>JAVTVX010000001.1:12232607-22142607 GCA_033439265.1 Dillenia suffruticosa
CTCGACATGTTACTAGCATTAACATCTTACCATGTTCAGCCCCATACTCCTCAACTCCGATGGGGACGTCTTCCAATGGAGCCAAACAATCAATGTCACTTTCATCTTCAGACTCGATTGCACCATTTTCCCGAATCACCATAACTCGCTTGTTTGGACATTGGCTAGCTATATGTCCTCTTCCCTGACACCTAAAGCATTTAATCTCACTAGATCGAATTAAAGTAGGGGTTGACTTATTTTGAGAAGTCGTGGTGGAGATAGCTGGTTTATGTTCAGGCTTAACTCTAGAGATGGCTGAATTTTCTTCTTTCTTCGGTAGCTCATTCTCCAAGATGTTGCATTTGGAATCTGTGGTGTTGGTTTTGGTCGTGTGTTACCTCTTTTGAGCTACCTTTCAACCTTGATTGCCATATGTACCAAATCCTCCAACTCCACATAATGGTGAAGCTCGATCGTGTTGGCAATCTCTCGATTTAAACCATTAAAAAATCTAGCCATCGTCGCCTCTCTATCTTCTTCCACATTAGCTCGAATCATAGTCATCTCCATCTCTTTGTAATACTCATCTACGCTTCGATTACCTTGGTGGAGACTCTGCAACTTGAGATATAAATCCCTATAGTAATGACTCGACACAAATCGTCGTCTCATCACCCTCTTCATCTAACCCCAAGTTTCAATGGGTCGATCCCATTCCATCGTCTATTGATGCACAATAGATCCCACCATACAATTGCATAATCAGTAAACTCAGTAACAGTAAGTTTAACCTTCTTTAATTCAGAATAGTTGTGACAATCAAAAACTAACTCAATCTTCTTTTCCCACTCAAGATATGTTTCGGGATCACTTTTACCTTGAAACGATGGAATTTTCATCTTGATACTACCTAAGTTGTTGTCTACCCGATTATTAATTTCTCTATTTTGACCAAGTCTCCTATGACTACCCACTGACAACCTATCAAACTCCTCTTCTAACCCATCCCCTTCAAACTCATCCACAACTTCGGTTTCTCTTTGATGAATCCTATTCCTCCTGGAGGGGGTTGGCACTATTGATGGTTGTCCCCTTTGTGACCCCTCTTCTACCTTATCCAACCTTTCATGTATAAGATCTAATTCCCTCTTCATCATCCGTCTCATCTCCCCCATAAATGCTTGTAGTTGTAGATTCGACCCAACTTGTGGTTGAACCTCCTCACTTATGTTGTCTTTTTGATTTTGAGTCATGATTGAAATCTGCAAGACAATGTTAGAATAAAGTAGGAAAGAAACTCACCACACTCCCTCACGTATTTCACTAAAAAATAATGATTCACTCAAATCCACTCGTGTTTCACTCTATGTATTTGGCTTTTATTTTAATGAATTCTCTCTTACCTTTTACCACTCTACTTCACTTTGTCAAGTTCTTTATTGAACTCGAGAACTGAACTCAAAAATAATTGTCTAATTGTCTTGTGAAATTCAATGACTTATATAGAAGAAAGTATAACAAGAAAAGTAAGAAGGAAAGAGAAAAATAAGGAATAAGAAAAGTAGTATATTTAAAAAGAAATTTCTAAATTAGAAAGGAAACAACCAAGAAATGAGATAAATAAGGAAGGTGAACAAATAAGGAAGTAGTTCATGAAAGGATAATAAATATGGAAGGTTTGAATTTGGGTAAGTGTACAAATAAGGAATATTTCAAACTCAACCAAAAAAATTTAGAAAATTCTAATTCAAATTTGGTAATAACACTTTAAAATTTGCCAAATTTAAACAAAATCACAAAATAGAGAATTATCAATTTTACAAAATTTGAAAATTGCCCTTTTTTTTCACGGCCTCTTTTTTTTTGTGGGTCTTTTTTTTCTTCCTTTTTTTGGCCTTTTTTTTTTCACGGCCTCTTCTTTTTTTTTTCACGGCCTCTTTTTTTGGTGGGTCTTTTTTTTTTGCCCTTCTTTTCTTTTTTGGGAATATGACAGCACAAAAATAAAGAATAATTATACCAAAAAAATAAGAAATAAACCAACGAATAAAGAGTTTTCAGATACAAAAAAAAGAAAAAAAAATTAAATAAGAATAATTTGAAGGAAAAAAAAACCTGAATTGGCTCTGATACCAACTGATGTAAACCCGTTGGGTATAAAAACCCTAAAACCCACGAACAAGTTAATTTATCCCAAAAATCGTTCCAACGAATTATTTGAACCGGTGGAATTAAAAACCTCAACCCTTGCCCTAAAAAAAGGAAGAACCTAAGATATATGACCTTAGACTCGTTTCTCACTAGATCAAGAACCTTGGTATAAAGATGGAATGAATGACGCCACAATCCAGATGGTTTGAAACCTAGATTGATAAGTCAAAGAACTAAACAAGACTCCTATCTTGAATAAGTTCAAAGTTCTCAAAAGAACAAAACATGTGTGAAGAATTCTCACAATTTTATTAATTCTCTCCAAAGTGTTGTTTTTTACACAATGTATAATGGCCTATTTATAGCCTAAAGGTAAAAACTTAATTGACAACTAAAAATTTAGTAACTCTCTAAACAATAAAAAATTAGGAAACTAAACATAAGTTACAAAAAAATAAAAATTAGGAAACTAAATAAATCAAACTATTTTAACCAAGTCTTGCTGCTATTTTTCTTTATTTTCATTCTCCCTTGGTCTTGGGTAGTTTTGGGCCTTTTATTCTTCCAACTGGGCTTGTATAAGCATAATTAAGACCCCTTTTGGTTCTTTATTTATTTGGCCTCCAATTTCTTGTTGTAAAGTCTCCTGAATTAAGTTATTCAGTGCTTCTTTGAATCTTTTAACTCGGGCCTTTGTCACCGGCTCAACTGGGACTTGAGTTGGATCTTGTGAATTCCTTGCAATCTTGATGATCTCATCATATAGTCATTGCATCTCACTCACCGAGTATGTGGATTATACTCACCCCTCATATTAATATTTTCAGTTTATACTATATTTGACATACATTGAGGTACTATCCAACGAGTTTTACTGAGAGACGCTATTGGGTAAGTGATTATATCCATTCTTATTTATGATTGGACCATGCATATAAATATTATATGTAAATTGGAGGCAGATGTTTTAAAGAAGAAAACTATCTTTTTTTTCTTCCGCTATATGATTTTGACCTAATAATATCGAGTAGGGTTATAATATTAGCCTTGTGTCACCTTGATGTGCGAGTAGGGCATACCTGTGCCTCGAGGAGTCGCGGCGGTCTGTTCGCGTGCCTGACCTGCGGGTCGGGGAGTGACAAAATAAAATGCTAACAACTTATAACAAAAAATTATATTAAAAAAAAAGAAGATAAGAGCAAAGAAAAGTTAAAACTTAGAACCCTATGTCCTAGAAATTTGACGAATATCGAATATAGGAAAACTAAATAAAAGAGTAATAATATTATAATCAAACTACTCAGTGTTCGATCATATTTTTGTTGGCAAAGCGGACGACCGTAGTATGATTGCTGAAATTCTTAGGTTGCTGGTTCGAATCCTGCAACTCAAAATTGCTACAAATTTAGATCATAAAAATGACCAATATTCATGTTTGGGGAAACTCTCAATTTTATTTCTTTCTTTTTCTAAAGAAGTTCTGGATTTTTTATTTTAAAATAAAAAGGAACGCCACAAGATATTCCGTAAGATTTGAAAAATTATATTTGATCCAATGGTTAGAAGATTTGAAATAGAATGAGAATGGTAAAAAATTAGATTGGAAAATAGATGGCAAAAAGTAAAATGAAAATGGAGAAATTAAAAGGTAAAAGGAAAACAAACTATACGAGTTATATAAAGAGTTAATTAATGTGTGGAATGAGATTTAAACACCTCTTGCTCATGACATTAAATCTAGCTTGTTTAATTTTCAAAATTTGAAAGAGTTAATTTAGAAATTAAATTAAATAGAAAATCTAATCAATTTTATTATGATATTAGAATTTTAGTGACCAATTTTTTCAATATAAGTTTAAAATGGTACTGTTAAACTTCTTATTTCCTTATGCTATCAGTTTAACCAATCTCCGCGATGAAGTTTTTAAACATTGTTTGTCATAATATAGAAAAACAATATTTAAATGTGTTTGTTCAAATAATAAAATGTAATAAATTATAGCATCAATGTGTGTTAAATTTTAATCATTTTATATATATCACAACTGCTAGTTCTTCCCAAAACGAATACAAATATAATGCCAAAAACTTATAGCAAAAAATTATACTTAAAAAAAATAACGACAACAAAGAAAAGTTAGAACCTAGAACCCCATGTCCTGGAAATTTGGCAAGTACCAAATATAGGCAAACTAAATAAAAGAATTATAATATTGTAATCAAACAACTCAGTGTCCGACCTTAGCTCAGTTGGTAGAGCGAAGGACTGTAGTGTGATCTCTAAAATCCTTAGGTCGTTGGTTCTAATCCGGTAGGTTGGAATTGTTATGAATTTGGATCTTGACAAAAACAAATATTCATGTTTGGGGAAACTAACAAATTTATTTCTTCTTTTTCCAAAGAAGACCTTGATTTTTAGTTTTAAAATAAAAAGGAACGTCACAGGATATTCCGTAAGATCTGAAAAATTAAATTTGATCCCATGGTTAGAAGATTTGAAATAGAATGAGAATGGTAATAAATTAGATTGGAAATGAGATGGCAAAAAAAATGAAAATTGAGAAATTAAAAGGAAAAAGGAAAACTAACTATACGAGTTATATCAAGAGTTAATTAATGTGTGGAATAAGATTTAGATACCCCTTGCTCATGACATTGAATCTTGATTGTTTAATTTTCAAATTCTCAAAGAGGTAATTTAGAAATTAAATTTAAGAGAAAATCCAATAATTTTATTATGATATTAGATATTTAGCGATCAATGTTTTCAATATAAGTTTAAATATGGTGCTGTGAAAATTCTTAACTGCTAATGCAATCAGTTTAACCAATCATAGTGATGAGGGTTTTAAACATTGTTTGCCAAACCGTAGAAAAACAATATTCAAATATGTGTTTGTTAAAATTATAAAATGTAATAAATTATTGTACTAAAGGAAGTTAAATTTCACTCATATTATATATATCATAATTACTAGTTTTTAACAAAACAAATACAAATAAAATGCTAAAAAATCATAACAAAATATTTTATTTGAAAAAAAAAAGAAGATGAGAGCAAAGAAATGTTAAAACCTAGAACCCCATGTCCTGCAAATTTTACAAATATCAAATATTAGTAAACTGAATAAAAGAATTATATTATTGTAATCAAACTACTAAGTATCCGACATTTGCTCAGTTGGTAGAACAGAGGACTATAGTGTGATTGCTGAAATGCTTAGGTCGCTAGTTTGAATCCTACAGCTCGGAATTGCTATGAATTTAGATCTTGAAAATAACCGATATTCGTGTTTGGGGAAACTCACATTTTTTTTTCTTTTTCTAAAGAAGTCTTTGATTTTTAATTTTAAAATAAAAGGGAATGTCGCACGATATTCAGTAAGATCTGAAAATTTATATTTATCCCATGGTTAGAAGATTTGAAATAGAATGAGAATGGTAAAAAATTAGAGTGGAAATGTGATGGGAAAAAGTAAAATCAAAATGAAGAAATTAAAAGGTAAAAGGAAAACAAATTATACGAGTTATATCAAGAGTCAATTAATGTGTGGAATGAGATTTAAATACCTCGTGCTCTTGTCATTAAATCTAGCTTGTTTAATTTTCAAAATTTGAAAGAGTTAATTTAGAAATTAAATTAAATAGATAATCTAATCAATTTTATTATGATATTAGAATTTTAGCATCCAATTTTTTCAATATAAGTTTAAAATGGTGCTATTAAACTTCTTAAATCCTTATGCTATCAATTCAACCAATCACCGTATTAGGTTTTTAAACATTGTTTGTCATACTAAAGAAAAACAATATTCAAATATGTGTTTGTTAAAATTAAAAAACGTAATAAATTATAGTATCAAAGTGTGTTAAATTTCACACGTACTATATATATCACAATTGCTAGTTTTTCACAAAGCAAATACAAATAAAAAGCCAAAGACTTATAATAAAAGTTTATATTAAAAAAAAAGAAGGCGAAAGAAAAGAAAAGTGAAAACCTAGAATCCCATGTCGTAGAAATTTGACAAATATCAAATATAGGTAAACTAAATAAAAGAATTATAATATTGTAATCAAACTAGTCAGTGTCCGAGCTTAGCTCAGTTGGTAGAATGGAGGACAGTAGTATGATAGCTGAAATCCTTAGTTCCCTGGTTCGAATCTGGTAGGTCAGAATTGTAATGAATTTAGATCTTGTAAAGGACCAATATTCGTGTTTGGGGAAACTCTCAAATGTATTTTTTTCTATTTCAAAAGGAGACCTTGATTTTGAATTTTAAAATAAAAAGGAATGCCACACAATATTCCATAAAATCTGAAAAATTTCATTTGATCCCATGGTTTGAACATTTGAATTAGAATGAGAATGGTAAAACATTAGAATGGAAATGTGATAGGAAGTAAAATGAAAATGGAGATAATAAAAGGTAAAATGAAAACGAACTATACGAGTAATATCTAGAGTAAATTAATGTGTGGAATGAGATTCAAATTCCCCTTGCTCTTGACATTAAATCTTGCTTGTTGAATTTGCAAAAGTTGAAAGAGTTATTTTAGAAATTAAATTTAAGAGAAAATCAAATCAGTTTTTTTAAGATATTAGACTTTTAGCGATCAATTTCTTCAATATAACTTTAAATATGAAACTATGAAACTTCTACATTCGTAATGCAATCAGCTCAACCTATCATAGTGATGGGGTTTTTAAACATTGTTTGTCATACAATAGAAAAACAATATTCAAATATGTGTTTGTTAAAATTATAAAATGTAATAAATTATAGTGTCAAGGTGTGTTAAATATCAATCGTATTATATATATCACAACTGCTAGTTTCTTACAAAACAAATACAAATAGAATGCCAAAAACTTATAACAAAAAACTAAATTTAAAAAAAAAAAAGATGAGAGCAAAGAAAAGTTAAAACCTAGAAGCCCATGTCCTCGAAATTTGGCAAATATTAAATATAGCTAAACTAAATAAAAAAATTATAATATTGTAATCAACTTACTTAGTATCTGACTTTTGCTCAGTTGGTAGAGCAGAGGACAGTAGTGTGATTGCTGAAATGCTTAGGTCGCTGGTTCGAATCTGGCAGCTCAGAATTGCTATGAATTTAGATCTTGAAAAAGACCAATATTCGTGTTTGGGGAAACTCTCAATTTTTTTTCTTTCTTTTTCTAAAGAAGTCCTTGATTTTAAATTTTAAAATAAAAAGGAATGCCACACGGTATTCTGTAAGATCTGAAAAATTATATTTCATCCCATGGTTAGAAGAATTGAAATAGAATGAGAATGGTAAAAAATTAGATTGAAAATGAGATGGGAAAACGTAAAATCAAAATGGAGAAATTAAAAGGTAAAAGGAAAACAAACTATATGAGTTATATAAAGAGTTAATTAATATGTGGAATGAGATTTAAACACCTCTTGCTCATGACATTAAATCTGGCATATTTAATTTTCAAAATTTGAAAGAGTTAATTTAGAAATTAAATTAAATAGAAAATCTAATCAATTTTATTATGATATTAGAATTTTAGCGATCAATTTTTTCAATATAAGTTTAAAATGGTACTGTTAAACTTCTTATTTCCTTATGCTATCAGTTTAACTAATCTCCGCGATGAGGTTTTTAAACATTGTTACACATATTCAAATACGTGTTTGTTAAAATTATAAAACGTAATAAATTATAGTATCAAAGAGTGTTAAATTTCATACATATTATATATATCACAACCAGTTTTTCACAAAGTAATTACAAGTAAAAAGCCAAAAACTTATAATAAAAAATTATATTAAAAATAAAGAAGATGAGAGCAAAGAAAAGTGAAAACCCAGAACCCCATGTCCTGGAAATTTGACAAATATAAAAAATAAGTAAACTAAATAAAAGAATTATTATTGTAATCCAAATACTTATTGTCCGACCTTAGCTCAGTTGGTAGAGCGGAAGACTGTAGTGTGATAGTTGAAATCCTTAGGTCGCTGGTTCGAATCCGGCAGGTAAGAATTGTTATGAATTTAGATCTTGAAAAAGACCAATAGTTGTGTTTAAGGAAACTTTCAAATGTATTTTTTTCTATTTCAAAAGAAGACCTTGATTTTTAATTTTAAAATAAAAAGGAATGCTACACAATATTCCATAAAATCTGAAAAATTATATTTGATCCCATGGTTAGAACATTTGAAATAGAATGAGAATGGTAAAAAATTAGAATGGAAAAGAGATGGGAAAAAGTAAAATGAAAATGGAGAAATTAAAAGGTAAAAGGAAAACTAACTATACGAGTTATATCTAAAGTAAATTAATGTGTGGAATGAGATTCAAATTCCCCTTATTCTTGACATTAAATCTTGCTTGTTGAATTTTAAAAATTTGAAAGAGTTAATTTAGAAATTAAATTTAAAAGAAAATCAAATCAGTTTTTTCATGATATTAGACTTTTAGCGATCAATTTTTTCAATATAAGTTTAAATATGGTTCCAAGGAACATCTTAATTCCTAATACAATCAACTCAACCTATCATAGTGATGAGGTTTTTAAACATCGTTTGTCATACTATAGAAAAACAATATTCAAATATGTATTTGTTAAAATTATAAAACGTAATAAATTATAGAATCAAAGTGGGATAAATTTCAATCATATTATATATATCTCAACTACTAGTTTTTCACAAAGCAAATACAAATAGAATGCCAAAAATTTATAACAAAAAATTATATTAAAAAAAAAAAGAAGATGAGAGCAAAGATAATTTAAAACCTTGAAGCCCATGTCCTGGAAATTTGACAAATATTAAATATAGATAAACTAAATAAAAGAATTATAATATTGTAATCAAACTACTCAGTGTCCAACCTTAGCTCAATTGGTAAAGCTAAAAAATAAAAAGGAAAGCCACACCATATTCCATAAAATCTGAAAAATTATATTTGATCCCACGGAAGGAAGATTTTAAATAGAATGAGAATGAGAAAAAATTAGATTGGAAATGAGATGGGAAAAAGTAAAATGAAAATGGAGAAATTAAAAGGTAAAAGGAAAACTAACTATATGAGTTATCTCAAGAGTTAATTAATGTGTGGAATGAGATTCAGATTCCCCTTGCTCATAACATTAAATCTTGCTTGTTTAATTTTAAAATTTGATAGAGTTAATTTAGAAATTAAATTTAATAGAAAATCAAATCAGTTTTTTTATGATATTAGACTTTTAGTGATCAATTTTTTCAATACAAGTTTAAATATGAAACTACGAATCTTCTTTATTCCAAATGCAATCTATCAAAGTGATAAGGTTTTTAAACATTGTTTGTCATACTACAAAAAAACAATATTCAAATATGTGTTTGTTAAAATTATAAAATGTAATAAATTATACTATCAATGCGTGTTAAATTTTAATCGCATTATATATATCACAACTGCTAGTTTTTCACAAAACAAATACAAATAGAATAACAAAAAATTATATTAAAAAAAAAAAAGAAGACGAGAGCAAAGAAAAGTTAAAACCTAGAAAACCATGTCCTAGAAATTTGACAAATATCAAATATAGGTAAACTAAATAAAAGAATTTAAATATTGTAATCAAACTACTTAGTGTCCGATCTTAGCTCAGTTGGTAAAGCGAATGACTGCAGTGTGATTGTTGAAATCCTTAGGTCGCTAGTTCAAATCCAGCATCTTGGAATTACTACGAATTTATATCTTGAAAAAGATCAATATTCGTGTTTAGGGAAGCTCTCAATTTTATTTCTTTCTTTTTCTGAAGAAGTCCTTGATTTTTAATTTTAAAATAAAGAGGTACGCCACAAGATATTCCATAAGATCTAAAAAATTATATTTGATCCCATGGTTAGAAGATTTGAAATAGAATGAGAAAGGTAAAAAAATAGATTGCAAATGAGATGGGAAAAAGTAAAATCAAAATGGAGAAATTAAAAGGTAAAAGGAAAACTAACTGTACGAGTTATATCAAGAGTTAATTAATGTGTGGAATGAGATTTAGATACCCCTTGCTCAAGACATTAAATCTTGCTTATTTAATTTTCAAAATTTGAAAGAGGAAATTTAGAAATTAAATTTAAGAGAAAATCAAATCAGTTTTATTATGATATTAGACATTTAGCGACGAATTTTTTCAATTTAACTTTAAATATGGGGTTGTGAAAATTCTTAACTGCTAATGCAATCAGTTTAACCAATCATAGTGATGAGGTTTTTGAACATTGTTTGTCAAACTCTAGAAAAACAATATTCAAATGTGTTTGTTAAAATTATAAAATGTAATAAATTATTGTACCAAAGGGAGTTAAATTTCACTCGTATTATATATATCACAATTACTAGTTTTAAACAAAACAAATACAAATAAAATGTTAAAAAATCTTAACAAAATATTGTATTTGAAAAAAAAAATGAAGATGAGAGCAAAGAAAAGTTAGAACCTAGAAGCCCATGTCCTGGAAATTTGACAAATACCAAATATAGGTAAACTAAATAAAAAAAGTATAATAATGTAATCAAACTACAGTGTCCGACCTTTGTTTAATTGGTAGAACAGAGGACTGTAGTATGAATGCTAAAATGCTTAGGTCGCTGGTTCGAATCCTGTAACTCGGAATTGCTATGAATTTAGATCTTGAAAAAGACTGATATTCGCATTTGGGGAAACTCACAATTTCATTTCTTTCTTTTCCTAAAGAAGTCCTTGATTTTTAATTTTAAAATAAAAGGGAATGCCGCACGATTTTTCGTAAAATCTGACAAATTATATTTATTCCATGGTTAGAAGATTTGAAATAGAATGAGAATGGTAAAAAATTAGATTGGAAATGAGATTGGAAAAAGTAAAATCAAAATGGTGAAATTAAAAGGTAAAAGGAAAACAAACTATACGAGTTATATCAAGAGTTAATTAATGTGTGGAAAGAGATTTAAATACCTCTTGCTCATAACATTAAATCTAACTTGTTTAATTTTCAAAATTTGAAAGAGTTTATTTAGAAATTAAATTTAATAGAAAATCTAATCAATTTTATTATGATACTAGAATTTTAGCGACCAATTTTTTCAATATAAGTTTAAAATGGTACTGTTAAACTTCTTAAATCCTTATGCTATCAGTTCAACCAATCACCGCGATGAGGTTTTTAAACATTGTTTGTCGTACTAAAGAAAAACAATATTCAAATACATTTTTGTTAAAATTATAAAACGTAATAAATTATAGTATCAAAGTGTGTTAAATTTCACACGTACTATATATATCACAATTGCTAGTTTTTCACAAAGCAAATACAAGTAAAAAGCCAAAAACTTATAATAAAAATTTATATTAAAAAAAGGAAGGCAAGAGAAAAGAAAAGTGAAAACCTAGAACACCATGTCATAGAAATTTAACAAATATCAAATATAGGTAAACTAAATAAAATAATTATGATATTGTAATTAAACTACTCAGTGTCCGGCCTTAGCTCAGTTGGTAGAGCGGAGGAGTGTAGTGTGATAGCTGAAATCCTTAGGTCGCTGGTTCGAATCCGACAGGTCGGAATTGTTATGAATTTAGATTTTGAAAAAGACCAATATTCGTGTTTGGGGAAACTCTCAATTGTATTTTTTTCTATTTCGAAAGAAGACCTTTATTTTGAATTAAAAAAAAAAAAGGAATGCCACACCATAATCCATAAAATTTGAAAAATTATATTTGATCCCATGGTTAGAACATTTGAATTAGAATGAGAATGGTAAAAAATTAGAGTGGAAATGTGATGGGAAGTAAAATGAAAATAGAGAAATTAAAAGGTAAAATGAAAACGAACTATACGAGTTATATCTAGAGTAAATTAATGTGTGGAATGAGATTCAAATTCCCCTTGCTCTTGACATTAAATCTTGCTTGTTGAATTTTCAAAACTTGAAAGAGTTAATTTAGAAATTAAATTGAAGAGAAAATCTAATCAATTTTTTTAAGATATTAGAATTTTAGCGAACAATTTTTTCAATATAATTTTAAATATCGTACGACGAAACTTCTTAATTCGAATGCAATCAGGTCAACCTATCATAGTGTGAGGTTTTTAAACATTGTTTGTCATACTATAGAAAAACAATATTTAAATATGTGTTTGTCTATCACAACAGCTAGTTCTTCCCAAACCGAATACAAATATAATGCCAAAAACTTATGGCAAAAATTATACTAAAAAAAAAAAGACGACTACAAAGAAAAGTTATAACCTAGAAGCCCTTGTCCTGGATATTTGACAAATACCAAATATAGGTAAACTAAATAAAAGAATTATAATATTGTAATCAAACAACTCAATGCCCGACCTTAGCCCAGTTGGTAGAGCGAAGGACTATAGTGTGGTCGCTGAAATCCATAGGTCACTCGTTCGAATCCGACAGGTCAGAATTGTTATGAATTTGGATCTTGACAAAGACGAATATTCATGTTTGGGGAAACTCACAAATTTATTTCTTTCTTTTTCCAAAGAAGACCTTGATTTTTAATTTTTTTAAAAAAAGGAACTTCACAGGATATTCCGTAAGATCTGAAAAATTAAATTTGATCCCATGGTTAGAAGATTTGAAATAGAATGAGAATGGTAATAAATTAGATTGGAAATGAGATGGGAAAAAAAATGAAAATTGAGAAATTAAAAGGTAAAAAGAAAACTAACTATACGAGTTATATCAAGAGTTAATTAATGTGTGGAATGAGATTCAGATACCCCTTGCTCATGACATTGAATCTTGCTTGTTTAATTTTCAAAATTTGAAAGAGGTAATTTAGAAATTAAATTTAAGAGAAAATCCAATCAGTTTATTATGATATTAGACATTTAGCGAACAATTTTTTCAATTTAAGTTTAAATATGGTGCTGTGAAAATTCTTAACTTCTAATGCAATCAGTTTAATCAATCATAGTGATGAGGTTTTTGAACATTGTTTATCAAACTGTAGAAAAACAATATTCAAATATTTATTTGTTAAAATTATAAAATGTAATAAATTATTGTACCAAAGGGAGTTAAATTTCACTCGTATTATATATATCACAATTACTAGTTTTTAACAAGACAAATACCAATAAAATGCTAAAAAATCATAATAAAATATTGTATTTGAAAAAAAAAATGAAGACGAGAGCAAAGAAAAGTTAGAACCTAGAAGTTCATGTTCTGGAAATTTGACAAATACCAAATATAGGTAAACTAAATTAAAGAATTATAATATTGTAATCAAACTACTCAGTATCCGACCTTTGCACAGTTGGTAGAACAGAGGACTGTAGTTCGAATCCTGCAACTCGGAATTGCTATGAATTTAGATCTTGAAAAAGACCGATATTCGCGTTAGGGGAAACTCACAATTTTATTTCTTTCTTTTCCTAAAGAAGTCCTTGATTTTTAATTTTAAAATAAAAGGGAATGCCGCACGATATTCCATATGATCTGAAAAATTTTATTTATCCCATGGTTAGAAGATTTGAAATAGAATGAGAATGGTATAAAATTAGAATGGAAACGAGATGGGAAAAAGTAAAATCAAAATGGAGAAATTAAAAGGTAAAAGGAAAACAAACTATACGAGTTATATTAAGAGTTAGTTAATGTGTGGAATGAGATTTAAATACCTCTTACTCATGACATTAAATCTAGCTTGTTTATTTATCAAAATTTGAAAGAGTTTATTTAGAAATTAAATTAAATAGAAAATCGAATCAATTTTATTTTGATATTAGAATATTAGCGACCAATTTTTTCAATATAAGTTTAAAATGGTACTGTTAAACATCTTAAATCCATATGCTATCAATTCAACCAATCACCGCGATGAGGTTTTTAAACATTGTTTGTCGTACTAAAGAAAAACAATATTCAAATATATGTTTGTTAAAATTAAAAAACGTAATAAATTATAGTATCAAAGTGTGTTAAATTTCACACATACTATATATATCACAATTGCTAGTTTTTCACAAAGCAAATACAAGTAAAAAGCCAAAAACCTATAATAAAAATTTATATTAAAAAAAAAAGAAGGCGAGAGAAAAGAAAAGTGAAAACCTAGAACCCAAGTCATAGAAATTTGACAAATATCAAATATAGGTAAACTAAATAAAAGAATTATGATATTGTAATCAAACTACTCAGTGTCCGACCTTAGCTCAGTTGGTAGAGCGGAGGACTATAGTGTGATAGCTGAAATTCTTAGGTCGCTGGTTCGAATCCGGCAAGATGGAATTGTTATGAATTCAGATCTTGAAAAAGACCAATATTCGTGTTTGGGGAAACTCTCAAATGTATTTTTTTCTATTTCGAAAGAAGACCTTGATTTTGAATGTAAAAAAAAAAAAAGGAATGCCACACAATATTCCATAAAATCTGAAAAATTATATTTAATCCCTTGGTTAGAACATTTGAATTAAAATGAGAATGGTAAAAAATTAGAATAGAAATGTGAAAGGAAGTAAAATGAAAATGGAGAAATTAAAAGGTAAAATGAAAACGAACTACTGGAGTTATATCTAGAGTAAATTAATGTGTGGAATGAGATTCAAATTCCCCATGCTCTTGACATTAAATCTTGCTTGTTGAATTTTCAAAACTTGAAAGAGTTAATTTAGAAATTAAATTGAAGAGAAAAACTAATCAATTTTTTTACGATATTAGAATTTTAGCGAACAATTTTTTCAATATAATTTTAAATATCGTACGACGAAACTTCTTAATTCCGAATGCAATCAGGTCAACCTATCATAGTGTGAGGTTTTTAAACATTGTTTGTCATACTATAGAAAAACAATATTTAAATATGTGTTTGTCTATCACAACTGCTAGTTCTTCCCAAACCGAATACAAATATAACGCCAAAAACTTATGGCAAAAAATTATACTAAAAACATTGTTATGAATTTTGATCTTGACAAAGACGAATATTCATGTTTGGGGAAACTCACAAATTTATTTCTTTCTTTTTCCAAAGAAAACCTTGATTTTTAATTAAAAAAAAAGGACTTCACAGGATATTCCGTAAGATCTGAAAAATTAAATTTGATCCCATGGTTAGAAGATTTGAAATAGAATGAGAATGGTAATAAATTAGATTGGAAATGAGATGGGAAAAAAATGAAAATTGAGAAATTAAAAGGTAAAAGGAAAACAAACTATACGAGTTATATCAAGAGTTAATTAATATGTGGAATGAGATTCAGAGACCCCTTGCTCATAACAATGAATCTTGCTTGTTTATTTTTCAAAATTTGAAAGAGGTAATTTAGAAATTAAATTTAAGAGAAAATCCAATCCGTTTTATTATGATATTAAACTTTTAGCGAACAATTTTTTCAATTTAAGTTTAAATATGGTGCAATGAAAATTCTTAACTACTAATGCAATCAGTTTAACCAATCATAGTGATGAGGTTTTTGAAC
The DNA here is from genome assembly GCA_033439265.1 of Dillenia suffruticosa. NCBI lineage: Eukaryota > Viridiplantae > Streptophyta > Magnoliopsida > Dilleniales > Dilleniaceae > Dillenia > Dillenia suffruticosa. Next base: position 12,248,198 of record JAVTVX010000001.1, read on the forward strand.
ATTGTTTGTCAAACTGTAGAAAAACAGTATTCAAATATGTGTTTGTTAAATTTATAAAATGTAATAAATTATTGTACCAAAGGGAGTTAAATTTCTTTCGTATTATATATATCACAATTACTAGTTTTTAACAAAACAAATACAAATAAAATGCTAAAAAATCATAACAAAATATTGTATTTGAAGAAAAAAAGAAGACGAGAGCAAAGAAAAGTTAGAAGCTAGAAGCCCATGTCCTGGAAATTTGACAAATACCAAATATTGGCAAAATAAATAAAAGAATTATAATATTGTATTCAAAATACTCAGTATCCGACCTTTGCTCTGTTGGTAGAATAGAGGACTGTAGTGTGATTGCGGAAATGCTAGGGTCGCTGGATCGGATCCTGCAGCTCGGAATTGCTACGAATTTAGATCATGAAAAAGACCGGTATTCGCATTTGGGGAAACTCACAATTTTATTTCTTTCTTTTTCTAAAGAAGTCCTTGATTTTTAATTTTAAAATAAAAGGGAATGTCGCACGATATTCCGTAAGATCTGAAAAAATTATATTTATTCCATGGTTAGAAGATTTGAAATAGAATGAGAATGGTAAAAAATTAGATTGGAAATGAGATGGGAAAAAGTAAAATCAAAATGGAGAAATTAAAAGGTAAAAGGAAAACAAACTATACGAGTTATATCAAGAGTTAATTAATGTGTGGAATGAGATTTAAATACCTCTTGCTCATGACATTAAATCTAGCTTATTTAATTTTCAAAATTTGAAAGAGTTTATTTAGAAATTAAATTAAATAGAAAATCTAATCAATTTTATTATGATACTAGAATTTTAGCGACCAATTTTTTCAATATAAGTTTAAAATGGCACTATTAAACTTCTTAAATTCTTATGCTATTAGTTCAACCAATCACCGTGATGAGGTTATTAAACATTGTTTGTCGTACTAAAGAAAAACAATATTCAAATACGTGTTTGTTAAAATTATAAAACGTAATAAATTATAGTATCAAAGTGTGTTAAATTTCACACGTGCTATATATATCACAATTGCAAGTTTTTCACAAAGCAAAGACAATTAAAAAGCCAAAAACTTATAATAAAAATTTATATTAAAAAAAAAAGGCGAGAGAAAAGAAAAGTGAAAACCTAGAACCCCATGTCGTAGAAATTTGACAAATATCAAATATTGGTAAACAAAATAAAAGAATTATGAGATTGTAATCAAACTACTCAGTGTCCGACCTTAACTCAGTTGGTAGAGCGGAGGACTGTAGTGTGATAGCTAAAATATTTAGGTCGCTGGTTCGAATTCGGCAGGTCGGAATTGTTATGAATTTAGATCTTGAAAAAGACCAATATCCGTGTTTGGGGAAACTCTCAAATGTATTTTTTTCTATTTCAAAAGAAGACCTTGATTTTGAATTTTAAAATAAAAAGGAATGCCACAGCATATTCCATAAAATCTGAAAAATTATATTTGATCCCATGGTTAGAACATTTGAATTAGAATGAGAATGGTAAAAAATTAGAATGGAAATGTGATAGGAAGTAAAATTAAAATGGAGAAATTAAAAGGTAAAATGAAAATGAACTATACAAGTTATATCTAGAGTAAATTAATGTGTGGAATGAGATTCAAATTCCCCTTGCTCTTGACATTAAATCTTGCTTATTGAATTTTCAAAACTTGAAAGAGTTAATTTAGAAATTAAATTGAAGAGAAAATCTAATCAATTTTTTTACGATATTAGAATTTTAGGGAACAATTTTTTCAATATAAGTTTAAATATGGTACGACGAAACTTTTTAATTCCTAATGCAATCAACTCAACATATCATAGTGTGAGGTTTTTAAACATTGTTTGTCATACTATAGAAAAACAATATTTAAATATGTGTTTGTTCAAATAATAAAACGTAATAAATTATAGTATCAATGTGTGTTAAATTTCAATGGTTTTATATTTATCACAACTCTAGTTCTTCCCAAACCGAATACAAATATAATGCCTAAAACTTATAGCAAAAAATTATACTAAAAAAAAAAGACGACAACAAAGAAAAGTTAGAACCCAGAAGCCCATATCCTTGAAATTTGTCAAATACCAAATATAGGTAAATTAAATAAAATAATTATAATATTGTAATCAAACAACTTAGTGTCCGACCTTAGCTCAGTTGGTAGAGCGGAAGACTGTAGTGTGATCGCTGAAATCCTTAGGTTGCTGGTTCAATTGTTATGAATTTGGATCTTGACAGAGATGAATATTCATGTTTGGAGAAAGTTACAAATTTATTTCTTTCTTTTTCCAAAGACGACCTTAATTTTTAATTTTAAAATAAAAAGGAACTTCACAGGATATTCCATAAGATCTGAAAAATTAAATTTGATCCCATGGTTAGAAGATTTGAAATAGAATGAGAATGGTAATAAATTAGATTGGAAATGAGATGGGAAAAAAATGAAAATTGAGAAATTAAAAGGTAAAAGGAAAACTAACTATACGAGTTATAGAAAGAGTTAATTAATGTGTGGAATGAGATTCAGATACCCCTTGCTCATGGCATTGAATCTTGCTTGTTTAATTTTCAAAATTTGAGAGAGGTAATTTAGAAATTAAATTTAAGAGAAAATCCAATTAGTTTTATTATGATATTAGACATTTAGCGAACAATTTTTTCAATTTAAGTTTAAATATGGTCATGTGAAAATTCTTAACTGCTAATGCAATCAGTTTAACCAATCATAGTGATGAGGTTTTTGAACATTGTTTGTCAAACTATAGAAAAACAATATTCAAATATGTGTTTGTTAAAATTATAAAATGGAATAAATTATTGTACCAAAGGGAGTTAAATTTCACTCGTATTATATACATCACAATTGCTAGTTTTTAACAAAACAAATACAAATAAAATACTAAAAAATCATAACAAAATATTGTATTTGGAAAAAAAAATGAAGACGAGAGCAAAGAAAAGTTAGAACCTAGAAGCCCATGTCCTGGAAATTTGACAAATACCAAATATTGGTAAACTAAATAAAAGATAATATTGTAATCAAACTACTCAGTATCCAACCTTTGCTCAGTTGGTAGAAGAGAGGACTGTAGTGTGATTGCTGAAATGCTTAGGTCACCGGTTCGAATCCTGCAGCTCAGAATTGCTACGAATTTAGATCTTGAAATAGACCGATATTCGTGTTTGGTGAAACTCACAATTTTATTTCTTTCTTCTTCTAAAGAAGTCCTTGATTTTTAATTTTAAAATAATAGGGAATGCCGCACGATATTCCGTAAGATCTGAAAAATTATATTTATCCCATGGTTAGAAGATTTGGAATAGATTGAGAATGGTAAAAAATTAGATTGTTAATGAGATGGGAAAAAGTAAAATCAAAATGGAGAAATTAAAAGGTAAAAGGAAAACAAACTATACGAGTTATATCAAGAGTTAATTAATGTGTGGAATGAGATTTAAATACCTCGTGCTCATGATATTAAATCTAGCTTGTTTTATTTTCAAATTTTGAAAGAGTTTATTTAGAAATTAAATTAAATAGAAAATCTAATCAATTTTATTATGATATTAGAATTTTAGTGACCAATTTTTTCAATATAAGTTTAAAATGGTACTGTTAAACCTCTTAAATCCTTATGCTACCTATCACGCCCCAAACTGGGATCGTGAGCAGTCGCCCGTTACCCTGGATACCAGCTATATTCTATAAAAAAAATAAATCGGGCAGAATTTCCTCATATTTTGGAGGTCTCCTATATACCAATCAAACTGTATATCAAATGATCATCCAACCACTTAAATAAATGGACCAACATGGCCTCACAACAAATCAATCACATTCATATAATACAATTCAATCCTCCATGTACAAACCAGGACAACGTAAGGCTATCATGAAATGCTATCAATCTTAGCCACAGACCTCTACTGCCATGCCCCCATCAAATGCATGAACAGTCCCCAGTTACCTCTCCTGTGATTTAGAGATGGCATCGAACGAGCCTAAAGGACACTTCTAGAACATGACACGTTGTCCAAAGTAAATGTACACAATAGTACATTTCATGCCTCCATACAATAGAATAGAATTTAGAGTTTCAATAAGATGCACATAATTTTTCATATAGTCATCCCGTTTTATACACAATGGTCTATCTACAGCCCCAATAAACAATTATACAATTTCATTGGCAAATAATTCCCAATATCATATTGAGTACCAAATCAACGGCCTCGATCTCCAACCAAAAGCCTTGTGCGCTGATAAGTCTCAACGCATCCCACTATAACTATCTCTGTACACAACAGGAAATGAGGGGTGAGTATCGAGGAAGATACCCAATGAGTGAGAGGGTATATATCATGTGTTCAATGAGTCGGTGAAAAATAAAGTGTCAAAATTCTCAATAATTTCATATACTGTAAGAAATCATGTATAATGCTTAATTTATCATAAATCAATTTTTTCACATATATGTGCATCCATGTCATCAAATCATGCAAGAATAGAGCATGCCAAAATCAGTTCTGGCAAAGGTCAATCGCGACCAATGACAGACGCATCGAGGGTTTTGTATGCAATAAGTTAGAAAAGCTCTCTACCTCGACGTTGGTGACGGACCTCATTAGGTGCTAGACTACGGCGCACCATAGCCCTCCCCCTTATGAGTTCAACCTGACTAATACCATGTCGAATCACAATACATTTACTATTTTCCGATGTCATGTAGGATACCTTCTGTAGAAACTTATCAGGTGCAAATATGGATCACCCTACACATGCATCCTTCATAGCTACAGAATGAGATTTACTCATCATAAAGTTATCATTCATCACATGCCAAGGCCCTCACCCCATATATAATATAATCATCAAATCAATCATGTGCCATGCCACATTTCTCAAGCCATGTCAATCATTTCCACAAGGATGATTTCATAAAACATATATAAATTAAATGCAATGGCACGGTTTCACATTTTAGAACTCGTTTGGATATATATATAATCACGTAAAACATATTTGTGGACACTCCATGAATTCACAAAAAAAAACATTTCGTAATTCATTCACAATTTCACATCACATATTCATTAAATCATGCTTGCATCAGAAAATATTTTAAAAGATGATATTGTGCATTGGACACATAATATAATAAATCTCATTCACTGTATGCGGGAGGGTACACCACTCCCGGCATGAATCTCGAGGCACACACAAAAATATGCTCCCCTCAATATCACCAACGGGGTCTATAAACATAATGTAGATTATGAGTCATTTAAGAGATCATATAATGTGTATATAATAATGTAAATGTGATGCAACCCTAGTTATAGACAAACCTAGGGTTTTCAAGTTCAATTCTTGCGCCGTTTTAGGGAATTGACCTCAAGTTCCTCAATCGGGTTCAGAATTGAGAAATTCCAATTTCTATGGTTGGCTCACATAAAAACTCCCACTTTTCGTGTTGAACTTATCTCCAAAATCTCGATGGAAGATTTCTTAAAGTCTACATTTTCAAACCAATCCAACTCTCAATTTCTATGCTATCCTGTTTTAGCAAATATCTCATAATCTATTCATGCAAAGACTCTATTTTTTTACTATGTTGGAGTTAGGGCACAAGGCTACAACTTCTTAGTAGGGTACTTTCTCAAATTCCTAGTGCAAATCCCTGAAATAGCACTATTTTGCCCGCATTACATTTTAGAAGTCTGTTCTGACCAATTTTTAGCACAACCAACACAACTTTTAATACACAACTCTAAATTACCTGAACATTTTACAGTACCTAGAAGTCACATAACTTATATTTTTCATGTTTTGGGTTTCTTCCAATTATACCTAGAAGGGGTCTGAAATTGACCACCAATATCTCTTTTCAGTTTTGGCCGAGAAGTAGAATCCTTTCTGTACAGTTTTGGGAGATTTTGTATAACTCTTGATCCCTTGGAAAAATAGGCTACAATTTTCACAGTAGGTGGATACGAGGGAGATCTACAACTTTTTGTCTTTGAGGTTTTTCAAACAAGGGCTGAAAAGGGGTCGTGCAATACTACTGTTTTTAGTGTTGGAAAATATAGGACCCTCTGACGAGTTTCAAAAGAATGGCTGTAACGTTTGACACAGGGGCCGGATTGAGGTGATCCTTACCTCGTTAGAAAGCTAAGACATCAGTCTACAATTATTTCAGTAGCACAAGATCTGAATCTATCAGGAAGGGGCTTGAAAACTTAGGTTAGTGTTGCGGCCAAAATCAGGGTAAAATGTAGGACTGAACAGGGAATTAGTGCAGAACACCTAATTTTGATAAATCATATAAAATCCATCTCTACTCAAAATGCAACGGTTCTTATCTCATTTTAAAGCTCTGAATGTCTATTTTCATGTGTAAAAATTTCACTAAATATGTCTATGTGCAGAAAATGTTATAGATAAAACACTACAACCAGTTCAGAATAGGTCTGTTATGATACTCAGGTAGTGCCACGGGTACTCGTGATACTACCCGGTCAAAGCTTGAGTTCAAGCTCGATCAACTCGAGCTCGGGTTGAGCTCGAGCTCAGCGATTCTTGTCTTGAGCTCGAGCCCATATTCCTTCAAGCTCGAAACTTGTTGAGCTACCTGGTACCCTCTCAAAACCTAACCCCTGCCCTTCCTATCATTTCCCAGCCGACACCCGTCTCTACTCGAAGGGGAAAGGGCAAAGGGCAATCGAAGCTCCACGATAGTGATCGAAGGTCTGCTCTCTCACCATCGCGAGCGAAGGTCTGCTCTCTCACCATCGAAGGGCGATCGAAGGTCTCTAATCTCTCACCATCGCGATCGCCTCTTGTGCGATGGTCTCCTCCTCCTCTGACTATCGCGCGATGGTCTCCTCCTCTGCTCACCATCGCCATCGGCTACTTTGTGTGACGATCTGCCTTCCGTCTTCGAATGAAAGGTAAGCTCTCCCTCTCTCTCTCACTCTCACTTTCTCTCTCTCTCTAGGGTTTTTGAGTTGCCTTCTGCTCTGGCCAAATTTCGATTTTGGTCTCAGTCTCCTTCTCCTCTTACCATCGCGATCCATCTAGCTCTCGCCTTCTATCTCCTTGAATCAAGGTAAACTCTTTGTCTCTGTCTCTCTATCTCTCTGTCTCTCTGTCTCACTCTCTCTCTCTCTAGGGTTTTTGAGTTGCCTTCTACTCTAGCTGAATTTCGGTTTTGGTCTCGGTCTCCTTCTCCTCTCACCATGGCTATCCGTCTAGCTCTTGGCTTCCGTCTCCTTGAATCAAGGTAAACTCTCTGTCTCTGTCTCTGTCTCTCTATCTCTCTGTCTCTCTGTCTCTCTATCTCTCTCTCCCTCTCTCTCTCTCTATAGTTTTTAAGTTGCCTTCTGCTCTGCCTGAATCTTGATTTTGGTTTCGATCGCGGGTTTGGGTGTTGTCGCAGGTACGGGCATGGGCTTGGGTTGGGGTTTGGGTTTGGGTGTTACCCCGCGAGGCCCATGACACTCGAGCTCGAGCTCGTCGATGACACCTCGAGTCAAGCTCGAGCTTTAGAATGACTGGCTTGATGAGCTCGAGCTCGTGCTCAAGCTCACCTGTCAAAGACTCGAGCCAAGCTCGGGTATTGTGATACCTGAGCTCGACCCAGGTGTCATAACAGGCCTAGTTCAGAATGTTCAGATTTCAAAATTTTTGGTTTCTTTCTTGACTTCAAATTTCGGCCAACCCTAGTTTCCTAGGCAAACCTCCTCATTTTGATCTCAAATTAAGATATGTTATACTATGGAGTATGGAGGGTCTCATACCTGAAGATGACAGCTGGGCTTGAAGCAAAACTTGGATCTCTCCTCTTGAACTTTGTTCTTCACCAAGAAATCCTTTTCCGTTGCCTTGATTTTTAGATATGTTGGGGTTAGGATGTATAGAAATGATCTATGTAAAAGAAATTGGGTAGTGTGCAGGAAGATGTAGAGATTTCACCTTGGTAGTCCACGGCTTGGAGGAGGAAGAAGATGAGTTATTGCTTCTTTAGAGCTTCATGCTTCTTTTGAAGAATGAAGAGAAAAATCTTTTAGCTTTTGTTTACAATTGATTAACCATGGTTTCCTCTACGTGTAACTAGAGTTAAACTCCACCAAAGGAGCATTTAATGTCCAACTACCAATTCTAATCTAAGGCTCTCATTGTTCCTTTGACTTTTCAAATGAATTCTAGCCTTCCACCTTATTGGCACATTTCCCATGGTCATTAATTGTCTCCAACTCCTTTTTCTAAATTACATAAAAGGTCCTTCTTAGATTTGTGTGAAAATTCCTATCTCGATGTCATGCACAGCAGGGTCAATATTCGACCCGAAATCCGAGAAATTCAAATTTACCCATTTGGTTCAGTTTTTCATACTGAATCAAATAGAGTTGGTCTCGCATAAATCTGAGGTCATTTGATAGACCAAACATCTCTTGGAGTGAACGAAATTCTCGATCAAGGAAAAAACCGTGAGGTCAATGGAGGAAAAATTGGAGTTAGTCGGGTTGGAAATCGGACATGAAAAAAAATAGCTAGGAAAGGAGAGTAGGTTAAATTTTGACAATGCACTATTCTACCCTATTTTACAAGAGTAAGTCTACCTCTGAGCGCAACCCCCTTTCCCGGTAGAACTGGATTTTGTACCAATTATATGAAATGTAGATCTATGTCTTATCTTTCCAACAAAATAAGAATCGCCTCAATCCAACCCTATGTCAAAAGTTACAACCATTCTTCTGAAACTCGACAGAGGGTTACCCATTCTCCAACACCAAAAACAGTAGCATTCCACAACTCCCTTCCAGCCCTTGTTTACAAAAACTCAAGGATGAAAAGTTGTAGATCTCCTTCTTAGCCACCTACTATGAAAATTTCAGCCAATTTGCACGAGGGAATCAAACATTATACAAAATCTCCCAAAACTATGCAGAAAAGATTCTGTTTTTCGACCAAAACTGAACAGAGATTTTGGTGGTCCATTTCAGACCCCTTCTAGACATAACTGGGAGAAATCCAATACATAAAAAATGTAGGGTTATGTTTCTGCTAAATACTATAAACATTTCAGGAAATTTAGAGTTGTGAGTTAAACGTTGTGGGGGCTATACTAAAATTGGTTAGAACAGACTTCTGAAATGTAATATGGGCAAAATGGTGCTATTTCATGAACTTGCACTAGGAATCCAAGAACGTGCCCAACTTGGAAGTTGTATCCCTATGTCTTAACTACAACATAGTCAAACATCATAGTATTTGCATGAGTAGATGGTGAAATACGAGAAATTTGCTAAAATAGGACAAAATAGAAAGTGAAAGTTGGATTGGTTTAAAAATGTGAACTTTAAGGAATCTTCCACCAATCTTTTGGAGATAAGTTCAACATGAAAAGTGTGAGTTTTTACGTGAGCCAACCATAGAAATTAGAATTTTCCAATTCCGATCCCGGTTGAGGAAGTTGTGGTCGATTCTCGAGAATGATGCGAGATTTGATTTAAAAAAAAACCTAGGTCGTCTATAACTAGGGTTTCATCATATTTACATCATCATATACGCATCATATAACCTCTTAAGTGACACATGTTCTACATTATATTTATAGAGCTTCGTCGGTGAAATTGAGGGAAGTATTTTTATGTACCTCGAGATTCGTGCCTTGAGTGGCATACCCTCCCATATAGTGTGAGTGAGATTTATTATATTATGTGTCTAATGCACAATATCATATTTTAAAATATTTTCTAACGCAAGCATGATTTAATGAATACGTGATGTGAAATTTTCAATGAATTATGAAATGTTTTTATGAAGTCATGGAGTATCCACAAACATGTTTTTATGTGTTGTATATGCATCCAAACGAGTTTTTAAAATACGAAACCACACCATTGCATTTGATTTATACATGTTTTATGAAATCATTCTTATGGAAATGATTGACATTGCTTGAGAAATATAGCATGACATGTGATTAAATTGATGATGATATTATATATGGGCCAAGGGCCCTAGCATTTGATGATGATAACTTTGTGATGGGTAAGTCTCATTCCGTAGCTACGAAGGATGCATGTGTAGGGTAATCCATACTTATACCCGATATGATTTTGCAGAAGGTATCCCACATGACATCGGAAAATGATAAATGTATTGTGATTTGACACGGGTCGACCCTTGCCAGGACTGATTTTGACACGCTCTATTCTAGCATGATTTGATGACATGGATGCATCTATATTTGAAATGTATGTGAAAAGAATGATTTATGATAAATTGAGCATTATACACGATTTCTTACAATATGTGAAATTATTGAGAACTTTGATACTCTTTTTTTCACCGACGCAGTAAACACATGATATATACCCTCTTACTTACTGGGTATCTTACTTGATACTTACCCCTCATTTCCTGTTGTGTACAGAGATAGCTATAGTGGGACACATTGAGACTTATCAGTGCATGAGGCATTTGTTGGAGATTGAGACTGTTGATTAGGTACTCGATCTAATATTGGGAAGGATTTGCCAATAAAATTGTATATTTATGTATTGGAATTGTAAATAGATCATTGTGTATAAAAAGGGATGGCTGTATGTAAATTTATATGTATCTTATTGAAACTCTCAATTCTATTCTATTGCATTGAGGCATGATTTGTACTATTGTATATATTTATTTTGGGAAACGTGTCATGTTCTAGAAGTGTCATCTAGGTTCACTCGGTGCCACCTCTAAATCACAGGAGGGGTAACTAGCTACTGTTCATGCCTTTGATGGGGCATGGCAATAGAGGTCAGGTGTAGGACTGTTGTTAGCCTTACGTTATCCTGTATGGTTGACAGGGATTGAATGATTTGAGGAGATTATTGATTGTGGCCAAGCTGGCCTATGTATATAAATATGTAATAGGTGGATATATGGTATTTGATAGACTTCCGACTTGGAGGTTCTACTTGTTTGGTTATAGAAAGTCAACATCTGAGATAACGGGTGGCTGTTCATGGCTCCGATTCGGGGCGTGACATAATAAGCGTAGATTTTGTATCAACTAGGATAAACTCATAAAACCTTTAAGTCTTTCCCATGTGATCTAGAAGCTAGTGAAAATCTTATAGGAATATTTTTGAAGAATAAAGGCATAGATTATCTTGGATTTGGCGTTCTTTGAAATGAGTTAAATAAAGATTTTTTGTAAATGGTTTTGGAATATAATCTTGAGATTTTTGTGGTTTTGATGAAGTAGCCGAATCATTTTTGTTTGTTTTAACAGTCTCGACATAAGACAAGGATGGGTATTCTTGTAATGGTTCAAATTGATTGTAAGTGTATGGTGTATAGGTAGGTCTAATGGTAGTGGGAGGTCTAGGAGTTATTATTGTACTCATACTATAGTCACTCGGATTTTGTGGGGAAGTTTTTGATTGCATGTTCCTGCACAAATGAATTTCCTTGTAAAAAGTCCATTGTAAGAAAATCTGGTAAAGAATTTTGAGAAGCTTTTATAAACTCATTGTCAAAATTGAAAACTGATAAAATAGCTTGCCATCTGGCAAAGATTCCTCCATAGCCTAATTTTGATGCATTTGTTTTTACAATCAAAAAGGCTAAGGGTTTTGGTATACTTAGACATGGAAGGGTCTTAACTTTTTGTTTTAATTCTTTTACTAATCTAGTTTGTTTATCTGTTCATGGTTTAGGATTCTTGTTTAATCTTTGATAAAGGATTGCACAATGTTCTCTTAACTTAGGAAAATAATCACTCACATAATTTAAACATCCTAAAAATCTTTATAATTGGTTTTTATCTTTAATTTCATTAGGAAATTTGTCTACAAATTCTATTGTTCTAGTAATTGGTTTTATTGTAGATCTAATGGTTTTACTACAACTTGTATTAATCCATAATGTATATATCTATACCCTTTTTCAATATATTTTTGTAAACTTATGTTGGATAAAAGTTAATACTTTGGTATTCTTTTTGTATTGAAAGATATTTTTTCATGTGTTTTAATTTGAAATTTTGTTATACATTTGACAATTGATAAATTTTTTTTTTTAATTATAGAATAATTTTGTTGGGGTCATGTCCAAATTCCTGAATAATATATGACTAATTGTTCAGGATTATTGGTAGCTAATCTTTGTTTAAGAATTCCTCCATAGCCTAATTTTGATGCATTTGTTTTTACAATCATAAAGGCTAAGGGATTTCGTATACTTAGACATGGAAGGGTCTTAACTTTTTGTTTTAATTCTTTTACTAATCTTGTATGTTTATCTGTCCATGGTTTAGGATTCTTGTTTAATCTTTGATAAAGGATTGCACAATGTTCTTTTAACTTAGGAAAATAATCACTCACATAATTTAAACATCCTAAAAATCTTTATAATTGGTTTTTATCTTTAATTTCATTAGGAAATTTGTCTACAAATTCTATTGTTCTAGTAATTGGTTTTATTGTAGATCTAATGGTTTTACTACAACTTGTATTAATCCATAATGTATATATCTATACCCTTTTTCAATATATTTTTGTAAACTTATGTTGGATAAAAGTTAATACTTTGGTATTCTTTTTGTATTGAAAGATATTTTTTCATGTGTTTTAATTTGAAATTTTGTTATACATTTGACAATTGATAAATTTTTTTTTTTTAATTATAGAATAATTTTGTTGGGGTCATGTCCAAATTCCTAAATAATATATGACTAATTGTTTAGGATTATTGGTAGCTAATCTTTGTTTAAGAATTCCTCCATAGCCTAATTTTGATGCATTTGTTTTTACAATCATAAAGGCTAAGGGATTTGGTATACTTAGACATGGAAGGGTCTTAACTTTTTGTTTTAATTCTTTTACTAATCTTGTATGTTTATCTGTCCATGGTTTAGGATTCTTGTTTAATCTTTGATAAAGGATTGCACAATGTTCTTTTAACTTAGGAAAATAATCACTCACATAATTTAAACATCCTAAAAGTCTTTGTAATTGGTTTTTATCTTTAATTTCATTAGGAAATTTGTCTGCAAATTCTATTGTTCTAGTAATTGGTTTTATTGTAGATCTAATGGTTTTACTACAACTTGTATTAATCCATAATGTATATTTCTATACCCTTTTTCAATATATTTTTGTAAACTTATGTTGGATAAAAGTCTAATACTTTGGTATTCTTTTTGTATTGAAAATATTTTTTTCATGTGTTTTAATGGAAAAAGCTGTTTTGAAGTCTAATGGTCCAATAGAGGATATTGTTTCTATTTTTTCTTTATGGGCTGTCCTCTTTTTGTAAATTATTAATGTAGGAGCTAATTTGTTCTTATTTTGTGGTGTCTGATTCTTCTGGGGTCTTGTCATCTTCCTGTTCATCAAAAATCATAGGGATCTTGTGAGTCTTGATACAAATTGTTAAATGCTTGTCTAGAGTTTGTTGACGAGGCTTGTGAAGTCTATCATATGGTATTTCATTTTTTCCTGTTGATTCTCTTAATTTGTTCATTATTCTTTTAGCAAATAATTTTGGTAGTCTTGAAATAAATCTTTCTTTCCAAAAGTATTGTAAACAATCTGTTCTTTTTAATACTTCTGTAAAAAATACATCTTTGTACCACTTATAATCTGATAATGTTGGACAACTTAAATTTGTTAATATTATTTTAGAACTAGTTAGAAATTCATTTGGATTTCCTACAAAATGCATAGCTATTGTATGAACTAAAATTTCAAAAGAGTTTGGTTCATTTGTTATATTTCCATTTTCGTCTATTATTGGTTTAGTATGATTATATATATAATCTCTTGTTTCTTGTGTTAAAGCATTATCCCACCATGTTTTTAATTGTCCTATTAATCCATGTATTATGTTTGTAGTTACATCTTGTTCAGTTATATTTTCTGATGTTAAGTAGGCACTTCTTGCCGTACACATTTGTTGTAAAGTATTTAAAATCTCATATTTTGATTTTCCATCTATATTACATTCATATATTGCATCTCCTGAGTATTTTGTTGATTTAAATTCTCCTCTCTCTTCATATTGTAAATTCATTGGAGTTGATCTTGGATAATGACTTTTTGTACTTTTAAAATATGGTTTTCTAATTCTATTTATTTCAAATTGATTATCAAATTCTTCATTTTCTTTTTCTCCTTGTTCTATCATTGTAATTCTACTAGTAGAAGGTTGGTCTAGAGCTTGTTGTATTCTTAATAAAGTATTTGTTTTTGGTAATATAGTAGATTTTTGTTGTTCTATTGTTCTAAAGTGTCATGTGGAAATCTTTTATTTTCCATTCTTATGTTATCTAATTTTCTCATAATATGTTCTAATTGATTACCTAAATGGTTTAAAGATTGATTATTGTAAGTATTTTGTTCATAAATTTTCTTTATATATTCTAGACTAACTTGTGATTCATCTTGTTCTCTTCCCTTTTTAAAAGGGGTTTCTAATATTTATCCTCTTTGTATTGTAATAATAATTGTTTCCAAAGGAGGATTTATTGATGTTATAGTTGTATTAGTTGTCGCTATTTTTCATTTTCTATATAAATTTGTGTTTACTTGTACTAATGGTGTTTCTAAGTTAGTAAGTAATCCATTTTTTAATAAATATGTTTTAATCCAACTAAACAATAATTGATTTTCCTTTTTATTGATCATATCTTGTTCCCATAAGTTTTTTAAATATTGTTGTAATTCTTTATCTAATTGTTCAAACCGATTTCTTTCTTTTCATAATACTTTAAATGATATCCTTCATTTAGATATTCATAGTCTGGAATCCATTGTTTAGTAATTGTATCAATATAATGACTTCTTACTTGTGATGGTGTAGGTGAATTTGGTGGAGAATTTCTTTGTTCTACTAGTTCAGCTATAGGACTTCTAAATCTCATGTAGGTTTCTTCTGATGTTATTGGTATAGATGAGGTTGATTTTCTTGTTGGTTCTAATCTTATTGTAGATTGAGATGAAGATTCTAATTTTCTAGATAGTTCCGTTATATAAGATTGTTTTCTTATACTAGGAAATCTTAATATAGTATTGCCTGGGTTTCTTGTATGACTTCGGAGATATTTTTCCTTTCAATTTGTGCTGGTTCATTTGTTTTTAATTGAAAGTATTCTGGTATTGTAATTTCTTTCCATTTTAGTATTCTTGGAGTAAAAACATTTGATTTTTTTGATTCTATTTGTAATAGGATTGTTTCATTATTGTTCGGAATTGTTCTATGGAATTTAGGGTTAATGTGTAATGTCATTAATCTATAATATACCCTATATATTACTAAAAAATTCTTGCTAAATTCTATAAACTTGTTTCCTTGTAAGCGTATATCTAATATTAAAGTATCTAAAATATGTGGATCTGTTATATCTACCGAAAAGTTTGGGCAACAATCAAAATATATTGGTCCATTACATATATTAGTTTGTATCTTAGCTTGTATAGAATCAATATAATATCTCCTTAATCTTTTGTCTCTTAATGCCATATAAATTGGTGCATCTATTCCTAATCTTACTAATGGTTTAACTGCAACTTGTTTTAATCCATAATGTATATATCTATATCTTTTTTCAATATATTTTTGTAAACTTATGTTGGATAAAAGTCTAATACTTTGGTATTCTTTTTGTATTGAAAGAGTTTTTTCATGTGTTTTAATGGAAAAAGCTATTTTGAAGTCTAATGGTCCAATAGAGTATATTGTTTCCATTTTTTCATTAGGGATTGTCTAATTTCTATAGTCTACAAGGTAATGTTCCTCATCACTTTGTACAATATTCAAGTTGTTTTGACTAGAAGTTGTATTACTACCGTTTCCTATCTCCATTCTACTATTGGTACTAGATCCTTTTCTTGTAATCATTCTTCTTAAAGAAGACGTCATTTCTAACATCAAACTTCTTAGTTTTCTTAATTCTAAGGGCTAGTGGGAACGACGGGAATAGCCTACCTAGAACACCTCCTATGGCTTACCAACGGACTTTCGGCCTTACCAACGCCTTACCAACACTAAATTCTTAGTCTTAAGAATTCTAATTTGTTTAATGTAAGAAAATCTTTCTTAATTAAGCTAAATTGATAACAAAATGGCTCTGATACCAAAACGGGACAGGATCGTGAGAAAGCAAAGATTGATAATAAAATTGTAAATTAACAAAAAATTAAATATTCAAATTAAAGGAATAAATGGTACGAAAACTTACAAAAATTGTGAAGAACTTTAAACTTTTATTGCACATGGAAAGCTTTACAAGGGGGATTGTTTACAAGGAAGAAAGCTTACTAAAACACTCGATGATTACAATAGAAGTTGTTACAAACTTATATAGGAATATTTTACAAACTAAATTGAAACAAACTTTGAAATCCAAAACTATATTACAATTTATCTTGGAGTCCGATGAAGTGTCCTCCATTATTGTTGATAATTGTTGGTAGAGTCAAAAGTTTATTGATTGCTTTCTCCTTGATTGTTTGCCACCACTTCAAAGTTGATTCCTTTGTTGACTATGCTTGAAAAGTAGCTTGTCTTCTTTTGCTGAAAGGAGATCACCATCTTGAATAGATCCTTTTCTGATTGAGGATTATTGTTTGAAAATGATTGTTGTTTGGTGAGTCATCTGATGATGTGCTGTCTATGTTTGAGTCACTGAGCCAATCTTGTAAATTAATTGGTATAGCATTTGGTTCAATTTGTATCTGCCAAGTGTCAACTGACTAATTGTTTTCTTCTGGTACTATCAGATAAGGATAATAGTTTGCATGTCCCCATTCTTCAATAACTTCTTGTTCAATAAAGGTAGATTGTGCTAATCCGAAATTGAACCAGGAATTTATTTGTTTTGCTAAAATTCTTCTTATCATTTTTAAAACATGTATCCTTATTTTAACAAAATATTGAAGTGGTCCTGTTCTTGTTGTCCTGTTGTCTTCGGGAGCAGGTTTAGCTAAATATTGTCCCATCTGAAAGAAAATGTTGGCTGTCCTCCTTTTGTGAATTATTGATGTAGGAGCTAATTTGCTTTTATTTTGTGGTGTCTGATTCTTCTGGGGTCTTGTCATCTTCCTGGTCATAAATCATAAGGGTCTTGTGAGTCTTGAAACAATTGATTGAAAACATTGTTGAGTCTGATGATGATGCTTGTGAGGTTTAGTTTGATTGATACTTTTTCTTAGCTTTTTCTATAAAATATCTTAATAGATCTTCTTCATCATCCAAAAATTGTAGAAGTCTTTCTCGATTTGTGGAGACTTTTGGGCTCTCTTGTATTTGCTTTTGTTTTTCTTGAGATACTTTAACAAATCTGTGAGTTTGTGGGGGTGTAGAAGGAAAGGAGGGATTTGTGCGATAGCTATTTTGAGGGATTTTTTCATAGGCCAAAAATTGTTTTATTTTTTCAGTAGAGCATTGTTCGATAGAGAATTGTGACCACCATTTTACTTTAAATTCTCTAACCAGACTTAATGGATAAGGTTGTGGAAATATTTGAGTTAACTGGTAGGTCCAACAAAATATCTATGGGATTTTGAAATCAATATGAAAATGAATTTCTTTGGTAAAAAAATTTGTTTTATTTTGTTCCGAATAAAATTCAAAGGATTGTTGTATTGGTTGTGGATATATTCGGGTAAATGAACCTGTATACCACCACCAATCATAAAACCATGTAGGAAATTCGTTGGGACAAGTTGGGTGAAAATTGAAAAACCAAGAATGGTTAAATGGTCTAATAAAAAGAGCACGATACCATGCCATTTTGTAATCATAATATGTATATCCCTAAGGAATGAATATTTGTGAGAATTGTTTTTCAGAATAAGGTTCGATCCATTCCTTAGCAGAAAAGACTTGTTTAATTTGTAATTTGGAAAAGATAATTCTTTCTATATGACCTTTATTGTGAGTAATAAGGCCAGATTTTGTGTCAACTAAAATGAACTCATAGAATCTGTGCTTTTCCTAAATGATCAAGGTGCCAATGAAAATTTTGTAGAAATATTCAAAATGTATAAATTCTAAGATTTTCTTGAGTCTATGGTTCTTTAAAATTGGTAAGACCTAAGGGTTCGGAAAATGGTTTATGAACATAATCTAAGGCTTTTTGTGTTCTTGATGAAGAAGGCTGAGATGGTTCAGTTTTTGGGTTTTTGACAGTTTGTACATACGACAAAGAAGGGTATTCTTGTAACCTTTGAACTAATTGTATGTAGGTGGATAAAATGTAGGTCTTGTAGTAGGTCTAACATTATAGGAAGGCTGAATACTTGTCACACTCATATCATAATCTTTAGGATTTTGTGGAGTTTTTGACTGCATTTTCTTGCGCAGAGTAATTCTCTTGTAAAAAGTCCCTTGTAAGAAAGTCTGGTAAAGAATTTTGAGAACCTTTTATAAACTCAATTTCAAAATCAAAGATAGAGAGAATTGCTTACCATCTAGCAAAAATTTGTTTTCAAACAATGTTTTTAAGATCTTTTCTAAAACTTCTTTTGCGGATTTATAATCAATTCGGAGTAAAAACTTTTTTGTTAAAAAGATCGTCTTGAAATTTTGTAATATATTTAACAATTGATAGAATTTATTTTTTAATTGTAGAATAATTTTGTTGCGGTCCTATCCATATTCCTGAGTAATATCTTACCAGTTGTTCTGGACTATTGTCTGCTATCCTTTGTTTTAATATTCCTCCATAACCTAATTCTGAAGCATCCATTTCAACTATCATAAATGCTAAAGGATTTGGTATTCCTAGACATGAAAGGGTTTTGACATTTTGTTTTAATTCTTGTACTAATCTAGTCTGATTATCTGTCCATGGTTTAGGATTCTTGTTTAATCTTTGGTATAGAATAGCATAATGTTTTCTAAGTTTTGGAAAATAATTACTAACATAATTAAGACATCCTAGAAATATTTGTAATTGGTTTTTATCTTTAATTTCATCTGAAAATTTGTCTGCAAATTCTATTATTCTAGTGATGGGTTTTATTGTAGACCTATATATTTCATGACCTAAAAATCTAATTTTTGTTTGGAATAGTTTCATTTTTGGTACAGATATTACTAAACCATTTTGTTTTACTATATTTAAAAATATATTAAGATGTCTAAAATGTTGATTTATACTTTGTGAAAATACTAGAATATCATCAATGTATACAATAATAAATTTGTAGTAAAGGTTAAATATATCATTCATAATATTTTGAAATTCTAATAGTGCATTCTTTGATCCGAATGGCATTACATTCTATTCATAATGACCAAATGGTACTGTAAAAACAGTTTTGTATCTATCTTTTTCATTTATTTGTATTTGCCAGTAACCTGATTTCATATCGAATTTTGAAAAGATTGTAACTTCATATAATCTTCCTATTAAGTCTTTGTTATTTGGTATAGGATATCTAATCCATTGTAGAATCTTGTTTAAGGTTTATAGTTGATAACTAATCTAGGTATTCCTCTTTCTTTTTCAGCAGCATTCATTATATAAAAGGCTGCACAACTCCATGGTGATTTTGATGGTCTGATTAATTTTTTTTTTTATAATAATGATTTCTAAGTATTCTTGATTTTTTTGTATAGGTCTTGCTTTTGTAGGAATATTCTTTTCATTAAAGTCTTTTTCATATGGTAAATTTATAATATATTTTTTTCTTTCCCAAAATGCATTTGGTAAGTCAGAACATACTTCTTGTTCGAATTTATTTTCTATTTGTATGATTTGTTGCTTTATATTTTCTTTTTGTAACTGTTCTTCTATCCTTGTATATTTTAATTCTTTTTTTAAATTATTAATTTGATTTTTCTTTTTTGTAATAGTATCTATTTTGTAAAATATGGAGTTAGTTTTTATTAATTGAATTTCTTTTTGTCTTATTGGATTTTAAAATTTAAATATAATTTCCTTTCCTAACATATCAATATGTATTTCTTGTGAATCTAAAAATTTGTGTTTTAAATGGTATGCCTAATATCATTTCATTTACTATGTCTTGTACTATCATAAATATATTTTGAAAACAATAATTTTGATTACAAATATAAGCATTGTTTAATTTGTATTCGACACTTAATGCTGTAGAATTGGCAGATAGTAGTTTTTCTTTTGTTCTTGTACAATATTTTGTGGGTATTAATCCAGATTTTATATAATTTAATTCTGCTTTTGAATCTACTAAGGCATTTGTAGTTAAAGAAACATTTTTATCTACTATTAGAGTTACTTCTATATACCATCTTTGGAAAATAACTTGATCTATTACTTGTAAATATTTGTTATTATCATATTCTGTCAAGGATTGTTGTTCTATCTGTTGTTCAGAGGTTTCTCCTATTTCTTGATTCATCTCTTGTTTTAATTTTATAATTTCTACTTCTTCTTTTAGTCGTTTTACTTCTAATTCTCATTCTTTAATTTGTTGTTGCAGATCTTTAGTGGTTAGTTGTTGTATTATATTTTCTGTTATATTTTCCCTAATATTTTACTTAAACTTAATGGTTCTTGTATTTTAGGTGTTTTCTTATTTTCTTCTTCTAATATTAATTCTTTTAAATTATTTAATAGTTGATTTCTAGTTTCTAAATTTTCTACTTGTATTATAGTATTAAATAATTCTTCTTTCTTTTGTTTGGTTAATACATTTATAGTTTTAAAACATATTGGTGATATCTGGTCTAAGTTGTTATTATTATCTGATCTTTCTGATTCAGAATCCTCTAATGTTTGATAATCTTCTTCCTCAGAGTTTGTTCATTACTTTGTTCCTCTGATTCCTCTGAGTCACTTGGTTCATTTTTTATTAAAAGATTCATTACCTCATTTCTTAATTCTTCACTTTGTCTTTCATTAATCTTTTTCTTAACATAACTTTTATTTGCTTTGTGACCTGGCTTTCCACATTTCCAACATACTATTTTGTTAGATGTTTTATAATTTTTCTTAAATTTGTAGCCTTGATATGGTCTAAAAGATCTTCTTCCTTTTGTTTTTGCTCCGTAAGATATAAATTTTTTTTTATTTTTTATATTTAGATGAAGGTGCTTGTATCTTTTGAAATTCAAAGGCTTCACAGAAACATCCTAATTCTTTTCTTGTATGAGTTTTTGTATTATATTTTGATCATAAATTTAATTATGAACATAAAAATAATCCTTCCTTTTGTATAAACGAAAATAATTGTCCATATGTTAAAAGTTATAGTGATTCTATACAAACTATGACACAAACAAACATAAGTAATCGACCAATATATTTTAATTGTTGTCCAAACTTTTTAGTAGATATAACAGATCTATATAGTTTAGATATGTCACGCCCCAACCCGCAGGTCGGGCATGCGAACAGACCGCCGTGACTCCCCGAGGCATGGGGGTGCCCTACTCGCACATTGAGATGACGCAAGGCTAATATTATGACCCTATTCGATATCATTAAGTCAAAATCATATAGCGGAAGAAAAAAAATAGTTTTCAATAAAAATTTTCTTTAAAACATCTACCTCCAATTTACATATAATATTTATATGCTTGGTCCAATCGTAAACAAGAATGGATATGATTACTTACCCGATAGCGTCTCTCAGTAACACTCGTGGGATAGTACCTCAATGTATGTCAAATATAGTATAAATTGAAAATATTAATATGAGGGGTGAGTATAATCCACATACTCAGTGTATGAGGTGCAATGACTATATAATGACAATAAATGAATTTGTGAGAGTGGTAAGTCAAAATAACATTTTCAAATTTATATTTCATTCCTTTGCAAATATATCATGTAATTCAAAATAATAGACATCCTTATCATCAATCATGCATCAATGGGATGTCAAAAACACATTCTACCTATAGTTTGGCCTAACTAAGGTAAAATCCACCATGCGGCTACCAAAATGTCATAAGAATAAAACACATATATTTTCCCCCCTTCCTTTGGTATTGACACAGTCCTCACGTGGTGCTCATCTATTGGATCCGTTGGACAGAGACAGGGGACTCAAACCCCTGCTCCCGTGTTACCCCACTATGTCACCCCGTTGGGTAAACGCTCAATTCCATGGTAGGGAGTACGCTATAGCCACTAAACACCATCGCATAATCATACACATGTGTCATATGTCATCATTCATAAATCGTTACTCATAAAAACAAGGTACTATAAAGTAACTATAATATTAGGATGCAAATTTTTACCGAACAACATTTCAAGACATGCCACAAACACTAAAGCATTTCTAAATCACATTTTAAATTTCATTTATAAAATCATGATCAAAACTATTCTCATTTAAAGTCAAAAATAGTTTGTCCCACTCACTTCGCCTGGGGAGAGTACGCCACTCCCCCTAACTATTCTCATTTCTCGAACGAGTAATCTCTCGAATCCTAATTCTAAGTTAAACAATATCATTTATTAATTCAATATTATATAGTTGGATTATGACATGCATATAAAAATGGCCTCTTTCATAAGGTTAAATTTCAATTTTCATACTTAGAGGAATTTCTACAAACATATAACGCGTAGGTTTAGTAAAATCATGATATCTTCAAAAATATTGATTGGATTCAATTGATTTAAATTTGCTCTTAACACTAAGACATATATCTCCAACTTTTATGTTCAGACCATCTTCAAATTTGGAATACACGAATTTATAAAAAAAAATTATCACTTTTCGTGCTAAGTTCCTAAAACCAATTCCGCATAGTTTTGGGAGAAATTCCATATCTCCCAGTATACATCTCCAATTTAAGTGCTTCTTGTCTCACATTCAAGGTAAGACATAGATCTAAAACTTTCTAGTTTTGACCATCCTCGGATTCTAAATGTATAATTTTATAAAATTCGGTTTTCATCTCGGTTTCAGTTTTAGAACTACTTCTGCACAGTTTTAGTAATATCATCAAACTTTCTGTATACAACTCCGATTCAAGTGATCTTTATCTCAAATTAACGATAAGTCGGAGACCTAAAACTTTCATGTTTAACATTTCTCCAAATTCGGAACAGAAGATACCTCAAAAATTCATAAACTTTACTGGTCGTACACAGGACATGAAACAAAATTTGTGAAACATGCTAGACTTCCAAAAATCACCAAAAATTGATTTCTTCATGAAATGTCTTACATGATATATCATTTTTAAAACTTAGGAAGTCTAGTTTATAGAGAAATAAATATCTTAGATTTTTGAATTCTACAGAATGAGATATTCTAAGAAAGCTATACAAGACTCAATCTAGAAATCAACATTTAGCATGCTAGTATGGATAACAAAGTAACTACTCATCAAATAATTTAATCTTAGCATAAGTTAGAATATGTTATCTCCTTTGTAAGATCTCTTGCTAATAATATGTATCACCACCCCCTTTGAATCTTTGAATTTTTATCACCTTAGAAAAAAATCAAATCACAATAAACATAAATTCCTATACAATACCTCTATACTTCCAATTGAAATTCAAGAATTCCCAAAATTGTTCTTACCTCTTTGGCTCCATAGTTGAACTCAAAATGGATATAGAACCCTCACAATTTTGTCCAAGGTGAGTTTGAATGAAGAAAATAGGTCAAACTCTTCTTAAACAAGTTTTTTTATAAACCTAGTCAAATATCCTTAACCATTGGATCATTCCATGCATTATCTTGACCTTCTACTTGACCTTCCACTTGTCCTAGTACTTAACCCATGTAATTGTTGATTCAAGCAACCTCCATGCACTCCACCAAGTGTCTTTGGACGTCCATGTCAAGGGGGAGAAGTGTCACAATCTAGAACAAGCTATTCTAGTTGGTTTTTATGCAAAAATTTCTACCCAATAAGTTTTCATACATAAATTTCTATCCAATGAGTTTTCTTGAATGTGGAAAATCCTATGTGGCCACTAACCAACCTTATTTCCCTCTTGACCAATCATTTGGCTCCAATTGTCCATCCTTGAGTGGTTTGCAACTTAGTCCCTTAACTTTCCTCAATTACATTTAAACCCCTAACTTTTAACAATTGCATTTTTGGTCCCTATGAACTTTTATTTGAAATTTCTTAAATATGTAAAATTTCATTTAAATATCTTTATTTAAGTGTGTAGGCCTTCTCTTAGCTATTTTTGATTTCTTTAGGCTTTGCCGGCACTTTCCGAGAAGTTTTTCGACTTACCGATAAAATTTTCAGTTTTAGCGATTTTGAGGCGAAATCTCAAAATAAATAATTAGATAATTAAATAGATGTCTCAAAAGCTTATATATTTAGAATCATGAGGAGTAGTACATAATATACAGTCACTAAAAATCAATATTACGAGATACTTTAATATTAGATATACACTTACAAAGAAACAAGTTTATAGAATTTAGTAACAATTTTGCAATAATATACAGGTTATATTATAGATTAATGACATCACACATTAACCCTAAATTCCATAGAATAATTCCGAACAATAATGAAACAATCCTATTACAAATAGAATCAAAAAAATCAAATGTTTTTACTCCAAGATTACAAAAATGGGAAGAAATTACAATATCAGAATACTTTCAATTAGAAACAAATGAACCAGCACAAATTGAAAGGAGAAATATCTCTGAAGTCATTCAAGAAACCCCAGGCAATATTATATTAAGATTTTTGAAATTCTTAAAAAAGATTAGCCACCAATAATCCTGAACAATTAGTTAGATATTATTCAGGCATTTGGATGGACCCCAACAAAACTATTCTACAATTAAAAAGAAATTTTATCAATTGTAAAATGTATTACAAAATTTCAAGATGACATTTTTAACAAAAAATTTTTATTACATATCGATTGTAAATCTGAAAAAGAAGTTTTAGAAAAAGATGTTAAAAACATTGTTTCAAAATAAATCTTTGCCAGACGGTAAGCTATTTTATAAGTTTTCGATTTTGACATTGAGTTTATAAAAGGTTCTCAAAATTCTTTATCAGATTTTCATACAAGGAACTTTTTTCAAGGAAATTCAATTGTACAGGAAAATGCAGTCAAAAACTCCCCCACAAAATCCGATGCAATCAGTTGA
The DNA here is from genome assembly GCA_033439265.1 of Dillenia suffruticosa. NCBI lineage: Eukaryota > Viridiplantae > Streptophyta > Magnoliopsida > Dilleniales > Dilleniaceae > Dillenia > Dillenia suffruticosa. The sequence continues at coordinate 12,273,319 of JAVTVX010000001.1, forward strand.
ACCAATCATAGTGACGAGGTTTTTAAAAATTTTTTTTCAAACTATAGAAAAACAATATTTAAATATGCGTTTATTAAAATTATAAAATGGAATAAATTATAGTATCAAAGTGAGTTAAATTTCACATGTGTTATATATATCACAACTGCTAGTTTTTCACAAAACAAATACAAATAAAATGCCAAAAACTTATAACAAAAAATTATATTAAAAAATAGAAGACAGCAAAGAAAAGTTAAAACCTAGAACCCTATGTCCTGGAAATTTGACAAATATCAAATATAGGTAAACTAAATAAAAAAAAATTATAATATTGTAATAAAACTACCTAGTGTCCAACCTTAGCTCAGTTGTTAGAGCAGAGGACTGTAGTGTGATCTCTGAAATCCTTAGGTCGCTGGTTCAAATCTGGCAGGTCGGAATTGTTATGAATTTAGATCTTGAAAAAAACCAATATTCGTGTATGGGGAAACTATCAAATTTATTTCTTTCTTTTTCTAAAGAAGAATTGATTTTTAATTTTGAAATAAAAAGGAGCACCACATGATATTCCGTAAGATTTGAAAAATTAAATTTGATCCCATTGTCAGAAGATTTGAAATAGAAAGATAATGGTAAAATATTAGAATGTAAATGAGATGGGAAAAAGAAAAATGAAAATGGATAAATTAAAAGGTAAAAGGAAAACTAACAATATGAGTTATATCAAGGTGGAATGAGATTTAGAATCCCCTTACTCAAGACATTAAATCTTGCTTGTTTAATTTTCAAAATTTGAAAGAGTTAATTTAGAAAATAAATTAAAGAGAAAATCTAATAAATTTTATTATGATATTTGATTTTTAGCGATAAATTTTTTCAATATAAGTTTAAATATGGTACTATGAAACTTCTTAATTCCTAATACAATTAGTTCAACCAATCATAGTGATGGGGTTTTTAAACATTGTTCGTCATGCTATACAAAAACAATATTCAAATTAAAAAACGTAATAAATAATAGTATTAAAGTGAGTTAAATTTCACACTTATTATATATATATCACGATTGCTAGTTTTTCACAAAAAAAATACAAAACAATTGCCAAAAACTTATAAAAAAAATTATATTAAAAAAAAAGAAGATGAGAGTAAAGAAAAGTTAAAACCTAGAACCCCATGTCCTGAAAATTTGACAAATAACAAATACAGGTAAACTAAATAAAAGAATTATAATATTGAAATCAAACTACCCAGTGTCCGAACTTAGCTCAAGTGGTAGAGCGAAGGACTGTAGTGTTATCAAACTACTCGTTCGAATCCGGCAAGTCGGAATTGTTATGAATTTAGATCTTGAAAAAGACCAGTATTCGTGTTTGGGGAATCTCTCAAATTTATATCTTTCTTTTTCTAAAGAAGACCTTGATTTTTAATTTTAAGAAAAAAAAGAAAGCCACATGATATTCTGTAAGATTTGAAAACTTATATTTGATCCCACGATTAGAAGATTTGAAATAGAATGAGAATGGTAAAAAATTATATTAGAAATGAGATGGAAAAAGTAAATGAAAAAGGAGAAATTAAAAGGTAAAAGGAAAACTAACCATATGAGTTATATCAAGAGTTAATTAATGTATGGAATGAGATTCAGATTCCCCTTGCTCATGACATTAAATCTTGCTTGTTTAATTTTCAAATTTTGAAAGAGTTAATTTAGAAGTTAAATTAAAGAGAAAATCTAATCAATTTTATTATGATATTAGACTTTTAGTGATCAATTTTTTCAAAATAAGTTCAAATATGGTTCTGAGAAATTTCTTAATTCCTAAGGCAATCAGTTCAACCAATCATAGTGATGAGGATTTTAAACATTGTTTGTCATACTATAGAAAAACAAGATTCAAATATGTGTTTGTTAAAATTAAAAAAAACGTAATAAATTATAGTATCAAAGTGAGTTAAATTTCACATGTATTATATATATATCATAACTGCTAGTTTTTCACAAAATGCCACAAACTTATAACAAAAAATTATATTAAAAAAAAAGAAGACGAGAGCAAGGAAATGTTAAAACCTAGAATTTCATGTCTTGGAAATTGGACAAATAAGAAATATAGGTAAACTAAATAAAAGAATTAAAATATTGTGGTCAAACTACTCAGTGTCTGACCTTAGCTCAGTTGGTAGAGCGGAGGACTGTAGTATGATTATTGATATCCTTAGCTCGTTGGCTCGAATCCGGCAAGTTAGAATTGATATGAATTTAGATCTTGAAAAAGATCAACATTCGTGTTTGGGGAAACTCTCAAATGTATTTTTTTCTATTTCTAAAGAAGGCCTTAATTTTTAATTTTAAAATAAAAAGGAATGCCACACGATATTCCGAAAGATTTGAAAAATTATATTTGATCCCATGGTTAGAAGATTTGAAATAGAATGAGAATGGTAAAAAAAAATAGATTGGAAATGAGATGGGAAAAAGTAAAATGAAAATGGAGAAATTAAAAGGTAAATGGAAAACTAACTATACGAGTTATATCGAAAGTTAATTAATATGTGGAATGTGATTCAGATTCCGCTTGCTCATGACATTAAATCTTGCTTGTTTAATTTTCAAAACTTGAAAGAGTTAATTTAGAAATTAAATTAAAGAGAAAATCTAATTAAATATTTTATGATATTAGAATTTTAGCGATCAATTTTTTCAATATAAGTATAAATATGGTAGTATGAAACTTCTTAATTCCTAATCCAATCAGCTCAACCAATCATAGTGATGACGTTTTTAAACATTGTTTGTCATACTATAGAAAAATAATATTCAAATATGTGTTTGTTAAAATTATAAAACGTAATAAATTATAGTATCAATGTGAGTTAAATTTCAAACGTATTATATATATCACCACAGCTAGTTTTTCACAAAACAAAAACAAATAAATGGAAAAACTTATAACAAAAAATTGTATTAAAAAAAGGAAGACGAGAGCAAAGAAAAGTTAAAACCTAGAACTCCATGCCCTAAAAATTTGACAACTATCAAATATAGGTAAACTAAATAAAATAATTATAATATTGTAATCAAACTACTCAGTGTCCGACCTTAGCTCAGTTGGTAGAGCGGAGGACTATAGTGCGATCAATGAAATCCATAGGTCACTGGTTCGAATCTGGCAAGTCAGAATTGTTATGAATTTAGATCTTGAAAAAGACCAATATTCGTGGTTAGGGAAACTTTCAAATTTATTTCTTTCTTTTTCCAAAGAAGACCTTGATTTTTAATATTAAAATAAAAAGAAACCTCACATGATATTCCGTAAGATCTAAAAAATTATATTTGATCCCAGGGTTAGAAGATTTAAAATAGAATGAGAATGGTAAAAAATTAGATTGAAAATAAGATGGAAAGAAAAATGAAAATGGTCAAATTAAAAGGTAAAAGGAAAGCTAACTATATGAGTTATATCAAGAGTTAATTAATGTGTGGAATGAGATTCAGATACTCCTTGCTCATGACATTGAATCTTGCCTGCTTAATTTTCAAAATTTGAAAGTGGTAATTTAGAAATTATATTTAGGAGAAAATCCAATCAGTTTTATTATGATATTAGACATTTAGCGAACAATTTTTTCAATTTAAGTTCAAATATGGAATTTAGATCTTGAGAAAGACCGATATTCGCGTTTGGGGAAACTCACAATTTTATTTCTTTCTTTTTCTAAAGAAGTCCTTGATTTTTAATTTTAAAATAAAAGGGAATGCCGCACGATATTCCGTAAGATCTGAAAAATTATATTTATCCCATGGTTAGAATATTTGAAATAGAATGAGAATGGTAAAAAATTAGAATGGAAATGAGATGGGAAAAAGTAAAATCAAAATGGAGAAATTAAAAGGTAAAAGGAAAACAAACTATACGTGTTATATCAAGAGTTAATTAATGTGTGGAATGAGATTTAAATACCTCTTGCTCATGACATTAAATCTAGCTTGTTTAATTTTCAAAATTTCAAAGAGTTTATTTAGAAATTAAATTAAATAGAAAATGGAATCAATTTTATTTTGATATTTGAATTTTAGCGACCAATTTTTTGAATACAAGTTTGAAATGGTACTGTTAAACTTCTTAAATCCATATGCTATCGATTCAACCAATCACGGCGATGAGGTTTTTAAACATTGTTTGTCGTACTAAAGAAAAACAATATTCAAAAACGTGTTTTTTTAAAAATATAAAACGTAATGAATTATAGTATCAAAGTGTGTTAAATTTCACACGCACTATATATATCACAATTGCTAGTTTTTCACAAAGCAAATACAAGTAAAAAGCCAAAAACTTATAATAAAAATTTATATTAAAAAAAATGAAGGCGAGAGAAAAGAAAAGTGAAAACCTAGAACCCCATGTCGTAGAAATTTAACAAATATCAAATATAGGTAAACTAAATAAAAGAATTATGATATTGTAACCAAACAACTCAATGTCCGACCTTAGCTCAGTTGGTAGAGCGGAGGACTGTAGTGTGACAGCTGAAATCCTTAGGTCGCTGGTTTGAATCCGGTAGGACGGAATTGTTATGAATTTAGATCTTGGAAAAGACGAATATCCGTGTTTTGAGGAAACTCTCAAATGTATTTTTTTTCAATTTCAAAACAAGATCTTGATTTTGAATTTTCAAAAAAAAAGGAATGCCACACCATATTCCATAAAATCTGAAAAATTATATTTGATCCCATGGTTAGAACATTTGAATTAGAATGAGAATGGTAAAAATTTAGAATGGAAATGTGATGGGAAGTAAAATGAAAATGGAGAAATTAAAAGGTAAAATGAAAACGAACTATACAAGTTATATCTAGAGTAAATTAATGTGTGGAATGAGATTCAAATTCCCCTTGCTCTTGACATTAAATCATCCTTGTTGAATTTTCAAAACTTGAAAGAGTTAATTTAGAAATTAAATTGAAGAGAAAATCTAATCAATTTTTTTACGATATTAGAATTTTAGCGAACAATTTTTTCAATATAATTTTAAATATGGTACGACGAAACTTCTTAATTCCTAATGCAATCAGCTCAACCTATCATAGTGTGAGGTTTTCAAACATTGTTTGTCCATACTATAGAGAAACAATATTTAAATATGTGTTTGTTCAAATAATAAAACGTAATAAATTACAGTATCAATGTGTGTTAAATTTCAATCGTTTTATATCTATCACAACTGCTAGTTCTTCCCAAACCGAATACAAAAATAATGCCAAAAACTTGTAGCAAAAAATTATACTAAAAAAAAAGGACAACAACAAGAAAATTTAGAACCTAGAAGCCTATGTCCGGGAAATTTGACAAATACCAAATATAGGTAAACTAAATAAAAGAATTATAATATTGTAAAAAAACAATTCAGTGTCCAACCTTAGCTCAGTTGGTAGAGCGGAGGACTGTAGTGTGATGTTGAAATCCTTAGGTCGCTGGTTCGAATCCGGCAGGTCGTAATTGTTATGAATTTGGATCTTGACAAAGACGAATATTCATTTTGGGGGAAACTCACAAATTTATTTCTTTCTTTTTCAAAAGAAGACCTTGATTTTTAATTTTAAAATAAAAAGGAACTTCACAGGATATCCCGTGAGATTTGAAAAATTAAATTTGATCCCGTGGCTAGAAGATTTGAAATAGAATGAGAATGGTAATAAATTAGATAGGAAATGAGATGGAAAAAAATGAAAATTGAGAAATTAAAAGGTAAAAGGAAAACTAACTATACGAGTTATATCAAGAGTTAATTAATGTGCGGAATGAGATTCAGATTCCCCTTGCTCATGACATTGAATCTTGCTTGTTTAATTTTCAAAATTTGAAAGAGGTAATTTAGAAATTAAATTTAAGAGAAAATCCAATCACTTTTATTATGATATTAGACATTTAGTGAACAATTTTTTCAATTTAAGTTTAAATATGGTGCTGTGAAAATTCTTAACTACTAATGCAATCAGTTTAACCAATCATAGTGATGAGGTTTTTGAACATTGTTTGTCAAACTATAGAAAAACAATATTCAAATATGTGTTTGTTAAAATTATAAGATGTAATAAATTATTGTACCAAAGGGTGTTAAATTTCACTCATACTATATACATCACAATTACTAGTTTTTAACAAAACAAATACAAATAAAATGCTAAAAAATCATAAAAAAATATTGTATTGGAAAAAAAAATGAAGACGAGAGCAAAGAAAAGTTAGAACCTAAAAGCCCATGTCCTGGAAATTTGACAAATACCAAATATAGGTAAACTAGATAAAAGAATTATAATATTGTAATCAAACTAGCCAGTATCCGACCTTTGCTCAGTTGGTAGAACAGAGAACTGTAGTGTGATTCCTGAAATGCTTAGGCCACTGGTTCGAATCCTGCAACTCGTAATTGCTATGAATTTGGATCTTAAAAAAGGACGATATTCGCGTTTGCGGAAACTCACAATTTTATTTCTTTCTTTTTCTAAAGAAGTCCTTGATTTTTAATTTTAAAATAAAAGGAAATGCCGCACGATATTCCGTCAGATCTAAAAAATTATATTTATCCCATGGTTAGAAGATTTGAAATAGAATGAGAATGGTAAAAAATTAGAATAGAAATGAGATGGGAAAAAGTAAAATCAAAATGGAGAAATTAAAAGGTAAAAGGAAAACAAACGATACGAGTTATATCAAGAGTTAATTAATGTGTGGAATGAGATTTAAAACCTCTTGCTCATGACATTAAATCTAGCTTGTTTAATTTTCAAAATTTCAAAGAGTTTATTTAGAAATTAAATTAAATAGAAAATGGAATCAATTTTATTTTGATATTAGAATTTTAGCGACCAATTTTTTCAATATAAGTTTAAAATGGTACTGTTAAACTTCTTTAAATCCATATGCTATCAATTCAACCAATCACCGCAATGTGGTTTTTAAACATTGTTTGTCGTACTAATGAAAAACAATATTCGAATACGTGTTTTTTTAAAATTATAAAACGTAATGAATTATAGTATCAAAGTAGGTTAAATTTCACACGTACTATATATATCACAATTGCTAGTTTTTCACAAAGCAAATACAAGTAAAAAGCCAAAAACTTATAATAAAAATTTATATTAAAAAAAATGAAGGCGAGAGAAAAGAAAGTGAAAACCTAGAACCCCATGTCGTAGAAATTGGACAAATATCAAATATAAGTAAACTAAATAAAAGAATTATGATATTGTAATCACACTACTCAGTGTCCGACCTTAGCTCAGTTGGTAGAGCGGAGGACTGTAGTGTGATAGCTGAAATCCTTAGGTCGCTGGTTCGAATCCGGCAGGTCGGAATTGTTATGAATTTAGATCTTGAAAAAGACCAATATCCGTGTTTGGGGAAACTCTCAAATGTATTTTTTTTAATTTCAAAACAAGACCTTGATTTTGAATTTTCCAAAAAAAAGGGAATGCCACACCATATTCCATAAAATCTGAAAAATTATGGTTGATCCCATGGTTAGAAGATTTGAAATAGAATGAGAATGGTAAAAATTTAGAATGGAAATGAGATGGGAAAAAGAAAAATCAAAATGGAGAAATTAAAAGGTAAAAGGAAAACAAACTATACGAGTTATATCAAGAGTTAATTAATGTGTGGAATGAGATTTAAATACCTCTTGCTCATGACATTAAATCTAGCTTGTTTAATTTTCAAAATTTCAAAGAGTTTATTTAGAAATTAAATTAAATAGAAAATCGAATCAATTTTATTTTTATATTTGAATTTTAGCGACCAATTTTTTGAATACATGTTTGAAATGGTACTGTTAAACTTCTTAAATCCATATGCTATCGATTCAACCAATCACCGCGATGAGGTTTTTAAACATTGTTTGTCGTACTAAAGAAAAACAATATTCAAATACGTGTTTTTTTAAAAATATAAAACGTAATGAATTATAGTATCAAAGTGGGTTAAATTTCACACGCACTATATATATCACAATTGCTAGTTTTTCACAAAGCAAATACAAGTAAAAAGCCAAAAACTTATAATAAAAATTTATATTAAAAAAAATGAAGGCGAGAGAAAAGAAAGTGAAAACCTAGAACCCCATGTCGTAGAAATTGGACAAATATCAAATATAGGTAAACTAAATAAAACAATTATGATATTGTAATCAAACTACTCAGTGTCCGACCTTAGCTCATTTGGTAGAGCGGAGGACTGTAGTGTGATAGCTGAAATCCTTAGGTCGCTGGTTCGAATCCGGCAGGTCGGAATTGTTATGAATTTAGATCTTGAAAAAGACCAATATCCGTGTTTGGGGAAACTCTCAAATGTATTTTTTTCAATTTCAAAACAAGACCTTGATTTTGAATTTTCAAAAAAAAAGGGAATGCCACACCATATTCCATAAAATCTGAAAAATTATGGTTGATCCCATGGTTAGAAGATTTGAAATAGAATGAGAATGGTAAAAATTTAGAATGGAAATGAGATGGGAAAAAGAAAAATCAAAATGGAGAAATTAAAAGGTAAAAGGAAAACAAACTATACGAGTTATATCAAGAGTTAATTATTGTGTGGAATGAGATTTAAATACCTCTTGCTCATGACATTAAATCTAGCTTGTTTAATTTTCCAAATTTCAAAGAGTTTATTTAGAAATTAAATTAAATAGAAAATCGAATCAATTTTATTTTGATATTTGAATTTTAGCGACCAATTTTTTGAATACAAGTTTGAAATGGTACTGTTAAACTTCTGAAATCCATATGCTATCGATTCAACCAATCACCGTGATGAGGTTTTTAAACATTGTTTGTCGTACTAAAGAAAAACAACATTCAAATACGTGTTTTTTTTAAAATATAAAACGTAATGAATTATAGTATCAAAGTGTGTTAAATTTCACACGCACTATATATATCACAATTGCTAGTTTTTCACAAAGCAAATACAAGTAAAAAGCCAAAAACTTATAATAAAAATTTATATTAAAAAAAATGAAGGCGAGAGAAAAGAAAGTGAAAACCTAGAACCCCATGTCGTAGAAATTGGACAAATATCAAATATAGGTAAACTAAATAAAACAATTATGATATTGTAATCAAACTACTCAGTGTCCGACCTTAGCTCAGTTGGTAGAGCGGAGGACTGTAGTGTGATAGCTGAAATCCTTAGGTCGCTGGTTCGAATCCGGCAGGTCGGAATTGTTATGAATTTAGATCTTGAAAAAGACCAATATCCGTGTTTGGGGAAACTCTCAAATGTATTTTTTTCAATTTCAAAACAAGACCTTGATTTTGAATTTTCAAAAAAAAAAGGAACGCCACACCATATTCCATAAAATCTGAAAAATTTTGGTTGATCCCATGGTTAGAAGATTTGAAATAGAATGAGAATGGTAAAAATTTAGAATGGAAATGAGATGGGAAAAAGAAAAATCAAAATGGAGAAATTAAAAGGTAAAAGGAAAACAAACTATACGAGTTATATCAAGGGTTAATTAATGTGTGGAATGAGATTTAAATACCTCTTGCTCATGACATTAAATCTAGCTTGTTTAATTTTCCAAATTTCGAAGAGTTTATTTAGAAATTAAATTAAATAGAAAATCGAATCAATTTTATTTTGATATTTGAATTTTAGCGACCAATTTTTTGAATACAAGTTTGAAATGGTACTGTTAAACTTCTTAAATCCAAATGCTATCAATTCAACCAATCACCGCAATGAGGTTTTTAAACATTGTTTGTCGTACTAAAGAAAAACAATATTCAAATACGTGTTTTTTTAAAAATATAAAACGTAATGAATTATAGTATCAAAGTGGGCTAAATTTCACACGCACTATATATATCACAATTGCTAGTTTATCACAAAGCAAATACAAGTAAAAAGCCAAAAACTTATAATAAAAATTTATATTAAAAAAAATGAAGGCGAGAGAAAAGAAAGTGAAAACCTAGAACCCCTTGTCGTAGAAATTGGACAAATATCAAATATAGGTAAACTAAATAAAAGAATTATGATATTGTAATCAAACTACTCAGTGTCCGACCTTAGCTCAGTTGGTAGAGCGGAGGACTGTAGTGTGATAGCTGAAATCCTTAGGTCGCTGGTTCGAATCCGGCAGGTCGGAATTGTTATGAATTTAGATCTTGAAAAAGACCAATATCCGTGTTTGGGGAAACTCTCAAATGTATTTTTTTCAATTTCAAAACAAGACCATGATATTGAATTTTCAAAAAAAAAAGGAACGCCACAGCATATTCCATAAAATCTGAAAAATTTTGGTTGATCCCATGGTTAGAAGATTTGAAATAGAATGAGAATGGTAAAAATTTAGAATGGAAATGAGATGGGAAAAAGAAAAATCAAAATGGAGAAATTAAAAGGTAAAAGGAAAACAAACTATACGAGTTATATAAAGGGTTAATTAATGTGTGGAATGAGATTTAAATACCTCTTGCTTATGACATTAAATCTAGCTTGTTTAATTTTCAAAATTTCAAAGAGTTTATTTAGAAATTAAATTAAATAGAAAATCGAATCAATTTTATTTTGATATTTGAATTTTAGCGACCAATTTTTTGAATACAAGTTTGAAATGGTACTGTTAAACTTCTTAAATCCATATGCTATCGATTCAACCAATCTCCGCGATGAGGTTTTTAAACATTGTTTGTCGAACTAAAGAAAAACAACACTCAAATACGTGTTTTTTTTAAAATATAAAACGTAATGAATTATAGTATCAAAGTGTGTTAAATTTCACACGCACTATACATATCACAATTGCAAGTTTTTCACAAAGCAAATACAAGTAAAAAGCCAAAAACTTATAATAAAAATTTATATTAAAAAAAATGAAGGCGAGAGAAAAGGAAGTGAAAACCTAGAACCCCATGTCGTAGAAATTGGACAAATATCAAATATAGGTAAACTAAATAAAAGAATTGTGATATTGTAATCAAACTACTCACTGTCCGACCTTAGCTCAGTTGGTAGAGCGGAGGACTGTAGTGTGATAGCTGAAATCCTTAGGTCGCTGGTTCGAATCCGGCAGGTCGGAATTGTTATGAATTTAGATCTTGAAAAAGATCAATATCCGTGTTTGGGGAAACTCTCAAATGTATTTTTTTCAATTTCAAAACAAGACCATGATTTTGAATTTTCAAAAAAAAAAGGAACGCCACACCATATTCCATAAAATCTGAAAAATTTTGGTTGATCCCATGGTTAGAAGATTTGAAATAGAATGAGAATGGTAAAAATTTAGAATGGAAATGAGATGGGAAAAAGAAAAATCAAAATGGAGAAATTAAAAGGTAAAAGGAAAACAAACTATACGAGTTATATCAAGGGTAATTAATGTGTGGAATGAGATTTAAATACCTCTTGCTCATGACATTAAATCTAGCTTGTTTAATTTTCCAAATTTCGAAGAGTTTATTTAGAAATTAAATTAAATAGAAAATCGAATCAATTTTATTTTGATATTTGAATTTTAGCGACCAATTTTTTGAATACAAGTTTGAAATGGTACTGTTAAACTTCTTAAATCCATATGCTATCGATTCAACCAATCACCGTGATGAGGTTTTTAAACATTGTTTGTCGTACTAAAGAAAAACAACATTCAAATACGTGTTTTTTTTAAAATATAAAACGTAATGAATTATAGTATCAAAGTGTGTTAAATTTCACACGCACTATATATATCACAATTGCTAGTTTTTCACAAAGCAAATACAAGTAAAAAGCCAAAAACTTATAATAAAAATTTATATTAAAAAAAATTAAGGCGAGAGAAAAGAAAGTGAAAACCTAGAACCCCATGTCGTAGAAATTGGACAAATATCAAATATAGGTAAACTAAATAAAAGAATTATGATATTGTAATCAAACTACTCAGTGTCCGACCTTAGCTCAGTTGGTAGAGCGGAGGACTGTAGTGTGATAGCTGAAATCCCTAGGTCGCTGGTTCGAATCCGGCAGGTCGGAATTGTTATGAATTTAGATCTTGAAAAAGACCAATATCCGTGTTTGGGGAAACTCTCAAATGTATTTTTTTCAATTTCAAAACAAGACCATGATTTTGAATTTTCAAAAAAAAAAGGAACGCCACACCATATTCCATAAAATCTGAAAAATTTTGGTTGATCCCATGGTTAGAAGATTTGAAATAGAATGAGAATGGTAAAAATTTAGAATGGAAATGAGATGGGAAAAAGAAAAATCAAAATGGAGAAATTAAAAGGTAAAAGGAAAACAAACTATACGAGTTATATAAAGGGTTAATTAATGTGTGGAATGAGATTTAAATACCTCTTGCTTATGACATTAAATCTAGCTTGTTTAATTTTCAAAATTTCAAAGAGTTTATTTAGAAATTAAATTAAATAGAAAATCGAATCAATTTTATTTTGATATTTGAATTTTAGCGACCAATTTTTTGAATACAAGTTTGAAATGGTACTGTTAAACTTCTTAAAACCATATGCGATCGATTCAACCAATCACCGCGATGAGGTTTTTAAACATTGTTTGTCATACTAAAGAAAAACAACACTCAAATACGTGTTTTTTTTTAAAATATAAAACGTAATGAATTATAGTATCAAAGTGTGTTAAATTTCACACGCACTATATATATCACAATTGCTAGTTTTTCACAAAGCAAATACAAGTAAAAAGCCAAAAACTTATAATAAAAATTTATATTAAAAAAAATGAAGGTGAGAGAAAAGAAAGTGAAAACCTAGAACCCCATGTCGTAGAAATTGGAATAATATCAAATATAGGTAAACTAAATAAAAGAATTATGATATTGTAATCAAACTACTCAGTGTCCGACCTTAGCTCAGTTGGTAGAGCGGAGGACTGTAGTGTGATAGCTGAAATCCTTAGGTCGCTGGTTCGAATCCGGCAGGTCGGAATTGTTATGAATTTAGATCTTGAAAAAGACCAATATCCGTGTTTGGGGAAACTCTCAAATGTATTTTTTTCAATTTCAAAACAAGACCTTGATTTTGAATTTTCAAAAAAAAAAGGAACGCCACACCATATTCCATAAAATCTGAAAAATTTTGGTTGATCCCATGGTTAGAAGATTTGAAATAGAATGAGAATGGTAAAAATTTAGAATGGAAATGAGATGGGAAAAAGAAAAATCAAAATGGAGAAATTAAAAGGTAAAAGGAAAACAAACTATACGAGTATGTGTGGAATGAGATTTAAATACCTCTTGCTCATGACATTAAATCTAGCTTGTTTAATTTTCTAAATTTCAAAGAGTTTATTTAGAAATTAAATTAAATAGAAAATCGAATCAATTTTATTTTGATATTCGAATTTTAGCGACCAATTTTTTGAATACAAGTTTGAAATGGTACTGTTAAACTTCTTAAATCCAAATGCTATCAATTCAACCAATCACCGCGATGAGGTTTTTAAACATTGTTTGTCGTACTAAAGAAAAACAATATTCAAATACGTGTTTTTTTAAAAATATAAAACGTAATGAATTATAGTATCAAAGTGGGTTAAATTTCACACGCACTATATATATCACAATTGCTAGTTTTTCACAAAGCAAATACAAGTAAAAAGCCAAAAACTTATAATAAAAATTTATATTAAAAAAAATGAAGGCGAGAGAAAAGAAAGTGAAAACCTAGAACCCCATGTCGTAGAAATTGGACAAATATCAAATATAGGTAAACTAAATAAAACAATTATGATATTGTAATCAAACTACTCAGTGTCCGACCTTAGCTCAGTTGGTAGAGCGGAGGACTGTAGTGTGATAGCTGAAATCCTTAGGTCGCTGGTTCGAATCCGGCAGGTCGGAATTGTTATGAATTTAGATCTTGAAAAAGACCAATATCCGTGTTTGGGGAAACTCTCAAATATATTTTTTTCAATTTCAAAACAAGACCTTGATTTTGAATTTTCAAAAAAAAAGGGAATGCCACACCATATTCCATAAAATCTGAAAAATTTTGGTTGATCCCATGGTTAGAAGATTTGAAATAGAATGAGAATGGTAAAAATTTAGAATGGAAATGAGATGGGAAAAAGAAAAATCAAAATGGAGAAATTAAAAGGTAAAAGGAAAACAAACTATACGAGTTATATCAAGAGTTAATTAATGTGTGGAATGAGATTTAAATACCTCTTGCTCATGACATTAAATCTAGCTTGTTTAATTTTCCAAATTTCAAAGAGTTTATTTAGAAATTAAATTAAATAGAAAATCGAATCAATTTTATTTTGATATTTGAATTTTAGCGACCAATTTTTTGAATACAAGTTTGAAATGGTACTGTTAAATTTCTTAAATCCTTATGCTATCGATTCAACCAATCACCGCGATGAGGTTTTTAAACATTGTTTGTCGTACTAAAGAAAAACAATATTCAAATACGTGTTTTTTTAAAAATATAAAACGTAATGAATTATATTATCAAAGTGTGTTAAATTTCACAGGCACTATATATATCACAATTGCTAGTTTTTCACAAAGCAAATACAAGTAAAAAGCCAAAAACTTATAATAAAAATTTATATTAAAAAAAATGAAGGCGAGAGAAAAGAAAGTGAAAACCTAGAACCCCATGTCGTAGAAATTGGACAAATATCAAATATAGGTAAACTAAATAAAAGAATTATGATATTGTAATCAAACTACTCAGTGTCCGACCTTAGCTCAGTTGGTAGAGCGGAGGACTGTAGTGTGATAGCTGAAATCCTTAGGTCGCTGGTTCGAATCCGGCAGGTCGGAATTGTTATGAATTTAGATCTTGAAAAAGACCAATATCCGTGTTTGGGGAAACTCTCAAATGTATTTTTTTCAATTTCAAAACAAGACCTTGATTTTGAATTTTCAAAAAAAAAGGGAATGCCACACCATATTCCATAAAATCTGAAAAATTATGGTTGATCCCATGGTTAGAAGATTTGAAATAGAATGAGAATGGTAAAAATTTAGAATGGAAATGAGATGGGAAAAAGAAAAATCAAAATGGAGAAATTAAAAGGTAAAAGGAAAACAAACTATACGAGTTATATCAAGGGTTAATTAATGTGTGGAATGAGATTTTAATACCTCTTGCTCATGACATTAAATCTAGCTTGTTTAATTTTCAAAATTTCAAAGAGTTTATTTAGAAATTAAATTAAATAGAAAATCGAATCAATTTTATTTTGATATTTGAATTTTAGCGACCAATTTTTTGAATACAAGTTTGAAATGGTACTGTTAAACTTCTTAAATCCATATGCTATCGATTCAACCAATCACCGCGATCAGGTTTTTAAACATTGTTTGTCGTACTAAAGAAAAACAATATTCAAATACGTGTTTTTTTTAAAATATAAAACGTAATGAATTATAGTATCAAAGTGTGTTAAATTTCACACGCACTATATATATCACAATTGCTAGTTTTTCACAAAGCAAATACAAATAAAAAGCCAAAAACTTATAATAAAAATTTATATTAAAAAAAATGAAGGCGAGAGAAAAGAAAGTGAAAACCTAGAACCCCATGTCGTAGAAATTGGACAAATATCAAATATAGGTAAACTAAATAAAACAATTATGATATTGTAATCAAACTACTCAGTGTCCGACCTTACCTCAGTTGGTAGAGCGGAGGACTGTAGTGTGATAGCTGAAATCCTTAGGTCGCTGGTTCGAATCCGGCAGGTCGGAATTGTTATGAATTTAGATCTTGAAAAAGACCAATATCCGTGTTTGGGGAAACTCTCAAATGTATTTTTTTCAATTTCAAAACAAGACCTTGATTTTGAATTTTCAAAAAAAAAGGGAATGCCACACCATATTCCATAAAATCTGAAAAATTTTGGTTGATCCCATGGTTAGAAGATTTGAAATAGAATGAGAATGGTAAAAATTTAGAATGGAAATGAGATGGGAAAAAGAAAAATCAAAATGGAGAAATTAAAAGGTAAAAGGAAAACAAACTATACGAGTTATATCAAGGGTTAATTAATGTGTGGAATGAGATTTAAATACCTCTTGCTCATGACATTAAATCTAGCTTGTTTAATTTTCAAAATTTCAAAGAGTTTATTTAGAAATTAAATTAAATAGAAAATCGAATCAATTTTATTTTCATATTTGAATTTTAGCGACCAATTTTTTGAATACAAGTTTGAAATGGTACTGTTAAACTTCTTAAATCCATATGCTATCGATTCAACCGATCACCGCGACGAGGTTTTTAAACATTGTTTGTCGTACTAAAGAAAAACAATATTCAAATACGTGTTTTTTTTAAAATATAAAACGTAATGAATTATAGTATCAAAGTGTGTTAAATTTCACACGCACTATATATATCACAATTGCTAGTTTTTCACAAAGCAAATACAAGTAAAAAGCCAAAAACTTATAATAAAAATTTATATTAAAAAAAATGAAGGCGAGAGAAAAGAAAGTGAAAACCTAGAACCCCATGTCGTAGAAATTGGACAAATATCAAATATAGGTAAACTAAATAAAACAATTATGATATTGTAATCAAACTACTCAGTGTCCGACCTTAGCTCAGTTGGTAGAGCGGAGGACTGTAGTGTGATAGCTGAAATCCTTAGGTCGCTGGTTCGAATCCGGCAGGTCGGAATTGTTATGAATTTAGATCTTGAAAAAGACCAATATCCGTGTTTGGGGAAACTCTCAAATGTATTTTTTTTCAATTTCAAAACAAGACCTTGATTTTGAATTTTCAAAAAAAAAAGGGAATGCCACACCATATTCCATAAAATCTGAAAAATTATGGTTGATCCCATGGTTAGAAGATTTGAAATAGAATGAGAATGGTAAAAATTTAGAATGGAAATGAGATGGGAAAAAGAAAAATCAAAATGGAGAAATTAAAAGGTAAAAGGAAAACAAACTATACGAGTTATATCAAGGGTTAATTAATGTGTGGAATGAGATTTAAATACCTCTTGCTCATGACATTAAATCTAGCTTGTTTAATTTTCAAAATTTCAAAGAGTTTATTTAGAAATTAAATTAAATAGAAAATCGAATCAATTTTATTTTGATATTTGAATTTTAGCGACCAATTTTTTGAATACAAGTTTGAAATGGTACTGTTAAACTTCTTAAATCCATATGCTATCGATTCAACCGATCACCGCGACGAGGTTTTTAAACATTGTTTGTCGTACTAAAGAAAAACAATATTCAAATACGTGTTTTTTTAAAAATATAAAACGTAATGAATTATAGTATCAAAGTGTGTTAAATTTCACACGCACTATATATATCACAATTGCTAGTTTTTCACAAAGCAAATACAAGTAAAAAGCCAAAAACTTATAATAAAAATTTATATTAAAAAAAATGAAGGCGAGAGAAAAGAAAGTGAAAACCTAGAACCCCATGTCGTAGAAATTGGACAAATATCAAATATAGGTAAACTAAATAAAACAATTATGATATTGTAATCAAACTACTCAGTGTCCGACCTTAGCTCAGTTGGTAGAGCGGAGGACTGTAGTGTGATAGCTGAAATCCTTAGGTCGCTGGTTCGAATCCGGCAGGTCGGAATTGTTATGAATTTAGATCTTGAAAAAGACCAATATCCGTGTTTGGGGAAACTCTCAAATGTATTTTTTTTCAATTTCAAAACAAGACCTTGATTTTGAATTTTCAAAAAAAAAAGGGAATGCCACACCATATTCCATAAAATCTGAAAAATTTTGGTTGATCCCATGGTTAGAAGATTTGAAATAGAATGAGAATGGTAAAAATTTAGAATGGAAATGAGATGGGAAAAAGGAAAATCAAAATGGAGAAATTAAAAGGTAAAAGGAAAACAAACTATACGAGTTATATCAAGGGTTAATTAATGTGTGGAATGAGATTTAAATACCTCTTGCTCATGACATTAAATCTAGCTTGTTTAATTTTCAAAATTTCAAAGAGTTTATTTAGAAATTAAATTAAATAGAAAATCGAATCAATTTTATTTTGATATTTGAATTTTAGCGACCAATTTTTTGAATACAAGTTTGAGATGGTACTGTTAAACTTCTTAAATCCATATGCTATCGATTCAACCAATCACCGCGACGAGGTTTTTAAACATTGTTTGTCGTACTAAAGAAAAACAATATTCAAATACGTGTTTTTTTAAAAATATAAAACGTAATGAATTATAGTATCAAAGTGTGTTAAATTTCACACGCACTATATATATCACAATTGCTAGTTTTTCACAAAGCAAATACAAGTAAAAAGCCAAAAACTTATAATAAAAATTTATATTAAAAAAAATGAAGGCGAGAGAAAAGAAAGTGAAAACCTAGAACCCCATGTCGTAGAAATTGGACAAATATCAAATATAGGTAAACTAAATAAAACAATTATGATATTGTAATCAAACTACTCAGTGTCCGACCTTAGCTCAGTTGGTAGAGCGGAGGACTGTAGTGTGATAGCTGAAATCCTTAGGTCGCTGGTTCGAATCCGGCAGGTCGGAATTGTTATGAATTTAGATCTTGAAAAAGACCAATATCCGTGTTTGGGGAAACTCTCAAATGTATTTTTTTCAATTTCAAAACAAGACCTTGATTTTGAATTTTCAAAAAAAAAGGGAATGCCACACCATATTCCATAAAATCTGAAAAATTTTGGTTGATCCCATGGTTAGAAGATTTGAAATAGAATGAGAATGGTAAAAATTTAGAATGGAAATGAGATGGGAAAAAGAAAAATCAAAATGGAGAAATTAAAAGGTAAAAGGAAAACAAACTATACGAGTTATATCAAGGGTTAATTAATGTGTGGAATGAGATTTAAATACCTCTTGCTCATGACATTAAATCTAGCTTGTTTAATTTTCAAAATTTCAAAGAGTTTATTTAGAAATTAAATTAAATAGAAAATCGAATCAATTTTATTTTCATATTTGAATTTTAGCGACCAATTTTTTGAATACAAGTTTGAAATGGTACTGTTAAACTTCTTAAATCCATATGCTATCGATTCAACCGATCACCGCGACGAGGTTTTTAAACATTGTTTGTCGTACTAAAGAAAAACAATATTCAAATACGTGTTTTTTTTAAAATATAAAACGTAATGAATTATAGTATCAAAGTGTGTTAAATTTCACACGCACTATATATATCACAATTGCTAGTTTTTCACAAAGCAAATACAAGTAAAAAGCCAAAAACTTATAATAAAAATTTATATTAAAAAAAATGAAGGCGAGAGAAAAGAAAGTGAAAACCTAGAACCCCATGTCGTAGAAATTGGACAAATATCAAATATAGGTAAACTAAATAAAACAATTATGATATTGTAATCAAACTACTCAGTGTCCGACCTTAGCTCAGTTGGTAGAGCGGAGGACTGTAGTGTGATAGCTGAAATCCTTAGGTCGCTGGTTCGAATCCGGCAGGTCGGAATTGTTATGAATTTAGATCTTGAAAAAGACCAATATCCGTGTTTGGGGAAACTCTCAAATGTATTTTTTTTCAATTTCAAAACAAGACCTTGATTTTGAATTTTCAAAAAAAAAAGGGAATGCCACACCATATTCCATAAAATCTGAAAAATTATGGTTGATCCCATGGTTAGAAGATATGAAATAGAATGAGAATGGTAAAAATTTAGAATGGAAATGAGATGGGAAAAAGAAAAATCAAAATGGAGAAATTAAAAGGTAAAAGGAAAACAAACTATACGAGTTATATCAAGGGTTAATTAATGTGTGGAATGAGATTTAAATACCTCTTGCTCATGACATTAAATCTAGCTTGTTTAATTTTCAAAATTTCAAAGAGTTTATTTAGAAATTAAATTAAATAGAAAATCGAATCAATTTTATTTTGATATTTGAATTTTAGCGACCAATTTTTTGAATACAAGTTTGAAATGGTACTGTTAAACTTCTTAAATCCATATGCTATCGATTCAACCAATCACCGCGACGAGGTTTTTAAACATTGTTTGTCGTACTAAAGAAAAACAATATTCAAATACGTGTTTTTTTAAAAATATAAAACGTAATGAATTATAGTATCAAAGTGTGTTAAATTTCACACGCACTATATATATCACAATTGCTAGTTTTTCACAAAGCAAATACAAGTAAAAAGCCAAAAACTTATAATAAAAATTTATATTAAAAAAAATGAAGGCGAGAGAAAAGAAAGTGAAAACCTAGAACCCCATGTCGTAGAAATTGGACAAATATCAAATATAGGTAAACTAAATAAAACAATTATGATATTGTAATCAAACTACTCAGTGTCCGACCTTAGCTCAGTTGGTAGAGCGGAGGACTGTAGTGTGATAGCTGAAATCCTTAGGTCGCTGGTTCGAATCCGGCAGGTCGGAATTGTTATGAATTTAGATCTTGAAAAAGACCAATATCCGTGTTTGGGGAAACTCTCAAATGTATTTTTTTTCAATTTCAAAACAAGACCTTGATTTTGAATTTTCAAAAAAAAAAGGGAATGCCACACCATATTCCATAAAATCTGAAAAATTATGGTTGATCCCATGGTTAGAAGATTTGAAATAGAATGAGAATGGTAAAAATTTAGAATGGAAATGAGATGGGAAAAAGGAAAATCAAAATGGAGAAATTAAAAGGTAAAAGGAAAACAAACTATACGAGTTATATCAAGGGTTAATTAATGTGTGGAATGAGATTTAAATACCTCTTGCTCATGACATTAAATCTAGCTTGTTTAATTTTCAAAATTTCAAAGAGTTTATTTAGAAATTAAATTAAATAGAAAATCGAATCAATTTTATTTTGATATTTGAATTTTAGCGACCAATTTTTTGAATACAAGTTTGAAATGGTACTGTTAAACTTCTTAAATCCATATGCTATCGATTCAACCAATCACCGCGACGAGGTTTTTAAACATTGTTTGTCGTACTAAAGAAAAACAATATTCAAATACGTGTTTTTTTAAAAATATAAAACGTAATGAATTATAGTATCAAAGTGTGTTAAATTTCACACGCACTATATATATCACAATTGCTAGTTTTTCACAAAGCAAATACAAGTAAAAAGCCAAAAACTTATAATAAAAATTTATATTAAAAAAAATGAAGGCGAGAGAAAAGAAAGTGAAAACCTAGAACCCCATGTCGTAGAAATTGGACAAATATCAAATATAGGTAAACTAAATAAAACAATTATGATATTGTAATCAAACTACTCAGTGTCCGACCTTAGCTCAGTTGGTAGAGCGGAGGACTGTAGTGTGATAGCTGAAATCCTTAGGTCGCTGGTTCGAATCCGGCAGGTCGGAATTGTTATGAATTTAGATCTTGAAAAAGACCAATATCCGTGTTTGGGGAAACTCTCAAATGTATTTTTTTCAATTTCAAAACAAGACCTTGATTTTGAATTTTCAAAAAAAAAAGGGAATGCCACACCATATTCCATAAAATCTGAAAAATTTTGGTTGATCCCATGGTTAGAAGATTTGAAATAGAATGAGAATGGTAAAAATTTAGAATGGAAATGAGATGGGAAAAAGAAAAATCAAAATGGAGAAATTAAAAGGTAGAAGGAAAACAAACTATACGAGTTATATCAAGGGTTAATTAATGTGTGGAATGAGATTTAAATACCTCTTGCTCATGACATTAAATCTAGCTTGTTTAATTTTCAAAATTTCAAAGAGTTTATTTAGAAATTAAATTAAATAGAAAATCGAATCAATTTTATTTTCATATTTGAATTTTAGCGACCAATTTTTTGAATACAAGTTTGAAATGGTACTGTTAAACTTCTTAAATCCATATGCTATCGATTCAACCGATCACCGCGACGAGGTTTTTAAACATTGTTTGTCGTACTAAAGAAAAACAATATTCAAATACGTGTTTTTTTTAAAATATAAAACGTAATGAATTATAGTATCAAAGTGTGTTAAATTTCACACGCACTATATATATCACAATTGCTAGTTTTTCACAAAGCAAATACAAGTAAAAAGCCAAAAACTTATAATAAAAATTTATATTAAAAAAAATGAAGGCGAGAGAAAAGAAAGTGAAAACCTAGAACCCCATGTCGTAGAAATTGGACAAATATCAAATATAGGTAAACTAAATAAAAGAATTATGATATTGTAATCAAACTACTCAGTGTCCGACCTTAGCTCAGTTGGTAGAGCGGAGGACTGTAGTGTGATAGCTGAAATCCTTAGGTCGCTGGTTCGAATCCGGCAGGTCGGAATTGTTATGAATTTAGATCTTGAAAAAGACCAATATCCGTGTTTGGGGAAACTCTCAAATGTATTTTTTTCAATTTCAAAACAAGACCTTGGTTTTGAATTTTCAAAAAAAAAGGGAATGCCACACCATATTCCATAAAATCTGAAAAATTATGGTTGATCGCATGGTTAGAAGATTTGAAATAGAATGAGAATGGTAAAAATTTAGAATGGAAATGAGATGGGAAAAAGAAAAATCAAAATGGAGAAATTAAAAGGTAAAAGGAAAACAAACTATACGAGTTATATCAAGAGTTAATTAATGTGTGGAATGAGATTTAAATACCTCTTGCTCATGACATTAAATCTAGCTTGTTTAATTTTCCAAATTTCAAAGAGTTTATTTAGAAATTAAATTAAATAGAAAATCGAATCAATTTTATTTTGATATTTGAATTTTAGCGACCAATTTTTTGAATACAAGTTTGAAATGGTACTGTTAAACTTCTTAAATCCATATGCTATCGATTCAACCAATCACCGCGACGAGGTTTTTAAACATTGTTTGTCGTACTAAAGAAAAACAATATTCAAATACGTGTTTTTTTTAAAATATAAAACGTAATGAATTATAGTATCAAAGTGTGTTAAATTTCACACGCACTATATATATCACAATTGCTAGTTTTTCACAAAGCAAATACAAGTAAAAAGCCAAAAACTTATAATAAAAATTTATATTAAAAAAAATGAAGGCGAGAGAAAAGAAAGTGAAAACCTAGAACCCCATGTCGTAGAAATTGGACAAATATCAAATATAGGTAAACAAAATAAAAGAATTATGATATTGTAATCAAACTACTCAGTGTCCGACCTTAGCTCAGTTGGTAGAGCGGAGGACTGTAGTGTGATAGCTGAAATCCTTAGGTCGCTGGTTCGAATCCGGCAGGTCGGAATTGTTATGAATTTAGATCTTGAAAAAGACCAATATCCGTGTTTGGGGAAACTCTCAAATGTATTTTTTTCAATTTCAAAACAAGACCTTGATTTTGAATTTTCAAAAAAAAAGGGAATGCCACACCATATTCCATAAAATCTGAAAAATTATGGTTGATCCCATGGTTAGAAGATTTGAAATAGAATGAGAATGGTAAAAATTTAGAATGGAAATGAGATGGGAAAAAGAAAAATCAAAATGGAGAAATTAAAAGGTAAAAGGAAAACAAACTATACGAGTTATATCAAGAGTTAATTAATGTGTGGAATGAGATTTAAATACCTCTTGCTCATGACATTAAATCTAGCTTGTTTAATTTTCCAAATTTCAAAGAGTTTATTTAGAAATTAAATTAAATAGAAAATCGAATCAATTTTATTTTGATATTTGAATTTTAGCGACCAATTTTTTGAATACAAGTTTGAAATGGTACTGTTAAACTTCTTAAATCCATATGCTATCGATTCAACCAATCACCGCGACGAGGTTTTTAAACATTGTTTGTCGTACTAAAGAAAAACAATATTCAAATACGTGTTTTTTTTAAAATATAAAACGTAATGAATTATAGTATCAAAGTGTGTTAAATTTCACACGCACTATATATATCACAATTGTTAGTTTTTCACAAAGCAAATACAAGTAAAAAGCCAAAAACTTATAATAAAAATTTATATTAAAAAAAATGAAGGCGAGAGAAAAGAAAGTGAAAACCTAGAACCCCATGTCGTAGAAATTGGACAAATATCAAATATAGGTAAACTAAATAAAAGAATTATGATATTGTAATCAAACTACTCAGTGTCCAACCTTAGCTCAGTTGGTAGAGCGGAGGACTGTAGTGTGATAGCTGAAATCCTTAGGTCGCTGGTTCGAATCCGGCAGGTCGGAATTGTTATGAATTTAGATCTTGAAAAAGACCAATATCCGTGTTTGGGGAAACTCTCAAATGTATTTTTTTCAATTTCAAAACAAGACCTTGGTTTTGAATTTTCAAAAAAAAAGGGAATGCCACACCATATTCCATAAAATCTGAAAAATTATGGTTGATCCCATGGTTAGAAGATTTGAAATAGAATGAGAATGGTAAAAATTTAGAATGGAAATGAGATGGGAAAAAGGAAAATCAAAATGGAGAAATTAAAAGGTAAAAGGAAAACAAACTATACGAGTTATATCAAGGGTTAATTAATGTGTGGAATGAGATTTAAATACCTCTTGCTCATGACATTAAATCTAGCTTGTTTAATTTTCAAAATTTCAAAGAGTTTATTTAGAAATTAAATTAAATAGAAAATCGAATCAATTTTATTTTGATATTTGAATTTTAGCGACCAATTTTTTGAATACAAGTTTGAGATGGTACTGTTAAACTTCTTAAATCCATATGCTATCGATTCAACCAATCACCGCGATCAGGTTTTTAAACATTGTTTGTCGTACTAAAGAAAAACAATATTCAAATACGTGTTTTTTTTAAAATATAAAACGTAATGAATTATAGTATCAAAGTGTGTTAAATTTCACACGCACTATATATATCACAATTGCTAGTTTTTCACAAAGCAAATACAAATAAAAAGCCAAAAACTTATAATAAAAATTTATATTAAAAAAAATGAAGGCGAGAGAAAAGAAAGTGAAAACCTAGAACCCCATGTCGTAGAAATTGGACAAATATCAAATATAGGTAAACTAAATAAAACAATTATGATATTGTAATCAAACTACTCAGTGTCCGACCTTACCTCAGTTGGTAGAGCGGAGGACTGTAGTGTGATAGCTGAAATCCTTAGGTCGCTGGTTCGAATCCGGCAGGTCGGAATTGTTATGAATTTAGATCTTGAAAAAGACCAATATCCGTGTTTGGGGAAACTCTCAAATGTATTTTTTTCAATTTCAAAACAAGACCTTGATTTTGAATTTTCAAAAAAAAAGGGAATGCCACACCATATTCCATAAAATCTGAAAAATTTTGGTTGATCCCATGGTTAGAAGATTTGAAATAGAATGAGAATGGTAAAAATTTAGAATGGAAATGAGATGGGAAAAAGAAAAATCAAAATGGAGAAATTAAAAGGTAAAAGGAAAACAAACTATACGAGTTATATCAAGGGTTAATTAATGTGTGGAATGAGATTTAAATACCTCTTGCTCATGACATTAAATCTAGCTTGTTTAATTTTCAAAATTTCAAAGAGTTTATTTAGAAATTAAATTAAATAGAAAATCGAATCAATTTTATTTTCATATTTGAATTTTAGCGACCAATTTTTTGAATACAAGTTTGAAATGGTACTGTTAAACTTCTTAAATCCATATGCTATCGATTCAACCGATCACCGCGACGAGGTTTTTAAACATTGTTTGTCGTACTAAAGAAAAACAATATTCAAATACGTGTTTTTTTTAAAATATAAAACGTAATGAATTATAGTATCAAAGTGTGTTAAATTTCACACGCACTATATATATCACAATTGCTAGTTTTTCACAAAGCAAATACAAGTAAAAAGCCAAAAACTTATAATAAAAATTTATATTAAAAAAAATGAAGGCGAGAGAAAAGAAAGTGAAAACCTAGAACCCCATGTCGTAGAAATTGGACAAATATCAAATATAGGTAAACTAAATAAAACAATTATGATATTGTAATCAAACTACTCAGTGTCCGACCTTAGCTCAGTTGGTAGAGCGGAGGACTGTAGTGTGATAGCTGAAATCCTTAGGTCGCTGGTTCGAATCCGGCAGGTCGGAATTGTTATGAATTTAGATCTTGAAAAAGACCAATATCCGTGTTTGGGGAAACTCTCAAATGTATTTTTTTTCAATTTCAAAACAAGACCTTGATTTTGAATTTTCAAAAAAAAAAGGGAATGCCACACCATATTCCATAAAATCTGAAAAATTATGGTTGATCCCATGGTTAGAAGATTTGAAATAGAATGAGAATGGTAAAAATTTAGAATGGAAATGAGATGGGAAAAAGAAAAATCAAAATGGAGAAATTAAAAGGTAAAAGGAAAACAAACTATACGAGTTATATCAAGGGTTAATTAATGTGTGGAATGAGATTTAAATACCTCTTGCTCATGACATTAAATCTAGCTTGTTTAATTTTCAAAATTTCAAAGAGTTTATTTAGAAATTAAATTAAATAGAAAATCGAATCAATTTTATTTTGATATTTGAATTTTAGCGACCAATTTTTTGAATACAAGTTTGAAATGGTACTGTTAAACTTCTTAAATCCATATGCTATCGATTCAACCAATCACCGCGACGAGGTTTTTAAACATTGTTTGTCGTACTAAAGAAAAACAATATTCAAATACGTGTTTTTTTAAAAATATAAAACGTAATGAATTATAGTATCAAAGTGTGTTAAATTTCACACGCACTATATATATCACAATTGCTAGTTTTTCACAAAGCAAATACAAGTAAAAAGCCAAAAACTTATAATAAAAATTTATATTAAAAAAAATGAAGGCGAGAGAAAAGAAAGTGAAAACCTAGAACCCCATGTCGTAGAAATTGGACAAATATCAAATATAGGTAAACTAAATAAAACAATTATGATATTGTAATCAAACTACTCAGTGTCCGACCTTAGCTCAGTTGGTAGAGCGGAGGACTGTAGTGTGATAGCTGAAATCCTTAGGTCGCTGGTTCGAATCCGGCAGGTCGGAATTGTTATGAATTTAGATCTTGAAAAAGACCAATATCCGTGTTTGGGGAAACTCTCAAATGTATTTTTTTTCAATTTCAAAACAAGACCTTGATTTTGAATTTTCAAAAAAAAAAGGGAATGCCACACCATATTCCATAAAATCTGAAAAATTATGGTTGATCCCATGGTTAGAAGATTTGAAATAGAATGAGAATGGTAAAAATTTAGAATGGAAATGAGATGGGAAAAAGGAAAATCAAAATGGAGAAATTAAAAGGTAAAAGGAAAACAAACTATACGAGTTATATCAAGGGTTAATTAATGTGTGGAATGAGATTTAAATACCTCTTGCTCATGACATTAAATCTAGCTTGTTTAATTTTCAAAATTTCAAAGAGTTTATTTAGAAATTAAATTAAATAGAAAATCGAATCAATTTTATTTTGATATTTGAATTTTAGCGACCAATTTTTTGAATACAAGTTTGAAATGGTACTGTTAAACTTCTTAAATCCATATGCTATCGATTCAACCAATCACCGCGACGAGGTTTTTAAACATTGTTTGTCGTACTAAAGAAAAACAATATTCAAATACGTGTTTTTTTAAAAATATAAAACGTAATGAATTATAGTATCAAAGTGTGTTAAATTTCACACGCACTATATATATCACAATTGCTAGTTTTTCACAAAGCAAATACAAGTAAAAAGCCAAAAACTTATAATAAAAATTTATATTAAAAAAAATGAAGGCGAGAGAAAAGAAAGTGAAAACCTAGAACCCCATGTCGTAGAAATTGGACAAATATCAAATATAGGTAAACTAAATAAAACAATTATGATATTGTAATCAAACTACTCAGTGTCCGACCTTAGCTCAGTTGGTAGAGCGGAGGACTGTAGTGTGATAGCTGAAATCCTTAGGTCGCTGGTTCGAATCCGGCAGGTCGGAATTGTTATGAATTTAGATCTTGAAAAAGACCAATATCCGTGTTTGGGGAAACTCTCAAATGTATTTTTTTCAATTTCAAAACAAGACCTTGATTTTGAATTTTCAAAAAAAAAGGGAATGCCACACCATATTCCATAAAATCTGAAAAATTTTGGTTGATCCCATGGTTAGAAGATTTGAAATAGAATGAGAATGGTAAAAATTTAGAATGGAAATGAGATGGGAAAAAGAAAAATCAAAATGGAGAAATTAAAAGGTAAAAGGAAAACAAACTATACGAGTTATATCAAGGGTTAATTAATGTGTGGAATGAGATTTAAATACCTCTTGCTCATGACATTAAATCTAGCTTGTTTAATTTTCAAAATTTCAAAGAGTTTATTTAGAAATTAAATTAAATAGAAAATCGAATCAATTTTATTTTCATATTTGAATTTTAGCGACCAATTTTTTGAATACAAGTTTGAAATGGTACTGTTAAACTTCTTAAATCCATATGCTATCGATTCAACCGATCACCGCGACGAGGTTTTTAAACATTGTTTGTCGTACTAAAGAAAAACAATATTCAAATACGTGTTTTTTTTAAAATATAAAACGTAATGAATTATAGTATCAAAGTGTGTTAAATTTCACACGCACTATATATATCACAATTGCTAGTTTTTCACAAAGCAAATACAAGTAAAAAGCCAAAAACTTATAATAAAAATTTATATTAAAAAAAATGAAGGCGAGAGAAAAGAAAGTGAAAACCTAGAACCCCATGTCGTAGAAATTGGACAAATATCAAATATAGGTAAACTAAATAAAACAATTATGATATTGTAATCAAACTACTCAGTGTCCGACCTTAGCTCAGTTGGTAGAGCGGAGGACTGTAGTGTGATAGCTGAAATCCTTAGGTCGCTGGTTCGAATCCGGCAGGTCGGAATTGTTATGAATTTAGATCTTGAAAAAGACCAATATCCGTGTTTGGGGAAACTCTCAAATGTATTTTTTTCAATTTCAAAACAAGACCTTGATTTTGAATTTTCAAAAAAAAAGGGAATGCCACACCATATTCCATAAAATCTGAAAAATTTTGGTTGATCCCATGGTTAGAAGATTTGAAATAGAATGAGAATGGTAAAAATTTAGAATGGAAATGAGATGGGAAAAAGAAAAATCAAAATGGAGAAATTAAAAGGTAAAAGGAAAACAAACTATACGAGTTATATCAAGGGTTAATTAATGTGTGGAATGAGATTTAAATACCTCTTGCTCATGACATTAAATCTAGCTTGTTTAATTTTCAAAATTTCAAAGAGTTTATTTAGAAATTAAATTAAATAGAAAATCGAATCAATTTTATTTTCATATTTGAATTTTAGCGACCAATTTTTTGAATACAAGTTTGAAATGGTACTGTTAAACTTCTTAAATCCATATGCTATCGATTCAACCGATCACCGCGACGAGGTTTTTAAACATTGTTTGTCGTACTAAAGAAAAACAATATTCAAATACGTGTTTTTTTTAAAATATAAAACGTAATGAATTATAGTATCAAAGTGTGTTAAATTTCACACGCACTATATATATCACAATTGCTAGTTTTTCACAAAGCAAATACAAGTAAAAAGCCAAAAACTTATAATAAAAATTTATATTAAAAAAAATGAAGGCGAGAGAAAAGAAAGTGAAAACCTAGAACCCCATGTCGTAGAAATTGGACAAATATCAAATATAGGTAAACTAAATAAAACAATTATGATATTGTAATCAAACTACTCAGTGTCCGACCTTAGCTCAGTTGGTAGAGCGGAGGACTGTAGTGTGATAGCTGAAATCCTTAGGTCGCTGGTTCGAATCCGGCAGGTCGGAATTGTTATGAATTTAGATCTTGAAAAAGACCAATATCCGTGTTTGGGGAAACTCTCAAATGTATTTTTTTTCAATTTCAAAACAAGACCTTGATTTTGAATTTTCAAAAAAAAAAGGGAATGCCACACCATATTCCATAAAATCTGAAAAATTATGGTTGATCCCATGGTTAGAAGATATGAAATAGAATGAGAATGGTAAAAATTTAGAATGGAAATGAGATGGGAAAAAGAAAAATCAAAATGGAGAAATTAAAAGGTAAAAGGAAAACAAACTATACGAGTTATATCAAGGGTTAATTAATGTGTGGAATGAGATTTAAATACCTCTTGCTCATGACATTAAATCTAGCTTGTTTAATTTTCAAAATTTCAAAGAGTTTATTTAGAAATTAAATTAAATAGAAAATCGAATCAATTTTATTTTGATATTTGAATTTTAGCGACCAATTTTTTGAATACAAGTTTGAAATGGTACTGTTAAACTTCTTAAATCCATATGCTATCGATTCAACCAATCACCGCGACGAGGTTTTTAAACATTGTTTGTCGTACTAAAGAAAAACAATATTCAAATACGTGTTTTTTTAAAAATATAAAACGTAATGAATTATAGTATCAAAGTGTGTTAAATTTCACACGCACTATATATATCACAATTGCTAGTTTTTCACAAAGCAAATACAAGTAAAAAGCCAAAAACTTATAATAAAAATTTATATTAAAAAAAATGAAGGCGAGAGAAAAGAAAGTGAAAACCTAGAACCCCATGTCGTAGAAATTGGACAAATATCAAATATAGGTAAACTAAATAAAACAATTATGATATTGTAATCAAACTACTCAGTGTCCGACCTTAGCTCAGTTGGTAGAGCGGAGGACTGTAGTGTGATAGCTGAAATCCTTAGGTCGCTGGTTCGAATCCGGCAGGTCGGAATTGTTATGAATTTAGATCTTGAAAAAGACCAATATCCGTGTTTGGGGAAACTCTCAAATGTATTTTTTTTCAATTTCAAAACAAGACCTTGATTTTGAATTTTCAAAAAAAAAAGGGAATGCCACACCATATTCCATAAAATCTGAAAAATTATGGTTGATCCCATGGTTAGAAGATTTGAAATAGAATGAGAATGGTAAAAATTTAGAATGGAAATGAGATGGGAAAAAGGAAAATCAAAATGGAGAAATTAAAAGGTAAAAGGAAAACAAACTATACGAGTTATATCAAGGGTTAATTAATGTGTGGAATGAGATTTAAATACCTCTTGCTCATGACATTAAATCTAGCTTGTTTAATTTTCAAAATTTCAAAGAGTTTATTTAGAAATTAAATTAAATAGAAAATCGAATCAATTTTATTTTGATATTTGAATTTTAGCGACCAATTTTTTGAATACAAGTTTGAAATGGTACTGTTAAACTTCTTAAATCCATATGCTATCGATTCAACCAATCACCGCGACGAGGTTTTTAAACATTGTTTGTCGTACTAAAGAAAAACAATATTCAAATACGTGTTTTTTTAAAAATATAAAACGTAATGAATTATAGTATCAAAGTGTGTTAAATTTCACACGCACTATATATATCACAATTGCTAGTTTTTCACAAAGCAAATACAAGTAAAAAGCCAAAAACTTATAATAAAAATTTATATTAAAAAAAATGAAGGCGAGAGAAAAGAAAGTGAAAACCTAGAACCCCATGTCGTAGAAATTGGACAAATATCAAATATAGGTAAACTAAATAAAACAATTATGATATTGTAATCAAACTACTCAGTGTCCGACCTTAGCTCAGTTGGTAGAGCGGAGGACTGTAGTGTGATAGCTGAAATCCTTAGGTCGCTGGTTCGAATCCGGCAGGTCGGAATTGTTATGAATTTAGATCTTGAAAAAGACCAATATCCGTGTTTGGGGAAACTCTCAAATGTATTTTTTTCAATTTCAAAACAAGACCTTGATTTTGAATTTTCAAAAAAAAAAGGGAATGCCACACCATATTCCATAAAATCTGAAAAATTTTGGTTGATCCCATGGTTAGAAGATTTGAAATAGAATGAGAATGGTAAAAATTTAGAATGGAAATGAGATGGGAAAAAGAAAAATCAAAATGGAGAAATTAAAAGGTAGAAGGAAAACAAACTATACGAGTTATATCAAGGGTTAATTAATGTGTGGAATGAGATTTAAATACCTCTTGCTCATGACATTAAATCTAGCTTGTTTAATTTTCAAAATTTCAAAGAGTTTATTTAGAAATTAAATTAAATAGAAAATCGAATCAATTTTATTTTCATATTTGAATTTTAGCGACCAATTTTTTGAATACAAGTTTGAAATGGTACTGTTAAACTTCTTAAATCCATATGCTATCGATTCAACCGATCACCGCGACGAGGTTTTTAAACATTGTTTGTCGTACTAAAGAAAAACAATATTCAAATACGTGTTTTTTTTAAAATATAAAACGTAATGAATTATAGTATCAAAGTGTGTTAAATTTCACACGCACTATATATATCACAATTGCTAGTTTTTCACAAAGCAAATACAAGTAAAAAGCCAAAAACTTATAATAAAAATTTATATTAAAAAAAATGAAGGCGAGAGAAAAGAAAGTGAAAACCTAGAACCCCATGTCGTAGAAATTGGACAAATATCAAATATAGGTAAACTAAATAAAAGAATTATGATATTGTAATCAAACTACTCAGTGTCCGACCTTAGCTCAGTTGGTAGAGCGGAGGACTGTAGTGTGATAGCTGAAATCCTTAGGTCGCTGGTTCGAATCCGGCAGGTCGGAATTGTTATGAATTTAGATCTTGAAAAAGACCAATATCCGTGTTTGGGGAAACTCTCAAATGTATTTTTTTCAATTTCAAAACAAGACCTTGGTTTTGAATTTTCAAAAAAAAAGGGAATGCCACACCATATTCCATAAAATCTGAAAAATTATGGTTGATCGCATGGTTAGAAGATTTGAAATAGAATGAGAATGGTAAAAATTTAGAATGGAAATGAGATGGGAAAAAGAAAAATCAAAATGGAGAAATTAAAAGGTAAAAGGAAAACAAACTATACGAGTTATATCAAGAGTTAATTAATGTGTGGAATGAGATTTAAATACCTCTTGCTCATGACATTAAATCTAGCTTGTTTAATTTTCCAAATTTCAAAGAGTTTATTTAGAAATTAAATTAAATAGAAAATCGAATCAATTTTATTTTGATATTTGAATTTTAGCGACCAATTTTTTGAATACAAGTTTGAAATGGTACTGTTAAACTTCTTAAATCCATATGCTATCGATTCAACCAATCACCGCGACGAGGTTTTTAAACATTGTTTGTCGTACTAAAGAAAAACAATATTCAAATACGTGTTTTTTTTAAAATATAAAACGTAATGAATTATAGTATCAAAGTGTGTTAAATTTCACACGCACTATATATATCACAATTGCTAGTTTTTCACAAAGCAAATACAAGTAAAAAGCCAAAAACTTATAATAAAAATTTATATTAAAAAAAATGAAGGCGAGAGAAAAGAAAGTGAAAACCTAGAACCCCATGTCGTAGAAATTGGACAAATATCAAATATAGGTAAACAAAATAAAAGAATTATGATATTGTAATCAAACTACTCAGTGTCCGACCTTAGCTCAGTTGGTAGAGCGGAGGACTGTAGTGTGATAGCTGAAATCCTTAGGTCGCTGGTTCGAATCCGGCAGGTCGGAATTGTTATGAATTTAGATCTTGAAAAAGACCAATATCCGTGTTTGGGGAAACTCTCAAATGTATTTTTTTCAATTTCAAAACAAGACCTTGATTTTGAATTTTCAAAAAAAAAGGGAATGCCACACCATATTCCATAAAATCTGAAAAATTATGGTTGATCCCATGGTTAGAAGATTTGAAATAGAATGAGAATGGTAAAAATTTAGAATGGAAATGAGATGGGAAAAAGAAAAATCAAAATGGAGAAATTAAAAGGTAAAAGGAAAACAAACTATACGAGTTATATCAAGAGTTAATTAATGTGTGGAATGAGATTTAAATACCTCTTGCTCATGACATTAAATCTAGCTTGTTTAATTTTCCAAATTTCAAAGAGT
Source organism: Dillenia suffruticosa (assembly GCA_033439265.1). NCBI lineage: Eukaryota > Viridiplantae > Streptophyta > Magnoliopsida > Dilleniales > Dilleniaceae > Dillenia > Dillenia suffruticosa. The sequence goes on from JAVTVX010000001.1 coordinate 12,307,168, forward strand.
TTATTTAGAAATTAAATTAAATAGAAAATCGAATCAATTTTATTTTGATATTTGAATTTTAGCGACCAATTTTTTGAATACAAGTTTGAAATGGTACTGTTAAACTTCTTAAATCCATATGCTATCGATTCAACCAATCACCGCGACGAGGTTTTTAAACATTGTTTGTCGTACTAAAGAAAAACAATATTCAAATACGTGTTTTTTTTAAAATATAAAACGTAATGAATTATAGTATCAAAGTGTGTTAAATTTCACACGCACTATATATATCACAATTGTTAGTTTTTCACAAAGCAAATACAAGTAAAAAGCCAAAAACTTATAATAAAAATTTATATTAAAAAAAATGAAGGCGAGAGAAAAGAAAGTGAAAACCTAGAACCCCATGTCGTAGAAATTGGACAAATATCAAATATAGGTAAACTAAATAAAAGAATTATGATATTGTAATCAAACTACTCAGTGTCCAACCTTAGCTCAGTTGGTAGAGCGGAGGACTGTAGTGTGATAGCTGAAATCCTTAGGTCGCTGGTTCGAATCCGGCAGGTCGGAATTGTTATGAATTTAGATCTTGAAAAAGACCAATATCCGTGTTTGGGGAAACTCTCAAATGTATTTTTTTCAATTTCAAAACAAGACCTTGGTTTTGAATTTTCAAAAAAAAAGGGAATGCCACACCATATTCCATAAAATCTGAAAAATTATGGTTGATCCCATGGTTAGAAGATTTGAAATAGAATGAGAATGGTAAAAATTTAGAATGGAAATGAGATGGGAAAAAGAAAAATCAAAATGGAGAAATTAAAAGGTAAAAGGAAAACAAACTATACGAGTTATATCAAGAGTTAATTAATGTGTGGAATGAGATTTAAATACCTCTTGCTCATGACATTAAATCTAGCTTGTTTAATTTTCCAAATTTCAAAGAGTTTATTTAGAAATTAAATTAAATAGAAAATCGAATCAATTTTATTTTGATATTTGAATTTTAGCGACCAATTTTTTGAATACAAGTTTGAAATGGTACTGTTAAACTTCTTAAATCCATATGCTATCGATTCAACCAATCACCGCGACGAGGTTTTTAAACATTGTTTGTCGTACTAAAGAAAAACAATATTCAAATACGTGTTTTTTTTAAAATATAAAACGTAATGAATTATAGTATCAAAATGTGTTAAATTTCACACGCACTATATATATCACAATTGTTAGTTTTTCACAAAGCAAATACAAGTAAAAAGCCAAAAACTTATAATAAAAATTTATATTAAAAAAAATGAAGGCGAGAGAAAAGAAAGTGAAAACCTAGAACCCCATGTCGTAGAAATTGGACAAATATCAAATATAGGTAAACTAAATAAAAGAATTATGATATTGTAATCAAACTACTCAGTGTCCGACCTTAGCTCAGTTGGTAGAGCGGAGGACTGTAGTGTGATAGCTGAAATCCTTAGGTCGCTGGTTCGAATCCGGCAGGTCGGAATTGTTATGAATTTAGATCTTGAAAAAGACCAATATCCGTGTTTGGGGAAACTCTCAAATGTATTTTTTTCAATTTCAAAACAAGACCTTGGTTTTGAATTTTCAAAAAAAAAGGGAATGCCACACCATATTCCATAAAATCTGAAAAATTATGGTTGATCCCATGGTTAGAAGATTTGAAATAGAATGAGAATGGTAAAAATTTAGAATGGAAATGAGATGGGAAAAAGAAAAATCAAAATGGAGAAATTAAAAGGTAAAAGGAAAACAAACTATACGAGTTATATCAAGGGTTAATTAATGTGTGGAATGAGATTTAAATACCTCTTGCTCATGACATTAAATCTAGCTTGTTTAATTTTCCAAATTTCAAAGAGTTTATTTAGAAATTAAATTAAATAGAAAATCGAATCAATTTTATTTTGATATTTGAATTTTAGCGACCAATTTTTTGAATACAAGTTTGAAATGGTACTGTTAAACTTCTTAAATCCATATGCTATCGATTCAACCAATCACCGCGACGAGGTTTTTAAACATTGTTTGTCGTACTAAAGAAAAACAATATTCAAATACGTGTTTTTTTAAAAATATAAAACGTAATGAATTATAGTATCAAAGTGTGTTAAATTTCACACGCACTATATATATCACAATTGCTAGTTTTTCACAAAGCAAATACAAGTAAAAAGCCAAAAACTTATAAGAAAAATTTATATTAAAAAAAATGAAGGCGAGAGAAAAGAAAGTGAAAACCTAGAACCCCATGTCGTAGAAATTGGACAAATATCAAATATAGGTAAACTAAATAAAAGAATTATGATATTGTAATCAAACTACTCAGTGTCCGACCTTAGCTCAGTTGGTAGAGCGGAGGACTGTAGTGTGATAGCTGAAATCCTTAGGTCGCTGGTTCGAATCCGGCAGGTCGGAATTGTTATGAATTTAGATCTTGAAAAGGACCAATATCCGTGTTTAGGGAAACTCTCAAATGTATTTTTTTCAATTTCAAAACAAGACCTTGATTTTGAATTTTCAAAAAAAAAACGGAATGCCACACCATATTCCATAAAATCTGAAAAATTATGGTTGATCCCATGGTTAGAAGATTTGAAATAGAATGAGAATGGTAAAAATTTAGAATGGAAATGAGATGGGAAAAAGAAAAATCAAAATGGAGAAATTAAAAGGTAAAAGGAAAACAAACTATACGAGTTATATCAAGAGTTAATTAATGTGTGGAATGAGATTTAAATACCTCTTGCTCATGACATTAAATCTAGCTTGTTTAATTTTCCAAATTTCAAAGAGTTTATTTAGAAATTAAATTAAATAGAAAATCGAACCAATTTTATTTTGATATTTGAATTTTAGCGACCAATTTTTTGAATACAAGTTTGAAATGGTACTGTTAAACTTCTTAAATCCATATGCTATCGATTCAACCAATCACCGCGATGAGGTTTTTAAACATTGTTTGTCGTACTAAAGAAAAACAATATTCAAATACGTGTTTTTTTTAAAATATAAAACGTAATGAATTATAGTATCAAAGTGTGTTAAATTTCACACGCACTATATATATCACAATTGTTAGTTTTTCACAAAGCAAATACAAGTAAAAAGCCAAAAACTTATAATAAAAATTTATATTAAAAAAAATGAAGGCGAGAGAAAAGAAAGTGAAAACCTAGAACCCCATTTCGTAGAAATTTGACAAATATCAAATATAGTTAAACTAAATAAAAGAATTATGATATTGTAATCAAACTACTCAGTGTCCGACATTAGCTCAGTTGGTAGAGCGGAGGACTGTAGTGTGATAGCTGAAATCCTTAGGTCGCTGGATCGAATCCGGCAGGTCGGAATTGTTATGAATTTAGATCTTGAAAAAGACCAATATCCGTGTTTGGGGAAACTCTCAAATGTATTTTTTTCAATTTCAAAACAAGACCTTGATTTTGAATTTTCAAAAAAAAAGGGAATGCCACACCATATTCCATAAAATCTGAAAAATTATGGTTGATCCCATGGTTAGAAGATTTGAAATAGAATGAGAATGGTAAAAATTTAGAATGGAAATGAGATGGGAAAAAGAAAAATCAAAATGGAGAAATTAAAAGGTAAAAGGAAAACAAACTATACGAGTTATATCAAGGGTTAATTAATGTGTGGAATGAGATTTAAATACCTCTTGCTCATGACATTAAATCTAGCTTGTTTAATTTTCCAAATTTCAAAGAGTTTATTTAGAAATTAAATTAAATAGAAAATCGAATCAATTTTATTTTGATATTTGAATTTTAGCGACCAATTTTTTGAATACAAGTTTGAAATGGTACTGTTAAACTTCTTAAATCCATATGCTATCGATTCAACCAATCACTGCGACGAGGTTTTTAAACATTGTTTGTCGTACTAAAGAAAAACAATATTCAAATACGTGTTTTTTTAAAAATATAAAACGTAATGAATTATAGTATCAAAGTGTGTTAAATTTCACACGCACTATATATATCACAATTGCTAGTTTTTCACAAAGCAAATACAAGTAAAAAGCCAAAAACTTATAATAAAAATTTATATTAAAAAAAATGAAGGCGAGAGAAAAGAAAGTGAAAACCTAGAACCCCATGTCATAGAAATTGGACAAATATCAAATATAGGTAAACTAAATAAAACAATTATGATATTGTAATCAAACTACTCAGTGTCCGACCTTAGCTCAGTTGGTAGAGCGGAGGACTGTAGTGTGATAGCTGAAATCCTTAGGTCGCTGGTTCGAATCCGGCAGGTCGGAATTGTTATGAATTTAGATCTTGAAAAAGACCAATATCCGTGTTTGGGGAAACTCTCAAATGTATTTTTTTCAATTTCAAAACAAGACCTTGGTTTTGAATTTTCAAAAAAAAAGGGAATGCCACACCATATTCCATAAAATCTGAAAAATTATGGTTGATCCCATGGTTAGAAGATTTGAAATAGAATGAGAATGGTAAAAATTTAGAATGGAAATGAGATGGGAAAAAGAAAAATCAAAATGGAGAAATTAAAAGGTAAAAGGAAAACAAACTATACGAGTTATATCAAGGGTTAATTAATGTGTGGAATGAGATTTAAATACCTCTTGCTCATGACATTAAATCTAGCTTGTTTAATTTTCCAAATTTCAAAGAGTTTATTTAGAAATTAAATTAAATAGAAAATCGAACCAATTTTATTTTGATATTTGAATTTTAGCGACCAATTTTTTGAATACAAGTTTGAAATGGTACTGTTAAACTTCTTAAATCCATATGCTATCGATTCAACCAATCACCGCGACGAGGTTTTTAAACATTGTTTGTCGTACTAAAGAAAAACAATATTCAAATACGTGTTTTTTTAAAAATATAAAACGTAATGAATTATAGTATCAAAGTGTGTTAAATTTCACACGCACTATATATATCACAATTGCTAGTTTTTCACAAACCAAATACAAGTAAAAAGCCAAAAACTTATAATAAAAATTTATATTAAAAAAAATGAAGGCGAGAGAAAAGAAAGTGAAAACCTAGAACCCCATGTCGTAGAAATTGGACAAATATCAAATATAGGTAAACTAAATAAAAGAATTATGATATTGTTATCAAACTACTCAGTGTCCGACCTTAGCTCAGTTGGTAGAGCGGAGGACTGTAGTGTGATAGCTGAAATCCTTAGGTCGCTGGTTCGAATCCGGCAGGTCGGAATTGTTATGAATTTAGATCTTGAAAAGGACCAATATCCGTGTTTAGGGAAACTCTCAAATGTATTTTTTTCAATTTCAAAACAAGACCTTGATTTTGAATTTTCAAAAAAAAAAGGGAATGCCACACCATATTCCATAAAATCTGAAAAATTTTGGTTGATCCCATGGTTAGAAGATTTGAAATAGAATGAGAATGGTAAAAATTTAGAATGGAAATGAGATGGGAAAAAGAAAAATCAAAATGGAGAAATTAAAAGGTAGAAGGAAAACAAACTATACGAGTTATATCAAGGGTTAATTAATGTGTGGAATGAGATTTAAATACCTCTTGCTCATGACATTAAATCTAGCTTGTTTAATTTTCAAAATTTCAAAGAGTTTATTTAGAAATTAAATTAAATAGAAAATCGAATCAATTTTATTTTCATATTTGAATTTTAGCGACCAATTTTTTGAATACAAGTTTGAAATGGTACTGTTAAACTTCTTAAATCCATATGCTATCGATTCAACCGATCACCGCGACGAGGTTTTTAAACATTGTTTGTCGTACTAAAGAAAAACAATATTCAAATACGTGTTTTTTTTAAAATATAAAACGTAATGAATTATAGTATCAAAGTGTGTTAAATTTCACACGCACTATATATATCACAATTGCTAGTTTTTCACAAAGCAAATACAAGTAAAAAGCCAAAAACTTATAATAAAAATTTATATTAAAAAAAATGAAGGCGAGAGAAAAGAAAGTGAAAACCTAGAACCCCATGTCGTAGAAATTGGACAAATATCAAATATAGGTAAACTAAATAAAAGAATTATGATATTGTAATCAAACTACTCAGTGTCCGACCTTAGCTCAGTTGGTAGAGCGGAGGACTGTAGTGTGATAGCTGAAATCCTTAGGTCGCTGGTTCGAATCCGGCAGGTCGGAATTGTTATGAATTTAGATCTTGAAAAAGACCAATATCCGTGTTTGGGGAAACTCTCAAATGTATTTTTTTCAATTTCAAAACAAGACCTTGGTTTTGAATTTTCAAAAAAAAAGGGAATGCCACACCATATTCCATAAAATCTGAAAAATTATGGTTGATCGCATGGTTAGAAGATTTGAAATAGAATGAGAATGGTAAAAATTTAGAATGGAAATGAGATGGGAAAAAGAAAAATCAAAATGGAGAAATTAAAAGGTAAAAGGAAAACAAACTATACGAGTTATATCAAGAGTTAATTAATGTGTGGAATGAGATTTAAATACCTCTTGCTCATGACATTAAATCTAGCTTGTTTAATTTTCCAAATTTCAAAGAGTTTATTTAGAAATTAAATTAAATAGAAAATCGAATCAATTTTATTTTGATATTTGAATTTTAGCGACCAATTTTTTGAATACAAGTTTGAAATGGTACTGTTAAACTTCTTAAATCCATATGCTATCGATTCAACCAATCACCGCGACGAGGTTTTTAAACATTGTTTGTCGTACTAAAGAAAAACAATATTCAAATACGTGTTTTTTTTAAAATATAAAACGTAATGAATTATAGTATCAAAGTGTGTTAAATTTCACACGCACTATATATATCACAATTGCTAGTTTTTCACAAAGCAAATACAAGTAAAAAGCCAAAAACTTATAATAAAAATTTATATTAAAAAAAATGAAGGCGAGAGAAAAGAAAGTGAAAACCTAGAACCCCATGTCGTAGAAATTGGACAAATATCAAATATAGGTAAACAAAATAAAAGAATTATGATATTGTAATCAAACTACTCAGTGTCCGACCTTAGCTCAGTTGGTAGAGCGGAGGACTGTAGTGTGATAGCTGAAATCCTTAGGTCGCTGGTTCGAATCCGGCAGGTCGGAATTGTTATGAATTTAGATTTTGAAAAAGACCAATATCCGTGTTTGGGGAAACTCTCAAATGTATTTTTTTCAATTTCAAAACAAGACCTTGATTTTGAATTTTCAAAAAAAAAGGGAATGCCACACCATATTCCATAAAATCTGAAAAATTATGGTTGATCCCATGGTTAGAAGATTTGAAATAGAATGAGAATGGTAAAAATTTAGAATGGAAATGAGATGGGAAAAAGAAAAATCAAAATGGAGAAATTAAAAGGTAAAAGGAAAACAAACTATACGAGTTATATCAAGAGTTAATTAATGTGTGGAATGAGATTTAAATACCTCTTGCTCATGACATTAAATCTAGCTTGTTTAATTTTCCAAATTTCAAAGAGTTTATTTAGAAATTAAATTAAATAGAAAATCGAATCAATTTTATTTTGATATTTGAATTTTAGCGACCAATTTTTTGAATACAAGTTTGAAATGGTACTGTTAAACTTCTTAAATCCATATGCTATCGATTCAACCAATCACCGCGACGAGGTTTTTAAACATTGTTTGTCGTACTAAAGAAAAACAATATTCAAATACGTGTTTTTTTTAAAATATAAAACGTAATGAATTATAGTATCAAAGTGTGTTAAATTTCACACGCACTATATATATCACAATTGTTAGTTTTTCACAAAGCAAATACAAGTAAAAAGCCAAAAACTTATAATAAAAATTTATATTAAAAAAAATGAAGGCGAGAGAAAAGAAAGTGAAAACCTAGAACCCCATGTCGTAGAAATTGGACAAATATCAAATATAGGTAAACTAAATAAAAGAATTATGATATTGTAATCAAACTACTCAGTGTCCAACCTTAGCTCAGTTGGTAGAGCGGAGGACTGTAGTGTGATAGCTGAAATCCTTAGGTCGCTGGTTCGAATCCGGCAGGTCGGAATTGTTATGAATTTAGATCTTGAAAAAGACCAATATCCGTGTTTGGGGAAACTCTCAAATGTATTTTTTTCAATTTCAAAACAAGACCTTGGTTTTGAATTTTCAAAAAAAAAGGGAATGCCACACCATATTCCATAAAATCTGAAAAATTATGGTTGATCCCATGGTTAGAAGATTTGAAATAGAATGAGAATGGTAAAAATTTAGAATGGAAATGAGATGGGAAAAAGAAAAATCAAAATGGAGAAATTAAAAGGTAAAAGGAAAACAAACTATACGAGTTATATCAAGAGTTAATTAATGTGTGGAATGAGATTTAAATACCTCTTGCTCATGACATTAAATCTAGCTTGTTTAATTTTCCAAATTTCAAAGAGTTTATTTAGAAATTAAATTAAATAGAAAATCGAATCAATTTTATTTTGATATTTGAATTTTAGCGACCAATTTTTTGAATACAAGTTTGAAATGGTACTGTTAAACTTCTTAAATCCATATGCTATCGATTCAACCAATCACCGCGACGAGGTTTTTAAACATTGTTTGTCGTACTAAAGAAAAACAATATTCAAATACGTGTTTTTTTTAAAATATAAAACGTAATGAATTATAGTATCAAAATGTGTTAAATTTCACACGCACTATATATATCACAATTGTTAGTTTTTCACAAAGCAAATACAAGTAAAAAGCCAAAAACTTATAATAAAAATTTATATTAAAAAAAATGAAGGCGAGAGAAAAGAAAGTGAAAACCTAGAACCCCATGTCGTAGAAATTGGACAAATATCAAATATAGGTAAACTAAATAAAAGAATTATGATATTGTAATCAAACTACTCAGTGTCCGACCTTAGCTCAGTTGGTAGAGCGGAGGACTGTAGTGTGATAGCTGAAATCCTTAGGTCGCTGGTTCGAATCCGGCAGGTCGGAATTGTTATGAATTTAGATCTTGAAAAAGACCAATATCCGTGTTTGGGGAAACTCTCAAATGTATTTTTTTCAATTTCAAAACAAGACCTTGGTTTTGAATTTTCAAAAAAAAAGGGAATGCCACACCATATTCCATAAAATCTGAAAAATTATGGTTGATCCCATGGTTAGAAGATTTGAAATAGAATGAGAATGGTAAAAATTTAGAATGGAAATGAGATGGGAAAAAGAAAAATCAAAATGGAGAAATTAAAAGGTAAAAGGAAAACAAACTATACGAGTTATATCAAGGGTTAATTAATGTGTGGAATGAGATTTAAATACCTCTTGCTCATGACATTAAATCTAGCTTGTTTAATTTTCCAAATTTCAAAGAGTTTATTTAGAAATTAAATTAAATAGAAAATCGAATCAATTTTATTTTGATATTTGAATTTTAGCGACCAATTTTTTGAATACAAGTTTGAAATGGTACTGTTAAACTTCTTAAATCCATATGCTATCGATTCAACCAATCACCGCGACGAGGTTTTTAAACATTGTTTGTCGTACTAAAGAAAAACAATATTCAAATACGTGTTTTTTTAAAAATATAAAACGTAATGAATTATAGTATCAAAGTGTGTTAAATTTCACACGCACTATATATATCACAATTGCTAGTTTTTCACAAAGCAAATACAAGTAAAAAGCCAAAAACTTATAAGAAAAATTTATATTAAAAAAAATGAAGGCGAGAGAAAAGAAAGTGAAAACCTAGAACCCCATGTCGTAGAAATTGGACAAATATCAAATATAGGTAAACTAAATAAAAGAATTATGATATTGTAATCAAACTACTCAGTGTCCGACCTTAGCTCAGTTGGTAGAGCGGAGGACTGTAGTGTGATAGCTGAAATCCTTAGGTCGCTGGTTCGAATCCGGCAGGTCGGAATTGTTATGAATTTAGATCTTGAAAAGGACCAATATCCGTGTTTAGGGAAACTCTCAAATGTATTTTTTTCAATTTCAAAACAAGACCTTGATTTTGAATTTTCAAAAAAAAAACGGAATGCCACACCATATTCCATAAAATCTGAAAAATTATGGTTGATCCCATGGTTAGAAGATTTGAAATAGAATGAGAATGGTAAAAATTTAGAATGGAAATGAGATGGGAAAAAGAAAAATCAAAATGGAGAAATTAAAAGGTAAAAGGAAAACAAACTATACGAGTTATATCAAGAGTTAATTAATGTGTGGAATGAGATTTAAATACCTCTTGCTCATGACATTAAATCTAGCTTGTTTAATTTTCCAAATTTCAAAGAGTTTATTTAGAAATTAAATTAAATAGAAAATCGAACCAATTTTATTTTGATATTTGAATTTTAGCGACCAATTTTTTGAATACAAGTTTGAAATGGTACTGTTAAACTTCTTAAATCCATATGCTATCGATTCAACCAATCACCGCGATGAGGTTTTTAAACATTGTTTGTCGTACTAAAGAAAAACAATATTCAAATACGTGTTTTTTTTAAAATATAAAACGTAATGAATTATAGTATCAAAGTGTGTTAAATTTCACACGCACTATATATATCACAATTGTTAGTTTTTCACAAAGCAAATACAAGTAAAAAGCCAAAAACTTATAATAAAAATTTATATTAAAAAAAATGAAGGCGAGAGAAAAGAAAGTGAAAACCTAGAACCCCATTTCGTAGAAATTTGACAAATATCAAATATAGTTAAACTAAATAAAAGAATTATGATATTGTAATCAAACTACTCAGTGTCCGACATTAGCTCAGTTGGTAGAGCGGAGGACTGTAGTGTGATAGCTGAAATCCTTAGGTCGCTGGATCGAATCCGGCAGGTCGGAATTGTTATGAATTTAGATCTTGAAAAAGACCAATATCCGTGTTTGGGGAAACTCTCAAATGTATTTTTTTCAATTTCAAAACAAGACCTTGATTTTGAATTTTCAAAAAAAAAGGGAATGCCACACCATATTCCATAAAATCTGAAAAATTATGGTTGATCCCATGGTTAGAAGATTTGAAATAGAATGAGAATGGTAAAAATTTAGAATGGAAATGAGATGGGAAAAAGAAAAATCAAAATGGAGAAATTAAAAGGTAAAAGGAAAACAAACTATACGAGTTATATCAAGGGTTAATTAATGTGTGGAATGAGATTTAAATACCTCTTGCTCATGACATTAAATCTAGCTTGTTTAATTTTCCAAATTTCAAAGAGTTTATTTAGAAATTAAATTAAATAGAAAATCGAATCAATTTTATTTTGATATTTGAATTTTAGCGACCAATTTTTTGAATACAAGTTTGAAATGGTACTGTTAAACTTCTTAAATCCATATGCTATCGATTCAACCAATCACTGCGACGAGGTTTTTAAACATTGTTTGTCGTACTAAAGAAAAACAATATTCAAATACGTGTTTTTTTAAAAATATAAAACGTAATGAATTATAGTATCAAAGTGTGTTAAATTTCACACGCACTATATATATCACAATTGCTAGTTTTTCACAAAGCAAATACAAGTAAAAAGCCAAAAACTTATAATAAAAATTTATATTAAAAAAAATGAAGGCGAGAGAAAAGAAAGTGAAAACCTAGAACCCCATGTCATAGAAATTGGACAAATATCAAATATAGGTAAACTAAATAAAACAATTATGATATTGTAATCAAACTACTCAGTGTCCGACCTTAGCTCAGTTGGTAGAGCGGAGGACTGTAGTGTGATAGCTGAAATCCTTAGGTCGCTGGTTCGAATCCGGCAGGTCGGAATTGTTATGAATTTAGATCTTGAAAAAGACCAATATCCGTGTTTGGGGAAACTCTCAAATGTATTTTTTTCAATTTCAAAACAAGACCTTGGTTTTGAATTTTCAAAAAAAAAGGGAATGCCACACCATATTCCATAAAATCTGAAAAATTATGGTTGATCCCATGGTTAGAAGATTTGAAATAGAATGAGAATGGTAAAAATTTAGAATGGAAATGAGATGGGAAAAAGAAAAATCAAAATGGAGAAATTAAAAGGTAAAAGGAAAACAAACTATACGAGTTATATCAAGGGTTAATTAATGTGTGGAATGAGATTTAAATACCTCTTGCTCATGACATTAAATCTAGCTTGTTTAATTTTCCAAATTTCAAAGAGTTTATTTAGAAATTAAATTAAATAGAAAATCGAACCAATTTTATTTTGATATTTGAATTTTAGCGACCAATTTTTTGAATACAAGTTTGAAATGGTACTGTTAAACTTCTTAAATCCATATGCTATCGATTCAACCAATCACCGCGACGAGGTTTTTAAACATTGTTTGTCGTACTAAAGAAAAACAATATTCAAATACGTGTTTTTTTAAAAATATAAAACGTAATGAATTATAGTATCAAAGTGTGTTAAATTTCACACGCACTATATATATCACAATTGCTAGTTTTTCACAAACCAAATACAAGTAAAAAGCCAAAAACTTATAATAAAAATTTATATTAAAAAAAATGAAGGCGAGAGAAAAGAAAGTGAAAACCTAGAACCCCATGTCGTAGAAATTGGACAAATATCAAATATAGGTAAACTAAATAAAAGAATTATGATATTGTTATCAAACTACTCAGTGTCCGACCTTAGCTCAGTTGGTAGAGCGGAGGACTGTAGTGTGATAGCTGAAATCCTTAGGTCGCTGGTTCGAATCCGGCAGGTCGGAATTGTTATGAATTTAGATCTTGAAAAGGACCAATATCCGTGTTTAGGGAAACTCTCAAATGTATTTTTTTCAATTTCAAAACAAGACCTTGATTTTGAATTTTCAAAAAAAAAAGGGAATGCCACACCATATTCCATAAAATCTGAAAAATTATGGTTGATCCCATGGTTAGAAGATTTGAAATAGAATGAGAATGGTAAAAATTTAGAATGGAAATGAGATGGGAAAAAGAAAAATCAAAATGGAGAAATTAAAAGGTAAAAGGAAAACAAACTATACGAGTTATATCAAGAGTTAATTAATGTGTGGAATGAGATTTAAATACCTCTTGCTCATGACATTAAATCTAGCTTGTTTAATTTTCCAAATTTCAAAGAGTTTATTTAGAAATTAAATTAAATAGAAAATCGAACCAATTTTATTTTGATATTTGAATTTTAGCGACCAATTTTTTGAATACAAGTTTGAAATGGTACTGTTAAACTTCTTAAATCCATATGCTATCGATTCAACCAATCACCGCGATGAGGTTTTTAAACATTGTTTGTCGTACTAAAGAAAAACAATATTCAAATACGTGTTTTTTTAAAAATATAAAACGTAATGAATTATAGTATCAAAGTGTGTTAAATTTCACACGCACTATATATATCACAATTGCTAGTTTTTCACAAAGCAAATACAAGTAAAAAGCCAAAAACTTATAAGAAAAATTTATATTAAAAAAAATGAAGCCGAGAGAAAAGAAAGTGAAAACTTAGAACCCCATGTCGTAGAAATTGGACAAATATCAAATATAGGTAAACTAAATAAAAGAATTATGATATTGTAATCAAACTACTCAGTGTCCGACCTTACCTCAGTTGGTAGAGCGGAGGACTGTAGTGTGATAGCTGAAATCCTTAGGTCGCTGGTTCGAATCCGGCAGGTCGGAATTGTTATGAATTTAGATCTTGAAAAAGACCAATATCCGTGTTTGGGGAAACTCTCAAATGTATTTTTTTCAATTTCAAAACAAGACCTTGGTTTTGAATTTTCAAAAAAAAAGGGAATGCCACACCATATTCCATAAAATCTGAAAAATTATGGTTGATCCCATGGTTAGAAGATTTGAAATAGAATGAGAATGGTAAAAATTTAGAATGGAAATGAGATGGGAAAAAGAAAAATCAAAATGGAGAAATTAAAAGGTAAAAGGAAAACAAACTATACGAGTTATATCAAGAGTTAATTAATGTGTGGAATGAGATTTAAATACCTCTTGCTCATGACATTAAATCTAGCTTGTTTAATTTTCCAAATTTCAAAGAGTTTATTTAGAAATTAAATTAAATAGAAAATCGAACCAATTTTATTTTGATATTTGAATTTTAGCGACCAATTTTTTGAATACAAGTTTGAAATGGTACTGTTAAACTTCTTAAATCCATATGCTATCGATTCAACCAATCACCGCGATGAGGTTTTTAAACATTGTTTGTCGTACTAAAGAAAAACAATATTCAAATACGTGTTTTTTTTAAAATATAAAACGTAATGAATTATAGTATCAAAGTGTGTTAAATTTCACACGCACTATATATATCACAATTGTTAGTTTTTCACAAAGCAAATACAAGTAAAAAGCCAAAAACTTATAATAAAAATTTATATTAAAAAAAATGAAGGCGAGAGAAAAGAAAGTGAAAACCTAGAACCCCATGTCGTAGAAATTGGACAAATATCAAATATAGGTAAACTAAATAAAAGAATTATGATATTGTAATCAAACTACTCAGTGTCCGACCTTAGCTCAGTTGGTAGAGCGGAGGACTGTAGTGTGATAGCTGAAATCCTTAGGTCGCTGGTTCGAATCCGGCAGGTCGGAATTGTTATGAATTTAGATCTTGAAAAAGACCAATATCCGTGTTTGGGGAAACTCTCAAATGTATTTTTTTCAATTTCAAAACAAGACCTTGGTTTTGAATTTTCAAAAAAAAAGGGAATGCCACACCATATTCCATAAAATCTGAAAAATTATGGTTGATCCCATGGTTAGAAGATTTGAAATAGAATGAGAATGGTAAAAATTTAGAATGGAAATGAGATGGGAAAAAGAAAAATCAAAATGGAGAAATTAAAAGGTAAAAGGAAAACAAACTATACGAGTTATATCAAGGGTTAATTAATGTGTGGAATGAGATTTAAATACCTCTTGCTCATGACATTAAATCTAGCTTGTTTAATTTTCCAAATTTCAAAGAGTTTATTTAGAAATTAAATTAAATAGAAAATCGAATCAATTTTATTTTGATATTTGAATTTTAGCGACCAATTTTTTGAATACAAGTTTGAAATGGTACTGTTAAACTTCTTAAATCCATATGCTATCGGTTCAACCAATCACCGCGACGAGGTTTTTAAACATTGTTTGTCGTACTAAAGAAAAACAATATTCAAATACGTGTTTTTTTAAAAATATAAAACGTAATGAATTATAGTATCAAAGTGTGTTAAATTTCACACGCACTATATATATCACAATTGCTAGTTTTTCACAAAGCAAATACAAGTAAAAAGCCAAAAACTTATAACAAAAATTTATATTAAAAAAAATGAAGGCGAGAGAAAAGAAAGTGAAAACCTAGAACCCCATGTCGTAGAAATTGGACAAATATCAAATATAGGTAAACTAAATAAAAGAATTATGATATTGTAATCAAACTACTCAGTGACCTTAGCTCAGTTGGTAGAGCGGAGGACTGTAGTGTGATAGCTGAAATCCTTAGGTCGCTGGTTCGAATCCGGCAGGTCGGAATTGTTATGAATTTAGATCTTGAAAAGGACCAATATCCGTGTTTAGGGAAACTCTCAAATGTATTTTTTTCAATTTCAAAACAAGTCCTTGATTTTGAATTTTCAAAAAAAAAAGGGAATGCCACACCATATTCCATAAAATCTGAAAAATTATGGTTGATCCCATGGTTAGAAGATTTGAAATAGAATGAGAATGGTAAAAATTTAGAATGGAAATGAGATGGGAAAAAGAAAAATCAAAATGGAGAAATTAAAAGGTAAAAGGAAAACAAACTATACGAGTTATATCAAGAGTTAATTAATGTGTGGAATGAGATTTAAATACCTCTTGCTCATGACATTAAATCTAGCTTGTTTAATTTTCCAAATTTCAAAGAGTTTATTTAGAAATTAAATTAAATAGAAAATCGAATCAATTTTATTTTGATATTTGAATTTTAGCGACCAATTTTTTGAATACAAGTTTGAAATGGTACTGTTAAACTTCTTAAATCCATATGCTATCGATTCAACCAATCACCGCGATGAGGTTTTTAAACATTGTTTGTCGTACTAAAGAAAAACAATATTCAAATACGTGTTTTTTTAAAAATATAAAACGTAATGAATTATAGTATCAAAGTGTGTTAAATTTCACACGCACTATATATATCACAATTGTTAGTTTTTCACAAAGCAAATACAAGTAAAAAGCCAAAAACTTATAATAAAAATTTATATTAAAAAAAATGAAGGCGAGAGAAAAGAAAGTGAAAACCTAGAACCCCATGTCGTAGAAATTGGACAAATATCAAATATAGGTAAACTAAATAAAAGAATTATGATATTGTAATCAAACTACTCAGTGTCCGACCTTAGCTCAGTTGGTAGAGCGGAGGACTGTAGTGTGATAGCTGAAATCCTTAGGTCGCTGGTTCGAATCCGGCAGGTCGGAATTGTTATGAATTTAGATCTTGAAAAAGACCAATATCCGTGTTTGGGGAAACTCTCAAATGTATTTTTTTCAATTTCAAAACAAGACCTTGATTTTGAATTTTCAAAAAAAAAGGGAATGCCACACCATATTCCATAAAATCTGAAAAATTATGGTTGATCCCATGGTTAGAAGATTTGAAATAGAATGAGAATGGTAAAAATTTAGAATGGAAATGAGATGGGAAAAAGAAAAATCAAAATGGAGAAATTAAAAGGTAAAAGGAAAACAAACTATACGAGTTATATCAAGGGTTAATTAATGTGTGGAATGAGATTTAAATACCTCTTGCTCATGACATTAAATCTAGCTTGTTTAATTTTCCAAATTTCAAAGAGTTTATTTAGAAATTAAATTAAATAGAAAATCGAATCAATTTTATTTTGATATTTGAATTTTAGCGACCAATTTTTTGAATACAAGTTTGAAATGGTACTGTTAAACTTCTTAAATCCATATGCTATCGATTCAACCAATCACCGCGACGAGGTTTTTAAACATTGTTTGTCGTACTAAAGAAAAACAATATTCAAATACGTGTTTTTTTAAAAATATAAAACGTAATGAATTATAGTATCAAAGTGTGTTAAATTTCACACGCACTATATATATCACAATTGCTAGTTTTTCACAAAGCAAATACAAGTAAAAAGCCAAAAACTTATAATAAAAATTTATATTAAAAAAAATGAAGGCGAGAGAAAAGAAAGTGAAAACCTAGAACCCCATGTCGTAGAAATTGGACAAATATCAAATATAGGTAAACTAAATAAAAGAATTATGATATTGTTATCAAACTACTCAGTGTCCGACCTTAGCTCAGTTGGTAGAGCGGAGGACTGTAGTGTGATAGCTGAAATCCTTAGGTCGCTGGTTCGAATCCGGCAGGTCGGAATTGTTATGAATTTAGATCTTGAAAAGGACCAATATCCGTGTTTAGGGAAACTCTCAAATGTATTTTTTTCAATTTCAAAACAAGACCTTGATTTTGAATTTTCAAAAAAAAAAGGGAATGCCACACCATATTCCATAAAATCTGAAAAATTATGGTTGATCCCATGGTTAGAAGATTTGAAATAGAATGAGAATGGTAAAAATTTAGAATGGAAATGAGATGGGAAAAAGAAAAATCAAAATGGAGAAATTAAAAGGTAAAAGGAAAACAAACTATACGAGTTATATCAAGAGTTAATTAATGTGTGGAATGAGATTTAAATACCTCTTGCTCATGACATTAAATCTAGCTTGTTTAATTTTCCAAATTTCAAAGAGTTTATTTAGAAATTAAATTAAATAGAAAATCGAACCAATTTTATTTTGATATTTGAATTTTAGCGACCAATTTTTTGAATACAAGTTTGAAATGGTACTGTTAAACTTCTTAAATCCATATGCTATCGATTCAACCAATCACCGCGATGAGGTTTTTAAACATTGTTTGTCGTACTAAAGAAAAACAATATTCAAATACGTGTTTTTTTAAAAATATAAAACGTAATGAATTATAGTATCAAAGTGTGTTAAATTTCACACGCACTATATATATCACAATTGCTAGTTTTTCACAAAGCAAATACAAGTAAAAAGCCAAAAACTTATAAGAAAAATTTATATTAAAAAAAATGAAGCCGAGAGAAAAGAAAGTGAAAACCTAGAACCCCATGTCGTAGAAATTGGACAAATATCAAATATAGGTAAACTAAATAAAAGAATTATGATATTGTAATCAAACTACTCAGTGTCCGACCTTAGCTCAGTTGGTAGAGCGGAGGACTGTAGTGTGATAGCTGAAATCCTTAGGTCGCTGGTTCGAATCCGGCAGGTCGGAATTGTTATGAATTTAGATCTTGAAAAAGACCAATATCCGTGTTTGGGGAAACTCTCAAATGTATTTTTTTCAATTTCAAAACAAGACCTTGGTTTTGAATTTTCAAAAAAAAAGGGAATGCCACACCATATTCCATAAAATCTGAAAAATTATGGTTGATCCCATGGTTAGAAGATTTGAAATAGAATGAGAATGGTAAAAATTTAGAATGGAAATGAGATGGGAAAAAGAAAAATCAAAATGGAGAAATTAAAAGGTAAAAGGAAAACAAACTATACGAGTTATATCAAGGGTTAATTAATGTGTGGAATGAGATTTAAATACCTCTTGCTCATGACATTAAATCTAGCTTGTTTAATTTTCCAAATTTCAAAGAGTTTATTTAGAAATTAAATTAAATAGAAAATCGAATCAATTTTATTTTGATATTTGAATTTTAGCGACCAATTTTTTGAATACAAGTTTGAAATGGTACTGTTAAACTTCTTAAATCCATATGCTATCGATTCAACCAATCACCGCGATGAGGTTTTTAAACATTGTTTGTCGTACTAAAGAAAAACAATATTCAAATACGTGTTTTTTTAAAAATATAAAACGTAATGAATTATAGTATCAAAGTGTGCTAAATTTCACACGCACTATATATATCACAATTGCTAGTTTTTCACAAAGCAAATACAAGTAAAAAGCCAAAAACTTATAACAAAAATTTATATTAAAAAAAATGAAGGCGAGAGAAAAGAAAGTGAAAACCTAGAACCCCATGTCGTAGAAATTGGACAAATATCAAATATAGGTAAACTAAATAAAAGAATTATGATATTGTAATCAAACTACTCAGTGTCCGACCTTAGCTCAGTTGGTAGAGCGGAG
Organism: Dillenia suffruticosa; assembly: GCA_033439265.1. Classification (NCBI taxonomy): domain Eukaryota; kingdom Viridiplantae; phylum Streptophyta; class Magnoliopsida; order Dilleniales; family Dilleniaceae; genus Dillenia; species Dillenia suffruticosa. The sequence goes on from JAVTVX010000001.1 coordinate 12,326,328, forward strand.
GACTGTAGTGTGATAGCTGAAATCCTTAGGTCGCTGGTTCGAATCCGGCAGGTCGGAATTGTTATGAATTTAGATCTTGAAAAAGACCAATATCCGTGTTTGGGGAAACTCTCAAATGTATTTTTTTCAATTTCAAAACAAGACCTTGGTTTTGAATTTTCAAAAAAAAAGGGAATGCCACACCATATTCCATAAAATCTGAAAAATTATGGTTGATCCCATGGTTAGAAGATTTGAAATAGAATGAGAATGGTAAAAATTTAGAATGGAAATGAGATGGGAAAAAGAAAAATCAAAATGGAGAAATTAAAAGGTAAAAGGAAAACAAACTATACGAGTTATATCAAGGGTTAATTAATGTGTGGAATGAGATTTAAATACCTCTTGCTCATGACATTAAATCTAGCTTGTTTAATTTTCCAAATTTCAAAGAGTTTATTTAGAAATTAAATTAAATAGAAAATCGAATCAATTTTATTTTGATATTTGAATTTTAGCGACCAATTTTTTGAATACAAGTTTGAAATGGTACTGTTAAACTTCTTAAATCCATATGCTATCGATTCAACCAATCACCGCGATGAGGTTATTAAACATTGTTTGTCGTACTAAAGAAAAACAATATTCAAATACATGTTTTTTTTAAAATATAAAACGTAATGAATTATAGTATCAAAGTGTGTTAAATTTCACACGCACTATATATATCACAATTGCTAGTTTTTCACAAAGCAAATACAAGTAAAAAGCCAAAAACTTATAATAAAAATTTATATTAAAAAAAATGAAGGCGAGAGAAAAGAAAGTGAAAACCTAGAACCCCATGTCGTAGAAATTGGACAAATATCAAATATAGGTAAACTAAATAAAACAATTATGATATTGTAATCAAACTACTCAGTGTCCGACCTTAGCTCAGTTGGTAGAGCGGAGGACTGTAGTGTGATAGCTGAAATCCTTAGGTCGCTGGATCGAATCTGGCAGGTCGGAATTGTTATAAATTTAGATCTTGAAAAAGACCAATATCCGTGTTTGGGGAAACTCTCAAATGTATTTTTTTCAATTTCAAAACAAGACCTTGATTTTGAATTTTCAAAAAAAAAGGGAATGCCACACCATATTCCATAAAATCTGAAAAATTATGGTTGATCCCATGGTTAGAAGATTTGAAATAGAATGAGAATGGTAAAAATTTAGAATGGAAATGAGATGGGAAAAAGAAAAATCAAAATGGAGAAATTAAAAGGTAAAAGGAAAACAAACTATACGAGTTATATCAAGGGTTAATTAATGTGTGGAATGAGATTTAAATACCTCTTGCTCATGACATTAAATCTAGCTTGTTTAATTTTCCAAATTTCAAAGAGTTTATTTAGAAATTAAATTAAATAGAAAATCGAATCAATTTTATTTTGATATTTGAATTTTAGCGACCAATTTTTTGAATACAAGTTTGAAATGGTACTGTTAAACTTCTTAAATCCATATGCTATCGGTTCAACCAATCACCGCGACGAGGTTTTTAAACATTGTTTGTCGTACTAAAGAAAAACAATATTCAAATACGTGTTTTTTTAAAAATATAAAACGTAATGAATTATAGTATCAAAGTGTGTTAAATTTCACACGCACTATATATATCACAATTGCTAGTTTTTCACAAAGCAAATACAAGTAAAAAGCCAAAAACTTATAACAAAAATTTATATTAAAAAAAATGAAGGCGAGAGAAAAGAAAGTGAAAACCTAGAACCCCATGTCGTAGAAATTGGACAAATATCAAATATAGGTAAACTAAATAAAAGAATTATGATATTGTAATCAAACTACTCAGTGACCTTAGCTCAGTTGGTAGAGCGGAGGACTGTAGTGTGATAGCTGAAATCCTTAGGTCGCTGGTTCGAATCCGGCAGGTCGGAATTGTTATGAATTTAGATCTTGAAAAGGACCAATATCCGTGTTTAGGGAAACTCTCAAATGTATTTTTTTCAATTTCAAAACAAGTCCTTGATTTTGAATTTTCAAAAAAAAAAGGGAATGCCACACCATATTCCATAAAATCTGAAAAATTATGGTTGATCCCATGGTTAGAAGATTTGAAATAGAATGAGAATGGTAAAAATTTAGAATGGAAATGAGATGGGAAAAAGAAAAATCAAAATGGAGAAATTAAAAGGTAAAAGGAAAACAAACTATACGAGTTATATCAAGAGTTAATTAATGTGTGGAATGAGATTTAAATACCTCTTGCTCATGACATTAAATCTAGCTTGTTTAATTTTCCAAATTTCAAAGAGTTTATTTAGAAATTAAATTAAATAGAAAATCGAATCAATTTTATTTTGATATTTGAATTTTAGCGACCAATTTTTTGAATACAAGTTTGAAATGGTACTGTTAAACTTCTTAAATCCATATGCTATCGATTCAACCAATCACCGCGATGAGGTTTTTAAACATTGTTTGTCGTACTAAAGAAAAACAATATTCAAATACGTGTTTTTTTAAAAATATAAAACGTAATGAATTATAGTATCAAAGTGTGTTAAATTTCACACGCACTATATATATCACAATTGTTAGTTTTTCACAAAGCAAATACAAGTAAAAAGCCAAAAACTTATAATAAAAATTTATATTAAAAAAAATGAAGGCGAGAGAAAAGAAAGTGAAAACCTAGAACCCCATGTCGTAGAAATTGGACAAATATCAAATATAGGTAAACTAAATAAAAGAATTATGATATTGTAATCAAACTACTCAGTGTCCGACCTTAGCTCAGTTGGTAGAGCGGAGGACTGTAGTGTGATAGCTGAAATCCTTAGGTCGCTGGTTCGAATCCGGCAGGTCGGAATTGTTATGAATTTAGATCTTGAAAAAGACCAATATCCGTGTTTGGGGAAACTCTCAAATGTATTTTTTTCAATTTCAAAACAAGACCTTGGTTTTGAATTTTCAAAAAAAAAGGGAATGCCACACCATATTCCATAAAATCTGAAAAATTATGGTTGATCCCATGGTTAGAAGATTTGAAATAGAATGAGAATGGTAAAAATTTAGAATGGAAATGAGATGGGAAAAAGAAAAATCAAAATGGAGAAATTAAAAGGTAAAAGGAAAACAAACTATACGAGTTATATCAAGGGTTAATTAATGTGTGGAATGAGATTTAAATACCTCTTGCTCATGACATTAAATCTAGCTTGTTTAATTTTCCAAATTTCAAAGAGTTTATTTAGAAATTAAATTAAATAGAAAATCGAATCAATTTTATTTTGATATTTGAATTTTAGCGACCAATTTTTTGAATACAAGTTTGAAATGGTACTGTTAAACTTCTTAAATCCATATGCTATCGATTCAACCAATCACCGCGATGAGGTTTTTAAACATTGTTTGTCGTACTAAAGAAAAACAATATTCAAATACGTGTTTTTTTAAAAATATAAAACGTAATGAATTATAGTATCAAAGTGTGCTAAATTTCACACGCACTATATATATCACAATTGCTAGTTTTTCACAAAGCAAATACAAGTAAAAAGCCAAAAACTTATAACAAAAATTTATATTAAAAAAAATGAAGGCGAGAGAAAAGAAAGTGAAAACCTAGAACCCCATGTCGTAGAAATTGGACAAATATCAAATATAGGTAAACTAAATAAAAGAATTATGATATTGTAATCAAACTACTCAGTGTCCGACCTTAGCTCAGTTGGTAGAGCGGAGGACTGTAGTGTGATAGCTGAAATCCTTAGGTCGCTGGTTCGAATCCGGCAGGTCGGAATTGTTATGAATTTAGATCTTGAAAAAGACCAATATCCGTGTTTGGGGAAACTCTCAAATGTATTTTTTTCAATTTCAAAACAAGACCTTGGTTTTGAATTTTCAAAAAAAAAGGGAATGCCACACCATATTCCATAAAATCTGAAAAATTATGGTTGATCCCATGGTTAGAAGATTTGAAATAGAATGAGAATGGTAAAAATTTAGAATGGAAATGAGATGGGAAAAAGAAAAATCAAAATGGAGAAATTAAAAGGTAAAAGGAAAACAAACTATACGAGTTATATCAAGGGTTAATTAATGTGTGGAATGAGATTTAAATACCTCTTGCTCATGACATTAAATCTAGCTTGTTTAATTTTCCAAATTTCAAAGAGTTTATTTAGAAATTAAATTAAATAGAAAATCGAATCAATTTTATTTTGATATTTGAATTTTAGCGACCAATTTTTTGAATACAAGTTTGAAATGGTACTGTTAAACTTCTTAAATCCATATGCTATCGATTCAACCAATCACCGCGATGAGGTTATTAAACATTGTTTGTCGTACTAAAGAAAAACAATATTCAAATACATGTTTTTTTTAAAATATAAAACGTAATGAATTATAGTATCAAAGTGTGTTAAATTTCACACGCACTATATATATCACAATTGCTAGTTTTTCACAAAGCAAATACAAGTAAAAAGCCAAAAACTTATAATAAAAATTTATATTAAAAAAAATGAAGGCGAGAGAAAAGAAAGTGAAAACCTAGAACCCCATGTCGTAGAAATTGGACAAATATCAAATATAGGTAAACTAAATAAAACAATTATGATATTGTAATCAAACTACTCAGTGTCCGACCTTAGCTCAGTTGGTAGAGCGGAGGACTGTAGTGTGATAGCTGAAATCCTTAGGTCGCTGGATCGAATCTGGCAGGTCGGAATTGTTATAAATTTAGATCTTGAAAAAGACCAATATCCGTGTTTGGGGAAACTCTCAAATGTATTTTTTTCAATTTCAAAACAAGACCTTGATTTTGAATTTTCAAAAAAAAAGGGAATGCCACACCATATTCCATAAAATCTGAAAAATTATGGTTGATCCCATGGTTAGAAGATTTGAAATAGAATGAGAATGGTAAAAATTTAGAATGGAAATGAGATGGGAAAAAGAAAAATCAAAATGGAGAAATTAAAAGGTAAAAGGAAAACAAACTATACGAGTTATATCAAGGGTTAATTAATGTGTGGAATGAGATTTAAATACCTCTTGCTCATGACATTAAATCTAGCTTGTTTAATTTTCCAAATTTCAAAGAGTTTATTTAGAAATTAAATTAAATAGAAAATCGAATCAATTTTATTTTGATATTTGAATTTTAGCGACCAATTTTTTGAATACAAGTTTGAAATGGTACTGTTAAACTTCTTAAATCCATATGCTATCGATTCAACCAATCACCGCGATGAGGTTTTTAAACATTGTTTGTCGTACTAAAGAAAAACAATATTCAAAAACGTGTTTTTTTAAAAATATAAAACGTAATGAATTATAGTATCAAAGTGTGTTAAATTTCACACGCACTATATATATCACAATTGCTAGTTTTTCACAAAGCAAATACAAGTAAAAAGCCAAAAACTTATAATAAAAATTTATATTAAAAAAAATGAAGGCGAGAGAAAAGAAAGTGAAAACCTAGAACCCCATGTCGTAGAAATTGGACAAATATCAAATATAGGTAAACTAAATAAAAGAATTATGATATTGTAATCAAACTACTCAGTGTCCGACCTTAGCTCAGTTGGTAGAGCGGAGGACTGTAGTGTGATAGCTGAAATCCTTAGGTCCCTGGTTCGAATCCGGCAGGTCGGAATTGTTATGAATTTAGATATTGAAAAAGACCAATATCCGTGTTTGGGGAAACTCTCAAATGTATTTTTTTCAATTTCAAAACAAGACCTTGATTTTGAATTTTCCAAAAAAAAAGGGAATGCCACACCATATTCCATAAAATCTGAAAAATTATGGTTGATCCCATGGTTAGAAGATTTGAAATAGAATGAGAATGGTAAAAATTTAGAATGGAAATGAGATGGGAAAAAGAAAAATCAAAATGGAGAAATTAAAAGGTAAAAGGAAAACAAACTATACGAGTTATATCAAGGGTTAATTAATGTGTGGAATGAGATTTAAATACCTCTTGCTCATGACATTAAATCTAGCTTCTTTAATTTTCCAAATTTCAAAGAGTTTATTTAGAAATTAAATTAAATAGAAAATCGAATCAATTTTATTTTGATATTTGAATTTTAGCGACCAATTTTTTGAATACAAGTTTGAAATGGTACTGTTAAACTTCTTAAATCCATATGCTATCGATTCAACCAATCACCGCGATGAGGTTTTTAAACATTGTTTGTCGTACTAAAGAAAAACAATATTCAAATACGTGTTTTTTTAAAAATATAAAACGTAATGAATTATAGTATCAAAGTGTGTTAAATTTCACACGCACTATATATATCACAATTGCTAGTTTTTCACAAAGCAAATACAAGTAAAAAGCCAAAAACTTATAACAAAAATTTATATTAAAAAAAATGAAGGCGAGAGAAAAGAAAGTGAAAACCTAGAACCCCATGTCGTAGAAATTGGACAAATATCAAATATAGGTAAACTAAATAAAAGAATTATGAAATTGTAATCAAACTACTCAGTGTCCGACCTTAGCTCAGTTGGTAGAGCGGAGGACTGTAGTGTGATAGCTGAAATCCTTAGGTCGCTGGTTCGAATCCGGCAGGTCGGAATTGTTATGAATTTAGATCTTGAAAAAGACCAATATCCGTGTTTGGGGAAACTCTCAAATGTATTTTTTTCAATTTCAAAACAAGACCTTGGTTTTGAATTTTCAAAAAAAAAGGGAATGCCACACCATATTCCATAAAATCTGAAAAATTATGGTTGATCCCATGGTTAGAAGATTTGAAATAGAATGAGAATGGCAAAAATTTAGAATGGAAATGAGATGGGAAAAAGAAAAATCAAAATGGAGAAATTAAAAGGTAAAAGGAAAACAAACTATACGAGTTATATCAAGGGTTAATTAATGTGTGGAATGAGATTTAAATACCTCTTGCTCATGACATTAAATCTAGCTTGTTTAATTTTCCAAATTTCAAAGAGTTTATTTAGAAATTAAATTAAATAGAAAATCGAATCAATTTTATTTTGATATTTGAATTTTAGCGACCAATTTTTTGAATACAAGTTTGAAATGGTACTGTTAAACTTCTTAAATCCATATGCTATCGATTCAACCAATCACCGCGACGAGGTTTTTAAACATTGTTTGTCGTACTAAAGAAAAACAATATTCAAATACGTGTTTTTTTAAAAATATAAAACGTAATGAATTATAGCATCAAAGTGTGTTAAATTTCACACGCACTATATATATCACAATTGCTAGTTTTTCACAAAGCAAATACAAGTAAAAAGCCAAAAACTTATAATAAAAATTTATATTAAAAAAAATGAAGGCGAGAGAAAAGAAAGTGAAAACCTAGAACCCCATGTCGTAGAAATTGGACAAATATCAAATATAGGTAAACTAAATAAAACAATTATGATATTGTAATCAAACTACTCAGTGTCCGACCTTAGCTCAGTTGGTAGAGCGGAGGACTGTAGTGTGATAGCTGAAATCCTTAGGTCGCTGGTTCGAATCCGGCAGGTCGGAATTGTTATGAATTTAGATCTTGAAAAAGACCAATATCCGTGTTTGGGGAAACTCTCAAATGTATTTTTTTCAATTTCAAAACAAGACCTTGATTTTGAATTTTCAAAAAAAAAGGGAATGCCACACCATATTCCATAAAATCTGAAAAATTATGGTTGATCCCATGGTTAGAAGATTTGAAATAGAATGAGAATGGTAAAAATTTAGAATGGAAATGAGATGGGAAAAAGTAAAATCAAAATGGAGAAATTAAAAGGTAAAAGGAAAACAAACTATACGAGTTATATCAAGCGTTAATTAATGTGTGGAATGAGATTTAAATACCTCTTGCTCATGACATTAAATCTAGCTTGTTTAATTTTCCAAATTTCAAAGAGTTTATTTAGAAATTAAATTAAATAGAAAATCGTATCAATTTTATTTTGATATTTGAATTTTAGCGACCAATTTTTTGAATACAAGTTTGAAATGGTACTGTTAAACTTCTTAAATCCATATGCTATCGATTCAACCAATCACCGCGATGAGGTTTTTAAACATTGTTTGTCGTACTAAAGAAAAACAATATTCAAAAACGTGTTTTTTTAAAAATATAAAACGTAATGAATTATAGTATCAAAGTGTGTTAAATTTCACACGCACTATATATATCACAATTGCTAGTTTTTCACAAAGCAAATACAAGTAAAAAGCCAAAAACTTATAATAAAAATTTATATTAAAAAAAATGAAGGCGAGAGAAAAGAAAGTGAAAACCTAGAACCCCATGTCGTAGAAATTGGACAAATATCAAATATAGGTAAACTAAATAAAAGAATTATGATATTGTAATCAAACTACTCAGTGTCCGACCTTAGCTCAGTTGGTAGAGCGGAGGACTGTAGTGTGATAGCTGAAATCCTTAGGTCCCTGGTTCGAATCCGGCAGGTCGGAATTGTTATGAATTTAGATATTGAAAAAGACCAATATCCGTGTTTGGGGAAACTCTCAAATGTATTTTTTTCAATTTCAAAACAAGACCTTGATTTTGAATTTTCCAAAAAAAAAGGGAATGCCACACCATATTCCATAAAATCTGAAAAATTATGGTTGATCCCATGGTTAGAAGATTTGAAATAGAATGAGAATGGTAAAAATTTAGAATGGAAATGAGATGGGAAAAAGAAAAATCAAAATGGAGAAATTAAAAGGTAAAAGGAAAACAAACTATACGAGTTATATCAAGGGTTAATTAATGTGTGGAATGAGATTTAAATACCTCTTGCTCATGACATTAAATCTAGCTTGTTTAATTTTCCAAATTTCAAAGAGTTTATTTAGAAATTAAATTAAATAGAAAATCGAATCAATTTTATTTTGATATTTGAATTTTAGCGACCAATTTTTTGAATACAAGTTTGAAATGGTACTGTTAAACTTCTTAAATCCATATGCTATCGATTCAACCAATCACCGCGATGAGGTTTTTAAACATTGTTTGTCGTACTAAAGAAAAACAATATTCAAATACGTGTTTTTTTAAAAATATAAAACGTAATGAATTATAGTATCAAAGTGTGTTAAATTTCACACGCACTATATATATCACAATTGCTAGTTTTTCACAAAGCAAATACAAGTAAAAAGCCAAAAACTTATAACAAAAATTTATATTAAAAAAAATGAAGGCGAGAGAAAAGAAAGTGAAAACCTAGAACCCCATGTCGTAGAAATTGGACAAATATCAAATATAGGTAAACTAAATAAAAGAATTATGAAATTGTAATCAAACTACTCAGTGTCCGACCTTAGCTCAGTTGGTAGAGCGGAGGACTGTAGTGTGATAGCTGAAATCCTTAGGTCGCTGGTTCGAATCCGGCAGGTCGGAATTGTTATGAATTTAGATCTTGAAAAAGACCAATATCCGTGTTTGGGGAAACTCTCAAATGTATTTTTTTCAATTTCAAAACAAGACCTTGGTTTTGAATTTTCAAAAAAAAAGGGAATGCCACACCATATTCCATAAAATCTGAAAAATTATGGTTGATCCCATGGTTAGAAGATTTGAAATAGAATGAGAATGGTAAAAATTTAGAATGGAAATGAGATGGGAAAAAGAAAAATCAAAATGGAGAAATTAAAAGGTAAAAGGAAAACAAACTATACGAGTTATATCAAGGGTTAATTAATGTGTGGAATGAGATTTAAATACCTCTTGCTCATGACATTAAATCTAGCTTGTTTAATTTTCCAAATTTCAAAGAGTTTATTTAGAAATTAAATTAAATAGAAAATCGAATCAATTTTATTTTGATATTTGAATTTTAGCGACCAATTTTTTGAATACAAGTTTGAAATGGTACTGTTAAACTTCTTAAATCCATATGCTATCGATTCAACCAATCACCGCGACGAGGTTTTTAAACATTGTTTGTCGTACTAAAGAAAAACAATATTCAAATACGTGTTTTTTTAAAAATATAAAACGTAATGAATTATAGCATCAAAGTGTGTTAAATTTCACACGCACTATATATATCACAATTGCTAGTTTTTCACAAAGCAAATACAAGTAAAAAGCCAAAAACTTATAATAAAAATTTATATTAAAAAAAATGAAGGCGAGAGAAAAGAAAGTGAAAACCTAGAACCCCATGTCGTAGAAATTGGACAAATATCAAATATAGGTAAACTAAATAAAAGAATTATGATATTGTAATCAAACTACTCAGTGTCCGACCTTAGCTCAGTTGGTAGAGCGGAGGACTGTAGTGTGATAGCTGAAATCCTTAGGTCGCTGGTTCGAATCCGGCAGGTCGGAATTGTTATGAATTTAGATCTTGAAAAAGACCAATATCCGTGTTTGGGGAAACTCTCAAATGTATTTTTTTCAATTTCAAAACAAGACCTTGCTTTTGAATTTTCAAAAAAAAAAGGGAATGCCACACCATATTCCATAAAATCTGAAAAATTATAGTTGATCCCATGGTTAGAAGATTTGAAATAGAATGAGAATGGTAAAAATTTAGAATGGAAATGAGATGGGAAAAAGAAAAATCAAAATGGAGAAATTAAAAGGTAAAAGGAAAACAAACTATACGAGTTATATCAAGAGTTAATTAATGTGTGGAATGAGATTTAAATACCTCTTGCTCATGACATTAAATCTAGCTTGTTTAATTTTCCAAATTTCAAAGAGTTTATTTAGAAATTAAATTAAATAGAAAATCGAATCAATTTTATTTTCATATTTGAATTTTAGCGACCAATTTTTTGAATACAAGTTTGAAATGGTACTGTTAAACTTCTTAAATCCATATGCTATCGATTCAACCAATCACCGCGATGAGGTTATTAAACATTGTTTGTCGTACTAAAGAAAAACAATATTCAAATACGTGTTTTTTTTAAAATATAAAACGTAATGAATTATAGTATCAAAGTGTGTTAAATTTCACACGCACTATATATATCACAATTGCTAGTTTTTCACAAAGCAAATACAAGTAAAAAGCCAAAAACTTATAATAAAAATTTATATTAAAAAAAATGAAGGCGAGAGAAAAGAAAGTGAAAACCTAGAACCCCATGTCGTAGAAATTGGACAAATATCAAATATAGGTAAACTAAATAAAAGAATTATGATATTGTAATCAAACTACTCAGTGTCCGACCTTAGCTCAGTTGGTAGAGCGGAGGACTGTAGTGTGATAGCTGAAATCCTTAGGTCGCTGGTTCGAATCCGGCAGGTCGGAATTGTTATGAATTTAGATCTTGAAAAAGACCAATATCCGTGTTTGGGGAAACTCTCAAATGTATTTTTTTCAATTTCAAAACAAGACCTTGATTTTGAATTTTCAAAAAAAAAGGGAATGCCACCCCATATTCCATAAAATCTGAAAAATTATGGTTGATCCCATGGTTAGAAGATTTGAAATAGAATGAGAATGGTAAAAATTTAGAATGGAAATGAGATGGGAAAAAGAAAAATCAAAATGGAGAAATTAAAAGGTAAAAGGAAAACAAACTATACGAGTTATATCAAGAGTTAATTAATGTGTGGAATGAGATTTAAATACCTCTTGCTCATGACATTAAATCTAGCTTGTTTAATTTTCCAAATTTCAAAGAGTTTATTTAGAAATTAAATTAAATAGAAAATCGAAACAATTTTATTTTGATATTTGAATTTTAGCGACCAATTTTTTGAATACAAGTTTGAAATGGTACTGTTAAACTTCTTAAATCCATATGCTATCGATTCAACCAATCACCGCGATGAGGTTTTTAAACATTGTTTGTCGTACTAAAGAAAAACAATATTCAAATACGTGTTTTTTTTAAAATATAAAACGTAATGAATTATAGTATCAAAGTGTGTTAAATTTCACACGCACTATATATATCACAATTGTTAGTTTTTCACAAAGCAAATACAAGTAAAAAGCCAAAAACTTATAATAAAAATTTATATTAAAAAAAATGAAGGCGAGAGAAAAGAAAGTGAAAACCTAGAACCCCATGTCGTAGAAATTGGACAAATATCAAATATAGGTAAACTAAATAAAAGAATTATGATATTGTAATCAAACTACTCAGTGTCCGACCTTAGCTCAGTTGGTAGAGCGGAGGACTGTAGTGTGATAGCTGAAATCCTTAGGTCGCTGGTTCGAATCCGGCAGGTCGGAATTGTTATGAATTTAGATCTTGAAAAAGACCAATATCCGTGTTTGGGGAAACTCTCAAATGTATTTTTTTCAATTTCAAAACAAGACCTTGGTTTTGAATTTTCAAAAAAAAAGGGAATGCCACACCATATTCCATAAAATCTGAAAAATTATGGTTGATCCCATGGTTAGAAGATTTGAAATAGAATGAGAATGGTAAAAATTTAGAATGGAAATGAGATGGGAAAAAGAAAAATCAAAATGGAGAAATTAAAAGGTAAAAGGAAAACAAACTATACGAGTTATATCAAGGGTTAATTAATGTGTGGAATGAGATTTAAATACCTCTTGCTCATGACATTAAATCTAGCTTGTTTAATTTTCCAAATTTCAAAGAGTTTATTTAGAAATTAAATTAAATAGAAAATCGAATCAATTTTATTTTGATATTTGAATTTTAGCGACCAATTTTTTGAATACAAGTTTGAAATGGTACTGTTAAACTTCTTAAATCCATATGCTATCGGTTCAACCAATCACCGCGACGAGGTTTTTAAACATTGTTTGTCGTACTAAAGAAAAACAATATTCAAATACGTGTTTTTTTAAAAATATAAAACGTAATGAATTATAGTATCAAAGTGTGTTAAATTTCACACGCACTATATATATCACAATTGCTAGTTTTTCACAAAGCAAATACAAGTAAAAAGCCAAAAACTTATAACAAAAATTTATATTAAAAAAAATGAAGGCGAGAGAAAAGAAAGTGAAAACCTAGAACCCCATGTCGTAGAAATTGGACAAATATCAAATATAGGTAAACTAAATAAAAGAATTATGATATTGTAATCAAACTACTCAGTGACCTTAGCTCAGTTGGTAGAGCGGAGGACTGTAGTGTGATAGCTGAAATCCTTAGGTCGCTGGTTCGAATCCGGCAGGTCGGAATTGTTATGAATTTAGATCTTGAAAAGGACCAATATCCGTGTTTAGGGAAACTCTCAAATGTATTTTTTTCAATTTCAAAACAAGTCCTTGATTTTGAATTTTCAAAAAAAAAAGGGAATGCCACACCATATTCCATAAAATCTGAAAAATTATGGTTGATCCCATGGTTAGAAGATTTGAAATAGAATGAGAATGGTAAAAATTTAGAATGGAAATGAGATGGGAAAAAGAAAAATCAAAATGGAGAAATTAAAAGGTAAAAGGAAAACAAACTATACGAGTTATATCAAGAGTTAATTAATGTGTGGAATGAGATTTAAATACCTCTTGCTCATGACATTAAATCTAGCTTGTTTAATTTTCCAAATTTCAAAGAGTTTATTTAGAAATTAAATTAAATAGAAAATCGAAACAATTTTATTTTGATATTTGAATTTTAGCGACCAATTTTTTGAATACAAGTTTGAAATGGTACTGTTAAACTTCTTAAATCCATATGCTATCGATTCAACCAATCACCGCGATGAGGTTTTTAAACATTGTTTGTCGTACTAAAGAAAAACAATATTCAAATACGTGTTTTTTTTAAAATATAAAACGTAATGAATTATAGTATCAAAGTGTGTTAAATTTCACACGCACTATATATATCACAATTGTTAGTTTTTCACAAAGCAAATACAAGTAAAAAGCCAAAAACTTATAATAAAAATTTATATTAAAAAAAATGAAGGCGACAGAAAAGAAAGTGAAAACCTAGAACCCCATGTCGTAGAAATTTGACAAATATCAAATATAGTTAAACTAAATAAAAGAATTATGATATTGTAATCAAACTACTCAGTGTCCGACCTTAGCTCAGTTGGTAGAGCGGAGGACTGTAGTGTGATAGCTGAAATCCTTAGGTCGCTGGATCGAATCTGGCAGGTCGGAATTGTTATGAATTTAGATCTTGAAAAAGACCAATATCCGTGTTTGGGGAAACTCTCAAATGTATTTTTTTCAATTTCAAAACAAGACCTTGATTTTGAATTTTCAAAAAAAAAGGGAATGCCACACCATATTCCATAAAATCTGAAAAATTATGGTTGATCCCATGGTTAGAAGATTTGAAATAGAATGAGAATGGTAAAAATTTAGAATGGAAATGAGATGGGAAAAAGAAAAATCAAAATGGAGAAATTAAAAGGTAAAAGGAAAACAAACTATACGAGTTATATCAAGGGTTAATTAATGTGTGGAATGAGATTTAAATACCTCTTGCTCATGACATTAAATCTAGCTTGTTTAATTTTCCAAATTTCAAAGAGTTTATTTAGAAATTAAATTAAATAGAAAATCGAATCAATTTTATTTTGATATTTGAATTTTAGCGACCAATTTTTTGAATACAAGTTTGAAATGGTACTGTTAAACTTCTTAAATCCATATGCTATCGATTCAACCAATCACCGCGACGAGGTTTTTAAACATTGTTTGTCGTACTAAAGAAAAACAATATTCAAATACGTGTTTTTTTAAAAATATAAAACGTAATGAATTATAGTATCAAAGTGTGTTAAATTTCACACGCACTATATATATCACAATTGCTAGTTTTTCACAAAGCAAATACAAGTAAAAAGCCAAAAACTTATAATAAAAATTTATATTAAAAAAAATGAAGGCGAGAGAAAAGAAAGTGAAAACCTAGAACCCCATGTCGTAGAAATTGGACAAATATCAAATATAGGTAAACTAAATAAAACAATTATGATATTGTAATCAAACTACTCAGTGTCCGACCTTAGCTCAGTTGGTAGAGCGGAGGACTGTAGTGTGATAGCTGAAATCCTTAGGTCGCTGGTTCGAATCCGGCAGGTCGGAATTGTTATGAATTTAGATCTTGAAAAAGACCAATATCCGTGTTTGGGGAAACTCTCAAATGTATTTTTTTCAATTTCAAAACAAGACCTTGGTTTTGAATTTTCAAAAAAAAAGGGAATGCCACACCATATTCCATAAAATCTGAAAAATTATGGTTGATCCCATGGTTAGAAGATTTGAAATAGAATGAGAATGGTAAAAATTTAGAATGGAAATGAGATGGGAAAAAGAAAAATCAAAATGGAGAAATTAAAAGGTAAAAGGAAAACAAACTATACGAGTTATATCAAGAGTTAATTAATGTGTGGAATGAGATTTAAATACCTCTTGCTCATGACATTAAATCTAGCTTGTTTAATTTTCCAAATTTCAAAGAGTTTATTTAGAAATTAAATTAAATAGAAAATCGAATCAATTTTATTTTGATATTTCAATTTTAGCGACCAATTTTTTGAATACAAGTTTGAAATGGTACTGTTAAACTTCTTAAATCCATATGCTATCGATTCAACCAATCACCGCGATGAGGTTTTTAAACATTGTTTGTCGTACTAAAGAAAAACAATATTCAAATACGTGTTTTTTTTAAAATATAAAACGTAATGAATTATAGTATCAAAGTGTGTTAAATTTCACACGCACTATATATATCACAATTGTTAGTTTTTCACAAAGAAAATACAAGTAAAAAGCCAAAAACTTATAATAAAAATTTATATTAAAAAAAATGAAGGCGAGAGAAAAGAAAGTGAAAACCTAGAACCCCATGTCGTAGAAATTTGACAAATATCAAATATAGTTAAACTAAATAAAAGAATTATGATATTGTAATCAAACTACTCAGTGTCCGACCTTAGCTCAGTTGGTAGAGCGGAGGACTGTAGTGTGATAGCTGAAATCCTTAGGTCGCTGGATCGAATCTGGCAGGTCGTAATTGTTATGAATTTAGATCTTGAAAAAGACCAATATCCGTGTTTGGGGAAACTCTCAAATGTATTTTTTTCAATTTCAAAACAAGACCTTGATTTTGAATTTTCAAAAAAAAAGGGAATGCCACACCATATTCCATAAAATCTGAAAAATTATGGTTGATCCCATGGTTAGAAGATTTGAAATAGAATGAGAATGGTAAAAATTTAGAATGGAAATGAGATGGGAAAAAGAAAAATCAAAATGGAGAAATTAAAAGGTAAAAGGAAAACAAACTATACGAGTTATATCAAGGGTTAATTAATGTGTGGAATGAGATTTAAATACCTCTTGCTCATGACATTAAATCTAGCTTGTTTAATTTTCCAAATTTCAAAGAGTTTATTTAGAAATTAAATTAAATAGAAAATCGAATCAATTTTATTTTGATATTTGAATTTTAGCGACCAATTTTTTGAATACAAGTTTGAAATGGTACTGTTAAACTTCTTAAATCCATATGCTATCGATTCAACCAATCACCGCGACGAGGTTTTTAAACATTGTTTGTCGTACTAAAGAAAAACAATATTCAAATACATGTTTTTTTAAAAATATAAAACGTAATGAATTATAGTATCAAAGTGTGTTAAATTTCACACGCACTATATATATCACAATTGCTAGTTTTTCACAAAGCAAATACAAGTAAAAAGCCAAAAACTTATAATAAAAATTTATATTAAAAAAAATGAAGGCGAGAGAAAAGAAAGTGAAAACCTAGAACCCCATGTCGTAGAAATTGGACAAATATCAAATATAGGTAAACTAAATAAAACAATTATGATATTGTAATCAAACTACTCAGTGTCCGACCTTAGCTCAGTTGGTAGAGCGGAGGACTGTAGTGTGATAGCTGAAATCCTTAGGTCGCTGGTTCGAATCCGGCAGGTCGGAATTGTTATGAATTTAGATCTTGAAAAAGACCAATATCCGTGTTTGGGGAAACTCTCAAATGTATTTTTTTCAATTTCAAAACAAGACCTTGGTTTTGAATTTTCAAAAAAAAAGGGAATGCCACACCATATTCCATAAAATCTGAAAACTTATGGTTGATCCCATGGTTAGAAGATTTGAAATAGAATGAGAATGGTAAAAATTTAGAATGGAAATGAGATGGGAAAAAGAAAAATCAAAATGGAGAAATTAAAAGGTAAAAGGAAAACAAACTATACGAGTTATATCAAGAGTTAATTAATGTGTGGAATGAGATTTAAATACCTCTTGCTCATGACATTAAATCTAGCTTGTTTAATTTTCCAAATTTCAAAGAGTTTATTTAGAAATTAAATTAAATAGAAAATCGAATCAATTTTATTTTGATATTTCAATTTTAGCGACCAATTTTTTGAATACAAGTTTGAAATGTTACTGTTAAACTTCTTAAATCCATGTGCTATCGATTCAACCAATCACCGCGACGAGGTTTTTAAACATTGTTTGTCGTACTAAAGAAAAACAATATTCAAATACGTGTTTTTTTAAAATATAAAACGTAATGAATTATAGTATCAAAGTGTGTTAAATTTCACACGCACTATATATATCACAATTGCTAGTTTTTCACAAAGCAAATACAAGTAAAAAGCCAAAAACTTATAATAAAAATTTATATTAAAAAAAATGAAGGCGAGAGAAAAGAAAGTGAAAACCTAGAACCCCATGTCGTAGAAATTTGACAAATATCAAATATAGTTAAACTAAATAAAAGAATTATGATATTGTAATCAAACTACTCAGTGTCCGACCTTAGCTCAGTTGGTAGAGCGGAGGACTGTAGTGTGATAGCTGAAATCCTTAGGTCGCTGGATCGAATCTGGCAGGTCGGAATTGTTATGAATTTAGATCTTGAAAAAGACCAATATCCGTGTTTGGGGAAACTCTCAAATGTATTTTTTTCAATTTCAAAACAAGACCTTGATTTTGAATTTTCAAAAAAAAAAGGGAATGCCACACCATATTCCATAAAATCTGAAAAATTATGGTTGATCCCATGGTTAGAAGATTTGAAATAGAATGAGAATGGTAAAAATTTAGAATGGAAATGAGATGGGAAAAAGAAAAATCAAAATGGAGAAATTAAAAGGTAAAAGGAAAACAAACTATACGAGTTATATCAAGAGTTAATTAATGTGTGGAATGAGATTTAAATACCTCTTGCTCATGACATTAAATCTAGCTTGTTTAATTTTCCAAATTTCAAAGAGTTTATTTAGAAATTAAATTAAATAGAAAATCGAATCAATTTTATTTTGATATTTGAATTTTAGCGACCAATTTTTTGAATACAAGTTTGAAATGGTACTGTTAAACTTCTTAAATCCATATGCTATCGATTCAACCAATCACCGCGACGAGGTTTTTAAACATTGTTTGTCGTACTAAAGAAAAACAATATTCAAATACGTGTTTTTTTTAAAATATAAAACGTAATGAATTATAGTATCAAAGTGTGTTAAATTTCACACGCACTATATATATCACAATTGCTAGTTTTTCACAAAGCAAATACAAGTAAAAAGCCAAAAACTTATAATAAAAATTTATATTAAAAAAAATGAAGGCGAGAGAAAAGAAAGTGAAAACCTAGAACCCCATGTCGTAGAAATTGGGCAAATATCAAATATAGGTAAACTAAATAAAAGAATTATGATATTGTAATCAAACTACTCAGTGTCCGACCTTAGCTCAGTTGGTAGAGCGGAGGACTGTAGTGTGATAGCTGAAATCCTTAAGTCGCTGGTTCGAATCCGGCAGGTCGGAATTGTTATGAATTTAGATCTTGAAAAAGACCAATATCCGTGTTTGGGGAAACTCTCAAATGTATTTTTTTCAATTTCAAAACAAGACCTTGGTTTTGAATTTTCAAAAAAAAAGGGAATGCCACACCATATTCCATAAAATCTGAAAAATTATGGTTGATCCCATGGTTAGAAGATTTGAAATAGAATGAGAATGGTAAAAATTTAGAATGGAAATGAGATGGGAAAAAGAAAAATCAAAATGGAGAAATTAAAAGGTAAAAGGAAAACAAACTATACGAGTTATATCAAGGGTTAATTAATGTGTGGAATGAGATTTAAATACCTCTTGCTCATGACATTAAATCTAGCTTGTTTAATTTTCCAAATTTCAAAGAGTTTATTTAGAAATTAAATTAAATAGAAAATCGAATCAATTTTATTTTGATATTTGAATTTTAGCGACCAATTTTTTGAATACAAGTTTGAAATGGTACTGTTAAACTTCTTAAATCCATATGCTATCGATTCAACCAATCACCGCGACGAGGTTTTTAAACATTGTTTGTCGTACTAAAGAAAAACAATATTCAAATACGTGTTTTTTTAAAAATATAAAACGTAATGAATTATAGCATCAAAGTGTGTTAAATTTCACACGCACTATATATATCACAATTGCTAGTTTTTCACAAAGCAAATACAAGTAAAAAGCCAAAAACTTATAATAAAAATTTATATTAAAAAAAATGAAGGCGAGAGAAAAGAAAGTGAAAACCTAGAACCCCATGTCGTAGAAATTGGACAAATATCAAATATAGGTAAACTAAATAAAACAATTATGATATTGTAATCAAACTACTCAGTGTCCGACCTTAGCTCAGTTGGTAGAGCGGAGGACTGTAGTGTGATAGCTGAAATCCTTAGGTCGCTGGTTCGAATCCGGCAGGTCGGAATTGTTATGAATTTAGATCTTGAAAAAGACCAATATCCGTGTTTGGGGAAACTCTCAAATGTATTTTTTTCAATTTCAAAACAAGACCTTGATTTTGAATTTTCAAAAAAAAAGGGAATGCCACACCATATTCCATAAAATCTGAAAAATTATGGTTGATCCCATGGTTAGAAGATTTGAAATAGAATGAGAATGGTAAAAATTTAGAATGGAAATGAGATGGGAAAAAGTAAAATCAAAATGGAGAAATTAAAAGGTAAAAGGAAAACAAACTATACGAGTTATATCAAGAGTTAATTAATGTGTGGAATGAGATTTAAATACCTCTTGCTCATGACATTAAATCTAGCTTGTTTAATTTTCCAAATTTCAAAGAGTTTATTTAGAAATTAAATTAAATAGAAAATCGAATCAATTTTATTTTGATATTTGAATTTTAGCGACCAATTTTTTGAATACAAGTTTGAAATGGTACTGTTAAACTTCTTAAATCCATATGCTATCGATTCAACCAATCACCGCGACGAGGTTTTTAAACATTGTTTGTCGTACTAAAGAAAAACAATATTCAAATACGTGTTTTTTTAAAAATATAAAACGTAATGAATTATAGTATCAAAGTGTGTTAAATTTCACACGCACTATATATATCACAATTGCTAGTTTTTCACAAAGCAAATACAAGTAAAAAGCCAAAAACTTATAATAAAAATTTATATTAAAAAAAATGAAGGCGAGAGAAAAGAAAGTGAAAACCTAGAACCCCATGTCGTAGAAATTGGACAAATATCAAATATAGGTAAACTAAATAAAACAATTATGATATTGTAATCAAACTACTCAGTGTCCGACCTTAGCTCAGTTGGTAGAGCGGAGGACTGTAGTGTGATAGCTGAAATCCTTAGGTCGCTGGTTCGAATCCGGCAGGTCGGAATTGTTATGAATTTAGATCTTGAAAAAGACCAATATCCGTGTTTGGGGAAACTCTCAAATGTATTTTTTTCAATTTCAAAACAAGACCTTGGTTTTGAATTTTCAAAAAAAAAGGGAATGCCACACCATATTCCATAAAATCTGAAAAATTATGGTTGATCCCATGGTTAGAAGATTTGAAATAGAATGAGAATGGTAAAAATTTAGAATGGAAATGAGATGGGAAAAAGAAAAATCAAAATGGAGAAATTAAAAGGTAAAAGGAAAACAAACTATACGAGTTATATCAAGGGTTAATTAATGTGTGGAATGAGATTTAAATACCTCTTGCTCATGACATTAAATCTAGCTTGTTTAATTTTCCAAATTTCAAAGAGTTTATTTAGAAATTAAATTAAATAGAAAATCGAATCAATTTTATTTTGATATTTGAATTTTAGCGACCAATTTTTTGAATACAAGTTTGAAATGGTACTGTTAAACTTCTTAAATCCATATGCTATCGATTCAACCAATCACCGCGACGAGGTTTTTAAACATTGTTTGTCGTACTAAAGAAAAACAATATTCAAATACGTGTTTTTTTAAAAATATAAAACGTAATGAATTATAGCATCAAAGTGTGTTAAATTTCACACGCACTATATATATCACAATTGCTAGTTTTTCACAAAGCAAATACAAGTAAAAAGCCAAAAACTTATAATAAAAATTTATATTAAAAAAAATGAAGGCGAGAGAAAAGAAAGTGAAAACCTAGAACCCCATGTCGTAGAAATTGGACAAATATCAAATATAGGTAAACTAAATAAAACAATTATGATATTGTAATCAAACTACTCAGTGTCCGACCTTAGCTCAGTTGCTAGAGCGGAGGACTGTAGTGTGATAGCTGAAATCCTTAGGTCGCTGGTTCGAATCCGGCAGGTCGGAATTGTTATGAATTTAGATCTTGAAAAAGACCAATATCCGTGTTTGGGGAAACTCTCAAATGTATTTTTTTCAATTTCAAAACAAGACCTTGATTTTGAATTTTCAAAAAAAAAGGGAATGCCACACCATATTCCATAAAATCTGAAAAATTATGGTTGATCCCATGGTTAGAAGATTTGAAATAGAATGAGAATGGTAAAAATTTAGAATGGAAATGAGATGGGAAAAAGTAAAATCAAAATGGAGAAATTAAAAGGTAAAAGGAAAACAAACTATACGAGTTATATCAAGAGTTAATTAATGTGTGGAATGAGATTTAAATACCTCTTGCTCATGACATTAAATCTAGCTTGTTTAATTTTCCAAATTTCAAAGAGTTTATTTAGAAATTAAATTAAATAGAAAATTGAATCAATTTTATTTTGATATTTGAATTTTAGCGACCAATTTTTTGAATACAAGTTTGAAATGGTACTGTTAAACTTCTTAAATCCATATGCTATCGATTCAACCAATCACCGCGACGAGGTTTTTAAACATTGTTTGTCGTACTAAAGAAAAACAATATTCAAATACGTGTTTTTTTAAAAATATAAAACGTAATGAATTATAGCATCAAAGTGTGTTAAATTTCACACGCACTATATATATCACAATTGCTAGTTTTTCACAAAGCAAATACAAGTAAAAAGCCAAAAACTTATAATAAAAATTTATATTAAAAAAAATGAAGGCGAGAGAAAAGAAAGTGAAAACCTAGAACCCCATGTCGTAGAAATTGGACAAATATCAAATATAGGTAAACTAAATAAAACAATTATGATATTGTAATCAAACTACTCAGTGTCCGACCTTAGCTCAGTTGCTAGAGCGGAGGACTGTAGTGTGATAGCTGAAATCCTTAGGTCGCTGGTTCGAATCCGGCAGGTCGGAATTGTTATGAATTTAGATCTTGAAAAAGACCAATATCCGTGTTTGGGGAAACTCTCAAATGTATTTTTTTCAATTTCAAAACAAGACCTTGATTTTGAATTTTCAAAAAAAAAGGGAATGCCACACCATATTCCATAAAATCTGAAAAATTATGGTTGATCCCATGGTTAGAAGATTTGAAATAGAATGAGAATGGTAAAAATTTAGAATGGAAATGAGATGGGAAAAAGTAAAATCAAAATGGAGAAATTAAAAGGTAAAAGGAAAACAAACTATACGAGTTATATCAAGAGTTAATTAATGTGTGGAATGAGATTTAAATACCTCTTGCTCATGACATTAAATCTAGCTTGTTTAATTTTCCAAATTTCAAAGAGTTTATTTAGAAATTAAATTAAATAGAAAATTGAATCAATTTTATTTTGATATTTGAATTTTAGCGACCAATTTTTTGAATACAAGTTTGAAATGGTACTGTTAAACTTCTTAAATCCATATGCTATCGATTCAACCAATCACCGCGACGAGGTTTTTAAACATTGTTTGTCGTACTAAAGAAAAACAATATTCAAATACGTGTTTTTTTAAAAATATAAAACGTAATGAATTATAGCATCAAAGTGTGTTAAATTTCACACGCACTATATATATCACAATTGCTAGTTTTTCACAAAGCAAATACAAGTAAAAAGCCAAAAACTTATAATAAAAATTTATATTAAAAAAAATGAAGGCGAGAGAAAAGAAAGTGAAAACCTAGAACCCCATGTCGTAGAAATTGGACAAATATCAAATATAGGTAAACTAAATAAAAGAATTATGATATTGTAATCAAACTACTCAGTGTCCGACCTTAGCTCAGTTGGTAGAGCGGAGGACTGTAGTGTGATAGCTGAAATCCTTAGGTCGCTGGTTCGAATCCGGCAGGTCGGAATTGTTATGAATTTAGATCTTGAAAAAGACCAATATCCGTGTTTGGAGAAACTCTCAAATGTATTTTTTTCAATTTCAAAACAAGACCTTGATTTTGAATTTTCAAAAAAAAAGGGAATGCCACACCATATTCCATAAAATCTGAAAAATTATGGTTGATCCCATGGTTAGAAGATTTGAAATAGAATGAGAATGGTAAAAATTTAGAATGGAAATGAGATGGGAAAAAGTAAAATCAAAATGGAGAAATTAAAAGGTAAAAGGAAAACAAACTATACGAGTTATATCAAGAGTTAATTAATGTGTGGAATGAGATTTAAATACCTCTTGCTCATGACATTAAATCTAGCTTGTTTAATTTTCCAAATTTCAAAGAGTTTATTTAGAAACTAAATTAAATAGAAAATCGAATCAATTTTATTTTGATATTTGAATTTTAGCAACCAATTTTTTGAATACAAGTTTGAAATGGTACTGTTAAACTTCTTAAATCCATATGCTATCGATTCAACCAATCACCGCGATGAGGTTTTTAAACATTGTTTGTCGTACTAAAGAAAAACAACATTCAAATACGTGTTTTTTTTAAAATATAAAACGTAATGAATTATAGTATCAAAGTGTGTTAAATTTCACACGCACTATATATATCACAATTGCTAGTTTTTCACAAAGCAAATACAAGTAAAAAGCCAAAAACTTATAATAAAAA
The DNA here is from genome assembly GCA_033439265.1 of Dillenia suffruticosa. Lineage (NCBI taxonomy): Eukaryota > Viridiplantae > Streptophyta > Magnoliopsida > Dilleniales > Dilleniaceae > Dillenia > Dillenia suffruticosa. Next base: position 12,350,419 of record JAVTVX010000001.1, read on the forward strand.
TTTATATTAAAAAAAAGAAGGCGAGAGAAAAGAAAGTGAAAACCTAGAACCCCATGTCGTAGAAATTGGACAAATATCAAATATAGGTAAACTAAATAAAAGAATTATGATATTGTAATCAAACTACTCAGTGTCCGACCTTAGCTCAGTTGGTAGAGCGGAGGACTGTAGTATGATAGCTGAAATCCTTAGGTCGCTGGTTCGAATCCGGCAGGTCGGAATTGTTATGAATTTAGATCTTGAAAAAGACCAATATCCGTGTTTGGGGAAACTCTCAAATGTATTTTTTTCAATTTCAAAACAAGACCTTGATTTTGAATTTTCAAAAAAAAAAAGGAACGCCACACCATATTCCATAAAATCTGAAAAATTATGGTTGATCGCATGGTTAGAAGATTTGAAATAGAATGAGAATGGTAAAAATTTAGAATGGAAATGAGATGGGAAAAAGAAAAATCAAAATGGAGAAATTAAAAGGTAAAAGGAAAACAAACTATACGAGTTATATCAAGGGTTAATTAATGTGTGGAATGAGATTTAAATACCTCTTGCTCATGACATTAAATCTAGCTTGTTTAATTTTCCAAATTTCAAAGAGTTTATTTAGAAATTAAATTAAATAGAAAATCGAACCAATTTTATTTTGATATTTGAATTTTAGCAACCAATTTTTTGAATACAAGTTTGAAATGGTACTGTTAAACTTCTTAAATCCATATGCTATCGATTCAACCAATCACCGCGATGAGGTTTTTAAACATTGTTTGTCGTACTAAAGAAAAACAATATTCAAATACGTGTTTTTTTTAAAATATAAAACGTAATGAATTATAGTATCAAAGTGTGTTAAATTTCACACGCACTATATATATCACAATTGTTAGTTTTTCACAAAGCAAATACAAGTAAAAAGCCAAAAACTTATAATAAAAATTTATATTAAAAAAAATGAAGGCGAGAGAAAAGAAAGTGAAAACCTAGAACCCCATGTCGTAGAAATTTGACAAATATCAAATATAGTTAAACTTAATAAAAGAATTATGATATTGCAATCAAACTACTCAGTGTCCGACCTTAGCTCAGTTGGTAGAGCGGAGGACTGTAGTGTGATAGCTGAAATCCTTAGGTCGCTGGATCGAATCTGGCAGGTCGGAATTGTTATGAATTTAGATCTTGAAAAAGACCAATATCCGTGTTTGGGGAAACTCTCAAATGTATTTTTTTCAATTTCAAAACAAGACCTTGATTTTGAATTTTCAAAAAAAAAGGGAATGCCACACCATATTCCATAAAATCTGAAAAATTATGGTTGATCCCATGGTTAGAAGATTTGAAATAGAATGAGAATGGTAAAAATTTAGAATGGAAATGAGATGGGAAAAAGAAAAATCAAAATGGAGAAATTAAAAGGTAAAAGGAAAACAAACTATACGAGTTATATCAAGGGTTAATTAATGTGTGGAATGAGATTTAAATACCTCTTGCTCATGACATTAAATCTAGCTTGTTTAATTTTCCAAATTTCAAAGAGTTTATTTAGAAATTAAATTAAATAGAAAATCGAATCAATTTTATTTTGATATTTGAATTTTAGCGACCAATTTTTTGAATACAAGTTTGAAATGGTACTGTTAAACTTCTTAAATCCATATGCTATCGATTCAACCAATCACCGCGACGAGGTTTTTATACATTGTTTGTCGTACTAAAGAAAAACAATATTCAAATACGTGTTTTTTTAAAAATATAAAACGTAATGAATTATAGCATCAAAGTGTGTTAAATTTCACACGCACTATATATATCACAATTGCTAGTTTTTCACAAAGCAAATACAAGTAAAAAGCCAAAAACTTATAATAAAAATTTATATTAAAAAAAATGAAGGCGAGAGAAAAGAAAGTGAAAACCTAGAACCCCATGTCGTAGAAATTGGACAAATATCAAATATAGGTAAACTAAATAAAACAATTATGATATTGTAATCAAACTACTCAGTGTCCGACCTTAGCTCAGTTGGTAGAGCGGAGGACTGTAGTGTGATAGCTGAAATCCTTAGGTCGCTGGTTCGAATCCGGCAGGTCGGAATTGTTATGAATTTAGATCTTGAAAAAGACCAATATCCGTGTTTGGGGAAACTCTCAAATGTATTTTTTTCAATTTCAAAACAAGACCTTGGTTTCGAATTTTCCAAAAAAAAAGGGAATGCCACACCATATTCCATAAAATCTGAAAAATTATGGTTGATCCCATGGTTAGAAGATTTGAAATAGAATGAGAATGGTAAAAATTTAGAATGGAAATGAGATGGGAAAAAGAAAAATCAAAATGGAGAAATTAAAAGGTAAAAGGAAAACAAACTATACGAGTTATATCAAGAGTTAATTAATGTGTGGAATGAGATTTAAATACCTCTTGCTCATGACATTAAATCTAGCTTGTTTAATTTTCCAAATTTCAAAGAGTTTATTTAGAAATTAAATTAAATAGAAAATCGAATCAATTTTATTTTGATATTTGAATTTTAGCAACCAATTTTTTGAATACAAGTTTGAAATGGTACTGTTAAACTTCTTAAATCCATATGCTATCGATTCAACCAATCACCGCGATGAGGTTTTTAAACATTGTTTGTCGTACTAAAGAAAAACAACATTCAAATACGTGTTTTTTTTAAAATATAAAACGTAATGAATTATAGTATCAAAGTGTGTTAAATTTCACACGCACTATATATATCACAATTGCTAGTTTTTCACAAAGCAAATACAAGTAAAAAGCCAAAAACTTATAATAAAAATTTATATTAAAAAAAAGAAGGCGAGAGAAAAGAAAGTGAAAACCTAGAACCCCATGTCGTAGAAATTGGACAAATATCAAATATAGGTAAACTAAATAAAAGAATTATGATATTGTAATCAAACTACTCAGTGTCCGACCTTAGCTCAGTTGGTAGAGCGGAGGACTGTAGTATGATAGCTGAAATCCTTAGGTCGCTGGTTCGAATCCGGCAGGTCGGAATTGTTATGAATTTAGATCTTGAAAAAGACCAATATCCGTGTTTGGGGAAACTCTCAAATGTATTTTTTTCAATTTCAAAACAAGACCTTGATTTTGAATTTTCAAAAAAAAAGGGAATGCCACACCATATTCCATAAAATCTGAAAAATTATGGTTGATCCCATGGTTAGAAGATTTGAAATAGAATGAGAATGGTAAAAATTTAGAATGGAAATGAGATGGGAAAAAGAAAAATCAAAATGGAGAAATTAAAAGGTAAAAGGAAAACAAACAATACGAGTTATATCAAGGGTTAATTAATGTGTGGAATGAGATTTAAATACCTCTTGCTCATGACATTAAATCTAGCTTGTTTAATTTTCCAAATTTCAAAGAGTTTATTTAGAAATTAAATTAAATAGAAAATCGAATCAATTTTATTTTGATATTTGAATTTTAGCGACCAATTTTTTGAATACAAGTTTGAAATGGTACTGTTAAACTTCTTAAATCCATATGCTATCGATTCAACCAATCACCGCGATGAGGTTTTTAAACATTGTTTGTCGTACTAAAGAAAAACAATATTCAAATACGTGTTTTTTAAAAAATATAAAACGTAATGAATTATAGTATCAAAGTGTGTTAAAATTCACACGCACTATATGTATCACAATTGCTAGTTTTTCACAAAGCAAATACAAGTAAAAAGCCAAAAACTTATAATAAAAATTTATATTAAAAAAAATGAAGGCGAGAGAAAAGAAAGTGAAAACCTAGAACCCCATGTCGTAGAAATTGGACAAATATCAAATATAGGTAAACTAAATAAAAGAATTATGATATTGTAATCAAACTACTCAGTGTCCGACCTTAGCTCAGTTGGTAGAGCGGAGGACTGTATTGTGATAGCTGAAATCCTTAGGTCGCTGGTTCGAATCCGGCAGGTCGGAATTGTTATGAATTTAGATCTTGAAAAAGACCAATATCCGTGTTTGGGGAAACTCTCAAATGTATTTTTTTCAATTTCAAAACAAGACCTTGATTTTGAATTTTCAAAAAAAAAAAGGAACGCCACACCATATTCCATAAAATCTGAAAAATTATGGTTGATCGCATGGTTAGAAGATTTGAAATAGAATGAGAATGGTAAAAATTTAGAATGGAAATGAGATGGGAAAAAGAAAAATCAAAATGGAGAAATTAAAAGGTAAAAGGAAAACAAACTATACGAGTTATATCAAGAGTTAATTAATGTGTGGAATGAGATTTAAATACCTCTTGCTCATGACATTAAATCTAGCTTGTTTAATTTTCCAAATTTCAAAGAGTTTATTTAGAAATTAAATTAAATAGAAAATCGAATCAATTTTATTTTGATATTTGAATTTTAGCGACCAATTTTTTGAATACAAGTTTGAAATGGTACTGTTAAACTTCTTAAATCCATATGCTATCAATTCAACCAATCACCGCGATGAGGTTTTTAAACATTGTTTGTCGTACTAAAGAAAAACAATATTCAAATACGTGTTTTTTTAAAAATATAAAACGTAATGAATTATAGTATCAATGTGTGTTAAATTTCACACGCACTATATATATCACAATTGTTAGTTTTTCACAAAGCAAATACAAGTAAAAAGCCAAAAACTTATAATAAAAATTTATATTAAAAAAAATGAAGGCGAGAGAAAAGAAAGTGAAAACCTAGAACCCCATGTCGTAGAAATTTGACAAATATCAAATATAGTTAAACTAAATAAAAGAATTATGATATTGTAATCAAACTACTCAGTGTCCGACCTTAGCTCAGTTGGTAGAGCGGAGGACTGTAGTGTGATAGCTGAAATCCTTAGGTCGCTGGATCGAATCTGCCAGGTCGGAATTGTTATGAATTTAGATCTTGAAAAAGACCAATATCCGTGTTTGGGGAAACTCTCAAATGTATTTTTTTCAATTTCAAAACAAGACCTTGATTTTGAATTTTCAAAAAAAAAAAGGAACGCCACACCATATTCCATAAAATCTGAAAAATTATGGTTGATCGCATGGTTAGAAGATTTGAAATAGAATGAGAATGGTAAAAATTTAGAATGGAAATGAGATGGGAAAAAGTAAAATCAAAATGGAGAAATTAAAAGGTAAAAGGAAAACAAACTATACGAGTTATATCAAGGGTTAATTATTGTGTGGAATGAGATTTAAATACCTCTTGCTCATGACATTAAATCTAGCTTGTTTAATTTTCAAAATTTCAAAGAGTTTATTAAGAAATTAAAATAAAAATGAAAATCGAATCAATTTTATTTTGATATTTGAATTTTAGCGACCAATTTTTTGAATATAAGTTTGAAATGGTACTGTTAAACTTCTTAAATCCATATGCTATCGATTCAACCAATCACCGCGATGAGGTTTTTAAACATTGTTTGTCCTACTAAAGAAAAACAATATTCAAATACGTGTTTTTTTAAAAATATAAAAGTAATGAATTATAGTATCAAAGTGTGTTAAATTTAACACGTACTATATGTGTCACAATTGCTAGTTTTTCACAAAGCAAATACAAGTAAAAAGCCAAAAACTCATAATAAAAGTTTATATTAAAAAAAATGAAGGCGAGAGAAAAGAAAGTGAAAACCTAGAACCCCAAGTCGTAGAAATTTGACAAATTTGAAATATAGGTAAACAAATTAAAAGAATTATGATATTGTACTCAAACTACTCCGTGTCCGACCTTAGCTCAGTTGGTAGAGCGGAGGACTGTAGTGTCATAGCTGAAATCCTTAGGTCGCTGGTTCGAATCCGGCAGGTCGGAATTTTTATGAATTTAGATCTTGATAAAGACCAATATCCGTGTTTGGGGAAACTCTCAAATTTTTTTCTTTCTTTTTCGAAAGAAGACCTTGATTTTTAATTTTAAAATAAAAAGGAGATTCACAGGATATCCCATAAGATCTGAAAAATTAAATTTGATCCCATGGTCAGAAGATTTGAAATAGAATGAGAATGGTAATAAATTAGATTGGAAATGAGACGGAAAAAAAAAAGAAAATTGAGAAATTAAAAGGTAAAAGGAAAACTAACTATACGAGTTATATCAAGAGTTAATTAATGTGTGGAATGAGATTCAGATACCCCTTGCTCATGACATTAAATCTTGCTTGTTTAATTTTCAAAATTGGAAAGTGGTAATTTAGAAAATAAATTTAAGAGAAAATCCAATCAGTTTTATCATAATATTTGACATTTAGCGAACAATTTTTTCAATTTTAGTTTAAATATGGTGTTGTGAAAATTCTTAACTGGTAATGCAATCAGTTTAACCAATCATAGTGATGAGGTTTTTGAATATTGTATGTCAAACTGTAGAAAAACAATATTCAAATATGTGTTTGTTAAAATTATAACATGTAATAAATTATTGTACCAAAGGGAGTTAAATTTCGCTCGTATTATATACATCACAATTACTAGTTTTTAACAAAACAAATACAAATAAAATGCTGTAAAATCATTACAAAATATTGTATTGGAAAAAAAAATGTAGACGAGGGCAAAGAAAATTTAGAACCTAAAAGCCCATGTCCTGGAAATTTGACAAATACCGAATATAGGTAAAATAGATAAAGGAATTATAATATTGTAATCCAACAACTCAGTATTCGACCTTTGCTTAGTTGGTAGAATAGAGGACTGTAGTGTGATTGCCGAAATGCTTAGGTCGCTGGTCCGAATCCTACAGCTCGGAATTGCTATGAATTTAGATCTTGAAAAGGACTGATATTCGCGTTTGGGGAAACTCACAATTTTGTTTCTTTCTTTTACTAAAGAAGTCCTTGATTTTTAATTTTAAAATAAAAGGGAATGCCGCATGATATTCTATAAGATCTGAAAAATTATATTTATCCCATGGTTAGAAGATTTAAAATAGAATGAGAATGGTAAAAAATTAGAATGGAAATGATATGGGAAAAAGTAAAATCAAAATGGAGAAATTAAAAGGTAAAATGAAAACGAACTATACGAGTTATATCTAGAGCAAATTAATGTGTGGAATCAGATTCAAATTCCCCTTGCTCTTGACATTAAATCTTGCTTGTTGAATTTTCAAAACTTGAAAGAGTTAATTTAGAAATTAAATTGAAGAGAAAATCTAATCAATTTTTTTACGATATTAGAATTTTAGCGAACAATATTTTCAATATAATTTTGAATATGGTATGAAGAAACTTCTTAATTCCTAATGCAATCAGCTCAACCTATCATAGTGTGAGGTTTTCAAACATTGTTTGTCATACTATAAAAAAACAATATTTAAATATATGTTTGTTCAAATAATAAAACGTAATAAATTATAGTATCAATGTGTGTTAAATTTCAATCGTTTTATATCTATCACAACTGCTAGTTCTTCCCAAACCGAATACAAATATAATGCCAAAAACTTATAGCAAAAAATTATACTAAAAAAAAAGACGACAACAAAGAAAAGTTAGAACCTAAAAGCCCATGTCCGGGAAATTTGACAAATACCAAATATAGGTAAACTAAATAAAAGAAATATAATATTGTAATCAAACAACTCAGTCTCCGACCTTAGCTCAGTTGGTAGAGCGGAGGATTGTAGTGTGTTCACTGAAATCCTTAGGTCGCTGGTTCAAATCCGGCAGGTCAGAATTGTTATGAATTTGGATCTTGACAAAGACGAATATTCATGTTTGGGGAAACTCACAAATTTATTTCTTTCTTTTCCGAAAGAAGACCATGATTTTTAATTTTAAAATAAAAAGGAAATTCACAGGATATCCCGTAAGATTTGAAAAATTAAATTTGATCCCATGGTTAGAAGATTTGAAATAGAATGAGAATGGTAATAAATTAGATTGGAAATGAGATGGTAAAAAAATGAAAATTGAGAAATTAAAAGGTAAAAGGAAAACTAACTATACGAGTTATATCAAGAGTTAATTAATGTGTGGAATGAGATTTAGATACCCCTTGCTCATGACATTGAATCTTGCTTGTTTAATTTTCAAAATTTGAAAAAGGTAATTTAGAAATTAAATTTAAGAGAAAATCCAATCAGTTTTATTATGATATTAGACATTTAGCGAACAATTTTTTCAATTTAAGTTTAAATATGGTGCTGTGAAAATTATTAACTGCTAATGCAATCAGTTTAACCAATCATAGTGATGAGGTTTTTGAACATTGTTTGTCAAACCGTAGAAAAACAATATTCAAATATGTGTTTGTTAAAATTATATCATGTAATAAATTATTGTACCAAAGGGAGTTAAATTTCACTCGTATTATATACATCACAATTACTAGTTTTTAACAAAACAAATACAAATAAAATGCTAAAAAATCATAACAAAATATTGTATTCGAAAAAAAAATGAAGACGAGAGCAAAGAAAAGTTAGAACCTAGAAGCCCATGTCCTGCAAATTTGACAAATACAAAATATTGGTAAACTAAATAAAAGAATTATAATATTGTAATCAAACTACTCAATATCCCACCTTTGTTCAGTTGGTAGAATAGAGGACTGTAGTGTGATTGCTGAAATGCTTAGATCACTGGTTCGAATCCTGCAACTTGGAGTTGCTATGAATTTATATCTTGAAATAGACTGATATTCGTGTTTGGGGGAACTCACAATTTTATTTCTTTCTTTTTCTAAAGAAGTCCTTGATTTTTAATTTTAAAATAAAAGGGAATGCCGCACGATATTCCGTAAGATCTGAAAAATTATATTTATCCCATGGTTAGAAGATTTGAAATAGAATGAGAATGGTAAAAAATTAGATTGTAAATTAGATGGGAAAAAGTAAAATCAAAATGGAGAAATTAAAAGGTAAAAGGAAAACAAACTGCACGAGTTATATCAAGAGTTAATTAATGTGTGGAATGAGATTTAAATAGCTCTTGCTCTTGACATTAAATCTAACCTGTTTAATTTTCAAAATTTTAAAGAATTTATTAGAAATTAAATTAAATAGAAAATCTAATCAATTTTATTATGATATTAGAATTTTAGCGACCAATTTTTTCAATATAAGTTTAAAATGGTACTGTTAAACTTCTTAAATCCTTATGCTATCTTTCACGCCCCGAATCGTAATCGTGAGCAGACGCCCGTTGCATTGGATGCTGGCTATATTCCATGAAAAAAATAATCGGGCAGACCCTCCCCATATTTTGGAGGTCTCCCATATACCAATCAACCTATATATCAAATGATCATCCAACCACTTAAATAAATGGGCCAAGATGGCCTCACAACAAATCAATCACATTCATACAATACAAATCAATTCTCCCCGTACAAACCAGGACAACGTAAGGCTTTCATGAAATACTATCAATCTTAGCCACAGACCTCTACTGCGATACCCCCATCAAATGCATGAACAGTCGCCAGTTACCCCTCCTGTGATTTAGAGATGGCACTGAACGAGCCCAAAGGACACTTCTAGAACATGACACGTTGTCCGAAGTAAATGTACACAATAGTACATTTCATGCCTCAATGCCATAGAATAGAATTTATAGTTTTAATAAGATGCACATAATTTTTCATAGTCATCCCGTTTTATACACAATGGTCTATCTACAACCCCAATAAACAATAATTCAATTTCATTAGCAAATCATTCCCAATATCATATTGAGTACCAAATCAACGGCCTCGATCTCCAACCAAAAGCCTCGCGCGCTGATAAGTCTTAACGCGTCCCACTATAGCTATCTCTATACATAACAGGAAATGAGGGGTGAGTATCAAGGATGATACCCAGTGAGTGTGAGTGAGAGGGTATATATCATGTATTCAATGAGTCGGGGAAAAATAAAGTGTCAAAGTTCTCAATAATTTCATATATTGTAAGAAATCATGTATAATGCTTAATTTATCATAAATCATTCTTTTCACATACATTTCAAATATATATGCATCCATATCATCAAATCATGCAAGAATATAGCATGTCAAAATCAGTTCTAGCAAAGGTCAACCGCGACCAATGACAGACATATTAGGGGTTTTGTATGCAATAGGTTAGAAAAGCTCTCTACTCCGACATTGGTGACGGACCTCATTAGGTGCTAGACTACGACGCACCATAGCCCTCCCCCTTATGGGTTCAACCTGACTAGTACCGTGTCAAATCACAATACATTTACTATTTTCCAATGTCATGTAGGATACCTTCCGTAGAAACGTATCGAGTGCAAATATGGATCACCCTACACATGCATCCTTCGTAGCTACAAAATGAGATTTACTCATCATAAAGTTATCATTCATCACATGTCAGGGCCCTCGGCCCATATATAATATAATCATCAAATCAATCACGTGCCATGCCACATTTCTCAAGCAATATCAATCATTTCCACAAGGATGATTTCAGAAAACATGTATAAATCAAATGCAATGGCACGGTTTCACATTTTAGAACTCGTTTGGATATATATATAATCACATAAAACATATTTGTGGACACTCCATGAATTCATAAAAAAAAATATTTCGTAATTCATTCACAATTTCACATTACATATTCATTAAATCATGCCTGCATCAGAAAACATTTTAAAAGATGATATTGTGCATAATAAATCTCACTCACTGTATGCGAGAGGGTACGCCACTCTCGGCACGAATCTCGAGGCACACACAAAAATATGCTCTCCTCAATATCACCAACGAGGATCTATAAACATAATGTAGAATATGAGATATTTAAGAGATCATATGATGCATATATAATAATGTAAATGTGATGCAACCCTAGTTATAGACAAACCTAGGGTTTTCAAGTTCTATTTTTGCGCCATTTTAAGGAATTGACCACAAGTTCCTCAACCGGGGTCGGAATTGAGAAATTCCAATTTCTATGGTTAGCTCACATCACACTTTTCGTGTTGCACTTATCTCCAAAATCTCAATGGAAGATTTCTTAAAGCCCACATTTTCAAACCAATCCAACTCTCACTTTCTATTCTATCCTGTTTTAGCAAATATCTCACAATCTATTCATGCAAAGACTCTAATTTTTTATTATGTTGGAGTTAGGACACAATGCTACAACTTCTTAGTTGGGCACTTTCTCAGATTCCTAGTGCAAGTCCCTGAAATAGCACCATTTTGCCTGCATTACATGTTAGAAGTCTGTTCTGACTAATCACAACCAACACAACTTTTAACACACAACTCCAAATTATCTGAACGTTTTACAGTACCTAGAAGATACATAACTTACATTTTTTATGTTTTGGGTTTCTTCCAATTATGCCTAGAAGGGGTCTGAAAATTGACCACCAAAATCTCTTTTCAGTTTACGTTGAGAAGCAGAATCCTTTCTGCACAGTTTTGGGAGATTTTGTATAACTCTTGATTCCCTTGGGAAAATTGGCTGCAATTTTCACAGTAGGTGGATACGAGGGAGATCTACAACTTTTCATCTTGGAGGTTTTGCAAAGAAGGGCTGGAAAGAGGTCGTGCGATGCTACTGTTTTTAGTGTTGGAAAATGGAGGATCCTCTTACGAGTTTCAAAAGAATGACTGTAACGTTTGACACAGGGGTCGGATTGAGGTGATCCTTATCTCATTATAAAGCTAAGACATTAGTCTACAATTATTTCGACTAGCACAAGATCTGAATCTATCAAGAAGGGGCTTGAAAACTTAGGTTAGTGTTGCTGCCGAAATCAGGGCAAAATGCAGGACTGAACAGGGAATTAGTGCAGAACACCTAATTTTGAAAAATCATATAAAATCTACCTCTACTCAGAATGCAACGGTTCTTATCTCATTTTAAAGCTCTAAATGTCTATTTTCATGTGTAAAAATTTCACTAAATATGTCTTTGTGTAGAAAATGTTATAGCTAAAATACTACAACCAGTTTAGAATAGGCCTGTTATGATACCCGGGTAGTGTCACGGGTACCCGTGATACTACCCGGTCAAAGCTCGAACTTGAGCTCGGTCAACTCGAGCTCGAACTTGGTCAACTCGAGCTCGGGTTGAGCTCGAGCTCAGTGATTCCTATCTCGAGCTTGAGCTCGAGCCCATATTCCTTCAAGCTCGAAGCTCGTCGAGCTACCCGATGCCCTCTCAAAACCTAACCCCTGCCCTTCCTATCATTTCCCAGCCGACACCCTTCTCCACTTGAAGGGCGAAGGGCGATCAAAGGTCTGCGATGGTGATCGAAGGTCTGCTCTCTCACCATTGCGATCGAAAGGCGATCGAAGGTCTTTGCTCTCTCGCCATCGCGATTGCCTCTCATGCGATGGTCTCCTCCTCCTCTGACCATCGCGCGATGGTCCCCTCCTCCGCTTACCATCGCCATCGGCTACTGTGTGCGACGATCTACCTTCTGTCTCCGAATCAAAGTAAGCTCTCCCTCTCTCTCTCTCTCTCTCTGTCTCACTCTCTCTCTCTCTAGGGTTTTTGAGTTGCCTTCTGCTCTGGCCGAATTTCGGTTTCGGTCTCAGTCTCCTTCTCCTCTCATCATCGCGATCCGTCTAACTCTCACCTTCCGTTTCCTTGATTCAAGGTAACCTCTCTGTTTCTGTCTCTGTCTCTCTCTCTGTCTCACTCTCTCTCTCTCTAGGATTTTTGAGTTGCCTTCTACTCTGGCCGAATTTCGGTTTCGGTCTCGGTATCCTTCTCCTCTCACCATCGCGATCCGTCTAGCTCTTGCCTTCCGTCTCCTTGAGTCAAGGTAAACTCTCTGTCTCTGTCTCTGTCTCTCTGTCTCTCTCTTTATGGTTTTTGAGTTGCCTTCTGCTCTGCCCGAATCTCGGTTTTGGTTTCAGTCGCGGGTTTGGGTGTTGTCGCAGGTACGGGCACGGGTTTGGGTTGGGGTTTGGATTTGGGTGTTACCCCGCGAGGCCCATGACACTCGAGCTCGAGCTCGTCGATGACACCTCGAGTCGAGCTCGAGCTCTAGAATGACTGGCTCAATGAGCTCGAGCTCGTGCCCAAGCTCACCTGCCGAAGACTCGAGCCAAGCTTGGGTATTGTGATACCCGAACTCGACCCAGGTGTCATAACAGGCCTAGTTCAGAATATTCAGATTTCAAAATTTCCGGTTTCCTCCTTGACTTCAAATTTCGGCCAACCCTAGTTTCCTAAGCAAACCTCCTCATTTTGACCCCAAATTAAGATATGTTATACTATGAAGTATGGAGGGTCTCATACCTGAAGATAACAGCTAGGCTTGAAGCAAAACTTGGATCTCTCCTCTTGAACTTTGTTCTTCACCAAGAAATCCTTCTCTGTTGGTCTTGATTTTTGGATATGTTGGGGTTTAGGATGTATAGAAATGATCTATGTAAAAGAAATTGGGTAGTATGTAGGAAGATATAGAGATTTCACCTTGGTAGTCCACGGCTTGGAGGAGGAAGAAGATGAGTTATTGCTTCTTTAGAGCTTCACGTTTCTTTTGAAGAATGAAGAGAAAAATCTTTTAGCTTTTGTTTACAATTGATTAACCATGGTTTCCTCTAGGTGTAACTGGGGTTAAACTCCACCAAAGGAGCATTTAATGTTCAACTACCAATTCTAATCTAAGGCTCCCATTGTTCCTTTGACTTTTCAAATGAATTCTAGCCTTCCACATCATTGGCACATTTCCCATGGTAATTAAATGTCTCCAACTCCTTTTTCTAAATTACATAAAAGGTCCTTCTTAGATTTGTGTGAAAATTCCTATCTCGATTTCGCGTCACGTACAGCAGGGTCAATATTCGACCCGAAATCCGAGAAATTCAAATTTATCCATTTCGTTCAGTTTTTCACATTGAACAAATAGAGTTGGTCTCGCATAAATCTGAGGTCGTTTGATAGCCCAAACGTCTCTCAGAGTGAACGAAATTCTTGATCGATCAAAATTTGACATCGACCTCAAAATGCGTGAAATCACACTACGGACTCAGTTTTACACGAAGATTTCAAAAATATAGGTTTTGGGTGGAAACGAAACCGTTTGCTAGGACGAATTTCAATTCTGCCAAAAATTAAGATTTCTCGGGTGAAAATTTTAGAGTACCGAGTGTTTTTGTACTACGACTTAAATTTAACTTTCACTTCTTGATCCTTCACTTTTAAAGTGAATTTAGCAAGAATCTATCTCATGATGTCAAATTTGCACGTGTGGTTTTCATTTTGACACGATAGGGTAAATTTCCCTTCATTCCGTGCGAATTTCGGCAAATTTTCCAAAATTTCATTTTAACTTGATAAAATGTTAATTTAGCCAAATTTAGGCTTTCTGGCAGAATTTTAGCAATTTTGCACGAGTAGAATTGAATTTAGCTTGGTGAAGACAAATTTTCGCCTCCGACGATTAAGTATCGGGCGTTTCTTCACAAACGATTGAGAATTGCCCGAATTCAAGTTTTCTTAACCTTTTAAGTTGCTTTAGCAAGTGAAATTTCGTCGGGGTCGAAATTGCACGTGTAGATTTTTGTAACATCAATTTTTAGTGACTTTATATTATGTACTACTTCTCATGATTCTAAATATATAAGCATCCATTTGAAGACATCTATTTAATTATTTAATTATTTATTTTGAGATTTCGCCTCAAAATCGCTAAAACTGAAAAATTTATCGGTTAGCCGAAAAACTTCTCGGAAAGTGTCGGCAAGGCCTAAAGAAGTCAAAAATAGTTAAGAGAAGATCTACACACTTAAATAAATATATTTAAATGAAATTTCACATATTTAAAAAATTTTAAATAAAATTTCATAGGGACCAAAAATGCAATTGTTAAAAGTTAGGGGTTTAAATGTAATTGAGGAAAGTTAAGGGACTAAGTTGCAAACCACTCAAGGATGGACAATTGGAGCCAAATGATTGGTCAAGAGGGAAATAAGATTGGTTAGTGGCCACATAGGATTTTCCACATTCAAGAAAACTCATTGGATAGAAATTTATGCATGAAAACTTATTGGGTAGAAATTTTTGTATGAAAACCAACTAGAATAGCTTGTTCTAGATTGTGACACTTCTCCCCCTTGACATGGACGTCCAAAGACACTTGGTGGAGTGCATGGAGGTTGCTTGAATCAACAATTGCATGGGTTAAGTGCTAGGACAAGTGGAAGGTCAAGATAATGCATGGAATGATCCAATGGTTGAGGATATTTGACTAGGTTTATAAAAGAACTTATTTAAGAAGAGTTTGACCTATTTTCTTCATTCAAACTCACCTTGGACGAAATTGTGAGGGTTCTTTATCCATTTTGAGTTCAACTATGGAGCCAAAGGGGTAAGAATAGTTTTGGAAATTCTTGAATTTTAATTGGAAGTATAGAGGTATTGTATAGGAATTTATGTTTATTATGATTTGATTTTTTTCTAAGGTGATAAAAATTCAAAGATTCAAAGGGGGTGGTGAAACATATTGTTAGCAAGAGATCTTACAAAAGAGGTAACATATTCTAACTTATGCTAATATTAAATTATTTGATGAGTAGTTACTTTGGTATCCATACTAGCATGCTAAATGTTGATTTCTAGATTGAGTCTTTATAGCTTTCTTAGAATATCTCATTCTGTAGAATTCAAAAATCTAAGATATTTATTTCTCTATAAACTAGACTTCCTAAGTTTTAAAAATGGTATATCATGTAAGACATTTCAAGAAAAAATCAATTTTTGGTGATTTTTGGAACTCTAGCATGTTTCACAAATTCTGTTTCTTGTTCTATGTATGACCAGTAACATTTATGAATTGTTGAGGTATCTTCTGTTTTGAATTTGGAGAAATGTTAAACATGAAAGTTTTAGGTCTCTGAAGTATCGTTAATTTGAGATAAAGATCACTTGAATCAGAGTTGTATACAGAAAGTTATGATGATATTACTAAAACTGTGCAGAAGTAGTTCTAAAACTGAGACCGAGATGAAAATCGAATTTTTTTTAAAATTATACATTTAGAATCTGGGAATGGTCAAAACTAGAAAGTTTTAGATCTATACCTTCAATGTGAGACAAGAAGCACTTAAATTAGAGATGTATACCGGGAGATATGGAATTTCTCCCAAAACTGTGCGGAATTGATTTTAGGAACATAGCACAAAAAGTGATAATTTTTTTTATAAATTCGTGTATTCCAAATTTGAAGATGGTCTGAACATAAAAGTTGAAGATATATGTCTTAGTGTTAAGAGAAAATTTAAATCAATTGAATCCGATCAAGATTTTTGAAGATATCATGATTTTACTAAACCAGTGTATTATATGTTTGTAGAAATTCCTCTAAGTATGAAAATTGAAATTTAACCTTATGAAAGAGGCCATTTTTATATGCATGTTATAATCCAACTATATAATATTGAATTAATAAATGATATTGTTTAACTTAGGATTAGAATTTGAGAGATGACTCGTTCGAGAAACGAGGATAGTTAGGGGGAGTAGCGTACCCTCCCCAACCGAGGTGAGTGGGACGAACTATTTTTTACTTTAAATGAGAAATAGTTTTGATCATGATTTTATAAATGAAATTTGAAATGTGATTTAAAAATATTTTAGTGTTTGTGGCATGTCTTGAAATGTTGTTCGGTAAAAAAATTTACATCCTAATATTATGGTTACTTAATAGTGTCTTGTTTTTACGAGTAAGGATTTATGAATGATGACATATGGTACATGTGTATGATTATGGGATGGTGTATAGTGGTTATAGCGCACTCCTTATCACGGTATTGAGCATTTACCCGACGAGGTGACGGGGTGACGTGGTGGGGTAATACAAAAGCAGGGGTTTGAGTCCCCTGTCTCTGTCCAACGGATCCAATAGACGAGCACCACGTGAGGACCGTGTCAACACCAAGGGAAGGGGGAAAATATATGTGTTTTATTCTTATGACATTTTGGTGGCCCCGTGGTGGATTTTACCCTAATTAGGCCAAACTATGGGTAGAATGTGTTTTTGACACCCCCATTGATGCATGATTGATGATAAGGATGCCTATTATTTTGAATTACATGATATATTTGCAAAGGAATGAAATATAAATTTGAAAATGATGTTTTAACTTGCCACTCTTACATATTCATTTATTGTCATTATATAGTCATTGTACCTCACTCACTGAGTATGTGGATTATACTCACCCCTCATATTAATATTTTCAGTTTATACTGTATTTGACATACATTGAGGTACTATCCCACAAGTTTTACTGAGAGACGCTATCGGGTAAGTGATCATATCCATTCTTGTTTACGATTGGACCATGCATATAAATATTATATGTAAATCGGAGGCAGATGTTTTAAAGAAAATTTTTATTGAAAACTATTTTTTTTCTTTCGCTACATAATTTTGACTTAATCATATCGAGTAGGGTCATAATATTAACCTTGCATCACCTCAGTGTGTGAGTAGGGCATACCCGTGCTTCGAGGAGTCACGGCGGTCTGTTCACGTACCTGACCTGTGGGTCGGGACGTGACAATTTTAAAATGGCTCGGAGGGAAAAATTTTAGCTTTCGGCAATCTCGTCAAAAATTTTCAAGAGCATTCTAAATCAGAAAAAGTTCTAAGTGACTTTTCTCTATATGAAAATGAAAATATCTTATATACAAAATAATGAGGAGTACAATATACAATGCACCGATTGTCGATATTACACTATCAGTTCAACCAATCACCGCGATGAGGTTTTTAAACATTGTTTGTCATACTATAGAAAAACAATATTTAAATATGTGTTTGTACAAATAATAAAATGAAATAAATTATAGTATCAATTTGTGTTAAATTTTATTCATTTTATATCTATCACAACTACTAGTTCTTCCCAAACCGAATACAAATATAATGCCAAAAACTTATAGCAAAAAATTATACTAAAAAAAAAAGACGACAACAAAGAAAAGTTAGAACCTAGAAGCCCATGTCCTGGAAATTTGACAAATACCAAATATAGGTAAACTAAATAAAAGAATTATAATATTGTAATCAAACAACTCAGTGTCCGACCATAGCTCAGTTGGTAAAGCGGAGGACTATAGTGTGATCGCCGAAATCCTTAGGTTGCTGGTTCGATTCCTACAGCTCGGAATTGCTATGAATTTAGATCTTGAAAAAGACCGATATTTGCGTTTGGGGAAACTCACAATTTTATTTCTTTCTTTTTCTAAAGAAGTCCTTGATTTTTAATTTTAAAATAAAAGGGAATGTCGTACGATATTCCGTAAGATCTGAAAAATTATATTTATCCCATGGTTAGAAGATTTGAAATAGAATGAGAATGGTAAAAAATTAGATTGGAAATGAGATGGGAAAAAGTAAAATCAAAATGGAGAAATTAAAAGGTAAAAGGAAAACAAACTATACGAGTTATATCAAGAGTTAATTAATGTGTGGAATGAGATTTAAATACATCTTGCTCATGACATTATAATATTGTAATCAAACAACTCATTGTCAGACCTTAGCTCAGTTGGTAGAGCGGAGGACTGTAGTGTGATCGTTGAAATCCTTAGGTCGTGGTTCGAATCCGGTAGGTCAGAATTGTTATGAATTTGGATCTTGGCAAAGACGAATATTCATGTTTGGGGAAACTCACAAATTTATTTCTTTCCTTTTCTAGAGAAGACCATGATTTTTAATTTTAAAATAAAAAGGAACTTCACAGGATATTACGTAAGATCTGAAAAATTAAATTTGATCCCATGGTTAGAAGATTTGAAATAGAATGAGAATGGTAATAAATTAGATTGGTAATGAGATGGGAAAAAAATGAAAATTGAGAAATTAAAAGGTAAAAGGAAAACTAACTATACGAGTTATATCAAGAGTTAATTAATGTGTGGAATGAGATTTAGATACCCCTTGCTCATGACATTGAATCTTGCTTGTTTAATTTTCAAAATTTGAAAGAGGTGATTTAGAAATTAAATTTAAAAGAAAATCCAATAAATTTTATAACGATATTAGAACATCAGTTTAACCAATCATAGTGATGAGGATTTTGAACATTGTTTGTCAAACTGTAGAAAAACAATATTCAAATATGTGTTTGTTAAAATTATAAAATATAATAAATTATTGTACCAAAGGAAGTTAAATTTCACTCGCATTATATATATTACAATTACTAGTTTTTAACAAAACAAATACAAATAAAATGCTAAAAAATCATAACAAAATATTGTATTTGATAAAAAAAATGAAGACGAGAGCAAAGAAAAGTTAGAACCTAGAAGCCCACGTCCTAGAAATTTGACAAATACCAAATATAGGTAAACTAAATAAAAGAATTATAATATTGTAATCAAACTACTCAGTATCCAACCTTTGCTCAGTTGGTAGAACAGAGGACTGTAGTGTGATTGCGGAAATGCTTAGGTCGCTGCTTCGAATCCTACAGCTCGGAATTGCGATGAATTTAGATCTTGAAAAAGACCGATATTCGCGTTTGGGGTAACTCACAATTTTATTTCTTCCTTTTTCTAAAGAAGTCCTTGATTTTTAATTTTAAAATAAAGGGAATGCCACACGATATTCCGTAAGATCTGAAAAATTATATTTATCCCATGGTTAGAAGATTTGAAATAGAATGAGAATGGTTAAAAATTAGATTGGAAATGAGATGGGAAAAAGTAAAATCAAAATGGAGAAATTAAAAGGTAAAACGAAAACAAACTATACGAGTTATATCAAGAGTTAATTAATGTGTGGAATGAGATTTAAATTCAACTTGCTCATGACATTAAATCTAGCTTGTTTAATTTTCAAATTTTGAAAGAGTTTATTTAGAAATTAAATTAAATAGAAAAACTAATCAATTTTATTATGATATTAGAATTTTAGCGACCAATTTTTTCAATATAAGTTTAAAATGGTACTATTAAACTTCTTAAATCCTTATGCTGTTAGTTCAACCAATCACCACAATAAGGTTTCTAAACATTGTTTGTCGTACTAAAGAAAAACAATATTCAAATACGTGTTTGTTAAAATTATAAAACGTAATAAATTGTAGTATCAAAGTGTGTTAATTTTCACATGTACTATATATATCACAATTGCTAGTCTTTCACAAAGCAAATACAAGTAAAAAGCCAAAAACATATAATAAAAAATTATATTAAAAAAAATGAAGGCGAGAGAAAAGAAAAGTGAAAACCTAGAACCCCATGTCGTAGAAATTTGACAAATATCAAATATAGGTAAACTAAATAAAAGAATTATGATGTTGTAATCAAACTACTCAGTGTCCGAACATAGCTCTATTGGTAGAGCGGGGGACTGTGAGTGATAGCTGAAATCCTTAGATCACTGGTTCAAATCCGGCAGGTCGGAATTGTTATGAATTTAGATTTTTAAAAAGACCAATATTTGTGTTTGGGGAAACTCTCAAATGTATTTTTTTCTATTTCAAAAGAAGACCTTGATTTTGAATTTTAAAATAAAAAGGAATGTCACACCATATTCCATAAAATCTGAAAAATTATATTTGATTCCATGATTAGAACATTTGAATTAGAATGAGAATAGTAAAAAATTAGAATGGAAATGTGATGGGTAGTAAAATGAAAATGAACTATATGAGTTATATCAAGAGTAAATTAATGTGTGGGATGAGATTCAAATTCCCCTTGCTCTTGACATTAAATCTTGCTTGTTGAATTTTAAAAATTTGAAAGAGTTATTTTAGAAATTAAATTTAAGAGAAAATCAAATCAATTTTTTTATGATATTAGACTTTTAGCGATCATTTTTTTCAATATAATTTTAAATATGAAACTATGAAACTTCTACATTCCTAATGCAATCAGCTCAACCTATCATAGTGATGAGCTTTTTAAACATTGTTTGTCATGTAATAGAAAAACAATATTCAAATATGTGTTTATTAAAATTATAAAATGTAATAAATATAGTGTCAATGAATGTTTGTTAAATTTCAATCGTATTATATATGTCACAACTGCTAGTGTTTCCCAAAACAAATACAAATAAAATGCCGAAAACTTATAACAAAAAATTATATTAAAAAAAAAAGAAGACGAGAGCAAAGAAAAGTTAAAACCTGGAAGCCCATGTCCTCGAAATTTGACAAATCTTAAATATAGCTAAACTAAATAAAAAAATTATAATTTTGTAATCAAACTACTCCGTATCCGACTTTTGCACAGTTGGTAGAGTAGGGAACTGTAGTGTGATTGCTAAAATGCTTAGGTTGCTGGTTTGAATCCTAAAGTTCGGAATTGCTATGAATCTAGATCATGAAAAAAGACCAATATTCGTGTTTGGGGAAACTCTCAATTTTATTTCGTTCTGTTTCTAAAGAAGTCCTTGATTTTTAGTTTTAAAATAAAAGGGAATGCCACACAATATTCCGTAAGATCTGAAAAATTATATTTCATCCCATGGTCGGAAGATTTGAAATAGAATGAGAATGGTAAAAAATTATATTGGAAATGAGATGGGAAAAAGTAAAATCAAAATGGAGAAATTAAAAGGACAAAGGAAAACTAACTATACGAGTTATATCAAGAGTTAATTATGCGTGGAATGAGATTTAAACACCTCTTGCTCATGACATTAAATCTAGCTTGTTTAATTTTCAAAATTTGAAAGAGTTAATTTAGAAATTAAATTAAAGAGAAAATCTAATCAATTTTACTATGATATTAGAATCTTAGCGAACAATTTTTTCAATAGGTCGCTGATATCGGAATTGTTATGAATTTAGATCTTTAAAAAGACCAATATTCGTGTTTGGGGAATCTCTCAAATGTATTTTTTTCTATTTCTAAAGAATTCTTTGATTTTTAATTTTAAAATAAAAAGGAATGCCACATGATATTCCATAAATCTGAGAAATTATATTTGATCCCATCTTTAGAAGTTTTGAAATAGAATGAGAATGGTAAAAAATTAGATTGGAAATGAGATGGGAGAAAGTAAAATTAAAATGGAGAAAATAAAAGGTAAAAGGAAAGCTAACTATATGTGTTATATCAAGAGTTAATTAATGTGTGGAATGAGATTCAGATTCCCCTAGCTCATGACATTAAATCTTGCTTATTTAATTTTCAAAATTTGAAAGAGTTAATTCGGAAATTAAATTAAAGAGAAAATCTAATCAACTTTATTACGATATTAGAATTTTAGCGATCAATTTTTTCAATATAAGTTTAAGTACTTAATTCCTAATGCAATCAGCTCAACCTATCATAGTGATGAGCTTTTTAAACACTGTTTGTCATACTATAGAAAAACAATATTCAAATATGTGTTTGTTAAAATTATAAAACGAAATAAATTATAGAATCAAAGTGGGGTAAATTTCAATCATATTATATATATCTCAACTACTAGTTTTTCACAAAACAAATACAAATAGAATGCCACAAATTTATAACAAAAAATTATAATAAAAAAAAAAAGAAGACGAGAACAAAGAAAAGTTAAAACCGAGAACCCCATGTCCTAGAAATTAGACAACTATCAAATATAGGTAAACTAAATAAAAAAATTATAATATTGTAATCAAATTACTTAGTGTCCAACCTTTGCTCAATTGGAAGAGCGGAGGATTGTAGTGTGATTGCTGAAATCCTTAGGTCGTTGGTTCTAATCCTGCAACTCGGAATTGCTATGAATTTAGATCTTCAAAAAAACCATTATTCGTGTTTGTGTAGACACACAATTTTATTTCTTTCTTTTTCTAAAGAAGTCCTTGATTTTTAATTTTAAAATAAAAAGGAATGCCACACGATATTCCGTAAGATCAGAAAAATTATATTTCATCCCATGTTTAGAAGATTTGAAAAAGAAAGAGAATGGTAAAAAATTAGAGTGGAAATGAGATGGGAAAAAGGAAAATCAAAATGGAGAAATTAAAAGGTAAAAGGAAAACAAACTATAGGAGTTATATCAAGAGTTAATTAATGTGTGGAATGAGTTTTAGATACCCCTTCCTCATGACATTTAATCTTGCTTGTTTAATTTTCAAAATTTGAAAGAGTTAATTTAGAAATTAAATTAAATAGAAAATTTAATCAATTTTATTATAATATTAGAATTTTAGTGACCAATTTTTTCAATATTAGTTTAAATATGGTACTGTGAAACTTCTTAATTCCTAATGCTATCAGTTCAACCAATCACAGCGATGAGGTTTTTAAATATTGTTTGTCATACTAAAGAAAAACAATATTCAAATACATGTTGTCACAATTGCTAGTTTTTCACAAAAATAAATACAAGTAAAATGACAAAAACTAAAAACAAAAAAATATATATAAAAAAAAAAAAAGAAGGCGAGAGCTAAGAAAAGTTAATACCTAGAACCCCATGTCCTGGAAATTTAACAAATATCAAATATAGGTGATCTAAATAAAAGAATTAAAATATTGCAATCAAACAACTCAGTGTCCGACCTTAGCTCAGTTGATAGAGTGGAGGACCATAGTGTGATTGCTGAAATCCATAGGTCGCTGGTTCGAATCTGTCAGGTCGGAATTGTTATGAATTTAGATCTTGAAAAAGACCAATATTCGTGTTTGGGAAAATTCTCAAATATATTTTTTTCTATTTCTAAAGACGACCTTGATTTTTAATTTTAAAATAAAAAGGAATGCCACATGATATTCCAAAAAATCTGAAAAATTATATTTGATCCCATGGTTAGAACATTGGAAATAAGATGGGAAAAGGTAAAATGAAAATGGGAAAATTAAAAGGAAAAAGGAAAACTAACTATACGAGTTATATCTAGAGTAAATTAATGTGTGGATTGAGATTCAAATTCCCCTTGCTCTTGACATTAAATCTTGCTTGTTTAATTTTCAAAATTTAAAATAGTTAATTTAGAAATTAAATTTAAGAGAAAATCTTATCAATTTTTTTATGATATTAGACTTTTAGCGATCAATTTTTTCAATATAAGCTTAAATATCATACTATGAAAGTCTACATTCCTAATGATATCAGCTCAACCTATCATAGTGATGAGGTTTTTAAACACTGTTTGTCATACTATAGAAAAACAATATTTGAAATATGTGTTTGTAAAAATTATAAAACGTAATAAATTATAGTATCAATGTGTGTTAAATTTCAATCGTTTTATATCTTTCACAACTGCTAGTTTTTCACAAAACAAATACAAATAGAATGCCAAAAACTTATAACAAAAAATTATATTTTTAAAAAAAAAAGAAGATGACAGCAAAGAAAAGTTAAAACCTAGAAGCCCATGTGCCGGAAATTTGGCAAATATCAAATATAGATAAACTAAATAAAAGAACTATAATATTATAATCAAACTACTCAGTATCCAAGCATCCTTTTCTCAGTTGGTAGAGCAGAGGACTATAGTGTGATTGCCGAAATGCTTAGGTCACCGGTTCGAAACCTGCAGCTCGGAATTGCTATGAATTTAGATCTTGAAGAAGACCAATATTCGTGTTTGGGGAAACTCTCGATTTTATTTCTTTCTTTTTCTGAAGAAGTTCTTGATTTTTAATTTTAAAATAAAAGGGATTGCCACACGACATTCCTAAGATCTGAAAAATTATTTTTCATCCCATGGTTAGTAGATTTGAATATGATATGGGAAAAAGTAAAATCAAAATGGAGAAATTCAAAGGTAAAAGGAAAACAAACTATACGAGTTATATCAAGAGTTAATTAATGTGTGAAATGAGATTTAAATACCTCTTGCTCGTGACATTAAATCTACCTTGTTTAATTTTCAAATTTTGAAAGAGTTAATTTAGAAATAAAATTGAATAGAAAATCTAATCAATTTTATTATGAAATTACAATTTTAACAACCAATTTTTTCAATATAAGTTTAAAATGATACTATTAAACTTCTTAATTCCTTATGCTATTAGTTCAACCAATCCCCGCGATGAGGTTTTTAAACGTTGTTTGTCATACTAAAGAAAAACAATATTCAAATACGTGTTTGTTAAAATTATAAAACGTAATAAATTATAGTATCAAAGCGTGTTAAATTTCACACGTATTATATATATCACAATTGCTAGTTTTTCACAAAGCAAATACAAGTAAAAAGCCAAAAACTTATAATAAAAAATTATATTAAAAAAAAAAGGCAAGAGCAAAGAAAAGCGAAACCTTGAACTCATGTTCTGGAAATTTGACAAATATCAAATATAAGTAAACTAAATAAAAGAATTATAATATTGTAATCAAACTACTCCGTATCCGACCTTAGCTCTGTTGGTAGAGCGGAGGACTGTAGTGTGATTGCCGAAATCCTTAGGTCGCTGGTTCGAATCCGGCAGATCGGAATTGTTATGAATTTATATCTTGAAAAAGACCAATATCAGTGTTTGGGGAAACTCTCAAATGTATTTTTTTCTATTTCAAAAGAAGACCTTGATTTTTAATTTTAAAATAAAAAGGAATGCCACATAATATTCCATAAAATCTGAAAAATTATTTTTGATCCCATGGTTACAACATTTGAAAAAGAATGAGAATGGTAAAAAATTAGAATGGAAATGAGATGGGAAAAAGTAAAATGAAAATGGAGAAATTAAAAGGTAAAAGGAAAACTAACAATACGAGTTCTATCTAGAGTAAATTAATGTGTGGAATGAGATTCAAATTCCCCTTGCTCTTGACATTAAATCTTTCTTGTTGAATTTTAAAAATTTGAAAGAGTTAATTTAGAAATTAAATTTAAGAGAAAATCAAATTTGTTTTTTCATGATATTAGACTTTTAGCAATCAATTTTTTCAATATAAGTTTAAATATGGTACCATGGAACATCTTAAATCTTAATGCAATCAACTCAACCTATCATAGTGATGAGGTTTTTAAACACTGTTTTTCATACTATAGAAAAACAATATTCAAATATGTGTTTGTTAAAATTATAAAATGTAATAAATTATAGTATCAATGTGTGTTAAATTTTAATCGTATTTCATATATCACAACTGCTAGTTTTTCACAAAATAAATAAAAATAGAATGCCAAAAACTTATAACAAAAAATTATATTTACAAAAAAAAAGAAGACAAGAGCAAAGAAAAGTTAAAACCTAGAAACCCATGTCCTGGAAATTTGACAAATATCAAATATAGGTAAACTAATAAAAGAATTATATTATTGTAATCAAACTTCTCAGTTTCCGAGCATCCTTTGCTCAGTTGGTAGAGCAGAGGAGGTCGCTGGTTCGAATCCTACAACTCGGAATTGCTATGAATTTATATCTTGAAAAAGACCAATATTCATGTTTGGGGAAACTCTCTATTTTATTTCTTTCTTTTTCTAAAGAAGTCCTTGATTTTTAATTTTGAAATAAAAGGGAATGCCACACGATATTCTGTAAGATCTGAAAAATTATATTTCATCCCATGGTTAGAAGATTTGAAATAGAATGAGAATGGTAAAAGATTAGATTGGAAATGAGATGGGAAAAAGTAAAATCAAAATTGAGAAATTAAAAGGTAAAAGCAAAACAAACTATATGAGTTTTGTCAAGAGCTAATTAATGTGTGGAATGAGATTGAGATACCCCTTGCTCATGACATTAAATCTTGCATGTTTAATTTTCAAAATTTGAAAGAGTTAATTTAGAAATTAATTTAAAGAGAAAATCTAATCAATTTTATTTTGATATTAGAATTTTTGCGACCAATTTTTTCAATATAAGTTTAAATATGGTAATGTGGAACTTCTTAATTACTAATGCAATCCGTTCAACCAATCACAGTGATGAGGTTTTTAAACACTATTTGTCAATACTATTGAAAAAAAATATTCAAATACGTGTTTTTTAAAATTATAAAACGTTTTAAATTATAATATCAAAGTGTGTTAAATTTCACATGTATTATATATATATATATCACAATTGCTAGTTTTTCACAAAACAAATACAAGTAAATTGCCAAAAACTTATAACAAAAAATTATATTAAAAGAAAAAGAACACGGGAGCAAAGAAAAGTTAAAACCTAGAACCCCATGCCCGGAAAATTTGACAAATATTAAATATAAGTAAACTAAATAAAAGAGTTATAATATTGTAATCAAACTACTCAATGTCCGACCTTAGTTCAGTTGGTAGAGCGGAGGACTATAGTGTGATTCCCGAAATCCATTGGTCGCAGGTTCGAATTTGACAGGTTGTAATTGTTATGAATTTAGATCTTGAAAAAGACAAATATTCATGTTTGGAGAAACTCTCAAATGTATTTTTTTTTCAATTTCTAAGGAAGACCTTGATTTTTAATTTTAAAATCAAAGGGAATGTCACATGATATTCCATAAAATCTGAAAAAATATATTTGTTCCCAAGGTTAGAAGATTTGAAATAGAATGAAAATGGTAAAAAATTAGAATGGAAATGAGATGGGAAAATGTAAAATCAAAATAGAGAAATTAAAAGGTAAAAGGAAAACTAACAATACGAGTTATATCAAGAGTTAATTAATGCATGGATTGAGATTCAGATTCCCCTTGCACATGACATTAAATCTTGCTTGTTTAAGTTTCAAAATTTGAAAGAGTTAAAATAGAAATTAAATTAAAGAGAAAATCAAATCAATTTTTTTAAGATATTAGACTTTTAACGATCAATTTTTTCAATATAAGTTTAAATTTGGTACTATGAAACTTCTTGATTCCTAATGCAATCAGCTCAACCTATCATAGTAAGGTGGTTTTTATACACTGTTTGTCATACAATAGAAAAACAATATTCAAATATGTGTTTGTTAAAATTATAAAAGATAATAAAATATAGTATCAATGTGTGTTAAATTTAAATCGTTTTATATATATCACAACTGCTAGTTTTTCACAAAACCATTATAAATTGAATGCCAAAAACTTATAACGATAAATTATATTAAAAACAAAAGAAGACGAGTGCAAAGAAATGTTAAAACCCAGACGCCATGTCCTGGAAATTTCACAAATATCAAATATAGGTAAACTAAATAAAAGAATTATAATATTATAATCGAACTACTCAGTGTCCGACCTTAGCTCAATTGGTAGAGTGGAGGACTGTAGTGTGATTGCTGAAATCCTTAAGTCGATGGTTTGAATCCTGTAGCTCGAAATAGGTATGAATTTAGATCTTGAAAAAGAGCTATATTCGTGTTTGGGGAAAATTTTTATTTCTTTCTTTTTCTAAAGGAATCCTTGATTTTTAATTTTAAAATAAAAAGGAACGCCACATGATATTCCATAAGATCTGAAAAATTATTTCAACCCATGGTTAGAAGATTTGAAGTAGAATGAGAATGGTAGAAAATTAGATTGGAAATGAGATGGGAAAAAGTGAAATGAAAATGGAGAAATTAAAAGGCAAAAGGAAAACTAACTATACGAGTTATATAAAGAGTTAATTAATGTGTGGAATGAGATTTAGATACCCCTTTCTCATGACATTAAATCATGCTTGTTTAATTTTGAAAATTTGATAGAGTAAATTTAGAAATTAAATTAAAGAGAAAATCTAATCAATTTTTTAATGATATTAGAATTTTAGCGACCAATTTTTTCAATATAAGTTTAAATATGGTACTATGAAACTTCCTCTTTCCTAATGCAATCAGTTCAACCAATCACAGTGATGAGGTTTTTAAACACTATTTGTCAATACTATAGAAAAACAATATTCAAATACGTGTTTTTTAAAATTATAAAACGTTTTAAATTATAGTATCAAAGTGTGTTAAATTTCACATGTATTATATATATCACAATTGCTAGTTTTTCACAAAACAAATACAAGTAAATTGCCAAAAACTTATAACAAAAAATTATATTAAAAAAAAAGATGGCTAGAGAAAAGAAAAGTTAAACCCTAAAACCCCATGTCCTAGAAATTTGACGAATATCAAATATAGGTAAACTAAATAAAAGAATTAAAATATTGTAAACAAACTACTCAGTGTCTGACCTTAGTTCAATTGGTAGAGCAGAGGACTGTAGTTTGATTTTTGAAATCCTTAGGTCACTGGTTCGAATCCGGCAGGTTGGGATTATTTTGAATTTAGATCTTGAAAAAGACCAATACTCGTGTTTGGGGAAACTGGCGAATGTATTTTTTTTGTTTCTAAAGAAGACCTTGATTTTTTTTTTTTAAAATAAAAAAGGAATGCCACACGATATTCCCTAAAATCTGGAAAATTATATTTGATCCCATGGTTGGAAGATTTGAAATAGAATTAGAATGGTATAAAATTAGATTGGAAATGAGATGGGAACTAGTAAAATGACGTTGGAGAAATGAAAATGTAAAAGGAAAGCTAACTATACAAGTTATATCAAGTGTTGATTAATGCGTGGAATAAGATTCAAATTCCCCTTGCTTATGACATTAAATCTTGCTTGTTCAATTTTCAAAATTTGAAGAGTTAATTTAGATATTAAATTAAAGAGAAAATCAAATCAAATTTTCTATGATATTACACTTTTTGCGATCAATTTTTTCAATATAAGTTTGAATATGGTACTATGAA
This sequence comes from Dillenia suffruticosa, assembly GCA_033439265.1. Classification (NCBI taxonomy): domain Eukaryota; kingdom Viridiplantae; phylum Streptophyta; class Magnoliopsida; order Dilleniales; family Dilleniaceae; genus Dillenia; species Dillenia suffruticosa. The sequence continues at coordinate 12,379,937 of JAVTVX010000001.1, forward strand.
ATTTCTTAATTCCCAATGCAATGAACTCAACCAATCATAGTGATGAGGTTTTTAAACATTGTTTGTCAAACAATAGAAAAATAATATTCAATATGAATTGTTAAAATTATAAAACGTAATAAATTATAGTATCAATTTGTGTTAAATTTCAATCATTTTATATATATCATAACTGCTGGTTTTTCACAAAACGAATACAAATATAATGCCAAAAACTTATAACAAAAAATTATATTAAAAAAAAGAAGACGACAACAAAGAAAAGTTAAAACCAAGAATCCCCATGTCCTGGATATTTGACAAATATCAAATATAGGTAAACTAAATAAAAGAATTATAATATTGTAATCAAACTACTCAGTGTCTGACATCAGCTTAGTTGGTAAAGCAGAGGACTATAGTGTGATTGCTGAAATCCTTAGGTTGTTGGTTCGAATCCTATAGTTCGGAATTGCTATGAATTTAGATCTTGAAAAAGACTATATTTGTGTTTGGGAAAACTCTCAATTTTATTCCTTTCCTTTTCTAAAGAAGTCCTTGATTTTTAATTTTAAAATAAAAAGGAATGCCACATGAAGATCTGAAAAATTATATTTGATCCCATGGTTAGAAGATTTGAAATAGAATGAGAATGGAAAAGAAATAGAAGGGAAATAAGAAGGGAAAAAGTAAAATGAAAATGCAGAAATTAAAACGTAAAAGGAAAACTAACTATACGAGTCATATCAACAGTTAATTAATTGTGTGGAATGAGATTCAGATACCCCTTGGTCATGACATAAAATCTTGCTTGTTTAATTTTCAAATTTTGAAAGAGTTAGTTTTGAAATTAATTTAAAGAAAAAATCCAATCCATTTTATTATGATATTAGACTTTTACCAACCAATTTTTTCAATATAAGTTTAAATATGGTACTGTGAAACTTCTAATTTTTAATGCAATGAGTTCAACCAATCACAGTGATGAGGTTTTTAAACATTGTTTGCCATACTATAGAAAAACAATATTTGAATGTGTGTTTGTTAAAATTATAAAACATAATAAATTATAGTATAAAGTGAGTTAAATTTCACATGTATTATATATATCACAATTGCTAGTTTTTCACAAAACAAAAACAAGAAAAGTACCAAAAACCTATAACAAAAAATTAAATGAAAAAAAAGAAGGCGAGAGCAAAAAAAAGTTAAAACCTAGAACCCCGTGTCCAGGAAATTTGACAAATATCAAATAGAGGTAAACTAAATAAAAGAATTATAATATTGTAATCAAACTACTCAATGTCCAACCTTAGCTCAGTTGGTAGAGTGGAGGACTGTAGTGTGATTGCTAAAATCTTTAGGTCGCTGGTTTGAATCCTGCAACTCGGAATTGCAATGAATTTAGATCTTAAAAAAGAGCTATATTCGTGTTTGGGGAAACTCTCAATTTTATTTCTTTCTTTTTCGAAAGAAGTTCTTGATTTTAAATTTTAAAATAAAAGGAATGCCACATGATATTTCGTAAGATCTAAAAAATTATATTTCATCCTATTGTTAGAAGATTTGAAATAGAATGAGAATGGTAAAATATTTGATTGGAAATGAGATGGGAAAAAGTAAAATGAAAATAGAGAAATTAAAAGGTAAAAGGAAAACTATTCAACCAATCAGAGTGATGAGGTTTTTAAATATTGTTTGTCATACCATAGAAAAACAATATTTGAATATATGTTTGTTAAATTTATAAAATGTTATAAATTATAGTATCAAAGTATGTTAAATTTCACACTTGTTATGTGTATCACAACAGCTAGTTGTTCACAAAACAAATACAACTAAGAAGCCAATAATTTGTCATAAAAAATTATGTTTAGAATGAAGACAAGAACAATGAAAGTGAAGACCTAGAACCCATGTCCCGAAAATTTGACAAATATCTAATAAAGGTAAACTAAATAAAAGAATTATATTATTGTATTGAAACTACTCTGTTGATAGAGTGTAGGATAGTTGTGTGATTGCTAAAATCCTTAGGTCGCTGGTTTGATGACTGGTCAGAATTGTTATAAATTTAAATCATGAAAAAGACCAACATTTGAGCTTGGGAAACTCTCAAATGAATTTCTTTTATCTTCTAAAGAAGACATTGATCTTTTTTTTTAAATAAAAAAGATTCCCACATGATATATCCTAAGACCCGAAAATTTATATTTGATCCCATGGTTAGAAGATTTGAAATAGAATGAGAGTGGTAAAAATTTAGAGCATAAAGGAGAAAGGAAAAAAGTTAAATGAAATGAAGAAATTAAAAAATAAAAGGAAAAATAATGATACGAGTTTAATAAAGAGTTTTGGTGGTTTGAGATTCTAATAGCCCTTGCTCATGACATTAAATCTTGCTCATTTAATTTTCAAAATTTGATAGATTGAATTTAGTAATAAATTAAAGAGAAAAACTAATCAAATTTATTTCGATATTAGACTTTTAGGGGTCAATTTTTCAATATAAGTTCAAATTTACTATTATATATATTGTACCATAAAACTTTTTAATTTCAAATGCAGTAACTCAACTAACTAAAGTGATGAAGTTTTTAAACATTGCTCATGTCGGAATTGTTATAAATTTAAAACCTGAAAAAGACCAATATTTGAGCTTGGGGAAACTCTCAAATGTATTTCTTTCTTTTTCTAAAGAAGACCATGAGTTTTAGTTTTAAAATAAGAAGGAACACATATTATGCACCATAAGATCTGAAAAATTATATTTGATCCCAATTTCTCACTTAGATAAATTTGATGTCAAATCTTGCATGTTTATCTTTCAAATCAACTACAAAAAAATGAATAGTTAATATGTATCAAATAACCACTGATACCAATCATCTTTCATACAACCCAATTTAAATCAAGTAACACACAAGAGTTAGAAAACTCAAGAAAATTTTATTGGTATGGAAAAAAATTCAGCAAAAACCTAAATTTAATTTTTAAGTTTTTTTTCAAAAATTTTCCCAAAAAATCAGAAAAAATTTCCTAAAAGATAAAAAAAGGAAAAATCAGAACGCATGCTCCCTCTACACATAAACCAAACATTATGCACAATGTGCAAAATGAAATAAAATATCAAAATAAAAAAAAAAAAGAGAAAGAAAACTCCTCTTGTAAAACCGATAAACTTGAAACTTTCTCTTTAGCAATTTCTTATCTTTTCTTCCTCATAGATCTTCACATTATGTCTATTCATAGCATTGTGCTATACCTTTGTCCTTTTCTTATCAATTTTTGCATTCTCATATTTCTCGTTCTGCCCTTCCTCCAACTCATTTAACTGCAACATCTTTTCTTTACCTGCATCAAGCCTCCTTTTTGGTTGAAATTCAATTAAATTCACACCCAAAATTGCATACGCATCAACATATTTATTGTCTAAGAAGTCATGATTTACACGTAATGAATTAATAATACAATTTTTAGGAGGATCACTAGAATAAAAATTATTAAGATCATGATCTTACTCAATAATCTTATCAATACAATCCACTCTAAAAACATATTCTTTATCAAAATTTCTCTTGAAATGAAAAACATTAAGCACAATTTTTTTATTATTAACTCACAAAATTATCCCAGCATAAACATCTATTAGGGCTCGTGCAGTGGCAAGAAAATGTCGACTTAGAATTAATGAAGTACCCTCATAATCATCCATATCCAAGACAACAAAATCAACAGAAAAAATAAATTTATTAACTTTAACCATTATATCCTCAACAATGCCTCTCGGATGCCTTATACTTTTATCAACCAATTGTAAAAAATATTTATAGGTCGACATTCCTTTAATTCTAATTTAGAGAATATAGAGTAAAGCATGATATTCACACCAGTACCAAGATCACATAAAACTTTAGAAAAATCAGTTTAGCTAATAGTACAGGGAACAGAGAAACTCCCTGAATCCTTGAGTTTTGACAATATCTTTCTTTGCAGAATCGCAGAGCATTCCTCTGTAAGTTTTACATTTCCCGAAATATTAAAAAAATGGACTTTGAAGCCAAGGGGTAAGGAAAAACAAAAAAGAGGGGGAGAGAGGGAAAGAGGGAAAGAGAGAGGGAGAGGGAGAGAGAGAGAATTGACAAAAACACGAATATTTAAATATAAAATATTAAATTAATATTATTATTTATTTTATTTTTTAACATTAATATTTTAATTTGAAATATTAAATTTTTATTAAAAAATATTAAATTTTTTAAAATCAATTAAAATTTTAAAATTTTAAAATTTTATATAAATTTCTAATCTAGATCAAGACTTCTATGTAAATTTTTAAAAAATTGTAATATTTTTTGTAACATTCTCTATAAAAATTTTTTGAGTGATATTTATAAAAATTAATGATGTTGCTGCTGATGGAGAAAGTGGGGAGGATGTTGGAAATTGTGGTTGAATTAATTAAAACTAGATCAAATGCCCACGTTTACGCTCCAGGTGGAACTATCTGTCACTGAATATAAATTAAATATAATAGTGATATAGACTTAAATAAAATAGTGACTTATCTAGTTGTGATATAAAATTTGATTTTTACCAATCAATAATTTCTTATTCCCGCCAAAAGAGTGGAACTCCCTACGAGCTCCATAAATCATTTCTTTTCTTGTTCCTACCACAAGAGTAGAAGAAAGGGACTCTAACCACCATAGTTCTATGTAAAGATAAGAGTTAAGATGCATATTACTGAAAAGAGGATGCAGAGTAGTGGAGAAAAGGGAAAAGTATTAAGCATAAAAATAAAAATATTTTATATTTTCTTAATATATTGTATATACCTAATAATATTAAAATTATAATAAATGATGGTTCACTATTAAATGGCTTCATGATTTTTAATATCAAATAATTTCATTAATTATACCTTTAAAAAAATAGATAATTAAAATTTTGACCTTTTTAAAAATAAAAAAAATATCTTACGTGACACTCCCTACAATCTCCATAAAACACTACTTTTATTTAATGGTATAGATTATTGATTGTAAAAGATTTATTTTGAATAGTATTTATAATTTCATAAATTATTTTTTATATTAATTTTTTAACAATAAAAATTGATACTTAGGAATTTCTTGTCCTACATAAAATTTATTTATAAATCTTTTTTAAAAAAATCTAATACTCAAAATAAAATACATTAAAATATGAAATATTAATTTGAGGAAAAAATATGAAATTTTCAAAACGTTTTTATAAATATTACTCAAAAGAAATTTTATAGAGAATGTTACAAAAAATATTGCAATTTTTTAAAAATTTATTGAGAACTTTTGATCTAGATTAGAGAAATTTATAGAGAAATTTAAAAAAAAAAAAAAAAAAAAAAAAAAAGATTACCAAAAATAATTTGTCAACTCTGTCTCCGTCCCCTTTTCTCTTCTCTCTCTCTCTCTCTCTCTCTCTCTCTCTCTTCCCTCTTCTTTTCTTTTTTTCCTGGCGGTTTGAAGTTGATTTCCTCAAAGTCAATTTTCTGGAAATCAACTTCGCAGTTGCTTTTTAAGATGTCAATTTCGGTTGTTTTGGAAGAAAAAAAAATAATATATATATATATATACTATTTTTGGATTTTGGGTCCATTTTTTCAATATTTTGGAAAATAACCCTTTTAATTTCTAAAAATATTATAATGTCATCCACGGAATTGACGTGACCATTAACAGTTGAGTTAGTGTGATATAATATACGAGCTGAATTATTGCATACTGATATTGCATGACATGACACATAAAAGCAATATTATCAAAACCGTATCATATACCGACTCATAAATTTTTATAATGATTAAAAAAGATATTTGTAATTAACAATCACTCGAAGTGATTAAAAAGTTATTAATTTTCAAAATAAATATATATTAATTTTTTTTATCCCAATCGAATAAAAAATAAAATTTTAATAAATCTAAAATTAACAATCACTCCTAAATTCATATTAAAAAATAAAAATAAAATTATAAATCATATTTGTAATTGAAAAAGAATAGAATAACAATTTTGAATTGTAGAGACACTATGTGTGAATTAAATGCATTTGTATTAATTTATTTAGTAAATGATAAATTGAAAACTCAAAAATTTCAAAATTTCAAAATTATGGTTTGCAAAAATAAAGAGAAAATTTTTCATGAAATAAGCTCGTGTATTACATTTTTGTGTGATATAAGTTGAATTATATAATTTTTGAAAGATTTTTGAACCCTAATATTGTCTGACCCAATTGAATGAAAAGTTAAAACATTTGTATCCCACATGGGATGGAGATAGATTATAAAGAAAACAAGAAAAAAGAAATAGCATTTTTATCCTAGGATGAATATATAGAGAGAGAGAGAGAGGTGTTAGATGAAGAGTAAAAGGAAAATGAGTAGCATATTTTCCCGATAAATCTTTATAACAAAAAAGTCACGGTCAGACTGTGGGGGCGTTTTAATAAAGAATCATAGTTGATTAGTATTGATTTGTGATTTAATTATTTAAATTGTATTTAATTTAAATGAAACATTTTTTTAAGATCATGATTGAATTGCAATTCGTTCCGATTTTGATAACTATGCACGAGAGTATGTCAATTTATTTTCACAGTCCAACCGCCATGTCATCAAAGTGATGACGAGGTACACGCCATATTAAAGTACTAACTCTCTCTCCCTCGTTCCTTTGAACCCCCGGTCATGGCATAAAAGTAACATGCCGTGTGCGCGTGCGCATGTGAGAGAGAGACACCATTTGAGAAACTTGATTTGGCACCCGGGGTTTGCCAAATAAGCACTTTGATGACATGGCACAAAGATTGCGAGAATAAATTGATGTGGCATATGCAACTTTAGCATGTTTATCTATTCTGACATGTGAGTATTCAAGAATACACTTCATATATCATCACGCCAACTCTACATTAACGTCCACACTACTTCTGTTGGTAACGGGGGGGAACTAATTGTGACACTTTTGAAAGTTTGAGTAATTAATCTGGTGAAATTGGATTTCACAGGCCCTATTGTAATTTCGGTATAAAGTTACGGAACCTTACATATATTTTACTCAATTCATTTCTAAATATTGTTATTTGCTTAATTACCTTTAATTTTCTCTATTTTTAGGATAAAATAGTAATTGAAAAGTTAAATTAAATCAATCAACAATCTCTTGTGAAGTTTTTTTTCTTTTTTTGTTATACAAGAATTTAAACCTGAAATTACCATATTGAAAGAGGAAAGCTTGTAAATTTTATTTACGAATTCCACGTGTTTTTGTTGATTGGAAAATTTAGATGAAATTAGAATTAAACTCTGCTCTTTATTATTAGTTCCAAGAAAGAAAATTTGGATTTAGGTTCCAAGAATCGGACAAACCAACTGAATCTACAAGCCAAAAATGGTTATGCAAAAAATACATAGATAAACAAAAAATGACCTTGCCTCAACAATCACCAGGCACGCATGCCAAAATAAATATCAGCGCGCGCGCACATGCTAACTTCAAAATGGTTGGGCAATCAACTAGCATCTTTACAGCTTCATCCTGGTGAAACAAGAATCACATAAGGAGTATTTTCTCCATATCCACCCTACTGTCACTGCAGAGAAAAAATCCATAAAATGAAAAAGATCTAACACTAGCCTACAACATCCCCTTGAACAGACTGAAAAGAGAGATACATACACCTCAAGCACACATAAATTCAGGTTTACATCTAAAGTTAACAAGAAATATAGAGGTCAAAAGGTTAGAAGAGAGAAAAAGAAAAAGGATAGACAAAAGTTACAAGAATATATAAAACAATCATGGAACAAGAAGCATTAGATCCGTGCTGCAATGGATTTAGGTTCATAGCCATGCACCCTCAATCGATAAATGCAAGTAAGCGAAGGGTTTCCATGGTTGGATGCAAGTTCGAGCCTGACTGTGTCGATAACATTGGAGCCTACTGATTCCAACACATTGAAGGTCTGTGCACTACTCTTTTCAATGTCATAAGCAAATTCTGTCAACAGAATCCTCCTGTCAGAGTGGTCAACGCTGTCACTTCCATGCAACCATCCAAATACACGACAGTCCTTCGGTGCAGTTGAAAGATCATATGCAACAGCCTGCATTTTCAAAACAAAGTATGAGTGAGTCACTAACTTCACATGAACCTCGATATGTAGATGAAACTTCTGCATGCATTTCAATTGCACAAGATAAAATGGGCCAAAATCACAAACAGAAAATCATCATCAGTCTCATGCAGTCAATGCCATGTCACCCTTAATTGACATTTGTTACCATAGGCGGGGTGGAGAAACAATGAAAAAGCATGAAAAGAGCAATGAATATCTAAACTGACAACATAAAATACATAAAACTGCCATCTGGTGCAACAATTGTTATAAAGAAGTGTGTAAATTGAATATTCTAACCACTCTTGAGCAACAATTTTCCAAAGCAACCCCTTTTTAACAGGAAGCAAAAGTAAAGTTGTCCATGCATTGCACATCCTAGACCTCCCATGTTAAGTGGGAAGTCAAGTAGCACATGGCCTTTTTGGACTCCTTACAGCACAATCGAAGTCTTACTCATTAGAAACTAACAGCATAATCAAAGTCTTCATTAAAGTTATGATTCGACCATTGAAATTCATTCATCCAAAATGAAAGCCACAGTTTACTCATGATCTTAAACCACTACTAATTTGGTCAAGCACACAAATATACGAGAGCAAAAGAGGCCCACATTGTAAAGTGCATGTGTGTACATCTAGCTAAACTAGTTAGAAATAGCATTTGCTACATAATTCTTAACCAACAAAAAAAAAAAAAAAAAAAAAAAAAAAAAAAAAAACAAAGAAGGAAAAAAAACTTTGTTGCATGAATGACCAACCATCAAATCATAAGTCAAACCATAGAAATGAGAAATCTGAGCTTAAAGCAACAAAAGTCCTTTCAGTATCAGATACTGAGATTAAGAGAGAAAAAAAATTCTATAGCCAATTCATTACTCGGCGTTTAAAGTGTGTGCAGCCAAGCCATTGCTTAAATCAGGTGAGGCCATAATACTTGTTCAACTTGAGTTACAAAACATTAGTCATTAAAAGCAATAAAGCCAACCAACATTAAACATTCCTTGAAGTCTTGACATATTAATGAAGGAAGTCCCCAATCAGCCATCACGCGAGGCCATTTTACTTGTTCAACTTGAGTTACTAAACATGAGGCATTGAAAGCAATAAATCCAACTGGCATTAAACATTAAATGAAGTCCTAACCTATTAATGATGGAAGTCCCTGATCAACCATGTGTCAATAGTTTAACCCAAAGAACACAGCCTTCTAGTGCACCGAGTTCAAGTTCAATTGTCTCACCTACAAATTGGACCGATTTCATTTAACCATTAAGCAAGCAGGGAAGAATTCAAGTAGGAAGGCGCAAGGTTGGTTTTTGACACAACACAAAACAGACCATAAAAAGAAAAATATAAAATTCTCTAATTTTTCATTTATGCCCCTTTTGGACACCTGTATGATCTCTCCAGGGCCCCCTCCCCCAACACTCATATCTAGATTCGTTCTTTATATGGAATTCTACAAATATTTACTCTAGACATAATAATAAGTGTTTCTCAGAAATCCTTGCTTTTATTACACAGTTCGATGACTGCAACTGATAATTTGCTCAAAGAACAGCGAAATTTGCAAGCAAATGCAAGTTATAATGCAGCTAAAAATAAGTCTTTACTGCAGACAGTAATACAATCCCTTTCACATGATACATTTGAAATCTGAATCAGGGAGAAATAAATATGCCATATAATTTAGAATTTTCATATTCTGTGAATATAGAGAATGCAACTACTCCAAAACATGAGTGATCCATTACTTGTTTCTCCCAAACTAAATGAAACATGTGATATTTTATATATTTCTGCCAAATCCTTCCATTATGAAGTATAAGATACAGCAAAACACCGTCTAAGGAGACAATTCTTACATTACATCTCAGGACATGGTCACCATAGCACAAGTAATTCGATAAAGCCTCAAGTAATCTTCAGCATAGAATGAGATAGGAACCTAACAAAGTTCTTTCTCAAGGTAAACCAACATCCAGAAAGTTAAAGGGTATAACCGAGCCAAGAAAAACAAGAAAATCTGTCTGTATATCAGCATAAGGGCTGTCAAAATGTTATCACATCAATGATTTTCTGTTGTAAGCACGTCACATGAGTGCAATCTTTACCAGTTTGCTCAACCAACTCAACTACACCCTTAATTATATATCACCAGATAATTAGTTCCATAATTAAGTTATTTAGGTATTATAGGTTTTACGTACATAATCAGTAAATGCAATCTTATGATCACTAATACTCTACAAGGTCATATAATTTTCTTTTCCTGTGATGTTTTAGTAATATTCTAAATGTTGTACTCACTTAAAATTGACAAAAAAAGGGCCAATGTCGAACCATGTTTAGCGGGTCATGCCATGTCCACACAAGCCCGCTAAACTCGTGTTACATATTTCTTGTGTACAAATCTACTGCCGCTAGTCAATATATCTTCTTAAGAACCTCCTTTCTAACCCAATCCAGCTTTCTAAAACTTTGGCCAATGGGTTCAGTTCAGAAGAGAGATACTTCAATCCATTATCTCCTTAACCATCAAAATCAGGATACAATATCAATCCAGAAAACCGGTCCTCAGTAATGCCCGATACTTAAACAACCTTAGCACCATTAAGGGGCAAGGGAAATTATCATGACTTTAATTGTACTGTGCACATATCCTGCCACAGTAAATGATACATGTAACTGCACCAACTGAAGGCATCTAAAAACAGCAACCACTCTTGATATGTTTAGATTTACAATAACAACTGAAAATCCAAATAACGAATTTTTTTTCTCGTCAAAGGAACCAGTGCTGGCTTTGGACCCACCCACAATGGATGTTCATGGACTTATAACAGCAGAATTCCAGTTTCTCACCCTCTACCATCCCCAAACTGGAAAAGGGGAAGGAATTTGGAGGGATGATACACACCATAACAGTTACCAGCAACTCAATGGATTCAGAGGTACTTTATGGCCATGCATCGATGTGCAAAAGATGATATGATAAGCATAATATACTAGAAAAACACAAAGATGATGAATTCAAAAATTATGATAAAATATATACCAAATCAAAAGCCCAAAAAAATTAATGTAGTCCAGAAGGAAAAAAAAAATGTAATGGGCAATGGGCCTTCAAACGTCATCTCTCCTAAGAGAGATCAGCTAAACACTTGCACAATCCTTGAAAGGAATCTGAAATTGAACTATTTATAGGGAAAATAATCAGCACAGCTTATGAGACAGCTTATGAGAGACCATGAAAGACATTTGAACTATGTCATCCTGAAAATATATTGGCATCAGTGCCCTCTAGACCAGGTCAAAGATAAGGTATTTCCAAAAAAAAAAAAAAAGGTTTTAGGGTGAAGAGAATTGAAATTGAAGAAGTTCCACGATATACCAACATGACCTATAGCATATACAACTAGGAGACCAATAAATTTCAACTTAATAATAACTAAAGAAAAGAATTTGAAACCAGCTTATAACAGTATGTCAAAAAGACAAAAAAAAAAAAAGAAAATATTAAATTAACCAAAGAATTCAAATTCACCTATTAAATTAGAATTGGAAGAAAGTGAAAGAAGTGAATGAGTTTTACCCAGCAGCAATTATAACCTATCATCAATAAAACAATGATGATCAACAAATTTCAAATCCAACTCACACTAATAATCAAGAAGAGAAGGAAAATTTAGAAATTTCACCCTTTGAGCAACACAGATTTTAGCTGACAAATAATTCCAAGCCCACTTATACCAATAATCAAGAGGAAAAAAAATCAATTAATAAAATAAAATAAAATTCATCTATAGAATTAAAAGCAAGTCAACCCCCAATAGCCAAATCCTAAGAAACTCAAAGCAACTAAATGAGAGACAGAGAGAGAGAGAGATGTACCCAGGCCTGTAGAAGCCGTCATTGGTTCAACAGCTCATAATCAATAAAAATTTCTACTTTGAAGATCAATTTAACAAATAATTTCGACACCATCTTTCTTATAAAAGGAAAACTATTAATGTTTGTAGTAATTAAGAAAATTAAATTCAAATTCATGAATCAAAATCAAAGCCAGGTCAAATCCGAATCACCTACATTCTAAGAAACCCCACAAGCAACCGAATGGGAGAGCACCAACACTACCCATCATCAATTAATCTCGACTTGAAGAACTGAACCAAATTAAACAGAAAATGGAAAATTTTCAAATTTAAAGGAGAAAAAAATTCAATTCATAAATCAAAACAGAACCAATTCAAAAACCCTCCACTGAGCCACATTAAGAGAGAGAGAGAGAGAGAGAGAGAGAGAGAGAGAGAGAGAGAGAGAGGCATACTGTCAGGACCCCAATACACAAAAACAGATGTCTCAGTGACACCAATCCTAACCAAAGCATCAAAGCAACTATTAGCCTATCAAAAAACAATGCAACCATTTTCTCCACATCCACCCTACCGTCACTGCATAGAAAAAAATCCATAAAATGAAAAAAATCTAACACTAGCCTACAGCATCTACATGACAGCCTGAAAGGAGAGAGATACACCTAATGCACATAGATAAATTCTGGTCTGAACATAATGTTATAAGAAATTTAGATGTCAAAAGGTTAGAAGAGGGGGAAAAAAAAAGAAGAAAATTTCTACACAGAAAGTTACAAGAATATATCTAACAATCATGGAACAAGAAGCATTAGATCTTAGTCCAATGAGAAACCCTGACTCATGGACATGTGAGGAATCATCACCTTTTGAACGTGTGGGGTGCAGCCATCACTCTTGCTAGGTTTGATTGTTACCAAGTGATGCCAATTAGTCATATGGTTTAGCATCTTCAGACTAACCCTGAGGCATTGGCTACTGTGGTGAGATTTGTTTACCAGTCATTTGACATTGACAAGTGGGTTTCCATTATGTGTTTATAAGAGAGTAACTCGGGAACTACAATAATTATGGTTAGTCTTAGTTGAATGCACACTAGAGGATTTCCAATCAAAGAAGGAAAAAAAGGGAGAATGTCCACATCCATTGTTAATCGAGTTACTTGAGTAGATTATTTTATGTGAGAGATTATTGATGTAAAGGACCCAACTGCAGTGACAATGATTTTATTTTAAAGACTCAAATGACATAAACTCATAAAAAATGCTCTTTTATTGTAAGTACACTAAATTTACCCACACACTACAGGTGTGATGGCTTGCACTTATTTTTATGATAGTGAATAACTTCAACAAAAGGAGAAGACCATATAAAGAATAGACGAGAGGACGGGACAGGCATCCTCAAAAGGGACAAGAGACTAACCAATGCACAAAGCTTTTTTTTTTTTTTTTAGAAAATGAATTTCAAGAGAAATTACTAAAAGTAAATAAGAACTTATATTGAAAGTTATGTGTGAGATTAGAGAAGCTACAAATCTCTATCCTTTGGTTAATTTTTTAAATTATATATGCATGAGGATACTTTTCTAATAACAAAATGATTGAAGGAATTTAAATGGAAAAAAAAAATTGTGACAAGGATTGAAGGCACCAAAAAGCAATTGCCATCATATAATACCACATATGACAAGAACATTTATGGTCTTTTTACGTTCCAAGACAAGCATAATAGCTTCTCTTCCAAATTTAGTTTTTCAAACTAAATCCTTAGGCTCATAAACCATCTTCAGTGCTGAAAATGACTCATCCACCATAAACCATGACATAAGAAAATCCTTACTCTCAACCTAAAGCTGACAACCTGCATAGTCCATTAATTTTGGTACAATTAGGTAAAAAGGTGAACATGCATCCCTCTTCTCCTGTTTGCCTATTATCTATCTATTTATTATGATAAGTACAACCCAAATCTTTTTGCACAGCATAACATGGATCAACGGAAGGGTCCAGTAAGTTTTCTGATTAGGACACACCTTCTAAAAATAAAAACCGATTTATGAGTCAACTTCTATAAGAACTAGCCTTGTCCTAGCCGCACACAGAGCATTTTACCCACAGTGAGCACCCTATCCAAGAGACATAGCACCAAGATTTCGTTAACGTTTGCATACAAAAGCTCAAGTTCATGTTGACCATGGATCAATACATCATACAGAGTTCAGAACAAGATACTTTTTGAAAAGTTTGCAGAATTATCTATGCGCCCATACAGTTTTCACCAGTTAACTAAGTAGTCTGCGGCAATCACAAACCATAAATTCAACTAAAAGGCACATATAGAAAAGATTCTCCAGTGAGCTTATGTCAAGGCAGACGAGAAAAATCACCTTAGCAAGATGCTCTACAGTAATAGCCTCAGGTACAATTGCAGTCCTTAACCTGATTTCCACAAATCCAGTGCTTCCTTTCAGTGGAAAACACTGTCCAGGCTCTCCAAAACTTGGTTTTAGCATCCTTACTGCATCAACATGGACCCCAGACCGAGCTGCAGTCATTGACATCCACAAGGAACCCTTCCCACCCTTAAAGGGCTCAGAATGCCTAACAACAAAAGCCCCCCCTGAAGCAACTGCATAATCCACCCTCCCTAGCCCATCAGCCTCATGTCTTTCAATCTCCTTCTCAACTATATCCCTCGCCACCGCTCTCACATCATCCAAACTCAATTCCTCATTTCCAGGCTTACTCCTCTCAGCCTTCTTCAACTCATTGTAAAACTTATCAAAATCTTCTTTTGTAAACATGTCCCTCGCTCTCAACTCACTTGAAATCCTCTCTAACAGCTCCGTCCTCGTATCCATTTTCTGCAATTCTCCTTCCAAGGCAGCCGCCTTCTCATCAATTTTCTTATACAATTCCCTCCTCAACCCTCCAACTTCACTCTCAATCTTCCTATCCACGACCTCTACCTGAACTTGCATCATTTTCGTCGCAGTCTTCACAAATGCCTCCACTTCAGCTATCCGACTCTCGTACTCAGACACGTCCCCTGGAACTACACTCACGTTCCCGGAATTCGCTACCAATTTCCTAATCATCTGAACTAACCCTATTATTACCATAAGAAGAAGAAAGTTTTTAGTGATTACCCTGATTACCGTCAACCACCTCGGCTTCTCCGGCTTCTGAGAAACCTTTCGAGCTCTTCGCGGAGACATAGTAGAGGAGGGAACTGTCTTCTTCACCGTAACTGTTTCCTTCGATCTCTCAATAACAGCTTCTCCTCTGAGTGAGTAACTGAGATCTCTAGAAGCCGAAGCGATCTTGTCATCGCCGCCATTCATCATCAGTCCGCCGCCACCGCCATCCGTCGCCAAATCGGTAGTCGATTTCTTCTCTCCGACTACCACCGGCCGCCGCCGAGAGGCGGTGTTTGCAGTGATCGAGACCGTCGAAGTAGACATTGAAAATTCTTGTGCGATTCAACGGACTCGAAGCTTGAAATCGGGAGTGAATCCACGAAAAGGAATTTGGAGGAATTGTACCGAGATTATGAAACCCTAATTTATTCTAAAACACGAAGATCGAGTGACTGTGAATTTAAATTGAGAAAACGCTGAGTGAGAGAGGGAGGGATCGAGAGGGGTTTGCCCCATTTTTGAGCGGTTTGGGGTTTCAAATCAAATGACGAATTTATGTCATTGGTTTTCCAATTCTCCCCCCTTTTTTTTTTTAATTTGCTGATTTAGATCTAGAGATCGGATCCCTGTATACTTCTCAACGGCGGTGCACCTGATTTTTTCCACCAAATTGAGTGATATCCCCTCAAGACACTAATAATTCTAAAATTACATCGAGTTGTTATTTAAAATCTCTCGTAAATTTATTAAATTATTTTAAATTTTTATATAGATAGATGACATTTGTTGCAATTTAAAACATAGCAATTTTATAAATTTTTTAAATATATTTAAGGATAATATTATTCTAAATAAATTAAAATTTTAAATATTCAACTATTTTATGTTAAAATATATATTTTTTATACAGTCGACCTATTCATAGACAACTCTAAAAAGGAATATAATGCTCACTATTTAAGAAAATATATACAAAAGTATATAAATGACTAAATAGTAATAAATTTTATTAAATGTATGAATTTTCGTGTCACATGAATAAGAATTTAAACTTCAAATGTTAAACTTAAAATGTCAACGGTTTTGTTTTGATGGATCTTAATTGGATCATTCCATAATGAGTCACTCTGAGCTTTTTTTAATTAAAACAACATATTACTCTGATATTTTTTAAATTAATTAATTAGAACAATATATTATCAAAGTAACATTTTTTATGTAGATTTATTAATTTAAAATATTAAGATAGTTTTGTGTTCAAATTTCATTTTTATAATAACCGGCCCAAGTAAAGGCTATTGTTTTGTTGAAATTCAAATACAAGTGTGGTAATAAATATGTGATAATTATTAGGTTTTCTTATATAAATATTAAGTGAGCTCAAAGAAAAATTAGGTGGTATTTGATTTAAAAATATGGAAATCAGAAATGAGATTAAAAAATTACTTAGATTAAGAAATTGAAATAAAGGTTTAGAAATAAAACCCATAAAATAAGCGTTTCGTGAAACCCAGATAAATCATGGGTTTCGGTCGAAACCCATGTCTCAAACCCAAACAAATTACATGGCCACTTTTTGCCTTCCAAATTCAACATGAAGAAACCGATTTTGAATCGCCACCGTTCAAACTTTGGTCATCATCAAAGGCAAACAACAAGGAAGAGACTTTTGGACAATTTTTGGCACACAACAGGCATCGGTGCCGGTCAATTTCAGATGGTGACTGTCGACGATCACCTTTGAAATTTGACGAAATCAGAAGTTTGTAGAAAGAATTGCTTTGATCGACCAGAGATGAGAAGAAAAAACTACTCACCTGAGTGATTCGAAGCTAGGAGAATGGTTTTAATGGCAGCTATAGTGGTTTTCCGATGGTGGGAGGAAATTTACAATGGTAGAGGTGAGGTTCACGGTCAAAAATAGTGGTGATTATGATTATGATGCGGATCTACCATGAACTCTCCCCCAAATATGGCTTGCTAGCATGTTGAAGGGTATTTTTGTCTTTCCTTATTTCTTATTTCTTATTTCGTTTTCTTATTCCTTTTTATTCTCTCATGTTAACTTCTGGTAAGCCTTGTTACAACCAATTCGGTTATGGGAAGATTCTCCCAACGAATTGGCTATGGCATTTACTCCAACTTCAGTTTCAATGGAAGGCAGTCAAATTTCATTATCAATTTGGTTTGAGTCTTGCTTACTGTTACTTTCTAGTTTCTTCTCTTCTGCTAAACACCATAGCTCGACCTAACAGAAGCCAAGGTTAAGGCCGACCTCGAGTAGATCCCACCATTTTGGTATTAGAGACAGTACTGATGGCCAACGATTTACGGGTACAATGACTGGAGCAGCAAGTTGAGTTTTTGAGCAGTGGTCAGGAGAAAATGATGAAGCAGATGGCCGAGATGTTCCAACTATTGCAAGGAAAGGAAGGGTTTTCCACCAACACTCGGGAGATCACCCAAGAGCGCTCTTGCTCGCGAATTACAACAGGATTGATCACACCCATGTATGCGAAGCTCGATTTTCCTCATTACGATGGCTCGGAAGACCACATTATTTGGGTGTGTCAAGTAGAACAATTCTTCGACTTCCAAGAAACCCAACCAGAAGATCAAGTTAAATTGGCTGCTTTTCAGTTGGAGGGGGACGCTTAAGTGTGGTTTCAGAAGAAGAAAAATGCCCAATATAGCTTCAATTGGGAGGAATTCAAGTCCGAGCTTGCAGATCAATTTGGAGACACGACGCAGGTGGATGCCTTCGGAAATTTGAGCAAGCTTAAGCAGATGGGTACGGTTAAGGAATTTCAAACCCAATTCAAGAGATTGTTGGGGCGAGTCAGGCAACTCACAGATGAGCAAGAGGCTTTACTATTCGTAAGTGGGCTCAAGGACCACATACGGGCCGATGTGAAGGCCCAACGGACCAAGACACTATCTACTGCAATTGGGTTAGCTCGAATTTATGAGGAAAAGCACATGAAGATGGGAATCGAAGCTAGAGGGGGCCTAGGGCTCAAGGTCAAAGCCGGAGTTCAACTCAAAGTTATCGTGGCCAATGGGGAACGCATCACCAGCACCGAGTTCTACAGAGAGGTAACTATTTCACTACAGAATACTCCAATTACAATTGATTTCTTTGTAATTAATTTGGAGGGATGTGATGCTATACTTGGGATTCGATGGTTACAAACATTGGGTCCAATACTTTGGGATTTTGGAAAAATGAGGATAAGGTTTCAATGTAAGGGAGTCATGATTGAATTGAATGGAATGGAGGGAGTTAAGTCGAAGTTTATTAGGGAAAAGGCTTTAGTTAGAGCCTTAGAACAAAATAAGGGACGAGGAACTCTTCTGCATATTCGGGCCTTGGAAGATGGGGAGGAGCATGATGGTAGTCGGGCAGAGTGGGAAAAAGAATTTCTTGAAATATTTCAGGACAAGTTAGGTCTGCCTCCAAGGAAGGAATGGGATCATCGAATCACCTTACGACCAAGAAGCGAGCCCATTTGTCTAAAACCCTATAGATACCCACATTTCCAAAAAAAAAAAAGAAATCGAGAGATTGGTTGAAGAGATGATTCAACAAGGGATTGTCCAAAGCAGTCGAAGCCCATACTCGTCCCCGGTGTTGCTGGTGAAAAAGCGTGATGGGTCTTGGCACTTTTGCGTGGATTATAAGGCTCTCAACCAATAGACAGTGAATGACAAATATCTAATTCCGGTGATTGAAGAGCTACTGGATAAGCTGCATGGAACCCAAATCTTCATCAAATTGGATTTAAAATCTGGCTATCATTAGATTTGGATGGATGCTGGGGATGTAGAGAAGACTGTTTTCCATACTCATCACGGTCATTTCGAGTTCTTGGTAATGCCATTCGGACTATCCAATGCTCTAGTGATCTCCCAAAGCGTAATGAACGGTATCTTTAGACCCTACTTGAGGAAATTTATCCTAGTTTTCTTCGATGACATATTAATTTACAACAAGAGTTGGGATAACCATGTTCATCATTTGAGACTTACCTTGACCTCTTTAAGAGATCATAGTCTGGTGGTTAGAAAGGAAAAATGTATACTGGGGCTGAAGGAGGTGAAGTATTTGGGGCATAAAACCAATGCAGGAGGAGTGCGTGCTAACCTATCCAAAATAGAGGCTATGAAGGAATGGCCGAAGCCAAAAAAATCTGAAGGAGCTGCAAGGGTTCTTGGGATTAACTAGCTACTATCGACGCTTCATAGCCCACTATGGAGCAGTAGCTAGACCATTGATTACCTCTTGAAAAAAAGGAACTTCAATTGGGGAGAGAAAGCCTAGGAAGCCGTCAAGGAACTAAAGAATCTGATGGTTACAGCCCCTATGCTGGCATTGCCTAACTTCGATCAAGAATTTATTGTGGAATGCGATGCATTAGGTGAGGGCATTGGTGCAGTCGTTATGCAAAAATAGCGACAGCTTGTGTTTTTCAGTTCAGCCCTCAAGGGAAAGAACCTGTTACTATCCACATATGATAAGGAGCTACTCGTGTCAATTCTTGTTATCAAACATTGGCGGCCATATCTATTGGGAAGGAGATTTATAGTGAGAACGGACCATCATAGTTTGAAATACCTTTGGGAAAAACATATAATCACAGATACACAGCAGAAATGGTTAATCAAATTGATGGGTATGCCTTCACAATCGAATACAAGCAAGGGCACTCGAATGCAGCAACCGATGCTCTTTCCCGGGTATCGCAGAAAGGGATGTTAGCTGCCATTTCTTATCCTGAACCTCTATGGTGGCAACCAATTCAAGACGAAAATAAGCAGCATCCTAAACTCCTAAGGCTGCACCAATTGGTACTCAATAGATAGGCCATAGGGCCACAGGAAATTAAGAAGAAAGTTTTGTTCCTCAAGAATAAAATTACCTTCCAAAAGATTCCTCTCTCATACCAACTCTAATTCGAGAATTCTATGGCTTAGGACATGAAGGGTTCCTCAAATCAATCCATAGAATGAGGGCAGTTTTCTATTGGAAGTCCATGAAGGAGATGCTGAAACAATTCATCCGGGAATATGACATCTGTCAAAGGAACAAACTGGAGCAGAGG
The DNA here is from genome assembly GCA_033439265.1 of Dillenia suffruticosa. Lineage (NCBI taxonomy): Eukaryota > Viridiplantae > Streptophyta > Magnoliopsida > Dilleniales > Dilleniaceae > Dillenia > Dillenia suffruticosa. Next base: position 12,400,201 of record JAVTVX010000001.1, read on the forward strand.
AAGCCAGGAGGATTGCTTCAACCTCTACCGATTCCGAAATGTATTTGGTCTGATATTTCAATGGATTTTGTGGAAGGACTGCCGAAATCAAGAGGGAAGTCAGTAATCTTCATCATCGTAGATCGATTGAGTTAGTATGCACATTTCATCGCTCTTTCTCATCCCTATACTGTAGCAGTTGTAGCGCAGATTTTCTTTGAAAACATCTTCAAGTTGCATGGGATGCCAGAGTCCATTGTGAGTGATAGAGATGCAGTTTTCACCAGCCGGTTTTGGAAGGAACTATTTCACTTGCAAGGCACAAAATTCAATTTTAGTTCCTCTCATCATCCTCAAATGGACGGACAAACGGAGGTAGTGAATCGAACGGTTGAAGTATATTTAAGATGCTTTACAAGACCCAAGAATTGGATGCAGTGGCTGCCTTGGGTTGAGTATTGTTACAATACGGGAACACATTCTGCAACCAAGTTAACACCATTTGAAGTAGTTTATGGAATACGCCCACCTGATCTTCTATCTTATGTTCGCGACACTGCACGTGTGCAAGCAGTTAAGATGCATTGTTAGCTCGAGATCAAATGCTGACAACTCTCAAGAAAAACTTACAACTGGCAGAACAGAAAATGAAGATTTACTATGACAAAAAGCATGAAAACCGTGAGTTTGAGGTAGGAGACATGGTTTACTTAAGGCTGCAACCTTACAAACAAGTTTCAGTAGCTAAACGAAGTTCCCAGAAGCTAGCTCCACATTTTTTTGGACCATTTTCAGTTATAGATCGTATTGGCAAGCTTGCATACAAGTTACAATTTCTAAAAAGGAGCAAGATTCATCTAGTCTTCCATATAACTCTTCTTAAGAAACATCTGGGAGCAGCTTTTCATGACGAACCTCATCTATTAGATTGGGGATCCTCGCTGCCTGAAGAACCACAAAACATTCTGGGCAGGAGAACCAAAGATAAGATAGGCCAAAGGAGGATGCCACATGGGAACTGGAAGAGGATTTTGTGGAGAGATATCCAATTTTTCCTATTATTGAGGACAAGGATGTTTTTGGGCAGGAAGTAGATGATACGGATCTATCATGAACTCTCCCCCAAATATGGCTTGCTAGCATGTCGACCAACAAAGGGTGTTTTTGTCTTTCCTCATTTCTTATTTCTTATTTCTTATTTCTTTTTCTTATTCCTTTTTGTTCTCTCCTGTTAACTTCCGGTAAGCCTTGCTATAACCAATTCGGTTGTGGGAAGATTCTCCCAACGAATTAGCTATGGTATTTACTCCAACTTCAATTTCAATGGAAGATAGTCAATTTTCATTATCAATTTGGTTTGAGTTTTGCTTACTGTTACTTTCTAGTTTATTCTCTTCTGCTGAACACCATAGCTCGACCTAACAGAAGCCAAGGTCGAGGCTGACCTCGAGTAGATCCCACCAGATTACCAAAGGTTTGTGGAAGAAAATTACGGTTGACAATTTCACCTATGTTATTGGCATAAGGGATTCATCGTTTGGGTTCAACAGAGAATCTCCCATGAACTAGAAATGGATCTAGTTGTCAAAGAAAAAAACAAAAAAGATACGGTATTGCTAATAAAGTTCATAGATCTCTTGTGATTTAACTAATTTACAAATTGTAGGCCTATAATTCAAAAATTAAAAATTATTTAATATATTATAAATTAAGAATTTCTGAATCTATTATTTTTTTATCATAAAAAAAAACTCATTTTTTATCAAATATTTTTTTACTACTAAGGGTCCTTAATAAAAAATATATATTTATCATTTTTTATTATAAAAAAACCAAGAAACATTTTTTAAACAAGGGACAAAATTGATAATTATATGATTTTCATTTCAAAAAATTTATAAATCAGATATCAACAATAGTAATTATTTCTATTTCAGAATTTGAACCAAACAAAATGTAATAGATTTCGATTCCGATTCCAATTTCTAAATTTTTTTTTATTTCGATTCCGATTTTGATTTCCAAATGCGAACTAAGCACTTTTTTATTATTTGATATAAATTTATTTTCAATATTTAATTACTATACCAAGAGTACCACTTACAAATTTATTTTTTTTGTCTTAAAACTAAATTTCAATATTGTAATAGGTATCTTATAATGGGACTAGTCATTATTTGAACTTGTTAATTGTGTTGAATTTAGATTTGATTGTAAAATTGTTGTTTTATTTGTTTGTTTTTTATTCAATAAATGTTACAATATCTGTGGACATTAACTCTATCCATGTATTTAATGGCACAAAATTTAAGAATTGGAAAGAGAATGTTATGATCGCTCTTGATTGTATAGATCTAGATCTAGCTTTTTGGGTGAGGGACATGTTACTCTTATAGAAGTAAATTCCTCTGATGATAAGAGGGATTTGGAGAAGTGGCACTGCTCAAATCATATAAGTCTTAAAATCATGCAATGTGTAATTTTGGAAACATTTAGGGCACAATGTTAGAAAAGAATGATGCCAAATTATTGCTTAAAAATCTTGAGAAACATGTTGCTAAAAACAAAAAGGCGGGGACAAGTACTCTTTGGGTAAGTCTTGTTTTAATGAGTTATAAGGATAAAGGGAACATTATTGGGAGCGCAAAAAATGTCTCATCTTGCATCAAAACTGAAAGCACTAAAGTTAGAGATGTGTAAGAATTTGTTTGTGCATTTGGCTTTGATCTCTCTTCCTATATAATTCAGTTAATTCAAGGTCAATTATAACTATTGGCAAATGTTTTGATGATGAACAAAATTGTACATATCTAACTTAGATGATGAGCAAAATATGTTAAATTAATGAAAAATTAATATGAAAGAATCAAGTTTAAGAATCTATATAATCATTTACCTTAGTTACAGATCTAAACAAATCGACTTATATAAAGAACAAGTCGACTTGCTAAGTAAATATCAACATTTAAATTTAGACAGTAGATTACTCATGTCAACTTGAGTGGGATCAAGTTGATTCATCAAAAGGTATAAATCTTATGAATTTAGACAGTAGGTTAGTCAATTTGACTCATCTAGAAAATCAAGTCAACTCGAAAAACATTCTGTGAAAAATGACTGAGTGCGGGTTTGAGAGTAAGTCAACCTGGCCAAAGCACAAGTCGACCTGTCCTATAAAAGTATTAGAGAAATCACAAATTTAAAATTCTAATGGTCAAAATTTTAAATATATAATGTGTCAAAACAAAATTAGGTTAACTTATATTAAAATCAAGTCAACCTAGTATAGTTACAAGTCGACCTACCTCTTTTACATTTAGAAAGATATATGGAAACTAAGTTGACTCAACTCATGGTAGGACAAAAGCCATGCCACAAGCCATAACATATGACAAGACATAGGTCAGGCCTCAGAGCTTAACTCATGCACTAGGTTAAGTCAACTTGCATATTATACAAGTCAATTTGCATATTCTAAACATAGAATATTTTAAGTGATATAAAGATCAAGTCGACTTAGACATCATATATAGTCGACCTATACATGTGCAGCATATTGAAAAACTCAGAGGTCATTATGCACAAGTTAACTTCACCATTGTTCAAGTTCACTTGCGTAAGACTTAGAATTCATAAAAGACTCACAAAGTCAATCTAAAGTCACAACAAGTCAACTTACATAAGCCACAATGTAAATATGCTTAAGCAATGTCATTCACAAGTCAACCTATTGTATGCATGAGTTAACCAACTCAAAGACAAACTTTGTGCATTAATCAACCTAAACACAAAAAATCAATTTCCCCTATGTTCAAAACACTAGAAAATAAAGAAACAACACACATAATAGGATAATATATGCAACAATGATCATGCCCTAAGAAACGAGCAACAAGGCAAGGAGCTAACTAAGCTAATGAGAACATATGTCATCCTAATAAAAACATTAGTCAACATACCTAAATTCAAAAGAGTTAAAGACATTTAAAATAATAAAGCAACAAAAAAGGCATGATAAGAAATGAAAGAATTTTAAGAGAAATAGAATTTTTAATTAAAACATAAGTCAAAAGAATTATGAGGTTCAAAATAAATGAGAAGTCCGACAGAGTATGAGAGGTCAACCTCGTGAACCAAAGCTCAAAATTGCAATTTCTAGAAGAGGTTCAAGTTGACTTGAAGTGCATGCAAATCAACCTGAACATGAGATGAGTTGACAAGAAGTAAAAGAAAGTTGACATGCTTGATTTGCTTAACTGGGCTGCTTAGACATGTTTGATATGCTCAAATCAAAATCAGATAAAACCTTCTCAGTATTGCTAGATCAAATTTGTTCGAATCAGTATTGCTCAGGATTAGACCTACTCAGGATTACTTAGATTGCTCAGGATCAAAGGACTAGATGCATTAAAGCTAATCAAAACACAAGTTAACCTAAGGTGGGGATAACTCGACCTAAATCAAGTTGAAGTCAACCTGGAGGTAGCATAAGTAGACTTGATCAAATCACGAGTCAACCTAAAGGTGAAAGACTTGAGGGACACTGATGATTAACAAAAAGACAAGTCAATTTGTAACAAAGAGGAGACAATCTTAAGCATATATGAGTCGACCAACATGAATAGAAAAAGGAAAAAATTTTAGGTCAAAGGAGCACAAGTTGCTAGCAATACAAGCAAGTTGACCTACTTGAACTGAAAACTTTGAAACTTATATTCTGAGAAGACTCAAGTCATCAGAGAGAAAATGGAAGTCGGCCTACATAAGTTACAGAGTAAAAAAACTTAAGTATCAATATACACAAGTTAATTTGCAATGAATATAAATCGACTTGCATGAGTTGCAAAGAGAATGCACCTAGGCAGAATGAAGCATAGGTCGACTTGATACAAGTGGAAGTTGAATTGCATAAGCTACAAAGTAAAAAAGGCTTAAGTACCATCAAGCATAACTCGACCCAGGAAAGCATAAGCCGACTTGCGTGAGAAGAAAGGAGAAAAACACTTAAACAAAATGAAGATCAAGTCAACCCAAAGAAAGCACAAGTCAACTTGCATGAGTCTCTGTGTAAAAAAAATATTTAAGTTCTATAAAACATAAATTGACACAGGGGAGCACAAATCAACTTACATGAGAAGAAATGAAAAAAATATCTAAGTAAAGTATAACACAAGTCAACTTGTCATGCATATTAAGTTGACTTGTACTAGCCAGAAGCATGCAGGATACAAAGCTCAAATCGACTTGAAGAAAGAAAAAGTTGAGAGTAATTGCTAATTATGCAGAAAAGCTATTGAAGTATTAAATGAAAATCAAAAGAGCTCAACCATTTGCAATGGCTAACTCTAAAGATTCAACTGCTACTTTAGCTCTTGTAATATAAATATAACACTTTTAAGAGAAGAAGAGACATGATCGAACAAGAGAGAACATGATGATCTGAAAACATCTTCTAAGCTGAAATTTCTATTTATGTTATACTGATAGTTGTATATTTTAATGATGCATTAGAAGTTGAAGCTTCATTCATCATGTATCTGTTTTACTTTCAAATCGTGCAAAAGATTAGAAAGAAGGGTTCCTTTAGTTTGGGAATTTAAAATATGTTGAGTGAAGTACACGAGACTTAAGTTTGATAATTCCTATACAAAACTAGTAAGGAATGTTTGAAATAAACACTTGTAAGGTTTGACTAACACTTAAACAAACTACTTGGGTACTATTTGAAAAATAGTAAATCAGAAAATTCAGATGAAGTTTGGAAGTGAACATACACTAGAAAAAGTATAACTATTATAAATCTTTTGTGCTATATTCTTCTCACATATTTTCATTTGAGTCTCTTCCATAAACTCAGAAAAATAAAAAAATGCCAAAACAACGCATTCACCCACCTCTTGATTGTTATACATTGTTTCTTCGATAACTATCCAAAGTAAAAAATGAATTTTAATGACCTTATTTTATATTGTGTACAAGAAAAGCGAGATTAAAGCAAGAGAAGACTAAAAGGGCTTATTTGACTTCAACCTCCAAGAATAATAACAAGAAGAGAAAGAATGACAATAAAGTTGTGTTGCTCTACCATAGAAAAAACAACATAAAAGGTAAATTGAGTAATTTGTTTGTTTCTTTTGTGATAGTACTTCTTACAAACAAAAAACAATGTATTATGTACCACAATTGGCATGTAAAAAAAGGTACATTTCTTATTTTAGTTTGTTCTGAGTTTAATTTAATTTCAGTATCTAGACAACTTAGTGGTTAAATTCTACTATATGACTCACATAAGAGTGTCTATGTAGGGTTACTTGAGCTAGAAGCCATGGTGAAAGATACTTTTATGTAGGCGATGACAAATTAGTTGAAGTTGAGGCAATAAGAAATCTTTGATTTTTGTTAATGATTGAATTTTATTTTTGAATAATACTTTTAGTATACCATTATTTAGACAGAAATTGGTTTCTATTTCTTTATTAAGTAAATTATACTTTTTGCCCTTGTGATTTGACTGAGAACCATATATTTCCCTTAAGATAAAAAAAATCCACTTATCCCCCTATAATTTTAAAAATTGTGATAAGTAGATGGAAATGGTTTGAGTTGACGGAGATTGAGTAACACATGCAAAAAATGTGAGTTGACATATAATATTAATTTCTTTTACCAAAATTATCCCCATTCATTTTCAAGATTTCTCTCTCTTCCCTATTCATCTTCAACTTCACAAAAAAAACTCTCTCTCTCTCTCTCTCTCTCCTCGTTCATTTTCAACCTCCAACACCAAGAAGTAGTTGATCTCGTCGTCCAGATCCAACGACTAAGTTCCACCCAGAACCCTCCTTTACAACAGACTCATCTTTCATTCTAATTGAATTAAAATGCAAACTCTACAAATACTCATCGTCCCTAATAAACCTTTTAAAGGACTAACCCAACCTTCACTAATCACATGTACCCATTCAAGATCAATTCTTGTAAGCTTCACTTTTGGCATTGGTTCAGCCTTGAGAGACTTGTTGGCCCCCTCACTCTCTGCTACAATTAAATCCACAAAAAGCCGACCATCAAGATTGACCTCAAAACAAATGCCATTAAGATGATCCACTAAAGATAGGAGAAATACGATTTTGGATGATTATATCATCTTTCTCCAAAAACACGAGGTAGACATTGTAATAATAGAAAACAATTCAATCAATATCTTTTTTTTTTTTGTTGCACAAGGGTAGCAAAAATCTTGAAATTACATGCGTTCATGAAAATTTGAACATGAAATCTCAGAGTAGATATTAGAGCAAGAGCTATTAACCACTAAAGTGTCTCCTTGCGGACAATCTAATCAATTTTTATCAGACCATTGGAAGCCCTAATTCTCACAAGTTCTTAATACCATAAATCAGGAAATAAAATCAATAGCTTATTATTATTATTATTATTACTAATACTAATAATATTACTATTGAAAAAGTACAAAAGCCCCCATTAGGTATAAGATACATGAATTTGTAGTCGGAAAAGCTAACATACTTTGATGGAAGGATTAATTTTGACAAATTTAGTAGCTGGAGGGAGGACATTGCAAAAATTAAAAGCTTGAGGGCTATTTGTAAGAATATGAAAGTTCAATGGTAACTTTATAGTTTTCCTAGAAGAAAAACAGGTTAAAAACGGTGTAGGGTTTAAGTGATAGGAAAAATAATTTTTTTTATAAAGATTAAAATTTAAAATTTTAATAGTTATACATTAATAAATTTTGATATAATAGTGATTGAGGTATTCAAAGTTATAGTAATAAATGAATTAGGGATATGGACTTTTTTTCCCCTTTTTTGAACAAAGGTAGAAATATTAACTATTATTTTGAATATAACCAGATGAATACAAGGAGTTTTAACAAATATGTAATTAGGTATATTTTTAAAACAAGGAGTATATCAAACAATACTGTTGAAAGGAGTTTTAACAGAGAAAAAAGATCTACACTAGACTACAGCATTCACACGAACAGACTGAATGGAGAGAGGTGCACCTAAAGCACACAGATAAATTCTAGTCCACACTTTAAGTTAACAATAGATTTAGAGGTCAAAAGGTTAGAAGAGAAAAAAAGAAAAAAAGAAAAAATGAAGAAGAAAATTTCTAGACATGAAGTTACAATAATATATCAAACAATCATAGAACAAGAAGCATTAGATCGGTGCTGCGATGGTGCTGCGATGGATTTAGGTTCATAGCCATGCACCCTCAATCGATAAATGCAGGTAAACGAAGGGTTTCCATGGTTGGATGAAAGTTCGAGCCTGACTACGTTGATAACATTGGAGCCTACTGCTTCCAACACATTGAAGGTCTGTGCACTACTCTTTTCAAGGTCGTAAGAAAATTCTGCCAGTAGAATCCTATTGTCAGAATGGTCAACGGCGTCAGCTCCTTGCAACCATCCAAATACACGACAGTCCTTGGGTGCAGTTGAAAGATCATATGCAAGAGCCTGCATTTTCAAAACAATCAAATATGAGTGAGTCACTAACTTTGCATGAACCTCAAAATTTGCAGATGAAACTTCTTCATACATTTCAATTGCACAAGATAAAATGGGCCAAATCACAAACAGAAGATCATCATCAGTCTCATGCAATCAATTCGGTGTCACTCTTAATTGACGTTTGTTGCCATGGGCGGGGTAGAGAAACAGTGAAAAAGCATGAAAACAGCAATGAATATCCAAACTAAATAGAAAATACATAAAACTGCCAACTGGTGCAACAAATGTTATAAAGAAGTGTGTAAATTGAATACTCTAACCACTCCTAAGCAACAGTTTTCAGAAGCAAGCTCTTTTTAACAGAAAGCAAAAGTAAAGTTGTCCATGCATTGCACATCCTAGACCTCCCATGTTAAGGAGGTCAAGTAGCACGTGGCCTTTTTGGACTCCTTATAGCATAGTCAAAGTCTCTCTCATTTGAAACCAACAGCATAATCAAAATCTTCACTAAAGTCATAGATTCGACCAAAGAAATTCATTCGTCCCAAATGAAAGCCACAATTTACTCATGATCCTAAACCACAACTAATTAGGTCAGGCATATAAATATTAGAAAGAGAGCATATGACGCCCACCTTCGAAGATGCATACATGTACACCAAGCTAAACTAGTTAGAAATGGCATCTGCTACATAATTCCTAACCTAACAAAAAAATAGAAAAGAACTTTTTGCATGAATGACAAACCATCAAATCATAAGCAAAGCATAGAAATGAGAAATCTGAGCTTATAGCAACAAAAGTCTTTCAATATAAGATACTGAGATTCAGAGAAAAATAAAATGTAAAGAAAAACATCCTATAGATGGTTTGTTACTCGGTGCTTTAAGTGCATGCAGCCAAGACATTGTGTAAGTGAGGCCATAATACTTGTCCAACTTGAGTTACTAATTAGTCATTAAAAGCAATAAAGCCGACCAGCATTAAACATTACATGAAGTCCTGACATATTAATGAGGGAAGTCCCCAAGCAACCATCAGGCGAGACTATTCTACTTGTTCAACTTGAGTTACTAAACATTAGGCATTGAAAGAAATAAATCCAACTAGAATTCAACATTAAATGAAGTCCTGACATATTAATAATGGAAGTCCCTGATCAACCATGTGTCAATAGTTTAACCCAAAGAACACAGCCTTCTAGTGCACTGAGTTCAAGTTCAATTGTCTCATCTACAAATTGGACCAATTACATTAACTATTAAGTAAGCAGGGAAGGATTCTGCAAGCTTGGTTTTCGACACTCCCAACCAAACAATCCAAAAATATATATATGAAAAATATAAAATTCTCTAATTTTTCATCTATGCCCCTTTCAGACACCTGTATGATCTCCCCAGGCCCCCCAAACACTCGTATCTGGATTTGTTCATTATATGGAAATATACAAATCTTTCCTCTAGACATAATAATAACGATGTTTCTGAGCAAATCCTTGCTTTTATCACACAGTCCAATGACTGCAACTGATAATATGCTCAAAGAACAACTAAATTTCCCAATAAATGCAATTTGTAATGCAGCTATGATTAGATCTCTCTACTGCAGACAGTAATATGATCCCTTTCACATTATACATTTGAAATCTGATTCAGGCAGGAAAACATATGCTATATAATTCAGAATTTTCATATTCACTGAATATAGAGAATGCAACTACTCCAAAACATGAGTGATCCATTACATGCTCTCCCAAACTAAATGAAACATGTGATATTTTACATATTGTTGCCAAATCTTTCCATTATGAAGAATAAGATACAGCAAAACAGTCTAAGGAGACAATTCTCACATTACATCTCAGGACATGGTCACCATAGCCTTAAGTAATCTTCAGCGCAGAATGAGATAGGAAACTAACAAAGTTCTTAGGCATGCTAAAACAACATTCAATTTATGAGTCAAAAACAGAACCAATTCAAAAACCCTCCAGTGAGCCACATGAGAGAGAGAGAGAGGGGGGGGGGGCATACCATCAGGACCACAATACACAAAAATAGATGTCTTAGTGATACCAATCCTAACCAAAACATCAACGCAACTATTTTCTCCATATCCACCCTGCTGTCACTACAGAGAAAAAATCCATAAAATGAAGAAGATCTAACACATGCCTACAGCATCCACACGAACAGACTGAAAGAAGAGAGATACACCCAAAGCACACAGATAAATTCTGGTTCTGGTCTAAAGCTAAGGTTTATAAGAGATTTAGAGGTCAAAGGGATAGAAGGAAAAAAAAAAAAAGAAAATTTCTAGATAGGAAGTTACAAGAATATATCAAACAATCATGGAACAAGAACCATTAGATCTTAGTTGAATAAGAAACCCTGGCTCATGTCGATGTGAGGAATCGTCACCTTTTGAGTGTGAGGAGTGCAACCATCACTCGTGCTACGTTTGATCGTCACCAAGTGATGCCAACTATCAGTATGGTTGAGCATTGTCAGACTAACCATGAGGCATTGGCTACTGTTGTGATATTTGCTTACTAGTCATTTGACATTGACAAGTGGGTTCTGATTACATGTTTATAAGAGTAACTCAGGAATTGCAATGATTATGGTTAGTCTTAGTTGAATGTGCACACTAGCAGATTTCCAATCAACGAAAAAAAAAAGAGGAGAATGTGCACAACAATGGTTAGTTGAGTTACTTGAATAGATTAATTTATGTGAGAGATTATCGTTAAATGTTATTTTATTGTAAGTACACTAGAATTTGCCCACACACTACAAGTGCGATGGTTTGCACTTATTTTTATGATAGCAAATAACTTCAATGAAAGGAGAAGACCATACAAAAAATAGGCAAGAGGACAGGCATCCTCAAAAGGACAAGAGACTAACCAATGCACAAAACTTCTGTTATTTTAGAAAATGAATTTCAAGAGAATTAACTAAAAATAAATTAGAAGTTATGTGTGCGTAGATTAGAGAGAGTCACAAACCTTAAGTAGATTACTATTTTATCCTTTGGTTAATTTTTTAAATCATACATAAGTGATGTTATTTTTCAAATAACAAAATGATTTAAGGAATTTATATGAAAAAAATGTGACAAGGAATCAAGGAACCAAAAAGCAAAGTTGCCATCATATAATAGACAAGAACATTTGTGGTCTTGTTACGCACCAAGACATGCACAATAGCTTCTTTTCCAAATTTAGCTTTCAAACTAAGTCCTTAGGCTCATAAACCATCATCAATGCGAATAATGACTCATCCAGCATAAACAATGACCTAAGAAAATCTTTCAACCTAAAACTAACAACCTGCATAGTCCATTAATTGTGGTGCAATTAGATAAAAAATTGAATATGCATCCCTCTTCTCTTGTTTATCCATGCGTCTATTTACCTATTTATTTCAATATGTACAAACTTTTTGAAACAGTGTAACATGGATCAACGGAAGGTTCCAGTAAGTTTTCTGATTAGGACACACCTTCTAAAAGGGGTCAGCATTGAAAACCATGATTTATGAGTCAACTTCTATATGAACTAGTCTCGTCCTAGCCTAGGGCACGCAGAGCATATTACCCACAGTAAGCACCCTATCCACGAGACACTCCACCAAGATTACCTTAACGACTGCATACAATAGCTTAATTTCATGTTGACTATGAACCAAAACATCATAAAATGCTTGGAACAAGAATACTTTTTGATCAGTTTGCAGAATTATCTATGCGCCCATACAGTTTTCACCAGTTAACTAAGTAGTCTGCGGCAATCACAAACCATAAATTCAACTAAAAGGCACATATAGAAAAGATTCACCAGTGAGCTTATGTCAAGGCAGACGAGAAAAATCACCTTAGCAAGATGCTCTACAGTAATAGCCTCAGGTACAATTGCAGTCCTTAACCTGATTTCCACAAATCCAGTGCTTCCTTTCAGTGGAAAACACTGTCCAGGCTCTCCAAAACTTGGTTTTAGCATCCTTACTGCATCAACATGGACCCCAGACCGAGCTGCAGTCATTGACATCCACAAGGAACCCTTCCCACCCTTAAAGGGCTCAGAATGCCTAACAACAAAAGCCCCCCCTGAAGCAACTGCATAATCCACCCTCCCTAGCCCATCAGCCGCATGTCTTTCAATCTCCTTCTCAACTATATCCCTCGCCACCGCTCTCACATCATCCAAACTCAATTCTTTATTTCCAGGCTTACTCTTCTCTGCCTTCTTCAACTCATTGTAAAAGTTATCAAAATCTTCTTTTGTAAACATGTCCCTCGCTCTCAACTCACTTGAAATCCTCTCTAACAGCTCCGTCCTCATATCCATTTTCTGCAATTCCCCTTCCAAAGCCGCCCCTTTCTCATCAATTTTCTTATGCAATTCCCTTCTCAACCCTCCAACTTCACTCTCAATCTTCCTATCCACGACCTCTACCTGAACTTGCATCATTTTCGTCGCAGTCTTCACAAATGCCTCCACTTCTGCTATCCGACTCTCGTACTCAGACACATCCTCTGGAACTACACTCACGTTCCCGGAATTCGCTACCAATTTCCTAATCATCTGAACTAACCCTATTATTACCATAAGAAGAAGAAAGTTTTTAGCGATTACCCTGATTACCGTCAACCACCTCGGCTTCTCCGGCTTCTGAGAAACCTTTCGAGCTCTTCGCGGAGACACAGTAGAAGAAGGAACTGTCTTCTTCACCGTAACTGCTTCCTTCGATCTCTCAATAACAGCTTCTCCACCTCTGAGTGAGTAACTGAGATCTCTAGAAGCCGAAGCAATCTTGTCATCGCCGCCGTTCGTCATCAGTCCGCCACCACCGCCATCCGTCGCCAAATCGGTAGTCGATTTCTTCTCTCCGACTACCACCGGCCGCCGCCGAGAGGCGGTGTTTGCAGTGATCGAGACCGTCGAAGCAGACATTGAAAATTCTTGTGCGATTCAACGGACTCGAAACTTGAAACCGGGAGTGACTTGACGAAACCCTAATTTATTTTAAAAATCCAAGATTGAGAGACTTTGAGAAAATGTAGAGGGAGAGAAATGGAGGAATGGAAGACAAGGGGGGGCCCGACTCGATAACAGACGTTTTAAGCATCTCAGGTTCCGCTTAATTATGAAAAATATTTTCTAATTTTTCACCTCAATTTTTTTTTTATATTTTCTATCTTTAAATAAAAAAAGTAAAAAATTTTAACAAAAATAAAAATTTTAAAAATATATTCCAAAAATATTTATAAAACTAAAAAATATATTTAAATATAATTAAAAAATAAACTTTTATATCTAGCTCTTTCTGATTAAATGAGTTTACTCATTCTCCGTGTTTTCTGGTTCTTTAAAAATTTTAAAAAGTAGTCATTTTATTTATAATAGAAATAATAAAAAATAATTCTAAAACTATTTTCTTTTTTTATAAATTAAAAAATCATATTTTTTAATTTTTATAAATAAAAATTAAAAAATAGAGTATTTAAAAATAGTTTCATTTTTTTTAAATATCCTTATTTTTATAACTACACGCACTTTTGATTTTTCTTCTTCGTTTTCTTTTTCTTTTATTTATTTATTTCCAAATCTGGCCATTCATTTCGAATTAGAAATCGGCAAATCCTTCCATATGTCTCGTGGGTACTGGACCCCACTTTAACACTAACTGTCAAACCAGGGCAAGCCATTATTTAAAATTAAAATCCGTAACAAATTTATTAAATTATTTTCAAATTTTCAAACTTTTTAATGAAAATATCGATAAATAACAGTTTAAAACATAGTAATTTTATATTTTTTAATATAATTAATAATAACACCATTTTAAGTAAATTAAAATTTTAAAATATTCAACTATTTTCATGCTAACATATACTTTTTTATACCGTCAATGGATTCATAGTCAAGTCTAAATAGGATGTAACACTTACTATTTAAGAATATGTGCAAAAATATATAAATGATCTAAATATTACATATCATAATTTAATAAAAAAAATTTTGTTTAATTTATGAATTTTCATATCACATAAATAATAACTCATGAAACAATTTTTTTTTTTTTATACATAGAGAAATTCAAATTCAAATTCAAATTCAAAACCTTTAACAGTAGAGAGAGATAATGCCAGTTGAGCAATAAGTCACTAACTTATGGGACTATTATTTTTTTAGTACATAGGGTGACTCGAAATCAAAACTTATGTAAGAGAGGAGACGTTACCAATTGAGATTCAAATGTTAAATTTAAAATGTCAAGAGTTGGACATTGGATCTGTCTTAATTTTGAGAGTTAAATGTGCTCTAATCTCGGCTATCGAATATATTTTAATAATCTTAGCAATTTAGATCCATTTTAATCTCTAGCTTCATTTGTTTTAATCTTACCCATTCATTTGACCATTATAAAATTGCTAGTAATTTTAGCTATTGAATTTCTTTCGATCTTTACTACCCATTCTTAAAATCTATATAGTTTTAATAGATGAATTAATGAATTAACATTTATCCCTAACTTCTCATCCTTGTTTTATCTTTTTATCCTTTATGTGTCTCCCCATCGTTCTTTCCTTTCATTATTTCCACATCCAATCGTATCCACCAAAAGTCTCAACTTTCCTCGACCATCTCTAACTATTGGTGAGCCTCACTACTCTCAATTTTTTTTTTGGTGAATAAACGAAGAAACCAGAGAGAAAAGCAAAAAACAAAGGGAGAAAAACACAAGGAGCAAAGCGGAGGTCAGCCGGCTGAACTACAGCCAACACGTCTCCTAACCCCGAAGGTGTCTGAACTGTCTTGCTCCAACAGAGAAGCCAGACTAGTTGGAGGGGATGAAACTTCATGAATCCCAGCCGGGGCACCTTTACCTAATTTAGCTAGCTTGTCGGCACATCTATTAGCTTCTTTAAAGATGTGAAAAACTTCTGAGACTCCCATGAGCTGCATGAAATCTCTGCAGTCTTGGATTAAGATTCTCCAAGGATGATTTTCTCTTACTCCCTTATTGATTGCTTGAACTAAGACCAGCGAGTCACTTTCGACAATCAAGGGGTAGAGGTTCTTACTCTTAGCAATCCAAAGACTCTCCCACAAGCCTCTTAGCTCTGCCAAATCAGCCGACGACTTGCCAATGTTAATCCAAAACCCATAGACCCAGTTACCCTTGCAATTCCTGAAAATTCCATCTGCTGAGGCCTAGTTCCCATCACGACCAGCTGCACCATCCACATTAAGCTTGAGCATTCCTTCCATAGGGTGCTTCCAATAGACATACACCTCCTCCCATCTCCTGTAGACTTTTGCAAAATTGTCCCCATTCAACTTTCCTAAACAACGCACTCTGTTAACTACTGAGATGGGAGGTTCACGCTTCCCTTGAAACACAAAAGAACACCTGGATTTCCATATTTCCCACACCGTGAGAAAGAACAGCATGACTTCATTCTGTAGACCCAACTTAAGGTTTTTATTTGCTCCCTCTCTCCGCCAGTCCAAAACATTTATGTTCCAAAATGTAGCTGAATTGTCTACACCCTCAACAAGCTTGCACCAGATATCATGCACATGACTGTAGTCCCTCAGCGCATGCTCAGGCGTCTCCTCTACCTCTTTGCAAATGCAATAGCACTCATCTTCAATAATGCCTCTCCTTTTCAATTCTCTTCTCGTCAAGATTTTTCCCTTAACTGCCAACCAAATGAACATCCTGATCTTTTCTGGACACTGCAGCTTCCACACCCGCTTCCATCCCAAACTTTCCTTTGAGGAAGACACCAGGTCTTTTTTTTTAGCCTAGTAAGCAAAAGCAACTAAAAACTCACCATCTGGCCTCTCCTTCCATATAATAGAGTCAGGACTTCTCCTAAAGTTAGGGATGATCACTACTCTAATTTGGTCTGTTTTCTCAGTAGGAAGCACAACTGCCAACGACTCCAAGTTCCACCTACCTTCTTCATCCCAAAAGTGGGACACTTTGATGTCATTTTGATCAGCAACTTGGGGATCTAGAGCCTGTCCTACCAACTCTTTTTCTTCCACCCAAATGTCATGCCAGAACCGAATGGAATTACCATCACCAATCAGCCACTTGATGTTCCTTCTGAGGCACTCTTTACCAAGACACATCCCCTTCCAGATATTTGATCTTTTACCCTTCCTCGTGTACTCTAGAATGCTCTCTCCCTTCCTCGTGTGCTCTAGAATGCTCTCTCCCTTAGCCATAACTTAGCCATAAAAGCCATATTCTGCTTCCTCATACTTCTAATGCCCAACCCTCGATTTCCTTTGGGCACACAAACCTTATCCCACTTAACCAGGTGGACTTTCCTCTTGTCCTCACTGCTACCCCATAAGAAGTCTTTATTAAGTTTGTCTAACTTTTTGCAAATGCTTTCCAGGAACCATGCTGACTGCATTGTGTACATAGGAATAACTGTAGTGACAGCTTGAACCAGAGTATTTCTGTTTGCAGTACTCAGAAGGTTAGCTTTCCAACAGCTCAATTTGCTTTGCACCCTTTCTACCACATGCTGGTACGAGTTCTTGTGCACCCTACTATGAATAACGGGCATACCCAAATAAAATCCTAAATCTTCTGTGATAGAGATTTTGTAACAGGCTGCTAGGGAGGACCTAATGTGCCGAGAAGTCCTGTTAGCGATCCAAATTTTAGACTTTTGGGGATTAACTTGTAAGCCACTCTCCTCCGCAAATTCCTTGAGGCAGCTCAAGATATTGCTTAAACTCAGATGTTCCACCTCTGCAAAGAGCATTAGGTCATCAGTGAAGAAGAGGTAAGAGATTTGGGGGGGCCCTTCTAGTAACCTTGATTGCTTTCCAGACCCCTTTCCTCACTTTTTCCTCGATCATGCAAGATTGTCTTTCCATTACTAGAAGGAAGAGATACGGGGATAAGGAGTCACCTTGACGCAAGCCTTGCCCCACTTTGAAAGAAGGCAGAGACTCTCCATTCCAGATAATAGTAATCTCCCCATTTTTGATAGCAAACATGATGAGCTTCACCAACTTTAGAGGCACTCCGGTCTCAATGAGCATCTTTGCCAAGTAATCCTAGCTAATCATATCGTAGGCTTTTCTTAAGTCAATTTTCAATATCATGGCCTGCTTGGAACTTTTGGACTGACCTATGGAGTGAACAATTTCTCACAGTGTGATAATGTTGTTAAGAGTGCCTTTCCCAGGAAGGAAGCTATTCTGGTGAGGGCTAATAATCTTCTGCAGCAAAGGCCTAAGTCTAGCTACCAAGCACTTACTAAAGATCTTGTATGAGATATTAAGCAGACTGATGGGGCGGAAGTCTGAGATAACTTCAGGGTGTCTTGACTTGGGAATCAATATCATATAAGCCATAGCCATCTCGGGAAGGAAAAAACCATCTTCTAGCGCATTGTTGACAAAATTACAGAGTTTGGCCTTTACCGTGTGCCTGAATTTTTGATAAAAGATCGGTTGAATCCCATCTGGCCCTGGCGCTTTAAAACCCTTCATTGAGAACATTGCAGTCCTGACTTCTGCCTCAGGAAAACTTCTGCAAAGCCAGACCTGGTCCTCAGCACTAATCTTCTACCTATCAAACATGAATCTGCTGCTAGGCTCCACAATTTTCCTGCCTGCAAAAGGTTCAGAAAAGAAGTTTATGGAATGATTCTTAAGCCTGTCCTGGTTTGAAAACCAAGTTCCATTGATCTTCAGGGCCGCAATCCGGTTAGCATTTCTCCTCATCTTGGTTGTAGCGTGAAAAAACTTGGTGTTTCTGTCTCCTTATACAAACCAATTAATTCTAGACTTCTGGAACCATAGAGTTTCTTCTTGATCAAGAACTCTTTGATACTCTTCTAGAAGATTAAGCTCTAGCTCCTACAGATAGCTAGAATCCTTATATCTAGTGGATTTTTGGATCCCATTCAACCTGGCTTCAAGAGTTCTTTTGCGATAGAAAATGTTTCCAAAGACCATTTTATTCGATACCTTGACCTCCTCCATAATGCTACTGATTGCCATTTCCAGAGGACCATTCGTGCTGCTCCAGACCTCTTCAAACACTTCTCTAAAGTTTGGATGGAGTAGCCATGCAGCTTCGAACCTGAAAGGCTTCTTGTCCCTGTTGGGGGGATTGTCGTGCTAGTGTTGAGACAAACTGGACAGTGATCCCCATGAAGCCTAGTCAGGTTTTGCACATTCATTTCAAGAAAAGCTAGCTTTGCTTTTAAGTTACAGAGGATTCTGTCCAACTTCAGGTGCAGACCAGTACCTCCTCGTCCCTTCCCAACCCAAGTGAACTTATAACCACACGTTTTGGCATCAATCAAGTTACAGGATGACCACCAACTTCTGAATCTTTGGCATCTTTTCCACGTACTGCTATTGATCCTGCTAGTCTTCTCCAAGCTTCAATATCATTGAAATCCCCCATTACCACTATTGACCTAATAAAGTTTTGATAATGAGTGGTTAGAAGGAAAAGAGTTCAAAAATATAAAAAAACAGATAAGAAAATTCAGAATCCTACAGTACAGGTCGACCTGCTTAGAAAACACATCGACGTGTGACATTCACACACACATCGACCCATTTGATGCTCTTATTGACCTGAGCCAAATGTTTTCTATTAGAAACATAAGTCTAAACACTTTGATCCACATAAGAGCACATCGACATAGGAAGTCAGGTGGACCAATTTAAAATAACACATTAACCAATTGCTTAAGCACATCGACCTGAACACATTAGACATCGACACTAAGAATGGAGAATACATTAGGACATCGATGTC
The DNA here is from genome assembly GCA_033439265.1 of Dillenia suffruticosa. Lineage (NCBI taxonomy): Eukaryota > Viridiplantae > Streptophyta > Magnoliopsida > Dilleniales > Dilleniaceae > Dillenia > Dillenia suffruticosa. The sequence goes on from JAVTVX010000001.1 coordinate 12,419,488, forward strand.
TGCACAAATCATGTCAACCTGAGATGGCATGAATAGTGACATGTCAACCAATTCATTCTGACACATCAACCAATTAACTTATTAATAGTAACATGCCAATCCGTTGATACAATATATCAACCTGCTAGTTCAAATACACATCAACCTGATTTACAACACATTAACCTGAACAGTATCATGTCCACCAATTTCATACACTATGTCGACCAATTTGATATCTAAATAGTAACATATCAACCTGTTGGTTTGACACATCAACCTGATAACACTTGAGTGAGAAACACACTCATCAACCTGCTCTGTTCTTGTCAACCTGGCCAAAACATATCAACCAATTCACTCAAACACGTCGACCAATTCAATAAGTGAATAGTGACACATCAACCCTTGATGAACACATGTCGACCCATCCATTATGTTTCTTAAATACTGTACATCGACACAGCAAAATATTTGTCGACCTGAGGAAACACATCAACTAATTCATTTCTTCAAGTCCACTAATTTTTATTTGCACAGTAAGATGTCGATGTACGTAGTGACTTTTGTCAACCTGATATTCAATTGCTCATTAAAATACACATCGACCTATTAGTTTCATGTTGACACAACACATACACATCAACCAATTGAATTCCACACATCAACCAAATTGTAATCTGAATAGTAATATGTCGATACATCAAGTTAGACTTGTCGACCTACCTCTCACAAAGTCAGAAAGGTCACACATCGACACGGTTGAAATGTTGTCGACTCAGAGGAATACATCGACCAATTAAAAATTTCGTGTCCACCAATTTTATTTGGCATAGTTTCTTGTTGAGTCGATATAGTATCTTGTCGATTTGTTTGCATAGAAATACACTAGGAATGATTCAAATTCAGGTCGATGTCCTCAATAGATCTGTCGACCTGTGTGTGTCAGCAAAGTCTTGGGAGCCCAAAAATCTTGAGACTCTAACAATGGATGAACTCGTGGGATCCTTGATAACTCATGAAATGAAACTGAATGTGAAGGACTCTGCCAAAGAAGAAAGAGGCAAAAAGGTTGACAGTGAGAAAAACACATCTAGTTCAGGAGAAGAAGAAGATGAAGAGGATGAAACTCTTCTGGCAAGAAAATTGATGATGAGGAAGAGGAACAAAAATAAGTTATTCTTCAAAAAGTTAGAAAAGAAGGAAAAAATCAGATGTTTTAAATGCAAAAGGTTGTTGCACATGAAGGCTGACTGCCCCTCTTTAAAAAGGGATGAAAAGAAGCAAAAAATAGGACAGAAAAGAGAAGAAAAAGAAAAAGGCACTTGCTGCATGAAGTGATGAAAATTCAAGCTTAAGTGATGAAGAGCAAATTAAGGACAAGCAAACATTTGTTTCATAACAAATGAAAAATCTTCTGACAGTGAGGTAAACTCTATACTCTATTTATCATGTTCTGAATCTGAAAATGAGTTTTCCATCTCTGAATTATGTGTGGTTTTAGTAGAATCACTAAAGGAATTAAAAAACTAAAAAGGAAAAATAATTTGCTAAGGAAAGAGTTGACTGAAATGTCAAAATATCATAAGAATAAAAAGGTGAAGTAAATGAGCTAAAAAGAAAAAATGTTGTATTGAATGTGTACGTTGATGAACTAAAGAAGAAATTGAATGATGATTGTTCAGAAAAAGGCAAAAGATACTCTAGCAAATGAAAACATGCTCTTAAAGAAAGAATTAGAGATTTTGAAAGAAAAGAACAGTAGGCTGAGTATTGTTCTAATGAAATTCATCTCAGGCCAAGAAAAGCTAGATGCCATGCTATGAATCCAAAAAACTGTATTTGATAAGACACATAATAGACACTGCATTTACTGCAAGAAGAATGGACATTCAATTTTTGATTGCTGGTTTCTAAACACTTCAAGAACTAACTTAAAATGGATTCCCAAAGATAACTTTAGAGCTAACTCAGCCGAACCCAAAAAGATATGGGTACCAAAGGCAAAAGTGTAATTGTTTTTTTACTACAGGTGTTCTTAAAGTCAAGAGAATCTCTTGCCAAGTCTGTGTGGTGCATAGACAGCGGATGTTCAAGACATATGACCGGAGACATATCGAAATTCTCTCATCTTGAAAGCAAGAAAGGAGGAAAAGTCGCGTTTGGAAACAATTCAAAAGGAAGGGTTATCGGCATAGGCAATATTGGAGGTAAATTTTCTGAATCTCAAATTCAAAATGTGTTGCTTGTCTTTGGATTGAAATTTAGCTTATTGAATGTTAGTCAACTGTGTGACAAATGCTATTATATATTGTTTGAAGTTGATGCATGCTCCATTATTGAAAATTCCTCTGGACTTTCAAAGTTTACTGACTATAGAAGAGGAAACATATATGCAATTGATCTAAATCTATTAGAACCCTCAAATGAATCATGTCTAGTTACAATAAATAAGAATTCTTCATGGCTATGGTATAGAAGATTAGGATATGTTAGCATGGACACAATTTCAAAATTAGTTAGGAAAGATATAGTTAAGGGTCTTCCAAAATTGAAATCTGAAAAGGGTAAACTGTGTGATACATGTATGAAAGGAAAGCAAACAAAAATACCTTTTAAATTTAAAAATTGTGTGTCAACAGGAAGTCCTCTATAACTTCTTCATATTAATTTGTTTGGATCTACTAGAATACAAAGTTTAGAAGGAAAATATTATGATTTTGTAATCATTGATGATTACTCTAAATTCACATGGGTGCTATTTCTTGTCAAAAATGAAGAAGCTAGTGAGGCATTTATTAGACTATGTAAGAAAATTCAAAATGAGAAGGCATTATCGACTAAGAGTATTAGGAGTGATCATGGCAAGGAGTTTGAAAATAAAACCATGGATGAATTCTGTAATCATTATGAAATTAACCATAACTTCTCATCTCCTAGGACACCTCAACAAAATGGAGTGGTAGAAAGGAAAAATAGAACCCTCCAAGAAATGGCTAGAACAATACTTTGTGAAAATAATCTACCTAAATTCTTTTGGGCAGAAGTAGTGAACACATCATACTATATTTTGAATAGAACACAAGTGAGACCAATTCTAAAGAAAACCCCTTATGAACTTTACAAAAAAAGGAAACCAAATATATCATATTTAGAGTGTTTGGATGCAAATGCTTTGTGTTGAACAATAGAAAAGAAACATCAAGAAAATTTGATACCAAAAGTGATGAAGGAATCTTTTAAGGCTATTCTCTAGCAAGCAAAGCTTATAAAATCTATAATAAAAGAATCATGACAGTGGAAGTGTCAATTTACGTAGAAGCTGATGAAAAAATGACATCAATCAAAGAACAATAGATGACGATAAAATGACTGAGAAGTTAAATGAAATAAGTATATCTGATGATGTAAATAGTTAGAAAGAAGAACCAAATGAACTCATGGTGCATGAGGAAAGAAATCAAATACAGCAGGAGCAAGAAACCAAATATCCTCAGATTAAGAAAGATGTAAATCCAGAAAATATAATTGGGAGTATTAGTTCTGGAGTAAGAACAAGATCTGCAATCCATAATCAATGTGAGTATGTGGCATTTATTTCTCAGAGTGAGCACAAAAACGTGAATGAAGTCTTAGAGGATGAGCATTGGATTATGACAATGCAAGATGAACTGAATCAGTTTGAAAGAAATAATATATGGAATTTGGTGCCTAGACCCATAGATCAATCAGTAATTTGAACCAAATGAGTTTTCAGAAATAAGTTTGGTGAATTTGGCACAATCACAAGAAACAAAGCAAGATTAGTAGTTAAAGGTTATAGTCAGGAATTGATCACGACGAAACTTATGCAACAGTAGCAAGATTAGAAGCCATAAGAATGTTGCTTGTCTTCTCCTGCTTTATGAATTTTAAGTTTTATCAAATGGATGTCAAAAGTATATTTTTTAATGGTTATTTAAATGAGACAGTTTACATTGAACAATTTTCAGGATTTGAAGATCTTAAGTGTCCTGAACATGTGTACAAACTGACCAAAGCCTTCTATGGTCTGAAACAAACTCCTAGAGCTTGGTATGAAGATTAATTAATTTTTTGACAGAAAATGACTTTGTACGAGGGAAAATAGACACCACTCGGTTTGTCAACAAGAGAGATGATAATTTCTTGATAATACAAGTATACGTAAATGACATAATATTTGGAGGAACTAGCACTAGAATGTATGAGGAATTTACAATCAAAATGCAAGGAGAATTTGAAATGAGCATTATGGGTGAGCTGAACTACTTTCTTGATATGCAAATCAAACAATCAGAAAATGGAATCTTCTTAAATCAATCAAAATATGCAAATGATTTAATTAAAAGATTTGGTTTTTGTCACACCCCGATCAGTGATCCAGAGGCTGTGAACAGTTGCCCATTACCTCGGACACCGGCCCAACCCCGCCAAATATCCTCAAGGTAACGTAAGGCTAATCATAATTTCAGTTACAAATATTTTATTAGTATTTAAAATACAAAAGTTCTCAAACATATATATATATATATATAAATATATATATATATATATATAAATATATATATATATATATATAAATATATATATATATATATATATATATATATATATTGCAAATGAAAGTTCCTTTGTTTCATATAGTTATTCTAACATGATCAACTAATGTCATCAAATATACAGCAGAAGTTCCATACCTTAATACGTCTCTAACAATAGTCTCTAGAATTTGCGTACGTCGATGTCTATCAACGTGTCCCTCTAAATACTATCTCTGCAAAATTTAAGGGTGTGAGGGGTGAGTAAAATTATTTATTCAGTCGGTGAATAATCGTAACATGTAGTTAATAAGTGGTGTGAAAATAAAGTATTAAAACCATATATATATATATATATATACTTTATATCATATTTCAAGTATGAATGACAATTTCAAACATATTTTTCTAACATCATCATCTATAAAAAATATGCATCCAATCTCATATCGTAAATCGTAGAGTCATGCCAAAACAAGCTCTCACCAAGGGTCTACCTCAACCAATGACGAGCCACCAAGAGTTTTTCATTTAAACGAATAAACAACCCTAACCTTGGCATTAGCATTGGGCCTCCCCAAGTACTAGACTGAAACGTCATTTAATCCTCTCTTTTCGGTTCAACTTGGTGAGTCCGAAACATAATATCATATACACGCCACGTAACCATGTGAAGTGTCTGCATCTCGAGGCATCACAAACGTGCAATAATCTATATAACGAGACGGGTCTGTTATAGCATACAAGACGAGTCTGTACGGGACGACGCCTATCATATCATAGTATCATGGCTATAAGTACTATCCTCGATCTATGATCAAGGGGATTCATGTACTAATGCCTGAGTATCTAGTCTCGCATCAAAATCATCAATAAATCAACTGTGTCATAATGTCGAGAAAAATCATGAAAGTCCAATATAGTATATTATAGCATATAACATCAAGTACATTTCATGATTTAAAACATGACACTTATATTTTTCATCAAAATTCATAGATGCATATTAAAGAAATTTGAAATATTCCATTTATTACAAAATTGTTACCAAATCATTTAACAAACCATTTCACAACTATTTCATAAAATCATGTTTTGAAAGAGATAGAATATGGTTTTGCTCATTAACTACACGATGACAGTAAAAACTTACTCATTTGTACGGGAAGGGTACACACTCCCCTAAAACCTCGATTATCAACTAAGTCATCCCTCGACTGTAGTATAGTCGTCTACATCTAAGATAACAACATATATATATATGTCAATCCCCCTATTTCTTTTAATAAAATTTTGGATTTTCAAGTTCCCCTTCTGCGCAGTTTTAGGAAAAATATCATAACTTTCTCTATATAAATCGGATTCGAATGATTCAAATTGCTAATTAAAGCTAAGACATATACCTACAATATTTGTGTTCCACTTATCTCCAAATTCTTACTGTACGAATTTATAAAAATCTATCTTCAATACAATTCGTACTAATATAACTAAATTTGCGCAGTTTTGGTAGAAAATTTATATCGTAGTATATATATCTCCGATTTACATGATTCCAAGTTCTACTGAAAGACAAGAGATAGCTACAACTTTAATGTTCAGTATTTCCTTTAATTCTAAGTGTAGAATTTTATATAATTTCATTTCATTCTCAGTTCCAGTTTTAAATTATGCTCTGCATAGTTTCAGTAAAAACACCATAACATCTAGCATACAACTCCGATTCAAGTGAATTTTAGTTTATTTTAAAGATAAGATCGAGATCGAAAACTTTGATGTTTTAAGTTTCTCTAAATTTTATACAGAAGATATTTTAAAAATTTATACAACATACTGGCTATGCACAGAGGATGAAAAGCAGAATATGTTATTTTGCTTCCTTTCCAAAATCACTATAAATCACATTCTTAATGGAAATTTTCGTGCCATACCTTATTGTATAGCTTAGGGAGTCTAGTTTATTGAAAAACAAACGGTTTAAAATTTTGAGTTTTATACAATGAGATATCAGGACAAGATAACACATAGCTCAAATCTAAAACAATCATATCTAGCATGTTAGTACATGCATTTAATTTCACTACTTGTAAATACTTCAATTTTGAGTATTTTATATTCCTTTGTATGATCCTTTGCTAACTAATACCCATCATTTTGATCTTGATTTTCTTGAAACCTTGATTACCTTAGCACGATAGTAACTTAATTCATCAAAAATTAATCTCTACACAATCTTTATATTGTCTCAATCAACTAGAAATATAGAGTCAATGATATTTTTACATCTTTTACTTATGTTCCTTTTCCAATGCTCCAAGAATTCCATTAGCAAATCCCTCTTTCCTCACTCTAATTTTCGTCCAAGTGAGGTGAGTAGAAAAGAAAATGGTTGGTTTTGGTCTTTTATAAATCTAATCAAGCTATCTTAACTCTTGATTTATTTTGTATGCAAGATCTTTACTCTACACTTATCCTAAGCCTTTCTCTCATGCAAGATTACTTACAAGCTACCTTCATGCACCTCTTTCATGTCAATTTCGTTTATGATGAATTTAAGCAGAAAAAGAGGAGTTTTGACCAACCAATGAGAATTCATGTAAAGATTTTTTAACCAATGAGATTTTTCTTTGGTGGAATGAGTTTAGGTGGCCACTTTGTGTGCTTTTGGCCAATGGTTGATCTCCAATTGTCATAATTGTCATTCAATGGTTGGTTTTGCAACTTAGTCCCTCAAGTTCTCATATTTACACTTTAGTTCCTAAACTTTCCATATTATATGATTTTTTATAAAATTTTCAAATTCCCTTCTTTATACTTATAATTAAATTTTGGCTTTCATTAGCTGTTTTTAGCGATTTTAGAGTTTGCCAGCACTTTTTGAAAAATTTTTCGGTTTATCGATGGAATTTTTGGTTTAAGTGATTTTAAGGGTAAAGTTTTAGAAATTTCAAATTATGTGTCTCAAATGGGTGCAGTATCATATATATGAACTTAAGGAGAGTACATCATATACCGAGAGTCGATGTTACAGGTTTAGTGACTGTAAGAGAAATGCAACACCAATGACCACAGACATTAAGCTAAACAAAAATGAAAATGGCAAGTCAATTTGTCAAAAACTTTACAGAAGTATGATTTTGTCATTACTCTATCTTACTGCTTCAAGACCTGACATACAATTCAGCATATGTTTTTGTGCTAGATTTCAGTCAGATCCTAAAGAGTCCCACTTGGTTGCAGTCAAAAGAATCTTTAGATACTTAAAGGAAACAACACTCTTAAGACTTTGGTATGATAGAAACTCAAGCTTTCAACTGCATAGGTTTTGTGATGCTGACTTTGCTAGATGCAAAGTAGATAGAAAAAGCACAAGTGGCATTTGTCAATTTTTCAGAACCATGTTGGTATCATGGTCTTTGAAGAAGCAAAGTAGTGTGGCTTTGTCAACTACAAAAGCTGAATATGTCTCAGCTGGACAGTACACAACATAGATACTTTGGATTAAACACCAAATGAAAGACTACGAGCTAAATTTTGATTGCATACCAATCAAATGTTCGCACAAGTACAATAAATCTCACAAAGAACCCAGTGCATCTCTCTCAAACCAAACACATAGAAGTAAGATATTATTTTATCCGTGATCATGTTCTAAAGAATGAGATTGTTTTTGAGTACATTGACACTAAAAAACGAATTGCTGATATTCTTACCAAACCATTAGATAAAAATAGGTTTTGTAAATTAATAAGAGATTTGGGAATGATAGAAATGAAAAGATAAAGATGACGAAACGAAAAGTAGAGTATCAGTATTCTGAAAAATATGTCGACCAATTTGAAAATGTACAGAGTCATGTCGACCTGTTTGATGTTGGAGAAATAGTCCATGTCGACTTGTTTAATGTTGGAGAAATAGTCCATGTTGACCTGATCATGAACCAACACTTAGAACCAATCTCCGGAAATGACACATAGACCCGTCCCTAATGATGTCAACCTGAGAAGCAGCAAGAAGGCATGCCGATACCTCTTTTAGTATGTCGACCTAATCATTCAAAACAACCAAAAAGGTCATTTTGTACTTAATCCTGTCGACCTGAGACATGCCTAATAGAATACCAACAGTCGACACATCGATCTATCTAATCCTAATTCCTAAATTTCAAACTTTCCCTTTCTCTCTTTCAAAACCTAACCTCCCAAATTCGAAACCCTGATTCCTAAATTGAAACCCTAATCATCCAAATCCTCTCAAGAATCAAATTTAGATAGCTCCTAAGATGAAAATGGCCATCAAGAAACCCACGGAACCCTCGAAACGACCTACCAAACTGATGGAAAAGGGCACATCTTTTTCTGCACAGCGAAACCAATAGCCCCTCTACCGTAACTGTTCCCTCAGTTTAGCACCTACGAGTTTCAGACGATTGAACATAATAAATTATACGATAGTGTGTTTTTGAAAAGAAAGGTGAACCATGGTCGATTGATCAAGTGGGAGTTTTTGAAAAAAGTTGGGTTCAACTACAAAAAACATCTAATAGAGGTATGCCCTACTTCTCCTTTGAATCCTAACAAGTATATTCATAAGAAAGAAGTCAAATTGTTTTACAACAATCTAGAAGTCATTTGTGAAGAACCTACCGATGAAATGAGAATCACCCTAGATGACCATTTTGTGTCATGCGTATTCAAAACCTTTGTGAATGGAAAGGAGTTCAAAGTGACCCCTAGGAAGATCTGTGAAAACAATAGCATGTCATGGGCATCTTATGAGAAATGTGAACCCTACATGAAAGCTAGTTATCTGGACAATACTAGAGTGGTTTTTGGTGATAAGAATCTGACTGTAGTGAATACTAGTGCTACTGAACTTGACTTTCATGAAAGAATCTTACATTTGATAGTTAGTCATATACTTAGACCGAGAGGAGGGTAACTATACCACAATTTCAAATGAGGATTTGTGGTTAATGGCCTGCATTATTGGTGGCCAGAACCCCGGTTTCCATTACATTATTCCTCACTTCATGATCATAGCACATAGGTCTGAAAGCTCTTTGTTGCCATACGCAAGTATGATAACTGATATCCTTTCAAAGAATAGAATAGATATTGAAAAGGACATGATTGTTGAGTTGAATGATAAGAATTTAATCAATGCCTCGTCAATTTTAAGAGCAAAATGGATGTGCAATAGTGAAGGAATCTAGGTGAGAAAAGAAGGTGCCACAGGCAAGAGACAGGCTGAGGAAATTGAGGTTAAGGCTAACTAGGAGACTGAGAATGCTCCAAGAAAGGAGAGGAGAACTAAGGAAGGTGAATCTTCTAGCATTCAACCAATCACACTTTAGATGATTTGGGACAAGTTGGAACATCTGGATTAGGAGACAAATTATGATTGGTCAAATGTACTGTTTTAACAGAATAGATCTTTCCAATATCCAAGAAAAATTGGATGCTTTGTTAAAGGAGAAGGGAAAGTCAAAGAAAGATCTCAAAACATCGAAATCCATCTAGTCTAGAAGTCTTGAAGTCCAACTATTTTCTGCTTCCTTTTTTTGATTCTTGTTTCTGTTCACTCTAATTTAGGATTGAGGTTTTCTGAAATTTGCATATTTGGTTAGGCCACTAAAGACTTTGTTGAATCTGAATTTTGTTGATGCATATCAGTCTTAAAGAATGCAAAATGAGTTTTCTGTGTATATCAATGTGACTGCTAAACATATAGAATTGGTAATGCTGACATATGTTGTTTTTCATGCATACTTCTGTTTTGCTGATGACAAAAGGGGGGAGAAAATTCTACTGTGATGATTTGGCTGTGATTGTAAAATAGAGTACATGTATTGAATATATGCTTGCTGACATATGTGTTGTGCTATTGAAATATATGCAAACGTGCTGGTGCTATATGCTGGTACTGTTGAATGCCGTGCGCAAACTTTCAATATGTGCTGAGTTGTGTATTGTGAAAATCGATGTGTTAAGTGAGTGTACTGTGATATGGTGCTGAGTTAATAGGCATGTGTGTGCTGATGAATGTGAGTGCAAACTAAAGTTCACATGCAGTAACTAAGTGTACAAGTGCATATGTGTATGCGTATGTGATATGGTAATATGCGGTGATCACATGCTGAGAGTAATGAAATGTGTAATGTCTGCATGAGTAATGTTTGCACATTGAGTTAGAAATGTGCTAAGGAAAATGGAATGATCAATTGAAGTTCATCAAAGTACAAATGCCTAGAAATTAGGATTTAAATAACTAGGTATCATAAATTGAACTTTAAAAGTTTTGTCATCATAAAAAAGGGAGAGAATATTGACCTAATAGAGTTTTGATGATGAGTGGCTAGAAAGAAAAGAGTTCAAGAATATAAGAAAACAGATAAAAAAATCTAGAATCTTACAGTACAAGTCGACCTGCTTAGAAAATAGGTCTACCTGCTTCGAAAACATATCGACCTGTGACATTCACAGACATATCGACCCGTTTGATACTCTTGTCGACTTGAGCCAAATGTTTTCTATTAGAAACATAAGTTTAAACACTTCGACCCACACAAATGCATATCAACATAGGAAGTTAGGTGGACCAATTTAAAATTACGCATCGACCAATTGCTTAATCACATCGACCTGAACACATTAGACATTGACACTAAGAATGGAGAATACATTAGGACAACGATGTTTGCATAAATCATGTCGACCTGAGATGGTTTGAATAGTGACATGTCAACCAATTCATTCTTACACATCAACCAATTTAACTTATGAATAGTAACATGTCAACTCGTTGATGCAACACATCAACCTACTAGTTCAAATACACATGAACCTGATTTGTAACACATCAACCTGAACAGTGTCATGTCCACCAATTTCATATACTATGTCGATCAATTTAATGTCCAAATAGTAACACATCAATCTATTGGTTTGGCACATCAACCTGATGACACTTAAGTCAGAAACACACTCATCAACCTGCTCTGTTCTTGTCGACCTGGTCAAAACACACCAACCAATTCACTCAAACACGTCGATTAATTCAATAAGTGAATAGTGACACATCAACCCTTGATGAGCACATGTTGACCTGTCCATTATGCTTCTTAAATACTATACATTGACATAGCAAAATATTTGTCGACCCGAGAAAACACAACGACCAATTCATTTCTTCAGGTCCACCAATTTTTATTTGCAAAGTAAGATATCGATGTACATAGTGAGTTTTGTCAACCTGATATTCAATTGCTCATTAAAATACACATCGACCTATTAGTTTCATGTCGACACAACACATGCACATCAACCAATTGAATTCTACACATTGACCAATTTGTAATCTGAATAGTAATATGTCGATGCATCAAGTTAGATTTGTCGACCTATCTCTCACAAAGTTAGAAAGATCACACATCGACACAGTTGAAATGTTATTGACATAGAGGAACACATCGATCAATTAAAAATTTCGTGTCCATTAATTTTATTTGGCACAGTTCTTTGTCGACCCGAAATAGTATCTTGTCGACCCGAAATAGTATTTTGTCGACCTGTTTGCATAGAAATACACTAGGAATGATTCAAATTCAGGTCGATATACTTAATAGATATGTCAACCTGCATTTGTCAAAAACCAGATCTGGGAAACAATTTTAAACTTAACAGACGTCTTCTTTCTTTGATCTCTGAAATATTTCATATTCTATTAAAGCTAATGTTCAAATGCAGAGCAAACAAAGTCTGATTGGACTATTTAAAAGAGGCGCCAGTAAAAAGAACGAAACTTCAATACGAAGGAAGGAACAGTTGCAGAAGCAAAAATGACAGAAATTAAATGCCCAACGTTCGAATGCAACAACCTTCACCAACACTCAACGGCTCTATTCAATGCTTTAATAAATACTAAGAGCAAAAATTAGAGAGGGTAACACACGAGACACGACTTGAATGAAGAGCTCCAATTGTATACTAAAAAATCTCATCTCTATGCATTTGAAAGCTTTAATTGTATTAAGTGTCTTTTCGAGTATTTTATTCTATCAAATCCGAGGAAAGTAAGCCTCAATTCTTGACCTTCTTTTATAGATTAATTTGAGTGTCAAAGTTAAGGAGTGTGCGACACTGTCTTAAGTCTAGAAAAGTCCAAAATTCAGTTTATATGATATTGAATTGTAGTGTTTAGACGTAACACTATTTGAAGTTTAACTTGAATCTGTAATCAAGTTTGTAAACTAAACGTTTAGTGAAAAATCTAGGGGGTCTGGGAGTCGACATACACCGGATTTGGTGGAACCACTATAAAAATTCTGTGTCTTTTTTACCTGCTTTCATTCACTATCATGAAACTTTAAAATTCAGAAAAAAAATATCAAAAAGTCTATATTCAACTTTCACCCCTCCCCTCTAGTTGAATATCAACCGTCCAATGGACTGTCATGTTTTCTGTAATGATTGTTAAGTCATTCCAATAAGCTTTTTTAGTATGCAGGAAGGGCCGGCAGTAAACGAAAGTAATGCACCACTTCATGCCCTCATTTTCGACATCACAGTGAATCAATTGGTTGGTGTGGGCTACAACCTTCAGGATGACTCTTTGAGAATTCCAAAGCAGCCAAAGACCTCCTTTAAAACCCTCTACCTACACAATAAACTCTGAGTCTAGGTCCTCCTTACCCAAGAACTTAGGAAAGGAATTATTTTTTGCTTTCGTCTCCATACAGTAGAAAATATCCGATCTCTCTCTCCTGATCAACTCCCTACACACTCTTTTGAAGTTGACACTTCCAATGCCTCTCTAGTTCCACGCAATGCTTTTGATACCCATAAAACCAGAATAAAGAGGGGCGGACGACAACATTACTGCACCTCCATATCCACATCACCGCTGTCCACCAGAGATTCTTCCATCATCATCCCTCCTTCTCCATCGTAGTCCATTCCCACGTCTTCCTCCAATTCAAAGGACTTATGTGCCACTCCTTCACCAGTCGTTAAGTTAAAAATCGCTTGGGCCCTAGGAGTATCTCCTGGATCTAGGATTCTTGTCGAGACTTCAAGCCTGTCCAAGATCTGCAATGTGGGCTCTTTCCTGCTTTGTGATCCTTGTCCAAGGAGAGGCCCTGTCCTGGTTTGATGGTGGGTTCTTAAAGGATTTTTAACTGGGCTTCCCACTTCTAGACCCATGTCCATTACAGTACCCCTGTTTGCCTGCTTAGGCATGCCCGACTGCCTTTGCCCTACTGACCCACCTTTTGACACTACTAAAGCATTTCTCTTGGGATCCACCTCACCCACATCCTTATCCATCATCTGCAACACCTCTAAAGTCTTCTTTGTCTCTCTCCTCTTTGTCTCACTCCTTCTTTGGCTCGCTGTTGTACCACCAGGTTGCAAATCCTTGTGATGCTCTATCCCAGTCCCGAGATCTGTGTCTTTTCCTTCAGATTCTAAGCTCACATCTTCTGACGCATTGTTGACTTCTGTCAGCTGCTTAAAACGATTGGGGTAAGTATCATCTTTCTTTCCCTTGCTGGAAGGATTTCCATTTCTGTGCAATCTTTATTTTCTCTGCACAAGCATCCAAGGTCCTAGGCCATCGTCTTTCGCCACCGTGTCGTCCTCCATGGAACACCTTGCAGTCCCTAGGGTTACGGTTTCCCAAGCCATTCCCATCTTCGTTGGTTCCTCTTTTTCCTTAGCGGGGCGATCTTTGCACTGATTTATCTTGTGACCTACCTTACCATGCCCAAAACATAGCATATGCAAGCTTTCATACTCAATCTTTTGGATTCTCTACTTAATTCGAACTCTTGGGACTAAGGCCTTCTCACGTTCGATTTCCATACAGACCCTAGCGTATCGACCCTTCAGGGCATTAGTTGTATTCATATTAGTTTTAATGGGCCTTTTGACGACCTTAGCAATTTCAAATAGGATGTTTACATCAAAAAACTCAATGGGCAGATGGGGGAGCCTAATCCATACTGCCGTAGTCTTGATCTTTCCTTCCTCTAGAGTGAACCATGGTTTCCACTTGCTTACAGTGAGATAGTGATCGTGAATAAGCCAAGGTCCATCTGTCAACACGTGGAAGTAATCCTGCCTACTTGAGAATTTGGCGAGAAAATAGCCTTCTCCTAGATCCAGAAGAACTGGGGTCCCCTCTAATTTCCACATGTGTGACACTTTCGTAAGCATTAGCTGGTATCCAATGTCTTTACGTAGCAACTTGATCACCAGCGCTTGTTTCCAAGGTTTCCATAAGCTCCTTAGGGTCTCGTTTGTCACATTTATCTCTGGAATACCTTCTATGCCAGGAGGAATCGCTTCATACACGTCTTCCGACGAGTCCTCCTCTTCCTCCAGATCATGGTCCCCAGAGCAACCCCATATCAGCTCCCCACTATTCTGACACATTAGCATCTCTTTGAACGATGTTCTCCCTTCCACATTGCCCCTATTGTCTCCCACTTTTGCTTTCTTAACACTCCTCTGCAGGTGGTCTTCTTCTTCCGTCGAGCATTCATGTTCTCTTGTATAACTTCTTCCCTCCTCCTCCATCCTAGCTCTTGGATGTTCTCAAGTCAACTCTCAATCTCTCTCTCTCTCTCTCTCTCAATCATCACTATTTTAGTGCGATACATTTAGATTTTGACTATGACCTAGTTGGTGAGCTCTCTTTTGAAATCCCTTAGATCCCAACCTCCATTGGTCGTCATTTGACATAGGTGAGTTCCTCTTTCCTAATTTTTGCTTCGATTTTGTCACGTTTGGTCTCTAAACTTGACTCCTTTTTGTCTTAATAATCTTCTACCTCTCATTTCATTCAATTGATGTCAACTGCAAAATGAATAATCTCTCTATTCTAGATCCATTGTTTTTTTATCTCAGTCAACTACATTAGCCACTATCTCTCTCTCTCCTTTCTCTCTCTTTCTTCTCCTCCCTTTCTCTTCCCATCTCAATCCCCCAAAACAAGTATTTCTTTTGTATAGATTTTATATAGATTTCGTGTAAATTTGTATAGATTTTTTGCAAAGATGTCTTGATCATGTTTGAACTCGTAAGGAAGTGAAGAAAAGAAGATAAAACCACCAGATGTAATATAATCTCCTCTCCCCCTTTATTATCACTGTGCATTATGAGTCCGTAACCATTGGAATATTTTCTTAACATGAGACTTTGCTAATTGTATTTTGTTTTATAAAAACAAATTGAATTAAATAACAAGTAAAGCCCAAAAATTTGTTTGTGATCCAATAGGTTGGATTTAGCTTCATCTCGGTGGATATATAATTTTGTGGACATTTTTGTTTAAAGTATAGCATGAAAAGGTATAGAGTCTGAATTAAAATAGGTTCCTTAAAGGGAGGATCCAAATATAATTTCATTAACTAGGCGCTTCTCCCATCCTATAAAAGGTTAGTTTTGCCCCATTTAGAAACCAACCGCCCACGAGGGGAAGAATCTAGTCACAAATACAACAAAGTAGAAAATCAAAAGGACACACTTGATCTAGTCCTATTTGAAAATTATTATGGTTTTTGATTTATGTACATTTTTGATCCCTTTCTCATTATTTTTGTGATATATATTATGTGATTGTATTTTATTTATAATTTAAAAATTATTTTAAATCCTACACGTGGTATTAGAGTTAGACCAGATTAGAAACAAAATCAATCATTTTTATAAACCCTTTAAAAAGGAATTGTTTGTACACCATTCTCTTGAAGAAATTTACAGATCCACCTCATACCATGGTTGATTTTTGGGAAATTAAAATGGGTTAGATTGGACCCATTTAGAATTAAAAAAAAAAACAAGGAAGAACGGAAAGTTGAAGGCTCCTCTAAAAAGCCTTCTCTCGTGATTGATGAAGGCTTCTCTGAGAAGGCTTCTCTCCATTCAGAGTATGGGAGAAAAAGATGGAGACTCTCTCTCCATCTCTCTCTCCATTTAAATATAAAAAGAGGAAAATCGGAATGAGTGTTCTACACCCGCTTTTGTAGCACGTGCAAACCAAACCAATAGAATGTGCGCCCATTTTACGGGACATGAATCCAATAAAAAAAATATATAAATAAAATAAAATAAGAAGGGAAGGTGAAAAAGGTGTTAAAGCACACGTGTCTCCCCAAGGTGTTGAAACAACCCCTCAAAAGTTGTATTTGGTTATGACATATTTTATGGGAGTAAATCAAAATTATAAAATTAAAAAATAAATAAATAATTAAAGAGGAATTTGTGTGTGATTGTCTTGGCGGGAGTTTTGTGAATTAAAATAATGACATTACCAAATTAAACTGTTTATTTAAATTCATAGAATTTTCATAAGGATTCTAAAATGTTTTACTTTTTTAAATAATTATAGACAAAACCTTACCTAAAGGGGTTTTGTTTATATTATTTTTAAAAGTGTGAATATTTCGTAAAGGTTTAATTTTGATTTTACGTAGTTATATCTACTCAAATGAGATATTCTTTATAAGGTCATTTCTTATTATCGTACTTATGAAAACTCAAAATATATATTGTGCGCCGCCTAAAGGAGAACAAATAATAATAAATCTTGAGCTCTAAGAGAACTACGATTATTTATTTTGCCCATATATATTAAATATATATCATATTTTGTTTTAGAGTGAGGTAGATTGTTGTGAACAACCAATTGTGCTCAATTGAAACTTTGAATGGGAGTAACTATCAAAGTTATAAAAATGACGTTGAAATTGCTTTATAGTGGGTTGATCTTGATTAAGCTCTAGTCGAGAATAAGCCTCCTAAGCTAACTGATGAAAATACTTCTGGTAAGAAAATTCAGTTCCAAAAATGGGAGAGGGAAAATAGACTTAGCTTTATGGTGATGAAAAAATCAATTTCTCCCGGTTTCATAATTAGTGTATCTGATGAGAATAATGTTAAAAGATTTTTTTAAACTATAAAACAATAATTCCTAGAGTTTGAAAAGGCTGAAACTAGGGAACAAATGAAAAATCTGACAAATATGAGGTATGGAGTTTCTGGAATTAGAACATATATTTGAAAATGCAGAATGTGGCCAATCATTTTAATACCTCAAAATTTCTATCACTGAATACTTCATTTTCTGTCAAACCTTAAACTATTTACCTCCTAAATTTAGTTAATTGAAATCAATTTATAATACTCAAAAGGATACCTCGAATGTTAACCAACTTGTCTATGTTTGTATCCAAGAGGAAGAAAGACTCAAAAGAGAACATGGTGAATCAGTAAATTTGGTACAATAGTCTCATCTGGTTAGAGTGTTTATGGCAAAAGACATTTTTTTCACCACAAGAAAGGTCACTTTAATAATTAGAAGGTCGAATATCCAAAAAAATGCAATTAATCCCATAATCCTAGAGGTCCTAAAGATGAGGTCAAACATAATAATACTTGTTGGTTCTGCAAGAATAAAGGTCACAGGAAAAAGGATTGCCATAAGTATAAGGTATGGCAAGTAAAGAAAAATAAAAAAGGTAATGTGTTAACCTTTATCTATTTTAAAACTTATTTGGTTGATGTATCACTAAGTTTTTGGTGGTTAGCAAAAGTCCAATTTACATAGTTAATTTTTTGATAGAGATTCACAAACAAATGGAAACCAAGTGAAGGGGAGGCTAATTTTCATGTAGCAAATGGAGTCAAAGTTGACGTCACATTCATTGGAGCAATTGTTTTAAATTTTTAATATTGTTCTATTCTTATTTTGGAAAATGTTGTTTTTTGTACCATCCATGAGATGGAATTTTGTTTTTGTTTTTGTTTTTTTACTTGATAAATTTGGATATTATTTTTATTTTAGAAACAAAAGAGTTGAATGTTTTTTCAATTTTAATGTTATTGGTGAATATTATTGATTGATGGTTTATGTCAATTGAATTTATCTTTTAATACCATTAATTTAGTAGAAAATGATAGAATCAAAAGAAATTTGACAGAAGAAGTATCTTTTTCTCTATGCAATATATGTTTGGCTTACATTTCTAAGGAGAGAATTGATAAATAAGGTTAAAGTCTAATACTTCCCCAGCTTGTGTTTGAAAGATGTTTCCAAACCTCGCAACAAAACTTTGCTTGCAACTTGTAAATCCTTCTCTATAGCATATATTGATCGAATTTTAAAGCGTTTTGGTATGAAAGATTGCAAACCTAGTTTGGCTAATATATTTAAAGGAGATAAACTTAATAGGATCAATGTCCCAAAAATGATGTCAGAATAGAAGCCATGAAAAACATTCCCTACAATAGTATTGTGGATAGTTTGATATATTTTACCGTGTGTACCAGACCTGATATTGTCTTTGTAGCAAGTGTTCTTGGTAGATGTTTGGCTAATCCTGGTCAAGATCATTGGGTTGTAGCTAAAAAAGTTTTAAGATATCTACGCAGAACTAGAAACTTATACGCTTATGTACAAAAATGTAGATGATTTGGAGATAATAGGATTTATAGATGCTGGTTTGGTTGGATGCATAGATAATAGAAAATTTACTACTTGTTACATTTTTATGCTTTCTGGAGGTGCAATATCTTAGAAGAGTTCTAAATAGTCATTAGTGGCGACTTCTATAATGAAAACAAAAATTGTTACTTGTTTTGAAGTCAGGGCTCATGCTAAGTGGCTAAAGAATTTTATTTTTAGCATTAAGATAGTGACCTCTATCTCAAAGCCACTTAAGACATTTTTAGATAATTCTTATACCGTTACCTTTACTAAAAGTACTAAAAATACTGGTAGTATCAAATACATCGAGTTAAAGTGCTTTAAGCTTAGCAAATGAGTGGATAATGGGAATGTTGAAATAATTCACATTAATACCGATCCATTAACCAAAGGACTGAAGCCTATAGTCTTTAATAAATATATTCTTCACATGGGTCTTTTTACATATTTTAATGTATTAGATTAGTGAGAGTATGTGATATATTTCCCTTTTTCTCCCGTTGTTGTAATAACTTTCAGTTATTTAAATGAATAAATCTATTCATGCTATATATTATTTGTTTTCATGTTTTGTTTTCAAGTTTTTTTATTGAATAAAGACTTGAGATGTAGGATATTCACATGTTTCTTTGGCAATGATAAGGGAATTATAATCCATAAAAGGTTTATATAAGACTTTAATATGATCTAATATAGTGTTGGTTTCTTTAAAAGTATAAAGAGGATTGATTCCCATGAAGAGTTTCTATGAAACCATACAAAGGACCAAATGTAATCATGACATGTTTATTATTTTGGGATCGCTTGTATCAACTCAAATTATATTTTATCATACTTGGAATTCTTGTCGCTGTAATATCAACAACTTCTGATTGTAGAAAGTCTTGTATCATTCTTTGATACAATTATTGCTACAGTTCAATCTAAGAGTTATTTTCAAAATTATAATTTAAATTATCAAAATCAATTAGCATTGCTCAAGTGAGAGAATGTTATAATATTTTCTTAACATGGGCCTTTGCTAATTTTATTTTACTTTATAAAAATAGATCGAATTAAAGAATTGGAAAAGTAAAAAATTTTTTTGTGATCCAATAAGGTTGGAGTTAGGTTCATTTGAGCATATGTATATATATATTTGTGGAAATTTTATTTTATGTGTGGTATAAAAAGGTGTAAAGTCTGAATTAAAGTGGAATCCTTAATAGTAGGACCAATACAGTTTTATTGGTTAGGTCCCCTTTCCTATGCGGGTTGATTTTGCCCCATTTAATTAGTTTCTAGAGAGAAAGGGAATGGAAGAGTCTAATCACTCAAAAATATAATAAAGAAGAAAATCAAAAGGACACTTGATTTAGTCATTTTTCTGAATTATTACAATTTCTGATTTAAATATGTTCCTAATTTCTTTTTCATTATTTGGTGATATATATGTTATTTGATTATGTTTATTCCTAATCTAGAAATTATTTAAAACCTACGCCCCTATCCGTCGTCAAATTGGTGGTTGATTTCTTCTCTTCGACCACTTCCGGCCGCCATCGAGAGGTAGGATTTGCAATGATCGAGACCGTCGAAGTAGACGTTGAAAATTCTTGTGTGATTCAACAGACTAAAAAATTGAAATTAGGAGTGAATAGACGAAAAGGAATTTGGAGAAATTGTACCGAGATTAGGAAACCCAAGTTTATTATAAAACACGAACATTGAGTGACTGTGAATTTAAATTGAGAAATTGTAGAGAGAGAGAGAGAGAGAGGTGGAAAAAGGAAAAGACTACAGAGGGGAATCACGAGGGAATAACCCACGTATTGAGCGGTTTAGAGTTTGAAAAATTTGATCCCGAAACTTATATCATGTTTTTCAATTCTCTTTTTTTTCTGCTTATTATTATTATTATTTTTTTAATTTGCTAATTCATTAGGATTTAGAAATCAACAAATCGTATGGTACTTCTCATGGGTACTGCACCTCACTTTTTCTAGCAAATGGAGTGCTGTCACCTCTAAATCAATCTCCTGTTATTTTAGAAAACAATTTCTTCACAAGGTAAGTAGGGTTTTCTATATCTCTTGATACATAAAAAGCTATATATACAAAGTAAATGCAACTTATCAGAACAGGTCTACATACCCACCACAGGGGAGACGTAACCCAATTCTCTACAGGGAAGGCAACTCAATCCTCCACAAGAGAGATACGGCTTCATAGTCATCATGCCATAGGTACGACTTTGTACTCAATTTTATGCGTGATTAGAGGTATGATTTCATACACATACACATAGATTACATTACATGGTATTACGTACACAATATAAAGTATGTCCTTATACATAGTATTTATTGTATGATACACTACACACAATACACATCAGGTAACACATGACAAAAGTTATAGGCTACGCTCAATCTTTATTTTACTATTCTTTCTGATTTAAGCATAGGGTTCCCCTGCTAGGTTACCTCCGATGGGGTTTTTGTAGGTTTCCTATCCAAGCTCGACAGGTTTTTGTACATTTCCCATCCAAGAAAATTTGGCAAACACCTAGGCACTAGTTCCCTATTTGAGTCGGAAGAGCAGTTATCTATAGATGCAAAATTGACTCCAACAGATTGGCACCGTTTATGGAAATGACTAACTAACTGTAGAAATTTTATGCCCTGTTTTACTTCTTTCTCCTAGCACCATGCCACCAAAGAAAAGAAGAGGATGTGATGCCTCTATAGCCAGGCATAAAGTGGGGTGACGAATTTCTCACCTCTTGTCTCACTCGACACCGATAGCTTGGGTTCAGTGATTACTATTCACAACCTACTATTACTTTGTCAATGTTTTAATATTATTAACAAATTGTTCTGATCTAAAATATTGTTTTTGGTTTATAGTGACAATAATATTCCTATTCTACATATCTTATCACTTCTTCATTATATCTTGACTAATAACAGCTCAAGACACCTCTCGTCATCAGAGTGGAAGACTTAGGCCCTGATGATTTTTACATAACCACTTCAAATTTTCTAGTATTTTTACGTGACCACTTCAAATTTTCTTGGTGATCCAGATCCATCGAAAGCCTCAGTTTTGTAGTTTCAGTCCATCCTCTACTACTGCTTTGTCAATTATCTAGTATTTTTACATAACCACTTCAAATTTTCCATTGCAACTACTATGATAATAATATCTCTATTTTGTATACTTTGTTACTTTTTAGTAACATTTTGATTGGCTGCAAGACTCAGGCCTCGGTGATTTTTCCATGAGACTCGGGTCTTGGTGTCTGTGAAACTCTAATTTATCACAATCTCTCCTTTGCAAGCTTACTCTTAGCCCTACAACTCATAAGGGTTATGTATCCTCTTCCTCTGCTCAATACCTTAAATGCGTCATACATATGGGCCCTAACACCTGACCGGATAGCACGGCCCACTTTCTTGGCTCAACGCCTCAAAAGCATCATCAATATAGGTTCTAGGTCCTGATCTGGTAGATGGGATCTACTCTTTTAGCTCAACGCCCCAAACAAGTCGTCAATATGGGTCCTAGTGTCTGATCGAGTATACGCGGTCTACTCTCTTGGCTTTACACCTTATAAGGGTTCTGTATCCTCTTTCTCAGCTCAACCTCTCAAATGCATCGTCAATACGAATCCTAGCATTTGACTAGGTAGACATAGTCAAATTACATATGGGTTCCGCACCCATTCTATCGGCTTTCTATATGATATGGCTCCTAGTAACCAGATGGGATTCAACTCACTTTCTCTCAGTTTTCTATTTATATATAGGCTCTAGCCCCAAGATGGGATTCATTTATATTTCTTTCGACTTTCTATTTATATGTGGGCTTTGATCCCCAAATGGGATTCATCTCCCTTTCTCTCGATTTTTTATTTATATATGGGCCTCGACCTCTAGATGGAATTCAACTCCCCTTCTCTTTGTTTTCTGTTTATTTATAGGTCCCAGCACCTGGATGAGATCTAATTCCCTTTCTCTCAACACCACTCTATATGAGTTACATAATCTGCTTTAGTATATATTCTCTCGGCTTTGATGCCTAATACTCTCTCGCAGCTACAATGCTTTTGAGGATAATTTAGCGCTCAGGTTACTTTATCTTAATATAATATATTTTCTCATTTATGAAATTTTCATGTATTATGCAAGCACAAGATATAAGAAAAACATAATGGTGACTAACAATCATCTTTTTATTTCATATAAATTCTTACATATCATATAAATGAAATACAATCGACGCGGCAACATCGACCTCTTGCACTCATCGTGAGTCTCATCGCATTGATAAAACATAAACTCCAAGTTAGTTTTCAAACACCCTATCTCTATATCTTTATTACTCAAGGCAACATCTGCCATCCTCTCTTGTTCGATTCCCTCTCAGTCTCCCAACTTCTTGGTCTCTCGACCTCTGGTCTCCCAATCTTTCAGTTACTCAACCTCCCGTTCATTTGACCTCTCGGTCTCCCAACTTCTCGGTCATTCGACCTTTCGATTTCCCAAACTCTTGGTTATTCTGTCTCCCGGTCATTTGACCTCCTGGTCATTTGACCTCTCAGTCTCCCAAACTCTCGATCATTTGACCTCCTTGTCATTCGACCTCTCAGTCTCTCGATTTCTTAGTCTCTCGACCTTTCGGTCTTCCTATCTCTCAATCATTCGACCTCCCGGTCATTTTACATCTTGGTCTCCTAATCTCTCAATCATTTAACCTCCTAGTCATTCAACCTCCTAGTTACTCGACCTATCAATCACCCCACAAATTGCATGAAGCCTAAAATCAAAACTTTTTTCTCAATTAGTTCTCATAGTTTATCACAAAAAGCGTATAGAATATGATTCATCCAATACGAAAATCCTTTTTACAAAAACACAAAAGCCTAATTGACACCTTCCTTATTTAATTCTCCACTTTTGTGCTTCTTCCAATTCTCCCACTTACTCTACTTCCAATACCATTTTTCCAAAATGCCATTAAAAGTGAGGGGAAAATGATGATACCCCACTTAACAGCCCATAATCATTTATGATTATCTGATAAGAAAAGAAATCTCTAACAAATTCAAACCATCCTTATTTTCATAAGATTTTAATTCTCTTGATAAGGAAGGAGACCCTTTCCCAATAAGGAAAGAAATCTCCATGACATTCGAAACTTTCCTTATTTCCATGAGATTCTAATTTTCTTGTACTCTCAATAATGAAGGAAATCTTTATGAAATCTTTCTAAAATCTTAAATCTTCTTTAATCTTAATTGATTCTAAATCAAACCCCTGTCATTTCAAAAGACAATTTCTCCATAAGGCAAGTAAGGCTTCTACACCTCTTTGCACATGGAAGGCTATATATATATAGCAAAGGCAATCCATCAGGGTAGGTCTACATACCCACCATAGGGGCAGAGGCAACCCATTTCTCCACAGAGGAGGCAACCCAGTTCTCCACAGAGGAGGTATGGCTTCATAGTCAATTCCAAACCATTAGAGATACGACTTCGTACTTAATTTTATGCATGATCAGAGGTATGAATTCATACAAATATACACAGATTACATCACATGGCATTACATACCAACATACAATGTCTTTATACACAATATTCATTGTACAATATATTACACACAATACACACAGGGGCAACACAGGGCAAAAACTATAGGCTACGCTCAGTCTTTATTTTACTACTCCTTTTGACTTGAGTGTCAGAGTTCCCCCATCGGGCCGCCCCTCATAGGTTTTTTGCAGACTTCTCATCCAAGAAGATCTAGCAAACACCTCGACATTGGTTCCCCATTCGAGTAAGAAGAGCAGTTATTTGTGGAGCTAAAATTGACTCCAACAACTCTAATTTTTTAAAAAAATTAATTAATTGAAACAACATGTTATCAAAGTAATCTTGCTTGTGTATTTTTCTAATATTAAGATGGTTTTGTGTTTGGATTTCATGTGTATAATGACCAACCCAATGGAAGGTTATTATTTGGCTGAAATTCACATGCAAGTGTGGTAATAAATATGTGAATATTAAGTCAGTTCGAAGGAAGGTTTATTATTTGAAATGAATTTATTGTCAATATTTGATTACTACACCAAGATTATTTTTCTATCCAAAGATTAAATTTCGATGTTGTGCTAGGTATTTTGAGACGGGATTTATCACTATTTGAATTTGCCAATTGCATTGAATTCTAATTTTGATTTTAAACTTGTTGCTTTACATATTTGTTCGTTATTTAGTAAATGTTTCGGCTACTACAATATTTGTGAACATTAGCTCTAACCCTATGCTTAACGGCACAAACTTTAAGAATTGAAAATAAAACATTATAATCATTCTTCATTGCATGGATCTAGACCTTGCTCTTTGGGTTTAGCAACCTATAACTCTTATGGATGCAAATTCCTTTGATGAAAAGATTGGAGAAGCTGGACCATTCAAATTGCATTAGTCATATACTCATATAATCATGAAATGTGCAATTTCGTAAATGTTCAAGGGTGCAGTATCCAAAGAGGATACTTATTCCTTAAAGAATTTGGGAAACGTTTTGCTAAAACGAAAAAGACGAAGATAAGAAATCTTTTGAAAAGTCTTGTCTCCATGAGGTATAAAGGTAAAGGGAATATTAGGAAGTACATTATGGAAATGTCCCATCTTGCATCAAAATTGACGGCGCTAGAGCTGTTTAAGGACTTGTTTGTACATTTGGCTTTAATCTCTCTTCCTATACAATTTAGTCAATTCAAGGTTAGTTATAACTGTCAAAAGCAAAAGTGGACTCTTAATGAGCTCATTTCACATTGTATATAAGAAGAAGTAAGATTAAAGCAAGAGAAGAGTGCTCAATTGGCTTCCACCACTAAGATAATAACAAGAAGAGGCAGGGACAATAAAGTTACGATTGCTCCACTATAGAAAAAACAATAAAACGACAAAATTATGGAATTTGCTTGCTTTTTGTGGTAGTACTTCCTACAAGAAGAAACAATGTACTAAGTACAATGCTTGGCATGTAGAGAAAGATATGTTTCTTATTTTGGTTTGTTCTGAAAATAATATAATTTCGATATCTAGACATAAGTGGTGCCTCTACTACTTATCTAAATATGTCTATATAGTGTTGCTTGAGCTTCTAAAAGCCATAATGAAAGAAATATTTATGTGAACAATAACAAATCAGTTAAAGTTGAGGCAATAAGAACTTTTTGATTATTGTTAAAAACTAGATTTTATTTGTATTTGAATGCAACTTTTATTGTACCATTATTTATACTAAATTTGATTTATATTTCTATACTTGTCAAAATTTGTTACTTTTGTTCTTTTAGAAATAGACAGCTTATTGTTTTTCATGATTCAAAACTTGTTGGTTTTGGTTCTTTATTTGGATACGATAACCTTTATTTGTTTGATATGGTTGCCTCATTTAATGAAACCTTGCATGTCGATTCACATGGTACTTAAAGGAAATTAACCACTGAGAATTCGGTATCACTTTAACACAAACGTTTATGACATGTGAGAGAATTTTTGATCCCCTAAATTTGTCGGACATTAAAGTTTGTATTGAGTGCGTTAAAGAGAAATACACAAACATAAGAAGATTAAGTGATGAGAGATCTTTAAATATCTTAAAACTAATGCATACATATATTTATATGCCATTCCCTATGACTTCTTGGAATGGTTGATAATATTTTATTACGTTTATACATGATTTTTCACATTATGTGTACCTTTATCTCATTTATGAAAAGTCTCAAATACTGGATGTGTTTAAGACTTTCAAAACTGAAGTTGAGAATCAACTTAACAAAAGATTAAGAGTGTCACATCTAATCATGGTGGTCAATACCACAGTCGATATATTGGATTAGGTGAACAACATGTAGAACCATTAGCCAAATTCCTAGAGGAATGTGGTATTCTCCCATAGTACACCATGTCGGGAAGCTCTAACATGAATGGTGTTGTTGAGAGACAAAACTGAACATTAAAGGACATGGAAAGGAGTATGATTAGTCATACTACTTTGCCATATTCACTTTGGGGAAAGGCGTTAAAGATTGCAGTTTACATTCTTAATAGAGTTCCAACTAATGTGACAACTAAAACCTTTTATGAATTATGGACAGACAGGAAGCTTAATATAAAACATTTACATATTCAGGGTTGACTAGTTGACTCAAGGCCTTATAGGCCCAATAAAAGGAAACTGGACTCAATAAAGATTAGCAACTATTTTATTGGTACTTTGAATGGTCTCGGAGTACAAGTTTTATAATCCCATAATTAGATCTTTTTTCAGACGAGAAATGCCCAATTCTTTGAGGATATTGAGTTTGGAGAAAATATAAGGTTAGAAACTTTATCTTTAAAGAGAAATTTATTTCTCTTCTTATAGTTATTATTGAATATAATTAGACTTCTATTTGTGACATTGTTCAAAAAGCGACTCCAAAACCACAAAAGAATGTTGAAATCTTTTGAAGAACAAACTCAACAACCTTAAAAACAAATTCGAGTAAGAAGACCCACTAGAGAGAGAAGTGTGATTTCAGATGATTATACCTCTTTCTCCAAGAACATGAGGTAGATATTGGAATGGTAGAAGATGATCCAATCAACTTCTATCAAGCTATTGAAAGCCCTAAATATCAAAAGTGGCTTGATGTCATGAATGCAAAAATAAAGTCTATGAGAGACAATAATGTTTGGGATCTTTCACATTGCATGATGGTATGAAACCCATCAGTTGCAAATGCATATTTAAGACCAAGAGGGATTCAAAAAGGCAATGCAGAAAGCTGTAAGTCTATCTTGTTGTCAAGGGTTTTAAGTTATTAATTATAAAGAGATTTTCTCTTTAGTTTCTTCAAAATACTCTTTTAGGACTATAATAATACTTGTGCCACATTTTGATACTGAATTACATCAGATGTATTTTAAAACAATGTTTCTCAATAGTAACATTAATGAGGCAATTCACATGGTACAGCTTGTAAACTTTGTTTACATCTATGAGTTCAAATAAGCTTTTCATCAACTGTATTATAAGTTTCATCAAGTTGTCATCTCTTTTGGTTTGGAGATGAATGTGGTTGATGATTTTATATACCATAAGTTCTGTGAGAGTAAGTATATTTTTCTGATTTTATATGCCGATAACATATTATTTGCTAGCAACAATATAGGATTATTACATGAAACTAAGAGATTTCTAGCAAAAAATTTGAGATGAAAGATTTTGGTGATACCACTTTTATTTTCGCAATATAGAAACATCGAGATTGCTCTTAGGATACTCTCAAATTGTTACAAAAGGCTTATATTGAGAAGATTCTTCAAAGATTTAGCATGTAAGAGTATGAGGAAGCCGATACCCATGTTACTAAAAGAGACAAATTCAGTCTCGATCAGTACCCCAAGAATGCTTTTGAAAATAGAGAAATACAGAAGGTTCCTTATGCTTTAGCTGTAAGGAGTGTGATGTATGCTTATGTTTATTTGCGTCCAGATATAGCGTACATTCTTGAGATGTTAGGTAGATATTTGAGCAATCTAGGAGTAGAACATTTTAAAGTAGCCAAAATCTGGTATTTTCAAAGAACAAAAGATTACACGATCACATGCAAGAGGTTGTATCAACTAAAGATCATTGGATATTCCGATTCCGATTTTGCTAGATGTCAAGATAGTAATAAAACCACTTCATACTATATCTTGCTTGCTAGGATGCTATTTCTTGGAAAAGTACTGAACATATATTCATAGCTTTTTCCACCATTGTAGTTGAACTTATAGCATGTTACGAGACATCTAATTTTGTAATGTGCCTACTGAATTTTGTTACTGGGTTGCAAACTATAGATGATATTGGAAGATCACTAAATTTATTCTATGATAATAAATCGGCAGTATTATATTCTAATAACAATATGAGCTTATCAAAATCAAAGCATATAGACATTAAATTCCTAATTATTAAGGAAAGAGTTCAGCATGGTCAAATATATATATAGCATATTGGGACAAACTCCATAACTCTGGATCTGCTTACTAAGAGTTTACCACCCAAGGTCTATCATGAGCAGACCATTCATATGGGCATTGTATCATTTGATAATATATTAGTTTTGTGAGAGTTTATATTTATGGATGTTCACATGGATATCTTTTATGGATATTTTATGACTATTTACTATAGTACAAACATTAACTCTGTGTATTTACACTTGATCTTGTTTGATTTAACCTTACTAAGGAATTAGGCGGACCAATTGGAAATAGATATGGTTTTTTTTGGTACTTGACACCGGTACCCGAAACCTAACTAATCCAGTTCAATCAGCTGTGGAACCCAATTTAGGAATTGATTCTCCCAATACTTATTTTTTCATTCACAAAAGTTGAACTTGAGATCTCGGTTATGAGAGTTTAGTATCCTATCACTAGACTCATATGATGTTCATTGGAAATGAACATGGTAAGATCATATTGCATGAAATTTCCATGCCACATATCCATGCTTGATCCATGTTGTTCATTATATTGAAATATGTGACCATTGATGGATCTAGTTACAATAGTTATAACGAAAATTGTTTTGATCCTATATTTATATAATTGATACACCAGATTGATTAGAGATGATTTTGGTAATTGGTAGGAAATAAACATGGTAAGAACACATTGCGTGAAATTTCCATATCACATATCCATGCTTGATCCATATTGTTCATTATATTGATATATGTGACCATTGATGGATTTAGTTACAATAATTATAATGAAAATTGCTTTGATCCTATATTTATATAATTGATTGGCCGGATTGATTAGAGATGATTTTGGTAATGATTGCAATTTGAGCTCATAAGATTATGTTATGATATAAGATTATAAGATACTATGTGGGTGTATATATAAATATATGTATATGTATATGTAGTCGAAGTAGGAGATTGCTAGACTTTCTTATGGACTTATATTATATATATAAATAATAATTGCATATTTTATGCCTTTAACTCCACACATTCTGTCTCTTCCCCTATACTTACCTCACCATGATTCATATAGTAATAAAGCTAATTTGAAGAGTAGAAAATAAGAAAGCTAATAACTTAATAAAGCTCTGACATATAAATTCTACGTAAGTCTTGTTTGTATGTCATATGGACATAATGATGTGTAGAACAAGAAAGCAATTTAAATGTTTTCTGGTCATGTTTATTATTTGTTTTCCCAAATGTAGATGTGTTGTGTTAAATTTATACTTTAATATGTTAAAGTGATGACTGAAGAACCAGATGCTCTCACCTGCTCAAATACTTGGGATATAGTTGATTTATATCAACAAAAGTCTATTGTTAGGAGTAAATGGGTTGATAAAATCAAGACTCGAGCTGTTGGTTCTGTTGATTGGTGCAAGACTTGACTTGTAGTGAAGGGCTTCACATAGGAGCGTGACATTGATTACAAGGAGACATTTGCCATTATAGCTCGCTTAACCATTGTCCACAGTCTCATTGCTATTGTTCCTAGTAAATGTTGGCCGTTATTTCAAATGGATGTCATGATCCTTCCTCAATGTTGATCTCATTGAAGAAGTACATATGTAACCCGACCAGGTTATGATTATACACCAAATAGGTTTGTCAACTTTGCAAAGCCTTATATGGTCTTAAACAGCCACCTCGCGCATGGTTTGCAAATTCATCACCATCATCGGTTGCCTCGATTTTTATTTCGGTACATATGATCATACCATGTTTGTTCAGAAAACAAATCAGGGGACTACTTTTCTTATTCTTCTTCTCTATGTTGATGACACAATCATCACAACAATGATACTAACAGCATGTCCACTCTCAAGTCATTTCTCCGCAGCAATTTGAGATGGAAGAGCTAGGTACTCTTAGTTATTTTTTGTACATTGAGATAATATCTAATCAAGCTAGATACTTTTACAAGCCAAATATGCTTCCAACCTTATCTCATGTGCTGGCATCACGGATACTAAAATGGTTAACACTCCCCTTGAACTCGATACTTATCTCTCGGCTACTGATGGGACTCTTTTTAGTGTTGATACTCTCTATCACCAATCAGTTGATAATTTTATTTATCTTAGTGTCTCACATCCTGAAATTGACATATTGTTCATATTGTCGGCCAGTTCATAAGTGCACCATGGACCACTTACTTTTCGGTTGTTCATAGTATTCTTGACTACATTAGAGGTACTTTATTTTATGGTCTTCATTTAAATTTTCATGGTCTTTGATAAATAAATGGCAACTTGATTTATCAATTTTAAAATAAATATGCAACTTGATTTATTAATTTTAAATAAATCTTTTTAATTTCTAGTGCAATTAATTCAACCAACCAGTATGTGAGGTTTTTAAGCATTGCTTATCATACTTGTAAAAAAGAATATTCGGATATATGTTTGTTGGGTATTTAAATTATAAAATGTAATAAATTATAGAATCAAATTAAATACATATCAAACATTTTATGTATATCACAAATGCTAATTGTTCACAAATCAAATACAAATAAAAAAATATCACTAAAAATTTTATTTGTGAAGGAAATTAGACAGACTACTTCCATGTTCAACCTTAGCTCAATTGATAGAGCGGAGAACTGTAGTATGATTGTTGAAATCCTAGGGATGCTACTTCGAATCCAGCAGGTTAGAGTTACATATTTCTTTTCTACTTTTTGTCCTTTCACTTCTATTAATTATACATGCACATTTTAGCCCCACTCTTCCTCCTTTTCCTTAGCTTGCGCAACATATAATACATGGATACACTCATTCTCTCTTATTGTAGTATCATATTATTGTATTCAAATTATTTGTGTGTCCGACCTTAGCTCAGTTGGTAAAGTGGAGGACTGTAGTGTAATTACTAAAATCCTTAAGTTGTTGGTTCATATTCGGTAGGAGAGAATTACTTGTTTCTTTTCTACGTTTTGCTTTTTCACTTTTATTAATTATACATGCTCATTTTAACCCCACTTCTCCTCCTCTATTTCTACCACATTGTAGTAAAACTATTGCCCGACCTTAGCTCAGTTGGTAGAGTAGAGGACTGTAGTGTGATTGCTGAAATCCTTAGGTCGCTGGTTTGAATCTGGCAGGTCAGAATTATCTGTTTCTTTATACTTTTTGCCCTTTGACTTTTATTAATTATACATGCACATTTTAGCCCCATTCTTCCTCCTCCTTTTCCTTAGCTTGTGTGATATATAGTATATGGAAGCATCCATTCCCCCTCATTCTATTGTTATATTATTGTATTCAAAGTATTTTCATGTTGCACCTTAGCTCAATTGGTAGATTCGAGGATTGCAGTGTGATTGTTGAAATTTTTAGCCTACATGACATATAGCACACAGTAACACCCATTCCCCCCATTGTAGTATCATATTATTGTATTCAAATTGTTTCCATGTCTAACATTAGCTTAATTGGTAAAGTGAAGGACTATAGTGTGATTGTTAAAATCCTTAAGTCATTGGTTTGAATCCGATAAGTCAGAAATACCTGTTTGTTTTCTACTTTTTGCCCTTTACTTTTATTAAGTATACATGTGCATTTTGGCCCCGCGCTTGCTACTACTAACTTTTTGCCCCTTTACTTTTAATAATTATACATGTGCATTTTAGCCCTACACTTCCTTCTCCTTTTTCCTTGGCTTGCATGGCATATAGCATATGGTAACACCCATTCCCCCTTGTGGTAGTATTATATTATCGTATTCAAATTTTTTCCATGTCCGACCTTATCTCAGTTGGTAGAGCGAAGGACTATAGTGTAATTGCTGAAATTCTTAGGTCGCTGATTCGAATCAGGCAGGTCAGAACTATATGTTTATTTTCTACTTTTTGCTTTTTACTTTTTTTTTAACTAATTATACATGTGCATTTTACCCTACTCTTCCTCCTCCTTTTTCTTGGCCCATGTGGCAAATAGCACAGGTAACTTCCATTCCCCCTTATTGTAGTATTATATTATTGTATTCAAACTATTTCCATGTCTACCTTAGCTCAGTTTGTAGAGCGGAGGATTGTAGTGTGATTATTGAAATCCTTAAGTTATTAGTTCAAATCCAAAAAATTAGAATTACCTGTTTCTTTTCTACTTTTTGCCCCATCACTTTTATTAAGTATAGATGAGATGACCCGCTATCCAGGCATCGTACCCCTAGCAAAAGGAGACAGACATGCAAATGTAGAAGCGACCAACATAATTAAAATGCGACATCTGAACTCACAATAGTCACACTCTCCATTATGATAACACAAAAGGAGATTTAAATTAAAAGAAAATAAATTACTAGTTTTTTTTTTCCAAAGCAAATAGAACACTTCTAATATCAAACAACTTGACATCAATGGCTCTCCCGGTTATCTAGCACAATACGCCATGGTATGTGATCATAATATAGACAAAAGTATATATATAGGGCTCTCCTTGGCTATCAACCATACATCTACATATAAAACATAACTCATACAATCACAAAAGAAACACAAAGACTAAATGCCTTAACAAAACAAGTGGTCGGAAATGAGTAGGGATCTAAATCCTTTGGCTCAAAGGCTTCTACCCTGTGAATCCCTTTTATCTACGTGATTACTTGAAAACAATGATATCGCGGTTCGTATAAGTTGAGCAAATACATGGGGGACAAATTGCATGCATTGCAAGCAATCAGGCACAAGAATATCAACATCACCATATAAATAATGTAAAATAGTAGAGTATACAAATGATACATACCATGTCAAGAAAACAATTGCGATTATCACTTTTAGAATCATTATCCATTTTCATCTTTTTTGATCCAATTTAATCATAGTAATTAGAGAAAGGAATAGAACGTCGAACAAATTTAGTGTATGAGGGGTTTGGAGAACGACCAAAATTTTGGATTCCTAAATAAATTTAGGTCTTTTTTTGGGTTAAACTCTCAAACACTTCACTTACTTCTAATTCAACCCTCATAGGGAGAAGAGATCCATCCATGGTTCCTTAAGTTTTGCCCACAGGCTTCGCATAGGCTTTCAAAGGTATTTTTGTGTTATTACTTTCTCTTTACATTTCTTTCTAATTCACGTAATGTAATCACCATGAGACCACAATTTATCACAAGAATTATACAAGAATCATAACCAAATACCACAATAATGCATGCTATGTAGTTTAAAAACAAATATTAGACCAAAGAACCATTTCAGCAAGTTTCCAACATATTCGGGTTTCAGTAAAAATATTATAACTTTAACTATAGTCATCAGATTGAGGTGACTTCAATTGTCATTTAAAGATAAGTCATCAGACTATAACTTTCATGTTTATAGCTATGTTCAGTTCCAATCGCACAGGAATGCGCAAATAAATCATTGTTGTAGTATGAAATTTTCAACACAATATGAGCAATTATAGTAAAATCAACATAACTTTCAACATACATATCTGATTGAAGTAATTCAAGTGGCCTATAAAGAAGAGACATAGTTCTATAACTTTCATGTTTGGAGTTCATCTTACTTCATCCCATATGATAACTCAAAATTATAGTAAATTCAGACATGAAACATGTCAAAAATAGAGTAATATCCTACAATAATCATGTCATTTTGAAAATTCACTAAAAATACCCTTTGAGTCACAGTTATTTCATCAGAAGAAAATCTCACTCGATTTGTAGGAGTGCAGAAAAAATTAGAAGCCAAAAACTGATGTATGGTCAATTGTTCAGCGTGCCAAATTCCTAGGTTTTCATTTAAGGACGTGATTTCCTTTTCCCTAATTCATTTTATCCATATTCTAACAACATAATCACATGTAAAAACATGTTCTACAAGATTATTAGGGATCAATTTAACAAAGACATGCAAGATACTTGTCTCAAACTTGTTCATTATTTCTTGAGTTTCCTTGCTTTTCCTCCCCAGGCTTCCTTTGGATTTCTAGGTTGTTCTTTATGTTTCCTACAGCCATTTGTGCTTCCCAAGGCTAGGGTTAGCATGTATATAGATGGAAGTAGTTTATTTGGAGCTTAGATGGTGTTTTTCATAGAGTTAATGGTTTGTTTTTGTGAAAGGAAAAAATGATGCTGGAATAAAATTTTGTGGAAGATGAAGTGCATGGAAATGAGCGTTTCTCTCCACTTCTCTCCCCTCTTTATCTTACTCTCTACATAAATGAGATGCGGGCCCACCAGGCATTGTGTTGAGTGCCATTTGTTCTATGCGGATCCCACAACAAACTCTTTGTGGGTCGCACACCAATTCTTAATTTTGTTTGCTCCCTTATTGGCTTATTCCAGTTGTTTTCATTCACCTACACATCCCACTAGTTTATCATATTTTAATATGCTCGAACTATAGTTAAACCACAAATATAAAATCCAGGCATGTATTGTATATAAAAGTTTCAACAATTTTAGTACAATGTTATACGAAACAAATTTAAATATGCTCAACAAAATAATAATGCAAACGCAAATGCATGTGTTAACGATTTCTTAAGACGGGGCTGTACATCCTTTCCTCTTAAGAAATTCGGTCCTCCAAATCATTACTCATGGTCAAGGAGGTATGAATACCATTCTCTTATTTCTAATTCCAGCTCCCATGATACCTCCTTGGAGTGTGGTGTTTCCACAAGACTTTTATTAATCTGATAGTCTTGTTTCTCAAGTTCTACTCTAAAGAATATAGAATCTGGATTGGTTTTAGAAATAAAAAGTTTAGTGGGTCTTCATAACAATTTGATATTTCACTTCGACTTGGGATTTTAGAACTCATGGGCCTTGATTTCTAGCACTACAGTAATTTCGACTCAAATTTCGGATATCTTCTAGTCTGACCCAACCTCTGAGGTCTTCATACAATTTGTAGGCCTTGAAGTCTTCTTTCCAACCCAATAAGAATCAGGTCAATCGGATATCGGAGCAGAAAGTTATGCTTAAAATACTAACAACTATCTGTACAGTCCAATATCTTTAAATAAACCCAATAATCCTAAAATAAAACCACGAAAATAATCAATATAAAATCATGAAATAAAACATAAAAATAGTTCTAAAAGTCATAAATAACCTGAAATAAAATAAAATAAAATAAATTCAAGTGTTTAAAAATATCGCTATCAATTGGTTGCTCAATATAAGTTAAGTCTTCTACAATTTGGAGTGGTTCATCACTAATCACATGTGAAGGATCATGAACGTACTTCATCAATATAGAAACATGAAAAGGAAGGTGAACTCCCTCAAAGCTGGAGGTGGAGCCAATTTATACACAGCTAATCCGACTCTGGCTAGGATCCTAAAAGGACCAACAAATCTAGTGCTGAGTTTTTCCTTTTTTTTTTCCCCCAAATCTCATCACAACTTTGATTAGATAAACTTTGAGAAAGACATTGTCTCCTACCTCAAATTCCAAATTCCTAAATCTCTAATCAGCATAATAACTCTTTTGGCAGGATTGAGTTGTTTCAAACTTTTCTCGAATGATCCCATACTTTTTCTATGGTTTCTTGTAGATAAGTAGGCCCTATTTCAAATTGAAATACCTGTTTCTCTCCCACTTCATCCCAACAAAGAGAAGTCTTACATTTTCTCCTATATAATGCTTCAAATAGTGCCATGCCAGTGTTGGAGTAGTAGCTATTGTTGTAAACAAATTCCACTAATATCGAATGTTCAACGCAACTACCACGAAATTCTAAAACACAAGCTCTCAACATATCCTCTAGAGTCTATATAGTCATTTCTGACTAGCCATCCATTTGAGGATGATATTTTGTGGAGAAATTAAGTTTATTTTCCAATCTGGTCTAAAAACTTTGCTAGAACTAAGAAACAATTCTTAGATCTCTATTAGAAATAATAGATGCTGGTATGACAAATCTTATGATTTAATCAATATAGAGTTTAGCTAATTTCTCCATAGAGTAAGTCACTACAACCGGAAGAAAGTGAGTTAATTTGGTGAGACGATCTACAATAACCTATGTAGCATCATATCCCCTCATAGTTCTGGATAATCCTAGGACAAAATCTATATAAATATGCTCCAATTTCCATTCAGGAATAAGGAGTGGCTCAAGTAGTCTACCAAGCTCAGCTTTCACTTGTTGAAATGTCAAACATCTATGGATAAACTCTATAATATCTCTCTTTATACTAACCAAAAAGATTGACACAAGTCCCTATGCATCTTGATAGATCTTGGATGAATAGAAAAAACTAAATTATGAGCTTCTTCCAAAATTAATCTCTGCAACCCCTGAACCTCTAGAACTACTAATCTATCTCGAAATCTGATTGTCTAATTTGACATGTTGAATTAAGACTTCCCCCCTTTAAGAGCATCTATCTTGAGTTTAATTGTCATCCCATCAATTTGCTAAGCTACCCTAATGCGATCAGATAGGTCTGATCGAATCATAAATCGAGCCAAGAGAGATCCTTGGCTGGTGACCTCAGCATCAATCCTCAACTGGTCAAACTCAATTATCATATGATATTCTCTTATTCGTAGAGCTGTTGTTGATACAATGGATTTGCGGCTAGTGCATCTGCAACAACATTTGCTTTGCCAGGTTGATACTGAATGGTAATATCAGAGTCTTTCAATAACCTAAGTCATCCGCTCTATCTCAAATTCAACTCTTTTTTGGGTAAATAAATATTTGAGACTCTGATGATCGATAAATATTTCACAATGCTCACCATAAATGTAGTGTCTCCAAATCTTTAAAGCAAAGACAATTGCTGCAAACTCTAGATCATGTGTAAGATAATTCTGTTCATGAGGTTTTAGCTATCTAGAAATATAGGCTATCACATTTTGCCTTTGCATCAGTATACAACCCAAATCGGTTCTAGATGCATCACTAAAGATCACTTATCATTGTTTACTAATCGATAATGTTAACACCGCTGCTGATACAAGTCTATTCTTTAGAGTCTAAAACTACTCTCACATTATCATCCCACCTGAAAAGGTATTCTTACGAGTTAGTCTTGTAAGTGGAGCAGGTATTGAGGAGAAAACCTTAACAAATCTATGATAATAACCCCCCAAGTGTAGGAAACTATGCACCTTCATAATTGTAGTAGGTGTGACCCAATTAACAATTGTTTCGACCTTTTTCGGATCTACAGAAAATCCTCTACTGGAGACAATGTGATCCAAGAAGGTTATTTCACTGACCCAACTCACATTTATCTGGTTTGACATATAATTTCTCAGTTCTCAAAATTTGTAAGGTAATGTAGAGAAACTATTCATGCTGAGCTCTATCTTTAGAATAAACCAACACATCATTAATGAATACCATAATGAAATCATCTAGATATGGTCTAAAAACATAATTCATCAAGTCTATAAAAACTAATGGGGCATTGGTTAACCCAAATGGTATCGCCAAATGCTCATAGTGACAATAGCGAGTACAAAAAGCCGCTTTAGGTATATCTTCCTCTCTGACCCTAATCTGATGGTAATCTGATCCGAGATCCAGTTTTAAGAAAATCGTGGCATCTCTCAATTAATCAAACAAATTATCAATTCTCGGCAGAGGGTATTTATTCTTGATGATAACTTGATTCAATTTCCAGTGGTCAATACATAACCTCAATGAACCATCTTTTCTCTTTACAAATAAAACTAGTGCATTCTAAGAAAAACACTCGCATGAATAAATCCCTTGCCCAATATTTCTTGCAACTGAGTTTTCAACTCTTTCAATTCAACTAGTGCCATTCTATACGGAGCTATACAAATGGAAATGGTATATGGCAACACATCAATAGTTAACTTTATCTTTCTGACTGGCGGTAACCCTGACAATTCATCTGGAAATATATCCAGAAAATCCTATACCATAGGTATGCCAGACAATTGGACCTGTTCTTTCTTATCTTTTGTAACATAAGCTAAATATGTTTGACAACCCCTAGATAGCATCCTAGTCACCTGAATAAAGGATAGGAGGAGTTCTGATAAATCTATCACCAATAAACAAAATCTGTGGCCGTCTTATGGCAAAAAGCAAACAATCTTCCGGTGACAATCAATCAATGCATAATTAGTTAATAACCAATCTATGCCCAAAATTACATCCAGATCTGTCAACTCCAATAGTAGTAAATCAACACTAAAATTATGCCCCTAGAAGCTCACAATGCAATTCTTGTAAATCTTAGTAACAAGAACCTCATCTCCAATTGGTGTAACAACCCATAACCACTGTTCTAGAGGTTCGGGTCCACATGGTATTTGCATAATAAATGTTAATGAAACAAATGAATGCGTCACACTTGGATCAATCAAAACACGTACACCACAAGAAAATAATTTCATTATACTTGTAATCACATCAGGTAAGCATAAGCCTCTTAAGAAATAACCACATGAACTCTAGCTTAACCTTTAGCTTGACCTCCTGGGTTTAGTGGCATACCCTGAGGCCATCTCTACTATGGCTGTGTTGGTTAAGCTTGTCTAGGTGGTATTGGCCTCACTAGAACTGGAGGGGCTACCGCTTGCTGGGCTGGTAGAGATCTAGGTGGTGGAACATAATGTGAAGGAACTGGCTATGACTGCCCGGGCCTAAGAGGGCAATGTAAGGCATAATAACCCGGCTGAAAATATGTAAAACAAAGTCTTGTCCCTCCTTCACATGGTCTTATATGGAGATTCCCATAACTGGGACATGATGGCCTCTTATAAGAGCCCTCACCTTGCTCACAATGCTTCTTTTCCTTTTTCTTCTTCATGCTTGTAGTATGAATTTCTACTTGCCTTTTTCCCTGCAACCTTTTCTGTCTATCCTCAGTAACCAATTCTAGAGCATTGGCATTATTCACCAAATCCCTA
This sequence comes from Dillenia suffruticosa, assembly GCA_033439265.1. Classification (NCBI taxonomy): domain Eukaryota; kingdom Viridiplantae; phylum Streptophyta; class Magnoliopsida; order Dilleniales; family Dilleniaceae; genus Dillenia; species Dillenia suffruticosa. The sequence goes on from JAVTVX010000001.1 coordinate 12,459,463, forward strand.
TATGTGGTAAAAGGTTGGATTACTAGATACCTTTGAAAGAAGGATTGCAATCCTTGTCTCAATCTTTTTGCTCTTTTTTCATCCATATTAACTAATTTTCGAACATAAACTGATAGTCTAGCAAAACGGTTCTCATACTGGTTAACGGTTTGACTACCCTGTCCCAAATTTATAAAGTTAGACATCTTTTGATCTCGAATGGAAGAAAGTACATATCTCTCATGGAAGATCTGAGTGAAATTACTCCAAAAAATACATTGAAGGTCATTCCCATATCGGAGTTTTAACGTTGAACTCCACTAATCATGGGTAGCTTCTTTCAGGTAATGGTCGGCAATCTGACCTTGTATTTCTCAGCAACCATAAGCTCAGAAAAGAGTTTCTACATCTCAATAATCCAAGTCTCAACAACTTGAATGTCATCACTCCCTGAAAAAATCATCGGCTCTATTTTCCTTCCATCTTCATGTCCCTTTGTGTGCTCTATGGTTTTTTGATCTCTTTCTGATCTAGTTTGATCTGACTCAAAATGAACTGATACTATCGGAATTGTTGAAATTGGCATAGCCTTGGGAGTAGGGGTGGCATGAGTAGCTGAGGGACATCTGTAGTCTCACTATGTGTTACTGGTTGAGATAGTCTCTCGGTTAATCTACATATATCTCCAGACATAGTGCCACCATAGTCATCAAAACATCTAAAACATATTGCAGATCTGGGCCCTATGACCTTTGATCACCTGGCATCTTTGATTAAGGCTCCTACCTATGCTCATCATCTCTTGGTTCCCTCTCAAGAGGTATTCCATCTTGTCTTCTCGTTTTAACCATTTTGTATGCCAATAATTTAATGCATATAAATGTCAAATAACGTTATTCATTAGATAAATCACTCTCTACTAGTAACCTGTACCTATAGTTTCAAATCCTAGGTATAGATTACCTAAAACTTTGGACTCCAATACCAACAATTACAATCCGCTATCCAAACGTCGTACCCCCTGGCAAACGGAGACAGATATGCAAATGCGGAAGCGACCAATACAATTAAAATGCAACGTTTAGACTCGCGATAGTCACACTTCCTGTATGTGATAACACAGAATAAGATTTAAATTAAAAGAAAACAAATTACTTGATCTTTCCAAAAGAAAATAAGATTTAAATTAAAAGAAAACAAATTACTTGATCTTTCCAAAAGAAAAATTTGTAGAGTCTCCCTATGTAGTGACTATTTAGCCACTAATGTTAACATAAAATCTAATAAAACATACAGAACACTTCTAATATCAAACAAATTAACATCAATGACTCTCCCGACCATCCAGCATAACATACCATGATATGTAATCATAATGTAGACCATAAATCTACATATAAAACATAATTCATACAATCACAAAAGAAACACAAAGACTATATGCCTTAATAAGACAAATGGTCAAAAATAAGTAGGGATCTAAATCCCTTGGCTCAAAGGCTTTTATCTTGTGAATCTCTCTCGTCTCCCTAATCACCTAAAAACAAAGATATCAGGGTTAATATAAGTTGAGTTAGTACACGAGTGACCAATAGCATACATAACAAGCAAGCATGTACAAGAATATCAATATCACCATATAAATAACATAAACATAGCAAAGTATACAATTGCTACACATTGTCTCAAGAAAACAATTGCGATTTTCACTATTAGAATCATTATCCATTTCCATCTTTCTTGATCCAATTTAATCTTAGTAATTAAAGAAAGGAATAGAATGTCAAACCAAGTTGTATATGAAGGTATGGAGAGTAAGCTAAAATTTGGTGTTCCTAAATGAATATAGGCCTTTTTTTAGGGTTAGACTCTCAAACACTTTACTTGCTTCTAATTCCACCCTCATAGGGAGAAGAGATCCATCCATGGTTTCTCAAGCTTTGCCTATAGGCTTCGCACAATATTTTGGAACTCTATACGAAAACTATACTCCTCAAGTTTTGCTCGCAGGTTTTGCACAAGTTTTTAAAGGTATTTCTATATTATTACTTTCTTTTTACATGCCTTTATGATTCACATAATGTAATCATCACGAGATTGCAATTTATCACAAGGATTTTACAAGAATCATAACCAAATACCACAATAATGCATGCTATGTGGTTCAATAACAAATAGTGGACCAAAGAACCATCTCAGCAAGTTTCTAGCAAAATCAAGTACCTGTAAAAATGCCATAACTTTAACTACAATTATCATATTAAGGTGACACCAATTGCCATTTAAAGATAAGTCACTAGCTATAAATTTAATGTTTATAGCTATGTTCAATTCCAATCACACAGAGATACGCAAATAAATCATTGTTGCAGTCTGAAATTCTCAACACAATATGAGCAATCTTAATAAAATCAACATTACTTTCATCACACATATCTGATTGAAGTAATTCAAGTGGCATTTAAAGAAGAGATATAGTTCTACAACTTTCGTATTTGGAGTTCATCCTACTTATCCCATAAGATAACTCAAAACTGTAGTAAATTCAGATACAAGATAGGGCAAAAACAGAGCAGTATCTTTCAATAATCATGCTACTTTGAAAATTCATCAAAAATTCAATTTTTAATGAAACCTTTCGAGTCATATGCATTTTTTCAGAAGAAAACCTCACTCGATTCGCAAGAGTGCAGAAAAAGTTATAAACCAAAAACTAATGCATGGTCAACTGTCCAACATACCAAATTTCTCATTCAAGGATGTAATTCCCTTTTCCTTAATTCATTTCATCCATGTACTAACAACATAATCACATGTAAAAACATATTCTACAGGATTGTTAGGCATCAAGTTAACAAACACATGCAAGGTACTTACCTTAAACTTGTTGATTATTCCTTGCGTTTCCTCCCTAAACTTCCTTTGGATTTCTAGGTTGTTCTTTATATTTCCTACAACCCTTTGTGCTTCCCAAGGATAGGATTAGTATATATATAGATGAAAGTAGCTTATGTGGAGCTTACATGGTGATTTTCATGGAGTTATGGATTTGTTTTTGTGAGAAGAAAAGGGGATGCAAGAATAGAATTTTATGGAAGATGAAGTGTATGGAAATGAGCTTTTCTCTCTCCCCCTCTCCCACTCTCTTTATCTCACTCTCTACATGAATGAGATGTGGGCCCACCAAGCATAGTGGTGTGTGCCAAGAAGAGTGTGTGCCAAGAAGAGTGTGTGCCATTTGTTCTTTGTGGATCCTATAACAAACCCATTGGGACAAATTCTTAATTTTGTTTGCTCTCTTGTTGACTTATTCTAATTGTTTTTATTTATTAGCGTATTCTACTAGTCTATACTAATTTTAATATATTCAAACTATAGTTAAACCATAAACATAAAACCCAGACTGCATTGTACATAAAAGTTATAACAATTTTAGTACAATGTAATGCTAAACAAATTTAAATATGCTTAACAAAATGATAATGTAAATACAAATGCATGTATTAATGATTTCTCGAGACGGAACTTACAATAGATGCGCATTTTAGCCCTACTCTTTCCCCTCATTTTCCTTAGCCTACGTGACATATAGCATGTGGTAACACCTATTCCCCCTCATTTGTAAGTTATATGGGCATAATGATGTCTAGAACAAGAAGGCAATTTAAATGTCTTCCGGTCATGATTATTATTACTTTTGTTTTTCACATCTAGATATGTTATGCTAAATTTATACTTTAATATGTTAAAGTGATGATCGAAGAACTGCAAGCTCTCACTCGTACAAATATTTGGGACATAGTTGACTTACCTTATGGAAAGTCTGTTGCTAGGAGCAAATAAGTTTATAAAATCAAGACTCGAGTTGTTGGATTTGTTTATCTGTGCAAGACCCGACCTGTAGTGAAGGGCTTCACATATGAGTATGACATTGATTATGATGAGACATTTGCCCCTGTAGCTCGCTTAACCTTTGTCTACCGTCTCATTGCTGTTGTTGCTAGTAAATGTTCACCGTTATGTTAGATAGGTGTCAAGAATGTCTTCCTCAATGACAATCTCATTGAAGAAGTGCATATGCAACCTGACCATGTTATGATTATATACCAAATAAGGTTTGTCATCTTTACAAAGCCTTACTTGGTCTTAAATAGGCAACTCATGTATTGTTGAGTAAAATATATTTTTGATGATGATTAGGGGTAATTAAAATCAATTAGAGATAATTAATTAGGTTTTAAAATATTTTAAAAAATTGGCAAAATAGAATTTGACTAGGCAAGTCGACATGCAACTCAATCAAGTCAACCTGTGCATCCAAAATATTTAGATTAAACCTAAGATGTCGACTTATACTTTGCTCAAATCCAGTCACTAAATGTCAAATTGATCTCACCTAGCTTTAAGTCGACCCAAATATAAAAATTTGAAACTTGGCCAAGTACAGAACACTTCAAATCAATCTGGGAACTATACAAGTCGACCTAAAGAATTCAAATCTCAGGAGTCATAACTTTGCACATAACCAAGTTGACTTGCCCTAGGGACAAGTCGACCTGAGCTTAGAATAGGATGATCTTAAGTTGATCTGATTATTTGAACAGGTCGACCTATCAAAGTCATGCCTCGGGATTGTAAGTCTACAATCTAATCAAGTCGACTCACTAGAAAAATAAGTCGACCTAAGCAATGGACTTTAAAATTTCTAAGTATAGGGACTCACAAGTCGATCCAAAACATTTGATAAGTCGACCTTCAAAATCACAGTTACAGATGTACATTCTGAAACTTAACCAAGTGGACCTATCTTTAGTACAAGTCAACCTGACCTAGTAACAAAATGGAACTTGAGTCGACCCATCAAGAAGACAAGTTGACCTGTATAATCAAGTTCTTAGAAAGTCTTATTTGTATCATAACTAAGTTGACCTATATACTCTATTTTCTGCTCTTTGTTAAATTTTCAATTTGTACATCACGAACACATTTGAAGGATATAGTTTCAACTTGTATTTTCATTTCACTTTCTATTTTTGTTGTAAAAGATTAGAATATTGTGATTCTTGATCTTGGATTGAGTAGGAACGAGTGAAATTTCAGTGCGTTTGCTTGCTCCTAGAAAAAGCAAGTGTGGGTGTTTGGGTAGAACACCTATAAGGTTAGTTAGCACCAGTGAAGCTAGTTGTGTAAACTATTCTACAATAGTGGATTTGAAAATCTAGGTGAACTCTGGGATTCGATGTATACCAAAGAAAGTGAAACCACTCTAAATTTGGGTGTTCTATATTTTGCTTTATTTTTTCTTTAATTTTTATCAATTTTCCTTTAGTCACAAATTAATTTATATTTTAAACTTACAAAAACAAAAAAATTTGTAAATAATCTATTCACTCCCTTTAGGTTATTTCAAGAGTGCCTACGTACATGGTTTGCCAAATTTAGCACCACCATTGGCTGCCTCGATTTTTATTCCGGTGCGGCCATACCAAAAACAAATCAAGAGACCACTCTTCTTCTCTATGTTGATGACATGATCATCACAACAATGACACTAATGGTATCTCCACTTCCAAATCATTTCTCCATAGCAATTTGAGATAAAAGATCTAGATACCCTTTGTTATTTTTTGGACATTGAGGTAACATCTAAACAAATTGGATACTTTCACAAGCTAAACATGCTACCAACCTTGTCTCATATGCTGACATCACGGATACTAAAATGGCCAGCACTCCTCTTGAACCTAATATATCTCTTAGCCACTAAAGGGACTCTTCTTTGTAATGGTATTCTTTTTCATTAACTAGCTGATAATTTTATTTATTTCATAGTCTGATGTTCTAACATTACCCATATTGTTCATATTGTTAGCTAGTTCATAAGTGTACTCGGTTGCTCTTCGTATTTTTCACTATATTAAATGTATTCTATTTCATGGTTTTTATTTCTCTAACTCATCTCCTCTAAAACTACGAGCATATTCTGATACTGATTGGGTGGAGAACCAACTGATTGTCACTCCACTACTTGATATTTTTTTTCTTAATATGTTTCTTATCTCTTGGCATAACAAGAAGCAAATAATTGCCTATCGCTCTACTACAAAAGCAAAATACCGAGCCTTGCTGATGCCTCCTTTGAGCTCCTATGGTTCCAATGGCCCCTCTAAGATATGGGCGCACTTCATCTTCAGCCATTGCTTTTCATTGTGACAATCGCAGTGGCATGCAAATTACATATAATGATGGTTTCCATAAATGCACCAAACATATCGAGATTGACTACTATCTAACTTATTACTATCTACTCCCAATCTCATATTATAGATATTTTCATCAAATCATACTCAACTCAGAAATTTTAGGGTCTAATTTGCAAATTCAAGATGACAAACTTCTTACCACTTTGAGTTTGGGGGGATGTTAACATATATGTTGTAAATATTCTCTAAAAACACATATGACGTCATTATGTTAATCATTTATTACTATCAGTAGTATAGCTTCTTATATATAAAGTTATATTACCCTAAATATCATAATATATCAATATTTTGTTATAATATATTGACATATCATATATTTGAGAGAATATTTAATTAACTTCATTTTTCTTTATATGTGCATAGACCAACTTATATATATACCATATTTGTTCAATATATTAAACATACAAGAAAATATAGAGAATTTTCTCCCTTTCATTATCTCTCTCAATTTCTACAACTCAAGAAAGAAGGCTTTAAAGAGTAAAAGAAGAACTGGTTTGTGAGAGCAAAAGTAAGGATTGGGGGAGAAAGCATTAAAGGAAGAAGCGGGTCCACAAGAGGCATAAACATAACATAGGCCACATTCCAGCACTTCAGGTGATGAGGAAAATGATGCAGTACCCAAGGGGACAGCTTTGTGGTGCAAACCTTTCTCCTTCAATTTGGTGATCCAGGTTCAAATTATTGTATAACCAAAAAAAAGAAAATGATGCAGTGAGAAAAAGTCATGCAGAAAATGGACTTTTGCCACTGTTGGTGTGGATACTGCCATAATGGATGTTGGCCGAGCTGCAGTAAGTCTGCTGACCTTGAAGCCCCAAGACGTGATCTGTTTGAAATAAATCAGGCATTTGCCTTCCAATTTGTGTATTGCCAGAAGAAACTTGGCCTTGATCTGGAGAAGATACATTGTTAAGTCCAACCATCTTGCTGGTTAATAGGATGTGTATATGTATGTTAGATATGCATGCAGATCACATCTTGACGGAGAGTGCTTGAAATGTAGTAAGTTAAAGTATCGGTTAATGATTTAGCTACTTAATTAAATGGTCAACTTGGAAAAGTGGAAGGGAAAGACAACTTTAAGAAGATAGAAAACTAGTTCCCTCCACTTACAGGACTCCTCGACCTTTATTTATCAAATTTTTGATAGTTATTTGATTATAATAAAAGTTTAAGAAATTAATTGAAAACAAACCAAAAATCTAGGGGGGCACTGTTAGTAATTGTGGATAATGGAACTGTACCAGTGATTTCATGCCTAACCCACCGTATGAATATAGGAAAAAGTATTTTCATGGAGCATGATCTAAGCTTTTAAATTATGAAATTAAATCCTCAAGAAAGCCAATATAATATAAGCTTGGGGAAACTCTCAAATGTATTTCTTTTTTCTTTTTTGTGAAGAAGACCTTGATTTTTAATTTTAAAAATAAAAGTTGACGAAAGAATATCAATTTGTAGAATCCAATTCTACAAATAAATGGCAACTTGATTCATCAATTTTAAAATAAATGTGCAACTTGATTCATTAATTTTAAAATAAAACCTTTTAATTTCTAGTGCAATCAATTCAACCAACAAGTATGAGAGGTTTTTAAACATTACTTATCATATTTGTAAAAAAGAATATTCAGATATATGTTTGTTGGATGTTTAAACTACAAAATGTAATAAATCATAGAATCAAATTAAATTAAATTTCACATGTATTATGTGTATCACAAATGCTAGTTGTTCACGAATCAAATACAAATAAAACAATAATAAATTATCACTAAAAAATTTTATATGTGAAGGAAATTAGACAAATTGCTTCCGTCCACTTTTCCTCCACATTTTCGCTCTCATTGTAGTATTATATTATTGCATTAAATTTATTTCCATGTTTGACCATAGTTTAGTTGGTGGAGCGGAGGACTGTAGTGTGATTGCTGAATTCTTTGAGTCACCGGTTCAAATATTGTAAATTAGAATTACCTGGTTCTTTTCTACCTTTTTCCCCTTTCACTTTTATTAATTATACATTCACATTATAGTAGATAGAAGCCCCATTTTCCCTCATTCTAGTATTATATTATTGTATACAAATTGTTTTCGTGTCCAACCTTAGCTCAGTGGATAAAATAGAGGACTGTAGTATGATTGTTGAAATTCTTAGGTCACTAATTTGAATCGGCAAGTCGAAATTACTTTTTATTTTCTTTAGCCCCACTCTTCCACCTCCTTTTCCTTAGCCTGTGCTACATATAGCGCAAGGCAACATACATTCCCCCTCATTGTAGTACTATATTATTATATTAAAACTATTTATGTCTCCAACCTTAACTTAGTTGGTAGAGCAGAAAACTGTAGTGTGTTTGCTGAAATCTTTAGATCACTTATTCGAATCTAGCATGCCAAAATTAACTATTTCTTTTCTATTTTTATCATTTCACTTTTATTAATTATAAATGCGTATTTTAGCTCCACACATCCCCCTCCTTTTCCTTAGCCGTTGTGACATGCAGTGCATGGTAATCCCATTTCTCCTTATTGTAGTATTATATTATTGTATTCAAAATATTTTCGTGTTTGACCTTAACTAAGTTGGTAGAGCAGAGGATTGTAGTGTGATTGCTGAAATCTTTAGGTCACTGGTTCGTATTTGACAGGTCTGAAATATATATTTCTTTTTTACTTTTCGTCCTTTCACATTAGCTTAATTGGTACGTGACATATAGTGCATGATAACACCTATTCCCCCTTATTGTAGTATTATATTATTGCCGTAGAACTATTTTTGCATTCGACCTTATCTTAGTTGGTAAAGTGAATGATTGTACTATGATTGCTGAAATTATTAGGTTGTTGGATTGAATCTGATAGGTCAGAATTACTTGTTTCTTTTCTATATTTTGCCCTTTCACTTTTATTAATTATACATGCGCATTTTAGCCTTTCTCTTCCTCCTCCTTTTCCTTAGCCTACAATATATAGCAGATGAAAGCATCCATTCCCCCCTCATTCTAGTATTATATTATTGTATTCAAATTATTTTTGTATCTAACCTCAGCTTAGTTGGTAGACCAGAGAACTATATTGTGATTATTGAAATCCCCAGGTTCCTAGTTTGAATCCAATAGGTTGGAATTACATGTTTCTTTTCTACTTTTTGCCCTTTTATTTTTATTCATCATACATATGCATTTTAGCCTCACTCTTCCTTCTCCTTTTTCTCGGCCAGCAAGACATATAGCACATGATAACACACATTCCCCCTCATTGTAGTATTATAATTTTGTATTCCCTTTTCTTTTTTCCCCTTTTAAAGTAAGTTGTCCAAACGTATCTTACAGATTAAGTGTATCTTCGAGAGTACGTGTTGTCTTTTCAAATGTATCTTCCAATTGCATTTGTCTTGAATTTCAAAGTTAATTTCATTTATGACAAATTTGCATTTACTTTGCATTTTTTTTGAAATTGAGCACATTAAAATTAAGTTAATTTGATTAATATTGATATCAATTTAGGATGTGTTTGATTATGGAACTTTATTTTATTTTATGTGCACCGTTTTTATTATTTATAATATTATTATAGTATTTTTATGATATTTTTCATATAGATTTTACATTTTTTTATTTATTATTTAGATTTTTAATTTTATAATTTTAAATTTAATTTGAGGAAAAATAAAATTTTTTATTAATAATTTAGATTTTAATTAGATTTTAGAGTTATTTATATTAATTTTAGGGTTAGTAATTAAAGTTAGAAATTATTTAAAATTGCTATTGTATTGGTAAGTTAATGGTTCATATTTTCTATTAGTTATTTAATTTTCTTATTTTGTTGTTTAATTTCATTTTATTGGATTTATTATGAACAATTTTTGTTTATATTTTTTTTTAACAATTTAAAAATTTGAATCTTGATATCTTATTTTTAGTTTTTTTCTATTAGAGTATATTTTATTCCATGGCATTTTCAAATTTTAATTCTAGTTCCAGCAATAGTCATGTGCTTTTCTCAGCATTGAGAGATGAAAAGAGTAGTAATTTATGGAAATATGTAACTAAAATTGAAAAAAAGGAGATGGTGGTGGTTATGTAGTTTTTGTAAAGAAGATACAGGAGACATACACGATAGTAACGGCTTGTCTTCTAAAAATTAGTGAAAAAGGGACTAGTGTTTGCAAGAAAGTGACACTTAAAAATATTTCATACATAAAAAAGCTTGAAGATGAAGTTGCAAAAAAATATTGTAAACAAGTGCCTTTGCCCTATACATCTAGTGATTCAAGACCATCGTTACATTTAACTGAACAAAGACCTTTGGAGTTTTTAAAAAAGAGAAGAGTTGATGATTCCTTTATTGGCAAAACTATTGTCATGCAAACTCAAACAAAATTAGATGCTGAAATTGTTAAAATATTCTATACTAAGGATTTATCATTTAATTTTGATAAAAATCTATATTATATAAGTGCTTTTACATATGTTGCTAATCAGCCTCTAGGTGGATATTTGCCTCCAGATTATAATAAATTAAGAACTACACTTTTTCAACAGGCATATGTAGAAAGATTGTCAGAACCAATTAAAGTACATAGTTGGAGAAATGTGTTAGCATTGTTAGTGATGAATTGAGTAAACCCCAAAGAAGTTAGGATGAGTTTAAGAATGATCAAAGGTAGAAATATGAAACTCACACCTAGAGTAATCGACTCACCCTCAAGCGCACTTAAGCACAAGTCGACTCAGTAAATTTAGAAATGCCTTTAGGTTTAGACAAAATGTTAGGTTAGTCAACTCATAAAGAAACATTAGTCGACTCACCATGAATCATAGGCAAACTCAATTTAGACAGTAGATTACTCAAGTTGACTCACCCCAAAAGTATAAGTCAACTCATTGATTCAATGAAATAGTAGAATCAAATATTTAAAGTTGTAACGGTGCAATATTTAAAAGAATTATGGTCAAAATGAAAAATAGGACACACAATGAACATGTCAAGTCAACTTGTCCTAAATCACAAGTTGACTAGCACATTATACACTTAGAAAAATTTGCAAAAAAAAAAGTTGACTCACATACTATGTCATAGAGTACAAGGCACCAAGGACATGTCATGAGCCATAGCATGTGTCAACACATAGGTCAAACCTTAAATCTAAGTCACACACTAGGTAAGTCAATTTACATGGTACATCAAGTCGACTCACACTTTAAGGACTTAGAAAACTTTATATTGTTTGCCAGCAACAATATAGACTTATTACACGCAACCAAGAGATTTCCATCAGGAAATTTATGATGAAAAATTTTGGTGACATCTCTTTTATTTTAGGAATGTAGATACATCGAGATTGCTCTTAGGATACTCTTGAATTATCATAAAAGGCTCATATTGAGAAGGTTCTTCAAAGATTTAGCATGTAAGAGTATAAATTAGTTGATACCCATGTTACTAAAAGAGACAAGTTCAGTCTCAATCAATATCCCAAGAATGATTTCAAAAATAAAGAAATACATAAGGTTCCTTATACTTTAGCTGTAAGGAGCGTGATGTATGCATCTAGATGCAGCATACATTGTTGAGATGTTAGGGAGATATTTATGCAATCCAGGAATGGATTATTGTAAAGTAGACAAAATATGGTATTTTCAAAGAACAAAAGATTACATGATCACATGCAAGATGTTGTATTAGTTAGAGATCATTGGGTATTATGATTTTGATTTTGCAGGATGTCACGATAGTTATAGATCCATTTTAGTCAATATCTTGCTCGCTGGGGTGCTATATCTTGGAAGAGTGCTAAACTAACATCCATAGCCTATAGTAGTTGAATTTATAGCATGTTATGAGGGATCTAATCATGGAATGTGTCTAGGTTGCAAATTGTGGATGGTATTGGAAGATCACCAAAACTATTCTATGATAATAAATTAGTAGTGCTATATTCTAATAATAATATAAGCTTATCAAAGTCAAAGTATATAGACAATAAATTCCTAATTATTAAGAAAAGAGTTCAACGTGGTCAAATATTTATAGAGCATATTGGGATAAACTTCATTATCGCGGATTCGCTTACTATAAGTTTAGCACTTAGGGTCTTTCTTGAGAACACCATTCATATAGGTGTTGTAACACTTGATAATATATTAGTTCAGTAAGAGTTTGTATTTATGTATGTTTTCATGTATAGCTTTTATGGATATTTTACGGCTATTTACTATAGGATAAAGATTATCTTTATATATTTACACTTTGTTTGATTTAACCTCACTAAAGAATAAGGCAGACCAGTTGGAAATAGACATTTTTTTTTACTTGTCCATAGGTATTTGAAAATCTAATTAATTCGGTTTGAATAGTTATGAGATTCAATTTAAGGGCTGGTTCTCCTAATACTTGTTTTTTCGTTTCCAAAACTCAAACTCGAGATCTTGGTTAAGAGAGTTTAGTACCTATCACTAAACTCAAAGGACGTTAGTTGGAAATAGATATAGTAAGATAGATTGCGTGAAATTTCCATTCCACATAGCCATGCTTGATCCATGCCTTCGTTATATTGATATACATGACTGTTGAAAGATCTAGTTACAATAATTATAACGAAAATTGCTTTGAACCTATATTTATATAATTGATGGACCGGATTGATTAAAGTTGATTTTGGTGATGATAGCAATTTGAGCTCATAAGATTATGTTATGATATTCAATTATACGATATTATGTGTAGATATAAATATATGTATATGTATATGTAGTCCAAGTAGGAGATTGTTAGACTTTCTTATGGACTTATATTGTACATATATAAATAATAATTGTATATTATATGCTTTTAATTGTACATATTCTGTTTCTTCTCCTACACTTACCTTACCATGATTCATATAGTAATAAAGCTAATTTGAAAAACAAAAAATAAGAAAGCAAATAACTTAATAGAGCTCTGACATATAAATTCTAAGTAAGTCTTGTTTGTATGTCATATGGGCATAATGATGTCTAGAACATGAAAGCAATTTAAATGTTTTCCAATCATTTTTTCCCCGCAGATTGTTATGTTATGTTAAATTCATACTTTAATATTTTAAAGCGATGATTGAAGAACTACAAGCTCTCACCCCCACAAATATTTAGGACATAGTTGACTTACGTCAAGTAAAGTCTGTTGTTGGGAGCAAATGGGTTTATAAAATCAAGACTCAAGCTTGTGTCTGTTGATTGGGGCAAGACCCAACATGTAGTGAAGGCCTTCACATAGAAATATTTGTAACAAGTCTACAAAACCAGACTATAACAGTAACAACAAAGGAGCCAGCTTGAGAAAATGTAAAGCTTGAACACCAAAGATAAGAGGAGGTAGTTGAATAGGATTGGAATTTAGTTGATTAGTTTACCAATCAACTTAATTCAGTTAGGAGTTGTTAGAATCTGAAACAAATGTATAAAGATTGCTAATGACAAGAGGAATGTATGAAAAAAGGAAAATGGAACTGCTCTTTCTTCTTTCTTCCTCTACCTAAGCTTCTCTCTCGTCTCTTTCTTCCTGCTCTTCTTATTCTTCTTTCCTTCCCTCTGATTTTCTTTCTCTCCCTTTCCTTATTGCCATTCAAACTACAGACCCATTCGATAACTCAAGTTACAATCATCATTGTGCATAATTCAGTTATTGAAAATCAGAAGTTCCTTACGGTTGACTCATTTACTAGTTGCAAGTCGACTTCTTGTTAAGTTGTTACATTTGGTATCAGAGAAGATTCTCAAGATCTTCTGCAGCAATCATGGTAGATAGAACCAGACATAAAGCTCACAAGGAGCAACAGAAGAAGTATGAAACCAAATTTCAAGAACTAACACAAGAAAACAATGAACTCAGAACCTATGTAGATTTGAAGTTTGATATTGTAACCTAAAAGATGGAAGAACAAAGCTAGAAGTTGGACGTTTATATGGTTGATGCAAGATTCTACTCCATCTATAAAATACTGAACAAAGACAAGGGGGAAGAACCAGAAGTGGATAGAATCCATAAATCTCCTTTCCTTCCCACCCCTGCAGACATAAGAACAAGACAGGAGATGGGATCACAAATCTTAAGAAAAGAATTCCAACATCGAGGAATGGTACCAAACCCCCCACGAATAGAATTATCCTTATTCAATGGTGAGAATCCCATAATGTGGCTTTGGAACTGCAACAAGTTCTTCAGTGTGTATCAAATTCCAGAAGGTGTTCGGGTAAACACCATAAATATGTATCTTGAAGGTAAAACCGAAATTTGGTTTCAGGGGTTAAAACTAGCCAAAAGGGTCATTCTCTGGAGTGACTTTGCGCAGCTATTATATCAAAGATTTGAGGTTAAAGGGTTGCAAGATGAGGTTGAGAAGTTCAACAAGCTGCAACAGTTGGGATCAGTTTCTAAGTACCAAGAGAAATTTGAAGAATTGTGGACAGTAATATTGCAGAAGAACCCAAAACTAACTGAATCTTATTTCATTTCAAGCTTCATTAGTGGGTTACGACAAGACATTAAACCTATGTTGAGACTTATGAAGCCTACAACTCTTTTTCAAGCATTTGAATTGCAGTATTGCAAGAACAATCAGTGGAATTAGTTAAAAAAGGGAAACCAGCATTGCAGAAGCACGTGGATGTAGGAGAAGTTACCAAAGAAGGCAAGAATGCAAGAATTACCCCAAATTTCTCTACACATGCTCCAGCTCAACCAAAGTAAAACTAGAAGGTTATAAAACTGCAAGCAACTAGCCAAAATATCACCTCTAGAGATGCAGCACAGGAGAAACAATAACATATGCTTCAAATATGGAGAAAGGTTCACTCCTAATCATAAGTGTAGGTTCAAGCATCTTAATTTCATCCTAGCAGCAGAGGAAACAGAAGATCATGAGGATTGCGATGGACATATGGCAGAGGATATGGAGTCTCACCAAGAACAAGAGAGCAACATGCATGTATCTCTTTGTGCATTATCTAACTCTTTTCAAAGACAAACTATAGCCCTTCAAGGATACTTAGATGGGCTGGAAATACTTATTTTGGTAGACACAAGGAGCTCTAATAGCTTCCTGCATAGAAGAATAACTGAACAATTGAGACTGAACATTGAACCAACTTCCACTCTTCAAGCAGAAATTGCTGATGGAAGTTTGATCACTAGTATCACCAAAGCTACTAATGTGAAATGGCTTATTCAAAAGTATACTTTTGCATTTGATTTGAGAATTATCACTCTTGGTAGATGGGATATGATTTTAGGTGTGGATTGGATGTATAACTACAATCCAATCACATTTGATTTCAAGAAGTTACAAGTTAAATTATGCAGTAATGAGGATGAAGTGGTCTTAGAAGGAAGAGTAGACTACCCTTTCATGAATCTGGTTAGAGGAAAGGAGATTAAAACTTTTAGACAACAGCAGTTACAAAGTTGCTTAACATTGGATATTTGCAATAGCAAACAACAAATACCTGTTCCTGAAACTATTGCTGCAATATTATCAAAATTTGAGGAAGTATTCTCAACTCCCACTACTCGTCCACCAAAAAGGCAACATGATCACTCAATTTTCCTTAAACCAGATGTGCAGCCATTCAAGCTAAAACCTTATAGATATCCTCACTCCCAAAAATCAAAAATCGAGAAGTAGGTATAGGAAATGCTTTGCAATGGGATCATAAGACCAAGTACTAGCCCTTTTGCCTCTCTAGTACTACTAGTCGAAAAGAAGGATGACACTTGGTGCTTCTGTGTAGACTACAGACAACTGAATCATCTGACTATTAAAGATAGGTATCCAATACCTAACATAGATGAGCTGTTGGATGAATTATATAGCTAAAGAATATTCTCTAAGATAGACTTACGAGCGGGGTATCATCAAATCAGAGTAAGGCCTACGGATGTGGAGAAAATTGCCTTCCAAACACACCATGGATACTTTGAATTCCTGGTGGTGCCTTTTGGATTCATAAATACACCAACTACCTTCCAAGCTTTAATGAACCACATTTTCCAATCGTACCTAAAGAATGTGTATTGGTTTTCTTTGATAATATATTGATTTATAGCCCCAACATTGAGGCTCATGCTTAAGACCTTAGAACAATGTTATCAATTCTGCAGCACCATCAACTTTTTGCCAAACTATCCAAGTGCACTTTTGCACAAAATCAAGTTGAATATCTGAGACATATTGTGATAGAAGAAGGCGTTAGAATGGACAATCAGAAGGTGGAATGTATGGTTTTTTTGCCAACACCAACTTCTATTAAGGCCCTAAGAGGATTCTTAGGTTTGATACGATATTACAGAAGATTCGTGAGGAGCTATGGAGTTATAGCTAAGCCCCTGAACCTCTTGAAGAATGACAATTTCCATTGGAGTATAGAAGCTGAAGAAGCCTTCAATCAACTCAAAATTGCCATGAGCACTGCTCTAGTAATGAGATTGCCAGATTTTTTTAAACCTTTTGTGGTAGAAACAGATGTTTGCTCGCATGGTATGGGAGTTGTGTTGATATAGGAGGACCAACCCATCGCGTATCTGAGCAAGGCCTTAGGAGACAGAAGCAAAGGGCTATCCATTTATGAGAAGGAACTTCTTGCTGTTGTCATGGCTGTCTCAAAATGGAGACATTACTTGTTGGGGTACCATTTCATAATTAAGACTGACCATCAGAGTTTAAAGTACTTGTTGGATCAGAAACTTACTAATACATTGCAGCACAAATGGTTGGCCAAATTGTTAAGACTGGACTATGAAATCCAGTATAAAAAAGGAACTGAAAATAAGGTTGCAGATTCCCTTTCAAGGAGGGAATTTTAGGAGAAAGATTCTGTGAGAGACACCATCTCTGTAGTATCAACAGTCTATCCCAAATGGATTTTGGATATGATAAAAAGCTATGAAGGAGATGATTATTATCAGAACTTGATTACTCAACTTATGGTCCAACCAGAAAGCAATCCAGACTTTCAATACAAAGAGGGGATCCTAAAGTATAAGAAGAAGATGGTAGTAGGCAATAGTTCTCAACTTAGAGAAAAAATTATGCAACAAATGCATGACACTGCGATGGGGGCCATTCTGGTCAACAGGGGACATTACAAAGAGTCAAGACAATTTTTACTGGCCTTTCATGAAGCAGACAGTTAAGAATTGGGTGCAGGAGTGTGACATATGCCAAAGGAATAAGCATGAGAACTAGCCGTATCCAGGGTTGTTGCAGGCACTACCAATTCCCACTCAAGCATGGTCCCAAGTCACTATGGATTTTATTGAAGGTCTTCTTGATTCTCAAGGTTGCAATACTATCTTAGTAGTCATTGATAAACTTACTAAGTTTAGCCATTTCATGGGGTTGCGACATCCTTTTACTGCTGCAGAAGTTGCTAGACTTTTTCTTAAGAACATATTCAAATTGCATGGACCGCCTGATTCCATCATTTCAAACAGAGACAAAATCTTCACTAGCTCATTTTGGCAAGAATTATTCAAACTACTAGGGACAAAATTGAAGCTTAGTAGTGCCTACCATCCACAAACTGATGGACATAGTTACAAGTTGAATCAATGCCTAGAGTGTTACTTGAGATGCATGTCTTTTGACAGACCTTCATTATGGTTAAGATGGTTGAGTTTAGCGGAATGGTGGTATAACACTAACTTCCATAGCAGTATCCAAATGACTCCCTTTGAAGCTTTGTATAGATATCAACCCTGACACATTCCCATAGGTCCTTATGCTGATTCCAGTAATCCTGTTGTAAAGGAATTCATCAGAAATCGACAGGACACGATGTAGATTCTAAGGGACATTTACTCAAGGCACAAAACAGAATGAAGCTTTATGCAGACCAGAAAAGATCTAAGAGAGAATTCCAAGTTGGGGACATGGTCTACTTGAAGTTACAACCTTATAGGCAGCAATCTATTAAGCTACGCAAACAACTGAAACTTTCCTCCAAATTCTATGGTCCTTTTAAAATTACAGCATGGATAGGAAGGGTAGCCTATTAGCTACAGTTACCCCAAGGTGCAAAAATCCATCCTATATTCCATGTCTCACTGTTGAAAAGGAGACTAGGTCCTACTCAAACCACTTTGCCTACATTACCCTAAATTGGTACTGATAAACAAGCCTTGGTCGAGCGAGAAGCTATTCTGAAAAGGCGTGTCATTTGTAGGAATCATAAGCCTATGACTCAAGTTCTCATCAAGTGGGTCAATCTCAGACATGAGGAATCAACTTCGGAGGATTGTGATTTCATTAGAGCACAATTTCCAAGCTTTAATCCTTGAGGACAAGGATTTTTAAAGGGGAAAATGTTGTAACAAGTCTGCAAAACCAAACTATAACAGTAACAAGAAAGGAGCCAGCTCAAGAAAATGTAAAGCTTGAACACCAAAGATAAGAGGAGGTATTTGATAAGGATAGGAATTCAGTTGATTAGTTTACCAATCAACTAAATTCAGTTAGGAGTTGTTTGAATCTGAAACAAATGTATAAATATTGCAAATGACAAGAGGAATGTATAAAAAAAGGAAAATGGAACTGTTCTTTCTTCTCTCTTCCTCTACCTAAGCTTCTCTCTCTCCTCTTTCTTCCTGCTCTTCTTCTTCTTCTTCTTTCCTTCCCTCTAATTTTCTTTCTCTCCCTTTCCTTATTGCCATTCAAACTACAGACCCATTTGTTAACTCAATTTACAATCCTCATTGTGCATAATTCAGTTACTGAAAATCAGAAGTTCCTTATGGTCGACTCATTTACTAGTTGCAAGTCGACTTCTTGTTAAGTTGTTACAGTATCACATTAACATGAGGAGACATTGGCCCTTGTAGGTCGCTTAACCTTTGTCCATAGTCTTATTATTGTTGTTGCTTGTAAATATTGGCCATTATTTCACATGGATATCAAGAATGTCTTCCTCAATGATGATCTCATTGGAGAAGTACATGTGCAACCCGACCAGGTTATGATTATACACTAAATAAGGTTCGTCATCTTTGCAAAACCTTACACAGTCTTAAACAGGCACTTCGTGCATGGTTTGCCAAATTCAGCACCACCATTGGCTACCTCAGTTTTTATTTCGGTGCTTATACTTATGCCATGTTTGTTTGGAAAACAAATCAAGGGATTACTTTTCTTCTTCCCTATGTTAATGATATGATCATTACCGCAATGATACTAACAACATCTCCACTCTCAAATCATTTCTCCACAGCAATTTGAGATGAAAGATTTAGGTACTCTTAATTATTTTTTGGGCATTGAATTTACATCTAATCAGACTAGATACTTTCACAAGCCAAATATGGTACCAACCTTATCTCACATGTCGGCATCATGGATACTAAAATAGTCAACACTCTTTTTGAATCCAACGCTCATCTCTCAGCCATTGATGGGACTTTTCTTAGTGATAGTACTCCCTATCACCAATTAGTTGATAATTTTATTTATCTTATTGTCTCACGTCCTGACATTTCCCATAATGTTTATATTGTCAGCTAGTTAATGAGTGTCCCACGACATACTCACTTTCCTACTATTCTTCATATTCTTCACTACGTTAGAGGTACTCTATTTCATGGTCTTCATTTCTCTGACACATCTCTACTAGAACTACAAGTATATTCTGATGTTAATTGGGTGGAGAACCAACTGATCGTCATTTCACTATTGGATATTGTTTATTTCTTGATATGTCCCTTATCTCTTAGCATAGTAAGAAATAAATAATTGTCTCTCGCTCTACCACAAAAGTAATATACTGAGCCTTGCTAATACCACCTTTGAGCTCCTATGGTTGTGATGGCCCCTCTAAGATACGGGGGTGGCCTCCTTGTAACACCGACACTATGCCTGAACAATGTATATTAGTTTTGAAATATATATTATTTTTAAAAAAAAAAAGAAAAGAAAAAAAGAGGAAAGAGGAAACGCCGCGTTTCGGCCCGAAACGCGGCACTCCCTCCCCCTTGTCAGATTAGGGCTAAAAGCCCTAATCTGTCTCTCTCTCTTCCTCTCTCTCTCTCTCTCTCTCTCTTTCTCTTTCTCTTTCCTCAACCCTTCACTTTCCACAGCCGCATTCTTCCTTCGCCGCGATCGCTGCTCGCCTCGCCACCTCTCTCCACCGTGAGCAACCACCACCATCTTCTCTCTCTCTACCTCACTCACAGCCTCCCTCTCAGTTTCTCTCTCTCTCCACTGTTCACTCTCTCTCGGGATCTCCCTCTCGGTCTCCTCCGTCGCATGCTTCTGTCGCGCGCCACCATAATAAGCACACCAGCGCGCGACAGCACAGAACACTGCTCGCTCTCCCGAGCGCGAGCGTGCACTACACGCTCTCCCGAGCACGAGACTGCACTACACGCTCTCCCGAACGCGAGCGCATACTACGTGACCCTCTGCGCAAGCTCTAGCGCGCCCCTGCGCGCCTCTGCATGAGCTAGTGTGCCCCTGCACGAGCGCAAGCACGCCCCTGAGCGCCTCTACATGAGCTAGCGTGCCCCAACACAAGCGCGAGCGCGCATACCTCATAGCGCGCCAGCTCGTGCGCCCAACCTGCGAGCGAACAGCCTGCATGCCCCAGCCTGCGAGCGCACAGCCTGCGAGCCCACTGCGACCTGCTGACCCGCGAGCCCACTATGGCCAGTGAGCCCGTGAGCCCACCAGCGGGCCAGCCCGCCAACCCACCAGCCTGCCAACTCGAGACGGCCCACGAGCCCGCGATCGGCTTTCTCCTTTGAGAGCCATCTGCCATCCTCGCAGAAATCCTTCACTGCAGGTAATGACTATGATTGGTTATAGTTTTGGGGTTCGATATTCTCTTGGTGATTAAGCTAGATTTCTGAACCTTGCTTTGAATTTGAAGCATTACAGGTCCTGGACTGAGTAGAATGATGTTTGGACCACAGGATTGTGAACCGCAAAGAACTTAGGTGAGGATTTCAAACTCACTCGATTTATTTGGATGAATTTAGAGTAAATTAGAGTAAGAGTGTTTGACATTATATGAAACTAATTAGGTCAAAGATCAGATTTTATTCAAATTAAGCTATTCTGAATGATAGAATCGTACGGACTTGTTTCAAATAGCTTCTCTTAGAGTTGATTTGACGAATGCTTAAAAACATTCAGAATTTAGGATTTGTGTTTAAGGATTGATACAGTTTTTTCATGATAAATTTTCCAGCATATAGGAAATTAAAATACGTCTATATTATGAAAATAGACTTCGATACCTTGAAAATGGAACGAAATTGATGACATTAGTGTATATTTATAAATTGAAGAATTTAGGGTTTGTATGAGCTTAAGGAAAATGATAAACCCTAAAAATAGTCGGAAATTTGATGAAAATCGTGATGACTTGATTAGGTTGGCTTTCTTGGTGATTCGATTAAGGGGAGTTTTGAATCTACGGGTTGTGGTTTTATTGGGGAGTGCACTATCCTCCCCAAAACAGTGAGTGAGATTTATTTCAATATTTTTATTTAATGTGTAAACCCTGTTTTAAAATATTTGATAAATGAGCATGATTTGTAGCATGTTTGAAATATTTTGACTGGTTTTGAAATTGATTTTTGTGAACTGATGGAGTGTCCAAAAACTGTGTTGAAATATTGAAATTATGCATCATGTGGTTGAAATGTATAATATGTCATTTTATGCTATATGTTGCATTTGGTTTGTGAACCTGATTTCGTCATATTTTAATACGATTTTGGATTTGGCCTTGAGGGCTTTGATATGTATTGTTCTGTAGCTACGAAGGACACCGTGAGAGACACTTTGGTGGCGTCCGGATCACGAGTTGTTGTGATTTTTATTAACGATACGGTACTAACCAGGTTGAACCTGAAAGGGGGAGGATTTGGATACTCTCTCCAAGTCTAGCACCTGGACGAGATCCATCGCCAACATCGTGGTAAAGAGTACTTTAGATAAACTTATATATAACACCCCCGGTGCGCTTATCATAGGTTGCGGTAGACCTCTATTAGGATATTTTTCACTAGCAGCTCTATGATTTTAGTAACAGTGCTTCGGATGCATATTTGACTTGAAAATATGTGCTAATGATATATTGTTGAAATGAAAAGCATGATGATTTGAAATATGATTCGTATACTTATGCTTTGACACTCCAGTTTCACACTTCATATTAGACGATTGCATTGACCCACTTACTCACTGATGATTCTTCCCCGAGTACTCACCTCTTATTTCCCTTCTTGTTTCAAAGTTAGTACTTAACAAGGAGCGTTGCTTTTAGGTCACTCAATATCATTGGGAGATCTGGTTTGGACTTAAGGAGTCATTATATATTTCTGTTGCAAAATTTGTATTAGTAATATATATGCATTCTGAGATCTATAGACGACCGTTGTATAATTCTGGGATGACTGTATAAATATGGACATTCAAATTGTGGAACTCTCATGTCATTGCATAACATTGCATTGAGGCATTTCTTATTCGTTTTGTATGTTCTTGAGAATGTGTTATGTTTTAGAAGTGTGCTCTAGGATCGCTCGATACCACCTCTAAATCACAGGAAGGGCGACTGGGAGCATTCATGCCTTTGACTGGGGCATGGCAGTAGAGATCTGTGGATAGGTTGTTGAAAAATTTTATAACTTTGCGTTATTCTGGTGTTGGCTGTAAGATTGGTTGATTTTAGAGAGGCCGGGATAGCCATTTGATTATTTTATAGGATGGTTATGATTTATGTAGGATTAATTGTACTTGGGAGACCGAAATATAGAGAGATTCTGCTCAATTTTCTGTAAAAATACATTCGGCATTCAGGACAACGGGCGGCTGTTCACGATTCCAGTCCGGGGCGTGACAGTTGGATTGGTATCAGAGCACTAGATTGAAAGTTATGTAGGAAGAGAGTTTTGAAAACATTCCCAAGTGTGTTTGTATTTAAAGTCCTCAATGCATGAGAGTTTCATACAATCATGAAGTCCCAGTACATGGTTATAGGTATATGAGTTCATCCATTCAGGGGGTTAGATACGCTTGTGTCTAACCTAACATGTTATTTTTTTTGGATTGGATTCCATTCCTTGTGAGGGTAGTTAAGATGTGACTAACCCAAATTTCTTGAACCATACCTATTCTTTGAACGATACCTAATAAGGATCCTTCTCTTGCAGAAGTATGACAATCCGACGGAGCACCCGTTTTACCCCACCAGAGGAATTAGACGAGCCGGAGGATCGTTCCTCGACTCGCGTGCCACCACCGGCACTTACTCGGCCAACTACTCAGGCTGAGACTCCCGTACCCACACTCGACGCCTTTCGGTAGGTGTACGAGTGGTACGCTTCGCATGGGTCCAGATTTCGCCCCCACCACCTCCTACAGCGGTGCCTGCACCTGCAACAGTGTCAGTTCCTTCGGTACCAGTTCCACCATCGGTGGTGGGTCCTTCTACTTTGTCCAAGCCAAGTGAGACCACATTGGCTGCTCTTAGACGAATACATGAGTTGACTCAGTTGGTTAAGGAGACCCACCAGTTGGGGTGTACTGATTTCACGGGGTTTGGTGATGCTACGGCAGCCAAGCATTGGATTAACCGCACTCGTAGGATTTTGACTGATTAGAGATTGGAGATGAGCTCTGCCTGAAAGTGGTACAACGATTATTAGAAGGAGAGGCCCTCACTGATGAGGCAACAGAGCCACTGCGGTGGGATGACTTCCTTCGGGAGTTTGACCGCAAATTCTTCCCACTCTACTAGTAGGACTGGATGAGGTCAGAGTTGGGACGGCTTACATAGGGGTCCAGATCTATCTCGGAGTATGAGGCAGATATGCGGAGACTTGCCGCATTCATACCGGATCTGGTTACACCTCAATATTTGTGCTTCAAATTTGAGGACGGTCTTAGCCTCAACATAAAGAGGTATATGACTGTTACGCCATAGTTTACACTCGCCGAGGTGATAGACTCTGCTCACCGTGGAGAGGCTTTGGTCTGCACAGAGGCTAAGTAGAGAGAGAGCAGAGAGCAGAAAAGAAAGAAAGAAAAGTTTCATTTTGCGCAGAACTCCAAGAGGGTCAGGGGATCCAGTTCGCACAGAGGAGGATTAGGATCTGGATTTCCTGAGCTGGGATGGGGATAGTACTTCCAGGGGTTCAGACAGCCTGCTCCAACTCACCCTGCACAGTATACTCCTCAGCAACATCCTTATTGCTGCAGGTGCAATAGGTCCCATCCGATAGGAGGTTGTTCAGTGACGGTCACTTGCTTCCACTGTGGGAAGGCGGGTCATATTATGAGTTCTTGCCCTGTGTTAGGACTCGGAGTACAGAGTTCATAGAGCCACACTAGTACTCCTCGTATGGGACAGTAGGGGCAGCCTGCTCGGCCAGCATCTTCTACTCCCAGGGTAACCACCAGGAGTAACACAGTGCAGACCCAGGCATGACAGCAACCTAAGGCTCAGGCCTCGGTTTATACCATGATGCAGGAGGATGCCCAGGCGAACCCTGACATCATCATAGGTACTCCTCCTTCTGATCCTGTAGAATAGGATCTTTATTCCTCTTTCCACTTCTTTTGGAGATGTCAGCATTGTATCATGATAGTCGTATAGGTTTTATGTTGTATACCCTTTTGTCGACATGATACTACTCTGACATCTTTGTATACTGAAGTTGTAAAGTCTTAGAGGCACAACTATTTTGACATATATATATATATATATATATATATATCAAGTTTGAAATTATTCTAAGTCTATGTGCATTTTGTTCAATGATAGGTACTCTACCTATCATCGGAATAGATGCTCGTATCCTTATTGACACGGGGTCTA
The DNA here is from genome assembly GCA_033439265.1 of Dillenia suffruticosa. NCBI lineage: Eukaryota > Viridiplantae > Streptophyta > Magnoliopsida > Dilleniales > Dilleniaceae > Dillenia > Dillenia suffruticosa. The sequence goes on from JAVTVX010000001.1 coordinate 12,484,580, forward strand.
ATTATTCGTATGTGAGCGATCAATTTTTCTAACATTCTGGCAGGCCGCTCTCACCTTTGGATGAGGAGATATTGGTCATCACTCCTCTGGGTGAGCAGATTGTGCGCGGAATAGTATATAGAGAATGTGAGATCAAAATTGGGGATACAGTGCTGAAGGCAGATCTAATCCCTCTTGTCATGACTGATTTTGATGCCATCTTGGGCATGGATTGGCTACATATGTATCGGGCTTCAGTTGACTGCTTTAAGAAGTAGGTGGAGTTTCGAAGACCCGATCAGCCAGTGTTAATTTTTGAGGGCGAGAGGCGGGTTTTACCCTGCTGTGTCATTTCAGTTTTGGAGGCTAAACGCATGATTCGCCACGGTTGTGTGGCATATCTGGCTCACATCATAGACACCACTGCTCGGGGATGGAGACTAGAGGATATCCAAATGGTACATGACTTTCTTGATGTTTTTCCCGAGTAGCTACCCGGATTACCACCGGTTCGGGAGTTTAACTTTGAGATCATTTAGTTCCGAGGACAACCCCTATCTCTATGCCGCCATAAGGATGGCACCGGTTGAGCTAAGGGAGCTCAAGGTCCAGCTACAGGAGTTGTTGGATAAGAGGTTTATCTGTCCGAGTACGTCCCTTTGGGGCACTCTAGTACTATTTGTAAAGAAGAAGGACGGCTCACTGAGATTGTATGTGGATTACAGGCAACTTAATCGGGTGACTGTGAAGAACAGATATCCACTGCCTCGCATAGATGATTTGTTTGATCAATTGCTAAGTGTCCGAGTTTTCTTAAAGATTGATCTTCGATCAGGATATTATCAGTTGCGGATTAGGAGTCAAGATGTGCCAAAAACAGCTTTCTACACTCGATACAGACACTATGAATTTCTAGTCATGCCGTTTGGACTGACTAATGCCCTCAGCTGCATTCATGGACTTGATGAACAAAGTCTTTCACGACTATCTGGACCAATTTGTCATAGTCTTCATAGATGATATACTGGTGTATTCACGGAGTGACGAGGATCATGTTCAGCATCTTTGCACCGTTTTACAGATCCTCCGTGATGAGCAGCTGTATGCCAAATTCACAAAATGTGAATTTTGGCTAAGACAAGTTAGACTTTTGGGGTATATCGTTTCTGCAGAAGAGATTTTTGTCGATCCGCAGAAGGTCGATGCCATTACGAGATGGGAGCAGCCACAAACAGTGATTGAGATCAGGAGTTTTCTTGGTTTAACCGGGTATTACTGCAGATTTGTTGAGGGGTTTTCCCGAATAGCTGCTCCATTGTGTAGATTGATGCGAAAATGTGTCAAGTTTGTATGGGATAATTGTTGTGAGGCGAGTTTTAAGGAGCTCAAACAACGGTTGACTACAGCTCCGATTTTGGCACTTCCCACCAACAGTCGGGAGTACACAATGTACAGTGATGCTAGTCGACAGAGATTGGGTTGTGTTTTGATGCAAAATAGTCGGGTGATCGCCTACGCCTCTAGACAATTGAAGAAACATGAGGTGAATTATCCGACACACGATCTGGAGCTTACGGCCATAGTCTTTGCATTGAAAATATGGCGCCATTACTCGTACGAGGTGACTTGCCGGGTATATACTGATCATAAAAGTCTGAAATATTTATTCACCCAACAAGAACTTAACCTGAGACAGAGGAGATGGTTGGAACTCCTCAAAGATTACAATCTTGTTATTGATTATCATTCGGGCAAAGCCAATGTGGTTGCTGATGCCTTGAGCCGGAAATCAGCTTCATTGTCTTAAGAGAACAATACAGCATACCTCACTTGTTTGATAGGACTCTGGGATTTGGGAGTCAGATTGGCTAATGATGATCAGGGCACTCTACTAGCCAGGTTTGAGGTCAGGCCGACGCTGTTGGACCATATTAGGGAGCTTTAGGGTATTGATACCGAGCTCCAAACTCTTACTGAGAGAGCCCGCAAAGATGATATAGATGATTTCAGAGTCCGTAGTAATGGACATCTGACTTATCTAGATAGAGTGGCTATACTCGCCGATGAGGATCTCTGCAGGTCCATATTATAAGAGACACACTCCTCGGCCTATGCCTTGCACCGGGTAGTACAAAGATGTATCGAACTATTTGGGGCGGCTATTGGTGGCCAGGTATGAAGAAGGACATTGCGGAGTTTGTAGCTAGATGTTTAGTCTGTCAGCAGGTGAAGGCTGAGCATCAAAGGCCAGCGGGTTTACTACAGCCTCTTCCTATTCCCGTATGGAAGTGGGAACATGTGACTATGGACTTTGTTATGGATTGCCGCGGACTCAGGCCAGATATGATGCCATTTGGGTGGTAGTCGATAGACTCACCAAGTCCGCCCATTTCATCCCGATGTGCAGCGACTCTCTACTGGAGACATTGATACGTCTGTATATTGACGAAATAGTCAGACTGCATAGGTTCCTGTGTCCATAGTCTCGGATAGAGATCCGAGGTTTACTTCTCGATTTTGGCCCAAGCTGCAGGAAGCTTTGGGCACATAGCTCAGTTTTAGCACAACATATCACCCACAAATAGATGGTCAGTCAGAGAGGACCATTTAGATGCTCGAGGATTTATTTCGGGCTTGTGTTATGGATTTTCGGGGTAATTGGGATAGACATTTACCGCTGGTAGAGTTTGCATATAATAATAGTTATCAGGCCAGTATTGGCATGCCACCCTATGAGACACTTTACGGTAGAAAGTGTCATACCCCGTTGTGCTAGGATAAGGTAGGCGAAAGGCGCCTTACCAATGTTGAGTTAGTCAAGGAAATTAAGGAAAACGTCAGGGTGGTCCGCGAGCGGTTGAAAGCCGCCTAAGACAAACAGAGGGCATATGCGGATCGAAGACGCCGACGCTTAGAGTTTGAGATGGGTGATATGGTATTTTTTAGGATTTCTCCCTTGAAGGGACTTATTCGATATCGACAGTAGAGCAAGTTGAGCCCCAGGTACATTGGCCCGTTCCATATCCTTAATAAAGTTAGGAGCGTGGCATACAGACTAGAGCTGCCAGATGAGTTATCTCGAATCCATGATGTCTTCCATGTATCGGTGTTGAGGAAGTACATCCCAGATCCTTCGCATATTTTGGAGCCTCCGCCAATAGAGGTACAAGAGAACTTAAGTCTACCTATTTAGCCAATGGCCATACTTGACCATAGATCTGGCAGCTACGAAACAGGGAGGTATCTCTTGTCCAAGTGCTATGGCATAACGATCAGGTTAAGGAAGAGACCTGGGAGCCCGAGGAGACTAAGACGAGACAGCACCCCCAGTTGTTTGTTGTTTAGCCTTCTTTCAGTTTTGAGAACGAAACTTATTTTTAGGGGGTCAGAAAATATAATACCACATACTGTACCCGAACAATGTATATTGGTTTTGAAATATATATTTAAAAAAAAAAAAAAGAGCAAGGAGGAAACGCCGCATTTCAACCCGAAACGTGGCACTCCCTCCCCCTTGTCAGATTAGGGCTAATCTGTCTCTCTCTCTCTCCCTCTTTCTCTCTTTCTCTTTCTCTCTCCCTGACCCCTCACCTTCCGCGGCCGCCTTCTTCCTCCGCCGCGATCGCTGCTCGCCCCGCCACCTCTCTCCACCGTGACCAACCACCACCATCTTCTCTCTCTCTCTACCTTACTCATGGCCTCCCTCTCAGTTTCGCTATCCCTGCTGTTCACTCTCTCTCACGATCTCCCTCTCGGTCTCCTCCGTCGTACACTTATGTTGCGCACCACCACCGCAAGCGCACCAACGCGCGACAGCGCCAGAGCACGCAACAGCACAGAGCACTACACGCGATCCCGAGAGTGAGCGTGCACTGCGCGCGATCCCGAGCACGAAAGTGCACTGCGTACTCTCCCGAGCGCGAGCGCGCACGGCGTTACCCTCTGCGCGAGTGCTAGCACACCCCAGCGCACCTCTGCACGAGCCAACGTGCCCCTGTACAAGCGCTAGCGCGCCCCTGCGCACCTTTGCACGAGCCTACGTGCCCCTGCACGAGCGCCAGTGTTCCCCTGCACGAGCGCCAGCGTGCCCCTGCACGAGCTCGAATGCGCTCCAGTGCGCGACCCACTACGCAAGCGCGCGTGGCTCACAGCGCGCCCCAGACCGCGAGCGCACAGCCTACGCATTCCAGCCAATGAGCGCACAGCCCGCGAGCGCACAGCCCGTGAGCCCACTCGGCCTGCTGACCCGCAGCGCACCAGCGGGCGAGCCCGCCAACCCATAGGCCCGCGAGCCCACGACGGCCCACGAGCCCGCGACTGACTTTCTCCTTTGAGAGCCATCTGCCATCCTCGCAGAAATCATTCATTGCAGGTAATGACTATAATTGGTTATAATTCTAGGGTTCGATATTCTCTTAGTGATTAAGCTAGATTTCTGAACCTTGCTTCGACTTTGAAGCATTGCAAGTCCTGGACTGAGTAGAATGACGTTTGGACCACAGGATTGTGAACCGCGAAGAACCTAGGTAAGGATTTCTAACTCACTCGAGTTATTTGGATGAATTTAGAGTAAATTAGAGTAAGAGTGTAATGTATCGTTTGACATTATATGAAACTAATTAAATCAAATATAGGATTTTATACAAATTGAGCTATTCTGGATGATAGAATCGTACGGACTTGATTCAAATAGTTTCTTTTAGAGTTGATTTGACGAATGCTTAAAAACATTCAGAATTTGGGATTTGAGTTTAAGGATTGATACAGTTTTTTCATGATAAATTTTCCTGCATATAGAAAATTAAAATAGGTCTATATTATGAAAATAGACTTCGATACCTTGAAAATGGAACGAAATTGATGACATTGGTGTATATTTATAAATTGAAGAATTTAAGGTTTGTACGAACTTAAGAAAAATGATAAACCCTGAAAATAGTCAGAAATTTGATAAAAATCGTGATGATTTGATTAGGTTGGCTTTCTTGATGACTTGATTGAGGGGAGCTTTGATTCTACAGGTTGTGGTTTTATTGGGGAGTGTGTTATCCTCCCCAAAACAGTGAGTGAGATTTATTTCAATACTTTTATTTAATGTGTAAACACTGTTTTAAAATATTTGATAAATGAGTATGATTTGTAGCGTGTTTGAAATATTTTGACTGGTTTTGAAATTGATTTTTGCGAACTGATGGAGTGTCCAAAAATTGTATTGAAATATTAAAATTATGCATCCATGTGATTGAAACATATAATGTGTCATTTTATGTTATATGTTGCATTTGGTTTGTGAACCTGATTTCGGCACATTTTGATAAGATTTTGGATTTGGCTTTGAGAGCTTTGATATGTATTATTCCGTAGCTACGAAAGACACCGTGAGAGACGCTTTGGTGGCGTCCAAATATGCCTAGGCTTAGGGTATCCTATGAGTTGTCGTGATTTTTATTAACGATACAGTATTAGCCAGGTTGAACCTGAAAGGGGTAGAATTTGAATACTCTCTCCAAGTCTAGCACCTGGACGAGATCCATCGCCAACGCCGGGGTAGAGAGCACTTTAGATAAACTTGGATATAACACCGCCGGTGCGCCTGTCATAGGTCGCGGTAGACCTCTGCCAGGACATTTTCGGCTGGCAGCTCTATGATTTTAGTGACAGGGTTTTGGATTTATATTTAACTTGAAAATGCGTGCTGATGATATATTGTGGAAATGAAAAGTATGATGATTTGAAATATGATTCGTATACTTATACTTTGACACTCTAGTTTCACACTTCATATTAGACGATTGCATTGACCCACTCACTCACTGAGTATTCTTCCCCGAGTACTCACCACTCATTTCCCTTTTTGTTTCAGAGTTAGTACTTGACAAGGAGCGTTGCTTTTAGAACGTTTAATATCATTGGGAGATCTGGTTTGGATTTGAGGCGTCATTATATATTTCTGCTGTAAAATTTGTATTAGTAATATATATGTATTCTGAGATCTATAGACGACCATTGTATAATTTTAGGATAACTGTATAAATATAGACATTCAAATTGTGGAACTCTCGTGTCATTGCATAATATTGCATTGAGGCATTTCTTATTCGTTGTGTATGTACTTGAGAATGTGTTATGTCTTAGAAGTGTACTCTAGGATCGCTTGGTGCTATCTCTAAATCACAGGAGGGGTGACTGGCAGCTGTCAATACCTTTGACGGGGCTATGGTAGTAGAGGTCTGTGAATAAGATGCTGGAAAATTTTATAGTCTTGCGATATTTTGGATGTTGGCTGTAAGATTGGTTGATTTTAGAGAGATTGAGATAGCATTTGATTATTTTATAGGATGGTTGTGATTTATACAGGATTAATTATACTTGGAAGATCTCCGAAATATAAGGAGATTCTACCCGATTTTCTATAAAAATACAGCCGACATTCAGGAAACGGGCGGCTATTCACAATCCCGGTTCGAGACGTGACACTCCTCCCCAGCCATTTCTTTTCATTGTGACAATCACGGTGTCATGAAAATTACACGTAATGATGGTTTTCATAAACGCACCAAAGATATTAATATTGACAATCACCTTATGTGGCATCATATATTTCAGGACACTATTTATTACTATCTCCTCCCAATCTTAAATTACAAATATTTTCACAAAATTACACTTAACTTGACAATTTCTAGATCCAATTTGCAAATTTCACCGCCTTGAGTTGGATGTTAGTAAGGGTGTTATGACACCCGGGTCGAGCTCGGGTATCATAATACCCGAGCTTGAGCTCGAAGGATAGTCGGGTGTCATCGGGTAGTGTCGTCGGATAGTGTCATTGGGTGGTATAGATAATATATTTAAAAAATATACCTAAAAATATAATTTTATATATAATTTTTTTAAAAATATATATATAATTATATATATAATTTATTTTAAAAAAAATTAAAATATTTCGGGTAGATCGTCGAGCTTTCGAGCTCGACATAGCTGGGCTCGAGCTCGAGCTCGATACCCAGCTACCCGAGCCCGAGCTCGGCTCAAGTTCGGTTTGACCGAGCCCGGGCTCGAGCTTTGACCGGGTAGTGTCACGGGTACCCGTGACACTACCCGGTGTCATTAACACCCCTAGATGTTAGGTTAACATACATGTTGTGAATATTCTCTAAGAATATACATGATGCTATTATGTCAATCATTTTTTTACTATTATTAGCGTATCTTTTCATATGTCAAGTTATATTATCTTAAATTTCATATTTTATCATAATATATTGACATATCATATATTTTTAAAAATATTTAATTAACTTGATTTTAGGGTTTTTCTTATATATACATACCCTAATTTATGTAAATACCCAATTTATTCAATATATTAAATATACAAGAAAATATAGAGAATTTTCTCCATTTCATTACCTCTCTCAATTTCTACAACTAAAGCAAGAAAGAAGGCTGTAAAGAGTAAAAGAAGACCAGGTTTGTGATAGCAAGAGCAGGGACTGGGGGAGAAAGCATAAAAGAAAGAAGCCCACAAGAAGCATAAACGTCATAGGCCACATTCCAGCACTTCAGGTGATGAGGAAAATGATGTAGTCAGAAGAAGTCATGCAGAAAATGGACTTTTGCCACTGTTGGTGTCGATCCTGCCATAATGGATGTTGGCCCAGCAGCAGTGAAGTCTGATGACCTTGAAGCACCAAGACCCGATCTGTTCGAAATAAATCAGACATTTGCCTTCCAATTTGTGTACTGCCAGAAGAAACTCAGTCTTGATCTGGAGAAGAAACATTGTTAAGACAAACCATCCTGCTTGTTAATACGATGTGTATATGTATGTTAGATATGCATGCAGATCGCATCTTGAGGGAGAGTGTTAGAAATATAGTCAGTTAAAGTATTGGTTAATGATTTAGTTAGTTAAATGGTCAACTTGGAAAAGTGGATGGAAAGACACCTTTAAGTAGATAGAAAACTAGTTCCCTCCACATACAGGACTCCTCCACTCCTATTTATCAAAATTTTGATAGTTATTTGATTATAATAAAAGTTTAAGAAATTAATTGAAAATAAACCTAAAATCTAGGGGCACTATTAGTAATTGTGGATAATAGAACTGTACCGGTGATTTCATGCCTAACCCATCTCATGAATAGGAAAAAGTATTTTCATAGACTATGATCTAAGCTTTTAAATTATGAAATTGAATCCTTAAGAAGACCAATAAATAAGCTTGGGGAAACTCTCAAATATATTTTATCTTCTTCTTGTGAAAAAGACATTGATTTTTAATTTTAAAATAAAAGTTAAAGAAAGAATATCAATTTGTAGAATCCAATTCTACAAATAAATGGAAACTTGATTTATCAATTTTAAAATAAAAATTTTTAAAATAAGTGTTGAACTTGATTTATTAATTTTAAATAAAACTTTTTAATTATTGGGCAATCAATTCAACGAGCCAATATGTGAGGTTTTTAGACATAGCTTATCAAATTTGTAAAAAAGAATATTCATATATATGTTTATTGGGTGTTTCAATTATAAAATGTAATAAATTATAGAATCAAATTAAATTAAATTTCACACATATTATGTGTACCACAAATGAATAATTGTTCACAAATCAAATACAACTACAAAATAATAAATTATCACTAAAAATTTTATTTGTGAAAGAAATTAGACAAACTACTTTCATGTCCAACCTTAGCTCAGTTGGTAGAGTAAAGAACTGTAGTATGATTGCTAAAATCCCTAGGTTGGTAGTTTGAATCCAGTAGTCAGAATTACATATTTCTTTTCTATTTTTGCCCTTTCACTTTTATTAATTATAAATGCTCATTTTAACCCCACTCTTCCTCCTCCTTTTCCTTATCTTGGGCGACCAAATGCGCACGGTAACACTCATTCACTCTTATTGTAGTATTATATTATTGTATTCAAATTATTTGTGTGTCTAACCTTAGCTCAGTTGGTAAAGCAGGGATTGTAGTGTGTTTGCTAAAATCCTTAAGTCACTGGTTTGAATCTAGGAGGTCAGACTTATCTATTTCCTTTTCTACTCTTTGCTCTTCACTTTTATTAATTATACAAGGACATTTTAAACCCACTTCTCGTCCTTTTCTCCCACAAAAACTATTTTTGTGCCTGACCTTAGCTCAATTGATAAAGTGGATGACTATAAAGTGATTGCTAAAATCCTTAGATCGTCGGTTCAAATCTAGTGGGTCGAAATTACTTGTTTCTTTTTTACTTTTTGTGCTTTCACTTTTATTAGTTATACATACACATTTTAACCCCACTTCTCCTGCTTCTCTTTCCCCTCACATTATAGTATTATATAATTGCATTAAAACTATATTTGTGTTCGACCTTAGCTCAGTCGGTATAGCGGAGTACTATAGTATGATTGCTGAAATCCTTAAATCGTTAGTTCGAATTTGGTAGGCCAGAATTATTTGTTTTTTTCCTACTTTTTGCCAATTACTTTTGTGTTTGACCTTAGCTCAGTTGATAAAGCAGAGAACTAGAGTGTGATGACTGAAATCTTTAGGTCGTTGGTTCGAATTTGGTAGGTCAGAATTACCTGCTTCTTTTCTACTTTTTCCCTTTCGCGTTTATTAATTATACATGCACATTTTAACCCCACTTCTCCTCCTCCTTTTCTCCCACATTGTAGTATTATATTATTGCATTAAAACTATATTTATGTCCGACCTTAGCTCAGTTGGTAGAGCGGAGGACTGTAGTGTGACTGCTCCTCCTCCTTTCCCCCACATTATAGTATTATATCATTGCATCAAAACTATTTTTTGTCCGACCTTAGCTCAATTGGTAGAGTGGAGGACTGTAGTATGATTGTTGAAATTCTTAGGTCGCTCATTTCTTTTCTACTTTTTGCTCTTTCACTTTTCTTAACTAAACATGCACATTATAAGCCCATTTCTCCTCCTCCTTTTTCCCCACATTGTAGTATTATATTATTGCATTAAAATTATTTTTATGTTTGATCTTAGCTTAGTTGGTAGAGCAAAGGACTATAGTTTGATTGTTGAAATCATTAGGTCGCTAGTTCGAATCCGACATGTCGGAATTACCTATTTATTTTCTATTTTTTGCCCTTTCACTTTTATTAATTATACATGAACATTTTGGCCCCATTCTACCTTTTTTCCCTTTACTTTTATTAATTATACATGCACATTTCAACTCCACTTCTCCTCCCCCTTTTCCCCCACATTGTAGTATTATATTATTGCATTAAAACTATTTTTGTGTCCTACCTCAACTAAGTTGGTAGAGTGGAGGACAGTGGTGTGATTGCTGAAATCTTTGAGTTGTTGGTTCGAATCTAACAAGTCGGAATTACATGTTTCTTTTCTACTTTTTATCCTTTCACTTTTGTTAATTATACATGCACATTTGAGCCCCAATCTTACTCCTTTTTCCTTAGCCTGTGCGATATATAGCAGATGGAAGCACCCATTCCCTCTCATTCTAGTATTATATTTGTAACACCGACACCGCGGTGTCCGTATTTTTGTATTTCGGTTTAGAAATTTAATAACAATATTTCTCACTTTATATATATAGAAAAATTTTTATTTATTTGGAGTGGTTGAATTTTTAGGATTTTTTTTGTCATTTGGTATATTCTCTATAAAAAAAAAAAGAAACAAAACAACGGAGTGCTGCGTTTTGAGACAAAACGTAGCACCCCCGCCCAATTTGGGATTATGGCTTTTAGCCCCAATCCTTCTCTCTCTCTCTCTCTCTCTCTTCATCTCTCTCTCCCCGACTCTTCGTCTCCCCTTCTCCCCACCTCTTCGTCTTCTGCGACTGCCGCCCTCCTCCATGACTGTTTCGCGCCCTCCGCCATGACCTACCACCACCACCACCATCACCATCTTCTTCTTCTTCTTCTCTCCTTCTCTATCTTTCTCTCTCGGATTCTCTCTCTCACTGTTCACTCCCTCTCTATCTCTCGCGATCGCCCTCCACCACGAATTCGACACTCTCCACTGCGATCCGCGCAGCCACCACCCGGTTCCCTCGCCCGAAGCCTCCGTGCACCACCCATCGCCGCTACTACTTCCTCCCGCGAGCGCGCGACCCTTCCTGTACTAGCACGAGCCCGAGCGCGCCTCAGCCTGCGCAGTCCCTGCACCAGCGCGCCCCAACGCGCCTTTGCACGAGGGCTAGCTCGCCCTTGCGCGAGCGCAGTGCGCATAGCACGCGACCTTCTGCGCGAGCATGCGCTTCAGCCCGTGAACGCACGCTCCAACCTGAGCGCTCCAGCTCACGAGCGCGAGCCCAAGCCCTAGCCTAGGAGCGCGTGCAGCCCACGGCCCACTGCAGCCGTGAAACCATCGCCAGTCCGTGAGCGTACCAGGCCCACCAAGCCCGCTAGCCCGCTGCCCCGCGACGGCCCGTGATAGTCCATGAGCCTCTGCGAAGGTAAATGACTCAAAGTTTCGATTTTCGCACTAGGGTTTCGAATTTCTTTAGTAATTGGACTTAAATTGCTCACAATTATTTCGAATTTGGAAACATTCAGGTTTTAGACCAAACTGACGGGCGAACGAAAGCTAGCTAGGTGAGAGAAATGAAATCTCTTCCACCTTTGGATAAACTTTGTCAAATTAGGTAGTATTGGTTGGAAAAAAAAATTGAAAATCCATTACTAAGCCCTTATTTGATATCGAATTGTGATGATTAATTAGGAAAATCTCATTGGAGACTCAAGCGGTCAGATTTGAATTGGCTTTTAAAATAGGGAGTGATTACCCTCCCGTATATTGTGAGTGAGATTTATTTCAATGCTTTTGTTTAATATGTAAACCCTGTTTTATAACATTTTGATGAATGAGCATGATTTGTCGTATGCTTGAAATGTTTTGACTGGTTTTAAAATTGATTTTTGTAAACCGATAGAGTATCCAAAAATTGTGTTGAATTATGAAATTATGTATCCATGTGGTTGAAATGTATAATATGTCATTTTATGCTCTATGTTGCATTGGTTTATGAACCTGATTTCGGCACATTTTGATATGATATTGATTTTGACCTTGAGGGCTTTGATATGTATTGTTCCGTAGCTACGAAAGACACCATGAGAGACGCTTTGGTGGCGTCCAGATATACCTAGGCATGGGGTATCCCACGAGTTGTCATGATTTGATTAATGATACGGTACTAACCAGGTTGAACCCGAAATGGGGAGGATTTAGACACTCTCTCTAAGTCTAGCACCTAGACGAGGCTCATCGCCAACGCCGGGGTAAAAAGCACTTTAAATAAACTTACATATAACACCCCCGATGCGTCTGTCATAGGTCGCGGTAGACCTCTGCCAGGATATTTTTGGCTGGCAGCTCTATGATTTTTAGTGACAGTGTTTTGGATGCTTATTTAACTTGAAAATGTGTGCTAATGATATATTGTTGAAATAAAAAGTATGATGATTTGAAATATGATTCGTATACTTATATTTTGACATTCCAGTTTCACACTTCATATTTGACGATTGCATTGACCCACTCACTCACTGAGTATTCTTCCCTGACTACTCACCCCTCACTTCCCTTCTTGTTTCAGAGATAGTATTTGCCAAGTAGCGTTGCTTTTAGGACGCTCAGTATCATTGGGAGATTTGATCTAGACTTGAGGAGCTGTATATTTCTGCTACAATTTCGTAAGTTAGCAATTGTATTGGTGATGTATATGTATTCTGAGGTCGATAGATGACCATTGTATAATTCTAGAATGACTGTATAAATATGGACAGTCATTGCATAATATTGCATTGAGACATTTCTGGTTCATTGTGTAAGTACTTGGGAATGTGTCATGCCTTAGAAGTATACTCTAGGATCGCTCGGTGCCTCCTCTAAATCACAGGAGGGGCAACTGGCGACTGTCCATGCCTTTGATGGGCATGGCAGTAGAGGTCTGTGGTTAAAACTGTGGAAATTCGTTGTTATAGCCTGCGTTGTTATGGAATTGGTTATGGAATTGATTGATTTTGGAGAGATCAGGATGGCCATTTGTTTATTTTATAGGATGAATATTGATATATAGGTGAAATTGTATATGGGAGACCTTTGATTTATGGGGAGATTCTGTCCGATTTTTCGTAAAAATACAGTCGGCATTTAGGGCAACGGGCGGCTATTCATGATCCCGGTTCAAGGCGTGACAATATTTCTATGTTCGACCTTAGCTTATTATTGGTAGAGCGGAGGATTGCAGTGTGATTGTTGAAATCCTTAGCCTGCGTGACATATAGCATGTACTGTAATGTGATTGTTGAAATCCTTAGGTCACTGATTCGAATCCGATAAATCAGAAATACCTGTTTCTTTTCTACTTTTTGGCCATTTACTTTTATTAATTTTACATGCACATTTTAGCCACGCACTTCCTTCTCATTTTTCCTTAGCCTGCATGATGTATAGCACACGGTACTACCCATTACCCCTTATTGTAGTATTATACTATTGTATTCAAACTATTTCGGTATCTGACCTTAGCTCAGTTGGTAGAGTAGAGGACTATAATGTGACTGTTGAAATCCTTAGATCACTGGTTCAAATCTGGCAAGTCGGAATTACATATTTCTTTTCTACTTTTTACCCTTTCACTTTTATTAATTATACTTGTGCATTTTGGACACAGTTTTCCTCCTCATTTTCCTTAGCCTGCGTGATATATAGCACACGGTAACACCCATTTGCCCTCATTATAGTATTATATTATGGTATTCAAACTATTTCCATGTCCGACCTTAGCTTAGTTGGTATAACGGAGGATTACAGTGTGATTGCTAAAATCTTTAGGTCATTGGTTTAAATCTGGCAAGTTGGAATTACCTGTTTCTTTTCTACCTTTTGCCCTATCACTTTTTAATTATACATGCACATTTTAGCCCAAATCTTCCTCCTCCTTTTCCTTAGCTTACGCAACATATAGATGGTAACACCTATCCCCCCCCTCATTGTAGTATTATATTATTGCAGTAAAACTATTTCCACATCTGTCCTTTGCTTAATTGGTAGAACTGAGAACTGTAGTGTGATTGCTGAAATCCATAGGTCGCTAGATTGAATCCGATACGTCGGAATTACTTGTTACTCTTCTACTTTTTGCCCTTTCATTTTTATTAATTATACATGCATGTTTTAACCCCTCTCATCCTCATCTTTTTCCTTAGCCTGCGTGATAGATAGCGAGCGAAAGCACCCATTTCCCCTCATTCTAGTATTATATTATTATATTCAACTTATTTTCGTATCTGATCTTAGTTCAGTTGGTAGAGCTAAGGATGATAGTGTGATTGCTGAAATCCTTAAGTCACTAATTTGAATCCGACAGGTTAAAATTACCTGTTTCTTTTTTACTTTTTGCCCTTTTACTTTTATTAATTATTCATGTTCATCTTAGCCTCACTCTTCATTCGCCTTTTCCCTAGCCAGCAAGAAATATAGCACAGGGCAACACCCATTACCTCTCATTCTAGTATTATATTATTGTATTTAAACCATTTTTGTGTTTGACTTTAGCTTAATTGGTAGAGTGAAAAACTTTGGTGTGATTGTTGAAATTGTTAGATTGCTTGTTCGAATCCAGCATGCTGGAATCACCTATTTCTTTTCTACTTTTTATCCTTTCACTTTTATTAATTACACATGCACATTTTATAGTCTGCGCAATATATAGTGAATCGAAGCACCCATCCCCCTCATTCTAGTATTATATTATTGTATTCAAACTATTATTGTGTCATACCTTAGTTCATTTGGTAGAACGGAGGACTGTAGTATGATTGCTGAAATCCTTAGGTCGCTGGTTCAAATCCGGTAGGTCAGAATTTTTTGTTTCTTTTCTAGCTTTTGCCAGCACTCATTCACCCTCGTTTAATATTATATTATTGTATTCAAACTATTTCGTATCCAATGATACCTTAGTTAGTAGCAGTGATACAAAAAAATGCCGACCAGGTCATGTTTCGCATTTTTGATACCTATCAGATATGGAAACCATATGGCACAATTAAAAATGTATCCACTGCGTATCATCCCATGAGCCACAACTCCCAGATAAATTTCAACTCCAACTAAAATTCTACTTGCAATTGCATTATGTAAGCGAAGGCAAATATAAGAAAGATCAGAGTTAAAATTTAATTAAAATTAAGAAAATAAACCATCTATAAATGTAGCAGCGTATGTTTTTCTACCATTCTTTGTCTTTAGCTGCCATCAGCATTATCGATTGCACCTTCTACAATTTTTGTGAAAGTGAGCCATGATCCGGTCTTTGGAGGTTGAGAGACTAGTCATGATCCGGTCTTTTTCTACCAAATGTATCTTACAAAGTAAATACATCATCCCAAGCATGTGTTGTCTTTTCAAATGTATCTTCCAATTGCATTTGCCTTGAATTTCAAAGTTAATTTCATTTATGATGAATTTGCATTTACTTTGTATTTACTTCGCATTCCCATTGCATTTACTTTGAAATTGAGCACAATAAAATTAAGTTAATTTGATTAATTTTGAAATTAATTTAGGATGTGTTTGATAAAGAAACTTTTATTTATTTTAGGTGCATTGCTTTTATTATTTTTAATATTGTTATAGTATTTTTTGATATTTTTCTTATAGATTTTATATTTATTTTTTATTTTTTAAAATTTTAATTTTATAATTTAATATTTAATTTTAGGAAAAAATATTTTTTTATTATTAATTTAGGTTTTAATTAGGTTTTATTGTTATTTAGATTAATTCTAGGGTTAGTAATTAATGTTAGAAATTATTTAAAGTTGTTATTATATTGGTAAGTTAATGGTTCATATTTTCTATTAGTAATTTAGGTTTTAATTTTCTTATTTTATAATTAGGATTAAGAATTATATTTAGGGTTTTTATTTAAATTTTATTTATTATTTATTTAGCCTTTTAATTATTTTTATTAGATTTATTATGAACAATTTTTGCCCGTATTTTTTTAACAATTTAAATTTTAAATTTTGAAATCTTAATTTTGGTTTCCTCTATTAGATTATGGTTTATTCCATGGTATCTTCAAATTCTAATTTTAGTTCCAGTAGTAGTAGTGTGCCTTCCTTAACATTGGCAGATAAAGAGAGTAGTATTTCTTGGAAATATATGACTAAAATTGAAAAAATAGAAGATAGTTGTGGTTATGTAATTTTTGTAATGATGAAAAACAAAGGATATACATGAAAGTAAGGGCTCATTTTGTAAAAATTAGTGCAAAAAGGATTGGTGTTTGCGAGAAGATGACACTTGAAGATATTTCAAACATGAAAAAACTTGAAGATGAAGTTGCAAAAAAAATTTCACTCTTCACATTCTAAACAAGTGCCTTTGCCCTACACATCTAGTAATTCGAGTCCTTTGTTACATTTAATTGAGCAAAGATCTTTGAAGTTTTTTAAAAAAGAGAAAAGGTTGATGATTCGTCAATTGGCAAATTAAGCTTTTGACATACGAACTCGAGCAAATTTTGATGCTAATATTGCAAAAGTGATATATACTAGGGGTTTATCATTTAATTTTGCTAAAAATCTATATTATGTAAGTGTTTTTACATTTGCACATTTAGTGCTAATTAGACTTTAAGTGGATATTTGCTCCACAATATAATAAATTGAGAATTACACTTCTTCAGCAAGAGAACGCAAATGTAGAAAATTTATTGGAACCAATTAAAAGTATATAGTAAGAGAAAGGTATTAATATTGTTAATGATGGATGGAGTGACACCCAAAAAAGGCCGTTAATTAATTTTATGGTTGTTTTGAAAATGGACCAATGTTTCTCAAAGTTATGGATTGTTTAGATAAAGTGCAGGATGTTAATTAATTTTATGATTGTTTATGAAAATGGACCAATATTTCTCAAAACTGTAGATCGTTAAGGTAAATTGAAGGATAAGTACTTCATTACTTAACTAATGAGAAAGGTAATTGATGAAGTTAGTGATGAAAAGGTGGTACAAATAATTACTGATAATGTTGTCAATTGTAAAGGAGTTAGAAAAATCACTGAAGGTATATTTTCACAAATCTTTTGGACTTCTTGTGTTGTTCAGACATTAAATCTTATATTAAAGAATATATGCATAGTTAAAAACTACAAAAAAAATCAGGAAACATACGATGATTTTCATTAGATCGCTCTTGTGTATGGATATGCTTTACAAATAAAAAAATTTATAATGAATTATTCCATGTGGTTGACTATTTTCAATTGGTTTAATCCTTTGAAGTTGCTTTGAGTCACAAACACTCATTTTTGTGATACTTAAAAGATTTAAACTTATAAGACATGTACTTAAAGTGATGGTAATGAGTGACCAATGGACACAATATCGAGATGATGATGAAGGGAAAGTAAGGTTTGTTCATGAGCTAGTGGCAAACGGAAATTGATGGAAGAAAGTTAACAATGTCATTGCATTCACTGTACCCATTTATGATATAATTAGAGTTTGTGATATAAATAAACCATGATTTCATTTAGTTTATGATACATGAGATTCTATGATTAAAAAAATGAAGACGATCATTTATAAAAATGAGCAAAAGTCGATATACGAGTTCTCTTCTTTCAATCATGGGGTTGATCAAATTCTTGTTAGTTGTTGGCAAAGAATAAAACTCCATTACATTGCTTAACTCATTAATTGAATTCAAGGTAATCATTTAGTTTAAATTTTTGTTTTCGTTATTCATTAACTATGTCACACCCCGACCAGCAAGTCAGACAAGCGAACAGACCGTCGCGACTCCTCAAGGCACGGGTATGCCCTACTCGCACATCAAGGTGACGCAAAGCTAATATTATGACCCTACTCGATATCATTAAATCAAAATCATATAGCGGAAGTAAAAAAAAAAGATAGTTTTCAATAAATTTTTTTTTTCCTTAAAACATCTGCCTCCAATTTTCATATAATATTTATATGTATGGTCCAATCGTAAACAAAAATAGATATGATTACTTATCCGATAACGTCTCTCAGTAAAACTCGTGGGATAGTACCTCAATGTATGTCAAATACAGTATAAATTGAAAATATTAATATAAGGGGTGAGTATAATCCACATACTCAGTGAGAGAGGTGCAATGACTATATAATGAAAATAAATGAATTTGTGAGAGTAGTAAGTCAAAATATCATTTTCAAATTTATATTTCATTCATTTGCAAATATATCATATAATTCAAAATAATAGGCATCCTTATCATCAATCATATATCAATGGGGTGTCAAAAACACATTCTACCCATCGTTTGGCTTAATTAGGGTAAAATCTACCAAGGGGCTACCAAAATGTCATAAGAATAAAACACATATATTTTTCCCCCTACCCTTGGTGTTGACACAGTTCTCACGTGGTGCTCATCTATTGGATCCGTTAGACAGAGATAGGGGACTCAAACCCCGCTCACGTGTTACTCCATCACGTCACCCCGTCGGGTAAAAGCTTAATACCGTAGTAAGGAGTGCACCATAACCACTATATACCATCCCATAATCATACACATGTGTCATATGTCATCATTCATAAATCCTTACTCGTAAAAACAAGACACTATCAAGTAACCATAATATTAGGATGTAAATTTTTACCGAATAACATTTCAAGACATGGCACAAACATTAAAGCATTTTTAAATCACATTTCAAATTTCATTTATAAAATCATGATCAAAACTATTTCTCATTTAAAGTCAAAAATAGTTCGTCCTACTCACCTCGGCTGGGGAGGGTACGCCACTCCCCCTAATTATCCTCGTTTCTCGAACGAGTCATCTCTCGAATCCTAATCCTAAGTTAAACAATATCATTTATTAATTCAATATTATATAGTTAGATTACAACATGCATATAAAAATGGCCTATTTCATAAGCTTAAATTTCAATTTTCATACTAAGAGGAATTTCTACAAATATATAACGCGCAGGTTTAGTAAAATCATGATATCTTCAAAAATCTTGATCAGAGTCAATTGATTTAAATTTTCTCTTAACACTAAGACATATATCTCCAACTTTTATGTCCAGACTATCTTCAAATTTGGAATACACAAATTTATAAAAAAAAAATTATCATTTTTCGTGCTAAGTTCCTAAAACCAATTCCGCACAGTTTTGGAAGAAATTTCATATCTCCCAGTATACACCTCTAATTTAAGAGGTTCTTTCTCAAATTGAAGGTAAGACATAGATCTAAAACTTTCTAGTTTTTACCATCCTCGGATTCTAAATGTATAATTTTATAAAATTCGGTTTTCATCTAACTTTCAGTTTTAGAACTACTTTTGCACAGTTTTAGTAATATCATCATAACTTTCTGTATACAACTCCGATTCAAGTGATCTTTATCTCAAATTAACGATACGTCAGAGACCTAAAACTTTCATGTTTACATTTCTCCAAATTCAGAACAGAAGATACCTCAAAAATTCATAAACATTACTGGTCGTACACAGGACATGAAACAGAATTCGTGAAACATGCTAGACTTCCAAAAATCACCAAAAATTGATTTCTTCATGAAATGTCTTACATGATATACCATTTTTAAAACTTAGGAAGTATAGTTTATAAAGAAATAAATATTTAAGATTTTTGAATTCTACAGAATGAGATATTCTAAAAAAGTTATACAAGACTCAATCTAGAAATCAACATTTAGCATTCTAGTATGGATACCAAAGTAACTACTCATCAAATAATTTAATTTTAGCATAAATTAGAATATGTTACCTCCTTTATAAGCTCTCTTGCTAACAATATATATCACCACCCCCTTTGAATATTTGAATTTTTATCACCTTAGAAAAAAATCAAATCACAATAAACATAAATTCCGATACAATACCTCTATACTTCTAATTGAAATTCAAGAATTCCCAAAAATGTTCTTACCCCCTTGGCTCCATAGTTAAACTCAAAATGGATATAGAACCCTCACAATTTCGTCCAAGGTGAGTTTGAATGAAGAAAATAAGCCAAACTCTTCTTAAACAAGTTCTTTTATAAACCTAGTTAAATATCCTTAACCATTGGATCATTCCATGCATTATCTTGACCTTCCACTTGTCCTAGCACTTAACCCATACAATTGTTGATTCAAGCAACCTCCATGCACTCCACCAAGTGTCTTTGGACATCCATGTCAAGGGGGAGAAGTGTCACAATCTAGAACAAGCTATTTTAGTTGGTTTTTATGCAAAAATTTCTACCCAATAAGTTTTCATGCATAAATTTCTATCCAATGAGGTTTCTTGAATGTGAAAATCCTATGTGGCCACTAACCAACCTTATTTCCCTCTTGACCAATCATTTCGCTCCAATTGTCCATCCTCGAGTGATTTGCAACTTAGTCCCTTAACTTTTCTCAATTACATTTAAACTCCTAATTTTTAACAATTGTATTTTTTGTCCCTATGAAATTTTGTTTGAAATTTCTTAAATATGTGAAATTTCATTTAAATATCTTTATTTAAGTGTGTAGGCCTTCTCTTAGCTATTTTTGACTTCTTTAGGCCTTGTCGGCACTTTCTAAGAAGTTTTTCGCCTTACCGATAAAATTTTTAGTTTTAACGATTTTGAGGCGAAATCTCAAAATAAATAATTAAATAATTAAATAGATGTCTCAAAAGAATGCTAATATATTTAGAATCATGAGAAATAGTACATAATATACAGTCGCTAAAAATCGATGTTACAATTCCTAACCCCCTAATAAAAAGTTTCGTTCTCGAAACTAAACTGAAACTATGCGGCAAATAGTTGGGGGTACTGTCTCCTCATAGCATCCTCGGACTCCCAAGTTTACTTCTCGATCTGGTTATTCCTCCAAAGTACTCTGACCAGGGGGACCTCCTTGCTCCGTAACTTTTTGGTCTGTCTATCTAAGATGGCTACGGAATGGATGGGGAAACTCAAGTCATCGTTCAACTCTATTGGTGGAGGCTCCGGTACATGGGAAGGATCAGGAAGGTACTTCCTCAGTATCGAAATATCGAATATATCGTGAATTCGTGCCAACTCAAGAGGTAGATCCAATCTATATGCCACTTTCCCAATCCTCTCAAGGACTCGGAAAGATCCAATGTATCTAGGGTTAAGCTTTCCCCACTGTCTGAATCGGATCGTCCCCTTCCAAGGGGATACCCTCAGAAATACCATGTCTCCCTCCCCGAACTCCAAAGGTCACCGTCGTCTATCTGCATAGCTTTTCTGCCTATTCTAGGTAGCTTTTATCCGAGCACAGATGACCTTTACTTTTTCCCGAGTCTCCTTAATCAAATCTATACAACTGAGCTGTCTCTCCCCGACCTCATCCCAACACAAGGGTGTCTGACACTTTCTCCCGTATAAGGCTTCGTATGGTGGCATCCCAATACTAGTCTCGTAGCTATTGTTGTAGGCGAACTCAATCAACGGGAGGTGCTGGTCCCAACTTTCCTTAAAGTCCATGACACAAGATTTCAACATATCCTCTAGTGTCTGAATGATCCTCTCAGACTGACCATCCATCTGGGGTGAAATGCAGTACTGAATTTCAGTTGGTACCCATGGCCTCTTGCAACTTCAGCCAAAATCGAAAAGTAAAAGTGAGTCTCTGTCCGATACAATGGACACTGGAACTCCATGCAGTCGAACTACCTCACTGATGTACAGACGGAACAAACCCTCTAATGGATAGCTGTTGCGAATGGGAAGGAAATGTGCGGACTTGGTGAGTCTATCTACGATCACCCAGATAGCATCATGTCGTGCCGAAGTCCGTGGAAGACCTATTACAAAATCTATGGTGATATGCTCTCACTTCTATTCAGGAATGGGAAGAGGTTGTAGTGTGCCGGCAGGTCGCTGATGCTCAGCCTTCACCTGCTGGCATACCAAGCACCGAGTAACAAAACTGGCTATCTCACGTTTCATGCCCGCCCACCAGTAACTTTCTCGAATCGTCCGGTACATCTTTGTACTACAAGGATGTATAGCATAGGCTGAAGAGTGAGCCTCCTCTAATATAGCACGTCTAAGGTCATCATCCTTTGGAATACACATACGTCTCCCAAAAACTATTAGACCATCACTCCTAACTCTGAAGTCTCCGCCTTCCCCTTTCTTGATCCTCTCAACAATCTCTTGAAGCTCCTCGTCGATAGACTGAAGTTTTCAAATGTGGTCAAGCAAAGTCCGTCTCACCTCAAATCTGGCTAAAAGGGCTCCAAAATCATCTGTGGCCAGTCTGACTCCTAGGGAGTGGAGTCCAATAAGACACGAGAGATAAGAACTCTCGGTAGGTGTTGACGATGATGACTTGCGGCTTAGTGCATCCGCAATGACATTTGCTTTTCCCGGGTGGTAGTCGATAATCAAATCATAGTTTTTGAGAAACTCCAACCATCTCCTCTGAGTTACTTCAAACTTTTGTGATTTGCATACACTCGGCAACTAACCCCATATAGATAGTGTCACCAAATCTTCAAAGCGAACACAATAGCAGCAAGCTCTAAGTCGTGGGTAGGATAATTTAGTTCATGCCTCTTCAGTTTCAGGAGGCGTAAGCGATGACTCGACCCTTCTGCATCAGAACACAACCTAGTCCCTGTCAGCTAGTATCGTAGTATACCTCGTACTCCCAATCGCTAGTAGGGAGAGCGAGAATGGGTGCTGACGTTAGTCGTTGTTTGAGCTCCTAAAAACTCGCCTTACAGCGGTCATCCCAAACAAACTTGACCTCTTTCCACGTCAAGTTGAAGAGTGGAGTGGCAATCTTAGAGAATTCCTCTACAAACCTCCGATAATATCCTGCCAATCCAAGGAAACTCCGCACCTCCATAACACTCCTTGGTTGCTCCCATTTTAGAATAGCCTCAACTTTCTTTGAGTCCACAAAGATCCCATAAGCAGAAACCACATGACCTAGAAAGTCAATCTCCCTCAGCCAAAACTCGCCGTTGTTGTATTTGGCATATAGTTTTTTCTCACGGAGTGTCTGCAATACAACTCGTAGGTGCTGGGAATGCTCCTCATCATTCCTCGAATACACAAGAATATCGTCGATGAAGACGATAACAAATCTATTCAGAAAGGAGTGGAATATCCGGATCATCAGGTCCATAAAAGCTGCCAGGGCATTAGTTAGCCCAAACGGCATCACCAAGAACTCAAAGTGACCGTATCGGGTCCTAAAAGCTGTCTTGGGAATATCACTTTCCCTGATCCGTAGCTGATGATCTTAGGTCGATCTTAGAAAAAACCCAAGCCCCCTGCAACTGGTCAAACAAATCATCAATCCGAGGTAACAGGTATCGATTTTTTACGGTCACTCGATTCAACTGTCGATAATCGATGCATAGTCTGAGAGTGCCATCCTTCTTTCGGACAAATAATGCAGGAGCTCCCCAAGGTAAAGTGCTTGGTCTGATGAAGCCCTTATCCAACAGTTCTTGCAACTGGACTTTTAGCTCTTTCAACTCTACTGGGGCCATTCTATATGGCGGAATGGAGATAGGCGCAGTGCCTGGGGCCAAATCAATGGCAAAATCAAACTTTCGGACTGGAGGTAATCCGGGTAGCTCCTCAGGGAATATATCAAGAAATTCCTACACCACTGGGACATCATTTATTCTTAGTCCCTCTATTGTGGTGTCTACAACATGCGCCAGATATACTGTATAGCCTTTATTCATCAATCTACAGGCTTCTAAAGCGGATATCACACAATTCAGGAGAACCCGTCTAATTCCATGAAAAACCAATACTGGACACCCCGGTCTCTGAAATTTGACTGTCTTAGCAAAACAGTCCACTGAATCTCTATGCTGGTGTAACCAATCCATACCTAGGATGGCATCGAAGTCCCGTATGTTTAGTGGAATTAGATCCGCTTTTAACACTATGCTTTCCACCTCGACTCCACAGTCTTGGTACACCTCTTTCCTAACAATCTGCTCCCCCAAGAGAGTAATGACTAACAGTGCTTTATCCAGTGGTACTAGAACCTTGTCAGTATAGTCAGCGAAGTCCATGCTCACAAATGAACTATTCACCCCAGTGTCAATCAACACACGGGCATCTCTTCCGAAGATAATCATAGTGCCTATCACCCAAATTTATGAAGTCTATTAGCCCAATATTATCAAAATAATTGAAAATTACTTAAGGATAAAACCTCAAAATGGATATATATATCATCTTTCAAATTTCACCAAAATATATCAGAGTCTAAAGTTCTTGTACATCATCAGGATGAGGAGTAGGGGTAGCACCTGTTACTCTATCTGAACTTGCCTGTGCCTCCTCGTCGGTCATAGCATATAGTCTAGCCTGCGTCCTGGGCTACTAACAAGGAGGTGGAGCATGCATGTTACTCCCAGTGAAAAACTTCCATGCGGTACTATGAGGAGGTGCTATAGAAGGTGTTGAACTGTCCCTAGGGCCATAAGGAAAGCTCCGATATGGAGCATGACTGTACCCCTCAGCTCGTAGATTAGGACAGTGGTCCTTAAAGTGTCCCTCCTTTCTACACTGATAACATCTACTAGAGAATTAGCATGGCCCTGGATGTGCCTTTTTACAAATCGGGCAGGACCTTCTCTGCGCTCCTCCGAACCATGGCACAGTACCCAAGTTACCTCCTGGTGTGCTCATCGAGGCTGATAGCTGCCCATACTACCTATGAGGCGTGGACCCAGGCCCCTGTCTAGGGCCGTCGCTAAATGAATCTCGACCTCTGCTCCTCTTGGAGCTCTGTCCCTACTCAAATCCAGGCCTCTTCCTTTGGTCTTGCTAGTCACAGATTCTATTCCGTTCTTTAATGTTCTGCTCTACTCTCAGTGCCCATTGTAGAACTCTAGCGTATGTATCCTCCTTGGAGACTGTCATCCGGTCTTTGATGGCGAGATTTAGTCTATGTTCAAATTTGAATCTCCTGGTCTCCTCAGTCGCCACCAACTCTGGGAAAAATGCCATCAGTCTGCGAAACACGGTCTCGTACTCTAACACAGACTTCTGCCCTTGCTTCAACTCTAAGAACTCTCCGCCGCTTCATGTCATGGTCGAATATCGTGTAATACTGGGAATCAAACTCCCTCAGAAAGTCGTCCCAAATCAGCGGCTCATTTGCTCTATCCTTGACGCCGTCCCACCAGTCATGGGTGTCATCCTCTAACAATCTGACTGCTATCACTAGCTTGAGTCTATCCTCAACACCTATGTCCTCTACAGCCTCTTTGATCCATTTGAGCCACTTCCTGGCCACAACGGGGTTGTGGGTCCCAAAGAACGACTCACACCCTAGACTCCTAGCCTCTCTCAGCAAAGTGGAGACCTCTGTCATTTGTCGTCGAGTAGCTGGCGTAGTTGTCAGCATAGGAGTGGGCGCTGGTACCGCTGCAGGTACAGGCAGAGTCTCAACAGCCAGTGTAGGTGGTGCTCTCATCTAGTCTCGGTAGGGCCGTCCACCACTCCATCATCTCCTAGAGTGTGGGGTGGCGGTTCAGGCAGAGGTGCTTCTCTAGTAGGAAGGGGCCTGAGGCGCTTGAGGTGATGATGCGGCCTCAAGCGTGGTCTTGATAGTATGCCTTGGTCATCCTTGAGGACGCATAGTGCTATATTAAAGGATCACGCTTAGTATTTAAGAGTAGAAAAGCAAAGGGTTAGGTGTCAACCTAACCCCCCTAATAAGGATTGATGTTATGAGACCATAGGAGGCAAATTATATTTCGTTCATTTGCAAATATATCATATAATTCAAAATAATAGGCATCCTTATTATCAATCATGCATCAATGGGGTGTCAAAAACACATTCTACCCATATTTTGGCTTAATTAGGGTAAAATCTACCAAGGGGCTACCAAAATATCATAAGAATAAAACACATATATTTTTCCCCCTACCCTTGGTGTTGACACAGTTCTCACGTGGTGCTCATCTATTGGATCCGTTAGATAGAGATAGGGGACTCAAACCCCTGCCTCACTTGTTACTCCACCACGTTACCTCCGTCGGGTAAAAGCTTAATACCTAGTAAGGAGTACGCCATAACCCACTATATACCACCCCATAATCATACACATGTGTCATATGTCATCATTCATAAATCCTTACTCGTAAAACAAGACACTATCAAGTAACCATAATATTAGGATGCAAATTTTTACCGAATAACATTTCAAGACATGGCACAAACATTAAAGCATTTTTAAATCATATTTCAAATTTCATTTATAAAATCATGATCAAAACTATTTCTCATTTAAAGTCAAAAATAGTTCGTCCTACTCACCTCGGCTAGGGAGGGTACGCCACTTCCTCCCCCTAACTATCCTCATTTCTCGAACGAGTCATCTCTCGAATCCTAATCCTAAGTTAAACAATATCATTTATTAATTCAATATTATATAGTTAGATTACAACATGCATATAAAAAATGGCCTATTTCATAAGCTTAAATTTCAATTTTCATACTAAGAGGAATTTCTACAAACATATAACGCGCAGGTTTAGTAAAATCATGATATCTTCAAAAATCTTGATCGGAGTCAATTGATTTAAATTTTCTCTTAACACTAAGACATATATCTCCAACTTTTATGTTTAGATCATCTTCAATTTTGGAATACACGAATTTAAAAAAAAAAATTATCATTTTTCGTGCTAAGTTCCTAAAACCAATTCCGCACAGTTTTGGGAGAAATTTCATATCTCTCAGTATACATCTCCAATTTAAGAGCTTCTTTTTCAAATTGAAGGTAAGACATAGATCTAAAACTTTCTAGTTTTGACCATCCTCGGATTCTAAATGTATAATTTTATAAAATTCGGTTTTCATCTCACTTTCAGTTTTAGAACTACTTCTGCACAGTTTTAGTAATATCATCATAACTTTCTGTATACAACTCCAATTCAAGTGATCTTTATCTCAAATTAACGATACGTCAGAGACCTAAAACTTTTATGTTTAACATTTCTCCAAATTCGGAACAGAAGATACCTCAAAAATTCATAAACGTTACTGGTCGTACACAGGACATGAAACAGAATTTGTGAAACAGAATTTGTGAAACAGAATTTGTGAAACATGCTAAACTTCCAAAAATCACCAAAAATTGATTTCTTTATGAAATGTCTTACATGATATACCATTTTTAAAACTTAGAAAGTCTAGTTTATAGATAAATAAATATCTTAGATTTTTGAATTCTACAGAATGAGATATTCTAAGAAAGTCATACAAGACTCAATCTAAAAATCAACATTTAGCATGCTAGTATGGATACCAAAGTAACTACTCATCAAATAATTTAATTTTAACATAAGTTAGAATATGTTATCTCCTTTGTAAGATCTTTTGCTAACAATATGTATTACCATCCCCTTTGAATCTTTGAATTTTTATCACCTTAGAAAAAAATTAAATCACAATAAATATAAATTCCGATACAATACCTCTATGCTTCCAATTGAAATTCAAGAATTCTCAAAAATGTTCTTACCCCCCTTGGCTCCATAGTTGAACTCAAAATGGATATAGAACCCTCACAATTTCATCCAACGTGAGTTTAAATGAAGAAAATAGGTCAAACTCTTCTTAAACGAGTTTTTTTATAAACCTAGTCAAATATCCCTAACTATTGGATCATTCCATGCATTATCTTGACCTTTCACTTGTCCTAGCACTTAACCCATGCAATTGTTAATTCAAGCAACCTCCATGCACTCCACCAAGTGTCTTTGGATGTCCATATCAAGGGGGAGAAGTGTCACAATCTAGAACAAGCTATTCTAGTTGATTTTCATATAAAAATTTCTACCCAATAAGTTTTCATGCATAAATTTCTATCCAATGAGATTTCTTGAATGTGGAAAATCTTATGTGGCCACTAACCAACCTTATTTCTCTCTTGATCAATCATTTCACTCCAATTGTCCATCCTTGAGTGGTTTGCAACTTAGTCACTTAACTTTCCTCAATTATATTTAAACCCCTAACTTTTAACAATTGTATTTTTTGTCCTTATGAAATTTTGTTTGAAATTTCTTAAATATGTGAAATTTCATTTAAACATCTTTATTTAAGTGAGTAGGCCTTCTCTTAGCTATTTTTGACTTCTTTAGGCCTTGCCGGCACTTTTCGAGAAGTTTTTCGGCTTACCGATAAAATTTTCAATTTTAGTGATTTTGAGGCGAAA
This sequence comes from Dillenia suffruticosa, assembly GCA_033439265.1. Classification (NCBI taxonomy): domain Eukaryota; kingdom Viridiplantae; phylum Streptophyta; class Magnoliopsida; order Dilleniales; family Dilleniaceae; genus Dillenia; species Dillenia suffruticosa. Next base: position 12,512,817 of record JAVTVX010000001.1, read on the forward strand.
TCTCAAAATAAATAATTAGATAATTAAATAGATGTCTCAAAAGAATGCTTATATATTTAGAATCATGAGGAGTAATACATAATATACGTCACTAAAAATCGATCTTACAAACTAACTTTTTTTAACTTCATTGTAGTGAAAAGTTTTCTCTAATATATTATTAATTTTCTTTTCTTTTGAAGATTTTATGATGATAAGTGACTCTAAAAAAGAGAGAATAGAATGACACCTCATATAGATGAAAAAGTCTCATTTGAAAGAAACATGTTCTTTAGAAGACTTTTTCCAAGTGAAAATGAATGTGTTAGCGTCTATAATGAGTTTGTTGAATTTTCTCTAAAAAAATGAATCATTTGGAGATTCTAATTCAATTACTTGTAGGTATAAAACGGATCCAAGAAAGTGGTGGGCATGTTATGGTTCAAAGGCACTTTTGCTTCAAAAATTGACTTTTAAAATATTTGGACAATGTAGCTCCTCCTCTTGTTGCGAAAGGAATAGGAGCACTTATTCTTTTATTTGTTCATTTAAAAGAAACAAATTAAGTCCAATGTGTGCAGAAGACGGTATTTGTCTATAACAATTTTCGTCTTTTGTCAAGAGGCACATCTCAATATAATGATGAGATGACAAAATTGTGGAATATTGGAGAAGATCAATTTGGGAGCACAGAAGATGTTGGTATTCTTGAAATTGTTAATCTAATATTGGATGAATAAAGATTTGAAGAGTGTGGTTTTTAATGAAGATGCAGATACGAGTACGAAGAATGACAGTGATAACAAAGAATTGGTTTTGTAAATTATATTTGTTTTTTAATTTAGTTTTTGTTTAAGAATAAAATATGTTTAGTTTAATGAATTATTTGGTTATTTAATTTTAAATTTTGTTTTGATTTTATTTGTCTTATAATTAATGATTGCATATTTGATATTTTTATTTTTATTATAAAAGATGATTATTTCATTATTTTCATAAAATAATTAATATATGTATAAAAGTTTTTATATTTTTAATATGTATGCATTTTCCACACGTTTTTGTTTCCTATATTTATAAAATATTATTTTTTGGTTTCGTTTCTGTTTCTGTTTTCATTTCTAGTTTATGGTCCATACAGCACAGACCTTTGTACCATGACATGTCTTATTACTATAAACTTAATCTTATTTTGTGATTGTATGCGTATGTGCTTCAAGAGATTTGGTGGCAATTTAGGGCTTAAATCTATGTTATGCTAGTAGGTAATAAGAATAAGAAAAGGGAAGAAAAAATGACCAAGTCTATTCTTTAGCATCTTACCTATGCTTATAACTTGTAATAAGATTGGTTGTGCTGATATCTAATTTCTGATGAGAATTTTTTTTTATATGTTCATAGAGAAAGTACATGCTTTGGCTCTATGAATTAATTTATGACTTGCTCATACTTGATCAACTTTTAGGATGTGTTTAGATACAAGATGGAGAAGTTCTTATGCAAATAAATTGTTTTCTAGATGTAAATTTTGAACTCTCCAATCAAAATGGTTTTGATTTAATGACAATTTTAAAAAATTTAGAGGAAAATTTTAGTTTACTATGAAGAGCTATATGCCTTTGTATAATTTTTCATTTTTAGCAATGGAAAAATATGAATTTTTAATAAGAAAAAATAGTGAATAAATGCTCTCTATGAGTTCATTTGTGTAATCGATATGCTCTCTTAGTATTGAAAAGAAATACCTTGCAATAGAACATACATTACAAAATAAATGCCCTATTCAGATGGACAAAAACTGTCTACTAAATTTGATAAAACCATCGGTAGAAGCTTCTCTAATGGATAGAGATTCAGTTGGCTATACGCCAATCGAGATAGATCTATCCCGACAATTATGGTTACTGTTGGAGCATGTCCTAAATTTATACTGACGGTTAAAAAAGTATTAGTAAAATTACTGACTTTTATGATCAGTTTCAAAAGTATTAGTAAAAGTTACTATCTTTTATCGTTGGTTGCCATATGTATTAGGAAATATTATTATCTTTTATCATCAATTACCACAACTGTTAAAAAATGTTACTGTCATTTATCATCGATTACCACATATGTTAGGAAATGTTATACCTTTTATTGTCGATTACCACAACTATTAAGAAATATCATTATTTTTTATCATCGATTATCATAAATGTTAGGAAATGTTATTATCTTTTATCGTCAACTACCACAACTGTTAAGAAATATTACTGTCATTTATCATTGGTTACCACATATGTTAGGAAATGTTACAACATTTTACATCGATTACCACAACTGTTAAGAAATATTATTATCTTTTATCATCGGTTACCACAAGTATTAGAAAATATTATTATCTTTTATCATTAGTTATCACAACTATTAAGAAATGTTACTACTAATTATCATCAATTACCATATATATTAGGAAATGTTGCTATTTTTTATTGTCGGTATCACAAATTAGAAAATGTTACTACTTTTTATCATCAGTTACTACAATTGTTAAGAAATGTTATTGTCATTTATCGTTGGTTATCATATATATTAGGAAGTGTTACTATTTTTTAACATCGATTACCACAACTATTAAAAAATGCTACTACCTTTTATCATTGGTTATCACAAGTGTTAGGACATGTCACTGCTTTTTATCGTGGATTAGAAAAGGGTTGGAAAATATTACTAACTTTTATCATTGATTACCACATATGTTAGTATAAGTTATTATCTTGTATCATTGGTTACCTCAAGTGTCAGGAAATGTTATTACTTTTATTGTCCGCTAGAAAATGTTAGGAAATAATTTTATCATCGGTTACGATATATGTTAGTATAGTTACTACATTTATCATCGGTTACTATAAGTGTCATATAAGTTATTACCTTATATCATCGGTTGCTATAAAGGTTAGAAAATGCTTTTTTTATCATTGATTACAGAAATGTTAGAAAAGTTACTCTTTGTTTTGTCTTGGTTTGATTAGAAAAGGGTTAGAAAAAATTATTGTCTTTTATGCATCATCGTAGTTACCACCACAAGTGTTAAGAAATGTAATGCCTTTTATCATCTTCGCTTACCACAAGTGATTGGAAAGATTATTACTTATCAAAATGTTAGAAATGTTAGAAAATGTTTCAAACTATAAAATAAAGAAATTATTAAAATAATATAACCATAATTCTCATATTAATGAGAATGATTGATGCATTAATAGGATAACAAAAAAAAAAGATTGCATATCCCACAACTGCATGTTTTCTGCATATCTTCTGAGATATTCATACAAAAAATGTTTCACTTTAATTACCAAAAATATTACCATCATAATTTGAAAGCACAGGCCCAACATCAACTTTTATGCCAATCTATTCATAAAAATAAGTAGTGAAATGAATATAATATAATGGTACATTGTAAACAATGGTTATAAATAAAAATATTACCTTTTGGAATGAAGTCAAGTGGTGATGATGATAATGGTTAGTTTCTTTATACACTCCCAGCATCTGGTATTCGAGTAAACTAACAATACAAATAATTTGGATTATTATTTAAAAACAAAAGTGAAATTAATAAGATTACAATGAAAACCAGATAAATGATATTTGTACCTGAACACTAGCTATAAGCCTTGCTTCATTAACCATATTCATTAATTCATTTTGCTGTCCACTTCTGACATGCATAGCAATATGCATAAGAATACTGCTTACCAAATTAGTAAGATTATGATTTTATTCCATTAATCGTTCTATTTGAATGCATACGTTGAGATGAAGTTATAACTTTCCTCACACATATGATTCTTCCTCTCGAATCAGACCCTTTAACTTTAAATACGATATCACTTTTCCAAAATAAATTCAAACTTTTTACTTGCCCTTTTTCACTCTCAATAAACTCCATTCCACTGTTCATCATTTCCTATGAAAAGTAAATGAATTAAACATGAATGTTCATAAAAATATCAATTAGAATTGCATAAAAATAGTCATCAATACCACAATTTCTGATGTTTTCATAGAAACTAAACTGTCATCTGATTGGACTCTACTTGTAATATAAAGTTCAGCTCTATAAGGTTTCGTCCCAAATTGTATTATCTGTTATGATAAGAGTGGTTCTACTTTGAAATATTTGAAGTATTATGTAATAAGATTAATTATAAATAAAATAAAATATAAATTGTTTATACCTTCTCATGTATGAGCTTGGCAAATGACTTAGATCCTAAACAATGTGGATCTGTCAACTTTGTGTAACATTCTGAATTTTTTTTACTAATTTTCGAGTATAGAGTATTAGAATACAAATAACAACAATTTAAATTTTAATCCCAACATTTGAAATCAGTCATTTGAGAGACAAGCATGAAAATGATTTAAAAAAATAATAAAGAACTAAATAACTAAATAAATAAATAAAATAAAATAGATTATATATAATAAAATATGTTGGTTTAATTTGTACGAATTTTTTTACGCCACTCGTTTCTATTCAAAATCATCTTTTCGTCCAAACTCTTAATCATCATGTCTTTATAAATAAATTGTATCTAATTTTTTAGCAATCTATCTCTATATTTTATTCGATCTCTTATATTTAAGTTTTCAATTTTCCCAACAGGTACATCTTTGGGTATTCTTTACACATGCCCAAACCACATCAGATGATACTCTCGCATCTTATCCACAATCGAATTAATTCCCAACTTTTAACAAATCTCTTCATTTTTAATTCTGTCTTTTCTAGTTTAAACACATATCCATCTAAATATTTTCATTTTTACTACAATCATTTTTTATTCTTATTGTTGTTTAATAGTCAAATACTCAGTATCATATAATAGTGCAGATTTTACTGCAGTTTTATAGAACTTTTCCTTTAAATATAGTGGCATCGTGTGATCGCAAAGAACTCTGGATGCTTTTCTTCATTTCATCCAACCCATTTGAATCTTATAATTCACATCTATATTTCTATCATTTTGAATGATGAAACCAAGATATCTAAATTTTTTACTTTTTGGTACATCTTGTCCATCTAAGCTAATCGTTTTTTCATCATTCTAATGATTGTCAATAAACTTACATCTCATATACTCAATTTTTTATTTACTCAATTTAAGTCCTCTGGATTTTAGTGTGACCTTCATAACTCTAATTTGGCACTAATATCCTCCCTAGTTTTATTAACCAATACTATATCATTTGCAAAGAGCATACACCATGGTATTTTATCTTGCATGTTTTTTGTGATTTCGTTTATCACTATTGCAAAAAGGATGGAACTTAATACCAAACTATGATGGAGCCCAATGTTAATGGGAAAGCTATCACCTAAACCTCCGTAACTTCTTACATTGGTTATAGCTCCCTCATACATATCTCTTGTCACACCCTGAACCGAGGTCATGAGCAATCATCCGTTGCCCTAGATACCGGCTCGATTTTCCAAAAAATCAGACAGAATCTCCCCATATTTCGGAGGTCTCCCATATACAAATCAATTTATATATTGAATGATCATCCTGCCGCCTAAATAAACGGGCCAACCTGACCTCACAACAAATCAACCACATTTATATAATACCAACCAATTTACAACGTAACAACCATAACAACGTAAAGCTATCATGAATACTAACAATTCTAGCCACAGACCTCTACTGTCATACCCAACTAGAGCATGAGCAGCCCCACACTGAACGGGCCTAAAATTTTATGCATGAGTACAACAAATTCCCAAGTTAAGAAGTTAAATGTTTTCAAGTACCTCAATGCAGGAGAAATGAACCAATATGAGAGTTTCACAAATAAATATTAATAATTTATACAGTCATCCCATGAAATGTACGTGTCCATCTACGGATCTCAATATCAAGACCTTACAGGGTTGTACAACACGAATCTCATATTTCAAATGAAATTTAGATCTCACCGTAAAGAAAACGTAAATCTACAAATACGCGACAGATGTCTAGAGCCCGACGTGTCGCTCTATCACAATAACCCTGTCTGAGAAAAGAAATGAGAGGGGTGAGTATCAAGAAAGATACCCAATGAGTGAGAGGATCAATATCAAGCTAAATAGTATGTATGAACCATTGAAATATCAAACATGATTATTCGTAAACAATAATTCACATTTGGAAGTAAAACATGGTATGATCAGTAAAATGAAATTTAGTCAATCACACGATACCATACATATATGCACCCATTCAAAATCAAGTATTTTTAGAGTAAGTCGAATATGATCCTGGTAAAGGTCAACCATAACCAATGACAGGCGCATAGGGGGTTTATTATGTATAAATGTTCAAAAGTCACTTTCTATCCCAACATAGTTTCACCGAGGCTAGCTCATACACAAATCGGATCACGTATAGGACCCCACCCGGTGATAGACAGTGGCATCAAACATGTCCTCCCCCTTGCGGGTTCAACCGGCCGCGCCTATACCCTTATACCGGACGTTTGCGAGTACCTCCGCGCGAAGTGTATCCAGACGCATATTTGGCACCATAACAAACGTCTCCCGTAGCTACGGTTGTCCTCTCAGGATTCAATCATATCATAACAGTCTTCCTACAGTCACACGGCCCCAACTCAGTGATATAGAAATCATAGTGCTCAATAAATGTGGCATATTGGGTCATATGAAATTAAACATGTGAAAATCATAAAACATGGTACCAATTCAGTTGAATCAAATTTATGGATACATATTCATAGAAAACATGAGTTCACGACACTCCAATAGTTACGAAACAAATTCGAAATCTAGTAGCACATGACGATTCATATATATCAAAAGCATGTTTTGTTAAAAATACGACAAAAATCAAGTTTCACTTTTCATGCATGAGATTTGAGTCTCACTCACCGTAAAAGGGAGGATATAGCACTCCCAAATGAACCACAATTACGATGTATCGAGCTCTCTTTAACGGCTTGGGCAAAAGTCACCTAACAAGTTCACTCATAGTTCTCCACTTGGTCCCACTTTGTGCAATCCTACGAAAATTTGCATAACTTTTTATATATAAGTCCAAATCAGGCGAAATGTTGCTATGTTCTAGGTAACTTCACAACCTACAACTTTCATGTTATACACGTTCTCAAAATCACATCACAAAATTCTCCGAAATCCTCATTTTGATTCAGTTGCATTCTAAATTCAGATTTTGTCCCATTTTAGTGCAAAAACTATAACTTTCACTATAGCTATCCAAATGTAATGAAATTGTAACACGTTATACCCAAGACATAGGCCTATCACTTTCATGTTCTGAGTTTCTCTCAATTGTGCATAGAAGGGGATTGAAATGGATCATGATCAGAACAAGTAGGTTTTAATTGGAAAACAGAATTTCTGTCAACAACCCTTTAGTGGTGAAGTGGCTGCACTTTTAACATGTTGTAGCTAAGAGGGATATCTACAACTTTTATTCTTTGAGTTTGCCCAAACTACGACTGGAAGAGGGTCGTTTTTATACACTATTCTTAGGGTTCGAAACAGGACAACCTTCTGTTGAGTTTCAGGAAAATTGTCATAACTTTTGACACAAGAATCAGATTAAGGTGATTCTTATCTCGTTGGAAAGTTGAGACCTAGATCTACATATTACATAACTGGAGCATTTGCTAATTCAGACCATAAGATACCTCAAAATAGAGGCTAAGTTACGGATAGAAACAGAGCTAAAGCAGGACAGAATAGAAATTCCTTTGCAGAAAACTTAACTTTGAAAAAATCATAATAAATCCAGTTCTCATCAGAATGCAACGAATCATATCTCATTTTAAAGCTCTCTGAGTTTCGTTTCACCTGAAATTATCCTATCTCAGTTTACCTTTGTGCAGAAAATTGTATGAATAAAACATCACAACATAGTCAGAAAGTCCTATTTGCAGAAATTTCCAAAGTTTTCATTTAATTTCTTGGCCAAGCAAGGTTCAGATTTTTCTGTACTCATTCCTCATGTTCTAATGGGTTCCACTTAGGCTCTAGGTTATAGAAATCATGCCAAAATATCACATTTACACATTCAAACAATGTCCTCAAAATTTCAGCAAGTGCAGAATTTTTTTCTTACCACAATTTGGATGTTTCAAAGCCAATCAAGGTTCCTCATCACAAAATCTCTCTTTCCCTCTTGTTCCTTGCTCATGGCCAACCCAAGTTCACCAAGAATGACATATCCCTTTCTTCAATGGTGATGCTTAAGGCCCTCTTGAATTTTCACCAAGCAAAACTTCTCTTTTTTCTCTAATTTTTGGATATGTTATAGTTGGACATGAGAGGAGTTGATTTATGTAATAAAAAAAATTGGGTGGTATGGTAGAAAAATTTTGGATCCCTCACCTTGAACCCATGGCCATGAGAGGAAGAAGGATGAGAGAACTTGCTTGGCTCTTGAACTTCACAGTTTTGGGAATGAAAGAAAGTCTAAATGATTTCCTTTATTTGGTTGTTCCATTAAATCCCAACCATCCAACAATTTCAAGATAAATTTTAGACCCTTGGATTTTTTTGTCACACAAGTCACTCTTCCTTTCCCTCTCTCATGTTCTCTCTCTTCTTCTCATACAACAAGTCACTTTCTCTCACTACAACCCAACTCCTTCATTAATTGTTTTATCTCCCAACAACCCAATCAAATGGCCCACATTGATTCTTTAAATTTTCAAACAATCCTAGCCTTCCACCTCATTGGCACACTTCCCTTGGTCATTAATTGTCTCCAATCCCTTTTTCTAAATTACATAAAAGGTCCTTTTTAGATTTACGTGAAAATTTCTATCTCGATTTTCGCAGAACGCGCGGTGGGGTCAATATTCAACCCGAAATCCAAGAAATTCAAATTTATTCATTTGGTTCAGTTTTTCGCACTGAATCCAATAAAGTTGGTCTCGCATATAGATGAGGTCATTTGATCTTCCAAATCACCCTTAAACGTATTAGGGTTTTTAGAGTGATTTTGTTTTCCACTTTGCATTTTTGCCAAAATTTCTTGAAATTGCATTTTAACTTTATAAAACTTTAATTTAGCCTAATTTAGGCTTCCTAGCAAAATTTTTGCGGTTCTGCATGGGTAAAATTAAATTTGGCTTGGTGAGGACAAATTTTCATCTCCAACGATTAAGTATCGGGCGTTTCTTCGCAAACGATTGAGAATTGCCCGAATTCGAGTTCTCTTAACTTTTTAAGTTAATTTAGCATGTGTAATTTCATCAGGGTCGAAATTGTACGCATAAATTTTAAAATGGCACAGAGGGAAAAATTTTTTTAGCTCCCGACAATTTGCCAAAAATTTTCAAGAGCATTATAAATCGAAAAAATTTCTGAGAGACTTTTCTCTATATGAAAATGAAAATATATCATATATGGATAACGAGGAGTATAATATACAATACACCGAGTGTCGGTGTTACATCTCTAATGAGATTAAATATTTTTTAAAAAAAAATCTCTTTTTTCATCAGTGCCCACCACAATACGTTTCTAGGAACTCTATCATATACTTTTTCTAGGTTGATGAATACTATATGCAGGTCTCTCTTCTGTACTCTATATATTTCTATCAAATATCTTAACAAGTGGATTGTTTCCATAGTGGATCTAACTGTTATAAATTTAAATTGATTTTGAGACAGATTTATCTTCAATTTCAATCTTTACTCTATCACTCTCTCTCATAATTTCCTATTATGGCTCATAAGTTTGATTCCTCTATAGTTTGAGTAATCTTGTATGTCTCATTTATTCTTATATAGTACTACAATTATACTCTGTCTTCATATTTGGGGCATTCTCTTAGTTAGTCAAATTTTGTTGAAAATTTTCATTAATATTATTATACCAAATTCACTCAAATATTTCCACACTTCTATGGGATTGCCATCTGGTTCTATAGTTTTATTATTGTTCATCTCTTTAAAGCCTCCTTCACTTCATAGGGACGAATCTTACGCTTAAAGTTTCTATTAATTTCTTTTACAGGTATCTCAATATTTTCTATATCTGGTATACTCTTAACATTAAAGAGATTATCAAAACAATCTCTTTAACGCTTTCTTATATCTTTATTCTTTACAAGTATACTAGTAATTCTACTTTTAATATATCTAATACCATTTATATCTTTTCCCTTTTCCTCCCTTAATCTAGCAATTCTGTAGATCTCTCTCTCTGTTTTTAGTCTCCCGTCACTTGTAAAGTTCATTATACACCTTGCTCTTTGATTAGAATACAAGTGAATGTATTAGAATACAAATCAATACTAGGACTAAGAAAATTTGTTAATTTTTACCTCCCCTTTATCACTCAACTAGAAAGTAACAAAATCCTTGTACTGATTTAGATCAACCCTTTCATCTTCCATTCTCTTGATATTTTCATCTATTCCAAGTGAATCATCAAATCACTTTGATTTTAGAGTATTTTTAAAACTGTTCCATTTGTTACATAAATTTTCAATAACTCATTTCTTAGTGTCAACTCTGAGCGGCTTGAAAGTAATCTTTGACTAGAATTCAAATATGAAAAAAATAAAATTAATTATATTAATTTCCATTTATGTGATTGTACAATTTACTAGATACCTGTATAATTTTTCACATGTTTTCTTTATATTTTGTTGGCATATCATGCCAAATCCTATAATTTATTGGAGGAATTGAATGCATTCTAACTATAGAGTCAAAAAATCTAATAAAGATCGAACCATCAATCCCTATTGGTTGATTAATTCATTCAATTCAACTCTCATGCATTTTCGTTTTTCTAAATCCCAAATATCTTGACAGCGTATTAGGTCTTTATATTTTTTGACAACTGCTCAAAAAAATTAGAAATAGATAATTACTAGTCACTTCACAATAAAATGATCTATTTTTAAACTAAACCTGAGGAAGCATTTTGGAATGATTGGGTTTGTTCAGACTCTAGTTGTTTTTGGGATGATTATGATTCTTTATGGTCAACAATAATACTCATCCTTCGTTTAGTTGATCCCATACTGATCACAAGTTAGAAAAATTTTAAATATTTCAAAACACAGTAGAACCTGACTTTTATTTAAAAAAAATGATTACCTTTTAAGTGCTTTAGTGAAAGTTTCAGTTCGATTGTTGATTGAAAATATTTAATAGGAATAAGATTTTAATTGAGTTAGAAGTTTTGAGAGATTTGAGGGGAGGAGAGCTTTTGGAGGGAAAGAGGGTTTGCGTGGAATGATTTATAGTATATTTGGTTTAGTTATTTCACCACCCAAACAAATTTTCAAAACCCCACCATTTTTCCCCTTTTTTTATGCTTTTACTTTTTCTCGCATTTTTTCATTATTGCATCACATAGTTTTGTAACTTTAATTTGATCCCAGTTTACCACTTTTTTTATTATTATATCATCAGTTTTGTGTTTTTGTTTTAGTCATTAGCATATAATTGTTACCTCCTATTACTATAACATTGTTATTACATTACATTACATTACATACATATGTTTTAATTTCATATCATTACATTATTTAAATTAATAATATTAATTATGCAATTATTCTACTTGATTCCTATTTAATTTCTTTTATAATTAAGGAATGTGGTTTCGCTCAATAATGAACTAAGCGGTGCACATGTAGCAGAGGTGCATATGTGCGCATGTGTGTGCATGCACAATCGCGGTAGACCGCCCATGCATGGACTGTGCATGGCAGTAGACCACCCATGTGTGGACCGCGCACTACGTGTGCGCGATGCTACACACATGTTATATTTTTTTCACAAATAAATTGTTTCACACTTTTTATCTTTTACGACTTTTTTCATTATTATACATTTATTTTATTACACATTACATTATATTACTTGTTCTTCAAAAATTCAGTAACTATATTTTTATATTATTATTACATTATTACAAGCACTTATATATAATGTGACTTGTATATCAATACATGCCAAATTTCATATCATTACATTATTTAAATTAATAATATATACTTAATTCATATTTTAGATTTTATAATTGAGAATGTGGCTTTGCCCAAGCGATATGCATGTCCGCGGTGGCAGAGGTGGACATGAGCGCATAAGCATGCCTGCGCCCTGTGCATATGCCATGATATATATAAATTAGTAGTTTATAACTATATATATAAATTAGTAATTTATATAAGATAGTGTTATGTTTTTGAAAATTCATTAAATAGACAATATAATAATATAATTTGAAATTATGAAATGTAATGGTATAATTAATTATGTTGATACATTTGTTATTATTTTATTATGTTATTGGAAAAGGAAGGCAATCAAATGAGTTCTTTTTCAATCCCACAAATCACATTATGTTGCATTGGATCTGTACCAAACTCTAAAATATTTAAATAATGAGAAACATTATTTAAATTATTTAAATTACTAATAATTTTATTCAAATTAATAATGATAAAAACTAAGAAAATTATATGAAATTTAATTTAATGTTTGGAGAAAATTGAAGAAACGTTTTCCAACTTCACTTAGCTTGTAGATAAATTATATTGTGATTAATACCATTAATATCCATTAATACCTAGCACAACCCGATGAAACAAAATCTAACTCCACCCAGTAGCATTATTTAAAATTAATTAATATTGAAAGCACTTTAACATGAAATATAATATTTCACATCTAACATTATTTAAATTACTTGATAATTAATTAAGTTATATAATATACTAATATTATATTATAGTAATATAATATTAATAATAATTACATTATTATTATACAAATATTATATTATTAAAAATTACATTATTTTGATAATTATAATTATAATAATTTTATATTATGAAAGTAGCTTGGTCATCTACTTAAATTGACATAAATTGGTCTTATGCATAATATAATTTATAGTAATACAATTATTATATTATTTGTGTCTCAAAATAATCTCTAATTTTTTGTAAATTTTTTACACTTTCATTAATCCAAGACATATCAATCAAATGGATGCAATAATCTCTATCTATCAAGTGATATATTATCTCAAACCGCCATTTTTATAAACAAATTTTGAAAATCCTTTTCCTTTTTCGCGTCATTTTTTATTACAAAATTTTTTCCACGTGTTTTCTCATATAACAATTTTTACAATTTTTGGAACGTGTTATTATTTTACCCACCTTTTTACCCTCTCTTTTTTCCTTACACACTTTGATTATTGTTTTAGTCACCATATTATAGTCAACACCTCTCTTTTTTCCCTTCCATATGTGTTATTTTCACATCCAATTTTTAGGACTTGTTATGACTTGTTACGTCACATGCAATCATACAATTTTTAGGATTTGTTAAGTTTCTCATATGTGTGATTTTCTATATATTATTACGACTTTTTACCTTACAATTACTACGTTTTTATGACAAATTGGAGTATTCACGGTTTGTTTGTGCATTGCATTTTAGCAATTGGCAGCTTAACATAATTAAGCAATTGTTTAAATCTATTTTTCACTTAAATTTTTAAATCAAAACCTAATTTTTGTGACATAGGATACACTTGTTACCAACTATAGCACTTGTTATCACTTGTTACCTGCATTATAGCCATATCACTACACATGATACACCGAATAAAAATATAAAAATAAAGAAGACAAATTAATGATTGCATAATGTGTAAACAAAATTACATTTCGTATACAGATGCATCCCATCCTACTCTATCTATATCATCATCATCATTCATCTATGTTGATATATTTCCTTCATCTTTATCAATATTAGTCCAAACCCATACCTGATTGGCTGAGGGGCTATTTTCTGAATTGAGATAATGAATCATCATTTCATCACCCATGTCAAATTCATCTCGAAAATTGATATGCTTTACAACAAACCATCATTTATGTCTTTTATCGGCCACATAAAATACCTTTTTTGCTTGGGATGCCAACACATAAGGATCATCCAGCAAATCGGCACCGATATGATTGAGATAGAAAAAATTCGCAAGAGTTGAACCAAATCTATCCTTCTTGTATCCTCGTTATACGTCAACCCAATTAGATCGAAACAATACAAATGTATACATTCCATTATAGTTTACTTGAATGATTTGTATTAACATTCTATAATGATTAACTTTATCTTGAATGGGCCTTTTATCCCTCGCACTTGCATAACTAACATCATTTATTGCTAATACAACTCCTGAATTCTGAGTTTGAAGGCATTTCTCACGATTTTTTATATGGAATTGATATCCATTGATTAGATACCCATTCACTACAAAACAAATGCCTTATCTAGACGAACAAAAACTGTCTGCAAAACCCACTAAAACCGTTGCCAAAACCTTATCCAATAAATGAGTTTTTAGTTACTATACACCAGTCGGGATAGGTTTATCCCGACAATTTTGGTCACCGTTAGAGCATGTCTATATTTATATTGACGGTTAGAAAAATATTGGTAAAAGTTACTAATTTTTATCATCGGTTCAAAAAGTATTAGTAAATTTTACTACTTTTATTTTCGGTTACTACATATATTGGTAAAAATTATACTTTTATCATTGGTTATTGCATATATTATGAAATATTACTATTTTATTGTCGGTTACCACCGTTAAGAAATGTTACTACTTTTATTATTGATTACCACCGTCAAGAAATGTTATTATCAATTATTGTCACTTACCATGTGTTACTTACCACAGTTGTTATTACATTTCATCATAGGTTACCATCTGTTACTACCTTTCATTGTGGGTTGCCATCTTTCATTGTGAGTTACCATAGATGTTAGGAAATATTACTATTTTATCCTCGGTTAAAAAAAGGTTGAAAAAAGTTATAGTCATTTATTATCGGTTATCACATGTTACTATCTTGTATCGTCGGTAGTGTTAGAAAATGTTACTATATTTTATCATTGGTTAGTACAAGTGATAAAAAAATTTGCTGGTTACTACTGGAAAATAAAAAATTACAAAAATCATTTTTATTAATATGGAAGAATGATTGATACATTGATATAGAATGATAGATACATATAGACAAAAAAAAAGAGAAAAGATTGTACGATTGCATGTCTTCTATCTTCTGAATGTTCTATCACTCACAAAATATAAAGACATCTTTATCCTCCACAATCCTTGGTGTCGATCTATTCATTAAAAACACTAAAAAAAAATAAAATGAATATAATTATATGTTAACATCGTCAATAAATATCAATCATCGTATTATCTTTTGGATAGAGAAGTGATGATGATGGTTGGGTTCTGTGTTCACTCCTAACATCTGGCATCTAATATATCTGGTATGGAGAAATCTAACTATAGTGAAATTAGTAAAATTATCCTAAGAACTAGAAAAACCATACAAAAGTGAACAAATCTCTATATTTTTTGACAATTACTCAAAATTAAAAATTAAAAAATAAAAATAAAAAATTAAACCTCTATATTTATTTTTAAACCTGGTAAGATCTTGGGATGATTGAGCAAATTCTTGGAATAGATGAATGGTTGGAATGGTTGTGCTCAGCTACAAGCAGTAATAGAACATAGAATCAAGAGTGAAACAAAATGTAGAACCCAGAATGACTTTTTTATATATAAAAAAATGTAATTAGCTTTTATTTCTTGAGAGGTTTAGATGGTTAGAGGAGAAACGCTTTCGGGGGAAGGAGAAATTTGATGGTGAATATTTTCACGCGGATGATTTATAATATATCATTTTCATAAATAAATTTTAAAAACCCGCCTTTCGCGTTTTTTTCCCGCCTATTTTTTCATTAGCCAGGATTAATACCGCCATATGCATGATTGTTAAAAAAAATCATTTACTACTTACTTACTACTTATTATACATATATTACTATATTTCATGTAAGCACAGTCCCTGCCTCTTATTCTTAATTTCTCATATTTTTTCATAATTAATACAATATGTGTCTTTCCCAGTATTATTAAAAAAATCACTTATTACATTTCATGCAATTTGTAAGATTTATTAACTTACTATTACTACATTTCATGCAATTTTTATCTTATTTGTATTTTGAAATGGATTATTTTCAAATTTAGTTTATACTTAAATTTTTATTATTAAAAGCTAATTAAAACCTATTTTTATGAAATAAGATACAATTGTTAACACCATTAACAACTGTATTTTTAGGAGATAGGATGCACTTAATCTATCCACACACGATAAATGGTATAAGTGCAATAGTTGTAAGCATAGTCTTGGTTTTTTAAGATATATGTGAAGTTAGTTTATCTCATAATTCTCTCCACGTTGAAATCCATGACGTAACAAAGTGACTGAATACCGTTGAATCATTGAATATAAGGACACGATATCTTATCATCACCTGCTAATTGATTTAGAATACAAACCATGACTTGTCTAATACTTTTTGCGAAACAAAAATTATTAAATTGGCACTAGTTAAAGAAAATGTTTTTAGCAAAAAAAATTGAAAATTTGATTAAATTGACTCCAAAAGTAGAAAATTGTCTTTGGCGCCGAAAAGAGATCATTGTCTGAATTGTCTAAATGAATTATCTGAATTGTATAAATGAATTAAATGTCTTGATATTAATATTAATGTCGTTAGTTGTTTTTTTTTTAATTTATATGAAATTATACAATATATAACACTATATTATCTAATAATAAAAAATATATCATAACATTCCTGTGCGATCTAGTGCTGAGATCATATCCAGGATGAAGATGGAGATGAAGGAAACAAAGAGAAAAAAGATTTCATCCAATAATAATATTTTCATCCATCAAATTAGTTACTTACCACCACCACCTGTGCAAAACTTAATACTCAATAACAACTTACCACACTCTCATTATCACAATTTATCACTTTGTTATTACACTATTATTATCACAACAACTCAAAATTGCTACAACTTACTACCTATTACCTATTATCACATCATGCATTCTTATCACATGCAACCATATTAAAATTATTGCATGCAATCATCCGTAGAGCTATATAGTAGACATTTTCAGTACCTTAAAACTATATATCAAATATTTTCAATATTTTTATGACTAGATATACACTAGTTTTGGCATAATTCATGAAATTTATCTGAAATTGGTTCATCACAAGAAATACCGTAGGATCGATCATGAATCATGTGAATATAATATACGAAACATATGATGTAAAAAAAAAAGTATCTAGGTTGGATATATATCCACGTTGAAAGCAACAAATGATTAAAACCATGTTGAAGTATTTAATTTAATACCTACATTAACCCTCCAATACATTCACCACTTCCTCTTAATTTAAAATACTATAACTTGTCTATTATATTAAATACAAATCAAATGTTTTGCATAAATTTAAATTGAAATAAATATATGGAATAAAACAAAAAAGAAATGATTTTTGGCACAAAAAAAGATAATTAAATTGACAATAAAGAAACAAAATGTTTTTACGTAAGAAATTTGATTAAATTGGATCTGAAATAGAAAATTGATTTTGGTGCTTAGAGATTTTATTATGGTAAATTTGTAAATTAAATAACTGTTCTTTCTTGGAATTTATATAAAATTATATAATATTCATACTAATTAATAATTAATTACACCAATATATTCCTCCTCGGTTGCACCTGCAGGCTTGCCTTGTTTTATTTTTCACCAATATATTCCTCCCATTTGCGCATGCTGCGCGTGCATGCCCTCGCACGTGATTGTACTGTGCACTTGCCTTGTTTTATTTTTCATGCAAAATATAAAAAGAGTAGTCAATTTTTGGGCACCAGAGAAATCTAAAGACCTACAACTTGCGAGAGTTGTCTTGAGAAAAAAAAAAAGAGCAAAAAATGCAAGTGGGCTGTCGCACGGTTGCAACCGCATGGATGCCCCAAAATGAAAAATGCCTCATATAAAATGTAAAAGAAAAACAAAAAGGCCTTCTCATGCAAGCAGTGCAAAAAAAAAAAAAAAAAAAAAAAAAAAAAAAAAAAAAAAAAAAATCTTTTCATGTAAGCAAAAAAAGCATAAAGAAAAGAAAGAAAAAAATTGCCAAAATGCATATGCCCAAAATGCCTCCCGTAAAATTTTTAAAAAAAATACTTTTATTGCAAGTGGACGAATCATGTAAAAAGGTAAAAAAAAAAAAAAAAAAAAAAAAAAAAAAAAAGGAAAGGAAAGAAAAAAATTGCATGTGGTGCATATGCCTCAAAATGCCTCCTCAAAAATTAAAAAGAAAAAAATGACTTTAGGCCTTTCCATGCAAGCAATCATGTAAAATGCCAAAAAAAAAAAAAGCCTTTTCATGCAAGCAAAAAAAAAAGGAAAAGGAAGAAAAAAATGCCCACATGGTTGCAACCGCACCTCCCGCAGTTGAAACCGCACCAAAATGCATATACCCCAAAATGCCTCTTGTAAAATTTAAAAAAAAAAATTCATATAAACGGATGAATCATGTAAAAAGGTCAAAAAAAGAAAAAGAAAAAAAAAAGAAGGCCTAAAAATAATTGCATGTGGGCATTTTGGCGCAGTTGCAACCACACACCCCGCGGTTGAAACCACGCCAACCTCCTATAAAATTTAAAAAAGAAAAATTACTTCTCATGCAAATAAAAAGGTAAAAAAAAAAAAAAAGGCAAAAAGAAAAAGAAAAAGAAAAAGAAGCCCTCGAGCAAAAACAAAAAACAAAAAAAATTGCATGTGGGCATTTTGGCGCGGTTGCATCGCCAACCTCTTGTAAAATTTAAAAAATAAATAAATAAAAATTTTACTTGTCATGCAAGTGAACGGATTTGAACCTCAAACATTGGTGAGGATTTGACATCTTGATCCTCCGCACCAAAGCTCCCAGATGTGTCCACTTCTTTCTTTCCTTTTTTTGGTTTTTTTTTGTTTTTTTTCCTATACCCTCCACACATTTTTCCTTTCTCTCACGTTAAAAATTTTTTAAATTATTAATATATTAAAATTTAATTTAATATTAATAATCATGATTTTATATTATCATACTAACATATATTTTTCATTTAACAATAATATAAATTATAATTTATAGTAATCTATATCTAGTAATATATATGTATTACCGATTGTTATTATTATATTATTAGAAAATGATACATTTCTATTTTAAAATAATTCTAATTTTTTGTATTTTCATATATCAACGACTGCAATAATATTTTTCAAATTAAATATACATTTCTCATTACGCAACTTTTTGGATCGCGTTGGCATGCGCAGATGCGCCGCGGTTGATCAGTGCTAACTGGTGGTAAGTGATGGTAAGTCACTAGTAAGTGGTAAGTGATGATAAGTTCACAAACTTTGCACATGCCCGCAGTTGATTAGTGCTAACTGGTGGTAAGTGATGATAAGTCACTAGTAAGTAGTAAGTGGTGGTAAGTTCACAAACTTACCACTAGCTTACCTCACAAAGTTACTTACCATCAATTTATCTACCTATTATTTACCACCACTTATCATTATCATATATTTACCATACTACCACTATCATAAATTTACCACAAATTACCACTTACCGTCTAGACTATTTTTAAATATAGTTACTATACTATGACAAAAATATTATATAGTATTTAGATGGTACATAATACAAAAATGATAATAATCATAGGTTTTTACTGATTTTAGTATAAATAGAATTTATACAAACGATTTATTCTAATAATTTATTTTAATAGTGAGAATTGAATTTAGTTTTAAAAGACGGTGGAATTTGTGTGTTACTATATATCTAAAACCTATCGAGATATAGTATTATTAATTAAACAATAAAAAAAAATTTATATTGAGACTGTTTTTAAATCGTGCCAAAAAAACTATCATATTTATTTATCAAAATTTATAACTATCACAATTGAATATTGTTTTACAGACGGTTATAATAGTTTTACGATAGTTGATAAACTTTTTTTCATGGATATTTTATTCAGTTAGGAAAAGTCTATATTTTCCTAACGATTTCGTCATACGCGTCTCTATAACTCATAAAAATTGTTACTAAAAGTTTCCGACCCTAAAAGTTACCGTCAGCATAGCGCTTTAATTTTTTAGTGATTGTTATTTCTAAAATGGATCTGATCCATGAGCAATCCATTTAATTTCATCTGTAATCTCTTCTGAATATTTTGGATTCGTAATCTGGAAAAAAAATCTAAGAAGATTAACTATTGATATAGTTTAACATGTAAATAGAAAAAATTAATAATATTAAAAATTGATATATATTTACACGATAAATAAACCAACTAGTGAAGCTTTTACTATGATGTTTCTCAATTTGGAAGGTATTTAATTTCTTCCCATGATTTGTTCTTCAAACATCTTGATTATGTTCCTCGAACATATTGCATGTGTTCCCTTCATATGAAACAGTATATATAATTATATGATATTAGAATTTAATATTCATAAATATTTATATGACAGTATATAATTATAGTCTAAAGGAAACAATTAAGTCACTATTAAATAGTATGTATCTATAGCATTGTTGCAATGATTTCTCATCGAGACGAATTCGAGATATTCTTTTTATTTTTTGTCTTTTAACATATATACGTGTTCTTATGCCCAAAGGCCTTCTAATAGTTGTTAAAGTAGACTCATCTTCTCCAAATGCAATATGGTTGTCGAATTAAATGTTATTTCAACCCCGTCTAAATATCTTGAACAAAATAGCAAACACTCATTTGCTATATACCCCTCCGCGATGAAGCCTTCAAGCCATGTTCTATTACGTATATAGGATTTGCGTTAAAACAAATATCTGCATATATATATACATACATTGTATTACATTAAATGTGTACAACTATTAAATAAAATGAGTTAAATAAGTTATTAAAATAAAATAAATCTTTCAACTGGATACATCCACCTATATGTCACTAGTTCACCAATTCTTGCTTTAATTATCAAGTGCACGATTAAGTGTATCATGTTAGAAAAAATTGGAGGGAAAATCTTTTCAAACTCATACATAATTTATGGAATTGATGCCTCCAATTGCTCAAGTTCTTGTGGGTCAAGGATCCTAAAATAAAGACATTTAAAAATATTACAAATTTTAATGATAACAAAGCTATCATTGTTAGGGAGTGATCCGCGAATTGTTATGGGAATAAACTCTTGTATTAAAATGTGGCAGTCATGACTCTTTAAACCTATTAACGTCAGCTGCTTCAATTGAATTCATCTGGAGATGCTAGTAGAGCACTCGTAAAAAAATTTTAAGTCCTTCAAA
Organism: Dillenia suffruticosa; assembly: GCA_033439265.1. Classification (NCBI taxonomy): domain Eukaryota; kingdom Viridiplantae; phylum Streptophyta; class Magnoliopsida; order Dilleniales; family Dilleniaceae; genus Dillenia; species Dillenia suffruticosa. The sequence goes on from JAVTVX010000001.1 coordinate 12,534,117, forward strand.
ACCTTGAGAATTATATCTTTCTCCCACAAGATCATTTGGTAACACACTTTAGATAAAAATATGTTTATAGAGTTTAGTCTATGTACACGTAAATCCTTTTTTATTTCCATGTCTTCAAAATCAAGTCTTGCCTTATAATTGTCCTTAAACATTCCTTTTTACTCGAGAATTATATCAACAATTATATCAAAATAATTTTTCTAAATGTGTATCATCTCAATATTATATCTAATTAAAACATTTTTCCAATAAGACAAATGAAACAATATACTTTTTTTTCCATCCATGCATATTATTGGGACTTGTTAAATCGATCCCATCTAATTCTCGCAATGTATCAAATCAGATCGTTATTTAGAAGCAACTTTGAATTCCTTTGTCCCATCAAAACAAGATTTATCATACCTGAATGGATGAGTTGACTCCAACCATCATCGATATCCCATATAACAATACTTCTGGCCATGAGATAACCATTGAGAACATATATCATATCCACATACTGGACATACAAATCTACCTTTAGTACTTCATCCAAACAGATTAGCACATGCAGGAAAATCATTAATGGTCCATAAAAATACTGCATACATTTTAAATCTTTCATCAGCCAAAAAATCATAAGTATCTATTCTTTTGTTCCATAATTCTTTCAATTCTTTCACCAATAGTTGTATATACACATCTATCTTATCGTTAGGACTTCTAAAACTAAGAATAAGTAATGTGAGTATGAAATTTATAGATTTCATACATAACCAAGAAGGCAGATTACATGGTATCATGAGCACTGACCAAGTGTTATGTGAAATGTTTATTATTTTAAATGGATTGAAACCATATGCTGCTAACCCTAATCAAATATTTCTTGGATCAGAATATAAGTTAGGGTATAGGGAATCAAACTCCTTTCATGTAGGAGAATCTGCTGGGTGTCTTAGAAATCCATCCTTTGTTCTCTTATCATGATGTCATTTCATCAAAAAAGCAGTTTGGCCACATATAAATAATCTTTGTAGTCTAGAAATCAAAGAAAACCATCTTAATATTTTAGCAGCTTTATTTTATTAATATCATGACCTCCTTGATCTCCATCTGTATTTGGTTTCCATCTAAAAACACCACACACATAACATGCATCATCTTTAGCTCTATGTTTCCAGTACAACATACAATCATTAGGATAAGCATGTATTTTCTCATATCTCAACCGTAAAGCCGAAATAGTTTTCTTGACTTCATGGCAACTATTCCATAATATGTTTTCATCAAATAACAATTCTCTTAAAAACACTAACACTAATGAAAAATATTTGTTGCTCCATCCACACAAATACTTTAAATAATATAGGCACACAATAGTTATAAACATAGTGTATTTCGATTTTGGATATACTGGTTTTTTGGCATTCTGAAATAATTTATGGAATTTATCTAAAGTTGATTCATCCATGTCAGATGCATGTACGTTGGATGTACGATGTTATGTGTGAATGTATCATATAATATGCCAAACATATCGTGATCAAAAAGATTATAATATAGATTTGATACATTTGATGCATCAAATGTAGATTTTCTATTACTCTCTCCATAATATATCCACTTATCGTAGTTACGTTGAAACTCATGACGTAACAAGTGATTTAACACCATGTGTGTAGGAAATCTCAATGTATTGAAATATTTGACACAAGAACATGATATCTTGTCATCGATGGATTAAATATTTTGAGATGCAAATTCAATAAATATATTAACCCCATTAATATTTTCATCACCTCCTCTTATTTAGAATACATCCATATCTTGTCCATCGTGTATTAAATAGAGAATTGCAAAAGAAGAGAGAGAGAATAAATGAAACAGAGAATTGCAAAAGCAAGAGAGAGAGAAATAAATGAAATAAAGATAAAATTGCATAAGCCAACAACATAAACATGCAAAACAAAGAGAATAGAAAAAAGAGAAATAAATAAAATAAATACAAGAAGATATTTTGGCACTAAAAAGAACAAGCGATTAAATTGATACCAAATAATTAAATTGGCGCTAAAAAAGTGAAGAAATAAAATGTTTTTGACACCAAAAAAAAGTTGATTAAATTGTCGCCAAAACGCCAAGAAGAGAGGTTTTCATGGTGTGCTAGGTTTGTTTTTTTAGAATTCATATAAATTATATAAAATATTGATAATTTAATTTTTTTTTTATTATATAAAATTATGTAATATTGATATTATAACAACACTATTATATAAATTCCCAATTTAATACCATTACAATTTTTAAATAAAAATATTAAAAATTTAAACTAATAATATATAAATTATTGATTTAATAATTAATGTAGAGCGGCACCTCCATGTGTGGTTGCATCATACGGCATGTGCGGTAGCCCCGCTCTTGCCGGTGCGGTGGTAGGCGTAGGCTCCCGTGCGGGCATGCGCGGTGGTCGCGTGAGTGCTTGCATGTGCGCTTGCCCCGCATGGGCATGCACGGGCACTTGCTTGTGAGCTTGCCCCACATGGGCATGCACGGTAGTGCGGCACTTGCCTGCATGGTGGCATGCGCAAGCACTCGCACAGGCATGGCATAGAAGTAAAGGGTTTAGGGTTGAAAATTTAGATATAAATTATTTAGTTGAGAAGATCGCTTTGATAGATTTAGTAGCATAGTTTCTATAGAATTTTTTATTTTTATTTTTATTTCATATTTTCTTTTTTTCTCTCAAATGACCACTTTGGATTAAAATCCAAAATTTCATATTAAAATCCATATTGTTGTTGTTTCTAAAATGAAAATAACCACTTATCTTTTTTCTGATCTCAAATATATTTCAAGTGTATCCAAGGTGTAAATCTCAAATATCCTAAAGTTTCCACGGAATTAAATATGTGGATACACATTATTGGGCATTTATCCAAATCTTATACATGATTGTGCTTTCTCTGACAAAGACAAGAGATAAGTGATAGCACTTCGTGGAGGCTCCCAAGGTCAAGTTCTATCACATTCATCTAGTGTTCACAACTCATTACCTAGATTTTCTTTAATTTCTATCAGATTTAGAGAACAATGTCAACTCTTGACTAGGTTGTGCACAAGTCCAAATGATAGTGAATTGTCATGTTACGGCAATAAACCTTGTTGTACAAACCCCTATATTGCAAAAACCCCCCACTAACATCCCATTCAAGCATTCCACCCAATTGCAAGCCTACGGACTTACTTTTGTGACATCCTCTTCATGAGTCCCTTCTCGTTTATAGCGTTATGTGATAGAAATAGTAAAAGTCTCCTTTGAGCTCCAAATTGCTCTACTTGCATGCTTACTGAAGGTTTGTGTGGCATTTTCACCGCCCAAAGCACTTGGCACAGTGTGGTGGGAAGAATTAGTGTTCCCTTCCAATTCCAAAATACATATGCCTACTCTGTGTAGCTGTAGGTTATTTATGCCCATTGTGGGGCAATTTGGTAAGAATGAGATAATAGAGTAACTCCCATTATTACTTACCAACATTAACCAATATTATTTGGTAACCCCCCACCAATTAAGTGCAATTGGTCTTACCTTCCTTCTGTGAGAGGGAACAATGGAGGAAACCATGACTAGGGTTTCATGGCAATTCTCTAGAGAGAAAAAATAGTGAGAGGGATGGAGATTTTCGCGTAGGAAAATCTCCCATCGTCAAGCAAATCACCGGATGTAGAGGGTTGCGGCGTTGTGACACTGTGGTGGTGATTCGACTAACTTCGTGATCACCATCCCGACCGCGAAAGAATCAAGGAAAGTGATGCTTGAAGAATCTACGCATTGAGGTACCCTAAACCCGATCTATTTTATTTTCCAAAAATTATTGTATGCTTCCGCTGCATGAGAATCTTAAAAATCCAACATTTGTATCAGAGCAATCGTTGGATTTAATTAAATAATTTTTGGAATTTTTTTTTTTGGGTTTAAAATTTTGGGGTCCAGATCACGGATGAGTTTCGTGAATCCGAGAACACTGCAAGAATACCCATGGCCCATGGATTACAAAAATATTTTTTATTTAATTTTCGGAGCATGTTTGGGCCATGAAACGTCCAGTCGAAGTTTGCGACCGTACGGACATGAAAACCGTAGATCTGTGGCTTTAGAGGGCGGATCCATGCATGAAAATGTTATAAGAGTGTTCATTGCATCTAGATCTACAGTTTTATGTCTTTTATTGTGTGATTTGGGTGCCGGAAACTGGGATTTCCGAATGGCCGCGGAGGGCCGCGACTGGGGTAGTTGAGTCCCACCATTTTTGGGCTTGAATCCTCCTAAAATCGAGTGTAGGATATTTGGAGGATGCCGACAAATTTTTTCCAGTCGAAAAATGCAAAAAAAATAGCCGGAATCGAGATTTCCGGAAACCGGGTCGAAAAATCCGTTGCAGGACCCGTCGGGCGAAGAAGAACAGGCCTAGACCCGCGGGCGCGTGACACGCACGCTCCAGGAGGCGCGTCTGGCAGGCGCGTGAAGAAAAGGCAGGCAACGGTTCGGGTCGGATCCTGACCCGGACCGACCCGCAAACCGACCCGACCGGGTCGGACTCGAACCCGTTGACCGGGTCAGTCGGGTCAACCCTGACCCGTTGACCAACCCGGTCAGACCCCGGCTCAACACGGCTCAGCGCGTGAAGGCGCATGAGCCGCGCTCCGCGACTGGCCGCGCGTGAGCCGAGCCGTGCCGCGCGTCTGGCGCGTGAGCCAGACTGCTGCCAACGCGTGGAGGCGCGTGGCAGTACGTAAGGGCGTACCGCCGGCGCGTGGAGGAGCGTGGCGGCTCGTGGATCGCACCGCCGGCGAGCGGCGGAGCGTGTGGGCCCCGAGCGGCGCGTGAAGTCACTTAAAATTAAATTTTTTTAATTTTTTGGGGGTCCTAAATCCATAAATGTGACGTTTTGTGGGTTTTTGTGTGCCGAATCACAATTCAAATGGTAAGATGCGATTTCAAGTTGTGGTGTATGGTGTCCATTGACTCATACGCTCGCTTTGGGGTCGTACTCAAGTCATTTTGGTCTTGATGATTCGTAGGGCGTACAAAAATGTGATAATAAGCATCTCCAAGTCACAAATATTTCTCTTAATGCGTTGAGAACTGTCGTATTAAATTTTTGCAAGGAGAGTAAACTGAATGATATGATCTGCGTGATTTTATCAGTAAATTCAGTTTATTCTCGAGAGGCAAAATCTAACGGGAATCTGAGACACGAGATGATGGGCCCCAGGGTGGGCACCGCACCTCAGAATATACGAGATAAAGAGATCTATCGTGTATGGGACAAAAGATTTGCCAAGTTAGGGCAATGCTTATCAGTGGCATACACGATGACTTAATCTCGTTTTTCGAGTCATATTCTATGGAAATATCAGTTCGACTCGTCCCATAAGAGCATTGTGTTGCTCTCTTCGGCCCCTATGTGAGGATGCAGAAGAAAAGGGTTAATCATACAATGAAGCAAATGTTGAGTATGATCACCGAGTTAATATATACGGACGAGCAAATTTCGGATGGAATTAAGGTACTGGATGTGATCCGGTTTTTACCTGATTCATGGGAAACCGTGAAATCCTATCTCACATTTGACGAAAGTATTCGTACTTTCGTTGACGTGAATATATATTGTGAGCTCGATGAGGAGCACCTAGAGGCGAGTACGCCACACTCGAGTCATGCTTATTCAGAGGAGTCAAGTAAGGACTTCCCCGACGCTAAGCCAATAGCATAAGCATGCGAACGAGACTCGAGATCTAGGTAATAAAAATCATCCGAGAAAACCGACAACGAGGTACAAGAAAGCAAGAAGAAGGAATTTGTTTAGACCAATGTAATTGCTACGTTTGAGGTAGATTTGGTCATTTCGCTCGTGAGTGTGACGAGCATAAATTAATATCCTTCTTCTTTACGTGGTTTGAGATTTGTCTCATTTACTATAATACTCGCTGATTTCTCTCATTTGAAATCAGGAGCAACCGACCACGTAACTCGAGATAGGAGTGTGTAATCCGTCAAATGAATCCTTAAACTTGAAGGATTTACGTTAAGGACAGAGCATTCGTCGTCGTCAGAGGGAACGACATTTGCTATGACGTCCTCAATATTGTGGGCATTCGATGGATATACAATTTAGTACCTTGTCTAAAATTGACTTCGATATGCGTGAAATTATTCCTTTCTTTTAATACGATAATTTTCTAAATTATTCTGATTTTAATCCATGATGGAATGTATGCACTGGGTGCTACTCCTTCTAATGGTTTCTTGTCGTTCTACTATTGTCTTTACATCTGATTGCGTAGATGATGATGTAAATGAATGACATAGTAGACTTAGACACATGGGGTAAGAGATGATGAATCGGTTAGTAGCGAGAGGTTTATTGGACCCGCTGACCAGATTCGAGTTACCCGTATGTGAGTTTTGCCTAACCAGCAAAATGACGAGAAAACCATTTGGCGATGCAATGAGAGCTGGGATTCCATTGCAGTTAACTATTGTGCCTGCCTTCTTTTTCTAGTGGTCTTATGAGTATGAGAGCCGGAAATGGAGTTGTGTAGATAATTATAGACGCTTACGTGCGTTTTGGTTCATCTATCTGATCTTGCATAAGTCTGAGGTATAAGATTGATTCAGGAGGTTCATAAGCGAGATAGAAAATCAGTTAGATTTGAGAGTAGAGACTCTCAGAATCGAGCGAGAACGTAAGTATTCGTCTAAACTACACATGGGGCTCTGTTTCGAGAAGAGTTTTACGAGACTACTGACTATTAGTCAGTTCCCCATTTGAGCTTTGGACAGGGAGGCAGCCTGATCTTAGCCACTTGAGGTTATGGGGTTATACCACAATTTCTCGCATTCACACGGTGAGTTAGACCCGCGAGAAAATATGTGTTCCTAGACGAACACGAACGGCACTATAATCGAGATTGAGTCTCGTAATACTATATTTTTTTAGAATGATTTCCCTAAGAGAGGTGAAATCAATTTGGACCTTACATTTTATGCGATGGATGAGCCTAACGGTTCAAGGAGCCCAGCGGCGAGATACAAGAATCCACTATGGATTTTGATCCCAGTTGGAGCGATCCATCAAAAGGTAAAGATTTTTCTATCCTCCTAAGAGCATCGAGCATGTGTATTTAAACGTTGTTTTCTCGATTGAGGGTGAGACCCTCATTGCAACTCTAGAGGATGATGAGAAATCTAAAATGGTCCGAGACGCTCTCAAGAGTTTTGCAAAAGATGCAAAATACCATTTATTGAAGGCCATAAATGAAGAGAAGGAGTTGATGAGAATCAACGGGGTCTGGGACCTAGTCGATTAGCCTGAGGGTGGAATGACTATTGGGAACAAGTAGGTTCTCAAAATCAAGATAAAGGTCAACGGATTGATGAAGAGATAAAGAACCCGTCTAGTAACCAAGGGTTACACTTAGACTGAGGGGTGGACTATCGAGGAGTTATAGTCCAATTTATCTCGATCCGCTTATCCTTTAGCGACTGTCACAAACATAGATCAAGAGTCACATCACAAGGACATAAAGACCGCTTTCGTAGTGGAAGTCTAGATGAGGTGATCTACATGGAGCATCCCTCTGGGTTCGTTCTAGTAGATTAGGTGGATAAGGTCTATTGATTTTAGAAATCAAAATATGACCTTAAGCCATCATCTAGACAGCGGCGCTTGAGATTTCACGAAAAGGTGATATCTTATGGTTTTGTAATGATCGAGTAGGATCATTGCAGCTATCTGATACGTCCAGATGACTCCTTGTTCTCATATGTAGGTGACATTCTGTTGGCTGGGAACAACGGAGAGTATCCAATGACCATTGTAACATGGTTATGAGGTTTTAGTTCATTCTCAGATTTTGGATCCATAGGGATCGCTTGAGAATGGTGTTGACTCTTTAACAAGAGTTTTACATCAGGTAGATTCTTGAATATTTCGAGAAGAGCGATGACAACCTAAAAGATACTCTAATCGCTAAAGGTAAAAAGACCTTAATCTTGACACATACCCTAGAATTTATAAAGAAATAAGGGAGATGAACAGAATCCCTTATTCCAGTGCAAAATACATTTCTAGTGTGTGCGATGAGGTATACACGTGCGATATACAGTTTGATGTATGCGATGAGGCATACATGACCAGACGTTTATTTTATGGCTAATCTGGTGAGTAGATATTAATAGAATCCTGGAATGGATCACTGTAGAGCAGTGAAAAAGGATTCTGAAATATCTCATTTGAACTGCAAAACTCTCCATGTGTTATAGATGAGGTAATTTGCGTTTTTCGTTGGGATTCAGATACTGACTGGGAGTAGTGATCTGAATAAACGCAAAAGATTTTATCTTCTTAGAGCAATAAGAAGAGAACCTGTATATCTCTATTTACGATAAAAACTGAGTTTGTAGTATACTCAATTGCAGTTCATGAGACTGGTTGGCTTCAGAAATTTTCTGGAAGACTTAGGAGTCGTGACAGATAGTGGGAGGTCAGTGATGATTATTGTGATAATCAGACCGACACTGTCAACAAATAAGACCCTAAGTATAATAGTAAAGCCAAACACATTGATACCGAAGACCACTTTGTGAGAGATATTACCGAGAAGGGTATTGTGACATCTAAGTACACCTTGACATACAGCATGAGAGCTGATCTCTTCAGAAAACCCGTTGTGAGAGATTCCTTTGTGAGATAAGGAACAATTGGGTTTAGTGTACTTTAACATTTCTCCATATATACTGTTTTAGATGCTTATTTTAATATATGACATGTATATAGAATTGAGTCACATATTTATTTCATGCATCATTTGTTCATATATTGTGATCTTGTGATTAAAAGATGTGTCAGGCAGGCGTGGTCGACTCTCTCACACGAGTGACCACCTCCGACTCTGAGTGAGCGGAGATGAGACGGATTCTAGTTGTAAGAGGCTTTGAGAGTAGCCCTACTAGAACATAAGCCGCCCTGATATGTGTTCAGGATGAAGTCATATGCGATATGACCGACATGGAAATACTCACATCCATGTTGCCTGTAAGCAGCCAGGTTTGAGATCTCAGATATCACCTACGATTTATGATATTGTCTCTGAGATGCTCTCTCTGAGATCTCTGGGTAAAGTTTTATGTGTAGACTGAGTCCCGTACCTATACAGTGTTAGAGAAATCTGACATATGCCCTTTGAGAGATGGGGGAATAATACTGTGGCACGTGTTTCATACCACATGTAATGAGACGACCATGGGACAGTGAGAGCTATTATTTGAGACGATAGTTTGATCTTGATCCCCGTTCCCACTGTGTGAGACCTGAGATCCATTGGGTGGGATCTCTTATGCCCTTATTACTTTCGGCTGTCTCTAGAAGTTTTGGTTCAGTATTGTTACTTTAGTCTGTTTACCTATGGCCCGGAAGATAAATTGAGGTCTAAGGGGCAGGTCTAGGAAAGCAGCTGAATTGAGATCGATAGATTCGAGTTTGGGAAAAGGAAAGCCAATAGACATTACATCATTATCATGTATTCACAGGTCGACCTGTTATGTTAATCCATGCTGGGATTCAAACATAATGGTGAATACATAGTCGAGCAAATAGATTGGGGATCACTTTCGATGAGGAAAGTGGCTCGATGGATGTAAATGCATTGAGTCTGGGGTATAGCGAGTTATTTTTATACTAACAGTGACTACTCGATCATCCTAACAGGTGTATCGAGAAGTCTTTGCTTGCAGGTGTACTCGCCGGTCGCACGACGCCCAATCCAGTATGAAAGTCCAGTAGGGTGATACGATAGATTGCATGAGTTGCGATCTTGTGATTGACGTAAGTGAAATGCCCTAATGTGCAAGTGGGAGATGTAGGTTATTTATGCCCATTGTGGGGCAATTTGGTAAGAATGAGATAATGGGGTAACTCTCATTATTACTTACCAACATTAACCAATATTATTTGGTAACCCCCCACCAATTAAGTGCAATTGGTCTTACCTTCCTTCTGTGAGAGGGAACAATGGAGGAAACCATGACTAGGGTTTCATGGCAATTCTCTAGAGAGAAAAAATAGTGAGAGGGATGGAGATTTTCGCGTAGGAAAATCTCTCATCGTCAAGCAAATCACCGGATGTAGAGGGTTGCGGCGTTGTGACACTGTGGTGGTGATTCGACTAACCTCGTGATCACCATCCCGACCGCGAAAGAATCAAGGAAAGTGCCGCTTGAAGATTCTACGAATTGAGATACCCTAAACCCGATCTATTTTATTTTCCGAAAATTATTGTATGCTTCCGCTGCATGAGAATCTTAAAAATCCAACAGTAGCACTTGGCGTTATCCCTATAGGGTTGAGAACATTACTCAATTACCATTTGCCATGGCTGACACTTAGGGCCCCTAAGACAAAATTTATGTTGCACTAGCTAAAGCAATGTCTGGCAACATTATTGTTGGGTAGATAGTGTAGGACAACTCAAGGCCAAATTTCCTGAATGTTTAGCAAGTTATAATCTAAAGAAAAAGGGACAAGATCTGGTCTGTTAGACAATGATGATTGCCATATTGCCATATTGCCATATTGAGGCTCATAGTTGTTGTTTCAAAGTAACAATCTTGACTTGAATACTTAGATGCCATTTGGGTAGGATCTATGGAGGATGACACCAATATCTGCAAATTTGTGCAAGTTTCTCATCTTTGGTTGTTTTCTCATTTTCTAATAAGTTAATCTTATATAGATGTTAGACAAACACACTTGTTTGTCCACATAATTAAGGTTCCCTTAGTGGAATAACAAGGATAAATTATTATTAGCCCTTGGATACTTGGTGCTTGCATTTTCTGCTCCACAATTGCAAGGGATGGTGGTGGCAGAGTTTAATGGATATTTATTTACATTTGAAGCATACCCACAAACCTCTTGGTTGAAGGAAAAGTTGGGCATCCCAAGGCTACAAGCGCTAATGGTAAAGTGCGCTAATGTCATACTTGTAGAAAGTGCACTGTCAGATGACAGACCGAGGTTATACTTGATCAACTAATCCAAGAAACTACCTGGCTCTATTCATAATCGCCCCAATTTTGTCAAAGGCAACCCTAATATAACTAGCACATCATCTTGTGATGAGACCATTGCAATTTTTTTATATGCTTTTTTCTAAATATGGAATTAACAAGTTGACTTTGGTCTACTGGCTAATTTTTCCAAAAATGTGATGCAATTTTTTTATTATTATTTATTCCTGAAATGTATGAAAGCAGGGGAAGCTTTCTTGTAGCCAATTGAAGAATTTGCATGTTTTGTTGTCTCAGAATTTTAATTTTCAATATTTCAGATGTTAAGTTGGTTTGATTCATTAGTTGTTGCTAACATATTAGTAATCTTCAAAATCTCTGGCATTTTTTGAGCTCCAGAACAGGAAATCGCTGTCTTCATTTAAATACAAAGCAAGCCAAGAGAGTAAAAAAAGAAAAAAGAGAAATAAGCAAAAAAAAAAGTGATTAAATTCGCACCAAAACAAGCTTGATGATTAAATTGGTGCACAAAAATGACTACACTGGGGAAACAAAAAAAAAAAAAAAAGTGAAGAAACAAAATGCTTTTTGTGGTTGATTAAGAAATAAAATGTCTTTTGCGCTTGATTAAATTGCCGCCAAAATGGCAAGAAGAGAGATTTCATGGCGTATTAGGTGTGCTTTTTTAGAATTCATACAAATTATAATAATATTATTTTGATAATTAATTTTTTTAATGTTATATAAAATTATATAATATTGATATTATAACTGACAATCAAAAATATATCATAACACCATTATATAAATTATTAATTTAATATCATTACAATTTTTAAATAATAATATTAATAATATATAAATTATTAATTTAAAAATATTAATAATTTACTAATTTAATAATTAATGTAGAGTCACACCGCCATGCGCGGTTGCCCCCACGCGGGCATGTGCGATGGCCCCGCACTTGCTTGCGTAGTGGCATGCGTGGGTGCGCACGCAGGCGATTGCATGCGGCAATGTGGTTGATACAAGCCTCCAACCTGCGAGTGGTGGCCCCTAGCATCATATGAGACCAATGGGACAGTTTCATGGGAACCCCAGAGCTTCCATCAAATCGTCTACAATAGGAGGCCCTCCACTGTTTAGTGCCGAGCAAAATTAAATATTGGTCCAAGGATTACTTGGCTCATCTTCGTTAATACTTTGAACTCCCTGGAAAGAAAATATGGCAAAATAATTGCTTCATCCTCTTTTCTGCAGCGAATTGTATCAGATTCATGCCCGTATTTAAATAAAGATGTACCTGAAAGGTTCATACTCTATTCAAGTGCTTTGGTGCAGCTCTAAGGAAACACTCCGCCACCGTCTTTTCTTTAATGCGATCTGCAAAGTATAAGCTTTAGATATCAGTCAAAATGTCTCAAGGACCATACAGTAATGGAGAAAGCGATTTGGAACTACATAGAATATCAGCAAATGCCTTGGTGAATGTGACTTAGCAGTAATTCGCCCGTTTGCTTTATTACCATGTTTTGCCCCATTTGACCATTATTTGCTAATCACCAGAATAAGATGCTCTAAACAAAAATAAGGCAATATTTACTTGGAATGGTTCATCACTGAAAGCTTCCTCCAAATATGTGAGGCTGATGAAAACAGAATGTAGCCATCAAAGTCTTCAGGAAATCATTAACATCAACAATAAGGATCCTCTTAACCATGAATGCTCTATCTTGCTCAACTATTCTAGACATGTCAACTTAATTAAACACTACTTTAAATTGGAACCTATGTGGCATGAAAAATTAAGAAGAATCAGCTCTAATTCAAACCAACTTATGATTCATGTCCTAAAGCCAACTTGATAATCATACAGGTAAACGACTAACAGAACTTGAGCAACAGTGTCAGTGGCATCTGAGACAACTAAAAATTAATGATACTTGCTCAAGCTGGATAATGGAGTGGTGGGGTAACCAGCTCATAAAGGGTTTTAATAGCCTTGACCTGAGCACAAATTATGAAAGAAAAAATAATAATAATAAAAAGGACAACTCAATCTGGCACTAGACTTTTTAGACCAAAATGCTATTATTAAAACCAATTTTGGCATAAACCAGCTACTTGCGTCCCTTCACGTGATCCAAATACCAAATCAATACACAGATGAACCAGATCAAGCAATGGAGTAGGCCAAGTGGTAGTAAGGTTACTGTTGGCAGATCCACTGCCAAAAGCTCCAAGCTATTCCAAATATTAAAAACACACAAAGAAGTCCTAATTGCCCAGAGGGGAAGACTCTTATACGGCACCTGATCCTTGATGGAAGTTTATTTGGTAAATGAAAGAAAAGCATCTTCTAATATGTATCATTGATCCAAAATAAGAATGACAAAAGGTCCACGCACCTTGCCTCAGGCAAACAACGTATAAGAAATCATTTTTAGCAACTAGGGGCATACAGAGTTGTGGATCTATTTCTTCTCCTAATGCCCACAGTACCAAACCTATCGGATGGTGCATATACATCCATTAAATTTTTGTAAAAGTGAGTGCACTAGAGGGGAGCAAATCTTCTTAACACAAGATATCTAGTTTTGATCTCAGCCAATTTGAAATATGGGAAAATTTTGATATTACATAATGAAAGAAAACTCGTCAAAAAGAAACCTGTTTGAATCCAAAGTCATCAGAAGGCAAATCACAAATATATGATAGCTAGCCAGCACTTGAATTTATCAAGTGCAACACACTGAAACATCTCATAATATTAAGGTTGCAGATTGGGAGGGAGACACCCAGAGGTTAATAGCTGAAAATGGTTGAGATTAGCTTGAAATAAATGCAAAATAGTTATTGATGTATCCAATTTTATCATTGCCAAACAAAAAATAAATAAAGGAACAGCCATCTTCCCAAGAAATAAAAATTTATGTGAAGAAGGAAAACAAAGAGAATAATCCACACAAACAAAATCAAAGAAGTATATAATTTCATGAGAAAATATCATACACCAACATGGTATAAGTACACATGCAAACCAAATAATGTGAATCCCCTTTAATGTCCTTCCGTACTAAAACAACAATTAAACTGAACATGATCAAAATAATAATGTCTCAATGACTCTTAGACCCTTAAAACCTCCCTAACATCAATCCTTATAAGATGTCAATGGGATCACGCTACCCTTCGGGGATCCACATTTCGGATGGTGAGATCAAAACATTGTTCTGTTGCAATCCGAATCATCAGTACAGATGGCAAGTCAAATTGAACATAGGTTTGGAATAAGACAAAAATCATGTTGACTTGCGAAAATCTTACATTCCAATGACTCTATTTGATTTTTCTTTCTTTTTTCTCTTTTTCTTTTTCCTGTAGTGGCTTTTTCTTTGTTCCAGCCTTTGATTTGATTGTGACTCAGATGCATTTGTTTAGAGTTGAACCAAAGGTGATTGAGTTTTTTCTCATTGGAAAACATTTTATTTTTGTCAATTGATGGAGAATAAAGAGGGCAGGTATTGCTATGATCTCTTTAGGCCTGGATTGTCCTCCGTGGTTGGGTGATATGTTGTAAAAGATTCTAGGTGACTTGGGTACTTAGTTTCAAGCAGAGGCATTCAGAGAGGACAGTTGCTTTATAAGGTGAGCAGGAGCAGAAACAATGGGGGTCTATTCCCAGATATCACCTGCTACTATGGTGGAAAAGCAAGGTTTGTTTGCTTTGTGGGGATGGGTATCAAGGTGGAATGTTCTACACCAGAAGCTCACGTGGAGAAATTAAAAGCATTTGTGAAGATGTCCATGGCAAGATCAGTGTCACAGAAAGTAATGAAATGAAAAACCTTTGTGGTGATGAGTATCAAGGTGGAATGCCCTATGCCAGAAGCCAACCGAGGCTGTGCAGAGCGGAAGAGTTAAAAGCCTTCATGAAGATGTTCACAGAGATTGCATATATGCACGTTCTATGTATCATATTCGCACTTAACAGTGAGATAAATCAACTGACTACATTTAGAGCAAAAAACAATAAAAAAAAAAACGAAAAAAAAAATGAAAACAAAAACAAAGGGTAAAATGCCAAAATAACCCTGACTTTTGTGTCACTTAAAACAAATACTTGAACAACTATATTTCACAATTATACCTCCAAACTCTGTAAATTCATGAAATAGACCCTTGCAGAATAGACAGATAAAATACTAAAAACATATTTTAAGGGTGCATCATCTAGCTAGTGTCAAGTAACATTTTAAATTCAAAAATTTTATAAAAACATATTATTTACTTCTTTCATCATGGAGAACTGCGAATACACAAATGCTGCATTTGAGAGTGCATTTCTCAGAGACATACAATGCTCCATGAATGCCCGATGAAAATAGTAGTAGTTATCCAACTAACTAATTACACCTCTCCGTTATCATGTGTGGTCCACTCAAAATGTGTGAATACTTCTTTCATTTTTATTTTTCCTATGCAATGAGAATGTATCAATTACACTAGGCAAATATGTGAAAGGAAATCAAACATTTGTTACACTTGTAGCTCATGACAGCTTTCATAGTTATAAGATGTAGATTATCGGTTATTTATATATACAATGTGAAAGGGACTGTTAAGGTGAGGAGGATGATGGTTTTGTAAGTGGCAACAAACTAAATATGCATTACACATATATTAGATATATCATTTTCAAAAACAAAAAAAAAAAAATGTTTGTCAGTAATAAACCTCATGATTTATCATTTTTCGATATGACCAACCATAAATTAAATTATTAGTTAAATGTCCTATCCTCCATTGAATAACATTAACTGACAAATTTTATTAACTAAAGTGATGATAAGTGATGCTCCATCCAAAGCACATGGTTAGAATTAGCATTATAGAAATAAACTTATAGAAGCTAATCTTTTTAATAGAATAGGACCTAGCACGAACCTTGGAATATGATGGGGGCAAAGAAGCATGACGTATAGCCTTTCCAGGGTCTGTAAGTTGCCTAATCTCTTGAAGCTGCCTCGCTATGTCCTCCAAAATTTGCAGCTGCACCATTTCCCCTTCTTTATGTTCCATTGAGAAATTGAGCTTCTCTCGTCCTTCCTGCACAACCTTCAGCCTTTTTTGGAGCCACTCAACTTCAGAGTCAAGTTTTGATCTCTCTAAATCAGCTGCCGACATGGAATTTCTCCGCATACCAGAAAGAAAAGCTCTCACACAAGAATGTGCAATTGGTGGAAAGCCATTGGTTGTTTCTGAGCTGCTTCTGTTCATCTCTGGCTCAGACTCTATTCTGATTGTAGTAGGACCTTCATTTAAAACATCTATTGTTTGGAGCTGTGCAACTTTGCTAGGAAACACTCGTTCTATAGGATTAGAGACAGCATCCATTTTGCTTGGTATCCTTTTGCCTCCAGAGACATCAGTGTGAAGATTAGACTCATTGTCAACAATATGAACATCATAAATGCAAGGCTCCGTTTCATTCTTTGAGCTGCGTAGATCATTGCTGTCCTGATGTGAAACTTGACAGTGATTTGGAAGATTAGTGACAACATCTGGACTATAGATCTCAGATACATTACGAGTATTGAGAGACTTGATCAGTTGTCCTGCACCTTCATGCTGTTCAGCAACTAAGGTAATTGTTTTCTCCAGCAAAGTGTGTTCTGGACCATTTGTTGATTCATATGGTTCCGGGCACACATCTAGTTTATGCACTTCTCTTTGTTCAGTTGCATTCTCATCCTCAAATATCATTCCCTTTTCTACAACCTGTTGATTGCACTCACCATCACATCCTAATACTTGATGATGCTTATCAAACCTTGGAGGAGAAAGTATATCACTTTTCAAGAACTCAGCATCTTCATCCCATTTTAGAATTGGCAGTTCTTTTTCAAAAGAAAGGGTCATATTCTGCTTCTTAATGGATGTGTTCCCAAAATCTATCGACTTATTTGCACTATATATCTTTTCATTTTCATTAGTAGTTGTGCTAAGATGCTGCAGCATAACTACTGGATCCCCACTAGAGTCTGGTGAAAAATCAAGCTGTTGTTCTTGTCCATACGTCATATCATTTATGTCCCCTTCCAACTGTCCTTTACCTTCAATCATCATGCTCCTATAAGCTTCAACTTCCTTCTCCAAGAAATGTTTCTCCCTTTCTCTCCTCACAAGGATTTCTTTCAGTATGTTCATTTCTTCAGCGTCATAAGCAGTTTTTTCTTCTATCATTCTCTGATACTGGCGAGCCTCCATTTCTATAGATGCTTTCTCCTCTTGCAGGCGCAATATCATAGCCATGGCCTCATCTGCAGCACTGGCAGCAGCACTTCTCTCTTTCTCAAGCTCAAGGTCTAGAGCAGCACAAGCAGCATGCTCTTCCTCAAGTGCTTGTTCCAACATTCTGATGGCATTGCGCTTATCACAATCAGAAGATTTTTCTCCAGGTGCAGAGCATCTTAACTTTTCAAGAGATGATGAATTCCTCTCCGAGGTATTCGTTTCATCTACACATTCATAAGATTCAAAGTCACATGGAACTCTTTCATCCAATCTAACAGCCACAGGGGCTTCTCCACCAACTGAAATTACATAAACATCCTGATTAGTAACTGGATTTGTATTTATGAATATGTGCAAGTCTTCTTGTGCATTGTTTTATAATGTCAAATCAATTCCCAAATTATAAGGTCCGGATTGTTGTTGTTGTAATTCCCAAATTATGTGATTTCTAGAAAATGTAAAAAGATTCTCTGGTCAAACCTCTAAAGTGGTAGAATATGTTGACTAAAGTTTTAAGTAATCTATTTTAGACATATATGTCCAACAACAAGCGGTCTACACATGCTACAACACTTTGAAGACCAACTTCCAATTTATCAACCAAATCCACATTTTCAATAGCCTTTTCCAACCAAGCACTTTGAAAACACTTTTTTAACACATGTAAATTTAGCTATGTACATGATAATTCAAACAATTTTGGAGAAAAAAATATGGGTAAATTTTGTCCATTAGTATTGTTTTTAAGATCTGACAAGATTGCATGCAATGATGTGATTACGAATAAGTAAACAACTCAAATATTATATCATACCATGTCATTTTCTATCATTTCAAACATTTAGCATCCTGCTATGTACATGTTGAGTTGTATCCTCCTATGCCCTATACTTGGAGACTCTGTTTTTTTTGCTTGTTAAGGCAAAAGCTGTGCTTTGTTACTAACTTTCACTTTTTGGAATTTAAAATCAGGGCAAATGGTAATTATATAATGGGATATTAAGATGAGGTCAATAGCTTATCCTTCATTAGGGATTAGAGAAGGAGTGATTTGAGAGAATTTATCTGGTTGTGTTTGTCTTCAGAAAAATCTTGGAAAATAAAATAAAATTCAGGAAAGCAACTATGTTTTTCCTTTTGAGATCTCAAATTTGGTAGAATATTTTCCCCAAAAAAAGGTACAAAATCATGGAAAAAATATCCAAGAAATTTTCCCACTGTTATTTTCCAAGCATGAAAAGAAGTAAAACATTACAATTTTGGAAATAAAAGAAGGTATTTTCCTGGAAAATCAGCAATTCCAAACACATGGAAAATCATGGAAAATAGATTTCAGGAAGATTAGTGATCAAAATGAGAGAATCCCACAAGCAAAACCAATCCTTAATAGCTCGTGAAGACTCCTATTGCTGACCTACCACACCATTTCTATCTCAATTGATTCCCCTAATGAACCAATAAAAATCAGAATGGTTCCCCCCCCCCTTCATTGCATGATCTACACTCTATCAATGTGAGGCATCAACAGAAAAAGATGGCGGCAGAGCCTTGATACTAGGCAATTACCAAAATAAGCCCCATTCTTTTGACAACTGTAGGTGCAATAAGAGATGAATTTCACTCCAAATGGGGCCAATATGTAGCCAGAAGAAAACTGCACTTGGTCCGTTTGCATTTTCAATTAATTTAGATTATGACAAATTAAAAAAATATAGATATAAAAAACCCAAATATCTTATTTCATTTCCAAGAGCAAATACAAATTATCAATCAAGAACAAAGTTCATTAACCACTGCTAAAGAAGTCGGTGTCTATTTTCAGGTCACTCCCACGAAACTTAGGTTCTTGGTATTCCTAATATAGTAACTTTGCTAGAAAATACAACCTTAATTATGCTTCTCAACCCCGTTTGATTTTTACTGCTCCTATGTCCTATCTCTGAAAAACAAATTTGAAATACAAAAAAGAATCAATTAATAACTAAAATGCAATTAAAATCTATAATTTAAGCACATACTCACATTGAAAATCTCCACCCACAAAGCCATTAGGTTCCAACTTTTCCTCATCAATCTCCTTCCCAAGATAATCAACATTTTGTCCATCTGAGACTGACCGATCAGACGAGAATCCCCTTACAAACTTCCCATAATCACCGGAAACCTTACGCCGCCGCCGAATCCCTGACCTCACTCTCTGATGATTCACCACACCTTTCCCCTTAACATCTAACCCTAGTTTCCGAAAACCTAATTGATCATTTCTCGAACCCCTAGCTTCAGAAACTGAACTACAGGAAGCCTCTCCATCAAATTCAAGACTATTCCTCCTATGATCGTCGCAAATCCTATCCCTAATCAGTTTCACATTCACGCAATTCGGATCTTTCGCGAAAACCGAATCGAAAGGAAACCTGTTCTTCACCGACAACTGAAGAGAGGATATTTTCCTGACAGGGTACTCAACGAGCAGAGTCTGAACGCAATTGGTGGTATTAGGGTTTCCGAAGAGGCCGTTGCAAGGACATGGAAGAGAGAAGCCGAAGATGGAAAGGAATTTAGAAGCTAAGAAAGCAAGAAAAGAGCCACATAGCATGAGATAAGTAAGATAAAGATCGAGAAATGCTCCGATTAGAGCACAGAATGTCCATGAATTGTGAATTGCTTCGCATGTCACCATTATTGAGTTTGATTTTTCCTCAGTTTACAAAGAAACTTTAGAGAATCATGAAGAAGATGAAGTAAGAGAGAGAGAGAGAGAGAGAGAATTTTTGTATGATACGTCACAGAGGGAGTCGCCGCCAGAGATAAGAAGACTGCGGTGATTTGCAGAGTTTCCATTTTTTATTTTGTATTCCTCGAGCTGATCAATGGCCACGCGCGGCCGGGAGCGTGAAATGACAGCGGTTTATGAAAATTAATTTAAGAATATAATCGTTTGTTCGTTACCTACAGTTATCGTTAGTTTACGTTACATTTATTCAAAATTCTTTACCAAATTTAGTAAGAACTATATTCTCTCTTTATCCTTTTTTTTTTTTTTTAATGAAATGACGAACAACTTTAACTTATTATTATGATTTTCAGATATATAGAAGAGTTTTCTAATTTGAGATATTGAACAGACAAAATAATAATATAAATTAAATCATAATTTATTAATAAATTATTATAATAATATTGTTGATCTCAAGTTTTATATATTAATTAATTATATCTATTGATAAATTTATTTAGAAAAAAATATAAAAATCATCTTGAACGCAGGATCAAATACTAAAAGGTTTTTAAACTTTCAAAAAAAAATATAAATACCTTCCCTTTAATTATAAAAATGTATAAAATTAGATTTTAGGTTGAGTCTCTTAAATTTTATCGTTAAATGATAAAAATAATAATTAAAAAATTAAAATCAAATTAAAAAACATTTGTTCCTTAAAATCTCTTTATCTATATAGCTGTATTTCATCATCGACATGAAGCCCTTCTGAAATTTCCAGCAAAAAAAAAAAAGTTTTCCTTGCAGACGGGAACCATATTTTCTCTTCAAAAACTACACTGCAGGCGGGAAAAAATCACTTTTCAAAATCCAAATTCAATCCAAGAAATGTAAATCCATTTCTCAAAATCCAAACTTTCCCAACAATTTCTGCAAGAATTCTTGCGTTCTCTTATCCATAACAACAGACCTCACAGAACCTCCCCTATTTTTCCATACAAAATCCAATCAGAGCAACACAATCTTCCTCCAAATCCCTGCAAGAACACTTGCTCTCCTTCTTGAAGCTGCTTTGAGAATCCCATAAACAGAGCAAAAACAAAACAATAGCTTAAGGTTTGTTCTGATTGGGTAAAAGACTCACTCAGAGAAAATAGAGCAAAAACAGAGGAGTTGATTAAAAAAGAAAAAATAAATAAAAAAATTGAGGATGCTGTGTATGTGGTGAAAGTTACAGAAAAGAATAGAAGAAGTGGTCTGAAATACGTGGTTATAGTTATAGATGATTGAGTAGTGCTGGTTGGTCTGAAACATGTTCCAAAAGACCTTCTATGAGATGTTAATTTTCTGCGACCAAAACCAATTTTTATGGAACACAAAAAATTTGCCCGTTCACCACGAATAAAACAATCAAATGAAAAGTATAAATCAACCAAACCCCAAATTTAATTGAGCCAATTCAGAATATTTTCGATATGAGGACCAACGTTGGGCACGTAAAAGAAAACTCTCTTTATGAATATGAAGCTTACGACAACCCAAATAAGGGTCAGATTGGATATTCCAAGCATTGACATAGAGACAGGCATTCCTATGCTTCACCACTAGGTACCCACGGTCGACTGACTGAATGAATCCACAATCTCAACCCTTGAAGCCCCGCTCTTCCTCACCATATTAGAATCAAAGACTGGGCATCCAATATTCGCCCACTCCTCACTACAACAAGAATCATAGTAGCCAAACACACAGACGAATGGTTAAACCCTGGATAACTTGAACCAATAAAATCAATAAATTTCAGACCCAATTGTGAATTTCCACGGTACCGCTAAAGCAGTTTAACTGCAATTGATAAGCTCATCCGGAAGGAATGGAGCATAAGTTGTACTCCGATCACCACCAGCGCTGCAAACATCCTTTCTACAAAAACATCATTTATACAGAGAATCTTGCACAGAGAGAGATATAGAGAGGGATAGAGCGTGGGAGAGAGAGAGAGAGAGAGTGGTTGTCCAAGGAAGGAGAAGGAGGAGAGAGACGGAGAGAGTTTTTTTTTTTTTTTTATATCCCTTACTTTTAACTGTTATACATTTCCATGTTTTTATATTTTTTAGAAATTCGGTTGTAATTCAAGGGTGTATTTGTACTTTTACCAATTCATTTTATTAAGAAATTCTAATGAGTCATTTATTAGAATAAATTTTGAAATTTTATTCCCTCAAAATGCAATGTAGGCTAATTTACAATAAAAATAAAATAAATAAAAAAAGAGATAGAATGAATTTTCAGAGAGAGATAAAAATTCTAATATTAAATACTAAAAAGTTTTAAAATAAAACAGAATCCAATTGAAAGTCAAGCCTAAGCATATGACTAATGATGGTTCTAAGTTCTAACCACGTAACTTAGCTAATCATAACTTTTGAATTTTAGAACCACGGGTAAATAGTTTCTTAATTTTCACTACAATTAATTATTTCCCTAAATTTTTTGAATTAGAATCAATCAACTTTGCATGCGAAAAAAATTAGTATTACATTCATTCGCACATAAGATTATATTTCGTTTTTCCTTCTCTCTCGAAAAAGTAGAAAGAAAAGAAATAAGAGACGAAAAGGAAAAAATTATTTTAGGATTATATTTAAAATTTTTGTTAACAATGTTGAAATTTTTGAAAATTATTATCAAAGAATAGATAGTACAAATTTCATAAATTTTTGCTAAAAGAAAAAAAATAAATTGCATATATGGTACAGGGGTTGGATTCAAATTATTTTAAAATATCAAGCAAAATACTAAATATACAAGTTTAACATTGTTTGCTTGTTTCAAAAGTTTTGTGAGATGATTAATTACAAAAATTATTAGAAATTAAATTTAAAAGTTTTGGAATTATTTTCAACTTTGGCTTTAACTACCCTTAAAACGTTGAGATGTAATGATAATTAAAAAGAAAAAGAATTAAATTGTATCATACTAAAATAAGGACAGTGGAATGGTTAATGGATATGGACGAGGAAGAATCTGGTGGAGATTGTGACTCTATTTTTGGGAGTATACGTGTATCCGAAAAAGACCAGGAGGAAAGCAAAGTAGGCATTGATTCAACAAAAAACAAGCGAAGTAGGCATTGATTCAAAAGAAATATAACAACATTTACTCTATGACTCAATGTTTCGATCGATATTTGAAATTATATTCTAATTAATCTGATTTAAAATTTATAACGACCCATTTAAATAATTACGCTCTCAACGTAATTATTTTCATATTCAAATTACGAGTCGAATTTAAAATTTTAATTAAGAAATTTAATATCATATCTCACTAAATCAATTGAATGTTGATAATCAGCACACAATATTACGAGTTCACGGTTTAGTCTATTGAAAATTTACCCTTAAACTTGAATCTGAACCCAAAGTCATGCTCAGCACTTTTCTGAATCCAAACCTAAAATAATGTGAAATTTGGTTTAATCAAGTTTTAAATTTGATTTACAAGTTAATCTGAACTATAAATACAAGTTCACATATATATGTTCAAAATTAATAGATTATAAATAGTTTTAGAGTATTAATTTTTATTTCATAATATATTTGAAAAAATTACTCTACATATCATTTTTTTGTGAATACACTATATATATCATGTTCAGTGTTAACCACCGACACTGGTTTCTATTGAATTTGGACCCCTTTGCATGATCAATATAAACCATCCCGAATTAACGGGGAACTCTCAAGCTATAAACTATATACGATGAAGTATCTAATTTCATTAATCAATTATGAACTTTACTTTAAATCAATATAATCATGATTTATATTTACTGTATTTAGCCTCAAATTAAATACATACATAAGACATTTATATTGAACCAAGAGACTTATATATGTATAAATAATTATGAACTTATACTGCTCTAAGGGGATGCACATATCTTTACACTTAGGGAGAATCAAATACATTTCGTAAATTTTCTTTTAAAGGGTGGAAAAAGAAACCTTTCATCTATTTCTATCACTCAATTAAATATAGTATCTTTTCTATTAAAACTTTCAACTTGGATTTGTCTTGTGGATGCTTGGATTTTGCTTCGGTTGAGTAGGAAAATTTAAAATTGGTTGTACTCTTCACCTTTTTCTCTTAAATTCTTTTGATAGCTTATAAGAATGCAAGGTTGGATCTATGGTTAGGGTTTGATAAAACTTAGTATATGCTTAGTTAACATGATATAAATTATATGACATTTTGTGTGATAGTGTGATCATAGGTCTTTTATGCATACTAAGTGTTTGATAAATTGTTTAAATATGTTTTCTTGTAGAGACATGCTAGAGGTTATCTATTCATGAGTACACATCTTATTTTTTGAGGTAATAGTTGAGTTAAATTTTTTATCTTTCTAATTCATAAGCTAATTTATTTATTTTTTTAAATTCATTATAGGGAATGGTTTTCTTGAATTTATCATTGATTTTTTTTCTCTCAAACATTTTATGATGATAAGTGGTTTTGATAAAGAAAAAATAAAATGGTTTCTCATATGGATGGAAAAGTCTTAATTTGAACCAAAAAAAAAATGTTTCAAAAGATTTTTTCCAAATAAAGATGAATATGCTAACGCATATAATGAATTTGCTGAATTTTCTCTACAAAGTGGATCATTTAGAGAATCAGATTCAATTACGAGTAGAAATAATATGGATCCAAGAAAGTGGTGTGCATGTGATGGTTCATGGCTTTCAAGATATTTGGATAACCTACGTCCTCCGCTTGTTGCCAAAAGAATTAAAACACATATTCTTTTATTCATTTATTTAAAAGAAATAAACTAAATCCAAACTATATAAAAAAACTAAATAACTGGTCATAACAATCTTCATATTTTGTCAAAAGGTGCATCTCAATATCATGATAAGAGGATAAAATTGTGAGATATTAGAAGAGACCAATTTGAGTACGAAAGATGGTGGTATTCTTGAAATCACTAATGTTACATTGGATGAATCAAAATTAGAGGAGTGTATTTTCTTAAAATTAGTTTAATAAGTCATATTTGTTTTTTTAATTTTTTTTATCTCAGTGTAAAATAGGTTTAATTTAATGAATTATTTATTTATTTATTTAATTTTAAATTTTGTTTTTAATTTTATTTATCTTACAATTAATAATTAAATATTTAATCTTTTTAATTTTTATATAAAAGATGGTTATCTTACGATTTTAATAAAATAATTAATATTTATATAAAATTTATATGTTTTTAATAATTACGCATTTTTCACACATATTCATTTCGTATGGTTTTATAAGATATCGCTTCCAGGTATCATTTTCTGTTTTTTTTGTTTTAATTCTGTTCTAAGGGAGGAACTAACTCTTCCTATATCAAATCAAACAAAGCATATGTTCAAGAGTGGTCGCATCGTGTCAGACATTAGAAGGAGAACTTGCGAGATAAAATAAACACCTTTATCCGGTAAAAAATGGAGAGATAGGAATGCATATAAGGAAACAAGAAATCTGAAACAAAATTTGAATATTATCCACAACTTCAATTACTCTGAGTTGGAAAATCCCAAAGAAATCCCCACTTCACAAATTAAATTTTTGGAGCTACTTGTCTCTTTTCTAAATCTCTCTCTCTATAAAACCCTTATCTTTTAAAATCATACTTGTGCAAATACGCATCAGAATCCAGTTTGGGAGAAGGGAGACTAGATCAAAAGTTGAAATTTATGGTTTGGCAATAGGAGAGTTTTTTATCGACGTACCATCAACCTAATGGGATGAGATACTAGTCAGATTATTTAATCAAATTTTGGATTTGAAACTTAAAAATAAAAAAATACATTGAGAGAGTTATCCTCTTAAATAAATCTCTCACAGATACTCAAATCAAATTACTTGAAATATAATTTCAGATACCGATGATAAAAAAAAAGAACAAAAAGAGAGAAATTTGGGATAGAAATAGAGTTGCTTCAACACGAAGGAAATGATTGTCGTGAAAAACGATGGTGGTGCGATAAATCTTTAGACAAAAATATAGTGTACCAATGTAATTATCATTTATGTTGAAAATGGATGTAGGTCCGTCCATGTGGGTAGACTCAAGACCCATATCCTTTGTTTTAATTTTAAATTTGAAATAAAGGGAGAGAAAAGAGGGAGGAAGTGGTTGTTTTGTAAGACCACCACCCCTCAACCTCCCTCAAATCTAAAAAACTCTCTCTCCTTCCTCAAATCTAAAAAACTCTCTCTCCTTTCAAATGGTCAACTGCACATTTTCAAATATACCTAAATTTGGAAAACCAAAAAAAAATAATAAATAAAGAGAAAAAAGGAAGAGCAATCTTGATTTGGGTTGGCAGAAAAGTGAAAGAAAATAGATTCTTTGCACATTTGAGAGAAAATATAAAGAAACGGCTGATGATCATTTTTCTCCATCAAAACATTTGGATTGTGAATTAAAAAAAGTGATCCGATTTTGTGATATTTTCTAAATCTAGAATACCCGATTGTCAAAAGAAATAAATGATTTTAACCTAACTTAGATCCTAGAATTTATGCATGAGAAATTATTTATCGATTTGTTTTAACCTTCATTGATACTAGAGCAATTTTAGGTTGTTTTCTACCTCTTTAGGGCATTTTAAAAAAATGTCATGGAAATGTTTGTGGATCGTTAATGGCATCTTCCCATTGGCTTGACGACATCTTCTCAATTTTACAAAGTAGCGTACTTATAACATGATAATCAAATTTGCAAAATTTGACATGTATCCGTAGAGTACATTATGAAATATTTTAAATTCTAGGCGAAATTTAATATACTCATATTTTTTAAAATACTATGTTTCGTGTTTTGACTTTTACATGGTTTGAATCCTCTCGAAAAATACTTTTCAATTATATAAAGAATGTGAAAAATGATTAAAAATTGAAAAAAAAAATATAGCCAATTGAAATTAGAGTCGAATTGTAAAAATTTCATGCCATTAGAAAGAAGATGAATAGTTAAAAAGGGTCATTCCAACTCTTAGTAGCCTGTGCGTGTAGTCCAATCCCTAAACTAGAGATGTCCGATCTGAAAATCGAGATCACCGTTGAATTTAAAGATACTGAATATGGGGAGGATAGCCAAAATCCGATGAACATACATAGTAGGGAAGGAGGCGCGTGGCCCTCAAGTGCTAGCGTTGGCACGTGGGGAAGTATTTTTTCTTTTTATTTTTGCATAGCCACACACAGAGGCATGTAGGGGCACGTGCAAGGTGCGTTTTGGACAAAATTTTTATGAAAATAATTTTTAGGTATCTCATGTTTTATCTGTAATTTTTAACTTATTTTTTAGAGTTGAAAAATAATTTTTATTGATTTTTAAAATTAGAAATTATTTAAAATTATTTGAAGTACTGAAAAATTCTGAAAATTTTTGTATGTGTTGAAAAAATTATTTCATTAATTTTGACTACCGAGATGAAGATTTGTTTTTCCACCCATTATTTGTGTTCATTTATTTATATTCGAAAATTAGTTTTTCTAATATATAATTATTTGAAATTTGGGTAAATATTTTTAAAATAAATGATTTGTGATTTATTATAATATTATGGTTGGTTATGTGATAGACCTAATATTGTTCCTATTTTCTAGGGTAACGGTGATGTTTGAAAGCACTCGTGGGGCTCTCCGTGGGAGAGCTATAGTATTGAGAAATCCTAAGCATACAATAAAGTTTGGTCAAATGTTGACTTATAAGATAGACCCATTTTATACTTTTTCATATCATTTGAAGATCATAAAAAAACGTTTGGAATTTCTTGAATTAGGTCATTGTTTTTAGGGGATGATATATACATATCAAGAAATTCCCTACCTCTTTATTAGGTTAACGTGATTAATGACCTGGTTGCTAAGAGAGGGCAATTTTTACTTGACGATATTAGATCCATATTAATAGAAATGTGGAAAGTTAAGAAAATAGAGACCTAAATGAAAAAATGGCTTCCCCAAAAAATAAATAGTTTCCCACATACTATAAGGAGATTCACTTCTAGAGATAGACTATCTAAGAGAATTGTAAATATGATATCTTGAATGGATTTGTCGAGATAGTATATTTACATGTTTTCTTTTGCATGTTACGGTTATTTATTAGGACCATGATCATGTATTAGAAAAAGTTTTAAATTTTTTTTAATATAAAGTTTTTATTAAACATATGTTGACTATATTTATTGAATTGTTCATATATGCAAAAGAAAACTAGAGTTTCAAATTTTGGATTCATAGAATTTAAGTAATTATCATCCAAAATTAACATATTATTTAAATATTTTGTATATTTAAACAAAAATTTTGGATTTGTAAAATTTGAGTAATTTTCGTCTAAAATTTCAATATTATTTAAATACTTTGTGTATTTAAGTGAAAAAATTTTTTGTTGGAAGAATTTGAGTAAATTTTCATATAAAATTTATTAAATTTTGTAACTTTAAATTAAATTTATGATGATAATATATTAATACGATAGATAATGATTGGAAATCTAGTGAATTTTCGATTCTATACCTAATATTGACCTGCTATCAATATTAATTTTGAAGTATAAAATTGTGTGTAATACATGAGTATGAATACTTGTGTCCACCCTCTTAAAAATCCAGACCATGATATCGAAATCTATTATTACGGACTTAAATAGAAGTGACAAATTGAATGGCAACAATTATGAAATATGACACCATAAAATCTGGTATGTGCTGAAAGAACAAAATATCTTGAAAGGTATCAAGTATGTCATACAGGACTCTGGTGTGGGCAAAGCTACCCGTAGTGGAAAGAACAAGATGCTTACCAAGCGTGAAAAATGATAGATTCCATTACTCGAGCGATCTTAATTAATTTTGTGATTGACGACATGATACCCGAGTGTGAGTAATATGTAATTACTCATGACATCTAGGTGCACCTCAGGGAGAAATATAGAGACACCAACGTGACTCATTTTAGACAGTTGACCATAAAGTATAATACCTATAATAGACGAAGTAGTTATAGTATTAAATAGTGTTTAAAAGTCATGTCTAATATGATTAGAGAGTTATAGTCAATTGGTCATATTCTTTCTGATAATCAACAAATTTAAATCTTGATCCGATCCATTTCTAATAAGTAACTACACCTAAAAGTCAATTTGACTCACAATAATAATATGAAAACTTTCTCAGATACTACTCGCCACATTCAGCTTGAGGATGAGCTGTTTTATACTACAAAATCCACAACTGATACTTTTGTTGCAAAGTCTACTTTTAAGAGAAATTCGGATTCTAAGCGTGAAAGGAACTAAAGCAAAAAAAGAAAGAAAAAGAGACTAGAGATGGATTACAAGAGAATAATCTTATATATAAGAACAGACCGAAAGACATTAATAGATTTTCCTCTAGTGCCGTTTGATAAGAGATGGATTTATGTGGAGAACAATGTAAGAATAGAGGTTAGTAGAGTTGGCACTTGTAAATTGAAGTTATGAAATAGTCAAACTCTCATTCTGCATGATATTCTCTACGTGCTAGAAATTCGACAGAATTTAATAGTTGTTCTTATTCTTTTGAAACTTTGCTATGTTTTGAACTTTCAGAAAAACATGTTTTATTTGTATTTAAATGACATGTATATTGGTTTTAGATAGTTTGTAAATTGTTTTATAGTTTTGCAATATGATTAACGAATGTTTAACTATTATATTTAACATTATCTTATCGGCAAAATGATGAAAAAATTATTTGGAAAGACTATTTAGGCTGAATTTTCATTATTATTAGTCCATTCGGACATTTGTGATCCAATGAATTTGAAAACTAAATAAGAAATTTGTATTTCATTATGTATATAGATGATTTCACGTGATTTGACTATATCTGATTGATTTTGTACAAGTATGAAATGCATAAATGCTTTAAACATTTTATGAGCGAGGTAGAAAATCAAATCGATAGGATAATAAATGTCTTGAAAACGGATAGATGACGTAAATATCTATCAGATCAATTTAAAGAATTAAATAATGAAAAAAATACAATCCGACATTTGACCATTCCTATACACCTTAGCAAAGTTGTGTCGCAGTAAGAAGAAATAGGATATTATTGAATATGGTACGATCCATGATGACATAGGTTAACTTTGCTTTTTTTTTTTGTGGAGATGCCTTGTTGATTGCAATCTATATTTTGAAAAAAATATTTTCAAAATCAGTACCAACAATACCTTATGAACTTTGAACTAGAAGAAAACCGTATTTGAATATTCTCAGACCTTGGGGATTAACAACAAATATTCAAAGTTTTTTTAATAAGTTTGCAAAATTAGGTCTCCATAGAAGAAAGTGTATTTCTATAAGATACTTTGACCAGCCTAAAGGTAATGTGTTCATTGGTAAACGCGGAGATAGAACTTGTTGAGATGAATGAGTTTTGATGATGATAAATTTGGAAGAAAATGGTTTACGAAAATCAGAAAAGACCTTAGTTTTCAAAAGACAGGATAACATGTCGACATGTTCTTCAAACACATCGACCTGACCTTTATGTCCACCAATTTTAAGATCCTTGACCAATTTTAAGCTAAGCCTAGACACATCGACATGTTGAATGTCCCTTATCGACCTGAACCATAGAAACATAATATATGTTGATAAGTATATGCATGTCGATATACCCGTGAACACATCGACCTATCTCACATAACGACCTGATTTCTAGAGCACATCAACTTAAATAGTGTCATGTGGACAAATTTTAACTACCATGTCAACCAATTTTAAAAGTTTAATGACCCACCTTCAAAATATATCAACATGCACTAGGCAAAAATCCAAAAAGGTCGACATGTCCAATAACTTGTCGACCTATTTCACTTGTTTCTTCTAAAACACACAACGAACTACGCTATTGGCTTTGTCGACATGAAACACACATCGACCTATTTTATAAGTCACATCCACCAATTTTATATAAGTACAAAAACATGTTGATGTGAGACTAATACATGTCGACCTGGTGTAATGTTGTTTAAGTATCACACATCGACCTGATAACTAATCTTGTCGACATACCCTAACACATCGATCAATTTTAATAGAAAGATCTACCAATTTTTATTTTTCATAGTAACATGTTGATATATGCAATAAATTTGTTGACCTGATATTTATTGACTCCTTAAGATCACACATCGACCTGCTCTCAATCTTGTCGACATGCATAACCACATCGACCAATTCATTTGGATAGATCCACCAATTTTATAGGTACATAGGACGGTGTCGATGTATAGTTAAAACTTGTCGACCTAGAGTATTAACTTTCAAAGAATACAATGTTGATGTCCACTAAAAACATGTCGACACATCAGAACACATCAACAAATTAAACTTTGTGTGTCCACTTATTTAATTTGGTATATGATCTTGTTGACCTGGATTTAGCCTTATCGACCTGTTTAGTCATAGACACAATACTGAATTTTTAAATTCAGGTCAATGTGCTATTTAAATGTGTCGACTCAAAATTGTCAGAAACCAAATTTTCAAAACAAATTTGAACTCAACGGTCACTCTTTTTTTCTAAATCTCTAAATATTTCTATTTTGATCAAAACTAATATTTAAATACAATATAAACGAACTTTGATTCATTAACATGGAAGTGGCACCGGTAAGAATGGAGGTTCAGTACGAAAATTGGCACTGTTGCATAAAATATTAATGATAGATATTAAATATGAAACGTTCGAATTCAACAACTCTTCAATGGATCTTTTCAATGCTACAATAAATACCGGAGAAGAGAAATGAAGTCAAAAAAGAGTGAATGCTTGATTAGGTTTTCTGAACAACTTATTTGCTTGTATTAAATACTTTTCACACTCTGTCTGTATTTCTTTAGCCCTTTTTCACGTGATCTGAGATTAAATTTTATTATGTCAAATCTAAGGATTATAGCCTCTCATCTTTGACACTACATACTTACATATTCTGAATGTTAAACAGATCAAAGAGTGTGTGGCACAGATTTGGGTCTATTGTATGAAAAATTAGATCAAAGAGTATGTGGCACTGATTTAGGTCTATTGTATGAAAAACCAATATGTGTAAGATTAAAGAGTGGTGTTGCATAGACACATTATAAAGATTTAAGTTGAACTTACAATCAATTTTGTATCATCGAATTGATAGTGAAAAATCCAGACGGAAATTGAGAGTGGACGTACATCGAGTTTGGTGGAAGCATTATAAAAATCTTTGTATGTTCTTTATTTTGCTGTCAAGTTTCCAAACATTTTTAAATTACTGTGCATTTAATTTTTATTTTTAAAAATCATCCATATTCAACTATTCACACCCCTCTAGTTGAATAATTAAATTGTAGGAAAAAAATATGGAATGTTACATTTCTGGATAACGCATTTCCCGTAAAGGTCATAGATGTTTTGTTTGCATTAATTAATTTAGAGAATGGTTCTGTCCATGCTAGATCAAAGGAATCACGAGGAAATGAGTTAGATATTGATCCCAGTTGGAGGGATTTGAATTTTGGTGATTCAACTGAATTGTAAATTCAGAAAAGTGATAGGAAAGTGGTGCCCCAACGTCATTTTGAGAATGAAGGGCACGCATTTATTATTTTCCCAAAATGAAAAAGAGTTTAAAAACATAGATGAGTCTCTATTTAGTTCCGTCAAGGATGAATTGAAAAGGCAATGGAAGAAATATTGGAGTTAATGAGATCCAGACATACTTTAAAAATTGGTTAAACTTTTGTTAGGGTGTGAGGTTATTGAGAATAAGTAGGTTCTCAAAACCAAGTTAGAATAGATGGAACTATTGAGAGGTACAAGATTCAATTAGTAGCAAAAGATTACACTAGGTGAAAAAGTATTGATTATGAAGAATTTTATATAAACCTATCAGGGACGGAATTTATAGCAACGGATTAGCGATAGATTTTTATTTTATTATTTTTTCATTTATTTTATTTTTTATTATTTTTTAATTCTTTTTTAATTCTTTTTATTTTTTATTTTATTTATTTTATTGGGTAAATCAAGAAAAATAATTTGTTATTCTATTTTAATTAATAAAATTTATGTTTTTGGTTCCAAAAAATATTTAATTTTTTTTTAGCGCCAATTTAATTAAAATTGAATTTAAATAGTTAGAAAAGTTCAATGAGAATATTCAACAAAAAAAATTACCCCAAAGTAAATAAAAAATAAATTGAGATGAGAGTGAGATAAGAAAAAAAAAATGTGAGAGTGAGATAAATATTAAAAAAAATGAGAGAGAGATAATAAAAAAAAGACCCCACAAAGGGATTTTGATATAGTCGTTGTGACAACTCAAAAATCACCATGATGCTTAGGTTCGAATCCAAGTGAAGGTAATTTTCTTTAAAAAAAAAAAAAGATGGTAAGCGGGTGTTGGAGCATAGGGGCGGGCGGGAGTGCGGATGCGGGCGGGTGGCACGAGTGCAAATGTGGGCGGGCGTGCATGCACGCGCTGGTAGATGCCAAGAATCAAATATGGAAATTTTTCGTTACTGATAGTTTTATATATTGTCTACTATCAACGACGAATTTTTTAATGATGAAAAATTTCCGTCACTAATCCACCACTGATATTTTTTCATATTGTCTTCTATCAGCGATGGATTTTTTAGTGATGGAAATTTTTCGTTACTAATCCGTCGCTGATAGTTTAACGACGGATAGTATTCCGTTGATAATATTTAGCGATGAAGTTTTTAGCGACGAATTTACAGACGGAATTTTCCGTCCGTAATATTCTTTAACGACTGAATCTTTACTATAAGCGATGAATCTTTCCGTCTCTAATACTTTATTTTCTAGTAATGTATTGTTTACGCTAAAAACTCTAAATATGATAGTAAAACCAAACATATAAATACAAAATTCAATTCTATCAAAATATGATTGAAAATAGGAAAATGACACTGAAATATATACCTATACATTTGATGGTGGCTGATTCTTTTACGAAATCAATATCTAAAGATATGCTAGATCTCTTGGTTTGCATAGGTCGTAATAGTATTTGTGACTATGATTATGATTTAATCATATACAGAGTATATATTATATAATGCTCTATTTATTGATATTTAAATTTTGTTTTTGTGTCTATACTTAAATATTGGACAAGTTTTTTTGATATTCGCTCGCTTACACGGACAATCATCTCTAATTTTTGTGTGACATGTAGAGATGAAATAATATTAATTTGTGATGGATTAACATATATGCCATCTTAGTAGAATATTAAGATAAGATTACTGATTGTGTATACATATATGGTAATCAAAATGGACTCTCCACAATCCAAACATTCCATTGAACTTATCTAATAACCAGTTATGAATTTTTTTTTATATTGTCAGATTTTGGAGGATTTGTAAGAAAAAAAATTCAGATCAAATGTTGTGAACTAATACATGTACGATGCATTATTTTTTAAAATAAAATATAAGCCTCCAGATAAAAATAAAGAGTATCATAGTACACGTTTCATACCACGTGTACTTATGTGACCATATGGATAATCAGATAGTACATTTCTCTTCACCTCATTGTGTGAAATCCAGAGAATTATATTTAATCTCAATTTATACTTTTAGAACTTTCGATTGTCTTTTGAAATTTTATTTTAGTGTTCTTATTTTAACATATGATCAAAAAACTATGGTTGATTCGGTTTGCTAGTGCATATCTTAGAAAATAACTAAGATAAGATTGAAAATTAGTAGTAAGAAAGAAATATTATTTTTAACCGATACATTACTTTGTATTCACAAACCGGTTAATTAAGTCTATAACTTAGTGTTTAGAGACATAATTGTGAATATATGATTGGACTTGAGTCAAATATACTCTTACATTACTTGAGAGATGAGAGATATTTTGACTGTATTTAGTAAAAGAAGTTTAAGATATAGCGAGATACGACATTCTCATCACCACATTGATAGTGAACTGTTATATATCTTTAACTGATATATAGCCGTTGAGCTCTTAGTATTCTCGCAGGTCACACAATCCATTTGTTTGTATGAAATTGGTGATACTCAATTATAATAATCATACTATATGTGAATATAGTCCTCATGTGCGAGTAAGAGATGTTGGAAATGGGTGTGGGTTTGCCGAATACCCATATCCATTTGTTATGATTTTAAATTTGAAATAAAGGGAGGGGGAGGGAGTGGTTGTTTTGTAAAACCACCTCTCCACCTCCCTCAAATCTAGAAAACTCCCTCTCGTTTTAAATGGTCAACTACCCATTTTCAAATACACATGAATTTGGAAAGGAAAAAAAGGTAGAGCATTCTTGACTTGGGTTGGCAGAAAAGTAAGAGAGAAAATAGATTCTTCTCACATTTGAGAGAAAGTATAAAAAGAGGGCTTGAAGTTTGGTCATCATTTTTCTCCACCAAGGCATTTGGATTCTAAACAAAAGAATGTGAGCTGATTTTATGGTATTTTCTAAATCTAAAATACTCAATCGTTAAAAGAGATAAATGATTCTAATCCAACTTAGATTCTAGAATTTATGCATGGGAAATTATGTTTGTTGGTTTCTTTTAACCTTCAATTTATAATCATTTTTTATTGTTTTATTATTATGTATATTATTCAATAGTAGATTCTAAAAGAAACTAGATTAAAGGACCAATTTTGCCTCTTTTCATAGTTAATGCCTAAGGGGAGGGTTTTGCATAAAAATTTTTTTTTTATGGATTTATTTGCACATGGTCTTTAGTTATTGGAAAGTTTTTCCATTTCCCCTATTCCTTTAAAATAGAAATCATGAGTGATTTTGAATTTTATTTGTACTTGAAGTGTGAAAATAAAAAAGATTAGTTGTTCTTAAATTCATTAAAAGTTGTGATTAAGTTACTGAACTTTATTCAATCTGTTGAGAATTTTATGTGTGATAAAATTAAAATTTTAAAGTTTAAAATAAAAATTTAAAACCTTATTTGTTATTTGAAATGTAGTTTAATATATTTTCAAGTAATTTGCACCGGCAAGCTCACCTCCATCTTGTACTCTTGCATTTTCATTTATATTTTTCTTCTTAATACACTAATTTTTTATGTTTTAACTTATTTTTAAAAGTAAAAAACAATTTCATAAGTACTTGTTCCTTTAATTAAGCCCAACACAAGAAAAAAAAATTGAGGTAACAACAAAAAAGATGGACACATGAGACTAGATAGCTCATTTAGTATTATATACTTAATCTATGGATTAAGTATTTTTAAAGGTGATGGAGATGGATTTTGTTCCATAGATAACTACTCCACTAACCTGAGTGTGGAACTGGTGTCGAGAAGTCTTCTGGGTCTTCGAGAACAAGGGGAACCTGCAAATACCACCGAAGGGTACTCCGATGGGGGAAACTTTGACATTGAAGTTAGAAAGAGCGATCATGAAAGAATAAGAAACAGACTAAAAAGAGTTGTAAAATAATTATGTGCTGTCTTTAAGTGAGAAATGTAGAGTTAATGAACATATTTAGATAATTACCTAAGCTGAACATATATAGCATGCATGTATGGTAAGTTCTATCTACCCTTAGGGGTATATAAACTCTAGTTTTCTTATAGAGAGATT
Source organism: Dillenia suffruticosa (assembly GCA_033439265.1). Lineage (NCBI taxonomy): Eukaryota > Viridiplantae > Streptophyta > Magnoliopsida > Dilleniales > Dilleniaceae > Dillenia > Dillenia suffruticosa. The sequence continues at coordinate 12,570,904 of JAVTVX010000001.1, forward strand.
GGTATGAATTTTTCAATATTACAGAGACTATAGTCAAAGATCGTAAGGGATTTAAAATCCAGGCAATTAAGGAAAGTCAAAGTTGTCATGGGGATTCTTTCCCTTATCACAAGTGACTACCAAAATTTGTTTCCTTATTGAGGAAGACTTCCCTGAGACCAGGAGAAGTTCATATCTAATTAAGAAATATTTAACTTTGTTAGAGATTTACTTCCTTAATGGGTGATCTCAAGTTGTACTTATCGTGTAATAGAATGAATTACTCATGTATTAATAAAACGTATCAACCGAGAAGTGGGATAACCTAGAGACCTGAGGGCCAAGAGTTAGGGTGATCGAGAAGTTTTGTCGTAGCTGATCTCTCTCGAGAGTAAAACCAAGATAGTCAAGAGGTATAAACTGGAGCACTCGACTGAGAGACCAAGAGCGTATTCAATCATTCATGGACTTTGATCTAATGGGCTTGGGTAGTTCAGGCCTTATGGTAATAGGCCACTGAACCATAGACCATCATTTTCCACCACTCCTAATGCTAGCTTAAAGGGGTAGTGTTAGTAATAGAGTTAAGGTGATAAGACTTGAGTAATTTGAAAGAACATGAAAGAAGTTAGCTTTAGGTGAATAGAATAGGCATAAGAGTAGAGCATTTAATGCGATAGATATAATTGTTTCGAAAAACAACGAGGCAAAAGGGATTTGGCAGTAGTATACACTAATGGAACGAAAAGGTCGTGGAAGTGGGACGGTTGCGAGTAAGTGACATTAAATGAGGAACTAACTATTCTAGTTTCAAAGCATTCTACTTCGTTTGTTGGGAGTCGTATTTAAGACACTGGCTATAAATAATAGAGGACAGTGGTGGAGTTTCTTCGGTTCATTGGATGAGGCAAGGTTATAGTGCAGAGTTTTGATTCGTGGGTGATGAAGTGTGTGAAAAATAGAGATTGTAAGGGGTTGTTCATCACAATGATGCTTTAGTATTGGCGAGTTCAGAAATGAGGGGGTTTGTATAGTGGTTCTTCTGTATCCCGTTGTTGATGGGATGTTCTAGAAAGGGTGTCAGTACTATCGATACAAAATTCCATCAATAGAGGGTCTACTGATACAAGGTCCCATCACTGCATTTTGAAACCCAATACCATGGTGGCCTACTGCGGTGGTTTCAAGGGACCTTGCAGTAGGTTGAGACATTTCCCCCTTCTTTTTGTATTTCAAATTGGAAGGTGGAGGTGTTTCTCTCTTGTAAGGTATGATGGAGAAGGTCGAGCACTAAGTGCAGCAGGTGGCCTAGTGTCGGCATTTCTTGGTATGAGGAGTGAAGAGCATGGGGGAACTAAATACACAAAGGGGGAGCAGAATGAATATGCTCTGTACGGGTATGATTCAAGGCAAGGAATGAGCCTGAATAAGTGTCTTCTCTTTCCCTGCAGTTTCTATCTTGTATATGTTGTTCTCTCTATATTTCCCACTTCCCAACTTCTATACTCTTAATATGTAAATATTTTGTTATTTCTACTTTCACTTGTATGAACTCTGATTTACTTTGTAAAAATCTTATGAATAAATAAAGAAGTTGTTTTCTTGTATTTTGATAATAAACTTGGATGTTTAACTCCCTAATTTTTTGTATGAGCTTCGTCACAATTGAATTTTTGTGGCATGTCGAAACTGTTTATTAAGTTGTCTATAATTGCCTCGTAATTGAAAGATGGGGTGTTGAACCTTTCTAAGTCACCCAAATTAAAGTATCAAAAGGTAGTTTAACTCACACAGTGGCTTCTGTGTGCCGAAAGGCTATAATGGCGTATTGTAAATACCGACATAAGGCATTAGACTAAGAGTGAAAGTGCATAGCTTCTACAGGATGCATAGTCAAGATAGTACAAGAGAGGGTGCGAACTCCAGTTGAGATGTAGTGCTGAAAGGATGAGGGTAAGGGACCCTTCACCTTTGTATGCCGAGATCACTCTAGAGGGCTATTGGCATTACACCAAGAGAGGATTTGGTGGCATTGCGCTAAGAAAATGTTCATTGGCATTGCGACAAGAAAGGATTTGATGGCGTTACATCGAGAGAGCGCTCATTTGCATTGTGCCAAGAGAGGATTTGATGGCATTGTGTCGAGAGAGTGCTCGTTGGCATTGCGCCAAGAGAGGATTTGATGGCATTGCAAGGAGAGAGTGGGTTGTGTCTACTCTGTCAGTTGTTGTTTCCCGTGTTGATGGTGCACTTAGAGATGTAAAGCCGAGAGAGTCTGAATTTGCAAAAGAGAAGTGATAGACTAGGAGCTTATGAGTGCAAGGGCTCAAGCTGCTTGTTATTGCATTAGATAGACAGTAACATAGACAAATAATGATGTTGTAGTTCAATAGATTAAAAAGATGACAATTATCTGTAGTCATGGAAGTGATAAAGATTACTGGTAGTAGACGCGTAGATTTTTAGCATTCCATGTTTGGGGTACAACAGAGCCGTCTAAATGATTGAAGCGATACCTTACTAGATGAACTACCGAGCAGACTTGATAGAGGCCTTCCCAGTTTGGTGCAAGTTTGCCCCTCGGTTGGGGCTATCAGGTGGCTTGTACTTTTCGAAGAACCAAGTCTCTCAATTTGAACATTCTAGATTTGACTCTTTTGTTATAATATTAGGTCATTTGCTACTGGTAGGCCGCTATTCAAGTAGACACAATGTCCCGCAGTTTTGGAAAGAGATCTAGTTGTTCCCGAAGTAACGACTCGTTTAATTCTGGTTGGTATTGATCTACATGCGGTGTGTAAATTCAAATTTCCATTGGGATGACAGTTCGCATCCATAAGTAAGGCTAAATGGAGTCTCATCGGTAGCCTTGTGAGGTATAGTCCAGTAATCCAAAAGAATGCTATAGAGTTTTTTTACCCATAGGTCTTTTGCTTCCTCTAGCGCAGTTTTGAGCCCTCGACGGATTGTTCGGTTGGTGACATCAACGAGGTCATTGGCCTGCGCGTAGGTGACAAAGGTAAGACGATGTTGTATCCTAAGCTTGTTGTAAATTTCTTGAAACCTCTTTTTATCAAATTGCTTGCCATTATCAGTAATGAGAACATGGGATAGGCCGAATCTCGTAATGATAGATGTTTATATAAAAGCTTGCACTTTGCTGGTTGTTATTTGCACTAATGTTTCGACTTCTATCTATTTAGTGAAATAAGCTATGGCCAAAATAAGGAACTTTTGTTGTCTAATAATTTGTGGGAATGGTCTCAGAAGAATGTTTGTGATTGGGCAAAACTCATAAGAAGGTTAAGATGGTATCAAAGAGAATCATTGACACTTATTGCATTTCTTGACATAATCCTTTGCATCGGCCTTCATAGTGGGCCAGAAAAGCCCTTGACATAGTGTTTTATTGGTGAGATTTCGTGCACTTAACATGATTACTGCATATCCCTTCATGAATTTCTCTGAGAACGTAATTACCTTCCTCTAGCATCAGGCACTTGAGGTATGGGTATTGAAGGATTTCTCATAGAGGGACCCATCAATGATGGCATAATGAGTAGCTTGCTGTCTAATCTTTGCACTTCCTATGGCGAGTTCGGCAATTAACTCCTCCTTAAGTTGTTCTAGATGGGGTCTTTCCAACTCATTGTGGTATCTGCCATCAAGATCTACTCTGCCTCATCGATGCTTCAATATAGAAGGCTCTCAATATAGACTATCTGACTAGTTGCTACCAAGTGAAAACTAGCAAGCTTAGAAAGTATACAAGCTCTAGCATTTTTGGATCTAGGAATCTATTGTACATTGATTTTGTTGAACTTGTTCATCTCATCTTAGAGTTTAAAGAGGTATTTCACCATTATTGGCTTCTTGGTCTCATACGTCCCCTCAATTTGTTTAACAACAAGTTGATTGTCGGCAAAGATCCGAATGTCTTTCACTCCCAATGACTCTGCAATCCGCAGTTCTGTCAAAAGTGTTTCATAATCAGGCTGGTTGTTAGTGGTTTGGAAATCAAAACGGAGTGTATATTTCACTCTGAAGTTGAACAGAGTTTATGTTTCACTTTCGAATGGTCATTAGTAGTTTGCTGAGTAAGACTTAGGGAAGTGCATTCAAGAATGAAGTCGGCTAGGGTATAGCCCTTGATAGCGGATCTCAGTTGGTATTTAATGTTGAAATCGCCAAGTTTGATATTCCATTTGATGAGGCGGCCTGAGGTGTCCCTTTTCTATAGAATCTGTGTTAAGGCTTGTCTATCAGTACCATAATGGTATGTGCCTAGAAATAAGATCTAAGACGCTAGGCGGTTATGACAAGAGCGAATACCACCTTCTCTCTAGACCTGTAGTTAATTTCTATTTTATGTAGTACTTGGCTAACATAGTATACCATCTTTTATACTTCAGCATCCTATCTTTCAAGTATAAAACAAAGGGTTCAATCAAAAATAGACAAGTAAAGACAAAGTTTCTCACCAGGGATAACCTAAGAAACCAGGGAGGTGACAACAGGTATTCTTTGAGCTAATTGAAGGTGGCCTGATAATCTGGCCTCTATGCAAACTTTTGAGACTTCTTTAAAGTATCAATGAAAGGCTTGTATTTTTCCCTTACTTTTGACATGAATCAACTTAAAACCATGATTCGTCTCGTAAGGCATTGCATCTCTTTCAGCATTCTAGGCAACACCATGTTTAAGAAGGCTTGGATTTTCTCTAGATTGGGCTCATTTCCCTAGTGGGTGATCATGAACCGTAAGAATTTGCCTTACATAATCTCGATAGTATACTTCGTCGGGTTTAGCTTCATGTCGTAATACTCTAATGTCTGGAATGTTTCTTCAAGATTTGCTACATGGCTCTCCGGGCTAGTGCTCTTGACTAACATGTCATCTACATAGACTTTGACATTTCTATCAAACTACTCACGAAAGACCTTGTTAACTGGTCGTCAGAAAATCACCCTTGTGTTCTTCAAACCAAAAGCATGACCTTATAACAGTAGGTATCGAATTCCATGACAAAGTTGGTCCGTTTTCCATCTTTTGGGACCATGCATACTTGATTGTAACTAGAGTAGGCATCCATAAAGTTTAAAAGTTGATGACCTGAAGAATTCTGCATGAGCTTATCAATGTTGGGGAGCGAATAGTTATCCTTTGGACATGTCTTATTAAGAATAGTGAAATCAACGCATATTATTCACTTGCCGTTTGCTTTTTATACCATGACTATGTTTGTTAACCATTCAAGATATTTCGCTTCTCTAATGAAATTTGCTACCAAAAGTTTTTGAACTTGTTCTTGTATTGCTCATTGGTGCTCTAATGTAAAATCTCTTTGCTTCTATTTCACTCGTTTGTGATTCGGATCCACCATCAATTTATGAACAATCACCGAAGGGTAAATTCCTAGCATGTCTTTGGGAGACCATGTGAAGACTCTAGAATGTTGTTGTAAACAGTCGATGATAGCATTCTGAAGAGTAGCCGGCAAGCAAGTTCCAATTTGGACAGTCTGGCTGAGTGTATCCATGATGGGAATCTCAATCACCTCTTCACATGGGTTTGGTAACCTGTTCGATGTCGTCATTGAATTCTAGGGTTTCCATTGGAAGATTGTTCCTCTCCTCCTCTAACACGGGAATGATCTGGGGGTTGGGATCATACTTAGGAGTCGCAATGCCGAAAGAAATTTTGAATTTGATCTTTATGTGTTTGTGTTTGGTTGGGCTTCTAAGGTATCCAAACTAGAATGGTCTAGAATGGCATTGTAGATAGATGGAAGTTTAACCATGTTGAAGGTGGTTGTAGTGGTAACATGATTAGGTGGTGTTCCTAAGGTCACCGGGAGTGAATCACCACCTTCAAGGATCAACCATTCATCAAAAAGTCCCTTTACGGGTCCACTGCAAGGCTGGAGATGTGACGATGTGAGACCCATTCATTGAAAGGTATTGTAATAAAAAAGGTTATAATCTACCCCTTGATCGACAAAGACTCTCTTCACAAGATATTGGCCTATTCTGGCGGTAATGACTAGCAAGTCATGCCGGTTGGGGTCGATCCCTACAAAATCCTCGTCATCAAAGTCGATAGGAGGTTTCTTTCTCTTTGTCAACATGATTGATAAAGAATAAACGGAGATAAGGCATGAGACATGTTTGACACGCCAATCTGATGGAGGTGATTTTTGCTTCACAGATAATTGTTCCATTGATCCGAGTGTGGCACTGGTGCCAAGGAGTCTTCTGAGCCTTTGTGAATAAGGGAGTCTGCAAATACCATCGGAGGTGTTCTCGCATAAGAGATTCCAATACTCAAGTCAAAAAGAGTAGTTATAAAAGAACAAGAAACAAACTGAGAAGAGGCGTAAGATAGTACTATATTGTCTCTGTATGAGAAGTGTAGAGTTAATAAACATATTTGGTCGGTCGTTTGTGCTAAACATATATAGCATGCATGTATGGCAAGTCTTGAATGCCTTTAGGGGTCTAAAAACTCTGATTTTCTTGTAAAAAGATTGAGTCAAAGCTTTTAAGAGATTTAAAATTTTGCCAATTAAGGAAAGTCCAAATTGTCACAAGAATTCTTTCCGTTAACGGGAGTGACTATCGAGATATGTTTCCTAATTAAGGAAGACTTCCCCGAGACCGAGGGAGGTTCATATCCAATTAAGAAAGGTTTAAATTCATTGGAGATTTACTTTTCTTAATAGCTGATCTCAAATTGTACTTATCACGTAATAGAATGAATTATTCTCGTATTAATGTAATGTATCGTCGATGAATGGGATAACCGAGAGGTTCGGAGACTGAGAGTTAAGATGACCAAAAAGTTTTGTCGTAACTAGTCTCTCGAGAGGGTAAGACCAAAATAGTCAAGAGACATAAGTTGGAGCACTTGGCCAAGAGACCAAGAGCATATTCAATAGTCCATGGACTTTGATCTAATGCGCTCAGGTAGTTCAAGCATTATGGTTATGGGTTGTTGGACTATGTACCATCAAAGAGGTAATAATTTTGCTAAAAAAAATCATAGTATTTTTAGGCGGTCTTCATAGATTTTTTTTTTATTTAACCGACTGATATTTAAAATCATATTTTAAATAATTTAATTCGATTATTATTAGATTTAATTTAAAAATATTTTTCCCAACATAATTTTTGTAAATAGACTCCACCATAGCATTATTGGCCCACGGCAATGTTATGCAGAACAAAGGCAAAGTCCATTCAACACCAAAAGATTTGGCCATCTGAAGTCCAATTTTGTATCAAGCCCCAAAAGCTTAATTCTTGTTGTTTACGTAATCGGGGGTGGATTTGTTTAAAACTTTATGGGGCCTACAATAACTATGTCATGCCTCTCCAATTTTCTTGGGCTAAGCCCTGTATTAGATATTTTTTTTTTGATATTATGTCTCGGATACCATTTGGTATATGGGGTTTTGTCCTGATTTATCCAGATCAACTACTGCATCAACTTCTTTTTGAGAGCGAGTCTCCCAACAGGAAACGCTCTATACACATGAGGGCTCGATACTCCCGACGGGAGTCGAATCTCGGTCATGTTTAAGAGTATTCAATCCCACGTCCAGTTGAGCAAACTCACGTTAATTAAGCCCTATATTAAATCATGGTAGAGATAATGTTATTTGTCAATGTTCATTGCCTTTTCCTGTATAAAAAGAAAAAGCGGAGTCCTCTTAACTCCTTAGGCGACAAGATAAAATAAATTTGTAAACCAATTTGTAAGTTTAGTGGTAGCATATAAAACTTTTTAATTAAATTCTTGAATTTAAGTCATGAAAATAAAAAAATAAACGTTATGAGAATCCATTTCTAAATTAAACTTCATAATATTCAAGTGATCAAGTAAGAAGAAAAAAAAAGTTTGTGAAGAATTTACATTAGATACCCATTTAAAACCTTACAGAATTCAGCCAAAACAAAACCAAACTCCAATCAAATCTTAGCTAGGCAGTGAATAAATGTAAAGTGGGAGTTGATAATTAAAAGCACAAGATCGGGTCAGTTATCGAGGGTGTGAAGTGTCCGTATCAATGTCAGCCGCACATAAAAGAATCCACTGTCTTTCCATTTTTTTAATTTTTTACTTTTTATCGTGAAAGATTTTTAATTCGATATTTAAAATTATATTTTAATTATTCTGTTTTTGATCAATAGTCAAATCCCTATTCGGTGAGAGCTTTATTAATGTAGATTTTTCTATTTTCAGAATTCGAGTCCGAATTTTGATTAACAGATTTATCGTTATTCTCATTAGACCAATTATCTATCGGTATTTTCATTTTCTAGATAACAAGAAATATGTCATTTTCTAAGTAGAGCTGGAATAATTAAAATTAAATTCCAAGTGGGGTTGTTAACATGCATAATTTTTCAGAAATACAAGTGTTGGTGCACCTACTCCTCGCAATCAAAATGCTTTAAATCAAACCTCACGCCCCATCATTATCCACATCAAAACTTTATCACCTTCTAAATTTTTCCTTTTTATTTTTCATTAGGAAATGTGATTATAAAATTATTCAAGAGGATAATTTTTTATTTAATTATTAAATAAATCATAATTACTAAAAATTAGATATACTCTAACCAAAAACAATTCATACACATACATAATCGCAAGATTATAGTTACTTGCATTTATCAGGTTCTAATTTAATTTCTAAGAATTATTTATTATTTCAATTCCTTTTTTGCTTTCCTTTGAGCAATCATATGATATATATATATATATAATTAGTTGAATATTTTTAAAATTGTAAAATCTATTATCATGGGTAAAAGCTCCAAAAGATATTGCCTCAATTTCAAATCTGCTTCCACAATGATCCGTTGAACATTACAAATCAGCTGCTGATAGTTTAAGGTCATTTTAAGAATCACTACTTTAGTTTTATAGGATTTCTCTTTCTCTTCCATGTAAATTCAATTGTGTAGTGTTTTTATGATAATTTTTTTTATTGAATTTATGGTTTGTGAATTATTTTTTTTTATATATATAGATTTGCTCATAATTATCTACAGATATATTTGTTAAACATGAAAATGAAATTACCAGATTTATATCATAAATAAAAAATAATAGGAACATAGCGTGTATTGCATGTGATTAAGATATTAGAAAATAAAATAGTTACTTTTTTTTTTGTACATAACAGATTCAAAATTGAAATCTTTATAAAAGTGAGGAGAACAGTACCAACTGACTTATAGATTATTGGCAAAAATAAAATAGTTTCTATCATTAGACATGATCACGGTTCCAAAACCGCTGATTTCGATTTGGGAAACTCGATTCTTAATTTAAAGAAATCATAATCGAGCTTTAAAAGGATGGTTCTGGTTTCAGTTCTAAAGCGTCGACTATGGTTTCAATTGTCATTCCAAAAATTTCATATCTATATAGTTTTTTATTCTGATTTCAAAAGATTTCAGTTCCAATTCTAGAATTGTAATCATAAAAAATTTTAAAAAAATAAATATCAATTTTTCTTCTTTTTTTTTTTTAAGAATACAAAAATACTGTTAATTAATGATAAAATAAATTTAATTGGAAACCTATTGTTTCCTATTTGTTGATGAAATCTTTTAGTCGATTTAAATGTAAACATTTGAAACCCACTTTACTCCACTCTATGAAAACTAATTTATTTATATATAATAATTTTTCATGATAAATATTTATTGTTTCCATTAAATTTTAAAATAATTTTTTAATATAAAATTTATAGACATTTTTATAACTGAATTTTACTGATTATATTATACTTAACACGAAATTAAGCAGAAATTTTCTATTTCTATCTTCAAACTAACCATAAGAGTTGTGTAATATTTTTAATTTTTAATTTGACTTATTTTGCAATCAAAAATAAATTTATTTATTTATTTATTTAAAAAACCCTCGATCTTTGCAATTTAAATTGAAAACGTCAATTTTTAATTTTTTTTAAATGAAGAATCAAAATCTTAAGACACGATTTCAATACCTAACTCGTTGACTTGGGTTCTGGTTCAAAAAACCATTAATCATGGGTGGATTTCTTCTAATTCCAGGGTTCGGGTTTGAATTATGGGTGTATCTGCCTATGGTACTTGGGATCTAACCATGCACCATGGAATTTCGAACTCCGTGATGATATTGACGGTTGACTTTAATTACTCATCGCCTATATGACTTTAATTCGCAACTCAATTCGACAAATATAATTATTAAATATAATATACTCTGATGTTCCCAAGAGGATGATCTAACGGTAATAATTCTCTTTTCCTAAGTCAGTGATTCTGAATTCAAATCTTAGTATAACAAAAAAAATATAATATAATCGATCTGAAAAAAAAATTAATGTTTAATTAAATTTAAATCATGATTTGCTGCGGTTGTCTTGGAAGCTAAAAATACCTACTACAATATTCAATTAAAAATCATTGGTATTTGATAAAATAATTAATTGAGTTTTTTTCTTATACAAAAATACAATTCCAACAACCCTTGCATTAAACAAAAATAGAAAACGATATATATTGATCAGATTCGCCTGATAATCCCTTGAATTATTTAAAAGAATTCAAAACTAAATTGAGAATATTTTAAAGTAAAAGAATTTTGTTAGAAATTTCTTGAAATTTATACTAATGGGCATAGGTTCCTTCTTGGGCTAGATAAATGAGGGTGAAGCATGCTACCCAGTTGCTAATCTTGGAGTGATGTTATAAGAACATGCGCTTTGAATTAAATATTCAATTTAAAATATAATTATTATTTTTAGAGCGAGTTATTATTATAGATTCACAAAACTATTATATAATTGTAATATTTTTATTAATCCTAAATTTTAAATTAAAACTAAGGGATTGGAGGTAATTACCCTCAAAAATCAAAATGAGGACGAGAGAAGTGTTTGAATTACAAGTGTAAACATTTTTTTTTTTTAAATAAATTATCGCTATCGGATAAACATTTTTAATATGATTAAATTTGATTCAAAATGAATTGAAAGTATATTCGAGAAAAAAAAGGATAGGAATGAGGTGGGCCCAAAAGTCAGACCATTTTGAGAAGTTCCCACCAAAATTTTGATTTTGAAATCATTTGAAAATGAAATTAATTTGGATGGTGCTACACTTCTAAGTGGCAGGCCTTGATTGATTGCCTAATTACTGCCAAAGGTCCCCCCACACTTTTCCCCTCCTATTACTTCAAACATCACTCTCCTTAAATTATGTTAGGTGAATTATATGAGCTTTGGATTAAGCTATATTTTATATAGAAATTTACATTAATATATTTTAATCAATTATTAATAAAATATTTATTTAAATTAATTAATTAGTTTAACTAAAAATTTATTTAATATATTGATATAAAAAATGTTATTTGATCCACGTGGCAATAGCATTTTTCTTGGTCCTTTGTTTTTTGTTTGTGAGAAATAAATCATGGGGATATAAATTTGGCAAGGCGAGAAATTCTTTTGACTTTATTTTGGGGTACGGTATCCTTCCCGTTGATGGCGCGGAGCCCCTGCGCTTCAATACTTGTTCCGTTTTCATGAATTCGCTTGTCTACATCACACGGGTGAATTATGAACACTTTTTTGAATAAAAATAGAAAACTTACCAGAAATTCCCCTTGAATAATAAAAAATTTTTATTCAATTATTTTAAATCTAGAGTTTGAATTTTCATAAATATATATATATTTTTATAATTTTCATAATCTCTCTGTAATTATCGATAATTATTTTGAATATGAATAAATCTGATTCAAATTGGATTATATTATTAAATAACAAAACTCTCCCAAAACTTATTTTTTCATATATAAAATTCTATTATAAAATTTTATTTAAATAATATAGATATTTAACTATTAAACCAAATAAATACCGATAAAAATTTATATTTTCTAATTATTTTATTCAAAGCTCTAATTGAAATTCAACTTATCCAAAGCAAGAAATTTTCAATAACAAAAAACAAAAAGAAATCCTTTAGGTGAATAGGGTAAGGTGTCTATCAGCTATTCTATTATAATAAGACAACAAAAGCCCTTCAATAATTCTTAAATAATCAATCATTTAATACATGTTAATTACAATTAACGGCAATTCAATAACTAGAGGATAATTATAAAAAAAATATATATATATATATACCATGTATACAAAAATGTTATGTTTTGAAGGGGAACTTACTTGTATGATATCCTTCAAGAATGTGACCAGTTAATTTGGCTGGCAAGAGTCCATTCCGTTGAGCTAGTTCCAAGGGAAGAAAATAGTTGTACAGATACCTTAAGTTGGTTAGGACATTCAGTTTCCTATGGTTTCCATGATTTGATGTCTCCCTCTCGAGAGATGCATGCAGTCTTATTGCGTGACATTCAAGGCTTAACTTTGTTTAAAAGTTAGTGATCTCGCTCCAAATATATCCCCAAAAAAATATAAATAAAAAAACAGACAAAAGAATATCCATCCAATCTAATGCAAATTATGTGACAATGAAAGGGTCGGTTCACATTAGCAAAATAGGAGTACAATTCAAACATGCAACCTATGCTGTCGTTGAATATATAAGCACCCAAATATCAACTAAACTCTGCTTTCCAAAAAGCCTTCTCTCTCTCTCTCTCTCTCACACACATTCTCTCTCTCATGTTCAATTCAACGCCATTGAACCCTCTCCCTCCATCCACAGCATGCATCTCAATCGCCTATGCTTCCTTTTACCAGTTGACAGCGATGAAATTGAGCCATATCCAAAGAAAGAGCATCAAAAGAGAAGTTGCTCAAATGGGTTCACAAAATGCATCCACCAAGTCATTCACAAGTTGTTGGAGCTAAACCGGTTGCACATATGGTCCTATGATTATTCTCCTAGAAAACCACACTCCGGCATTTTCCTAGATGCTGCCGGAATAGGGTTTGTGGACAAGGTTGGAGGCAACAATAATCCAAGGATATTCAGCTATTCAGAGCTTTACATAGGCTCAAACGGGTTCAGTGAAAAGGAAGTACTTGGAAATGGAGGTTTTGGCAAGGTTTATAAAGCTGTTTTGCCTAGTGATGGTACTTTTGTGGCTGTCAAATGTGTGGCTGAGAAAGGAGAGAAGTTTGAGAAGACTTTCTTGGCTGAGCTAATGGCTGTGGCTAATCTCCGGCACCGGAATCTTGTAAGGCTGAGAGGATGGTGTATACATGATGATGAACTGCTCTTGGTTTATGACTACATGCCAAACCGAAGCCTTGACAGAATACTATTCGGAAGAGCAGAGAACAACAATTCAGCACCACTGAATTGGGAAAGGAGGCAGAAAATAGTGAGCGGCTTGGCAGCTGCATTGTTCTACTTACATGAGCAGTTGGAGACTCAGATCATACACAGAGATGTGAAGACAAGCAATGTTATGCTAGATTCTCATTATAATGCTAGGCTTGGTGACTTTGGGCTTGCTCGATGGCTTGAACATGAGCTTGAGGATGTAACCAAATCAACAGCAAGAACACCTACAACAGCACCAATTCATAATCATAAGTTCAGGTTGGGAGACACAACCAGCATTGGAGGCACAATTGGGTATTTACCTCCAGAGAGCTTCCAGAAGAGGAGCTTGGCAACTGCGAAATTGGATGTTTTCAGCTTTGGGATTGTTGTCTTGGAGGTTGTCTCTGGTAGGAGAGCTGTCGATCTCACATACCCAGATGACCAAATCATTTTGCTTGATTGGACCAGGAGGCTTTCTGATGAGGGAAAGCTTATGCAGGCAGGAGATCCTCGATTGCAGGACAGATCTTCCAGTCTTCTGGATATGGACAGATTGACTCATTTGGGGCTGCTTTGTACACTTCATGATCCCCAATTAAGACCGAACATGAAATGGGTGGTGGGAGTGCTCTCTGGTAATAATCTTGGCAAATTGCCTTCTGTTCCCTCATTTCATTCCCAGCGTTTATACATTTCGTTCTCTTCCCAAATCAATAGTGGCAGCACTAGCAACACCACAAACAGTGCAGTCACCACCACAACAACAACAACCACCACCAGCACTTCAGCCTCCACAAATTATGTGACTGCTACAGGAGGAACCATATATGTGACTGCTAAAGACCAAAATCAGGATGTTAGCTCCTCATTCAATGTCAATAACCGGAAAAGGGAATTTCCGGTGATTGAAACTCCACAGGAGATATCCTTCAAGGAATTAGTTGCTGCCACCGACAATTTTTCAGATTCTCGGCAGGTTGCAGAGCTGGACTTTGGAACTGCCTACCATGGCATTCTTGACAACCATCACCACATACTTGTGAAAAGGCTTGGGATGAAGACTTGCCCTGCATTGCGAGTCCGCTTCGCCAATGAACTTGAGAATTTGGGAAGACTTCACCACCGGAATCTGGTATATCTCCGTGGTTGGTGTACAGAGAATGGAGAAATGCTTGTTGTGTATGATTTCTCTGAGAGGCGAATTTTGAGTAACCTTCTCTTCGGCAGTCAACCAAAGAATGGGGGTTCAGTTCTGCAATGGAACCACAGGTACCACATTGTCAAGTCACTAGCATCAGTTATTCTCTATCTCCATGAAGAGTGGGAGGAACAAGTTATCCATAGAAACATTACCTCTTCAGCCATTGTAGTTGATCCAGACAAGCAACCCAGGCTCTGCTGTTTTGCTCTTGCCGAATTCTTGACTCGAAATGAGCACAGCCATCATGTAGTTGTTGACAAAAAGAGGACAGTCCGGGGAATTTTTGGCTACATTGCGCCAGAGTACATGGAATCTGGCAAAGCCGCCACATCTGCCGACATCTACAGCTTTGGAGTGGTGGCGCTTGAGGTTGTTACTGGGCAGAGGGCGGTTGACTTTTCTTGCCCTAAGGTGCTATTGGTTAATAAAGTACAAGACTTCGAAGCACGAAAAAAGCCATTGGAAGAACTAGCAGACAGAAGGTTAGATGGAGAGTACGACATTAAAGAACTACGGAGACTCGTGAGACTGGGATTGGCATGTACACGCTCCAAACCAGAGTTAAGACCTAATATGAGGCAGATTCTAAACATACTGGATGGGCATGATGCTTTCTTTGACGAAAAATGGAAAAAGAAGGAGAAAAGAGAAGAATGGCAACAAAGAAATGGTTGTTCTCTAGCACTGGTTAGAAGAATACAAGCTCTTGGAATACAATGAAACTTGGCCGATAGTTTCTTTCATTTCTGTTATTCTTTTTGTCAGTTGTGGTACCATTCAAGGTAGTTGGTGTTTCTAAAGAGAGAAGAGGATGATATTGGGGATATACATGCAAATTAAGTTGCAAAGTAAAATCATTGCACCCATGCTAAATAATTCCAACAATGTGTACTAAACAGCTTCAACTACTGCTTCTCTTTCACGAACTACTTTTATAGTGAAAAGAAGCTCAACTTGAAATTTTTAGATTTGAAATGGATTGCCAACAACTCCTAACAACAATATAAGTGAGCTCAATGATCTAAACCTAGGAGAACAGCTAGGTATTCTAAACCTTAAGTTTTGTAGATATGAGAAGGCATTGAGCATTACCCTCTTTTATTTATTTATTTATTTATTGGTACAAACCATACCCTCTTGTATAAGTCTTCAACAGTTGCAATCGATCTAATGTAGCATAGGTTTTGAACAAAATTTTCATTAAAATGTCGGACTCTACTCATTCAAACAAGAAGGAAAGAGACGACTGGTATCTTAAATTTAGAATCCCAATCATTTTTCAACTTTTGTAGCACTTAGAATAGCAATCTCATGGAATATGGAACCAAATAAAATATGAGAAATTAAATCAGTGACCCTTTTGCCAATTTCCTTGAAAATAAGGTTGAGCTTATGAATTGAAAGAAAGAGGCATTTCAAAGTTCAGACACCATGAAAATCATACACATAAATTAATAAAAAGAAAAGCCAGTAAAGCTGTCAAGATATATATATATATATATCTCAAGAAACACTCATGAAATGATCGCATTCACATGAAGTAAACCCAGAAATTTGAACACAACAATCATTGATGGAATAATAAAATTATGTGAGAAATGAATGTGAAAATGGAAGTGTTACCCGCCGATTCTTTCAGGGTATTTTGGAATGAGGGAGGGAGGGAGGGAGGGGTCACATAGAGAATCCTCTTCCAAACAGCAAAAGATAAAAAAACAGATGGAGCACGAGGATATCCCTCCCTCCCCAAAAGGCATCTTTAACTTTAACGACTAGGAAAGGGGAGAGAGAGAGAGAGAGAGAGAGAGAGAGAGAGAGAGAATTTTCATTTTAATTCGGTCTGTATTTTAATTTCGGAAAATATTTTCTATAATAAGAAAAAAGGCAGGTTCAAAGGGAATCAAAGTTTATCCTGACCAAACTCGGCATTTTGTGCCCCCCTGTCAAAAATTAAGGTTTTCAATTGCATTTCCATTTTTTTCATTGGCAACGATCTATTGTGGTATCCAAGTATTTTGATATCAAAATTTATATTATTTAAAACCCTAATTTCTTAAACATGGATTTGTTACAATTCTAAAAATAAATTTTCAAATTATATAATACAACATCAAGTTTACAAAAATAAGTTTGAAAATAAAAAAATATTTTCAAATGATTAAAATTCATCGGTATTTAAATTAAGACACTACTGAACAAAGGCACCACATGAGCAAATCAAGCATCAAGTGATGTGTAATTTTTTTTTTTTTTTTTTTCTAGGAACCTCACATTAGACCAGACCTAATTCATATAGCATTACTGAGAATGCTCCTATAAGAGTAAAGCAAGTCACCTGCAACAATGATTCAAGATAATCCACTCATAGATACCACGAACAGCTCAAGTACAAACCCAAGCCGCACATACCTATCTGCTTCTAAATGTCTCAACTGTTTTTACCGATGATCAACTTTGGATTTTGGAAGGAAAAGTAACTCTTGCCAAGGAAGAGAGGTAGTACATGCTGAAGGATCTGTTTTTAGAATTTACAGCCCCACTTAAATGCCAGTCAGGCAGCAGAAGAATCGGTCGAATCAACTGAATCTAGAAACAAAGGGAAAATGGGAAAGTAGAATTAAATGAAAAATGAAAATTCATCATCCATAAGGAATCTTTCTGCAATTTATCCAATTTTTGCCATCGCCCACTCCATGCCATGCCGCATATTGCTCTCCAGCAGCAGTGAGTCTCCATTTGCAAATGATGGTCTTGACCTCTTCTTCACTGCAGAAGCCTGTGAGGCCATGGTCATTGGTGATATTGGACTTCCAGTTGATGTCAAACAGCTCTCCACAGAGCAGTCTCCAAGATGGGCTGGCACACTTGAAGCGGTTCTGTTATCTAGAGCTGCAGAAATTTCTGACAAATAAGGCATTTTCAAAGTGTCTTGTGGAGCCATCCCATTGCAATCATTTGAAACCATGATTGCCAGATCAGAAAGCTCCTCTCTTGCAGCTTCAAGTCCATGCGTTGCCATGCCCTGATCATTGAGAGCTTTGCAAGCTTTCTCCAGTATTGAATGTAGGTACTTGCTTTGAGTTTCAATTCGAAGTTGGAGGCGACGCTGGACCTGTATCAGAGAAACTCCACCTTTAATGAGAACTGATACCATAATTTAATTAAACCTATTGTAAACTCACTTAAAGCCTCAGAAAGCAGCTGAAGACAGAAAGGCAGTGAGCACATGGATGAACTCAAAATACAACTGCATGGTGCATGATTACACAAGGAGACATTCCCTGTGGACACTGGAAACACATTTACCCCTTCCTCCTCAGACACCAGAACTTGCGGGAAGCATACACAAGCCACACATGCTAACTTCAAAACGGTTAGGCAATCAACTAGCTCAAAGTGTAAATTCTTCACTGCGAGGTGAAATATTCCAGTTAAGAATCACTATTAAGAAGTATTATTCTTGTTTACTTTTTTACAAAAATTTAATTAGGTATATTTTTCATAACCAGATGAAAGCTGTTGAAAGGTGTTTTTGTTAATGTTCGGCCAAGATTCAATTACTTAATTGATCAATGAAATGCAACAGAACAAACTGACCTCAAGCTGCTCATGAAGTCTTCGTTGAACTTCCATTTGCACTCGTAAGGCCTCGGTGACCTGGTAACCACTGTACCAAAAAGAATGCAGCATGAAACAGGCGAGAAAGAAACGGGACACTTTGTGTCAGAAAAGTAGAAAAACAAGATATTGTACTCATTCAAATCTTGAGCAATCATTCTTGTGGATGATGAAGAAGATGAACCAGTGTCTTGAGACTCCGCAGCACAAGAAGCTGCATTTTCATGTATAAAGCATGAATCAACTTCAATACCCAATGCAGCTAAAAGTATTCCAATTACTCTCACACACTCTTTCTCTCTTTTATTCCAAATAATTATCAACTGCAAAATGGTGAAAAATAGTCAACCATTTACAGACAATATGAGATCCACGTTGAAGATATCAAGCCCATCTTTGGAAGTGAAAAAAAGAACATTTTAACTCTGGAAACAACCATTTCCAGAATGTCTTTATGGTCTTTGTTCTCCAAACTGATAAGACTAAGTTTTTACCTTAACCATCAAATACCTGTTCCATAAAAAATAATAAAAAAAGGCATTTTCATTTTTAAAAGGCCAAGGTTCACCCTCAAAAAGTGAACAGTCCAAGCAAAATATTGAAAAACAGAGACACACAAAGATGAGAAAGCAAACAATTGCTACAGAAAGAGTGCCATAGCTGAGTTATTAAGGCATTCCTGATGATGGCCAGATTTGAAAACTCTTGCATTTAAGACTTACTTAGGATTAACATGTTCAACATAGACTTAATTCAACATCTTTAAAAATAGTGCACATATATGTAGGATAAACTGAGTGAGAAAGTGCCTGAAAAGAAGATAAGTACCATCTTTGGAATTCTCAGCCAACTCCTTTGATGCTAGCTTTCCCAACCTGTATTTCTGCAAAAATGAGGTACATCCAATGAGGAGAATTGTTTTCCTGAAGCACGAAGGCATATTGTGTATTTGACAGTGGATTAGAGAACTACTTGCATATTGTAGCAGGTGACATATTGATGTGGTAGGCCCAAACTTTGTTGCTTAAATTAAGCCAATGAAACCAATGAATTTTAGAACATTTTTTCCCAGAATCACGTCATTCATCATAACTCAAAATTTTAAAGGCAATCAGACCAACGGGAAACAGCTGTCAAATATTGACACAATTAATGAACAAACCTGAAGATGTGACTTCAAATGATAGAGGGTGAGGCCTTTTACACCCATAGTCTTCATAATTGTCTTAGGTGTTGCCTCTGCAAGGCATAACAGGATAAGAATGACCAACCCTCAAATCATAAGTCTAAGCATAGATATGAGAAATCTGAGCTTATAGCAACAAAAGTCTTTCAGTTAAGATACTTAGATTGAGAGAAAAATAAAATGTAAAGAAAAACATCCTATGGCTGGTTCGTTACTTGGCGTTTTAAGTGTGTTCATCCAAGCCATTTGCTTAATCAAGTGAGGCCATAATACTTGCTCAACCTGAGTTACTAAACATTCGTCATTAAAAGCAATAAAGCCAACCAGCAATAAACATTACATAAAGTCCTAACATATTAATGAGGGAAGTCCCCAATCAACCATCAAGTGAGGCCATTATACTTGTTCAACTTGAGTTACTAAACATTAGGCATAAAAGGCAACAAATCCAACTAGCATTAAACATTAAATGAAGTCCTGACATATTAATGATGGAAGTCCCTAATCAACCCCGAGTCAATAGTTTAACCCAAAGAACAAAGCCTTCTAGTGCACTGAGTTCAAGTCCAACTGACTCACATACAAACTGGACCAATTTCATTAACTATTAAGCAATCAGGGAAGGATTCAAATAGGAGGACCCGAGGTTGGTTTGACACTTCCCACAAAACAAACCCAAAAAAAAAAAAAAAATCTAAAATTCTCTAATTTTTCATATATGCCCCTTTCGGACACCTGTATGATCTCCCCAGGCCCCCCCTCCCCCAACACTTGTATCTGGATTCATTCTTTATGTGGAAGTCAACAAATCTTTCCTCGAGACATAATAATAACAATGTTTCTCAGCAAATCCTCACTTTTGTTACACAGTCCGATGACTGCAACTGATAATATGCTCGAAGAACAACTAAATTAGTCAAACAAATGCAATTTATAACGCAGCTAAAAATAAATCTCTCTACCGCAGACAGTAATATGATCTTTTTCACACGATACATTCGAAATCTGATTTAGGGAGGAAGACATATGAAATATAATTCAGAATTTTCATATTCTCTGAATATGGAGAATGCAACTACTCCAAACATAAGTGATCCATTACATGTTCTCCCAAACTAAATGAAACATGTGATACTTTACATATTTCTGCCAAATCCTTCCATTATGAAGTATAAGATACAGCAAAACACTGTCTAAGGAGACAATTCTCACATTACATCGCAGGCATGGTCACCATAGCAAAAGTAACTTGATAAAGCCTTAAGTAATCTTCTTCGCAGAATGAGATGGGAACCTAACAAAGTTCTTTCACAAGCTAAAACAACATGCTGAAAGTTAAAGAGTACAACAGTGCCAAGAAAAACAAGAAAATCTGTATGTCAGCATTAGGGCTATCAAAATGTTATCATGTCAATGATGTTCTGTAGTAAGCATGTTATATGAGTGCAACCTTTACCAGTTTGCTCAACCAACTCAACTACGGCCTTAATCATATAGCACCAGATAATTAGTTACACAATTAATTTATTTAGGTATTATAGGTTTTAGGTACATAATCAGTAAATGCAATCTTATGATCACAAATACTCTACAAACCCGTTATAATTTTCTTTTCTTGTGATGTTTCAGTAACATTCTAAATGTTGTACTGACTTAAAATTGACAAAAAAATGGGCCAATGTTGAATCATGTTTAGTGGGTCATGCCATGTCCACACATGCCCGCTAAACTTATCTGTTACATATTTCTTGTGTACAAAATTACTACCGCTAGTCAAGATATTCTCCTAAGGACCTCCTTTCTAACCCAATCCAAAATTCTAAAACTTTGGCCAATGGGTTCAGTTCAGAAGAGGGATAGTTTGATCCATTATGTCTCTCACCATCAAAATCAGGATACAATATAAAGCGACAAAACCTGTCCTCAGTAGTGCCTGATACTTAAACAACTTTAGCTCCATTAGGGGACAAGGGAAATCATTATGACTTTAATTGTATTGTGCGGAAAAAGAATATATCTTGCCACAATGAATGATACATGCAACTGCGCCAACTGAAGGCATCTAAAAGCAGCAACCTCTCTTGATATATTTAGATTTACAACGAGTATAACTGTAAATCGAAATAAAGAATGTTTCTTTCTCGTCAGAGGAACCAGTGCTGGCTTTGGACCCACCTATGCTTGCAGAACGAAGTTAGAAAACACTATGGGTATTCATGGACTTATAACAGCAGAATTCCAGTTTCTTGCCCTCTACCATTCCCAAACTGGAAAAGGGGAAGGAATATGGAGGGATGATAAACTCCATAACAATTACAACCAACTCAATGGATGCTAGTATCCAAGTACTAAAAAGGTTCACAGAACAAACCCTTCAACCGGCTAGTTTCTTCGATGTGCAGGCTTCCATCGTGGCCTTTCTTGCTATTTAAATAAAGTAACAACATTTTTTCAATTACAAGAAAGTACATATATTCTTATATTTGTAGCTGAAAAAATTTTGGACAAATCTAGAGGTACTTTATGGCCATGCAGCACTTCATAGCATTTCATTTGATGCGCAAAAGATGATATGATAAACATAATATACTAGAAAAACAAAAAGGTGATGAATTCAAAATTTATGATAAAATATATACCAAATCAGAAGCCCAAAAAAATTATTGTCGTTCATAAGAAAAAAGAAAGAAAAAATGTATTAGGCAATGGGACTTCGACCATCATCTCTCCTAGGAGAGATCAGCTAAACGCTTGCACTTTCCTTAAGGAATCTGAAATGGTACTATTTATAGGGAAACTAATCAACACAGCTTAGGAGAGACCGTGAAAGACATTTGAACAATGTCATCCTGAAAATATATTGGCATCAGTGCCCTCTAGAGCAGGTTAAAAATAAGGGATTTAAAAAAAGAAGTTTTTTTTTTTTGGGGGGTTGGGGGGGGGGGGGAGAACTGAAATTGAAGAAGTTCCACCATATAGCAACATGACCTATCACATATACATACAACAGGGAGACCAATATATTTAAACTTAATAATAACTAGAGAAAATAATTTGAAAGCAGCTTATAACAGTATATCAAAAGTAGAAAAAAAAGGAAAATATGAAATTAACCAATACAACAAGGATGAGTTTTACCCAGCAGCCATTAGAACCTATCATCAATACAACAAGGATGATCAACAAATTTCAAAGAAATAATTTTAAATCCAACTCATAAGAATAATCTAGAAGAGAAGGAAAATTTTAGAAGTTTCACCCTTTGACCAACACAAATTTTAACTGACAAATAATTCCAAGCCCACTTATACCAATAATCGAGAAAGAAAAAAATCAATTAAAAAATAAAATAAAATTCATCTATAGAATTAAAAACAAGTCAACCCCCAACAACGCGCATCCTAAGATACCCAAAGCAACTAAATTGGGGGGGGGGGAAGAGAGAGAGAGAGAGAGAGAGAGAGAGAGAGAGAGATACCCATGCCTGTAGAATCCGTCATTTGCTCAGCAGTTCATAATCAATAAAAATATCTACCTTGAAGATCAATTTATAGTTTCGACACCATCTTTCTTATAAAAAGGAAAACTTTTATGTTTATAGAAATTAAGAAAATTAAATCCAAATTCATGGATCAAATCAGAGCCAGGACAAATCCCAATCACGTACATTCTGAGAAACCCCACAAGTACGAACACTACCCATCATCAATTAATCTCGACTTGAAGAATTGAGTCTTTCAAATTAAACAGAAAAAGGAAAATTTTCAAATTTAAAGGAGAAAAAAAATTCAATTTATGAATCAAAACAGAACGAATTCAAAAACCCTCCGGTGAGCCACAATGAGAGAGAGAGAGAGAGGCGTACTGTCAGGACCACCAAGTTGGGTGACGGCATCAACGAACCTCTCGTGAAGCTCAGCAGTCCAACGAAGACGAGGCTTGGGGTCAGTGCTTAAAATCAAACAGGCATCTCCTTGCAGATTCGTACCTTCTAAACTCCCCTGATACTCACTTCCTCCTCCTTCTAGTTGCACTGGTAGCTGATGGTGATGATGATGATGAATAGCCGAGTACATTCTCTCTCTCTCTCTCTCTCGGACGAAACAAACTAGAACTAGAGAGTATAGAGAGAGAGAGAGAGAGAGTCAAAACAGAAAGAGAAAGAGAGAGAGAGAGAGAGAGAGTCAAAACAGAAAAATCAGAAATGCAGTTCAATTTCTGTAAAGGGTTTGTGCATATCAGAATTGTACCGAAGGGAAGACAGCGAGACAGCGAGACAGCGAGACAGCGATGGATTGGTCTCTCCCTCCTTTCTGGTCCTTCCTTCCGCGCTGGGATTGGGTAGCAATTATAATGTTTTTGTGCCTTTCTATTTTTTATTTTTTATTTTTTTTTCGGCTTCTTGTTTTTGGAAACTGCCAACCCCAGTTTTGGACTCCCTAATTATGTGGTTTTACCATACATTTCTTGATTAAGGAGAATCTCTCTCTCTCTCTCTCTCTCTCTCTCTCCCTCTCTCTCTCTCTCTCTTCACTTGCATATTAACAAAATAAGTAAAAAAAAAAAAAGAGCAATATAATTTATAATGAAATTATAATGTTATTTGTTTCTCTTCACATAAAGAGGGAAAAAGTACCACCGTGCTATATAATTTATAATTTATAATTGATTTATAGATTATAATTATTTTTAGAATGAATTCAATAGTAATATTTATTATTTATTATAAAAATTAAATTAATATATTTTAAATATTTATCTCTTGATTTATTTTTTTCATTTTCCTTTTCTTTTTATTTTATTTTTATTTTTATATATATATTTCTTTTTATTTCATTTTTCATTTTTCTATCTTTTTTATATTTATCTCTCAAATAATCGACGTTAAATATTATGATTAAAACTCAATTTGTTATTGTTATTGTTGTTGTATGATAGAAAAAAATCAAATAATCAAATTGGGTATGCTTAATACCCTATGACTTAGTACGAAACAAAAGAAAGTAATCAGTGATGTACCTCTTAATTACCAAACAAAATTAAAATAAAATAAAAAATAAAATTGAGAGTTCCCCCATATATAACAATTAGGCAAAAAAAAAAAAAAAATCTAAATTTGAATCTAAATTTTTAATACAAAAAATATTTATAAGTTCAAAAAAAAAAAAAAAAATCGCACAGGTTTTGTCAATCACTATCTCACCAAAAAGAAGCATTGCTAACGGTAGCTATTAGGGCTACCACTAAGAAAGTGTTGTGGCTTTTAACAAAATCGTATGGTACACTTAAATTTCGGTCCTAATTTAATTTGATTTTTTTTCATATTATCATTCTAGGAAGAAATGAGTTGAAATTGAGATACAAAAGGTTAATGCAAATAAAATGAAAAACACTGGCAAGGGTTTAGAAAACTCAGAGTAAGAAATTTAGTCAATTTTTATTTTGAGATTTTTTTTAAAATTATTTATAATTAAAATGATTTGATCAGCTATTTTGTTGTCGCATTAATACCATGTTAATGCCATCACTATTAAACTATTTTCATTAAATGGGGTTTTACTATTTTGTTTAATACTAATGTGGTTAATTAGTCTCTTAATCTGATATAATTTATAAGTGATTCAAAATCAAAAAATTATCAGAATTTTGCTCACAAGACCTTCATTTTAGATTAAGAAAACAAGGGCGGCCAACATAGGTTTGTAAAAATGAAAATGGGAAACTCATGGTTAGAGTTTAGGAAACAGAAGACAAGGGGCTTGGAGACAAGAAGTCAATACAAATTCAACCAAAACAGGGGAATATTGAGGTTGGCTTTTGCGTTTGAGCTATTCCCTTCCCCACCATGGAAGAATATTATGGACTCAACTTTTGGCTTTTTGGATATGGAAAGGCAAGGACCACCCTCATAAAATTGAGGTTTCACCAAACCCCCTTTTGAATTTGATGTCAAGAATTATACAAATGATTAATTCGGGACTCTCATTTTTGTCCCTTTTTCCATGAATTGAAAGCAAAAGGCCACTTTTCCAAGTATGAGGATGAAAAGTGTGGGGGATTCGACTTTTGTTTTGGTGCCTGCAAAGAGGAGAGTCTTTTATAGCCAAAGAATGCCCGCTAGAGCTGCACTTTCCATTATATTTGCCAATCCATAACTATTTTTTTCACACACACACATTTTAAATATAACTTTCACTTAATTTTTTTTAAAAAATATAATAAGACTTAAACTTTTGACATGTCTATTTAATTGAAAATATAGACCGGTATATCAATAGATAGTCAGTTTAACAGGATGTGATATTATATCTCTTAATCAATTATCGGATTCGAAATTTGAGAATAAAAAAGTTAGAAAAATTATCTTATAAATAGGAATTTTACAGTCGTTCGAATCAAATTAGTCAGAATATAATTTTAGATATCAATGATAAGAGCAAAATATGTATAGACCAATGTGATGTTGTCCCAAACTTTGAGTAGTGAGAATTCAATTGATTCAATTCTTTGGGTGAATTGTACTTTTGTTGTTTTGTAGGATTAATGAAGTCATCGATAAATTGACCGAATATAATTATAAGTTCTATTATTTTATTACGCATTTAGGATTAAGTCATAAATTTTTTTAATATGATATTTAAATTTTATAAGCCTCCTTATTAACTCTTTCGATGTATATAATATTTCACTATAAAAAATAATAGAATTAGGGACGAAATTTTAGGGACGACTATAAAATTTCGTCGCCAATGATATTAAAAATATGATATAGGGAAAAAAATCATTTGTCCCTAATTGAGCTTAAAACCCAATAGGGACGAAAGGCCGAAAAGAGTGCCAGTTCAGCCCGTGCTTTGATAATGGCTGGCTCGTGCGATGGGAGCCATAACTAAGGCATTGTTTGGAATACACATTCTCCTCCCTCCACGAAACACATTTCAATCATATTTTTATAAACAAATATATAATACTCACTATACTAACAAAATCTAAAATTGGATATATTTTTTTCAATGGGTACATGCAAACATATATATTGGCACCCAAACGCGGTATAAATTTAATATGATAAAAGGTCAATTGAGTAGGTTTCTTAGACCGTCGTGCCAACAACAACCAACGATAGAAACACACCAAGTCCAAGCCCTGCCGGATTAGCTCTTCTAGACATATTTTCTTTAGAGACATTCATGCGTTACTTTACTCAATATTATCAAAAATATTGGGGCCAAAAGCGATGAAAGGGATTTTTCCTATCAAAACAAAATACATGATGTAATGAAATTACAAACATTCACATTTTTGAAATGTGATTAATTTAATTAATTTTTTGGATAAGGATATATTTGTAAATGTCATTGTCAAGTGGTGAATTGGGAGGAGTCTTTTTTTTTTATTTATAAATTCATACTCTGATTTATTCGATTCGAGCGCATGCGAGAGCTTCATTTAGGGGGTTATTGTGGCTTGGATTCAAGTAGAAGTGTGTAAATATGTATGACTTTGGTCCCCATCCACTCCAGAAGGCCAAAAGTTTGGGCTAATGCTATTTTCATGAATATTTTTTTTGGTAACTTGATCGTTCGGTATCTCGAGTTTCGTTCCGATTAATCTGGTTCAAAAAGTCTGTCAGAGCTCAATTGAGGGGTCATCTCTCAATAATATTTTTTTTTATATTCAGTGAAAGTCGAACTCCCGATCTAATTAAGAGTAGTTAAGAAAACGAACGTGTCTTTTCCACCTATACCAATTTACTAATGATTTTATTAAAGAATTTTGAGAGGCACCGTGGGAAGGGTTCGGCCTATTGTTGAAAGAAAGGTCAACCCACAAGAAAGAAAGATTGGACCACACTCAAAAAAGAAAAAAAGAAAAAACCCAAATAGAACTTGCCCCCACCATAACCCCTATGGTAAGCTTCCAAAACAGAAAACACACTTTTGATATCAGCCTTATGTAAAGAAATGCCAAATGCTAAACAAGCATTGTTTTACCAACCCCAACCCCAACCGCAACCCCAACCCCATTATTTCTCAATCATAAGACGAGAACAAAGTCCTGCGAGCAGGTTGATCAAAGTCATGCCAACTTATTTTCTCTCAACTTATTTATTTTTATTTTTATTTTTTTATTTTTTGTCTTTTCCTATTCCTTCTTCCTTTTGGTAACATGGACAAACTTCAATCTTTAAAAAACTTTAAATCGTGAATTCTTTAATTAAGAGCCTAATACGAAAATTAAAATACTGGTTAATTTTATTTAAAATAGTATATTAGAGTTCTAATGGTGACATTTAAAAAATAAAAAAATAATTATTTAAATCAGAAAAGAAGAAAAAAGATGACATCTATGGGCAAGAGTTTGGAAAATAAAAATTTAAATATATTCCATAAAGATGATTTACATAAAAAATCAATTTTTATTTTTATTTTTGTATTTTTTTGGGAAATATAGGAACACTACCTACATAAACACCCCTATAATTATTATAATAATTATTATTTTGAAATTATTATTCACAAAATGACCTAAATCTAGATGTACCACGTGGTTTAGTTGATTCAAACATATCTGTACAATCAACTCCCACTAAGGTTACTAAAATAAAAAGGAAAAAAATCAACGGACAGTTAATTTAGTGTAATGTGATGCTAAATCTTTTAACCAAATTTATGAATTCAACTCATAACTTAAGTATGGAAAGACTACATTAGGATGGTAATCCCCTTAAATAAGTCACTACAAGTCTCAAATTAGATTAGTCAAAATATTACTTCAGATATCGATTTATATAATAATAAAAAAAACACAGATAAATAATTTTAAACAATAAATTTAGAAAAAAAATTATTCATATCCTGCATTATATGGAAACAACCCCCACCCCCAAAAGATTTTAATAATTTAAGCCCGCCATGATTATAATAAATAGAATAATGATGTTAGCCCATAATCTATCCCAAAGCTTGTTCTTTTAATAATCTCATGATGAATAGGTCCCATATTTATGAAATAAATATGATAGTGATGACCAAAACTTACGCAATCTACCTTTTTTTTTTTTAGTAGGTCTATAAAGCTAAAGTTGCACAAAGAGACAACCCCCTCCTACAAATGCTAAATAAATCAGAGTCACTATTCAAATTTGGATAATTTTATATTTACTATTTATGTTGTACAGAAATAGAAATGGAAAACAAAAACTGATATGAGGAAAGAAACATCTGTTTGTAAGAATAAAGGAAACAGAAACATGAGAATGTGCATAAAAATATAAAAAAAAAATATAAGAAATTTATGTAAATATTAATTATTTTACAGAAATAATAAAATAGTTATATTTTATAAGAAAAGTTTAAAATGTTTAAACAAGTAATTATTAATCATAAGAAAAATAACATAAAAATAAAATTATAATTAAATAAGTAAATAATTTATAAAATATGAAAAATGTGTAAATATAAAAATATAAAACTTTTAGATAAATATTAATTAATTTAAAATATTGAAACTTTTTAAAAATAGAAAATGTCTTGAAAATGAGAAAATGTTTATGTTTGAGAAGTTGCCGCATCATGGCTTACTACCAAACTATATGTCATTGCGCCCCCCAGCAATTGGTTTTTAATATCAATTCAGATATGATTTCTTTTACTAAATCTAATAAATCATAGGAATTTTTGTGTTCGTATTTTCTGAGTACAGTCTATTTAATACCCTAAAAAGAAGAGCAAATTTTCTTGTGATATGATATATTGTAATCTTCTCTAAGGAATATAATTCTTTCTCTAAATCTTGACTTTTATATAAATTCATGTCATGCCTTCAAATAATGCATGGAGGTCGGCCCATAATTAAATTCTTTTCACGAACTATACAGTTTGGTTAAATTATTGAGCATTCTAGACCTCAACGAATTATTTGATTCTCCAGCAAGTTTGAAGTCATATGTAGGAAGGATTTTTGGAAGAGCTAAGGGCTCATGATGTGCTCTTTTGCGACTCACATATGACAAAAGCATAATGCATTCCCTGATGTTTCACTCTGTATTATGTTCCTTGATGTCTCGCTCTGTGATCTCACAGTTGACCTAGTATACAAGGGTGTTTAATTTCTTAAAGTCTTGTGACTCAAAAACTTGGAAATAGAAAAAATTATATTAAGAGAATTTTTTTTAAAATACCGTTTAGTTATACTAATTGGTTATATATATAAAAAAAAGGAAACTCTGTGATCCCTATGTAGCTTGACACTCGTTCATTCATGGAAGCCCACAAAAACAAGAAGAAGAGTGGATACAACCCGCTTCTTGATGACTTGAAGAATACAAAATATTAAATGCTTTCAAGTGGCATTGCTCCCATCTTGAATGGGGAGGTAATTTATAGGTCATCTTAGAGATGAAACAATACAATATGTGTGCTTCGAGGAGGAGCGGGCTCTGTCGGTATGTCACATGAATATGCTCACAATCAACGTTTCGTTAATCTAATGGGAAGAGCATTCACACCCCACAACAAAAATTAGGATTCGAGTCTTGATAGTGACAAAAACGATGTTAGGAAAGCTCCTTCTCGATTGGGACTCGAGAGTAGCTCGACTGAGATTAGTCAGAACAAAACTCTAGATACTCAGTGGTGGATCAAGTCCAGGGGACAAAAAAAAAAAAGGGAATAAGCTCACAACTTGGTTGAGCCCGAGCCACTGAGTGTACCCTTCTCCAACATTAGCTCGTGCACAGTCGACATCAGTGCAAGGAGAGCCAGAGTAGCACTACCGTATTTATATTGTACCTATATGCATTAAGTTTCCATATCTATGCTGTGAACTTACATTGGAAAATAGTCTCATCATATTTACAATGTATGTACCTTTATGCATAATGTTTTCTCAGCAACCAAAAAAGCTTAAAATTGACTGTTTTTGTAGGATACGCCTTCCCAGCTTCATAGATGCACAACTGCAGATGAAAAAGACCTAATTACTTTAAACAAAGGGGCAAGCCGGCATCACCACATTACAATGTAATGCAACTGATCCTGAAACTATAAGACCAGCCCCCGCCCAAGATTGTTTTAATTAACGTTATTTTCAATCATATCCAAAGTAAAAATAATACAATTATATCAGGTATAATTTGACAAATGGCTGTTATTATTACTATTATTATCATCGTGGTTGTCTAACTTTTCTATTCATTTATATTCTTTTGCAATACCCCAAAGGCAAGATATCACCAATAGAGCTTATCAGCTACTGACAAGTAACCTTTCAGTGGTGCGCCCCGCAACTGCAAATTACTCAATGACAAAATATAAAAACTCACACTAGTGGAATGAATTGTTAAGCCCTTTAACCAAATCATGGATTCAAAACTTAAAAATAGAAAAGACTACGAGAGTTGCTCCTTAAATAGGTTCCCATATGATTCCGGATACCAATGGTTGGAGAAAAAAAAGGTCAATAATATGGACCTAACTTCTGATAATGTGCACAGAAGAAATGTAGTGCAAACTTCACTGTTTGAAAACATGCAGACCACTCTCAAAGTCATTGCCAACAAATTTGAAAAATTGAAATTAAAAACTAACTCCGGCACAACAAAATTCTTCATCAAAATTTTAATTTTCCAACAATCAACCTTCAATGGTTTCAGTACTTGATTGGAGCAATGATATCAAGCTGTGGGCCAAGCTTTTCCTCGGCAGTTTTCTCTGCTCTGATCCTCAATTTCTTCAACTGCTTCCTTCTCTCATATGCCACCTGAGATCTCTCCTTTCTCTTGCTCTCAAGCTCCTGTTATATGCCGGGGGCGGGGGGGGGGGGGGGGACACAATTACAAAATAGGAAAATGTAACACCCATAACAGCTACAAAATTATACATCAGACAGAGCATGGAGACGTCTTTGCCGACAATAGAGCATTCTTATTTGCCAGCACAACTCCATAACATCTAAAATTGTTAAAATTAAATTTAATAGTTTACAACAAGCTACAGTGCAGAGCCAAAATAATGTTTAGCATGTAAACAATGTATATATATCAACAGTAACTGCTTGTAACATCATCCAATTATCCACAAAAGTTCATAGCATTGATAAATAAATCAAAAATTGTTGATGCTGTGTGGATTATCAATAAATAACTAATGGTGGTTGTATTCAAGGTCTGGGATACGGAGTGGAATATACGTTTGCTGGGAGTCCCCAAAGTTGAGTCTAATGTCTGGGAATTGATATATTTCCCTTGTAAAAAAGTACATGCCACATTATAATTCTTCAAACTTTCTCAAATCACTTCGCATTAATTTTTCCCTTATGTAAAGAACCTTTTCCTCTTTCAAGCACACAAAGACACTATTTACCAGTCAAGCAGAATGGATTGAGGTAAAACAAATCAAATATGAATAGAGAACTTGGAATCCAAATTACTTATAATTATATTTCCCTTGTAAAAAAAGTAAATGCAATAACTGAAAAAGCATTAATTCTTAAATCGCTTTGCATTGATTTTTCCTTTACATGTAAAGATCCTTAGACACTTTCAAGCACAAAGAGACACCATTTACAAGTCAATCAGAATGGATTGAGGTAAAACAAATAAAATATGAATACAGAACTTGAAATCCAAATTACTTATAGTTATAAGGTAGCAGGGTGGAACAATAACCTAGTATTCAAAGCCAATGAAAACAATAAGATAGATCCTCAATCAACCAAGAGAAGAGGAACAAGTATCTTACCCTAATAGTATCATAGTGGCTCCATCCAACCTCTTTTGAGAGTCGTCCCAGTAAGCAATACTTGTGTCCTGCTTGAAGCCTCAAGACCCTAAGTTGTTCAAAAGCAAAGATAAGAATACAATCTTATAACCAGATTATGAGAATCCAAAACCTAATTCAAAGAAAGCATCAAAGTAAACAGATAACAGTAAGACTTACTTCAAAGCGTCGGGAATGACCATCCTCTTCATCTTGTCATATGGAGGCGGGACACCTTCATATGCCTTCAAACGTGCAAGAGCAGCAGCTCCACGCTTTGTCTTGTGGGGTATCATTCTGTAAATTGAGCGAGATTAATGACAAAATGGAAAACAGCATTACCAAATATTACCCTTTTTGTCCCCAAGTGTTTATAGGTGAATATATATATATATATATAAAGTAAAACCATTCCAATAAAACAATTAGGGTTCAGCATTCCAACAACAAATTGTTGGTGAAAACTAATGTTCCAAACCAATAGAAAAGGCATTATATATATTTTTCTCCAACAAAACAACAACTATGCATTGTAAATTCGGACCACAGCAGAATTTGAGAAACAAGAGAATTATCATTTTCAGAACACAAATTATTTCTTCAAAACGATACAAACTAAACCATATTTTAAGAGAAAGCAACAAATGAAATCCAAACCAAATGACAGACCAACAATACCCTAGTTCTGATGATACATAGAACCCTTCATTATTGTTTTGAGAAATTGCATCGTAAAAAAGAAAAAAAAATCATACTCACCACATCACAATAAGATATGAGAAATTCATTTCATGAATTTCTAATGAGCTATACACAAACTGAAAAAGAAAATGGATTTTAATCATTCAAACATTAAAATGGGATTTATTTACATATCCAAAAGACTCGCTCAAACCTAACATTCTACAAAAGTAGCAAACTCTAAATATTCTTTCTCTACATCTCTGCTATAGAGAATTGGGGTTAAAATCAATCAAAATCCTCTAACATGCAGAATCTGAACTGGATTTCTCACAAGCAATCTCAATCAACAACAATTAAAACCCTAGTTCTCTACTGATCTAATAATAATTTAATGTCCAAAAAACTGAAATCAGCAAAATTTCCAAGGGGGAACAACAACAAAAACATCATTTTCCACATTCATTCGAACCAAAAACAAACAATAACACAGATCAGGAAAGAAATCAACAACAAAAGGATGGAGAAATTGATATATATAGATAGAGAGAGACAGACCCCCGAATAGTCCTCCAAAGAATCTTAGCAGGTGCACGGAAGTGAATGGGACCATGAGAGGGCTTAGTGTTCATCCTCTTCCTAAGAAACCTCAAATACTTCATCTTCTGACGAACGAGACCTCCAGAGAGACAAATCTCTTCGCATCTGACAACCACCACTTTCTGTCCATTCAACAGCTCCTTTGCAATGATCGATGCCAACCTTCCTAGCATGTGGTGTCTCGCGTCCACCACCACTCTTCTCGCACAGATTCCTGAGCCCGACACCATTTTCTCTCTCCTCTTTGCCTCTCTCCCTCACTCTAAGAAGAAGAAGAAGAAGAAGAACCAGAAGAGGCTAGGGTTTTTGAGATTTGAGTTTTAGGGTTGTTATTTATAGGAAGGCTCTAATTGGGTGCGGAGCAGTACACTGTTTTTGTGAATGCAGCTTCTTGATCCGACCCGATCTCAAAAAATAAGATGACATCCTTCTTCCACACCACACGCAACTCCATGAAATCCCAAAAGAGAGAGAGAGAGAGAGTGAGACCAAAAAAAAAAAAAAAAAAAAAATGAATGACGAAGAATAAACCGAGCGGTTAGGGCCAAACAAACCGGGTTAGTATTTTGTTTGCGTGCTCTCTTCGCTTCTAAACCTACAATTTTCTTAATAAATAAAAAAAAATTGAAAAGAAAAGAAAAGAAAAGAAAATCAACATTCAAAATAATCTCTTACATTTGCATCAAACTTATTAAATTTATTATGAGAAATTCCTATAATAAAATAAAATTTTCCTTTGTTTTATAAAATAATAATGTCTGAATCTTTATCTCACTAAATGAGATCGAATATATAAATTCTTCTATAGTGTTATATATTCTTTCATATCGCATATTATTTATATGATTAATTTATAATAAATGTTATACTTTTATTCTATTAAATATGATCGATTTATATTTTATATCGTGTGTATTATATTTTTGTATCATTTTATATTTCCAATGTTTCTTAGGAAAAAAATATTATTTGATATAAAATCTGCCATCTCTTTGGTTTTTGAGTTGCTACACTTAATAAATGTGACTTTTTATTATATGACTTTTAGTTTATCACATTTAATGAAAGCGACTTTTTGTATTCTTTTCAATTACCTATAAATAGATTCTCTTATAACCTCATTTGTACATACCAATAAAAGACATAAAAATTTTATTCTCTTTTTCTTTTTCTCTCTCTATATATATTGTCCTTAAGTCTTGAGTTAGATTTTGTCTTTGCATTATTTCGATTTCTCTTTTGAGCATATCAAATTGTAGACTCCAAAAACCAAAATTCTATAATATGTTATCAGCACAATATTGCTCACAAAATCATGAATCATCATACACTTATTTCATACTTGATTTTTGATCTTGATCCATTCATATCTATTTTCATATATTTTTTGTTAATACGTCGTTTGGCTATTGGTACTTTTGAATTCTGTAATATTTTATCTGTTTATATATATTTTAGTTAGATGTTTACGTTAATATATTGACAACTATAATAATTATTGAAATTATCTCATTTTTCAATATATTGGTTGTATGTGTATATGTATATTAGGAATGAATAATAACTTTTATCATAATTAAAGAAATTTGAAAAATTATGACATATGATTATATATATATATTGTTTAAATGTTTCACTTGTTTTATTTTGATTGTATATTAAATCTCATTATATGTGAAATATTTGATTACTTTATGATGCATATTTTATTTATTTGAAATATCTGAGAAGATGCTCAAATGAATAATTATTTCATGAATTTGAACCATTTTAAATTTTGGTCATTTAATTTAATGTGATGGTTGTTATTATTTTTATATTAGGTGTAAATGATATTTACAAATTGAATTTATAAAAAGTCATACTACTATTGTATATATTAGTAAGAACACTCATATATAAGTATTTATATTTATATGACTTGTATATATATTGATTTATCATAAAGTAACAATATAAATATTTGTATATTGGATATGTGATTACATTCTTTTGAATGCCAATTATTCGTCCATTCCCTGAAGTGAATGTGATAAGACAAAATTATGACTTTGATAATATTTTTTAGGGCTCGACAAATTTGTCTAATTTAGTTGTTGGTGATTTTAGTGAATGTTATTGTTATTTATTGCAAAATTTAATTAATTAATTCATGAAGAACCTATGGATATTATTGCATCTTATATTGGATCAAATCTTGATGATTAAGAATTTATTTTGTAGACAGTGCAACTACACATAAAATTCTCAAAAATTAAAGATATTTCTCTCATCTTAGTATGAAAGGCAAAATGTAAATACTATAACCAGTAGAGTAACCTTGATTAAAGGTTTCGGAAGAGTAAATGTTTTACTACCAGAAGGGACAAATCTTAGGCTCAGTGATGCATTATTTTCACCAAAATTCCATAAAAATTTATTGAGTTTCAAAGATATTCGTTTCAATAGCTATCATATAGAGACAACCAATATGGGAAATAGTGAGTATTTATACATTATTAATATTAAAGTGAAACAAAAGCAAGTATTAGAGAGATTATCAGTTTTTTTCTCGGGAATTTATTATACACATTTAAACCAATTGAAGTAAATGCAATAATAAACCAGAAGTTTACTAATGAAAATGCATTTCTATTATGACATGATCGATTGAGTCATTTTAAATCCATAATGATGTGATGAATCATTAAGAATTCCACTAGACATCCATTGAAAAACTTGAAAATTCTTCAATCTCATGAATTTTCACATTCTGCATGTTATCAAGGCAAATTGATAACAATAAAACCATCGCGAAGCAAAATTGAGATTGAATCCCCTGAATTTTTGACTCAAATATATGGCGATAGATGTTGACTGATCTATCTGCCACGTGACCTTTTAGATATTTTATGGTTTTAATTGATATTTTTATAAGATTGTCACATGTATGCTTATTATTAACCCAAAACTTGGTATTTCGACGTTGCTTGTTCAAATAATCCGATTATGAGCACAATTTTCTGATTATACTATCAAAACAAATCGTCTTAATAATGTCAGAGAATTTACATCCTAATCATTTAATGATTATTGCATGTCTATCAGTATAAAGGTTATTGTCCATGTTCATACCCAATTATTTAATGATTATCCGTCATGTGACTGATTAGATATTTTTTGTTTTAATCGATATGTTTATAAGATGGTCACATATATGTTTATTATTAACCCAAAACCTGGCATTTCGAGATTGCTTGCTCAAATAATCTGATTACGAGTACAATTTCCTTATTACACGATCAAGACAATTTGTCTTAATTATGTTAGAGAATTTACATCCCAATCATTTAATGATTATTGCATGTTTATCGGTATAAAAGTTATTATCCATGTTCATTCCCAAAATGGATTGACAAAGTCATTTATTAAATGTCTTCAATTAATTGTGAGACCATTACTTATGAAAACAAACTCCTCGTAAATGTTTGGAAATATGTAATTTTATACACAGCAACTTTTATTCGCATTTGACTTACTAGTTATAAAAAATTCTCTCCCTTAGAATTGGTTTCTAGACAAGAACCAAATATCTCTTGTTTATACACTTTTGGTGGTGTTGTATATGTCCCAATTGCCCCCTCTATATAGAACCAAAATGGGACCTCAAAAGAGATTATGGATATATATTGGATTTGAATCTCCTTCTATAATCACATATCTTAAACTATCAATAGGAGATATTTTTATGACTCTATTTGCTTATTATTATTTTGATAAAACATTTTTCCAATTTTAGGGGGAGATTATACAAGGACAGAAAAGTTGAAAAATTAGAATAATCCATCATTACTTCATCTTGATCCCCATACAAAACATTGTAAATTAGAAGTTCAACGAATAATTCATTTACAACAGATTACAAAATTAACTACCAGATTATTTTTCTGATCCAAAACGGATAACTAAATCACATGTTCCTTCTAAGAATGCTCCCATTAGAATTAATATTTTTGAAAGATTTCTAACAACAAATGAGCTTAAACCACACCTAAAATGTGAAAGGCTAATCGGTTGTAAAGATAAAAACTCCTGAAAGAAGAAAGGAGTAAATGATCAAATTGACCATATGGAAAAAAAAGATACGAATGGCTCAATCCATGACAATTTTCGTAAAAAAGTTGAATCTTTAAAAGAGAATGTTGAAAATCATGAAATATCAATTAATTATATTTTCACAATAAGAACATAGGATCAGCAAAATACTATTGTTAATGACATATTTTCATATAATGTGATAGTTGACATTTTGAATGAAAATAATAATTATGAGCCCACAACTATAAAAGAATGCAAATTAAGAGATGATTGGCCAAAGTGGGAGTTGCAATTCAGGCCAAATTCGAATCTCTCTCAAAACATGCTTTTTTGTCTGTAATCAAAACACCAAAGATGTTAGACCGATAAATTATAAGTGGATATTTGTATAAAAAAGAAATGAGAAAAATAAGATTGTATAATCACGACACTACTTGTAACACAAGATTTTTCACAAAGACCTGGTATACACTATGAAGAGACATATTCTCCTGTACCGGATGGAATCACTTTTCGCTATCCTATTGGATTGGTAGCACATGAAAAACTCTATATACAATTAATGGATATTGTCACTGCATATCTGTATAGTGCACTAAATAATGATATATACATAAAAGTCCCAAAAAGACTAAAAATGTCTAAAGCATATAATTCAAATTTTCAAGAATTATTTTTTATTAGATTACAAAGATTTTTGTATGGTTTAAGTCAATCTAGGTGTATATGGTATAATCACCTTATTGAATATTTGTTGAAAGATGTTATGTAAGTAATTATATTTGCCTGTGTATTTTTATAAAGAAATCTAAATATGGATTTGTAATTACTACTATACATGTTGATGATTTAAATATCATTGAAACTCCTTAAAAGGTTTCAAATGCCACAAACTAGTTAAGGAAAAAATCTGAAATGAAAAATCTTGAAAAAACAAAATTTTATCTCGGCCAGCAATTTGAATATTTAAAGGATAAAATTTTTATCCATCAATCAATTTACACTAAAAAGTGTTGGTATGATTTAATATAAATAAATTACATCCATTAATCAGCCCAATGGTAGTTCGTTCACTCGATGTACAAAAAGATCATTTTCGACTTTGGGAGGAGAGTAAGAAAAGGTTCAAACGTATCATATCTAAATACAGTTAGTGCATTGATGTATTTTGCTAATAATACTCGACTTGATATATTTTTTTTTGTAAACTTATTAACAAAATATAGTTCCACACTAACCAAAGGCATTGGAATGGAGTTAAATATAACTTACTATATCCCCAAGGCATAATTGAAATGAGTTTATTTCATCCAAATGGGTCAAATACATAATTAATTGGATATGCAGATGTTGGATATTTGTCTGATCCACACAAAACTCATTCTTAAATGGGTTATGTATTTACATATAGTGACACTGCCATATCTTGGAGATCTATGAAATAAACAATGACTTTAATATCGAAAATTCTGTGTTAAAAAATTTTTACTAAATTTTTTCTTGTAAATTACCGGGACAAATCGGATGTAATCAATTTTGGCTTACCAATGAAAGCCTTATAAAATTTCTTGGAGTTTTTTTGTTATCCCTAAATATATTAAGAACTTGTATCCTCTAAGGTAAATTTTGGGTTAACAAATTGAACCAATTAATCTTGAAGTAATTAAGAAATATGAGAATCGAGTTTAGATTGAACTAGAAAATGAGATCAAGTTTTAAGTGAAATCATCAAGGTTAACAATCCAACTATAGAGTCCAATTTTAGAGTCTAATTTTTGAACTAATAATCCATGCATTTGAGCCCAAATCCTAGAGCCCAAATTTTTGAGTTAACACACTTCCAAAACTTCACTCACGTTTTCGCTCTCGTCTCTTGTGTAAATTTTTCTTTCATTTGTGGACAAGTGATAGAAAAGTCAAGGAAAGGCATTAAGTGTGGTGGGTGGCATTTAATGCAACAAAGGTGAGGCTGTAGGTTGTGTGACCCAAAGAAAGAAAGAGAAGTGGTATGTGTGTGTGTTAGCCGAGGAAAGGAAAGGGAGAAAGATAGAGAGAGGGGGGGTTCTTGAACCTTTTTGGGTTCTCTACACTTATCTTCTTTTCCCTTTCATTTTATTCAAATCTTCCAAACAACTTTCAGAAGAGTTATGATCTCTAAACCCTCTTAGTTCACTCTCAACATATTCTAGCAAATTTTGAGATGATCATAAGAAAGTTTGTGGTTTATCAAGATAAATAAAAGAAACTTGCATTTTGGAGATGATCTTGATGTGATAAGTTGTGAACTCATGAACAAAAAATAAGGTATGCTGAATACATGATTTTAGGTTTTAATCTATCCTTTGTATCATGATAAATGTCTTGACATGATGATTCCATTGAATGTTAGAATGTTAGATTAAGATGAAACTCTTGATATTATAAAATATGGTCAGCTTGACCTATTGATAATATTTCGACTATAACTTTCTTTGCATAGAAGTAAACTAAGTAGAGTTTATTTCTGATAACATTAGACTTCTAGGACTTTAAAATGATGTATTGTAGTAAACATTTTGATAAAAATTGTACTTTTGGTGAATTTTTCAAAAGAATATGTTTTGCAAAATGCTTTGTTTTCTATTATGTTTTATCCGTAGGGTTTGCTATGAATTTAAGCTATCTTTGAGACAAATATAGGCTAAAACTTAAACATGAAAGTTATAGATTCATATATTATCTTTAATTTAAAACTTGAATCACATGAGTTGGATATATGTAGTGAAAGTTATGACTATTTTTCTGTGACTGCGCAAATTGAAATTGTGCAGTTAAGGCAATCATATTATGAATTTAAATATTTTTATGTGAATAGAATGCATTTGGGGTATAAGCATAAAAGTCATAGAGTTATATTTAATCTTTAAGTGAAAGTTAGAATTTTCACAATGTAAGAATTTTAGTTTGAGATATAGTCATTTTTATAAGATTTGTATGTGTTAAAAATTATATTCTATTCATTAGATTTGATGATTTGGGATGAAAATGAGTAATGCATTGGTGTCTAACTTTATTTCTATATCATGACACATATAAAATATATTTAGGCGAAGGTACTTCAATCAAAGATAGAGTCGAGAATATAGATTTGTAGGAGTGCGCACCCTCCTCAAATAGTAAATGGTTGTATGATTGCACTTAAATAAGAAAAATAATTTTATTTAATTTTTTAAATGATTTTTGAAACTTGATTTTATATATTTTAATGTGAATGAAATATCCCAAAAGTTGAATTTGAAACATCTATGTATTCTATATGTTTTAAATGAACAAATGTGTCATATTGATTTATTTATGTTAAATACATTGTCATGTTGATTACTAATGAGTAATTGCTAAATTGATTACACATAAAATGGATTTATAAATTTTGTGAAATAGTGTATAGTCTGGTGGTTACTGGGAGAAGAGTTTGAATCCAAAAAAATGATTAATTGTTACCCCTCTATGGCACAAATCGTCGGATGTGTGGTGGGGATTAATAGACCATGGTATGTAGCTGAGCGCGACGATATATTCATGGCTGGACAACATGCGTAAGGGCATAGAATAGTTGATTGCACCACCAATAAAATATCACATCCAACACCAAGGATGTAGACATTTATGAACTTAAATTACTAAAACTCTTGGCGGTCCCACTAAAAGGTCATGATAGATCTTTATTGGGAACAATGATTTTGATTGCCCTATCTTTAAAAATGTGAATGGGTTGGATGCATATGAGTTTGAATCACAATGATTGGAAAATCTATTTAGTACTGAATGCTTTTGAGAATGATGCGATGATTTGAAATATTTATATTTGATATATCTACCATACAAATCTTATTTATGTACAATATACATATCATTCACTGTGTATAGTATATACTCACCCCTCCTACCTTCATTTTTCAGAGGAAGTCTAGTTAAGACTTTTGATTGTTTGGTGTAGAATTTGAAGAAACTTATTTTGTTGGATTCTTTCAGGTACCAGTTTTCTTTTGATTTGATGTATTAGTGGACCTAAATTGAGGAAAATTTTTTAATTATTTTGGAAACTTATTTTATACTATGTCTACTTGGTTTATGATTTGGCTATAGTTTGTATACTTAAATTGAGAATCTCCTTTTATTTTCTTTGGAATTGTTTGGGTGGAATTTGAATGAATTCCTTGAATAGGGACTTATTTTATACTCTACAAAATTTATTTAAATGATCGAACTGACTTTAGACATGCATATTTTGAATAGGGATGGACCGGGCTGGTCCGTTGGTTGTACGATAAATGCATATCGATTTAATTGGATTTGTTGAACTATTTTGGAAAAATGGATGGAGATTGAAGAATGTCTTGCAATACTTTGGTATATAGGTTAGATTTACTCGTATTTTGGAATAATGCGGTGATTGTTACATGTTTGATCTGAGAGTCGGGATGTGATAATTTTATTGATATCAGAGTTCAGGTATGTGTTAAAACATTTGAAAAGTTTTTCCAAATATTTAAAAGTTCTCAATTGTTTTCAAAATTTTTTGAAAGAGTTTGATATTCAAATTATTTCAAATGACTTTAAAAATCTCGTGCAAGTTTTAGAAAGTTAGAAATATTATTTTTAAGGGGTTAACATCTAGTCTAATTTCTATTCCATCTATTAAGTTTAGATTTTTTTGGGGCTAGAACTATACCCTTTAGATGAAAAATGAGAAATCTGAATGAAATTCTTCCTACTCTATCTCCTTAACTTGAGGTCACATCATCTTCACATGCACCTCCTCCGATACCGATCCACTTGGCTCCTCCAATCGGGATCCCTACTCCTCCTATAACTGCCCTCCAGTAGGTGATGGATAGTGAAACGCTTACAGAGCTCAGTTACAATCTCTACATTAAACCTTAGTTCCCCCATTGGTTCCTCCTAGTTTCTTCTTCTCCTTCGAGTTGGGATGAATTCCTTAAGGAATTCAACGAGAAGTATTACACCTGCTTTTATAGAGACCAAAAGTTAGAGGAATTTTTTAGGTTGGTGCAAGAAGATAAAACAGTGGTCGAATGTGAGATAGAGCTTAGGGAGCTATCTACGTATGTTCCAGAGTTTATCAACTCTGAAGAGTCCTTATGTGCTAAGTTTAGAGCGGGTTTAAATTTGAGTATAAGGAAGAAGATGTTGGTGATCAAAATCGATATATTCAACGATATGTTGCAATTAGCTTTGCGAGTCGAGAAAATGGTGGTTGAGCGGGAGAAAGTTAGAGAGAGTCATAGATAGAAAAGAAGATCTGGATTTACTTTAGGTCAAGGCTCCAAGAAGAGTAGGAGCATAGACTCTTATAGTGGTGTCTCTATTTCTGGATTTATTGGCTCTCCACAAAGCCAACAATCACTTCAGTTTGGTACTCCCATGGCTAGTGCCGCCTCCGAAAATAAGATAACGAGGAGTAAAAACCCTTGCCCAAATTACAAAAAGCTTCACTTATGGTTTTGTAGGGAACCGCGGAGATACTACTAATATGGGAAGGTAGGATATTTCTGTAATAATTGCCCGGAGTTGAGAATGAGCGGATAAAAAAGCCAACCGGGTTGAGATCAACCTAACAAATCTAGGGGTGGTCAAACCAATACCCCCATTCATTCATCAAATATTGCTTTGACTAGGAGCAATACGGTGGCCGCTCCTCGCCAACATTCCCAACTAAGAACTCGAACAATAATCTATACAATGACTAATGAGGAGATCCAGATCAATTCAGGTGTTGTCTGAGGTATCTTTTCTTAGACTTAAACTTTAATGATTTATAAATCATGATATGAATGCCACATAGCTTATGAAGCTAAGGTAAAATAGTGGTAGATGATATTGAGTGAAAAGAAAAATTATAAGTTTAATCTTTCAATGAAACTAAAATTTTTAAATATCCTCTTTTGAGTGCACATGGCATTGGTCCTCAATCTCTTGTCAGTGTCTAGATTTACAAAGAATTAGAGATTTTCCTTCTTATTGTACAATGAGAGCGGACAGAATTTTGTTGAATGGCATGATGGTGGAACCTTGCCTAGTGCTATTTTATTAAGAGAAAAATAAATACTATGTGAACCATATATTTCTTTAGTCTTCTATGTGCCTACTTCTTGTAGGGTGGAAACATTGTAAGCATCTTATACATAGTAAATTGAAACTTGAATTGAAGAGAGAAGGAAATTATAATAAGTATTTTCATTTTTGACATTTTTTGTTAGTTAGTTAATTGGAAAGCAAAGGAAAAGAAGTTCTTAAACTACATGATAAATGTCAGAATCTTTTTATTTCAACCAATTGGATTTAGATCTAATTGAATGTGTCATATTGCTCCTTATAGTACTATTGGGTACTTTACATTATAAATATACTTTTAAGTTTATTTAAACAAGTTATGCAATCCACATTCACATACTTATCTCATAATTAATGTGAAAGTGTAATGATATGTTATGGTTATATTTCATTTATTGTGGACCTTTGGCAGAGATGCTTACGGCTAAGTGAAATTATGAAAGTCTTTAATTGGAATGTTAGTACTTTTGGTGATAAAGGGAAGAATAGAAAGGTGAAGGAAAATATTTTGATTTTGATATTGTCTGTATCCCAGAAACTAAACTTGGGGGATGTTAAACTGATTAATGTCTTTGGGATCCAAGAAATAAGAGTTCAGAGTTTCTCCCATCAAGTGGGTCTTCTGGCAAGATTATTATTTGAGACATTTGAACTTTAGATTGCTTTCATGGTCTTCATTAATCTTTTTCCATCTCCATCCTTCATGTTATCAGTCTTAGTCAATGTTGGTTTGTAATAGTATCCTTGAACAGGTTGAGACTTCATTGTTTATTTGGGACTTGTATGAGTTCTTTGGGATATGATCTCGAAATTGTGTTTGGGCATAAATTTTAATATTGTTGGATTTCTTTCAAAGAAGCTTCTTGAGTACATTAAATATTTATTTCTTTAATTTCTTTGTTAGGGGTTGTTAGCTTCAAGGTACTCCTCTTTCCAACGCCCAGTACATATGATTTATAGTCAGGGGTTAAAGTGCTACAACTGGTATCAATTATTTCCTTTCCTCCAAAGAGTGGGAATACAATTTCGTAATTCTAGACATAAGAACTTTACTAGAACCATTTGAGATGTGAAGTTTAATCACATTAATTAGGATCCTACTCCTTTTAGGTTTGAGAACATGTGGATTTCTCATACAAATCTAATAAAATTCATAAATGATAGGTGGATCAACAACATTATAAAGGATAAAAAGGGTTCAAGATCATAAGAATGTTGAATAGCCAAGAGGACGTACTATCCCCACCTTTTTTATATATAGTTTTCTTTTATATTTTGAGAACGAAAATTTTTTTAGGGGGTTTAGTGTTGTAATACTGAAAATTCGGTATTA
Organism: Dillenia suffruticosa; assembly: GCA_033439265.1. Taxonomy (NCBI): domain Eukaryota; kingdom Viridiplantae; phylum Streptophyta; class Magnoliopsida; order Dilleniales; family Dilleniaceae; genus Dillenia; species Dillenia suffruticosa. The sequence goes on from JAVTVX010000001.1 coordinate 12,615,758, forward strand.
AAAAATTTTTATTGAATTTTTCTTGTAACTTACTAGGAAAAATTGGATGTAATCAATTTTGGTTTACCAACAAAAGATTTATAAAATTTCTTGGAGTTTTTGTGTTATCTTTAGTTGTATTAAGGATTTGTATCCTCTAAATCAAATTTTGGGATAATAAATTGAACCTATTAATCTTGAAGTAATTAAGAAATATGAGAATTGAGTTTCAATTGAACAAAAAATTGGGCCCAAATTTTAAGTGAAATCCTTAAGGTTAACAATTCAACTATAGAGTCCAATCTTTGAGCTAATAATCCAACCATTTGAATCCAAATTTTTGAGTTAACACATTTCCAAAACTTCACCTATGTTTTGACTCTCTTCTCTTGTGTGCATTTTCCTGTTATTTGTGAACAAGTGATAGAAAAGTCAAGGAAAGACATTAAGTGTGGTGGGTGGCATTTAATGTGACAAATGTGAGGTTGTAGGTTGTGTGACCTAAAGAAAGAAAGAGAAGTGGTGTGTATGTTAGCCAAGGAAAGGAAAGGGAGTGTGTGTGTGTGTGTTAGTCGAGGAAAGGAAAGGGAGAAATAAAGAGGAAAGGGAGAGATTAAACTTTCTTGGATTCTCTATACTTCTCTTTCTTTTCTTTTTCATTTTATTCGAATCTTTCAAACAACTTTCAGAAGAGTCAAGATCTCTAAGCCCTCCTAGCACACTCTTAACATTTTCAGTAAATTTTGAGATGATCATAAGAAAAGTTTGGGATTTATCAAGATAGATCAAAGAAGTTTACATTTTGGAAGTGATAAGTTGTGAGCTCATGAACCAAAAATAAAATATGTTAAATACATGGTTTTAGGTTTTAATCTATCTTTTGTATTATGATAAATGTTTTGGAGTGATGATTGAACCCATTGAGGGGGTGTTTGATATGCTGAGATGATCATAAGAAAAGTTTGGGATTTATCAAGATAGATCAAAGAAAATTGCATTTTAAAAGTGATCTTGAGGTGATAAGTTATGAACTTACAAATAAAAAATAAGATATGTTGAATATATGGTTTTAAGTTTTAATCTATCATTTGTATTATAATAAATGTTTTGGCATGATAATTGAACCCATTGATGGGGTGTTTGGTAAGAAGATATGGGAACAAGGAATTGAAATAAAACTGAAAGATAATATTTGAATTAATATTAAGGAAATGAACATTTTGGATTCATATCTAAAAATCTAAAAATCTACAAAACCCAAGTAAATTCCTGTTTCATTCTCAAATAATTATTTACTCTCACATTTACTCAAATTTATTCATTACTCTCCACTCATACACTTTCTTATCTTTTTACATTCTAAAAAAATACCAAAAATCCATATTTTTAATTGGACAATTTTTTTATATCAATTTTTTTTAAATTAATCAATTCAAAATTTTGTAAAATTAGATTTCAAATTTTAATAAATAAAATTATGATTAATTTTACAAGATAAATTTTAATGCAAAGTCTCACTTTCTTTTCTAAAATTTCGAGTTTAAGATTTCATATATATATGTATAAAACTAAACAAGTGAAAAAATATAAAATTTTCATTATTAAGTTACTTTTTTATTTTTTTAATTTTTAAAAGTAATATAAAGTTTACTTGATAAACTCATATATTATTTATTTTCTCAAATGAAATTAATTTCATATAATATTTTAAAACACTTTATTTTAAATTATTCCTAGTTTTTATTGTATATTGAAATAAGGGTAAAATTAAAAAAATTGTTAATTCCTATTCTAAAAAAAACAGCCAACCAAACAGCAGCTATAGTAATGATATTTATTTCGGTGTACTGAACCAAACAGATGAATTAAAATAATTCTATCAATTATGAATCCAGAATATATGATTTTAATTCTAATTTTAATTCCCAGAACCGAACTAAATGCTCCTTGAGTGCTGAAATGTTAGATTGAGATAAAACTCTTAAAATTTTGTAAACTGGTCAACTTGACCTGACCTATTGATGATATTCCGATCATAACTTTCTCTGCATAGAAATAAACTGATTAAGGTTTATTCTTGTTAAAATTAGATTTCTAGGCTTTAAAATAATGTATTGCAATAGATATTGTGATAAGAATTGATTTTTTTGTGAGTTTTTCTAGAGAACATGTAAATTGAATTTTTGAGACAAATTTAGATTAAAGCTTGAACATGAAAGTTATAGATCTATATTTTATTTTTAATTTGAGACTTGAATCATGTAAATTGGATATATGTAGCAAAAGTTATAACCATTTTTCTATAACTGTGCAAATTGGAATTATGCAATTAGGACAACTATATTTTAGATTTAAATGTTTTTGCGTGAATAGAATAGGCTTAGAGTATAAATAAAAAAGTCGTAGAGTTATATTTAATTTTTAAGTAAAGTTGGAATTTTCATAATCTGAGAATTTTAATTCGAGATATGGTTATTTTTTTAAAACTTGTTTGTGTTGAAAATTTTGTCCTATTCATTAAATTTGATGATTTGGAATGAAAATGAATAATGCATCGGTATCAAACTTTTATTCTATATCGTGGTATATATAAAAAATATTTAGGTGAAAGTCTTTCAACCAAAGATAGAGTTGAGGATTTGGATTTATGAGAGTGTGCATCCTCCTCAAACGGTAAGTTGTTGCATACTTGCATTTAAATAAAAAAATATTTTTATTGAAGTTTCAAAATGATTTTTGAAATTTAATTTTATATACTTTAGTGCGTGTGAAATATACTAAAGATTGAATTTGAAACACCAATGCATCTTATATGTTTTGAATAAACAAATATGTCATGTTGATTTATTAATATTGAATGAATTGTTATATTGATTACTAATGAGTAATTGCTAAATTAATGGCACATGAAAAAAATTTATGAATTTTGTGAAAAGGTGTATGGTTTGGTTACTAAGGAAGAGCTTGAATCTTGAAAGACGACTAATCATTACTCTTCCATGGCACAAACCATCAGGTATGTGGTAAGGATTAATAGACCATGGTATGTAACCAAGCATGACGTACATTTATGGCTGAGCAACATGTATAAGGGGGTGGAAAAGTTGGCTGCACTACCAATGACATCACATTGAACACCAAGGATAGGGGGCATTTATGAATTTAAATTACTAAAACCCTCGGTAGTCCCACTATAGGTCATGGTAAACCTTCGTTGGGAACCATGATTTTGGTTGCCCTATGTTTAGAAATGTAAACTTGTTGGATACACATTAAATTGAATCATGATGATTGGAAAATCTACTCAGTATTAAATACTTTTAAAATGATGCGATGATTTGAAATATAGATATTTGATATATCTATCACACAAATCTTATTTATGTACAACATATATATCACTCACTGAATATATTATATACTCACTCCTCATATTTTCATTTTTATAGAGAAAGTTTAGTTGAGTTTTGTGATTGTTTAGTGTCGGATTTGAAGAACCTTATTTTGTTGAACTTTTTTGAGTATTGGTTTTCTCTTGGTTTGAGGTATTAGTGGACTCAAATGGTGGCAAACTTTGTAATTATTTTGGAAACCTATTTTATAGTATGTCTACTTGTTTTAGAATTTGGTTACGGTTGTATACTTAAATTGAGGATCTCTTATCTTCTTTGGAATTGTTTCGGCAGAATTTAATATAGATCGCTTGAGTAAAGACTTGTTTTACATTATGCAGATTTGATTTGAATGACCTGGCTGACCTTGTGTATGCATATTTTGAATAGGGACGAACTGGACTGGTTTTTTGATTGTGCGATGAAGGCACGTCGGTTTATTTGAATTTGTTGAATTATTTTGAAAAAATGGATGGAGATATACCTTAAGATATTTTGGTGTACGGATTAGGTTTATCCATATTCTGGGGGTAATATAGTGGTTGTTACGTACTCGATTCGAGAGTTGGAGCGAGACAATGACTACTACATCATTGAATCATGTTGAGATATCAGTGATTTATGAAAATAGTCGTGAATGAATGGATCAGATTAATAGTTAATTACATTCAAATATAATGTGGTTTAACTAATATCAAGAAAACTCCCATAATATTATATGAGAACAATACTGCAAACATATTAAAGAATGGATACATTAACAGTGACAATACAAAGCATATATTTTCCAAATTATTTTTCGCACATGATTTAATACAAATGGAAATATTGACATTCAAAAAATTCAATCAAGTGAAAATCCTGAATACTTGTTCACAAAAGTATTATTCACCACATATTCAAGAAAATAATTCATAAAATTGGGACGCAATATCTTAAAGATATCATACGATATTTTTATCAGAGGGAGTATAATATGAAGTGTTTTATGTATAATGAAAGATGTACTCTTTTTCCTTTACTAGATTTTTTGTTCCATTAGATTTTTTTTAGTAACGTTTTAATGAGACATATTTCTTATATAATGGATATTTAAGGGAGAGTGTTATAAATGTTAAGAAATTTGAATGGATGTCTATAAATAACACATGACAATTGACTTTTGGTTTTCTAGGTAATTGTTGACTTTTGAGCTATTACACTTAATGAATATGAGTTTCCATTGTATAAATTTTAGTTTGTTACACTTGATGAGAGTGACTTTTTGTATTCCTTTCAAGTACTTATAAATAGACTCTCTTGTAACCTCATTTGTACATACCAAAAAAAAAAAAAATCTTATTCTTTCTATTCTCTCTTTATATATGTTGTGCTTAAGTTTTGAGTTAGATTTTGTTTTTATATTATTTCAATTTCTATTTTGAGCATATCAAATTGTGGGCTCCAAAAACTAAAATTCTATAATAATTTTTATTTTTTAGATAATTTTTATATTATTCTTAATTAAATAAATTTGATTGATTACATCAACGTTAAATTAATTTGTTTCTAAACTATTTTTGATTAAGACAGTTTAACCAATCTCTATTGAGTTAATACAAATAATTAAATCCTTTTGACAAAAAATAATCCATAGATAGTCTCAAAATAAAATTTATTTTTAATTTTATCATCATAATTAAGATTATGACTCACTTTTATGTTGATCCAAAATACATTGGCTCACTCAATCACATGTATATCTAGAAATTATATGACAAACATGGTCAGCACTATATGTTTGGCAAAAATTGGCATTATATTATATTTTTGCCCTTGATCTTCTCTAAAATAATATCCACTTTAAAGGAGACATTTCTTCCCATGAGATGTGTATAAACCTACCAAATTCTACTAATAAATAAGCAAAAAATTTGGTCTTGAGTCTCCCTTGGAAAGGTGTACGTCTAAACCTTCTCAATTGCATCGGCAACGTGATCTTCAAAGGGGATTTTATGAGTATTAATAATTATAAAAATAAAAATTATTAGAAATTATAATTCAATAACTATAAATTAGTTTACTATACTTTCTTACAATACATAAAACTATTTTATAAATATTAATATTTATAAAAATTATAGAAATCTCAGTAACATGTTTTAGACAAGGGACAATGGGCTCAAACTAGTATTTTTTTCTTTATGTACGAGAGATATTCGAATTCAAAAATTTTTTTAAAAAGAAACGATCATGATCGACTTATAACTCATTTGGAACTGAAACCAAATATAATTATAGGGGGCTAGAGAGGGGCTATGGATCCACCAACTCTCATACGAAATCCCTAGGGTTGGCAATCTAATCTTTTGAATCAGAATTTATAAAGCCCGGGTTTGACCAGTTTAAAATTTTATGGGTCTGACCTTGAGTCTGAATCAAGAAAACTAGAAGAATCGAGACTCAAATTCCACCCAAAAAATTAAAAGTGTTTCGAACCCATTTCGGCCAGACTCGAGTCCAAATCTTAAATTTCATTTTTTATATTTTTAATATATTTTATAGTATAATAAATTCAAAATAAAAATATATTAATCATTCAAAATAAAATACAAAATAAATACCACCATATCAAATTAAGAATTATACATTATTATGAAAATTAACAATAACAATATCCTGAAAGATTAAAAAAATTATACAAAAAATAATATATTAAACTTCTCAAAATCATATGTAAAATCACAATATTTTTAAAAAAACGTAAAAGAAAATTGATTTTAAATAGATCAAATCTATAACGGGCCGAGCCAAGTTTTTAATTATAATGTAGTACTCTACCGAAAGAGCAACAAAAATCTTTGAAACCCAAGTTAGTTTATAGAGAAAATTTTTTATTTTCTAAAGATCCAAAAAAAAAAAAAAAAGAGAAAAATGTGTGTAGTACATAGACGGGGAGAGAGAGAATGTGTTTTTGTAATAGTTACTTATTATATATTAGTCTCTTATTAGAAAAAAAATTGAATATAAAAGATAGGGAAGAACATGGAAGCAATAATAAGAATATGAACCCTAATTTTTTTTATTGTTTTAATAAATTATTATAATAAATTGAATTTATATAGAAAGTTTATTATCATAATATAAAAATATAATATTATAAATATGAAAATATAAAATAAAAATAAAATAATTTAAAAATCAAATCAATAATTAATTTAATTTTAATAAATAATATATTCTAATAATCGTATGAGAAGCTAGTTATTTAAGTATGGTTTTAAACCAAATATTGTGTAGTGTGGTGACTTGAGAAGGTTGATGCATAGCTAAATGCTTGCACTTTTGTAGAGAAATAAAAATATGTTACTTGTTGTTTGTACTTTTGACAGCAAATGTTATGTTTATGAGAATTCTTGGAGATTTCAAAATCCCTTTTTTGACTGTTGTTTATGTTTTTTACCATATAAATATAGCAATGGCTTAATCGAAAAAAATAAAATATTTCACCCAAATTATGTATCTTACTGCTTTATACCAACAAATTGGTATCATAGCCATATTCTACGAGGATCTGTGTGAGTGAAACCTGTAATGAGCTCGTCTTTCCCATCACTAAAAGACTAAACACCTAACCTTCATACATGATTGGAAGTATGATATAGATCTATTAGGAACAACACCAAATAAGGAGGGCTTGCTAGTATGGTTGACTAGGGCCTGCTAGTATGGTTAACCATTACCAATGGGATGGTCAACTATTACCAAGGGTGTTTTTGCCATTTTCCTTTTTTTATTTCTTTTTTTTTCTTCTTTTCAACGCTTAAATTCCATTAAGCTATTGTAGTTGGGATTGGTTAAAACCAATTCGATTATAGGGTAAGATAAGAAGATTCTCCAAACAAATTCGCTCTTATATTTAATCTAGCTTCATCACTTAATGGAAAGTAGAGATATTTCTTTCCAGTTTGGCCTTGTGTCATTGCTTACTACCTTCCTTCTATCTTCTTCTACTTCTTGTCCACCATAGCTCGACTAAACAAAAATCAAGGCTGAGGCTGATCTCGTGTAAATCCTACCATTTTGGTATCAGAGCCGGTATCGATGGCCGACAATCTACGAGTACAGTGCCTGGAACAACAAGTTGAGTCTTTGAGTAGTGGTCAAGAGAGGATATTGAAGCAGATGGCCGAGATGTTCCAACTGTTGCAAGCAAGGGAAGGGTTCTCCACCAACACAAGGGAGAACACTGAGGAAAGATCTTCCTTGTGGGCAACACTAGGATCGATCACACCTAGGCTTGCGAAACTTGATTTTCCATGCTTGGATGGCTTGAAAGACCTCACATTTGGGCATGTTGTGCAGACCAGTTCTTTGATTTTCAAGGAACCCAGTTGGAGGACCAAGTGAGATTGGTTGCTTTTCATCTTGAGGGCAACGCTCAAGTGTGGATTCAGAGGAAGAGAAACGCTCAACAAAGCTTCAGTTGGGAGGAGTTCAAGTCAGAGCAAGGAAACCGATTCGAAGTCATGACCCATACGGATGCCTTTGGTGATTTAAGCAAGATTAGGCAGACGAGCATGGTTAGGGAATTTCAATCCCAATTTGAGAGTTTGCTGGGGCGAGTTGGGCATTTCACGGACGAGCAAGAGGCTTCTCTATTTGTGAGTGGACTCAAGGACCATATATGGGTCGATGTAAAGGCCCAGTGACCTAATTCACTACGTGCTCAATTGGTCTAGCCCAGATTTACGAGGAGAAGCATTTAAAGATGGGGCTCGATAGCAAAGGAATACTAGGGCTCAAAAGGAATACACACAATAGTATTTCCTCTTTATCAGATGGTTGATTGGGAGACAAGGCCATTACCGTGCGACGATTCACTCCCGTAGAACTCCAATAATGTAGAGAGCAGGGGCTGTGTTATCATTGTGATGAGAGGTATCACCCCCGACACTAGTGCAAAAAGCTATTCTTAATTGAAAGGGAGGATAAAGTAGCTAGACTTAAAGATTCATCGAAGACCAATGTTGGTTGACTCAACTAGATGTGAGGTTGAGTATCTTTAAATATGACCGAGATTTGACTCTCGCTGGAGTATCGGACCCTTATGTGTATAGAGCATTCTCTGTTTGGAGACCCACCCTCCGAAAGGAGCCACTGCAGCGGTTGGTATGGATTAGTCGGGGCAAAATCTTGAATACCGGATAGTGTAAGACATGGTACCAAAAAAAAAAGATTCATTGAAGGGTGAAGAAATTATGGAGGTTCTAGAGATTTTGATTCATGCTTTCACGGGGGTGTCTTTACCTCAAACTATGAGAGTGATCGGATGCTTGGGGAAAGTTTCCTTGATGGTCTTGGTGGACTTAAGGTCCACTCATAATTTCATTAGCGAAGAAATAGTGAAGGAGGTTGGGCTCAAGGTCGAAGCCGGAGTAGAGAGTGCATTACCAGCATTGGGTTTTGTAGAAAGCTAACAATTTCATTGCAAAATACTCCAATTACAATTGATTTATTTGTAATTAATTTGGAAGGATGTGATGCTATCTTGGGGATTCAATGGTTATGAACATTGGGTCAAATACTTTAGGATTTTGGAAAAATGAAAATGAGGTTCCAGTGTAAGGAAGTTATGATCAAACTCAATGGGACAAAGGGGGTTAAACCCAAGTCAATTAGGGAGAAAGCTCTGGCCAAAACCTTGGATCAAAATAGAGGATGGGGAACCTTACTGCACATTCGAGCATTGGAAGATAAGGGGGAATGTCACATCCCGACCTACAGGTCGAGCACGCGAACAAACCACTGCGACTCCTTGAGACAAGGGTATACCCTACTTGTACACCGAGATGATGCAAGGCTAATATTATGATTAATATCATGACCCTGCTCGACATCCTAAATTAAATCATATAGTGGAAGATTAGAAGAAGAATATTTTTTAGAAATTTCTTTAAAATTTTTGTCTCTAATTTATATATAATATTTATATACGCGATCTAGTTGTAAACAAAGATGTATATGAATACTTATCCAGTAGCATCTCTCAGTAAAACTTGTGGAATAGTATCTCAATATAAGTCAGTGCAGTATAAGTTAAAACTTTTAAATATGAGGGGGTAAGTATAATTCACATACTTAGTGAATGAGGTGTAAGAACTATATATAATGACAATAAATGAATTTGTGAAAGTGGCAAGTCAAATTATCATTTTCAAATTTATATTCATTTGCAACATATCATATAATTCAAAATAATATGTATTTTTATCATAATCATTACATCATAAGGTGTTAATAGGTAATAAAACATATTTTACCTGTAGTTTGGCCTAACTAGGGTAAAACCCACAAAGGGGTCACCACAATATCATAAGAATGAACATATATATTTTTCTTTTAACCCCTTCCCTTGGTGTTGACACAGTCCTCATGTGGTGTTAGTCTATTGGATCCGTTGGTCAGAGACAAGGGACTCAAACCCCTTCTTTTGTGTTACCCCACCATATCACCCCATCAGATAAACGCTTAATATCATGGTAGGGAGTACGGTATAACCACCATATACCATTCTATAATCATACACATGTACCACATATCATCATTTATAAATCTTTATTCGTAAAAGAAAAATACGGCACTATTAGTTATCATAATATCATGATACAATTTTCACATAATATCATTTCAGGACATGTCACAAATATTAAAATATTTATAAATCACATTTCAAAATTTATTTATAAACATTATGATCAAACTATTTTTCATTTAAAGTCAGAAATAGTTCTTTCACTCACATTGACTAGGGATGGTACACCACTCCCCTTAACTGTGCTTGTTTCTAAGGCAAGTCACATCTCATACAAAAACGAAACCCTACGCTTAGGTTAAATAATATATAATTCGTCAATTATTTCGATAATATCATATCATAGGACTACGAATTGCATATGGAAATATTTTTCTTTAAGATAAAATCTCAAATTCTATATTTAGAAAAATTTCAAATCTAAATTTACAAATTTCAACTCTGCGCAGTTTTGGGGGAAACTCCATATCTTCCTGTGTACTCCTCCAATTTAAGTGATTCCTATCTCTAATCGAAGACAAGATATTGATCTAAAATCTTCTAGTTTATACCACCCTCAGATTTTATGTGCATAATTTTATAAAATTCCTTTTTAATTTCAGTTTTAGCTTTAAAAACTATTTCTGCGCAGTTTCAGTAAAAATACTATAATTTTTTGTCTACTACTCCGATTCAAGTGATCTTTAGTTTAAATTAAAGATAAGACAGACACCTAAAATGTTCATGTTTTAAGTTTCTCCAAATTCCATACAAAGGATATTTTAAAAATTGGTGAATCATGCTAAACTCCCAAAAATCGCTAAAAATCGATTCTTTCATGAAATATTTCATATAATATACCATTTTAAATATTAGGAAGTCTAATGTGCACACAAATAAACGATTTAGATTTTCAATTCCTATAAAATGAGATATCATAGCAAGACTACACAAGACTCAAATCTAGAATTTAATATCTAGTATGTTAGTATGGATACTAATGTAACACTCAATAAATGATTTAATCATTGCACAAGTTAAAACATGTTATCTTTCTTGTAAGCTCTCTTGCTAATAATATATATCAGCACTTCCTTTGAATTCTTGAAAATTTTTTATATCACCTTAGCAAAAATCAAATAACAACACATTAATACAATACTTCTATACCTCCATCTTGAAATCAAAATTTCCAACAATACTCTTACCTCTTTGGCTTCATGATTGAACTCAATTTTAGAGAGGTAGTTTTCATATTTTTGTCCAAAGGAGGAGGAATGAAGAAAAAGTGAATCAAAATTTTCAAAACAAATTCCTTTATAAACCTAGCAAAGTATTTTTGACCATTGGATCATCCCATACATTATTTTAACCATCCACTTGTCTTATCACTCAAACCATGCAATTGTTGATTCAAGCAAATTCCATATACTCCATTAGGAGTCTTGTTGGACGTCCATGTCAAGAGAAGAAGTGTCACAACTAATACACACTATTCTAATTACATTTCATACATAAATTGCCATCCTATGAGCTTTCTTGAATGTGAAACAATTCTATGTGGTCACTAACCAACCTTGCTGCCCTCCTGATCAATCATTTGGCTCCAATTGTCCATCATTGAGTAATTTGCAACCTAGTCCCTAAACTTTCCTTAATTGCATTTAGACCCCAACTTTTAACAAATTTACATTTTTGGTCCCTATGAAATTTTATTCGAAATTCCTTAAAAATGTGAAATTTCATTTAAATACCTTTATTTAAATGTGTAGACCTTTCCTTAGCCATTTTGACTTCTTTAGGCCTTGCCGGCGCTTGCCGAGAAGGTTTTCAGCTTACTAATAATTTTTGGTTTTAGCGATTTTGAGACGAAACTTCAAAATACATAAATAGATAATTAAAATTATATTTAGATGTCTCAAAAGGATGTTAATATATATTTAGAATCATAAGGAGTGATACATGATATACAGTCACCAGAAATCGATATTATAAGAAACATGGAGGCAGTTGGGAAGAATGGGAGGCTAAGTTCCCTGAAGTATTTAGGGCTAAGATAAGACTACCCCCAAGGAGAAAGCATGACCACTGAATCTACCTAAAACTAGGAAGTGAGCCCGTGTATCTAAAACCTTATAGGTACTCGCATTTTCAAAAATAGGAGATTGAGAGGTTAGTTGAGGAGATAATTTAGCAGGGGACTGTCCAAAGTGGTAGAAGTTCTTATTCATCCCTAGTGCTATTAGTAAAACACCGCAATGGATCATGGTGTTTTTGCGTGGACTATAGAGCACCCAATCAACTAACGGTGAAAGATAAGTATCCAATTTTAGTTATTGAAGAGCTTTTAGAGGAGCTACATAGGGCTCGGGCTTTCACTAAGTTAGACCTGAGATCGGGTTATCATCAGATTCGAATGGAAGCTAAGGATGTGGAGAAGATTGCTTTCCACACTCACCATGGTCATTTTGGATTTTTGGTAATGCCTTTCAGATTACCCAGTGCTCCTGCAACATTTCAAAGCTTAATGAATGATATTTTCAGACCATATTTGAGGAAGTTCATTTTGGTATTCTTTTATGATATCCCAATCTATAGCAAAAACTGGGATGACCACTTGCTCCACTTGAGAGTTATACTGACTATCTTAAGGGACAATGGTCTAGTTGTAAAAAAAGAAAGATGTGTCTTGGGATTGCAAGAGATAAAATATTTGGAACATATCATCAGTGCAGAAGGATTGAGAGCTAACCGATCAAAAATTAAGGCAATGAAAGAATGGCCAAGGCCAAGGAATTTGAAGGAGTTTCACAGATTTCTTGGGTTAACTGGCTATTACCAACGTTTCATAGCCCATTATAGAGCACAGCTAGGTCATTGACTGATCTATTGAAAAATGGAACTTCAATTGGGTTGATGAAGCCAAGATGGCCTGCAAGGAATTAAAAAATTTAATGGTTACAACACCTGTTCTAACGTTGCCAAACTTTGATCATGAATTTTTTGTTGAATGTGACGCATCGGGTGAGGGCATTGGAGCAGTCTTTGTGCAAGCAAGGCAACCCATTGCTTATTTTAGCTCAGCTGTCAAGGGAAAGAATCTCTCACTATCCACATATGAATATGACAAGGAGCTTCTCACTTTAGTCCTTGCTATCAAATATTGGCGATCATATCTTTTGGGAAGAAGGTTTGTAGTAAGGATGGATCATCATAGTCTGAAATATTTATGGGAACAGCACATAACCACGGATGCAAAGCAAAAATGGTTGATCAAATTGCTGGGATATGATTTCTCAATTGAATACAAACAAGGAGATTCGAATGTAGTAGCAGATGCTCTCTCCCGGGTACCACAAATGGGGACAATAGATGCCATTTCCTTTCCTGAGCCTCTATGGTGGCAGTCGATTCAAGATGAAAATAAGTAGCACCCTAAGCTCCTAAGAATGCATCAACTGTTACAAGATGGACAGGCCATAGGATTGTGGGAAATTAAGAATTTTGTTCTTCAATGATAAAATTTACCTCCTAAAGAACTCCTCACTCATACCCACTCTAAGTCAAGAGTCCCAAGGTTTAGGCCATGAGGGGTTCCTCAAATCAATCCATCGAGCGTTAGAAGTCCATGAAAGAGATGGTAAAGCAGTTCATTCAAGAATGTGACATTTGTCGAAGGAACAAGAATGACCATAGGAAGCCAAGTGGATTGTTTAGCCTCTACCAATTTCAGAATATATTTGGTCTAATATCTCAATGGACTTGTGGAAGGGCTGCTAAAATCAAGGGAAAAGTCAGTAATCTTAGTCATTGTAGATTGATTAAGTAAGCATGCACACTTCATTTCCCTTGCTCATCCCTATACTACTGTGTCCGTTGCACATATTTGCTTTGAAAACATTTTCAAGTTACATGGGATGCCAGAGTCTATTGTGTATGATCGAGAAATAGTTTTCACTGGTCGATTTTGGAAGGAATTGTCTCACTTGGAAGGCACAAATTTCAACTATAGTTCCTCTCATCACCCCAAAACAGATGGACAAACTGAGGAAGCGAATAGCACGGTAGAAGTATACTTAAGGTGCTTTACAAGTGAATAGCCCAAAAATTGGGTGCAATGGCTACCATGGGTTGAGTACTGCTATAATACGAGTATACACTTTACAACCAAGGTGTCCCCTTTTGAAGTAGTCTATGGGAGGCCTCCCCCTAACCCTTTGTCATATGTTTGTGGCACCGCCCGTGGGCAAGCGGTTGAAGATGCATTGCTAGTTTGAGATCAAATGTTGACAGCACTAAAGAAAAACTTGCAGGTGGTAGTCAAGAAAATGAAAAATTACTATGACAAAAGCATGAAGATCATGAGTTTAAGGTGGGTGACAAAGATTACTTAAAGTTGTAACCATACAAACAAATTTTTGGCTAAACGCAGTTCCAAAAAACTAGCTCCTCGCTTTTTCAGCCCTTTTATGATTTTAGAGTGTATTGGTAAACTTGCATATAAATTACAACTTTCAAATGGTAGCAAGATTCATATGGTATTCCATGTAACTCTACTCAAGAAGCATTTGAGAGTTGCTATCCAAGTTAAGCCTAACCTACCAGGTTAGGGGAACCTTGCTGCCTGAAGAACCAAAAAAAATTCTTGGCTAGAGAACCAAAGATAACACTGCTGAGGTCTTAATAGACAAGCCAAAAGAGGATGCCACCGGGAAATTGAAGAGGAGTTTGTAGAGAAATATCCAACTTTCCCCATCTTTGAGGGTAAGGATGTTTTTGGGTAGGGAGGAGTTGATATAGATCTATCGGAACAACATTAAATAAGGAGGGCTTGCTAGAATGATTGACTATTACCAATGGGTTGGTCGACTAGGGCCTGCTAGTATGGTTGACCATTACCAATGGGAGGGTTGACTATTACCAAGGGTGTTGTTGTCTTTTTCTTATTTTCATTTTATTTAATTTCCTTGTCTACTTCTTTTCCACTGTTAAATTCCATCAAACTATTGTAGTTGGGATTGGTTACAACCAATTTAGTTGCAGGGTAAGATGAGAAGATTCTCCAAACGAATTGACTCTTGTATTTAATCCAGCTTCATTACTCAATGGAAGGTAGAGACATTTCTTTTTCAATTTGGCCTCGTGTCATTGCTTACTACCTTCCTTCTAGCTTCTTTTACTTCTTGTCCACCATAGCTCGACCAAACAAAAGTCAAGGCCGAGGCTGATCTTGTGTAGATCCTACCAAAGTAATTTCTTGTCTGCCCCTCCAGTTTTCACAGGAGAAAATTACCACGCATGGGCTGTAAGAATGGAATCTTATTTAGATGCACATAGACTATGGGAATTGGTTGAAATAGATGAAATTCTGCCACTTCCTGAGGATCTAACAACGGATCAAATTATAGATCACATGGAGGAAAGGAAGAAGAGGCACAAAGTCAAGACCTATATTCACTCTGCAGTATGGAAAGATCAAATGCAAGTCCTGAATACAAAAAAAGAATTTAAGATGCAGAAGAAGAAGGAGAAAGGACTACCAAACATATTACTGAAAGTGATCAACAAGATCAAACTGCTGGGAGATGAACTTCCCTTATAGTTGGGTTGATGAAAAAATTTTAATAACTTTGCTACGTAGATTTGAATCCAAAATTTCTTCTCTTGAAGAATTTAGAGATTTGTCAACAATATCTCTTGTAGAATTCCTAAATACCCTTCAAGCTCAGGAGTAAAAGAGGGTGTATCGGAATGATGGAGCAGTTGAGGGAGCATTTCAGGCATATGAGAAAGGTCAAGGTCAACCAAATGGCTAAGATTAGAAATTGAATTTGAAAAAGAAGAATGGGAAGGAAGGTGAAAGTAGTGGTAGCAAAGAGAAATTTCCTCCACGTCAACACCGTAAGAAAACTTCAAATTCATAACAATATTGTCGGTCTAGACCTGATATTCAATGCAGGTCTTGTAGCCAAATGGGTTACATGGAAATGATGTGCTAAAACAAACAACATCAAGCTCAAGTAGTAGATCAACAATAGGAGAAGGAGCAACTTTTTGTGGCAACCTGCTTTACAAGTAGCCGTTTAAGCAATGTCTGGTTAATACAGTCACTTTTCAAACAATTGGACAAGTCAATAATATCAAAAGTTAGAATTGGCAATGGGCATTTTATTGAGGTAAAAGGTAAAGGGACTGTTGCAACAGAAGGTTCTGCAGGTATTAAACTAATCTCTAATGTGTTGTTTGTGCTTGAGATTGATCAAAACTTGCTGAGTGTGGGGCAACTCCTTGAGAAAGGTTATTTTGTTACATTTAATGATAAAATGTGTGTGATAGCTGACTCTTATGGTTCCGTTCTATTTTCTGTAAGAATGAAAGACAAAAGTTTTTGCTTGGAGCGGATTGAAGTAGAGTTCGATGCATATCCATGTACCATGTACAAGGCTGAATTACATTACAAAAAAATATGTTTTTAACCACAAATTGAGTGATGAAAATTTTAAAAACATTCGTCCCTAAAAACATTAGCGATAAAAAATTTTTCATCACTAATAATGCGTCGCAAAAATTTGACTACGGAAATTAGAAATCCGTCGCTAAATTTAGCGACGAATAATTTTCCGTCGCTAAAATTCTTTTAGTTGCTAAAATTCGTCATAAAAATTTAGCGACGAAAAATTATCCGTTGCTAAATAAGCGACGGAAAAAAATCCATTGCTAAATTTAGTGAAGAAAATCTAAATTCATCGTTAAATTTAGCGACGGATAATTTTTATCGGTAAAATCCATTGTTAATTTAGCGACGAAAATTTATCCGTCGCTAATTTAGCGACGCAAAAAAAGTCCATCGCTAAATTAGCGACGGATTCCAAATTCGTTACTAAATTCAAAATGCTCAAGGGAGCGCACGCGCCTGGACGAGCCCTCGCCCTCGAGCCAGCCCGCCCACCCGAGCTAGCGCCAGCCTACAAGCACGCGTGCCCGCCCGAGCCAGCACCAGCCTGCAAGCGCGCCTGCCCGCCCGAGCAAGCACCCGCCTGCAAGCGCGCCTGCCCACACGCCCGCCCCTTACTTAATTCCTTGAAAATGCCTCCGTTTTGCCTCCACCGTGGTTCGAAATTCTACGCATACGTAAAACTGTAAAAGCATATAATCACCAAATTAAATGTTAATATGTAATATACAATTTTTATTTTACTTATTATTTTTTCTTCACATTTTTTTAATAACAATAAAATAATATAAAATAATAATTTAAAATAATAAATATAGTAACTTTTTTTTTTTTACTTATTATCTGTAAAAGCACATAACCACCAATCCAAAATAATATTAATTAAAAAATAATAAGTATGATAATTTTTTATAAAATAAAAAATAATAAAGAACTAATTTAAAATAAAATAATAAATGAATTAAAAAATATATTTATATTATTCTTAGAAAAATAAAATATAAAAATAAAATAAAATGCTATTCTAAAATATTATAACATAATAAATTGGTTTGTTCATATGGTTTTAAATAATATAATTTAAATAAAATAAAATATATGGTTTTTTTAAATATTTAAATAATACTATTCTTTTAAAAAAATGAAATATAATATAATAAAATAAAATGTTAATTTAAAATATTATAAAATAATAATATGATTTGTTATTATAAATTTAAAAAATAAAAAAATAAAATTCTAATTTAAAAAAGATTAAGTTTAGCGACGGATTTGGAATCCGTCGCTAAATTAATTTTTAATTTAAATATTATATTAATATTATATTTTATTTAATTATATAAAAAAAATTTAGAGACGGATTGAGATTTCCGTCGCTAAATTTAGCGATAGAAAACAAATCCATCACTAAATTAATTTTTAATTTAAATATTATATTAATATTATATTTTATTTAATTATATATTTTAAATTTAGCGACAGATTGAGATTTCCATTGCTAAATTTTGTGACGGATTCCGTATCCTTCACTAAAAAATAAAATACAATATATTAATTAAAAATAATAAATATGATAATTTTTTATAAAATAAAACATAATATAATGCTAACTTAAAATAAAATAATAATTGAATTAAAAAATATATTAATATTATTCATAAAAAATCAAATATAAAAAAATAAAATAAAATACTATTTTATAATATTATAACATAATATATTGATCGGTTCTTATGGCTTTGTTTTAAGATTTAAATAATATTATTCTTTAAAAAAAATGAAATATAATATAATAAAATAAAATGTTAAATTAAAATATAATAAAATAATAATATGATTTGTTAATATAAATTAATAAAATAAAAGAAAATTATAAAAAATATAAAATTCTAATTAAAAAAAGATTAAATTTAGCGACGGATTTGAAATCCGTCGCTAAATCAGTCGTTAAATTAATTTTTAATTTAAATATTATATTAATATTATATTTTATTTAATTATATATTTAAAATTTAGCGACGGATTGCTATTTCCGTCGTTAAATTTAGTGATGGATTTTGTATTCGACGCTAAAAAATAAAATATAACATATTAATAAAATAAAATAAAAATATAAAAATATAAAATTCTAATTAAAAATGTTTAAATTTTGCGACGGATTTGAAATCTGTCGCTGATTTAGTGACGGATATGAAAATTCATCGCTAAATTTGTGACGAATATAAATTTGTCGCTAAATTAGCGACAAATTCTGTATTCGTCGCTAACTTATATATTTAATCTATTTTTATATAAATTTGCATTTTATATTTTGTTTTCTTCTTTTTTCTTTTCTTTTATTATTATTTTATTTTTTTGAATCCATAAAATAGTTTCTAAATGGATAGCCGCCTATCAGTAACCATCCGTGCCATCCGTATCATTATCTCCATTTTCCGAAAACTAATGTTTGTTCTACTTGTCAAATGAGATGGATTGTCGGATATGGATGTATCATTTATTATTTTCCTTGTTGATGACAATGACAAATGAAGATAAACAACTGAACTTTAAAAAATGATTGAACGATATGAGAGAAGCGAACGGATGTAGAAGATGAAAAACATGAATGGTAAATTCCACAACCGCGACTTATTGAAAATTGTTTATTACAAATTGATTGAATTATTTATTGTTAAAAATTCTCAATTTGGTGAGAATTATAATATTTATTATATATTTAATTTAATTTCGTTATTTAGAATTGGTTAAAATGGGGGACATGGTTGAAAATATTTTTCAATAAAGTATAAAAAAAATTTAGTTACGAAATTAGCCTTAAATTTTAAAATATAGATAATAAATTAGTAACAAATTTAGCTACGAATACTTTTTTTGTGACTAATTAGCGACAAATTTAATAACAAATATTTTTTTGTGACTAATTAGTGACGAATTTTGTCACGAATTTTAGAGTTCGTTGTTAAATTTAGAAACAAATATTTTTTCGTGACTAATTAGCGACGAATTTAACGACGGAAAATTTTTGTAGCTAATTAGCGATATAATTTGTCACGAAATTTTTTCGTTGTTAAATTTAGTGACGAAATTTGTCTCGAACTTTTTTTGTCGTTAAATTTAGTTATCGTTAAATTTAGTTACGGATAACTGTATCCATGGTAAAATTTAGCCACGAAATATTATTCGTCGCTAATTAGCGACGAAATTTGCAACGAAAAATTTTTTGTTGCCAATTAGCGACGAATTTAGTTACGAAAACGTTTTCGTCACTAATTAACGACGAATTTAGTCACGAATGATGTGTCCGTCCCTAATTTAGCCATAACTTCTTTTTCGTCACAAATTTTATGGCAAATTAACGTCGAAAAAGTTTTCGTCGTTAAATTCGTCGCAAAATAGCGACGAATAATTTCTGTCGCGATAATTTGTGACTAAAAGCGTGTTTTTTTGTAGTGTTATGGCACAAGAGGTTGGGGCATTTTCATTATTCTGCCTTGGATACACTACAAAACAAGCGAGTTATTCTGACGGATTAAAACCGTCTCTTAAATATGATAAAACCGTTGGCAAAAGCTTCTCCGACGGATGGGGTTTTAGTCGGTAATATACCAGTCGGGATAGGTGTATTCCAATATTTTTCATGACCGTTGGAGCATGTCATATATTTATAGTAACGGTCAGAAAGTGTTGGTAAAATTACGCTAAGCATGGGTAAAAATTATTATATTTTATCATCAGTTACCATTCGGTTACTACTTGCTTACTACTCAGTTACCATTCGGTTACTACTTGGTTACTACTCAGTTACTACTTGATTTTGATTATCACTCGGTTAGCACAAGTATTATCTTTTGTCGTCGATTACTAGATAACCGTTAAGAAATGTAACTGTCATTTAGAAACGGTTATTTATATGTTAGGAAATGTTATAACTTTTATCGTCGGTTACCACTCGATTACTACTCGGTTACCACAATTGTTACCTTTTATCGTCGGTTAGTCATTTATGGTCGGTTAGTACATATGTTCATATGTTATATCGGTTACTGCAGTCATTTATCCGTTAGCAAATGTTACTATTTCGTCAGTTATCACATACTCTACGATTACCACACAACCTGACATTTTAGGAAATATTATAAACTATAAAATAAAGAAATTACTAAAATAATAAAACATCTTGTATTATTGAGAATGATTGATACATTAATAGAATAAGAAAAAAAATATTACATATCAAATAACTATATATCTTCTCTTCTCTTCTCTTCAGCATATCTTCTGCCCCAAATATGCTTGAGTCACAGCATCAACTTTCATATCAATCTATTCATAAAAAGGGTTATAAAAAAATATTATCTTTTCTGAATGGAGTATGCTAATCCATTCATAAAAATAAAAATTATTAAAAATAAAAATATTACCTTTTGGATGCAGTCATGTAGAGATAATGATTGTTGGTTGGGAGCTAAGAATACAAATAATTTAGATTATTATTAAAAGCAAAAATGAAATTGAAATTAGTAATATTGTGTGAAAACAAAGAAATAACATTCGTACTTAACTAAACCAGATGATTGGGTTTCTTCAAAGTCAAGTTGCTCTAGGATGATTGTGATTCTTCAAAAATACTCATCCTTCATTTAATTCATCCAAAATGAGCACAATCTGTGAAAATTTAAAATATTTCAAAATATAATATAATCTAAATTTTATTTAAAAAAATATGTGATTACCTGCTTCACGAAGATTTTGGTTGATTCACAAGCAAGAGCTTTGAGCGGAGATCAGAGGTTTTGAGGGGAGGAAGGGAAAGAGGGTTCAGAGGGAATTTATAGAATATTTGGTTTATTTCCCCGCCTAAACAAATTTTCAAAATTTTCAAAAGCCCGTCAATTTTTCCCGCTTTTTTTAACCTTTTTACCGCTTTTAGATCATCAAGTTTTACCGCCTTAGAGTTTAATTTCATCTTAATCTACCGCTCTTTTTTTTATTATATCATCAAAAATTTTGTATTTTCATTTATATTTTTATTTCTGTTACCAACTATTACTATAACATTATAACATTGTTACTATGTTATGTTATAATATTATTACTAAATTACATTAAAAACTTTTAATTTTATATTATTACATTATTTAAATTAATAATATTAATTATACCATTATTCTACATAATTCATATTTAAAATTTTTTATATATTAATTATAGCATTATTGATTAAAAGGCCGGTGCTCGTCATGGACGCATACCTACACGGGTGCCTGCGCAGCATGCATGTAGCCCATGCAAATGTGTGCGTGGGCGCCCGCATGGCATGAGTGCCATATGCCCCCGCGTAAGGCAACAGCGCATGCAAGCGCCCGCGCAAGGCGCAAGCGCGGGCGCCCGGCTATACCAACACGGGCGCCCGGCTATGCCAGGCGAGCGCTCTAGCATGGGCATGCACACATGGAAGCGCCCGTAAATTAGTATATTATTAAATTAGTAATTTATATATTATTATTTTAAATTATTAATATTATTATTTAAAAATTATAATAATAATTCTCACAAAAATTAGGCAGTAAATTTTGTTAAAATCCCAAAAACATTTTACATTTTGGTATCAGCCGCCAAAATTTTTTATTTGTTTTTTGCTTCAACCGCGAAAAATTTAGTTTTTACGCTAAATTATCATGTTACTTACTTGCTATATGTCTATTTTTTTTTTCTTTTTTACTTTCTTTTGTTTGCTTTTATTTAAACAAAAATAATCTAAAACAATTATTAAATTAAATTGACTTTGTGTTAAGAAAATCAAACCACCTGACCATCAAATTCAAATAAAATTCATTAAAATTCATTGTCTCATTATGGTTGGAAGATGATATAATAGATTTAACAAAAATAATCAAACCATTTGAAAAATAAAATTTATTGTGTATGATGCTTTGCCTTTGACAAAATAGGGGCGAAAATTTTAGATTGTTAAATTTTGTTAAACTACTTGTAAGATTAACATGATGAACTAAGAGGTGTTAGCTAAATATCAATTGCATGTTTCTAAGATTGGTTACTTTAATGAATGAACTAAATTAAATCTGGTCTTAAGTATCTATCCAAGAATAATGTTACTAGTGCAACATAAATTTTATCTTCGCCCCTAGTAACATTATCTTGGTCTTGCTGCCTAAATGTCAATAATGGTAATTGAGCAATTAAGTAAATATTTGTTTTATCTTATCATATCACTTGTTAGTGGGTGAGATGGATATTGTTAGTGGGTAGTACAACTAATAAACACGATGTTGTTAGTTATTGGTGAGTGGTACAACCTTAAATTTATTATTACATAATTTGATATTATTTTTTTAAATATTATTCTTAACAGAGATGACAAATACTATAGATATATATTATTCAATACATACTACTCAATAGTGACTCAATTGCAAGTGTAAGTATATACTGTCATATATATATATTAATATTAAACTCTATTAAACTTTAATATCCTATGTACTGTTTCATATGAAGTGAATGTAATATGTTCGAAGAATAAATCAATCATGGTTGAAACTTTATAGTAAATCATAGTAAAAACGTTATTATGTGAAATTTAAGTAAAAACTAGATTTAATCATTTGTTTAATTAGATTAATCTGGCAAGACAAACCGCAAAAACTCTACTACTTATAAGGAGTTGTAAGAGTATATATATGAAAAAATTAACAAATTCTAAAAATTAATTCTAAAAATTACATTGCATAAAAACTATAGAGAAATGAAGGCAATGAGTATAATAATATAGTGACTAAGAAAAAAAGAGAGATGGTCAAAAAATTGTGAAATGTAATAATTAGTTAGTAAGTAGTTAGTAAGTACTTCGTAAGTAAATAATAAAAATCACAAGGCGGTATTAATTAAAAGTATAAAAAAAAATTGTGAGAAATTAAAAAACGTGGTAATGAAAAAAGAGGCGGGAGAAAAAGCGCGAAAACGAAGTTTTAAAAATTTATTTGTGAAAATTATATATTATAAATTCAATCCAGGCGAAACCCCTAACTCAAAATTTCTTCATCCTTCCCTTCAAAGTTTTTCTCCCCAAACTCTAACTCAAAATTTTTTCATCCTTCCCTTCAAAGTTCTTCTCCCCAAACTCATTTAAACCTCTCACTCATACTTTACAAAATTTTATCTGCCATCAAAATTTCTCCATCCTTCCCTTGAAAGCTCTTCTTCCCTAACTCATTTAAACCCCTCACTCACACTTTGTAAAGTTTTATCTTGGATATTTGAAAGAACAACGGATGAACATTATATGAAGAATCACAACTACTGTAAGTTCAGTCGAACAAGCTCAATCATCCAACATATTACCCAAGTTTTAAAAAATAAACATATTATTTTTATTTTAATTTGAGATTTAATATTAAAATAGAAAATTTTCAAAAAATTGACACAGAAAAGGAAAAATTTTGTGAAAACTTATTTTCAAAATTTGTTTATGAAAATAGAGAGAGATTGTTACAGCGGAAGTGCAAAAATTTTGTAAAAAATTTGAAAATATTTTGGGAGACAAATAATATAATAAATATATTATTATAAATTATATTATAAATTTACCAATTTAGATCATCGAGCTAATGTACTTTTTCATAATATAATATTTGTATAATAATGATTTAATTATTATTAATATTATATTATATAACTTAATTAATTATTTTAGATGTGAAATAATATTTCAAGCGGTGTCAATATTAATAATTTTAAATCATTAGGTTCGCTAAACTGTAAATAATTTTCTTAATTTTTATTATTATTAATTTAAATAAAATTACTAGTAATTTAAACAATTAAAAAATTGCTTGCCTGCACTGTGTTATGCTGCTACAGGCGCTGTGCGCATGTGAGCACCCGCACTGGCGCCTGCCCATGCTCGCGCGGGCGCCTGCGTGGGCAGGCGCCTCACGCTGGCAAGCACGCATGCGAGCGCCTGCCCTTGCTCGCGTTGGCGCCCTCGTAGGCAGGCGCTGCGCGCATGCGAGTGCCCGCACTGGCGCCTGCCCATGCTCGAGCAGGCACCCGCGTGGGCAGGCGCCCCGCGAAAGCAGCGCCCGTGCGGGTGCCTGCCCTTGCTTGCACTGGCATCTGCCTATGCTCGAGTGGGCGCCCGCGTGGGCAGGCGCCCCACGCAAGCAGTTCCCGTGCGGGCGCCAGCGGGGGCAGGCGCCTTGCAAGCAGCGCCCGTGCGGGCGCCAGCTTGCTCAACTTCCTTTTATTTATGCTTTATGCAAAAAAGGGTAAAGTGTTGCAAGCACCCGGATTCGAACCTATGACCAACTGAATTTTTGGGGTGTTAACCATTAATCCACAACTTTTTTCTTGGGTAAGATTTTCTTTTTTTTTTTCTTTCTTTCTTTCTTCCTACCAATCTCAAACTGATTAGTTAGTTGAGCGATTAGTTTCTGAATTGAAATGATTCACTTCATCACACAGAGCAAGGCTTACAGGCACTTAAATGTAGTAAATATGTAGTAATTAAGTAGTAAGTGATTTTTTCAACAACGTAGCGGTATTGATTTAAAATATAAAAAAAATTGTGACGAATTAAAAACGCGGTAATGAAAAAAAGGGCGGGAGAAAAAACGCCAAAGAAAAAATGGGCGGGATTTTAAAAATTTGTTTGTGAAAATATTATATCATAAATCCTACACGGTCATCAAAATTTCTCCAATTTTTTTAACAACGTGGCGGTATTGATTTAAAATATAAAAAAATTTGTTACGAATTAAAAACACGGTAATGAAAAAAAAGGTGGGAGAAAAAACTCCAAAGAAAAAATGGGCGGGATTTTAAAAATTTGTTTGTGAAAAAGTTATATTATAAATTCTGCGTGGTCATCAAAATTTCTCCATCCTTTCACCATCAAAGTTTCATCATTTTCTCTTAAAAATTCTCCTCCCCTAACCTATTTAAACCTATGGATGAGTATTGTATGAAAAATCACAACAATTCTAAGAAGAAGAACAAATATCAGTATGAACAATCTCAATCTCCAAATGTTACCAGGTTTTAAAAATAAGCACATTATTTTAGTTTGATATTTAATATTAAAATGCTGTTTTTAATTTTTTATTTTGAACAGTTGTGAAGAAATATAGAAATCAATACTATCAAGATGTTTTGGATCAAAATATTTTGGATTCAGATAAAGAAAAAGGCTCTCGGTTAATATTTTCATTTACAATCATAATTTATTATTTAATATGTATAATTTACTATTTACAATGATTTTTGACAGATAAAGATGCCTTCAAACTTGATGAATATTTTTTTTTTCGAACATCTCAGAATACATGTAGTTATGTGACATATGCCTTTGTTTTTTTTTTTGGAAGTAAGTAACCGATATAGATCACTGTAACATAATAAAATAGCAATTTTGGAGTAAGACAATATAAACAACACATGTAGTAACCATGTGGTAATCGATATTAAAACCATGTGGTAACCATGGGCATCCATGCTTGTCTGTGTGGGGCAGGAGCGTCCAAGCTCTATGCATGCCCACGCATGCGTAGGCTACGCACTCTTGCAAGCAACCGCACGGGTGCCCACGTGCTCTGCATGCCGGTGCGCATGCAAGCGCTTGCCCATGCTGTGCGCATGGTCTATCGCCCAAACGGGCGCCCGCCTTTGCCCACACAGGCCCCCGCGTGCGAGCATGCGATATGTCAACCATTATACCACAAAACACAATTAAGTCAACCATTATACCACAATGTGATATGTGCTATTCTATTTTCTTTTCTTTTCTTTTCTTTTCTTTCTTCCTAGTTATCTCAACTTCAATTTTTTTTTTATCTGCTTCTCACTTTTTTTTCCCCTTATCTTACTCTAACCTCTATTATTTTTCCTTCATGAGATCTTTTTTTTTTTGTTTTTCTATTCTCATTGAGTTTTTTTACTACTATTTTGATATATTCAAACCAATTTATTTGAATGATATTTAAATTGAATATCATTAATGAATTATAATTTATTAATTTTATATATTTTGAATGGTAAATATTTGTGATTAAATATATAGATTTTTTAAATTATTAATATATTATAATTTAAATTCCATACTCATTCAAAAAACAAAAAATAAGAAAAAATAAAACACAATTAAATTAATTGAAATAGAATTAATTAAAATAAAAAATGAAAAAAATATAATAGTTGAAATATAAATAAAAAAAATTAGATTTAGTGAAATTACAAATTACCATTAAGTGCATATGTCGTTTGGCATGTGCGGGGGCCTTTGCTAGCATGACGGGCGCCTGATGGCTACTATCCACTTACAACTTACCAGTTAACTATATATCACAAACTTATCACTAACTTATCACTATATAAATTTACTTACTTACTTACTATCTACTTACCACATACTTACCACCTATTTACCACCTACTTACTACCCACTTATCTAGTTAAAACTACTACTATCATAAATTTACTACAACTTACTACTTACTTACCATCTACTTACTACCTACTTAAAATTACTACTATCATAAATTTACTACAACTTATTACTTACTTACCATCTACTTACTACCATCATAAATTTACTACAACTTACTACTTACTTACCATCTACTTACTACCTACTTATCTAGTTAAAACTACTACTATCATAAATTTACTATAACATACCACTCAGACTATTTTCAAATCTAAAAGTATATGATACAAATATGATAACAATTTTATGTTTTAGTGACGTTACAATATATATGTTAGTATAAATAGAATTTATACAAACGGTTTGTTCTAACGGTGAGAATTAAATATAGTTTTAAAAGACGGTGGAATTTGTATGTTGCCATACATTTAAAACTTATAGAGAAGTAGACAATAAAAAAAATTTATATTGAAACTATTTTTAAACCGTGCCAAAAAGACTATTACATTTACTGACTATAATTTTTAACCATCACAATTGAATATTGTTTTACAGACAATTGTGTGGTACCTTTACAGACGATTGCTGAACTTTTCTTCACGGACATTTTAGTCTATTGGGAAAGACTTATATTTTTTGACGATTTCATTAGAAGCCGTCTCTATAAAGTATAAAAATCGTAACTAAAAGTCTCCAACCCTAAAAGTTACCGTCGGTATAATACTTTAATTTTGTAGTGATAATATGTAGAAAAAGAAGCAAGTGCAGGGAATGGTATTCATAGAGCCATGTGTGAGGCATGACCGTTGGGGAAGCGAGCCAGACTACCATTTCCAGTAGTGAAAGCATGGAGAGCAACTAAGAAGCTTCAACTCATTCACATTGATGTTCGTGAAGCCATGAAATCTGTATCTTTAAATGGTAGTAGGTCTTTCCTAATTTTCATTGATGACTTTACCAGAATGTGTCGGGTTTATTTCCTCAAGCAAAAGAAATAGTTTGATGATGTGTATTGAAATTTTAAAAAATGGGTCGAAAATCAAAGGGGCCGTAGAATTAACGTAATTTTGCCATGGGATTGAACATTAACACTCTGTAACCTATACTCCTCAAGGGTCAGTGTGAGGAAGAACAAAATAATTATGGTTATGGCTTGATGTTTGCTACTTGAGAAGATCATGCAAAAAAAATAATAATAATAAATAAATAAATAAATAAATAAATAAAAATAAATTTTGGGTAGAGGCTGTTAATACTGATAACTTTTACTAAACTGGTCACCCACTAAGGTTTTAAAAGGAAAAACACCTTTTGAAGCCTTGTGTGGTTCAAAGCTTTCTGTTTTTAATATGAAAATATTTGTTTGCCAGTGTTTCACCTAAATTCCAGATGTTGAACAAGGGAAGCTTGATCCAAAGGCAGAATATGGAGTTTTTACTGGTTACAGCAATGTCACCAAAGGTTACAGAATTTTTCAGCCTTTGACAGGAAAGGTGAAAGTATGCAAGGATGTCAAGTTTGATGAAGCCGCAAGATAGAATTGGGAGAATGAAGAAAATGTCAGTGCAAGGGGAGATGAGCTACAATTGCAAGAAGAGGACAAAATTGACAATGTTCCTCTGAGAGGTTCAATGTCATTGACAGAAATTTATCAAAGGTGCAATATGACAGCATTTGCAAAGGTTTAATATGAAAGTATTTGAACCTGCAGGTTATGATGAGGCTGCTAAAGATACAAAATGGATTGCTGCAATGGAGGAGATTAAAATGATTGGGAAAAATCAAACCTCGCAACTTATGAACAGGCCACAACATGAGAAGACAAATGGTGTGAAATGGGTCTATAGAACTTTTTTAAGGCTAGTCATAAATGGGTATGCTTAACTATATGGTGTAGACTTTTAGAAACGTTTTCACCTGTGGCAAGGTTGGATACTGTTAGATTTTTCCTTACACTTGCAGCACAAAAGCAGTGGCCAATTTATCATCAGTCAACTTTTCTAAATAGCTATCTGGATAAGAAAGAAATTTTTGTTGAGCAGCCTGAAAGATTTGTAGCAGATTCAAGCAAGGTTTACTTGCTTAAAAAAACATTGTATGGCTTAAAGGATTTATGAACACTTACAGAGCATAGGCTTCAACAAAAGCATGAGTGAATCAATTTTGTATATCAAAATTGTTGATGCTGATTTGATTGTTGTTTCACCGGAAGCAATGCAGGCTTGATTGCGCAGTTCAAGACTCAAATGATGGAAGCCTTTGAAATGACTGATCTAGGAGAAATGACATTTTTCTTAGGAATGGAGATTTAACAAACTCAAGCGGATTTTTTATTGGACAACAAATATGCAAGGGAGGTGTTGAGGAAATTCAATATAGAGGATTGCAAGTCAGAGCACTCTTTCTCAAAATGAGAAATTTAGTAAAGAAGATATTGCAAGAGAAGGTTGATAAGGGATCAGACAGGAGCATCATAGGACATTTAATGTACTTAACAGCAACAAGGCCCGGCCTGATATAATGATTTATGTGAGTCTGCTGTCCAGATATATTTGCATTGTGCTAGTGAACTGCAATTTAAAGCTGCAAAGAGGATTGTCAGGTACATTAAGGGGACTCAACAGTTTGGAATGAAGTTTGATAAAAAAGAGAAGGTATTGCTAGTGATTGGGCAAAATCATGCGATGATATGATGAGGAGCACAACTTGTTATCTGTTTAGTCTTGGGTCTGGTTGTTTCAGTTGGAGCTCAAAAAGTAAGAAGTTGTGGCACAATCAACTACTGAAACCGAGTAAGTTGCAGCTGCTGCCGTGGTTAATCAAACCTTATGGCTAATGAAGCTGATAACGAATAAGCAAATGGCTCAAGAGGCTGCAACAAAAATATTTGTTGATAACAAAGCTGCCATAGCAATTTCAAATAATCCAGTTTTTCACGGTAGAACTAAACATATTAAAGTCAAGTATTACTATGTTAGAGAAGTTCAGAAGATTAATGAAGTTAGCTTGACTCATTGTAGTACACAAGTTCAACTAACTGATGTTTGGACAAAAGGATTATCAAAGTTAAGATTTGAGTTTTTGAGAAACCAGATTGGACTTTGTAGAAAAAAATAGCAGGGAGGAATAGCAAATGCTGTTGTGTGCTGCAAGTTTGTTCATAATTTAAATAATAAAAACCTTGTTACTGCAATCTGCAAAAGTGTAAATAGTTATTTCGATTTTATCTTTTCTTTTTATTATTATTTTTTATTTTGTAATTCAGTTGAATTTTGTTAAGGTTTGTGAGAATTCTTGGGGATTTTAGATTTTTTTTTTTGGTTGGTATCTTACTGCTTTATACCAACAACTTTTCTAATATAATAATTTTTTAAGAAAAATCATAAAAAAAATATGTAGTGTTTTTTTTTTTTTTTTTTTTTTTTTTTTTTTTAAATTTTACACTAAGCAACCATTTTTTCAGGAATTAACACTCGAATAACTCAATGTGGTAGCAAGCTACAGCTAGGATATGCAGACACACCAACATTTGATGGTGTAGGTGGGATGGGTAATTTCATTCCTTAATTAGATTGGGAGTTCGATTTCTTCTGAGTAAGAAAAAAACAATGTTGAGAGACCCACCTCCATAAATTAAACCCTGCACCGATTGATCCAAATTTATCAGAACGAATATCCAGATACTGAGTGATGACCAATCTATGGTATCAAAAAAAAATATGCAGACACGTTTCTGATTGAATTAGTGTATCTTTACAAGGGCAGATCTAGTGTTTAAACTGATAAATTGTGCAATTCCTCTTTCTTTTTATACACCATAAAATATTGTTAAAAGATTTTATACAAAGTATAATAAAAAGAAGATATAATATATATTTTTTGTAATTTACTCTATTTTATGTGTTAAGCTTTTACTCAAAGCGGCAATTTATTATTTGAACTCTTGAATAATTATTTAATATACGATCTTGGCTGTATTTGGAATCAAATAAACTCCATAAAAATTATAAATTTTATTTATAATTTTAAGTTTTGTTAATTGGGAAAATACATTATGAAATTTATTTCTAACTCCTAATTAAAATTATTTTTTTAATTATCATATTATTTTAAAGGAGAGAACCATGTACATTAAAAAAAAAAAACTCTTTTGCTATTTCAAATTGAAGAATTTAATTGAATTTGATATTTTATTTTTTGATTTCAGCCATAAGATTTTTGTTGTAAATGAATTTGTAGAAATATTTTCATTACAAAAGAATTTCCTTTTTTGGGTTAGAAATTAAAGGAAAAGGACTGCACTATGATTTAAGGTCGAGGACTGAAAAATGGGCGCCGGTGGTGATGTACGAGTGGAGAGAGGACAAAGCAGAAGGGACAAAAGGACCCAACAAGCATGGGAAACATCTCATAATGAGTGCCCAAAATCCCACAGAAAGGCCAATGGATTTTGAGAGTGTCTGACAGGTCAACCCTCATGACACCTTAGGAATGGCCTTCGTTGACCTTCCATTTCATGTACTTACAAACTCTTTTAATTCAATCCGATTTATCTCCTTGCAGTAACTTGTCTTCCATCACAAACGCATCTTCCTCATATCACAGTGAGTGAGAGAGAGAGAGAGAGAGAGAGAGAGAGAGAGAGAGAGATGCTCATATGTGTAATAACTGAATACTATATTTTCATAATAAATAGGATTACTCAAAAACATAAAATAATAATCCTCATTAAAATTCCCACACTCCAGTCACAGTGAGAGAGAGAGAGAGAGAGATGCTCATGTGTAATAACTAAATACTATATTTTCATAATAAATAGGATTACTCAAAAACATAAAATAATAATCCTCATTAAAATTCCCACACTCCAGTCACATGTTGCTATTTGCATGGATAAAGCTGAATATTTGTTGAACTGAGCTTGCTATGTCCTCTGCAGTGAATCTCGATTCACTACCCACCTGCACATACCCACATACATAAAATATGCACATTATGTTCTACTAAAAAAGAAGATTTTATGAATGTAAGAATGGCTAAGATCATACCTTGACATTGAAAGAATAGAGAACAGTTTGCTCAATGGTTGTAATGTTGGTGTGAAGAATACCAAGTTGCATATCTTCTAGTGCAGCTATAGTCTTGACGAGTTGGCCAGGCCTTTTTCTAGACAGAATCTTGATCATGGCATCCAAACCAAGTTGTTTCACTTCGACATCTGCCAAGCAAGATTTGTTCTCCGCCATTTCCTCACAAGGTCCTTCTGTGGTCACATCATTGATTTGATCACTTGGTAGAGGTAATGGAGGAAAGAATGGTGGTGGTGGTGGTGGTTGTTGGAGTGCAAGAGAGGGGTCGCCAACTTGTCGTGGACCTTCGCCATAGAGTCTTCTTCTCTTTTGCGATTCTAAGCATTGGAGAAGTTGTTCTAGTTCTCTCACAAATTCTATGGCTCCACCTATTATTGAAGCTTGATCTCCCTGTATGTTGAAACATAGAAAACAAAACTTAAACCAAATTATGGTGATAAAAGATTGATAGAACTTCAAAAAGTATCATGTACACATTTATTTATTTATTTTTCATTCTTATTGATGAAAAGATGTAAAATCTCTTTTTAGGGCTGAAAATTTCTCTGGTTGCTTATTTATAATGGAAGATGAAAGAATTTGAATGATTTTTATACCCGTTGTACATAGGATCCAGGCATGAGAGATCTCAAAACTCGAAGATGTTCATTCATTTGCTTCCTTCGATTTCTTTCAACTGCGATGTGAGTCATCCTTTGGCTCTCTGCTTCTTCACTAGTCTTGATAGTTCTTGGCCTTTTTCTCTTGCTCTTAGCCAACTCCACCATAGGAGCATCGTTTTGAATATTTTCTCCAAGAAACCTAATTTGCACCGATGTATTCTCTGATGGCCCAACTTCCTCTTCATTCTCTCCTTCTTTCTCTTCGTCAATCATTATTGTCCTCTCTTCTATAGCCACTCCTTTGAACCTCTCTTCACTACTATCTCCAACATGTTGAGGAACCAGTAAAGATGACTCATCTTGTAACTTCTCATTCAAAACAGGGAACTTCAAGAAGTAAACTGGATCAATCCCGGTTTCCTCTTCATTTATCTTTGCTCGGTTTAAGGCCAACTTAGGTCCAAAGTCTGCGAACTGCATCACATCGGTGAAGCTCAACCGATGCTCTAGAGAGGAAGAAGTGCAAAACCCAGATGTCATTTGATGCTGTTGAGTAGTATTGAGCATGTAATCAACCATTCCATCGTTGTTATCATCCGAATCTCCACCAATCCTTGACTTCATAGGTTGATGACTATTGTGATGATCATCTAATGAGTAGTCTAGACTAGTAAAATTTGCTGGCAAAGCAGCCTGCAATAATTGAGATTTACAATAAAACAACATGACATTAAAATTTGTCAACAGAAAAAAAATGTAAAGAAAATTTTGAGCTCTTACCGAGAAATTTTCTTCTTTCTCCATTGCTACATATACCCGGAATCTGAAACACTGATTAAGCTTAGCACAATGTAAAGAATCTTTGACAGCAGTGGTCCTTCAACTGAAAAAACAGTGAAAATTCATTATAAATTTTCATGGCTTCGATGAGTCCAAAATTAATGGAAAGGACAAGAAATTGTGTAGAGACAAATTATTGACTTTGTAGCTAAGAAGAAGCTATCTTGTTTGTATTTGTGGTTGAATAATGCAATAGTACAGTGGACAAGCACAAGAGTTGAACTACTCACGGCTTGTTTGGTGTGAGAAAAAACAAAGTTGTAGTTTGTGAAGTTCAAGTGGTGGAAGATAATACTATATTGGTGATGCGAGTTTTGATCTTTATAAAGGCGAGGCTTATCTCTTTATAGTGTGGCAAAGATTTGCCTTATTAGAGAGGGTTTAGAGTTTGATTATAGAGAGAGAGAGAGAGAGAGAGAGAGAGAGAGAGAGAGAGGAGCCTTGTGTGTATTAATGTGAACCTCACAAATTCACCTCACTACCACCTCTACTTTAATTTTATGTTCTTCACAGGTACGAAACGCTCTTGCCTGACTTTATCACCCTCACTTTTCATGACTCTTATTTAATCACACCCTCATATTTTCTAGATGTTGAACTTTTGAATTTTCATTACATAGATTACATACGAATAACCAACCCTTTACATTACCTCCCCCTTCCAAGCGGTTAGAGAGGGGTTTTCCTCCGGTGGCTTTTCCGTCTAGTTGATTCCGCAGTTAAGACGCATCTGACGTTACCGTCACTTTGAAATCGGTGGGACCCACAAAGGCCAAAGACCTGTTTTGGGTGTCTCATGCAGGCCCACACCACCTCCTATGGTCAATATGAACGTAATTGAAGTAAAATCACGTCCTGATTATATATTTGATATTAAATTAAATCAATAAAAAAATATAAGATAAAAGCAAAAAGAAAATATTATCTTCCTGTGTTATCATGCAACCAACTTTAGAACGTGGATATGATTGGTTATTTGAAGTACAATTTTAATGACAAGTTAAAAATTATAAGAATTTTGTATCCATATAATCAAATTTGAAAAATGCTATTATCTAACCCCGCCTAAATCAACGGTTACCATTCCACCTGCTGATCACAATGACTCCTATCACCGTAGCTAGGGAAAATGAAATTCTCTTTTTGCCTGTGGCATCATAACTTTTCCAAATGAAAAATCATTTGCTCAACATGTGCTTCACCCTTTACTCATCAAGGAATCTCAAATTAAATTATTACATTGGGGATTAACATTCCACTTTGTATCCTTGAACTTTTTTCCTTTTTTGGGTAAATTACAACTTGACCCTCAACAAATTCTTGATAAAACTTTCGGATTTCTATACTAACAGTGGAACTTTGTTAACTCGCACGCATGGCAACGTGTGAAAGGGGAGTACGCCTGCTTTAAATTGAATCAACTCATTGCACCGCCTGAAGTTAACACAGAGAGAGAGAGAGAGAGAGAGAGAGAGAGAGAGTCCGACAGTGTCAAAGTAATCTTTTTTTTTTTTTTTTTTTTATTACATTTTGAGCTCTAGTTCTTAAGGGTAGGGTAGGAAAAAGGGACCGTACCACTAGACTGAAGGCAGGATCAAAGTAATCCGTTTACTCGCCATCCTCTATTCTCAGAATTTCTAGGGCTTTCATAAAACCCAAGATTAGATTAACAAAGCCCCAATGATGCATTGATGCGGAATTTTTTTTATTTGGAGATCTGTTCTGTTACCCACAAGCCATGGCCAGCAATCCTCAGACCTTATTAACATTACCGATGCCCCATACAGCCCAGATAGAAATTTCATCATCCCTACATGGTATTCCCCACGGAACATGCATCCACAAGCAGAACTCAAACACCACATAGATGCAGTAAAAGAAATGAGAAATCTCAACTTGTCGCATTGAGGAGAAACGAGTGGAAAATGATGTCAAGATAAAACAATACCCAAATCATAAAACTCGAAGGGCAATGGAAAGCCCAAGGCACACATTTCTTTCCAATTTAATTATGCCCCTTTCCGTGGAAAAGGGTATTATAAAAAATTCAGAAGCAAAAGAGAGGAGAGAGAGCGACAAAGGAGTATCTGTGACTTTAAGCACCATGGGCTTCAGGGCGCTGCAGAATATCCGGATGTTGGAGAAAATGTTCTCTACGCTCACAGGTGAAAACACAAAGAAGATTATGGGAAGTTCAATGCTAATGCTATTGCAGTTCCCGCCTTATCCCCATTTGCAAAGTATATCTTAAAAGAGAGAAACACAGTAGAGAATAACAGAAGCAGCTGCATCAAAGCTAAAAACCTTGAAAGCTCACTTGGAACCGGCAAGGATGTGCGGGAGTTTTAAGCAATTGCTGGGTTCAGCTTTCAACTTCTTTTCCAAGTAGAGAATTAACATCTCAGCCTAAATCCCCTGGAATGCAAAACCCAGCTTTCCAAAAGTAAGCAACTAATCAACAATGAGATCATGAAGAATATTCAAATGGCTGAGGTGGTTGAGGTTCCTCATCGACAGCCATGGCCGAGGCTGAACTGTGCTGCCCTGCAGTAGTATTACCAGCAGGTGATGCGGTTGATGAGGGTGTGTCAGTGAGCGATAGCACCTCTGGTTCTGTTGGGCGTAGATCTCTCAAGAGGACAAATCCTGAAGGGGCAGACTTTACAGGCACATATCTGCTGTCCTCCATAAATTTAATGAATTTCTCCTGAACAGGAACTACCCGAGCCGGATTAGTAAGAATCTCAAAAGAAGGCTCAGGCTCTGTCTTCTTTTCTGTGGGGCTATCAACCTGCCAAATTACAAAGCAAAGTTAAAATGTTTAGCAAAGCAAAAGGGAAGCAAAAAGGGACATATCGATGACATTTTACGAACTCTGAAATTAACTAAAAAATAAAAAGGAAAATAAAATTTTTAGCCTTGGAAAGAGAGGCCAAAAAGCATTTGAGGGAACAGACCAGAGTCATCAAACACTGAACTAGGGCCAATATCTTTGTATTACCTGCATGCTATCCCCTTCCTTGTCACTTGGGGATTTCCCTTTTCCAGTATTAGGACCAGCAGATGATTCAGCTGCTAACTTCTCTGCAATTGCCTTCTGTTCTGCCTCTTTCTTTGCCCTAGTTCTGGCTTTTGCAGAGATAGATAGAACTGCGGTAGGAAGTTTTACTGTGGACGTCGCAGTTGGAACAGTAGTTGGCTTAGGGTATTCAAACAGGGATGGTTTTGCATTGGATAAGAACTCAAATTTTGGAACTTTCAGGTCATGGTTAAGTCCAATGAACGCTGTGGGGGAGAATGACAGGCTTACAAAATATATCAAGGGATACCAATACCAAAACTGACTGAATACAGCTAGTCCAACAACCGCAGTAACCTTATCATGTTTTGTCTTTGAAAGCAGCCGGATAGTTACATTCCTTCCACCAGCATCAAGAATTCCAGAGGCCAAGATCGCCCCCATTTTGCTCATTGTATCTTCATGCTTATCAAGAATGATTTTCTCCAACTGCCTCCTGTAGGAAACAGATTCTCAGATTATGAAAAGAAGTTGACAGAAAAAAAAGGAATAAATTAATAAACAAAACTCTTAAAATACCTGAATGTTCCAACACGAGAATCACTGGCTTCACTGGTTTGCACCATGACCATGGCCATTGCAATAAGGGCACCTTGACGAACAAAATCGACAACATCTGATGTAAGAGGCTCTAGCAAGGATATAGCTTCACTCAGACCAGTACCAGCACAAGAAATGCCCACAGCAAGAGCTGCACCATAACGAACATGTGGGTTGTAGGACTCGGACAATAGGGACACAATTCGAGGAGTCTGCAGTTAAGCAGCAAGACAAAGTTATGAACAACTAATATCACTGTTCTGCAGTGCAACCCTCGATTGTTATGCTAATCATATCCACACAATCACCATGATTAAATCCGAGCACACACAAAGAACAATAAAGATTCAAGCAAAGAATACATTAAAGGATTGATTACATCTGGGGGTCCTAAACTTTGCCCCAGATTTTGAACAGTTTCTAAGATTTATTTTGTTTTATAGAGGTCCTAAAAATCTGTTTTTTCTTGATCAAATACATACCATGCTTTTCTTAGTGGTGATAGGAGAACTAAATTAAAAATTATTAAATGAGTTATTAGAATAAATAAGACAAGCTCCAAAATTAGAAAAGGGCAACAACTGGCCGCTAATATCATCTTCCTTTGCTTTTTCTTTCTTTTCCATTAGTCAAATCTCTCTTCCCTCTCCACCTACCACCTCTTCTTTTACTTTTTCTTCTACCACTCTTCTTCTCTTTGTTTCTCTCAGCCATATGACCATGGGACAAGATCATCACCAGATATACCAATAAATAAAATTATCTTTCTTTGACCAGATCTTGTCCAAATGAAGCCGATAAGATGGTCCATATCCACTTACATTATGCAGGGAACACCAGTGGAAAGACACTCAATTCTTCCTTGGCCCTTGGTTACTAGTATTCCCAAATTACTGAGGCAGCTTCTTTTTTTTTTTTTTTTTTTTTTTTTTTTTTAATGCTAATCGGTATATTTAAGCATTTTCATCCAGATGCAGCAATATCAGTATTTTCATCCATTCTGTTAGGGTTGCATACATTTCATACAAAAAGATAAAGTTTTAAAACCTCAAAGCCACAAAATGGAGTTGAGGGAATAAAATGAAAATATGAAGCAAGTTTTAAGGACCACGCATGTATTTAACCTATGACCCGCACACACATACTATGAAAACAATAAAGTAGCAGTAGCTAGGTTGTAACAATACTAAAAGAACAGAAAACAAAAAACAAATGCAAAAGCAGGAAACAAGTACTAAATAGGACAGAAGAGATTACAGGTATGATAGATGGAACCAAGAGATATAGCTATGAGAGACTTAAGAGAAAGAAACTTTTCCAGCTCTCCCAAAGAGAGATGAGTCTAGCAACAGCCAACACAATTACTTATTGTATTTCAAAGCAGAAACCACTTTTGAGAAGCAGAAACCACCAACCTGCTCTGGCTCAGAGTACAAGACAAACCCAAGCGCTAGAACAGCAGTCCTGCGAACATCATCATTCACATCTGACACAGCAAAGTGCAGCAGCTGCCGGATGGCCTTGTTGTTTGCTGTTCCCCTGTAGGCCAATGCCAAGGCATACATTCCACCATAGCGCAGAATGGGATCCTGGTCACGTGTCATCTGCTCAATTAGTGTGTCGGCCTCTTCTTCTCTTCCATACACTGTAAGGGCTATCCCCAGTGCCAAGCCCCTGCAAAACAATAACAAGTCAAACAAGAAAACAAGAAACTATATCGTATATGCATAAAAGGCTTAAATATCACCAGATAAATCTAACTTTACCTAATGATCTTCTCATGCTGTGTCTCATGAGCATAAGTAAGCATCTCGCTTGCCTTCTCACTCGCTGTTCCAACCATGAGTAAACCCATACTGATGCCAGCAGCTTCACCAGCAACAGCACTATCTGTATAAAGCACACTCTTTATATCATCGTATATCTCTTCATCAGCAGTTCCCAAAGCTGCCAAGCCAAGACCTAAGCATGCGCCATGCTGAATAACCTGCAACAATAAAAAATTTGATAATAACCCTGAGACTGAATTAAGAAATTTATAGCTAGGAAAGAATTTTTTTTCCCAATAAATATAATCACCTCAACATTTGTGTTGCGCAAGCTATCACGAAGGAATTGTTTGATTCCCTCCCCATGATTAGCATGAATAAGGCCCAAAGCATAGAGGGCACCACCTTCAGAGTATGGACTGCCACCACCACCAGCCCCACCCTGTGGTAAGTAAGGTGCCATTAATGACCTTCCTTGCTGCAGGTGACCTCTATGGATAACACCTAGTCCTGCTGTGGCACTAAATTTGGCCCAGTTTGTGGCTCTACTAAGCCAATCCTATTGACACATGAGAAACACAATTAAAATAGTATACTAGAACTCCAAAACCACCATAAAACAAAGCAGAGAAAGAACTTTATGAAATTAAAATTAATTAATTCACCAGATTCTCTCTCAGAAAGGTATCTACTGTCGTTCCAGCATGCATTATAGCATTTGCATAAATTGTTGCACTATGGCATACACTATTCCTCATCTCCACAGACTGCTTTATTGTCTTCAGAATAAGAAGATCCGACCTATATGCAAAAAACCAAAAAGTTTAGCATTTCAAACTTCTACAAGAGCTGGAAATATAACAAACAGCAACAAGTTACTCACTTGTTATGACTATACAAAAATTGTAAAGTCAATTGTATTGATGTCTCTCCAGACAAAATTCCCTTGATCTTGGCCAGACTCTCTGCATACATGGCTTCACTGGGGTCTATTTCAATTGCATTTGCATCAGGAGCACGAGAACTATCAGACATTTGAACATCACCAGCTGCAGTACCACTTCCACTTTGAGCAGACTCTGCCTCAGTAGGCTGCGGTTGCACTGGTTCTGAAGGTCGTGACTTAGGTTGAGAAAGGCGATCTCTCACTTTCAGGAGAAAAGCCTGGTTCTCATTCTCCACAAGATCAAAAGATATTTGAAATGCCAAAAGAGACTCATCCTTATTTCCAGAGCGCGTCAGTTTTTCCAATATGCTCGCAACACCTTCATGTTCATCCAGGAACATAAGGCACTGACAAATACTAATATAATCCGGGGAGGGTAGCTTTTGATAAACTTTAACAAGAAGACGAAGCACCTGTAAACATTTAATGATTAATCAACTAATCCAAATAAATAAATTAAAACACTCGTCAAAATTTTCCCTCAAAAGAGAACTCGAGCACAAGGTTAATATGTTTTAGATGCAGAGCACACCACAAAAATCCCAGTAAAATTTATGTGCTCAACACTCATACCTATACCCATGCAGTGCCAATTGACACTGATAGGACCAGGCAAAGCAAAGATTCCATGTAATACAAATTGAGAATATATTGGTAGTCATAACTATAAAATATAAACCAGGACAAGTAGATTCTCCATAAGTGTAAAGGATTAAACCACTATCAATAATCAGAGATCTGACCATGAGTACACGTCAACACCAGAATTGGGTATGGAAATTCTGTGCCCATGCAACTTGCATCAATATAAGCACAACCAATAGTTGGAAATGCATGGTCCAATCTATCATTTTTATTAGTGTAGACAAAATTATGAGAGGAACTAGAGCAAACTTATTCCATGCGTCTTAGTCCACCATATATTAGTATTTATATCAACTTGAAGACAATACTTGCACATGACATATCAGCCAATCTCAAAAAGATTTTGATATATATTGTGGATATCATGGAAAAAATGTTCTTTTCCAACATAGAAATAAACATTTCAAGCAAAAAAAAAAGACAACAAATGGTACATCCTACCTGCACATAATGACCCACAACAACAACACATACAAGAATAGTCGGATTATACTTTTCGAGCACTTATATGATGGTTATGCATATTATTTTTTGCCCATGTAAATCTCTTATATTTCCTACCCACTCTCTGCCAATATACTCTTTTTTCTATTAACCCCATCCATATACCACTGGCACAGAACTGCCCATGGAAGAGCTCAGAAACACAAACAAGGAAAATTAATCCTCAAACAGCATCCATACAAGCTTTTAATTAATAAAAATTCTGGAGAACAAGGAGTCTTGCAACATTCTACCTCATGTCTATATTCTCTCCGGTTCACAAAGGAATGTGAGACATTGATGCAGTATGATAATGTTCCCTGAACATTATCACTCCTGGTAATTGCTTCCTCAAGCTTGTCAAGTCTTCGGCATTCAATAGCCATGCCCATTGCTTGTTGGTACTTTCCATCCATAATACACCTAAAAGAACAGCACTGTTATTTAGAGAGAGAGATTCATAACTACCAAGCTCCTTTGGGTTGAGTGGTCGGACACTCTACCCCGTTAACCAGAGGTCTCAAGTTCGAGTCCTAGTAATGACGAAAAAGGATTTGGGAGAGCCAACCCCTAAAATAGCCCCCACAGTGCTCAAACTGGATTAGTCGAGCAAATCCCAGATCCGGTGGTGGAAAAAAAAAAAAGATTCATAACTTATAAATTTTCACATACTTATCTAGCATTCTTTCTACAATAGCCTCCAACCTAGGATCCACAATTGCCTCTTCATTTGACTCTGCTGCCTTGGTCTTAATGCTGGCATATTCATCAATAGCCTTTGCTGAAGGGTGAAACAACCAATAAAACTTTAGCATAAAATTTTGGCACTTAGAAAATGAGCATTGCAAGGTTTGTAAGAATCATTTACTTACCAAGCAGAGTGTGGACATAATCAGAATCCTCTGAAACATCAAACAAAGGACCAGCTCCAAGTGCGTAGGACAGTGAGTCATTATGCTCACCAAGGTAATAGAATACCTGAATGATAAGTTATGCCGTCAATGTAAAGTGCAAAAATTTGTTTTAGTACTTTCAAGAAATTGTTCTGATCTTTCTTTTCTATTTGTGATCACCATTAGAGAAAATTTTAGAACATAGCAATCTTCTTTGCAATGTTGACCATTTCCCAATTATGGGCCTAAAAATATAAAATGAATTTGTTCATTAATGATCACATTGCTGAGACACAAGTGTCCACCAATGCCTGGTTCTGCTAGGTAAACAGAAATCTCTTCTTTAACAAGAAAGGCCAGAACCACAAATGAACGCCATGAACTTTAGGCCTACTTTCAAATAACCACTAAATTTTATGGTTAATTCACCCACAACCTTTAAAATAAGCCATTCAGCCCTACAATTGGAAGACTTAGAAACTTAAAAGTTGTGCTCAAAACAACTGACCCGTCTTTCTCTTCTCTGTCTTTCCAGCAAAAGTAAAACAATCAAAAGAGACAGGAAATAGGAGAAAAGGGACTCGTTTGGAAACCAAATATAAATTTCTTGTGAAAATTTCAGCCCAGAGAGTCAAATTCGATGAAAGATAAAAAGAAAACTAAAAAAAAATAACAAACAAACAAACAAAAAGAAAACTGAAAGAGTTGGCAGAAAAAT
Source organism: Dillenia suffruticosa (assembly GCA_033439265.1). Taxonomy (NCBI): domain Eukaryota; kingdom Viridiplantae; phylum Streptophyta; class Magnoliopsida; order Dilleniales; family Dilleniaceae; genus Dillenia; species Dillenia suffruticosa. The sequence continues at coordinate 12,658,188 of JAVTVX010000001.1, forward strand.
GTTGTTTCTAGGAATGTCATGAACTTACATCGGAGAGATAAGAAAAAGGAAGAAAGTTAATGGTGCACACAATTTCAAGGATTTCAATTCCTCACAAACAATCAAAAGGAGAGATGGGGTACGGAGCCTTAACCTCATCCAACTAGAAAGGGGACATTGGAACTTATATCAAAAGTTTTGGGTGTTATTGACCATAATTAAATTAAGATGCTATTTGAAAGTAAGTTCAAAGTTCAAGGGATCATGGAAATGGCACACCAAGTTTCTGAAACAGATCTCCGATGTATTCTCTGCAGTGAAGAAAAAAAAAATGGAAACTGGAGAAAGAGGGTGGTCTGCAAGCGACATTGATGTTGGTAACAATGAATGAGAATAAAATTAGACCCCACCAGAATATGAAGTCTGTAAAAGAAGCTGGGTCATCAAAAAACTATATTTTGGTGTTGATCAAGCACCCTGTTTGTATGACTGAAGCATCTACACCAAAACCGCTAAATAAGAAAACCATCTTTCCTAGAGACAAAGAAAGTGGGTTTGCAGCATGCAACATATAACTAGTTTAATGAAATGTGCAAGGGATCCATATTCTCCTTCCAGAGCCAGAAAAAGTCATAAAAAATATATATATTGAGTGCTCATGGAAGCAAAGTCTGCTGGAATAAATGATGTCTCACAAAATCAAGCAGTATATAGAATACCAAAGAAACCAGAAAAATAGAATATAAGAGTAAAATGTGCAGACATATACAAGGACAACCTTTGAAACAAGCAGGGCAGCAAGTTGTCTTTGTTCAAACTCTTCATCTTCATACAGGCTCTCTCTGGAACACAAAATAAGAGTTAGTAATGAAGAAGTTAATTAACTGCCAATTGAACATTCATTCACCACATACAAGCACCTAGAAGTTTAGAAGCAGCACAAGAAAAACAGTCACATCACCAAATAATGTAAAAATAAATAAACTAACAATAATACCAGAATCAAGCATCCTCAGTTGTGGAAAAGACGTGGCCCCTTAAAGGGGTCACAGAGATTCATCATCCTTGAAACTTTTTGATATGCATGGCTTGGCAGAAATCAAAGAGATGGATGCAACAACTACAGTTATTTATTTATTTTTGGTTATATATCCTAATCATAAAAACTTTCTGAATGTTATGTAAGTATCAAGCAAATTAACTTATAGGATCAGAGCAGGTTATTTTTACGGTGTTCCCCATCAACAGAAGAGAAAGAGAAAGGCTGGTCATCACTCATCTTTAGATTACAACGTAAGATTGAGCTCTTCTTTGCTTTGATCGGTGTAAGATTGAAAATCAATTTGAATAAAGCAACTTGGTGCCTTAGAGAAAGGAGAACTTTGCTCAAACATTATGTGGAGAGACTTACCACCACCTATGAACTAGGCCGGGCTATCATCCCGATGCTCCTTTTAAGGAGTCCATCTGTCAATCACTGACTCCAAGAACGTTGCAGCAGTTATTTAAGAAATATGTATAGACAAGGGGAGGTACGGGAACTTCAGTAAGAACCTTTGTCTTGCTCTCACAACATGTCACTTTTCACTTCCCCAATGGCAAGTAAATTCAAGAAGCTGCAGGGCTTTTCTTCTAAAATTGTAGTTATGAGAATAAGTTCCACTAAGCATAGTGCAATTTCGGTTCTCACCAGAGGTTATTTGGGTTGAGGTGAGGATCTCTGTATTTTCAATCTTCCAACAAAGAATTGAGATTGAGGAATGCAAGTCCGATTCTCAATGGTGCAGATTTGTTGGTGCAAAGAATAGAGAGGAAAGAGTGGTTATGACATTCAAAGGTAGTTACATCCCCTGGTTGTAGTTAGTGCAACAACAACAATAACAACAATAACAACAATCTGAACCTTAATCCCAACAATTTAGGATCGGCCATTTGAGAGACAAGCTTAGGGATTTAAAATAAATAAATAAATAAAAATAAATAAATAAAAATAAATAAATAATAACAATAATAATAGTACTAATAATAATAATAAAATGAATAGATAAAAAATAAATAAATATGATGGTTTAATTTGTGCGGAATTTTCTACGTCACTCATTCCTTTCCAGCGTCATCCTCTCGTCTAAACCCTTAACTATCATGTCTTTACGGATAATTTATATCCAAGTTTTCAGCAGTCTATTTCTACATTTTACTAGATCCCTTGTTGTAGTTAGTGCAAAGGAATTTAAAGAGGATTGATGGATTTACAGTTATACCAGGAACTTCTTTGCCAATAACATGTTGGGACTTCCTCTTAGAAGAGTGACTAGAATATGCATCTTGAGAGAATGTCCTTTTGCATGGCTTCTAAGTCATGACAACATTATGACTAAAGATAATTACATAAAAAAAGCTTTAATGGCTTGGTACAAAAAGCTACGATCTTTAAATGTCAGTCTTTTGGTCCATGTATCCTATGGGAGAAGATCATTATTTATGGACCTCTTTGTATTCACATAGCAAGGATCTTCAAAGACTTTAGTTTTGAGAAATTGAAATGGGGTGGGGAAGCAATCCTCTATTTGTTTTCCGTGTATTCTCATATTGTCTCAAGAGGATTTCGTATCCACCTATTCTATTTTGTACTACTCTTCTCTCCTTATCGTAATCTCTTTTTTCCTTTCTCTATTGAAAAAGAAAACAAAAACTCATGCAGAAAAGCATGGTGACCCTAGGCAAAAGTCGTGGTGCGAGAATTGGGTAAGTTAGTTGATTCTTTGTTTAGTCATAGTGGTAATTCAAGGTTCCATCATTTTGTTTGTGTAGTACAGTGCCCTTGGTTGTAACATCTTTGTTGCATGGATGGGGCATACAAAATGAGAAAAGCCATTCTAAGCCATGAATGGCCATACCTTTGTGTTTGCTTTGGAGAATAGAGCAATCATTCTTTTAAATGGGTCAAAGTTGGCATTAAGAAATATCATGAAGGCCTTCCAGGAAACCTCAATGGATGGTCATAATATTAGACCACTCCTTTGCTCTTTCTAGATTTTTATGTACACTGCCACATGATGCCTAAGTTGCTTCTCTGCAATGAAGCACATACACGTAAAACACAGTTACAATGACAACAGAAAAATTACATTGGATTTCAGTATTGTAATTTATAGTGTCATATCTTCTCATGTTCAAAGCAACATGAAGACAACATGAAGCCAGCTAATTTCTAGCCTTCTAGGATCTAGGAGTGTTACTGCAATATAGCTTTTCAAACGATCAAAACGAAAAACTAGCCAACCAAAGAGTAAATGGGAATAAATAAAAACAGCTTTCTTTCTAATTTCTTTTTTAACTCTAGCAGGCATTAGGTGGTGTAATAGTATCTTTTAAATGATTCAACTTCAGTTAATATGTACTTTTTTTTTTAATTCACAATGTACCCTTTACCTTTTTCCATGTTCAACACAAGCCACTATAAATCTATTAGTTAGAGGTCAAAAACCCAAAACTCTCTACCCACAAGGCCAAAGCATCCCAGACAAGAAAAGCCACAAAAAGGTTACTATGAAATCCAAAGGTAACGATTCAATTGCTACAACTTGTTAAAATTATGATACATTCCACCAAAATCAGTGAAGCTGGGATTAACACCACTTAGTCCTTTTTCCTATGATTTCTCTATAACTCCATTTACTTTCTAAAAAGTTTCCCATTGCACTTCTATTCTGGCAAGGCTTCTAATTAAGCCCTAACCCCAAAATGAAACACTTCTGAATTTTCAATACCACAGAAAACTGAAGAAACCATTATCGCCTGCAATTATCAAGCCCGACCCAAGCACACACAAAATCAAATTCCATGGTTTTGTATTGAGAAACTAAGCGCCACAAGAACATTACCAAAAAAGTTCTCATTTTCATGCTCCTCGCAGTCCAAAGCAGTCATACCAAATCGATCAAACGAGAACCTCAAGAAGGGAAAAAGGAAAAAAAAAAAAAAAAAAAAAAAAAAGAGGCAAAGGCAAAAGCAAAACCCTAGTTTCCACTAACAAAAACTAGTTCAATCATACTGCCAGAAGCCCTAAAAATAGCAAAGATCTACAAATCCTGAACTAAAATCCTAATTCAGAGACATTAAAACAAAATTAAACTCCAAGCAACAGAGAGAGAGAGAGAGAGAGAGAGAGAGAGAGAGAGGTACATGACGGGAACGCTGGTGGAAATCTCGGGCCAGAAGTGGTCAACGAGAGAGACAAGATTAGAAAGAGCGTGAAGCTTTAACGATGGATGGCTCTCGTTGAGCATCGCCAAAAGCCCACCAGCAGAACTCACCATCGTCGCCATCTTCACATACAACTCACTAAATCTCCTTCCTCTCCTACTACTGATTCTTTTCTCCAATGGATTTTGGTGGCAATAGGTCTAGGGTTTCTTTTAGGAGAGGATAAATCGAAACCCTAAGAGAGAGAAAGAGAGAGAGACGAAGTCGACAGAGATGATCGCAAGTGGGAAATTAAGATTGGAGTGGTCTTGTTTGTTTTTCTGTATTTTTTATTCAGTAAAAATGAAAAAAGAGAGGGCTCCTTTTTCTTTTTATTTTTGTACTTTCTTTTAGATCAAGCAAGCTTTGACTTTCTTATCTAGTTTTCCCCCATGCACTCTCAACCCATTTTTTATTTTTTAAAAATCAACAAAAATAAAATAAAATTATTGACCAAAGACCAATTTATTATTTGTTATATTTAAAGAATAATTAAAATTCTTATTTATTTATTTATCTTTATTTTTAAATTTAAAAATAAATTTAAATTTAAATTTCTATTGACTAAGAGCAAGAACCAACTGGTTGTATTCACATCAACTTCACTAAGCACAAAATTCACTATTGAACTTTCTTTGATTGTGTTTGCATCAACCCTAATTATAATGATGCCTCCAATTGAGGGTATTCGTGTTGACACGGAGTAAAGACCATCAGGTTGATGTCGGCCATCAGAATTGAAACCTCGATGAGCTTATTAAGCTAGCCCTTTGGTAATTGTGGTCCATAGAGATTGCCTTTGAATTTTTCCGGGAGGTCATTTGGGACTATTTAAAAAATGCTACTTCTAAGCGTAGTGGTTATAAACAACTTTTTAACTTATAAACTCATTTTAAATTTTTTTAAAAATAATTTATTATCTGTTTGAATAAATATTACTTAAAAATAATTAACTATTTGATAAAATGAGTATTTATAAACTATATAAAATATAAAAAAGACCATGATAATCATAAAATGTTTTTACCTAATTAATTAGAATACATGCTTCAAATTTGAATAGTATTACGATTTAAGTGATTGGAAGCTAAAGTCAAAATAATTCTGTTAAAAACGAATAAATGAAGTAAATAATTTTTAAATTTATTTCTATAAATAAAAATTATAAATACAAATTAACATGACAATCCATAAACAGAAATATGTTACAATGATACAGGTGCACGTGGATGAAAATACAAAAGGGTGAGAATATGAAGTCTGTGGTATGGTTGTAATTTTTTTTTTAAATACAAAAGAATAAAAATATACTTTTATCTATCAAAATAACTTATTTTCGTTGTGTTCAAAAACACCAAAATGAAAAAAATAGAGAACAATCTTTTTTTTTTGGCTTATAACCATTTTTGGGGTTTTATAAATATTTTTACAAAATTTAGTTATTTAATAATTATGATTCTAACTTTGACTTATAAACTGATTTGATCGACTTATAAAAAATTCCAAACATGCTCTAAATCTCAATATGGCGTGAGAGATAAAAAGCATAGACTTTCTTTTTCAAGTCGAGCATAGAGGAATGAAGGAGGCATGTTTATCATAGTGTGATCTCGATTCTGCCTTTGCTATAAAAGGATTTGCTATTATAATTTTTATTATTCTTCTTTAGTTATGATTCAAATCAATTGAATATTGGCGGGTTTTGCTTGTTGAGTACTTGTTGCTTGCTTAGATTCATTGTTGGATCTCGATGTGGACATAATAGTGAATTAGGAGTGATGATCAATATATGTGATTTGTTTAAGCAGAGGCACATCTTATATAATGTAATAATCCAAATTTCTGAATAACTAAATAACATATAAACTTTTTGTTTAAATATGTTGGCTTAAGAGTTTACGGTTTCTCATTCTTCTTTCTATCTAATTTTTGATTAAATAAAAAATGTCTTCAATTGTATAGTTATTTAATAATAAATTATTTAATTTTGAAGAAATTCTAAATATCTTAGAGCAAGAGTGATCAAGGAATGAAGAGAAAACTTTAATGTATCTATCAACAAATGTATAAACAGAAAATGTGACTTTTGCCCAAAAACAAGAGAACAACAATTGTGCTAATTTGAATGGGAATTTGTACGGGAGAAATAGTGGATTGATTACCCTTTACATCAAAAACAATAAGAGAGAAGTTGATAAAATTGTTCCACTCTAAAGAGAAAATTATTCTTTTGATTTTCTAATTTTTTTCTTTGCACTCCAAATGAGAGACAAGTAAGGTATTAATAGAAAAAGAATCTCAATTAGTCAGTATAGGCAAAAACTAACCGGTAGAGAGAAAATTTGCTTATAGAGAGAAAAAGACTAGTCATTAGAAATTTTACCCAAAAAGTCCTTGGTAGATTGGCTGGTTTATGGACCCTTTTTAGATATTTTTGGACTTCCATTTTGGACCTTAATAAGTTTGAAATATGTTGGAAATGATAAAAACCTTAAACATTTTTTTAGGGCATTGGACTCACTTGTTTTGGGTCCCAACATGGCACGGGTTCTGGCCTAGCAAGAACCCAAAACATATTTTTTGTGCCAGTACTTTAGCCATTTTTAGGCCAGACCTAGGAAACTCTTTGGACCATGATTTGAACTTCCTTTTTGGTTAGAACTTGGTTTCACCAATCTCATTCTCTAATATCTAGCAAGTCTTAAATTGATGGCTAATTATTCTCCTGTTGATTTCCAATACTCCCTATCAAGTTTGACAAATAGAAGTCTATGGAGCCAAATTTACCAAAAATATCTAGAGATTGATTAACTCCAATTTTGTTCATGACAAGATGACAATCAACCTTCGAGTGCTTGGCTTCTTTGTGGCTTTGTAGTGTACACTCAACAACTTTCTGTTGTTAGAATCATAGGGGTAAAGTCAATTAGATTTTGTAGACTTGCCTTTAGATTTGCCCTTCTTTTGTTCGGTGATTGCATTTGAGTTGTGGAATACTCCTTTGTTCACCTATTCGAATGGAGGAAGTCTCGACCATGTAGATCTTCTAAGAGTTGATGGAGATGGTGGTGATTCCCCAAACACTTCATGTGCTTCTGGAGGAAGTGAGGAAGTGAGTCACTTTGGGGTTGTTCTCCCCTTTGCTTAGCTTCTGAGGTGTTTCCTTTCTCCCTCGATTTAGAAGTTGTTGGTGCTTCTCCCCTTACTTCATGTTTTCCTTCCCATTAAATTGATATAGAGGATGGCTTGGTTCATGTGGAAAATACAAAAAAGACTTGTAAATTTAGTATCTTGATAGCTCTTCTAGACTTTATCTAAAAAATACAACTCGTTTTCTACAAATATCACATCTTTTGATTTATATATTTGGTTAGACTTAGGATCAAAATATATATCCTTTTTGAAATGACCTATATTCTAAAAACACAACGCCTACACTTTTTGCCTAAATTGTCCCCAAATTGATTGGGAACATGCACATAACATACTAAACACTTTTAGGTGACTAAGGTTTGATTTGGTCTTTGTGAGAAACTCCAGTAGGGATTTTTATTGCTAGAGGATAGCTAGTTAATCAAATTAGCAGCAGTACTTATTACATTACTTCAATATCTTTTAAACATATTTGCTTGAAACATTATTGTCATACCAATTTCTAGGATGTGCTCATTTTTCCTTTCGATAGCATCGTTTTATTTTGGGGTATATGGACATGATATTTGGTGGATTGTATAATTTTCTTTTAGTAATTTTCTAAAAGTATGGTTCATATATCCCCCTAGTTTTCTATCCGTAGTTAATAAATGATATGAAATATTTAAACTCATACCAAGATTCTACAAAGGCGGTCCATATGTCAAAATGCATAAAATCAAATGGCTTTTTATATTTAGTCTTATACATAGGATAGTGTGTTTGAATTTCTTTTCTAAAAATATAGGCCTCACAATATTTATCCTCACAATTTTTATTAGGAAAAATAATCTTTTAAGGTTTGATTGTGAAGATGTTCTAGTATAACATACCATAATTCATAACTATTTTCTTCATGTGATACTAATGCATGATTGTTTGAAGAAGAGTTAAAAAAAATACATTGATTATGCATCATGTCTTGCATTTACTTGTGCAACTTTATGATCGTATCAACGACCGATTCATAAGCTTGGCAAACCTTGGGATTTTTGATTTGCATGACCAACTCCAAGACTCCTTCAAGGACAGATTTGTCATTGACTTGCTCAAGCAATTTTAGAACGAATTCTAGGGCCGACACTAGCCTGTTTCTTTGGGCAACTTAAGGGAAGATTGTCCCCTGTTGTAGAAAAATTTTGCTTTGAGATGTGGATGGAGGAGACAACATTGATTTTTGGAGTGTCTTGCCTCTTGCAATGTGAGCATCTTCTCTTGGATTTCCAATTCATTTTTCCAAGTCAAAACTTACTCTGATACCATGAAAAAATTCTAAAATTTTAGAACAAGAGTGGTCAAAAAATGAAGAGAGAACTTTTTGACTTTATCAACAAATGTATAAAAAGAAAATGAGACTTTGCTCAAGAGCAAGAAAGAGACGATTATCCTAATTTGAGTGAGAATTTGTATTGGTGAAAATGTGGATTAATTACCCTTTACATAAAAAACTAAGAGAGAAATGAAGAAAGTTGTTTCATCGTAGAAAGAACATTATTGTCTAAACTTTTTCAATTAAGTATTTATAAAGAAAGAATCTCAACTATTCAATAGAGACAAAAAATTGGCTAGCAGAAAGAAAACTAGCACATAAAGAGGGAAAAAAAACCGGCTGTTAGAAATTTTGCCCAAAATACCTTTGGTAGATTAGGTTGTGTTATAGGCTTTTTTTGGCCTTATTCGAACTCCCATTTTGAATCTTAATGGATTTCGAATATGTTGGAAAAAATGTAGGTCTTGAATATCCTTTCAGACCATTGGGCTGACTTGTATGGTCCCAACGTGGGCCTACATTTTGCCCAAAATACCTTTGGTAGATTGAGTTGTGTTATAGGCCTTTTTTGGCCTTATTCGAACTCCTATTTTGAATCTTAATGGACTTAGAATACGTTGGAAAAGATATAGGTCTTGAATATCCTTTCAGACCATTGGGTTGACTTGTATGGTCCCAACATGGACCTCGGTTTTGGCCAAATTAGGCTAGAATCTAGAACATATTTTTGGACCTATCCATTTTTTGGACCAAAACTTGGAGCTTCTTAGGTCATGATTTGGGTTTCCTTTTGGATTATACTTGGGTTTTCACCGTTTCCTTTCTCTAATGTCTAGCGAGTTTTGAATTAATGATTAATTGTTCTTATCTTGATTTCTCATAAATTTTTCTTAATTTCTATCATAAATCATTTTGTTGAGACCCCTTCACTATCGTTTTTAATTTCTAACTTTGATAACTTATTCTATTCATTTTTAAATATTTTTTCCTCACTTGATTATTCATCTCTCTCTTCTTGGTTTAATGTTTTAGTTCTCTCTATTCTATCCCTTTTACCTTTATCTTCTTGTCTCTCTTTATCTATCTAATTTTGCACATATTATTTTCTTGATGTACTTAGGATCCTTTAGTGTGTCCCTCTCCTAAAGACACTTTACACTCTTTCCCTTAAACACACTTTGCCTCTCTTCTTACATTTCTCTCTCAAATTCGATCTCTCTTCGATCCTTCTTAATACCAGCCACTGCTATTAACATCACTTGACTTTCCGCAGTGGCTACGATCATGAAATTATTGATGACAACATCTACCTTTATCACATTTATTGGTAAATCCTATATCTTTTTCCTAATTGATTGCATCTTGTGCATTTTAGTTGGTAAGATTGTCATGTCCGGACTCTCCCGTTGAGTACGCAACAATCGCCGCGTTATTTTGTTATATGAGCAGCATCTACTCATATACCGGAATAGCGCAAAACATTCAATCTATTTAAAAACAACTCAAATATCACCTTAATAATATCCTAGATCATCCAGTATCAAAAGCATGCAATTTCACACAATTTAAGGATCAATTCAATTTATCTCTGTTCATGCATGCATGCAAATGGGCCAACCCGGCCATTTCAAAATTTTCATAAATTTACAATCTCAAAATAGTTCAAAATTTATCATGAAGTGTCCAAATATCCCAATTTAAACAATAAAAATAGTAAGAAAAGTTTTTAAATCAAGAAAATATAAGTTCATTTTCATAGGATTATAGATTTCTCAAATACTTACCTAAAAAAGTCTAAGCGAGTATTTAACAAATCTAATCAAAATAAAAAATACAAAGATTTTCTTCTATGGATCATTCTACACCAATTCAAAATAAAGTCTTCATTTCAAATACATAGATATGTTCAGTAACTATCTTCTTTAATTTGACTCTAAAGTAATGTCTTCCACCTAAGATTCCTCTAAAAAAAATTTAGAAAAGAATAGCGAGTATTTAAAATACCCAGTGAATGGAGTGCAATGACTTGTAACGCATAAATGAGAAGTGAAAATGGTTATACCAACAATCATATACAAAGTGCAATGCTATAAATAAAAACATTTGTATAAATTAGTTTATTTCAAACCACCATGACTCATGCATACAAAACAAATAATTTATATTCATTTTCCATAATTTTAGAATATGCCGAAATCATTATCTTACCAATAGCCGTTGATAGGATCTACCAATGGATTTTTCACTAATTTTTAAAAATCCCTTTCACCTTAGCGTTGACCCGGAGCTTCGTGGAGTGCATCCACGTTATCACGGCTGCTTGAGAAGGCTCTTCAACCCACCTACCATTAAGCCAAATTAAACAGTTTTGACCACGCCGCCCCAATGGCTCGGTCCGTGGCAAGATTTAGACTATAGCTCTTTTCCAGCACCATGTTACCAAAATTCAGTTTATAAATCAATTCAAACTCAAATTTCAACGTAGAGTAATCATATAGGTTTCGCATGAGTATTCAATTGGAATACAATGCAAATAATTTAATAATTTAGTACAAGAGTCATGAATTTATTCAACTTTAATTTGAGACACATCATATTCACAAAACATTATAAATCTAGTTCGAACTCATTCCAAAATTTAATTTAAGAAATATAATTAAAATTAGTTTACACATTTATATAAAATATAACCGTCCACTCACCTTTGGAAATGGTAATCACTCACAAATTTCCTAATCAAATGAGAATTATCTCACATTCAACTCTCTCAATGCCTTAACCTAATTTATTGGTCATAATTTAATCATTAAATCATATACTAATAGTAGAGCAATCATTTCTCCTTAATATTTTCACAATTCTAGTTTTCCAATAAATTTTTCAATCTGCGCAGTCATGAAAAAATGGCTATAACTTTTACTATACACATCCAAATCATATGATTCTTATATCAAATTAAATATAAGACATAGATATAAAAGTTTAATATTCAAAATTTAGTCTAATTCAGCCTAAAAGGCATCTCAAAAGTGAAGGAAAGACAAGTAGTCAGAACAGGACAGAACATAACATTTTTTGTACCATGAAATTCTTTGAAAAATCATAACAAATTTAGTTTTTATCTGATTTCAACGAATCATACTTCATTTTTAAGATATGGGAGTCTAATTTCATATGCAAAAAGCCACACTTGATTTGCTTTTGTGTAGAGAAAGTTATGATATAAAGACCATAGTATGCTCAACTGACCATTATGCAAAATCATGGATTTCAGCGTAACATGAAACTTTGCATTCCAGTCTAGTAACTCTTCTTCATATTCAATCTAAATCTAGAATTAAGTAACAATTCAAAAACATCATGCATAACCAACATTCACAAGCATTCATCCTATGTCATGAAGCAATTAAACTTCTAACATGCTTAACAACCTCACTCATCCTTGCTCAACCTAGATATCTAGAACACACAACATCATAATTTCAAGAGAAAAGTTAACATGTTCGAACGCTGTAAAGTGGGTCATCATCCACATGGTTTCTCATACTAAAAATAATAGGAAATCAAGCGAAAATCAAAGGAAGCAAAAAAAAACTACTCACCTAGGATTTTTTCGAATGTTAAACGGAGGAGATGGGGGTTTGGACCTGAAAACCAAAATCAAACCATGGATTTGCTCTTTCATATAAAAGGATTATATCTACAAAGTCACAAATTTTGGTCATACTCAAAGATTTGATTCAGGGATGGAGACAAAGCAAGCATAAAATCAACGAAGAGAGAGAGAGAGAGAGAGAAGAAGGAGATGGGGGTGGAATGGGTTTTCGGGAAGGGGTAATTAGGAAAGTTGGGGGGAGAAAAAAAGTGTTTGACTTTTTTTTTCTTGATTTTACAATACTTAACTCTCTAAAAGAAATTTTGTCCTTAAAATTTAAAAGAAAATCATACATTAAAAAGTTACGGGTGTTGCTTCCGCATTGATTCTTAAGTCTCCTAAGTCTGTTCTTCTACTTGGTTGTTTCTTCACAATACTTTTACCATCCAGATTTGCTTATTTCTTAATTGCTTGAATTGTCGATCTATGATTTGTACTGGCTGCACCTTGAAACTCAAGTCTGAATTCAATTCTATTGGAGGAGCTTCTAATACGTGTGAGGGATCCGATAAATACTTTTTCAATATGGAGACATGGAATATATCATGAATTTTCTCCAAATCCGGGGATAATTCTAGCCAGTAGGCCACATTTCCAATCCTCTCAAGGATCTTGAATGGCCCAATGTATTGAGAATTTAATTTTCCTTTTTTCTAAAATCAGATTACACCCTTCCAGGGTGATATCTTCAAGAACACCATGTCGCTGACCTCAAATTCTATAGGTTTTATTCTTTTGTCAGCGTAACTCTTCTGTCTATTTTGAGCCCCCTTCATCCTTACTCAAATCACTTTCACCTTTTCTACGGTTGTCTTAATTAGCTCCACACTTTCAATCTTTCGCTTTCCAACTTTATCTCAGCATAAAGGCGTAGAGAGTTTTATACGGAGGCATCCCAATACTAGCTTGATAGCTATTGTTATAGGTAAATTCAACTAATGGGAGGTGTCTGTCCTAACTCCCTTGGAAGTCCATAACACATGCCTTCAGCATGTCTTCTAACATTTGGATTGTACGCTTTGACTGTCTATCTATTTGTGTATGAAATGTAGTGCTGAATTTCAACTTAGTGCCAAATACCTCTTGTAACTTAGACCAAAATTTGGATGTAAATCGAAAATCACGATCCGATATAATTGATATCGGAACCCCGTGGAGTCAGATAATCTCATCAAGATACAATTTAGCTAACTTCTCCAAAGAGTAAGTATTTTAGATTGGGAGGAAATGTGCTGATTTAGTGATCCAATCAACAATCACCCATATAACATCATATCGGCTCGGACTACGTGGCAATTCCACCACAAAGTCCATGGTAATATATTCTCATTTCTATTCAGGTATAGGCAATAGTTGAAGCATTCCGGCCGACTTTTGATATTCGGTTTTGATTTGTTGGCACAGAAGGCATCTTCTCATAAATTCAGCTATTTCCTACTTTAATCCCGATCACCAATAAATTTTTTTGATGGTGCTGCACATTTTTGTGCACTTGGGATGCATAGCATAAGTCGAAAAGTGTGCTTCTTCAAGTATAGCCTTTCGAAGCTCATCCTTTTTGGGAACACAAATCCGTTTCTCATGCACCACCATGCCATCCTCCTGGATATGGAAGTTAACACATTCACTCTTGTGAATCTTTTCCATGATACTCTTTAGCTCTTTATCAGTTGATTGGAGCTCTTGTATGTGATTCACTAGGGTTGGTCGTATTTTAAATCTGGCCAAAAGTATACCATTGTCATCATTGGCCAACTCGACTCCTAATATACAAAGTCCTAACAGATATGAGAGATATAAACTCTCAGAGGGTGAAGAAGAAGATGAGGACTTGCAGCTTAAAGGTCTGCAACAACATTTGTCTTACCCGGGTGATAATCAATCATTAAATTATAGTCTTTAATCAATTCCAACCACCTTCTTTGTCTCAAATTGAGTTCCTTTTGAGTGAGTAAGTACTTGAGATTCTTGTGTTCAATGAAGATTCTGCAGGTAACTCCATACAAGTAATGTCACCAAATCTTTAGGGCAAAAACAATGGTGGCAAGTTCTAGATCATGGATGAGATAATTCAATTCGTGATTCTTCAACTTTCGAGAAGCAGAGGGAATCACTTTATCGACTTCCATCAAAACACATCCCAACTCTTATTTACTAGCGTCACTATAAACCACATAGTTACCACCGCCAGTGGGAAGAGTAAGCATAGGAGTGGAAGTGAGTCTCCTCTTAAGTTCCTGAAAACTCTACTCATACTTATCACTCTATTCAAATTTAACTCCATTCCAAGTCAAATTGGGCAATGGAGCTGCAATTATAGAAAATCTCTATACAAATCTTCAATAATATCCTGTCAATCCAAGAAACTTTTCACCTCGGTGACATTCTTGGGCTGTTCCCATCTCAAAATTGCCTCTACCCTTTTCAGGTCAACAAATATTCCCTCTTTAGATATAATGTGCCTTAAGAAACCAATCTCCTTTAGCCAAAACTCACACTTGGAGAACTTGGCATATAGTTGTTTCTCTCAGTGAGTTTGCAGCACAATACGAAGATGTTCTGAGTGTTTCTCATTGTTCTTGGAATACACCAAGATGTCACCAATGAAAACAATGACGAACTTGCTGAGATAAGGGTGAAGATTCAGTTCATAAGGTCCATGAAAGCTATAGGAGCATTTGTCAAACCGAAAGGCATCACCAAAAACTCGTAATGACCATATCGTGTCCTAAATGTAGTCTTGTTGTGACGACCCGCTATCCAAGCGTCGCACCCCTTAGTAGGGAAGAATAAATATGCATAATGCGGAAGCCAGAAAGACATTTAAAATACGATGTCCGGACTCGCGACAGTCGCACTCCCCGTGTGTGATAACACGGAAGGAGATTTAAATAAAAAGGAAATCATTTCCTTAATCTTTCAAACGAAAAATCTGGCAGAGTTTCCCCTATTTAGTGACTGTTGGCCACCTGGGGTAAATACAAGAACCTGACCTCAAAATAGCACTTCTATCTTTAGACAAGCTGGCATCAATGGCCCACCTGGCCGCCCACCACCAAATACCATATATATGTATAAAAGTCTCTTGTGTCCAACCTTTATTAGATATGCAACATAAGTTAAAATTCTCAAAAAATTATCAATATTTACATGCCTTAGATTACAAAAAAGAGGGCAAAGACAAGTAGAGATCTAAATCCCTCGGCTCAAGTGCCTCTACCCGATGATTCCCTCTCGTCTCCCAAGTCACCTGAAAATAAGGATATTGGGGTCAGCTTACGCTGAGCAAGTACATAGGGGACCAAAGACATGCATGGCAAGCAAATAAGTATCCCGATATCAACATCTTCATACAACAATGTATACGTAGCAAATATATCACCACATCCTTAAGAAAACAACATGATCGTCATTCATAGAGGTACCATTCCTTTCCGTGTTCAATGTTCTAAATAACTCAGTAAGTAAAGAAAGGAATAGAAGTTCGAACCAAGTTAGTGCATGAGGGTCTTAAGAGGAAGCCAAATTTTGGTATTTCTAAGAAAAATCTAGGTTTTTTAGGTTAGACGCCTCAAATACTTCACTTGTTTATAATTCTACTCTCGTAGAGAGAAGAGATACAATCACAGTTCCTCAAGCTTTGCCCGCAGGCTTCGCACAAGCTTTGGAACTCTATATACAATATGTATTCTTCAAGCTTCACTCGCAGGCTTCGCACAAGCTTTCGGAAGAATGTTTCATACCATTATTTCCTCTTCACTTTTCATTCTATTTCCTATAATATAAACACTACTATGTACCAAAAGATTTATACTAGTTTCACAGCCAAACGTCACAAATACACAATTTGTATAGTTAGCTCACTCATAGCATTTCATTTGGCTATTTCAATGAGTTATCGATACAAATAAGTCTCCCTAAAACTATCATATCTTGAGTTACAATACCAGAATGAAGATAAATCCAATGTTTACACAAACTTAAGACTTAGAATTACAACTCTCATGTTTATCGCCAAAGTCAATTCCAATTACACAAAAAGTATTAATTCAAGCAATGTTACAGTCCACAGATTACAATACTTATTGCGCAGTCATGGGAAAAGTAATATAACTTCGTCTACACATATCCGAATGAGGTGATTCTAGTGGCCATTTAAAGATAAGAGGTAGAGCTACCATTTCTATGTTCAGACCACAACCTAAATCATCCTGGATGGCCACTAAAAATCGCAGCAAAAATCAATACAGAAACAGGGCAGAAAACAGGAAAATTTTTCTGCAGAAATATACAATTTTAAAAATTCGCCAAAAATCCATTTCTCAATGAAATTAGACGAATCATATGTCATTCTAAAGCTACAGGAGTCTAGTTTCTTTAGCAGAAAACCTCACATGATTTTGAGTTTTGCAGAAAAAGTTATCGATAAAAAACCATAGACTAGTCAGGCTGTCCACCATGCAGAAATTTTAGGTTTTCATCTACGAACGAAATCCTCTTTTCCCTACAACATTTCATTTGTATTCCAGCAACAAATCCTATCCCAAAATATGTTTCCAAGTATTCTTAGGCATCAATTTAATAATTCAAAGCAAAATACTTGCCTTTGAAAGCATAAAATCCACTTTACCCTCCTATGTTCTTGTTCATCCAAACCCCTAACTTCTTAGTGATTTCGGCTTGTCCTAGGGTTGTTCCACTCCTTTTCTACACTTCCTTATATTGGGGACACCCAATACTTGGATGGAGGTTGCTGAATCCAAGCTTAGATAGGTATTTTAATGGAGTTTTGGGTGGTTTTGGGAGAGGAAATGAGAAATCCGAAAATGTGTTTTTAGGAAGAAGGTAGGTCTCTCTCTCTCTCTCTCTCTCTCTCTCTTCCTCTCTCTTTAAAACTCTAAGTAGATTGTGAGGCCCAACATGCATGTTATGTGTCAAGTGCATAACAACAAGTGTGGTGTGTGCATGTGCCAAGTGGTGAGCAATAATCTTATTATTATTATTATTATTATTATTATTATTATTTTTAAAGTTAATTGGGGTCTTACACTTGTGAACATCATCATCTTTTATCCTCAATTGGTAATAGCCCGATCTCAAATTGATCTTCAAAAAGACATTAGGACCTCGAAGTTGATCGAACAAGTTGTAAATCCTCGGCAATGGGGACTTATTTTTGATGGTCACCTTATTCAACTGCCGATAGTCTATATACAATCTGAGGGTACCATCTTTCTTCTTCACGAATAGAATCAGAGCACCCCAGGGTGAGGTACTCGGCCTGATGAACCCTTGTCCAACAATTCTTGAAGTTGGACCTTCAATTATTTCAATTCCGTAGGTGCCATCCGAGACGGAGGGATTGAAATAGGTACAGTTCCAGGAGCCAAATCGATTGTGAAGTCAAACTCTCAAACCGGAGGTAAACCAGACAATTCCTCTGAGAAGACATCCAAAAATTCATTCACTACTACAACATTCATCAATTCTGAACTTTACATAGTGTTGTCGATGATGTGGGCTAAGTAAGCCTCACAGCTCTTATACACTAGTTCTGTGCTTCTACAGCTGAGATTACACAACTCGTTAAAACCTGCCATTCACTAGTGAACATAAGTGGAGGACATCCAAGTCTACGGAATTCCACCTCCTTAGAAAAGCAATTCACTGAAGCTCGATGGAGGTGTAACTAGTCCATACCCAGTATGACGTCAAAATCCCTCATTTCCAACTAAATCAAGTCCACCTTGAGAATCTCACATTCTACTATCACTTCGCATGCCTTGTACACGGAATCCGTTTTTAACTGTTCCCCCAACGGAGTGATAACCAATAACTCCCCTTCAAGTGGGGTCAAAGGTCTGTTCGAGTGTTTAGCAAATTTCATACTTACAAAAGAATAATTTGATCCCTATCAATTAAAACACGGACATCAACTTCAAAAATTCCCATCATACCTATATATACAAGGGATAAAATTAATTCTCAATTTAAATCATACTCAATTCAAAATTTAAGTTCTCAATGTCAACAAAACTATCATTAATCATCGAAGTAACTCCCAATCACTTAAAATCATGCAGTATCTCTAATATGCCTCAAATTCAAAATCATACAATCATGATCTCATAATGTTTATATTCAAATTCTAAGTCATCAAGTTCAAGTTCAAGTTCTACGAAATTTACCTGTGACTATGTTCGGGTTGTACTGTGCCTCCTCGTTAGTCATTGCAAATATCTTTTTTTGAGCTCTTGCCTGTGGATGCTGGTTTGGAGCAGCTACTGTGTTGCTCCTCGTCTGTGGTATAGCATTAGGAGGTATGGTGGGAACATTGGCTTGACTGCCCATAGATCCACTAGGGCGCTCTCGACTTGTCTGACCTCCCCGCCCCAACGCTGGATAAATATTATGAAAATAGCCCTCCTTTTCGCATTGATAACACCTCTTGGGTGCTTGACATACCTTAAAATGGAACTTCCTATAGTTTCTATACTTGTCCTTCATATTCCCTGTCGATTTGCTTCCTGAGGATGCAGTAGGAGTAGGGTCCCCAAAATGAGACGTGCGTTGGCCTTGAGGAATGCCAACGAATCCAGTAATAGGAGCTCCACCATAGGAGCCTGCACTCCTACTCTACTTTGAACCCGGGCCTGATGCATGTTCGAACCTCCTTTTCTTTTTCTGTCCCTCTCTTGTCTTTTCCCTTTCTTCTACTATTTTCTTGGCCTTTAAGGCCAATTCCAATACATTCTTATAAATATGAGTTGATGTGACAGACATATTCTCCCAGATAGACAAGTTTAGACCCTCTTCAAACTTGAAACTCAAGTACTCATCGGAAGTCACTAATTCCGAGACAAATGTAGACAATCTTTGCAACTCCGTCTCATATTCTGCCACCGACTTGTTGCCTTGGCAGAGATAAAGGAATTCCTTTCTTTTCAAATCTCGGTACAATCGAGTATAGTATTTTTCATCGAATTCCCTAAGGAATTCACTCCAAGAGATAGGTGTCAAGAATCTCTCTTTAAGACTATCCCACCAAGCTCGTGCATTTTCATCCAATAATTTCACGGCCACCCTTAATTTCAATTCACCGTCCAGCCTCATGTCATACACTGTCTCCCTAACCCGATTAATCAAATTCTTGGCTATTGTCGCATCACTTGTCCCCGTAAAGATGACACATCCAAGTTATCAGGCTTCCTTGATCAACTTGGACAGTTCAAAGGTTGGATATGGGATTGAGTAGCCACTGAAATGGGAGGAGCAATTCGTTCTGATGGAGGAGCATGTGGAATGGTTGGCCTTGGAGCTGAAGGAATTGGTGCTTGAGGAGGAACTTGAAGATGAGCGCCATTGTATTCCACCACTCGGTCCATTGCCAGAGAGTATTGAGTGACGGTGGAGGAATCCCTATTGAAGGTGCCTGGTAAGTACTAGTTGCAGCTGGAGGAGAAGTTGGAACATGTGAGTATAATTCATTCTCATGCTCAGAAGGAGGAATCTTGCTAGCATTCCTCATCCTTGGTCTAGGAGGCATGATTCCTATAAGAAGAGACGTCATCGTTAGCTCACTAAATTCGTCATTAGGCTAGGTATTTAACCCCCTAAAAAAAATTGGTCTTATTTCTTAAGAATCCATGGAAGGTTTTTGTACAACCATTGAAAAATCTTTTAAAATTTACAGTTTCAACAAAAAAATAAAACACTTTTAAAACTTTTAGGGACATTTGGAAATATTTCAAACATTTAAACATTTAAAATCGTAAACTTAACTTTGATACCAATAGAATTGTCACGCCTTGACTCTCCTGTTGAGCTGCGACAATCGCCGCGTTATTTTGGTATACGGGCAGTATCTCTTCATATACCAAAATAGTGCAAGACATTCAACCTATTTAAAAACAACTCAAATATCACCTTAATGACCATTTTAGGTCATCCAGTATCAATGGTATGCATTTTCACACAATTTAAGGATCAATCCGATCCATCCTTATTCATGTATATATGCAAATATGCCAACCTGGCCATTCCAGAATTCTCATAAATTTATAATCTCAAAATAGTTCAAAATTTACAATGAAGTGTCTAAATATCCCAATTTAAATAATAACAATTGTAAGAGGAGTTTTTAAGTTAAGAAAATACAAGTTCATTTTCATTGGAGTTTGGATTTTTCAAATACTTGCCTAAAGAAGGTTAAGCAAGTATTTAACAAATCCAATCAAATAAAGTATACAAAGATTTATTTCCATGGATCATTTTACACCAATTCAAAATAAAGTTTTCATTTCAAATACCTAACTATGTTCAGCAACTATCTTTTTCTGTTTGACTCCAAAGTAATGTCTTCCGCCTAAGATTCCTCTAAAAAAGAATTAGAAGAGAGGAGTGAATATTTAAAATACCCAATGAGTAACGTGTAATGGCATGCAATGCATAAATGAGAAGTGAAAATGGTTATGTCAATAATCATATACAAAGCGCATTGCCATAAATGAAAACAATGGTATAAAATAGATTATTTCAAACCACCATGATTCATACGCACAAAACAAACAATTTATATTCATTTTCTATAATTTTGGGATATACCGAAATCATTATCCTGCCAATGGCCGTTGATAGGATCTGTCAAGGGGTTTTTCACTATTTTCTAAAAATTCCTTTCACTTTGGTATTGGCCTAGAGCTCCGTGGGGTGCATCCACGTTATTACAACGGCTTGAGAAGACTCTCCAACCTATCTACCACCAAGCCAAATTAAACAACCTTGACACGTAGCCCTAATGGCCCTGTCCGTGGTAAGATTTAGACTATAGCCCATTTTCCAGCACTTTGTTATCAAAATTTAATTTATAAATCAACACAGACTCAAATTTCAATGTAGATCAACAATATAGGTTTCACATGAATATTCAATTGTAACATGATACAAATAATTCAATAATTTAATACAAGAGTTATGGATTTATTCAACTTTCATTTGAAATATACCATATTCACAAAATATTATAAATCTAGTTCGAACTCATTCTAAAATTCAATTTATGAAATATAATTGAAATTGTTTTACTTATTTATATGAAACATAACCATTCACTCACCTTTTGAGAGGGTAATCACTCCAAACTTTCCCAACCAAATGAGAATTATCCCTCTTTCAACTCTCCCAATACCTTAACCTAATTTATTAATCATAATTTAATTATTTAATTACATACCAATAGTAGAGTAAT
Organism: Dillenia suffruticosa; assembly: GCA_033439265.1. NCBI lineage: Eukaryota > Viridiplantae > Streptophyta > Magnoliopsida > Dilleniales > Dilleniaceae > Dillenia > Dillenia suffruticosa. Next base: position 12,679,776 of record JAVTVX010000001.1, read on the forward strand.
CATTTCTTCTTAATATTTTCATAATTTTAGTTTTTCAATAAATTTTTCAATCTGCGTAGTCATGGAAAAATGGCTATAGTTTTCACTACACACATCCAAATCATATGATTCTTATCTAAAATTAAAGATAAAATATAGATCTAGAAGTTTCATATTCAGACTTTAGCCTAATTTAGCCTAGAAAGTACCTTAAAATTGAAAGAAATACAAACAGTTGGAACAGGACAGAACAAAACATTTTCTACACCACAGAATTTTTTGAAAAATCATAACAAATTCAGTTCTTATCTGATTTTAACAAATTATATCTCATTTTCAAGATATAAGACTTTAGTTTCAAATGCAAAAACCCTACTTGATTTGCTTTTGTATAGAGAAAGTTATAATATAAAGACCACAGCATGCTCAATTATCCATTACCCAAAATTATGGATTTCAGCTCAACAAGAAACTTTGCATTCTAGTCTAGTAACTTCTCATCATATTCAATCTAAGTCTAGAATTAAGTAACAATTCAAAAATATCCTGCATAACCAATATTCATAGGCATTCATCCTATGTCAGAAGCAATTAGACTTCTAGCATGCTTAACAACCTCATTCATTCTTGCTCAACCTAGGCAATTAGAGCACACAACATCAGAATTTCAGGGGGAAAGTTAACAGGTTTGAATGCAGCAAAGTGAGTCATCATCCACATGGTTTCTAATACTAAAAATAACAGGAAATCAAGCAAAAATCAAAAGAAGCAAAAATCAAAAGAAGCAAAAATCAAAAGAAGCAAAATACCTACTCACCTAGGGTTTTTTCGTATGTTAAATAGAGGAGATGAGGGTTTGGACCTGAAAACCAAAATCAAACCATAGATTTGCTTTTTCACATGAAAGGATTATATTTACAAAGTCATAAATTTTGATCATACTCAAAGATTTGATTCAGAGATGGAGACAGAGCAAGCATGAAATCAATGAAGAGAGAGAGAGAGACTTACACCATGGAATGCCGAGAATGAGAGGCGAGAACAGTAATTGAAGGGGGAGGCAAAGACGAGGGCTCGATGGAAGTAAATGCAGAGAGAGAGAGAGAGAGATGAAGGAGATAGGGGTAGAATTGGGTTTCAGGAAAGGGTAATTGGGAAAGTTGGGGGGAGAATAAGAGTGTTTGACTTTTCTTTTTTCTTTTTCTTTTTGGAATACCATTCGTTAATTTCATGTTGATTATTAATTCTTGATATTGATATAAAGTATGAAGGAAGGTATTTTTGCCCATCATACAATTATGAATTATGTGTTAATTGAGACTAACATTGATTAAGTGCCCGTCAACAGAGAAAATTGATTTTTATTTATGTTGAATAATATTTGAAATTTGTGTCAACCCCCTGGGCCCCAAGATTTGGGCCCGACAATCCTAGAACGTGCTTTGAGTTGACGCCCTAGGCCCCAAGAGTTGGGCTCGACAATCCTAGAACGTGTTTTGAGCTTAATTTTGGACCTATTTTGTGGTATAATTTCTTGTATTGATGTCCTCTTATATAAGTGATCTTTTTTAAGGATGGATAACTATTCTTTTCTTTTTTTTTAAGGGTTTCTTAAGACATCCTACATGAGAGGTTGAGTTTATTTTGGGATTTGGATTGAGAGATCTTGAAAGTACTTATAATTTTCTAATTTTTTTCCTCATATGTATCATTCTCTATTGCCTCTAACTGTGGACATGGTCTTTCAAGAGCCAAACGATGTTAAGTAGCTATGTTCTTGTATATGTTTGATTTTCTCTCTCTTCTTTTGTTCTTTTGGTTGTTCAATTGATTAAAAAATTATAGGTTGCACTTCCATATGTATTGCTATATTCACAACAAACCACTAGCAGAGCTTAGGAATTTGAATCAATTGGGATCTCATGATAGCTTTATCTTCATTTATAGAGTATGAGTTTGAGAAGTTCAATGGAAAAAAAACAATTTGAGATGTGACAAATCAAAATGTGAGCTTTGCTTGTGCAACAAGGACTATATAAGACATTGAAGAGGAGGTAGTATATACTAGGAGAAATACCAAAAAAGTATAAAGAGATTCTCTTGGAAGGACTCAACAGCCGATATATGACTCAAATTGGAGTGCATATACATGAGGAAATCACTAACGAATTGGCTTTATTTAAAGCAACAATCATATACACTAAGGACACGGAAGGTATGTTAGTTCAAATCCATATAGATGATTTTAACAAAGTAATTTTTGATTTAAAGACTATTGAGGTTAAGATTGACGATGAAGACCAAACTTTAATTTTGTTATGTTTTTACATCCATCATTTGAAACATTTATTGATACCATGTTGTACGACCAAGATACTATCATCTTCGAGGGTGTTGGGTGTCTTTGAACTCCGAGGTATTGAAAATAAAGTGTCAATAAATTTTTTTGAGAATCAATAAAAAGAATTGGTTGTGCATAGAGATAGAAATAAAAATAATTTATATTCAAATCTAGAAAGAGGAAAACTTGTTGGAACTATGGTAATTAGGGTCACTAGTAATGAGACTATCCAAAGTCCAAAGGTAAAGGAGATGGAAAGAAAGAATGAGAAGCTTCTTAATACAGGTTGATAATAGCACTGAAGTTCCAAAATGTTGATAGTGTTTTGCAATCATGGATGGAGTTCAAAAGGATACATGGATTCTTGATTCAGCTTACTGCTATCATGTTTGCTAAATAAAGATTAGTTCACCACCTATCAACCAGTTGACATGGGCAATGTACATTTGGGAGATAATTTCTCACTTTGAGCTATTGGTATTGATATAATTCAGACTAAGATGTTTGATAGTGTAGTGAAAATAATAGAAGTTTGTCATGTTTCAAACATGAAGAAAAATCTCATATGCTTGAATCTCTTGGATAAAAGGGGCTATAAATGCTTTGGCAAGGACAGTATCTTAAAGGTGTCCAAGTGTGTGTTTGTAGTTATGAAGTGCAAGTTATTAGGTGGTTTTTATTATCTTATCCAAAGCATATTTTTTGGGATTGTTGCTATATACTTATCTATAGATCTTGATGATAATGTTACATAATTATCACATATGAGGTTAGGTTATATGAGTAAGAGGGGCAAGAGGGACTTGGGTAATCATGGCTTGTTATGTAGTCAAAAAAACTAAAAAGTTGGATTGTTGTTTGTGTTTATGCGAAACAATGAAATGTGATGTTTAGTATAGTAATAGTTCATCACACTAAGGGGATAACAAATTACTTTCATTTAGATATGTAGGAGTCTTCTCTAATAGCATCACAAGTTGGAGCTATTTATATGTTGATTTTCATTGATGATTTTTCAAAGAAAGTGTGGATGTATTTTTGAAGAACAAAAGTGACATGCTTAGCACATTTAAGCGATGGAATACTTTGATTGAGAAGTATACGTGTAAATCGATCAAATGTTTCCAAATCGATAATTATTTGAAATTTTGCAAAGTAATAGGAAGAAGTAGAATTTTGAAATGTTGCTAACATGATATTTAGGTTTCGACATAATAAAGCTTGCACTGTGTTTTTACACTTAGTAATATCAGCTAGGCTAATCTAATTTCAGTTTTGAATAGATTCGTTGAATTATCGAAAGAAAAGAGAGACTATTTTTTATTACTTTGAGAAGAGGGTGGGTAAGATATTTAGTTGGTTTCTAGTTTCTTGATAAAGCATAAATTAATATAATAATTGTAACTGATTTTGTTTTATTTTTGAATAAATGTTACACTAATATATATGTTTTATAATGTTTGATATTTTCGAAATGATAGGAAAGACTTGTGAAGAAAAGTAAAGAAAAAGGAGCTAATTTAAAGTATTTATGTAAAGAATGAAAAAACTAGACAACAATGCTCTTTTATTAATGCATGGGCACATGGATCTCAGAAGTTATTACAAGATTTTCTTAAATACTAAATCAGCATATTTCCTATTATTTGCACATAAATTCAAGGAAGAATTGAGTTTAATTTGGAAGCATTGAAGATTTTAAAAATATTATTCTACTATTAATATTTAGGGATAGAATTTTAGAAAGTTTAACTTTGTGATCTTCTATTTTAGTTTTTTTTTTGACAAATCAATTAGACTATTTAATCAAAAGAAACTTTCTTTTTATTTTTTTAGTAGTTGCCTAGGGTTTAAAAAGATTTCCCTTTTAGAAAATAGTAAATTCATTCCTATATATAGGGACATTACATATTTGAAAGGAGATAGTAGTAGGTCACAAGTCCTATAGTTTTCCAGCACAATTTGTCATTTTTTCTCCGGAGTATTTTTTTATTTTTCTATAGAAGTTTATATCTTTTTCGATCCATCTTCTTCTATACTTTATTTCTAAGCTTATTTTCTAGTTGAAAGGCTATTGAACCATTGATTTTTCATGGTTGTGAGATTTAATTGAGCATATTACATCATCTCGTAAATATTTATCTAATTCTTATACTTTATTGATTATGATTTTTTAGAGTTTATTAAATAGGTGATCAATATTTAATAGTTTTAAAATAATCTAAAAATGACAAATTTATAATTGTTTGTTTGTTTTAATATAGTGGTGCATGATATAAATTCATGACTTTGTTAATATTTTAATTTATGTCATGGAATTAAATAATTGAATTCAAATAAATCCATTGTGTATTTATTAATTAGAATTGGATCTTTTTAAATTCTAATACTATTAGAACACTAAATTTTAAGAGTTCTTCTATGGTTGTCTTTCAATTAAGAAAATAATTAACGAATTTATTTTAATTATCAATGAAATAAGAAGAGATTTGTTGTTTGACATTTGTTGAATGACTATAATCAATTTATTTATATTTTGTTGAATCTATTAGATAGATCGATGATTCAACCCAAATCAATATAGATATAATTCTTTTGACTAGAAATCGATTTTTCATTAATTTTTATTTCTTTAATTTCAAGTTATTTATTTATTTTTACTCAATTATTTTCTTAAATAAATTTATTAGTTTAGTTAAGTTTCAAAATCCCCCGTATTTTATTATTTTTATTTTCTTAAAAGAAATAAATTCACAATTCTCTGAGAAGATGACCTTATTCACTCTATACTAGTATTTAGTGAACTATGTTAATTTATTTTTGGAGATTTGATGACATACCAAATTTTGGCATCATTGCCAAGCAACGATATTAAGTAATTTATTTTTTTAAGTTTTATTTTTTCCTTATTTCTAGGACTAATACTTGCAGTGAACTTACTGAAATTTGTCAATGACATAGAAGAGAAGGAGTTTAAAAATAAAGATATGGCTGCCCAAAGAATTTTAATGGGGTTAGCTATTCCTGATATTAATCAACAATTTTTTTTGTATTGATTTTCCTAATATTGAGGCTCCTTTTGAATTAAAATCTAGATTATTATCTTTATTATCCACTTTTCATGGTTTTACAGGAACCTTACAAGTATCTAAAGGAGTTCTAGGTTGTGTGTTCGACAATGAAGCCACAAGGGTAACTGAAAAACAACTTAAATTAAGAGTTTTTCCTTTTTTTTTTCTTAACCAATAAAGCAAAAGATTAGGTTTACTATTTACTCTCTGGTTCTATTACAACTTGGAATGACATAAAAAAGTTATGTTTAGAAACTTTTTTTCAGCATCTCACGTATCTGCTATTTGGAAGAAGATATGTGGTATAAGATAATATAATGGAGAGACTTTGTATGAGTATTGAGAGAGATTCAAACAATTATGTGCGAGTTGTCCCCAACACCAAATTCTCGAACAATTGCTTATTCAATATTTTTATTAAGAACTCTCACTTATGGATTGGAATATGATCGATGCTACTAGTAGAGGTGCATTGTTAAATAAAACACCCGAGGAAGTAAGGAATTTAATATTTAACATGGCAGCCAATACACAACAATTTGAAATATGGCAAGATGTTTCAAAAAAGATAAATGGGGTAAGTATCTCTCTCATCGATCAAAAATTAGATGCACTAACATCTCCTATAGAGAAATTGGTTATAGAGCAAATACAACAGGCAAAAACATAAGGAATTTGTTCAAATGTGGATCATCCAACCAATATGTGTCTCACTCTTCAAAATGATTCCTATGGATAAGCCAATGCTGTAAGAGGATTTCCAGACCAGCCACAAAGGGAATATGATCTCTATTCAAATGTTTACAATCAAGGAGGGAGGAATTATCCCAATCTTAGTTATAGGACTTAACCTCAAAGTTTTTCACAACAACTTTATGGACGACCACAATTCCAGCCACAACCCGCCCCAAAAAACCAAGGACTAGTCCTAGAAGTTCTAATGAAAAGCTTTATACAGGAGACACATGAATTCCAGCAAAAAACAAGAGCTAGTGTTCAAAATTGGCACCCAAGTATTGCAATTGGCTACAACACTAAACAAACTCGAAACTAATCATGAAAAATTGTCCTCTCAAGTTGAAATTAATCTGAGAGAAAATGTTAGTGCCATGATCCTTATAAGTGGAAAGGAGATGTAAGATACTATACCAAAAGTAGAAGCAAAAAAGAAGACCGAAATTGAAGAAAAGTCAATAACTTTGAATGTTTCAACTAAGGAGGTAAGTAATGAATTTTATTCAAAATTTGAGATAGTGATTCCACCACCTTTTCCTTGTAGATTGGCACAATTAAAGAAAGAGGAGAAAGAGAAAAAGATTTTGGAAACTTTCCAAAAGTTAGGGATCAATATTTCACTCTTGGAAGTAATATAACAAGTGAAATGTCATCCAAAAGAAATTGTTACAAAAATGCAAAAATCTTGCATGGTGGACTTCAATGTACATGATAATTTTGAAAATAATTTTATGTAAAATGAATTAGATTTTGTGTTCAAGGAAAGTTTGAGAAATAATATTGCATAATGAGGCAAGTTTTTCTAGGACAAACCTCTACACAAAAAACAATTAATGGTTGGCCAAAAAGTCTTCCAGTTCAATTCAAATTGAAATTTATATTAGGCAAGTTGAAATATAAATAGACCGGATCAATCTTTGAATGGAATGAAACAAGTAGACCATGTCATGCCAAAAACACTAAACAAAGACGTTTATTGAGAGACAACCTAATAGTTTTATGATTTTTATTTAATATTTGTTTTTGTTGATTTAATATAGATTTAAGTTTTGATGCTTCTTTACAAGTGAATAAGAGTCAACAAACTTTGATGACCAGATTTACTTAGTTTCTAGTGCGTGCCACATGAAAGTTGAAGAATTTAAGGAGTTAAATTTAGGAAGGATAGAAGTGATTCCAAGCTAAGGCGTGCCTACGCCTTAACATTTTCTTCCAATTCGTTGGATTTAACCCTCCATTTCTCGTTCGACCCTAGGGAGGTCTTGTTCTAACTTTAATTCTTTATTTTTGTTTTTATTTGAGCTACTTGTTTTTGTTTTCTTCTCTCAACCTAGCATACATTGGGGACAATGTATGATTTAAGTGTGAGAGAGATACTTGGTGCTTTTACTTTTGATAGTATGTTTGTTTTTCTGCAATAGGTTAAATTTTGCTTTATTTTAATTAATTAATTAAAAAATTTTGAGCTTTCTAGTTGATGTATGTTGTTTGGTTGGATTGGAAATTTATGAGACATGACTTGTATTAATGTTTTTTTTTTTACTTGTAATGACTATTCATTTCTTTAATGGCTTTCTTTAAAAGATAAATATGTAAAATTTGACACACATCCTACTTAAAAGTGAGATTTTGAGGCTTAACGAACAAATTCATTCTATATGCTCAAATTTTTTTCTTGTTGAGTGAATATCATATTTGGGTTGGACATTCTAGAATTTGTTCTATTATGTATGTCGAGATCACATTTTTTAAATTTCATGCATTGAAATAATAAATACACTTAGCTTTAACCATTTTTGGTTTTCGTAAAAATCCCTAGCTTAATTTATAAATCCCTTAGTCAACCAAATTAAGTTTGTGACCTTTTACTTGTTCACAACCACATCAATATAACACCTACCTTTATTTTGGTCTTTTTTCCAAACCCTTGGACTAAAGGTATCTGTAATTAATTGCATGATTTGGTTGCTTGTTTGCCTCAAGAGAAAGATAATAATGGAAATTTTGGTTTTAATGCTTTCATGCATATGATATGAAAAGGAAGTTTGTATTGTGCAAGAAAGAAAGAAGTTTCATTATTCTCTTGACTATTCTATTTTGGGTGGTTGATTGAAAAAAAGCATAAAAAAAAGAGAGAGAGAAAAAAGGAAAAAAAATGAAAAATGAAAAAAAAAGAAAGGAAGAAAAAAGGGGGTGTTGTATCTAGTTGATATTTCATGCATTCACTTTTCATTCATGGAGATAAAAAAAAAGGTAAAAAAAAAACAGAGAGAGAAGGAGTTTGAGAAAGAACAATAGTCAACGAAAGAAGACAAATTTGGTGCTAATTGTTTGGGGCAAAGTGCTCTTTGCTGAAAAATTATGTGATTAATTATATTTTTCTTTTGGCATGTTTTTTACCCTTAAATATCCTTTTTATCATACTCTTAACTTTACCCCTATTATTACCAAATGAAAGACTTTTTGATTGGTGTATGGAATTCAACCTTTTGAGTGGCAGAAATTTGATATATTTATAAACTTATGATAATCTCATTTCATTGTATTGATTTGAGTGATATATATTTTATACCCCATTTTGAGTGACTTTGAGTGAATCTTTGGAGAAAATTATTGAATCTTGTAGTTTTGATTTCGAATGAAATATTACGGAATAGAATGGTTGTTCTAGTACAAAACATTATGAAATATTTGTTGTTTTGATTACGTTTCCGGTTTGATTTTTATAACACATGTTAGATTGTGAGTTTGGAAGAAAATAGGTAGGTTTACAAAATAGTTTTTATTTTATTTGAGTTAAGAATACTTGAGAACAAATATTGTAGGTGTGAGGGAATTTGATAGGCGTAAATTGGTATAATAATTATAGTTGCGTTTGCTTTATTTTTGAACAAATATTACAATAATACATTTTTTTATAATGTTTGATATTTTAAGAATGATGGAGGAAACTTGTGAATAAAAGTAAATAAAAATGAGCTAATTTAGAGCATTTATGCAAAAAATGAAAAAACTGGACAACAGTAGCGCGTAAGTGCATGGATCTAGAGAGTTATTGCAAAATTTTCTTGAAGGTCGAATCAGTATATTTCTTTCTATTTGCACGTGAATTCAAGAAAGAATTGAGTTTAATTTGGAAGTATTGAAAATTTTAAAGATATTATTTTATTCCTAACATTTAGGGATAGAATTTTTTGAGATTCTAACTTTTGTAATTTTCTATTTTAATTAGTTTATTTCTTTAACAAGTCAATTAGGCTATTTAGTCAAGAGAAACTTTTTTTTTTAGTTGCTACATAAGTTTTAGAAAGGTTTCCCTTTCAAAAATAGGAAATTCATTCATATATATAAGGACATTGCATGTTTCAAAGGAGGCAGTTGTCACATACCCAAAATTTAGCTATAAGAAATAAACTTAATAAAGCTTCTCCTAGAAGCTATTTGAAGCTTCTCTCAGAAGCCATCCATTACGCTTCTCTCAGAAGCCTTTTGAAACTTCTCTAAGAAACCACCCCTAACGCTTTATCTATAAACTTCATCTCGGATACGTACAAAGCTTCACTTGTAAGCTTCTCAAGACTTTTCTCATGAGCTTCTTGAGGCTTCTTTCATAAGCTTCTCGATGTTTCATTGGAAATTTTGTATGACAAACTTCCTTCAAGAGTTTTATAAGGCTTCTATAGAAAGTTTCCAAATGATGGGTATTTCCTTATTTACGTGTAATTCTAAAATAACATAAATACATTTATTTAAATGATATTATAAGGAAATAAGTACTCAGAACAATTAAGTAGTGCTGAATACCTAAAATCTAGACACATCACAAAGCATGCACCGACCAACAACTGACCATACACCAATGGATAAGGTTTCGCAGACCATGTGATGAATATGTGTCATTTTAAGTAGTCAATTTGCTTTCATCCTTCTTTATCTATTTGACACATGTCTAGACAAGTGTTATTTTAGGTTGTCAATTTGTATTTTACTTTCTCCATCCACTTGACACATGTCATTTTAAGTAGTTAATTTGCATTTTACCTTCTCTATCCACATGACACATATTCGAACATATGTCAATTCCATAAATGTGATGAATATGTGTCACTTGAAGTAATCAAATTGCATTTGACATTCTCTATTCACATGATACATATTCGGACACTTGTCAAGTGCATATTTTCTCATGCTGCCATTTGACACATGTCCAGACAAGTATCATTTAAGTTGTCAATTTGTATTTTACCTCATCTATCCACTTGATACATATCCTACACATGTCCATAATCCATGAAAAGAGATGATTCATCATTTTCCAACACGTATAAATACCCCTCTCCCCTTCCCATTCCAAATCACAAGCAAACCTTTGAGGAAAGAGGGAAGGAGAGAAAAAGAAAGAACAAGGAAGAAAGAAAGAGAAAGGAAAGAAGAGAGAAGAGAGTAAAAAAGAAAAAGCGAACTAGTTAAAGACCTTAAGTTAACTCTTTGAAGTGAGTGTTCTTTATATTTCTTTAAAGTGAGTATCCTTTGTATTCATATAATTTTAAGCACAACTACAGTGATTTTTTACTACAACCGTGATTTTCTACGGTTACCATAATTTACTACTGTTACAATGATTTTTTACTGCTATGTCCATGTATGTGTTTGTAATTGTTATATAAGTCGGTATGTGTGGAGATAGCTCGAGTAAGCAAGTGCTTGGTCGAACGTCAATATACATACTAGTAGCACCCCATTAATGTGGATAGGAGATTTGTATACTTAATGTGGGGGAGAGTGATAGACCTTTCCGGAAATAGATCTCGTGGGAGGGATAAGGACTGTTTTTATGGAGAGATAAGACGAAAGTGAACTGTTACTTGTGCTGTATTATGTTACTATTATTATTAAATTATGCATGTTCACTACAAAACAAGTGAGTTTTTTTGACGGACTAAAACCGTCTCCTAAATATACAAAAACCGTTGGAAAAACCTTCTCCAACGGATAGGGATTTAGTCAGTAATATACCAGTCGGGATAGGTGTATTCTGACACTTTTCATGACCGTTAGAGTATGTTATATATTTATAGTGACTGTTAGAACTATTTGTACAATTTAGTATTTTATCATCGGTTTAAAATAGTGTTGAGAAAATTTACTATTTTTATTATCGGTTGCCATATTAGTACCTATGTCAGTTATGTTACTGCTAGACATATATAATACCGTTTGGAAATATTATTACATTGATTGTACAAATGTTAAGAAATATTGTGATTTATTGACGGTTTTAAGAAATATTAGTACTTTATTGTCACTATAATTACTACTATCATCACTTACTATTCAGTCATTAGTTACTTACTTCTTGATTACTACTATTATCACTTACTAGTTACTTACTTTTCGGTTATTACTATCGTCACTTACTAGTCACTATAGTCGGTTACTATACATATCTTCTTATGTGAGGAAACGTTATAAGTTTTGTGGATGGTTAGTACATGAAGTATAACTAAAAACTTGAAAATAAAGAAAATAGTAAAATATTATAATCTTGAAAAATAATTGATACAATAGGATAAAAAACAAAAAGATTACATATCCCACACCCACAATCCATATATCTTCTTCTAAGAGATGTTTCACTTCAATTATCAAAAGATTATCAGCAAAGTTCACCTTCATTCAATCTATTCATTCATAAAAGGAAGTAGAGTCAGATGAATATAATATAATGGTATAAAAATGGTTATAAATAAAAATATTACTATGTTAAAAATAAAATAAAAATAAGCAGTGAAATAAATATTACCTTTTGGGACGGAGTCGGGCGGTGATGATGATGATTGTTGGTTTTTAAGTGCACTCCCAACATCTGGTATTGAAGGAAACTAAAATACAAATAATTTAAATTATTTTTAAAATGTAAAAGTGAAATTAATAAGATTGTACTGAAGTAGAAATAGAGAAATAACATACCCGAACACCAACAATAACCCTTGCTTCATTAACCATATTCATCAATTTATTTTTATGTCCACTTCCAACATCATAGCAACATGAAGAAGAATATTACTTAACAAATTAGTAAGATTATGATTTTGTTCCATTAATTGTTGCATCATATTAGTTATATCTTCTTTGTCAGCTCTCGTTGAATGTACAAATGCACTTGTAACTTTTCCTACACATCTGATTCTACCCCGCGAATCATGACCTTTAACCTTTGACATAATATCACTTTTTCAAGATAAATTTGAACTTTCTACTTGGCCTTCTTCTCTCTCGACAGACTCCATTTGACTCTTCATCATTTTCTATAAAGTAAATAAATGAAACATGAATGTCCATAAATCAAAAACTACATAAAATTAATCATCTATACCACAACTTCTGATACTTTCGTAGAGACTAAACTACCATCTAATCGGGTTCTACTTGTAATATAAAGTTCTACTCTACAAGGTTTCGTCTCATGTTGTGTTGTCTGCAATAATAAAATGTGATTCCAAGTATATAAAATATTATGCAGTAAAATTAATCATAAGTAAAATAAAATATAAGTTGTTTATACCTTCTCATTAATGAGTTTGACAAATGACTTAAATCCTAAGCAATGTAGATCCGTCAACTTTGCACGACATTTCTGAATTTTTTCTTTACTAATTTCCTAATACAAAGTATTAGAATTAAATGTATTCAATTAATAGTAAGAGAAATTGTTTATTTTTTACGAGAGTACAAATGAATGAGTAAAAAAAATTATTTATTTTTTACCTTCCCTTTATCACTTAGCCAAAAAGTAACAAGATCCTTGTATTGATTTGGATCAACCCTTTCATCTTCCATTTTTTTGATATTTTCATCTACTCCAAGTGAATCATTGAACCACTTTGATTTCAGGCTTTTTTTAAAACTCTTCCATTTCTCACACAAATTTCCAATAACCCATTTTTAGGTGTCATCTCTGAGTGATTTGAAAGTAATCTTGGACTACAATTCAAAATGAAAGAAATAAAATTAGATGATTAATTTCCAATTTATGTGAATGTACAAAATTCAAAAGGAAAGAAATAAAATTAGATGGATTAATTTCCATTTATGTGAATGTACAATTTATTAGATACCTCTATAATTTTCCACATGTCTTCTTTATAGTCTGTTGGCATATCACGCCAAGTTCTATAATTTATGGGAGCAATCGAGTGGACTCGACTATAGAACCAAGAAATCTAGTAAAGATCGTACCATCAATTCCTATCGGTTGATTTAATTCATTCATTTCAACCACCATCCATTTTCCTTTTTCTAAATCCCAAACATCTTGACAACGTGTTGGGTCTCTACATTTCTTCTTAAGAACCGCTAAAAAAATATTAGAAATGGATACTTATCTCAATGATATGTTTTTAAACCAAACCAAATCAAACCTGGCATCGCATCTTGGGCTTCTTCAGAGTGAAGTTGATCTTCGGATGGCTGTGATTCTTCATGATCAGCAACAATACTCATCCTTCATTTAGTTCTTCTCATGTTGAGTTAAGGAAAGTTTGAAATAAGATTTTGGATAAGTCGGAAGATTTGAGAATTTGAAAAATGATTATGGTTTTAAGTCACAAGATTTAAGATTTGAGGGAGGAGAGAGGTTTTGGAGGGCAAGAGGGTTTGTGGTGAATGATATATTATATATTTGATTTAGAAACTCAAATAAATTTTTAGAACCGTTATTTTTTCCCGCTTTTTTCTAAGTTGAATTTATCTTTTTATTTCATTTTCTGTTGTGCCTTTGTTTTTGTTACTATATTCTTACCCTAAATATTACATTACAATAAATAATAACCCTAAATTTATATCATTACCTTATTTAAATTAATAATATTAAGTATATCATTATTCTACATAATTCATATTTAAAATTTTTGATATAATTATGTAAAAATTTTTATATAATAAAAAAAGTATAGACATCGAATGTGTGGGCTAACATCGGTGCCCGACCATGCCAGGACGGGCTCCCACCCACGCATGCCACTACACCCATGCAACTTCCTGCGCGGGCGCCCGACAATGCCAGGGCGGGCGCCAATACATGCGCGCCCATGCATGCAAGGGTGCGACATTATTATTACTTATTACCTACTTACTACCTAACTTATAAATTTTGAAGAAAAAGATGGAGGGAAAGAACTTATAAGTTTTGGAGGAAAAGATGGAGGAAAAGATGTTTGTGGAGAATGATTTATTATACATTTGATTTAGGGCTCAAATAAATTTTTAGAACCTCTATTTTTTCCGTTTTTTGTAAATTTTATTTTATTTTTTTATTATTATATCATCAATAATTTTATTTTCTGTATTGTTTTTGTTACAACATTGTAACATTTGTTCTTACCCTAAACATTACATTTCAATAAATAATAACCCTAAATTTATATCATTACATTATTTAAATTAATAATATTAAATATATTATTATTTTACATAATTTGAAAATTTTGATATAATTCATATATAAAAATTTTAATATAATAAACAAAGCAGAGAGACATGGCATATGTGGGCCAAGATGGGTGCCTGGCCATGCCAGCACGGGCACCCCCCACGCATGCCACTGCACACATGCAACTCCAGCGCAGGCGCCCGGCAATGCAAGCACAGGCGCCCGGCAATGCCAGCGCGGGCGCCAGCCCATGCAAGCTCCTGCCACATTATTACTACTTACTACCTATTTACTACCTGCTTACTAACTAACTTATAAATTTTCAAAAACTCTACTATATTATAATCTTGGAAAATAATTGATACAATAGGATAAAAAACAAAAAGATTAAACCAAGTAGTGAACCCTTTACTGTGAAGTTTGTCCATTTGGAAAGTGTTTAACTTCTTCGCATGATTTATTCTTTAAAGATGTTGCATATGTTCCCTTCATATATAATATATATATGATATTAGAGTTTAAATATAAAAAAAAATATATAAAAATATATACTTACACTCTAAAGGAAGCAATTGAGTCACTATTAAATACTATGTATCTATGACATTGCTGCAATGACTTGTCATCGAGATGAATTCGACATATTCTTTTTCTTTTTTGTCTTTGGACATATGAACGTATTCTTACTCTTAAAGGCCTTCCGATTGTTGTTAAAGTGGACTCATCTTCTCCAAACACAATATGATTATTATGATTCCGTAATACACGATTAAACCTTATTTCAACCCCGTCTAAATATCTTGAACAAAATAGCAAACACTCATTTACTATATATCCTTCTGTGATGGAGCTTTCAGGTCATGCTCTATTACGTACATAGGATTTGAGTTGAAATAAGTATCTGCATACATATACATATATTGTATTAAATTAAATACATATATTATATGAAATTTAAATGTGTAGGTTAAATGAAATGAGCTAAATAAGTTAAAAAATAAAACACACCTTTCAACGGGAAACATCTACCTATATGTGACTGGTCCACCAATTCTTGCTTCAGTTGTCAAGTGCACCATCAAGTGTATCATGCTGGTAAAAAATGAGGGAGGGAAAATCTTTTCAAGCTCGCACATAATTTGTGGAACTGATGCCTCTAATTGCTCAAGGTCTCGTGGGTCAAGAACTCTAGAGCAAAGACATATAAAAATATTACAAATTTTGATGATAACAGAGGTAACATTCTCGGGGAGTGATCCACGAATTGCTATAGGAATAAACTCTTGTAATAAAATATGACAGTTATAACTCTTTAGACCTATTAACTTCCGCTGCTTCAATTGAACACATCTGGAAATATTAGTAGAACACTTACCAGGAAGTTTTAACTCTTTTAAAACCTTAAGAAATGCATCTTTCTCCTGCAAGGTCATTTGGTAACATGCTTTAGGCAACAATATGTTTGTAGAGTTTGATCTATGTACATGTAAATCCTTTCTTATTCCCATCTCCTCAAAATCAAGTCTGACCTTATAATTGTCCTTAGACTTTTCTTCTTGGCCCAGAATTGTTCCAATAATTACATCAAAACAATTTTTTTTCTATATACATCATGTCAATGTTATGTCTAATTAAAACATTTTTCCAATAAGGTAAATAAAACAATATGCTCTTTATTTTCTATCCAGGCATGTCATTGGCACTTATTAAATCAATGCCATCTAATTCTGGCAAAACATCAGATCTGAATCGTTCTTTATGAGCAACTTTGAATTCTTGTATCCCATCAAAAGAATGTTTATCATACCCGAATGGATGAGTTGACTCTAACCATCTTTGATGTCCCATATAACAATACTTTCGGCTATGAGATAACCATTGAGAACATGTATCATATCCACATACAAGGCATGCAAATCTACCTTTAGTACTCCACCCAGACAAATTAGCATATGCAGGAAAATCATTAATGGTCCATAAAAGTGCTGCATGCATTTTATATGTTTCACCAACTGAACAATCATAAGCATCTACTCCTTCATTCCATAATTCTTTCAATTCTTACACCAATGGTTCCATGTACACAACTATCTTATCACCAGGACTTCTAAGACTGGGAATAAGTAATGTGAGTATGAAGTTGGTAGATTTCATACACAACCAAGGAGGCAAATTATATGGTATCATGATCACTGGCCAAGTACTATGTGAAACATTTATGGTTTTAAAAGGATTGAAACCATCTGCTGTTAACCCTAATCGAATATTTCTTGGATCAGAAGAGAAGTTAGGGTATAGAAAATCAAACTCTTTCCATGTAAGAGAATCTGCTGGGTGTCTTAAAAGTCCATCCTTTGTTCTCTTATCATGATGCCATCTCATCAAAGAAACTGTTTCCCAACATGTAAATAGTCTTTGCAAGCTAGGAATCAAAGGAAACCATCTCAATATTTTAGCAGCATTTTTTTTATTAATTTCTTGACATCCTTCATCTCCTTTATTTGTATTTGATTTCCATCTAGAAGTATCACACACATAACATGCTTCATCTTTGGCTCTATGTTTCTGGTATAACCTACAATTATTAGGACAAGCATGTATTTTCTCATATGTCAACCCTAAAGATGAAATAGTTTTCTTTACTTCATGACAACTATTTGGTAAGATGTTATCATCAGGCAATAATTCTCCCAAAAATACTAACAGTAATGAAAAAGATTTGTTGCTCCATCCAAACAAACACTTTAAATGATATAAATGCACAATAGTTGTAAGCACAGAATATTGCATTCTGAAGTATTTCTTCAAATTTATCTGAAGTAAATTCATCTACCTTAGATACACTGAATGCATCATGTAACATGCCAAAGATATCATGGTGAAAAAGATTATCATGTACGTTTGATACATTAGATACATCAGATGTTGATTCTTCCTTTTTTCCATCACTCTCTCTATTACTCTCTCCATGATATATCCACTTATCATATCTACGTTGAAACCCATAACGTAACAAATGATTAAACACTGTATGTGTATGAAATCTCAATGTGTTAAAACATTTTACACAAGGACATGATATCTTGCCATTGATGGATTGAACATTTTGAGATGCAAATTCAAGAAATGCATTAACCCCACTAATATATTCATCACTTTCTCTTGATTTAGAATACATCCATATGTTGTCCATGAAAATAAAGATTTACAAAGCACAGAAAGAGAGAAAACAAAGAGAGAATAAATGAAGAGATTTGCAAAGCAAATAAATGAAGAAGAGTAAGGGAGAGAAAGAAATAAATGAAATACAGAAGAGAAATATGCTTAATCCAATAACATAAACACAACATAACATAACATAGGAAAGAAAAGCAGTATACTAGAAAAAAAAGAAATAAATAAAGAAATAAATGAAGTTAATATGACAAGATATTTTTTGTGCCAAAATTTGGTCTTTTTTTGCGCCAAAATTAATTTAATTACTGTGAAAATTTGGTCCTTTTTTCTGCCAAAATTAATTTAATTACCCCTATCAAAAAATTAATAATAACCTTCCCTCACGTGCTTGGCATGCGCTGGTGGCCGGTATGATTTTCTCGAGTAAATAAAAAATTTAGGATTTGTTTGGCTTGAAAGGTTCTAAGAGGGTGTAAGAGAATAATATGAACAGTAGTGTCACTAACATCCTTCTCTCATCCATCCAAGGGTTAAGGGTAGAGATTAAAGCACCCACTAATAACATCCTTCTCACCCGTGACAACATCCTTCTGAGCCACATGACAACATCCTTCTCATCAACTATATCCTTGGTGCATAGGAATGGGTGATGTCATATAGATGTCACTCAATTAATTATTACCAAATAATATTTAACACTAAATATGGCAAAATTAATGTTAGTGGGTAAAATTTATGTTGGAGCGGATAGATATATTGGATAGAGATATAGGATAACCAACTATCCTAAATAGTTTTCGACACAATAAATTTAATTTTTCAATGCTAAGTGATTTGATCCATCATCTTCTAATGATCTTGTGCACATCATCATAATCATCTTATACTAAGATGGTTTGATTCTTGGGTAATTGTTTTAGGTTGTTTGCAAAGAAGCAAAAGAGAGTAATGAAAAAAAGGAGAACAGTATTTAAGTAAGCGCGCCTCAAACAAAAGACAAATAAAAGATTTTTAACAAAATGAAAGTTTTTCACGGTTTTGAAATAACATAATAAAATGTGTTAGAGCTTTCAAAAAAATTTGCCTTGGTTGATTGATGATTGATAATGAATTAAAATGATAAAATAATCACATAAATATTTTAGATGGTTGATTGATAATTGATAATGAAATAAAATGATAAAATGTTTTGGATGATTTGATATTATATGTATTATAGAAATTAGTAATTTAATATTATTATAATTTTAAATAATAATATTAATAAATCTAATTTAATAATATTAAAAATGGAGTAATTAGTCACGCGAGGTGGCATGGCTATGTGTGCGCGGGCGCCAGGGTTGGCAAGCACCAGGGCTGGTGGGCACTAGGGCTAGCATGGCCGGGCGCCCGCGCTACATGCATGGAAGGCTGGGCCCTCGCTACTCGCATGCCCCGCGTGGGTGCTGCATGCATGGAAGGCTGGGCCCTTGCTGCGTACGGGGGTTGCATGCATGGAAGGCTGGCCCTTAGCTATTCGCATGACCCGCACGCGGGCACTGCATGGATGGATGGCCTGTGCGGTGGCATGAACGGGCGCTTGCATCAATGCATGCAACGGGCAGTGGCATGCGTGGGCGCTCACGCGGCCCCTTGCATGCACGCATGCCCTTCACGGGCGCTGCATGAGCGCATGCCACACTATGTGGCATGCGCACGTCCTAGCCGTCGTATGGCCCGGCCGCGGGTGGCCCGATTGCAGCGTAGCAACCAATATTTGCATATTATAAAAATTAAAAAATTTAACATAAATAAATTTTTGAAAAATTTAGAAAATGAAAAAAATAAGAAATATAATGTACATTTAATATTTGGATCTGAGACATGACTACATGATACATGATATATTATATTATGATACATGGAAAAAAAATGATACAAGAAAAAAAAGGACAAATTTGGAATTAAGGAAATTGAAGTTTGGGTCTATTGAGAAGACGATGCAGTTCCACTTGTAGTTCCACCGGTCACAGTGGCAGAAGCCGTCGCAGCAGAAGAAGATGGAGTAGAGGATGGTATTCCTCTTATCACTTCACAAATATCAAAAGGATTAAGATTATGTCTCGATCTGGGAGGAGAAGCAAATGAAGTAACTAAAATCCTTGGAGGACGAATGACGAATGGGTAGGTCGGATAGGCAGAGCTCACAGCTGGTCTAGGTTCCACTGTTCCGGAGGAAGATGGTCCAAGCTGCAAATGATCTCTTATACATTTAATAAAATTACTATTCACCCCTACATCCGTCTCCATACTTATCAAGCAACCTATCATTCTCACATGATCTTCCCGGTTCTATTCCTTAAAATGATAATCATGCCGCTTAAATTCATCAAAATTATGCCTTAATTCACCCATTTCATTTCGAATTTGTCCAATTTCTTTTGGTGATCTCCCACTTCATTGCGAACCTCACCCACTTCGCGACGAACCTCGCCTACTTCACTCCAAACACTATCCAACTATATTTTCATATTATTCATATATTCAAACAATTCTTCCCATCTCTTATTCTCATTTTCATTTACATTATTTAGATTTACATCATCATGAACTTCTTCTGCCTGTGGCTCTGGAACACCTCTTCTCTTTAAATTTATCTAAATTTTATCTTCACACACCCAATAAGCTCTACGCAAAATTCTATCATTTATACTATTTTTAAAAATATTTAATTGTAAATGATTTTCTTTCTGTAGATTTATTCCGTGACTTTTTAAAGTACCACTTACTATACTACAATATGATAAATTATTAGAAGAATCTCTTAAAGATATCATAAAATAAGGAAGTAAAAAATATAAACCCGAATTTTTTCTTTCAATTCTACTCGCCACTAACTAAAAATCATCTCGGGTAATAGATGTATAATTTTTTGCACATGGTTTAATAGCGTGTATAATTAGAAAGTGAAGAATTCGTTCTTGAAAATTTTAATCAGTAGCATTTGTGCTAAAAAATTCTAAATTATCATCATTAAATACTATTTTAGCATCCATTATTATTTTGGTGTTTAAATACGAAGCACACTCTTCATACTCCACCCACTGAAGATTAGCCTCTCTGCATATCATCTTAGCAGTCACTTCAATTATTTCACCATCAAAATAACTTTGAAAACTACACGAACTAATATTACCATCAATAACTACACAATCGTTATGGTTTTTTTTCATATTATTATAAAAAATTTTCATCGCATTCTCATATATATTTTTATCTGGATTAAGAATCCAAGATGGACACACTTCTTTTAAATAACTTCCATACTGAAAACTTATACTATCCAGAAAATTCCAATCAATTAATCAACTCGAAGTAATGTTGCGATGAGAAAATACCTTCTGAAATAGATTGTTTTTTTTTTCAGAGATGGAAAGTGTTTGCTTTCTTCTAATTCTATCATAATTATTTTTCCTTTTCTAGATGAGGAGGCCATTGTGTCGAGTTTGTGACTTTGGGAGAGGCGCTGAAGAAGGAGGAGAGGTGGTTTGATGGAGAGGGTAGGAAGGAGCCGTGAAGGAAGCTTGTGGAGACAGAGCCGAGAGAGGAGTTTGGACAGCAGTTTATTTGTGAGTAAAGAGTGAGTGGCGAGAGGACACGAGTTAGTTTATGAGTGAGTGGCGAGAGTGAGTGGTGAGAGGAAAGTGATGAGTAAGTTCTGAGTGAGTTTTGAGAGAAATGTTTAGTTAAGTAAAGTAGTAGTATAACTACACTGTTAGCTCGGGTAGCAGGATAGAGTACAGTAGTGTAGTAGTATAGTTGGAGAGTGCAGAAGTGTAGTAGCTGGAGAGTACAGGAGTGTAGTGGTAGGGGGCAGTGGGGGGTGGCACTTGGCGGGCAGACAGTTGTAGAAATTTCAAATTTATTATTTTCTTGTGGCTAGTAGTAGTGCAGTGGAAGTGTATGTGCAGTGCTAGGCATGGGAAGGCAGTCCAAGTACAGTGGTTGAGGGTGTGAGTAGAGTGCAGTGCAAGGAGGAGTCCTGTCGTGGCAGCAGCCTTCCTTTAAATTTTTTTTTTATTTTTTTCTTCACTTCTTGGTTGTATACGCCAGTCACCAAAACCGACTTACTAAAGTCAAAAAGTTCATTCCTTCTTTTTTGAAAGTTGAAATTTCTTGTTCCTGTGATTTTCTGCTCGCATTGATAACCAACCAAAATGTTTGACTTGTCAGTTTGTCATGGGAGCTTCTCAAGTTCAAATTATCTTTTTCTATTTTGTTTGCACTATACCAAACTTCAAACTTCAATTAGCCGATGATGGCAAAGCAAGTTCAAATTTGACTTGTCAAAAAATCATTTTTTATTTTTTCTATTTTGTTATTTTTTTCTTTCTATCCATTTTTTTATTATTTTATTTTTGTATCCATAAAAAACAAATTTCTCAAGTAATTACTTTTTTTTATTTTATATAATTTTTTTTTAAATATTTGTTTCTACTATTTATTATTGCTTTAATTATTTAGTTTTTGTTTGTTGCTTTCAACTTAGTGTCTCATAGGATAGGATAGGCTTAATTTGCTATTGTGGACAAACAAATTTTTTTGCTACCTATTCGACAAACAAATCGATTTGGTGCGAAAGTAAAACTATATAATTCTTTTTTCTTTTCCTAGCATAATGTTGAGCCACAATAAAGATTTTTGTATTTATCACTCTTGTGTCAAATTGTTATTATAAAAATATAAAGAATTCAAAAAAAAATTGTGAAATATTTTATAGATGTCGAGAAAGAAATGAGGCAAAAAAGATTTTATTATAACAATTTTAGATGTAACTAAAAGATAAAAAAAATATATGATCATTAAGATAAAAGGGCACGAGCTTTCTAATATAATTGACAACTTTAACCCAAAAACTTGAGAAAGAATTATTACAAAATATAAATTAATATAACTCACAACTTTAACCAAAAAACTCTTGAGAAAGAATTATTACAAAATTAAATTATGATATGATTTCTTCCGTGAGCTTTTTTTTACCACTTTTATCAAATCCATTGAGCTAATAATTTAATTTAATGTATTACCATATTATTTTCCATGATCATGATGATACCGTACATTACATAAATATAAATATAAATGAAGTGTTTGAAAATTTTGAGCCCTTTTATCAAAAAAATATTATATTATATTTTTCATCTTCTCTTCTATAATTTTCTTCTATCCTTGAGCAGCAAAAAAATAAAAAATGCATCTATCAATTTCTTCTCGTTTTAAAATCACCTCCCAATCTCCAAAAATCTTCACATCCCTTTTTGCGAAAGTAAAAGGAGCTCATTTTCCAATGTTGTTTATAATTTCAATCTTCTCTTGTCAGTCACATCTTTCAATCTCCTCTCTCTCTCTCTCACACGACAACCTTTATTTCAATCTTTCAATCAATCCTTTATTCAATTCAACAATTCAACATTAAAAAAAAAAAAATTGGATTGAAATTTCTTGATAAAAAAATTACAAAACTCATGGGACACAAAACTTCATAACTTCATAAAACACTAACACAACTTAATTCTAATCATAATATATAATATATTGATTTCATAATAAAAAGAAAACAATATAATCATACATATAATATTATTAATTACAAATTACAAAATACAGTTCAGACACACATACAATAATACACAAACTACTTTTCAATTGTTTAAACTAACCAAAATACAAACTAAGGACTCTAAGGACTCTAGATATAATTATTATAGAATTTTCATTGATATTTGGTATGTTATTATTTTCGGTGTGAGATTAAAAAAATAAGTTAATTACCGTGAAAAAACAAATATTAATATTAACATGCATGAGAATTGCGGAAAAAAACACATATAAAATAGTAAAAAGATTATTTTTATATGATGCCGTCCTAAAAGAATTAGAAAAAAGATTATAAAATATTTTATAGATGTTGAGAAAAAAATGAGATAAAGAAGATTTTATTGTATTGTTAGATGTAACTAAAGATTAGGGAATATTAAAAAAAAATGATTATTAAGATAAAGAAAAAGAATTTTGAAGAAAAAAAACTTATAACCTCATTTTCTAAAATTTGCTGAAAAAAAATATATTTGAAAATTTATTTATTTTTATAATATTGAAACTTTTTATCTATACCTTGTTTCTTTTTGTTTGTATCATGGGCATATATCTCTATCGAGCTTTCTAATTTAACTCACAACTTTAATCTAATCTAAATAATCATTACAAAATATAACTATGATATATAAATATGATATGATTTCTTCCGACAGCTTTTTTTTTTATCAATTTTTACTAAACCCATCTAATAATTTAATTTAATATATAAAGAAATAAGTATATTAAATAAATGTAATATAAATGGAAATTTTGAAATTTTTTATAATATCAAAAAAATTATATTTTATTTTTCACCTTCTCTTCTAAAATTTTATTCTATCATTTCTCTATTCTTTTTAACAGTCAAAATAATTTCTCCTCATCTCCTAAATTCTTTAAAATTATCTCTCAATCTCCCAAATCTTCACATCTCTCTCTCTCATCCGTTGACAATTTTCTTTGCTTAAAGTAAAAAGTAAAAAATAAGTCATTTTCTTAGCTCGTTTTTCAATGTTGTTCATAACTTTCAATTTTGTCTCTTGTTAATCACCTCTGTATCTTTCAATCTCCTCTTTCTCTCTCTCTCACGAAATCAATCTTTAATCAATTCAACAATTCAACATAAAAAAAATTTCCAATTGAAATTTATTAAAGAAAAAATTTACAAACTCATGTGAAGATCATAATAAACCAAATTTCATAAAACTTCATAAACATTAATCTTAATATACTAACTTCATAATATAAAAAAAATATAATCATCCATATAATATAATCAATTACAAATTACAAAATACATCTCATACTCTCATACATATATCTACATTACATATATAACATAAGGTATACAAAAATTAAGCACCAATTGAACCATATAGAGCTGAAAAGCCCAAAACAAAGGAAACTAAAGATAGTTCCGGTACTTTTATGTTTTATCCATATTAAATATATTAAACTTCCAAATTTGCAACTCTTTTTTCTGGATCACATACATCCTTATAAATTTGATCAAATTCTTCTGTGAGTCTAAAATCAAATTTGCTTCTCTTGATTTTTAACTTCCATCATATATAAAAAAGAAATAAATAGTGAAAGTTTGTGTCACGCCTCGAACCGGGGTCGTCAGCAGCCGCCCGTTGCCCTGAATGTTGACTGTATTTTTACAGAAAATCGGACAGAATCTCCCCATAAATTGGAAGTCTTTCATGTACAAATAAACCTATTTAAATTTGTTTAATTTAAAAATATCCTGTAAATAAAATAAAATGGTCATCCCGGCCTCACAACAACCCACCAACCACAGCAGACATCCAGAACAACGCCAGACTATGTAAATTACCAACAATCCTAGCCACAGAGTGCTACTGTCATGCCCAACTAGAGCATGAGCAGCTACCACACTGAGCGGGCCTAAGTTTTATACAATTTACAATCAATTTTTCCAAGTTAACATTCAAACACTACAATTTGCCTCAATACAAATGAAATATGAGAGTTTCGCAAATAAATGAACATAAATTATACAGTCAATCCCATAATAAATACATGGTCAACTACGGACCTTAAGGTCAAGGCCTCACAGGGTCAAAATAAGGTACGGAGCTCATATCTCAACTTAATTTAAATCTCACTGTCGAAATACACTCAAATCCGCCAACGAGCTACCAAATCCTCTAGAGCCCGAAGCGTCGCTCTAGCACAATAATCCTGTCTGAGGAGGGAAAGAAGAGGGGTGAGTATCAAGAAAGATACCCAATGAGTGAGAGGATTAATCTCAAGTACTAATAGTGTAGGTGAACATTGAAATATCAAATAATATCATTCATAACCAATAATTCAAATTTTACAGTAAATCATGATATGTTCGCTAAAATGAACTCATTAAATCATTCACACGATAACATACATATATGCATCTATTTAAAATCAAGTAGATTATAGAACAAGTTGAAAGGATCCTGGCAAAGGTCAACCATGACCAAGGACAGGCATATCGGGGGTTTTATTATGCAAAGAGTTCAAAAGTCGCTCTCTATCCCGACGTTGGCCATGAGTTCGCTGGGGCTAATTCATCATCGTGTATAGGACCCTGCCCGGTGCTAGACGGTGGCGTCACACATGTCCTCCCCCTTATATGGGTTCAACTGGTCGTGTTTATAGCTATTAGACATATGATGTTTGCGGATACCTCCTGCAGAAACGTATCTAGGCAACCCGATGCCTCTACAAACGTCCTTCGTAGCTCCGAAATTTATCAAATAATGTCATATCATCATATCATCTCATGCTAGTAGGTATCCAACCCACATAGCCAAATCACCTGATCATATTCTCAAAACAATTCAAATCTGTGTGCCAATATATTTTATTGAAATCATTTAAATTCAACAAACCAATGCAATGGTAAAATAGAAAATATTCAATTTCTCAAATCATGGCACAATTTCATTTCATTTCAAACATAGATGCATAATCGTAGAAAATATAAGTACGACATTCTAATAATCACAAAACAGATTTGAATTTTAATTCCATATGTAGAGACAATGCATATCAAAAGCATGTTTTATTAAAAATACGATAAAATCAGGTTTCACTATTTCATGCAAGAGATTTGGGTTACACTCATATTTTTAGGGAGGGTGGTCACTCCCTATTTTCCAAAATCAAACCAAATCGACTCCTCAAATCTCTAAGAAAGTCAACCTAATCAGATTATCACAATTGTCATCAAATTTTCAATTATTTTTAGGGTTTATCATCTTCCCTAAGTTTGTATAAATCTTAATTCCTCAATATATAAATATACACCAATGTCATCTTAAAGGTATTGAAACCTAAATTTGATAAAATTTATTTCAAATGTTGAAAAGATCACATTTCTCTCACCTAGGGTTTTCTTGGAGCGCAAACCTTCGTTCGAATGTCTCCTCGACCACTCCAAAATCTGCACTGCTCCCTATCAAGACAAAATTTATTAGTTAGGTCATAAACATTTAGATTTGAATCAAAACCCTAAGTCAATACCTGTGCAGAGGTTCGTGGGCTCGCGGGTTAGTAGGCAAGCGGGCCGTAGTGGGCTCGCGAGCTGCGCGGGCTCGTGGGCTGTCGCAGCTAGTAGGCTTGCGGGCTGTTGCAAGCTTGCGGGCCTATGGGCTAGGACAGTAGTTGCACGCTGTTGCGCACTCTGTCATGCTAAGGGAAGGCTGCGGCTCGCAGGCTGGTGCGCTGTTACGGAGCTGGCGCGCTCTGGAGGGAGAGGAAACCGCTGCAGTTGCGCGCTGTGGCTTCTGCGGGCACTCGCGCGCTGGCGCGCTCACGAGAGGAGAGGGGCAGCTGCAGCTGCGGTTGTGGCTGTGGCTGTAGTGCGCTTGCAGTGGTGTCGTGCAACGGAAGCGCATGGCGGAGGAGATCGAGAGGGAGAGAGAGATAGAGAGGGACTGAAATGGAGAGAGAGTGTGGCAACGGCCGTTGGGTGGCGGCGGGTCGCGGCAGAGAGGCCCGAAATAGCGACGGAGGAGAGCGGCGGCTGTAGGAAGATGAAGAGTCGGGGAGAGAGAGAGAGGAAGAGAGAAAGGAAATTAGGGTTTTAGACCCAATTTTCTAAATTTGGGGGAGTGCTACGTTTTGGGCCAAAACGCAACGCTTCCTCTCCCTTTTTTTTTTAAGTTTGTATATATATATATACATACATGCATACTTATATTTTTACACCCACATTTCGCTAGCTTGTGAATTTCATAAAAATGAGATTATTCGCTACGATTTACGGATACAGCAACTTAAATTATACCAAAAATTAAATTTAAAGACCCCAAAATCAAAAATCAATATAAATAAAATTTTCTCTATATATATAACTGAGAAATATTCTATTTAATTTCTGAACAGCAGTACAATAGTACGGACACCGCAGTGTCAGTGTTACAGTTTGGATTTTTATTTTGTGTCAAGTAAGCCATCAACCAGTAATCTTTTATCTGATGATGATAATCTAGGTCTCAGTTCTTAAAAATAATCCTAACATCTTCTATAACATAAGTATTTAAAAATTCTTCAAGGAGAATAGTATGTATCCAATTGTTATGACTCATAATATCAAATGAAATTGAAGAATATTAATTTTTTTCCTTTTTTCCTTCCTTACTTCCTTTATACATGTTATTATAAAATAATATAACCAAATCATAATATATAGATTTGTTGGATAAAAAAGAGTTTTTGAACATATTAGATGATCTCAAGAAATTTTCGGTTTACAGGATGGAAAGAAAATATTGATTAGAGGACTCGAAAATCTAAGTTGAAGGCTCAATTGCTGCCGTTGTAATTAAAATTCGGATGTGAGAGTTGAGAGTTGGGTGAGAAATTTTAAAAGTTTTATAATTGACATAGTGAAATTAAGTTATAAAATAGTTTTTTGAATAAATTTTATAAGTGATGGAAGGGAAATAAATTGATTTCATTTGACTAAAAAGTGAAAGAAGGAATAATTTGATTTGATTTGAGACAACAATATATCAACAGTCTTGTGGTGATTTTTTAACATGAAACTTAAATTTATACAAATATGAGCAGGGTGTTATTAATAAAGTAAACACAATATCAATAAAGTTAGTTTTGTTTTTTATTTTTAATCACACTCTTTGATCTCTAATGACTCGTAACTCTATTTACTCCAATATCTACGTCTACATCTACGTCCCAAGGTGTTCATACTTACAAATAATTGTCTTATTTTTTTATAACAAAACTATGACAAACAAAAATAAATATTAAAAAAATTAGAGTTATATATTATAATATAATATAATATAATTTAATATAATAATATAGTGATATATAATAGTAATATAATATAGTAGTAATGTTTAATAATATAGAAATATAGTAATAATGCAATAGTAGTGTAATAAAATAGTAATATTTAATAATATAATAATATATTAATAATTAGTAATATAATATAATGTAATTTAATTTAATTTAATAGTATAAGATTGATATTAATAGATTGTTATTTATATTTATTTAATTAATAAGGGATTATATGTAATATAATATAATTTAATATAATATTATATGTTTAATAATATAATAATATATTTGTAATACTAAAATCAAATGGCTAGATTTTTGTTTTGAGCTCCTAACTTTGAGCTCTGTTCTCTACGGGAGGTGGTTAACGTCATTTCAATAGTTATCAATAGTAATAGTAATCAGCATCATCCAATCCACACTTCACTTCACTGCACTTCACTTCATTGAACCTGTGGTACGTCACCTCACTAAACTTCCATCCGATCAAAACTATCAAAACTGAAAAAACACACAAAACAAACTCGCTTCTCGCACTTCTGTATCCAATCAAAACCATCAAAACAAAAAAAACACACGAATCAAACTTGTATATTGCGCTTCCATCAAAACCAAAAAAAATATACAAATTAAACCAAACTTACTTCCTATGTCGAACAAGAAGGAAATTTTTTCTAAGAAGAAACTGAAATCTACTGCGGTGAGTTACTAGTTCATTTTACTTATACTCTTTTTTTTTCATTTTCATTGAATAAATTATACTGAAAAATTGTTTTTTTAATAGACTGATATATATGAAGAAGATGAAAAGACAGTAAAAGAGGAAATTTCCGAAATGAGAAAAGCAATGACTACTCCGATACTGACAAAGTGTTCTCCTAAACAAGTAAGAGAGCTATTTTCTACTCTTACGGACGATATGAAATGTGTAGTGAAAGAAATGGGATTTGGAAGCCTTTTGAACATGACATGTGATATACTGAGTCAAAAATTGTGTGAGAAATTTATAATGAGATTTGAACCCTTGCAAAAATATCTTTCTATCGCTCCCCATCACAATTTTAAACTTACGGTAGAAGAAGTAGCACGAATTTTAGGAATCCCATACATGGGACGTGATGTGTTAGATTCTTCCTCCATTGAATCTTCAGATATAAGAAAATATTTCTTGTCATTAAAACATAGCCAATTAAAACAAGAGATCTAAATCTACTCACCCAGCTTTAAACGATGTTTTTTGTTATTTATCCTTGGATGCTTTTTATGTCTAACTACGAATGTCTTCCCGGCTTCCAGACATCTTACTGCTACTATTGATGTTGAGAATACTTGACAATATAATTGGGCTAAATTTGTATTAGAATGGTTAGTTGATGAGATTTCTGAATTCAAACATCGGGCAAGAGAGGTGGAACATAGAAAGAAGACGGGTATCGGTGGTTGTTTATTTTTACTTATGGTAAACTTTCAATTTATTGATTGAATGCAATCTACTTTAACAATATTTAATAAATATTGTTTTATGTATAGATCTTTTATTTTGAGAATGTTAGAGTTGTGACTTGGGGGGCAAAAAAACACATTTACCCATTCGCTATTGGACGACAGATTGGGTAAATCGAAGACTTGAATCTGAGCGTATAAATATATGTAAGTTAAAATAAGTTTATATGCATTATGTAATAACTATGGAATCAAAATAGTATACTATTTATTTATAAGTTTATTCACCTTTTATACTATTTATTTTTATAGGGTTTATAGTCTAAAAAATCTGTTGAAAAATCTATTGAAGCAAGTATTGAAGAAGCTGAAGTAGCTGAAGAAGCAAGTGTTGGTGTTCATGGTGTTGAAGGAAGTGGAGAAAAAATTAAGGTAAACTTATAATTACTACTTTATATCACTCACAAGTACTTATATAGAGTACTTATACTATGTGCAATTGCAGAGAATCAACATCAAATAAGAAATTAAAATGTTTGTGGAGAAGTCAATTCAAATTAATTCCAATTTGTTAAAAATGCATCATGATATGTTGCGCAGACTTTGTGATTATGTAGAAGATGAAGAAGAGAAGGAAGAACAAAAGAAGGAAAAAAGCAAAAGAAATGGAAAGTTAAGGCTAGTGATTTTAGTGATAACCACGAGGAGGAGGAGGAGGATGATAAAGCCCGACAGGGGCAAGAGGAGGAGGACGAGGACAAAGCCTGGCAAGAGAAAGGGAATGGGCAGGAGGAGTGTCTGGAGAAGGAGGAGTTTTTGGATGAGAAAGGATGGGAGGAGGCTTTTGACGAGGAGAAGGATAAAGATATTGAATATGAATATGAAATAATAAATGCCATAACTGAAATGAAAGATGGAAAGACAAACCAAATATCTTTCTTGCCCTTTGTTAAGGTTAGGTTTTTTTTTCTGATGAGGAGGAAAGTGTTTGGGTTTTTTATGGTCAAAAAGCCATAAAAAATAATGCCAGGTAAATGTCTTATAACCTTTGTCTTTGTTATTTTGGAATCCAATTTTTAGAGATATTTGACTGAATCTAATTTCCAATTTTTAGAGATATTTGACGGAATCTAATTTTTATGACAATTTATAGAAAAATTTTGTGTAATATTCGTGGAAGTTACATGTGCTGGACGGATGCCTATGAGCTGTTACCGCTTCACTGGATTGGCACGTTGGTATGAATTATGAATTTTTTGCATTTATTTTTCATATTACATTACTAATTATTAAATATCAAATTTTTTCTTGAGTTATTAACATATATAAATATCAAATTTTTTTCAAATTATCAATTATTATATTTTCATTGATTTTTCTATACTTCTCTTCTTTCTCCAGAAAGATTGTCTTGAGAAAATTTATGAAAATTCTTTCATTATCTCGGAAATTGTTCATGTTGAAATTCCACAACAACCTAATATGTAATTAACTTGTAATTTAAATTAATTAATTATTGTAAGTTATTCTATAATTTAATGTATATTTTTATATGTATAGAAATGATTATGGAATATTTGTTATGAGGTTTTTGGAGATATGGGAATCAGAATTATTTATAACTCCACCAACTCAAGAAAGATGTTATATTCTGTATTTCTTATCTTATCTATATATTATATTTGTGTTGTTGTATTATTTTTTCAGAAATACTGATGGTTTTATTTCATTTTTTCTTTATTTTTTAGGATCTTAATTTTTTGAGAAAAGAATATTTTCTCAAACTTCTAATGTCCGAACATAATACAGTGCATGATGATATTATGTTGAAGATGAAGATAGATGAAACAAAGAGGAAAAAGTTTCAGAGAAAACCAATGTAGAAAAGAAAAAGAAAAGAAAAGACGAAAATTGAGAAGATTGATGTATTGTAATACTCTATATGTATAAACAATTTTTTCTTGTCATACCATCTTATGACATATCATAATCTTATTCACTAACTTACCACTTACACATACTTACACAAACTTACCACCTATAGCCCTACAACATAACACACTATCAAAAATAACAAACTCTCAAATAACTTACAACTTCCAAAATTTAAACGACCTATCATAAAGATTAACACCTATAACCATATAACATAACACACTCTCAAACAATACTCATCCTTGTTTAGTTCTTCCCATATTAAGCTAAAATGAGATTTTGGTTAAGTCACAAGGTTTGAGTTTTAAGTGAGGAGAGCTTATTAAGGAAGAAAGGACGAGAGCTTATTAAGGAATGAGAGGTTTTGAAGGAAAAGAGGATTGTGGGAAATAATTTATAATATTTGGTTTTGAAGGAAAAGAGGATTTGTGAGAAATAATTTATAATATATTTGGTTTAGCCGCTCAAATAAATTTTTAGAAGTCTATCATTTTTTTCAACTTTTCTATCCTCTTTTTACCTTTTGGGAGTTTAATTTTATTGTACATTACCGCTTTTTTTATTATTAAATTTTCAATTTTATTTTGTACTTTTTGTATTTGAATTTTTTATATTTGTTTTTTTTGTTACAACATTGTTACTACTGTATTACAACATTGTTACTACATTACATTATAATTAATAAATACCCTAAATTTTATATAATTACATTATTTAAATTAATAATATTAATTATATCATTATTCTACTTAATTTATATTTGAAATTTTTTATATAATAAATAAAGAAGTGGTGTGCGGCGGCATGCATGTGCGCGCATGCAAGCGCCGGGCGCCTGCACATGCCACACGGTGTTATCGCGCATGCAGCTCCCGCGGACACTTGGCCCTGCCAACGCGGGCACTGGCGCATGTCACCACACAGGCAAGCGCAGTGCTACCTCGCGTGCAAGCGCCCACGCGGGCAATCGGCCATGCTAGCGCGGGCGCCCGAGCATGCCTGGCGGGTAGGGGCGCGTGCAAGCACCCGCGAGGGCACTCGCCCATCGCATATTTTAGATTTTATCTTTTACCAATTTTTTTATTATTACACATTTTTTTATTATATATTGCATTAGTTCTTCGTTATTAATCCATTATTACTATTTTATTACTACCTATATCAATACACATACCATACATTATTATTGCTACATTATTACTGCCTATAAATTTTCAAAAGCTTTTTCTTTCCCACGCCAATATTTTGAAATTTTGAACCCTAACAATTTTTATAATTTTTTGACACAAACCATACATTATTACTATCTATACATTTTCAAAAACTTTTTTCTTTTCCGCACCAATATTTTGAAAATTTTGCGTACTAACAACTTTTTAGTCTCTCTTTTTTTCCTTGATATTTGTTATAGTTTCTCATGCAATGTAATTTTTAGAAATATTGTTACAACTTTTTACCATACAATTAGAGCATCGACAGCATCGACAGGTTAGCCTAATTAAGAGTTAAATTTAGTTTTCATATCAAAACCTATTAGATGCAATTGTTACCGGTATTACTTGTTATAAGAATATCACTTGTTACCGATTACTACTATTTATTATTACTTGTTACCATACATTATATCCATATGAGTACACATGATAAAATAGAAGGAAAAAATATAAAAGTACAGAATGATTGGATAATATGTAAGCAAAATTACATTTCCCATGCTAAAATAAAAAATTTAGGATTTTAATCTATAAAAAAATATTTTAAAGTTTCCACTTGAGACAAGCCAAAAGGGTTCTAAGAGAATAATTGTACAAGTTTAGGCAATAAACTCACTAACAATATCAATTAACAATAATATTTAAGAGAATAATATCAAGTTGTACAACACTAACCATTAACAACTTCCTTCTCTTCTCTTGTGTGTATTAGTTGTAATGCACACTAACAACATTTTTCTCACACACTAACAACATTTTTCTCACCCACTAACAACATCATTATATTATAGGTGATGTGATATGATAGAAATAGTACAAGAGAGTCTCTGCTCATTGCTCAATTACCATTGCTGACACTTAGGTAGCAAGACAAAATTATTTTGGATAGATATGATAGATATATTGGATAGATATATTAATCTAGTTGGATGATTATTAAAGTAACCAATCTTAAAAAAATACATTTGTTATTATATCACACATTTATAGTTTAATACCTCTGGTTCATCCCGCTAATCCTGCTAATATAAAATACTTAAAGTAATCTTGGATTAGTTAATGTAAAGTAGTTAAAGTAATTCAAGCTTTTCGTCCCAATTGTCAAAGTCATTGGTAAGGTGATTTGATTAATTTTGTCAAAACTACCGCATCATCTTGCAATAATGCAATAATGAGACAATAAATTTTATATTTATTTTATTATAAGATAGTTTGAATTATTTATATTATGGTAAGATGGTTTGATTTCGCTAATATAAATATGATAAATTTTTAACGATTTTAGCTTGTTTATTCGTTTAAATAGAAAGAAGCGAAGAGAGTAAAAAATGAAAAAAAAAAAGAGAAATCAGCAAGTAACAAGTAAGTAATTGGCACCAAAACTAAACTTTCCCTCGAAACAAAAAATTTTTTTGGCGGTACATTGAATATTTGCACATGTAAATTCAAGAAATAAGCCAATATATTCATCACTTCTTCCTTAGAATTAGAATGCATCCATAATTTGTCTATCATATCATATTAAATACAAATAGTGCACAATTTTGCATTGAAATAAATAGACGGAGCAATGAAAAAAATAAATAAAAGAAATAAATATGAAAAATGTTTTTGGCATGTTATTAAATTGATGCTAAGAAACAAAGCGGGAAAAAAAGAAATGTGATTAAATTGGTATTAAAATAGAAAATTATTTTTGGCGTGAAATTTTTTTTTGTGGAGTTATCATTCAATTAAATAGGTAAATCTTGTAAATTAAGTGGGTTTAGGGTTTTATTTTTTTTAAATTTATATAAAATTATATAATATTGATAATTATATAAATTATTAATTTAATATCATTACAATATTTAAATTAATAATATTAATAATTTAAATTAATAAATTCATTTTATTATATTATTCACGGGAGTTCGCCCATGCCGCCTATGCCACTGTGCCACTGTATAGGCAGGCGCATGCCTGTGCGGGCACCCGCGCATGCCTGTGCGGGCACCCGCGCATGCAAGCACGGGCGCTGGCCCATACCACTATGCAACCAAGCGCGCACCTCGCATGGAAGCATAGGCACACACAGGAGCGGGCAGGTGCCCGCGCATGGATGCACGGGCGCCAACCCATGCCACTGCGCAAGCAGGCACGCGCCTTGCATGGACTCATAGGCGCGGGGCGAGCGCCAGCGCATGCACACACGGGCGCCCACCCTTCTTCTTTTTTTTATTAAAAAATGCTATTGAAGGGATTCGAACAGAAGACATGTCAACCACTGTGCCAAGAAGCCTTGTGTGATAATATTTTTTTTTTCTTTCTTTCTTCCTCTTGAATCTCATTTTTTTTCTATTCTCACTTATTTTTTCCTTCCTCTTATCTTACTCTCATCTCTATTTTGGGTTTTTTTTTCCTCTTTTCTATTCTCATTGAAATTTCTTATATATTCAAACCAATATATTTGAATAATAATTATATTGAATGATATGAATGAATTATGATTAATTAATATTATATATTTCAAACGATAAATATTTTGTGATTAAATATATAGATTATTTAAATTATTAATATATTATAATTTAAACTAATATTGATAATTATAATTTTATATTATGACATTAAGATGCACTCATCCACTCATTCATCCAACGTCTAAATTGATATCGATATTATTATGTTATTAAAAAATTCTAAATTTTTTGTAAAATTTTACACTAGCAATTGAGTAAAGTAGGATATATCACCAATTAAACGGTTACAATAATATTTTTCAAAACATATACTGTCATTTTTATAAATAAATTTTCAAAACTCATTTTGGTTTTCATTACATAATTTTTCTCTTTTTTCATTATGCACTTATTATAAATTTGCTATTAATTATTACTATATTTCATTTCAATGAATATCATTATTATTATTATAAGTTTATAATATATTACTACACTGGCATACACTTGTTATAAGTTTACTTTAAAGAAAAGAAATGATAATTTTTTATTTTTAATTTTCAAACTATTAAATCATAAATTTTTTCAAAAATTCTGTTATATATTTTAAAATTTTAAAAAATGTATAAAAGTTAATATTAAATTAATATAAATAATTAAAATATTTTATAAAATTATTTAATGTATATAAGTAATGTATGTTAATAAATATTAAATAAATATATATTAATAAAAAATAAAAATACATATAATGATGGTAGATTCCACACATCCAAATGATGGATTGCAACTAATAACGGTGATTGATCAATCTTATCTTATCTTTACTTTTTACAGTGATAATTGTACGTTGCGGACTATATATTATAAACTTATCACTGTATAAAGTTAGTTACCTACTTACCACGACTATATCACAAATTTATCATTAACTTATCACTATATAAACTTATTTATCCACTTATCATCTACTTATCATCTATTTACTATCTACTTACCACGACTATATATCACAAACTTATCACTAATTTATCACTACATAAATTTACTCACTTACTATCCACTTACCACTAACTTACCACTATATAAACTTACTTACCCACTTACTATCTACTTACCACTATATAAACTTATTTACTCACTTACTATCTACTTACAACTTACTTATCACTAAGTTAACACTATATAAACTTACTTATCCACTTACTTTCTACTTACCATCTACTGACCATTTACTTACTATCTATTTATCACGACTATATAGCACAAACTTATTACAAATTTATCATCATATAAACTTATTTACCCACTTACTATCTACTTACCTACCTACTGCTACTTTTCATTATCATCTATTTACTAAACTACCACTATCATAAATTTATCACAACTTATTATCTAGACTATATTCAAATATAAAGGATATATGATACAAAAATATAACAATATTAGGTTTTTACAAACGTTACAATATATAAGGCAGTATAAATAGAATTTATATAAATGTTTTGTTCTAATAGCGAGAATTAAATATAGTTTTAAAAAATGGTAGAATTTGTGTGTTATTATATATTTAAAATCTATGAAGATGGTATTGTTAAATAGACAATAAAAAAGATTTATATTGAGACTGTTTTTAAACCGTGTTAAAAAGACTATTACATTTACTGATCATAATTTTTAACCATCGTAATTGAATATTGTTTTGCAAACGGTTGTGATAGTTTTATCGACGGTTGATAAACTTTTCTTCACGGACATTTTAGTCAGTTGAGAAAATCCTATATTTTCTAACGGTTTTGTCACAAGGTGTCTCTATAAACCATAAAAATCATCACTAAAAGTTGTCATCATTAAAAATTACCATCGGTACAGCACATTAATTTTGTAGTGGTTGTTGCTACATAGAAAGTTTTCTAAAAAGATTTTACAATAAGACTATTATTATATGATTTTATAATGAAATTTTTTTACACATGCACACCGGACCTCACTGGGCTATCAAGCTCATACCAAAAACTATTTTTAGACCCTGTAGGAACAAAGGTCGAGGAGGATTAAATGAACGAGTAGAGATAGTTTGGTTATGGATAACCTCTCTAGTACAGAAGTTTCGCTGCTTATCATGTATAGAATGTTTTTATAATATACAGTGATTTAAATAAATGAAAAATCTACTATTTTAGTATGACTTTCATTGCCATGCAAGTGACTAAGCCCCGATGAGAACAAGGTAGTTCATCGCCAATGAAGCCCCGGCGAGGGGATGGATTTGGGGCGTGATAGCAGTAGTAAGTTACGAGTCCTGTAGTTTTCTATCACAATTTGTCATTTTTTCTCTGGCATTTTTTTTTTAATTTTCCAACAGACGTTTATTTCTTTTGTAAGTCCTTCCTCCATCTTTCTTTTTAAGTTTATTTCTAATTAAATGGTTATTGAATTCTTGATTTTCCATAGTTATGATATTTAATTGAGTATATTATATCTACATCTCATAGGTATTTATTTAATTCCTATATTTTATTGCCTATGATTTTTTTTTTAGAATTTGTTGAATAGGTAGCCAATATCTAATGTTCTAAAATAATTTACAATCAATTAAAACTATAAATTCATAATTATTTGTTTGTTTTAATATAATAGTGCAGCACATAAATTCAAGGCTTTATTAATAGTTTAATTTATATCATGGAATTAAATAATCTAATATAAATAAATTTGTTATTTGTTTATTAATTAGAATTGTTTTTTTTTTAGATTGTAATGTTATCAAAACACTAAGTTCTAAAATTTTCTCTGGAGTTATCTTTCGATTAAGAAAATAATTAACAAATTTCTCTTAATTATCAACAAAATAAAGAGAGATTATTATTTGATATTTGTTGAATAATTATAATAAATTTATTTAAAATTTGTTAAATCCATTAGGTAAATCAATGATGAATCAACCCGAATCAAGATAGATATAATACTTTTGATTAGAAATCGATTTTTCATTAACTTTTATTTCTTTAATTTCGAGTTATTTATTTATTTTTTAGTCAATTATTTTTTTAAATAAATTTATTAGTTTAGTTAAGTTTCAAAAGCCCCATATTTTATTATTTTTATTTCCTTAAAAGAAAAAAAAAACCATCATTTTATGAGAAGACGACCTTACATACTTTGTACTAGTATTTAGTGGAATGGATTAATATATTTTTTATAGTTTGACAACACACCATTCCTGCTTTTACTGACACCATCTATGAGAAGGTGAGGTTGTGTTTCTTTTCGGCTTCCTTATGGTTCACTTTAAAGCAAGAGGAGTAGCAGTTATCTATGTAATTACAGACTTTGTTGGCCACTATTTTGGTCCCCTTGCTGATGTAGGGAAAACGAAGATAGGTTCATTCAGGAAACCACTATTGTATGAAACAAGGAATTGCCAAAAGAATGAAAGCATGGAGGGAAAGTCAGATATGTAGAATTATTTTATGAATGGAAAATTTTGCACACCACCTTTGCCATTCAAATCTAGTTTGTCTACTTAGGAAGGCATTATATGGACTAAAAAGAAGCAAATATAAGGCTTGAAAGTAAGGTCAATAATGAGTTATTGGGAATCTTTATTAACCTGAAAGCTAGAGCAAGTAACTGGTCTTTATATACCAAATCTCATATGTGAGTTATTGGGGATCTTTATTAACCTGAGCAAGTCGCTGGTC
Organism: Dillenia suffruticosa; assembly: GCA_033439265.1. Lineage (NCBI taxonomy): Eukaryota > Viridiplantae > Streptophyta > Magnoliopsida > Dilleniales > Dilleniaceae > Dillenia > Dillenia suffruticosa. Next base: position 12,719,188 of record JAVTVX010000001.1, read on the forward strand.
TCTGTATACCGAATCTCACTATGTCATTATTATATTAGGAGACACATGGCTTCTCCTCCTATATACTGTAATCATGATCTTTGATGGTTATGCATTGATATTGGTGCAATATCATACCTATCAGTTACACTAGTCAATTCCTAAACATTTGAAAGGTATAAATTGCCCCAGAGGCCAAAAGGTGTGGAAGGAGTAGTGTGTATGAGTTATTGCTTCAATTGGGCTGTGTTTGAAATGTTGGACTCATTATGTCCATAATAGGATTCTACTGAGTTTTGGTAGGTGTAAACATAGTTGTAGCAAGTGTGTTGGTATTGTAAAGCTAGCGTTGGGTCAAACTAGGGGCATTATTGTTACCAAACTAAAATGAGTCCTGATTCTCTTTGCGAATATCTTGAAAGATCCTTCTCTTATCGGAATAAAGAAAGGTTATTCCAACTGAGGTATAGATCAGACTTTTGAGTACCTGGGACTATGGTATATTGTGGTAGTGAAGGAGTCTCACCAAGGGTGGCTATTGTTATCTGTTGATGTTCAAAACCAGGAAACTTCATGGTATAATGCTACAAAATGGATCCAAACTCTGGGGCTGCATTCAATGGTGTCTCTATAGGAGCTCGTTCCTTGAAAATTATCTTCCTCATAATTTGGCTTTTAAATAGAATACCATGCGAGGACACCTAATCCCCCTTGCCCTTAGGTCACTATAGGAGTTTTGTAGGCAGGAGAGATCCTAAAACCTTAACCTTCTTTCCAAAATAGAGGGTGCAATAGGCATCTTGCCTTTGCATTAGTTCGACCCAAAATAGTTTGATCTATTTTGCAAAAATAATGGAATTGTTGGACATCACACTATTGCTAGAGCACCATAGCAGAATGGTATTGCAGAACAAATAAATATAATGCTTATGGAGAAAGTAAGATGTATGCTTTTGTATATCGGTGTATCAAAGACATTTTGGGCAAAAGCCACCAATGCGGATTATTACTTGCTTAATTAGTCTTCATCCACAGTAAAGAAGTATATATTCCTAGACTATGCATTTGGGGCAAATGGGTATTAGTTGTCTTGTGCTGATCCAAAGTCATCCAAATTTATTGTGAGGCGAAATGTTACCCCTGACAAGTTTGCATTACTTAAAAAATGAGAGATTTAGAACTGATACTACAAATGATTACGGAGTTAGAAGAAATGTGAGTTTGAGGTCAAAACTTTTGAGACAATGTGTGATGGTAGTATTGTCCAAAATGTAACTCATGATGAGGTGCATGATCATGAGGAGGCACCTCAAATGTAATAAAGCAGATCACAGAGAAACATTAAACCACCCTTAAGGTATGGTGATTTTGTTATCGTATTAATGACGATTTTTTATACTTATATTTTGTATGTGGCTAAGGATTTTACTAACGAGCCTTGTATATAATGTGAGGCTATTTCTTGAAGGAGTCATCTTAGTGGCTTGCAACTATGAGCGAAGAGATTTAGGGGTGTTTGGTTAAAGGGTATAGATTTTAGGAATCAGAATAAAACCCATATAAGTTATGAATACATGGGTCTCAAGTGAAACCTATAGATGAAAGCTAAGGAAAAAAAATTGATCACTTTTATCTTCAGTTTCGTCACTTCGTCTTCTCCAACTTTTCACCTCCGTGTTTAGCCACTTTTGTCTTTGTTTCTGTTCGAGTTCATCTTCTGAGTCCCCATCTTCAATCATCGTTTGCCGTCAATTTCAACCTTCGCTGCATCTGATTCTCCATGTCTTCCTCTCAATTAGCCTCTTCGCTGCCGTCATCATCATCTTCCACCATCGCCATGGCCATCCGGTTGTCTTCGCCAGTCTCTGATTGTACGACTGCCCACCTTCAATTTTGCTAGCCATCATCATCTTCAAACACCATAGTCTTCGATCACCAACAACATCAACATTGATGATGGAATTTTAGGTTTTGTAATTTTTAATTTTCTTATTATTTTAATATCTATATTTAATTAAATTTATATTTATTTTTTTAAAAATAGTGTATATATAACATAATGATATTGAAGAAAAAAGATTATGGAATTTATTTTTCATTGTTTTCACTAAGAAAAAAAGATTTAAAATCGAAAATAGTCTAAAACAAAATTATAAATAAATTTTTTTTTGGATAAAAAATTTTACAATTTTTTTCTTTAAATTTTATTAAAATTATAATTATAGATTTAATTTTAGAAAATAAAATAAAAATTTTAAAATATTATTTTTAAAATATTTTTTATCAAGGATAAAATTAACAATTATATGATTTTCATTCTAAAATATATATAAACCAAATATCAATAATGGTAATCGAATCCATTTCAGAATCTAAACCAAGCAGTTGATATTGGAATCCGATTCTGATTCCGATTCTGATTTTTAAGATTTTTTATTCCGATTCCTATGTGTGAACCAAATGCCACCTTGGTTTGTTCACAAGAATCAGATATGAAAGTTTGCAAAACCTCCAAATGGCTAGAAGATCGTTGGACACAAATGGGTTACAAGAAGAAAGGAATCCTAGGGTTGAAAATGTAAAATTTATGGCATGTTTGGTAGTAAAAAGGCTATATTTAAAGGGAAGGGATTAACTACAATAAGGTGTTCTCTCTTATAGTAGTGAGGGATAGCTCAATTTGGCTCTTGCTTACTATGGTGGCTTATTTTGATCTTAAGTTAGAGCTACATGATGTCAAGATGGTGTTCTTATATGGTGAGTTTGAGGAATAGATTTACATATGGTGGCCGGAGGGTTTCATGGTTCTTAACATGGAGGACCAAGCATATTTGCTTAATAAGTCATTTTATGGTTTGAAACAATCTCTAAGATAATGGAATATGAGATTTGATATTTTTATGGATGCATTAGCAGTGTATGTGATAGTTGTGTTTACCATAAAATGCTTGATGATAATTGTTGTATTTATTTATTGTTGTATGTGAATTACATGCTAATTACTCTTAAGACTATTTAGATACCATTGAGTTGAAAATACAACTTGGTAGTGAACTTGATATGAAAGAGTTAAGTACAACAAAGAAGATTCTTAGAATCAAGATTGGTAGAGATCAGTGTGTAAGGAGATTATTGTTGTCTCAGAAAAACTAGATCTGACAAGTGCTTGAGCACTTTGGCATGCGAGATGCAAAGACTGTAAATACTATATTGGGGGAGTACTTTAGACTTTCAACTGAGTTGTCACCACAGATGGAGGATGAGGAGCTCGGAAGAATTTAAACTAAAGGTGGAGATTTATTGAATATTGTCTTAAATTTATATTGACCCTCTCTGACCATGAGAGTTGACCCCAACAATCCTCGAACATGTTTTGAGTTTATTTTTAGGCACGTTTCATTGTGTAATTTCTATATTGGATGTTGTTGACAAAATATATTTTGCTGATGAGGCAAACTAGATTAAAGTTATAAAAAATTAATTTAGAAGTAATTAAAATAAGTTTGAGAATGTTTAATACCAATTAAATAAGTAGCAGAAAATAACAAGTTGACTTACATGTAAAACAAGTCAGTTTGCCAACCACACATAGGGCCATGAATTCCACTCACAGGAAAGTATGTACATGTCATGTTCTCATCTAATAGCTCAATGAACAATTTACTACAAATTTTCTCGGTCATGAGCACAAGTAGCATTTAAGCATGACAATACACATGCCAAAATTATTCAACAATTTAGAAGCAATCGAAACATGATATTGTAAAGGAGTACTTAACTTTTTGAGCTTGATACCTAGTCCTAGTTGTTAAGAGTTTGCTCAAAACTCTATAGGATCCACATTTCAAATCATCAAACTTTAAAATCCTAACTAAAATGATAACTAAGACTACATCATTTCTACCATATTAGACTAACTCAAAAAGATAAAAAACTAAGGTGTCACAAGAGAAATCATTATTTGCATATATACAAAATAAATATACTGAGACAAAGAGAGAACATTTAATATAATTTAGAACAGATTTTGATAGGTATAATATATGAAATGAAACCTTTTTAAACATTTGAAAATCAAGAGAATATGGAAATCAACATTAAAAAGGCTTTTGAACATTTGGAAATTATATAGGTATGATTGAAAAATTTGTTAAAACAAGGTATTTATTTCAACACACGAGAATCATTCAAATTCTCTTCAAATGTGATTTTTGTTGTTAAAATATTTTGTATATTTATAAATGAGTTTTAGAGATGTAGAATACATTAATACATTCTAAAATTTGAAAATAAAAGAGAAATGGTAGAATTTTTATTATACAAAACACTTATTCAAGTTCTCATATGATTTTATACTTTAATCCCTCCGTTAAGCATTGAAGATCATTGAAGATCATCAAGGAGTGGACTTATACATGGCCGGGGCTTCTAATTTAGATTTGGGGCTTCGATTGAGAGAGAAAAGGGATCTCCATTGAGGCTTTGAGAGAAAGAAGGCTTTAACATTGATCCATAGAGAGGGAGAGACCATTCTAAATTGAGAGCTGAGACAAATGGAGAAATGAGGAGACACAGAGTTTAGACATAGAGTACAATGAGACCAAAACTTTAGGAAAGAGAGATTGGGGTTTTTGAGTGGGAATCAGAAAGAGAGAAATGCTACTCAAAACTGAAGCATAGAGATATCAAAACTCAGATAAAGAAAAAGAATAAGAGAGAGAGAGAAAGAGAGAAAGAGAGAGAGAGATTGAGGGAGAGAAATGGAGATAAGAGTTTGCTTGAGGTGTATACGTCAGGAAAGTCGGAGACAGAGGGCTTCAATTATATGTGAGAGAGAGAGCAATTGAGTCTGTGATTAAAAGAGAAGGTAGGGACCTCGATCGATCATCATCACCATCATCGACGGCTTAAGGTAGAGATGAAAGGGAGAGAAGGAAGCAAAAGACATTGAGAGTGGTGGTATAGATGGTGATGTTTTGGGTTGGCGCACACATAGAGAGGGGAGATAAAGAGATACATCATGGCTGAGAGAGATTGAAAGACTTCGAGATGACAATGGGAGAGAGCTTTGATCCGCTAATGGCTGTTAACTCTTAGGCTCGATAGTGGAGATGGTAGGTGAAGGTTGTGGTGGTATGAGCTAAGGAGAGTGCAAGAGATAGAGTTATAGGAGACAGAGAGAGAGGAAGAGAGGCGAATAGATAAGGTTTGAACCCTAGCACATTTTCTCTCTCTCTCGTTTGAATAAAGCAATAAACTATAATAGACATAGTGAAGAAGAAAGATGCAAATGCAACGGCTAGGAAGTGACAGGAAGTTAGGTTAGTTAAAATCAACAAACTTGTAACCAATCTAACTAATATTGTTAAGATCAGTTGGAGGACTATTGGAAACCTTTATATGCATGTAAAGATGAAAAACCATAATAGGAATGAGATACACAGTTTCTTCTTTATTTTTAAACTTCTTTTCTCTCTCTCTCTCTAGCTCTTTCTCTCTCTGTAACTCTTTCATTCTCTTCTCCCTCTTTTCAATTGACAACCCTTCACAAGCAATTCTTTTATCATCAATCCACCTTTTAATGTGTCAAATTTAGCAAGTTCACTTACTCTGCTGCAGTCCTCAAGCTCTGTTTTCATTCTATTTTTGAATTCAATAGTCTAGCTCAATATTTGTGGAGTTAGTGGGTTGAGTTGTAACAGTTGGTATCAGAGCCAAGATCTTGGCAGAAATCTAAAGATAATAGAAGGAACCAGATCAAAATTGTTGGAGGACCAAATTAGGAGGCAAGATTCAAGAATTCAAGAATTGGCCATCGAACTCAATGAAAAACACATTAAGTTAAAAAGGAGGATCGAAGATCAAAATAAGAAGTTTGAAGAACAAAATAAGAAATTTGAAGAACAAAATAAGAAAATAGACAGTATCCTAGCAATCATGGAAAATCAGTTCAACACCATCATGCGAATGATGAATAAGGACAGAAACGAGGAACATGAAATTGATCGACTACTTAAAACTCCTATCTTACCCATGCCAATAGAAGAAGGATGAAAGGAGATGATGTGAACTTTCCAACCAAGAAGGATTCGCTTCTAAAAAAGGCGTTACCAGATCCACCCAAAATAGACATACCTATATTCATCATAGAGAACCCATGTGGCTTAGAAAATGTCAAAACAATTTTACAGTTTATCAAATATCTAGCCAAATATGGGTAGATACAATTGAAATGAATCTTGATGGTAAAGCAGAAATCTGGTTCGAGGGTCTAAAAATGGTGAAAAAAGAAGTTGGTTGGGATGAGTTTTTACAACTTCTATGCCAGCGATTTGAGGACAAAGGAGTACGAGATGAAATTGAAGAGTTTAACAAACTGCAACAACATGGAACCATTGCAAAATCTAGAAAAAAATTGAAAAAATATGGTCTATTATGCTCCACAAAAACCCAAAGCTCACCGAGTCCTACATTGTCTCTAGCTTCATTAGTTGGGTGAAGGAGGAAATTAAACCAATGCTAAGCATGTTGAAACCATCGACCCTACTACAAGCTTTCGACATTGCAACACTGCAGGAGCAGGCATTGGAATTGGCTAAACCAAGGAGAGGTGAATTGGATAAGAGTTGGGATCCAGGAGGAACCAAGAATATGGAATTTATCCACTGCCGGTCTCTAAATTCCCATCCTTAAGGGCAAGGATGCTTTAACAAGGGGAAATTTGTAACAAACATGGTGAAGAAGAAAGATGCAAATGCAACTGCTAGTTGGTGATGGGAAGTTAGGTTAGTTAAAATCAACAAACTTGTAACCAATCTAACTGATATTGTTAAGATTAGTTGGAGGACTATTGGTAACCTTTATATGCATGTACAGATGAGAAACCATAACAGGAATGTGATACATAGCTTCTTCTTTCTGTCTAAACTTCTTTTCTCTCTCTCTCTAGTTCTTTCTCTCTCTGTAACTCTTTCTTTCTCTTCTCCCTCAACTCTTCTTTCAATCTACAACTCTTCACAAGCAATTCTTTTATCATCAATCCACCTTTTAATGTGTCAAATTCAGAAGTTCACATGCTCTGTTGCAGTCCTCATGCTCTGTTTTCATTCTATTTCTGAATTCAGTAGTCTATCTCTATATTTGTGGAGTTAGTAGGTTGAGTTATAACATAAACCTTGAGTAGTAAATAGGACTGTCGGTGGTTCGGGTTAAACCAACAACCCGAACCGAGTCAAATTAAAATTTTGGTTTGGTTGGTTTTTTTTTTAAAATAAATTCGGTTCAAATCGGATTACACCAAAATTTTTTGGTTCGGTTTCTATTTAAGTAAAAAAAAAGGTTTGATTTGTGTTGAACCGAACCAAATACAAATGTTTTTTTTGGATCGGGACTTAGGAGTCTTTTTTTGATTTTTTCTTCTCTCTCGATCAAAGAAAAAAGATATTAAACATTTGAGAAAGAAAAGAAAGAGAAAGAGATCGTCGAAACCCTAGCTACCCTACCTCTCTCTCTCTTTATACTCTCACTCTTCTCTTCCTCCGCCGTCTCCGCTATACCTCCTCCTTGTTGTAGTTGTAGCAACTTTCTGAATTCCACCACCATCGATTCAATTTCGAACGTCGCCTTTACTATTTGATTTTGATTTCTTTGCTTGTTCGCATCCCCGCCTTTGCCATTCAATTCACTTTCAGCCACTGTTTGGCTTTGAATCCGCTTTCTCTACACTTTGATTTTGTTCTTCAATCATTGTTAGAGTTCGACTGCCAATTGACATCATCGATTCCATCACTTTGGCCTGCAATTTTGCCATTTTATTCATTGGCCATCTTGACTATGTCTTTTGGTTCGATTGCCCCGCCTCTGTTCATCATCTCCTTGATTTACTTGAGTCATTCGATTGCTTTGATTCCTCATGTTGTCATTCTTCTAGATTAAATTCAGTTTGGTTTTCGATTTAGATTTTTTTGAAATTTTGATTTTTGATTTGCTTCGGTTTGTCCACTAAACCAAATTGAACCGAGTCGTGATCCCAGGTTCAAATTGAAGTTCCCAAGGGGACAGCTTAGTGGTATAAACCTCCCTCCCCTAATATGGTGATCCCAGTTTCAAATTCTTATATAACTAAAATAAAAAAAATAAAAAAAAAAACCAAATTGAAATGAGCCATGATAAATTAGATTGGTAAGACCCATTACTAGGTTCATTTAGATATTTTGAAAGTACTAGAAAAGATAAAAAAATATGAGACCTAAAATATGTATTTTTCCTATAAAACTGTACTTTTGGCTTATAAAAAAAAAAGCAAATATCCTATAAGGGTAATTTTGAGCAAGTTTGTGAAATTTTCATGAATTATATTTTTAAAAGATTTCAAATTTCTTAACCACAAATACTAGCCATTCTAACTCTTGCAACTTTTTTTTACCCCAATTTAGTTTTTTTCTTTAAATAATCTCTTTTACTTCCAACTTTATTGATTTACTTAAAAACTTACTAGATCAAACCAAAGGTCAACCTTATCTTCTATCTGTTCTAAAGCTACAATCAAACTTAGATCCTCACATGAAAGTCGGACGAAATTCATGAAAGGGTATTTTCTAAACCTAGGTCCTCACATGCTTGGTTTTTAACTTTTGGTAAATACACATGAGTTTAATGTATACAATTTTCTATGATCAATTCTATCGCTCTAGGCTAAATTTTGGTAAAGAAGAATGGAAAAGTTAAAGTTATATGTTTACCATGCCAATTTCAAGAAAAATATGTTAGCTTTGGTCTCGAACTTGGTTTGCAAATGATAGGTGTTATATATGGAATGCTTATATCCTTGCTTTGACCATGGTTTTTATCTTAGGCTCAATGCTTGTTCACACTTTAGGACATGCAAATTAAGCCTAAAAAATGCTAGGCTAAGTAAGAGGTAGCTAATCCCTTAGTCCTCACGGTGTTCAAAATTTCTAAGGTTTTTATCGCAATGCTTGCTTTCTTTGCCTTAAGATTTGATAGAATTTGAGTCGTTTGCATTAATATATTTATTTTTATTTAAACCTCCCACCTCAAAGAACATGTTAATTGTAAGGGTTGTGTCTCAAGGGTTTGAGTAAGCAATGAATTAATGAATATGTATAATATATATTAGTACATGTGTACAAGATATGTGGTTATGACCCTGTTATGAACACCCTTCTTTTTATGAAAAGAGTCTTATATAATTTAATAAAGCAATACTCCAACATGAAGTTACTCCCAAATGAACTCATATGTATGATAATGTTGTCTTTGCTTTTATTCTTGGCATATTATTTTTATTTAGATATTGAGGAAATGACCACATCTATATATATAAATGACAATGCACTTGCATTGGTTGAATGTTGTGTTATACTCTTATCCTTAGGAGACATTTTGTATGAAGATTATGTTTTAGCTAGAAGCTTCACGATGATATTCATGTTATTTTCATGCCTAAGAACATTTAACTGGTGCTTCCATGCTTGAGGCTTTCTATCAATGATTATACTCTTTTATTGGCAATTGAGACTAGCTAATATGAAGTCTGCTACGACAAAGGAATGGGTAAGATACTGAGCACTAGTTGTCTCTAAAGTTTAAAAAAACATGTTCCCATGTTATATATCTGTAGTTGACAATTACTTCAAAGCATGAAAGATATTCCATGCTTTAAGGTTATGACATGGTAAAAATGATGACTTCTATATGGCTCTAACAAGCATTTCATGTAATGGTATCTACATGGTCGATGACATTTTTTTTGTACAAGAGAATGCAACCAAGTGAGAATACACCGGAGAAGAGATGATGGAAGTGGAAAGACTCAATCGCTTGACCTGTCCCTTAGAGATACACAAACGATAACATTGCATACCAAAAGAGTGGACAACGTAATGGCCTTTAGAATACAGTTCTAAAGTTATAAGATAGCAAAGAAGGTGGGCAACTCTATAGCCCTAAGGATGTGGGCAAAGGCCCTCAGGTATCATTACACATAATAATGTGTCATCTCTATGGCCCTATGGCATATCGCATATTCATGGTGTATGCATCACCATGACTCTATGATATATACTGTATGGTCATGTCATTGTTATACATGATATTAAATATTTCAAGCATTTTGCATTATCGTTGTTAGGCTAAAGAAGGGGTAATGCAACACCTTCAGATAACGAGGTAATGGTATGATCTAGTTGAATTTTCTCTTTCTTCATCTATGGACCCAAAATTTTGGGAGGAGTAATGACTCATTCCTTGCGAAATTGAGAAAATGCTCTTCCCTCATATAGTAGGTTAAGAAACTCAATCATCATTGTAGGTTAAGTTATGTTGTGCCTATCGCGCATGGTTAGGTGTACAAAGATAGAAAAAACGACAATATCAAAAAAAATGTTTAGAATGCTAAAATGAAAGAAAAGATTACAACCAAAACTGGGTAAAATATACTTTCTTCTCCCTTGGGATGTGGTTAAGGAATAAGCATATGTTGGAGGGGTCTAACCCTTCTTCAAAACAACCCTAGAATCTAAGAACAAAGCCCCAAATACTTGATATCGAGTCAAACTCTCTACTACTAACTTATTTCCCCAGTTTTATTCTCTTTTGACACAAAGATAATCAAGTAAAAGAAAAGTAAAAAATTATGACAATGAAATAAGATTAATGTTGGTCCCTTCTTGGGTATGGATGAGGTGAAATTCTTAATTCAACGAGCATACTTGTTGTGCTAGATATTTAAGCGAGTGGGACCTTCATACTTGTTTGTTTTCCCTTCTTCGTTGCATCCATCCATTATGTTTTGCCAAATTTATGTTCTCTTTCACTTCTATGTTCAGATCATGATTTATATTAGCATGCATAGTTGTCAAGCGTTTAGTTTCATAAGAAATACCATGACAGATGTTTAACATTTTATTTATGCTAGACTTGCCATGCGAATTGATCAGCATGATAAAGAATGTAAGAATTGACATATACTATGTTTAACATGACCAACATTATGTTTCATTATGTTTTAATTTATATGTTAATATAAGATCAGAAGTCATATAGGTGGCTTTAATGGTTGTTTCATTATGTTTTGGTATTCATGTTTAATTAGAAGTTTATCTGCTTTGGTGTATGAATTTGGATTGTTGATGCTGGCGAGTCAAAATCATATAGAAGTGTCTAGTAGATTTTTCTTGATATTTTTGTAAGTCTTAAGTGGACGGATAGTTTGTTTATAGGAGAGAATCTAGCTGATAATCTGAAAAGATTCTAGAATTAGTATAAGTTTTTGTGTCTTTTTTTTTTCCTTCTATGTTTTCCACACACAAAAACTATGATTAAAAGATCGCTATGTTATGTGTTGTTTATTATGTAATGTTTTCTTTTTGTTTTCTTATTTGAAAGTTAACCTTCTTTTTAGGAATAATGACGCTCAATAACAAGTTATTATAGAAAAAATAATATATCAAATCGAAAAGAGGAACATAAAAAACCTAGAGGTTATGGACAACGGGCAACCAAGAGAGAGAAAGAGAAAGAAGATAAAGGGAAAGAAAGAGAAGAAAGAGAAAGGATAGAGGGAGATAAGAAAAATAGAGAGAGAAATGAGGAAACAGAAAAGGGGGGGAGAGAAATGGAGAGTTCTTGGAGTGGTGAAATGTATTTTGGCATGATTAAAAGGGGGAAGGGTAGAATGGTCCTTCCATACTGATGAATGACCTCCGTTAAGAACAGTTTAATCGAAAGAAAGTGTAACGTTTCAATATAAAGAATTATCAATTTAATGACAATTTAACTCTTTTTTATATGATAAAGCGATTTCTATTCATAAATATTTTGTATATTTAATAAAAGAATTTTATTTTAATTAAAAATATTAGATATAAAATATTATTAAATAAAGACAAACCGAGCTAAAAAAAATGTCCCAGGTAAGGTAGGTTTAATGCGGGGATTGTTCAAGATCTGCATAGTTCAACCATGACAAAAAAAAGAAAAAAAAAAAAAAAAAAATCTCATTCAACTATATTTGAATTCCACATGATTTCCAATGCCCAAATTTGGAAATGACCGCCATCTCTATCTATAGTTGGCCCCGGGCCATCAAGTTGTTGCAAGTTGTCGCCTTTCTGTGGGTGAATGTTTAACCCTTATTCTGTGGGTGAATACACAAATAAAAAATAAATAAGGCAAAATGATAGGAATGAAGCTCCAACTTCCAGACAATCTTGCTCTCGTCTCACCAACCAAATTCAATTTTTCAACGCAAAAATAACCCTCACCAGAAACACCAACTAAGCTCACCAACTCCCTCCCACCAAAAATATCTCATTCCCAACACAGCACATATTAACTTCTCACCAATAAAACATTTTTCTTCTTCATAAAAGAAAAAGAAAAGGCCGTCTTCCCTTTTTCTTGATCTACTTGTGACCCTTTTCTTCTCCAGCTCTCCACTCACTTAAACGCACTCATCTTTGAGGTTCGTGTTGTGTCATTGAGCTTTGAACACAAAAACCCGTTTCCCAAATCTCTCGTCATTCCTCTTATTTCTTAGTGTCGGATAAGAAAAGGTGAACCAAAAGGGAAATGGGCGTTGATGGAAAGATGTTTACTTTGGCTGAAGTTTCAGAGCACAATAGTCCCAAGGACTGTTGGCTTGTAATTGATGGCAAGGTGCTCTACTCTGCTTTGAATTCCATTACGTGAGAATGTTGTGCTTTTCTTGTGAATTGCCCATCTAAGATCCAAGTTCTATGGTGTTCTTTGTTACACTTTGTAGTGCTTGTTATATCTCTTTAGTTCGAAAATTTAGCTCTCCCCCCTCTATCTCTCTGCCTTCTTAGTTTCATTAGTATGGTCAAATCTATGATTAAGTTACTTCAAACCATGCTGCTACTATCTCCATGTACAATTAATTTTCCTTTCTATTTTATTACTACTTTTTAAATCTTAAACAAGTGCTTCTAGGATACATCTGACACTTCCCAAACGCTTGATGGCTAAATTAGATATTTGTATTTCCTGCATTTTCCCAAGTGAGCATGACATTGAAGTCCCAGGCACAGTAAAAGAATTATAAATTATATCCTTTCCATACTGAGAGTTTAAGCTTTGTGACCACATGTATGTTTGTAGAAATAATATTCATGAAATCAACAAAACCTTGTCCCAAACTAGTTGTTATTAGCTACATTCCGAGAAACTGAACTTTTCAACTTATTGGGGAACGTGAATTTAGGTTTTGATGGGGATAAGAATTACTCCGACATATGAAATTATGAAAACTCGTTGTAAGTCTACCGTAAGGTTTTGAGGAAAAACCCCAAAGCAAAAGGGACTTACACGCTTATGCTTGGTAAGCTGCAGAGGCCTTACTCATGTTTTAAACTTTGTGTGTTGAGAATGTTAAAGATAGCCACGGATTTAATGTATGTTAAGGTTACATCTGTCTAGTATGTGCAGCTTGTAAGATATCCTGACATACAAAGATAAGCGTGGTATCTTTTTTTGGAGATGATCAATAGTGATTATAGCTCTGAAAAGGGTAAATGTAGACTTGTTCTAGAGAGTTCGCGGAGGTCTTGTACTGGTTTTAGCTAAAGCCAAGAGCTTGTCTATATCAATGTTTGCAATAGAGGGAAGTGTTATATAGTGTATGTAAATTGTGATCATCACAAACAGCGTGGTAATTGCTGCACTATGAGCATTAACTGGTGTTCCATAATGGCTCCTTCAGGCATCAGTTGTTCGATAAAGGTAAGAAAGGACTCTGTTTAAGGGAGCATCAACAAGCCCTTTTGTTCAATTGTGCATAGTAGTTGCTGTTTAGATCTGGGTTTGGACAATTAAGAGCTTTCACATAGTTACAGCTCTTCGAAGACCAAATGCTTTCAGCATAATGCAGCTTTTTAGAAATGGATTGGCCTGCAGCCACAGCCACTGTGTACTCCATAAAAGGAAAAAATTCTTTCCCCTGTTACATATAGAAGTTCAGTGAAAGTCTGAAATCCTTTGGACTTTATTTTTACTTGAGATGCCCCCATTTTCTTGGACTTCTCCGCATAGCCTTCTTAGGTCACAGGCCATGTTAATGGTTTCAATGCAATTTGGTTTTGTTTGGAACAGGTTTACAATGTGACAAAGTTCTTGGAGGACCATCCTGGTGGTGATGAGGTTTTACTGTCAGCCACAGGTCATGACGCGTTTTAAAGAAAATTTCCATTTGAGTGGAGGCTCATCATTCATTTTCTATGACCTCTCATTGTCCTTTCCGGCATTTATTCTGGTACATTTTTATTGCAGGGAAAGACGCAACAGATGATTTTGAGGATGTTGGCCATAGTACTACTGCAAAAGCGATGATGGATGAATTCTACGTTGGTGGCATAGATACGGCAACTATTCCCAAGAAGAGACAGTACACACCGCCAAAGCAGCCTCATTATAATCAGGACAAGACCGCTGAGTTCATCATCAAGCTCCTCCAGTTCCTAGTTCCTATAGCAATCTTGGGCGTGGCAGTTGGTATTCGCCTCTACACCAAATCAAACTAGTGTTTTCCATATTTTGAGCTTAATATAAGTCTGGAAAATGCTTTTGACATTTTGGTGCTTTGATTTCCCGGACCCTGTAGGATTTGTTGTTTATCAACATGTCTCCTTCTCCCTACACTGTGGTCATTGATTGCTTGAGTAGTCTTGCTTGAATTGTGAATTCTGATTTGTTCTCTGCCAAGTACAACAAAATAGGTACAAGCCTAAACAAATTTAGCCCAGTTTGATCACAAATATGAACTTGGTCGGATTTGATTAAAGCAATGGAATTTCGGTCGAAATCTTGGTACAATCAATGGAATTTTGTTAAAGTTGAGTACAAAAAATAACAATCTGGCCATTCAAGAGGTTGAAATCTATAAAGATAAACACTTTGTTAGATCCGAGCATACTTTGATCAATTCTTAAGAAGAATTATTTTTAACAAAATGCCAATTCCGAAACCAAGAGCAAAATGGAGACTTATATGACGGCCAAAAAGGGTGTGTTGAGTTATTGGATTAACCAGAACCAGGCCGGTTTATAGAAGACCATAAGAAGCCAATGACTGCAGCTGATGAAATCGTGAGGAAGAATCCAAGGCATTTAGCGACCCAACCCTATGATGTGTTCAAGTTCCGACGGATTGTGGTTCGACCCGAATCAGTGTTGAGCCTTGGCAAGTGTTCTTCATCGTGTCCTTACAAGCTCTCCAACCCTATAGCATGTTGACAAGTCATCTATGCTCAGCTTTCATACGCGAAAGCACTAAGAAGACAGTGGCCGGCGACCTTCTCTTGGTTGAAACATGCTGTGGTTGATTATGTATAATCAGCATAAGGCATAGCTTGTCGGAGGGATATCCGGTTCTTTAAGAAAGAAAGTACTTCCTAAATCATATGGGAAAGACTTAACCCTATTGTGTAACCTAGCTCCATAAGCCCCCTGATTGAAAAGGGGGGGAAGGCTATGTATAATTGAACAAAAAATGAAATCATATTTAGGAGAAGATTTTACCAATTCATTTCTCAAAAGAAAAGGTAATACATAGTGTGGTTTATATACAAAAATACAAATAATGAAAGGATGACAAGTGGTATTTTCAAGAATGTTCTACAAAAATATTTTATAACAAATTTTGTCTTTTTCTCATTTGCTTGGCAGCAATTCCGTTTCAACAACTTCTGCAAAATTTTCAGCACATGCTTCCAATCATAGCTAAAAGATAGCTATATAGGCCTTCACTTTTTTCAAAATTTGGTGCATTTGTTAAAGGCTCTACTCTATGATATATTTCATCATCCCCCCTCAAAGTGGAGCTTGGTGATATCAACTAAGCCCAACTTGCAGAGTAAATTGTGAAATTGAGGGACAACCAATGCTTTAGTAAACAAATCAATGAGTTGATATTGAGAATTAATGTGTTGTGGTGTGACAAACTCTTCTTTATATTTGTTTCTTACCAAGTGACAATCGATTTCCAGATGTTTCATTCTTTCATGAAAAATAGGCTTTGTAGTTATGTGTATTGCAGCTTTGTTATCACACCAAAGTGGAATAGGAAGGGGAGGACTTATCTTGAAATCTGCAAGTGTATAAGAAATCCACTGTAATTCACACATGGTAGCAGTCATGCTCCTATATTCAGCCTCAACTGAAAATCTTGAAACTGTAGTTTGTTTTTTTGGTTTTCCAAGACAATAATTCATCTCCAAGATAAATGCATTAACCTATTAAGGATTTCCTCGTATCCAAGCATGAAGTCCAATCGGCATCTAAATAACTCTTTAAAATAAAATTATTAGTAGCAGGAAAGAACAACACCTGAGACGGCGATCCTTTTGACATATTTCAACACATGCAAGGCTGCACTCCAATGTGTCTTTGAAGGTGCATTAACATGCTGGCTTAATTGTTGGACTCCATAAGTAATATCGGGCCTTGTAAAATTCAAATATAACAATCTACCAACTAGTATTCTATATTGTTCTTGATTGTCAAGTCTCTTACCTGTATCCACTATCAACTTCGTCCCTTTTGTCATGGGAGTTTTGGTTGGCTTGGTTCCTAATAACCATGCATCATTTATCATATCTAAGGCATATTTACGCTAAATGATGTAAATTCCTTGCTTTGTTCTTGCGATTTCAAGATCCAATAAATATTTCGCTTCTCCCAAGTCTTTGATAGTGAACAGCTTGTGTAGATAAGATTTTAAAGGTATAATTTCTTTTATGTTATCCCCAATAATCAAAACATCATCTACATATATCAATAATGCTGTAAAACTTGCCACCTCTTGTTTGATGAAGAGACAATTATCATGTTGTGATTGTTGGAACCCAAATAATTTCAAGTTATCTCTAAATTATTGATTCCACTATCTAGAAGTTTGTTTCAGACTATAGAGACTCTTCTTCAATTTACACATTTGGCCTTGAGTTGCTTTTGTGTAACCTTCTGGAGGTATCATATGTACTTCTTCATCCAAAGTTTCATGTAGAAATGCATTATTTATGGCAAGCTGATGTAAAAACCAGCATTTTGCAATCGTTATAGCAAGAAATAATATGATAATTACTAACCTGGCTATGGGAGAAAAACTATCTTGATAATCGATCCCTTCCTTTTGATGATACCATTTTGCGACCAACCTCGCTTTTAGTCTATCAAATGTACCATGTTGTTTCAATTTAATTTTATAAACCCATTTTGAACCAATTGCCCTTTTTTCTCTTGGTAACTCTGTCAATTCTCAGGTGTTGTCCTTTGTCTTTACATGCTTGCTCATAAGAAATTGGTTCATGCAAATTAGATAAGTTCGGCAAGAAAGGCATATGTGCATAGTCTAAATTTGATGAATTTTGAAAGGGAAAAGTATTGGGTGCCTGCTTCAAAATTTGGGACTTAATGACATTTGAATTAACAACAGCTACTGACAAACTCTTATTTGAAGTCATATTCTTTACATAATCCTGCATCCATATAGGTTTAGACCTCACTCTAGTGCTTATTCTTTGAATTTCTAATATTGTTTCAATTGTGTAACTTTGAGAATTCGAAAGTTCAGTTTCTAGGGTTATTTCAAAGGTAGGTTTGTAGGGGTCTCTATGTATTAGTATTTGATAATTCTGGTTTGTGGTTCCAAATTAGAGTTGAGAGAAACTAATAGTAAAGGTGTGTGTGAAAATTGCTTTTGAGTGTGAAGGAAGGGCAAAATGTTTTCATGGAAGATGACATCGTGGTTGATATGAATTTTGTTTATATCTATGTCAAAGAGTTTATAGCCTTTCTGCCCACTATTATATCCAATGAAAATACACTTGTGGGCTCTAGTGTCAAACTTATCTTTATGAGATAAGGTGTTTGTAGCATAACAAAGGTATCCAAAAGTTTTGAGTGTGTTGTAATCATGTTTATAGCCAAACAACAGTTCATAGGGTGTGTGCCAGTGCAAAATTGGTGTGGGAAATCAATTGACAATGTAAGTTGCCATGAGAAGTGAAAAGGGCCAGGATTTTGAAGGAATATTAGCTTGAAACACAATGGATCTCACTATTTGAAGGAGATATTTATGTTTTCTCTCCACAATTTCATTTTGTTGTGGAGTGTAAACATAAGTTTTTTAGTACAAAATTCATAATTCTTTTAATAAAATTTGGCATTCAGAATTGGTAAATTATGTACTACTATATGTTTTAATGACTTTAATATTTTTCTCAAATTGTGTTTTAACCATGGCAAAGAAATCTTTCAAGATAGAGCCAACTTGGGTTTTATGCACCAACATAAACGTTTATGTGGTTCTGCTAAAATCATCAACTATAGTGAGCATATATAGAGTATCGATTAGAGAATATTGTTTATATAGACCCCAAAGATCTATATGAAGTAACTGAAAATTTTGGGTTATTTGAATTTTGCTGGTAGAAAAACTAAGTCTTTGTTGCTTGGCCTTATGACAGATTTCACATTCTTATAAGGACGTTATGTCTACATTGGTTATGTATGGTTGTAGAAAAGTTAGGTATTGTAAGACAACAGGTGATGAGTGACCAAGTCTCTTGTGCCAATCAATTGAAACACCATTAGAAATTTCATTCACAAAACCAAAATCAATACAAGAGTTTTTGTAATTTGCTTGCATTTTTTGTGCTTGCAACTGATTACAAAATTCAACTTTCCTAGTTAAAAAACTAGAATTATCCAACAAATATAACTTTCCTATGAGTTTGCCAACAACTAATGTTTCTTCATTCTGTGGGTCCTACAACAGGTAATAAGTTGGATAAAAAATGCATTTAATTGTGCTATATGTGCTACCCTTGAGACAGATATTAAATTGTATTGAAAGGTAAGAATATATAGAACTTCTGTTAGGTGAAAGGTTTGATGTAAATCTACATTTTCTTTGTATTCTACTTGCTTTATCGAACCATCTGGTAGGTAAACAAGTGTGAAATGGGTTGTTGGTTGTGTATTTTTCATTAAATTTAAATCTGAACACATATGCCTACTTGCACCTGTATCTAATATTTAGGTACCTAGTTTTATACAACCCAACACTATAAAGGCAAAATAGTAAGATGTCATACCTACAAAATCTTTATTGTGGGCAAAGTTCACCTGGTTTATGTTGTCTGCTAGCATTTTCCCTTTTAAAAACTTCATTGGTTCTTGCTGGACTATAGAGGCAATGTTGACAACTTGAGAGCCATCTTTGGTACCCACATTTGTATATTCATTATCGAAGTCCAGCAGTGTCTGTGCCATATTTGCCATTTGCCTTTTAGTACTTGTACTCTTTGCTCTCTATTCTTTCAAGTTCTTGTACCAGTTAGGATAACCATATATCTTAAAACAATTCTCTTGTGAATGCCCGTCCATGTTACAATGATCTCAGTATTGTATCTCCTTCTCACTATTTCCAATTCCTTTCCTACCATTTCTTCCACCTACACTTGGTCTTCCACTTCCAAAACCTCTTCCGCCATTTTCTTTCTTACTGAGTTGACCTCTAATAAACATTGCTACATTCTCATTTTTTTCAGGATAAATAGCATGCACATCTTTTTGCTTCTCTACACTTAACACCATCGAGTATGCTTTATTTACTGATGGAAGTGGATCCAAGACAAGGATTTGATCACGTACATGATCATAGGTATCATTGAACCCCATTAAAAATTGCATCAATCTGTTGAATGAAGCCAGATCTAAGACTTCTTTTGATGCTGCACATGTGCATACAGGAATCAACATCAAGCATTGAAGCTCGTCCCATAATTTCTTCAATTTTGTTTAATATTTTTCCACCTTCAAGGTGCCTTGGATTATGATGATAATCTCCCTTTGTATCTGATAGAGTAGTGGCTCATTGCACTCTCCATACCTCTCTTGTAACTCTTCCCATAATTTCTTTATTGTAACTGTGTAAATGAAAGCCTCCACAATTTTTTTTGAAATGGAATTCAGGATCCAAGATCTTACCATGCAGTCCACTATTTCCCATTGCTCTATTTTTGGCGAGGTGCTGGGTGGACGCTCACAAGCTCCTGTGATAAATTCCAATTTAAGCTTTGCCCCTAATGCTATCTTGATTGATTTGTTCCAGCTGAGATAATTTTCACCTGTAAAGGCGATGTAACCAGGGTCATACCTGGGTGATCCGAGCTTTGAAAATACAAGGGATCTTCATTATATTGAGCTAAAACAAGTTTCAATATTGGCATTTATGCCTTGATCTGCCATACACTGGCTCAGGTAGCTCTAATACCATGAACAAAAAATAAAATTGTATTTGGAAGAAGATTTTACCAATTCATTTCTCAAAAGAAAAGATCATACATTATGTGATTTATATACAAGAATACAAATAATGAAAGGATGATAGGTGGCATATTCAAGAATTTTCTACAAAAATATTTTATAACAAATTTTTTCTTTTTCCCATTTGCTTGGCAGCAATTCCGTTTCAACAGATTCTGCAAAAATATTCAGTACTTGCTTCCAATCATAGCTAAAAGATAGCTATATGGGCCTTCATTCTTTTTACAAAATTTACTGCATTTGTTAAGGGTTCTGCTCTATGGTATATTTCATTAATAATCGTCTCCGAGTCAAAGTTTAGCTTGTGCTCTGATTTTTCTTTGTTGCTTAATAGGTCTAGGAATGTAAGGATACATGATGGAAATACTCATGCTAGATCGCGAAAGTTGTGAAAATACACGCGTCCATGAATATTCGAACAAGATCTCGAATAAAACGTTTGAGCAAAAGTTTTTTACTATTTGAGTATCTCTACAAATACAAAAATGTCTTATCATTAGAACATATATATTAATCAGAATTTGTTAAATTATGCTAACATGCTCAATTGGCACGAGCAGTGGGCGATCGGGCCTACTCACCATTTTGAATTGTCTTGGGCAGCGGTTCAAATATCAAAACAAGCTAAGTCCTAACCCAAACTTCTACTATGCCAGGAATACACTTTGCCCCACTTTGAAAGCCCTGGTGTAGGCCTAATACTATACAAATTTCACAATCCAATTCTATAGAATGGTAAAAAGAGAGAGAAAGACTATAGAGAAGAGAGAGAGAGAGAGAGAGAGAGAATACAAAGAGGAGAAAGAGGAATTTCAATACACTCTATTTGATGCTTTTTAAATGTTTTGATATTACATTCTATTGATTTCTATTAATCATTTTGTTAACTACTAATCAATCTATTAACTATTAATTTATTTAACAAATTCTTGAATAATCTTATAATCATTATAATACTTCTCCCCCTGAAAATATCTTTATTCTCAAAAATGGAAAACCGTGAATTGAAATTTTATGAAATCTATGAATTTTAAATCAAAACTTACATTTGTATTGAGAGAAAAGGTGATGGAGATGAACAACAGATGTAACTTGAGTTGCAAGAATAGTAGTGGGAGAAAAATGGAGACTAAAGAACTTAAGAGAGACCTTTCTTGAATTAGTTTTTTGTGGAGGATTTTTTCCTGTGAATATCGGAAATTCAATCAATGGAAAACTTGGCAAGAAACCACCATCAACAGTTTCTTTTTTGAACAATTGAAATTCTACTTTTGGCAAAAAAAAAAAATTTCTCAATAAATCTTAAAATTTCAATTTTTGAAAACTTTGACAAAAAATCACCATCAATAAGTTCTTTTTTAATCATTTGTGACCCTCCTTATACCATCATATTTCTTCACTAGGAGTAAATAGAATGGAAGAATTATAAATATATCAATATCTTGTTCTTGCATGAATTTTGATATTGTTTCTTCTACCATTTGATTTGCTTTAGTGACATCTATTTTTTGTTTTTATTTTTTTTGTTCTCTTTTTACTAAAATTTTCATATACTTATCAATACTAAATATTTTTAATACAACGTTAAATTTGTCATCAATACATATCATGAGAACCTTCATCCTTTTGTCCTGTTTCTCCCATTCTTACTTGCGAAACTATTGTTCTTTTTTATATTTATCAAACAAATTATCATCCGTCATTAATTATGCCAAAAATCATAGGCTTCAATATCAATTTGTAACAATCCAATTCTAAAAAGTGGTAAAAAGGGGGAGAGAGGGAGAGAGAGATAGAGAGAGAATATAAAGAGGGAGAAAGGAAAATTTCAATACTATTCTTTTTCATACTCATTACATATTTTAAAATTACTATTTATACTATTTCTATTAACTAATTTTACTAATTTTTACTAATCAATTTATTAATTATTAACCAATCCCTTAACTACCGATTAATCTAACAAATTCTTTAATCATTTTCTAACCATTACAACAAATCAGTCAGAAGATTAGTGTGGAACCCCCAAAAAGTTTTATTAAATAATAATTTGATAAATCTCAGCACTCTCTTTCTTTTCTCATAAATGGAATTTTTGAATTTTTCAATCTCACCAACCAAACTACCAAATTGTTCCTAAGTATCCGCCTTGGCGCCATAATAAAAGGTTACTTCATTAATTAAATCATGATAAGACAAGAACAACTACACAAAAATCCCACCAAATTAGAAAATCAATAATTTATTATTTAATTACATATCGATTCTACAAACATGGGTAAGAATTCTCTTTCCTTTTCTCATCACTTAAATCTTTGAAGTAGAAAATAAAAAATAATAGGCTAATATCTTCATAGTTATGAACTAGGGCTAATCATACAAGAGAGATACGAATTCGAGAGCTTGAAAACGAAGACAATGATGCCAGTTATGCTCATTAGCCAATTAGTAGATGCTAATTCAGCTTACTGGTCCAACCAATTTATTGTCATCCTTTTTGTGACACTCACTTTAAATATTTTATGACCCTCACACACACACACACACACACATATATATATTATAAAAAAATAAAAAAGGATGCCCAATTCAAATAGAAACAAAAGATTATTAATAATATTATAAAAATACCAAAATAGATTTGGAAATAAAATTAGAATGAAATTAAAAAAAAAAAAAAAAAAAAAAAAAAAAAAAAAAAGCTAACCAAGCAGAACTCTTTTTTGATGTACTAATACCTTCAACTCAAATATGTGTCTATATGTGTATGTATGTATGTATGTATGTATAGACATCCATATATGCTTGCATCGAATTTTTATAAGAAAAAGTACTATGGTAGTGAGAAATTTTAATGAAAATAAACAAAGTCTCACAAGTTCAACAATAAAATAAGAAATTAAAATTTGGGTACTAAAATAATATAATTTTTAGCAAGAATAAACTAATTATTGCATGTAACTTTAGTAGCAGTATGTTCGTGCTTTGGTGTGAATTGCTGTGAATTTTGGTTATTGAATAATGCAATTACTATAAATTTATTTTTATTAGAATGAAAAATTTTAAAATTTTATTTATCTAAATCCATGAAATTATAGGTTTCAGTGTTTTAATTCAGCATATAAATGTTATCTATTAAATATTTTTATTTTTGTTGTGTTTTGTGTGAGGAATGCAGTTCATATTTATTATACTTATAATTTTTATTATCTTTTTTCTGTCCTCTATTAATCGTTTATCATAATTTTTTTCTTTTATTTAATCCTATATCACTTTTTTATATTTCCCTTAATTTCACCAAAATTTCCCATTGTTAAATTTTGTTTTTCACTTTTTTGCATTTAGTGTTTAATATATTTGATAACTATTAATTTATTAAGCCGTTTTATTTACTTAAATTAACGAAACTGCTAAACAAACTAACGTGACCTTATATTCTAAAAGAGTGGTAAAAAAAGATTTGTGAGAGTCAACCCCTAAAATGGATCCACAATACTCGAACCAGATTAGTCGGATAAAACTCAAATTTCGGTGATGAAAACCAAAAAATATTCTAAAAGAGTGATATATTTAGAGTTTTTCATGAAGAGAAAAACTATATAAGTTACTACTAGAAAATAAATTTTCAGTGATGAAAAAATTTATCGCTGAAAATCTATTTTTCGTTACTGAAAGATATTAGCAACGGATTTTTTTTGTCACTAAATCCGTTTCTGAAAGTCACCCCACTAAATATCAGCGACGGATTTAGTTTCGTCACTAATATCGGCGACAGATTAGATACGGCAAAAATTTAGTATAATTTTTCGTCGTTAATTCGTTGGTAATCCGTCATAATTTCATTACTATTAACGACAGAAAAAAATTTATCAATAATTTTTCGTCACTGAAAGTCCATTTTCTAATAGTAAGTATCAATATATGGCGTATTAAGTAGTTGCATTGGGCGGTAGAGATATATAATATATAAAGAGATAGAGAGAGCTATATGATATTAATACATAAAATGAATTTCAGTAGTTATTTGCATTAAACTCTTTAAAATGGTTTATAATTTAAAAAATTGATCGATTCAAAAAAATAACTTCTCCATACATGATTGGTCAATATAAAAAATTTGGGATAATAAAATGGATTTAACGCGAAAAACATAACTACCACCGATTGATATCAACTTAATGAAAAATCATCATTGTTTAGTAAAATTCTTATTAAAAAAAAAAAAGCCCTCAAACATACGGGAAGAGAAAAGTGCTGTGGATATTACTTACTAATTATTAAAAAAATTAAAATGCTATTAAGTGTAAAACCTCAATCAATATGAACTCTCAATCAAGTAGAAAAATCTATGGAATTCAATCATATTTATCATCTAATATATATATAGAAATTGAAAGTCCAACAAACTTGTTGTATTAAAATAAACAACCAAACTTCAAGTTGGTCAGGTGGACGTGTCTAAGGATAAATTAGATATTTTTAAATAAGATATCATATTCGAATTTTATGTCTGAAAGAAATCAATGTCGAAAGAGTTTTGCTTCTCAAGAGTTCAATCCGACTAGAATCGGATTTAATCGAAATTAATATAATTTCTAATACCGTGATTTATTCCAAAAATAATAATAATAAAAAGTCAATAAAATTGGCTTCTAAACATAAATGCAGTTTTATATCAAATAATTCATGACAGAAGGAAGGAAAACAGCTATCTAATATTATAAATTATTATATTTTATGGAAGGGCTTTGAGTCAAGTGGTATCAGACTCCTCTAAATTTGAGATTTTCAATTCAAACCATATACTTTCTGGTCCAGGATAATACCCTTAACAATATATATATATATATATAATACCCGAGAGCAACACATGCTACATGGTTTCATACTTAAAAAGAAAAAAAAAAAAAAAGGCACTAACTTATTAGGAATAATCTTTTAGTCGACTTTTGAGTTTGCCGGGCAATTGGCTTATTCCTTAAACAGACACTCAAGCCATGCTACACATGTATAAAAATCTAAGGAAAAACTTGGTACTAAGTACAAACCTTGATTAAAAGATAAATTAGGATTTGAGTTCACAAAACAAAAATGGAGCAAATGAATAGATGGGTAAAAATGTTAAATGTGATCCTATTAAATTGTTTTTATCATAATTTTATTTTTTTTGATTTTATATATACATATATATATATATATATATATATATATATTTATAATGAAATTCGAACCCGAATCGATTACAACGGAGAGGGGGTTAATATCACTTGAGATAAAACTCATTAGTTTTTTTATTATATTTTTTAATATGTACCTATTCCTATTTGATAATTAAAGTAAATATATGAAGAGAAACCATTCTTAACCTTCAATAATCAAAACCATGGGTAGAAAATATATGCATTGCATTTCACTTTCCATTAGAGAAACCAAACCCTCTTTACAATGGGCTCCAAAAGCGGTGTAGCAAGCAGAACCTTTGGATTCCTGAATTTTAACTAATAGCACATTGGGTGACACCTTACCCCACCACTAACACCACCATCAATTCTCAATCACACCAACCATACCCAAGTGGGTTTGAACGTCATCAAACATTTCCCCGAAATATAGGTTATGCTATAGATTAGGATACTTTTCAGATTTGAGTTTTGAAACTTTAAAAAAAAATATATATATATATATCAAGATTACTCACCTCTTAATAGACTCGACAATTAACTTAAACCAAATTATCTAAAATCAATATATTGATCACCGAATACCAATTGATCAAGAAAAGAGAAAAAAAAGAAATATAGGTTCTGATAATGCACACCCATTAACATAATCCTCAGACAAGATAGCTGCCCCCAAATGGGGTATTTGGCCAATGGACCTATTATATTAATATATATGTATATGTATGTGAGTGAGAGTGTGTGTAAGCTGAACGTTTAGAGGACCCCCCACAGATCAATATGGTTCCAAAATTAAATGAACCAAAGCACTCGTTGATCTTCATGTCCCTGTATCTACAAGATTTTACGCACAAGATGTCTTAATTTCTTATTAACCCCATCTCTGCCTTTTGTGCTTCATCTTTCGGGCAGCTCTAGGGCTTCACAACATAGAGATAAGATGCAGGCAGAAATAGTGCAGTATATGGTAAACCATAATAATAGAGTAGACAAGAATCTTCCTATCATCCAATACGCCAAGAAGGCAACCCCACCACAAGCACCAGGAAAACATGCCACATCCACCAACCATCCTCACCAGCAGGCCTAATAATTAGATGGTCCATCAACAATGTTTTTCTTCAGATCACACAGAGAAAAGAGCAGTATATTTATGTGTGGTTGATCAAAGGTGCATTGTCTCACATGAAGATAAAAAGGCCAAAATAAATCAGTGGAGAAGATTACAAGATGACGGTGAACAAGACAAAAGAAAAAGAAGAAAGAGGAAAGGGTCGGTTTATTCCATACAGTTTCTTAAGGTTCCATCAGTACATGTATAGACAAAACATGTTGAAAACAAAATGAACAAAAAAAAAAGGACCAAAGAAAGACAAAGATGGTAACATTTTTCTGTACCATATTAGACCGACCTAATTGAATAACCCAACCTCCTAAACCTAAAACCCTCTTTCCCTTCCCCTCTCAGATGATCTGCTAAACAGAAGGGACAGCCCTAGTTCTTTCTTTACAAGTAAAAGGTGATGGAAAAATAGATATACCACCATCACCCCAAAACAAAAAAACTGATTCCTGCCACTTTTCTTTCAAAATCCTACGCTTTAGATCAGCTGAGAATCTCCTAAAAACTAAATTCTGATGGAACTCTAGGTCAAAACACCTCCTACGCATCTACTTTCTCCCACTCGAATCGTCCTGGGAGGGGTGTTTCAGTCACAGGATCAAAGTTGTACCTGCAAAAAGATATACATAGGAACATACTGTTAAAAATGTTATGACAGCTAATGTTATAGAACTTCAACCGTTCCTTTGGCTAGAACCTACAAACAAAGCCACCGACATACCTTGTCATCCCCCTTTCCTCAAAAGCATAAACAACAAAAGGAAATGGAGAAATCTGTAATATTATAAGATGGGGTAAGAGAGATGTATTCAGTTTACTTGTCAATGAACTGCATTTGTTGCTTCTCTTCTGCACCTGCAAAGAACTCATCCATTTCGCCTGCTGTTGGAATATGCCTTTGCATCTGCATTCTTCTGTCATCAGTTGAGGTGGCCGGCCTAGTAGTTGAACCAGGAGAATTAATGATATCTGGGTCCCTTATCATACTGCAGGGCGTGCTCTCCCTGGTGCCCCTATTGCCATGATAATGAAATAACTGAAATTGTTGTTTTATGACATAGATCATCAAATTCATAACTACTGAACAATGGGTGGAAACCCACAAAAGGAAAAAGATTTAAGGATGACCCAAAAACTGAATTTCGGGTTCACGCATAAATATAGATAAAATCACATAATACATAAAATCGCTTTCCTCATTCAATGCCTAATCCCTCAAGGAATATAACATATACCAAAAGTAACCACCAGGACCCCACCAATCCTCTACAACATCAATAAAGCAATCAATTTGAGGACCCAAATTTGTTCTTGTAGCAAGAAACGAAAAAAAAAAAATGTACATTGAAAAGCTTCAATAGCCAAAATGCACAGAGGATCAAGCAGAGAGAGAAATATAAATTAATACCGTGCCAGCCAAACTCTCTTCTTTATAATCCACAAGTGATATAAAAAACAAGGAACATTTCTTGTGACTTTTCCTACACATCCAAAATTTTGGAAACTCTTCTCCCTTATAAGATCAATGTTGGTTTCCTAGGCAGAGAAAAATAACATATGAAATGATTAGAATAAATGTAAACCCAGTTGATGAAGTCATTGAAGGTGGGTGCCCCACTTTTCTGTAGACGAAAAAGTTCATATTCATGTCCACTGAAGATCTCTTCAGGTTAGCTATCCTCGTATAAAATAAACATACAACAGTGAACTCAGAATTGGGCACAGACATGCAACGAATGAAATAACTACTATTGTCTTTCAACTATGTAAAGAAACAACATTGATGACCAGTAATAAAGCATAAACTCTCACATTCTATGATGTATGTATACATATTAAATATACATATTATATAATATAAACACAAATTCAATAAAAAAAAAAAGAAAGATTGAAATTTCATCTAAAAGATGTTTTGGTTTAAGAAAAATGATGGGTTCCTAGCACCCAAAGTCTTACCCGAAATACAAAATTTAAATTTTAAAACAATAAAGAAGAAAAATAGCAAAATACTTTAAAAAATAAACAAAAGCAACACAGATTAATAAAATATAGTAAAAATTGCCCTTGCCTAGTCTGATTGATGTCCGGAAAGTTCAATCAAACAAAGCTGTGGATGACTGCAAATTGTCAGACCCAATTTCAAATTTTATTATAAACTAATAAAATCCAAAAAATTAGGAAGAAAATTCACAGCAGAATTAAAGGGCAGTAATTTTTTTTTTTAAAAAAAACAAAGATAATAAAAACATAAATTTACTAAAAAGGGGATTTTTTTTTCTATATCCCAAAATTTCAAATTAGGGTATATTAGATGAAATAAACCCTGACATTTCTTAAAGGACACAAAGCTAATCAGATTAATCACATGAATAAGAATAAGTAGGGGGAAAAAAAACACATGCAGAATTCAAAATTTGTAAGCCCTAGAAAAGATTTGGGTAAAAAACTTAAAATAAAAAACCCACCAAACAAATTAAAACCAAAATATTGTTACACAGTAATTCAACCAATTCAGATTAATCAAACAAATTACTAAAAAAAAAAAAATTACTAAACCATCTAAAGAAATGAGGAAGAAAATTCAAAATCAATAAAAGAAAAATCACCTGTCCTTCGCTTCGGAATCCAAAACATTTTCGTCAAAGGAAGCTTCAATCCCCAAATCGTCATTTTCATCCTTCTTCTCTTCCTCTAAATTCTCTTCCTCAGCAACATTTTTCTCTATCGTCTCTGTTTTCTCTGCTTTCTCATCTCCTTCTGTTGCTTTTTTCTCAATTTCATTCGTCAAATTTCTTGACTTCGCACTCTGATTAGGTTTAGGGTTTTGAAAGCTCTCTCTGTCTCTGTCTTTGTCTCTGTCTCTCCTCTGTTTCTTCGGCTCGGACCCAGAACCCAGCTGTGGCTTCTCGAGCCGGCGGCTCCGGAGCTGGAGATAGCCAGCGGAATTCGCAGACGGCGAAGCCGGAGGAGAAGAGTTCTTCTTCTGGAGTTGTTGCAAAGCAAGGGTTTTGGCTCTGGTTCGAACACCGAGCGGTGACTGAGATGAAATTTCCATTACCGCTATCTCTCTTGTCGTCTTCGATTTTTTCATGTATTTTCCCATTCCCCTCACGCTCTCCTCCGTTCAGTGCTCATTCTCCATGAGAGAGAGAGAGAGAGAGAGAGAAAAAAAAAAGGGCTTTTGATTTTGTAAGAAGACGGAGATACACAGGCGGAGCAGAGAAAGAAAAAAGAGGAGAGAGAGAGAATTTTACACAGAGGTGGAAGAGAGAGCAGAGAGACAGAGAGAGCGGTTTGCTGTTGGAGTGTTGGTTAGAGAGAGAGGAGAGAGAGAAAAAGGGGCGGTTTTGCAGAGAGAGAAAGGGGGTGTTGTATTGTAACTGGGTTTGGGGTTTTTTGTACTACGTCTCTGCTGAGGATAGACCATAAAAAATGGTAGGGTTGGGGGGGGGTTTCAGGGAGGAAATGTACTTTCATTTTCTCCCGATATTTTCAATTTCTTTTTCCATACTCGCAACGATATGATCCTTTTTTGAGTTCTCCGTTTCGTACAACTCAGAATTGGGAGATGGGGGATGAAAACGGATGGAGCCATTTTGGGGGGGTTTTTTTTTATGGAAATCAAATTTGGGGGACTTGTGATACTTTTGAACATGGGTTTGTACCATATTCTAATAATTACACACCCCTTGATGTTCAATTGCTAACATAATTTCAATGATAATAAAGAAAAACGAAAAACAAAATTATAGATTCTTTTTTTGAATGTGTGTTTTGTCTTTTTGTTTTTGTTTTTCCTGTTACTATAGAGAGTATTATTCTCTTCAAGGGGAGAAGAAATTGAGTTTCTTGGTATAATTTGGTGGACAAACCCCTTGTACACTAAGATATAATGGATCATCTGTAGTCCTCTGTTTATGTGTTCACTTGACATGTTTTTAATTGCAAGTATTTTGAATTTTAAAAACAAAATATTTTAATACAAATCCAAAGATTTTAGTATTTCACGAAAAATCGGATTTTAGAGCAAGGAGGTCACCTATTCAAACCCTTCATAGCTTTGAAGGTTATGAACATGCCCCTACGTAGTTGTTAAGGTTATTTATATGATTATTTGTAACTTTTAAGGTTATTACATAATTTCTCATACCTTTTAAAGTTTGAATCATACGTGCCACGATAAACCATCTTAGTTAAATTTTATGAACTTTTTATTTAATTCACATAATAAGAATATTCACACAAAATTATTACAAATTTCACTATCCCTCGTTAAATTTCATTTCCTACACAAAAAAAAAAAAAATATATATATATATATATATATATATATATATATATCTATAAGGAGATTAACATCAAACAAGGAATAATGTATTGATTTCACAAGGGAATTACAAAGCTCGACTTCTGAAAAGTTCAATTTCATGTGAAGAAAGTTAATGTAAAATTCCATTAGTGCAACACAAGACACATACCGGCTACATGCACTACAATGTTATCAATTTGGTGATATCTAAGGTAGTTCTTAGTAAGCTATTCTTACCTTGAGAAAGGCTAGGGTGATCTACCTCAGTGAGGATAAGCAGAGAACAATTATTTTTAAAAGTTGATTTTATAAATAAAGATATTAGATTGTTTAAATAAATTTAAAATTTAAAATTTAAAAATAAAAAAAAAATTATATTTAAAAAGTTATCATTTAAAATGAATTTAATAAATATTTAAATTGAATTAATTAAAATATAATTACAAAAATCAATAATAAAAATAAGTCTCAAAAAAAAAATTTACTTTTAAAGTAGCAGGGCAATACTTTGTACCTATGGTGGTCGTAAGATTCGTACTTATTCCACCCCTGGTAGGAGGAATGCTAAAGGTACATTTGGAAATATGTGTCACTTCCTATTTGGATTTGAACCGACGAGATATGATATGAGAAAAAGAAGGAGATTTTAAAGAGTTGAAAGCATCGAGGTCAGTCATTGGATTCTTTCTTTCAGTGGCCAGGTGGAAAGTGCATTTTTGTTTATTTTTTATTTTTGAAAATTTAGTTAATCTTTTCTTCTACGTCATGTTGCTAACCATCACTTCACCTGCCGCCACACTATCTCACGCGCCTCTACCTGTTCTGCTCGTTTCAAATGCCTCATATCTTTCTGTGTCAAATTTTGTATTTATTTATTTTTTATCCTGATTTCAAGCTCCGTAGCTCAGAAATCGGATCCCTCAACAATGGGGGGGCTCACCCTTGTCAACTTTCATTACTTCTTGAAATCCTTCTGCCCCTTTCAGCTACTTGCTTCTTTGCTAAGCAGGTATACTCCATCCTCACAACACAATCCCCTTATGAGCTCATCCTCAGCCGATCCCCTAAACAATTAATTGCTATAGGAATTTGAAGCTTGCTGTCTCCTCGTCTCTCCTTACCAAATTGCCTCACCACCTGGCACCTAGCTAGGATGGAATCCACCCCAGAGATTACAGAGGGATTATACCGTCTGCGAGCAAAGTAGAAATGTCTCCCCTTCGAGAGCTTTGACGCATTCATTAGTTAAATCCAGGATCATTTGGATGTTAAAATACATGATATAGCTGATACATGCTTCTAATATAAAAATTGAAGCAAAATTAGAGCAGAAGCAAAAAGAGAAATTAGGGTTATCTCTTGACCTTGTTCTTACAAATGAAAATGTATCAAAATAATTTTTGAGATATGCACAACGTTTTTAAACCCTTATTTTCACTCAATATATGATATAAAATTAAGAAATTTGAATTTAGAGATCTAATATATTATAAATAAGTTTTATACATACCGTAAACCATCAAAAAGTTATTAAAACATTATAATTGTCACATTAAATTATTATTGAACATTATGAAAAGAGAATTAAATGTTCAAAACGCTGATAAAATACGATCAAATACAACTCAATTCAAATTCTTTCAATTATTTATCGTGTTTAATCACTTTCGGAAATATTTTTTCTATTAACTTTAATTTGAATGTTTTGATTACATTGAATTTAAATTTATATAAATTCCAAACATGGGGGGCTTCCTATTAATGCAATAACATCTGTTTTTGCTAAAAAAGAAATTATTACTTTTTTTTAATTATATAGAATCTTTAAAATCAAGAAAATATATATATTTATAAAAATTTAAATATTAAATTATTTAAAAAATACTTAAATAAGAGTTTTTAAGTTTTCGGATGCTTTACAAGGTAAAAAAGTACTATTGTAGCATGGAATTTTCTCTCGGTTTAGTTCTAATTGCACCATTAAACAAAAAACAAAATTCATTTCATGCGCGTGCAGTCAACCCTTTCTGCCTAGCTCTTTTCTCTCTGCATTGCATGCGCAGGATGACTTTAGGGTGGCATTTGACGATGTAAGGTGAAATTCAACCTAAATATTCTTTCCAAACAAGGGGAGTGAGCATTTCCTTCCAAAGAAGGGCATTGAGCATTTATTACATTTTTTTGACCATCTAAATACTCTTTCCAAAGTACGGGAGTGAGCTTTTATTCCAATTTGCATGTAAAATTAATCTTACTTTTTAATTATTTTTATTAAAATTAATCGTTTTATTTACATATTATTGCTACTTCTCTTTCAAAAAAAAAAAAAAAAAAAAAAAAAAGAAAAGAAGAGTTTAAGCTAGTTTTGAAAGTGAGGTGAATAAGAACTTCAGAGTTAGTTTGGCTAGAACGGGGTTCCATTAATCACCAAATTTATCAAGGATCAAACCTCTTTATTTGTTTTTGATAAATATTTAAATTTACAAATTATTTATAGGATTCATAAATTTATCAAATCTACATTTACAATGCAGTATCTAAGAATTAAGGTTTGTTTTTTTTTTTTTTTTTTTTTTACAATTTTAATAAAGAAAATTGATACGAATATAAGGGATTGGTATAATTTTAATATATAATGACAAAACAAATACAATAATAAAATGTTATCTAATCTAAATGTCATGTAGTGTTACAACTATCAGAATATTGTGGCATGATGGATCCCATTCATAAGCGTAGTTTCTCTAATTTTACAGTGTGAATTGCTTATGAGCATATTTTTAATTTATTTAACAAAAGCAAAATGTTATCCTTATGAAATTTATTTTATTTTGTCTTTCGTTGTTAAATGTGCATAAGAATGTGCATACCCTGGCCTTTTGATAGAGAGACTGCATGCTAATGGAAACACATTAAAATCATAGCTAAATGAAGGTTATACCATTTCTAAGCGCGCATACTTTTTTCATGCAGCAAATGATACTTAATCCAAATCATTCCATTTGATAACTAAAGGATTTATTATACTATATGTATATACGGAAATGTATAAATTAAAAGTTTAGAATTTTGGTATAAATATCTCAATATATAGAACTCTAATAAATCAATCGAAATCACGTAATCTTACGTACGGATCACTCGGTCAGAATGATGATCATGAAACGAACCATCAATATGAATTCATGACGTCTCAACCTAAAGTTCGATTACCCAAATGATGGAAGGAACTTTCATGCACTAAAAATCCCTCAAACCGTAGTGATATTCTCTCTCTCAAGAATATGTATCCCTTACTCTTATGGCCATATCCCGAGAGAGTCCTCTGTCTCTTAATTTCCATCTTTTTCATGACAATGTGCTCTCAAGACAAAATACCCTCCATGGATTCCCGTACCCTCTCCTAAAAAGTTGTCATTGTTGTTTGATGAAGTGAAGGGGAGACTTCCAAGGAGAAAGAGAGTCACACATGTGGAGAGTTATTTTGGGGGGAAATTATGGGAGATAATTGGATTCTCCCAATAATATCCTTTCATATTTTTAATACACCAAAAAATACCCTACCGTGGGTATTTCTTCTAACATCTCCCACTTATATACGAAGGCATTTTACGTCCGTCATAAGATCACAACTCATGTGATCTATCATATCATCTTACTGGATTTTCATACAGTATTGAGTGTCGTGCGATCGACGAGTACACCACAAATAAAGATTTTTCGATACAGCTATTAAAATGATCGAGAAGCTATCGTTAGTATAAAAAAGAACTCGTTGTACCCCAAATTCAACGCAATTATAGCTATCGAACCACTTTCCTTATTGAAAGTGATTCCCAATTATTTGTTTGATTGTGTATTTACTATTATGTTTGAATCCAAATATAGATTAACATAACAGGTCGACCGGTAAATACAATAACATGATATAATGTCGATTGGTTTTCCTTCATATTACTAACTTTCAATCTCATCTTAGTTGCTTTCCTAAATATATACCGCTAAACCGAATCAACCATGATTTCTTGGTGACATGTTAAAATAGTAAGTTGACTACCAAAGATACAATATTTGATATGCATAAAGATTGCTTTATAAAAAACACTACACAAACCTAAGGACATGAGCAACCTTAGTGCATAATGCCATAGGACACATACTCTAAGCCCAATGCACTAGCGACATGCACAACCATCCTACATATATACAATGCACATATATTAAAGTAGGTTCAGGAGGCAAGTCGACTCATCAAAATACATAAATCGATTATCACAAGGCATAAAAGAAAAGGTTTCGACACTTGAACTTAAAAGTACTGATACTCAGCACTGTTCAAGCTTAAAATCTGACCAAGGCCAGAGAAGTACTCGACTTGCAGAAAGGAGGCAATTGACTCACTCCTAGTGCTGAAAGAAAAATAGTTAAATACGAAGAGGGGTTCCGACATTTGATTTTAAATGTATCATAACTTGGACCTGTTCAATCTCAAAGAATTGAAATAAGCCGGGCGGTAGTTAACTTGTGGGACATTGGTAGTCGACTCATGCAAGAGGTAGCATAGGCATAATTCAACAAGTAGTTGATTGGCAAAGAAGAGGTAGTCGACTCGCTTGTCAGTAACGGCTAGTTTTCAGAAAAGTAGTTTGAGCATTTAATGAACTCTTAACAGCCTCCAACAGTTATTTCTCAACATTAAATGAGTTTCAATGGTAAGAACATCTTGAGAGATATCAATTCAACTACCATTGAAGATCAAACAATCTTTTGGAACGATTATAAACATTTATTAAGCATTAAGTGTTCTGGATCTTTTTTGTTTTAATCTCCTTAGATTGTATTTATTTTGAGCTGTAAAAGATCACGTTAGAGTTTTAAGACTCAAGTTTGAAATCTTCTCTTCACAATTAATCTTGTAAGAGATAAGGGGAAAAGGGGTCTTCTTAGTCTAGATAGAGTTGCTTGTGTAAGGGAAAGGTTAAGGTTAGCTAGCATTGAGAAAGCGAGTATGAGTATTCTGTGAGCCACACTTGTAAGGTGTGACTAGGACTTATTGAACCTAGTTGGTTGTAATATTTGTGAGTCAAGTAGTGGATTAGAAACTCTAGATGAAGTTTGAGAGTTGATATACTCCGAGTTGATGGAACCACTATAAATCCTATC
Organism: Dillenia suffruticosa; assembly: GCA_033439265.1. Lineage (NCBI taxonomy): Eukaryota > Viridiplantae > Streptophyta > Magnoliopsida > Dilleniales > Dilleniaceae > Dillenia > Dillenia suffruticosa. The sequence continues at coordinate 12,755,314 of JAVTVX010000001.1, forward strand.
TCATGCATTCTTCTTCCTCCCTTTTGCTATTATTATTAAAGTTCCTGAAAAATCTATAAACTACCAAACAACTACTCACCCCTCCTCTCTAGATTGTTAGATTTAAGTTCTTCAATCGGTATTAGAGTAGATATACTGGAAAGAGCTTAGTAGCTTTATTACTAAAGATTTGGAATTGCATTGAATGGGGATAGTGAATTGAAGCAAGCTTTACAAATAGAGTACCGATCTTCAATGGTAATAACTATATGATAGTAATATTTTAATACACTTGAATTATATTGTTTTATTTTATTTTAGACTTTATTTATGATTTTTTTGACTACTTTAAACCTTGTTTTATGATTTTACAGTAATTAATTTCATGGCTTTTATTTTAGATAATTTTTTGGTTTATTTAAAAAAATTTGGATTGCACAGACAGTTGTTCGTATTTTGGGTATAACTTTTTGTTACGATATCCGATTGATTTGATTGTTATTGGGTTGGAAAGAAAACATCAAGATCTACAAATCTTATGAAGACTCTAGAAACAAAATCAGGCCAAAAGGTATCTGAAATTTGGAAAGAAGTTACTGTGATGTTGCTGCAAATCAAGAAAAGGATAATGTTTTCAAATTTTGGGATAATACCTATCATAAAAGCCAAGTTTCCAAAGTACCCATGAATTCTTGTTTACTTAGAGTTTAGTTTATATATGAGGCATCCTCACATATCTTGAGACACGAAAAACCCCGGTAGCCGTATTCATAGGCCGTGATCTTTCATCTCCTTCAGGTGCAGAAGGGTTTTATTTCTTTCTCATAAATCTTTATTGGCATGATTATTATTTGATAAAATTTTATTATTGAACTTAATGTTTCAATCATTTTAGGACCCTACATTTTGATATTGAGATTGAATGCATGCATGAACAATATAATTGCAGAAAATTAGTCCAATACAACAAAATTTATATAGGGTTATGAGATTGACGGATGATTAATCCTATGTGTAGGGTTTTTAGGGGAAACTCTAAATTATAGATATTCCATAAATCATAATATAGTTTGGTTTAATCAAAATTATATAACCATTGGATGAAACTAATCTATGACAATTTGCCATCGTCAACAATAATTCTTTAATGATTAAACTTGAGGGAATTGAAAGAATTCAACTATGTGAAAAGATTGAGAATAGATGAAATCAATGCCCTAGTGTTTTTTAAAATTAGGTTTTTCATCCATTGTCTCCGGTTTTTAATTTTTTTACAATTTTTAATATTCTCATAAACTTGATTTATTTTGTCCAACTTAGATAGGTAGTTTATAATTGATAATACAAAATATACTTGTGGAAATGATTCTTGTTTGCACTACACATAACACTCAACTAGAGTATATTTACCTGAACTCGTGATACACTAAAATCGTGTAACAAGTTCTTGATGCCATTGCCAATGATATTCTTGCATATTAATCAAAATAATCTTGTTTGAGATTGGATACTATCTTTTACCTTTCTTTTTCATATTTCTTTCTCATATTTCTTTCCTTAGCAGCCGCCTCCATGATCTTTCATCTCATTCGGGTACATAAGGCTTGTAATGTTTTCTTTAATTTTCTTGCTTTTCTTTATTTTGTCTAGCTAGATTTCTTGTTCCTAGAATTCAATGAATTTTATTCTTTGATTAATAGGATGGCTTAATTTATTTCTTTCCATAAATCTTGATTGGTATGATTATTATTTGATAATATTTTATTATTGAATTTAATGTTTCAATCGGTTTAGGGCCCTACATTTTCATGATTTGAGATCAAATGCATGCATACCAAATATAATTATAGAAGATTAGTTCAATACAATAAAATCCATATCGGGTTATAGGATTGATGGAGGATTAATCCTATGTATGGGGTTTTTAGGGAAAATTCTAAATTATAGATATTCCATAGATCTTGATACAGTTCGGTTTAATCAAAATTGTATGGCCATTTGGTGAAATTAATCTAAGAAAATCTATCATCATCAATAATAGTTTTTTGATCATTAAACTTGAGGGAATTGAAAGAGTTCGACCATGTGAAAATAGATGAAATCGATATTCTAGAATTTTTATTTCATCCATTGCTTTCGATTTTTAATATTTTCATAATCTTAATTTATTTTGTTCAATTTATATAGGATAGTTTATAATTGGTAATACAAAATATTCTCATGGGAACCACTCTTGCTCACACTATACACAGCACTTAACTAGAGTATATTTGTCCGAAATCGTAATATATCAAAATCGGTAACACTATAGTTACCGGAAGCAAATGATGTGCAACTTCATAATCACTCAGGATGAAACTGCTTGGGAGATAATAGAAGAGAGAATTGAATTCTCCACAGAAAAAATAGTTGGGATTTGAGCCAATCAAAATGAAAAACATGATACTTGAAGAGAAGAAAGCATACCAGGCCAATTGCAAAACTGTCAACCTCCTACACTTAGCACTAAGCCTCAATGAAAACAACAGTCTCATCAGGAGATTTGGGAAGGTTGGAAGCACCCTATGAAGGGACTGACCAAGTGCGGATGGACAAAATTCGAGTGTTAAAGTAGGAATATGAAGCCTTCAGAATGAAGGATGAAGAGTTTGTTTAAGAAATGATGACCTGCTTTCATATAATAACTAATGAATTAAGACTGTTGAGAAAAGGCATTTCTCAAGAAGACATGGTTGACAAGGTGCTCAGATGTTTGCCTAAAGCTTGGAAGCCTAAAGTTATTGCTATTGAGGAATCAAAGAATTTGGAAACAGTCATGATAGATCAATTAGTGGTGTCACTTATAACGCATGAAATGAAGATAAACACCAAAGGAGAAATGAGTGAAAGCAAAGGAAAAACAGTGGCTCTTAAGGTAAATAGTGAGGAAAGCACTTCTGGTGGTGAAGAAATGAGGAAAACATGGCTTTCTTCACATGGAAATTCAAAAGATTCATGATGAGAAGGAGAAGGAATAAGAGCAAAGCAGGATTCAAAAGGCTAAAGAAGAAGGAAGAGCTTTGATACTATGAATGTAAGAAAATTGGCCACTTGAAAGTAGACTGTTCTCAACTCAAGAGATCTTAAAAGAAAGATAAGAAGGGAAAGAAGAAAGCATTGGCTGCTTAGAGTGATGAGGATAGCAACACTGGTGTGTTAGAAGGAAGGGGTATGTTCTTACTATTCTTGTAATACTGCACAAAAAAAAAAAAAAAAAAATATATATATATATATATATAAATAAATAAATTTGGGGCTTAAAGCCCTAATTACATTTTCTCTCTCTCTCTCTCTCTCTCTCTCTCTCTCTCTCTCTCTCTCTCTCTCTCTCTCTCTCCTCTTTCCCTCTTTCTCTCTTTCTCTTCTCCGCCACGGCCTTCCTCCCGCCACCGCACGCCGCCCACTGCTGCAGCGCCCTCCCGCGAGCAGCTCCTCCCTCCTCAAGCGAGCGCGCGGTCAGCTAGTGAGCAGCGCCTCACCTCTGCACAGCGCGCATTCGAGTGATCTCCCGCCAGCGCTGCCGCCTCGAGCCATCGCGAGCCTCACGCGATCTTCCGCGAGCCAGCACGAGCCAGCGTGCGACCCAGCTCGCGACCCAGCGCGAGCTAGCACGCGACCCAGCGCGGGCCAGCGCGCTACCCCTGCTCGAGCCAGCTCGCTACCCATCGCGAGCCAGCGCGCGACCCAGCTCGCGACCCAGTGCGAGCCAGCGCGCGACTCAGCTCGCGACCCAGCGCGAGCCAGCGCGCTACTCCTGCTCGACCCAGCTCGCGACCCATCGTGAGCCAGCACGCGACCCAGCTCGCGACCCAGCTCGTGACCCAGAGCGAGCCCTAGCCCGTGAGCCACCAGCGGGCCAGCCCGCTAGCAGCCAGCCCACCGGCCCGCGAGCCCGTGACGGCCCGCGAGCCCGCGACCGGCTTTCCCCTTCGAGAGCTCACCTGCATCTTCTGTACAGTAGGTAACGACTGTATTGATTGAAGTTCTATGGTTTGCTGTTAGAAATTTAGTGGTTTCTAATACATCTGAAGTTTGAGAAATAATACAGGTTTTAAACCAACCCGACGGGCGAACGACAGCTAGGTCTGACACCCGAGGAACCCTAGGTGAGAGATGAATAAATTTTATTGATAGAATCCCTTATTAGGGTTTTAATCGCTATAAATTTGACGATTTGATTAGGTTTGTCTTTTGGAGAGTCGTTGAAAAATAGGGAGTAACCACCCTCCCTAGATAGGTGAGTGGGACTCTAATCTCTTGCATAAAATAGTAAAACGTATTTTCTGTCGCATTTTCGATAAAACACGCTTTGATATGCATTCGTTGACGTGTGATATTAAATTTGGAAATCTGTTTTGTGATTTTTGGAGTGTCTTGAATTATATTTGCAATGACTATGCATCCATGGTTTGAGATGAATCAATAATTGTGCCATTATTTGAAAATGTATAAATTTCATTTTATACCAATGTATTGATATGCTGTTTTGAAATGAATTTGATGAGACGTATTGGCACGCAAATTTAAAAATGTTTTTGATGAACTATGTGGGTTGGATGCCTACTAGTTGTGCGATGATGTGATGATACTCGTGGGACGTTGTGCCCTGGGACGTTGTGCCCTTGTGATACTATGGGACGTTGTGCCCTTGTGATATTATGATATTCCGTAGCTACGAAGGACGTTTGTAGAGGCACGGGTTGCCCGGATACGCTTCTGCAGGAGGTATCCGCAAACGTCATTTATTCTAAAGGTTATAGGCGCGGCCGGTTGAACCCACGTAGGGGGAGGACGTGTGTGACGCCACCGTCTAGCACCGGGCGGGGTCCTATACACGTTGATGAGTTGGCCCCAGCGAGCTCATGGCCAACGTCGGGGTAGAGAGCGTTTCAAAGTCTATGCATAATAAAACCCCCGACGCGCCTGTCCTTGGTCACGGTTGACCTTTGCCAGGACTATTTTTGGCTCGCTCTGACATTACTTGATTTTAAATGGATGCATACAGGCTTGCTATCGTGTGTTTGATTAAATGATTTCAAAATGATAAATATAGCATGTTTTGCTGCGAAGTGTAAATTGTTGTTTCGAATGATATTATTTGACACTTCAATTGTTCACCTATGCTATTTATGCTTGATATTACCCCCCTCACTCACTGAGTATCTTCCCATGATACTCACCCCTCTATTTTCTCTCCTCAGACAGGTTTATTGTGATAGAGCGACGTTACAGGCTCTAGAGCGGAGTTGGTATTTCCGACGGTAAGATTTACTTTTAATTTAGTTTCGACCCTGCGAGGTCTTGATATAGAGGTCCGTAGTTGGCCATGTACTTATTTTGGGATGACTGTATAGTTTAACTCTCATATTTCATTTGCATTGAGGCGATTGTACGTACTTGAACGTTACTTGGGAAATGTGATATATATCGTAGAAACTTAGGTCCGCTCGGTATAGCGGCTGTTCATGCTCTAGTTGGGCATGATAGTAGAGGTCTGTGGCTAGGTTTGTTTATAGCCTTGCGTTGTTCTGAATGTTGGCTGTGGTGTTTGTTGATTTTGGAGAGGCCGGGATGGCCATTTGTGTATTGTACAGGATGATTTGGATTATACAGGTATAATTGTACATGGGAAACCTCCGATTTATGGGGAGGTTCTGCCCAATTTTCTGTAAAAATACAGCCGGCATTCAGGGGCAACGGGCGGCTGTTCACGATCCCGGTTTGGGGCGTGACAATTCTAATTCTTCTAATACATTTGATTCAAAAAATGAATTATCAGCACAAGAATTGCATGAAATCTTGATGGAATTCCTTAGTGATCTTAGGAAAATAACTAAAAAGAATTTCTCATTCAAGAAAATGCTTACTAAACTAGAGAAAGAAAATGATAGGCTAAACTTAGAGAATTGGAAACTAAAAAAAGAAAATGACTCTTTGAGGCAAAACAAAAATGAATTGCATACTGAAATTGAGACAAAGTCTGAAGAGGTTAAGAATTTAAAAACTGAAATAGAAAATCTTGAGAACATGCATATTTGTACATAAGATGATGATCTAGAACTATCAAAATTAAAAGATGAACTAACATGAGCTAGGAGCCCAAAAGGCAGTGTATAATAAAGTTGGCCTAGCATATGACCCTTCATAAACTTAGAAGAAGCTTTATAGCTCATTTATACCCAGCTTAGAGACCAGCAAGGCCAAGACTAGATGCCATACATGTTTGAAAATAAGACATAAAGTCAAGCACTATAAGCTTAAGAAACAAAGTAGTGCAAGTAAGGATAAAAGGCCAATAAAACTCTTGAAGTGACACAATGTCACAAAATAGGCCATAGCACTAATGCATGCTGGTTTAGAGGCATTGCACAAAGGAAAATCATAATGTAATAGGTGCCTTAACAATTAGTTTTGAATAATGCATTGACTAACCAAGCTGAATCCAAAAAGATTTGGGTACCATAACGCTAAACTTCTTTTTGCATAGACATGCTTCAGAGCTAAAGGAACTAGAAACATATGTTTCTTGGACATTGCTTGCTCCTGGTACATGATAGGAGATGCAATAAGGTTTAGCTGCTTGGAGCAGAGGAATGGAGGCAAAGTTGTCATTGGAAATAATAGGAAGGATCATTGGCATTGATAATATAGGTATGTCTCCAATCCAAGTTAAGTATGTTTTATTAGTTAAAAACCTCAAGCATAACTTACTTAACATTTCTCAGCTTTGTGATAAAGGCTATCTAGTTTTGTTTGATTTTAATTGTTGTAAGGTGATAGATAAGTCTAGCAAAGAGGTTAGATTTAAAGGTTTTGGGCAAGGAAACATTTTTGTGATCAATGTAGAGAACATAGGACATTCGGAAGAGGCATGTCTCATGGTAGTGAGCCATGACAATGCTTGGCTATGACATAGGAGGATAGGAGGTTAGGTCATGCAAGTATGGATCTTATATCAAAACTAATTAGAAAAAACATAGTGAAAAGCTTGCCCAAACTGAAATTTAAAAGAGATAGGTTGTGTAATGCTTACATGAAGGGCAAGCATATCAGATCATCCTTCAAGCCTAAAAATAAAGTGTCAACTAGCAGACCCTTCGAACTTCTATACATAGATCTATTTGGAACAACCAAAACTCAGAGCTCAGGGTGAAAGTACTATGGATTTGTGATCATAGATGACTATTCTAGATATATTTGGGTGTTATTTTTGATCAAGAAAGAGGAGACAAACAATGCCTTTATTAAACTATATAAAAGAGTCCATAATAAAAAATGATGTTCAATCAAAGAGTATCAAAAGTGACCATGGAAATGAGGTTAAGAATAAGACCATGGAGGACTTCTATGAAGAGTATGGTATAGACTATAATTTTTCAGTTTCTAGGACATCTTAACAGAATGGGGTTGTAGAGAGAAAGAATAAGATTTTAGAGGAAATGACAAGAATAATGATCTTTGAGCATAACTTATATAAGTATTTCTAGGCAAAGGTTGTCTAAGTAGCTTATTACATCCTGAATAGAGCATTGATTAGACCTATTTTTAAGAAAACCACTTATGAGGTTTACAAAGGCATGAGATCCAACATAACCTACTTCCATGTATTTGAATGTAAGTGCTATGTGCTAAACAATGGCAAATATCATTTGGGAAAGTTTGATGTCAAAAGTGATGACAGTATATTTCTAAAATTCTCAACCTCTAGCAAAGCATATAGAGAATGAAAATGATCATTTAGGTAAAAAAAGATTTGATGATGAAGCACTCGATGAGCTAATTAAGGAACCTGGAGCTGTAGAGAATGAAAATGTTCACGAGGAAACTTCTAAGTTAGATCAGGAACCTAAGGAATAGGAAGAAACACTCCAAGAGCAAGAAATCAGATATCTAGTGATTAGAAAAGGAGTGAATGCAGATAACATCATAGGTAATGTAAGTTCAAGAGTTATAACAAGACCAGCTCTATAGAAATAGTGTGAGTTTGTGGCCTTTATCCCTCAAATTGAGTCTACGAATGTTGATTAGGTATTAGGAAATGAAAACTAGATATTAGTTATATAAGAAGAGCTTAATTAGTTTGAGAGAAATGATGTTCGAAACCTTGTACTTAGGCCAAAAGTTCAAGTACTAAATGTGTATTCAGAAATAAGTTAGATAAATATGAAATAATTACAAGAAACAAGGCAAGACCAGTAGTATACGGATAAAGTCAAGAAGAAGGGATATACTATGATGTGACCTATTTCCCTATGGCAAGATTGGAAGTAATTAGAATACTTCTTGCCTTTGTTTGTTTCATGAATTTTAGGTTATATCAAATAAATGTTAAAAGTGCATTTCTGAATGGAATAATTGAGAAGACTATATATGTAGATTTCAAAACATGTATTGGTATGTCTCCTTGTCACCTTATATTTGGAAATCATGTCACTGACCAATAGAATTAGAACATAAAGATATTGGGCCACTCGCACAATAAACCATGAGTTGAGAAAGGCTGGTAAAAAAAGGATTGTTACAACTAAATGAGCTGAACAAGTTTAGGTGGTCGGGATCATTCATAGTAATAGAAAGTGTTTCCATATGGTGCAGTCAAAGTTTCCTACTATATAGAGGGATCATTCAAAGTAAATAGCCAGCGATTGAAATACTATTTTGGAGAACAAGATACTCAGGAGAGGCATTGCATTCCTCTTCATTGCCCATAATAAGCGCAAAGAAGAAGTCAAGCTCTAAACTTTAAATGAGCCGTTTGTTAGGAGGCAATCTAACCATTTTCCTGATCCATGTTAGAAGAGATCTAGAATTACGGAAGAATATAGCTGTCGCACGATATCACAGTTGTATTTTACCGCATTTGATGTTCCCTTGGTGTTTCAAATCCATGTGCAGTAGAATGCAACTATAGCATGACAGTTGTACTTTGCCGCATTTGATGTTTCCTGGTGTTTCAAAACCATTTGCGACATGGTGTAGCTGCAACACAATACCACAGTTGTGCTTCACTGCAATTGCGTTTCACTTCTGTATAAATTCCAAAAAAAGGGGATGACCGAAATTAGAAATATAGAGAGAGAAAGTTAGGGTTTTGTCTTTACCCAACATCGAAGGTACATGTATTCATCTTCACTCTCTCAAGACTATCCATCTTCATCCCTGTTGTTAAGCTCTAGCAATGCCATCATCGTCACTAACCATCCACATGAAGTAGCCCGGTCCTCACCTCATGATCGTAAGCACTTGGGACTTCGCAATCAACTCGAATCAGAACACAATCAATTTGGGTTTGGCTCTTGACCACTCTGTATTCACCTTGGGATTGGCTTACCGTCGATGGAGTAGTCAATACTACTTCACAACATCACCGACTACCACAGACTATAGATTCAACTTCACCTTTATTGCCATGTTGCCTCACTTCATCTTCATATTTGTTTGTCGTAAATGTCCTCTGAGCCATCTTTACCATAGCTTGCATGCTGGACATCAAGTGTTTGAAAATTTGTCTATCCCTTGCTCGGTTATATGCATAATTTGCTCTCGCTATTCTTCGAATACTGTGTTGTGTTGGTGGTGAATCATAGAAGCCAGATTGAATATTGACTATTCATTGGAGTATTGTTCTTGAGTTCATATGTTGAAGGATTGGAGGACTTGGAACTTCTATTGTCACTGATTTTCTTTCGGTTGAGTTAGAATAACGCAGTTGTTTAGGTGTTAAGAGTGTTGCATCTTGTCCCAACTATAATTCGAGGGGGTTGGCTGTAGGGTGACTAGTTGGGCTAGCTGTGTATTTGCAAGTTGTGTGTCTAAGGGCTAGTTATCTTTGGGTTGTGTTGTTTGTGGAGTGTGATGGCTGGGAAATCCTAGACCCTATTATGTATTAGGCCCATTTGTGCAAACTCTACTCAAATGCCAAAGTCGAAAAAAGAATAGCCTCTATTACTCATACCAAATTAGTAGTTTTGGAGCGTGGGCTTGAGCTAAATCTTCATAGAGAGCAAATCACTATGTTCGGACACTACGAAAAGGCATGGTTTTAGCGAAGGAATTTAGAGATAAAAAAATTTGTCACTATTTTATAATGAATTTAGTGACGAATAAGACTTTCATCCCTATTTTGTAATAAAATTTGTGACGAACATGAACTCGTAACAAAATTAGCAACAAATTGACTATTCGTAACTAAATTCATGACTAATTAGCTGTAAAAAATATTTTCGTCACTAAATTCATAGCTAGTTAGTGATGAATAGGAATTTTGAGGCTAAATTTTGCCACAAATCTAGTTTCGTTATCAAATTTTATTACGAATCTATTCTTTTTCGTTAAATTTCGCAATGAATATCTGTTTCATAGTTAAATTTAGTGATAAAAACTTATTTGTGACTAAATTTGTTATTAATTAGTCATAAAAAATTTCTATGACTAAAATTATCGCTAATTAATCACGAAAATATTTTCGTGATAAAATTTAGCAATTGACTCTATGATTCGTGGTTAAATTTGTCATTAATTTGTAACTGTACCTAGAAATTTGTAACAAATTTCATGGCTAAATTTTTTCGACTCTTTATTATGAAATATTTTCAACCGTGTCTCTCTTTTTGACCATTTCTGAGTAATGAAATCGAGTTAAATATATAGTAAATGTTATAATTCTCATCAAATTGATAATTTTTTATAATAAATAATTCAACTAATATCTAACAAAATATTACCATATACAGTAATTGAGTTTTACTTATATAAGTATATATTTTATTTTTTGGTTAAATATAAGAGTACATTAGGTATCGAATAATTCTTTTAGAGATTAGGTAAAGAAAGTTGCACTTATTTTAAATATTATCAATTATAACCTTAAAATACTTACAAATTTGTTATAAATTTATTATAAATTTTTAAGAACTATTTTTGCATTATTTATTTTATGGCAAATAGATAATTCATTGTTAAATTAGTTACAAAGAGCGAATAAAAAGTATGTTTTATCATAAATTCCATTGTAAGTTTTATTGTTAACTTAGCAACGAAAATAATGATTTGTCACTAATTTAATGACGAAAATAGGAATTTATCGTTAATTTAATGACGAAAGTAGGAATGTGTCGTTAAATTCAATGACGAAACGATAATCTATCGTTAAATTTTGTAACGAAACGGTAATGTATGGTTAAATTTTGCGACAAAAATAATAATCCATCATTAAATTTAATAACAAAATAACAATCCGTCATTAAATTTAGTTAGGAATTGTGTTTTTATTATTAATTTAGCGAAGAATAACTGTTTTCGTATCCCCTCATTTTCACCATTTTCAACCGTCGATAGTTTAACAATCCAACGAAGGCAATGCACAAATCCGGACCCCGTGTCTCCTCATTTTTGCTTGAAAGTTCAAAATCTGCCCAAAATTTTCACTCTTCCACCTCTCTCAAATCAAAGGCTTTCACTTTCCCATGATGGACAAATCGAAGGTGAATGCAAAATCGAAGGCGAATGCACAAATCGATGGATGAATGCACAAATCAATGGCGAATGAAGGTCGAGGCTGCGCTGAACAAGCAGCAGAAGGTTCGAACACGGTGATGATGACTTGCAAATTGAAGGAGGCAATTGGCAAAAGAGTCAAAAAAATGGTGCGAATGAAGGTGAATGTCGATGAAGTCAAAATAGAAGGTATGGTGCTTTCTTTTTTATCGGTGAATTGAAACGTCACCATGCTCTCTTTCTTGTCGGGGAAGACTTGCGTTAACATTGGCACTTGATTGGAGCAAAAACAATGGCTGAGATTCGGCAATTGACGGTGACCGTGGAAGGAGAAGACGACCGGACTCGGCTTCAATTGAGTGCTAACCGGAAGAATTTCGTCGATTGGTCACCTGATCCATCACCATCGGCATCGGCTTCATCTTCTCCGACATCGGATTATTGCATCAGAGAAGCGATTGCAAAATGGACAACGACTTAGAGGCGGCCGTCTAGGTTTCAAAAAAATAAAATAAAAAAGAAAATTGATAATAAAATAAAATATAAAATACTAATTTTAAAAATAAAAGAAAAAAAGATCGGCTAAATTTAGTGATAGATTTTAAAATTCGTCGTTAAATTTAATCACGAATTCTGATATCCTCGCTAAATTTAGTCACAAATCATGATGTTCGTGACTAATTTTAATTACGGATTTAAAAAATAATTACTAAATTTAATGATGAAATCATAGTTTATCGCTAATTTTATAATAAGTTTTATATATTTTATCACTAAATTTTTACAACATGCTATTAATTACAAAAATTTATTCGTCGTTAAATTTGTCGTTAAAAAAATTAGTGATGATTTTTTTTTAAAATTTCCCTTACTAAATCCTTCGTTAAAACCATGTTTCTTTCTTTTTGTAGTGCGATGTTGTGAGTTCTGGAGCACATGGAGCACCGAGTAAACATGGTCGGCTGAGCATTGTTCACAAATTCTACACTAATGGGCTCTGTTAAGAGCGTAATATTACCTAAGCATGTGAGTGTGAAGTCCGATTTGACCCTGAAACAATCAAACTATCTATACCCTCCCATGTGGTTTTGGGGAAATCCCTAACCAAGTCCATGCCAAACATAATGACTCATATATATTCAAAAGTTGTGTGTTCCAGACATAATATGGAATTGCTATAATAAAAACCAAATACTTAACTTCAACTATCATTTCTTCACCCGTTCAGCCAAGGTGTGGTACTATTTTGTGTTATCGCTTGTTACCAACATCCCATCTGGCTAATGTTAGGAGGGAATGCGCTATTGTAGTGTATCTGATTCATGGTGGGGGCAAGGCGTTTAATGTGGGTGAAGTTATATGTCAAAGTATTCAAACTACTATTTCCTTAATAAAAACATCTGTTAGCAAGTGGGTGTTCCTATGCTCTAGTATGAATGACTCACTCCTTCCATTAGTTCATTCAATCACCGCTTCCTTTTCTCGTGTACTAAGACCACCGAAGAAGTCCATGCTATAGGCGCCTCCACCTCCACCTCGTGTAGTAGCTGGCACCCCAACAGTACACCAACAGATAGTCAGAATCTGCAACATCTTGCCAATCATCAAGGGTAGTGAGCGATATATGGTTTAGATGAATACTGCCCTTGATTCTATGATACATTTCTCAGCTCCATGATGTGGAATCAACATGGCTGACTTCCTTACTTTGCCTCCACCTCCTCCCTACATTGATGATCAAGTCTCAAATCCTCAAGAAGATGAAGATACCACTTTTTGTAGTGCGACTTGACTTGCTGATCCACTCATGCTCTATCCTTCGGGGAGTTCTCTATTCCCTAAGTTTTTTTTTTTTGTTTTTTTTTTTTTTTTATGTTTCTATTTTAATTCTAAAAAAAAAAAAAGAGAAAAACTCCTACGCCCTGCTCACATTGAGAGCAATGTTTTGTTCTAAGCGTGGGGGTGCAAAGTGTCACTTGTATCATATTTTATTTTATGTATAACATTATTCTCATGAGCAAACATCATCGTTCCATTGCATAGTATGATTTTCCTGGGTTGGTAAATGGCATGTTTGGATCGTATTTTGTAGTTTTATAATTCATGCATGTATCTCGATTGCTTTCAATGCACACAGCCTCAATAAATAGATAGAGTGAGAATCCTAGAGGATAATTATATGACTTTAGGACCATGATAGAGTTTATTACTTTTCGTGAGATTCTATGAGAGAAAACCATAAATTCACACACTTGGAATTAAAAATGAAGTAGGCATTAATTTCTTAGACTGGTTGAGCTTTTCAAGCCACCCTGAACATTATCCATAGTCATCCTATTGCAGCCAATTGGTAGTCAATGTTGTTGGAACTCGGGTTAACTTTCCTTCACCGTTGAGCTTGAATCCCTCGTAAATAATTATATTCCTTCATTATGTGACCCCCTAGAAATGTATTGCACCAAAATATGCATCCACTATGAATTTATTCTCATTTATTATTCATCCTTATCCACTATTTTCCCTTGATGAGTCATTTAATTGGTAGTATCAAGGATGTATTTTAAAAAAAGCTTGCCTAATGTTGAGAAAATTGGCAAAAAGGCCTTTGTTATTGTTGCCACAAAATTCTATCTTGTGCAGCTCATTATCCTGCATAGTTGATCTTTTCTAGCTGTATTTTGATATATACTTCCATAATTAGATTGTATAGCTGTAAGAAAGAGAGAAATCAGTTTAAGATGTTGTAATTCTGAAAATTGGCCTTTGATTACTATATATTCATCTATTTATTGAATGAAATCAGAACCAAAGGTGAGTCATTGAGCCATTCAATCAAATTCTTGGTCATAAATTTAACATGATATTAGTGTGACACCGGACCCCACAAAAAAAAAAAAAACAAAACAAAATGAAAAAAAAAAATCACTTTACCAAAATTTCACTCTCTCTCTCCCGTCTCACTCAATCTCTCCCTCTCTGTTTCTCTGTTTCTCCCAATCTCTCCCGTCACTCTATCTCCCGTCTCCCTCAATCCCCCTCTCTCAATTTCTTCACCTCCCTCCCTCCATTTACATACACACAAACTCTTGTTTTCTCTCTCTCTCTTTATTTCATCTCTCGGCTTCCCTCCCGCGAGCACTCGACAGCCTCGATTTCTTTCCTGCTCGCGCGCGACGGTCACTCTCTCCTTTGCTTGCTCGCGCGTGCTGCACCCTGTGAGCTCCACCTTTCTACAACCTTCGTAGAAGCCCCAAGCTGGCAGTGACGAGAGGTATCCGAGAACCCTAGGCCGCGACTCTTCCACTACATAGGTAAGGGTCGATTTTTGATTAATAGGTTAGGGGTTTTGATTCTCTTGGTAATTTAAACTTAATTATTGAATTTTATGTTAGTCAAAGTACTACAGGCCCAGACTGAAGTGTAGATGCACGGACATTAGGGTTAGGAGTTGCGAAAACCCTAGGTGAGGAATTTTTTTGATGTATGCAATAACTGAGCGGATTTAGGCTAAATTTAGAATGAGATGTTTTATAAATGTTCTGAAAATATATGGAATTTGAAGAGAATGTATTTTTTTTTAGTTTGATATGTGATTTTAGGGTTAATTCTAACTTCTATGTGAATTTAGATCAATTAATACGGAAGGAACGCGTTAGATGACATTAGAAACTTATTAGGTTGATGAGATTAGTTTTCCTTGGAGTTTGTATTGAAATTGTGAATTATTGGTCTAGGTGGACCTTTTGGAGACTTGAAAGGAGTCATTTTAGAAAGCTAATGGAAATAGGGAGTGAATACCCTCCTTAGAGGTGAGTGGATGGTTTATTGTGTTCATAAATGAGAAATCTGTTTTAAATTGCTTTACAAATGATTTTCGAAAGATTTTACGTGATTTATGCGAATTGTTTTGTGACTGTAGACTGTCTGAACTGAATTATAAAGTATAAATGCATCCGTTGTGTTTAAAAATGATTTCGTGCCATATGTTATTTGATATTGCTCTGTGAATTGATTTGGCATGAGATTGTTGATTATTTGATGGAAAATTATAGCACATTGCTTGTGAACTGGATTGGTTTAGAAATGAAGGGTGCCGCAGATGACTATAGTCATATTCCCACCATGGAGCGACCCGACGGGGTGGCGTGGTTTGGGGTTTGGATGTGCAGGGGAGTTAGATATCCCTCCCTTTGCCGAGGTCGTACTATATCTGGTGCACCCCGGTGAGGTACGAGCCAATGCCAAGGTAGGGGGTTTGTTTTGAGACATTGGATAGAAAAACCCCTTGGCGGGATTTCGTCTGAGTTTGGCCGCCCTAAGACGGAAGTGTTTTCCGATAGAACCCAAGATTTTCTGAAATGATAATTGACATGGATGCATATTTTGTAAATTATGATTTATTGAAATGTTTTATGCATATGAACTGTTATTTATGAGATATACTTTGATTGTCCCACATTTACCCCTTATTTATGAACACAATCACACCATTGTACTCCACTCACTAAATATACCCCTATACTCACCCCTCTCTTCCCATTTTTCAGAGAAAACTTAGTTGGGAGACTACTCGACGGAGTTTGTGCAGTATTTTTACGGATTGTATAGGTATTTGGCACATACAAGGTTACTTTTGGAGATTTATAGATCTCAACCCATGGAAAAGGAAGACCGTACATCCCCTATCGTGGAGATTTCATTGATACTGGCCGAGTTGTTGGCAAGTATTAATAAAATCCGCTGATTTTTGATTTGTTCTTTATTATCTTAATTATTCGATTATTTTTGTAAAACCGTTTATATCTGTACTGGGACATTTGGACTGTAAATCTTAATTTCGATACTTTTCTATGATTTTGTGAAGTTCTGTACAACTCATACCGTTAGGACTCTACCGATACTGACTTGTCTTCCTCAGGTAAGTGTTGGTAAAGTCCGACTGCTATGTTTTGGGACTTTTTGTTTGTTACACGCTTTATTGAGGTGAGAATTTTGAATGGCTAGGATGGCCACATCGCATGCATGCTTGTACAGGATCCCACTCCCCGATGGGTGTCAATGTGTGTGTTTGAATGTTCAGGGATGAGCCGGATGGGCTTATTGCGTGTGTATTATTATGTGATTTCACGTTTTGAAGAGTATTATGCTTTTGATGATTTATTGTAAATTTGATAGCCTTGCGGAGTCCCGGTATACGGGGAGGTTCTGGTATACGGGGAGGTTCTGCCCGTGTATCGAGACGACGCGGCGGTTGTCGCGTGGTTGATCCGAGGATCGGGGCGTGACAGCTTTATTGGTATCAGAGCCAGGTTCACAATTTTAAAGGCATGATGGTTTCGAAATGTTTTGAAATGTTTCCAAATGTCCCGAAAGTTTCTAAAGGTTTTGAAATGTTCAGTTTTTTTTTTTTTTTAAAAAAGGGTTAAGATCTTTTAAAGGGTCTTCGAAAATTGTACGGAACTTTCTATGGTTTTCTTAGGGAATTAAGAATATTTTTTTAGGGGGTTAAGTCTTAGTCCTCGCTTAACCCTGGACTTAATTCGAGTTTCTTATTTTATATAGGTTGTAATGCCTCCGCGAAGGAAAATGAGGAATGTGAGCGAAATTCCTCCACAGGAGCACGAGGATGAGTCATCCTCGCATGCTCTTCCTCCACCTACGTCCACACTCCCGGCTCCTTCTATCGGGCCTGCTCCTCCTCCTGTCGCTGCTCTTCAGGAAGTTATGGAGTGGTGGAGTACCTTTGGAGCACAGTACTGAGCTCCGCGGCCGACTACAGTTCCACCACCTATTCCTCCTTCGGTGCCGGCTGCTGCACCCGGTGCCCTACTAGCACCCACTCCTCCGGTTGCCACTCCAAGCAACTGCTCTCCAATTCAGTTGTCCAAGTTGATTAAAGAAGCAAGGCAGCTTGGTTGTGAAACCTTCTCGGCATCTGGTGATCCTACAGAAGCAAAGAAATGGATCAAGAGGGTCAGAAAAGCGGAAACGGATATGGGAATAGAGGATAGTTTGAAACTCTTGGTAGCCATGAGATTGTTGGACGAAGATGCTAGCACATGGTGGGATGGAGTAGAGGAAGGGGCAGCTGCACCTCTCACTTGGCACGATTTCCTTAGGGAATTCGACCAAAGGTTCTACACCTGATTCGATCGGGACTTGAAGGGAAAAGAATTCCTTCGGCTTCGCCAAGGAAATCTATCTGTGAAGGAATATGAGGCGAAATTTAGAAGCCTATCCTCATTTGTACCAGAGCTAATCACCTCCGAAGAGTGCAGACGCTTCAAGTTTGAGGATGGCTTGAACCTGAATATCCGAGAGAAGATGTCGGTCACGGATGAGCACACATACCAGAACGTGTTGCAATTGGCCTTGAGGGCCGAACAGATGGTGCTTGAAAGGGGAAATGTTAGGGACCACCATGGGAAGAAGAGGTCTGGCGAATTTGTACCGGGCCAAAGCCCTAAGAAGAACAAATTGCAGACTATCAAAGCGGTGGATTTATTTCGGGATCGGTTGGATTTCCTCAAAGCCAACAAATTCATAGATCGAATGCTTCTGGCATTGAAAATGTTGGATCAGGAGCAAGACCCAAAGGAGGTGGAATGCAGACTTGCTCTACTTGTAAAGGGTATCACACGAGTCCTTGCAGAGGACCTAAGAGGTGTTATCACTGCGGGAAGGAGGGACACCTCCGTTATTCTTGCCCTGAGTTGACAGAAGAAGGGCAAGGGAGTCGGCAAGTTAGAGGTCCCTCTAGCGGCTCCAAAACTGGTCCAGCAGGTTCGGTGACACCTTCTACTAGTACCATCCCTTGGACGGGCACAGGAAGCAATACAGTAGCTACCCCCTCTCAGCGACCTCAGTCGAGAGCTCAAGCCAGGGTTTTTGCCATGACGAACGAAGAAGCTCAGATTAATCCCGACATAGCCACAGGTAAATTTTCATTTAAATTTAAGTTTGAAATTGAAAATGTGATATCTATGGATTATAACTATGATTTGATGATTTGTGATTATGAATGAAAGGGTATGATGATATGATTATGTTTATGGTTTACATCTATAGGTATGATGAAAATTTTTGGAGTGGATGCACATATACTCATTGATATCGGATCGAATAATTCATTTGTAAGCTCAGGATTTGCAAGACATTCTGATAGGGATTTAGTTCCTCTTGATGAAGAACTGTTGCTCATTACTCCCTTAGAAGAGCATATGATTCGAAATTTTGTACATAAGTCTTGTGAGGTGAAAGTTGGTGAAACAATCCTTGAAACGGATTTGATTCCGTTGGATATGAAGGACTTTGACGCCATCCTAGGCATGGATTGGCTAAGTCTTCACCGAGCTTCAGTAAATTGCTTCACTAAAAAAGTGAAATTCCGGAGGGCAGTACATCCACTGCTTGTGTTCACTGGTAAACGACAAGTATTGCCGATCTGTATGATTTCAGCTCTTAAGGCACGGAGATTAGTGCATAAGGGCTGCGAAGTGTATTTGGCTCATATCATTGACACTACGGCAGCAAGCCCTGACCTGAGCGATATCCTTGTGGTAAATGAGTTCCCGGACGTCTTTCCAAAAGAGTTACCGGGGTTGCCACTGATTCGGGAGTTTGATTTCACTATAGATCTTGTTTCCGATACGGCACCAGTCTCCACTTCTCCTTATCGAATGACACCGGCAGAATTAAAAGAGTTAAAAGTCCAACTCGAAGAGTTGTTGAGAAAGGGATTTATCCGACCGAGCACTTCACCTTGGGATGCTCCGGTTCTCTTTGTCAAGAAGAAAGATGGCACTCTTCGATTATGTATTGATTATTGACAATTAAATAAGGTGACCATCAAGAACAAATATCCCTTGCCGAGGATTGATGACTTGTTTGATCAACTCGAAGGGGCCAGTGTATTCTCCAAGATAGATTTGAGGTCCGGCTATCACCAGTTGCGGATAAAGGAAAATGATGTCCCCAAGACTGCGTTTAGGACAAGGTATGAACACTATAAATTCTTGGTGATGCCTTTCGGCTTGACGAATGCTCCAGTAGTTTTCATGGACCTAATGAATCGAGTTTTTCACTCCTATCTCGGCAAGTTCGTCAATGTTTTCATTGACGACATCCTTGTGTACTCCAAAAATGACGAAGAGCATTCAAATCATCTTCGGATTGTGTTACAGACTCTCCGAGACAAGCGTTTGTATGCCAAGTTCTCAAAATGTGAATTTTGGTTAAAGGAAATTGGGTTCTTGGGACATGTAGTATCCGGAGAAGAGATATTTGTTGATCCGAAGAAAGTTGAGGCAATTCTGAAATGGGAACAACCCAAAAACGTCACTGAGGTTAGGAGTTTCCTCGGATTGGCGGATTACTATCGAAGATTCGTAGAGGGTTTTTCCAAAATTGCATCTCCATTGTCCGGTTTGACGCGGAAAGGAATCAAGTTTGAATGGACGGATAAATGTGAGCAGAGTTTTCAAGAACTCAAGAAGAGACTCACAACGGCTCCCATACTTGCCCTTCCTACCCTCGGTGATGATTATGTTGTCTATAGCGATGCCAGTAAACAGGGGTTAGGATGCGTCTTGATGTAAGGCGGCGGAACTATCGCCTACGTTTCTCGACAGTTAAAGAAGTATGAACTGAATTATCCTACACATGATTTAAAATTGGCTGCGATTGTATTTGCATTAAAGATTTGGCGCCATTATTTATATAGAGCTACTTGCAGAATCTTCACCGACCACAAGAGCCTCAAGTACCTGCTCACCCAGAAGGAGCCCAATTTGAGGCAAAGGAGATGGTTAGAGCTGATCAAAGACTACGATTTGGTGATTGATTATCACCCGGGCAAGGCAAATGTAGTTGCTGATGCCTTAAGCCGCAAGTCCTCATCTTCTTCTCAGATTCAGGGGGACGCTTACCTCTCATGCCTGGTGGGATTTCGTACTCTTGGAGCCAAAATTGCTTGTGATGAGAGTGGTGCATTATTAGCAAAATTTGAAATTCGACCAACCTTGGTAGACAGTATTAAAGAATTCCAAACCACTGATGAAGAGTTAAAGCAAATAGTGGAAAAGGTTCGCAAGGGTGAAACTAGTGATTTCCATGTTCGGGAGGATGGTATAGTCATGTATGGGAAACGGATTTGTGTTCCCAAAAATGATGAGCTTCGGAAGGCTATTCTAGAAGAAGCACACTCTTCGGCTTATGCTATGCATCCCGGAAGTACTAAAATGTACCGAACCATCAAAGAAACTTATTGGTGGTCAGGCTTGAAACGGGAAATAGTCGAATTTGTAGCAAGATGTCTGGTATGTCAACAAACCAAAGCCGTGCATCAAAAGCCAGTCGGAATGCTTCAACCATTGCCTATACCTGAATGGAAATGGGAGCATATTACTATGGATTTTGTGGTAGGATTGCCACGTACTCCAAATCGTCACGATACCATTTAGGTGATAGTAGACAGACTCACAAAATCGGCGCATTTCCTCCCAGTTCAGAATACTTATTCCTTAGAGAAGTTAGCAAGGGTGTATCTTGATGAGATTGTCCGACTCCATGGAATTCCAGTATCGATTGTATCAGATCGTGATCCCTGATTCACATCCAGATTCTGGCCTAAATTACAAGAAGCCTTGGGTACCAAATTGAAATTCAGTACTGCATTTCATCCGCAGACTGATGGGCAATCTGAACGTACAATCCAAACGTTGGAAAACATGTTGAGAGCATGCGTTATGGATTTCCAAGGGAGTTGGGATAGGCATCTCTCGCTGATTGAATTTGCATACAACAACAACTACCAATCTAGTATTGGTATGCCTCCCTATGAAGCTCTTTACGGAAGGAAATGTCGGACTCCACTTTGTTGGGATGAAGTTGGAGAACGGAAGATTGAAAGTATAGAATTGATTGAAACTACCAAGGAAAAGGTGAAGCTAATTCGGGAAAAAATGAAGGCAGCGCAAGATCGGCAAAAGAGCTACGCTGACAAGAGAAGAAGACACTTGGAGTTTGAAGTAGGGGATATGGTATTTTTGAAAGTTTCTCCTTGGAAGGGTATCATCCGATTTCAGAAACGAGAAAAGTTAAACCCTCGATATATCGGACTATTTAAAATCATTGAAAGAGTTGGGAAGGTGGCATATCAGTTGAAATTGCCGTCGGAGTTGCAAAGGATTCATGACGTTTTTCACGTCTCAATGATGAGAAAGTACTTATCAGATCCTTCGCATGTATTGGAAGCACCTCCGGTAGAGTTGAATGAAAATTTAAGTTTCAATCTACAACAGGTGAAAATCATTGATCGACAAATCAAGCAGTTGAGAAGTAAACAAATCCCCATGGTCAAGGTATTGTGGAAAAGTAATCAAGTGCAAGAGGAAACTTGGGAGACAGAAGAACTGATACGAAAACAGTACCCCAAATTGTTTGATGTAAAAATTTTCTTTCAAATTTCGAGGATGAAATATCTTTTTAGGGGGTTAAGTATTGTGACACCGAACCCTACAAAAAAAAAAAAACAAAACAAAACAAAATGAAAAAAAAAGTCACTTTACCAAAATTTCACCCTCTCTCTCCCGTCTCACTCAATCTCTCCCTCTCTGTTTCTCTCTTTCTCCCAATCTCTCCCGTCACTCTACCTCCCGTCTCCCTCAATCCCCCCTCTCTCAATTTCTCCACCTCCCTCCCTCCATTTACATACACACAAACTCTTGTTTTCTCTCTCTCTCTATTTCATCTCTCGGCTTCCCTCCCGCGAGCACGCGACAGCCTCGATTTCTCTCCTGCTCACGCGCGACGGTCACTCTCTCCTTTGCTTGCTCGCGCGCGCTGCACCTTGTGAGCTCCACCTTTCTACAACCTTCGCAGAAGCCCCAAGCTGGCAGTGACGAGAGGTATCCGAGAACACTAGGCCGCGACTCTTCCACTACATAGGTAAGGGTCGATTTTTGATCAATAGGTTAGGGGTTTTGATTCTCTTGGTAATTTAAACTTAATTATTGAATTTTATGTTAGTCAAAGTACTACAGGCCCAGACTGAAGTGTAGATGCACGGACATTAGGGTTAGGAGCTGCGAAAACCCTAGGTGAGGAATTTTTTTTGATGTATGCAATAACTGAGCGGATTTAGGCTAAATTTAGAATGAGATGTTTTATAAATGTTCTGAAAATATATGGAATTTGAAGAGAATGTATTTTTTTAGTTTGATAGTGATTTTAGGGTTAATTCTAACTTCTATGTGAATTTAGATCGATTAATACGGAAGGAACGCGTTAGATGACATTAGAAACTTATTAGGTTGATGAGATTAGTTTTCCTTGGAGTTTGTATTGAAATTGTGAATTATTGGTCTAGGTGGACCTTTTGGAGACTTGAAAGGAGTCATTTTAGAAAGTTAATGGAAATAGGGAGTGAATACTCTCCCTAGAGGTGAATGGATGGTTCATTATGTTCATGAATGAGAAATCTGTTTTAAATTGCTTTATAAATGATTTTCGAAAGATTTTACGTGATTTATGCGAATTGTTTTGTGACTGTGGGCTGTCTGAACTGAATTATAAAGTATAAATGCATCCGTTGTGTTTAAAAATGATTCCGTGCTATATGTTATTTGATATTGCTCTATGAATTGATTTGGCATGAGATTGTTGATTATTTGATAGAAAATTATGTCACATTGCTTGTGAACTGGATTGGTTTAGAAATGAAGGGTGCCGCAGATGACTATAGTCATATTCCCACCACGGAGCGGCCCGACGGGGTGGCGTGGTTTGGGGTTTGGATATGCAGGGGAGTTAGATATCCCTCCCTCTGCCGTGGTCATACTATATCTGGTGCACCCCGGTGAGGTACGAGCCAACGCCAAGGTAGGGCGTTTGTTTTGAGACATTGGATAGAAAAACCCTTGGTGGGATTTCGTCTGGGTTTGGCCGCCCTAAGACGGAAGTGTTTTCTGATAGAACCCCAAGATTTTCTGAAATGATAATTGGCATGGATGCATATTTTGTAAATTGTGATTTATTGAAATGTTTTATGCATATGAACTGTTATTTATGAGATATGTTTTGACTGCCCCACATTTACCCCTTATTTATGAACACAATCACACCATTGCACTCCACTCACTGAGTATACCCCTATACTCACCCCTCTCTTCCCCTTTTTCAGAGGAGACTTAGTTGGGAGACTACTCGATGGAGTTTGTGCAGTATTTTTACGGATTATATAGGTATTTGGCACATATAGGGTTACTTTTGGAGATTTATAGATCTCAAACCATGGAAAGGGAAGACCGTACATCCCCTATCGTGCGGATTTCATTGATACTGGTCGAGTTGTTAGCAAGTATTAATAAAATCCGCTGATTTTTGATTTGTTCTTTATTATCTTAATTATTCGATTATTTTTATAAAACCGTTTATATCTGTACTGGGACATTTGGACTGTAAATCTTAATTTCGATGCTTTTCTATGATTTTGTGAAGTTCTGTACAACTCATACCGTTAGGACTCTACCGATATTGGTTTGTCTTCCTCAGGTAAGTGTTGGTAAAGTCCGACGGCTATGTTTTGGGACTTCTTGTTTGTCACACGCTTTATTGAGGTGAGAATTTTGAATGGCTAGGATGGCCACATCGCATGCATGCTTGTACAGGATCCCACTCCCCGATGGGTGTCAATGTGTGTGTTTGAATGTTCAGGGATGAGCCAAATGGGCTCCTTGCGTGTGTATTGTTATGTGATTTCACGTTTTGAAGAGTTTTATGCTTTCGATGATTTATTGTAAATTTGATCGTCTTGCGGAGTCCCGATATACGGGGAGGTTCTGCCCGTGTATCGAGACGACGCGACGGTTGTCGCGTGATCGATCCGAGGATCGGGGCGTGAAAATCAGGGCCTAGGTAGTAAAAGTTCTAATATTCCTGGTTATTCTTGGTGTTATTGAAGTCTTAGGTTACTATAGATTAAATTTAGATGGAAAGGAAGCTCACGTATTTTGATGATCTTTGTGTTGCTTATTTGTGAATTGTTTAGTCTTGCAAATGGTTGGTAATTACTCTGAATTTTGTGTTAAATTCCCGAGAAAGAATTATTCAGCATGGGAATTTCAATCCCAATTGTGTTAGTGGAAAAGAATTATGGGGGCATATTGATGACATGAATCCAACTCCAATAGATGCTACTCAATTAACCCAATGGAAGGTCAAAGATGCTGGGGTGATGCCTTAGATTACTGCTCTTGTGATTCTCAAATTGTTCTTAATTTATGCTCCTTCAAAACTGCTTAGGCAATGTGGGAATGTTTGAAGAAGCTTTACGGTCAAACAAATTCAGCAAGGAGATTTCAATTGGAGTATGATATTGCAAACTATATGTAAGGCAATCTATCGATTTAGGATTATTTTTCTGATTTTCAAAATTTATAGATTGAATATTCAGATATAGTTTGTGCTGAAATACCTAAAGATTCTCTTGTTGATGTATTGATTATTCATGAGATTAGTAAGCGTGATCAGTTCTTAATAAAGCTACAATCAGATTTTGAAAATGCTTGTTTCAATTTGATGAATCGTCTTCCTCCTCTACCTTGAAGGTGTGCTTCGGTGAATTACACAAACCACTCTTGAATAGGAGTCCAATAGTCAATCAAAATGCTCAATCTACTGTACTTACTCCTAAAATGGTGCAACAAATGATCCTTTTGAGCTTTGAGGCTTCAAGGTAAGGGTAAGGGTAATGCTTTGTCTAAGCCTGAGTTTCTTGATTCAGTAGCAACAAATCACATGACAAGTTCATCTAATTTGCTAAAGAATGTTTATCCATATTATGGTTGAGACCATATTCAAGTTGCTAATAGAGACAATTTGCCTATCATTCTGTTGGTGATATTACTCCAATTTTCAATAATGTTTTTAATCACCCAGATTTTCTGATAATCTTCTTTCAGTTGGCCAACTAGTAGAAAATGATTATGATGTTCATTTTTCTTGTGATGGATATGTTTTGCAGGATTAGGTATCAGGGATGGTGATTGCGAAGGGGTCTAAAGTGGGATGTTTGTCTCCTTTGCATATTTCCATTCCTAGACATGTTTCTTTGGCTTGTTCTACTGTCATCAATAAAAGTGATGTATGGCATAAATGTTAGAGACACCCCAATTCTGTTGTATTGTTCTATTTATTAAAATTTGATTTATTAGGCAATAACGCTCAATTTTCATATCTTTCTTTTGACTGTTCAACTTTCAAATTGAGCAAAAGTACAATTCTTCCTTTTTCTGTTACTAATAGTCATGCAGATAAATATTTTAATATTATTCACAGTGATATTTAGGGAATCACACATGTTATTTCTTATACTTATTATAAATATTTTGTAATATTTATCGATGACCATAGTTAATTTACTTGGATTTATTTTCTACATTCCAAATATGAGGTTTTCTTAGTTTTTAAAACTTTTGTTGCATATTTTGAAACTCCATTTTATACTGTTATTAAAATTCTTTGATCTAATTCTGGTGGAGAATACATGTCTAATGGATTTCATGATTTTTTGCATGAAAAAGGTATTGTTTCTCAACGTTCATGTCCGTACACACATGAACAAAAAGGTATGGCAGAATTAAAAAATCGTCATCTTTTAGAAGTTGCTCGTACTTTGTTACTTGAAGCTTCTGTTCCACTTAGTTTCTGGGTAGAAGCGTTATCTACATCTATTTTTCTAATCAATCGACTGCCCTATCAAATTCTACATTTTGAGTCTCTATATTTTCATCTTCATAAAAAACATCATCAGTATGGGCAACTTCATACATTTGATCATGTTTGTTCATTTACTTCCTCATGAACATAATAAACTATCTGCTTAATTTGTTAATGTGTTTTTATGGGATATAGTTCCAATCATAAAGGTTTTCTTTGCTATGATCCTTCTTCTAAGAAGCTCCGTGTTTCTCGTAATGTCATTTTCTTTAAAAATCAATATTTCTTTCCAACTTGTGAACAATTATCCCCTGATATTGCTATTCTACCTAGTTTTGATGAATTGTTATCTTCTTTTAATCGATTTAATTCTGGGTATGTGCATGAATGTCGTAGTCCACCACCACCCCTTCTTAATCCAGATCCACCATCTGATCTTACTCTGCCCATGTTAAGATGTTCTGCCAGAGTCTCCCATATGATCCACCATCTGATCATACATCATTTAGTACTCTTTATCGTTTGTTTCGGTTCCATCTTCTTACTTACAGGCCATTAAGCAAGAGTGTTGGTAGCACGCAATGCAAGAGGAACTTCGAGCTCTTCAGGATAATCATAATAGAGATAAAAGGAAGGGAGATAGAATTATACTTGTCAAGTTAGTAAATTGAGAAAACGTAGTTAATATAGTCAGTGTGTACGTACCCCAAATAGGTATGGATACAATTAGTAAAAGATAATTTTGGGAGGATCTAGATAAATTTATATAAACCATATCTAGTAGAGAGAAGTTATTTATTGGAGAAAATTTAAATGGACATGTAGGAGAGAGGAATGAAGGTTTCGAAACCGTACATGGAAACTTTGAATTTAGTTGTAGGAATTAGGCGTGAGATACCATTTTAGAGTTTGCCATAACATTTGATCTGATACTTGTGAACACCATCTTTAAGAAAAAAGAAACGCACTTAGTTATATATAGAAGTGGATCTATTGTTAGTCAAAAAGATTTCTTTCTCACTAGGAGATGTGATAAAATGATCTGTACGAATTATAAGGTTATATCGGGAGAGAGTGTAACAACTCAGTATAGACTCATAATCTTAGATATATATGTGTCCAAAAGGCAAAAGAGGTGTCGTCCATTTGTGGAATCAAAAATTAAGTGGTGGAATCTAAAAAAAGAAAATGTGACCACCTTTAAAGATAAATTAATTCAAGTAGCAAATTGGTCTACTAATGGTGATTTAGAAATAATGTGAAAAAAGATGTCTACTAATATTAAGAATATAGATAGAGAGGTTATTGGTATATCTAAATGTTAGGCCCCCATAGGCAAGAAATCATGGTGGTGGAATGAAAAAATACAAATTGCTATCTGAACTAAACGAAAGAGTTTTAGAAACTTTAAAAGTAATAGTAATAACAATACATATGAAAAATACAAAAGTGCAAAAAAATAGATGAAAAAGATTATCCAAGAATAAAAAAGTAAAGTGTATAATGAATTATATAAGAGATTAGAGACTAAAGACGGAGAAAGAGAAATCCACAGAATTGCCAATTAAGAAAGAAAAAAGGAATAGATCTAAATAGTATTAGATATATTAAAAGCGAAATCAATAGTATATTTGTAAAGAATGAGGACATAAGAAAGTATTGGAGAGACTATTTCGATCATCTCTTTAATTATAAGAGTACAACAGATATAAAAAATATCGATATATCTGTAGAAGAGATTAATAGAGATTTTAAGCGTAAGATTCGTCCCCATGAAATTAAGGAGGTTTTAAAAAAATAAAAAATAATAAAACGATAGGATCAGATGGTATTCCCATAGAAGTATGAAATATTTGGATAAATTGTTATATTAATGCTAATTGATATTTTCAACAAAATTCGGTAAACTAAGAGAATACCTCAAATATGGAGAGAGAGTATAATTGTACCACTATATAAGAATAAATAAGATATACAAGATTGTTCAAACTATCGAGAAATTAAACTTGTGAGCCACACAATGAAATTATAGGAGAGAGTGATAGAACATAAATTAAAATTGGAGATAAATATATCCTTAAATCAATTTGGATTTATACTAGGAAAATCCACTATGTCGGCAATCCACTTGTTAAAACATTTGATGAAAACATACAGAGCACATAAGAGAGATCTACATATGTTATTCATTGACCTAAAAAAAGCATATGATAGAGTTTTTAGAGACGTATTATGGTGGGCGCTGATAAATAAAAGGATTTCCTTGAAATAAATTAATCTCATTAGAGATATTTATGATGGAGCTGTAACCAATGTAAGAACTTGTGGGGATATGAACGATAATTTTCCATTGGTTCCATTAAGGTTCAACATTAAGTTCCATCATTTTTGCAATAATGATAAACGAAATCACAAAAAGTATTCAACATAAAATATCATAATGTATACTTTTTATAAATAATATAATGTTGGATGATGAAACTAGAGAGCGTTTTGGTGCTAAATTAGAATTATGGATGGATACGCTAGAATCCAGAGAATTTAGATTGAATAGATCAAAAACTGAGTATATGAGGTGTAGATTTAGCAACAATAACCAAAATGATTAAGAAACGATTAGATTAGATAGATAAAATATACCAAAAAGTGAACGATTTAGATATATTGATCTATCATTCAAAATGAGGGCAATATAGATAGAAATGTGAATCATAGGATTCAAGTGAATTGGATGAAATTGAGAAAGGTATACGGAGTTCTTTGTGAACAAATGATACCACTACATTTGAAAGGTAGAATCGCAGTAAAATCTGCACTATTGTATAGTTCTGAGTATTGGACTATTAAATAACAACAAGAATAAAAAATTGTGGTAGTAGAAATGAGAATGATTAGGTGGATATGTGGTAAAACTAGAATAGATAGAATTAGAAATGAAAAAATTCCTAAAAAATTGAGAATTAGTTCAATTGTGGATAAAATGTGAGACCGTCGTCTGAGATGATTTGGACATGTGTAAAGAAAACACGAAAATACACCTGTTAGAAGAGTAAAAAACTTAAATATATAAGATATAGTAAAACGTAGAGATAGATCGTTGAAAACTTAGATGTAACTCCGTTGAAAACTTAGATGTAACTTATCTGTAAAGACATGATAGTTAAGAGTTTAGATGAGAAGATCACTTTGGATAGGAATGAATGGTATAAAAGAATTCACACAAATTAAACCATCATATTTATTTATTTATTTTATCTATTCTTTTTTATTATTTTTATTTATTATTTATATTTATATTTATATTTATATTTATATTTATATTTTAAATCCTCATACTTGTCTCTGAAATGGCCGATTCTAAATTATTGGGATTAAGATTCAGGTTGTTGTTGTTGTGGAGATTGTTCCATGCCCGTCCAAAATCAAGCCTATTGGGTGTAAGTGGATTTACTCTTTCAAACTTAACTTTGATGCAACTCTAGCGCGTTATAAGGCCATATTGGTTGCTTTGAGTAATCGACAAGAGTATTGGTCAACTATGAGGAAACATATGCCCATGTAGCTAAGATGACTAATGTATGGACAATTCTTGCAATTGTCCATACAGTAGTCATAAAAATTTCTTTAACAAATGGATATAAAAAATGCTTTTCTCTATGGTGATCTTAAAGAAAATATCTACATGACACCCTTTCCTAGTTTATTTTCCACTTCTACTTCTGAAGTTTGTAATTTGAATCACTCATTGTATGGGTTAAAACAACCTCCCTGTGCATGGTTTGAGAAGTTCCTATCTACCTTGCTTCAGTTTAAGTTTGTCCAAAGTCAATATGACTCTTCTTTATTTTTGCATAAAAACTTCGATTGGAATTGTCATTCTTTTGGTCTATATTGATGATATTGTTATAGTGGGAATGGATTATTAATTACTCAGATTCAATGGCACCTTGGGATTGGAAGTTTATTCTGGACAATAAGACCTATTTCTACATCAACATAAATATACTTAGGAGTTAATTGCTTTAACTGGCCTTTAGGATTTTGCTTCGGTTGATACTCTTTTGGAGATAAATGTCAAGTACCATGCTAAAGAGGGAGAACTACTTTTTGATCCATCTTTGTATCACCAATTGGTAGGCAATTTAAACTACTTTAACTGGCTGCGATTTGTTGCATCAGTCGCTATCTTGGTATATTTCATCTTGTGGTTTATTCTTTCTTCTTTAATGTACCTTACTACTTATAGTGATGCCGATTGGGCCGATTGTCCAAATACTAGTTGCTCTGTTACATGTTGGTGCATATTTCTTGGGAGTTCCTTAATATCATGAAAGAGTAAGAAACAAGATTGAGTCGCTAAATCTTTTACTAAATCCGAATATTGTGCTATGTTGGTTGCATGCTCTGAGATTACTTGGCTAAGGGGCCTGTTGGTTGAGCTTGGATTTCCTGGATCTGATCCCACTCCCCTTCATGCAGATAATATAGTGCTATTTAGATTGCTACTAATCGAAGCAGATTGTCATTACATTCAAGAAGCTATAAATACTTGCATTGTTCTTTTCCACATGTTTCCACAACTTTGAAGATTGCTGATGTGTTTACCAAGTCTCTTACTTGATAGTGTCATCAATCTCTCGTTAGCAAATTGATATTTCTTGATCACCCAGCTTCAATTTGACTGGGGATGTTGCCATATAAAGCAAAACTTTATCTTGTACAACTCATTAACCTCCATTGCTGATCTTTTCTAGCTGTATTTTGATTTGTACATCCATAATTAGATTGTATAGCTGTAAGAAAGAGAGAAATCAGCCTAGGATGTTGTAATTCTAAAAATTAGTCTTTGATTACTGTATATTCATCTATTTATTGAATGAAACCAGAACCAAAGGGGATTCATTGAGTTATTCAATCAAATTATTGGTTTTCATTTCAATAGTTATGACATGTAATCTTAATATGTGTTCCGCTTGTGCCATATGTAATCTCTGGCATGTACATTACATTATTAAAAGTGTTCTGAGAAGAAATAAAAGAAAAAAAAAATAAAAGAAAGAAGAAAAACAGATGATATCAAGCGTGTTGAGAGTGTCATTCCAACTCATTAAGTGCACATATACTTTGAAGGGAATACTCTCTGTTTCAAGTGAGAATCGGAGCATGAATTCTATATTTATTGAAAAGAAATCAAGTTCGTGTTTGATTTATGGGAAGAATAAAGAAAAAAATAGCCAAACATTGCGCGTTAGACATAATCCAAGTCTTATGTTATGCTTATCTGTTATTCATCAAGGGAGAAGCGAAAACATCATCCATCCATCTTAATTGGTCATCATGTATTGTATTTCTTTATCTCAGTTAAATCCTTTTTTTTCCTACTTTCTCAAACCCTTTTCCTCTAACCACGTAATAGCCTTAGTCATGCAGATTTAGTTTCAGTTTGTAAAGTTCAAGGGTTGAGAGAGTGATATCAGGAGTGAAATTTAAGCATTATTATTTCTAGCTCGATTTTGTGATTGATAGTATAAAATAATCTGAAAATCTCATTTTGATATTTCCCTAGACATTCCATACACACACAGTGAGATAAAAGCATAGGAATATTATTTCTCCACAAAGTCTAATCCTTGTCATGACATTGCTGTCTCATGAATGAAATGCTACGTTTCATATACTACAAGAAAATACGTCATCAGTGATAAAAAATTATTGACGAATAAAAATCCATCATTAATAACAATAGATTTACGATGGATTAATGTCAGACAGAATACCAAGAGATTTGCGACGGAAATTATCGACAGAAATATTTTTGTCACTAATTTATCGTTATAGTAGTCCACCGAAAAAAAAAGAAAAAAATTTATAAATCTATCGGCGACGGATTACTGATAGAATTTTTAAC
Organism: Dillenia suffruticosa; assembly: GCA_033439265.1. Lineage (NCBI taxonomy): Eukaryota > Viridiplantae > Streptophyta > Magnoliopsida > Dilleniales > Dilleniaceae > Dillenia > Dillenia suffruticosa. The sequence continues at coordinate 12,787,454 of JAVTVX010000001.1, forward strand.
AACGGAAATTTTTCATCGCTAATCCATCGGTGTATTGATGAAAGAAAAAAATTATATATGTATAGCTATTAGTGACGGATTAGTGACGAAAATTTTAGCGATGGATTACCGACTGATTAGCAACTGATTTTTATCTTTTTTATTATTTATTTATTTATTATTTAATAATTCTTCTTATTTTATTTTATTTTTATTTTTTATTTTTTGTTTAATAATTCTTCTTATTTTTATTTTTATTTTATTTTGTAGAAAAATAATATTATCATATTATTTTAAAATTTTAATTATTTTATTTTAAGCTAAATTTTATCATTTTATTATTTTATAATAAAATATTATTTTATATTATTTTATTATTATTAAAAAATATGAGATAAAGATAACAAATAAAAAAGGGACAATGTTAGATGTCTAATTGTGGTATGATGATTGTGTTGTTTAAAATATTTTATGTGTGCGAGGATTCAAGCATCGCGGGAGAATGCTGTGGAGGCATTTTTTACAAATTAAAGGAAGTGGGCGGACGGGCTGCTGCGCTGGGGGCGGGCTCGCAGGTTTGTAGGAGCGGGTGGGCAGGCGCGTGCGGTCAGGTTCGCAGGAGCGGGGCGCGCATGAGCGCATGACGGTGTGGGCTGGGGGCATGTGCGGGCACGTGCGCGAGTAACGGCGCATGGGGGGCACGTGCGCGATTGAGGATTCGAGAATTAGCGACGGAAAGTATCCGTCGTTGATAGTAAAATATTAGTGACGGAATTTTTAGAGATGAAAAAATTCCGTCGCTAATCTATTTTTCAGTTACTAAAAGTTTCGTCGTTGATATTTTTACATATTTTCTTCTATCAACGACGGATATTTTTAACAATAGATTTTTTTCATCATGAATCCGTTGCTGATATTAGTGACGGATAGTATTTCGTCGGTAAAATTTAGTAGGATAGTTTTTAGTAGCGGATTTAGCAATGGAAAAAATCAATCGCTAATATCTTTTAGCGATAGATTTTTTATTTTCAGTGATAGAAATTTTTGTCACTAATATCTTATTTTCTAGTAGTCATGCATTACATTGCATATAGATTTTGTACGTTCGTTTGTTGGAAATGACTTGTTGCATATGCCAAATGCAACGGTGATGCCTTTGAAAGTGAATTGTGATTTTTGTTTTTAGTTTGAGATGTTTTACCTGAAAATTAATAAAAATCTAAGTGTGGGGTATTTAATGTATATAACAGCTTTTTATGCCCTTTTATCATTTAGGTTTTCACTCAATTTTGGTTAATTTTCAAGAAATCTCAAAATTTTTTTTATTTATTTGTTGTCAAAAATAAATTGGAGTCCATAAAAAGGGCCTAAAAAAGAAAAGTTGAGCATGGAGTCTACAAGTCTTGAATCGTACCAAACTCATCGGCACAGCTGCACTTGATATGATTTCTAGTAAAACCGTACTTGCATCAGAGTACCATAATTGCACTGACATGGAAAAGACTCGCCAGTTTTAGCTTGAAACACTTTTGACTAGGGGTGTTATGACACCCGGGTCGAAGTCGGGTATCACAATACCCGAGCTCGAGCTCGATGTAGTTTAGGTGAGCTCGAGCTCATCGAACCTATAATTCTAGAGCTCGAGCTCGACTCAAAGTGTCATCGAGGAGCTCGAGCTTGAGTGTCACGAGCCTGGCCAGGTGAGAGATCTAGGTCAAAAATGCAAAGTATGATGAGAGATTTGCTACTTGCTAGGTCCAACGAACAGTGATGATCTTGCAGAAATGGAGAGAGAACATGTTCACAGCCAAAGAGAGAGAGAGAGAGAGAGTTTACCTTCTGTCACGCCCCGATCCTCGGATCGATAACGTGACAACCGCCGTGTTGCCTTGGTATACGAGCAGAACCTCCCCATATACCGAGATTCCGCAAGATTACAAATCAGTACAACAATTATTCCAATTCACAATCCATCCAAAATAAGAAAACATATAAACAATACACATGCAAAGGACCCATCCGGTCCATCCCTGTACACACGAGCATGCTTCGACACGCAATTGGGGAGGGGGTTCCTGTACATGCATTCATGCAATATGGCCATCCTAGCCAATTTAGAGTTCAACAACAAAATCAAAGGATATACCCGTCTGTTTAACTCAAATCAGCACACAAACATAGCCAACTCGGCCGATCCAATTCACATGTATGCATCTGGCCATCCCAGCTTTTCCAAAAATCAAATAAAGTCCAAATGTCCCATTTAAACAACAAAATTTTTTACCAGAAAGGGATTTTTAAAACAAAACATACCAGTTTCAACATAAAAAAAGTAAGGATTCCATCAATACTTGCTCCTATATATGAAACAAGTATTGATTAAATCCATACAAAAAACAATTATACAAGTCTTCCCTTTTGTGGTTCTAGGAACTACAATTCCCAAAAAATTCTACTTTTGCTAGATACCTATACAAATCAGCAAAAAAATCCTTCCGTATAGCTCCCACGTGCAGTCTCCGAACTAAGTATTCTTTGTAAAATGTTAAGAGAGGGGTGAGTATTGAGGAATACTCAGTAAGTGGAGTGCAATTGTGTGATTGTGTTCATAAATAAGGGGTGAATGTAGGATAGTCAAAGCATATCTCAAAATCACACTTTATATATATAAAAGCATTTCAATAATTCAATCAATCCATAAAACATGCATCCACATTGATCATTTTATCAGAAAATCCTAGGGTCCCATCAAAAGCATTCTCGTCTTAGGCTGGCCGAACCTAGACGAAAGTCCGCGAAGAGTTTTTCCATCCAATGTTTCAAAACATACCCCCTTCCTCGGCATTGGCTCGTACTTCACCGAGGTGCAAATCAGATATAGCACGAACTTCGGCAGAGGGAGGGATGTCTAACTCCCTCGCACATCCAACCCCAACCACGCCACCCCGTCGGGTAGCTCCGTGGTGGGAATGACTATAGCCATTAACTACCAGCACCTTTCATTTCTCAAATACCTCATTTCACAAACCACGTGCAATAATTTTCAACAAATAATCATAAATTTATTGCCATAGCAATTCATAAAGTAACATCAATTAACATATGGCACACATGCATTCATAAATACAGTGGATGCATTCATATTTCATAATTCAGTTCAGACATCCCACAATCACAAAACAATTTATATAAAACATGTAAAAATCTTACAAAATCATTTATAAAACAAATTTTAAAACAAGTTTCTCATTTAAAAACACAATGAACCGTCCATTCACCTCTAGGGAGGGTATCCACTCTCAATTCTGAAATTTAATCCAAGGTAACCCTTCCCAACCTTCGAAGGGGTTATCCTATACCAATAATCACAATTTTATTGTTAGTTCACCCCAAATTCTAGGTTTTATGAACTTTCCTATATTTAGCACATACCAAATTCTTCAATTTCATGAACCAAGATTCTCGTTTCATCATTTCAAGATCATTTGCATCACTAATGATCTTAAATTCCCAATTTTCTTCTGGATTTTACATAACCATAATATTTTTCATATACATTTCAAATTAAGTTATGGGAAAACTATTCTATTTAACCTAACAGGATTCTATCATCCATTAGCATGCTTCTTTTGTATCAAATAGACTAATTCATATAAAATCCTATACTTAATCTTAATAATCACATGTAAAATGTCAGAAAATGCATTCTAATCGAATATAACATACATCCTAAACATATACAAGATCTCTTACCCTAAATTCACTCAATTTATCGAAAGGATTTAAATTTCTCTCACCTATGATTTTTGCAGCTTGCAGCCCTAGCGTGCGTGTGCCTACAACTCGGTCCGGGACTTACAGTACTTCTAGACCGACACAAAATTCAATAATTAGGCTTAAATTACCACGAGAATCAAAACCCCTAACCTATTGATCAACAATCGGCCCTTACCTGTGCAGTGGAAGAGTCGTAGCCTAGGGTTTCTAATAGTGCGGTCGCGACAGAGAGCAGCGAAGATTGCAGGAAGGCTCTCGGCAGAGGGTAGCGTCGCGTGCGAACAGGCGAGGGAGGCAAAAAAGGGCTATCGCGCGCGAGGGAGAGAAGATGAGGCCGTCGCGAGCTTGCGGGAGAGAGAGAGATGGTGGAGAGAACCGTGCGGGGTGGTCAGAGGTGGAGAAAAGGGGCAGAGGACGGCGGAGATGGTGGAGATGGTGGCGAAGAGGCGACGGGCAAGAGAGGGAATCGGGAGAGAGGTAGAGAGTGTGAGAGATTTAGGGCTGAAAGCCCTAATCAAATTGGGGGCCGGGAGATGCGGCGTTTTGGGTTAAAATGCTACGTATCTTTTTTTTTTTTTTTTTTTTTTTAGGTATTACACCTTCGACTACAAATGGCCTTGCAGTGGTGATGCCGACATCGAACAGGATGAATTGCAATCGCTGTTCGCAGATCTCCATTGAAGACTTGAGAATAAAAAATCGCAAAAACCCTAAACAGTGAGAACAAAAAATCACAAAAACTCTCATCAAAGAAATCATTAAAACTTTAAGGGAGAAGAAAAAAATCGTAAAAACCCTAATCTTGCAGAAACCCTAGAGACAGAGAGAGAGAGAGAAATTTCACCTTTGAATCGACCTTTGAGTTGTGAAATCGGAGCAGCGACGGACACAAGAACAAGATCTTCGCTACACAGAGCTTGATCTTTGCCGTGGGATGCGAGAGGTGCTCTACTACGTCACCGCAAAAGGAGAGAGCGATTCGAGATCCAAATTCAGAATAAGAAATGAAAGGACGAAATCGAAAGGAGAGGTGAAAGCCAAATTATCTTTTCGTCCTTCAAAATTTTAAAGTCAAGAATAGTTAGCAGGGGCACATACGTAATTTCACATATGTCGGGTAGCCCGACGGGACTTCGAGCTCGGCATAATTCAGGCTCGAGCTCAAGCTTAATACATAAATGGTAGAGCTCAAGCTCGAGCCTTGACCGGGTAGTGTCACGGGTACCCGTGACACTACTCGAGTGTCTTAACAGGCCTATTGACTAATTTACTTGTAATTTCCTTCTAATGCTCAGAAAAAAGGGAATTTTTAATAACTTTGTGTTCCTTTATAACCCTATTTGACTAGCCTTGTAAAGGAAATATATAAGTGTCTAGAGAGACAATTAAAAGGGGTTTTTTGACCATTCTAGAGAGAGAAAGCAAGGAGATAAAGAGAGAAGGGATTTTCCAGCTTAGTCACTGGGTTTCTATTATAGGAACTATATTGATTTAATTATTAATTGCAATACTGTTGATTTTATTCTTATGAATTGTTTGATTATCATATACTTAATGTCTTTTATTTGACTGACATTATTTTAGCTTGTCCTAAATGTTCATAATATTGAATACAAAAATTTTTTATGAATAGATTTAGGGGTAATCAATATATATTGATTGCATAAAAAAAGATTTGTGTGTGACATATATAATAAATTAAGGAACTTGTTCATAATGTATTGCTTGTAATTAAATCATTGGTAGAGATAGTGATTATTATATAACAATAAGTCAAATATTTATGGAATTAATGCCCACGTTGGGGCATTTTTTCATATTTGAAAAATGTGAATTATCCCACTTTCCATATCCTAAAATGGTAACTGATGTGATTTGAATATCCTTCCTTTTGTGGTTACGGGAGCATAAGGAAACTAGTTCAAAACCCTAGGGAGTAGATCATAATTGTACACCATTGTTGTGGGGCACAATTGAGAAAAAACAACTTCTTGAGAGTGAGGGCTAGAGAAATTCAGAGTAGAGAATTTTCGGTGCCGTCTTTGTTACTGGATTTAGATTGTGGTGTTGTGATACTGTGGTGATAGTTCGATTTTCATGGTTAACATCCCGACGGTGAGGTCGTTCGTGCAAAATTCGTGGTTCGCCAAATTTCCTGCGATCTGTTCATTAAGATATGCCTGAAAAACATAAACTTTTACGATTCTGAAAATTAGTCATGCTTCCGTATGTATGTGTGCATATAAATCCAACATTGGTATTAGAGTGTAGGTTTGGATTTATTAAATAATTTTTGGAATATTTTTGGGTATAAAAATATGTGATTGAAAATTTGGAGTTCAGATCACGGATGAGTTTCGTGAATCCAAATATACCGTAACTTTGCCCATGTCATATAGATCATGAATATATTTTCTTGGAATTTTTAGAGCACGTTTTGGCCATTAAAATTAATGCCAAAGTTTTCGGCCTAAATGGTACTCAAAACTTAAAACCCTAAATCTATCCGTATAGAGGGATTTTTGATATAAATAAATGACATATTTGTATTCCATGTGCATTGATCTACGTTTTGACATGCATTTTGTGATGAATCATTGCCGAAAACTGGGTTTTCCGACGACGCCGTGAAGGGCAAAAATTTGGATATTTAATTCGCCATATTTTGCGCTTGAATCCCCCAAAAAATAAGTTCAAAATGTTTTTGGGAAGTCCAAATATATTTTCCGGTTGAAATCGCCGTGAAAAACAGGCCAACAATGGGTTTTCTGGAAACCGGGTTGGAAAACCCGATTGCAGTCCCATTGGGTGAGGAAGAAGGATCCAAACCTACGGGCGCGTGCACGACGCACATGAAGAGTCGTATCCAGCAGCAATCGATAGGCGCGTGTTCCTGACGTGTGAGCAAGGCTCGTGAAGTGGCCAGGGAGTCGGATCGGGTCGGAGTCTGACCCTCTCCGACCCATGAACTGACACGTGTCGAGTCGGACCCTACCCCCATTGACTACAAGTCGGGTCAACCCTGACCCGATTGACCAACCCGTTGACTGAGCCGGTATGGTCAACCTTAACCCGTTGACCGACCTGGTTGACCCGGCTCAGCACGTGTAGGTGTGTGAGATGCGCGCCGCGAGTGGGTGTGCGTGGGCTGAGTCGTGCCTGGAGTATGGGGGCGCGTGCGAGGCGTTGTGCATCTGGCGAGTTAGCCAGGCTATTGCCTGCGCGTGGAGGCGTGTGGCAAGGACAACAGATGTGCCATCGGCGCGTGGCGGCACGTGGCAGTGCGTGGTGACCCCGTTGGAGTATCAGGTCGTCTGAAATTGAATTTTTTCAATTTTTTGAGGGTCTTATATCAATATTTGTGACTATTTGTAGGATTTTGTGCGCTGAATCCAAGTCCGGATGGTGAGATGAGATCCCGAGTTATGGTGTATGGTATCCATCCATACGCTACTTTGGGGTCAATACTCGAATCATTTTGGACTTGATGATTCATAGGGTGTACGAAAGTGTGAGAATAAGCATTACTAGTCACTGACGTCTCTTTCTTTTTGTGTGACAGAAACTATGGCTACAACAAGAAGTATCGTAGTTGATCTCGTTAAAGGAGACAAACTGAATGGTGACAATTTTGAGATTTGGCACCGTAAAGTTTAGTTTGTCTTCGAGGAACAGAACGTAGTGGAGGTCCTACTTCACGAGATGACAGACCCCGAGGTAGGTGACACGCCTCAGGCAAAATTGGATGAAGAGGCGTATCGTGCATGGAAAAGGAAGGATGGCCAAGCTAGGGTAATCCTCTTTAGCAGCATGCACGATGATCCAATTCTAGTGTATGAGCAGTATCTTATTGCGATGTCATTTGGAGTGCTCTGAAAGAGCACCTTGGCTCCCGATCAGCTCCTAAGCTGAGAATGCTGACCTATAGGTTCATTACCTATAAGAAAAAGCCTGATTATACTATGAAACAGCATCTGATCCATATGTCGAGTATGATCGCTTCTCTAAAGAACATTAGGGAGCCGATGTTTGATGAGCTTTAGGTACTGGGGGTGATCCAGTCCTTGCTCGAGACGAATGTTAGCTCTTTCACGAGAGACCTATATTAGGAAGATTCTCGAGTACTTTAGGATAAGTGATTGTAATCCCATAGATATTTCAATGGGCAAGTGTGATGGCCTAGGTCTTGAGATGTGCCCGAAAATTCAGGAAAAAATAAGGGACATGTAAAAAATCCCTTATTCCAGTGTAGTAGGAAGTTTGATGTACGCAATATTGTGTACATGATTGGACATATGTTATGCAGTCGGTCTGGTGAGTAGATAACAATCAAATCCTGAAAGGGGTTACTAGAGAGTAGTGAAAAGAATTTTTTCGATATCTCAAGGGAATTGCGAGCTATTCCTTGTGTTATGGGAGAGGTGATTTGCGCCTTGTGGGATATCCAGACGCCGATTGGGGTGGTGATCTAGATAAACGCAAATTGATGTTAGGTTTTGCCTTCTTGCTCAATGGTGGTGCCATTTCTTGGAGCAGCAAGAAGCAGACCTATGTAGCTTTATCTATGATGGAGGCTGAGTTCGTGGCTTGCTTAGTCGCAGTTCATGAGAGTGTTTGACTCCGAAAACTATTAGATAATTTACGGGTTGTTGCTGATAGTAGGAGATCGGTGATAATCTACTGTGATAATCAGACCACTATAGCCAATACCTGAGACCCTAAGTATTATAGTAGAACCAAATACAATGGCACCAGATATAATTTTGTTAAAAACATCATCGAGAAGGGTGAAGTGACCGTCAAGTACATCTCGACACACAGCATGATGGTTAACACCTTCACCAAATCCATCGCTAGAAACTCATTTGTAGCATATAGAGAGTCATTGAGTTTAGAAATATTTTGACATTTCTTATCTTGTACTAAATTGACGATGTGATACTTATTGCATATATATAAGATTTTGTGTATTATTTAGTCACATTTGCGTTATTATTTTATTTTTTAAATAATGCACATGTTTTTTTAAGATCATATATGCTTTGATGTGATAAAAGATATATAAGGCAGGCGAGGTCGACTCTCTCACACGAGTAACCACCTTTAACTCTGAGTGAGCGGAGATGAGACGGTTTCTAGTTGTAAGAGACATTGAGAGTGGCCCTGCTAGAATATAAGTCGCCCTAATATGTGTTCAGGATGAGGTCGTTTGGGATATGACCGACATGGAAATATCCACATCCATGTTACCTATGATTAGCCTGATTTGAGATCTCGGACATTACCTACGGTAGTAATATTGTCTCTGAGACACACTCTTTGAGATATCTGGGTAAAATTTTATGTGCAAACTGAGTCCCGTATTCGCACAATATTAGAAAAATCTGACTATGCCCTTTTGAGGTATGAGGGTTTGACATTGTGACATGCATTTCATATCACGTGTGATAGATGACTAGGGATAGTTAGAGCTATTACATGAGACGATGATCTAATCTAGATTCCCGTTCCCACTGTGTGAAACCCAAAATCCATTGGATGAGATCTCTAGTACCCTTATTTTGCTTTTAGCTGTCTCTATAAGTCTCGATTCAGTGTTTGCTATTTTAGTCTATTTACCTATGCCAAGAAGCTAAATTGAGATCTAAAGGGTAGGTGTAGGAAAATGGCTGAATTGAGACTAATGTATTCGAGTTTGGAAAAGGAAGACCAATCTACATTATATCGTTGTGTTATATTCATTTACCAGTCTGTTTCATTTATCCATATTGGGATACGAGCGTAATAGTGAATACATAGTTGAGTACAAATTGGGGATCACTTTCGATGAAGAAAGTGGCTCGATCGATGTAACTGTGTTGAGTTTGGGGTACAACGAGACTTTTTCATACTAATGGTGACTACTCGATCATCCTAACAGGTGTATTGAGAAATCTTTACTTACAGGTGTACTGTTCAGTCACACGACACCCAATCCTGTATGAAAATTCGGTAGGATGATATAGGAGATCGCATGAACTGTGATCTTGTGACGGATAAAAATATCCTCGTGTGTAAGTAGGAGATGATGAATTAATACCCATCTTGGGGCATTTTTCCATGTTTGAAAAATGAGAATTATCCCACTTTCCATATCTTAAAATGGTAACTGATATGATTTGAATATCCTTCATTTTGTGGTTACAGGAGTGTAAGGAATCGTGACGTGTTTCATACTGCGTGTTATAAGATGAGTAAGGATAGTGTAAGCTACTACATAAGACGATGATCTGATTATAATCCCCGTTTCCACTGTGTAAGACACGAGATCCATTGGGTGAGATCTCTAGTACCCTTATTACTTTCATCTGATTTTACAAGTTTTGATTCAGTGTTTGATACTTTAGTCTGTTTACTTATGGTCTGAAAGATAAATTAAGATTTAAGGGGCAAGTTTAGGAAAACAGTTGAATTGGGGCTGATAGATTTGAGTTTGAGAAAAGGAAGACCAATCAACATTACATCATTGTGTTGTGTTCACCTACTGGTCTGTTATGTTTATCTATATTGAGATTCAAATATAATAGTGAATATACAGTTGAGTAATGATTGATGATCACTTTCGATAAGGAAAGTGACTCGATGCGTGTAATTGTATTGAGTTTAGGGTATAGCGAGACCTTTTGATACTAACAGTGACTTCTCGATCATCATAACAGGTGTATCGAGAAGTCTTTACTTATAGGTGTTTTCGTTAGTCGCACAATACCCAATCCTGTATGAAAATTCAGTAGGGTGATGTGGAAAATCGCATAAGTTTTGATCTTGTGACGAATAAAATGCTTTTATGTGCAAATGAGAGATGAAGGTAAAAGTGCCCATGTGGGGCATTTACCTTGTTAATATTCCAAAATTGGAAGTTGGGGAATAATGGATCAACCCATTATTCCAACTTTCCAAATATATTACCCATGAGGGATCAAGTGGTTGAGAAAGGAAGAATTCTGATTTTGAGAGAAAAAACACTTTTTCTTTGATTGAGGGATTAAGAAAAATTCTGCGTAGAGAATTTTTCACATCATTTTAATACTGGATTGAGGGTTGCGGTGTTGTGGTATTGTGATAATAACTCGCACAGTGTAGTTATCATCCCGGTGGTGAGATCGATCAAGAAAGGGTTCATGATTCCCGATTTTTTCTGTAATGTATTCACCAAGATATATATGAAAATCCAAACATTTTATTATTCCGAAAATTCTATCATACTTCCGCTTGAGTATGAATTAAATATAACATTATCAATGATAGAGAAAGAATACCCGGGACCATCATTGTCCGCATACTTGCAGGCTATATTAAGTTTACTGTCCCAGACATTGTCTGCATATATTGGCCTTTCCAGTTTCATTGGTGGCTAGACCAGCAATTCTGCAACCCATCACCTTGCTGTTTCAAGATACTGGGACAATCATTTCGGCTTAAAAGAATTTTTCCAAAAGCCTCCAAAAATAGAATCTGCAGATCCTATGCTCTCTTGAGTTTATATAGTGAAAAACAAGATCTGCAATTTAAGAAAAATTTTTAGACTTGATAAAATGAGCATCCCGGAGTAGAAGTGCTTCTAGAGCTTCACCGAACTTCCTCTATTTGTTATGGAATTTGTATAAAATTCATCCATTCCACTGTTGCTATTTCTCTTGTATAACAACTGTGGTGAATGAGTAGTTATTCTATGCAAATTAGCAAAGACCATGTCCACAGTGATATCAGCACGGTGGAAAAGAGAGCATGTTTCTCAGATTCAATATTACCAGACCATCAAAGTGGGCAACCAAAACCGTGGATGACCCTGGTTATTGTGCTTCTGCAGCACCATGGTCTAAAGCTTCCTTAGATTTTTAAAGCAACAATTTTCAAGCCAAACTTGGAATGAGTAAAGAGAAGACTGCTAGACATGATGATGGTTTCATTTGGTGCATTTAGTTGGAAACTCAATTTCTGGGAGGTATGTACCTTATCAATGAAAGTGAAAGAATACCTGGGAGCAGCATTGTCTTTCTTAAAACTTCAGCAAAGTCTCTCCGTCGCCTCTTGTTCTGTGCAAGCAACTTAGCATCTTGGGTAGGGAAAGAATACCCAGTTCCCTCTAAATAGTCCAATTTTCCAACTTTTTTCAGATAGCAGTCAGGTATTGTAATATTGTTGAGCCTAACACTGAAATACAATGACTCACCGTTAGGCGTCTTGACATATAAAACGGGGAAGACATGCATTCATATAAACTAGTGTAGCTTTTGTAAAAATTTGTACCATAAAAACATTTGTGTACAACCGCTGAAGGCTGTTCATTCCTCTGTAACATGGAATCTTCTCCTCAATGATACATATATCCTAAAACAGAGACCAGACCTTCGGTTTGTTTGGGGGGGGGGGGGAAGGGAAGCCAAAAAGAGAAAAACAAGAGAAGTTTCTACATACAAGAGTAGTCGGGGAGCCGCTTGCTTCTGTTAATGTTCAGATTATCACTGAAATGCAAGGACTGACTGCATTAAAATTTTGTTCCCAAAAAAAAAAAAAAAAAACTGTGCAATACCTAAACAAAATTAGGCAAGGTATCGATACCCAAACAATAAAGAAGGTCGTCTAATACAAGGTCGTTCAATTGTTCCTAGGCGTTTGCCCTCTACAAGGCAACCCCTGAATGCACCTGACTCCTCCGTAATATTGAATCTTCTTTATTTAACATATTCAATGAGATGAAAATCCTGAAGTAGAGACCAGACGAATGTTTGTGAGATGAAAATAAAAAAAAGGCAACCAGAAAGAGAAACTAAAAAGAAGAGCAGAGGTGGGATGCTTCAGATTTCAAGCAGCAGCAAAGTTCTTACATCATTCTTGAAACTCCCAGCAGCAAAGTTGTTGCCCTAGCCTTTGGAAGCGATGGGAGAGGAGGGAAAAAAATTACACACGCACAAACAACGTCATTGAAAAACCTAACCCTAACCTTAAAACTATCCTAATCAAACCTTAATTCATTTTGAGATGAGACCTTAAAACAATATGAAAAAATAAGTTCAAAACCCTAATCCTAAAACTATCCAAATCAAACCCTAAAACATTTTGAGATGAATGAGAGAGTTTGTTTTTACTTTCTTAAGAGATTTTACAGGCAAAGAGCAACAGTGAGCATTCACAAAGACAAGGCAAAAAGTCAAAGACGAAGAGGGAAAGCAAGATGGGACTTAGAGCATTCGCAAAGGAAGAGGGTTGAAAATTCCTCAAGGGTTAGAGATAAATGACGTCGCTCTCAACTCCCTCATAAAACAAGAAAAAAAGGTTCAAGATCACTAAGTTCAAGGTCATTCGATGTTATCACTAAAAACTCTCAAAATAGTAACTACAAAAATAACGTCACTAAAAAACTCAAATTTACAACTTTTAGTGATAAAAAAAATTGTCACCACCAAATTTGGACATTAATAGTGCTCAAATTCATAGGGTTTTTTCCCCACCATGCCATTTAGTTACCTTTTTATGACCACTTTTTTATGCTAGTCACAAAAATCTACATGGTCACCAAAATTTAGTAATGAATTTTTTCATTTCCAAAGGTTACTATTAGTGACCAGATTTTAGTCGTTATTAAATTTCTTGTCACTAAAGGCCCTTTTTTTTAGTGCTATATTTATATACTTCTACCTAAAAAATGGAATGTTTGACTAACAAGTAAGAAAATATCAGTTACTAGAGATAAAAAAGGAATCAGAATGAAGTTTATTTTTTAAATAAATAATGATTGACTAAATCAATTATCAGCTAAATCAACTAAATATATAATGATTGACTAATCAACCAAATATATAACGATTGATCGTAATAATTAAATAATTGATTAAATCAATCATAATGATTGAATAAATCAACCAAATACTCTGATGTAACAGCTAATTGGAGATAGACTTTGAATACTCATTGGCCCGTAATTTGGGCTCTCTCTTATGTTGAGAATGAGGCCCATTTGGGTTTATTTTAACACTCTCTCTAAAGTTTGGCAAGTAAATATCTTTGGAGTCTAACTCACAAAGGATGTTTCGCATGTGACTTGTTGTAGTTTTCTTGGTGAAAATATTAGCAAGTTACTCAATACTCTTCACGTGTGGGATGACTATGGTCTTGTCTTTAGTTTTTTGATGTTCGAAGCGATAATCAACTTCAATATGTTTCATTCTCTCATAGAAGACAGGATTAGAAGTAATGTGAATGACAGACTAATTGTCGTAGAAGTTTGATAACGAAAGTGACTGGAAACCCTAACGCTTCAACTAAAGCCTTTAGCCAAATGATTTCACTCATTACAACTAACTTGGCTCTGTACTCAACTTTTACACTAGATCTTGAAACTACAAATTGTTTCTTGCTCTTCTAGGACACGAGATTCCCACCAACAAACATGTAGTAAGCTATGTTGGATCTTTTGTCCATTGAGCTTTTGGCCTAATCTGCATCACAATAGCCCATAATTTCTAAACATTAATTATTTTTCATGCAAATTCCTCTCTTGGGAGATCCTTTAAAATTCCTAAGAATCCTTTTTGTTGCGTTCCAATGGCACACCTTAGGAGCATGCATATACTAATTGATTTCACTCACAACATATGTAATGTTAAGCCAAGTAATAGTTAGACAAATGAGATTCTCAACGAGCCTTTGGTACCTTTTTATATCTGAAAAGTGTTAATCCGCATCCTTCTAATAATCAAAAGTTGAAATAAGGCTAATAGCTAATTTTGCTCCTAATTTGCCCACCTCTAGCAAGAGATTAGAGCATAATTTCTTTGGAATAGAACAAGCCCCTTGTGAGAGTAACCAAATTCTATTCCTAGAAAATACTCCCAATAACAATGATATCATTAACATATATGAGTACAATAGTGATTCTTCTATTATCAAATTTAATAAATAGGGATGAATCACTATTGCACTTTTTAAAGTTATTACTAAGAAGTGCAGATCTTAATTTTATGTACCAGATCTGAAAAGATTGTTTGAAACTATAGATGGCTTTCTTTAATCTGCACACTTGTCTTTCTGAATTTAGTTGAGCTCTTGACATAGATGCATGTAGACCACCTCTTCTAACTCACCTTGCAAGAAGGTATTTTTTATGTCCGTAAGGTACATTGTTAGCATCTATTGGTTGCAAGAGACAATAGGACTCTTATGGTGTTCATCTTTGCCATTGGCACAAAGGTCTCCTTATAGTCCACTCTACAGGTCTAGGCAAACCCTTTGGCTACAAGTCTAGCCTTGTAATGATTAATTAAACCATTGCTTTTATGTTTGATCTTGTAAACCGATTTACATCTTATTGCTTTCTTTCTTTTTGTAAGAGTTACTATTTCTCAACTCCTGTTCTTTGTGAGAGCATCTATCTCTTATTTCATTGCTTTCCTCTATTCTGGGTGATCATTGACCCCATTCAAGCTCCAAGGCTTCTGTACTTGATCAATGTTACTCAAGAATACTTGGTGACTTGAGAAAACATTAGCAATTGTGTAATAGTCAGCAGTGGGATAAGATGTAACGTTAGAGATATAGTATTCCCATCTTGATGGAGGGAACCTCAACTTTGTTAACCTTTTGAGTGGAGGTGGAGATGATGGCGAGTCATTAGACTCCTCATTTGCTTTTGAAAAAGTGAGTCTTTTCAGAGTTGGCCTCTCCCTTGCTCATTACTTCTTTTAGCTTTGGAGGAGCTTTCATCTTCCCTTTGTTGAGAATTTTCTGGTTTTCCTTTATCTTGCTCTGAATTCTCAGATTGGTGAGAAGGATTATTAACTTCCTACGGAGTTATCAGGAAAAATTGTAGATGTTCTTTTTGTGGCGTTCTCTCTTTACTTATATATGCAAAATAAAACTTGTTTTTCACAAATATCATATCTATTGATATGTATATTTTACTAGTTGTAGGATCACAACATATGTAATCTTTTTGAAATGACATGTATCCTATGAAAACACACCACTTTCCTTTTTTATCTAATTTATTTTAAAATTGTTCTTGTATATCTTCATAGCATATGAATTCAAGCATTTTAAGTAAGCAGTAGTACTAATTGCATTGCTCCAAAAACTTTTAAACATATTAGCATAGAATATGAGTGTTCTTGTTATTTCAAGTAAATGCCGATTTTTTCTTTCGACTACTCCATTTTGATGAGGGTGTATAGAAATGGGTTTTGGTAGATTATTCCCTTTTCTTCTAGAAAATTTGTGAATGCATGATTCATGTATTCCCCCATTGATTGTCTTAAATATTTTTAATTTTCTATTATATTGTTTAGCAAAGTAATTGTGAAAACTTTTAAATGCTTTAAATGCTTCTACTTTTGCTTACACCCATATGTATCTAATCTTGTGATTAATAAAAGATATAAAATATTTAAAATCTCATCTAAATACTATAGAGGATGTCCGAATATCAAAACTTTAAGATTAAAAGTACTTTTATAAATTATTTCTGAAATTAGATAGTGCATTCAAGTTTCTTTTTCAAAAATACTTGTTTCGCAATATTTATCTTTATATTTTTTTGGTAAAAAATAACCATTTTAAAATTTGTTTACTAGGATTACCTAATCAGCTTGCCACAAAATATAACTTTCTCCTTGGCATGCCATATGTACATGGTTGTCTTAATCCAAAAAATATAAATCATTTCTCTTAAATCCCATACCAATCACTTAATTCGTTTTGAATCCTAAAAAATAATAGTGTCACAATCAAATGTAAATTTACAATTTTGACCTCTAGCAATTTGGCTAAAAGATATAAGATTAGAAGAGAATTAGAGATTTTTTTTTTCCAAAAAATTAACTTATCCAAATTCTCTTACTTTTAAATTATGCTCATTAGTGAGCTTAGTTGTCTTATGGTTTGTGAGAGGCTTTAGTTTATTAAATTTCTTTTTATCTCTAACCATATGATGCTTGCAATCCAAATCTATTTGTAATACTAAAATATTTGGTGTTAGAAATTTTTTATTGATTTTTTAATATTATTTGTAAAAAAAATACCAGTTGTAATTGGTTGCAATTTATCAATGAAGATCTTATAAAATTTTGTTGAAAGAAAAATAGGTTTTGATAGATGATTTGTGACAATTAAAAACTTATTTGAGTCAATTGAATGAAAATGAGTCGACTTGTACTATGAGAAGGCAACTTAAATCTCAAGAATTTGCATTTTGGTTAAATATAGAGTTACCAAGGCAACCTGAGCAACTGCCAAGGTGACTTGTGGAGATTAGCTCTCAGAATTCATAACTCTGCACAAAGGCAAGTCACCTTGTCCCAATGACAAGTTGACTTATGTCTCTAAAACACACAGGCACGCCGCCTTGCCTCGATGATAGGTCGACTTATGTTTTTTGACTTTGGGTCTAGTAAGGCTACTTCTGGCTAGCATAAGCCAACCTGCCAAGTTTAAGTCACAGAAGTATATTTCTGCACAAAAAAATGGAAATTGGGTCATCTTGAACCAATTTTGAGGTGACTTGAGGATCAATGAAATGAAGAGTAAGGTGACTTGTTGGACAACAAAGCGACTTGGCATCAAAAAACCTTAGACACATAAGGCAACTTATACTCTATTACAAGTTGACTCATAAGTGTAAAAGACTATGAAATGACAGAAATGGACATCCAAACACGAACAAACTTAAAAATAATAAGGGGCAAAGTGGAGATTTCACACTCCACTATTAAAAAGGCATAAAGATGCCTTCATGTCATTTCTTCTCCCCCGAACTCACTCTTCTCTCTTGATACTCTGTCTCTCTCTCGACTCTCATCTCCCTCACCCATGTCTCTTAATCCCTCCAAAATCAATTAAATCTCCCTCAAATCCACTCTATAAAACTTCCAAATCCTTAATCAAACACTTAGATTGAGATAGATTTTGGGGAAAGAAATCTAGGGTTTGCTTGAAGAAGGGAGAATTTAGGGTTTTGGAAACCCAACATTCAAACCTCAATCCAACCCCAAAATTGAGGTAATTTCTTCATTATAAACTTGGATTTAGCTTCCACATTAGTGAATTTAAATTTGTTATTAAGATTTGAGACATTTGTTTGAGAGCATAAATCTAGAATTGTAAATTAGGAAAAATTGGGAAATTTGTGAATAAGAATTGTATATTGGTACAAATAGTTTGTAAATGATGGAATTAGAACATACGTTCTTGGATTGGAGAAATTAAGGTTTGTGCTAAGTTTGGAAAAACTCATAAACCTTAAAATTGGATTTAATTTAACATTTAATTGATGTGATTGTCTTAGGATAATTTTATTGGAAATCAAGAATGGATTATTTTGGAATTAATTGTGAATTTGAGAGTATTCACCATCACAAGAGGTGAGTGGATGGTTATGTTTAGTATGGATGATAAAATGTTTTCAATTACTATTCGTAAATTGAATTTTGAAAGAAATTTGAAATGGATTTGAAATATTTTGTGATTGTGGTGTGCTCAAATAGAATTGTTGATAAATCCATGACTCTATTGATATTTGAATTGTTTGTACCGTATTACAATGGAACATTGATTGTGTTGCTCTCTTTTGTATATGAACACAAATGTTGAATGATAAAATGAATATTTTTGTAATATGGTGCTGGAAAAAGAGAAAAGACTATAGTCTAAGTTTTCTACAGATCAGACCATCGGGGCAGCGTGGTCAAGACTGGTTTATATTTGGCTTGGTAGTAGTGGGATGGAGAGCCTCCTCAAGTTGTTCCCGTGATAAGATGGCGGCATCCCACTAAAATCCGGGCCAACGTCAAGGCAGGAGTATTTTATAAAAATGATGGAAAACCCTTTGGCGGATTCTATCAACTGTCATTGGTAGGAAAACGGTTCTAGCAACCCCAAATAAAATTTGGAAAGGAAATGAAAATGAGTTGTTGATGAACAACTTATGAGCCATGGGTAAATTGTTCCGAAATTTATTTTGTGCAATTGATTTTCATTATTGCATTGAAAATATATTATGACATATATGTTTGGTATCACCACCACCACTTTTTATTCATGTTCAGCATGTCATTGCATTTCACTCACTGTGTATTTTTATACTCACCCCTCACTTTCAAATTTTTTCAGAGGAAGCTTAGTTGGTGACGTAGATGTTACCTAGTGTCATCGAAGAAAGTATATTTTGTTGGCCTTCAATATATAATAGTCATGAGAATATTTTTTTTGGGAACTATGTTATGTGATCCCTGGAAGGAAAATTTTTGTATATTTTGATAGGTTTGGATTTGACAAATACTTGTTTGATTATCTATAGGCAAATATTATCAAATTCTTACTTTTATTATGTGGAATTTATTTAAATTGTTTAAAAATTTCTTTTGTAAAAAGTATTATTTTCGTTGGGACATTTGGATTGTGTGGTAAATTTTGAGCAATTTTGAACATGTGAGTTTGTTTAAATGCTTGATAATTGATTTGAATGGTCAGATTGACCCGATGCATGTATTTTTTAAACAAGGATGGACCAAACTGGTCCTTTTATTTTGCGAATGAATGCATGCTAGTTATTTTGTTGGATAAATTACTTTGGAAAATGAATGGATATTAGAATGTCTTGCGCTATCTCAGAGCACGGGGTGAAGTACACACATATTTCGGGATAATGCGGCGGTTGTCGTGTGTTCGATGGGCAGGGTTGAGGCATGACACTACTAACCAATCTTGGAAATTCAAAGTTAAGTTTAAGCACATACTTGGATTGGTCGATACACACTTAAGCAGCACTTTTGATATGGCACTCTTGATAGCCGACTCAAGTGCTACATTTTGGGTTACATTAGGAGAGATTTGCT
This sequence comes from Dillenia suffruticosa, assembly GCA_033439265.1. Taxonomy (NCBI): domain Eukaryota; kingdom Viridiplantae; phylum Streptophyta; class Magnoliopsida; order Dilleniales; family Dilleniaceae; genus Dillenia; species Dillenia suffruticosa. Next base: position 12,807,076 of record JAVTVX010000001.1, read on the forward strand.
GCTTTCTTTTCAGGTGCTTAGGTTTCATGTGAGGGTGAAGAAGCCAACATTTTTCTTACGAATGATTTGGTTTTTTTATAGAATGCACATACCTTTTTGGCTGCATGTCACACCCCGATCCTCGGATCTAGCACGCAACAACCGTCTCATTGTCTCGGTACACGGGCAGAGCCTCCTCATATACCGGGACCCCGCAAGGCTATATTACTGAACAATAAATCTTTCAGTACACAAATCCATCAAAGTAAGAAATTCATAAAAACAATACACATGCAAAGGACACATCTGGTCCATCCTTGTACACACAAGCATGCAGTGTGGCCATCCAACCATTCTAGAAATCTCAGTACAAATAAAGCATTCAAAATAAAAAAAATCTCAAATCATAGTCGCAGGATTTTTACTAATACTTTCCTGAAGAAAACAAGCCAGCATTAATAAAATCCAAAAGGTATAAGATGTACAGAATTTCATAACACCAAAAATAAATATCAAAATTCAACATTTCAATCCAAATGTCCCAATACAAGATAAAACATTATCCAAAAACAGTTAAATCAAAATAATAAAGTTTCAAATTATAATTGTCGGATTTTACCAATACTTGCTGAAGAATTCAACCAGTATCAGAAAAATCTGCATGGCATGATGTGTACAGAACTTTCATTCCATGGATTTATGATTTATAACTCCCAAAAACTCTACACTACTAAATACCTATGCAAATCAGCGAAATATCCTTCGCAACCTCCAACGTCCAGTCTTCGAACTAAGTATTCTCTAAAAAATATGGAGAGATGGGTGAGTATTGGAGAATACTCAGTAAGTGGAGTGCAATGGTATGATTGTATTCATAAATGAGAGGTGAATGTGGGGCAGTCAAAATATATCTCATAACCACACTTTATATATGTAAAAGCATTTCAATAATTCAATCAATTTGCAAATCATGCATTCACATTGATCATTCCATCAGAAAATCCTGGGGTCCCATCGAAAGCACTCCTGTCTTAGGCTGGCCGAACCTAGACGAAAGTCGGTCAAGAGTTTTTCCGTCCAATGTTTCAAAATATACCCCCTTCCTTGACGTTGGTTTGTATCTCACCGGAGTGCAAACTAGATATAGCACGACTTCGGCAGAGGGAGGGACGTTTAACTCCCCCGCACATCTTACTCCAACCACACCACCCCGTCAGGTCGCTCCGTGGTGGGAATGACTATAGCCATTAACTACCAGCACCCTTCATTTCTCAAACACCTTATTTCACAAACTATGTGTCATAATTTTCAATAAATAATCAAAAATTTCTTGCCATAGCAATTCATAAAACAATATCAATTAACATATGGCACATATGCATTCATAAATACGGTGGATGTATTCATATTTCACAATTCAGTTCAGACATCCCACAATCACAAACTAATTTATATAAAATATGTAAAAATCTTATAAAGCCATTTATAAATCAATTTTAAGACAAGTTACTCATTTAAGAATATAATGAACCATCCACTCACCTTTTGGAAGGATAATCACTCCCAATTCTCAAATCGAATAAAATCCTACCCCTCCTTTAATTCCGAATGTCTTAACCTAAGACATTGGTCATAAATGAATCATAAAATCGTACACTAAACTTTAAGGAAAGCTATTCTACACCACCCAACAAGTTTTTAATTTCATTTAACACGTTTCTTTCATATTAATCAGCCTACATTCATGTAAAATTTATACGTAACCCTAGAAATCACATATCAATTTTTAGAAAGGTGCACTCTCTTCAAATTCCGTACATTTTTCAGAACATATACAAAACTCTCATTTTATATTCAGCCTAAACTCATTCAACTACCGAAAGGATTAAAAATTCCCTCACCTAGGGTTTTCACAGCTCGCAAACCTAGGTTTCGAGCGCCGTTTGATTTAGTCCGGAACCTGTAACGCTTCCAAATTGAAACACATTTTAGCAATTAAACCTAATTACTAAGCAAATTCAAAACCCTAGAGCTAGAATTAGGAACTAGTCCTTACCTGCGCAGAGAGAGAATTGCAGTCGTGGCCTATTTTTGAAGGTCCAATCGGGCTCCAGTTTGGGATGGTTGCAGAAGGGAAGTGTTCATAGCGAGCACTGTGCGAACGAACAAAGGAGGGAGAGGAAAAACTGTTCGCACATGAGGGAGAAGAAGAGAAAGCTCTGTTCACGTGCGGGAGAGAGAGAAAAAGGGAAAGAGAGAGGGAAGGATGGCCGCGTGTGGTGGTCGAAGGAGGAAGGTGTTGGCTGTGGGAGGTAGAGAAATTGAGAGAGAAAGATTGAGGGCGAGAGATGAGAGAGAGTGACGGGAGAGAAATGAGGGAAAAGGGAATTGGGAAAGTGATTTTTTGACCCCCTTTTCTTGTTGGTGCCATACTGTGTGTTGCACCTTGTTGGCAACTTGCCATCCTGTAGTCGAATTGAAACCATGCCATTCTACTTTGGATTGAGGAGCATGCTCAAGTTTCATACTTGTTTCTACTCATTGGATCATGGATCTCACTTCTTAGTAGGAAGGAAAATCCTTCATTTGAAGGATTTCTTGATTAACATGTGTGAATTGCTCTCTAAGAGAGATGAGAGGCCCAAAGAACTTGTCTTCATCCTTTCCTTTTTTTTTTGTAGAATATTGAGGTCGGTTGTGATCGGCCTCAAAGTTTTGAACTTATTCCAAAAATCTTCATATTTGCCAAGTAGTTTGGTGAGAGATTTATCATCCTTCTTGGTATTGGCAACTCGCCCTCTTTATCTCACAAACTCTTCTAAAATCTGATTTTTGTCCATGAAGATTATACATTTGATCTCATAGGGCTTTAGGATTTGGGGAGCAAGTGATTTTAATTCTATAAGTTTGATCCATAAAACTTGTAAGTATGATAAACACTTGGTCATCACTCATTTTTTATTCTTTGAATGCTGGGTCTGACTTTTCAACAGACTTCTTTGTAATGTGACTTGAGAGATTTCTTGAGTCTAAGAATTTGTTGACATGAGCAGCTCACTGAAAATAATTTGAGGAGGGAAGAAGAATAGAAGAAAATGATTGGGAATGAAAATGATTGATTTGGAAAATGGGATCTCCTAACCTTGAATAGGAAGGAATCAAAATTTGCTATGATAGCATATTGAATTTTTAAATATCTTGGAGTAAGGATATTGAAAAAAAAAAACAAGAGAATTTTTGTTTTAATTGATGAAAGAAAACATTTGAAAAGAGAGGGACGATTACCCTTTACAAGAGAGAGGAGAAGATTGCTAATATAAAAGAGAAATGAAGATCGGACTTCTTTTCTTTGTGTTTGAGAATGATACAAACACCTACATTTATACTCTTTTGTCTAAAAAAGGAATGTTCGACTAACAAATAAGGAAATATCAATTATTAGAGATAATAAAAGGAATGGGAATAAAATCTGTCTTCTAACAAAACAATTTAAAATCAGATCAATCGGAATTTATAGTGAATAATGGGATTACATTTGGCTGCACCGTTTGCTCTTGAAGCAGCAATGACTATCTCAATGTAGCTGCGCCATAATCTAGCAAAAGCCATTTGGGCTACAATGCCAAGGCAAAAATCATAATTTTTTTAGTTGGACAAAAAGGGAATTATTTATTGTTTTGACCTAGTATATTTTATTTTTCCTGGAGGAGTATATAGCACTCCTTAGGACAATTAGAGTGCGGAAGCAGAGAAGAAGACTTTGAATGGCGCTTTTTGAATCCTTTTCGTTATTGTTTTTAATTATAATCACAGCTTGGATTTTCTTTATCATGAGTAGCTAAAATTTCTATTACTAGGACTCAGTTGTATTGATATATCAACATGTGAATTCATTTAATATTTGTTTCTTTTTCAAGAATTATATGATTATTGTTGTTCTTAATGTTTCTATTTAACTGACCATCAATTAAGTTGTTTTGATATTCATAATGTAATTGAGATATGCGTTATGAATTAGATTTGATGATAATCAACATATGTTAAATGTATAAAAGCTATTTTTGCATGACAATATGCAATTTTGATCAGAAAAGTGGACAGTTGTAGAAAAGAAAAAAAAAAAAGCTTCTGATTAGATATCTCAAGTAGCTAGTTAGTTTAATAGTTTGGCTGCAATCCTCATGGGACCATATTCTTCTCACTATACTATAACTTGGTAAGACTGGTACACCTGCAAAATCGTACATCAAAGCCCTTAATGATAACAATGGGCAGGAGATAAATTGTTGAATTCCTTCATGGTGCAGCTTCTCATATGCTTTGTTGCCCCCATTTCTTCATGCAAAATAAATAACAATATACTAAGTTAAATATTCCAAGAATAATAGAAAATTTGAGACAAAAACTAAGTGAATAAAGGTAGAAACTATATATAACAAATCATTTTTCCAGCAACCGCTGGTGTTGAAGTTACATGCGGTCCCCGATTCATTTGGTGCAGGCCGGGAACTCCAATGCTCTGTCCCCAAACAGAGAGGTATGAATTGAAGGCATTCCCGAACTGCACCAAGCGAATTAGAGACCATCGTAATTGGGACAATCGCACACAAAAACAAAGCTGAATCAATGTGCATGCAGCTATAGTTTGTAAGAAGATAGAGATACAGAAAGGGGGGGGGGGAGAGGTTTGCAATTGTGGTGGCTAGAGAGAGAGGGGATGGTTTTGCAGTTGTTTGTTCGAAAGATGGTGTACTACATTGTAACTGGGTATAGGGGGTTTTTGTACTAATCTTTGCAGAAGAAATACAGTAATAGAAGGTAGGGTGGGAGGAGCTGCACTTCCATTTTCTCTCAATATTTTCAATGTCCTTTCTATTGTTCTGCACAATGTCTTCAATATTTTGAATTCTTTTTGTTGCCTATAACAGACCATTGGACTTGGAGAGGAGAATGGATTCTTGGTTTTCTAATTAGGGAAGTCAAATTTGAAAGGGTTCTACATTTGAACGGAAGTTTGTACTTGGTTTTCATAACCACGCGTCTTACAGATCCAAATTTTGTTAACAAAATTTCAAGACAAAAAGTATAAGGAAAAAATAAAATTGCCGATTGGATGATATTTATTTTCTATTTATTTTCTTGTTGTTGTTACATTCTTCTCCGGTTGGTATTGTGCGCGTGTAGTTTTTCATATATATATCTCATTTCTTGTTATTAAAAAGAGTATTGCTCTTTGTGGGGAAGTGGCTTGAATTTCCTAACATAGTTTTGGAGACAAACTCCTCGTAGACTAATTAAGATACAATGGATCAATTGTGGTTCTTCTTTCTTTCTTCTTCTTCTCCTTGGTTTTTTTTTTTTTTTTTTTTTTTGAAATTGACATATTTTTAATTGCACGTGTTATAAAGTCTACAAATAAAAATTATTTTAATACAAATATTAGAGATATGTTATTTCATAGAAAAATGGGTTTCAGAGCATGCAGGTTACCTTGTCGAGCCCTTAATTGCTTTTAAGGTTATGTATATAACCCTTAATAGCTTTTAATGTTATTTAGAAATAAATGTTAAGTTATACGATAACACGGTAACATTAAAACTTTATATGAGATAACTGTCTTTAAATGATATTCACATATTCGAATATTCTGTCTTTATATATATGATATTCACATATTCGAATATTCGAAAAAGTTTACTAAAAACTCCACCACCACCTAGTTTTAGACTCTATAGAAAGAATTCTGTATACAAATCAACACAAAAGAAGCAATAGTTTATTCAATTTCACAAAAAAAGTTTACAAAAGCTCAACTTCTGAAAAGTTCAATTTCATCCATAGAAAATTCATGTAAATTTCCATTATTGTGTTCCATGACATAGACTCGTTACATGCACGACCACGCTATGAGATTAATACGATTAGTCTCTTAGCATCATTATCCAATTGATGCTAGAAGTTGATTTATGGTATAAAGAAATTTTGATTTTCAGCATTAGGACCTTCAACAATTATTGCTTTCTACCATTAGGACGCTAAAAGTTGATTTATAGAATCAACAGTAACCTCTACTAAAAATTAATCTTTAATTTAATTAAAAAGTAATACGTAATTGATCTATGGAAACAGATGAACTGTTGCAATAGGAACTTATGGTGGGACTTTTTGTTTCACCAGCACTATCAGAAACAAATGGTAAAACTTGCACTATCTAATGTGAGCATGTCCAACTTCTGGTTTAACTTTGGTAAAACTTGCACCATCAGAAACAAATGGTAAAACTTGCACTAGCTGTGGGTTATGGTATATTAAATGGTCATCATGATAGTGATTTTGCTGAAAATATTAATGATAGGAACAGTACCATCGACTATATTATTTTTCATGGGAAACAATATCGTTTCTAGTATTCCAAGAAATGACCAATAGTCAGAGTCTTCTCGTGAATCTGACTATGTACCTGCCACATCAAGTGCTTGCCATGCTGAGACGACTCCTTAAAGAACGATACTAGGAGTAAAAGAAACCAACAAAGTTGGTGATAGACAAGAAGTCAACTGAGGTATTGGGGAAGAAATCAGAGTTCCATGGAAGGAGCAAAGATATCGACACAAGGTTCCATTTCATTCGAGATTGTCACAAAGTAAAAGATAGAGGTGGAGTATGTAAAGACACTGGATCAAGTAGCAGAGCTGTCCACTAAGCGCCCCAACTTGGAGAATCTCCGAAAGAAGCGGATGTGGCTAGACATCATAAAAAATCAACTTTGAAATAGGACATCGGAAATTAAACTTGTTGTTATATGGAGAGAGAATGATTATCCAGGTGAGCCAACTTTAATATGAGGTTTAAAGTATGAAATCCTATTAAAACTGTGAAAATAAAAGGAGTCATGGAACTCAAATTTTAATGTCCTTGCTCTCATCAAAATCTGAGGAATCAAGATGAAAAATGGAATATGTGCAAACTGTAACACCAAATATATATATAAAAAAAAAAGGATTGGAGATGCAGCGTTTTGGGGCAAAACACTGCGTCCCCAATTTAGGGATTAGGGTTAAAACCCTAACCCCCCTTCTCTCCTCTCTCTCTCTCTCTCTACCGACCTTTCATCTCCCACCGCGGCGCCACCCTCCTTCGCCGCATGTTCCACCGCCACCGCCACCGCCACTGCCACCGCCATCATCTCCTTCTTCTTCTTCTTTTTCCGCTTCTTCTTCTTTCTTCCCGCGGCTCACTCTCCCTTCTGCAGTCGCGATCGTTCGTGATCTCATCTCCTTCGCAAGCCCCGCCGAGCGCCGCCACCGCGCGCGATCTCGCTTCTGTCCGCGAACAGCCGCCACTAGCAGCAACCCCCTCCTTCTGCCACCATCGCGCAAGCTTGAGCGCTCCACAGCGCGATTCCTCCACGCGAGCCCGATCGCGCCACAACACGCGATTGCTGCCTCCTCGCACGATCGAGCCACCGGGTGCGCCCTCCAGCTCCAGCGCACTACGTTGCAAGCCCGAGCACTCGAACGAGCACACGAGCGCGAGCACACGAGCGCGAGCGCTCTAGCCACGAGCGCGAGCGCTCTAGCCCTGCGCGCGAACGTGCCCCCAGCAAGCACGCGCCGTGCTCACGCACGCCCTGCTCACGCCCTGCCACGCACCCCTGCAGCACGCCTTGCTCACAGAGCGCCTTAGCTCCTGCTCGTGTGCGAGCCAGCGCCTGCGCGCGCGCCAGTGCCTGCACACTCAGTACAGCCCGCAGGCCCACGGGCCCACCAGGCCTAACAGCCCGTCCAAGCCCGTAGGTCCAGTACGGCCCATAGCCCAGTTCAGCCCATCGGCCCACCAGTCGCAGGCCCATCACCCGCAGGCCTGCCAGCCCGCAGGCCCATCAGCCAGAGGCCTGCCAGTCCGCAGGCCCGCCAGCCTGCAAGCCCGCCAGCCTGCAAGCCCACCAGCCGCTGGCCCGCTGGCCCGCTAGCCCGTCAACCCACTGGCCCGCAAACCAGCTAGCCCGCTAGCTGTAGGTCACGAGCCCGCGATGGCCCGTGAGCCCGTGACAGCCCACTAACCTACACGCAGGTAAATGACTTAGGGTTTTGCTTCTGATCTAAGTGTTTAGATCTAACAAATAAATCTTATTTTGATAGGAAATCCTACAGACTTTGGAGTGACCGAAACGACTTTCGGACGAGACTCGGCGCGTCGAGAAAACCCTAGGTGAGGAGATTTCGGCTCTAATTGATAAATTGGATGAATCTAGGATTGAATTTAAGATGAAAGGTTTTGTATATATTTAGAGTGTAAGTGGAATGCGAATAGAATACAATTTCTGAAATGATTATATGTGACTTTGAAAGTTAAGTATAGAATGTTATAGAAATTAGATGATCTGATACGAAAGAAGCGTATTATAGAATCACAAAATCATGTCGAGTAAATTCGAATAGTTTACTTAGAGTTAAACTTTGAAATATGTATGAAAATATCTGAGTTGTAGGGTTGGATTGAAATGAGTCGTAAAGTGGAGGATATTATACATTTCATGTCTTTCGGATAAACCCTAAAGATATTTGTGAAATTGATATTCAATTTTGATGATCTGATTATGTTGATCTTTTTGGAGATTCAAGGGAGCAGATCAGATTTGATTGGTTTTGAAAATAGAGAGTGATCACCCTCCCTAGAACTGTGAGTGGGATTTTGACATTCGCTATTGATTAAAAACTATATTTCAAAAATACTTTTTAAATGACATGTTTCTGCAAAACGTATGATTGTTAGAATTTTCGAATATTTTATGAAATGTTTTGTGACCTTATCGATATGCATCCATGAGTTTTGATACTTGAATATTGTCTTAATTTCTGACTTTATCGATATGCATCCATGAGTTTTGATACTTGAATATTGTGCCACATTTTTGACATATTGATATGCTTTAATGTTTCCACTGCATTGGCACATGGTTTTAAATGGATTTACTTACATATATGGGCTGTATGCTCGGCTGACGTTATGATATGATGCATGGGGTTATATGCCTGGCCGATATGGTGATGGGATCCATGGGGCTACGTGCCCGGCCGATATGATATTGTGATCTGTAGCTATGAAAGACATCTGGTAGAGGCACCCCTTGTGTCCGGATACGTTTCGGCCGGAGGTATCCGTCAGATCGTCATATGTATGGGTGTCCCAGGTTGACCCTTATCGGAGAGGACGTTGAGTACGGCTCCGTCTAGCACCAGGCGAGGGCACCATACACGGCCGACTAGTTATATGTACATCATTATTATTATTTACAGGCTAGTTGGGGTAATCTGTGGCTAACATTGGGGTAGAGAGCTATTATTTAATACTTGCATTTGGAAAAACCCTCAATGTGCCGTCCTTGGTCGAGGTAGACCATTGTCAGGAATATTTCATTGGCCGGCTCTTCATGACATTGATGTAAATATTGGATGCATATCTTGCCTTCTGATGTGTGCGTATGATATATGATTTTGAAATAGATGATTGGTTTGCACACTATGGATACTTTTTTTTATCTTATGCTTTGACACTCCAAGTTTACCCTCGATATTGATAGTATGATGTCAATCCCCTTACTTACTGAGTATCCTCCCATAGATACTCACCCCTCATTTTTTCCCACAGGATTAGTGTTGGACCGAGAAGATATCACTGGGTTTGGGTATTGATATTTTCCATCTCTTCCGCTACGACGGTTGGTGATATTGTTATGTATTGGAGATTTTAGTTTAACCAATATATTTATCAAGTTTTATGGGATGACTGTATCAATTATGAACATTTATTCGTAAAACTCTCGTATTGATTTATTTCATTACATTGAAACATTTGTAAATATTTAAAAATAATTTGAGAATTTATTTTATATATGCGTAGAATTTAAATCCGCTCGGTGTGGCGGCTGCTCATGCTCTAGTTGGGCATGACAGTAGAGATCTGTTGCTAGGACTGCTAGAACCTTTATAGCGTTGCGTTGTTCTGGATATTGGCTGTGGTATTTGTTGATTTTGGAGAGGCCGGGATGACCAATTGTTTATTTTTACAGGATGAATGTCATATACAGGTAAAATTATACATGGGAAACCTCCGATTTATAGGGAGGTTCTGTTCGATTTTCTGTGAAAATACAGCTGGCATCCAGGGACAACGGGCGGCTGTTCACGATCCCGGTTCGGGGCGTGACAAACTACCAAGAACAAAGACTTCGTGTGGTTCAGAAATATTTGCATGTGTTTTTTGTCTCTTTAGTTGCTGGTTCACTGATGTACTTAGTTCTAAAATTCAATAAATATTTTAATTATGGGTTTAGATTAAACTAGTACATAAACCACTTTGATGAATAGTTATCAACAAGCTACAAGCAACTCATTCAACCAAGACAATAAATAGTTCAAGTAGTTCTTATCACTAATCATTTTTTCTTTCTTCCCTCTTGTTAGCTTTGAGTAATTTGGAAATGATAAATTCAAGTTCTATCAAAACGTGAAAGTTTTGAAAATCCAAATCTCAAATTGTAAGTTGTATTCTGAACATGCTCTTCTGCAAGACATTCCGCTCATTTTAGAGTGTCCATTTTTAGTGATGGAGAGGATAATTATTGACGTCCAACAAGGCATCTTGACTTTTAGGGTGCAAAAGGAGAACATTCCATTCACCTTGATGATCTCTTCTCATCTGGATCCATGGAGGACAAGCATCAGTCAATTTGTTGTCGACTGCCATGAGGATTGAGAAAGTCTAGATATACAATATAATAACTGAAGGCTCACTGGGAGGGCAACCCGATTTTCTTTCTTCAGATTTTTATTTCTTTAGTTTATTTTTGATAGATATATATATATTTTTTGACTTTGCTTTTATAGGTTGATAAGGGTCGTAAGTCTGAGCAAATGTGTGCTTCTTGCCGATTTGGCCGGACTTTATCTCCATATTCAAACACCGGAGTTTCATTTACCCTATCCTTTGATTTATTTGAACATTTGGAACAATTGTAGGTTTTAAGTGCGGGTAAGGAAAATTGAAAATTTTCCAAAGTCTCATTTTTGCTTAGCTTTTGTTATTCATTGATTTTTGGTTTGTTTTCTTTATTCTTTCTAAGCATAATATAAAGTCAGTGGGAGGTACAAAATAATATGCTTTTATATCTGAAAATCATGATCTAAGCTGTTGTTATGCACTCTTTGGTAATGAACAATTAATTTGCACAATCTCCTTGAGTTTATATGTATGTGTGCCACGGTTCACAATTAGTTTTATAGAAGAGCTGGTGAAGAATTACCATACTAGTGCTTACCTATCATTGTGGGCATGATTGTTTAAATTATTTAAATTTGAAATTAAGTTAATGGAGAAAAAGTAGAGCTAATTGAAATATCTATAATATTTGATGCAATAAAAAACTCTCAAGTACCAATGTCAGGTAAATATAGTTTATGTATATTTTGGGCATACCTAAATGTGTACTTGTTGGTGTATTGTGCTATTGAGTTGACTCAAGTATTAGATCGACGAGACGTTTCTTCACCTAATGCCTCGAACCAACCGGGAAGGGAGCAACTGCCTGAAAGCTCGTCAGCATGGTTCACTCTTAGGACAACAAGTCAGCAGCCTGCAAGTTGGTAAGCTTGCAAGATGTTTCTTTACCTATAGTCTCCAATGTCTTCTGGTCTGGAAGTCACCAGCATAAAACTCATTTTAAGGGTAATCTAGAAAATCGGGTAAAGTACGACATGTAAGTAAAAAAATAAATAAAGAAAATGAATAAATCTCAATAATGTTGCATGATAATTATCATTAAGTGTTAGCAATTAGACTCGACCACTTCGCCAAAGACAAGTAGTAAATGTACTAAGTATTTGTACAAGTTTAAAGCCTCGATAGTGTGATATGTCAACTAAAGGGGGCGCTTGAGCTGAACTTAACGAATCATTGAATTGTGGTAACAGGTTAGGTTTGTTATTTAATACTTTAGTGCATTGCAGATAGTATTTAAAGAATTTCCTATTGTATTCACATTCATGTGTTGTATAGTATCCATACTTTTTGGATAATACATTTTGCAAACACTCATGGATATAATTCACTATAAGAAAACACACTATTAATGACGGAAAATTACTAACGGAAAAAAATTCGTCGGTAATAGCGACGGATTTACGACGAATTAATGTCGAATAGAATATATAGAGATTACTGACGGATTAGATACGGAAATATATCTGTCGACAATCCGTCGTTGCAGTGGTTTAGAGCAAAAAAAAAGAAAAAAAAATTAGTAAATCTATCAACAACAGATTACCGCCGGAATTTTTAACGTCGGAAAAATTCCGTCGCTAATCCATCGCTATAGTGGTGAAGGGTAAAAAAAAATATACAGCTATCACCAACAGATTAACGATGGAATTTTTCCGATGGATTACCAATAGAAATTTTAGCGACGGATTATCGATAGATTTGTTTTATTTAATAATTTTTTAATTTTAATTTTATTTTATTTTGAAGAAGAATATTATTATTTTATTATTTTATTATTTTATTATTTTATTTTTTAACCTAAAATTTTATTATTTTATTATTTTATAATAAATTATAATTTATTATTATTTTAGTACTATTAAAAAATATGAGATAATGATAACAAATAAAAAAACAAAGAATAGAGTAAGATATCACAATGTGGTATGGTGGTTGTGTTGCTCTTAACATTTTAACTGTGTCAAGGTTCGAACATCACTGGAAATGGCGGAGGCATTTTTCACACATTAAAGGAAGTGGGCAAGCAAGCGGACGGGCGGCCTACTGCGCGGGTGTGGATGGGCGGGCGCGTGTGGGCTGGTTCAAAGGAACTGGGCGAGAGTGTGTGCACGTGCGTGAGGACTCGAGTAGGCGCGGTTGAGGGTGCGTGGACGTGCGTGAAGATGCCAAGTGGGCAGGTTCTGCATGTAATAGCATGTGATGCATGGGAGGGAGAGCGTTTGGGTGTGCGCGCGCGCGTGAAGGCTCCTGAATTAGTGATGGAAAATATCCGTCGCTGATATTGAATTATCAACGACGGATTAGTGATGGATATTTTTAGTAACGGATTTTTTTCGTCGCTAATCTGTTATTGATATCAGCGACGGATAGTGATTTGTCGATAAAATTTAGCAGAATAGTTTTCAACAATGGATTTAGCGACGGAAAAAATCTATCGCTAATACCTTTAGCAACTGATTTTTTACTTTCAGCGATGAAAATTTTCGTCACTGAAAGTGTGTTTTCTAGTAGTGATTCATCCACCAGAAGTAATTTTGGGATTTAACTGCTTGTTGCAGTGTTAAGTGCAAGTGCAATGCTTCAAGTAGTGATTAGAATTTTTGTTTCTTTTACTTGATGTAGGATTGGGACATTTAACTTGATTTTGTTAGATATATTTGAATATAAGCATACAAATATAACTATTGATGCATGAGATTAACTTGAGATCAGAGTTCAAGTTATACCTTAGTCAAATCTAACAAGATCGCCCCAAATGTCATCATGCTCTAATACCATATGGGTGCCTAGACATCATGACATGTGGACTGCCACATGGGCACACACATGGTCCGTCCAGTGCCACATGGGCTTGCACATGGCCAGAATGTGTATTACTTTAAAACATATGAAAATGTTTAAAAGTGTTAATAGTAAAATTTGAACCCATACGCTTTTGGAAGTGCATTAAACCAACTTAACTAATTTAATGGTTGTGCAGTAAGCTGAGTTGTTTTCTTAAGAGAGAGTATAATTGGGTTGAGAATTGTAATAACTTATGCATTTGGGGTAATTAACAGAGAGCATAATGCTCCGTGTAACCGCTATTACAATAACTGCAATAATCATTATGATGGATATATTGGAACCTAGAAATAGAGATGCCAAATATCATTCTCTACACATACAACAATTAGTGCAAGTGATAGTGCATGATTGCACATGGCAGAGAGAATAAGCATTCTAGAGAAAGCACCATAGGTTGTGAAAAAAGGCTCTAAAAATGTTTCAAGAAGAAGTTGATTTTAGGGTCTTCAGGGCAAAATGCTTGAGAGCTCGTTCCTACAGATTCAAGTAAGAAGTTGAAAGTTCATTTTGGCGATTCAATGATATAGGCATAGTTGTGCTAGATGCTATACTCTTCTCATACTTTTCCAACATTGGTATTAGAGTTGATGTATTTGACGTGCTTGTTTCTTGATTATAATTCAAATTCAACTATGGTTATTTTTTGGAACACATAATGTTAATCAATTATGGTTATTCTTAATATACTCTATGATTGTAGTTTAGTCTCATGATCTACATCGGAAATGATTTCCTTGGCCTAGTTGCTTTCCTGGTTGAATTTGAATTCTTTATGTTAAATCAACTATGGTTATTCTTAGTATACTCTATGGTTGCGGCTCTAGTATGATCTTATATACCAAAAAAAGATTTCCTTAGTCTAATTGTTTTCATATGAATTTTTGAAAAATCTGATTGACTAAATTGTTTTAGAAAATATGATTAATAAGTAATTATCTAATAACTTGTGACTAAATGGAAATGATCGGGATGTTTTGTCAAAAGAGCACCTCTTTCTTGGTCTTAAGTGGGACCATTTTGACCCCTCAGTTTTCCTGGAAACTTCTTAATTTATTGCAAGTTATAAATTTAAAGCATTTTTTAATAATATTAAACAAAATAATCATTTTTATCCATAAATGGATTTGATTACATGCTGTTAATATAATATGAATAAATTATTTTATTATTATATTGATTTAAAAATGTCAAGTTGCGATTGAATATGCTAATAATAAATACATAATTGCATGATTTAGATGACAACTCACAAAGGGTATTATAGTCAAATTGTACAAAAACTTGAAACTCGATGATGATAATTATGCCATTTGACAACAGAAAGTGTAATTCCTCTTGATTGAGCAAGAATCGATCGATACTATATCTCGAGTGGTTAGTGAAACAACTTAAAATTCCACTATGGAAGAGAAGGGCATACAAGACCTTCAAAAAGGAAGGACACCTTATCTCAATAACATGGTTAAGTATGATAATTGATAAGCTAATGGTGCATTTTGTCATACTTAAATCTACCAAAACCATATAGGATGCGGCAAAGAAGAAGTATGGTAATGTTATTTTGGATAAATTGATAGAGATGATTCTCAAATTTGAGAATTATACTAAGAAGAATTATTACAATATTAGTTGTCATTTGAGTGAAATATCATGCATGATCTCAAATTTGAAATTATTTGGACATGCTCTCACAGACAAATAGCAAGTGTAAGGTGTTATTTATTCTCTGTCGAATGATGTGTCATGCCCCAACATACAACCCTAGGCACCCATTCCAAGACCCACAAGACTAATCCATCATCAACACATTCTCAATCCTCAACCAATTCTCTAAAATCATAATCATTCTCCAAAAGATCCACTTTGAGATGAGGGTATGATCCCAATAATTTTAAAACAAAGTGTCCAATCAAAATGAAAATGTACATATATATAAACAATAAAGTTTTTACAAGTAATCCATAATGTGACAAAATTCAACTTCCATTAACTTTCCCCATAGATTCATCTACAAGCTAACTAAGCCATATCGGAACTACCGCACACAAAATAAATTGTTCCGATGGAGGTGGGTGGCACAAGCCTCAAAAGAAGCCCCCTAACTAGATCAACTAGTTACAAACTTGAAAATATAATAACACTTAGTGAGTGGAAAATCTATGAACATATCAACGAGTGAGAACCTGATTGCATTCTGAATCCAATATCAACCAAATTCATTTTCTCATTACAAAAGAAATCATAATTTTTAAAACCATTACATTTAGAATATTCTTATTTATATCAAAATGGATTGCAATTCATTTCAAAACCATGTCACTATTGAAAATATACCTCTCAATCTAAGATTTTGGCTGAGATCAAGAATTAGATCCACCAAAGTTTTTTATTCATTCATTATTCGAAAATGTCATGTTTTTGTTGTTGGCTTGGACATTACCATTGGTGACTCATGACTGACCAATCTAAAGTTTGGGTAGGTGAATCCCCCACATCATACTATTCTAATTCAATATCCGACTTTCTCTAACTGGTTATAAGTGAACAATAAACCACAACAGCTGCATAAACAATCGATAATAATAAAACATCCTTTTCGTTCATAATTCAATTCCAAAATTATTTTGCAATCCATATTCATTTTTGTCTCATATAAACGTTAGTCAACCATGCGATATAAATGAATTTCTGTGACATTAACATGCCAAATTTACATTTTCAGTATCATCACTTCAAAGAAAATATATCACACTCAAAACTAAATTATAAAACCATTTTTCAACATATGGTTGCGAAACACATGAAATCATTTCTCATTAAACAAGATACAAATGCCTCACTCACAGTTTGGAGAGGGTGCGTACTTCCACTTATCCAGATCCTTGACTCTATCTTTGGTTGATGGATTTTTGCCTAAATTTTTATATGTATCATGATATAGAAGTAAAATTCGATACCAATGCTTTGCTTATTTTCATCCCAAATCATAAAATCTAATTAATATAACATACTTTCAACATATATAAGTCTTAAAAATGACCATATCTCGAACTAAAATTCCCAATTATGAAAATTTTAATTTTCACTTATACATAAAACTCTGACTTTTATGTTGATGACCCAATTCCATTCTATTCACACAAAAATATTCAAGTACGTAATTTGATATCCTAATTTCATAACCTTATTTTTGTGCAGTCATATCTTTCATTACACATATCCAATTTATTTGATAGATTTCTTCAATTAAAGATAAGACATGGATCTACAACCCTATAGCCAAAAGAGAACAAAAAGTAGAGTATTTTGCAAAACATATCTTTTTGAAAAATTATCAAAAATCTGATGCTCAATGAAATGTCTACTGCATATGTCATTTTAAAGCCCTAGAAATCTAGTTTTTGTAGGAGCAAACCCCACTCATTTTACTTTTGTGCTGACAAAGTTACAGTCAAATATCATCAATCGGTCAAACTATCCAATTTTGCAAAAATCCAAGTTTTCATTCTTATTCTAACATTACCAATGCTTAAGTGGATTCAATCATCACACTAAGACATTTATGAAGATATAAATGATAGATTAAAACCTAAAACCATGTATTCAACATATCTTATTCTTGGCTCATGAGCTCACAACTTATCACCTCAAGATTTCCTCTAAAATGCAAACTTCTTTGATCTATCTTGATAAACTCCAAACTTTTCATGTGATAATCTCAAAATTTGCTAGAAAAAGCTAAAAGTGAGCTAAGAGGGCTTAGAGATCATGACCCTGGTTGAGAAGTCACTTAAGAGAGACAAGTAAAGTGAAGGAGAATGAAAAAAGTGTAGAGGACCAAAGAAGGTTCGAGAACTCTCTCTCTCTCTCTCTCTTTTTCTTTCCCTTTGTCTCTCTCTTTGTCTCTTTCTTTTCACTTTCTCAGCTAACACACACATACAAAAGCACAACCTTTCTTTCCTTTAGGGCACACGACTCACAACACTCACTTTTGTTGAATTAAATGCCACATACCTCACTTAACACACTTCAATATTTTCTATCCAACACTTCAAGCTTTCTATCCCATACTTCAAGTATCCCAGACTTCAAGCTTTTCTATCATACACTTCAAGTATCCCACACTTCTAGGGAAGGAAATAATAAAATTTAAAACGTGGGTGAATGAGAGTTTACTAAGTCAAGAATTGGGGTCCAAAATGGATTCAAGGAATAGGACTCCAAGATTTTGGGTTTTACCGTAAGTTCAAATCAAACTAAAAAATTCTATTTCTTAATTTACCCAATTTCATGGTTCAAATTCACAATATCAAAATTTATCTTATAGGAAACAATACATTAATATAAATAAATAAGTAGGGGTATTGTTTTTGTATTCGATCCTCCGATTCCCATGTTATTTTTCCTACTCAATCATTTCTCCACAAAACTTTAGCTATTAGTACCTCTTTGTTTCTCAAGATTTTAACTTGACAATCTAAAACCGTAATCAACTTAGTCTCAAAACTCAAAATCTCTTTCAACTCAATCGGAGACTTTTCAAGAATATGCGACGAATCTGGTATGTACTTCTTGAGCATGGACATATGGAATATGTTATGGCTTTTCTCCAACTCTGGAGGCAACTCAAGTCTATATGCTATATTCTCGATTCTTTCAATGACCTTATATGGACCAATGTATCGACGATTTAGTTTTCCTCGACTTTGAAAATGAATCACTCCTTTGCAAGGCAATACTTTCAAGGATATAATGTCACCAATTTCAAATTTTAATGGCCTACTTCTTTTATCGACATAACTTTTCTAATGATCTTGTACCATTTTCATTGTTTCTCGAATTATCTTAACTTTCTCAACGTAACATCAATCAACTTCAAGTTTTTGATCTTTTTCTCTCTGACTTTATCCCAACATAATGGAGTTCGACACTATCTCCCATATAGTGCTTCATATAGTGGCATTCCAATGCTAGATTGATAACAATTATTGTAAGTAAATTCCACTAAAGGAAGATGTCTATCCTAACTGTCAGAAAAGTCAAGTACCTAGGCTCGAAGCATATTTTCCAAAGTTTGGATCATTCTCTCAAACTGGCAATCAATCTGAGGACGGAATGATGTACTAAATTTCAACTTAATCCCTAAAGACTCCTATAGTTTTGGTGAAAACCGAGAAGTAAACCGTGGAGCTCTATCTGACACAATAGGCATTGACACTCCATACAACCTCGCAATCTCATCAATGTATATCTTGACTAGTTTATCCAATGAACATGTAGTTCGAAAATACAAGAAATGAGCAGACTTAGTAAGCCTATCCATAATTACCTATATAGCATCATGCCTAGTTTGAGAACTCGGTAATCCAGTGACAAAATCCATTGTTATGTGTTTCCACTTCCCCTCAAGAATTGGTAAGGGTTAGAGAACTCTATTAGGCTTTTTGATGTTTTGCCTTCACTTGCTAGTACACTAGACATTTAACTACATATTCAACTATATCCCTTTTCATTCTAGGCCACCAGTAATTCTCTCAGATGGTCCAATACATTTTTATACGCTGTGGATGCATAGTATAAACTGAGTTATGAGCTTCCTCTAGTATGGCCTTTTGAAAATCACTATTTTCATAACACAAATTCTATTTTTAAACACTATTATACCATCATCTCTCAATTTGAACTCGGTTTCTTCCTCCCTTTGAATCTTTTCAAGCTCTAATTTCAACTTCTCATCCGATACATGTAATTTCCGGATTCTATCCGTCAAGGTTGGTCATACTTCAAATCTTGCCACAAAAGCACCACTTCCATCACAAACCAGCCTCCAAGGGACCGAATGCTGATAAGATGGGAAAGATAACTACTTTTAATACTTGCCAAACTAGTTGATGACTTCTGCCACCATATTCGCCTTACCCGAATGGCAGTCAATAATAAGGTCTGAATCCATAATAAGTTCCAACCATCTTCATTGTCCCAAATTTAACTACTTCTAATTGAGTAAATACTTCAGACTTTTATGATTTGTATACATTCGACATGTCTCACCATACAAATAATATCTCCAGATTTGCGAGCAATGTTGTTACCAACTCCAAATCATGGAAAGTAATTTACCACATGCTTCTTTAGCTGCCTAGAGACAGAGGCTATCATTTTGTCTTCTTGCATCAGTACACACCCCAACCCTTCCTTGCTAGTATCACTATACACAACAAATCCACCACCACTCGTAAGGAGTGAAAGAATGGATGCATAAATCAATTTCTTCTTGATCTCTTGGAAACTTACCTCACAGTTATCATCCCATTCAAACTTGACACCTTTGTGGGTTAATCTGGACAATGGAGCTGTTAGTAATGAGAGCCCTTCAACAAATCTCTGATAGTACCTCGCTAGCTTTAGGAAACTTCAAACTTTAGTGACGTTCCTAGATTGTTCCCACTTAAGGATTGCTTAGGATCTACAAAAATTTCTTCGCCAGATGTAATATGGCTAGGAAAACCAACCTCCCTCTACCAGAACTTATATTTGGAGAGCTTTGCATATAATTGTTTTCCCGAAGTATCTAAAGTTTAATCTAAAGATGCCTTGCATGCTCCTCATCACTCTTGGAATATACTAAAATATCATCTATAAAAACAATTACAAATTTATCCAATGCTAGCAGAAGATTCGATTCATAAGATCCATAAAAGTAGATCCATAAAAGTAGATGGGACACTAGTTAAGACAAAAGGTATCACAAAAAACTCATAATGACCATATTTAGTCTGAAAAACAATCTTATGAATGTCGCTTTTTTTGATTTTAAGTTGATAATACCCTGATCGAAGATTAATATTTGAAAACACACATACTTCTTGCAAATGATCAAAAAGATCATCGATTTTAGGAAGAGGGTGTTTGTTCTTAATCGTCACCCTATTTAACTACCTATAATAAATACGAAGCCTCTAGGTACCATCTTTCTTTTTAACAAATAAAATTGATGCTCCCTATGGTGAGGAACTCAACCTAATAAACCGTTTATCGAGTAATTTTTGCAACTGCACATTCAACTCATTTAACTCCATAGGAGTTATCCTATAAGGGGGATAGAGATTTGTGCTATTCTTGAAAGTAAATCAATGGCACAATCAAATTATTGATCTGGGGGTAACCCTAACACTTCCTTAGAAAAGATATTCATAAACTCTTTCACCACCGGAATATTTTCTAAGTTTGGAATCTCTTGCATCGTATCCATCACATGAGTTAAATAAGTTTCGCATCATTTCTTAATTATCTTTTGAGATTCCAATGCCGAGACCACACAAGTTGGTAATACTCGGCGTTCCCCAATAAACACCAACATTCAAGGCATTTGACCTTCTAAACTCAACCATTTTTATAAAACAGTCCATCGTGCTTTTATGCCGAGATAACCAATCCATTCCTAATATTACATTAAAATCATATATCTAAAAAAAAATTAAGTCTGCTTCCAATGCTATTTCTCTAACCTTAACTTTACAAACCCTATACATTGAACTTCTCGCTAATTGTTCACCCAAAGGAGTCTGTACAAGCAATTCGCTCTCAAGAGGAGACAATTCTCTATTGGCATGCCGTGAAAATACAATACTAACAAAGGATTTACTAGCATTAGTATCAATTAATACGTATGCATTTTGTTAGAAGAGAGTCATCATATCTATTTACAAGAAAGTTCTCAAAGGTTAGATTCTCAATCATGAGATGATTAGACAAATATTCATCAATCTATAGTCCAACATATTTTTCTTTTAAACACTCTAAAATTATTTCTACAGAATGTTTCCAACACCATAACATTTTTGACTTTCTACCATCTACTGTTCCTGAAATATTTCGGTGCCGGTTACAACCCCTATCCAATGCCGGGATGTCTCTCTATTCCGTACCACTATACTTTGTTCTCCATTTAAACCTAATACAATATAATAATTCATCAATTTTGCTTTATGCAATCTAAGGGGTTCAAAATATACAGACAACTTCATTCAAAATATTTGGTACATTGTTAAAGAAATTTAAGATCTAAGCATATATCAATCATCCACATACCCAATCACTATATTTCTCCATATCCTAAAATTTTATGTATACTTTTAGACAATATTTACTATGAAAATTTAAACTTTAAACATGTTACTTGTGATAACATCGGGTTGGTCTAAGCATCCTCCTTAGTCATTGCATATATCCTGTTTGGACACGTGGCTGAAGACGAGAAGGATTCTAGATCACTATATTACTCCCTGTCCCGATCTTGGGAGTGGAAATGAAGAAGCGGGAATATTTTCACAATTTTCCTTAGGAGTATCCATCCTAGTTTACAAAATTTGACCCCCTTGTCCATCAACACCTACCTTGGGAAAATACCTTCTAAAATGATTGATCTTTCTACAATTAAAACATCTTTATCACTTAGGACAAGCTCCAGTATGTGCTTTCTTATAATTATAGCATTGGTCACAATTTCCCAGAAAGACCTCTCACCAGAAGTGGCACTAGCGGGGGAAACGCCTGCCTCAGGATAGGACTAGCTCATTGGTGAAGCAATTGAGCCGGCAACTAATACACTACCTTGAGAAGTCATACTATGACTCCTTTAGATGATTGATCGGGATTATTTCCAAACTTCCTTTCCTTTCCAATGTTTTCTCAGATTCAAGCTCTCTCTTGAACTATTTTCTCATCTCTCAAAGCCATCTACAGCACATCCTTGAAGTTATGGATATGGGTGACTATCATTTTCTCTCGAATGCTGAGGTTCAACCCCTCCTCAAAGTTGGAACAAAGATACTCCTCCGTATCCATTATTTCGGACACAAACATTGAAAGCTCCCTTAGCTCAATTTCATATTCAATCACAAACTTATTCCCTTGCCAGAGGTGGAAGAACTCCTTCCATTTTTTTTCTCTATATAACCGAGTATAATATTTTTCATTGAATTCCCTTATGAATTCTCTCCAAGTAACAGGAATGAAGGAATACTTTAAGTTTTCCCACCAAGTTCGTACTCCTTTATCGAGTAATCAAACAACTACTTTCAACTTATTTTCATCATCCAATCTCATATCCTCTACCGTTTTTGACACCCAGTTAATCTAATCCTTAGATTCTATAGCATTACTCACCCTAATAAAGCCTTCACAACCTAACTGCGAGGCTTCCTTGATCAACTTGGATAAGGTAGTGGTGGGATGAGTAGAGGATGCAGCATTTGGTATAAAGGTGTAGCCATTGCCAGAGGTGTAGTGGTAGTGTTTGTAGGATTTGGTGGTGGTAGATGTGGTGTTTGAGTCTCAGGTTGATTTGTTGATTTTGTTAATGGAACTTAGTTCTATATTTACTCCTCCATTCTATACATTCCTGGAAGGCTACCATGGGACGATGAATCTCCAATGGTTTAGGTGGCATCGGAGTGTTGGGGTTGGATGCTGGTATCAAAGCACAAGAAGAAGAGGTGGCTTCATGATCGGAAATGCGCGAAATAACTCCCCTCGTGAATCTTCTAGGCACTATTAACTACAAAAGAAAAGAAGGTTCGGTTCATGGAAACAAATTAACCTATGCATGCCTATCTGACCCTACACAAATCTTACCTATCCAACGATCCATGGGAGGCTCAGAAACACTTTAATAAAATATTAAAAACTAGCACCTTGATACCAATCCAATTGATACCAACCTAAACTCACCAATTCAATTGTCACCGGTCTAAAGTCTAATATCAATAAAATTGTCATGCCTCCGTCCTCGAATCTGAGTACGCAACAACCATCGTATTGCCTCAAACTATTTGCAACACCGAGCATGCACTCTGAGACCCCACAAGGTTAATCAATCATCAACACATTCTCAATCCTCAACTAATTCTACAAAATCATAAATCATTCTTCAAAAGATCCATTTTGAGATGAGAGGGGCATAATCCCAATAATTTTAAAACAAAGTGTCCAAAAAAATGAAAATATACATACATATAACCAATAAAACTTCTATATATAATCCATAATATGACAAAATTCAACTTCCATTAACCTTCCCCATGGATCCATCTACAAGCTAACTAAGCTGAAACGGAATTATCTCACACAAAATAAATAGTTCTGACAGAGGTGGGTGGGACAAGCCTAAAAAAAGGTCCCCTAGCTGGATTAACTAGTTATAAATGTGAGAATATAAAAGAAAAAGAATGAGATGAGTATAATTGTATTCAATGAGTGGAAAATCTATATACACACTAGTAAGTGGGAGTGTGATTGTATCCTAAATCCAATATCAATCGAATTCATTTTATCATTACAAAATAAATTACAATTTTCAAAACCATTACATTTAGAACACTACAAAAAAACACGGTTTTAGCGATGAAAATTTTAGAAAAATTCGTCGCTAAAAACATTAACGACGGATTTAGCGATGAACAATTTTTCGTCGCTAATGACGCGTCGCAAATATTTAGCGACGAAAAACAGAAATCCGTCGTTAAAATAGCGACAAATTTAGCGACGAAAAATTTTTATCGCTAAATTTAGCGACGGATAAAAAAAATCCGTTGCTAATTTTAGCTACGGAAATTCAAAATCCGTCGCTAAATTATATGATATATAATTATTTTTTTATTTATTTTATATATTTTATTTAATTATTATATTAATATTTTATTTTATTTAATTAGCGACGGATCAATAAATCCGTTGCTAAATTATATTATATACAATTATATTTTTTATTTATTTTGTACATTTTATTTAATTATTATATTAATATTTTATTTTTATTTAATTAGCGACGAATGCTTGATCCGTCGCTAAGCCCCTGGATCCCGCGCACGAGCGTCATTGCTCCAACTCACGAGGCTACCCAGCCCACCTTGGGCCCCACCCGCGTATGAGCCCAACTGCCCGCCCGCATCACCAGCCTCTGCCCCTACCTTGCACACGCCTGCTCGCCCCTGTCCTGCCCCAGCTCGCCCCAGCCCCTGCCTGCTCGCCCCAGCCCAGCCCCAGCTCCCTGCCTGCTCGCCCCTGCACCCTGCCCCAGCTCACCCCTGCCTGCTCACCCCAGCCCCTGCCTGCTCGCCCCAGCCCAACTCCAGCTCCCTGCCAGCCCTGCCTGCTCGCCCCAGCCCAGCTCGCTCGCCCTTGCACCCTGCCTGCTCGCCCCTGCACCCTGCCCTGCCCCAGCCCCTTGCACACGCCTCGCCCCAGCCTGCTGGCCCCTGCTGCCTTGCAAAAAATCCTTGAAAAAACCCTCAAAATGCCTACAGCCAGGTTCGAACACCTGCACAAGAGTAAAATGTTAATATACCTAACCACCAGACCACATCTTACCTTTAATCATACTTTTATTTTCTTTTTACTTATTATCTAATTCTAAATATTAATTAAAAAAATAAAAGTTTATATCAAATAATAAAATGCTAATTAAAATAAACTAATAAATTAATTAAAAAATAAAAAATATTATTCTTTAAAAAGATTTAAAAAATAAATAAGAAAATATTTAAAAAATAAAAAAATATTATTATGTAAAAAATAAAAAGAAAAAAGAAAAAAAATAAAATGCTAATTTCAAATATTAAAAAATAAAAAATATGATTATTTAATATAAATTAATAACATAACAAAATAAAATAAAATATTAAAAGTTAAATTTAAAAAATTAAGTTTAGCGATGAATTTTAAAATCCCTCGATTATTTAATATACTTCTATTTTATTTTTACTTATTATCTAATTCTAAATATTAACTAAAGAAATAAAAGTTTATATCAAATAATAAAATGCTAATTAAAATAAACTAATAAATTAATTAAAAAATAAAAAATATTATTCTTTAAAAAGATTTAAAAAATAAAATAAGAAAATATTTAAAAAAAATATTATTCTATAAAAAATAAAATAAAAAAGAAAAAAATAAAATGCTAATTTAAAATATTAAAAAATAATAAGTACGATTATTTAATATAAATTAATAAAATAACAAAAAAAATAAATTATTAAATGTTAATTTTAAAAAAATTAAGTTTAGTGACGGATCGTTGAATCCGTCGCTAAATCAGCGACGGATTCCTTTATTCGTCGCTAAACTTAGCGACGGATTTCGAATTTGTCGCTAAATCCGTCGCTAAATAATAAAATATTAAAAAATATTATTATTTAAAAATTAAAAATATTAAAAAATAAAATGATAATTTAAAATATTTTAAAATAATAAATATGATTATTTAATATAAATTAATAAAATAACAAAAAAAAATTATTAAATGTTAATTTAAAAAAAATTAAGTTTAGCAACGGATCGTTGAATCCGTCGCTAAATCAGCGACGGATTCCTTTATTCGTCGCTAAACATAGCGACGGATTTCAATTTGTCGCCAAATCCATCATTAAATAATAAAATATTAAAAAATTTTATTATTTAAAAATTAAAAATAATAAAAAATAAAATGATAATTTAAAATATTTTAAAATAATAAATGTGATTATTTAATATAAATTAATAAAATAACAAAAAAATAAATTATTAAATGTTAATTTTAAAAAAATTAAATTTAGCGACGGATCGTTGAATCCGTCGCTAAATCAGCGACGGATCGTTGAATCCGTCGCTAAATAATAAAATATTAAAAAAAATAATTTTAGTCTTTAAAAAATAAAAATATAAAATAATAAAATTAAATGCTTATTTAAGATATTTTAAAATATTAAATATGATTAGTTAATATAAATTAATAAAATAAAAGCAAATTAAAATAAAATAAATGGATTACCGTTTATCAGTAGTTATCCGTTTCACTGTTACCATCCTCCGAAAAATACTGTTCGATCTAATTGCCAGACGAGATAGAACGTTGGAAGTGAATGTATTATATATTGTGTTTCTTACTGATAACAATAACGAATGAATATGAACAACTGAGTTTTCACAAACAATTGAACTATATAAGAGAATCGAATGGATGTAGAAAACAAAAACACGAATGGTGAAATCGACAGCTGCGACTAATTGAAAATTATTTGTCATAGATTTGTTGAATTATTTATTGTTAAAATTATCAAATTGATGAGATTTATAATATTTAATATGTATTTAATTCGATTTTGTTATTTAGAATATATTAAAAAGGGAGATACAATTAAAAAAATTTCATAATGGAGTATAGAAGAAATTTTGTTCGGAAATTATTCATGAATTTTGAAATTCCGATAATAAATTAGTGACGAATTTAGCCACGAATATTTTATTTGTGGCTAATTAGCAACGAATTTTACCACGAATATTTTTTTGTGGCTAATTAGTGACGAAATTAGCCACGAATTTTAGAGTTTGTTGCTAAATTTTGTGACAAATATTTTTACCGTGACTAATTAGCGATGAATTTAGCGATGGAAAATTTTTGTAGCTAATTAGTGATGAAATTTGTGACAAAATATTTTCGTCGCTAATTTTAGGGACGGATAAGAGTATCCGTGGTAAAATTTAGCTACGAAAATATTATTCGTCACTAAGTAGCGATGAATTTTGCAACGAAAAATTTTTCGTCGCCAATTGGCGACGGATTTAGCGACAAAAACTTTTTCGTCTCCAATTAGCAACAAATTTAGTCACGAATAATCTATCCGTCGGAAATTTAGCCACGAATAATTTTTCGTCGCTAATTTCGTTGCAAATTAGTGACAAAAAAATATTCGTCGTTAAATCCGTCGCAAAATAGCAACAAAATTTTTTCGTCGCTAAAATCCGTCGCCAAAACCGTATTTTTTTGTAGTGGAAACATTTTTGATTATATCAAAATGGGTTGCATTTCATTCCAATACATGGGATAACCGAAAATATATCTCCCAATCTAAGACCTTGGTCAAGGTTCATGATTAGATCTACCAAGAGTTTCTTACTCATTCGTTTATCTAAAAAATGTCCTGTTCTTGGTGTTGGAATGGACGTCACCATTGGTGACTCACAACTGCCAAACCTAAACCTTGGGTAGGTGAACCCCCCGTATCACACTACCCCATTCCAATATCCAACTCCATTTATACCGTTCTTTCTCCAACCGGTCATGATTGAACAATAAAGTATAGCTGTTACATGAATAATCGAAACCATAAAACTTCTTCTTTATTCATAATTCAATTCTAAAATCATTTCGCAACCCATATTCATCTTTG
This sequence comes from Dillenia suffruticosa, assembly GCA_033439265.1. Lineage (NCBI taxonomy): Eukaryota > Viridiplantae > Streptophyta > Magnoliopsida > Dilleniales > Dilleniaceae > Dillenia > Dillenia suffruticosa. The sequence goes on from JAVTVX010000001.1 coordinate 12,834,894, forward strand.
TCTCATATGAACTTTAGTCAACCATGCGATGTAAATCAATTTTTGTGGTATTAACATGCCAAATTCACATTTGCAGTATCATCATTTCCAAAGAAATCATATCATACTCAAATCTAAACTATTAAACCATTTTTCAAAATAAGGTTGCAAAACACATAAAATCATTTCTTATTAAACAAGAAATAAATGTGTCACTAAATAGTTTGGGTAGGGTGCGCACTCCCACTAATTTAGATTCTTGACTTTATCTTTGGTTAATGGGATTTTCGTCTAAATTTTTATATGTACTACAATATAGAAGTAAATTTAGATACCAATGCTTTACTTATTTTCATCTCAAATCATCAAAGCTAATTAATATAACATGATTTCAACACATATAAATTTTTAAAAAAATGACCATATCTCAAACTAAAATTTTCGAATTATGAAAATTCTAATTTTCGCTTAAAGATTAAAAATAAAACTATGACTTTTATGTTAATGATCCAAGTCTATTCTACTCACATAAAAATATTTAAATCCATAATATGATATTTTAACTTCATTACTTAATTTTTGCATAGTCACAAAAAAACTATCATAACTTTCACTACACATATCCAATTTATGTGATTCAAATCTCAAATTAAAGATAAGACATGGATCTACAAATTTCTTGTTTAGACTTTAACCTAAATTTGTCTAGAAGATAACTCAAAATTGTAGCAAACCCTATGGCCAGAATAAGACAGAAAGTAGAGAATTCTACAGAACATACATTTTCAAAAAATTATCAAAAATCCAATTCTCAATGAAATATCTACTGCAACACATCCTTATAAAGAATCTAAAGTCTAGTTTAAGTGGAAGCAAACCCTACTCGTCTTACTTTTGTATAGAGAAAGTTATGACCGAAATATCATCAATAGGTCAAGTCGGCCAGTTTTTCAAAAATCAAAGTTTTTTATTTTTATTCTAACATTACCAACATTCAATGGATTCAATCATCACACCAAGACATTTATCAAGACATAAATCATAGATTAGAACCTAAACTATTTATTCAACATAACTTATTCTTGATTTGTGAGCTCTTAACTTATCATCTCAAAATGTAAGTTTTTTTTATTTATCTTGATATATGTCAAGTTTTTCTTATGACCATCTCAAAATTTGCTAGAAGAAGCTAAAAGTGAGCTAAGAGGGCTTCTTGTTAAGAAGTCATTTGCGAGAGATGAGTATAGTGAAGGAGAATGAATAAAGGTGGAGGACCAAAGAAAGTTCAAGATTTCTCTCTCTCTCTCTCTTTGTCTCTTTTTATCTCTCTCTTTTCACTTTCTCGGCTCAGAACACACACAACCACAATCTTTCTTTCTTTTAAACCGCGCAACCCACAACACTCACTTTTTTTATATTAAATGCCACTTATCACCATTAACACACTTCAAGGTTTTCTATCCAGCACTTCAAGCCTTCTATCCCCCACCTCAAGTATCCCACACTTCAACCTTTTCTATCTCACACTTCAAGTATCCCACATTTCAAGGGAAGGAAAAAATAAAATTTAAAACATGGGTGCGGTTGAGAGTATGTTAAGTCAAGAATTGGGCTCCAAAATAGGTTCAAGGAATTGGACTCCAAGATTTTGGGCTTCACCATAAGTTCAATTCAAACCCAAAAATTCAATTTGTTGATTCACCCAATTTCATAGTCCAAATTTGCAATACCAAAATTCACCCTATAAGATAGAATACATTAATACAGAATAAACGTTGGGTTCCGGTTTCACATGATGAGTGGCAAGTGATGAAGGTCAATTTACACTATAATGTGATACAAAATGTGCTTTTGGAAGTAGAAGTCATGGATGTAAAGTATTCTTCAAAAGCTTATGTTGCTAAGAAATCATTTTTCATTCGGGAACAGAAAAAGGAATTTAGGAAAAGGGCCTTGAAGAGCAAGTCAAAGTTCAAAATTAAAAGGAGAAAAGTTAGGCCAAGAATTTGATTAAGATTAAATGCTTCAACTACAACAAGAAAAGGCACTTTACAAAAAATTGCAAAGAGCCTTTCTTACATCATTTGTACATGTTTTATGATATACTTTTATGATAGGATCTAACTCTTAGTGAGTTATAGATTCAGGTGCAACTGACTACGTCTTAAGGGATCATGGTCTATTCATGCAATTTTGAAAGATACCAACATGGATCAGATGGGTCTAGTTGGAGACAATTCAAAAATTGAAGTGAAAGGGAATGAGACTTGGAGAATTTCCACGAAAAATAGACATGTGTTGTACTTAATTGATGTTTTATATGTAACTCAAATTAGGAGAAATTTAATCTCCGTTTCATACTTGTTGAGATTTGATTACCGTATGAATTTCTATTATAGTGTTCTATATATTTATTGAAACAATAATAAAGTTTGTTTTTGTTTCCTAAATAATGTTTCTTTATATTAAATGATTATGTAAATAATGATAGTATACATGGTTATCACATTATTGGGTCAAATGAAGAGAACATTTGGTATGCGAGGCTGAAAAACATTGGAGTCAAGAAAATGAAAAAAAATTGTCAAATGGGGCTTGTTGATTCTCTAGCAAATATAAACAAGTTAATATGTGAGTATTGTCTTGCCAAAAAGATAACCAAGAATTCATTTATAAAGAGAACAAAAAGTTAATATCCATTGTATTTAATTCATTAGGATATCTGCAGTCCTATGAATGTAACATCTAGACAAGGGCTTATATTTCATTATATTTATATTTGTTAAAAACATTGCTTCATAACATATACACAATTGGTTGAGAACCAATTAGAGAAAACTATTAAGTCATTACAGACTGAAAGATGTGGAGAGCATTTGTCAAATGAATTCAAGAAATGGTATAATGAAAAAGGAATAGTTATATAGTTGACTATTCCTTACAACTAGAACGGAATGGTGTGGCAAAGAGAAAAAATATGACTCTCTTAATATCCATGATAACATAGGCCAAGTTAGACATTTCCTTTCGGGGAGATGCATTACTCACAGTTGTTCATATTTTGAACAGAGTGTCATCCAAATCTATGGCATCTACATCTTATGAATTATGGACCGGACAAGTACCAAGTTTAAGTCATCTTAAGCCATGGGGTTGTGTAGAGTATGTCCATAATCTAAATCATGAATTTGGTAAGCCGAGCCAAGAGGAAAGAAATGTGTCTTTCTACAATATTTAGAACTCTCTAAGAGTTATATATTCATTCATTTGGAGAAAAAGGGTAGAAACATTAAATTCAAATCTAGGTACTCAACTTTCTTAGAAAATGAGGTTTTTTTAAGAAAGAGAATAGGGACAAGTCTCATTTAATATAAAAGTCATTGAATTGGGCTCGAGTAACACTATTGAATTGATAGAGTCTACTGTAGTCATTGTTGGTTTAAGCAGGAGCTATGTACAATTAGAAGTTGAAGATCATAATGCCAAAGATGATGGAAATTTATCTCGATGATCAACTGATGGATCAACAAGCTGAGGATGAAGTACCTCCACATGAACTCGAATGCAAATGTGTAAATTTAGGAAAAAAAAAAACAAATTGACAATGCTATACTTAGATGTTCATCAAGGGTATCCAGACCAACAAAATGGTGGACCATGTATCATAGCGGGGCCCTCAGTGTTAATTTAGAAGATGAACTATGAAACATCAAAAAAGCAATGAACAAAGTCTACTGTGACAAATGGATACTTGTAATAGAAGATGAATTAAAATCAATGCATGACAATCAAGTATAGGACTTGGCTGATCTTCCTTAAGGTCGAATGGGGATTGGAAACAAATGGGTTCTTAAGATCAAAAGGAATGGAGAAGGAACTATTAAAAGGAACAATGCACAATTGGTTACTAAGGGGTATACACAAAAGCGGGGTATTGATTATGAAGATACATCCTCACCTATTGTGTGGATTGCCACTATTATATTGTTATTCGCAATAGTTGCAAAAATGGGCTTAGAATTATATCAAATGAAAGTAAAAATAGCATTCATCAATGGTAATTTGAGTAAAGAGATAAACATCCAACAATCAAAGGGTTTTGGACAAGAAAATAAAGTTTGTAGACTTAAGAAGTCTATATATAGTCTGAAACAAATTTCAAGACAATGGTATTGAAGTTTCATAAATGTGCATTGAATTTTGGATTCAAGATACTAGATGAAGACCACTGTATGTATATCTTAAAATCCAAGGACAAGTTTGTAATTATGTCATTTTTTGTTGATGCTATAGTATTTGCTAGTAATGATTTTAATTTTAAGGTCAAGACATGGCTTCCATCCAAATTTGATATGAAAGATTTTAGTGAAACAAACTACATTCTTGGAATTAAGATTCTGAGAGATAAGTCGAAAAGGCTATTGGCCTTATCTCAAGAACCTTGTATTGATAAGATTCTTGAACATTTTAATATGCAAGACTCAAAACCGATGAATACTGCTATTGGTTACATTAGTAATATTTGTGTGGCAATGTGTTTGAGCAATCCTGAAGGGAAGAGAGAAATGAAGAGAAATGAAAAAGATTTCATATCTGAATACCATTGGAAGCTTCATGTATACTATGTTGTGTTCAAGGCCAGGTATTAGCCAATCTGTTGGTCATTAGCCCATTACTCATCAAATTCTAGAATAGAAGATCGGAAGTGTATCAAGAGAATTTTTGGATATCTTAAGAAAACGAAAGATTATTGGTGATAACTTAGAGTTACAAGGATACACCGATGCGAATTGGGTAGAGGATAGAAATGGATCTTTGTATAATTGTAATATAAAACTTCTGTTTGTCACAAAATTGTATCTATGTTTTAATTTCATTTGTTTAATACAATTAATTTTTCAAATCATATTTTAAGATATGTTGTACATGATTAGAAGATTGTATCTCTCACACATATAATCAGCCTTTATTTTTTGTTAACATAGAGGTAAGACTACTGAAATAAATAAGTAGATATGTTTTTATTCCAGTGATATTCTTGAAAGAAATTTCAAATATATGAGTATGGTAGTTGCCTTGATAAAAATCAAGATGAGGTAATGAACAATTTACGGGATATGTATGGCCACTCATACATGATTAAGATCATGTAACAAGGAGTAAATTGAAAATATTTAATTTCAACCTGCACAGTATTTTGTTTTTTTTTTTATATATGCTCCAAGGAACGGGTGAGAAAAGTCTCCTTGGTCAAGTGGGAGATGTTCACTTGAAGTCTTCTTTGTTCAAGTGGGAGAAGTCCATTTGAATAAACCTTAAACAGATCCATAGTAATGATTTAAGTGAAAGAGATGACCTACTTAGTGATCATTAATCATTTAAAGTAGAATGTAATACTATGGCACATGTCCATATCATTGTGTATAAGTTAACAAAGAAAGAAAACAAGAAGTGATTCCTATATTCTTGTCTGAGAGATTCTTTGATCATTTAATGCTCTTAGTGACTAATGACAATATTTGATGAGTAAAGGTTATTGTGCTTATTTTGATGAGTATGTCCTAATTGACTATGTGAGATACTGTACCATGGAACCCCGGTTAGGTGAGGATATAGCCTTGATTCATCAAATAATTAGTGTAAAAGGAAAAATTGTGTTTGATGCTTGGCCATTTATACTTGAAAGTCCCATGCATATTGCTTTGAGCAATAAATTGTCAAGTATAAAGATGACTTAAATGAACAAGTGCACTTGGTGTTTAGTACAATTCATAAGTTTGACATGAAGGGATTTAGTATAGTCAAACTGTGCATCAACACATTTTAGGGTATGAGGCATGGTTAATGATTGTTGGATTATTAACATGATAACTCAATTGTTGGATTATTAACATGATAACTCAGTAGTTACTATTTCTATTCGACATCTACTAGAAGTTGTAGATGGATCTGAATGAATATTTTAAGTTGACATTTGTGATAAGTCATAGATAGATTTAAAAATGAAATCTCTTATGCTTTACTTAATAGTAGTAGGAAGAGGTGAGTTTGATTGCATGTCAAAAGGCACACAGTCTACATGTATATGCAACTCCTCAAGCATGAGTGCTTTAACTTCACAAAAGTATGTTATGTTAAGTGGTATCAAGTTGCTCTAATGCAAGTGAGAGTTTGTTGGATATATTTAAATATGTTTGACAAATATAACCATTAACGCATGAGATTCAATTGATCAAAATTCAAGTTATAGTTTAGGTTAAATCCAATAATATTGCTTCAAGTGTCATCATGTTATAACGGGATACGGCACCTAGTCACTTCAATATGAGGACTACCACATGGGGGTATACATGGTCCATCCACTGCCACAAGGGATTGCATATGCCCGAGATTCATTAACACTTTAGAACATATGAAAATGTTTAATAGTTGAATAGTGAGCAGAATTATTTTTTTAAGAGATGGTATAATTAGGCTGAGAATTGACTCATTTAAATGAGGGTAATTAAGAAAACATAGTGATACCCTATAACCATTATTGTAATATATGTAATAGCTATTATGATGAGTGTAATAATGCCCTGTAAGCACTATTACAATAAGCGCAATAGCTATTATGATGGGCATAATGGAGCTCGTAAATAGAGACCCCAAATGACATTCTCTACACACCAATAATCACTGCAAGTGACAGTACATATGTGGCACATAGTAGAGAGAATAAGCATTTTAGTTTTTACCAAAAAAAAAAAGAATAAGCATTTTAGAGAGAGTAAGCAGGATAGACCGTGCAGAAAGTCTCTAAAATTACTCCAAGAAGAAGTTTATTTTTGGGTGATCCACACATAGTGCTTGAGGACTTGTTCCTATAGATTCAAGAAAGGAGCTTGAAGGTTCATCCCAATGATTCAATGCTATAAGCATAGCTGTGCAAGCTGTTGCAGTCTCCTCACATTTTTCCATCCTCACATTTTTCCAACAGGTTTGTCATATTTGGTTTTGTGGTTTGTGAGTAAACGAAAGCATCCATCACTTTTAAACTTTTGTTCAGAAAATAGGCATAACTTAGAGTTTGACGTATCAGATCTAAATGATTTCAAGGCTCAAGAAATGCTAGGACAGAGAGTTACAAATTTCATGTTCAAGACTTTTCCAAATTTAACTTGCAAATAGGAGAAAAAAAATGGATCAAAGTTGCACCATGACAATGCCTAACACTTCAAGTGCTATTTTAGAAGAAAATTTATAACTCAAACTATACAACTCCGATCGACCCGATTTTAAATTATTTGGTTAGATAAGATATAGATTCAGAACATTTGTGTTTTAGACTACCTAATTTAGTCAAAAATAGAGTGACTAATGGGTTTGCAATTGGCCGCACTTGTTTGTCCTTGAAGTAGCTATGCCCATCTCAATGTAATTTTGCCCAAATCCAGCAAAATCCATTTCGGCAACTCCTCCAAGGTGAAAATAAAAAATTTTTAGTTGGGCAAGAAGGGAATTAAGTATTGGTTTGACCTAGTATCTTTTACTTTTCTAGAGGAGAGCGTAGGGAAGATTGGAAGCAGAAGAAAACTTCAACCAGGGTTTTTCCAATCGTTTCCTTAATGCTTTTAATTGTGATCGTGGCTTGCATTTTCCTTATCATGAGTAGCCAAATTTTCCATCACCAGGAGTAATTGTATTAGTATACCGACTTGTGTAATTCAATTGATTTATGTTTGTTGCTAAAAAAATTATGCGATTCTCATTGTTCTTAGTGCCTTATTGACTGATTATCAATAATTTGTTTTGACATTCATGATATAATCGAAGATTAGGTTTAACAATAATTAATATATATTGAATATATAAAAGAAATTTTTTGTGTAAAAATAAAAATAAAAATAAGCTTAGTGATGCTCGAGAAGATGGACCAAGTGAACTGGGATTCCTAGTTGAAGATAATTCAAACATCATGCTTCAAAAATCAAGCCCTCTTATTTTCCTTTGTTGAATTCACTCATATTATTATTCTTGTTCTCTAGAGTTTAGTTAAAACTATTTATCTCTTGAATATTCATTCTACATATCACAACTAGATACCTAGTTGAAGATGGCAGCAATCCTCATGGAACCATATTCTTCTCACTACACTATAACTTGGTAAGATTCATACACTTGCAAAATCGTATATCAAAGCCCTTCATGATAACTTAGACTCACGATGGAGTTGCGCCAAAAGGAAGCATCTCTTGAATTCCTTCATTGTCCAGCAGAGCTGTGGGGAAATCTTGTGTTTTCCTTCTTGTGCTGGCTGTCAACTTAGACTCACGATGGAGTTGCACCAAAAGGAAGCACCTTCGGTCTGAATTTATTTGCTATCTGTCCCTCTCCCTCACTCTGAATTTCAGAGTTAGGGTTTCTCCTTTGCTTTGTTGCCATGCCTTGTTTTCTCCATTTCTTCATACAAAAGAAATAACAATATACCAAGTTAAATATCCTAAGAATGATAGAAAATTGAGACAAAACCAAGTAAAGAAAGGTTGAAAATATATACAAACATAACACATCATTTTGCCAGCAACTGCTAGTGTTGAAGTTATATGCGGGCCCGACTCGTTTGATGAAAGCCGGGAACTCCAACACTCTGTTCCCCAACTGAGAGGTATGAATTGAAGGCATTCCCAACCTGCACCAAGCGAATTAGAGACCACCGTAATTGGGACAACCGCAGACAAAACAAAGCCGCCTCTTTGATTGATGATTTATGATTAATACAAATGCCAGAGATTTGTTTTTTCATAGAAAAGTGGATTTCAGAGTATGCAGGTCACCTTGTCAAGCCTTCAATTGCATTTAAGGTTATGTATACGCCCCTTAATAGCTTTTTAGGTTAGTTAGAATTAAATGTTAAGTTATATGATAACACGATAATATTAAAACTTTATATGAGATAAACGTCTTTTATATGTTATTCACCTGTACGAATATTCAAAGAAATTTACTAAAAAACTCCGTCATCACCTCTTTTTAGACTCCATAGAGAGAATTCTGTATACAAATCAACACAAAAGAAGAAATAGTTTATTCGCTTTCCACAAAAAAGTTTTCAAAAACTCAAGATGAGTTTAATTTCATCCCAAGAAAATTAATGTAAATTTTCATTATTGTTTTTTTTTTTTTTGTTATATAAGAATTCGAATCCTGAATTTCAGAGTTGACGGATAGAAATGTGACTGTCACGCTGTCCCTAGGGGACCATTATTGCTTTCCAGGACAAATAATTGTTACATACACTACCTTGTTATTAGATGGATATGTATGATCACGAGTTGTTGTTGGAATATGCCCATTGAGGTGGACATTTGGGTAATTTAGGAATGGGGTAACCCCCATCCTTAACTATCATATTAACCACTCAATCAAGTGATACCTCCCAAATAATGAAGCCATTATTCCTTGATTGAATTTTTGAGGAAAAACAAGGCTCTCCTTCTTTGTGGCGTGAACAGTACCATGATGAGGGAAGAAGGCTAGGGTTTTCAACATTCTCTAGAGAGAGAAAATAGAGTGAGGGATGGAGATTTTCACGTAGAAAAATCTCCCATCGTCAAACGATTCACCAGACATGAGGCTTGTGGCGTCGTGGAATTGCGGTGGTGGTTCAATTGCGTGATCACCATCTGACCATGCGATCCGTTCGAGGGACATCGCGACACGGTGGATTTTGGAGACTACTCTATCGAGATATTTATCCCAAAAATTTTGATTTATTTATTTCACGCTTCCACATGCGTGATTAAATCCAACATTGGTATCAGAGTGATCGTTGGATTTAATTTAAATAATTTTCGGAATTATTTTTTAGGGTTTAAAATTTTGGGGTCCGGATCACGGATGAGTTTCGTGAATCCGAGAACACCGTAGGAATACTCATGGCCCAGGGATTACAAAACTATTTTTTGTTTAATTTTCCGAGCATATTTGGGCCATGAAAAGTCCGGTCGAAGTTTGCGACCGTACGGACATGAAAACCTTAGATCTATGGCTTTAGAGGGTGGATCGATGCATGAAAATGTTATAAGTGTATTCCTTGCATCTAGATCTACAGTTTCATGCCTTTTAATATGAGTTTTGGATGCTGGAAACTGGGATTTTCGAATGGCCGCGGAGAGCCGCGACTGGGTAGTTGGTTTTCACCATTTTTGGGCATGAATCCTCCTAAAATCGAGTGTAGGATATTTGGAGGAAGTCCATTAATATTTTCCAGTCGAAAAATACAAGAAAAAACAGCCGGAATTGAGTTTTCCGAAAACCAGGTCGAAAAATCTGTTGTAGGACCCGTCGGGCGAAGAAGAACTGGACCAGACCCTCGGGCGCGTGACACGCACGCTCCAGGAGCGTCTAGCAGGCACGTGAAGCGGGGGGTAGGCAGCGGTCGGGTCGAACCCTGACCCGGACCGACCCGATCGGGTTAGACCCGAGACCGTTGACCGGGGCGGTCGGGTCAACCCTGACCCGTTGACCGACCCTGTCTAACCCGGCTCAGCGCGTGAAGGCGCGTGAGCCGCGCGCCGCGATTCCGGCGCGTGCGGTAGGCCGCTGCCGGCGCGTGGAGGCGCGTTGCGGCGGGTAGAGCGCACCGCCGACGAGCGGCGACACGTGTGAACCCCAGGCGACGCGTGAGGTCACTTAAAATTGAATTTTTTCAATTTTTTTGGGGTCTTATATCCATAAATGTGACTTTTTGTGAGCTTTTGTATGCTGAATCAAAGTCTAAATGGTAAGATGCGATTCCGAGTTGTGGTGTATGGTGTCCGTTGACTCATATGCTCGCTTTGGAGTTTGTACTCAAGTCATTTTGGTCTTGATGATTCGTAGGGCGTACAAAAATATGATAATAAGCATCTCCAAGTCACAAATATTTCTCTTAATGCATTGAGAACTGTCGTATTAAATTTTTGCAAAGAGAGTAAACTGAATGATGTGATCTGCATGATTTTATCAGTAGATTCAGTTTATTCTCGAGAGACAAAATCTAACGGGAATTTGAGACACGAGATGGTAGGCCCCAGGGTGGGCACCGCCCCTCAGGATATACGAGATAAAGGGACCTATCGTGCATGGTAGAAAATAATTGCCAAATTAGGGCAATGCTTATCAGTGGCATGCACGATTACTAAATCTCGTTCTACGAGTCATATCCTATGGAAATGTCGGTTCGACTTGTCCCATAAAAGCATTATATTGCTCTCTTCGGCTCCTAATGTGAGGATGCAGAAGAAAATGGCTAATCATACAATGAGGCAAATGTCGAGTATGATAACCGAGTTAAGATATACAGACAAGCAAATTTCGGATGGAATTTAGGTACTAGATGTGATCCAGTTTTTACCTGATTCATGGATAACCGTGAAATCCTATCTCACATTTGACGAAAGTATTCGTACTTTCGTTGACGTAAATACATAATGTGAGCTAGAAAAGGAGCACCTAGAGGCGAGTAGGCCATACTCTAGTCATGCTTATTCAGAGGAGTCAAATAAGGACTTCCCCGATGCTAAGCCTAGCGAACGAGACTCAAGATCTAGGTAATAAAAATCATCCGAGAAAACCGACAACGAGGTAAAAGAACGCAGGAAGAAGGAATTTGATTAGACCAAAGTAAATTGTTACGTTTGAGGTAGATTTGGTCATTTCGCTCGTGAATATGATGAGCAGAAATTAATATCCTTCTTTTTTACGTGGTTTGAGATTTGTCTCATTCACTATAATGCTCGCTGATTTCTCTCCTTTAAAATCAGTAGCAACCGACCACGTAACTCGAGACAGGAGTGCGTAAATATAGTTTCGTCAAATGAATCCTTAAGCTTGGAGGATTTACGTTAAGGACAGAGCATTTGTCGTCAGAGGGAACGACACTTGCCATGACGTTCTTAATTCTGTAGGCATTCGACGGATCTATAATTTAGTACCTTGTCTAAAATTGATTGGGATATGCGTGAAATTATTCTTTTTTTTTAATACAACAATTCTCTAAATTGTTCTGGTTTTAATCCATGATAAATTGTATGCACTGGGTGCTACTCCTTCTAATTTTTTTTTTGTAGTTCTACTATTGACTTTACATCTGATTGCGTAGATGATGATGTAAATGAATGAGATAGTAGACTTAGACACATAGGGTAAGCGATGATGAATCGGTTAGCAGCGAGAGATTTATTAGACCCGCTGACCAGATTCGAATTACCCGTATGTGAATTTTGCCTAGCTGGCAAAATGACGAGAAAACCATTTGGCAATGCAATGGAGCTGGGACTCCATTGCAGTTAGACCATTGTGCCTTCCTTTTCTTGTGGTCTTATGAGCATGAGAGCCGGAAATGGAGTAGTGTAGAAAATGATGCTTATAGACACTTTCGTGCGTTTCGGTTCATCTATCTGATCTCGCATAAGTCTGAGGCATTAGACTGCTTTAGAGATTCATAAGCGAGATTGAGAATCAGTTAGATTTAAGAGTAGAGACTCTTAGAACCGAGCGGGGACGCAAGTATTTGTCTAAACTACACATGGGGCTCTGTTTCGAGAAGAGTATTGCGAAACTACGGACTATTAGTCAGTTTCCCATTTGAGCTTTGGACTGGGAGGCAGCCTGACTTTAGCTACTTGAAGTTATGGGATTGTGCCATGATTTCTCGCATTTACACGGTGAGTTAGGCCCACGAGAAAATACGTGTTTTTAGGCGAACACGGACGACACTATAATCGAGATTGTGTCTTATAATACCATATTTCTTGAAAATGATTTCCCTAAGAGATGTGAAATCAATTTGGACCCTACCCTTTATGCGATGGATGAGCCTAGTGGCTCGAGGAGCCCAGCGGCGGGATACAAGAATCCACTACGGATCTTGATCTCAGTGGGAGCAATCCATCAAGAGGTAAAGAATTTTCTCTCCTCCTAAAAGTATCGAGAATGCGTATTTAAATATTGTTTCTCGATTGAGGGTGAAACCCTCGTTGCGACTCTAGAGGATAATAAGAAATTTAAAACGGTCCAAAAGGCTCACGAAGGTTCTGCAAAAAAAAAAAAAAAAAAAAAAACCGTTTATTGAAGGCCATAAATGAAGAGAAGGAGTTGATGAAAATCAACGTGGTCTGGGACCTAGTTGATTTGCCTGAGGGCGGAATGACTATTGGAAACAAGTAGGTTCTCAAAGTCAAAATAAAGGTCAACGGATTGATGAAGAGGTAAAGAACCCGTTTAGTAACCAAGGGTTACACTTAGACTGAGGGTGGACTATCGATGAGTCGTAGTCCAATTTATCTCGATCCGTTTATCTTTTAGCGATTGTCATGAACATGGATCTAGAGTCACTTCACAAGGACGTAAAGACCGCTTTAGTAGTGGAAGTCTAGATGAGGCAATCTACATGGAGCATCCCTTTGGGTTCGTTCTAGTAGATCAGGTGGATAAGGTCTATTGATTTTAAAAATCAACATACGACCTTAAGCTATCATCTAAACAACGGCACCTGAGATTTCACGAGAATGTAATATCTTATGGTTTTGTAATGATCGAGTAGGATCATTGTATTTATCTGATACGTCTCGATAACTCCTTTATGAGCACGTTCTCATATGTAGGTGACATTCTGTTGGTCGGAAATAACAGAGAGTATCCAATGACCATTGTAACATGGTTATGAGGTTTTAGTTCATTCTCAGATTTTGGATCCATAGGAATCGCTTGAGAATGATATTAATGCTTTAACAAAAGTTTTACATCAGGTAGATTCTTGAACATTTCGAGAAGAGCGATGACAACCTAAAAGATACTCTTATCGCTAAAGGTAAAAAGATCTGAATCTTGACACATGCCCTAAAATTTATAAAGAAATAAGGGAGATGAGCAGAATCTCTTATTCCAGTGCAAAATACATTTCTAGTGTATGCGATGAGGCATAGATGACGAAACATTTATTTTATGGTCGATCTGGTGAGTAGGTATTAATAGAATCCTGGAAGGCATCACTATAGAACAGTGAAAAAGGATTCTGAAATATCTCATTTGAACTGCGGACCTCTCCATGTGTTACGGATGAGGTGATTTGCGTTTTTAATTGGGATTCAGATACTGACTGGGAGTAGCGATCTGAATAAACGCAAACTAACATTAGGTTTTATCTTCTTAGAGTAGTAAGAAGAGAATCTGTATATATCTATTTACGATAGAGACTGAGGTTGTAGTATGCTCAATTGCAGTTCATGAGAATGGTTGGCTTCAGAAATTTTCTGGAAGACTTAGAGGTTATGGCAATAGTGGGAGGTCAGTGATGATTATTGTGATAATCAGACCACCATTGCCAACAACTGATAACCTAAGTTGTAAAGCCAAACACATTGATACCGAAAACCACTTTGTGAGAGATATTACCGAGAAGGGTATTGTGACAGCTAAGTACACCTTGACATATAGCATGATAGCTGATTCATTCAAAAAACCCGTTGTGAAAGATTCCTTTGTGAGATAAGGAATCATTGGGGTTAAGTGTACTTTCATTTCTCATTATATACTGTTTTAGATGCTTATTGAAATATATAACATGCATGCATTATTGGGTCACATATGTATTTCATGCACTATTTATTGTCATATATTGTAATCTTATGATAAAAGATGTGTCAGGCAGACGTGGTCGACTCTCTCACACGAGTGACCACCTCCGACTCTGAATGAGTGGAGATGAGAAGGATTCTAATCGTAAGAAGCTTTGAGAGTGGCCCTACTAGAATATAAATCACCCTGATATGTGTTCAAGATGATGTCATATGCGATATGACCGACATGGATATACCCACATCCATGTTGTCTATAAGTAGCCAGATTTGAGATCTCAGATATTACCTACGATTTGTGATATTGTCTTTGAGATGCACTCTCTGAGATCTCTGGGTAAAGTCTTATGTGTAGACTGAGTCCCGTACCTGTACAGTGTTAGAGAAATCTGACATATGCCCTTTGAGAGATGGAAAAATAACACTATGGCACGTGTTTCATACCACGTGTGATGAGACGACCATAGGACAGTGGGAGCTATTATTTGAGATGATAGTTTGATATTGATCCCCGTTCCCACTGTGTGAGACCTGAGATCTACATTGGGTGGGATCTCTTATACCCTTATTACTTTCTGCTATCTCTAGAAGTTTTGATTCAGTGTTGCTACTTTAATCTGTTTACCTATGGCCCGAAAGATAAATTGAAATCTAAGGGGCAAGTCTAGGAAAGCAACTGAATTGAGACTGATAGATTCGAGTTTGCAAAAAAGAAGACCAATAGACATTACATCATTGTCATGTATTCACAGGTCGACCTATTATGTTAATCCATGTTGGGATTCAAACATAATGGTGAATACATAGTCGAGCAAATTGATTGGGGATCACTTTCGATGAGGAAAGCGGCTCAATGGATGTAAATGCATTGAGTCTGGGGTATAGCGAGTTATTTTTATACTAACGGTGACAACTCGATCATCCTTACAGGTGTATCGAGAAGTCTTTGCTTGCAAGTGTACTCGCCGATCGCACGACGCCCAATCCAGTATGAAGGTCCAGTAGGGTGATCTGATAGATCGCATGAGTTACATCTTGTGATTGACAGAAGTGAAATGTCCTTATGTGCAAGTGGGAGATGTTGGAATATGCCCATTGAGGTGGACATTTGGGTAATTTAGGAATGGGGTAACTCTCATCCTTAACTATCCTATTAACCACTCAATCAAGTGGTAACTCCCAAATAATGAAGCCATTATTCCTTGATTAAATTTTTGAGGAAAAACAAGGCTCTCCTTCCTTGTGGCGTGAATAGTACCATGATGAGGGAAGAAGGCTAGGGTTTTCAACATTCACTAGAGAGAGAAAATAAAGTGAGGGATGGAGATTTTCGCGTAGGAAAATCTCCCATCGTTAAACGATTTACCGGACATGAGGCTTGTGGCGTCGTGGAATTGCGGTGGTGGTTCGATTGCGTGATCACCATCCGACCGTGCGATCCGTTTGAGGGACATCGCGACACGGTGGATTTTAGAGACTGCCCTATCGAGGTATTTATCCCAAAAATTCCGATTTATTTATTTCACGCTTCCGCATGCGCGATTAAATCCAACAGTTGTCAATTTGGTACTATCTAAGACTAATTAAGTTTGAATCAACATGGATATGGATTAGGTGGATATGAATCAAAATTACAATTCAAGGCAAAATTTGAATATACGTCATATAATGATGAACTACCTTATCTAAGATTTACATTCTCTTTGTATGATTCACGCATAAGAATATTCACATACAAGGACTTGAAAGTCCACCACCTCTCTTGAGATTCATCTCTCGTAAACAAAAAAAAAATGATTATATATATACACACACAAATCAACACCAAAAATAAAATTAATTATTCAATTTCAAAAGAAATTTACACAGCTCAACTTCAAAAAGTTTAATTTGATCTAAAAAGCAAATTAATGCAAATTTCCATTATTGGTTGTACGAGTTACATGCACTAAAATATTATTAGACTGGTATGTATCAACATCAATTTTCAATTTGGTGATATATAAGGTGCTTCTTAGTAATCTTTTCCTTTCTCCTTCAATTTGTCTTGCCTGGTACGATTTGCCCGACTAATAATGTAATTCAACTAGAGGGGGTAAATAGTTGAATAAAAATATTTTTGAATGTTTTTTGCTATTTGAGTGTTTTAAAATGAAAATGACAAAAAAAGTATTTGATGGTTTAAAATAAGAAACAAGGAGCACCCAAAAGTTTTTATAATAATTCCACCAAACTTAATATATGTCCACTCTCAAACTTCCCATAAATTTTTCACTATCAACTCACTGATACAAAATTGATTACAAATTCAAGTTGGACCTTTATAATATATCTCTCAAACACTAATTTTTCAACCCAACATAGGTTAACTCTCTCTCTAAACCCAAAATCGTAACACACTCACTGATCTTGAGAGATCTAAGATATAAGACTTGAATCCTCAGATTATACAAATTTGGTTCTTGTTGGAATTTTTACTCAAGAGAGATAAATGTAAAACAGAATGTGAGAACTTGAAAACAGAGTAAGGATGCAATAAGTTCATGATAGTTCAGATCTTTAATAGAATATTAACTTTTTCATATTCCATTTCTCTAATATTTATTACTGTGTTGAAGAGAGCCAGTGTGTGGTGATTGAGTTCGAACGTTACTCATTAATGTTTGTCATTAAATGTTCTGCATTCGTTCCTCATTTCATGTTGAATCTTTCATTTTCCCATTGACAGCACTTTTTTTCTAACCAATTAAAAGAAGTTCTTGCCATACTTAAGCATTAGTCTTTGATGAAAAGAGGTAGACAAATAAATCAGTAGAAGGTGATCGTTCTGTCCATGCCATTTTCAAAATCTAGTTTTTGACATTTTTCAAGTTGATAAGTTTAAAGAGCACAACAACATGGATTCAATTTTTGTGTCGTAATTGACTAGTCAGGTCGATATATTAATATATCAGGGTAGTAAATTTGGTTTGTCGACAAATTTATATTAACATGTCAACCAATTTAATATTCTTAATCAAATTGAACAATATTGTGTTAACCTTCTTAAATTTTCTGTTAAAGGGTATGTCAACATATTTAAAACTAAAGTTGACAAGGTTCTATTCCAAAATTAATTGATGGACATGATATGGTTATATTGGTCGACATATTTTAGTGTGTCGACATAATTACTTTTAGACATCGACATCTCTATGTTATGAACCAAAAGGCTTTGTCAACACATTATGGTTTTGAGGTCGACATGATTCTATTTTAGGACAAATTGGCGGACATGATATATTTGTATTTGTCGACATATGAAGATGGGTCAACATATTTTAACTTTTAGGTCAACATAATCTTGTTCCTATATTAAATTTGTGGACCTGATATTTTTAAATTGGTCGACATATTTAGTAGGTCGATATATCTTGAATAGATGTCGTCGTGTGACTTCAAAGGAAAAATAGAACATGTTCATAAGTTTTCGGGTATGCCGACCTTCTTTATATTTTTGTTTAGATTATTTGTCGACATGTAGATTAATGGGTCAACATATGACTTAAATTGTGGACCTATGAATTAAATAGGTCCTGTCACGCCCCAAACCAAGATCGTGAACAGCAGCCCGTTGCCCCTGGATGCCGACTGTATTTTTACAGAAAATCGGACAGAACCTCCCCATAAATCGGAGGTTTCCCGTGTACAATTAAACCTGTATTATCAAAATCAACCTGTAATTTAAACAAATTGCTATCCCGACCTCTCCAAAATTAACAATTTCTACTCCAAACATCCAAGACAACATAAGACTATAAAATTTCTAGCTGTACTAGCTACAGACCTCTACTGTCATGCCCAACAAGAGTATGAACAGCCGCCATATCGAGTGGATCTAACTTTTATCTTATATACAATAATTTTCCCAAGTAACCTTTAAATATGTACAATCGCTTCAATGCAAATGAAATATGAGAATTAAATTATA
This sequence comes from Dillenia suffruticosa, assembly GCA_033439265.1. Taxonomy (NCBI): domain Eukaryota; kingdom Viridiplantae; phylum Streptophyta; class Magnoliopsida; order Dilleniales; family Dilleniaceae; genus Dillenia; species Dillenia suffruticosa. The sequence goes on from JAVTVX010000001.1 coordinate 12,853,446, forward strand.
CAGTCATCTCAAAATAAATACACGGCCAACTACAGATCTCAATGTCAAGATCTCGCAGGGTAGAAACTAAATTAAGATTTTATATTTCTATTTAAAATAAATCTCACCGTCGGGAACACCAAATCCGCTCTAGAGCCTGTAACGTCGCTCTATCACAATAAATCTGTCTGAGGAGGGAAAAGAGAGGGGTGAGTATCATGGGAAGATACTCAGTGAGTGAGGGGGGTAATATCAAGCATAAATAGTGTGGATGACCATTGGAGTGTCAAATAATATCATTTGAAACAAAAATTTATATTTCGTAGTAAAATATGATGTGTTTAGCAATTTGAAATCATTTAGTCAATTACACGATAACAAGCATGTATGCATCTATTTAAAATCAAGTAATATCAGATCGAGCCAAAAATAATCTTGGCAAAGGTCAACCGTGACCAAGGACAGATGTATCGGGGGTTTTATTATATATAGACTTTAAAACACCCTCTACCTCGACGTTGGCCATGAGTTCGCTGGGGCTAACTCATCATCGTGTATAGGACCCCGCTTAGTGCTAGACGGTGTGTCACACACGTCCTTCCCCTATGTGGGTTCAACCGGCTACGCCTATAACCCTTAGAATAAATGACGCTTACGGATACCTCCTGCAAAAGTGTATCCGGGCAACCCGTGCCTCTACAAACGCCCTTCGTAGCTACGGAATAATCATAGTATCACAAAGGGCACAACGTCCCGCAAGTAACATCACATCATCGCATAACTAGTGGGCATCCAACCCACATAGTTCATCAAAAACATTTTAAATTTGCGTGCCAATACGTCTCATCAATTCATTTCAAAACAGCATATCAATGCAACGGTATAAAATGAAATTTATACATTTTCCAGTAATGGCACAATTATTGTTTCATTTCAAACCATGGATGCATAGTCATTGTAAATATAATTCAAGACACTCCAATAATCACAAAACAGATTTTTAAATTTAATATCATACGTCAAACGAATGCATATCAAAGCATGTTTTATCGAAAACACGGCAGAAAACACGTTTTACTATTTTATGCAAGAGGTTAGAGTCTCACTTATATATCTAGGGAGGGTCGTCACTTCCTATTTTTCAACGACTCTCCAAAATTCAAACATAATCAAATCATCAAATTTTATATCAAATAAAACCCTAATAAGGGATTTTATCAACAAAATTTATTCAAATTTCGAACTGAGTGCATTTCTCTTACCTAGGGTTCCTCGGGTTTCAGACCTAGCTGTCGTTCGCCCGTTGGGTTAACCTAAAATCTGTAATATTTCTAAATTTCAAATATATTAGCAACAACTAAATTTTTAACACCGAATCCTAGAACTTCAACTAATTATAGTCGTTACCTACAGTATAGAAAATGCAGGTGAGCTCTTGAACGGAACAGCTGGTCGAGGGCTCGCGAGCCGGTGGGCTGGCGGCCTGGGCCGCTGATGGGCTCGTGGGCTCTCAGCCCGACTTGCTTGCCGTAGCGGGCTTTGCGGGCCGCAGTGGGCTCGCGGGTCAGGGGCCTGTAGGCTGCTGGGCCTGTGGGCTGCTGGGCCTGCGGGCTGCTGGCCTGCGGGCCTGGTGGGCCTCGCGGGCTAAGGCTCGCGCTCGCGAGCTGGATCACGTGCTGGAGCGCGCTCGCTCTCTTGCTGGCGCTGGATCGCGCTAGGTAACGCGCTAGCTTGTGCAAGGGTAGCGCGCTGGCTCGCGCAAGGGTAGCGCGGTGGCCCGCGCTAGCCTGCGCTAGGTCCCACGCTGCTCGCGGGAGATCACACTAGGGGTTCGTACAGTGGAAAAACCAGTTGTGAGCAACGGAGCTGGTGCGCGCTAGAGGGTCACGTTGGAGTTCGTGCAGGGATCGCGCAGCTCGCGGGAGATCGCGTAAGTGCGCGCTTTGCAGAAGGTGAAGCGCTGGTCACGGGCTGATCGCACGCTCGCGTGAGGAGGGAGGAGGCACTGCAGGCGGGAAGGCGCTGCAGCGGCGACGATCATAGGAGGAAGGAGGAGTAGCCGCAATGGGTGGCGGAAGGGAGAGAAGAAAGAGAGAGAGAGAAAGAGAGAGAGAGAGAGAGAGAGAGAGAGAGAGAGAGAAAAGAGATTAGGGCTTTTTAGCCCTAATCCAAATTTAGGGATTTGACCTCTTTTTTTTTTTTTTTTTTTTGGTGTTACATTTTCTAATCCCCTAAAATCAAGTTTCGTCATCGAAACTAAAACAGAATTAAACTATAAATAAATGGGGGTACTGACTCCCATAGCCTCCTCGGGCACCCAGGTTTCCTCCTTGACCTAATCACTTCTCCACAAAACTTTGACCAATGAAATTTTCTTACTTCGCATCTTTCTAACCTGCCGATCTAGAATAGTCACGGGCTGAATTGGAAGGACAAGGTCCTCTCGTAACTCAAGAGGTGGAGGCTTAAGTACATGAAAAGGATCGGTTAAGTATTTCCTGAGTACTGAGACATGAAATACGTTATGAATACGGGATAGTTAATCTGGCAGCTCTAATCTATATGCCGCACTCCCAACCCTCTCAAGGATACGGAAGAGCCCAATATATCTGGGGCTCAACTTGCCCCGCTGCCTGAACCGTATAACTCCCTTCTAAGGAGATATCCTCAAGAAAACCATATCTCCCGTAACAAACTCAAGAGGTCGCCGCCTATGATCAGTATACGTCTTCTGTTTGTCCTGGGTGGCTTTCATCCGCTCACGGATAACCTTAATTTTATCCTTTGTTTGCTCAATCAACTCAACGCTGCTGAGACGTCGCTCTCCGACCTCATCCCAACATATCGGGGTGCGGCACTTCCTGCCATACAGTGCCTCATATGGGGGTATCCCTATACTGGCTTGATAACTATTATTATATGCGAATTCGACCAGTGGAAGGTGCCGATCCCAACTACCCCGGAAATCCATCACACATGCCCTCAGCATGTTCTCAAGGGTCTGAATGGTCCTCTCAGACTGGTCGTCCGTCTGAGGATGATATGCCATACTGAAATTCAATCTAATACCCAATGCCTCCTGCAACTTGGGCCAAAATCTAAATGTGAACCTGGGGTTCCTATCTGAAACAATCGATACGGTCATCCTGTGAAGCTGAACTATGGTATCAACGTAGAGACGTGCCAACGCCTCTAAGGAATAGTTACAGCGAATAGGGATAAAATGTGCAGATTTGGTGAGTCGATCGACAATCACCCAAATAGCATCATGCCATGTAGAAGTCCGCGGCAACCCCATCACGAAGTCCATAGTAATATGCTCCCATTTCCACTCAGGAATAGGAAGAGGCTGCAGTATGCCCGCTGGACGTTGATGCTCAGCCTTCACCTGCTGGCACACCTAGCATCGTGCCACAAATTCTGCTATATCCCTCTTCATGCCTGACCACCAATAGCTACCCCTAATGGTCTGGTACATCATCGTACCCCCGGGATGCATAGCATATGCAGAAGAATGTGCTTCCTCAAGGATAGCACGTCGAAGATCACTATCGGCCGGAACACACACTCTGTCTCTGAATACCACGAGTCCATCATCACGGACTCTGAAGTCTCCGCCCTCAGCTCTGCGGACTCTATCTACAAAACCCTGAGTCTCCTTATCTGTACTCTGGAACTCTCTGATACGGTCGAATAAAGTCGGCCTGACCTCAAATCTGGCTAGTAAGTTCCCTGATCATCGTTAGTCAAACTGACTCCTAAGGCTCGGAGTCCCACTAAACAAGAAAGGTAGGCTTTCTCTGTCGACTGTGAGGATGATGCTGACTTCCAACTCAAGGCATCTGCTACAACATTCGTCTTGCCCGGATGATAGTCAATAATGAGGTCATAATCTTTGAGGAGTTCTAACCATCTCCTCTGTCTCAAATTCAGCTCCTTTTGGGTAAATAGATATTTCAAACTCCTGTGATCTGTAAATACCCTGCAGGTCACCCCATAAAGATAATGCCACCATATCTTCAATGCGAAGATTATGGCTGCCAACTCCAAATCATGTGTCAGGTAATTAAGCTCGTGTTTCTTCAGCTGTCGCGAGGCATATGCAATAACCCGACCATCCTGCATTAGAACACAATCCAATCCCTGTCGGATAGCATCACTGTACACTGTATACTCTCGACTACTAGTGGGAATGGCTAAAATAAGAGCAGATGTCAACGGTTGTTTGAGCTCTTGGAAGCTCGCCTCACAACGATCATCCCAAACAAACTTGGCCCCCTTTTGGGTCAATCTCGACAATGGAGCAGCTATTCATCCTCTACAAATCTGCGATAATACCCGGCCAAACCGAGAAAACTACGAATCTCGGTAACTGTTTGTGGCTGCTTCCACTTTACTATAGCCTTAACCTTCCACGGATTAATATAAATACCTTCCGCAGAAACAATGTGCCCCAAGAACCTAATTTGTCTAAGCCAAAACTCACATTTCAAGAATTTGGCATATAGCTGCTTCTCACGGAGTATCTACAATACCACCCGAAGGTGCTCAACATGATTTTCATCACTCCGTGAATATATCAAGATGTCATCGATGAATACGATAATGAACCGATCCAAGTAGTCATAAAAAACTTGATTCATCAAATCCATGAAAGCAGCCGGGGCATTAGTTAGCCCAAATGGCATGACTATAAACTCGTAATGGACGTATCGGGTGTGAAAAGCTATCTTGGGTACATCTTTGGCCCGAATTCTCAACTGATGATAAGCCGAACGGAGATCAATCTTAGAAAAAACCCTGACTCCCTGCAGTTGATCAAACAAATCATCTATACGTGGCAGGGGATATCTGTTTTTTATGGTGGCTTTATTCAATTGTCTGTAATCCACACAAAACCGAAATGTACCATCATTTTTCTTTATAAATAGCACCGGAGCGCCCCAAGGTGAGGTGCTCGGGCGAATAAACCCTTTGTCCAAAAGTTCCTATAACTGAGTTTTAAGCTCTCTCAGTTCAGCAAGCGCCATTCTGTATAACGGAATAAAAATAGGATTGGTCCCCGGTACTAGATCAATCTCGAAATCAAACTCCCGAACTGGTGGTAATCCGGGAAGCTCCTCGGGGAACACATCTAAAAATTCGTGCACCACAGGGACATCTTCAAGCCTCGGTCCCTCAACAGTGGTGTCGACAACATAAGCCAAATAAGCCGCACAACCATGGCGTACCAAGCATCTGGCCTTCATAACAGAGATAATACTGCAGGGCAATACTCGTCTCTCGTCCCGGAATACTAACAGTGACTGCTCGGACCTCCTAAACTCAACCCCTTTCGTGAAACAATCCATGGAAACCCGGTGTAAACTCAGCCAATCCATCTCTAAGATGGCATCAAAATCCGTGATAGGGAGTGGAATTAGATCTGCTTCTAATATCACCTCCCTAATACCGACCTCATAGCCGTTATAGACTGTATCTCGAATGATATGCTTGTCAAGATGAGTGACTACCATAATCTCCTCATCAAGTGGCGAGAGAGGTCTATCAGAATGGGGAGCGAACGCGTCACTCACATTGGAAAAATTCGAACCGGTATCTATGAGAACACTGGCGTCGATACCGAATATTCGCAAGGTACCTAAAAGTAAGAAAAAGATCAACAGAATTTATAATGCGAAGAAAAAGTGAACGAATATTTATATATATCAAACTAGTTAAGTTTCTAAAGGTTTAACTAGTCAAAACTATACATCGACATCAAAATATACACAAAAAAAATTCATACAGAAAGTACAACAAAAGTACTACACTGAGGGGTCTGCGGGAGGATTACCCATAATAATATCAGGGTTTGCCTGTGCATCCTCCTGTGTCATCGTAAACACACGAATCTGGGCCCTAGGCTGCTGTCGCGATGATCCTGGAACTGTATTACTCCCAACTGTAGTCCGAGAAGCGGTAAGAGCTGAGTGCGCAGGTGCCCCCTGCTGGCCTGTGCCAGACGTACCAGTATGACTCTACAAAGTCGATCCTCCTCGACCTAAATCAGGATAGATACTCCTAACATGACCTTGCTTCCCACACTGGAAGCAAGTAACTGGTACTCTACATGCCCCAAAGGCATGGTGGTTGCTGCATCTACGGCAGAAGGGCGGTCTCTGTATAGTAGACTGTGTAGAGCCACTAGGGGCTGGTGCCCCAAAACCCTGTGGTCGAGATCCCTATCCCGGTGCTGCTGGTCTGAAGCTAGAATCTCTGGGATATCCAGAACCTCTACCCCTCTTCAACGACTGTCTATCCTGTGACCCAGTCTTCCTCTTTTGGTGATTCTCCCTCTGTCTATCCTCTGCTCGGACGATCTCTTCCGCTCAATATGCTGAATCAATCATCTCTGATAATGTAAGAGAGCGTTACCATCATATACTTCCTAATGCTCAATTGGAGGCCATCTTCAAACTTGAACCTCATTTGAGCCGGTGTAGCCATATCGGGGACAAAGGCCGCTAGTCGTCTAAGCTCAGCCTTGTACTCTGAAACTGACCTCGTCCCCTGGCGCAAGTGCAGGAACTCTGTCCTCATCCAGTCCTACTGGAACGGGGTAAAGTACCTGCGGTCGAACTCTCGTAGAAAGTCCTCCCACCACAGGATTTGTGTAACACTGTCATGGATAGCCTCCCACCACGAGAGGGCATCTCCGTCAAGGAGTCTTTCAACAACTCTCAATCTGAGCTTCTCTAACAACCCCAAATTCGTAAGGATCCTACGAATTCTGTTGATCCAGTGTTTCGCCGCTACTACATCACTGGATCCTGAAAAATCTGTACATCCGAGCTATCGAGACTCTTTCACCAACTAAGTGAGCTCGTGGATGCACCTCAAAGTAGCCGACGTCTCATCGGTCAAAGTAGAAACGGAAGGGCCGGCCACCGAAGGAGGAATCGATGCCGAAGGAGTAGGTACGGCCGCAGGTGTGGTCGCTAGAGTCTGTAGTGGAGGTAGTGGCATCTGCGCCCCATATCTACTGTACCACTCCTGCTACTACCTCAAGATATCGAGTGGTCGTGGAGGAATCTCGGTTGTAACAACCGGTGGAGGTGTTGGGGGTGGCACTGGTGAGCGTTCTCGAGTAGAGGAAATAATCTCTGGTACTCGTGGCGTCTCAGGTGCCCTAGGTATATCAGGCACTGTAAGACCCTCAAATGAGACGAATCTAACACCCCTCTTACCATGTCTAGGTGGCACAATTCTGCGAAAAGAATACATTGTTATTAGATAGAAATCAAGAGTTAGGGTTAGTTGCTCTGTAACTAACCTCCTAAAAAAATGAACTATAATACAAAACATTTGAATGCGAAATAACGTGTTAGAAGCGTTATATATCCAACTCCATAATCTAAAAGCACTTATATGGCTATTGCCAAGTATGAGACTTTAAATGACTGTATGAAACTTTCTAATGCATTGAGAACTTTTCACATACTTGGAAAAACTCTTACGACTATCTTTTCTCTAACCTAGTCGCTTAGATACTAATAGAACTGTTACGCCCCAAACCGGGATCGTGAACAGCCACCCGTTGCTCCTGGATACTGGCTGTATTTTTATAGAAAATCGGGCAGAACCTCCCCATAAATCGGAGATTTTCCGTATACAATTAAACCTGTATTATCAAAATCAACCTATAATTTAAACAAATGGCCATCTCAGCCTCTCCAAAATTAACAATTTCCACTCCAAACATCCAGGACAACGCAAGGCTATAAAATTTCTAACAGTTCTAGCCACAAACCTCTACTGTCATGACCAACTAGAGCATGAATAGCCGCCACACCGAGCGAATCTAACTTTTATCTTATATACAATAATTTTCCCAAGTAACCTTTAAATATGTACAATCGCCTCAATGCAAATGATATATGAGAGTTAAATTATACAGTCATCCCAAAATAAGTATATAGCCAACTACGGACTTCAATATCAAGATCTCGCAGGGTCGAAACTAAATTAAGATTTCATATTTCTATTTAAAGTAAATCTCACCGTCGGGAACATCAAATCCGCTTTAGAGCCTGTAACGTCGCTCAATCTCAATAAACCTGTCTGAGGAGGGAAAAGAGAGGGGTGAGTATCATGGGAAGATACTCAGTGAGTGAGGGGGGTAATATCAAGCATAAATAGTGTGGGTGAACCTTTGAAGTGTCAAATAATATCATTTGAAACAAAAATTTATATTTCGCAGCAAAACATGATGTGTTTAGCAATTTGAAATCATTTAGTCAATCACACAATAATAAACATGTATGCATCCATTTAAAATCAAGTAATATCAGAGCGAGTCAAAAATGATCCTGACAAAGGTCAATCGTGACCAAGGACAGGCACATCAGGGGTTTAATTATGCATAGACTTTAAAACGCCCTCTACCCCGACGTTGGCCATGAGTTCGCTAGGCCTAACTCATCATCGTGTATAGGACCCACCCGGTGCTAGACGGTGGCGTCACACACGTCTTCCCCCTACGTGGCTTCAATCGGCCGCACCTATAGCCCTTAGAATAAATGACGTTTGCAGATACCTTCTGCAGAAGCATATCCGGGTAACCCATGCCTCTACAAACGCCCTTTGTAGCTACGGAATCATCATAGTGTCACAAAGGGCACAACGTCCCACAAGTAACATCACATCATCGCATAACTAGTGGGCATCCAACCCACATAGTTCATAAAAAATATTTTAAATTTGCGTGCCAATACGTCTTATCAATTTATTTCAAAACAACATATCAATGCAATGGTATAAAATGAAATTTATACATTTTCAAGTAATGGCACAATTATTGTTTCATTTCAAGCCATGGATACATAGTCATTGTAAATATAATTCAAGACACTCCAATAATCATAGAACAGATTTTTAAATTTAATATCATACATCAAACAAATGCATATCAAAGCATGTTTTATCGAAAACACGACAGAAAACACGTTTTACTATTTTATGCAAGAGATTAGAGTTCCACTCACATATCTAGGGAGGGTGGTCACTCTCTATTTTTCAACGACTCTCTAAAAGACAAAACTAATCAAATCATCAAATTTTATATCAAATAAAACCCTAATAAGGGATTTTATCAACAAAATTTATTCAAACTTCGAAGTGGGTGCATTTCTCTCACCTAGGGTTTCTCGGGTTTCAGACCTAGCTATCGTTCATCCGTCGGGTTGGTTTAAAACCTGTAATATTTTCAAATTTCAAATATATTAGCAACAACTAAATTTTTAACACCAAAACCTAGAACTTCAACCAATTATAGTCGTTACCTACAGTACAGAAAATGCAGGTGAGCTCTCGAAGGGAACAGCTGGTCGCGGGTTCACGGGCAGTCACGGGCTCGCGGGCCGGTGGGCTGGCGAGCTAGCCCGCTGGTGGGGTCGCGGGCTCTCAGCCCGGTTTGCTGGAGCGCGCTCGCGCTCATGCTGGCACTGGCTCGTGCTGGGTAGCGCGCTGGCTAGCGTAGGGGTAGCGCGCTGGCTCGCGTAGGGGTAGCGCGCTGGCCCACGCTGGGTTGCGTACTGCTAGCGGGAGATCGCACCTGGGGTTTACACAGTGGCGGAACCGGTTATGAGCAGCGGAGCTGGCGCGTACTAGAGGGTCGCGTTGGAGTTCGTGCAGGGATCGTGCGAGTGCGCGCTGTGCAGAAGGTGAAGCGCTGCTCACGGGCTGATCGCGCGCTCGCGTGAGGAGGGAGGAGGCGCTGCAGGTGGGAAGGCACTGCAGCGACAGCGATCGCGGGAGGAAGGAGGAGCAGCCACGGTGGGTGGCGGAAGGGAGAGGAGAAAGAGAGAAAGAGAGAGAGAGAGAGAAAAGAATTTGACCTCTTATTTTTATTTTTTTTTAAATTTTTTTTTGTGTTACAGGTCCACATGATGTAAACAGGTCGACAAACAAGGATGGTTCTTGTTGACATAGAAAATAGGTTCACCTCTTTAATTGATCGGGGGGATCAATTTTGATGTCGATAGGGTCTTACTCAAGTTGGCGAGGAAAGGGAAAGGCTTGCTTGGGTCGACATATTGTCAAGTATGTTGACAAAGTTTTACTTAGAAAAATATTGTGCTTTAGTGTTGATCAGGTTGACAAGGGATATTAACAAGTCAACATGTTCTTAGTGGAGTTCAATTGGTCGACATGACTCTTGAAATTGGTTAACCTGGATGTATTTGAGTATTGGCAGGTCAACATAGACTCAAAGTAGGTCGAAAAGGTTTGCAAGTGTGTGATTTTCCAGACTTGTTTTCTAATAATCAACTGAGTTCAATTTCTTTCTTTTAAATTCTTTTATCATCATCAAAATCTAGCATTTTCAACAATTTTCCCCTTTTTGATGATGGCAAAATTCCAATACATTTATATGAGGTGTCTAATTATTGAGCACACTCTAACTTAACTAATTTACTTGCTTCTTCTTTTTCTTTCCCATTTTTGTCATCAATGTAAAAGGGTAGATATGCTTAAGACAAAAAGGGGAAAATGACCCGAATCTAGGTTCATTAACCTATAATTGGAGGACAATACCCCCTTCCACTCCTCCTCTATCCAATAGTAACAGTATTTAAAAATCCAATACTTCTGTTCAAACCTATAGTCTAGGTAGCAGGAGTTATTTCGAGACAATCAACACTTCTGTTGGAATTACTCCACCTCGTTACCAGAGTAGCTCCCCTTAAGCAATCTTCAACCACAAGAGTATATGTCAGATCATAACATTCCATTTGTAACAAAAGGGACCACTACTGCCTGTCAACCAATTACTCTAGTCATACAGATATATATTCAAGCTCCAGTAATGGTTATCTACCCGTCATCAACGAATCATATTCTATCTCAAAACTTCTTCACAAACCCTTCAAGCAGGAACTGCGTTCAGAATCACAATCTATTTCTCATTGCAGATAACTACATATTGCTTTACTCCCCTTCAATTTGATTGCCCTAGTAGATACTGAATATAAGCAATAAACTAATATAGCAAAGAGTGCAATCAGAACATAATTTTCTCCTATTCTAGATTAAATGTAAAGCACAATCAAAGTTTAAGTATTAGTTTGATTAAACTTTTAATAGTATCCTGGTTTCACCGAATATTACTTCTACTTTCCATCAATTATTAAAAACATATTGAGGTTTTATCTTATGTTTATCTCACATCATTTTCAGAATGAACCTGACACTATCACTACAAAAAACACGATTTTAGTGATGAATTTTAGCGAAGGAAAAAGTTTGTCGCTATTTTGCGATGGATTTAACGATGAAAAATTATCGGTAATTTGCGACGAAATTAATGACAAAAAAGTATTCGTGGCTAAATTAAAAACAGATATATTATTCGTGGCTAAATTCGTCACTAATTAGTGACGAAAAAATTTTTATCGCTAAATCTATCATTAATTAGTGATGAAAAATTTTTCGTTACAAAATTCGTTGCTAATTAGAGACGAATAGAAATTTCGTGGCTAAATTTTGCCACGGATACTGTTATCTGCTGCTAAATTTAGCGATAAAAATATTTCGTCGTAAATTTTATCGCTAAATTTAGCCACAAAAAATTTTCATGGCAAATTTCGTCGCTAATTAGCTACAAAAATTTTTCGTTCCTAAATTCATCACTAATTAGCCACGATAAAAATATTTGTCACAAAATTTAGCAACAAACTTCAAAATTTGTGGCTAAATTCGTCGCTAATTAGCCACAAAAAATTTTCGTGACAAAATTCGTGGATAATTAGATACAAATAAAATATTCGTGACTAAATTCGTCGCTAATTTATAATCACTTTTATTATTTTCTTTTTTTTGATAATTTTCTTCTTACCAAAAAAATACGATTCTACTTTTATGCATGAAATATTTAGAGATTTCTCTTTATCCTACCAACAAATATGTTTTTCTATGCAATAGAAATGTTGTGGGCATTATCATGTAGCCCCACTCTGAAGTAAACATTTTATCCTACTTTAGAACTAGATAAGCATATATCTATATATTGGATTGCTTAATAATTTTTAATTTTTTTATAAAACAAATCAAATTTTGGATTTGTATCTATATATAAGAGTTTTTCCTCTGCTAGATTTAACATGATTTTATATAAAACGAATCAAATTTTGGAATCCATCTCTTTTTAATTAACTAGAATAAATTTTTTATATGTAAAAATACATATTTTTTTTCGCAACAAACAATAATAATAATCAAATTCTTATCTCATTAAATGAAATTGATTATATAGATTTGTTATGTTATTGTAAAAATCCTAATACCAAATCCAGATGAAGGAAAAAAGTTACGTTAGATAATCAATTGAAGTAAAATTAAAACAAAAATTTATGTATAGATTCTTTAAAAATAGATATTTTTTCATATTAAACAAATTTTTTTTATTCCTCGGTAATTATTCATTTATATTTCCTAATCATATTAATTATTTTATAATATTTTAAATTAGTTTTTTTATTATTTTATATTTTTATTTTAAAAAAATAATATTATTTTATTTTTTTTAATATTTTATAATTTAGCAATAGATTTAGCGACGGATTGAGAAATCCGTCACTGAATTAGCAACAAATTCGGAAATCCGTCGCTAAGTTAGTGACAGATTCAGCAATCCGTCGCTAAATTAGCAACGGATTCAGCAATCCGTCACTAAACTTAATTTTTTAAAAATTAAAATTTAATATTTTTTAATTTATTATTTTATTTATTTATATTTTCTAATCATATTTATTATTTTATAATATTTTAATTTTTTTTATTATTTTATAATTTTATTTTAAAAAAATAACATTATTTTTTTAATATTTTATTATTTAGCGGAGAAAAAAAATATGTCGCTAAGTTAGCAACGGATAGTCAATCCGTCGCTAAATCAAATTTTTTTAAATTAACATTTTATAATTTTTTTTTGTTATTTTTTTTTTGTATTCATTTATATTTCCTAATTATATTTATTATTTTATAATATTTTAAATTATTATTTTTTATTTTTTTATATTTTTATTTTTTAAAAGATAATATTATTTTATTTTTTAAAAATATTTTATTATTTAACGACGGATTTAGCGACGAATAAAATTCCGTCACTAAGATTAGCGATGAATTCTAGAATCTATCGCTAATTTAGCGACGAATTCAGTAATCCGTCGCTAAACCAAATTTTTTAAAATTAACATTTAATATTTTATTTTTTTATTATTTTCTTAATTTATATTAAATAATCATATTTATTATTTTATAATGTTTTAAATTAGCATTTCATTTTGTTATTTTATATTTTTATAATAATAAAAGATAATATTTTTTATTTTTTTAAATCTTTTTAAAGAATAATATTTTTTATTTTTAAATTAATTTATTTTTTATTTTAATTAGCATTTTATTATTTGATAAAAATTATTATTTCTTTAATTAATATGTTATATTTTATTTTTATTTTATTTTATTATAGAATAATATTTTTTATTTTTTTAATCTTATATTCTTTTATTTTATAATAAATTATCATTTTATATTATTTTATTATTTTAATAAAAATTTTAGAATTAGATAATAAGGGAAAAAAAAGAATTATAATTAAGGTTAACATGTGGTCTGGTGGTTAGGTGCTTTGACATTCTCACGCGTGCACAGGTGTTTGAACCGGGTTGGAGGGATTTTTAAGGGATTTTTCGCAAAGGTGCAGGTGGGCACAGGCATTGGCCTGAAGTAGGGGCGGGCATGCGGGATGCCGTGCAGCGTGGGCTAGCGGGCGTAAACTCGGGTGGGGCCTAGGCTAGGGTGGGCAGGCTCATGAGTTGGAGCAATAGGGTGCGTGCGTGGCTGTAATAAAATAAAAGTTGGTAGGGGCACGGGAATGGGAGCCGGAGCAAGGCATGTCTCCCGCATGCAAGGTTAGCAATGGATCAAGCATTCGTCGTTAATTAAATAAAAATAAAATATTAATATAATAATTAAATAAAATATACAAAATAAATAAAAAATATAATTATATATAATATAATTTAGCGATGAATATCTTAAATTCGTCGCTAAATTTAGCAACGGATTTTGAATTTTCATCACTAAAATTAGCGACGAAGTTCTTGGATCCGTCGCTAAAGTTAGTTACAAAAATTTTTTCGTCACTAAATTCGTCGCTATTTTAGCGGTGGATTTTTTTTTTGTCACTAAATTTTTGCGAAACGTCATTAGCGACGAAAAATTTTTCGTCGCTAAATTCGTGATTAATGTTTTTAGCAATGAATTTTTCTAAAATTTTTGTCACTAAATCTGTCGCTAAAACCATGTTTTTTTGTAGTGTATGCAGTAAGGCAAATCCGTGAGAGACTAATTACAGAGAGGATATGATGAGATAAAGCAATAAAGTAACTAGTTTTCTCAGCAATTCTATAGAAGTAACAAAAAGACAAAAGACTTAAGAGTATAAATTAAAAGCATCAGTGCAGTAGATAAAGTAAACCAAAGTACCAGAGTGTTTAAGGTCACAAGTACTAAGTAGGCACAAAGTATTAAGTACTAAGTTCAAACAAGCCAAGATCCCAAATGTTTAAAAACTAAAATAAAACAGATATTTAAAAGAAATCAAGTAGACAGAACAACTCAAGTAGAGTACCAATCACCAAAGGAGGAAATGATTAGTATGAATGAAAGGGCTTAGGATCACAAGAGGTCTTTGCTTTGTTAGAAGAGTCAATCTTATTTTCAAGCCTGTGTAACTCCATGCTGAACATGAGATTGTATTGAGCTTGCCTATTCAGTCTTTCATTTGAGAGTGCTATGCCTTGCTCAATATTAATTTGTTTCAAATCATTTTCAAAGTGATAGGTTGAGTACTGGATGGCTGTCTATCATGTTGTCATGTGACCTACTTGCTCAATCTCTGTTGCTTCTTGAGCTTCTTCTTCCACTTCACTAACTGTCTTTTCCCTATCCTAGCATCCTTCCTAACCCATTCACCTTCACTGTTAAACATCCATTTTGCTTTAAGCATGGAAGATGCATTAATCCCATTATTCTCATTTAGTTATATCATAATATCTTTATCCAACACCACACAATAGGATGATAAAATCTTAGAGATCTTACTTGCATAAGGTTGGAGTGAATTTTCTACCCTATGCATAGCAATCATGAAATGTGGAATTATGAAATGCAGTCTAGGTTTTTTTTCTACACATAATGCATGTCATTAACCAGAAATCTTTCCTAGAAAATGGTTGTATAATTTCCACCTCTAGGTTTGAGCTTGTGAGCAACAATTAGATGCAAGATCCTTTCATGAAACCCTAAGTCCATAGCATTTGTGATTACCGCAATCATATTGTCATTATTAAATACCTTTCTAGCATTCTCCAAATAGTTCGATTTCATATATGGTTCATATTAATCATATGCTAACCACTCTAGACCATTTTCCCTACAAATGATCCTAGAAGTTACTTCAATCATCTTTCCATTTACATAGGTTCTAAATGCATAGACATAGAGTAATCATCCAGAATGATGTGTGTCTCATTTTCAACACTGTCAGAGATTATATCAATCTTATTATAGAATAACTTGATGGCTTTTTCATGAACATACTTATTTGGAAGCATTAGCCAATTCTAACATAACTCATTTAGATGCTCTTCATATTTGAAATTTACCCTTTTGAGAAAAACCCAGTTGATTAATCTCCCTTGGTTGATTTTTCTTTGTGAGAACACTTGGTCATAGAGTTTCCTTTGTTCGAGGGATTGAAACTCATGAGTGTTGAAATCAAGTATCACTTCAGTCAACTGAGATGATGAGGGAGGTTTCAAAGACATGGGTTTCACGGAAGAAGGTTTTCGCAATTGTAGATTTTGGGATTGTTGATTTTGCAGTTGAGGATTTTGCAGAAGGAGGTATCTCAGATGCTATCTATTTTGAGGTCGAGATTTTCATTTTAGGCACCATCTGAGTTTTGGATTGATTGAGATTAGGGCTTAGATCTAAAATTAGGGTTTCAGAAAAGGAAAAACGCCTAGAGAGAGAAAGAGGGAAATTTGAAATAGAGAGAGACTGGTCGATGTGATGACCCTTCATATTCCTTTTTACTTGTCACAAGTCGACGTGTTTTCATGCATGTTGACCTATTTTCAAGAATTCACTGGTCAACAAGATTTTATGGATGTCAACCTATTGTCGTCCACAATACGCGTCGACAAGTTCTTATACAGGTCAACAAAATCATGTATGTTTTCCAACAAGTTCTTTACAGTTCTTTTGCATACTTAGTTTTCAATTTTTTAGTTTATTTCTCACTTTTATTATTTCTAGTTCTCTCAGCTCATAAAATATATTCTTATCTAATGGTTTGATAAGAATGTCGGCAATTTGATTTTGAGTTTCTATATACTACAAAAAAATAGCATTTTAGTCACAAATTTAGCGACGAAAATTTTAAAAAAATTTGTCGCTAAAAACATTAGCAACGAAAAAATTTTCATTGCTAATAACGTGTCGCAAAAATTTAACGACGAAAATTAAAAATCCGTCGCTAAATTTAGCGACAAATAATTTTTCGTCCCTAAAATTTGATGGAAAATACCGCTTTGCCTCTTCTACTGTGGTTCGAACTCCTGCACACGTGCAGGCACACGTATAAGCATAAACCCTAAACCACCAACACAAATGATATTATGTGATATAAATTTTTTTTTTTACTTATTATCTTTTCTTCACATTTTTCTAATAATAATAAATAATATATAATAACAATTTAAAATAATAAATATAATAACTTTTTTTTATTTAAAACACCAACCTAAAATAATATTAATTAAAAATAATAAATATGATAATTTTTAATAAAATAAAAAATCATAAATACTAATTTAAAATAAAATAATAAATTAACTAAAAAATATATTAATATTATATTTTGTTTTCTTCTGTTTTTCGTTTATTTATTATTTTATTATTTTTTTTCATTTTTATTTTAATTTTTTACTCCATATTTTAAAAATGAATTACGACATCTCAATAATATAAAATTATAATTATCAATAAATTATAATATATTAATAATTTAAAAAATCTATATATTTAATTACAAAATATTTTTATTCGTATTATTATATATAAGAAATTTCAATAATGAGAATAGAAAAAAAAAACCCAAAAATAGAGATGAGAGTAAGAGGAAGGCAAATGTCTTTCGTCCAAATGCGAGGTCCAATGTTCGAATCCCTTCAACGAAGCTTTTAGTATTTTTTTAGTATTAAAACAATGAAGGGCAGGCACACATGCAGGCAAGCGGGGGCATGCGGGCGCAGGCATGAGTGGGCTCCCAGGCACGCGGGCGCCCGCCTCTGCCTGCGCCCGGCGCACGCTCCTGCATGCGCCGGCACCCGCGCACGCCCAGCATGTCCGAATTAATATTTAATTAAAAATTTTATATTATTGAATAAAATAATATAAATAAAATTAATATTATCAATACAATAATAAAAAATATTAAATCAAACAAAAAAAGAAAAAAAATAATAAATTAATTAAAATATATATATAATTTAAATAAAATAAAATATATGGTTTTTTTTAAGAATTAAATAATATTATTCTTTTAAAAAAATGAAAAATAATATAATAAAATAAAATGTAAATTAAAATATTATAACATAATAATATGATTTGTTAATATAAATTAATAATATAAAATTCTAATTAAAAAAAGATTAAATTCAGCGACGGATTTTAATCCATCGCTAATCATCGGAGAAATTTCGTCGTTACTAAATTAATTTTTTAATTTAAATATTATATTAATATTATATTTTATTTAATTATATATAAAAAATTTAGCAACGGATTAAGATTTTTGTCGTTAAATTTAGCAACGGGAAACAAATCCGTCGCTAAATTAATTTTTAACTTAAATATAACATATTAATAAAATAAAAAGAAAAATAAAAAAATAAAATTCTATTTAAAAAAGATTAAATTTTGCGACAGATTTTAAATTCGTGATAAAATTTAGCCACGAAATATTATTTCTCACTAATTAGCGACAAAATTGGTGACGAAAAATTTTTTGTTATCAATTAGCGACGAATTTAGTCATGAAAATTTTTTCGTCACTAATTAACGACGAATTTAGCTACGAATGATGTATCTGTCGCTAATTTAGCCACGACTTCATTTTCGTCGCAAATTTTGTAGCAAATTAGTAACAAAAAAGTTTTTGTCGCTAAATTCGTCGCAAAATGGCGATGAATTTTTTCCGTCGCGAAAATACGTAGCTAAAACCGTGTTTTTTTATAGTGATATATTCAAGAATTATTTTGTTTTTCAACTTATGGTCTCGTATAAGTGATTTCTCACTTCAATGTATTTAGTTCTAGAATGATGTATTGAGTTTTTAGTTAAATTTATGGTACTATTATTGTCACACTTTATAGAAACACAATGAAAATTTATACTAAAATCTTTCATTTGATGCTTAATCTAGAGAATTGATTTGACACATTTTCCAGTAGAAACATATTCGGCTTCCATTGTTGACAACCATCACTATTTTATTTTTTAGAAGACTAAGGTACTAACATACTTCTAAAGAATTAACAAATACCACTGGTACTTTTCCTATCCAATTTGCATCCCGTAAAATCAGTATCGGAGAACCCATGCAACTGAAAACTTGAGTTCTTGTCATAGCAAAGGCTTAGGTTGGTGGTTTTCTTAAGATATCTAAAAATTCTTTTAATTGTTACTAGATGAGATTCTTTTGGACTTATTGAAATCTTACACAGAGACATAAACTATATTGAATGTCAGGTTTTAAGGCAGTAAGATATAAAAGTGATCCAATTATGGTTTTGTATAATTTTTGACACCCTGATTTGCTATTCTCATTTTTATCTAGTTTCATGCTAATGTTAATAGGTGTGGCATTTTCTTTGTACTCATTAAAGACAAATCTTTTAATAAGATCTTTAGTATATTCCGATTGATTGATGAATATACCATTGTCTAATTGTTTAATTTGAAGTCCCATAAAATAGTTTTGCTCTTCCATCATACTCATTTCAAATTCTCTCTGTATTCTTTCTGCAAAATTTCACACATTCTTACACTTATTTTTCTAAAGATTATATTGTCTACACATATTTGAATAATAAAAAAATTGTTTGCTTTTCTTTTAGCGAAAAGAGTTATATCAACTTTTCTCTTTCAAATTCATTTTCAATCAAAAAATTACTTTGTCATTCATACTATACTCTAAGGGCTTGTTTTAATCCATATAAGATTTTGGTTAGTTTAAAAACATGTTCTGAATATTTTGGATCTTCAAAGTCTGGGGTTGTTTTACGTATACCATTTTAATTAAGTAACCATTTAGAAAGGCATTTTTAAAATCCATTTGAAACAATTCGAAGTTCATATAATTGGAGAAAACTAGAAATATTCTGATAGTTTCTAATCTAACCACTGAACCATAGGTTTCATCATAGTAATTTCCTTCTTCCTAGTTGTATCCTTTGGCTACCAATCTTGTTCTGTTTCTTGTGATTGTTCCATGCTCATTAAGTTTATTTCTAAAGACCCACTTTCTTCCAATTATAGATTGATCTTTAGGCCTAGGAATCAGATTCCATACTCTACTTCTTTCAAATTGATTTAACTCTTCTTGTATAGCCATTATCGAATTCTCTTCTCAGAATGCTTCTACTATATTTTTAGGTTCTGTTTGATAGATAAATGCCACATGTTCGCATTGATTTTGTAATGCTGATTTGGTTATAATATCAGAACTTACATTACCAATAATATTTTGTACATTAAAATCTTTTCTAATTAGAGGATATTTAATTTTTTGCTCTTGTTGAGTCTTTTCTTTTTCTTCTTATTCAATTACTACATTAGTTTCTTCCTTTTGAGAGTATAAGTTTTCTAGGAGTTCTAATTCTTTAAATTGTTCTGTTAATTTTTCATCAACCAATCTTGTTTCATCAGAATCATTATCTTAATCAAATTCTTTGTGTAAATATTTTTCAACAGTCATAGTTCTTTTGTTATGAACTCTATATGCTTTGTTTATTATTGAATAGCTTAAAAATATTTTTTTCGTCACTTTTGGTATCAAATTTTCCTAAAATATCTTTTCCATTGTTTAGAATCTATCATTTGCAACCAAATAATCTAAAATAGTCTATATTTTGTTTTTTTCCTTTGTAAAGTTCATAGGAGGTTAGTATTCACTATCTTGGCCCAAAAGTATTTTGACAAATTATACTCACAAAGTATAGTTTTACCTATTTCTTGTAAAGTTATGTTTTTTCTCTCTACCATCCCATTTTGCTAAGGTGTTCTAGTGGCTGACAAATTATGATCGATGTCTTGATTGCCACAAAATTTTTCCATAGTTTTATTTTTGAATTCCTTTCCGTGATCAGTCTTAATACTTTTAATTGAAAACCCTTTTTCATTTTGCATTTTTCCTGCATAATTTGATGAAAGCCTCACTGACCTCCTTTTTCTTGGCTATGAATAACATCCAAGTGTATCTAGAAAAGTCATCAATGGTCACAAACTCATAATAATTTTCCTCCTAAACTCTGAGTCCTTGTTGGTTTGAACAGATCTATGTGTAAAATTCTAGAGGTCTGCTTGTGGATACTATGTTTTGGGTTTAAAAGAGGTTTTGGTTTGTTTTTCATTCATACATATATCACATAGTCTATCTCTTTCAAATTTTAGTTTTGGAAGGCCTTTTACAATATTTTTCTTAACCAATTTTGATATAGTATCTATACTAACATATCCTAATCTTCTGTATCATAACCATGATGTGTTTTTACTTATTGCTACTGAGCAGGATCCATTTTACATCTCTAACTGCTCTAGATCAATCACATAGATTTTTTCCTCTTCTATAGCCAATAAATTTAATGAAACAAGAAGTTTTGTCAACAATAGAGCAAACATCTGAATCAAATATGACTTTAAAACCTTTGTCACACAACTGATTAATATTCAACAAACTGAATTTAAGTCCAGAAAGAAGAAAAACGTTTTGAATTTGAGTATCAGTAGATCTATCTCTAATGTTGCCTATTCCAATGATCTTTCCTTTGGAGTTATCTCCAAATGATACTTTTCCTCCTTTTCTTTTCTCAAGAGAAGAGAATTTTAAAGTATCTCCAGTTATGTGCCTTGAGCAGCTACTGTCGATGCACCACATTGACTCTCAGGAGGTTCTTTTGATTTCAAATGAAAATCAATGACATTTTTGCCTTTAGTACCCATATTTTCTTGGGTCCAGCTAAATTTGTTATAGTTTGATTTTTGGGTACCTATCTCATGTTTGTCATAGAGGAGACTTTGAACCAATAGTCATTAATTGAGTGTCCATTACTTTTACAATAGATGCTTCTAAGTTTATTGGATCGTATGTTCTGTATAGTGTATGAATTTCTTTTGTTTGATTTATAATTGTCTGACTTGTGACCCAATTTCATGCATGTGTAATATCTATGTTCATTAACAATTTTTGAATTAGGCGTGAAAATTTTGTATAATTTCTTCTAAATTAGGGTCGGATTAAATCCTAATCCCACCTTGTCAAAAACAGATCTATGAACTCTTAGGATAGCATATAGTTTTTCGTGTCCCTGAATGAATTTCATTAGAATGGTACTCTGCTAATATTTTTCTCCTTCTATTCAATTAACTCTTTCATCAGAATTTCATTTTCTTTTGTGTGATTATTTTCGACTCTAGTGTCCTTAGTTTCATTGTGTAATTGTAGACATTTGTTCTTTCAATGATCAGATTTTCATGAAGTTGATAGGATTTTTCTTTTTTACTCTTTATTGCTTCTCTAGGTACAGTGATTTGTAATTCTAACTCAGTGTTTTTCTTTCTTAATTCATTTGCTTTTGTTTTGGAATTTTCTAATTCTTTCTCTATTTTAGATATACTTTTCTTTAAAATGTTGTTTTTAAATTTCATTTTCTTTGATTTTTTAGGTGATTCTAATAATGGTTCATGTAGTTCAGCTACTAAAAAATTATTTTCGTCAAAATTAAAGAAGGATGAGTAAGAAGTTGAATTTACCTCATTGTCGAAGGACTCCTCAATTGCCATGAAACACATATTAGCTTGCTCCTTTATGGCCTCGTCATCACTTGAACTAGAGTCTTCATCACTCCAGGTAGCAAGAGCTTTCTTCTTTTTCTTCTCCTTCCTTTCTTTCTTGCCCTTCTTATCAACCTTCTTTAGTTGAGAACATTTAGCTTTTATGTGTCCCAATATCTTGTATTCATAGCATCTGATTTCCTCTTTTCTATCTAGTTTTCTAAAATTTGATTTGCTTTTATTTCTCCTTCATATCATAAATCTTTTGAATCTTTTGGATAGTAATGCCTCATCTTCTTCATCATTTTCACCCTCAGAATTAGAGGGACTCTTATCACTTTTGGCTTTGAGAGCTACTGCTTTTCCTTTTTCTTCTTTTCCTGATCCTTTCACATTTAACTTCATTTCCTGAGTTTTCAATGAACCCATGAGTTCATCCATGGTTAAAGTTTTAAGGTTTTTCAATTCTTCTATTGTAGTAATTTTAAGTTCCCATGACTTTGGTAGACTTCTGAGAATCTTGTCTACCATATTTTCTTGTAGAATTCCTTTTCTAATCAATCTTAATTCATTTGTCACTTTGTTGAATCTTGTCATCATTTCACTGATGGATTCTCCTTCCTTCATCTTGAAGGCTTCATACCCTTGTTTCAGTAATCTGATCTCGCTTTTGCGAACTTGGTCAATGCCTTCATAAGTAACTTTAAGTTTTTTCTAAATTTCATTGGCCGTGATGCATGAAGAGACTCGGTTGTATTTGTTGATCCTCAGGGCAAGATGAAGAAGATTTATAACTTTGCAGTTAGTTTGATAGGCTTTCTTTTGTTTAGCTGTGATGTTTTTTAGCTTCACTGGTACACATACACCATTAATCTCTTCAGTTGAAAACTCGACTCCTTCAATAATTTTCCAAGCATTTAAATCTTGAGCTATAATAAAATTCCGTATTCTTTGTTTCTAAGCTAAAGTTGCTTCCATTGAAGAAAGGTGTACAGTTTGTCGAGCATGCATCAACTGGTACACTGTCTCCATTTAGGGCCATTTTGATCTAGTGTTGAAACTATTAAATTTTTTACCAATATACCTACTCTGATACTAATTGTTATTCAACTATAGGGGGTAAATAGTTAAATAATTTTTGAAGGTTTTTGGCAATTTAAATTTTTTAAAATGAAAATGACAAAAGAAATATTTGTTGGTTTAAAATGAAAAACAAAGAACACTTGAAAGTTTTTATAGTGATTCTACCAAATTTAGTGTACGTACACTCCTAGCGTCCCCTAGATTTTTCATTATCAACTCACTGATATAAAGTTGATTATAGATTCAAATTAGACCTTTACAGTGTATCTCTTAAACATTAATTCCCAACCCAACAAAGGTTGACTTTCTCTCTCTATACCCAAGACCATGACATACTCACTAATATTTTAAAATCTCAGTACAAGTAAGAGTGAGAAGTCTAAGATATGAGGCTTGAATCCTCAGATTAGACAAATTTGGTTCTTGCAAGAATTTTTACTCAAGAGAAATAAATGTAAAACAGAGTGTGAGAAGTTGAAAACAAAGCAAGGATGCAATAAGTTTGTGGTAGTTCTATCTTCAATAGAGCATTAACTTTTTCATCTTCCACCTCTCTGATAATTATTGCAGCGTTGAAGAGAATCGTTGTGTAGTGGTTGAATTTGAATGTTGCTCATTAATATTCGCCATTAAATGTTCTGCATTCATTCCTCGTTTCGCACTCAATCTTTTATTTTCCCACTAGCACCACTTTTCTTCTAACTAATTAAGAGAAGTTTTGACCACACTTAAACATTAATCTTTAATAAAAAGTGGTAAACAAATAAATCAGGAGAAGGTGACCATTCTGTTCATGCCATTTTTAAAATCTGGTTTTTGACAATTTTCAGGTCGACAAGTTTAAAGAGCACATCGACCTAGATTCAAATTTTTGTGTTGTAAATTTACTGGTCAGGTCGATATATTAATATATTAGGTCGACAAGTTTGGTTTGTTGACAAATTTATATTGGTATGTCAACCAATATAATATTCCCAATCAAATTGAACTTTATTCTGTTGACCTTCTTAAGCTTTTCTGTTAAACTAGATGTCAACGTATTTAAAACTTAGGTTGTCATGGTTCTGATCCAAAATTAATTGGCGGATATGATGTGGTTATATTGATCGACATATTTTAGTGTGTCGACATAATTACATTTAGGCATCGATATCTCTATGTTATGACCATAAGGCTCTGTCGACACATTAAGGGATTTAGGTCAACATAATTCTATTTTAGAACAGATTAGTGGACATGATATATTTGTATTGGTTGACATATGAAGATGGGTTGACACATTTTAACTTCTAGGTTGGCATAATCTTATTTCTATATTAAACTGGTGGATCTGATATTTTTAAATTGGTTGACGTATCTAGTAAGTTGACATATCTTGAATAGATATCGTCATGTGACTTCAAAGGAAAAATAGAATAGGTCCACAAGTTTTCGGGCATGTTGATATTCTTTATGTTTTTATTAAGTTTCTTTGTTGACATGTACTTTATCGGGTCGACACAAGATTTAAATTGGTGGATCTGTGAATTAAATAGGTCCACATGATGTAAATAGGTCGACATACAAGGATAGTCTTGTCGACATAGAAAACAGTTTGACCAATTTAATTAATCAAGTAGATCAATTTTGTTGTTATGCCGATAGGGTATTACTCAGATAGATGAGGAAAGGAAATGCTTGCTCGAGTTGACATATTGTTAGGTATGTCAACAAAGTTTTACTTAGAAAAATGTTGTGCTTTAGTGTTGATCAGGTCGACAAGGGATATTAACAGGTCGAATGTTCTTGGTGCAGTTCAATTGGTCAACACGACTCTTAAAATTGGTTAACTTAGATGTATTTGAGTATTGGCAAGTCGACATAAACTCAAAGCAGGTCAGTAAGGTTTGCAAGTGTGTGATTTTTCATATATGTTTTTTGATAATGAACTGAGTTCAATTTCTTTCTTTTAACTTCTTTTATCATCATCAAAACATATCATTCTCAACAAATAACATAGGTGCATGTGCCATGGAGTCATCCTATAACTCAAATGTTTGCATGGACCAACCATAAAAGAAGCTAAGGTGATCGAGATTAGCATGGATAGCTAGAGAGCAGTTGTTGGTTTGGGTCCTTCCTATGTGAAGTGACCCCCAACATATGTTTAGCCTATTATGATGTGTGTGTAATTGGTAAGGAAGACAGAGAGTTCTGTGTGGGTTATTCATTCCTTGAGAGAGAGAAGGTAAAGAGTGTAAGGAAACCTTAGATAAAGGGAGAGAAGTAAAGTGATAAGGAAGAAATAGGGAGATTGAGAGAGATATATATTGCTTTTTGTACTCTACTTTTCTTTCTTAGTGAAAATTTTCTTCTCCATATTTTTGTGTGTGTCTCTTGATTTATTGTGTTGTGACATATTCCGGTGACCAATATGAAGAATTATATCAAGTGATATCAAAGCCAGAGTTAAAGGTAGCTTTGCAAAGAGATCCTTTTGAGGTGTTTGTGGTGTTCTAGAGAGAGTGAGGACAAGCCGAGGGTTGATTTAGATTCTACGAGTCGAAATTGATATTTTGGTAGAAAGATCATCGGATTTCGATGCCTGAGGAATCTACACCCATCGGGAGAAGCTTTTGAATTGGATTGCTCAACTCAGGCTTCACATGAAAACGTGCCTCTAGATCATAATGAAACTCTGGAGATTCTAGATCGGGAAATAGCGCTTCGAGATTATGAGACTACCGAATATCATTGCCAAATTCCACCGAGGTGAAGTATGCTTGCCTACTCCAATATGCATTGACTGTTGACTGTTGACTGTTGGTCATTGGCTTGTCGTTGATCGACATTGACTGACCGTGGACCGGTGTTGAGCAAAAATTAGATTGAAGGTCCCCTACCTAATTCGGATGGGGTTTGTTTGCCCAAATTTTACTTCTATATTACTGTTTTTGAATTAGAGAGCTTGATTTGCTATGTACAAAACTGTGCCACAGTATGGCATTCCCTTATGTGATGGGAAGTTGAATTTCACACTTTGGCTGAGCATTGTCAAGGATATTATGGTATAGTATGTCTTAAGTAAGCTTTAGAGGATTCAAAACCAACAAACATAACTGAGGAAAAGTGGAAGAAAGTCCAAAGGCAAGATAAAGTTTGAAGATAACTCCAATAAAAATGTGGTAGAGGGAGATCTCACTCACAGTGATGATTTTATTGAGAGAAAGTCAAAGGGGTGTTAGATTCTATGACTTCAGAATAAATTTGTAGAAATGAGGTCTTGTTTAGTACTTTGCGCACTAAAGGAGAGTTTAGACACATAATGTAGGTAACCAATAAAATATTAAAGTTGAACGCATTGGGAATGTTCACCTATAGCTTCATGATGGTTCTATCAAGACTCTATAATATGAGACACTTACCTTTTAGTGGTGTTAATATTGTTTATTTGGAGAGTTGACATCACGTAGATACAAGTATGTTGGAGTTGGATGGTGCAGCAAAATATACATAGGTAACAAATTAATTCTTCCAGGGAAGAAGATTTGGAAGAATATTTGTTACTTGAATGGGCATTCACTCCAAGGGAAGTTGCAAAGCATTGAAGTCAAGAAGGCTAAAAAGAAAGTGAGCTTCTCTGACATTGTTGAGATATGTGGAGCAAATCATCCATCTATTTTGAGGAAGACTCTCTCCACATAGTCGTGAGGGTAAGTTTGTTGGGTTGGGTCTAACCTCGATTTTTAAACTATCCTTCCATATACATACCGTTATTCAATTAACAACTAAAAAACAACCAAAGAAAGATATTTGATGCAACAATATCTTTCATTTTGTAGAATATTCCACTCCAACCCCAAATTCTAATATTTTTATTAGCATTCCATTTGAACTTCAAGAAAATCTATTCAAATCAATTCAACAAGTTTCTATTATCCTATAATATGTTTTCTCATACTAGACAACCTAAATTCCCATAGAATTTTGGACTTAATTCTAATAATCATATATAGAATTTTATAAATGCATTCTATTCAGATCCAACATACATTCTAGACATACACAGAACTTCTCACCCTACATTAACCATAGATTCCTTCAACTTATCGAAAGGATCAGAAATCCCCTCACCTAGGGTATTCGCATTTCACAGACCTAGCTTCCCTGTACCATTCATTTCAGTCCAAAACCTGTAACGTTTCCAATTCGAAACAAACGTCAGAAATTAAACCTAGCTACTAAGAACACTCAAAAACCCTGAAGTATTTACTCAGAATTGTCATCCTTACCTACGCAGTGGATGATTACAAATTCAGCTTAGGTTTTCAAAGGGTTACTATTGCTGTTGACTTGAGGCTTCTGCGAAGGTTGTAGATGGGCTCTCGATAGAGAGAGCAACACCACGCACGAGCGAAGAAGAGGGAGAAAGAGGGCTGTCACGCGCGAGGGAGAGAAGCCAAGGTGGTTGCACGCTCACGGGAGGGAGAAGAATGGAGCCGGGACAACCACTTGCGGTGGTGGCTCGATAGTGTTTGGGGGAGGCATGGCACCGGAAGGTCGCGGAGAGTGTGAGAATAGAGAGAGAGAGAGAGCGACAGCGTGAGGGAGAGAGAGTTCGTGAGAGAGAGGATGAGAGAGACAAGAGGGAGAGAGAGAGAAATTAGGGCTTTTTGCCCTAACTTCATACGTTTTGGTCCAAAACGCTACGCTTCCTTCCCCCCTCCTTCTTCTCTCTTTTTTTTTTAAGGTTTCACAACTTACCACCAAGGATTCTTAAGATATCCTGAGGCAAGTCAGCCCAGTTCCTCTGGGGCTTCTCTTCAATGTTTTTCTTCTTTGAAAGAGAGGAAACTGTACCTTTCCTGACTCTGCAATGTAGTTCAACTAATTCTGGACACCGTATTTTGGTTTCTCTAATCATAAGTCCCCTATATAAAGAGATATAATGGGGCAAAATATTTTGGAGCCTAAGAATGTATAGGAACAATCGTAGTAAATGCAAAAACTGGCTCTTATTTTGAGAAACTCATAAATCAAGTTTCTTTTAGTTAAAAAATAGAAAGTGATGCAATGCGAAGCACAAAGGAAAATTCATATTTCATTGGGGCCACTTTTGACCTTGAGTTTTTTAGGGTTGGATGTGTCCAATTTTACCATTTGGTAATTGGTAGCATGCATCACATCTTCAACCTAATGTTGCAAATTTTTGTGTACACCAACCAATGAACCAAGAAAAAGATATCATATCTTACTGTAAGAAAATCAAGGCATATTGTCTCGATGAATATGATATGATTCCTAATATAAGATTTAGTAAATGGATACTCTGCATGGAATTCCTCTCTTTCCTTGCTAGAGTTATCCCTCTCTAAGGTCCTAGGTTTGAATTCTGAGAACTTATTTTCTAACAA
Source organism: Dillenia suffruticosa (assembly GCA_033439265.1). Taxonomy (NCBI): domain Eukaryota; kingdom Viridiplantae; phylum Streptophyta; class Magnoliopsida; order Dilleniales; family Dilleniaceae; genus Dillenia; species Dillenia suffruticosa. The sequence goes on from JAVTVX010000001.1 coordinate 12,882,071, forward strand.
GTTTCTTATCATTTTTTTTATGAAAATTATACTTATCTCATTATTAACCCCACTCCTATTAAATAGAGAAAAATAGGTTTTATAATATAATAAATTTCTTATTAAGAACAAACTCCTAAAATCATTTTTAGTATGAAAAATTTTAACACTAAAGTAATTGTTATTTTTAAAAAGATAATTATCAACTAAAGAAATTACTATTATTTTAAATATTTCATTTTTACTGGTTTCAAAAAAAATCTTTTTACAATGATAAGTATTTTTAGAATATTTTTTCCCAGCGATATACATTATGCTCACCGGAATATTGTAATCCCATAAGGAATTTAAAGTTAAAATTAAAACAATCTTAAATTGTGCAAAGATCTACCAAATATTTTCCTAAAAAATGAACAAGTTGTAGCTCAGTTGGCAGAAAAGCCATGAAAACCGCAATGGAGGCTGGAGAACAAGAGTAGAGATAATCAAACTTGGGTTGAGATGCGAAAGGAGATTCAGAAGCAAGACAAAGGATGAAATTGAACGAAAATCAAAATTACCCGTGCTTATCGACAGTTATGATGACAGAGGTGTTGAGGAGAAGCTTTTGTGGAGACTCGGATGAAATTGAGGGCAGCAGTGTGAAATTGAACCTATCTTGCTGATGTTGGAAGGTAGAGAGAGAGAGAGAGAGAGAGAGAGAGAGAGCTTGCATGTGGGTTTAGGGAAAGCATGGTGATGGAGAGATATATATATAGGAGAGACAGGACAATGGTGACGTGCATTGCTCCAAGTAAAGAAGATGAAGACTTTATTTTATATATATATATATATATATTTTTTTTTATTACAATAATTCACTTGACTCGCATGTGATTTTAGACAGAAATAAGGGACCTTGGATGTAGGGATTAAGTTTGCCTTCTTCATAATTGCGTGGAGGTCTTTGCAAGAAGAAGACAAAAAGTTTGTGGACTTATTTGTATATGACCTTTAGTTCAAGGGGCAAAATTGAAGACCCCAAAAGGATTATAGTTTTCCTCTGTTAAGCTGACTCATGTAGGCCCACTAAATGCCCGCATCCACTGTAACAGTCTACAGAGGAAGCCTTACTTTGCAGCTGAAGTTGCAAGTGAAGTTCTGAACATGTAAAGGCAATAGAGCGGTTAAAGTTGTTAGCAAATCAGTTGATTGATTTATCAATCAACTGAATACAGTTAGACAGTTATAGAACTACACAAGAAATGTATAAAAACAACACCAAATGTAACAGAACCCAGGAAATAAATAGCTTTCTTCTTACTCATTACTTCTGCTACCTTCTTCTCTCTTCCTCTTCTTCTACTCCTCTCTTCACCTCTGTAGCTCTTTTCTCTCTCTATCTCTCTATTCAACTCTCCTTCTATCCTTCCCTCGCATTGAACTAAGGAACTCGACTTGGCAGTCCTTATTACTAGAGTGATTCAGTCCTTCAATCATTTACTCAGAAACAGTCGGCTTGTTGTTCCCTTATCAGTGGACATCTTACCCAGGACTGTTACAAATTGATATTAGAGTAGGAACTCAAGATCCTCTAAAGTAACTATGGCAGACGGAACAAGATAAAAAAGTCACGAGGAGCAGCAGAGGAAGTATGAAGCTAAATTTCAAGAATTGGCCACAGAAAATAGTGAACTCAGATCACATGTGGACATAAAGTTTGAAGCCATGACCCAGAAAATGGAAGAACAAAGCCAGAAATTAGAAGCTTACATGGCTACTGTGGACGCAAGATTTTACTCCATCTGTAAACTTCTGAACAAAGAAAAGGGAGAAGAGTCAGAAATGGATAAGGTTCCTAAATCTCCTCTCCTTCCCACGGCAGCCGACATGAGACCAAGATATGAGGGTGGATCACGAGTGTCCAGAAAAGATATCCAGTCTCGAGTAAATGTCCCTGTCACGCCCCAATCCTCGGATCAACCACGCAACAACCGCCGCGTTGTCTCGGTACACGGGCAGAACCTCCCCATATACTGAGACTCCGCAAAGCTAACCAACTGTATAATATTTCTTCCAAATACAATACACGTATAAAGGACCCATCCGGTCCATCCCAGTACACACAAGCCCACATCGGCACATAAATGGGGAGGGGGTTCCTGTACATGCACACATGTAATGTGGCCATCCCAGCCACCTCAAGGATATTTCAAAATCAAAACAGATGAAGTTCCAAATCATAGTCGTAGGATTTTACTGACATTTGTCTGAAGAAAACAAACCAGTATCAAAATCCAAACAGTATGAGATGTACAGAATATTGTAAAATCAAAAGAAAAGTATCAAAATTCAACACTTTGAACCAAATGTCCCATTCAAACAATAAGTTTTACCAAAAATAGAATTTAAAAGAAAGTAAACAAGTCATCCCTTTCATGGTTCTAGGAACTACAATTTCCTAAAAAAATTTCTACTTTTGCTAGATACCTATACAAAGTAGCAAAAATCCTTCGTAAGCTCCCACGTGCAGTCTTCGAACTAAATATCCTCTGAAAATGTTAAGAAAGGGGTGAGTATTGGGGAATACTCAGTAAATGGAGTACAATTGTGTGATTGTGTTCATAAATAAGGGGTAAATGTGGGACAGTCAAAGCATATATCAAAATCACACTTTATATATGGAAAAACATTTCAATAATTCAATCAATCCGTAAAGCATACATCCACATGGATCATTTTATCAGAAAATCCTGGGGTCCCATCAAAAGCATTCCCGTCTGAGGCTGGCCGAACCTAGACGAAAGTCCGCCAAGGGTTTTTCCATCTAATGTTTCAAAACATGCCCCCTTCCTTGGCATTGGCTTGTATCTCACCAAGGTGCAAATCAGATATAGCACGATTTTGGCAGAGGGAGGGACGTCTAACTCCCCCGCACATCCAACCCCAACCACGCCACCCCGTCGGGTCGCTCCGTAGTGGGAATGACTATAGCCATTTACTACCAGCACCTTTCATTTCTCAAATACCTCATTTCATAAACCATGTGCGATAATTTCCAACAAATAATCATAAATTTCTTACCATAGCAATTCATAAAGTAACATCAATCAACATATGGCACACATGCATTCATAAACACAGTGGATGCATTCATATTTCACAATCCAGTTCAGACATCCCACAATCACAAAACAATTTATATAAAATATGTAAAAATCTTACAAAATCGTTTATAAAACAAATTTTAAAACAAGTTTCTCATTTAAGAACACAATGAACCATCCATTCACCTTCTAGGGAGGGTATCCACTCCCTATGCCCTATCGATACTCAAGAAATCTCCTTTCAAGCTCCAAAAAGACCTAGACCAATAATCCACAATTTCAATTCAAATTCCAAGGAAATCTATTCTAATCAACTCAACAAGTTTCTAATTTCATCAAACACGTTTCTTTCGTATTGATCAACCTAAATTCATGTAGAGTTTAGACGAAACCCTAGAAATCACATATCAAATGTCAGAAAATGCATTCTAATCGAATCTAACATACATTCTAAACATATACAAGACCTCTTACACTAAATTCACTCAATTTATCAAAAGGATTTAAATTTCCCTCACCTATGGTTTCCGTAGCTTGCAGCCCTAGCGTCCGTGCGCCTACAACTTGATCTGAACTCCTGTAATATTTCCAAACTGAAGCACACTTTAGCAATTAACCCTAATTACGAAGAGAATCAAAATCCCTAAGCTATTGATCAACAATCGGCCCTTACCTGTGCAGTGGAAGGGTCATGGCCTAGGGTGTCTAATAGTGCGGTCGCAGCAGAAAGTAGCGAACATTGTAGGAAAGCTCTCGGCAGAGAGAGCAGGTTGCGGGCTCATGGGCCATCGCGTGCTGGCGCGCTCGCAGGCTGGGGCCTAGCGCTCTCGCGGCTGAGGCGCGTGCTCGCGAGGACTGCAGTCGCCCGCTCAGGCTAGTACAGGGAAGCTCACTCTGCGGCGCGCTCGCACGGGGAAGCTCGCGCTATGGCGCGCTCACGGAGGAGGAGGAGCAGCGGCGGAGGGAGATTTTGCGGGAGAGGGAGTGTGCAAAGGAGAGAGAGAGTTCGAGAGGCAGAGAGACAGAGAGTGCGAGAGCGACAGAGAGAGAGAGAGAGAGACAGAGAGTGCATTCGTGAGACGGTGAGAGAGAGACAGAGGACGGCGAAGATGGTGGAGATGGTGGCGGAGAGGCGACGGGCGAGAGAGAGGGAATCGAGAGAGGTGAGAGGGAGACGAAGAGACTTAGGGCTTTTTGCCCTAATAGATTTGGGAGAGAGGGAGGTGTTGCGTTTTGGCCAAAACGCAGTACCTCCTCTCTTTGTTTGTTTGTTTTTTTTTTTTTTTAATAGGTATTACAGTCCCAAAACCCCCCCAAGAATTGAATTACCTCTATTCAATCGTGACAATCCCAGAATGTGGATTAGGAAGTGCAACAAATTCTTCAGTGTATACCAGATTCCCAAATGTGCATCGGTAGACACCATAGAAATGTATTTATAAGGAAAAGCTAAAATATGGTTTCAGAGGTTGAAACTAGCAAAAAGGGACATCGTCTGGAGTGAGTTTGCACAACTGCTAAGTCAAAGATTTGAGATTAAAGGCCTGCAAGACGAAGTTGAGGAGTTTAACAAACTGCAACAGCATGGGTCAGTGTCTGAGTACCAAGAAAAATTTGAAGAATTATGGGCAGTCATGTTGCAGAAAAATCATAAACTTACTAAACACTATTTCATTTCAAGCTTCATTAGTAGGTTACAGGAAGACATTAAACCCATGTTAAAACTCATGAAACCTACAACTATCTTTCAGGCATTTGAAATTGCAGTTCTGCAAGAGCAGTTAGTTGAAATGGCTAGAAAAGGTTAGTCAACATTGCGGAGGCACTTGGATTCAGGGGAAATTATGAAAGAGGGCAAGAATGCAAGAAATGTTACAAATTTTTCTACGCATGCCAATAGTTCAAATATAGTGGAATCAGAAGGAGTTATGTCAGCTAACAACTGGCAAAAAATATCACCTCAGGAATTGCAGCGTAGGAGAAACAACAACTTGTGTTTCAAATATGGCGAAAGGTTTGCTCCTGGTCACAAATGTAGGTTCAAACATATTAACTTCATTATAGTAGCAAAGGAAACAGAAGATGTTGAAGATTGTCATGGACGAATAGCAGAAGAGATGCAGTCTCATCAGAAACAAGAAGACATCATGCAGGTATCTCTTTGTGCATTGTCTAATTCCTTTCAGAGATAAATTATAGCTATACAAGGATACTTAAAGGGGTTAGAAATACTTATCCTAGTGGATACTGGGAGCTCTAATAGCTTCTTGCATAGAAGAGTAGCTGAACAATTGAGATTGTCCACTGAACCAACTTCCACTCTCCAAGCAGAAATTGCTGATTGGAGTATGATCACTAGTACCACCAAAGTTAGTAATGTGAATGGGCTATCCAGAAGTATAAGTTTTCATTTGATTTGATGATAATCACTCTTGGTAGATGGGACATGATCTTAGGTGTAGATTGGATGTATAATTACAGCCCAATCACCTTTGATTTCAAGAAATTACAAGTCAAATTCTACAGTAATGGGGATGAAGTGGTCTTGGAAGGAAGGATAGATTATCCTTCCATGAATTTGGTCAGAGGGAAAGCAATTAGAGCTTTTAGGCAATAGCAATTGCAAAGCTCCAATATCATGCAAATCTTCAGTGACACACAGCAATCCACAATACCAAAACTTATTTCTGCAGTACTAGCAGAATTTAAAGATGTATTGTCCTCTCCAACCACTCTACCCCCAAGGAGACAGCATGATCACTCGATTCCACTCTTTTAAAATAAAGCCTTATAGGTACCCCGATTCCTAGAAATCTAAAATAGAAAAACAAGTACAAGAAATGCTTAGTAATGGCATCATCAGATCTAGTACCAGCCTCTTTGCTTCTCCAGTCATCTTAGTCAAGAAAAAGGATGATACCTGGCGCTTCTGTGTTGATTACAAACAGTTGAACCAGCTGACTGTCAATGATAGATATCCTATTCCCAACATAGTGAGTTGTTGGATGAATTACATGGCTCAAGGATCTACTCCAAGATAGACCTAAGAGCAGGCTATCATCAGATCAGAGTGAAGCCTTCTCATGTGGAGAAAACAGCTTTCTAAACATACCACGACCATTTTGAGTTCTTGGTGATGCCATTTGGCCTAACCAATGCTCCTGCCACCTTCCAAGCTCTCATGAACCATATCTTTCAACCCTACCTAAGAAAGTGTGTTTTGGTCTTCTTCGATGACATCCTTATATATAGTCTAGATCTTATCACCCATGCTCAAGACTTACGAGCAGTGCTGACAATACTCAGTCAACACCAACTTTTTGCTAAGCTATCCAAGTGTACTTTTGCACAAAACTAGGTGGAATACTTGGGGCATATAGTTACAGAGGAAGGAGTTAAGATGGATACTCAGAAGGTGGAGTATATGAATTCCTGACCAGTTCCATCTTCTGTTAAGGCCTTGAGAGGGTTCCTGGGGCTAATAGGCTATTACAGGAGGTTCATCAGAAATTATGGGGTCATTGCTAGGCCTTTGAATGATCTTCTGAAAAAAGATGGTTTCCACTAGAGTGAAGAGGCTAAAAAAGCCTTCAATCAGCTCAAAATGGCTATGAGTACAGCCCCTATAATGAGGTTACCTGATTTTTTCAAGTCTTTTGTGGTAGAAACAAATGCCTGCTCTCAGGGTTTAGGAGCAATATTGATGTCAGAGAATCAACCTATAGCTTACTTGAGTAAAGCTTTAGGGAGCAGAACCAAAGGGCTGTCAATCTATGAGAAGGAATTACTTGTTGTAGTCATGGCTGTTTCAAAGTGGAGGCATTATCTCCTGGGGTACCATTTCATAATCAAAATTGATCATCAAAGTTTGAAGCACTTGCTCGATCAGAAACTCACTACTTCTTTGCAGCATAAGTGGTTAGCCAAATTATGGGGATTGGATTATGAGATCCGGTATAAAAAGGGAGTTGTGAATAAAGTTGCCGATACTCTTTCAAGAAGAGAGTTCAGAGAAGATGAAATAACAGAGGTCATCTTTGCAGTATCAGCAATACAACCTCAATGGATTTTGGATGTTATGAAGAGTTATGATGATGATGAGTATTGTCAGAGCTTGATAGCCCAACTCACTCTCCAACCTAACAGTAATTCAGAATTTCAGTATAAAGATGAGATTCTAAAATATAAGAAGAAGATCATGGTGGGTCAGGGTCTGCAACTGAGAGAGAAAATAGTACAACAAATGCATGATATAGCTACTAGAGGTCATTCTGGGCAACATGGAACTTTACAAAGAGTGAAGTTAGTTTTTTACTGGCCTTGCTTGAAGGAAACAGTCAGCAAATGGGTAAAAGAGTGTGATATTTGCCAAAAAAACAAACATGAGAACACCCCTTACCCTGGTCTTCTGCAACCACTTCTAATTCCTACCTAAGTATGGTCGCAGGTGACAATGGATTTCATTGAAGGCCTTCCTGATTCACAAGGTTGTAACACCATATTGATAGTTATTGATAAACTCACTAAATTCAGTCATTTTATAGGATTAAGACATCCTTTCACTGCTATGGAAGTAGCTAAGTTGTTCTTGGATAATATCTTCAAATTACATGGTTTGCCTGATTCCATTATATTAGATTGAGACAGGATCTTTACCAGTCTATTTTGGCAAGAATTGTTTAGGCTGTTGGGTACTAAGTTGAAGCTTAGCAGTGCCTATCACCCTCAAACAGATGGCCAAAGTAAAAGATTAAATCAATGCCTAGAATACTACCTAAGATGTATGACAGCTGACAAACCTTCTTACTGGTTTCGATGGCTTAGTCTTGCTGAATGGTGGTATAACATCAACTTTCAGAGCAGCATTCAGATGACACCATTTGACGCTCTATATGGCTATCAACCTAGGCATGTTCCTTTTGGTCCTTACGTTGATTCTAACATACTTGCAGCTGGGGACTTCATCAAAGATCGACAAGATATGATCCAGATTTTGAGGGATCATTTATCCAAGGTGCAGAACATAATGAAAATTTATGTAGATCAGAAGAGAACAGAAAGGGAGTTCCAAGTAAGGGACATGGTATACTTAAAACTACAGCCCTATAGACAGCAGTCTGTTGAGCTATGAAAGCAGTTGAAACTATCCTCTAAGTTCTATGGGCCTTTCAAAATAACAGCAAGAATAGGGAAAGTTGCTTATCAACTGGAGTTACCTCAAGGCTAAAAAATTCATCCTGTATTCCATGTTTCATTGTTGAAGAAGAAGCTAGGATCTCATCAGAATGCAATGCCCACATTACCTCTAGTTGGTACTAACAAATAAGCCATCATAGAACCAGAAGTCATTCTTAAGAGAAGAGTCATTTGGAGGAACCACAGACTTGTAACCCAAGCTTTAATCAAATGGGTAAATCTTAGTTCTGAGGAGTCTACGTGGGAAGATTTTGATTTCATTATAGCACAATTTCCAAATTTTAATCCTTGAAGACAAGGATTTTTAAAGGGGGGAAATTTTGTAACAGTATGCAGAGGAAGCCTTACTTTGCAGCTGAAGTTCTGAACATGCAAAGGCAATAGAGCAGTTAAAGTTGTTAGCCAATCAGTTGATTAATTTATCAATCAACTGAATTCAGTTAGATAGTTATGGAACTACACAAGAAATGTATAAAAACAACACCAAATGTAACAGAACCCAGGAAATGAATAGCTTCTTCTTACTCATTACTTCTGCTACCTTCTTTCCTCTTCTTCTACTCCTCTCTTCACCTCTGTAGCTCTTTTCTCTCTCTATCTCTCTATTCAACTCTCCTTCTATCCTTCCCTCGCATTGAACTAAGGAACTCGACTTGGCAGTCCTTATTACTGGAGTGATTCAGTCCTTCAATCATTTACTCAGAAACAGTCGACTTGTTGTTCCCTTATCAGTCGACATCTTACCCGGGACTGTTACATCCACCAAGCATATAATTTGAATTCAATTGCCAAGTATAGATACCACAGACCTTCACAAGACTTTCAATACCTATATGAAAAGCAAGCTTTGTTCTTATTCTCTGACCATAGGCGGTTCTACAAGTTGGTCCACAAACCAATATATGTTTTAGTTATTCGCACATAATTTCACCTTTTAACTTCTCCATCAACTATGAATAACCTAACCAATAGTTAAGCAGAAAAATCATGTGGGATTGTTCTTGCAATAGTGTGTAAGTTTGTTGTAGATAATTTAACAAAAGAAGTAGCAGTGGGTGAGAATCAGTGAGTTGGATGTACTAAAAAGTGATACTTTGTGATCATTACAATCATTCAAAAAGATGGGAATAATAGGAATACACAAGGACAGGCAAATGAAATGGAATAGTGCTTCTAGAGTATTATGAGATTTATAATTCTTACCAAGTTAAAAGAAGATTGTATAAAAAGTGGAAAATGACTGCATACTATCCAATACATAATGTTGAACAATTAAAAGAAACATAAGAGAGTGCTGCAAAGATACAATTGTTAAAGTGGATCATAGATGACAAGACAAGATAGAACAAGAGATGAATGAATTAGGATAACTTATGAAAGCTCCAAGTGATGGAAAAATTGAGAGAATATATCAAACTTGTTCCAACTAAGGAGGCATTTTGGTACAATATCCAAGAGTATGACTAGAACTTTACAGAAAATTAGGTTTACTATGACCCAGTTGGTGTCAAAGTCATGATTTATATATGAAAACTTGTGCTGTGCTGCTGGTTGAAAGAATGGCACACAACGCAAGTATTAAAATAAGTCCTATTGACACAATTCTGAACCAAACAAGATTAAGATCCATTAATCCATTTATCTATTTCCATTCAATAATCCAGCCATTTACGTTGCACACATCCATTGACCCACCAGTGTGTTAGATTTTATCTTACAGGATCATGATAACCCATTTGATAAATGGGTTATGTATGTCAAATTATGTTGGTCCAAACTAACCCATTTAATAATAACTGGAGAGATTTGGTGTTTTAACTCTGTTCCTTTTGCGACGGTTCTTTTTCTTTTACTGTGTTCTGGAGGATATCATAATCTCTTCTTGTTGATTTCTTCCTTTATTAATAAATTCTTCTTTTGTTGTTAAGTAAGAAATGCACACAGACAATTTATTAAATGACTTTTTATGTCATATGGCATTCATCTAACATCTTCTCATGCTATTTTTGTAGCATTTGGTTTAATAACAGAGATCCATGTCATGTCTGGGTAAGAAAGAAGGATTTTCATAATGTACAAACATTGCCAACAAAAAATGATGAAAAGAAGGAAAACAAATAGACATACGATAATTGACAGCACATACCCAACATAATCCGTATGAGCAAGGAGATGAATATGAATACTTACAACTGGCTTGTTTAATCCTTCTTTCTCTTCTTAATGAAATTTCTTCAGAAAAATGGTCCTCCAAGAACTTCTCCAGGACCAAACAAACTGAAAATTTTGTAGTGATGCACTGACAAACTTGACACTTTGGGATTCCATCCAGGTTCATTAAACACAATTCACAATGTACTGCACCCAAAAATATACTCAATGAGTAGGTTTTTCTTATTCTATAATGTAACTTTTAGCCGGTTAGTGTGCTAATATAACTAACACATGTTACCATGACCACAATTAAAAACGACTGGACGGAAGAGCAATTGCTTGCATCCGACACAGAGAAAGTCAGCAGCAGAAATCTCCTTCTCAGCTCCACAGCCAGCATCATAACGTAATGAACTAGTTTTTTCAAAATTTTTGGCAACTTCAAGCCTCTCTGAGGCGGTTGCAGCAGCAGCTGTGGCATTGTTCGACACAATTTCTGATAAGCCTGTGAATGCGGAGGTGCCTATCTCTCCAGTAGAACAAGTTTTAGAACAAAACTCGGTATCAGAGCTTTCTGCACTATTTGGAAGATCACCGAGATTGTTTGACTCTTCAGTGGGATGTAAACCATATGCTTGATTTTCAACCCACGGTGAATAGTGCCAGCTTTTCTTTTCTTCTACCGTTGATTAAAAGAACAGAGATATTTTAAAATGAGGCATAACTAGATGCAACAGAAGCAAAGAAAACTTCCCAGAAGGGAAAAACAATAGAGACAAATAAGAGCCAAGTAAATGAAACCCGATACAAATAGGTTCTCAAGTGGAACATGCATAAAAGATGCAACAGAAGTGATAAAATGTCATTCCCTTGTTTTACCCCACTGAGAGAGAGAGAGAGAGAGAGAGAGAGATTTTGGTACGGTGAAATTTTGCTAGAGCAATGGGGAATGTGAGATTGCTCAGGGAACCTCACACTTCAACTAGAATAGGGAACAAATCAAAGACAATTTGCAACTCACCTATGGTTCCAGTGGGGATTGGGATAACATAGTAGTCTCACCTTGTGATATAACATAATCTCATCTCGTAAGGGCATCTTAGATGTGTAACCTATGCACTTTATTTCTCAAGGGATAGTAACAATAAGCAGATTCGAGGGAAGAACTATTCGGAAGTGAACAGATGCTAGGCATTACTGTTGGCACTAAATCTCCAGCATTGTTTTTTTATGTCCTTAAACTGAAAGAAATGGCCAGTCATTTCATTAATAAAATTAATCTATCAAGGACTCTAAGCACTCAAAAGAATTGTTTTCACCGGAATAAAAAGAATACAGTAGGCGGTGAAATGACCAACTTATAAAATTTCTTCTACTATCGTGATACTATCATGAAATCGTAGGTATGACACGAAAGAACTTGTATAATTTTTTTTTTTTTTTTTGTATGATGGCTTGGCCACCACCACCCAACATCTGGAGTTTTACCCCGACTAATCTAAATCGATCACTGTAAAGCCCATTTTGTGGGGACGGGTCTCCCAATATTGTATAAATTCATTAGAACTAATCTCCTCCCTTCTGACCACATCCAAATTGAAGGTAAAAGACTTTTGAAGTGTTGGAGGGAATGAGTCTCCCCTCCCCAGGAAAAATGTAAAATTAATTCCACACTCAATTGGAGAGCACATCCCCTCATCTCTCCCTCTTCCTCTCTATTCCAAACCACAGGTAATTGTTACGAACGGACAACGGTAATCTCTTTGAACATAATTTAAAAATTCCGTGCATGTAGAATAATATCAAGGAGTTAAACCACGTAGAGATTGCACCTTTGGCTTGTTTTTCTCTCCGTTTAAAGGCTATAGGATACAACTTCTGGAGCAAAAGGTGCAGCAAATGGCATACATTAGGTAAATGAATATATTGGTCACGACAAATTGGACAGAGTGGCACTTTCAGCATTCTGCTCATGTCTTTGAAGACACACCAGTAGCATGAAATATGACCACATCCTGCAAGGAGTCAAAGATCAGATGAACGAAGGAAACAAAGGCAGTTTATATGCAATTTTGGTGATACCATCATACCTAATACAACTGGCTTGTAGAGGAGTTCCCTGAAAATATAACAGAGGTTGCAAGTTCACATGTTAGCCATCATCTTAAAGTCTCACGACAAAAAAACAAGAATTCAGCGATAAATTTTAGTAACGAGAAATATTCGTCGCAAATCTACAACAAATTTAGCAACAAAAAATTGTATCGTCGCAAATTAGTCATGATTTTAGCAACAAAAACATTTTCGTTACAAATTTAGCCACAAAAAAATTTTTCGTTATAAAATTCGTTGCTAATTTTTAACGAAAAATTTTTGACGCAAAATTCGTTGCAAATTTGCGATTAAAAAAAAATCGTTGCTATTTTGCAACGAATTTCAAAATTCGTCACTAAATTTGCAACGAATTTATAATTCGTCCCAAAATTTGCAACGAATTAAAAATTCATACCTAAATTTGCGACAAGTAAGTTAATCGTCCTTAAATTTGAGACAAATTTAACAATTCGTCCCTAAATTTGGGATGAAAAAAAAATTCGTCCCTAAATTTGGCACGAATAAAAAATCCATCCCTAAATTTGGGACGAATAAAAAATTTGTCCCAAATTCTTGGAACGAAATCGAAATTCATCCCCAAAGCTGAGACGAATTTGCTTATTCATTCCAAAATTTTTGTGACGAATTTCTCAATTTGATCCCTAAATTTGGGACGAAAAAGAATTTGTCTCTAAATTTGTCACGAATTTCTAAATTCGTCACAAATTTAGCAACAAATATTTAAATTCATCGTAACAAATTCGATTATTTATTGCTAAATTTGTTACAAATTAGCGACAAATGCAATATTTGTAACAAAATTCGTCGCTAAAATTCATTTTTTTAATTACTTGTATTATAAACATTTTCTAATATATTAAAAAACAATTTGTAAATGGTGATATGCACCGAGAGCATATAAAATCTTAATATGTTCACAAAACCTTATATAAAATAATTCATTCATTATCTGTTTATATAAAAGAATAATAATATAGTGTAATCTTTTAAATTGATACATTCATTTTCTATAACTTTACAAATCTTTTAAATTATTACAAAAGATTATTATTGATACATTCATTTTCTATTCATTATCTGTTTAATTTTCCATTCCCAGCACTGATAACTTTATCTTATAAATTTGTTTAAATATTCGATTCACTAAACTAAAACTTAAAGTAGAAATACTTGTTAATTAATAATCAATATAATAAATGCTTTTTATAATTATATCATAGTATGCAAATATTGTTTATAAATTGTATATTTAGTTTCTCTTTTAGTGCATTCAATGAGTTATTTACCAAAAACCATAAGTATTGTTGCTAAATTTGTTACAAATTGTAAAGAAAACATATATTCATCGGAAATTTAGCGACAAAAATATTCTTTTGTTGCAGCTTTTAGCGATGAAAAAAAAATTTCGTCCCTGATTCAGGACGAATTTCTTTTTCATCCCTGATTCAGGGACAAATTATGTTTTTGTCCCTGATTCATGGACGAATTATGTTTTCGTCCATGATTCTGGGACGAATTTAGGGGTAAAAAGTTTTTGTTCTTAATTTCAATATATTCAACACTTTTACTCTCTCTCTCTCTCTCTCTCTCTGTCATTTTGGAATAGCCACGAAGGTGGTTCTACGAAGGGATGCCGGTGCGATGGATGGTGTTAGATAATCTCTCTCTCTGGCCCGTAGATGGCAGATCCAGCGGCCAACCGTTGGATCCGCCGGATTTGCCCTGCCGCGCAAATGGGCCGCTGCCCCTGCTCGGCCCCACTGCACGAAGGGGATGTTGGCCCTTGTGCGGCCCCACCGTGCGAAGGGGACGCTGGCCCCTGTGCGGCCCTGCCTTGCGATGGGACCGCAAGCCCCTGCGCGGCCCATGGGGCTAGGCTCTTGCACTGCCCGACCCGGCCCAATCCAACATTCTACTTTTATGTATACTTTTTAAAAATTTTTTTAGAAATGTTATTTAAAAAAATGATTTTATAATATTGTTTTAATAATATATTAGTTATTTATAATTGTTTGTGATGTGTCAAGATTTGCGATTCTCAAATATTTGGATTGGAAGCTGTTGTTGCTGTTGATATCTGAGCCTATCGGTAAGTTATTATTTCGTGGTGAGAAATGTTTTAATTTGTACTGTAATGATTGGAAAATGTAATTAGGTTAATTTCTATGTTTTTATTGTTTTTATTGTTTTTATTTTTATATTAGTTTATTTTTATTGTATTTAATGGTTGGTAAACTAAGGTGTTCAAATAGAAAGTGTCGTAATAGTAATTTTTTACAGTATAATAAAGTTAGGAAACATTTTTGTAAAATTGGTTTTATCCCGAATTACTATAATTTGACATGTCACGGTGAACCGTTCATTCTGATAAGGAGTATGGACAACACAGACTATTCTCAGTTAGTGGGGATCAGAGTTATTATAATCAATTGAATTCATATCAGATGATGGTAATTGATGCAGCGGGTCCGAATTTTGTTCTCAAACCAAGCGTTGCAAGTTCTGGCTTTGCTCCAACATTTGAACATGGGTATACTAGTTATGCATCACCATTGGAGGAGGTAGAAGTACCAGGTGTTGATGAAAATATAAATAATGAATCATCTCTCTAATTTCAGAAAATGTTAAGAGCTGCAGATGAACTTTTGTGGGCTGGTTGTGATAACCACACTATGTTATCTCTAACCGCAAGACTGTTGAATGTCAAGGCAGAGTATAATGTGTCTGAGAATTGTTTTAATGATTTTGTTCAAGTTATTGGAGAAGTATTGCCGCATGATCACATTATGCCCAAAGATTTCTACAGTATGGAAAAACTGGTGAAAGAATTAGGTCTTTCTGAGACCACTGCTGAACACATGACCTGGCATGCAAATCATGAAACAGAAGATGAGTTAATGTCTCATCCTTCAAATGTAGAGGCGTACAAATATTTTGATAGAATATATCCTAAGTTTGCGAGAGAGACTTGAAATATTAGGTTAGATCTCTGTACTGATAGGTTTGCTCCATTTGGTAAATCAGGAAGAAATTATTCTTATTGGTCAGTTATCTTAACTCCGTATAATCTTCCACCCAGTATGTGTATGAAGACACTGTATATATTTTTAACATGGTCGTGCTTGGCCCGCAAAATCCGAAGAAATTGATAGATGTTTACATGCAACCATTGATTGCGGAGTTGAAACAACTATGGGATGAAGGTGTTCCTACATATGATGTTCATACTAATTAGATGTTTGTAATGAAAGCTGCTCTTCTTTGGACCATAAATGACTTTCCGACTTATGGTATGTTATCAGGATGGAGTATCGTTGGGATTTTAGGATATCCAAAATGTTTGGAGAGATCAAAGTCATTCAGATTGAAATATGGGAAGAAAGCGAGTTATTTTGATTGTCATAAACTATTTTTACCGTTAACTCATAAATTCAGAAGAAATAAAGAAAAATTCACTAAGAATAGAATTGAAAGAACACCTCCCCATTGAGATTAACCAGTGAACAAATTTGGCATAGAGTCCTTAACTTTCCATCTGTTATTGAAGAGCCACATGGTACAACATATGGCTATGGTCATTCACATAAATAGACTAAACGGAGTATATTTTGGGATTTACTATATTGGAAGAGTCATTTGGTTCATCATAATCTCGATGTAATGCATGTCGAGAAAAATGTTTTTGATAATCTGATAAATACAGTGATGGATATCACTGGGAAAATGAAAGACAACTTGAATGCAAGAAAATATATGCGACTCTTTTGTAAATGACCCACACTTGATGTCGATGAAAGTAGTAGGGGACCAAAACTGAAGGCAATTTATACATTGAATAAGAATTAGAGACAGATTGTTTGTGAATGGTTGATATTATTGAGGTTTCCTGATGGTTATGTCTCAAATTTTGGAAGAAGTGTCGATTTGAAGAAATATAAGTTGATTGGTTTGAAAAGTTATGATTATCATATATTTATGGAAAGATTAATTCCTATTGTTTTTAAGGAACTCTTATTGAATTTTGTTTGGAGTGCCATTAAGGAGTTAAGCATTTTCCTTCATGATATTTGTTAGCAAGTGTTGAGACATTCACACATAGAGATGTTAGAGAGAGAGATTCCAATCATTTTGTATAATTTAGAAATGATATTTTCACCATCATTTTTTGATTTCATGGAACATATTTTGATTCACTTGCCATATTTGGCGAAAGTTGGAGGTCCTGTCCAATTTCGATGGATGTATCCATTTGAAATGTGAGTTTTTCATCTTTTATACTTCGTTATCAAGACATATAAAATTATTAATTTTATTTCATATAATTTTCTAATATATTTTCTTTATTACAATTAGATTCCTATATCATTTGAAGAAGAAAGTGAAAAATAAGACACGTGTTGAAGCCTCTATTGTCAATGCATACGTTGTGGAGGAAGTAACAACATTTGCATCATATTATTTTGAGGCTCACGTTCAGTGCAAGAGGTGGAGAGCGGGAAGAAATGATGAGAGTTCTATTGATCCCAATTTGAAATCATTCTTAATTTTTAACTATCTTAGTCGACCAAGTGGACCATGTAAGCGTAGATATTTAACTGGTCAAGAATGGCGGGCAACCTACACATATATTTTACTGAAATGTCTAGAAGTGATGCCATATTTCGAGTTAGTATATATTTTCTATTTTATATATTTCATATGTCATAAATTGTTTGTATTAAAATTTATTTTCTCTGATGATAGGATTTTCTAAAAGGTATATTCTGAACTTTCGAAACATGTGTTTGATCATTTCTGCAATGAAGAATTTGCACCATGGTTCAAAAAATATATAAGTAGACTATATATTATTTAATATTTACTTTAAAACATATTAACATATTTATTTGACTTTACATTCATGATAATCAAACTCAAGTTAAACAAAAATTGTTAATTCATCTGTCATGGGGTCCAAAATCAATGGTATAAATTTAGTCAGGATATTTTATAAACGAATATAATTTTCATACTGAAAAATATGGAATGGGGAAAACGACAATGAATAGTGGGATCTGTGTTCAGTCATCCAATGATGGTGGAGGTCAAATTGATTTTTATGGTTTGTTGGATGAAATCGTAGAGGTAGAGTACTCTGATCTAGTATTACGGGTTATTTTATTTATGTGTCACTTGTTTGTCCCTGTCAAAGGGATGAAAATACATTCACAGTTTAATTTAGTCGAAATAAATCATAAGAAATTGTATAAAAGATATGAACCATTTGTATTAGGACAATAAGTGATTCAAGTATTTTATACTTCATATCCTAGTTTGAAGATGAGAGAAAGTTGAGGAACATTGGGAAGACATAGCATATCAATAAGAGAAAGTTGTCAATACAGTTCAAATCGAGGAATATAATATTCCAATGTTACGAGATCCCAGCGAAATAATGATAGATGTGGATGCAAGTGAACTTCACGAAGAAGATGATGCAAAATCTAATTTTGAGACAGATGATGACGATGGGGATGAGGATGAGGATGTTGATGAAAATGATGTTGAAGAGTCTAATTTTGAAACACATGATGAGGATAAGGATGACAATGAGAATTTTGATTTTTTATGACGGATAAGTTTTGTTCTCTTAATATAATATAATCATATATGTAATGCCTATTTAAAAAAAAAAAAAAAAAAAACAGAGAGATGAGGTACTGCGTTTTAGCCAAAACGCAGCACCTCCCTCTCCCCCAAATCAATTAGGGCAAAAAGCCCTAAGTCTCTTCGTCTCCCTCTTACCTCTCACCTCTCCCGATTCCCTCTCTCTCGTCCGTCGCCTCTCCGCCACCATCTCCACCATCTCCGCCGTCCTCTATCTCTCTCTCACCGTCTCACTAACGTACTCTCTCTCTCTCTCTCTTTCTCTCTCTCTGTCGCTCTCGCACTCTCTATCTCTCTGCCTCTTGAACTCTCTCTCTCCTTCGCACACTCCCTCTCCTGCGAAATCTCCCTCCGCCATGCTCCTCCTCCTCCGCAAGCGCGCTACAGCACGAGCTTCCCCGTGCGAGCGTGCCGCACAGCGAGCTTCCCTACACGAGCGTGAGCACGCGACTGCAATCCTCGCTAGCGCGCACCTCAGCCGGCGCGCTCGCCCCCAACCCGCGAGCGCGCCAGCCCATGAGCCCGTAACAGCCCGTGAGCCCGCAACCTACTCTCTCTGCTGAGAGCCTTCCTGCAATGTTTGCTACTCTCTGCCGCGATCACACTGTTAGAAACCCTAGGCCGTGACCCTTCCACTGCACAGGTAAGGGCCGATTGTTGATCAATAGTTTAGGGGTTTTGATTCTCTTCGTAATTAGGGTAAATTGCTAAAGTGTGCTTCAGTTTGGAAATATTACAGGAGTTCGGATCGAGTTGTAGGCGTACGGATGCTGGGGCTGCAAGCTACGGAAATCATAGGTGAGGAAAATTTAAATCCTTTCGATAAATTGAGTGTAAGAGGTCTTGTATATGTTTAGGAAGTATGTTAGATTCGATTAAAATACATTTTCTAACATTTGATATGTGATTTCTAGGGTTTCGTCTAAATTCTACATGAATTTAGGTTAATCAATATGAAAGAAACGTGTTTGATGAAATTAGAAACTTGTTGAGTCGATTAGAATAGATTTCCTTGGAATTTGAATTGAAATTGTGGATTATTGGTCTAGATTGACCTTTTTGGAGCTTGAAAGGAGATTTCTTGAGTATCGATAGGGCATAGGGAGTGGATACCCTCCCTAAAAGGTGAGTGAACGGTTCATTGTGTTCTTAAATGAGAAACTTGTTTTATAAACGATTTTGTAAGATTTTTACATATTTTATATAAATTGTTTTGTGATTGTGGGATGTCTAAACTGGATTGTGAAATATGAATGCAGCCACTGTGTTTATGAATGCATGTGTGCCATATGTTGATTGATGTTACTTTATGAATTGCTATAGCAAGAAATTATGATTATTTGTTGGAAATTATGGCACATGGTTTATGAAATGAGGTATTTGAGAAACGAAAGGTACTGGTAGTAAATAGCTATAGTCATTCCCACCACGGAGCGACCCGACGGGGCAACATGGTTGGGGTTGGATGTGCGGGGGAGTTAGACATCCCTCCCTCTGCCGAAGTCGTGCTATATCTGATTTGCACCTCAGTGAGATACAAGCCAACGCCAAGGAAGGGGGCATGTTTTGAAACATTAGATGGAAAAACCCTTGGCGGATTTTCGTTTAGGTTCGGCAAGCCTAAGACGGGAATGCTTTTGATGGGACCCCAGGATTTTCTGATAAATGATCAATGTGGATGCATGCTTTACGGATTGATTGAATTATTGAAATGTTTTTCTATATATAAAGTATGATTTTGATATATGCTTTGACTGTCTCACATTCACCCCTTATTTATGAACACAATCACATCATTGCACTCCACTCACTGAGTATTTCCCAATACTCACCCCTCTCTTCAACATTTTTAAGAGGAAGTTTAGGTCTGCTGCAGAAATTGGAGGGAAGGTTTATCTGTTGTTTTGTGTAAGTATGATAGTGATGTAAGGTTATTTTAGTTGATTTGAAATCCATGTAAGGGAAGACTTGTTTACTTTCTTTTAAATTCTATTTTTGGTAAAACTTATTATTTGAATGGGACATTTGGTTCGAAGTATTGAATTTTGATACATTCTTTTGATTTTACGAAATTTTGTACATCTCATACTGTTTGGACTTTACTGATGCTGGTTTGTTTTCATCAGACAAGTGTCAGTAAAATCTTACGACTATGATTTGGGACTTCATTTGTTTTGATTTTGAAATATCCTTGAAGTGGCTGGGATGGCCACATTACATGCGTGCATGTACAGGAACCCCCTCCCCATTTTTATGCCGATGTGGGCTTGTGTGTACTGGGATGGACCGGATGGGTCCTTTATATGTGTATTATATTTGGAAGAAACATTGTACAGTTGGTTAGCCTTGGGGAGTCTCGGTATATGGGGAGGTTCTGCCCGTATACTGAGACAACGCAGCGGTTGTCGCGTGGTCGATCCGAGAATCGGGGCGTTCACTACAAAAAAATAGCCTTTTAGTCACAAATTTAGCGATGAAAATTTTAAACAAATTCGTCGCTAATAACGCGTCGCAAAAATTTAGCGACGAAAATTAGAAATCCGTCACTAAATTTAGCGATAAAAATTGAAATCCGTCGCTAAATTTAGCGACAAATAATTTTTCGTTACTAAAATTTGTCACAAACTTTAGCAACGAAAAATTATCCGTCACTAAATTAGCGACATAAAAAAAATCCGTTACTAAATTTAGCGACGAAAATCTAAAATTCGTCGCTAAATTTAACGACAGATAATTTTTATCGCTAAAATCTGTCACTAATTTAGGGAAAAAAAAATCTGTAATAATAAAAAAATTCATCGCTAAATTCAACGATGGATTTGGAATCCATTGCTGATTTCAAATTCTGTCAAATGTTAAAATGTTCAGGGCACGTGTCACCCGTGCCACCCTTGCCCACCCGAGCCCGCCCGCCCAAACGCCCAAGCCAGCGCATGTGCCACCTGAGCCAGCACCCTGCGAAGGCACTCTTAATTGCTGGAAAATGCCGCGCCTTCTGCCTCCTCCGTGGTTCGAACTCCGAACTCCTCCGAACTCCTGCATGCAACCTGTAAACCACCGAGTCAAAGATATTATTATGATATAAATTTCTTTTTTATTATTTATTATATTTATTTCACATTTTTCTAATAATAATAAAATAATATATAATAATAATTTAAAATAATAAATATAATAACTTTTTTTATTTATACCACCCACCTAAAATAATATTAATTAAAAATAATAAATATGATAATTTTTAATAAAATAAAAAATAATAAAATACTAATTTAAAATAAAATAATTAATTAATTAAAAAATATGTTAATATTATATTTTGATTTCTTCTTTTTTCTTTTATCTTATTATTTTATTATTTTTTTTCACTTTTATTTTATTTTTTTAATCCATAATTTAAAAATGAATTACAATATCTCAAAACTATAAAATTATAATTATCAATAAATTATAATATATTAATAATTTAAAAAATCTATATATTTAATTACAAAATATTTTTATTCGTTATAATAAAATTATTATATATTATAATAAAATTATTATATATAAGAAATGAGAGTAGAAAAAAAAAACCCAAAAATAGAGATAAGGAAAAAAAGTGAGAATAGAAAACAAAGAGGAAGAAAGTCACACAACAACACCCGGTAGTGCAATGGTAATATGTTTTTTGTTAAGTCGAGATCCAAGTCCAAGGTTCGAATCTTTTCAACTACAAATTTATATTTTTTGTATTAAAACAATGAATGACGCCCAGACACACCCTAGCAGCGTGGGCGCCCGCGCCTGTTGGGGCGTGCCAGACAGGCACGCGCGGGTGCCCAGGCAGGCGCGCGCAGGGCACGGGCGCCCAGGTAAGCAGGCGCCCGGCGTGCATGGGTCGGCGCCCGTGCAGATTCAGATTAATATTTAATTAAAAAATTTATATTATTAAATAAAATAATACAAATAAAATAAAATTACCTATACAATAATAAAAAATATTAAATGAAAAAAAAGGAAAAAAATAATAAATTAATTAAAAATATATATATAATTTAAATAAAATAAAATATATGGTTTTTCTTAAGAATTAAGAAATATAATATAATAAAATAAAATGTAAATTAAAATATTATAAAATAATAATATGATTTGTTAATATAAATTAATAAAATAAAATTATAATTAAAAGAAGATAAAATTCAGCGATGGATTCGGATTTGGAATCTATCGCTGATTCAGCGACGGATTTTCAAATCCGTCGTTGAAATTATTAAAATAAAATAAAAATAAAACAAAATTCTAATTATTCAGCGACGGATTTGGAATCCATCGCTGGATCAGCCACGAATTTGGAAATCCGTCGCTAAATTAAATTATCAATTAAATTAATTTTTTAATTTAAATATTATATTAATATTATATTTTATTTAATTATATGTAAAAAACCTATTTAGCGACGAACAGCGACGGATTTGGAATCCGTCGCTGAATCAGCCACAGATTTGGAAATCCGTCGCTAAATTAAATTACCAGTTAAATTAATTTTTTAATTTAAATATTATATTAATATTATATTTTATTTAATTATATATAAAAAAACTTATTTAGCGACGAAATTTGCAACGAAAAATTTTTTTGTCGTCAATTAGAGACGAATTTAGTCATGAAAAATTTTTCGTCACTAATTAGCGACGAATTTAGCCACGAAAATTTTTTCGTCACTAATTAGTGACGAATTTTGCTACGAATGATGTGTCCGTCGTTAATTTAGCTACGACTTTCTTTTCGTTGCAAATTTTGTAGCAAATTAGCGACGAAAAAGTTTTTGTCGCTAAATTCGTCGCAAAATAGCGACGAATGTTTTCCGTCGCGAAAATCTGTGGCTAAAACCGTGTTTTGTTGTAGTGATTTATCTTGATATATGATAATCTATTTTTTTTAGTGGGTAAGTTAGTCGACACATATAATTTGCAAATTTCGTTACTCAATTTCTTGTCTATTTACCGTCTCATTCTTAAATTTATATATTTGATTTGTTAATATACTATCTTTTTTTTATAGGTCATTAGAGAAGATTTCTTGACATATTGGTACCTTGTTTCGTCGCATTTAATCTGTCAAATTAAATATGATAAGTTTATTCATGTTCTTCATTATGCATCTGATGAACATGTAATTTTTTTTTTTGTTTTTGTTAATAATATATTATGGTTGACAGTTTCGACGTGGCGGCCATAGATTAAATTCTGATGGAAGATCACATTCTTCACCATCGCAGTCCGTTTCGACACCTTTGCAATCCCATTCCCTTGTCGGCAATGTATCTTCGCCTCCCCCTTCTGTTGCAGGCCCTTCGTATTCTCAACAAATGGCTAGTAATATACATTCATCAGTCCCTTCGATGGAATACTCGTATACAGATAGGGAAGACAATCGAGCGTTGATAACCCCTTACGGAGATTTGTAAGTACTAAATTTTAAAATTTCAGAAGTATTGTTTCTTTTATTTATAAAACAAATTATTCTTTTAAGTATCTTGTTTATTTAATATTGTTTGTTTGAAATTTTATGATAGATTTACAAATTCTGTACATGTTATTCACTAACTTAATAGAATAGTGAATAACCATTGGGATAGGCATTCGATGACTTATACAAGCACTCCAGAAGAAACAAAAGAGCTATAGTGGAGCGAGTTTAAGGTAAGTTATCCCAATCAGTTTATATATGAAATTAAGTTAATAGATTTATAATCAATTGGTTTTTTTCTATTGTAGCGAATATTCATTTGGAACGAAACTGAAAAGTTGGAAGTAAAAAGGATTTTCAAGAAAAAATATGGCGATCACATCTGACACGTTCTAGACCATGCGAAGAGACACAGAAAAAAGCCAAACTGCATCACCGAGCAAAATTGCGGCATGATTGTGAATTTTTGGGAATCGGAGGAGAGCAAACGAAGGAGTGAGCAAAAAAAAACCCCGAGTTTATAATCCGGGGGAATTGACTGCAACGTATGCGAAAGACTTGATCAATATCGATGAACATAGAAATAGATTGGTAATTTTATACAAACACTAATTTTTTTATCTAATTTAAACTATTTCATTATTTCTAACAATGTTTTTTTATTTTAGGCCAAGGAAACAGGGACCAAGCCTTCATTCATAGGTACTTTCATACGCACATTTCAGAAAAAAGACAAGACTTGGAGCGGGGAGAGAGTTAGAGTAATTAAGATTTGAAATTTCAAAACTTCCAATTATTTAATGAACATTTTCAATATTAATTTGAACATATCATGTTGAAGATATCATAACAACGTAGGAAGATGAATTTATTAGGTTAGTCTCTTCTAAGTTTATTTTTATTGCTGATTTGATTCTTTAATTTCTAATGAATTACTTGATAGAGATATTTTTTTTCATAAATTTTAACTTATTCAATGTTAATTATGAATGTTCATAATTTAGATCCTATATAGTCTCATGAATTATGTTACAAATTTTTTTATTTTTCTTCATATATATATATATCTAATCAAGATTATATGTGCTTGTATTATATTGTTATTGTAAATTTATTTTAATTTTTCTTATGACTATATAGGAGAAATATGATGAACTATCACGCAGAAGTTCGGATGCACATGATGCTGGCGGATCTGAGCTATCTGTTGATAACATGAAAACATGGCTCGAGATGACCGGTGGACCAAAATGGGTAGAGTAGTTGGGTTAGATTCTTTGAGCAGAACTTACAAAATCGCTGGTTCATCTTCTTCCACTGCACTAGCAGTCAACGCAGAAATAAATCAATTGAATCAAGAGGTGAGCCATTTGAACGAGTTACTGCTGCAAAGAGATCAAGAATTCAATAAACTTCAAGCAAAGCACACGCAAGAAATGAACGAGTTTTGGACACAGCAAATGTTAATCATACAGCATTTTCAATTAGCCTGCACTCCAAGTCATATTCCCCTTTCTATTTCTCCTCCTGATAATATTCGCGATGGTGATGAAGGTGATGATTTCTTTGATGATGATTATGATGATAATAATGGTGGAGGTCGTGCTTGAAATTGTGTACTGTTATTTGACTATTATATTTTGATACTTGTTACATTGATTTTTTTGATTATGTATGGTTATTGATATTTTAACATTTAGACTTGATGTTACTTTTATCTTTGATATTATTACTATGATTTTTTATTGAATTTTTAATTTATTGATCTTATTAAATAGTTAGTTATATTGATGAGTATACATTGATGAAATTTGATATAAAAAATGATTTGGATAATTAATTGTTGATGGGGTTGGATGATCAAGTATAAATACAGATTATCTAGGGAAAAATGGTTCAAATATGTCAATAAAATTTATATTTGTCGCAAAATACATATTCATCGCAAAATTTGTTCTTAAAAACTATCCACGTCGCAAATTTCGTTGCTAAAATTGAATTGTAAATTTTGATTAGGGACGAATTTTGCAACGAAAAATATTTATCGTAAATTTGCGACAAATTCTGTGAAGAATTTTTTTTCGTTCTAATATGCCACGAATTGCATTTTGTTGTAAAAATTCCGACGAAAAAAACTATTCATCTCAAATTTGCGATGAAAATTAGATTCGTGACAAATATGCGACAAAAAATATTTCATCATAAATTTGTGACGAATTATTTTTCGTTGCTAATTTGTGACAAATAACTTATTCGTTGTAAATTTTGCAACAAATATTTTTTTGTCGCAAAATTTACAACGAAAATGTTATTCGTCGTAAATTTTGCAATGAAAATTTTATTGGTTGCAAATTTGTGACGAATTTTGTGACAAAAAAATATTTATTGGAAATTTTTGGATGAATAATTAATTTTTCGTTCCAAAATTTTGCGACGACTTATTAGCAACGAAAAAAAATTTATTACAAAATTCGACGGAAATTTGTTTTTAGACGAATTTTTCTTGTAAATTTATCGCAAATTTTGTCGTAAATTGATTTTTTTTTTTTTTGTAGTGTATGATACGTACATATATTCAAAAAATAATCAGCTTCACAAATTTTGAAAATATTTTACTATAGAAGAATTTGAAATTTCAAGGTTCAACATTATAAGACTTTACCTCCACACAGTACGTAAGAAACAGTTCGGTGAGAACTGTTGAAATCATTGAAATCAAATATATTTTTTATGGCAAATTAAATTTTATTAAAGATAAGATTCACTGATACAAAAGCTCGGAGAAGATACAGCACCAAGCAATGAAAAACCAAAACCAATACCCAAAAAAAAAAAAAAAAAAAATACACCTCCAGAACAATTCCAAATTCCAAACTTAGGCTTAGATCAGAGAAAAAAACATAGACACCTCAGCATCTGTGCTGCGCTCAAAAAAGTTATGAGATGAAATACCAAGCAAGGAGTAAATCCAAGGCCAAACATACAACCAGGAACCCAAACTACAAAAAATAAGCCTCCCCAAAGATCAATATTACCCATAAATGGATCAAGAAACAATCAAAACAGTCCACAGAAACTTCAGTAAACTACAACCAATTTCCAGAATTAAATAATATCTCAAAAAGAACCCATCGTAAACCTAATATAGGCCAAAGTGGGAAGTTGAACATCAATCAAAACAGGAAACAAGAGCTACATCATGAAACAAAAAGACGCAGCCAAAAAGTACAAACCCAATATGAACAGCAGAAGGGTGGATGAACAACATAAATAAAACCTCAAAATGACTCCAGAAGTTTATATTGATAAAGACATTTTTCCACTCAGATTTACTCTTGATTTCCAAGGTTTTCCTATTTATGACAACAAATTCCCTATTAGATCTTTTGTCAAACTCCATCTACTACTCATTTTGTGCATTTTGACTGACACCAGATGCATTCAGAACCTATCTAATCTTGTTAGAAGATTGATATCTTCTCTGGTATAATTGGCATGCACCCATCAAAGGGCAATATTAATATCTACTTACATTAGCACTGCGTCCAAATAAAAACACTAGAGAACAAGCACACAGAAAGAATGCTTTTAGGATCCCTTAGACCTTTGAATTACAAACAAACACTACAAAAAAACTTGTATTTAGCCACAAATTTTGCGACGAAAAGCTAAGAAAAATTCGTCGCTAAATTATTTAGCAACCAATTTTTCGACAAACTAGAATTTGTCGCTAATAACTCGTCGCAAAATTTTTCGACAAAAAATATGAAATTTGTCGCCAATTAGCGACCGATTATATTTCGTCGCAAAATTCGTCGCAAACATTAGCAACCAAAACTTTTTAGTTGCAAATTTCCGACAACATTTGCTACGAAACATTTTGTCGGAAAAATTTCCAACAATAAAATATTTGTTGCAAAAATTGTTGCACAATTTAGCAACCAATTATTTTTTGTTGCAATTTTCCGATCAATTTTGCGACAAAATAGTATGTTTCAAATTTCTCTTCTGGAGGATAAATTAGCATCAACAAATTTTTTGTTGCAATTTAGCGACCAACACAACGACGAATAATTTTTGTCACAAATTAGCGACAAATTTTGAATAGTTTTTTGTTGCAAAATCTGTAACAAAATCTGCGACGAATTTATTTTCTTCGCAATTTGCGACAAAATTTTTTTGTGAGATAATTTGTCGCAATTCTGCGACAAAATCAGCTTCGGGTTTTGCGACGAATTTTGCAACGAAATATAAAAAATTCAGCAACAAATTTTGCAACGAATGTCAAAATCAGCGACGAATTTAGCGACGAATATAGAAAATTTGCGACAAAAAAATTTAATTTATTTAATATTTGCACCAAATTTCCATATATATCGTATTCCTCCCTGATAGTTTCAACCAACCAGTTTATAAGCTAAACCACCAACATCATCATCAACAAATCATCCAGGGTACCATCGAACAGCCATGAATACGAAATTTATGCAGTATCTACTAATTCAAATAACTGACCATATAATAGTATGAATGAAATAATAATTAAAAAAACACTACCATCGTCATGAAATAATATTAAACAGTACTAAATAAGTTATAGAATATCGAATTTGTAGAAGTATAAATGAAATTCTAATGAGAAGTCTAATTAAAAATAAACGTGAAATAAAAATTGTTTCAAGAAACATTATCACCATCATCATCACTATTACCGTCACCGCCACCATCACCGTCACCAAATATGTCAAAATCATCATCACCATCATTTGGAGGAGATAGAGAAGGGGGAATCGAACTTGAAGCGGAGACTAGCTGAAGATGCTGCATTATAAGCCTCTGTTGTGCGCGAAACTCTTCAAATTCATTGTCTCTTCGCAGCTGTTCAACGCGCATGGCTTGAATTTCATTGTCTCTTCGCTGTTGTTCTACGCGCATGACTTGAAGTTCATTGTCTTTTTGTGCTAACAGCTCCTTCATGTGGCTCAGCTCTTGGTTCATTTGCATTAATTCTGCTCTTACTGGTGTATGACCGGAAGAACTTAGACCACTGAGTCTGCAAGTTCTGCTCAACGAGCCCATCCCAAGTACTCTTCCCTTCTTTGCTCCACCAGTTGCCTCGAGCCATAAAGTCATATCATTAACAGATGGCTCAGACGTTGCAGCATCATCACTACCACTAGAATTTCTAAGTAGAAGCTGGTCATATTTCTCCTGCATTATTGTATAAGAAATTAGAAGAAAAATGAAATAACAATATACTAAAATATCCAACGAAATTGAGAAGTGTCAAATAACAATTGAACAAATTTCTAAAAAATCTAACAAATAAAGTAAGAATACAAAATTGTATTTTTCATTAAGCGATTGACAGTAAGCAATAAGACACAAAAATTATCTTTCTCAATCAAATATTATAAATTTAATACACTTATGGAATTAAAATTACACATACTTATAATTATATATTTTGTTGCTTAATCCATGGTGGTGATATTTAGATAATGAGGAGTGTTGTAATTGAAATTAAAATTCGACTACTATTACGAGTTTGAAAATATAACAGATTGAATAAAGGAAAAAATTATACTATACGTGACATAATGAACCAACCATTTGGAATGGACGTAACAAATTTGATATTATGTATTTTCAAATTTTATTTTATAATGAAAAATATATATATATATGAATTTGAAATGAAAAGTTCAATTTAAGTATTTGAGAAATTAGTTGAATTGACAAATCTATTAAATTCTTATTATAATGTTGTGATGATAAATTGAGCATAATATGTTCAAATAAAAGTTTTTTTAAAACAATTTAAAATTTTAAAATTACATACCATAACCGTTCTAGCTCTCTCCCCACTCCAGCTCTTGTCTTTTTTCTGAAAAGTCCGTGCGAAAGTCTCTCTAAATGATGGCGGTGATCCCATTTCCTTGGTCTAAAAACAAAACACCGTTAGATGAATTAATGAAAAAATAAATGAATTAAATACAAAAGAATGGTAATTGAACCAAATTACCATTCTAATTCTATGCTCATCAATATTGATTGAGCCTCCCGCATAAGTAGCAGATGATTCCCCAGAATTATAAGCTCGATTTATTTTATTTTGCTCACTCCTTCGTTGGCTCTCATCGGAATCCCAGAAATTTAAAATGTTGAGCCAATTTTCTTCGGTGATGCAATGTGGCTTCTTTCGGCTCTTTTTGGCATGATTCAGTACACCTCGGATGTGATGACCGCATTTTTTTTTAAATATTCTTCTTATTTCAAGCTCCTCGGTCTCATCCCAATTGAACTTTCGCTAAAAAAAAACAAGTTATTATATTTAATTTATACACTGAATTGTATATTTAAACTTAGAGACCTCATTTACCTTGAATTCTCTCCACCATAGCTCTTTGATATCATCTGGAGTACTTGTGTATGACATCGATGCTCCTCCCCAATGGTTGTTAATGATTCTATTTAGCTCATGAATAACATACACAGAATTTGTGAATCTATCATAAAATTAGAAATAAAAAAAATGGTTAGTAAAAAAAATTTTTAAATAAACTAATAAATTGTGATAATATTTGAAAATGTAATACTTACGAATCTCCGCAAGGGGATATCACCTCTCGCGTATCTTCCCCTTCAACGTGTGAATCTTGCATTGAAGGTACAATTGAAGGTGCAACGGATGGAAACGGTGAAGGTATATCAGTACAAGGCGAAGGGGCATGGGAAGGTGCAGCTGAAACGGACGGTGACGCCGAAGAGTTTGGTCTTGCATTAGAAGATCGTCTATGTCCTCCACGTTGAAACTGTAACAAGAGTTTTTTCTCGCAAGCAATGAATATTGAATGATTATAAAAAATATAATAGAGTATATGAAGAAACATACCATATTTAAATTGTCGTCAGAAATGATCTATAAAAAAAGAAAATATATTAGCAAATAATATTTGGAAATTAAAACATGAGACACTAAATATAACATACAAATTGAGAAATTTAAAATACAAATCTAAATGTATTTTCACATGAAAACAGTCAAAAAAATTTTCATATGATGTTAGACAATTTTAATAAATTTTAAAAAAACAATACTTACCGAGGATCAAAAATCAAAGACATTATTGTCATCATCATCCTCATTATCAGAGTCTTCAACATCAAATTCTTCCTCATCTTCATCCTCATCTTCATCCTCATCTTCATCATCTGTCTCCAAATCAGGTTCTTCATCGCCAGACTCATGAATTTCATTTTGATCTACATCTATCATTACTCCATGTGGATCTCGTAATGTTGGAATAATATATTCCTCAGTCTGAAACGTAGTGGCAACTTCCATTTCTTGATATGCCATGTCTTCCCAACGTTCCTCAATTTTCTTTCGTGCTTTCGTTTTACAAACAGCCCACCAATCAATTTTGTCACGTTTCAAACTAGGATATGAAGCATAATACACTTGAATCGCTTGTTGTGCCAATACGAATGGTTCATATCTTTTATAAAATTTTTTATGATTTATATCAACCAACTTAAACTTTGGATGCACATTCATCCCTTTTACGGGGTCAAACCATTGGGGCAAAACGCTACATCCCCAACTTGATTTGGGG
Source organism: Dillenia suffruticosa (assembly GCA_033439265.1). NCBI lineage: Eukaryota > Viridiplantae > Streptophyta > Magnoliopsida > Dilleniales > Dilleniaceae > Dillenia > Dillenia suffruticosa. The sequence continues at coordinate 12,913,320 of JAVTVX010000001.1, forward strand.
ATTAGGGTTTCAACCCTAATCCTTCTCCCTCTCTCTCTCCTCTCTCTCTCTCTCTCGCTCCCTCTCTCCCCGACCCTTCGTTTCTCCTCCCACCGCACGCCGCTCCTCCTTCACCACGAGCTCCGCCGCCAACAGCCCACCACCATCATCACCGCCTTCTTCCTCTTCTTCTTCTTCTTCTTCTTCTTCTTCTTCTTCTTCTTCTTCTTCTTCTTCTTCCTTCTTCTTCTTCTTCTTTCCCTCTCAGTTTCTCTCTCATAGTCTCTCGCTCTCACGATTTCTCGCAATCTCTCTCCCTTCGCCACCCACCGCTGCTGCTCCCTCCTCCCGCGAGCCTCCACAAGCGCAACCCAGCACCTTTGCACGGGAGCGAGCCACAGCGCGTCCTCTTGCCTGCACGCTACAGCGCGAGAGAGCCGCCACAGCTCGAGCTTGCCACAGCACACCTGCGCACGAGCGCACGGGCGCACACTAATGCACGGTCGCGCAGTAACACACGAGCGCGCACCAGCGCAGCGCACGAGTGTGCACCAGCGCAGCGCACGAGCGCGCACCAGCACAGCGCACGAGCGCGCACCAGCACAGCGCATGAGCACACGAGTGCGCACCAACCAGGAAGCCACTGCGGCCCGCAGGCCCATCAGCTGCAGGCCCGCCAGCCTGCAGGCCCATCAGCCCGAGGCCCGCCAGCCCGCAGGCCTGCCAGCCTACAGGCCCATCAGCTGCAAGCCCTCAGCCCCCACGAGCCCGCTAGCCCACTGGCCCGCTGACCCGTGGAACCCACGAGTCAGCTGTAGCCCACGAGCCCGCAACGGCCCGCAACAGGAGTGAGCTCGTGACAGCCCACGAACCTCCACGCAGGTAACTGACTTAGGGTTTTGCTTCCGATCTACGTGTTTGAACTTAACTAATAAACGTTGTCTTGATAGGTAGCATTTTAGTTCTTAGGGTAATCGAGGAGACATTCGGACAAAGATCTGCGATCCGAGAAAAACTCTAGGTGAGTGATTTCGGACCCATTCAATTTGGTTATCGAATTTAGGGTAAATTTAAATAAGAAGTCTTGTATATGTTAGAATGTAAACCAGATTCGTAATGAATGCATTTTCAGACATTATATGTGGTTCATTAGGTTAAGTGTACGAATTTATATGAAATGAGATTGTTCAGAATGATAAAATCAAATTAAATTGCTTTGAATAGTTTCTCTTGGAGTTTAAATTGACCTATGTATGAAAATAGTCAGAAATTGGGATTTGAGTGTAAGGGTTGATACAGCCTTTCTCATTATAAATTGTTTTACTTATAAACAATTTAAATATGATTTCCGTATTATGAAAATAGACTCATATATCTTGAAAATGACATATGGTTTGAAACATTTGGATGAGAATAAAAAAAATATATGATTTTTCAAAGAATTTCCATCTTATAGGAAAATTATTTATTTTAAAGGTTATTTCAAACCTTGAGTGGTTTTAGGGTTGAATTTGACTTGATTTAAAAGTATATTAATTGTTTATAAATGAAATTCAACTGATGACATTAGAGTGTATTCATAAATTAAAGAGTTAAACTTTGTACAAACTTAGAGAAAATAGATAAACCTTATAATACTTGAAATTTGATGTTAAATTCTAATAATCTGATTAGGTTGATCTTTTTGGAGACTCGAGAAATTAGATTGAATTTGTTTTGAAAATAGAGAGTGACTACCCTCCCTAAAACAGTGAGTGTGATTTTGACATATTCTATTGATTGACAAATCATGTTTTACCGATTTTCAAACGACATGATTTCTATACACGTGAAAACTAAATTTTTGGATTTTAATAGACATATTTTTGTGACCATTGGAGTGTCTCAACTGCTGATTTTATAGATTATGCATCCATGAGTTTGATAACTGATATTGTGCTACATTTTTGACATATTGACATATTTTAATGATTTTACTATATTGGCACGTAATTTTAAATGGATTTACATGTACTATTTGGGCTATACGCCCGGTCAAAATTACGTTACGATGCATGGGGCTATATGCCCGACCGACATGATGATGTGATGCATGGGGTTACGTGCCCGGCCGACTTGGTGATATGGTGATATGCTTCCTATAGCATTCCGTAACTACGAAAGACATTTGGTAGAGGCGCCCCTTGTACCCGGATATATTTCGACCGGAGGTATCCGCCAGATCGTCATGTGTATAGGTGTCCCAGGTTGACCCTCATCGGGAATGACGTGAGTTTATCTCTGTTTAGCACTGGACGGGACACCATACACGGTCGACTATATATATGTATCGTTATTATTATTTACAGACTAGTTGAAGTAGTCTGTGGCCAACATTAGAGTAGAGAGCCATTATTTGATATTTGTATAGTGAAAACCCTCAATACGCCCGTCCTTGATCTAGGTAGACCATTGCCGGGGCTGTTTGTTTAGCCGCTTCTACATATGTGACTTGATACATGGATGGATGCATATGTTATTTTCTGATGTGTGTCTTGAGATATAGTTTATTCTGAAACAGTACGTTATTTTCACACACTCGATATTTTATTACATGTTTTGATACTCTAAGTTCACCCTTGATATTGATAATATGATATCAATCATCTCACTTGCTGAATATCCTTCCATAGATACTTACCCCTCACTTTCTTTCCCACATGATTAGTCGTGGACTGAGAAAGTATTAGTATGATTGTATTCTTGCGACGAGAAATTGATAGTATCGGGTTTGGATATGAATGTTACCATATCTTCCGCTACGATTATTGGAGATATTAGTTTCATTTAATTATTTGTGGGATGACTGTATAATTTATGTATATTTATTTATGAAACTCTCATAGTTTATTTGTATTGAGGCAATCGTATCGTATTTGAATGTCATTTGGGAAAATCATTGTATATTATGTAAAAATTTAGGTCCGCTCGCTGTGGCGACTGCTCATACTTTGGTTGTGCATGACAGTAGAGGTTCATGGCTAAATCTGTTGGAAATTTTTATAATTTTGCGTTATTTTGGATGTTGGCTGTGGCATTGGTTGATTTTGGAGAGGCCGAGATGACCATTTATTTATTTTACACGATAAATGTTGATATATAGGTCAAATTGTAATTGGGAGACATCCGAAATATGGGAAGATTTTACCCGATTTTCTGTAACAATGTAGCTGGTATCCAGAGTAACGGGCGTCTATTCATAACCTTGGTTCGGGACGTGACATGGCACAGGAAAAATAACTTAAGCAACATAACCACCAGACCACATTAGCCATCTTGTCATATTCCTCTTTTTATTTATTATCTTTATCTCATAATTTATAATAATAATAAAATAATATAAAATGATAATTTATTATAAAATAATAAAATTTGAGCTTAAAATAAAATAATAAAAAATTTATAAAAATAAAATAATATGATTCTTCTAAACAAATAAAAATAAAAATAAAAGTAATTATTAAATAAAATAATAAAAAAATAATAAAAAAATCCGTCGCTAATCCGTCGGTAAAAATTTCGTCAGTAATCCATCGCTGATTACTGTACATATATTTTTTTTATTTTTTTTATTTTAATCAATACAATGACAGATTAGTGACGAAAATATTTCCATCGATAATTCGTCGCTAATAAATTTATAATTTTTTTTTTTTTTTTTTTTTTACGGTTCACCACTACAGCGACGAATTAGCGATGGAAATATTTCTGTCACTAATCCATTACAAATCTCTTGGTATTCTGTCGATGATAATCTGTCGCTATTAACGACAGATTTTTTTCCATCGGTAATTTTCTGTCGCTAAAAGTGTATTTTCTTGTAATGATAATATCATGGAAAGTCAGCATATTATTACAAGCTGAAAGGAAAATTTTATAATATATATCTTTTCTATAGAAGAAGAAAGAAAAAAATAATTATTAAAAAAATAGATGTAAAGGAAAAGATCTAAAAATGAGAACTCCTAAAAGGCAAGAGGAAAAAAAAATAGAAACAAGAGAAGGAGTGCTCTGCAATCCCTTTTCAACTACTCACAACTATAGTTTATATATGCATCTTAAACATGAACCCTGACAGAAGCAAACAAAATATTCTTGTCTTGAAGAAAAGGACAAATACTCTGATTTCTAAAAATTCTAACCTTCCGCTCCCCAAATACACACACAATAATGCACGTCCAAAATTTTATAACAAACTCTACACGTATATCAACATTAAGTTGTTGTTTTTTTTTTTTTTTTTTATCATGGACTAATCACCACTCAATACTCAGAATTTTATTTTGATTAATCTGAATCGATCATTATATTATTTATTTTGGGAAGGTGAGTCTCCCGATATTATTTTTTCCTGTTAAGAGGAAATCGAAATCTCAACCTGATTAAGGGATGAAAATACACATTTCACTTACGCTAACAAGTTCTAAACAATGTATTTTTATAATATTTTCTATTTGTGTTCATATTTACACAAACCTTCGAATTTTAGGGCACCCCATGTTTTCTTGAATGGTGTAAGACCCTATGTGAATGAGCTTTACCAATTCCATTTAAAGATAAATAGCTAATTTCAGGTAAGACCCACTAATTTGAGCAAGAAACTCCATCGACAGAATTTCAATATCAAAAGGGCAAGACAAAATCAACGTCAAGAAACAAATTCGATTTCTTTGGAACAATTGTCAAAACAAATAATAATAACATTCAAATGCGACATTGTCAAATCATCAAGAAAGAACACTCATCAGAGAAGAAAAAAAAAATTGCAAAGTGGAATTGACACAAGGCCTGAGGGAGAGAGAGACGAACTTACAAACAAATGCAACACCGAAAGTCGTGAGGAATTTCTTCTTCTTCTTCTTTTTCTACCGCTTTAATGGCTGCTGATGATTCCATTCTTCAGTTCTTCGATTTTGATTTCTTCATCCAAGTAAAGTGGGAAATAGATGCACAAGACAGAAGGTGTGAGACAGGTGCAAAAAAGGTAAAATGGAGAATGTGAAGAGCAAGTTTTATTTTTGAAATGGGCGGAGGCGGACTTGTCTTGACTCTTAAGAAAGAGACAGACTTTTGTTTGGCGATTTTATTTCTATCCTAAATAGCCAACAATTTCCACTTTCTTTCTTCTTCCTTTTCCAATTACTTCCCCTCTCTCTTTTATTCTGTTTTTAACCCCTTTTATTTCTACTCTTCAAAACTTAACTTTATTTTATTTAATGCTATTTATAATTTTTTTAATTAAAGTTATATTTTCTGATGAAAATATAGAATTTTCTACTATTTAAGTGAGCTAGATGTTGTGTTTTCCTACAATTTTGTGAGCTTTATAATGTCCTTGAGTTTGGTTTTTGATTTGTGATGATTGTTGTGCTTTGGCGTCAGGCCAATATCACCTAGAAACCCAAATTTTGTTAATCCAAAGGGTTAGAGCAAGTATTGTGTTTATATGGGACGATGATTTGATCTGCCCACTGAATTTTATTCTAAGATGAATTTCATGCTATTATAATTTTCTTTGTGCTTTAGAGTGCCTTAAGTATTTTTTGATCTGTAGGTTTACTCAAGGAGGGCGAGAGGTTCAATTAGGTTGTTCACCTTGGAGTGGTATATTTTATGCTTTGAGGTATTGGATCAAAATTATCATGTTAAAGTTTATTTTAAGATATTTTATGCTCATAAAGCATAATGTTCAGTTACTTGAGGCACCTAGTTGATGCCATATTACCATGAGTCTCAATTACGTGCTTTGTTATCGATGTTTAATTGGTTCAGTGATTGAGTATTAGTTGATGATAAGTAAAAAAAGTTGTCGACATATATTTAAACCGTAATATCAAAAATTTGGTGTTAGAATTTTCAATAATTACTTTTATGTAATTTTAAAAAGATTTGGAATTGTATTGACTATGATGTATTGAAAGAAGGTTTATGAAACTTCTTTTGATGAGTTGTTATAATACATAGTGAGGGTTGATACATTTTGATATTGGGTTAATACAATTTTCTGTAACAACATTCCTTTGAAGTTCAATCATTGTGGCTAGATATATATATATGAGAAAGAATTGATATATTTTCAAGAGAATGTTTCAGAAATGAATTTCTAAATGTAATAGTACACTACAAAATAAATGACTTATTCAAACGGATGAAAACCGTATGGTAAATCAACTAAAACTGTTGGCAGATCCTTCTCCAACGGATAGGATTTTAGTTGGCTATATACCAGTCGTGATAGGTTTATACCGACGATCTTCATCACCGTTGGAGCATATCATATATTTATAGTGATGGTTAGAAAGTGTTGGTAAAATTACACTAAATATGGATAAAAATTATTATATTTTATCGTTAGTTACCACTCGGTTACTACTTGGTTACGATTCAATTACTACTTGATTTTGATTACCACTCAATTACGACTCGCTTATTATCACTCAGTTTGCACAAGTATTATCTTTTATCGTCGGTTACCACATAACTGTTAAAAAATATAATTGTCATTTAGAGACGATTATTCATATGTTAGGAAATATTATAACTTTTATCGTCGGTTACCACTCGATTACCACTTGGTTACCACAATTGTTACTCTTTATTGTCTGTTAGTCATTTATGGTCGGTTAGTACATATGTTTATATGTTATATCGGTTATTACAGTCATTTATCTATTAGCAAATGTTACTATTTCGTAGTTATCACATACTGTACGATTACCACACATACTGACATTTTAGAAAATGTTATAAATAATAAAATAAATAAATTACTAAAATAATATAACAACTTGTATTATTGAAAATGATTGATATATTAATAGAATAAGAAAAAAAATATTACATATCAAATAACTATATATCTTTTCTTCCCTTCATCATATCTTCTGCCCCAAAAATGTTTCAGTCGTAGTATCAACTTTCATGTTAATCTATTCATAAAAATGATTATAAAAAAATATTATCTTTTCGGGATGGAATATATCAATCTATTCATAAAAATCAAAATTGTTATAAATAAAAATATTATCTTTTGAATACAGTCACGTAGAAATAATTATTGTTGGTTGGGAGATAAGAATACAAATAATTTGGATTATTATTCAAAAACAAAAATGAAATTAAAATTAGTAATATTATGTGAAAATAAAGAAATAACATTCGTACCTAAATTTGTACTAAACCAGATGCTTGGATTTCTTCAAAGTCAAGATGCTCTGAAATGGTTGTGATTCTTCATGGTCAGTAAACATACTCATCCTTCATTTAATTCATTCAAAATGAACACAAGTTGTGAAAATTTAAAATATTTCAAAATATAGTATAATCTAAATTTTATTTTTAAAAAATATGTCATTAACTGCTTCACGAAGATTTTGGTTGATTCATAAATAAGAGTTTTGAGTGGAGAGGGGAGGTTTTGAGGGGAGGAAGGGAAAGAGGGTTCAAAGTGAATAATTTATAGAATATTTGGTTTATTTCACCGCCCAAATAAATTTTCAAAATTTTCAAAATTTTCAAAAGCCTATCAATTTTTTTTCCGCTTTTTTTAACCTTTTTACCACCTTTAAATCATCAACTTTTTACCATCTTAGAGTTTAATTTTATCTTTACATCATAAAAAATTTTGTATTTTCATTTGTATTAGAATTTAATTATAACATTATTGATTGAAAGGGTTGTGCTCGCCCCATGACGCATGCCTACATGGGCGCTTGCGCGGCCTGCATGGTAGCTCGTGCGAATGTGTGCGTGGGCACCCGCATGGCATAGGTGGCATATGCCCACGTGCAGGGCAACAACAGATGCAAGTGCTTGCGCAGGCGCTGGGCCATGCCAACGCGGGCGCCCTGGCATGGGGTATGCACGCATGGAAGCATCTGTGTAAATTAGTATATTATTAAATTAATAATTTATATATTATTATTTTAAATTATTAATATTATTATTTAAAAATTATAATAATATTTAATCAATCAAGCAATTCTTACAAAATTTGGACGGTAAATTTTGTTAAAATCCCAAAAACATTTTACATTTTGGTATCAATTAACCGCAAAAATTTTTTATTTGTTTTTTGTTTCAATAGCGAAAAATTTAGTTTTGATGCCAAATTATCATGTTACTTACTTGCTATATGTCTATTTCTTTTTTTTTTTCTTTTTTACTCTCTTTACTTATTTCTTTAAACAAAAAAAATCTAAAACAATCATTAAATTAAATTAACTTTGTATTAGGAAAATCAAATCACCTTACCATCAAATTCAAATAAAATTCATTGTCTCATTGCAAGATGGTTGGAAGATGATATGATGGCTTTAACAAAATTAATCAAACCACTTGAAAAATAAAATTTATTGTGTATGATGTTCTGCCTTTGACAAAATTAGGGCGAAAAGTTTGGATTACTTTATTGTCAATTTTTGTTAAAATACTTGTAGGATTAACGGGGTGAACCAATAAATATTACCTAAATATCAATTGTGTTTTTCTAAAATTGGTTACTTTAATCATTGAACTACATTAAATTTGGTCTTGAGTATCTATCCAAGAATAATGTTACTAGTGCAACATAAATTTGATTTTCGCCCCTAGCAACATTAACTTTATCTTGGTGCCTAAATGTCAACAATAGTAATTGAACAATTGAACAAATGTTTATTCTATCATATCATATCACTTGTTAGTGAATGACATGGATATTGTTAGTAGGTAGTACAATTAATAAACATGATATTGTTAGTTATTAGCGAATAGTACAACTTTAAATTTTTTGTTACATAAATTAAAATTATTTTTTAAAATATTATTCTTAAAAGAGAAGACAAATATTATAGATACATATTATTCAATACATACTACTCAATAGTGACTTAATTGTGAGTGTAAGTATATACTGTCATATATATATATTAAACTCTAATATCCTATGTACTGTTTCATATGAAGTGAATGCAACATGTTCGAAAAACAAATCAATCATGAAAGAAGTTAAATATTAAAACTTTAAAGTAAATCATATATAGTAAAGACTTTACTATGTGGTTTAGTCATCATATAATAAATGGATATAATGATACTAACAAATGAAAACAGTATAATTGGTATTTTAATATGAAAATTTAAGTGAAAACTAGATTTAATCATTTGTTTAATTAGATTAATCTGACAAAATAAACCGCGAATACTCTACTACTTATAAGAAGTTGTAAGAGTATAGATATGAAAAACTTAATAAATTCTAAAAATTACATTATATGAGAACTATGGAGAAATGGAGACAATGAGTATAATAATATGGTGACTAAGAAAAAAAGAGAGAAAAAAAGTGTCAAAAAATTGTGAAATGTAGTAACTAGTTAGTAAGTAGCTAGTAAGTATGTAGTAAAAATTATAAGACGGTATTAATTCAAAGTATAAAAAAAATTGTGAGATATTAAAAAACGTGGTAATGAAAAAAAAGGCGAGAGAAAAAGCGCAAAAGTTAGATTTTAAAAATTTGTTTGTGAAAATGATATATTATAAATTCAATGCAGGTGAAACCTCCACTATCAAAATTTCTCATTCTTTCCCTTCAAGATTATTCTCCCCTAACTCATTTAAACATCTCACTCATACTTTACAAAATTTTATCCGCCATCAAACTTTCTCTATCATTCCCTTGAAAGCTCTTCTTTTTTAACTCATTTAAATCTTTCACTCACACTTTATAAAGTTTTATCTTGAATATTTGAAAGAACAACGGATGAGCATTATACGAAAAATCACAACTACTCCAAGTTCAGTCGAACAAACTCAATCATCCACCAGGTTTTAAAAAATAAACATATTATTTTTATTTTAATTTGAGATTTAACATTAAAATAGAAAATTTTCAAAAAATTGGCGCAGAAAAGGCAAATGTTTGTGAAAACTTATTTTCAAAATTCGTTTATGAAAATAGAGAAAGATTATTACAGTAGAAGTGCAAAAATTTTGCAAAAAAATTGAAAATATTTTGGGAGACAAATAATATAATAATTATATTATTATAAATTATATTATAAATTTACCAATTTAGATCAAATCATCGAGCTAATGTACTTTTTCATAATATAATATTTGTATAATAATCATATAATTATTATTAATATTATATTATATAACTTAATTAATTATTTTAGATGTGAAATTATATTTCAAGCGGTATTAATATTAATAATTTTAAATAATTGGGTTCTCTAAACTATAAATAATTTTTTTTAAAATTTTTATCATTATTAATTTAAATAAAATTAATAGTAATTTAAACAATTTAAATATTGCTAACCTGCTACGGGAGCCTGCCCCTGCTCATGCAGGCGCCCGCATAGGCAGGTGCTTCGCTTAGGTAGGCTCGTATGCGAGTGCCCGCACTGGCGCCTGCCCATGCTCACGTGGGCGCCCTCGTGGGCAGACGCCGCGAGCAAGAAGTGCCCGTGCGGGCGCCCGCGTGGGTAGGCGCCCCTGCGCAAGGAGGCACCCGTGCGGGCGCCTACTTGCTCAGCTTCCTTTTATTTATGCAAAAATGAATGAAGTTGCAGATGCCCGGATACCCCTGACTAGAAGCTGAAACTTTGGGGTGTTAACCATTAATCCACAACACCCTTGTGTAAGTTTCTCTTTTTTTTTTCTTTGTTTCTTTCTTCCTATCAATCTCAATCTCACTTTTTTTTTTTGCCTCCCTATTTCACTCTCACTTTTTTTTTCTTTATCTCACTCTCACCACTATTTTTTTCTTTTTTTGGGAGCTATTTTTTTTGTTTTGTATTCTCTTTGAATTATTTTTATTGCGATTTTAACATATTCAAAACATATTTAAATTGAATGTTATGAAAGAATTATAATTTATTAATTTTATATATTTTGAAGAGCAAATGTTTGTGATTAAATATATATATTTTTTAAATTATTAATATATTATAATTTAAATTCCATACTTATTAGAAAAACAAAAAATTAAAAAAAAAACAAACATAATAAAATTAAATGACATAGAATAATGGAAATAAAAATGATAAAATGAAATAAAATAATGAAAATAAAAAATGATAAAATGTAATAGTAGAAATATAAATAAAAATAAAGTTAGATTTAGCGAAATTATATGATTTATTATGTACCGTGACAATTACCGTGCCTTAGAGCACTATAATAAAATTATATTATTATAATAATTGAAATTTTAGATTAAAAATTAATTGTTCTAAGAAATTTAAAATATATTATTAAAAATTAAAATATAGAAAATTTTGAAAATTTGATAATATTTTTACAATTTATAAAATCTCGATACTATATAAAATTTAGGGAACTAGTATTATATAGTTTTTTAAAATTTCATAAAATAACAATAAAAGTTAATATATGTAATTTTGTACTATTTAGAAAAAGTTTTTAAAATTGAAGTAAATATAAAATTTAGAAATAAATGATATTTTTTTACTTTTAATTTTCAAATCATTAAATCATAAATATTTTCAAAAATTCTTTATACATTTTAAAATTTTAAAAAATGTATATAAGTTAATATTAAATTAGTATAAATAATTAAAATATTTTATAAAATTATTTAATGTATATAAGTAATGTATGTTAATAAATATTAAATAAATGTATATTAATAAAAAATAGAAATAAATATAATGATAGTAGATTAAATAAACGATTATATATCACAAACTTACCACTATATAAACTTATTTATCCACTTACCATGTACTTAATATCTACTTATCACGACTATATATTGCAAACTTATCACTAACTTACCACTATATAAACTTAGTTATCTAATTACTATCTAGTTACTACTAACTTACTACTAACTTATCACTATATAAACTTATTTATCCACTTACCATCTAGTTGTAATTTACTTACCATCTATTTATCACGACTATATATCACAAACTTATCACTATATAAACTTACTTACCAACTTACCATCTACTTACCACTAACTTACCACTATATAAACTTACTTATTTATTTATCATTTACTTACCACGACTATATACCACAAACTTATCACTATATAAATTTATTTATCCACTTACCATCTACTTATCACCTACTTACCTACTACTGCTACTTATTGTTATCACCTATTTACTAAACTAGTACTATCATAAATTTACCACAATTTATTATCTAGATTATTTTCAAATATAAAGAATATATGATACAAAAATATAACAATATTAGGCTTTCACAGATATTACAATATATAAATTAGAATTTAAACAAATTTAGTTTTAAAATACAGTAGAATTTGTTGTTACCATACATCTAAAACCTATGAAGACAGTATTGTTAAATAGATAATAAAAAAAAATTTATATTGAGATTGTTTTTAAACCATGCAAAAAAAATTATTACATTTATTTACCATAATTTTTAACCATTGCAATTAAATATTGCTTTACAGACGGTTGTGTAGCTTTACTTACAGTTGATAAACTTTTCTTCATGGACATTTTAGTCAGTTAGGAAAAATCTATATTTTCCAACGGTTTTGTTATAGGGCGTTTTTATAAACCATAAAAGCCGTTACTAAAAGTCACCGTCATTAAAAATTACCGTCAATACAGCGCTTTAATTTTGTAGTGGTATATCAATTTATCATAAAATGCAAGTTGATATATTGATATCTTTAGGTCGATATACCAAATAGTTGGGTTGATATATCTAAATTTTGTGGTAGGTTTCTGAGAGTAGATTATTGTATAACGATATAAATACTATCATAGGTCGATATACACGACTTTGAGTTAATATATGCAATCTCTATCACAAATCATTTGAAAGCATGATCTTGTGTATCGATACATCTAATATTTTGAGTCGATACAAAATGACGTAAAAGACATTTAAACTCAATTAAAACTCTTGATTAATGATGACAAAGTGGTAAATGATCCACTTACTACAAATAGATTTGAATAAAACCCTAAACCCATTTCACTCCTCTCCAACTCATGACTACACACCCTCTCCCTTTCTCTCTTTCGCTCTCCAGCTCACCTCACTCTTTCTTTCTCCCTTGAAATTGATTAAAACTCTTTCAATTCTATAAATGCAAGCTTCCAAACTCTCAAATAAACACCTACAAGGTTGAATCTAGAAAGAGAACTAGATTCTTTTAGTAAAAAGAAACCTAGGGTTTGGTGGTGGCTCGGCTTGGAGGCAGAATTGGGGACAAAATTGAGATAATCTTCTTATACCTAACTTGGGTTTACTTTCCTCATTCATGAATTAGAAGATAATGTAGAAATTTAATGAAATGAATTAGAGGTTTAGACCTAGGGTTTGTAATATAATAAGAATTGGAGAAAGTATGGATAGAAATACCTTATCGATACATTTAACATATATTTGATATACTTAAAACATAGACACATGGATTTATAAAATTAGAGTTGATATTATATTTGAAAAAAATCGATTAATCGTAATCCTATGAGTGATCACAAATGGAACTGGTGTTGAATGTCATAACTCATGGCATTTGGAACCTAAAGTGTGACTAGACATTGAACTAATTGTGAATTGAGAGTGTTGATCCTTTCAAGGGGTGAGTGATTGCATACTTGTACTTAAATAAGAAAAATACTTTTATTGAATTTTCTAAATGATTTTTGAAACTTAGATTTATGTATTTTAATGTGTGTGAAATATCCCAAAAATTGAATTTTAAACACTTATGCATTTTATATATTTTGAATAAACAAATGTGCCATGTGAATTTATTGATATTGTATATATTGGCATGTTGACTACTATTGAAAAATTGTTAAAATGATGGCACATGAAATGAATTTATGATTTTGTAAAATGATACATATGATTGGTTTTGGGGAAAGAGCACGATCTCCAAAAAAAGACTAGTCATTTCTTTCTACAGAGTGACCCGACGAGGTGATGTAGTGGGGTTAGTAGACCATAGGATGTAGCCGAATACATGCAATACATTCATGACAAGATATGATAAATAAAGTCGTAGGAAAGTTGGTTATATCACCAATGAAACACCACATCCAATACCAAGGATAGGGGTAATTGTAAATTGAAATTATTAAAAACCTTTGACGGTCTCATCCTAGGTCATGATAGATTTTGGTCAGGAATGATGAATTTTGGTCGCCCCTTGATTAAAAATATAAAATAGTTGGATTTATATGAAAATGGATCATAATAATTGGAAAATCTATTTATTACTAAATAATTATAAGAATGATACGATAATTTGAAATATATATATATGTTTGATATATATACCGTACAAATATTATTTATGTACAACATGCACATCACTCACTGGGTATAGCATATACTCACCTCCTACTTTTATTTTTACAAAGTAAGCCTAATTGAGACTTGTGATTGCTTGGTACTGGATTTGAAGAAATTTAGTCGGTTAGATTCTTTTGGGTACTAAACATTCTTTTAGTTTAAAATATTAGTACATCTAAATGAAGGCAAACTTTATAATTATTTTTGTAAACTCATTTTGTATTATATTTATCTGATTTGTAATTTGAATAAGGTTTTGCGTACTTAAATTAAGAACCACCTTTTTATTTTTTTTGAATTTTATGAAAATTGTCTATAATAAAATGGTTTGTGATGAATTGAAAGACTAATTTGAGTGGTCGGATTGGCCCTTGAAGTTTGGATTTGAAACGAAAGGTCATGATGGCTAATTGGTGATTGATACTTGTTTGGAAATGATTGGAATTTCAGAATGCTTTTTGATATCTTGGAATACGGGGTAGGGTTCACACGTTTTTCAGAGTGGTGCGATAATTGTCGCATGCCGAGACTTGTAGGTCAAGGCATGACAATTCTATTGGTATCAGAGTTTAAATTTTTTATTTAAGAATATGTTAAAACGTTTGAAAAGTTTTCCAAATATTTTAAAAGTTCTTAATTGTTTTAAAACTATTTTGAAAGGGTTTGATATTCAAAATATTCCAAATGATTTTAAAAACCTCCAGCGGGTTCTAATAAGTTAAGAATATATTTATATTTTTAGGGGGTTAAATACATAGTTTAATTCCTATTTCATTTGCTAAGCATAATAATCTTATGAAGAACTATGTCTTCTCAAAGAAGAATAAGAAACTCGAACGAGATTTCTCCCACTCCACCTCCACACCATGAGTGATGTATCACTTGGTAAATAGTTACAAGGACCTCCTTTGATTATGGATAGTTTGGCCAAGTGGTAGGGGACTTTAGTAGTGATTTTGGCCTCTAGACTTATATCTTGATATTAAGAGTTTGACATATATATTTAATTAGTACAGCAATATGGAATTACTTATAATTGAGATATAGAATGAAATACTCATAGGTATAATTCATAAGATCTAGCATTGCAAGTCGAGAATCCTATTTATTAGTACTTTGTAGATTCAACGTATATTGGTTGCATATATATTATTTTTCTATAATAAAAGATAATCATTTGTTGGTTGTAAAATCAAAGTGAATAATGATCCCTTTATAAAAATTTCTCTTGAGAGCTTGCATCTTTGAAGGGTTTTATGTGGAAAATTTGCATCTTGACAGCTTTGTCTAAATTTTCTTGCAAAGATTTATAAAGGTTTTTTGGAGACCAAATTACGAAAAGTTATGGGTTGGGATGGTCTGATATATATTCTTGAAGTTTATGCAGTATGACTTAGTTTCAAACATTTCTAATCAGTAGAGGATCTCTTATTTAGTTTAGTGGGTTTTCATTACTTCAAAAATCATTTAATAGTGGGGCTATTCGTATAAATGATTCTGAATCTTTTGCTAGACTGACTAAAATTTAAACTTATTCCCTTATTATGGTTTGCTAAATATGGTAGTGGACTGGATTTTGTTACATTAGGACTAAGATGCTCTTGTTTGGTCTGGTTATAATTGTCTTGAGATTTGAAGAGGATTCTTCTGCAAGTTAGACTAGTAATATACAACATTCATAAGGAAGGTTCTTTTGGTGGATTTTATCTCGAGAGATAAGGTTTAGAAGATGTATCTTGATTATTTCTTTTCTTTTATAGCAAGTTACTAATCTGCATGCATGCCTCTAGATTCAAGTCTAGAAGTCTACATCTTAGACATAAACTCTTGGTATTGATTAATACCATAATTATTATTGACTATATGGGTTGAAGAGCATATTGTTGGTAGAAACTTCTACAATATGAAATTTGGATAGAATATGTATTGTTTTTATTATATCTCTATTTGTGGATGTTTAAAATATCTGCTTATGAACCCATTAGTCAGAAGGTGAGTCTTATGAATGAATACGAGAAAATTCTTATCAAAGAAGAAATAACTTGAGAGAGAGAGAGATGCAGATGCTTAACTTGAGAGAATTTTTTTTATTGGAGGACTCCTTCATTGATGACAAAAATGGAGGTATCATAAGTGTGAAAGGCCTTCTATCAAGAAAAAAAGTAATAAGACATTGGTACTGTCAATCAAATCTAAAGTCTATTGACCTATTTACTTTTTCCAAGAAAATGCAATTCTCTAAAATAGATGACAAGGTGTTGAAATTAGTCAGATTGGATCAATCTGTTGGTGTGCGCTTTTGATATATCTTCCATACCTAGATATGTTCATTAGGTGACAACTAATAGATATAATCTAGGAAAATGAAAACTTTAAAAAGGATTTATATAAGATACCTTGAATTCCTCACGACAAAGTCTTATCTCTAGACATAGTATTCCTTGATCTTTTCTAGCTGTTAGTGGAGTTGATCTATATCCTAGTTAGTGTATTTGTGATTTCTTGCCAGATTCTTGGCTATATTACATTCTATTTTAGATGATACTATTTTGCTTTATTGGAGTTCTTTTGTAAGTGCTAGAGAAGTTCTACACATTGCTCTAGTTGCTAAAGAGGTAGTAGATGAGGTTACAAGGCATGATAATGGCACTTTTGAGATTGGACCTTTAGAAGGCTTATGTTGGAGTTAGTTAGGTTTTACAAATGAAGTCACAAAAAGAATGAGTTTTGGTTATGGATATAGGAGACAGATGAAATCTTTCTTTTATGAATTTCTTGGCCATTATAGAAGAAAAGCCTACTTCTTGGTTTTTAACTTCACCGGATTTGTATCAAAAGACCCACCCTCTCTTTCGGTTCTTTTCTTTTGGTTGTTACAAGTAGATAATGTTATGTATATGCATGTGAAGGTTGGGTTCTTTTCTTTCACATCCATCATGGAATGGATCAACATTATTTAGGTCTCATTTACAACATTTGTGATGATGAAATTAACAAGAAAATAATTCAGACCCATGTTATGTAAGCATTATGCAACATCACCTTAATTATTGATATTGGTTATGTGCACAAGTATTAAGCATATTGACAAATAGGTTGGTGAAGGTATAATATTACAAATATCATGAGAATAATCTTATTGTAAAAGTTAGGTACACCACCTTAATTATTGATATAGGTTAGGTGCAAAACTATTAAGCATATTGATGAATTAGGTGAAGGTGTTCTTTACAAATAGCATATTTTAGAGTTATCTAATCCTAGTTTCTAGTTTTGAGAATTTTTATGGGGTTATTTTGTATAGAACATGAGAACCTGAAAGATAACGATGGTTAGGATATTATTAATATTGATTACATTATATGTATATTGGATCAATCAATTGTTACAGCGATCAAAGATTGGCTTATCAAATCTTAGTCTTAGTAGAGGATTAGGGAGTTGATGGTATTTAATCATTATATTTGTAAAATCATTCTTTAGATACAACTAATAAACCCAATGCTTATATTAGCGGGCATTCAATAAAGAAATGGTGAATTTCAAACACATGATGGTCCACTACAAAAAAACAAGTTTTTAGCCACAAATTTAGCGACGAAAATATAATAAAAATTTGTCGCTAAATTCGTTAGCGACGAAATTAGCGACGAAAAAATTTTCGTCGCTAATTACGCGTCGCAAAAATTTAGCGACGAAAAATAAGAAATTCGTCGCTAAATTTAGCGACGAATAATTTTTTGTCGCTAAATCCGTTGTAAATTTAGCGACGAAAATATAAAATTCGTCGCTAACTTTAGCGACGAAAATATAAATTTGTCGCTAAATTTAGCGATAGATAATTTTTTGTCGCTAAACTTGTGACGGATTTAGCGACAAAACATTATTCGTCGCTAAATTTAGCGACGAATTTTATAATTTTGTCACTAAATTTAGCGACAGATTATTAGCGACGAATTTAGCGACAAAACATTATCCGTCTCAAAATTTAGCGACGAAAATATAAAATTCGTCGCTAAATTTAGCGACGAATAATTTTTCATCGCTAAATTCGTCACAAATTTAGCGACGAAAAATTATCTGTCGCTAATTTATGGACAAAAAAAATTCGTCGCTAAATTAACGACGGATATAAATTCGTCGCAAAATCCGTCGCTAAATTATGAATGAAAAATAATGCGGTCCCGCCTGAACCCGAGCCCGCCCGCCCGAGCAAGCATCCGCCCGCATACCCGCCCGAGCCGGCGCCCACAGTGCCTACCTCACTTAATTCTTGAAAATTGCCTTTGCTTTGCTTCCACCAAGGTTCGAACCCCTGCGCTTCCATAAACCTTTAAGATCTTGTAACCATCAAGCTAAATGTTAATATCTGTAATAACTTTTTTTTTTTTACTTATTATCTTTTCTTCACATTTTTCTAATAATAATAAAACAATATAAAATAACAATTTATTATAAAATAATAAAATATTAGTGTAAAATAAAATAATAAAAGATTTAAAAAAATAATAATACTATTTTTTAAAAAGATAAAATAAAAATAAAATATAACATATTACTTAAAAATAATAAATGTGATTAATTTTTTTAAACTTTTTAAAATAAAAAATAATAAATATATTTTAATATTTTATTTTATTTAATTATATTTCAGATTTAACGACGAAATCCGGAATTCGTCGCAAAGTTAGCAACAAAAACCGAATTCGTCGTTATATTAATTTATTAAATAATAAAATATAAAATTATTAAAGAATAAATATATATTTATATTTTATTTTATTTAATTATATTTCAAATTTAGCGACGAATTCCGAATTTGTCGCCAAAATAAGCCACAAATTCAAATTTGTCGCTGAATTCGTCGGAAATTATCGACAAAAACCGAATTCGTCGCTAAATTAATTTATTAAATAATAAAATATAAAATTATTAAATAAAAAATATATATTTATATTTTATTTTATTTTATTATATTTCAAATTTAGCGACGAATTCCGAATTTGTCGCTGAATTCAGCGACGAATTCCGAATTTGTCGCTGAATTCAGCGACAAATTCCGAATTTATCGCAAATTAGCCACAAATTCAAATTTGTCGCTGAATTCGTCGCAAATTAGCGACAAAAACCGAATTCGTCGCTAAATTAATTTATTAAATAATAAAATATAAAATTATTAAATAAAAAATATATATTTATATTTTATTTTATTTTATTATATTTCAAATTTAGCGACGAATTCCAAATTTGTCGCAAATTAGCCACAAATTCAAATTGTCGCTGAATTCGTCGCAAATTAGCGACAAAAACCGAATTCGTCGCTAAATTAATTTATTAAATAATAAAATATAAAATTATTAAATAAAAAATATATATTTATATTTTATTTTATTTTATTATATTTCAAATTTAGCGACGAATTCCAAATTTGTCGCTGAATTCAGCGACGAATTCCGAATTTGTCGCTGAATTCAGCGACAAATTCCGAATTTGTCGCAAATTAGTCACAAATTCAAATTTGTCGCTGAATTCGTCGCAAATTAGCGACAAAAACCGAATTCGTCGCTAAATTAATTTATTAAATAATAAAATATAAAATTATTAAATAAAAAATATATATTTATATTTTATTTTATTTTATTATATTTCAAATTTAGCGACGAATTCCAAAATTTGTCGCAAAATTCAGCGACAAATTCAAAATTTGTCGCAAAATTCAGCGATAAATTCAAAATTTGTCGCTGAATTCGTCGCAAATGAGCGACAAAAACCGAATTCGTTGGAAATTAGCGACGATTATTTTTTCGTTGGAAATTTCGTTGGAAATAGCGATTAAACAAGTTTTCGTCGCTAAATTCGTCGCAAAATTGTAACAAAAAAAATTAGTCGCTAAATTTCGTCGCAAAAATGATATTTTTTTGTAGTGGTCATATAGTTAGAAACAGGATATGCTTAGCTAAATGTAGATCTAATTGCAGTAAAGATTAGAAAAAAATTGCTTAAGGTAATTTATCATGTGCAATAAAACTAATAACAAGAAGTTTTGCAATTTTAAGCAATTGAAAAGCAAAATGGATTTTAAAGTTTAATAGCCCTGCAAAGAACAATTTGTTATCCACAAAAAAATGGGGTTTACATAAGTATTTTCAAGTATTTGATATTCATCTTAGAAGTATTTGATATGATGTGTAACTTAAGGTATGTCATGAAATGTTCAGCTAATCTTTGAAAATCATATGAATATCACATCCTATATATTCCCAAAATGGACACAATACCCAATGTGAACTATTCATGCTACATGGGATAGTGGACATTGAGTGCCTATATTTTCATGATATATTTGATAAAGAAGGTTGGATATCGAATGGTTTTGCTTTCACGAGGTCGTGGTAAGGTATCCTGGGCTATTGTTTTAGTAGTTCCTTCCCTCGGTTGTTGTGAGAAAACTTATTTACTTAAGACCTAGCATGTTTATAAGAATTTCATAGCCTCCTAATAGTGTTAACCTAGAGATCTTAAGGAGAGGAAATCAATTAATTTTGATTTGTATATGAATGAGACTTTAAATGGCAAAAATGTTCTATCTTTGAGGCCGAATGGTTTCTATTAAGTGTCTGGTTCAGGTGATTGAGATGAATAATTGTACTCTCGTTTTGAGGACCCAAAGTTAGTTATATTAAGACATGCAGCAAGAAAAACAAAATCTATATAGAATACTTATTGTACACCTAGGTCTTCTTACTAGCAAAAAAGTTGTTGGTACTATTCTTATAAAGAATAGCAATCCTAAAGAAAGTCTTAATTTTAAAGAGAATTTGGACCTTTTCGATGAAATTGAAAAGATGAAATCTTTGATCATTAAAATTATGAGCCAACACCAAGAGTAAAGATCATGATTGCTACTAGTCTAAATTTTGCATGTGTTGAAATTTTTTGAATTCAAATTTTGTAGTTAATTTTTGGACATGTTGTGAAAATCTATAGGGAAGTTCATATGTGGTGTACTTGTATGACATTCTTGTGCAAAGTAGGTCAAAAAAAAAAACCTACCTTTTTTTTATTTATAATTCTCTTTTAAATTTCAAGAATGAAATTTATTTTTAAGGGGTTAAGATTGTAATACCAAAAATTCGATATTAGAATTTTCAATAAATATTTTTATGTAATTTTGAAAAGATTTGGGGTTGTATTAGCCATGATATATTGAAAGAAAGTTTATGAATCTTCTTTTGATGAGTTGCTATAATATATAGTGAGAGTTGATACATTTTGATATTAGGTTGATACAATTTTCTGCAGCAACATTCCTCTAAGGTTCAATCATTGTGGGTTGATATATGCATGAGTGCAGCTCGATATATTTTCAAGAGAATGTCTTAAAAATGAATTTTTAGATGTATTGGTATATTGAGTTACCCTAAAGAGCATGTTGATACATGAATGTTTTTGAGAAGATATACTAAATAGTTGGGTTGATACATCTAAACTCTACAATAGGCTTCTAAGAGCAGATTACTATATATCGATATATACAAGACTTTGGGTCGATATATGCAATCTCTGTCACAAATTACCTAAGAGCATGATCTTGTGTATCGATATATCCAATACTTTAGATCGATACAAAATGATGAAAAAGATACTTAAATCCAATTAAAACTCTTGATTAATGAGGGTAAAGTGGCAAATGATCCACTCACCATAAATAAGCTTGAATAAAGCTCTAAACTCATTTTTTTCCTCTCTAACTTTCGATCGCACACCCTTCCCCTTCCCTTTTCTCTTTCCCTATCTAGCTTACCTCACTCTCTTTTTCTCCTTTGAAATCGATCAAAAATCTTCCAATTCATAAATTCAAGGTTCCAAGTTCTCAAATAAGCACCTACAAGGTTGAATCTAAGAAGAGAACTAGATTTTTATAGTGAGAGAAAATCTAGGGTTTGGTGGTGGCACGACTTGGAGGCGGAATTCGTGACAAAATTGAGGTAATATTCTCATATTTAATATGGATTTATTTTCCTCTTTTATGAATCGGAAGATTATGTAGAAATTTGATGAAATGAATTTGGGAGTTTAGATCTAACGTTTGTAATACGATGAGAATTAGGAAAAATGTGAATGGAAATACCTTATTGATACATTTAACATATATTTGATGCACTTAGAATATAGATGGATGGGTTTATGAAATTAGGGTTCATATTATGTTGGGAAAATTTTGATTAACCCTAACCCTATGAGTGATCACAAGTAGAGTTGACGTTGAATGTCATAGATCATGGGATTTGGAACCTAAAGTGTGACCAGATATCGAATTATTATGGATTGGGAGTGTTGATACTCCCAAGAGATAGTGATTTCATATTTGTACTTAAATAAAAAAATACTTTTATTGAATTTTCTAAATGATTTTCGAAACTTAGATTTATGTGTTTTAGTGTATGTGGAATATCCTAAAAATTGAATTTTGAATTCTTATGTATTCTATATATTTTAAATGAACAAATATGCTATATAGATTTATTGATATTGAATATGTTGGCATGTTGACTGTTACTGAGAAATTGTTAAAATGATAGTATATGAAATGGATTTATGATTTTGTGAAATGGTACATATAATTGATTTGAGGGGAAGAGCCTGATTCCCAAAAAAATGACTAGTCATTTCTCTACACATAGCGACCTAATGGGGTGACGTAGTGAGATTAGTAGACCATGGGATGTAGGTGAATATGTGCAGTGTATTCATGACTAGATATGATAAATAAAGTCGTAAGATAGTTGGTTGCACTACCAATGAAACACCACATCCAATGTCAAAGATGAAGCTATTTGTAAACTGAAATTACTAACATTCTTGAAGGTCCCACCCTATATCGTGGTAGACCTTGGTCGAGAATGATGAATTTTGGTTGTCCCTTGTTTAAAAATATAAAATGGTTGAATGCATATGATAATAAATCATGATAATTGGAAAATTTATATTCATTACTGAATGATTGTGAGAATGACATAATAATTTAAAAAATATATATATTTGATATATCTACCACACAAATTTTATTTATGTATAACATATAAGTCATTTACTGGGTATAATATATACTCACCCCCTACTTTTATTTTTACAAAGAAAGTCTAGTCGAGACTTGTGTTGCCTTGTACTACATTTGAAGAAGTTTAGTCGGTTGGATTCCTTCGAGTACAAGACATTCTTTTGGTTTGAGGTTGAGTGGATCCAAATGGAGACAAATTTTGTAACTATTTTTGCAAACTCATTTTGTATTATATTTATTTGATATGTAATTTGAATGTAGTTTTACGTACTTAAATTGAGAACACTGTTTTTATTTCTTTGAATTTTGTGAAAATTGTTGATAATAAAATGATTTGTGATGAATTGAAAGACTAATTTGGATGGCTAGGTTGGCCCTTGATGTTTGAATTTGAAATGAAAGATCATGATGGCTAATTTTTAATTGATACTTAGATTGAAAATTATTGGAATATCAGAATACCTTGCAGTACTTTGGAACACATGGTAGGGCTTACACGTGTTTCAGGGTAATGCGGTGATTGTCACATGCCGAGACCTGTAGGTCGGGGTGTGAGATAGACTCACAAGTTGAAAGTATCACATTGTGTTATTTCTTCGAACTCCATGATTGATCGATCACCCGTGAAAAATATAAAGTGAGTAGTGCTCTTTCCATCATCAATATACTTTTACAAAACCACCACCACAAAATTGCACAAGTTTGAAATTGCTAGAATATTAATAGAGTAGCCCATAATCAAGTACACCTCTTAAGTAGCAAGGAATTCTCTTAGCAACTTTCATATGGGTAGAAGTAGGAGTTTTCATGAAATGACTCGGTGTTCTAATAGTATAAATTAATTATCCCCCAATGGGAGTGAGAGGATATTGTTATAGAGTTTGTTGTTAGACTTTCGAGGTCCCAGAGAGCAAAACACATGATTCAGGCCATAGCTAAGAGATTAACATTCGACATCACCTATAACTAGGTTAACATTCGGCACCACCTACAACCTATAACACTCTCAAAGGACAATTCATGCTTTAGAGGATATGCTTGTTAGCCTTGTACCCCAGATGAATTTGTATTCTTATTCTTACTATTTCTAACTACCTCTGATAATAACAAAAAATGCAATTAATATTTGACATTTAGGTTTTAGTTGGAAAATCATTTTTTCTTTAGAACTAAATTGAAAATAATAATAGCAAAATCAAATATATAATATAAAGCTAAATATAAAAAGTGAGAATAAGTAATTCATCTTGAAATTTTACCCTCACTCCATGCAAAGGTCACATGAGAAGCTTATTACGCACTTTAACCCCCACATCTAATGCATAGAAATTTCTAAACGCTAATAATTTTCATTTTCAAATTGTCTCAACACAGTAAATGAATTAATACTTTAAAAAAAATTTGTACGTTTTATATTTACTTGTTTTTCTATATTTAATAAATTATTTATTTACTTAATTATAATTTTTATTTGTTTATATTATTTGTATTATGATTAATAATTTAATATTTAATTATTTTAAATTTTTATTATATAAGGTTACTATTATATTATTTTTATAAAATAATTAATATTTATATAAAATTTTATATTTTTTTATTATGTCATTTCCCATTGTCATTTTGTTATGTCATTTCCAAATTGTCTCAAAATCAATTTGGATTTATATCATAAAGTTCTACCATTGAAGCAATTCACATGTTAAGAGAATTGATGAAAACATTTAGAATACAGAAAAAAAGATTTACATTTGGTATTCATTGATCTAGAAAATACATATAATAGGGTTTCTAAAGATATATTATGGTGGGCATTGTTGAAAAAAGAGATTTTTTTGAAATATATTAATTTTATTATAAATATGTATAAGAGAGATGTAATCAATATGAAAAGCTATAACCAATATGAGAACTAGCGATGGTATGTCTGATAGCTTTTTTATTAACATTGGGTTTTATCAAAATTTAGTATTAATTTCATTTCTTTTTACAATAGTGATTGATGAAATTATAAAATATATTCAAAATAAAATATTATGGTATATACTGTTTGCAGATGATATATTGTTAGTCGATAAAATTAGAAAGGGTACTACCAATAAATTAGAATTATAGAGAGACATATTAGAATTCAGAAAATTTAGATTAAACAGATCAAAAATTGAATATATAAGATGTAAATTTAGTGACAATAATCAGGGGTCCTTATGGTAGTATAACTTAGAAAAGATGAGAATGTAAATCATTGAATTCAAGAAAATAGGATAAAATAGAAAAAAACATTTGAAATTCTTTGCGATCGTACGATAACATTGCATTTGAAAGAAAAGTTCTATAAAATTACAGTAAGACCGGTACTATGGTATGACACCGAGTGTTGAATCATTAAACAACAACAATGGTATAAAATAACTGTAATTGAAATGAAAATATTTAAATAGATGTGTGACAAAATTAAAAAAAATAAAATTAGAAATGAAGAGATACGTAATAAATTGGGAGTTAATTCAATTGAGAATAAAATATGAGAGTATCGTCTGATATGATTTTAATATATGTAATGAAAATAAAAAAATACACCAGTAAAGAAAATCGAAAATGAGATTTAATAAAACGTAAAAATAATCCATTGTAAAGTTGGATACAAATTATTCGTGAAAACTTGAGAGTTAAGAATTTAGGTGCAAAGATGGTTTTTTATAAAAATGAGTGACGTAAAAGAATTCGCACTAATTAAATAAACAAAATTTTCTTATTTATTTGTTTATTTTATTTTTCTAGAGAATTCACACTAATTAAATAAACAATTTTTTCCTATTTATTTGTTTATTTTATTTTATTTTTTTTATTTTTATTATAATATATAATTTTAATATTTTTCTTTCGTAACTGATTTTAAAATTTAGAATTAAGATTTTGACACGCTAGTTTTCCGGTATAAGCAGAGTTAATGAATACGTGCCTTACTCCTTCAAAGCAGTCAACGGGTGATGTGTGACTTAGAACTCCATTATTGCTCTCTGTGCTCTGTCCACGTGGACCCTACCGTTGTGCCATCCTCTCCCTCTCCCTCTCTCCTTCGATGACCAGAACTTCTCTCTCTCTTACCAAAATACCCTTTGTTTTCTACAAATAAACCCACATTACAATCCGTGCTCTCTCGACGTGGTCCCTGCCCTTCTTGCTTCTTCTCTCTCTCCCTTTCTCCTTCAACGACCAGAACATCTCTTTTTCCCTCTACCAAAAAGAAGCCTGTCTAAACCTCTTACTTCTTGTAATGATCATATTATATAGCACAAACCATGAATACCCTCTCGAAAACCAGAGACCACTTTCCAAGGTTTGGCATACACTCAAATTTGGCACCCTCAAAGGACCACCACAATGAAGGTAATGCACTTTCTTGCCCAAAGAAATCATAGTAGGAACAGTCACTTCTTTTCACTTGACAATTTTACCACATGCATCAGGGCTTTAGAGAGTTTACTTTGAAAGGCTGACCATGATGCTTTAAGCTGTGATCTCTCACATATTTCAGTATTAAAGACTGAACTTCCAAAATTTTCAGAGCTTTTGCATTCAAAGCAGATGCAGATAAAGAAATGTGGAATAAACAGACCCAGACAGTTTTGACTAAGTGAAAATCAACCACAAGATCTATTCCATGAACATGCAGATGATTTTTACACCAAGTGGTCTGAAAATTTGCGAAAAAGAAGGCTGCAGAAATAATGAACTTTGTACATACAAGATAACTTACTGTGCAGATACAACAGATCATTTTGTGCTCTTTCGGCTTTGTATACTTTGAATGACCAGGCTTTATAGGGTTAGGAAGTTGCCCGACTTATGTTTATAGATTTCTAAATGAAGTTATTGCAAATATTTATTTTTTATATAATATAATATATACTTTCAGTTATGGTTCAAGTCTATAAATTAAAAATTCTATACACATTGGTTCAGAGGTGTTGTGGAATTTTTTTTATTTTTATTAAAAAAAAAAAGAATAAAGCCTGTCTCGTGTTTTTTTTTTTTTTAATTCTATACATATTGGTGATCTGAAACATTTTTTTAAGAATTATAAGTCCTTTAATAAATAATTTTTAATAATGTAATAATTTTCTTACATTTCTTAAATATACATGAATAAAAGATATTTTTAATTATTAATAATAAAAAGATACTAATTGAAAAGAGTGTCCTTTGATGTCTTTTTATTATTATTTTTTCCTCCATGTTAAGTCTGTGCTGTTATTTAAAGTAAAAATCACTTAAAAGGTTCATCCGCGGAAAAAAGTTCTATTTGGTAAAATTTTTATAAATTAATTTATATATATATATATATATATATATATATATATTGTCGAGTACGGAGTTTATAACAAAACAAAAATATTATTATATAAAAAAATACGGAGTTCGATTTTATTTTATATTTGATTTTTAACTAATCAATGAATAAATAAGTCCTAATAATTTTAGTAAAATGGTTTGAAAATACTAAACAAAATCTTGATTCCCATAATTTATATCAAGATATCGTTGATGGTCAAGTGAAATGAAATTTTGTATAGTAACACTTTCTCGTTCTTCCTTATGTGCATTGAGCACCACATTCTAGTGTTGTGTGGTAGGGTGCGTGACAAATGGTAGTAGTATGTTCAATTATTTGATGTGCAACGTGAAAATAATTATCAAAATAGAACATGTCGAAATAATAATTAAAATAAAATAAAGGCAATATGTTTATGGGTTTTTTAAATACAGTAATTTTAGAGAGAGAAAGAAAGAAATGTAAGGACGATCACAAGGACGATGATAAATATTTTTTTATACACAAATGCAAGAAGCGCCTTTTGATACTTTGCCTTTATCACATGTCTTTCTTTTGCTTTTCAATTCAAAAAAAAATTGTTTAATTTGATTATTATTTTTTAATTAATAAATTCTTATAGGTGGCTTAAAAAGTGATAAAAGAAAATATATATATATGAATAAATTTTGAAAATAATATTAGTGGCACCGTGAGATGTACGGCTTCCCCCACTAGTTTTTGTAAAAAGGAAAAATGATAATAATCAAAATATAAAGCAAAATAAGTCTTATCAGTGCTAATCAGGAGTCCTTGTGGTGGTATAACTTAGAAAAGAAGAGTTAGCCATCCACCCTTTTGCTTAGTAGAAAAAGAATAGCGTTATGTATTGCCACATGTCTGATTAAAAGTATATTAACTTTTTTTTAAAAGCACATTTAACATATAGTTGGCTATCTAATAGAAGAAAACTCCGATATTGATTTCATAAATATAACCAATTCCACTAGTTAAAGTACAACATACACTAATCAACTTAGGGGGATTAAAATGAGAAAGTAACCCCTGCACACTCAACTGGCAATAGACTCCTTCAACTCGCATTAGACTACTTGATACAGTTCTCTACATTTTAAGATATAATAATAAATTGAAACTTAATTTTAAATTTTAAGATAGATGTTTAAGACCAATACGAGAGAAAAGAGAAAAAAATGAAAATAAATTATTTATAGAAACTTAAAAATAAAAATAATAAATCTAATATTTTTTAGTTAATGTGAAAAATTTTAGTAGAAAATATAGATTTTAGAAATAAAAATAAAAATCGCACCTAATATCAATAGTCTCAATTTTTGCAAAAAGGATCCTTAATAGGATGCTTCTTAAGAACCTTCAAGGGTGAGAGAAAGAGAAGGCTTGGCCGAGGGACAAATGTTTGGTAGAGCATTTAAGAATTCACAAACAGAGAGTCATTAAATGTGATCGCAAATCCACCCATAGACCAACAAATACACACACAACAGAGAGAGAGAGAGAGAGAGGAAACTCTCGAGACTTCTTTCAATGTTGTTCATTGCTAGCATGCCCCTACATTGATAACACCCAAGTCCTGATTCAAAATTTGACTTTCGTACTAAGAACAACGTACATCAGAGTTTCAATTCAAGAACCCAACAAGGTCATTCTGATACAAATAATGCTTAGATATGGAGAGGGACAGTTGAGAAAATAAATTCCTAGCTCAACAACACGGAGGTCTCATTTACTCCATTAACCGTGACAGCTGGGAAGAATAGTAGTGTAAGTTGGCTCTCTCTTCCACTCCATAAATTCTAACCCATTGTCTATTGCACCTTAGATGAGGTCACATGAACTGTGATCATGAGTCGCCGACCTGTTGAGGTTCTCTTAGTAGTTATTTTTCTAGTTAATGGCATTGTAGTTGCTGAAGTTAGTGATGGTGGTGTTGGAGATGATAAGCACTTCTTTCCACACCGTAGACCCGGGTTTGGAGGAGGAGGTCTTGGTGGTGGGGGTGGTTTAGGACACGGCATATACAGGAGAGGGTTTAGGCATGGTAGGTTTGGGAGAGGTGGTGGGCTTGGAGGTGGTGGAGGATTTGGTGGTGGTGCAGGCGGTGGCTTAGGTGGTGGTGCGGGTGGTGGATTTGGTGGAGGGGCTGGAGGAGGAGGAGGGTTTCGAGGGGGTGGAGGAGTTGGTGGTGGTGTGGGGAAAGGTGGTGGACTAGGTGGGGGTGCCGGTGGAGGTGGTGGTTTTGGTGGTGGCGGGGGAGTAGGTGGTGGTGGTGGTGCAGGTGGTGGGTTTGGGGGTGGTGGTGGAGTGGGGAAAGGTGGAGGACTGGGTGGGGGAGTTGGTGGAGGAGTCGGTTTTGGTGGTGGCGGGGGAGCTGGTGGTGGTGGTGGTGCAGGTGGTGGGTTTGGGGGTGGTGGAGGAGTGGGAAAAGGTGGTGGACTAGGTGGAGGGACTGGAGGTGGTGGTGGGCTTGGTGGGGGAGGTGGTGTTGGTGGTGTTGGTGGCGGTGCCGGTGGTGGGTTTGGAGGTGGAGGAGTAGGGAAAGGAGGTGGGCTAGGTGGAGGGGCTGGAGGAGGGGGTGGTGTAGGCGGTGGTAAAGGTGGTGGCGCTGGTGGAGGATTTGGAGGTGGAGTAGGGAAAGGTGGTGGCCTAGGCGGAGGGGCCGGAGGAGGTGGTGGATTTGGTGGTGGTGGTGGTGTTGGTGGTGGTGTAGGAGGTGGTGCAGGTGGAGGCTTTGGTGGCGGTGCTGGTGGAGGTGTAGGGGGTGGAGGGGGCTTTGGAGGAGGCGGTGGAGGGGGATTTGGTGGTGGTGGGGGAGTTGGTGGAGGGTTTGGGGCAGGTTTTGGTGTTGGTGGAGGTGCCGGTGGTGGAGGTGGCGGAGGTGGTGGATTTGGTGGTGGTGGAGGTGGAGGTGGTGGTGGGGAGCATTAAGTTCATGCATTGATGACCATTCATCTGCTCCATGTAGAACACGCAATGGTTCCATCCATTAAAGTTGCCTTCAAGCATGGTTGATAAAACCTATTCAGAATAGACCCTCTATTTTAGAAGCAAATTCGATTGAGAAACAGAATTGTCAAATGTTTTGAAGTGTTTCTAGTAAGTCATCAAGATAAGAGTGTTATGCATGCATGCAAAGTTGTTAACGTTAATTATCTTTTGTCTTCCACTTGTGCCGTCATTGATTCCAACACTCATGCGATATCAACCAATTTATAGGCAAATGAAGCTTTTTTTTATAATTATAAATTCTTAAAAGAATTTTTTTTTCATATGTAATAACTAATAAAATAATTTCATATCCGTTTCAAAAAAAAAATCAATACAATTTAATTACGTAAGTACTATATGCCATTTGGGTTCAAAGTTGAGACTTGTTTCTTTTTCTTTTTTTTTTTTGGGGGTTGGCTTAATTACAAACCAAAACCATCTAAGTCCAAGTTTGGACAATGCGAAGCGGGTCTTTCAAGATCTGATTTACTATAGTTGGTATGATCCTGAGAAATAATATAGTATTTTATATATCAAATGACTAGGGACTATGGGGCAAAGGAGCAAAAGATCGAAAAAAAAAAAAAAAAAAAAAAAAAAAAAAAAAAAAAAAAAAAAACAGAGACATAAATAGAGAATCTATTACAGGGATTCGAATGACTGTTACAAAGATTTTTGCCGGGCGTGAGAGAGTTTTTTGGATGTCTAATTCTTATTTATGTGATTGTTTTAAAAAGTAAAACCATTTAGTATAAATCAAATAACTATCAATTTAATAAATGATACTAAACTGAACAAAGAGCCTAAAAATCTAGACGTATTTTTTGTAACCCATTTTGAAAAAAAAAAAGAAAAAAAAACTCCTATAACATATTAAATATAGAAAATAATATAACAATATGAAACTCTACTGATCTATTATTTAAATAAAATATTATAATATTTTGATTTTATATTAAAAATTTATTATTATAAATATAAAAATATAAAAATACAGGTAATCAAATATTATCAAAATTAAATCAATTATTGATTTATTTTAATATATAATATTTTTTTAACAAAATTAACATTCTTAATTGATGATAATTATACAAGTTGAATATTACATATCAAATATGAGGAAAGAGGGTAAAAACCGAATAACATTCTAACCCCTTTTATCCCATATCAAATCCTAACCTAAAGGGGAATAGGGATGAATTAGAGTGATAAGAGTTTTCAAGTGTGGATTGCACTTGGACTTCTCAGCCATACCCAAGTACATTTAGATTCACAATGTTGTTTGAGTGATAGTGAACGGGGAAGCATTTCTTCTCAAAGTGTATTCTTTCTTTTTTTTATTTTCCTTTTTAGGGCAAGGTCAAAGCGTAGGGTTAAACAAATTATGTAGACATAGCTGCTGGAAAGCAAAAGGTGAAAAAACTATGCAAATTCTAATTAAGTTTTTAGAACAAAAACTTAATTAGAATTGTTCAGTTATGAAACTAAAACTATTACTAGCATCTTAATTTCTATTTCAATTCTTTTTTATTCCAAAATAGAATTGTTTGGTTCCATTTTAGTTCAAAACTTTGAGTTTGTTTACTCGCAACTGGTGAGTAGGTTAGTGGCAGAAGGGGAAGAGAGAGAGAGAAAGAATCGAAGGCATGAAGAATAAATCAAACCTTCCTTACAAATAAATTCAACATTACAAAAAAATAATATTTTTCCTGACTGTCCTTTCCCAATATTTAACATTTCATTGCAAATATTTTTCTCTTCCCAACATTTACTGTCAAAAACATCGAAAAAAATTTTGATGTTTAAGAAGGAAAAAAAAAAAGGAAAAGTAATTACCGCAAACATTAGAACTTGCGGGAACCTTTTTTGACATTTCAACGGAAATGTTGGGAAAAATTAAACACAAATGCTGACATTTTTGTAAGAACCACCTAAGGGTGAATAGATGGTTAGGCAATTTTCGGGTTTTCTGGAAGTTCAAGACTTCAAAGACAGAAAGAAGAATAGAGAAAAGGAGAAGAGATACAGCTTTTTTATAATGGTTCCATCCTATCTGGTGTACGTCAACTCTCAAACTTTATTTGAATTTTTCATTCTGCTATTTGTAATTCAAATAGTACAATCAACTAGATTTGATAGGTCTTAGTTACACTTTATAAGTGTTGCTCACAAAATACTCATACTAGCTTTTGTGGTACAAGCATACCGTAATCCTTTCAAGCACTATGTCCAGACCAAGAAAACCCTTTCCTCTTGGTCTCTTATAAGTGGAAAGATTAGAATACAATGAAGTTTCTGCTTCTGATTTGTCGTTACAGCCCAAAGAATATTCCAATGCAAATAAGAGTTTTCAGCTCAGAAGATGTTTGCACTTCATGATGTTTTTCTTTTGTTCAATCAATGTGGCTTAAGAGTTTGATCTTCATTTTGTGTTGTATTTATAACTTGTCAAAATGTTCTAACAATTGAAACTTATTTAATGTTGAAAATAGTCGTTGCAGGTTGTTGAGAGCTCATTAAATACTTGAATTGCTTTTTTGAAAACTAGTCATTACTCACAAATGAGTCGACTACCTCCTCTATACAAGTTGATTACCTTTTGAATTTTCCTTTGATGCCTTTTGCATGAGTCGATTGCCTATGTCCCTTGAGCCAACTACTGCCCGGCTTCATTTAGTTGTTTCAGTTTGAATAGTTCCAAATTCTGATCCTTATAACTTGGAGGATCATAACTCCTCCTCATACTTGGCCATTTTTCTTTCAACATTTGGAGTGAGTCGACTGCCCCTCTCATGCAAGTCGACTACTTCTTTGGCACCGGTCAGCTTTTGTACATAAATAATGTTGAAGATCAATATTCATGAAGGCAATGATCGGTACTCATATTTTATGCCTTGTGGTAGTTGATTCCCTCGTTTTGATGAGTCGACTTGGGACTTGAATCTACTTTAATATATGTATATTGTGCATATGCAAGATGGCTTAGTGCATGTAACATAGTGCATTGGGTTTTTGGTATGTGACATAGGGCATTATGTTCTAGAGTTGCTTATGTTCTTAGGCTTGTGAAGTGTTCTGTTCAGATTAAGCTTTGTGCAAGTCAACTACTGCCTCTATAGCAGTTGACTTGCCCATATTTTACACATGGGAGAGTTGATCCTTAAACATCAAAGGATCGGTATTTCACCTCCATATTTTGAATTTTTCTAAGTTATGTTAAGGTGAGTTAACTAGGGTGAAACTGCAAGTCAACTTGGCTATTTGCCTAGTGTGATCATATGAGTTATGGCATCATGCAATGGCTTATGGCATGTCGTGCTATGCTAATGCTTACTCATGCAATGTTCATGTCCCATTTGAGCTATGCTTGTGCTAAGCTCATGCATTACACCGAATGCTCAATGCTTGAGTCAACTACCAGTGTAATGCAAGTGACTAACCCATTTGTCTAATGAGCTATTCTATGTCTTTAGCCAGTTGGTGCCAATACCTCATCCTCCAAGTATCGATACCCATGCATGTGCTTGCTTAATTGCTCTATGTTCTAAGTAGGTGAGTCAACTTTGTATCCCAAGTAAGTCGATTAGTGCCAATATATGTCTGCAATATGGTACAGTGGCATGTGTTCTGCTCATGTTTGACATGCATTTGGCTCATGGCTTGACATATATCTTGACATATGGCATGCATTGCAGCACGTGACATGCTATGTGCTAAGGCATGTGTTATGCTATGTGTCCTATTAGTGTCGAGGCTTGTGACATGTGTTACAACTCATGGCATGTGTTATGGCTTGTGTTATGGCATGGTATGACTCGTGTCATAACTTGTGCTATAGCATGATGTGACCTGTCTCATAGCTCATGTAATGGCATGTCGTGGCTCGTGGCATATGTCGTGCCTCGGTGTGATGACATATCATGACTCATGGCATGCATCATGGCTTGTGTGACTTATGTGAATAGCGTTTGGTATTGGTCCTCAAAGGTTTGAGGATTGATATTTATTCTTGTAGCATGCCTTGTCATTGCTTGTGTTATGGCAAGTGTCTTATACCGCAGAATGTCCCACTCTTAGCCTCATGAGCAACCTAGTGTATCTAAGGGAATTTCAATGTTTGGTTCCAAACAATTAGCAACATTTCTAAGGATGATTCAAAAAAGAGATTTGATTGAAGTTTTATTTATCTTGGTTCGGACCAAGAGGATGACATAGGAATTGGCCTGAAATTTGTGATTATTTTGAAAAACTAATTCAAACAATTATCAAATTATCACAAATGACTCGTGGATACTAAAAATGATGAAGTTTTATTATGATTGGTTTGAACAACTTTGTTTTTCATCACCGATAGTGAGGGAATGACTGCTTAAGTAAACAAGTCGACTTAGGGTCCTATCAAGTCGACTTTGGGGTCTTATCACTGATAGATGTAGCATGTGTGGCATAGTGATTATTAACATCTAAGAATATCACTCGGGCATTTGTCGGGCAATTACTCAAATTTAAATTTGAACACAAGTGAACATTGGAGAATATATTGGAGATATTCAAATGTTGTCTTAACGTATATTATTTGGCAGTTTGCTCAACAATGGCATGAGCTGTGGCTAATCAATCTCTTAGTGTCTTGTGCCTGACTTTGTTTTGTCTTCCTATAGTGAGTCAACTTTTATTCTTTCATGAGTTAACTATCTTAATATTCTGTTTGGACTTAAGCAATTCTAATATAAGCAAGTCGATTTATGTATGAGAGTGAGTCAATTTCTTCTAAACTGTAAGTGATATGTGTGTCTCATACTACGGGAAAAAGGCCATCACTGATAGATAATTACCAACGGATTTTATCCGTCGGTAACTGTGACGGTTTTGTATGCAATTAACGTAAAACGGAAGTGAAAACGATGGTATAAATTTCCAACAAATCAGCGATGGAATTATCAACGGAAATCAAGAGTAATTAACACGGTAATTCAGGCGGGTAATGATTTAGTCTTGCGTGATTTCCGAGAGAATAACGATGGATGAGCAAGGGAACTGGATAGGTAATAAGTTTCGTTGGAAATCCATCGATAACGTAAATCTAACTTTAAATTAACGATGGATTTCAGACCATGATTTACCAAAGGAATTTTGCATCGGTAATCCGAAATTGGGAAAAATATCCCTAACTTATGTAAAACAGTTGGTTTCCTTTGCTCGCGTCAATCTCTATCACTCTCGCTGTCTGTTTCTCCATCGCCTTACTCTACCTTCAGGGTGGTCAGCATTCATCCTCACGTGTCGTTAGCGACGAAATGGAGGAAGTCGAATTGAAGTCGGTGTCGCCGTCGCCGTCATTCATCCCTTGAGACTCGTCTCCATCTCTATCTTA
Source organism: Dillenia suffruticosa (assembly GCA_033439265.1). Classification (NCBI taxonomy): domain Eukaryota; kingdom Viridiplantae; phylum Streptophyta; class Magnoliopsida; order Dilleniales; family Dilleniaceae; genus Dillenia; species Dillenia suffruticosa. Next base: position 12,949,428 of record JAVTVX010000001.1, read on the forward strand.
CTTTAGGGTTTGTTTGCAGAACACAGGAATCTTGAAAATTTTTTTATTATCTACAAAATCGATTGTGATGTTCACACGAGGAAGCTTTTAAACACAATTAGTGGAATGACCTCTTTAACACACGGAAGAGCCCTCTAGTAAGATGTGATTCATGTGTAGTATATCATTGTTAGAACCTCCATTTTAGTTTAAAAGCAATAACCTCCATTTTGTTTGGTGAACTGTTGGAATGTTGGCGTAATGTATAGGAAGTAAACGGTTATGCACCTGTTATGAGCACAAAGCACAAAAACCACCAGCCTTCGTCCGTTAGATTCTTTCTGCCATAGGTACATCTAACTATCAAGAAGCAATGGAGGGCCAATAAATCACACTCGACCTTAGACAGATGCATGGTGACTGAAATTTTTTAGAATAATGCATTTCTCAAATGGAATGATGATCAATTATTAATTTAATTTGGGTAACATATTTTTATTTTATGCTGTGAAACTATTCATCTTATTTCAAAAGTATTATTTGAGAGTTTTCGTTTTCACATTATGACTGTCTAAAAAAAACCAAAATAAAGCATCTTCAAATTTGATATCTAAATCACCATTTTCTTCATTAGTTTGTTAAGGATATAAACCTACACTGAAAATCAGAAGCCCTCTTATCAAACCAACTTGAGTTTCTATCCTCTTGTAAGGTTTCATAGAAGCCAACCTTTATCAAGGGGATAGTCTACACAACTCCTCTCCTGGATTCAAACCTTTAAATGGAGACAAACGGCTTCATAAATGCAATCCAATAAAATGTGATTAACATTAAAATGAAAGATTTTTTTTTTAATAAATTATTGGGTTTGTCGATGTATTGTCGTTTTCTCTTTTTACTTTACAAAGAATGCAAGATTTTCTAAAATTTTTGTGTTGTCATGTCTTGTGTTGATGTTGGTGTTTCATAAGTTTAAATTTCTTTGGGGTTTTAGTTGTCGGGGTTATCGTGGAAGCATTAGGGAGGGAGGATTATCTTCGTTCCAATAATGGTAGTCACCATACTAAGTGCGCTTTCAAATGACATTTACTTACAAAAAGATAAAAGTAATGTAATTTTCTCTACGCAATATGATGCATTAAGTGATGTCATATGGTGAAGCATTTCTTACTTTTATACAACAGCAAGATTTATAGAGATGCTGATTGTATTGGAATCATGGTCTGGGTATAGCTTTGAGACAAATTTGTATCAAATGCTTTTGCGTCCTTTTTTTTTTCGTACTCGGATTCATTCATATTTATTTAAAGAAACATTGTCCTGAAGCATACATATATTATATGAATGTTTATATAAAGAATTATGCTAAAAATTTTAAAGTGAATGTTGTATGTGTTGATATTTAAGAAATGTTGTGTGAATGTTCAAGTAATATATTTCAAACACTTCAACCGCTCTCCGCACACATCCCGCATTTATCATACGTATCTATCACTGTTGTTCCAATCAGCACATCATACTCTAAAGCACTTCTCTTCAAATAATCATGAACCCACTTTCCATGATCAATTGCACCAACAGAAGCACAAGTTGAAAGGATACTGGCAATAATAATCTTATCATTTCAATTGTAACTGCAATATCAAATTTTATTTCAATATGCCGTTGATGAGTAATAGTAAGTGTAAATGGGCAAGTAAGAGTAACTCGGCTCAAAATTTTGGCTACAAGCCTCATTCTTCACAACTGGACATTGGCTACGGCGAATAGTTATCACCCCCTACTCGTACAAGTTGTTAATCCAAACTCTTTTATTTCTCAAATACTTCTATATATCATTTTTGCAGTTCACCCTTATGTGACAATTACCTCTTTTTATGAACTATAAGTTTAGGTTAACTTTTTTCTATGTTAAGCAACTATATGAAAATGATATTTTATATTTTGATACTTGTGTTGCTATTGTTGAGATTGTATTTTATTATGTTATCTCATGCCTCTAGAAAATTAATTTACTATAGCTTATGTCAAACTTTCATCCTTATCATCTGTTTTATTGTAGTATATAAATTTAAAGTCGCATTTTATTAGGGTATTTTTTTAAACTAATCATACTTATCCCTTTGTGTATTTTCTAACTATTATGTGGCACTTTCCAAACCGTGTTTCACTGCAAACCATGATCATGGGAGTTTCATTACTCACAAACCATTTCTTAAGGAACAATTTGAAGTTATATGCGTATAATTTTTTAAAAAATAAGTGTTGTTTATAACATATAATTATATTAGATAATTGTACATACTTCTGAGGTAATCAGAATTTCTGTTAATTACAATTAAACCTTCAAATTTCAGAATTGTGTATTTGAGATGAGAGTTTACCCTCGAAGTTTGCTTTTTGGTTGTCTTTCCTTCCCTTTAGCAGTAATGAATTAAGGTGAAGATGATCATACACTATGATGTACTGCCTTTTGCCCGGGTCTAATGTAATTGAAGACAAGTTTAAGCATCCATGCATCATTCTCTGTTTTGCAAATGTTGGGGATTGGTTTGGTCAATGCATGAAGGCCGAAATACTCCATATAAATTGGATAACTCAATAAAGTGGGCCCCACTCAGTTCATTTATTTCTCCTCACTTTAATTTCTTTGTACTTGACAGATGGAGTCCATTGATCGTAGTTGGATAAATCGTCGCCTAACTATTAGATACTTGACAGATGAATTTATTGAGGGTGTTAATGAGTTTTTGGATTTTGCATGTTTTCAACATAACTTTATGGATGGATTCAATATTAGATGTCCTTACCATAAGTATCATAACCATAAATTTTATAGTCGGGATGAAATCGCAGTACACTTATTATCTAGAGAGTTAGTTAATGGTTATACAAATTGGGATTCTCACGGAAAAGTGAGAAATAGAGAATATGTTGAAGGGCAATCATTTAGATGGAGACGGGATGATGAGACTCCATATAGTCAATGGTTGTCGATGCATTAGGCCTTCAATATGATTGGAATTCCAATTACGATGACATGAATACAGAGAATACGGAGGTCCTAATCTAGATGCAACGTTGTTTTATGACTTACTTAAAGCTGCTGAAGAACCATTGTGGGATGGTGTAAAATATAGACAACATTATCAGTTGTATCTCAATTATTAAATTGTAAGTCCAAGTTTAACATGAGTAGAGCGTGTTATGATTGCTTAAATGAGATTATTCAAACCATGTTACCCGAAGAATCAAAGTTGCCAACAAATTTCTACAAAGCTAAGCAACTTTTGAAAAAATTAGGACTTGGATACAAAAATATTGATATTTGTGAGAATTATTGCATGTTATACTATCAACAAAATCAGGATAAGTCAAAATGTGTTGTCTGCAGTTATTCTCGTTATAAAGTAAGAAATGTCGGTAGTGGAAGACGAAAAAAATCCCAAACAAGGTGTTACGAAACATGCCTCTTACGCCAAGGCTTCAAAGGCTTTACATGTTAAGAGCTATATCAAAGCACATGATATGGCATGCTAGAAATGAATGTGGTGACGATAAAGTTGTTACACACCCGGCCCATAGTGAAGCGTGAAAGCATTTTGACGCTATTCATCCATCATTTGCCTTTGAACCTCGAAATGTGCGCTTAGGGCTATACACATATGGATTTAACCCTTTGGGTCAGTCATCCATTCCGTACTCTTGTTGGCTAGTACTTATCACTGTGTACAATTTGCCTCCTTCCATGTGTATGAAACAACCATTCATTTTCCTTAATCTGATTATCCCAGCGCCAAGAAATCCGATAAAGTATATTGATATCTTCTTGAAACCTTTGATTGAAGAATTGAAAATGTTATGGATTGAAGGTGTAAACACTTATGATATTTCAATAAACCAAAACTTCTATATGAAGGCAGCACTTTATGGACAATAAGTGACTTTCCTACTTATGTGATGTTGTTTGGATGGAGCACTCATGGAAGTTAGCTTGTCCTTATTGCATGGAGCACACAAAGTCGTTTGTGCTAGTAAATTGTCATAAGACAACTTTTTTTGATTGTCATCGTCAATTTCTTTCTATTGATCATCCTTATCAGAAATAGAGGGATAAATTTCGAAAAGGAAAAGTTGAGACTGCTGAGCCGCCTCCAAGACTATCAGGGGAAGAAATGTTTTCTCGAGCATTTTATGTTTCGGATATTATATATACCACAACATGTGGTAAACAGATTATTCAAAACTTTGAAATCGAATACAAGTAGGTGAAAAGAAGTATATTCTAGGAGTTGCCTTAATGGAAAACCCTTCTTATTCGTCATAATTTGGATGTGATGTATATTGAAAAAAATGTTTTTGAGAATGTCTTCAACACTGTTATGGATGTTAAAGGAAAGACGAAGGACAACGTAAAGGCAAGACTAGATTTGGGGTTGTATTGCAAATGACCAGAATTAGAATTGAAGCAAATTAATGGGAGGATTTGGAATCCAAAAGGTTCATACACTAACTAAAGAACAAATATTTGATGTATGTCGATGGGTGAAAATTTTGAAATTCCCTGATGGTTATGCTTTAAACTTGGGTTAATGTGTGAGCTTGGAGGAAGGCAAATTTTATGCCATGAAGAATCATGACTGTCACATCTTCATGCAAAGATTGATCCCGATTGCCTTTCGTGACCTTGTGTCTAACGCTGTTCCGGATGTATTAACAGAACTTAGTACTTTTTTTAGAGAATTATGTCAAGCCCCGAACCGGGATCGTGAACAACCGTCCGTTGTCCCTGAATGTCGGCTGTATTTTTACAGAAAATCGGGTAGAATCTCCCCATAAATTAGAGGTTTCCCATATACAATTTCACCTGTATATCACATTCATCCAGTAAAATAAACAAATGGTCATCCCGATCTCTCCAAAATCAATCACTGCCAAAGCCAACATCCAGAACAACGCAAAACTATAAAATTTTTTCCAACAGACTTATCCACAGATCTCTACTGTCATGTCCAACTAGAGTATGAGCAGCCGCCGCACCGAGCAGACCTAAATTCTAAGCATATACAAAAATAAATTCCCAAGTTATTTTTAAATATTCATAAATATCTCAATGCAATTGAAATAAATCAATATGAGAGTTTCACGAATAAATGTCCATAATTTATACAGTCATCCCAAAAAAAATTTTATAAAAATACATTGGTCAAACTAAATCTCCAATACATAACGATATCACCAATCATCATAGCAGAAGAGATGAAAATATCCATACCCAAATCCAGTGATATCACGTTCGCGTCACAATTATACAAACCCAATAATACCTTCTCGGTCCAACACTAATCTTGTGGGAAAGAAACCGAGGGGTGAGTATCTATTGGAGGATACTCAGTAAGTGAGGGGATTGACATCATCTTATCAATATCAAGGGTGAATTTAGAGTGTCAAAGCATGAAACACAATATCAAGTGTGGGAAAAATAACGTACTCTTTCAACAAATCAGATATCATCAGGCACACATTTGAAAATAGCGTATGCATCCAATGTGAAAATCAATTCATAAAGAGTTGGCCAATCAAACAATCCCGGCAATGGTCTACCTCGATCAAGTACGGTGCATTGGGGGTTTTTCCAAATGCAAGTATTAAATAATGGCTCTCTACCCCAATATTGGCCACATACTACTCCAACTATCCTGTAAATAATAATAATGTATATATAACTAGTCAGCCGTGTATGGTGTCCCCGCCTGGTGCTAGACGGAGCCGTACTCAACGTCCTCTCCGATGAGGGTCAATCTGGGACACCCATACACATGACGATCTGGCGGATACCTCCGTCCGAAACGTATCCGGACACAAGGGGTGCCTCTACCAGATATCCTTCGTAGCTACGGATCACAATATCATATCGGCCGGGCACGTAGCCCCATGCATCCCATCACCGTGTCGGCCGGGCATATAGCCCCATGCATCATATCATAATGTCAGCCAGGCATACAGCCCAAATATATAAGTAAATCCATTTAAAACCATGTGTCAATGCAGTAGAAGCATTAAAACATATCAATATGTCGAAAATGTGGCACAATATTCAGTTATCAAAACTCATGAATGCATATCAATAAAGTCAGAAATTAAGACACTCCAAAGGTTATATAAAACATTTCATAAAATATTCGAAAGTTCTAACAATCATACATTTTGCAGAAACATGTCATTTAAAAAGTATTTTTGAAACATGATTTTCAATCAATAGCGAATGTCAAAATTTCACTCACCGTTCTAGGGAGGGTGGTCACTCCCTATTTTCAAAACCAATTAAATCTGATTTCTCGAGTCTCCAAAAAAGATCAACCTAATCAGATAATCAAAATTAAATATCAATTTCTCAAACATCTTTAGGGTTTATCCGAAAGACATGAAATGTACAGTATCCTCCACTTTACGGCTCATTTCATTCCAACTCTACAACCCAAATATTTTCATACATATTTCAAAGTTTAACTCTAAGGGAAAGTATTCGAATTCACTCGACATGATTTTATGATTCTGTAATATGCTTCTTTCGTATCAGACCATCTAGTTTCTATAACATTTTATACTTAACCTTCAAAGTCACATATAATCATTTCAGAAATTGTATTCTATTCGCATTCTATTTACACTCTAAACATATACAGAACATTTCATCTTAGATTCAATTCTAGATTCATTCAATTTATCAATTAGAGCCGAAATCTCCTCACCTAGGGTTTTCTCGAAGCGCCGAGTCTCGTCCGAATGTCGCTTCGGTCACTCCAAGGTTTGTAATGTTTCCTATCAAAATAAGATTTATTTGTTAGATCTAAACACTTAGATGAGAAGCAAAACCCTAAGTCATTTACCTGCGTGGAGGTTCATGGGCTATCACGGGCTCACGGGCAGTCGCGAGCTCGTGGGCTACAGCGGGCCTGTGGGCTACAGCGGGCCTGTGGGCTGGTAGGCCTCTGGCTGATGGGCTTGCGGGTTGCGGTGGTAGCCCGTGGGCTGCAGTGGTAGCCCGTGGGCTGCAGTGGCGGCCCGCAGGCTGCAGTGGCTTGTGGGCTCGTACTCCCGTAAGCTGGGGAGCTCTCGTGCGCTGTGCTCGCGCGTTGGTGAGCTGAGGCACGCTGATGCACGCCCGTGCGATGGTGCGAGCCCGTGCGCTGCGTTGGTATGCGCCCATGCGCTGCGCTGTGCTGGTGCGCACTCGTGCACGCTCGTGCGCTGCGCTCGTGTGCGCTCGCACTCGTGCACTACGCTGGTGCGCGCTCGCACTCATGCACTAGCTCGCGCGTGCTTGTGCGCTGTCTCGCGCGCGCTCGCGGCCTGGTTCGCACTCCCGGCCTGGCTCGCTCTCGCAGGCTAGGTCCTGCTTGCGGCCTGGCTCGCGCTGCGGGCTAGGTCCTGCTCGCGGAGGCTCGCGGCGGGGGAAGGCGAGGCGGAGAGGGCGATCGTGGGAGATCTCGAGAGGGAGAGAAAGAAACAGTGAGATAGAGAGAGAAAGAGACAGTGGGTAAGAGATAGAGAGAGAAGGGAGAGAAGTAAAGGGAGAGGGTGGCGGCGGCGGATGAAGGCACTGAGCAGCAGCGGAAGGAAGAGAGGCGCGGCGCCGCAGGAAGATGAAAGGTCGGGAGAGAGAGAGAGAGAGAGAGAGAGAAAAGGGGGTTAGGGTTTTAACCCTAATCCCCAAATTGGGGACACAGCGTTTTGTCCCAAAACGCTGCGTCTCCAATCCTTTTTTTTTTTTTTTGGTGTTACAAATTATGTGCGACTGAGTTGCATGTTAAGCATTTGGAGTTATTAAAGAGCAATATAGTTGAGACAATATGCAAACTTGAGAAAAATCTTCCCCTTTCCTTCTTTGATAGTATGGAACATTTGTCTGTTCATTTAACATACAAAGCGAAGGTTGGAGGACTCATTCAATTCAGATGGATGTACCCATTTGAGATGTAATGTGTACAACTTTTTATTCAATTCACTTGCAATTTAATTTCTTTTGTAATTAAATAAATAAATGTTTAGGTGTATGTTTCGTTCAAAGAAGAAAGTCTGAAATCGAGCATGCGTTGAAGGATCCATATGTCAAGACTATATTATTGAGGAGATTTCAACATTCTGCTCGTTTTACTTTGAACCGCATATTGAAACAAAGTTGACTCGAGTTCCTCAAAACGATGGTGGGGGTACTCTTCAATCAATGGGAAGATTATCCATATTTTTTCACTCAGGTTGAGCATATGGGGAATGTCATCGTAAATTTCTATCAGAATCAGAATACAAGGCTACTATTATATATGTGTTATTGAATTGTATTGAGTTAACTGAATTTATAGAGTAAGTATCTTCATATCCCTTTAATAGTTACGTTGATTGCAATTGACAAGGTAATGAGATGATTGATCGCTATTTTGAGTAGGATGTTTGATGAGGTCATCAGGAAAGAAATGCCTTCATCACAGACTCGCAACTAGAGAAAAAGCGTGAAGACTTTGAACTTTGGTTGAGGCAATTTGTATATACACGACTTTCATTCCAAGTATAATGTGATTTGAGAGTGTATGTATATCGTTATTTTATTTAACTATATTTTATTTTTTGATTTTATTAATAGGTAACAGATGAGAGAATTCTATTTCTAAAAATGTAAGGGATATTGCACAAGAACCATCACGTTTAGTAAAATCTTACAAGGGATATTTTGTTTACAGTTTCAAGTTTTACACACACGACTATGATCTATGGAAATCAACAATGAATAGTTGTGTATGTGTGAAAGGGAGTTGATATAATGATTTTGACCGTGACTTCTATGACATGTTGCTTGAGATCATAGGGTTGGAATACTTTGGAGTTGGCAACAGACTTGTATTATTTAACTGCATTTGGTATGTTACTGAAAAAGTAGTCAGGGTTCACTCTCGTCATGGCCTTGTTGAAGTTAATCATAAATCAAAACTGTATTCTAATGAGCCTTTTATATTGGCAACATAAGCACAACAAGTTTACTATACTTGCTACCCTTATAAGAAGAGAGAGCAAACGGAGTGGTGGGTTGTATGTAAAACAAAGGCTCAAAGGTGTGCTAATGATGGAGTTACAGTACCCATTGAAACTGAAAGCTATTTTCAAGAGGATGAACCTTCAATTCCTCTTGTTGTTGATCGTACAACCAAACTTGATGATTCAAGGATCCTAATTGGTAGTGATATGGAAGAGGTAAATACAAACGAAGTTCCACAAGATGAAGACAATCGCTTTCATTTGTCAACAAATGTTGAAGAAGATGAAGATGAAGATGAAGAAAAAGAAGAAGAAGATGATGATGATGATGAAGATGAAGATGAAGAAGGAGAAGGAGAACAAGAACAAGAAGAAGACGCAGATGAAGAAGAAGAAGAAGACGATGACGATGACGATGAAGAAGAAGAAGATGAAGAGGAATAGTTGTCTTTTTCATAAACAGAGGGAAAAAAAATTAATGATTCTGATGGTGGTGACGATGACATGGAATGTGAGAAATCTGTTTTGCCTTTGATGTTTTTGTAATATCAATGCCTTAGCTTTCATGCCTGCTTGATTTCGTGTTACCTAAGATTACGAGAAATCTATTTTGCTTGACATACATTGTTGTTGTGGTAAAGGGACATTGTGTATTGTATCACTTGTACAATCTAATCCTATTGTTCTGATCATTGTTGTGTTTCTTCATTCAAGTTTATTTGAATGCAGATAGTTGACCACTTTTGTTGCTTCCATTTTAGGCAATAGGTGGCCCTGCAAGATTTTATCTTGTTTGGACCAGCTGGAACACGATGGTCATACCTAGCCAAGGTTGTTGCAACTGATTCACATTCCACATTTATTAGGTAATTTTTCTTTCTGTACAAATAAGGTTGTTCAAGTAATTATAAAGGTGACATCCCAAAAGCTTAGAAGGAATTTCTTTTGCAGCTCAATATTCTCCCAAATCCTTGTCCCAGATCTGCAGGTAATGTTGTTTCTAATTTATAATCTTGAATGTTGTTGATCAACATTATAAGCCTTTCGTAGTTGTATTAGGGAATGCTGTATATGAAGCCTTTTGAATATGTATTAAGGACTGCTGAGTGCATCTCAGCAATGAAATGCCTTTGTTTGCCAATAGAAATCTTACTGTTTCTTTGTTGCCCTATTCATTTCCTCTTTATTTGTAGTTATTGTTCGAATTCCTTCTTTCCCTCTCTCTCATCTTTGATTTTATTTGTGCTCATCAATATATCATTTATTGTCGGCCAATTCTTGAAAAATGAGGAAGCACTAAGAAATTTTTTTACTTGAATATGCTCAAATGAGGTGTAAATTGAATCATTTTCAGAAATTCAGCGGTGCAATAAGTTGAAGACAATCTGTTTTTGGGTCTACTAAAATGGTAGTAGTGATAAATTCAGTGTTTGGATTTTGCATGATATTCATCCCCATCTCTCATTGTGGTTATGATATTACATATCACCTTAAATATTTTAGCTGATCCGCATGCACAATTATGCATTGCTTTCATCGGCATGCATAAATGTGGTTACGGTTCCGGCTAATGTCCCTTAAATATTTGGTTCGACTTTTATATAAAACAATTCCCTTCTTCTATGGTGTTCAAGTATTAGTAATGGTGCCTTAAGAATCTCTCATCTTCATAATTTCATAGCGTTGAAATATGGTATGAGATAGAGGATCAACCTCTAGGGGAAGATCTAGGAGAGGCAGTAAGAGCAGTCGAGGGTCAATACCTGTAAGTAATATCCCCGTCGCCATTGTGCAGCTCGAGGAGTCAAGAGGTGACGATGACGCTAACATCAGATCGTCTTCCCCTCAAGTTAGAGGGCCAAACTGTGGGACTGAGGTACCACACAATCCGAAAGGTAGAACCTTCATTGAAGCGGCAAATCATACGTAAGTTTAATATTTGTTTTATTTGTATACTTTTCTCTTCTTAATGGTATTTCATGTGTCTAAAGAATACTAACGCTATAAATTTTTTCCCAATAGCTTTCTTGATCCTAAAGTTGTGCATTCAATTACTGAGAATATTAAGAGACGTATTGCTAACGTATGGCCTACTTGGCGCATGGTGCCAAAGGATATCCAAGAAGGGCTTTAGGAGAAATTTCAGGTAACAATTTATTTCCTTCCCCTTATTGAATCAAGGAAAACTCAAGTTGCTATAATTTCCAATCGTGCTACATGGTCTGGTCTTGGAATTTAGAAGCTGAATATCATATTTAACATTCATTGATTGTATGAGCTGATCTATATTGCTGAAGCTTTGTGTGGAATATTTCACTATAAAAGATAGATCTATGAAAATGAGCCAATCAATTACGTATCTGAATGACTAAACTGGTCACCTATTATATCAGATAGCTACACATCTATATCACACTTAAAGCACTTTGCAAAAGTGCATGGATGAATCCTGCCATATATGACTTGCCTTCTTTCCTTTGTATCCTAAAATGCTAGCTTTGAGATCTGAAACCGCTAGTTGTCTTTGTTTCTTTGTTATGGAGTTAACTAGATATATATATTTTTGGCTGTAATGTTCCAGTAGTTGGTGGTTTGGGTAGGCTTGGGGTTTTATTCTTATTAGTGATGGTGAGTCCTCATTAATGTAGGTGCATATTATTAACTTCACTATAGCAGTAGAAAAAGCAAATCCCAATCTTCTTTAGCAGGAACCTCCACACCAGACTTGTACTAAACTCCAAGTAGTGCCATCTGGGCTGTCCATGATAGTGTGTATGAAAGAAGCCAATTCTTTCCTAATTGCATCTGAGTTCTCAAATTCTTTGTTCTTCCTAGCCATAATAATATTATGCATGTGGAATTCTATGTTAGTTTTTGACTATGAGTCTTTTAACTGCCAAAGAGTCTGAAAGACAGGGACATTCATGTACTTGTATTGCCTGCAGAATTTGGTCCTACTGTCTTTGTTGCCATTTGAATCATTGACAAGGATTTCTCCTCTCTCTATCTCACCTTAGTGCTATGGGCTATCACCCCCACAGTCAGAAGGATGTGAAGCATTTATTATCATGTTTTGCATTTAGTACAGCTTTTCTGTGATGCAATGGAAGATGATCACATTAAGCACTTTGGAAATTACTTTTGAGTGATGCCAGTGGGAGTGTCCACTTAACTGTTGTCTACCAATTATTGTGATGCTGTTTTTTACTTTTGTACTGCCACAAGATGAAGTCCATCCTTCACAATACATGTAACTACTTGTTGCAAATGAGATATCGAACTCCTTCTTCAGCTTACAGTGATGCATTCCATGTTTCCTTTCATATGCTAAGATGTTTCTCACTTTCGATACTCACCACATTGATAAGTTTTCTATTTCATGCGCAGAAAAAATTCATGTGGCGAGATGAACAATCACCTGCAATCTATCATGCGTGGAAAGTTTCCTGCAGAAGGAGATATTCAATTATGCTTGGTGTAGCGTGGAAGCAAGCAATGCAAGTTGTTGGCACAACAAATATAGCCGAAATGAAAGGGCATCCACCTATGTTCTTGACATCAGCTGCATGGGATGAACTGATTGACAAATATTGGACGACAGCAAAGTAGCAACAAAAGTCAAATGTAGCAGAGCAAAATCAAAATACCAAGAAAGAAGGAGAGATTATGAAGCACACCGCCGGTTCTATCCCGTTTGCCACCCACATGAAGAGAATGGTCTCCTTTTCTTTATTCTTTGAAATGTGTGCTCATGATTCATATCTTTGTCAAATTAGGATTGATAATGTTTTTCTTCTGTACAGGCTAAAGAAACGCAGCAGTCCGTATCCCATCTCGAACTCTTTAATCGCACTCATAGGCAAGATAAGGGCAAAGGACAATATGTTGACAAGAAATCGAAATCAATAAGTTTAAGACGATTGCAATTTCATTTAATTTTATGTAACATTAAAACATAATTAACTTGACCGATCTAATTACATATGCTTATTGTAGGGCAAGTACAAACAAAAGATCTAGGAACCGTTTGGCTCAGATTCCGGTTCTTAGCCTGGGTTTGATGCGAGCTCATGGTGTGAGGTGACTGGGGTCCGATGAAGGGACATTTGTATGGCTTTGGAGAGAGAGTTGATGATGTAAGTCTGATTAATTCATCTGGTGTGAAATCATCTCCATGCATGCATTCATCTCAGATGTATACTAACGAGGAGATAGATAGAATGATTGATGAAATGAGAAGTCAAATACATAGCGAAATTTTGGAACAAGTGGAAAGTCGAGTGCGGGCGGAAACGGAGGCAAAGGTTCATGACATCCTAGCCCAAATTCGTTTTGAACAAACACCACCGGGGCTTGATAGCACTGAATCACCAAATGATGATCACCCACTACTATGAGACTGATGATATGATTTTATGGACTTGAGTTTGAATCATGTTAGACGGATTGCATTTTTTTTGACACAAATATTAGAGAATTTATGTTATCGTACAATTTATGTATTGTGTTCGACCTATACTTGGATTTTATAGCAATGAATTTGAGATTTATTTCTAAAATAGTTCGTAATATTATAGATGAGATGAAACATGTTGATTGGGAAACACATTAACAGGTGGATCAGATAAATCTGGCTACAGGAGGGTAGGAATATGTTAAACACTAACGGATTAACGACGGAAAAATTCCATCACTAATCAATCCGTCAGTTTATTGTGCAAATTCTTCTCATATATCAACGACGGAATACCAAGGGAAAAAACCGTCAGTACAAAATGTGTCGTTATTCCGTCGGTGATAGGATGACTCTGATTAGTCCTTCACCGACGGATTTAAGACGGAAATTATCCGTCGCTAAGTGCTCCTTTTGTAAGCCATCGCAAATTGCGTTATGCTATATTAAGTATAAGCAACAGACTAGTGACGGACTATTCAGAGACGGAAAAATTCCATCGGAAATCAGTCGGTGAAGGCCAAACATATCATCAACGGATTTCCGACCGCTTATATTAACATCGGAAATTATCATCACAAATCCATCGTAAAATTTAGTGACAGAAATATTTCCGTTGGTAACCATTAGCGGGGTTGTTTTCCCCGACAGAATTACTGAAGGAAATTTTCGTCGATAATTCTTTTCATCTACAGATTTTTAACTTTCACCAATAGAAATTTCCGTCTATGAAACCTTAATTTCTAATAGTGTCATCCTATTTTTCTCCTAACAATTCTCTCATTGATCCAACATGTTTTGTTCATCATCAAACTTAGCCTTTGCTTATTTTCATAACCTAGTTTTGCTTTACTCATCATAATCTGGTCCATCACTTAAGAACAAAACACATTTAAATGAGACATCACTTTATAAGTGATCAAATCTAGTTTTGCTTTTCATCAAATATATTTTGCCAACAGTTTTTTACATAAAAACATAGGCATATTCTTGATTTTTTTGAGTAAAACATCATGAATGTCTTTTTAAAATGTCAGAAAGCTCGTTGGCCAACCGGATGCCACTATTTCGTCATACTGTCCAATGAAATTGTGAGGAGGTAGGTTCCACAGCAAAGCCATCTTTTGCCAGAGGTAAATCTGCTCTTTCTCCTTGGCGCAACATCTAATTCTATCAGAGGTAAGCTCTTCCAATTTCTACAATGATTTATGGATATATTACTATTTTTAGATACCCATACATGATTAGGGTTTAGAGTAGGAAAGATTATGGAAAAATTAGGTCAAAATTGGGACAAAATTAGAATAAAATAAGGACAAAACTGGACAATAAGAAAAATTAGAACAAAATTAGGGAAAATTATATTAATTTAAGGTTAAATTAAGGATTGTTCATATTTTCATGTTATAATTAGCTTAAAATTATGGTGAATAGGACAAAATTAGGGTAAGATTAGGATTTATGAATTAGGATAAAAGTATGGTCTATTTATTTTATTAATAAAAGTAAATGCTTATGTAAAAGTCAATCCCATATATACTCAACTAAAAATTATTAACAATTACTTATAATTTTATATGTAATGCATATAAATTTCTAAAGTATTTGCTTGCAAAACAAATTTTTAAAT
The DNA here is from genome assembly GCA_033439265.1 of Dillenia suffruticosa. Classification (NCBI taxonomy): domain Eukaryota; kingdom Viridiplantae; phylum Streptophyta; class Magnoliopsida; order Dilleniales; family Dilleniaceae; genus Dillenia; species Dillenia suffruticosa. The sequence continues at coordinate 12,964,520 of JAVTVX010000001.1, forward strand.
ACTTATGTACACTAATTTACTTTTATGTATATATATATATATATATGTATGTATGTATAATTTGTCCTCCTCCCTCTCTCCATCCCTTTTTCTCTCTCTCTCTCACTTTCTCTCGCTCTTTCTCCCTCTCTCTGTCACTCCCTCTCTTTGATTCTCTACCTTTCTCTCCCCCACTCTCCCTCTCCCTCTCTCTCTCCCTCCCTTTCTCTCTTTCTTTCTCCATCTCTCCCTCACCCTCTCTCTTCCTTCCCCATTTCTCTCTTACTTTCCCTCTACTTCTTTCTCTCTCGATCTCTCCTTCCCTTTCTCACTTTCCCTTTCTCTCTCTTTCCTTCTCTCTCCCTCCCTCTCTTTCGCTCTTTCTGTCTCTCTTATTTTCTCCCTCTCTCTCTCCATCTCTCTCTCCCCCTCTTACTCTCTCCCTCTCTTGTACTCCCTCTTTCTCTCTCTCTCCTTCCTTCTCCATCTCACTCCCTATCTCTCTCATCCTTTCTCCCCTTCTATCTCTTCCTCACTATCTCTCCTTATCTAACTCTCCCTCTCTCTCTCTCTATCTCACATTATTTCTCCCTCTCGCACACTCCCTCTCTCTTCTCTCTTTCCTCTCTTGCTTTATCCTTCTCTCCCTCCATATCTCTCCCGCTCTTATACTCCTTTCTCCCTATATTTTCCTCTCATTTTATATCTCTGACCCTCTCTCCCTCTTTTTCCTCTCCCTATCTACCTCTCTCTCTCTTTCCTTTTATCCCTCTCCCTCCCTCTCTTCCTCCCTATCTCCCTTTCTCCCTCTCCCTCTCTACCTCTCTCTCTCCCCCTCCCTCTCCCCCTCTACCTCTGTCCTTAGTAGATTGGGAACCTCAGTTTTCCTTTGTTGGCATGTCTTTGTTATGTGCAAGTAGTGTCTCAAAGAGCAAGATACTATGGGCTTGTGACTTTGCAATTGGGCTTGTGTATTTGTCATGCCCTAGATGATTGTTCCTCCTTCCTACGTCCCTATGCATCTTAAAAAATTAAAATAGAATTTATTAAGCAAAAAAAAAGTATCGTTCAAAGACCTCCCCAAAAAAGAGCAAGAGTTATTAAACGAACCCAAAGATCATGAAAATATAAAGTATGAATGGAAAAATAAAAGCAAATGGTGTATGACAATGTTTTGTTATAGATAAAAAGAAAAACACAGTAACTAGTCGAATTCAACATTTTTCTATGCAACGACTATTCTTTTCCCTTGTTACAAATGCAACTTTTTCTTTTTGGATTTGGGTTGCCCACTCAATCATGTTTATATGCATATTGGCTAATTAGGTAATCTCCGATTATTCTAAATGTTACATATGTATATTGGTTTAATGTTCTCTTTTTATATATTTAATGTTCATTCATTATATATATTAATTTTTCTATTTTGATTAACATATATACATATAAAAGCGGAATGTTGAGTCTATATATTATTGCATTTTTCCTTATTGTTGAACCATTCTAAATTCATTTCGTTCATTATTAATTTTACATATTTACTTAATTCAAAGTAACACATGTTACAAAATTTTAATTTTTATGCTAGAAACATGTCTCAAGAAGGAGGAAAGTTTAAGGGAATCAAAATTAGGAAATCATCCGGGGAAGCACCTCTTCCACATGATGATGAGTGCCTGATTGGAGAAAGAACCTCCACATTATAGAATGTTACATTTTGTAATATATCAAAACTAAGTATTAATTATAAGCATATTGAATTTGGTCATTTATTAATATTTAGTCTCATATTTTACGGTTGAAGATTTTTGAAATACTCTCAGAAAAGTGAGGACCACTCTAAAAAACATATGGGACCTAAAATCTCAACGAATAGTAGTGTCCTTTAATACTGAGTTGCAACTTGTTGGACGGGAGTCATTTACGTGATCTTATGGCTAAAAGTTTGCGATTTTACCCTCTTAGTCACAGAGCCTGAATCAATATCCCTATGGAATAGAAGGAACAAATGAAATCTTTCATTAGGGTACTGATGCATTCATTTATTGTTGCATGATTTTTTTTTAATATCGAAACAACAAATGTCTTTCAATTATTGTAATTTGTTATTACAGTATGTTCTAATTCAACTGTTTTTTTTTATAGTAACAATTTATTTTCAAAACAGAAAATGAGAGTGATGCTGATTCATTGTCCTCAGATCAATTTTTACAAAATTTAAAGGATATAAATATACTCTAAAAAAATTATTATGCTGAGGAGAAAACTACTAAAAATGTTTTAGCAAATATCTCCGAGGATCACAACACTCATGAATGGATGGACAATATTGCACACCGGTACTCATGCATGGGAAGGTAATAATATGTTTTGCTTAATAATATTCTGATTACTTTTGTATACTTATTATAACAATTAAAATATTTTGTAAGAAAAATCTAAAGCGGGAAATAGAATTGATTGTAGCAAACGTATACACATACTTGTAACTCAAAGCTATTTGTGAGGCAGGCAAAAAAATTAGTGATTATTTTAAATACTAATATTGTATTAATAGTATTTTTTTAGTTAACAATTTTGTTTTAGAAATCAGAGACAGGACATCTTCTCTATAGAATTGAATTGTACAAAACTACTCTCGATAGGAATTAAAGATAGGATGGTTCATACGTAAATGCAGAATTTGTCAGTTTGATGGTAAGTTGCATGAAATTTAGATATCACTTATTTTTAAGCGTTTGTTCTGATACTTTTATGAGAATTTATAATAATATTTTTATATGTATTTTCTATACATAGAAACGAACTGATAAAATCATGACAACTCAAAAAGTGGTCTCAATGGAAGAGTCCATCAATCAAATCAAGGATAGAGTGCTTCTGGAAGTGACTGGTGAGAATTGTTCGGGTGATGTTAGAGGTAAAAAGATGGGTGGTGTGTCATCAAACTACCAAAAAAAATTCCTACTTCACTAAAGACAAGTCTAGGGTGAACAAGGTCGAATTCATAGAAAACGGCGGATTTATCTCTTTTAAGAAAAAATAAAAAATAAAATACAGAGGGTTGAGAAATTTTCTAAAACTAACAAAACAAATAAAATTAACTAAAATAAGAAAATTAAATACAAGAGAAAATATCAATGAAAAGAAATTCTAGTCAAACGAATTATTTTCATCTTGATTTCATACGATTGATCATCGACCTATCTAAAAATTTCAATAACCATAAATAAATTGGTTATAGTCGTCAACAAACGTCCAACGACCAATCTCTCCTTATTTCGTCGATAATTAAGAGAAACTCGTTAATTATTTCCCTAATCGAGAGTCAACCCTAGAAAAGCTCTTAGGATTTAAAGTCTAAATAATATTAAGATTTAGAGAGATTCAATTCTAATTAACAAACACACATCGAGTTTATTTAAATTAAATCATTCAATCTCATGACACAAATGTCATTCCCATGACACGAATGCCAATTACTATTTTATTAAAATCAACAAACAATTATGAATTTGTCATTTTAATTAGTTGTAAAATATTCTAGAACTACTAAATATGTACTCTTATTCAATAAATCTTAGAAAATTATGATCCATGAAGTACAGGAATTAAATAAATACTTATGATAAATTGAATTAATATACCCAATTAAATCTCACTACCATTAAAATCAAGGATTCAATAATCATTCGATTAGAAAAATAAATTAAAAACAAAGTATAATAAAAAGAAAACTCATAAAAAATGATTTATTGCTCCAAAAGAATATACCACTACATAAGAAAAATGGCTTCTCCCCGGCTGCCACCTTTCTTCCCAATTATGTGCCTCCAAGTCAAGACTGCAGTAAATCTTTCTTCTCAAATGCCTGCCGACTGTTGCCCCCCTCGGGGCTGCCTTCAAAAGTTCTCCCAAATAATATGAAACACTCCTATATATATAGGAGTAGAAACCCTAAAGAAAATAGAATTTTTCCTATTTGTGAAAAGTAAATATTTCTAACCCTAGTAACTACTAAAGGTAAAAAGTAAAATTCCTAAAACATAATATTTAAGAGATTTACATCTTTAAAAATTCATTTTCCTAAATATTAGGAATGAAATAAAATTCTTCAAAATTTTCAATATTTCAATTCCACTCCAATTTCCTCTTGAATGTGCAATTGAAAAAGAAAATTTTTACTGCCATAAATCTTCAAAACTTTTTGCTTGTCTCTTGAAATCCACGTGCTCATGTGTTAATAAAAGAGTATTGGTGTCCAATTTTCCATACTTTATAAAATTACTCCAATTTAACTTGTTTTTCTTCCCTTTTCATAATAAATCTCATTTTAAATCAAATGTCATAAAATATAGATATTAGTGTAATATTTATTCAAAAATAATACAATATCAATCATAAATATTACACACATTTAATCCCTATCAATGGGGCTAATGTCTATTAGCTACCATAAAAAATCATCATCTTCTCATACAAAGTTTTGCTCTACCCAAGAGTTAGCTGAGGTGCTCTATGAATTGAAGCAAACGAAAGCAAAATTTAATATCATGTTTTAAATGTTTATCTCAAAATTTTTCAGATATAGAAATAATTCATGAGATGTGGGAACAAATAATATACTAACTTTTGTTTTTTATATAATATAAATTATCTTATGTGACATTTTAGTTGACATACTAACTTTTATTCTCTACAAGGTGATGATGGTTCAGTTGAGGAAGGTGATGGCTCCCATTCCATTAAGGGGGTCGTCTTACGTCTTGAGAGGTGATATTAATTTTGTACATAATCCGATATCAATTCATTAACATTTTTTTTTTTGTAAACTTCTTTATGTTTTTGTTACTAGAATCTTTATTTTTTTGGTTCAAAATGTATACATGGTTGTTTATTTTTTTAAAAATTTACATTATATTTAGAGTAATAAGTTGTTTATGGTTTAAAGGTAATGGGTACATTATATTTGTTTGGAATATGAAGTGTTTGAAGGTCGTTGGTTGTTTGTTTGTTTGATTATTGATTGTTATTTATTTGAAATATGAAGTTTAGATGAAATTTGGTGTATGAAGTGTATATTATGTTTGTCTAATGGTTGATAATAGATGATTGTTTGTTGTTTGTTGTTTGTTTGAAATATAAAATTATCGAGGAAATTCTGAGTATGAAGTGTACAGTATATTTGTTTGATGATTAATGGTTAATAATTATTTGTTTAAAATATGAAGTATAAAAGAATTTTGAAGTATGAAGTGTATAATATATTTATTCGATGGAAGATGGCAATGTGATGATAAAGGTTTGGGTTTAGAGCAAACTCAGCCATTCTTTAATAATAATAATATTTAAAATTAGTAATTAAAGAGGACGTGCCATATATGAATTTTTTTTTATAATATACAGAATGTAATCTCAAAAATTAAAATTTTAAAATGATTTTTTAAAGATAGTAACAAGAGCGTTATCCTTACAATATATTTATTATTTTTGTTATTTAATGCCCAAACTAATATTCCTCTTGTACTCTCAAAGTTTAAAATAGTTTATTGCATTAAATACTATAATCCTATCAACTCAAATAACATTTTGACAATATTTTCTTCAACATTATTTTGACTACTAACAAAAACTGTTGATGAATTAGTGTTTTTCCTTTTATCATTTGAAATATATAAGAAATTAGTTAATTTTCCATACATATCTTATAGAAAAAATTGAAAGTAAAAAATCATAAGTTGTATCGGTGGCGAAGCCACAGGACGAGGAAGTCAATTGCCCCGTGACTTACCGGAAAAATCTATATATCTCCTTAATTTTTTAATGTTGTTTCTGAATAAAAAATATATTAATTTTACACATCCCCTCTCATAGATATATGTAAATAATTTATAACTCATTATTTTTATTATTTTATTAATATAATTTTGATAACATAATATTCACCCAATATTCATTATTATATTAACGTAATATTTACCTTCTATTGAGACAATAATAAAAGCATATTTATTATATATACTATAACATATTGACGACCACCACCAGGGTTAGAGACCAATATATATAATTATGTGTATGTACATATGTTACATACTAAATAATATACAATATTTCTCGATTTCTTTCTTTTCTTTTCACTTTTAAACAATGTCCCATATTTTTAAAATTCTAATTCTAATAAAATATCTAATTATTGGGACATACCATTTATATTTCCAAAAAAACATACACAATGAACATGTGATAATTTTAGCAATGTCATGAAAAGTGAATTTGAAATGTAAATGATGGGTGAATTAAATTTTTTTTCTTAGGTTGCAAATTAAACAATTTATTCATGGTATATTTATAAATCAAGAAAAATATACAAAAAAATTAATCAAAAAATTTGATATGAAAAATTCAAAATATGTTAGTATCCTTATATCTACCTTTATTAAATTAGACTTAGATGAAGAAGGGAAAAATGTGAATGAAAAACTCTATAGAAGTATGATATAATCATTGTTATACTTGACCGCTTCTAGACCCGATATTTTATTTAGTGTATGTTTGTGTGCAATATTTCAAAATAACCCTAAGTAATCTCATCTTAGAGCCACCAAAAGAATTTTAAAATATATAGTCGGTACCAAAAATTTAAAAATATGGTATCCAAAAAATTCAAATTTTGAATTAATTGGATTTTCAGATGTCTACTATACCGGTTGCAAAATTGACCGAAAAAATATCTCAGGTATTTGTCAAATTTTAAGTAATAGAATTATAAGTTGGGTATCTAAGAAACAAAATTTAGTTATATTATCAACAGTTGAATCGGAATATGTCTTAATAGAAAATTGTTATATTTAAATTTTGTGGTTAAAACAATAAATTAGAGATTATGAATTAGATTATAAAAATATTATCATAAAATGTGACAATACAAGTGTCATTTGTCTTATCAAAAATCTCATAAATCATTCAAAATCAAAACATGTACAGATTAGTCACCATTTTATTAGAAATCGTGTTTTAAGTGGTGATATAATTTTGAAATATGTCGAGACAAAAAATCAACTTACTGATATTTTTACAAAATCTTTAAATAAAAAAAGATTTGAAAATATTAGAAATGAAATAACAATGTATTTCCTATTTTAAGCTTTTATTATATTAAAAAAATAAAAATAAAAAATCGAAACATAGAGATTTAAGTTAACAGAACACCTAGAACATCTATATCGAAACTGTTTCTCTCTTTTCAAAAGCCCTAATAGAGAATACTAGACTCAAATTTATCATGGATGCACGCAAATTTTCAAGAATCGTGGATAAAATATCAAAAAATCCATTTTCTTCTCACATTAACATCTCTAATTTCGATTCTTCAAGTTTTCATTTCGGTCAGATGCGCATCCTATGAACTCAAGACCAAATTCAGTATCCATTCATGATTTTGATTCTCAATCAACTCAAAATCAAACTCATTTCTCAAATCAAGAACCCCATCAAAACTTCTCAGAAGAACAGATGTCTCAACACCTTCAAATCCAAATTCCCTATACTTAGTCATGACCAATTCTGTTTGAAATTGGTTCTTGTAGATTCGTTGACTTTAATTATTTTGAGTAAATGGGTTTGGAGATGTAAACTGTTTTTGAAATAATTGGAGCTGTCAGATTATGTGACATAAATAGAAAATGCATTAGGAAAGTAATTTTTTATTTTTATAAGAACTTAGATGTTGAACAATCTGATATTTAGAAATCAAGAATATTGAGGTTTAGAATTGAGATTAGCAAGATTGATATTGTTCAATATTTATGACTTAAATAAACAGAAGATAAGTCATTGGAAAACATGAAGAAAAAGGATATCTATAGACTGTTTCATACAAATTCTGATTCTGAAATAAGATATTTATATGAAAAATATTTTTCTCTTCTTGTTAGAATTCTGCACAAAGTAGTCTTGACATGCCTTATCCCAAGGTATGGAAGTTCTACCACTGTAACTGTAGAAAATGGCAAAATCTTAGTTGTTTTGTTGCTAGAAAAACAAATTGTTATGGTCAATATATTTATCAGTCACATGCATAGGAACAAGAATAGCAAACCGTATGGCAATGTTCTCATGAGATTGTTTGAGTTCAAGAGATTTGATTTTTCAACTCTAAAGGATCTTATCCTAGAGCCATCTGTGTTAGATGAATCAATGGTCTCTCACATGGGAATAAACATTTCTGATCATAAAATTTGAAGAGGCAAAGACCATTGCTTCTAGAAAGGAAAATTTCAAGACAATGGTGGGATAGAATGTCCATTTATTAAAAAAAACCAATGAAGAGTTTCTGAGATCCACCTTTGTATATGGAGAATTTTCAAAAAAGAAGAAAAAACAAGTTAAGACTGATGAGGATGACCGGAAGGAAAAAATTAAAAAGAAATTTGATGAGTGTCTAGAAAGACAAAGAAACAATCAATTAAAGTTCACTGAAATTCTGAATTTACTGTCAAAAAATGCATCTTATGCTTAGACATTTCCTATTCTGGTTTTTTAATTGTTAGGCTTTTCTTTGTCTGCTTCTATGTTCTATAATTTACTTTTATATTCTGACTAGGACACTTCCTTTGTGCTTCAATACTGTATTTCTCATGTAATGATATCAGGCTTTAATAAAATTTGATATTTTCTTCTATACCATATTGTGTATTTTTTTTATACAACAAAAATGAGGAGAATAAAGTTAAAATACACTAATAGAAGACAAACAAATAATAACTGTATTTTAAAGATAAATAAGAAAGAAACTGCACACATTGAGGGGAGAGGAGAATAATATGCAGCACATCTTAAATAAAACAAACAAATGTATAACTTAGGGGGGGTTTGAATTGGATGAAAATGAATATTGAGTATATATATTTGCTTACATCATTTGATATTATATTTATATGATTTAGATGTTATTTGAAAATGTGCTCTATTGAATAACTTTTGTGCATTTTTTTTTAAGATTTTGTTGTTATAAAAAGGTGGAGAATGTTAAGAAAATTGTGGGAGAATGTTAAAGAAATTATTGTCTCCTTAGTTTTGATGATAACAAAATCTCATATACTGTTCTAACCAATTTATTTAGTGTGTAGATTTTTTATTCAATAGATAACTTTTATTAAAAAAAAGTCATAAAACCAGTCATAAAAGTAAAACTTTTTTGGTTATAGAAACAATATTTTTTTATATTTGATGAAAACCCAACCAGCAAAATAAGTGTAATTTAGGTACTATATTTAGCTTGTAATTGACCCTAAATATACATAAAAAATCTCACAATATGAGAACAATTCATATTCCACTACTTAGAAATTTTTCTAAGTGTTGAAATGTGATCATTTGGTTATATTTGGATAAACATATCTTCTTATGTGTTGAAATATTTCTAAAACAAAAAATTATGTTTCAAAAAAGGTGTATGGAATTTCAATTTCAAGTATTTACAATACAAATATCTTACGAATATGTTGAAAAAAAATCAGTTGAAAGTTGGTTGGTTACCTATTTTACATAGCAGAATTATTTGTCAGAAAATAGCTCTTAATGGATATTTGGCTTTCGATATCTTCACCACTAGTTTTGAACTTGTGAATTTAATTATTCTACATTATAATACTATAGTTGAATAGCAGATATGATGATTCTTGGCACAATTAATTCGAGATTTTGATGAAAAAATAAATGGGTAAAATGAACTATTTGTTCTGAAAAATTCAGAAATAAGATTGAATTTTTGGAGTAGTTTTCAAATTTTAAGGAAAAGCAATTATTTGGATATAATCAAAACAGTTTTGAATATGATAGAAGAATGTTTAAATTTCAGAAAAAAATTATTTACCATCGGTAAATATTAAAATTCATGAGAATTTGAAACTTATTTTTCGGGATAGTTGTTGAGAATGTTGCGTAACTTTGGAGACTTTTTACTGCAATTTATTGAGTTTCACTAGTATCAAATAAAGTAATAATTCAATAGTAATTCAGTAGATTTCAAAACAGAATAATAGTGACCGAATAACAATCATCTTTGAGACTTCATAACACCAAAAAATCAAGAAGAAATTCAGCATTCTGAGATACAAAAAGAATCTGCTGCTGTCATTTTCATTTACATATTATGTAATCTTTTGCTTGAATTTTTGTGTGAGTTGTCTTCCATTTTTTACGAAACAATCTTCATGGTATGAAAATCAGAAGTTAACAGGTAAATATACATTATTGTTTTGGATCATAGTGGAAACTAGTAAATTGTTAGATTTCGGCTTGCTTGGCTGGAAGAGTGGATATAGATACAAAGTCGAACCACTATAAACTAGATTTGTCTCATTAGTTTCTCTTTTAGTTCCATAAGTTCAATTAAATTTTAATGGAATTAGATAAAAATTTAAAAAACCAAATTTTAGATAACGAATTTAACTCCTTCTTGATTGTTTTTGAGACCAACAATATCATTATTGTTCTCGTTGCTATTTGCAATATGCGGATTTGTTTGTATACGACTAAATTTTGCATCATTTCAGGTTGTTCGGTCTTTCTCTATTTGAACCCTATTATTATTATTATTATTATTACTTTGGATCAACTTTTACCACCTTCGAGCCCACGGCACGATTTTTGTTTTGCATCTTTGTTCGCCTTGAAAGGCTTTCCTTGCTCCCCAAACAAAGCATTCGACCCCAAGCCAAGAAATGGGTTTCTTCAGGGCCACAAGATGGTTTCTGTTAGTTGGGCCGAAAGATGTCTAATACCTGTCAAAAAATCTGGTTTGGGCCATTGGCTCAAGACGATCCATAGAAGATAGACCACTTTGGCCCAAAAGATAGTCTAATGGGCCCAAGGATGCCTACCGTGTAATTTGATTTTTGTTTTTCATTTTACACAAGATTTGAATACGGATTACAAGGTTAAAGGTTGTGACCACTAAACTATCTCTTTTGAGATATTTTTTTTATTTGACTATTATTAGTATTCAAAAATTTAACTAATTCGATTCAAATAATTATAAGATATAATTTAGAGATTAACTCTCCAAATATTTGTTTTTGCTCCTAATGATGCCTATATATGCACAACACAAGGCATTATGCTCAAAACATAGCTTCAACCCAAAGAAGGGTCTTTTATATTTTAAACCAATTAATTAGAAGTGTTCTCTTGCAAACGTAATGTGTTACAGATTTATATGATTAGCTTTCTAATAATTAACAATGTTTCTGGAAACATTGCTAATTATTAGAAAGCTAATCATATACCGAAAATATGATTAGCAATAGTTCCGATCATATAGTGGATGAAAGATTTGGCATTCTAAACTTAAGAATATACAATTAGGGGTAACTCTTTCTATTTAATCACCAATAAATCACAATGGTACTATTGAAGAGCTTTAACCTCATATGCTTTATGTATGAAAATTTTGGATAGCTAAGTCTTTGATCTCATATATATATACATATACGTGGTTGAGGTATGGGTCTAATTTTTAGACCCAACCTTGAATACTTTGGCTATTTATAATGAGTCATATTCAATTTCTGCTCCAGGTTGACGATTTGAATTTTCTTCCTCCTTGGTTGAAAATGAAAAAGAAAAAAAAAACGGGTTCAACACAACATATCAACAAAGTCAATTAAACCTCAAACAACCTACTTATTAGAAAATAATAAAAAAATGTGACCCTAAAATCATATTTAATCAATCCTTGATAATTCTTCTCGTTGAATGTTTTCACCTCTTGTTGATGCCAATGTGCATATTTATCGGCGAATACAAATCTAATAATAAAATATTAAAATATTTTAATTAAAATATTAAGAATTAAAAAATAAATATTGAGAGAGTTTATTTTTATATTAAATTTTATAATATTTAAATTGAATTAATTGGATAACTTAAATATCAGTGATTATATAAAAAAAATTATTAATCCAATACCAAGCAAAGCAAAGAAAAAAAAAATCCGAAAGCACCCCTTGTCCCAGGGAAGAAACCCACCAAATCTACGATGCTCCATACCCTTTTTTATTTAATTATTAAGATAACAATTTTGTAAAAATACTTTTAAGGTGGAGGTGTCTGCGTTCGCCGAGGTTCCTTGTAAAAGAAAAGCAAGATAGCATATGTCCTCTGTCCAACGGGCACCGAATAATAATTAAACTATTATTTAATAGTTATTAATTATTTTATTATTTTATTTTTATAAAAAATAATAACAATAGTCGTGAAATCATTTCAGCTCCCATCAGCTTGTTTGGTTCCACCACGTGTCTCGACAAGACAAAGCCAAAACAATCTTTTGAAAAATGATGGCCTAGCCAACACCCTCCTTATAGTTTGATTCTCTCTTCTCCCAGTTTCATCCATACATCTATCTATTGCCACAGTACACCAACATACATCGTATTCTTTTTTGGTTCTGTCAACTCAGCAACACTTTAATGAGTTCTCCTCGAGTTCTCAGATTCCCTTCATAAATGTCCATCAAAACATTCACATTTAGATAGACTAAATTTACTCATCAGTCCAAAAAAGTTGAATAATTTGTAATTGACCTATTTTTTTTTAATAATTTTACCCATTATAAATACCCTTTTGTTCCTCTCCTCAGCACAAAAAAAAAAAACCCTATTATTTGATTACCTTTTCTAGACAAAGAGAGATGTGGTGGCATGATGGCTTAAAGATCTGTGGGTGACAAATTTTAAGGATTTTCAAAGAGTCTAAACTTTAGCATATATGCCCTATGTGTGATGTACAGAATTTACTAAGCATCATATCTAAGTCTTTTCCCCATCAAATCTCTAGCAAATAATAAAAGAGATATTGACAAGACCAAGAAAGGAGGCAAAAGAGGTACATGAACAGGAGTGACAAAACAAAAAAATAATGACACAAGAAAATATTTAAATTTTACCAAATCTATGGGACAAAAAGAGCCCATATATTAACATCCCAAAGTCCGTATGGAAAACAAAAGTATATTACTGCGCTAAACATTCCAATGTCAAGCTCAGACCAGTAAATATAAAGATGGTGATAAATTAAGTAGCAACCTTTCAGTCGGCAGAAGCGGTGGTGCAGGAGGCGGTGGCGGCGGTGATGGAGAGTGCAGTGCCTTCTAGTGACTACTTGTTGGAATCTGGATTTGGACCGCTAGGAACTTCATGTGCAGACACTTTGAATTGCTTGGCTTTGCTCACAGAAAAGGCATTCTTGGTGGTCTTCTTCTGTTGGGGTTGAAAAAAAGTCATGTTGGAATTGGATGACTCTTGCGTTGTGAAATTATTGTCAACTGAGAGTTGGCGTTTTGGGAATGATGATGGGATTTGGTGCATGTTTGATGGGTAAAACAAGGGACGGGCAAAGAGAGGAGCAATCAAGAGAAGCCAAAAGAGAATGATGAAGAGGAGGAATGATGAAGCCATGAATTTATTGGAATTGGAAAACAGAACCCACCCCCCAATTGCCCACAAGAGATCAATATCCATGAACCAATTCAGCACCAAAAGGGAGAAAAATTACCAGAGGACTTCAGTAGTTTGTTTGGGTAGCAGTGTGGAAGGGGCCAAGCTTTTGAAAGTTATTGTACCAGTGTTTGGTGTTTTGCCAACCTCGATGCATATATAATGCAGAATCAAATGTTGAATTTACAAAAATTACCCCTACATACATACATGACCAATTACAAATTACCAGTACAAGAGAAAAAGGGTGTGTGTTATGATTATGAAATGGGTTCAAAACAAGAAATAATTATAGTAAAAGTATTTTTATTGAACAATATTATTTTTTAAAGTAAAAAAATCTTTAATTGTGCTTTTAAAAAATAAAGATTGTTGCCATATGTAACATAATTGGTTAAATACGTGTTTCACATTTTAAACAATATACATGGCACCTAAATTTAAAAGAAAAATAAAACTATTCCAACATAATGTATAACATTTCTCTAGAAATATTCAAATTGTTGTTACACAAGGTCACAGAGGTCATACTACAACAAAGCGTCTCGGGGGAAAGTCAAGGAAACGAGGATAATTTGGTCCATGAGAAAGAGGAGAATCTTTACGAGAGAGAGAGAGAGAGAGAGAAGAGAAAAGGTAGTGGCAGCAAGAAAGAAATGGTGGGTGGCCTTTTCTTTGTTGGCTGCTTGCACAAGAAATCTCCTCTTTGACTTGGGGATCCCCTAGAAAATTACAGTTCCTTATCCTTTTGAGTTGCTTTATCATGTGAATATATAAATAAATAAATAAATAAATAATAAGAAAAATGGAAAAGCTATTTTATATTTATCAATGCTGAACCTTTGTGAAAAGAAATCCAGGCTTGTCCGCATGATTACTGCATTGTGTCCCCACTCCGATTTGTGATATGTAATAGGCCTAATTTCGAAATTTCACATGTGAAGAAGGGCTTTTTAAAAATTTCACATAAAAGAGAAGTAATTGATATCATGAACAGAATCAAAATTTTTTTTGAGACAGACTACAAGATACAGAGATAAGAATAATTAGTAAAATGTTATAATTTTTAGAAAATAAATAACATTTTAAATAGTTTTAAATACATTTCAAAAACTTTCATATATCTTATATAATTTTTAGGGGCACTTATGGAACACTAATCAATAGAATTAGGTTTTTCCCAAAATTGCTTGACTTTTAATGATATTTATGAGATATTTTTAAAAATATCATCACAAATATATATATATATATATATATATATATATTAACTTTTTTCTCCAACCCAATCACTTCCCTATGCCATTTTTTTGGATAAATCGCTCTTGCTAATTATTTTAAATCCGATTAAATCCTATTTAAGTTAGATAGAATCTTTAAGGGGACAAAACTCTCCCATCGTTTGTTTTTTTATACACAAAAAACAAAATTGAAATTTTATTTAAAAAATATTAGTGTCAAGAGAGTAAAAATATGAAAATTAAATTTGATGGGAGTATAGTCCAAAGGCTTATTATCATAGGATTTGAGATCCGTCAAGCCCACAGTTCAATGAGGCGAAATGTACCGAGGCATGTCTGGCAATATAAAATGTATCTCCTAATTGAGTAGTCACGACCCACTCTTTCGGTATCTATTAATATGATTCCTCTCTATTAGTCGCCCAACCGGCTGTTGGGGAAGCACCCTCTTCATACGTAATATTTTATTTGATAAATTAAAATAATATTCATAGACTAAAGTAATATCCACCTTCCCCCAAATTATGGAAATGACCTCTTGTGATAAGAATGAGATTTTTAGTCGCTATCGACGAGGAAATGAATCTCTATGACAACTCGGACATTCTCTAACTAATAGAATTGCTAATCTTTTGAAAATCTTTAATAAAAAATCTCATAATTTTAGAACACGTTCATAAGGAGATTAGGATTTTTATACCCCAAAAGCGTACGCGACTGCATGCGGACTATATGTACATCATGAAGGACACCCGCTAGGTATGTTCACTTGACTCAACACTTAGCACACAAAAGGCATACAAAACTCTTTCTCTCTTTCAATCTATTTTCTTTTCTAAAATTGTTATTTATGAATTGAGTATTGGAATATTTTTTGTCGGAGTACTCTCCGATGATAGTTTATATGTCTTACCATCAAGAAGGTCCAACAACCAATCATCCCATTTGAGTCAACGGAGTTACTATCCATGGAGTAAAACTCACTTCCAACAAGATTAAAAAATTAAAGTGACAATAAAAAATCATAAAATTTTAAAAGTATCACAAGACGGATAATTAACAACTTTATGTGTCGGGGTTCCATACTTCATAGATCACTATTACCCATTTAACTTTCATTTACTTATTTTTCTTTAGAAAACAATCAGGGTATTTATTAAGATTAACTAGGCTTTTTTTTCTTTTATTTTTTTTAAATCAAGGATCTTATGCAATAACTCCTGATTGGTTCAATTATAAAATAAAATTAATTCCTACATTTTTTCGTATATAAAGCTACGCTCGGGTAGAACTAAATTTAGATCGAATATTAAAAATTATATGCTGCAGAATAATTTTGTTTTATGCTGCAGAACACACAGTATCAGTTTCTTTAAAGGTACATGCACATGACTTTTCAGAGTTAGCGTTTTCAGTTAAAAATTATTTTATTTTATTTTATTTTTGATATTTTAAATTTCATCCATCAGTTTGTTATATTAATGTTGGAGGGTTCGATCTCTTCTTCCTAGAACTAGATTTTGCTAATGATTTTTCAGATTAATTTTGATTCTTCGAATTTGTGTTATTATTGTTGGTGGGATGGGGCTAATCGTCTCTTCATCCTAGTACTTGAATTTTTTTTACCCAATTAATCTATCTCCTCTGTGTATTGCAGGTTTATTTTTTTTATGATCTCAATGTTTGTAAATTTATGTTTAATTTAAAACCATTTTGGTACTTAGCGTCAAGCTCTAACAAGCAATGTTTAGTATCTTTCTAAGTTTAATGGTTGAAAATGATAAAATATTCAAGACTTATCACTAAGCTTGTGATCCAAATAAATCCAATATATGCCGCATAATTCTTAACCTTAGTTTTGAATTTGACTAAAAGAAATTACTTAACAAATATACTTGAAAATATGAATGAGTAAAACTGTACAAAAATTCAAACTGTTATTATTATTATTATTATTTTGTTATTTGATCATAAAATCTAACTAATCCAATTTGAGTAGATATGAGACCTAATTTAGGGGTTAACTCTCATGATATTTACTTTTTCATTTCTAAAACTCAAACTCAAGAATCAATTAATGGAGTTTAATACCTATTATTCATAGATCATTAGTATTTATGTTAAATGATAATTTGTAATTTATAAGTTGGGAGTATTAATTGTCTTTATATTTTCCATGGATTGTTAAAGTCTTTTTAGGTTTTCTAAATCTTATTTTTCCAAGTAAGTTTTTATTATGCATTCTTCTATAAAATGATGTTCGGAATATGAAGAAAAATCAATAAAAAACAAAGTAACAATTTTTAATCTTCTAAAAAATTTCCTTCCCCTTTTCCTCTATTTCCAACAAATTTGGTGTCAGAACCATTATTAAAAAAGATGGCTACATCAAATCTAAAGTCTATTTTCTCATACATAGCAAGTCAAATTTCAGTTTTCAATGGAGAGCATTACGATTACTAGAATTCTCAAATGAAGACCATCTTTCTTTCATAAGATTTATAGGAAATGGTTGAAGAAGGTTATGAGGAGAGACAAAATCAGCAAAGTTCTTTTTCTTGGATTGAAGAAAAAAAGAAAGAATATAAGAAGAATGTGAAGAAAAATGATACAGTCCTAAGGATTATCGGAGTACGCAAAACTATCTATCTCATAATTTTTGGCATCAAAAAGGCCAAGGATGTGTGGGAAACTCTAAAAATGGAGTTTCAAAGGTCAGAAAAGGTAATCTCGATCAAGCTATAAAGCTTTTGGAGTGATTTTGATAATTTGTCAATAAAAGAAGGTGAAATTGTTAAAAAAAATTTCTCTAGAGTGGCTGAAATTATCAATCAAATCAAGAGTTATGGAGATATTGTTTCTAAAAAAAAAGTTGTTGAAAAAATCTTGAGAGGGCTTCTTCAAAAATTTGAGCACATAGTTGCTGTTATTGAAGAAACAAAAGATCTCACAAAGTTCACACAATATGAACTTATGAGATGTTTAAATACTCATGAGAAAAGATTAAACAAATACAATAATCAGCCTTTGGAGCATGCTTTTCAAGCAAAAGAGAACCACTTCAAAAATTCAAAACCACAACAAGAAGGTAGAGAGGGCTCAGGACAAACTCATAGCAGAGGTCGTGGAAGACATTCTCATGGTAGAGGTAGAGGAAGAGGAAGATGAGACTCTTTATGGTAACAAAAATCTGGTAACTCAGACTCTTACTATTTTATTTGTAAGAAACCTGATCATGAGTCTAACGATTATTATTTTAAATGCACTAAATATAAAATTCTTAATCATTTAGATAGGGATTGTAGGTATAAAGAGAAGGGAGAAAATCATGAAGCAAAAAAGTCAACTAATTTTTTAGTTGAAAATAATAAAATAAATTGTTCTTTTCTACCATTTCTAATGAAAAATATAGTGAGATATGGTATTTAGACAGTAGTTGTTGCAGTCATTTAACTGGAAATCAAACAACATATGAAGAGTTGGATGAAAATTACTCTTCTCATGTTGAACTTGGTGATGGGAAGCAAGTGAAGATCGAAGGAAAAGGAGTTATTATAGTTCATGCAAGTAGAGGTAATAAAAAGAATATTTATGATGTCCATTGTTCTCTTAATATTTCTCAGAATCTTTTGAGTGTTGGACAAATGATGAAAAAGGGTTACAAGTTGATTTTTTATGATGATAGATGTGAAATTTTTTATAAGAATTCTGAAAAACAAGTTGGTTCAGTGATGGTGATTTGTAATAATGTTTTTCTCCTCAATATGAAATCACTTTAGAATGTTGACTTTAGAAGTGAAAGTCTTAATGATTCTTATCTTTGGCATTTAAGATATGGTAGTTATTAAAGCAAAAGAATATGGTCGTTGGACTTCTAGAAATTACGAAGTAGGATAAAAATAAAGTGGCTATTTTTTAAAGATCTTGAAAATTGATCGTGGAGGAGAGTTCATTTACAAGGCTTTTCTCAATTATTGGAAAGAATAGGGCAGTTAAAGACAGCTAACAGTCAAACATATGCCTCAACAAAATGGCGTCGCTGAAAGGAAAAACAAAGCAATTGTAGAAATGGCCAGAAGCATGTTCAAAGTGAGTGGACTTCCCAACCAATTATGGGCTAAAGTTGTAAATACAACTGTATATATTCTCAATTGTTCTCCTACAAAAGCAGTTCAAAATAAAACTCGTTTTGAAGTGTGGCATGACAAAAAACCAGTTGTAAGTCAATTTAAGATTTTTGGGTGTGTCACTTATACCCTTGTTCGTTCTCCAAATGGAGAAAATTTTGATGAAAAATGAGAAAAACTTATTTTTATTGGATATGCTGATGAATCAAAAGGGTGTCGGCTTTTCAATCCAATAATTAATCAATTGATACTTTCAAAAGAAGTGATTTTTTATGAAACCGCAACATGAAAATGGGAAGCTGAAGAAGTTGCTAGAGTACCTATGGCCTTCATACCTCCTGAACCAAAGTAACCTGTTAAAGATGTTGTTAGTCCATCAAGGAGTAATAACTATAAAGGTGTTGCTGGTCTATTAAGGAGCAATAATTTTGAAGATGAATCATATTCTGAAACTCCTCCAAGAAGGTATCGCTCCTTGGCTGAAATTTATGAATCATGTAACATTGTATTCTTTACTTGTGAACCATAGTACTTTTAAGAGGCTATAAAAGAAGAAGTCTAGAGAAATGCCATAGATGAAGAAATGAGAAGTATTAGGAAAAATCACACTTGACAGCTAATAGATCTTCCAAATGAAAATGAAGCAATTGGCTTGAAGGGGTTCTTTAAGGCCAAGTATAATGAAGATGGTAATGTACAAAAACATAAGGCAAGGCTGGTTGAAAAATGGTATTTTCAACAACCTGGTGTAGATTGCAATGAAACTTTTGCTCTGGTAGTATGACGTATAGAGATTATCATAATTGTTCTTGCCTTGGTAGCTCAACTAGATTTGCAACATTTTCAACTTGATGTTAAATCAGATTTCCTTATTAGAGAGATAGAAGAAGAAATTTATGTCAAACAACCTCAAGGATTTGAAGCAAAATGAAAGGTAGAAAAAGTCTACAAGTTGCAAAAGGCACTTTATGGGCTCAAACAAGTATCAAGACATTGGAATAGTAAAATTGATGCTTATTTCCTACAAAATGGGTTTTTGAAAACTCCATCTGAACCATCTCTTTATGTGAAGAAAAATGGGGGTGATTTTCTAATTGTTTGTCTCTATGTTGATCTGATTTACGCAAGAACTAATGCTAAAATGGTGCAATCATACAAGGAAGCAATGATGAAAGAATATGAGATGACAAACCTTGGACTAATGAAGTAGTTTCTTGGAATTCGGGTAAAGCAATCAAAAGGAGATATTTTTATTTTTCAAGAAAAATATGTAATAGATTTGTTCAAAAATTTTTGAATGGAAAATTGCAAACTAGTAGCAACTCCTATGGCTTTCAATGAAAAATTGTAGTACAATGATTGAGTAGAAAAGTGTGATCCAAATAGTTATAGAAACCTTGTAGGTTCCTTGATTTATTTGGCAAATACAAGGCTGATGTTCTATATCCTGTCAGTTTAATATCCAGATTCACGAATGCTCCAAGTAAGCGTCATTTTGCAGTAGCCAAGAGGATACTTCAATACCTTCGAGGGGCTAAAATGCTAGGAATCAAATTTTTGAAAGAAGAGGATAGTAAGCTAGTTGGTTTCATTGATAATGATTGGGCTGAAGGTTTTGATGATAGAAGGAGCACTTCAGCATTACTTTTTGTCTGAGATCTAAAATCATTTCATAGAGTTCAAAGAAGCAAAGTTCAGCTGCATTGTCATTAGCAGAGGATGAATATATTGTAGGAAATGAAACTATTTGTAAAGCAATCTAGTTAAGTAGAATTTTGATTTATAGCAAAAAGTTATAGATCTTACTCTTATTTGTTGTGATAAGAAGTTTGTAATTTCAATGACTAAGAATCCAGTCTTTCATGGAAGATCAAAACATACAGAGCTACAACACAATTACATTCGTGATATGGTTTGGAAGATTGAAATTTATTTAGATTTCATTCAGACAGCAGATATTCTTATAAAGATAGTATCCATTGAAACGCTTCAATGGTTCAAGAATATTATGAAGATTACAAATTAAGAGGGGGTGTTAAATAATAATTTGTAATTGATATTTGGAGTATTAATTGTTTTATGTTTTCCTAGAATTGTTAAAGTCTTTTTAGATTCTCTAAATCTTATTTTTCCAAATAAGCTTTTATAATGCATTCTTCTATAAAGTGATGTTCTGAATATGAAAAAAAATCAATAAAAAATAAAGCAATAGTTTTTAATCTTTTGAAAATTTTCCTTTCATGTTTTCTCTGTCTCCAAAAATTTAAACCCGTGACTAAGAAACCAAGAGTTGTAGTACTAAGATCTCCTCTCTTGACTGAGGTCGTTAAGTTCAGTTCTCCATTCCCTCCCTTGAACCATGCCTTCTTTAGTATTCAATCTAAATTTCTTGATTAAAATTTTATGCTCTACTCAAAGTCTTAATTTGCATTCTATCATGCTTTTGCCAAAACATTCATACAATAATATGCTGCTGAATTTTTCTAGATACTTACTATTGGTAGCAGTTGTGAGAACCAATTTAGGTGCTAATTTTTTAGTACCTGTTTTTTTCAATTCTCAATAATCGAATTCGAGATTTTGATTAAAATATTCTAGTTTCCTACCACTAAACATGCATGTTGGTTAATATGCTGTAGAATGATCATTCTTTTCATGTGAACAAACAATTAATCAAAATTATTTCTTAAAATTAACTTCATGCTCTCAAACAATATGGATGTAGTTAGCTCAAATACTAAATCTTAGTTTTAAAATACATTTGCAATATACAGTAGAAATAAAAATTTACCACAACTATAGTAGTCCAAAAGTTAATTAAAGTATGGAATAGACTAGCTTTCTCTTTAACTATCAAAAGTGTCTTCCAATCTATTACTATGCAACTTCATTGCCATGATCTTGATGGAAGAGCCATGGTTTTATGAATAGCTAGAGTAGGGACACCTCATGTTTGTTCACTTTATACTTCTCTACCATCAAGACAACAACTCCTAAGAAATAACTCATTATTCATGATTTAACACATATAAGGTAACACTTACCTTATGCAAAGGAAGGCTAACCACATGGAAAAAAAAGTGTGTACCCATGCAAGGGAATATGAGGTATGATTTATTCTCATCATGTAAGAAATTGGATGTGTAATATATATGGACCACAACGAGTACTGATGGTACATGGCTCAAGGCCCATTACCAAAAAGATCAGAACTTTACTATGAGTCCATTAACTTGGGCTCATCAAACTAAATGCACCAACTCCTCGGTCATCCTAGTCCTCAGCACTTAAACTCCTTGGTTACTTCACTCCCTGGTGAATATGTCACACAACTATAATTCATTTGGTCACGTGATAAGCACAACTTAAGACAATCAATAAAGGAAGTAAATCTTTAAGAGAGTTCAAACTTTCTTTATGTGGATAAGAATCTTCCCCATTCTCGGAACAATCTCGCCGAACAAGGAAACATGCCTCGAAATGTACTCTTAATGAGGCCCGAAGATCCCATGACAATTGGGTACACACTTTATTGATCTCCATCAGATTGGCCCCATCCGTGGAAATAGTCTAAGAGAAACTTACTCCCAGTCTAGATCTCCATTACAGTTGCAATCATGTCACAAAAAAGGAAAAGGTCACTTATTGGCTTCAACGATGGCGATTTAATTAGAGTTCCACTAGACCACCATGACCCTCTTGTTATTATAGCGGATATAGGTTTGCACATGGTTAGGAGAATCCTCATTAACCAAGGTACATGCCATGAAATCCTTTATTGGGTCGCTTTTCAACAAATAGGTCTCGTCCCATTGGACTTACAACCCCAGATAGTTCTAATAAGAGGACTCTTCGGTGAATTATTATACCCATAATGCACCATAACACTCTCTGTAACCTTGGAAACTTCTCCAAATCATGCCACCGCTGGAGTCACATTTAGTGTAGTCAAATCTCCCTCTCTTTACAATGCCATCCTCAATCATTCCAGCTTAAATGCCCTAGAAGCCTTGCCAAGTACTAAGTACATGGAAGTCAAATTTAGAACAACACATGACATTGTAACCCTTAACTGCGATCCTATATCTCAACCACTTCCATCTGGGGAAAGCAAAGAAAACTCTCAATAGAAACAGCTGAATTCAGGGACGATCCTATGTTGACAAACAAACCCCAACCCACCGAAGAGGTGGAAGAGATCCCAATTACCAAAGATCTCATGCAAACTATCCAGATTGGAATCTGTTTGCCACCACCTATGTGCAAGGCTGGTACGAGGCTATTATTGAATGCCTTCGTCGTCATTCTAAGATCTTTGCATGGTCACCTGAAGACATGCCAGGGATCCACCCCTTGGTGATTGTTAACTGGTTGACTGTTGACTCAAGCCGTGAGTCTATCAAGCAGAAGAAAAGAATATTCACACTGGAATTCCAATGAGCGATTCAAGAGAACGTACAGAAACTTCTAACGGTGAGCTTCATCAGAAAGATGAAATACCCATAATGATTATCCAACGTAGTCATGATAAAGAAGGCTAATGACAAGTGGAGGATGCGCGTCGATTTCAGAGATCTTAACAAAACATGCCCAAAAAACAGTTATTCACTCTCTAACATCGATAAACTCATAGACAACTCCTCAAAACTTCTTAGGTTACTAGTTTTTGAGATTCATGGTTACCTGGTTATAACTAAATCCGGATGGCCTCCAAGGACAAGGAGAAGACAAGCTTTATTACACAATTCAGCACTTATTATTACAAAATCATGCCCTTCGGCTTAAAATGCAAGAGCCACCTTTTAAAAATTGGTCAATAGAGTCTTCGACGAATAGATCGGCAGAAATGTAGAAGCTGAAGACCACCAGTGTAAAAGGTTATGCGAAAGAGCTAGAGGAAACCCTCAAAACCTTGGAGCATTACAACATGAGGCTCAATCCGGCCAAGTACACTTTTGGAATTACGTTGGGTAAATTCCTTGACTTCCTAATCACAAACCGAGGGATCGAAACTAATCCGAAAAAAATTCAAACCATCATGGATATAACACTACCTGGAACACTAAAAGAAATGCCATGCCTCATAAGGCAGATTGTCGTCTTAAACTGATTCATGTCTAAAGTTAGAGAAAAATACAAACCCTTATTCGATACCTTGAAGAAATCTTAAAAATTCGCGTAGACTTTTGAATGTTAAGCTGCCTTTGATAAATTTAAGGAATATCTTTCATCACTGTCGTAGTTTTCTCAACCTACCACTACTAGAAGATAGACTTTTAGCAATGGAAAAATCCATTGCTAAAAATCTTTTTTCCGTTGCTGAAAGCTATTAGCGACAGATTTTATCCATCGCTGAAAATTACCCCGCTAAATATCAGCGACGGATTAAAAACGGAAAAAATCCGTCGCTAATGATTAGCGATGGAAAAAATCCATCACTAATAGAAAAAGAAAAAAAAAAGAAAAAAAGGGAAAAAAATCAGCGATAGATTGGGATCCATCGCTGGTTTTTTATTTCTTAAAAAAAACGGATCACTGCTCCAAGCCTGCCGACCTACCGGCCCGCTTCCTTAATTTGTCAGAAATCCTTGCGCCAAGTTTTGAATCTGAGTACAATGAACATGACAAGAGCACCTCCATCAGTAGACAAGTTAAGCATCTTGTCTTAATCTTTTTCTTTTACTTATTATTTTTACCTCATATTTTTTAATAAAAATAAAATAAAATTATAATTTATTATAAAATAATGAAATAATGTTATTTTAGCTTAAAATGAAATAATTTTATTTTAGCTTAAAATAAAATAATAAAAATTTTAAAATAATAAAATAATATTATTTTTCTACAAAATAAAATCAAAATCAAAATAAAAAGAATTATTAAATAAAAATAAAAAATTTTAAAATTTTAAAAAATTATAAAAATTATAAAAAATTATAAATTATAACAATTAAAAAATAAAAAAATATCCGTCGGTAATCCGTTGTTAATTATTTTTATCTCTTATTTTTTAATAATAAAAAAATAATATAAAATTATAATTTATTATAAAATAATAAAATAATTTTGTTTTAGCTTAAAATAAAATAATAAAATAATATTATTCTTCTACAAAATAAAGTGAAAATAAAAATAAAAAGAATTATTAAAGATAAATAAAAAATTAAAAAAATTAAAAAATTAAAAAAAAATCCATCGGTAATTTATCACTAATTTTTCTGTCGGTAAACTGTCACTAATTTTTCCATTGATAATTCATCGCTAAGTTTTCTGTTGGTAATGTGTCATTAATTTTTCCGTCACTAATCCGTCAGTAATCCATCGCAAAAAGGTTTATAAAATTATTTTAATTTTAAATTTTTTTTTTTTACTGTTGACTACTACAGAGATGGATTAGCGACGGAAATATTCCATTGCTAATCTATTGCAAATCGCTTGATATTTTGTCCGACAGTATTCCGTTGCTATTAGCGACAGTATTCTATCGCTATTAACGAAGAAATTTTTTCAGTCGGTAATTTTCCGTCGTTGAAGATCTGTTTTCTAGTAGTGTATCCTCCATCGTCATAGTGGCCCAGCACTAGCCACTAAAGCAAATTTTACAGAAGAGGGATATCTCAGGTTGGCTAATCAAATGGAGCATCGAACTCGAGGAGTTTAACATTGACTATCAACAAAGACCCACTATCGAAGGACAGGCTCTTGCTAACTTCATCCCCAAGTGCACAATCCCATACTACGATGAACAAACACCTGCCTGTCCTCGAGAAGAGCATGCATTACCTCCTTAGACACTATATGTGGATGGGTCCTCCAACTCATCAAGAAGCGGAACTAGACTCGTTCTAATGGGTCCCGATGACTTCAAAACTGAATACGCTCTCCGCTTTGACTTCAAAGCCACTAATAACCAAGCTAAGTACAAGGTGCTCCTAATAGGGCTGCGAATCACGGCGTCAATGAGAGCTCGAGAAATAAGGATGTTTATAGACAGCTAGCTTGTGGTTAAGCAAATCGAAGGTGCCTACGAAACTAGGGAACCGATAAAGACAAGGTACCTGACGAAGATACAAGAAGTAATATGGGGATTCCATAGAGTCGACATTCAACAAATTCCAAGATCGAAAAACGTTAAAGCTGACACACTCTCTAAGTTGGCCAGCTCGGACTCAGTAGCCACGAGCCGAATAGTATATATCGAGAGCCTCCTCTACCCGAGCATCAATGAACCAAAATAGATTCTGTCAATAAACGAATCACCTAGTTGGAAAGATTCCATACATGCTTACATTAGCAATAGTCAACAACCAGAGGCGCTTGCAGAACAGCTAAGATCAAATGAAAGTCCACCCAATACGCCATCATCAATGGAGCCCTCTACAAGAAATCCTTCACTTACTCCTACCTTAAATATCTAACTCCCAAAGAAAGAAACTATGTTCTTTGAGAAATACAAGAAGGGGTATGCAGCAATCACTTCAGAGCATGGAACCTAGCAAACAAGGCTCTAAGACAGGGGTACTTCTGACCTACTATGAAAGCTAATGCAAATGCATTTATCAAGAAATATGATAAGTGCCGGTGCTTTACCTCAATCCCCCATCAACCTTCTACCGTATTATGCCAAGCCCTGGCCATTTGCATAATGGGGGAGAAACATACTAAGGCTATTCCTCCGCACCACAAGATAGTGTAAATTTATTATCGTCATCATTAACTGCTTCACCAAGTGGGTAGAAGTAAATCCATTAGCACAGATCATAACCAAAAAGATACAGAAGTTCATCTGGTCATTGATAATCATAAGGTTCTAGCTACCTTACTCTTTGATTACTGACAATGGACACCAATTTGATAACAAAGAGTTCAAAGAATTCTGTGACAAACTAGAGATTCAACACTGCTTGACATAAGTTGCCTATCCCTAATCCAACAGCCTTGCCAAGATAACCAACTGAATAATTCTACAAGGGCTTAAGACCACGCTAGATGAAGCAAAAGGTTATTGGGCTAACGAACTCTATAGAATTCTCTAAGCCTACTGTACTATGCCAAGGAGGGCCATAGGGGAAACGCCATTTAGATTGACATACAAGTCAGAAACAGTATTACCAGTTGAAATAGGAATTCACTCATTATAAGTAAAGCAGTATCAAAAGGAGCCAAATGAGTCTACCCTACAAGAACAATTAGACCTCCTATCAGAGTCAAGAGACATGACATCCACTTAAATGGAGGTACATCAATAATAGATGGCCCGATACTCCAACAAAAGGGTCAAGGCTAAAACATTCAAACCGGAAGATCGGTACTCCATAAAGCGGAAACAATAGGATAACCATAGCCGAGGAGCAAACTTGCACCCAATGGGAAGGCCCATATTGGATACACTTGGTCCAAAGACCTGAAATTTACCGATTCAATCATTTAGATGATCAGCCATAGCCCATTTATGGAACTCTGAAAACTTGCATATTTATCATCAATAAGTTTCATAACAATCATATCTTTGTCGTCTATCGCTCTATGATGCATTGATGTTAATAAAATATTTTCAGTATAACGAGCACATACCTTTTAGTTAGGCACCTCGTTATACTCCCACCGCGGAACTAGCTAGATCCAACATAAAACACCTGCCTCCTGGCACACTATGGTACACTTATACATTTTACAGGTCACAATGCCTCCAAGTACCCTCAGTGCAACTCTTGGTATGCTCATACATTTTACAAGGCGCAATGCCTCCAAGTATCATCGATGTAACACCTGATACGCTCATATATTTCACAAGGCACAACGCCTCTGTACCCTCAGTACAACGCCTGGTATGTTTATACATTTTATAAGGCACAACGCTTAGTACGCTCATACATTTCACAAGGCTTAAATGCCTCTGAATACCTTCAACGCAACGCTTGGTATGCTTATACATTTTATGAAGTGCAACACCTCTGAGCACCTTCAGTGCAACGCATGGTATGCTCATACATTTTACAAAGTGCAATGCCTTCGAGTACTTTCAGCGCAATACCTGGTATGCTCATATATTCACAAGACACAACACCTCTAAGTACTCTTAATGTAATGCCCGGTACACTTATACTTTTTACAAGGTACAATGCCTACGAGTACCCTTGGTGTAATGCCTGGTACGCACATATATTTTTCAAGGTGTAACGTCTCTGAGTACTCTTGGTGCAACACCTGGTACGCTCATACATTTCACAATGCGTAATACCTCTTGATTACTCAGGGCAAGGCCTGGTATGCTCATACATTTCACAAGGCGAAACACCTCCGAGTACTCTTGGTACAACACTTGGTACACTTATACATTTTACAAGGCACAACGCCTCTCAATATTCTCAGTGTCACGCCTGGTACGCTCATACATTTTATAAGGTGCAATGCCTTCAAGTACTTTTGGTGAACGCCTGGTACCCTTATACATTTTAAAAGGTGCAATGCCTCCAAGTACCTTTAGCGCAATGCTTAGTATGCGCAACACTTTCGAGTGCCTTCGGCACGATACCTGATACGTCAAACGCTTTCAAGGCACAACACTCGAAACCATGTACACTGAGGCATTATCAACACTCTCAACACCATTTTAACAAGTCCTGTTGGCACAGTCTCTACCTATGACTTCAGATCTCTTATCTATCTGGCATATAAC
Source organism: Dillenia suffruticosa (assembly GCA_033439265.1). Taxonomy (NCBI): domain Eukaryota; kingdom Viridiplantae; phylum Streptophyta; class Magnoliopsida; order Dilleniales; family Dilleniaceae; genus Dillenia; species Dillenia suffruticosa. The sequence continues at coordinate 12,993,048 of JAVTVX010000001.1, forward strand.
TGTAAAACAGATGTCTCTACTTGCTCATCAATGGACAATGAGAATGACATAAAGGTAAAGGCAATCGAGAAGAAAGAAAAGGAAGTGGATGACAAGTACATCAATAAGAACAAACAAAAGAATCATTAGGTACATAAAAAAGGAAACTTTTTTCATTCATTTTTCAATAACATCTCTACACGACAATTCAAAATTCACACTAACATCCAGAAACCTAAGTTCTTATATATACACAATGGTTATGAGAACAAAAAAGATAGGAGAAGGCTCTTTTCTCAATATCAATTTCTCCCAGCCTCTTTACACTCCTTAGAAGACGCCGACTTTGAATCTAACTATCCCATTCTCTTCACTCCTAAACCCAGGGGTATTGATAATGTACAGCCTACTAGGCAAAGGGATTAGTCATCGCCATTAGACCCCACAAAAGAAGAATTCTCTAATCCTCCAATTTGGAATACAAAAAGGAGATGGGAATACCACCAAATGCAGGCATCTTTAGGAACTCATAGAGCCAACTATCACAAACTTGGGTAACCAAGTGATGTGATAGGATCTCGTATCGACAATCTCCACCATTGATGGAATCTCATATCGACAATATCTAAAAAGCACAAAATAACCACCATACAAAATCCATCATCTTTAGTTCAAACGCTTGCTAAGAACCATACCGGGTTTGGGTTACCAAGTGCCGTGTTGCTTCATTTGAATCCTTATAAGCTTTAATTTTCTCACTTACTCACTCATTCATAGGATATAACACAGACTATGAATCCTCGTTACAAGCCCTCGCTATTTATAGCTAATGCCTTAATAATAGACCTTGCAAATAAAGCAACATGCCTTGAAAATGGAACAACCACTTTCCCATTAAATAAAGGATCGACCTTCTAACTCCTATAGTAACGACATAACTGACTCCCCATCTTTTTTGTCTCGTGATAACATCCATGTTTAATGAACCATGACTTAACTCTTATAACTGTTTCGCTTCTCTTCTGAAAGTTACAAAAGCGATATCTCTACTTATGATGCTATCTCTTTGACCTAACCTTAGGAGTGGGGACAAATGATGGTACGTGGGCCAAGGCCCATTATCAAAAGGATCAGAACTTTATTATGAGTCCATTAAGTCAAGCTCATCGAACCAAATTTACCGATAGCTTCTCGATCTTCCTAGTCCTTGACACTCAAGCTCCTTGGTCACTTCGCTCCTTGGTGAATACGTCACACAACTATAATTCATTCAGTCACGTGATAAGCATACTTGGAGATAACCAATAAAGTTTATCTTTAAAGGACTTAAAATTTCCTTATACGGATAAGAATCTCCCACATTCTCAAAACAATCTCACCGAACAAGGAAACATGCCTCAAAATGCACACTTGATGATGTCTGAAGATCCCATGACAGTTGGGACCTTCCCCAATCAACAAAATAACGTACCTCCAAGAGACCTTTGACTATAATCCCTGTAATCTTAGAAATTCACAATAATCTCTTCACAAAAAAAACTAGAGTTATGACGCCCCCAACACTTCATGAAACTTTCCAAGAGCCACGGATATATAAGTACAGTATCGGCTGTTGTCCAGGTAAGTTCTCTTGGAACCTTACATATCAAACATACAGGCGATACAAGTCGAGACACTCTTTTTCTCTATCTGTTTTTCAGATTCTAAAATCGCGTTTTCTAATTTGAGTATCGGAATCTTCCCCATCGAAGCATCCTCCAACAGTATTTGTAGGTCACATCCTTCGCGAACCTTCGGATCACTTCTCAACTCATGACTCCAACTCAAACAGGCAAAGCATGTATCTGTGGAGAAAACCCACCTCCATCAAGTACTTTAAGAAAATTGTCTCACATATTTTCTAAAAATTACTAAAATTTGGCATTGCCCAATTTTGGACCAGAGACCTTTAGTGTTATACTGGTGCAATAAACCAACTATACCACCGCATCATTGTCCATTGTAGCATCTCTAAGCCATGACAAAAAGAAAAATCACACAAAAATATAATTTACTATAAAATTGCTTATAAAAAGATAAAAAAGGAACATTATATTGATGATGTTTTTTATTGAAGGCCACCCGTAAAGAAGAGAAGAAAGCACAATCAAATATCCTTTCTCTCAAACTCTCTTTATACAATATTATTTCTAAGTACAAATCAAATATTATAACTGGTGCATTTCAAAGAGAGCTTTATTAGTATCCAATAATAGGTAACACTGTGCGACAAACAAGGATAGTTTAACAATGTTTAGCAAAGGACAGTGCTGCAAGGCAGATGAAGTTTTGGCAATAAATATATTCCAAAACTATAAAGAAGAAATAAAATGATAAAACAGCAATGGTGACAGACAAAATTTTCCATCACATACCCATATAAAAGTAGTGAAACTATGTTGTCCCCCAACACCATTAGCATTATCCCATGATCATTTCGGTGAAATCCATCCAGGTAAACTATTACTATGATAAGAATGAATCATGGTATATCATCTGTTTCTTTGTTTGATTTCCTGTTTCTATGTTGCCCTTTTAATGGGAAAGAAGAAAAAGGTTGAAACTTTTGAGAAAAGCCAACAAGTTGTAAGAAAAGATATGCACGCTTAATTAACCTTTTTTATGTTGCAGGATCCTTTACAAGTCACCTAAAATTAAAGGTGGGCCTTTTGTATACTATTTCATGCTATTTCTTTGCCTTATTGAATCAATTCCCTTTACACACTTTCAAACCAAGCTTATTAGAGAAACATGATTAGTCAATTATGAAAACCAAGAAAAAGAAGAAGAAAATATAAATGAATCCTCACAATAATTCAAAAAGTTGAAATGCCTCGATCCACGATATTTGTAGATACCATCCAATCATGCAGGGTCGCAATATTGTACTCTCTTCAAGACTTCGATGCAGAGCTAAAGGATGTTCTTTTGCATGTGTATTCATGAAATGCTTTTTGAAAATTATGAGTCTTTTGGGATTCTTGAAAATTAATGGATTATAAAAACTCATGTACCCCAAAATCTTATATGTTTTGAAAATTGAATAGCGTTCATAAAAATAATAAAACCCTTGATTTGAAAAATCTCATGATTTGCCATTCTTAGGCATGCTTAAAAACATGAGGTGTTATATGGACATTCTTATATTAAAAATGTATAGTAACATGGGTGACAAAATATTTTCCGCTTTTTAAATATGTTTTGTTTTTATTAAATGAGTTGCTCTCAAACTATATAAGGGAATCTGCTAAACATACAATCACTAAATAAACGAAAATTACTACTTAAACTCGGACGTACTGACCAAAAAAATATCGAATTCACCAAATGTTTTAGCTATGCTACTTATTTTGTACACTTGCAGATCTCTTTTCAAATATATGTAAACATTCATCTATTTCTATTTCTATTTCTGTTATCCTCGTAAAGTTATGTGTTTTGTCTACTTGGGTTCATGTCTCTTTGGTGGGGTGTCTAGGCTCTCCTCCACCTGCTCTAAATACACAGTACAATTCAGCATATCATAAGAAAGAAAGATTGAGAGTTTTATTAGCCTGAGAATTGTTTTTTGGAGCTTAGGACCGATAGTGTAAAATTGATCATTCGGAGTTTTGTTGTGGTTAACTTGTTGTATTATGATTATCATGCTTTTTTTTTTAATTATTTTACAGGTTTTGCTTAGGTAGTCCACATATTACTAGCTAGGCCTGCCGAACAAGGCCCGAGCTTTAGATTAGATTTTGTGAAAAATTAACATTTTTAATATAAAAAAATTATTAATAAAAATGTATTTTTGTTCTTTTGTTTTGTGGAGGGTTATTGGACTAAATTTACGTAAGAGGAAAATTTCTTATATAATATTTAAATAAATCAAAATAATTACTATAATTTGAATATATTAATTTTAAAAAAATAATACTCAATAAGTTAACGATGGGTCATCCCATGATATGCCTAGTTTTCAGGGTTGCATTTAAAACACGTGATCATGTCAACTTCAAAGCCCTCAATTATTACATAAAATCGTCTGAAAATTCTGGGGCGTGATTTTCGGTGGCTTGGCCTTTAAAGAACAACTTCGTTTTCACAAGGCGTCGACATAAGATGATAATAGCATTTGATTAGAAGTTTCTTCTTGTTGAAGAAAATTAAGAATGCAGAGATGGTTAGGAGGGCAGGAATAGATGACATGATCCTCAGTATCTTGTTTTCTTTTGCTTTGGTTCTATCAATCTTAATCAGCTTTATTTCTGTGTCATTTGTCTTGTTTATATTTCAATATCCCCCTCGTAAGGATCACCTATGCATGACGGCACTCGTAGCAAACAATCAAAATTTTAGGGATTCATTTAATTGAAATGTCGGTTTTGGATTCTAAAAGGAGCGTCTCTGTTCCAGTAATGCTTGACCACTGCGCAGACTAAGACGTATCCAAGTTTAGACAAAGCTAGGATCAATTAAAAGAAAAAGAAAAAGAAATACATGCCCATGGCCGCCTTATGATTCCATTTCGCTTATTTATACCTTTAAGATTTTTTCTTTCGATTATTAATTTGTTCATGTGAAAAATAATATTTCACTGATTCTCTCTTTTGACTGAATTCACCTCCGATAGTCCATTATACTTCTCTGTCCCTTTTTACTCTTCATTCACTTAAAAATAAATGCCAAATATCAACAGAAAGAAAGCCGTTGGTTAAAGCATAGATATACTAATAGATTTTAGCATCCATTAATATAATAGTAACATCCACTGACGTCTATCAAGAATAATTAGTAAAAGTATCAAATTTTACCAACAATGAGATTAAACTGTTAATCAGGGATATTGTTATACTAATGACTTATATCATCCGTTGGGATAAAAGGTTGTAAATGAAACTTATTGAAGTTCCATGGATAAATCTAGTAAAAAAATGCTGGTCACTTCTTGAAAAAACGGTGGGAAGCTAGTAAAAAATTTGATAAAATATCCAAAAAGGAAAAAGGAAAAATATAAAAGAGAAGTAGAAGACTTCGTGTTTGCCTCTCTCTGATCCTCTCTCCTCTTCTTTACCCTAGTTTCCAACACCGCAACTTCTCTTCGACATTGAAACCACATTGAACCTTGTCCGCAGCATCATCGAAGAAATCACCAGCCATCAAGATCTTCTCTCTCTCTCTCTCTAAATCTTGTGCTCTCTCCTCTCTCTTTCATACTCCTTTGATTCGTGATGGCAACTACCCTGGTGCCAAAAACAATAACCCTTTACCATTGACAGATCCTCTATCTCCCTCAATAATCTCTCCTCTCTCTCCCTTTCTTAGCGTGTGGCTCCATGCACCACCATCTTCTATCTCTCTCCCTTCCACCCATGAAGCTTTCTATCTCATTCTTCTTCAATGCTTCTAGTTTTTCTTGCCAAACCTTCGGTTAGAGATTGAAGACCATTCTCTCATCCTCAGAAATGATTTTTGATCATCACCAAAGTTCGATTAAGAACTCAATCCTCTCCCCGCTTCTGGTGACGATGTGCTTGTTGAAAATATATAGGCCCACTTGGGCCCAAGACTTTTGGCCCAAGTGGGCCCATGATTTTTCCATTCTCCAACGGCTATATAGTCGTTGGAGGGGAGTGGACTTTATCCACTCCGATCTCTCTTCCTCTATTATTTTTTATTTTATTTTTTCTTTCTCTCTCTTACCATCTTCTATAAATAGAGATTTTCTCTTCTCTAATCTCTCGTCCAAAATCTCTCATCTCTTTCTTTATCTTTGTAATATTGAGATAATTTCTCTTTCATACTCAATAGAAGAAATTCTCTTCATTTTTCAATTTGTTTTTTTGATATATTTTCTCCTTATTTTTCTTTTATTTGATCACATTTTTATCTCTCTTTGTCCATATTTAAATTTATGCTCAAAACTTTTATAAAGTCCATTCTCTAGTATGTGATTGCATAACATATTTAGAAAAATTATGTCTAGTGACAAATATTTGTCAAAGGAAAGAGGTATTTAAGCGAGAACAGACGAGTTCTACCTCTTTTCTGGGAACTTTCTTGGTGCTCCCTACTACAGAACGGTTTGGGTTAAATTTAAGTAAGGTTTACAAATTTCTACATGGTATCAGAGCAGAATTCTATTATTTCCCAAATGATAAATCCCCCTTCCTTGTTTACTTCATTTCAAACCCAACTTTTTTTTTTCCACAATCCTAACCTTTACAAATTATTTCCAATGGGTAGGGCACATCAAAAGATCACTCAATGCTCTAAAACTCTTGAAATTTATAACGAATGAACCTCTTGATATTACCGACCCCACATATAAAGAATGGAAAGAAAGAGATGATCAAGTCTTCATTCTCCTCTCTAGTGCCATGCATCAAACTCACAAAAATATGGTGTCATCTTGTCCAAATTTTAAATCTCTATGGGATCAAATGTACGATCTATATGGGCAAGAATCAAATGTGGGAAGAATTTTTGAAATCAAACGAAAGATCGCCAACATTCAGAAGGAGGAGAAAATTATTTCCCAATTATTTTAAGAATATGAAGATCTATGGAATGAATTGGACATGCTAAGCCCACATACATGTGATCCGAAGATATTGTTAAAACGGAAGGATGAAGATAAGTCTTTTGGCCTTCTTGTCTCTCTTGGTGAATGCTTCTCAAATCTTCGCCAAGAAATCCTTCGGATGAAAGACTTCCCTTCATATCAAGAAATCCGATTCCTAATTCAAATGGCTGATGCTAACATGAGACTTGAGGAGGCTTCACAATCAAAAGTTGAAGTTCACAGATTTAAAATTGAGCAACAAACCTCTAAACTTGTACCAGAACAATCCATTGCCAATAGAGTCTATCAACCTTCTCATAAGAAAGGATGCTCACATTACAAGAGGCCAAACCACACCAAAGAGAAATGTTGGTTTCTTCATCCCCATCTCAAACCAGAGCATCTTAAAAGGAAAGAACAAGGAGCACCAAAAGTAGCACAGAATGTGGCATTGGAAACGGCTCTTGAAGGCATCACCAAACTACTAAAACAAGTCGTCAATAATTCTGGTAACTCCTCAAACTCCACTTATTATTCTTAAAATTGGTTAATAGATTCGGAATGTGACTATCATATGGTTAAGGATAAAGAAAAAATATAATGTTTTTAACCCCTTCTCAATCCTAAAATAGTCAAGATAGTTAATAGACAAAATTTGAAAGTTAAAGAATTTGGAGAAGTTGAATTTTTTATAAAAAACTTAAATGTCTTATATGTTCCTAAATTTACCTCCAATCATATGTCAATTAGTAAGACAACTAAGGACCAAAATTGTAAGGCTATTTTTTATCCTGATAGTATTGTTTTTCAGGATTTCAAGTCGAACCAAGTGATTGGTAGAGGATATAGAAAGAACAATTTATATTTTTTTTATCAAGACAAACAAGCTTTTGTAGCATATGCAGAAGATAATCAACTTTGACATGCTAGATTAGATCACCCAAATGATCAAACCTTAAAATTACTTTTTCCAACAAAAGTTTGTAAAAATGATCATTGTGAAGTATGCATCTTTGGAAAACAAACCCGAGTATTTTATCCAATTTCAGAAACTATTTATAAAAATATCTTTGATCTTGTGCATTCAAATATATGGACATCCCATGTTGAATCTAGAAGAAATTTCAAATATTTTATATTTTTTATAGATCATAAATCTAGATACACGTGGGTATAAATGCTTCATACTAAGGCACATGCTTTTGAAGCATTTAAGAATTTTAACTTTATCTTGAAACAATATGATACTCATATTAAAACATTTAGAACTGATAATGGAGGTGAATGTATGAGTAATGAATTCAAAGAATACCTAGAAAACAAAGGAATTATTCATCAAATATCTTGTTCTTATACTCCACAACAAAATGGGTAGCAAAAAGAAAAAAAAAAGACATTTATTAGAAATAGCAAGGACCATGATATTTTTTGCAAATATGCCTAAAATATTTTGGAATGATACAATTAGTACAGTTGCACATGTAATTAATCGACTTCCCACAAAGATACTCAATGGAAAATCTCCTTTAGAGATATTTAGAAAAGAAAAGCCATTTTTATCTCATCTTAAAATATTATGTTGCACATATTATTCTCATATTCCTTCTCAAATAAGAGATAAGTTAGAAAAGAAGGAAAGACGTTGTGTTTTCATAAGCTATGCATCATTTCAAAAGGGATATCTATGCTATGAACCCAAAACTAATAAAGTCTATACATCTAAGAATGTAATATTTTTTGAAGATAAATTATATTTCAAAAAACATAACAAAAATAAAGATTTCATAGAAAGAGACTTACAAATCCTTTTTTGGGAATCCCTAAGAGTTGAAAATAAATCTCCTCAAGAAGTAGTTCTATAACCAAATATGGAACAAGGGGGAGAAGAAGAAAATATTTTAGAAAAAGAGGAGCCAAATGAACAAGGAAGAGAACAAGTTAACGAAGAAAATGAAGAAAATGAAGAAATTCTTATAGAACTATCATCACCACCTCCTTTACTTAAAAGATCAACTAGGTTGAGACGTCCCTATGAATGGTTAAATAAAGAAGTTTATTATAATTCTAAAGTTACATCTCTTCCTATCTCTGATTTTTATACAACTAATAATGTTTCTTCTAATCATTAAGAGTTCTTGAATGGCATTAACCAAGTATAGGAACCTTTGAATTATGAAGAAGCTAATGCTTATCAAGAATGGAGAAAAGCTATGAAGGAAGAATTGGATGCTCTTACCAAGAATCAAACTTGGGAGATCACCACTCTTCCTAAAGGAAAGAAAGCGGTAGGGTGCAAGTGGATTTACAAGGTCAAGCATAAGAGTGATGGAACAATCGACCGCCTCAAAGCAAGACTTGTAGCCAAAGGCTTAACTCAGACATATGGAGAAGACTACACTAAAACTTTTGCTCCGGTAGCTAAAATGACCACAGTCTGAGTTTTATTGTCTCTTGCAACAAACTGGAGCTAGCCGATATTTCAAATGGATGTGAAAAATGCATTCTTGCAAGGAGATTTGAAGGAGGAAGTTTACATGAGACTTCTTCAAGGGCTTGAAGGTAAAGAAGGACAAGTATGCAAACTCAATAAGGTCATCTATAGTTTGAAACAATCTCCCCGAGCTAGGTATTCTAAACTTAGCACCGCTCTCCTTAGTTATGATTTCTTTGAGTGCAACAGTGACTCATCTTTATTTACAAAATTTTTTAATGAAAAAGTCACCGTTGTACTTATCTATGTCGATGACATAATTATAACCGGGAATGATATAAAACAAATAGATCAAGTTAAAAAATTTCTTAAGTCTAAATTTGAAATTAAAGATTTAGGAAAACTAAGATACTTTCTAGGTATAGAACTTGCCTACTCCTCTAAAGGACTTGTTCTATTCCAAAGAAAATACATGTTTGATCTTTTGCAAGAAACAGGAAAAATTGGAGCCAAACCAGCTTGTAGCCTAGTCTCAACCTTTGAAGAAGGAAAGGATAATGATCAATACTTTACCGACATTCCAAAATATCAGAGACTCGTTGGGAAGCTTATTTACTTGACGATCACCAGACAAGATATAGCATATGCGGTTAGTCGATCAATTAACATATGCATAATCCAAAATTGGGACATTGGAGAGAAGCAGAAAGGATCTTGAGGTGCCTAAAGGGCTCTCCTGGGTGTGGAATATGGATGAAGTGCAACTGAAATTCTGAAATTATTGGATATTGTGCTGCGGATTGGGCTGGAGATTCTCAAGATAGAAGGTCTACAATAGGTTTTTACATGTTTGTGGGAGGTAATCTAGTGTCTTGGAGAAGCAAGAAATAATCAGTAGTTTTAAGATCTAGTGCGGAAGCGGAATACAAAGCTATGGCAATATCAACAAGTGAGATTATATGGCTTAAAACTCTAGTTGAAGATTTGGGGTTCAAGGTCATAATACCAATTCAACTTTTTTGTGATAACCAATCGGCTATTCACATTGCATCAAATCTAGTGTTTCATGAGCGGACCAAACATATTGAAATGGATTGTCATTTTGTACGGCAAAAAATTGAAGACAAGACCATAATCACCCCTCACGTAAAAAGTAGTGAACAACTTGCTGATATTTTCACCAAGAGAACTACGACTAGTCACATGAATCATATTCTCGGTAAGTTAGACTCCATCGATATATATTCGCCAAACTTAAGAGGGAGTGTTGAAAATATATAGGCCCACTTGGTCCCAAGACTTTTGGCCCAAGTGGGCCCATGATTTTTCCATTCTCCAACAGCTATAATAACCGTCAGAGGGGAATGGACTTTGTTCACTCTCATCTCTCTTCCTATATTATTTTTTATTTTATTTTTTCTTTCTCTCTCTTACCATCTTCTATAAATAGGGATTTTCTCTTCTCTTGTAAAACAACTTGGAAGACAATCTCTCTTCCAAAATCTCTCATTTCTTTCTTTATCTTTGTAATATTGAGATAATTTATTTTTCATACTCAATAGAAGAAATTCTCTTCATTCTTCAATTTGTTTTCTTGATATATTTTTCTCCTTATTTTTCTTTTATTTGATCACATTTTTATCTCTCTTTGTCTATATTTAAATTTGTGCTCCAAACTTTTATAAATCTCATTCTCTAGTATGCGATGGTATAGTATATTTAGGAAAATTCTGTTTAGTGACAAATATTTATCCAAGGAAAGAGGTACTTATGCGAAGACAGACGAGCTCTACCTCTTTTCTTGAAACTTTCCTGGTGCTCCCTGCTACAGAACGGTTTGAGTTGAATTTAAGTGAGGTTTATAAATTTCTACAGTGCTGCTATCTTTCTCTCTCGTATCCATTTTATTGAGGCGTGAACCCTTCTCGCAACATTCCTTTAGTGGACTCAAAGGTTTTTAGAAGGATTAAAAGTACCAACAATGTCAAAAATTCAGTCTATCCGGTTCACTACATCCAGCAATGAAATTCTCCCTTTTCTATCTTTTTTTTTTTTTTTTTGATCTTCAACATGCTCTCATTTGTTTTCCATATTAGAATATTAATTTGTAATGAAATATCTCACACTACCCCAGATAACCCTACAAAGAGTATTTCAATACTCTATTACAATAGTGAAGGAATTTACACTAAATTTTACTACCAGATACAAACCAAACTCTAATTCCATATGTATTACAATGAATCTATTTCAATATATTATTACATCACCATCATACTTAGACCCTCCAGAATTAGCACTGTCTTTAGATTCACCCTATTAAGGTAATTTAATTTTTAAATTAAATTGAAAATAACTCTAGAAAGGAATTTTGGGTATTTACATAGTGCCAAAAATACTAATAGTATTTTTTTAGAAGCTGAAAGGATAAGATTTACTATCCTATGATTATTCCAAAAGATCTAGTGAATTCCAGTGAATTCCAAATGACTGCCTTCGTAAATAATTCAATGATCTAGGTATGTCTCCCTTAACGGACTAGGATCAGGAAACTCACCTTTTAATAGTTCTATAAGCATGGCTACCAACAACTAACATGGATGTATGGTGTTTCTCCATATCCACACAGAGTACATTGCTAGCAACACTTTCCACAACTTGCACAATGACATCAAGCACCTACACCAAAACTCTGATTGTTTTAAAATATATCTATGGGTATATGTTGATTTCTTTTGATCTATGTTTCACCAATAGTTTTGTGCCCTTGTTGTGTCACGCCCCGACTCTCGATTGAACACGCAACAACTGTTGCGCTATCTCGAGATATGTGTGAACACCGCATCATATCCCGAGATATCACAAGACATTCTAATGCCCCAAACATTTTAAAATAAATTTATCAAACAATCCAAATATCCCAATGAAAATAATAAAACTTGCAAAAGAAAGTTTATACCAAATAAAAAAAATTCTAAATTAAGTGTTTAATAAAACCAAGTTTTTAAAAGTTTACAAAACTCCCTCATAGGGGTAGTTTGCATAGTTTCCAAAAATACTCTCAAGCTGATACCTATCAATGATCAACAAAAATAATTCCTTCTTATCAACAAAAGTAATTCCTTCTGACCAGCAATTAGATGATGACTTGGTCTCCAATTTAGACTTCCCCTAAAAAGAGATAGGAAGAAATGAGTGAGTATAAAAGTACTCAGTGAATACAATAGCATGTTGAACATAAATGAGAGATAAGAGTTGTTGCACCAAATGAACATTTAAATATATTCAAATGCAAAACTAAAAAGTCACGGCACAAAATATATTTATAACAAAATTCCAATGACTTATATATTTCCATTAGCAACCCATTTTTATTTTGCTTTTCAAATTTCCTAGGGTCTTTGCCGAAAACACATTTCTATCAATGGCTGATGGTAGAATCCATCAAGAGATTTTTTCACAATTTTCATAAAAATACTCTACATTCTTGACGTTGGCCCAAAACACTATGGGGTGCTACCATTGTAACATCGACACTGTGGTGTTTGTAATTTAATTATATAGAGAGAAATTTATTTATTTAAATTGATTTTTGATTTTAAGGTATTTAAATTAAATTTTTTGTATATTTTAATTTATCAAATTTGCGAATCGAAATAAATCCCGTTTTTACAAAAAATTTAAATTTTAGTGAAATGTGGGTATGAAGACATATATATATATAAATACAAAAAAGAGAGAGAGAGAGAGAGGAGATGCTGCATTTTGGAGTGAAATGCAGCACCTCCCTCCTTTCCCAATTAGGGTTGGAAACCCTAAATTACTTTTCTCTCTCTCTCTCTACTTCACTCATGGTCTCTCTCTCACTGTTTCTCTCTGTCTCCGCTACTCACTCTCTCTCTATCTCTCGCGATCTCCCTGTCTCTCTCGATCGCACTTCACCGCAAGCTTCCACCACGATCCGCCACCACCACGAGCGTGCCCTTGCGCAATCCACCCAGCGCGAGCACGATCACGCCCCTACGCGATCCTCCCCGTGCGAACATAGCGCAACCCAGTCCACGAGCGAGTGCCTCAGTCCACGAGCGCGCCTGCGTACGAGCGCGCACCAACCCGTTAGCGTGCAGCCCGCGAGCCCCCTGCAGCCCATGAAGCCCACTGCAGCCCGCTAGCCTACTGACCCGTGAGCCCGCTACAGCCCATGAGCCCACTGTGGCCCGCGAAGCCCACTGCTGCCCGCCAGCCTGCTGACCCGCGAGCTCGCAAGCTCGCTGTAGCCCACAAGCTCGCTGTAGCCCGCGACGGCCCGTGAACCTGTGACAGCCCACGAATCTCCACGCAGGTAACTGATTTAGGATTTCGATTCTGATCTAAGTGTTTATGACCTAACTAATAAATCTTATCTTGATAGGAAGCGTTTCAGATTTTTGAGTGATCTAGGAGACATTCGAACAAAAGTTTGAGCGCCGAGAAACCCTAGGTGAAAAAATTTTTTACCCATTCGATTTATTTGAATGAATGTTAGGGTTAAGTTTAGAAATGAGGAGCAATGGTTAGCGTGCAGGCACTGCATGCCCTACACACAGGTGCTGCGCGCCCTGCAGATAAACCTTGCACATGGGCACTGTGTGCCCTGCACACAGGCGCTGCGTACCCTGCATATAGACCCTGCAGATGGGCATTGCGTGCCCTGCACATAGGCGCTGGACGCTGCACAGAGGAGCACTAGGCTGTCGCCCTGTTGGCCCTTGGGTACGAGCGAGAGATTGGATCAGTGTGAGCCTTGTGTGAGATTAGATGAGTACCAACACTTGAGTCTTGTAGACATATTGTATGCATGAACAAAATACGAGAAATTAGGGTAGGGTTTTAAAAGATTCTAATTACCTGATTTGCATACGTGTATTAAAAGTGATAGCCTATTTTCTATAACTGCATAAGTTTAAAACATGTTGATTTATATATATATATATACATTCGTAGGTGTTGGGTGCCTTGATTTAGATGAACACTTTTTTTGCTTCATGGTGTTATTGGGGAGTACGTTACCCTCCCCCATACAGTGAGTGAGACTTTGACATCTACTATTGATTGACAAATCATGTTTTACCGATTTTCAAACGACATGATTTCTATACGTGTGAAAACTAAATTTTTGGATTTTGATAAACATATTTTTATGACCATTGGACTATCCCAATTGTTGATTTTATTGAATTGCATCCATGAGTTTGATAACCGGATACTGTGTTATTTTTTTTAACATATTGATATGTTTTAATACTTCTACTGTATTGGCACGTAGTTTTAAATGGATTTACATGTACTATTTGGGCTATACGTCTGGCCGACGTTATGTTACGATGTATGGGACTATATGCCCGGCCAACATGATGATGTGATCCATGGGGCTACGTGCCCGGCCGACTTGGTGATATGGTGATATGCTTCCTATAGCATTCCGTAGCTACGAAGGACATTTGGTAGAGGTACTCTTTGTGTCCGGATATATTTCGGCCGGAGGTATCCGTCAAATCGTCATATATATGGGTGTCCCAGGTTGACCCTCATCGGGAAGAACGTGAGTTTACCTCTGTCTAGTACCGGGCGGGACACCATACACGACCGACTATATATATGTATTATTATAATTATTTACAGATTAGTTGGAGTAGCCTGTGGTCAACATTGGGATAGAGAACTATTATTTGATATTTGCATAGTGAAAACCCCCAATGCGTCCATCCTTGATCGAGGTAGACCATTGCCGGGATTGTTTGTTCGGCTGACTCTACATATGTGACTTGATACATGGATGGATGCATATGTTATTTTCTGATATGTACCTTGAGATATGTTTTACTCTGAAATAGTACGTTATTTTCGCACACTCGATATTATATTACATGTTTTGACACTCCAACTTTACCCTCGATATTGATAGCACGATATCAATTCCCTCATTTGCTAAGTATCCTCCCATAAATACTCACCCTCACTTTCTTTCCCATAGGATTAGTCTCGAACTGAAAAAAAAAATTTGTAATTTCATACTTGTGACGTGGACTTGATAACACCGGGCTTGGATATGGATGTTACCATATCTTCCGTTACGATTATTGGAGATTTTAATTTGATCAATGTACTCATCTATTTATTTTTTTGGGATGACTGTATAATTATGGATATTTATTCGAGAAACTCTCATATTGACTCGGTTCACTTGTATTAAGGCACCTATATATATTCAAAATGTTAATTTGAGAATTTATTGTACAAATGTATAAACATTTAGGTCCGCTCGGTGTGGCGGCTGCTCATACTCAAGTTTAGCATGACAGTAGAAGTCTGTAGCTAGAACTGCTAGAAATTTCTATATTCTTGTGTTGTTCTGGTTGTCGGCTGTGGTTTGGTTAATGGTTGTGAGGCCGGGATAGCCCTTTTATTAAATTGACAGATGGTTGTGAATATTACAGGTTAAATTGTATATGGGAGATCTCCGAAATATGGGGAGATTTTGTCCGATTTTCTGTAAAAATGTAACTGACATCCAGGGCAACGGACGACTGTTCATGACCCTGGTTCGGGGCGTGACAACCATGTTATTACTAGCAACTTGAGGAGGCTCTCCATCCCACCTACCACCAAGCCCAATCTCTATTCAGTCTTACCCACGCCGCCCCAATGGTCCCAGTCCATTGTAAGATTTAAAATATAGTCATTTTTTATGTACCATGTTACAAAATTCATTTCACATTTCAATATCATAACAATTCACAATGGAATGAAATTTTATAATTTACAATCATAATTCAATTGTAACATGATACAAACAGATCAAGGAATCAAGAATAGAGTCATGGATTGATCAAAAAGAGTCATGGATTGATCAAATCATTTAACTGGGCATACCACGAACACAAATAGTTTATAAATCCATTTCAAAATTTATTTCATAAATTGTAATTGGAAATTTTGTTATCATTTATACTCAACATAACTATCCACTTACAGTGTTAGGGAGGGTAATCACTCTTAGTTTTCTCCACAATAAGAGTCTCACCATGATCAACTTTGTCCAACCCCTAAATGATATCATCAAATAACCAAAATTATCAATATTTATCATTCTATGTCAACCCATAATCTTAATATTCAAAATCTAACTTTTCTCTCACTCACAAGACTCAAAAATCCTCCAAACTTACTTCATCAAATTTCAACATAATCTTCAAAGTCATGAAAGAGAAAAATAACCCAAGTTAAGAATAAAAATGTTACTTAAATTTTTATCATCAATTTCGTCTCAAGCCAAACTACCATCAAACGTTCTCACTAGAAATTTTCAAATCTTTTACTAGATCTAAATTTTTAGAGGTTGGGTTATGAGTTTTGGAGTCTTTAAAGTGTGGGTTTGTGATGTTTTGATTGATTTTTGATGAAAGTAAAGAGAGATAGAGAAAAGTGAGAGCAGAGATGAAATTTGGATTTCATAGATTTTGAAGTCTCATCTCTATTTTTTATCTACAACTTATTTCCATTATTTGCCTAGTTGGCCTCCTTCACCTCTAAATTATATAAGTGCCCAATATGTCCACTTGAGTTATTGGGAGGTCAATCCTCTAAGTTTATGTACTTGAAGTTCTGTTCAGTTGAGAAGATATGCTCAGTGATACGTATGGAAGGTTAAAATGAAAAGTGCTGATTTATGGAAAATAAATTAGAAAGACTAAAAATTTGGAATATCCACGTATATGTAATATAATATAAATTATGTAGTAGATTAAATGGCACAGTGGTATGATATCTTTTTAGAGATTTTGGACCAAGGTTCAAACCTCAAGGACTACACGTACAGATGGAAACTGGACATGCAAATCAAGTTGAATTGCATTAAGTGCGGAATGGATGTGCGAAGCAGAAATGAAAATAAAAGGCACCGATTGACAATGTGTCGTGGAGGAATAGTAAGGCGGCGAATAGGAGTGCTAAGTGTTTGCTCAAAATACAAATCTCATTTGATGCAAGCAATCGACAGCATTTTAAATTTACAAGCAAGCAACAACCAATTTTAATGGAAATATAGTGTACTGAGTACCTCAAGGACTGCATGTACCGATGGAAATTGGAAGTGCGAATCAAGTTGTATTGAATGGATGTGCTAGGCAGAAATAGAAATAAAAGGCTCCGATTGACAATGTGCCATGGAGAAATGGTAAGGCACCAAATGGGAGTGCTAAGTGTTCGGCCAAAGTACAAATCTCATTTGATGCAACCACCCGACAGCATTTTAAATTTGCAAGCAAGTGCCGACCAATTTGAGTGGAAATATAGTGTACTGAGCAAGTGCTCAAGGATTTGAAAATTGAGATGTAAGAGAATAACATCACTAAGCAGTCCTCACAATTTTACTATCGAGGAGTTCCATAGAAAGAAGAAACTGTACCGACAAGACCCCTATTTGAAAAAAATAGAAAACGTTTATCGAGAGATAAACATATACTAAATCACTTAGTATAAATACTCCAATATCAAGGCGCTGAATAGAAAACTTTACACCAAGAAATGATGGAGTGTACAGAAATAGTCACTACCTGCTAAGATCAAATTTCGGAAAACGGTCCACATCGAACATTGAATGCAAATAAAATTCTATCAAATACCAAATACTTTAATAACTGAACACTCACTACTAGAAAATGGATTTTCAACGACAGAAAATTACCTACGAATTTTTTTCTGTCGGTAATAGCAATGGAATTGCGATGATTACCGACGAAAATTTTACCGACGGATTAGCGACGGATTTTTTATAATTTTTTATTTTTTTTAATTTTTTAATTTTAAATTTTTTTAAAATTTTTGTAAATCTATCAGCGACGAATTATCGACAGAAATTTTATCAATAGATAACCGACGGATTAGCAACGAATTAGTAACAAAAAAATTAGTGACAGATTACTGACAGAAAAATTAGTAACGGATTACCAACAGATTAGCAACGGTTTTTATTTTTATAATTTTTATAATTTTATAATTTTATAATTTTATAATTTTATAATTTTATAAGTTTTATTTAATATAATTTTTTTTTATTTTGTAGAAGGATAATATTATTTTATTTTTTAAAATTTTTTATTATTTTATTTTAAGCTAAAATAAAATTATTTTATTATTTTATAAAAAATTATAATTTTATATTATTTTATTATTATTAAAAAATATGAGATAAAGATAATAAGAAAAAAAAAAACTAATATGATTAGATTTGTAGTTTGGTTTGGTAGTTGTGTTGCTCATATAATTTCACTTGTGCCTAGGTTCGAAGGTGACTGGAGGCATTTTTCACAAATTAAAGGACGCGGATCGGCGGCGGGCTGCCAAGAGCAGATTGCAATTTTTTTTGAGAACTCTAAAATCAACGACGAATTTGGTCTGTCGCTGATTTTTTTTTTTATTTTTTATCGGTGACGGATTTTTTTCTGTTGTAAATATCAGGGACAGATTTTTTTCCGTCGTTAGGAAAAAAATCCGTTGCTGATACCCTTCAGCGACAAAAATGGGATTTTCAACGACTGTTTTTTTTATCACTAAAAGTCTGTTTTCTAGTGGTGACTTAAAAATTGAAGGTCTGCTGACAAGTGCCTAATAGGTTCCTAAACAACCTAAGTGGCAGGAACTCATATTTATATCTGATTAATTATTTTTACACATTTTCACAAGATACAAAAATTTTTAAATAGCCTATTTAGAGTTAATATCACTATTCGGATTTATCCGGTGTTACAATTCCTAACCCCTTAATAGAAAATTTTATCCTCAAAATTTTATTATATTATGATTCCTCATACAGTTGGGGGTGCTTCCTCATCATCTCCTCAGGTTCCCAACTCTACTATTTAATGTGGTTGTTCTTCTATAAAATCTTGACAATTGAGATCTGCTTGCTTCTCAAACTCATAACTTGCTGCTCTGGGATAGCTACTAGTTGAACTCCAAAATTTAAATCTTTCCTCAACTCAATGGGAGGAACCTCAAGGACATGGGAGGGATCTAGCAAATATTTATTCAACATTGAGACATGGAAGACATTATGAATCCTTTTCAATTTTGGGGGCAGTTCTAACTGATAAGCTATCTTTCCAACTCTCTCTACGATCTTGAAGAGACCAATATAACGAGGATTTAACTTCCCCGATCTCCAAAATCGAATAACACCCTTCTAAGGAGATACTTTCAAAAATATCATGTCACCAAGCTCAAATTTCAATGGTCTTATCCTTTTATCCATATAAATCTTCTGTCGGTTTTGAGCTATCTTAATTTTCTCTCAGATCAACTTTACTTTCTCAATAGTGGTCTCAATCAACTCTATACTCTCAATTTTCCTTTCTCTTACCTTATCCCAACACAATAGAGTGTTGCACTTCCGTCCATATAAAGCTTCATAAATAGGCATTCCAATGCTAACTTGATAATTATTATTGTAGGCAAACTCTATCAACGAAAGATACCTATCCCAGCTACCCTGAAAATCTATTATACAAGCTCTTAGCATATCTTCTAATGTTTGAATTGTGCATTCTGATTGACCATTGGTTTGAGGATGTAAGACAGTACTAAACTTTAATTGAGTGCCTAAGAATTCTCATAATTTCAAAACCGAGAGGTGAATAGCTAACTTCTTCAAAGAATAGGTGTTTTGAATTGGCAAAAAGTGAGCTAACTTGGTGAGACTATCTATAATCACCCAAATCGTATCATACCTACTCGATATATGAGATAAACCAATTACAAAATCAAAAGTGACACGCTCCTGTTTCTATTCGGGAATTGGTAATGGTTGGAGAATACTAGCAACCCTTTGGTGTTCTGCCTTCACTTGTTAACACACTAAATACCTGGACACAAATTTAGCGATCTTCCTTTTCATTCAAGACTACTAGTAAGTCCCCTTAATTGTTTGGTACATCTTAATATTTCCCGAATGCATAGTATAAACCAATAAACGCACTTCCTCAAGAATAGCTCTATGAAGATCAATGTCTTTAGGAACACAAATCCTATTCTTAAACACCAGCATTCCATTCTGTCTAATTCTAAACTCACCTCCTTCACCATTGTGAACCTTTTCAACTATCATCTTTATTTCATCATCAGTAATTTGAAGCTTTCGAATACGATCTACCAAAGTTAGTCTTACCACAAAACTAACTAACAATGCACCATGCTCATCACTTGCCAATCTAACTCCAAGGGCTCAGATGCCAACCAAACATGAAAAGTAAGAATTTCTATGAGACTTCAAATGAGATGAAGACTTCTGGCTTAAGGCATTTGCAACCACATTGGCCTTATCAGGATAGTAATCTATCGTTAAATCATAGTCTTTAGTCAACTCAAGCCATCTTTTTTGTCTCAAGTTCAGCTCCTTTTGTGTAGACAAATATTTCAAACCCTTGTGGTCGGTGAAAATCCTATAAGTCTCCCCATATAAATAATGTCTCAATATCTTCAAGACATATAATTGCAGCTAAGAGTAAGATAGTTCTCTTCATGCTTCCTTAGTTGGCAGGAGGCATATGCTATTATCTTATCATTTTCTATTAACACACACCCCAAACCTTGTTTACTAGCATCACTATAAACCACATATCTGTCTTCACTTGATGGGAGAATAAGGATAAGAGCCGATGTTAACCTCTTCTTGAACTCTTGGAAGCTAGCTTTACATTTATTATCCCACTTAAATTTGATTCTTTTTCTTGTCAAACCAGACAATAAGACTACAATTCTGGAAAATCTCTCAACAAATCTTCTATAATACCCTACTAACCCAAAAAAACTTCTAACCTTAGTCACATTTCTTGGTTGTTCTCACTTCAAGATAGTTTCAACTTTTTTTGAATCCATAAATATTCCTTCACCGGACACTATATGCCCTAAGAATCTAATTTCTTGCAACCAAAATTCACATTTTGAGAACTTAACATACAATTATTTCTTCCAAAGAGTTTGCAAAACAATTCTAAGGTGTCTCGAATTCTACTCAATACTCTTTGAATACACCAAGATATCATCAATAAACACAACTACAAATTTATCAAGGCATAAATGATAGGTGGGCGCATTTGTCAACCCAAATGGCTTCACCAAAAGCTCAAAATGTCAATACCGAATCCTAAAGGCAATCTTATACATATCACTCTCCTTGATTCTCAATTGATGATAACCCAATCTCAAATCAATCTTTGCGAACACACATGCACCTTGAAGTTGGTCAAAAAGATCATCAATCCTAAGAAGAGGACACTTATTCCTAATAGTGACTCTATTTAGTTGTCGGTAATCAATGCATAACCTAAACATACCATCCTTCTTTACAAATAGGATAGGTACACCCCAAGGAGAGGAGTTTGGCCGAATGAATCCCTTATTCGATAATTCTTGGAGTTGTATTTTCAACTCCTTCAATTTTGTAAGAGTCATCCTATAAGGTGGAATGGAGATTGGTGTAGTATCAAGAACCGAATCAATGGCAAATTTAAACTCCTAGATAGAAGGCAAACTAGGTAACTCGTCCAGAAAGACATATAAAAACTCATTCACCATTCAAATATCACTCAAGTTGGGACCTTCAACCATGGTGTTAATGATGTGTACAAAGTAGGTTCACATCCCTTATATACTAGCCTTCTTGCTTCAATTGCGGAAATCACATAGCTCGATAGGATCCATCATTCACTAGCAAACATTAATGGGGGACATCCTAGTTTATGAAATTCTACCTCCTTAGTGAAGCAATCCACTGAGACTCGATGAAAGTGTAACCAATCCATACCTAATATGAAATTGAAATCTCTCATTTTCAAAAGAATCAAGTTCGCCTTGAGAGTTGTCTCACCAATCATCACATCAAAACTTTTATATACTGTGTTCCTAACCAATTGTTCATCAAATGAAGTAATCACCAATAATTCTTCATCAAGGAGACTCAAGGGTTTATTGGCATGCTTAGTAAAACCGGTACTCACAAATGAATTATTAGAATCCATATCAATAAAAGCATGACCATCTACACGAAAATTTTCATTATACCTATTTAATACAAACCATTAAGAAATTTATAGTTAGTCTTCAAGACACATACTTTACAAATGACTCCTCATATCACGACATTATACCACATAATCACTAACATATCATATGTTTTCCTACAATAGGGATCTCTACTTCTAACAATGATTTTACCATCATACTAATCACATGTATGTATATAGATTAGACTTCAGAATTTACAGTTCTAGACTTAAAGGCTATAATGGTCCGATAAGGTTCAATTCACTTTGACTTAAAGGATTCTCAATGACTGTTGAGTAGTCACTCATCAAGTGACACTTACTCAAGGGAAATCTATATGTCAACTACACAAATGACGCATCCCTAACCAATTGTTACATAACAATAAGTTCAACAACTTATTATCCTACTACACATCATAGCATTCTTATATAAATAATTCTTAAATCACTAAGGAAAAGCCTAAAGGGAGGTACCTTTGACCATGTTTGGGTTCAGTTGGGCTTCCTCATTTGTCATGGGATAAAATTTGGTTTGAGTCCTTGGTTGAAGGCGATGGGGAGGAACGACCACTATACTGCTCCCAGTCCCCGTCTGAGAGGTGGTATTCATTGAATGAGTGGGGATATTGGTTTGACCGCCATGGATCCACTAGGGCAATCTCGGCCAGGTTGGCTTCCGTATCCCAACTCCAGGCAAGTGCTATGGAAGGCCTTTCTTTCCGCATCGATAACACCTGTTGGGTGCATAACAAACCTTGAGGTGGTATTTCCTACAATTTGTATACTACACTTTCTTGTTTCCTACTGATTTGTTCCTAACGTTGGCACTAGATGTGGGGGTCCCAAACTTGGACGATTGTTGGCTTTATGGAGTGCCAACAATCTCAATGACGAAACTCCACCATAGGAGCCTAAGTTCCTACTTAGCTCGGAACTCTAGCCCGATGCAAATTCGGTCCTTCTCTTCTTTCTTGGTCCCTCTCTAGTCCTTCCCCTTTACTATACCATTTTCTCGGCCCTCAAGGTCAATTCCAATTCATCTTATAGGTGTAAGCTGAAGTCAGACATTTTCTCTTGAATGGACAAATTTAGACCCTCTTCTAATTTGAAACGCAAGTACTCCTTAGAAGTTACCAACTCTGGGATGAATGAGGACAACTTTCTCAAATCCGTCTTATATTCTGCTACTAACTTGTTGCCTTGGAGGCGATGGAGGAACTTCTTCTTTTTCAAATCTTCGTAGAATCGAGTATAATATTTCACTACAAAAAAACTTGTATTTAGCCACAAATTTTGCGACGAAAATTTAAGAAATATTCGTCGCTAAACTATTTAGCGACCAATTTTTTGACAAAACAGAATTTGTCGCTAATAACTCGTCGCAAAATTTTCCGACAAAAAATAAGAAATTTGTCGCCAATTAGCGACAGATTATAGTTCGTCGCAAATTTCGTCGCAAATATTAGCAACCAAAACTTTTTAGTTGCAATTTTCCGACAATATTTGCGACGAAACATTTTGTCGGAAAAATTTCCAACAAAAAAATATTTGTTGCAAAAATTGTTGCACAAATTAGCAACCAATTATTTTTTGTTGCAATTTTCCGATCAATTTTGCGACGAAATAGTATGTTTCAAATTTTTCTGTCGGAAAATTCGTCGGATAAATTAGCATCAAAAAATTTTTTGTTGCAATTTTGCGACCAATACAACGACGAATATTTTTTGTAACAAATTAGCGACAAATTTTGTCGTTGCAAATTTCCAAGAATAGTTTTTTGTTGCTAAAATTTGCAACAAAATCTGCGACGAAATTAATTTCGTCGCAATTTGCGACAAAATTTATTTGTGAGATAATTTGTCGCAATTCTGCGACAAAATCAGCGACTGCTTTTGCGACGAATTTTGCAACGAAATCTTAAAAATTCAGCAACAAATTTTGCAACGAATGTCAAAATCAGCGACGAATTTAACGACGAATATAGACAATTTGTGACAAAAAGATTTAATTTTTTTAATATTTGCACCAAATTTCCACGTATATCATATTCCTACCTGATAGTCTCAACCAACCAGTTTATGAACTAAACCACCAACATCATCATCAACAAATCATCCAAGGTACCATCGAACACACATGAATACGAAATTTATGCAGTATCTACTCATTCAAATAACTGATCATCTAATAGTATGAATGAAATAATAATTAAAAAAACAGTACCATCGTCATGAAATAATATTAAACAGTACTAAATAAGTTACAGAATATCGAATTTGTAGAAGTAAAAATGAAATTCTAATGAGAAGTCTAATTAAATATAAACGTGAAATAAAAATTGTTTCAAAAAACATTATCACCATTACCGTCACCACCACCATTACCATCACCATCACCATTACCGTCACCACCACCATCACCATCACCATCACCAAATATGTCAAAATCATCATCACCATCATTTGGAGGAGATAGAGAAGGGGGAATCGAGCTTGAAGTGGAGACCAGCTGAAGATGCTGCATTATAAGCCTCTGTTGTGCGCGAAACTCTTCAAATTCATTGTCTCTTCGCTACTGTTCAACGCGCATGGCTTGAAGTTCATTGTCTCTTCGCTGCTGTTCTACGCGCATGACTTGAAGTTCATTGTCTTTTTGTGCTAACAGCTCCTTCATGTGGCTCAGCTCTTGGTTTATTTGCATTAATTCTGCTCTAACTGGTGTCTGCCCGGAAGAACTTAGACCACTGAGTCTGCAAGTTCTACTCAACGAGCCCATCCCAAGTACTCTTCCCTTCTTTGCTCCACCAGTTGCCTCGAGCCATAAAGCCATATCATTAACAGATGGCTCAGACGTTGCAGCATCATCACTACCACTGGAATTTCTAAGTAGAAGCTGGTCATATTTCTCCTGCATTATCGTATAAGAAATTAGAATAAAAATAAAATAACAATATAATAAAATATCCAACGAAAAAAAGAAGTGTCAATTAACAGTTGAACAAATTTCTAAAAAATCTAACAAATAAAGTAAGAATACAAAATTGTATTTCTCATTAAGCGATTGACA
This sequence comes from Dillenia suffruticosa, assembly GCA_033439265.1. Taxonomy (NCBI): domain Eukaryota; kingdom Viridiplantae; phylum Streptophyta; class Magnoliopsida; order Dilleniales; family Dilleniaceae; genus Dillenia; species Dillenia suffruticosa. The sequence goes on from JAVTVX010000001.1 coordinate 13,018,192, forward strand.
GTAAGCAATAAGACACAAAAATTATCTTTGTCAATCAAATATTATAAATTTAATACACTTATGGAATTCAAATGATATTTAGTTGCTTAATCCATTAAAATGATATTTAGATAATGAGGAGTATTGTAATTGAAATTAAAATTCGACTACTATTACGAGTTTGACACTATAACAGATCGAATAAAGGAAAAAATTATACTATACGTGACATAATGAACCAACCATTTGGAATGGACGTAACAAATTTGATATTATGTATTTTCTAATTTTAATTTATAATGAAAAATATATATATATATGAATTTGAAATGAAAAGTTCAATTTAAGTATTTGAGAAATTATTGGAATAGACAAATCTATTAAATTCTTATTATAATGTTGTGATGATAAATTGAGCAAAATATGTTCAAATAAAAGTTTTTATAAAACAATTTAAAATTTTGAAATTACATACCATAACCGTTCTAGCTCTCTCCCCACTCCAGGTCTTGTCTTTTTTCTGAAAAGTCCGTGCGAAAGTCTCTTTAAATGATGGCGGTGATCCCATTTCCTTGGTCTAAAAACAAAACACCGTTAGATGAATTAATGAAAAAATAAATGAATTAAATACAAAAGAATGGTAATTGAACCAAATTACCATTCTAATTCTATGCTCATCAATATTGATTGAGCCTCCCGTATAAGTAGCAGATGATTCCCCTGAATTATAAGCTCGATTTATTTTATTTTGCTCACTCCTCCATTGGCTCTCATCGAAATCCCAAAAATTTAAAATGTTGAGCCAATTTTCTTCGGTGATGCAGTGTGGCTTCTTTCGGCTCTTTTTTGCATGATTCAGTACACCTCGGATGTGATGACCGTATTTTTTTTTAAATATTTTTCTTATTTCAAGCTCCTCGGTCTCATCCCAATTGAACTTTCGCTAAAAAAAAACAATTTGTTATATTTAAATTATACACTGAATTGTATATTTAAACTTAGAGGCCTCATTTACCTTGAATTCTCTCCACCATAGCTCTTTGATATCATCTGGAGTACTTGTGTATGACATCGATGCTCCTCCCCAATGGTTGTTAATGATTCTATTCAGCTCATGAATAACATACACAGAATTTGTGAATCTATCATAAAATTAGAAAAAAAAATGGTTAGTAAAAAAAATTTTTAAATAAACTAATAAATTGTGATAATATTTCAATTTTTAATACTTACGAATCTCCGCAAGGGGATATCACCTCTCGCGTATCTTCCCCTTCAACGTGTGAAGCTTGCATTGAAGGTACAATTGAAGGTGCAACTGATGGAAACGGTGAAGGTATATCAGTACAAGGCGAAGGGGCATGGGAAGGTGCAGCTGAAACGGACGGTGACGCCGAAGAGTTTGGTCTTGCATTAGAAGATCGTCTATGTCCTCCACGTTGAAACTATAACAAGAGTTTTTTCTTGCAAGCAATGAATATTGCATGATTTTAAAAAATATATTAGAGTATATGAAGAAACATACCATATTTAAATTGTCGTCAGAAATGATCTATAAAAAAAGAAAATATATTAGCAAATAATATTTCGAAAATGAAACATTAGGCACTAAATATAACATACAAAATTGAGAAATTTAAAATTCAACTCTAAATGTATTTTCACATGAAAACAGTAAAATAAAATTTCATATTATGTTAGACAATTTTAATAAATCTTAAAAAAACAATACTTACCGACGATCAAAAATCAAAGTAATTATTGTCATCATCATCCTCATTATCAGAGTCTTCAACATCAAATTCTTCCTCATCTTCATTCTCATCTTCATCATCTGTCTCCAAATCAGGTTCTTCATCGCCAGACTCATGAATTTCATTTTGATCCACATCTATCATTACTCCATGTGGATCTCGTAATGTTGGAATAATATATTCCTCAGTCTGAAACGTATTGCCAACTTCCATTTGTTGATATGCCATGTCTTCCCAACGTTCCTCAATTTTCTTTCGTGCTTTCGTTTTACAAACAGCCCACCAATCAACTTTGTCACGTTTCAAACTAGGATATGAAGCACAATACACTTGAATCGCTTGTTGTGCCAATACAAATGGTTCATATCTTTTATAAAATTTTTTATGATTTATATCAACCAATTTAAACTTTGGATGCACATTCATCCCTTTTGCGGGGTCAAACCATTGGCACATAAATAAAACGACTCGCAACTCTGCTCTAGTGTACTCAACCTCTATAATTTTATCCAACAAACCATAAAACTCATCTTTTACACCTCCATCGTTGGATGACTGAATACAAACACCACTATTCATAGTAGCTTTTCCGGTTCCATATTCTTGAGTGTGAAAATTATACCCATTTATAAAATACGATGGCCATGTTCGCACCGTCGAATTTGGACCCCATGACAGATTAACTAACAATTCTTGTTCAACTTGATCTTGATTACATTGAACCTGAAGTAAAATAAATGTGTTATATTTTTAATAATCAAATAGATATAAAATTTAAAATTCGTAAAACTAACATATGTTTTGAACCATGCTGCAAAATCTTCATCGCACACACGATTGAACTCATGCATCGATAGTTCAGACCGTGAATGTTGAAAAATCCTACGATTAAAGAAAACGATTTATGTCAACAATTTTTTCAAAAAAAACACATTTTTTATATTTGAGAAAAAAGGACTTACTCGAAGTATGGCGTAACTTCTGGACAGTTCAGTAAAATATATGTATGGGCTGCCCGCCATTCTTTCGCAGTTAAATATCTAACCTTACATGACCCACTTGGTCGACCGAGATAATTGAAAATAGAGAATGATTTTAATTTAGGATCAACAGGACCCTCATCATTTCTACCCGCGCGCCGTCTCTTACACTGGACATGAGGCTCGAAATAATATGAAGCAAAAGTTGTCACTTCCTCCGCAATGTATGCATTAACAATAGATGCTTCAACCCGTGCCTTATTTTTCACTTTTCTCTTCAAATGATATAAAAATCTAATTGATATAGAATAAAAAGTGTATGAGAAAATGATATATAATAAATTTAGTACATTGACATGCACTATAAATATTATTATGATGAGAATGTGCAAAAGTTACCTTTCAAATGGATACATCCATCGATATTGGACGGGACCTGCAACTCTGGCCTCATAAGGTAAGTGAACCAAAAGGTGTTCCATGGAATCAAAAAATGAAGGAGGAAAAATCCTTTCTAAATTACATAAAATGATAGAGATATCTTTCTCCAATTTCGCCATATGTGATTCCTTTAATACTGTCGAGCAAATATCATGCAGGAAAATACTTAACTCTGTAATGACGGCCCATACAAAATCTGGTAATAGTTCCTTAAAAGCAATTGGAATCAATCTTTCCATAAATATGTGACAATCATGACTTTTCAAACCAATCAACTTGCATTCTTTCATATCTACACATCTCCCAAGATTTGAGGCATAACCATCAGGAAATCTAAGGGATTTCAACCATTCACAAACTTTCCGTCTCTGATCCTTATTTATTGTATAAATTGCCTTTGGTTTTGGTCCCTTACTACTTCCATCCGCATCAAGTGTAGGCCGATTACAAAGAAGCCGCATATCTTTTCTCGCATTCAAGTTATCTTTCGTTTTTCCAGAGACATCCATCAATATATTAATCAGATTATCGAAAACATTTTTCTCGACATGCATCAAATCGAGATTATGATGAATCAGATGGGTCTTCCAATATGATAAATCCCAAAATATACTCCGTTTGGTCCATTTATGTACACTTCCATATCCGTACGTTGTACCATGTGGGTCTTCAATCGCAGATGGAAATTGAGACACTTGCTCCCAAATTTGTTGACCAGTTAATCTCAACGGAGGAGGTGTTTTTTCAAATTTATTTTTCATAAATTCTTCTTTATTTCTTCTAAATTTATGATTTCGTGGCAAAAATTGTCTATGACAATCAAAATAACTCGCCTTCTTACCATATTTCAATCGGAATGACTTAGATCTCTCCATACATATTGGACATCCTAAAACCCCAGCAGTACTCCATCCTGATAGCATGCCATAAGCTGGGAAGTCATTTATCGTCCAAAGAAGAATTGTCTTCATTACAAACATCTGCTCAGTGTTAACATCATACGTAAGAACACCGTTATCCCATAACTGTTTTAACTCCACAATCAATGGTTGCATATAAACATCAATCAACTTCTTCGGATTTTGCGGGCCCGGTATAACCAATGTCAAAAACATATAGGGTGTTTTCATACACATACCCGGAGGAAAATTATAAGGAGTTAATATCACTGGCCAACATGAATAACTTTTTCCCGATTTTCCAAATGGAGCAAAGCCATCAGCACAAAGACCTAACCTAATGTTTTGAGTCTCTCTTGCAAATTCAGGATATGTCATATCAAAATTTTTCCACACCTCTGTATCCGAAGGATGACACATTAACCCTTCCTCTGTTTGATGATTTGTATGCCAAGTCATATATTCAGCAGTAGTTTTCGATGCATAGAGTCTTTGCAATCTAGGAGTCAAGGGCAAATAAAACATTTGCTTGAATGGTTTACGTCGCTCAGTACGACCTGCTGTCCTAGTACTCTTGTACCTACTTTGGTTACAGAATTTACAAAATTGTACATTTTCATCATCTCCCCAAAACAACATGCAACCATTTATGCATACATCAATTCTTTCCACCGGAAGGCCCAAGTCATTCACCAACTTTTTCATACTATAAAAGTCATTCGGCATTATATGATCACGATGCAATACTTCTCCCATTACTTGAACAATATCATTGAAGCAATTCTCAGACATATTATGTTCTGCCTTAACATTTAACATTCTAGCTGTTAATGACAATTTAGTGTGGGTGTCACAACCAACCCATAACGGTTCATCTGCAGCTCTCAACATTTCTTGAAATTGATTAGACAAATAATTCTCATGTTGCACATTCTCATCGATACATGTTACTTCTACCCCCTCCAATGGTGATGCATAACTTGTAGGTACATCTTGATTTGTTGGTATAGAACTAGAACTTGCATTGTTTGTTTGGGGAAAAAAATTATGACCCGCTGCATCAAATACCATCTGCTGATATGGATTTAACTGATCATAACAATTGTTATCCCCTCTACTTGAATATTCCAAATTTCGCACATACTCTTCATCAGATATAAATGGTTCACCATGACAAGTCCAATTGTAGTAATTTAAAGTAAAACCAAATCTACAAAGATATTCCCTAACTTTATCACATACATGAAATTTGCCATTACCACACTTTGTATACGGACATCTTAACTTATTTCCATCCATAAACTGAACTTTACTAGTAGCGAAATTCAAGAATTGTTCCACCCCACAAATAAACTCATCAGTTAAACCACGACGATCAGGTAAGTTCTTATTATACATCCAATTTCTTTCGTTTTGCATTGTCGCTGTTTAAAAAAATAAATATTATAAAATATTAATAAATTAATTATTAACAAACTATATATTAAACTGACAAAATAACATTAATAAGAAATAAAGAACATCTAATAACAAAACATTTTAAAATTATTTAACATATTTTCAGAAAATTTAACAAATATAAAAACGTTGAGTCGGAAAAATAACAAAATAATTTATAACTATTGCATTTCGCGAATTCACAACATACATACATTGAAACTAAGAATAAGGGATATAAAACAAAGAACAAAAAATAAAATATACGACAAAAAATATATACCTCGACCGCTTGAAGACAAGAATTTCTCCCCTTTAATTGAACAACACGTCCAATCAACGCAAACACATCTGCAATGCAAAACCATTAATGTTATTTTGACAAAATTTAGGGTACGAAATTTTCTCTGTCATTGCGATTTATCGTTTCTCATTTTTAAATTCTACAACTTAATCATTGGGGTTAAAGGTGTCACTCAGAGGAGAGAAAAAGTTTTACAATGAACAACAAGAGACATCAAGGTCACTATGTTGTGGTTGGCTATTAGAAATACAAAATACTATTCTTTTTATTTCAAATTTATTTTAGAGTAGTGAAATGAAAAGTATGTCACATGACATATAAGTCAAGCGAAAGAACCAATTTTATCAAAGTGCAAAATTCATCAATGACAATAGGTTAAAATTTAGGGGGTAAGTAAATCATATCAAATTGGACTCTGGTGGAGGCAAAAATTATGGGAAAAAATTAAATAACTAAAATGTAAGTCATTGAGACAAAATTAACAAGAACAACAATAAAAATTATAGAATTAATCGCAAAGAAATTCAAGAAGAAATATAACACATAAGCCTGGTCATAAAGCTAAAAAGAAGTGTCCTAATTTGATGTAAATAATCTAATTTTGGCCTACATGTTAAGGTTAGTTGGAATTTATCGGAAAGAAAGCACTTTCATTAAAAGCATCAAGATGGTGCAAATAGGTGCAAATAGACAAATTACAAGATACAAATGCAACCAACACATTAACTGCATCAAAATCGGCAACACAAAAACCAGAGTTAAACCAAAAATAGCACATCTTAACTCAAATATCTATAAAACTAGAAAAGGACTTTTCCATCCCCTAAAAAATCCTCTAATAATAGTAAGTGCAAACATATTCTTTATAAACATTAAATTTCATAATATTTGAAACCTAGCCCATCATGTTACATAATAGGTTTTAAAAGAGGGAAAAACTATTAAAAGCAATCGGAATGAATGTGCACTTGCACAACTTAAGAGTTGAATATGCTTTATAAATTGTTACTTTAATATTTTGGTGAATCAATATTAATTACATTTTCTAAATTATCTCCATTCAAATATAAATTTCATATTAAAATTTCAAATCTTCAATTATATTGACTATTATTTCCTCCCACAGCATGCGAAGATGCGGGCGGGGCCTTCCCGTCCAAGATCCGGCCTCTGTGGCCGGATCTCAGCGGGGGAGGCGCTGCGGCGCCTCCCCCGATGTTCAAAGAAACCCGGGGGAGGGGCGCTGCCCCTCCCCCGGTCGGCCCCGCCTGCGAAGATGCGGGCGGGGCCATCCCGTCCGAGATCCGACCTCTGTGGCCGGATCTCCGCGGGGGGAGGCGCTGCGACGCCTCCCCCGCCGTTGAAAGCAGCCCGGGGGAGGGGCGCTGCCCTTCCCCCGCCATGATCCGGCAGCATTGCCGTCGGATCTAGAGAGAGAGAGAGAGAGAGAGTACCTCGTTGGAGGGGGACGACCGCGGGGAAGAGAGGGGGAGAGGAGGAAGAGAGGGAGAGGAAAGTGGGGGGAAGAGAGGGAGAGGAAAAATGGGTTTGATGCATTAAAAAAATTTTGCAACGAAATCAGCGACGAACTCGCGTTTGTCGCTGAAAACGACGACGAAATTCAAGTTCGTCGTTGTTCAGCGACGAACTGCGGGTTCGTCGCTGAAAACAGGGACGCACTGCGGGTTCGTCGCTGAAAACAGCGACGAACTGCGTGTTCGTCGCTTAAAACAGCGACGAACTGCGGGTTCATCGCTGAATACAGCGACGAACTGCGGGTTCGTCGCTGAACAGCGACGAGGAATGGTTTCGTCGCTAAATTAGCTACGAAGTTTTTTTCGTTGCAAATATCGTTGGAAAATGCTTATGAAATTTTTTTTCGCCGCCAAATTCGTTGCAAAAGAGCAACAAAAAATGTTTGTCGCAAAGGTCCGTCGCAAATTCCGTGTTTTTTTGTAGTGTTTTTCATCGAATTTCCAAAGGAATTCATTCCAAGAAATGGGTGTCACAAATCTCTCCTTTAGGTTGTCCCAGCATACTCGAGTATCTTTATCCAACAACTTTATGGCCACCAATAGCTTTAGCTCATCATAAGGCCTCATGTCGGCCATAGTCTCCCGAGCCCAATTTATCCAATTCTTCGCCACCATCGCATCATTAGTCCCCAAAAAGGTAACACATCCAAGTTGTCGAGCTTTTTTTATCAACTTGGACAATTCGATGGTGGGGCGATTTATAGATGTAGCCACTGAAGTGGGAGGAACAATAGGTGCCATTGAAGTGGTTGGTGGAATGACAGGATTTGGTAGAGGAGGTATTGGTGCTTGAGGTGAAGCTCAGAGATGAGCACCATTAACATTCCACCACTTGGTCCACTGTCGGAGGGCAGGAGTGGCGGTAGAGGAATCCCGATTGGAGTAGCCAGGTGAGTAGCAGCCAGAGGAGGAGATGGCACATGTGAGGACGATCCATCCTCATGCTCGGAAGGAGGAATTTTATTTATATTTCTCACCCTTCGTCTGGGAGGTATAGTCCTATGAAAGAAAAATACTATTCTTAACTCACTAAGTTAGGAGCCGAACAAGGTACTTAACCCCCTAAAATAAGAAACCACTAGTCTTAAGGACTCATAGGGATTTTCGAAAATCTTTTGAGAAGAAAAAAATCCTTTAAACTTCAAATTTTCATTAAGGAAAAATATTTTAAAATCTTTTGAAAATTTTTGGGGACATTTGGAAGTATTTCAAACACTTAAAACATTTAAAATCGTGAGGCTAAGTCTGATATCAATAAAATTTTCACGTTCCGACTCTCAAATCAAGTACGCAACAACCGCCGTATTATCTCGAGATACGTCTAAACCCCATACCATATCTTGAGGTACCACAAGGCATTCTAATACCCCAAACATTTTAAAATAAATTTATCAAATAATCCAAATGTCCCAATAAAACTTGCAAAAGAATGTTTACACCAAATAAAAAGAATACCAAATTAAACAAGTAAGTATTCAACAAAACTAAACTTTTAAAAGTTTACAAATTCCCTCCATGAGTGCAGTTTACAAAGTTTCCAAATGTACTCTAAGGCTGATACCTATCGGTGATCAACAAAAGTAATTCCTTCTTACTAGCAACCAGATGATGACTAAGCCTCCAAGCTAGACTTCCCCTAAAAAGAAATAGGAAGAGAGAGGTGAATATAAAAATACTCGATGAGTGCAATGGCATGTTGAATATGAATGAGGAGTGAAAATGACTGTACCAAATGAGTACTCAAATATATTCAAATGCAATACTAAAAAGTCATTGCACAAAATACATTTATAACAAATTAACCATGACTCATATATTTCCATTAGCAACCCATTTTTATTTTGCCTTTTAAATTTTCCAGGGTCTTTCCCGAAAACATGTTTCTACCAATATCCATTGATAGAATCCATCAAGAGTTTTTTTTCATAATTTTCATAAAAATATTTCCTGTACTTGGCATTGGCCCGAAACACCGTGGGGTGCCGCCATGTTATTACCAGCAACTTAAGGAGGCTCTCCATCTCACCTACCACCAAGCCCAATTTTAAATCATCCTTACCCACACCGCCCCAATGGTTCCAGTTCGTGAGAAGACTTAGACTATAGTCATTTTCCATGCACAATGTTAGAAAATCCATTTCACATTTTAATGTCATAAACATTCACAATGGAATGAAATTTCATAATTTACAATCATAATTCAATTGTAACATGATGCAAACAGTTAAAGAATCAAGAATAGAGTTATGGATTTATCAAATCATTTAAGTTAGACACACTATGATCACAAACAGTTTACAAATCTATTTCAAAATTCATTTTCAAAATTGGTTTTGCAAATTAAATTGGAAATCTTTTTATTATTCGTACTCAATATAACCATCTACTCACAGTATTAGGGAGGGTAGTTACTCCTAGATAGCTTTGTCCAACCCCTAAATGATATCATCAAATAACCAAAATTATCAATATTTATCATATTATGTCAACCCATAATCTAAACATTCAAAACCTTACTCTTCTTTCACTTATGTAACTCAAAATTCCTCCAAACTTACGTCATCAAATTTCAACATAATCTTCAAAGTCATGAAAGGGGAAAATGACCCAAGTTAGAAATAAGAAGATTACCAAAATTTTTGTCACCAATTTCGTCTCAAGTCAAGCCACCATCAAATCCTAAGTTTTTCTCTCATTAGAAAGTCTCAAATCTTTTTCTAGATCTAACTTTCTAGAGATTGGGTTATAAGTTTTGGAGTCTTTAGAGTGTCCATTTTATGGTGTTTTGATTGATCTTTGATGGAAGCAAAGAGAGAGGGGGAGAGAGAGTGGGAGCCAGGAGGAAGAAGAGAGAGAGAAGAGATGAAATTTGGATCTCTTGGGTTTTGGAATCCCATCTCCACTTTTTTATCTACAACCCTTTTGCATTATTTACCTAATTGCCCTCCTTCACCTCTAAATTGTATAAGTGCCCAATATGTCCAATTGGATTATTGGGAGGTCAATCCTATATATTCATGTACTTGAAGTTTTGTTCAGTGTAGAAAATGTGCTCAGTGATGAGCAGGGAAGGTTAAAATAAAAAGTGCTAATTTATGGAAAATAAATTAGAAACACTAAAAATCTGGATTATCCAAAATTTTGGGATATATTATGAATTATGTAATATATGATTAGATAGATTAAATGGTGTGGAGGTATAAAATCATTTTGAAGATTCCTTGGACCAAGGTTCAAACCTCAAGGACTACATGTATCGCGGGAAATTGGAAGTGCAAATCAAGTTGAATTGCATTCAAGTGCTGAATGGATGTTTCGAGCAGAAATAGAAGGCACCAATTGACAATGTGTCATGGAGACTTGATGCAAACTAATAGCATTTTAAATTTGCAAGCAAGTGCCGACCAATTTGAATGGAAATATAGTGTACTGAGCAAGTGCTCAACAGTTTGAAAATTGAGAGGTTAGAGAATAGCAACACCGAGCAGTCCTCACAATTTTAGTATCATGGGGTTCCACAAAAATAAGAAAGTGTACTGACAAGGCTTCTATTTGGAAAAATAGCAGACATTTACCGAGAGGCAAATATGTATTGAGAGACTTAGTATAAATACTCTAATATCGAAAGGTGATTAGAAAAATTTATATCGAGAAATGGAGGAGTATATAGAAATAATGACTACCGGCTAAGATCGAAATTCGAAGAATGGTCCACTAAGTTAAAAGCTCTACTGAACACTAAACACAAATCAAATTTTACCGAACGCCAAACACTCTAATAACTGAACACTTAAAAATTGAAGGTCTACTGACCAAGTATCTAAGAAGTTTCTTGACAGCCCAAGGGGAACGAATTCACATTTATATCTAATTAATTATTTCTCATATTTTCACAAAATATAAAAATTTTCAAATATCCAATTTAAAGTTAACATCATAATCTGGACTTGTCCCGTGTTACATGTAGTGTCCATATTGCATACACTTGTTAGACATGAGATTACATAATACTTTGTATCATATAACAGTGTAAGTCATTGTATTTGTGCCATGTTGTGCTTGCATCCTATGTTTATGCTCGTATCATATCACCCATTAGACAAGGAAAATATGCTTCTTGTGCTTATTTTGATCAATCAAGAAAAATATAACTTTGTACTGTTCCTTATATTTTCTTTATATTCTCCTTATTTTGTGTCATTTTGTATTTTTTTTTCTTTAGGTTATCTTACTTCTATGATGATGGAAAAATCTTGGGTAAATCTTGATTCATGTGTAAGCATTGCGTATGTTAAGTGATGTGTCAGTTTTCTAGATTTTGCATATACTAAGTAAGGTGTCAGTTTTCAAAATATTCTATCCTTTTGTGAAATGTGTAACACCTATTGACATCCTAGGTCTCTTGTATTTGTGCACATCATATGCCATGGTTTTCTTAATGTTTACTACATATGGACTTTTCATGGGAGTTTTTGGAGACATATAGTTCTAATGCAAATACTAGCAGAGATGAAAAATAATTCGAACATGACATGAATGGATTGTTGAATGATGTCTTTTCCATGCATGTCGTAAAGAAGGATAATGATATTATTATATATGAAGAGCAACCTCAATCTACCAATAAAGTTGAATGCCTACGGGATATTAGGGGACATAATGCAAAAAAGCTTTCTAATTTGCTTAGAGTTGCTGAGCAAGAACCATATTCAAATGCTAGTAGTAAGCATTCAATTATTCGGGTTGTGGTTTCTTTGTACTATTTCAAGTACATGGGAAAGTGGAGTAGTAAATCTTTCTCATGGTTATTAGAGTATATGAAAGATTTACTATTGGAACAGAACATATTGTCAAGTAGTTACCATGAATTGGAAAAGATTATTTCATTTTTAGGTTCATCATATGAAAAAAATTAAAGCATTGATCCAATGAAGTATATTATATTGGAAGGAAAGTGAAAGATGAAACATGGTATGTCCATGTGGAGTTCATGTACAAATGTTTTGGAAGAATAGGAGATTGACACTTTGAAAAAATGCAAGCGGAAACTTACAAAAGTGATATGTTGGTTTCCTTTGATACCTAGACTTCAAAGACTTCTCATGTGTTCAAAGGCAACTCCTCTCGCAAAATGACATCATGAAGATCATGATAAAGATGGACTCTTAACACATCCTACAGACTCTCAAGTTTGGAAAGATTTTGATCTTCATAACCCTAGTTTTTTTGTTAGACCCTTCAAAGTGTTCATTTGGCATTATATTGTGGCAATTTCAACTCATTTCAAACCATGAATGTTTCTTACAACATACGACTGGTCATTCTTATACCTTACAACTTACCTCCAGGGTTGTTTATGAATGTATGTGTGCATGTGTACACGTGTTGTAAGCCTTAGCAGAGCCATGAGGAATGCTAGAATAAGAGCTAGATGTGTTGAAGCAAGGAAGCAGCCCTTAGGGGCCATGGTGTGCACAATTGTGGGCACTACACCCGAGTGGCATGTGCCACACCCATGCACGACTAGCAAGGGCACCATACAAGTGTGGCCTAGCTCCAAGGAGGAGGTAAAGGCAGGAGTTTCAGAGCCACAAGGAGTCCTACAAAGTCCAGAGATATCATGCAAGCAAGACAAGTCTAAGCTAGAGGGGTCCAAACCCAAAATGGAAGAGGCACATCACCCGGGGGCCTTTAGTACCCAACCACATAGCCAAAAGCCCATGAGTAGCAGCCTACGCATTCTATGCCATCTAGGATTCCTAAAGGATTCTAGAGATGGTTTAGGACTTGTTGGAGTTATGGTCAAAGACCCGGCCCATGACCTATGGCCCAACCCAAGGTAGCTCGACCCACACAAATGCCGGGCCCACTTCACGGCCTATGAGTAGTTTGATTTAGCTTTCTTATTGGATTATGTTTTGTTTATTTCTTAGGACTTGTTTGGTAGGAAAATAAAAAGCTTGTGTTTTAGACTTAGTAGTAAGAATATGTCACTCCAAAATCCTAATAGTATAAGTACTAGATGATGCACTTTGTAACTCTAGTTCATGTAATAGCCACTTTTGCTGTTCTTACGAAGGAAGAGTTTTCTCTGTACCCATCTTAGGAGAACGAAGGAACTTTATTTTCTGAGTATTACACCACCTCTTTAGAGATTCCCATGTGCAAAAAAATGAGTCATTCGATCAATTCTTGTGAGAGAAAGATTGCCACCATCATTATCTCCAAAAACCTAACCATAGTCATTCACCCTTGCAAAGTTCAGCCACCTTCACATGTAACATGAGTGTTACGTGAAGTTTTGCGCTCCATTCCCAAATCTAAAACCTTAGGACATGAGAACCCATCATTTTAGTGCTGTCATTGAGAGCACAACGTTCATTCCCATTAAAAAAACTCTAGCCGCATAGCCCTAGAACTAACCCACACATAATCTGACTAAGTTTTATGGATCGCGACTATGGCATCGTTTCCTTCTATCCAGTAGTCATAACCCCACTTGTTTTTGTCAAAGAGTATTATATTCCACCTCCCAATCATCGATACTCACTAAAAAACTTAACCCATAACTCAAAAAATCATTAGCAAACAACAAATCACGAGCTACCCATAGTTTGTCAAGAAAATTGTGACTATCCTGCCTTTCTGTCTAGAACGCGATAGAATACCTTCCTTTTCTTGAATACTCAAATATCCAATCATCTAAACATCCATTTCCATCAAAAAACACATCTCCCAAACCAAAACCCATGACTACAGAACCAAAATCTTGAACTACACCACATTCTATCCAGAAATACAACAGCATTCATCCCCATGGCCGAACAGCAAAAATAACCCACTCAATATGAATGTCTTGATGCTGTTGAGACCCAACTAACCTTCATCAACAATACCATACTCAATACTAACGAAAAGGTGGCTCGTTTGGAGTAAAACATTCAAACCATCTTGATCTAGTACAAACAATGCAGCCCCAATCGAGTGCAAATATAGGAGGTATCTTAGGCACGACCACTATAAACGATATGCCCAACATTCAACCAACGAAGTTGAGGCTAGATCTGATCCATACATACCTAGATCGAAGTCCTTATATTATGAGGAAGAACCCTTCATGCCTGGTATCCAAAAGGAAGAAGAATGGCCAAGATATAGGAAGAGAGGTCACCGAGAACAAAACTGGTAGATAGCAACTCACAAACTGTCCCAAATTCAATGGGGGAGATCCTTGTTCTTGGATATCTAGCGCAAATATGTACTTTGGCCATTACCATACGGATGGTGTGTCATCAAACTTTTAAAAATAAATTAACCTACTTCACAAAATACTAATATAAAGCGAATAGGGTCACCTTCTCAAGGAATGATAGAGTCACTTCTTTTAAGGAAATAAAAATAATAAAATATAGGGGCCTTGAAAATTAACTAAATTAATAAATTAATTTAAGAAAAGAAATAATTGACTAAATGAAAATAAATAAATAACTCGCAATTAAATGAATGAAATTTAATGAAAAATCAATTTCTAGTCAAAGGAATTATATCCACTTTGATTCAGATTGATTGATTATCAATCTATTTAATGAATTCAACAAATTATAAATAAATTGATTATAGTCATTTAACAAATGTCAAACAAGCAATCTCTCCTTAATTTATCGATAATTAAGAAAATTTCATTAATTATTTTTCTATTCAAAAAACAACCATAAACAAATTTTGAGGATTTAACATTCTAACAGCATTAAAATCTAAAGAGATTTGATTCTAATTAACAAATACATAATAGATTTATTTAAATTAAATTATTTAATTGTATGATATATATTAAACTACTAACAAAGTCATAAAATTATGTCATTTACTACTATATTAAAATAAACAATAATTATGGATTTCTCATTTGAATTAGTTATAGATTACTCTAAAACTGTCAAATATTGATCACTATTCAATAAAATCTAAAAAATTATAAACGATAAATTTAGGAATTAAATAAACACTTATAAAATATTGTTGTAATATGGTCAATTAGATCTCACAATCATATAGAATCAAGAGTTTAATAACCTCTTCAACTAGAAAATAAATTTAGAAATAAATAAATAAAATGCTGTTGGAATAAAAGTACTGAAAAAATGACAAAATGTGCTGGTACCTACAGGAGTTCATGACCCTACAGTTGCCCCTTGTGAAACATATAATGTCCCAATATGCAGGAATGACTTTCATATTTTCTAAAAGGTAAACATTTACAAACCCTAAAGCAGCTACTAAATATATAAAAAGAAAGTTTTTAATGACTAAATAGCCTAAAAAATAAATTAAATAAAATAGAAGAATACAAAAGTTGGAATTTCCAAAATTTTTATTCCTAAATATTATGAATAAATCAATATAAACTAAATAAAATAGATGAATACAAAAGTTGGAATTTCCGAAATTTCTATTCCTAAATATTATGAATAAGTCAATATATTTTGAAAATTTTCAATACTTCTAAATCAATCTCAATTTTCCTTAAATTCACGTGCAACTAGGAAAGCAAATATACTGATTCGGTTTTTAGGAAAATCTCACAATATTTTCGAGATCCGCGTGTTCACATGCTAATAAAAGAGTGCTTCTGTCTAATTTTTCCATTTTTGGCATAACTACTCCAAATTAACTCCTTTTTCTCTACTTTTCTTAATAAACAACTTTCATCAATTTTAGAATATTAAATACCACAAAACATTACTATTAGAGTAATATTTACTCAAAAATAAAGTAAAATCAATCACAATTATTATATCAATTTATATCTTATCAAATTTCCCTCCATTTAGACAATATTTGTACTCAATTATCCCTAACTCAAATAAAACCAAAACTACTTTATAAACCAACATATTTTTCTTCCAAACTTTCAAACCAACTTGTGTCATAAAAGTCAAATTGGAAAAATAATTAAAACAACAAGTATTTCATAATATTTCACACTAGAACAATAATGACATTTCCTAACAACTCCTTATGAAATCAAAACTGTAAGATTTGATAGCAATATTTTTATACATTTAAATTATTTTTTAGCATATATTTATGAACATCATGACTATTTTAAATCATATTTTATGATTTTACATTGATTTAATTTTTTGATTAATGGTTTAGGAAATTTTGGATTTACTTGCTATTTTTGGATTGGATGAGCAGCTATTAGTATTTTGGACATAATTTTCTGTTCTGATGTCCAATTCAGGTGATTGTTGTGCCGTTGGAAAGAAGATTTCAAGCTCTACAATCTTGTAAGGACTCAAGAGCTGATTTAGGTAGGAGCTTGTCCGAAATCTGGGCCGAAATTACTACACGCTGGAAAAAGGAATCCCTTGCTAGAAAAATGAAACAAGCCACTGAAAATTAGGAAATATATTGCTGATAATTTCAAAATTTAAGGAAAAGAAAGTTTTCAAGTCTTGGAAAAGTTAGAGATCATTATCACGCAGTAAGAAGAAATTTCCAAATCAAAGTCAAACTCCAAGTTTCCAAAAAGTTGAGATTTCCAAATTCTTCTAGGGTTTTTGCTCCTGTATATATGGCTCTTCCTAGGACAGCAGCCTCATTCACGTTTTCCCCTTTATTTTCTCTCATTCTTCCACCACTTTACAAACCCTAGCAACCACCTTTCATCTCATATATCTTGCGCAAAAGGATTGTAATATTTTCTTTTCTTTTCTTGTTTTTCTTTTCAATATCTAGCTAATCTTTTTGTTCCCAGGATATGATAGATTCTACTTTTGATTAATTACATAATTTGATTTAATTATTTTACTTATGTTCTATTGGCATGGTTATTATTTGATAAGATTTTATTATTGATCTTAATGTTTCAAACATTTTAGGGTCCGATGTTTTGATAGTTTGAGATTGAGTGTATGCATTACCAATATAATTATATATGATTAGTATGAACAATAAAATACATATGATATTATGAGTATGACCATTAGATTAATTTAATGTGTGGGGATTTAAAGGAAATTCTAAATTATAAATTGTCCATGGAACTTAATGCAGTTTGATTAATTAAAATTACATGACTATTGGGATTTGATTAGTCAAATTAGAGATTTATTACATGACCATTGGGTGAATCTAATCTAAGAAAAATTGTTATCATCAATAATAACTCATTAGTTAATGAACTTAGGGATTGAAAAGATTTAACAGTATAAAAAATTAAAAATAGATAAAATCGATATTTTAGAGTTTTTATCATATTAGGGTTTCCATCATATTAGGGTTTCGTATCTTAAATTTTGATTTTAATAATTTCTAATGACTTCACGTCTCTAATTTAATTTATCCAACTTAGATTAGATTTATTGATATTTGGTAGTATAGCATATCCTCATGGGAATGGCATTTGTTTCGTACTATACACAATATTTGACTAGAGTATACTTGACTGAAATCATGGCCTCAAATTCGCGTATCAAGTTTTTGTCACCGTTGTCGGGGATACCTTTGTATATCAATCAGAATAATCTTATTTAAGATTAGATTTTAATATCTCTTGTTTGTTTTCTTATATTAGAGTTTAGGTTATACACTATAAAAAAACAGCTTTTTAGTCACAAATTTAGTGATGAAAATTTAAAAAAAAATTCGTCACTAAAAACATTAGCGACGGATTTAGCGACGAAAATTAGAAATCCGTCGCTAAATTTAATGACGAAAATCTAAAATCCGTCACTAAATTTAGCGACAAATAATTTTTCGTCGCTAAAATTCGTCACAAAATTTAGCGACGAAAAATTATTCGTCATTAAATTAGGGACATAAAAAAATCCGTTGCTAAATTTAACGACGAAAATCTAAAATTCGTCGCTAAATTTAGCGACAGATAATTTTTGTTGCTAAAATCCGTCACTAATTTAGGAAAAAAAATCCATCGAAAAATTATCCGTCCCTAATTTAGCGATGAATAAAAAAATTCTTTGCTAAATTAGCGATGGATTTGGAATCCGTCGCTGATTCCAAATGCCCTACCCACAAGCCAACACTAGCCTGGAGCCACATGCCTGGACTAGCCCCACCCACCCCCACCCACCCGAGCCAGCACCAACCTGCAACCTACCCGCCCGCTGAAACAACGACGGATTTTAATCCGTCGCTAAATTACCACCGGATAAATTTCGTCATTGCTAAATTAATTTTTTAATTTAAATATTATATTAATATTTTATTTTATTTAATTATGTATAAAAAATTTAGCGACGGATTGGGATTTTCGTTGCTAAATTTAGCGACGGAAAACAAATCCGTCGCAAAATTAATTTTTAACTTAAATATAACATATTAATAAAATAAAAAAAATAGAAAAAATAAAATTTTATTTAAGAAAGATTAAATTTTGTGACGGATTTTAAATCCGTGACAAAATTTAGCCACGAAATATTATTCGTCGCTAATTAGCGATAAAATTTGCAACGAAAATTTTTTTGTTACCAATTAGTGACAAATTTAGCCACGAAAATTTTTTCGTCACTAATTAGCGACGAATTTAGCTACGAATGATGTGTCCGTCGCTAATTTAGCCACGACTTCATTTTCGTAGCAAATTTTGTGACAAATTAGCGACGAAAAAGTTTTTGTTGCTGAATTCGTCGTAAAATGACGACGAATTCTTTCTGTCACGAAAATCCGTGGCTAAAATCATGTTTTTTTGTAGTAATATAATTGCTATTTTAGGGAAAAATTTTTAGAAATTTGGCAAGAATTTTTGAGAATTTTCAAGGTCAAAAAATTTTTTTCAAATCTAGGGTTAAGTTTTACTTGTTTCAAAAGATGTCAGCCTGTGGAATAAAACCCATGGCATTTGCTATGCACACCACCCTCTTTTTGCCAAGTTCCATCATTGTCATTGATTTTTCCATTTTTTATTTTTTTCATGTTTTTTAGTTTGTTGTTAACCATTTAGGTGTCTTTTGTGCATTAATTTGCAATATTTTTGTGATTTCTATTTTTATATAGATAATCTAGATTTTTTAGAGCAATTTTTATAAATCTAATTTTGTGTTATTTTTATGTTCATACAGAAATCTAATTAGATAATTTTTGTATTTGTGAGAAAACAATGGTTTATGATAATAAAGCCATGAGGGAGTATTCAATATTGAGACTTCAAGACATACAAACTAGCATTACGAGACCTCCCATAAAAGCAAATAACTTTGAACTTAAATCTAGGCTTATTAGTACGTTGCTGGTAGATCAATTCAATGGGGAAGAAAATTTCAAAGATCCAAATAGCCATTTGAAGAACTTTTTGAAAATCTGTGGCATTATCAAGTTGAGCGGAGTGAACCCTGATACAATAAGCTTACGTTTATTTCCTTTCTCTCTTAGGGAAAAGGCAAAAGTATAGTTTAACTCTTTCTCTGCTAATTATTTTACAAATTGAGAGAATCTATCTCAAACATTTCTAGTTAAATATTTTTTATCTGATAAAAATGCTAAATTATGTAGTGATATTACTAGTTTTTGGCAATTTAATGATGAATCTTTATATAATGTTTGTGAACATTTTAAAGATCTGATTAGAAGATACTCATATCATGGTATACCTGATTGGTTAATCTTATAAATATTTTATGGTGGTCTTTTACATTCTATCAAAATTACCATTGATACTGTGGCTGGGGGTGCTTTCATGAATAAGTCATATAATGAAGCATGTGTATTATTAGATAATATGACCTCTAATCAATATGATTGATCTAATAAATACGAAATTTCTAAACAAAGAGTTGATGTGTATGAGGTTGAAATTTTAATATCCTTAATGCAAAACTTGATTCATTGATTAATGCTATGAAAGCCAATCAAACCAATGTTATGCCTAATCAAATTTATTTTTGTAAATCATATGGAGATCCTATTCATGTGATTTATGAGTATATGTAGGTATAACAAGTAAACTATGTTTCAAACTTTGATAGGCCACATAATAATCCCTACTCCAATGCAGACAATCTTAGGTAGGGAACCATCCTAAATTTTCATGGAGTCAAGGACCACCATAGAGAGTGAGTCCACAAAATTTTAATCCAAGGAATCCACAATTAGGGGAGAGCTAGGCATCATGGGAAGTTGCAATTAAATGCTTGCCAACAGTGACAAATGAAAGGTTTGAAAATAAAATTGATCAATTAATTAAAACCTTTCATTCTCATGTATCAGGTAGATTATCAAGTGATACTGAGAAAAACCTGAGAGGGCATATTAATGCAATCACATTGAGGAGTTACAAAGAATTGTTAGAGGTACTAGATCCGTTCAAGGATGAAGAGGATAAAAAAGATGAAGAAAAGGTGCTCCAAAAGTCTACAAATTAGGAGGTTACGACGCCAGACTCTAAACAGGAAGTATTTTATGTTTAAGTAACTATAAACTCCCTGTTCCTTTTTATGGGCGGCTTTTACATGCAAAAGTAAAATTTGAAAACTTTTTAGAAATTTTTAAGAAACTACACATTAACATTCCTCTTTTGGATGTGATCAGACAGGTGCCAAGATACGGGGGATTCCACAAGGAAGTAATCTCTAAAAGGAGGAAACTTGATGAAGTCTCTAAGGTCAAGCTTACAGAGGAGTGCTCCATGATTCTGCAAAGAAAGCTGCTACCAAAACTCAAAAATCCAGTAAGTTTCTCTATTCCTTGGACTATTGGCCAAATTCATTTTTTCAATGTTTTGTATGATCTTGGTGTTAGTGTGAATATCATATCTTATTCCATATTCTTTAGATTATGATTAACAAAATTAACACCTACAAGTATTTCTTTACAATTAACTGATAAAAATATAAAATATCAAAAGGGATTGTTGAGAATATATTGACCAAAATTGATAGATTTATTTTTCCTATTGATTTTGTTGTTTTGGATATGGATGATGATGGTGATACTTCATTGATTTTAGGTTGACCTTTTTTAAACACTGCACGAGCCTTAATAAATGTCCATATTGGGAAGTTAATTTTGCGAATTGATGATGAAAAGATTGAGTTCAAAGTTTTTCATTTCAAGAAAAATTGTGAAAAACAAACTGATTTTAAAGAGGATTGCATTGATAAGATTGTTGAACATGATCATGATCATAATGTCTTTCATTCTAGCAATCCTACAGAAAATTGTATTATTAATTCGGTGCATGTAAATCATAAATACGTTGATTCATGTGTTGTTTTGGGTCTAAAATTAATTGAATTCTGATAAAAAAAATGTGGCTTGATGCAAGTAAAGAAAACAAGTAAGTTGGAGGAACGACAGAATAAGCATACGAGAATACTCAAATAGATAAGAAGAGGACAACGGCATGGCGTGATGCAATGAATGGACATAGTGTCAAGATTTATAAGGACGAAAAGAAAGAAGTCGCTGCTAAAAAGGAGGGTACAGGTTTCAGGGAAGTTTTCTATTCTCTCTACTTATCATTTATTTATTTTGCACATTGAGGACAACGCTTAGTTTATATGTAGGGGAAAATATAAATATATATATATATATATATATATAGGCTTATCTTTTTTTTTAATTTTAAAGAATTTGAGTGCTGAATTTCTACTTGGTTCTCTAGAGCTTGTACTAATTTTTTTCTATACCAATTAAATTCTCTCAAGTTTTCTAGTTTTTGTGTATTATTTGTTTGAATTGGATTTCATGATGGATGATTGGTATTAGTGGTTATTTAATGCATGATTTGCCATTCATCTTTTTATGACTGATTTAAAAGATAAGCATATAAGATTTAACACAAAATTTATCTAAGTAAGAAATTGAGCCTAAAGAGCAATTCTTTGTGCTCTTATTTTTCTTGTTGAGCATATATCACACTTGAAATGTAGAACTTGTTTAATTATGTATTTTGAGACCACATCTTTTACTTCAAGCACCAAAATTATTAAAGACGCATAAATTTATACACTTTTGACTTTTACAAAATATCATCCTAAAATATTGTATCTCTTAGTTACCCTATTTAAGTATAGACCTTTTCTTTCTTAAATTATCCACATAGTTTACCCCATTATCTATTTTTTCTACCTCTAGATCTTGAATCTTAATTCATTAACATACTTATAATTAACATAGTATTTTGTTCTTTTTATATATGTTAAAGTTTTATTTATATTTTTAGGTATTATCATGGTAAAAAAAACCAAATTCGATAAAAAAAAAGCTATGCTGATTGAAAAAAAAAAACCAGAGAAGAAAAAAAGAAAAAAAAAAGAGAAAACAATTGAGAAAAGTATTCTTCATTCATTGTTTATTCTTTAATTGAACTTCCATTACATATTCTTTATTTTGGAGGAGTGATACACTATATATTTGGAGTTGGAGTACTATACATATCTCGGGGTAAGAAGTTGTGGAAGTCATTGTTTGTCTTACCTTGATATAAAGAATGTCATATCTTGATGATTGAGTATCTTTATTTAATTATTTAACCTTATATTTTTACCTATTATGCTATCTTTTATCATAATTTCATTACAACCAAATAAAAAATCTTTTGACTGATACATGAATTTCTATATATAAGTGGTGGAGATTTGATATATTAGCAAATCTATGGTAATGTATCTTATTGTATTGATTTGAATGATACACATACACATTCACAAAATTGAATGCATTGAGTAGTTAAATCTTAATTTCTTTCATTTTATTAAGTGAACCGATTGTGAAAGTGTTTCAATTTTGTGTTGTTCTTGATTTCAAGGAGATTATAGGAGATGTAATGGTTTCTCTAGTACTAAATGTTGTGAAATATCGATTGTCTTAATTGCATTTTCGATTTGAACTTGTTATATGCATGATTAGGGCAAACTTTTTTTATACTTATAGCAAAGTGTTCTTGCTTGAGGACAAGCAAACATTCAAATGTGAAAGTATTTAATAACAATATTTTTATACATTTGAATTATACTTTTTTTAACATTTATTTATGAACTTTAGGACTGTTTTAAATCCTATTTTATGATCTTACATTGATTTAATTTCATGGTTAATGATTTAGGAAACTTTGGGTTTACTTGCTTTTTTGGATTGGACGAGCAGCTGTCAGCATTCTAGGCATAACTTTCTGCTCCATTATCCGATTAAAGTGATTCTTGCACCTTGGAAAGAAGATTTCAAGCCCTACAAATCTTGTGAAGACCTTAGAAGCTGATTCAAACAGAAGTTTGTCTGAAATCTGGGTCGAAGTTACTGGAATCCCTTGCTAGAAAAAGGAAACTAGCTGCTGAAAATTAGGAAATATATTATTGATAATTTTAGAATTTATCCAAATTAATTAAGAAAAACTCGTTAATTATTTCTCTAATCGAAAGATAAATTTAGAGAAACTTTTAGGATTTAATATTCTGCCAGTATTAAAATTTAAAGAGATCCAATTCTAATTAGCAAATATACAATTAGTTTATTTAAATTATATTATTTAATTTCATGATATAAATTATACTACTAACAAACCCATAATTTATATCAACCACCACTATATTAAAACAAACAAATAATTACGAATTTGTCATTTTAATTAGTTGTAAACTATTTTAAAATTATCAAATATTGGTTATTATTCAATAAACCCTATAAAATAATGAACAATAAAATGTAAAAACTAAATAAATACATATGAAATGTTGATATAATATACTCAATTAGATCTCACAACCGTGGAAAATCAAGATTTCAATAACTTTCAATCTTCAATTAGAAAATAAACATAGAAAGAAATAAATAAAATGTTGCTAGAATAAAAAGGTTAGAAAAATGACTAAATGTGTTGTACCTATAGCAATACGTGACCCTCTTGCTGCCCCCTTTTGAAACACATAATGTCCCTATACATAGAAATAAGTTTCCTATTTTCTAAAAGATAAACCATTATAAACTCTAAGGCAGCTATTAAATAAATAAAAAGAAAGTTTATAATGACTAAATAGCCTAAATAAATAAACTAAATAAAAATAGAAAATTACAAAAATTGGAGTTTTCAAAATTTCTATTCCTAAATATTATGAATAAATCAAAATCAATATATTTTACAAATGTTTAATACTTTCAAATCAATCTCAATTTTCCTTGAATTCACGTGCAAATAGGATAGAAAACATGCTAATTCGGCTTTCAGGAAAATCTCACAATAATTTTGAGATCCGTGAGCCCACGCGCTAATGAAAGAGTACTTCTATTCAATTTTTTCATTATTTGCATAACTGTTTCAAAAATAACTATTAGTGTAATATTTATTCAAAAATAAAATAAAATCAACCATAATTATTACACTAATTTATGTCTTATCAACGGACAAGTACAAAAAGATTTGAATTACTAGTTTCTACCTAGAAGATGAATCTTAACAATGGTTGCAATGGTTGAGAGAAAGGTACAATGCTAACTAACAAACTTTGCCTAAAATTGGTCCTTGCAAAGAGATGAAGAAAAAATTTGGGAGACAGCCTATGTAAACCACAATGAGGTCTTATCTAAGCTTAAATAGACTAGTTCCTTGAGAGAATACCAAAAGGAATTCAAAAAATTATCGACTCAAATTGATTGACCTGAAAAGGCATTTATTGGTGCCTTTGTAACCGGCCTCAAGCATGAACTAGCCATTGAGATACAGTGCTCTAGATCATTGATGTATGCCTTAGAGTTTGCTAGACTCAAGGAAGTTCAACTTATTGACATTCGCCGTGCTGCCCAAAGGCAATTTACCAAAACAGCTAGCAACACTGTGCCCACATGCGGCAATGCATCTTGGTCCCTTGTTGTGCCATCTTCGCGTACAACTAGACCTAGCCAAGAAAAGCAAAAGGTCTTTGTTTTAATTACAATGAATAATTCGTTCCTCGGTATAAGTGCAAGACACCTAAAATTTTCATGATTAAGCCGGTTAATAAGGAAGAAATTTTGCAATCCAAGGAGCAGTCTAATCATGAGCCTTTCACACATGAAAGTATCATCCAAAAGGAGAAGAATCTTGAAGGAATCCCTTTGATCGCGATCCATACATTAGCTGAAGTTAAAGAACCCAAGACAATGCACTCTAGTGCACACAGTAGTAAGCGACAAGTAATTCTTTTGATTGAAAATGGTTTGGCATTAAATTTTATTAACTTTAAGGCAGCCAAATCCTTATGCCTACCTTCAGAGAGGGTAGAGGAGTTTGAAGTTACATTACTAGAAAATAAGTTATCAATGACAAAAATATCCATTGATAATAGTAAAGACTCTGTCGCTGATGAGTATTAACGATGAAAAATTTTTGTCGTTAAATTTGTCGTTGAAAATATTCTGCTAAATATTAACGACGGAAGACCATTGGTCACTAATTTTTTCGACAGATTAGCGACAGCAATTTTCCGTTGCTAAATTTTCTATTGTTGATCCGTCGCTGATTTCAAACAATATATAAAACTATCAGCGACAGATTATGACAGAATATTTATATCATTAAAAATTTCATCGCTTATACCTTTACATAATCCGCTACCACCCGTGCCCGCCCACCCGCCCTCGCCTTGCCTTCTTTGCTTTACATAATTCGCTAACGCCCGCACCCGCACACCTGCCCGCACCCCCTTCTTTTTTTTGTTTTGAAAAGTGTCATCACGCGGACTCGAATCTGGGCAAATAAGGAGAGTTTGAGTTGTAACAACCACTATGCCACAATATCATGTGCAATCTTTTTTTTATTTATTATCTTATTCTCACATTTTTTTTAGAAAAATAAAATAATATAAAATGCTAATTTGTTATAAAATAATTAAATAATAAAATGATCAACTAAAATATAATAATAAAATATTTTAAAAAATAAAATAATATTATTCTTTTAAAAAATAAAATATAAAAAATAAAATAAAATGCTAATTTAAAATACTATAAAATAATAAATATGATAAAATAATATTATAAAATAATAAATATTACAAAATAATATAAAATAATTAAATTAAATTAAATTAAAATATAAAATACTAATGAAAAAAAGAATAAATATCAGCGACGGAATAATTAGTGACAGAAAATCTCGTCGCTAATCCGTCGTTAATAATTTTAGTAAATCAACAACGGATTAGCGACGGAAATTTTTCGTCATTAATAATTTTACTCTCTAAAATCAGTGATGGATTAGCAACAAAAATTTTCCGTCACTAATCTATCGTTAATCTCTTGGTGATATTTTCTTTTTTATTTTGTAACATTTGATATTAATCCGTCACTAATAACCTATTTTTTTGTAGTGTTAGGGTAGCTAGTAGAGGAAAATTGAAGTGTATGGAGATCCATAGGGATATTACCCTAAGGATCCAAAGGTTAGAGTTGCAAGAAGATTTCTATTTCTTGCAACTAGTTGGTTTGGATATTGTGTTAAAAGTGCAAGGGTTTAAGAAACTTGACCAAATTATGTCTGATTACAAGTGCATGGAGATGGAATTTTTGCATAATGGCCAATAGGCGAAACTCAAGATGGATAATCCATTGTTAAAAAGGGTAAGATCTTTGCTATTTAGATTTCGGCACAACCTGTAGCCCTAGATGTGTCTAAGAATGATGCCCAAACCTCTGAAGAAGGGCCCTTGATTCCCCAAGACATCAAAACTTTGCGGGATAGATTCAAAGAGATCACAACGGAGCCAAAATCCTTACCATCTAAGCGCAAGTTCGACCACACTATCACTCTCACCGATGAGTCCAAGCCCAATGTTCCTCCCTACCACTATGCTCATTCTAAAAAGGAGAAAATTGAGAGAAAATTGAGAGAAAATTGAAGGAGATGCTAGAAAATGGACAAATTTGACCAAACAAAAGTCCACTCTCGAGCTTAGTACTACTAGTAAAGAAGAAAATTGGTATTTTGTGCTTTTGTACTAACCACCGAGCTTTGAACAAGGCAACCATCAAAGATAAGTTCCCAATACCTTTCTTTGATAACAAGTTAGATGAGTTAGGGGGTGCACAACTCTTCTCCAAGTTGGATTTGAGGGCAGGCTACCAAGAGGCAGAAATGTACAAAACCACATTTAAGATTCACAATGGGCACTATGAGTATCTTGTCATGCCCTTTGGCCTATATAATACCCCAAGCACCTTTTAAGCTTGGATGAATGACCTTTTCAAACCCAAGTTGAGAAGGTTTGTCCTTATTTTCTTTGATGGCATACTAGTTTATTCAAAGTTGGGAAAAATACCTTACATACTTTGAATTTATACTAAATACCCTAACCCATAACCACTTTTTTATTAAGTTGTCCAAGTGTGTCTTTAGCCAATAGGAAATTGAGTATCTAAGGCACATTATCCCTATAGTAGTGAAAGTTGACTCCAAAATGGTGGACACTATGCTGGCTAGGTTGAAACCAAAAACCCTTACCCAACTTAGGGGTTTCCTAGCCCTGAGTATTATCACTAGTTTGTCAAAAATTATGGCAACATTGTGAGACTCTTGACCAACATGTTTAAAAAAGACTCTTTTTCATGGAGTGAGACTAGTGAGGAAGCTTTTTAAAAATTGAACTTAGCATGACCCAAACACCGGTCCTTGCCATGCCTGATTTTGATTGTGAGTTCAAAATTCATTAGGATAAAAGCACAATTGATGTTGATATTGTCCTAGTCCAAAAGAGGAGACCTTTGGCATACTTAGCAAGGCTTTGGGTAAGCAAAAGAAGACTTGGTCTGTTTATGCGTGTGAGATGTTGACTATTATAGAAACTGTTCAAATTTTGAGACCTAACTTGCTCGGTAGGAATTTTAAGATCATCACTGACCAACAGTCCTTAAGAGCCCCCTTTATAGAATCACCACTCCCCAACTACAAAAATGGGTGTCAAAACATCGAAAGTATGAGTTTGGAGTAGTGCATAGGCTTGGTCGGAAAAATAAGGTGGCCAATGCCCTTTCACACCATAGAGATGGCAAAATTTTGCTTGTCATTTCTTGTCCAACTTGGGAAATTTGGGATGAGATTCGAGATGCTCTACTACTTGATTTCAACCACTCTATGATGCAAAAGCTTGAAGAGAAAGACGAGGATTTGGTGATTATAAACTAAAGATTGGGTTACTACTTCACAAGGACCGAGCATATGTTTCCAAAACCGGTGATGTGAGACAACAAATCTTGAAACACTTTCACAACTCAAGGGAATGTGGACATTTTGGTGTTTTCAGAACTTTGATGAGGCTTTCCAAACTATTCATTTTGGAAAGGATTGAAGAAAGATGTAAGGGTAAATGTCAAACATTGTGAAAAACGCCAAAAAATGAAGGGAGATTCGGCTAAACTACATGGATTGTTACAACCTTGCCAATTCCAAGTCAAGGTTGGGAAGATATTACCATGGACATTATAGAAGGACTGCCAACAAGTAACAACTACATGGTTCTCCTTGTTGTCATTGATAGATTGTCAAAATATACTCACTTTATACCTATTTCGCAGCCCTAAACAGCTGAAATGATTGCCAGACTATATGTTGAATGTGCGATGAAGTTGCATGGCATTCCAAGGAATATCATCATCAATAGAGATAGAATCTTTATGAACACTTTTTGGAAGAAATTTTTCAAGATGTAGGGCACAAATCTTACTAGAAGTTCAGCCCACCATCCCCAAACCAACAGACAAATGAAAGTGACAAACTGAATAATTGAGCAATACCTAAGGAGCTTTGTTCATCACAACCCAAGGAGGTAGGAAGAGCACTTGCCATGGGCTAAATATGGGTATAATACTAGCTACCATTCAACTATAGACTATAGTGATGACGCCATTCTAAGCCTTGTATGGGAGAGCACCCCTACCATCCTATGCCTAGGAGAGCATTACCACGATTTGATGGATGTGGAGCTGTGATCAAGAGATGAAATCCTTGTTGATCTTAAGTCCAATTTGTAGAAGCACAAACAAGGATGAAGAGGATGCATGACACGAATCAGCCAGACTAAGAATCTAGTGATTGAGTGTATTTTTGGTACTTACCCAAAAACAAGCATCGAAGGTTCAAGGGAGCACTTCGAAAGTTGTAAGCGAAGTTCTTTGAACCTATTCAGATCCTTGTCAAGTATGGGAAGTTTGCTTACAAACTAGATTTGCCAGCCAATGCCCACATTCATCCAGTTTTTCATGTAAGTTGGTTGCGAAGGCAAGTTGGTAACCTAGCAAATATTGTTACCAACCTTCCCAACATTGATGAAGACAGCAATGTACTCGTCATTCTAGAAGACATTTTGAATAGTCGAGAAGTTTGACATGGAGATCAAAACAGAATTGAAGTCATAGTCTAGTAGAGAGTCCTTGGAGAGAAAGATGCCACTTTAGAGGAAGTACTTCACTTCCAACAATCTTATCCATCATTTGACTTTGAAGATAAGGACATTCTCCAAGGAGGAGACTATTGCAGACCTTAGGAGAGCCATGAGGAATGTTAAACTAAGAGCGAGACTTGCTGAAACAAGGAAGCAGCAAAGTGCACAATTATGGGAACTACACCGAAGCCGCACGTTCCACACCCATGCACGAGTAGCAAGGGCACCATGTAAGCATGACCCAGCTCTAAGAAGGACATGAGGGCAGGTGTTTCAAAGCCACAAAGAGTCCTATAGAGCCTAGAGATAGTATGCAAGTAAGACAAGTTCAAACTAGAGAGGCCCAAGCCCAAAATGGAAGACGCGCACTACTCGTAAGCTTTTGGTGCCCAAACATGTAGCCGAAAGCCCATGAGCAGCAGTCTGCACATTCTGAGCCATCTAAAGGATGCTAAAGAAGGTTTTCAGCCTATTAGAGAGATGGATCAAGACCCGTCCCATAACCCATGGCCCGACCCAAGGTGACGTGACCCACAAAGATGCCTGACCTACTTCGCAGCCCATGAGTAATTTGATTTGGATTTATTATTTGATTATATTTTGTTTATTTTTTAGGTCTTGTTTGGTAGGAAATAATTAGTTTATGTTCTGGAACTTGTAGTGAGAAAGTGTCACTTCAAAGCCCTAGTAGTATATGTACTAAAAGAGACATTTTATAACCCTAATTCATGTTTTGGCCACTTTTACTATTCTATCAAAGGAAGAATTTTCTCTCTACCCATCTTAGATGCATGAATGAACTTTGTTTTCTGAGTGTTACACCACCTCTTCGGAGATCCCAAAGTGTAAAGAGATGAGACATTCAATCAATGCTTGTGAGAGAAAGATTGCCATTATCATTATCCCCAAAACCCTAATCTTAGTGCATTCACCCATACAAACTTCAGTCACCTTTACATGTGACATCTATGTGAAATTTTACACTCCATTCCCAAATCTAAAATTTTAGGACACGAGAACCCATCAGCAAGCTCATGGCACACATGCATGCATTGCCAGCATGGGTGAACACATGTATGCATTCCTAGCATGCGAAAATGCACAAACATGGTGCACACACATTATGCATGTGCACAAAGTTACTAGGCACGGTGAACATGTGCTTGCATGTCAAGCCCACATAGTGCCCAAGTACATGCACATGCGTGCCACCCTAAAATGCGTGCGCAATGTACCCATACACGAACCCAACCCTCGGGCCAAAGGCGCCAAGGGAAGTTTTGTCCTTCCATTTTTTGAGAATCTTTTGGAACTTTCTAAGCATTATTTATAACGAAATAGATCTTTTTCGGTCAATCCTTTTGCCCTCTCATTCTTCAAGAATAAGAAAGATTTTTTTTTTCAAGTTTGAATTCGTTTATATCAAATTTTGTCCCTCTGTAAAGGCACAAACAAGAATTGAGTTTGAAGAAAGATGTTTGAAAGATCAAAGAACTAGACTTATTCACTTCCCTCTCAATCTCTCATGTTCTGAAGTAACATCAAAGAGTTAGAGAACAATCTTCTCTCTTATTGGAATGTCCTCTCAATTTTATCTCTCTATCTCTTATGTTCTGGACATTGTCCCTCTTCTCTTTCAATCATTTTGTTTAGGGCATTAATCCCTCTTTACTTGGGAATTTGGTCCACTTGTTCTTTGTAATACATTTCCTAATAAATACAAAGAAAGTATTTTGTTCTTCCGCTGGTGTTCCCAGATATCCAACACTCTTCCTGGTAACATATTTTTAGCAAACTTCATTAATTAGATTTGAATTTAAGTCTATGCGCCATATCTACACCATTAAAAAAAGCCACATTTGGTAATTTTTTTTTTTTTAATTATAGCAATATTCTGAAACACAAAAAATGTCAACAATTTAAAAAGGTTTTGCCAATATTTATAGCGACAAATCTTTATAAATGCCGCTAAAAGTACTTTTGTTTAGTGGCATTTGTTTATGCGCGAGATCATTTCACAAACTAAACTTACCCCATCTATGGCGGCGGCTAAAAGAGCCCTCCCCCACCATGTACAACCTTTAGTGGCGTTTATAAACGCCAAAAATAAAATAAAATAAAACGAAACGAAATAAAATAAAACAAAAATGCTAAACTTCCCAGCACATGTGATGCGGGCTTCAAGTTGGGCCTTGGGCCAGATGGCTTGTAAGGCTGCCGTCTCTACTTAGATTTTCTTTTTTTTTTTTTTTTGGTCAAGTGAGGATGACTTAGATGAGATACATTGAAGGGGCATCCTTAAAAGAAAATATATCTCGGATTATGTATATTAGGGGTCAAGATGCTGTCTCAGTGTGAAAGAAACATGCTGGTGGGCTGACCAAGGAAGGGCTATTCTTTTTGAATAGCCATATAAAGCCCAAGAAAAATGTATTGGCCCAAACATGACCCAGAAATTAGGTATATCCTTTTCTTTTTTTTTTTTTTTTTTTTAAGTTGATCACCGATATTCAAAAATTCAATTAATTTAATTCGAATAATTATGACACTCAATTTAGAGATTGATTCTCTCAAAATCTATTTTTTCATTCTCAAAACTTGAATTCGAGATATTGATTAAGTAAAATTTAGTATTTTGTCATTAAATTCACACATCATTAGTGAAAATTGAATAAGGTATATCACTCTTATAAAACAGTCTTTATTCTTTTTAATCCACTTAGCTAAATTATTAATAAAGACTATTTCCGTTATTTGCTTCGCATGTCACTATTGCACAATAGTTTTCATTGACAATTTAGCTAAGTGGATTAAAAAGAAAAAGGATTCTTAGGAATGTTGTAATATTTTGGGCGATTTATTTTAAATAAAAAATTTAATCAGAATAAATAATTCTTAACTAATAAGAATTCTAAGAAGAATTGTTATTATTAAAATATATATATATATATTGGAAAGTGAATAACAAAAGGCTGAAAATGTTTTGCAACATTTTTCTGTCCTTTCTCGGCAAATTCAATTGTCAAAAAAAGGAATGCATGGACAATTCATCCAATTGAGGAGAGAAACAAACGAAAAGGGCATCAACAAAGCAAAGAATTAGGGTTCATTTTCACGTGGCTTTGAAGGCCCCAGATTTTGTTTTGTTCTTAAAACAAAACAAAATTGTACCCACCAAACAAGTAAAGTTGTGTGAAAATCAAATAGGAAAACTTGGTTTAATTTCAATTTTTTGGAATAGATGAGTTTGATGTATAAAATTATAAATGAGTCCATACTTTTAAATTAATATGAATTTATATTTGAATTTACTATTTAAATAAATTATTTTTGTTAAAAACTATTATGTATTAAAATCAAATTAATTATTAAAAAAATATTATGTATTAAAATATATCAATAATTGATTTAATTTTTAAAATATTTGACTTATTTTATTTTCATATTTATAATAATCGATTGTCTACATAAATCCAATATATTATAATATTTTATTAAAACAATAGATTATTATGATTTTATATTATGATAATATTTCTTATATTTAATATGATATCAAAATTATATTCAAATATGTGATATAAGAGCTTTTCTATCATTGCACTTATCAGTATTGGTAGTTTTGGTGAAATCCAGTACCCCCTTATGGTATATCGTATTTTTCAAATTTAATTGATTTTCATTATAACACATTGAATTTAAGTGGATATTAAAAAATATTATATTTTGTTTATATATTTGTAAAAATAGATTTTTTTATATAAATATATCTTATTATAATATTTTATTAAAATAATAAATCATCATGGTATCATATTATTATAATGATTCGCATCTTTAGTAATCTTATAAAATACTTTTTCTTGGCTGAATCCTAATTTAAATGTTATAATGAAAAATCTCATAAAATATTTAATTTGAATTATAATTATTATTATTATTAAGTGAATCTACTATGTCAATCGAACCAAAATAGCAAATAGGAACCACCTCTTGTAAATTGCACTTGCACTTGATTTAAACAAGTTTATCCCAAATTAAATATGAGTTGCTTCCGCAATATCCGATTATGAATATTTTGAAATATTGATTCGAGTGCTATAATAAAATCAAAAAATACATTTAATACTTTATAATTGCCGGTGGATATAATCTCAGATTATTTCTCATATGTTATGAATCAAATTTAACCATTTTCATAAGAGTTACTTAATATACTAACAATATTAAAAGAACGGTTTAGTTAATAAAAATATGAATATTTCATTAAATAAATATTTATATTTGATAGAGAAAGTCCGAATGGAACGCTTATTCAAAATAATTAAAAATAGTTTTGAAATTCAATTTTAGAATTATTATTATTAAGTAATATGTGGAACCTTTGAATTTAACTCGAATTTAACTCGAATTTATTCAAAATTACTTCTTTTAATAATTTACGATTTAATTTTAACTTCAAGACTTTTATTTTGTGTTGATTCAAACGTCGTCGTATCACTGCGTATCCTGCGAGATCCGCTTTCCACTGGCCAAATTTGAGGAAAATACATTCTCGACTGTTGTCCTCCCGCAAGATCATAAATCAGACATCAGATTTTTAGGACTTCAACTCCCCAATCTCCTTCTCTATCTCTCTCTCTCTCTCTCTCTCTACCTCCCCAATGGGTTTTCACTTTAGCAGCAGATTTCCTCTGCTATTCATTCTCTCTCTTCTCTCTCTTCTCTCTCTTCTCTCTCTTCAAGCATCTGTAATCTCTCTTTCTCTCTCTCTCTTTCTCTCTCTCTCTCTCTTTCTAGATTCGTGATATGATTTGGATCTAGGATTTCTAATTGTTCAATTTCTGTTGTATTGGGTATAGGTTAAAGGAAGTGCTGATACAGTATTCTTCATCGATAGCCCTGTACACCATTTCCTTCGAACCCCATCTTCCGATTTCAATGTCCAGGTAAAACCCTTCTTCTCTCACTTCTGTTTCTCCTTTCTAATTTTTTTTATTAGGGTTTTAACTATGCGTGAATTAGGGAGAAAATAAAACAAATATTCCCCCAATTAAATTATTTTTTTTCGTTTTTCCCCCAATTATATTAGAAGGCTATTTCCTGTGAGTTATATTTAAAATTAGGATTCTGAGAGACTTGTGTGTGAATTTTGGGAATACAAGATGAAAAAAGAAAAAATGAAAAAAAGAAAAAAAGAAAAAAAAGAAGCTTGTAATCCCCAAAATGGAGTTTGATGGCTGAAAATGGCATTGCATTTGTGAGTTCTTTGTAATTGTGATGAAGAATGTATGTGGATGTATGATGGGTAATGTATGGATTGGTTTTTTTATATTAGACTTTTTGAACTACTTTCCTTGACATTGAAGTCCACATTACATCTGATAAAATGATGAAAGTTCCGAAGATGGACAGTTGTGAAATGCGGACTATTTGGTTGTTTTGATAACCCTGTCTCCAGTGCCGCTGATAGCAGTAGAATCTGTGAGATGTCTCAGATTGTGTAATTGGTTCATTGTATTCTAGAGATACAAGAGAAAGTATAGCTCCTATGCATGCAAAAGGCAATCTGTCAAGTGACTAGGAAGAGGTGCTAAATTTCTTTAGCATTTGGGTCATTTTCTTTTCAAAAGATTCATAGGGATCAGGTGGCCCTCCGAGTCAATCCCTTTCTATGGTTATTATCTTGAGTAGATGACTCATCATGTTCTGTATCATTTGTACATCTCCTTCAATGAAGTTCCTTTTCTACCTCAAGGGAAGGAGCTCATATTGTTTGTGGATCACCTATCTAGCATGGCAGGACCTTATTCTTATATGAAATACCATCTCTGTGACTAGGTTCACTTGATAGTCATGGACCTTACATATGGTAATTTGCACAAAACCAAGTATCAGTTTAAAACTGTACTTTTGGTTGTTGAGGAATATGCACCATGATATTTCTGGTGTTTTTAAGATCATATTCGTGTCACGTTGGCCTTTACGCTCTGAATGCTTCATGCAACTGTTTTTCGGATATGGTGGGGGTGATTGGTGATGGTAACTCTTTTTCTTTGGAGGACTGGGATGGAAGACTGCCCCCGGGGAGGGGGGATTAGGAAGGAGGTATATCACTATGAATCTGGGAGGCATATCCCCATGGAAATTAGTATGCAAGGAAGCTTGAACAAACAAAAT
Organism: Dillenia suffruticosa; assembly: GCA_033439265.1. NCBI lineage: Eukaryota > Viridiplantae > Streptophyta > Magnoliopsida > Dilleniales > Dilleniaceae > Dillenia > Dillenia suffruticosa. The sequence continues at coordinate 13,054,071 of JAVTVX010000001.1, forward strand.
GCTCAATCTGCTAATGAATTTGATTTATTTGATCATTTGAGATTAGTTTGTCTTGTTTTCTCTGCACTGGATTTTGTAGTTGCATGAGCAAACGTTATCTTTAAAAGAGTAATGTAAAATATTTGTGACAATAGCTGCTCATTTTTCATTAATATAATTTAAGTTTCAGCCATAATTCTATGCTGTGCTGCATGAATACTGCTAGAAATGACCATCTTGGTTGGTCATAGTTTTTAGACGACACAAAACCACGAAGCACTTTGTAACAGTGTAAAAAGTTTGCCAAGTTACCATGCCCATGTGATGTTGTACCCTATATCCAGTTTGCGCTTCCTAGGTTCTGTGTTGGAAGCAGCAACCATTTTAGAATAACTTTATTCGCTGCCATAACTAATTGAATTGCAGGGTAATCCAATGTCACTTCTTGAAGTCAGTGCCACCGTATCAGTCTTGCTTGGGTTTGCACCACCTGCTACACTTTCAGCTGCTGGTTCGAATAAGGTTAGAGGCTAGACAGTAAACTGGAGAGAGCTTTTATAATCATGTTTTATGACATACTGAACCTCCATGTTGGTATATGCTCATTATTTGTAGTTGTCAATTCTTTATTTCAGTTGAATGAAGTTCTTCTGCCCAATCCATTTGATCGGCCCCGTGCTGTCTTCATGTTAGAAGTTGGGGGAGCTGAAGGTCTAAACTTGGTTTTGAGTGTTTTAGATATAAATACTGATTTTATTAGGTGAATTTCAGTAAGTTCCTTGTCAATTGCAGATTCTCAACTCTTCGCGGATCATAATGGTTCCCCTTTCAAGAATGCTCTTCAGAGTCAAGTTCTTTCTGGATCAGATAAAGCTGATATTCTGCTTCCAAGTACGGAGCTTTGTTCTTTCTTGTTATTCAAAGATTTACTCCATTTTTCTGTTTTACTTTATTGATTTATTTATTTATTAATGGGTTATTTTTATGACAATTATGGTGATGATGGTGTTTTGATCATGTGTTTGCAGATGAAGGTGGAGTATCTGTGTTTTCTTTTGATGAACTTGGTTCTGAGAAAACCATCACTGATAAGGACCTTGAAATTTTTGTAAGGAACTTTTTTCCTGTCTTTTTTTTTTTTTTTTTTTGCTTTTGAAATGTAGGCATCTCTGTCTCATTGCTGTTGGTTTTTCTTTTGTATTCAGGCCTCTTGGTTAGGTGGATCATATGTGGCCAATGAGTTGGAGCCATTAAAAGGGGCATTAACTCTTTCTTCGGGAAATGGTGCTGATTTGAGTTTTCATATCTCAAAGGTCTGTCTTATGATCTGAGTTTCATATATGTATTTCTGTGCTCAAAGGATCTTCCGTCATCTTCATTATGCAGTTTCTTTTTTGTTAATAAATTCTTGTGCATGTTCTGGAATTTGCCTCTAATTTGCAGAAAGAAGACCAGGAAATTATTTCAAGGCTCGTGTCTCTCTTTTTCAACATTCAAGGGGCATTAGATGTGCATGAAGGCTTGTCTGGAACTATCAGAAATCCAGCTGAGTTGATAAAAGGCTCTTTTGATGGCCTTAAGGTGATATTTTTTTTAAATTCTTTTGTCTTCCTTTTAAACATAATGCTGAACATTCTTGACATTAGAAGAAATGGTGGCGGATCTATTATCTTCCGGTAATTATCAAAAAAAGAAACTTTTTGAAACTGAATGGTCAAGATTTGTTGAACATTTGGAAATTTTGGTAAGGGAATATTTGCCTTTGTAATTATTATTGTAGAAAGCCTTTTTGTGCAATCTGTATTAGGAGAATTGCTTTGAGAAAACTCAATGTTTGCTTTGAAATTCCGAAGGTTCATGTGCAATGGGACTCAAACATCACTTAGAATTATGAATTGATGAATAAGCAAGAGGAATTAGTTTTTTTTCTGACCTCCCATCTACAACTGAATGCTTTTATTGTTGTAAAATTTAGAAACCTGAGTGAAAATTATACTCATAATTGCATTATATATATAGTATAAAAAAGTGTTAAATTTCTGAAAATAGTTTGTTAAAGTTTTTCTGGATTGTAGGAGTTAGAGGTAGTTAAAATCAGGTGGTTACTAAAAGGTGATATTTTCACTTGGTATATCACAACAACATGACATGGTTAGAGATATCAAGCATAAGTATTGCCTTTCTGGATTGTAGGAGTTAGAGGTAGTTAAAATCAGGTGGTTACTAAATGGTGATATTTGCACTGGGTATATCACAACAACATGATATGGTTAGAGATATAAAGCATGAGTATTGCCTTTATGTTATGGTAGAAATATTATTTAGATGCCAAGGGAAAATAGCATTACAAGACTTAGTGTTTGATTTTCTGGTTTCTCTAATTGCTGAGGTGGGATTCTTTTCAATCTTGTTTTGTTTGTTCATGGCAACCAATGTTTCAGGTAGTTCTAGAAATGTGAATATCCTTCTTGTGTCTGTTTAAACATGTCCTTTGGACACATCATATGGCTTTTTGAAATTTTATACTAGTGTGAAATTTTTATGACTTTGTCCTTTTGGCTGTGTGCTTGTCTGACGTGTATGTCCGTGCTTCATAGTTGGCAACATAATATTCAAGAAGCATACACTTTCTTTGTGACTTGAGATCATTTGGCATGTTGTCCAAATGATATTCTTCTGTTCATTTTCATGCATGCTATAGTATCTTAATAATACTAGACAATCCTGATCCATATTAGCACACCCCCAAAATAATTGGGTAGCAGTGTTGGACATTGTCATTTTTCCAAAATGGATGAAATTTCAAAAATACCAGACACTAATTAAGCTAAAGAATATATTGGTTCTATTTTTGTGTCATGTAGTGAAGGTTAGATGAGTCAGCGCCATGTTTGAGCTTAACATCTCCAATTAGTGGAACTGAAATGTGTGATGTTATGCTAAAACTGATCAGGAGAATAGGGCAAAACCCAAAGCAGTTGCTCAGAGGCACAGTGTTCATTTGTATATAAGCCCACACAGCATAAGGTGTGATTATAATCTACATAATTAATAATGTGTTCGCTTTCTTGTTAGCTTGAGATTAAGTTGACAGATGTTAATGAGTTCTTATGTAGTTTTACCTGTATATAGAGCTATTCAGTCTTCTGTCTTGTATTCAACCACTTCTTTTTACAGGCTTTTGGAGGTGTTTCACAGCAGTGGATTGAGCTCTTCCACATTACATTGTCTAAGATACTTGATTCGTTGCAGACGGCATATGAAGGTACCTCTTTCTTGATTGTTTGGAATTTGGACATGATATAGCACCTTAATATTAGACCTTCCTTGAAGATGCTTATGGGAGTGTAATTTAATTTATTAACAGATGCCCCCTTACATGCATATCTCTCTAATCTGACACACTGTGAAGTTCTCCAAAGAGCTCTTTCATCAATTGCAACTAATTTAATGTTCCCATTTGATTGTGAAGTGGCATCTATCATCTTAAATCTAAACTTTCTAGTACCTCTCTCTTTTTTGTCAACATAATTAACATTTCTCTATCAATAAACTTCAAGCCACATCTTTTACACAAACACTCTTTAAAAATGCATGCATATGGCTAAGTGTTTGTGGGAGAGGGATTTTATGAACCAATATTCCTCTCATTTTCTAAAGGGAGATTAGTAATTCATATCAGGAAATAGTTATGATTAGCTCCGTGCGACGACAGAATGATAAAAAAAAATTAAAATGATCTGCTATGTTGAGAAGAAATCAAAGTGCAGTAGAAAAGAGAAGTGTGACATACAAATTGAATGAGCTCAAGGTAAGTTTAAGGAAAACTTAGGAAGTTGTGAGACATACATAATTTAATTATGGATACGGCCTTAAAACATGAAAAGGGTAAGAAAACTAATCATGTAACCATCTCCAACTTTTGGATGTTAGATATAATTGATCTGAGTTTTAGGTTGATTCTGCTCTAGGATCTGTGGATTTATGTTGGAAGTTTGACTGAAAATAGGCTAATACGGTATGGCTGTCAAGTTAAAAATACCTGATGATATGAAGATCAAGAGAAGCTGATCGCAACACATCTATATAAGGGTCTAGAAGTTTCTGGACTTCATAGTGAGAATTTCATGTGTGTGACCGGGGATTGATTGTCTATCAAGGATCTGACCAGTGGCTTTAATAGTCCCCGTGTGTATCATATATGGGATTGCTAATAAATAATGATTCTTCAATATTCTAAACGAGAAGCATTCTCTCTATTTTTTTTCCTCTTAATTTTCCTTAATTGGGATTTTTCCTTCTCATACTTACCAGAAGACAAAAAATGGTAATATGAACATGTATTTCTTCATCTTGAGCAGGAAATATTGTTGGAGTAGTCATCCTCAAAGGCATGCCTCTACAAGAGTCTGAACCCCTGATGAATGTGATGTTTACTTCTCAGCCTGCAGTTCGCTGGCTAGAAGAGACTAAAGGATCAGAAGAATCAATAGAAGAAGATCAACAAACTTTAGTGAGACGAACCCTAGCATGGATAACAGGACTCATCCTCCTCATTTCAACTCTGTTAGGGGTAAGATCACACAGCTATTCCAGATATATGCATGTTATGCTTTCTATTAGATGTTGGATAATCTATTGTTCATGTGTGCTGCAATTGATAAAACTAGAGTTAATTGGCACAGTATTAATTTTCCAACAACTGTTTATGAAGACTAGTGGAGATAATATTATAGAAGAAAATTTTGCTGGAGATATATCGTGGCCTTTTATTCTGTTGTGAAAATGAAAACAGTATAATGTTATAAAACATAAATGATGACCCATGGACATTGCAACACAGCAAGCTTAGAAAATCTAGGAGCAATGCTATGGACTAGTATTTATTGATATATAAATGTCTATAAATGCTTTTACATGTTTATATTATATATGTTAGAGAACCTAATGATAAGTTGAATGTTGATCATGAAAGATTGAGCTGCATTCATTCAACAAAAATGAAATGCAATTTTATTTATTTGTTTGATAAATTAGATATATTATAATGAACTACAGGATGGGGTGCTGCCATCGCAACCTAACCTTGGGAAAGAAAGTATAAAAGTTGCTCTAAAAAAGTACCCAGACTATAGGTAAGCTAAAAGTAAATAGGTAGAAAAATGTTATAAGGTTTTATTTTGCTGTAGAACAAACAGTCGTTCTCAGCTCTCTGTAAAGGGATCTTCCCACTGATTATAGAAAAAATAAAATAAAACAAAAGAAAGAATATCATGCTCCTGAAGCTTTTTTATACTGCCTCACAATCTGACTTCCCATAATGGCACTTGCATCCACAACACACTGGAATTTGCTTTTAAAGAAAACAGAGCTGTCCTCATCTAAACAAAAGACTCTAAACTGCCTTCCAAGTAAAAGGATACTATCCAGACCTTCCCTGGAATTGCTGAGGTCAAAATGAAAGTTGAACCATCAGAAAAACCCCATCAGAGTATTTCCATCTCACCATGCTGGCCTCATTCAAGTAGGCAACTGGCTAATTGAGTTTAATTTTTTTTAGCTGTTAAATCACACTACTTTCAACTTTCCAGGATCATTTTTCTTCTACCATCAGTGAATAGGTTGCGATAATAGTCTATCAAAGGAAGTTAGTCGCCCAGCACTGTTTACACCATTAACAATACCATAATGCATGGTAGGCACTCCTTCAGTTGTAAACATTTTCTTGACAATTTCCATCACAAAACTCTTTGATGCAAATAAGGTTGCTTGGTGATTCTCTCTTATGTATATGTATATGCAATATTTTTTCTCTTGTCATCTTTCTGTTACCAATGTGTTGACTTGAATCTACTCATTCTTTCCATCTTTCATGGTTTTATTTTAGATTTTGTTGGTTAAATGAACCCTTTATTATCCTAGCGTGATTATCTCAAATGCTTTCAATTGGATTATTGCCCTGTGGCTCTTGGATTATCCCAAAATGAATGTGCATTTTGCATGTCAAACCTCTTCTTAGATTTGCAAAGAGCATTGCATTGCAATGTTGCAAGAAGATGTCATCATAATTCCGGCCATATGCCACATTTCGTTACTTTGTTGAGATACAAAACTACCTAATTTGTAGTCAGTATTAACCTTTTTAAATGTGTATGGATCTACCTGATGCGAGCATTTACTACTAACTTTAAAGCTTCATTTATTCTGATCTGGTGTTTTTGTCTTCTCAATATGCTGCCATCTTGTGATTCCACCTTTGTTTGGACTTGATATCCCTTTGTTTTGTTGTCTGCTTCAACTTTTCATCTTCTATTGCTTTGCTGCATAGTGTGTGTATATGTATGCATAATAAATACATATTACGTATATGCATATATAGATAATATTTAATGCCATGATGTTTGGCTTAACATAAGTTGATAACAAAATTGTAAAAAATGATAACTAGCTTCAATTTTATTAGTGTACTCCTATCTTTTTTTCTACAATTAATGAGTTGTGACATGACCTTTTCTGCTCATATCTACACACGCACAGAGTTTTGAAACATTCTACTGGATTATATTATTTAGGCATTTTTCCAGAGAATTTACCAACGTTGGTATATTTGTGTTTCTCTGCAGGTGTATTTCCTCCTAAACATGCCTTTAACTAGGGACACCCTACTATATTCCAATGTCAAGCTTGATTGAGCTGAAAGGGGGGCCTCTTCACCAAAGCAAAGAAAGAGTAAGGCATAAGTTTGAATTTCTCAATTGGAAATGCCTTGTTTGCCAATCACTATGTACATGCGGGACATGTAACTTATGTGAGGCTCCTATGTTGTATTTCAGAGGTTTCATTCCGCTAATTAGATGCTTTGTCCTCTACATGAGAACATGTGTACATGGGGAAATGCCGTGTTATGTTAGGGGCTGTAATGTTATCTGCGGTGAGGGAGTAGTATGTCATCTACATGGGTGTTGAGAAGGGAAGGTTGTCTCCAAATGCAACGACCAATTATTCTTTTAATAATTTGTTTGTTATATGTACCCACAAACATCTTATGCTTTGGGACTGTTAATAATGAGTTTTTCCTTCTGGGTCATTTAGGATTCCCATTAAAATTTACATTGTCAACTCTGTAAAAGTATACATACATACCTCTGTGGTGGTTAGCAAAGTGAATGTGGTGAATGCATCATGATCCCAAACTCTTCTTTTTCGAATATGATTATAGAAAATTATTTGCAAAAATATGCTTGAGACCTCCTAGAGGTGTGAAGAGTATTAGGGTCATTAGGCATTTTAGCGAAGTTTTGGTGATAAACTCATTTTAAGGGTAATAAATATGATTTAAGCTAAGATATTTCAGAATAGCTGAGATTGTTATGCTAATACTCAAAAAGGTTTGCAAACGCATACTTTACCTGAAAAGACCAGAATGTTCTCTGGTATTGTGCTAAATTCATGTGGATTTGATATAATTTGTATAATAATTATTTGTATCACTCTCATCAGGCCCTATTGATTGATTTTTATAAAAACCTTAATTTCTAAAAAATTCAATTTGTTATTCTTTTTGGTAATCGGGAGTTAAAGATCAAAAAAGAAAAGTATATTAATCATATGTAATATTAGTAGTGTTAAATTTTAATTGGCACTGTTAGCAGGATTAGCAGGTTACTCAATACTTGCACGGAAACAAGTAAATGAAAACAAATAAGCAACGATATGAATAATAGTATTTTGTTAAAATATACTAAACGGGAATGTAAATAAATACGAACATATAAAAATATATAAAAAATTTATATAAATATTAATTATTTTATAACAATAAAAGAATAGTCAGATTATATAATAAAAATTTAAAATGGTCAAATATGAAATTATTAATTATAAGAGAAATAATATAAAAATAAAAATTATAATTACATAAACAAATAATTAATTAAATATAAAAAATATAAAGATTTTGTATAAATATTAAATAATTTAATATATTAAAATATTTCAGAAATTAAAAAAAAAAAAAAAATCATTAGTGTTGAAAAGTTGCGTACACAATTATCTTTGATTAATAGTACATTAATTTTGTGTAACAGTGGAGTCATGTTGTGGGCTTATGTCCGATACTGCCCTCTCTCCCTCTCCCTCTCTCCCTCTCTCTCACATTGTGCGTCTGCAGGGGACTTAAAATCATCCATTTCCAATACACTTAAAATCCTCATATTGGTGGTTCTACGAGTATAGAAATGCACGTCCAAGAAGTCCAAGAAATCTTTGTCGCAATACATTGAGAGGGCTACCACGCTTTCCAAGTTTATCTGTGGCGTTTCCCGCCAGAAACTGCTTGTACCAATCGGCCGACAGTTTTGGTGTCCTTTCCAGTGTCTCAAAATTCACATAATAAAGCCCATACCGAACCGCATATCCGTACAACCATTCAAAATTGTCGAGCAACGACCATACAAAATACCCTCTCACATCAGCTCCTCTTCTGAGAGAAACCCACCAAAATCAAAGTGTGAGAAAGAGAGAAGAGGAGGGTGGAAAGGGGGGGGGAGGGAGATTGATCTTTTTCGGGTAGTACCTTACTGCTAACTTTACATGAGTCAAGTATCCTTGCATGTATTCTATTCTATCGTAGTCATTAACAATGTCTTCAAGGGTACCATTGCCCTGAGAATACCCTGCAAATTATAGCACTCATAATGAACACTCATACAGATTTTAGCCACATCAATTAGTAAAATAAATAAATAATCTGAAGGCGGAATATACCATTTTCTGTAATAAACAGAGGGGTGTTATTGTATCTGTCTTTGAACCACATGATAATGTTCTCTAGTCCTGCTGGATATATGAAGTTACTCGAAACTGGAGTCTGCAAAACCAAGGATACATATTCCGCATATATGGACCAAAAATATTCATTTTCTTCTCTCTCTCTCTCTCTCTCTCTCTCTCTCTCTCTCTCTCTCTCTCTCTCTCTCTCTCTCTCTCTCTCTCTCTCTATAGCAATGAATGTTTTAGTTTTTCCTTACCGGTTTTCCAATATATTTCCCATCTTTAGAACCAGTCATGTAGACATAGGTCTCTCCTTCAGAAGTCTCGTTGCAAGAAGAGAACAAACAGTCCTGAACATAGAGTGAGGTGTAGTGGTTAATTCCAATGAAGTCCAATTTACTTGCCAATTTCTTCTTGTCATCCGATGAAAATGTTGGCAGTCTTAACCCTATTATTTGTTGCATCTCTGGTGGGTATTCACCGTAAAGTATGGGGTCTATGAACCTGCACTCGATTAATATTAAAAAACTACCAAAACAAAAGGGCATTTCAACTTGTTTTCTTGGACGCACAGGTATCTTTGGTAGGGAGGAAGGGGGAGAGAGAGAGAGAGAGAATGAACTTGCCAGCCGATTTCATAAGCTAGAAGGCGTTGAATTGCCCACCGATCAGCCGGAAAGTCTCTGAGAGGTTCATACCACCGCGTAGACAACGCTATCCCAATCATACCTCCTTGCTTTGCCTTGCTTGTTCAAACATAACTTGAATGTTCAGTAAAAGGTAAAGTATCGCTTTGTACTAGACAAAAACATGAACATACTTATGTTTTACCTGGTATTTCTTCCTATAAAGGTCAGTTGCAGCTGCATGGGACAATATTACGTTGTGTGCAGCAAGGTATGGTTCGGTGAAAGAGTCGCCGGCCTCACAATACCCAAATGGTTCAGAGCAACGGCCCGGAGGGTATGCTCCCGCCGCATAACCATCATACACTACGACATTTGGTTCGTTAAATGTTGTCCAATACTTCACCCTGTCACCATATGCTTCAAAGCACACATCCGCAAAGTATACAAAATCTTCCCTACAATATATACGCATGTTTACAAAGAGAAAAAAATGTCAAATTATTCTTAAATCGTTTATTAACTTTTTTTAATATTTCGCATGTTTATCTTTTCTTATAAATTATCTTAGGTCACATGTGGAAAATTTAATCAATGTCAAATTATTCTTAAATCATTTATTAACTTCTTCTACATTACTAGAAAATATGCTATCAGCGACGAAAAATTATCAAAAAAAAAAATCTCTCGGTAATAGTGACGGATTGGCGACGGATTAACGTCGGATTAACGACAAAAATATTTCCGTCGTTAATCCGTCACTAATGTGGTAAACAAAAGAAAAAAAAATCGTATAACTATCAGCGACGGAGAACCGACAAAAATTTTAGCGACGGATTACCAACAAAAATTTTATCAACAGAATTTTTACCAACGGATTTTTTATTTTTTATTTTTTATTTTTTATTTTTTATTTTTTATTTTTTTATTTTTTTTTTATTTTTTTTTCTTTTTCTTGTTATTTTATTCTGTAAAAAATTAATATAATTTTTTTGATAAAATTTATTATTTTATTTTAAGCTAATTATTTATTAATTTATATTTTATAATAAATTATCATTTTCTTTTATTTTATAATTATTAAAAAAATTGTGATCTTGAGATAAAAAATAAAAAAAGTAAAAAACAATAAAAAGCGAGAGGGTAGGTGCGGTCTAATGGTGGTAAGGTTGCTCAACCTTTTCCCATGCATGAGTTCGAAGCCACGTAGCTATTTTTTATTTTAGCGATAAATTTTTTTTGTCGCTAATCACTGATTTTAGCGACGGATATTATTCCGTCGCTGAAAGTATGAGCGACGTAATTCTTATTTTCAGCGATGAAAAAATCCGTCACTAAAAATATATTTTCTGGTGGTGTTAATATTTCACGTGTTTATCGCTTCCTATAAATTATCCCAGGTCACATATAGAATATTTAATCCGGTGAAAATGATTTTTGACTTTTGTCATATCCCCTTAAGAAAATTATATAAAAAAAAAAAACCTTATATTTGAGTTTATTGATTGTTTGGTTATCGGATAAAATTTAAAATATATCATGTAATAACACTAATAGTTTTTATTTTTTTTCATTGTCCAACATATCAATTGATTTTTCTTTTCAATTTTTTTCTCGGATGAAATTTAGTTCAAAGGATAATGAGGAGGAAACCTAACTGGAATTGAGAACTCAACCACGAGCCATATCGATCTTCAAGCACTTGAGGGATATCATAATGGTTTAGTGTAACAAATAGCTCTAAACCTACGACAACAACAATAACAATAATAATCAAAATTTTATTTCTAAATTTTGAGTTTGATCATGAGAGACAAATATCGAGAAAATTAAAAAAAAAAGAAGAAGAAAAAAAAAGTAAAAAAGTGTTGATTTAATTAGTATAAATTTTTCTATATCACTCATTTCTATTGAAAATCATTTTCTCAACTAAAATCTTAACTATCATGTCTTTTCGAATAATTTGTATTCAAGTTTTCAATAATATATTTTTACGTTTTACTAAATCTTCAATATTTAAATTATTAGCTCTCCTAACTAGTACATTTTTTTTATTTTCATTATACAAGTCTAAAACATTTCAGACGGTATTCTCACATTTTATCCATAATTGGACTAATTTTTTATTCATTACATATCTCTTCATTTTTAATTTTATCTTTTTTAATTTTGTTACACATCCACTTAAATATTCTCATTTCAATTATAGTAATTATATACTTTTATTGTTATTTAATGGTTCAACACTCGGTATCATATAATAGTACTAATCTCATTGTAATTTTATAGAACTTTCTCTTCAAATGCAATATTATCGTGCGATCGCAAAAAATTCCAGAAAATTTTTCTCATTTCATCCAATTAGCTTGAACCCTATAATTCACATCTTTATCTATATTGATATCGTTATAAATGATGTAATCAAAATATCTAAAATATTCATTTTTTGATATGTCCTTTTCTTCTAACTCAATCATTTCCTCACCATTTTGATGATTATCACTAAACTTACATGTCATATACTCAGTTTTTGCTCTGTTCAATTTAAATACTCTGGGTTCTAATATGTCTCTTCACAACTCTAATTTAATGTTAATACTCTTTCTAATTTAATCGACCAATACTATATCATTTACAAAAAATTTACAACACAATATTTTATTTTGAATATTTTTTATAATTTCATCTATCACTATTATAAAAAAAAATGTAATTTAATACCAAAATATGATGAATCTCAATATTAATAAGAAAGCTATTGGTCATACCCCCACAAATTCTTACATTGGTTATAAATCTTTCATATATATCTCTAATAAAATTAATATATTTTAAGGAGATTACTTTTTTCAACAACATTTACCACACTACATCTCTAGAAATCCTATTATATGTTTTTTCTAGATCAATAAATACCGTATATAAATTTTGCTTCTGTACTCTAAATATCTCGATCAAATATTTTAATAATTAAATTGTTTTAGTGGTGGATCATTGTGATATAAATTCAAATTGATTTTAAGACGCACTTATCTTCAATCTCAACTTATATTCTATCATTCTCTCCCATAACTTTATAACGTGACTTATAAGTTTAATTTCTCTATAATTTGAATAATTTTGTATGTCTACTTTGTTCTTATATTGTGATATAAATGTACTCTCTCTTCATGTTTGGAGTAATTTTTTGGTTTGTTAAATTTTGTTAAAAAAATCCGTTAATATTACTATACCAAATTCATCCAAATATTTTCACATCTCAACAGAAATATCATCAGATCCTATGACTTTATTATTTTTTATTTTCTTTAAAATTTCCTTTATTTCATAGGGACGAATTTTATCTTTAAAATCTCTATTAATTTTTTTTTATAGATATCGTAATATTTTTTATATCTTTTATACTCTTAACATTAAAGAAATTATTTCCATTACCTTTTAATAAGTGATTATGAAAACAAATGGCTCTAGGCCTAAACAAAGTAAAAAAATACTATTAGTCAATAAAATATGCATGAAAAATAAATGTTAAAGGCACCCAAAAGTAAAATTTAGGCAATGTCTCGTCAAAACCATAATCACTGATATAAATGGAGAACCCTTTTTTAATAAAATCACAAAATATGTTGTTTCTAACTGGTTTAAAACATGAAAGAAGTATAAGATATATTCAATAAATGATTTTTTGAAATTAAACTCCATAACTAAGATCCTGCATTCAAGTCTTGTTACACTCCTATCACCGAGCAACAAAATAATAATAAAAAGGAAAAATATTAGTGAGACTTAGGTCATGTATTCTATTCATATTTCATTAATTTTTAATTATATTTGGCATGTGTATGTACGTATAAATGTATTTAGATGATTTATGCAATCCTATACCTTGGCTTAAGAGGTCATTTATGAGGTTGTTGTAGAACTCAATGCCAATGGAGTTGACCTCTCCAAATCGACCATCTGATAATTATTAAAAATATTAAGTTATTATAAACAAATTAAATCCAAGAAAGGCCTGAAGTACTCGAGGAAATTACTCGGGAGGACTCTGGACCATGATATGGAGAATCTGTACGAATTTAACCCCAAGGATTTCATTAATTGTATGTCTTCCTGCATGCATAAAAGGACATTTTTGGCATGAGAAATTAATTACAAGGACATTGGATTATATTATTCCTCGATGAATTTGGCATTTTTATTCTCTTAGAACATATACCTAATCTAGCATCCTCAAATCAGTATGTCACAATGTCATAATCTCATAAAGATTTTTCGTGGCGTGGGCTTTCAACAGAATTTTATACATTTTTCCAAAAATTAAAAGAAAAAAAGGTAAAAATATAAATTTTTTTCCTCTCTGGCTCACAGACTATTTGCATATAGTGTAGTGACACGATAATTGAAAACGTTTGCATACGACTCCATGCAATTTTTTTAATCCAAAAACCAAAGGGGGAGGGAGGGAGGGAGAGAGAGAGAGAGAGAGAGAGAGAGATCATCTTTTACGCTGTACAAATGGTAGTGATTATCAGCGACATCAGCATTGCTTCCATCATCGATTTTTCCTGGTGTCAACCAGCCATAATGTACCTCACAATTAGTCAAATGTAAAATCAAAAATTAATTTCTAATAATATAAAAATTAAAAAAAAAAAAAAAACCGCATCATCATATGGAGAATAAATATGTACATAAAAGAGTTTAAGAAACTTTTCCTAATAAAATATAAGAGAAAAATTAAAAAAAAAAAAATTTACTAGAAAAGTTCCCTACTTTCCAGAGTTTTAATTAAAGTAACTGTGGGCCGTAATTAACACAAGTGGGGTGAGAACATTTTTAAAGGAAGAAAAAGGACAAGACCCCAAGGACAGTTTGTTGCCTTGGAAGTATCGCTCCGACGGCTCCTCTGAAAAGGTGGGGCTCAACTCAGTAAATATTAAATAAAACTTTTAAAGAAAATAGTAAAATATTATTTTTTTAAAAATAAAATAAAATAAAAATAAATCGAGCCAGAATGAAGTTTAATTTATAATACCAAAATATACATAATACAAGAAAATAATTATACATAAGGTTATAATTTTTATATTTATATGTAACCACTACGAGAATAATTTTTATAGCAGTCCAATTGCACCAATCATTTTGTAAATCAATCCATACAAAAGAGTCAAAATTGCGTTTTAGTTTTATTTTTTAAACAATAATTATTTTAATATGAAAATTTTATTTAATTTTCACTCTCATTTTTTATTTTTACGTAAATAATAAAAAAAACTCTATTTTATTTTTGACTAAAACACAAAATATTTTATTTAATTTTATAAAATGGCAAGTGAGGAAGGTGAAGCAGAAAAGCAAGCATCATTCTCTCTGACGTGATTTATTTCATAATTTGTATAACTATCATTTGTTTTAAAATTTTAATTTAATAAAAATAAAATAATTTTATATTTTATATAATTATTATCAGTTCTCTTCTGGTAGGAAAAATAAAAATTACCTGGAATGTGAGAGAAGACGTCCCAATTGCTAAGACTTTTGTTGCCTTCCAAGTACGCTCCTTCTACCTGCAAATTTAATTTAACTTTCACCTTGGTGCAACGTAAACACTGTGGGTGTGGACCAAACCACACAAACGAGGTTGATAAGGACAGTAGGTACTTTAATGTGACTTGATGGATCACAACACCATACTTTGTTCCACCCTATTCCCTTTTGTTCCTTTTGCTTTAAATACTAGAAATTTCAATTATGATTAGTTAAACTTCGTGAACAATGCATACCAATAATAGTTCACAAATGGCGGGCAAGAGGATATTTCCGTGGTCATAACCTTCTTTGATTTAATATTTAAATCTAGTATAACAAAATAAAAAAAATTTCACAAATGATGTACACTAAACAAATATTATTACCACCGATATCTAATTGATCCAATAATTGAATACTGTTATTTTTTAAATAAAATTTTGAATTCAAGTTTTATGGATCGAGAAAATAAAAAATTTTATCTCTTAAAAATCAAAATTAACTCGAATTAGGGTAAAAAAGAATAAGAATTGAATCCCTAATCTATTATGGGAAAGTTTCTAAATCATTTCTTAATGACTATGCATTAAAAAATGTTAAAATAATAGAACCGAGACCCATGCAAGAATAACCTAACAATGGGTGCATCCGATGATTTTCTTTCTTCTCATAACTTTTTTAAGGAAGGCCATTTGAATTTAATAATAATTCTTATTTATTTAGTTATATTATATAACTCTTATTTTCACAATTTTAAGAATAATAATAATAATAATACAACTACATAAAAAAGCACATTACTTAGACAAATTCTAAAAAAAAAAAAAAAAAAAAAAAAAAAATTGTGGATGGAAGGATTGTTAATAATCCTTTAACAAATTGTATCAATATACATATATTGTATATAAATATTAGAATATTGGGTCAATATTTGGTGCTTTCAAGTTGTGCATGTTCATAGATTCTCTGGGTCACATATTTTTATTGGTTTATATTTATAAATGTGCTTGTGCACATTTTATTCTGCACCTTCAACAACTTTTTCTTGACCCCGACATGGAGAATGCTACATTGGTTCTCCCCATATAATTTAGGATGGAAAAGGCATTCAGATCTAAATGGAGAAAGAGAGAAAGAGAAGCATCAATCACCAAATCAAACTGAAAACCCATCTCCATCGTTGTTTCTCTCAAGGGAGATAAAGAACAGGCACTCAGCCATTCGTGTGTGATCGAAAATAATTCATGAGAAGAGCGGGGAGTAGGTCACAAGCAAAAGCATGTCCTTTCTCATTGTATGTCTCCTTTTTCACTCCTATGTAAGTGGGATTAGCCTTTCAATGTTTTTTTTTGATTTCTGCCTTTCAATGTAAGTGGGGTTGGCGAGTGGAAGACAAGTCAAAGCTCCCATTTGATATGGGATCTGTACTTAGTGGCCATGGGCTACATAACATCAACATCAATTACCCGTCCCAAAAATACACTGCTCACTCATATAAGATTTGTTTAAAAATTATAATTTATTTTTACTTTATTATATTTTCCTTATATTATTTTTAAATTAAAAAATTATTTTTCAACTAAAATAATTTTTTCAGAAAAATACAGAAATTTTACATTAATTTAAAATTAGAATTTGAGTGTGATTAATTCATATTTTGATTTAAAAAACAAATAATATATATATTACACAATTATTAGAGAAAACATTACATATCTTTACAAATGCAATTATAAGATATTCATTAAATAATTATTAGAAAGAAAAACTCCATAAGTTCAAGTACAATGAGTTAACATATTTTTAAATTCAAATTTCTTCATGTTTATCATAAATTCTAATCAAAGAGATACGACTCACCAGCATACAATTATTTAGTACATGATATATTTAGCTTATTCAAAAAAAAAAAAAAAATATATATATATATATATATATATGAATATTTTCTGTAAAAAGGAAATGGTGTTGCCATGGAAATGAAAGTCATGATCATGAAAATTTTGAGAACAGACTTACTTGAAATGAAGAGGTGGCAGTACCGAAGAGAAACGTCGCCGGAAAATCCTGGCGATTCAACGAGAAGGAGGAAATTAAGAGAAGAAAAAGTTTAAGAAGACACAGAAGAAGACAAGAAACCCGATGGTACTTCATCTCTTTTGCTCTTTCTTCTGTACTCTCTTCCGAAAAGGGGCCCTTGTATATGGTGAACATTTTGTTTGCCAAAAATATTTTTTTAATAAATCTACTGTACCCTTTTGATGTGACTTAGACAAAATGAATGGTCGTGATTTATTCGCATATTTATCTTTGAGGTTTAAATAAGAAAAAACTTAAAATTTTAATCTAATTTAAATTAAATTTAATAAAATTTAATTTGGTTATCAAATACTAATAATTTATAAAAAAAATATTAAATTTTCTATCAATTATCACAACTATATTTTGGAGCATATTAAATGCTATTTAATAATTTTAATTATTAATAAAATCACACTATTTTCAAATTCGGATGCTTTGTCCACTGGTTTCTTTTTATTAAAGTTTAAATGGGTTCTTATAAAATTTAAAAACAGAAGACTAATGAGATCCAAATTGTAGAAATTAATAAAATTATGATTTGCTACATGGTTGAAATGACGCAATAATTTAATTATTAGACGGCCCAGATTTCACAGACGGGTAGATAGAGGTGTTTGACCGTTTGTTCTTTTCCAAATCTATGGGCTGGCAAGCAAAAACTGCAGAAGAAGGAAAAGAAAATCGTGAGTTAGATTTTGAAATGGACAACAAAAAAAATCTAAATACGGATAATTTTGCTTACCTCAGTCTTGTCTGCTTCATCAAGTCGTTTGTGGTCTCAAATATTCCACTCTTTCGGTAGTTTCAAGATCTGAAGGGTCAGTTGAGAGCAAACGTAAGAGATAAGGAGAGTGAAATATTGACAAAATAATTTGTTTTTATTTTGAGAATACAATTTCAAATAGTAGCAATTACATAAATCAAAATTAATAGACTAAAGGGAAAATTACATATAATTCTCCTAATTTTACTTGATATTCAAACGATTTCTCTTGAGCAGGGGATTCTGTTAATCACAAATGAGTTTCCAAAATATAAGATCTTGACCGCAATGGCTTCCCAAAAAGCAAGACCGAGAAAATGGAATGAATATTGGGTTTTTGTTAATGATCGAAAAGTTGCAAATGAAACATAACTAAAATATAAAGAAAATTTGTGCAAAATAAATAAAGGGGGATTTTTTGTTTTTGCTACTAATTACCTCTCTTCTTTTATAGACTCTTTTTTTTTTTTCTTGAAATTGGTTCACCATCGAATATCTAAAGTTTTATTCCTATTAATCTCGATCAAGCTGTTGTCGGGTTTCAATTGGGAGAGACCTCTCTTAATATCATTTTTATCATTATTAAAACTCAAATCTTGATTTTTGATATGGGATGTTAAAGTTCTTCCTATTAGAGCAACCAATCATTGATCATTTATAGTCTCTTTGTCCGCCGGCTTTCCTTTTATCATTGCATGAAACCCCAGTACTCTTCTACCAAAAAAAAAGAAACCCCAGCACTCTTGCAACATATTTTCATCTCTAAATCTTCAAGGTATCCCTTCTTTTTCTATGGATTCCATGCTCTTCTACCCCGTCCCTTTTTTTTTGCCGTTGATTATTCATCTTGTAGCAAGAATATTCTAGACGCCAATCCATCTGTCATAACTTCCCGCCAATTTGTTTCCTTATACTAGGAGCTAAACAGTTTCTGTTTTACTCCCTCATGTTAATCCCTCCTTGCTGAATGTACACTCAAAGTTGGGAATTGGATGTGGAGCTCAACCTTTCGTTGCATGAAGAACGGATGCTCAAGCAGGACTTCGAGCTGGGCTAGAAGGTTTTCGATCAGCCGAAATATTCCGGTCCCAATTTCAAGAAAGCTTTGAACTTGGCGAAAGGGAAGCAGTGATGTTTGAGTAGAAAAACGAGAAGCAGATGCTGATATCGCGGAGCTTGTATAAATTATTTGAGTAAATTATTTGTGTTTAAGTTGTTTTCAATAAAAAAGTTTACATGTGTATTTTTTTTCTTTAAGATCCTGTTTATATGCTTCTTTTTTTTTAATAATTATACAATTTTATTATTAAAATATAAAAAATTTATTAAAACAGAAGTACTGAAATATTTTAAATTGTCAACCCTTCTTTGTTGCGTGCGGTCAATAAGGGTAAGCAAGCAAAGAAAAGACCTTGTTTTTATCTGTACAACATTGGAGCAAACTGAATGGAAAAAGGAAAAAATAAGAATTTCTTGAGATCTTAGTGAACAAGAGAACCCTTGGGGGTCGTTTGGAAGGGGGAATGCCACATGTTTTTATTTTTTTTGGGGGGGGGGGGGGACGTGGAGTCATATCGAAAGTCATTCATAAGTGTCTTCAACCATTTAATATTTTATTTAAATTAATTTTTTTGTTCATATTTATTTACAAAATTTTGTTTACCTTGTTAAAGACTAAAAAGCACGTAAGGCTGCCCACTAACATCAATGCTTTGGATATTGGTTAAAAAAAGTATAAAAATACCACCCAACCATACGTAAAATAAACTTTTTTTAAAGAAAAATATATAAAAAAGCTCCCCAAAACTTACAACTACGATAAAAAAACATGGCTTTAGTGACAACCAAAGTTGTCACTAAAGTACTAAAAGTCATCACTAAAGGCTTTTAGTGAAGGGAACTCACTATCATGTCGTTGATCTATATTTGTACTGCTTTTTACCTCAAGTTTTAACTTATGCTCATTAAATTAGAATAATTCATAAATTAGCTCAAATTCTAGCATTAAATAAATGGTATAAAGACATTATGTACAATAATATTGAATGACTTTAAGGTAGAAAAACTCATTTGATATAGTTCTTAATTTCCTCATAATTATTGAGAATAAATAGATGAACTTTGGTTAATTCCAAGGCACTTAACATGCTGTACTTTGGTCCACCAAATGGTCGACTTTTTGAAGAAAACACCGGCAAGTCCACTGCTGGCCTTTTCCATTTCATCATTGCGCTCTTCCCGACTAACTTTTGACTCAAGATCTTGTAAATACACAGAGGAGAAGCTGGAACTTCAACTACTACTATAGAGAACCTACTATAGAATAAGTCCTCCCAACCACTCATTGTCAATATACCTCTCAGCAATATAACCTTCCGGCTGAGCTCTATTATGCACGTAACCTTTTAATGTACTCATTTTCCTACAAGTAAGTGAGATGGCATCAAACAGATTGACAGAATGACACTTAAAAGTTTATATACTATTATAGTTGGACATAGATATTTAAAAGTTATTCTAAAAATGGTTTCTTTACCTCTCAAAAGGGAACATCCAACGATATTGAGGCGGTCCGAGAATCTTAGCTTTTGCTGGCAAGTGTACCAACAAATGCACCATGATATCAAAAAAGGAAGGGGGAAAATTCTCTCCAATTTACAGAGGATAATTGTGATATTTTTCTTCTACTCCAACACATCTAGATATTGTGTCCTGCAACATAACTTCTAAAGAAATCACTCAACTCAATCAGCACTTGTCAGACTTCTTTTGTCAAGCAACACCATATTGCAAGTGAGAGGATACGTTTCACGAATATGTTAAAATATCATGGCTCTTCATTCCAAACATTTGAAAGTCTCCATTCTTTACACACCTAAATATGTTTGAAGCAAATACATCCTGATATTAATTGAAGCCAGAAATTGACAAACTTTTTCCCTGTCATCCCTAGTGAAGCTACAGTAAGCTTTCAACATGAGAAAAGAATTGCCTCTAAGAATTAAGTATAGTTCCCCTTTTAGACCTGCCATCAAATCTTTTCTAACTTTGCAACTGTCTTTGGTTTTCTCCTCAATGCCCATAATTGTTCCAAACACCGATTCAGCTACATTTTTCACTACAAGCATAATATCAATATTGTGTCTTGATTTTAAATCGACCCAATAAGGTAAATAAAAAAATGCTCTTCTTAGTTAATTCAAACCAGCATCAAAGTGTTTACACTTCCTTTTTGTGGCTTGCTCTTGGGCCATTCCAAAGAAGAACCCAAGTTCTTCATATGGTAGCAATTGGTTCAAAATTTCTTCTTCGGACATGGGTACCATAGGGTCCCTATAGTCAACTTCACCGTTGAAATCTTTTTTATCTTTTCACCAATGATGATCTTTAGGTAAGAATCTATGATGCTCTATGTAACACAACTTCTAGCTATTGCATAAATTCATACAGGATGTCTCAGTCATATAGGAAGGACATGCAAAATAACCTTTGGTACTATACCCAGACAACATGGCATACATAGGAAAGTCATTTATTGTCCGCATCAGAGCAGCACGCAACGTAAATTCTTTTCCTTTAAATGCATCATAAGCTTTTACACCACTCCATAGCTCCTTTAACTCATCAACAAGGGGTTGCAAATAAATGTCAATGTCGTTCCTTGGAGATTTTTGTATAGGGATTAACAATGACATGGTCAAGAACAGATCCTTCATGCATTTCCAAGGTGGTAAGTTATATGGGACAAGAAAGATAGCCATATACTATATGCATTACTCAAGTTCCCAAAAAGATTGAATCCATCGGTCGCAAGTCCTAAACAGACATTGCGAAAATCTTATGCAAAATCATCATAAATTTTATCAAAATGCTTCCATGCCTCACAATCAGCTAGATGCCTCATGTTATTAGAATAACAACATGCTTCTCCCTATGCCACCACATGTTACAAGCTTTTTCTTTGTTTACATACAATCTGCGTAGTCTACGCATCAAAGGGAAGTAGTGTAATACCTTACAGGTACTTTAGAACTATTAAACTTATAACGAGACTCATTACACTTCTCATTTGGGCACTTGCTCAAGTTCACGTATTCTTTCCTATAAGAACACAATCATTAACACATGCATGGATTTTTTCATATTTAAAGCCCAAATCACAGATAATCTTTTTAGCCTTATAGAAAGATTTAGGGATCAAAGGTTCTAGTGGAAGTGCATCCTTAAATACTCTCAGTAGAACATTGAAGGATTTTGTGGTCCAACCACTCATGGTCTTCAAATACAACAAAGTCACAACAAAAGATAGTTTTGAAAATCTATCACAACCTAGGTAAAGATCTCTCTTTACATCATCTAACATTCTAAGAAAATTATCTGTCTCACTTTCTTGTTTATTGGGTAACTTTTGATCAATGTCTTCCCCTCTTTACCGCCAGTTCTCATCCCAATTAGTAGTTCCAATGTCATTTAACATCATGTCCAAAACATTCTTATCATTTTCTTCATGTTCAACATTATAGGCAACATTGTCATCATCCAAGTCATCCTCAAATGCCTCGCCATGATAAATCCATCTAGTATAATTTTTACGAATTCCTTTTTTAATTAAATGTGTCATCACAATGTCTTTCTATGGTCATGGTGCTTGTTACATTTAGAGTAAGGGCAGGTGATTTTCACATGACCTTCTTTGCTGATATATGCAAATTCAAAAAAATTTTTCACGCCCAAATAATATGCCTCTTCTGTTCTATTTTTCATCTTCATCCAACTCTTATCCATAGCCTGAATAGTATTAATATAAATAACAAAGTTAGTTTCTCATGAACAAATTAGCATTATTACAAATTAACAAAGTTCATTTCTCATAATAAATTGTAATCTCAACAAGTGCAATGATCTCAACAGAAAAAAAAACCCTAGTCAAACACTAATGAGGTCATAGAGACTTGAATTTGTTTAGGAAAATAGAAAATTAATACTAGCATCCAACCATCAAAGGATACAGAATAAATGTAACAAAAAGAACCGAAGAGAAATCATCACTCTTGGCTGCTTACACATTAATCTTTTATATATCCATTGCCTCTTCAAAGCTGACAACTAGCTGATAAATCTTCAACATCACTTTTGTTTCTCCAATTTAGTAGCCACGATTTTAGGAGGGTCTCAACAGAAAATTATAATTTACAGAAGACCCCAAAAATTGGTCAAGTCAAAACTCTATGCATTCTAGATTAATAGGAATGAAAAAGGATGCGGTGGTGATAGGTAATAGATTCAAAGATGAAAAATAAAAACCATGCAATTATTGGAAGCGCACACACGAGAGAGAGAGTAGCCTAACTAGTTCCCCAAATTGGAAAGATCATTTCGCACATCCCCGTATAAAGAAAATTAGAAAGTAAATCTTGACCCAGAAAATGAAAAAGAAGCTAGTATCAAAGGAACACAAGAACAGCTTCCATGAAATTGAATTTAGTTAAACCCTAAATCTAAAAGGCCATAAAGGGTTCTTTTAAGGGTGCAAACAATTTCAATTAAGGGGCTCCAAGAAATCCTAATTTGTTTAAATCAACAAAATCTAGATAGAGAACTATAATAGTGAGTGATTCAAATTCCCCAAATTGCAAGACAAGGTAAACCCTAAAAATTCAGAACAACAAAGCAAAAAAATACTATGAACATGTTTACCCAAATAAGATTTCACAAATCTGAAAGAAAGCCAAGCTTGCGCCTCTCACTAGAAAATTTATCTATTGGTGCGGCAGTCCCGGTGGAAAGATGATTGAATGGGAGAAAAAATTGGTTGAAGACTTGGAGAGAGTGTTAATGTTATGGTAGTGTTAGGTTTTTACAATTTTACTTTTTGTAACAAAATTAGAAAAGGCACCTCTTTATTTTCCCAAAAACCTGTTCCTGCCTTTTTTTATTTCCTTTTTCCCTCCTTTTCGTTATTGTAAATTCTTTTTAATTGTTGATTAAATTTCACTTCCTACTTTAGAAAGAAGACTTCTGAGGTTTTTTTTTGTCCTTTTTTCCTCCTTTTTGTTATTGTAAATTCTTTCTTTCTAATTGTTGGTTAATTTTTTTAATACAATTTTATTACATAGTTTTCTTTCTTTCTAATTGAATGAGTTTGTGATGGTACGAAAAAAATTTTCATTTACATTTTAAAACTTAAAAATTAATATATTGTTTCAGAATTAGAAATGGAAAGGTAAAAATTTTTATTTTTATATTGGGAGAAAATACTAATGTATGCTAAGAATTTAAGTTAATTTTAGATAATATATTGCAAAATGTAATTATAGATGACTGTTCAATTCGAAAGTTTATTTAAAATTTTAATATCACTATTTGAGACAGGGGAATAATATATTTCAATTATTAAAAACATGCATTCGATATTAAGTAAGAGTGTGATCAATAAATTTTAAAAATATGATACAAGAATATGATTGCTGACCTAACATATAGAGGAATAGCCAAATATATTAATTACTTATGTTATGTACTAATTACTAATGTTATAGATTATAAGTTTAACTATATATGTGTATTAACTTTTTACATACAATAGATTAGTGATTGTAATTAAAATAAAAAAAAAAGATTAGTACTAATAACAACGTTAAATTCATTTGTCAATTAGGATTAAAATTTATAAGTTTGAATTAAAGATTTGAATATTATCGATCAATAATGCATTTAATTACTTAAAAAATAAAATATGGGCCTAATTCAAAATGTTATGTAATAAAAAAAATTAAATATTAGAGTGTCTTACTAAAATTACTAAAATTTAAGAGCCATGAAACAAACATGAAATACTTATATCGGCAAGTTCATAAATATTATTTTTCTTTCTTTCTATTTTGCATTTTATCAAAACATTATTGTTTTCCTTTATATGAGATATTTTAATACATATTTTAGTATGTGCAAATATGTGCATACAATTTATTCCATTTTAAATCATTTATTTCATTTTTATTATTATCAATTATTAATTTATTTCTTCCAACATAACTGAGTATTAGTGACGAGAAGAAATCATCACTAAGAGGGGTTAACAGTGATGACAATTGTTTTTAAGGACATTACATGTCATCATTAAAAAGGGGTCGATTGTGACGAAACAATCTTGTCACAAAGTGATCGATAGTGACAATATAGTATGTCATCGCTAAAGGGGTCAATAGTGACAAGAAGATGTCGTCACTGTGTGGTGACGAAATATTGTGGTCACTGTACTAGATCAATAGCAACGAAAAGGTGTTGTCATTATTTTTCATCACTAGCTTCTATGATGAGATATATTATTGTTACTAATTTATATTTTAGTGATAAATTTTTAAATCTTGTCACTGAAGTAATTGATGTTACAATCCAATAATGATGACTTAAAATGTTGTCACTAAAATATATATTTAGTGATAATAAGCTCTATTTTCTTGTAACCTTCTATACATTTCTTGTTACAGCCCTTCCATACATTTCTTGTTACAACTTAAACTCTAAACACTCATAACTTCTAAAATTATGTTTGAAACACTTTCTAGACTCAAATAACAATTCCTTCATTATTATTAGCATTAGGCATAACAGTGTTGAATGCTACAATCAATCCCTTTTGCTGATTGGAGACAAATGTCCATGCATGGTTCTCAATGGTACCAATATTATTGAGCAAGTGAGTAAGGAACCACTTCCAAAGGCCCTCTTTTCCTTCTTTACTATCGGGTAAAATATACTTTTATAATAATTAGGTATAATTAAAATAATAAGAATTAATGATTTAAGGTTTTAGAAGTATAGAAAAACTATCAAAATTAAGTAAAGTATAAACAGTTCGACCTGCACCATAAAAAAGTTGACTTGTATACTTAAAATGCCTACAATAGTCTAAGGATTCAACCTATCCTTTGCACAAGTCAACCTAACAATAGTTCTATGTTAATCTAGGATTAAAATTTTGAATTTTACACCATAAAGAAGTCGACCTACATACTTAAAATGCCTACAAATAGTTTAAGGAGTCGACCTATCCTTTGTAGGACTATCCTTTGTAGGAGTTGACCTATTGAGTCATCAAGTCAACCTAGGTATAGTTTTATGCCAAGTTAGGACAAAAAATTTTAAATTTTAACTAAATATGAAACATTACAAGTCGGATTGAGGTATTGAACAAGTCGAATTGAGGTGAACAACCCTCATAAACTAAGTCTGAAAATTAACTGAGTCAACCTGCATAGAAAACTAAGTCAACCTAAGGAATTCAAGTCTCAAAAGTATATTTGAAACATAAGTAAGTTGACCTACTAGATGGGCAAGTCGACTTAATCCAAGGACAAAAAGATTATGAGTCGACTTTGACCAGAAACAAGTTCACCTAATTTTCTGTATGACCTTAAGTTAAGTTGACTTGACATTTGTAAAAAAAAGTCGACCTAGAACCTAGCTAAGTCAACCTAAAATCAAATGAGTTGACCTACCACATAGATAAGTCAACTTAGAAATGTAGTTCTAAAAATTTTTAAGTATGGAGAAATTCAAGTCGATTTAGGTAGTCTATAAGTCAACACAGTGAGAAATCAAGTCAACCAAGGAATAAAGTAAGTCGATTTAAACAAGTTAGCTCTCAGAAACTAACTCTAAAACATAAGTAAGTCAACTAGAGAGAGCTTATGAGTCGACCTACAAAGACTTATTCTCTAAAACTAATTCTGAAACATAACTGAGTTAACCTAGATATTTAATAAGTTGACGTGATCACATGCTAAGACGACACAAGATCAACCTATGGAATAGATAAGTCAACATGACTAACATATAAGTCGACCTGACCTAGATAACAAAATGATATAAGTCGACCAAGCAAACATATAAGTCGACCTTACTTAGGGATAAAATGTCATGAGTTCACCTAGACAATATCACAAGTCGACGGACTAACATGCTCTCAGAAATGTAATTTCTAAAACATAAGTAAATTGATATAGAGTTAGAACAAGTTGATCTAGGTATAAAATTTGTACTATATATGTCAACCTAATAATGTTTTAAGATAACCCATGCTTACACAAACAAACCCAGGAGAAGAAGAAGTTGACTTGACATTTTCAGAAAACGCTAGCAAGTTAATCCACATCTATATCAAGTCAAGTTGAGTAATTCAAAATTCAAAGATAAGTTGACACAAAGTTTGGATGAGTCAATACCATGTGAATAATGAATAAATACTCAGAAAAGACTGTTTGAAAATTAAATGAAAATTCAACTACTTCAACAGTTTCTGCAAATGCATCCAATGGAATTAAATGCTGCTCAATAGTTGAATTCAACTCTCCAAGTATAAATACAACACAAGGATGGAAGAAGAATAATTTTTGCACAATCAAAGAGTCTAAATAATTTCATTTTTTATACTCTATTTTTCTATTTCCTATTATATTTTACATGAGCTTGTAATGAACACATTTAAAGTTTATAATTTCATTTTGTACTCTATTTTCACTCTATAATCTTTGTAAAGATCAGAAAATTGGTTCTTCTTGATCTAAGATTGAGTTGTAACGAGTGAAATCTATTTAGGTTTGTTTGCTAATGGGAAAAGCAAGTGGATGGATTTGAAAAGATATTTGTAAGGTCAATTAACACCTGGAAAGCTAGTTGTTTATACTATTTGTGACATAGTGAATTAAAAAATTCAAGTAAAATCTGGGAGTGAACTATACCAGAAAAGATGAAACCGCTATAAAATTTTGTATCTCATTCTCTCTGTCTCTCTCTTCTCTCTCTCATCCTCTGTTCTTGTATCATTTATTAATTTTTTATTATTTCTAAAAAAAATCAAAACTTTCAAGGATAACCTATTCAACACCCTCTATGTTATACAAGATTACTACCCAAGCAATGGAAAACATGATCATTCTCATCCTTTTCGATCATTAAATGTAATTAGCCTCCAAAACACTCCTTCAAATAGCAATAATCGATAAAAATTATGAGCCTACAACTTGCTAAGAATCATTTCATGCATGCATATAAACAAACATAACATTTCTGAAACAACCACTGCTAACATTACAGTAGTATAATGCTTCATGCATTCCACCACTGAACAATTGCATAATTGCTCTACAATTTCTCATATTGCTTTCAATCTACCCTATTAACAAATGATTTCGTCGGTCTTATAACCCTGTTACCATTATTGAAATATAGGGTAAAGGGAGCGAATAAATTGTATAACACTTTTTTGAGAGTTTAAAAGATTATGTGATTAGTGACAACAGAAGCAAGAAGTGGAAATAAAAAAACAAAAAAAAAAACAAAGCATGAAGAGAAGATAAAAATAAAGGAAGAACAAAAGATAGAGCACACGATATTTTTATAGTGATTCCATCAAAATCGGTATACGTTCACTCCCACGTTCTATCTTGATTTTTACTATTTACTTCAAAATAGTACAACAAATTTACTTTCAGAGGCAAGCCAAACCATTATAATGTTTCCTTTTAAAACATTTCCCAACCTAATCTCTCATAAGTTGTTTCTCTATCTAAACTAATCAAAATTGCACAAAATATTATGAACAGTAATAAATTACTGAAAAGTGTAAATTTTATTTAAACCCTAAAATAGTATGCATCTCATCAAAGCAAGATGAACAAAAAAATATTGAAATCTCTAAAAATAATCTAACATAATAACATGCTTATTCACGTCATTATTTAAACAATAGGCTTAAAATATTAAAAAGAAACAAAAGTACTTGAATAAAATATTGAAATTCAAAACTAAACCCAACACAGTAACATGTTTATTATTGAACCCACAAGTAGTCCACAAACACTGTAGTCAAAACCCCTCAAAATATTCAGACCCTAGATTAAACTATACTCAACATGTGAAATCGTATTCATTAATATAAAAAAATTACAAATGCTAAAATAATATAATTCATATATAAAAAAGGACAATTTCAGCAAATTTCAAGACTAATCGAAGCCTATAACATGAACATTTAGAATACCTTAACACAAATGCAAAAATCAAAAATTGAATATTCTTGTATTGACGAACATTACTTATTGTAGTTGAAAACTCAAAATTTCCAACTTTGCCTAGAAACCTTAACCCTAAACTCTCTTCTCTCTAATTACGAGTAAGTAAAAGGGTCAGATTTTTTTGTTATCCTCATTTACGAGTAAGTGAAGTTTTTCATTATTTTTAGGAGATTTTTGAGTAAGTTCATCTCACTTTTGAAACATAATTGTTTTTTTAATTTAAAGGTCACAAGCGACGTACATGATGTAGAGACTGAAAATGTAATGATATATGAACAAAAGAGTTTAAATTGTAGATTTCCTAGTTATAACCAAGTTCTTGAACTATAAATACAATCCAATTGGGTCATTTGCATGACACCATTGATGATATGATTGCTATCTACTAACATGATAGGCAGATTTACTGGTGGTAAGAACAAAAACCCTTATATTAATGCATAAATCTTATATTTGTCCCGCCCATGAGTCTTCCCCAAACATTAAATAAAAATTTCAAATATTACATGACTTGATTTCTATCTTGTGTTCCTTATTTCTCTGACACCTCTCTATCTCTCTATATCACTATCTTTAATCCACTCAAATCACTCTAGCTTCTAAAGTCACCATTGCCATAAGTTTTCATTATCATCATCATCAACATCATCATCGTCGTCGTCGTCGTCGTCGTCTTCTTCTTCTTCTTCTTCTTCTTGTGCCATCTTGCCCCTGCTACCAATTTCTTTATGAAAACCAAAATCTGCCATTGCTACGAGAACCAATTTCTTCAAATTGATGTTCAATTTCGCTCTCAGACTCGACAACGATAACGTTCTTGCCTTTGGAGAGTTTGTCACAGATTTCACTAAAATTTGATGAATTGCGTGAAATTAGGGTTAAGGCATAGGGACAGGTTGAAAGAGCACTACAAAAAAACACGGTTTTAGCCACGGATTTTCGCGATGAAAAAAATTCGTCGCTATTTTGCGACGAATTTAGCGACAAAAACTTTTTCATCGCTAATTTGCCACAAAATTTGCAACGAAAAAGAAGTCGTGGCTAAATTAGCGACGGACACATCATTCGTAGTTAAATTCGTCGCTAATTAGTGACGAAAAACTTTTCATGGCTAAATTTTTCGCTAATTAGTGACGAAAAAATTTTTGTGACTAAATTCGTCGCTAATTGGTGACAAAAAATTTTTTCGTTACAAATTTCATCGTTAAATAAGTTTTTTAAATATAATTAAATAAAATATAATATTAATATAATATTTAAATTAAAAAATTAATTTAACAACCACGGTTTAGCGACGGATTTCTAAATCCGTGGCTGATTCAGCAATAGATTCGAAATCCGTCACTAAATAGGTTTTTTATATATAATTAAATAAAATATAATATTAATATAATATTTAAATTAAAAAATTAATTTAACAACCGAATTTAATTTAGCGACGGATTTCCAAATCCGTGGCTGATTTAGTGACGGATTCCAAATCCGTCGCTGAATAATTAGAATTTTGTTTTATTTTTTTTTTATTTTAATAATTTCAGCGACGGATTCTAAATCCGTCGCTGAATTTTATCTTCTTTTAATTATAATTTTATTTTATTTTTATTTTTTTTATTATTTTATATTAACAAATCATATTATTATTTTATAATATTTTAATTTACATTTTATTTTATTTTATTTTATTATATTTCTTAATTCTTAAAAAAAACCATATATTTTATTTTATTTAAATTATATATATATTTTAATTAATTTATTATTTTTTTCTTTTTTTAGGTAATTTTATTTTATTTATATTATTTTATTTAATAATATAAATTTTTTTATTAAATATTAATCTCGCGGGCGCCGGCCCGTGCACGCACGGGCGCCTGCTCGCCCAGGCAGGCGCCGGCCCGTGCACGCACGGGCGCCTGCTCGCCCAGGCAGGCGCCGGCCCGTGCACGCACGGGCGCCATCTCGCCCAGAGAGATACATCTCTTGTTAATTGCATGTTCGTTCGATAGATGACTACCCGGTAGGAAGATACATCCCTTGTTGACGGTATATTTGTTTGATAGAGTGGGCCGTGCCTACTCAACAGAGAGATATATTGTTTGTTGATGGCACATTCGTTCGATAGAGAGTGATCGACGACTTGTGCTCCGCGTAATTGGTTCATTGCAAGAGATTAATAAGGCTAATCATTACGAGTGAGGTAGTCATAGTGTAATCAGTGGAACAAGTAATAAGACTAGGTGCTATAAAATACTCAACCAGTAATTTTACTGAAGTAAATGTAATAGAGAGACATTCAGGATTACTTAAGAGGGTGCACTGTGGATTCTGAATCATAAGACAACATTCCAATATTGGTGGAGGTCCTAACCTTGACTTGTATATGTTTCGTTCTTGGCATTGCCTTCAAAGCATTCATTCGCCCGAGTCCCAAGGGTAGTTTGACCACATTGAACATCATTGTGGCTGTTGTCTGATCAGGTGGAGTCCTAAGGGTGATAAGAAGTGAAATGGTGCCTTTAGGGTATATCCATTCGTAGAAAGTCCTTTGATTGGTCGTGTAAGGCTGTAGGTGCATTTGAGTGAAACCCATTTGCTAAGAAGGATTCCAATAGAGGAGATTATAGCCAGTTCCCTGATCCATGACAATTCTCCTTGTTTCATATTGTCTTATCTTTACGGTGATGACAAGAGAATGATGCTGGTTCGGATCAACTCCTATCAAATGGTCGTCACTGAAATCAATTATTGGCCTTTTTATCTTAGGTTGCTTCTCGACATGCATGGCAAGAACTTTTTTGGATATGGAGCCTGATGGCTTGGCCGTATGAAAAATTGGGGCCGGTGTCTTTTCGGTCTCGTTCCATCATGTATATCCTCGGTCGTGTAATGTCTTTAAGATGTGAGTCAGAATATAAGATCCGTTGGATCGTATTCGCTCTATACTTGGAGAACCACTCAGTTTGGTCGATTACAAGTGTCTCCTGGAGTAGGGTACTTGCTTTACTTACTCTCTTGCCTCGTAGTGTATGAGCCCTGAGAAGGGAGGCCTTCCCTCTCTGCACTTATAACCTTTGGAGCCAACCGCTTCAAATGAGAAATTTGAGTTTGTCCTTAAGCTTCTTGCATTCATCTATCAGATGGTCGTAGTCTCAATGGAAGTGGTATTATCATATCTTGTCATTTTTCGAATCATCTTCCATGGAATGAGGTGGCCATCGGACGTAGGGCTTATTCTAGATCTGAAACAGAACTTGACTTGGTATCTCATTTAGAGGGGTGTAAATTGTGAACCATCATTGTTGAAGAGGTCCTTGTCGGGCCCTCTGAGGCGAGGACTGTCGGGGCAATTGACTACGTTCGTTCCGAGTTGGTCAATTTCGTCATTTGTCGAATGCTTTGGCATTCTCCGCAATGATATATTTTTTCACACAAGCGTAAAAATCCTGGATGATAGACAGAGGATTCTTTGTGACGAATGTTTTCATTCCTGATAGTCATAACCCGGTGAGTAGTGCTACCAATGCAATTGAATGGTCTAGACTCGAGACCTTCATCATCTCAATTTTGGATTTGTAGAGAAAATCTTTTAGTGATTATCATCTCTCGATTACAATAAGAGGAAGGATGTTGACTTTCTCTTAACCCCTTACTGATCACGAAGTGCATCGAGAAACTCTTGATACTGAACAGAGGAAGCAAATCGAACCATGTCAGTATATTACCATTTAAAGTTATAGGAAAGTGCTTGTACATGGTCACGTCTGTCATATCTCTTGAGACCATTATAGTCACCAAGTAAGCGACATGGTCCCAAGGGATGGTATTGCCGTCATACCTCTCCATAGAAGGGAGGAACAGGTTACGAGGTATCGATTCTATAGAAACCTTAGAGTCAAACGGTGAGAGGCCAGTAACATATCGAGTGAATTCATCCCTTTTTGTGTTAGCATGTCTGAGTTCGTCTGCCATAGTTTTTTGATCTGTTTTCTCATATCATTCGGGTGGTGTCGGGAAGTCACTGATAGCTCTTGATGATCATTGGGCTCTAGCTTTTGTTGGCATATGTGACTTGACCTATGGGAAGAAGATTGTGCTTTCGGCCTAAGGGCGTGATTAAACTCTTCCAACTGTTTGCTCATACCTTGCAACTTGGACTCGAGTCTCTCCACCTTGGGTCCTTTAACTTTTTCTAGAGATACAGGAGCAAGAGGTGAAATCAGTTGGTTTTGGTAGACAATTGGCAGCTGACCTCGGGGCAAGTTGGCAGCGGTTGGAGCCTTAGCGGGGTTGTCTGGTACTGCTGGTTGGATGGTATTCATCGAGGTAGTAGTATATCCTTCCATTACAGATATGACTTTAGAAGCAATTTTGGTTTTTCTTTTGGGAGGCATTAGGGAGAACGGGTTAAGGAATACACTTTTTTCTAGTCTATTCCTACGGACGGTACTAATTTGTGGAGGTAGAAGCTCTACAGATGATGACTCTATTGACTCGAATGAGATATCTGGCCGTCAAGCAATCTTGACCGATGGAACCTACAAAAGACCATCGGAGGGTACTCTAGTGGAAGAGATTTCGATACTCAAGTCAGAGAGTGATTTTTAAAAAGAGAAACAGACTGAAAGAAAGCTTTTGTTGTGCCTTTGTGTGCTTTTTGTAAGTTCAGAGAGTGTACCAGATTGATTGGCTTAATGGTATATATATAGTCTCCATATGTGAATTTCGTATGCACTTAGAACATTAAAATCTTAGCTTTATTATGAAAGTATCCCAAAATTATGAAAAGATCGTTGTGAAGAATTCCTAAAAATTTAAAATACTATTGCGCAAGAAAATTAAGAAATCATTCATTTCCTTATCAATAGTAGCCAAGGGTGTCCTTCTTGATTACAGGAGATTGTCTCCGGGATTTAGAGAAAGTGAATATAGCTTTTAGCTAAGTGGGCATATTGAGTACCAATAAGGTATGGGGGCCGACTAGCGGACTATCGAGAAAGACTTGACCAGTAAGTATCGAGAGGGTGGGCTATGCCTACCCATCTGGGAGATAAATCCCATATTGATGACACGTTTTGATATATTAATCCATTGGGCTATGGTTTCGGAGGGTCTCAAGTTTCGCGACAATAGGCTTTTGGATCATGTCCCATCTGATTCTATAGCTCTAAACTTATAAACTTTCTAACGAATAATAATAATAAATGAAAACTAAAAGGACAGAAACCAACTGGACCCCATGATTGAATGGGCTTGTTTAAGAACATTGGGCTGACGGTCATGGGACACCTTTGTCCAGGCTTGGCTCATGAAAGATATGGGCTTAAGCCCAAAGTATGTTTGCCTTTAAGGGCAAGTCCAACCGGTGTAAAATTAATTCTACTTTTGTACAATGTATGAAACTTGTGAAATAAACAAAAATGCATTCCAAAAACCATGTTCTACATTCATTTCTCAAATTGAGTGGCAAAAACAAGGTTACAAAGCAACTTATGATTGATTTTTGTTTGTTATCACTTGCTAGGTATGACTACTATTCTGGAATTGCTGGTTTCAATCCCAAAATTGCCTGTTCTAGGTTCTTAATATAGAAAAACCGAAACCGAATGTTAAAATGGTGGTTCATATTTCAATTCTAAATCTCCTAAATTTGGTTTCAAATGATTTTGATACCGATTCTAGAATCAAAACCATAAAAAATTAAAAATTAAAAAAAGAAAGGAGTTAGAGTTTGAACTTAATTTTTGGTCCATAGATTGAGTTGCTTACATATCCTTATGGGAGAATTAAGGAATCAAAAACTACATAGTTCACTTACCATTATATCCATTTACCTCACAAATAGCTCTATTGTTATCCTTATTGCCCGCACTATTGCGGGTTGTTAGTAAAAGAATTTAGAATTGCTTGATTGGATACCTTTTTGTTATTGATATTTTACTCTAAACCAATCTTAACTACATGTTTGGCCCTCCAAAATTTTCGATTTCAAGTTAGAGTGATATTTATCCAATATTAAGCCATCAACACTAAATAATTCTTTTATCACAACCACACTCAATAGAACAACCATAATTTTCTTAACAATTAGATTGAAAATTCATATTTATAATTGTTTCACTAATATAAAATGTCAAATCTTTCTCGATTTATGTTATCAACTTCAAAAGTAGTCAATAGATGTGAATCAAGTTTAGTAAATGTATTTAAACCTTTTGTTCTTTTTACAATTTTTTATAAGTATTGCATAACTTTCCTTAAAATTTTATTTGTATTAGATAGCGTAACAGATCAATAAATTAAAATATCATACAATTCACTGTATTTAATAAATATTTTTAATATTTTAGTTATAACATTACTTTTTATAAAAGAATTATTTAAAAAAAATTATTGATTCAGAATGGTGGTTTTCGGTAGTTCAAATCGGTGTTTTGAATGGAATATCGTTAGTTCTCAATTCTGTAAAATAAAAAATTAAAACTAAATATCTACCGATTTCATAACAATAAACCAATCAATAATTCTTTGAATCATTGACTATGGTTTGATTTGTTTCACCTTCACAATTTGGTTAGAACTGTTGTTCTATTTTCTTTTTATATTCTTAAAAAACAACTGGCCTACCATATTTTTTTTGGTTAAATACAATTGATTATTAAACGTACTAAAAATTATCTCATAAAAATGAGGCTTACAATTTAATTATTGATAATTGTATTAGAAAAACTTTAAAAGCTTGTACAATATTTGCCTCAGTTATTAGTTCTAAGACGTTAACAATTAAAATTTTCAACGTTCTTTAAGAAACCATGGAATAAAATTGCGTCTAATTTTTTTTTTCTTTTATCATATTTATTTTCAACCAAAAAACAAAATAAGAAATATAACTTAAATAACTTAAGTCAATATCATTTTCAAATAATAAAAAGAAGGCATTACGCGGCTGTGTGGTAGTAGTGACACCACTGGCGTACGTTAGTTTCCCGCCACCTGACAATCAAAACCAAAACGAGTGGTGCAAACTTCAACCTGAAATTCTCTCTCCCAGAAAAGAAAATCTAATGAAAACCAATCCTCTCTTCTAGAAATTCTCGATGACATCTCTTCTTTCTTTCTCTCTTTAAAATTTCCAAATGACGACTACATCTTCCCTTCCTCTCTCACTAAACCCTAATCTCTGTCATTTACATCTTTTTTCCTCCCAATTCCCATTCTCCAAGCCCTCCTCAGTCTCTCCCCCTCTTTTCCCTCCCAAATCTCTCGTCTGTTTTGCTTCTCTCTCTCCAAATCAATCGAATTTCGACCGTGAAGAGATTCGGTGGCTCCGCGAGGAGCAGCGATGGCTTCGCGAGGAACAAAGATGGCTCAGCGAAGAACAACGATGGATTGCGGAACGTAACTCGCTTCTCCGACAGATCTCCGAGCTCAAGCTCAAAATTCAAACCCTAGAACTGCAGAATCAGGGAGGTTCGGTCTCCGATGCATTTTCAAAGATTAGTACTCTGCTTCGGAAGCTGAAGGACAGCGAATTGATCGCGGAGAAGGGGATGAATGCTAACCCTATGGCTTTGGAGAGTGCGGAGACAGAGGAAGTCGTTGTGGAGGAAATTGGGGTTTTGGAGAAGAAGGAAGTGAGTGCGGAGAAGAAGAAGAGGAGTGCATTAAGGAAAGGAGCGGAAGGAGTGGAGGTTCGAGCGATGCAGGTCTGCTTGCCATCTGCATTTCCTCTCTCATCATGTTAAGTCAATCAAAGGCATCATGTTAAGTCAATCAAAGGCGAGTTTGTTTTCTGTTGGTTCATATTTTTAAGTGTTTTGGTTTTTCTTCTTAGTTCTTAGACTTTGGTAACATGATATCTTTAACTCATAATTTAACAGTGGGTTTTGATAAAAGTCTGGTGCTAAACATACAAAAAAAGGTCAATAACTGGATTTTTTGAATTTATGTTAAGATATTGAGCTATGTAGTGCTTTTCGTGACTAGTGAATTTGCGCAATACTAGATTAAGCATTTTAAAGACGTTGTGGGAATGTATTGTTAGATTATAAGAGGGAGAGAATAAGAGGAAGATATTATCTCTCACATACTACTCAATATGTAGGTACAAGGGGGTATTTATAGGTACACTAGGTCATGAAATCTAGGTAGATAAGATTTTAAAACCTGTAAATAAACCACAATAAATTTTAGACTTATTTCTTTCTCCATACAAAATACATGTTTATTTATAACAATTCAAAAGACAAAAGATAATTCTAGAAAACAAATTAATTATTCCTGACACTCCCCTTAATTTGCAATTTTCTTCTTCACTCCATGACTAGCATGCAATCTTTGAAATTCTTCAAACATGGGTGGTTTTGTAAAGATATCCGTAATTTGATCTTTGGTTTTCACATAATTTAGCTCCACTTTCTTTTTTTGCATGCATTCTCTAATGAAATGATACCATGTATCAATATGCTTGCTTTGATCATGGAGTATTGCACTTCAAGCAAGAACTTGTGCATACTTATTGTCAATACAAATCTCTGCAGCTTCCTCAGGCAAGCACAGTTTCTTCAACAATCTTCTAAACTAAATAACATGACAAGTGCAAAAAGTTGCTGCTTTATATTCGAATTCACAAATTAAAATTGTGACAATAGATTACTATTTAGAATACCATGTTATTGCACAATCTCCCACAAAAGATACAAAATCGATGGTGCTGTTTCTGTTATTAATATATCTTGCAAAATCACTATCACAAAATCCCACAACCTTGGATTCAATAGATGAGGAATAAAATAGTGCAAAATCAACGATGCCTTTTAGGTAACGAAGAATTCTTGTAACAGCTTTCATGTGAGTAGTGGTAGGTGTTTTCATGATATGACTCATTGCACCAACTGCAAAGAGAAACATGTGAAGTATCTCAAACTTTCTATAAAACTTTTGAAAGGAGTGGAATCTTCCTTCTCTCCATCATCAAGCTTTGATAACTTCACTCTAAATTCCATGGGGCGTTGAAAGAATTGTAATCAAGCATCTTAAACTTTTTTAAAATTTCCTTTACATAGCCTTCTTGAGAGAGAAAAATTCCATCTTCCATTTGCTTCACCTCTAGGCCTTAATACTAGGATATGAGCCTAGTATCATTCATTTTAAACTCAAGAGACATAGCCTTCTTGAATTCTTCAAAACAACAAGGATTGTTACCATGAAGACAAGATCATCCACATAAAAATAAGCAAACAAAATATCACCATTATCATGCATTTTAACATAGAATATTCATTGGGGCAAGAACAAACCCATTATCTTGAGAGTACTTGCCAATGCATCTATTTCATGCTTGTGGAGCTTGTTTCAATGTATACAACACCTTTTTCAGTCTCGATGCTTTATCTTCATGCCTCTCAACCATTGATAAAACTTCTGGATATGCCATTGATGACTAAAATTGAAGACTCTTGCCAAGAAACTGGCAGCAAATGCAAATATATGAAGTTGACGTTTATCAATTCTGAAGTAAAACTGGACTTGCTGCTTCTTATTCCTTCAACAAGGTTATCCCTTATGCCTTTACCAAATAATTGAGGAGAAAAAGAAAAATACCAATGAATAAAAAGGAAAAAGGAAACAAAGATAGATTAAAAACAAAAATACAAGGTACTGGGAGAGTAAGTATAAATAGAAATGGTAAATGAAAACCTAAAATAGCAAGAAAATTTAACAAGAATATCTTATCTCAAAAATAATTAATAATAATTAGGTTCTAAATTCCGATGGAAAACCTATTCAATTGTCAATAATAACAAAAGATTTATATCTAAAAGTGCATGCTCTGAAAGTATCCAAAAAGAATATAAATAAAGCTGTAGAACTTCTTAAAAATGTTATTGCATCATTTTCAAAAAATTAACTCCACTTGTTTTTGATCTCAAAATGTAAGTATCTTTTTAACACAATCGTTCCCAAACATGTGTAAAGGGGGAGGGTTATGATAGGTTGACAGTAAGCGTAAAAATTTTGTCAACACCATGAAAGACCAAAATAGAAAATTCCTTGGGGCGTTCTCTTCTTAGTGACTTGTTGCATTTGATCCTAGGTGTAGTAAAAAGTTGGGAAGAGCTGCTAGGGTGTTGCCCGGAAGCAACGCGCCACATCGCTGCTTGGATGTGGTGACAAGTAGGCAAGGGTTCCCGCATTTATATAGATGGGTGTGGATAAAGAAAATAGTCCATAACAATAGGATTTGCCTAACCATTTGAAACATAGGATCCCTAAAGATAGGAGATGTAATTATTAGACAGAGTATTAATATTATGTGTCTCCAAAAAACTAAGTGGATGGGGAGAATCTTAGAAAAGTAGAACCATATGGCCATAAGTTTTGTTATATAGGTAAGGATAAAACTAAGAATGGGGTAAAAATAATTATCCATAAGAACTTGCGAGAGGATGTAGTGGAAATTAGAAGTAGCGGGATAAAATCTTGCGTGTCAAGTTAGTGGAGAATGCGTAATTAATATAATTAGTGTTTATGTACCTCAAATATGTATAAATACAACTAGTAAACAGCAGCTTTGGGAAGATCTAGATGAATTTATATAAATCGCACATGGTTGGAAGAAATTATTTATCGGAAGAGATCTAAATAGGCGAGGGCGAATCTTGACGCAATGGTGGAGTTGGTTTTTTGGTGATCTCGAGATTATGGGTTTGAGGTGTAAAAATAGCCTCTTTGCAAAAAAAAAAAAAAAAATGTAAGGGGAAAGTTTTGTACATATATGCCCGCCTATCCCTACCCTCGCACCAAGTCAAGTAGCACTTTATGCACCGGGTGAGCCCTTGAGAGATCTAAATGAGCATATAGGTGAGGATAATGTGAGATTTGAAACTGTATATAGAAATTTTGGTTTGGTAGTAGGAATGAGGTGAGGGGGGTAATATTTTAGAGCTTGCCATAATATTTGATTTGATATTCATAAACACTTGTTTGAAGAAAAGAGAGTCGAGCATAGTCACATGTAGGAGTGGGTTGAATGCTAACTAAATAGATTTCTTCCTCATCAAGAAGGGCGATGGAATCACTTGTAAGGATTGCAAAGTTATACCAGGTGGGAGTGTAGCAAGTCAACATAGATTTTTAGTTTTAGATGTGCGTGTACCTAAAAGACAAACGCTAAATTCACCGGTCATATGTTAGAGTTTAGATAGTCAAGCATACTGGATATGGCAATTCATTTTGAATATCACTGTCATTTTTACATATCTGGTGCTTGTTATCTTCATCCTTGTTACCTTATATGGTAAGCTTGAAATTATATGACATAATGTATAACTACGCCGAATACGAACAGGAAGCACTGCAGAGTTTGGGATTTTATTCAGGTGAGGAAGATATGGAGTACTCCAGCTTTTCTAGTGGGACTGAGTGTGCTGTTAAAACTTGGCAAGTAAGTTTGCTATTGGTTTCTGTATTAATTTAAGTGTGATAGAATCGTCTGCATGATAGATAATTTGGATTTTCCAAGCAATCAAATTATGTTTTCTACTTGCCTCCTAATTGCTGATGACTCTCTTTCCTCCTGTTATTTTGGTCATTGCCTGGTCTTGCTTCTCAGTCTACGGTAGGTGCCCCGGAAGATGGAATTATGACTTTAGAGCTCCTAGAAAGGTTATATATGGAGCAAAGATTTAAGAGTGCTCGATCAAACTTGAAATCAGATAGAAAGAAGGTACTTTCACCTCATATATTATATCAGCTTAGATGCCAGAGCATGAGTTTTCTCAACCATTTTCTTACTACAGCTCATGGCAGTAACGTTGGTGCCTGCATATTCATGTGCACCAGAGACAACTATTGTCATTTGACATTGAGAGTCAAGTAATTCTTTTTTTGTTGTTATTTATTTTTCTAGATGGCAACTGACCCTGTTCACATAACAGATGCCATTTCTAATAATTGAATCTATTATGTTGCAAATGTTGGTCACTTGCAACATCTTACCATCCGTCATGCCAAGGACCGACAATAGTGTTCCCTTTATTATTATTATTGTTGTTGTTGTTGTTACTATTCTCATTATTTCTTCCTCTTCTTCTTCTTTTCTTCTTCTTCTTCTTTATTATATTATTATTATTTTTATTTTTGGTCTCCTCCTTTACATTGCTTTGGTTTTCAACTTGTTTTCAGAGGATGCTTATTTTAATAGAACATGTGGTGAAAAAGCTTAGAAAAATTACAAAAGGCATATCATATTCTCTCTCCATATACACTTGCTATGGTTTTGAAACTTAGTACTTAAATATCTCTATTTTATAACTAATTACAGCTAATATACTCAGACATGTTATTTGCTGATTAATCATTTGAACAAGTGCATCGCTTTAGTGGTAGATTTAGAGTGTAGCTATAGTATTTAAAATGGACAATTGTGTAATTTCACTTGATAACAGAATTTTAGACCCAGTTAATTTCAATATGTCAAATATAATTTAAGCATACTGTAATATATGAGAAAACAAATGTAAAGTGTAAATAGAGGAAAAATACAATAAATCTTTCTGATTTGCCTAAACATTTATTTCTTTATATTATTCACTATGCCATATCATATGTTGAATATTTTAAAGATAATTTCTTCTATTTCAGGAGGATGCAAATGGAGCAGCGGTTGCTTCTGTAACAGAGGTCTCAGAAGTTAAGCAGAAAGTTGTAAAAGAAGATGGTGTTTCAGAAGTTGAAGTATCCCAACAGAGAGTCTTTCTTCTAGGAGAGAATCGATGGGAGGAACCTTCCAGGCTTGTTGGTACTGGCAAGCAAGTTGTTAGAGGCATGACCAAGAATGAGTCCACAAAGTGCCTTACTTGTCGTGGGGAGGGTCGCTTGATGTGCACAGGTACCTTCCTTTTCTTAATAAGATGAACCTAGAGTAGGGTTGCAACAACTAAGCTGAACAATTTGTTTTCTTCAAGCCTATAGTACTTCAATAATATATTATTTTCTTTTCTTCTGGTTTGTCTAAGATAATGTTCATGCATATACTGCATATCCCTTCATTAAATTATGTTTTTAACTGTCTCTTCTTTGCAATAAGCTCCTAATTATTATACATATGTTGTTAGCAATGTACTTAATTGTCCCTAATTAAACATCCATGCACATACTTGCACTTTATTGAAAATCTAGAAACTTGATGCAACCAAAAGAAGTTAATGCTCTCAATTGAAGAGTTTAGTGACCTGATAATCAAAATAATTTTCACAAATAATTTTCATGGACCAAAATTATCACTATCCCAGTTATTTATCATTTGATATTTTAGACAGTTTATTAATAATTCCTCACATTGAGCAAACTGGCCTGATCTGTCTTGAAGTGATCTTAATCAGTACTCGTGGGTTGTATATGTATGTAATGTATACTTGAGGTCCTTGGTGTACCCAAATTGTTGGGAGTTTCCTTGTATCTGGGGCTAGGGTTTTCAAAGAGGTCTCTCTGATTTTGTACGTTTGTTCTTGCTTTGGTTTGTGGATTTTGCTCCTCTCTGTCCAGGACATAGGCTAACTAAACTATGTGGATCATGTCTGTGTGTTTCTCCAATGCTTTTCCTCTCTGTACTTCATGGTCAGATTTCAGCCATTTCATAATGTTAATGTAAATCATTCCATCACATATCTCACATCTCAATTGATGGGGTATGATCGAAGAAATGAAGAAACAAACTAAGGAATTTGTCTCAGTCATCACTTATAAATCGTACCATAAAGTTGTGTATTTTCTTGAGTAAACATCACTTTCGTGCAGAGCCAAATTATACCAATCAATGCAAGCTTAAAGCTCTCCCTCTCTCTCTGTTTTCATTTCATATAGCTATCTCCTTAAGACTTTCAGCGTATCACTGCACCAGTAGATCATTCATGACCTCTCTCTCTAGTTCAGGGTTGAGTTCTCACCGAAAGAACTACAACCAAGGGAGATTCCATCTTTTGTCTGACTGCTGCAATTGACATTTGTCTTCTCTACCACAAAGAGATTGAGAATTGCTTCTTGTGATGGGAGCAATTCCTGAATTTGCTCTCAGCTCCCAACACAGCACTGTGTTTCTGCCCTCAGTGCTCTTCCTCTTTCAAAGTGGTCTGCTCTTGTGATTGTGGCTGGCATCTCCTATCAGATTGTCAAAAATTTTTTTCTGGAAAAGTGTTTTTTTCCCCCCTAAGTCGCAGTCGAAGGAGGAATTCTCACTGGATAGCATTTGTCCACATGTCAGAAGCAAGTTTTATACTTTCTGATCATTCCACAACATTCACTGCACAGCAGCAATCCTTGCAGTCGTAATTTGATTGAGAAAGGAGCCAGCCTGTGCTAGCGCACAAGGATCAAGTTGTGAGCAGATCCACGGCCTGCTTGTTTCTCATCCAACATTCTGGAATTGAAGTTGCCGACGTCATCAAGACACTGCCAGATCACCTGCCACCTTAGACCAATAATCCACATCATCTGCCATGTGCAGTTCTATATCAAGGCCTGTGCAAGGTCAGCAAATTCTTGGTAATCCTCTTCCTAGCTAATTTTGATGTCCTGAGTTCAACTTTTGCTTCTGTTTAGTGAGGTTCTGTACTGGCTATCTGAATTCTCATCTAAAATTATGGAAAAGTCATTGAAAATCAGGTTTGGTCTCACTAAAGCAGGCTCAAATGATGCTCTCATCACCTGATATATTCCTCACACAACTCACAACCAATCTGAACCACAGTTTTGCAAGTGTTGTGACATGGTTGAACACTCTGTGCTGGTTATATTCTTTCATTCCTTTGCCACGTCTACCACCTCAGGTACATCTCCTTGATTTTTTGATTCAGTATGCTGCAATTAGATGACTGCTGATTCACTTCTTATCTCATCCAAAACACAAAAAGCCTCGATGCCTATCATTCATACTTCTATGGTCCTCATATGCGTGTGATTCACATAGGCCAAACCTCTATGCACATCTCAATATTTGTGGTTCCTAAATTACTCTTTAGTCTCATCTCGGTTATTTAACTTTGTGAACTTGGCCTCAACTTAACATTTTTCTTCTGATGGTTGACATCAAATGGGACAGTTTCTTGGGACTGCTATAGAGTTACAGTTGTTTGAGGTCTCATATGTCCACATCCCTGATCAACTAGTGCTACCTTCTCCCAATTATCCAAACTTGGTATCTTCATGCGGGTCCTGCATTTACTACCGAATTTTGCCATTAGTCTTTCAGGGAAACTGGGGTAAAGTTCTAACTACATCATTCATATTCAATATCCCAACCATCAAAGTAACCGGTTTTAACTTATAATAAAAGCAACTCTATTGGCTCAAGTCCATTTGATTTAATTTACTTTGATATTTGGGGGCCATCTCCTACTACTACAATCAAGGATTCTAAATAATTTGTTGTCTTTATCGATGATTATTCATGTTTTACATGGATTTTCTAATGAAACACAAATTTGAGTTAATGAAATATACATTCCATTTGCTGTAATGATCAAAGCTCAGTTTTCTAAGAAAATTAGGTTTTTGGACACACAATGCCGTGGAATACAATGACACCACTTTTCTTAGTTTTCTCTTTCAACGAGTGATCATCCAATGTTGTTAACCTAGCACCTCCTACAATGGCTGAGCAGAATGCAAACATAGACGCAGTTTAGAATCCACCCAGCTCTTCTATTATCTGCCTCTTGTTGAGAAACCTTTTGCGAAAAAGTGGCTTCTACAACAATCTCCACTATCAACCAAATCCCTTTCTCAGCTCGACTATGAATCTCTTTGAGCAACTCTATGGTAAACCTCCCAATTATCAATCCCCCAAAAATATTTTGTTGTGCTTACTTTGTTCTTCTTCAATCTCATAGACATGGCAAATTAGAGCCTTGATCATTCTTGTGTTGCTTTCTTGGGTATGGTATACAGCACAAAGGGTTGGGACCCTACCTACAACCATCAAGTATCTTGGCGT
The DNA here is from genome assembly GCA_033439265.1 of Dillenia suffruticosa. Lineage (NCBI taxonomy): Eukaryota > Viridiplantae > Streptophyta > Magnoliopsida > Dilleniales > Dilleniaceae > Dillenia > Dillenia suffruticosa. The sequence continues at coordinate 13,098,897 of JAVTVX010000001.1, forward strand.
GTCATTTTTTGGAAACAAACCATGTTTTTCCTCTTTATCAAATTTCATGCATCCACATCTCCTTTAACTAGCCCCTCTCTCAAGTTATTTCCAACTAACTGCCCTGCATATACCCTTCTGCTCGTTGCTGCTGGTCCCATGGAGCTCCAGCCAGAACCTATTCCAACTGAGGTGCCTGCACCTGTAGATAATAATTTTACAACCGTCATTCCTTCATCCCCTCATCTTTCAACTTGTGTAAGAAACCATTGTCATGATTAGCCAAAATTTTGTGCTTTATGAACATGGTATTTAGATGATTAGATCGCTCTCATTGTTCAAAAAATGCCTTTTTAGTCGTAGAGTTGGTATCGGTTATCGGAGGTGGTTTGTCTTTTCAGATAGTATAGTCAATGTCCAAGTAATCCAAATGGAAAAGTATCATTTTCTTCGATTTCTTATAATTCTTTTCATTCAAATTAGAAAAATCGAATTTTAAATTTATGTTTTGGAATACTGCAAATAAATAAACATGATTACTAACTATATATGAGACATTTAATATATATCTATCAATATAAATATATAAAAATAAATTTGACATAAAAATTATTTATGGACTAAATTTCTAATTTTATTAAATTTATTTGATCTTATGATAAGATTTATTAACAATAGCTCATTCTTTGATACTTGTGGGTGAATTAGGAAACTATCAATAGTTAGTTTTTTTTATCACTTTTATCTTTTTTTATTTAACCATATAAGACGATCTATCTAGTGCATTAGGTAGGTTTCTAGATAGATAGTGGATCATATGAGATCGCTTAAGAACCATTCAACCTTAAAATTATCTTCGTCTTTTTTACAGAACTAGTCTAGACATGTTTTAGATCAATTGTACTTATAGTATTGCATAGAAAAGGGATCTTAATTAGGTAGACTACTATTGAAAATTATTTTGATATCTCATATCCAATTTTATAATTTTATGTAACAAAATCTTTTGAGATAAAATTCATTATATAAAAATAAATTTTATGATAAATTTATCATTTTTCTAATGTGATCACGTCTTTATATATAATTTCCTATTTAATTATGTCTACTGTGGCTAAATTTTAATTAATTTTAAAAATTATATTGATCACTAAAATAATAATATTATATAATTTTGTTATGCCAAAGTGTATAAAAATTTAACTAAATTATGTAATGCATTACGTTAATGTTGTTTCTTTCCTTATGCACAAAATTATGCTCAAAATTAATTTTACGTATTATTTTCTAAAATTTGGGTTTAGAAAATATTTTAAAAATTTTTGAGAATTTTTGAAAACTTTTGGATCCAAAAAATATTTCAATAAATTTGTACACTACATTATATACAAAAAACTTTATTCCAAAAATTTTTCATATATTAAAAATATCTATATTTTACTACTTTGATATTTGATACTTGTCTTTTATGTATAAATTAATTATGCTTTAAAAATTCATATAAAATTATGCTTTTTTTTTTAGAGTAAAATCCAAAAAATAAAAACCATGATCCGTTAAATAAGACGTTAATAGTGGTTATCCCGGAAAATTGTACCATTAATTGACAATTATATTTGACCATTTCGTGTGGACAATCATAAAGCCACACACATCTGACCACGATGTCAGAACATTTGACCCCACGTGGACAGCTCATTCCTTTCAACCTTTTTTCTTTTAAGGAAATTAATTGTTGATCGGCCTCTGACTCATAGCTTTTCGGGTCTTCTTCACCCGGAAAGGCTCTCGAGGGTCCCAACTGAACCCGATGGATTCTCTCACCAGAAAGTTGTTGGAAAACTCAAAAAAGTTCCATTTTAAATTCTGAAAATACTTGATTGTGCGAAATCTCATGCTTAATTCATTTTTGGTCTAAAATTTTTAAGAAAATAATTATTTTGGACTAATTAGATATAATTCAGGATGAGAAATTTTAAAAATTTGTTGGAAAACATGCAGATCTAATGTAAAAATGCATGACATACCTAATGCATGTTTCTAATGTAAAGTTTGAGCCAAAATAAGTGGAAGTAAAAAAAAAAAAGAGGTTTTAGGATTACCTTCGGTTATACTTTTCTCCCTCACTTTAGGCGACTGCAACACCACCAAAATAATACTTGGAACGTGTACAAGCTTTCTAAACCATCAATTTCACTTAATAGATGGTGTGAAGTTAAGAAATTTAGATTAAGAGACCCAATGTAGTAGGAGGGGATTTATATAGACTCTCAACTATAAAAAATTTTTTAAAACCGTATAATTATTACCTTAAATTATTATTGGTTATTTTGAAAATGCAGTTAAACATTAACTCATTGAATTTGAAAATATTGCTAACAACTAGTTCTAATTTAGGGTTTGTTAGAGCTTCCTTATCAAAGATCGCCGATCTCTGAAGATCATGAATCTAGAGTTCTGATGCCACCCATAATGACCTACCCTATCAGTGCAAAACGAAAGTAGTGGAACACAGAAATTACTAAATGTTATGCGATTTTGATATATCACGATTTCGGACAAATAGACCATAATCGAGTGTTGTGAGTAGTGCGAACAAGTGTCAGTTCCACGAATATATTTTGTATTATCAATTTTAAATTACTCTATCTAAATTGAACAAAATAAATCATGATTGTGAAAATATTAAACATTACAAAAATATTAAAAATAGAAATTAATGGATGAAAACCCTAATTTTATAAACTCCAGGATATCGATTTTATTTGTTTTTAATTTTTCACATGATCGAATTTTTTCAAATCTCTTAAAATTTATTGGTTACAGAATTATTGTTAATGATAGCAGATTTCCTCTAAATTAGATTCACATGATGGTCATATGATAAAATCCTAATTCGATTAATCAAAATCCGATGGTCATGCAATTTTGATTAAATCGAATTGTATTAAAATCTTTGAAAAATCTGTAATAAGAGTTTTCCCTAAAATCCCACACATGAAATTAATCCAATGGTTATACTCATAATCTCATATGGATTTTATTGCTCGGACTAATCTCGTGTAATTATATTGATTATGTATGCATTCGATCTCAAATCATACAAAAACGTAAGGTTAAACATTTTGAAACATTAAGATCAATAATAAAATCTTATCAAACAATAATTATTCCAATAAATATTTAAGCGAAAAAATAAATCAAATCATACTATTAATTAAAGAACAAAATCTATCGAGTTTTAGGAACAAGAGATTTAGCCAGACAAAATAAAGAAAAACAAGAAAAGTAAAAAAAAGAAAAAATTACAATGCTTTTGCACCCGAAAGGTGATGAAAATCGTTCTATGGAGGTTGCTAGGGTTAGTTTTGCTCTCCTCCTCTCAAAATTCGTGTGAGGCAAATGTATATTTATAGATTCAAAACCCTATGCTTAGGAGACTTGGCTTTTCACTTGGAGTTGAAAACTTGAGTTATGATGATAAATTTTATCCTCTTACTCTTCCAAAATTTGGAAACTTGATCCTTATCATTGATTTTGAAAATTCTTGAAATTATATGTAACTTAACCCCATAGATCTTTTATTAGATAAGCTCAAATAGTTTCCCTCTTCAACAATAACTTATCTTTCTTGAATTTCAGCACTGTAGCAACTTGTTTCCAATTTTCGAATATCTTCTTGTTTGAATCAACTTTTGCACTATTCACAAGATTTGTAGATCTTGAAGTTTTCTTTCCAACGCTGCAAGAATCATGACAATTAGAGATCGAAACAGAAAGTTATGTCCAAAATAATAATAGCTGTTTGTGCAGTCCAAATTTCTTTAAATAGCCCAATATTACCTAAATAACCCATAAATTTAATTAATGTAATATCATAAAATAAAGTTTAAAACAGTTCTAAAAATCATAAACAAAGGCCTAACATAAAATAAAATAAAATAATATAATATAATTCAAATGTATAAAAATTATTGCTATCACTAAATTTCACCATAATTTTTTTGAGACCATAATAAAGTTGTCAGCGTACCGAATGTTACTTAAATTGCACAAAACAGCATAGTCTCAACTCCTTAAGCCCATAAGACAAGCTGAAACTGAATTACGAACTATAACAAAATTTTGCCTCAGTCATAGCTAGATGCTAATGGAGAGATGTTATCCCATATGTGGAACAAAGATTCTCCAAGACAGAATCATTTAGAGATGTCTCGTGTCCTAATTCCTTTTTCTTTCATAACACTGTATCTTTGGAAATGTTTCGGGACACATAAAATGAACCTTTGAGCCAAAAGGCTGAAGAAAACACACATACTTGGGATTGGGTTGATTTTGCACCTACCAAAAACCCTTATAGGTTGTTGGTTGCAGACCCTTACGGTACTGTGGAAAGTTACAAAGCTCTAGTTGTTTCAGAACGATATACTCGAAGAATGTAGCATCATATATGAGGAAACATTTGCTCCTGTTGCTAGACTTGCCACTGTTTGCACTCTAGCTATTGTCGCTACTATTAAACACCAACAACTGTTCTAGATGGACTTAACCAGTGATCTCACTGAAGAAGTTTACATGACACCTCTTTCTTGTCATTCACATAACCATAACATATGCCAACTTTGCAAACTCTTGTGTGGACTAAAATAGTCGTCGTGAGCTTAGTTTGCTAAGTTAATTACCACAGTTGAGCATTTGGGCTACACTTCAGTCCTCATGATTCAACACTAAACATTTTGGAATGATGGATCTTGGTCCCCTCAGCTACTTTCTAAGCCTTGAGTTCACCTCCCCTTCTGATGTGTATCATCTTTCTCCCCCTAACTGCTCATTTGATTTATCAGGTTATGCTAGTGCTGAATGAACTGGTATAACCGTATACTCCTATTTAGGTTCCTCATTGATATGTTGGCATGGTAAGAAATAGATTGCTGTGACTTGCTCTAACATAGAGGCTAGGTATTGTGCATTACCAGATGCCACACTTAAAAGTCCTTTGGCTGTGCTCATTAGTACACGGACCTCTGCTACCAAACCTATATTGTGATGATAGAGTGCTATTCAAATTTGTGTAATAAAGTCTTCCGTGAACGAACAAATATTGAGATTGATTGCCTCTTTATCCACCCATATCTACTTCATGGATCTCTTTGACTATATTCTATTTGCTCCATGGATCAGAGGCATTCAAAATGTCACCTGCCTCATCACTTTGTTATCTAATTCCCAAATGCAAGCAGGATCCACTTTTCCCTCTTAAGTTTGAGGTCAATGACACAGTTCATGTCTCGTATCTTAGTTGATGGGGTATGATTGTGAAGAATTGGATAGCAAATATAGGGGATTTGTCTTGCTCATTGACTATTATAAATCATACTATAAATTTAGTGGCACGATTGTATAAAAGTAAAATCACTCCAATCTATACAAGCTTAAAACTTCTTCTTGTTCTTCTTCTTCTCTCTCTCTGCGTGTGTTTTCATATCTGCCAAGATAGCCTTCACATAACAATCCACTCCAAGGAATTAGAGGTTTTTTATTATTATTATTTTTTGGCCACCGAAATAAATAGCTGGTTGCCTTTGTAGTAATTGATATAACCAAGAGATCCTCATGCCAAATAGAATGATAAGATGTTAAATATAATGTGTTCTGTCACCTTATGATTTGTTGAATATGTGCTTATATTATATGCAATTTCAGTAAGTTTCTCATGCTTGTTTCTTGCCTTGGAAAAATTATTTTCAATGCTAAAGGTTTATAAATGCATAAAACGGTCACTTGGCTCTTATGGCTAGTGGTGAGCTGCAAAGCTATACAGAACCATTGAAATCTCTTCTTTTCTTGAATTGCAGAATGTGATGGGACCGGAGAGCCAAACGTCGAACCTCAGGTAAGATTTTGTTTGAAATCCTTGAAGTTCTGTCTTTTCATCATCTTTCAGGCCCTAATACTAGAGTCTTGTTGTGTAGTTCTTGGAATGGGTTGATGAAGGGGCAAAATGTCCATACTGCGAGGGCCTTGGATACACGGTCTGTGATATATGCAATGGCAAAACAACACAGGTGTAATTTTTCCGTGCCCTAGTACATAATGAGGATGTGTACATAATGATATACATTCTGCGCTTAATGTTTATTATGCCACAATTTCTGTTGTTATTTATCACGATGCTCTGTTATTTTAAAGCTACATTCATCATAATTTCCTCCTTGGAATTGGATACTCGATCCATGTCGCAGGTGCATGGTGTCAAAGTCTTGTAATCACGGCTACTAATTTGTTTAGCAATATTTGATTTGTATTGAATGTACCATTAGAGGCAGTTTATCATTGAAACCATTCTCCAAACCATCATCTTGGACTGATCTGTGAAACCGGGCCTTCAAGCCCTTGCCAGGATCCCCAAGACAATTGGACAATTGAAGGAGCAAGTGCTCACCGTAACAATTCCAATGAAGGTGCAATTCATGTATGGAAGGAAATATAAAAATTCTTGTAAATTACATTCATGTCAGCAAACTCTAGGTTGACATATGAACCATCCTCCTTCGTATGGGTAGTTTTTATACAATTCAATTTGATCGGAGGTACGTTTTGTTCTTAATTTCTGAAACTACATTCTCAGCAATTAAATAATACTAATAAATACATTTTCAGTATATAATTATTTACAAATTCCCTTGTCCGTCTCACAAATGACTAGGAGCCACAAGTGAGTGTGAGTACAAGTTTGTTACGATCACTTTTCCTCCTTGCTTCTGATTACTCCTGCCAGATACATTGAATTATGATCATATCATATTATATTATAATGATGTAAAAGTAAACAATATGGAATTTCTCTAAATATATTATTACCTTTCCATACTTGAATACCAATGTGAAACTATTACTTCCCAATCACAAGACTTGTAAACTTCTGGAACATTTGTTAAAATCTCTTTGGCTGTTTTGTCAATGTCATAATTTGTTTTTTTTTTCCCCTCCCCCAAAATAAACCTATACTCTTTAAATTCAGTTGAAATTGATTTTAAAACAAATGCATCACAACAGCCCAATTATCAATATTGTGTACAAATCTTTGCTGTAAAAAAAAAAAAAAAAGAAAAAAAAACTATACAAGGAAGCACAGAGAGAGTACATTTATAAACGCTTTTATGAGTTCCCATGAATCTTTACAAATGGTCTTGCCTCTTCCACGGCTACTTCTAATATCATCAACTACAAAATATCACGTTATAAATTAATAAAAGATTTCACCTTTTTAAGTTTTAGATAAAATAAAGAATATTGCTACATTACTAACGCTACTCTCTTTGAAATTGTTGTTTCCATCCATACTCGGACACTCATCAATAGCTGTTTGTAGTGCTTTTTCAGATACTTATACAATCCGTATACATTTTAGTTTTCCTCTTCCTTGGAACATGATTATATCTATTTGAAGCACAAGAAAACCAAATGTTAAACATGTTAGTATGAAATAAATAAATCCGAAATAATATATTAGAAATAACTAAATCAAACAAATAATAAACATATTATAAATATAAAAGTAAAAGTTTCTCTTAAAGTAGAAATAAATTTGAACATAAACAATTTAATAAAAGTTTGAGAAATATGTATAAAGAACGGGTCAACAACCCGTTAATTATGATACAAATTTTCGGTTACATCATCCCAAATCCAAATTGAATTAGAATTTTCATCTATGTTCTCATTAGTGATCAAGTAGGAAAAAATAAATATTCACAATTCATCTTTAAATTACTGATATTCGGTTCATCACCCATGTCAAAAGAATCTCTTGACACATTATGGACAACAACATATTATTTTTTATTTTTAGGATCCTGTGAGTAAAACACCTGTTTCACTTGAGATAAAAACGCAAAAGGCTCGTGAACCAAATTTTCATCGGTGTGTACAATTAATCAAAGTTCACATGTGTAAAACCTAACTAATCATTTTTAATACCTCTGTCACTTAGTACATCAGTCCAATCATATTGAACTAAAACCACCTTTGTTTTCCATAATAATCTAAGTCATTAATATCAATTAAAATACCATAGTAGTTCCTATTTCCTTCTTTTGAATTCATGTCTCTACTAATTTTTTAGTTTGTTGTTTATGAACTTACAACTAAACTGAAATTTTGAGTCTATTTGTTCTTTCCATAGTTTTTAGTAAGAAATCTAAAACTATTGATTGCAAGTTCGATGTATCTCTTAGCAATAGGGATAGGCACTTGAGTTAACTATTTAATTTTTCAGTAATGGTAGCTGGGTCTAAAACCTAAAATTATATAAGATGAAGATAAGTCAAATTGAATAATTAATATAAATAGTTCTTGACCATGAAACTTTAACCAAATTAGTGTATATTTTACGGTTTCTCTCAATCAAATATGAAAGTTTCACAAGTTAATGTATCAATTTTACGATTTGATAACCGTCTCCTATATATTGTCTTCTTATAAATTATTGATATTCACAAATTTATTAAGTTAGAGTAATTTGGATTTAACATATTTAACACATAAACATGTTTAATTAATTTACTTACATGCGCAAAGTTACAATGCTTTCATGTTGATCAAGTACATAATGATGTGCGTGACTCTATGTGATATTATCCAACCTTACAACATTCATTCTTCTGACTTTTTTTTTTATGTAAATATTGAATAAATAACTTCTCGAATTTTCATCATCCATTTAGTTAGGATTTGAATTTCCATTGAAAATTGTCTCAATTCCACCAACGAACCTCAAACGAAAGGTTAAGCTCTCTTTTTTATTTTTTATTTTTGGTATCATGGCTAGACCACCAACCCAGTATCCGGAGCTTCGCCTTGATTAATCTGGGTCGACCACTTGCAGGGCCCAATTGAGGGGTAGGTCTCCCAACGCTGATTTTTTTCGTTCCCATGGAGGATCGAACTCCCGACTATGATTAAGGGACGTCAGTCCCCGAACCAACTGAGTCATTATACGTTGGTAGGTTAAACTCTGTTCTGTAATATATCCTTCAACAATAGAACCCTGCACACACATAAAATTTAAATCTAGTGAGACACCCAAAAAGAATATAATTATTTTCATTTATTAGTATAGATTAAAAAGGTAGATACTAATTGATTTTGGTGTTTGGATGTAAAAAGTATCTCTGGATCAGATACATCCATCGGTAATGGAATGGTCCAACTAAAAAGTGTCTCACTTGGAAGATAAACCACTAAATACACCATAATAGTAAAGAAGATGGCGGGAGCATTTTTTTCCAAATAACATAAGAGTTATTACCATATGAGATTGGAGTTTTTGTATATCCTCAATGTTTAGAATTTTGACACAAAATGCTTTGAAAATGTTGGAAAGTTCAATAAGCACCGAAACTACCTTCTTTTGCATAGATGTTCATTAGGCAATTGGAAGGAGATTTTGTATTTTGACATGATAATCATGAGACTTGATATTCCTAAATTTACACTTCTTCATGCTAACATACTTTGAAATATTTGAGACATAACCAGTAGACACCTTAATTTCTTTTAAAACTTTGTTGAAAATATATTTCTCATTTTTTTTTTGTGATGGAGTAACAAATTACTGGTATGTGTCTTTTCCCATTGAGATGCAAGTGTGGATATAATTCAGGCATGATGCCCACTTTTTTCAAATTAAGACGTGCCTTTAAATTATTTTTGGATCTTTGAGTACCATTAAGAACTATCATAACTATGCTTTCACAAATATTTTTCTCAATATGCATGATGTCAATATTATGACGCAATAAGCGGTGCTACCAATAAGGTAATAAGAAAAAAAATGCTTCTCTTCTTCCATAGTTCAATATCATTTGGATTATCTTTTTCTAACAAGTTTCGTCCATTTCAGCAACACCATGATTCTCAGCCTATTTCAACCTACCTCTCCTCTCTGCTTGTCTACTTCCTCTCTCAAATCAGAAGAGTCACGGTTTTTCTCATTTATGAAATAATAACCTTCTAATCGTTTTTAGTATCTCTAACTAGACTATGGGACGGGTGCTTGTCTCAACTCTTTAGTCTCATCAAATAATTGTATTTGATATCTAAATCTATGATCCATATCTAATCATTGTCAATGACCGGTGTAACAAAATTTCCGACCATTAGATAATCATTTGGAGGAAGTGTTAATACCACACGTTAGACTAACAAAACAATCTTTTGTACTCTACCCTAATAAGTTTGCATAAATTGAAAAGTCATTAATAGTCCACAACAGGGTAGCACTCATGCAAAGGACTTTTTTTTTGAAATATCATAAACAATAACTCCTTGCCATAACTGATTTAGCTCTTTAATAAGTGGTTGCAAATAAATATCGATATCGTTCTTAAGTCTCTTCTCAATGGGAATAAATATGGATAAAATCAATGAGTTTTGCTTCATATACATCCACGGTGGTAAGTTACATGGAATAAGGACAACCAGCCAAATATTATAGATTGTACCCATCACTTTGAATGGATCGAAACCATTTCTAACTAATCCAAGTCTCACATTTTGTGAATTAGCGATAAAATCAAGATAAAGTTTATCAAAATGTTTACAAACTTCTGCATTTGCAGGATACCTTAACAACCTATCCTTTGTATGAGACTCATCATGCCATCTTATGATATTTGAAGTTTTGGCAGACATGAATAATTTTTTAAGTCGAGGAATCAAAGGGAAATATTGTAATATCTTAACTGGTTTTTTCTTCTTTCTTGTTTTGCAATTTTCATTTGGCAACCATCGCAATACATCGGCATCAACTTTGATCCTTACTATTTCCCCAATACAGCATGTAATGATTCAGACATGCATGTATCTTCTTATAATCAAGGCCTAAAGTCTTAATAGACTTCTTAATTTCAACAAATGACCTAAGAATATTTGTATGTGGAAAGACAGTATCCCAAAAGACTAGTAAAATAACTTAGCATTCCACCCATACATTCTCTTAAAGTGGTATAAAGTGATAGGGAATGATAGTTTAGAAGTCTTTGAGCAACTTCACAAATATTGGATTATTCATATTTGACTCACCTGTACCATGAACCGTGATCTGTATACTGATTTACCATGTCCATATCATCTATTTCTAATGATTGATCACCAACTTCATTATCATGAGTTACAAATACATTTCTTAATAACCCTTCTATTTTTTTTTTATTACACGGAGCAAGCAAACTAACACGGGAAGAATGCTAGTCCCTTTGGGGACATCCAATGAAAAATAACCCTTCCATTTCTTCATACCCAATGCCTTGATGTTGAGTTTATGAGTAAGACAATAGGCAATGAAAATGTAGAAGTTGAAAGAAGACTCTCCATGAAATATCCAACAATTGTATGACCTCAAAACACCATCGTATATCAAATGTTGCTTTACTGTTTCACGAATTTGCCAAGAAACATTATAACACCTTACATAAGGACATGCAATTTCCTGATTTTCACATTAATTTTTAAATGTAAAATCCAAAAATATTTATACTCTGATTTCATACTCCCTATTTAATATTAACTTTTACATCTAAAATCCAAAAATTGGACTTTGGAATTGATGGAATATATACGCATGCAAAACATAGAAAATCGAGAAACTTGCAAATAACCATTTCAAATTACAACTTTCAATCAACATATGAGTAACAAAAATTGGGTCTATCAAATTTTACTCAAATTTTAAATGTTACTAATAACAATATACAAACTCAGATTTTGCCCTAATTCTAATTCAATATAAATTAATATTACCCAAATTCTAATTCCAATTCTAATGTTACCTTAAAAAGTTAATTATGTTCTAATTTTACCCTAATGTATATTAATTTTGCCCTTACCTTAATTCTGCCCTGCCCTTATGTGCTCTAGTTTTTGAAATTTTTGTTGTACTAATTGGGCAGAAAATCATGTGCCAGTACCAAAATTGATTTCCTAATACACTTTCAACAACATCAACCAAACAAATTTGCAGAAAATGGAGGAAAAGAGAGAGAGAAAAAGAGAGAGAAGAAAGAGAGAGAAGAAAGAGAGAAGAGAATCTTGACTTTTGTAGAAAGAGAGAGAAGATGCATCTCCGATGGCAGCAGCAACACAATGAAGGATAGCAGCAAGGGAGAGAGAAGAATAGCACTTGCTGTGGAGGAGAAGAGAGAATAGTGAAGAAAAGAACAGATAAGAGAAAAAAGATTTTAGGGTTATAATTGAACTTGTCAATTTTTACCCGACAAATATCGGCAAGACAGTAGAGTATGCCAACATTTTCATTTAAAATGTCAGCAATTCAAAGAAAAAGAGTAAAGTTTTTGTACCAAAACGTCACCTTTCCCTGTCTCCCCCTCTCTCTCTAGTATCTCTCTCTACTCTCTATCTCTCCACCTTCTTCAAAGAGAAAGCATGACATTTTTTCACTAAAATGTTAGGTATCTCTCTCTACCTTTTGTCGACATTTCACTTAAAAATGTCGGCACTTTAAGGAAAAAACATGACATTTTTGCACCAAAACGTCACCTTTCCCTCCCCCTCTCTCTAGTATCTCTCTCTATTCTCTCTCTCTCTCTCTCTCTCTCTACCTTTTGCTGATGTTTGGTAAGTAAGTGTCAAAAAAGCTTTGCGTTTTGCCAATGTTTGATGGGTATATATCAACAAAGCTTTGAGCTTGGCTAATGTTTCCTCTATTGAATGTCGGCAAGCTAAAAACAAATTCTTGTGACTCCTCATTTTTTTCGTGCCATTGATTTGGGGTGACATTTTTAGTCCAAAACATCGCACTAATGCACTTTGGCCAACGTTTAGGTTAAGAAATGTTAGTAGAAGAAAAATGTTGGTAAACCTTTGCTTAAACATTGGGAAAAAAGCGTTGGAAAAAGTCTGAATTTTTGTAGTGAAGGGAGGAACCTAGGCTTCGCCATGGTAGAGAGAGTTCACTAAGCCTTGAGTAGAAGGCATAGCTGTGAAAAGTATAGTGTATTTATTTTAGTAGAAATTAGTTTTCTTTTTCTGTTAAGCTCATATTAGTCAGCTGCTAGTATATTGTTGCAGGTAGTTTGTTTATTAGTCTTTTTTGTCTTTTTCCTTAGCTGGCTAATTACTGTTTTTATATGAGTTTTTTCCCTTTAAAGATTTAAGAGGGCAGAGAGTTGCTCCATTCATTTTGGCTTCTTGTTAGCTTAGATTGAGTTAGTTGCTTTGAGGTCTTGATTTGTTTATAGTATCAGAGCAAGCGATCCAAGCTTGCTTTTAGTGCTGACTGAATTTGTGATTCAAAGGATAACTATTCTTCATCAACTCATCATGGAAGACCATTTAGAATCGAAAAATCAAGAGAATGAAAAGTGGATGAGATTCTTGGAACGAGAGTGTTGAAAAATGTAGTCCCTCTGTTTTCAAGGCTTGGACCACCTAGTATGGTTTTGTCTCAAATCTACTAACTAGAAGCAATTACTTATTATTGAGTCAATCCATGAAAATTACATTAGGCGCTAGGTTTGTACATGGAAAACTTGAGATTTCTGATAGAAAGTTACCAGATTACAAAGAGTGGTCAAGGGTTAACTGTATGGTCACATCTTGGATCTTAAACTCAAACTTGAAGGAGATAGTAGAAGCATTTCTCTATGCTACACCTGCAAGAAAATTGTGGAAGGAATTGGGGGGAAGATTTGGAGAATGTAGTGGGCATTGCTCTATCAAATCCAGAGAGATATGGGCTCGATTTTGCATTCAATACTACACCAAGCTAAAAAAAAAAAAATGGTGGATGAACTGTCATGTTTAACACCTGTTCCACAGTGTGTAGAGATGATTGATTTTAATAGATTAGTACAATTCTTGATGAGACTGAATAAGACATAATCACATAACAAATGAGATTTTGGTGATGAAACAATTACCTATAGTGAATAAAACCTATTCTGTGGTTTCAAGAGTGGATAAACAGAGAGAGGTACATGTTACTTTTGGCGAGATAAATCAAAATAGTGTGGCATTTGTGAGGTCAGAGAACTCAAGGAAAAATTGGGGGGAAATGCAAGGATGCATTTCAAGAAAAGTGAATATGTGAATAAAAGTGACTTGCATTATGATTTTTGTGGAAGGAATGGGCACTCTAAGGATGAATGTTTCAAAATACATAGATATGCTGACTAGTATAAAGAGTTGCAGGAGAAGAGAGGAAACACTGGTGGAAAAGTAATGGCCACATGGTGGATGCACCACCGGAAGAAAGTATGGAGAATGGAAGCACAAAGAAAAGAGAAACAACATCATCCTTAACTGATATGATCCAACAAGAATTAACGAAGTTTCTTAAGGGAAAAGCTCCGATGGAAGTTAATAATCTGAATTTAGCACACATAGCAGAGTTTGTAGGTACTTTATCGAATCGTGCTCTTAGAGCCAGAACTGGGTTCAGTTCTTGGATCATTGATACGTGTGTCTCAAATCACATGTGCAATAATATTGGCTTTTATAGAAGAATCACTATTGTAAAGAGATACCACACGTATTTCATCATAAGTCTTTTTGATATATAGAGTACATTAACTCAAACTTTTTGTAAAGCCTAAGTCATGCAAATAAGTATCAATCCTATTGTACTAGGCCCTTAGTGCCTATTTTAGACTGTACAAATCCTTTTTCAACAAGTACCCCTTCTCATCCAATCCTTGAATAGCAAAGCCTTCAAGCTACTCTACAAAAATTTTTTCCTCCAAGTGTCCATTCAAGAAGGCTGATTTGCTATTTGGTGTATAATCTAGCTCTTTTGAGTAGTTAGAGCGAGAAGCATTCGATAGTATCTAATTTGGAAACTAGGGCAAAAGTCTCAGAGAAATCCACCCAAAAAATCTGAGCATTTCCTTTGACAGCAATCCTTGCCTTGTGCTTGTTCACAAAGCTTGGGTTTGGTTCTATAAACCCACTTGACACCTGTTAACTTTTTGTGTAGGTCTATATAGAAGCTTTTCAGGTCTGGTTTTTCTCAATCATCATAAACTCCTCCTTCATTGCAGCAATCCATTTTTGATCTCCACCAACTTCTTCATACCCTATAGGCTCTATCATAGCAACATTACATCTCTGATAAATATCAAGGAGTGATCTAGTTTCCTGCATAGGTTCTTCATCAACATCATCATTCTCCTCCTGAAATTCAAGCTTTTTATCATCTTTCTAGCTCCAGCTCCAGCTTTTTGACTCAAGGAAGTAGACATCCCTATTGACAATACTTTGTTTTTTTGTGGAAAATAGATCTTGAAGGCTTTTGAAACCGAGCTGTAGCCTACAAAGGTCCCAAGTTCTGCCTTGCTATCCGATTTGCCTCTTTTAACCTGAGGAATGTGAGACAAACAAAGGCAACCAAATGTTTTTAAATTTAGTAGACTAGGTTTATAGTCATACCACATTTGAAATGGAGTTTTATTCTACAAAGATTTTGTTGGTAGTCTGCTCAGCAAATCAATTGCTGTTCTTGCAGCCTTAGCCTAAAATTTCTATGGTAGCCCTTTTTTATGCAACAAGCATCTTGTCATCTTCATGAGTGTTTTGCTTTTTTGCTTCGCAACTCCATTTTGTTGGGGCTATATGGAGCTATCAATTGATACTCAATGCCTGCATCTTGACAAAATTTGCTAAATTTTTTTGAGGTTTATTCAGTTCCATTATCAAAACCTAATTATCTTCATTCCGCATCCACTTTGATTTGCTACCCAGGTCTTAAATTTCCATAAGAGGTCGGCAACCTCATAT
Organism: Dillenia suffruticosa; assembly: GCA_033439265.1. Taxonomy (NCBI): domain Eukaryota; kingdom Viridiplantae; phylum Streptophyta; class Magnoliopsida; order Dilleniales; family Dilleniaceae; genus Dillenia; species Dillenia suffruticosa. The sequence continues at coordinate 13,114,671 of JAVTVX010000001.1, forward strand.
TTGAATTTCACGAAATAAATCTAGCACATTCTTGTATAGTTATCAATGAAAGTAATATAAAATTTGTTGCCATTCAATGATGGTGTTTTTACAGGTCCTCCCATATCTATATAAATTAACGGTAGCTTTTGTGTGGCCCTCCAAACCTTGTTTTGTGGAAAAGGTAATCTAGTTTGCTTTCCATACTGACACGCAGCACATATTTGAAGTTCCTCCTCCAATTCAAGTAATCCTTCCACATATTTTTTTCTTCATTAAGAGCATTACAACATAATGAAAGTGCTCCAATCTCCTATGCCAAAGCATTGCATTATTCACTTGTTTGTGTATTGCAACTTGCTATTCTTCCAGCAAATTCAAAGCAAGGCATTTGCTTCTCATTTGGACTTTGAATACCTTCTTGCCTTTTGCGTCCTTGATTTTATAGCTTTTGTCATTAAATAGAACCTTATAACCTTTCTCCAGCAACTGACCAACACTCAGAAGTCTTTGATCAATTTTTAGGAACATATAATACTTTTGGAATGAGTTTCAAACCTGAGAGGCCTTCAATAGCAAGCGATCCTTTGCCTTTTGCTACAATGTATGCCTCATTCCCAATTCTAACACTGGTAATGGTTGTTCTATCAAACTCCTTGAACAACTCATGGTTATAAGTCATGTGGTGTGTACAACCACTATTTATTAGCCAACTTTTTGTAGAGCTACTTGTGGTAAAGCATGATGCCACAAACAACTCTTCATCATGTGGTTGATTGCAATAGCGTTGGCTTTTACTTGCTGCTATTGATTCTTGCAGATCTTCTCCATCTTCTCAAACTGTCCACATTTGTTACGTCTTACTTCTGGCCTCCACCAACATCTTTTCTAAGGATGATTAGTCTTTTTACAGTGAGGACAGGGTGGATAGGTTTGCGTGTTGTTGCTACCTGAGCTTGTTTTGGGCTGCTTCTTGTTGTTGTTGTTGTTGTTATTCTTTTTCTTGTTTTTGCTTCCATTTTTGTTTAGTGATTTGGCTTGAAAAACACCCTCCACTGATCCTTCTTGCCTTAAAAGCCTCCTTTGTTCTTGTGTTTGTAGTACATTTAAAAGCTCTGTCAAGGTGATACTTGACAAATCTTTAGCATTCTCTGGTGATTTTCAGGAATTGTGAACTATTCTGGTATCAGAAAATTCAGTACCAAGAATCCATACCTTGTCAACCATACTAAGAAGTCTATCAGACTAGTCCCTTATTCCTTCATTCTTTGCATTTCAAACTCTCTGATCAAATTTAAAACTTGCATGCCTTTGACTTTTTCATTTCCTTTATAGTCCTACTTTAGGAAGTTCCAGATTTCATTTGCAGTCTTCAGCATCATGATCTTCTAACTATTATTTTTTTTAAGCATATTTTCCATAAGCTGCCAGTGAAGCTTCAGCTTATCAACATCATTGTCATCAACATATTAGCAAAACTGGTAGTTCTGGGGTAGTAGCTCCTGAGGTATTGTATTCAACATTATTCTCTTATAGAAGTTTTTGGATGCCTGCATTACACAACTAACACAACAGCACATGAAGAAACGTTTGAAGAACAAGCATTCATGTTTCTATGATATAATTATGGTAAAACAATGTTCAAAGTTTATAATTTAAAATTTAAGAAAATAAATATTTCAGGAGATGTATTTTTTAATGAGGACATGTTTCTATATCAGTTCAAGAAAACAAATATCTAACTTCATTACCTATGATTCCTATAATTAAAAACTCAAACCTAATGGAAATGTAAACAGGTTTAAAGAAAGGCTCGTGGCAAAAGGATACAAGCAATTGGAGGGCATTGACTGTTTTGACATTTTCTCACCTATGGCAAAGCTGGTCTGTGAGGATTTTCTTAACAATTACTACGGCTTTCTGTTGGGTAATCTATCGACCGGATATAAACAATGTGTTCCTTGTGGATTCATTGAAGAAGAAGTGTACATGGAACCTCTAGAGGGATATACAAAAGCAAAATTTGGTTAGGTATGCAAATTAAGAAGATCATTATATGGTATCAAGTAAGCTTCAAGACAGTGGAATCATGAGTTCACAATGAAACTTCAAACTTTATGGTTTTACTCATTTTGCTCATGACAATTGTCTTTCTGTAAAGAAATCTATACAATCATTCTTGGCATTACTTGTATATGTTGATAAATAGTTCACAATCAAAGGTCTTGGTTATACAAAATAGTTTCTTGGTATTGAGATAGCACGATCTACAAAAGGGATATATATTAATCAAAGTATGTTCTTGACATACTTAAAGATATAGCTATAGGTTTGTTGGGGGTTAAATCTATTTTAATTCCTATTCCAAAAGGCTAGAAATTTAAACCAGATGATGGTGTGAACCGGACGAATATAGAAGATTGATCAAAAGATTGTTATATTTTAGTCTCACAAGTCTTGCTATTGCCTATGCAACTCCATAACTTAGTTAGTTTATCAACCCCCCAATATCAACGTGTTAGATTTATTCTCAATATGCATGTGGAAGAGTTAAATTAAATAATCGGAATTTTACGGGATGTACATTCATGTGTAAGTCTTCAAAAATTAACCGAACTGCAAAATCTCTAGAACAAATATATAGTCAGGATGGTGATCACGAAATCGAACCATCACCAATATGTCATGACGCCTCAACCATAAATCCGGTAAATTTCAAACGATTGGAGAAAATTTTCTACTCAAAATTTTCTCAATACGCTCAATAATTTCACTTCAAAGAACATAGGTCTCTCACTATCTCTCTAAACAATTCTCATTTGCTCTTAATGTTCTCTCTCAATAATATACATAGTGATACATATTAATTCAAAACTTAAATTGATTGATTTAATTCACGTAGGAAGTGTACAAAGAGAATGAGAGATCTATAAGGAGATGAGGATAATGGCTACCATCCATTATCTCCTAATTCAGAACAATTTGAATAAAATTTAAACTCATGGTAAAAAGCCCCTGATTGGCATATTTTACCAACATTTTTTACTTGCACATGAGGGGATTTTACCTTTGTTACAAGATCACAACTTATGCGATCTTACGCATTATCTTACTGGACTTTCATATAAGATTGGATGTCATTTGACCAATGAGTATATCTACAAGTAAAGACTTCTCGATAAAACTGTTCGAATAACTGAGAAACTACCGTTAGTACAAAATGAACACGTTGTACTCGGACTTAATGCATTACATCTATCAACCCACTTTCCTCATCAAAAGTAATCTCCAATTGTTGCTCAATTGTATATTCACTATTATGTTTCAATCCCAATATTGATAGACATAATAGGTCGATCGGTAAATATAACACAACAATATAATATCGATTGGTCTTCCTTTTCCCTACTAAAAACTTTTCATCTTAATTCAGCTGCTTTTCTACACTTGCCCCTAGGCTTTATTATCTTCCAGACCGTTGGTAAGCAAATTAAAGTAACACACATGAACCAAAACTCCAAGAAATAGCCGAAAGTAATAAAGGTACCGATGTGCCCACCCAATGTGACTAGGGTCTCACACAATGGGTAGGGGATCAAAATCATATCATCATCTCAAACAATAACTCCCACAATCTCATGGTTAGTTTATCACATGTGGTATAAAACACATGTCATAGTATTATTCTCTCATCCCTTAAAAGAACATATGTCAGATTTCTCTAAAACTATGCATGTATAGAACTTAGTCTACGCATAAGACTTTACTTAGAGACGTCAGGGAGTATAACTCATCTTGAATATATATCAGAGCGACTTATATTTTAGTAGGGTCACTCTCAAAGGCTCTTATGACTAGAAATCGTCTCATCCCCACTTACTCAAGGTGGAGGTATTCACTCGTGTGAGAGGGTCGAACTCGCTTGCCGAACATATTTTTATCATATCACATCACAGAATATATGACAACAAAAAGTACAATAAATAAATGACTGAATAATACACATATGCCATATATAATAATATGCATCAAAACATCAATATAATACATATGAGAAATGTCAAATTATATGTAAATTTAATGATTTCCTATATCTTATAAAGGAATCTCTTGTAATGTGTTTGGTAAAGGAATCAACCACCATGCTGTGTGTGGAAATATACTTGATCATCACTTCACCCTTCTCAATGATATCTCTTACAAAGTGGTATCTAGTATCAATGTATTTGGTTCTATTGTGATACTTAGGGTCTTGGGTATAGACAATTGCAGCTTGATTATCACAATAAATCATTACTTGCCTCCTACTATTTGTCACAATCCCTAAGTCATTTAGAAATCTTCGATGCTGAACACTCTCTTAAACTACAGCTGAGCATGCCACAAACTCAGCGTCTATCGTAAATAGAGATATATAGATTTTCTTCTTACTACTTCAAAAAATGGCATAATAATTAAGCAAGATAGCAAAAATTGATATTGATTTGTATGCATTCAGATAGCCACCCTAGTCAGCATCCGAATACCCAACGAGATGCAAATCACCTCCTCCGTAACACAAGGTGAGGTCTACAATTCTCTTGAAATATCTCAAAATTCTTTTCACTGCTCTCCAATGACCCCTTTTGAGATTCAATTGATACCTACTTATCAGACCAACTGTAAAACAAATATCTAATCGTATACACAATATTGTGTACATCAGACTATCTACTGCACTGGCATAAAAGATTTTACTCATCGCCCTTATCTCTTCTTGAATTTTAGGGAATATGTCAAGACTCAAGCCCTTACCATCAGCGATAGGAGTATCTATGAGGTTGCAATTGCTTTGCCTGAAATACTTAAGAATCTTCTTGATGTAGGACTCCTACGAAAGAGTTAACACCCGTCTTGAGTGACCCTTTGAATACTAACTCTAAGAATGAATTGAGTCTCACCTAAATCCTTCATATCAAAACTCGATGATAACTATGTTTGATAGTCATCAAATACTCTTTGTTGTTTCCAACCAATAGAATGTCATCTACATATAAGGACATTATCACAAAAGAGTCAGAAGAACGTATCAAATACATGCAATGATTCTCCTCGATCATCATAAAACCGTAAGATATCACCTTTTTATGAAATCTCAGGTACCACTACTTGGATTATTGCTTAAGGTCATATATTGACTTTCGAAATCGACAGACCCTATCTTTCTGACATATGGGAACAAAGCTTGATGGCTACTCTATGTCGATCTCCTCATCCAAAGTTTCTTTTAGGAAAGTAGTCTTGACGTCTATCTGGTATAACTCAAAATCTATGTCTGTGACAATTGCTAAAAATAAGCGGATTGAGATAAATTTAACTATCGGGGAGAAAGATTTCTTATAGTCCACGCCTTTAGTTTGAGTCTAATCCTTAGCTACCAGACGGGTTTTATACCTTTTTACTGATCCATCGGCCTTTCTCTTGATCTTGAAAACCCATTTGTTCCCAATGGTCTTTCTGCCCTCAAACAAATCAACTAGGTCTCAAACCCCATTAATTCTCATTGATTTTATCTCTTCATCCATGGCCTTTAACCAATGGTCTTTCACAAAATCCTCAAAAGTCTCGTGGACTGTTTTAGGCTCCTTATCATTCTCAGGAGTCACAATAAGGGACTCTCAATTAAGAAATGACATTTAGGTACATGTTCTCGACTGCTCCTATGAATAGGGGGAATGTCTTCACCTCTAGATAGATTACTCTTACTAGGACCAAGATCCATAATGGGCTATTGGGACCTACCACTGGGCTCAGTTCAGCCATTTGGTTTATCCATCTCCTAAAAAGTAAAGTCCCGATCCATTTTACCTATCTTAGAGAAATCAATTTCAAAGAATGTGGTATTACGAAACTCAATATCAGTGACAGTGTCATTTGTATGTTCACTGAAGATCACTTACCCCTTGGAGTGCTGTGAGTATCTTATGAAGATGCACTTCTTTTCTCGTAAGCCAAACTTGCCCGTGGATGCGAGGAATCGTGATCATACGCAGCGCATCTCCATGGTCTCGAGTGACTAAGGTCAGAATGCCTCCTTGTCCAAAGCTCATAAGGGGTACCGACTACAAATTTTGATGGGACACAGTCAGAGACATAGGCTGTAGTCGATAACGTATCTCCCTAATGGGAGATAAAGAAATTGACCTGTGTTATCATAAATCTCACCATCTCGAACAAAATCCTATTTGTCCTCTCACCTACTCTAGTCGACTAAGGAGTAACAAGAATAGTCAGCTATTTTGTAATACCCTTCTCAAAACAAAACTCTTTAAATTATTCATACAAATACTCATGCCCCCTATCGGTTTTAAGAGTTTCTACTCTTAATTCTAACTTATTCTTAATCTCACTAATAAACCTCTTGAAACATTCTAATGTCGTAGGTTCGTGTGAGATCATATAGACATAACCAAAACACCTATAATCATCTATGAATGTAATAAAGTATATAGCTCTGTTTTGGGTCTCATGTCATAGGGTCATAGATATCAGAGTGGAACAATTGCAATGAAGTCCCAGCTCTCATTGTCTTGCCAAATGGTTTTCTTGTAACTTTGCCAGTTGGCAAAACTCATATACGGGTAACTAAACCTTGGTTAGTGGATCCAACAGACCATTCATTGCTAACCAATTCATCCTCTCTTGCCATGTGTATCCAAGTCCACTATGCGATACAATCACATCATCATCAACGCAATTAGATGTGAAGGCAATAAAAGGATAACAAGAATAACCATTAAAAGAAATAGTATCCAATACATATATTCCATCTTGGAAAAAACCAAAACAAATGAAAGAACTATCATAACTAATAGAAACAATAGAGTTTTAAAAAGACAGAGCATATCCTAGGTAGTCTAAACAAAGTACAGAAATTAAGTTCTGTCGAATATCCAGAACATAAAGAATGTCATGCAAATATAGAGCCTAACCACTTTGCAAGTTTAGCTTGCAAGTGTCAATCCCTCTAACGATGACAAATGCTCAATTCCCAATGTAAATCCTTATAGTATGAGAACTTAGTCGGCGAAACTCCACATATACACTTATGTCATCAAGTTACATGGTTGGTGAATCCTAAGTTTACAATCCAAAAAGGAGAGGAATCAGTGAGTATCAGAATAAATAAGACAAAACTCAAATCATGTAAAGAAAAATGACAAACCTTGCTTCCATCACACTCACGTGTAAAATGACCAAATCTACCACATAGTAGCACTTCATCTTGGCCTTATCCAACTCCTTCTTCCTGTGCTTTTGTACTTTGTTATTGGATTTCTCAAATGGTTTCTTTTTGCTTGGACCTTGGGTCCTCTTCTCATACTTCTTCCAATTTCATTTGGTGCCAGGGGAGCCCTTGCTAAACTTCGCTACACAAGCATGACTCGAGTGCAGCCTAGTCGCCTCTAGATGCTCCTCCTCAAGCTCACAATGCCAGCTTGCATAAGTGTAGTTCAAATACTCTTGTCATGTGTGAGGTAGGTTTTCATGGTCTCCCATAGATCAGGTAAAGAGTGGATCACACCCAATATCTGAATTTCATCCGAAATGGGTCGTTCCTTAGCTCGGGATCAGACTAGACATATGCATCAAATGCTGCTTCAACGAATGATAAGCTATTTTCTTATAAATGATAAACTCATAAGTTAGCATCCTTACCTTAGGAGCTGAAAGAGCACCATAATACTCTTTTAGATCGATCCAAACCGATATAGTCATAGGATATTGCTCATAGACGGGACCATGTCATAGTGCATGCTACTAATTAGGATTGACCTAGCATGGCCATCCTTCTCCTTCCACACATGATAGTTCTCCTCATCCCACTTTGCCTGAGGAGTGGTTATCCTCTGTGCATGTAAGCTTCATGCCCTATCTTTTGTGCATGGGCCTTGGACCCAAGTCGGGTCTTCTTCACTCGACGGGTCTACAATCGGGTCTTTTTGACCTGGCTACTGAAAAATCCATTTTTCGGCCATTCCAATCATAGATTTCACTGGAAAACTGAAATAAAATTTTCCCAATGCATCCATAACTTAATTTTTTGGGAGAAATTAGTCCCTAAACACGGTGATTTGAAATTCCCCATCGCGACCTTTGCAGCCAACAATGAACTTGATCTTCTGGCAACCAAATCACACAATTAACCTATCAAAATTATATATTAGAACATAAAAAAATTTATAGACCATTTTTATAGAACGATTCATCCTTAAACTCGATAGATCTAAGGTTCTAAGTTCACGAATTCTATTCACAACAGAAAACTTTGATCGGACATAAACATGTTTTAAAAATTAAATAAAAATCATATTCATAATCTTTGATTCATGGGTAATCTCGTGGTTTCTTTGGATTAAAGAAACTCATTCGTGATTCAATTATTAAATTTTTACCTCACATATTTTATACCTAAAAAAATTTTGAAAAATTTTTAATAAATCTAAATACGCTTTGATACCAATATTAGATTTATTCTCAGTACATATGTGGAGAGATGAAATTAAATAATCAGAATTTTTTGGGATGCACTTCAATGTGTAGATCTCCAAAAATTAATTGATGTGAAATCTCTCGATCAAACGCGTGGTTAGGATAGTGATCACGAAATCAAACTATCTTCATTGCATCACGATACCTTAACTCTAAATCTGGTGAATCTCAAATGATTGGAAAAAATTTTATACTCGAAATTTTCTCAATACCCTCAATAATTTCTCACCTAGAGAATGTAGATCTCTCACTATGTCCCTAAACAATTCTGAGTTGCTCTTAATATTCTCTTTCAACAATATACGTAGTGATACATATTAATTCAAAACTCAAATTGAATTATATAAGTCATATAGGAAGTGTACTAAGTGAGGGAGAGATCGATAAGGAGATGGGGATAATGGGAAGCCACCCATTATCTTCTATTTCAAAACAATTTGAATAAAATTTAAACTCATGGTTAAAAGCCCCTCATGGGCAAATTTTACCAACCCAAGGTCATTGGGAAGCTACAATTCATGTGTTAAGATACTTGAAGGGTTGTCCATCGAAAGGTTTATTTTTTAGTTCACAGAATTCTTTGCAATTAAAAGGATATTGTGATGCAAATTAGGGTGTATGCTTAGAGACTCAAATTGTTAACTAATTGCATTTTCTTGAAAAAGTAAGCACTTGTAAATTGAGTGTCATCTAGTGCAAAATTAGTCTAAAGCAGGCTTCATTCATCCTCAACATGTTTCTACCTAAGCTCAGCTAGCAAACATCTTCTCTAAGGCATTGCTTGCTCCATCTTTCAGCTTCATGTTGTCTAAGTTGGGTTGAGTTGAATTTCACTAAACTCCAACTTTAGGGGTGTTAAAACAGGGTCACAGGCAGTTAAGGGCTTCATGACAATCTAATAGACAGATAATAAAGTAAAATTAAACAAATAGAGAGAAGAAAAATAAAACAAAGAGATAAAATTAAAGTTGTTCGGTTAGATAGACCTATGTCCATGGGTGATGGAGGAGCAAAATTCACAATAAAAGAAGAAAAGTACAAATGCCTCAGAAAAGTATTCCTAGGCTCAAAACACTTAAAAACACAAGAGAGATTAATAAAAGGGGCTCAAAGCTTAATGACTCAAAAGGTAATAATAAGAACCCACTAATAAGCTCTTTTGGTTTTTGTGCACTTAATTGCACCAAAAAAGTCTACTTATTTATATTTGCAAGTTTGGATGTTGTCTTGATTGATATTCAATATGGGATAAGACCCTTTAAAAAAAATGATCATAAGGAGAGCTGTATTTTCAAATATTTAATATGGGACAAGTTACCTTACAAATCTCCACCTTGGCGTGTTTCAACATCAACAAATAGTAAACCCGCTCCACCTCCACAAAAGGCTAAATAGGCTAATCACGAGCAACAAACACCAACTAGGTTCAAGTACTGCTTGGACTTTTAGACCAGAAGAGGTTTCATAAACATGTCGGGAGGATTGTCCTTTATATTGATTTTTTGAACAAAGACCTTTTCCCTCAACAATGATATCCCAAATGAAATGAAACTTCACATCGATATTCTTTGTCCTCTCATGATACATCTGGTATTTCATCAAATATAGAACACTTTGACAATCATAGTGAATAGCAACAACACCTTGATATAGACTAAGCTCGCTGTACAAACCCTTCAACCACAAGCCTTCTTTTATTGCCTTGTTTACCGCATATATTTTGCTTTTGTGGTAGGCAATGTAAAGACAGGTTGTAAAGTAGATTTCTAACTTATTGTATGACCTGAAAATGATCTTCTTCTATTAAGATCTCTGACGTAGTAAGCATCTATAAAACCAATCAAAATGTTACTATTACTTCTACACTCCAAACAAGCATTTGAATACCTCACAAGTATATAAGAATCCATTTCATAGCCCTTTTCCGAATAAGACATATATCTACTAATAGCTCTGATTGCTTGTGAAATGTTCAGATACGTACAAACCATTGCACACATAATACAAGCAATTGCACTAGAATATGGAACCTATGCCATATAATACTTCTTTTAGCTGACTATAGTGTCTTAGCAGTAGATAGCTTAAAATGACTAGCGAAAGAAGTACTCATAGACTTAGTATCTTTTATACCAAACCTTTCCAAAATTTTCTCAAGATAATTATTTTAGGTCATAAATTTTCGACTCCTTGGTCTTTCTTAATTTCCATACAAAAAATCTTCTTAGTTGCTCTCAAATTTTTCATATCAAATTCTTTACTTAACCACAACTTCAAGATGAGTATTTCTGACAAATTATTTGCAACAATAAGCATATCATTGACATAAACAACAAATAGATGAAAGAGTCATCATTTAACTTTCGAAAATAAACACAACTATTATACATACTCCTCGAATAACCATGACCTAGCATAAAGAAATCAAACCTCTTATACCACTGTCTTGGAGACTGTTTCAATCTGTATAAAGATTTTTTTCAACAAGTAGATATGGTCTTCCTTTCCTTCAATTTCAAATCTTTGGGGTTGTTTCATATAAATTTTCCCTTCAAGTTCATCATGTAAGAAAACTATCTTAACATCTAGCTGTTCTAACTCCAAGTCATACATGGCAACTAAAACGGAAAACATGTATAGAGTTATGCTTAACAACAGATAAAAATATATCATTATAATCAACACCTTATACCTAATTGTAACCCTTTGCAACCGAATATGCTTTGTATCTTACATCTTCAACCCTTGAATGCCTTTTTCTTGAAAACCTATTTACAACTATCAATTTTCTTATTCAAAGGTAACTTCACAAGAATCCAAATTTCATTTTGATGAAAAGACTCAATTTCCTCATTCATCTAATTAACCATTTTGCAGAATCATCACAAGAAATGTCTTTTGAAAAAATAGAAGGCCCATCTACCCCATCGGTGCAACTGACAAGGCATATACAACTAAATTTGCATATATTTATGTTGATCAAATATCCCTTCTGGGTCTATCTCTGGAAATGGAATATTGCTCCTCCTCTAAAGTATCTCCATTAATTGATTCTGGTACATCTATTGATATGGACTAAATTGAAGAGTCCGACTAAGGAAGACCAGAAATGCTAATTTTAAACTCCACATGCTTCAGCATATTATCATCTGTACTACAAGAACTATATGTGTCATGCCTAGGTCTTCAGAACCAAGCATGCAACAAACGCTATGTTGCCTCAAACTACGTGCAACCCTAGACATGCACTTTGAGACCCCACAAGGCTAACCTATTATCAACCTAAACTTTATGATCATACAATTCTCCATACTCATAAATCATCATCCATAAGACTTCCTTCAAAATAAAATGAGTAGAGTTCCTATAGCTCATATACAAGTGACTAATCAAAATAAAGATGTGCATATACAAAATTATTAAAGTTTATACTAGAAATCCATAATACAACATAATACAGATTTGATTTCCATGGATCCATCTACAACTACATAATCCCAAAATAAGACTATGTTATGTGAAGTTTATGACTCCAACCAAAATGGGTCTCAAGGATATCCAGAAGAAGGCCCTCTATCTACACTTACTATCTACAAACCTGAAAATAGGAGAGAAGGAATGGGATGAGTACAAATGTACCCATTGAGTGAGAAATCTATGTACATGCCAATAAGTGGGAGTGTGATCATGTCATAAAATCATTAGCAACAAAATTTCATTTAATCATTACAATAGTATTCACAAGTTCGCAAAATATTCACAATGCACTAACAATCAATGTATTCAAAGTAAAATATTTCTTTTTGTATCAAATGTGTTACATTTGGTTCGAAGCTTTGTGACTGCCGAAAACATGTTTTCTAATCCAAGACCTTGGCTGGGGTTGAGGAATGAATCCATCAAGGGTTTTTATCCATTTATTTTTCTAAAATCATCCCATCCTTGGTGTTAGCTTGGACATCACCATTGATGACTCATGGCTGCCTAACCGTAACCTTGGGTAGGTTAATGCACTACATCACACTACCCCAATCCAAAAATCTGCTTTACTCATACTGCTTTTCCTCCCGCTGATCATGAGTAAGCAATAAATCATAGTAGCTACATGAATAATCTGTCACCAAAACATTATTTTCATTCATAAATAAATTTCAAAACCAACTTGCAACCCATTCACATCTTTGTCTCAATAAACCTCAACCAACAAAACAAAGTAAATCATGTGATAAACATTTCCAACATTATCATTTTAAAAGAACACATCACACTCAAATTTGAATATAAAACCATATTTCAAAGTAAGATTTTTCTAAACACATAAAACATTTTTTATTAACAAAACGTAAAAGTGTCACTCACAGTTTGGGAAGGGTGTGCACTCCCACCAATCCAGCCTATCCATTTTCGAAAGATCTTCGCCTAGTTGATTGTATAATTCATAACATAGAATTGAGGTTAGATACTTATTCAATGCTACTATGAAGCTAAATATTCATATGCAAAAGGAAAATATATCTCTTTAGTTAAGACTTTCGTTAACCATTTAGAGCTCATTTCTATATCCTCATGTTTTAGGAAAATATTTGTACTTTAAACTAATATTCTTGGATTACCAAACTTCTATGTTTCACTAGAACTAGACATAAAACTACAATTTCTATGTTTACAACTTGGATCTATTCAAATTACACAAGAACATGTAAATCTATCTTATGTTACCTTAACTGCATAATTTCCAATCTGCGCAGTCATGGAAACTCGCTGTAACTTTCATTACACACATGCAAATTACATGACTCTTATCTCAAATTAAAGATAAGATAGAGATCTAAAAATTTTATGTTCAAATCTTAGCCTAATTCAGCCTAGAAAGCATCACAAAATCGATTCCAAGTGTTAGCCAAAACAGGACAGAAACAGAGGATTATTTTGCAGAATGTCTTACTTTGAAAATTCATTAAATATCCAATTCGCATCAGGTTTCAACAATCATATCTCATTTTCAAGTATGGAAGTCTAGTTTCATATGCAGAAAACCTCACTTCATTTGATTTTGTGCAGAGAAAATTATAGTCAAAACATTATAGCATGGTCAGAATATTCTGTTTGCAGAAACTCAAAGATTATATCTTTGTTCTAACTTACCCATATACTCCTATGTTCATATCACCAAACATGTTGTTCAACATAATTTCTATGATGAACAAGAACTTAAAATCATGAATTTAAAGCTTACCTTGGACTTGGTTCAAGGATTTCTCAAAGTTCACTTCTCATTTTTGCTTTCCCGATCCCCCTTATTCTTTCAATGTCTTTAGGTTGATTTAAAGAATTTTTACACCATTTTGATGCTCTCTAGAGGTAGTGTATAGGGTATACATAGATGGAAATAGATTATTTCAAGTTTGCATGTTGATTTTGATGAAGTTTGAGGTGGTTTTGTGGGAGAGATGTGAGGAACTCGTGAGTTAGGGAGAAGAAAAGTGTTTCTCTCCCTCTCTCTCTCTCTCTCTTTCTTTCCTCTTTCCTTTTTATTTCTTGGCCCCACATACATACACAAGAGCACACTTAAGAAGGTTCAAGAATATGGTCTTTCACACTTATGGTTTCACACACCACAACTCTTCTTTTTCTTCCTTTCACACTAAAGGTTTCATACACACACAACTCTTCTTTTTCTTCCTTTCACACTTGAGGTTGCACACACATACACAACTCCTCTTTTTCTTCCTTTAAGCTATACCCAACACATTTCTTACCCCCTTAAATCTCCTTTGACACTACTACACTTTGTTGGCCAATGAAAGAAAAGAGAGCTAACACAAATGAAAGGGAGGTAAAAACATGGGTGGAAGGATTATATGTGTTAATTCAATAATTGGACTACATTTTTCATACCAACCCAATTTCCATTTCTTAATTTATTCCATTTCATGAATTAAATTTATACTGCCAAAGTTCACCTTATAGGATACAATACATTTGTATAAATAAATAATAGGTTTCGGCTTTACAAGAGGACTATTTCTTGGAAGATAACATAGATAATTTGTCAAAAGTAACATCCTTGCTGATTACAAATTTTGGAGATTTAGGATTAGGACATCACAATCTATATCCTTTTACCCCTGAATCATACTCAAGGAAAATACACTTCTTAGCACGAGATTCTCTTTACCATCATTCATATGCATGTATGCTAGATAACAAAAATTCCTAAAATAGAGTAATCTACAGGAGTAACTGACCAGATTTTCTGAAGAATTCTAAAATTGAGAGCTGCAGACATGGCGCAGTTGATAATAAAGCAGGCTATATTAATCACCTCTATCCAAAATTCCTTTGTTGAACCTGTATTGGGAATCATACACCTTACTCTCTCCAAAAGCATTTTGTTCATTCGTTCAGCCACATCATTTTACTGAGAGGTCATTTTAATAGTGCAGTGGCAAAACAATTTCTTTATTCTTATAAAATTCATCGAATTCACCTTCATAGAATTTCACACTATTATCTATTCTGAATCGCCTGATCTATTTATTTGTTTGTTTTTCTATCAAAACTTTCTATTATTTGAAAGTTAGGTAACTATCATTCTTACGCTTAAAAAAAATAAATCGAAACTTTTCTTGAATAATTATCAATAAAGATCAACATATATCTAGCACCACCCTTAGACTGAAGATGAGTTGGTGCCCACAAATCTAATTGAATGTAGTCAAGAATACCTTTTGTCTTATGAATGGCTGGTGAATTAAAGTTAACCCTTTTCTGGTTCCCAAAAATGCAATGTTCATAGAATTTCAATGACTCGTTACTCTACCCATATAGAAGACTCCTTTTACTTAATATACTTAAGCCTTTCTCTCTTATGTGCCCCACAAGCATCTACTACAATTTGGTGATATCAAAATTAGGCATTGATGATTAGACTGCAAGTGAACCAATAGCAGTAGATTTCTGCAGAAGATACAATATACCAGAGTTACAAACTTTTATAATAACAAGAGTACCAATAAACACTTTCATAACTCCACCTTCAACTGTATATTTGCACCCAAAAGCCTCTGAGGTGTCTAAAGGGATGGATTTTTCTTCAAATTAGGAATATGTCTAACATCAATGAGTGTCTTCGCAATACGATCATGGATTTTAATTCATATAATACTCTTACCAACAACATTACAAATAGTATCATTGTCTATCAAAACAATTCCACTATTAACACGTTAACATGCAATAAACAAATCTCTATTGGGAAGCATGTGATTAGAATAAATTGAATCTAAAATCCATTCATTTTAGATCTTGTCCTATCATTAGTTATACAAAAAATATTTCTATTACTCTCATCCACTGAAATGCTAACCTCGGTGGTTTTAGTGTTTTTCTCACCATATATTTCTTTTTGTTTTGACTTATTTTTCAATTTAAAACAGTTGGCCTTAAGTGTTCCAATTTGTGAAAATAATTACATTTTAAATTTGTATGTTTGAATTTAAATCTAGACTTAGATTTACTACTATCAAATTCTTTCTTATTAGTTCTATCCCAAACAGTCAAGCATTTAGCTTGGCCACTATTAATTTTCTCAGTAATATCTCTTTCTATCTGCTCTTTAAATTTTAAAACAAATATTATTTTTTGATACGAAATAGTTCTTTTATCATAAATCATAGATTCATGAAAATACTTAAACGATTTGGGAAAAAAATACAATAATAACAGGGTCTAATCCTCATCATCAATTTTCGACTTTCTATTCTCCAAATCCATAAAATTAGAATCAAATTTATCAATATAAGAGAGTATAGATACACCTTCTGCCAAAAGATGCATCTATAAACTTTGTTTAAGATAAAACCTGTTTTTAACTATGTTTTTCATATACAAAACTTTAAACTTATCCAATGTGACCTTGGCCATGGTCTCCATAACGGCTTCCCTCAAAATCTTATTTGAGAGATTCAAATAATTCTAGATCTTGCCTTTTTATCCATCACGGCAAAGTCTATGTCTATCAGACTAGCTGGTTTTTTCTCTATCCCCTATAGTGTTAAGTCAACTCCATCTTGAATCAAAATAGCCTCTACATTAAGTTGTTACATCCCAAAGTTGACATTTCTATTGATTTTCTCGACAACTATCTTTGTTATTGTCATGTTGCCAAAGAAATTACCCGATAAACTTCCTAAAAACGCCTCTAATACTAGTTTGTTAAAACTAGGTTGCATGAAGTTAACTAAAAGGGCTTCTTTGTTATGGTAAGATAAACCTATGTCCACCGCTAAGGGAGGAGCAAAATTCACTACAAAAGAAGAAGAGTATAAATGTCTTAAGAAAGTATTCCTAGGCTCAAAACACTTAAAAAACACAAGAGAGATTAATAAAAGGAGCTCGAAACTTAATGAACCAAAAGGTCATAATAACAACCCATTAACAAGTTCTCTTGGTTTTTATGCACTCAATCCCACAAAAAAAATCCACTTATTTATATTTATAGATTTGGGTATTGTCTTGATTGATATCCGATGTGGGATAAGATCTTTTAAAAAAAGAGGAAAAAGAGAGTTGCATCTTCAAATATTCGATAAGCCACCTTACAAGTGGGGATCTACAAAATATAGTATATTTATTTTATTAAATAGTTTTTTCTATTAACCTTATATTAGTTTGTTGTTAGCATTTTGTTGCAGTTAGTTAGTTTTTGTCTTTTATTTAACTAGCTAATAACTACTTTTATGTGAACTATCACAACTTGTATGTAAACATTTTTTCTCTTTAATGATTAAAGAAGAATGAGAGTTACATCATTTATTTTTAGCTTCTTGCTAACTCAAATTAAGCTAGCTATTTTGAGATCTTGCTTTGTTCACTAACCATGTTAGCTACTTTCTTTCTAAAGCCCTAAATCCAGCCTAAAAGCCTATAGAAGAGTATATAGGAAACCTACGTACAACCATTGGATTGAATCAAGTAGAAGCTTGATTATCATTATTTAAATTCCTCCCCTCCCCCTCTTTTGAATTGCACCGCAAGAGAACAAACTATTCTCTCTCTATCTATGTGTCTCTCTGTTTTTCTGTGAATCTCTTTTTGTTTTCCCCATTATCTTAACTCCTCTTTATTGCAACAAATTCTCTCTAATTCCCTCTCTATTTCAATCTCTTTAAGCTTTCTTTGCACAACCACTCTCCAAGTATAATTCTCCCTACCATTTGAGCCAGCAAGAAGTTTTCTCAGTCCTCAGCTTCTATTTCACCATAAAACCAAGCAAGCAAGAAATGTCTTTGAATTCTTCTCCAAATTCTACTAGTAAACTTCAAATACATGGATATTCACTCTCATTGTCATTGTTAGAAGTTTCATTTTGCATTATAAACCCCAAAAATCAAGCTCTTAATGTATTTAAATCACCATAATTCGTTTTTAGTTTTGTTAGAATAGAGTATATATTCAAATCAAATCAATTATTGATTTAATTTTGAGAATAATTAGCTTTCCTTATTTTAATATTTCCATATTTTTTATAATAGATTTTCTATATAAATTAAATTTATTGTAATATTTTTAACTAGAAATACATGAATTATTAGAGTTAATATTATTATATTACTTTTTATATTTAATATGGTATCAGAGTTATATTCAAATATCTATTAACATAGTATCAAAACCATATTCATATATTTCTTTTAATATGATATCAGAGTCAAAATTAGAATTAGAACTAACACAACTAGAGATAAAATGACAGCTAGCACTAGTGTCGGTGCAAGTGCTAGAGTTATAGTAAGTCCATTCCAAAAAAAACTGCTCATCAAGGTTGCAAAGACACCCTTAGGATTTTAGATCATCTAAACATGTCCTCTTTCATACTCATCATTGTACCATATTGAGTTTGAGAGAGAATGTTAGAATATATTATGTATGATTTGATTTTGAAAATATTTGATTTTTTTTTTATATTTCTATATTTGTGACAATGGTTTTTATATAAACCTAATTTATTATGATTATTTAATCGGAAGTAATAGAGCATTAGGATTAATATTATTATATTTATCTCCATATTTAACATGGTATTAGAGCCATGTTCAAATATCTATTAATATGATATAAAAATTATATTCATATATTTCTTTTAACAGACTCAATTTGATGAGTTACTACCTCTACAACTTGAATGCCATCATCATCGCCATGGATAGTGCAAAATCCGGCGACCGGACCTTGGAACTTCTTGCTTTTCACTTTTAAAATATGTTTGACCCTTTAGATCCTCAAATTGATGATTAAAAGTAGCTTCCCTGACCCAAATTTGTTGTTTGCACCTCTGTGTTCATCATTGTAGTTTAAATACCCAAGAAATCTAGTAAGTGGATAGTGAATAAACATCAACTGCCCTCTAATTTTACAATCCAAGATTTTGCAAGGTTAAAACCTTGCAATTGCCCTATGATTTTTGGGGGAGGAAGAAAAATAAAAAAACAAAACAAACTAAAATTTTGCCAACACCTAAGTGGAATACCACAAAACTTGGGTCAAAACCATCAAATTTATAGTTTTTGAAACATTTAGGGGCATAACTGTAAAATATAGAAAAATAAGGACTAATATTTAAAAACCTCTATTTTCCTATCTTATAACAAAAAAAAAAAGAGTATTAATAAAAATATAACTAGCCCAAATTTGAATTTGTTTCAAAAAAGTTCATGTGTTTTGTTGAGATCTTATTGTTGTCATAAGCTTCAAACCCTTATTAAATTTATTTGATCATATAAATTGTTGCGAATATATCTATATTAAAGTATGCAAACTATCGTTCACCTTCATAGACCACCGACTGTTTGTTCTTCTCCAATCTTTGATTAAGCTTGATTATCACTAGTTGTCATCTTCAAGCCACCTTCGATTACATTGCTATTCATTGCTTTGATTTCACCATCAATTCAACTCAATCGCCATTGCCTATTTGATTGCATCGCATTCCTTTGTCTAGTCTTCGTCTCCAACTATTCAAGTCAACTAGTCTCTGTTTCTTTGCTGAATTCTTTGCCCTTAGTTGCTTCTTCGTAGTTGATTGGTTCTTCATCATTGGATTCTAAGTAGCCACCAGTATGACCCAATTCACCTATCTACCCCAATTCGAACTATTTTGTTCCGCCTAGTTCTATTTCTCAGGCTCAACTTATTATGCATCTAGACCAGTTTTCTAACTTGGTTCAACTCCCTAAACCTATCTGTTTTTCCTCTATTCAATTCACTACTAATCCTGAACCAATTCAACCCCACGAATCAGTCTATTTCCTTCTCTACTTGGTTCGCTATACTCAAAACCTATTTTTTGATTCCTGATTTCGGTTCCCAACAAAAATTTGACACATTTTTTTTGATCTAGCCTATGTTTTATGTAAATCTCAATATTTGATTAAATTCATACTCACTTATACTCTTCACTTACTCTATTTGATTAAATACTTACTCTCACGTATTATGCTTGATTAAATTTTTGCTCTGAGATACTCTTCTTGATTAAATTTTTGCTCTTACCTATCTAGCCTTTTGTTATCTACCCTTTTATTTATTATCTATCTATTTATCTATCCACAAGATTTTTTACCATCTACCTCTCTAATCTGCTATCTTTGTACATGGCATTTCTACTATCTCTGAATATCTTTGTTGGAAAAATGATTTTTTGATGATGAGCAAATATGAAAAAAGATTAAGTTAGATGATGAGCAAAATAGTTTAAATTAATAAAAGATTAATTTGAAAGAACTTAAAATAGATTTGAGAATAGTTAAATACAGATGATTAATCTCAGACCTAAACAAGTCCACTCACTATGTGTTGAATCAACTCTAAACATAGACAGACTGTTAGACTAGTCGATTTAAGGAAAACTCAAGTTGACTTGCTTCATGATACTGGTAGACTGAACTGAGGTAGTAGGTTGGTCAAGTTAACTCATCTTGAATACCTCGTTGACTCATAGAATGCTCTGAGAAATAGGATTAAGTTTAAGTCTAATGCACAAGTCAACCTACCTAAAAGTATACGTCGACTTACTCATCTAATGTAACAGTTGACCACATGTCATTGTATTATTCTCTTATTTGAACTAAGCAAACTACTGAATGTCACCCTTTAAGACAACATTTGAACCTCTCTAAGACATTCCTTCAATGTTCACTTGTGTCTAAATTCAAATTTGAATGATTACTCAAGGAATGTTTGAGTAGCTTCCTCATATATCCATAATCACTGTGTCACACATGCCACATGTACAGAATCAATTGCATCTTCATAGGTCAACCTTTGAAATCCCTAAGTCGACCTGATGTGTTCACAAGTTGACTTGATAGGTTCACAAGTCGACTTGCCTCCGTTAATGGTAAACTCCTTCATTGTTGATTATGACAAACAATGTTGTCTAGGTCAACCTTAATAAGACTTCACCATTTTTAGTATTTGTGAGCCATTAGTGATGATTTACTGATTTCGTGAGTTAGTTTTTCCAAATAGTCATAACTACCTATAGCTGCTTGTGTATCCTACCAAATGATACCTAATGCGAGGCGAACTCCTATGTCATTTTCTTGGTTTGAGTCAACCTCCAACCAATTCTCTCATTTGAATCACCTTTGGAAATGTTGTACTTTGCTCCGAACTCCCTTGGATGCACCAAGTTGCCCATGCCCCTTGGCTCACCATACACCCACTCGTATGCACCCCTATGCTTGTTCAAGCACTTCTCCTATGTGTTGTGTACATACCCCTGATTCTGGCTCTATCTTATTCCAGATGAAATTATTTACCAAAAACCCTTTGCTAGTTGTGCTCCAATTGCTTGTGCGTGGCCCATATGCTAGACATCTCTTTCGCCTAAGGGTGTAACACCGTAGCACATGGCAAGCTATAGGCCGACCTTAGAACTAAAGTCTGCACTAAGCCATGTTGACTTACATGTTATATCAGGTTGACCCATAGCCTCAGCATAACCAGGACATAGGCCATGACAAAGTTAGAATATAGAACTTAAATCACATACAAGGCCAAGTCAACTTACAAATTACCTCAACTCGACTTACATATTCTAGACTTAGAATATTCTAAGGGATCTCAAACTTAAGTTGACCTAACAATGTTATTAAATCGACCTACACATAAGCAGACATTGAAAATCTCATTGCACATTAGGACAAGTCGACTCGCACTCTACCCCAAGTTGACTTGCATATCCTGGATTTAGAAAATTTTAAGTAAGAACTAGCTTAAATTGACCTAGGAAGCATATTAAGCCGACCTACATATTTTTTGAACATAAAATATCTCAAAGGACACTAATACAAGTCGACTTGCATAAGACTATTGCTTCACAGAACACTTAACTTGTCTACATGCATAAGCAAACCAACTTCCATTGGGCTAATTGACATACATTTTAAGCCAAGTTGCACTAGGTTGAGCTACGATAGATAGTAAGCCAACCTGTAAGTATCACAAAGAAAATACACTTAAGTAGGAATAAGTACAAGTCGACTCATCAATGAGCCCAAGTCCACTTGCACAAGATATGGAGCAAAAATAGATAAGTACAATCAAGCCTAAGATGATTTGAAGCATTAGGGAGGTTAACTTGCACATAGTCCACATGAAATATACTTAAGCAAATGGAAGATCAAGTCGACCTGTTAAAGAATAGAAGTCAACTCACACATACCATAGGTGAAAAAGCACAAGTACAAAAAAGTAGAGGTTGACCTGAAGAGATAAGTAAGCTAACCTACATGAGATTTCAAACATAAACATTTGAACAAACTCAAGAGTTAGTTGACTCAACACAATGAGGCAGTCACTCACATAGGCATAGAATAATGTAAAATTCAAATATCAGTTGATTTAAGAGAAGAGGAAGTCGACTTGTTGTGTGTACATGTTTATTATTCAAAAAAACTGTTTGAGCATTAATGGCTATCTCTTCATGAAAGCTATTAATACAATGCACCAACTGAAGATCAACAACTTTTGGAACATTTATTGAGCTCAACTACATTAAGATCTTCTATGCATTTAATTTCTTTTCTATTGTATTTTTATGAGCTTCAAAGATCACATCTGAAGTCCAAGCTTCAAAGTTGTATCTCTGTTTTTGATTTACGTCTTTGTAGATGACCAGAAAAAAAAAGGGTCTTTTTGGTTAGAGTTTAAGTAGTCTTAGTGAGACAAGTTAGTTTTGCTAGAACCTGTATAAGCTAGTAATGAGTATGTGAATCACTTGTAAAGTTTGACTAACATATGACCAAACTAGTTGGTTGTACTATTTTAGGAGAAAATAATGGATTAGAAAATCAAAATGTAGTCGGAGAGTGGATGTACACCAAGGAAGGTGGAACCACTATAAAATCCGTGTATCGAGTTTTGTCATTCTTGTAAGATCCTATTTCGAGTAAATATGAAAGTATGCATTTGCATTTGTATTTTTGTTTTTTTTAACGCACTCAAATTCTTCTGCATCACATTGTGATTTTGGATGCATTTGCGATGCATGTTTTGATTTTTATGTTTATGATTTTAAATAGAGGTCGGACATATTGAACTTAGCATAGATTGTGGAATATAGTGGCAAATAAAAACGATCGGAAAAGAATGCAACCAAAGAATCAAATTAGGGTTTGGTGTGGGACCTACAAACGAAAAAGAAAAGGAAAAGAAAAGAAAAAAATGGAAAAGAAAAAGAAAAAGAAAAATGGGAAAATAACATAAAAATCATTTGGACACCATGGCACACCATCACCCAACACATGGCAACCTGAGCTTTGACACCTCAGCATGCTTGGGCCCCACATTCCACTTAGGTAGAAAGGTAAGGATGGAGAAAGAATTCAAAAACTTAACTTTCTTCTTCCAAAATGTTTATTTTCGGATTCCATATTCCTCCTCCAAAAACTCACCCCAACCTCCATTAAAACTACCCTTTAAGCTTGAAATAACACATCTCCGTCCATATATATGTTAACCCTAGCCTTTGGGAAGAAAAAGGAAGTGCAAAATACCTAGAGAACAAGCTAGAAATTCAAAGGAAGATTGGAAAGGAAAGGAAGGAAAATCAAAGGAAAATATTACAACTTTGAGGTAAGTACCTTGTATGTTTTTGCTAAATTGATGTCTAATAATGCTATAGAATATATTTTTGATGTAATTGTATTGCTGAAATTTGGAGAAAATGAATTAGGGAAAAAGAGAATCCCGTTCTTAGATAAAACCCTAGAAATTGGTATGTTAGATAGCCTAACCATGTCCTATTCTTTACTAAATATATTTCTCTACATAAATCTAAATTGAATAGGGTTTTCCCCGATAAACCTAGACTTCTGTAGCTTTAAAATGACATAATAATCAAAGAGTTTCAAGGAGAATTGAAATTTTGGTGAGTTTTTAAAATAGAATGATCACTGCAAAAAGACTATTCTATTTATAACATGACCATGCTTCATTTCTTATTAAATATCTTTCTCTGTAGAATTGCAAATCAAATGAGGTTTTCTTTCTAAGAAACTAGATTTCCATAGCTTTAAAATGACATATATTTCGAAATATTTCATTGAGAAATGAAATTTTGGCGAATTTTTAAAGTGTCACATTTTCTGCAGAAAACCCTATTTCAGTCTATTTCTATATTGAATTTTACCTTGATTGTTGGCTGTCTTCTAGGCTGAATTAGGCTAACCTCTAAACATAAACATTGTAGCTCTATATCTTATCTTTACATGGCCATTGGAATCATCTCAATCCGGCATTTACAGAAGAAGTTATGATAATTGTTATATAACTGCGCAAGTTATATTGTTAAATTTGGGCATAACATTTTTTGATATGGCATGCTTTGTACAATTGATACTGAATCTTGTTACGAATCCTATGTGATCGTTGTGATGAATTGGAATCTTTGTGATTATCACTCATATGAGTATGAAGTAATATGAAGAGAAAGTGATACTGCGATGATAACTTTGAAAGTTTTGCGAAGCCTGCGGGCGAAGTTTAAGGAGTACAGTTAGTATGTGGATTTTCAAAAGTTTTACGAAGCCTGCGGGCAAAGTTTGAGGAGCTATGGACGTATCTCTTCTCCCTGCGAGGGTAGAATTAGAAATATGTAAAGTGTTTGAGGTGTCTAACCTAAAAAGACCAAGATTTCAGTTAGGAATACCGACCTTTTGACTTGCTCTTCAGATTCTCAAGCACTAGCTTGGTTCAACACTCCATTCATTTCTTTAAATGTCAAATTAAATTGGAACAATGAAGCTGAAAAAAGTATAATGGTTTTAAATGTGGCAATTATGATTATCCTTTTGAGTTAACATGCATTCTTGGTATACTTTGCTATGATTTTGATTCTTATATAATGATGTTAATATTCTTATGTCTGCTACTTGTATTGCTTGCTATTAGTTCCCTGTGTATTTGCTTAGCTTATGCTGATCCTGATATCCTTATTTTCAGGTGATCTGGGAGATGAGAGGGAAGCCCAGGGTAAGATATTTGAGTTGAGGGATTTAGATCCCTATCCATCGTGAACCCCTTTGATTTTGTTTGAGGCATGTAATTATTTGTTTTCTCGTTAGTAGTTTGGGATGTAGTCCTATAAATATATATAGTTTTGACACATAAAAACATATTGATATAGTTTTGTGGATACGGTGTTCATATACTATAGTATGTTATGCTAGGCAGCCAGGACGACCATTGATGCCATTTTTTTGATAATAGAAGTGTCATATTAATCTTTATTAGATTACCCCAAGTAGCTAAATAGTCACTAAATAGGAGAGACCTTGCCATGATTTTATTTAGAAAGAACAAATGATTTATTTTCTTTTAATATAAATCTCCTTCTGTGTTATCACACACGGGGTCTACGACTGTCATGAGACCAGACGTTGGATTTTAATTAGGTTGATTGTTTCTGCATTTGCATATTTATCTCCTTTTGATAGGGGGTGTGATGCCTGAATAGCGGGTCGTCACAGTTGGTATCAGAGCCCAAGGTTTTGGGTAATCTGCACCTATAGTTTGTGACTATAGGTATATATTACTAGGTAGAGGTTATCATGAGTAACATTGTTTGTCATTTGTATACATCAGGTTATTAGGACACGAAATGGTTAAGACAAGAAGACAGAATGCATAGGGATGAGGAGCAGAGACAGGAGCCTCAATCTCAGGTGCCAGGAACCAGAGGCCAGAAAGGGTAAGTTTGCAACAGGCTTTAGCCACCCTGATGGCTATGGTAGGCACTATGTCTGGAGACATTCGTAGGCTGACGGAGAGATTGTCTCAACCAGTGATAGGAAGTGAGACTACAGATATCTCTCCAGCTACTCATACTATGCCTACCTCTTCAGCTTTGTTAGTTTCAGCAACCCGGTGGTATCCGTTGGTTCTGAATCATATTGGGTTAAATCATGTAGAGATCAGAGAGCCACTAAATATGGAGAGAGGCGTGAAGACGGGGAATGTATGCATGCCATGAGAGGATCGTCGATTCCAGAAGTTAATGATTGAGTTTAGAAAGATGGAGCCGATGATATTTTCAGGGAGTGATGATCTTGAGGTTGCAAAGACTTTGATTGTAGAGATGTAGAGACTCTTTTTCGAGTTTATGGTGGCGGAAGAATATTAGGTCAGATTGGCCATCCATTATCTGAAAGAAAATGCATATGACTGGTGGAGTTTGGAGTTGAGACTCCGATATGGTAGTGAGCTTTAGTTTGTAGGTTGGGGTAATTTCACTCAAATCTTCCATGAGAGATATGTGCCTGCTTTTGTTAGAGATCAAAAGATGTCTGAATTCCTTAATTTGAGACATGACAGTCAGACTGTTAGCCAGTATGAAGACCACTTTGCTAGACTATTGGTGTATGCTCCGGAATTAATTGATATAGAAGAAAAGAAGGCAAAGAGCTTTAAGAAAGGATTGCGATCTTTCTTCCATAGGTATCTGGTAGCTTTGCCTTTCACGACTTATCGGGATCTAATGAATAATGCTAAGGCTTTGGGGTTGGTCACTGAGGATAGACAGGAGAGGTTGTAGGGGAAACGACCAGCAGAAGTCCAAGCTTCAAGCATGAAGAAGAAAAAGGAGAAGAAGAGGCAGTTTAAGCAAATGAAGGCTCCTGTAAGAGGCTATCGTGTCCAATTTGTAGAAATTTGCATGCGGGGCCATGTAAGGGAGGAACTAGACTTTGCTTTACATATTTTCAGCCAGGTCATTATGCTTCTCGTTGTCCTCTTAGGCCCGAGCAGTCACAGCCTACTCCTTTACAGCATGTTCCTCCACCTAGGCCTTTTTTGGCTCAGCATAAGGCAGCCCCTCCAGTTCCATTAAGGCCAGGACCACCTAGACCGACTTTACCCACAGCAAAGACAACCTCAAAATATGCTACTAGGCCCAGGAGGTTAGGCTAGAGTTCATGTCGTCACTGCTCAGGAGGCTCGTGCTGCACCTGATGTGATTACAGGTAGAATGAAGTTATTTTCTTGTGATGTTCATGTATTGATTGATTCGGATGCCACACATTCATTTATTTCTTTAGCATTTATCATATATTTGTTGTATGACTTTAAACCTCCAGAGCAATTGTTGTGGGTTGCTACCCCGCTTGGGGAAGAGGTTTTTGTTACTGAGATTTATAGGGGTTGTGTTTTGAGTTTCCAGGGGCATGATTTTAGTATTGATTTGCTACCATTGGAATTATTAGATTTGGAAATAATTTTGGATATGGATTGGTTATCAGCTAATTATGCACTAGTTGATTGTCATCGGAAGATTATTTGCTTTTCACCACCCGGACAACCATAGATTTTCTTTATTGGGGATAGATTTATTAGAGCTCCAGTTGTGTCCTTCATTAGAGCAACTAGGATGCTATCCAAGAGTTGTCAAGGGTATTTAGCTTATGTCATTGAAGACAAGAAAGAGAAAACACAACTGGTTGACATACTAGTGGTTTGTGATTTCCCAGATGTTTTCCCAGATTATTTGCCCGGATTGCCACCAGTTAGAGAGATAGAATTCCCTATTGATGTTGTACCAAATACTATTCTTATTTTTATAACTCCATATAGAATGGCACCAGCTGAGTTGAAGGAGTTGAAACTCAGTTACAAGAACTAGTGGACAAGGGGTTTGTTCATCCGAGTGTTTCTCCATGGGGTGTACCAGTTTTATTTGTAAAGAAGAAAGATGGTTTCTTGAGATTATGCATTGATTACCATAAATTGAATCAAGTGACTATTAAGAATAAATACCCTTTGTCGAGAATTGATGATCTGTTTGATCAGTTGAGAGATACTATAGTTTTCTCTAAACTGGATCTTAGATCCGGGTATCATCAGATTAGGGTCAAAGAGGAAGATATACCAAAGACGGCTTTCCGTACTCGATATGGTTACCATGAGTTTTTGGTTATACCATTTGAGTTAACCAATACTCTAGCAGTTTTTATGGATTTGATGAACCATGTTTTCAAACCCAATCTGGATGATTTTATTATGATGTTTATTGATGATATTCTAGTGTATTCTAAGGATAGAGACCAGCATGAACAACATCTTCGCATCACATTACAAACCTTGAGGGCTGAGAAATTATATGCCAAATTCAATAAATGTGAATTCTGGCTTAGTGAAGTAACTTTCTTGGTTCATATTGTCTCTGGTAGAGGACTTTCTGTAGACCCGAAAAAATTGAAGTTATTGTTAATTGGTCCCCAACTACTACAGTTATGGAGGTTCGTAGTTTTCTGGATTTGGTAGGCTATTACCGTAGATTTGTTAAGGATTTTTCTTCGGTAGCTGCTCCACTTACGAAATTGACACATAAAAAAGCACCCTTCAGGTGGGATGAACAATGTGAGACCTGTTTCAGACTTTAAAAGATAGGCTTGTATCAGTTCTAGTACTAACATTACCAGTTAGTGGACAATGACATGTGATTTTTAGTGATGCATCCAAAACTGGTTTGGGTTGTATACTGATACAAGGATGGAATGTGATGGCCTATACTTCTAGACAGTTGAAACCTCATGAAGCGAATTATCCCACCCATGATCTGGAGCTTGTAGTTATTGTGTTTTCTTTGAAGATTTGGAGACACTATCTCTACGGTGAACACTGCAAGATATTCACCGATCATCAGAGTCATAAATACTTATTTATCCAGAAGGAGTTGAATCTAAAACAACGCAGATGGCTTGAACTACTAAAGGATTATGATGATACTATTCAGTATCAACCCGACAAAGCAAATGTTGTAGCTGATACCTTCAGCCGTAAATCTACTATTCCAGTAGTAGCTCTATGAGTAAGAGAACATCGAATGATAGCTGAGTTTGAGCAATTGAGGATTGATGCTGAGGTAACCAGCCAAGGGTCTCTTTTGGCTTGGTTTATTGTCCGACCAGATCTATTTGATCATATTAGGGTGGCTCAACAAGCTGATGAAGCAACAATTCAGCTCAGGGAAGGCTCTCTTAAAAGGGGTAAGCCTGAATTCAATATATCCAATGGTATAGTCATATTTCGAGACAGGTTAGTAGTTCCGGAGGCTCAGGGATTGCGGAGATTGATTTTGGAGGAAGCACATAGCTCAGTCTTTTCTGTTCACCTAGGAACCACCAAGATGTATAAGGATTTAAATCAATCCTTTTGGTGGTCCGGTATGAAGAGAGACATTGTAGAGTTTGTTTGCAGATGCTTGACATATCAACAAGTAAAGGCTGAAAATGTCATGCCCCGGTCCAAGGCGTGAGCAGCCGCCACGCTATCCTGGATGCTGACATTAAATCCCCAACCATCAACAAACAAACGGATAGAATCTCCCCATAAATCGGAGATTCATCCAATATCAAAATCCCGTCAATCAATAACATATCAATGTATAAAGACCAACCTGGCAAATTATTAGCACAACTAACCAATCCACATCCCTATCAACATCCAAAATAACGTAAGGTTAATTCAGTCCTATTCACAGACCTCTACTGCCATACCCCCATCAAAGGCATGAACAGTCACCAGTCATCCCTCCTGTGATTTAGAGGTAGCACCGAGTGAACCTAATAGACAATCCTAGACATGACACGTTTCCCAAAGTTATTGAATACAATAGTACAATCATGCCTCAATGCAATACAATGAAATGAGAGTTACAATAATATGTACAATTCTTTACATACAGTGATCCCTTTTATATACATGTACAATGGTCTATCTACAATCCCAAATATACAAATATATATATATCTCATCCCATATCTTTAAACACAATCCTGCGGAAGAATGGTTAACACCATACCCAGACCCGATGTCTCCAACAAAACCTCGTGTGCTGCTATCTCGCACGCGTCCCACTATAGCTATCTCTGTGGAACAGAAAGTGAGGGGTGAGTTTTATGGGGAATACTCAGTAAGTGAGAGGGTATATATAAGTGTGTTCAATGTGTTTGTGAAAAATGGAGTGTCAAAATTATTCAATAAATCCATAAGTCCACATAATGTATAAAAACAGTGCATAATAACAATTTATCATAAATCATTCTTTTTCATACATTTCAAATACATATGCATCCATATCAATCGAATCATACAAGTATAGAGTATGTCAAAATCAGTTCTTGGCAAAGGTCGACTACGACCAATGGCAGGCACATCGGAGGTTTTTATATACAAAATTAGAAAATGCTCTCTACTTCGATGTTGGCGACGGACCTCATCAGGTGCTAGATCAAGGTGTTACCTAGTCCTCCTCTTTTCGGGTTCAACCCAACTAGTACCGTGTCGACTCCCAATATCATATATGATGTTTGGAGATACCTCCTGCAGAAGCGTATCAGGACACAATGGGTGTCTTTGCAAACGCCCTTCGTAGTTACGATATACCCAACTTATGGGCGTATCTCATAAATCATATCATCGTAATATATGTATGATGCCAACTTTTATCAAACCATATCAAACACTTCTCATAATTGATTTCATAAAAATCATATGCATATCAATGCAATGACACGTTTTTCATTTCGCAAATCATTTGGATGCATATTTCACAATAAAATCATATTGTGGACACTCCAATGATTCACAAATATTTCACAAATCTATTCCAAAAATCATAGCATACGATCATAATTCATGCTTGCATCGAAAAGCATTTTAAAACATGTTGTTATGCATTGAATACATAATATAATAAATTTCACTCACAGTATGCGGGAGAGTTCGCCACTCCCGGTATGAATCTCAAGGTACACACAAAAAATGCTCCCCTCAATATCACCAACAAAGCTCTATAAATATAATGTAAAATATGTGTCACTTAAGAGATCATATGATGCGTATATAATAATATAAATGTGACGCAACCCTAGTTATAGACAAATCTAGGGTTTTCAAGTTCTATTCTTGTGCCATTTTAGGGAATTGACCATAAGTTTCTCAACTGTGGTCGGAATTGGGAAATTTCAATTTTTGGTTGACTCACATAAAAATTCACATTTTTCATGTTGAAATTATCTCCAACATCTCGGTGAAAGATTTCTTAAATTCTACATTTTCAAACCAATCTAAATCTCACTCTCCATTCTGTCATGTTTTAGCAAATTTCCCATATCTCACAATCTATTCATACAAAGACTCTGATATTTGACTATGTTGTAGTCACGACACAAGGCTACAACCTTTTAGTTGGGCACTTTCTCAGATTCCTAGTGCAAGTCACTGAAATAGCAACATTTTACCTACATTACATTTTAGAAGTCTGTTCTGACCAATTTTTAGCACAACCATCCCAACGTTTAACACATAACTCCAAATTACCTGAAATTGTTATAGTACCTAGAAGACACATAACCTTACATTTTTCATGATTTTGGTTTCTTCCAATTATGCCTAGAAGGGGTCTGAAATTGACCACCAAAATCTTTGTTCAGTTTTGGCCGAGAAACAAAATCGTTTTTGCACAGTTTTGGAGATTTTGTATAACTCATGATTCCCTCAGCCGAATTGGCTGAAAGTTTCACAATCGGTGGATACAAGGGAGATCTATAACTTTTCATCTTTGGGTTTTTGCAAACAATGGCTGGAAGGGGGTCGTGCAATACTACTGTTTTTTAGTGATGGACCCTCTGACGAGTTTCAGAAGAATGGCTGCAATATTTGATACAGGGGTCAGATTGAGGTGATCCTTATCTCGTTAGAAAGCTAAGATATGGATCTACAATTTTTTTCAACTAGCACTATGAATCTATCAGGAAAGAGCTTGAAAACTTAGATTAATGTTGCTACCAAAATCAGGGCAAAAATGCAGGACTGAATAGGGAATTAGTATAGAATACTTAATTTTGAAAAATCATATAAAATCCATCTCTACTCAGAATGTAACGGTTCTTATCTCATTTTAAAGCTCTGAATGTCTAGGTTTACCAAAAATTTACCTAGTTCAATTTGCAACTGTGTAAATAAAGTTATGATTTAAACAGTACAACAAGGTCATATATCCAGAATTCCAAAATTCAGATTTTTTCTCCATCCTCATTCCTCCTATTCTTTGCCAAAGATAAATAACTTTCAGCACATCTTCAATTCTCATTTCAACCAACACACATACACACACATATTTTCCTAAACATTGCATTAAAATTCAGCACACTACATCACATAGAATGCATTCCATTTTCGGCCAAACACCAATCTCATTTTTCTGCACACATTTTCTTGTGTTCTACCAAGGTTCTAATTTACAAAATCAAGTTAAAAGCACCACATTAAATCATTCATGCATGTCCTAAAAAATTCCAGCAAGTTCAGAACTTTTATTTACCTCAAATGTTGATGCTCCAAGCCCAAATCAAGATCCCCTCACAAGATCAATCATTCCTTCAATTTCCTAGCTCTAAGACATACAAGATTTACCATGTTAGCTTTCTCCTTTTGACACCAAATTAACATATGTTATACTAGGGTAGATGAAGAGTCTTTTACCTCAAAATGACCAACTGAACTTGAAGAAAAAGAGGATTTCTCCTTCCTTGAAGCTCTCAGCTGTCCCTTGGATTCCACCAAGCAAAACTCCTTCTTTTGTCTTGATTTTTGGATATGTTATAATTGGACTAGTGAGTAAGGGATTTATGTAAAAACATTTAGGTAGTGTAGTAGAAAAAATTTGGGATTTCTCACCTTGAACTCATGGCTTAGAGAAGAAAAATGAGAGCTTGCTTCTTTGGACTTGAACACTTCCACACTCCCACGGTTTTGCAAGGAAAGAAAAAGGAAATTTGCCTATGTGTTTGGTTTTATTTGTTTTGACCATCCAATCCTAGCCATCCAACAAATTTCAAGAATCAACTCTGGCCATTAGATTATTTTGTCATAATAATTTCTCTCTCTTCCCACAAGAATACTCTTTCTCTCTCCCACGTTGGCTGTCTCATTTTCACACACAAACCTCACTTTCTCCCACTACATGCAAACTCTTCATTAATTGCATGTTCCCCTAACTGCCATGATCAAAGGTCCACAATTTAGATTCTATTTCTTGGGCAAATCCTAACCATTGATGTGTTTTCAAGAAGGCTTACTCTATTACCCAATGGACAATGTTTTGTCTCCCATTAACTAGATCCAAAGGTTCATATTCATTTATCTCTCTTCAATTAAATCTCCACCATTGGATTTATATATATATATATATATATATTTTAAAAGTAAATAAAATAATACATAAAAGAAAAATCTCTTCTCTTCTCACCCAAAATCGTCCATGTCACTCTCTCCCTCTCTACACTCTTTTGTTTAGTCTTTATTTAGGTAAATATATTTATTTAAATTACCTCTAAATTTTATAAATTGCAAGTAAGTCCATTGACTTATAAAAATTATAAATTGACCCCCAAAATATATTTTTTTTAAATTTCAAATTAGACTCAAAACCTCATTTTAGGCCTAACTTAATTTATTCCACATCAAAACGTGATTGTTTAGCCGTGCCGGGGCTCATTTATGTCCGATTAGGGTTTTTCGAGCGATTATCTTGAAATCCCCGATTTGGCCCTACGAAACACGATTCACTCATATTTGAGGTGTCTATACACTCAGAGCCATTTTTATTATGTTTGGACTCTTTTGGTTATTTTGAAAATTTTTAATTTTCGACAATTTTATCGATATTCTGGAAACGGTTTTTAAACGGAAAAATTTTTGAATGATTTTCTATATGAATAAGAATATGTATCATATATGGAGTAATAAGGAGTACAATATACAATACACTATGTGTCGGTGTTACAGAAAACCAGAGACCTGATGGATTACTTGAGCCACTCCCTATTTCGGAGTGAAAATGGGAGTATATCACCATGGATTTTGTCTCAGGATTGCCCAAAATGCCAAGGGGATTTGATGTTATATGGGTGATAGTGGATTGGCTCACCAAATCGACTTATTTTCTCTTTGTTGCAATGACTCATTTTATGGAAAAGTTAGCTAAACTATACATTGATGAAATCATGATGTTGCATGGCATATCGGCATCAATTGTTTCTGATAGAGATTCAAGATTTGTTTCTCAATTTTGGCAAAGTTTTCAGTCCAAGTTGGGAACTAAACTTAATTTTTCCGTGGTATATCATCCTCAGATAGATGGTCAATCAGAGAGGACTATACAGACTCTGGAGGATATGTTGAGAGCCTATGTTTTAGAGCTCCGTGGTAGTTAGGTTGAACACTTAATGCTAGTGGAGTTTGCTTATAACAACAGCTATTACTCGAGTATTGGTATGGACCGTTTGAAGCATTATATGGGAGGAAATGTAGGACTCCTCTTTGTTGGGATGAAGCATAAGAGAAGTAGCTAGTTTAGTCTGAAACAGGGTTTGCTTATTTATAAGAAACCACGGAAAAAGTCGGGACCATTCGAGAAAAGCCTAGAACAGCTCAATCTTGCAAGAAGAGCTATGTGGATCAGAAACGCAGAGATTTGAAGATAAAGTTTTTCTGAAAATCTCTCCAATAAAAGGAGTGGTGAGGTTTGGGAAGAAAAAGAGAAAACTCAGCCCTGGGTTTGTTGGTCTTTTTGAGATTCTAGCGGGAGTTGAGTTATCTGCTTATGAGTTGGCTCTACCTCCAATATTGGAGGGAGTTTACTCGACCTTTCATGTTTCCATGTTAAGAAAGTATGTCCATGATCCTTCATATGTAATCAGCTATGAGCCTCTCCAAATTATAAAAGATTTAACTTACGTAGAGTAGTCAATCCAAATTTTGGACTCTCGAGAACAGAACTTAAGGAACAAGACTATCAGATTGATAAAAATTCTATGGAGACTCCATACCTCTAAGGAGGCATCCTGGGAGCTAGAATCAGAAATGAGGAAGTGATATCCATATCTTTTTGAGTCTGATCTATGATCCGGAGGACCGGATCTTTTAAGAGGGGAAGGATGTAAGATCCCGTTTTGAGTAAATATGAAAGTCTGTGATTGCATTTGTATTTTTGTTTTTTTTAACGTACTTAAATTCTTCTGCATCGCATTGTGATAAATTGGATGCATTGTGATTTTGGATACATTTGTGATGCATGTTTTGATTTTTATGTTTATGATTCTAAATAGGGGTAAGGCATATTAAACTTAGTATAGATTGTGGAACATAATGGCAAATGAAAACGATCGGAAAAGAAAGCAACAAGTGAACCGAATTAGGGTTTGGTGTAGGACCCACAAAAAAAAAGAAAAGGAAAAGAAAAGAAAAAGAAAAAGAAAAATGAGAAAATAACATAAAAATCATTTGGACACCATGTCACACTATTACCCAACACATGACAACCTTAGCTTTGACACCTCACCATGCTTGGGCCCCACATTCCACTTAGGTAGAGAGGTAAGGATGGAGAAAGAATTCAAAAACTTAATTTTCTTCTTCCAAAATGTTCATTTTTGGATTCCATCTTCCTCCTCCAAAAACTCACCCCACATTCCACTTACTCAGCTTATGCTGACCTCGATATCATCATTTTTAGGTGTTCACTTTTCATGCATGAGATTAGAGTCCCACGGGAGGATATAGCACTCCCAAATGAACCACAATTGCGATGTAACGAGCTCTATTTAATGGCTTGGGCAAAAGTCACCTAACAAGTTCACTCATAGTTCTCCACTTTGGTGCCACTTTGCGTAGTCCTACGAAAATTTGCATAACGTTTTATATATAAGTCCAAATCAGGCAAACGTTTGAAATGTTGTAGGTGACTTCCTGACCTACGACTTTCATGTTATACACTTTCTCAAAATCACATCACAAAATTCTCAGAAATCCTCATTTTGTTTCAGTTGCATTCTAAATTCAGATTTTGTCTCATTTTAGTGCAAAGCCCATAACTTTCACTATACCTATCCAAACTTAATGAATTTTAACATGTTATACCCAAGACAGAGGCCTACCACTTTTATATTTTGAGTTTCTCTCAATTGTGTCAAGAAGGGGGGTTGAAATGGATCATGATCAGAACAAGCAGGTTTTAGTTGGAAAACAGAATTTCTGTCGACACCTCTTTAGTAAAATGCACATAATGTTTAATTCCCTCGTGTGAATTGGCTGAACTTTTAACATATTGTA
Organism: Dillenia suffruticosa; assembly: GCA_033439265.1. Classification (NCBI taxonomy): domain Eukaryota; kingdom Viridiplantae; phylum Streptophyta; class Magnoliopsida; order Dilleniales; family Dilleniaceae; genus Dillenia; species Dillenia suffruticosa. The sequence goes on from JAVTVX010000001.1 coordinate 13,150,860, forward strand.
GCTAAGAGGAGTGTCTACAATGTTTATCCTTTGTGCTTGCCCAAACCATGACTGGAAGAGGGTCGTTTTTATTCACTATTCTTAGGGTTCGAAACAGGACAACCTTCTATTGAGTTTTTAGGAAAATTGCCATACTTTTGACACAGGAATCAGATTAAGGTTATTCTTATCTCGTTAGAAAGATAAGACCTAGAGCTACAAATGTCATAACTAGGGCTCAAGCTAATTCAGACTAGAATGCACCTCAAAATCAGGGCAAAGTTCATAACAGAACAGAACATAACAGAATATGATTCTGCAAAACACCTAACTTTGAAAAATCATAATAAAACCAGTTTAATTCATAATGTGGTGATCATATCTCATTTTAAAGCTCTGAAGGTTTAGTTTCATGTGTAAAAATTTCACTCAAATCGCCTTTGTGTAGAAAATGTTATAGCTAAAATACTACAACCAGGTCAGTGTTCAGATTTCAGAATTTTTGTTTTCCTCCTTAATTTCAAACTTCGGCCAACCCTAGTTCCCTAATCAAACCACCTCATTTTGGTCCCAAATTAAGATATGTTATACTATGGAGTATGGAGGGTCTTATACCTGAAGATGGACAACTGGGCTTGAAGCAAAACACAGAATTTTGGTCTTCAACTCTCAACTCCCTCCTCAGATTTCACCAAGCAATCCTTCTCATTTGACCTTGATTTTTGGATATGTTGGTGTTAAAGATGTATAGAAGGGATCTATGTAAAAGAAATTGAGTAGTATGTAGGAAGATTTGGAGATCTTACCTTAATAGTCCACGGCTATGAGGAGGAAGAAGAAATGGAGTTTGTGTGTTCTTCTCTTCTAGGGCTTCACGGTTCCAAATGGAGAGAATAAAGCAAGTGTTGGCTTTTTGTGTACAATTGCTTAACCATGGATCCCTCAAGGTGCAACCAAGGTTAATCTTCACTATTTGTTAATAAATGCCCACCAACATCACCCAAATCTAAGGCTCACATTTGTTTTTGGACTTTTCAATCAAATCTTGGCCATCCACCATATGAGCACACTTCCCATGGTCATTAATTGTCTCCAACCCCTTTTTCAAATTTGTATATAAGGCCCTTTCTAGATTATATGAAATTTTCTATCTCGATTTTCACGTAACGCATGGCGAGGTCAATATTCGATCCGAAATTTGAGAAATTCAAATTTACCCATTTGGTTTAATTTTTCACACTGAATCCAATAGAGTTGGTCTCACACATAGATGAAGTCATTTGACCTTCCAAATCGCCCTTAAACACATTAGGTTTTTAGGGCGATTTTTGTTTTCCGTCTTGTGTTTTGACAAAATTCCTTGACCCTTGACTTCTAGGTGAATTTTACACATGAAAATCTGACGGCATCAAATTTGCACATATGGGTTTCATTTTGGCACGATAGGGTCAATTTCCCTTCATTTCGAGCGAATTTTGGCAAATTTTCTGAAATTGTGTTTTAACTTGATAAAACATTAATTTAGCCTAATTTATACTTCTTGGCGAAATTTTAGCAGTTTTGTACGGGTAGAATTCAATTTGGCTTGTTGAGGACAAATTTTCACCTCTGGCAATTAAGTATCGGGCGTTTCTTCACAAATAATAGAGAGTTGCCCGAATTTGAGTCCCCTTAACTTTTTAAGTTAATTTAGCATGGTAATTTCATTGGTGTCAAGATTGCATGCGTAGATTTTAAAATAGCATGGAGGGGAAAATTTTTAGCTCTCGGCAATTTCGTCAAAAATTTTCAAGATCAAAATCATTCGAAAAAAATTTCTCAAAGATTTTTCTCTATATGAAAATGAAAACATATCATATATGGAATAATGAGAAGTACAATATACAATACATCGAGTGTTGGTGTTACACCAATCCTTAAGCAAGCTATATTAGATGTAAGTGTTACATCTTAAACAATGGAATAGACAACCTAGGAAAGTTTGATGCCAAGAGTGATGAAGAAATTTCTTAGGGTATTCAACAAATAGCAAAGCTTGTAGAGTATATAATAAGAGAACAATGGTAGTTGAAGAATTAATCCATGTACACTTTGATGAGAGTAATCCATTAAGTAAAAAGAATTTGATGATGAAGGGATTGAAATAGAACTTATCCTAGATCAAAGAGAAGCAGAAAATGAGAAAATTAAAGAAGAAATCTTAGAAGAGAGAATCGAATTATAGAGAAATGAAAAATTTTATGAGGAACAAGAGGTAAAATTCTCTACTACAAGAAGAAGTGTTAATATAGTAAACATAATTAGAAGTGTAGATGTAGGAGTTAGGACAAGATCTGTAATACAAAATCAATGTGAATTTGTAGTTTTAATTTCTCAAATTGAAACCTAAGAACATTGATGAAGCTTTAGGTGTTGAGAATTAAATCTTAGCTATGCAAGAGGAGCTAAAACAATTTGAAAGAAATGAAGTATGAGATTTAGTTTATAAGACAAAACATCAATTCATAATAGAACTAAATATGTGTTTAGAAATAAATTGGATAAAAATAGGACAATTACTAGGAATAAGGTAAGGTTAGTAGCTCAAGGATATAGCAGAGGAGGGATAGATTATGATGAAATCTATGCCCAATAGTTAGATTAAAAGCTATTAGAATATTGCTTACCTTTATTTGTTTCATGAACTTCAAATTATACAAAATGGATGCTAAGAGCGCATTCTTGAATGATGTAATAAATGAAAGAGTGTATGTAGAATAATCCCCTGGATTTGAACATCCAAAACACTCGGACCATGTGTTTAAATTGTCCAAAGCTTTGTATGGTCTAAAACAAGCTCCAAGAGCTTGGTATGAAAGGTTTAGCAATTTTCTGATTAAGAAAGAATTTGAGAGAAGTAAGGTTGATATAACTTTGTTCATAAAGAGTAAGGGTAAAGAAATTTTTCTAGTGCAAATCTATAAAATTTTGTTAGTGCAAATTTATGTGGATGATATAGTATTTAAGACAACAAATGAAGATCTTTATCGAGAATTTGTTAAAGTTATGCATGTTGAATTTGAAATGAGCATGACAAGGGAATTGAACTATTTTTAGGCTTGCAAAATCCAAATTTACCAAGGAATTACTAAAGAAATTTGGATTTAATGAGGTCAAAGGATATGCCACACCCATGAGTACTTTAATTAAGTTAAATAAGGATGAAAAAGAAAAGGATGTGTGTCAAAAACTCTACAGAAGCATGATTGAATTCTTACTATACTTGATTGCATCTAGGTCAGACATCTTGTATAGTGTATGCTTGTATGATAGCTTTCAATCCAATTCTAAAATGTCATACTTAGCAGCAGTCAACAGAATTTTGAGATATTTGAAGGATACATACAACATAGGTCAATGTTATAACAGAAATTCATCATTTTAGTTGCATGGCTACGCAGATGCTGATTTTGTAGGATATAGATTAGATAGAAAGAGTAGAAATGGCACTTGCCAATTCTTTGAGAGTATGCTCGTGCCGTGGTCTTCTAGAAAGCAAAATAGTATAGCTACTTCTATCACAAAAGCAGAGTATATGGTTGCAGTACTATACTATACTCAAATCTTATGGATCAAACATTAGCTTTGGGACTATGACTTGAACTTAGGGTGTATACCAATTAAGATAAATAACACTAGTGCAATAATCTTGATAAAAAATCCAATACATTACTTTAGAACAAAACACATGGAGTATAAACATCATTTTATTAGGGATTATGTACTAAAAATATGATATAATCCTAGAGTATGTTAAAACTGAAAAACAAATTACTAATGTTTTCATTATGCAATTGGATAGAGAAAGATTTTACAATTTAAAAAGAGAATTAAGCATGATAGACTAGGCCCAAAGCTTAAATATGCTAAAAATTCATTAAAATGTGAATATGAACTAATTGTGCTGCATAGGAATGAAATTATAAATGAATTTCAAAGGTTTGACAATGTTTATGTCGACATGAGACTAAGTCGACTGATAAACAAGGAAATCAACCTTCTAGCCTAATTCATGAATAATCGTGTATTAGTCGACCTACATATAGTATAGGTTAGCCTAAGATGTTGGGAAGTTGACTTATATGTAGTATAAGTTGACTCAATATTGTGATTTGACAAACAAGTCAACTTCTACAAGGTATAAGTCGACCTATGAAGATTGAAGCACAGAACTATTTTCTTAAAAATTATCGAGTCAACTTACATAACGTGCAAGTCAACCAGTATGTATGTGCAAGTTGACTTATGAGATGCATAAGTCAACATATTATTAATGCTTACTAAAGGTGAATTGACTTATTTATAGTATAAGTTGACCTATATTTATGAAGTCACAAAAAAAGTTTCTGAACAATAATGAAGTCGACTTGGGTCCTCAGCAACTCGACCTAGCTAAATTCATAATAAGGTTCACCCAGGCAAGTCAACATGCATTCAATGCAAGTCGACCTGCTTAAACCACAAGATGACCTGTGCTCCTTACAAGCTAACTTGAGTAGCTCAAACCCTAAAATCCAGCCCAAAAATTCAATTTTTATTACCTATTAACCTGGATCCAACCTGAAGATGAATGGTTAGGTGGAATAAAACTCCCTTAAGGAGTTAATCTCTCAAATTCTTCATCTCGCTCTTACCAAAACCCTAAAACTCCTTTTCTCTTCATCTCTTGGCAATTCAAAACCCTAATTCCTTCTTCCTCTCTTATGCACAAAAGAAAACCCTAACTATAGTCATTCTCTCTCTCACTCTCAACCAAAACTTCCTCCCAATGAAAACCCCAATCGGCAAACAAGTCTCAATGGCACCAAAGACCAATCCCCCAGCTAAGTTCGATGCAAGTAAGTTTCCAACAATTGAAAAGAGTAAGTCATTCTCTCAAGGCTTTTGTAAAAGGAAGTTGAACTTAGAGAGATTGATAGATTATGAATCTTTAAAGAAGAATGAATTCCCATATGAAGAACACCTAAGCCATATTTGCTCTAGTTCTTTGTTAAACCCAAAGGAGAAAGTTTGTGAGAATCTAGTTAGGAAATTCTACAGTAATTTGGAAGTAACTGAGGAGACCGAAAACCACTTTTCAGCAACACATTATCATTTTCCCACCGGTACGGAGTCATGCACGTTTAAAACATATATTAAAAGAAAGGAAATAGTAGTGGTACCCAAGGTGATTTGTAATATAGAGTGGATGCCTCACTTGATTTGTGAGAAATATATGGGAATGGAGGTATTGGAGTGTGCTAGGATAGTTTTAAAAAATGACACATTAGAAGAGGTGAACACTAATGCTAAGGCATTAGGTATTTATGAGATGATCCTTCATTTCATAAGCACTCATGTTATTAGGCCTAGAGGAGGGAATCATACTAGTATTATGAAGGAAAACTTTTAGTGCTCATTTGGTAGGTCTTTTTTTTTTTTTTTTTTTTTTTTGCTTTTCTTCTCCTTATAAGGAGAAGCAAAAATTAATAGCTTTTAAAATTAAGTTAAAAGTTATTTGGTATTTTTAGTTTTAAAAATAAACTAATTTCATAACTTTTGAAATAAAGTTAAAAGTTAAAAATTAAAAGTTAAAAGTTAAAAGTTAAAAGTTAAAGTAAAGAGAAAGAGATGACATAAAGATAAATAAATTTATGATATGGATATATTTGGAATTTCATATCTTTCAAGTGAGGATATAAATAGAATAAAAGAAAATAGATTTCTTAAAAAGTTGGCATGTTTTTAAAAGGAGAAACAAAAGCTCCTCTTAAGAGCTTTTTTTTTTTTTCTTCATTAGAAAAAAACTCATTTTTTATTTAAGAGCTTCTACAAAAAATTGTTTGGTAGGGTTTCTCCTTAAAAGAAGAAGAGAAACTAAAAAATGCCTTGCCAAATGGGCACTTAGTTAATGGCTTGTATTATGAAAAAGAGGAAATCTAGATTGCATTTCTCAGTGCCTTACTTCATGATTAGTGCTGTCAAGTCAAATTCGGCCAATCTACCTTATTGCTCCTTAATCACGGACCTTATAACAATAAATAAAATAAACTTGAAGAAGGATATAAATCCTAGGTTGTTGGTCAAAAATGGCATTGTTAAATCCTCCTTGAAGAAGGAAAAATGGATCTACAAGGATGGGGTTTGGGAAAGAAAAGATGAAGATGAGCCTATAGTTGAATCAAGGAAGAGGAAAAGAGATGAGTTCATGCCTAGTGAGCCACCTACGGAAGGTCATAGTGGTGAACACAAGGAAAAGGCTCTTCAAATAGTTCCTACTATTAGTAGTGCATCATCTTCTATCTCTGGAGTGACATTAGACATGGTGTGGGACACCTTAGTCCAAATGCAAGGGTGATTGAACAGAGTTGTCAATCAAGACACAGGGAAGGAAATGCTTAACATTGAAGCCCTCATTAGAAGAGATCAACCCAAACCCTCCAACTACTCTTAGTCTTAGATCCACCATCATCACTCCATTCTCCTCATAAGCTACCTTTTCAAAAACCCACATTTGTTTTTATTTTCTAAATTTTAGTGCACGCTGACATATTTTGATGCATATTATGTAATCAAATATGATTTTGAATGAAAATTATGTTCCTATTGATTTAATTTTTTTGTGTTCATGAAGTTGAGTACCTATATGCTTGTGCTAGTGTCTATATGTTCATGTGTCTATATATGTTTATGTGTCTATATGTGCCTATATGTGAGTTGTTGAGAATGAAAGGGGGAGACAACATATGTACACAATTGAACTTTGGATGTAAAGGGGAGATATGTACATGGTTGAATGACAAAACGGGGGAGATGTACATGCTTGTACTTGTGGTACATGTTATCATATATTTCTCTTTAGGCCATTAAACCTTATATGGACATTAGACCTTACGACTCATATTGCTCATCCCCTGTTTTGATGACAGAAAGGGAAGAAAAGTTTGAAAATTGAGGGGGAGTTAGATTAGGAGTTAGTTAAATTGAGAGGGAGTTAAGTTTTGTGTCCAAAACTAGAGTTGACATATGTTTTACATAGATTTTATAAGTCCAAAATATGAAAGTATAAGTTGAGGGGTTACAATTTTTCAAATTTTTGAACAATTTTGTCCAATTTTGTATAAGTTTTTATCATCATAAAAAATTGGGTAGATTGTTGAGTAATATAGATTTTGATGATAATTAAGAGTAATTAAAAAATAATATGGCTTAATTATTTGAAATTTTAAAAGTTTAGAAAAATTGTTAAAATTGAATATAATATGAGCAAGTTGACCTGCACACCTACAATGCCTAGACTCAATCTAAGGTGTCGACCTATCTTTTGCACAAGTTGACTGTCAGGTCATCAAGTCAACCTAGTATTCAAAAATTTGAATTTTAAACATTACTAGTCGACCTGAAAAGTGGATAAGTCAACCTGAGAAATTCAAGTCTCAGAAGTCTATGTCTAAGTTGACTTGTATAGGAGACTAAGTCAACCTGAGGAATTCAAGTCTCAGAAGTCTAAATTTGTAACATAATTAAGTTCACTAACTAGATTGACAAGTCTACCTAACCCCTTGGATAAAGTGACTTTAGGTCAACCTAACCCCTTGGACAAAGTGACTTTAGGTCAACCCTAATTAGAAATAAGTCGATTGCCTGTGTAAAGTCTACCCAAAAGTTGTATAATCGAGTCAACCTACAATTTAAATAAGTCAACCTAAAATTAGAAAAGTCAATCCACTACATAGGGGAATGACTTGGGGAAGCAATTCTCAAAAATTTAAGTATGGAATATTACAAGTTAACCTAGGAAAGATATAAGTCGACACGGTTAGCAGTCAAGTCAACCTAGGAATAGAGTGAATCGACCTCAATAAGTTAGGACAAGTCGACCTCAAGTCGATCTAGACCAACATGCACTCAGAAATGCAATTTCTGAAATATAACTAAGTCAACCTAGAGTTAGGACAAATTGACATAGGAGTAAAATTTATCCTACTTATGTCAACCTAATAATTTTATAAGGTGACCAATGCTTATACAAGCCAACCTAAGAGAAATACAAGCCAACTTGAAAACCTCACAGAATGCAAGCGAGTCAACCCAGAGTTATATCAAGTCAACCTAAACAACTCAAAAAAAAGGGAAGTCAACTCACTAATATAACAAATAGATCTAAACAATTCAAAATTCAAAGAAAAGTCAACCCGAAATCTCCATGAGTCAACATCATGTGAGTAATGGATAAATACTGAGAAAAGGCTATTCAAAATTAAATGAAAGCCAAACAATCTCAACAGTTTCTGCAAATGCATTCAATGTTCATAAATGATGCTTAATGGCTAAATCAATCTCTCGGGCTATAAATACAACATAAGGATGAAAGAAGAATAACTTTTGAATGCTCCAACAAGTCTCAAAAATCACAATGCTAATACTTCGCTTTTTATTCCTTAGTTGCATATTCACTTGTACTACCACGAACACATCTGAAGGTCAAAAGTTTTACTTATATCTTCATTTTCACTCTGTAATCTTTGTAAAGATCATAATAGTAGTTTTTCTTGATCTAAGATTGAGTTGTAATGAGTGAATGGTCTTTAGGTTTGCTTGCTCATAGCAATAACAAGTGTAAGCATTAGGGAAAATACTTGTAAGGATTACTAGTACTTGAGAAGCTAGTATGTAAACTATAGTTAGAATAGTGGATTAGAAAATTCATATAAAGGCTAAGAGTGGATGTACACTAAGAAAGGTGGAACCACTATAAATTTTGTGTCTTCTATGTCTCTCTCTCTCTCTCTTATCTTCTATTTTTAAAGATCTTTAATCATCCTATAAATACTTGAAAAGCCAAAATTTTTTAAAGATAACATATTCACACCCTTTTAGGGTTATCACAAGAGTGTCTACAAATAGGACACACTATGTTCAGGTCAAGTAGAGTTGCCATAACTTATAAGTCAACTTGCACATTCGACACTTAAAAAAATCTATGCTAACTCACAAAGCACAAGGCACAAGGGACATATCATGAGCCATAACATGTATCAAAACATAGGCCAAACCTTAAAACTTAAGTCATACATCAGGCCAAGTCAACTCATACATTCAGCACTTAGATAATTCATGAGCATGATATGAGCCACGACACGAGTCATGGCTCAAGCCATGACACTGACCAAGATATAGGACATAGAGCATAAGACCAAGTTATCTTGTTGAATGCATTGGGTTGACCTACATGTTCTGAACTTAGAAATTTTCAATAAACAATGGCTCAAGCCGATATATGGAAGTCATCAAGCCGACCTAAACATAAATAGATACTGAAAATCTTAATAAATAGTAACCTGAGTCAACTCATATGTACCTCAAGCCAACTTGCATGTCTTGGACTTAGAAAATTCCAAGAATGTATAAACTTAAGCCAACCTAATAAACATGATAAGCCAACCTACATATGATCTGAAATTGAATAACTCAAGGGATACTAGGTCAAGTCAACTTACACCTTGACTAAGTCGACTAGCATAAAATTTACACGTCACAGAACACCTCACTAGTCTACTTGCTTAAGCAAACCGACTTGCATGTGCTAGGTGACATACATTCTAAGCCAAGTTACTCTATGTCAACCTACCATAGATAGTAAGCCGATCTACATGTATCGATATGAAAACATGGATCAAGTGGAGGTTGACTCATCAACAAGTCCAAGTTGATTTGCATAAGGCATGAAGCAAAAATAACTAAGTATAATCACATCTAAACCGACCTAAAACAGTAGGGAGGTCAAGCTGTACAAGCTCCATAAGAAATATTCTTAAGCAAATAGAAGATCAAGTTGACTGATGAAAAACAAAAGTCGACTCACACGAGCCATAACATGAAAAAGCTTTAGTACAGAAAAGCATAAGCCGACTCGAAGAGATAAGTAAGTTGTCCTACATGAGATTCCATGCATAAACATTTGAACAAACTCATGAGGTAGTCGACTCATGACACAGGCTCAAAAAAATATAAAATTCAAATATTAGTCGAATAAAGAAAAGAGGAAATAGACTCGTTGTGTATACCGATTAATTGTTGAGAAAAGCTATTCGAGCATTAAATGGAGCTCCCTACCATCTCAACGGCTATGTCTATCCATTAAAAGTTCTCCAACATATATCTTTTCAACAAAGCTATAAATACAACACTAATTGAATATCAGCAACTTTGGGAACATTTATTGAAATCGAATTTGTTCAGATCTTCTATGTAATTTCTTTTGTGTTGTATATTTTGTGTGCTTCAAAGATTACATTTGAAGTATTAGTTTCAAGATTGTATCTTCTATTTTCACTTCATATATTTGTAAAATACCAAAAGCAAGGGTTCTGGTCAGGGCTTAGATTGTCGAAGAGAGACTAGTTAGGTTTACTAGCACATGTTTAAGCTAATGGTGAGTGATCGAGAGAAACGATTGTGAGGTTTAATTAACACCTATGCAACCTAGTTGATTGTACTATTTTGGGTAAAATAATGGATTGAAATTTAGGTATAGTTTGGGAGTAAACATAGACCACAGAAAGTGGAACCATTATTAACTCTGTGCATCGATTCTTTGATCTGTACCTTCAATATCTCAAATTCTTAGAAAAACCTAAAAAGTGACAATCAACCTACTCACCCCCTCTAGGTTGATTGAAACTAGTTCTTCAATAGGTATCATAGTAGGTCTTTTGGTGAAAAGGCTTAAAAACCTCAGAAGTAAAGATCTAGCATAGCACTTAATGATGATAGTGTCCTATTTGAAGCATGCTCCACTAATACAACTCCATTTTTTAACAACGATTATACTTACTGAAAGCAGCGGTCAACATAGCGTAAGACGAAATTGCTTGGGAGATTATTGAAGACCAAATTGAATTCCCGATAAAAGAGATTGATAGAGTAAGAGTGCTAGTCAAAATGAATAATATGACAGCATAAGAGAAAAAGACATACAGAGCCAACTATAAGGTTGTCAACCATCTATACCTAGCTCTTAGTTTAAATAAGTACAATAGGATTTCATCTTGCACAAATACCAAAGGAATATGGGAGAGACTAGAAACCACATACAAGGGATCAAATTAGGTTAAAAGAATAAAATGAGAATACTAAAACAAGAGTATGAAGCATTCAAGATGAGGGATGGTGAATCTCTGAGAGCATGTGATTCAACACCATCACCAATGAACTTAGGCTATTAGGAAAAGGAATCGGTCAAGAAAATATGTTGCGCCAAAGTCTTGGGAGGCTACAGACACAGCTATAGAAGAATTAAAGAGCTTAGTGATTCTTACTATGGATCAACTAGTGGGATCTCTTACAACCAAAGGAGGTAAAAAAAAAAAGAAAAAGGAAATCCATGTGATGTAACATAGGCTAAATGCCTATTAACATGTGGCATAGGCCCAAGGCCCAATAAACAAGGTGAGCAATCAACCTATTAAGGTGCGTCCCTTATACGGATGTGTTGTTCCTCCTTAGTGTCTAACGACCAAATCCCACTTGGTGGCTGCTTGACTGTATTTTGAACATCCTTGGTATTCGATATTTGCTGCTGCAAAGTAATATTTGTTTTTCCGTGAAACATAGGAATGGAATCTCATAGTTGGGAAGGAAATCTTTGAACCCTCTTCAAGAACGAAAGCGATCTCCTTGCAAATTTCCTTTACTTAGTAAGACTCTGAATCTCTTAAGATTTCATTTGATTCCCATGAATCTTGGGACTCCTATATAAGGAAACTAGGTTTTTAACACCTCGAATTCATATAGGACTCGTATGAGTAACCTATACATACAACATTAACTCTACCAACCAGGTAAGTCCTCTTGCTCTCAGAACATGCATAAGGTACACAGGGGCATACAAAGCCCTCCTTTTCAGTATGTTCTTTTTCTTTTCGAAAACCACTCTCTAATTTGAGTGTTAAAGTCTCCCCCGCCAGGTTATTCTTCGATGATCTTTTGCATGTCCCATTGAATGGGATCTCCAAGTGACCAATTATCCAATTCGAGTCAATAGAGCCATCATCTATGGAGTCTAAACCTATCTCCAACAGATTGACACCATCTATGGGAATAAACTAATTTTCCTGAGTTCTTATCACTATCAAGCATGAGGCACATGAAAATTTAGTTCAGGAAAACCTTAGGGGTAGCATTGTTTCATGGCAATACCAATCCTTCTATCTTTCTTGACATTAACGAAGGAAAAGAAGTTCTTACAGTAGATAAACTCAAGCTTAGAGACGTCACCCAATACTAGTCAAAGCCCCAGTCGAGGGAAGAAGTACTAGAAGTTTCCATTGCGGATATACCAGGACCAATAGTCCAAGTCGGCACCCACTTATTGGCTCCTCTCTAGAATGCAATCATGAAATATCTTCGACGATATTCTAAAGTCTTTGCACGGTCCCTAAAAGACATGTCAGGCATTTACCCCTCGATTATATTCCATAGGTTAACTATGGATGTCACTCGTAAACCTATCAAGCAAAAGAAAAGGGTGTTCGCATAAAAGTGTTACAGACAATACAAGAAGAAGTACAAAAACTCTTAATGGCAGGATTCATTCTTGAGGTAGACTACTTAAAGTGGCCGGCTAATGTGGTAATATCAACAAATTGGTAAATAACTCATCCGATCACCAGCTCTTAAGTTTCATGGATGCATTCTTTGGTTATGACCAGATATGCATGACCCCGAAAGATGAGAAAAAGATAAGTTTTATCATAAAGTTTGGCACCTACTATTACAAGATGATGTCATTCGGCTTTAAGAATGTGGGTGCGACTTTCCAATGGTTAGTCAAAAAGTCTTCAGTGAGCAAATCGATAGAAAAGTGGAGGCCTATGTTGATGATATGTTAATAAAAAACACTAAAGTTGAAAATCATGTCACAAATCTAGAAGAGACGTTCTAGATGTTGGAATGCTACAACATGAGGCTGAACCCTGCGAAGTACACCTTCAAAATCACTTTCAAAAAATTCTTGGGTTTCATGATTACTAACCAAGGGATTGAGGTGAATCCAGAAAAAATATAAGCCATCATAGACATGGCCCCACCAAGGACAGTAAAGGAAATACAACGCCTCACAGGAAGAATTACAACTTTGAACTAGTTCATGTCAAAGGTAGGGGTGTCACGCCCCGAACTGGGTTCGTGAGCAGCCGCCCGTTGCCCTGAATGTCGGCTGTATTTCTACAGAAAATCAGACAGAATCTCCCCATATATCAGAGGTTTCCCATGTACAAATAAAGCTGTTTAATTTAAAATCATCCTGTAAATAAAATAAAATGGCCATCACGGCCTCACAACATCCTATCAACCATAGCAAACATCCAGAACAATGCCAGGCTATATAAATTTCTAACAATTCTAGCCACAAACCTCTACTATCATGCCCAACTAGAGTATGAGCAGCCGCCATACTGAGCGGGCCTAAAGTTTATACAAATGTACAACAAATTTCCAAAGTAGAAAGTTTAAACATTTACAGATACCTCAATGTAAGTAAAATAAACCAAAGTGAGAGTTATGCACACAACTACCCATAAGTTATACAGTCATCCCATAATATACACGGCCAACTATGAACCTCAATATCAAGACCGCACAGGGTCGAAACAAAGTACGAAATTCATATTTCAAATTTAACTTAAACCTCACCGTCATAACTACCAAATCTCAGGGTATGCTGTCAAACCCTCTAGAGTCTGAAATGTCGCTCTATCACAAAAATCATGTCTGAGGAAGGAAAAGAGAGGGGTGAGTATCATGGGAAGATACCCAGTGAGTAAAGGGGATAATATCAAGTATAAATAGCATGGGTGAACCATTTGACTGTCAAATAATATCATTTGAAACAAAAATTTACATTTCGCAGCAAAACATAATATGTTTAGTAATTTTAAATCATTTAATCAATCATATGATACAAGCATGTATGCATCCATTTAAAAAATCAAATAATAGTAGAGCAAGCCAAAGATAATCCTAGCAAAGGTCAACCATGACCAAGAACAGGCGCATCGGGGGTTTTATTATACATAGGCTTTAAAATCTCGCTCTACCCCGACGTTGGCCATGAGTTTGCTGGGGCTAACTCATTATCATGTATAGGACCCCGCCTGGTGCTAGACGGTAGCTTTACACACGTCCTCCCCCATCGTGGGTTCAACCGGCCGTGCCTATACCCATTAGAATCAATGACGTTTGTGGATACCTGCTGCAGAAGTATATCCGGGCAACCTGTGCCTCTACAAGCGCCCTTCGTAGCTACGGAATCATCAATATCATCATCATAGTATCACAAGGGCACAACGTCCCACAAGAAAGAATCATATCATGCATAACTAGTAGGCATCCAACCCACATAGTTTATCAAAGCATTTGAAATCTGCGTGCCAATACATTTCATCAAATCATTCCAAAAGTGCATACCAATGCAACTGTAAAAGGAATTTATCAATTTTTAAGTAATGACACAATTTTTGTTTCATGTCAAACCATGGATGCATAGTCATCGTAAATATAATTTAAGACATTCTAATAATCACAAAACAGATTTTAATATCATACGTCAAATCAATGCATATCAAAAGCATGTTTTATTGAAAACACGGCAGAAAACACGTTTCACTATTTCATGCAATAGATTAGAGTTCCACTTACATTTTTAGGGAGGGTGATCACTCTCTATTTTTCAATTTAATCCAATTGACTCCTCGACTCTCCAAAAGACAAACCTAATCAATAATCACAATTTAATATCTAATAAAGGTCTAATATGGCATTTTCAATTTTTCTTTCAAATCTAATATAACTTTAATTGACACAATCCCCTTTCTAGATTCCCGTTTCATCACTTTCGAATCATTTGGCTCACCAATGATCAATTTTCCAATATTTCTCATTTTCTCTAATTTTCCTCGAATTTATCATTATATAGTTTCCGATTCTAAATTCCACCTAATTTCGACAAACTTAATTCAAATATTGAAGTAATTGCATTTCTCTCACCTAGGGTTTCTCAGATCTCATACCTAGCTTTCGTTCGCCCGTCAAACTAGTCTAAAGCTTGTAATATTTCCAAATTTGAAACGAGAGTAGCAACTAATTAAATTGCTAAACACCAAACCCTAGAATTACATCCAATTATAGTCGTTACCTGTAGTAAAGACAATGTAGGTAAGCTCTCGAAGGGAGTAGCTGGTCGCAAGCTCATGGGCCGTCGCGGGCTCGCAGGCCGACGGGTTGGTAGGCTGGCGGGCTGGCCCGCTGGTGGGCTCGCGGGCTGGTTTGCTGGCCGCAATGGGCTAACGGGTCAGTAGTGGGCTCGCAGGTCAGCAGTGGGCTTCGCGGCCTAGCGGGCACTCGCGAGATGGAGCGCTCGGGGGCTGGAGCGCTCACGGGCTAGGGCTCGTGGGACGTCTGCAGTCGCACGCTCATGGGCTGAGGCGTGCACTCGCGAGCTGAGGCGCACGCTCGCTAGAGGATAGCGCCCTGTGAGGCGCGCGCGCTTGCGCAGGGGTCGCGCACTGTAGGCTGTGCTTGCTCAGAGGGTCGTGCTGAAGCACACTCGCGCTCATGCTGGGGTGAGCTCGCGCTTGTGCTCGTGCAGGGATCACGCAGCTCGTCGAAGATCGCGCACTGGGCTCGCGCAGTGGGTTGCGTGTTGTGTGTAATGTGCTCGGGCAAAGGGTCACGCTGGAGCGCGCTCGCACTCTTGCTGGGGTGCTTGCGCTTGTGCAGAGGATGAAGGTGTTGCTCGCGGGAGATCGCTCGCTGGGCTCGCGCGGGGAGGATCGCGCTGCGGCGGAGGAGCTGCAGTCACGTGGAGTGAGCAGCGGTGGAGAGAAGAGAGCAGCGGCGGAGGAGAAGAGAGTAGGGGAGGAGGAAAAGAGAGAGAGAAAGAGAGAGAGAGAGAGAGAGAGAGAGAAAAAAAAAGGGAGAATTAGGGCTTTAAGCCCTAATTCGATTTTTTTTTCTTTTTCCTTTTCTTTTTCTTTTATCATTATTATTTATATATATATATATATATATATATATATTCATTTTACCCTAATTTTCACAAATACAGCAATAATTTAAATATACCAAAAATTTAATTTAAATACCCCAAAATCAAAATTCAATATAAATAAATAAAATTTTTCGTACAAAAATACGATATCACAGAGTCGGTGTTACAAAGGGAGAAGTAAAAACCCTTCTACGATGCCTTGAGGAAATCCGAAGAGTTTGTGTAGACACCCAAGTGCCAAATGACACTTGATCAGCTCAAAGAACATCTCATGTCACCTGCACTCCTTTCTCGGGCTATTTCCAATGAGAAACTCTATCTTTATCTCTCAATTTCTAATTAAGCACTCTACTTTGTTCTTATAAAATAGGATTCCGCTACATAAAAGCTTGTGTATTATGTAAGCCACAAAGTTTAGGAGCTGATGTCAATTATCGACCTATTGAGAAGATGGCCTTTACCCTAACCATGACCGCCAAGCACCTCAAGCCCTATTTTCAAGCCCACACTATTATAGTGTTAACGAACCAGTTTTTAAAGCAGGTCCTATAGAAAAAAGACATCCCGGGCTGATTCGTCAAGTGAAGTGTTGAATTATGCAAGTTTGACATTGAATACTACCCGAGATTGACAATTAAAGGCCAAACCCTTGTTGGCTTCATCCTTGAACGCATGCTCCTACCATTCGCCGAGCATATCCTTACTGACGATCGTGAAGAGCGCTTGTTACCCGAGCAGACTCTTTACGCAACGGATCCTCAAACTCCACAGGGAGCAGGGCTAAACTCATCCTCGTAAGACCAAACAATTTCAAAGCCAAATATGCCCTCAATTTTGACTTCGAGGCAACAAACAATCGAGCTCAGTACGAAACCCTTCTAACTGGATTACTGATAGTGATATCACCAAGAGCTCAGAATGTATGGGTTTTCACAATGAGCTGGTTGTCAAACAAATCAAAGAGATCTATGAGACTAAGGACTTGATAATGGCAAAGAACTTAACCAAGTTGTAAGAGGCGGTAGGCAGGTTCGACAAGGTAGGCTAACAATAGATTCCCCAATCAGAAAACGCATGAGCCAATACCCTCTCGAAGCTATCTAGCTTTGTGTCAGTGGCGACCAGTCAAATAGTCTACATATAGAGTTTACCATACCATATCTGAGCATCAATAAGCAATAATAGATCCTATTTGTAGGCAGCACACCACATTGGAAAGATCCAAAAAGGCCTACCTGAAACATGACCAACTACCAAGCTCCCCAGCTAAAGCCACAAGATGAAATGTAGAGCTGCCTACTATACCATCATTAACGAGGACTTCTACAAGAAGTCTTATACCTATCCCTAATTGAAATGCCTGACTCTTGAGAAAGGAAACTGCATGCTCAGAGAAATCCATGCAGAGGAATGTGACAATCACCTAAGTGCATAAAATATAACAAACAAGACTCTTCAGCAAAGATACTACTCGCCTATCATGAAGGCCAATGAAGATAATTATGTCAAAAAGAAGCGACAATTGACAGTGCTTCTCATTAGTATGTCACTAGCCCTCCACCGAGCTTAACTCAATAACGAGCCCATGGCCATTCGCATGGGGAATGGACATCCTTAGGCCATTCCCATCAGCTACCAGATAGTGGAAGTTCCTTGTCATAGCAATTGATTATTTCACCAAGTGGGTAAAAGTTGAAATACTAGCCTAGATAACTACAGGCAAGATGCAAAACTTCATGTGGACGTCCATCATCACCAGGTTTGGTAGGCCTTATGTCCTCATTACCGATAACTGTAAGCAATTCGATAACACAAACTTCCAATACTTCTACATCACATTGGAAATCTAGCATCACTTTACCTCTATTGCGTACCCTTAGACCAACAGCCTTGCTGAAGTAACAAACGGGACAATCTTGCAAGGACTAAAAGCCTTACCAAACAAAGCCAAAAGCCACAAGGTAAAGGAGCTCTACAGCATCCTCTAGGCCTACAAAACCATACCCCGAATGGCAATAGGAAAGATATCGTTCAATCTGACTTACAGTTGTAAAACAGTAATACCAGTAGAAATCGGCATCCACTCGCTCTGAATAGATCAATCCAAGCCAGCATTGCGCGAACAAATAGACCTGCTCCCTAAGCTACAAGAAACCATTTTTGTTATGATGATAGCTTACCAACAGTAGATGACATGATACCATAACAGGCAGGTCAAGACTAGAACATTCAAGCCTGGCGATTTGGTGCTAAGGAAGATAGAAGCAACCGGATAGCCCCAACTAGGTGGCAAGCTAGTGCCCAAATGGGAAGCACCTGATCAGGTACACTCAGAAGTCTGACTGGGGATATATCGTCTCAATCACCTAGACAGTTCTATCATGCCGAGAGCTTGGAACTCTAAAAACTTACTCATCTACAACCAATAATGACTGTTACCCTCTCAGTTCTAACTGAAAAGTAAGGTAAAACCACCGTGACTCAATCTATCAATTGATTTGATATTATATCTATACCGAGTGTAGCGTGTCATTAATAAGGGACATGACTCCCTGACGGGTAGACACGACCTATCTTATCGTTGAGATTCTCTCTCATGAATATCTTATCGAACGTAGCGTGTCATCAATAAGGGATATAACTCCCCTGACAAGTAGACATGACCCATCCTATCATTGAGATTCTCTCTCTCTCTCTCGAATATCCTATCAAATGTAGTGTGTCATCAATAAGGGACATGACTTCTCGATGGATAGACACAACCCATCCTATTGTTAAGATTCTCTCTCTTTCTCGAATGTTTTATCGAAAATAACATATCATCAATAAGGGACATGACTCCCCAACGGGTAGACACAATCCATGCTATTGTTGAGATTCTCTCTTTCTCAAATGTCCTACTGAATGGGACATGATGCCTCGATGGTTAGACACGACCCATCCTTTTGTTAAGATTCTCTCTCTCTCTCTTTCTCATTCTCTCATGTCCTACCAAGTATAGCATGAATAAAGGGATGCAACTCCCAAGCAAGTAGACATGGCCTATTCTCTTGCCAAGATTCACTCTCACTCCCTTGTTCGAAACACTACATATCGATTGTGGTTAGCAAATGTTAGATGTATGAAACAAAAAGCTAGTTAAATGATTCAAGCGAATCAAAGAGTATTATTATCCACATCAAGGGTACAAGACTTGCATATAGTACAATCTCAAAAAACGAAAGAAATTTACTCGTCAATATTATTATAAGACAAAATAGATATATATGGAACGAGAAGTACAAGAGACCGCACAGTACAAAAGAGATATCATGAAATTAAAAGAAAATTTGTAAAAATTTTACAAAGGCACTAGTTTGCCAAAATGACACAGAAAAAGATGCATCACGCTCTGCACCTTCTCCTTCATTTGGGCTCCTCTGACCTCCCAACTATAACACCAAAAAAAGATGCATCAAGCTCTGCACCTCTCTCTCTCTCTTTCCCTAACTTTTCCTATTCCGTGGCCGTTCATCTTCCTCTGTCGTGGTCGATCGCCTTCCTCCGCCACCACCATCGCCGCCACCCTCTCCCTCTCTGTCTTCTCTCTCTATCCCGCTCACTATCTCTCTCTACTTCGTTCTCTCTCCCTTCGGCTTCGCCCAAATCCGTCGCCTCACCTTCCTCCATCGCGAGCCACAATCGATCGCACCCTTCCGCCATCGCCGCCGCTCGCTGCATCTGCTCTTTCTTCCTGCGAGCACCGCCTTCCGTCACAGCGCGCGACTGCAGCGCCTTCTGCAAGCGATCTCCCCAGCGGCAGCGTGAGCCCAGGCTGCGAGCAGGACCCAGCCCATGAGCGCAAGCCAGTTCGCGAGCAGGACCTAGCCTGCGAGCGTGAGCCAGGCCACGAGTGTGAACCAGGCCACAAGCGCACCTGCACACGAGCACTCAGTGCACGAGCGCGCTGAGCGCTTGAAGCACTCAAGCGGTTAGCCGTGAGTGCCATGAACATAGCGCACTAGCGCATGGGCGTGCTCCAGCGCACGGGAGCACGAGCCAGCTCACGAGCACCAACCCGCAAGCCACTACGACCCGAGAGCCACTGCCGGCCCGCGAGCCACTGCCAACCCGTAGGCCCATCAGCCATAGGCCCCTCAACCGCAAGCCCGTCAACCCGCAGGCCCATCAGCCATAGGTCCATCAGCTGCAGGCTCGCCAGCCCACAGGCCCGCTAGCCAGCAGGCCCATCAGCCCGTAGTAGGCCTGCTGGCCCGCTAGCCCACTGGCCTGCAGACCAACGAGCTCGCTAGCCGAAGCCCATTGACCCACTGACCCACGAACCCGCAAGTTCAATGTAGCCCACGAGCCCGCGATGGCCCGCGATGGCCCGCGATGGCTCGCAACGGCCGTGAGCCCGTGACAGCCCACGAACCTCCACGCAGGTAATTGACTTAGGGTTTTGCTTCCGATCTACGTGTTTGAACTTAACTAATAAACCCTATCTTGATAGGTAGCATTTCAATTCTTAGGGTGATCGAAGAGACATTCGGACAAAGGTCTATGATCTGAGAAAAACCCTAGGTAAGTGATTTCGGACCCATTCGATTTGGTTATCAAATTTAGGGTAAATTTAAATAAGAAGTCTTGTATATGTTAGAATGTAAACTAGATTCGCAATGAATGTATTTTCAGATATTATATGCGGTTCATTAGGTTAAGTGTACGAATTTATATGAAATGAGACTGTTCAGGATGATAGAATCAAAGTAAGTTGATTTGAATAGTTTCTTTTGGAGTTTAAATTGACCTATGCATAAAAATAGTCAGAAATTAGGATTTTAGTACAAGGGTTGATGCAGCCATTCTCATTATAAATTGTTTTGCTTATAGGCAATTTAAATACGATCTCCGTATTATGAAAATAGACTCATATACCTTAAAAATAACATATGGCTTGAAACATTTGGATGGGAATCGAAAAATGTATGATTTTTCAAAATTTTCCATCTTATAGGAAAATTATTTATTTTAATCCTTATTTCAAATCTTGATTGGTTTTAGGGTTGAATTTGACTTGGTTTAAAGGTACATTAATTGTTTATAAATAAAATGCAACTGATGACATTAGAGTATATTCATAAATTGAAGAGTTAAACTTTGTACAAACTTAGGAAAAATGAATAAACCCTATAATACTTGAAATTTGATGTTAAATTCTGATGATTTGATTGGGTTGATCTTTTTGGAGACTCGAGGAGTCAGATTGGATTTGTTTTGAAAATAGGGAGTAACCACCATCTCTAGAACAGTGAGTGAGATTTTGACATCTTCTATTGATTGACAAATCATGTTTTATCGATTTTCAAACGACATGATTTTTATACGTGTGAAAACTGAATGTTTGGATTTCGATAAGTATATGTATATATTTTTGTGACCATTGGAGTGTCTCAACTGCTGATTTTATAGATTATGCATCCATGAGTTTGATAACTGATATTGTGCCACCTTTTTGACATATTAACATATTTTAATGATTCTACTGTATTGACACGTAATTTTAAATGGATTTACATGTACTATTTAGGCTATACGCCTGACCGAAATTATGTTACGATGCATGGGGCTATATGCCCGGCCGACATGATGTGATGCATGGGGTTACGTGCCCGGCCGACTTGGTGATATGGTGATATGGTGATATGCTTCCTATAGCATTCCGTAGCTACGAAGGACATTTGGTATAGGTACCCCTTGTGCCCGGATACGCTTCGGCTGGAGGTATCTGCTAGATCGTCATGTATATGGGTGTCCCAGGTTGACCCTCATCGGGGAGAACATGAGTTTACCTCTGTCTAGCACTGGGCGGGACACCATACACGGTCGACTATATATATGTATCATTATTATTTACAGACTAGTTGGAGTAGTCTGTGGCCAACATTGGGGTAGAGAGCTATTATTTGATATTTGCATAGTGAAAACCCCCAATACACCCGTCCTTGGTCTAGGTAGACCATTGCCAGGGTTGTTTGTTCGGCCGGCTCTACATGTGACTTGATACATGGATGGATGCATATGTTATCTTCTGATATGTACCTTGAGATATGTTTTATTCTGAAACAGCACGTTATTTTCGCACACTTAATATTTTATTACATGATTTGACACTCTAAGTTCACCCTTGATATTGATAGTATGATATCAATCCCCTCACTTGTTGGGTATTCTTCAATAGATACTTACCCCTCACTTTCTTTCCTACAGGATTAGTCATGGACTGAGAAAGTATTAGTGTGATTGTATTCTTACGACGAGGAATTGATAGTACCGAGCTTGGGTATGGATGTTACCATATCTTCCGCTACAACTATTGAAGATTTTAGTTTGATAAATGTATTCATTTATTTATATTTTTGGGATGACTGTATAATTTATGTATATTTATTTGTGAAACTCTTATAGTTTATTTGCATTGAGACGATTGTACGTATTTGAATGTCACTTGGGAAAAATGATTGTATATAAGATAAAAGTTAGGTCCGCTCGGTGTAACGGCTGTTCATGCTCTAGTTGGGCATGACAGTAGAGACTGTTGCTAGAACTGCTAGAAACTTTATAGTTTTGCGTTGTTCTGGATGTTGGCTGTAGTATTTGTTGATTTTGGAGAGGCCGGGATGGCCATTTGTTTATTTTACAGGATGAATGTGATATACATGTGAAATTGTATATGGGAAACCTAAGATTTATGGAGAGGTTCTGCTCGATTTTCTGTAAAAATACAGCCGGCATCCAGGGGCAACGGGTGGCTGTTCACGATCCCGGTTCGGGACGTGACACCAACTCCTCTTATCACCTAACCTGAAAAAGTCTGAGGAAGGACCTACAGCCACCAGTTGTTCCTGAAGGTCGAACGATGATTCTGACCTTGAGAAAAGATCTTCTATCACGACCAACAATCTCACTTGTCTAAGCTAAGGCCTTTATGTAACCTATGCTAGCATCCTTAGGAACCTCAATAGATTCCACCATGACAGTGAGATCCAGCATGATATGATGGTACCTTGTATTAATAGCCCTACTCATGAAGGCAACTTATATCGGTAGAAGCCTTCTAACATACTAAGTTTTGGGGTTTCAAGCATATGTCTGTGCTATCTCTAAGATGTATTAATTCTTAGTGAATAGATATTAGGAGGTCAATTTCAAATCCTTCGAAACCACTTTGCGACAAATACTAGAGTCCCTGCCCCTATTTATAATCATGAAGGCATGACCCTCATGATTGGTGGCAATTGAAATGCTCCAATAGAAGATATACACAATGCATAGAGAATTCAAGCTTTCTAACTTCCCATGAACTATTTAATACAGGGCCATTTATTTGGTGGTTACCCCATTAACACCCACATCACCTTCTAGGTAACGACTTTCAAACTTACTCCTCATGCCATTTTCTTTTCTTCAAAACAACATGAGAAGTAGGGAGCAAATGATGTAACATAGCTTAAAAGCCCATTAGCACGTGACCTAGGCCCAACGCCCAATGAACAAGGTAAGCTAACAACCTGTTACGGCGCGTCCTTTATACAGATGCGTCATTCCGTATCGGTGTCTAACAACTAGATCCCACTCAGTGGCTACTCGATTGTATTTGAACCTCCTTGGTATTCAATATTCAGCTACTGCAGAGTAATATTTGTTTTTCTGTGAAACACCATAATGGAATCTCATAGTTGGCAAGGAAATCTTTGAACCCTCTTCAAAAAGGAAAGTAATCTCCTCACAAATTTTAATTCCCTTCACTTAGTAAGACCCCGAATTCCTTAAGATTTCATTTGATTCCCATGAATCTCGGGACATCTCTATAAAAAAATTAGGGTTTCAGCACCCCGAATATATATGAGGCTCGTACGAGTAACCTAAATACATTAACTGTACCGACTAGGTAAGTCTTGTTGATCTCAGAACATATACTAAGCACACAAGGGCATACAGAGCTCTTTTTTTCAATCTATTTTTTCTCTTTTTGAAAACAACTCTCTGATTTGAGAGTCAAAGTCTCCCCATCGGAGCACCCTCCAGCGGTCTTTTGCAAATCTCATCGATCAGGATCTCCAAGCGACCAGTCATCTTGTTCGAGTCAACAAAGCCATCATCTGTGGAGTCTAGACCTACCTCCAACACATGGCTCTTAAGGTTGAAAGTGAGAAGAGTAGTTCTAGTAAAGATGATGATGATGATATGGCTCTCTTGACTAGGAAATTTAAAGGGTTCATGATAAGGAAGAGAAATAGGGGAAGGAGAGAGTTCAAGAAACCAGAAAAGGAGTAATAAAGTGCTATGAATGCTAGAAATCTAGCCATATTAAAACTAATTGTTTACAATTCAAAAAGACAAAGAAGAAAGAAAAGAAGGGAAAGAAAAAAACCATGGCAGTATGGAGTGATAAGGATGACAGCTCAAGTGAGGATGAGATTGAAAAAGAGTTGGCTAATCTATGCTTCATGGCACTAGAGGAAGACTAGAGAAAAGAGGTAACTTCATATTTCTCCGACTCTTCTAATTTCTCTAACTTTGATAATGAATTGCGAGTGAATGAATTGCATCAAACTTCAATGGAGTCACTTAGAGACCTTAAGAAAATGAGTAAAAAGAATTCATCATTCAAAAAAACTAGTAAAAAAATAGAAGAAGAGAAGAGTAAAGTAAAAATAGAAAATGAAAGATTAAAGAAAGAGAATGATTACTTGAAACAAGAGAAGTGTAGTTTGCATATTGTAGTAGAAAATAGATCAAGGAAACACTTAGATTGCAAACTGAATTAGAACACTTAAAAACTGCAAACATACATACCAGCAATGAAAAACATGTCTGATACAAAAATATTAGCAAATGAACTACAACAAGAAAAAGATAAAAATAAGAAACTTAGCTCCCTATTATATAAATTCATCCAGAGTCAAGAAAAACTAGACCTGATGTTCAGAGCTCAGAAAATTGTGTATGTCAAAGCAAGATTGGGTTATAACCTAGGTTCCATCCATAGTTTCTTTGTGCACAGTTCTAAGAATATTATACCAAAGACCTAATGTCATCTCTACATGAAATTAAGACATAATGCACATCAATGCAAGCTTGGGAGGCAGACCTATATTAACAAGACTAAAAACCCAGCAATAAATTAGAAATGCATGCACTGTTATAAAAAGGGTCATAGCATAGATGCATGTTGGTTTATGAGCAGAACGCCAAGAAAAACATATTACAATAGGTGCCAATAAAACTAGTTAAGACCCTCGTTATTACTAACAATGTTAAACCCAAAAAGATTTAGGTACCAAAGAGTTCAACATTGTCTTGTGCCAACTTGCCTCAAGGCTAAGGCTTTTGGGAACACCTGGTTAGTAGACAATGGCTACTCAGACACATGACCAGTGATGCCACAAGGTTTAGCAACCTAAAGGAATAAAAAAAAGAGAGACAAGGTTGTCTTTGGAGACAACTCAAAGGGCAAGATCATCGGCATTGGCAACATAAGTAAGTCTCCTACCCAGATTGAGGAAGTTCTATTAGTTAAAGGCCTAAAACATAATTTACTTAGTTCTATCAATTGTGTGATAAGGGCTATATTGTTTTGTTTGATTGTGATTGTTATAAAGTGATAGATAAAATAAGTAATGACATAAAATTCACATAATGTAGGCAAGGAAATATATATGTAATCAACTTTGAGACATAGAAGACTAGATCATGCAAGTATAGATTTGATATCAAATTAGTCAGACAATATATGGTTAAAGGTCTCGTCAAACTAAAATATCAAAAATATAGATTATGTGATGTTTGCATGAAAGTTAAGTCAAAAAGCATAGTCTCAACCAGTGGGCCCTTAAAATTGCAACACCTAGATCTTTTTTGTCCAACTAGAACTGGGAGCCCGAGAGAAAGCACTATAGGTTTGTAATCATATATGATTATTCCAGATATACTTGTATGTTATTCCTGACAATAAAAGAGGAGGCAAGCAATGCCTTTATTAAATTGTGCAAGAAAGACCAAAGCAAAAGGAGTTGCATAATAAAAAGCATTAGGAGTGACCATGGAAAGAAGTTTGAGAATAGGTTAATACAAGATTTCTATGAGAAAAATGGTATAGATCACAACTTCTCAACTCTTAGAACTCTACAACAAGATAGAGTTGCAAAAAGAAAGAACAAAATATTAGAAAAAATAGCTAGGACAATACTTTGTGAACATAATGCACCTAAATATTTTCAGGCAGAAACTGTAAACACATCCTACTACATTCTAAACAGAATCCTAATAAGACCAATCTTAAAGAAAATCCTAACTTTATAAGGGTGGGAAACCTAACATAACCTACTTCTATGTATTTGGATGCAAATGCTATGTTATGAATAATGGAAAAAGAACCCTTAGGACTTTGATTCCAAGAGTGATTAAGGCAACTTTCTAGGATACTCAACAAGTAGTAAAGTCTATAGAGTATACAATAAGTGATCAATGACGGTTAAAGAATCCATTCATATCCAATCTTATGAGAATGATTCCCCGAGAAAGAAATGTTTTGATGATGAAGTATTATATGAACCAATTAGGGGACAAGAAGCATTTAGAATGAAAATGCCAAAGAAGAAGTCTATGAATTAGAAGAAGAAATTAAGAATGGTGAAGAGACTTCTGAAAAGCAAGAGATCAGATTTCCTATAGTTAGGAATAGTATAATGTAGAAAATGTGATTGGAAATCTAGAGTCTAGAGTTAAGACTACATTAGCTCTTCAGAACCAAAGTGAATTTGTAACATCTATCTCTCAAATAGAGTATACGAATATAGATGAAGTATTAGGAGGTGAAAATTAGATTTTGGCAATGCTGGAGGAGTTAAATTAGTTTGAAAGAAATGTTATTTGGGATCTAGTTCCTAAGCCTAAAAATCAATCTGAGATAAGAACAAAATGGGTTTATAAAAATAAACTAAATGAATATGGAACAATCACAAAAAACAAGATAAAATTGATAGCTCAGAGCTATAGTCGGAAAGAAAGAATAGATTTTGATGAAATCTATACCCCTATAGCAAGATTGGAAGTAATAAGGATGCTACTTGCCTTTGCTTATTTCATAAATTTCAAATTTTCCAAATAGATGTAAAAACTTTTTTTTTTCTGAATGCTATAATTAATGAGACAGTATATGTAGAGCAATATCCTAGATTTGAACGTTCAAAACATTCAAACCATGTATACAAACTGTCCAAAATTTTGTATGGTTTGAAGGAAACTCCAAGAGTTTGGTTTGAGAGACTTAGCAATTTCCTAATAGAGAATGAATTTGAGAGAGACAAAATTGATACAACTTTGTCCATTAAGAGGAAAGGCAAAGAAGTACTAATAGTCCAAATCTATGTAGACGGCATAGTATTTAGTACCACTAATGAAAACTTTTGCCAAGAATTTGCTAAGACGATGCATGCTAAGTTTGAGATAAATATGATATGAGAGTTCAACTAATTCCTAGGATTACATATCAAACAAACAGAAAATGAAATATTCATTAATCAATCCAAATTTATTAAGAAATTAACCAAGAAATTTGGATCAGGAGACGTTAAAGGGAATGTAACTCTTATAAGCACCACAGTTAAGTTAGATAAGGATAGTTTTAAGTTATATAGGAGTATGATAGATTCATTGCTTTACCTAACTACATCAAAACCAAACATTCTCTATAGTGCGTGATTTTGTATAAGATTTCAATCCAATTCTAACAGCCTAGAGGGGAGATGTGAATAGGTTATTTGGTACTTTTTGGGTTTTTCAGAAAGTTTGGCAAAATTTAAAGAATAGAGACAAAAGAAAGCTCGACACCTTATTTATAGTGGTTCCATGTTCTTTGTGTATATCTACTCCCAAACTATGCTTGAAGTTTCTAATCTACTATTTGCAATTCAAATAGTACAATCAACTAATTTTTACAAGTGCTGGTTACACCTTACAAGCATTACACTCCAAACACTCACCATTAGCTTTCGCAGTGCTAACAAACCCTAACTTCACTTCATAGATACACTAATTCTAGAGCCTTTCTTCTTGGTTGATTACAAGATTAGAAGTGAAAAAGAAGATTACAAACTTGAACCTACTTGTTTTGATATGATCTTAGTAGCTCACAGTAAATACAACTCAAAAAATTAAAAACACAAAAGATCAATTATACACTTAAGCTTAATTAATGTTGTCAAGGGTATTTGATCTTTAGTTAAAGTTATATTTATAGCCCATGTTAATGACCTAGACGTTGGAGAGCTTTTAATCTCAAATATAGCTATTGTAGGTAGTCAGACTTCAATAAAATGCTTGAATAGCCTTTCTAAATACTAGCTGTTACTCACAAGCGAGTTGGCTTCCTCTTCTTTGCAAATCGACTTCTGTTCGACATGTCTTTGTTCTTTGTTGGATGAATCAACTACCTATTTCAAGTTGACTACTTCTTGATCTAGTTCAAAAAATTATGCTCGAACTCTCCTTTGTGTCGAGACAACTTTCATTTGTTGTGTTATCAAAACTCTTCTGTACTTAGCCATTTTCTTCCGTTGCATTGAGCAAGTCGACTTGAGTTACTTGGCAGGTTGACTACCTCCTTCTTCTAGTTAAGTACTTGCCTTATGGTGCATGGTTGAGTCAACAAAGCTTCTTTCGTGTGTTGTCCAAGCTTTCTATACTTAGCCAATTTTTGCTCCATGCCTTGTGTTAGTCGACTTAGGCTCTTGATGAGTCGACTTTGTGCCTGTACCTACTTGAATGTATGTGCATTGTGCTTTATGCATGATGGCTTGCAAAGTGTGACATGATGGCCTAGTGCATCTGGTCTTAGAATGTATGTTATGTGGCTTGATGCACTTAGGTTTGCTCGTATCTTTATGCTAGTGAATTATTCTATGAAGAGCATGCATCATGCAAGTCGACTTGTGTATGGTGCTAGTCAACTTGTGTATGGTTTGATCAGGTTTATGTCGACACAATAATCACTTTGTGTCAACAAAAGCTCTTATACTTAGAAATTTTCTAAACTTTGGACAAGTAAGTTGACTTGGGGAGACATGAGTTGACTTAGCCTATAGTGTAAGTTGATTTACTACATTAGGCAAGTCAACCTGGCCTATGCCTTGTATATCCTATGTCCTAACCAGTGTCGTGACATATGTTGTGGCCTATACTATGGCTTATGACTCATGGCTTGTGACTCGTGTTATTCTCATGCCATACTTGTGATCTTTCTAAGTTTTGAATGCATGAGTCAACTTGTGGTGATGTGCAAGTCGACTTGGTTCAATGTCTCATGAGCCAATCTATGTTTTAAACAGGTGTGTCAACACTCTAAAATTTTTGTGTCAATAAAAACATGTGCT
This sequence comes from Dillenia suffruticosa, assembly GCA_033439265.1. Classification (NCBI taxonomy): domain Eukaryota; kingdom Viridiplantae; phylum Streptophyta; class Magnoliopsida; order Dilleniales; family Dilleniaceae; genus Dillenia; species Dillenia suffruticosa. The sequence goes on from JAVTVX010000001.1 coordinate 13,180,323, forward strand.
CAGTAAGATTTTTCTATGTTCTAAACAAGTAAGTCGACTTGGTGTTCCAAGCAAGTCGACTTGAGCCAGCATGTGAGTGAAGTATAATGCATTGGCATGTGTCTTGCTATGTGTCATGGGATGTGTACTCATGTCAGGATATGCATTCTGGCTAGTGGCTTAACATGCATCCTGGCATGTGGTACGATATGTGTCACACTAAAGTTATGGCTTGTAACATGTGTCTAGTGCCCTTTGTTTAGTAAGTTGCTTGTGTGTTGACTTAATTTTGATGAATTTTTCTAAGTGTTAAGAGTATAAGTTGACTTGTGGCATATAATGGGTAGACTTAAACTAACTATAGTATGTTTTATTTTCATTTTAACCATTACTTCTTGATAGCTAGGACTTTAAAAGTTAGGTTCTATTGTTATGTCACATGTGGAACTCGACTTGTGTTTTTATATAAGTGATTACCTTGTCATTCTGTCTAACGCCTAAGTGAGTTCTTATATGAGCCAATCAACTTGTATATGAAGATGAGTCAACTTCTCTTGAGCTGTGAGTTACATATGTGTCTTAAGTCATTCCTAGACTTATCTGAATTTGTTTCAAACTAATCTTTAATGACTCTAACATATCTTTCTCATCTTTAACTCACTTTAATTCACCATTTGTTTATCATAAAAACTCATTTTGCCTACACACTATTTAAATTTCTCCCTTCCCCCTCTTTCAAATTGCACCACAAGAGAACAAATCGGTCTCTCTCTCTCTCTCTCTCTCTCTCTCTCTCTCTCTCTCAATCTCTCTTTGTTTTCCTCTGTATCACAACCCCTCTTTGTCACCACACTTTCTCTCTAATTCCTTCTCTATCTCAATCTCTCTAAGCTTTCTCTGCATAGCCATGCTCTGAGCATGATTCCCTTTGCCATTCAAGCTAACAAGAAGTCTCCTTTTCTCTCTGCTTCCATTTCATTGGCAGACCAACCAAGCAACAAATGTCTTTGAATTATTCACCAAATTCTACCTATAAACTTTTGAGTACATGGATATTCACACTCATAGTCATTGTTACAAGTTTCATTTTGTGTTATGAAACCCAGAAATCAAGCTCCTCATGTATTTAAATAACCATAACTCATTTGTAGGCTCTATTAGAATATATTACGTTAAAATCAAATCAATTATTAATTTGATTTTAAGAATATTTAACTTTTCTTATTTTTATATTTTCATATTTGTGATAGTAGATATTTTCTATATAAAGTCAATTTATTATAATATTTTTAATTGGAAGCAATGAATTTTTAAGGTTAATATTATTATACTGCTCTCCACATTTAACATGGTATCATAGTAATATTCAAATATCTATTAATATGGTATCAAACTATGTTCATATATTTCTTTTAATATGATATCAAAGTTAGAGTTATCAGAGCCGATGACAGCTCCAGAGCTAGAGCTAGCGCTAGAGCCATTGCTAGTGCTACAGTAAGAGAAAGTCCATTCCAAAAAAAATAGAAAATAAAAAATAAGCTGCTCTTCAAGATTGCAAAACACCCTTGGGATTTTAGATTCTCAAAATAGGTTCTCTTTCAAACTAAAATGGGTTTCATTATACTATTTTGAGTTTGAGAGAGAATGTTAAAATATATATATAATTTGATTTTTAAAATATTTGACTTTTTTAGAGAGAATGTTAAAATAAAGAATGTTAAATATATTATATATAATTTGATTTTAAAAATATTTGATTTTTTTATTTTTATATTTTCATATTTATAACAATTATTTTCTATATAAAATCAATTTATTGTAATAATTTAATCAAAAGCAATAGAGTATTAGGATTAATATTATTATATTGATCTCCATAGTTGACATGGTATTAGAGATATGCTCAAATATTTATTAATACGGTATAATAGCTATATTCATATATTTCTTTTAATAGGCTTAATTTGATAAGTTTCTACCTCTGCAACTTGAATACCATCATCATCACTGTGGATAGCGCATGATTCTATGACCGAAGAAAGTTGAACCTCGGATCCTCTTGCTTTTCACTTCTGAACTTTAGAACCTCAAATTGATGATCAAAAATTGCTTTCCCGACCCAAATTTGTTGTCTGCACCTCTTTGTTCATCACCGTAACCTGAAAACCCAAGAAATTCGGTGACTGGATGGTGAATAACCATCAATTGCCCTCTAATTTTGCAATTTTGCAATCTTGCAAGGTCAAAACCCCACAATTGCCCTCTAAAAAAAACAGAACAAAACAAAAATTTCGCCTGACACCTGAGTGGAATACCACAAAACTCGGGTTAAAACCTCCAAATCTATAATTTTTGAAACATTTTGGGGCATAACTGTAAAAATAAAGAAAAATAAGGACGAATCTACAAAAAAACTCTGTTTTCCTATCTTATAACAAAAATAAGTATTAATAAAATATAATTAGCCCAAATGTGAATTTGTTTCACACAAGTTCGTGTATTTTGTTGAGATCTTACCATAGTCATAAGTTTCAAACCCTTTTTAAATTTATTTGAGCATATGGGGAATATATCTATATTAAAGTATGCAAGCTATCATTTTTCCTTTGCAGACCACCGACCGTTCGTTCTTCTGCAATCTTTGATTAAGCTCGATTATCACCGGTCATCATCTTCAAGCCTCCATTGATTACATCGCTATTCGTTGCTTTGATTCCACCGTCAATTCAACTCCATCGCCACCACCTATTTTATTGCATTGCCTGCTTCATCTAGCCTTCGTCTCCAACTATTCGATTCATCTGGTCTATGTTTCTTTTTCAAGTTCTTCGCCCCTAATTGCTTCTTCATGGTTGATTGGTTCTTCATCGTTGGATTCTAAGTAACCGCTAGTCTGACCCGATTCACATTCTATCCCAATTCGAACGAGTTTTGCCCTTCCTGGTTCTATTTCTCTTGTTCAACTCGTTCTGCATCTGGACCAGTTTTCTGACTCGGTTCAATTCCCTAACGAGCCTGTTTTACCTCTATCCAATTCACTACTAATCCTGAACGAATTCAACCGCCGGTTCACTGTACTCAAAACCTGTTTTGTGGTTCCTGATTTCGGTACCTAAAAAAAATTTAGCACATTTTTCTGATTCTAGCCTATGTTTTCTGTTTTCTGTTTCTTCAAATCTCCATATTTGAATAAATTCTTGCTCTCTTCTACTCTTTACTTAGTCAATTAAATACTTGCTTTCACCAACTATGCTCGATTAAAATTTTGGTCTCACATACTCTTCCTGATTAAATTTTTACTATGAGCCTCTCTACTATCTTTGCAATTGGCATTTCTACTGTCTCTTATCAATTGTAATTTAGTTTTAAAACTTAAGTTTTGCGGTTCACATACTTGAATTTAGAGGGGGATGTTAATATAATTTTAGTAACATAATATTTACACAATATTGAGAGAATATATACAATATTCTACTAATGTTAGAGAATAAATTTATATAAATATAATTATTTTATATTATCAACAACATATCGAATAGTACAATATTACCCTTCATTCTCTCTATACTTCTACACAACCCAACAGGGGTTAGTAGATATTAGAATTCAAACCTATGCCTAATTTGATCCAGAACTCAGACCTAGGAATTCGGCACTGAAACTCTTCCTGGTTCGTACTTGTTCTTTTTTTCTGGTCGTTTGCTTGTTTCCCTAACATTATTGTCTTTTCATTTCATCCTTTACCCCGTTCACTGCTTTAATATTTTTTTCTGGGTCATGCTTTTGCATCGTGATTCTCAATTAAGAGTTTCTTCTTTGTCGTTCAAAACCATACGGTAATCGTGTACTACTGTTACAACAATAAATTAAATCTTAATTTTAATATTTAAAATCGATCGTTTAAAAAATAAATTTTAAAAAATATAAAAAATGAAAAATAAAATAATAAATATATATATATATATAAATAAAAATAAAAATAAATAAATAAATCAATAGGTAAATATCTAAAATATATTGGTTTAATTTATGTGAATTCTTCTACGTCATCCATTCTTATTCAAAAGTATTTTCTCTTCTAAACTCTTAAGTTCCATATCTTTACGAATAATTTACATCCAAATTTTTAGCGGTTTAGCTCTACTTTTTACTAAATCTCCTATATTTAAATTCTCGGTTTTCTGAACCGGTGCATTTTCAGGTCTTCTTACACATGTTCGAATTATCTCAAACGACACTCTAATATTTTTTTTACAATTGAACTAACTCCCAACTTGTTATAAATCTCTTAATTTCTAATTCTATATTTTCTAATTTTTCTACACATCTATTTAAATATACTCATTTCTGTTATAACTATTTTTTATTCTTGTTGTTATTTAATAACCCAATACTCAGTACCATACAATAGTGCAGATCTAACAATGGTTCTATAAAACTTTTTCTTCAAATATAATGGTATCGTGCGATTGCAAAAAATTTTAGATGTTTTTTTCCATTTCATTCAACCCGCTTAAATCATATGCTTTACATTTCCATCTATATTGTCATCATTTTGAATGATAAAATTTAGATATCTGAATCGTTCATTTTTGGATATATTTTACCCATCTAACCTGATCGTTTCTTTATCATTCCTATAATTGTCGTTAAACCTATATCTCATATATTCGGTTTTCGATCTACTCAATCTAAACTCTTTAGATTCCAATATGAGTCTCAATAACTTTAGTTTAGCACTAATACTCTCCCTAATTATCTCAACTAGTACTATATTATCTGCAAAAAGTATATATTATAATATTTCATCTTATATATTTTTGTGATCTCATTTATCACCATTGCAAAGAGAAGGGGACTAAATACCGAATTTCGATGGAATCCAATGTTAATAGGAAAACTATCACTCAAACCCTTGAAAATTCTTACGCTAGTTACAGTTCCATCATACATATCTTTAATGAGATTAATATATCTCAAGAATATCCATTTTTTAATCAGCGTCCACCATAATAAGTATCTAGAAATCTTATCATATGTTTTTTTTCTAAATCAATGAATACTATATTTAGGTCTCTTTTCTGTATTCTATATGTCTCCATCAAATGTGTTAACAAGTGGATTGATGTCGTGATAGATTTTTCTGATATAAATCCAAATTGATTTTTAAATACATTTATCTCCAATCTCAATGTATGTTCTATTACTCTCTTACATAATTTTATGGTATAATTCATAAATTTAATTTCTCTATAATTAGAGTAATTCTGTATATTTCCTTTATTTTTATATAGTGGTATGATTATACTATTTTTCCATATTTAGGGCATTCTCTTAGTTAGCAAAATTTTATTAAAAATATTTGTTAATACTTTTATACTAAATTCACCTAAACATTTCCACACTTCTATAGGAATACCATCAGATTCTATAGTTTTATTATTTTTCATTTTTTTTAGAGTCTCCTTCACTTCATGAGGGCGAATGTTATGTTTAAAATCTCTATTAATCTCTTCTAAAAATATCTCGATATTTCCTATATCTGTTGTACTCTTAATATTAAAAAGATCGTCAAAATAATCACGCTAACGTTTTCTTATATCCTTATCCTTTACAAATATATTATTAGTGTCACTCTTAATGCACCTAACATAATTTAAAAGCGTTACCATTTCTTTCCCTTAACTTGACAATTATATAGATCCCTCTCTCCATCTTCAATCTCTTCTATAGTTCATTATTCTTTTTTGCTCTTTGACTATTGGATAATGTTTTTAACTTTTTTTTGTATTTTTATATTTGTCATATGTATCGTTACTACTATTATTTTTAAAGTTCCTATAATACTCTCATTTGATATGGATAGCCGTTTGAATTTTTTCGTTCCACCACCACGATTCTTTGCCTATTGGGATCTGACCATTAGATACACCAAAAACCTCCTTACCTATACTCATAATATTAGTTGATATCCCTTTCCATATTGTTTCCAAATCCTTATTAGTAGACCAATTTGTCACTTGAATTAATTTATCTCTAAAATCTATTACATTTTCTTCTTTCAGATTCCACCACTTAATTCTTGGTTCTACAAATGGACGGTATTTCTTTCATCTTTCAAACACTCGTATATCTAAAACTAAAAATCTATGTTGAGTTGCTACGCTCTCTCCTAATATAACTTTACAATTCTTACATTTCATTCTATCGTCTTTTCTAGTGAAAAAGAAATCTATTTGATTAGCATTAGACCCACTCCTATATGTAACTAAGTGTACTTCTTTTCTCTTAAGAATGATATTTATAAGTACTAAATCAAATGTTTTGGCAAACTCTAAAATAGTGCCTCCCACTTCATTCTTACAACCAAATCCAAAATTTTCATATATTGTTTCGAATCCCTCGTTCCTCTTTTCTACATGTCCATTTAAATCTCCTTCAATAAATAGTTTCTCTTTCTTAGGCATAATTTGTATAAATTCATCAAACTCCTCCCAAAATTGTCTTTTACTATCTACATCAAATGCATACGCACTAACAATATTAACTACGTGTTCTCCATTTACTAACTTGACAAGTATAATTCTATCTCCCTTCCTTTTTATCTCTATTATATTTTCTAATAGATATTTATGCATAATTATTCCTATCACATTCTTAATTCTATCCTTACTTATGTACCAAAATTATGACCATAAGGTTTTACTATTTTAATTTTCTCCCCCACCCACTTTGTTTCTTGAAAACACATTATATGAATTTTTTGTCTATTCATTGATTCTCCTATCTCTCCTAACTTACCGATCAAATATTTTATATTTCAAGTGACTAGTCGAATCATATTTTCATGAACTAACTTATTTATCCGTACCCTAGAATCCCTAGTTAACTTATCGCTAAACCCAAGGTTCGATGTAACGCGTCCCTGAGAGACACTACAAAAAAACCAGCTTTTAGCCACAAATTTAGCGACAAAAATTTAATAAAAATTCGTTGCTAAAACGTTAGAGACGAAATTAGCGACGAAAAATTTTTCGTCGCTAATAACGCGTCGCAAAAAATTTAACGACGAAAAATTAGAAATTCGTCGCTAAATTTAGCGACTAATAATTTTTTTTCGCTAAATTCGTCGCAAATTTAGCGACGAATTCCAAAATTCGTCACAAAATTAATTAATTAATTAATTAATATATATTAATATTTTATTTTATTTAATTATTTTTCAAATTTAGCAACGAATTCCGGAATTCGTTGCTAATTTTGCGACGACTTTCGGAATTCGTCGCAAAATTAATTAATTTTTTAATAAATATATTTTAATATTTTATTTTATTTTATTTTATTATTTTTCAAATTTTGCGACGAATTCCAAAATTCGTCGCAAAATTAATTAATTATTTAATAAATATATATTAATATTTTATTTTATTTAATTATTTTTCAAATTTAGCGACGGATATAAATTCGTCGCTAAATCCGTCGCTAAATTAGCAATGAAAAAAAAATGCGCTCCCGCCTGAACCCCACCCGCCCGCCCGCCCACCCGAGCCAGTATCCGCCCGCATGTTCGCCCGAGCCGGCGCCCACAAGCCCTCCCTCACTTAATTCTTGAAAATGTCTACATTTTGCTCCCACCATGGTTCGATCCCTTGCACTTCTGTAAACGTTTAAGACCCTGTAACCATCAAGTTAAATGTTAGTATCTGTTATAAGTTTTTTTTTTTTACTTATTATCTTTCTTCACAAATTTCTAATAATAATAAAACAATATAAAATAACAATTTATTATAAAATAATAAAATATTAGTTTAAAATAAAATAATAAAAGATATAAAAAAATAATAATACTATTTTTAAAAAAGATAAAATAAAAATAAAATATAAGATATTAATTAAAAATAATAAATGTGATAATTATATTAAAATAAAAAATAAAAAATATATATTAATATTTTATTTTTTTTTACTTTTTTCAAATTTTGCGACGAATTTGAAAATTCGTTGCAAAATTAGCGACGAATTTAGAATTTGTCGCAAAATTAATTAATTATTTAATAAATATATATAAATAAATTTTTCAAATTTTGCGACGAATTCGAAAATTCGTTGCAAAATTAGCGACAAATTTAGAATTCGTCGCAAAATTAATTAATTATTTAATTAATATATATTAATATTTTATTTTTTTTATTTTTTTTTCAAATTTTGCGAAGAATTAGCGAAAATTAGCGACGAATTTATAAATTCGTCGCAAAATTAATTATTTATTTAATAAATATATATAATAAATATATATTTAGAATTCCGAAATTTGTCGGAAAATTAGCGACGAATTTATAAATTCGTCGCAAAATTAATTATTTATTTAATAAATATATATAAATAATTTTTTTTTTCAAATTTTGCGACGAATTAGAAAATTCGTCGCAAAATTAATTAATTATTTAATTAATATATATTAATATTTTATTTTTTTTTTCAAATTTTGCGACGAATTCGAAAATTCATTGCAAAATTAGCGACGAATTTAGAATTCATCGCAAAATTAATTAATTATTTAATAAATATATATAAATAAATTTTTTTTTTTTCAAATTTTGCAACGAATTCGAAAATTCATTGCAAAATTAGCGACGAATTTAGAATTCGTCTCAAAATTAATTAATTATTTAATTAATATATATTAATATTTTATTTTTTTTATTTTTTTTTTCAAAATTTGCGACGAATTCCTAAATTTGTCGCAAAATTAGCGACGAATTTCTAAATTCGTCACAAAATTAATTAATTATTTAATAAATATATATAAATAATTTTTTTTTTCAAATTTTGCGACGAATTAGAAAATTCGTTGCGAAATTAGCGACGAATTTAAAATTCGTTGCAAAATTAATTAATAATTTAATTAATATATATTAATATTTTTTTTTTTTTCAAATTTTGCGACGAATTCGAAAATTCGTTGCAAAATTAGCGACGAATTTAGAATTCGTCTCAAAATTAATTAATTATTTAATTAATATATATTAATTTTTTATTTTTTTTTTATTTTTTTTTCAAATTTTGCCACGATTTCCGAAATTTGTCGCAAAATTAGCGACGAATTTCTAAATTCGTCGCAAAATTAGCGACGAATTTCTAAATTCGTCGCAAAATTAGCGACGAATTTCTAAATTCGTCGCAAAATTAGCGACGAATTTCTAAATTCGTCGCAAAATTAATTAATTATTTAATAAATATATATAAGTAATTTTTTTTTTTCAAATTTTGCGACGAATTAGAAAATTCGTTACAAAATTAGCAACGAATTTAAAATTCGTCGAAAAAATAATTAATTATTTAATTAATATATATTAATATTTTATTTTTTTTTCAAATTTTGTGACGAATTCGAAAATTCGTTGCAAAATTAGCGACGAATTTAGAATTCGTCGCAAAATTAATTAATTATTTAATAAATATATATTAATATTTTATTATTTTTTTTTTTTTCAAATTTTGTGACGAATTCCGAAATTTGTCGCAAAATTAGCGACGAATTTCTAAATTCGTCGCAAAATTAATTAATTATTTAATAAATATATATAAATAATTTTTTTTTTCAAATTTTGCGACGAATTTCCGGTCGTCGCTAAATTAGCTACAACTTTTTTTTCATTGGAAATTTCGTTGCAAATAGCGACAAAAAAAGTTTTCGTCGTAAAATTCGTCGCAAAATTGAAACGAAAAAAATTTGTCGCTAAAGTTCGTCACAAAAAACGTGTTTTTTTGTAGTGAGAGAAATGCCCCAAAAGTATCTGCTTGTCTCTCATTTTCTATTTGACAAAAGGTTTTACGTTGGCTGTCGACTTATTGTAACTGTACTCCTTTATCTGGGCTTAGAACCGGCAATGGCGGATTTTTTTAAATAAAAATATGTAAAACGAATTAGGGAAACATAAACAAATAAAATAAAGTGATCATAATAATAATAATAATAACAATAATATCTCCCTAAGATGAGGGAGACTCAGATATTGTGGATGGTTAGCACAGAGAAGACACGCGGGGATCCACAGAAGGAGAGAGAGAGATGGATAGAGAGGAGCACAGATGTCGGAGGCGCGGATCCATGGTGAGAGTGATAGAAGAGACAGAGAAAGAGAGAAGCAGGACAATGGACTAAGGGAGATATGGAGAGAGAGAGAGATAGAGAGAGAGGGAGGGGAGCAATAGAGAGAGAGAGAGAAACTACTTAATCTGGTCGGCAAAGTTGGAGCTTGCGGAGGACGGATTTGAACCGAGGAATAGATCTGGGTTGTTTGAGTTACGGATCTAGGGTTTGAAGTGATGGGAGAGAGAGATCTGCCCTGTAGATGGTCAGATCCGAAGCGAAGGGAGAAGAGAGGTCTGAAGCGAAGTGATAGATCTAGATCTTGGTCGTCAGATGTTCAAGTTCAGGCATGAGAAACAGAGCCAGGTCAGGAGCTAAGGTAGAGATAGAAGTGAAGGGGGGAAGAGAGAGAGAGAGAGAGAGAGAGGGAGGAGGGTATGGACTACTTACCTGGTCGAGCAGCGTATGAGAGCTGCGCGAACAATCTTGCGGCAAAATGTGATATTTTAAAAATATTAGATTGCTAATTGCTAGCCTTCATTAGTTGGCCCGGGAACCTACAACTGAGGTGTTGAGTACCCTCCTTCAACAATTGCCTGATAATAAAATGGCTTACTGAGGAATCGGCAAAGCAAAAAATCGGGTTTAACAATATCATATCTTTATTGCGTTAACATTCCAATCACTTCCAGAAATTAAAACAGGTCTTCCATTCCCTACATTTTTTTTTTTGTTTTATATCCGATAAACTCCATTTTATTCAATAACTATAGTGGTACCACACTTTTTTCAATTCTTTAATTATGTATGCAACATGCAATTCAAAATCACCATATAATAAATGCTGAGAAGCATATGCAATCATGAGGAGACAAGAACAACCTATGTCTTTAGCGAAGCTAAATCTCCGCTCATATTTAAAGCATACATAACAATTATATTGGGCGAATCTCAATGCCATACACAAGAAGGTCAGTCTTCCAACTGGGATCTTCAACCTCATCCAAGCGCATCTCCACAATCCCACCATAATCAGCAGTAACATAGAACTCTCCCATTTTAATTTCCTTCCAACCATCCTCTCTCTCTTTGGGAAGTTGCCCATCTTCTTGTGCTTGAGGATCATTATTTTGGACTAGAAATGCTGTGGTTGCATTATTTGATCCAGCTTGATTTGCAAGGTTACTGTTGATGATTGTGACTGATACTTTCCCTGCAATAGACCCAAATCTGGAGGTATATTCACGTATGGGGGTGAATACAAGGTACGCAGCATAGTTTGTTGCTGGAGACAGTAATGGGATTTCGATTCTTCCAACAATTTTAACCCAGCCAATGCGTTTGAGTTCAGCAACCTCTCCAAATCTGTACAATAGAGTAAGATAAATGCCTTGTGCAATTCTAGCACATAAACATCAATAAGAAGAATTCAAGATGGCTATTCCATGGTTTTGTGAGGTTTAAAAAAATACTTGCTTAAAACAAAAATAAATGAAAGGATTAAAGGGTAGCATGAATAATGAACATATAGGATCTGACACAAATATTGTTGCAGCTTGGTAAGTTTTAGAACTTGGAGAGAAAAAGTAATTTTTGCATTTAATTAACAGAAGAGTAGAACAAATGCCCACCACACGATACGCCACCATGGAGCAATCAGTGGGAGGGAAGCGAGAGAGAGACCTGTTATCGGGGAGTGAAACAAGCCTGACCCAAAACCGGTGGTCATTTCCCCAAAAGATATGAAGGTTCCTTGCTCCAAGCATGCAACATTTCTTCCCATTCTCTTTAACGAGATTAAAACTCTGACCACAGCGCAAGAAGAAGCATGAAATTAGAGCTATCTTGACGTTGAGAGGTACATAATAATGAAACAGATGAAATCATTTTGACTAAAAATAATTTGAAAATAATCTCAACATGAGAACTTTTTATACTTTTTAACAATATAATAAAGATTTGGTTATAAATTTATCACAAACATAAAAAAATAAAAATAAAAAAGTGAAATGAAGGAAAAACAATACCGATGTGGATACATATCAAATTTAAAAGTTTATTATTTATTAGAAATAAAAGTTCAGCAATTATAATACACACTATTATCATTAAAGACTAATTCCTAAAATGTAATGCTGATTCATAATTTTGTTGCATTTATTATTTATAATTAAAATTCTAAAAAGTTTAAGTAAAAAAAAGGGGGAGGGGGAGATTGCATTTCAGGTGAGTGTAGAGAGAGAATTTATTTTACCCTTTCACCATCCTTGAGGACGACGGGGTGGCAGAGACAGAAGTAAAGCTCCTTTCTGGTATTGTAGGCAATCAGAGCATTCGAGGACGATGCTATAATTTCCTTGTAATCGGATGGCAAAAAGTTTTCCCAAACAGCGTCAGAATCTGCAACAGATTTGAACCCTTTTGAGATAGTGCATGATCTGCATGCATCCGCAGCGCTTGTCATGGACACTATCTTTGCTATGCAATCCTCTGGCAACTCCAGTAAACTTAATATTCCCATCTCTCTATCTGGCTAGAGGAAGCTTATGAGGGTCTAATGGAACATAGAGAGAGAATGTGTGTGTGAGTGAGTATTTATGCGAATTTTTGTACTATCTTAGTGGGTATTAATATGACGCGGGCGAACATGTACATTGGATTAACCCCGACTCATCCAGATTTCTAGAGATTTAATATTTTGGGATTGACAAAAATTAAATCTTGATCGATCTAAATTTCCAAAAAATAAAAATCTAGAATGGTCAGAGTTCCTGCTCTATCCAACAACCATAAATTCTACGGGTATTAATATTCATAGGACAGTAGAATTATCTGCATCGTTATTTAGTGGATGTTTCCTCGTATATTCGGCAAATACCTCTCTTTTTTTTTTTGGATTTAATAGGTAAGCCAAGATATTTTGAGCTTTGCAACTCTAACAATGTCTGAGAACAATATGTTCGTTTTGGCAATGAAGAAAATAGTGAAAAATTATTTATATCTTGATTCAGTTTTCTAGGTTTTTTATTTAAAATATCTTGATTTTATGGCCAATTATGGCAGCATATATTTACCAAAATTGTTTTCCCATGAATTACCTTAATAGCGTGTGGATCGTATCTTAATGGAAAGAATTAATCATCATAAGAAACAAATTTTTTCTCAAAGTTTGGTAGATTTGGACACCATTTACGGTAAGGATTAAGGATTTGAAGCTGTTGAGAAATCGATTGAGAGAGAGAGAGAGCACCGGGTAACACAAGGAAGAGAGTGAAAATGAAACTAACACTTCTTCTGATAAATGAGCTAGAATAGGTATTCAGGCTTATGGTTGTACCATTTTTGAATTGTACCATTTTTTAAAGTCCTCCACGTACATTGGCACAATTTCCATACCGTGGATAGATGATACCCTTCGTTTGTCTCGGTAAAATATGCTCACAAGGGACCTTTTACCCCCAGTTGAATTTATTTTAAATATTCAAATGAGGGATAATGGATAGTTAACCCAGTATCCTCATATCCTAACTTGTTAATAACTTCTCCCTCTCTCTCTAAGATAGAGTGAGTGATTGATCTAACGTGAATTAAGAGAGAATTTTTTTTAGAGAGAGAAGAAAAATCCAGCACATTGGTAGAGTGAGAGCATTAAGAAAATTCCAAGTAGGAAATTTTCTTCTATCCTTTTGATCACCGGATTGTGCATTGAAGTATCGTAATATAGTGGTGGTGGTTCAATTTCACTATCACCATCCCGGCCATGCGTTTTGATCAAAGGATTTCGCAGTTCATAACTTTTGAAAATTTACACATTGAGATATGACCCTAAAAATTCTAATCTATTTATTTTTGTGAGAAATTTATATTTCTATGCTTTTGCACATTGAGAATAGATCTAATATTGATATTAGAGTATGTTTAGATTTATTAAAAATATTTTGAAATTTTAGGATAAAAATTTGTAGGATAAAATTTAGATTTTGAATTACAAATGAGTTTCATGAATCCGATTATACCATAACATTGCCCATGACCCAAAAATCATGAATATGATTTTTATTTAACTTTTAGACCACTCTAAGGCCATCAAACTATTGGTCAAAGATCTCGGCCAAAAACAATGGCCAACCACATTTAAATCCTCAATTTGTCAAGTTTAAGGACAAATCAATCGGATAAAATGGTTTATGTGTTCCTCATGATATGATCTACATGATCAACACATTAATTGTGTGTTTTGGATGCCAAAATGTGAGTTTCTTTGTCGGCCGCGAAGGGCTGCGACAGAGGATGTTTGAATAGCCAACGTTAGGGCTTAATTCTTCCCATAAATCGTGTTTAGGATAATTTTGAAAGTTGAATTATAGTTTCCGGTTGAAATAAGCATCAAAAATAGGCTGAAAAGGCATTTTATAGCAGTTGGGTCATAGGATCCGGTTGCAGATCTGTCGAGCGAATAAGACCCAACTTGGGTTCGTGCACACATAACGTCACATGCACTGAAATGCGTAACAATCCAGGGAGTGAGCATGTGGAGGTCACGCATGATGAAGGCACGTTGGTTCGCTCGGGGTCCAAGTCGGGTCCCATCTAGATCCATGTTCCGACTCGAGACACGTGTCACGCGCGTGCATGCATGTGACTAATGCGCTATGCATCTGGCACATGCACTAGTGCGCCGCCGACATGTGGCAGCCCGCCGCTGGAGCAAGGCGGCACATCTGGGGCTTCTGACGGCATATCAGGTTGTCCTGGATTGAATTTTTTTTTACTTGTTTTAGGGTCCCACCTCATTAATTATGACTTTTTGTGGGTTTTTACTTACCGAGTCCAAATATGGATGGTTAGATGTAACAGTGAGTTGTGGTGGATGGATCTGTTGATCCATTCATTTGCTTTGGGGTTTACATATAAACTATTTCATATTTGTTGATTCAGAAGGTATACAAAATATGTGAATAAATATTAATAAATCATTAATGTCTCTTATTTTATATAGCAAAGACGATGGCTGTATCAAAGACTATTGTTCTAGATATTTGAAAAGAAAATAAACTAAATGATGATAATTATAATATTTGATATCGGAAGATTTAGTTTGACCTCGATGCCAAGGATTTTTCTGAGATTCTGAGGCACGAGATAGTGTACCCCGAGAAGGGTACCATACCTCAGGCAAAACAAGATCAAGAGGCTTGTCATGCATGGATAAAGAAAGATAGTCACGCTAGTGTGTTCCTAATTAGTAGCATGCACGATGATATAATCTCGATTTATGAGCAGTATTCTATAATTATGTCAGTTTGGCTCACTCTAAAAGAGCATTGTTATACTCTTTCAGCTCTTAAGATAAGGATGCTGATTTATAATAAAAGGGCGATCATATGATGAAACAACATTTGATACAAATGTCGAGTATGATCACTTGGCTAAGGAATGCGGGCGAGCCCATTTCAGATGAGTTTTAGGTATTGGATGTGATCCAGTCATTACATGATTCATGGGAGATCATGAAAACTTAACTCACACATGACGAGAGTATTTCTACTTTCGCTAATTTGAGTAGGTACTTTGAGTTCTAGGAGGAGCACCTGAGGGGAGTAGGTCGCACTTGTGTCATGCTTATATAGTAGAGTTGAGTAGGGGCTCCGATGGTACCAAACACAAATGGCAAAAGCGTGAGAAAAAGTCCCAAGGGCCAAGCAAGAAGAAGCCATCCGAAAAATTCGACAACAAAATACAAAAGTATAGGAAGAAGGAATTTGATACAGCCAAAGTGAAGTGCTACGTATGTAGCAAATTTGGTCATTTCACTCGTGAGTGTGACGAATGGAAAATATGTCCTTCTTTATATGATTTGAGATATGTCTCCTCTACTATGATGTTCACTGACCTCTCTCCTTTCTGGATTATAGATTCAAGAGCCACCGACCATATAGCTCGAGACAGGAGCGCAAACGTGGACTTCTGCTGAACAAGTCCTCAAACTAAGAGGATTTATGTAGCAAAGGGAGCATTTGTTGTTGTCAGAGGAATTGGCACTTACAAATTAGAGTTGCAAAGTAGGCAAATTTGTATCTATATGATGTACTTTATACTTTGGATATTTGATAGAATCTTATTTCTATACTTTTTTAGACTGCTTAGAATATGATTTATGTAACGCTGAAATATTCGATATTAAGAAATTTTTATTAAATTTTCAATATTCTTTATAAAATACTGTAAAAATCGGTTGTAATTGATTTTAATTTATCAATGAACGTTTTATTAAGTTTTGTTGGGAGAAAAATAGGTTTTGGAGATAATTTAGGACAATTAAAAATTGTTTGGCGTCAATTTGAAGAAGACAAGCTGTCTTAGCTCATGACAAGATGACTTAAGGCTCAAAAATTGAATTTTGGTTAAGTATGAAAGTTACCAAGGCGACTTGAGCAAGTCCCAAGGGGATTTGTGGAGATTAACTCTCAGAATTCATAACTCTGCACAAAGACAAGTCACGTTGCCCCAATGACAGGTCGACTTGTGATTCCAAAACTTACAGGCAAGCCGCCTTGCTCTAATATCAGATCAAATTGTGTTTTTTGACTTTGTGTCTAACAAGTCAGCTTGTGGCCAGCACAAGCCAACCTACCAGGTTTAAGTCATAGAAGTATATTTCTACACAATAAGCAAGACAACTCATAAGAAGTAAGGCAACTTGAGGGCAATACAAAAAGGGAAATTGGGTCGCCTTGAGTCAATATAGAGGCGACTTAAAGGCTTGATGAAACAAAAGCAAGGCGACTTGTTGGACAATAAGGCGACTTGGCATCTGAAAATCTTAGACACATAAGGCGACTTGTGCTCTATTGCAAGTCAACTCATGAATATAAAAGACTATGAAATGATAAAAATGGGCATCCAAACTTGAACAAACTTAAAAATAACAAAGGCCAAAGTGGAAATTTCACACTCCACTATTAAAAAGGCTTAAAGATGCCTTTATTGTCATTTCTTCTCCCCCAAACTCACTCTTCTCTCTTGACTCTCTCTCTCTCTCTCTCTCGACCCTCATCTCCCTCACCCATCTCACTCTCAATATCTCCAAAAATCAGTTACATCTCCCTCTACAATACTTCCAAATTCTCTATCAAACACATGGATTGAGATAGATTTGGGGAAGAAAATCTAGGCTTTGCTCGAAGAAGGGAAAATCTAAGGTTTTTGAAACCCAACGGTCAAAATTCAATCCAACCCCAAAATTGAGGTAATTTTTTCATTCTAAATTTAGATTAGCTTCCCTATTAGTGGATTTAAATTTGTTATTGAGATTTTAAGGGATTATTTAGGAAATATGAAACTAGGGTTTGTGAATGAGAAAGAATTGGAAAATTTTGTGAATGGAGATTATATGTAAATGCAAATGACATGTAAATGATGAATTAAAACATAGAATCATGGATTTGAGAAATTTGGGTTACGCTAAATTTGGGAGAAAACTCATAAACCCTAATCATTGGCATGATTTAACACTTAGTTCACTTTTATTGATTTGGGATAAATCAATTGGGATCCAAAAAGGGATTCTCTTCGAATTAATTGTGAATTTGGGAGTGCTCATCCTCTCAAGAGGTGAGTGGATGGTTATGTTTAGCATGGATGAATAAAATGTTTTCACTTTTTATTTGTAAATTGAATTTTGAAAGGAATTTGAAATGAATTTGAAATATTTTGTGATTGTGGTGTGTCCAAATGGATTTGTTGATGAATCCATGACTCTATTGATATTTGAATTGTTTGCACCGTGTTACAATGGAATATTGATTGTGTTGCTCTCTCTTGGTACATGAGCACAAATATTGATCGATGAAATGAAAATTTTTTGTAATGTGGTGCTGGAAAAAGAAAAGAACTATAATCTAAGTCTTCCACGGACCGGGTTATTGGGGCGGCGTGGTCAAGACTAGTTTATAATTGGCTTGGAGGTAGGCGGAGTGAAGAGCCTTCTCAAGTTGTTCCCATGATAAGATGGCGGTACGCCACTGAACTCTAGGCTAACAACAAGGAGGGGGTATTTTATAAAAATTGTGAAATATTTCTTGGCGGATCCTACAAATGGCCATTGATAGGAAAATGGTGTTGGCAACCCCAAAGAAAATTTGAAAAGGAAATGAAAATGGATTGTTGATTAATGATTTATGGGTTATGGATAATTTGTTTCAAAATTTATTTCGTGCAATTGATCTCCATTATTGCATTGGAAATATAATATGACATATGTGTTTGGCACCTCTACCTTCACTCCTTATTCATGTTCGGCATGCCATTGCATTTCACTCATTAAATATTTTTATACTCACCTCTCATTTTTAAATTTTTCAGAGGAAACTTAGATTGGAGACGTAGACATTACCTAGTGCCATTGAAGAAAGTATATTTTGTCAGCCCTCAATAGGTAATAGTCATGAGAATATTTCTTTTCGGAGCTATACTATGTGAACCATGGAAGGAAATTTGTGTACATTTTATTATATTTGGATTTGACAAATATTTGCTTGATTATCCTTAGGCAAGTCTTGTAAAATCATTACCATTATGACATGGAACCTTATTTTAAATTGTTTAAAATTTTCTTTTGCAAGAAGTATTGCTTTCATTGGGACATTTGGATTATGTGGTGAATTTTGAGAATATTTTGTACACGTGAATTTATTTAAATGCTTGTGAATTGTTTAGATGGTCAGGTTAGTCTAAAAATGATTTAAATTATTTTAAAGTATTTTGGATATTTGAATGCCTTGCGGTATCTTGGAACACAGAATGGGGTTCACACTTATTTTGGGACAACGCGGCGGTTGTTGCGTACTCGAAGGGCGGGTCGGGGTATGACAATTCTATTGGTATCAGACTAGGTTCAAGATTTTAAATGCTTTAATTACTTGAAAACATTTCCAAATGTCCCCAAGTGTTTTTCCAAGATTTCAAAATAATTTTTCTTTTTGAAATTTCAAAATTTGAAAGATTTTTCAAGAAATTCTCAAAAACCTTCCATGGATTCTAGGGACAAGGAATAATTTTATTTTAAGCGATTAAATACCTAGTTCGAATTCTAATTTAGTGAGCTAAGGATAATATGTATCTCTCTTTTTATAGGATCATGCCCTCCTTAAGCGCCAATACCTCCTTCACCGAGTCCATTCATTCCACATACCCATCCGATAGCACTAATTGCTCCTCCTACTTCAATGGCCCCACCTATCAATCCTCCAACTATCGCGTTATCCGAGTTGATTAAAGAGGCCCAACAACTTGGATGTGTCACCTTTTCGGGCACTAGTAATGCGATGGTGGCAAAGAATTGGATAAATTGAGTTCAGGAGACTATGGCCGACATGAGACTTGATGATGAGTTGAAGCTCATGGTGGTGGTAAAATTGTTGGATGATGACGCCTAAGTATGGTGGGATAACCTCAAGGAGAGGTCTCCAACACCCATTTCTTGGAACAAATTCCTTAGGGAATTGGATAAAAAATATTATACTCGGTTTTATCGAGACTTGATGAGGAAAAAGTTCCTTCACCTCCGTCAAGGCAACAAGTCAATGGCGGATTATGAGACAGAGTTGAGAAGATTGTCCTCATTTGTCCTGTAACTGGTGACTTCTGAGGAATACATGCGTTTCAAGTTTGAGGAAGGCTTAAGTTTGTCCATCCGAGAGAAGATATCTGTAACCTCATACCACACTTGTAAAGATGTCTTAGAATTGGCATTGAGGGCTAAGAAAATGATTGAAGAAAGGGGAAAAACAAGAGAAGGCTAGAGAAAGAAGAGAAGGTCCAAACATGTATTGGGCCAGAGTTCAAAGCAAAGTAGGAGCATAGCCTCCTACGGTAGAGTCTCAGACATTGGATCCTTTGGCACTCCACAAAGCCAACGACCACTTAATTTTGTATCGCCCACATCTAGTACCACCTTTGAGAGTAAATCGGTGGGAAACAAGAAGGAGTAGTGTAAGTATTACAGTAAGTTCCATTTTGGAGTTTGTTATGCACTCAAGAAGTGCTATCAATGCGGAAACGAGGGTCATTTCTGCAATGCTTGTCCGAAGTTGGGGCGAGGAAGCCAAGAAAACCGAGATCGCCCTAGTGGATCCATGGGAGGCCAAAGCAACATTCATAATTTCTCCCCTAATGTCACACCACAGATGGGATAAGGAAGGAACACAGTGGCTGCTCCAACTCAACATCTACAACCATGGATTCAAACAAAAATTTATGTAATAACAAATAAAGATACACAAAACAACCCAGAGATAGTCACAGGTAATTCCCCTGGAACTTGAATTTGTTGATTTAGAAATTTGGATATAAATACTATGTGATTTTGAGTGCATGATTGAATTTGGATTGAAAATTGATGATATTGCATGATAATGAATTTGGGGAGAGATGATTTTGATGTCTTGAGATAGTTATAGTCGGCATTGAGTACTATGTCTTATTTTTACCTATTTTCTTATATTTCAAGGATTTCAAATAGTTAACCTAAATTGTTTAATGGTTTCCATTCATAGCAATGATAAAAATTTTTGGCATTGACGCCTGTGTATTGATTGATACGGGGTCAAATAATTCTTTTATGAGTACGGCATTCATTAAACACTCTGATAAGCTTTTGACCCAACTTGAAGAGGAGTTGTTGGTTATTACTCCCTTGGGGGAACAGTCGAATAGGAACACCGTGTACAAGGCATGTGAAGTAGTCATCGAGGATGAGGTCCTTGAAGTAGATTTGATTCCATTGGAAATGAGGGATTTTGATGCCATACTAGGTATAGATTGGTTATACATTTACCGAGTTTCAGTGAATTGTTTACTAAAGAGGTAGAGTTCCATAGATCTAGATGTCCACTGCTTATGTTTGTTAGTAAGCAACGGGTCCTACCAACCTGTGTGATCTTAGCAATTGAGGCACAAAGATTAGTGCACAAGGATTGTGTGGCTTACCTAGCTCACGTCATCGATACCACAATGGGAATCCAGAATTGATGAATGTTCCGGTGGTGAATGAGTTCCTGGATGTTTTTCCGGATTAATAGCCCGATTTGCCTCCAGTTCAGGGGTTCGACTTTGCTATCGACTTGGCCCCTGGAACTGCACCCATTTCTATACCACCATATAAGATGGTGCTTGTGGAATTGAAGGATTTAAAGGTCCAACTTCAAAAATTATTGGACAAAGGGTTTATTCGACCGAGTACCTCACGTTGGGGCAAGCCGGTTTTATTCTTAAAGAAGAAAGATGGCACATTTCGATTGTGTATTGACTATCGGCAGCTGAATAAGATGACCATTAAGAATAAATACCATTTATCGAGAATTGACGACTTGTTCGATCAACTCCAAAGGGCTAGTGTCTTTTCAAAAATTGATTCGAGGTCGGGCTATCACCAATTGAGGATAAAAGGGGATGATATTCATAAGACCGCATTTAGGACGTGGTATGGACACTTTGAATTTTTGGTGACACCTTTCAGATTGATAAATGCTCCTGTAGCATTTATGGATCTGATGAATAGGGTGTTCCATTCCTATCTCGACAAATTTGTCATAGTTTTTATAGATGACATCTTAGTGTATTCCAAGAACAATGAGAAACACTCGCAACATCTTCGGATTGTCCTGCAAACTCTCAAAGAGAAGTAGCTATATGCCAAGTTCTCCAAATGTGAGTTTTTGTTAAAGGAAATTGGTTTCTTAGGGCATATTGTATCCGGAGATTGTATATTTGTAGATCCGAAGAAAGTAAAGGCAATTTTGGAATGGGAACCACCCTAGAATGTCACCGAAATGAGAAGCTTCCTTGGGTTGGCAAGATACTACCAAAGGTTTGTTGAGGAATTCTCAGCTCCGTTGTCTAAATTGACTCGAAAGGGAGTCAAATTTGAATGGAGTGACAAGTGTGAGGAGAGTTTCCAAGAACTCAAGAAGAGACTCACATTTGCTCTAATACTTTCTCTTCCTACTAGCAGTTGCGACTATGTAGTTTATAGCGATGCCAACAAGCAAGGGTTGGGATATGTTTTAATGCAAGGCAATATAGTGATCGCCTATGCTTCTCGACAATTGAAGAAACATGAGTTGAACTACCCCACTCATGATCTAGAGCTAGCTGTCATTATTTTCACTTTGAAAATTTTGCAACATTATCTATATGGAGCCACATGTCGGGTCTTCACTGATCAAGTTCTTGCTCACTCAATATGAACTCAATTTGAAGCAACGGAGATGATTAGAGCTTATTAAAGACTATAACGTGGTGATTGATTATCACCCAGGCAAAGCAAATGTAGTTGCGGATGCTTTAAGCCGCAAGTCTTCTTCTTCAGCATCTCATGAAGTTCTTATCTCTCATACTTGCTAGGACTCCGTACACTTGGAGTCGAGCTGGCCAATGATGAGCATGGTGTACTTTTGGCCAAATTTGAAGTGCAACCTATGTTGGTAAATCATATTATAGAACGTCAAGCAACCAATGAGGAGATAAAAGGCATAGTGGAAAAGGTTCATATAGATGAAAGTGGTAAGTTCCACATTTGGGAGGATGACATGGTGGTATATGGGAAATGGATTTGTGTTCCCAAAAATGATAAGCTTTGGAGAGCCATACTTGAAGAATCACACTCTTCAGCTTATACAATGTATCCCAGAAGTACTAAAATGTACCAAACTATCAAGAAAACTTATTGGTGGTTGGGGTTAAAGTGGGAGATAGTTGAATTTGTGGTTAACTGCCTTGTGTGCCAACAAATCAAAACCGAATATTAGAAACCAACTGGAATACTACAACGTTATCGATACCTGAATGAATATGGGAGTACATCACTATGGATTTTGTGGTAAGACTACCACATACACCGAACCAGAACGATGCTATATGGGTGATAGTAAATCGACTCACAAAGTCAGCCCACTTCTTGCCCATCCAAAATTCAATCCTTTGGAAAGGTTGGCAAAGCTCTATATAAACGAGATTGTCCGCCTTCATGGGGTTTTAGTGTCCATTGTATTTGGCCATGATTCTCGATTCACATCCCGATTTTGGCTTAACTTACAAGAGTCCTTAGGGACTAAGTTGAAGTTCATAACTGCTTTTCATCCATAGACGGATGGATAGTCGGAACGTACTATTCAAGCATTGGAAGACATGCTTAAAGTATGTGTGATGGACTTTCAAGGGAGTTAGAATAGGCACCTCACATTAGTTGAATTTGCATACAACAATAGCTATCAAGCTAATATTGAGATGTCACCCTATAAAGCTCTCCAAGGAAGAAAGTGCCAAACACCGTTGTGTTGGGATAAGGTAGGAGAGAAGAAGATTAGCAATGTTGAATTAATTGAAGCAATGGTCGAGAAAGTAAAGGTAATCGGGCAAGGATGAAGGCAGCTCAAGATAAACAAAAAAGCTATGCTGATAAAAGGAGAAAACCTTTGGAATTTGAGGTCGGAAACATTGTTTTCTTGAAAGTCCCACCCTGGAAAGGTATAATCCGATTTCAGAAATAGATTAAGTTGAATCCTAGGTACATTAGTCCTTTCTAGATCCTTGAGAGGATAGAATTGAATCCTAGGTACATTAGTCCTCCAATAGAATTGAATCCAAACTTGAGTTTCAATGTTCGTCCAATGAAAATCCATGATCGACAACTTAAGCAATTGAGGAGTAAACAAATCCCCATGGTTAAGGTATTGTGGAGAAGCAAACAAGTGGAAGAAAAAACTTGGGAGACTGAGAAATCAATGCGAAAACAACACCTTTACATTTTTTATGATATATAAATTTTCCTTTGGTTAAGTATGAAAGTTACTAAGGCAACTTGAGTAAGTGTCAAGGCGACTTGTGGAGATTAACTCTCAGAATCCATAACTTAGCACAAAGGCAATTCGCCTTACCCCAATGATAGGTCGACTTGTGCTTCCAAAATTCACAGGCAGGCCGCCTTGCTCCAATATCAGGTCGACTTGTGCATTCTGACTTTGTATCTAACAAGGCTGCTATGGTCAGCACAAGCCAACCTGTCGGGTTTAAGTTACAGAAGTATATTTCTGCACAATAAGCAAGACAACTCATAAAAAGTAAGGCGACTTCAAGGCTATACAAAAAGGGAAATTGGGTCGCCTTGAATCAATTTTGAGGCGACTTGTTCGACAACAAGGCGACTTGGCATATGAAAATCTTAGACACATAAGGCGACTTGTACTCTATTGCAAGTCGACTCATGAGTGTAAAAGACTATGAAATGATAGAAATGGACATCCAAACTTGAACAAACTTAAAAATAACAAGGGGCGAAGTGGAGATTTCATACTCTACTATTAAAAAGGCTTAAAGATGTCTTCATTGTCATTTCTTCTCCCCCGAACTCACTCTTCTCTCTCAACTCTCTATCTCTATCTCGACTCTCATCTCCCTTACCCATCTTACTCTCAATTTCTCCAAAAATCAGTTATATCGCCCTCAAACCCACTATATAAAACTTCCAAATTCTCAATCAAATACTTGGATTGAGATAAATTTGGGGAAGGAAATCTAGGGTTTGCCCGAAGAAAGGAAAATCTAGGGTTTTTGAAACCTAATGATCAAAGCTCAATCCAACCCCAAAATTAAGGTAACTTCTTCATTCTAAACTTGGATTTAGATTCCCCATTAGTGGATTTGAATTTGTTATTATAATGTGAGGGATTGATTAGGAAATATGAAACTAGGGTTTGTGAATGAGAAAGAATTGGGAAAATTTGTGAATGGAGAATATATGTAAATGCAAATGACATGTAAATGATAGATTGAAAACATAGAATCATGGATTTGAGAAATTAGGGTTATGCTAAATTTGGGGAAAACTCAAAAACCCTAATCATTGGCATGATTTAACATTTAGTTCATGTTTATTGATTTAGGTTAAATCAATTGGAATCCAAAAGCGGATTGTCTTGGAAATGATTGTGAATTTTGGAGTATTCACCCTTCCAAGAGGTGAGTGGATGGTTATGTCTAGCATAGATGAATAAAATGTTTTCAATTTTTATTTGTAAATTGAATTTTGAATAGAATTTTAAATGGATTTGAAATGTTTTGTGATTGTGGTGTATCTGAATGGAATTGTTGATAAATCCATGACTCTATTGATATTTTAATTGGTTGCACCATGTTACAATGGAACATTGATTGTGTTGTTGGAAAAAGAAAAGAACTATAGTCTGAGCCTTCCACAGATTGGGCCATCGGGGCGGCGTGGTCAAGACTAGTTTATAATTGGCTTGGAGGTAGGCGGAGTGAAGAGCCTTCTCAAGTTGTTCCCGTGATAAGTTGGCGGCACCCCACTGAACTCCGGGCCAATGCCAAAGATGGGGTATTTTGTAAAAATTGTGAAAAAACTCTTGGCGGATCCTACCAACGGCAATTGGTAGGAAAACAGTGTTAGCAACCCCAAAGAAAATTTGTAAAGGAAATGAAAATGGATTGTTGATGAATGATTTCTAAGTCATGGATAATTTGTTCCGAAATTTATTTCGTGCATTTGATTTCCATTATTGCATTGAAAATATAATATGACATATGTGTTTAGCACCACCACCTTTACTCCTTATTCATGTTCAGCATACCATTGCACATCACTCACTGAGTATTTTTATACTCACCCCTCATTTTCAAATTTTTCAAAGGAAATTTAAATTGGAGATGTAGACATTACCTATTGCCGTTGAAAAAAGTATATTTTGTCGGCCCTCAATAGGTAATAGTCATGAGAATTTCTTTTGGGAGCTATAATATGTGAACGATAGAAAGAAATTTGTATACATTTTGTTATGTTTGGATTTGACAAATACTTGCTTGATTATTCTTGGGCAAGTCTTGTAAAATAGTTACCATTATGACATGGAACCTTGTTTTAAATTGTTTAAAAATTTCTTTTGCAAGAAGTATTGCTTTCATTAGGACATTTTGATTATGTGGTGAATTTTAAGAATGTTTTGAACATGTGAATTTATTTAAATGCTTGTGAATTGTTTAGATGGTCGGGTTATTCTAAGAATGATTTAAATTATTTTAAAGTGTTTTGGATATTGGAATGTCTTGCGGTATCTCGGAACACGGAGTAGGATTCACACGTGTTTTGGGATAATGCAGCGGTTGTCGCGTGCTCAATGGGCGGGTCATGGCATGACAATTTATCTTTTGGAAACTGTTCAATTTCTATTTATTATGACAGTTCTTTGATTTGTATTGATTTTATCCATGATGAATTATATGCACTAGATATTTCGTATAATGATAATTCTTATCGATGATGTGAATGTATGTATAATAGACTTGGATACATAGGGCAATAAAGGATAAATTGGTTAATAGCGAGTGGTTTATTGGGCCCATTAACTAGAATTGAGTTGCTTGTATGTAAGTTTTGCTTATCTCGCAAACTTACAAGAAAACCATTTGGCAGGACAATTATAGCTAGGACTCTGTTACAGTTGGTCCACTCTGATATCTATGTCCCTATGAATTGAGATCCTGAAATGGAGTGTGTACTTTATTATATTCATAAATGATTACATGCATTTCGATTATGTCTGTCTGATCTCACATAAGCCTAAGGCATTGGAATGTTTCATAAGGTTTATAAGTGATGTTGAGAATCAGAAACTCTTAGAACCAATCCGGTGCACGATTATTTGTTTGAACAATTCAAAGAGTTCTATTTTGAGAAGAATATTATGAGATAGTTGACTATTCCTGCTACTGTTTAGTAGAATAGAATGGCTAAGAGGAGAAATAGGACTTGATTAAAAATAGTAAGGTTCATGATGGTACAGGCCAATTTGTCTATTTCCTATTGGGGAGATATTTTATTGACTGCAACTTATATCATCAACTGTGTTCCATAAAAGTCTGTAGTAAGTACCCCATATGAGCTTTGGATAGGGAAACAGTATAACCTTAGCCACTTGAAGCCATGGGGATGTGCCACATATGTTCACGATTTCTTGCATCCATATGGCAAGTTAGACCCATGAGAAAAGAAGTATATCTTTATAAAATAATCAGAATACTCCAAGGGATACATGTTCTTAGGTGAGCATACAGACGGTACTGTCACTAAGATTGAGTCTCGTGATGTCATGTTTCTAGAGAATGATTAATCCATCCAGAGGTGAAGAGGTTCCCCTTCTTTATTGGAGCAGTCAATGATACGTACCTAAACATCATTTTTCGATTGAGGGTGAGACCCTTATTGTGACTTCTAAGGATGATGAGGAAACCAAAATGGTCTAGAAGGTTCTTGAGGGCTCTGCAAAGGACTATTGGTTGAAGGCCATGGAAGAACAGATGGATTCTATGAAAATCAATGGGGTCTGTGACCTAATTGATTTACCTAAAGAACGAAAGGTCATTGGGAACAAATGGGTTCTCAAGAACGAGAGAAAGGTTGACAGACCGGTGGAGAAGTAAAAGACCCTTCTAGTAGCCAAGGGTTACACTCAAACTAAGGGCTTGGACTATGAGGAAACTTTCTCCCCGTAGTCAATTTTACCTCGTTGCTTACCTAAATAGGAGTTTGGATGAGGAGATCTAAATGGAACAGCCATCTAGTTTTGTACCTGTAGGTCAACAGGCATGGTCTGTTGATTTCAGAAGTCGATATAAGACCTTATGTCACGCCCCAACCCACAAGTCGAGTACACAAATAGACTGTCACGACTCCTCCAGGCACGGGTATACCCTACTCGCACATCGAGGTAACGCAAGGTTAAGTACTTAACCAATATTAAGACTCTATTTGATATCCTAAATCAATCATGTAGTGGAAGATTAGAAGAAGAAAATTTTTAGAAACATTTGTCTCCAATTTATATATAATATTTATATGCACGGTCCAATCGTAAACAAAGATAGGTATGAATACTTACCCAGTAGCGTCTCTCAGTAAAACTCGTAGATCAGTACCCCAAAGTAAATCAAGTGCAGTATAAGCTGAAAATGTTAGATATGAAGGGGTGGAGTAAAATCCACATACTCAGTGAGTGAGGTGCAAGGACTATATATTGACAATAAATAAATTTGTAAGAGTGGTAAGTCAAATAGTCGTTTTCAAATTTATATTCATGTATAACATATCGTATCATTCAAAATAATTTGCATCCTTATCATAATCATACATCATGAAGTGTCAATCAGTAATAAAACACATTCTACTTATAGTTTTGCCTAATTAGGGTAAAATCCACCAAGAGGTCACCATAATATCATAAAAATGAACACATATACTTTTCTTTTAACTCCCTTCCCATGGTGTTGACACGGTCCTCACAGGTGCTCGTCTATTGGATTCGTTAGCCAGAGTCAGGGGGTTCAAACCCCTACTCTCGTGTTACCCCACCACGTCACCCCGTCGGGTAAACACTCAATACCGTGGTAGAGAGTACGCTATAGCCACTATGTACCATCCCATAATCATAAACATATGTCACAAGTCATCATTCATAAATCTTTACTTATAAAAGAAAAACATGACACTATCAATCATCATAATATAGGGATGCAAATTTTCATAGAATATCATCATTTCAAGACATGTCACAAACACTAAAACATTTTTAAATTACATTTCAAAATTTATTTATAAAATCATGATCAAAATATTTTTCATTAAAGTCAGAAATAATTCGTCACACTCATCTCGACTGAGTAGGGTATGCCACTCCCCTAAGTATTCTCATTTCTCAAACGAGTCAACCCTCGTACGGAAACGTAACCCTACACCTAAGTTAAACAATATGTATCATTCATCAATTCAATTACTTCGACAATATCATATCATCATATTACAAGATGCATATAGAAATGTTCTCTTTCATAATGTTAAATCTCAAATTCCATACTTAGAAAAAAATTCCTACCAAACCTATCACATGCAGGTTTAATAAAATTATTATATCTTCTAAAATCTTGATCGGATTCAAATGATTCAAATTTTTTCTTAAAGTTAAGACATATATCTCCAACTTTTATGTTCAAATCAACTTCAAATTCTGATTACACAAATTTAAAAACTTTTATAACTTTTTCAGTCTAAGTTCATAAAATCAAATCTACACGGTTTTGGAAGAATTTCCATATCTCCCTGTGTACTTCTCAAATTTAAGTGATTCTTATCTCAAATTGAAGATAAGACATAGATCTAAAAGTTTATATCATCCTCAGGTTTTAAATGTATAATTATATAAAATCTCATTTTCATCTTAGTTTCAGTTTTAAAACTACTTCTGCATAGTTTTAGTAAAAACACCATAACTTTCTGCATGCAACTCCAATTCAATTGATCTTTATCTAAATTAAAAATAAAATAGAGAACCAAAACTTTATGTTTAAAGTTTCTCCAAATTTCGTACAGAAGATATCTCAACAATTTACACAATGTACTGGTTGTACACATAATATAAAACAAAGTTGGTGAAACATGCTAAACTTTCAAAAATTATCAAAAATTGATTCCTTTATGAAATGCTTCACATAATATACCATATTAAATCTTAAGAAATCTATATTTTTAATTTCTACAAAATGAGATATTATAAGAATACTATACAAGACTCAATCTAAAAATCAGTATCTAGCATGCTAGTGTGGTATCATTGTAACTACTCATCAAGTAATTAAATCTTTATACAAGTTAAGACATGTTACCTCCTTTGTAAAATCTCTTGTTAACAATAAACACCTGCACTCCTTTTGAATCCTTGAAATTTTTTTATCACCTTAGCAAAATCAAATCACCATAAATATGAATTTCTATACAATACTTCTACACTTTCAATTCAAATTCAAGAATTCCCAAAAATATTCTTACCTCTTTGACTCCATGGTTGAACTCAAAATGGATATGGAGTTTACATATTTCGTGCAAGGGGGGTTTGAATGAAAAAAAAATGAGCAAATTCTTTTCCTAAACAAGTTCTTTTATAAATCTAACAAAATATCCTTAACCATTGGATTATTTCATGCATCATCTCAACCTTCCACTTGTCCTAGCACTTAAACCATACAATTGTTGATTCAAGCAAGCTCCACACACTCCATTAGGTGTCTTGTTGGATGTCCATGTCAAAGGAAGAGGTGTCACAAGTTAGTACAATCTATTTTTATTAAATTTTATGTATAAATTTCCATCCAATAAGCTTTCTGGAATGTGGAACAATCTTATGTGGTCACTAACCAACCTTATTGCCCTCTTGACCAATCACTTGGCTCCAATTGTCCACCCTTGAGTGGTTTGCAACTTAGTCTCTCAATTTTTCTTAATTGTATTTAGACCCCTAACTTTTAACAATTTACATTTTTTGTCCCTATGAAATTTTGTTCAAAATTCCTTTAAAATGTTAAATTTCATTTAAATATCTTTATTTAAGTGTGTAGGTCTTTTCTTAGCCATTTTTGACTTCTTTACACCTTACCGGCGCTTGCCGAAAAGGTTTTCGGTTTACCAATAAAATTTTCGGTTTTAGTGGATTTTGAGACGAGAACTCAAAATAAATATATAAATAATTAAAATTTCATTTTAGATGTCCTAAAAGAATGTTAATATATATAGAACCGTGAGGAGTGGTACATGATATATAGTCACCGAAAATCGGTGTTACACCTTAAACAATCATTTAGGCAGTCATACCTGAGATTTTACGAGGAGATGATATCTTATGGGTTTATGATAATCGATGAGAATCATTACCTAGATCTAATATGTTCTTTTGGCTCCTTTGTGATCATGTCCTCATATATGGATGGTTTTTTTGTTCTCTGAGAATAACAGAGAGTATTTGATGACCATCAAAGTATAATTATCGTCGAGTTTTAATATGAATGACATGGGTGAAACTGAATTTATTCTTGGAGTTAGGATCTAGAGGGATCGCTCAAAACAGGTGTTGGCTCTTTTACAGAGTCCTACATTAGAAAGGGTCTCAAGCATTTTGGGATGAGCGATTGCAATACCACAGATACTCCCATCGCTAAAGGTGAAGGCCTAATTCTTGACATATGTCCTAAAACTCACGAAGAGATAAGGGAGATGAGTAAAATTCTTTATGCCAATCAGTGGGTAGTCTAATGTACGCAATATTATATACACAACCAGATATTTGTTTTGCTGTCAATCTGGTGAGTAGATATCAATTGAATTTGGGAAAATGTCACTAGAGAGTAGTGAAAAAGATTTTGAGATATTTTAAGGAAACTGCAAACCTCTCCTTATGTTACGGAAGAGGTAATTTATATCTTGTTAGGTATTTAGATGATGACTAGGGTGGCAATCTGCATAGACACAAATCAACATTAAGTTTTGCTATCTTGCTCAATAACAGTACCATATGATGGAACAACAAGAGGCAAACTTGTGTATATCTATCTATGATGGAGGTTGAGTTCGTGACATGCTCAGCGGTAGTTCAAGAGATTGTTTGGCTCCAGAGATTATTGAATGGCTTGGGAGTTGTGGTAGATAGTGGAAGGCCAGTGATGATTTACTATGATAATCAGGTCGTTATTGCTTACACCTGAGACATTAAGTATCATAGCAGTACAAAACACATTGAAACTAGATACCATCTTGTGAGAGACATCATCGAAAATGGTGAAATGACATCAAGAACATTTCTACACATAGCATGGTTGCTAATCGTTTCTTCAAACCCATTATGAGAGATTCCTTTGTATAACATATGGAATCATTGGGTTTACATATATTTTGATATTTCTTATTGATATTTTTTATGCTTATTATTATATATAACATATGTGTATTATTCAGTTATTTATTTATTGTACTTATTCATTGTCATATATTTTGATATGTGATATAATAAAAAGTATGTCATGCAGTTGACTTTCTCATATAAGGGACCCCTCTAGCTCTGAGTGAGCGACGATGAGGTGGTTCATATACATAAAAGGCTTTGAGAATGGTCTTGCTAGAATATAAGTTACCCTGATACGTATTCAGGATAATCTCATATGCAATGTGACTGACAAGGACATACCTATATCTATGTTGCCTATAATTAGTTAGATTTGAGATCTTAAATATCATCTATGACTAGTGATATCATCTCTAAGGTACTCTCTCTGAGAATTCTGGATAAATTCTTATGTATAGACTGAGTTCTATATCTGTATAATGTTAGAGCAATCTGACATATATCTTTTTTAGAGATGGAGGAATAATACTATGATTCGTGTTTCATACCACTTATGATAAATCAACTATGGGATGGTGGGAGTTATTATTTGAAACGATGATGTGATCTTGATCCCTATGCCTACTTTGTGAGACCCGAGACCCATTGGGTGGGCCCAATAGTACCCTTATTATTTTCGACTGTTTCTTGAAGTCTTGATTCAATATATGCTACTTTAATCAACTTTCCAATGCCCAGGAAGATAATGAGGTCTGCGGGGTGGGTTTAGGAAAGCAACTGAATTGAAATTGATAGATTTTAGTGGGGAAAAGGAAGGCCATTTGACACTACATTGTTGTGTTGTATTCACTTGTCAACCTATTATATTTATTTACGTTAGGATTCAAAACATAATGGTGAATACATAGTCGAGCAAGGATAGGGGATCAGTTTCAATGAGGAAAGTGGCCGATAGATGTAATGCATTGAGTTTGGGATACAACGAGTTTTTTTCGTACTAACAGCGGATTCTCGGTCATCCTAACAGGTATATCGAGAAATCTTTAATTGTAGGTGTACTCATTGATTGTATAACACCAATCCAATATGAAAATCCTGTAGGGTGATATGGGAGATCGCATGAGTCATGATCTTATGACAAATGTAAAATACCCTCATGTATAAGTAGGAGATATTGGTAAAATATGCCCGTGAGTGGCTTTTTACCACTAGTGAAATATTTGAATTTATTTTAAATATTCAAATTAGGGATAATGGGTAGTTAACCCATTATCCTCACATCCTCAACTTCTCAATAACTTCTCCCTCTCTCTCTCTCTCTAAGATAGAGTGAGTGATTGATCTAACGTGAATTGAGAGAGAATTCTTTTGAAAGAGAGAAGAAAAATCCAACACATTGGTAGAGTGTGAGAGACTGAGTAAATTTTGAGTAGGAAATTTTCTTTTGTCCTTTTGATCACCGAATTGTAGATTGAGGTGTTGAGGTATAGTGGTGGTGGTTTGATTTCATGCACCATCCCGGCCATGCATTTTGATCAAGGGATTTCGCGGTTCATGATTTTTTGGAGATTTTTACATTGAGGAATGACCTGAAAAATTCCAATCTATTAATTTTTGTGCGAAATTTATATATCTATGCTTCTGCATATTGAGAATAAACTAACAGTTTGTATTTGTCATTTAATTTTCAATGAATAGGAAATTACATGTAAAGTTTTTGAATTTTGTATCCAACATTCAATTAATTCCTTAAGATTTATGTTGTTAAATTGAATTCTTTGAACTTCAAAATACAACCCATTTGAATCTTTTGTCTGTTGTCATTTTTTATGTGGTCTTTTATGCTGATGTGGCATACAAACATGTTGATTTGTCATTGTTGTCGACATGTGTTGGAAGTAGAGACATAAAAAGAAGAAACAAATAATAAAGAAATGCAAGAAAAGAGAGAGAAAGATGAATTTTGAGTGGGATAGAGAATTCAACAATTAATCTAAGAAAATTTGGAACAAGAGGTGTATACCTAATTTGTGACAGAGACTATGTGAGATAGACTAAGAGAGAGCTTGTTCGGTTAAGGAGAGTGCATATGTTCGAAGAAAGAAAGTGGAGGAGAGAGAGAAAACCTAATTTGTTTTCATCATTAATGAAGGGCATCAAGGTTCTTGCTTTTTGTTTCTAAAAGCAATTTCGATCATCACTAAACCTTTATCAATAAGAAATTATGAATTTCATCAACTCTATTATCACTTTTAGAGTTTGTTCCACCATTGATAACCATTAGAAAAAGCTTTATCTCGTTTTGCATTTCAACTCAAAATGAAGTTCCGATAGTTCAAAAATAGTGCATAAGTGAAAATGGGTTGATTTTGAGTACCAATTTGAGTCCCTACATTAGAATCTTCATCTTTCAAGGTGGCAGTAAGTTGAAGATGAACATGGAATCACAATCGAAGATGAATTCTGGAGCTAACGAGCAAATAGGTGTTGTAAAAATCAAACAAATGGCGATTGGCAAAGAAGAAATCGATGGATGATCATATGGTAAATTCGAACACATAAAGGCAATTGGACAAAGATGATAAATTCACAATAGATAGGGAATCAAACTCCAATACAAAACCGAAGAAATATAACAGTAGAGACCATAGTAGATTGAATGGTAGACTCGAACAACAACAAAAGAATTACATGTCAGCATATTCGTGTCGGTTAGACGTCGGCCATGAAATCCATCACTATACTAAGCAAATCACTGGCATTCACATCTTGGTTAACAAAAGAATCAATGATGGTGGTTAGAGAAAACAATGAAGATGCAAATGTTTGACTACTGAAATCAGATGGTGATGATGTAGGTTGAGTCTCCGGTGATGAATTTGAAAGAATTGAAGGCTGAGCAACAAGATGATGCTAGGGAATGAAGAGAACACATACTACAGAAAACGTAAATGATGGTTGTGATGAACTTTGGTGATTTTAGTGAGAGAGGGCATAATGGTTGGGAAAAGTTATTTCATCCTACAAAATTAAGGAATAAGAGTCATATTTTGATTTCAACAAGAAAATACAAGTGGTCCTAGTATGGTCTGCTCTTATAGAAAGAAAATATTATTTCCAAACAAATCAAGTTGAGAATAAGGGACCCCAAATGTCCATGTAAATCAATTCAAAAGAAAATAATGTTGCCTTATTAATATGATTACGAAAGGAATCCGTATTCATCTTTGCTTACGGACATATCATACATACTACAAAAAAAAAACCAAAGCTTCCCAACTATTTTTTACCGTTGTCAATGTTTATTAAGTTTGGTAAAATTTGGGTTGACACAAGAGACAACATCAGTAAAAATGTCGGGGATGCCATAGTGAGGCGACTTTTGGCTCTAAACATTGGCATAGGTTGTCACTATAGCCAACGTTTTTTGAAAAAGCATTGGCATAGCTTTTTACTTTTCCTAACATTTTTTTTCTCAAGAAACATTGGCAAAAGTACTCTTGTTTAATGTTAGGAAATATACGTATTTCTTTTAAATAACATTGGGATAATTGCAACATTTGATTCTAGAAATGTTAACAAAAATCTTTACTCTTTCAATAGTTGTCTACATTTTAAATGTTCCATAATATCTACTTATTTTCATCCATCAATAATAATCCAAATATCCATTTTCAAACATATCATAAAGGACCAATATCCAACCATAAGCATAAAGAATAAGTTTACATAAAAGTTGAAATCAATGCAAATGAAGTTATCATACAGATGGATAGCTATCAGATTAATTTAAAAAGTTTGCATACAATAATGTAAAAGTTTATATACCGATATCCATCCATAAGCATCAAGTTTCCATACAATATGAAATCATCCAAATGAAATTGCTTCATGACTATCTTCTCCAATGCAGAGGCCCCCTCATATAGTGGACAACTATCACCATCACTAAACACATCATCACTAGAAGAATAGAAACCAATTTAAAGAATATATTAATAACCAAAGTAACCAATTAAAAACAATATAAACTATATTATATAAAGAGTTAAAAACAAACGAAAAGGATATAGGCTCAAATGGGTTCACCAGGAGGAATAGTATGCATGGAAAGGTATTTTTTTTTTTTTTTTGAAAGCTAAGAAGGGGTAAACTTAAGTACCCCAATCATTTCACTGCATGAAAATAAAAAATGTGGCCTCAACGTGCAAAACAAAGCAAGTTCTAAAATAACCACTCCAATGGTGACATACACTCATCCAAAAAAAAATGAGAGCATAAAAGATGTGCTGCTCTATAAGGTCCAATCCTCACTTCAGTTAGGTTTTGTATCAAATCATGTCATTCTTTCTCTTAATTCAACAATTAAAAGATAAATAGTTAATCATACATCACGATGACCGCTAATATCAATTTTCAATCACACAATTTAGGTCCAAATCAAGCATACATAACAAGTAGTAAACCTTGAGTACATCTCCTTAAGTTGAGATCGAAAACTTTCTTTTTGTTTTTTTTTTTTTCAAATGTTCTCAAGTCCCCCACACCTAAAATATACATCGTTTCCAATGTATACAAAGGGTAAGAAATAAGAGATACCCATTATATAACTCAAAACAACTAATAGTAAAAAAAAGAGCATAAATTCTAAAACTAGCAGTAAGTTTCATAAAATCATCTAACTCAACATATAAAAATAAGGCAATAAAAAGAGGAAGAGAAAAGAGAGAACTCCCCTAAGGTGACAATCGCATGATCACGCCTAACTCTAAAAATCTTTCTTCAAGCAACTGCGTGATCATGCCTTATTTTTTTTAGCGCTTCTGCCAACTCTAACAATTCTCATCAAACAATCGTGTGATCACGTCTTATTTCTTTCAGTACTTCTGCCAGCTATGAAAATTTTTCTTCAAGCAACCGCGTGATCATGTCTATTTCTATGAGTGTTTCTATCAAACCTTGGAATTCACTATTATATGGTTTGAACTTTGGTTGAGTACATCTTTTATATTTCCCATCTTTGTATACCTACAAAAATTAAAAGAAAAAACTAATGATATCAATCAAATACCCCTAAATATAAAATCAAATATCAAACTAATCAAACTCAAGAAAAATATTGGGTCGCCTCACAATAAGCGCAATTGTTTAAAATCGTTATGCTCGATATTCTTCCTTTGTTTCTCTTCAAGGAGGCTTCAACTTTAACCTGGAAGTCTCATATAACACCTCCTTCGTATCTAATATGCATTCAATTCAAGATTAATATCATATTTTTCTTTAGAAAATTTCTACACAATTGAATAAACAATATCAGCAGAACAAACTGAATGACACTTATTAGGGTACTTCGTAATATCAAAAATATTAAATTTTACACTCTCGCTGTCAAATTTGATAAAGAGAGAACACTCATCTATATCTATTTTTGTCTTGATTGTTCTTATGAATGCTCGTCCTAATAGAAGTAAAGTTGAATATGTGATAATATTTTCTTTCATTTTCAAAATGTAAAAATCTGTTGGAAATATCAATTCATTAACCTGCACCAAAATATTTTCAATAACCCCTTCTAGGTAAGTATAAGAATGGTCAGCTAACTAAATAATGACCCATGTTTCTTTTAAGAGACCCAATTTTAGAGCACTATAAATTGAGTATAGCAGGACAATGATGGATGCTCCTAAGTCTACCATGGCATGCTCAATTTTTTTATCAATAACACAAGGTAGAATAAACAGACCTCGATCTGTGCATCTTTTCGGTAAGGTTCTTTTGATGACACAGATACATTCTCCCTCACCTTTGTTTTCTCATCACCTCTCAACTTCCTTTTATTTGTGTGCAATTCTGCATATTTTAGAATTTTCTTGATAGCATCCAAAAGTGGTATATTTATTTTCACCTTCCTAAAAGTCTCCGGAACTTGCTTCTCATGCTCTTCCTTTATAGATTTGAAAAGGTGGCTCAATACAATTGAAGTGTTAAAAGGGGGTCAGATGTTACCTTGATTGGATTTTTTATGTGTAGTTTCATTTTTCTTCTCCGCATCCTTCCTTTCATCTACCTTCTTAGATAGAATAGAGCTCAAATGAAGTTCCTTCTCACTTTTCAACATTATTGCTTTAACGTTCTCTTTGGGAATTACCACCATTTTTTAAGGCAATTTTTCAAAATTTTGTACATCCAACCTACTACGAAGGTCGCTAGTTAGGAAATTTGATTCTCCAAACTCTCGATGCTAGCTCTCATTTTTTTGGTGAAATTGTTGAGTGTTAGTAATGAGAGATTTTACTATATCTTATTGAGATATACCTGAATTAAATGAGTGTATTGTGTGCAGGTACTGGCGGTGGTGGTGGACTGTTAAAAAATTAAGGTGAATATCTTGGCTATTCTCCTTGATTTTCGTAACTCAAATTTGGATGATCTCTCCATTCGGGATTCTAATGGTTGAAGTAAGGGTCATACGTACATTGAGGTTGACCAGGGAATCCTCCTTCTTCATTTACTTATTGAATAGGGTCTTAAGAAAGTAATAGTAAAAATACCATCAAACTTGAGAAAGTAAAAAGAATCTCTTAAAATTAGGGTGATACAAAAGATGTTACGGTAAAATCCCAATATGTGGAAATCTTCATATATCAGCATTTCAAGACTTTCTTCTTGTAGAAACTTTCATGTTCAACACTTCCCAATTTCGTCTTTCAATTTGTTGCAAATTTTCTCCATTTTTCTTTGTATTTCCTTTATCAACTCTTCAACAAGCTAATTAAACAATTTATTATAAAATATCTAATTAGCGCAATATTCATTTAAAAATATAATGAAATTAACCAAAAAATATGACTAATTTAAATCCCATCATCATTATCAATGCTAGCTGATATTTTATTTGTCTACATCATGTACCAATTTTGTCCTCAACTCTTGAAGTTCTTAAACTTGTAATTAGGAGGAAATCCAATGAAAAAGAAGCATTTGTCCTTTAAATGACCCTTCCTTTTGCATTTTGTGCAAAGTAGAGTTTGATTCTATTACATTGTATGTTTGATCGCTATTGCCTCTATAAAGCTTAGTGCTTTTAATTGCATGATTGTCCTCTGAGACTCCTCCCTCAGCACTACATTATATCCTTGATATAAGGAAGGAAGCAGTGAATCCATATAATTTACAATCTAAGTGGCTAAAAAGTCTTGTTTAAGCCATTTATAAACTTAAAGATATGTTGTTTCTAGTTTTGCTTAACGAATTTCTTACAATTACTACACAAGCAATAAGGCAATGGTCCGTGATGTAGGTGGGTTTTACTCCACAAATAACTACTCCATCAATTCGAATGGGGAGTCAATGTTGATGAGTCTTTTAAAACTTCAAGAGTGGTAGGACCTACAAATACTACCAGAGGGTGTTCCGGCAGGAAATACTCCGACACTTAGGTCAAAAAGAGTAGTGTTGAAAGAATGAGAAACATATTAAATAGAGCCATAGAGTAGCCATGTGTTACCTCTGTGTGAAAAGTGCAGAGTTAATGAATGTACCTAGTTGATTGTATATGCTGAGTATATACATATGCCTATATGCATGGCAAGTTTTGTATGCCTTTAAGGGTATAGGAACCCTTGTTTTCTTGTAGAGAGATTGCTGAGAATCTTCCAATATTACAAAAACTGTAGTCTGAGATCTTCAAGAGATTTAGAATTCTGTTGATTAAGGGAAGTCTAAATTTCCATGGAGATTCCCTATCATATCAGGAGTAATTACTTAGATCCACTTCCTTATTGAGATAGATTTTCCCGAGACTAGGGGAGGTTTGTATCAGATTAGGAAGGTTTTGATTAGTTAAAGGTTTTCTTCCTTATTAGATGATCATGTGTTGGACTCATCGTGTAATGGAAATTAATTCCTTATTGATAAAGAGTATCCAACAAAGAGTAGGGACAACCAAGAAGTCTGGAGGCCAAGAGTTAGAATGACGGAGAGGTCAAGGGACTGAGAGAGTTAAAAGACATAAACGAGAGCACTTGACTAAGAGGTCAAGGGACTGAGAGAGTCAAAAGACATAAGCGAGAGCACTTGACTAAGAGGTCAATCAATCGAGAGACCGGTAGCGTGTTCAGTTGTTCATGGCCCCCTACTCCTAATGCTTGTTTGAAGAGGTAGTGTTAGAAGTTAAGATGATAAGAATAAAGTAATTTGAAAGGATGTGAAAAGAGAGCCATTTCATATAAGTACAATGGGTACAAAAGTAAAGCATTAAATGCAAGACATGCCACCTTGATGTTCGCAAATCTTCCTCGATACGGTTCTTTTTGAGAAGGCTGGACAACCATTGTGGTGGTTACACTTTCATCAGTTTAGTTCGCTAAGAGAGAAAGATTCAGTGAATTAAGGTTTAGATTTGTGAGAGAGAGCTCTATAGAAGAAATTAAGATGGCAAAAGGTTTTGCCTCTCTACTCATCATAGCATTAGCAATATTAAAAGTATGATATCATGGGATAACTTGCGCGAGGTGGTTAATGACATGGATTTAAGAGATGGTTATAATTTTTTATCGCCGACGAAAAATGATAGGGCAAATGGGCCACCTGAAAGAAGTGTGTTGATGTAAAAGTAGTATGTGAAGTATGGCCTTTGATTACCATATACAGGTCCTTTTGCCTTGGTTTTGATACATTGGAAGATTTTTTTGACTATGTTAATTCCTAGCGCATGGTATCTAATCGTGGTAGTAGCGAGTTTGTTGAGTTATTACCGTAATTTGATTTTGAGGTGTTGTCATCAATTTTTACTTTGAGGACGTGTCCCACTGGGACCTCCATAGAAGGTTGGTTTTGTCTCCAAGCTAGATCAGAGTAGGGGTGGAAGTTTTTCTACAAAGAAACAATTGACAAGAATTAGATGTAAATGATCTTTTTTTGTGGAGTTTGTGACGAAGGAAGGAATATCAGTGCTGCCTAATGCTAGTAGGGAGCCTTCCCTAGGGTTGAAGTCCCCTGAACCTTCTCAGTGTTCAAGGTTTGTTTATTCAGTTGGGGGCTTTTGCTCGTCAAAGAGTAAATGTATTTGTGTAAAAGATATTCTAGATGACCAAATGCTATCTTTGGCCGACCTGTTGGTGGGAGAGAAAAGAAAAATCAAGAAGCCTCTTCTAGTGAAGAAGGAAGCAATGAGGCTTGTGGATGTTCTCCCTTTTGCTAAAGGGGAAGATCTAATTGGGATAACCATTGACAAGTAGATGAGGCCGAAATCTAAAAGAAATGCTAAGGAGGCCAAGAGCAAAGCGCTCTATC
Source organism: Dillenia suffruticosa (assembly GCA_033439265.1). NCBI lineage: Eukaryota > Viridiplantae > Streptophyta > Magnoliopsida > Dilleniales > Dilleniaceae > Dillenia > Dillenia suffruticosa. The sequence goes on from JAVTVX010000001.1 coordinate 13,221,426, forward strand.
GAGTAATGCTCTCCCAATTTCGATGTTAAGGAGGAAAAGGAGAAAGGTGCTAATGTCAAGCCTTGGTGAGGATGTTGGGGAGAATAAGGACCAGAGGTCACCGAAGGCTTCTAAGGTTCCGCTTTTAAATGCGGCCAAATAAATAGAGGCTGAAGAGTTTAAGCTTGAGGTGACCTTTCCTCAATCTCCGATGTTAGCGCTTGATGAGGGTGGTGGTAGAGAAGCTACCGCGGAAGGTTTTGTTAGAGAGGCTATAAAAGGCAGAGATGAGGGAAGGGTGTCGAGAGGGATACTTTCGATGTAGCAGGGAATGTGCCTCCCATGCATGCAACATGAGAGATTGAAGCAAGGACTTCTTTAACCTTTCTCGAGTCCTTACATATACGGAAGGGTAAAAGGAAGGTGTCGGAAAGGACTATTCCTCTACCTGCTATTTTTGTCATATCCTATGATAGGAGGAAGGATCTTCGGAAGAGGGATACTATAGCAATCAGCACCGGTAACCATCGCTATAGCTACCTGGATGTTACGAATGCTACGAGGGTGGCCGAGCAGATGGATTACTATCACATTGAGCTGGAACTAAATGGCTAGTCAATGGAGTAAGGGCAATGAAGCTCTTATGTCCTTTGGGCTCCAGTTATGAATCTTCCTTTTAGGGTATGTTTTATTAGGATTTTGGTTTTATGTAACTAGTATGTTTTGAGCAGACTATTGCCTTAGTCAAGTTCCAAAGGTTAAAAAGAGAACAATTAATCAGGCATCTGGAACACCGTACAACTATATGGGCAAAAAGATCTCTCAACTATGCGATGTCTGGCATAAAGGAAGAGGGAGATAGAAGAGGAGAGAGCAACCAAGGCTGCTTTAGGCAACAAAAATGAGGAGGTTGAATACTCAAAGGCTAACCTGGGGTTGGCACTCCAGCAGTGCAAAGTGGCTCTCACAAAGTACGAGAGATTGGAAGCAGTGGCAAAGGTGTATGAAGTAAGGCTGAAAGCTACTAAGAAACTTGCACAAGCGCAAGAGCAGACACTTCTTGCCAAGAATAGAAGATTGCTAAGTTGGGGGAGGCCACGCAAAGGCGGTCGATAACCACAAGCACGCCTAACATAAGCTGTCTGAAAGGCTATAGTGTGTTAAGGAGATCATTCGTCGGGCAAAGCTAGTGAAGGCTGTGACTATAGGTGCTAATGGTGTCAACTCTGAAGTGCCTAGTTTGAAACTCGTTGATACTCATTTGGGCGATGCTTCTCGCGAGGTAGTTGATGAGAGTGTTAATTTGCAGCCCTTTGGGCCAACTTTGAGTCTCTTCGATAGAAGGCACTTCCTCCTCCTCTGCCCCCTCATTGTAGTCCCTAGGTTTTGCTTTTTCCCTTTCCTTTTTTCTGCCTTTATATATCTCTCCTTGACTAGCACAGGTCTTACGTTTTCTACTATAAATCTGATGTTTGAATAAATAAACATTTTTGGTAATCTTGTTTTCTAATATGTTCTCATTTCAACCGTATTCATGTCATTTTGTTGGTTATGTATTGGAGTGTAAGGATGTAGACTCAAAGTCGTTTCCAATTGCATCATGGTTGAGAGTATTAAAACCCCATTGAGATGTCCAAATTGATAGAGTAGGAGTCAGACTTAGTTTGCATAGTGGGATTCATGTACAGAGAAGTGATGGTGATGCCTTGCTAAGGTCCCCGCAAGACACTTAGTAGAGAGAGAATACAGAACCCTTATAAGGCATAGAGTTGAGAGAGTGAGAGTAAGGAACCCTTACAAGGCACGGAGCTGAGAAAGTAGACCATGTATGCCCAATTGGGAGTTACATCTCGTATTAACAATACATTTAGATGTGTAAGCCAAGAGAGCTAGCCGTGTCTACCCGATCAGGAGTTACATCCCATATTGACAACACGTTTGGAGGTGTAGCGCCAATAGAGTAGGTCGTGTCTACCCAATTGGGAGTTACATCCGGTCATAATTTACATCCCTAATTAATGACACGTTTGGATGTATAAAGCCAAGAGAGTGGGCCATATCTACCTAGTCGGAGTTACATCCCAAATTGACGACACGTTTAGAGTTGCAACGTCAAGAGAGTAAGCCACATGCGATATAGAGTCATGAACAAAGCAACAATAAGCAGTGAGCAAAAATTACTAGACTGGAGTATTTGGTGACCCTCAGTTACAAGGGAGCATCCTAATTCCGAGAGGTGTCCTGAATTTGATCCTCATGTACCTGGTACTTAGTAGCACTTCCAAAGCATTCAAACTGGATCAACCCATGATGGTATTGTAAGCTGACGATAACTTGACCATGTTAAATGTTATCATAGCAGTTGCACGATTGGGTAGTGTTACCAGAGTTACCGAGAGGGAAATAGTGCCCTCATGGTATAATCATACGCCTGAGAGTCCCTTCAGAGGTCTGGCTTGAGGTTGAAGATGTATCTAATTAAGACCTATTAGTTGGAAACCGTCCCAATAAAGAAGATTGCAATCTAGTTTTTGATCAAAAAAGATTCCCTTTACCGTGTATCGGCCTACTTTGGTAGTGATAACCAATGAGTTATGGCAACTTGGTTCCACTCCTACCAGGTCATTATCATCCAAACCTATCTAGGCCTTTTTTTTCTTATGCCCTTTCTCAATGCGAGCAGTGAGAACTTCTTTAAAGGTGGATGCCTCAGTCATCTAGAAGATCGAAATGACTATCTATTCTATCTGGCCCCACCCGCCACATGTCCATTTGGGCTGTTAGACTCTGAATCAAAGGAGTTTCACTTAAAGAAGTGAGTGTTGATGAGGAGTCTCTGTTTTGTATTTGAAGGATTACCCCGTTGGCTTGATTGCAGACGACTCCTGGGAATGATAGCTCATTCGGCTTGTTCGTTCAGCCTGCTGCACATAGACTCGAGGAGGGTATGCTTATGAATCTCTACAGTCAACCATCTTGAACCAAGACCTCAAGCTTGTCCTTCAGCTTTCTGCATTCGTCCATTAGGTGAACGTAGTCCCTATGGAAGTAGCAATATCGAGTTTTCTCTTTCTTCGAATCATTCCCTATAAGACGTAGGGGCCATCTAACGTAAGGTTTGTTTCTTATCTGCATCAAGATCCGATTAAGTGTATCATTTAAGGGGGTGTAATTGGTGAACCTGCAATGAGAAGGAAGTCCCAGTCAGCTCCTATTGGGGGAGGGTCACTGTGGGAAGCTACTACACTTGTTTCTCCCCATTTTATTTTGATGTTTATCGAACGCCTCAACTTCTTCCACTACAATGTATTTTTCTACTCGGGTGTAGAATTCTTGAATGGTGGATGGAGGATTTTTTGTTATGGAAGTCTTCATTCTTGAGGGCCATAATCCAATAAACAGCACTGCCAGCGCGATCGTGTGGTCTAAACCAGAGGCCTTCATCATCTCGGTCTTGAAATCGTTGAGAAAAGCTCATAAGGACTCGTCTTTCCTTTGTTACAATGATGGAAGGGATGTAAATTTCCTCTTGACCCCCCAGTTGATCACAAAGTGAGTTTCAAACTACTACCGGAGTTGGGAAAAATTCCTAATGCTGAATGGAGCGAATTAAACCATGTTAGTATATTGTACTTCAGGGTTATGGGGAAGTGCTTACACATAGCTGCAACTGACATGTCCCTTGAGATCATCACTATCACGAAGTGGGCTATGTGGTCTTGAGAATCGATAGTACCATCGTACCTCTCTATAAGAAGGAGGAGTACATATTACAAAATCGGCTCAGTAGAAGCTTTGGGATCAAAAGGAGAGAGACAGGTGGCATATTAAGTAGCAGTGACTTTTCCTGTGCTAACACATTTAAGTTCATTGGTCATGAGTTCTTCAACATGCTTCTTCATATCGTTTGGTTCATGTTGGGAGGTCACCGAGGGCTCTTGGTGCCTTCAAGATTGAAGCCTATGTGAGCATATGTGCCTTGCTCTTTGAGAGGATGAAGCTTCTTGTTTGAGGACACGGCTAATTTCTTCTAATTGCTTGCTAATGCCGTGCATCTTTGACTCAAGTCTTTCCATTTAGGAGCGGCTGACTCTATTGGGAGAGACTGGAGCAAAGGTGGAATTGGTTGGTTTTGAAGTTGGGCATTAGGTAGCTAGGGCTCTCCCTAAGGGAGTGTTTCCATCTGGCAGAAGTATCCGGTTGATTGTTGGGAGCTACTAGTAGAGGAGGGTTCGTGGGATTGGACATCTATCCTCCTACCACAGACATAGCCTTTGAAGTATTTCTAGTCTTTCTTCTTGGCGGCACAGCAATTGAAATGGCACTAAAGTAGGGTGTGAATATGTTGGTTAAAAGATCAATCTATTCCTACAGACGATGCCAATCTAATGGAAATGGATTTTGCTCCACAGATAACTACTCCATTGACCCGAGTGGGAGTCGATGTTGATGAGTCTTTTGGACCTTCAAGAGTGGTAGAACTTACAAATACCACCGGAGGGTACTTCGGTGAGAGACCAACACTCAAGCTAGAAAAAGCAATGATGAAAGAATGAGAAACATACTAGATAGAGCCGCAGAGCAGCTCTATGTTGCTTTTGTATGAGAAATGTAGAGTTAATGAATTTACCTAGTTGGTTGCCTATGTTGAGTATATATATATATATATATATATACCTGTATGCATGGCAAGTTTCATAGACATTTAGGGACTAGTTTCCTTGTAGAGATTTTATTGAGAATCTTTTAAGATTATAAGAACTTTAGTCAAAGATCTTTAAAAGACTTAGAATTCTGTTAATTACGAGAAGTTCAAGTTGTCATGAAAATTCCCTGCCTTATTAGGAGTAATTACCGAGATCTACTTCCTTATTGAGATAGATTTCCCCCAATACTAGGGGAGATTCGTATCAGATTAAAGAAGGTTTTGATCTATTAGAGGTTTTCTTCCTTGTTGGATGATCACATGTTGGACTTATCACGTAATGCAAATTATTTTTATATTGACGGAAAGTATCCAACAAGGAATAAGGACAACCGAGAGGTTCGAAGGCCGAGGGTTAAAATGATCAAGAGGTCAAGGGACCAAGAGGCTTGAAAGATATAAGTGAGAGCACTTAACCTAGAAAGCAATCAACCGAGAAACTGGGAGCGTGTTTAGATGTTCATGGGCCTTATTGCTATGGCATAATAGGCTTGTTATTTCCCAGTAATGGGCCATTAGATCTTGTACCATCAGTTTGAAAACACATAATTCCTCCCAAATAGAGTTGAGTCTTGTGAAGGGGATTGAATACAATTGATACATCAGATTATATATCTACGGATCATCTGGTTATGAAAATCATTGATGTAACTTCTCCCAAATTTGGGCTGCTTCATTGAGATAGAATATAGTTGAGGCTATTAATAGTGTTTGGACCTCAATAACCAAGAAATGATAACATTATTACATCTCCAGGCTCCATTGTTTGGATCTGTCATGGATGGTTTTGGAAGAGTTCTACAAAAGAAACCCACTTTGTTTCTAATCGAAATTGCAAGAATGAAGGATTGCCTCTACATAACATAATTTGACGCATTGAGTTATGGAGTCTGCTGGTTTCATAATTTCTTAAAGTAGAAGAGTCTAAAAGTCATCCATTTAAGAATTTAAGAATCACAAAGTTAGAGAGTCTTAAAAGTTTGATTAAAGTTAATAGTCTTGCGCGAGTGATGCATTTAAATTTTCTATTTATTGTAGTTTGTGGAATCTTTCGTTAGAACTATAAATATATGTACTGAGAGTCTATGTTTGCAAAAGGAATGTAGTCAACAAAAAATCAAATAAAATACATAATTTGAAAATTTTTGTGAGAGCTCTCCAGTAGCAACTTAACTGTCTTTAATTTATTTTTTAATTCATTAGCCTTCTGGTATCAGAGCTCAAAAGAAACTCTGGACAGAGCTTTTAGTTCACGTGAAAATCCGAATGTTTCCTTCTCCTGAATTCCAGTATTTGGAGGAGAAATCTATGGCTTGGAAGGTGAAGATGAGGACAACATTATTGGCTGAAGGTCTTTGGAGCATTGTTGAAAAAGGCTTCGAGGAACCTAAAAATGTTAGCCAACTCACAAATTTGCAAAAGCATAGGCTTAAAGAAAACATAATGGTAGATGCCAATGCTCTCTCAAAAATTCAAAATGGAGTCGCATCTTCTATTTTCCCAAGAATTCTAAGAGCCAGCATAAGAAAGGAAGCACATGAAATTTTGCAAAGAGAATTTGGAGGAGATGAAAAAGAAATAGGAGTGAAGCTTCAATCCTCAAGGAGGGAGTTTGAAAATATGAAGATGATGGAGGCAGAATCTGTGAAAGGTTATTTTTCAAGAATTATGAAAGTGGTGAATTAAATGAAATCTTATGGTGAGAATATTTCTGATGAGAAGATAATTCAAAAAATTCTCGCAACATTTCTTAAAAAGTTTGATCCAATTGTTGTTGTCATTGAAAAAAAACAAAAAATCTTTCCAACTTAGCAATTGAGCAACTAATGGGCTTATTATTGTCTTATGAAATGAGAAAGCTAAAAATGCAAAACATGCTATAGCTCTCCAAGCCAAACTCTCTCCCATTGACTCCTTCCTCCTCCACCATCGCAAATCATAAATGGTTCCTTCCTCTTCCACCATTTTCGGCTCCCAATTTTAATGGTATACTCCCATTTTGCCATCATCAAGAAATCTCTCTCTCCCTTTTTGTTTGCTTTCTCAAATGTAAACCATCGAAAAAAATTCAAATTATTTTTTGATGGAATGTGGTCTGAAAACCCATTAATACGAGACATAAGCCCAAGACTCGACGGACAAAATGAGCTAAAACATGCCAAAGCATGTCATTTATACGGGATATGCCTCCCACAAGGTAGGCACATCCCGTCCTCTTAGTACGTTTCAAGTTGACTCTTCACGGTAGCTTCCTGATTGGCTCTCAAATCTTTTCGTTGCTTGGTGCAACTATTTAGCTAAATGCAATATTCACTCTCCTTTAAATTGTTGAGACAACCTCTCGTAATCAGGAAGGAAACCTTTGACAACTATCAATAAGGAAAGTAATCTTTGGTGATCTGAATTTTTTTCTTAAATAATAATACTTTAAATTTTTGGAAATCTCTCATTAGGATTCCCATAATCTTAGGATATTTTCATAAGAAAATTAGCGTTTTAACGGACCGAATGCATATGAAACTCACTAGTGGAGACCATATATACATTATTAAGCTAATCAGTCAAGTATGCTCTTTGAACTTACACATAGCATACAAAGGTATATTAGAGCTCTCTTTCAGTCTATTTTTTCTTTTTGAAAACCGCTTTCTGATTTGAGTATCGGAATCTCCCCCACCGGAGCACTCTCTGAAGGCCTTTTTCAAGTCTTATTAATCAAGATTGTCAGATTGCCAGTCATCCCGTTCAAATCAACAGAGTCATTATCTGTGGAATAAAACCCACCTCCAATACTTTTAAATAGAAAAATTGGTTTGCTTTCTTCAAATTATATCAAAAAATGGAGGAGCCTAGGGATCGAAGAAATTGGGACGAAGAGGCTGGAATCGAATAGCCGACAAACAAAGGTGGTACACATGGCGCTCAAGTCCAAAATCAATAGTAGTATGAATTTAATCATTTAAAGGGCAATCATTGTTGATTTCATTTCATTTATATGGTCCTTCTAGGAAAATTAGGGTTGCGAGTAAAATGTTTGATCCAATGTTTGACAAATTTTTTTGCAACACTTTGAAAATTTTTTACTTTAAAATATCTTGAAAAACTTTGATAAATTAACATGTTTATATTTTTAATTTTCTATTAGAGAATGAAAACTAGAATTAGAGTAGAAAATAGGAGTAAGAAAAGGAAAAATGTACTCTCCCTAGACTATTATTCTCTATGAAAAAAAAATATATATATATATATATATGGTTACAGAAGTTAATTAATGATACCTTCAATGGATATGACCATGTATACACTACAAAAAAACAAGAATTCAGCGACGAAATTTAGCAACGACAAATATTCGTCGCAAATCTGCAATAAATTTAGCAACAAAAAATGGTATCGTCGCAAATTAGCTATGATTTTAGTAACAAAAAAATTTTCATTACAAAATTTGTTGCTGATTTTTGACGAAAAATTTTTGACACAAAATTCATTACAAATTTGCAACGAAAAAAGAATTCGTTGCTAATTTGCAACGAATTTCAAAATTCATCGCTTAATTTGCAACGAATTTATAATTCGTCCCAAATTTGCAACGAATTAAATTCGTCCCAAATTTGTAACGAATTAAAAATTCATCCCAAAATTTGCGACGAATAAATTAATTGTCCTAAAATTTGCAACAAAATCAAAATTCGTCCCTAAATGTGAGACAAATTCGCTTATTCGTCCTAAAATTTTACAACAAATTTCTCAATTCATCCCTAAATTTGGGACGAAAACTAATTTGTCCCTAAATTTGAGACGAATTTCTAAATTCGTTACAAATTTAGCGACAAATATTTATATTTGTCGCAACAAATTCAATTATTTGTTGCTAAATTTGTTGTAAATTAGTGACAAATATAATATTTGTGGCAAAATTTGTCACTAAAATTCATTTTTCGACCACTCTTTTAATTACTTGTATTAAAAACATTTTCTAATATTAAAAAACGATTTGTAAACGGTGATATGTACTAATAACGTATAAAATGTTAAGATGTTCACAAAATTTTATATAAAATAGTTAATTCATTATCTGTTTATATAAAAGAATAATAAATAGTATAATCTTTTAAATTGGTACATTCATTTTCTATAACTTTACAATTCTTTTAAATTATTACAAAAGATTATTATTGATACATTCATTATCTGTTTAATTTTCCATTCGCAGTATTAATAACTTTATCTTATAAATTTTTTCAAGTATTCGATTCACTAAACTAAGAGTTAAAGTAGAAATATTTGTTAATTAATGATCAATATAATGAATTTTTTTTATAATTATATTATAGTATGCAAATATTGTTAATAGTTTCTCTATTTAGTTTTTATTTTAGTGCATTCAATGAGTTATTTGTCAAAAACCATAAGTATCGTTGCTAAATTTGTTGCAAATTGTAAAGGAAAAAATTATTACTTGCTAAATTCATTGCAAATTGCAACAAAAACATATATTCATTGGAAATTTAGCAATGAAAACATTCTTTGGTCACAAATTTTAGCGACCAAAAAAATATTCATCCCTGAATCAAGAACGAAAAAAATATTAATCCCTGAATCAGGGACGAAAAAAATATTCGTTCCTGATTACGAAAAAAATTTTCATCCCTAATTTTGGGACGAGTTTGTTTTTCGTCCCTGATTCAGGATAGGGACAAAACTTTTTGTCCCTAATTTCAATATATTCAACACTTCCTTCTCATTCGCACTCTTACTCTCTCTCTCTCGCTTTGTTCATTTTCAAATAGCCGCAAATGTGGCTCTGCGAAGGGACGAAAAAAAATTTCGTCCCTGAATCAGGGACGAAAAAAATTTTCATCCCTGAATCAGGGACGAAAACATCAGGGACGAATTAAGTTTTCGTCCCTAATTCAGGGAGGAATTCAGGGACAAAAAGTTTTTGTCCCTAATTTTAATATATTCAAACTCTTCCTTCTCACACTCTTACTCTCTCTCTCTCTCTCTCTCTCTCTCTCTCTCTCTCTCTCTCTCTCTCTCTCTCTCTCTCTCTCTCTCTCTCTCTCGCTGTTCATTTTCGAATAGCCGCGAAGGTGGTTCTGCGAAGGGATGTCGGATCTGCGATGGTGTTAGGTAATCTCTCTCTCTCTCTCTCTGGCCCGTAGATGGCAGATCTAGTGGCCAGCCATCGGATCTGAGCTCTAGAAGGCAAATCAGGCAACCAAGCCACCGAATCTGCCCTTCACGGGACAACCGCGGCAAGGGGCCGCAGCCCCTGTGTGGCCAAGCCGTACAAAGGGCCCACCAGCCGCAGCAAGGGACCGCCGCCCCTACACCGCCCAAACATGCGAAGGGGTAGCTGGCCCGTGCGCGGCCCTGCCATGCGAAGGTGCCGTTGGCCCCTCTGCAGCCCCGCCTCGCGAAGGGGCCGTTGGCCCCTATGCTACCCCGCCTCATGATGGGGCCACAGGCCCCTGCGCAACCCAGCGTGGCCCATGAGGCTAGGCCCTTACACGGCCCATCCCAATCCAACATTCTACTTTTATGCATATTTTTTTAAAAATTTTTTGAGAAATATTATTGAAAAAAATGTTTTAATAATATATATTAGTTATTTATAATTGTTTTTTATGTGTCAAGATTTGCGATTCTCGAATATTTGGATTGGTAGCTATTACTACTGTTGATATCTAAGCCTATCGGTGAGTTATTACTTGGTTGTGAGAAATGTTTTAATTTGTACTGTAATGATTGAAAAATGCAATTATGTTAATTTCTATGTTTTTATTGTTTTTATTTCTATATTGATTTATTTTTATTGTATTTAGTGGTTGATTTAATGATATTACTGAATTTGTTAAATTTAATTTTTTATATAAAATTGGAATCGAAAGTGTTGATAATTGATTAAGTGAAATATTATGTTAACAATAATCAGTAATTTATAGTAAATCTTATATCGATTAGTTAAATAATCAATGTTGTTAAATGTTCAATATTTTATACTTTATTTGATTATATGATAATATTTAATGTTATTGTAATAATTTAGTTATTTTGTTTGATATTAATTAAGTTTATAATATTATTTATTATTATATTAAATTTTTGTGAAATTAAGATTAGTATTATTGATGATATTGAGTTTTGTACAATTAACATTTTTATTTATTGTTATATCAATTTAGTTGGGATTAATGATGATATTAGTATTGATGATTTAGTCATTTTTTTAGTAGTTTTATTAATATTTAAAAAATTTTAAATTTGAAAACAGGAAAAATGTAGAACGAAAGAAATTGGATGTATAAAAAGAACTTATCTGATCGTCGGGGTTTAACTGATGAGTTTATTTTTGGATTGGAAGAATTTTTAGATTTTGCTTATTGTCATGTTGATTTTATGGATGTGAATAAGTTATGGTGTCCGTGTAAAAGGTGTCGTAATGGTAAATTTTTACAATGTGATAAAGTTAGGAAATATCTTTGTAAAGTTGGTTTTATCCCGAATTACTATAATTGGACATGTCATGGTGAACCGTTCATTTTTTATGAGATGTATAGACGAAACAAACAATTCTCAGCTAGTGGTGATCAGAATTATTATAATCAATTGAATCCATATCAGAGGATGGTAATTGATGCAGCGGGTCCAAATTTTGTTCCGTATTTTGTTCCCGAACCAAGCACTGCAAGTTCTAGCTTTGCTTCAACATTTGAACATGGGTATACTAGTTATGCATCACCATTGGAAGAGGTAGAAGTACCAGGTGTTGATAAAAATGTGAATAATGAATCATCTCTCCAATTTCAGGAAGCGTTAAAAGCTACAGAAAAACCTTTGTGGGCTAGTTGTGATAGCTACACTAAGCTATCTCTAACCGCAAGACTATTGAATGTCAAGGCAGAGCATAATGTGTTTAAAGATTGTTTTAATGATTTTGTTCAAGTTATTGGAGAAGTGTTGTCGCGTGATCACATTATGCCCAATGATTTCTATAGTATGAAAAAATTGGTGAAAGAATTAAGTTTTCCGATGGAAAGAATTGATGTTTGCAGAGATGCTTGTATGCTATATTGGGGAGATGATAAAGATGTAGAATTTTGAAAATTCTATAATCAATGCAGATACAAGAGTACTAGGTTGGGTCGTAATCAGCGGCATACATCATACAGACAAATATTTTATTTGCCTTTTACTCCTAGGTTACAAAGGCTTTATACATTTGAGACCACTGCTGAACACATGACCTAGGATGCAAATCATGAAATAGAAGAGGGGTTAATGTGTCATCCTTCAGATGCAGAGGCGTAGAAATATTTTGATAGAACATATCCTGAGTTTGCGAGAGAGACTCGAAATATTAGGTTAGGTCTCTCTGCTGATGGGTTTGCTCCATTTAGTAAATCAGGAAGAATTTATTCTTGTTGGCTAGTTATCTTAACTCCGTATAATCTTCCACCCGGTATGTGTATAAAGACACCGTATATGAATAGTGGGGTTTGTGTTCAGTCATCCAATGATGGTGGAGGTCAAAATGATTTTTATGGTTTGTTGGATGAAATCGTAAAGGTAGAGTACCCTAGTCTAGAATTACGGGTTGTTTTATTTATGTGTCACTAGTTTGACCCTGTCAAAAGAATGAAAGTGCATCCACAGTTTAATTTGGTTGAAATAAATCATAAGAGATTGTATAATTAATTTGGTTGAAATAAATCATAAGAGATTGTGTAAAAGATATGAACTATTTGTGTTGTCACAACAAGCGATTCAAGTATTTTATATTTCATATCTTAGTTTGAAACGTGACAAAATTGATTGGTGGTTGTTTATAAAAAGAAAGCACGAAAAAAATTGAGAAACATTGGGAAGACATAACATATCAACAAGAGCAAGTTGCCAATACATTTCAGACCGAGAAATATAATATTCCAACGTTACGAGATCCCAACGGAGTAGTGATAGATGTGGATGCAAATGAAATTCATGAAGAAGATGAAAAATCTAATTTTGAGACAGATGATGAGGATGAGGATGTTGATGATAATGATGTTGAAAAGTCTAATTTTGAGACACATGATGAGGATGAGGATTTTAATGAGGATTTTGATTTTTGATGATGGGTAAGTTTTGTTCTCTTAGTATAATAAAAATCGGATATTTATCTATTTACTGTCTCATTCTTAAATTTATATATTTGATTTGTTAATATACTATCTTTTTTTCTATAGGTCATTAGAAAAGATTTATTGACATATTGGTGTCTTGTTTCGTCACATTTAATTTGTCGAATTAAATATAGTAAGTTTATTCATGTTCTTTGTTATGTATCTCATGAACATGCAATTTTTATTTTTTTTATTTTTGTTAATAATATATTATGGTTAACAGTTTCGACGTGGCGGCCATAGACTAAATTCTGATGGAAGATCACGCTCTTCACCATCGCAGTCCGCTTCGGCACCTTCGCAATCTCATTCCCTTGCCGGCAATGTACCTTCTCCTCCTTTTACTGTTGCAGGCCCTTCGCATTCTCAACAAATGGCTAGTAATGTACCTTCACCAGTCCTTTCGGTGGAATACTCGTATGCAGATAGGGAAGATAATCGAGAGTTGATACCCTCGTACGGGGATTCGTAAGTACTAAATTGTAAATTTTCAGATGCATATTTCTTTTATTTATAAAACAAATTATTCTTTTAACTATCTTGTTTATTTAACATTATTTATTTGAAATTTTATAATAGATTTACAAATTTTGTACATGTTATTCACGAACTTAATAGAATAGTGAATAACCATTGGGGAGGAGATTCAATGACTTACACAAACACTCCGGAAGAAACAAAAGAGCTATGGTGGAGCGAGTTCAAGGTAAGTTATCCCAATCAGTTTATGTATGAAATTAAGTTAATAGCTTTATAATTAATTGGTTTTTTTCCATTGCAGTGACTATTCACTTGGAACGAGACTGAAGAGTTGGAAATAAGAAAGATTTTCAAGAAAAAATGTGGCGATCACATCTAACACGTTCTAAATCATGTGAAGAGACACAGAAAAAAGCCAAACTGCACACCGAACAAAATTGAGGCATGATTGTAAATTTTTGGGAATCGGAGGAGAACAAACGAAGGAGTGAGCAGAATAAAAAAAAAAAACCAAGCTTATAATTCAGGGGAATTGTCTGCGACGTATGTGGAAGGTTTGATCAATATCGGTGAATATAGAAATAGATTGGTAATTTTGTACAAATACCAATTTTTTAATCTAATTTAAACTATTTCATTATTTTTAATAGTGTTTTTTTATTTTAGGCCAAGAAAACAGGGACCGAGTCTTCATTTATAGATACTTTCATGCGCACATTTCATAAAAAAGATAAGACTTGGAGTCGGGAGAGAGTTAAAGCAATTAAGGTTTGTAATTTCAAAACTTCAAATTATTTAATGAACATTTTCAATATTGATTTGAACATATAATGTTGAACATATTATAACAATATAGGAAGATGAATTTATTAGGTTAGTCTCTTCCAAGTTTATTTTTATTACTGACTCGATTTTTTTATTTCTAATGAATTACTTGATAAAAATTCTCTTTTTTTTTTCATAAATTTCAACTTATTCAATGTTAATATGAATGTTCATAATTTAGATCCTATATAATTTCATGATTTATGTTACAAATTTTTTTATTTTCCTTCATATATATATATATATCTAATCAAGACTATATATGTTTGTATTATATTGTTATTGTAAATTTATTTTAATTTTTCTTATTACAATACAAGAGAAATATAATAAATTATCACGCAGAAGTTCAAGTGCTAGTGATGATGCTGGCGGATTTGAGCCATCTGTTGATAACATGAAAACATGACTCGAGGTGACTGATGAACCAAAAGGGGGTAGAGTAGTTAGGCTAAGTTCTTTGAGCAGAACTTACAAAATCACTGGTTCATCTTCTTCCACCCCACCAGCAGTCAGGGCAGAAATAAATCAATTTAATCAAGAGGTGATCCATTTGAAGGAGTTATTGCTGCAAAGAGATTAGGAATTCAATGAATTTCAAGCAAAGCACACGCAAGAAATGAATGAGTTCCGCACGCAGCAAATGTTAATCATGTAGCATCTTCAGTGAGCCTCCGCTCCAAGTCAGATTCCCCCTTCTATTTCTCCTCCTGATAATGCTCGCGATGGTGATGAAGGTGATGATTTCTTTGATGATGATTATGATGACGATGGTGGTGGAGGTCATGCTTGAAATTGTGTACTGTTATTTGACTGTTACATCTAGATATTCGTTATATTTATATAGTCGTTACATTTATTTTTTTGGTTATGTATGGCTATTGATATTTTAATATTTAGACTTTATCTTACTTTTATTTTTGATATTACTATTACGATTTTTTGTTGAATTTTTAACTTATTGATTTTATTGAATAGTTAGTTATATTGATGAGTATAGATGGATAAAATTTGATATAAAAAATGATTTGGATAATTAATTATTGATGGAGTTGGATGAGCATGTATAAATACATGTTATATAAGGAAAAATGGTCCAAATATGCCAATAAAATTTATATTCATCGCAAAATATATATTCATCGCAAAATTTGTCCCTGAAAACTATGCACGTCACAAATTTCGTTGCTAAAATTGAATTATAAATTTTGATTAGCGACGAATTTTGCAATGAAAAATATTCATCGTAAATTTGTGATAAATTCTGCGACGAATTTTTTTCATTCCTAATTTGCCACGAATTACATTTCGTTGCAAAAATTCCGACAAAAAAAACTATTTGTCGTAAATTTGCGACGAAAATTAGATTCGTGGCAAATATGCGACACAAAAGATTTCGTAACAAATTTGTGACGAATTATTTTTCGTTGCTAATTTGTGACGAATAACTTATTCGTTGCAAAATTTGCAACAAATATTTTTTCGTCTTTAAATTTGCAATGAAAATGTTATTCGTCGCAAATTTACAACAAATAAGTTTTTTGTCGCAAATTTTACAACGAAAATTTTATTTGTTACAAATTTGCAACGAATAAAATTTTCATTGCTAAATTTGTCGCACATTTGCTACGAATTTTGCAACAAAAAAATATTTGTTGGAAATTTTTGCAATGAATAATTAATTTTTTGTCCTAAAATTTTGCGACGGTTTGTTAGCAACGAAAAAAAATTTGTTGCAAAATTCGTCACAAATTTGTTTTGAAACAAATTTTTCTTGTAAATTTGTTGCAAATTTTGTCGCAAAATGATTTGTTTTTTTGTAGTTATATATCTCGTTTGGGAGCCTTGTAGGAGCGGTTTGCACAAAAAATTAAAGTTAAGGTTGTATCAAGAATAAGGATGGCAACGTTGTGGATATGGTGCAATTTTTTATATTATTATATTCATCCCAAAAGTCGAAGTCTATGATTCATATCCAACTCTAACTAGTGAAAAGAAAAATATATCCGACCTTATGGTATTTTTCACAAAACAAACCAAATTGAACCAAATCAAGCCTACGGATTTTCAAAAACTAATCAAACCCAACCGGACACGAGAGTCCAAAATTTGTGGAGGAATGTGAGAGAAGCCTGATGCGTGATAGACTGGAGATGAAAACTCGAGTTCTCTACTCTATGCTTCGCTCTACCGTGTTTTGAAGGATGAAACCAAAGGCAGACGATGAAGAAGAGAGAAGAGGGCATGAACTGGAGTTGGCACATGAACTTCATCTCTCTAGGGTCTTCAAAAATCGACTTCGTCTCTCCTCTCTCTCTCTTTTTAAAAATCAACTTCATCTCCTGGTGTGTCATCAAACTAACAAAAATAAATTAACCTACTTCACAAAATAGTAATATAGAGTGAGTAAGGTCATCTCTTTATAGAATGGTGGATTTACTTCTTTTAAGGAAATAAAAATAAAAATAAAATATGGAGTTTTGAAAATTAACTAAACTAATTAATTTAAGAAAAGAAATAACAAAAAGTAAATAACTCAAAATTAAAAAAATAAAAATTAATGGAAAATCAATTTTCTAGCCAAAGGAATTATGTCAACCTTGATTTGAGTTGATTGATCATTAATCAACATAATAATTTCAACAAATTATAAATAAATTGGTTATAGTCATTTAACAAATACTGAACAACTAATCTCCCCTTATTTTATCGATAATTAAGAGAAACTCTTTAATTATTTCTCTGATCGAAAGACAACTATAAAAAAATTCTTAGAATTTAATATTCTAACAGTTTAAGATATTAAAAGACCCAATTTTTATTAAAAAACACTCAATGGATTTATTTAAATTAGATTATTTAATTCCATGATATAGATTAGACTACTAATAAGTCTATAAATTTATATCATTCACCATTATATTAAAACAAACAAATAATTATGGATTTACTATCTTAATTAGTAACAGATTATTCTAAAATTATTAAATATTGGTACTATTCAATAAAGCAAAATAAATCATGAACAATTAAGTGTGAGAATTAGATAAATATCTATGATATGTCGATATAATATACTCGATTAGAGTTCACAATCATATGAAATCAAATTTTCAATAACTTTTCAACTAAAAAATAAATTTAAAAAGGAAACATAAAATAATGAAAACTCACAAAAGAAATAAACTATTGCCAGAAAAAGGACATAAGTGCTGCAGGGAGAAAACTCCCCAAGGACGTGACTCCTCTTGTTGCCTTCCATATATACATGAATGAGCTTCCCTTGCTTCTAAAAGGGAGATATTTCAAAATCGTAGGCAACTAATAAAAAAAAGTTTCTCCTGCCAAAATAATCCACTTGACTTGTCAAAGAAATTAATCAACTAAAATAGAATATCACAAATTTTATGGTTTCCAAAATTTCTATTCCCAAATATTTAAGAATAAAATAAAATCTTCAAACTCTTCAATGTTTCTAATTTAAGCTTCATCCTTTCTTGAATATTTGTGTAACTAGAAAGAGAACATGTTGATTTGGTTTTCAAAAAATCATGCATTATCTCCTGAGATCCACTGTCCACGTGTTAATGTAAAAGTATTATTGTCCATTTTTCCATTCCTTGCATTAATGCTTCAAATTAACTCATTTTTCTTCACTTTCCTTCATAAGCCTCCTTCATCAATTTTAGCATATCAAATATCACAAAATATAAATATTAATGTAATACTTATTCAAAAGTAAAGTAAAATCAATCATAATTATTATATCAATTTATATCCTATCATCTCATAGGGTTTTCAAAATCTTACCAAAATTGATGAAAGAGAACGGCCCAAACTAAAATCGAAACAAGGGAGAAGGGAGAAAGGTCGTTGGTGGGGAGAAGGAGGCAGGTAGAGTAAAGGAGAGACTATGTGGTGCATGTGATTAGGGTTAGGGATGTGATGGCTTCAATTTTAGGAAATTTATCAAATCTTAATTTTATTTTGTTAAAAATTATATTTGTCTCGGTCGGAATAGGTTGGATTTTTCAGGAATTAAATCCATACCTAAATTGATACAATTCAAAAAAAAACCCCACCCTAATCCCCTCTTAATCTATTTTTCAATTAAAAAAAAACCCTATTCATCAATCGGAATAATTGAGTATCCATCATGTTGAGTCAAATATTGTCATCCCTAATTAAGAAACTCTTAGTACTAGCTCTTAACAAAGAATTTTAAATTCCACGGTAAAACCCCTGACCCCAACTTATAATATCCCCATCCTTGCATGCTCATGCTTACCCAACTCAAGTATTAGGTGAGCTAATCGCGGTCCTAACCAACCTGACTGTATTGGATGATAAAAAAGGACAGACTTTTAAGCCTAGGAATACCGACATTTAGTTGATTTACTAGTTGAATATTAATTTTTCTTAAATAATATTTTAAATTTAAATTTTTTATATGACAAAATAAATATAAAAAAGTTTTATTTTTTAAAAATATTATCTTAAATCAAATTTAGTCGATTTTAATATGATTATTAGATATTAATAATTTATAATAAAAATAATTATTAAGCTTAGAAATTAGGCCTAAACTCTATTCGAATTGCACTTCTGGTACATATTTTTAGGCTGACATTGTTAAGTTAGATTGGGTCAACCACTCTGGCGCAATTTTAAAAGTAAAAGCCTAGGGAGTCAAACTCCCAAGCCAACTCACTCTATGAACAAGCTTATAGTCATCCACGCTTACACATCTACTATTTACCTTATAATATTTGAATTAAAACTATTTTTTCTCTTTTTAATATTGATAAATTGATATTTAAAATTATATTCTAATTAATTTAATTTAAATTATTGTCAAACTCATTATGAAACAAACTCTTTCAATATAATTATTTTTATTTTAAAATAAACCAATTATTGTTTTTGCAACTAACTCATTATCATAACCCCATCAAAATATGGAACGGTCATAATATTTAATTCTCTAGTTTCAATTTGAATATGTAAATTTTAAAATATTTGTTAACTTCAAACAACCCTAAGTGATCAAACAAAAGTTTCCTTTTATGTATTTATCACAAAAGCTCCTTTGATGTATTTATTACATCCCCCTCTTAACTAAGCCCAGGAAAGCCCACGCGAGCCCGGCGACAAAAGAAAAAGGAAATAAGAAAATTACAGCAAAAAAGGCGCTTCCTTCATGTGTCGCGGTTCCCGTCACACGTGCCCAAAATTTAGACCCTTTGGCGCCAAACAACATATGGGCCTTTATTTCAAACTACCGGCGCCAAACCCAAAATCATTCAGGCAAACCATTCACTAGTGAGACTCTTGGAGGGAAGGAGAGAGAGAGAAGCAGAGAAAAAGGGAATGCATTCAAGAACTGAATCAACATTAAGGGGCTCAGGCCAGCGATCCATTAAGTCATCATTTATTTTCACTTCAACCAAAAATCAGTAAGCAAAGGAAAACCCAAAACCCCACCTCATTTCCTTCTCACCTTCTGATTTTCTTTTTGTTGCAATTTCTAAAATTTAGGGTTTCTAATTTTCAAAATTTCAGTTCCAATGACACAATTAAAGGGGACCAAAACAGTGCTCCAAAGAAGGATGTACGGGTGTCGCTTTCCGACTTCCTCAATCGAAAGTTGCATAAAGCTTATGTTCCATCAAAGTCAATTCAGGTACCTAACCTTAATCAATGTATTTCATGTTCTTTTTTCACAAAATTTAGTCATGTTTGTGAAATTTTATGTTCAATTTTGGTGCTTTTAAGGGTAAGCAGAGGCCCTTTTCATCTGCCGTGAGTCGAGAAAATGATGTTGATGGTGAGATAAGTGTCAAGGAAAGAAAAGAAGAAGAATTTGTTCTGAACAGGTTTGTCTTTGAGCAGTTCAAAAGAAATGAAAGTGAAAATTGTGGTGGCGAAATTAGTGGGTGTGATTCTGGAGATTTTCAAGAATCAAGGAAAAGAAAAAACCCATTTCAAGGTTTGTGATTATTTTACTTTTCACCATAATTAAACAGCAAGGGAATTCAGGGAATTTGAAATTTGTTGATTCATGTTGCTCATTGTTATTGATTTTGGTATATCCTTTATGGGTAGATCTCCTTTGCTAGGTTTTCAAAATCCCTATTCTACCTATTATTTCCAACTTTGGCTGATTTGGTTCAAAAGTTTCTTTCTACAAGTCGATAAGAGTTTGAATTTAAACGGTCACTCTGATGACCTAAAATCCCTCCCTGCAAAAGAGGTTCAAGATTCGAGTTTTGTCCCTCCTGAGAAGGTTTACTTGTTGCTCAGAATTCCACTAAACATGCAGGTTGTAGGATAAGAAAATCATAGACAACTGTACCCTTTCCTAACGAAAAGTAGTTTGCTTCCAAGAATTGAACCTTATGGTCTTAGGTAAAGATAAGGCCAAGATTCACCAATTAAAACCTTTCAACTAGAATTCCAAGTTTAAGAACCATGGAGGAAGTTTCTTGGACCTTTTTGGTGTGGATGGTCCTAAACCTTATTTTACCCAAACGTATGAATATGAAATCTTAATTTAAATTGTTCTGGTTATAGATTTTGCATTGGAATATAGTCTAAATCATATAGGTTATAAACATAAGCAGCAGTCCTCTATGCCCCACTTCTTTGGCTAGAGTATAAACTTGGTGTAATTAAATTTTTTGTTCATGTGGAATGCAAGGTGGGGAGGAGAAGCTTACTGCTAAAAGGCATTTGCTTGTCCTTGGCGGAGATCCAACGCCCAAGCAAAGTGTTAAGAGAAAGGATTCTTTGAGCAAGGAAAATTCAACACCTCAATTCAATCCTTGTATGCAAGGGAAATTTCTCATATGAGGAACAAAAGCCTCAGGCAACTTTCTATTTAAGTATATGATAGTAGTTTGCTTCCTAAATATGTGTGTGTGTATTTTGCCTCAAGTTTGTTTGTTCAGGCGTAACATGTTTAATGAAAATGGACTAATAATGGGCACAATGCAGCACATTGTTGATGTCCTCTGTGTCTTAATTTTATTTTCCATTTCACTAATTAATTGGAGAATCAACTTTTGTTTTTTGTGGACTACAAGGTGCGGAAGAGAAGCTTAGTAGTCAAAAGCATTTGGTTATTCTAGGGGATGATCCGAAGCCCAGTAAAAATGTCAAGAAAATCAGTACTTTTAGCAACGAAAATGCACCTTCTCTCTTCAATCATTGTAAGTATATTGAAAATATGAACAATGTGTAGACGAGTGAATATTGAAAATTGGTTTTTATTTTTCCTTACAGATGCAAATGGTAGTGGATGGTGGGACTGCGATAGAGAAGGTATTGACAATGAAGAAGTAGGCTTCAATGAAGTGTGGGAAGGGGTTGGTTCCACAACATTGGGAGGACTGGAATGGCACTAATATCTGTTGCATCTTCCTAGTTTAATTCACTCCCTGAAGCTGTTTCTGGGTTTCATGTATATGTTAGGCTCCTCCGTGCATTTGACATTGATGCAACTTGTCCTTACATACATCACCATGACTAGCATTTTGTATATCTTGGAAATATGAAAATATATGTTCTTATATCTTTGACCGAGAAGTTGGTACTAGCAAAGTCTGCTTGAACATTTCTACTGTTGAGAGCTGCGCTGGCAATTTTATGTGATTAAACATCCAATTCTTAGTTTTCCTAATGCCTTGTGTTCCCATCCTAACCTCATATCCATGAAGAATGGCATGTTTTGCTTCATTTGTAAATGGGGAGTTTGATACCAAATGTCATGTCCTGACTCTTCAGTTGGGCACATGACAACCATCGCGTTATTTAGGTATACGGACAGCATCTTTCCGTATACCGAAATAGTGCAAGGCATTCAACCTGTTGAAAAATAACTCGAATATCATCTTAATGACTATTCTTGGTCACCCAGTATCAAAGGCATATATTTTCACACAATTTAATAATCAATTCGATCTATCCCTGTTCATGCATGCAAATAGAACCCGACCATTATAAAATTCATATAAATTTAAAATATCAAAATAGTTTAAAATTCACTATGAATTATTCAAATGTTCTGATTTAAACAATAAAATTTACAAGAGAAGTTTTTAAATCAAGGATTTAACAAATCCAATCAAAATAAAACGTACAAAGATCTTCTTCCATAGATCATTCTACACCAATTCAAAATAAAGTCTTCATTTCAAATACCTAGATATGTTCAACAACTATCTTCTTCAATTCGGCTCCAAAGCAATGTCTTTCGTTTAAGGTTCCTCTAAAAAAAATTTAGAAAAGAGAGGTGAGTATTTAAAATACCCGGTGAATGGAGTGCAATGGCATACAACGCATAAATGAGGAGTAAAAATGGTTATGCCAAATCATATATAAAGTGCATTGCCATAAATAAAAATATTGATATAAAACAGTTTATTTCAAACTACTATAACTCATATGAACAAAACAACAATTTATATTCATTTTTCACAATTTTAGGATATGCCGAAATCATTATCCTACCAATGGCCGTTGATAGGATTTGCCAATGAGTTTTCACTATTTTCTAAAAATCTCTTTCACCTTGGTGTTGGTCCGGAGTTCCATGGGGTGCATCCACGTTATCACGACAACTTGAGAAGGCTCTCCAACCTACATACCACCAAGCCAAGTTTAACAATCTTGACCACGCCGTCCCAACTCCGGACAAACATTGCCAAAATAACCCTCTTTTCCGCAATGATAGCACCTTTTGGATGCTTGACATACCTCAAAATGGAACTTTCTACAATTCCTACACTTGTCCTTCCTATTCCTCATCGACTTGCTTCCTGCGGATGCAGTAGGAGTAGGGTCCCCAAATGAGACATGCGTTGGCCTTGAGAAATACCAACATATCCAGTAATAGGAGCTACACCATAGGAGCCTGCGCTCCTACTCTGTTTGAACCCAGACGTGATGCATGTTCGGACCTCCTTTTCTTTTGTTGTCCCTCTCTTGTCTTTCCTCTTTCTTCCATTATTTTCTCGACCTTTAAGGCCAATTCCAACACATCCTTGTAAGTATGGGTTGATGTGACAAACATCTTCTCCCAAATAGATAAGTTTAGACTTTCTTCAAACTTGAAACACAAGTACTCATCGGAAGTCACTAATTCTGGGACAAATGTAGACAATTTTCACAACTCTATCTCATATTCTGCCACCGACTTATTGCCTTGGCGCAGATGAAGGAATTCCTTTCTTTTCAAATCATGGTGAAACCGAGTATAGTATTTTTCATCGAATTCCTGAAGGAATTCGCTCCAAAAGTAGGTATCGAAGATCTCTCTTTAAGACTATCCCACCAAGCTCATGCATGTTCATCCAATAATTTCACGGCCACCCTTAAAATCAATTCATCATCCAGCCTCATATCATCCACTGTCTTCCTAACCCGATTAATCCAATTCTTGACTACCATCGCATCACTTGTCCCTGTAAAGGTGACACATCCAAGTTGTTGGGCTTCCTTGATCAACTTAGACAGTTCAAACGTTGGATAGGGGATTAGAGTAGCCACTAAAGTGGGAGGAGCGATTCATTCTGATGGAGGAGCAAGTGGAATGGTTGGCCTTGGTGGAGAAGGAATTAGCGCTTGAGGAGGAACTTGAAGACGAGCGCCATATATATTCCACAACTAAATCCATTGCCGGAGAGTATCAAGTGGTGGTGGAGGAATCCCTGTTGAAGGTGCCGAGTGAGTACTAGTTGCAGTCGGATGAGAAGTTGGAGCATGTGAGGATGATCCATCCTTGTGCTCAAAAGGAGGAATCTCACTAATATTTCTCATCCTTGGTTTAGGAGGCATGATTCCTATAAGAGGGGACACTATCGTTAGCTCACTAAATTCGGCATTGAGTTAGGTATTTAACCCCCTAAAAATAAAATTGGTTCTAGTTCTTAAGAATCTATAGAAAGTTTTTGTACATCCATTGAAAAATCTCTCAAACTCTAAATTTTTCAAAAAGAAAAAACATTATTTTGAAATCTTGAAAAAACTCCTAGGACATTTGGAAATATTTTTTTAAACAATTTAAAATATTTAAAATCGTGAGCCAAAACTCTGATAACAATAGAATTGTCACGTCCCGACCCTCGAGTCGAGCACGCAATAATCTCCATATTATCTCGGCATACGAGTAGCATCTCTCCATATACCAGAATAACGCAAAACATTCCACCTGTTCAACCTATTTTAAAAAAAAAAAAATCAACAACATATAAAGAACCATCCCAGTCCATTTTATCACAACAGGCATACATGAAACCATCCCAGCCAATCAAAATAAACTGCATGCATAATGCCATCTCGACCATCTCAAAGAATTCTTAACAAAGTCTTCACAATTTCCAAATGACTCAGAATTCACAATAAAATTCAAATGTCTCAATGAAACCATGAGTTTTGTAAAAGACAAATATAAGCAAAAGTTTACAAAATTCATCAAAAAATCAAGGATTTTACCAATACTTGCTCCAAAGAAATAAAGCAAGTATCGATTAAATCCAAACCCAAAATGAAGAGTACAAAGCCGCCTTCCACGGATCATACCATATCAACTCAAAAATAATATCTATATCATCAATACCTATAGTAATTCAGCAAAAAAAAGAAAAAAATATCTTCAACCGGCTTCAATGACGTCTCCCACCTAAGCTTTCTCTGAAAAATATAGAATAGAGAGGTGAATATTTAAAATTCTCAGTAAGTGGAGTACAATGGTATGCAACGCATAAATGAAAAGTGAAAATGGTTATGCCAAATAATTATATACAAAGTGCATTGCCATAAATAAAAACATTGGTATAAAACAGTTAATTTCAAACCACTATGATTTATAGGAACAAAACAATAATTTACATTCATTTTTCATAATTTTGGGATATGTCGAAATCGTTATCCTACCAATGGCCGTTAATAGGATCCGCCAAGAGATTTTTTACTATTTTCTAAAAATCCCTTTCACCTTGGCGTTGGCCCGAAGTTCCGTGGGGTGTATCCACATTATCACGACGACTTGAGAAGGCTCTCCAACCTACCTACCATCAAGCCAAATTAAACAGCCTTAACCACGCTGCTCTAATGGCCCGATCCGTAGCAAGACTTAGACTATAGCTCTTTTCCAGCACCATGTTACCAAAATTCAGTTTATAAATCAATTTAGTCTCAAATTTTAACGTAGAGCAACAATATAGATTTCACATGAGTATTCAATTGTAATACGATACAAATAATTCAATAATTTAGTATAAAAGTCATGGATTTATTCAAATTTCATTTGAGGTACACCATATTCACAAAATATTATAAATCTAATTCGAATTTATTCCAAAATTCATTTTTTGAAACATAATTGAAATTAGTTACTCATTTATATGAAACTTAACCATTTATATGAAACATAACCATTTATATGAAATATAACTGTCCACTCACCTCAGTAGGGTATTCACTCCCTATGCATTATTGGCTCCAAAGAAATCTCGTTTCAAGCTCCAATAGATTGTCCTAGCCAGCAATAACAATTTTCGGATTATTTCTCTTTAAATTCAAAAGTTTACAAATTTTCTCTAATTTTATTTAAACCCTAATTTTGAATATTTTCTTGTTCTTGTTCTTATTTTCTCAATTTGTCATCATTTGCATCATTATAAATTCTCCATTCACAATTCTCCTAGATTTTCCTATTTTCAAATAATTTTTTTTAATCTGCACAGTCATGGGAAAATAACTATAACTTTCACCACACACATCCAAATCACATGATTTTTATCTCAAATTAAAGATACGACATAGATCTACAACTTTCATGTAGAGTTTAGCTTAATTTAGCCTCGAAGGCGTCTCAAAATTGAGGGGAAACAAGCAGCCAGAACAGGATATTTCTGCACCACGAAAATTTTTTGAAAATTCATAACAAATTCAGTTCTTATCCAATTTCAATGAATCATACCTCATTTTCAAGATATGGGAGTCTAATTTCATATGCAAAAAGTCTCACGTGATTTGCTTTTGTGTAGAGGAAGTTATGATATAAAGATCACAGTATGCTCATTATGTAAAACCATGAATTTCAGCCCATTGCATTCTACTCTAGTAACTTAAGAATCTAATCTTTAACTTAGTCTTCTGCATGACATAAAAATCTCAAACTCCACAAACAAAATCTCCAGAACCCACCACCAACACAACAGCAAATAAAACAATGGAGAATCGACTCTTACCTTGATCCATTTAGTCTCAGTTTGGAGCTTATTATTGTTGTTTGTAGAAGAGAAGTCTAGAAGAGGGAAGAGAATAATAATAAAAAAAAAAAACTTTGACTTTTCTCTTTTTTTTGTCTTCTTGCGGTGCTACACCAAATATTGTCCTTATGCCTCTTGCAGCATTATTTTGAGTTACACCAGGAAGGACTCCTTTCGTACTTAGTTTTCCATCTTATTATTGAATGCAAGTTGGAATGTTGTTTGTTGGCTCAAAAACTAGAAAAATAGTTGTTTTACGATGCTCTAAGTTTGAGAAAATGGGAAACAATATGCCTATGCTTACTGTTTTCTGATGTTGACCATTGCCTATGCTAACTTAAGATTTTCATGCTTATTGTAAGGACTCCCTCAGGATGACCAAGACCAAGCTTTCAACAATGTTAGTCTGGCAATACCAAATAGATTTTCTAACTTCCTCCAAATTACTCTTTGAAGCCACTATCATGGTTGAACTTTTCTAGTAGATAGATATTGAAGAAAAGATCTGCTCTATTCTCCCAATTCTATTTTTCTCGGTGAGTGCTTGATAGGAAGAGTGTACTCAAACCTCAAATTAAAAGAAACTGATCTTTTGGAATTCATTCATGAATTCAAAATAGCTTCAATTGAACTAAATTGTTTTTTGAGTAAAGGTCGCAAAGCTAATACCATAAAATGGTAATGTTAGGAACAATTTTGGAATTAAAAAATACTTCTAATTAAACCACATTCTTTTCTGTAGCCAAAGTCATTACTCTTCAAACTTAATACCACACAATGACAACATTAAGAAGTGGATTTCCTTGTCAAGCAGCAGGCAAGAATGGATCCGAAGAACTGTGTTGGGTGACATTTGTTTGTGCACCATGTGATTATTATGGTTAATACCTGTGACGACATCTATCTGCTGCAAGATTTCTTAGATAATAGATTTGGCATCGACCTTGATTTGGATCTAAAGGACTGTTCAGTTGAGAAATGTTGTTGCTATGGGGTAGGAAGAAATCCACCATTTTGTGAACCAGGAGATGCCAGTTTTTGAGAAAAGTTGGCTATTGGATTCTGTTGACTTCCTTTGATGAGTAATAGAGCTAGGTTTTCTCCATAGATATATGCTTTGCTTGTCTGAGTTGGAGTCTTCTTGAGTTGAGATGTGATCCAAACCTTCGTGAGGGATAAAACCTGCAAATACCACCGTAGGGTGTTTTAGCGGGGGAGACTCCAACGTTCAAATCAGAAAGAACAATTTTAGAATATGAAAAATAAATAAAGAAGAAAAAGTGTCTCCCAAGAACTTACTTAGGTCGTAGCTGATGTTACCCTTATATTTGTGGTTCTTAGAAAGTTTCGTGAAACATTGGGAGCGTTGGAACCCTAGTTTCCTTCTAACGAGATTGATAAAAATCTCAAATTTATAGGAACTATAATCAAAGGTCTCTACCAAACCACCAAACCCCTTTGGGTTGAGTGGTTTGGCATTCTACCTCCTTAACAAGAGATATCGAGTTCAACCCCTAAAAATGATGAAAAAAAATTTGAGAGAGTCAACCCCTAAAATGGGTCCCACAATACTCAAACCAGTCAGACAAAAGTCAGATACCTGTGGTGAAAATAAAAAATAAATATAATCAAAGGTCTCTTGGAGATACTATCTTGTTGATTGGGGAAGGTCCCAACTGTTATGGGAGTTTTATGCCTTATCAAGAGTGCCTATCTAGGCAGGTTTTCTTGTTTTGCGGAACTATTCCAAGAATGGGGAAAATCCCCATCCACATAAGAAAAGTTTGAATTCACCTAAAAATTCATTTCCTTCATGGATTACTCTTAAGTCATGCTTACCGTGTGATTGTATGAAGTATGACTGTGGGAAGCATTTACGAGGAATGAAGTGATCGAGGAGTTTAAGTGCTGAAGACCGGAATGACCGAGGAGCTATGAGACTTATTTTGTTTAATGAATCCAATTTAATGGACCCATGGTAAAGTTTTGATCTTTTTGGTAATGGGTCTCAGGCCATGTGCCATCATTTGCCCCTACTCTTAAGCTAGGTCAAAAAGATAGCATTAGGAGTAGAGATAATGCGTTCATAATTTTACTTAAGGAGGTATATCAAGTTTGGAAGAGAAGTGGAACGGTTATTCGAGTGAATTCATGGGTCATTAAACGTAGTCATTTTTACAAGATGGAAAAGATAGGGAGTCAGTTATAGTATTACTATGGCAATTAGATGATCGATCATTTATTTAATGGGAATGTGGCTATTCCATTTTTAAAGTGTGTTGCTTCATCTACTAGGCTTGTTATTAAGACATCGGCTATAAATTGTAAGGGCTTGCTATTAGAATCCATAGTTTGGGGATCCATTCTATGAATGAGTAAGAGGGTGAAAAAAGGGGTGAAGATTATAAGGGTTTTGGACAAAGCAACATGGCACTTGGTGACCCAAATCCAACATGGTTTTCAACAAGTTTGTAAACTGAAGATGATACATTTTGTACAGTGGTTCTTTTGCATTTTACAAAAGCTACGACTACAAAATTCCATCAACAGTGGGGATTGCCGATACGAGGTTCCATCACGGCACTTAGTGACCCAAGACCATGATGGTTTGTTTTTAAGAGTTTCCAAAGAGACTTCTCATTTAGTGGGATTCCCATCTCCTTTCAAATTGGAGGATTAAGGAATCCCTGACTTGTGAGGTCCGTTGTAGACGGCCGAGCTTGTGTAGTTCGTTATCAATGCCCTGGATTTTAGGAGTGAAGAGAAAAGGGGAGCTATATTCAAAATTGGCATCTCCTAAGATGTGTAAAGAGGACAGGAGAACTTGATGTTGAGAAGAGAGCTTCACTCCCTCTTGTTTCTTCGTTTTTGTTCTCCCTAACTATCGTGTACGTAGGAACGTAGGTTTCTAAATGTTAGTGTAGGTTCTAAATTGTCGTGTAAAAATGTTATTGAAAAATTATTGAAAAGAGTTTCCTTTTCTTCGTGTACCTGATAATTCTTTTGTTTGCTCTTTCTGATTTTCTTGGTGCTTGCATCCTTTTCTTCCTCATGGATTACTATTGTTTTTGTGTCATTCTCAAGATCCACTGATGAGCAAGTAGAGACATCTTTTTCTAGTTGTATACTAGATAGTTAAGAGATTTGAGATCATAGCTAAAAATTATGCCAATAATGCCTGTTAGCATGGCCTCGAGAGCATTGATAGCTTCCTAGTACACACAATATGGGGTGTTTGGCGCTGAGAGTGCTTGGCGTACTAGGCGTTGTGCCAAGAGTACTTAGAGGCGTTACGCCTTGAAAAAGATATTGCGTTCCAGACATCACTGAGAGTACTTAAAGGCGTTGCACCTTGAAAAGGATATAGTGTATCAGGCATTGCACTGAGGGTACTCGGGGGCATTATGTTTTGAAAAAGATATAGTGTATCAGGCAATACACCAAGTGTACTCGGAAGTATTGCGCCTTAAAAAAGGTGTACTTAGAGGCATTACACCTTGAAAAAGATATAGTGTACTATGTAATGTACCAAGGGGTAGGTGTTTTATGTTAGGCCTTATTAGCTCTGCCATGGGAGGCCCTGACAGAAAAGTAAATCTAATTATACTGAAAACATTTTATTAACATCGATGAACCAAAAAATAATAAATTTCAAGGATTAGAGTATTGTGAAACTCATTGATGATAGATGCGCAAGTTTTCAGAGTTCTATGTGCATGGTATGGCTGAACCGTCTAAGTGACTGAGTTGATAAGTTCCATGTCGTTGCACTTAGTGCACCCGGTACGGGCTTTCCCAGTTGGGTCTAAGTTTGCCGCCAGTTATGGTTATCCTATCGCTTCTACTCTGTGAAGTTCCAAATCTCCTGGTCTGAATGTTTTACCTTGACTCTCTTGTTGTAATACCAGGCCATCCGTTGTTAATATGTTGTCATTCAAGTGAATGCGATGTTTCTTGATTCTGATAGGAGATCCAATTGTTCCCGTAAAGAGGATTCATTTGGCTTCTTTTGATACTACTCCACTCGTAGGGAGTGGATTCCTATCTCTACTAGTAGGACTACTTCTGACCCATATATCAGGCTGAATGGTGTTTTTCCAATACCCTTCTCAATATAGTACGGTATGGTCAGAGAATTCCATAGAGTCTGTTTGCCCAACATATAGTGTGGTGTTAAGGCCTTGTAGAATCATTCGATTTGTTATCTCAGCGAGATCGTTGGATTAGGGATAAGCGACCAACATTGGCCGATGTTGAATCTCTAACTTATTATAGAATTCTTTGAACTCTTTGTTATCAATTTGTTTTCCATTGTCAATTATTAAAAAGCGAGGTAACCCCGAACCTCGTGATTATCGACGACCAGATGAACTTTTGTATCTTTCTGGTAGTGATCTGCACCAACGGTTCCGCTTCCACCCACTTGGTGAAGTAGTTGTTGACACTAAATATAATAAACTAAAGCGGTGAATAGGTTTTTGACAAGTTTTGTTTAATTATAGAGATTTAAAACTTGATTTACACAAATAAATAAAGGAAAAAGCAAATAAAGATTGATACACATAATTTATAGTGGTTTCACCTTTTTGGTGTACATCCACTCCCAGACTTTACCTGAATTTTCAAATCCACTATGCTATTCAACAAATTACACACTACCTTTCGGTAGTACTAGTGAACCATACAAGTATTTTTCAAATACTTCAACTTGATTTTTCACAATATCAATCAAAACATAATCTAATACCTCTCTTTTTCTCTTACACATAAATTCAGAATAATACGATTTTAAGTTTACATAACAAGTAGAGAGAAAAAAAAAAGCAAGATGAAGCTCTTAATCTTCAAATTGCTCATTACAATACAGATTAAGAAAGTAGAGAACAAGGCCTGTAGAAGATGTTCAGAATGTTACTCAATATTTTTCGCCCTTTTTCTCCTGTGTTCTTCAATTGATTTTATAGACGAGAAACAGGGTTTAGCCGTTGGATACCATTTAATGCATTTCAGTGTTTGGTGAGGTAGGTGAACAATACAATAAATTCGTACCAACTTTTCTGAACAAATGAACGTTTGACACAGTAAGTTGATCTATCAAGACTACAAGCAGACTTATCTATGTAATTTGAATTCTTGAGTCGTCTTGATAGATGTATAACTCTACTTGTCAAGACTTAGAATGTGAGAGACAAGGGAACTTGTGTAGACTGTGAGTTGGCTTGTTTAATTTATAGGTCTTCTTGTCCTTTAGTCAAGTTGCCTTAACATAATTGTAAGAGGACTTGCTTAGCCTTGAGTTGGCTTGAGAACTATACAAGTTTATTTTTCAAGATTTTAAATGAAAGAGATAAGGGAACTTGTCTCCACTATGAGTGGTCTTGTCAAGACATAAGTCTTCTTATAGAAATAATGAGTCGTCTTAACCTTGACTCTTAATTTTCAAGGCAACTTGCATTTATGGGCAAGACGACTTATATGCATAAAATCTTTAATTAGGTCACCTCAGATAAGCTTGGATCCTCTTGCCTAAATTTTAGATTTTGCCATATCGTCTTATTAAATTTACCGAGGTGACTTGTGCTTTTAATTACTATGTTCAGGTCATCTTGCACTCAATTAGGTAGCCTTATTTGTTGTGCAAACTAAATTCTTTGAGACTTGAATCTGTCAGGCCATCTTATAGATATCCTTGAGTTATCTTATATATGTGCAGACTTATACTTCTGAGACGCAAATGGGTTAGGTTTTCTTGTCTCAAATGTCAGGTCGTTTTGTGTTTTGTGCAGACATAGGCTTCTGAGGCTTAACTTCCTTAGGTCGTCTCATGTCAATGGTCAGGTCGCCTTAGGTGTTCTACAAACTTAGATTTCTAAGATTTGTTTACCTCAGGTCGTCTCACGCCAATGGTCAAGTTGTCTTAGGTGTTCGTATTTAACCATATTTTTCTCATTCATGTTCATAGGTCGTCTTGTGTGTATGAGTGAGGCAACTTGCATATCTAAAATTTAATTTTATCAATTCTTCTAATTTCTTTCTAATTTAAATTAAATACCCAAAATTAACTTTTATTACTCCTAATCATCATCAAAACATATTTTGTTCAACAGTAGTCAATAGCGACAATGAGAAACTTTCGCTATCCCGGGGCACGGGGAAATGGTCCCAAGATATCTATCCCCCATTGTGCAAACTGCCAAGGACTGGTAATCAGGCAGAATATAATCGAAGACTAATGAGGGACTGAGGAGAAGTGTTGGCACTTGTCACGTTTCTTGACAATGCATTGGCATCAACTTTCATGGTAGGCTAGAAGTACCCCTGTCTTAAAACCTTATTTGCCAGGTTTTTTGCTCCCAAATGATTGCCGCATATCCCCTTATGTATCTCTCTAAGAACGTAGTTTCCTTCTTCGGGAGTTAAACATTTAAGGTATGGATGGGTAAAGGAATTTCTATAGAGGGCCCTCGTTGATGATGGCGTACTATACAGCTCTACATTTAATCTTAGCTATTTCTGTGGGTGACTCTGGTAGTTGGTTGTTATTCCATTATTCAAATAGGTCTATATGGGATCTTTCTAGCTCAATGATGTATGTGTTGACAGGATTGTTCCAGTTCGTCGATGCTAGGGTAGAGAAAGTTCTTGACATACACAATTTGGCTTGTAACTACTGAATCCGAGCTACCTAGCTTAGACAATGTGTCGGCTCTAGCATTCTCTGATCTGGATATTTGTTGTATGTCGACCTTATGGAATCCTTGTATCATCTCATGTAGTTTCACTACATATTTTGCCATCATTGGTTCCCTCACCTTATAGGCACCTTCAACTTGCTTGACTACGAACTGACTGTCTGTGAACACCCTTATTTCTCGGGATCCCAATGATGCCACAATTCACAACCCTGTCAGGAGTACCTCATACTCGGCCTAGTTGTTGGTGGCTCTAAAGTCAAAGTAAAGAGCATATTCACCCTTAAAGTCATCGGGGCCCATGAGAATAAGCCCGGCTTCACTTCCTGATAAATTGGAGAACCGGTCCACATGTAGCATCCAGGGTGATAGTGCATGCTCTTCTTGAGGGTTGGTGGTTATTTGCTCGTCACAATATTGGATTATGCACTTGAAGATGAAGTCAGCGAGAGCCTGTCCCTTGATAGCAAGCCTTAGTTAATAATCGATATCAAACTCACCGAACTTGATACTCCATTTGATCAGCCGACCCGAGATATATCTTTTCTGTAGAATCTGTTTTAGCGGTTAATTGGTTAACACCACTATTGTATGTGTTTGAAAGTACGAGCAAAGGTGCCAAGCGGCTATGACAAAGGCAAAGGCCACATTTTCGATGGGTCTATAGTTTGTTTCCGCCTCTTAGATGGCACAGCTGACATAGTAAACTGGCCTCTGTACATTGGCATCCTACCTTACTAACACAGAACAAAGAGTGTGGTTAGAAATAGAGAGATAAAGATAAATTTTCTCATTAAGAGTAGGTCGAGAAAGTAGGAATGGTGATGAAAGATACTCCTTAAGCTTATCAAAGGCAACTTGACATTTGGCGATTCACGTGAATCTCTGAGATCTCTTCAAGAAATCAAAAAAGGTTTTATACTTTTCCCGACTATAGACATGAATCAACTTAAGGCAGCAATCCGCCCTGTAAGGTGCTACACTTCTTTTAGTGTTTTGGGCAATGTCATGTCTATGACAACTCGAATTTTTTCTGGGTTAGATTCGATTCCCCATTTCGTGATTAGAAAGCCAAGGAATTTACTTGATGAAATTCCGAAAGTGCACTTTACTAGGTTGAGCCTCATGTTATAACGTTCCAGTATTCTAAAGGTTGCTTCTAGGTCTGCCACATGACCTTCTAGGCTGGTGCTCTTAATGAGCATGTCATCTACATAAGCTTCTACGTTCCTACCGATCTACTCGCTAAAGACTTTGTTGACCAATCTTTGAAAAGTGGCACCTGCATTCTTCAAGCCAAAGGGCATGACTTTGTAGCAATAAGTTCTGAATTATATGATGAAACTCGTATTCTCCTTGTCCTCGGGGACCATCCGAATTTAGTTGTACCCAGAGTAAGCATCCATGAAGCTTAAAAGTTAATAGCCTGAGGAGTTGTCCATAAATTTATCGATGTTAGGGAGGGGTAACTGTCCTTTTGGGCATGCTTGTTAAGATTTGTGAAGTCGACACATATCCTCCACTTAACATTGGCCTTCTTTACCATGACTACGTTGACTAGCCATTCTGGGTATTTCACATCTCAAATGAATCCTGCCATTAGAAGCTTATGTTCTTCCTTTTGAATCACTCGTTGGCATCCTAATGCGAATATCCTCTTCTTCTGCTTCACAGGCTTGTGGTTCATGTCAACGGTCAACCTGTGGACAATCACCGAGGGATCGATCCCTGGCATGTCTTCGGGTGACCATATGAAGACCTTAGAATGGCCATGAAGGCAAGGCAGGTTTCAATCTGAATAGTTTGTATAGGGTTATCGGTGATTGAAATCTCCTCCACTTCTTTGGCAGGTTGGGGTTTGTTCATTAGTGCGAGATCGTCTCTGAACTCAGCAGTTTCTATTGAAAAGATTTCTTTGCTTTCCCCGAATGGGGATAGC
This sequence comes from Dillenia suffruticosa, assembly GCA_033439265.1. Classification (NCBI taxonomy): domain Eukaryota; kingdom Viridiplantae; phylum Streptophyta; class Magnoliopsida; order Dilleniales; family Dilleniaceae; genus Dillenia; species Dillenia suffruticosa. The sequence continues at coordinate 13,256,489 of JAVTVX010000001.1, forward strand.
TGAGCTATAAGATCACAGTTAAGGGTTGAAATATCATATGTCGTTTTAAATTTAACTTTCATGTGCTTGGTGATTGGCAAGACCTCCAGTCTGTTTTAGCTAGTACGACCGAGGATGGCATTGGAAGAAGAATGGGACTTGATTACGCTGAAAGTGACCATCGCTATGGCATGATTTGGAGGAATCCCTAAGGTTACAAGGAGTGGTATGATACCTTCCGAGTATAACGACTCACCGGAGAGTCCTCTTATTGGAGTCATCTGGGGTTGTAAGTCTATAAGGACAAAACTCATCCATTGAAAAGTATCCCAACAAAAAAGGTCACGACATGAACCTTGGTCAATGAGAATTCTCCTAAACGTGTACGAACCTCTCTCTATTGTAATAACAAAAGGATCATGGTGATCTAACGAAACTATGATTAAGTCGTCGTCATCAAAACCGATAAGTGGCTTTTTCCCTTTTTGTGACATGATTGTAGCAATGACGGAGATCCAGGTTCAGAAAGAATTTCTTCCTAGCCTATTCTCACAGACAGCACCAATCTGATTGAGGTAGGTTTTCTCCACAGATGCCTATTCTGTTTGTCTAAGTTGGAGTCTTGAGTTGAGAAGTGATCCGAAGTTTTGTATATGATGAAACCTACAAATACCGCTAGAGAGTGCTCTGATGGGGAAGGCTCCAACGCTCAAATTAAAAAGATCAGTTTTAGAATATAAAAAACAAACTAAGAAAAACGGGTGTCTCCCGAGAACTTACCTAGGCCACAACTAATGTTGCCCCTATATATCCGTGGTTCTTGGAAAGTTCCGTGAAGCATTGGGAACGTTGGAACCCTAGTTTCATTGTAGAGAGATTGTTAAGAATCTCTGAAATTATAGGAACTATAATGAAAAATCTCTTGAAGATACATTATTTTGTTGATTTGGGAAAATCCCAACTATTATGGGGATTTCATGCTTTATCAAGAGTGCCCGTCTAGACAGGTTTCCTTGTTTTGCGGAACTATTTCGAGAATGGAGAAGATTCCCATCCACATAGGGAAAAATTGAATTCATCTAAAGATTCATTTCCTTCATGGATTACTCTCAAGTCACGTTTATCGCGTGATTAAATGAAGTACAGTTGTGGGAAGCATTCACCGAGGAATGAAGTGACCGAGAAGTTTAAGTGTCGAAGACCAGAATGACTCAGGAGAAGCTTATGTTCTTCCTTTTGAATCACTCATTGGTATCCTAATGCGAATATCCTCTTCTTCTGCTTCACAGGCTTGTGATTCATGTCAACGGTCAGCCTGTAGACAATCACCGAGGGATCGATCCCTGGCATATCTTCGGGTGACCATTCGAAGACCTTAGAATGGCAATGAAGGCAAGGCAAGCTTCAATCTGAACAGTTTGTACAGGGTTATCAATGATTGAAATCTCCTGCACTTCTTTGGCAAGTTGGGGTTTGTTTGTTAGTACGGGATCGTCCCTGAACTCGGCGGTTTCTATTGAAAGGCTTTCTTAGGTTTCCCCGAATGGGGGTAGCTAAGCTATAGGATCGCAGTTAAGGGTTGCAATATCATATGTCGTTTTAAATTTAACTTTCATGTGCTTAGTGCTTGGCAAGATCTCCAGTCTATCTAAGCTAGTGCGACCGAGGATGGCATTGTAAGAAGAATGGGACTTGATTATGCTGAAAGTGACCATCGCTATGGCATGATTTGGAGAAATCCCCAAGGTTACAGGGAGTGGTATGATACCTTCTGGGCATAATGACTCACTGGAGAGTCCTCTTATTGGAGTTATCTGGGGTTGTAAGTTTGTAGGGACAAAACTCATCCATTGAAAAGCATCCCAATAAAAAAGGTCACGGCATGTACCTTGGTCGATGAGAATTCTCCTAATTGTGTACGAACCTCTCTCTATTGTAATAACAAGAGGATCATGGTGATCTAACGAAACTCCGATTAAGTCGTTGTCATCAAAACCAATAAGTGGCCTTTTCCTTTTTTGTGACATGATTGTAGCAATGACGGAGATCCACGTTCAGAAATAATTTCTTCCTAGCCTATTCCCACAAACGGCACTAATCTGATTGAGGTGGGTTTTCTCTACAGATGCCTATTCTGCCTGTCCAAGTTGGAGTCTTGAGTTGAGAAGTGTTCCGAAGTTTTGTAAAGGATGAAACCTGCAAATACCGTCAGAGAGTGCTCCAGTGGGGAAGGCTCCAACGCTCAAATTAGAAAGATCGGTTTTTGAATATAAAAAACAGACTATTGAATATAAAAAACAGACTAAGAAGAAAGGGTGTCTCCTGAGAACTTACCTAGGCCACAGCTAATGTTGCCCCTATATATCCATGGTTCTTGGAAAGTTCCATGAAGCATTGGGAGCGTTGGAACCCTAGTTTCATTGTAAAGAGATTGTTAAAAATCTCCAAAATTATAGGAACTATAATCAAAGATCTCTTGAAAATACGTTATTTTGTTGATTTGGGAAAGTCTCAACTATTATGGGAGTTTCATGCTTTATCAAGAGTGCCCGTCTAGATATGTTTCCTTGTTTTGTGGAACTATTTCGAGAATGGGGAAGATTCCCATCCACATAGGGAAAAATTGAATTCATCCAAAGATTCATTTCCTTCATGGATTACTCTCAAGTCACACTTATCACGTGATCAAATGAAGTATAGTTGTAGGAAGCATTTACCGAGGAATGAAGTGATCAAGAAGTTTAAGTGTCGAAGACCGGAATGACTCAGGAGCTACGAGACCTATTTGGTTTGATGAATCCGATTTAATGGACCCATGGTAAAGTTCAAATCTTTTTGATAATGGGCCTTGGGCCATGTGTTATCAAGGAGAATTTCATGAGCAAGCAGGTGACCATGCAATTCATTGAATGAGACTGGTTAGGGTGCTGATTCAGGGCAGTTATAATACTATGGGATTCATTGCCAATATCTCGAAAGATAATGGCATTGAATTCTGCTGCAGTTATGGTACGACCAGCAGACACCAGTTCATCTGCTAAAGACTTCGCACTTTGAAGATATTGAGACTCAGTGAGCATTTTTCTTTAGCTCTTGCAGTTCAATGTGAAGCTGCGATTGCCGGTTTTGGGAGATTGCGCCAAAGGTACTTGCAAGGGCATTCCAAACCTCTTGTGATGAGGTGAGGCAATGAGACGTGGAAATACCTCTTCAATTAAGGAGTAGAGAAGGAGCAAAGTAACATCTTGTCCTTCTGAAAACAGGTTTGATAAGCAGGATGGTATGGTTTCTTTTGATGAATTTGGGTGGGGAATAGTCTGACGAGGAGAAGGACTGGTTCCATCAATAAAACCCATCAGATTATCATAATTAAGATGGGGAAGAAACTGGGTTTTCCAAACAAGATAATTTTTGTTTGTTAATTTGACAGAAAAGGTGTGATGAATAGAAGAAAGAAGAAAGGGATGAAGAAACTAGTGCTGTCATGCTTGACAAACTCCGACACCCTGTAAATGTTGGGAACAAATATGATGTTGTATATTATAAATGGAACAGATTACAATAATTCATATACATTTAGTAAGTAACTGGATAACTAAGATAATGATAATAATAAGATTGAAAAGTTAAAATAAAGATTATAAAATGGATTGATTCTAAGGGTCTGACAATGTAGTGTTTATGATTTTGTGTTAAGGATATCTCAGTTATAAATTTTGGTAGTTTTTGAATGCAAGGTAAGTGTATATAATGCATGAGACAGCAAATCTAACTAAATGAGCATAAAGCATGCATTTCATGTTATGACCTATTATAATTTAGCATTAGTTCAACCACTAATGTCATACAACACTAAATATTCATGATTTCAATGGAAAATGTGATGATATACATTTCTTAACATGAAATATTGTATCCTTAGACGAGAATCATCTAGTCTAAAAATAAATCATACCTTATTCATCATAAATTAACTATTTTTAAGTACTATTGTATGGTCATAATTTCAATAATTATAAGAAATCAAAATGTAAAGTAATGGATAAATGCATGCAAAGCATGCTTCTACCAGATAACATATTTAGACAATTTATGAACGATGGTATAGCACAAATAGTTCTAAAAGCACATAATCACACAAGATTTTCGCCAAACGCATAAAATTTTTAAATAGAGTGGAAAGGAATTCCGTGTGCTTCAAATTCAATGAGGCCCATTCAAAAGTTGGGTTTTTTGCTTATCCCAGTTTACGTTGGGCCTTTGTTGGGCCCTTTCAAAAGCTATGAGCCCCAGACCCAATTAAAAAATACGGGTTAACATTTGACTCCCGAAAAAATGAATTTTATTTGTGATTTTATGCATTGAATTTTAAATTTATCACATCTATATTAATAACTTAGACGGTTGAGAACTTAAGAAAATTGAAATAAATGAGGATTCAATTAGTAAAAGTTTAAATTTAATTTGGAATTTGGAACAAGAGGAAGAAAATAAGTGTTGCGTGAAAAACATAGAACGTTTTTTCTATTTTTTTGTTATACTGAGATTTAAACCCGAAATCATCGGGTTGGGGGAGAAGAATTGTGACCATTAGGTTATACCCTTATGGACAAAAAAAAAACCATAGAATGTTAGTACTATCATTTTAATAACTGAGTAAAAGTTTAAAATATAGAATGTTATATGATACATATATAATTTAAGAATTTACTATTTTATTACAATGCAATTATAATATATGGTACTATTATTTTATAAAAAAAACTCGGAGAAATTTTTAAATTTTAAACTGATTCAATATCTTCTTGTATTACTCAGTCGTTAAGCCTTTAAAAAAGATCAATTTAAAAAGGAGGAGGGGGGGTTGCATGACGAGTGAGTGTTAAGTAACAATATTATTACCTTTTTACCCCCGTTGAGAAGAAGAGAAGGGTGGTAGAGGTCATCATTAAATTTTATATTTTAAATTTTATTTCATGTACATTAATTTTTACATCAAATGTAACATATATAAACTTTATGCCAACTCCAAAATTAAAATAAACAAGTGTAAAATACTATGCATTGTACCCTGAAACGTCCCATTATTATTTCTCTGGAACTAACCCTTTTTGACAATTGAGAGGGAGTGAGGTTGACCAAATTCTTTTAGATCGAGTAATTAAACACTTTTTTTCTTAATTAAAGATCTTGAATTTGAGTTTTGAAACCAATCTTTCAATAGACCCTATAATATTTAAATTGAATTAATCGTTCAAAAATCCTAATATCGATAAATGAAAACCAAAAAATAGAGGGAGCAAAATTGTGCGAGAAATTCACCAAAAAAAAAAAAGATTGAGCGAGAGACAAGTTTGAAAATTTGAATCCAAAGAAATAATTGAACTGAACAACGCTTCGTTGGTTTAGTAGGAATGGCACAATCACCCCATATCAAGAATTAGGGTTCGAGTCTTGATAGTGGTAAAAACGATATTGGGAGAGTTTCCTCCCTATTGGAACCCAACAGTAGCTCGGTCGAGATTAGTCGAAACAAAATTCCAAACACTCAGCGGTGAACCAAGTCTAGTATACCTAAAAAAAACAAAAGAAATAATTGGACTGGGCCCAAAGATGACGCATCCTCGAAAAGGCTTCTTGGAAATATGAGGCCCAGCTAGCCCCGGGCTTAGGAAATATGAGCCAATACGAACCTTCTATCAAGGCGTCGGTGCCGACTTATATTTCTAGAATGTTGAATTTTTTGTAGAAATTTTCTACTTTTCTCGATCAAATATAACTCATGGGCCCATAATTATTTAAATAGAATTAATTTGATTTCTAAATATTGATCCTCAAATACCAAAAAAAATATAACTCATAATTATGTCACCCAATAGACATGTTTAATAGGTTTGATCCCAATATGTAATGAGTCTGTATCATTTGAAGTACAATCAATAATCAAAATTTTGTTAATTAAGATATTGAAAATTCATATTAAAAAAAAGGACGGGCCCCGCTCGGTCCCAACCCAGTTGGACTTGGAAAATAACTGCTGGACCATTTAACCCTTCGGGTCCAACGACATCGACATGTCTAGGTATATTTAACCTCCAAAAAAAAAAAAAAAAAAAAAAAAAAAAAAAAAAAGAAGACTGGGCCAGCTTGACCATGGTTTGGATTTGGAGATATATACACGCAGATTTATACGTATATAGGCTTTATTGGTTAGGAACTGATATCTTTGATTAAAGTTTTAGATTCGAATATTGTATATATAGAAAATAGACACAACGAAATTTTTATCTTTTAAGGGATTAACCTAACTCAAAAATGAATTGACTATTGGCGTTGATACCTGATTTTAGAAAAAGTCGGAATCAAATTCAAAACTTATTAAGTATCATCTTTGATAATAATAAAAAAAAAATACCGTGGCTTTTTTTTTTATTACATCAAATACCATGACTTTTAATGTTCATGTGTATGTATTTTATTTTTCATTTAAGAAAAATACAAGAAAATTGTAATTTCTAATATTAATTTTGGAAATGATGTATTAAATATTAGTATAATTATGATATTTTTGGTCGAACTCTTTTAATCCCAAATTTGTTTTAAAGAAACATCAAACCCTTGACTCCAACCCAAGTATAAACCTCAGTCAAACATTTCTTTTTCTAAAAATTTAATGACGAAATTAATAATTCGAATAAAAAGAAAATGTTATTTAGTTTTAAAAATTTTTTCATATGAAGATATACAATTAATTTTCAAGATTATTAACGTTGAGAATGTAAATTTACTTTTCAAGATGCGGGTATTTTTCTTGTGACCTATTTGCCTCTTCGAAGGACACTCTTTTCGACCTTTGACCCAAAAGAATGGCAAATGTTTTTAGGAAAAGAAAAGGGAGAGAAAGAAGAGAGATTAGAGAGGTGAGGAAAGAGATGGCAGGAGAAACGAGGCCAGAGAGAAACTGGCGGGAGAATGAGAGAGGAGAGAAAAAGAAAACAGAGGAGAGCAGAGAGAAAGGCAAATGAGGAAAGAGAAGTCAAGTATATTTGGCTCGTTTGGATAAAAAATTTTAAACCTTACAAATAAGAGTTAAGTTATTTTTATCTTAATCGTGAACCTTAAATATACTTAGAATATTCCAAATATTAGAGTAATATTTTCTCTTAATCCAACGCTTTAATTTTGTCGAATTCATTTTGAATTAAATAAATTTAAAAGGTAGTTTCATAATTTTAAGCCGGCTCTCAAATGAGACCGAGATTCTTCATATGCCTAAACTTTAAAGAAATTTTCATCGAAATTATCATCGTCTTATACCAATCGATATTTAAAATTGTATTTCTATTAATTCAACCGAATACTTATAGGTCTCATTTAGAGACAATTCTTCTAATATAATTTTTCATACCCAAATTTTAAATTTAATATTTAATTAAAAAATCTAATACGATTATTTACTCAACCAACTATCCATTAATCCATCCAAATCACCATCACAAAACATAAACAATCCATGGTTCTTTCCATAGTCCTTAACGTGGGCTCATTCTTATTCACGAGCTCTCTCCCTCACACACCATAAAGGTGCTCTCTCCCTCACACACACCATAAAGGAGACACTTTTTTTGCCGATTAGCTATAGCTCAGTCGCACTATCCCCTCGTCCCGAGTTCGAGTCTTCCCATACACCAAAAAGAGATATCTACCGGTGTTTCAATGGTTACCGCCAAGTATAACCATTGCTTGTGAATGTTCCCTAGCTTGTGGAAATTATGATGGCTGCATATTTGAAAATGGTAGAGTTCTAGAAAACCATCTCAACTCTCAATTTTTGGAGGGACCCATTTACGTGACATTACATATAATCATTTATTATAGTTGAAAATCATGTTAACCAGATGCAAATCACTATTCTTCCAAAGTGGTTGTGGGCACGAGACATGGGAAATTTTGTCTTTATTTGATTGTTTCCATGTCTTACTAGGAAACTCGTGGAGTGTTCTTTGTCACTTTGTATTCTCACCCTTTTTCTTCAAAGCAACTCAAATTAGAAGTATCATTACTGGGACTTTTCTTTTAGCATTTCTCATCAAGTAGGGACACAATAAAATGATCGCAGATATTAATGTTGGGCGCAGAGCTAATTTTTATAACCTACCCATGGTCCTAAAAATTTTGTTGTCAACTTTGTGATTATTACTTATTTAAAAAAAATTATTCAAAACTCAATATCGATCACACACTGAAATATAAATAAAAGTATGAAAATTTTATAAAATTTATAAAATCAAGTTGCTAAACATATGATTTTATCGCTTAACACTGAAATATAAATGAAAGTATGAAAATTTTATAAAATTTATAAAATCAAGTTGCTAAACATATGATTTTATCGATAAATAAAAAAGGGCTTGATAAATAGTTTTAGCCCAAAATACTTTGCAGTTACATTTTTACATAAAAGTGCTATTAACGTTCATGTGTGCTATTAATTTGTTTTACTTATCAACTTCGCATGAACTCTTCTTAAACAAAGATATCTAACAGTCAAGTGCGTTAAATAATTAAGAACATAAATTTGGTGCAAATGGAGTAATGTTTCACTACAAAAAGACATGGTGTTGATTACAGATTTAATGACGAAAATTTTAGAAAATTCATCGCTAAATATTTTAGTGATGAAATTTTTTTCGTCACTAATACGATGTCGCAAAATTTTAACGACAGAAAAATGAAATTTATTACCAAATTTGCAACAAAAAAAATTTCATTCCAAAATTTTGTGGCTAAATTAGCTACGAAAAAATGGATCCATTGCTAAAAGTTAGTAAAGATGAACAATTTTCAAATTTAATGACGGAAAGTGTTTTTCGTCGCTGTCTTAGCGATGAACAATACAATGTGTCGCTAATATTAGCGACAGACAGTTCTTTCCATCACTGATTTTAGCAACGGACATATATATCCGTTACTAAGCTTTGTGACGGATATCTCTATCTGTCGCTAACCTCAACGACGGACCGGGTTGTCCATCGCTAACCTCAGTAATGGATAAGTTTATATATCGCTAAAATCAATGACGAACTATCTTGTCCGTTGCTAAACTTAGCGACTGGCACTCATGTCCATAGCTAATCTCAACGACGGCCTACTGTATCCGTTGCTAACCTCAGGCAATATTTAGCAACGGAAATATTTATTTGTGGCTACTTTAGCAACGAACTTGGCAACGAATCTAGGAATTCTTTGGTGACGGATTTTGCGACGGAACTGTAAAATTAAAAAAAAATTCCGTTTGTTTTAATGTTTTTCCCTATTTAGGGAGAAAAAAAACCTATGCAACCAACATTCAAATATCCAATTGGACAAAAAAAATCCATCAATCACTATCTAATCCAATATCATTCATATCCAATCAAATATTCTATTCATATGCAATGGAACAAAAAAACCATCAATGTTCAACCAACGAACATTCATATAATAAATCTACAAATTTTGCAATTCAACAAACATTTATCGAATAAGAATTTGTGCATCGAACAAAATATGAATAAAATCAAAGTGAAACAAATGTAAATACAGTTTAATATCCAACATCAATGATAGTAATAACAAAATAACTATCATCCAATAACAATATGTGAATAATTTCGAACAAACATCCATCAATCATCATGTTCGTCAAATCACGGTCATCAGTAGGAGGCATAGAAGGTAAAACTTGACTCTGCGAAGGGATAAATTGACTTACATCTAACTTGAGGTGCTGTAACATTAGTCGTTGTATTAGCTCAAGCGATTGTTGCGTTTGCTTAAGCGATTGTTGCAATGCACTCATTTGCTCATCTTTCTTTGCAAGTTCTGCTTTGAGACCAAACACTTCTTCGTCTAGTTGGACTTGTTACATTGTATGGCCGCAGTGGGGCATGAAGGGCTAGGAGTGTACACTCTGCTCAAGGATCCCATCCCAAATATTCGTCCTTTCTTTACCCCACCAGATGCCTCTAACCACGCTGTCATATTATCACATATTGCTCAAATGATGCACCATCATCACCACCACTCGAATGAGCAAGTCGTTCATTATATTTTTCCTGTATTTTTATGACAGAAATTAAAAGAAAAGTCAAATAAAATAGTAAAAATGAAAAATTACAAGTTCATCAAAATATAAAAAAAGACAAAAAATTATGTACAAATAATAAAGTGAAATAAAATTACAAGTTCATCAAAATATAAAAAAGACAAAAAATTATGTACAAAATAAGTTTTTTCTAATTTGTCAAAAGGAGCAAACTCATTAGCACAAAGACCCAATTTTATGTTTTGAGTCTCTTTTGCAAACTCGGGATATGTTCTGTCAAAATTTTTCCATCAATCTGCATCGAAGGATAACACATTAGACCCTCATTTGTTTCATAGTTTGCATGCCAAGTTATGTGTTCAATCGTGGCCTTAAATGCATAAAGCTTTTACAATCGAGGGATTAAGGGAAAGTAAAACATTTGTTTCTTTGGTTTACGCTTGTTACGACCTGTCCTCCTACTACTCTTGTACTTATATTCATTACAAAATTCTGCATTTTCGTTATCTCTCCAAAATAACATACAACCCCAACTATATATCGATCCTTACCACTGGAAGACCCAAGTTTTTGACTAACTTTTTCATATCATATAAATCGGTTGGTATATGTGATCACGAGACAATATTTCTCAAATGACTTGAATAAAATCATTAAAGCAATTTTCGACACATTATACTCTGTCTTGATATTTAACAGTTTTGCAATTACTAATAACTTTGTATGACTCTCACGATGCCCTATCTATTGCTAATCTAGAGATGGGTTGAACTATCTATCGCTAACCTAGCGACTGATTGAACTATCCCTCGTTAACATGTTAGCAACGGATCCAATATCCATCCCTAATAGCAACGGATCCAATATCCATCCCTAATAGCGACGGATATAAGTAACTATCACTAACCAAAGTTAGCGACGGATTGCCGATTCCATCCCTAACTCTGCGATGAATTATTTTATCCGTCACCAATTTAGAGACAGAGGGTTTCATCCGTTGCCAACTTAGCGACGGATGTTTTTGTCCGTCGCTAACTTAGCGATCGAGAGTGCGATCCGTTGCTAAATTAGTGATGAATATCTTATTCCGTCACTAATTTTTTTATTTCATTTTTAATATCCTCTCTTTAATTTTATTTTAATCTTCTTTCTTTTGTTTCATTATTTATTAATCTCTTTATCTTTTATTTAATTTACTTTTTCAAAAGTGATATTCTTGTATAAAACATGAGTTATCCAATATCTCGTACCATAGGAAGCATCAACCAAAATCCCAAAGGAGGTTCTTAATGTCTCATTTAAAGAATACCTCCACATGATAAATGGCTAATAGGTTATTAATTTTTTTTGCATATGTTCTTCTTTTTACCCTAAAAAGATACACAGGAAAATAGTCACAACCTAAATGAATAGTGAAGAGGTAAAAGGAAGATCGGATGATCTTATATTCAACTCACTGTATTTTACAAAGGAACAAGTGATTTCCTTAAATATAAAATGAGATAGTTTAAATGCGAAGTAAAACTTGTTCTCACATTTGTTTGAAAGACAATTCGCAATAGAAATTTGCCAATGAAATAAGAAAGAGAAAAAATATCTCCAAGTCTAAACTTTGTAAACTTCCACTACCTTGAGAATTTGATCCATATATTTTGGGTTGCAAACCTAGCATAATTATGGAAAAATAAAAAGAATCTATCTTTTTTTGCTCGACAAATGTAAACAAAGATCGAGAGTTTCACAGTGATTGATGAAAAATTGTTTGTTAGAAATTGATTAAACTATTTATTGTTGAAAATTATTTATTTTGTGAGAATTATAATATTCACTGTAAATTAATCTTCATTCTATTAGTGAAAAAGTATCAAAAAGAGAGATATGGTTGAAAATAATTCGAAATAGAGCACAGAAGAAATTTAGTTATAAAATTAGTCATTAATTTTGAAATACTTATGACAATTTAGTAATAAATTTAGCCACGAAAATTTATTTATAGCAAGTTAGTGATAAATTTAGCAACAAAAATAAGAGTTCATTGTTAATTAGTTACGAATTTAGTGACGAATACTTTTTGTGGCTAATTACTGATGAGATCATTTTTTGGTTGCTAATTTAGCCATGAACACACAATTCATGGCAAAATTTAGTCACGAAATCTTAATTCGTAGCTAATTAACGATAAATTTTGTCACGAAAATATTTTCGTCCCCAATTAGCGATGAATTAGTTACAAATTTTTTATTCGTTGCTAATTTGGTGACGAATATTTTCTATAGCAAATTTCGTCGTAAAATGGTGACGAAAAACGTTTCCGGCGCTAATCTCGTCACAAACTAGTGACAAAACTCCTCCGTCATTAAAATCGTGTTTTTTTTTTTTGTAATATTTGGTTTAGTCAAATATTCAAAACAAGTCCAGATCAAGATATTAAGTTCATGACCTATCAACATAAATTTGCTTAAAATTTTTTCAAATACTTGAAATTAGTCACAGGCAAGGAAGGCACAATTGATTTTTCAAATGCAAACTCTCATACAACCCATAATAATTGGTCCACTCCTGCGAGTAAAACCATGGCCTTGGCTGCTCTTGCATTTCCATCAATATTCTTCTTTTTTTTTTATTTTTCTTACACGAGCCTAACATTTTCATATTAGGTATGAAAATTGTGATTACTAAACTGTTATCTTAGACACTTCCATCAACATTCATTTTGACAAAGCCTTGCATCTATCTGTCCCCATAGGGATTGTGATCACAATTTCATCTCTAATCCTATAATTCAAAATTTAAATTTTGTATAATTAAGAAAAAAAAAAGTCTTGCATTTGTCTCTCCCAACAAAGCGGTGTCTCATATTTAAATCTGGGACTAAATTTGATCAAAACATCGTAAGCTTATTTTGCTCTTCCCAAAATCAATTGAATACTATTAGAAGTCCATGTGAAATAAATTTCACGTAAATAACAATTCCTCCTATACCAAAAATACCAAGTAACTACACAAAAATTATTTCTCAAAACAACCTAAAACCAAAACAATTTAACTTGAGAATAATCTCATAAAGTATGAAAAATAGATTCAACCTCTCTTCGAAATGGTTGACATGACCAAGAACATATCTATTTGTCGGAAAAAGAGTTGTAGCATCAATGAATTTCAGCTCAAGTAACACATATCCTCCTCTCCTTACAATAAATTCGAGTTCGAGTCTCTCAATAAATAAATTAAAAAAAGAGTTGTGTCGAATACACCATTTAGCACCCTCCACAAGAATACATTAGTCTCGCTCAGGACAAGAAAAGAAGCCAAAGTTTGCTTCAAGTGGGGACGTCAATCTTTCCATTATCGAATATCCAAAAATTTACAATAACTATTGAACCTGACAAGATGCTTAATTTTTATTTTAAATTATTTATAATCGAAATAATTATGTCTTATTTATATATAATAATATTTACGTCAATTAATATAAATTTATACTCCTCCACCTTCTAAAACAAAACTGGTTTTGGTGTGTTAAAACAAAACTTATTTTAAGTTTAATCCAACAAAGTTTTAGCCAAAATCCACCCACAGCCCCACAATTTACAAGTCAATCACCGGTCCTTAAATATTATATGTATATATTTGAATAAACCGACCAATGGCTATCCTGTTGTGGTTGCGATAATGCGAACAAACTAAGTGATGCATGCATATGGGAAGTTCTTGTCGCCTTACGCAGTTGTCCCCAAATGAGAGGTCTAGAATTAATAGATTACAATACATCAGCCACGTGCTCATGTCGGCCACACACAATAATATAAAACCTCATTCATTAATAACCAATGCATCACGATGGAAGGCTCAATATCAACCCTACGCAAATCTTACGTAATTGTAAACCGTCTCTATTCATGAATACTTTTGTTCGGATTAACTTTAATTCAAATTAATTTAAATATTTAAGATATAATTTTTTTTAAATATCTATTTTATTTATATATAAAAATTAAATCTAAAATTTTATCTAAAAAATATAAGTACAGGGTAATTGCATATCAATTTATTCTATGTTATAATAGAAACCTTAAATATAATTTTAGAAAAAGCAAACATTTTAATTTTGATAACTAAGATGGTCAAATGAAGACAATTGGTTCATGTATTGTCACGCTTTCTTCCTCTCCCTCGTCAAAGGTAATAAGAAGCGCACAACATCTTCTTTTTTTTTTTTTTTTTTTTTTTTTTTTTTTTAAAAAACATGTTTTACCTTTCAAAATTCAAAAATATTTTCAGGTCAAATATAATTGTAATTGAATAAAACTGTTCATGACATTTTATATATAAATTAGAATGATTGTAGTTAAATGGAAGCTATCATTTGCCCTTTCCATTTTGTAAAGAAATCATTGAACACAATATTCATTTTTCATATTCCTTTTTTTATTTATGCTGAAAATTCAGAGTAATTCTGTATTACTAACACCACCTTAAATTTCCTCTGTAAATTAATAGTAGATAATTTATATTGGAAATAAATTTTAATACCAGTTACTATTTTTTTGTTTATTAAGAATATCATGAAATTAAAATTACAAAATATCATAACCTTCTCCGTTTAATTATTAATAAATTATAATTATTAAAAAAAATTTAATGAGATGTACAACCTTAAACAACTTTTTCCAAGGATAGGCCTATGGTCTCTAGAATGGATGCATTTTGGTTTAGAATTTAGAGTTCAGATGGTTGGCGTCATCACTAGCCTTTCAATTGTGGCAATTACCAGCTGTACCACTACACAGCCGTGTAATTGCACCTTTTCTCACATTTATGTCGGGCCTTATTGATCCGATGATCAAGATTTTATTTTTAGATTTAAATTAAAAAAAAACATTAAATAATTCGTTTCTTAATAATTCTGATAGTTAATTTAAATCAAATTAATTAAAATTAATTAATAAATATTGATATTTCTTTTGCCTTCTCTCTCCATCTGATCGCACGCACAATGCAGACATCACTTCTGGCTAATAGGGATACCATGAGACACTCCAACTCAAATTAAGTTGAATTTAGAAAAAATTTGATATATATGCTAATAATATAGTTTGATTTTTATTTACAAAAGTATATATTTCTTCAAAAAAATTATTTCAATTAAAAATCCTTATAAATAAAATAAAATAAAATTAAAATTAAAAAGTGGGACAAATCAATTTTTGGATCACACCCGTTATGGTGTGCCTCTTTTCTAATCAGAGAGTCAAGTCATAGATTTGGGAATGGCATTGCCTAATTTATGACTGCATAATTGAAGAGGAAAAACAAAGTATAGTGATGTGTGAGGGCTACAATTTTTCTTAAGTGAATATTAATAGTCAAACCCAATAATATTCAAACTGTATCATTCAAATAGCTTGTCTCTAAATTAGATCAAATAATATTCAAACCGTATCATTCAGATAACTTGAATATTAATAGTCAAGTAAAAAAACACACGTGTACACTTTATTTATTTTTTAATTTTTACAATAGCTCTTTTATTAGTGAAATATTAAAGAAGTTCCTAACAAAGGTTGAATTTTGTTAAAAGACCACAATAAATGGTAAATTATTGCACTAAAATTTTAGTCTAGGAACTTTGTTCTATCATTTAGGAGAGGAAACTCTAAAAAAAAGTTTAAAAATCTTTTACTTATTGTAATAATCCAAAAAAAAAAAAAAAAACAAAATTAAAGAAAGAAGGGATGTGAGTTGCATCCAAATATATTTGTGAACTGCATCAATCATATTAAAGAGCACGTGGTTTACAATCGAAAATTAGAATTAGATTTAAAATTGGGAATGAGTTTTAAAAATACATGATTTCTCTTGAATTTCACTTGGTATTTTCTAATTAAAGAAAAATTTTTAATAAAAATATAGAATTTCTTGAGTAGATGATCTATTGGCTTATAAAAGAAATTTGAATTATCATTTACAAATAATTTTTTCCTATTGAAAAATTCATCTAATTTCATTTGGATTAAATCTCGATTTTTTAAAATGGGGTGTAAATTAATATAAAAGGTTGATGTTGCAACTTATTAATTTTAGCTATTGAAAAATAGTTCAAGTGAATATTTTATCAATTCAGAAAAATCGAGATTTTTTTTTTTAATTCTATTGTTAGATCGGGTTTTACTTTTTTTATTTAATATCTTTTCACATAATTTTTATCCTTTGTAATGAAAAGATTTTATTAAAGAATTTTTGCGATATATATAGGTAGAGTTCATTATTTCTATGTACGAAAAGAAGATTTTGATTGAAATTGTGATTCTTTTTTATGTTTATAAAGTAAATCGTTAATTGATAAACATAATATTAAAAAAAATATGGTGAAAGTTTTTTTTTTAAAAAAAAAAAAAAGGGAAAAAGGGAGGGTAGTGGTTTTTGGGAGCAAGTTAAGATGAGAGAGAGGCCTCTAGAGCCTTAGCTGGAATCCGCAAACGAGAAAACTGGTGTCACGCAATAACCTTGCTTTACGGTGCTTCTCGGAATCGAATGTACGTCCGGTTAACAACCGCTCCACAAGAGAGAGAGAGAGAGTGTGTACCCTTTTAATTGTATTAAATGCTTTCTGTGACTGATAACGGTGATATTGTTATTAAATCTTTTAATTAAATTATAAATTAAAAATTTAGAAAATTGGAGTATAATTTTTATTATTCACTAAAAAAAATGCCTTTTGTGGGCTGTCAAAAGTCATGACCCCAGTCAAACAAAATAACTCGCGCTCAAAAGGACCGACCATTCTCTTTATCCATCTCTAGTCTCTACTCTCTCTCTCTCTCTCTCTCTCTCTCTAAAATTTTTGCATTTGTTGTTTGGGCTGGCGGTGACTAGTTGGGTACGGCCAACGGCGTGTAGACACTGGAATCTCACTGCTTTCCTCATCCGACTTCTTCTCCGATTAGGGTTTTCCGACTACTGGTCCCACTTTTTCCCAATGACCTCTCTTTGATCTAATCTCAGCCCTCCATTTGCTGACCGTTTTGATCTTGACCCCGTCCCTTTAATCCAGATAACATGCGCACCCCGCTCTCCCCATGCGCATGTTAGCCACTGCACCCTCGAATCATCAAATTCGGAGCGAAATTAGGCGCTATCTCTCAAAAAATTCACTCTCTCTCTAGATTTGAAAGCTGCAAGCGTATCAGAGGTGTAAATTTTGAACAAACGTCTGGGCCGATTCGGAGGAGGGACGCTATTTCGTTGAGTACAGGCGGCTGACTCCGCTCTCGCCACGCCATCTCCTCTCTCTCTCTCGAACCCAATTCAATTCAATTCTTATTCAAATCTTTTCAAGTTCAAGTTCCGAGATTTAGGATCACATACTCTCGTGGACTTGTCTACTATCTTGTCTGATCTACTTTAACCTTCTTCCAAAACCCTAATTTTTCTACGTCTTGGAATAATAAGATTCCTGATCGAGTTTTGATAGATTGATTGGATCGCATTCCTTCGAATTTTTTTTTGGGGGGAGAGAGAGAGGGGGGGGGGGTTAAGTTTAAGGAAAGATTGAGTTGCGTAGCTTTTCCGAGACGCTTCAATCCTTGTTTGGAGTTGAAGCAACTTTTTTAGTTTATTTCTCAAGACGAATTTCTCTTTCCCTCTCTATATTTTATTAATTTGGAAGTAAAGATTAGTGGAAATGGTGAGTGCGAACATATTTCACTGTAGAAGGAATTCATGGCCTCCTGAAGAATACATCAGCCGTGCAACTTTGCAGTTGGTAAGTTCTTGCTTGAAGCAATATACTTGCAATAATATATTTCTTAAATTCTAATTTCTTGGTTTGAGTGACTTGTTTTTTATATTTCTGTCTACCAAAATATTTATAAACTGTAATACCAAATTGATTAAAGAAACTTAGAGCATGGTTTTGGTTTCGAGATGTTTTTGAGATTCATAAAACAAATTTGTGGGATGGGGGTCCGAAATGCGATGATGGGGTGTCAAATTTGTCCTTGTTTGATGAATTGTCCTCAAAGTTCTTTGGGTTTGCCTTTGCTTCTTGGGTATGATGGAGCAGAGGAGAGAGACTGCTCAAGAAAGGTATTCTTCTTCTTCTTCGCATCAAAACATGGTTCAGTCAGTTTTCTAAGGTATGCATTGCAAACATGATCCTTTGAAATCTCTTAGATGCAGTCATTAGTTTATGCATCTCATTTGTTGCAATAAGTCTGTCCATTAATGGGTTTCTACCGCAATTGCTGAGCTCAATAGTGGAGGTCTTTCCCCTTACGATTTGAGTGCAGTATTAGCTTCTTGACAGATAACCTGCAACTGCAATCATTTCTGGGATTTGGTTTGTAGGGAGGGTTTGTTGTCCCTATGTCTACATGGCTGTCTGTGTTGTCTGAGAGAGGGAGGTGGGTGATGGGCCATATATATAGTGGACTAATCCTTCTTATTTGTCTGAATGTCCAGTCTGGAAGCTACGTGTGTGTGTGTGTGTGTGTGTGTGTGTCTAGATTATTCCTCCGGCTATTCTATCTCATTGTTTTGTTGTACACAATCTGACTTGTAAATTTGTGTGAAGCTTGATTTTGACAGTGCGGCCCCACCAGAACAAGCCTGGAGAAGAAGATTGAATAGCCATGCTAATTTATTGAAAGAGTTTAGTGTTACTTTTGTAGAAGCTATCAAAATGGTAAGTGCTCATTCCTGAAATTCTTTTTCTTCGGCTGATAGATCAGCAGGTACTGCATAACCAGTTTTTATCATATTTTGTCTTCTTTTATTTGGTTCTTCCCTGATTGTAATGCAATGTCACGTTATAGGTACGACTTGGCATACGTCTTTGGTCATATATTAGGGCGGAGGCATCACAGGGAAGGGTAATCTTTTGATTCCTGTCAACTTTGGTTGTCTTCTTTGACGTGATTGTTACATCATATTGATGGATTTTATCCTCTCTTGGATTTTTTTTTTGGTCATTTGACAAGACGACTGATTTATGGTGACTAAAGCCACTATTCTTGGGAAGTCTTTTTTATTTGGCTGATTCATAATATGTAAACAATGTTTTTTCATGCGTGTAGCAAGCACCAATTGACCCTTTCACTAGGGAAAGATGCAAGCCATCAGCATCTCAAGGTGTGCCACTGGGAGGGATGGGGTATGTTTTTTATTTAGCCACGACAAGAACTTCAATCAACTTAATGTTCTATCATCAAGTCTCATTCTGTGTATATGTTTCAGGAGTGGCAGCATTTCTAGAGGTTTCAGGGGCGAGTTCAGGCAGTGGCAAATTATACCTGGTACTTGCAAAGCTTCTCCTGTCATGGCCAATCAATTCTCTGTAAATCTCTCCCCTTGAACTTGCTATTATTTTGCTGTCCTCCATTCTCCAATGAAACAAATAATCCTTCTTTATACTTCATCATGATTTGGGTCACTTATGTACCTTCTGATCCGAATGATGGTTTTTGTCGTTGGTTATGTTCAGGCTATATGAAGAAGCTAAACAATTAGACAGTATTACTTGCCTTCTGGTCCATCTTCCCAGATGATTCCTGTCATTTGCCAAATTTATATATTTGAATGGATAATATGGATAAAAAGATGTTGCAATATTGAACCAGCACATGGCTGTCTTATCATTAGATTTTGGACCTGGAAAAAGATAAAACTTTGATTTGTACTTGGCTAATCTTAATCCTATAAACAGAAATAGTCTTCACCCACAAAATGTTCTATTAATTTAAAATTATCTTCACAGCAGAACATACCCATGTCATGTGCAACGAGATCCAATTTTTTGAATGCTTTATTATGAACATGAATAAGACAATGCACATCTTAGTGGTATGGCACTTTATTTTGAAGTGGCCACTTCCGAATGTTAGATCTGTTGATCTTGGTCGAACCAATCGCTGGTTTGAATTTTGCATGCAATGATACATGGCATGGCATCATGTCCATCATATTGGCTATAATATTATAAGAAGATTATTATTGAAATAAAATCGGGGGTTAATCTAGGTTCATTATGTATCCTTCATGTATCATTTTAGTTCTTTGGTTCTTCTGGTTGTTTATGGGTGGTATAATGTATCTAAACAACCATTCTCCTATTCCACTTTCCTGCATTCTCTAATATGATGAATCTTTTGCGTAGATCGCTACATTTTGCTTTATGGATATAACATTCTTTTTTCTATTAATTTTCGTTAATATATTGTCATTGCTAATTCTATAAAATGAAGTCCAGATATTCTTATGGCATATTGATTGTTTGGGTGCTGCAGATATTTATATCCAGAGATGGAGGAAGTAAAAATTATGCATCGGTTTTAGCCCCAGGTCAACATGAAGGTTTGGGGTAAGGGCAATATTGTGAAGCTATATTGTTACCAATTTAGGATAATTTACATCTATTTTTGTTGTTGCATGTAACTTCTTGATGTGTGCTTTTATTTCACATGTTGACCTGTCAAGAGGAGAATCATGGTAAGATTAATGGTTCATGGTTCATAACTTTTAGTCCAATCTTAGGCAAAGGCGCTTTTGTGTCCATCTGGGGAGAATCTAGGTGGTAGTCTTTGTTGTATTTTAATATCTATGCCAGCAGTTATGTTTTGGATCAATGGCGATTTCATGGAATATAACTCCAAGTCCAAGGTTCTTTGACAGTACTTATTTATTAAATAAGCTTATCAGTCATGACGAGTTATGGTTTCTTCCCATTCAATTGCCCATTTTATTACAATAACAACAACAATCTGGGTTTTAATCCCAAAATTTAGAGTTGGTCATTTGAGAGACAGATATCGTGGGAAAAAAAAGAGTACAAAGTTTTGGTTTAGTTTATACGGATTCTCCTACGTCACTCATTACTATCCAAAATCATCTCCTCAACTAGACTCTTAGGTATCATGTCTTTCCAAATAACTTATATCTAAGTTTTCAATGGTTTATCTCTACGTTTTATTAAATTTTCTATATTTAAGCTTTCAGTTCTTCTCACCGGTGTATTTGGATCTTCGTTCCACATGCCTACACCACCTATGATGATGCTCTTGCATTTTATCAACAATTGAAGTAACTCCCAACTTATTATATATCTCTTCGTTTCTGATTTTATCTTTTCTAGTTTTGCTATATATTTATCTAAATATACTCATTTCTACTATATTTTTTGTTCTTGTTCTTGTTTTTGTTTAATGCCCCAACGCTTACTATCAGATAATAGTGCAGGTTTTACTATGATTTTGTAAAACCTTCTCTTCAAATGCAATGGTATCGTGTGATCACAAAGAATTTCAGATGCCTTTCTCCATTTTATCAAATCCGTTTGAATCCCATGATTCACATTTTCATCTATATTACCATAATTTTGATTGAGATAATCAAAATATCTAAAATGTTCAATTTTTGGTATATTTCTCTTCTAACCTAATCCTTTTTTCATCACACTGATGATTGTCATTAAAATTATATTTCATATACTCATTTTTTGACCTGTTCAATCTAAATTTTCTAGATTTTAGTATGACTCTTCATAATTCTAATTTAGTACTAATACTCTCTCTAGTTTAATCAATCAAAACTATATCATCTGCAAAAAGTATACACCATAGTATCTCATCTTGAATGTTTTTTGTGATTTCATCTATCATTATTGCAAAAAGGATTGGACTTAATATCGAGTCTTGATGAGTCCAATATTAATAGGGAAGCTATTGTTTAGACCCCTGCAAATTCTTATATTGGTTATAGCTCTTTTATATATATTATTAATAAAATTAATATATTTTAAATAAATCCCTTTCTTCATCGGTGCCTACTACAATACGTCTCTAGGACCTATCATATTTTTTTTAGATCAATGAATATCATATATACATCTTTGTTCTGTGTTCTAAATGTCTCAATTAAATGTCTTAACAAGTGAATTGTTTCGGTGGTTGATTTTCTTGCTATAAATTCAAATTAATTTTGAGACACATTTATCTCTAATTTCAATCTATACTTTATTATTCTCTTTTATAATTTCATAGTATGACTCATAAATTTAATTCCTCTATAGTTGGAGTAATATTGTATGTCTCATTTATTCTTATATAGTGGTAGAAGTGTGCTCTTCCTCTATACTTGGGGTATTTTTTGGGTTTGTCAAATTTTGTTGAAAAGATTCGTTAACATTATTATATTAAATTCATTCAAACATTTTCACATCTCAATGGGAATGCCATCGGTTCCTATGGTTTTATTATTCTTCATTTTTTTTAAGCTCTCCTATACTTCGTAGGGATGAATTTTACGTTTGAAATCTCTATTAATCTCTTCTGCTGGTATCTTAATATTTCCTATGCCCATTGTATTCTCAACATTAAAGAAATTATCAAAATAGTCACTCCAACTTTTTTTATGTTCTCATTGCTTACAAATATACTATTGGTTTCACTCTTAATACACCTAACTCTATTTCGATCTTTTTGCTTTCTCTCCCTTAGTTTAGCAATTCTATAAATCTCTCTTTCTCTGTCTTTGGTCTCTAATCTCTTGTGTAATTCGTTATACACCTTATTCTTTAATTCGTGGATAATTTTTTTCACCTTTCTTTTTGTACTTTTGTATTTTTTATATGTATTGCTACTACTACTTTTAAGGTTCCTATAGGACTCTCGTTTATTTCGGATAGCAGTTTGTATCTCCTTATTCCACTACTGCGACTCCTTGCCTATTGGAGCCCGATCCTTAGATACACTAAGAACCTCCCTACATATATTCTTAATATTATTAGATATCTCGTTCCATATTGTTTCTGGGTCATCATTAGCAGACCAATTTATTGAATTAATTTGTCTCTAAAAGTCGTCATCATTTTTTTTTTATAGATTTTTTCATTTAATTTTTGATTTCACAAATGGACGATACTTCTTTTGCTTTTTGGGTACACATACATATAAAACTAAAAGGCTATGCTGAGTTGTTGCACTCTCTCCCGTTATAACCTTGCAATCCTTACGGGTCGTTTTATCACCCCTTCTCGTAAGAAAGAAATCTGTTTGACTAATATTCGATCCACTTTTATATGTAACCATGTGTGACTCTTTTTTCTTGAAGGTGTTTATGAGTATCATATCAAATGCTGTGACAAACTTTAAAACGGTACCTTTCGCCTCATTCTTACTACCGAAGCCAAAGTTTTCATGTGTGGTTTTGAATCCCTCATTTTTCTCTCCTACATATCCATTTAGGTCTCCTCGAATAAATAATTTCTTTCCATTAGATATGATTTGTATAAATTTATCTAAATTTTCATAAATTTTTTTTTACTAATTGCATCTATATCTATTTGGGCTGCATACACACTGACTATATTACTTACGTTTTCTTCATTTACTAACTTGACACGCATAATTCTATCTTCTTTTTTTCTTATCTTTACTACATCCTCTAATAAGTCATTATGTGCAATTATTCCTACCAAATTCTTAGTTTTGTCTCTACTTGTGTATCGGACCTTATGATCATAAAACTCTAATACTTTAGCCTTCTCTCCCACTTACTTAGTTTCTTGAAGACATATGATATTAATTTTTCATCTATTCATTACCTTTCTTATCTCTTCTAATTTGTTGGTTAAGATTTTTATGTTCCAACTGGTTAGACGAATCCTATCTTCATGGAATAACTTATTTACCTGCATTTTATTATTCCTTGTTAACTTGCCACTATACTCGGGATTCGATGTAGCACGTCGCTAAGGGGGAAATGCCCCAAAAGTTATTCTATATTTGTCTCTTATTTTTCATTTGACAAAAGATTTTACGCCGATTGTCGACCTACCGCAACTTTACTCATTTATCAGGGTTTGGGATCGGCTGTGGCGGAGTTTTTCAAATAATAAAATATGAAATGAATTAAAAAAAGGAAAAACAACAACAGCAGAGGCAGCAGCAACAACACCACCACCAACAACAACGATAACAACAATAATAATAATAAAGTGGTAATAGCGATACTAGTGATACTAACAATAATAATAATAACAATAATACTAATAACAATAGTAATAATAATCATAATAATAGTAATTAAACTAAGAATGGAGGCAAAGAGGTGTTAATGTAATAGTAATAATAATAGTGATAGTGATAAAAAAAAGAGTTATAAATAGTAATAATAGTAGGATTCAGAGGAGAAGCAGATCCATTGGGATTCAGGCGAGATTGCAGGTCCATCGCGGGGGTGACGGTCAGAGGGTAGAGGGAGAAATGGGGACGACGGTCGGAAATGCTGAGAGAGATCGGTTTTTGGGGGGTCAATCTGAGCTCTTGGTGGATAGATCTAGGCTTTTCAGGTGAGATTGATGCTTGATGCTTGTGGGGACTGTTGATGGATCAGCAAGGAGAGAGTTGGGGGAGAGAGGTAGCGAGAGGAGCCGGTAGAAGAAAGCAAGGGAGAGAGAGATCGGTTTTTGGTGGACAGATCTGAACTCTCGGTGGCCAGATCTGGGCTTTTCAGGTGAGATTGATGCTTGCAGGGGCAGATCAGCGACTGGTGATGGATCAGCAATGAGAGAGGAGGGGTAGAGAGGTAGAGAGAGGAGCTGGTCAGAGAAAGCAAGGGAGAGAGAGATCGGTTTTTGGTTGACAAATCTGAACTCTCGGTGGACAGATCTGGCCAGGGGAGAGAGGAAAGAGAGTGAGACAAAAAGACGGCAGTAGGGGACGAGACAGAGAAAGATCAATATAGAGATATTGAGGTAGCCAGGGGCTGCGATCGGAATGGAGATTGAGGGGACAGCGAGGGATAGGGAGAGGAGAGAGAGAGAGAGAGAGAGAGAGAGAGAGAGAGAGCTAGAGAGGGAAGCTACGTACCTGGAAGATGGCGACATGGCGGTCGGAAAGAGCGATGGTCGGAGTTACTGATCGATCGCTACAATTGTCCATTTCATTCTCAACTACAATTCTGACTTATATTTTGTGCATTGACAATTTGAATTAGTATCTTCCTGTGTTCTTTCGGTGTTGATCCTTTATTGCATTGTACTTTTTCCTGATTGATAGGATTTGAGAGATGGAGGTAACATTCGTATTTATTGCCATCTCTGAACAGCTTGATTATGGTTGAAGAATGTAATTCAGAAACAGAACTATTTCTTACATATGTGTTCATTGTCTTGAATTCAGTGAGGGTTATTCATGAGCAAGACCTGTCAATTGACTTTTTCTACCACTTATTTTGATGTTCTGTGAATGCAGGGTTTAGTTTGCATTTCTATTACTTTTTCTTTTTTTCTGCTTGGAGATATATTTATGTATTTATATATTTATTTATTTATTTATTTTTTGTGGTTGGGGATGGGGAGGTTAAGAAGTTCAGGCAGACTTGTAGTTAAGTTGTGCTGACATCCTTTCACAGGAAGCCTGATGATCAAGGAATATCGTCATGGGGTTGGAATTTGAGTGGCCAGCATTCTACATACCATGCTCTATTTCCCAGAGCGTGGACGATATATGATGGTAAGTTTATAGTAAACAACTTTTGCTACTTATCTGAATTTCCCTGAATGATACCTACTCAACTTCTGCATCCAGGTGAGCCAGATCCAGAACTGAAAATATCTTGTCGCCAGATATCCCCTTTTATACCTCATAATTATCGTGATAGCAGCCTTCCCACTGCAGTGTTTGTATACACGGTATCTATCTTCTCATAACAATTGAAAGCTACTTCTTATACCCTGCAGATTTTCTGGCAAAGAAAATGACAAGATCCATTTTTCTGATACAAGATTTCTAACTTTTAGACATGTACTAATATTTAACAGCAAATTTTATTGCTCTCCATATTGATGCTCAAGAGTCGAGAAGGAAAATTATGGCCGTCCTTTTCTTTTCTTTCTTATTTGTCAATTTAATCATGCAAATGCTGCAACATAGTCTTCAGCTTTAAAATAAACCAAGTTATTTGAGCAGTGGTTCGGATTGGCTCAATTTGGGGTCATTTGATATTATTTGCCAGGGCAATCATTTCTTTTCGGTCTATTTTGAACCTTTCTAATGTTTTAAGATTAAGGTTGAGCATCTCTACATTCAGTGACATTAACCTTCTTGTCTTCGACTTGGATTGATTGCTAATGGTTTTAGCTGATGCAGTCTGCACTGGTTAAAAAGGTTTTGGTTTTTGAATGATCTCTTTATGCATGCGGTTCACGTGCCATGAATAGTAATTTGAATTTTACTAGATGAGAAAAAGAGCAGTTCAATTGACTTAAGGTTGTTTGGAGAAAAAAAGAATGCTGCCCTTTTCCTTCTCATTCTTGGGCACAAGAAACACTTCCCAGTTTGATATTCAATCTCAGATTCTTGTTTCAAAATTCAAAACTTGTTACGTCATTTGGGTTGTCAAAGCAGCGGCACTTGTACTTTTCATATTGGCAATGTTTTCTGATCTCTGTTGTATGAAGTTTCGATTGTACCTGAAGTACCAAAAGATCAACACATTTAAAACTATTTATTAACGTTTATCTATGAGTTTTCTAGATCTTGATCTTTGGGTTTATTTATGCGGGTGTCTCTGTTTTGGTACTAGTTAGTCAACACTGGCAAGGAAAGGGCAAAGGTCAGCCTTCTGTTTACATGGGCGGTATGTTGAGTTTGTTTTTCTGCCTAGTGTAATGCAATTGTGTCTTAAAATGGTCATATCATTGTTTATTTTTGTTTTACAGAACTCTATTGGAGGAATCTCACACCTTTCAGGAGATCATGTGAATGAGCCATT
This sequence comes from Dillenia suffruticosa, assembly GCA_033439265.1. Taxonomy (NCBI): domain Eukaryota; kingdom Viridiplantae; phylum Streptophyta; class Magnoliopsida; order Dilleniales; family Dilleniaceae; genus Dillenia; species Dillenia suffruticosa. The sequence goes on from JAVTVX010000001.1 coordinate 13,283,328, forward strand.
TATGTAAGTATTGCAGAATTCGTATATAGCTTTCTAACAAAATTCATTTTTCCTTGAACATTAATTTGACACACTCTCTCTCTCCCCCATTTTTGGTTTTCCAACAGAGGCGAAGATGGAGTATCTGGTGTACTTCTTCATCACAAGCAAGTCATTTTACTCTATTAGCTTTATATGTTGGTTGGTTAACGATTTTCCGTTGGGTTATTTAAATGCTTTGAAAGATGCACAGGAAGACAAGTAGATGAAGGAATGCCCATGGGGTGCTGAGCTAAAAAAAGGGGGTGCATACAGAAATTTACTAAGTGTTTATATAGCCAAATGGTACCTGAAATGTAAAAATTTTGCATGTGTGAAACTAGGTAAGCCAGAAACCTGTTGACAGGTATGTAAGCCCGTACACAATTAATGTTGAACTGGAGCTTCCCAAAATAGATAGGTTAAAAAAAAGAGGTTTTTAAAAAATCAAGGCGCGGTTCGGGATCACAAATTTAACCCCATTTGATCAAACTAGAAGGTCCAAAACTTGCTGCATAGTAGTTGAGATTGGTTATTATATTTGTGTTTCCAGTCCAATACTATTTATGGCATAGTAGCCCTTGTCTGAGTGAGGTGTCTTAATTTTGTGTGAGTGAAGTGCAACCGTGTGAGTGCTAGAGTGAAAAATATTGTTTTGTTTAGTGTTTGTGACTATAGTAGTGTGTGAGCACTCACAGAGAGAGAGAGAGAGAGAGAGAGAGATAAAAGTTATATGCAGTTTATGCAAATTAATAGGCTTTATGATGTGGAAGGTTGTGGAATTTTTTCAGAGATGGTTGTGGGAGTTTGTTTAGCAAGAGAGTGGAGAAGTTTTAAGGCTTGAACCTCTCAATTTCCTAGGAATATTTTAGTCTAGAGAAGTGTGATGCAACTTTAGAATTTTGAAAATATTGTGTTCCTTTTATCATAGAATAGATGAATAATTATGTAGAAAGTTTGATATCATGTGCTAACTCTTTTAAAGATCTCTCATGCCATCTCTAACTTTTAGAAACTGTTCATGTCACGTCATTGTCTGCATCTAGCTCCATGCTTCATATATTATCATCTAGGAAATGCAACTAATGTTTTGAATTCTGTCTTTGAATTTATGTGGAATGTTATAGTGATAATGTCGGAGTGCAAGTTGATTTTTCTTACTTACGCCATTTTTGAGCACAAGCTATCTGTCAGTGGAGAACTGAGACACAATTGACAGTCAACCTCAACATTAAGTTTTAACAAAAAGTAAAAATTTTGTTCACCAAGCAAACATGGTCTGGGAAGATATACCCCGAACACATTATAATGCAAAAGGAATGGATATTAGAGCATAGGTAAAAAGAGACAAAAACTGCATGAGAAAGGGCTATTGTCTTATGTCTTCTGTGCTCATCCAAATCTACTATGGTGGAAGTAGAAGAAGACACAGAGGATCAATGAGGAAAGGAACTAGATATAAAAGTCAGTGATAATCAATGTTTATCGTGAGGCGAGTAGAAGAATATGAAAACTTGGGAAATGGTGTCAGGGAGCTCACAGTTGCAGCTATTGTCGCCACCTGTTCTGGGTGGGCAGTGTATTATGTAGAAGAATCAGAGTTATTGACTTCCATCTTGCATGTTTCGCTTTCCATCAAGTATGTTAATAATTAACACATTCTAATTTACATTTTCTTCTTTCGACATACTTATGTTTTGCATTATATTTTTTCAACGTTCTTCATTTCTCTCTCATATGTTCTTCACTTAGTTGATCTACACTGCTGCCCGTCATGTGTGTTCGGGTTTTTGAATGTCTGATGACGTCGCCTTTTCCTCCCTCCATAATCTGATTTTTGTAAAATCTGGGTGCTCCTGGGTTTGTCTTTTTGGTGTCTGGGTCTTGCAATTCCATTTGCAATTGACATCGGAATTTAATTCTTTGAAACTGCATGCAGGACAGAAAAAGACAACCCTCCTGTCACATTTGCTGTGGCCGCATGTGAAACTCAGAATGTTAATGTCACTGTTTTGCCTTCTTTTGGGCTGTCTGGAGGAACCTGTGTTACAGCAAAAGAGATGTGGGATACAATGTTGCAGGTATTGCCTCCTTCTGTCTAATACATGCGACCTGATCTTAACTGTCGTACGTTGCCAGACCTGATTCTTGTCATGGAAAGATCCCTTTGGAACATGAGAATTAAGAGTCTTAATCAATGATTGATCATTTTTTTTCCTGCTTGCCTCTAATTTATTTTTATTGTCATGATTACCTCATTGAGTACCTCCAAAGCACAGTCATTCTACTTTTGAGTTCTCTTGCATTGGAAAATGCCATGGTCTAATCCATTTTTGAATTTTCTAAAATCAGGACGGACAATTTGACCGTGAGAACTTTAATTCTGGTCCCACCATGCCTTCTTCAGCTGGAGAGACACTTTGCGCAGCTGTTTCGGCTTCCACCTGGGTTGAACCTCATGGAAAGTGCACGGTAGCATTTGCTGTTGCTTGGTCGTCCCCAAAAATTAAATTTCAAAAGGGAAGCTCTTATTATAGGTAGCCTTAGTGAAGGTCATTCTTCCTTTTTTTTTTCCCCCCGGCTCTGAAATTGTTTGCCACTTCACTTGTTCATTGAGCATATAAACACTTGTTCTAGGCAATAAATTGATATCATGTTTTCCTCGGACATATTTGTTTTGCTAAAATTGTCTTCTGTAACAGGAGGTATACAAAATACTATGGTACTTCTGAAAGAGCGGCACTTGTCTTGGTGCATGATGCACTAAAGAGTATGTCTCTCTGATCTCGATCTGTTTGATTTTTTCCATGGTGGTTATTTGATTGATAAATTGGAATCTTCTACAAGATTATTTAGATATTTGCTCATTCATTTAGTATGTCTTGATCAGATTACAAGCGTTGGGAGGAAGATATAGAGAGGTGGCAAACTCCTGTCCTCGAGGATGACAGGCTACCAGAATGGTAATCAAAATTGCTGTGACCATATTTTGTAGAAGATAATGCTGTTTCCGGTCATGACAAAATTACAGCGCATGTGTCTTTTTCTCACCTTTTAATGACAGTCTACCCGTTGAATCTTTGTATTTATATCACATCATTTGCTGCTTTTCCTGAAGTTAATGCTGTGGTACATCAACATTAGAGAATTAGCTTTGAGCATCCCCAAGGGACAATGTAGTGGTCACGATCCCCCTCTTCCAACCCGGTGATTCTGGGTTCAAATCTCAGTGTAACCAAAAAAAAAAAAAAAGAATTAGCTTTGAGCTTATGAGATTGGAACCTTTAATATCTCACATTCTGTCAATATTGTTTTTAGATTCCTATATTGTCCACAATTACAGCACACCTTGTCATTTAAACATGAGTTGTGTTTCTGTTCATTCTGGACTCTATCCTTAGTAATGTAAAATTGTTATGACACCTGAGTTTAGTCCCAGTGAAGATCTAGACAATTCAGATAATCCTTTATTCTCCCCCCTTAAGTTGCCACGCCACTTTAGATGTGCACCTGTGTTGTACGGACACTTCTAAGAATAAAAATGTTTGTGTTAGACTCATCCTTTGACCACAACATTGTGCCACATTTTGTACTGTAAAATAGGGTTTTTTTTCCTTCCCCCCCCCAAGGTTTGCCTTGTTGCTATGTTTTGTGTCATGTCTTTTATCCTGTTTCTGTGCTTTATAGGTGCACTGATGCTGGTAACTTTCTGTAATACATGATTATTGGAAATGAAAATAATTTGGTCTTTCTATTGTTACTGTCCATCTCAGGGCCTTATTGATTCCTTTGATCTTGTGGCTAAGAGAGTGTGCATACATGTGCAGGTACAAGTTTACATTGTTTAACGAACTCTACTTTTTGGTTGCTGGTGGCACGGTCTGGATTGGTAGTTGTCTACACTTAAACCTTTGATTTTGGATTGTGTTTATATATTATGACTGAATTCTTTGTATTACCACAGTTTAGCTCTTGCACGCGTATTGGGTAAATTTGCAATTGCAAATGCACTCATGACATTGTGTTAAACTTATTTTTTGTTACTGATTGGTGGTTGTCATTAAGTTACATCTTGGCTTTTAAAGCCATTCTGATTTGTGTTCAAAAGTTGTTGTCATGTGCTTATCAATTATTTAACAGAACAGTAAGTTAATGACTCTTTTCAATTTTGTTGTGCAGACTCTTCTGTGCCTTGTAAGAATTTAAGAAAGAATCAACGACAATCGGAAAAAGTGAAAACAAGTATAGATGTGACTGCTGCCAGAGTCAATTGCAAACAAGGAGCAGTGGTGGAGCACGCTACACTCACTGGCTATGTTAGTACTGGTACCAGTGGATCAGATGATGAAGATAATGCACTTGATACAATAAACTCTTGTGTGAACAATTCAGTGGCTTCTCAGGAAAAAGGTAACAACCTCTGCATGTTCAAGGATGTAGGGAATGATCCTGAGGATGTTGGTAGGTTTTTATATCTGGAAGGAGTTGAGTATATTATGTGGTGCACATATGATGTTCATTTTTATGCCTCTTTTGCTCTTCTTGAGCTGTTCCCAAAGATTGAACTTAATATTCAGCGGGACTTTGCAAAAGCAGTGTTATCTGAGGATGGCAGAAAAGTAAAATTCCTTGCAGAGGGAAACAGTGGAATTCGTAAGGTTAGAGGAGCTGTTCCTCATGATCTGGGAACACATGATCCTTGGAATGAAATGAATGCATATAATATACATGATACCAGCAAATGGAAGGACCTCAACCCCAAATTTGTGCTTCAAGTGTATAGAGATTTTGCTGCAACAGGAGACATGTCTTTTGGGGCTGATGTATGGCCTTCGGTTTGCGCTGCAATTGACTACATGGAACAATTTGATAGGGATAAAGATGATCTTATTGAAAATGATGGATTCCCAGATCAGACATATGATACATGGACGGTGCATGGAATCAGTGCTTATTGTGGTTGTTTATGGCTTGCAGCACTTCAAGCCGCAGCCGCAATGGCTCTTCAACTTGGTGACAGGGCTTTTGCTGAAAAGTGCAAAGGAAAATTTGTGAAGGCAAAAGCAGTTTTTGAAGAGAAACTATGGAATGGTTCTTATTTTAACTATGACAGTGGATCAAGTAGCAATAGTAGATCTATCCAGGCAGATCAACTTGCGGGCCAATGGTATACAGCATCTGCTGGCCTTCCTCCCCTTTTTGATGAATTCAAAATTAGAAATGCCCTCCAGAAGATTTATGAGTTTAATGTCTTGAAAGTTAAAGGAGGCCGAATGGGTGCTGTCAATGGAATGCATCCAAATGGAAAGGTCGATGAGACATGCATGCAGTCACGTGAGATATGGACTGGTGTCACTTATGGTGTAGCAGCTACAATGATCCTTGCTGGCATGGAGGAACAAGCTTTCGCTACTGCTGAAGGGATTTTCATTGCTGGTTGGTCAGAAGAAGGGTATGGGTAAGTACATGCAAATTTTTCCATCATAGTCATGTTTCTTCTGATGTTTGGCTGCAGCATAGCTTAGATTTTGTTGCACAGTTTGTTGTGGCTTTAGCCATCTTGATCATGATGAATGCTTTCTGTCATGGACCGGACAAGGCCATTATCCACTTTGAAGTGAAAGCATTTTTACTTGCGCAAAATACCAAAGCTTCTCATGTCTGATTCTTGCATTGTCAATGATTGGACGAATCTTTAGAGTCAAGTGACTCAAGTCTGAATAAATATGGGATGTGGTACTTAAAAAAGTGGGCATCATTCAAGATTGAACATGATCATTTTCAATGCAAGGATAAACATGGACCGAGGAAATCAACTTATGCCAAGACCAATCCATGCTGCAGATCTCATTTCCCTTCATGGATGAGAAAAGTTATTTTTTGGAAAAGATATTTTGTTTCTGGTACTTGTTATAGAGACTCCTAAATCTTTTGAAATATCTAACGCAGGTACTGGTTTCAGACCCCAGAGGCATGGACTATCGACGGCCATTTCAGGTCCTTAATATATATGAGGCCACTGGCCATTTGGGGCATGCAATGGGCAATATCTCTGCCTAAGGCAATCCTTGAGGCCCCTAAAATTAATGTAATGGACAGAATACATATATCACCTATGGGTTCAAGATCTTTCAATGAGACGGGCATCCGAAAGATTGCAACCAAAGCAAAATGTTTTGGAAACTCTGTATTTCACTGTGCATGCTGACAATATTGACTGGTTGGTTTCATCATCTCTGTACAGAAAAATGTTCAGTAAATCTTTCTCTGTTTCCTCCTCCCCAATGGCTGGAAATGAGATGCCGGGGAGGTTGTAGAAGAAATTTAAACAGGCCTGTAACATTATCCTTCTCGTTTAGATGCATAGCATAAATGGGTCTTTTTTGTTCGACACTTTTAGAGAGCTTGTAGACAGCTGAAATTAAGATTCGTTCATTCTCTTCTATTGTACTTGAGGTCTGGACTGTTCAGACTGTCTCTGAGGGGTAAATAGATTTGGAGTTCAAACCATTAGATAAAGATTTGTTCATGCTGATCTTTTTTCTTATTATTATTTGTGTAATTGCGGAAATTCCAGTGATTGCCTTTGGAATTCACACTAAAATTTTATTGGTACTAATAATGGTCTGCGTACAAGTCACTAGCAAATAAATATATAAATAACGGGTAAATCCTTGTTTTTCTTTTGCTATATTGGTGGGGCCATAGCCCCAGAGAAACAAAGCCCACGGGCTAGGAACAATGACTGAGCCCAAACCCATGCTAAAGCGCAACGGAGTACAGGCTGGACCAGAAGACGGCATGTAAGTTCCATCATTTGAAAAAAAAAAAAATGAGAGAGTTCTACTGGGAGATCCATCTGGATTCCTCTTGGGCACCCTCGCCAATCCTTACAAAAGACGGGGCCCTAGACAATAAGGAGGGGATCGGAAAACCCTCAGACCTGGAGAAAACTTATGAGCAAAACCTGCCACAGTCCGCACGCATGTTTGCCTCCCTAAAAACATATAATATGCCACAAGCGCCGTCCCCAACCATTAGCCTGCTTAGCCAGTAAATCCTTTGCCGACAATAATAACTTGCTTAATGCAGTGTGAATTTAACTCGATTACAATCTAATTACACACTTTGGTGTATAACACATGGTAGATTGTGTTTCATTGTATGATTTATGAGAACTCTCAACAGACAGTCAGCTAATCAGTAAAGGTGTTAAAATCCTTAATTAGTTCGAAATTTAAAAATGAAAAAAAAATTATGTTGAGAGAGTTTTTTCTTAAATTGGATACGACAAAACTCAAATTAGATTAATCGAAACTTTCTCCTAAATTTTTTTTTATTCCAATAGGATTTGGATGGACGTTACATGTATGCGTAACACTTGAAAATTGAAGCCTAGTTCATAGTACTATTTTTGTAACGTCAAAAGTTTTCTTGTGAATGTAATCATCAGATAGCCATTCGCACATACGATGGACATGAGGCCAGGATAAATGCCCCTTTCTTTTTCTTTTTTGGTGCCCCTTTCGGTCATTGAAAAGTCTGACCCACTAAGCACCCAAAAGCACGTCAATGATGGGGCTTTCAAGAGCAAGGGGACCATCCACACCTTCCCTTGGAAGGCCCCTTTTGGACTTTCAGTTTCTTCGGACCGTGGTTCTTGAATATCCGAATTCAAAATCTTAGTTAAAAAATCTAACGTCACATCTCACTAAATCAATTGACCGTTGGTATAAGACCCCCTTTTTTGTTAGATCCTTTAAAGATATATTTTCTATTCAGTCATGAATCTAGTGATCGAGTTTCTTCCTATCATAGAAAGTACAACTACTGTTATAGAAATGGACTTTACACAGCTCTTTGGATGACATTTTGGAAATTAATGGCTGGAAACAGAAGGTTTGAATTCAATTCTTTTTTTTTTAGTACTGTGGTTTGAATTCAATTTGATTTACGAATGGACAGTTGGTCTATTGGATAAGGGTATAAGATTCCTTAACCATCGGATTCAAAACTTGAAAATAATAAACACTATGTTGGGAGAGTTTTTCCTAAATTAGACTCGACATTAATTGAATTGAATTAATCAGAATATGATTTTAAATATCGATTAATATAAAAAAAAACCAATCCGATTCTACAATCTATTTTTCAGCTACCAGGTTGCAAGCTCTTGATTTTTATAAAGATTTTATTTTATTTTATAAATTTTTTTTATAAAGCTTTTATAATCTATTTTATTTTATTTTTATAAAAAAAATTGATATAGTAATAACTTTATTTTATTTTATAAAGATTTTTTTTTTTACTTTTTTACAAAATTTTATATTTTTATAAAATATTTTATTTTAAAAATATTACATTTATGACATAGAATAAAAAATTCACAATTTCAAAATTTGCATAATCAAGTTCAAAAGAATGTTAAGATGTTGTATTTATGGTGTAACGAGGGTCAAAGTAGCAACCAAAGTAAGAAAAAAAATAAGAAGAAGATGAAGCGACCACAAATCATACCATCAAGTACTGTTGCAAAATCATGGTAGTAAATTACGGTTGTGATAGTACTCATTGTGGTAATTTGAGAACGTGTTCAATCAGGATGACCATTATGGTGATAAGGCTGTAATCGAGTTGAGTCGAGTTGAATATTCAAAATTTCAAAGTCAACTTAGTATAAAATTCAAAAATCAAGCTCGAGTTTGAGTTTAAATGAAAAAATCTAATCTCAGACTTGTATCATGTAAACTCGATATAAAATTCAAGTTTGAGTTAGATCTGAACTCGAACCGTGTTCAAAATTAAAATTGCAATGATGGATTTACCAATTTCTTAATGTAAAAAGAATATTAAATAATATCTAGATATATATATATATATATATGTATATATATATATATATATATTTAAATATATATAAATATATTTATTTTTGAGTAAACTCGCAAACTTTTGAGTCGAGTCCAAGCTATTCGTTTAGAACTTATCTCATTAGGCACTAAATTGCCTCCATGGCAATGGACAACGATGGTTAGATGTCTACTTCCTTTATTTCTATTTTTCTATTTTGGGCAGGCATATTTCTTTTCTTCGTTTTGACCTTTAGGTTTTCTAGAATTTTAATACAAGTTGTTTTAAAACTTTCATTCTTAATTTATTACAGATGTCTTTGATATTCATTATTCATTATAATTTAAGTTCAATGTATTATTTCTTTCAACGAAGAACATAGTTATTTTATTTTGGGGTGAATCTCTTTGTCAAGTTTTGGAGTTTTGGCTTATTAAACTTAGTATCATACTTCACTGCATCAATTTTTTTTTTGTTAAACCACTAATATCTAATACTCATATTGGGTTAGACTAAATTCAATTTTAGTTGAGTTAGACATTAAGGGGTAAAACTCTCTGAACACTTATTTTCTCTATACATAAAATTCAAATTCGAAACTTTACTTATGAGTTACTAGTATTCAACCACTGGACTAACTAGTTATGGATCACTTCATCAATTTGTCATAAGAATATTTTGGGTTTCATGCTGGATGAGGATATTTTGCAATTGTTGGTACCATTCCTCAAACCATGGATAAAGGAATATGTTACAACCCTGCCCTTTTTCTAAACAAGAGTTGAGTTTGGCGACCAAAAGAGTGGAGTAAAAAATAGAGCATCAAAATGGTAGGGGAGACGAACTCAGATGGTATAGTGGATGAAAATGCAGTTCACGAGAAATGTTCAGAAATGAAGAAGTTGAAGTGGAAAGAGTAAAAGAGAAGAGAACTGAGGAAAGAAGTAGAGAGAGGGAAGGGTTAGAGAGAGAAAAGATAGAATAAGAGGGAAGGGGGAGAAAGGGGGAGAGAGGGATAGAATAAGGAGAAGAAGTAGAGAGAGAAAGAGTAGGAGAAAGAGAGAAGCAGAGAGAGAGATCACAAACCTATTGTCTCCATTTTTATTTCTTTCTTTATATTTTATATAACTCAATTGTTTAGATTTGCAACAAAATCTCTAACAGATCAACTAACCTAACTGTCTAACTAATATTTGTTGTAAATATCCAACTAATCTTTTAATTGTCTTATAGTGCATTTGAATTTAACAGTTAGTCAAGAAATTAGTCATTAAATTCCAAATCTTCTTGTACCATTACAAATCCCCTCATTTAAAATCATCCTTGCCCTCAAGGATGATAGTTTGGAAACCTATAGAAATGAAATCCTTGTCTTTCATTTGAGAGTCTGTTAATTATTTCGGTTAGAAAATTAAACCAGGTTTCCATGTTCGTTATTATGACTTCCAGCTTCTGGTTTGTTCTTGAATTTGAGCCCTACCTCCACCTAGAAATCTTGAATCTTCACTTTGTGTTTCTTGATCTACTTGTCAATGACTTTAAATTGGATACCTTTTGCCATTTGGATGATTTTTGATTTTTTTTCCATCAAGAATCATAGACTCTAATACCAATTTATCACAACCATATCTTTTTTTCTAAACAAGAGTTAAGTTTGGCAACCAAAACAAAAATAGAGTAAAAAATAAAGCATCAAAATGACAAGGGAGACAAATTGAGATGGTATGGTGGATGGAAATGCAGTTCACGAGAAATGTTTAAAAATGAAGGAGTTGGAGTAGAAAGAGAGAAAGAGAAGAGAATGGGGAATGAAGAAGTAGAGAGAGTGGGAGGGGTTAAAGTAAGATAGAAGATAGAAACCGAGGGAGAGGGAGAGAAACAAAGGGGGAGAGAGAGAGGGAGAGAGAGAGAGTAAGGAGGAGAAGTAAAGAGAGAAAGAGTACGAGAAAGAGAAAAGCTAGAGAGGGAAAGAGAGATCACAAATCCGTTGTCTATCGTTTTCATTTCTTTCTTTACATTTTATATAAGTCAATTGTCAACAAATCTCTAGTAGATCCAACTAACTTATTTCAAATAATATTTATTGTAAAAATTCAACTAATTTTCCAACTGTCTAACAATGCATTCGAATTTAATAGTTAGTCTAGAAACTAGCCATTAAATTCTAGATCTTCTTATACTATTACAATACACTCCCTTTTAAAATCATCCTTGTTCTCAAGAATGAAAGTTTGGAAACCATAAGATGAAATCCTTGTCTTTCAATCTAAGAGTTTGTTGATCATTTTGGTCAGAATATTAAACTTGGGTTCCATGTTTACCGGTATGGCTTCCAGCTTCTGGTTTTGTTCTAGAATTTGAGCCTACCTTTGCATGGAAAGCTTGCATCTTCACTTTGTGTTTCTTGATTTGCTCATCAATGGCTTTAAACGGGGTACCTTTTGCCATTTGGATGATTCTTGAATTTTTTTTCAACCGAGAGTCATAAGCTTTGACACTAATTTGTCACAACTCTACCTTTTTTCTATGCAATAGTTGAGTTTGGCAACCAAAACAAAAGTGGAGTGAAAAAAAGAGCATCAAAATGATAGGGAAGATGAACTGAGATGGTATAGTGGATGGAAATGCAGTTCATGGGAAATATTTAGAAATGAAAGAGTTGGAGTGGAAAGAGAGAAAAAGAAGAGAATTGGGGAAAGAAGAAGCAGAGAGAGATAGTGAGGGGTTAGAGAGAGAGAAGATAGAAGCAGAGGGAGAGGGAGAGAAATACAGGGAGGGACGGAGAGAGAGGGGAAAGAGAGATAGAATAAGGAGAAGTAGAGAGAAAGAGAGATCACAAACCCATCATCTCCATTTTCATTTCTTCCTTTATATTTTATACAAGTCAATTGCTCAGCTTTGCAACAAACCTCTAACAGATCATCTAACCTAATTGTTTAACTGATATTTGTTGTAAAAATCCAACTAATCTTCCAACTGCCTAACAATGCATTTGAATTTAACATTTTGTTTAGAAACTAGCCATTAAATTCCTAATCTTCCTATACTATTATGGAGTATGGTATTTGGAAACACCTTCTTAGTATCATAGTTAGCCTATCTTATTAATACATACATATTGAAATAAAATAAAAATAAGTTTAATAAAAGTAAAATAAATAAAAAATGTCAAATCGATGTGAAATAAATAAACAAACCACATAATCTTTAGCCTATCATTATTAACCTTTCATATGGTTATATGATGGATATATCTAATGAATGCTAAGTGTACTATATATAGATGGATCCATTCTCTACCCAAAATGTGATACGAAAAGTTTCATCACTAAAATATGTATCTAGAAAGTAAGAAAAGCGAAAGAAACCAATCTAGAGAAGAAGACAGCTTCTATAGCTATGGGTATAATGGGCACTCCTATGATGAGTTCTGGTTAGAACATTTTGTATGACAGTAATTTTTTATTTGTAATGATTATATATTCACGATCCTATAAACTAACATGTGGCATCAGAGTGGTATTTTGTATTGATTTATCTCGACAGGTTTTTATCAATAAATTACTCATTAATGATGCAAGAATTTTTTGCTACATGAAATTTTATGATTATTGATTTTCACACGATTTATGTGATGGTTTGTTTTATCATTAAAGTGACCAAACCAGAATGTTGACATATGTAAATGAAAAACATGTTTTATACGGTTCAGCAATGGTCAAACTTGAAAGTGGAAAGCATTTATTTGTGCAATTCCTAAATAGAATTCGTTTGATAAATTGTTATTTACTAAATTTCACCCGCAGGTGAATTTAGAATAGTAAACATGATGCATTCTAAACAAGTGTGTTAACGAATTTATATATTTTGATAATAAACAAAACATAATTAGTTTAATTAAAGAAAAAATTTAGAAATAAATATGATTAGTTTGATTAAAAAAAGAATTTGAAGATAAACATAATTAGTTTGATGAAGGAAAGAATTTGGAGACTGTTAGGTTAATCATAAGAAGAAGTTGACCGATTAGAAGAAAAATGTAGTAATGCGTATAGGAAAAATGTATAAAGTTAGTCAATACAAATAATATATCCATAATCCTATAACAAGGAGAAATAACCCATTGCTAATAGTGGATAATAGTGCTACTTAAACAAATAAGTTGGATAGAAAATGAGGTATTTAGAATATTGAAAATATGATTTGACCAACTTGTCGGAGACTAAATACTCAAAAATATAAGTATTTAAAATATTAAGAAAATGAGAATAAAAAATGACAGTATTTGTTCCTCACATATCATTTAGGATAAAATCTATTTTTCTAAATTTTTATAAGTCATTAACCGTTCGAACAAAATTCATCCAAAATGAAATCGAAAATCAATCAAAATTGAAATTTTATTCTTTAAATGAAAAGTTGACATTTTATCCTTAAAAAATTATGTTTTAAAACAATTTTATTGAATTCAAATGTATATTATTTACATGTAATATCTTAAGTAAATGGAAATGTAAAAACTAGACATTTACTTGAATGATTATTATAGAGTAAATAAGATCAGCTTTGAATCCTGTCGACCCATAGCTTGATCATTCCACCTAGGACCTCAACAGGTTGACCCAGGTAATAATTGAACCTTGAACTTCCTTGCTTAAATCAACTCACCATTCGACAGAACTTAAGGCACAACATCTCAAGCCAACTTGTTCTTGCCTTGTTACACTAAAACATAACAGTTCGAGCCGCCAAGAGACTTAGGTCGACCTGTCAGTTCCTTGATCACAACAGGGCAATCCACCAAGGCCTTAGTTCGACCGAACATAGTATTAAGCACATATGTCGACCCACATAAGACCTTAGGTCAACCCAACATAGTACTGAGTCAACCTACCCTATGAAGACGCATAAAAGACCTTAGGTCGACCCCAAGAACCTTTAGGTCGATCCAACCTATGAATAGGTTGACCCAACCATTGAAGAAGTCGACCCCAAGATCCTTCAGGTTGATTTGAACTATGCAAAGGTCGACCCCAAAACTATTCAAGTCGACCAACAGTTTTAGAATCATCAACTTGTCGACCTAGAGGCTTAAAATAATCAACCCAATTACTCTAATTTTCACACAAGTCAATACCAAAAAGTATGTAAGTCGACCTGAACATTCTTTATACAACCAAATGTTGACCTAAATGCTAGCGTAATGACTTGAATCTTCTTAGAATATATACGAAGGTTGATCCTCACTAAAATGTGTCAACCCAAATACATTAGAGTTTATCAAATTCACTACATGGGTTAATCCAAACACTCACTCAGTTAACCCAAATTTAGTTTGCAAAGAGTATAGGTCGACTCTAGAGGTTTAACAGGTCAATCCACACTCATATTTATGTCTTAATGGTCTAACATTTTAAATTTGAGTCAACCCAATTCACTTTCAGGTCGACCTTATGCATACATATTTCTAATTAAAATGTTCTAAATAATCAATAGAAGATTGTTGGGCTTTAATTAATCCATGTAATCAAACTTATTATGTCTTAATATGATTAAATCATATTATTTGTTAGATCTAACAAGCCATGTGTAGGGAAAACAAGTGTCTCATTTGTAAAACAAAAGGGGACCTTCTAAAAGATGTAAAGTAACTTCTCATTAGCCAAAGTACAACAATGAGCAAAAACATTTAATGAGAAACAATGAAAGCATTAATGTCAAATGTTCGAATTCATCAACCTCTAAACGGCTCTATTGAATTCATCTATAAATGACGAAATAAAGAAGAAATAGAAAATGATGGATCAATCAATAAACAAATTGAATGCACTTCAACAACTTGAAAAAGCTCTCTGTTTCTTGAGGAAAGATACACTTTGTTTCCCACTCGTTCCTCATTCTAGTGTATAATCTCTTGTAAACTTAATTTTTGTTACATTCGAGGAGTATAGCCTCATTCTATATAACATTCATCTATCCTCTATATCTAGGGTTGGGTTACATCTGAACAAAACCCGTGACCTGCCCAAACCCGAGGTTTTCGGGTTGGGTTAATTCAAGTTTATTATTATATGGGGCGGGTTCGGGTCGGTAATTAAAAAACCTAAATTAACCGACTCAGCCGAATTAATCTGAATATACTTGTAAATATATAATAATTACAAGGGTAAAAGTGGAACTAGGGCAAAAAAGTATTTTGTAAGGACCATATATATATATTTTTTAGAGAAACCGTAACCGCTAATTTCTCTACCATCTCCAACCTTTTCTATCTCCAACCATCTCTCTCTCAAAACATCATTCCAATGGCTTAGATTCATCGACTAGTATGGTAAGTAATCTTGTTTCATGTTCTCCTTTCTTTGTACTTCAAATTTTTTCCCTTTCTTTTTCTTCATCTTCATTGACAAATAATTTTCTCTCTTTTTTTTTTTTTCTGATTTTTATACGGAGCTCTCTTAAAAATATAAAAAAATTTTCAAATTTTTTTCCTTTTATTTTTTGAATACTATAAGTACAAGACTCTTTGAAAAAAAATTCCTCTTTGAGTTCTATATAGAAAAAAAAGATAAAAAATTTTCTCCTTTCTTTGTCTTCACTAAAAGAACAACATTTAAATATCATTCTAAATATTTGGATGAAAAAAAAAGAATTTTCGGGTTTGGATACCTGCCCGAATCTAAGTAATTTGCTTGAGTTTAGGTTCGGGTTAAAATAATGTGTTCGGGTTCCGATACCTACAATGGACACTACCTTGTCCATATCAAAAGTTTAAAAGAATTGAGAGGATTTCTTGGTTTAGGTTTCAGAGAGAGAAAAACAATCAGTGTGGTTGTAAGTATTTTAGGATGAAATATTTGTAGAGGTTTCACTTGTATCTGGGAAGCAAGTGGGTTGTATTATTTATGAAAATAGTGAAAAATCCAGAATGATTTTGGGAGTGGATGTATACCGGATTTTGTGAAACCACTATAAAATTATTTGTATATTCTGTTTTCCTTTGCTCTTCAACTTATTCAATTCATAATAATTTTCAATAAACCAAAAAATATTCAAACATTTTATAAAGTGCCATACAAGTTATTCACCTCCCTCTATGTTATTTTTCAATTGGTATTAGAGCGAATGTCTAATATTAGGTTTAACCACCGTAAACAAAAGATCCTTCAAAATGACACTTGAAGCCTCTTCACCAAACAAAGAGCCTGAACTCCTTAGGAAAATGAGAAGAACTACAAATGGTTTAAAGAGGAGCAAGAAAAGTGATATTAGAAGAAGAAAAAGTGCTGAAAGTAAAAAGGATGACCATGTTCCAGAAGCTCTAGAAGCCATGGACACAAGTGATCAATAGTAGTGCTCCATCAGAAAAAAAGAAAATAAAGTAAATTATTCTAACCCCTTATCTTACTCTGTTGATAATGAAATCTTCATGAATGATGCTTTGACTTTAGTGCTTAGTGAAATTCACAAAAACACAAATTTAAATAACACGATAAACACGATATGAATTGAAGGAAATAAATTTGCTAAGGAAAATAAAAGACTAAAAATAGAAATGAAGATTTTGGAATAGAAAATGAAGAGTTGAAAGATGAAAAATATTTGTTAAAAGTAGAGAAGAATATGAAAATTGAAAATCTTAACTTTTTAAACGATAAATTGAATGAGTTAAAAGAAGAAAATATCAATTTACATGATAAAATTGAAAAGAAAACTGAAAAAGAAATCAAATTATAAACCGAAATTAAAAAGTAAAAAATGTAAATTTGAATACTTGTAAGAAATGGATAGGAGTAATAAAGAAAAGACAATAAATGAAATTTTGAGTATGAAAAATAAAAGAATAAGAAATTAAACTCTTTGCTATTTAAATTTGTTCAAAATAAAAAAAAAAAACTTCTTAATATTAGAAGGTTAGAGGGATGTATTCGATAAAACAGAATTAGAATATAATATAGTAAAACTCAGAAGAAATTATAAAACTTCTTTATCCCTAGTTGTGAGAATGCCAAACCAAAAACTCGATGCCACTATCACATGAGATTTGGATACTATCCGCATCAATACAAAGAAATCAAGAAAATGAGGCTATGCTTAACACTTAACATGATTTCCTGGTCTTTAAATTGTATTTAAAAGTATACATATTTGTAAAAATAGTGAAAAATCCAGAAAGAGTCTGAGAGCAGATGTATACTGGGTTTGAGGGGAACCACTATAAAATTGTTTGTGTATTTAGTTTTTCTTCACTCTACAATTTCTTCGGTTCATAGTCATTTTCAATATATTGAAAAATCTTCAAACATTCTATAAAATGTTATACAATCTATTCACTCAATTTAAATTGTATTTAAAAGTATACATATAAATCCAAAGGTAACACGTATGTTTGTTTTGTAATATTTTAATTATATTTGCTTGGTATTGATGCGCATTCAAAACAAGTGTATATACACATCCAATGATAACACATGAATATGTTGGATGGAGTGAGCAAGAGAAGTTCTATTTACGAGTTTTGGAACTTGATGTAGCACTCCAGAAAATAAGCCTGCTGCTATAATTGATTGAAGCAATGAGGAAGAGATTTTCCACTATGTGTCTGCATTTTCATTTTTGCCGAAACGTTTCTCAAGTTGTTTAAGAAACAATTTGGTATCTATCTCTTGGGACACTGTGTCCCTAAATATTTCTAGAATTGCACGTTTCATGATTATAGAAATCATGCGGTTTGATCACTTTCACCTCACCAAATCCATACTATCATGAGAAGAACTTGCATCAGTAATTGATTGCTGAACTCGAAAAGTAAGATCAACTAAGATTGAGTTTATATAAATATATATATGATTTATTTATAAACAAAAATAAAAATGTTATTCATTCCGATATGTTATCGCACCACAAATTAATTGAGCATATACAAACCAACAATATTAGAATGCTTAAATGAAGCCTCCCACTTTCAAATACCTCTGGTTCTTCGAAGACTATTTGCAACGATTTTATTCTTTCTGTGGGCCGACAAATCTAATGACTACAAAAACAACAATTCACTTTTGACTACACAAATAATACTATCAATTATTTTCTTGAGAGTATGGGAATGCATAACTTGTCCCCCATGAAGACTATGGCATACAATTGAATAATGGATCATGTCAATTCAGAAAGGAGTTGTGTGTTCTTTCTGGACAGTCAAGAAAGGACACCATCAATCAAGCATATATATATATATATTTAATATATTTTGTTCACACACACACATATCATCGATTATGTATTCCCAAATTAATAAATATATTTCTCAATAATTCAACATGAAAACTGCTCTGATATCATTTGTTAAACATTTTTAATCTTAATAAATAAATTAAATCACATTGTAAAATCACATATTCTTCATTTTCAATTATCAAGAAAAATATACGGAATGCAGAAGCGTATCTAAATCCATAAGAATTAACATAATATTGATTATTGTGGTTTTTGATTTTTTAAATTGATACGTAATTTTAACATAGTCATAACTCTTGATTCTCGAATGATTGGATATTAGGAAACCTATATAGACACACACACACACATATATATATATATATATGTGTGTGTGTGTGTGTGTATATGTATATCTTTTCTTATTCCTAATTTATACATCATAAATTAAAAATAAAATTTTAGGATTTCCACATATAATAATTCACCCTTAGTGAAATGATTTAATCACATTTAAGCTTAAATTCTTTTAGATCACTTTAATTTGGGCCAAACTTTATAATAGTATATAATAGATAATTATTATTTTTATATATACAATAGAAAGTGTAACATGAGTTCCTCATGAATGAAGTCAAAGGCTAAGCTAAAAAAGAGAAGTAAATATGGGTTGAAGGTAGTTCTAAGCATAGGTTAAGTGTCCAAGAATGGCCTCTTGAAAGTCATTTATTTATTTATTTATGTTTTTGGTAAATGATATAAACCTAGATTTTTGTATTTTGAATTTTTTAGAATTTGAGTTTAAACACTTATTCTTACTTTAAAGTTTGATGTGAATGGATGAAGTGTGAACCAAGTTGTTGTTTTCAGCAAGTTTAGGTACACATATGCCCAAGGCTCCCTATTTATTTATTTATTTATTTTTTAAATGGAATCCAAATCAAACCTCATAAAACAAAATTAAAATTGTGAAAAAGGTTCTTGGTCGATTCTACAGCTAAAACCTTTAAATAACTGGTTCAGTTTTAATTTGTAATTTTTGAAATTAAAATTCAAATTGTAATACCTATAAAGAACCGTATAGCTCAACCGGAAATCAAAGAAAGAAGAACTATAAGATTTGAAGAAAAAAATTATGATAAAATTGTAAAAATATTATGCATTAAAACCCTCGAAAAATATAACCAAATTGGAATCGAATCAAAATTATTATCTTGACTCTGGTTCCAATTTTTCCACTAAATTAGAATGGTCCAATTTCCTTTCGGTTCAAAACTATGAGCATGTCTACTTGGTTTTAAATCTATTTGGAGATTAATAAGAAAGAGAAAAATAGGAAGGGTAACCAAAATTTGAAGGAAGAAGAAGGAAACACAAATTATTTTTAAATTATTTTTATTTTACTTTAATTATAATTATTTTCCATGAAACTAATATTTTTAATTATATTAAAATTACTACATTAATAATTTTTATACTAAAAAATATAACTTAAATTTAGTTTTATTTTTCGAAAAGACCCTTTAATTGTTCTCTCCCTTCGAAGTGCGAGCAAAATATCTTCACTAGAATGTAAAGCTGGTTTGTGACGTAACCTTCAAACTTTTCCTACTCAAGTTGTGAAAAGAGAAAGCATGCATGTACTTTAATGGTGATTTTATGGTCCCTTCAATCCCCACTATAAAAGTGTAGGTGTCCACTTTAGGCCAAAAATCTACATTCCATTTCCATCAGCTCTTTCTTTTTTCTTTTTTTCTTTTATTTCTTTAAAGGCCGTCGGTCTTCTCCCAGAGTTTATGACTTTTACTCTCCTTCACGTAAAATTTATTATTTTTTGAAATGTGATATTATTTATTTTTTTAAAAAAATCATTAATTACCAAACTTTGTCCGAATTGATTAACCAATTTATTTGAGTGTACACCCTTTTATGAAAAGGTTGATATTAAATTTGCATAAAACTAAAATTTAATAATGAAAATTTTTATTTTTATTTACAAAATTTCTATTTTTGATATTTTATTTAGTTTAAAATTATTATAAATAAAATAACATAAAATAATGACTAGTGGAAGCAGACGAGGTCAAGTTGGGTTTTCTCAAACAACTTCACTGTCCTTTGTTTTTTCATCACCGGAATTCAAAATATATTTCTAGTAATTCAATTCGAGAATCTGTCAGAATTTTATTTAGAAAACACTCTTTTAATATTGTATTTTTCATTTTCAAGTTTGAAACATAATATTTGATTAAAAATTTTAAAACTCTATCCCATTGGTCGATTGTCCCTTAATAAACAACATTATTATCTAACACATGCGGTAGCCTATCCTCTTCCATATTGCTTTTAATTTTGAAATTAAAAGTAAAAAATTGGCGTAACATAATCTTATTAATCATAAAAAATATAAAAAATCCTTTAGTAATATGAACTATATAAAATTTTAGATTTTTTTTTTTTAAATTTCAAATAGGATCTTCTCCGAATAAATTGGTTTAATTTGTCGATAAGTAGCCTTTTTCTTCGCAATATATTTACAAAAGATGTTACTTATTTTGAATTATTTTTTCTCGTGACACAATGTTAAGAATAAAATTGCTGTTAGATAACATTCATTAAAAGAAAAAAAACAAGTTCTCGTCAAACTTAATCCTCGATATCATCATTTATTTTTGTTATTAAAAAGAATTTCAAAGGATTTTATTTTGAAAAAGAAATTTCTCAAATTTTAATTTTAAAATTACATTGGATTAAGGAAATAAAATGTACAAATGTCATGGTTTAGATCTTAGAGATAACATGAATTCCAATAATAGGTGCCGGGTTCATATTTTCCCTCAATTTGGACAGATGCGTAGACACAGATTCCACAATCCCAGAATACTAACCAACTCCCTTAATATTGAAGTGTGTTTATTATTCGATATTTGAATATAAAAATATAGATCGACACAATTTTAAACAATTTGAATGAACAAATAGTGAATGATTAAAGACATTCATAAACTTTATTAATTGGTAAAAATATGTGTAATTTGTTAGTAAAGGAATTTTCAATAAGCTATACCAAGGTCAAGTAGTCTCTTTCTCTGGTCATGAATTCTTAAATTCTTAAAGAATTTCTTAAATACTTATATATCTAATTAAGTTCGAAGTTTGTATGAAATATTGATGAGATGTGCCCATTGGACATATTTGCAAAAAATCAATTGAAAGGAACCTTGTTGAATCATGAATTTGTGAAAAGTTAAATTAACATAAATCAAAAGATTAAAATTTATTTAAAAAATGATAGGTATCGAATGAATCACCATAATCAATACTAAAAGCATGGAATTTTGGTTGTTGATGTCAATAAATGACCTCAGTAGATCCCCCTTCTATCTCGAATGGGGAACTAATGACGGAAGACCTGTTATATGGACTTTGATGGGTGCTTGGAGGAGGCTCCAGTGAAGAACACTCCGATACTTAAGTCCAAAAGAGTGGTTTTAGAAGGAAAAACTGAAAGAGTTTGTGCCTTGTGTAATCTTTGTGTGTAATGTGTAAAGAGATAGATGTGTACCTTATATGTCACTTCTGTTTTACATATATATGGCACGTAAGTCGGTGCTGTATGTATTTGGGGGCATCGAAACTCTACTTGTCTTGTAAAGAGACCATGTGAGATCCTCTGAGGATACTGGAACTATGTAATCTCGTATTGGCTTTGGAAAGGTTTGGACTTATTTGAATTCTTTTCCTTATTGAGTATCCACATTACAGTAGAGACCGTTACGGCGAGGGCCAAGTGGTGCTGAGAGATCAGGATTGAAAGATCGTGAAGTCGAGAGACTACAAGATCCAATAACATTCACAAGACCACAAGCTCAAGAGATAAGAAAACCGACAGGGTCCAAAGAAGGGGATACACAGATGTTTTAATTAAACTGATCAAGATATTGCTTATGGGCTTGCTCGTGATGATGGGCCATTGGTCTGTGTATTATCAATAATCCTCCACTTCTAACGTCGTTTATTAAAACGATGTTAGGAGTATTTTTAAATGGATAAGGACTTGGGGAACTGAATGGGCACGAAAGTGGAGCAGTTTCATGTGAATCGAGAGGCACGATTGTGAGCATTAAATGTTGTACGTGTTGTTTTGCTTTTTGTGAATCCTCCTCAGCACACTTTTTATCTTTCGGCTTGCAATTGGATAGAGTTATTGAAATGTCTTTAGTAGTTTTCTTTGCAGAGAGAAAGAGCCTACAATCTAGGGTTTTTTGAAAGTGCTTAGACATTTATGGTTGGAATCAACAACATCAAAAGTATAATGACTATGAGTGAACTCGAAGGTGTTGTATGAGTGATGAGTTTGATGGATGACTTCTACATATGACTACCAACGGAGGACGAACGGGCTAACATGGTTCATGAGACTTCTATGCCAATGTACAAAGAGTACATCAGGCATGATGTGAAGGTGCCTTATTTGGGTGTCTAGGCAAAGGTTTTGAGGGGTAGGAATATTTTATTGATAATGCTAGTTCTGAGTGCTTGGTAGTTGATCATGGCGATGGTAAGTTTCTTGAGTTTCTACCATCTGGATTTTAATTTTAAGGTTTTGTCCTCTATTTTTTGCTCGCATGGGTATTCTGGCAAAGATAACAATGGATGGTATTGCTTTCAAAAAAGGACGAGCTCCGAATGGAGATTTTTGTATAATGAAACCAAACTTATCATTGCTGTTACGGTCTTTTGTTATCATGGCTTGGTTCAATAATCTGCAGGAGCTGTTTTTCTTTTTTCCCTCCCAAATTCTATTTAGCATCTAGTGGTTTTTCTGGTCAAAATGTTTTGCTAGGTGCTAAACTGGAGTCATTCAACCAACAATCAAACGGGAGAGGTTGTTCATAACACATTGGACAGCTTGTGAAAAGGAAGAGATGAGGAATAGGTGGCTCAATTTATTCTGTAGAGGCCGAAACATAAACTCCTTCGAGCTGTATTCTCAGTTGTGTTGTTTAACCATGTAATTTTTCTCTCACTTAACCCAATGAGGATCTATATCTACACGTAAATAGATAAATGCGGACCTTGTATTCTCATGCATATCCCGATGTACGTTTATAGCATGGAAATAAAATTTTTCTTATTCACTTGCTAGTTTTGTCGTTGTTGAGAGAGAACCAGCTCTCCACGAGAAAAAGAGATGTAAGCTCTACGTGAAGCTTTAAACATACGAACAAAATAATAATTAAACACATAGATCACCAATCATACACTAAAAGAAAGTAGTTGTGTATCTGTGCGTGTGAGTTCAAAAAAAAAACCTTCTTATTTTCCAAAGGTCATGCAGAGAGACAGAGAAAGAGAGAGAGAGAGAGAGATAAAAAATGCACTTCTCAAAGGAAAGAAGAGAAGCAACATCTCCAGAAAGATCTACATAGACAAAAAAAATAGCTAAACATATACATCACCATACATAAAAGGAAAGAAAAGAAAAAACCCTTCTCGTTTGTGAAAAGTGGCACTAAAAGCTAGAGTGAGAAAGAGGCAGAAAGGGCTTCTTGCTTCACAGAAAAAGAAAGGGCGAGAGATAAGCATATGCACCGACTAGGTTCTCTATGGGTTCAATCTGCAAGCTATCAAAGAAGCACAATCCATCGTAATTTGAACCTGGTGCAATAGAAGTCTATTTTCCTGCAAACGTGCCATCAATAATGGAATCACCACCATTTCGGTAGATCGTTCTAGCGATATTTGTACGATTTTGTTGGTTGAGTTGATTCGATTATGGTTATTGCTTGGTTGGGTGTCGGTTTTTGGGTATTTCGCCTTACAAGTAAGCAATGAAAATTTCATTTCAATACTATGAATGTACATCAGAATATGCACGTGAACACAAGTTTTGAATTTACTTATTCAAACGCTGAAATTACATTAGAAAAAAAATCATATAGTAAAAGGGTTAAAACAAAATTCAAATGGCCAAGTCCTCATTAAAATAGACGTCTGATGCTTTGATTATCGTTAGAGTTTTTGTGCTTGTACATGAAGAGAATGGGGGAACTAAGCTTAGAGCTGGCGTCCCCTTCAGGTATAAAAAGGATGGGAGAACTTGATGTCGAGAAGAGTACTCAAAGGCGGTGTCGATACCTAATCTTATTGAGTGTCTTTTCTTTCTCTGCATTTCATTTTTCCTCTATTTCTCACTCACCACCTTCTGTATTCTTAATATGTGTAAGGACAAGATTTCTGTATTTTCATACAAGTAGTGAGTTGCTATGTTAAGATCTTGTCAATAAATAAATGAAAGAGTTTTCATAGTACTTAATGATTTCGTCATTTTGCTTTGTTGAGAGACTTAGTTCCCTAATTCCTTGGCCTTGTTTTTTCTTAACTTTATTGTAATTGTACTCTCCTACTTCATCCAAACCACACATCATATTGTGTATAATCACCCTGCAGTTAAAGATTGCATATTAGAATCTCATCGGAAATCTGTCATGAAACTTTGAACCGAAGGCAAAGCACCCGTCGTCACCTCACACTAAAATTGCCCCAGGGTACGATGCGGACCAAAAGTTTGGTCAATGTGTTGGAGAGTTAGAAATATATGGAAAAGGAGAAGCAGAGAAAGAGAAGACACTTAGTAAAATCAGGCCTCTACATTGTCTCTCCAAGCTCTCTTCTCAACATTAACTTCTCCCATTCTTTTTATACCCTAAGGGGACGTTGGCACTAAGTCTAGTTCCCACATTCTCTTCACCTCCAGGCACCCAAATGCTAACAATAGTCAAACCATTAGATGTCTATCGCACCCAGCGGTCTGCTGTCTTCGATAGACCTCACAAGGGAAAAATTCATTGCCTTCTAATTTGAAATACGAGAAGAGGAAAAACAACTCCACCCCTTACAAGGTCCCTTGAGACAACCAATACTCGCTGTCACGGCGTTAGATTCCTAGACACCATGATGGAATCTCATATAAGCAGTCCCCATCACTGATCAGATCTTATATTGACAGTAATTACAAGGCACAGAAAAACCACCACACAAAATCTCTCATCGTTAGGCTGTTGATATTAAAAGAATTACTATGAGTAACACCTTGTAACTTCTACTTTTTCATCCATTTCATCACTCATAAATTAAGATCCCAGTTTACAACCTCTCTTCATTTGATGAACCGAAGAAATTCCACCGTTACCTTCTACCATTTATAGTTAGTGCCTTAAACAAAAATCCTAGGGAATGAAGTGGTGCGCCTTAGAACTGGAACAGTCAGTTCTATTATTTAATGTTATGTATACAACCATCTTCCTTCTTCATCCTCTTCGCTACGTTTGATGTGTTACTTTTTCATCTTTTCCGCTTTCAGAGGTCAATACTAGTCACATTTAACACTTCACTTTTGTGTCTGGTCGTCTTTCGTACACATCTTGCTTATCCAAAAGTGGTTTTACTCCGAGCCTTTTCAAGTTATACGACTCTCATTATTTCAATTCCACTCCTAAATGGGAGAACTGGCTAAACGTATAGCAAAACATATATATTTTTTTTATAACAAAATACGGACAAGTTATTGTCTCCATTTGCCCCTGTCAAAGAGAGACAAGAGTGAAAAAGAAAGAGAGACATAGAGAAAGCTCAAAGAAATGGCTCCCATGGACGAAGATCATGATTACGCATACCACCCTTTTCAACCAACCTACACCACACATTGGAGATTGACAATTTGGTGTCAATCACAATAGGAAAGAAATTATATTTTTGGCTAAATAAAGAAGAGGACAGAGGTAAAACAGTCTCACAAAAATGGCCAGACTCCCCGATCATTACAACAGCAAAACAAAACTGCATTTTAAAACAAATGGGGACAAGAAAGCAAATTTTCGAAACTTCTTCCAATCATCGCAAGCATGCGTTTCATGAAATGAGACAACATCTGGCCAATTAATATCTAAAAAAAAAATGAATCGACAAAGACGAAGAATTTCATATCCAACTGATCAACGTGAAATGACCTCCAATCAACAGGAGGACAACCCAAACCGAGGTGGAGGAAACCCATCCGCTCAGAGGGAGAAATAATGGAACAATCCCACACTATGAGAAATATACATTCATAATGGTTAGCATTGCAAGCTAATACCCATCTGTCTAGCCCCATTCAGTTTATTCCTCCCGGCACATGTCATTCGGTGCATACTCCTTGTCACTTAATATGCCTCGTGGTGCTTTACTTTGGAAGATGAATTGGGGTCCTTTGGTACTTTTCTTTGAAAATAGAAGATGTCAACTTTTCAAAGTCTTTAGTGACTAAATGCATAGCATTCAATGCTCATTAGTACAATGACAAAAATGTACATCTCAGAAAGAGAGAAAAGAAATATGCATGCAGAGGTGAGTTAGTCTTGCAAATATGTTTTGGAGAGGCCGAAACGTAAACTCCCTCCTGTTGTATTCTCGACTCTATCGTTTTACCTTGTAATTTTTCTCTTACATAACCTAGGAAGGATCTAAATCCATACGTAAATATATAAATGCAGACCTCGTATTCCCAAGCATATCCCAACATACGTTTATAGCATGGAAATAAAATTTTTCCTATTCACTTGCTAATTCTATCGTTGTCGAGAGAGAACCATCTCTCCTTGAAGAAAAGAGATGTAACCTCTACGTGTAGTTTTAAATGTACAAAAAAACTAATAATGAAATACATAGATCATTAATCACACACCAAAAGAAAGTAGCTGTGCGTTTGTGTGCATGAGTTCGAAAAAAAAACCCCTTCTGTTTGCCAGAGGTCATGCCGAGAGCTAGAGAGAAAGAGAGATTAAAAATGTACTTCTCAAAAGTAAAGAAGAAAAGCAACGTCTCCAGCAAGATCTACATAAAGAATAAAATAATAAATAAAAATATACATCATCACACATAAAAGGAAATTAGACGATTGTCTATGTGGGCTGCTACAAAAAAAAAAGAACCAGCTAGAGAGAGAAAGAGAAAGGCTCCTTGCTTCATAGAAAAAGAAAGGGCGAAACACAAGCATATGCACTGATTGTGTTCTCCTTGGGATCAATGTGAAACCCGACAAAGTCAAGGAAAAAAAAAAAGGAATTTTGGGAAAGTTACTTTCCCAATTCACCTTCTCTCCCCCTCATTCTCTCCCGCGTTCTTTGTCTCTCACCTTCTTTCCCTCATTCACCTTCTCTCTCTCTCTCTCTCTCTCTCCCTCTCTCACCGATTGTCTCCTTCTATCATTCACAAGCTCTCTCTCTCCCCTGCAGGCGCTGCACAGCCCGCAGCGCACAGCTTCCCTCCCGCGCTGCTACAGCCCGCGAGCACAGCGGCTCTTGCCCGTGAGCAGCTCCATCTCGCGAGCGTTCCAACGCGCGCCAACCGTGACTCCTCTCCTTCGCATGCGAACAGCCCACTGCTTCTCTCCCTCACCTGTTCGCGTGTTGCCCTCTGCCGAGACACTTGCTGCAACCCCAGAAGAGACCCCAACTCGACAGTCATCGGTAAGCCCTCGAGAACTCTAGCCGAGATTTCAATTTATCCCCTGTACATGTGGTATGAATTTTCGATTGATATATTCTAGGATTTCAATTTCTTTTGGTGATTGAACCTAAATACTAAATTTTGCTTCAAATCGGAAGCATTGTAGGTTTCGAATTAAATTGAATAGCGCACGAAGGTTTGGTAGGCAAATGCGAAAATCCTAGGTCTGAATCTACACTCCTTTCTCTGCGCAGGTAAGGGCTAATTTCTGAAAATAATTCTAAAATTGTGAAATAATTGCAATATGGTAGAATTAGAATATATGTCCATGAATTGGAAAAATTAGAAGAAACTAAGACTATGTTAATTTAAGAAAATCTAGGAGAGTTGTGAATATGAATTTTGTAAAGATGTAAATGATGATAAATTGGTAAAATGAGAATAGGAATAAGAAAATGCTAGAAATGAGGGTTAAACAAAATTAGGAAAGTTTGTGAACCCTTGAGTTTGGAGGAGAAATGACTTGAAAATTGTTATGGTTGCTTCAGGATAATCCATTGGAGTTTGAAAGAAAATTTCTTGAGTATGGATAGGGTGTAGGGAGTGAATACCCTCTCTAGAGATGAGTGGATGGTTTATTGTGTTCATGAATGAGAAACCTATTTTAAAATTGCTTTATAAATGATTTTCGAAAGATTTTACGTGATTTATGTAAATTGTTTTGTGACTGTGGGCTGTTTGAACTGAATTATAAAGTATAAATACATCCATTGTGTCTAAAAATGATTATGTGCCATATATTATTTGATATTGCTTTATAAATTGATTTGGCATGAGATTGTTGATTATTTGATGGTAAATTATGGCACATTGTTTGTGAATTGGATTGATTTAGAAATGAAGGGTGCCGCAGATGACTATAGTCATATTCCTACCACGGAGCGACCCGATTGGGTGGTGTGGTTTGGGGTTTGGATGTGCAGGGGAGTTAGATGTCCCTCCCTCTGCCGAAGTCGTACTATATCTGGGGCACCCCAGTGAGGTACGAGCCAACGCCAAAATAGGGGGTTTGTTTTGAGACATTAGATAGAAAAATCCTTGGCGGGATTTCGTTTGGGTTTGGCCGCCCTAAGACGGAAGTGTTTTTCGATGGAACCCCAAGATTTTCTCAAATGATAATTGACATGTATGCATATTTTGTAAATTGTGATTTATTGAAATGTTTTATGCATATGAACTGTTATTTATGAGATATGTTTTGACTACCCCACATTTACCCTTTATTTATGAACACAATCACACCATTGCACTCCACTCACTGAGTATACCCTATACTCACCCCTCTCTTCCCCTTTTTCAGATGAGACTTAGTTGGGAGACTACTCGACGGAGCTTGTGCAGTATTTTTGCGGATTATATAGGTATTTGGAATATGCAGGGTTACTTTTGGAGATTTATAGATCTTAAACCATGGAAAGAGAAGACTGTACATCCCCAGCCGTGCGGATTTCATTGATATTGGCCGAGTTGTTGGCAAGTATTGATAAAATCCACTGATCTTTATTTTGTTCTTTATTATCTTAATTACTCGATTATTTTTGTAAAACCGTTTATATCTGTATTGGGATATTTGGATTATAAATCTTAATTGCGATACTATTCTCTGATTTTGTGAAGTTCTGTACAACTCATACCGTTAGGACTTTACCGATACCGGCTTGTCTTCCTCAGGTAAGTGTTGGTAAAATCCGATGGCTATATTTTGGAACTTCTTGTTTGTCACACGCTTTATTGAGGTGAGAATTCTGAATGGCTAGGATGGCCACATCGCATGCGTGCTTGTATAGGATCCCACTCCCCGATGTGTGCCAATGTGTGTGTTTGAATGTTCAGGGATGAGCCGGATGGGCTCCTTGCGTGTGTATTGTTATATGATTTCACGTTTTGAAGAGTCTCATGCTTTCGATGATTTGTTGTGAATTTGATAGCCTTGCGGAGTCCTGGTATACGGGGAGGTTCTGCCTGTGAATCGAGACAACGCGGCGGTTGTCGCATGGTTGATCCGACGATCGGGGCGTGACAGCTTTATTGGTATCAGAGCCAGGTTCACGATTTTAAAGGCATGATGGTTTCGAAATGTTTTGAAATGTTTCCAAATGTCCCGAAAGTTTCTAAAGGTTTTGAAATGTTTAGTTTTTGAAAAAAGGTTAAACTCTTTTAAAGGGTCTTCGAAAATTGTACAGAACTTTCCATGGTTTTCTTGGGGAATTAGGAATATTTTTTTTAGGGGGTTAAGTCTTAGTCTTCGCTTAACCCTTGACTTAATTCTAGTTTCGTATTTTGTATAGGTTGCAATGCCTCCGCGAAGGAAAATGAGAAATGTGAGCGAAATTCCTCTACAGGAGCACGGGGATGAGTTGTCCTCGCATGCTCTTCTTCCACCTACGTCTACACTCCCAGCTCCTTCTACCAGACTTGCTCCTCCTCCTGTTGTTGCTCTTCAGGAAGTTATGGAGTGGTGGAGTACCTTTGGAGCACAGTACTGAGCTCCGCGGCCAACTACAGTTCCACCACCTGTTCCTTCTTCAGTGCCAGCTGCTGCACCTAGTGCCCCACTAGCCCCCACTCCTCCGGTTGCCACTTCAAGCAACCGCTCTCCAATTCATTTGTCTAAGCTGATTAAAGAAGCAAGGCAGCTTGGTTGTGAAACCTTCTCGGCATCTGGTGTTCCTATGGAAACAAAGAAATGGATCAAGAAGGTTAAGAAAGCTTTGACGGACATGGGGATAGAGGACAGCGTGAAGCTCCTAGTAGCCACAAGACTGTTGGATGACGATGCCAACACATGGTGGGATGGATTAGAGGAAAATGCAGTTTCATCTCCCACTTGGCACGACTTCCTTAGGGAATTCGACCAAAGGTTCTACACCCGCTTTGATCGGGACTTGAAGAGGAGAGAATTCCTACGGTTTCGTCAAGGAAATATGTCTGTGATAAAATATGAAGCCAAGTTTAGAAGTCTATCTTCCTTTGCACCTGAGTTGATCACCTCTGAGGAGTACAACTTTTTAAGTTTGAAGATGGCCTGAATCTAAACATCCGAGAGAAGATATCCGTCACAGATGAGCACACGTATTGGAACGTGTTGCAATTGGCCTTGAGGGCCGAACAGATGGTGCTGGAAAGGGAAAAGGTTAAGGACCACAGTGGGAAGAAGAGGTCCGGCGAGTTCACACCCGGCCAGAGCCCTAAGAAGGTCAGAACTACAGGCTTCCAAAGTGGTGGATTTGCTTCGGGATCGGTTGGATTCCCTCAAAGCCAACCAATTCATAGATTAAATGCTTCTGGCGTTGAAAATGTTAGATCGGGAGCAAGACCTAAAGGAGGTGGAATGCAGACTTGCCCTACTTATAAAGGGTATCACACGGGTCCGTGCAGATGACCTAAGAGGTGTTATCACTGCGGGAAGGAGGGACACCTCCGTTATTCTTGCCCTGAGTTGACAGAAGAAAGGCAAGGGAGTCAACAATAACGGCTCCAAAACTGGTCCAGCAGGTTTGGTAACACCTTCCATTAGTACCATCCCTAGGACGGGTAGAGGAAGCAATACAATAGCTACCCCCTCTCAGCGACCTCAGCCGAGAGCTCAAGCTAGGGTTTTTGCCATGACGAACGAAGAAGCTCAGATTAATCCCAACGTAGTCATAGGTAAATTTTCATTTAAATTTAAGTTTGAAATTTGAAAATGTGATATATATGGATTATAACTATGATTTGATGATTTGTGATTATGAATGAAAGAGTATGATGATATGATTATGTTTATGGTTTACATTTATAGGTATGATGAAAATTGTTGGAGTGGATGCTCATATATTCATTGATACAGGATCAAATAATTTATTTGTAAACTCGAGATTTGCAAGACATTCTGATAGGGATTTAGTTCCTCTTGATGAAGAACTGTTGGTCATTACTCTCTTAGGAGAGTATATGATTTGAAATTTTGTACAAAGTCTTGTGAGGTGAAAGTTGGTGAAACAATCCTTGAAGCGGATTTGATTCCGTTGGATATGAAGGACTTTGACGCCATCCTAGGCATGGATTGGCTAAGTTTTCACCGAGGTTCAGTAAATTGTTTCACTAAAGAAGTGGAATTCCGTAGGGCAGGACATCCACTACTTGTGTTCGCTAGTGAACGGCGAGTATTGCCGACCTGTGTGATTTAGCTCTTGAGGCACGAAGATTAGTGCATAAGTGTTGCAAAACGTATTTGGCTCATATCATTGACACTACGGCAGCAAGCTCTGATTTGAGCGATATCCTTGTGGTAAATGAGTTCCCAGACGTCTTTCCAGAAGAGTTACCGGGGTTGCTATCGATTCGGGAGTTTGATTTCACTATAGATCTCGTTCTCGGTATGGCACCAGTCTCCACTTCTCCTTACCGAATGGCACCGGTAGAATTAAAAGAGTTGAAAGTCCAACTCCAAGAGTTGTTGAGAAAGGGATTCATCCGACCGAGCACTTCACCTTGGGGTACTCCGGTTCTCTTTGTCAAGAAGAAAGATGGCACTCTTCGATTGTGTATTGATTATCGACAATTAAATAAGGTGACCATCAAGAACAAATACTCCTTGTCGAGGATTGATGACTTGTTTGATCAACTAGAAGGGGCCAGTGTATTCTCCCAGATAGATTTGAGGTCCGACTATCATCAGTTGTGGATAAAGGAAAATGATGTCCCCAAGATTGCGTTTAGGACGAGATATGGATACTATGAATTCTTGGTGATGCCTTCGGCTTGACGAATGCTCCAGCAGTTTTCATGGACCTAATGAATCGAGTTTTTCACTGCTATCTCGACAAGTTTGTCATTGTTTTCATTGACGACATCATTGTGTACTCCAAAATTGACGAAGAGCATTCAAATCATCTTCGGATTGTGTTGCAGACTCTTCGAGACAAGCATTTGTATGCCAAGTTCTCAAAATGTGAATTTTGGTTGAAGGAAATTGGGTTCTTGGGACATATAGTATCCGGAGAAGGGATATTTGTTGATCCGAAGAAAGTTGAGGCAATTTTGAAATGGGAACAACCCAAAAACATCACTGAGGTGAGAAGCTTCCTCGGATTGGCGGGTTACTATCGAAGATTCGTAAAGGATTTTTCCAAAATTGTATCTCCGTTGTCTGGTTTGATGCGGAAAGGAATCAAGTTTGAATGGATGGATAAATGTGAACAGAGTTTTCAAGAACTCAAGAAAAGACTCACAACGGCTCCCATACTTGCCCTTCTTACCCTCGGTGATGATTATGTTGTCTACAGCGATGCCAGTAAATAGGGGTTAGGATGCGTCTTGATGCAAGGCGGCGGAACTATCGCCTACGCTTCTCGACAGTTAAAGAAACATGAGCTGAATTATCCTACACATGATTTAGAATTGGCTGCGATTGTATTTGCATTAAAAATTTGACGCCATTATTTATATGGAGTCACTTGTAGAATCTTCATCGACCACAAGAGCCTCAAATACCTGCTCACCCAGAAGGAGCTCAATTTGAGACAAAGGAGATGACTAGAGCTAATCAAAGACTACGATTTGGTAATTGATTATCACCCGGGCAAGACAAATGTAGTTGCTGATGCCTTAAGCCGCAAGTCCTCATCTTCTTCTCAGATTCAGGGAGATGCTTACCTCTCATACCTGGTGGGATTTCGTGCTCTAGGAGCCAAAATTGCTTGTGATGACAGTGGTGCATTATTAGCGAAATTTGAAGTTCGACCAACCTTGGTAGACAGTATTAAAGAATTCCAAACCACTGATGAAGAGTTAAAACAAATAGTGAAAAAGGTTCGCAAGGGTGAAACTAGTGATTTCCATGTTCGGGAGGATGGTATAGTCATGTATGGGAAACGGATTTGTATTCCTAAAAATGATGAGTTTCGAAAGGCTATTCTGGAAGAAGCATACTCTTCGGCTTATGCTATGCATCCCGGAAGTACTAAAATGTACCGAACCATCAAAGAAACTTATTGGTGGTCAGGCTTGAAACGTGAAATAGCCGAATTTATAGCAAGATGTCTGGTGTGTCAACAAACCAAAGCTGAGCATCAAAAGCCAGCCGGAATGCTTCAACCTTTGCCTATACTTGAATGGAAATGAGAGCATATTACTATGGATTTTGTGGTAGGATTGTCACGTACTCTGAGTCGTCACGATGCCATTTGGCTGATAGTAGACAGACTCACAAAATCGACGCCTTTCCTCCCAGTTCAGAATATTTATTCCTTGGAGAAGTTAGCAAGGGTGTATTTTGATGAGATTGTCCGACTCCACGGGGTTCCGATATCGATTGTATCAGATCAAGACCCCCGATTCACATCCAGATTCTGGCCTAAATTACAAGAGGACCTTGGGTACCAAACTGAAATTCAGCACTGCATTTTATCCGCAGACAGACGGTCAATCTGAACGTACAATCCAAACTTTGGAAGATATGTTGAGAGCGTGAGTTATGGATTTCTATGGGAGTTGGGATAGGCATCTCTCGCTGATTGAATTTGCATATAACAATAGCTACCAAGCTAGTATTGGAATGCCTCCCTATGAAGCTCTCTACGGAAGGAAATGTCGGACTCCACTTTGTTGGGATGAAGTTGGAGAACACAAAATTGAAAGCATAGAATTGATTGAAACTACCAAGGTGAAGCTAATTCGGGAAAGAATGAAGGCAGCTCAAGATCGGCAAAAAAGTTACGTCGACAAAAGGAGAAGGCCATTGGAATTCACAGTAGGAGATATGGTATTCTTAAAGATATCTCCTTGGAAGGGCATAGTTCGATTTTAGCAACGAGGAAAATTAAACCCTCATTATATCAGACCCTTTAAAATCTTTGAAAGAATTGGAGCGGTGGCATACCGACTAGATTTGCTGTCAGAATTGTCGAGAATCCATGATGTTTTTCATGTGTCGATGCTGAAAAAGTATTTGTCGGATCCCTCGCACGTATTGGAAGTTCCTCCAATAGAACTGAAAGAAGACTTGAGTTTCAAAGTACAACCAGTGAAAATCATTGACCGGCAGATCAAACAGTTGAGGAGTAAGCAGATTCCTATGGTTAGGGTGCTGTGGAGAAATAATAAAGTAGAGGAACGGACTTGGGAGATTGAAGAATTAATGCAAAAGCAACACCCGTAACTTTTTGATGTATAAATTGTATTTTGAAATTTCGAGGACGAAATTTATTTTTAGGGGGTTAAGAATAATAAAACCGACAAAGTCAAGAAAAAAAAAAATAAAAAAATAAAAAAAAAGAATTTTGGGAAAGTTACTCTCCCCCTCATTCTCTCCCGCATTCTCTGTCTCTCACCCTCTCACAAATCTCTCCCTCCCTCCATCACAAGCTCTCTCTCTCTCTCTCTCTCTCTCTCTCTCTCTCTCCCTCTCTCACCGATTGTCTCCCTCCATCATTCACAAGCTCTCTCTCTCTCACCGATCTCTCTCTCTCTCTCCTACGGGCGCTGCACAGCCCGCAGCGCGCGGCTTCCCTCCCGCGTTACTACAGCCTGCGAGCACAGCGGCTCCTGCCAACGAGCAGCTCCATCTCGCGAGCGCTCCAACGCGCGCCAGCCGCGACTCCTCTCCCTCGCGTGCGAACAGCCCACTGCTTCTCTCCCTCATCTGTTCGCGTGCTACCCTCTGCCGAGACACTTGCTGCAACCCCAGAAGAGACCCCAACTCGGCAATCATTGGTAAGCCCTCGAGAACTCTAGCCGAGATTTCAATTCATCCCCTGTACATGTGGTATGAATTTCCGATTGATATATTCTATGGTTTTAATTTCCCTTGGTGATTGAACCTAAATACTAAATTTTTCTTCAAATCGGAGGCATTGCAGGTTTCGAATTAAATCGAACAGCACACGAAGGTTTGGTAGGCAAATACGAAAACCCTAGGTCTGAATCTATACTCCTATCTCTGCGCAGGTAAGGGCTAATTTTTAAAAATAACTCTAGGATTGTGAAATAATTGCAACATGGTAGAATTGGAATGTATTTTCATGAATTGAAAAAAGTAGAAGAAACTAAGATTATGTTAATTTAAGAAAATTTAGGAGAGTTGTGAATATGAATTTTGTAAAGATGTAAATGGCGATAAATTGGTAAAATGAGAATAGGAATAAGAAAATATTAGAAATGAGGGTTAAACAAAATTAGGAAAGTTTGTGAACCCTTGAGTTTGGAGGAGAAATGACTTGAGAATTGTTATGCTTGCTTCAGGACAATCCATTAGAGTTTGAAAGGAGATTTCTTGAGTATGGATAGGGTGTAGGGAGTGAATACCCTCTCTAGAGGTGAGTGGATGGTTCATTGTGTTCATGAATGAGAAACCTATTTTAAAATTGCTTTATAAATGATTTTCGAAAAATTTTACGTGATTTATACGAATTGTTTTGTGACTGTGAGTTATCTGAACTGAATTATAAAGTATAAATGTATCTATTGTGTTTAAAAATGATTCTGTGCCATATGTTATTTGATATTGCTCTATGAATTGATTTGGTATGAGATTGTTGATTATTTGATGGAAAATTATGGTACATTGCTTGTGAACTGAATTGATATAGAATGAAGGGTGTCGCAGATGACTATAGTCATATTCCCACCACGGAGCGACCTGACGGGGTGGCATGGTTTGAGCTTTGGATGTGCAGGGGAGTTAGACGTCCCTCCCTCTGTCGAAATCGTACTATATCTGGTGCACCCCGGTGAGGTACGAGCCAACGCTAAGGTAGGGGGTTTGTTTTGAGATATTGGATAGAAAAACTCTTGGCGGGATTTCGTTTAGGTTTGGCCGCCCTAAGACGGAAGTGTTTTTGATAGAATCCCAAGATTTTCTGAAATGATAATTGACATGGATGCATATTTTGTAAATTGTGATTTATTGAAATGTTTTATGCATATGAACTGTTATTTATGAGATATGTTTTGACTGCCCTACATTTACCTCTTATTTATGAACACAATCATACCATTGCACTCCATTCACTGAGTATACCCCTATACTCACCCCTCTCTTCCCCTTTTTCAGAGGAGACTTAGTTGGGAGATTACTTGACGGAGCTTGTGCCGTATTTTTGCGGATTGTATAGGTATTTGGCACATGCAGGGTTACTTTTGGAGATTTATAGATCTTAAACCATGGAAAGGGAAGAATGCACATCCCCTACCATGCAGATTTCATTGATACTGGCCGAGTTGTTGACAAGTATTGATAAAATCCGCTGATTTTTTATTTGTTTTTTATTATCTTAATTACTTGATTATTTTTGTAAAACCGTTTATATCTATACTGAAACATATGGACTGTAAATCTTAATTTCGATACTTTTCTCTGATTTTGTGAAATTCTATACAACTCATACCATTAGAACTCTACCGATACTGGCTTGTCTTCCTCGTAAGTGTTGGTAAAATCCGACGGCTATGTTTTGGGACTTCTTGTTTGTCACACGCTTTATTGAGGTGAGAATTCTGAATGGCTAGGATGGCCACATCGCATGTGTGCTTGTATAGGATCCCACTCCCCGATGTGTGTCAATGTGTGTATTTGAATGTTCAGGGATGAGCCGGATGGGCTCATTGCGTATGTATTGTTATATGATTTCACGTTTTGAAGAGTTTCATGCTTTCGATGATTTATTGTAAATTTGATAGCCTTGCGGAGTCCCGGTATACGGGGAGGTTTTGCCCGTGTATCGAGACGACGCGACGGTTGTCACGTGGTCGATTCGAGAATCGGGGCGTGACAATCAATCTGTGAGCTACCAATAAACTGTCCCTCTCGTTGTGAATCTCAGACTTTTTCGAATAAAAGCATGTATATATTTTTTATAGAAGAAAATAATAAGCAGCCATTGTCATCATCTACCCTGCTTAGAGAGAGAGAGAGAGGCGGAGAGATAGAACTGCCCATGTTCATTAGACCCATTCATAAAAACACAAAGAGAATGGAAAAGAAAGACAAAACCAAGACAATTTAAGAAAGGCGGCCTCCCAAATCATCAAAAGAGTAAAATAGAAGTCCATTCCATAACAAAAAGGGGCCAAAAAGTAAACTCGCAAAGTGTCCTCCTAGCTGTCGTGATCATCTATTCGATGAACAGAACCAAAAACAAAAAAACTAACACAACGTAATATCCAGCAACCGACACCCAACGTGGCAATAACTATAACACAATCCACCCAACCACTAAAATCTAGCAAAATTGCAACAAAGACAAAAGAATACAGAACATCAAATTTACATAGAAAATCTTCCAACATAGAGTGCAAAACCACAGGGAATATTGGATCAAAATCCACTATAAGAAATAAGCAGCTGCAAAGATTAGTATCCCAAGTGAATACCCATATGTCCAACCCCATTCACTTGTATATCTCTCGGCATTTTACACGTCCCTTGGCACTCAACACGTCCCTCGGTCCTTGCTCTCGGTGTCACGCCTGAACCGGGGTCATGAACAGCCACTCGTTGCTCCTGGATACCGACTGTATTTTTACAGAAAATTGGACAGAATCTTCCCATAAATCGGAGGTTTCCCATGTACAATTTCACCTGTATATCACATTCATCCTGTAAAATAAATAAATGACCATCCCGACCTCTCCAAAATCAACAAATATCACAGTCAACATCCAGAACAACGCAAGACTATAAAGTTTCTAGCAGTTCTAGCAACAGACCTCTAGTGTCATGCCCAATTAAAACATGAGTAGCCGCCACACTGAGCGGACCTAAAATTTTACATAATATGCAATCATTTTTCCCAAATGACATTCAAATACGTACAATCGCCTCAATACAAATAAACTTGAGAGTTTCACAAATAATTATACATAAATTATTCAGTCATCCCAAAAATAATTAAATGAGTACATTTATCAAACTAAAATCTCCAATAATTGAAGTGGAAGTTATGGTAACATCCATACCCAAACCCGATACTATCAAGTCCACGTCGCAAGAATACAATAATTTTTCTTCAGTTCAAGATTAATCCTGTGGGGGAGAAAGTGAGGAGTGAGTATCTATGGGAGGATACTCAGCAAGGGAGGATACTCAGCAAGGGAGGGGATTGACACCTTGCTATCAATATCAAGTGTGAACTTGCAGTGTCAAAACATATAATATAATATCAAGTGTGTGAAAAATAACGTGCTGTTTCAAGAATAACATATCTCAAGGCACACACAACAAAATAACATATGCATCCATCCATGTATCAAATCGCATATGTAGAGCTGGCTGAACAAACTACCCCAACAATGGTCTACCTCGACTAAGGACGGGCGCATTGGGGGTTTTCAACTATGCAAATATCAAATAATGGCTCTCTACCCCAATGTTTGTCACAGGCTACTCCAACTAACCTGTAAATAATAATAATGATACATATATATAGTCGACCGTGTATGGTGTCCCGCTCACTGCTAGACAGAGGTAAACTCACGTCCTCTCCGATGAGAGTCAACCTGAGACACCCATACACATGACGATCTAGCGGATACCTCCGGCTGAAGCGTATCCGGTACAAGAGGTGCCTCTACCAAATGTCTTTCGTAATTACGAAATGCTATAGAAAGCATATCACCATATCACCAAGTCGGCTGGGCACGTAACCCCATGCATCACATCATGTTGGCCGGACATATAGTCATATGCATCGTAACATAATCTTGGCCGGGCGTATAGCCTAAAGATTTTATATAAATCCATTTAAAATCATATGCCAATATAGTGGAACCATTAAAACATGTCAATATATCGAAAATGTGGCACAATATCAGTTATCAAACTCATGGATGCATAATCTATAAAATCAGCAGTTGAGACACTCTAATGGTCACAAAAATATGTACATATATTTATCAAAATCGAAACATTCAGTTTTCACACGTATAAAAATCATGTCGTTTGAAAATCGGTAAAATATGATTTGTCAATCAATAGAAGATATTAAAGTCTCACTCACTGTTCTAGGGAGGGTGGTCATTCCTTATTTTCAAAACAATCCAATCTGACTTCTCAAGTTTCCAAAAAAAAATCAACTTAATCAGATCATCAGATTATCAGATCATCAGAATTTAACATCAAATTTCAAGTATTTTAGGGTTTATCCATTTTCTCTAAATTTGTACAAAACTTAACTTTTCAATTTATGAATACACTCTAATGTCATCAGTTGTATTTCATTTATTAACCATTAACGTACCTTTAAACCAAGTCAAATTCAACCCTAAAACCACTCAAGGTCTGAAATAAGTTTTAAAATAAATAATTTTCCTATAAAATGGAAAATCTTTAAAAAATCATACACTTTTTGATTCCCATCCAAATGTTTCAAGCCATATGTCATTTTCAAAATATATGAGTCTATTTTCATAATACGAAAATCGTATTTAAATTGCCTAT
Source organism: Dillenia suffruticosa (assembly GCA_033439265.1). Classification (NCBI taxonomy): domain Eukaryota; kingdom Viridiplantae; phylum Streptophyta; class Magnoliopsida; order Dilleniales; family Dilleniaceae; genus Dillenia; species Dillenia suffruticosa. Next base: position 13,323,382 of record JAVTVX010000001.1, read on the forward strand.
AAGCAAAACAATTTACAATAAGAAAGGCTGCGTCAACCCTTACACTCAAATCCCAATTTCTGACTATTTTCATGTATAGGTCAATTTAAACTCAAAGAGAAACTATTCAAATCAACTTAATTTGATTCTATCCTCCTGAACAGTCCCATTTCATATAAATTCGTACACTTAACTTAATGAATCGCATATAATGTCAAAAATGGATTCATTGTGAATCTGATTTACATTCTAGTATATACAAGATTTCTTATCTTAAATTTACCATAAATTCGATAAACAAATCGAATGGGTCCGAAATCACTCACCTAGTGGGTTGTGCTCGCGAAGGCTCGTGGGAGGAAGGAGCAGCGACAGCGATGGCGGAAGGGTGCGATCGATTGTAGCTCGCGGTGGAGGAAGGCGAGGCGGTAGATTTGGGCGAAGCCGAATGGAGAGAGAACGAAGTAGAGAGAGACAGTGAGAGGGAGAGAGATGGTGAGACTTGCGGCCGAAGGGGAAAGAGAGAACTAGAGAGGGAGAGACGAGAGGCGGCGAGCGGTGGCGATGGCGCGCTCGCGGGAGGGAGGCGAATAGAGTGCGGCGGTTGCGGGGAGATGAAGAGTCAGGGGAGAGAGAGAGAGAGAGAGAGAGAGGGGGGGGGGAAGAGCGAGAGAGGGATTAGGGTTTCCAACCCTAATCCCCAAATTTGGGGACGTAGCGTTTTGCCCCAAAATGCTGCGTCTCCATTTTTTTTTTTGGTGTTACATTTGGTGCCTTGCCTTGCATGCACAGTATTCATTGCTGGTAAGCATAGTATTCATTGCTGGTAAGCACAATAGCAAAAACATACGCTTGAAAGGGAGAGAAGTAACCTCTCCGTGAAACCTTAAATGCACAAACAAATAATAATTAAATAAATACATCATGACTCACACATAAAAGGAGAGCAAGTTTGCATATGTGCAGGTCAGTTCCCAAAAAAACAAACTTCTCATTTGTGCAAGGTGGTGCGAAGAACCAGAGAGAGAGAGAGAGAGAGAGAGAGAGAGACAAAAATCGTAAATGAACCTCTCAATAGCAGAGAAATACAAAAATATGTCTTTCTTTTTTTTATAAAACAAAAAAAACAAATTGCTACTGTTTGCATTCGCCTTGCTCATAGAGAATGAGAAGTTGGAGAGAGAGAGAGGGAGGGAGGGAGGGAGAAACACACACAAAAAGCATAGGGAAACGGCTCTCATCCCCCGTGATCATCATGAAGCACACCCCCCTTGCCAACCAATCGGCACGACACACTGAAGACGAGTGGTCACGTGTCAATCACGATAGCAAACTAATCAGATCTCTAGTTGAACAAATAAACAAAAGGACAGAGGCAATGCAGGTTTACAAAGCTAGCCAAACTGGCTTCGCAAAGACAAAAATAGCTATAGAGCGTGCAATGGTTGCATTTTGGGGATAAATTCTCGAGTTTCACCATTTAGAATTTTTTAAAGAGCCATTACAACAGCATAAAGAAAAAGAAGATCGATGAAAGGGCCCAACTGTAGATTTCTTAGAGAAGCATTTGCATTATATGGCACAGAAACGACATGAATGAGAGAGAGAGAGAATTACATGAGAGAACGAGAGGGTGAGTAACCACAGAACGCAACAAATACTCAAGCGGCAGAGGAATGGCCTCCATAGACTTGATAGGAACACGAGAGAGAGAGAGAGAGAGAGAGAGAGAGAGAGAGAGAGTCTAACTGCATAACGCAATCGGTACTCAGGCCGCAGAGGAATGGCTCCCATACACTTTTTTTTCAAAATCATAGCCGTTCAAAAAGGAAAAAGGAAAAAGGGAAGGCAATTCAAGTAAGCAATCGTTCCATGAAATAAGCCACAAAATCGAACATAAAATCGGGTTCAAGTAATGTTTTGTTTTGAAGAGAAAAGAAAAAAAGAAAAGAAAGGACCAAGAAGTAGACAACATCAGACCTCAAGCTCACTAACAACGAATCACCCCTATGCCACAAAATCAAACAAAAAATCGCATTCAATTAATGTTCTATCTCAAAAAAAAAAGAAAGCAAGCAAAAAAAGGACCAAGAAGTTGGCCACATCATACGTCCAGTTCACCAACGATGAATCACCCTCGCCAACTGGAGGATGATCAAAACTGAGGTGGTAAGGGGCTCATCATGCTTATATTTATATAGTTAATAAGAGAAAATATTTTATGAGAGTTTTTTTTTTTTAATTAGGGACATTTTTCTCATTATCAAATTTTATACAGTGTTAAAATAAGTGATACTATTAATGGAGAGTCGACTTAGTAGATAAAAATATTAAATCTTTTAACTAAATATTATGTTTAAAATTTGAAAACAGAAAAAATTACGTTAGAAGAGTTTTCTTTAAATTGAATTTGATAACGCATAAATCAGAATAATTAGAATTTGATTTAAAATATTAGTCAGTTATATCCAAAAAAATAAGTGATGAATCATACCAAACCTATTTAGAATTTCTGTAAATACTTTTTATGTATAGAATAAGTGATGGTATATGCTATATATAAAAAAAGGCAAATATTTGCTTTTATTATAAAACATATTTATTATAATAAAATTCTACCCTAGATGGCATAAATCTCAAAGTTTGGAGAACGAACTCCTTGGGAGTGAGTCCAATCGCTTCTCAAAGTTGGTGTTAAAATTACGGACCGTGACAAGTGAAGCGTGGGACACGGTGGCGTTGGAGGTTGAAATGGCATGGGTGAGGGACGTGGCAATCGATCAGCCCCACAGAGCAGAGACGTCCGTGTACACGTCATCTTCTCAAATTTGAGAATTACGTCCAAGTTTAGTATTAACTACTAAATTCTCATTTCACATTAATTATTTGGAAATTGAATTAGATCCCTTATTCGGACCAGAGAGAGAGAGAGAGAGAGAGAATCAAATTCGAATCCAATTTGCCGACGTCAAATCGTCTCTTTCTGTGTCTAGGTTATTTATTAATGAATTTTAGGCTAAAACCCTTGAACACATTTCAATTTCCTGATTCAAATACTAGTCCCGTCTCCGTTGTCCTGATCTTCAACTCCATAAAGGCGACTCACTCGCATTCCCTCCCTCTCTCTAAAGCAGAGTAAGGTTAATTGCTTGTGTATATTTCTTATTGATTTCATTCAACTGCTTATAGATCTTGTTATTCTGTGTTTGTCAATCTATCTCTCTCTCTCTCTCTCTCTCTCTCTCTCTCTCTCTAAAATTGAATGCGTGGGTTGTGTTTTCAGTTAGTTGCCATTTTTCCGGAGTCATTTCAAAGGAGATGGAGGATGGAAATACTCACTATGACTTCGATCTCTTCGTGATCGGAGCTGGTAGCGGTGGTGTCCGCGCTGCCAGGTTTTCTGCAAATTATGGTGCCAAGGTACATAAATTCTTAACAAATTTCTGCGAAATTTTATTGTTTTATTTTATTTTATGTGTGTTCAGTTCATCTTTTATTTGTTATTGGTATAATATTTTTCAAGATTTTGAAGCGTCAATTAGTTATTCGATACAAATATGTATTTTTCTCTAATAACTCCACATGGCACAAATTGTCCGGTGATTATAAGAGTAATGCTAATTGGATAGAAAAAGTCAGTAAGTTGATATTTCTGGTTCATAAAGCTAAAAAAAAATTCTGGGTTCTCGTTTTCAATGACAAATAAAATCATGGCTTAATCAATAACGTGTTATTTAGGTTATTAAATCTCTAGGTCCAAATATCCTTATTTTAAATATAATGCGCATGAGCCCATAAAACATTTTACGAAAGATTTTGTTCCTCTTAAAATGCATTTCTTATTTTCAATTCGTAATCTATTTGTACTAATTTAGAGACACGCTTCATTGTTGAGTTATCCATATTTGTATTGGATGGTTTGTACAATGTCGGATTTTTGTAGCATTGCACTTATTTGAATGATATTATATCGCTTTGCATTTTCTTAAATTTTCAGTGGAAAGAATAATGCTTTCTTTCATTTTTTTTTGGGGGGGGTTATAATGTTGTCCATCCTCACCCCCACCAAAAAAAGGGGGAGTTTCATGGCTGTTGTTTGTAGTTATATTCACTAACTTCCGTCAATTTGCTAGGTTGCGGTTTGTGAGCTTCCATTTCATCCAATCAGCTCTGAAGTTATTGGAGGTGTTGGTGGGACGTAAGTTGATTTTGTATTCCTTATTCTTAAGTAGATTCTCAATTGCCTGTGTCAAGTACATAAGCTTGGGGGCTTTTCTCATTCCCTTTTTTTTTTTTTTTTTTTTTTTGGTCTCCTATATCCATCTCTTTTTCAAGTTTAAAAGTTTAAGTCCATGTCTTGCTTGTTTGATGCGCCCCCCAGATGCGCGTGTCATGAAGTTCATTATACTATAAATGCTAGATGGTAGTCAATAGCTTGACAGATACTCAATGTAATTGGATTTTGTAGTAGTTGACTCTTTGCTAATATATTAGGAATTGGATTTAGAGTAGGACAATTATCCTTATGGTTTTAAACTGTTTGACACTTCTTAAAATTATGAGAAGCCTTCCCTTCTCCTGATTTCCGATAATTATCTTTTAAGTAGTTTATAAATAAACCGTTTGACACTTCTGGAGCTGGTTTCTGAGAAACCTTAAGAAGAGTAATTTTTCATGGACTAAGAAGTTTCAAGAGCTGGGTTTTGCTTTTTGTAATATTATCTCTTACCATATCCTGATTTTATAAAAAGTGTTCATTTGCCCAGAGTGGTTGATGTGCTAGGGTGCTTTATTTTGAGCCCAAGGACCATCCTGAAAAGGCTTTACTTTTTGGGTGTAAAGCATCTTATTTATCTTCGAGCATATCTTCACCTTAGTGCTTTGGTTAAAAAGCCCAGAATGATCTTAAAGGGGTTTTCTTTTTCCAAGTCTCTTAAATCCGTTGTGGATTTTGCCTTCCACTTGTACTTTGTTTGTTTGGAATGTTTCTGTAAAGGTGGAATCCTTCTCCAATATATTCTTGGCATCTTTTGCCTTCCAATTATTTACATTATTGTCATTAGTGAATCTATGTTATGTAGTTTTTGGTCAACTAATTTTTATCTTTCTATTTCCCTTTTAGCAGGTTGTTTCTTTTTGTTTCTTTTTCTCATAGATGATTGGCTTATGGGTCAGGTCCTGGTATTTGAGGAACCATTGTTTGGTTTCTTATGTTGGTGCACTATTCTATTGTCATAATGTCTTCTGGATTACCAACCTAACAGTCTGTCATATTTGCAACTAAATATTCTCAAAATCTTTTCTATCTCATGTAGTGAACTGCATATAAGCTTTATAAAACCCGACAGATTTGTGACACTTGTAAAGCATGTTTTGACTCAATTTATGTTCATCTTATTACTAGGCTTTGAGTTCAGCACTTCAACTCTGGTATTTCACAAATGCATGATGGACCCGTTATCTTATAATGAAAATATTTTCCAAATGAAAAAAAAGTATGTGAAAAATTAGTACATATATTGCAGAACTAAAACAGCTATTTTTGACATTTAAATACAATCATGACTATGGTTTTCCAAAAATAAGAGTAGGTTCATGAATACTCAATGAACAAGCTTGCTGGTGTGAATTAAATCTCAATTGTTTTAGTGTACTACAAGCTTAACATTTAATTATAATGTTTTCATTATATTTGCTTATTATGGTTTCTGGTGTACTTGGTAATGCCATGTTGGCTCCTAATTGTTTGAATTTTGTTGTGTGTTGTTGAACTTGACATGTGAAAGTCATAACATTGCGTTGACAATAGATAGTATCTGGTGAAACGAAGTATGAAGTAAAGATGCTACTGGAATGTTTTCAGGATATGTGGACTCCAATATGGTGTTGGAACTATGCAAATCCTTATATACATATTTTCCATTCATGACACTCATAAAGCATTTCTTTTGGTATGAAAATCATTTGTTGTTGATGGGAATATCAAGTTGATTAACTTTGAGAATGTATCACTTAATGATTCTTGAATGATTTATTTGCTTAAGTTGTTTGAGTTAAAATATGTTATTATACAAATCTTTGATTTTTCAATAAGGATACTTCATAGAGTTAAGCTCTTGAATATACTTTTGAATTGGATCTTGATGTGATACATTTTTTCTTTTGCAGGTGCGTCATTCGTGGTTGTGTTCCCAAAAAGATTCTAGTATATGGAGCATCTTTTTCGTCTGAATTTGAGGTACAACTTTTACCCATACCCAGAGCACATGATAAAACACTGATGAATTAAAATTTTAAAGTTTTAAGTGAAGCATGCTGCTTTGAGGACCTTATGAGCCTATGGATCCCAATTCCTAGTTAATGTTTTGCCCCTCCAGGGCAACCTTCGACAACAATTATATTATATAGGCTGGGAAAACTTAGACTCTGAAAATGATTTTTTCATGTGAGCTGGGAAATATGGGAATGCTAATTGCTATGAAATGGTGAAGAGCAAGCTTCTTTCATTTGTAACATTTAATAGATTTGGTGAAACTCCTGATATGTTTAATATGGCGATATAGGAGTGCAATTGCATTGTAAATCAGGTTAACCTTCATATTTTGGTCGCCTAAAATTGGTATTGCTTGTATACTTGTGAAATTTGCAGGATGCAAGAAATTACGGGTGGGAGGTAAATGAGAAAGTTGACTTCAACTGGAAGAAGCTTTTGCAGAAGAAGGTTTGGGATTGAGTGATGAATATAATTTCTCTATTTAATAAGAAATTGTGCTCATGGGCTGGACAAGGGCTTTCTTTTTCTGTAATTTAGAGTGTGAGTTTAATTATGGTGGAAAATGTGGAACTTTAACCGGACATAACTTAAGCTATAACAAACCTTCTTGGTAAATGATATTGAACTATTTGCATTGACCTCCTTCATGCAATGCAACTGTTATTTTACTCTGCTATTGTAGAAAGTAAACTCTAAAAAATTGTAGCAGGTCAATTGGCCTTTCAAGTACAGAATAGGAGACCATGAAATTGATTAAAGGATACTGTGATGTATCTAGCTTTCTAATATGTGAAGGAGGAAAATTTGTGCAATGCATTGTTGTCATTGTGCCACAGCATGCATATTCTACTCTTTAAGTGTATGTGATATTGGGTGTGGACGTGTTATCTTGAAATCATGTCCTATATTTATGCCATAATGATTTTAACATGCTCTTCTGGCCCCTTAGCATGATTTGTCTTTGTGTTCTTTTAATGTGGTATTGATTGTTTTGCCCTTTCTAATTAGTCAATCTAGTTAATGGATGAGATGATGATAATTAATATACTCTCTCTCTCTCTCTCTCTCTCTCTCTCTCTCTCTCTCACACTCCCCCCCTTGTGAGTGCACTAACATATGCATGTGTATACATGGCCACATGCTGTGCCAAAATGCAGACTGATGAAATAATCAGATTAAATGGCATTTACAAGCGGTTATTGTCAAATGCTGGTGTGAAATTGTTTGAAGGCGAAGGAAGGCTTGTTGGTCCAAATGAAGTTGAGGTGGTACAGTTGGATGGCACAAAGTTGTCTTATTCTGCAAGGAACATACTGATTGCTACCGGCAGCAGGGCTCAGCGGCCAGCCATTCCTGGGCAGGTGAAAATTCATTCATTGCATTTGACTGGACAAATGCAGCTGGTTTTGCATTATTATTCCTGTTGTGTTGTGTTGTGTTGTGATGCATCATTGGATCTTTTATACAGTTCCCTTTTTGTTGAAATCTGGGTGTTAGCTCTTGTCAAAAGTAGCATACAAAACACAATTTGAACTCAATTCACTTGGATATTTGAGCTATTCTTTTGTCCTAAATGATATTTGGAGTTATTTGGCTATTTCATGCAATCCTAAGGTTTCCAAATAGAGGAGTTGGTGAAAATTTTGGGATGTTATATTTTATGAAGTAGACCCAAACAAACACATCAGACTTTGAGGTAGGCTCAAATTCGACCAAATATTCCTGTATCTTCCGCAATGAGGCATCAAATTTCATGCATAATAGCCTGTTCTCTATTTTGTTCAGAGATAATAATTTCTCTCTCTTCTATGATTAATGGTTCTTTCATCTTAATATTGTAGGAGTTGGCAATAACCTCTGATGAGGCTCTGAGTTTGGATGAATTGCCTAAGCATGTTGTAATACTTGGGGCAGGGTTTGTATCTCTTCAACAGTCACTATTTGCTGCAAACTCTAAGCACACTGATAGCCGGAAATTTTCTTATATTGATACTTAGGTACATTGCGGTCGAATTCGCTTCAATATGGAAAGGAATGGGTTCGAATGTGGATCTCTTTTTCCGGAAGGAGCTACCATTAAGGTTATATATCAGCTTATCGATATAGTCATATGTACTTACATTCTAAACACTAGGACTTTACTTTTCTTTGAGTGCTAATAAAATCTTGGTCATTTTGGAAAGCTTGTCTGTGAAACCCTTGCCACATTACCCATTCAGAGGGTGAAATTACTCTTGCATTCTTAAGAATTGTGTGCCTTTGACTCCGTTGGAACACTATCGTAAAGTATGCCTGGAGTAGCTATGGTTTTGGGGTGTTACAATCGTGTATGATAAGGGGAATACAATGGAAGTTCAGACTGACAATTTATGATATGAAAGCAAGCCATGGCGAAGGGTGTGGATTTGCTCCTTGGATATGGTGTGGAATTGTTTCAGTTGGAAGAGAGCTAGTTGCGTCAGGTTGCCTATGTGGTGCAAATGAAGGTCCCTTGTTGGTACCTGTGGTCCCACATGAGGCACAAGTTTTTTTCTTTTCGGCACTTAGTCTGGCTGTTAGGTGGGTGACTGGACACAACTGACTCTTCTCTCATTGGAGCAAAGCCAGTCCTCATGGGGTATGACCCTATGGTTTGACCAAGGTTATTAAAGTCTAGGTGGAACCAACAGGCAGTCAAACATAAGGACTGCTTTTTCTAGTTCGGTAAGGGCCAGTTCGGTCACCGAGTGAGTGAGCGAACCCAATGGCATTTGTGCATGTCATTCACCTTACTGTCCTACAGTTGGAGGTGATAATTATCTTTGTAGTGATAACATATTTCTAGCACACATTGATCCACACACACACGCGTATCTGGATTTTGTTGTTTACTTGTATAATGTCCCGGATTGCAAGGTAGGGGATGCGCTTATGATAATTTACTACTACCTCTTGTTTATTTGATTACTAATTGCTGCTCACTTTCTATCAAATTAGCATCAAATTTTGTAACTACTTCTGCTGCATTCATCTGTTCAAAATGGATTCTTTTTTGGACTTTTTTCTCATTATCATACACTCTTCTTTACTTATTGTTCTTGTTCACATTAGGCTAAGCAATTAGTTTCTAAATATCTGTCATAACAGAGGTTTTGATGATGAAATGAGGGCGGTGGTGGCTAGGAATCTGGAGGCCAGGGGAATTAATTTGCATCCGAGGACAAATTTGACAGAAGTATGTACTGTCACCATAGAGGACTTACAAAAGTGATCTAGACTATTTATTTTCATAGGTTTCTTAGGGTTTCTTTATTTTTGTTTTCATAGTTATTATTTGTTAATTTCTGTTGATATTTGCATTCAAGTTAATACTATGCTTGATTTTGCTTATTCAGTTGACCAAGGTGGAAGGTGGCATAAAAGTGGTAACTGATCATGGCGAGGAAATTGTGGCAGATGTTGTACTATTTGCAACAGGTAATTCCGTGTTCTTGCAGAAAATTATTTTGCTAGAAAAACAAGTATTTTAAAGAATTAAATTTGTAAGAAGTTATTGGTTTTCATCGTGAGGTTGCAATGGAGTTGTAACTAGTGATTATTTCATTTGTAAACTTGCTTGACTAGAAGTAATTTAACAATGACATGACCTTGGGTATTTTCAATATTTTGGACGGATTCAGAAAGCATTTCACTCTTTTTATGGCTTCGGGTGGTTATAGTCCACAAAATCACTATTTTGCTTCCCTATACCAGACGTTTGATTGTTGGTTTGAGCTTGAACTGTCTGCTGATTTTAATGGCAATTGATTTCAGGTCGTGCTCCTAACACAAAGAGGTTGAATTTGGAAGCTGTGGGTGTGAAGCTTGATAGCTCAGGAGCTGTGATAGTTAGTATCCTCTGCTGCTTTCCTTGCTTTTCTGTTCTTATTGAGTTGTAAAAATGGTAATGTGGATGATGTTGATTTCTGAAAGTAAGATGACATATGGCAAATATCATACCATGTTAGGATGTTTTTGGAATGACGGTACTCCTAGGATAGGTATTTTTGTTTTTTGTTTTTATTGGTTGTTCACATCTTTGCAAAATCTGCATGTCTAAGAACATTCCAGAAAAAGTGGATGCTAACACTAATAAATTTAGAGACCATTTCTTACATGGGATTAGTGGAATATTGTAAGTTTGTTGTCTATCAGGGGCATTAGCTATATGTGCAAAACCTATGTGTAATTTTCCTAACAACAATTTAACACGCCTTCTGTTCTTAAGCTAATGGAGAAAGATATGTTTATCCTCACAGATTGCCTATCATCCTTGTGGTATTATTCTTCTTGGTACATCCTTCCCATCCTCCCCCTTTCTAGTCTTAACAAATACCAATCTTGAAAGAATACAAGGTGGATTAGCAACTGCACAAAGAAGGATGACATACAATTTGATGCATTAGGGAAGAACCGTTTATATCTTTCCTGGATTGAGAAGAAAATTAAACGAAGGTACGTTGTTGATTAAGAGGAGGATTAGGGTTCAAGGAGCTTGTTGAGCAGGAGGAAGACAAATTTCTCTTGAAAACATAACCTTAGCCCCTATTGCATCATTGGGGATATTCTTCTGGTTCCTGCTGCTAGTTTTGTTTTCTTGGCTGCTATGAATGGAAGGAATAAGTGGGGATACATGGTCATATGGTAGTTATGGCTTGTGATGGAGTTATTTCGATTAATAGAGGCTTACTATTTCATATTTTAAGGCTGTTGTTCAAGAAGTATGAACTTGATCTTCTTCTCTATCTTTTGTATATGCATTTTCTCCTTGTTGTTCGGTTATCCTATTATACTGCAGTTAGTTGATGACAATAACACTTTATAACTAAATTCCAGGTCGATGAGTATTCATGCACCAACATTCCTACTATTTGGGCTGTTGGTGATGTTACTAATCGAATGAATCTTACACCTGTGGCTTTGATGGAGGGAACCTGCTTTGCGGTATGTGGTTCATCTTTTGCCTTAATTGATAAGTTTTTTAAGTTTCCAATCAATTATTGTCTTTCATTAGTTTTTCACAGAGAAATGTATTGTTTATCTCATTTGGTGTCTGATGGATATTTGTTCCCGCAATGTATGACTTCCTACAGAAAACTGTCTTTGGAGGAGAGTCTACCAAACCAGACTACTTGAATGTACCTTGTGCTGTATTTTGGTAATTCATTTGCATTTTCTATTGCAATTACATGTTTATTCAAAACAAAATGCCATGTCAGAGTGTTATGTGGTAGTTGCTGCTTTTTTATTTTTGCAATATTTTGAATACTACCTAGTTATGATCTCATACCGTGTCAGGCATCAGATAGTGAAACGATTTAGTTGTAATGATACTCCATCATGTAATAATCATTCTTTAACAATGATGAATTTGCTTTCATGCTAATTCCAGTTCAACTGGGGCTTTTACTTGTTAATTTGGCTTATCTTTTTTAGTAAATGTTAGACAATTGTATCTTGTCAGACTTTGCAACTTGAGTTGTTTTTATCACATTCCTATTCACTATCTCCTAATAACATTTTTACTTGTAAAAATTTTCCGCCATAAACCTAGAGTTCAGAAGTTAAACCTGTAGGCTTTACCATTGTTTGTGACTTTCTTCCACATCAATTGTTCAATACCATCTTGGGCATTTGTTGTATTTCTATATATGTTCTGAATGTCAGTTCCAGTCACAGTAGTTGAACGTTTAAAGTTTTGGAATTTGGGCAACTTGCTCATGCTGCACACTTGAGATTTTTATCTGTTGTTCTTGGGACAGTAGGCTTCCTTTTGTGCATGTGCACATGCTTGTGCATACATCTGATTGTGCATCCTTTTTTTGCATTACTACCCATCTCCAGAAAAAAATTGACTTTTTGAAGTGATGTAACATGGTAAAAGTGTCTTTTGATTCTTCACAGCAACCCACCCCTTTCTGTAGTTGGATTAAGTGAAGAGCAGGCAATAGAGCAAGCGAACGGTGATATTTCAGTTTTCACATCAAGTTTCAATCCAATGAAGAATACCATATCAGGGTAGGTGAAGTTATTCTTACAGTGCACAAATGAGCTTAGGGGTTTACTACTTTGAGCATCTAAATTTATTTCTTTCATTAGTACATGGGCAATGTCGAGTTTGTTTGACCTTTGTATCTTGTTGTGCCGCAATATTTTTTTTTTTTTTTTAATTTCTTTCTGTAGTTGTAATTTTCCCATTTTTCATGAAACAGAGCTTACTGAGCATTCCCTTTTTTTTTTCTTGCACACTATTTTTTTTTTCCTTTGCATTTTCTTTTTCTCCAAATGGGAAATAAATTGGGAAAGAACAAAACATTCATAATTATCCAGAAGTGTCGGTAAAGTCTAAGAGAAGCTCAAGGTAGTAATGATAAGAATGGCATAATTCAATCTCAAGCTGGGGGCATTTGAGAGTGTGACCTCTCGTGGTAAATGTTCACTGTTTATAATCTGTAGTACTCAAGGTGTCAAGGTTGCATCTTTTAGATGCCATGAACCACTATCTTAGTGGTCTTATATAAGTACTCTTCCTGTTTTAGGAAATTTTTTGTCTTTTAATTTGATTGACCGGTGATTCTGCTTTGGTCATTCAATGCGTGAACTCTTTAATTTTTGCTGCTTCGACCATTTCAAGATGACATGGCATCTTTATTAATATGGTTATGTTTTTAGAGTCATTTTGATGGAATTTTTGTCCCCGTGAGGTGTATGTTCATAGTAGTCTTATCTCATCATCTTTGTGACTGGTGGGATCGAGGTCCAGGGGCAGACATTTTAATGGCAGTTGTAGCAAACCAGGATAATTTTGAGGGCTAGCAATACAAAACACGTGCACATCAAGCTTTTTAGGTTAGGAAGAAATGTACATGATCAAATGCAGATTAAACTAGGTGGATAAAATCAGAATGATAAATAGTTGAAAGTATGAAGTGAAATCAACATAGAACCTTATCACCTCAATCAGTTTATATGTTGTTGAAGAGTCTAAAGTTGAACCAAGTAAAGTAAAGAAATGGCATATTTGTGAGGAGATTGACTTCCAATGCCTAGGAGAAGGCCATTATTAAGAAAAAGCAAAGAAATGGCATATTTGTAAGAGGAAAAGAAATGACTTCTGCCCATTTGATGGAGTTGCTTCCCAGAAAGTCGCCATGGTTTTTTGTGTTTTCTGATAAGCATTTTTTGATTGCCAAATTATTTTTAAATAAAACAGGATAAACATTTTTTAGATCTTTTTCCCCCCCTTTAAAGTTAAAATAACATCGGTACCATACTGCAACAAAACTGGTTTAAAAAAAAAAGGCAAGACAAACATAAGCTTGCCTCTGAAAAGTTATGATCAGATGTCCACATGGTTTTTTTTTTTTTTTTTTGGTTTATTGTGCTGTTGATTTTGTTTTTGTTTTTCTTTATGATTGAGATGTCTTAGATTTGTAAAGTTTGTGGTGTTTTGAAGAATTTTACTTTTTCTGGACATTGATTTTTGCAGGTGGTAGAATGTATTAACCGTTTTTTTTTTTTTTTTTCTAATTTCATATTCAACCATTTTTAGGGGTTTATTTTTATTTTTATTTTTATTTTTGATGCTTTCATTCAGATCTCAGTAGATTCTGCTGATGATGTGATTAGAAAATGATGATTTGTTATGATTATTATGATTATTATTTTAGTTCATCTCAACTGCTTTTTTTTTGTCCTTTTTTTATTATTTTTTCAATTTTTAGGCGACAAGAAAAGATAGTCATGAAGCTTGTTGTTGATGGGGAGACAGATAAAGTTTTAGGCGCATCCATGTGTGGGCCAGATGCACCTGAAATCATGCAGGTATCCGTATTTCCCTATTTTTGTCGTGCAATGAGTGCTGGTTCAGTGTTTATTTTCGATTCATGCATACATACCTCAGCCTTTGGCATTTCCAGATAAACATAAATTTTGTTAAGTTAGGCATATGATATTGGTAGTTGTGCCTATTAGTAATGTTTGTTTAGAGTGAAGATCTCTAACTATTGCTTAAAAATAATTTTGGTTTGTGTGTCATGACCAAGCCTGCTCTACTGACATTCTAGATCACAAGGCAAGTTCTTGTTGTTGTTGCATGCCAAAAATAAATATTTACAATTGCTGAAAGAAAAGGATTAGTATTTTCAATCAGCTGGCCTTATGTCCTTATGTAATAGGGGGAACGCCTTTTCATGAATATCGGTAATGAATAATCAATTTTAACCTCCATTACAAACAACTGTTATTTCAGCTTCTGGTTTGGTGTACATGGATTTACATGTCTCTTACTTAAACCTTATGTAGAGATTGCAACTTCAGATATGCCTGGGGTGATCTGTTGACCTTGATCCCCATTTCCTCTATTGTTGTCACCAATATGCTTGATGGTGTTACTTTCTACCCCTGAGATGACCATCAAAATTGTGGTTTTTCTAATTTATGCAATTGCAACTCCACGATTATGATTTTCCCCCATCATGTTTTGAACATTATTACATACAACAACAATGATATGTGCCTTAATCCCAAATTTTGAGGTAGGTCATTTGAGAGACAGATATAGGATATAGGATTTTGAACATTATAACATATAGAGAGAAATTAAAAGTGGTGGCACACAGCCGTGAAGTGGTATCTGCTTGGTACATGACAGAGCATTTGTAGCTTTTTCTAGTTAAAATAACTGTTCTCTGTGGTTTCACAGGGCATAGCTGTTGCACTCAAGTGTGGAGCAACGAAGGCTCAGTTTGATAGCACGGTAAGCTGCATCATTATGTTGATTAAATTGGTTTGTCTGAAACCCTTTACTGCTCATGAATGGTGAAAAAGTATAGGTGTCGGTTTATAACCCCTCCCAGGACTTGTAATCTCTATTTTAATCATCTCTGCTATCAGGTTTACTAAAATAATGGGCCTTAAACAAAAGATACAGGTTTAAGTTTTCCACCTACTGATCCACACAGGCCATAGGAGGCTAGGAGAGGATACTTTGTTTCCCATCTTTTCTAAAGTTGTAGCTATCAATCCGATTGCGACGTACATAAATATTGATCCTAGATGCGTGGCATTAGGACTAATCATATTTCTAGTCTTCTCATTGTTCTATCTTCTCTTAATGTGAAGATTATCTATATTATCTTTTACTATTGAGCAAAACGAACTCAATGTTGATGTTACTGGATTTAGAAGCCTGGTCCCAATTTACTAAGGACACACTAATATTAGAAAAGAAAAATCCTTTAAGAGTAGTTATATAAAATGGTAGACACAGTCAAATCTCATATATTTCTATGGTTTTTTTCCTTTTGACTTTTCTCCTGTTATTGCATATAATAGTGTGTTAAGAGGTCCAAGTATAGTTGAATCTAGTTTCATGTTAGCATTCCCTGTTGTGGTCACTACAGCTATAAAAATTATTCATTTCCACGGGTTCTGCCTTCTATAAATATGATTCTATTATGAGTTGAAAATGATCATTGGGCTGCTTCTGAATGAAGAGTGCTGTGCTTTCTTACAGGTGGGAATACACCCTTCTGCTGCCGAGGAATTTGTGACAATGCGGACTGTGACAAGACGTGTTCATGCTGGTGGTAAACCAAAAACAAACCTCTGAAGATACCAAAGGATCAAGAAAAGTGATTATTATAGAAGATCATAGATAAAGCATTGTACTCATCATAGTAAATGGAAATCAGATATTCTTTTCCAATAAAATAGCTGTCAAGAAGTGCAGCAGCACAAACAGCTAGATTATAATAATTTGTTGTTCTATTTAATCTCTTCATTTCATAAGAAGTTTGGCCGCCCTCACTTTTTCCGCATTTTACTGTACTTTTCTGTAGAAATACGTTATGGATGGATGAAATTGTCCTTTTGAAAGCCATCTTTCTGGCAATTCTTGGGTATTGTTTCCATTGCCTGAACTCTGCAGTTTCTGCATTTGTTTCCTCTGCTTGGGCCATGACCTTACCATTGCGGAGTTGCATGGTTCAAGCTCTTAATAAGGATATTAGGCATGATCAAGTATGGTAAAATGATCCGTTGCCCCGGGGGGGGGGGTTGGAGTAAGGCACGAGCACAGTTTTTATTATATTTTAGGGTTAAAAAATTTATTTTGCCACGTGTCATTCCCTGATTTGCCATCACCAATCCAATTAGCACACTGCCCTGCCATCTGCCATGTCAGATTTCTTGGTCCACACTGCCACATCAGCAGCCCGGTCATAGCCTGCCGACGTCACCATTTCATCTATCACGTCAAACATCTGCATCAGCTGCCATGTGAGATCTCTGACCCCACGTTTGCATCGTGCTGCGTCTCTGATTACATGCTTATCCGATTTAGTGCCCGGCTCAAAAGCGCCGATTCCATCGTTGACTAGACTTTGACTGTTTGGTTTAGTAATTTTGTAGTTGGTTTCTTAGCTAACCAAACCGGTTTCTAAGATTTTTGGATTTCCTGAATCCATTGTTGGGATCAAATTTGACACCACAAATAAGTTCTTTTCATTTTTTGTGCTTCTTAACTGTTATTATTATATAATGGATACTTCCAAAATTTGTACTTTTACCTCATCGGTCTACTAAGAGATTAATCAAGATTATATATTTATAGCAAAAGGCACGATCATCATTACTTTGAATACGAAACAAAACTCAAACAAATCTCTGGATAAAAGATATCTAGACAAAGTAAACTCTTCTAAGTACTCTTACATTCAGTCTACCCCTACTGCCAATGACGGACCCATGTAGGGTCGAGGCAATAAAACCTCCTCAATTTTCTAAAATTTAATTATTATTTATACTCGATATTTATTTTACATTTACTTAACTATAATTTTATCCTTATTTATTTTTTTTAAAACTTATAAATTTCTCATAAATCTTTTTTTTCAACAATTTACTAGATTATAAAAATAAAATATAATATCAATATTTATTTTAAATCAATAAAAAAATATTTTATGATCTTTAAAGTCAAGTCAATAAAGGAACAAATAAATAAAATTATAATCTCAAAAAGCATTAATTTTGTGTAGACAAATCCACTTTAAAACTTTTCCTTTTTCATCCCCTTCTTCCTAGAACTTTCCCACTTCTCTCCCTATCCTTCTCCCTGTCCCTCTTGGCCTCTCTTCCCAAGTCCCCATCCATTTGGTTTTTCCCTTTGCATTCTCTAATTTTCTTGAAGAAAAATCCATTCTTTGTCCCAAAAAAGGTACATGTTGATTTGAATGAAAATCTCAATTACTTTTTTAATTTAACAATTAGTGTTAAAACTTAATACAAATTTTTTCAATTGATTTTGTTATATTTCTTTTCTGTTATACTTCTTGTTCTTGGATGAAGTTCTAGAATAAAATTTTCTAGCCGATAAGCTTAAGCTCAAGTGGTACCAATCCCCCTTCCCCTTGTAATAGACTCGGATTCGATTCTCACTGTGAACCAAAAAAAAAAAGAATAAAATTTTCTGTGTTTAATCACTTGTTTGTATAGTAGTTGTATGGATAGGGTGATAATGGATGGAATGATTTTTCTTTTCTTTTATTTTTTTATTTGCAAGTGCAATGTTGTTGGCATCATTCATATTTGGGGCATACATTTTTTTTTTTTTTGGAATTAAGATGATTTAATGCTTTAATATTATCTTCACATAGGTATTTTTTGCTGAATTGTTGTTTTATTGTTGTCAAGTTAGTGTCAATAAAAATACTTGTATTTCTTGATTACATAATTTTAGATAGTGTTTAAAGTAGGTTAATTGAAATATTTTTTTTCCATATAACTAGGGAATGGAATTGTATTATAAGCCAACACCAATATTTGGGGATGATGGTGTTCATTTGGTTCAACTACAAAGTTCAACTAAAAACCTAGAATTGAATTTAAATCGGAAGATCATCCTACTGATCCCGGTCTACGTAGAAATATTTAGACTATGATGCTAATGATTGGGATATTATAAGACTTGCAAGATGGACCATTTTAGCCATAAGAATTTTAAGTGTCCTCAAAGAAAGATTGGAAATGTTTCGAGAAGATTTTGTCCTTCTTGGTTCAAGGAATTTCTGACTTGGTTAGAGTATAGTATAGCCAAAGATGCAGCATTTTGTCTTTCATGCTATCGTTTTTAGCGTAGTCATGGATAGCAAGGTGGAGGAGAAACATTTTTTGGTTAACGATTCAGAAATTGGAACAAAAAAGGATAAATTTTCTAAACATGTTGGTGGTCCAAAGAGTGCTTACAATATAACATGGTTGAAGTATCAAGAACTTATGAATCAAAATCAACACATTCAATTGGCAATTTCTAAAACGTCAAGTCAATGCCGCAACTTATATTGAACATGTTTGTCTTCAATTGTTGATTGCATTTGGTTCCTTTTGCGTCAAGGCTTGCATTTCAAGGTCATGATGAATCAGAGAACTCTTCAAATCGAAGTAATTTTCTTGAGCTTCTAAAATTTCTTTGTGTTCACAACGAAGATATAGAAAAGGTAATTTTCAAAAATGCTCATGAGAAAAATCAATTAACTTCTCCCAAGATACAAAAAGATATCGTGAGTGCTGATGCTATTGAGACAACAAATGCAATAATTAATGATCTTGGCAAAGAATTATTTGCCTTGATGGTTAATGAATCTCATGACATTTCTGATAAAGAGCGAATGGAAGTTGCCACAAGGTATGTGGATAAAAGTGGCATGATCATTGAACGCTTCCTTGGTATACTTCATGTTAAGGATACTTCTTTATCATTAAATGTTACTCTAAAAGCATTACTTATCAAACATGAATTAACAATATCAAGGTTACGTGGCCAAGGCTATGATGGTGTTAGTTATACGAGAGGTAAATTCAATGGTTTGAAGAGCCTAACTTTGAAAGAAAATTCATCCGTATTTTATGTCTATTGTTTTGCTCATCAGTTTCAACTCACATTAATTGCGGTAGCAAAAGAACACATAAAAGTTGCATCATTTTTCAATTTGGTTACCACTTTATTGAATGTTGTACAAGGTTGGTGTAAACGGCATGGCATGAGAGTGTTCGAGACACCTGTTATGCTAAAGTGAGAGAGGCATTGGGAAAAGGAGAAACTTTGAGTTGCACATGACTAAATCAAGAACAAAGTCTTAAAGGGCCAGGTGACACTTTGTGGGGGATCGCATTATGTTACTCTCATTAGCCTACTTGGTTTGTTTTCTTTAGTGGTTGATGTTCTTGAAAGCATTATGAAAAATTGTGTTAGGTTATAGGAAAGAGCTAAAGCTATGAGACTTCAATGCATTCATTTGACTTTGTGTTTATTTTGCATTTGATGAGAAGGGTTTTAGAAATTACCCAATGATCTATCTCAAGCATTACAAAGAAAAGATCAAGATATAATCAATACTGTGAAGCTTCTTAAAATTTCAAAGGATCAATTGCAAGATATAGGACACAATGGTTGGGATTCTTTGTTGGAAAAGGTTTGCTTATTTTGTAATGCTTATGGAATTAAACTAGTTGAGATGGATGATTTGTACGTCAAAGGAAGATCTCTTCGTAAAGCAAAAGATGTTACTAATCAACACTATTTTTGGGTGGAGTTGTTTTATAATGTCATAGATATGTAAGTTCAAGAGTTGAATGATCGATTCACGGAGACAACAACTAAATTATTTCCTTGCATGGCATATTTTAATCCTGAAAATAACTTCATCGCTGTTGATAAACACAAGTTGATTCGACTTGCTCATTTTTATCCATTTGATTTTTTTGGGGTTGATATTTTGGCATTAGATGACTAGCTTGAGAATTTCATTTCTGATATGAGACAAAGTACTAATTTCTTAGGATTGAAAGGTGCAGCCAAACTTGCAGAGAAACTTGTTGTGACTAGAAGGTATTTGGTTTATCCACTTGTTTATTTACTTTTTAAGTTGACACTGATTTTACCTGTTGCTACAACTAAAGTTGAAAAAACTTTATCAGCAATGAACTTTGTGAAAAGTTGTTTGTGGAATTGAATGCGAGACACTTGGATGAATAATTGTCTTGTAACATACATTGAGAGAGATGTATTTAGTAGTAGGGAAAACAAGGCCATTTTACAGAGGTTCCCAAAACATGAAGAGTAGACGAGAACAATTGTAATGTGCTTGTTAGTAAAATACTTGATATTTATATACTTTTGAAGTTCTCATCTTGTATTCAATTAATACTTTTGATTTTCGAAATATCGTGGTTGGATTATTTTCTTGTTGATATTTTAGATTTTCTAATATAGTTTTATAATTCATGTTTGTTGATTGAATAAGTATCTTATAAATTTTTTACACCCCTGCCTTTGGGTCTTAGGTTTGTCACTGCTTATTGCTACTACTACCATCCATAAGAGAGCACATCTCTCAAGTTTTCTTTATCCAATCTTCAAAAATTTCTTCAGCAATTTCAATCAACTTTTGGTGCACTATATTCTCTTGTCCAATCTGTCCAACTAGATACCTCCTCTTCATGGTATTTTGATTTTGCATGTTGTAATCTCATGACCTCTGATGCCTTCCACCACTTCTCCTATCTCTTATGTGGTTCATACCACTGATAATTCTACAAAGCATGTTCAAAGTATAGACACCGTCAAAACAAGTAATTTATCCTTATCAAATACTTTTCTTGTTCCTAAACTATCCTTAAATTTTTATATTTGTTGGACAATTGTGTGATCTTGGTCTTGACTTACATTTTCATAGTCGTGGTTGTACTGTGCAGGATCCACAAATAGGTGAGATCAGATAGGGCGTAAGATTGGTCAATTGTGCGAACTCACTTTTCTTTGTCTCCCATCCAAACTAGTTGTTGTTGTTGTTGTTGTTTCATCTACTATCCAGCATTCTCATCTTGGTCATCTTTCTGAGCTCACATTGTGTTACGCCCCGACCCTAGGGTCCGAGCATGCGACAACTGCCGTGTGATCTAAAAGTACCAGTTATCAATACGTAGCCCAAGATCTCACCAAGCTGTGATGATACCACTTTTCAGTTGAGAAAATCCAACTTACAAAATATTTTCAATCCAACCAAGTAAGTGGCAAGCAAATGTTTAACAAGTCAAAATATAACTTCCAAAATATAAGTCTCAACTTTAGAAAAAACAAACATAAAATATAATACAAGAAGAGTTTAAAAAAGCCCTGCTATGGGTCCACCTACAAGTCTCAAAATCCACAACTAGGGAGGATTAATACTAACAGTTGGTCCTGGGCAGCCCCCTCCTTGGTTGGATCTAGTTAATGTTAATGGTGAAGCAGTCTTTATCTCTATACTTCCTTTGAAAAAGGATAAAAGAATGAGGGAATAAGTATAAAATATTTAGTGAATGAAGTGCAATGATATAGTTGTGTAAGAAATGAGTAGTGAGTGTGAGAGTGTCAAACACAATTTGAGAATCATATTTCTGTCAAACAAAAGAGGCATCTCTCGGGCTCGACTACCTCCTTGTTTAATAATAATAAAGCCCCATGTGCTTTGTCGGGCTACATCGAGGTAGGGAATGATTATAGCCATTAGTACATACACCATTTCACTAACAACATATCATGTGCCATAGAAAATTAACAAATTTCTTAGTTCATGAGTCCATCAACAATATTCATAGTAAACTTTTAGCATGGTACAAGATATATTAGCAAGTACATATATCTCATGGCTCAAATTAAAACATTTTTAGGAATACGCCACATTCACAAAATATTATATAAATTCAAGTTAAAAATATATTTTTAGAAAATCAAGAGAAAATACTTTCTTATTCAGAAACACAACGATCCATCCACTCCTGTGTTAGGGAGGGTGGTCACTCCCAAACTTCTTTATAACAAAAATCCTGTCTTGTTAAGCTTTGTCGAACCCCTTGATTTCGTCTCTAAAAGGATCCGTCTTGTTTGGATTACATCAAACCCTTCGATTTTTTTCATTTTTGTGATGACTCTAGATCCTTAATCTCTTCCAAAATCAAAGCGAAAATCTAACTTTCGGGAGCTGTATGGGTAGTTTAGAACATTTGATCTTAAGTTTTGGGGGTGAATTTATTGGGTTTTGGTAGAAAGAGAGAGAGAGAGCTCAATGATGGGAGTAGAAAAGTGAAAAATAGTCTAGAAAGTGAAGTTCTTGGGTCTTGTAGGTTCTATTATCCTCAAACCCATTTTCAGTATTTGTTTAGTGACCCTCTCACACTACCAAATTGCACAATGTGCCCATTATGTTTTGGGTTATTGAGAAGGTCAATTCTATGGATTTTAAGTACTCAAAGAATTGTCTTACTGGGAGAATGTGTTTGATGAAGAGCAAGGTAGGTGGGAATAAAAATCGAATTTGTGAAAAATAAATTAAAAAGAATAAAAATGTGAAATGTTCAAAATATGAGATACAATATAAATTGAGTATCATATAATTAAAGAGTTTGAGTAGCTTGGTGGTGGAAAGTCTTTTGGAGGAAATGGTGTTCTTGGGTTCAACTCTCAATAGCAACAACTGAATGGTAAATGGATGACTAGTGTAAGTGTTTCAAAAAAAAGCTGAGAGGTGAAAGTGGACTCACAAATCTCACAAACTGAGAGGTGGCAAATGAAGAAAAACCAAGAGGTGGCAAATGAAGAAAATCGAAAGGTAAGTGCAAATGTAAATGGTTTGGTAAGTGTAGACGTAACTGGTTTGGTAGTGTAAATGTAAATGGTCTTGGTAATCGAGAGATCTAAGTGCATTCAACACAAAGATCCAAGAAGTAAATGGAAAAATATTACCGAAACCTAGCAATAGGAGGAGGAATAGAGTACGGAATAGGTAAATGAAAACTAAGAGATAATACAAGTGTCTAGCACCAAGAAATCTAAGAGGCACGTATACCGAAAGGTAGCAATCACCTAGAGATGGTTTTCACCGAGGAAACAAAATTAGAAGGGATAGTCCACCCAATGTTAAAACTCCATCGAGCAACTCAATTTCTTACCGAGAAGTCAAATTCTACTAAGTACACTGTACTCTAGTAACCGAATGCTTAACAATTAAAAACCTATCAATGGGTCTAAGAAATTTTCTATGCAATCCAAATGACAAAATTCACATTTATATCTAAACTAATTATTTTCTACATATTGAATGTTTAGAAATCTATTAATAACACAATTGGAATTTTTGGTATTACATTTCTTACCCCCTAATTCGGTATTATAATTCTTACCCTCTAAAAGAAAAATTTTGTTCTCAAAATTTCATTACATAATTATTCCCCAAACAATTGGGGATATTGCTTCCTTATTGTCTCCATAGCTTCCCAAGTCATCTCTTTAACATGGTTGTGCTTCCATAGAACCTTGACAATCGAGATCTACTTATTCTCAACTTTTTAACTTGTTTTTCTTTGATAGCTGTTGGTTGGACTTCAAAATTCATTTCTTCCCTTACTCAATTGGAGGAGCTTCAAGAACACAGGAGGGATCTAGTAAGTACTTCTTTAATATCGAGACATGGAAAATGTTATGAATTCTTTCCATATCTGGGGACAGCTCTAACCGATAGGATACCTTTCCAACCTTCTCTATGATCTTGAAATGACCCATGTAACGAGGATTTAACTTTCCCTATCTTTGGAATCGAATTCCAAAGGGATAATTTCATAAACACCATGTCACCAAGCTCAAATTCTAATGGCCTTCTTCTTTTATTAGCATAGGTCTTCGTCGGTCTTAAGCGATCTTAATCCTCTCTTAGATCAACTTTACATTTTCGATAGTGGTCTCGATCAACTTTACACTTTCAATTTTTCTTTTCCCAACTTCATCCCAATACAGTGGAGTCTTACACTTCCATCCATATAAGGTTTCATAAGAGGGCATTCCAATGTTAGTTTAGTAACTATTATTATAGGCAAACTCTATCAACGAAAGGTGCCTATCCCAACTACCCTGAAAACCCATTACACAAGCGTTAAGCATGTCTTCTAGTGTTTGGATTGTGCTTTTAGATTGTTCGTTGGTTTGAGGGTGAAAGACAGTGCTAAACTTCAATTGAGTGCCTAAGGATTCTTATAATTTGGGCCAAAACCAAGAAGTAAAATTGGGGTCGTGATTGGGTACGATCGACATTGGGACACCATGGAGTTTCATAATTTCATCAATATATAACTTAGCTAGTTTCTCTAAAGAATAGGTGTTTTGAATTGGCAGGAAGTGAGCTAATCTGGTGAGACGGTCTACAATCACCCAAATAGTATCATACCTATTCGATGTATGTGGCAATCCAACTACAAAATCTATAGTAATATGCTCTCATTTCCACTCGGGGAATAACAATGGTTGGATAACATCGCAGGCTTTTGGTGCTTGGCCTTCACTTATTGATACATTAAACACTTGGACACAAATTTAATAATCTCCCTTTTAGTCCCATTCTACCAATAAGTCTCCTTAATCGATCGATACATCTAAGTACTTTCCGGGTGCATAGCATAAGCCGATTAGTGTGCTTCCTCAAGAATAACTTTATTGAGATCAATGTTCTTAGGAAGACAGATTCTGTTCTTAAACATAAGCATTGTATCTCCTGGAATTCCAAATTCATCTCCTTCTCCCTTGTGGACCTTGTCAACTATCACTTTTAATTCATCATTTGCAACTTGGAGCTTACAACCGCGATCACTAAGGTTGGCTTTACCTCAAAACTAGCCAGCAATGCACCTTGATCATCACAGGCTAATCTAACACCAAGGGCTCAGATTCCAACCAGACAAGAAAGATAAGAATGCACATGAGACTCCAAATTAGATGAAGATTTTCAACTTAAGGCATCTGCAACTATATTGCCTTATCGGGATGATAATTTATTTTCAAATCATAATCTTTGATCAACTCAAGCCATCTTCTTTGCCTTAAGTACAGTTCCTTTTATGTGAGTAAATACTTCAAAATTTTGCGGTCGATAAAAATCCTACAAGTTTCCCTATACAAATAATGTCTCCATATCGTCAAGGCAAATATAATTGCAGCTAACTCCAAATCGTAAGTATGATAATTTTCTTTATGTTTTTTTAGTTAGCAGGAGGCATAACCTATCATCTTATCATTTTGCATTAACACATCCCAATCCTTGTTTACTACCATCACTATAAATCATATATCCACCTCCACTTGATGGGAGAGTAAGGATGGAAGTGGATGTCAATCTCTTCTTGGACTCTTGGAAACTAGTTTCACACTTATTATCCCACTTAAATTTAATTCATTTTCTTGTCAAACTGACAATAGGGCTGCAATTTTAGAAAACCCGTCAACAAATCTTCTATAGTACCCTACCAACCCAAGAAAACTTTTAACATCTGTCACATTTCTTGGTTGTTCCCATTTCAAGATAGCTTCAACCTTCTTTGGATCCATAAATATTCCTTTATCGAATATTGTATGCCCCAAGAACCCAATTTCCTTCAACTAAAATTCACATTTGGAAAACTTAGCATACAATTGCTTCTCTTGAAGAGTCTACAAAACAATTCTAGGATGTTTTGAATGTTCCTCATCACTCTTTAAATACACAAATATATCATCAATAAACACATTACAAATTTGTTAAGATTTGGGTTGAATACCTTATTCATAAGTCCATAAAAGTAATAGGGGCATTTGTTAATCCAAATGTTATCACCAAAAACTCGTAATATTTATATCGAGTCCAAAATACGGTCTTAGGCACATTACTCTCCTTGATCCTCAATTGATGATAACCCGACCTCAAATCAATTTTGGAGAACACACATACACCTTGAAATTGGTAAAAAAGGTTATCGATCCTAGGCAAAGGATACTTGCTCTTAACGATGACTATTTAGTGGCCGATAGTCAATGTATAATCTAAGAGTACCATTTTTCTTCTTCACAAATAGGACTGGTGCATGCTACGGGGAGGAGCTTGGATAGATGATTCCTTTATCCAATAATTCTTGGAGTTGTACTTTCAACTCTTTCAATTCTAAAGGTGCTATTTTATAGGGTGGAATTGAAATGGTTGCTATGTCGGGGAGTAGATCAATGGTAAAATCAAACTCTCGGTCTGGAGGTAAATTGGACAATGTTTTTGGGAAAACATTTAGAAACTCATTCACTACCGGAATGTTACCTACAATAGGACCCTCTATAGTTATGTCAATGATATGGGCTAAATATGTTTCATACCCTTTATGCACTAACTTACAAGCTTCTATTGTCGAGATTACACAAGTCGGTAATACTCGATGTTCATCGGCAAAAATGAGTGCCGAGCATCCTAGTTTTCAGAATTCTACTTCCTTAGTGAAACAATTCACAGATGCCCGATGAAAGTGTAATCAATCCATTCCCAACATAACATCAAAATCCCTCATCTCTAATGAAATCAAGTTCGCCTCAAGAATCATTTTGCCTACCCGCATATTACAAGCCTTGTAAACTGTATTTCTAACCAATTGCTTACCCAAAGGTGTAATCACCAACAACTCTTCCTCAAGCGGGGTTGAGGATCTCTTGGTATGTCCAGCAAAGCTTCTACTAACAAAGGAATTACTGGACCTCGTGTCAATAAGTATACAGGCATCAACACCAAAGATTATTATTATACTTATTAATATAAACTATCAAGTAATTATTAGCCACACCTCACAATACACATTCCATACATGATTCCTATAACATTGTATCAAATCATATATGAACATCAATCGTTTTAATATATATATATGCTCCTAAAACAATCATCAACACCTTAACGTCATGCAACAAACTCAACACTACATCGTTTAACTCATTCATTAAATCCAAAGGGAAATTAATTGTGTCCATACATGTCACTATGAGATACATGATTTCAAAAAGGAAAATCAAAATAGGTAAGCCTCTAGAGCTTTAGCTAGAAGTGGATATACATAACTATCATGGTACTCATGATCTCAAAAAGAAAGAAAGAGTACATAAACTCCTAAACAGAGGAATCTACTGGAGGATTACCCATGATTACATCCCGGTTTGCCTGAGCATCCTCTTGAGTCATAGCATACACCCGGGCCTATGCTCTCGGCTGCTGCCGCGAAGGTCCTGGTACAGTGTTGCTCCCGGTTACAGTCCGTGGAGCAGTGTGTATTGAAGGTGCAGGTGCTCCCTGCTGTCCTACCTGCGGACCACTTTGATGACTCGAAGTCACTTGACCTCCGAGTCTTAAATCAGGACACGAACTCCTGATGTGTCCTGGCTTCCTCTAGTGGAAGCAAGTAATAGGTGCCCTGCAGGTTCCCGGAGGGTGGTGCCTGCCACATCTACGGCAAAGAAAGGGCCGCTGAGCAGTAGTCTAGCTCATGGCACTAGGCGCTGGTGCTACAAACCTCTGTGGACGTGGTCCCTGTCCAAAGTGTGCTGAGGTAAAGCGAGAGGGGCCTCTGTGAAAGCCTGAAGTCCTACCCCTCTTCGAGCTCTGACCTGACTGTGCCCCAGTCCTCTTCTTTCTCCACTCTCTACTCTCCCTTTGCCTATCCTCAGCGAGGACAATCTCTTCCACACGGTAGACTGATTCAACTATTTCTGCGAGGGAGAAACTAGGAGTGATTGTCATGTACCTTCTAATATTCAAGTTGAGGCCGTCCTCAAACTTGAATCTTATTTGCTTCGGTGTAGCTAAGTCGGGGACAAAGGCAGCTATTCGTCTCAATTCTACCTTGTACTCTGCCACTGACCTAGTCCCCGGCCGCAAGTAAAGGAACTCAGTCCTCTTGTGGTCCTGCTGAAACTCAGAGAAGTATCTGCGGTCAAACTCCCTCAGGAAGTCATTCCACCGCAGTGGCTCGGTAGCATCGTTACTAATAGCCTCCCACCAAGTGAGGGCATCTCCGTCTAGTAGCCTCTCTGCTACCCGTAGCCTATACTCGTCACCCAACCCCAAGTCTGTCAAGATCCGGCGGGTTTGGTTAATCCAGTGTTTTGTTGCTGTAGCATCACCAGATCCCACAAAGTTCGTGTATCCCAACTGTCGAGTTTCTTTGACTAGCTGAGTCAACTCATGGATGTGTCTAAGTGTGGAGGAAGTAGTGCCACTCGGACCAGAGACTGAAGAAGGACTTGCCATCGGTAGAGGATCCGGTACTGCAACTGTAGGTACTGCTGGAGGAATAGGCACTGCCGTAGGAGTCGGCACTACCGTCGGTGGTAGTGGGGGTGGCATTTGAACCCCGTGGGAGGTGTACTACTCATACACCTGCCTAAACGCCTTGAGTGACAGTGATGAAACCTTGGCTGTAGTAGCCAGCTGAGTAGGCGCTGCAGGGGGCGCCCATGAGGAGGAAGCAACCTCAGGTACTCCAAGGGTCTCAGGTTCCCTTGGAGGGTCAGGCACTTGAGGAGTCTCGAGTAGCGTAAGTCTAGCTCCGCGTCCCGCTGATTTACCGCGTCTAGGCAGCATAATTTTGCAAAAGGGAGAATTTCATTAGATATAATTCTAGAGCTTGGCATGATTTAAGAATTAGGGTTAGTTACGCAGTAAGTAACCACCCCCTAAAATGAATGAAGTCAATGGTCTAAGAATCAATAGAAACTGACATACTAGGTTAGATATGAATTATATCTAACCCCCTAAAATGAATTGAACTCATAAACCTAAGAC
This sequence comes from Dillenia suffruticosa, assembly GCA_033439265.1. Lineage (NCBI taxonomy): Eukaryota > Viridiplantae > Streptophyta > Magnoliopsida > Dilleniales > Dilleniaceae > Dillenia > Dillenia suffruticosa. The sequence continues at coordinate 13,352,308 of JAVTVX010000001.1, forward strand.
TATATGGTATGCAAGGATATATATGACTGTATGAAACTCTCATGCATTAAGGACTTTAAACAAGTTCATGCTTGGGAAACGATTTACATAGACATAAAGCTCTTAACCTGGCTCTGATACCAACCGAACTGTCATGCCTCAATTCTCAATCCAAGGCGTGAGCAACTGCCATGCTATCCTGGACGCTGACATTAAATTCTCAACAATCAACAAACAAACGGACAAAACCTCCCAATAAATCAGAGATCCATCCTATATCAAAATCCCGTCAATCAATAACATATCAATGTATAAAGGCCAACCTAGGAAATCATCAACACAACCAACCAATCCATATCGCTGTCAACATCCCAAAATAACGTAAGGCTAATACAGTCCTATCCACAGACCTCCACTGCCATACCCCCATCAAAGACATGAACAGTCGTCAGTCACCCCTCTTGTGATTTAGAGGTGGCGCTGAGCAAACCTAATAGACAATCCTAGACATGACACGTTTTCCAAGATGATTGAACACAATAGTACAATCATGCCTCAATACAATACAATGAAATGAGAGTTATAATAATATGTATAATTCTTTACATACAGTTATCCCTTTTATATACATGTACAATGGTGTATCTAGAATCCCAAATATACAAATATATATATATATATATCATCCCATATCTTTAAACACATTCATGCGAAAAAATGGTTAACACCATACCCAAGTCCGATGTCTCCAACAAAACCTCGTGCGCTACTATATCGCAATGCGTCCCACTATAGCTATCTCTGTGGATCAGAAAGTGAGGGGTGAGTATTATAGGGAATACTCAGTGAGTGAGAGGGTATATATAAGTGTGTTCAATGTGTTGGTGAAAAATGGAGTGTAAAAATAATTCAATAAATCCACAAGTTCGCATAATGTATGAAAATAGTGCATAATAAACAATTCATCATAAATCATTCTTTTTCATACATTTCAAATATATATGCATCCATATCAACCGAATCACACAAGTATAGAGTATGCCAAAATCAGTTCATGGCAAATATCGACCATGACCAATAACAGGCGCATCGGGGGTTTTTATATGCAAAGTTAGAAAATGCCCTCTACCCCGACGTTGGTGACGGACCTCATCAGGTGCTAGACCAGGGTGTTACCTAGTCCTCCCCCTTTCGGGTTCAACCCAACTAGTACCGTGTCAAGTCCCAATATCATATACGACGTTTGGGGATACCTCCTGTAGAAGCGTATCCGGACACAATGGGTGCTTCTGCAAACACCCTTCGTAGCTACGGCATACCCAATTCATGGGCGTATCTCATAAATCATATCAACATGGTATGCACAAAGGCCCTTGGCCGATAACATAATATCATCATAATGTACGTGCCATGCCAACATTTATCAAACCATATCAAACACTTCTTATAATTGATTTCATAAAATCATATGCATATCAATGCAATGGCACGTTTTTCATTTCGCAAATCATTTGGATGCATATTTCACAATAAAATTATGTTGTGGATACTCCAATGATTCACAAAACATTTCACAAATCCATTCCAAAAATCATAGCACACGATCAAAAGTCATGCTTGCACTGAAAAACATCTTAAAACATGTTGTTATGCATCGAACACATAATATAATAAATCTCACTCACAGTATGCGGGAGGGTATGCCACTCCTGGCACAAATTTCGAGACACACACAAAAAATACTCCCCTCAATATCATCAACAAAGCTTTATAAGCACAATGTAGAATATGTGTCACTTAAGAGATCATATGATGTGTATATAATAATGTAAATGTGATGCAATTCTAGTTATATTTCTATAGTTGACTCACATAAAAATACACACGTTTCGTGTTGAACTTATCTCCAAAATCTTGGTGGAAGATTTCTTAAAGTCCCCATTTTCAAACAAATCTAAATCTCACTCTCCATTCTGTTCTGTTTTAGTTAATTTCCCCTATCTCACAATCTATTCATGCAAAGACTCTGATTTTTGACTATGTAGTAGTCAAGACACAAGGCTACAACTTCTTAGTTGGGCACGTTCTTGATTCCTAGTGCAAGTCCCTGAAATAGCAACATGTTGCCCACATTACATTTTAGAAGTCTGTTTAGACCAGCACAACCATCACAACGTTTAACACATAACTCCAAATTACCTGAAATTGTAGCAGTACCTAGATGACATATAACCTTATATTTTTCATGTTTTGGGTTTCTTCCAATTGTGCCTAGAAGGGATCAGAAATTGACCACCAAAATCTCTGTTCAGTTATGGGCCGAGAAACAGAATCGTTTCTGCACAGTTTTGGGCGATTTTGTATAACTCTTGATTCCGTTGGCCGAATTGGCTGACATTTTCACAGTAGGTGGATAAGAGGGAGATCTACAACTTTGCTTCTTTGAGATTTTGCAAACAAGGGCTGGAATAGGGTCATGCAATGCTATTGTCTTCAGTATTGGAAAATAGATGACCCTCTAATGAGTTTCAGTAGAATGGCTGTAACTTTTGACATATAGATCGGATTGAGGTGATCCTTACCTCGTTGGAAAGCTAAGACATGGGTCTACAATTTGTTCAACTAACACAAGATCTAAATCTATCAGGAAGGGGCTTGACAAAGTAGGTTAATGTTGCTGCCGAAATCAGGGCAAAAATACAGGACTGAACAGGGAATAGTGAAGAACACTTAATTTTGAAAAATCATATAAAATCCATCTCTACTCAGAATGCAACAGTTCTTATCGCATTTTAAAGTTCTGAATGTCTAATTTCATGTGTAAACATTTCTCTCAATTTGACTATGCACAGAAAATGCTATACCCTAAACCTTACAACCTGTTCAGACTTCCGAAAACCCAGAAATTTTGTTATGACTTCAAATTCGTCTACCCTAGTTTTCTGAGCAAACTTTCTCCTTTTTACCTAAATTTTGGATATGTTATACTAGAGGGTGGTGTGTGTTTACCTTATGATGTGCAGGTTGTTTTGAGCCTTAGAAGTGCAGATCTCCTTCTCCCTTGAAGCTCTCGGCCCCTTAAAATTTCACCGAGCAATCCTTCTCCGTTTGATCTAATTTTTGGATATGTTATACCTTGGCATGAGAGAAGATGATCCATGAAAAAAAATTGGAGTATTGTTTGGAAAAAAATCACTTAGCTTTTGCCTAGAAGCTTACGGCCATGGAGGAAGACTAGAGAGCATTTGTGTTCTTGTCTTTTTGCTTGGACATTGAAGTGTTCGGAAGGAGAAGGAAATGTTAAGTGTTTTTAGCTTTGTCAAGATTTTTTCCCAATGAATCCTAGCCATCCAATATTTGTGAGATAAATTCCTAGCCCTAGGATTATTTGGTCACATAAGCAAAGCCCATTTTTAAGTCAATTTCTAATCCTAGTTAAATTTAATTAACTTAACTCTAGTTGGATTTAACCATTGTTAATTAACTAGGATTGGTTTCTTCCAATCATGTAGTGCCACTTGTCAAAACCACACAAAGTCCAATAAGGTAGATTCACACATTCCAATAAAGTGATTGCACACACTTCAAGAGCATTAAATGCTTGTCCTTTGTACTTATCTACTCGTTGACTCGCGATCCAAGACCGGTCAAAGTTACTATTCATCTCGAAAATTTTTAAAATCACACACGAGACGCAAATTTTCATACTAAGTCCAATGCCACTGGTTTTGTATAAATCTAAGATTGTTTGGTAACCCAAACGTCCGTCAGAGTGAACGAAATCCGCGATCGGTCAAAATTTGACCTTAACCTCAAAACGTGCGGAATCTCACTATGGACTCCATTTTACATGTAGATTCTAAAAATATAGGTTTTGATTGGAAACAAGACCATTTGCTCGGTCAAATTTTGATTTAACCCACAAATTTAGGGTTTATCAGGTGAAAATCTAGGGTACTGAACACTTTTGTGCTATGGCTTAAATTTCAATTTTTTGTCTTAGGCATTCACTTTTAAAGTGAATTTAGCATGTATAAACCACATAGCGTCAATTTTGCACGCGTGGGTTTCATTTTGGCTCGGTAGAGTAAATTCCCATCCTATCGGGCGAGTTTTGGTAAATTTCTCAAAATCTCATTTTGACATGTGAAACTCATTAGTTAACCTAAATTTGGCTTCTTAGCAAAATTTCAGCAATTTCGCATGGGTGGATTTTGATTTGGCTTGGTAGGAGCTCATGTCTCGCCCCCAACAAGTAGTCATCAAACACTCCCGAGCAAACGATGTGGCTTTACCCAAATTTAAGTTTTATTAACTTTCTAGGGTGATTTTGCATGTGTAATTTCATTGAACTTGAAATCGCACGCGTAAATTTCAAGATGGTCTGGAAGGGTCCCTTTTTAGCCCCCCGGGGCCATGCCCAAAATTCTTCTAGGCATTTTGGCTTGGAAAAATTTTTGAGTGATTTTTCTCTATGTGAAAATGAAAATAAATCATATATGAAATAATGAGTAGTACAATATACAGTACATCGAGTGTCAGTGTTACATTTCCTAACCCCTTAAAAACAAGTTTCGTTCTCGAGACTAAAAGAAACTATATAGAGAAAAGTTGGGGGTGCTGTCTCCTCATGGCCACCTCGAGCTCCCAAGTCTCTTTCTTGACCTGGTTGCTCCTCCACAAAACTCTAACAAGAGGAACCTGTTTGCTCCGTAGCTTTCTGACCTATCGATCTAGAATAGCCATGGGCTGAACAAGTAAGCTCAAGTCCTCTCGAAACTCAACTGGCGGAGTCTCTAAAATGTGTGAGGGATCTGGCTGATATCTCTTAAGCACTGAGACATGAAATACATCATGAATACGTGATAGGTCTGCTAGCAGCTCCAATTTATACGCCACACTTCCGACCCTCTCAAGGATACAGAAGGACCCAATATACTTGGGACTCAACTTCCCCTGCTACCCAAATCGAATGACTCCCTTCAAGGGAGATATCCTCAAGAATATCCACATACGGATAATCCTCACTTTCTCCTTTGTCTCCTCTACCAGTTCAACATGGTGAGTCGTCGCTCACCAACCTCATCCTAGCACAACGGGGTACGACACTTCCTACTATATAATGCTTCATAAGGTAGCATGCCAATGCTCGCCTGATAGCTATTATTATAGGCGAATTCCATTAATGGAAGATATCGATCCCAACTCCCTCGGAAATCCATAACACATGCCCTAAGCATGTCCTCTAAAGTCTGAATGGTCTTCTCTGACTGACCATCTGTCTGGGGGTGATACGCTGTATTGAAATTCAGTCTAGTACCCAAGGCCTCCTGTAAATTGGGCCAAAATGGGAAGTAAATCTGGGGTCTTGATCTGATACTATCGATACTGGAACCCCATGAAGTCTCACAATCGTATCAATATAGAGGCATGCCAATGCTTCAAGTGAGTAATCACTCCTGATCGGGATGAAGTGTGTAGACTTAGTAAGTCGGTCGATTATCACCCAAATGGCATCATGTTGTGCCGAAATCCGCGGCAACTCACTACGAAATCCATCGTGATATGTTCCCACTTCCGCTCAGGAATGAGAAAGGGTTGTAAAGTACCAACTGGACGCTGGTGCTCGGCCTTTACTTGCTGACATACAAGGCAACGAGCAATAAACTCCAAAATCTCCTGTTTCATACCCGACCACCAATAACTATCTCTGATAGTGCGGTACATTTTAGTATTGTCGGGATATAAAGTATAGGTAGATGAATGCGCCTCCTCAAGAATAGCACTGCGGAGTTCACTATATGCTGGTACACATACCCGATCTCGGAAAACCAACAGTCTATCTCTACGGACTCTGAAGTTATCAATATCATTTTCTCATAAATACCTCAGAGCTCTTCATCACTCTTCTGAAGCTCCCTGATACGGTCGAGCAAACTAGGCCGAACTTCAAATCTAGATAGTATAGCTCCCTGATCATCACTAGCCAACCTGACTTCTAAAGCTCGGAGTCCCAATAAACACGAGAGATAAGTACTCTCAGTAGTCTGAGAAGAAGAAGACGACTTCCGACTCAAGGCATCAGCCATTACATTTGCCTTGCCCGGATGATAGTCAATGATGAGGTCATAATCCTTTAACATCTCAAACCATCTCCACTGCCTCAAATTCAGCTCCTTCTGAGTGAACAGATACTTTAGACTCTTGTGATCTGTAAACACCCTACATGTAACCCATACAGAGATCATTTCTAAGTTATTGTAAAACAACTTAACTTCCTTCTCATGAATGTATTTGTTGGGGTTCAGAAGTAAATCAGTGCATACCTCAATTAAATGTTATTCGTATTTGAAATTTACCTTTAAGAACACCCAATCTATCAACCTTCCATGATTGACCTTTTTTTTTTTTAGAATACTTTGTCATGGAGGTCGCTTGGCTCCAAGGACTGAAATTCATAGACGTTGAATTGTGGTGTTGGTTGCGGTGAAGGAGATAGGGGTTTCGCGATTCTTGCAGAAGTAGATATTGAAGAAAAACCTTTTCTAGTAGGTTTCGAAGAATGTTTTGAGGGTTTAGAAGGTTTCCTGGTCAGCATTTTCATTTTTGGAGCCATTGAAGATCGATTCTTGTAGACAATAAGTAAACTAGGGTTTTGAAAGGGTTTCGAATTTGAGAGATTAGGGTTTCAGGAGAAAGAGAAAAAGTTTGAATTTTAGGATTAAGGGTTAGATAGGTCAATGTGCCAACTATTCATATTCAATTAAATATGTCTTAGGTTGACATCTTTAAGTACACATTGACTTGTTTAATGATTTTTGAGTCATTGGGTCGACACATGAAGGAAGGCATCAACCTACCTTTTCATTGGTGCGCAGGTCGACATAGTTAAGTTCGAGTTGATGTGTCATCTTCTAATGTTTATCCTAAGTCTCAGGTCGATAGTAGGTCGACAAGGTGTTTAATTCTAATGTGTAGCAGGTCGACCTGACCTTGCATTCTTTTAATTTGTCGACCTATTTTAATAAATAAGTCGACCTGAAGGCTATTCTTCAGATATGTGATACTCTGTTTTTCATTCATTCATTTCTATTTCTCCATTTCTATCATTCCTAAATTCCTTCTCAGTTCACAAAATCTATTTTTATCCAAAGGTTTGGTAAGAATGTCAGTAATTTGTTTTTGAGTCTCAATGTACTCAAGAACAATTTCATTTTTCAGAACATGATCTCTAATGAAGTGATGTCTTACTTCTATATGTTTGGTTTGTGAATGATGAATTGGGTTCTTTGTTGGATTTATTGCACTTGTGTTATCACATTTGATTGGAATGCAATGAAAGTTTAATCCATAGTCTTTCATTTGGTGCTTGATCCAAAGGATCTGTGTAGTACATTGTCTAATTGAAATATATTCAGTTTCTATTGTTGACAATGCTACACTGATTTGTTTCTTAGAAGACTATGATACCAACATACTTCTAAAGAATTGACATGTACTACTGGTACTTTTTCTATTTATTTTGCATCCGGCAAAGTCAGCATTACAGAAACCATGCAACTGAAAGTTTAAGTTTTTGTCATACCAAAGACTTAAGTGAGTGGTTTCTTTTAAATATTTGTAGATTTTTTTGACTGCAACTAGATGGGATTCTTTAGGATCTAATTGAAAATTGGCACAAAAACATACAGTAAATTGTTTGTTAGGTCTTGAAACAATGAGATACAATAGAGATCCAATTATGCTTCTGTATAGTTTTTGGCATACTGATTTATCATTTTTATCTTTGTCTAGCTTTATATTTGTGCTCATTGGAGTTATATTTCCCTTGCAATCATTGACTCCAAAATTTTTAATTAGATCATTTGTATATTTTGATTAATTTATGAAAATTTCATTATCTGATTGTTTTAGACCATACAACGCTTTGGTCAATTTGTAAACATATTCAGGACTTTTTGGATCTTCAAAGCCAGGTAGTTGTTTAACGTATACTGTTTCATTTAAATACCCATTCAGAAGCGTACTCTTAATATCCATTTGATAAAGTTTAAAGTTCATAAAGCAAGAATGGCAAAAAGTATTCTGATTGTTTCTAATCTGGCCACTGGTGCATAAGCTTTATCATAGTCAATTCCTTCCTCTTGACTATATCCTTTGGTCACTAATCTTATCTTATTTCTTGTGATTATACCATATTCATCAAGTTAATTTCTGAAAAGCCACTGGTTCCAATCACATATTGATTTGTTGGTCGAGGAATAAGATTCCATACTTTGTTTCTTTCAAATTGATTTAATTCACCCTGCATAGCCATTATTTAATTTTCATCTCCTAGGACTTCTTTCACATTTTTAGGTTTATTTTGGAAGATGAAGGCTATGTATTCATATTGGTTTTGTAGAGTTGATCTGGTGTTGACACCTGAACAATACTACCTATTATGTTTTCTGGATTTACATTTTTTCTAATTTGGGGATACTTGATTTCTTGTTGTTGTTGAGTTTCATTCTTTTCTTCTCACTCTTATGATTTCATTTGTTTCCTCTTTTTGGAAATTTGGTTCCTCAGTGAAGTTTAGTTTATTTAATTTTTCAGTAATATCTTCATCATCGAATTTTCTTTGATTGGTTTCATTTCTTCATCAAATTCTACATGAATTGACTCTTCTACAGTTATGGTTCTTTTGTTGTAAACTCTCTATGCTTTATTTGTTATGGAATATTTTAAGAAGATTGTTTCATCATTTTTGACATCAAACTTTTCTAATACTTCTTTCCCGTTGTTTAAGATAAATCATTTGCATCCAAAAACTTTAAAATATATTATATTTGGCTTTTTTCCTTTGTAGAGTTCATAGGGTGTTTTCTTTAGAATTGGTTTTATATGTGTTTTATTCAAAATATAACATGCAGTGTTTATGGCTTCTGCCCAGAAGAATTTAGGTAGGTGATTCTCATAGAGCATTGTCCTAACCATCTCTTGAAGGGTTCTGTTCTTTCTCTCTACCACCCTATTTTGTTGAGGTGTTCTAGATGTTGAGAAATTATGGTTAATACCATGATGGCCACAGAATTCTTCCATGGTTTTATTTTCAAAATTTTTGCTATGGTCACTTCCAATACTTTTAATTGATATTCTCTTTTCATTTTAAACTTTCTTACACAATTTGATGAAGGCCTCACAAGCTTCCTCCTTTTTGGCAAGAAATAGAACCCATATGTATTTAGAGTAATTATCAATGATTATAAAACCATACTATTTTTCACCTAAACTTTGAGTTCTAGTTGGTCCAAATAAATCAATGTGAAGAAGTTCTAACGGATTGCTAGTTGATATACAATTTTTAGGTTTGAAGGATGTTTTGGCTTGTTGTCCCTTCATACATGCATCACACAATTTATCATTTTCAAATTTTAATTTTGGTTGGCCTTTTACTATGTTTTTCCTAACTAACTTTGAGATGGTGTCCATACTTGTATGCCCTAATTTTCTGTGCCATAGCCATGAATTGTTTTTACTTACAACAACTAAACATGATTCATTTGAGGTTTCTAATTGTTTTAAGTCTATTGCATATATGTTTCCTTTCCTTTGACCAGTGAATTTGATAGAGCTAGAGGATTTATCAACAATAAAACATGCATCAGATTCAAACGTGACTGAGTAACCTTTGTCACATAATTGGTTAACATTCAACAGACTAAATTTCAATCCAGAAAGAAGAAGAACATTCTGAATTTAGGAGTCAGTGGACTTATTTCCAATGTTACCTATGCCGATGACTTTTCCTTTTGAGTTGTCACCAAATGCAACCTTTCCTCACTTCTTGTTTTCGAGATAAGAGAATTTGAGACATCCTTAGTCATGTGCCTTGAATAGCCACTGTCTATGCACCATACTGACTTCCCGAGAGACTTTCTTGATTTCAAACATACCTGTAACAAGATTCAATCACGCTTTTGCCTTTGATACCCACATTTTTTTGGGTCCAGCTGAGTTAGCTTTAAGTTGATTTTTAGGAATCCATTTTAAGTTCATTCTTGATGAGTTTAGAAATCAACAAGTGTAAATAGAATGTCCAATGTTTTTGCAATAAGTATAATATTTGTTAATCACACTTGGATTCTTAATGTTATCTGAAGGTGTTTTTCTAAGTTTGTAGTTTTTTGACTTGTGCCTATTTTTCATGCATGTATGGCATCTCTCTAGTTTAACATTCTCAGAACTTGACATAAAACATTTATATAACTTTTTCTATGTTTTAGTTAGGTTATATCCTAATCTGGCCTTATCAAACACGACTTTTTATGCTCCTAGCATGACATCTAGCTTTTTTATGCATTGAATGAATTTCATAAGTATGGTGTTTTGCCTACGATTCTTTTCCTTTTGTTCATTCAATTCTTTCTTTAGAGCTATGTTTTCATTTGTTTGTTTTTCACTGTCCTTCTTTAATGTTTATCATTTATTTATTTTTTTCAGATTCAACAACCTTCAATTCTAATTCAGCATCTTTCCTTTTTAATACACTTGCTTCAAATTTTGATTCTTCTAAAGTTCTGATAGTTTCAGTTAGATTTTTCTTTAATACACTATTTTTCATTTTTAATTTTTTTAATTCCTTGAATGATTCTAGCAATGCCTCATGCAGCCCAGTCTGGTAAAATTATTTTCAGAATTAGTGTAATACCGTTTTTTGGAAACTGTGTATCGAGTATCACTCCTCATGATTATATATTAACATCCTTTTTAGGCGTTTAAGATGAAATCTTAATTTTCTATTTATTTACTTTGAGATTTCCCTTAAAATCGTTAAAACTGAAATTTTATCGGTAAGCCGAAAACCCTCTTGGCAAGTGCCGACAAGGCCTAAAGAAGTCAAAAATGACTAAGGGAAGACCTACACATTTAAATAGAGACATTTAAATGAAATTTCACATATTTAAGAAATTTCGAACAAAATTTCTTAGGGACTAAAAATGCAAATTGTTAAAAGTTAGGGGTCTAAATGTAATTAAGGAAAGTTGAGGGACTTGATTGCAAACCACTTAAGGATGGATAATTGGAGCCAAATGATTGGTCAAGAGGGCAGCAAGTTTGGTTAGTGGCCACCTAAGCTCATTCCACTAAAGAGAAGTCTCATTAGTTGAACAATTTCTGCATGAATTCTCATTGGTTGGTCAAAAACCCCTCTCTTTGTGCTTGGAATCCATCATGGACGAAATTGACATAAATGAGGTGCATAAAGGTAGCTTGTAAGCAACTTTGCATGGGAGAAAGACTTAGGACAAATGTAAAGTAAAGATCTTGCATGCAAAATGAATCAAAGGTCAAGATAGTTTGATTAGGTTTATATAAATGCCAAAAACCAACCATTTTCCTTTCTATTCACCTCACTTGAAAGAAAATTCTATTAAGGAAAGAGGGATTGCTGAATGTTCAAGTGGAATTCTTGGAGTATTGGAGAAGGAACACAAGAAAAAGAGGTAAGAATACCATTGACTCTATGCCTCTAGTTGATTGAGATAGTATAAGGATTGTGTAGATATTGATATTTGATGAATTGTGTTACTATGGTGCTAATGTGATCAAGGTTTCAAGAAAATCAAGATCAAAGTGATGGATATTAGTTAGCAAAGGAAGGTAAAATACTCAAAATTGAAGTCTTTACAAGTAGTGAAATTAAATGCATGTACTAGCATACTAGACATGATTGTTTTAGATTTGAACTATATATAGTCTTGCTACTATATCTCATCGTGTAGGACACAATTTTAAACCATTTTCTCCTGAGTAAACTAGACTCCCTAAGCTTTAAAATAAGGCACGGTACGAAAATTTCCATTAAGAATGTGATTTATAGTGATTTTGGAAAGGGACAGCAAAATGACATGTTCGGTTTTTCATCCTCTGTACACGGCCAGTATGTTGTATAAATTTTGAAAATATATTCTGTCCAAAATTTAGAGAAACTTAAAATATCAAAGTTTTAGCTCTTGGTCTTATCTTTAAAATGAACTAAAGTTCACTTGAATCGGAGTAGTGTGCTAGGAGTTATGATATTTTTACTGAAACTATACATAGCATAATTTAGAACTGGAACTGAAGTAGAAATGAAATTTTATAAAATTCTGCACTTAGAATTAAAGGAAGTGATGAACATTAAAGTTGTAGACCTATCCCTTATCTGCTAGTAGGACATGGAATCATATAAATCGGAGATGTTTATACTGAGATATGAATTTTCTACCAAAACTGTGCAAATTTAGTTATATGAGTATGAACTGCATTGAATATAGATTTTTATAAATTCGTACATTGAGAAGTTGGAGATACATTGAACAAAACAAATGTAGATATATGTCTTAGCTTTCAGTAGCAATTTGAATCACTCAATTCTGAGCTATATAGAAAATGTTATAGCATTTTTTATAAAACTATGCAAGTGTAAAAAAAAATATTTAGAATTTGAAAATTTATGAATGTTGAACTTGAACCACTAAGGCAAATTTGCATTGGACCCAAATCCAATTAGAACTTTAAAGCCCAACAATCCAAGGCCCATGCCAATTTATATTTGGGCCGATCCAAAATACAAAATCTTAGTATTGGGCCCAAGTCCAATTAGAACTTTGAAATCCAACAACCCTAATCCCATAATGAGAGATGTGACCCAAAAATCTAAAACTAATCAAAATTTTGAAGTCTTGTAAAGAAATAAAGAAATTCACACATCTGTATATTGTTGCTTTAGGGGCAGATTATTATTCTACATACGAGGGGCAATTTGGTTGAGCTCGAGATTGATAGGGGAATGGCGTACCCTCCCCATATGTGTGAGTGGGATTACAATTCCATGTTATTAATATCAAACCATGTTTTATTGTTTTCAGAAATGTCTTGATTTATCCGTGTGAAAAATGATATTCTTAAAGGTTTTGATAAATATTTTTGTGATAAGTCAAGTGTTTAAAGAAATGAGTTTATAATATGCATCCATGTGAATTGTTAAATGATATTGTGCCGTATTTTGAAATTCTGAAATATGATTTCTGATATGACTATGCATCTTGGCACATTTGATTGATATTGATTTGGTACTTAGACTGAGAGTCCAAGGGAATTGACGGATATGATATAGTCTCTCGGGGATAGTCGTAGCTATGAGCACGTTTGTTGAGACACCCTATGTGTGTCCGGATAGCCTTTTGCAGGAGGTATCCCACAAATGATGTGTACCACATGGGTTGGACCCATAGGTGGTTTTATAGATTACGGACTAGCCCAGATGAACCGAAAGGGGAGGGCCGCCATCATAAATGGTCTAGCACTGGGGGAGGCCCGTGGCAAACACCGAGGTAGAGAGCAATATATGAAAATACTTGCATATAAAAAACCCTCGGTGCGCTTATCATTGGTCGTGGTTGACCCTTGCCGGGAACGATTTTCTGGCTAACTCTATCGATTTCTAAAAGTGATTTGGATGCATATGAATGATTTGATGTATATGCGTGGATCATAACACATTGTTTGAAAATTTCATGTAAAATTTTGGAATGTATCTGTTATACTGATTTTGACACTCCATTGTTCACCCCATGTATTAATTTTATGATATCAACCCCTAACTCACTGAGTATTTCCAAATACTCGCCCCTACTCCTTAAATTGTAACAGAGATAGACTGATAGAGGGATACATTAAGAAATTTTTGACGCACTTGACTTATCAGAGACTTAGACACTGTACTTTTCCATCTTCCGCTGAATGTATATATATGAGGATTTTAGATTGACCATGTATGGTATGATTGTATTCATGTAATGAATTGGGACTCTTATTTTGATTTTCATACTCGTATATTGTAAATTGTAAATATTTACTTAGGTAATTACATTTTGAAAGATTATGTTTTAATAGCCTTGCGTTACCTTGGAATACGTATTGCGTTATGGGCAGTATACGAGGGAACGGACGATTGTTCACGGTCTCGGATCGAGGATCGGGGCGTGATAATTAGAGCTAGAGGAATAGGATGTGGAGTTTACCTCACTGTCTGAGATTTCTTTGTTGGCCATGAAACACACGTTGGCTTGTTCCTTTGTTTATTCTTCATCACTCGAACTAGAGTCTTCATTACTCCAAGCTACAAGTGTCTTCTTCTTTTTCTTCTATTTTCTATTTTTCTTTTATTTCTTTTTATCTTTTTTCAGAGAGGGACAATTAGCCTTCATGTATCCCTGCTTCTTGCACTCAAAGTGCCTGATTTCTTCCTTCTTCTTTGGCTTTTTGACAAATGATTTGTTCTTGTTTCTCCTCTTCATTATGAATTTCTTGAATTTTTGAGCCAGGAGAGCTTCAACTTCTTCGTCATCTTCTTCTTCTGAGTTTGATGTGCTTTCATCATTGTTAGCTTTTAGAGCTACTCATTTGCCTCTTTATTCTTTTGTAGGCTCCTTCACATTTAGCTTCGTCTCATGGGTTATCAAAGATCCCATGAGTTCATCAATTGTCAGAGTCTCAAGATTCTTAGACTCTTCAATTGTAGAAACCTTGGGCTCCTACGATTTTGTAAACTCTTCAGAATTTTATCCACTATTTCTTCCTGAGAGATTCCCTTTCCAAGCAGTCTTAGTTCATTTGTTACCTTATTGCATCTTGTTATCATTTTGCTGATTGTTTCTCCTTTCTTCAGAAAACTTTGAATTCTTGCTTCAACAGTCTGATCTTGCTCTTCTAGACTTGATCAGTGCCTTTGTAAGTAGCTTTAAGCCTTTCCCAAATTTCCTTTGCTGTTATGCATGATGAGACTCGATTGTATTCGTTGACACTCAGTGCAAGGTGAATGAGATTAATGGTTTTGTAATTTGTTTGATAAGTCTTCTTTTGCTCCACTGTTATATTTTTCAACTTGACCGGGATAGGCACTCCATCTATTTCTTCAGTAGGAAATTTAACTCTTTCTTCAATTATTTCCTATGCATTTAGATAACGCATTCTTTGCTTCCAATAACTGAAGTTGCTTCTATTGAAAAATGATGTAGAATTTGTTGAGCAGGCTTCTACCGGTATATTGTCTCCATTGATGGCCATTTGGATCTTTAGTATTAAGCTGTTAGGCTTCCTATCAATACACCTACTCTGATACCAATTGTTATTGAAAACTAGAGGAGGTGAATAGTTGAATCTGGATTTTTATGACTTTTTAAAAATTGAACTACGAACAGAACAAATAAAAAGTTAAGTACAAAGAACACCAAAACCTTTTTTAGTGGTTCCACCAAACTCGGTGTATGTCCACTTCCAGACTCCCCTTGGATTTTTTTACTAATAGCTTAGGAATACAAACTTGATTGCAGGTTCAAGTTCAACCTTTTACACTGTTCCTACTGAAAACTTGATTTCAATCTTAGACAAATTGATTTATCACTTTCTAGACCTAAAGTAGTGATATGCACTCTTTTGTCTTTGACACTTGTTTGAATCTGAAAATAAATGTCAAGAGTTGAGACTCTTTTTCCTTAGATGTGACAATTTGAGAATAGGTTTTCTAAACTTTTAGACAGATGAAAGAATTTAAGAGCATAAAAGAATACCGTAGGGATTTTTTAGAGCATTCAATCTATCTAACCCTTTCTTCTTTAGCTTGATATTTATTGAGGTATTGAATAGATCCGTTGAGGGTTGTTGAGAGTTGTTGCATTTGAACCTTGAGCAATTAATTTTGCCATTAACGCTCTGCAACAGTTCCTTTTCTTCGTGTTGAGCCTCCACTCCTTTACTGGCACCACTTTTAATTAGGCCAATCAAAACATGCTTCTGCTGCATTTGAACGTTAGCTTTGATAAAAATGGAAATATTTTAGAAATCGAAGAAAAGAAGTGTCCATTTAGTTTAAATTTGTTTCGTAGATTTGGTTTCTAACATATGCGGGTTGACATGTTTAAGATCGATATCAACTTGAATTCAAAATTTTATAGTGTATTTTGCAAAAATAGGTCAACAAGATTGCATCTAGGTTGACAAGGTTCTGTATTAAACAAGAATAGGTGGACATGCGGTTTTGAATTGGTCGTTATGTGTATACATGTCGATAAGATTGTGACCAGGTCGATAACTGATATTAAGGAATTAATGAACATTAGGTTGACAAGTCTATTGTCTGTATCGACATATTCCTATGCAAGTAGAAAATTAGTGGACTTATGCAAATAAATTGGTTGATGTGTGTATACCTATTGATAAGTGAGAGACATGTTGATGTGTGATCTTAAGAAACAAAACCTTTCAGGTCGACAAGATTTCCTCATAGGTTGATGTGTCACTATTCAATTAATAAAATAGGTGGACCTAGTAGAGTGAATTGGTCGATATGTTTTTGCCTGTTGACGGGTTGATGTGTGTGTTTCAAAGACAAGGACTAACATGTCGACATGTTGTTAACATTGGTTGATGTGTCACTATTCATCAATAAAATAGGTGGACCTGTTATCTAGAGTTGGTTGATGTGTTTTAGGTATGTTGACAAGTTCTAGGTTCAGGTTGATGTGTTATGTTGTGTTATATATAAAGCACTTTACTGTAGGTCAATATGACTTGATTATACATCGACATGTATCTATTCCTTCTTAAAATTGGTGGACAAGACAAACTGAATAGGTCGATGTAATTGTTTTCATGTCGACCAGATTAGTGACATGTCGATGTGTGATACTTAGAAAACAAGTATGACAGGTCGATAGGTTTTTGGAGATATCGATGTCCTAGTGTATTTTTACTTATTGTGTCGATATCTAATAGGTGTAGGTCGATGTTCTTCAGAAATTTGTCGACGTATCATTTCAAATTTGTCCACCTGTGACTGTTCTGGTCAATGTGATTCATGTGTATTGATGTGTTCATGCTTAGCAGTTTTTCTATTACTCTTATGACTAAGGTCGACAAAGATAACTAAATAGGTCGATGTGCTTATGGATAAAATGAATTGGTTGATACAGGGCTTACAATTGGTAGACCTCCAATGATGGTTGATGTGTTCTTTAGTCAGGTCGACA
This sequence comes from Dillenia suffruticosa, assembly GCA_033439265.1. Taxonomy (NCBI): domain Eukaryota; kingdom Viridiplantae; phylum Streptophyta; class Magnoliopsida; order Dilleniales; family Dilleniaceae; genus Dillenia; species Dillenia suffruticosa. The sequence continues at coordinate 13,369,344 of JAVTVX010000001.1, forward strand.
TGATGTGCAGACTTTTGATTTACTTTTATATTTATGATCTACTTGAATCTTCTTTCTTTCATTCTATCATCATCAAAACTTTTTTATGCTAACAAGTTGAATTTGTTAGGAGATGGTTAAACAATCTATAAATACCTGTAACAGATCAAGAAGCGGGGAGGCAATGAATGAGAACAGTCCTTCTTTCCCCTATGTTTTTATCCTCTCTCTCTCTAACTTCTCTCTTCACTTCTCTTTCTACAACTCCCTTTTTCTCTCGTTCCTTATCTCTCACTCTCCTCCTCTATATCTCTTTTTATCTTCTCTCTCAAATTCCTTCTTCGTTATACATTCAACAAGTTTTTGACTAACCAAGATTTCCAATTAACTGGGTTGTGACTTAGAATTATGAACCTAAAACAAGCCATGAGAGAAGTTGGTGTAAGACCTCAATGAGCAGCAACAAGATAACAGCTCATAGGTGCTATAGAGCTAGCTACATAGGCCACAACACATGCAGGCAGCACATGCATACGACACTTAGGCAATGAGCACCCTAATGCCATTATCGTGCCACATATGAACAGAGGAGTTCAAGAGGAATCAAGACACTTAGGAACCCTAGAGGACATAAGAAAACATACAGAAGTGGAGTCGAGACTAGCTATGGCACGTAAAGCCCATGCCAACCTGCGCGCCAAAGTGTCCTACTCAGACACGGCTCCTTCAGGAGCCTCATGTAGTCATAAGGCAATTGGAGATCTGCCTCAAACAATTGAGATAATTTAGAAAAAGACTCAAGAAAACCAAAAATGACAAGAATTAGAGAAGATTTGCTCGATGAAGTCAAGAATCCTTGTGGAGCACACAGGACAATGTATTATCTAGATCTGGATTTCTTAAGGACTGGCAAGTAGATTACCACGATTGAAAAAAGTGCTTCAAGCAATCAACTTATCACTGAAAATGGTTTGAGGAAATGGAAAATCAAGCTGAAAGAAGAACAATGGCCTGATGAACCTCGAAACCCTAGTTTACATGAGCATTCAACCAAGGAGATGGGCTGTGCAACCAGAGAAATGAATGAGGAGCTGAATGATGATAATCGAAGAATCCTAGAGGAACTAGGGAACTCAAGAAACCCCTAGAGAAGTCATGGGTGTGAAGAGAAGTCCAAGTCTCAAAGAGTTAAAGAGTCCTAATTCCACTCAAACTTTTGGAAACCCTAGGGAACAAGACTCTGATCAAAGTAAAGAACATATACAGGTAGTTGTTGATGCAATTGGAGATTTAAGGAGTCTTATCAAAGAGGGAGAAAAGCAAGATAAAGGAGGAGACCTAAAAGAAGGATTGTTGTCCATGTATAGCAAGGATACATCACAAAGGCTTGAGAGTCCTAGTACAATCACAACACAAGGGAGTCCTAATTCAAGTGAAACTCTTGGAGAATGTAAGAAGCAAGGTGTGGGATGAAAAGAGAAATATTTAGAAGCAACTCTTACAAGTTCTAGGAGCACTAGACATGATGAAATCTTCTCTCAAATGAAGGATAATGTAACTTAATTTAGAAATCCAAGTTATTTCAATGTTTATCTTATTATTTATTTTAAATCTTTGTTTATTTAGAATAGGAGATTAGATTGGATAAGATTAGTTTAAATTCAGATTTAGATATGGATTTGGTCATTAGAGTTTTACTTTAAGTGTCCCTCCTCAAGGTATAACTTAGTATATGAATACTTATGGAGACCAATGTAATATCTAAACTTTTGAGTTGATTTTCTTCAATAAACTATCAAGTTAAGTTCTTTTTTCAAGGACTTTTCTTAGGAGCATGAAGGAGACTTGTTTTCCCTAGTGTTACCCCACATTTTGAGTGATCCTTAGATATAGAAAGGTGAGACTTTCAATCAAACCGTGAGTGAGAGAGAAGACTACTATCAACCTTAACCCTAACCTTAACCCTAATCCAGTTACATTTGCTCAAGCCAAACCTTTTGTGTGACATAAGTGCTACGAGAGGGCTTTTGCACTCCATAACCTTCTGAACATTGAGTCCATAAACCTATAGCCCCAATAATTTGATGCTTTCATTAAGAGAACAACATCCAATCCATCAAAGGGGCAAGAACACACCAAACTATCCTGTGGTTGAGCAAGTAAAGCAACTCACTCAACGTGAGCGTCTTGATGTTGTAGAGAACTAGATTGCCCAAAATACTAACTAGCTAACCCAAACCAACACCACCATGCAAGAAATCAATGAGCGAGTGGCTCATTTGGAGCAAAACATGCAAGCCATGATGGAGATGTTGTAAAATATGCTGCTTGGATCAAGTGCTAAACGTGGGAGACACAATCATGACCAAGATCTACCCACCTCTCGCGTTGTCCAGTCCATAACCAGTGATGAGGGGTATAGATCTGATCCTTATAAGCTTAAATCTGAATCATCTAGTAGTGGAGAGGAAGATCACATTATGTTTATTGCCCAAGAAGCCGCTAATTAGCTAAGAGAAAGGAGGAGAAGCCACCGAGAACCAAGACAACGGACAATAGTGCATAAGGTCAAATTTCCCAAGTTCTATGGGGGAGATTCGAGTGTATGGGTGTCCAGAGCAAAGATGTACTTTTGCTACTTTCTTGTAGACAAATATGAGAGGGTTAGAATCGCTGAGTTTGACCTTGAAGATGAATTGCAACAATGGATGTTGTGGCTCAAAGAATGGTACCATGCAAGTTAAAAAAATTTGTCATGGAATCGTTTTGTCAAAGAGATAATGAAACGCTTTGGTGACACAAGTTATGTTGATTATAATGAGGCTATCTCAAAGTTAAGACAAATAGGTTCCTCGAGGGATTACTAAAAGGAATTTGAAAAACTATGCACCCCTGTCAATTGGCCTAAGAAAGCTTTGATTGGAGTCTTTGTGGCTGGTCTCAAGCATGAGCTAGCTATTAAGGTTAAGTTGTAGTGTCTCAAATCATTAATGCGTGCTTTCAAGAGTATCAAGGAAGATCAGTTATAGGACATCCGATGGACAGCAAGGCCACAAAACACCATGGCAACCTACAGCTTTGCACAAGCTCATAGCAGCACACCAAGGCCTTTCGATGCACAGCCACAAGTGTAACCAAGTCAAACCACCCAAAATCCCTTCCATTATCAATTAAGAGGCCATCTTATGTTAAGATGGAGGCAAGACATGCTAAAGGCCTCTGTTTTAATTGTGATGAAAGATTCACCCCTGGACACAAGTGTAAAACACTAAATCTTCATGGTGGAGCCCATAAGCAATGAGAAGTCCAAGAACAACGAAAGTGCTATTGATCCAAACCCTAATTCATACTAAAATATGCCTCAAGAGGAGGAGATCTATGATATGGACCCACTGATTTGCCTTGATGCATTTGCTGGGATCCAAGGTCTTAGAATAATGTGCACAAGTAAACACAATGGCAAAAAAGAAGTCATCCTCTTGATCGATAATGGATCTACCTTGAATTTCATCAATTCTTAGGTAGCCAAATCTTTAGGACTACCTAGGGAAGGTGTAGAAGAGTTTGAGGTCAGAGTAGCAAGTGGAGAAAAGTTGAAGTGTTGAGAAGTGCATAAACAAATCAATTGAAGATTCGAGGATTGGAACAAATGGTAGATCTCTATTCTTTACCATTAGTTGGAATGGATGTTGTCTGGGAGTACAATGGCTTGAGAAATTAGGTTGAATTGTTGCTAATTACAAGCGTACATAGATGGAATTCTTGTACAATGGCCAATGGATTAAACTCAAGATGGAGAACCGTGTAATGATTAAAGGGGTGGAGATGGCACACATGCAATCGTCTATTATCAAAAAAGGAGGCCAAATCTTTGCCATCCAAATCTTACCTTAACCAGCTACCAAAGACGTGTCCAAAGAGGCTACTAAACCCTCGAAGGTTGACCCTCTAACCCCCAAAGACATAAGGACTCTTTTGGATAGGTCTACTCAAATCACTTTGGAGCCAAATTTTATGCCATCGGATTTATCTTGCTATACCGAGGATAGGAATATGTTAGTTAATGCAACCAAAAGATATCTTGAGTAGCCAAGAGGTTAGACATGAAGATATGTGGTATGAAGTCTTGGAAAAGTAAAAAAACCTCAAAGAAGAAGATGCTACATGGGAAGATGTGAATCACTTCATCGAGCTTTTCCTACATTTGACCTTGAGGACAAGGTCATTCTCCAAGGGGGCGACTGTTACGAATCTAAGACAAGTCATAAGAGAAGCTAAGGTAAGACCTTGACAAGCAGTAGCAAGACAATAGCCCATAGGAGCCATTAAGCCAGCTACACAGGCCACAACACATGCAAGCAATACACGCGCACGATACTTAGTCACTGAGCACCTTAATGCCATCATCGTAACACACATAAGTAGAGGAGTTCTAGAGGAATCAAGATATTTAGGAACTCTAAAGAACACAAGAAAGCATGTAGAAGTAGAGTCGGGACAAGCTATGACACATAGAGCTTGTGCCAGCCCATGCACCAAGGTGTCCTACTCAGACATGGCTTCTTCAAGAGCCCTGTGTAGTCATAAGGTGATTGGAGATCTACCTTGAGAAATCAAGATAATTCAGTAAAAGACTTAAGGAAACAAAAAATTATGTGAATTGGAGAAGATTTGCTCGATGGAGTCAAGAATCATAGTGGAGCATAGGACAAGACATTATTTAGATCTGGATTTCTTAAGGACCTCCAAGTAGACTGCCAAAATTATTAAAACTGATTTAGGCAATCAACTTATCACTAAAAATGGCTTCACGAAACCAAAACTCAGGTTGAAAGAAGAATAGTGGCCCGATGAACCTCGAAACCCTAGTTTACATGAGCATTCGGCCAAGAAGATAGGTTGTGCGGCCATGGAGCTAAATGAGGAGCTGAATGACAATAATAGAAGAGTCCTAGAGCAACTAGGGAACTCAAGAAACCCCTAGAGAAGTCATGGGTGTGAAGAAAAGTCCAAGTCTCAAAGAGTTAAAGCATCCAAATTCCATTCAAATTCTTGGAAACCCTAGGGAACATGACTTTGATCAAAGTAAGGAACATATACACACAGTTGTTGATGCAATTGGAGCTTTAAGGAGTCTTCTGCAAGAGGGAGAAAGGTAGGATAATGGAGGAGAGCTAAAAGAAGGATTTCTATCAACGTATAACAAGGATACATCACAAAGGCTTGAGTGTCCTAGTGCAATCACAACACATGGGAGTCCTAATTCAAGTGAAACTCTTGGAGAATGTAAAAAGCAAGGTATGGGACAAAAGAAGAAGTATTTAGAAGCAACTCTCACAAGTCCTAAGTGCCTAGACATGATGAAATCTTCTCTCAAGTGAAGGATAATGCAACTTAGTTTAGAAGTCCTAGTTATCTCCATGCTTATCTTATTCTTTATTTTATATCTTTGTTTTTTTAGAATAGGAGATTAGATTGGATAAGATTGATTTAAATTTAGATCTACATCTGAATTGATCATTACAGTTTCACTTTAGGTGTCCCTCTTCAAGGTATAACATAGTCTATAAAAACCTAAGGAGGCCCAATATAATATCTAAACTTTTGAGTTGATTTTCTTCAATAAACTATCAAGTTAAGTTCTTCTTCAAGGGCTTTTCTTAGTAGCACAAAGGAGACTTGTTTTCCCTCGTGTTACACCACTTTTAGAGTAATCCTTAGGTATAGAAAGGTATGGCTTTCAATCAAACTGTGAGTAAAAAGGAAAGCCATAACTATCAACCCTAACCCTAAACCTAATCCAACTATATTTGCTTAAGCCAAGCCTTTCGTTTGACATAATTGCTATGAGAGGGCTTTTGAATTCCATAACCTTTTATACATTGAGTCCATAAACCCATAGTCCCAACATAAAGTTGACTGACCAAGCTTCTAGTCATCTAGGATATGACAAATTGGTCAAATTAGCTGTTCCTTGAGCTCATTCAAAGATTCAATGGCATGTAGTACTCGATACAAAACTCTTGAAGATCAAATCTGAAAACAAAAAACCAAAATGCTAGAGCTAAGGAATGAATTTCAAGAACATAGACTGCAAGTCGAAAAAAAGGTTCGAAGTATTGAAAAGATGCTAGAAGGTTTGTCTCAGTAGCTAGATGAACAAACCAAATAATAGCATTTATGATGACTAGTGTAGATGCCAAATTTAATTCAATCTTTAAAATGTTGAACAAAGAAAAGATTGAAGAACCAGGAAATGATAGGGCCTCTAAGTCACCTATTCTGCCAACTCCATCAAAAGGTACAATAAATATAGAATATAGATCCCAAATATTGAGGAAAAATCCTTTGAGCCATGGTTTATTGTTGAATCCCCCAAGAGTAGAACTTCCATTGTTCATTGGGAAAAATACTAAGATGTGGTTGAGGAAATGCCAAATAGTTTTCAATATTTACCAAATTCCCCACCCACATATGGCTCGACACCATCGAAATATACCTCAAGGGAAAGACAAAAATCTAGTTTCAAGGCCTTAAGTTAGCAAAACATGAGATCAGTTAGGAGGGATTTTCAACATATTTGTGTCTAAGATTTGAAACAAAGGGCTTCCAAGATGAAGTGGAAGAATTTAAAGCATCACAACAGAATGGACCTTTGTCAGAATACCAAGAGAGATTTGAAGAGTTATGATTAGTAATACTACTATAAAAGAATCCCAAATTAACTGAACCCTATTTCATTGCAAGCTTCATTTGTGGATTAAGGGAAGACATCAAACCAATGTTGAGAATAATGAAGCCTCAGACATTGCTACATGCATTTGAGATAGCAACACTTTAGGAATGGTCAATGGCGGAGCTAGTTATACAAAGGGAGATTGGCCCAAATAGGAGTTAGGACCTAGGAGAAACTAAAACTGGGATCAAGAATTTGGGAGAAACAATGACCACTTCCTTGAACACTACATATAAAGCAAAAGGAGTATCAAGTGGAGCTGAATTTAAAGACACACCAAGAATTTCATCTCAATAAATATAGTTCAGAAAAGCTAAAAATCTATGTAGAGATAAATACATGCCACGATACCAATGCAAACTCAAACACCTCAATGTATTGATAACAACAAAAGGAGAGGAAGGATTATATTAGGAAGATCAATCAATCTATCATCTAATGGTTAATCAGAGGAATCAATATCAATTTGGAAAAGTCCCTTTGAGAAGACATGAGCTTCATTAGAGCTCATTTTTTCCCTACCTTCTATCCTCGAGGACAAGGATATTTTGAAGAGGGAAATAAGTAACAGCTACTGAACTTTGAAAGCTAACAACTAGTGGATTTGAAAATTATTTTAGGTAGTTACTTTAGGTTGCTAGTTTTGTTGTTAGAACCAACTAACTAAAGTAGTTAAATCTATTAGGAGATGGTTAAACAATCTATAAATACCTGTAACAGATCAAGAAGTAGACAAGCAATGAATGAGAACAGTCCTTCTTTCCCCTCTATTTTTGTCTTCTCTCTCTGCAACTCTCTCTCTCTCTTTCTCTCTCTCTCTATCTATCTCTCTCTTTCCCCTCCTCTTTATCTCTTTCTATCTTTTCTCTCAAATTCCTTATTGATTATACATTTAGCAAATTTTTTGATCAACTCACCGAGCTTCCCGGTCGACTGACCAAACTTTCTAGTTGATTGACCAAGATTTTCGGTCGACCAGGTTTGACAAAGTCGACTGACCAAGTTTCTAGTCGATTGGGTTGTGACATTTTCCTGTTGCAAGTGATATTCTTTCTACTAGAACTTGCATCCTTAGCGCATTATTCATCTAGAACCACCTCAATGCCAGTATGGGCCATGAACTTGGCCGAATTGTGAGGGAGATTAGTGTGCTAATCCTATTTGGCTTACAAGTCTTTGAGTCATGATAGGGGCAAGGACCTTTTAATTTCTTTGCCACTCCTTGTCATTTGAGATTTACATTTCATTTACAGTGTATATGGCAACCTCATGGGAAAGGGAGGTAAAGAAAAGAAAGGGAAAGGATGGAGAAGGGAAGGAAAGGGAGATAGAATTAAAACCCACATTTGGCAACAACAAATATGATGGGAAAGGAAAGGAAAAGGAAATAAAATAAAAAACCACATTTGATTAGATACGAGAAAGAGAGAGAATATATTGAAAAATGTCCAAATTTATTGTTTTATCCTTTTTGAAATTTGTTCTTTTTTAAAATAGAGGGTATAAAAATAAATTTATCATTTAGAATTTTAAAAGGGAATCCCTCCCCTCCAAAATCTACTGATTTGATGGGATTGAAAAATTAGGTTTGGAGGGTTTCATAGAAACCCTCCAAAATCTTAATTGTTTTGCCAAATGTAGATGAATTCTTTAAAAACTCTCCCTTTCCTTCACTGCTCACCAAAACCCTGTATCCAAATGAACCGTAGATTCTAAGCAATGGTGGAGCGAAGAGGCAAGGTGGGATAGTGGGTAATTGCCCCCAAACTTCTCAAAAAAAAAAAATTATACATCCCCCTTAATTTCTTAATATTACCCCTAATACAAAATAACATTAATTTTCCCGCTCTTTAAAATAATTGTAAATAATTCAAACTCTAATTATTTTTATCCTTTTTGTTAATGTAATTTTGGTAACAATAACACAATATTTGTTGTATATATTATAACATGTTAACCACTACTAGGATTAGAGAATGGACTCTATAAGATCACCGCTAGAGTTAGAGACTAAACTATATATATGGCTCTATATCTCTATTGCATGGAGAATAAAACATAATATTTCTCAATTTCAATCTCTTCACTTTTTTTTTAAGCAATGATCTTACCTTTTAAAATTTAAATTATAATAAAATATCTAATTATTATGATATTTTCAATAACTTACAAAATTTTAAAATTTATCACTTATTTTGTGTTCTCCACATACAGATTTCTCTATTTTTCATTTTTTTTAATGAGCTTTCAATTGAAGGAAAATAAAAATTTGTGTACTAAGTTTAATATTTTGCATTTTAGATAATTAAGTTTCTTATATTTATATACTTTCCATTCACACACACACACACACACACACACACACACACACATATAAATTTATATATTTATAAACCTACATATATATTTTGCCCTCCTAAAATCAAATACTGATTATGCTATTGATTCAAGGTCTCTAATATTTGCTCATTGTTTTGCCTAGTTTACAATATTGGGATAACAATTTTGTGCCATACTGGTTGGATTGTCGAAGTCTTCAAATTAATATTGATCCTCCAATGTAACAAATTTATAATAATAACGGTATCATGTGAAATCCCACAGGAACTAAAATGACTTAATCTCTTAGTTATTGTAAAATAAAAAGGGGAGATTTATAAAATAAACTCCTAACTCAAAAATTAAAAGCCTAAAATTAAAAAATAAATCAACAACATAAAAATGCTAAAAATTAGATAAGAAATTCAATATACTAAATATCTGATCTAAAGGTTCACACATTTGATTGTTTCACTGATCATCGGTTAAAAATATTATTCTTACGATTCAAGCATTTAACCTTAGATTTATTAGAATAGCTGTAATAAATCTTGTATTTTCCTAAATTAATTGACCAAATCCAGTATCCAATCAAAACTTATCATTAATCGACTGTGCACGATAGCATTCCATATCAACATAATGATAGCATTAAGTTCTGTGAAAATAGTTAAACCAAGATACAAATAACCAGGATAGTCGTACAATTATTTGATTTTGTTCCATTGATTCCTTAGGTTAAAATAAATATTGGCAAACGACCCATAAATATAAATAATCTATTTGTTACTTGTACCATTCATTCATGACAATTACGGATCACTAAAATTTTGGATGTAGTAGAAAAATCGATATTAAATTAAATTATCAGATTAACCAATACCAATCCTTCATGTAAATAAATCAAGAATCGACAAATATTTGAATTAAAAATACAAGAAATTAAATAAAATATATAACCTCATAGTGAACACAATCAATGAAATTTCCCTTGAATCAGAATAAAAGAACTAGCCACTCATGATATTAATCATGTCCTTGAATAAAAATAAAACAATATGAAAAGAAACCTAAAACCTAAAAGAGAAGAAAAGAGAATTTATGTGTTCCTGCGTATGCGATGCCTTGCCCACATTGGAGAAGCACATATACATAGGTGTGAAGCCCCAAGAAAATTAGAAATATTCTCTTGTTGACCTAGTTCTAAAAAATATTCTCTTCCTAAAAAATATGAAATAACTAACTTTTTTTTGAACAATTTTACTTGAAATAAAATTTCTAAATTAATTCTTCCACTCTAGAGGCTTCTTCCTTCCCTTTGTAGTCCCAATTGGTATCTTGAATTATTTAGCTCCAAAAAAACCTCCTTAAAACCATTTTGATCCAAGCTCCAATTTTTGATCCCTAAAAATAAGAATGTCATAAAAACATTTATTAGCGTATTAACCAATCTAAAATCAAACCATGATATCAAAAATAAATATAACAATTTGCACATTATTAAATTCCCCCACACCAAACCAATGTTTGTCCTCAAGCATTCATTAAATTAATATCACACAACTATTCTCTTTTTCACTCCTTCTCTCTTTCAATTCAACTTCAAACAATCCCAAATCAGTACATATCAAAAAATTCAAGTCAAAACAACAATCTAGAGAGCAAGTGATCATAGGATCATAACTTAAAGAAAACATAAGCATCCCATCAAACTTAATAACTTTATCAAAATTTAATGTATCAAGATTCAATACCCTCACAAGGAATTCACTCTTACATTCAAAGTGTTTAAGGGAATTTATCAATAGCTCTCAAAATCAAAACATAGCATGTCATTACCATAAGCTTGCTTATTTATCAAATCTCCACCACTAATTATATGAATTCAAAACAAAAATCTGGGAGTCTTTACAAGGGTTGTAATGTGGCTTGGGTAAAGGTAGGGTAAAAGGATAAATGTGATGTGCAATAAATATATTAAAGGAAGCATGTCAAGATCACAAAACTATTTTTCCTATCTCATATCATGTAACCCAATCTACAATATTTCATTCTTCAATCAAACTCTTGAATTTTTTTCAAATTCCCCAACTTCAACTTTTTTGGGAATTTTTTCCTTCCTTTTTTTTTGAAACACAATTAACTTGAGGATGAATGAATAGACAGAGCATATATAACCCATCCCAATCATATAATCGACTTCCCCAAAATAACTCCCACAATAGAAGTACCTCATTCCCTTTACAAATAACTACTCAATTTATGCGCAAATCATATGCTTCTTTGATATAAGGACCAAAAAAAAGGTTGTGTGTTAATTAATGAGGTTAAAGTAAAGAAAATGGGTAAAAGCTCAAATGGTTTTACTCGGGGGAATATTATGCATGGGAAGTTCATTTTTCGAGAGCTAAAAAGGGTAAACCTAAGTGCCCCCATCAAGTTAATGCATGAACTAATCGATGTGGTCTCAAAAAGCATAGCCAAGCAAGTTCTAGAATAAACATTCTATGATTGATAAACACTTATCAAAGAAAAATTTAGACCAAATATTGATAGTAAGCTTTTAAGGCTCAAAATCTCACAATAGTGTTTAATTTGAATCAAATCTATTACATCTTCAAGTGATTCAATCATCAAGATTAATGGGATACTCAAAACAATTTTATCCAAAAATAACTAATCACACTTGCCTTTTTCATGCATTCTAACTCAAACTAATAATGCATACTAACTCAAATCATTATCAAACAAAAATCCAAAGAGTATGAAGATCCAAAGAAGAATAAAAGAAATGACATTGGCATGAAAATCCTCTCCCACACCTAAATGCTACATTTTCCTCGATGTATACAAAAGGTAAGAAATTTAGGCACAATCCTAAAGAAAGTCCCAATAGCTCAATTGAAACTAGAACCTAGAAAAGCACCTAGCACAATAAGATAGAAAAGAAAAGAAAAATGAATATGCTAATCTATGAAGTAGGACAATTAAAAGAATGATAAAGAGTGAGAGAACTCCACTAAGGTGATGGCAGGAATGAAAGTTGAAAACCTACAAAGTTGGTGAGTGCTTGAATGTTCCCTTTTTTTTTCACCTAAAATCACATGATCATGCCTTGAGTTGAGGACCACACTTAAGGAGAGACTGCTTATGCCTGGTTTTTTTGAATTCTATTGCTCTGTCTATCTCTTGACTTCTTTAAATGCAACTCTTAGAAATTTCCCTCTTAAGTACCTAAAAAAAATTAAAAGAAGAAACTAATGACACTAATCAAATACCCATAATTAATTGAGAAATCAAATAACAAACTAATCAAACTCAAGAAAAAAAAATATTGGGTTACCTCCCAACAAGCGCAATTATTTAACGTCTTTATGCTCGATGGTCTTCATTGGTGACTCAGTTTGATGAATAATCAGGAGGCCTTAATGCAACATCCAATGTTGTTGAGATCACCATATCATCATGATATATCTTCAACCTATGTCCATTCCCTTGAAGAACTTATTTGTGTCAAGACTTCTAATTTCCACTGCACCATAGGAAAACACATTAGTTACAACAAATGGACCAACCAATCAAGAACGTAACTTACCCTGCATAACTTTGAGTCAAGAATTGTATAAAAGCACCCTTTGCCCAACCTCAAACTATTTTCTCAAGATTAAACCACTATGAAACAATTTGGTTTTTTCCTTATGGATTCTCGAGTTCTCGTAGGCCTCCAATCTCAACTCCTCCAACTCTTGCAACTGCAAGTTCCTTAACTTGCCAGCTTCATCCAAATTCATATTGCAATGATTGATCGCCCAGTATGCCTTATGCTCAATTTATACTGGTAAGTGACAAGATTTGCCAAAAACTAGCCTATAGGGGGACATCCCTATTGGTGTTTTGAATGCTGTCCAATATGACCATAGTGCATCATCTAGACGTAAACTCCAATCTTTTCACCCCGGATTGACCGTCTTTTCCAAAATGGATTTAACTTCCTGGTTGGAAACTTCAGCTTGTCGGTTTGTCTGTGGATGATATGTCGTAGCGACCCGATGATGTACCCCATACTTTTTCATCAATGTTTCAACTGGTTGATTACAAAAATGGCTCCCTTGATCACTTATGATGGATCTAGGAATCCCAAACCTACTGAAAATGTTAGACTTGATAAAACCTACAACAGATGTAGAATCGTCAGTCCTAGTGGCTTTTGCTTCCACTAATTTTGAAACATAATCAACTGCTAAAAGTATGTAAGCATACCCACAAGAGGAAGGGAAAGGACCCATAAAATCAATACCCCATATATCAAATATTTCACAAACAAGAATGGGAGTTTGGGGCATCTCATTCTTATGGGACAAATTTCCTGTTCTTTGACATTTATCACAACTCTTACAAAACAAGTAAGCATCCTTAAACAAAGTTTTCCAATATAGTCCACTATCCAAAACCTTCCTAGTAGTTCTCCCTGGTCCAAAATGTCCTCCACAAGCATAACTATGACAAAATGTTAGGATGAATTTATGTTCATTTTCTAGAATGCACCTCCTAATTATTTGGTCAGAGCAAAATTTTCACAAATAAGTCTTATCCCACACATAATATTTTGCCTCACATCGAATCTTTTCCTTTCTTGACTTACTATGGTGATTAGGCAAAATACGAGTGAGCAAATAATTCACAATATCTGCATGCCAAGGGGTTGTACCTTTCAAGTGAAACAACTGTTTATCATGAAAAATTTTGGAAATGGGTAGTGGTTCTTCTTCCCTTACCAGCCTGTTAAATGATTAGCTACCATGTTTTCAGCTCCTCTTCGATCCTTGATTTCCAAATCGAACTTTTGTAGCAAGAGTATCCATCTTATCAGCCTTGGTTTCGACTCCTTTTTTGCCAATACATATTTCAAAGTTGCATGATCAGAATACATAATCACTTTAGAACCAAGTAAGTACGATCTGAATTTATCTAAAGCAAAAACAATTGTTAAGAGCTCCTTTTCAGTGGTGGTGTAGTTGTATTGAGCAGTATTCAATGTCCTCGAAGCATAATAGATGACATGGCTTCTCTTATCAACCCGTTGGCCCATAATAGCTCCTATAGCAAAATTGCTTGCATCGCACATGATTTCAAAAGGCAATTCCCAATTAGGTGGCTGAATGATTGGTGCAATGGTCAATAGGTTTTTGAGTTTATCGAATGCTTCCTTGCATTTTTTCCCGAACTCAAAGGGTACGTCCTTTTGAAGCAACTTGGATAATGGCAAGGCAATTTTTGAGAAATCCTGAATAAACCTGCGATAAAAACCTGCATGTCCAAGAAAAGCACGTATTTCCCTAACATTTGTAGGATAAGGTAAGCTTTTGATCAAATCAACGTTTGCCTTATCTACTTCTATACCCCTAGAAGAAATCACATGCCCTAGCACAATGCCTTCCTTCACCATAAAATGACATTTTTCATAATTCAAAACCAAGTTCATTTCCATTCATCTTTTCAGAATTTTGATAAAATGTTCTAAGCAATTATCTAATGAGTCTCCATAAACAGTGAAGTCATTCATGAACATTTCAATACATTTCTCAATATATTCAGAAAATATGCTCAACATGCATATTTGAAATGTACCTGGGGCATTGCATAGATCAAAAGGCATCCTTCTATAAACAAACGTCCCAAATGGGCACATAAATGTAGTCTTCTCTTAATCTTCTTGTGCAATCACAATCTGATAATAACCTGAAAAACCATCAAGAAAACAAAAAAATGATTTTCCTACCAATCTCTCTAACATTTGATCAATAAAGGGTAAAGGGAAATGATCCTTTCAAGTGGCTAAATTGAGTTTTCTAAAATCAATAACCATTCGCCAACCATTTTGTACTTGCATGGTTATCAACTCATTGTCTTGATTCCTTCCACTGTGATCCTCGTTTTCTTTGGTACCACATGGATTGGACTCACCCACTTACTGTTCGAAATTGGGTAGATTATTCCTTCATCCAAAAGTTTGAGAATTTCTCTCATTACCACTTCCTTCATGATTGAATTTAGTTTCCTCTGTGATTCCCTCACTGGTTTGGCTCCCTCCTCCAAGAGAATTCGATGCATACAAATTAAAGAACTAATATCCTTTATATCAGCTAAAGTCCAACCAATTGCTATCTTGTGTTCCTTTAAAACTTGGAGTAATCGAGTTTCTTGTTCATCTGTCAATTCTTTTGCTATGATCACGGGCAAGGTCTCTTCATCACCTAAGTAAACATACTTAAGATGATCCGACAAGGTCTTCAATTCCAACTTTGGAGCCTACAAAACAGAGGGTAACAATTTTTTATGAGAAATAGGCAATAATGCACTCAAATTCGATGACCTTAGTGGTTGTTCCAATATTAGCTCTGAACTTTCACAAGTCTTAGTCATTTCTTCCTTCATGTTCAATTATGCATCCAATTCAAGGATTGTGTCATTTTCTTCTTCAAAAAATTCCTGCACAAATGAATCAATAAAGTTAGCAGAACAAATCGAATGACATTCATTTGGGTATCTCATGGTCTCGAAAATATTGAATTTAACAATCTTGCCGTCAAACTCGACAGAAAAGATACCCTCATTCACATCTATTTTTGTTTTTGTTCTCTTCATGAATGGTCTCCCTAGTAGTAGTGGCGTTGAATTCATAATAGTGTCTTCCTTCATTTTCAAGATGTAAAAATCTGCTGGAAAAATTAACTCGTTAACCTGCACCAAAATTCTGTGTCTGACCTTAGCTTAGTTGGTAGAGCGGAGGACTATAGTGTGATTGCTGAAATCCTTAGGTCTTCGAATCCGGCATGTCGGAATTATGATTTTTCTTATAATTACTTTATATTTAATATAAAGTATTTCTCATAATACATATTTAAAATATATATAATGCACAACCGGTGATGAGCAACCATAAATAATCATCATGTCAATTTCAATTCCACTTATAATGTGAGATTCACATGTTCAAAATACTCGTTTTAACAACCCTTACTTTTGTAGAAGTTCTATATTTTTTATTTAATTCTAAATAAAAATTATTGCATTAGACAAATATTAAATAATGGAAATTAAAAATTATATTATAATGAAATTTTGCGTCCGACCTTAGCTTAGTTAGTAGAGTGGAGAACAATGTGTGATTGTTGAAATCCTTAGGTCACTGGTTCAAATCCAAAAGGTCGGCATAACCATTTTCATATAATTACTATATATTTAAAATAAAGTATATCTCAAAATACTTATTTATAATTTAAAGTATAAATAAATCGGGAATTGGTGATGAGCAACTGTAATTAGTCATCATGTCAATTTTAATTCAACTTAAAATGTGAGATTCACATGTTCAAAATATTCGATTTAACAACCTTTATTTTAGTAGAAGTTCTATATTTTTTATTTAATTCTAAACAAAAATAATTATTGAATTAGACAAATATTAAATAATGGTAAATTAAAATTTAGACTACAATGAAATTTTGTGTCTAACCTTAGCTCAATTGGCAGAGAGGAGGATTGTAGCGTGATTGCTAAAATCCTTAGATTGTTGGTTCATATCCGGTAGGTCGAAATTACCTTTTTCTTATAATTACTTTATATTTAGTATAAAAAATATCTCATAATACTTATTTGGAATATAAAGTATATATAAATGTGCAATTGGTGATGAACAACCGTAAATATTCATCATGTCAATTTGAATTCTAGTTAAAATGTTAGAATCACACGTTCAAAATACTTAATTTAATAGTCCTTATTTTTGTAGAAGTTCTATATTTTTTTATTTAATTCTAAATAAAAAATTATTAAATTAGACAAATATTAAAAAATGGTAAATTAAAAACTTAAACTATAATGAAGTTCTTTCTCTAATCTTAGCTCAGTTGATAGAGCGGAGGACTATAGAGGGTCTGTTGAAATCCTAAGGTCACTAGTTGAACCTCACAGGTCGAAATTATCTTTTTCTTACAATTACTTTATATGTCATATATAGTATATCTCATAGAACTTATTTAAAATTTAAAGTATATATAAATGCACAGCTAGTGATGAGCAATCGTAAATAATGATCATGTCAATTTCAATTCCACATAAAATGTGAGATTCATGTGTTCAAAACACTTGATTTAACAACCCTTACTTTTGTTGAAGTTCTATATTTTTTATTTAATTCAAAATAAAAAATTATCGGATTAGACAAATATTAAATAATGGTAAATTAAAAATTATATTAAATCAAATTCTGGGTTCGACCTTAGCTCAGTTGGTAGAGCAGAGGACTGTAGTGTGATTGCGGGAATCTTTAAGTCGCTGGATTGAATCTGGCAGGTCAGAGTTCCTTTTTTTAATAATTACATTATATTTAGTATAAAGTATATTTCATGACACTTATTTAGAAGTTAAAGTATATATAAATGCGCATTTGGTGATAAGCAACCGTAAATAATCATCTTGTCAATTTTAATTCCACTTAAAATGTGAGATTCATGTGCTGAAATACTTGATTTAACAACACTTATTTTTGTAGAAGTTCTATATATATATATATATATTATCTAATTCTAAATAAAAAATTATTGAATTTGACAAATATTAAATCATGGTAAATTAAAAATTATACTATAATGAAATTCCATATCTGAGCTTAGCTCAGCTAGTAGAGCGGAGGACTATAGTGTGATTGCTTAAATCCTTAAGTGGCTGGTTCGAATTCGGCAGGTCGGAACTACCTTTTCCTTTTACTTTACATTTAATATAAAGTAAATCTCATAATACTTATTTAGAATTTATGGTATATATAAATGAACAATTGGCGATGAGCAATCGTAGGTAATCAACATGCCAATTTCAATACCACTTAAAATGTGAGATTCATGTATTCAAAATACTTGATTCAACAACCATTATTTTTGTTGAAGAAATATATTTTTTTCTTTAATTCTAAATAAAATATTATTAAATTAGACAATTGCCAAATAATGGTAAATTAAAAATTTTGCTATATTGACACTCTGTGTCCTACCTTAGCTCAGTTGGTAGAGCAGACGATTGTAGTGTGATTCCAAAAATCCTTAGGTCACTACTTCGAATCCTGTTGGTCGGAATTACCTTTTTCTTATAATTACTTTATATTTAGTACAAAGTATTTTTCATAATAGTTATTTAGAATTTAAAGTATATATAAATGCACAAGTGGTGATGAGCACCCGTAAATAATGATCATGTTAATTTCAATGCTTCTTAAAATGTGAGATTCATGTGTTCAAAATACTCGATTTAACAACTCTTATTTTTGTAGAAGTTCTATATAAATTAGACAAATATTAAATAATAGTTAATTAAAAGTTATACAATAATGAAGTTCTTTGTCTGATCTTAGCTAAGTTGGTAGAGTGGAGGACTACAGAGGGTTTGCTGAAATTCTTCGGTTGGTGGTTGAACCTGGCGGAATTTTTTTTCTTATAATTACTTTATATTTCATATAATGTGTATCTCATGGAACTTATTTAGAATTTAAAGTATATATAAATGTATAGTTGGTGTTGAGCAACAATGATTAATCATCATGTCAAATTCAATTCCACCTAAAATATCTGATCACGTGTTCAAAATACTCGATTTAACAACCCTTACTTTTGTTGAAGTTCTATATTTTTTATTTAATTCAAAATAAAAAATTAATGGATTACTGTAGTGTGATTGGTGGAGTGGACTACTATAGTGTGATTGCTGAATCCTTAGTTCACTAGTTTGAATTCAGCAAGTCGGAATTCCTTTTTTTATAATTACTTTATATTTAGCATAAAGTATATTTCATAATACTTATTTAGAATTGAAAGTACATAAAAATGCTGAATTGGTGATGAGCAACCATAAATTGTCATCATGTCAATTTTAATTCCACTTAAAATGTGAGATTCATGTGTTCAAAATACTCAATTTAACAACTCTTATTTTTGTAGAAGTTCTATATTTTTTATTTAATTCTAAATACAAAATTATTGAATTAGACAAATACTAAATAAAGGTAAATTAAAAATTAAACTACATTGAAATTTTGCGTTTGACCTTAGCCCAGTTGGTAGAGCGGAGACTGTAGTATGATTGTTGAAATCCTTAGGTCACTGGTTCGAATCTGGCTGGTCGGACTTACGATTTTTCTTATAATTACTTTATATTTAATATAAAGTATATCTCATAATACATATTTAGAATTTAAAAAATATATAAATGCACAATTGGTGATGAGCAACCATAAATAATCATCATGTCAATTTCAATTCCACATAGAATGTGAGATTCACAAGTTCAAAATACTAGATTTAACGACCCTTACTTCTGTAAAGGTTATATATTTTTTATTTAATTCTAAATAAAAATTATTGCAATAGACAAATATTAAATAATGGTAAATTAAAAATCATATTCTGATGAAATTTGTGTCCGACGTTAGCTCAGTTAGTAGAGTGTAGGAGTATAGTGTGATTGCTAAAATCTTTAGGTTGCTGGTTCGTATCCAACAGGTTGGAATTACCTTTTTTATATAATTACGTTACATTTAGTATAAAGTATATCTCAAAATACTTGTTTAGAATTTAAGATATATAAAAAAGCGGAATTGATGACGAGCAACCGTAAATAATCATCTTGTCAATTTCAATTCCACTTAAATGTGAGATTCATTGTTCAATGTACTCGATTTTACAACCCTTATTTTAGCAGATGTTCTATATTTTTTATTTAATTCTAAATAAGAAAATTATTGAATTAGAAAAATATTAAATAATGGTAAATAAAAATTTAGGCTATAATGAAATTCTACGTTTGACCTTAGCTCAGTTGGTAGAGAGGAGAACTGTAGCGTGATTGTTCCAGTTAAATTGTGAGATTCACATGTTCAAAATACTCAACTTAACTACCCTTACTTTTGTAAAAGTTCTAGTTCTTTTATTTATTTCTAAATAAAAAATTATTGAATTAGATAAATATTAAGAAAAGGTAAATTAAAAATTATACTATAATGAAGTTCTTTGTCTGTTTATAACTTAGTTGGTAGAGCGGAGGACTGTAGAGGGTTTGCTGAATTTCTTAGGTCACTGGTTGAACCTGGCAGGTTGGAATAATTTTTTTCTTATAATTACATTATATTTCACATAAAGTATATCTCATAGAACTCATTTAGAATTTACAGTATATATAAGTGCATTGTTGGTGATGAGCAACAGTGAATAATCATCATGTCAATTTCAATTCCACTTAGAATGTGAGATTCACGTACTCAAAATACTCCATTTAACAACTCTTATTTTTTTAGAAGTTCTGTATTTTTCTTATTAATTTCTAAATAAAAAATTATTGAATTCAATTTAACCACACCTATTTTTGTAGATGTTCTATATTTTTTTTAATCTAATTGTAAGTAAAAAATTATTGAATTCTACAAATATTAAATAATGGTAAATTAAAAATTATACTATAATGGAATTCTGTGTCCACCTTAGCTCAGTTGGTAGAGCGGAGGACTGTAGTGTGATTTTGAAATTTTTAGGTCACTGGTTTGAATCCGACAGGTCGGAATCACCTTTTTCTTATACTTACAACACATTTAGTATAATGTATATCTCATAACACCTATTTAGAATTTAAGATATATATAAATTCACAGTCGGGGATGAGCAACCATAAATAATCATCATGCCAATTTTAATTCCACTTAAAATGTGAGATTCATGTATTTAAAATACTCGATTCGACAATCATTATTTTTGTAGAAGAAATATGTTTTTTTCCTTAATTCTAAATAAAAAATTATTTAATTAGACAAATACGAAATAATGGGAAATTAAAAATTATATTTTATTGAAGTTCTATGTCTGACCTTAGCTCCGTTGGTAAAGCGGAGATAGTAGTGGTGATTGCTGAAATCCTTAGGACACTGGTTTGAATCCGGCAGGTCGGAATTAACCTTTTCTAGATGATGAGCAACCGTAATTAATGATCATGTCAATTTCAATTCCACTTAAAATGTGAGATTCATGTGTTCAAAATACTCAATTTAACAACCCTTATTTTTCTAGAAGTTCTATATTTTTTTATTTAATTCTAAATAAAATTTACTAAATTAGACAAATATTAAATAATGGTAAATGAAAAGCTATACTATGATCGAGTTCTTTGTCTGATCTTATCACAGTTGGTAGAGCAAAGGAAATTAGAGAGTTTGCTGAAATCCTTAGGTCGCTTGTTGAACCCGGCAGGTCGGAATTTTATTTTCATACAATTACCTTATATTTCATATAAAATATATCTCATAGAACTTATTTAGAATTTAAAGTATACATGAATGCACAGTTGGTGATAAGCAACAGTAAATAATATCATGTGAATTTCAATTCCACTTAAAATGTGAGATTCACTTGTTCAAAATACTCAGATTTAACAATTCTTATTTTTTGTGGAAGTTCTATATTTTTTTTGTTTAATTCTAAATACAAAATTATTGAATCATACATATTAAATAATGGTAAATTAAAAATTTTACTACAATGAAATTCTGGGTCTGTAGCTCAGTTGGTAGAGCGGAGGAATGTAGTGTGTTCCTGAAATCCTTAGGTATTCGAATCCGGCAGGTCGGAATTCCATTTTTTAATAATTCCTATATATTTAGTATAAAATATATTTCATAGCACTTATTTAGAAGTTAAAGTATATATAATTGCGCATTAGGTGATGAGCAACTAAAAAAAATCATCATGTCAATTTTGATTCCACATAAAATGTGAGATTCACGTGTTCAAAATACTCGATTTAACAAAACTTATTTTTGTAGATGTTCTATATATTTTTTAATCTAATTCTAAATAAAAAATTATTGAATTTGAAAAATATAAAATAATGGTAAATTAAAAATTGTACTATATCAAAATTTTGTGTTCGACCATAGCTCAGCTGGTAGAGTGGAGGACAATAGTGTGATTGCTTAAATCCTTAGGTCATTGGTTCGAATCCGACTGGTCGGAATTACTTTTTTCTTATACTTTCTTTACATTTTGTATAATGTATATCTTATAATACTTATTTAGAATTTAAGGTATATATAAATGCACAGTTGGTGATGATCAACTGTAAATAATCATCATCCCAATTTCAATTCCACTTAAAATGTGAGATTCAAGTATTTGAAATACTCAATTCGACAACCCTTACCTTTGTTGAGGAAATGTATTTTTTTCTTTAATTGAAAATAAAAAATTATTTAATTAGACAAATACTAAATATGCTAAATTAAAATTTATATTATATTGAAATTCTGTGTGAGACCTTAGCTCAGATGGTAGAGCAAATTACTGTAGTGTGATTACTTAACATTTCTTATAAAATATATCTCATAGAACTTATATAGAATTTAAAGTATATGTAAATGCACAGTTGGTGAAGAGGAACAGTAAATAATCATCATGTCAATTTCAATTCCACTTAAAACGTGAGATTCACTTGTTCAAAATACTCTATTTAACAACTCTTATTTTTATTGAAGTTCTATATTTTTTTTATGTAATTCTAAATAAAAAATTATTGAATTACAAAAACATTAAATAATGGTAAATTAAAAATTATACTATAATGAAATTTTGTGTCCGACCTTAGCTCAGTTGGTAGAGCGGAGGACTGTAGTGTGATTGCTGAAATCCTTAGGTCGCTGGTTCGAATCCGGCAGGTCGGAATTCCATTTTTTAATATTTACTGTATGTTTAGTATAAAGTATATTTCATAGCACTTATTTAGAAGTTAAAGCATATATAAATGCGCATTTGGTGATGAGCAAATGTAAATAATCATCATGTCAATTTTGATTCCACTTAAAATGTGAGATTCATGTATTCAAAACACTCGATTTGACAACACATATTTTTGTAGATGTTTTATATTTTTTTATTTAATTCTAAATAAAAATTATTGAATTCAACAAATATTAAATAAGGGTAAATTAAAAATTGTACTATAACAAAATTTTGTGTTCGACCTTAGCTCAGTGGGTAGAGCGGAGGACTGTAGTGCTGTTGATATCCTTAGGTTGCTGGTTCAAATCCGACAGGTCGGAATTACTTTTTTCTTATACTTACTATACATTTAATATAAAGTATATCTCATAACATTTATTTAGAATTTAAGGGATATATAAATGCACAGTCGGTGATGAGCAACCGTAAATAATCATCATGCCAATTTCAATTCCACTTAAAATGTGAGATTCATATATTCAAAATACTCGATTCAACAACCCATATTTTTGCAGAAGAAATATATTATTTTAATTCTAAATAAAAAATTATTTAATTAGACAAGTACTAAATAATGGTAAATTCAAATTTATATTATATTGAAATTCTGTGTCCGACCTTAGCTCAGTTGGTAGAGCAGAGGATTGTAGTGTGATTGCTGAAATCCTTAGGTCGCTGGTCTAAATTCGGTAGGTCGGAACTACCTTTTTCTTATAATTCCTTTACATTTAGTATAAACTATATCTCATAATACTTGTTTAGAATTTAAGGTAAATATAAATGCATAGTCGGCTATGAGCAACCGTAAATAATTTGCATGCCCATATCAATTCCACCTAAAATTTGAGAGATTCACGTATTCAAATTACTCTATTTAACAACCCTTATTTTTGTTGAAGAAATATATTTTTGCTTTAATTCTAAATAAAAAATTATTGAATTAGACAATTACCAAATAATGGTAAATTAAAAATTATACTATATTGAAATTCTATGTTCGACATTAGCTCAGTTGGCAGAGCAGAGGAATGTAGTGTGATTGCTGAAATGGTTAAGCCGTTGGTTCGAATCTAGCAGATTGGAATTCCTTTTTTTAAAAATTACTTTATATTTAGTATAAAGTATATTTGATAACACTTATTTAGAAGTTAACGTATATATAAATACGCATTTGGTGATGAGCAACCATAAATAATCATCCTATCAATTTTAATTCCACTTAAAATGTGAGATTCACGTTTTCGAAATACTCGATTTAACAACACTTATTTTTGTGGAAGTTCAATTTTTTTTTTCTAATTCTAATAAAAAACTATTGAATTTGACAAATATTAAATAATGGTGAATTAAAAATTATACTATAATGAAATTCTGTATCTAACCTTGGATCAGTTGGTAGAGCGGAGGACTATAGTGTGATTACTGAAATCCGCTGGTTCATAAGATATCCGTTGCGCTGATTTAAAAAATAAAATAAAAAAAATTTTAAATCAGTAACGGAAAAATTTTCTATCATTGATAATGAATTATTAGCGACAGATTCGCTAATTGTTGAAGCACCTCAAAAGAACAAGCCTCGTGCGCCATCCACTTGCCCAACCCACCCTTGACCCACCCACACTCCTGTCCGACCCGTTTGCCCTTTGCTTCCATATGTTGAAAATGCCTTGAAAATGTCTTCAAAATTGTCTTCACCTTGCATCGAACTCTAACACACGTGAAAGCAATATAAGCAAGCCAACTACCTTACCATCTTTCTTATCTAATCATAATTCTTTTTTTTTTACTTATTATTTTTATATCATATTTTTAACAATAATAAAATAATATAAAATTATAATCTTTTAACAATATAAAAATAATATAAAATTATAATTTATTATAAAATAATAAAATAATTTTATTTTAGCTTTAAAAAAATAATAAAAAATTTGAAAAAATAAAATAAAAAAAATTATTAAAAAAATTATAAAATTATATAAAAAAATTATAAAAAATAAAAAAAATCCATCGTTAATCCATGAAAAATACCTTCAATATGTCTCCATCTTGGGTCTTGGATCGAACCTGAGACTCATGAAACATAATAAGAAACAAAATCACCAGACCAAACTTACCTTTATATCTATACCTTTTTTTTTATTTATTATCTTTACTTCATATTTTTTATAAATAATAAAATAATATAAATTGATAATTTATTATAAAATAATAAAATAATAAGGTTTAAGATTAAAATAAAATAATAGAAAATTTAAAAAATAAAATAAAATTATTTTTTAACAAAATAAAATAATAAAAAATTATCAAAAATTATCAAAAAATTATAATTTTTTGATAATAATAAAATAATATAAAATTAAAATTTTTTAATAAAAATCAAAAAATATAAAAATATAATTAAAAAAAAAATAAAATAATATTATCCTTCTACAAAATAAAATAAAATTAAAAATTAAAAAAAATCTGTTGCTAATTTTTCCTTCGGTAATCCGTCGCTAATTTTTCCATTGGTAATCCGTCGGTAAAATTTCCATCGGAAATCCGTCACTGATGGATTTACAAAAAAATAAAAATTTTAAAATTTTAAAAATTTATCGGTAATCTGTTAATAAATTTCCGTCGATAATCTGTTATTGATAGGTTTACAAAAAATATTTAAAAAAACTTAAAATTAAAAAATTAAAAAAACTAAAAAAATTATACAAAATCTATTGTTAATCCATCGATAAAATTTCTGTCAGTAATCATTAGCAATTCTGTCACTATTACTGACGGAAAAAAATCTATCAGTAATTTTCCGTCGCTAATGCCGTGTTTTCTGGTAGTGACATTTTTCTTATAATTCCTTTACATTTAGTATGAACTATATCTCATAATACTTATTTAGAATTTAAGGTAAATATAAATGCATAGTCAGTGATGAGCAACTGTAAATAATTAGCATGTCAATTTCAATTCCACTTAAAATGTGAGATTCACTTATTCAAATTACTCGATTCAACAACCCTTATTTTTGTTGAAGAAATATATTTTTTATTTAATTCTAAATAAAAATAATTGAATTAGACAATTACCAAATAATGGTAAATTAAAAATTATAAAATATTGAAATTCTATGTCTGACATTAGCTCAGTTAGTAAAGCGGAGGACTGTAGTGTGATGGTTGAAATACTTAATCCGTTGGTTCGAATCTAGTAGGTCAGAATTCATTTTTTAAA
The DNA here is from genome assembly GCA_033439265.1 of Dillenia suffruticosa. Lineage (NCBI taxonomy): Eukaryota > Viridiplantae > Streptophyta > Magnoliopsida > Dilleniales > Dilleniaceae > Dillenia > Dillenia suffruticosa. The sequence goes on from JAVTVX010000001.1 coordinate 13,395,408, forward strand.
AAATTACTTTATATTTAATATAAATTAAATTTGATAACACTTATTTAGAAGCTAAAGTATATATAAATGCGCATTTGGTGATGAGCAACTGTAAAAAATTATCCTAAGTATATAAAAATGCACAAATGGAAATGGGCAACCGTAAATAAAGATCAGGTCAATATCAATTCCACTTAAAATGTGAGATTCATGTGTTCAAAATACACGATTTATCTACCCTTATTTTTCAAGTTGTTCTATATTTTTTTATTTAATTCTAACAAAAATTATTAGACAAATATTAAATAATGGTGAATCAAAAGCTATGCTATAATGAAGTTCTTTGTCAGATCTTAGCTCAGTTCGTAGAGCGGAGGACTGTAGAGGGTTTATTGAAATCCTTAGGTCGCCCGTTAAACCTGGTAGGTCGGAATTATTTCTTCATATTATTACTACACATTTCATATAAAATATATCTCATAGAACTTATTTAGAATTTAAAGTATATATAAATGAGTAGTTGGTGATGAGGAACAGTAAATAATCATCATGTCAATTTCAATTCCACTTAAAATGTAAGATTCACTTGTTCAAAATACTCAATTTAACAACTCTTATTTTTATTGAAGCTCTATATGTTTTTTAATTCTATATAAAAAATATTGAATTACACAAATATTAAATAATGGTAAATTAAAAATTATACTATAATGAAATTTTGTGTCCGACCTTAGCTCAGTTGGTAGAGCGGAGAACTGTAGTGTGATTGCTGAAATCCTTAGGTCGCTGGTTCGAATCCGGCAGGTCGGAATTCCATTTTTTAATATTCATTGTATGTTTAGTATAAAGTATATTTCATAGCACTTATTTAGAAGTTAAAGCATATATAAATACGCATTTGGCGATGAGCAAATGTAAATAATCATCATGTCAATTTTGATTCCACTTAAAATGTGAGATTCACGTGTTCGAAACACTCGATTTCACCGCACTTATTTTTGTAGATGTTTTATATTTTTTTATTTAATTCTAAATAAAAATTATTGAATTCAACAAATATTAAATAAGGGTAAGTTAAAAATTGTACTATAATGAAATTTTGTGTCTAACCTTAGCTCAGTGGGTAGAGCGGAGGACTGCAGTGCGATTGTTGATATCCTTGGGTTGCTAGTTCAAATCCGACAGGTCGGAATTACTTTTTTCTTATACTTACTATACATTTAATATAAAGTATATCTCATAACATTTATTTAGAATTTAAGGGATATATAAATGCACAGTCGGTGATGAGCAACCGTAAATAATCATCATGCTAATTTCAATTCCACTTAAAATGTGAGATTCATGTATTCAAAATACTCGATTCAACAACCCTTATTTTTGGAGAAGAAAAATATTTTTTTTTCATTAATTCTAAATAAAATATTATTTAATTAGAAAAGTACCGAATAATTAAAATTTTTATTATATTGAAATTCAGTGTCTGACCTTAGCTCAGTTGGTAGAGCGGAGGACTATACTGTGATTGTTGAAATCCTTAGGTCGCTGGTTCGAATCTGGCAGGTCGGAACAACCTTTTTCTTAAAATTACTTTATATTTAGTACAAAGTATATTTCATAATAGTTATTTTTAATTTACTGTATATATTAATGTGCAAGTGGTGATGGGCAACTGTAAATAATGATCATGTCAATTTCAATTCCTCATAAATGTGCGATTGGTGATGAGCAACCGTGAATAATCATCATGTCTTTTTCAATTCCCCTTAAAAAATTACCAGATTTAACAACTCTTATTTTATTGAAGTTCTATATATTTTTTTTAATTCTAAATAAAAAATTATTGAATAACACAAATATCAAATAATGGTAAATTAAAAATTATACTATAATGAAATTTTGTGTCCGACCTTAGCTCAGTTGGTAGAGCGGAGGACAATAATATGATTGCTGAAATCCTTAGGTCACTAGTTTGAATCCGGCATGTCGGAACTACCTATTCTGATAATTACGTTACATTTAATGTATATGGCATAATACTTATTAAGAATTTAAGGTATATAAAAATGCATGGTCGGTGATGAGCAACCAAAAAAAATCAGCTCGCCAATTTCAATTCGACTTAAAATGTGATCCACGTATTCAAAACACTCGATTGAAAGGATTGAAGTGTGATTGCTGAAATCCTTATATTGCTACTTTGAATCCGGTTGGTCAGAATTACCTTTTTCATATAATTACTTTATATTTAGTATAAAGTATATTTCATAATACTTATCTAGAATTTAAAGTATATATAAATAAGCAAGTGGTGATGGGCAACCGTAAATAAAGATCATGTCAATTTCAATTCCACTTAAAATGTGAGATTCATGTGTTCAAAATATACGATTTAACAACCCTTATTTTTCTAGTTGTTCTATATTTTTTTATTTAATTCTAAACAAAAATTATTAAATTAGACAAATATTAAATAATGGTGAATCAAAAGCTATACAATAATGAAGTTCTTTGTCAGATCTTAGCTTAGTTCGTAGAGCGGAGGACTGTAGAGGGTTTATTGAAATCCTTAGGTCGCCGTTGAACTTGGTAGGTCGGAATTATTTCTTCATATTATTACTCCACATTTCATATAAAATATATCTCATAGAACTTATTTAGAATTTAAAGTATATATAAATGCGTAGTTGGTGATGAGGAACAGTTAATAATCATCATGTCAATTTCAATTCCACTTAAAATGTAAGATTCACTTGTTCAAAATACTCAATTTAACAACTCTTATTTTTATTGAAGCTCTATATATTTTTTTTAATTCTATATAAAAAATATTGAATAACACAAATATTAAATAATGGTAAATTAAAAATTATACTATAATGAAATTTTGTGTCCGACCTTAGCTCAGTTGGTAGAGCGGAGGACTGTAGTGTGATTGCTGAAATTCTTAGGTAGTTGGTTCAAATCCAACAGGTCGGAATTCCATTTTTTAATATTTACTGTATGTTTAGTATAAAGTATATTTCATGGCACTTATTTAGAAGTTAAAGCATATATAAACGCGCATTTGGTGATGAGCAAACGTAAATAATCATCATGTCAACTTTGATTCCACATAAAATGTGAGATTCACGTGTTCAAAACACTTGATTTAACAACACTTATTTTTGTAGATGTTCTATATTTTTTTATCTAATTCTAAATAAAAATTATTGAATTCAACAAATATTAAATAACGGTAAATTAAAAAATGTACTATAACGAAATTTTGTGTCCAACCTTTGCTCAATGGGTGGAGTTGAGGACTGTAGTGCAATTGTTGATTTCCTTAGGTTGCTGATTTGAATCTGACATGTCGGAATTACTTTTTTCTTATACTAACTATACATTTAATATAAAATATATCTCATAACATTTATTTAGAACTTAAGGGATATATAAATGCACAGTTGGTGATGAGCAACTGTAAATAATCATCATGCCAATTTTGATTCCACTTAAAATGTGAGATTCATGTATTCAAAATACTCAATTCAACAACCCTTATTTTTGGAGAAGAAAAATATTTTTTTCATTAATTCAAAATAAAAAATTATTTAATTAGACAAGTACTGAATAATGGTAAATTAAAATTTATATTATATTGAAATTTTGTGTCCGACCTTAGCTCAGTTGGTAGAGCGGAGGACTATAGTGTGTTGCTGAAATCCTTAGGTTGCTGGTTCGAATCCGGTAGGTCGCAATTTCCTTTTTCTTATAATTATTTTATATTTAGTACAAAGTTTTCGTAATAGTTATTTTGAATTTATCGTATATATAATTGTGCAAGTGGTAATGGGCAACCATAAATAATGATCATGTGAATTTCAATTCCACATAAAATGTGAGATTCATGTGTTCATAACACTTGATTTAACAACACTTATTTTTTAAGAAGTTCTATATTTTTTTTTATCTAATTCTAAATAAAAAATTTTTGAATTTGACAAATATTAAATAATGGTAAATTGAAAATGAATCTATAATGAAATTCTGTGTCCGACCTTAGCTCAGTTGGTAGAGCGGAGGACTGTAGTGTGATTGCTGAAATCCTTAGGTCGTTGGTTCGAATCCGGCAGGTCGGAACAACCTTTTTCTTAGAATTCCTTTACATTTTGTATAAACTATATCTCATAGTACTTATTTAGAATTTATGGTATATATCAATGCATAGTCAGTGAAGAGCCACCATAAATAATTGGCATGCCAATTTCAATTGCACTTAAAATGTGAGATTCATGCATTCTAATTACTCGTTTCAACAACCCTTATTTTTGTAGAAGAAATATATTTTATTCTTTAACTCTAAATAAAAAATTTTTGAATTAGAAAAATGCTTAATAATGGCAAATTAAAAATTATATTATATTGAAATTCTGTGTCTAACCTTAGCTGAAACGGTAGACTGGAGGACTGTAATGTGATTGCTGAAATCCTAAGGCCGTTGGTTTGAATCCAGCAGGTCGGAATTACTTTTTTCTTATAATTACTTTATATTTAGTACAAAGTATATTTCATTATAATTATTTAGAATTTAAAGTAGATATAAATGTGCAAGTGGTGATGAGCAACCGTAAGTAATGATCATGTAAATTTCAATTCCACTTAAAATGTGAGATTCATGTGTTCAAAATACTTGATTTAATAACCCTTATTTTTCTAGAAGTTCTTTATTTTTTTATTTAATTATAAATAAAAATTATTAAATTAGGCAAATATCAAATAATGGTAAATTAAATGCTATACTATAATGAAGTTCTCTGTCTGATCTTAGCTCAGTTGGTAGAGCGGTGGATTGTAGAGGGTTTGCTGAATTCCTTAGGTTGTTCGTTGAACTTGGCAGGTCAGAATTATTTTTTCATATTATTACTTTATATTTCATATGAAATATATCTCACAGAACTTATTTAGAATTCAAAGTATATATAAATGTGCAGTTGGTGATGAGCAACAGTAATTAATCATCATGTCAATTTCAATTCCACTTAAAATGTGAGATTCACTTGTTCAAAATACCCAATTTATCAACTCTTATTTTTGTAGAAGTTCTTTATTTTTTCATTTAATTCTATATAAAAAATTATTGAATTGCACAAACATTAGATAATGGTAAATTAAAATTTTTACAATAATGAAACTTTGTGCCCAACCATAGATCAGTTGGTAAAGTGGAGGACTAAAGTGTGGTTGGTAAAATCCTTAGGTTGCTGGCTCAAATCCGGCAGGTCGGAAATTCCTTTTTTTAATAATTACTATATATTTAGTATAAAGTATATTTTATAGCACTTATTTAAAGTATAGATAAATGCACGTTTGTTGATGTGCAACCGTAAATAATCATCATGTCAATTTTGATTCCAATTACAATGTGAGATTCAGATATTCAAAATACTTGATTTAGCAACACTTATTTTTGTAGATGTTCTGTATTTTTTTTTATCTAATTCAAAATAAAAAATTATTGAATTTGACAAGTATTAAATTATGGGAAATTAAAAATTGTACTATAACGATATTCTGTGTCCAACCTTAGCACAGTAGGTAGAGCGGAGGACTGTAGTGTGATTGCTGAATTTCTTAGGCCACTGGTTCGAATCTGGTAGGTTGGATTACCTTTTTCTTATACTTACTTTACATTTAGTGTAATGTACATCTCATAATACTTATTTAGATTTTAAGGTATACATAAATGCACAATCGGTGATTAGCAATTGTAAATAATCATCATGCCAATTTCAATTCCACTTAAAATGTGAGATTCAAGCATTTAAAATACTTGATTCGAGAACCCTTTTTTTGTAGAAGAAATATATTTTTTCTTTAATTATAAATAAAAAATTATTTAATTAGACAAATACTAAAAAATGGTAAATTCAAAATTATATTATATTGAAATTCTGTGTCCGACCTTAGCTCCGTTGGTAGAGCGGAGGATTGTAGCGTGATTGTTCAAATCCTTAGGCCGCAGGTTCAAATCCGACAGGTCGGAATTACCTTTTTCTCATAATTTCTTTATATTTAGTACAAAGTATATTTTATAATAGTTATTTAGAATTTAAAATATATATTAATGCGCACTTGGTGATAAGCAACCGTAAATAAAGATCATGTCAATTTCAATTCCACTTAAAATGTGAGATTCATGTATTCAAATTACTTGATTCAACAACCTTTATTTTTGTTGAAGAAATATATTTTTTTCTTTAATTCTAAATAAAAAATTATTAAATTAGACAATTAACAAATAATGGAGACTTAAAAATTATACTATATTGAAATTCTGTGTTTGACATTAGCTCAATTGGTAGAGCAGAGGACTTTAGTGTGATTGCTGAAATGGTTAAGCTGTTGGTTCGAATCTAGCAAGTCAGAATTCCTTTTTTTCATAATTACTTTATATTTAGTATAAAGTATATGTGATAACTCTTATTTAGAAGTTCAAGTATATATAAATGCACAATTGGTGATGAGCAGCCGTGAATAATCATCATGTCATTTTCAATTCCACTTAAAATGTGAGATTCAATTGTTCAAAATACACGATTTAACAACTCTTATTTTTATTGAAGTTCTATAAACTTTTTTATTTCTAAATAAAAAATTTTTGAATTACACAAATATTCAATAAAGGTAAATAAAAAATTATACTATAATGAAATTTTGTGTCCTACCTTAGCTCAGTTGGTAGAGAGGAGGACTGTAGTGTGATTACTGAAATCCTTAGGTCACTAGTTCAAATCCGGCAGGTCATAACTATCTTTTCTTATAATTACATTACATTTAATGTAAAGTATATCGCATAATACTTTTTAAAAATTAAGGTATATAAAAATGCACGGTCGGTGATGACCAACCGTAAAAAATCAGCATGCCAATTTCAATTCCACTTAAATTGTGAGATCCACGTATTCAAAATACTCGATTCAACAACCCTTATTTTTGCTAAGGAAATATATTTTTTTCCTTAATTCTAAATAAAAATATTGAATTAGACGATTACCAAATAATGGTAAATTAAGAATTATGCTATATCGAAATTTTGTGTCCAACCATAGCTCAGTCGGTAGAGCAGAGTATTGCAGTGTGATTGTTGAAATCTTTATATCGCTCTTTCGCATCCGGTTGGTCAGAATTACCTTTTTCATATAATTACTATATATTTAGTACAAAGTATATTTCATAATATTTATTTAGAATTTAAAGTATATATAAATGCGCAAGTGATGATGGGAAACCGTAAATAAAGATCATGTTAATTTCAGTTCCACTTAAAATGTGAGATTCATGTGTTCAAATTACATGATTTAACATTATTTTTCTAGTTGTTTTATATTTTTTCATTTAATTCTAAACAAAAATTATTAAATTAGACAAATATTAAATAATGGTAAATCAAAACTATACTAGAATGAAGTTGTTTGTCACATCTTAGCTTAGTTCGTAGAGTGGAGGACTGTAGAGGGTTTATTGAAGTCCTTAGGTAACTCATTGAACCTGGTAGGTCGGAATTATTTGCTCATATGATTACTTCACATTTCATATAAAATAAATCTCATAGAACTTATTTAGAATTTAAAGTATATATAAATGCATAGTTGGCAATGAGGAACAGTAAATAATCATCTTGTCAATTTCAATTCCACTTAAAATGTAAGATTCACTTGTTCAAAATACTCGACTTAACAACTCTTATTTTTATTGAAGCTCTACTATATATTTTTTTAATTCTATAGAAAAAAATATTGAATTACACAAATATTAAATAATGGTAAATTAAAAACTTATACTATAATGAAATTCTGTGTCTAACCTTAGCTCAGTTGGTAGAGCGGAGGATTGTAGTGTGATTGCTGAAATCCTTAGGTCACTGACAGGTAGGTCGGAATTCCAAATTTTAATATTTACTCTATGTTTAGTATAAAGTATATTTCATAGCACTTATTTAGAAGTTAAAGCATATATAAATACGCATTTGGTGGTGAGCAAACGTAAATAATTATCATGTCAATTTTGATTCCACGTAAAATGTGAGATTCACGTGTTCAAAAAACTCAATTTAACAACACTTATTTTTGTAGATGTTCTATATTTTTTTTATCTAATTCTAAATAAAAATTTTTGAATTTGACAAATATTAAATAATGGTAAATTAAAAATGATTCTATAATGAAATTCTGTATCCGACCTTAGCTCAGTTGGTAGAGCGGAGGACTGTAGTGTGATTGCTGAAATCCTTAGGTCGCTGGTTCGAATCCGGCAGGTCGGAACAACCTTTTTCTTATAATTCCTTTACATTTAGTATAAACTATATCTCATAATACTTATTTACAATTTCAGGTATATATAAATGCATTGTCAGTGAAGAGCAACCATAAATAATCAGCACGCCAATTTCAATTCCACATAAAATGTGAGATTTACTGATTCAAATTACTCGATTCAACAACCCTTATTTTTGTTAGACAAATATATATATATTTTTTAATTCTAAATAAAAAATTATTGAATTAGACAATTACCAAAAAATGGTAAATTAAAAATTATACTATATTAAAATTCTTGTCCAACATTAGGTCAGTTAGTAGAGTGGAGGATTGTAGTGTGATTGCTGAAATGCTTAAGCCGCTAGTTCGAATCTAGCAGGTTGGAATTCCTTTTTTTAATAATTACTTTATATTTAGTATAAAGTATATTTGATAACACTTATTTAGAAGTTAAAGTATTTATAAACTGCGTTTGGTGATGAGTAACTGTCAATAATCATCGTATCAATTTTAATTCCACTTAAAATGTGAGATTCATGTGTTCAAAATGCTCGATTTAACAATACTTATTTTTGTTGAACTTCCATATTTTTTTATCTAATTCTAATCAAAAAATTATTGAATTTGACAAATATTAAATAATGGTAAATGTATAATTATACTATAATGAAATTCTATATCCGACCTTAGCTCAGTTGGTAGAGCGGAAGACTGTAGTGTGATTGCTGAAATCCTTAGGTCGCTTGTTCGAATCCGACAGGTCGGAACTAACTTTTTCTTATGATTACCTTACATTTAATATAAAGTATATCTCATAATACTTATTAAGAATTTTAGGTATATAAAAATGCACAGTCGGTGATGAGCAACAGTAAATAATCAACATGCCAATTTCAGTTCCACTTAAAATGTGAGATTCATGTATTCAAAATACTTGATTCAACAGCCCTTATTTTGGTTGAGGAAATATATTTTTTTTCTTTTATTCTAAAGAAAAATATTGAATAAGACAATTACCGAATAATGGAAAATTAAAAATTATGCTATATTGAAATTCTGTGTCTAACCTTATCGGATTTAGGGTTAAGATATCGTGATATGGCCGTGGTGGTTCATTATGTGATCACATCCCGATCGATCGATTTGTTCGAGAGTTCGTAATTATGAATTTTTGAAAGCCTACACATCAAAGTATGACCTTGAAAATTTTTAATGAATTTAATTTTCACGCTTTCGTATGCACATACATGAAGAATAAATCTAACAAATTGCTCCAAGTAGCAGCACTTGATCAGAATCAGACAAGGTTGTCATTGATTTTCTTGAGCACCTTTTATGGACCATCTTCAATTTGAGCTTATTGTAAGTCCCAATTACAAATCTTTCTCTGCGAAGGACTATGAGCATATTACTCTTGGAACATCTTTGCTCGATGATGTTTATCACCTGCTTGCATGCTCTAAACCATTGTCTCTTCAAGTTTCTTCCTTTCCTTTTCATGTAAGGCTTAAATTTGCTCAATCATTATCTCTACAGACTTGCTAGCACCTATAACTCTAGGCAATAGATGAACATCAAATGCATGATTTGGCGACTTTATGTACTCAAATGGTGTCTTCCCTATAGCACTATGTTTGGTGGTGTTGTAACAAAATTCAGCTCTAGCCAAACTTATGACTGCAAAATCTCCAAATCAAGTTCCCCAAAGTTCAAGTCAATCACTTCGTGTGACAATTAGTTTGAGGATGAGTGATAATGCTCAAAATGTTATTATTATTTTTGATATTATGGTTTGATTTTGGATTGGTTAGTGCTCTAACGGATGGTTTTTATGACTTTTTATTTTTAGGGGATCAAAATTGGAAGATTGGATCAAAGTGGACTTAAGGAGGCATTTTTTGGAGTTAAATGGTTCAATATATCATTTGGGCCCACAAAGGAAAGGAAGAAACACCAAAGAGTGGAAGATTTTATTTTAGGAAATTTACTTTAAGTAAAATTGTTGTTAGAAGTAAAACTCTTAATTTTTCTATTTTGGTGGATTTTTCCTTATTTTTTGGTTGGAAGAATCTTGGAGACTTGGAGCACTAAACCTAAGGAGACTCACGACACTATTTATTTTCCAAGAGTGGATGGCACTATTCACTCATTCATACAAAGGAGGCGGTTGCTGCACTTCAATATCTAGGTTTTTAGTTTTTCTTTTTTTCTTTTTTTTTTCAAGAACAATTTTTTTTCTTTTTTTGATCTCAAATACATAGTTTCCACCATGAGTAGCTAGTTTTTCCTTCTAATTCAATAGGAAATTTTATTCGATTGTCTTCACTGTGAGATTATGTGCTTCATTTAATTTCTTACTCTTTAATTTAAGTATTTGTCGATTTCTGATTTATTCACATTAAAAATTGGTATTGGTTAATCTGACAATTTAATTCAATATTAATTTTTTTATTACTATCCAGGATTTCAATGATTCATAATTGTCATGAATAAATGGCATAAGTAGCAACTAGATTATTTATATTTATGGGTCTTTTACCAATATTCATGTTTAACCTAAGGAATCGATGGAATAAAATTAAATAATTATGCGGCTATCTTAATTATTTGTTGTAATACCACTTTTCGATGACTGTGTATCATGTACCACTTCTCATGGTTCTATATATATATTAACATCCTTTTGAGGCATCTAAAATTAAATTTTAATTATTTATTTATTTATTTTGAGGTTTCGCATCAACATCGCTGAAACCAAAATTTTATCAGTAAGCCGAAAACCTTCTCAGCAAACACTGACAAGGCCTAAAGAAGTTAAAAATGTCTAAGAGAAGGCCTACACCCAAAACTGCAAATTGTTAAAAGTTAGGGGTCTAAATGCAAATAAGGAAACTAAAGGGACTAAATTGTAAAAAACTCAAGGATAGACACTTGGAGTCAAATGATTGGACAAGAGGACACCAAGACTATAAGTGGCCACATAGGACATTCCACTAACAAAGTTGGAAGAAGGTTGCTTGTAAAGAACAAAATTAATGTATGAAATGTGGTTGGATGAGATTTTAGTGAATTTCTTGTGCTTTCTTTCCTCTTGGCCGACTTGGACACTTCTTTTGCATGCATGGTGGTTTCTTGCTGCCATTTCAAGTACATAAGAGGAGTCATGACAAGTGTAGGATGAGATAAAGCACGCAAAATGAATTAAGGGTCAAGATAGTTTGATTAGGTTTATAAAAAGACCAAATCCAACCATTTTCTCTTTTATTCACCTCACTTGGACGAAAATTTTAATAAGGAAAAAGGGATTGCTGAATTTTCAAGTGGAATTCTTGGAGCATTGGAGAAGATACACAAGTCAAAGATATAAGAACATTCTTGACTCTATATCTCTAGTTGATTGAGATAGTATAAGGATTGTGTAGAGATTGATGTTTGATGAATTATGTTACTATGGTGCTAAGGTGATCAAGGTTTCGAGAAAATCAAGATCATGGTGATGGGTATTAGTTAACAAAGGATCATACAAAGGAAGGTAAAATATTCAAAATTAAAGTCTTTACAAGTAGTGAAATTAAATGCATGTACTAGCATGCCATATATGATTATTTTAGATTTGAGCTATGTATAGTCTTGCCATGATATCTTATTGTGTAGGACTCGAAATTTTACACCATTTGTTCCTGAGTAAACTAGATTCCCTAAGCTTTAAAATGGTATGGCATAAAAATTTTCATTAAGAACGTGATTTATAGTGATTAATGACATGATCTGTTTTTCATCCTCTGTGCACGACCAGTATGTTGTATAAATTTTTACAATATCTTCTGTACAAAATTTAGAGAAACTTAAAACATCAAAGTTTTAATTCTCTGCCTTACTTTAAAATGGGATAAAATTCACTTGAATTAGAGTAGTATACTGGAAGTCATGATATCTTTACTAAAACTATGCTAATTTAGTTACATAAGTACGAATTGTATTGAAAATATATTTTTATAAATTCGTGCAGTGGAAATTTGGGGATGAGTTGAACACAAAAAATGTAGATATATGTCTGAGCTTTAATTATCAATTTGAATCATTTGATTTTGAGTTATATAGAGAAAGATATGTTGTTTTTCCTAAGACTGCGTAAGAGTAGAATTTGAAAATCTAAATTTTTATAGATGTATGGGTTTAAACAAACTTGGGTGAATTGGAATTGGGCCTGATCAGATTGACATATATATATATATATATTGTTGTCTTAAGAGTAAACGACTATACTATACTCGAGAGGCAACTCAGTTGAGTATCGAGGTTTTAGGGGAGTAGAGTACCCTTCCTATACATGTGAGTGGGTCTTACTGTTGCCATGTAGTTAATGAGCAAAACCATGTTTTATCATTTTTAAAGCATGATTTCTGAAATAATTGTAAAATAACTTTGTTAAATGACTGGTAACATAGTTTGTGATAAATAGAATGTCTTAAAATTCTAAAATATGCATCCATGAATTTTGATGAAAAATATATGTGCGATATTTTAAATCATGAAATATACTTTGATGATATATACTATAATATACTATATTGGATTTTGATGATTTTCCTCGACATGTATGCCACGGTTGGTTTATTTATAATTTTGATGCGAGACTAGGTACTTGGGCATTAGTACCTAAATTCCCCTTGATCATAGATCAGAGATAGTATTTATAGCCATGAAACTATGATATGATAGGCGTCGTCCTATATAGACTCATCTCGTATGCTATAATAGACCTGTCTCATTATATGCGATGCCTCGAGTGTAGACACTCCACATGGTTAGGTGGCGTGTATATGATACCATGTTTGGGAACCAAAAGGGGATGACTGAATGACATTTCAGTCTAGCATTTGGGGAGGCCTGACACCAACGCCAAGGTTTTAGGGTTGTTTTTCATTTATATACAAAAACCCCTTGGTGGCTCGTTATTAGTCGAGGTAGACCTTTGCCGAGAACATGATTTGGTATGACTCTATGATTTATGACATGAGAATTTGAGATGCATATGTTTAGATTGGATGCAAAACTGTGTTGAAATTGCTATGATTTTAATAATATGTCTTGCATAGATATACATATATATATATATAATTTTGACACTTCATCCTCACCTCACTTATTAATTACCTTTCACAGATTTCTCACTCACTGAGTATTTGATTTTACTCACCCCTCAATATTTTTAAATCTATACAGAGTTAATCATTGGAGAGACACGTTGACTTATTTCGACATACGTAGTATCGAAAATCGCTTACGGTAATTATCTTCCACTGTATCTTTAAAAATATTAGCTGATCATGTCGGAATAACTGTGTGAAACTAAGGAACTATCATTTGTAGTATATACATATATTTGAGGACTTTTGTATTTTAAATACTAATAAAATATTTGTAATTGAAATTATGATTAGCATTGTGTTACCTTGAGGATACATGGCGGGATTGGGCCGGTGTCAAAGGTAACGGGTGACTATTCACGGCCTCTGGATCACGGATCGGGGCGTGACATTTGTATTTTAGTTTAACTATTTTCATAGAACTTAATACTGTCATTATATTGATATGGAACGCTATCGTGTCTAGTCGATTAATGATAAATTTTGATTGGATGCTGGGTTGGTCAATTAATTTAGGAAAACACAAGATTTATTATGGTTATTCTAATAAATTTAAGGTTAAATGATTGAATTGTAAGAATAATCTTTTTAACCCATGATCAGTGAAATAATCGAATTTGTGAACTCTTGGATTAGAGTTTAGTACATTGAAATTCTTTTCTAATTTTTAGTATTTTTGCGAAGTTGATTTATCTTTAAATTTCAGTTTTTGTTTTCAATTTTTGATTTAGGAATTTATTTTATAAATCTTCTATTTTTATTTTGGCAATAACAAAGAAATTAAGTTAATTTAGTTCCCGTAGGATTCGACCTGGTATCACTATTGCTACAAATTTTTTTGCATTAGGGGAATCAGTATTAGTTTGAGGGCTTCGACAACCCGACCAAATTTTGGAACTGTTGCCGAGGAACTATTTTAATTTTTTAGTTTGTACTCTTCACTTGTTTACTGATTTTTGAAGAAGAATAGGAAAAGGTAGAAAATCATCAAAGGACTCTGAAGAAGTTAGCTGCACCAATTTTGAACCAACAACCTTTGTGCATCGAATACCCAGCTCTTGAGATAGCATTCAAACTCAAATTTGATTTGATTCACTTACTTCCTATTTTTTGTTGTCTTCTAGGTGAGGATCCACATAAACACTTGAAAGAATTCCACATTGTCTGTTCGAGTATGAGCCTCAAGGTGTGTCTGAGAAGCAGATCAAATTGAGGGTCTTTCCTTTTTCCCTAAAGGATAAGGCGAAAGATTGGTTGTATTATCAACCTTCCGATTAGATCAATATATGGAATGGAATGCATAGATTATTTTTAGAAAATTTTTTTTCTACATCTAGAGCTGCCAACATCAGAAAGGAAATATGTGGGATTAGATAGATTAGCGGAAAAACACTGTATGAATATTTTTAGAGGTTCAAATAACTCTGTGCCAGTTGCCCACATCAACAAATACCGGATCAGCTCTTAATACAATATTTTTATGAAGGACTTATACCCATGGATATAAGTATGGTAGATGCAGCCAGTGGAGGAGCTTTGGTCAATAAAACATCGGAGGAAGCCAAACAGTTGATTTCAAACATGGCAGAAATTTCTCAACAATTTGGAATGAGAGTAGAAGGAGCAACAAAACGTGTCAATGAGGCAAGTCACTCGAATCTTGAAAATCAAAATTTTGAACTAATTGCTTTGGTTCATCAGTTGGCTGTAGGGCAAATGCAGGCAACTAAGGTTTGTGGTATATGCTTAATTTCGGGACATCCTACGAATATATGTCCATCTTTACAAGAAGATTCCACTCAATAAGTAAATATCGTAAGAGGATTTCCTGATCAACCTCAACGTACGTATGATCCTTTCTCTAACCATTATAATTCTGGATGGAGGGATCATCCAAGTTTGAGCTATGGGAATCAAGGAGGAGAGCCAAGATATCCACCTTAACATTTCAACAGACCAATACCCGCACCTACACAACCCTCAAATTCTAGTATGTCTTTAGAAGATATATTGAAATCTCTTATGACTAACACTCAACACTTTCAACAGGAAACAAGAGTGAGTATACAGAATTTTGAGCACCGGATTGGAGATACAAAATTCTGGAAAATTGCCCTCACAAATGGTGGTAAATCTCAAAGAGAACGTTAGTGAAATAACGTTGATAAGTGAGAAGGAACTTCATTTGAGCTACACTCTATCTAAGAAGGTGGATGAAGGGAAGGATATGGACAAAGAAGATGAACGCAAGTATGAAAATTCAATCAAGGTAACATCCAAGTCTTCTTTGCTTAATGCTTCTAGTACAATTGTGTCACCTTTTCCTTTGCAGGTTTGAGGAATCCAAGACGAAAGAATACGAGAAAAAAGTAAGGAAGATAAGAAGTGATGAGATGGGTGAGAATGTGTCTGATATCATCAAGAAAACTCTATCCAAAAAATATGCGGATCCAGATATATTCACTCAATCTTGTGTTATTAGTAAGAAAAAAATAGAGTATGTCATGCTAGATTTATGAGCACTTGTTAATATCATACCTTACTCAATTTATAGTGCTTTGAAATTAGGTCCCTTAAAAGAAATTAGGGTTATTATTCAGTTAGCTGACCACTCTTATGTTTACCTAGAAGGGACTGTTGAAAATGTTTTGGTACAGGTTAATGAATTAATTTTTCCAACTGATTTTTACATCTTGAAAATGGAAGGAGACACTATCATAGATTCAGCTCTACTTCTATTAGGATGACCATTCATGAAAACAACAAAGACTAAAATAGATGCGGATGAGGGTACTCTCTCCATCGAATTCAATGGCGAGATTGTTAAATTTATTATTTTTGATCCTATGAAATATATAAATGAATGTCAATCGATTTGTTCTACTGATATTTTTTATTTAATTGTGCAGAAAATTTGTAATTTGTGAAAAAAAATGTGATATTGATTTTGAATTGAATGCACAGTTAGATACGGAAGGAAAATTATATAAGCCTCCCAAAGTAAAGTTAAATCCTCATTGAAGAGAAACAAGTGGAGAATGTCAAGCACAAAGACATTAAACAATTGTACTTGTTGGGAGGCAACCGAATATATTTATTTTTTTTAAGTTTGATTAGTTTGTTATTTGATTTATTAATTAATTAGGGATATTTGATTAGTGTCATTAGTTTCTTCTTTTAATTTTTGTAGGTGTCCAAGATGAGAATTCTAAGAGTTGCATTTATCCAAATCAAGTGATGGACAGAAATATTTCTACCCGAGTTGCCTCGCCTCTTTGATTAGCTTGGACAACTCAACTGTGGCGTGGGTGATTGGTGCAACAACTGGAGGAGGAGGTGCTACTAGAGTACTGGGTGTAGTAGCCGGCATTGAAGGAGGAGCCAGTGAAGGAGCTAAAGTCTGATGTTGAGCTTGGTATTGCACTCCAAAGGTGCTCCACCACTCCATTACTTGCTGAAGAGTGGCAACTGGAGGAGCAGAAATCCCGGTGGAAGGAGCCGGTGTGTAGACGGAAAAGGGGGTAGAGCATGCGGGGACGACTCATCCTCGTGCTCCTGAGAAAGAATCTCATTCACATTCCTCATTCTTCTTCATGGTGGCATGGTAATCTATAAAATAGAAAGCTATAATTAAGTCAAAGAGTTAAGCGAAAACTAATTACTTAATCCCCTAAAAAGAATATTTCTAATTCAATAGGAAATCCATGGAAGGCTTTGTACATTCTTTAAGAATTTTTAGAAATCTGAATTTTCAAAAACAATAAGTATTCTAAAATCTTTGGAAAAATTATCGAGGACATTTGGAAATATTTCAAATTTTCAAACATATATATATATTTTTAAAAGAATTGAACCTGGGCTCTGATACAAATAAAGTTGTCACGTCCTGACCCTTAAGTTAGTACGCAATAACCGCCACATTATCTTGATATACGGACAGTATCTCCCCATATACCGGGACAACGCAAAGCATTCCACCTGCCTGTTTTAAAAAACAACTCAAGAGCATACAAAGGACCATCCCAGTCCATTTTATCACAACAGGCATGCAGGAGGCCATCCCAGCCAATCAAAATCAAATACATGCATAAGGCCATCTCGGCCGATCAAAGAAATATTAATAAAATTTTCTCAAACTCCAAATGTCTCAAAATTCACAAGTAAAGTCCAAATGTCCCAATAAAACAATAAAATTTTCAAAAGCAAAGTTTTAAACAAAATGAAACAAGTTCCATAACAACTAAGCATGGATTCTATCAATACTTGCCCCAAGAGTAGGACAAGTATCAATCAAATCTAAATCAAAAGAATAGTACAATTATTTCCTTTCATGGGTTATACTACATCAATCTAAAAATAAAACTTACACCATCATTAATTTTAGCAAAATAATGTTTTCTAATGGTTCCAAATCGATGTCTCCCACCTAAACTTCCTCTGAAAAATGTGAGAGAGGGATGAGTATTGGGAATAATCAGTGAGTAAAGTGCAATGGTGTTGTGACAATAAATGAGGGATGAATGTGGGAAAGTCAAAACATAACTCATAAACAACATTATATATATAAAAATTTGATTTCAATAAATTAGGATAATTCAACAAACGTGCATCCATTTAATTCATATTTCCCAAAAATCATGGGGTCCTATGAAAACACTCCCGTACCAGGTTTGGCTGAACTCGTACGAAAGCCCACCAAAGGGTTTTCATTCTATATATCTCAAAATATCAAAACCCCCTTCCTTGGCATTGAATCGTGCCTCACTGGGGTACATCCAGATAAAGCTCGACATACAGCAAAGGAAGTCACGTCTGTCTCCCCCGCTAATCTAATCCAACCCTAAACTACGTCACCCCGTCGGATCGCTCCGTGGGGGGAAAGAAATGACTATAGCCATTTTCACTACACCATTTCTCTTTTTTTTTTCAACAACTATTCAATTTCTCAATTAATGTGCCAAATTTTCAATAATCAGTTGTCAAACCATAATTTAGCATTCATAAATCAACTATACAATAATCACATGGCACAATCTCAATTATAAATATAATGGATGCATAACAAGTTCAAATTCACATTTCAGACACTCCACGATCACAAAAACAATTCATATCAATCATATAAAAATCATTCCAAATCATTTGTAAAGGATTTTAAACAATTTTACTCATTAAAGGTCACAATAAACCATCCACTCAACTTTTGAAAGGGTAATCACTCCCAATTCCCAAATCAAACAAAATTCACCCTTCCTCTGATTTCGAATGTATTAACCTAAGACATTGGTCACAATTTAGTCATTAAATCGTATACCAACACTAGAGTAAATTGGTTCTTTTCAATATATCACAAATCTCTAACTTCCCATTAATTTCTGACACAACATATTATAGAAAAATGACCGTATCTTGATATACACTTCTTGGATTATGAAAACTCTAATTTTTACTTAAAGCTTAGACATGAAACTACAACATTTATTTTTATGTCCTTAATATATTCAAATCGTACAAAAGTATCTAAGTCCATAAACATCATAGACCAGAATTTATAACTCAAATATGCGCAGTCCTAGAAACATTATCATAACTTTCACCATACGTATCGGATTGAAGTGATTCAAGTCTCACTTTAAGGATAAAATATAACTTTCATGTTCAGACTTAAGCCTAAATCTACCTCGAAGGCAGCTCAAATCCGTAGCAAATCTCACAATCAGAACAGGACACATAACAGATTTTTTGTAGAATTCATGCTGCTTCAAAAATTCACCAAAATTCTATTCTCAACAAAAACCTTCGAGTCATATGTCATTTTAAAGCTCTAGAAGTCTAGTTTCAGAAAATAAACTCCATTCAATTTTCAGCAGTGTAGGAGGAGTTATAACAGAAAGATCACAGACTACATAAGCTGTCCAGATTGTAGGAAATTTAGGGTTTCCATTTTACTCCGACACTTCCAATACTCAGGCAAATTCAGATCATTGAGGATGTTATTTCCATAAATCAAAACCATAAATCATAAATTTAAAACTTACCTTGCACTTGCTTCAAGAGGGTCCCAAATATCTAAACAAAATCAACTCCAAATGCAAGCTTCTTTGCTCTATTTTCTTGACTCTATGCTCTTATTACCTTCAAGCCCTAAGGATTTCTAGAGAGAGTTGAAAGCAAGACAAGAGAGCTTAGAAATCTAGGGTTTTGTCAAGAAATGACTTGATGCATTCGGAGACTTGAAGGGGTGATGGAAAATTGTGTAGGAACTCACACTCTCTCCCTTTCTCCTTTCTCCTTTCTCCTTTCTCCTTTCTCACCCTTTTCTTCCATTCGGCTAAACACACACGTACACATAAAAATACACTCAAGAAGATGGAAAAATGGAGATCTCTCTCTCTCTCGGGTGCACACGCACACACAAACTTTTGTTTCCTTCTTTAAGTCATACACTTTCGTCTTCTCACTTCATTGCATTAAATACCAACCACTCACAATTCAATGCTTCTCTTGACCTTTTATTATTATTATTATTTTGTTTACAAGAGAAAGGAAGAAAACGGGCAAGGATTTTTTTTTGGTTGGCTCAATAGTTGGGCTCCAAAATTGTGCTCAAATGTTGAATTTATTAGCTCAAGGGTGGGACAAGAACTTGTGAATATTCTTACTTGAAAATTGGACTCCAAATTAGGTTAAAAGGATTAAATTGTAAACTCAAAAATTGGGTTCAATAAATTGAGATGTTAATTCAAGGGTTAGATTTAAAATTTTGGACTCAATTCCTAATTCAATTTCTCATATTCTCAACTCTCTCCTATTTCATTTTGTGTTATACTTTAAATGTCATTATATTTATAAAAGAACTTTTAATAAAAATAAATAAAATTATAACATCAAATTTTCGGTGTTACAGTGATCATGCGGTTTTCTTCCACAAGAGAGAGAAAGTGATCAAACCTACATTATTTTCTGTTCCTATTCTCTCTTCTCTTTCGAGAATCATTCTTCTTCTCTCCACCATACTCATCACCATCCCCATCATGCTTCCCAAACTCACTTCAAACCGTATGATTTCATCATAAAAGCACCCATTCATTCAAAACCTCCAAATTTCAAACCCACGTTTCTTTAAAAAAAAAAAATTGAAAGCCCTAAAATTTTCAATTCCAATCCTCTCCACAAAGAAATCCTTGACCTAATTTTCTCCACCCCTATGGCTCCTTCACAGCAGCAAAAACCATCAGTTTTAGACCAGCAAACATCATCACCCTAGGAGAGTTTTCTCTCTTTTCTTTTTTTTCATTGTCTTACTTTTAAATGTTGCATTAGGGTGATTTTATGAGTGTTGCTGTGCATGCTAGTTTCTTTTCTCCTTCTTACCTTTTGCATACATTGAGAGCAATGTAGTATTTAGGTGTGGGGGAGGATTTTCATGCCAATGTTACTTTTCTTTTATTTTCTTTGGAACTTCGAACTCTTTTTATTTTTAGCTAAGAATAATTTTGAATTAGTATGTATTGTTGATTTTAGTTGAAATGCATGAAAGAGGCAAGTGTAATTAGTTATTTTTGGATAAAATTGTGTTGAGTGTCCCATTGATCTTGATGATTGAATCAAATGAAGATATGACAGATTTGATATAAAATTAAACACTTTTGTGAGTTTTTGAGCCTTTATCATCATCTTTGCTCTAATTTTTCTTTGATGAGTGTTTATCAATCATAGTATTTTTGTTTTAGAACTTGCTTTGCTATACTTTTTGATACCACATTCATGAGTTCATGCATTAATATGATGGGGGCATTTAGGTTTACTCCTTTTAGCTCTCAAAAAAAGACATTCCGTACAAAATATTCCCCCTAGTGAACCCATTTGAGCTTATACCCATTTTCTTCTATTTATAACCTCATTAATTGACACATAACCTTCTTTTTATGCTTAACCTTCTTTTTGGTCCTTATATCAAAGAAACATGTGATTAGAGTAAGAATTGAGTAGTTATTTGTAAAAGGAAGTGGGATAACTTTATTGTGGGGATTATTTTTTTTTTAGGGATTGGATCATATGATTGGAGTGATTTGTGTATGCACTATATCTTCATTCATCCCTGAGATTGTTCTAAAAAAATGAGAAAAAAAAATCCCAAGAATTGAGATCGGGGTATTTGAAAAAAAAATGATTGAGGAATGAGATGGTCTTGATTGGGTTATTTTTCTTTAGGTTGATTGTATTTCTTAATATGAGATATGTTTGATAGGAAAAATGGTCATATGATTCTTAAAATGCTTCTTTTAATTTGTATTCATTACACATCACATTTATCCTTTTTATCCTACCTTTACCCAAACCTCATTATAACCCGTGTAAAGACCCCTGGATTTTTGTTTTGAATTCATATAATAAGTGATGGAGATTTGATAAATAAGCAAGTTTATGGTAATGACAATCTTTGATTTGATTTTGAGAGTTATTGATAAATTTCCTTAAATATTTTCAGTGTATAGGTGAACCCATTGTGAGGTATTCGATCTTGATATATTGAATTTTGATGAGATTATTGAGTTTGATGGGATGCTCATGTTTTCTTTTAAAGTTATGATACTATGATCACTTGCTCTCTGATTATTGTTTTGACTTGAATTTTTTCGATATGTGCTGAATTAGAATTGTTTGAAGATGAATTGAAGGAGGGGAAGGACTGAAAAAGAGAATAGTTGTGTGACATTAATTTAGTGAATGCTTGAGGACAAGCATTGGTTTGGTGTTGGAGAATTTGATAATGCACAAAATGTTATATTTGGTTTGATTTTAGATTGATTAGTATTCTAATGGATGGTTTTTATGACTTTTTATTTTTAGGGGATCAAAATTGGAAAATTGGATCAAAGTAGGTTAAAGAGGTATTTTTTGGAGTTAAATGGTTCAAGATATCATTTGGGCCCACAAAAGAAATGAAGAAACACCAAAGAGTGGAAGATTTTATTTTAGGAAATTTACTTTAAATAAAGTTATTGTTAGGAGTAAAACTCTTAATTTTCCTATTTTGGTGGATATTTTCCTTATTTTTTGGTTAGAAGAATCTTGGAAACCTAGAGCACTAAACCTAAGGAGACTCACGGCACTATTTATTTTCCAAGAGGGGGATGGCACTATTCGCTCATTCATACAAAGGAGGCAACTGCTGCACTTCTATATCTAGGTTTTTAGTTTTTCTTTTTCTTTTTCTTTCCAGAACAATTTTTTTTCTTTTGTTGATCTCAAGAGCATGATTTCCACCATGAGTGGCTAGTTTTTTCTTAAAATTCAAGGAGAATTTTTATTCAATTGTCTTCACTGTGAGGTTATGTGTTTCATTTAATTTCTTGTCATTTTAATTCAAATATTTATCGATTTCTGATTTATTTACATAAAAAATTGGTATTGATTAATCTGATAATTTAATTCAATATTAATTTTTCTATTGCTACCCAGGATTTCAGTGATCCGAAATTATCATGAATGAATGGTACAAGTAGCAACTAGGTTATTTATGTTAATGGGTCTTTTATCAATATTCATGTTTAACCTAAGGAATCGATGGAACAAAATTAAATAATCGTGCGGCTATCCCGGTTATTTGTATTTTGGTTTAACTGTTTTCACAGAACTTAATGCTGTCATTGTATTAATATGAAATACTATCACGCCCAGTCGATTAATGATAAATTTTGATTGGATGCTAGTTTTGGTCAATTAATTTAGAAAAATACAAGATTTATTACGGCTATCCTAATAAATCTAAAGTTAAATGTTTGAATGGTAATAATAATATTTTTAACCCATGATCAGTGAAATAATCGAATTTGTGAACCCTTAGATTAGAGTTTAGTACATTGAAATTCTTTTCTAATTTTTAGTATTTTTGCGAAGTTGATTTATCTTTAAATTTTAGTTTTTAAAAAAAATTTTTGATTTAGGAATTTATTTTATAAATCTCCCATTTTTATTTTGGTAATAACTAAGAAATTAAGTTAATTTAGTTCTTATGGGATTCGACCAGGTATCACTATTACTATAAATTTGTTTGCATTGGGGGAATCAATATTAATTTGAAGGTTTCGATAACCTGACCAATGAGCTATATTACTAATTTTCAATAAGGAATTAAACATCCTCTACAAGGTAGGCCAACAGTGACTAAGGAATCTCGTTACATGATCAAATGTGATGGATTTCGGCACTTCATGCAACTTCACAACCTCACAAAAGAACTTTCTCATATTGACTAGATTGGTTGTTTTCTTGCAAAAAAATGAAACATGTCATCTTCAAATATCAATCAACCCTAAGAACTATGGAAATAGGAGAAGACATGTAAAACCTAGTAATTTGAGTTTGCTCAGTAGTTGTTTGGCATATACTACACCTTTGCACAAAGTTGTACGCATCTTTCTTCAATCATGGTCAAATGTATCCTCCAGAGTTGCTCTAGTTCTATCTTTGCCCTCATTTTAGAATCCCAAATGAGCTTCTCTCTAAGTAAAATTTTGGGATATAAAATTGATCTCCTTTCATCATGTGTCCATCAAGCACATAGAAATCACTTCAAGCTTTATCCGGAGCCTCTTGAAAATTCAAATTATTAGCATGGAAGTCCTTCAAGCACCCGAATCCCAGCATCTCATTCTGAAAAGTAACAAATAGTGGATGTTTCTACTCAATGTGTGAATCATCTTATTTTGGTTTGGCTACCCAAGTACTTCAAAGCCTTATGATTAGAATAAAGTACAAAATCTCTGTTAATCAAATAGTGTTCCCATATCTTGGAAACTCATACTATGGCAACTAAATGATGATATTTTACAAATAAAATTATTAAATATTGAATTCAATCATAATGATAGTATCTCATAATGATATACTTTAAATATATAGCCTCATAATAAAATTTATGAAATATACTTTGAATACAGTCGCATAGTAAATATTTTTTATTATTAGATGAGCAATTGCACATTTGAATTGAAATCATCACGGTTCGACCAATCGCACATTTATATATACTTCTAAAAGTCGCATAAACATCACCAAAATTTACATGAATGATGATATTTAAAAATACTATTGAAAATTTTTAAAATGTATCTGCTTAAAAATTATTTTTGCTTAATCTCGATCATTTACTTCTTATATTTTGTATATCACTTTTTAATATAAATTTATACCGATAAAATTCCTAATGTCAACATGAGCAATATCATATGTCACGCCCCCAACCGGGATCGTGAACAGTCGCCCGTTGCCCCTGGATGCTGGCTGTATTTTTACTAAAAATCGGGCAGAATCTCCCCATAAATCGAAGGTTTCCCATGTACAATTCACCTGTATATGACATTCATCCTGTAAAAATAAATAATTGGTCATCCCGGCCTCTCCAAATTCAACAAATACCACAACCAACATCCAGAACAACGCAAGGCTATAAAGTTTCTAACAGTCCTAGCAACAGACCTCTACTGTCATGCCTAACTAGAGCATGAGCAGCCGCCACACCGAGCGGACTTAAATTCTACGCATATATAAAATAAATTCCCAAGTTCTTTTTAAATATTTACAAATATCTCAATGCAATGAAATAAATCAATACGAGAGTTTCAAGAATAAATGTCCATAATTTATACAGTCATCCCAAAAATTTGATAAATACATTGATCAAACTAAAATCTCCAATACATAATAATATCACCAATCATCGTAACGAAAGAAATGAAAAATATCCATACCCAAACCCAGTGATATCTCCTCGGTCCAACACTAATCCTGTGGGAAAAAAAGTGAGGGGTGAGTATCTATGGGAGGATACTCAGTAAGTGAGGGGATTGACATCATACTATCAATATCTAGGGTGACTTGGAGTGTCAAAGCATAAGAAAATATCCACAGTGTGCAAACCGATCATGTTATTTCAAAATCATATATAATACGCACACATCAGAAAGCAAGATAGGCATCCAATATTTACATCAATGTCGTGAAGAGCCGGCCAATGAAATATTCCCGGCAATGGTCTACCTCGACTAAGGACGGCGCATTGGAGGTTTTTCAAAATGCAAGTATTAAATAATGACTCTCTGCCCCAATGTTAGCCACAGGCTACCCCAACTAGCTTGCAAATAATAATAATGTACATATAACTAGTCGGCTGTGTATGGTGCCCCCGCCTGGTGCTAGACGGAGCCGTACTCAACGTCCTCTCCGATGAGGGTCAACCTGGGACACCCATACACACGACGATCTGGCGGATACCTCCGGCCGAAGCATATCCGGGCACAAGGGGTGCCTCTACCAGATGTCCTTCGTAGCTACGGATCACAATATCATATCGGCCGGGCACGTAGCCCCATGCATCCCATCACCAAGTCGGCCGGGCACATAGCCCCATGCATAATATCATAACGTCGGCCGGGCATACAGCCCAATGCATAATATCATAAAGTCGGCCGGGCATATAGCCCAAATATGTAAGTAAATCCATTTAAAACTATGTGCCAATGCAGTGAAAGCATTAAAACATATCAATCTGTCGAAAATATGGCACAATATCCAATTATCAAAACTCATGGATGCATATCAATAAAGTCAGAAATTTAGACACTCCAAAGGTCACAAAACATTCATCAAATATTCGAAAATTCTAACAATCAGACATTTGCAGAAATATGTCATTTAAAAGTATTTTTGAAACATGGTTTTCAATCAATAGCGAATGTCAAAGTCCCACTCACTGTTCTACGGAAGGGAAGTCACTCCCTACTGACAAGCCAAATCGGATCTGACCGCTCGAGTCTCCAAAAGATCAACCTAAATCAGATTATCAACATTTAATATCAAATAAAGGCCAAATCAGGGATTTTCAATTTTTCCCTCCCAAATATATATCACCTAATTTACAAAATTTCGTTATAGATTCTCGTTTCCTCAATTTTGACTCATCTGACTCACCAATGGTCGAGTTTCTAATATTTCTCATTTTTTTTGTCTAATTTTCCTCGGATCTCACACATTTCAATATATTATGCAACTCTCGATCTAAATTCGACCTAATTTCGATAGAATTAATTCAAATGTTTAAAAGGTTGTATTTCTCTCACCTAGGGTTTCTCGGATTCCTGGATCTAGCTTTTGTTCGTCCGTCAACCTGGTCTAAAACCTGTAATGTTTACCATTTGAAACACAAGTGAGAAATTTAAGTCAAATTACCAATAATTTTCGAAACCCTAGTATGTACACGGAATTGAGAATTCATTTACCTACGCAGAGGGTCACGGGTCGTCGTGGGCTCGCGGGCCAAGGGCCGGACTGGGCCGCGGGCCGCATTGGGCCTGCGGGCTTGGACGGGTTGTATGGCCTGGTGGGCCCGTGGGCTTGCTGCTGATGGGCCTGCGGGCTGGTGCTCGCCCGTGCACTGGTGCGCTGTGCTGGTGCGCGCTCGTGCGCTGGGCCGTGCGTGCTCGTGCGCTGGCTCGCGTACTTGCTCGCGTGCTGGCTCGCGCACTTGCTCGCGCTCGCGGCCTGGCTCACACTTGCGGGCTCGATCGTGTGCAAGGGCGGGTTGCGCTCGCGGAGGCTCTGCAGTCGCGCTGTGGCGTGCGGTGGTGCTCGATCGTGGCTCGCGGCGGTGTGCGGCGAGGCGGAGAGAGGGCGATCGTGGGTTATCGCGATGAGAGATCGCGAGGAAATGAGCCGCGGGAGAAAGAAGAAGAAGAAGAAGAAGAAAAAGAAGACGAAGAAGAAGAAGAAGAAGAAGGAGAAGGAGAAGGAGAAGGAGAAGAAGGCGGCGATGGCGGTGGTGGTGGCGGAGGAAGGCAAACAGCCGCGGAAGAAGATGAATAGCCGCGGAAGATGAAAGGTCGGGAGAGAGAGAGAGAGAGAGAGAGAGAGAGAGAGAGGGGATTAGGGTTTTAACCCTAATTCCCAAATTGGGGACGCAGCGTTTTGTCCCAAAACGCTGCGTCTCCAATTTTTTTTTTTTTTTTTCTTGGTGTTACATCATAGATGGAAGATAAGCTACAAATTGATTCCATGAGAGACGGTGAACAAACACTCCGCTTTTAGCTACCAGTTGAGAGACACATTCAAACACGAGAAGTGAGAAAATAAAATTAACAAATAACTTTATTCCATGCAAATTAACTTTATTATGAAAATAAAGTTATTTCATAGTTCAACCTCATTTTCATTAAATAAAGTCACACATAACTTTATTATGTGACTTTCAAGTGTGCCATTATGATTTTTAATTTTGGAATAAAAGTTAATGAAAGGAACCCCACATGATATCATATAAGATGGGAAATTTAGCTTTTAAATTTATCCTAAAATTTATTTTTGTTACTATCTTTTTTTTTTTGGATTTTACCACCGATATCCGGGTTTTGCCCGACTAATCTGGTTTAAGCACTGTGGGGCCCATTTTAAGAATTAGTTCTCCCAAATCTTTTTTTGTCATTTTCAGGGATCGAACTCGAGATATATGGATAAGGGGATAGAGTGTCCGTTCATTTAACCCAAACGAGTTTGGTTTCAATTTGATCCCATGGTTAGAATATATGAAATAGATTGAGAATGGTAAAATCTTAGATCAGAAAGGAGAAAGGAAAAAATTGAAATAAAATGAAGAGGCGAGTTAATTAATTGTAGACAATGAGACACACATAGCTTTTACTCATTGTATTAAATCTTGCTTTTAATTTTTTTAAAATTTGAAAGATTAAATTTAAAAACTAAATTAAAGAGAATTAGTCAAATTTAATACGATATTAAGTTTTAGCAGTCAACTTTTTCAATATGAGCTTAAGTGCCTATTTGACAGAGTTTTTTTTTTCAGTTTATCTTATCCTTTTAAGGAGAAGTAAAAATTAATTTCTTTAAAAAAAATTTAAAACTTGTTTGATTTTTTTACTTTTGAAATAAAGATAAAAATTAAAAATAAATTCTATTTTTAGTTTTTTACTTGTGAAATAAAGTTAAAAGTTAAAAATTAATAGTCATATTTAAAATTTTGCATCATTTAAATGAAGATATTAATAGAATAAAAATAATTATATAAAAATATAAATAGAATAAAAATATATATATTTCCAGAGAAACTGGAGCATTAAAAAAAAAAAGAGAAGAAAAAACTCCTAGAAACTTTTTCTTTAAAAACTATTTTTAAAATTTCTCTTCATAAAAAAAATCATTTTTTTAATATTTTAAAAAATATTGTTTGACAGGATTTCTCCTTATAAGAGAAGAGAAATTAAAAAAAATCCCTACCAAACGAGTATTTACTACTTTTATATTGTACTATCATATTTGTAGAAAAGAATATTCATATGTGTGTTTGTTCAGTATTTAAATTATAAAATGTAATAAATTATAATATCAAATTAAATTAATTTTCTCTCGATCATGTGTATCAAAACTACTAATTGTTCACAAAACAAATACAAATAAAAAACCAACAATTTATCACAAAAAAAATTTATTAAAACAAGGAAAAATAAAAAAAGATAAAACCCAGACCCAATGTCTCAAAATTGGACAAATATCAAATAACGGTAAATTAAAAATTATACTATAACTTTCTTTTATATCTGATCTCAATTTAGTTATTAGAGCGGAGGATTGTAGTGTGATTGCTAAAATTATTAGGTCGCTAGTTCAAATCTAACAGGTTGGAAATATTTTTTTCTAATAAATTTATATGTTAATACAGTTGTTTTACACATTATACAGTCACATTATTTTAGTATAAAGTATATCTCATAATACCTACTCAGAATTTAAAAAATATATAAATATGCAATTGATGCTGAGATTCACGTGATCAAAATACGGAATTTAATAACCCTTATTTTTGTAGAAGTTCTATATTTTTTATTTAATTCTAAATAAACAAATTATTGAGTTTTGTTGTAACATCTTTAAAATTGTTCGAAATAATACCTGAATGGATATTGTTCAAAATAATATCTTTTAGCTCGTAATGGATATACTTCAAAATAATACTTATTTAATTCAGAATGCAGATCATTCAAAATGGTATTTACCCAGAATAAGAGAATGAACCAATTCAAAGTATATCTCATAAACTATTAGAGCTCTAGCTTGACTATGTATTTAAAATGAACAATTGCCTAATTTCACTCTTCCATTAAACATTTTACTACACTAAGTGTACGTTTTAAAAATATGTTTCCATACTAACTATAGTATGATGTTTTTGTTAATAATTACTAACTTATATTTATGAATATCTTGTCTATTTGTATTAACATTTGCAAGGAACAAATCTCTTTAAAATTTGAAGTTTTATATATATATATATATACATATATATAAAAGTAATAAGTAAGTGAAATATCTTAAATTTTGATTAGAAATTTAAGTACATATATTAAATTAATTAACTCTATAAATTGTTCGACCAATATGACAAAAAAAACTGAACTTGTAGTATGTTCAATGGTAGTTCATGAGAATGTTTGATTCTAGAAATTTCTAGATGAATTAAGGGTTGTGGCAAATAATGGAAGATCAACGATGATTATTGTGATAATCAAACCCCATTGCCAACAACCGAGACCCTAACTATCATAGTAAAGCCAAACATATTGATATCGAAGACCATTCTATGAGAGATATTACCGAGAAGGGTATTATGACAACTAAGTACACCATGATATACAGTATTATAGTTGATCTCTTCATAAAACCTATTGTGAGAGATTCCTTTGTGAGATAAGGAATCATTGGCTTTAGTGTACTTTGACATTTCTCTTCATATACTGTATTCGATGCTCACTAAAAAATATGACATGCGTGCATCATTAGGTTACAAGTTTATTTCATACACTTATTTATTGTCATATATTCTGTAATATCTAGTAATAAAAGATGTGTCAAGCAGGCGTGGTCGACTCTCTTACACGAGTGACCACCTCCAACTCTAAGTGAGCGGAGATGAGATAGTTTCTAGTTGTAAGAAGCTTTGAGAGTGGCCTTACTAGACATAAGTCACCATAATATGTGTTCAGGATGAGGTCATCTATGATATGACCGACGTGGAAATACCCATATCCATGTTGTCTGTAAGTAGTCAAGTTTGAGATCTCAGATATCACCAGTTACTTGTGATATTGTCTCCAAGATACTCTTTTTGAGATCTCTGAGTAAAGTCTTATATATAGATTGAGTCTCATACCTGTACAGTGTTAAAGAAATCTGACATATACCCTTTGAGAGATGGGGGAATAATACTGTAGCACATGTTTCATGCCACGTGTGATGAGATGACCATGGGATAGTGGGAGCTATAACTTGAGTCGATAATGTGATCATGATCTCCATTCCTACTGTATGAGACCCGAGATCCATTGGGTGGGATCTCTTGTGCCCTTATTACTTTTGGCTGCTTTTAGAAGTTTTGGTTCAGTGTTGCTACTTTAGTTTGTTTACCTATGGCCCAAAAGATAAATTAAGGTCTAAGAGGCAGGTCTAGAAAATCAGCTGAATTGAAACTGATAGATTTGAGTTTAGGAAAAGGAATGCCAATAGACATTATACATTGTGTTGTATTCACAGGTCGACCTGTTATGTTAATCCATATTGGGATTCAAATATAATAGTAAATACATAGTTGAGCAAACAATTGGGGATCACTTTCGATGAAGAAAGTGGCTCGATGGATGTAATTACATTGGGTTTGGGATACAACGAATTCTTTTTAATACTAACGATAACTCATCGATTATACTAATAGGTACATCGAGAAGTCTTTGCTTATAAGTGTACTCGCTGGTTGTACGACGCCCAATCCTGTATGAAAGTCCAATAGGGTGATGTGAAAGATCGCATGAGTTGTGATCTTGTGACGAACGTAAAATGCGCTCATGTGCAAGTGGGAGATGTTGGTTTTTTATGCCCATTGTGGGATATTTTGGTAATTGTGGGATAATAGGGTAACTGTAATTATCCTATTACCACTCCATTAACCATCGTTTATTTTTGAAAAAACTCCCTAATTAACCCTAGTATAGGCCTACGTGAGGTAAGGGTTTTCCTTTTCCTTTTCCTCAATAGAGAGCATGGAGGCTAGGGTTTTGAGAAAAGATGCACATCTCTATAGGGAGAGAATACCATGAGGGCTTGGGAATTTTCGCATAGGAAAATTTCGCTCATCAAAGGATTCATCGGACGTTGGATTGAGGTGCTATGGATATGCAGAGGTGGTTCGGTTTTCGTGATCACCATCCCGACAAGCAATTCGTTCGAGGGATATCGCGACTCCAGTAGATCTTGGAGACCTCATTGAGGTATTTACCTGAAAATTTTTGAATTATTTTATTACGCTTCCGCATGCACTTGTTGTGTCGATTAAATCCAACATTTTTTTATACCCCCACTAAATTTTAAGTAATTAGAAAAAAAAAAGAAATTAAAAAAACACTTAATCTCGGTTGTGTTCGTGTTGGCGGCATAAATCGAAATTTGGCCCGAGGTCTAATTCCCATGTGGGGAAAATAAGAACTTAGTAAGTCCAAAAAGTGTACCTAAGAAAGTGAACCCTATTATACATGACACTTGATAGTTAGAGGCAACTATCTAGTCAGGGTTTCAATAGAGAGACAACTATCCTAACGAATAGAGAGAATCATTGCATAACAGATTGAGAAATAGCAGCAGAGTTCTTCTGGTACAAAAAGCACTTACGATGTCTGACATCATCAAATGGTTGATAATTTGGGTTCAATATCTAAAAAATAAGGTAAATAAGTTTGTGTTGAGGAAATTATTGTCTCCTTAGTTTTGATAATAACAAAATCTCACATGTTGTTTTAATCAATCTATTTAGTATGCAACGGTCATAGAATCTGTCATAGAAGCAAGGCTTATTAGGTCATAGAAGCAAGATTTGTTTTTGATATTTGTTGAAGACCCAACCAGCAAGGTAAGTGTAGTTTGGATCTACACTTAACCTATTATTGATCCTAGATATATATAAAAGATACCCCAACATGAGGACAATTCATATTCCACCACTTAGAAATTTTTCTAAGTGTTGAAGTGTGATCATTTGACATATTTGAATAGCCACATCTTCTTATGTGCTGAAGTATTTCCAAAACCAAAAATTATGTTTCAAAGAAGGTGTGTGGAACTTCAATTTCAAACATGTATAGTTCAAATATCTTGCGAATATGTTAGAGAAAAATCAGCTAGAAGTTAGTTGATTATCCATTTTTACAGCAGAATTGTGTCAAAAAATGGTTGTCAAGGGATATTTAGCCTTTGATATCTTCACTAGTGGTCTTGGACTTTTGAATTTAATTATACTACATTATAATACTATAGTTGAAGAGCAAATATGATAATTCGTGACACAATTACTTCAAGATTTGGTGGAGAAAAAAGTGGCAAAGTTCGCTAATTGTTTTGAAAAATTCAGAATTGGGAGCAGTTTTTGAATTTTTTTAGAAAAACAATCTTTTGGATATAATCAAAACAATTCTAGAATTTGTTAGAGGGATGTTTAAACTTTGGGAGAAAAATATTTACTCTTGGTAAATATTAAATTCAAGAGGATTTGGAGGTTATTTTTCTAGGACAGTTGTTGAAATGGTTGCAGTAATTTTGGGAAAATTTTATTGCTGTTTGTTGAGCCTCTTTGGTATCAAATACAGCAACACTATCAGCATGCATTCAAGGAGTGAGAGCAGAGGACGTGAGTGGCTAAAAGATTATCATTTTTTAGACTTCAAAACACCAAAAGATTAAGAAAAATCCTGTCACTATCACATTTGTTATTTTACATATGTTTTAATTTTTTGATTGAATTTTGTGTGATTTGTCTTCCATTGTTGGACAAAGCAATCTTCATGGAGTGAAGATCAAAAGTCGACAAGTGGATATACATTATTGTTTTGGATCATAGTGGAAACTAGCAGGTTGCTAGAGCCCGACTTGTTTGGCTGGAATAGTGGATGTAGGCACAAGACCGAATCACTATAAACTAGATTTGTCTCCTTATTTTCTCTTTTATTTTTGTGATGTATTCTATAGATTAACCATAAATTTATTTAGATCTAAGTAGAGCTAGATAAAATTTTGAAAACTCAAAATTTAGACAACCAATTCAACCTCCTTCTTGGTTGTCTTTGAGACCAACAATTTGAAAAAATATATTTTTATGCATAATTTTTTTATAAATTTTATATATAAAAACAAGTACAAAATTACTAAACTATTTTTTTAACGTATGAAATTTTTGAAATAAGATTATGTACATAAGGAAGTATACAAAATTATTAAGATATTTTTTGGGCCAATTTTTTTTTTTAATTTTTCAAAAAATTTTCTAAATATTTTCTAAGCCTAAATTTTAGAAAATCATGCATAAAATAAAATTTGGACATAATTTTATACATAAAGCGAGTTACAAAATTAATAAAAAGTATTAAATAATTTAGTTGCATTTTTATATTAAAATTTTAGCTAGTTTAGTATGGCAAAATTAAGTAATATTATTATACCGGTGATCAATAAAATTTCTAAAATTAGTTAAAGTTTAGCCACAATAGTCATAATTAAATAGGAAATTACGTATAAAGGTATGATCACATTAAGAAAATGATAAATTTGTTATGAAATTTATTTTGTAATGATGGTTGATTTAGCGTATGTTTAAACTAGTTTTATCAAAAAGAAAGGAATAAATCTAAAATTGATTGATTCTTAAGTGGTTCCATATAACCAACCACCTATATAAAAACTTACTTAGTGCACTAGAGATGTAATACCGAAAAAACAAAAAAAAAGAAGAAAGAAATGGAAAAAAAGAGAACCCACCCCCCCTTTTATTTTATTTACTCTCTCTTCCTCTCCCACTCCCCATCCCCTTACTCGAAACCCTTATCCCTCTCCCATTCTCTCCCTCTCAGCATTCTCTCTCTCGCCACCCTCTCTTTGCTCTCTTCAAAACAATCAACTTCAAACACGGACCCA
Source organism: Dillenia suffruticosa (assembly GCA_033439265.1). Classification (NCBI taxonomy): domain Eukaryota; kingdom Viridiplantae; phylum Streptophyta; class Magnoliopsida; order Dilleniales; family Dilleniaceae; genus Dillenia; species Dillenia suffruticosa. The sequence continues at coordinate 13,429,861 of JAVTVX010000001.1, forward strand.
CATATTGAGACTTCCAAAAACTCCCAATAACCATTGGAGGTTGGATCTGGTGAAAGAAATGAGTTTTCTAGAGAAAGAAAAACTTAGAGTTTGGAATAACTTAACAAGATATGAATTGGTGGTTCCAATAGAGGTAATACTCCTTCTTAAACTTGGATTTGAATTATTTTTCTATAAATTTGGAATTTATGTTGAGATTTAGGGTTATGTAAAGAAAGAAAAATTTAGGGTTTGAAGGTAACTTGACTAGAGGCAAAATTGTTGACTCAAATAAAGTAATTTTCCTTCATTCATTTTAAATTTGAGTATATATTACTTGTATATAAATTTTATGTTGAGATTGCAAGCATAAAGTTTATAAGATTTAGACTTAAGGTATATATGATGTTAAAATTTAGGAAAATCTTGAAAGGGGAATTATTTCTCTAGGTTGATGATATGGTCTGATGAAATTAGATGATGGATTAGTGACTTTTGGAAAATTAGAGTTTGAATTGTGTGGAGAATATTGATTTTTCCTATTATCAGTTTGCAATGAATGAAAAATTTGTGTCATTGGATTAGGTTAAAACAATTTGAAGTTTAGGAGGGATTAACTTTGTTTTGGATCATCGATTGGGAATGTTAACCCTCCAAAAAGGTGAGTGGATTATATGTTATGTTTTAAATGAGTAAAATACTTCACTTGATTTTTAAAATGAGTTTTAAAATTTTTTGTATGCGTGAAATGTCTCTATACGTAAATTTAATATAGTTATACATCCAAATTATTGTAAATAAATAATGTGTCATGTTTTACGTGATGTATTGAGTATAACTTGATTTGACAAATAATTGAATTAAATTGTCACATTTATTATATTGGTTAAATATGGAATAGTGTATCTATTGTCTTGATATGTGAATCTGAACCCCTATCAGCAACTATAGTCATTCCCATATGGCCAATGGAGCAACATGGTGAGCGTTTTATTAGACGGGGAGGTAGTCAAGTTCAGGAGATGCTTCTTTTGTCCCTTTGAGCTAACTTGGTTGCACCATCAAGGAGGTCCAAAGCCAATACCAAGATTATGAGCATTTGATAAATGTAAAACGAATTAAAACTCCTTGGCGGATTTGCCCTTGGTCGTGGTAGACCACTATCAAACAAAGTATTTTTGATAATCCCCATTCTTTCACTACAAAACAAATGCCCAATTTAGACGGACGAAAACCATCTACTAAATTTACTAAAACTGTCGGTAGAACCTTCTCCGATGGATGGGCCTTCAATTGGCTATACACCAGTCAGGATAGGTCTATCCCGATAGTTTTGATCACTATTAGAGTATGTTTAGAATTTATACTAACGGTTAAAAAGTGCTAGTAAAATTACTATTTTTTATTATCAGTTTCAAAAGTATTGATAAAAGTTATTCTGTTTTATCACCGATTACCACATGTATTAGGAAATGTTACTACCTTTTATGTCAATTACGATAATTGTTTAGAAATGTTACTGCCATTTTTTATCAGTTACCACATTTGTTAAGAAATTTAACTATTTTTTATCATTGATTATCACAACTGTTAAGAAATATTACTATCTTTTATCGTTGGTTATGACAAGTGTTAGGAAATGTTACTATTTTTTATCGTCAGTTAACATAACTATTAAATAATATTCCTACATTTATCATTGATTACCACATATATTAGGAAATGTTACTATCGGTGACCACAAGTGTTAGGAAATGTTACCACCTTTTATCGTTAGTTACTACAATTATTAGGAAATATTATTATCATTTATCGTCAGTTATTACATATATTAGAAAATATTGCTACCTTTTATCGTCGATTACCACAACTATTAAGAAATGTTACTACTTTTTATTATTGTTTACATCAAATGTTTTGAAATATTATTACCTTTTATGTGGGTTAGAAAAGGGTTTGAAAATATTACTAACTTTTATCATGGATTAGTATAAATTATAATTTTGTATCATCGGTTACCATAAGTGTTAGAAAATATTACTATTTTTTTGTTCGCTAGAAAAGGGTTATGAAATAATTTTATCGACGGTTACGACATATATTAGTATAAGTTACAATCTTTATCATCGGATACTACAAGTGTCATATAAGTTACTATCTTATATCATTGGTTACTACAAGTATCAGAAAATATTACTATTTTATCATTGGTTACAGAAGTCTTAGAAAAGTTACTCTTTGTTTTGGTTTGATTAAAAAAGGATTAGAAAAAATTATTGTCTTTTATGCATCATCGTCATTGTCGGTTACCACCACAAGTGTTAGGAAATGTACTACATTTTATCATTTTCGCTTACTGCAAGTGATTGTAAAGATTACTACCTATCAAAATGTTAAAATTTTAGGAAATGTTAGAGACCATAAAATAAAAAATTACTAAAATAATATAATCGTAATCTTTATATTAATGAGAATGATTGATACATTAAGAAGATAACAAAAAAAAAGATTACATATCCCATAATTGCATATTTTCTGCATATCTTCTGAGATGCTTATGTCAAAAATGTTTTACTTCAATTACAAAAAATGTTACCATCATAATTTGACAGCACTGCCCCAACATCAACATTCATGTCAATCTATTCATAAAAATAAGTAGTGAGATGAATATAATGATACATTATAAAATATGGTTATAAATAAAAATATTACCTTTTAGCATAGAACCAGGTGGTGATGATGATGATAGTTGGTTTCTATGTGCATTCCCATCATCTAGTATTTAAAAAAGCTAACAATAAAAATAATTTAGATTATTGTTCAAACACAAAAGTAAAATTAGTAAGATTGTGGTAAAAACTAAAGAAATGACATTCAAACCTGAACACCAACAATAAACCTTGCTTTATTAACCATATTTATCAATTCATCTTATTGTCCACTTCCGACATGCACAACAACATGCATAAGAACATTGCTTTCCAAATTAGTAAGATTATGATTTTGTTTTATTAATCATTCCATCATAATAGTCATATTTTCGTTCTCAAGTCCAACTACTCAAAAAAATTAGAAATGGATAATTACTAATTACCTCACAATTAAATGATCTGTTTTTAAATCAAATTTGGGGTAACATCTTGGGATGATTGGGTTTCTTCAAATTCAAGTTGTTCTTAAGATGGTTGTGATTCTTCATGGTCAATTACAATACTCATCCTTCTTTAGTTCATCCCATTTTGATCACAAACTAGAAAATATTTCAAAATATAGTAGAACCCAACTTCTATTTAAAAAAATTGTGATTACATTTTATATAAAGTTATTCGGTAAAAGTTTCAATTCAATTTTTGATTGAAAATATTTGATAGAATGAGATTTTGGTTGAATTAGAAGTTTTGAGAGCTTTGAGGGGAGGAGAGGTTTCAAAGGGAAGAGAGCTTTTGAAGGGAAAGTGGGTTTACACGGAATGATTTATAGAATATTTGGTTCACCGCCATTTTCGCAAACAAAATTTCAAAACCCCACCATTTTTTTCCGCTTGCTTATTTTTTTTACGTTTTTACTTTTTACCGCATTTTTTTTCATTATTACATCACATAGTTTTGTGACTTTAACTTCATCCCAATTTAGTGCTTTTTTGATTATAACATCATAAGTTTTGCATTTTTGTGTTTTTGTTTCGGTCATTAGCATACAATTGTTGCCTCCTATTACTACAACTTGTTACTACATTACATTATGTTGCTTATATATGTTTTAATTTCATATCATTACATTATTTAAATTAATAATATTAATTATACCATTATTCTACTTGATTAATATTTAAATTTTTTTATATATTAGTTATACCATTATTGATTCATATTTAATTTTTTTATAATTAAGGAAAGTGACTTTGCTTAATAATTGACTAGGCGGTGTGCATATAGCAAAGGTGAATGTGTGTGCATGCTCATGCATGGTAGACCGCCCATATGCGCGGACCGTGCATGCGTGGTAGACCGCACATGTGCGGACCACGCACTGCGTAATTTTTTTCAAAAACAAATTGAAGAGACGCTTTCTAACTTCTCTTAGCTTGGAGATGAATTATATTGAAATTAATACCATTAATACCTATTAATATCCAACACAACCCAATCAAACCAATTCTAACTCGACCCAGTTATATTATTTAAAATTATTAATATTAAAAGCACTTTAACATGAAATATAATATTTCACATTTAACATTATTTAAATTACTTGATAATTATTAAGTTATATAATATACTTATATTATATTATAGTAATATAATATTAATAATAATGTAATTATTATTATACAAATATTATATCATTAAAAATTACATTATTTTGATAATCATAATTATAATAATTTTATATTATGACAATAGCTTGGTCATTCACTTAAATTGACCTAAATTGGTCGAATCCATAATATAATTTATAGTAATGCAATTATTATTCTCAAAATTTTTGTAAATTTTTTATTCTTTCATTAATTCAAGACATATCAATTCAACGGCTATAATAATCACTATCTATAAAGTGACCACCATTTTCATAAACAAATTTTGAAAATAAATTTTCAAAAATATTTTCCTTTTGCACGCATTTTTCATTACAAAATTTTTTCCTCATGTTTTCTCATTACACAATTTTTACAATTTTTTGGAATGTGTTATTATTTTACCTGCCTTTTTACCCTCTCTTTTTTCCTTACATATTTTAATTATTGTTTTAGTCACCATATTATAGCCAATACTTCTCTTTTTTCCCTTCATATGTGTTATTTTCAATGTTGTTTTCATATATGTTTACTAATGCAATTTCTAGGACTTGTTATGACTTGTTACGTCGCATGCAATTTATGCAATTTTTAGGACTTAATTTTCTTATATATGTTATTTTTCATATATTGTTACGACTTCTTACTTGCAATTACTACATTTTAATGACGATTTGGAGTATTCGTAGTTTGTTTGTGACATAAAATGCACTTTTTATCAACTATAGCACTTGTTATAACAATATCACTTGTTACCACTTGTTACCATTCATTATAACTATATCACTACACATGATGTACCAAATAAAATAGACCAAATAAAAATATAAAAATGGAGAAGACAAATCAATGATTGCATCATGTGTAAACAAAATTACATTTTGTAAGCATATGCATCCCATCCTATTCTATCAACATCATCATCATCATTCATCTCTGTTGATATATTTCCTTCATCTTCATCAACATTAGTCCAAATCCACACTTGATTGGTTGAGAGACTACTTTCTGAATTGTCACTTCATCACCCATGTCAAATTCATCTCGAATTTTGACATACTTTACAACAAGCCATCCTTTATGTCTTTTATTGGCCACATAAAATACCTTCTTTGCTTGTGATGCAAACACATAAGGATCATCCAATAGATCGGCACCGGTATGATTGAGATAGGAAAATTTCACAAGAGTTGAACCAAATCTGTCCTTCTTGCATCCTCGTTGTTCGTCAACCTAATCATACCGAAATAACACAAATTTATACATTCCATTATAGTTTACTTGAATGATTTGTCTTAACATTCCATAATAATTAACTTTACCTTGAATGATTCTTTTATCCATCGCACTTGCATAACTAACGTCATCCACTGCTACCACAACTTTTGAATTCTGAATTTGAAGGCATATCTCACGATCTTTTGTATGGAATCGATATCTATTGATTAGATGCCGATTGTAATTTCTAACCAATGGATCTAGTCTACAAGCAATCCATTTAATTTCATCTGTAATCTCTCCGGCTATTTTGGATTTGTAACCTAGAAAAAGAAATTTAAGAAAATTAACTATTGAAATACTTTAACATGTAAATAGAAGGAATCAATAACATTAAAAATTGATATACTTATATGATGACTAAACCAGATAGTGAATTTTTACTATGAAGTTTCTAAATTTGTACTACAAAAAAATAGGCTTTTAGCCACAAATTTAGCGATGAAAATTTTTAAAAAATTCGTCGCTAAAAACATTAGCGACGGATTTAGTGATGAAAAATTTTTCGTACCTAATAACGCGTTGCAAAAATTTAGCGACGAAAATTAGAAATCCGTCGCTAAATTTAGCGACAAAAATATGAAATTTGTCGCTAAATTTAGCGACAAATAATTTTTCGTTACTAAAATTTGCCACAAAATTTAACCCCCGCCTACAAGCGCGCCCGCTCCAGCATCAGCCCTCCTCACTTAATTGCTAGAAAACTGTAAAAGCGTTTAACCACCAAGCCAAATGTTAATATGTGATATAAATATTTTTTTTAACTTATTATCTTTACTTCACATTTTTCTAATAATAATAAAATAATATATAATAACAATTTAAAATAATAAATAAAATAACTTTTTTTACTTATCATCTTTCATTCACATTTTTCTAATAATAAAAAAATAATATATAATAACAATTTAAAACAATAAATATAATAACTTTTTTACTTAAACCACCAACCTAAAATAATATTAATTAAAAATAATAAATATGATAATTTTTAATAAAATAAAAAATAATAAAATACTAATTTAAAATAAAATAATAAATTAATTTAAAAATATATTAATATTATATTTTGTTTTCTTCTTTTTTCTTTTATTTTATTATTTTATTATTCTTTTTCATTTTTATTTTATTTTTTTAATCCAAAGTTTAAATATGGATTACGACGTCTTAATAATATAAAATTATAATTATCAATAAATTATAATATATTAATAATTAAAAAAATCTATATATTTAATCATAAAATATTTTTATCCGTTTGAATATATAAGAAATTTCAATATAATTATTATATATAAGAATTTCAATAATGAGAATAGAAAGGAAAAAAAACCCAAAAATAGAGATGAGAGTTAGAGGAAGGAAAAAAAAAGTGAGAATAGAAAAAAAAATGAGGAGGAAGAAACAAAAAAAAATATATTATCACACAAGACTTAACGGTGGTGTAGTGGTTGACATGTATTCCATTCAAATTTGAGTTCCAAGGTTCAAATCCCTTCAATAGAATTTTTTTAGCATTAAAACATTGAAGGGCGGGCGAACCCGAGTCCTAAAAGAGGATCTATTTTGGGTTGGAAGAAAAGGAGAGGCTTGTAAAAAGGGTGGGGTACACCTTGCTGCACGACAATGAGGGTCTATAGACAAGGGTGGCTCGAGAATAAGAGAAGGGGGAAAGAAAGAAGAAAGGAAGAAGGAAGAAGGAAGAAAGATTAAGAAAAACTAAGTAAAATCGGTAAAGAAAAGAAAGGGATATGACTTACGGTTTTGGAGTTAAGCAAAGGTTTTGCACCACAGGGATCTCTCAAGCAATTGCTCTCCTTCAAAAAATGTAGGCCTAGCCTTGTTGCACCGTAGGGATCTCTTACAAGACAAAGAACATTAGACAAAGCAAGTGCTGTCCAAAGACTGCACTATGCAATGCCTAATATCCTACACTCAAATCTCTCACTAATGAGAAATAAAAAGGGATGAAATTCTCAATGCTTAATTGTATTTCTGATATGAAAATGAGGGGGAGTACATGGGTATTTATAGGCAAGGGAAGGGGAAAAAATTGGGCAGCAATGGGAACATTTCGGTCAAATGCACACCCTTGGCTGAAGTATGAGTTCCTTTGGTCTATAACTGCCTAAAAAGAGTCCCTTCGCCCTATATAATGATACCCCACTTATTACAATACTTCAAACATGAGTCTTGACACTTAAAATACTAAATAAAAGGGCATAAATATTGAAATACTAATAATATAAGTAATTTGTCCAGAATTGGATAGAATGTGAGTAGTTACATGTATGATGCTCATGTCTCTTGGCTGTTTGCATGCACTTGCTCTTCTCCTTGCACCATTTCGTTGCCTACTGCCTTGGAAACACCTTTGGAAGTTATCTTGGCTTGGGCTCCTCGATTGCTTACTGGTTGCTCTTGAATTGGTACCTTAACACATGCTGGTGCTGGTGCCTTTTCACTTGGTGCTGGGGTTGCATTGCTTGGTGCTGGCACTTGCATTCCTTTGGGCATTGCTCCTTCTTTGTGCTTCTTTATGGCCTCTTCTGGTGTCTTCTAGTCCTTAAAACATAATCGAGGCTTGGTGGCAACCTTTGGTGTGACTGCTCGATCGTGGCCTTTGGTGAGAAACTTGTGTCCATGCGAACCTCCATCGCATTTGTCCCAATGCCTTGCTTGCTAAATACTGCATGTTGCTAGTTGTTCGTTGCCTTATGCTCATATTCTTTTGTTTGCTGCTTATTGCTTATGGCTTTTGGCTCATGGTCTTGTTGCTTATTGCTCACGGCCCTTGGCTCGCGGCCTTTTGCTTGTAGTAGCTACTTGTGGCTTGTTACTTGAGACCTTTCACTTGCTCGTGTCCTTTGGCTTATGCCTCTTGGTCATGGCCTTTCATTCGCACCCTTTGATTGGGACCTTTCGTGTGAACCTCCATGCTATCTTTTCGAGTGTTGCTCATGGTCTTTTGAGGGTTCGTTACATTCGCCCCTCCTTGAAGAGGAACCTTGTCCTCAAGGTTGATGAGAACTTTACCTCCTTCAGGTCTTGACAATGCATCTACTACATGATTTTCCCAGCCTGGATGGTAGATGACTTCGAACTCATATCCTTGTAACTTCGCGACCCATGATTGTTGCTGAGGAGTCATGACCTTTTGTTCCATGAGTGCTTTAAGTGGCTGCTGATCAGTGATGATTTTGAACTTTCTGCCAAGTAGGTATGGTCTCCATACACGAATTGCTTCAATTACCGCAAGTATTTCTCTTGCATAAACTGACCAGGATTTCTTCTGAGGGCCCAATGCCTTACTGATGTATGCCACTGGTCTCTTCTGCTGGACAAGAACTGTTCCAATGCTAATTGCACTTGCATCGATGTGAGTTTCAAAGTCTTCGTTAAAATTTGGCATGGCTAGAACTGGAGTGGTCGTCATGGCTTGCATTAGGTCTTCAAATGCCTTCTCTGCTTTTATTGTCCATCGGAATGAATCCTTTTTCCGCATGTCTATGAGAGGTCGGGCAATGTTGCCATAATGTTTCACGAATTTCGGTAGTATCCGGTAAGGCCTAGAAATCCACGGAGTTGTGTGATGGTTGTAGGCTTTGGCCAAGATAAAACCGCTTCAATCTTCTTCGGATCTACTCGAACCCTATTGGCCGTGATGATGTGGCCAAGGTATTCTACTTCTTGCTGTCCCCATGTGCACTTGGTGGGCTTGATGTGAAATTGGTTGGTAGCAAGGATGCTAAGTACTTCCTTTAGATGATGTAGATGATCTTCCCATGTTTTGGAATATACCAAAATGTCATCAAAGAAGACTAGTATATGCTTCCTCAATTGTGGCCGAAATGTTTCGTTCATACACGCTTGAAAGGTGATTGGTGCATTGCACAATCCAAACGGCATAACGAGATATTCATAGTGGCCATTGTGTGTGTGAAAAGCCGTCATTGGAATATCCTCCTCCTTCATGCGAATTTGATGATATCCTGATTTGAGATCAAGTTTAGAAAAGTACCTTACTCCTCCTAATTCATCCATCATCTCATCGATAATAGGAATTGGAAATTGGTCCTTGACTGTTGCTTTGTTGAGGGCTCTGTAATCGGTGTCGAATCTCCATGACCCGTCCTTCTTCTTGACTAATAGCATTGGACTAGAGAAGGGGTTGTTGCTTGGTCGGATGAGTCCATTCTTTAACATTTCCTTAACTTGCTTCTCGATCTCTTCCTTTTGAAAGTGTGCATACCGGTAGGGGAAACTTTCAACGTCTTGTTGGGCTATTTCAAGAGGATGGCATGATCATAATCCTTTGGTGGTGGCAGGCTCTTTGGCTCCTTTGTGATTTATGGGAATCTGGCCAATAAGTCTTCAATTTCGGTTAGAATGTTCTTCTGATCAGGTTGTTCTTCTTCCGAGGCAAGGTTACTTGTACTGCATAAGCTTGTGCGCTCTTCCGGATGGCTTTCTCCATGTTTGATATTTCCAATCCTTTAGATAGTTCTTTGCTATCCTTTTTGAGTTTGATCCATCGTCCATCATGTATGAACTCCATTTCTTGCTTCTTATAATTGGAAACAGGTCATCCAAGTGTCTCGAGCTATTATACCCCTAGCACGATGTCCATTCCCATTAAAGGTAAAGAGTAGAGCTCGGTTCGAATGTCATACCCTTGGATTTGAATGGTGACATCTCAGTGGATCTCTGAACATGGTAACTTTTCGCCACTTACAACTTTCACTTCAAATGATTGCACTTCCTTTACTGGTAACTTCAGCATACCGGCTGTCTCATGATTGATAAAGTTGAGAGATGATCTGTTGTCAATGAGCAGGGTTACCTCTCTATTGTTAACTCTTACCTTGGTGCGCATCGTTCGTGGCCCTTGAATTCCGGCCATTGCATGAATTGATATTGCTGGTCCATCTTGAAAGGTGTCTTCTTCTTTATACTTGGCTTCTTCTTGAAGTGGTGTCCCTTCATTTTGTCAATAGGTTCGATCATGAAAAGTCGTGGTTGCTTGCACTTGTGTCCGGGGGTGAACTTTTCATCACAATAGAAACATAAGCCCTTGGCTCTTCTTGACTCGATCTCGGCATAGGTGAGTTTATTCACTCCTTGTGGTGTCTTGGTTGATATGGGTTGTGAAGGAACCTTAGAAGTAGAGGGTTTAAGGAATAGTTTGGTACCTCCTACTCTTTTGTTGACTTGCTGCCGTGATGTCTTGTGGATGTCTTAAAGTTATTCATTCTTGAGTCTTGCAATCTCCTATGCTCGAATCAATGTCTTCGGCCATTGTAACTTTACTTCAGTTGCAAGTTCAGGCTTGAGTCCTCCTATGAATGCGCCAATAAGTGCCACTCCACACTAGTTGAGATTCTTTCGAACTCCTTTTGATAGTCTCTAGGGATGTAGTTTGCTTGAGGCGTGTGAGGGCTTCATCATAGTTGGTGTATTTGGTGTCTCCAAATCTCTTCATGATTTCCTTGCATAGTCTTCGCCATGATATCTCCTTTTGTCTTGCGATGTATCTCTCCTTGAGCCATTGATACCAAAACCGCACTTCTCCTTCAAAATAAAAACTTGCTATACGTACCCTTTCATTGGAGGTTGTTGGATAGTATGAAAAGTATGTTTCTGCACGGGCGATCCATGTTGTAGGATCTCCTTCTTGAAATCGGGGGAACTCTAGTCGATGTTGATCATTTCTATGCCTTCTTGGTTGAATCTCTTCATCACTTCCGCTAGTTGGTAGCTCTTGGTCTTCATCTTCGTCGATGGATGAGGGTGGTGATGGAACTTGGGTTAGTGGTATAGATGTTTCTCCAATGTTGTCCACGGCTGGTTGTTGATGTGGGCGCCTTCGGCCATGCATTCTTTCGGTTGGCCTCCCTACTCTCATTTCTTGTAGTATGTAGTGATATTTGCAAGGCTTTGCTCCAGAATATTGAACCGTTGGTTCATATCTTGTCTTTCTTTTTGAGCGGCTTCAAAGTTAGACTCAAGGGTTTCAAGCCGTTCCCTTTGAGTTGGAACCTTTTCGGCTATAGTGAAAAGTTTTTGTGTTTTTTGTTTTTGTGAAAAAGAAAGAATAAGTTTTTGGACAAGGGAAAGAGGGGTGTTTGAGGAAGATGGTGGAATGATTTTTGAAGAGAAGAAAAGAAAGGAAAATGAAATTGAAAGGATCGAAAGGACCCTCTCAATGAAAGCACCAAATATGCGGCGAACTCGTGTCCTAGAAGAGGATCACGGCTTGTTTTGGGTTGGAAGAAAAGATGAGGCTTGCAAAAAGGGTGGGGTACACCTTGCTGCACGACAATGAGGATCTATGCACAAGGGTGGCTTGGGAATAAGAGAAGGGGGAAAGAAAGAAGAAAGGAAGAAGGAAGAAAGACTAAGAAAAACTAATTAAAATCGGTAAAGAAAAGAAAGGGATATGACTTACAGTTTTGGAGTTAAGCAAAGGCTTTGCACCGCAGTGATCTCTCAAGCAATTGCTCTCCTTCAAAAGACGTAAGCCTGGCCTTGTTGCACCATAGGGATCTCTCACGAGGCAAAGAACATTAGACAAAGCAAGTGCTGTCTAAAGACTGCACTATGGAATGCCTAATATCCTACACTCAAATCTCTCACTAATGAGAAATAAAAAGGGACAAATTTCTCAATTCTTAACTGTATTTCTGATATGAAAATGAGGGGGAGTACATTGGGCAAGGGGAGGGGGAAAAGAATGGGTAGCAATGGGAACATTTCGGCCAAATGCACACCCTTGGCTGAAACATGAGTTCCTTTGGTCTATAACTACCTATAACTGTCTAAAAAGAGTCCCTTCGCCCTATATAATGATACCCCACTTATTACAACACTTCAAACATGAGTCTTGACACTTAAAATACTAAATAAAAGGGCATAAATATTGAAATACTAATAATATAAGTAATCTGTCCAGAATTGGATAGAATATGAGCAGTTACTTGTATGATGCTCATGTCTCTTGGCTGTTTGAATGCACCTGCTCTTCTCCTTGCACCATTTTGTTGCCTACTACCTTGGGAACACCTTTGGAAGTTATCTTGGCTTAGGCTCCTCGATTGCTTGCTGGTTGCTCATGAATTGGTACCTTAACACATGCTGGTGCTGGTGCCTTTTCACTTGGTGCTAGGGTTGCATTGCTTGGTGCTGACACTTGCATTCCTTTGGGCATTGCTCCTCCTTTGTGCTTCTTCATGGCCTCTTCTGGTGTCTTCTGGTCCTTAGAATATAACCGAGGCTTGATGGCAACCTTTGGTGGTGACTGCTCGATCGTGGCCGTTGGTGAGAAACTTGTGTCCATGCAAACCTCTATCGCATTTGTCCCAATGCCTTGCTTGCTGCCGCTGCATGTTGCTCGTTGCTCATTGCCTTATGCTCATATCCTTTTGCTTGCTGCTCATTGCTCATGGTTTTGTTGCTTATTGCTCGTGGCCCTTGGCTCGCTGCCTTTTGCTTGTAGCACACTGCTTGTGGCTTGTTGCTTGAGACCTTTCACTTGCTCGTGTCCTTTGGCTCGTGCCTCTTGGTCGTGGCCTTTTATTCGCACCCTTTGACTGAGACCTTCCGTGCAAACCTCTATGTTATCTGCTCGGGTGTTGCTCCTGGCCTTTTGAGGGTTCGTTACACAGGCATGCCAACAGGACGCGTGCCTACCTGCGCCCGCGCATGAGCGCCCGTGTAGGCGCGCCCACGCTGGCGCCCGTGCATGCATGCGCGGGGGCCCGCATAGGCTCACTCCCAACATGCCCGCCAGATTAATATTAATTAAAAATATTATAAAACAATAATAATTTGATTTGTATTATTGAATAAAATAATACAAATAAAATAAAAGGTACCTATACAATAATAAAAAATATTAAATAAAACAAAAAAAGAAAAAATTTTAATTAATAAATTTAAAAATATTATAACATAATAAATTGATTTGTTCGTTTTAAATAATATAATTTAAATAAAATAAAATATATGGTTCTTTTTAAGATTTAAATAATATTATTCTTTAAAAAAAATGAAATATAATATAATAAAATAAAATATTAAATTAAAATATTATAAAATAATAATTTGATTTGTTAAAATTAAATAAAAAATTAAATAAAAAATTAAATAAAAAATAAAAAATAAAATAAAATTCTAATTAAAAAAAGATTAAATTCAACAACGGATTTGGAATCCATCACTAAATTATTGACGGATAAAATTCATCGTCTCTAAATTAAATTTTAAATTTAAATATTATATTAATATTATATTTTATTTAATTTTATATAAAAAAAACTTAGTGACGGATTGAGATTTTGTCACTGAATTTAGTTACGGAAAACAAAACCGTCGCTAAATTAATTTTTAATTTAAATATGACATATTAATAAAATAAAAAAAATAATAAAAAAAATAAATTTCTATTTAAAAAAGATTAAATTTTATGATGGATATGAAAATTTGTCACTAAATTAGCGACGGATATAAATTTATCGTTAAATCGATCGCTAAATTCGAGACGGATATAAATTCCTCGCTAAATCCGTCGCTAAATTATCAACGGATTCTTTATTCGTCACTAAGTTACCGACGGATTTCTTGATCCATTGCTAACTTAGTGACGGATTTTTAAATCCATCACAAAATCCATCGCTAATTTAATCTTTTTTTTATATAAATTTGTATTTTATATTTTGTTTTCTTCTTTTTTGTTTTACTTTATTATTTTATTATTCCTTTTCATTTTTATTTTATTTTTTTGAATCCATAGAATAGTTTAAAAATCGATAGTCGCCTAACCTAACCATCCGTGCCATCCGTATCATTATCTCCATTCTCCGAAAACTAATGTTTGATCTACTTAGCAAACGAGATGGATCGTCAAATATGGATATATCATCTATTATCTTTCTTGTTGATAACAATGGCAAATGAAGATGAACAACTGAACTTTTAAATACAATTGAATTATATGAGAGAAGCGAACAGATATAGAAGATGAAAAACATAAATAGTAAACTCCACAATCGCGACTTATTTAAAATTATCTATTATAGATTTATTGAATTATTTATTGTTGTAAATTCTCAGTTTGTTAAAAATTATAATATTTATTATATATTTAATTTAATTTCGTTATTCATAATTGGTTAAAACGGAGACATGGTAAAAAAAATATTTCCTAACAGAGTATAGAAAAAATTTAATTACGAAATTATCCTTAAATTTTGAAATATAGATAATAAATTAGCAACGAATTTAGCCACGAATACTTTTTTATGGCTAATTAGCGACGAATTTAGCTATAAATATTTTTTTGTGGCTAATTAGTGACGAATTTAGTCACGAATTTTAGAGTTCGTTGCTAAATTTAGAGATAGACATTTTTTGTGGCTAATTAGCGACGAATTTAACAACGAAAAATTTTTGTAGCTAATTAGCGATAGAATTTCCCACGAAATTTTTTCGTTGCTAAATTTAGCGACGAAAGTTGTCACGAACTTTTTTTGTCGCTAAATTTATTTAGCTACGGATATCTATATCCGTGACAAAATTTAGCCATGAAATATTATTCATCGTTAATTAGCGACGAAATTTGTAAAGAAAAATTTTTTGTCGCCAATTAGCGACGAATTTAGTCGCGAAATTTTTTTCATCACTAATTAGCGACGAATTTAGCCACGAATGATGTGTTTGTCGTTAATTTAGCCACGACTTCCTTTTCGTCGCAAATTTTATGCAAATTAGCGACAAAAAAGTTTCTGTCACTAAATTCGTCACAAAATAGCAATGAATTTTTTCTGTCGCGAAATTCCATGGCTAAAACCGTGTTTTTTTGTAGTGTTGGAAAGTAATTAACTTCTACCCACAATTTGTTCTTCGAACATGTTGCATATGTTCCCTTCATGTGAAACAATACATATAATTATATGATATTAGATTTTAATATTGATAAATATATATATATATATATATATATGAAAGTATATAATTACGGTGAAATAAATACGAGAAGATATTTTTTGTGCCAAAATGAACGAGTGAATAAATTGGCACAAAAAAAAAGTTGATTAAATTGCTGCACCAAGAAGAGAAGAGAGAGGCTTTGTGGTATGCTACGTGTGTGTTTTTAGAATTCATATAAATTATATAAAATATTGATAATTAAATTTTTTGATATTATATAAAATTACATAATATTAATATTATAACTCACAATCAAAAATATATCATAACACTATTATATAAATTACTAATTTAATAATATTAATAATTTATTAATTAAATAATTAATGTACAGCGTGCCGCCAAGCACGGTTGCCCTGCATGGGCATGCACGGTAGCTCCGTGCTTGTCGCATGGTGGCATACACGGGCGTCGATGCTAGCATGCACGGTGGCCTGCATAGGTGCTTGCATGTGCTCTACGTGGGCATGCGTGGGAGCCCTGTGCTTGCCTGTGCCGTGGCATGCCCTGGAGCCCTGAACTTGCCTGTGTCGTGGCATGCACAGGTACTCCCGTGGGTATGCCAGGCGCCCATGTGGCCAATTGCATGCACCTTTGCCCCGTGAAGGCATGCATGGTGGCCTGGCATTTGCCTACGCAGGTGCCCGTGTGAGTGCTTTTATGCGTGGTTGCCCCACCCAGGCATGCGTGGTAGCATGTGCGAGTACCCACGTGAGCAGTTGCGTGCATGCTTGCCCCGTACTGGCATGCGCGGTGGCATACGCGGGTGCCCGTGCGGGCACTTGCATTCATGCTTGCCCCGTGCAGGCATGCCTGGTGGCCTGGCACTTGCCTACATGGTGGTATGTGCGGGTGCCTGTGTGGGCATGGGCGGCCACCCATGCAAGCATGCACGGGTGTCTACATGGGCATGGCTTGGCACGCGCGAAGGCAGTTGCATGCGCGATGGCATGGGCGGGTGCCTTCATGGGCAGGCGCCTGTGTAGGCGCTTGCATGCCCGCTTGCCCATGTGGTGGCATGCGCGGGCACTCGTACAGGCATAGCCGAGCACCCGCACTAGTGATTGCATGCGTACTTGCCCCGCGCAGACATACGTAGTGGCCCCATGCGATGGTAAGCGCGGGCGACCGTGCAGGCATGGGTGGGAGCCCACAAGAGCACTTGCATGCGCGGGTGCCTGAGCGAGCATAGGCGAGCGCCCTCACATGCGCTCCACACCCGCTCATTCCATCGTGCGGGCAAGCGGGCGCTTCCTTCTTTTTTTATGCAAAAAGTGTTAGCACGATTAAAAACCTATTTTTATTGTGTGAACCACTATACCACAATGTTTTGTATTTATGATCTTTTTTTGTTTTTTTATTCCTCTCTTCCTTCCTCTCTTCCTTCCTCTCTATCTCCCTCACCCCTCTATTTTTTTTCGCTATCTCACTTTCACCTTTTTTCTCCTTATCTCACTCTCACCTCTATTTTTTTCTTTCATGATGCGGTCATGTTTCTTTTTTTTTTCCTTTCTATTCTCAATGAATTTTATTTATATAATGATACATAAAAATAAAATAAAATGAATGTGTTATGAGTTATTAATATTATTTTGAACATGAAGTATCTGTGATTAAATATATAGATTTTTAAAATTATTAATATATTATAATTTAAATTAATATTGATAATTATAATTTTATGTTATGATACTAATGTAGTATCTTCCACTCATCCACTAATCGAACAAGGTCTAAATTGGTCCAACAATAATATAATTTATAGTAATATATATGGTAACATATATGATTTATATAGTAATATAAGATTGATATTATTATGTTATTGGAAAATTGTGGATTTGTATCTCAAAACAATTCCAATTCTTTTGTAAATGTTTTATATTTTCATTAATCCAACCGTTGGGTAAAGTTGGACATATCACCGATTAATCCAATGGTTGCAATAATATTTTTAAATTAAATGGAGATATCATATCACAGGCGACATATACCGCCATTTTCACAAATAAATTTTCAAAACCCCTTTTCCGGTCTCTTTTCATTATACAATTTAAACCCATTCATTACACAATTTTTTTGCCTCTTTTTTATTACACACTTTAATCAATATCCTCCGTTTTAGTCATTACTCCTCCTTTTTTCCCATGTGTTATTTCTCATATGGTTACTAATACATTTTTTAGATTTTGTTATGACTTGTTACCTTGCAATTACTAACTTTTATGCAATTTTTAGTACATTCGCAATTTGTTTGTGTTTTGCATGTTAGCCATTGGCAAATTAATTTAATTTAAACTAATTCATTAGATTATTTTTAAATCTAGTTTTCACTTAAATTTTCACTTAAATTTGATTTAAACCAATTGTTGTATGGAAACATCTATCTTGTCGCTTGGATTTTTAAGACCAAGAATAAACAATTTGAGTATGAAGTTTGTAGAGTTCATACACAAACAAGGAGACATGTTATATAGTATCATGAGCACCGACAAAATGTTATGTATTCATTGTTTTAAATGGATTGAAACCATTTACTGCTAGCCCTAATCGAATATTTCTTAGGTCAGAAGAGAAGTTAGTGTATAGAGAATCAAACTCCTTCCATGTACGAGAATCTATTGGGTGTCTTAAGAGTCCATCTTTTGTTCTCTTATCATGAGTATCTCATCAAAGAAATAGTTTAGTCACATGTAAATAGTCTTTGCAATCTAAAAGAAAACCGTGTCAATATTTTGACAAATTTTTTTTATTAATATCTTGATTTATTTGATCTCCATCTGCATTTAGTTTCCATCTAAAAACACCATGCATATAACATGTATCGTCTTTAACTCTATGTTTTAAGTACAACATACAATCATTAGAACAAAATATGTATTTTCTTATATCTTGGCGCTAAATAAGAAAATAAAGAAATAAAATGTTTGTGATCCGAAAAATAAAAATTTGATTAAATTGGTGTTAAAAGTAAATTGTAAATTGTAAATAAGGAAATAAAAAAATAATATGTGTTTCCAATATAACATACAATCATTTGATTTCCATCTAAATTGTAATGTTAAAATGTTAAATTTTATAAATTAAATGTGAATTAAAATAAGTTAATATTAATATTGTTAGCCTTTTTTTGGAACTTAAATAAAATTATATAATATTGATAATTAATGTATTATTGTCATGATTTCATATTATAATATTATATTATCAAATAATAAAAAGTAAATCTTAACACTATATTATATAAGTTACTAATTTAATATCATTATATTATTTAAATTAATGATAGTAATAACTTAAATTAATAATTTCATATCATTATATTATTGTAATTAATAATATTAATAAATTAAATTAATAATATGCTGCTCAAAACAGGGCATGCGGTGTGGGACTGCACTTGCCTACACAATAGAAATGCACGAGCAGCGTGGGGTACCGTGCATACCTGTGCGGTAGAGTTACGGGGACATGTGCAGGTGACCGCACATGCCCACGCCCCGCGCTTACTTACGTAGGGCCCACACATGCTCACGACTCGCGTTGTAGCCCAGTGCGGGCATGCATGGTAGAGCCGCATGAGCATATGTGGGGGATCATGCTTGCCTGCGTGGGGCGCGGGCATGTGTGGTTGCACTGGCAGTGCAGGGACCACATATGCCCGCACCCTGCGTGGTACCACGACTTACAATTATTACTATCTGTTATCACAATTTTACTATTTGTTATAAATTTATCATTAGTTATCACTATATTTCACTCCAATAAATAATAATATTATCTGACTATACTAATACCAATTATCACTATATTTCACTTCAATGAATAATAATATTATTAGATTATATTACCACTAATTAATACAAACTTACAAACTGTTATCACTATATTACCACTAGTTATTACAAATTTATCACAACTTATCAGAAACATCTGTTATCACTATATTATCAATAGTTATCACAAACTTACCATAAATTATCATAAAAACTTGTTATTAATATATTATCACTAGTTATTACTATATTTCATTCCAATAAATAACAATATTAATAGATTATATTATCACTAGTTATCACAAATAATTATAAACACCTGTTATCACTATATTACTACTAATTATCATAAAATTATCACTAGTTATGACTATATTTCATTTCAATGAGTAATAATATTTGCAGACTATATTACTACTAGTTATCACAAATTTATCACAACATATCATAAAATTTTCATGTTATAATAATACACCACCTGTTGTCACAAATTATCCCCTGTTATTGCAACTTATCACCAGATATCGCATATGGTTTGACATCTTAACTCTTAAGTTTTTAAACTACTCCTAAAGATTATACAAATGGCAGAATATGACATATATAGAGATTTTTTCAAATAGTCAATAAAGAGTACCACATTTACTGATAAAAACTAATAACTATCAAAATAATATATATCAAGTAAAATATATGAGTTAGCATAGTCATAGACTTATACAGACGGTGTGGTTAAGTAGATCCTAAAAAAAAGTCAGATAGTGATTGTTTTCAAACCTCCCTAAAACTATCATATTTACTAACCACAAGTGATAACTATAAGCATTGAATATCGTTTTTATAGACGGTTGTACTAACTTTACTAACGGTTGATAAATTTTTCTTGATGCTATAATTTATACCGTTGGAAAATGTATATATTTCCCTACGATTTCTTAAAAAACGTCTCTACAGGGCATAAGAAACCGTCATTATATGTCATCGACAATAAAAGTTATCATCAGCATAGAACTTTAATTTTATAGTGTTTGTTTGAAAACTATAATATGATTTGAATGCATAAAACTTGTTTTATTGTGATATCTAAATTTGGTCGGACAACCTTAATATTTATGCAAAACATTTATGAAATTGAATATGATGGAAATGATTTTCATTTAATATTATTTGACATATCCACACCTACCCTTCAATCATTGCATAACATGTTATTTCACTCACTAAGTATTGTTTGTACTCATTCTACTCATTTCATTTTTTTCAGAGGGCATTTAGTTTGGAGATTAGTTCCTCTCTTGAGCCGGATTGAAGATATTTGGAGAATCTCTTCTGGTATCGGTTTCTTTTGATTATATTCTAAGATATTGTGGACTTTTGTGGAGATATTGATTGTAACTATTTTTTAAGAACTATTTTGAATGCTATCTTTGCTAATTTTAGACTTTAAATTTTGTTTAGTTTTGAATATGTATACTGAGGACCTATCTGATTAACTAAAAGTTTATATGGGAATTGTTTTTGATTGAATTGGTTTGGATCCCTTGAGTAGAGACTTATTTTATATTTTATAGAATTGATTGGAATAGCTAGACTATCATTGTGCATGTATTTGGATTTGAATAGTCTGGATGGCCTTATGCACGCATATTTTAAATAGGGACGAATCTGGCTAGTCCTTTGATTGCGTGATGGATGTATGTTGGTTTGTTTGGATTTGTTAAATAATTTTAGAAAATGGATAGATATCGATGAATATCTTACGATACTCTGGTATATGGGTTAGACTTACCCGTACTCCAAAGTAACGTGACGGTTGTTGTGTACTCGATCCGAGGGTCGAAACGTGACAATTTTATTGGTGTCAAATATTAGACTCTTATTTTGTAAAAGTTTGAGAGGTTTTCAAATATTTCCAAATATTTTTAAAAGTTTTCAATTGTTTTCAAATTATTTAAAAATTTTGGTGATCAAAATGTTTCCAAAGGGTTATTAAAATGCCTCCTATGGACCCTTGGAAGTTGAGTTCATTTTTTTTAAGGGGTTAGGTATTTAGTTTTCACCTACTTTTACATACTAAGCGTAGTTTATCTCTTGTAAAATTACAATACCTCCCCGACAAAGAATGAAGTTTCATCATCTTTACACGTGCCTTCTTCAGCTCTTACTTACCCGGCTCCACCAACCGAGACTCCAACTCCACCGTTTGCTGCATTCCAACAAGTGATGGAGTGGTGGATGGCCAATGGGGTTCAAATGTAAACTCCACTACAAGTACCAACTCCTCTTCTGACGTCTACTTTCGTACCGAGTGCTGTGATGGCACTACCTCCCCCTCCTATTGTTGCTTCAACTGACCACCCAACCATTGAGTTGTCGAAATTGATTAAAAAGGTGAGACAACTTGGATGTGAAACATTTTTCAATACAAGTGATGCATCAGTGGCCAAGAATTGAATTGGCTGTATCCAAGAGATCATTACGATATGAGGTTGAACAATGAGTTGAAATTGATGGTGGTGATTACGTTGTTGGACAAAAGTGCTCGCTCTTAGTGGAAAAATGTGAAGAGTGTGTCTTCTTCTCCTCCAACTTGAGATGAATTCCTTAGAAAATTCAATGAAAAGTATTACACTTGCTTCTATAGAGATCAAAAGTGGGAAGAATTTTTCAAATTGGTGCAAGAAAACAAAATGGTGACCAAATATGAGATGGAGTTTACGGAACTATATACATATGTTCCAAAATTCATTAACTTCAAAGAGTCCTTGTGTAGTAACTTTGAAGTGGGCTTGAATTTGAACATAAAGGAGAAGATATCAGTGACTAAATCCTATACATATAAAGATATGCTATAAATGGTTTTGCAGGTAGAGAAAATAGTGATTGAGCAGAGGAAAGAAAAGAAGGTTCGGGTTTACTTTAGGCCAAGGCGCTTAGATAAATAGGAGCATGAGCCCCTATAGTGGTATTTCTATTTCTGCATTGGTTAGCTCTTTCAAGAATAACGATTGCCTCAGTTTTGTGCTCCCATAGCTAGTGCCGCCTCTACAAGTAAGAGGGTGGCGAGTAAGGACCCTTTCTCAAATTGCAAGAAGTTTCACTTCAGGATTTGTAGGGAACCGCGGAGATGATACCAATGTCGAAAGGAAGGGTATTTTCTCAACAATTGCCCAGAGTTGGAAATGAATGGACAAAGAAGCCAACAGGGTCAAGACTAACCTAATGGATCCATGGGTGGCCAAACCAATACCCTTACTCATTCAACAAATATTATTCCATAGATGGGGATCGGGAGCAACACAATGGCCATTTATCCCCAACATTCTCAACCAAGGATTCAGACAACAGTTTATGCCATGACAAATGAGGAAACCTACCTTCCTCTAAACTTTTCCCCAGTGATTGAAAATTAATTATATAAGTGTACTATGGTTTGTAATAGTGAAGTGTGTTGATGAATAGGTTGTAATATGATAATTGAGTTAGGGATATGTCATTGGATAGTTAACCTGTATAATTCTCTCAAGTTAATATCACTTGATGAGTGATTACTTGGCAGTGACCGAGAATCTCTTTTTAGTCATGCCTAGTTTGGGACCAAAGGGTTTTGAACCCTACAGATCCATTATAGCCTTTAAGTTTAAAATCGTAAATTCTAAAATCTTATGTATATTAGTAAGATGGTAAAATCATGTATAGAAGTAAGGATCCTTATTGTAGGAAAACATATAATGTGTTATGATTATCTGGTGTAATGCCATGATATAGAGGGTCACCTCTAGAGCATGTATTTTGAAGATTAACTAATAATTGTTTGATGGTTTATATTAAATAGGTATAATGAAAAATTTTTTATGTTAATACTTATGTGCTTATTGATACGGGTTCTAATAATTTATTTGTGAATGCGGGGTTTGCTAAGTATGCCAATAGACTCTTGATTCTCCTTGATTAAGAATTATTGGTGAGGATTCTATTAAGTGAACAATTTGTTAGGAACACGGTGTACAAGAGTTGTAATGTGATGATTGGGGAGACAACTCTTAAGGCGGGCTTGATTCCTTTAGAAATGAGAGACTTTGACACCATACTAGGTATGGATTTGTTACACCTTTATTGAGTTTCAGTAGATTGCTTTACTGAAGAGGTGGAGTTTCGTAGACCAGGGTGTCCCCATCTTGTGTTTGTCGATGAGTGATAGATTCTACCGAACTATGTGATTTTGGCAATGGAAACAAGAAAGCTAGTGCATAAGGGATGTGAAGCCTACCTTGCATACATCATTGACACCACGATTGAGGCTCCCAACTTGAGGAATATTCCGGTATTAAATGAGTTCCTGGATATATTCCTGGACGAGTTGTCCGATTTGCCTTCAATCCAGAAGTTTGAATTTGCTATCGATTTGGTACCTCATACCGTCCCAATCTTGATCTCTCTATATAGAATGACACCTGTAGAGTTATAGGAACTAAAGGTGTAACTCAAGGAGTTATTAGAGAAAAGTTTCACCCAGCCAAGTTCCTCACCTTGGTGTACTCTAGTCTTATTTGTGAAGATGAATGATGGCATCCTCTGGTTGTGCATAGACTATCGACAACTCAATAAGTTAACTATCAAGAACAAGTACCCATTGCCAAGAGTTGATGATCTATTTGATCAACTTCAAGTGGTTTCAGTATTCTCAAAGATAGACTTGATGTCGAGGTATCACCAAATAAGGATAAAAGGGGATGATATTCACAAGACCGCGTTTATAACGTGGTATGGCCACTATCTTAACAAGTTCATCATAGTTTTCATTGATGACATCTTGGTATATTTCAAAAATGATGAGTAGCATTTTGAGTATCTCCGAATAGTGTTGCAAACTCTTTGGGAAAAGGAATTGTATGTTAAGTTCTCTAAATATGAGTTTTGATTAAGAGAGATTGGCTTTTTAGGGCATGTGGTATCTGAGGATAGAATATTTTTTATCAAAAGAAAGTGGAAGTCATATTAAAGTGGGAGCAATCCAATAATGTCATCAAGGTAAGAAACTTCCTCAAATTATTAGGGTATTACTGGAGATTTTTTTAGGGGTTTTCCAAGATCGCGGCTCTATTATCTAGCTTGACTCAGAAGGGAGTTAAATATGAGTAGATAACAGGTGTGAGAATAGCTTCTAAGAACTCAAGCGGAGGTTGACATCCAATCTCATCCTTGCTCTTCCCATCAATGACAGTAATAATGTTATCTTTAGTGATGCTAGTAGGAAAGGCTTGGGATGTGTTTTGATACAAGAAGATAAAGTGATTGCTTATCCCTCTTGCCAATTTAAAAGCATGAGTTGAATTATCCCACTCATGACCTAGAGTTGGCTGCTATCATTTTTCCTTAAAGATATGCTAATATTACTTGTATAGGGCTACGTACAAGATTTACACCGCCACAAAAGCGTCAAGTACTTACTCATTCAAAAGGAGCTAAATTTGAGGCAATGGAAGTGGCTAAAATTGATCAAGAACTATAACTTAATGATAGATTATCACCCGGGCAAAGCAAATGTGATTGCGGATGCCTTAAGCCACAAGTCTTCTTTTTCTTCAACACTTCATAGGAGTTCTTATCTCCCATGTTTGGTGGGATTTTGAACACTTGGTGTTGGTTTGGCCAATGATGAGCATGGTATACTTTTGGCCAATGATGAGCAGGGTGTACTTTTGGCCAAGTTTGAGGTGAAGCCCACCTTGGTGAACCATATTTGGGAGCTTCAAGCAACAAATGATGAATTGAAGGGTATAGTTGAGAAGGTTCATAGGATAAAGGTGGTGAGTTCCATATCCAAGAGGATAGTATGGTGGTATATGGGAAATGGATATGTGTTTCTAAGAATGATGATCTTCGATGGGCCATATTTGAAGAGGCACATTCCTTGACTTATGCGATGCATCCAGAGAGAACAAAATTGTATTGAACCATCAAGGAGACTTATTGGTGGTCGAGATTGAAGTGGGAGATAATTGAGTTTAAAGCTAGGTGTCTTGTGTACCAACAAATCAAGGATGAATATAAGAAGTCAGCCGAGACCCTACAACCATTGCCAATACCCGAATAGAAGTGGGAGCACGTCACCATGGACTTTGTAGTGAGTTGACACATACACCAAGCTGACAAGATGCTATTTGGGTAATAATGGACCGGCTCACTAAGTCGATGCATTTCTTGCTAATTAGAAACTCTTACCCACTACAGGGACAAGCAAAGCTATATATCAATGTGATAGTAAGGCTACATGCGGTCCCGGTGTCTATTTTGCCCGATCGAGACCCTAAATTCACCTCCCAATTTTGGCTTAAGCTACAAGAGACCTTAGAGACTAAATTGAAGTACAACACAACTTTCCACACTCAGAGGATAAACAATCAGAGGGTACAATTCAGACCTTGGAGGACATGCTTAGAACATGTGTAATGGACTTCCAAGGTAGTTGGGATAGGCATGTCCCATTGATCGATGTTGCATACAACAATAGTTTTCAAGCTAACATTGCAATGCTACCTATGAGGCTCTATGCGGAAGGAAATGTAAAACTCCATTATGTTGGGATAATGTAGAAGAAAGGAAGATTGGGAATGCTGAATTAATTGAAACAACCGTAGAGAAAATGAAGATGATTCGGGCAAGAATATAAGTGCCTCAAGATAAACAAAAGAGCTATACTGACAGAAGGAGAAGATCTTTGGAGGTTGAGGCCAGAGACATGATATTTTTAAAGATATCACCTTGAAAGGGTTTAATTCAATTCCGGAAGTGGGGAAAATTGAATCCCCACTACATTGGACCTTTCAAAATTCTCGAGAGGATAGGAAAAGTTGCATATTGCTAGAATTACCCTCGGATTTGGAGAAAATTCACGATGTATTCAATGTCTCCATGCTAAAGAAATATTTGTCGAATCTTTTGCATATTTTAAAGACTCCACCGGTCGAATTAAGGGAAGACTTGAGTTCAAATTCTATCCCATAGTTATTCTTGATAGCCAAATCAAGAGGTGGTGAAATAGACAAATCGCTAAAAAAGACTTGAGAGACCGAGAATACTATAAAAAAATAATACCCCCATCTCTTTGAGGTATATTTTTTCTTTAAATTTTGAAAACAAAGTTTAATTTTAGAAGGTTAGGAATTGTAAAACCAAAAAGACAAATAAAAAAGAAAAGAAAGAAAGGATTAAAAAAAAGAGAACCCATCCCCCATTTTTATTTATTTTTATTTTTTACTCTCTCTCTCTTTTCCTCACCTACTCGCCCTCCCCATACCTGAAACCCCCAACCCTCTCACATTCTCTCTCTCTTGGCACTCTCTCTCTCCCTCTCTCCCTTTGCTCTCTTCAAGAGAAATCAACTTCAAATACAAACCCACATATTGAGACTTCCAAAAACTCCCAACAAATCCCATTGGAGGTTGGATCTAGTGAGAGAACTGAGTTTCTAGAGAAAAAAACATAAGGTTTGGAGTAATTCAACAAGATGTGAGTTTTCTAGAGAAGTAAGTAGAAAATGATAAAGAATCAAAAAAAATTATCTATTAGTAATTTCCTAATTAGTCCACAAGCATTACGAAATTAGCTATTTTTGATCAATTTAATCATAAATTCAAATAAATCTAATTGAATTAGAAATTTAGCCAACATATAATTTCTATGTCATAGATTTATTTTAATATATTTGCATTAGTAAACATATATTAAATACCTCACATATAGTTAGTAAATATGTTTATTTATTTTACAATATTCCAAATTATAGATTTGAAATATGATTTTCCCAAATTAATCGGAGAAAACTACGAGTGGAGGGAAATGGTCCTTCTCCATCTAGAATGTCTAAACATTAGCTATGTTATCCGGAAGGACGAGCCACCTTTGATAACTGATACCAAGTCTGTAATAGAAAAGGGCTTTTCTTGAATAGTGGGAGTGATCTGATTGCTTAAGTACAATGTTTATAAAGAGCAAAATTTTGGTTGGTATCTGTGACTTGGTCAATTAACATATCAATGTCGTACTCTTCTTAAAGTTATAGATGAGCAATTTACATCATCGAAGAACCTTTGGCTAGTATTCTCCTTATGCAGTTCTCCTCCATAAGGCTCACTATTATCCACGGTGTGCACAAGCATATCATGCGGACGTGGGATATAATGGCTCAGTTAAAAACCCTAAGGTTGAGATGTCCAAATTCTTCCTCGTGTGCTTTATTTTGAACTCTCTCCCTAAGCCTTGTAGTCCTTTTAAGATTTCTTATAATATATATAAAAAGATATAGTCCATCAATGAGTTGATCGCTATGTGTGTGCAGGAGGAAGGAAGACTGCTAATAGAGATGAAATAGGGTTCTACAAGTGCACATGTGGCGGTGCAAGGAAAGTAGAATGGCAAATCTAAACCCAACCAAAAGGCATAAAATCGAAAACGGATATAAAGAAAGAGTTCAGTGTTTTTTCTTTAAAAAGAAGGGATACATGAAACAAGATTGTGTCAAGTACAAGGGTGGCTTGAGAATAAAGGAACATAAATCTCATTAGTTTGTTATGAATTTTATATAATTGAGATTTCTCATAACACATGGTGGATTGATTCTAGTTGTACTATCTATGTTATGAATATGTTGTAAGGATTGCAAAACTTAAGGAAACTAGTGGATCGTAAACAACTCATCTATTCAGACAATAGATGATCTCACAAGTAAAAGCCATTAGAGATTGCGATATTATATTGGCAAGTAGGCGTGTTTTGAACTTGGAAAAAGTTTTTTAGGTATTTAAATTTTTTGGAAAATTAATTTCCGTTTTAAAATTTGTACAATATGAATATTATTTCCAACTTAATAATAAAATGACATTATTTTTACATACAAATGTCATTGGTTTTGGTCCATTGTTAGATAGACTTTACAGTATTTATTTGTAAAACAATACTTGTTTGAACACAACAACTATAGGAACTACAAAAAGTGTCATTAAGGAAAACTCTTTCATGTTGTGGCACTGGAGATTAGGAGACATCTCTATAAAAATGATAGAAACGTTTGTAAAGGATGGGGTACTTGATACCCTAAATTTTGGTGATTTTGAGATTTATATGCACTACATTAAGGAAAAGCAGACCAACAAGATTCAAAAATATGTCAGAAAAAGCTTAAAATTGCTTAAAATCATATATACGGATATTTGTACTCTAGGTACAGACTCGTATGGTCATAGTTATTTTATCTCATTTATAAATAACTACTCATGATACATGTATTTCTATATCTTGCCATAAGAACGAGACATTAGATGTCTTAAAAATTTTTAAGGTAGAAGTAAAGAAACGATGTGGTAAGCGAATGAAAGTCGTGAGATCAGATAGAGACGGAAAATACTATGGAAGGTATATAGATGATGCATAAGCACCAAATCTATTTGCAAAGTTCTTTCAGGAAAATGGGATTGTTACTCAATATACCATGTCTAGTTCATCTAACTAAATGGGGTAGCTGAAAGAAGGAATATGAGCTTACTTGTGATGCTAACTCTAAACTGTCTAATTTTCTAATGAATCGAAACTCTCAAGATATGAGTGTACATTCTAAACAGGGCTCCAACTACGGCCGTAGGCAAAACTCCCTTCGAATTATTTAAGGTTAGAAACCTAGTTTAAGACATGTTTGCGTTTGGAGCTATACTACAGAAATAAAGGTCTACAATCAACAAGAAAAACAACTGAACCCAACAACCGTGAGTAAATATTTTATTGGCTATATCGACAAGTTCAAGAGAGACCAGTTTTATTGTCCATCCTACCATACTAGTTTTATGGAATCTAGAAATGTTAGATTTCTAGAAAATGAATTGGCTAGTGGGAGGGATTACTTTCGAGACTTAACTCCTAATAGGAACCCATCAAGTATCCCATCAAACTTAAGTACCAAATTAGTTGTCATCCAAAATGACCATCAAGTTCTTATGGACATAAATCAGAGTACAAATGACAATCAAAAAATTCCATAAATAGTTGACCAAAATCAAGGTGGTTAACCTTCTCTTAAAGAGAATGTTGAACCAACATTAAGAAAATCTATTCGAGAAAGAAAGTCAGCTATATCTGATAACTATATGGTATATCTTCATAAGTCTGGCTATAACGTCGAAGCTATAAAGAATCCTAAAACATTTTCACAAGTCATGAGTTTTAAGAACACGAATATATAGCTAAACACCATAAAAGATGAGATGGACTACATGAGGAATAACATAGTCTAAGATTTTATAGAATTGTCAGATGAGATAAAACCCATCAGACGTAAATTGGTTTTCAAAACTAAGATAGACTCATTGGTCAACACCAAGAAATACAAAACCAGACTCACTGCTAAAGGGTTCACCCAAAGAGAAGGAATCGACTACTTGGAGTCATTTTCTCCAATATCTAACATGGATTCCCTCCACATCATTTTGACACTTGTTGCACATTTTTACCTAGAGTTGCAACAAATGGATGTGAAATGGTTTTTCTTAATAGGGAACTAAAGGAAGAGATTTACATATATCAATTTGAAGAATTCTCCTCTAATGGTAGTGAACATTTGGTGTGCAATCTCAAGAAATCTATATATAGGCTGAAACAAGCTTCCTATTAGTGGTATTTGAAATTCTATAATGTAGTCACTTCATTCGGTTTTAAAGATAATATTCTGGATCAATGCATATACCTCAATATTAGTGGAAGCAGATTTTGTTTTCTTGTCATGTATGTGGATGATATGCTATTGATGCCAATGATAAGGGGATGCTCCATGTGGTTAAATAGTTCCCCTCTAAGAACTTTGAGATAAATGATTTAGATAATATATCTTATGTCGTCGGTATAAAGATATATCAAGATAGATCTCATGAGGTTCTGGAACTATCTCAAGAGACCAACATCAACAAATCCCTTAGAAGACAGAATGAAGAATTGTTAACCAAGTATAATTTCGATTCTCAAAGGGAATATGTTCAATTTGGATCAATGTCCTAAGATAAATTTGAAAAGGGAATAGATGGCTAACATCTTATATGCTTCCGTTGTTAGAACACTCATGTATGCACAGGTCAGTACAAGAACTGATATAGCGTATGCTGTGGGGATATTATAAATATATCAAAACAACCCAGGTCTGGAACATAAGCAGGCTGCAAAGGTGTTGAGATATCTACAAGGCATCAAGAAACACATGCTTACATACAAAAGAATCGATAATTTGAAACTAGTCGGGTACACAGATTCGGACTTTGTCGAATGTGTTGATTTTCAAAAATCAATATCAGGTTACATCTTCATGATAGCCGGTGGAACTGTATCATAGAGAAGTGCTAAGAAAACATTGACTGTGACCTCCACTATGGAATCTAAGTTCGTAGAGTGTTTTGAAGTTACGTTACATGCGATATGGGTCAAAAGTTTCATATTTGGGTTTAAGGTTTTAGATTCTATATCCAGACCATTATGTATATTTTGTAATAATTTAGTTGTTGTATTTTTTGTTAAGAATAATAAGAGTAGTAGTCAAAATAACCATATCGACATATAGTACTTAACCATTAGGGAAAGAATATCGGAAAATAAAATTGTAATTTAACACATTAGCAATGATTGTATGTTGGCCAATCCCTTAACTAAAGATATGCAACCAAATAGATTTAGAGATTATATTGTAAATATGGGTTTATTGTTTTATTTAAATTAAACTCAAAATTGAATTTTCTTAATAAAGTTGTGAACACATTTTTTTTGTTTTAAGATAAATTTATCAAGTTTGTATTCCAAATAAACGTAGGGTTTATTCATAAAATAAATATCACCATAAGTTTAGAAAATAAAATATATTGTAATACATAGAATATAATACTTGCTTTTAAAAGACTTATTGTCATGACTCATGTAGTCTATTTTCATAAGAAATTGACTTTATTTTGACTTCAAGTCGGTTTGTTGGATCAAGTGGGGAAATGTTAGGAATTTTCCCATTCAAATTCAAATTCATGCATTCAAAAATCAAGTTATAGAAAAAAGCATAACTGAAAGAGATTAAATGTAATGAAGAATAGAAGCAATTTGAATTATGTTGCAATTGACCGGATTTTGGTAACCCATTCAAACCTCCACACATTTAATCTTGTTTTTTTATTTTGAATATTTAATTATCTTCTCATAACATTCATCAATAATTTAAGGTAACAATTATAGCGTTTTAATAGTTCTTTCATGGATGGAGCCTATATAAACCCCTCCTAATACATTAGATCCTTAAATCTAATTTTTTTAACTTTGCACTATCTATTGAATGAAACTAAGAGCTTGGAAAAACTGTGCACATCCTAAGGATCACTTTGGTGGTATTAAAATCGTGAGAGCTCATTGGAATCGTGAATGGCTAGAACTACACTCTATCCCTTGTTTTGAATTATTATTATTTATCTTCAATTTTATTATATTTGGTGCGCAATATTATATAACGTCAACTTCTTGTGTAATAGTTATATTGCATATCTTGTTGGTATTTGTTGCACGCAATCAAGGTATATAGTATGTTTTGGGTTGCTTCATGACTTGCGACCCAAATTAAAGCCCTTTTTTTTGCTTGCTCCATTCTGCTTGGTTAATCAAACAATTAAATATGGTGATGAACATTAAATTTTTATGTTGATTTGTTGTGCAAATTGAAATTTGTAATATGACTTATCGTTTTCATAAATGAAGTTTTGTGCTGATTTTAATTTGTTATAAAAATTTGTGTTGACCTAATAAAGTTTTGATGATGAGAAGTTAGAAAGAAAATAGTTCAAGAAAATAAGAAAACAGTTAGAAAATTCAGAATCCTACAGTACATGTCGACCTGCTTAGAAAATATATCGACCTGTGACATTCACACACACACATCGACCCGTTTGATACTCTTATCGACCTGAGTCAAATGTTTTCTATTGAAAACATAAGTCTGAACACTTCGACCTATACAAGCGAACATCGACCTATAGATAGTCAGGTGGATCAATTTAAAATTACATATTGACAAATTGCTCAAGCACATCGACCTGAACACATCAAGCATCGACACTAAGAAAAGAGAATACGTTAGAACATCGATGTTTGCACAAACCTTGTTGACACAAAGCAATAGGAACACAAGCATGTTGACCAAATTATCTCAACGCATCAACCAATTGTTTTTGTAAATAGTGACACATTAACCTGTTCTCTACACACATCAACCTGCTTTTCAATACATCAACCTGAACAGTGTCATGTCCACCAATCTCATACACCGTGTCGACCAATTTAAAGACTAAATAGTAATACATCAACATGATGGTTTGATACATCAACCTGTTAGTCATTGATTGTGAAATACACACATCAACCCAGCGTCATGCGTGTCGACCTAGCCTAAACACATCTACCAATTCATTTCATCACATTGACCAATTTGACAAATGAATAGTGACACATCAACCTTTGATGAGCACATGTCAACTCATCCATTATGTTTCATAAATAAACACACATCGACACAGTAAAAGTCTTGTCAACCTGCTGAGACCAGTGAAGTAACCGGGCCGGGCCGGGCCGGGCCCGGGCCGGTTCAATGACGGTTCAAGGAACCGCGGGCCGGGCCGGCAACGGTTCCTAGGCCAGACCGGGCCGTGCCGGGCCGGTTCCAATTTTTTTCCTTGTGGAACCGGCCCGGCCCGCTGAACCGGAACCGGCGGTTCCTGGCCGGGCCGGTTCAGGGCCGGGCCCGGTTCGGTTTTTTTTTTTTTTTTTTTTTTTTTTTTTTTTTCTTTCTATTGCGTTTTTCTAAATTTTTTTCTAACTATATTTTTTAATTCCATTTTAATTTTATAACTCCATTTTTTTTTACTTTGTTTTTTTTTAATTAACTTTTGATAATTCACTTGTAATTAAAAATTAGAGACACAAGATTTTTAGAGTGGTTCCACCGAATTCGGTGTACGTCCACTACCAAGCTCATCACTTGGATTTTTAAATCCACTATTTTTTTTTACATTATTTTGATAATTACATCACTTTGATTTTTTTTTTCTATTTAAAATGACTTGTAAACAAAAGGAAAATATTAATATTATTATTATTATTATTCTTCTTCTTCTTCTTCTTCAACTTCTTGTTCATCATCTTCCGAGGCTTTGATAATTCCTTGCATTCTTTTTTCTGCATCCTTCCAATCTTTAATGCATATTAAAGCTTCTAAAGTGTCGTCCGCTAAATTTGTACGTTTTTCGGTTAACACTCGACCACCTGCACTAAAAGCACTTTCGGATGGTACTGTAGATACCGGAGGGGTTAGTACATCTTTAGCCACTTGGGCCAAAATTGGATAATATGATGCATTATTTTTCCACCAACCTAATATATCATATAAATCTACATCATCAAAACCTTCTAATCTAGGTGTTTGTTTATATAAAAGTAATTCATTAAATGATGATGAAGAAGTTCTTTGTTTTTTTCCTAACATGTGTAAGGGATTAAATGAAAATGAAGATGATTGAATACTATTACTACTACTACTAGCTATATTATTAGTATTTAAATTATTACTTTCCTTTTCATATAATTCAAATATTGATTGTAAAGTATGAGATGTTTGTTGTTTTAAAAAATGTGGGTTAATAGACATTTCAGATGGAAAAGCTTGTGCAAAACAATCTATTAACATTTCAGCACCTTCAACCTTAACACGTGGATCTAATGCACTTGCAACTAAATATAAAATTGGAATTTCTTCATAATATTTTAAAAATTTTGTTTTCATTGAAAGAACAATTTCACCAAATCTTTCTTCATTTTCAAATTGATTAAATACATAAATAATTTTACAAAGATTTGGTAGCATTAAATGAGTGGTTGGATAATAATATCCAGAAAATAATTTTGTACATAAATAAAAAATTTCCAATAATTTTGTAAGTGTAGACGCAAATTCAAAAGCGGTATTATCAATAAAACCATATTCGTAATTTGAATTTGCAAATTCAATTAAAATATTTTGAAAAGGAAGAACACCTTGTAACATGTCATATGTTGAATTCCACCTAGTGTCACATTCCATTTTAAATTTTTTATATTTTTTGTTATGTAAAATACATAATTGTCTCATTTCTTGAGTTTTTACAGCAGAATTTCTTATTTGATGAATTAAATCGCGAATAGGTTGTAAAAATAGTTCTCCCATTGCTAAACCATCCTTAACACATAAATTAATTATATGACATGCACATCTAACATGAAAAAAAGCTCCATTTAAAATTGTTTTTAAAGAATTTTTTAAACTATTAACCGCAGTAGTATTAGCCGAAGCATTATCAAAAGAAATTGAAAAAATTCTATCACTTATTCCATAATCATAAACAACATTTGAAATTATTCTAGCTATATGTGCACCAGAATGTGGAAATTCCCAACGTTGAAAAGCTAAAATTCTTT
Organism: Dillenia suffruticosa; assembly: GCA_033439265.1. Taxonomy (NCBI): domain Eukaryota; kingdom Viridiplantae; phylum Streptophyta; class Magnoliopsida; order Dilleniales; family Dilleniaceae; genus Dillenia; species Dillenia suffruticosa. The sequence goes on from JAVTVX010000001.1 coordinate 13,464,694, forward strand.
TTTGTAAAGACCATGAATTATTTATCCAATGACATGTTACTACAATATAATATTCTTTTTTATGCTCACTTTTCCAACTATCCGAAGTTAATGAAAATTTACATTGACTAGTCATAAATTCTGTAAGTATACCATTTTTTAATTCCTGATATCTATCTAATGATCTCCTCCTACCGGATTTTTTACTACTTTTTTTATAACCGGGTTGTAAATATTTTTGGACATATTCTTCAAATACAGGACATGCAACTATACTAAGTGGTAATTCTTTTCTTGCTAGCCATTCTATTTGTCCAATTTTTTCTTTATCCGAATTATATTTAAATGTACCAATTATATTACCTCCCCCCGTAGAAATTTGTGTTTGTTTTGTTTGTGGTAATTTATCTGGATGATTATTAATTAAGTGTCTCTTAAGTGTGCCTACCCCCCAACCTTTTAAAAATTTATATTTTTGATGACAAATTTTACAAATTGCTTTTTGTTCATCATTTTTTCTTTCAAAAAATGTCCATATATTAAAATCATTTTTTTTAGTTTGTGTTGTGTTAGATTCAGTGTTACTAGGTTCGGTTTCTTCCAAAAAAGTTTCAATATCTATATGATCGGGAATTTCAAAAAATGGAGGAAGAGGAGATTGTTGAGAAGATTGTGAAGAGTGTGTTCCGGCCATTTTATAAAAAAAAATTAAGATTAAAATTTTTAAAATAATATATACGATAAAATTTTTTAAAGGAAATTTAAAATTAAATTTTTTAAAAAGATAATACAAATGTAATGCAAATGCAAAAAAATAAATATGCAAAAAATAAAAAAATACCGATTTGACGAATACCGCAGTTGTTTTTCGCAAAATCTTGAATGAGCTCCCAACCTTGAAATCTTCTCAAATCTTGATTAATGTAGATAATGGGGTATAAGGTGATGAAATGGTGTAAATTTTGATGGAAATGGTGTAGAATTTAATGGAAATGGTAAAAAAATTGGTGTAGGTAATGTGGTATAAAAGAATAGAAATGGTGTAGAAATTGGTGGAAATGTAAATAATTGTGGAAATGTAGATAATGGAGAAAATGAAAATGGTGTATAATGTGATGAAATAGTGTAAATTTTGATGGAAATGGTGTAGAATTTAATGGAAATAGTAAAAAAAATGGTGTAGGTAATGTGGTATAAGAGAATAGAAATGGTGTAAAAATTGATGGAAATGTAAATAATTGTGGAAATGTAGATAATGGAGAAAATGAAAATGGTGTATAAGGTGATGAAATGGTGTAAAAATTGATGGAAATGGTGTAGATAATAGTGTAGGAAATGATGGAAATGATATAAAAAATGGTAATACAAAGGAAATAATAATGAGAGAATATAGTAATATTGAGAGAATGTAGATGTGAGAGAGAAAGAGAGATTTTGTTGTGGAAATTTTGGAAATGGGGTATAAGGTATTTATAGGAAAATTTTTTGACCCTATGGACCAAAATAACCTCAAAAGTAGCCGTTTTATAGCTGTTGGGAGGGGTAAAATTGGAAAAAAAATTTCAAAATTCAAAAAAAAGGGGGAAATTTGAACCGGAACCGGTCGGGCCGGGCCGGTTCCGTGCCGGGCCGGGCCGGTTCCGGGCCTGAACCGGCGGTTCCAGCAGGTTCAGGTCCGGTTCCGTGCCGGTTCCGGGCCCGGGCCCGGGCCGGTTCCGTGCCGGTTCCGTGCCGGTTCCGGGCCCGGGCCGGTTCCGGTTCCGGGCCGGTTCGGTCCGGTTCGCTTTTCCAAACCGGGCCGGTTCCGGGCCGGTTCCCGGTTCAATTTTTTTTTGAACCGGCCCGGCCCGCTACAGGACACGGTTCCGGGCCGGGCCGGTTTTACTGTAGCCTTGGGCCGGTTCCGGTTCGGGCTTGACCCGGGCCAGCCGGGCCGGTTTTCGGGCCCAAACCGGCCCGGTTCCCAGTCTAGCTGAGACACATCGATCAATTGAATTACTCAGGTCTACCAATTTTATTTGCACAGTAAGCTGTCGATATATATAGTGAGTCTTGTCGACCTGATGTTCAATTAGTCATTAAAATACACATCGACCTATTAGTTTCATGTCGACACAACATATGCACATCAACCAATTAAATTCCACACATCGACCAATTTGTTATATGAATAGTAACATGTCGATGCACTAAATTAGACTTGTCGACCTACCTCTCACAAAGTCAGAAAGATCACACATCGACACGGTTGAAATATTGTCGACACAGAGGAACATATCGACCAATTAAAAATCTCGTGTCCACCAATTTCATTTGGTATAGTTCCTTGTCGATCTAAAATAGTTTCTTGTTGATTTGTTTGCATAAAAATACACTAGAAATAATTCAAAGTCAGGTCAATGTCCATAATAGACTTGTCGACCTGCGTATGTCAGAAACCAGATCTAGAAAACATTTTTGAATCTGATGGACCCATACTTTCTTTGATTCCTGAAATATTTCCTTTTCTATCAAAGCTAAGGTTCGAATGCAGTGCAAACAAAGTCTAACTGGCCTATTTAAAAGAGGCGCTAGTAAAAGAATGAAGCTTCAGCGTGAAGGAAGGAATATCGCAGAAACAGTAATGGCAGAAATTAAATGTCCAACGTTCGAATGCAACAACCTTCACCAACCCTCAACGACTCTATTCAATACTTTAATAAATACTAAGAGCAGAAAATAGAGAGGGATATATGAGAAAATGAGAGACAACGACACACAACGACTTGAATTAAAAACTCCATTGAATACTGAAAAATCTCGTCTCTGTACACTTAAAAGTTTTAATTGTATTAAGTGTCTTTTCAAGTTTTTCATTCTGTCAAATCTGAAGAAAGTTAGCCTGAATTCTTGACCTTCTTTTATAGATTAATTCGAGTGTCAAAGATTAAGGAGAGTGCGACACTGCCTTAAGTCTAGAGAAGTACAAATTCAGTTTAAGAGAGATTGAATTGTTGTGTTCAGACAAAACATTGTATGAGGTTTAACTTGAACCTGAAATCAAATTTGTAAACTAAGCATTTAGTGAAAAATGCAGGGGGAGCCTGGGAGTGGATGTACACCTAGTTTGGTGGAACCACTATAAAATTTTCTTGTGTTTTCTTTACTTGTTTTCATTTACTATCATAAAGTTTTAAAACTCAGAAAAAGTGTTGAAAAGTCTATATTCAACTATTCATCCAACCCCTCTAGTTAAATTACAATTGATATCAGTGTGAGTGTGTTGTCAAAAGGCTTTACAGCTCAACACCAAAGATCCAAATGACAATTAACGATGACAACATACCGGTTGAAACTTGTTCAACAAATTGTGTATCATTCTTTAATGGAAGTAACTTCAACTACTAGAAGCAAAGGATGTGCAACTTCATCATTGCACTGGACCTAAATATATGGGAAATCATCGAAGAAGGAGTCGAATTCCCTACTGAAGAGATATATGGAATTCGAGTGCCGGTAAAATTAAAGAACATAACTGTGAAACAAAAGAAAGCCTATCAAGCCAACTGCAAAGCCATCAATCTTCTTCACCTTGCACTGAGCGTCAACGAATATAATCGAGTCTCTTCTTGCATAACAGCAAAGGAGATTTGGGAAATACTTGAGACCACCTACGAAGGAACTGACCAAGTACGTAAGAGCAAAATTAGATTGCTGAAGCAAGAATATGAAGTCTTCAAGATGAAGGATGGAGAAGCAATCAGTGAAATGATCACAAAATTTAACAAGATAACTAATGAGCTCAGACTACTTGGGAAAGGAATCCCTCGAGAAGACATGGTGGAAAAAATTCTGAGAAGTCTACCAAAGTCTTGGGAGCCCAAAGTAATAGCAATTGAGGAGTCCAAAAATCTTAAGACTCTGATAATGGATGAACTCGTGGGATCCTTGATCACCCATGAAATGAAACTAAATGTGAAGGAGCCTGCTAAAAAAGAAAGAGAGAAAGGGGTAGCCTTGAAGGTTGACAATGAGGAAAGCACATCCAGTTCAGAAGAAGATGAAGATGAAGAGGATGAAGCTTTTCTAGCAAGAAAATTCAGAAAATTCATGATGAGAAAAAGTAACAAAAATAAGTCATTCTTCAAAAAGCCAAAAAAGAAGAAAAAAATCAGATGCTTTGAATGCAAGAAGCTGGGGCACATGAAGGCTAACTGCCCCTCTTTAAAAAAGGATGAGAATAAGCATAAAAAAGATAGAAAATAGAGGAAAAAGAAAAAGGCACTTTCTGCATGGAGTGATAAAAATTCAAGCTCAAGAAATGAAGAGCAAAATAAGGAGCAAGCAAACATTTGTTTCAAGATAAATGAAAAATCTTCTGACAATGAGGTAAACTCCACATTCTATTCATCATGTTCTAAATCTGAAATGAGTTTTCCATCTTTAAATTACGTGAGACTTTAGTAGAATCACTAAAGGAATTAAAAAGATTAAAAAAAAATAATTTGCTAAGAAAAGAACTGACTGAAAATGTCAAAATATTAGAGAAATCAAAAGGTGAAGTAAATGAGCTAAAAAGGAAAAATGTTGAACTAAATATGTATGTTGATGAACTTAGGAAAAAACTAAATGATGAATGTTCAGATGCAGATAATGACCTTCTTGTAAATGAAAACATGCTTTTAAAGAAAGAACTAGATGAACAAAAAGAAAAGAATCAAAGACAAAATGTTATACTAATGAAATTTATTCAAGTATAAGAAAAGTTAGATGTCATGTTAGGAATCCAAAGAGGTATATTTGATAAGGTAGGATTGGGATTCAATCCTAACCAAACACAAAAAAAATGTATAAATTTTTTGTGTCAAGCTCTGAAAATGCTAAACAAGAAAGATGTCATATGTGTATGAAGATGGGGTACAAATCTAAAATCTACAAGTTTAAAAACACGGCTTTAAACAACACTAAGAAACCAAGAGCACCAATCAAACACTACACCTATTGCAAGAAGAATGGACATTCAATTTATGATTACTGGTTTCTGAACTCCTCAAGAACAACCTTAAAATGGATCTCCAAAGATAATTTCAAAGTTAACTTAGTTGGACCTAAAAAGATATGGGTACCAAAGGCAAAGGTGTGATTGTTTCTCACTATAAGTGTACTTAAAGTCAAGAGAGTCTCCCGGCAAGTCTGTATGGTGCATTGATAGTGGTTGCTCAAAACACATGACTGGAAATGTATCGAAATTCTCCTACCTTGAAAGCAAGAAAGGTGGAAAGGTTGCTTTTGGAGACAATTCAAAAGGAAAGGTTGTTGGCATAGGTAATATAAGAGGTAAGTCATTGAATTTCAAATCCAAAATGTGTTGCTTGTTTCTGGACTAAAATTCAACATATTGAGTGTTAGCCAATTGTGTGACAAAGGCTATTCTGTGATCTTTGAAGCTCATGCATGCTCCATTATTGATAAATCTTCTGGATCTACAAAGTTTACTGGCCATAGAAGATGAAACATATATGCAATTGATCTAGATTTCTTAAAACTCTCAAATGAATCATGTTTAGTTGCTGTAAACAAAAATTCTTTCTTTATGGTTATGGCATAGAAGATTAGGATATGCTAACATGGACACAATTTCAAAATTAGTTAGGAAAGATATAGTTAAAGGTCTTCCAAAATTAAATTTTGAAAATGACAAATTGTGTGATGCATGTATTAAAGGAAAACAAACAAAAACATCTTTTAAATTTAAAAATTCTATGTCAACAGGAAATCCTCTAGAACTTTTTCATGTTGATTTGTATGGACCTACTAGAATACAAAATTTAGGAGAAAAATATTATGGATTTATAATCATTGATAATTACTCTAAATTCATATGGGTGCTATTTCTTGCCAAAAAAAAGGAAGAAGCTTGTAAAGCATTCATAAAACTATGCAAGAAAATTCAAAATGAGAAGGGATTGTCCATTAAGAGCATTAGGAGTGATCATGGCAAAGAGTTTGAAAACAAAACTATGGATAAATTCTGCAATCATTATGGTATTGACCATAACTTTTTTGCTCCTAGGACAGCTCAACAAAATGGTGTGATAGAAAGGAAAAATAGAACTCTCCAAGAAATTGTTATGACAATACTTTGTGAAAATAATCAACTTAAGTTCTTTTGGGCAAAAGTAGTAAACACATCATGCTACATTTTGAATAGAATACAAGTGAGACCAATCCTAAAGAAAACCCCTTATGAACTTTACAAAGGAAGAAAATCAAATATATCATACTTTAAAGTGTTTGGATGCAAATGTTTTGTCTTAAATAATGGAATAGAAGTATTAGGAAAATTTGATACCAAAAGTGATGAAGAAATTTTCCTGGGTTATTTTTTAGCAAGTAAAGCTTATAGAGTCTACAATAAAAGGACCATGATAGTAGAGAAGTCAATTCATGTAGAGTTTGATGAAGAAAATTATATTAATCAAAGAATGTTGGATGATGAAGATGTATTTAAGAAGCTAAATGATATTAGTTTGTCTGATGAAATAAACAATAAAAAAGAAGAGTCAAATGATCTCACGGTGCAGGAGGAAAGAAATGAAACAAAGCAGGAGCAAAAGATCAAATACCCTCAGATTAGGAAAGATGTAAATCTAGAAAATATAATTGGGAGCATTAGTTCAGGAGTAAGAACCAGATCTACAATTCAAAATCAATACGAGTATGTAGTTTTTATCTCTCAAAATGAACCCAAAAATGTGGATGAAGCCTTAGGAGATGAACATTAGGTTATGGCAATGCAAGATGAGTTAAATCAGTTAGACAAAAAACAAAGTATGGAATCTAGTTCCTAGACCTATAGATCAATCAGTGTTAGAACCAAATGGGTTTATAAGAGTAAGCTTGATGAATTTGGTACAATCACGAGAAACAAAGCAAGATTAATGGCCAAAGGTTACAATCAAGAATAATGAATTGATTACGATGAAACTTATGCATCAGTAGCAAGATTAGAAGCCATAAGAATGTTGTTTGCCTTCTCCTGCTTTATGAATTTCAAGCTTTACCAATTGGATGTCAAAAGTGTATTTTTGAATGGTTATTTAAATGAGACAGTGTAAGTTGAACAACCTCTAGGATTTGAAGATCCTAACTATCCTGAACATGTGTACAAACTGAACAAAGTTTTATATGGTCTGAAACAAACTCCTAAAATTTGGTATGAAAGATTAAGTAACTTTTTGACAGAAAATGACTTTGTACGAGAGAACATAGATACTACTCTGTTTGTCAAAAAGAGAGATGATAATTTATTGATCATACAAATATACGTAGATGACATAATATTTTGAGGAATTAGCACAAAAATGTGTGAGGAATTTATAGCCGAAATGCAAAGAGAATTTGAAATGAGTACGATGGGTGAGTTGAACTACTTTCCTGGTATGCAAATCAAACAATTAGAAGATAGAATCTTTATAAATTAATCAAAAAATGCAAGTGATTTCATTAAAAGATTTGGGTTTAGTGACTACAAAGAAAATGCAACACCAATGAGTACAAACATCAAGCTGGACAAAGATGAAAATGGCAAGTCAATTTGTCAAAAACTTTATAGAAGCATGATTAGGTCATTGCTCTATCTTACTATTTCAAGACCTGACATACAATTCAGTATATGTCTCTGTGCAAGATTTCAGTCAAATCCTAAAGAATTCCACTTGGTTGCAATTAAAAGAATCTTTAGATACTTAAAAGAAACAACTCATTTGGGGTTCTGGTATAACAGAAATTCGAGTTTCCAACTACATGGGTTTTGGGATGCTGACTTTGCTAGATGCAAAGTGGATAGAAAAAGTACAAGTGGTACTTGTCAATTCTTCAAAAGTATGTTGGTATCATGGTCTTCGAAGAAGCAAAGTAGTGTGGCTGTGTCAACTACAGAAGTTGAATATGTCTTAGCCGGACAGTACACAACACAGATACTTTGGATTAAACACCAAATGAAAGATTACGGGCTAGACTTTGATTGCATACCAAACAAATGTGATAACACAGGTGCAATAAATCTCACAAAGAATCCGGTGCATAACTCACGAACATAGAAGTAAGTCATCATTTAATCCGTGATCATGTTCTGAAGAATGAGATTGTTCTTGAGTACATTGATACTCAAAAACAAATCGCCGATATCTTCACTAAACCATTAGATAAAAATAGATTCAGTGAATTAAGAAGAGATTTGGGAATGATAGAAATGAAAAGAGAGAGAAGACGGAACGAAAAACAGAGTATCAGTTTTTCAAAAAATAGACTATAGGTCGACCTATTTATAATAATATGTCGTCAAATTTGAAAATGTACAAAGGTATGTCGACCTAATAGACATTGGAGGTATAAACCATGTCGACCTGATAATGAACCAGTAATTAGAACAAAACTCTGAGACTGACACATCGACCTGACTCAAATGATGTTGACATGAGCAATAACGTGAAGGCAGGTCGATGCCTTTCTTAATATGTCGACCTAATTGTACCTAACAGGTCGTTGTGTACTTAAACTTATCGACCTGAGTAACACCTAAAGGAATACCAATAGTCATCACATCGACCTAATTAACCCTAAAACCTAAATTTTTCACTCTTCCTCTTCCCTCTGAAACCCTAACCTTCGAATCCGAAACCTTAACCCTTGAATCCAAACCCTAATCGACTATCCTTGCACGAATCAACCATAAATGGCACCAAAAATGAAGATGTCGGTTAAGAAACCCACCGAACAATCTAAAAAAGTAGCAAAATCCACCAGAAAGGGGTCTTCATCATCTGCGCAAATTGCGAAACCAGCATCGTCTCCTCAGCAACTGACTCTGCAATTCAATACTTACGAGTTTCAAACTATGAAACAAAATGATTTATTCAACAAATTGTTTGTGAAAAGAAAAGTTAATCATAGAAGGTTGATCGATTGGGAATTCTTAAAGAGGGTCGAATTTAAGTATTAAGAACACCTAATAGAGGTACTCCAACAAGTACATCCATGAGAAGGAAGTCAGATTATTCTACAATAACCTAGAGGTCATCTGTGAAGAACCCATGAATAAAATGTGAATCACTATCAATGATCATTATGTATCTTGTGCATTCAAAACCTTTGTGAATAAGAAGGAATTTAAGGTAACACCTAGGAAAATATGTGAAAATAATAGAATTCTACGGGTCCTATATGAAAAGTGTGAACCATACATGAAGTCTCCCTATCTGGACAATGCTAGGGTGGTTTTTGGTGATGAGAATCTGAGTGTAGTAAACACTAGTGTCACAGAACTTGACTTTCATGAAAGGATTTTACACTTAATAGTAAGTCATGTGTTAAGACCTAAAGGAGACAACTATACTACAATTTCGAAAGGAAGACTTCTAGTTAATGGCTTATATTATTAGTGGAAAGAATCCCGGCTTCTATTATATAGTTCTCCATTTTATGATCTCTATACATAGATCTGAAAACTCTCTCATGCCCTATACTAGTATGATAGTTGATATTATGTTTAAGAATAGAGTAGAATTGGAGAATGACTCAATTATTGAATTAAGTGATAAAAATGTCATCAATGCATCCTCACTGTTAAGGGCAAGATGGTTGAGCAATGATGAAGAAATATGGGTCAGAAAAGAAGGAGGGACAATAAAGAGACAGGTTGAAGAGACCGAGGCTGAACCAGATAAAAAAACTGAACATGAACCAAGAAAGAGAAGGACTGAAGAAGGAGAATCTTCTAGTATTCAACCAATCACACTTCAGATGATTTGGAACAAGTTGGAATATATAGATAGGAGAAGACTATGATTGGTCAAATGTGCTGTTTTAACAGAATAGATCTTTCCAACATCTAAGAAAAATTGGATGCTTTGATAAAGGAGAAGAAAAAGCTCGAGAAATATCTCAAAACATCGAAGTCCATTTAATCTAGGAGTTTTGGAGTCCATTTGTTTTCTGACTTTTTTTTCAAACTTTGATGGTTGTTTCTGAAATAGATACAGTAAAATATGTTTTCTAATCTGAATATGAGATATGACTACTTATAAGCATGCTTGAATCTTGTTTTACAAATGTCGAAGGGGCTGAAGTATAGTTCTGATTCTGAAATTTGCATGTTAAATTTGTTAGACTACTAAAGGATCTTGTTGAATCTGAAATGTACATGCCATGACCTAATTTACTTGCTGATTTTAATGCATACTTTTGTTTTGCTGATGACAAAAAGGGGGAGATGATTGTGCTGGTGATTTGATTCTGCTGTGATTGTGAAATTGATGAAATAAGAGTACATGTATTGAGTGTATGCTTGCTGACATATGTGCTGTATTGGATGTGCTCTATATGCTGAATGCTATGGATGTGCTTTATATGAATTAAAAGTGTATTGTTTGGATTGGAACCATGCTGTAAAAATGAAATATGCTAAGTGCTGCAATGAGAGTTGTGCGCTGTGAATGTGCTGACATGCACGTGCTGACCTGAGTATGTGCTGGTGAATGCGATGTGCAAACTAAAGTTCACATGTAGTACCTAAGTGTACAAGTGCATATGTGTATGCATGTGTGCTATGGTAATATGTGGTGATTATGTGCTGAAAGTGATGAAATGTGCAATGTCTGCATATGTAGTGTCTGCATACCGAATTAGAAATGTGCTAAGGAAGATGGCATGCTCAAATGAAGTCCATCAAAGTACAAATGCCTAAAAATTAGGATTTAAATGACTAGGTATCATAGATTGAACACTAAAAGTTTTATCATCATAAAAAATAGGGAGAATATTGACCTAGTAGAGTTTTAATGATGAGAAGTTAGAAAGAAAATAATTTAAGAAAATAAGAAAACAGTTAGAAAATTCAGAATCCTACAGTACAAGTCGACCTGCTTAGAAAACACATCGACTTGTGACATTTACACATACACATCGACCCGTTTGATGCTCTTGTCAACCTGAGTCATATATTTTCTATTGAAAACAAAAGTCTGAACACTTCGACCTATACAAACGCACATTGACCTATAGATAGTCAGGTGGATCAATTTAAAATTACACATCGACAAATTGCTAAATTACATCAACCTGAACACATCAGGCATTGATACTAAGAAAAGAGAATACGTTAAGACATCGATGTCTGTACAAACCTTGTCGACACAAAGCAATAGGAACACTAGCACGTCGACCAATTTATCTCAACACATCAACCAATTGTTTTGTGAACAGAGACACATCAACCTGTTCTCTACACACATCAACCTGTTTTGCAAAAACACATCAACCTGTTTTTCAACACATCAACCTGAACAGTGTCATGTCCGCCAATCTCATACACTGTGTCGACCAATTTAAAGACCAAATAGTAACACATCAACATGATAGTTTGACACATCAACCTATTAGTCATTGATTATGAAATACACACATCAACCCAGAGTCATGCTTGTCTACCTTGCCTAAACACATCAACCCAGAGTCATGCTTGTCTACCTTGCCTAAACACATCAACCAATTCATTTCATCACATCGATCAATTTGACAAATGAATAGTGGCACATCAACCTTTGATAAGCACATGTCGACCCGTCCATTATGTTTTATAAATAAACACACATCGACAAAGTAAAAGTCTTGTCGACCTGCTAAGACACATCGACCAATTGAATTACTCAGGTCTACCAATTTTATTTGCATAGTAAGACGTCGATGTATATAGTGAGTCTTATCGAACTGACGTTCAATTAGTCATTAAAATACACATCGATTTATTAATTTCATGTCGACACAACATATGTATATCAACCAATTAAATTTCACACATCGACCAATTTGTTACATGAATAGTAACATATCGATGCACCAAATTAGACTTGTCAACCTACCTCTCACAAAGTTAGAAAGATCACACATCGACACGGTTGAAATGTTGTCGACACAGAGGAATACATTGACCAATTAAAAATCTCATGTCTACCAATTTCATTTGGTACACAATTCCTTGTCAACCTAGAATAGTTTCTTGTTGACCTGTTTGCATAGAAATACACTAAAAATAATTCAAAGTCAGGTTGATGTCCACAATAGACTTGTCGACCTGCGTATGTCAGAAACCAGATCTGGGAAATATTTGTGAATCTAACGAACCCATACTTTCTTCGATTCTTGAAATATTTCCTTTTCTATCAAAGCTAACGTTCGAATTTAGCGCAAACAAAGTCTAATTGGCCTATTTAAAAGAGGCGCCAGTAAAAGAATGAAGCTTCAGCACGAAGGAAAGAATAGTTGCAGAAGCAGTAATGACAAAAATTAAATACCCAACATTCAAATACAACAACCTTTACCAACCCTCAATGGCTCTATTCAATACTTAAATAAATACTGAGAGCAGAAAATAGAGAGGGATATACGAGATAATGAGAGACAACGACACACAACGACTTGAATTAAAAGCTCCATTGAATACTGAAAAATCTCGTCTCTGTGCACTTGAAAGTTTTAATTGTATTAAGTGTCTCTTCAAGTTTTTCATTCTGTCAAATTTGAAGAAAGTACGCCTCAATTCTTGACCTTCTTTTATAGATTAATTTGAGTGTCAAAGATTAAGGAATGTGCGACATGGTCTTAAGTCTAAAGAAATCCAAATTCAGTCCGAGAGAGATTGAATTATTGTATTCAAACGTTACACTGCATAAGGTTTAACTTGAATCTAGAATCAAGTTTGTAAACTAAGCATTTAGTGAAAAATCCAAGGAGAGGCTGCGAGTGGACGTACACTGGATTTGGTGGAACCACTATAAAAATGTTTTGTGTCTTCTTTACTTGTTTTCATTTGTTGTCATAAAGTTTTAAAACTCAGAAAAAGTGTCAAAAAGTCTATATTCAACTATTCATCCCTCCCCACTAGTTGAATAACAATTTGGTATGACAATTAGGTTTCCATGATTTAAGTTTTGTGGTCTTGTGTTGATTTATAGTAAATTGAACTTAATAAAATTATTGTAGTTTTGTGAAACAATCAGTTTGATGATTAGTATAAGATTTCTATATGCAGAGATAATAGAAAGAGATAGAGTTTGGATGCATAAGAAAACCATTCGTCATCAAGGAATTGCACACAAGTTTTATGAAACATGTGTTGGTTCATAGTTGGCCAAACTAAGGTAGTTTTACCAAACAATCAATTTGATAATTAGTATGAAATTTTTGTTTGTAGAGATATGTCAAAAAATAGTGGTGTTGCAATGTCATATGGCAACAAAAAATAGTGGTATTACTATGTCACCAAAAAAAAAAAAAAATTGCAATGTATTTTGTGATGTCAAAAAAGCATTGCAAAATGGCTTGTCACTATTGTTTTGTCTTGGAAGGCATGGCAAAAGTTTGCAAGAATAAGTCTAGCATTGCGAAACACATTGCAAAATAAGTGATGCCCCCTGGTGTTGCTAATTTTTGCAATGGCGTGGGGGATAATGCGACACGAGAATGGTCAAACCAAATTCTATGATGTACTCAGCAACCCAGAAACTGTTCCACAAATTCAGCACCAGAATGTATGATGAATGGTTGCATATTAATTTTTAATATTTTCACTGATTAATCATGAAACTTTAAAAACTTTTAACAAATTAAATTAATAACAAAAATCATATTCAAATGCCTGTCTAACTTTTTCTTCTATATGAATTAATATTATTCCATTCTAATTCATTCCCTATACCTCTCAAAGGGGAAAAAATAAATAAAGAAAGTTGTCACAAGTGATGACGCTTTTTCCACGTTGCGCGATGCGTAAAAATTGCATCACAAATATATATATATATATATTAGTTATTTATCCCCCAGCATCACAATAGGCATTGCAATGTACAAAAAATAATAATTATATTAATTTTGTAATTTTATTGAAAATATTATATCATAAAACTTTGCAAACCTTTAACAAATTAAATTAATATCAAAAACCATATTCAAATGCCCATATGATCTAACTTTTTCTTCTACATGAATCAATATTATTCTATTCTGATTCCTTCCCGTTCCTCCCAAGAAAAAAACAAGAATAAGCTTAGTTTGTTTTAACGAAGAAAATAGAAAAAAAAAAATTCTTCAGAAAACTTTTTGCTTCTTTATTATGTGGTTTTTCAATGAGAATGTATAGGTTGATGAAATTGTGGTTAACTATTTTAACTATTTTAACTATTATAGTTATATTTCATATATAACCTCTCGATAAAAGGACACTTCTTCCTTCTTGTTGTCACGAAAGGATTTTGCCTTTTCGAGCACCAATTGAGAACCAAGCACCATGTTTCTCTTACTTGCTAAACTCTTAAATGATCCAAGTTTTTAATTATTTTTCTTAAATCTAATAAGTAATATACAATACAAAAAAATACGGTTTTAGCGACGGAAAATATTTATTGCTATTTTGCGACGAATTTAGCAACAAAAAATTTTTTCCGTCACTAATTTGTGACAGATTTAGTGACGAAAATGTACTCGTGGATAAATTAGCAATGGATACATTATTCGTGACTAAATTCATGACTAAATTCGTTACTAATTGGTGAAAAAAATATTTTTGTCGCTAAATCCGTCATTAATTGTCTATTTATCGACATGGTGCCAAAAAAATAAAATAAAAAATAAAAAGAATAATAAAATAATAAAATAAAAGAAAAAATAAGAAATAAAACATAAAATGTTAAACTTAATATTTTTTAAATTAACATTTTGTAATTTATTTTATTTTATTAATTTAGATTAACTAATCATATTTATTATCTTATAATATTTTAAATTAGCATTTTATTTTATTATTTTATATTTTTATTTTTTAAGGAATAATATTATTTTATTTTTTAAATATTTATTATTTAACAATGGATTTAGCGACGAATTGGAGACCCGACGCTAAATTTAACGACACAATCCGGAATTCGTTGTTAATTTAGCAACGGATATTAAAATTCATCGCTAATTTAGCGATAGATATCGCAATCCGTTGCTAAATTTAATTTTTTTTAAATTCACATTTTATATTTTATTTTATTTTGTTATTTTATTAATATATTAACTAATTATATTTATTATTTTATAATATTTTAAATTAGAATTTTTTTTAAGAATAATATTATTTTACTTTTTAAATATTCATTATTTACCGACGGATTTAGTGACGAATTGGGAATCCGTCGCTAAATTTAGCGACAAACTCCGGAATCCGCGGCTAACTTAGCAACGGATTTTACAATTCGTCGCTAATTTTGCAACGAATACCGCAATCTCTCTCTAAACTTAATTTTTTTTTAAATTAATATTTTATATTTTATTTATTTTGTTATTTTGTTATTTTTTTAATTTATATTAACTAATCATATTTATGATTTTATAATATTTTAAATTAGCATTTTATTTTATGATTTTATAATATTTTAAATTAGCATTTTATTTTATTATTTTATATTTTTATTTTTTAAAGAAGAATATTATTTTATTTTTTAATTAATTTATTATTTTATTTAAATTAGTATTTTATTATTTGATAAAAAATTATTATTTCTTTAATTAATATCTTATATTTTATTTTTATTTTATTTTTTAAAGAATAATATTATTTTAAATTTTTAAATCTTTTATTCTTTTATTTTATACTAACATTTTATTTTATAACAAATATATTATAATTTTATATTATTTTGTTATTTTAAGAAAAACGTTTGAATAAGATAATAAATACAAAAAAAAAGGAATTAGATTAGAGTTGCCAATTGGTATGGTGGTTGAGTGCTTATATATTTTCACGTGTGCATGGGTGTTCGAGCCGGGTGGGAGGCAATATGGAGGCATTTTTAAAGGATTTTTCGCAACGGTTGGCATGGGCGTGGGCCTGAGGCAGCAGGGGCAGGCTAGCGGACTCGGGTGGGGCATCTGGGCAGGCACGGACTCAGGTGGGGAGTAGGGTGGCGTGGGGTGGGCGGGCGATTGTGCTGGAGCAATAGTGCGCTTGTGCGGCCATAAGCGGGATCCAACAGGCAGGGGCGAGGGTGCGAGAGGCAGATTAGGGCATGTCACTCGCATGCAATTGATGTTAGCGACAGATCTAAGATTTGTCCCTAATTAAATAAAAATAAAATATTAATATAATAATTAAATAATATATATAATAAATAAATAATATAATTATATATAATATAATTTAGCGACGGGATCCGTCGCTAATTAAATAAAATAAAATATTAATATAATAATTAAATAAAATATATATAATAAATAAATAAATATAATTATATATAATATAATTTAGCGACGGATCCAAGAAATTCGTTGTTAATTTTAGTGACGGAAATTCAAAATTCGTTGCTAAATTAACGATGAAAAATTTTTCGTCGCTAAATTCGTTGCTATTTTAACGATAAATTTCTATTTTTTGTTATTAAATTTTTGCGACACGTTATTAGTGATGAAAAATTTTTCGTTACTAAAATCGTGTTTTTTTGTAGTGATATAATCGTATGATCATCCATTTTACCCTCTACATAAGTTGTTAACATATTTCGGGTTTATGCATTTTCTACTACAGTTGCTTACAAAAGAAGAATGTAAACTTCTTTTAATTTATTTGCAGTTTTCAAATGTGAAAATAGAATGGATTCGTTACATGTATTCAAGGGGGTAATTCATCACTTTAATATTTTAAAAGTTTAGGCTGGTGTATTTATTTTAATTCTTTGCCATCTTTATTGGATGTATTTGAGATAAAATTTTATTTTTAAATTTGGAAAATATTTGGATTTTAATTCATTTACTTTGATATTGGTATTCGGATGTCTTCTAATAAAAATGTAGCACAGAGCGCATTGCAAAGGGAAAAAATATGAGCAAGATTTCATGAATATTGTATAAAGGAGCTATTATTATAATTGTGTACAAATGAAATATATATTAAATTAAGAGAATATATTCAATTATTGCAATGGATGGATCAGGGTATATAAATATTTACGCACTTTGGGAAAAAACTATAGAATATTTAGAATAGAACTACATATTGTTTTGTAACATACCAATAAGTTGGCGATGAAGGATGGTTACATCCATCTAAAACTTTTTTATCAATACTCAACATAGTATGCCTGTAGAAATCCTGTTATATGGTTTCTTTTTTAAATCGGTGAATATCATATGTAATTTTATCTTCTATATTCTAAACATTTCCATCAAATATCTAAACAAGTGAATAGTTTAAATGGTAGATCGTCCTGACATGCACCCAAATTAATTCTGGAATTCACTTATTTCCAATCTCATTCTATATTTTATCACTCTTTCTGTTAACTTTATAGTATGATTAATAAGTTTAATTTTTCTGTAATTAAAACAATTTTATATATCACTTTTATTCTTATATAGTGATACAACTGTGCTCTTTTTCCACGACTGAGTCATTTTATTGGTTTTCCAAATTTTGTTAAAAGGATCCATCAACATTTCTATCCACACTTCATCCAAACACTTAGCACACTCAATAGAAATGTCATCGGATCCTATAACCTATAACGCTATTATTTTTCATTTTTTTAAGTTTCCCTTATTTCTTGATAACAAATCTTACAATTAAAATCCCTATTGATATCTCCCACATGTGTCACGATATCGTCGATATCTCTTGTACTTTCAATGTTAAAAAAATTATTAAAATAATTCCTTCAATACTTTTTTATGCCCTTATTCCATACAAGAATACTATTGGTTTCACTTTTAATACATGTAACATTATTTAGATCTTTTTTCTTCATATCCTTTAGTTTGGCAATTATATAGAACTCTTTTTCTCTATTCTTGATTCCTAATTTTTTATATAATTTGTTATACATCTTGCTCTTTGATTCGAAATACTTTTCTTCACATCTTTTCCTGCAATATTATAGTTCTCAAACGTATTGTTATCTTTCTTACTTTGGTTCTTATAACATTCTTTTTTGGTACATATAGCCATTTGGACTTTCTCATTCCATCATCATGATTTTTTGTCTATTGGCACATAACCCTTAGATACGCCAAGAATCTCATTACCTAAATTTTTAATATTACTAGATATTTATACTCATATGGTTTCCGAATCATCATTAGTAGATTAGGTAATTTCTTGAATTAACTTATCTCTAAATGTTACTAACTTTTCCTCTTTTAGTTTCCACCACTTAATTTTTCTCTCTATAAATTAATAGTCCTTCTTGTACCCTTTAGGTACATGCATATTTAAAACTAAAAATCTATATTGAGTTACTATACTCTCATATAGTATAACCTTACAGTCCCTATAAGTCATTCAATCATCCCTCCTGTTTAGGAAGAAATCTATTGGTTGACATTCGATCCACTCTTGTATGTGATTATATACAACTCTCTTTGTCCCTTAGAGATAGCTCAAGTGGTAGAACATCCTCATTTCTATCCTCCCTTCCCCAATTCGAACCCGTTTGGTTGCATGTTATTGTACAAAAAAAATATACAACTCTCTTTTCTTGAAGAAATAATTTATGAGTATCAAATCAAATAGTATGACAAACTCTAAAGTAGTGTTTCTACCTCATTGCTACAACCAAATCCAAAGTTTTCATATACAGTTTTAACTCTCTCATTACTCTCACCAACATACCAATATAAATCTTTTTTTGATAAATAACTTCTCCCTGCAGAACTGTTGTTTACTAGTTATATTTACACCTATTTGAGGTGCATAAATTCTAACTATATTAATTACGATTTCTCAACTAATTAGTTGGACAAATAAGATTTTATCTCTTTTCCTTGTGATCTCCACTATATCTTCTTGTAAATTTTTATAAACAATTATCCTCAATTTTAGTTTTATCCTAACCCATATACCAAAACTTATTGCAATAAGTTTCTACTTTTCTAGTTTTCTCTCCCACTTACTTAACTTTTGAGATACACATAATATTAATCATCCGTTTAGTCATTAGTTCTCTATATCTTCTAACTTACAGATTAGAGATCCTATGTTCTAAATGATTAGACGAATTTTGTCATTGTGAACTAACTTCTTTACCCATACTCGTTTATATAAATATGGGAATCCTCACATACTTGTCACCACATCCAGACATCGATGTGGTGCATCACCTCCGGACAATACTCTAATAGCCATTGTTAACTTTTCACTACATTTGAGGTCCAATATAGCGTGTCATTGAGAAGAGAAATGTACCGACGAATTTCTTATTCTGATTTTTTATTATATTGACAAAATTTTTTATACTGGTTATCAATATATCATAACCCTCCTTCTTTATTTAGATTTGAAATCGATTGTGTTAAAAAAATATTTACATTTAAGAACCAACACATATCGAGATCACTGTTGTATAGCATGAGAGGGGGAAATGATCAGATTGATATGATAGGGAGGTTTGAGATAGTCGTGATTGTTTAGTATTTGTGAATGATAATATAATATTACTATATAGTCTATACAAAGTTTTTACCTTTTTCTGAGCAAGGGTGTCACATTCTGATATGTATAACGCTTCATTGTAATTGTGATTTTTTTTTTTCTTTTTACAGCTCCATTTAAAATGTCATTTCATAGCATGTGAAACGATTCCAAAATCAACATCCGTTAAATGCCAAAATCAACATCCTTTAAATGTGAGACATTAAATTTCTTTAATTAAAATGTTAAATATGAGTTTTGAAAATAAAAATATAAATATTAGAATAAACAAATTTTAAATTAAATTTTATAATTATTCAAATTGAATTAGTTAAATTTTTTAATATCGATCGTCAAATAATAATAAAAAAAAAAAAAAAAAAAAAAAGATGGAGGAAATGATTCCAAAAGGCTACCTAATTTGGCCCAATATCTGTCGATGGTTGCTCTTGGGTTCAGACCATCTCAATCCAAAATGGACCGCTCCTGAGCTAATCAAATACCGGAAAAGGGACAAAAATGTAATTTCAAATACCTCACATTGCATTCATGACCTAATGAACCCATGGCAATTTCGTAAATTTGGAGACAAATCTGCAATTCCATGCTTCGTTTCGCGAAAGGGGGTGATAGGAAGAGGATTTTCAATTTCAATCCTTATTTCTATGCATGTTCGGAGCTAGAACAATTGAATCAAACGGATCAGAGCTATTTCTTTGAATCGGATCACAAATTCGATCTCATTTGAGGTAATTGTCTGTTCTATGTCGGATCTTCGCACTTCTCACCACTAAATCTAGGGTTTCAATTCTATTCTTTCATGTAAGAAAAAGAATTCCAATTTACTGTTATTTATTTCATCTTTTCTGTTTGAACATTTTGTTCTTTAGTAGTTTGATAGGTTACTTCTCTAGAAATTTTGTGATTACAGTTTGTATGAGAGGCATGAATGCTCTGCATTTGAACCTACATATGCTACATTGTGCCATTTTTATTTATTTTTGTTTACTTACTTTGGATTGCCATTCTTAACTGGGGCTAGATGTACTCCTGGAAAGGAACTGCAGTATATGGAAGAGGAGAACTATATGTGCTATTTTTGGTAGTTAATTTCTCTTAGTAATATTTGTTTAACCATCGCCTTGGAGTGATGCTACATGGACCGAAAATGTCACTGAACAAAACGGCTAAATCTGTGAGATGAACATTGAAAGTCAGTGAGATGAACATTGACGAGATGGTATTTAACAAAGAAACTGTACTGCAATAGTTTTGCATTGATTTTTTTTTTGGGGGGGGTTCAGATGGCATTGCTCATTTTCTTAAAATCAACATTTGCAACAATGGGTTTCTTTTGAGTACCTAGCTAAATGGAGGTTGCTGTCTTCTGCATTTTTTGCTCTTCTACACGGTATTAATCTGAAACTGGGATCGTCATGCAAAATAAATATTCATAACTTTTTTTTTTTAATTCAAGACTACTGCATTTTCTAGAATTTTGGTATATGTTTCTTGCCTAAGTTGATATAATAATGTGCCCACATCCTCTTTTTAAGCATTTATTTTGTCACCATAAGTAGTGCAAGTAATTTTGTGCAATCTGAGGAACTTGGTTTCATTTCTCATTTCCCTCCCCTCCACCCCCCAGCCGATTTTTTAGAAGGCAGAAATGCAACTTAAAATTTTGTAGAAAAATTGTCATTAATATGCTAACTATAAGTCAAATGCATCTATACTTGATATCGCCATTCCGTCACAATCATGCATATTGGATTTTGTATGTTTTCAATTACCTCTTGAACAGATTCTAGGCAAGTAGGTCTATATGTTTCCAATTTTCCTAGTGAACTTATTATTGGATTTTGTACCATGTGATCTCTCAGAAGTCGGTCTGTCTGGAACCATTAGTTTCAGTTATTTAACCAGCCAATCCTTTACTTTAGGACAGGAATAACCATTCCTACAAACTGCTGTTACAGAAGAGGCATAGTTTTTATTTAAAATAGGATTCTTTATATTCGATTCTAGATGTAAGCTAAACATTCTTCTTCACATTCTGTGGGTTTTGGCATCGTTTCAGGCTTTTTCAGCTTACGTTTGAAGCAGCAAGTGCATATCTTTAAAAGTTTTCCAGTCCTCTGAAGCCAAGCTTGTATATCTTGTCCAAATTTGAGATTGATATTCAGTAGAGCCTTTACTATAAGAGGATCTGCCTTAAGTCTCTCTTCTGGGGTTTCCATTTTATGGTTGTTTGAATGTCCGAGGCTGATTAAAGTATCTGTTTAACTATTCAAGCATGAACTGGTTGGTTGATTACTGAGAGTATGCAGATTTAGGTCTTATTTATAAGCTGGATTCATATGGATAATCGAATTTTAATTACCTCTGAAAGTGCTTTGGCTTCAAGTGATAGTGCTTTAGTTTCAAACGAAAATGGGCTGCTTTCAAGTGACCATTCACTGGTGATTGGACAAGAATTTCCGGATGTGGAGACATGTCGCAGGGCACTCAAAGATATTGCTATAGCAATGCATTTTGAGATTAGAACTGTTAAATCAGATCGGAGCCGATTTATAGCAAAGTGCTCCAAGGAAGGTTGTCCATGGCGAGTTCATGTAGCAAAGTGTCCTGGTGTTTCAACCTTCTCAATTAGAACCTTACATGGAGAGCATACCTGCGAAGGAGTTCGCAATCTCCATCATCAGCAAGCCTCGGTAGGTTGGGTTGCTAGATCTGTAGAAGCACGTATTCGAGATAATCCACATTACAAGCCAAAGGACATATTGCAAGACATCCAAGAACAGCATGGTGTTGCTGTGTCTTACATGCAAGCATGGCGTGGAAAAGAACGCAGCATGGCTGCAGTACATGGAACTTATGAAGAAGGCTATCGACTTCTTCCTGCGTACTGTGAGCAGATCAGAAAAACCAATCCTGGCAGTATAGCATTAGTTTCTGCCACTGGTCCAGAGAACTGCTTCAAGCACCTTTTTATTTCCTACCGTGCATCAATTTATGGATTTCTTAATGCTTGTAGGCCACTCTTGGAACTTGATAGGGCTCCACTAAAAGGAAAATACTTGGGTTATTTATTTTGCGTTGCAGCTGTTGATGCTAATGATGCACTATTTCCTTTAGCATTTGCAATTGTTGATGAAGAAACTGATGATAATTGGATGTGGTTCCTGTCGGAATTACGGAAGCTTCTTGGAGTGAACACAGATAACATGCCTCGGTTGACAATATTGTCTGAGCGACAAAGGGGCATCGTAGAAGCAGTCGAAACACATTTTCCCAGTGCATTTCATGGATTTTGTCTGCGTTATGTGAGTGAAAATTTTCGTGATGAATTTAAGAATGTGAAGTTGGTGAATATTTTTTGGAATGCTGTTTATGCACTCACTTCTGTTGAATTCGAGAAGAAAGTTTCCGAGATGGTGGAAATATCACAAGATGTTATTCAATGGTTTCAACATTTTCCGCCCCATCTCTGGGCTCTTGCATACTTCGAGGGGGTCAGGTATGGGCATTTTAGTCTGGGCATTACAGAGTTATTGTATAAATGGGCCCTTGATGGTCATGAGCTCCCAATAGTGCAAATGATGGAGCATATTCGTTACCAATTGACATCTTGGTTTAATGAACGTCGCACCATAGGCATGGGATGGAACTCAATTCTTGTACCAACAGCAGAGAAGTGCATTTCAGAAGCTATTGCAGATGCTCGTTGCTATCAAGTACTTCGAGCCAATGAAGTGGAATTTGAGATTGTTTCAACTGAACGGACAAACATTGTTGACATTCGTAACCGTGAGTGTTCATGTCGACGTTGGCAGCTTTATGGTTTGCCATGTGCTCATGCTGCCGCTGCACTTATTTCAAGTGGGCAAAATGCTCACGTGTTTGCTGAGCCTTGTTTCTCTGTGGTTAGCTACTGTGAGACCTATTCACAGATTATAAACCCCATTCCTGATAAAAATTTCTGGAGAGAGAATGGTGAAGGGACGGAGGGTGGAGGTGCCAAACTTGATATGACAATTCGACCCCCGAAAACTCGGAGGCCACCAGGCAGGCCTAAGAGGATGGTTCTTCGTATAGAGAGCTTTAAACGCCCCAAAAGAGTGGTGCAGTGTGGTCGTTGCCATATGTTGGGACATTCTCAAAAAAAATGTGATAGGCAAATCTGAATTTTGAGACCGGTTCTGTCACCAAGTGTACTGATAATTCTTCAGTGGCAGCTGAGTTGGTGGTGTTGTTTGTATTGCATTGTTTCACTTTATGAAATGTAATATTGGACGCTCTCCTTCTCTGGTAGATTGCAGCTTCTGATCGATTCTGTGAATAGCTAGTGTGGGATTATTCTCTTTCAGGCCAATATGGTACTGCTAGATAATTGTCTCTCATATGCATCGCACATTAGTTTTTTATTCTTCACAAAGGCTGCAAAGGCTAAACACTTGCTCAAGAAAGGTGCTCTACATCTTATAATCATGAAGCAAGAGATGATAATTACCATCTGCAAAGAGGTATCTTTTTACAATTACTTGCCAGTTACCTTTTCTGATTAAATTCTGAACATTTGGCCTCATTTAAATAGATAGGATTACTGGAGTTTAAAGATTTGCCTTAGGATATCAAGCATTCAATATGTATTGCTTGCTAGGTACCTTTTCTGATTGAACTCTGAAAATTTGGGCCTCATATCAATAGGCAGGATCACTGGAGTTTAAAGATTTGCCTTAGGATATCAGGCATTCAATCATGTATAGTATTTTTTTGGGGGGGGAGGGATATCAGTTTACATGGTCCTTTTGATGAAAGACCAGACTCAAATTTTTTACTTCCCTTTTGATGTTTCAGTCAATTCTCTTGTAATGATATGAGATCAACCTCAAGCAGCTTGGTAAAATTGAGAACTATATCAGAAAATGCTTAAGAAGTCATTTCTTATATGCTTGATTACTTCATAGATTCCTTTCCCTATAATCCTCTACCCTCCTATTGATTGTTCTTTCTCCATGCAAGCATAAGTTGCATAGCCTGAAAATTGAGGATTGAAGAACTAGCAAAGATTAAAGACATTGACTGCAGAACATGTATTAACTTTTCTCTCCATCGAAATTTGGTTGCCTATCTCACACATGTTTTTGTGCACGGAAAAGAGATTACTGACAGGAATTAAGCATTTTTTTTCAATTTTTGGTACATTTATTCATGTCTGTTAGGGCAAGAAAAATAACAAATTAGGAAATTAAATCCCTTTACATGTTTTTTGAATTCAATATAAGAAGCATGTTTGAAGCCCTTTACATGTTTCAATTTTTGGGACATTTACTAATGTCTGTTAGGGCAAGAAAAATCGCAAATTTAGAACTTAAGCCCTTTACATCTTTTTTAAATTTAATATGAGATACATGTCTGAAGTGGCCAAGCATAAGACACCTTTGACTCAATCATTGATAACCAAACAGGGCCTGGGCATGTTTGATTACCTCTTTCACATATTCCATTGGATCCAATCCCCTCCATCCTCATGTATTTTGTTCTTACATGTTATGATAAACTAGCAATTGTTAGTCTCAAATGTAAATTCTTTTCTTTAGGCCTTGTCCAGTACAGGGGATAAAAGATCAAGGATAGGACTGGTACCTTTTTTTAATTAAAATAAGTTTATTGTGACACTTAAGAATTTGTGGTTCGGCCAGACGAATAAGTTATCAGGATGGAAAGGGCTTCATTACATGAATTTTTTTTCATATTTTGTTGGAGGCATGTGTGACAGACCTCCCTTCATTTGATTCCTACTAACCGAATGAGGTCTTGTATATTTAAATCATTTAATTTCAACAAAGCTTTTCTCTGGCGGTAAGTTAAATGTATTTTAAATCAGACAAAACTGGTGAATAAACATTATTTGTGCCTGCAAGCTATGAAAAGGACAATATGTTTATTTCTTCTCAGTGGATTTGGTGCTTTCATTAACTTGTCGACCCTCTTTGGCATTTAGCATTACTAATAATTAAAGTGAAAGGAATTAGCTTTGCCAAGCAGAGGAGATTGGTTTCATGCTTGGAGTCTGCTCAGAATCACCTTACAATAACAATGACGACTCATTGCTTCTGGGTTTTAGTAATATGTTTCTCATTGGTTATCTGGATTTGAGTTTCTGGGATTGACCATGTTCGCAGAGAGCATTTTCTAGGATTGAGTTTCTAATAATAAAAGCGAGAAGCAGTCGTGGGAAATTTGCCAAGAACTTGATTCATGATCACATCAAATGTGCTAAAGATGTTCTTGCAACCTTTGCTTGCAAGATGGGTATATCTACTGAGCAGAGCTGGCATGTTACTTTTGCATTGGTCTCTTAGTAATGGTAAGAAACTCCAATTGGCTGTTTCAGAGGAAAACTTTTTCTACTTCTGATCCTGAATTCATCCTGTGAAATGCAAAAATGTATCAGTGTTTCTCTTGTTGACATTTTGCTTAGAATGCTTGTGCCTGGATTCATATTACAATTTGTGCATTTCTTGTGATGAGAGAGAATGATAGCTAGGATGCTGCAGTCAGCAATGCAAGTTTGTAGTGGGACATTATAATGGAACAGAATTTTGGAGCTAAAAATGCTAGTGAGAAGCGAGGAGAGGTGACATCGATGTAGTTGATGGTAGTTGATGCGTTTTGAATCTGCAGAAGACATTGTTGAGGTGACTAAGGACTATAGATGTTAAACCAGGATTTAGAGATGGGACAAAGTTAATGAGTGATTTGCTTTAAATTTGTTGCTCCATGTGGAGTAGCTGCCCATGTTGAAGGAAACAGAGTAAGGTGTAAGGCTTTGTGTTTACTCATTCGCTTTTCTAATGCTTAGCCTGTGACCTTGGGACAAAGAAGATTTCTAGTTATGGTGTGTTTTTCTTCCACTGTGAGCTGCCTTAGAGCATTCCTTGTGGTTCTTCTGATGCAGTGGTGTAGCTTTTCTTTTGTTTTCCCTTTTGTTTTCAACCGGTCGTAAGAGATGGAACCTAATTTTTATGGTTCAACACAAAGTGCTTTGATCACTTGAGTCAACGAAATGGGGGGTTAGGAGACTTCTGTCATGGTATCTAGGATCCATGTACCAAAAAAAAAATGGTATCTAGGATCCTAAGGCTTTTTGAACTTTTTGAACACTTGTTCTCTAGGTCGTCAATGGGGTATTATGGTCAGTGAGCAGATTGATCATGCAGCTTCTTGCACTCGGTTTGTTGTCAAACCATGGATGCCAATAATAATACATACTATGATCCTGTGACACAATCGCAATATACATCACACTAGGCATAACCATTGCTGCGATAATATCAATAGACAATCAGTTTAGTGAGATGAGGTGTTTGATTCTTTAATCAAGTTTTAGATTAGAAACTTAAGAACGGAAAAAATGACACTGGGAGAACCATTTCCCTAAATAGGGTTCTTGTAGATGCTTAAAGTAGATTAATTGGAGTATAGCTTAAAATACCGATAATGAAAACAAAAAAGAAAAAAAAATGGCTGCGATCATCCTCCAAAGGAAAAGCAATTATCTCATTGGGGCAAGACAACCAAATTAAAGCTGGGCAAACCAAACAGTTCAAATCCTTTTCAAACTCAATTTAAACTTTTACTTCAAAATCACTTATTGGCTTTAAGGGCAATTTAATTCGGCATATGCAAATCCTGGCTTTGGGGCATAAACACAAGCATACAACACATAGTATATAAGTCAGATATGTGGAGACTCGTGACATAATTGCCATTTACTCCCAACACCTCAATACACCAAATTATCCACAAAAAACATTTTTTCTTTTTAATAATCGATAGTAATCGGAGTTATATTCTAACTAATGTAGTTCAAACTCTATTGAGTCCAATTTAGAAGAAGTTCTCATAATATTTATTTTTTTTTTCATTTTTAAATTTTGAATTCAAAATATAGTTAAAAAATTTAACATTTTTATCCGATATGCAACTGTGTTAGTATACAAAACATACATAAACTCATGTCACGCCCTACTTAAACCAGGATATGCAAAGTGATAAAAGTAACATCAACAGGCCAAGAAAGGTTAAAGGTCTAATATAGGATGAATGTCCCTCAACTTAAGAGCAGCTATTTGTAGTCCTTTTCTCATCTCACAGAAAGTAATGTAAATATATATATATGTCATTTATTGTGTACACACTCTCGTATTCACATTAGTTCTCAGTCTTTTTAATTATTTAATATCTGGATCATTTTAATATTTTTCGTATACTCACTAATGTCCATATTCATGGAGAATATATATATATGGATTTTTGAATTTACCATATATATTAATTTTAAATTATATATATTCCAATATTCCTCTTTAATTTAGAATTTCTCTTAATTGCTTCTATGGGATCTTCACTCTAGTTCCTTTTTTTTTTTTGTTACACAAAAATTCGACCTACATCACAGTTGGGGAAGGTAGATTGTAACCATCATACTATCACCTTGGAGACAAGATCTTTACTCTAGTTCATCAAAACCTTAATCTCCCGTTTCAATTCTTTGTTGATATAGGACTCAACGTTGTGGTTTCCCAGCTCCTCATAAAATAAAATAAAATAAAATAAAATAAAATAAAAACCCGAATTCTACGTGAATGTTGGATAGATCAACACATACTGATATGGGATTTCTCATCATTGGTAGAATGGGTATAATTGATATCGTTACACCAAAAATTTTTCATTCACCAAAATCATCCTTTTATTTACTACATCATATCCTCTCAACGTCGGTACCCATTGCTTTTTTTTTCCCTTTCCTTTTTTCTCTAGACTTTAGCACAAAATCATATCTACCGTCCAAGGGGTACTCAATTAATAAACCCAAAAAACTGATATAATACTCATACGAGGTACTACACAACCTTGAACTACGTTCAGGTCCAACCCTAGAGCTACTCAACCTCTCAACTAGGAAATTCATTTATACAAGGTGTCACACACTCAACCATAGCTCCAAGTAAGGCTCATATTCAAGAAAATTTCTCACCGCTTAAATTTTTTTTCTTGCCATTTTTTTTTCCAATCTCAAATTCAACCATTAAATCTAAATCATGATCAAACGAAAAACTCTAGAGTGAGACAACTCCTGGCCGGCTGTGATATCACTATGTTGGCGGAAAAGAAAATATTATGGACAACAGAACAACCATAATATAAAAGGGGAGAGTAAAAACAAATGTGTGGTCCATTCTCCTCACTCTCTCTTGTTTCTTGTTCTTTTTTTTTTTCACAAAGTTTTGAACATAGATCACTAAGTTGGGGATGAGGATTTATACTACTAGACTTATTAAGTCCGCAAGGGGATGGACTAGTGGTCCGATCTTTCTCCTCCAACTTCATAATTCGGGATTCAAATTTCTATATAACAAAAGAAATATATATAGGCTCATTGATGTATACAATCCTTTATATTAACTCTCGGACTCTTTAATTTTCTAGTACATGAATCATTCTTTACTTGATATTTTTGACAGACTCTACTATTCATATTAGTTCTAAGTTATATGTATTCCATTGTTTAAAACATTTGATTTTAACTAAGTTTTTAAATGAGACCACCGGTGACTCTCACAGTTGTGCCTGCAAATATTGAAAAAGATAATATTTTTCAATTTTTTTCTTGGATATTATCAACGCATATGAAGCTTTTATTAAATTGTTGATCCTGCACATGGCATTTAGCATATCTAACAATTAAAGTGAAAGGGATCAACTTTGGCAAGGGGAGGAGACTAATTTAATGGTTGGAGTCTGCTTAGAATCACCTCACAATTACAATGATCCTTCGTTGCTTCTGGATTTTGGTCATATGTTCACCACTATTTGTCTGGATCTCCATTTCTGGTTTTGACTATGTTCGAAGGGGGTATTGTCCTTGGTTAACAGAGAGGAATGGGCATGGGAAATTTGACAAGAACTGGGTTCATGATCACCTCGAATGTGCAAAAGATGTTCTTGCAACCTTTGTTTCCCCAGAGATAGGTATGTTCTTCTGAGTAGAGTCACCTGTTATCCTTTTACGTTGGTATCTTATTAATGATAAGAAACTCCAATTTGCAGTTTCAGAAAAACAAGATTACTGGCTATGTTTTGTAGATTCTGATGGCCTCGATGTTGTTGAGAAGTCGATTTTGTGGCCAAAACGAAAAAGAAAAAAAAAATGTTCTTTCTTTATCGTTTTTCTTCGTTTTGGCTAATTTCTCTTTTGTTCCACTTGTTAGGTAAAAAAATTCGGGCCTACCGGAACTGTTCGGGGAAATTTAGGAAGGATCATCGGACAGAGCCTCTATCTGATTCAAACAGAAGATTTCAACTTGAAAAGAACATTCGACAGTTGAGGACGGGGTGCTTGTCACAGGCAATATCGCTAGTCATGTTTCTATTTACCATCTTCTTAACATTTATGGGGCATGGTCATATAGCCGATGCATTTCATGTTTCTTTTATTGTTATAACTTTTGTTTTATATCTCATTCATCCTAGGTAGTGTGAAACCTTCAACAGCCACCGATTCTGACGTTGTCTCTTGTATTTGGTTATTTGGTTCCATTGTCCATGGTCACTTATGAGGTTGTCATGGAAAGACTTCAATGTTTGTAGAAATTAAACTTTTGATGATATCTTTTCTAATGAACTTCTACTTCTTTGGAACATGTGGTCTCTGTGCTCAGTTTCTTTTGATATTTGACTGACCTATAACTGAAATTATATTCTAATTAATCTAATCTGAACTGTTGTTCGATCTTCTTTAAGGGGATCTCTTCCAACATAGTTTTTTTTCACTATTAAGATTTGAACACGACTCTTAATTAAGAAATTTATCATCTTTTTATTAGATCAACTATCCATTAGTATCTGTACTTAGTTTTTTGCTGTGAAAAATGTTAAAAATTGAGTGTGGGTCCGCCCATGAGGGTAGACCTAACCCAAAACTCTTTTGATATTTGAATTTTAAAATTAAAGAGAAAAGAGATATGATAGTTTTTGATAAACACTCCTTAACTCTCTTAACTCACCTTTTCTCTCTCTCTCAATTCCCTCCATGCATGAACTTCCATTTTTTTGAAAAACATATGTGAGCTATGCAGGAAGAAGGTAAAACATGGAGATGCCATATTTTGTGATTGAAAAACATTAGAATGGGAGAGGGGAATCTTTTGTAACCGAAAGAAAGAGATTTCTTTCACATTGGAAAGACGAGAGAGAGAGAGACTTTCGAAAACGAGTTTGGTAATCATTACTCCAATATGGTATTTGGATTGTGAATAATAGAGAAAGATTTGACTTTATGACATTCTCTCGATCTAAAATACCAAACTTTCAAAAAGAGGTAAGCGATTCTAACCATTTAAAATCCAAAATTTTCTGTTTGAAA
Organism: Dillenia suffruticosa; assembly: GCA_033439265.1. Classification (NCBI taxonomy): domain Eukaryota; kingdom Viridiplantae; phylum Streptophyta; class Magnoliopsida; order Dilleniales; family Dilleniaceae; genus Dillenia; species Dillenia suffruticosa. Next base: position 13,495,587 of record JAVTVX010000001.1, read on the forward strand.
ATTATATTTGTTGGTTTGTTTAAAACCATCATTGATATCAGAACCATTTATGGTGTTATATGTCACATTGTTGAGTATTAAAAATATAAAATTCAACGAATAATGTTTTATGCCCATTAATGGCAATTTGATATAGACTAAACAAAATACTCCTAATTTACATAGTAGGATACTTGTTACATGAGAATTAAATATGCAAAATTTGGCATGCATCTATAAGAATATTATAAGATATTTCAAACCCTAACTGAAATTTAATATACTCGTATCTTTTAAGATATTTTGTGATATAAACTTTATATGATTAGATTTTTAAAAAAAAATACTTTTTATAAAATAGTTAAGAATTGAGAGAGATATAATCATTCGAAATTTGAGCCGAAAACCAAAAAATATAGAAGATGATGAATAGTGTACAGAGCCAATCCTGCTCTCAGTCAGAACGCGTGAGGCCCACTCCTAATGCTAGAGATGTCCAATTTAAAAACAAAGACCACCGTTGAACTCAAAAGTATCAAAAATTGGGGTAACCAAAATATGGTGGCCGTCCGCCATGGGAAAGCTGGGCGTGGTCCTCACACGCTAGCGGTGGCGCATAAGGATAGCCATTTTCTTTAAATTTGTGCATATACACCCACGGTGGCGTATGGAGGCACGTAAAAGGTGTGTTTTGGTTGGAATTTTTATGAAAATAATTATTAAATATTTCTTAATTTTTAATTTATTTTTCAAAGTTGAAAAATAATGTTTATTAATTTTTAAACCAAGAAATTGTTTAAAATTACAAAAAAATTATTTCCGGTGAACAAAAAATTTTGAAAATTTTATATATGTTAAGAAAATTATTTTCTTAATTTTGACTATTTGGGTGAAAATTTGTTTTTCACTCATCATTTGTTTGAATTTTTATTCATTTATTTATATTTGAAAATTAGTTTTTCTAATATGTAATTGTTTGAAATTTGAGAAAATATATTTAAAATAGATGTTTTGACATTTATAATAATATTATGGTTGACTACGTGTCTAACCTAATATTGTTCTCATTTTTAAGGAATAGTGATAATTGGACATCTTTTTGAAAGTCTTCCGGGCCTGGGGAGGGAAAAAGATTTGAAAATTTTAGAACATTTGATAAAATTGGTTCAAATGTTGACTTATAATATGAACTCATCTCATGTTTTGTCGGATCATCTAGAGGTCATGGGAGAGAAACAATTGGAAGTTATTCAATTAGGTCATGCCTTTTAGGGAATGATATGTATAAATTAAGAAATTTTCTACCTCCTTATTAGTGTAGCGTGGTTGATGAGTTGTTTGCCGAGAACGGACATGATTCTAGATGATATGAGACTATTATTAATAGAAAAGTAAAAAGTTAAGAAAAGTCTATCCCAAAATATAAATAATTTCCAACGAGCCGTAAGGAGATGTACTCCTAAAGATAACCTATCTAAGAGAATTGTAAATATGATATTCCGAATGGGTTTGTTTTGAACGAGATAGTTTATTTAATTTTTTTACGTGTTATGATTGTTGACTAAGAGTATGATCACATAATAGAAAATTTTTTAATTTTTTTAATGTAAAGTTTTTTTTAAGCAATTGTTGGCTATATTTATTAAATTGTGTGATCATGTACGTAAAAGAAAACTAGGGTCTCTTGAATGAAAATTTTGGATTGATCGAATTTGAGTAATTGTCTTCCAAAATTGAAACATTATTTAAATATTTTGTGCATTTAAATGAAATTTTTGGATTAATAAAATCTGCATAATTCTCATTCATAATTATAATATTATTTAAATACTTTGTATATTTAAATGAGAGGTTTTTGATTGGAAGAATATAAGTAATTTTCATATAAAATCTATTGAATTTGTAGTTTTAAATTAAATTTATGATGTTGATATATTAGAACCATATATGATGATTAAGACTTAGTAAATTTTCGATTCTATACCTAATGTTGACCTGTTATGAATATTAATTTTGAAATACAAAATTATGTATATGATATGAGTATTAATATTAGTGTTCACCCTCTTAGAAACTCAAACTATAGTATCAAAATCCATTATTGCGAACTTGAATAGAGGTGACAAATTGAATGGTAACGATCATGAGATATGATGCCATAAAATATGATATATGTTAAAAGAACAAAATACCTTGGAAAGTATCAAACATATCATACAGGGTCTTGCTGTGGGTAATGTTGCTCTGTAGAGGAAAGAACAATATGCTTAACAAACATGAAAAATGATAGATTCTACTATTTGAGCAATTATGGTTAACTTTGTGATTGATGGCATGGTACCCGAGCGTGAAAAATATGTGAATATTCATGACAACCGGGTGTACCTCAATGACAAATATAAAGGTACCAGTGTAACTTGTATTAGACGAATGACCATAAAATGTGACTTGTGTTAGTCAAATGACCATAAAATTTGATACTGAATAAAAGTGATGTGGTTACAGTATAATAGTTAAGAATCATGCTAACATGATTAGAGAGTCGTACTGGTCATGTCCTCTTTGATAAACAGAAAATTCAAACTTTGATTCGATCCCTTCTTGCCAAGTAAGAATATCTGAAATTTAGTTTGATTCACAATGATAATATAAAAACTTTCTCGAATGTTACTCTTCATGTTATACTTGAAGATGAGTGGATTAGTACTGCAAGATCTATAACTAATACTTTTATTCTAGTTCTAAGAGAGTTTTGGACTCTAAGCGTGAGAGAGACTAGAACAAAACCAAGAAAGGAAAGGAGACTGCAGATAGATCATAAAAGAACAACTCAAAATATAAGAACAGACTGAGAGGTATTTGTGATTTTTCATCGAGTGATTTCTGGTAGGAGATAGATTTATGCCGGAATAATGCAAGAATAGATGTTAGAGGAGTTGACACTTATAAATTGAAGTTACAAACTAGTCAAACACTCATTCTGCATGATATTCTCTACATGACAGAAATTCAATGGAATTTTATCTATTTTTGTTCTTTTGAAATTTGACTATATTCTTTGAACTTTCAGAGAGACATGGTCAATTTGCATTTGAATGACATGTATTAGTTCAGGACAATTTATAAATGGTTTTATAATTTTATAATATGATGGACGAATATTTAACTATCAAATTGAACATTGTCATGTCTGTAAAATGATGAAAAAACTATTTGAAAAGGCTATATGTGCTAAATTTCTATTATTGTTAGTCCATTCAAATATTTGTGGTCTAATGAATATGAAAACAAAATATGGAACTTTCTATCTCATTATGTCCATAGATGATTTTACATGATTTAATTGTATATATTTGATTTCTCATAAGTTTGAAACATTTAAGTGTTTTAGATATTATATGAGCAAAATAGATAATCGAATCAATAAATGACGTGAATATTTATCATATCGAATTAAGAATGTATCTAATGAAAGAAATATAATCTAATATTTGACCATTTCTAATACACCTTAATAGAATAGTATTGTATTGAAAATGAATAAAACATTATTTGATATGAAAAGATCCATGATAGACGCAAGTTAACTTGCTGAATTTCCTTTTGAAGAGACGTATTGTTGACTATAGTCTATGTTTTTTGAACAAAATATTTTCAAAATCAGTACTAATGACATTAGATAAACTTTGGATTGGTGAGTGACCTTACATTTTGGGGATCGACCGTCTGTATTTAAGATTTTTTTTCTATAAATTTAGAAAATTGGATCCCATAAAAATAAGAATATTTGTATAAAATACTCTTACAAGTCTTAAAATTAAATGTTCATTAGTAAACGCGAAGATGATATTGTAGTAGAGATTAAATCACAGGATATCGTATTTTTGGAGAATAAATATCCTATTAGAGATGACGTAGTTTTTGTTTGAATTAATTAATTCAAAAGATGGCTCTATCCATAGAGAATTATTGGAATAACGTTGATCCCAGTGTGAGAAATTTAAATTTTAACGATCCAACTGAGTTACAAACTCAGAAAAATATTAGAAAATCGATGCTCAAGTGTTATTTTAAGAATGAAGGATACACAATTATTGTTTTTCCAAAAGATGAACAAGAGCCTAAAACGTAGAAGAAACTTTATCTTGTCTTGCCAAAAATAAATGGAAAAAGCAATGGAAGAAGAGTTGGAGTCAATGGGATCTAACCATATTTTAGGAATTGAATGAAATTCTCCTGGGTTACTAAATTATTGAAAACAATTAGATTCTCAAAACCAACCATATGACAGATGGAACTATTGAGAGGTATAAAATTCAACTGATAATAAAATGTTACACTCAGTAAAAGAATGTTAATTATGAGGAAATCTTTTTTCGATAGTGAAATTTACCTTTTTTCGAATATTGTTGACAATAATGGCCAATTTGGATTTAGAATTACGTCAGATGAATGTGAAAACTGATGAATGTGAAAACTGTATTTCTTAGTGGAGAATTTGAGGAAGAAATCTATATGATACAATTAGAGGGCTTCATCATTAAAGGTCAGGAAGATAGATTATGTAAATTGACTAGATTAATTTATGGTCTTAAGTAATATTTGACACAATAGTATTTGAGATTTCACAAGAGTTTAATCTCTTATGATTTCATTATGATAGAGGAAGACCATTATGTCCATATTGAGAAATCCGATAATAAGTTTATAATTCTATCACGATATATTGAGAACGTATTGTTAATCGCAAATGATAAAAAAATATATTTTTCAAATTTTGAAATAATTGTCTTCCAATCTTGAATAAAAGATATAAGTGAGATAGATTAAGAATTAAAATTCATAGAAATCGTTCCAAGAGATTATTGAAATTATTTCAAAAGTCTTGTATTATAAAAATTTTAGAACGATACAAATTGAAAACTGCAATCACATTGATAACCCCGTGGTTATAGACGATTGTTCAAGTGATGAAATGTACCTGAAAACTCCTAGAGAAATAGATAAAATGTCCAGATACCATATTCTAGCACAATTTGGAGTTTAAAGTATGTTATATTATGTACTCGTTCCGGTATTTATCATGTTGTAGGTTTAGTCAACATGTATCAATTCAATCCATGGAAAAATGATTGGATTGTTATGAAAAAGATATTAGGATACCCAAATAGAATTGCAATTTATTTCATTTATTGTTAAGGAAAAGATATTGCATTGAAAAGATATACGAATGTTAATTGAGGGTGATTTTAGTAAGAAAAATCTACCTATGTTTATATTTTCTTACTCAATGATAATGTTATTTCATGGAATAATAAAAAATAAATAAGCCTGTCTCTTTCTACAATTAAAACAAAATTTGTTATCAGTGTTTTCGCAATTTAGGAAGAAATTTGGTTGTGTAAATTTTTGTAATATTTGAAATAATAATCAATCCAGTGGAAGTTACTGACTGTCTATTATAATAATAAGTTAGCTATTACATATGCTAGAGACTCCAAATATTATAACAAAACCAAATATGGATGCAAAATTCAATTTTATCATAGATGTGATTGAAAAAAGAGAAGCAACATTGAAATATATACCTATGTATTTGATAGTGGCTGATTTTTTTACGAATCCAATACCTAGCAACTTCTTAGATTATTTGGATTGTGTTGATCGTGATAATATTTGTAATTGTGATTGTAATTGTAATCACATATATAATATATATGATATAATAATCATATTTATTGACATTTAAATTTTTTGTATTTAAAATTTTTGTATCAATGTTTGAAGATATGTCGGATAAGTATTGGAGATTGGCTCTCTTACACGATCAATTGCTTCTAATATCTGTGTGACATGTAGAGATAAGATAATATTAATTTATGGTAGATTAACATACAAGTCACCTTAATAAAAATATTAAGATGAGATTATCAGTTGTGTATACATATGTGGTAATCGAAATACATTTCAATAATCTATCGAAATTATTTAGGAGTCAGATGTAAGTTTTTCCCTTAATATTGTAAGTTTTTTGAGAACTTGTAAGAAGGAAAATTTGAGGCCAAGTGTTGTATACATTTGAATTAAAATATGTATGATACATTAATTTCAGAAAATAAGACATACACTTTCAGATGAGAAGAAAGAATACCATAGTATGTGTTTCATATCATGTGGTTTATGTGACCATATGGGTAATAAGATAATGCATCCATCTTCATCTCATTGTGTGAAACTCGGAGATTCATATTTAACTTCAATTTATATTTTTAGGATTTTCGTCTGTCTTTTGAGATTTTATTTTAGTGTTACTATTCTAGCATGTCACCAAAAAACCATAGTGATTCGGTTTGGCAGTGTATATTTAAAAAAGTGGTTAAAATAAAGTTGACAGTTAGTAGTATAAAAAGAAAATCGTCTTTGATCGACACATTATTTTATATTCAAATACCGTTCAATTATATCTATAATTTAATGTTTAGAAACGTAATTGTGAATATATGATTAGAGTTGAGTCAAATATGCTCTTACAATATTTTTTAAAGATGAGAGATATATTGACTGTATCTAGTAAAAGAGATTTGGCGTACCATGAGAAATGACGCTCTTATCTCCACATTGGAAGTTAACTACTATATATTCTTAACCGATATATAGCAATCGAACTCTTCGTATTCTCACGAGTCATACGACCACATTCCAATATGCAATTGGTGATTGATATAATGATTAAGCTACGTACGAGTCTAACGCTCATTTGTGAGTGGGAGATATTGAAAATTGGGTGGCGGTCTGGCCATAAGGATAAACCCAACCCAAGACTCTTTTGATTTTTGAATTTGAAAATTAAAAAGAGAAAATTGATTGGATGGCTTTTTGATAACCACCTTTCAACTCTATTAACTCCTTTTCTCTCTCTCTCTCTCTCTCTCTCGACTCCCCTTGCATGAACTTCCATTTTTTTAAAAACAAACATGAGTGATGAATGAAGAAGGTAAAACACTGAGATGTCATTTTTTGTTATTGAAAAACATTAGAATGGGAGAGGGGAACCTTTTGTAAGTGAAAGAAAGAGATTTCTCTCATATTGGAAAGAAGAGAGAGAGACTTTCGAAGAAGGGTTTGGTAATCATTAATCTAATATGACAATTGGATTGTAAACAATAAAGAGATATTCAATTTTATGACATTTTCTTGATTTAAAATACTCAATCGTCGGAAAGAGATAAATGATTTTAATCTATTTAAAATTTGAAAATTTTTATATTTATTAGTTTGTTTAAAACCATAAAGAAAAAGTTCCACATCTTCTCAAGAAAAATTGGTGCTGACATAGGAGGATCTTGCTAACATATCACTATCTTATCATTTGTCACGAACTTGCAAACCAAACTTTCCTCTAAATTTGAGGGCCTCCAGAATGCCCCCAGTTGGGTCATGTTATTATGCGAGCCCAAATTTGGTGATGCATTACTGCTTTTAACATAAGTGATTTCTTATTTGGATTCAAATTCAAAAACCTAGGATACAATAAATGTAACTCTATGCTGTATGGAAAGAAAATATTATTAATCAAAAGAATCTCCATAATGAAAGTCTAAGAGAGATTAAATAGTCTAAAAAAAAGTCCTACCTAGAATTGGAAACAAATGAGCTCGGAACCATGTCCATAAGATTCAACTTCAAATTTTTCTTTTTTTTCTTGCTTGTATAAAGATTTGAACCTATAGTCGGCAGTTTGAGAGAGTGATATTTATACCATTAGACTGTTCTCTTGGGGACTCAAATTTCTTATTTTGAAGACCTTGAAGTAGGCTGTTTTTTTATATTAAAAATTAAATATTAATAGATTATAATATTAGAAATAAAATATTAAAATTATCTATAAAATATAGTGTTTCAATTGATCAATCTATCGATGTTGATTGGGACAAATAAATTTTTAAGTAAAACTATGCTACACATACAGAAACCGTGAAAATCACAAAAAAATTTTGATACATCTACTAAATTATGCGGGTTTTGATTACTCTAAAACCTATGAGGATATGTATGCACCTTGATTTTTGGAAACAAAAATCGAGTTTGAACCATTCCTCTCTTCGTTTTATTTGTTTAAAACTCTTTTATTTTTCAATTCCAATTTTAAAAACAGAGCCAAAACCGTTTAGAATTTATTGGTAAATGGTGTCTACGTGGCGGGAGAATTTAAATGTTTAAATTTAAATTAAGGGGGTTAAGGGATAATGGGTACCAACCATTATCCTTAGCCTCCCCACTTCTCCCTAAAATCAAGGCACTAAAAAAAAAAAAATAACCTACGTAAAAGGTGTGTGTTGGTTCTTGAGTGTGTGCATTCAAGAGAAGAAAACAGTGTACGAACAAAAGGTGTGTGTGAGTTCACATTGATCATTGTGAGAGAAAAATACACCATTGTGAGGGTTTACAAAATTCCGAGAAGGGAATTTTGTGTCACCGTCGTCACCGGATTCAAGATTACAACATTGTGATTTTGTGATGATAGGCTGCGTAACGTGGTTATCATCCCTATTACGAGACGTTCGAAGAAAGTATCATGGTTCCCAAAATTACTACGTTTATTCACCGAGATACGCTCTGTATTTTTGTTATTTTTTTATTCTGAAAAATTCCATTGTGTTTTCATTGCATATATGTGCATTAATGGAAACTTGGATGAGGAGATCTACATGGAGCAACCATCCAGGTTCGTTCTAGTAGGTCATAAGGATAAGGTCTGTCGATTTCGGAAGTCGATATATGGTTTAAAGCAGTCATCCAGGTGATGATACCTGATATTTCACGAGCAGGTGATATCTTACAGTTTTACAATAATCGAGGAAGATCATTGTGTCTATTTGATACAATCTGATAACTCTTTTGTGATCCTGCCACTATATATGTATGATATCATATTGGCCAGGAATAATATTGAATATCTTATGACAATTAAGGTATGGTTGTCATCGAGTTTCGACATGAAAAATATGGGTGAAGCTGAATTCATTCTTGGAGTTAAGATCCAGAGGGATCGCTCAAGACAAGTGTTAACTCTCTCACAGGAGACCTACATTAGGAAGATTTTAGAACGCTTTTGGATGAGTGATTGTAATCTTATTGACACTCCAATCACCAAGTTTGATGGTCTGAATCTTGAGATGTGCCCGAAAACTCATGAAGAAATAAGGGAAATGAGTACAATCCCTTATTCCAACGCAGTAGGAAGCCTGATGTATGTGATATTGTGTACACGACCAGACATATGTTATGCAATCAGTCTGGTGAGTAGATATCAATCAAATCTTGTGAGGGGTTACTGAAGAGCAGTGAAAAGTATTTTGAGATATCTTAAGGGAATTGCGAGTTTCTCCTTGTATTACAGAGGATGAGATTTACATCTTGTGGGATATTCAGATGTCAATTGGGGCGGTGATCTGGATAAACTCAAATCGATATCAGGTTTTGCCTTTTTACCCAATGGTGGTTCCATTTCTTGGAACAATAAGAAGCAAACCTGTGTAACTCTATCTACGATAGAGGCTGAATTCGTGGCGTACTCAGTCGCAATTCAGGAGAGTGTTTGGCTCTGAAAACTATTAGAGGACTTAGGGGTTGTCGCTGATAGTGGGAGACTAATGATAATCTACTGTGATAATCAGACCGCTATCGCCTATACTCAAGACCTTAAGTTTCATAGTAGAACTAAACAAATTGACATTAGATATAATTTCAAAAGAGATATCATTGAGAAGGGTGAAGTGATCGTCAAGTATATTTCGACACACAGCATAGTGACTTACCCCTTCACTAAACCCATCGCTAGAGAATCATTTGTAGCACATAGAGAGTCATTGGGTTTGGTCATATTTTGATATTTCTCATTTTGTACCGAATTAATGATATGATACTTATTACTTTTATATATATATGATTTTGTGCATTATTAAGTTATATTTGAGTTATTATTTTTCATTAAATAATGCACTTGTTTATATCATATATATTTTAATATGATAAAGATATGTCAGGCAGACGATATCGATTCTCTCACTTGAGTAACCATCTCCAACTCTGAGTGAGCGGAGATGAGACGATTTCTAGTCGTAAGAGGCATTGAGAGTAGCCCTACTAGAACACAAGTCGCCTCAATATGTGTTTAGGATGAGGTTATCTGGGATATGACCGACATAGAAATACCCACATTCATGTTGTCTGTGAGTAGCTAGATTTGAGATCTCGGATATCACCTGCAATAGTGATATTGTCTCTGAGACACTCTCTCTGAGATCTCTGGATAGAGTTTTATGTATAGACTGAGTTCCATATCTGCATAGTGTTAGAGAAATCTAACATATGCCCTTTTGAGAAATGAGTGATTAACATTGTGACGCGCGTTTCATATTGCGTGTAATGAGATGATTATGGGATAGTGGGAGCTATTATTTAAGACAATAATATGATCATAATCTCTGTTCCCACTGTATGAGACTCGAAATCTATTAGATGGGATCTCTTGTGCCTTTATTACTTTCAGCTATTTCTACATGTTTTGGTTTAGTATTGATACTTTTGTCTGTTTACCTATAAACTAGAAAATAAATTGAAATCTAAGAGACAGGTCTATGAAAACAGCTGAAATGAGATTGATAGATTCAACTTTGAGAAAAGGAATACCAATAAAAATTAAATTATTGTGTAATATTCACCGACTGGTCTGTTATATTTATCGATATTGTGATTCAACATAATAGTGACTACACAATTGAGCATTGATTGGAGATCACTTTCGATAAAAAAAGTGGTTCGATTGATGTAATTGCATTGAGTTTGGGGTACAGTGAATTCTTTTTTATACTAATGATGACTCATTGATCATCCTAACAGGTGCATCGAGAAGTTTTTGTTTGCAGGTGTACTCGCTAATCGCACGACGTCCAATCCTGTATGAAAATCCAGTAAGGTGATGTAATAGATCACATGAATTGTGATCTCATGATGGATGTAAAATGCCCTCGTGTGCAATTAGGAGATGTTGGTAAATGGTGCCCACGTGGCATTTACCATTGAGTTAAATGAGAGGATTTAAATGTTTAAATTTAAATTAAGGGGTTTAAGGGATAATGGGTAACCATCCATTATTCTTAACCTTCCTACTTCTCCCTTAAATCGAGGTACTAAAAAAAAAAAAAAAATTAACCTATGTTAGAGGTTTGTATCGGTTCATGAGTGTGTGCATTCAAGAGAAGAAAACAGTGTACGAACAAAAGGTGTGTATAAGTTCACATTAATCATTGTGAGAGAAAAATACGCCATTTGTGAGGGTTTATAAAATTCCGAGAAGGAAATTTTTGTGTCACCGTTGTTATCGGATTGAGAATTGTGACGTTGTGATTTTGTGGTGATAGTCCATGTAATATGGTTATTATCCCGACTGTGAAATGTTCGAAAAAAGTATCATGATTCTTAAAATTACTGTATTTATTTATCGAAATACGTTTCGTATTTTTGTTATTTTTATTATTCAGAAAAATTTTATTGTGTTTTCGTTATGTGTACGTGCATTAAATATAATCCAACAGAATTAGAATTGAAATTAAAATCAGAACTTGCAGTTGTAGAAACGGGACATAAATCAACCGTTCAAGTATCAATTCCAAGTTGGTTCGGGTTTCTTTGAATTTGGAACGAACACCTGTAAGATTCTGGTATCACGACGATATCTACTTAAGCCCTTTTGATCATGAAAAGCTTTTAAAGATCTAGAACTAATTTTCCTTCGTCAAAATCAAAGGTCTTTAGGCTCTTAGTAAAGGTTTGGTGTCGATTTTTTACAAATAAGTTTTGATTAAAACAAAGGGATTTTGATTTTGTTTTTGTGCTCATAGTAAAAGGGGGATGTTTTAGTAACATACAAATTTCTCGAACTTAACCCAAGAAGAAACATGTTTGGTTCAATACACCGAATAATTGTGTCGTTTCAAAGATCTTATTCTAAATAAACCGAATAATATCAATTAAATTATAATTTATTATTCTACTGAAGGAATAAATGCCCACGTGGGGCATCTTTCCATATTTGAAAAAAGGAAATTATCCCACTTTCCATATGCACAAATGGTAACTGATGGGATTTGAATTCCCTACCATTTGTGGTGCCGGAGGCATATGGAAACTAGGGCAAAACCCTAGGAAGCACATAATAACCATTAGCACAAAATTTGTGAAGAGGCACAATAGAGAGGGAGAAAAATTCTGCGAAGAGAATTTGTGTCACCGGATTTCGATTGCGGTGTTGTGGTGCTGCGGTGATAGCTCGGCTTTCGTGGTTATCATCCCGACGGCGAGGTCATTTGATCGAGGTTCGTGGTTCCCTGGATTTTGCAATCTACTGAGGTATGTCCGAAAACCCTAATATTTTATGATTCCGAAAATTTTGCACGCTTCCGCATGTGTATGTGTATATAAATCCAACATTGGTATCAGAGCGTAGGGTTGGATTTATTAAATAATTTTCGGAATATTTTCGGGTATAAAAAAATATGGGGTTGCAAAAATGGGTTTTAGATCACGGATGAGTTTCATGAATCCGAATACACCGTGACGTTACCCATGTCACGTAGATCTTAAATATATATTTTTTTCAATTTTTGGAGCATGTTTAAGCCGTGAAAATTGAAGTTAAAGTTTTCGGCCCTAAGGGTGCCCAAAACTTAAAAACCTAGATTTATCCGTGTAGAGGGATTGTTGATCTAAATAAATGGTATATTTGTGTTCCATGTGCATTGATCTACGTTTTGACATGCATTTTGAAATGATTGGATGCCGGAAACTGGGATTTCCGGCGAGGCCGCGGAGGGCCAAAACTTGGAAATGTGATTCGCCGTGATTAGGGCTTGAATCATTCAAAAAACGAGTTCGAAATATTTTTGGGAAGTCCAAATATATTTTCCAGCAGAAATCGTCGTAAAAAATAAGCTAGAAATGGGTTTTTGGAGAACCGGGTCGAAAAACCCGTTGCAGGACTTGTCGGGCGAAGAAGAACCGGCCCAGACCCGCGGGCGCGTGACGAGCACGTGCCAGAGGGCGCGTCCAGCAGGCGCGTGTATTGCACGCGCCACACAGGGGCGTGAAGCGGGGGGTAGGCGGGGTCGGGTCGGACCCTAACCCGGACCGACCTGCAAACCGACCCGACCGGGTCGGACCGGATAGTTGACCGGGCGGTCGGGTCAACCCTGACCTGTTGACCGACCCCGGTCTGACCCAGCTCAGGGCGGCTCAGCACGTGAAGGTGCGTGAGCCGCGCGCCGCGACTGGGCGCATGTGAGCCGAGCCGCGCGTGGCGCGTGGCAGCACATGTGAAGCGCGCCGCGCGTCTGGCGCCTGCGGCAGGCTGCTGTCGGCGCGTGGCGGCGCGTGGAGAGCACCGCCGGCGAGCGGCGGGACGGAGGGACCCCGGTGGCGCGTCAAGTCGTCGAAAATTGATTTTTTCAATTTTTTTGGGTCCTATGTGCATATTTGTGACTATTTGTGGGATTTTGTGCACCGAATTAAAGTCCGGATGATGAGATGAGGTCCCGGGTTGTGGTGTATGGTGTCCGTTGACTCATATGCTCACTTTGGAGTCAATACTCGATTCATTTTGGATTGTTAATTCGTAGGGTGTACGAAATTGTGAAAATAAGCATTATTAGTCACTAACGTCTCTTTCTTTTTGTGACAGAGACAATGGCTGCGACAAAAAATATCGTACTTGATCTCGTTAAGGGAGATAAGTTGAACGGTGACAATTATGAGATTTGGTACCGTAAAGTTCAATTTGTCTTCGAGGAGCAGGACCTAGCGGAGGTTCTATTGCACGAGATGACAGACCCCGGGGTGGGTGATACACCTCAGGCGAAACTGGATGAGGAGGCGTATCGTGCATGGAAGAAGAAGGATGGCCAAGCTAGGGTCATCCTCCTTAGCAGCATGCACGATGATCTGATTCCAGTGTACGAGCAGTATCCTACTGCGATGTCGGTTTGGAGTGCTCTGAGAGAGCACCTTTGCTCCCGGTCAGCTCCTAAGCTGAGGATGCTGACTTATAGGTTTATCACCTATAAGAAGAGACCCGATCATACCATGAAGCAGCATTTGATGCATATGTCAAGTATGATCGCTTCTCTAAAGAACATGGGGGAGCCAATGTCTAATGAGTTTCAGGTACTGGGAGTAATCCAGTCCTTGTCTGACTCCTGGGATGTTGTAAAGACCTACCTCATGCACACTGAGAGTATTCGTACTTTCATGGACGTGCGTAGGCATTGTGAGCTCGAAGAGGAGCGCTAGGAGGTGGCTAGGTCGGTTTCTGGTCATGCCTATGTGGCGGAGTCAAGTAAGGGCTCCAAGGGCGTCAAGCGTAAATGACACAAATATGACAAGAAACCTAGCCAAGCTAAGAGGAAGCCATCAGCGAAAACCGTTGATAGAGGGCAGAAACGTAAGAAGAATGAGCTCGACAAGAGCAAAGTCCGATGCTACGTTTGTGGCAAATCTGGGCATTTCGCTCGCAAGTGTGGTGAAAGAAAGATATGTCCTTCTTCTTTACATGGTATGAGTTATGTTTCATCCACTGTGATGCTTACTAACTCTTCTCCTTTGTGGATTGTAGACTCAGGAGCCACCGACCATGTAGATCGAGATAGGAGCGCATATGTGGAGTTCCGCCGATTGAGTCCCCAAGCGAGGAGGCTGTACGTGGGGAACGGAGCATTTGTGGTTGTGAAGGGGATTGGTACATGCAAGCTAATGCTGCCAAGTAACCAAGTCCTATACCTACATCATGTGCTGTATGCTCCCGAGATTCGGCAGAATCTCATTTCTGTCCTTTGTTTAGATCGTTTAGGATACTCTGTCATTTTTAGAAATTTGAGTGTTTCTGTCATTTACGATAACTCTGTTTTATATACTGGTTTAGTCCATGATGGACATTATGAATTGGATTTGGTTTCCTTTAATAAAATTTCTGATTTGTCTTCTATTGCGTATACATCTGATAGCGTAGTTGATGATGTTTCTATTTGGCATAGTAGACTTGGCCACATAGGGCAAGAGAGAATGAACCGGTTAGCTACGAGTGGCTTGTTGGGCCCGCTAACCCGGATCGAGTTGCCCTTACGTGAGTTTTGCCTAGCTGGCAAAGCGACGAAGAAACCATTTGGAAAATCAATGAGGGCTGGGACCCCATTGCAATTGATCCACTCCGATATTTATGGACCTATGAATGTGAGAGCCCGAAACGGAGCCATGTATTTCATTACATTCATAGATGATTACACGTGTTTCGGTTACGTCTACCTAATCTCGCACAAGTCTGAGACATTAGATTGCTTCAGGAGGTTTATCAGCGAGGTAGAAAACCAGTTAGACTTGAGAATTAAAACTCTCAGAACCGATAGAGGACGCAAGTATTTGTCTGAGGAGTTTAAAGAGCTCTATTTCGAAAAGGGTATTACGAGACAGTTGACTATTCCTGCTACTCCCCAGCAGAACGGGGTAGCTAAGAGAAGGAATAGGACTCTGTTGGAAATGGTGAGATCGATGATGGCGCAGGCCAATTTGGCTATTTCCCACTGGGGAGATACATTGTTGACTGCTGCCTACGTTCTTAACCGTGTTCCAACGAAGTCTGTAGTCAGTACCCCATACGAGCTTTGGACAGGGAGGCAGCCTGACCTTAGCCATTTGAGACCATGGGGTTGTGCCGCATACGTTCACGATTCCTCGCACCCACACGGCAAGTTAGGCCCACGAGGAAAGAAATGTATCTTTATAAGGTACTCTGAACATTCTAAGGGACATGTGTTCCTAGGTGAACATACGGATGGTACGGTCTCTGAGATCGAATCTCGTAATGCTACGTTCCTGGAAAATGATTTCCCTAAGAGATGTGAAATCGACCAGGATTTCACATTTTATGAGATGGGTGAGCCTGACGGCCCAACTGAGCCCAGGGGAGGGACCCAAGAGCCTAAAATGGATCTTGGTCCTAGTGGGAGTAACCCATCTCGAGGTGAGAGGGCTCCTCCTCCTCGTAGGAGTAGTCGGGGACATGTACCCCGACGTCATTTTCCGATAGAGGATGAGATTCTCATCGTGACTCCCAAGGATGATGAGGAATCTCAAACCTTTGAGAAGGCTCTCGAGAGTCCTATGAAGGACCAATGGCTAGAGGCCATGAAAGAGGAGATGGAATCAATGAAGGTCAACGGGGTCTGGGACCTAGTTGACCTACCTGAGGATAGAAGGGCCATAGGGAACAAGTGGGTTCTCAAAATAAAAAAAAAGGCCGATGGATCGGTGGAAAGCTACAAAGCCCGTCTAGTAGCCAATGGTTACACACAGACAAAGGGCATTGATTACGAGGAGACATTCTCCCCCGTAGTCAAATTTACATCGATCTGTCTACTCTTGGCGATTGTCGCAAGCATGGATCTAGAGTTGCATCAGATGGATGTAAAGACCGCTTTCCTTAATGGAAATCTGGATGAGGAGATCTACATAGAGCAGCCCTCTGGGTTCGTTCTAATAGGTCATGAGGACAATGTCTGTCGACTTCGGAAGTTGATATATGACCTAAAGCAATCATCCAGGGGTGGTACTTAAGATTCCACGAGGAGGTGATATCTTATGGTTTTACAATGATCGAGGAGGATCATTGTGTTTACTTGATACGATCTGATAACTCTTTTGTGATCCTGTCCCTGTATGTGGACGATATACTGTTGGCTGGGAACAACATTCAGTATATGATGACGATCAAGGCTTGGTTGTCATTGAGGTTCGACATGATCGACATGGGTGAAGCTGAGTTCATCCTTGGAGTTAAGATCTAGAGAGATCGATCGAGAAGAATGTTGGCTCTTTCACAAGAGACCTACATTAAGAAAATTCTCGAGCGTTTTGGGATGAGTGATTGTAATCTCATTGATACTCCAATCACCAAGTGTGATGGTCTGAGTCTTGAGATGTGCCCGAAAACTCAGGAAGATATAAGGGAGATGCGTAAAATCCCTTATTCCAGCGCAGTGGGAAGTCTGATGTATGCGATGTTGTGTACACGACCAGACATATGTTACGCAGTCGGTCTAGTGAGTAGATATCAATCAAATTCTGGAAGGGGTCACTGGAGAGCAGTGAAAAGGATTTTTAGATATCTCAAGAGAACTGCGAGCTACTCCTTGTGTTATGGGAGAGGGGATTTACGCCTTATAGGATATTCAGACGCCGACTAGGGCGGTGATCTGGATAAGTGCAAATCGACATCAAGTTTTGCGTTCTTGCTCAATGGCGGTGCCATTTCTTGGAGCAGCAAGAAGCAGACTTGTGTAGCTTTATCTACGATGGAGGCTGAGTTCGTGGCTTGTTCAGTCGCAGTTCAGGAGAGTGTTTGGCTCCGAAAACTATTAGATGACTTAGGGGTTGTAGCTGATAGTGGGAGACCAGTGATGATTTACTGTGATAATCAGGCTGCTATCGCCTACACTCGAGACCCTAACTATCATAGTAGGACCAAACACATAGACACTAGATATAATTTTGTTAGAGACATCATCGAGAAGGGTGAAGTGACCGTCAAGTACATCTCGACACATTGCATGGTGGCTGACCCCTTTACCGAACCCATCACTAGAGACTCATTTATAGCACATAGAGAGTCATTGGGTTTGTGAATATTTTGACTTTTCTCATTGTACTAAACTGATGATGTGATACTTATTATATTTATATATGATTTTGTGCATTATTCAGTCACATTTATATTTTCTTAAATAATGCACTTATTAATATCATGTATATTTTTGATG
The DNA here is from genome assembly GCA_033439265.1 of Dillenia suffruticosa. Taxonomy (NCBI): domain Eukaryota; kingdom Viridiplantae; phylum Streptophyta; class Magnoliopsida; order Dilleniales; family Dilleniaceae; genus Dillenia; species Dillenia suffruticosa. The sequence goes on from JAVTVX010000001.1 coordinate 13,513,430, forward strand.
TGATAAAATATATGTCAGGCAGGTGAGGTCGACTCTCTCACACGAGTGACCACCTCCAACTCTAAGTGAGTGGAGATGAGATAGTTTCTAGTCGTAAGAGGCATTGAGAGTGGCCCAGCTAGAACAAAAGTCGCCCTGATACGTGTTCAGGATGAGGTCATTTGGGATATGACCGACATGGAAATACCCACATCCATGTTGCCTGTGAGTAGCCAGATTTGAGATCTCAGATATCACCTGCGATAGTGATATTGTTTCTGAAACACTCTCTCTGAGATCTCTGAGTAGAGTCTTGTGTAGACTGAGTCCCGTATCTGCACAGTGTTAAGAAATCTGACATATGCCCTTTTGAAAAATAAGGGATGAACACTGTGGCACGCGTTTCATACCGCGTGTGATGACGACCAGGGATAGTGGGAGCAATTACATGAGACGATGATCTATTCATGATCCCCGTTCCCACTGTGTGAGACCCGAGATCCATTGGGTGGGATCTCTAGTACTCTTATTTTACTTTCGACTATCTCTAGAAGTCTTGATTCAGTGTTTGCTACTTTAGTCTGTTTACCTATGGCCCGGAAGATAAATTGAGGTCTAAGGGGCAGGTCTAGGAAAACAGCTGAATTGAGATCGATAGATTCGAGTTTGGGAAAGGAAGACCAATCTACATTACATCGTTGTGTTGTATTCACCGACCGGTCTGTTACGTATATCCACGTTGGGATACGAACGTAATAGTGAATACACATTCGAGGATATATTGGGGATGACTTTCGATAAGGAAAGTGACTCGAAGGATGTAAATCTGATGAGTCTGGGGTATAGCGAGATATTTGTTTTATTATTAACGGCGACTTCTCGAACATCCTAACAGATGCATCGAGAAGTCTTTATTTGTAGGTGTACTCGCTAGTCGCACGACACCCAGTCTAGTATGAAAATCCAGAATGGTGATACAGGAGATCGCATGAGCTGTGATCTCGTGATGGATGAAAATGCCCTCGTGTGCAAGTGGGAGATGAAGGAATGAATGCCCACGTGGGGCATCTTTCCATATTTGAAAAAAGGAAATTATCCCACTTTCCATATGCACAAATGGTAACTGATGGGATTTGAATTCCCTACCATTTGTGGTGCCGAAGGCATATGGAAACTAGGGCAAAACCCTAGGAAGCACATAATAACCATTAGCACAAAATTTGTGAGGAGGCACAATAGAGAGGGAGAAAAATTCTGCGAAGAGAATTTGTATCATCGGATTTCGATTGCGGTATTGTGGTGCTGCTGTGATAGCTCGGCTTTCGTGGTTATCATCCCGACAGCGAGGTCATTTGATCGAGGTTCGTGGTTCTCCGGATTTTGCAATCTACTTTTTGAGATATACCCGAAAATCCTAATCTTTTATGATTCCAAAAATTTTGCACGCTTCCGCACGTGTATGTGTATATAAATCCAACATCTACGTTATATTTATAATCTCTAAATTTTCAAACTTAAACTATAATTAATAAATTTTCATTGATGGGAATGGATTGATGTTATTTATCGTTAAAAATTGAGGGAAATGGGGTAAAAAATTAGGAAAGTAATATTTTACCATTTCCTCTCCTCTCTTGTTGCATATGTCCGAGGTAGGAAAATTACCACGGGCCTAATCCATATCTTACAAGTTCTCCTACGTGGCATTCCAAAGCTGTTCATCGTTTTCTAGGTCACTATTTCAATTTTGTAGATCGCTGGAACTCAAGCATCGTGCAGCGCGTGATGACTATGGCACCACATGGTCTCAAGAGCAAGGCCCGGACATTGTTCTTGTTTAATCAGCTCTCTCCCTCCCTCCCTCCCTCCCTCCCTCTCTCCTCCATCTCTCTCTCTCTCTCTCTCCATAGTTACGAGTAACTCTCTAAATTTTAGACCTATTCTTATATAATTTCTTAAATTTTATGTGTTATTATACCAATAAATATACGGATTCATATTCTGACTAATTTGTTTCAAAATTTACAATGACTCATTTAAGCAGGCTACCCCCGATATAGCTTTTTCTATATCCAAATCGCAAATCAAATTTGAGAATTTGATTAAAAGATCTAATATTAAATTTCACTAAACCAACTGTCCGTTAATCTTGATCGATGTTTTTTATGTAAAAAGTGTAAAATACTTCTTTAAAAAAATTAATTTCTTTGCTCTCCTCTTTCTTCATACATAAGCTTACGTTTTTCGCATCAATAAATATCCTAACTATCCCTGATGATACGATATTTTATCGTCTCTCCCCTGGGCATCCCCCAACCATAAATCTATTTTCACCGTCCCCAAATCCATCTATGAACTTTGAAACCTCAAACTGATACATTTAGAATGAGTTGCAGAGATTGTGTTTGATATGCTAATAATATTAATTTAACTCTAATTCAGATTACCACATTAAGATTACTGCACCCGCTCGCCTAACAATTTTCTCATATCACGTCGTGTGTGTGCGTGTGTGTGTGTATTTTATTTTATTTGAATACGGATCACATGAATCCATCCCAAAAGATAATTTGTCCCTTGATAGGTAGTGAAATTTGGACCTACAAACTTGACAAAATATAGCTAAGACGGTTGAACAGAGAGAAACAGTGGGCCTCTTTCTGTCCAATGGTTTCGACATGGAAAAGAACTGCAAGTGATATTGACGATCCTTGTTTAAAATCTTTTTATTGTTTGGAGATGCAGGTCATGTTTCTTGTGTAGCCCAACTATGTCTTTAGTCTCTTTGGTTTGTTGGTAGAGTGGGTTTTTTGCCATGCTATGGACAGCAACAGATTAGATATAGCATAATAATTTGTTTTTGAATTAGCACCCAGTTGTAGCTTGATCTTATACAAAAATTGGGGTATCTTATGGGCATGCATGATGCATCTTGCAGGAATTTATTTTGCAAAAATGTAAACACAATGTTCAAGGTTTTGCAATAGCTTAATATGTTGGTAAGGACTTAAGGTGGGTACAGTCTCTCATTGTCAATTCAAATAAAATTGCAATACCCACTGTGTTACTAACAATTTTACTCTAAAAAATGAAAAAAATTAGGTACATCTTTATGTCATTGGTCGTGTAGCACATTTCAATCTTACAGATATATTTTTATTGCTAAACACCAACAATATTCACATGCATACCAAACCCACAAATTTTCCGAAATTCCTAAATGATCTCAACTGATTGTGTAGCGGAGTATTCAAAGCTTCAACTCTTTTAAAACATGACAAAATGGACGATTGACCCATGTCACCGTTTAAGATGAAGCACATGAAATTCTCTCAATTTTATGAATTTTGAGCTAGCTCTCGCTCTCTCTCTCTCATGGCCAGGGTCAAGTATCGCGTTTGGCTGTTGGTGATTATAATCTTCATTTCCGGTAATATTTTCGACGCTGGTTATAGAATTTTCTTTTCCCTTCACGGTTCGTGTTCTTCACAGATAGACATCAGGAGGGCGGACGGAAAATCCAATTTCTGCAGATCATTAAAAAGTTATGTAAATTGTGCTCGATCCAACTTCATACTTGCCTTGTGCCAAGAAATAGGTAATTAACACTTTCTAATTCTTCTCTTAAGTTTGTGTAATGATCATTTGATTGAGTCCTGGTTTTCTTATGAATGACTTGAGTATAGTGTTATTTAAGAATGTAAAAGGGTTAAATTATATTCACATTTTGTTTATTTGTGAATTTTATTTTCAAAAATAACTTACTTGCCAAATGAACTCTCGGGATACACTCTTTATATATATATATATATATATATATAAAAGGAGGATCGAATTTGAAATCTATACGAAGGAGAGAAGAGACGATAGTTTAGTTATAATTCATTGTCAAGATACACTCTTTTCAATTACACTACATTCTTAAAATTATATTTTTTTAGCATAATTAGTTTTTGTTACGATAAGAAAAAAATGTCCCAAAGGGAACAGTTTAATGATACAAACCTTCTATCACAATCTGATCATCCGAGATTCAAATCCCTATATAACAAAAAAAAGATAAGAAATAAATAATATATGATAAACCATATCTATTTTTGCATGATGATAATCATATTCCAACCGTGAGATCTACGCTTTGCAAAGTAGAGAAGAAAAATAGAGATTAGGTGGAACTTTCGGTAACAAACCAACTAATCAATGGGCAAAGAGATTATGGCTGTTAGGGTTTGGTGGGGATGAGGTGAGAGCAAGAGGGGAAGAGAAAGAGAAAGACACTGAGGAGAGAGATGGCTGAGAGGAGATAACCACGATTAAACGTAAAGCAAAACCAATTAGGTAAAAGTTAGTAATAATTGTAAAAGTGCCCCATAAGAAGTATCTTACGCAGTTATCCACAATTTTGGATTTTCTCCTTTGAAAAACTCTAGATCGTTACATTTGGATCCTCTCGACGACTCAACCTAAGGATGGTTTGCTCACGAGTCCTTAAAGAGAAAAAAGAAATGCTTCTACCCTCCGAACGAATATTAATACGCAATACAACACAAACGATACCAAAAATGATAAAACCACAACTTCCATTCGAAAAGTGTAGAGTGACATCTTTAATTTTTATGTATGCCTCTGAACCAAAGAGGTATTAGGATATAAAATTTTCAAAATATTACACTTTAAAAATAAAAAGTAATCGATACAGTGATAATTTTTATTTTTTATATAAAGAAAAATCTTATATTTTAATTAAATATTATAATTAAAATAATACAAAATAGAGGAAAGTAAAGTTGTTGGATTTAATCGCACATACGGAAGCGTAAATAAATAAGTTTATAATTTTTCGGGTAAATACCTTTAGGGCGGTATCTAAAAATCAACCGTGTTGTCATATCTCTCGAACGGATCGTTCGGTCAGATGGTGATCACGAATTAAACCACCATCGTAAATCTACGACGCCTCGACCCAAGTCCGTGAAGCCATTGGCGAGGGAGATTTTCCTACGCGAAATCTCCAACCCTCATGACTTTTTCTCTCAAGAGAATGTATGTGCCTCATGAAAATCAAACCCTAGCCTTTGACTTCCCATATGGTTACTGTACTCACAGGAAGAAAGAGAGTTTGTTCTGTCTCGTTCATTCATTTTTTTTTATACAAAGAGTGAGAGACTTCATTAGGGTTAATTGGAGAGTAACCAAAATAAATGATAGTTAATCGGCAGTTAATGTAATAATGGGAGTTATCCCATTATCTCACTCTTACCAAAATGCCCCACAATGAGCATAAATAACCAACATCTCTCACTTACATATGAGAACATTTTACGTCCATCACAAGATCACAACTCATACAATCAATCACATCACCCTGCTGGATTTTCATACAGGATTGGGCGTCATGCGACCGACGAGTACACCTGCAAGCAAACACTTATCGATACATCTATTAGGACGACCAAGAAGCGAACATTAGTATCAAAACAACTCACTGTACCCCGGAGTCAATGCATTTACATCTATCAAGCAACTTTTCTCATCAAAAGTGATCCACAATCATTTGTTCAACTATATATTCACTATTATATTTAAATCCCAACTCGGATTAATATAACAGATTGACCTGTGAATACAATACAATGATATAATATCTATTGGCATTTCTTTTTCCAAACTCGAATCTATTGGTCTCAAGTCAGCTGTTTTCCTAAATCTGCTCCTTAAATCTCAATTTATCCTTCGAGTCATAGGTAAACAGATTAAAGTAACAATACTGAACCAAAACTTCTAGAAATAGTTGAAAGTAATAAGGGTACAAGAAATTCCACCCAATGGATCTCGGGTCTCACACAGTGAGAACGGAGATCAAGATCAAACTATTGTCTCAAACAATAGCTCTCACTGTCTTATAGTCATCTCATCACACATGGTATGAAACACGTGTCATGGTATTATTCCCCTATCTCTCAAAAGGCATATGTCAGATTTCTCTAACAGTATGTAGGTATAGAACTCAGTCTACACATAAGACTTTATCTAGAGATCTCAGCATCTTAGAGACAATATCACTAATCGCAGGTGATATCTGAGATCTCAAATATGGCTACTTATAGACAACATAGATGTTGGTATTTCCATGTCAGTCATATCGCATATGACCGTCATATTGCATATGACCTCATTCTCAGCACATATCAGAGCGACTTATATTATAGTAGGACCACTCTCAAAATCTCTTACAATTAAAAACCATCTCATCTTCGCTTACTCAAAGATGGAGGTGGTTACTCGTGTGAGAGAGTCGACCACGCCTGCCTGACACATCTTTTATCACAACATATCACAAAATATATGACAACAAATAAGTGTATGAAATGAACTTGTGACTCAATAATGGATGCAAGTCATATATATCAATAAGCATAAAAAACAGTACATAGTGAGAAATGTTAAAATATACTAAACCCGATGATTCCTTGTCTCACAAAGGAATCTCTCACAATGGATTTTCTGAAGGGTTCAGCCACTATGCTGTATATCAAGGTGTACTTAAATATCACAATACCATTCTCGGTAGTGTCTTTGATAGAGCGGTCTCCGATATTAATGTATTTGGTTTTACTATAACACTTAGGGTCTCAGTTGTTAACAATGGCGGTTTGATTATCACAATAATAATCGCTGATCTCCAACTATCTGTCATAACCCCTAAGTTTTCTAGAAATTTCTGGAACTAAACGCTTCCTGAACTGATACTGAGTATACCACAATTTTAGTCTCTATCGTAAATAAAGTATACAGGTTTGCTTCTTAGTGCTCTAAGAAGATAAAACATGATATTAGTTTCTGTTCATTCATATCGCTACTCCCAGTTGGCGCCTGAATACCCAACAAAAACGCAAATTAACTCCTCTGTAATAAATAGAGAGGTCCGCAGTTCGCATGAGATATCTCAGAATCCTTTTTCACTGCTCCACAATGATCCCTTCCATGATTTGATTAATATCTACTTACCAGACCGACTACAAAACTAAATATCTACTCATGTATGTCTCATTGCATACATTAGACTGTACATTGCATGTGTATGCCTCATCGCATATACTAGAATGCACATTGCATTGGAATAAGAGATTCTGCTCATCTCCCTTATTTCTTTATAAATTTTAGGATATATCTTAAGAATTAGGTTTTTACTTTTAGTGATAGAGTATATATATATTAGATTGTTATTGCTTATTTCGAAATGTTCAAAAATCTACCTGATGTAAAACTCTTGTTAAAGAGTCAACACTATTCTCAAACGATTCCTCTAGATCCAAATTCCGAGAATGAACTAAAACCTCATCTATGAACAATAACCATGTTACAATGGTCATTGGATACTCTCTGTTATTCTCGTACAACAGAAATGTCACCCACATATGAGAACATGATCATAAAGGAGTCATTGGGACATATAAGATAGACACAATGATCCTATTCGATCATTACAAAACCATAAGATATCACCTCATCGGGAAATCTCAAGTGCCACTGTCTAGATGATGGCTTAAGGTCGGATTTCTAAAATCAACAGAACTTATCCACCTGATCTACTAGAATAAACCCAGAGAGATGCTCCATGTAAATCGTCTCATCTAGACTTCCAATACGAAAAGCGATCTCTACGTCCATATGGTGTGACTCCAGATTCATGTTCGTAACAATCGCTGAAAGATAAATGAATCGAGATAATTAGACTACGACTTCTCGATAGTCCATCATTCAGTCTAAGTGTAACTCTTGGTTACTAGACGAGTTATATACCACTTCATCGATTATAGTGTCATTCATATGTTCGCCTAAGAACATATATTTTCTCGCGGGCCTAACTCACCGTGTGAATACGAGAAATCGTAGCACAACCCCATAACCTCAAGTGACTAAGATCATGCTATTTCCTTGTCCAGAGCTCAAATGTGGTATTGACTACGGATTTTAATGAGACAGTTGAGAACGTAGACTGTAGTCAATAAAATATCTCCCCCATGGGAGATGGAGATATTGATCTACGCCATCATAGATCTCATCATTTCTAACAAAATCCTTTTCCTTATCTTGACTACTCCGTTTTATTGAGAAATAGCAGGAATGGTCAATAATCTTGAAATACTCTTCTCGAAACAGAGCTCCCTGTATAGTTTAGAAGAATAATCGCACCCCCGATCAGCTATGAGAGTCTCCACTCTCAAATCTAACTAATTTTTAATCTCGCTAATGAACCTCCTAAAGCATTCTGATACTTCAGACTTGAGCGAAATTAGTTAAATGAACAGAAATATGTATAAGCGTCTATGAGCATCATAATGTACACAACTCCATTTATTGCTCTCATGCTCATTAGGCCACAAATATCACAGTGGTCCAACTGTAATAGAGTCCCAACTCTAATTGCGTTGTCAAATGGTTTTCTTGTTGTCTTGCCGGTTAGACAAAACTCATATACGGGTAACTCGAATCTGGTTAGTGAGTCTAACAAACACTCGCTACTAACCAATTCATCATCTCTTGCCCTATGTATCCAAGTCTACTATACCACTCATTTACATCATCATTTACGCAATTAGATATAAAGACAATAGAAGAATGACAAGAAACCATTAGCAGGAATAGTACCCAATGCATACTAACCATCATGGGTTAAAACCAGAACAAATCAAAAGGGTATCGTATTAAAAAAAAAGATGATTTTCTTGCATATCCTAGGCAATCTCAGACAAGATAATAAATTCAAGTTTCGTCGAATGCTTGGAGTATAGAGAACGTCATAGCAAGTGCCGGTCCCTCTAATGATGACACATGCTCTGTCTCTGACGTAAATCCTCATAACTTGAGGATTTACTCAGCAGAACTCTATTTACGCACTCATATCTCGAGTTACGTGGTTGGTGTCTCATGAGTTTACAATCCACAAACGAAAGAAATCAGTGATCCTCACAATAAATAAGACAAAGCTCAAGCTACGTAAAGAAGAATGACATTCTTTCCACTCTCAACTCACGAGCGAAATGACCACGTTTACCTCAAATGTAGCACCTCCATTGGTCTTTCAAAATCCTTCTTCCTGTGCTTTTTGTATTTTGTTGTTAGTTTTCTCGGATGATTTTTATTGTCTAGATCTTGAGTTTTCTTCACATGCTTATGCTATTGGTTTGGCGCCATGGGAGTCCTCACTCAACTCTTCCGAATAAGTATAACTCGAGTGCAACCTATTCGCCTCTAGGTACTCCTTCTCGAGCACATAATACTTACTCACATTAGCGAAAGATGAATACTCTCATCACGCATGAGGTAGGTTTTCATAGTTTTCTATAAATCAGGTAAAAGACTGGATCACATCCAATATATGAATCTCATCCGAAATGAATACATCCATATTCCTCAACTCGGTGATCATACTCGACATTTATATCAAATGTTGTATCATTATATGATCAGCCCTTTTTCTTCTGTATCCTCACATTAGGAGTTGAAGGGAGCAACACAATGCTCTTATAGGCCAAGCCTAACTGACATATCCGTAGAATATCGCACGTAGAACGAGATTAAGTTATCGTGCATGCCAATGATAAGGATAGCCGTAATTTGGCAAATCTTTTCTTTTACGCACGATAGACCCCATTATCTTGTCTATCCTAAGGTGCTGTATCCTCCCTGGGGCCCACCATCTCGTGTCTAAGAATCTCAAACAAATTTTGCTCCTCGAGAATAAACAAAATCTATTGATGTAAAAACTCACAGATCACATCATTCGGTTTGTTCTCCTTACAAAAATCTAATACAACAATTCTCAATAGAGTAAAAGAGATATTTATGACTTGGTGATACTTATTATCACATTTTGTGTGCCCTACGAATCAACAAATCCAAAATAATTCGAATATAAACCTCAAAATGAGCGTATGAGTCAATGGACACTATACACCACGACTCAAAATCACATCTCACCATTCGGAATTGGATTCGGCACACAAAAACCTATAAAAAAAAGTCACAAATATGGAGGTGCGACCCTTAGAAAATTGAAAAAATTCAATTTAGACAACCAGACGAGCTGTCGGGGCCCACACGCGCTGCCATACGCCGACGACACGCCTCTATGCGCTGCCACTCGCCTCCACACGCTGGTAGCTGCTTGGCGCATGTACCAGACGCACGGCGCGCCATACACAAGCTGCCACGCGCCTAGTGCAGCTCGGCTCACACGCGCCCAATTGTAGCATACCGCTCATGCGCCTTCACACGCTGAGCCGTGTCGCCCGGTTCGACAACTGGGTCGGTCAACAGGTCAGGGTTTGACCTGACCGACTGGTCAATGGGTCGGGGTTTGACCTGGTCGTGTCGATACGCGGGTCTGTCAGGGTCAGGGTCTGACCCAAACCAAAAACTCGCCCGCTTCACGCGCCTGTCTCGCTCGTGAAGCACACGCGCCTGTCTCGCTCGTGAAGCACACGCGCCCATAGGTTACCTGCTGACGCACCTCGTCAAACGTGAGACGCATGCTCCCGCGGGACTGCACCGGGTCTTCTTCGCCCGATGGATTCTGCAATGCATCTTTCGACCCGGTTGTTGGAAAACTTATTTCTGACTACTTTTTCTCGCATTTTTCGTCTGAAAAAAATTATTAGGCATCCTTTAAACATCCTACACTCAATTTTATGAGGATTCAAGCCCAAAAATGGTGGAACTCAACCACCCATGTCGCAGCCCTCCTCGGCTATTCGGAAATCCCGGTTTCCAGTATACAAAACTCATATCAAAATATATGAAAATATAGATCAGGATGCAAGGAACACACATAAACTATTTTCATGCATCGATCCGCCCTCTAAGGCCATAGATTTAAGGTTTTAAAGTCCGTACGGTTGCAAACTTCGACCGTACTTTTCATGGCCTAAACATGTCCCGAAAATTCAACAAAAATTATTTTTGCAATCCTTGGGCCATGGGTATTTCTACGGTATCCTCGGATTCACAAATCACATTCGTGATCTAGATCCTAAAAATTTTTATACTCCAAAAATAATTCCGAAAATAATTCTAATTAACTCCAACGAACGCTCTGATTCCAATGTTGGATTTAATCGCACATACGGAAGCGTAAATAAATAAGTTCGGAATTTTTTGGATAAATACCTCTATAGGGTAGTATCCAAAAATTAACCGTGTTGCGATATCTCTCGAACGGATCGTTCGGTCAAATGATGATCACGAATCAAACCACCACATTAAATCCACGATATCTCAACCCAAGTCCGATGAACCCTTTGATGAGAGAGATTTTCCTACGCGAAAATCTCCGACCCTCATGATTTTCTTTCTCAAGAGAATGTATGTGCCTCATGAAAATCAAACCCTAGCTTTTGACTTCTCACATTGTTACTGTACTCACAGGAAGGAAGAGAGTTTGTTCTATCTTTTCATTCATTTTTTTTCTACCAAGAGTAAGAGGCTTCATTAGAATTAATTGGAGAGTTACCAAAATAAATGATAGTTAATGGGTAATTAATTGATAATGAGAGTTATCCTATTATTCCACTCTTATCAAAATGCCTCACAATGGGCATAAATAACCAACAAAAATCATAGAAGCTTTCCGGATAAGGGTTTAGTAAAAGTAAATAGGGTCTCAACCACGAAGACCTTTCCTCACATGTGGTTCATTCCCACAAGCATGCTTCAAGAAGTTATGCAGGGGCAACCTCCGGTGCCTACTTTGCATAGATTAGACATACAAGCATCCCAACATTTACAGTAATTGCATACTTGCAGGTGTAGCTTGGTGGTAAAAAGTGTTATTCCTTCTTACTCATGCTAATGTATAATGCTTCGTGTACATAATTCACCATTTTAAGTTACCATTTGTATCATGTTAATTTTCTTTTATATCGTTTCAATTTTTTCCAATGTCCTAGCAGGGACTTACCTTTTGTATTATTGTACAATGTTTTCTAGCTCGGTCCAACAAAAGTTGCATGCGGTGCGTGTGGCGAACTCCCAATGGACATAAGGTGAAGTTTGTCCGTGACCGTGCACACCAGAATCCTTGTGGAGCTAATCAAATGATTTTCGAGTTTACCTTTTGGAAAATGCTTTTAGGCATAGCATTTCCTTTGTGACCAGTGTACTTGAAGTGAAATGTCCAAGCAGCTACATGTTAAATAAGAGTATAAAAGCTGTTTAATATGTCATGAAAATCAGACTACTTTTACCTAATTCTGTTGAATAACAAATGACATTTCAAAGACCACCTACTGGTACTCCAACATCAACATTCATCCCTTCTCATTTTTATTTTAGGGGTAAAAACCTATGCATAAAATTTAGTAGCCAGTTGAAAAGGGTTGTGAGGAAAATCCTCATGATAATATTTTTGATTTAGGTGAAAATTATTATTCTGATTGCATCTCTCGTCTATATTACTTATTAAGTGATCCCAAAATATGGTTACCAAATAGGTATGACTCTCTGTTTACTACTAGAAAACACGTTATTAGGGAAAGAAAAAAATCCATCGTTGATAAAAAAAATAAAGAAAAAAATTAACTACGGACCTAATTTGTCGTTGATTTTTTATTTTTCAAAAAAGACGAACCTAATTCGTCAGATTTTCTCTTATATTTTTTAATAATAATAAAATGATATAAAATAATACTTTATTATAAAATAATAAAATAATTTTATTTTAGCTTCAAATAAAATAATAAAATTTTTTAAAAAATAAAATAATATTATTCTTCTACAAAATAAAATAAAAATAAAATAAAAATAATTATTAAATAAAAATTAAAAAATTAAAAAATTAAAAAAAAAAAATCCGACAGTAATCCGCTAATTTTTTCATAGGTAATCCATCGCTGATTGTTGTATATAATTTTTTTTTTAATTTTTTTTCCTTCACCAATATATCAACGGATTAGCGATGGAAATTTTCCGTAACTAAAAATTCTGTCGGTAATCCGTTGCTGATAGGTTTATAAATTTTTTTTCTTTTTTTTTTTAAACTATTGACCACTATAGCAATAGAAATATTTTCGTCACTAATCCGTCGCAAATCGTTTGGTATTCTGTTTGACGATATTTCGTCACAAATCCGTTGTTATTAGCAACGGAATTTGTTCCATCAATAATTTTTTATCATTAAAACTCTATTTTCTTGTAGTGGCTATAGCTTTCCCTTTAGTCTCAAACTCTATGAAAACTGTACAAAAATTTTGGACCTCTAATTTAAAATTTTAAAAATCTTGAATTTTCGATTGAAAAATACAGTGTCATGTGAAGGTTCAAATAAAATTACTATTTTTTTATTAGATTATCGGTATCTGAAATTATACTCTAATTAATTTAATTTAAATATTTGTAAGAGTTCTATTTAGAGGATGACTATCTAATCATAATTTTTTTATTATCAAATTTCGAATTAAATTTGATTATACGACTTCATCCCTGTTTAATAGAGACAATCCGTTTGTTACAATTACTTTGAAATATAAAACCAAGCCAACACAACACATCCTTCGGCTTGGCGCCTTCTTCGGATACTCCATTTTCTTTCTTTGTTTTATTGATTTTTTTGTTTCTATTACAATAAATATAATTTTTATACCAAACTATGAATCGGGTTTTTCTTCTGTTTGCTTACACTTCTTTTGACTTTTTTTTTTCTTTTAATCGGAGAAGGACGTCGTAATGGCTTGATCTGGAATTAAAATTCGGGCATTTTGAGAAATTTATCATCATCCGTTGAGCAAAAAACAAAAATAATATATAATAAAAAATAAATTCTTCAGCTGCCCAGAAAGGGACACAAAATAGACCCGACCCCAAAGAAGAAAGCACAAGCACATGACGGAACATACAAGACCCCGGCCGACACATTGTTAGGCTAACGCAAGAATAGAAAGGCAGCAATTGAAAGATGAAATCGACACATTATTAAGCCACAAAAGTTCGAAATCAAAATGTATAACTGTCCTTTTACATTCAACTCTCTCTCTTGCAACAAACTCCTCTAGCAATTGTATGAAAAATTCATCGAAAATACCCGTAATCAAGTAATATTCAATTTCTTGATTCAGTTTCATACTACAAGAAAACAGAATATCAGTGATAAAAAATTAGCGATGAAAAAATTATATCGTAAATAGTGTTAAAATTACGATAGATTAACGTCAAACGTTACAAAATAAAAAAAATAAAAATTATCGAGAAATTAGAGATGGAAATATTTCCATCACTAATCGATCGCAACAGAAAGAAATAGTGTTACTTAAGGAGGGATTAGCGATAAAAATTAGTGACGAATTTTTTTCTATCAGTGTACTGGTTTAGAATAAAAAAAAATTATATAAAACTATCAATGATAGATTAGTGACAGAATTTTTAAAAACGAAAAATTTCTATCGCTAATACGTCACTAATCTATCGCTAATTTCAGAAACTATATAAAATTATCAACGATTAAAATTTTAGCGATGGAAAATTTTTATTGCTAAAATTATTTTTTTTCATTAGCATTTTATATTTTATATTTTATATTTCTTTTCTTTTATTATTTTATATTAACCAATTATATTTATTATTTTATAATATTTTAAATTAGGATTTTATTTTATTTTATTAAAAAATAATATTATTTTATTTTTAAAATTTTTTATTATTTTATTTTAAGTTAGCATTTTATTATTTAATTATTTTATAATAAATTAGCATTCTATATTATTTTTTTATTTTTTAAAAAAATATAAGAGTAAAATAACAAATAAAAAAAGATAATCAGATATAATATTGTGGTATAGTGGATGTCATAATTCAAATTCTTGAAAAAAAGAAGGCAGGGCAGAAGCGCTGCTCTTTAGTGATGAGATCTTAACTACCAGCGATGGATATTTTTATCACTGATACAATCAGATTATCAATAATCAGAAAACGTGAAGGTCTGAATGCAATTACTTTGAAATATAAAACCAAACCAGTGCAACACTGCTTTAATTTTTTTTTCTTTTATTGATTTTTTATTTGAGTTTTTCTTCTTTTGCCCGCCCTTCTTTTGAGTTTTTTTTTTTTGGGTAATTTCCAAATCAATTTTTTCTTAATGGGAAAAAGATGCCGGATTATGTAACGGGTTTGACTTGGACTTAAAATTTAGGCATATTAAGTCTAATTTTGACGAATTTATTTTAATATTTTTTGGCATGTATTTATTCATATTTCATTTATTGGTTTAGGGTTTGATTGTGTTGTATTTATTTGCGGGGACAGAAGTAGTAGTTCCAAATTATCTTGCATTTCGTTTTTCAGCTCGAAATCGGGGCCCCTAAATCTCTAGGAAAGGGTCATCAAAATGAGTAACACTTGTTCACATGTATAATTTTGATTAAATTAAGGTTTTTTTTTTTTTTTTCATTTTCTGATCATGGAACAGTATTTTGTGGATAATATGCCTACATGAAATGGGATAGAATGCTTGTTTAGGAGATCATGAATTGCAGCAAGTATATTAGGTTTGCTTTCCTTTTTTTCTTTCCCGATTTGCAAATTAAGTGTTTATTTGATTGTTTGATTTCTCCATCCTTTATATGTGTATTCGCTGGTCAATCTATGGAAGTTGAGATTGTGTGCATATTTGATGGATTAGAAAAATTTGTAACCCTAAATTCTGTCTTGGACTCATCATCATTTTGATGTGTTGTTTACTCATCAGGACAAAATTTGCCTTACAAATTGAGCAGCTCTCATTCATTTTTGAGAAATCTTGACAAAATTTTGCCTTAAACATCAGGACTAACTTTGGTGCTTCTTATCTTGAGAAACCTGATTTTTTTAATAATATCTATTAAATTGAAACCCTAAAAAAATCAATCGTATCCCTAAATTTTGTCTTAGGGTTCATCATAAATTTGGTAGTAAACATATTAAAAGTGTTGTTTACACATCATGATTAAACTTGTCTTACAAATAAGTACATATAGTAAGGTATAGTTGGTGTTGGATTTATATGTATGTACACATGCGGAAGCGTGAGAAATTTTCGGAATTATAAAAGATTAGAGTTTTTGGGCATATTTCAAAGAGTAGATCGCAAAAATCCAGAGAACCACTAATCTCTATCAAATGATCTCGTCGTCGGGATGATAACCACTAAACTTGAGCTATCACCGCAATACCACAACACCGCAATCGAAATCCGGTGACACAAATTCTCTATACAGAATTTTCTCCCTCTCTCAATCATGCTTCTACACAATTGTTTTGTGCAAAATGGTAGTGATCCCTAGAGTTTGCCCTAGTTTCCATATACCTCCGTCACCACACATGGTAGAAAATTCAAATTCCATCAGTTATCATTTCTGAATATGGAAAGTGAGAAAATTTCCATTTTCCAAACATGGAAAGATGCCCCATGTGGATATTAATTCTTTCATCTCCCACTTGCACATGAGGGCATTTTCATTCGTAACGAGATCACAACTCATGCGATCTCCTATATCACCCTACTGGATTTTTATACTAGATTGGATGTCGTGCGACTGGTGAGTACACCTGTAAATAAATACTTCTCGATACACCTTTTAGGATGTTCTAGAAGTCGCCGTTAATAAAAAAAATATCTCACTGTACCCCAAACTCAACACATTTACATCTTTCGAGCTACTTTCCTCATCGAAAGTGATCCCCAATATGTACTCGAATGTGTAATCACTATTACGTTCGTATCTCAACGTGAATATACGTAACAGACCAGTCGGTGAATACAACACAACGATATAATGTAGATTGGTCTTCCTTTCCCAAACTTGAATTTATCGGTCTCAATTCAGCTGCTTTCCTAGATCTGCCCTTTAAACCTCAATTTACCTTCCGAGTCATAGATAAACAGACTAAAATAGTAAACACTGAATCAAGACTTCTACAGACAGTCAAAAGTAAAATAAGGATACTAGAAATCTCACCCAATGGATCTTGGGTTTCACACAATGAGAACAGGGATCATGACTATATCATTGTCTCATGTAATTGCTCCCACTATCTCTGGTCATCTATCATACGCGGTATGAAACGCGTGTCACAGTATTAATCCCTCATTTCTCAGAAGGACATATGTCAGATTTTTCTAACACTGTGTAGATACGGGACTTAGTTTACACATAAAACTCTACCCAGAGATCTTAGAGAGAGTGTGTTAGAGATAATATCACTATCGCAGGTGATATTCGAGATCTCAAATTTGGCTACTCACAAGCAACATGGATATGGGTATTTCCATATCGGTCATATCCCAAATGATCTCATCCTGAACACGTATCAGCGCGACTTTTGTTCTAGCTTGGCCACTCTCAATATCTCTTACGACTAGAAACCATCTCATCTCCGCTCACTCAGAGCTGAAGGTGGTCGTTCGTGTGAGAGAGTCGACCTCGCCTGCCTAACATATATTTTATCACATCAAAAATACACATGATATAAATAAGTGCATTATTTAAGGAAAAATAATTCTAAATGTGACTGAATAATGCATAAAATCATGTATAAATATAATAAGCATCACATCGTCAGTTTAGTACAATGAAAAAAATCAAAATATTCCCAAACCCAATAACTCTCTATGTGCTATAAATGACTCTCTAGTGATGGGTTTGGTGAAGGGGTCAACCACCATATTATGTGTTGAGATGTTGTTGACGGTCACTTCACCTTTCTCGATGATATCTCTAACAAAATTATATTTGATGTCGATGTGTATGATCCTACTATGATACTTAGGGTCTCGAGTGTAGGCGATAGTAGCCTGATTATCACAGTATATTATCACTGGCCTCCCACTATCAGCCACAACCCCTAAGTCATCTAATAGTCTCCGGAGCCAAACACTCTCCTGAATTGCGACTGAGCAAATCACGAACTCAGCCTCCATCGTAGATAAAGCTACACAGGTCTGCTTCTTACTGCTCTAAAAAATGGCACCGCCATTGAGCAAGAAGGCAAAACTTGATGCCGATTTGCGTTTATCTAGATCACAGCCCCAGTCGGCGTTTGAATATTCTATGAGGCGCAGATCACCTCTCCCATAATATAAGAAGTAGCTCGTAATTCCGTTAAGATATCTAAAAATCATTTTCATTGCTCTCCAGTGACCCCTTCCGGGATTTGATTGATATCTACTCACCAGACTGACTGCATAACATATGTTTGGTCATGTACATAATATCGCGTACATCAGACTTCCCACTGCGCTAGAATAAGAGATTTTACGCATCTCCTTTATTTCTTCCTGAATTTTCGGGCACATCTCAAGACTCAGGCCATCACATTTGGCGATTAGAGTATCAATGGGATTACAATCACTCATCTCAAAGCACTCGAGGATTTTCTTAATGTATGTCTCTTGTGAAAGAGCTAACATTTTTCTCGATCGATCTCTCTGTATCTTAACTCTAAGGATGAACTCAGATTCACCCATATCTATCATGTCGAAGCACAATAACAACCATGCCTTGATCGTCATCAGATATTGAATGTTGTTCTCAGCCAATATTATATCGTTCACATATAGGGATAGGATCACAAAAGAGTCATAAGATCGTATCAGATAAACACAATGATCCTCCTCGATCATTGTAAAACCATAAGATATCACCTCCTCATGAAATCTTAGGTACCACCGCCTGGATGATTGCTTTAGGCCATATATCGACTTCCAAAGTTAACAGAGATTATCCTCATGACCTACTAGAATGAACCTAGATGGCTACTCCATGTAGATCTCATCATCCAGGTTTCCGTTAAGAAAAGCGGTCTTTACATCCATCTGATACAACTCTAGATCTATACTTGAGACAATCGCCAAGAGTAAATGGATCGATATAAATTTGACTATAGGGGAGAAAGTCTCCTCGTAATCAATACCCTTTGTCTGTGTTAAAAACTATTCTCGAACTTTTCATCCCATTCAAACTTGACTCCCTTCCGAATCAAATTAGATATTGGAGTCACTATTTTCGATAATCCCTCTATAAATTTTCGATAGTAACTTGCTAATCTGAGGAAGCTTCTTACCTTGGTGATATTTTTGGGTTGCTCCCACTCTAGAATGACCTCTACCTTCTTTGCTTCTACAAAAATTCCATCCTTGGAAAACACTTACCCCAAAAATCCAATCTCCCCTAGCCAAAACTCATACTTGGAGAACTTAGCATACAACTCTTTCTCCCTAAAAGTTAGTAATACGGTCCGGAGATACTTAGAGTGCTCTTCATCATTCTTAGAATACACCAAAATGTTATCGATGAAAACTATGACAAATTTGTCGAGATAGGAATAAAATACTCGATTCATGAGACCCATGAAAGTTGCAGGGGCATTCATCAACATGAAGGGCATCACTAAAAATTCGTAGTGCCTATATCGCATCCTAAATGTAGTTTTATATATATCATCACTTTTGATCCTTAATTAGTGGTAACCCAATCTCAAATCTATTTTCGAGAACATGTTGGCCCATTGAAGTTGATTGAAAAAATCATCAATTCTAGGGAGAAAGTACTTGTTTTTTATTGTTGTCTTATTGAGTTGTCGGTAGTCAATGCATAATCAGAGGGTCCCATCCTTCTTCTTCACAAATAGAACCAGAGCAGCCCAAGGTGAGGTACTTGATCGGATGAATCGCTTGTCCAATAACTTTTGGAGCTGAAACTTAACTCATTCAACTCCATGGGTGCCATTTGATATGGAGGGATAAAAATCGATATGGTGCTGGGAACTAGATCTATGGCAATGTCGAACTCTCAGACTAGTGGCAACCAAAGCAACTCTTTTGAAAAAACGTCCAGAAAATTATTCACTATAGAAATATCGTTCAAATTCGGACTTTCCACTATGATATCAATAATGTAGGCTAAATAGGTTTCGCACCCTTTGTGCACTAGTCTCCGTGTTTTGAGAGATGAAATCACACAACTTAGCAACACCCGACGTTCGCCAGCAAAGATAAGTATTGGATACACCGGTTTCTGAAATTTCACTTCCTTTGTGAAATAATCCACTGATACTCGATGAAGATATAGTCAATCCATACCTAGAATTGCATCAAAATCTCTCATCTCTACTGGAATTAAGTCCGTTTCAAAAGTTATCTCACCAACTTTTACCTCACAATTCTTACACATGGTATTTCTAATCAACTATTCTCCCAAAGAAGTGATAACTAACAACTTCTCCATAGGCGGAGTTAAAGGCCTATTAGAATGTCTAGCAAAACTCGTTCTTAGAAATAAATTATTAGATCTAGTATCTATTAACACGAGTATCAACTTCAAAGATTTTCTACGTACCTATTAATATAGACTATAAAGTAATTATTAGTCGATCCACAAATTATATAGTCCACAAATCATAACATTTTATTGCACCAAACAATCATGGACATTTCGTATATTCACTTACCATAGGAATCTACACTAATGACATAATCATAACATCATACTATCTATGCATATACAAAACTCTTGAGACAGATAGTTCTAGGCCCAAAGGCCATGATCAAAAATACAGTGCAACACATTTGATTTGAGCAAATCCCTGAGTCAAACGAGGTCTTCGATTACACCGATTGTTACCTATCAATTGTTAATCACTTGGTACAACACTATGAG
Source organism: Dillenia suffruticosa (assembly GCA_033439265.1). Lineage (NCBI taxonomy): Eukaryota > Viridiplantae > Streptophyta > Magnoliopsida > Dilleniales > Dilleniaceae > Dillenia > Dillenia suffruticosa. The sequence continues at coordinate 13,534,096 of JAVTVX010000001.1, forward strand.
TCAATAATTCTAAACATATTCCCTACATCCAATGTTATGTATTTATCAATGACCATAACAAAAATCATATCATCAACATACTTCAAATCATAACCACATATCGTCTACATCATATTTTTAAATTATCTAATTCAAGTTTCAAAGAGATTTACTTGTGACCACGTCCGGATTGGCTTGAGTCTCTTCATTTGTGATGGCATAAATCCTCGCCTGGACCCTTGGTTGAGAGTGTTGACTAGGAGCGGCTATGGTGTTGCTTCCCGTCCCTGTTCTCGGAGTGGCACTAATAGAAGGTATTGAAGTAGTAGTCGGGCCACCTTTGGAGCCGCTAGAAGGACCTCAAACTTGTTGATTCCCTTACCCTTCCACATTCAACTCAGGATAAGAGTACCGAAAGTGATCCTCTTTTCTACAATGGTAGCATCTTTTGGATCCCCTACATGGATCCAAGTAGTATCCCTTGCAATTTGTGCAAGAATTCATTTTGCTTTCTCCCGATCCAATAGTACCGCTAGAAGCATTCGGCTTGAAAAATGAGTGGTCTTGGAGAGTACTAATTGATCTTGAGATAGAACTACCACTATATGAGCTAGTGATCTTGCTTTTCTTACTAAAAAAATAGCTATCAGCGACGAAAAATTAGCGATGGAAAAAATCTATCGTAAATAGCGATAAATTTGTGACGGATTAACGTCAAATGTTACAAAATAAAAAATATAAAAATTACCGAGAGATCAGTGAGCGATTTAGCGACAAAATTAGTGATGGAATTCGACAATAAAACAGGCGTAAAACTGATTATTATCCCGCAAGACTTTTTTCCAATAGATTACGATAGATTAGTGATAGATTAGCGACGGAAGTAGAGATGAATTAGAATCCGTAGTTAATCCATCAGTAAAAAAAGAAAGAAAAATGTGTTCTGCAAAGAATGCCTCTCTCCCTTTGCTCATGTCTCTCTCCCTTCCCTCACTCTCTCTCCCTTCCCTCACTCTTCTCTTTTCACCGGCATAGGTTTGTCGCCACGTCTCGTAAAAAGGGAAATTGACGAAGTGCAATTTTCGAACTAGTCGCCATCGCCGTCAACCCTTACTTCAGGTTTGTCTCTCTGTCTCTTTCTTAGATTAGGGTTTGTTTGTGAAGAATGGTTGAGAGAGGTAATACTTTAAAACGGTTATACTTTTATGAATGGTTTTTCCAATTAAATTAAATTTCTTTTATGAGTTATTACCATTTTATTGTTGGTATAGGGTTTCCTCTCATTATCCCACATTTGCCGAATTTCTACTCCCTCAAACTATGATGGATTGACTGAATCCACCCCTACTTGAGAGGAAAACTATCACGCCCCGATCCTCGATCCGAGGCGTGAGCAGCCGCCCGTCACCCTGTATGCTGCCACCTCACGAGTGTCGGTATTACAAAAACTAGAAGAAATGCTGATGGGGGTGGGCCATCTTATCAAAATCTAGCCAATTTGTTGATTGAGGGATTCCGACTTTACTTGGACCTCAGCGATTGGATTGGGATTGTTGCTCTCACCAATTCTTGGCAAGAGCTACCTCTTACTATAATATATAGTTAGTGATTTTTTGTGTATATGTTTGTGTGTGTGTGTCTATGTGTGTGTGATTAGGCATAGAAATAGCGCTAGTGGTGGGGATTTTATTGGCATACAACAATAGTGAAGTGATAATGATTTGTGACCCACAACTAATCCAAACAACGAAGTTGCTTTCATATAGATTTGGGTGAGCTATTGTAAAGAATGTCAAGAATATAAAGAACTTTCAATGTGGATATAGAAATGTGATCACCCTAATATTGTACTATTGGAGAGGTGGTGCAAGAATCTTTGGTGATGTGGATTTAGTGCACTAACAAGTTGCTTGCATTTGGACATAATGTAAAAGCTTGAAAGTAAGGATGTTGCTATATATTTAAGAGAGGAATATGTAATATGAATTTTCCAGTCAAGAAAAGTGAATTCAGGGGTTCTATGCCCTATATGATATATGATGTCAATAGTTAGGTCAAAAGATAATAACTTGTTTCCCTAACTCTTGTAGAGTTTTGTTCAGTCCTTCTCTTATTCATTGAGCACCTTTGATTAGTATACTAGTCAACACACCGGAGAGAATGAATTTGCTTTTCAAGAATCTGGTAAAGTTGTGTTGGAAACTTATGGATGTTTTAAGTAAGGCATTCTCATTATCCTGTGAATTTGTAGACATAATTTATTGAAGGCATGCATGAGTCAGAATGTTAGTAGTGTCAAAGATAAAGTGCTTGTCTCCATCTTCTACATTAGAATGGGTTCATTCTTACTTCTTTCAAAACTTCTTGCATTTGCACATAAGAATCATTCTTACCCTACAAGTAATTCGTATGCACATAAGAATAATTTTGTTTTTTTGTGTCTTATTCCTTATCTTATTAGTTGTCATTTCATATGCGTAGTTATCAACTTAAGCATCTAATTCATTTGCTTATTCTCACTTTACTTATTATGTAGAGCAAAGCTTTACATGGTGAGATGAATATTAACCTGCGATATATCATGCGTGGAAGCTTTATGCACAAGGAGATATTCCGATATGCTTGGGGCAGCAAGGAAGCAAGCAATGCAAGCTATTGGTATTACAAATATAATTGAAACCAAAGGTCATCCTCTTATATATTTGATATCTACTATTTGGGATGAATTAATTGATAAATACTAGAGTACACTAAAGTGGCAACAGAAGTTAAATGCTGTAAAGCAAAACTGAAATATAAAGAAAGAAGGAGAAATTACAAAACACACACATCCAGTTCAATCCCGTTTGCTACACACATGAAAAGAATTGTTTGTATTTATATATTTTTTACAAATTGTGTTGATAAATTTTGTATTAGTAAAAATACTAATGATTTTTATTATTTATAGTTAAAAGAAACCAACCACTTAGTTTCCCATCTTGAACTCTTTAATTGCAATCACAAGCATGATAAAGGAAAATGACAGTATGTTAACTAGAAATCAGAAACAATTACTGTAAAACAAATTCATTATTATTTAATTATAGATAATATTGAAATATTAATAATTTCACAAGTGTAATTATATGTGATTATAGTAGAGCAAGTACAAACAATTGCTTGATGAAAAATATGGTTCGGATAGCACTTCTTAGTCAGAGTTTGATACCGAATCATGGTGTGAGATGACTGGGGGGTCTAATGAAGGAACGTTTGTATGGTTTTGTAGAGAGAGTTCATGACGTGTTGACCATAAATTTCTCTGGTGCCACTTCATCTCCATGCATGTGCAGAGCCAAATGACATAGAATATGCAGAGCCAAATTTTGGAACAAGTGCAGGGTTGAATAAGGGAGCAAACTAAGGTACAAATTCATGACATACTTGCACAAATAGGTATTCAACATACACCACCTGGCCTAGATAGTACTCAGTCACCAGATTCTGATCACCCATCTCTGTGACATTGATGATTTTATTTTTATGTACTTGACTTTTATGGTGTTGAATATTACGGATTGTAGTTCATTTTATAGAGTTATTTGATATATACATTGTACTTCGAAACTTGAGATTTAATGTATTGTATGCAACTAATATAGTTGCTTTTTATATCAATTAAATAAAGTTATTTGTAATATAGTTCGTAATATGAGAATTACGATGTAATAGGATGCTCGAATTACAGATTAATAGGTCGATCAAATTGATTTCAATGGATGAAGGTAGGGAAATTAGATTCAACGACAAAAATAATCTGTCTCTAACATTTTTATCGCTAATCCATCACTGAATTAGTCATTCGTTTGGAGGTATTAGCAACAGAAATAATCCGTCATAGATTTCATACATTATATAAACCTATCAGTAATAGATTAGCGACGGAACTTCAACGACGGATTATTTCTGTCGCTAATCTGTCGTTGATAGTTTTATATATTGTGTGAAGTTTGCGACGAATTAGCGACAAAACAGAACTTCAGTGACGTACTTTTCCATCGCTAATCCATCACTAAATCAGCAATGGATTGGTGATCGATTAATTAGAGATAGAAATACTATTGCAAATCCGTCGAAAAATTTTCCATCGCTAATATTTAACGATGAGGTTTTCAATGATAGAATTAGCAAAATAAATTTTCATCACTAATACTTCTTAGTGACAGAATCTGTCCTTTCAGTAACAGATATTTCTCTCGCTAATACCTTGTTTTCTAGTTGTGTCTTGGAGCTTTGGTTCGGAGTGAACTCAGCAAACTTTTCTTTTTCCCATGATACTCCCTAATCTTTCATCTCTTTAGTACCATTTGCTCAGCCCTCAAGCCCAACTATAGAACATTTTGGTATGTGTGATCCCTCGTAACTGATATCCTCTCTTAGATATTCAAGTTCAAACCATCTTCAAATTTGAAACGCCAATACTCCTTAGAGGCTGCTATCTTTGGAACAAATGAGGACAGATTTTTAAATTTTGGTTTATGTTCCACCACCAATGTACTTCCTTGATGGAGATAGAAGAATTCTCTCCTATTTAAATTCTGATCAAACCGGATTTAGAATTTCTCACTGAATTCCCTAAGGAATTCATTCCATGTAAGGGATGCGGTTGATCTTTCTTTCACACCATCCCACCAAGTACTAGCATTCTCATCCAACAATCTTACGGCCACTATAAGCTACATCTCGTTGCCAATTCTCATGTTTGTTACAGCTTCTCAAACCCTTTTGATCTATTTTTTGGCTACCGTAGGGTCGTTGGATCCCGAGAAAGTCTCACACCCAAATTGTCCAGCTTCCTTCAACAACATTAACAATTCAACGGGCGTTCGGGTGGACGGTGTAGCTACCGAAGTAGGAGGTGCTGTCGACGACATAGGAGGGATTGGTAGAATCGCTAGATTAAGAGGTCAGAGAAGAACTTGAACTTGAGATGATACTTGAAGATGTACACCATATGTATTCTTCTACTCAATCCATTGTCGAAGAGTATCGAGTGGTAGTGGAGGAATCCCAATTGGGGAAGCCGAGTGAGTAGGTGTCGGAGGAGGTAGAGCAAATGAGACGACTCATCCTCGTGCTCTTGAGGACAAATCTCGCTTATATTTCTTATTCTTCTGCAAGGAGGCATGATGATCTACAAAAAAAAGCTATCTTTAGTTTCCTACACTAAGATGACACTAGACACCTATATCTAGAGGCGTGTCAATGTCCTATGATCCATAGTAGGCTTTCAAATCCATTCGAAAATATTTTGAACATTCAAACATTCAAAAATATTTGAAAATCTTTTAAAACATTTGGAAAAATTCATTTGAACTTTCAAAACATATAAAACCGAACCTGGCTTTAATACTTATGAAATTTTCATGCCTCGACTCTCAAATTGAGCATGCAACAACAGACGTATCACTCCAAAATGCATGAAAACCCTACTTGTATACCAGGATAACACAAAACATTCATCGATATCTATCAATTTTCAAAACAATTCAACAAAATCCAAAGGACCAATTCGGTCCATCCTTATCTCAAAAGACATGCATAATGTCAACCCGACCATTCTAAATCCAATATATGCATAAGGCTAACCCAACAAATAAAACATTTCTAATAAAATCTTCACAAGTTCAACAGAAAGTCCAGTGAAAGAAAACGTAAAATGTTTGAGAACAATTTAAAGTTGGAAATCCAAATAGGTGACAAAGTGAAAATATACCATCTATATAGACCCAATTAATCTTCTCAAAACCTCAGCCAAAGCAAGAACTAGTACTAGAAGTAGTACGCTCAACAAAAAAACTAGAACTAAGTAAAATCTGGCATTATGGTCAACTAGAATTTTCAAATTTAAGCTTCCTTTGAAAAAAAATGAAAGAGAGAAGCGTGAGTATAAAAACACTCAATGAGTAGAGTGTAACAGTATAGTTGTGACAATAAATGAGGGGTGAATGTGAAAATGTTAAAATTATCATTTTCAAAAAACTTATTAATTTTAAATAATTTTAAATAATTTTGATAATTAAAGAGAATATATCCACAAGTTTCATGTTTTCCAAAGATCATGGGTCTCACTAAAGAAACACTTTTACCCCAAGTTTGGCCAAACTCGAGTGGAATCCTGCCAAAGGGTTTTCAATCCGTTCGTTACATAACACTACTTCACCCTTTTCTTAGCATTGACTCGTACTTCACTGGTAGTGTAACCGGATAGTACGACATGGGCGCAAGATGCCACATCTACCATCCTTTGCCAATAACTCATAACCACGACACCTCGTCGGGTTGTTCTATGGAGAGAATGACTACAGTCATTTAAATCATATACACCATCATTTCATAAATATCTCAATCTCATTCAATGTATCACGATTTTAGTAAACATGTTATCAAATAATATCACAATACTCATCAATACAATTTCCGCATTTATAAATATATTAGATGCATACATATTTTAAACTCCCATTTTGGGACATTCCACAATCACAAACACATATAAAAATCCATTTTAAAAGACAATCATTTAAAATCATTTATAAAAAAATTTAAAAACTATTTTTCATTTAAATATATAACGATCTATTCACTCACTTTTTGGGAGGGCATCCACTCCCAAATTTTCCAATCAAATGAAAATTATCCCTCCTTCATCCCTTCCAATGCCTTAACCTAATTCATTGGTCATAAATTAATTATTAAATCACATACCAACACTAGTGTAAATAGGTTTCTTCTCAATATTTTACAATTCTAGTTTTTCAATAAGTTTTTTATATAACATGTCTTAGAGAAATGATTGTATCTTGATCCATACCTCTCGGATTGTGAAAATTCTAATTTTTGCTTAAAGATTAGATATAAAACTATAACTTTTATATTTATGTCCTAAACCCATTCAAATTATACAAAAGTATTTAAGTTTATAAATATAATAATCCTAAAATTATGACCCACAGTTGTATAGTTACCGAAAAATTGTCATAATTTTCACTATACATATCAGATTTAAGTGATTTAAATCTCAAATTAAAGACAAAATGTAGATCTATAGCTTTCATCAGCAAAGTATTCAACTGAAATAGGGCAAGACAGAGCATTTCTCTACGAAATGTATCTATACTGGGAAAACATAAATCTAAGTTGAAAGAACAAAATTACTTCTAGAGAAGCCACAATTTTGTTCAAGAGCAAACTTTGTCAAAACCCTAACTTTCTCCCTCCTCAAGCTTCAAATCTCTCTCTTCAAACCTCCAATCCTATGAGTTTGTTGAGGAGTTTAGAGTATAGATAAAAAAAATTATAGTGGTCTTAATCGATTTTGTAGAGAGAAAAAGAGAGAGAGAGAGAGAGAGATGAGAGGGAGATGGGAGAAGCCGAGAGAGGGAGAGAGTGTGGTGAGATGAGAAAGTGGGGGATGAAAGAGAATTAGTAGGGGATTTGACTTTTTTTTTCCTTTCCTTTTATTTTGGTTTCTCAATGTTGCAAACTTGCAATTTAAATTTAATGAGGTACCAAACTTTAGCTCAATTTCTTTGTTGTTTGGAAGTTGCGCTCTTAATTTTGTTTGCCATTATGACTCATACGTTAGGCATAGTGACATGGCACATATATTATTTGGACTAGAGGTGTAGTTACTTTGATGTAGTAGGTATCAACTATAGTACCTCATAGAAAATTGTAAAATGATTGCTCGATTGTTCATACCACAATACAGCTAGTGTGTGCAAGACAAATCCTGTCAATGTAGAAAAGCTCCTTTTTTGTTATTTAAGAAGAGCTTGCTAGGTTGAAGCTCTTGTTAAACTTGATAAACCTGTATATGGTCATGATTGAAGAGCAAAATGTTTATATCTTACCATAAGAAACATGTTCAAGGTTATGTTAGAGTAGCTATCTCATCAGAACATGTTTAGGGTCCAGAAAGGTCTTTACCGCAATTCACAAGATGATATTTTTGGTTAGGAGGTGAGAATCAAGCAGAACCCTATGTATAGGTGCCTTAGAAGTTTGCAAGTCTAGGTTTGATGACATCTAGTTGGAATTATTCACTAAATTTACGAATCAATCCCATATAATTTTTTTTTTGGGAAAAATTGCAAGTAAATAAATCGAAGATATCAGGGTCATAATGGTACTTCTAAAAAATAGTCTGTCCAATAGTTTTATTAGACATGACATTGTTAGAAACCCTAATTTGATGAAAATCACCATCAATATATTCACATGTCCTAATTCTCATATTAAATCACCAAAAAATATCAAGAAACGAAAAAAGGTAGTCGATTCTATTTTGATCAAAATAAATCTTCAGATTTTGGGTTTTGATCTTCCAGATTATACGTATTTCTAGTTTTCTCTCTTTAAACGATAGGGATTCGGAAAGTTATGAGAGACGTTAATTTGGGACCATAACCACTCTAGATAACTATTTATAATTTTAAATTTTAAAATTACCACTTATCTTTTGGTAATTCTATTATGACATATCACATAATATAATATTACCATTTGGTCTCTGTATTTTTAAAAGTTCCATACTTAAAGTTCTATAATAAATATATTGTAATAGATCACTTTCATTAGACTATTTTTTAAATGACAGTCCAATTACATAATTATTTTATATATTAATCCAATGTTAAATTAAAAATCTAACAATATCTCACTTGAACTATATGTATAACTTTATAATTATGTATAACCATATGAGCTCAACTTTACCGTTAATACCGAAATGTATTTATAACTAATTCTGTCCAACAATCATATCAGCATAGGATTAAGATAGTTTTGGTTATATTTATTATAACTTGACCCAACAATAGTCACATATGCCAATACAACTATATGACATGAATCATGATGTAGATGTGCAGTATAGAAATTATATGCAATGTAATCTATAACATATTTATTTCTAATTGATCTGCCTTAAGTATAGTGAGATCAACTATACTTCATATCAAAGTGTGATAAAAACCGAATGTTTATTCCTACAGAAAACAATTCTTACGTACAAGTGAAAATGTCTATAAAATGAATATAAGAAAATACAAACTCCTACTAAAACTGTACATCTTCAAGTGACATGACACCCATACGAGCAGTATGCTCATAAAATGTTTGGGTAGCACTCCCTTGGTAAGCGGATCCGCAATCATGGGATTTGTGTACGATACTTTATAGACAATTTTCCAAATTGAATCATTTCTTTAACAATCAGGAACTCGATATTTATATACTTCAACTTTGTCAAGCTCCTATTGTTATTGTAGTATAGTATCGCTAACTTATTATCACAAAATAAGTAGTTGTTCAATATGATCCACTATGCGAATCCAATGAAAAAATTTCGTAGCCATACCCCGTGGTTGGATGCTTCATAGCATGGTGTAAACTCTACTACCATGGTAAAAGAAGTTAAAAGTGATTGTTTAAAACTCTTCCAAGAGATGAAACCTCCAGCAAGTAGATAGATGTAGCTCAAAGTTGATTTCATACTGCCTTGATATCCCATAAAGTCAAAGTCAGTATATCTAATGATTTCAAGCTGATCTAATCTCTGATACGTGAGCATGTACCTTTGTTCTTTGTAAACATCTAAATACCTATTTGACTGCTCTCCAATGATCTACTTTTGAGTTATTTAATATTTGCCCAATATTTTTGTAATGTACGCAATATCCAGACGTGTACAAATCTAAGCATGCATTAAACTTCCCACTACTAATGCAAAGGGAATCTTTTACATTTTCCTTTATTCAAAATCATTCTTGGAGTACTAAGTGTGACTAAACTTGTCTCCCTTAGCTACAAGGGTATCTTCTAATTTACAATCCTGCATGTTATATCTTTGTAAAACCCTTTTGATATAACTCTTTTGTGATAATCTGAAAATTCGCCGAGAGCAATCTTGTTAAATCTAGACTCCTAATCAAAAGAGACGTTACCAATATCTTTCATCTCAAAATTTTTAACTAGAAATCTCTTAGTTTCATGTACTAGGGCTATATCAGTACTGGTAAGTAATATATCATCGATATATAAAACCAGGAAAAAGTATCCACTCTTACATAACTTATAGTATATATAATCATCAACCAAATTCATTTTAAAACCAAACGAGATAATGGTTTGGTGAAATTTATAATACAACTATGGGGATACCTGCTTGAGTTCATAAATGGATTTTTTAAGTTTGCAAATCATTTCTTTTAAGTTGTTTGACCCAAAATACTCTAATTGCACCAGATACATTGTTTCATCAATGTCCCTATTGAGAAACGCTGTCTTTACATCCATTTGGTATGACTTAAGATCAAAATATATTACTAATACCATTATAATCTTTAAAGAGTCTTTTGAAATAACTGAAGAGAAAATCTCTTTATAATTGATATATTCTTTTCATGTGAAACCTTTTGCGACAAGACAAATTTTATATCTCTCCATATTACCCTTCGAATCTCTTTTAGTTTTAAATATCCATTTACAACTAATGAGTTTTGCATCTTTAAACAATAGGATGAGATCCCATACGTCATTATCCTCTTAAACTTCATCTTTTCATTCATGGCATCAATCCACCTTTAAGAGTTAGAACATTCCATGGCCTGATAGAAGTTGATTGGATCATTTTCCATCATTCCAATATCTGCCCATGTCCTTGAAGAAATACAATATAATCATCTGAAATTGCATTTCTTCTTTATCTAGTGGATCTCCTTAATGGCATAGGTTTTGGAGGTGATTGAGTTTGTTTCTCAGATTGTTCTTGGGGAACAATTTCTTGATTGGAGATATTGTCTTGTTCTATTGTGTCTTGGACATTATCATGTAAATCTTGAATAGGAACTAAGATACCTATGGGATTATCTATATATTTCTTTTCAAAGACAAAATTCTTAACTGAATCTCTCCCTGCAAACTCAACATTCTTAAAGAATCGGATATTTTTTTACTCAAATATAACTTTATTTGTGGGATCATAAAATTTATACCCTTTAGATCTTTCAGAGTATCCTATAAATTAGCAATTTACCGTCCTCAAGTCCAGTTTCCTTTTATTAGGCCGATAAGGCCTAGTGTCAACTAGACAACCTCAAACATGCAAATGTTTCAGACTATGATGTATGCTTGTCCAAAGCTCATAAGAGATTTTGACTATTGTCTTAGTGGGAATCTTGTTTAGGGTATATGCTGTAATCATAAATACTTCTCCCAGACTGACTCAAGTAAGGTTGAATGAGCAATCATACTCTTTACTATATCCTGAAAAGTTCTATTTCATCTTTCAATAATACCATTCAATGCTAGAGAGCCAGGTATAGTGTACTGTGGGATGATACCACATTCCTTTAGGAAAAGAGCAAATGGTCTCGAACCTTATTCATCCAACCCGTCATTTCTGCGTAGTATTCTCTACCATAATCAGATTTGACACTCTTAATTCTTTGTTGAGTTGATTCTCAACTTCGGCCTTATAAATTTTGAATATGTCCAAAGCCAAAGACTAGAATTTATCCACGAGGAGATATATGTAGTCATATCGAGAATAATCATTTATAAACGTGATAAAATATCATCGACCATTCCAAGAATCTGAAAGGAATGGCCAATAAATATCCATATGAATCAGTTTTAAGACATTTGAAAACCAATTGGCTTCAAATCTCTTTTTATTGGTTTGTTTACCCTTTATGCAATTCACACAAATATTAAAATTCATGAAATCTAGGGTATTAAGAATCCTTTCTGACACAAGTTTCTCTATTCTTCGTTTGGAAATATGACCTAATCTCTTATACTATAATAAAGAAGAATTTTCATTAGTTAATTTGTGCTTTAAACTTTGAGTACTAGTTTATAACTAGTTTATAGGGATTCATTAAAAGAAACAATAGTATTAAGTAGATAAAGATTATCAGATTCTGATAAAGAATCGAAACTAATCAATTTTGAATAAAAAAAAGATAACTTTTCTATTTGCGAAAACACAAATAAAACTAAATTTATCCAATATAGAAATGTAAATCAAATTATGTCTAAAAGATAGTATTACTTTATTGTCGTCACCCATGTAGATGTATTTTTCACCATGAGTTAGCTGTCTTCAATTTAGATAATCCTACATAAACACACTTTTATGAATAGTAGCAGCGGAATCCAACCACTAAGTCTGTCCTCGTATTGAAGTTAAATTAATCTCAGAGAAAATCAAACTAAGGAACATAACTTTTTTAGCATGCCAAGCGTGATAGTTTGTGCATTCTTTCTTCTTCTATCTTTCAGAACCACAGAAGAAGCAACCCTTCTTTCCCGATTCATTCGATGCCTTTTGTTGCTTCTTTTGCGATGTGTACTTGCAGCATCTTTATTTAGCTTCCTTTTGTTTCCCTTCCTTTTGTCCATTGTGGTCAAGTGTGCACTTTCTACCCTGTCTTGCTTGAACTTTTTCTCTTCCTGAACACAGTGTGAAATAAGCTCATTTAGAGACCAATTCTCTTTTTGACAGTTGTAACTCACTTTGAACTGATTGTACTGTATAGAAAGAGATATAAGAACCAAATACACTAGTAAGTCTTCGGAGATTTCGAGATTGAGTGCTTTCAACTTCGAAGCAAAATGAGACATCTCAAGGATATACTTACTGATATTGCCTTACTCTTATACCACATCATAATTAGTTTTGTTAAAAGTGAATCAATTTCAGTTTTTTCATTTTTGACAAAAAGTTTCTCAATATCCGCAAGGAAAGCTTTAGCTGATGTGATAGAATTAGACATGGTGTCCTGAATGTCTCTGGGATGACTCATTTCATTATTATTAAACGCATGCGATCTGACCTCTGTCATCTTTCTGTCTCCCTCTTTTTTTTATTGTTTTCTCGAGATACTCTTATCAGTAAGTGGTGGATGAGGGTTAGTCCTTAAAGCAATATTTAAATCCATCACTCTGAGAACTATAAGTAAATTCTTTTATCATGATTTAAAATTTGAGCTATATTAAACATAGGAACTGAACTAAATTGGATATTAATATTCACAGAAGTAGTAGGTAAAACTGAACAGAAAACAATAAATAATCAACAAATATGCTCACAACAACATAAAATAATTAATTAATAATTCAAATAAATGCAAACCCCATCACAAGATAACGGCAACTCCATTAATACCTTATCTTTGAACAAAATAATTAATTTATAAGTGGTATCTTAATATAGTAATCAAACATTGATAATAAATTAACATGTCAAATTATAAGTTTTCTTTTGAATTGATTTACAATTTACACATAAAATCAAATAATTATTGAATGTTTATTATCACATATGCACATACAATTATGTTAGAATACTAACATTCTTTTGGGTCGGTCAATATTCATATAAGTTATATATGTATATTCTTTTATATTTTAAAATAAAATACTTTTCACATGAGATCATTTTGGTGAAGTGTTATTTCAATTATAATATTTCAAAATCTATACTTATCAAATATTTAAATTAAAAATTATATTTTTAGTCAAATCTATATCCAATTTTGATTTAATGGGTTTAATTTTAAAAATTGAATGTACACTTAGTGTCAATTTTATAATTTATTTAGATTTCTAAACTTGATGGTCTATACTTTATTTTATTTGGTGCGTTTTGTAAATCACGTCCGTTAAAATTTCAGTCTTATGCTAAAAAATTAGGTCTATAAAGGCTCATTTTTTAAGATGGGTTAGAGTTTGACCCAATGAACTAGGCCCACGTGTTAATATCATATAATTGGGCTAATTTTAACTTAATCAAATAATTTATAATGGTTTTAGAGTCCAGTAACACTTGAGGTTTGAAAATTCTGACTCCAAATCTTGAAGGAAGTTAGAACCTTTTAGGTACTGCAACACCCTGTGATGGCGTTTCTTTTTCACGGGGAGAGAGTGAGAGACGACCACCACCCTTTCCTCTGTGATTCGAAGCGGATACGGAGGTTTGGAAGACACAAAGGACTCTTTTCTTTTCTTTTTTATTTTTAATAAAGCAAAACAAGAGAGAAAGAAAGTGCTTTCTCTCTCCAGCATTTAATGCTTCTGGAGTGGCTTGTTGTGGGGTCTCATGCATTTAATGCTCCTTTATTTTGTTTGTTGGTTCTGAAAAAACAAAACTTCAACAGGAGATGAAAAAACAAAACTTCATATTTATATTTTTTTATGTTATTTCAGAAACCAACAAATCTTACATTGCCATAAAATTAAAATAACTAAAATTAAAAAATCCCCTTATTACCATCACAATTTCTTATTGATCTAAGTATGATTGCTATGATAATGTTAGAAACCCTGATGAAAACAATCAGTCAATATATTCACATATTTAAAATTTGATGTTAAATTATTAAGAAATATAAAAAAAATCAAAGAAAACGTACTCGATTCTATTTTAATCCAAATATGTCTTCACATCTTAGATTTTGATCTTTCAGATTATACTTTTCTCTCTCTAAACGATGGTGATTCAGAAAGTTATGAGAGAGATGTTAATCTGGACACCATAACCACTCCAGGTCTGTGATTTAAATTTGAAAATCACCATTTATTTTTTGATAATTCTATTCTGACTCATCATAGTATAGAATATTACCATTTGGTCGATGCACTTTTAAAGGTTTCACATTCTTTTATGTACACTAGGAGGTGTACACCGCGCGCTGCGCGGTGTAGTGTTTTGATTTTGACTATAAATTGAGGGGAATTGCCCGGTGTGATTTAGTAAAATTCACATTAATTTCAATTTTGATTTTGGCTGCAAATTGATGGGCTAAATTTTATAAAACTTCTGAATGACAACCCACCAATATCATATAATAAGAATTTTTAAAATTTTACTAATTATAAAACCTTTTAAAATATAAATTTTAGTATTAATATTTTAATATATTAAATATTAATACTTCAGGTTTTAAAATAAAATATTATATATTGTAAATATTTAATTCTTATAATATTAATATTTTTTAGTATTAATACTAATTTGTAATATTAAAAATTAGTATTTAATAATTTATATATTAAATATTAAATATTTTTTGTATATATTCAAATTGTTGATTACTTGTAATATTAAATCAAAATTAAAAATTTTATAAAATATTAAATTGAATATTAAATTACCATGGTAGTTCTGATTAAATAATAATCTGATTAAAAAATTTTATGATTGTATTTAAAATATCTAAAATATTTGTAATGCGTTCATCTAAAATTTTATGCGTTCATTGAGCTACACAATTATGCCCTAAAACCAACAGCGTAGACGATCACATCCAACCAAAGGTATAAGAAAAAATTTGGCAAAAAATTCAAGTACAGAAACAGTAAGAGTTACGGACATTAATCATCATTTTCAAGAAAAACTCATCAAATTATGAAAAAATTTACAAAAAACAACAACTCAACATAGGAGTGTGGACTCAATTTGTATTCTTTCTCTGAAAAAGGGATGCAGGCATACATAACAAAAGTAAAAGCCAGAGTCAATGTGACAACTGAATTTCTCAGGTAAAGTACAAAGAAAATATCTATCTATTGTGAGATCAATATAGCATCACAGAGAGAAACTTACTTCTAAGAGTTGCATGTTTATTGGAGTGGATATTGTATACATCTTCCAAAATATTATTTCAAATATCCATAATATATTCTCTTGGGACACCTCCACAATTTAGAAAAGCAATCAGGTGCGAGGAGATAATTTGTTAAATATTATGGAAGTTATAATTTCTCCTAAATTAATTTAAATATTAAAATATTTTTTAGAATTAAAAATAATTTCAAACGTGAAATATTTAAATATTAATATTTAGATATTTAAGATCTTAATATAAATTTAAATTGTCGTATAAAATATAAAAATATTAAACAATAAATCAAAACAAATTTATAAGTATTTTTATGTAATTTAAAACTATATAAAAATAAAAATATTTAGATATTTAGCTTTAATACCTGGATATTTATTTAATATTAAATATATTATATTAAAATGAGAAAAATATTTGTATAATTTTATATTTATATATATTTAAATATAAGTTCTGCTACGTAGGAAAACTTCAAAGTTCTACTATGTAGCAAAACTACATAGTTCTGTTAAATAGCAGAACTATGAAGTTTTGCTATAGTTCTGCTACATAGCAGAACTATGAAGTTCCGTTATAGTTCTGTTACTTAACAGAACTATATAGTTCTGCGAAGTAGTAGAACTACAATGTTCTGCTAAGTAGCAGATTTCTAAGTTTGGTGCGTTCGTCAATAAATTTTTTTTTTAGAAGTAAAATTTTGTAAAACTTTTGGATGACAATCCATTGGGCTTATATAGTAAGAAATTTTTAAATTTTTTGTGATTTTAATTTTGCTTTTATTTGTTATTTTTCAGCTAAAGTTTGGGTATCAATGAAAATAAATTTTTAATCTTATGAAATTTAAGTTGGCTTTTTAAATTTTCTTAAATGTCATTTAAAAAAAAATCTGAAAGTTTGTCAAAAAAAAAAGATTTCTTTTGTTTTAAATAAAATATGTCTATCCATACAAAAAAATATGAAACAATAATTAAATTTTTAATAGTTTGTGAATAAATAACAGACTAATTAAAAATGAAATTTTTAATTTTAGCTGCACCTCTTACATCTTCTAAAATATTATTTTAAGACCACCAACTAAAATCAAAAAATTTTGTTTACTTCAATAAAATATAATATAATATGTACAACGTTAGCAGAACCACAACAGAACTATATTGTTCTGCTCAGCAAAAGTATGTTGTTCTGGTACATAGCAGAACTTCATAACTTTCTACATTATTTGATGAATTTTTTTAGGGGCTAAATTTTGTGAAACTTTAGGATGACAACCCACTCGGCTCATATAATAAGAAAATTTTTAATTTTTTGTGATTTTAAGTTTGCCATTATTTTTTATTTTTCAATTTAAGTTTGTATATGAATAGAGATAAATTTTTAATCTTATGAAATTTTAATTTGCTTTTTAAATTTTCTCAAATGTCATTTTTAAAAAATCTAAAAGTTTGTCAAAAAAAATCTTTCTTTTGTTTTAAATATCATTTATTTCAAATATTTTTGATATTTTTAATATAATCATAAATTTTTTTATCTAAAAATAAAAATAAAGATTTGAAAAAAATGATATAAATTCTGCGCAGCGCAAAACCACATCGTTCTGTATTGGGCAGAACCATGGTTCTGCACTGTCACAGAACCACATGGTTTTGTCCAGTGCAGAACGATGTGGTTGTGCACTGCGCAAAACCATCGCAGAACCACCTCGTTCTGCATTTTGTGGTTCTGCGTTATATTAAGTCCAATTTCGGTAATTTTGTATAATTGCATGTGCACTTATAGCTTTGCATTTATATTAACAACACATCACCTAACACTTGAAAAAAATATTTTTTTAATATAAAGATACTTTCCAATATTTTTTTATTTAATATTTTATAATTATAATTTTTATAACATTATAATATCATAGTATTTTGACTGTTCATGTGTTTTAAAACATGAGATAATAAACGTAGATATTAAACCCTAAATTAAATATTATTTATGTCCAAAAAAGCAGAATAGCTCTGCAATTTGCATAACTACCTTTACTCTTCCAAATAAAACATATATTTAAATATAACATTATACAAATATTTTTTTCCATTTTACTATAATATATTTAATACATAACAAATTTAATATTAAATAAATATCTAAATAATTAAATTAAAAGTTTTATTCTTATATAATTTTAAATTAGATAAAAATATTTATAAACTCACTTAAATTAAATTATTGAATGACCGCGCGGGATAGTGTTTTGATTCTGACTACAAATTGAGGGGAGTTATCCAGTGTGGTTTAGTAAAATTCGCATTAATTTCAATTTTGATTTTGGCTGCAAACTGAGACGCTAAATTTTATAAAACTTCTGAATGGCAACCCACCAATATTATATGATAAGAATTTTTTAAATTTTAGTAATTATAAAACCTTTTAAAATATAAATTTTAGTATTAATATTTTAATATATTAAATATTAATACTTCAGGTTTTAAAATAAAATATTACATATTGTAAATATTTAATTCTTATAATATTAATATTTTTTAGTATTAATACTAATTTGTAATATTAAAAATTAGAATTTAATAATTTATATATTAAATATAAATATTTTTTGTATATATTCAAATTGTTGATTATTTGTAATATTAAATAAAAATTAAAAATTATATAAAATATTAAATTGAATACTAAATTACCATGGTAGTTCTGATTAAATAATAATCTGATTAAAAAATTTTATGATTGTATTTAAAATATCTAAAATATTTGTAATGCGTTCATCGACGAAATTTTTTTTTATGAGGGACTAAATTTTATAAAGTTTCTGAATGACAACCCACGAAAATCAAATAATATGAATTATTTACATTTTGCTAATTGTAAAACCTTTTAATATATAAATTTTAGCATTAATATTTTAAAATTAAATATATTTATTTAAAATATTTAAATAAAAATATTTAAATATTTAATTTAAATACATAGATATTTATTTAAAATTAAATAAATTATATATTAAAAAATCATATCCGAAAAAAAATTATCTGTATAATGTTATATTTAAATGACATAATTATTTTTTAGTGTTTGTATATTCCTTGTTTTTTTTATTTTTTGGGTCTTTTTTTTCTATATAGAGGGAGGCGTGACAAAAGATAGCTTGTAGTGTACGTGGTGTGCGTGCTTTATATTAAAAATTATATATTTAATCTGTTAATTTTTATTCTTATACAGTTTCAAATGATAAAAATATTTATAAGTCTATTTAAATAAAAATATTAATAATATTATTTTGGTTCATCATTTAATATTTTCACATTTCATGTTATAATTTCATATTTTATTTAAATAAATATCAAATATCCAAATAAATTATTTTTAATATTATAAAAAATTGAATATTGGAATAATAAGGTGGTACGTAGAACCACAAGGTTCTGATACGCAGAACGATATGGTTATGCTATTATTCCCCGCCAAAAAGCAAAACCTTTTTAATCTTCCAAAATATTATTATTATTTTAAAAATACCCGAAAACATATTTTTTATTTTGTTTATGGTTGTGATGGTGTAAATTTTTGAGAAATCACATCTAAATGATTTAAAAAAGTTTAAATTCGATTTGTTTCTATAAAATAAATATAGTTTTTTTTTTTTATAAATATTAAATCTTTTCAAAAAAAGTGAAAGATTATTAAAAACCATAATATGTTAGATATTTTTATAATTATAATTTTTATAGATTGCATTTTTAGGTTAGCTAATATTTAAATATTTATCTAATATTAAACATTCTAAATTTAAGTGAAAAAGACATGGACATAACATGTATAACATTAATATTGGTGTGAAATAAAAAAGACATAAATATTAATTTGAAATCATAATATTTAGTAATTTAAGTCTAAAAAATACATAAATATTAATATTTAATTTAAGGTTTGTAAAGTATAAAAATACAAAAAATAATTTAGTTATTTAAAGATTTCATATAATAAATCAAATATTCTTTTGGTAGGCATTACATATAAATTCGTGTCGATCAATTTATATATAAGTTATCTAATTTTATAAATTTTACCTATAGTTAACTATGGAGTTTTTAAATTATAGTTTTGATCTTTTAAAGAATTATTGTCTATCTAAAATTTTTACTCTAGTAGTTTGAATTTTTGTCTAACTAAAAGTTTTTAAAATTGAAATTTCAAATAAAATGTTAATCGTAATATAAAATATAAAAATATTAATAAAAAAAACAAAACTAAAACTTATAAATATAAATATGCAATTTAAAATTTTATAAGAATAAAAAATTTAAATATTTAATTTAAATATGCAGATATTTATTTAAAATTAAATAAATTAGATATTAAATAAATTATATCTGAAAAAAAATTATCTATATAATGTTATGCAATATTATGTCTAAACGACATAATTGTTTTTGGGTGCTTATATATTCATTTTTTTTTTAATTTTTCGGGTCTTTCTTTCTATATAGAGGGAGGCGTGACAAAAGGTAGCTTATAGTGTGCATGGTGTGCATGCTCTATATTAAAAATATATATTTAATTTGTTAATTTTTATTCTTATAAATTTTAAATGATAAAAATATTTATACGTTTATTTAAATAAAAATATTAATAATGTTGGTTTTGTTTATCATTTAATATTTTCATATTTCATATTATAATTTTATATTTTATTTAAATAAATATCAAATATCTAAATAAATTATTTTTAATATTAAAAAAATTGAATATTTGAATAACAAGGTGGTACGCAGAACGAGATTGTTCAGCTATGCAGAGCCACATGATTCTGCTATGCAGAGTCTCATGGTTCTGCTATGCAGAACGACATGGTTCTGCTATGCAGAACGACATGGTTCTGCTATGCAGAACGACATGGTTCTCAAAATATTATTATTATTTTTAAAACACCCGAAAATATTTTTCTTTATTTTGTTTAGGGTTGTGATAGTATAAATTTTTTAGAAACCACATTTAAATGATTTCAAATATATAACCATGTAATTCCGCTACATAGCAGAATCATGTAGTTCCGCTACATAGCAGAATCATGTAGTTCCACTACATATCAGAACCATGTAGTTCCGCTAGCAGAACCATGTGGTTCCGCTACTTAGCAGAACCATGTGGTTCCGATACTTAGCAGAACCATGTGGTTCCGCTACTTCCATGTGGTTCCGCTACTTCCATGTGGTTCCGCTACTTAGAACCATGTGGTTCCGCTACTTAGCAGAACCATGTGGTTCCGATACTTAGCAGAACCATGTGGTTCCGCTACTTAGAACCATGTGGTTCCGCTACCATGTGGTTCCGCTAGTAGAACCATGTGGTTCCGCTACCTAACAGAACCATGTGGTTCCGCTAGCCGAACCATGTGGTTCCGCTAGCCGAACCATGTGGTTCCGCTAGCCGAACCATGTGGTTCCGCTAGCAGAACCATGTGATGTGGTTCCGCTACTTAGCAGAACCATATGGCAGAACCATGTGGTTCCGCTAGCAGAACCATGTGGTTCCGCTAGCAGAACCATGTGGCAGAACCATGTGGTTCCGCTACTTAGCAGAACCATGTGGCAGAACCATGTGGTTTCGCTAGCAGAACCATGTGGTTCCGCTATCTACCTAGCAGAACCATGTGGTTCCGCTATCTACCTAGCAGAACCATGTGGTTCCGCTATCTACCTAGCAGAACCATGTGGTTCCGCTACATAGCAGAACCATGTGGTTCCGCTAGCAGAACCATGTAGTTCCGCTAGATAGCAAAACCATGTAGTTCCGCTAAACCATGTAGTTCCGCTACATAGCAGAACCATGTAATTCTGCTACATAGCAGAACTTCGTTGTTCTGCTTAGCAAAAGTATGTTGTTCTGTTACATAGCAAAATTTCATAGCTCTCTGCATTATTTGATAAATTTTTTTTTTAGGGGCTAAATTTTGTCAAGATTTAGGATGACAACCTAGTCGGCTCATATAATAAGAATTTTTTTAATTTTTTGTGATTTTAATTTTGCCTTTATTTTTTATTTTTCAATTTAAGTTTGTATATGAATAGAAATAAGTTTTTAATCTTATGAAATTTTAATTGATTTTTTAAATTTTCTCAAATGTCATTTTTAAAAAATCTGAAAGTTTGTCAAAAAAAATCTTTCTTTTGTTTTAAATATCATTTATTTCGAATATTTTTTATATTTTTAATATAATTATAAAATTTTTTATTTTAAAAATGAAAAGAACGATTTTCAAATATTTTTAAACTTAATATTTTTATAATTATAATTTTTATAAATTGTAATTCTACCATACACATTTTTTAAATATTTAAAGATTCATTTAACATTAAATATATTAAATTAAAATGAAAAACATATCATTATAATATTAATATCTTTGTAAAATTAAAAAAATATCAACATTAATTTGCAATTATAATATTTAATAATTTAAGTTGAAAAAATGTTTGAATTTTTTTGTTGAAAAAATACAATGTTTTTTTAATGCAAAAAGTGATTGCATCTGGGTTCGAACATGAGACGCACTTTAATGACATTCTTGTAATAATACAATCATGCGGAACTATTTTTGAATATACATATCTATAGAACTATTTTTCTTTTTAGCAAAACTACTTCCTTTCCTATCAGAACCATTTTTTTTAATGGCATTACAAAACTTTTTTTTTGTAGTAGAACTACATTTTTTGTTTGAACATACCTAACCACAAAAAGACAGAACTGCTTTTTTTTAACATACCTAACTACAGAACTACAGGATTACTTTTTTTTTAACATAGCAATTTTTTTTTAAAATATTTATATTTAGAAATTTAAAATTTGAATATAAATTTAAATTGCAGTATAAAATGTAAAATTATTAAACAATAAATCAAAACAAACTGATAAAATGTGAAATATTCATTTAGCGGAACTACATCGCAGAACCATATACTTCCGCACATAGCAGAACCATGTAGTTCCGCTACTTAGCAGAACCATGTAGTTCCGCTACCACATAGCAGAACCATGTAGTTCCGCTACCACATAGCAGAACCATGTAGTTCCGCTACCACATAGCAGAACCATGTAGTTCCGCTACATAGCAGAACCATATAGTTCCGCTACATAGCAGAACCATGTAGTTCCGCTACGACATAGCAGAACCATGTAGTTCCGCTACGACATAGCAGAATCATGTAGTTCCGCTACATAGCAAAACCATGTAGTTCCGCTAGCAGAACCATGTAGTTCCGCTACCACATAGCAGAACCATGTAGTTCCGCTACGACATAGCAGAACCATGTAGTTCCGCTACGACATAACAGAATCATGTAGTTCCGCTACATAGCAAAACCATGTAGTTCCGCTAGCAGAACCATGTAGTTCCGCTACATAGCAGAACCATGTAGTTCCGCTACATAGCTAAACCATGTAGTTCCGCTAAACCATGTAGTTCCGCTAAACCATGTAGTTCCGTTACATAGCAGAACCATGTAGTTCCGCTACTATATAGCAGAATCATGTAGTTCCGCTAGCAGAACCATGTAGTTCCGCTATATAGCAGAACCATGTAGTTCCGCTAAACCATGTAGTTCTGCTAAACCATGTAGTTCCGCTACATAGCAGAATCATGTAGTTCCGCTACATAGCAGAATTACGTTGTTCTGCTTAGCAAAAGTATGTTGTTCTGCTACATAGCAAAATTTCATAGCTCTCTGCATTATTTGATAAATTTTTTTTTAGGGACTAAATTTTGTCAAGATTTAGGATGACAACGCAGTCGGCTCATATAATAAGAATTTTTTTAATTTTTTGTGATTTTAATTTTGCCTTCATTTTTTATTTTTCAATTTAAGTTTGTATATGAATAGAAATAAGTTTTTAATCTTATGAAATTTTAATTGATTTTTTAAATTTTCTCAAATGTCATTTTTAAAAAATCTGAAAGTTTGTAAAAAAAAAATCTTTCTTTTGTTTTAAATATCATTTATTTCGAATATTTTTTATATTTTTAATATAATCATAAAATTTTTTATTTTAAAAACGAAAAGAAAGATTTTCAAATATTTTTAAACTTAATATTTTTATAATTATAATTTTTATAAATTGTAATTCTACCATACACATTTTTTAAATATTTAAATATTCATTTAACATTAAATATATTAAATTAAAATGAAAAACATATCATTATAATATTAATATCTTTGTAAAATTAAAAAAATATAAACATTAATTTGCAATTTTAATATTTAATAATTTAAGTTAAAAAAATGTAAAAAAATTTTTGTTGACAAAATACAATGTTTTTTTAATGCAAAAAGTGATTGCATCTGGATTCGAACATGAGACGCACTTTGATGACATTCTTGTAATAATACAATCATGCGGAACTACTTTTGAATATACATATCTATAGAACTACTTTTCTTTTTAGCAAAATTACTTCCTTTCCTATCACAACCATTTTTTTTAATGGCATTACAGAACTTTTTTTTGTAGCAGAACTACTTTTTTTGTTTGAACATACCTAACCACAAAAAGACAGAACTGTTTTTTTTTTAACATACCTAACTACAGAACTACAGGATTACTTTTTTTTTAGCGTAGCAATTTTTTTTTTTGTTTATACCCAACCACATAACTATTTTTTTTTAGCAAAACTACTTTTTTTTTAGCAGAACAATATAGTTCTACACGATGCAGAACTATTTTTGTAGCATAACTATTTTAATGGCATTACAAAACTATTTTTTTAAGAAGAACTACTTTATTTTTTTTTAATATATCTAACTACAGAACTTTTTTTTTGAACATACCTAACTACGGAACCATTTCTTTTTAGCAGAAAAATTTTTGTTCTGCGCGGCGTAGAACCATGTCATTCTGCATTCGGCAGAACCATATTGTTCTGTGCGGTGCAGTACCATGTTGTTTTGTGCAACGTAGAATCATATGGTTCTTTTAGCAGAACTACTATTGAATAATTTGTTTTTAGAAAAACTATTTTCTTTTTTTTAATGGCATTACAGAACTACATTTTTTTGAAATAGAACTACCTTTTTTTTTCCTGAATATACCAAATCGCAGAACCACTTTTTTTTTTAGTAGAATACTTTTTTTTTACCGCATTACAGAACTACTTTTTTTTTTTAACATATCTAACTACAAAGCATAGAACTACTCTTTTTTTTTAACATAGCTAACTACAGAACTACAGAATTACTTTTTTTTTAACAGAACTAAATTTTTTTAAAACATAGTTGACAACGTATTTAACTACAGAACCACATAAGTACTTATTTTTTTTTAACATAGCAAACTACATAGCTATTCTTTTTTAACAGAACCATTTTTTTTTAATGTTGGTACAAAACTACTTTTTTTGAACAAACCTAATCACAGAACTTATTTTTTCTTCCAAAACTACTTTTGAACTATTTTTTTAGCAGAACTTTTTTTTTCAATGGCAATATAGAATTACTTTTTTTTAGTAGACTACTTTTTTTTTTTTAATGGCATAACAGAATTATTTTTTTTAGCAGAATGACTTTATTTTTTTTAACACACTTAACTATGGAACTATTTTGTTTTTTAGCAAAACTACTTTTTTTTAGAAGAACAATGTAGTTCTGCACAGTGCAGAATCACATGGTTCTTTTAGCAGAACTATTCTGAACCACCTTTTTTTTTAGTAAAACTATTTTTTTAGCAGAACAATGCAGAACCATGTTGTTCTACACCAGGCAGAACCACATGGTTCTGCGTGGTGCAGAACCATGCCGTTTTGTGCCATGCAGAAGCACATGGTTCTTTTAGTAAAAGTACTTTTGAATAAATTTTTTTAGCAGAATTATTTTCTTTTTTTTAATGGCATTACATAACTACTTTTTTTTGTTGCAGAACTACATTTTTTTTAACGTACTTAATTACAGAACTACTTTTTTTTTTTAGATAATTTTTTTAACGGTATCACAAAACCCCTTTTTTTTCGTATTAGTTCTACTTTTTTTTTGAATATATCTAATCACAAAACCACAGAACTACATTTTTTTTTAAATATACCTAACAACAGAACTATAGAACTATTTTTTTAAAAACATAGCAGACAGCATATCCAACAACAGAACTACAAAAATTTTTTTTTTAACATACCAAACTGCATAACTATTATTTTTTAACAGAACGACTTTTTTTTTAAAGGCGGTACAAAACTCCTTTTTTTGAACATACCTATCTACAGAACCTATTTTTTCTTGCAGAACTACTTTTGAACTATTTTTTTTAGTAGAACTATTTTTTTAATGGGATTACAGAACTATTTTTTTTTTGTAGCAGAAGTCTTTTTTTTTTTTCGAATATAGTTAACTACAGAACTATTTTTTTTAGTAGACTACTTTTTTTTAATGGCATAACATAAACATTTTTTTAGCAGAACTACTTTAATTTTTTTTTTTAACATACCTAACCACAAAACTTTTTTTTTACATACCTAATGGAAGAACAATTTTTTTTTTAGCAAAACTACCTTTTTTTAGCATAACAATGTAGTTCTGCACGGTGCAGAACCATATCGTTTTGTCTTTTAGTAAAACTATCTTGAACTTTTTTTTTAGCAGAACAATTTTTTTTTTTAGTAGCATTACAAACTACTTTTTTTTGTTGTAGAATTACCCTTGTTTTTAAACATACCAAACTACAGAACTATTCTTTTTTTTAAC
The DNA here is from genome assembly GCA_033439265.1 of Dillenia suffruticosa. Lineage (NCBI taxonomy): Eukaryota > Viridiplantae > Streptophyta > Magnoliopsida > Dilleniales > Dilleniaceae > Dillenia > Dillenia suffruticosa. The sequence continues at coordinate 13,560,485 of JAVTVX010000001.1, forward strand.
GGCATTACAGAACTACTTTTTTTTCATATCAAACCTACTTTTTTTTTCAACATATCTAACTACAAAACTACAAAACTACTCTTTTTTTTAACATACAGAACCACAGAACCACAGAACTACATTTTTTAAGAGAACTATTTTTTTTTGAAAACATAGCCAATAATATATCTAACTACAGAACTACAGAACTACAGAACTACAGAAACATTTTTTCTAACGTACCAAACTATATAACTATTCTTTTTTAACAGAACCACTTCTTTTTAATGGTATTACAAAACTACTTTTCTTGAACATACCTAGCTACAAAATGTATTTTTTCTTGCAGAACTACTTTTGAAAAATTTTTTTTGTAGAACAATTTTTTTAATGGCATTACAGAACTACATTTTTTTGTAGCAAAACTACTTTTTGTTTTTAACATTCCTAACCAAAAATCTTTTTTTTTTAGCAAAACTACTTTTTTTAGCAGAACCATGTCATTCTGTGTGGCGCAGAACCATGTCATTCTGTGCGGAGCAGAACCATGTCATTCTGCACGGAGCAGAACCATGTCATTCTGCACGGAGCAGAACCATGTCGTTCTATACTGGGCAGAACCAAATCCATAAAAAAAAAATTCCAGACTTTAAACGCTATTATTAAAAAAAAATGTACTTCTGCAACTCCTTATAGTTGTTCTGCAAAATCAATAGTTTTGAAGTATCAATTGTAAATCCACTTATATATTATAACACACAAAGATCCATGACATATGTAGAAACCAAACGATAACGGTGGCCTGTATAGAAAACAATATAAAGAAAAACTATACAAAGAGCAACCAAACAAGTTTTTAACAAAGCAACCAAACAAACTATGGAGTTCTGTAGACCCAAGGCTCACGATTGCAGAACAACCGAGTGAAGCTATTGCAGAACTGAAAGTGCTATTACAGAACTACCGTAAACCCAGAACTACAGAGTAAAGTTATTATAGAAATGAGTTTTTACAGAACTATTACAGAATCACTAAAGTGCTATTACAGAAAGAACCATCGGCAGAACTACAGAACTGGGCTATTGCAGAACCAACAAAGTGTAATTGCAGAAGAAAAGACAAAAACAAACCATCACAACAAAGAAGAATAACTTCCATAATCAGTACTTGAAGCTAAACGGCTCCATTCCCCCCACCCAGAAAGGTAAACCTTCAAAAGGAAACACAAAAACAAACCATTATAACAGAGAAGAGAAGAATAACTTTCATAACGCATCCCAAAACTGGAAAAATAAACACAAACCTTGAACACAGAGGGGAAATATATTCGGCACACTCGGAAACACAGTAAGAGAAAACCCAGTGACCATCGTCATCAACACCAAAAAGAGGATATAAAAAAGAAACGGAAAAAGTCCCAAGCCGAACGTCTCCATTCCTCCTACCTAGAGAGACAAACCTTTAAAAGGAAAGATAAAAACAAACCATCACAATAGAGAAGAGAATAATAACTTTCAAAATGCATCCAAAAATAAGAAAAATAAACACAAACCTTGAACACAGAGGGTAAATATATTCGGCACAGTCAGAAACACAACAAGAGAAAACCTCAGTGGCTATCTTCATCAGCGCCAAACAGCGGATATAAAAAAGAAGCCGAACCTAAAACCGAACGTCTCCATCTGCCCCATTGAGAGAGAGAGCGAGAAACAGATAAAGAGAGCACCGTCATACTTTTATGCAGAGAAGAAGAAGAGAAGAGATAACAAAGGAAGATACAAAAAGCATAGAGGGATGGCCTCATATACTTTTTTTCCCCTCAAAAGTACAGAAGTCTAATCGCAATGAGTACCAAAAGAATGACCTTACATACTTTTTTTTCCTAACCACTCTGTGCACGTCTTCCGTGAAATCAACAACAAAATCTACTTCATTAATGTTTCTGACAAGAGAGAAAGAAAGAGAGAAACCACAAGGAAAAGACCAAAAGAAGACAGGAAAAAAAACCAAAAAAGAAAAAAAGAAAAACGGGCCACATCAGCTCCACATCAGCTCCACCTCACCAACGACCAATCACCCTACGCCAATTGGAGGATGACGAAATTCCAGGTGGCAAGGGGTCTTTCACGCTTATATCTATATTGTTAATTAAAGGTCTATAATAAATATATTATAACAAATTATTTTTATTGGGTTTTAATTATTTTATATATTAGGGATTAAAAATCTAACATATACTCGTAAGAGAGCTTGAGTGGACTTAGTTGTTTTGTAACTCTGCATTTTTCTTGTGTCAGTGCGATTGTGCAGGAAGAAAGTTGATTTATATAGTTCGCCTGAGATTCATAGTAAAACAGTGACATGTAATATGAAAAATGAGCAGATTTTAGTGGAAGACGCATAGAATGATGTCGTCGTTGATTTGATTCATGTATTTATTGAGGTTCTGTAGTCGCACAATATTGCATGCATATAATTAATGTACTCTCAGATCCCCCCGATCATCATGCATTTGGTGTGTGTTTTGCTTCTTTATTGGTAGGTGCTTGAGGCATTTCTCTACTTCTCTATTTCCTCCTCCTTACTTGACTAACGGCATTCAGCTTGAATTTCTTCTTTTTACATTCCAAATTCTTATTGTTCTGCTAAGTTTTACAATGGGAGAAACCGACAGTGACATCGTTGGAGGCAATATATAGAACTTTTGAAATTGTTTTGGATGTCACAAGGCTATTTTATAGACAAGCTCAATATTGAAAAGTCGACAATTTTCCATTAAACTGCTTAATGACATCTCATGATAGCCTTGTTAAGTTTTGCCCACCTTTTGGTCCTCTGATTGATTTGTGGCATTCATTTCTATCCTCACAGCTTAGGCATTTTTTTTTTTTGCGACTCTTTCTGCGATCTTAAATAGATTCGAAATGTTTCTTCTTTTCGAAGCTTAATTTCATATGGAAAGAAAACCACTATTATAATTCATGCCTTCTACTTTTTATGTAAGATATGGTGACTCAATCATGCAGTGGAAATAATGACAAATAATTTTTATTTTAGAATTGTAAAATGTCAAATTCACGGTATAGCTCAATTGGTGATACAGAAAATCTCAGAAACCGCAAACTCTGAACATGAACTGTAATACCAATTTTGAAAAGTCAAAAAAAAAAAAATTATTAAGTGCGAAAGTCACTTTCCCAATTTTACTCTCTTTTTCTCCCAATCTCTCCCGTCACTCTCCCTCCCGTCTCCCTCAATTCCCCCCTCTCAATTTCTCCACCTCCCTCCCTCCATTTACATACACACAAACTCTTGTTCTCTCTCTCTCTCTCTCTCTCTCTCACTCTCTCTCACCAATTCTCTCTCTCTACTGCGGGCACTGCACAGCCACAGCGCATGGCTTCCCTCTTGCGCTGCTACTGCCCGCGAGCACAGCGGCTCCTGCCCACGAGCAGCTCCATCTCGCGAGCGCTCCAAACGCGCACCAGCCGCGACTCCTCTCCCTCGCGCGCGAACAGCCCACTGCTTCTCTCCCTCGCCTTTTCACGTGCTGCCCTGTGCCTAGACACTTGCTGCAACCCCAGAAGAGACCCCAACGAGAACTCTAGCCGAGATTTCAATTTATCCCCTATACATGTGGTATGAATTTCCGATTGATATATTTTAGGGTTTTAATTTCCTTTGGTAATTGAACATAAATACTAAATTTTGATTCAAATCGGAAGCATTGTAGGTTTCGAATTAAGTCGAACAGCGCACGAAGGTTTGGTAGGCAAATGCGAAAACCCTAGGTCTGAATCTGCACTCCTTTCTCTACGTAGGTAAGGGCTAATTTCTGAAAATAACTCTAGGATTGTGAAATAATTGCAATATGGTAGAATTGGAATGTATGTCCATGAATTGAAAAAATTAGAAAAAACTAAGACTATATTAATTTAAGAAAATCTAGGAGAGTTGTGAATATAAATTTTGTAAAGATGTAAATGGCGATAAATTGGTAAATTAAGGATAGAAACAAGAAAATGTTAGAAATGAGGGTTAAACAAAATTAGGAAAGTTTGTGAACCTTTGAGTTTGGAGGAGAAATGACTTGAGAATTGTTATGGTTGCTTCAGGACAATCCATTGGAATTTGAAAGGAGATTTCTTGAGTATGGATAGGGTATAGGGAGTGAATATCCTCTCTGGAGGTGAGTGGATGGTTCATTGTATTCATGAATGAGAAACCTGTTTTAAATTTGCTTTATAAATGATTTTCGAAAGATTTTACGTGATTTATGCGAATTGTTTTGTGACTGTGAGTTGTCTGAACTGAATTATAAAGTATAAATGCATCCATTGTGTTTAAAAGTGATTTTGTGCCATATATTATTTGATATTGCTCTATAAATTGATTTGGCATGAGATTGTTGATTATTTGATGGAAAATTATGGCACATTGCTTGTGAACTGGTTTGATTTAGAAATGAAGGGTGCCACAGATGACTATAGTCATATTCCCACCACGGAGCGACCCGACGGGATGGCGTGATTTGGGGTTTGGATGTGCAGGGGAGTTAGACGTCTCTCTCTCTGCCGAAGTTGTACTATATCTGATGCACCCCGGTGAGATACGAGCCAACGCTAAGGTAGGGGGTTTGTTTTGAGACATTGGATAGAAAAACCCTTAACGAGATTTCGTCTGGGTTTGGCCTTCCTAAGACGGAAGTGTTTTTCGATAGAACCCCAAGATTTTCTGAAATGATAATTGACATGGATGCATATTTTGTAAATTGTGATTTATTGAAATGTTTTATACATATGAACTGTTATTTATGAGATATGTTTTGACTGCCCCACATTTACCCCTTATTTATGCACACAATCACACCATTGCACTCCACTACCCCTATACTCACCCCTCTCTTCCCCTTTTTTAGAGGAGACTTAGTTGGAAGACTACTCGACGGAGCTTGTGTAGTATTTTTGCGAATTGTATAGGTATTTGGCACATGCAGGGTTACTTTTGGAGATTTATAGATCTCAAACCATGGAAAGGGAAGACTGTACATCCCCTGCTGTACGGATTTCATTGATACTGGCCGAGTTGTTGGCAAGTATTGATAAAATCCGCTGATTTTTGATTTGTTCTTTATTATCTTAATTACTCGATTATTTTTATAAAACCGTTTATATCTATACTTGGACATTTGGACTGTAAATCTTAATTTCGATACTTTTTTCTAATTTTGTGAAGTTCTGTACAACTCATACCGTTAGGACTCTACCGATACTGGCTTGTCTTCCTCAAGTAAGTGTTGGTAAAATCCGACGGCTATATTTTGGGACTTCTTGTTTGTCACACGCTTTATTGATGTGAAAATTCTGAATGGCTAGGATGGCCACATCGCATGCGTGCTTGTACAGGATCCCACTCCCCGATGTGTGCCAATGTGTGTGTTTGAATGTTCAGGGATGGACCGGATGAGTCCTTTGTATGTGTATTGTTATATGATTTTTCTATTTCTGATGGGTTTGTGTATTGGATGAGTTGTTGTGCTGATTGTACCCTTGCGGAGTCAAGGTATATGGGGGGTTCTGCCCGTGTATCGAGACAACGCGGCGACTATTGCGTGATCGATCCGAGAATCGGGGCGTGACACGAACCATTCGTAGTCGAGATGATAACCATATATAACGAACTATCACCACAGAATTACGATGTCTCAATCTTTAGTCCGATGATCCGAAAATTCCCTTCTGTTGGAATTTTGCAAACCCTAAAAAATGATATATTTTTCTTTCTAAGAAAAATCCTCTCACCACTCCAATGTACGTTCACTATATTTTTCTCTCTTAGAAAATTACTTATTCTTGCTTCAATCAAGAAGAATAACCCACATCAGTCACGTATGTTATGTTGGAGTAAAACATGGAGAGGATTTTGGGAGAGAGATAATTAGGATTTAACCATCAAATATTCTCTAAATAAAAATTCAAATTTTTACTTTTTTTGTTGTTAAATGCCCCACGTGGACACACTATTAACCAATATCTCCCACTTGCACACAATGACATTTATATTCGTCACGAGATCACAACTCATGCGATCTTCTACATCACCCTACTGGACTTTCATATAGAATTGGACGTCGTGCGACTAGCGAGTACACCTGTAAGCAAAAACTTCTCGATACGTCTGTTAGGATGATCGAGGAGTCATCGTTAATATCAAAAGAAAATTCGTTGTACCCCAAATCCAAAACTAATTACATCCATCGAGCTATTTTCCTCATCGAAAGTAATCCCCAGATATCACTCGACTGTATCAACTATTATGTTCAAATCTCTATATGGACGAACATAAAAAACCAGTCGGTAAATATAACACAATGATGCAATGCCAATTATCACATTGTGTGAGAGAGTAGATCTTACCTGCCTGACATATCTATTATCACATCGTAAAATATATATATGATAATAAAAAGTAAGTAAATTAAATAAAAATATAACACAAAAGTGACTGAATAATGCACTATAATCATATATATATCAATAAGTATCAATGTCATCTATAAGTACAAACTGAGAAATGTCAGAAAATACTCAAACCCAATAACTCTCTATGTCCTAAAAAGGAGTCTCTTGTGATGAGTTTGATAAAAGGGTCAGCCACCATACCGTGTGTCGAAATATACGTGATGGTCAGTTCACCCTTCTTGATGATGTCTCTAACGTAATGGTATCTGGTATTGATGTGTTTGGTCCTACTATGAAACTTAAGATCTCAAGTATAAGCGATAGCGGTCTGATTATCACAATAAATCATTACTGGCCTCCCACTATCCACTACAATCCCTAAGTCATTCAGTAGTTTTCGGAGCCAAACACCCTCCTGAATTACAACTGAGCATGCCACAAACTCAGCCTCTATTGTAGATAGAACAACACAGGTTTGCTTCTTGTTGCTCCATGAGATGGTCCTGCCATTGAGCACGAAAACATAACCTGATGTCGATTTGCAATTATCCAAATCGCCTCCCCAATCGACGTCCGAATAGCTCATAAGACGCAAATCACCTCCTCCGTAACACAAGGAGAAGTTTGCAGTTCCTTTTAAATATCGAAAAATCATTTCCACTGCTCTCCAGTGACCCCTTCTAGGATTTGCCTGATATCTGCTCATCAGACCAACTGCATAACAAATGTTCGATCTAGTACACAACATTGCGTACATTAAACTTCCTACTGCACTCGAGTAAGGTATTTTACTCATTTCCCTTACTTCTTCCTGAGTTTTCGGACACATTTCCAAGCTCAGGCCTTGACCTTTGGCGATCGGAGTATTTATAGAATTACAATCACTCATCCTAAAACGCTCGAGAATTTTCCTAATGTATGTCTCTTGTGAAAGAGTCAACATTTTTCTCGAGCGATCCTTCTGGATCTTAACTCTTAAGATGAATTCAGCTTCACCTATGTCTTTCATGTCGAAACTGGATGACAACCACTCTTTGAGGGTCATTAAATACTGAATGTCATTCCTGTCCAACATTATGTCATCCACATATAATGACAGGATCACAAAAGAGTTATCGGACCAAATCAGATAAACAGAATGATCATCTTCGACCATCGTAAAACGATAAGATATCACATTCTCGTGAAATCTTAGACACCACTGTCTAGATGACTGTTTTAGGCCGTATATCGATTTTCAAAATCGATAAATCTTGACCTCCTGACCTACTAAAACGAACCAAAGGGCTGTTCTACGTAGATCTCCTCATCCAAGTTCCTGTTAACAAAAGTGGTCTTAACGTCCAACTAGTGTAACTCAAGATCTATACTGTAACACCGAAATTTTATATATATTTATTTATTTTTGAAAAAAAAAAAAAAGGGAGAGCCAAAACGCAGCGTTTTGGCCCTCCCCAAATCGAATTAGGGCTAAAGCCCTAATTGCCCCCTTCTCTCTCTTCTCTCTCTCTCTCTCTCTCTCTCTCTGTCTCCCGACCTTTCATCTCTCACCGCGGCGCCGCCCTCCTTCGCCGCGTGTTCCACCGCCACCGCCATTGCCACCGCCATCGCCACCGCCATCGCCACCTTCTTCTCTTTCTTCTTCTTCTTCTTTTTCTTCTTCCTTTCCCTCTCGGTTTCTCTCCCTATCTCACTGTTTCTCTCTCTCGCGCGATCTCCCGTGATCGCTCTCTCTCCGCCTCGCCTTCCACCGCCGCGAGCCATGATCAAGCACCACCGCACGCCACAGCTTGACTGCAGAGCCTCCGCGAGCACGAGCCAAGCCGCGAGCGCGAGCCAGGCCGCGAGCGCCAGCAAATGCGCGAGCCAGCACGCGAGCAAGTACGCAAGCCAGCACACGAGCGCGCACGAGCGCGCACGAGCCAGTGCACGAGCGCGCGCGAGCCAACGCACGAGCCCACGTGGCCCAGCGCACGAGCACGCACGGGCGCGCAGCAACGCGCGAGCGCACGCGAGCCAACGCAGCGCACGGGCGCGCACCAACGCAGCACATGGGCACGCACCAGCGTACGGGCGAGCACCAGCCCATGAGCCACTGCGGCCTGTGAGTTACTGTCGGCCCGCAGGCCCATCAGCTATAGGCCTATCGGCCCGCCAGCCCGCAGGCCCGCCAGCCTGCAGGCCCATCAGCCGCAGGCCCACCAGCCCGTAGGCCTGCCGGCCTGCTAGCCACTGACCCGCTAGCCACTGGCCCGTAGACCAGCGAGCCCGTTAGCCGAAGCCCACTGTAGCCTACGAGCCCGCAACGGCCCGCGACGGCCCGTGAGCCTGTGACAGCCCACAAACCTCCACGCAGGTAAATGACTTAGGGTTTTGCTTCTAATCTAAGTGTTTAGATCTAACAAATAAATCTTGTTTTGATAAGAAACGCTACAGACTTTAGAGTGACCGAATTGACTTTCAGACGAGACTCGGCGCTTCGAGAAAACCCTAGGTGAGGAGATTTCGGCTCTAATTGATAAATTGAATGAATCTAGGATTGAATCTAAGATGAAAGGTTCTGTATATGTTTAGAGTATAAGTGGAATGCGAATAGAATACAATTTCTGAAATGATTATATGTAACTTTGAAAGTTAAGTATAGAATGTTACAAAAATTAGATGGTCTGATACGAAAGAAACATATTATAGAATCATAAAATCATGTCGAGTAAATTCGAATAGTTTTCCTTAGAGTTAAACTTTGAAAAATACATGAAAGTATTTGGGTTGTAGGGTTAGAATGAAATGAGCCGTAAAGTGGAGGATATTATACATTTCATGTCTTTCGGATAAACCCTAAAGATATTTGAGAAATTAATATTCAATTTTGATGATCTGATTAAGTTGATCTTTTTTTGGAGACTCGAGAAATCATATTTGATTGGTTTTGAAAATAGGGAGTGACCACCCTCCCTAGAGCTGTGAGTGGGACATTGACATTAGCTATTGATTGAAAACCATGTTTCAAAAATATTTTTTAAATGACATGTTTCTGCAAAATGTATGATTGTTAGAATTTTCGAATATTTTATTAAATGTGTTGTGACCTTTGAAGTGTCTTAATTTCTGACTTTATCGATATGCATCCATGAGTTTTAATAATTGAATATTGTGTCACATTTTCGACATATTGATATGTTTTAATGTTTCTACTGGATTGGCACATGGTTTTAAATGGATTTACTTACATATTTGGGTTGTATGGCCGCCGACGTTATGATATAATACATGGGGCTATATGCCCGGCCGACATGGTGATGGGATGCATGGGGCTACATGCCCGGCCGATATGATATTGTGATCCGTAGCTACGAAGGACATCTGGTAGAGGCACCCCTTGTGTCCGGATACGGTTTGGCCAGAGGTATCTGCCAGATCGTCATGTGTATGGGTGTCCCAGGTTGACCCTTATCGGAGAGAATGTTGAGTACAGCTCCGACTTGCACCATGCGGGGGCACCATATACGGCCGACTAATTATATGTACATCATTATTATTTACAGGTTAGTTGGGGTAGTCTATGGCCAACATTGGGGTAGAGAGCCATTATTTAATACTTGTATTTGGAAAAAAAATCCCCTAATGCGCCGTCCTTGGTCGAGGTAGACCATTGCCGGGAATATTTCATTGGCTGGCTCTTCATGACATTGATGTAAATTTTGGATGCATGTCTTGCTTTCTGATGTGTGCGTATGATATTTGATTTTGAAATAACATGATCGGTTTGCACACTGTGGATATTTTCTTATCTTATGTTTTGACACTCCAAATTCACCCTCAATATTGATAGTATGATATCAATCCCCTCACTTACTGAGTATCCTCCCATAGATACTCACCCTTCGCTTTCTTTCCTACAGGATTAGTGTTGGACCAAGGAGATATCATTGGATTAGGGTATGGATATTTTCCATCTCTTCCGCTATGATGATTGGTGATATTATTATGTATTGGAGATTTTAGTTTGACCAATATATTTATCAAGTTTTATGGGATGACTGTATAAATTATGAACATTTATTCGTGAAACCCTCGTATTGAATTATTTCATTGCATTGAAACATTTGTAAATATTTAAAAATAACTTGGGAATTTATTTTATATATGCGTTGAATTTAGGTCTGCTTGGTGTGGCGGCTGCTCATGCTTTTGTTGGACATGACAATAAAGGTCTGCTGCTAGGACTGCTAAAAACGTTATAGCCTTGCGTTGTTCCGGATGTTGGCTGTGGTATTTGCTGATTTTTTGAGAGGCCAGGATGACCAATTGTTTATTTTTACAGGATGAATGTGATATACAGGTGAAATTGTACATGGAAAACCTCCGATTTATGGGGAGGTTCTGCCCGATTTTCTGTAAAAATACCGCCGGTATCCAGGGACAACGAGCGGCTGTTTACGATTCCGGTTCGGGGCGTGACACATACTAGCGACAATCGCCAAAAGTGAACGGATCGAAATAAACTTGACTATTGAAGAGAAAGTTTCATCTTAGTCAATGCCCTTAGTCTACGTGTAACCCTTGGCTACCAGACAGGTCTTGTACCTCTCAATCGATCTGTCTGCCTTTCTTTTAATTTTGAGAACCCACTTGTTTCCAATGGTCTTTCTTTCCTCAGGTAAGTCAACTAGCTCCCAGACTTCGTTGACTCTCATTGATTCCATTTCCTCATGCATGGCCTGTAACCATTGGTCCTTTGCTGAACCCTTGAGAGCCCCCTGTGCAATTCTCAGCTCTTCATCATCCTTAGGAGTCACAATGAGGATCTCATCCTCAATCGGGAAATGGCAACGTGGTACTTGTCCCTGACTACTCCTTCGAGGAGAGAGAGGTTCCACATCTTCAGATGGATCGCTCATACTAAGACCAAGATCCATAATCGGCTCTTGAGTCCCATCACTGGCTTTGGCTGAGCCACTAGACTCATCCATCTCATAGAAGGTGAGGTCTCGATCGATTTTTTCTCTTTTAGGAAAATCACTTTTGACAAAAGTGACATCACAAGACTTTATATCAGTGACAGTATCGTCCGTATGTTCTCATAGGAACATATATCTTTTGGAATGTTCAGGGTATCTAATAAAGATACACTTCTTTCCTCGCGAGCCTAACTTAGCGTACTGATGCGAAGAATCATGAACATACGCAGTGTAACCGGCCTCAAGTGGCTAAGTTCAGACTGTCTCCCTATCCAAAACTCGTATGGAGTGCTAACTACAGACTTTGTTGGAATACGGTTAAGAACGTAGGCCGCAGTCAACAATGTATCTCTCCAATGGGAGATAGGTAGGTTGGCTTGTGCCATCATCGACCTCACCATCTCCAACAGAGTCATATTCCTTTTCTTGACTACTCTATGCTGAGAATTAGCAGAAATAGTCAACTATCTCGTAATGCCTCTATCGGAACAGAGCTCTTTGAATTGCTCAGACAGATACTCGCGCCCCCGATCGGTTCTGAGAGTTTTCACCCTCAAATCTAACTAATTTTCAACCTCACTGATAAATCTCTTGAAGGACTAGTGTCTCAGACTTGTACGAGATCAAGTAAACGTAACCAAAATGCGTGTAGTCATCTATAAACGTAATAAAATACGTGGCTCCATTTCAAACTCTCACATTCATGGGTCCACAAATGTCGGAATGGAACAATTGCAATGGAGTCCCAGCTCTCATTGTTTTCCCAAATGGTTTTTTTAGTCGTTTTGCCCGTAAGGCAAATCTCACATACAGGCAACTGAAACTTGGTTAGTGGACCCAACAAGCCACTCGTAACTAACCGGACCATCCTCTCTTACCTTATGTGGCCAAGCCTACTATACCATAAATTTACATTATCCACTACACTATTAGATGCAAAAGCAATAATAGAAGAAGAATAAATCTCAATGGAGTCCCAGCTCTCATTGTTTTCCCAAATGGTTTTTTTAGTCGTTTTGCCCGTAAGGCAAAACTCACATACAGGCAACTGAAACTTGGTTAGTGGACCCAACAAGCCACTCGTAACTAACCGGACCATCCTCTCTTACCCTATGTGGCCAAGCCTACTATACCATAAATTTACATTATCCACTACACTATCAGATGCAAAAGCAATAATAGAAGAAGAATAAATCTCATAAAATGAAATCATATCCAACACATAAAGTCTCTCATGGACCAAACCGGAACAAATTAAAGAACTATTATAAGTAATGAAAACTCTAGAGTTTCCCAACAATACAGAATATCCTAGCAAATTCAAATATCAGACAGATACAAGATTCCGTTAATCTTAGGAGCATACAAAACGTCATGAAAATATAAGATTTGGTCACTTCGTAGCAATAACTTGCAAGTGCTAATCCCTTTCACTTCTACAAATGCTCCATTCCCATGTACAGCCTCCTCGCCTGGGGACTTAAACGACGAAACTCCACGTATGCGCTCATGTCCCGAGCTATATGATTCGTGGCTACTGAGTCTACAATCCACAAATGAAAAGAGTTAGTGAGCATCAAACTAGATGACACGTAACTCAGATCATATAAAGAAGAAGAATATATCTTTTGCTCGCCACACTCGCGTGCGAAATGCCCAAACTTGCCACATAGCATTAAACTTTGCTCTTATCGAGCTCGTTCTTCTTGCGCTTCTGTCCTTTGTCGTTGGTCTTGGCAAGTTGGTTTTTCTTGCCTTGGCCCTTGGCCTTCTTCTCATGCTTGCACCACTTGCGCTTTAAACCCCGGGAGCCCTTACTCGACTCCGCAATATTAGCATGAGCAAAAGAAGAGCTAGCCACCTCTTGACGCTCCTCTTTGAGCTCACAGTGCCTACTCACGTCCATGAAAGTACGAATACTCTCAATGTGCGTGATATAAGTTTTAACCACATCTCAAGAGTCAAGCAAGGGCTGGATCACACCCAATACCTGAAACTCATTAGATATCAACTCCCCCATATTCTTTAGAGAGGCGATCATACTCGACATGTGCATTAAATGCTGTTTCATGGTATGATCGTGCCACTTCTTGTAAGTGATGAATTTATAGGTCAGCATCCTCGACTTAAAAGCTGACGGGGTGTCATAATGCTCTCTCAGAGCATGCCAGATCGACTATGCAGTAGAATACTACTCGTAAATCTAAATCAGCTCATCATGCATGCTGTTAAGAAGAATCACCCTCGCTTGACTATCCTTCTTTTTCCAAACACGATACACCTCCAGATCCCATCGTGCTTGTATCGTGGTACCCTCCCTGGGGTCCACTATCTCGTTCTTAAAAACTTCCCCGAGCTTTTATTGCTCGAAAACAAACCGAACCTTCCGGTGCCAATATCATAGTTGTCATTGTTCAGCTTGTCTCCCTTAACGAGATCTAAAACGGCAGTTTTCGTTGCAACCATATCTCTGTCACACAAAAAAAGAAACATTAGTGATAATTGATATTTAAATTCATAATTTTATGTACCCTACGAATCACCAAGACCAAAATGACTCAAGTACAGATTCCAAAACGAGTGTATGAGTCAACGGATACCATACATCACAATCCGGAATTACCTCTCCCCATTCAGATTAGGATTCGGTGTATAAAAAACTCACAAATAATCACTTTTTATCACAAAATCCTAAAAAAAAATTAGATTATTATTTATTTTTTTTTTAGACAGTCTATGCGTCGTCAGAAGGGTTCAAGCGTCACCAGTCCCCCGGCGGCCTGTCCCACACTCTCTCACGCGCGGGGGAAACGCCTGAGAACTCATCTGGTTTTTAGGTGCCCATTTCTTCTTTCCTTTGTGGGTCCTGGGTACATCTTTTTAGTATATTGGTGACCTATCGATATGTCTCAAAATTGTATTTGTTTATACAAAATTTATGGCCTTTGGTTGCAACAAGGTGGCTAAACTCGTATCAGAAAAAGTCATGATGTCAATCCTTTCACAAGATCAATCTCGCTTTGTTTGCCATATAATTCACATAGTTACTGTGGCATATAAAATGTCTGTCCTCTCTTTATGGGTGGGATAAAAATCACCTGTGCACCCCTCCCCCCACAAAAAAAAAACAAAAGAAGAAGAAAAGAACACCTTGCAATAAGTACTTTTTCCACAATATCTTGGATGTCTAGTCTCTTATTGCTAACATAGCAAATTACCGAAAATCCACATACATTATACCATTATATTTTTGTCATGTCAATCTCAAACTTTGACAAACTTTGAAAGCTTTCAGAAATGCTTAGTACTATCATGTTTTCTCTCTTTCTCCTTTTCTTTTCTTTTCTTTTTTCACAATTCAATATTTAAAAACCATCTCCTCAACGAAGCTTGCTTTGTGGTTTCGCACGTAGTTGTTACATTGCTCCACTGCAGACATGTTTCTCTTAAACTTGAATTTGGCGAGTTTGACTTGTGCTAACCACAAGTAGGCTTACTAGACACAAAGTCAAAAAGTACAAGTCAACCTGTCATTGGATAAGACGGCTTACCTGTGCGTTTTGGAAGCATAAGTCAACCTGTCATTGGGGCAAGTCGACCTGTCTTTGTGTAGATTTAAGGATTCTGAGGCCTAATCTCCTCAAATCGCCTTGGAACATCCTTAGGTCGTTTCAGTGGTTTCTATATTTAACCAAATTTCAAATTTTGGACTCCAAATCGCCTTATTATATTTCGAGTCGACTTATCTTCACTTAATTGACTATGAATAAGTTTTAATTGTCTCAAATTATCATTAAAAATATATTTTTCTCCGAATAAAATTTTATAAAACCTTCATTGATGAGTCAAAATCAATTAGTTAGTCAAAAATTTGGTAAAAATTTTCTAACATTGAATTTTCAGTGTTACAAAAATTGCAGCATTGGACGTGAAAGAAGTCAACAGAAAGAAGTTAAATAATTTGCAGAATTGTCATAGCATTACACTTTAAGGAATAAGGAATAGCTAGTAAAGTTAGCTTCTTCCCTTTATTATTATTATTATTGTTGTGTTGTTGCTGTTGTTATTATTACTTCTCTTCACTTGGAACTTTGTATTTTTATGTTTTTCTTTTCATTGTCTTGCAGGGTTTCACCAATGCAGTTAAAAGGCCAGTTTGAATTTGTGAATTCCTCCTATAAGCATTGAGGGTTCCCGTAAGCTCTACTTGCTTCTGATTTGAAATGTATATCTTGTGTAACTTTTTCTTATAGTTTCATATTATGAATATGTACAATCTTATCATGAACTCCTAACCAAAAGGAAAAAAAAAATGAAAAGTCCTCATGTTTGAATTGTTGTTTGATCTTCATAAATTTTATGAGCTTCCAAATTCAAATTAGAGCATTATCAGTTACCATGCTGACATACATTCAAAGTCAAAACATCATATTTTTAATTTGTCATTTTTTTTTTTACTTATTTAGAGAAAATATTAAGGCTCTACTTTACTATTAGAGATAAGAAAAAGAACAATAAAATTTCATCCCTCAAGAACCCCTCCAATAATCTTTTTTTTTTTTGTTTAATGATTTTTTTTTTTTCCTTTTAGTTATATGTTCGTTTTGAATCGGCCCTGCATCTCGTAATGTAACAAAAATTGGTTAACAACTGGAGTGGTCATGTAGGTTGGTCGCTTTCAATTAAGTCGGCTTAGGTTTGTCGATCACGATCAATTAAGTCGGTTAAGTTGGAAGGATGAAGTTCTTCTGTGTCCCCAAGAAATGTCAAAAGTATCATAGATCTACCCGAATAACTAAAACTAGAAGCATACAATGAAAAGGACTTCACTGACCATGCAGTCCTAAGCTGAATTTCTAAGATCCCGAAGGAAATGAAGAAAATTAGTTGTTTCTTATATTCACTAGTAAAGGAATTGGATATAATTAAATTTGAACATCCCAAACTATACCCACCAGAATCGTTCTTCCAACAATGTTTGTTATCTTTATTGAAAATGAACAAATTAATTTAATAAAAATACGAGCAAGTCAATGGATCAACACGGTTCAATATACATATATATATATACATACATACATACATACATATATATATATATATATATATATATTTTCACCTTTAAAAAATTAAGACCAAAAAAGTTTTTAATTCTATAAAACAACCTCCTAGAAAATTCAATTGTTCTGTACAACATAAATTCTGGTAGAATTTTTCTTCTTTCTTCTTTCTTTTTTATTCTTATCAAGGTACCTCCTGAAAACCGGAGGTTCCAAAACTATGTATACAAAGAGGTTCTCATCTCAGCTGAATTTCTTCATTAGTGTAGTCTTGATTGGTAAGAGACACCCAAAGCAGAGAAACTGTAATGGAAATAAGCCCCGCCCAAACATATACGATGGTTGGAATCCTTCCTTTCCTCCCCAGCAATCCTTTTACAAATGGATAATAGTGAGCCAACACCCAGAAGCTAAAGAAGCTGCCCCCTAGAAGCTTACTCCATTCAGGGATCTCACTGTACACTGTCCTCGAGATGCCTATGACAAGAGCAACGATGTTGGTCACTATGATAACCAGGGGCACCACGAATAGACTAGTCCATTTTACAATGTAAAGATCAGCATATATGTCCTCTTCATCTTCTGCAGCAGACTTCGAAGTAAGTGTGAAGGAGATTTCTATTCCAGCTATGACCTTGAGGAGACCTTGAAGAACAGCGGCGAGGTGTGCACTAGTGCCTCCTATGACCCAAAACTGTTCGTTTCGCCACCATTCCTCTAGTGCAATTCCAGACCACTTGACTTCCAAAAGGGAAATCAACGTAAGTGTGATGGTCATTATCAGCAGGTAGATGAGGAATGCTGTGTTCAGCGATTGAACAATGAATTGTCCTGAGAAAAGAGAGAGTGCGGGAAGGAAGCAGTAGACAACTAAGAAGATGGAGGTGAAGGGATAGATACCGACATTGAGATAAGCCAGGCGCTGCAGGAATTTGAGACGCCGGCTTGCCAAGAAGGCATTGTTGCGGGAGAAAAAGATCTCAACTGAACCTGTGGCCCATCGCAGGACCTGGTGAAGGCGATCTGTGAGGTTGATGGGTGCTGTGCCACGAAAAGCATCACGCTTTGTAATGCAGTAGACGGACCTCCATCCACGATTATGCATTCTGTATCCTGTGACCACATCTTCTGTCACTGATCCATAGATCCATCCAATTCTCTCTCCCCATTCTGTATTATCCTCATACCTGCATTTTGCAATCATCATGTGAACTGCCAAAGACATTTTCTGTCCTCTAGAAAGAAAAATATTAAGTATTGATTAAATTAATCCTTGAAAATGGGCGTATGCTGATGACAGTTACCAGCAGGATATAACAGCAACAGCCTCTGCAACAGTTGGTGCATCGAGTGGAGGACGAGGAGCAAGCAGTGTACCGGGAGGCCGACCATTCTTGATAGAAATGTGATCAGCTAGTGGCCGGCCTTGGAATTCCGCAACAGCTATGGAGTCTGTGAACACAGTTGAATTTCCAAACTTCCTAGGCATGTCCAAGTCTGGGTGCGATGCTAAAGGCTGTGAGTCCGAATCTTCTTCATCAGACCGTGGGTGTAAGTTTGGTGCAGGCTGCTTCTTCTGCCCCAACCAGCCTAAATACTCATTTGCTCTCGGAGGGTTGAAACCATAAAGTGCATATCGCCGGAACATACATCCAGTCCCCACATACACTGGACCTTGCAGTCCATCCAGGGCTCGCATATTACCTGTCATATTGAAGATAATGTTACACCATTCATGCCTTCTTATTTTTCTCTAAAATACTCGAGAGCCTACCACAGAACTACCCTGTAAAGGTCACCTTATGTTCAAAGTTCAGATTGGTTTTAAATATAGCAGGAATATGTTAAACCTCAATAAGGAGGTAAAAGTGGAGATTTAAGAAACACAATTACCATCAAAGAAGACAGTGTTGTGATTGGCATATCTGTCTGAGGGATCGATTCCTTCAAACCGCTGAGGAAACTGTATGTAGCAAATCCGATCACCGCCTCTGTCCATCATGAAACACATTCCTTCTTTTATAGCCTCCGAATTGTATATGTAGTGATCACAATCCAAGTTGAGTATGAACGGCCCATTTGACAGTATTGCTGAAGCTCTGACCAGGCCATTCATAGCTCCAGCCTTCTTGTTGTGGTCGAACCCCGGTCGCTTTTCTCTTGAAACATATGCAAACATTGGTATTCGAATGTCCACGTCTGAGAAATCTAGGCTTTTCTCGTCATGGGGACCCATTACTGGATCAGACTCTGGCACCTTACTCATCACCTGCACAGAGAGAGAGAGAGAGAGAGAGAGAGAGAGAGAGAGAGAGAGAGAGAGAGAGAGAGGAAGTTCACATCATGTTGGATTGCATATAATGTAGGTGACAGAGTGTCACGAGATGATATGATACAAATTGAAGAAAATTTGTTACTGTCAATTGAGAGTACCTGCAGAATTCCGGCATGATCACCTTTCATGTGATCAGCTGTTGGTGAGTACCAAGTGCCTGGCCAATGGGTGCCATCGGCCATCCATGTGGCCTTTTGGACTTTGATGATCTCTTGTGGCATGGTTCCTCCACTCTTCTCTCTTGCCAGCTTCTTCTCCTTTGTCTCCTCCCTTGAGTTATACATCTCACAACGCTTCCTTATTGTTTCCGGAAGGCCATTTATCCTCACCTTGAATTCATCATACTCTCTCTTAATCCATCGCCGATCCTTAACAAAATCTGCTCTCTTCTTGTTCTTCGTGGGATCTGCTTTGGTTGCAAAGTAGCTGTCAGGATTTCGTGGTTCTATGTTGTGTTTTCGACAAAATGGCACCCAAACCTGTTGAATGTATGCAAAAGGTAATGAGCTGTAAGTTGATCATGTAAGTGATGAAAACTTGTCATTATAAATACAAACCTCAGCAAACTTAACAGCCTCAGCCATGGCCTCAAAGGTGAGGATTGCCCCGCCATCATCAGATATGTAGGCTGAGACTTTCTCCACAGGGTAATCCACAGCAAGGATAGAGAGTAAGGTGTTGGCGGTGACAAGGGGAGGCTCTTTCTCAGGGTCAGCAGTGGACACAAAAACGTCAACACCAGGTAGGTCCGATCGGCCATGAGGGTTTTCAGAGGAAGGTAACTCAAACTTCTCATGGAGGGCTTCGAGGTCAGTGGCTCTATTGATGGGATTCAGCTTGGGGAGCTGGTCTAGGATCCATGAGAATGCAAACCATATTTCGCAGACTATTGACATTCCCCAGAGCCACAATGCATCCTGGTTTGGGTTTTGGACTCTCCATGTCAGGAAAAGAACTAGTGCTATAAACCTTACCACTGCCAATAACCTGTTCATCAAGCAAGTGCATGTTTGGGGTGAGTCCCCGCATGTTGTTCGAGTATGAAATTTCATTCCATCAGCTTTAATTTCAATCATAAACCCCTAGTCATTTAATATTATAAAGCAAACTAAGAGTGGCATGTTCTATAATTTCAGGGAAAAATTGTTCATTTCGATTTGTGTTATTGTAAATAGAAATTATTGAGCTTTTTATAACCTTAAAAACTCAAGTAGCTAAAATTTTACCAGTGCCAAATAGAGGTGAATTTAAAGAAAATAATGGAGAGAGAAAGAGGGTGTGCACCTGTAAGGACTTAGTACGCCAGAAGGTATCTTAATCTTCCTAGTGAGTGGCTTCCAAGGCTTCTCCATAAGATCAGATACATTAATTCCTTCATCATTTTCAAATCCATCATCCTCTACCCATACTGCATTCCCTATACCATACCTTCCCTTTGTCTCAAACAACCACCGATTATGATCAAAATCCTGCGTTTGGCTTCTCAACAATATCGACTTATTATTATTCTTCATCACTGAAACCCTCCTGTCCAATTTCGGATTCACTGGACCCTCATTGTCCCCTCCATCACTGTCCCGGCGGTTCAGGCCCCCCAGCCTGTTATCAGGCTTCGTGTCGGACGAGCCACCAGGCTGGTTGTCCGGGGTGGGGGGCATGAGGACTGTGTAGTTGACATAGTCATTTGAACCAGCGAAGTCACCAGACGATGCCATGCTGTCAATGTCCTCGTCCCTAGAGAAGCTGACAATGCGGCCACTGGACGTCCGTCGTGAGAACTTAACAGCCTGTGGCGGGCGCCCTGCGTTGGGGCCCTTCTTGGTTGGGCTTGTTGAAGACGTTGCCATGTTTTGGTCTTTGTTTTGTTTTATGAATTGTGATCGAGTTTTGGGTTTTCGCCCAATATGGTGCCGGTGGGTTTGATCATTTGCAATGATTGAATTTGCACGGGACAATCAGATTGATGTAGCAATTTTAGTCATTGACTAGATTTTTTTGTGGGTTTGCATGGAATTGTATGTGGAAGTTAGGTTTTTCCATTTTTGATCTGTTGAGGTTTTTCTACCGCTTGAAAAGTTTGGAGAGAGAGGGGGGGGGGGGAGAGACCGTGATGAAGTGGGTTGGACGGAGAATCTGGGGTATTTCGTTTTGACGGTTCATATCTTGCCTTTTTTTTTGAGTTTGTTGTGAAAATTGCGAGTATTTCTCCCGTTTTCATGCTATGCCCCTCTCTTTCTTTCTCAAAAAAATAAAGAGTACAGAAACTGTTTAAATATGTCACGAAAATCTAATTATTTTTCACTTAATGTTGGTGACTTTTTTATGTTATAATATTAATAAATGATTAACTATTAATTCAATCGAAATGACAATTCAAAGACTACCCGTAGGTAGTCCCACATCAGCATTTTTCCCTTTTTATGATAATATTTTTCGATTTAGGTCAACATTATTATGCAGAATGCATCTCTCATCTATTTCTATACTAATAATTAATTAAGCAACCTAACACTAAATATGTTGTGTTCAAATTTAATTATTTTGAACATAAAACCAAACAGGTGCAGTCTTCCTTCATTCCTTGGTCGCTGCTGCTTCTTCTCCTTCTTTAATTTATTTTTCATTTATTGATTTTTTTTTTGGTTTCTATTACGATAAATTCAATTATCTATACTAAATTGCGAATCAGGTCTTTTTTCCATTTGTTTACATTCTTTTGATTTTTTCATGTTTTTAGTAAATTTGGTTTATTTAGTCAAATCAATTTTTTCTACCATATTTTTTGGAAATATTTTCTTGGTCAAGTTTGGTTTGGGAAGGAAAAAAACCAATACGGCTGATTTTTTTTTTTTTCTGGGCATATATTTATACATATTTCACTTATTGATTTAGGGTTTGATTGTGTTGTTTTTGTTTGTGGAGAGAGGAGTCGTCGTTTCTGATTATCTATGGATCGTTTTAGGGTTCCTTCAAAAGCTCTGGGAAGGAATAAAATGAATAGGGTGTGCATATATTTATTCATATTTCACTTTAGGGATCGACAGTGTTGTATTTATTTTTGGAAAGAGGAGTGGTGGTTATATATGATCCGTGGGCAGCTAGTTTTTTGGATTAGAAATTGGGGCTTCTATTTTGGGTTCTAAAATTGGGGTTTCTAAAGGTTCTCATGCTTTTCCCTTTTTTTTTTTTTTTTAATACTTTCTGATCCTCACAAAGTTAATGAAACAGTATTTGTGGATAATGGGTCTCTTCATGAAGAACAAACCTGAAAGGCAACATATATATATATATATAATTTACATATTATGAAAATTTCCGTTTTTGAAACCCTTAATGAAAAAGTAATTTTTCCTATTTTTTTTTCTTGATCTCTCAATTTTTTATATTCAATGTCCATTTTTTTTTTTTGTTACTTGATCTTTAAACTGTTCTTCTAAAATGTAGCATGTTGATTTTATGTATATGAAAATCTCGGTCTTCATCCTCTTTTTCTTGATCTCTCAATTTTTAATTTTTAATGTCCATAGGTGTTTTTCACTGATCTCTATTTCAGAAAAAAACGATTTCTCTATTTCTGGTTTGATTTTCTCTCGATGATTAAATTTTAAATATTCATCAATTTTGAAAAGATCCCCTCTTTGAAACTTTAAATCAAAAGATAATTATTTTCTATTTTTTCTTAAATCTCTAAATTTTTTGTTTTTAATATTCATGGGATTTTTTTACAACGCTGCACCAGTACCGGTACCGGTACCGGTACCAATTATGGAAGACAAGTTTATCACTTTAATACCTTCAAATTGCTTATATTTGTCTTTTCCAACCGAAGAATTAATGCTCACGTGGTCCATCATTTCACGTTTAAAAAATAAAAATTTTCTCACTTTTCATATTCACAAATGGTAACTTATGAAATTTAAATTTTTTACTATGTGTGGTGACGGAGGAATATGAAAATTAAGGTAAACCCTAGGGATCACTATCATTTTGCACAAAACAATTGTGTAGAGACACGATTGAGAGAGGGAGAAAATTCTGTGTAGAGAATTTATGTCACCGGATTTCGATTGCAGTGTTGTGGTGTTGCGGTGATAGCTCGAGTTTCGTAGTTATCATCCCGACGGCGAAATCGTTTGATAGAGATTCATAGTTCCCTGAATTTTTACGATCTACTCTTTGAGATATGTCCGAAAACCCTAATCTTTTATGATTCCGAAAATTTCACATGCTTCCGTATATGTATGTACATATAAATCCAATATTAGTATCAGAGCGTAGGGTTGGATTTATTAGATAATTTTTGAAATATTTTCGGGTATAAAAATATGGGGTTACAAAAAAGGGGTTTCAGATCACGGATGAGTTTCGTGAATCCAAATATACCGTGACGTTACCAATGTCACGTAGGTTTTAAATATATTATTTTTGAATTTTTGGATTACGTTTTAACCATGAAAATTGAAATTCAACAGTGACAATTATGAGATTTGACACTGTTAAATTTAATTTATCTTCGAGGAGCAGGACCTAGCGGAGGTTCTACTACACGAGATGACAGACCCCCGGGTGGGTAATACGCCTCAGGCAAAACTGGATGAGGAGGCATATCGTGCATGGAAGAAGAAGGATGACCAAGCTAGAGTCATCCTCCTTAGCAGCATGCACGATGATCTGATTCCGATATACGAGTAGTATCCTACTGCGATGTCGGTTTGGAATGCTTGAAAGAGCACATTGGCTCCCGATTAGCTCCTAATCTGAGGATGCTGACCTATAGCTTCATCACCTATAAGAAGAAACCCGATCATACTATGAAGCAGTATTTGATGTATATGTCGAGTATGATCGCTTCTCTAAAGAATATGGGGGAGCCGATGTCTGATGAACTTCAGGTACTGGGAGTGATCCAGTCCTTGCTTGACTCCTGGGATGTGGTGAAGACCTATCTCACGCACACTGAGAGTATTCGTACTTTCATGGACGTGCGTAGGCATTGTGAGCTCGAGGAGGAGCGTCAGGAGGTGGGTAGGTCGGTTTCCGGTCATACCTATGTGGCGGAGTCGAGTAAGGGCTCCAAGGGCGTCAAGCGTAAATGGTGCAAGCATGACAAGAAACCTAGCCAGGCTAAGAGGAAGCTATCAGTGAAGACCAACGTCAGAAGGCAGAAACACAAGAAAAAGGAGCTCGACAAGAGTAAAGTCCGATACTACGTTTGTAGCAAATCTGGACATTTCGCTCGCGAGTGTCGCGAGTAAAAGGTATGTCCTTCTTCTTTACATGGTGTGAGTTATATTTCATCCATTGTGATGCTTACTAACTCTTTTCCTTTGTGGATTGTAGACTCAGGAGCCACCGACCATATAGCTCAAGATAGGAGCGCATATGTAGAGTTCCGTCGATTGAGTCTCCAAGCGAGGAGGTTGTATGTGGGGAACGAAACATTTGTGGTTGTGAGGGGGATTTGTATATGCAAACTAATGCTGCCAAGTAACCAAATTCTATATCTGCATGATGTGCTGTATGCTCCCGAGATTTGGCGGCATCTCATATTTGTCCTTTGTTTAGATCGTTTAGGATACTCTGTCATTTTCAGAAATTTGAGTGTTTCTATCATATATGATAACTCTATTTTATGTACTAGTTTAGTCCATGATAGACTTTATGCGTTGGATTTGGTTTCCTTTAATAAAATTTCTGATTTGTCTTCTATTGCATATACATCTGATAGTATAGTTGATGATATTTCTATTTGATATAATAGACTTGGCCACATAGGGTAAGAGAGAATGAACAGGTTAGCTACAAGTGGCTTGTTGGGCCCGCTAACTCAGATCGAGTTACCTTTATGTAAGTTTTGCCTAACCAGCAAAGCGACGAAAAAACCATTTGGAAAGGCAATGAGGGCTGGGACCCCATTACAAATGATCCACTCCGATATTTGTGGACCTATGAATGTGAGAGCCCGAAACGGAGTCACGTATTTCATTACGTTCATAGATGATTATACTCGTTTCGGTTACGTCTACATAATCTCGCACAAATCTGAGGCATTAGATTGCTTCAAGAGGTTTATCAGCTGAGGTAGAAAACCAGTTAAACTTTAGCGTTAAAACTCTCAGAACCGATCGATGATGTGAGTATTTGTCTGAGGAGTTTAAAGAGCTCTGTTTCGAGAAGGGCATTACGAGACAGTTG
This sequence comes from Dillenia suffruticosa, assembly GCA_033439265.1. Taxonomy (NCBI): domain Eukaryota; kingdom Viridiplantae; phylum Streptophyta; class Magnoliopsida; order Dilleniales; family Dilleniaceae; genus Dillenia; species Dillenia suffruticosa. The sequence goes on from JAVTVX010000001.1 coordinate 13,585,476, forward strand.
ACCATTCCTTCTACTCCCTAGCAGAACTGGGTAGCCGAGAGAAGGAATAGGACTCTGTTAAAGATGGTGAGATCGATGATAACGCAAGCCAATTTGGCTATCTTCTACTCGGGAGATGCATTGTTAACTGCTGCCTACATTTTTAACCGTGTTCCAACCAAATCCGTAGTTAGTACCCCATACGAGCTTTGGACAGGGAAGCAGCCTTATCTTAACCATTTGAGACCATGGGGTTGTGTTGCATACGTTCACGATTCCTCGCACCCACACGACAAGTTAGGCCCGCAAGAAAAGAAATGCATATTTGTAAGATACTCCGAAAATTTTAAGGGACATGTGTTCCTAGATGAACAAATGAATAGCACGGTGTCCGAGATCGAATCTCATACTGCTACGTTCCTGGAAAATGATTTTCCTAAGAGAGTCGAAATCGACCAAAACTTCACATTTTATGAAATGGGTGAGCCTAACTACCTAATTGAGCCCAGGGATGGGATCCAAGAGCCTGAAAAGGATCTTGGTCCTAGTGGGAGTGACTCATCTCGAGGTGAGGAGGCTCCTCCTCCTCGTAGGAGTAGTCGGGGACATGTACCTCGATGTCATTTTTCAATAGAGGATGAAATCCTCATCGTGACTCCCGAGAATGATGAGGAACCTCAGACTTTTGAGAAGGCTCTCCAGAGTCCTATGAAGGACCAATGGCTAGAGGTCATGAAAGAGGGATAGATTCAATGAGAGTCAACGGAGTCTAGGATCTAGTTGATCTACCTGGGAACAAAAGGGCCATAGGAAATAAATGGGTTCTCAAAATCAAAAGAAAGGCCGACGGATCCGTGGAAAGATACAAAGCCCGTCTAGTAGCCAAACAATCCCAAGGGAGGAAAATGTAGAGGTGGTTAGAATTGTTCAAAAATTATAATTTGGTGATAAATTACCACCCTAGGAAGGAAAATGTAGTCGTGGATGCATTGAGTCGAAAATCGTCAACTGGTTCGACATCCCAAGGGAGTTCTTACCTCTCTTGTCTAGTTAAAGTCCGAGTACTTGGAGTCAAGTTGGTTACGGACGACCATAGTGCACTTTTGGCCAAGTTTATAGTGAAACCTATTTTGATGGATCGTAGTCAGGAGCTTCAAGCAATGGATGAGGAATTGAAAGACATAATTAAGAAGATCTACTAGGGGGAAGGTGGTGAGTTCTGGATACAGGAGAATGGGATTGTGACCTATGAGAGATGAATTTGTTTCTCAAAAGATGATCTCCGAAAAGCCATACTTGAAGCGACACATGCTTCGGCCTAGCGGAGGAATACTAAGATGTACCAAACCATGAAGAAGTCAATTGGTAGTCCAAATTGAAGAGAGAGATAGTCGAATTTATGACTAGATGTTTAGTGTGTCAGCAAGTAAAAGCGAGCACCAAAAGCTGGCCGTGTCCTCCGATCACTACCAATTTTTGAATGAAAATGGGAACACATCACTATGGATTTAGTGGTGGGTTTTCCCCGTACTTCGAGTCAACATGAGGCTTCATAGTGCCCCGATATCTATTGTATTAAACGTGATCCTCAGTTCACTTCTCGATTTTAGCCTAAGCTGCAAACCACTTTGGGGAATAAGTTAAAATTTAGTACCGTCTTTCATCCTCAGATGGATGGACAATCCAAGCGCACTATTCAGATCTTAGAAAATATACTTAGAGTATGTGTTATGGACTTCCAAGACAGTTAGGATTGACATCTTTCATGAATTGAATTCACGTACAACAATAGTTACCAATCTAATATTTGGATGTCACCCTACGAAGCTCTCTATGGAAAGAAGTGTCAAACTCTATTATGTTGGGATGAGGTTGGTGAGAAGAAAATTGAAAGTGTTGAGCTGATTGAGGCCACTAAGGAAAAGGTAGCAATGATTCGGGAAAGAATGAAGGTGGCTCAAAATCGACAAAAGAACTACATTAACAAGAGGAGAAGACATTTGGAATTCGAAATAAGAGATTTGGTGTTTTGAAGATATCTCCTTGGAATGACATAATTTGATTTCAGAAATAGGAAAAATTTAACTCTTGTTATATTGGCCCCTTCAAGATACTCAAAAGAATTGAAAAGGTGGCCTACCGATTTGAATTGTTGTCGGAATTACAAAAGATCCATGATATTTTCACATTTCAATATTGAAGAAATGCTTGTTGGATCCCTTGCATGTGTTAGAAACTCTTCCGATAGAGTTGAATCAAAACTTGAGTTTCAAAATATAACCAATAAACATACTTGATCGACAAATCAAGCAATTGAGGAGTAAACAAATCCCCATGATCAAGATGTTGTGGAAAAACAATCAAATGGAAGAGGAAACTTGGGAGACCGAAGACTCAATGCGAAAACAACACCCCCACTTTTTTATGTATAATTTTCTTTTAAATTTTGAGAACGAAATTTTTTTTAATGGGTTAAGTATTCTAACACCGAGAAACAAAAAAAAAGAGAAGAAAAAAAAGTCAAATCCCCCTACTAATTATCTCTCGTCCCCCCACTTTCTCATCTCACCATACTCTCTTCCAAGACCCACCCCATACTCTCCCTCTCTCGACTTCTCTCATCTCCCTCTCGTCTCTCTCTCTCTCTCTATATACAAAATCAATTAAAATCACTCAAAAACCTTTTGATCTACACTCTAAACTCATCCACAAACTCATGAAATTAGTGGTTTAAAAAGAGAGATTTGAAACTTGAAAATGGAGAAAGTTAGGGTTTTGACAAACTTTACTCTTGAATAAAATTGTAATTTTTAATGACTTTTCAAAAGGATACATTCTGTAGAAAAATGCTCTATCATGTCCTGTTCCGGCTGAATACTTTGCTTTCACTTTGAGAGGCCTTCTAGATTGAATTTAGGATAAACTTTAAATATAAAAGTTGTAAATCTATATTTTATCTTTAATTTGAGACTTGAATCACTTAAATTCAATATGTATAGTGAATGTAATGATAATTTTTTGGTAACTGTGCAAATATGGATCATAAGTTTAGAACTATTATATTGATAGATTTAGATACTTTTATATGATTTGAATAGGTTTGGAATATAAATATAAAAATTATAATTTTATATCTAATCTTTAAGTAAAAATTGAAATTTCTATAATCTAAGAAGTATGGATCAAGATACAATCATTTTTCTAAGATATATTGTATTAGAAATTTATTGAAAAACTAGAATTGTGAAATATTGTGAAGAAACATATTTGTTCTAGTGTTGGTATATAATTTAATGATTAATTTATGATCAATGAATTAGGTTAAAACATTAGAAATGTTGAAGGAGGGATAATTTTCCTTTGATTGGAAAATTTTGGAGTGGATATCTTTCCAAAATGTAAGTGGACGGATCGTTATGCATTTAAATGATAAAATGGTTTTTAAATTCTTTTATAAATGATTTTAAATGATTTTCTTTTAAAATGGATTTTTATATGTATTTTATGATTGTGGGATGTCCTGAAATAGGAGTTTAAAATATATATGTATCTAATATATTTATAAATGAATTTATACCATATTTTGTTGGAAATTATATTCATGAATATTGTGATATTGTTTGATAACTTATTTGTTGAAATCATAACACACTGAATGAAATTGAAATATTGTGAAATGATGATGCATGTGATGTAAATGACTATAGTCATTCGCTCTGCAGAATGACCCAACAGGATGTTGTGGTTAAGGATTATTGGTAAAGGATGGTAGACGTGGCCTCCTGTGTTTACTTCGTACTATCCAGTTGCACCACCAATGAGATACAAGTCAACACCGAGGAAATTGGGAAGTAATGTTATGTAATTAATGAATTGAAAATCTCTTTGCGGGTTTCCACTCGAGTTTGGCCAAACTTGGGGTGAAAGTGATTTCTTTAGTGAGACTCCATGATTTTTGGAAAACATGAAACTTGTGGATACATTCTCTTTAATTATTAGGATTATTTGAAATTATTTATAATTGATGAATTGTTTGAAAATAATGATTTTAACATTCTCACATTCACCCCTCATTTATTGTCACAACCATACCATTGCACTCACTCATTGAGTATTTTTATATTTACCCTTGTCTCTTTCATTTTTTTCAGAGAAAACTTAAATTTAGAGATTCTAGCTGACCTTAGTATCGGATTTTGTTGAGTTCTAAGTTTTGTTGTGGAGCATCCTACTTCTGGTACTATTCCTTGTTTTGGCTAATGTTTTGAAAAGATTAGTTAAACCCACATGGAGGGTATATTTTTTTGAAATTGTATTTAAAATCTCATTTTGTCACCCATTTGGATTCCTAACTTTACATTGTTCTCGAACATTTTTCTTTTTCTTTCACTGGACTTTTTATTGAACTTATGGAAATTTTATTAGAAATGTTTTATTGGCCAAGCTGACCTTATGCATGTATTGAATTTAGAGTGATTGGATTGACATTATGCATACCTTTCGAGATAGGGATGGATCGAGTTGATTCTTTGGATTTTATTGAGTTGTTTTAAAAATTGATAGATATCGATGAATGTTTTGTGCTACCTTAGTAAACAGGTAATGTTTACCCGTATTTCGGGATGATATGGCAGTTGTTACGTACCTAATTTGAAGGTCGAGGTGTTACAAAGTGACACAAATTTCTCTCCGATGCTATTGGCTTATTCTTGCTACCATCATTGGCATTAACATCGACTTAGTAGAATAGGACGCTAAATCTCTTAACTAAATCTAGGATTCAAAACTTGAAAATAAAAAATATATATATATTGGGAGAGTCATTCCCTAAATAGACCCCATAGACATTCAAACTGAATTAATTTGAATATGATTTTAGATACCCCTTATCTGGTATCAAAAAAAAGAGGATAGCTTGACAGCTTTTTGCTACTGACCTTTTTGAAGCTAGTTAAAAAATAAAAAATAAAAATAACAACAACAACATCATAAATTTGGATTCCCTTTACGTGGACTTGATGCTGATTTTATAGTTATGAATAATGATATAATATGATACAAATAAATTTCACATATACATATTATGTTTTGTATGATTATGTTAATGTTTCAATTCACACTACAAAAAAACACGATTTTAGTGACGGAAAAATTTCGTCCATATTTTGTAACGGATTTAGCAATGAAAAATTTTTTCATCGCTAATTTGCAACGAAATTAGCGACGAAAAATTATTTGTGACTAAATTTACAACGGATAGATTATTCATGACTAAATTTGTTGCTAATTGGTGACGAAAAAATTTTCGTTACTAAATCCGTCGTTAATTGGTGATGAAAAATTTTTCATTGTAAAATTCGTCACTAATTAGTGACGAATAAAAATTTTATGACAAAATTTTGTCACAGATACTGTTATCCATCGCTAAATTTAGCGACAAAAATATTTCGCCACAAATTTCGTCACTAATTAGTTACAAAAATTTTTCGTCGCTAATTAGTCACGACAAAAATATTTATTGCAAAATTAATGCAGGAATCTGTCGCTAAGTTAGCGACGAATTTAAAAATTCCTTGCTGATTTAGCGACGGATTCCACTATCCATCACTAAATTTAATTTTTTTTAATTTAACATTTTATATTTTATTTTATTTTGTTATTTTATTATTTTATTCATTTATATTACCTAAACATATTTTTTATTATATAATTATTTTAAATTCATTTTTTAATTATTTTATATTTTTATTTTTAAAATAATATTATTATTTTATTTTTTAAAATATTTTATTATTTAGTGACGGATTTAGCGACGAATTAGAATCCGTTGCTAAATTTAGCGACAAATTCAAGAATCTGTCGCTAAGTTAGCAACGGATTTAAAAATTCGTCGCTAATTTAGCGACGGATTCCACGATCTGTCACTAAATTTAATTTTTTTTAATTTAACATTTTATATTTTATTTTATTTTGTTATTTTTATATTTTATTCATTTATATTGCCTAAACATATTTATTATTTTATAATTATTTTAAATTCGTATTTTATTTTATTATTCCATATTTTTATTTCTTAAAAAATAATATTATTTAACTTTTTAAATATTTTATTATTTAGCTACAGATTCGAAATTCGTGGCTAAATTTAGCAACGGATTTGAAATCCGTGGCAAAATTTAACGACGAATTTCATTATAGCGACAGATTAGGAAATTCGTCCCTAAATTTAGCGGCAGATTCAGAAAATCTTCGCTAAGTTTATTTTTTTTAATTAGCATTTTATATCTTTTTTATTTTAATCTTTTAATATTTTATAACAAATATTATCATTTTTTATTATTTTATTAATATTAATAAAATATAAGAATAAGATAATAAATTAAAAAACTTATTTTAAAAAAGCATTTTTTTATTTTAGGAATAAAATTAATATATTTTTTGTTCATTTATTATTTTATTGTTTTACAAAAAATTATCATATTTATTATTTTTAATTAATATGTTATATATTTTTTTAATATTTTTAAAGAATAATATTATTTTATTTTTTAATTCATTTATTATTTAATTTTAAGTTAGCATTTTATTATTTGATAAAAAATTATTATTTTTTAATTAATATGTTATATTTTATTTTTTATTTTATCTTTTAAAAGAGTAATATTATTTTTTTAAACTAACATTTTTATTGTTTTATAATAAATATCATTTAATATTATTTTATTATTTTTAGAAAATTGTTAGAATAAGATAATAAGTAAAAAAAAAAGAGAATAACAATGAGTAAGTCAATTGGTCTGGTGGTGGTTGTGTCTTTTAACTATTTTACTTGTGTGCGTAGGTTTGATCCATACGGAAAGCAAATGGAGGCAATTTTGAGGGATTTTTCATAAGGTCAAGGGCGCAGGCACGAATGCGGGCCAAAGGCAGGGGCCCGATGCAGACTAGGGTGGGCAAGCAGCCTGTGCGCGCTTGCAAAGCGTTTGGGAGCGTGGGCTGGAGCATGGGGTGCGTAAGCGGGGGCGAGCGTGTCTTGGGTGTGTGAGTGGGTGGCGGCAAACGGAGGCAATTTTGAGGGATTTTTCACAAGGTCAAGGGCGCGGGCACGGATGCGGGCCAAAGGGACGGGCCCAGCGCGGACTAGGGTGGGCGAGTAGGCTGTGCGCGCGTGCAGAGCATCTGGGAGCGTGGGCTGGAGCATGGGGCGCGTAAGCGGGGGCCAGCGTGTCTTGGGTGTGTGAGTGGGCGGCGGGTTAGCGCGCTAAATTTAATATATTAATATAATAATTAAATAAAATAAAATATTAATATAATAATTAAATAAAATATATTTAAATTATAAAATATAAATTAGTGACGGATTTCTAAATTCATCGCTAAATAAATATATAATGAAATAAAATATAATATTAATATAATAATTAAATATAATATAAATTATCAATTTAATAACGAAAATTTCATACCCGTCGCTAAATTTAGCGAATGAAAATTTTCTATCGCTATTACAGCGACGAATTTTTAGTTTTTGTTGTTAAATTTTTGCGACGCGTCATTAGCGATGAAAAATTTTTCGTCGCTAATGTTTTTAACGACGAATTTTTTTAAAATTTTTATCGTTAAAACAGTGTTTTTTTTGTAGCATCACATGAACAAGAACTCTTTATATTTTTTCATATTTATATTAAAATAAACATAGAAAGTTCTAAAGGGAAAGAAAGACAAGAGTAGAAGAACTAAAAAGAAGTGTCCGCTCCTTGATTAAACAAGCATTTCATAGAATAGTTACAACTAAAGATTGGGAAGCACCAGAAATAGATCTCATCTCATTTCTAGCATTAATATCTGAAAAATCATCATCACAGTGCATTAAAAAAATAAAAATAAAAAGAGGTAACAAATGAGATTAATTACTATTGTATGCTTGGTCCTGTTGGTTAATTACCTTCTCGTAGTTTCTTAACATACAATGAACATCCTTTTTTAGTGGACAAAATTCTTTTTCTTTTTATTGCTTTAGGGAAAGTGAAGAATTGAGTCTTCGAGCTAGCACCATGTCAGAACAACCCTAACATTACTAATCACCAGGTCAAGTGCCTGGATCAAGAAAAAGTGTGTATCATTAATGACTTTATGCCTCCCACACGTCTTATTGTCGGATGAAAAGGAATTACAAGGAGCTCTTCGAAGTAGAGTTGTAACTGGGCCGGGTTGGGCCCAATCGGCCCGGTCTGGTTCAAGGGCGGCTCTCGGAACCGTGGGCCAGGCTGGCTGCTGCTCCTAGGCCAATCCGGGCCTGGCCGGGCCGGTTTTAAATTTTTTTTTAGTTGAACCGGCCCGGCCCGCTGAACCGGAACCGGCGGGCCGGGCCTGGTTTTATCTGAAATTTTTTTTTTCTCTATTGCCTTTGTTTAACTCTCTTTTTTTTGTAACTCTATTTTTTTATTTTATTTTATTTTTGTAACTCCATTTTTTTTAACTTCGTTATTGTTTTTTTTATTCTCTTATAATGATTTATTTCTTTATTTATTTTTTTAATTCACTTTTTATAAATAAATTAATTAAAAATTAGAGATACAAAATTTTTAGAGTGGTTTCACCGAATTCGGTGTACGTCCACTACCAAGTTCATCACTTGGATTTTAAAATCCATTAATTTTTTTTGTTATATTATTTTGATTTTTACATCATTTTAATTTTTTTTTCTATTTACAATGATTTTTATACCCAAAAAAAAATTATTATTATTATTATTATTATTATTATTATTATTATTATTATTCTACTTCTTATTCATCATCTTCTGAGATTTTTATGATTTTTTGCATTCTTTTTTCTACATCGTTCTAATTTTTAATGCAAATTAAGGATTCTAAGGTGCCGTCCGCTAAATTTGTACGTTTTTTTGTTAACACTCGATCACCTGCACTAAAAGCACTTTCCTACGGCACTGTGGATACCGAAGAGCTTAATGCATCTTTAACCATTTGGGTCAAAATTAGATAATACAATACATTATTTTTCTATCAAGTTAATATATCATATAAATCTGTATTATTAAAACCTTCTAATCTAAGTATTTGTTTATATAAAAGTAATTCATTAAATGATAATGATGAAATTTTTTTTTCCTAACACGTGTAAGAGATTAAATAAAAATAAAGATGATTGAGTACTATTACTACTACTACTACCTATATTATTAGTATTTAAATTATCATTTTCCTTTTTATATAGTTCAAATATTATTTGTAAAATATGAGATGTTTGTTGTTTTAAAAAATGTGGGTTAATAGACACTTCTGATGAAAAAACTTGTGCAAAACAAGCTATTAACATTTCAGCACATTCAATCTTAACACGTGAATTTAATGTATTTACAACTAAATATAAAATTGAAATTTTTTCATAATATTTTAAAATTTTTGTTTTCATAAAAAGAACAATTTTATCAAATCTTTTTTCATTTTCAAATTCATTAAATATATAAATAATTTTATAAAGATTTGATAACATTAAATGAGTAATTTGATAATAATATCTAGAAAATAAATTTGTACATAAATAAAAAATTTTTAATAATTTAGTAAATGTAGATACAAAATCGAAAGCGGTATTATCTATAAAACCATATTCGTAATTTGAATTTACAAATTCAATTAAAATATTTTGAAAAAGAAGTACACCTTGTAACATATAATATGTTGAATTCCACCTAATGTCACGTTCCATTTTAAATTTTTATATTTTTTATTATGTAACATACATAATTATCTTATTTCTTGAGGTTTTACAGAAAAATTTCTTATTTGATGAATTAAATCGCAAATAGGTTTTTAAAATATTTCTCTCATTACTAAACCATTCTTAACACATAAATTAATTATATGACATACACATATAATATGAAAAAAAGTTCTTTTTAAAATTATTTTTAAAGAATTTTTTAAACTATTAACCGCAATAGTATTAACCGAAATATTATCAAATGAAATAGAAAAAATTTTATTCTTATTCTATAGTCATAAACAACATTTAAAATTATTCTTACTATATGTGTACCAAAATGTAGAAATTTTCAACAATTCTTTTTTTTAAAAACCATGAATTATTTATCCAATAATATTTTATTACAATATAATATTCTTTTTTATACTCATTTTTCTAACTATCCGAAATTAATAAAAATTTAAATCACTAGTCATAAATTGTGTAATTATACCATTTTTTTATTCTTGATATTTATCTAATGATCTTCTTCTATCAGATCGTCTACTATTTTTTTTATAATCGGGTTGTAAATATTTTTGTACATATTTTTCAAATACGGGACATGCAACTATATTAAATGGTAATTCTTTTCTTGCTAGCCTTTCTATTTGTCCAATTTTTTCTTTATCCAAATTATATTTAAATATACCAGTTATATTAACTCCCCCAGTAGTAATTTGTGTCTGTTTTGTTTGTGGTAATTTATTTAGATGATTATTAACTAAGTGTCTTCTAAGTGTGCATACCCCCAACCCTTCAAAAATTTATATTTTTGATAACAAATTTTACAAATTACTTTTTGTTTATCATTTTTTTCTCAAAAATATCCATATATTAATATCATTTTTTTTATTCCGTGTTGTGTTAGATTCTATATTACTAGATTTAGTTTCTTTTAAAAGAGTTTCAATATCTATATTATCGAGAATTTCATTTTTTTTAAAAAAAAAAGGAAGAGGAGATTGTTGAGAAATTTGGAAAGAGTGTATTCCAACTATTTTATTAAAAAATTAATAATAAATTTTTTAAATAAAATATACGTTTAAATTTTTAAAAGAAAATTTAAGATTAAAATTTTTTTTAAAATTTAAAAAAAAAGTAATGCAAATGCAAGAAAATAAAGATATAAAAAAATTAAATGTATCGACTTGACGGATATCGTAGTTGTTTTTCACAAAATCTTGAATTTGAGCTCTCAACCTTGAAATCTTACCAAATCTTGATCAATGTTGAAAGTCGTGGAAAATTGTAATTCTCTTTTCTCTATCAAGACCGTTCCGTAGCAAGAGTACCAGAAAAGTTCCCAAATAAGAGATGGAGTTTGTCTATTCTTGCTTAAGTACCTCTTTCCTTCGACAATTAGTTGCTCCCAAACAGAACTTTTTTAAACATACTATATCGTTACATACTGAGTAAATGAGTTTCACAAAAATTTAGAATACAAATTTGAGAATGTGTTTAATGAAAATAATGGAAATAAAGATAATGATAGAAATGATAATGGAAATGATATAGAAATTGGTGGAAATAGTAATGAAAATGGTAATGAAAATGGTATAGAGAATTGTAAAAATGGTGAAAAAAAATGATAATAGAAATAGTAATGAAAATTGAGAGAATATGGTAATATTGAGAAAATGTAGATGTGAGGGAGATATTTTGTTGTGAATATTTTGGAAATAGGGTGTAAGATATTTATAGGAAATTTTTTGACCTCATGGACCAAAATAAACTCAAAACTAGTCGTTTTATAACTGTTGGGAGGAGTAAAATTGAAAAAAAAAATTCAAAAAAAAAGGAGCTTGTAGGAGCCGTTGGAACCCGCCGGTTCCCGGTTCTAAAATCAGATGAATCGGCCCAGACCGCTACAGTACTCGGTTTGGTCCGGATCAAGTTATTATAGCTCCGGTCCAGTTCACGAATAGGGCTTTTTTCAGGCCGGCTAGGCCAGTTGCCAGTTTTCGGGCCCACTGGCCCAGGTACATCTCTACTTCGAAGGCTTTTTGGCATTTTCATTAACTGTTGCTTCAAACCAGCTGTGGACCCATTTAAATTGCCCACACCGAAAGCTACAATGAAGCTGGTATCTTTATGTTGCCTTGAATTTGAATTGCTATCCAAATTACATGCATCCACACCTCTAGAATCAACCCTTTGATTTCTCTCCCCCGGGAAAGATTTCTTTTCCGTGTTGAGTTTTTCTGAAGGATGCATACATCTGGCCGCACCTTTTTGCAAAGTCTTTTGCTTCTCAATCTGCATATCATTCAGAACTTTAGTGCAAATAATAGGAGTGAAATATGTGGCTCTATGTGCAAAATATAAGAAATGAAATACAAAACTGCACCAATATACAGACTTCAAATGCATATTTGATGCATTCAAGTGTCATCAGCCCCAACTGCTTAAGCCCTAGCCCTAAAGATGGCTTGAAAGGGCCCAACATCTTTTTAGACAATTATAAAGCACCTTCATTACACTGTCAAAGTTTCAACTTTTATTTGTTCTGGGGTTTTTGGGCAGGAGGCCGCAGGGGCTTGCAGTCAGGTTACAGACGTCAGATACGGTGAAGGAAAAACAAATGTAAATGAACCAGCTGCCGCAGTCTTAAAGAAGGACAAGGGAAAGAGATATCAGTAACACGTGACTGCATCACCTGCCTGACACTTTACCATTGTGTTGATAATTGAAATCACAGTGGCTGATACATCAATTAACCTACTCGTACAGCCACGACCACGTTGGACCAATTTTTTCTTTCATTGATGGAACCAAGTTAGGTAGTCACCATTCTAATGATGTCTCTGTCATGATAGTTTAATGCACCAACTTGTTATAACTGTTTTGCTGGTAAACCACAAAAGCAAAAGCTCAAGCAACGGTCAAGCCATTGTTGCATCTTGAGTTTGGGAAAAACTTACTGATGCACTAATAGCAGCAAGGTAAACAGCAGAAGAAAACCCCAGACGCCATATGGCAAAGTTGAAATAAACATGCATTCCAAACACCAAAATGAGATGCATGAGATAGTTTATTGTTCTAATATTAGCATGATAAGCTTCCATCCCACTTTGTTTGACCTACCTTTTGTTTTGATTCATCCCAAAATATTTTTGTGATATAGTAAATTATTGTACCCTTTGCATTATTTTTCTTTTTTCATCCTAGCTTTCTCAATATGATTTTGCATTATATACCCTGCATTATTTTTCTTATAGCAGCTGTTGTTAAAGTATAAACCCAGTAGAATGGACAATTAATGCAAATATAATATTCATAATTTTTCTTATTTTTAAAGATATTTCTTTTTATGTTATTAGTATGTATTATTCATAATTTTTTTGAAAATAATTAATTTAAATATATATTATAAGAAATTAATGCAAATACTATAAAATCTTATTTTATAAAAAATTACATAAATTCTACGGAAATAATTTTCTATAATTCACTTGCTTTCATGGGCAGCAATTTGCTCATGCAGTACATTCATTTGAATAGCTTCATCATTAAAGAAATTTATTTTTATTTTAGTTTATTTACATGAGTATGTTTCATCACACTATTACTTTCTGTCCAATTTTTTGTGGAATTGATTTTGAAATTTATATAGACTTCATTTACTCATTAAGCTTTAAATTTTAAATAGTAAAAATAAATTCTAAAAACACAAAAATCAATTTCAAACTAATATACAGAATTTAAACAACTATCCAAATATTTTATATTAAAAAAATTGAAATAGTCATAATTCATTTCGATACAATGTGAATTTGAGAATCAAGTACAATTTATAATTCTAAACCAAACTGAATTTTACTAATATTTTTATTATTTCTAATGAAATCAATTGTTTTCATTTTTTTTTTTTTTGATTTAAACTAATCAAAATATAGAGTATAAGATATGAGTTTCACACAACCAACGAAATTCTTTGATGCTTCCTTCTCTCGTACCCGTTATTATTATTTTTTTTTACTATATCACTCGATATTTAAAATTATATTTCGATTAATTTGATTCGAAAACCTATTTAAAGAATTACTCTTCCACGTAGTCTATTTTATATCTATAAATCAAACTTGAGATTTTAATTAAAAAATTTAATATCCTATTTGATCAATTATTATTGTTGTTAATGACCGAGTGGGTTCAAACTATATGCGCTTCAAGCCCAACATCCAATGTAGAATCCGTTGCCTCCCTCTTGTGTCTTCGTTCTCTAAAAATGGTAGCGGAAATCCAGCCCTTGGTTCTCTCTCACTTTCTCACCATTTTCGCTCTCTTGGGGCTACTTTCTCTCTACACCTCTCTCTCTCTCTCTCTCTCTCTCTCTCTTCTTGCGCTCTCCCTCTCCCTCTCCCTAGAGTTTCTGGGTCTGATTCTCCATTTCTGTAAAAATTCTTCTAGGGTTTTGGAGATGGGACAACAAACTTTGATCTATTCATTCGTTGCTCGAGGCACTGTGATTCTCGCGGAATACACAGAATTCAAAGGCAATTTCACCAGCATTGCTGCTCAGTGTCTTCAGAAACTCCCTTCCTCTAATAACAAGTTCACCTACAATTGCGATGGCCATACCTTCAATTTCCACGTTGAAAATGGTTTTAGTATGTCCCCAATTTCCATTTCTATCCCTAATGTTTGATTTTCTTCAATTTCGGATGCTTCCTATCTTCATGCCACGATTTCTCTTTATTGAGCTTTTTTCCTTTTCCATTTTCTTTTTTTTTTATCATTTGTTGCTAATGCCAATTAAAATGCACATTGTTTACTTTAGGATTTCAATGAGATTGTTTGAATATAGAATTTTTTCTTCAGATTTGGCATCTTTTTTAAGAGAAATTGATGTTGACAAAAGAAGGGTAAGCCTGCAACAACGAGCCAAGGGGAATGGCTTTCTCTACCCTACAAGATGAAAAAATATGAAGAGGGTTAGGCCAAAGAAAGATTGCTTCCTAGTCCTTCTTTGAATCTTTCAAATTAAATTCATTGAATGCCATTGATGCATATGGCCACATATAAATTTTTTCTCTACCGAATTCAATCTTCTCAAGTATTCTCAGGGACAGTTTTCTAAGGACACCACTCTGTATCAATCTCTGATAACATAACTCAAAATGGGGAAACAAAATGTTCTTGGATTTTTTCCAAAGATATAGAAGGAAATGATTATAGATCATAAATTAATATCTCTGCAATTATCGTATAGGAATTTTTTTAATAGAAGAGTGAATATAGTTTAGCTGATGAATAAATTTGCAGCAATTTGTTCAAGTGAATATGACGTTGGGAAGCTTTTTTTTTTTTTTTTTGGGTGAGTTTTTGGGTCACATGTTGAATCCATGCTTCAACTTACTATTACATATGAAGTAATTCTGCCAAGGAACAAGCATGAGTAAGTTAAGCTCAATTTTTGCCTGCATGCTTGAACCCACGAGCAAAGGTTGTTTGGCTGAAAAATTTGCCCATACAAGGCTGTTTTACTTGTTCTTCTAGATTTCCTCAATTTGTGAACTCAGATCTTGTGTGATTTCAACCATGCACTGAGAAATTTTGTGGTGGTTAATGCAGCCTATTGTGTCGTTGCTGTTGAATCTGCTGGCAGGCAAATTCCAATTGCCTTTCTGGAACGTATAAAGGAGGACTTCACCAAGAGGTATGGTGGAGGGAAGGCTTCAACAGTTGCTGCCAAAGGCTTGAACAAAGAGTTTGGGTATGCATTCCCATCTTTCAAAATGTTGGGCGGGCGCCTGTGCAATTAATTTTCTTCTTATAAGTTGAAGGCCTTGAAACTACTCTTTTTGTAGGCCCAAGTTAAAGGAGCAGATGCAGTATTGTGTGGATCACCCAGAAGAGATCAACAAGATCGCAAAAGTAAAAGCTCAAGTTTCTGAAGTCAAAGGAGTGATGATGCAAAATATTGAGAAGGTAAGGATCTGAGGTGGCATTTTTTTGTTGCTTTCTATGGCACTTGGATACGTTTTGGAATCTGAGATGAACTTCTGTATTGTTCTTGTTGTTGCTAATAAAATGCATAATTCTAAGATGTTTGATTGTGCTTTCTGTGCTGAACAGGTTCTTGACCGTGGTGAAAAGATTGAATTATTGGTGGATAAAACCGAAAACCTTCGGTCTCAGGTCAGTCCCTACACTAATTTTTTTTTGGGGGGGGGGAGGGGATGCAGTTAGTCCCTACACTATTAAGACAGAGTTTACTTGTCGAATGACATAAACTGAAATGGCATTCTTATGAGTGCAATCAAAGACGAAGTTATGCAGTGACCTGAGTAATTATATGTTTGTACTACTATACTTGTTATTGTTTGACTAATTAGAACTTAGAACTATGTCTACTTGTTTGTGATGTAAGAGGATCTGACTAAAGTTTTTCCCCCAAAACTCAAAATTCCTGACTTTTTCCCTCAACTGCCATTTATCCCTCTCCCATTTGGTAACTTGTATAGAACAGCAGGTTTGTGAGTCTTTCTATTGAGCACTCCAATTCGTTGTCCCTCTCCTTATTATTTTTTTTTTTTTTACCCTGGTTTTAATCACATTTTTGTGTCATCTATCCATGATGGCATAGCTAATCCTTCTTAAAATAAACAATGTTGGATTATAGGCACAAGATTTTAGGCAACAGGGAACTAAGATGAAGAGAAAGATGTGGGTTCAGAACATGAAGATCAAATTGATTGTTGCAGGGATCGTTGCTGCATTGATTCTCCTCATTCTGATGACAATTTGCCCTGGCTTCAGATGCTTGAGCTAGTTGTTGCCCTGGCCTCAGCTTTGCTCTCAGCCTCTTCTCATTCACGCTCTCACCATTTGAGAGTGTATACCATAGTACCGCAGAAATCCTTGTATTTTTTGATTGTATAGGATACATGAATGGCTGTGTAGAGAAACGAATATGAGCCTACATTCTTGTTATATGCAACAATCAGTTGCACTAAAAGGAACAATCAAATGCCTCTCTCTCTCTCTCTCTCTCTCTCTCACTCATTACTATAGCTCGAATGTGCATCACTCAGAACATGTCCAAAGTTTGACTGAATTTTGGAGGTTGAGATATTTTCATCTAGGCTGGAGATTTGAGAGTATTTTGCCCATTAAGGATAGATTTTTATTCCAACCAAATGAGACACCCCATTGAGCAACATCATGAGCAGGCTATTGTAGCTCTGGGGCAGCATCTGAATTCCCAAGAGGCAAAGCATTTTGCGATGTCTGCTATCTTAAGTTCGTGACAAAGGTAAGGGCATCTCCTCCAATATAATGCAAAAGGGTCAGTTGGATAATAAATCCCTAATCAGTACAATTTTACTACAATAAAATGCTCGCGTGTCATGTACAAATCAAGTTTTACTTTGTAAGTAGAAGTCTAGCACGCTTTCTGATCTCAGCTTAGAGGTTAAGAGATGCAACTTTGTTCAAATAAAATCCAAAATTCTATTCTAAACTATTAGATTACGAAGGTTTTAAACTTGGAACCTGCACATCAAATTTGTCCAACCGAAAACTTCTACTAAGGCTCAGAAAAGAAAAGGAAAATTGTGAGCTGCAATTGGAAACTGCGGGAATTTAGTAATCATATGGTTGTTCAGATTAATGTATTACATTATTATTTTGTTTAGTCCGACTTGGTATATTGATGTCTTAATTATTTAAAAGTTGAACAAAATATGAAAACCGAAGTCCGGCTCCTCAAAATGGGGCCACGTCAATCCAAGATAGGGTTCACGGGCCCTGCCGGTTTTGGGAGATTGTGGGGACCTAAGAAATAGACACCACTTATTGTATTGATGAATTGTTTAATAATACAACTTACTGTACAAAATCTACCAGTAAACTCCTGATCACTGAACTTCTAGCTAGATCTAAATCCCACAAAATTATTGCCTTTCATCAGACTACACAGCCACAATGAAGTGTGCTGCTGCAAACACATACACCCCCCCCCCCCACACACACACACAAAAAATGGGGGGTGGAGGGATGAGGAACAGAAATCAACAAGCCAATTGATCTCTGTATGGATAAATTTCTTCAAAAATGGGAAGTCTTTTCGATCTAGATGGAGTAGTCCATTGGCTCATCAACTGGTCTAGGCCGTGGGCAAACGCATCCTCTGGACTCATTTCCTTCAAAGCAGGAGTTAAATTTGCTGACTCCCATGGTTCTAACTCCTGCAATAGTTCCTCAGCTCGGTTTCTGGACTTGGGGTCATCTGATCCAAACAGGTTACCTTGAAGAACTTCCTCGAGGACAGACCGTGCCTCGGGGTATCTTTCTTGCTTGATCAGACACAGGCCTAAGTTGCAGGCCTTGTTAGCATCAGGATCAATGAATTGAGCTTTCCTATACACCACTTCTGCAGAGCTGTAATTTGTTTGTTGCATGTATGCCCAACCTAAATTTCCCTGCATTAGATGTCAGCAGCATCTACTTAGTTGAGCAGCGATTGCAACCCTCATATTACATGCCTATTAAAAACAAAGTGTTTCATATCTGAGGTGCCCTACTGTTTTTGCTTTTCCTCATTAGAATTACAAGGGCAAAAGAAAACAATACCTAATTGTCAAACGAGCAAATAAAATACTAATTTCAGTCACCAACTTGTCATAGCAGCAACCTAAACTGACTAGAAACACATATACCATGCTCAGGTTATAGTGTAGATAACAGATAATCTTATGGAAATAAGAATTAGGTTCCATTAGTTAATCCTTAATTACATGCTTGCTATTGTAGGGTAGTTAGGTCTTTGGATACGGTGTAGATAACAGAAATCCAACATATGGAAGAAAGAATTAGGTTCGGTTCATAAATCCTTAATTACATGCTTGCTCTTTGCAGTGTAGTAATGTCTTTGGATTGGATTCTCTGGATTTGTAGATAAGGTAGTGTCTTGGTCATTGTGCTGCCTTAAGCACTGTGCCCAAGCAGTGTTATGCTTCCTGTTTAATTTCAACAAAATCTCCCACTTCTTGATTTGTTAACTTTTCTTTTCCCCAAGTTCTGAAGCAAGAACAGGGGGACCAACATTTACTGATAAGAGTTTTCCATCACAAAATGACTACCACGTACAGCAAATTCTACCCAGCATGTCAGTGAAGTTTGTGATCTGTTAAATTTCCATACCAGTATCCTGGATGTCTCTTGCTTGATGGTGACCTGAAATTTCTTTCCATGGGACCGAGCAGTCTTAGTAGGCTTCCCATTGAAGGCTTCTCCTTGGTAAATCAGTCGGAGCTTCTGCTTAAGTAACTCTATTTGCTCCTCTAATCTCCCACATTTCTGCATAAAAATCAAATATCAGCATAAAAATGGAATTCTTACAATGACAGCAGATCTGATAGTTTTAATTATAACCACCTAGCGTTGTTAAAACATTTGGTGGTCAGGACTCGCATAAATCAATTGACACTCAAATTAAATTAAGAAATTTTCATTTTTGGTAACAAATAAATTGAAATGTAAGTATAAAACAAGTATATCCTAAAGGTATATAAAATATAAAGCGACATCCAATTATCATATAGATGCAAAGTAACACCAAATGTGCCAAAGTCAGTGGAAGGAAACCAATTTCTCCTAAGGTCATTTACAGCTATACAAAAGTTTCACTTCACTTAAAGTAAATGAAATGCAGTAAAGATCAATCCACACTGGACACTTAAATGCTGCATTGAGGAACTGAAATCTCTAAGCTGAATTTAAGTAATAACCATTGCCATGAAAGACTATAACTATATAACTGTCACCCCTTCAATGCTTTATTCATATCATAAGAAAAGGAAAGCTGAAATCATACTTATGGATATTCTAATTTCTAGTAGAGTACCTTGTACAAGTCGATCAGAATGTTATCCAATGATTCTTGGGATTGCTTGGAACAACGATCTCTGAAAGACTTAATGGCTTCAATGGCTTCCTCAGCTCTATCTTGCTGTTTCAGAACAACTGCCATGTCTTTAAGGGCACTATCTACCCTATCTCCGGCATTAATTGCCTTCCAAAACAAGACCATCGCCGCATCTGGGTCCTTCTCAACTAGCTGAAATGTTGCAGAAAAGGAAAAAAAAATATATCAATAAGAATAAACAAATAGGAATTAAAGCATGCAAGAACGGAGAGTGTGAATGTATATGTTTATAAATGTGCAGATATAGATATGTATTAACTAAAGCAACCGCTTGGCTGCTGCACTATATGTTCCCATAATAGAAACAAAAAGAGAGTCATACTCATACAAGATAATTGCCATTTGTAGTGAATCATGGACTTGTAAGGTTAGATCAAACTTAAAACAAATAAATGAGGTAGACTAAAATTAGAAAAGGGTTTCCCCATCACGCAATAAGTCCAGAGTCAAGACAAATATCTTGCTACTACTAAGCCAATGATTTGTGCATAACTAGCCAAAGTAGAAACTGGGAGGGGGAGCCTCAAAATTTTATACACCCATCAAATAGTTACTTGTATGAAAAAAAAAAAAAAAAAAACAAACAAACAAACAAAATGAACAGCTATGGATTCTAAATTAAAAGCCCTAATAGCTAAAAGAAAAAAGATAATAAATTTGTTGAAGCTAGTTTTTGCGGCCAATCAAGCTATAGAAAATTGAGGGAAACATATCAGGATAGGTCAAGAAGTACAAACAAAGATTTGGGATCCGAAAAACGTGCAACCAACAAAAACATTCAAAGAAAAAAGAAATCTGTCTTTCTAGAACAACTGACATAAATGACATAAATGACATAAATTGAACAAAAAAAATTGGTCAGACGAAAACATCAAAAGCAGCCCCAGAAACCAATCATCTTTGAATTATCTAAAGGAAAATCCCCCATAATGCCATATAATGAATGTAACAATCAAGTCAAGATATAACTAACGATTGTTAAAATTAAAAGATCCCCAAGAAAACCCCTCATTAGTAAAATGTTTAAGATCACTTCATGAGAGAGAGAGAGAGCGAGAGAAATTAACGGAACAGGTAAATTTCCTAAAAATAACAACATAATTCATGTATCTACGTTTCATATTTACAACAAAAGTTAGAGAGAGAGAGAGAGAGAGAGAGAGAAACCTGCATGTGCTTTGCACGAACATAAGGACTATCACCAGGAGGAAGCTTATGCAAGATATGATAAGCCTCCCTTTCTCCCTTCTTTGGGCTCTTTTTATTTCCCCCCTCCATTTCCTCTCTCTCTCTCTCGAAATTGAAATCCGATCTTCTTTCTCTCCTAGGCAATATTTATAATGAAATCTCTGAAGAACAGAGAGAGAGAGGTAAGCAGGAGAAACAGAGAGAGAGAGAGAGAGAGAGAGAGGATGGATATATGAATGTCAACGAAGAAGCAGGGGAGGAGAGATAGAGAGGAAGAGAGAGCGGTGGAAATGACATCGAGAGAGGGCTTGGTGGAGAGGATAGTTTGAATTTAGACGGCATGTGCGTCTAGGTTCGACCCTTTTCTTTGCCATTTTGAGGCAGATAGGCTGGATTATCAAACACGTTGGATTCGTGTACAGGTGTCCCCCTCTGAATTATCATTTACCCACAACCTCAACCAAATACACTCAACATGGAAACTTCTTATTACCGATGATTCTCGGTTTCCAAAATAAAGTTTCTCATTTCTGCACGCATTAATATTTACGCACAAAATTACTAATATATTATTTTCATAAAATAATTAATATTTATATAAAAAATTTTATATTTTTTATATTTATATATTTACTTACAAATTTTACAAAATATCATTTTCATTTATCAAATTTTTATATCACAAAAATAGATATCGAAAAGATTTTATCTCTTAAAAATCAACCAAACTCGAATCAAATTTTATCAAAACCAATGTAATTACAAGATTCGAATAATTTATAGATATATATATCATTTCCTTATATCATTTCATATATCCGTTTCTGCTTTCTCATTTCCATTTTTGTTTTCATTTCTATTTTCATATTATTTAGACTCCAATTTTATTCTAATTTTAGATGTTATTACTTGTGTATATATAATTTATTTCTAGATCTACAAAAATTTAAAATTTTAAAATCAATAAAAAATAGTAAAATTTATAAATAAATTCTACAAAATCTTAAACTCACATAAAATTAAATTTTAGTTATCATGTTATCCTAATATTAAAAAAAAGCATTTTTCTTTGCAATTCAATTTCATAAGAATTCATTTACTTTTTTATAGTTTCGAACCAAAGAATTTAATTGAATTTTGCGATTTGGTTTTTATACTAAGTATGAGATTTTATTTGGAAATGAAATTCATAATTTAATTCATTTTGAATTAATCCTAAGATAAGGTTAGATACCTTTCTTCTTCTTGTTTTATTAGTTGGCCAAACAAACATAAAGTAGAAAGTTTATAATAACTCAAAATATATCAAAGTTTTATGCTTTATAAATATTTAATTCTTATTTTTTAACAAAAAGTAAAAGAATAAATAGAAATTTAGATATTTGAATAAACTGTCAACGGTCGACATTTTTAAAGATAAAACTCTCTCTTTTCACATATAAAACTCGATATTTTTATTTTAAAAAATAAAATAAATAAAATAAAATAAAATAAAATAATTTAAATCAAATGGAAAGAAATTAAAGATTTCTCAAACACCACCGTGAATGAAGATGAACAAAATTTGCATACTTTTTGGGTGCTTCAAATATCCGATTCAATTTTAATATTCACAATATGAGAAATTTTTGATGTATTTATTGAGAATTAATTTATTTTGTGTGATACACGAAATTTATAGTTAGTAAAATTTTTCATAAATTGTTTTGTGTAATGAGCGTGAAGTACATATAATTTTTTAACACAAATTTTTTGTTAATAATTCCAAGGTCATATCGTGTTTTCTACGGATGTAAACGTTGTTCAATTATCGATAAATTCATTAGTATAGACTTGCAACTAAATTAATTGTAGATGTAGCATTATTCTTGATGCATTTCTTCTATGTATGGTGATTGCATTAATCTCCATGCATGGTTGCCTACAAATATTGCCAACAACCATTTTCCTTTATTAGAGGTATGCAATCTCAGCATACACTCAGGCAATCTTAATCAACTGCATAATCAAAGGAAATTGAGAAGGAAAAGATAAGATATGGTAATTCCACTCATAGAGCATTGATTGTGTATTACGTAATGAATTTGTTCTATTTATGTACCATACTTGGTAATTGGTATAATGAAAGATTCAGAAAACAAAATCTTCTGTTTAGCCTTGAGGATTGGAAATGGAGGGTAGATATGAAATAATGTTAGGCTTGAGGTACCTGTGTTTGTATGTTCCAATGATTTTTATGTTTTCCATTAATGGAAGTTGCTTGTAGTGTTTGTTTGTTTTTTTTATTTAACTACCCGCATTCAAAAATCTGACTAATTCAATTCAACTAGTCGTGAAACTTAATCGACTTTGATTGTTTGTTGAAATTTAAGAAGTTGTTTGACTAAATTTATAAACTATGTAAAATATCTTATAAGAACGTCAATCACCCTATTCCTACCGCATAATCAAAGGAAATTGAGTAGGAAAAGAGGACCTAGTTTTTTCAAAGCTCATATAAGAGAAATGGATTCAAACCAAAAAAAAAAAAAAAAACAACACACACACACACACACACAAATATTAAGACCAATACCTAATAAAAATCGCAGCTTTAGGTGGAAAATGCATGTCTCCACAAAACAAATGTTCAAGTGACAGCCAAGTGAATTTTGGTTCTCACTGGAAAAATCTCTTAATTGGGTTACAACTAGAAGAGGTATAATCCCTAAAATCCTTTATACGTGACATATACACTTTGTTCTTTATCCAAGATCAAGACCCAAACAAAGTTGAACTTGGGTGCAAACGAAACCATGCCTCAGTACCAAAAAAAAAACGAAACCATGCCTGCAAACCTTGAGGATAGAACTTAATCAAAATTAGAAGAAGCAGAAAAGTCGATGATGAATATAAATAAGAAAGAAAACTTGGTAGGATTTATTTTCTAGTACATGGTTCACATGTCAGATTGGTTTGTCTCTCTTTCAATCTGGCATTTCAACTCAGTAATCAAAGATCCGATCCCATGTTAGGTGAGATGATATCCAATATGAAGTTCAATGTACCTAAATCCCTCAAATATCGTGACAAAACTGGAGGGGATTGCACTTCATATGTCAGCAGCAAGAAAATTCCCAGGAAGTGAAACCTGCACCATCAGATGCTCTTGTTTCTGAAAAACACAGAAAATGGATATGTAAATGAAAATATAATCTCTAATTGTAGCAGATACCTTCTCGCCCAGTTTGAATGGAGGGAGGCCCTTATATGGGCATGTGCTGCACCGGAAAGCATCCCCTAGTCCACACTGCAGAATGCACAATAGACATATATATACATTAAAAAATTAAAATTAAAATTAAAATTAAAAATTGAAGCTCATAACAAAATTCAGGATAAACAGGGAACTAACAACCCATATAAGGAGTACTATGCCAACTGAGGCCAATCATTTCATCTCAACTATGTATGTAGTGGGAGCAGCTACAGCATACAAGGGAGATCGAGAGGTACACTACCCCAAACCCTAAGCATGGGGCCAGTTTTTTTTCCTCTTTCTTTTGGGAGGGTTTTGTGTTTCATTCTTAAGTGAGGAGACAGAGATTTCTGGGTGATCCTCGCATAGTAGAAGAGAAAACAATAATATTCTAACAGAACTTACATTGCCACAAGCAGACTGAGGATTATTCAGCTGATCTACAGTCAACCCCAATTTCTCAACTTTCTCCTCGGCTTCAGCACGTCCACAAGTGCAATTTTTGCATGCTTTCTTTGTGCTTCCAACTTCACAGTCACCAACTAAACCATTATATTTGGGTTAGAGCAAGAAGCTTAAAGAGGATAATGATGAATAGAAAAAGAATATGAAAATGATGCCATCTTACGAGGTGGAAGTTGAGGCCTTTTCAAGTCTTCCTCTGTCAACAGACTATCTTCATCAATAAGGTCCAGGTCATCATCAATCTGTACTTTAGGTAAACTTTTGGTGGTCATCTTGATAGAGAATGATGAACCCACAGTCCAAGTGGGCTTCTTAGCTCTGATCTGTAGCAGAAAACAGTGATTTAATTACTAAATGGACCTACTCTAGAAGATGCTTTAGTATGCATTGAGCTTCACAGAGCACAATCTTCCCTAATACGAAAAATGGCAGACAAAGAACAAGTACAAGGAGAAGAATAAGACATCGTCTTCTGCGATACAAGGAAGAAAACCAATGGCTAAAAGCAACATCCACCATTTACAGTATAAGGAATCAGGGAGACCCCTAAAAAGGCTCTATGTTGTATGCAAAAATATAAAAACACATATTATATAACATATATATATTCACAAGGAACTAGGAAAAAGATTATATCTTAAAATAACTGCAACTGCAGAGATGACTATATATTCTCAAGTAATGGTTTTTGTATATGTGCATTATGCATGATTGGGATTTTAGATTCTGTAAAAATCATTTTGAAAGTGCCAAAATCTCTAGACACGAGCCAAGTATCAAATCGAGTTCTTTATGGGGGTTTTTTATCCCAAAATACGATATCTATTAAGTCATGGTTATTTAAAATTTTACAGCGGAACATAATTCACGATACATTTGACATGCATTGAACAATTTTGCTGTCATGTCTTCAGAAGAAGGGCACAATAAAAGGGTATAATTACAGACCGATTTTAGGTATAACCTTGGAATTACAGAAACTTAAAACAGCCAAAATAACAGTTTCCTTTACAGTACAGAGAGTTTAGGACCTTTCTATAATTAGAGACACCAAATCATGAAATACCACTAGTCTGCTTTCAAAATTTTAAACTCCTTAGATCACATTCCCTCAACCCCCACCCCCCCAAAAAAATGATGAAAGCTTCCTAGCGATCCAGAAAAGAGCAGAATATGAAGAGGGAAAAAATGTATAGGATCATACTGATATTTATAACTTTGATAGCGGGAAACATATGCCAAGAGACATGTCATACAATGCATCCCCTTTCATAACAGGTTG
This sequence comes from Dillenia suffruticosa, assembly GCA_033439265.1. Lineage (NCBI taxonomy): Eukaryota > Viridiplantae > Streptophyta > Magnoliopsida > Dilleniales > Dilleniaceae > Dillenia > Dillenia suffruticosa. Next base: position 13,611,330 of record JAVTVX010000001.1, read on the forward strand.
TGTCAAACATATGACTGAATTAAAATCAAACAAAACCTACAAATTTAGAAGCATAGTCCTTGAAATGAGGCCATGCCTCAACAAGAAGAAAACCCTGTACGGTCCAAATTCCAGACCCTACTATCCAGTCCAGTGAAATATCAAAAAGGAAAAATAAAGATGTGAACTTAAATTCGAGCTACCTCCATTTGTGCCATCAAGCATTTGCCAAGGAAAAAACCTTTCAAGAGAGAAAAGTCCAAACTAGATGACAAGATCAGAAAAGCAGAATATCGTTAAGACGGAAAGGGAGACAGAAAAGCTTCAGAAAGATAGGAAGCCAACCAAGCACGCCACAAATTTCCTGAAGAAAATGCATATTTTCAATCATCTTAATAACCCAATGGGCTTCAGTTAACACTACCCATAAACTTCAATCCTTAATACTCATAAAAGGACTCATCCGATGCATAAAGTGCTCCCTGGCTTAGTGCGGGGGTAGGGGGTTCCTCCTGTATTTTTGCAAAGAGGCTGTTTTCACGCCTCGAACCCGTGATCTCAAGGTTACCAAAGGAGCAACTCTGCCATTATACCAAGATTCGCCCTCTTTAATCCTTAATACTCATTAAAATTTAAAAAGTTGATTCATAAAAAGCCACTCAGGTGTGATAAAAAAGTATCCTCTTCAAAATTTCAAATAATTAGTACTCTTGCTCACTGAACCCTATTGTCACCCTTAATCTAAGTACAAATCAATGTACCACAAAAAGAAATGATGTGCAGTAAGGAAATGAAAACAGATTCAATAATTAACCACAAAACTAGCACTTCAGAGATAATCTTTAACTTACGCCAAAAGATAGGGCGGTAAGAGAAGGTTCCAGTTGAACACTTTGGGCTTCAATAAATCCCGCAACCAGTAACTTCCGCTCAATACTCGAATTTTCCTGCAAGAAACTCCAACACTAAGCCTTGATGATACAAAAAGGAATTTTCCAAGACAAAATTTCAGAGCAATTACTTTTCCTGTTTGTTGTGGCATAGATGGAGAAGTATGATGAACTACTATCGAACCACCTGGCCTCAACACTTTCAGAATTTCCTTGTACAAATGGTCACTGGGAAATTCAATGTTTGTAGAAATTGAGATAACATCATCGATGGAGGAGGACTCAAGGGGCAACTGACCTGTCGTTGAACAAATTGAAAAATTACTACCAACACAAGCTCGATATATTGACTCTTCAAAATTACAATAATAAGAGGATCCTAATTTTGAGTTTAAGAACAAGAAAAACCACATCAAATTAAGAATAAAAAAGATCCTAATATGCCATAGTATTAAATAGATGCCATATGAAGATAATAGTCCAAACTAAGATGCAGATCAGCTAGCAAATAACGAAGATGAAATTCACTATTACATGTCACAACCTTCTAATTCTAGTACATACTCCATATGGTACTGCATTACAGCAGTGGCACCTGTATTGTTCGATTGAACTAGACCAAGGGGTGGCATTTGGAAAGAAAAGAATACAGGCATTTGACAATCATAAACCAGGGACCACAGTGTAAACCTATTCCTTCGAAAGCTTGTAGACCTAGGTAACAGACCTAGGTAACATGTTTCTTCCTTTAAATTATTTGTATATATGCTTTAAGAACATGTTATTTGGCCCCATATGTGTATGGTAGCAAAGTATCATTAGGTAAATTATTTAAGCTTGTAATGTGTAAAAATATAACTCAAACACCTTGGAGTTATAAGTGGCTAAAATTTATCTCACATGAGGAGGAGGAAAATTTGTCTAGAAAATCAATAAATGAACTGGATAAATTGATGTATGAAATCACAAAATGATATGGACATTAGATGCCTAAATAGTTCCCTTTTTATGGCTAAGAACCTAGCATGGATAGTTAAAAGTCCTTCGAGTGTGGCTCCCAGTCTAATGGAACTTAATGGAGTGAATGGAGTGAATAATGCCATCTGGTAGGGAAGAATATCGTGTAGTTTACATCCAAATGTTAAGATGGAATTGAAATGACTAATTCATAAATGTGCACACTAGTATATAAATGTTTAAAGTGTAAAGGTGACCATTTGCTTGACAATGGTTACACACAAAGCAAAATGATAATTTGTTTAATGGTGCGCCCATGTGATGATTCAATATCATATTATTAATGCTCTCTTTATACTTTGTTCCATGCTAAAATAGTCAATTCAATACTATAAATCCTATGTGAGACTGTTACACAAAGTTGCAAAGCATGGAAAAAGAGCAATGGAGCACTCAATGGAAACTCCAAGACATGAAGGTGTGCACTCTCACACCAGGGAAAGAAAATAATAAGAAAAGGAGGTTGAGTAATGGCTCCCTCCCATCGTTCCAGAATTAAGCTATGTGTTACTTGTCACACACAGTTAGGTGCAATGAAAGAAAGTAAAGTAATTTTAAAGGAAAAATACTATGAAAAATGCTTAAAACACTCATTTCTCCCTCGAAAGTTAGATGCAAGCTTTAACCGAGGGTTACAGGAATCTAGTTACTATGCTCTTCTCACCGACTTAATCCCTAATTCTAGTTCTCGCTTCCGACACAAACGCTAATAAAGTGAGAACAAAACAAAGAAAGAAATGAGAAAGAAATGTATGCCGACTATGCTGGATTGCCGTTTAATAAGAGAATTATAAGCATGGGGGCTAGCAAGAAAGAAAAAGCAAGGCAAAGCAAGCAATGGATTGTGACAACAACCAACAACCAAGGATGAAGATTAAGCGATATCCTTATCTCTATGTTTTCTATTTGTTTTTACAATGTTATCATTGTCTTGCAATGCTAAAAGATATACTGTCACATACAATCATGCTACATGCAAATGAGAATGCATACAACCCTATTCAGGTCTGGTCCGGTATGGAATGAACTTATTAACTCAACAGAGTTTGCCAACCATTTTTTTTAAATATTCAGGTTCCACAAAGCCAGAATATGGGACATCATGTAGCTCTAGTAGAGTACGAGGCAACGGACAATAGTCATTATGCCAAGCAGCTTACCGTACGACATAATGTATATGGCCTTGTTCCCTTTTCTCCTAGTATATCTTAAGGTTGTAGCAAAGTCAAAATATGTTGGACGGGGAGGGAACAAGGTTAACATGTGGCTGACATGCCAATCACACTTTTATAATTATTATATCAAATGTATGACACCCAAATGCAATAGTTAGAGCATGTTTCAATTTTTCCATGTTCTAAAATGAGGTTCAAATGGAAAGATAAAAAAATAATGGCTAACCATGCAACAAGTGAAACTATTTAGAGCTTTTCTAGATTGAAAACTTTTGTAGTGCAACTGGTATTATTAAAATATAAATCCTCTCGTGACAAAATTGTTGTGGCCCTCTAATTTAAAATTTTGTTAGATAAGAGTCTATGTGACACCATATCCATCATAATTATGAATATCAAGATATCCTTGAATCGGTTAACGAATAACTAGTAAAATCTTTCCAGAGGACCATTTCCTCATTATACAAACATGTATTTAGAAAATTCCATAAGCTTCTAGATAAAATAAATACATAAAGGAACTAGGATCTCAGTTGATGCACATATCACAGTTGTGATGAATGAAATCTCTGAAGTAGCATTGACAGCTATTATCATAAGTTCATAACAACTGCAACCAGAGGTTGTTACATGTCCAAGAGAGTAGAACACAGAATTTAGAGAAGGCATGCAAAGGATCTCCAAGTTCATTGTTTGAAACATATATGACATTGACATAATATACAACAATATAAATGGGCTTACTATGCAAAGATTAAAAACATGAGTGCATCGAGTCACAAAGACAGAGGGAAGTACTTACTTAAAGAGGTGGCTTGAGTGATGATCAGTGGATCAGTCACATTACACCCTTCAATTTGGAGCACCCTAACAACATCTAAAATAGTACTAGCAGACACCATCACATCATCTGTAAGTGCCAGTATACTTCCTTTAGTTGACATCGCATCCAACAAAGTCACCAAGATTAAATTATTTCCAAGACGTGTTGAATCACCTGACACATTGTTTGTCACACACATATTAGTGCCAAAAAAATGACATAGACATAGCCCCTTTGTCTTGTTTTGAATTATTAGCTTTGTAGATTTTTGGTTTAGCATCCCCTCAATACCTCCAATAAGTTTTTATTCATAAAAAAACTAGTGACAAAAGTAAGCATTTATGCTAACAAATGAAACATATGTAAACAGGACAAATAAAATATAAAATAAGTTAGACCAGACACCAATAAGTCTTTTATCTTTTTTCTTTTCTTTCTTTTAACTAAAAGTTGGTTTCTTCCTCAGAAAATATTTTCCAATAAAATGGAGAAACATCTAAAACAAGAAATTTCAATCATAACCTTCCAACAACAAACCTAAAACATATTCCTTCTTCTGACTAAATGCTGATGAAATTAATTTTTTGAACAAGATCTAAGGTTTTACAAACACAAATAAAAAAAAAAAAATCCACCACAAAAATTTTTAAATGCTGACTTATTGAAACATTCCAAGCTGAAGTCAAAAAAAAAATAATAAGTAAATAAATTAAACGTGATCTATTATATATACAAAGGAAGCCCCACCAAATATCATGCTATCATCGTCAGATAACGCTACAATAAAAGAAAGAAAAACGAATATTGAATACACATTTTATGAATCTAGAAGGCCAAGCATTGATAAAAGGAAAACAGAGCAGCTTGAAGAGGAATATTCAAAATCACTTGGTGTGATCTGACAAGTAAACGAGAAAATCCATTCAAATTAGGTTCTGGGTTTGTCAAACTTTGGTTGATTCCATCAATTGAATCTGCGAAAGCCCCACCACAAAAAAGGAAGATGAATATATTAAGTTTTGTTCCGAACCAACCTCCAAAAAAGAAAAAAAATTAAAACAATACACCCGCGAAAATAATTCCAAATCTAATACTCACGTGTCGAGTTTTCAAGACTCGACATTTACAGTGACACTGTTCAATAAACAGTATCATGTCAAGTCTTCAAGACTCGACATATACAGTGCATGTCGAGTCTGGAAAACTCAAACTGAGACCGGTGTGAACAGTACATGTCGAATCTTGAAAACTCGACATGAGACTGGTATGAACAGCACATGTCGAGTCTTAAAAACTCGACATATAGATGTTAGATTTGAAATTACTTCTGCGGGTGTATTGTTTTAAAATTTTTTTATTTTTTGAGAGTCGGATCCATACAAAGCTCTGAATATATTCTGATTAAAGTTAATCCCCTTGTAACTTTTGACGCAAAATCAGCTTAAAGTTACTTTGATTTTTTTTATTGAATTTAGTTACTTAATTTTGACCAGAAATTTAGGGGCTTGGGGAAGGTTGCAGCAGGAATTCAGATATCGGGAATCTTCAAAAACCTTATATAGAGAGAGGAGCACGCAAAACCTTATTTCATGTATCAAAGCCCATTCGCAATAAATAAACTTCGATCTGAAATCCCAGATTAGAATACAAAGCTAAAAACACGTAATAGTAACATTGAAGTTCTTGCAAAGCCCCTAGGGCTTTAACAAAAGCACAAGAAGATGAAATGCAATTACATGCCATCAATTTTACACGCAAAACCACAAGACGAAGAACAAGAATGGGAAAATGTTGGCTTACCTGTTGGAGAGATCGATCAAGAAACCCAAACTCTCTCTCTCTCTCGATTAAGTGTAGAGACAAAATCCTCGACTCTGAACGGACGCTAGATTCGTTAAGAGGAAGGAGAAAAAAAAAGGGGGGGGGGGGTTTTCGTCCGCGTGAGGGAAGAAAAAGCAAGGTTTAATTTAAAAATGAACTTTAGCCGACCGACTCTGAACAGCAGCACCTGTCCTTCTCTTAGTCTTCCTTGAACCGCGTCATACTCGGTTCCCCAATTACCGGTTTGTATCGGGTCGGTTTCTTTGTCGGTTCATCTTTCCCATCCCCGCCATAGTAGGCCCTGTATATGGTCGGATTCATTGTCGGTTAAGGGTGGCAATCGAGCTTCTTGAGCCGAGCTATACAAAGGCCGAGCTTGGTCCGATTAAAATTTTATAGGTTGGTTTAAAACTTTATAGCTGAGCCCGAACCGACTCAAAAAAATAAACTTGAAAAATTAAGGCTCGAGCTCGGTCCAAAAAATTAAAAGGGCCCCGGCATATTTCGAGACGGCCCGAGCTCGAATGAAAAAAAAAGGGAGAGTGGGATAGGCGAAGAAGTTGAAATCGAAGTTCAAGTTCTCCACCACCACCAAAGATCTGTCACAAGAGGAGGAGGCTCAGAAAGCTCTCTCTGGGTTTCTCTCTCTGTAGCTCGAAGCCTACATTTTTTTTATTTTTTGATATAATGGTATTATTGTGATATTTGTAGTTCTGTTGCACTGGATAGCGAAGATTTTTTTTATTATTTTTTTCTACCTTCGGCAGTTTCGCAGTTCTGCAGAACTACTTTTTTTTTTAATTTTCTTCTGCAGTTATGCTTTTGGTAATTCTTAATAGTTCTGTAGTTGCAGAAGTATAGTTTTTCTCTTTAATATAATGTCATTTTTGTAATATTGGTACTCTTGCAGTTCTACAAAGCGAAGAATTTGTTTTTAAATTTTTTTCTATCTTTGGTAATTCTATGGTTTTGTAGCGTTCTTGTATTTTTTAAAACATTCTTGTAGTTATTGTAATATTGGTAGTTCTATAGTGTTCTTTTATTTATTTATTTTTGTATGTTTGGTAGTTCTGCCTTTCTGCAGAGCCACTACTCTTTGTTTTTTTAATTTTTAATAATTTTAAATTATGACATTCTTGTAATATTGCTAATTTTTTTAATTATATTTTTAATAATTTTTATAAGGGTATTTTTGTAATATTGATAACACTTTTTTCCAACAAATATTTTAAATTAAAATGGAAAAATATCTAGATAATATTAATATTGTGTAAATTTTTAAATATATAAATATTAATTTGAAATTATAACATTGAATAATTTAAGTTTAAAAAAGGCATAAATATTAATATCGATTGACTTCATGTAATATATCAATTGGTCGAGACGATAAGCCCAGTTGTTCAACAAAATATTAGACATTTTTTATTATAAATTATAAATGGATTTTTAAAATAATTTTTCCTATCAAGTTTTTTTAAGACGTGATCTTTCATATTATAATATTATAATTATTTTTTTATTGCAAAAATGATTCTACGTGGTTTGGAACGTTAGAGTTCAAAGTATTATATAATTATAAATTTAAGAGTATTATAATACCATAGTATTTTTGTTATACGTAAAAACGTTTTGCATATAATAAATATAAATGAATACTTTAAAGAAAAATAGTATATAGAATTAATAATTTTAATAACTATTTGATAACATAATAAATATAATAAATTAACTATTCCAGAGGAATAAAGTTAGTGTCTTTTGGTTGGTATTTAATATGAGTTTGTGCTGATCAAACTGTCTAAGTGATCTACCTCCATAAGTTAAAAGCTCTATTTATTCTTTTTCGAGTAATCTAGAAATTGCTTAGACTTAAGTTTCAAAGTTTTCAAATCAAAGTTTTAATTTTCTTAGCAATTATTTTCTATCAAAACCTCAAAACCCTTTATCCTAGTAGTTTTAAACGCTTGACGTATTTAGTATAATCATTTGAAATAAGAACATATTATTTTCATGGATTTCTAATAAAATATCAAAGGCGTTGTAAATACATGCATATATATATATATAGGAAAAAAAAGTTGGTCTACTACACATGTTAATAGATCCCATACGTGATCATACTACACAATTATATAAACAAATAAAAAAAGATACACTAATTCATTACTTTTTATTCTTGCACTTTCTTTTCTTCCATATATATATGCGAGTAACGATATGAAGAATACGGAAGTGATAGGGAAATTTAGAACCATGACAAATATGCAGAACTATGGCAGGCAGAACTATGAAATGCAGAAGTAATAGGAATGAAAACCATGAAATCCATAACCAGTGGGAAATGCAAAACCGTTTGGAAGTGGAGAACCATGTAGTCGCAAAACTATGGAATATTTAAAAGAGTTTTATTTTGAAGAAAAAATTTAAAAGGTATTTTAATTTTTTAAGAGTTTTATTTTTTATTTTTTTGAATGGCTATAATTCAATTTTTGTTGTGCTTCTGTGGGAAGTAAAAACGTCAGCAAATGCGTTAAGATAGAGAGATAGGAAGATGTAAGTGAGTTAAGCTAAATAAAATACATAAAATACGAAATAGATTGCATTATTGAAGATGGAAGAAGAGATGGAATAACAACAAATAACATATTCCTCGATAAAAAAAAAAAAAGTTTCATGGGTATTTCGGAAAACCTAAAGAGATTATTCTTCTCTCACTTTAGGCCTTACTTTTGTTTTCCTTCCTGTTTCTCTTTACTGCTAGTGGAGGAAGCTGATGGGAGATGAAACAGCCGGAGAGGTATTAAACTGGAACGATGGCACATATGGCAGCACAGATGTCATGGATGGCATCTAGGAATAAACAAAGTTGAAAGTGTTTTTAAGTGCATGAAACTTGAAAGAATGGAGAGAGGGGGAAAAGAAAGAAAAGAATGTTGAAGGTATGCATGTTGAATCATTGTTACTTGAGTGTTAATAATGTCATAACGAGGCGCCCTTAGTTATTACTTATTGAGAACAAGCATGCACCTCCACCATAAATTAAATTGTAACAGTAAAAATTGTTTCTCATCTCATAGTTGGACTTTGTACGGAGCTTCACAAATATAGAATAGCCTCTTCCTTGAGTGAAGGCTCTTTCTTCTGTTTGCAGGTTCATGCTCCATCGTCGACTATGGATGCTCCTTCATCGACGAACGCATGCTCCATCATCGATGAAGGCATTTTCCATCGTCGACGTAGGAGCAGCCTTCATCGACGAAGGTTCATGCCTTTGTTGACGAACGCATGCTGCTTTGTCAACGATGGTTCTTCCCTTCATCGACGTATGTAATGTTTTTTAAATCTGAGATTTGTCCAAAAAAACTTTTTGTTATTTTAAATAAAACTTGTTCTAATTAATTTTTAATAGTTTGCTTATAAATAATACATAATAAAATAATTTTTTTAATTTAACCAACTTTTTTGATCTTCCAAAAAATTATTTTGAAAGCACAAGAAAATATTTTTTTTTGTGTCATTTTGTTTAGGGTTGTGATGGAAATTACATGGAAATTATTTTAAAAATTTTATATTGGATTTGTTTATGTAAAATAAATATAATATTTTTTTTTCAAAATTTTTTAGAGTTGTGAGAAAGAGTCAGGTATTATTAAAAAACATAATTTGGTAAACAATTTAACTATTAAAATATTTTGATAACAATAAAAATAAATTGAAATGTGATATATTTGAATATCCATATTTAGATATTTGAGATTCGAATAAAAAATAAATTGTAATCAAATGTGATAATATTAAATAATAAACTAAAGCTAAATTATCATTTAATATTTAATGTAATTTAAGTAGAACTATAAATATTTTTATTTAATCTAGAATTGTATAAGAATAAAAATATTTAGACATTTAATTTAAATAGTTAAAATTACATTTAACACTGAATATATTATATTAAAATAGAAAATTCATCAAAATGGGGAAAAATATATGTTATATTTAAATATATTTAGATTTAAGCTGTGTATTTAAATACATTTGGATTTAAATTTAAGTTGTTTCAGTTAGTTTTGTAAAGCAAATATATATTTTTTTTAAATGAAATCTCTACATTTTTATTTAACATTAAATATATAATATTAAAATGCAAAAAAATATTTGTATAATGTTATACCTAAACATGTTTAATTTTTTTTTTTTAATTTTTTTAGTCATTTTGCGTGCATAACCAAAACATGGTTCTGTGGCTCGTAGAATAGCAAAGTAGTTCTATGGCTCATAGAACAGCAAGGTGGTTCTGTGCTTTACAAAACGACAATGTCGTTCTGTGCTTAGCAAAACCACAACATGGTTTTGCGGCTCGCAGAACCACAAGGTGATTTTGCGCTTCGCCGAACGACAACGTGGCACAGAACTACTAAATATTTAAATAATTATTTAATATTAAGTATTCTAAATTATTAATTAAATTGTAAATTTTATTGATTGTAATAATTTTTAAACATTAAGTTATATCTTAAATCAAAAGGAAAAACATATGTGGATAATATTAATGTTTGTGTAAAAATTAAAATCTGTAAATATTAATTTGTAGCTATAATATTCAATAATTTAAATCTAAAAATACTTAAATATTAATATTTAATTTAAAGTTTATCAAATATATAAAATATCAAAAATAATTTAGTTATTTAAATATTTAATAGAGTAAATTAAATATTCTTTTTGTTGGTATTCAATCACAAAGTTTTTAAATCAAATTTTCAATGATTTTAAGGATCATTTTTTTTCCAAAAGCTCTACGGATTTAATTTTTGTCTATTCAAAACCTTTTGAAATTAGAGTTTGGAATAAAATGTTAATCCTAATATAAAATATAAAAATATTAAATAACAAACCAAAAGTAAAACTTATAAATATTAAATTAAATTAAAATTTTATAAAAATAAAAATATTTAAATATTTTATGTAGATATGTGGATATTTATTTAACACTAACTAAATTATGTATCAAATTAAACATATGTTCCAGATTGCAATACCTTCTTTTTTACATAGAGAGAGGTTGATACTTTTTTAAGAGGCATGACAAAATGTATGCATGTGTATGTTATATGTTAACTTTAAAAAAGTCTTTAAAATAGAATTAAATATCACTGTTTATTCTTTTTAATTTTTTTTATGGTTTTTAAATTTTTTTTAGTAGTTGTGTTGTTCTGTGAATTCTGCCAGAACGTGGTTCTACAGTTCGCAAAACTACAAGTGGTTCTATGGTATACAGAACCAAAACCGAGCCTGGTTCTGCGGTTCGCAAAACCACTACCTGGTTCTGTGGAGGGAAGAACTACATTTCTGTGCTATAAGTTCTGATATTTTTATAATTACAATTTTTATTATTTGTTTTTCTATTATACACATTATTTAAATATTTAAATAATTATTTAATATCAAATATTATAAATTAAAATGGAAAAAAAATATTTAGATAATATTAATGTTTATGTAAAAATTAAATTATATAAATATTAATTTGAAACGATAATATTTAATAATCTAAATCTAAATCTAAAAAATACATAAAATTTTAAATTTAAATATCGTACTTAAATTTTAAAATTTAAAGAAATTTAAAGTAGGGTTGCGGAGCAAAAGCTTAGGAAAATAGAATAGGTCAATAGTAATAAATGCTAGTAATAAATGGTCGGTGAGAGAGTCATGCAAAGCAAGTGAATTTATTGAGTCTTATTGATATCTTTCATGATACGTCTTTTTGCTTTCTTTTGCTTATTTTGGTTCCTTCTTCCTTCCTTTTATCCCTACCTTTTCGGATTTCCTTTGTTGAACCCCTTTGATAGAGTATTCCTTCGTTCGCTCGTTTCGTTTGTTCATTCACAGAGCATTTCTTCCTTTGCTTGTTTCGTTTATTTGTTGTACTCCTTTATTGTATAGAGCAGAGCAAAGTACAAAGAAGTTTTTGAAGAAAATACCCCTAAATGCAGGAACGAAGTAAGTACTATTTTGTTTATATGACACATCGAGTTTTATTGGTTCATCGCTTCCTTTCCAGAGTAAAACATTTTTGGAAAACAATTCTTGAAGGAAAAACAGAATAAATGCACTCAAGAATTTATTGAGTTTTTTGAATTAATGTATTGGTATCTGTTTTATTGTTTTCTTTCCTTCGTTGCATAGAGTAAAATATTTTTTGCAAAAAAGAATTTTTTAATCAAATATGGATAAATGCACACTACGTAACTGCCACTACTGTTGAATTCATTGATTTTTATTCAATGTTTTTTTTTTTTTTTTTGTTCTCTTTGTTTTGTTACAGAGTAAATACTTTTTCAAGGAAAAATAGTGGCGCAGGAAGTGAGTACTATTAAGTGAATTGAGTTTTATTGAATTAATGTATGATGCACCCTGTTTTGTTGTCAGAATTTCTGAACAAAAGTAAAAGAGTTTGGATTTAGATTGAGCAAGAGGAGGGAGTGATTCTCAGGACACAATGAAAAAAGGAGGAAGAATTAGTGACATTAAGAGTATAATGATGGATAAACAATTGGAGACCACAGCCAAAGATTTGGGTTTAGGGGCTGATTTTCGTTTAAGATTACCTAGAGGGGACGAAAGAGCGAATCAAATGGTAGAGAGATCTCTCCCTATATATAAGAAGTATGTAAAATATGGTGTACGGGTACCTTATTTAGGTCCCTTGGCTGTTGTTTTGAGATGTTGGAATATATTTCCAACTCTGTTTATTCCTAGTGCATGGAGGCTGATAGTGGCTATTGCTAGTTTATTGAGCTTCGGTCATCTGAGATTTGATTTTGATATTCTGTTGTTAGTTTTTTGTTTAAGAAAGTATGTCGGAGGAGGTGCAAATGAAGATTGGTATTATGTCCAGCCACGCAAAGAGTCTAATTAGAAGTTCTTTTATAAGGAGACCCTTGATAGGTCGTGGAAAAAAAAATTTCTTTGTGGAGTTTGCAAACGAAAGTTTAATTCTATTTATACCGGTAGATGGGGAACCTCTTGTATCGGCCTCCAACCCTTTGTCTCCTCCTTCAGTACACGCGGGTTTTGTTAAATCGGTTGGTAGATTCTATGTTGCAAAGAGTAGGACTCTTTAGGTGGAGGCACTCATTGAGAATGAAATGCTAAAGCTGGTTGGTCTTTTGTTAGATGAGAACTTGCAGATTCAAAAGCCATTTATGTTAGAGAAAAAGCTAAGAATGTTGTAGACTTTTTAAGCCATGCAGAAGGTAATGATCTCGACAGAGTCACTCATAAAGAGATCTGTCCCAAAAAAATTATGGAAGAAGAAAGTCAGTCGGAGGAGTATACATTGGCAGAAACTTTTTTAGGAAAAAAAGGAGCTTTGTTTGGACAACTAGTAGTGAGGAGGGGGATGACGATGATGAGATTAGCAAACAAAGCAAACAGAGTACTATGGCTGGGGATGGTGGCAAAAATGAGAAAGATCTAATTGTTGTCCTTGACTACGATGATGATGGCGACAATGACGCAAATTTGGCAAGGGATTTCGATGCGGGGACCATGGAGTTGGCTGTAGACAAACAAGTAAGGTTAACTACTGAAAAGTTAACCATTGAGAGTGGTTCTCTAGTGCTGTTCTACCCATTGATAGGTCCAAGGACCTAAAACAGAAGGGAATTGCTGCAAGTTGTGATGTTCAAGATTTCTGCTACTTGGATCTTGTCAAGGATAGAAAGTTTGTGGACAGAGTCGATTTCACTTGTAATGAAGCTCTGTTGAACCGGTTATCTTTGGAGGAAGGAGATGATGCTGTTATAAGTCTTTTGCTTCAGGTACTTGTTCAAATATAATAAAATTTTGTTCAAATGTAATATGTGATATATTTGATATAAGAATATCGTATTTGTGAATTAAAATGTGCTTTATTTATTTATTTATTTATTTATTTATTTTTGCTTAGACCGCCACGTTTACTGAATTTCAAAGATCGCGAAAAAGAGCTATAATAAGTGAGATGCACATTAAGTTGGAGGAGCAGTCTCAAATTAGTGCAGCAGATGCGGAAAGGATAGAAGAATTAGTTATGATGGTAAAGAAAAAGGAAGAAATGACAGAAATGATGAAGACCGATATCGAAACATCTTATCAAATCACTGACGTAGCATATCAGAGTGTGAAAAGTTGAATGCTATATTGAGGAAAACTGAAACGGAGCGGCAGGCCACTATAAAATTAACGGAGGAGAGGGGGAGGCTGTGTAAGCTTCAGAGAAAAGGGTCACGGAAATTCAACAAGATTATGAGAGCCGAAATTAGAAACTTGCAAACAAATTGTTAAGAGAGCAAAATTTTATTCGTAGAGTTGGGTTGGAAGGATCCTTTTTGGGTAGTATTGATGATAATAATTCATCGAGATTGGACCTAGAAGTTTTTGCTGACTCTGTTAGTGAAAAAATTGTTAATATGGGTTCTCGTGTTGCTTCTCTTCGACAAGATTTCATTCGTTTGCAACAAAAACGTGCCCGATCTCCTTCTCCATAAATGTGCTTAACACTAGTGATATCCTTCGTAAATGTGCTTATAACTGTTGTTGTGGGTAGCTGTTTACAACTCTTGACAAGCATGCTAATTTTCACTCTGAAGATATAAAGATACGATTAGAGAGGAGTTTCTGTCAATGGACAATGTTTGATAATGTTTATTGTCTGGCATTTCAGGATGGCGGTCTTGATTATAAGGAGTTTATGGCACTGATGAAAAGGGAAATATGGTATGGAGTGCAGAAAGAAGAATTGTGGTATCGGATACAGGGAGGGTCAGGACCATCTGAGTTTTCTAAGATCATACCAGTTATCAATATTTAACTGTCTCAATCCTTCCCTTTTTTTTCCTTCCCTTTCTGAGTTTTTTTTTTTCTTTATTGTATTGTCAAGTAACTCTGTAATCAGTTAACTGAATGTTAATTTGGTTTCTATGGTGAATATGTGAAAAGAAAAGGGGAAAGTTATTTTTCATTCTCTATTATCTTTGTATCTTTAGTTGTGTCTAGTTTTGCTTTATAGCTGAAGTAGATGAATATGTGATGAGAAAAGCAAAGAGTTATTCATTCTTTGTTCTCTTCCATCTCTTTATCCTTGGCATGTTCCTGGAAGTAGTTCTGTTTTAGTTATGCATTTTCAAAATTCTGTCTTTGTAGTTCTGTTTTGTCTGTGCGGTTCTACTTTCCTTTTTTTAATGGTTAAGTTTTCCCACTTCTGTTTTACAAAGTTGTTCTACGTTTGGAAAGTGGTTCTATAGTTTTGCATTTGCAAAGTAGTTCAGTCTATGTTTGTGAAGTAGTTCAGCATCAGCGTTCCGTAGTTTTGCTTTCTGCTTTGATATGCTTCTGTTTTGCTAGTTCTATTTTGCAAAGTACTTCTGTGTTTGAGAAGCATTTATGTGTTTGTAAGTAGTTCTGTTTGCGTAGTTCTGGTTTCTGAGTTAATATAATTATGCTTTGCAAAGTAGTTCTGCATCTGCTAGTTTAGGGTCTGTGTATTATTCATGCTAGTTCTGCTTTGCGTTACATAGCAGTTTTGCTTGTGCATAGTTCTGCTTTAGGCATACAACCTAAACAATATATATATATATATATATATATATATATATATATATATATATATATATATATATATATTTAAATATAGTAATAGTATACAAATACTATTTTCCATTTTAATATAATGTATCGAATGTTAAAGAATCAGTTATTTTTTTATACAATCTTAAATGATAAAAATATTTGTAAGTTTATATAAAAAAAATCAATAATGTAGCTTTGGTTTATAAAATGATTTAATGCGTCAAATTATTTAGACTTTCTCCTGCATGGCGTATTTGTATTTGGATAATGTATTTGTATTCAAAAAATAACAGAAGGGTGCTGTTAGCAGCAAGACTGGTAATGTCCTGTAGGGAAAAAGTTCCAATCTTATGGATAACAACTTTTTCATGCTTCAATGGAGAAGATCTAATTTGCACATAGATTGGAGAAAGATTCATAAGCAGAATTCAATATAATATACAATATAATATATGCATCATCCAAAGAAAAGCCAAGGATATCCAAAAGTAATTTGAAAATAACTTGAAAATAATGTGAAAAAGTTGACGTTTTTGTAATTTTGTTTATAATTCAACTTTGTTGTTTAGGTTCAGGCAACCACAATAACGTACAAGGACTTATTTTCTTTGTAACTTTGATGCGACTCATTATTGATAATTTTGGGAAAAAAGCGTATATGGGAATTCTTTTTTCAACTGTTCAATCATTTTAGTACTCATCAATGACTTACTTTTTGCTTTTTCTTTGTGGATGAATATGGTTCATTTGCTTTATGTTTCTCTCTCCTTTGAAAAGGCTAGTTTTGAAAGAATTTCACTTTCAAATTATGCTTTGATTTGTTATAATTTGGGATTATTGATTGAGGTTTGATGCATAATTAACAATATTAATAATTACGATCAATAATATCAATGAACCTGGAGCATATTTCTTCAAATTTAGATGGTTTTATGTCAGTGGTTACAATTGACAAAATTTAATATTCAACTCCTCAAAAAAAAATTAATAAAAAATAACTTTCGTTTGTCAATGAAGGAACCTGCCCTCGTCAATGAAGGGAGGTCCCTCGTCGATGTAGGTTCATGGTTTCGTCGACGAAGGTTCATGCCTTCGTCGACGAGGGCAGCCTTCTTCATTGACGAAGGAACCTTTTTTTTTTCAATAGGTACTGAATTTTAAATTTTCTAAATTACGATGAAGAATAAAAAAAAATGTGGACGAAAGCTAAAACGTTTAGTCCCGTGGGACAAAAAATTTGGGATTTTTTTTTTTGGGTCTATATATACTGTGTATAAACAATATAGCTAGTGTATGAATAAAGACAAACGTTAAATAAATTAGTTCGTGTTATTCCTAAAAGATGCTTAGTCAAATTTTTTTGTTGTTATTTTAAATAAAATACACGGAGACAAAAATTCATGAAAAAAATATTATTTTTAATAGTTCGTGTGTAAATAAGAGAGATATTTAGTGCACTTTTTCAAATGAGGGGCTAATCTATTATAGATCTAATATATTAATATTATTAATTTAAAAACATATAAGTTTTTAATTTAATCTATTAATATTATTAATTTAAATGATATGAAATTATGATCTTTAACTATTCATGTTATTATTAAACAATTGTAATAATACTAAATTGTTTTTTTATAAAATATTTTCAATATCATAGAATTTTATATAATATAAGAAAAATAATTAAATAATATTAAATTAGCCATTTAATATAATAAAACTTCTAAACAAGCCACGTTTAAGGAAAAAAATTCTATTTGTTTTAAAAAACAAAAGGGAATATCATAATTTTTTTTTATCTAATTTGCACTTGTAAGTTTATCTAAACATATTGAAAAGAAATCATAGGAAAATGAAACCCATCAAAATTATCTAAACATATTCTCAAAGCGTTATATATTATTATATATGCATAAAAATTGGAAGAGATAGTGACATCTTGCAAAAATTGAAAATAAACAAGTGGTGCGAAATTTAAAATTTGATATTAGTCTAAATGTGTGAATACACCGAGTATGTATGATACAAAGGAAAAATTTTCTCAACTCCGTAGGTATTAAAAATAATAACAGAAAATATTGTTTCTGATTCTGGAATGAAAACAAGCACCTCATTATGATAGAGATTATGTTTAAGAACAAAATTGTTCCGGTTCTTCTTAATATGCTTTCCTTGGATTCCAACTTCAAGAGATTGTGTCCCAGTTTTCAAAATCACGATCAGAGTTTTTTCAGCATTAACAAAATAGTTGACAAACCGAGGTATTTCTTGGTGACCGAACAAGAAAAGAAGAAAAAAGTTAATATAAAAAAAAAGATGTTTTGAATTTTAAGAAGAGATGTGCATTATTAATTTATATGGATTGGCTGCAGAAAATGCTTGATAAAAGCACACGGAACTGCAAAGATATTGAATACAATCAGGTTTCAGTGATGTAGAAATGACTTCTTTCGATACCGAACTATTTTCTTGTCCTGCAGATAAACATTGAACTAAACCATAAATATGGAGTTATATACAAATATATATTTATATACATACGTATTATGATTTATAAAGGAAAATATCAAATATGTCAATTCGTGTTATTGCAGAATACTGGGTAATGGAGCTGTCTAGCTTAGGTAAACTTGTTTTTGAAATTCGTAGAAATGAATAACATCAAAGACAAGATCTCCAATGTGTCTAACGAGTAAGGTGTGGTGTTCTTTAAGAAGATTACTATCAAGGTATTCTGCTAGTGCATCTTCATACAAGTTGTTTGTCAGGCTAAAGGACCAATCACGCATTTCATGCCTGAATGTAATTCTATTCTGATGGTGTCACTCTAACAACATCCGAAGTTGTACAGATAAAAGCTGTGGTTTACAAATAAAGAGATTCAACAATTTTTTTTCTCTAGTTCATATGAGATTAAAAAGGCTATACAAATCATAGAAAATGTATTAAAATGTATTACACAAGAGGTGTATACCTGGTATTTCTTACAACGTAGAAAAAAGCAGCACGATTCTAAATTAGCATTCTATAGATTTGTTGAAGGCATATCCATTGTTTTTCATTCAATAAGCTATAATAGACTTTTATTTTTTTGAGTTGTTGTATTTTTTATTTGAGTTCGGAGAAAAAATCATGCAATAAATAATTAAAGATAGCCGGAACAAAGAATGGGGGTGAACAACAAGTAGCTGTAAAACCCAGAATATTTTTTGTCCTGTAGTAACCCGTGACTTTTTTTTTTGTTACCATGGCTGCTATACTTGCTTTCTAGTACTATTAAGAGGAAAAGGATTATGGACTGGAATACAAGGCGGTGCCGTATTTCAAACAATTTTGCTCATAGTTATAACAAGCTGTACTGATCGGAAGAAACAGGTTATATATCATCATTCTTTTTCTATTTAAGCTTTGGAATTCATCCGACCCTTCTAGATTGAAAATTTGCTTATTTGAAATGGTGTTTCTTGTGCAACCTCTTAAGGCTAGGGAGAGGCTTTTTGTGAAGGATGATTTAGTGGATTCTATTGTAGCATGAATGTTGCATCCACTTGCTTTGGTGTAAAAATGACATGAAGTATCTATTGAAAGAATGGCAAATGTAAGGAGAGTGTCAAAATTATATGTTAACTTTAAAAAGTCTTTAAAATGAATTAAATATCATTGCTCATTCTTTTTAATTCTTTTTATGGTTTTTTTAATTTTTCTTAGTAGTTCTGTTATTCTACGAGTTCTGCGGTTCGTAGAACTAGATTGTGGTTCTACGGTTCATAGGACTATAAGCGGTTCTATGTTGGTAGAATAGAGCCTGGTTCTACGGTTCGTAGAACCACTATGCGGAGGGAAGAACTACAGTTCTGTGTAATAAGTCCCGATATTTTTATAATTCTAATTTTTATTATTTGTTTTTATATTATACACATTATTTAAATATTTAAATAATTATTTAACATCAATATTCTAAATTAAAATGGAAAAAATATCTGGATAATATTAATATCTTAGTAAAAATTAAATTATATAAATATTAATTTGAAACGATAATAAATCTAAAAAACACATAAAATTTGCATTTTGCCAAACAACAACGTGGTTCTGCGCAATGCAGAACCATAAAATATTTAAATAATTATTTAATATTAAGTATCCCAAACTATTTACTAATCATAATTTTTACTAATAGCATTTTTACTATACATACTATTTAAATATTTAAATAATTATTTAACATTAAGTATTCTAAATTAAGAGGAAAAAAATATATGGATAATATTAATGTTTGTGTGAAAATTTAAATCTATAAATATTAATTTGAAACTATAATTTTTAATAAATTAAATAAAAAAAAACTCAAATATTAATATTTAATTTAAAGTTTGTAAAATATTGAAAATATAAAAAATAATTTAGTCATGTAAATATTTAATAGAATAGATTAAGTATTCTACTAGTTGGCAATCAATCACAGGGTTTTTAAATCTATGTTTCAATGATTTTAAGAATTATTTTTTATCCAAAAGTTTTATGGATTTAATTTTTATTTATCCAAAATAAAGTTTGGAATAAAATGTTAATCGCAATACAAAATATAAAAACATTAAATAGCAAACCAAAACAAAAACTTATAAATATAAATATGCAATTTAAAATTCGATAAGAAAAAAATATTTAAATATTTAATGTGAATATATAGATAATTAGTAGTTCTACAGTTCGCAGAATGATGAGATGGTTCTACGCTTCACGGAATGTCAGCGTGGTTCTGCGCTGAGCAGAATCACAGCGTGCAAAATCATAACATGGTCCTGCGGGTCACTGAACGACAAGATGGTTCTGTGCTTCGCCAAACGACAACGTGGTTCAGCGCAGCGCAGAATTACTAAATATTTAAATAATGCTTTAACATTGATTATTCTAAATTATTTACTAAATGATAAGTTTTTATTGATTGTATTTCTACTATACACACTATTTAAATATTTAAGTAATTATTTAATATTAAGTATTCTTAATTAAAATGGGAAAAATATGTGGATAATATTAATCTTTGTGTAAAAATAGAAATATGTAAATATTAATTTCAAGCTATAATATTTAATAATTTAAATCTAAAGAATACATAAATGTTAATATTTAATTTGAAGTTTGTATACAAAATATGGAAAATAATTTAGTTATTTAAATATTTAATAGAATAAATTAAGCTTCAATCACAAAGTTTTTAAATCAGAGTTTCAGTGATTTTAAGTATCGTTGTTTATCTACGTGTCTAACGAGTAAGGTATGGTATTCTTTAATAAGATTACTATCAAGGTATTCTACTGGTGCATCTTCATGCAAGTTGCTTGTCAGTGTAAAGGACCAATGACCAATTCCATGTTTGAATGTAATTCTATTTTGATGATGCCGTTCTAACAACATCCCAAGTAGTACACGTAAAAGCTGTGGTTTATAACTAAAGAAATTCAACAATTTTTTCCCTACTTCATATCAAATTATAGAGGCTATAGAAATCATAGAAAATGTATTAGACGAGTTGTATACTTGGTCTTTCTTGTAGCGTAAAAAAAAGCAACATGATTCTAAATAAATGTTCTATAGATTTGTTGAACGTATGTCGATTGTTTTTCATTCAATAAGCAATAACAGACTTTTATTTTTTGAGCTGGTGTATTGTTTTTTTTTTATTTTTGAGATTAGAGAAAAAACGATGGAATAAATAATGAAAGATAGTTAGAGCAAAGAATAAGGACGAACAACAAGTAACTGTAAAGTGTAGAATATTTTTTGTTCTATAGTAACCCATGACTGTTTTTTTCTTTTGTTTTGTAGTAACCCGTGAACGTAATTTTGCAGTTTTTTTATGATTTAATTTATCTTGAAAAAGTTTTATTTATCCCTATAAAAATATCTTTTTTTTTTTAAATTGCGTGATGAAATTCAGTGTCGTCAAAACGTTAATTATGATGAAACATGTTTATGTAAATAATAAATAGGAAGTATTCACTGATCATAAAGTATTAGTTTTGTGGACACAGTTTTTAAAAAAGTCAAAGAGCATTAGTTTTAGTAAATACATGATGAGTGGAATAGTTTCGTGAAGGAAACAAAATGATATAACCAAGCTTGTTTCGTGGTCCTCTAGGCACCACAGGTACAAAAGTATTTTATAATGCTTTTTTTTTATTAGGGAGCAGTTTAGCTTAGTTTTTGTTTTTTGGGAAGATTTACATCTATGGGTTGTGGAGGTTCTCCAATCTTTAGGCTATCCTCTTGTATGTAATTAAACCTATGAAGTAGTGAACCCTTGGCTCTTACAAAGAAACCATCAATTCTGAAATCAACAAAGCAAAATGCCGAAGTTATCATGCTATAAAAACAAGAAGGAAGACTTGCTATGCTAGGAAAAAAACAGAGGTCGCACTTGGTTCATATCCACCTAAAGAAAGGGAAGACGAAGAAGAAGAACCAATAGTACATTATTCAGAAAGGAATGGACTATCAGTGTTATATTCAGAAGCATCACAATAATATATGACAGTGAACTGTTGTTTTACATCTATTGTTTCAGAGCGAATCGGTCTTATGTATGCAACAGAAGTTTTTTCTTTCAAGATTTCATGAACAACGTTCAGGGGGAGTTCAATGTTCTTGTAAAAATATGAAAAAAGAATTAGTGTGGTAAATTGGAAATGAGACTTCCACGATATAGATCTTGTATTTGGATAATGAATGAATAATCTAAGTATAGTAATTTTTTAAACAAATGATGTACTAACTACGTAAATAAAACCTGATTAAAATGTTCCATTGCTTCAACAGCTGTGAAGGTCAGTAATTTCTCAGCTAATTCTCCAAACACAAAAGTAGTTACTTTACCGGTGTGTCTTGCAAAACAACATTAAAGCGACATCTGTAAAGGACAAAGTATACATATAGAGGAATGAGATTAGAGACACAAGAAGAATGGTCGTAAAATAGTTGCAAAAGTCCAAACAAGCAATTTGGGACAACAAAAACCATAACACAAATTTGATCAACTGTTATAGAAAGTTACCTTGGTTTGGCTGTTTGTCTTTCCTTGCATGAATTACACAAGAAATCTACGTTAAGTGAAGCTGCCGTAGAGTGAAAGCAATTGCTACATGCCATATACCAATATTTCTAAAAAAATATGTTCAAAGGAGAACTACACCTTTACCTATACTATCTGAGATTGGATCATAGAAAACGTAAGTAAAATATAATGATTACGAAGAAGTATCTATATTCAAACTTCTTATTTTTTTTTCAAGAAAATGGTCTACCTTCTGTGTTGCTGTCAAATTACATATCTTAGTTATCTTCTCATTGGCTCTGAACTAGATGTCAGGATTGTAATAATCATATTTTTTATGGGCAACTATATCCTAAAGCAATTAGTTGTCTACAAAAGAAATAATTGAACAATATATAATATATAACAGCCATATATGTTAAAACCAAGATTAGTTTTTTAAAAATACACAATTACCAGTTCTTTAGTTAGCGTGCTTCTTGGATTGTGGATCAATGAGAATAATCGAATCAAACCAAGTAGAGAGTGCGACACCTTGCAAAAAGAAATGAGATAGATAAGATCCATCTGTATAAAAAAAATAAATGGAAAAGATAAGGAATGATGGATTTCTTCTTAATACCATTGTAAGAATTTACTTTGATTTTTTTGCAGACAATAACAGGATATGTACGGATATTTGCTAAGATTTGTTGTCCTTCATTGTCCACGAAGGCATCCCAGAGAGATAATTTAAGGGTCTGAAAACTGTTTTTGGAAAGGAGATATTAGTTAGGAATAAATTATTATTTTGTTTGAGATGGCAAAACTTAAAGACCCTTACCTTTCATCGACAATCACTAATTTTTAAACAATAGAATTCTTCTCTTGCCTAGTTACGTTTGTTGGTTCCAATGCATGAATGAAACCCCCAAAATATCTGGATCACAAATAACCTCAGAAGAGAATCAGAAAATAAACATTCACAGTGAAAACCAAAACATATATAATCTAAAAGAAAAAAAAATCCATAGTGAAAAATGAAAGTCCATCTAAAATGAAACATACCCACAGATTTATCCCTGCGATCCATATATTGGACTAAATCTGTAAATTTTGTATAGTTAAAGTTCACAGGCATCACATCATCCTCGTTCTTTAATTCCTCCACAAGTGTTCTTGTGGATATTATCCATTGAGTTTTGATGTTTGTGTTCTGAAACCTCAGAGGAATTGGTCTTACAATGGCATTTGATATGAGATAAGTTTTGTACACTTGTAACATGGGGTTCATTCTAGGGATATCTGCATTAAACATTATTCCCTCTACTTGAGTTCCCTATGTCAAAACAGAGATAAGCATGAGGTTATATATTATGATATTTTTTTCAAGCAAGTATTATCTTATAATAATAATATTCTAAATGTTTCATAGCAGAAATTGTAAGTTGTAAAAATATATAATAAGCCCTTGGTTGGAAAAATATTACATGATAAAGATCTATACTCCTGAAAAAATATATAATAAGCTCTTGATTTCAAAAAGATTCGAAGATAAAGATCCATACTTTGGAATCCACGAAAATGTATTTTTGCCTCTTCGTTGGGATATTAATTGATGTTGTAATATGTTGCTTTTCCTGGACTGTGATTTTGCAAGTCCAATTTTGTGTATCGGAGTGATATCTTTTATGATAGAATAATTTTACATCCTAAAAAACGAAGGAATAGTAACAAAAAAGGTTAGAATAAAATATTAAGTAAAAACTACTGAATAAGAGCAAAATCATGAATATTCATATATACCTGAATGAAAAAAAAAATCTACAATTTAGTGAGCCTAAACACTTTAGTAAAGACAACATTTCTTGTTTTACCATCCAATTTTACATTATCAAATGTTCCAAGAACTATTAGCACCTTAATTGTATCAGTGGATCTAGCTCTAGACAATACAACATAGAGTTGGCCATGAGAGAAAACATGTTTGTGTATATAAATTCCAACGTAATCCAATGTTTGTCCTTGAGATTTGTTTATTGTCATGGCAAAGCATAACCAAATAGGGAATTGTGTCCTTATGAAAGGAATCTCATTTTTTTCATTATCAGAAGTCTACAAAAGAATTCTAGGGATAATACTTTTTTTCTTGTGTACTGTCCACAACCTATCTCTGCACAAATAGAATACTATCCTAACTGCTTGCATATCAGTCTTGTCCCATTGCACAAGCCCTCTATTGGGTTCATATTCCGATGCAACATAATAGGACAATTTTCTTTAAGTGACAATCTATAAGGTGGTAGATCTCTTAGATTTTGGCTATTTAAAAAATCCTCATAGTCTCCTTGATGGCGTTACAGTCCTATCCGATGCTATGTATGTGCAAATTTCCAGGGAATCTTTCAATTATAAGTTCATTAAGTTTATGAGCAGAAGTATTCTTGGGAGCAAGAATGTATCTATTTATCATCTGATAGAGTCTTAGATCATGGAAAACAGAGTGTATCATTCTGTCATAAAACAAAGCACACCAGTTAAAAATATAATATGTCATCGATACAATATTATATTATTAGATGTTAGTATAGATCGCAATGAATTACCTATCTAAGACGGATTTCTATCGATATTTGGAATTACAATATTAGGAGGAAGAGTAACTTCACCATTGTTATCAATCGGTTCCTTTCCTTCACCAATTCTTAATAAGAAATCACAAAATTCTAGATTCGAAAGAGCCCTCATATTTCGGTTCAATGCTAATTTATACATATTTTTCCATAAGAGCGAGCTCAAAAGACTTGAATCAATCAGAATCTGTTTGGAAACTTATTCTATGACTGGTAATGTTTGCCTAAAATCTCCACCAAAACAACTTTGCCTCCAAAAGGGATTTTAAACTCCGTTATATCTTTAAGCAAATTGTTAAATGCTTCAATAGACTTTCTTTTTGCCATCGATGCTTCATCCTACAAGATTATATTTGATTCAACAATTAGTCTAGCAACGCTACTTTGTTTACTTAACTGACAAGTTTTCATTTTTGAGAAATCCAAGGGTATCTTGAATCTAGAATGTGCAGTTCTACCTCCTGGAAGGATTGATGCTGCAACACCCAATGTTACAATAGCAATAGCAATAGCAATATAACCGTTGGATCTCAAGGTAGCAAGTAGTGATCCATAGAGAAAAGTCTTTTTAGTTCCACCAGTCCCATCAACAAAAAAAGATTGACTTTTGTTGTTGAAAATAGAGTCTAATATCGTATCAAATGCATACTTTTGTTCAGAATTCAACCTTGAAGAAAGAAGCAAATCCGCTAGAATCTAGATGCTTACCTCGCTTTCGGCTTCTTTTGTTGTCTGTTCTTGATACTCAAATCCACAACGATCGTCAGGTATATGATAATCAGCTAAACTTTTCCCTATTAAATAAAGTAATCTATTTAAGTCAAAGCGGACCTTGTCATTTTCCTGGAAAGAATTAAGTTGTCTTAGTTTCAAGCATGGTTATAGTCAGCAGAAAGGTCACTTTTGAATTTCTCCCATAAAGATGATAGGTCTGTAAGAGAACAATAACACAAAACAGTGGCAAATAGCAACCTAAAAGACGATGGCATCTCAAACATGACAGCCTCAGAAAGAGTTTCTTAATATATTGATCAAATCTCAATAGACCAAGTCTTAGTGCTGCTTCTCTGTAAGAGTGAGCTTTTTCTCCTTCGATGGTCAATAGATCATCAAAACATGTTGATCCATGAACATGAGTAAGTAAAAGTCGTAGATAATATTGTTCACCTTCTTTGGGACTTACAGTAACTAATCTTCCTATAACCATCTGTCATTTTCTTTCTAACCATGCTTTTATTCTAGAACTCTAAACAAAATATTTAGGAAATTCTTTATACAGGCATTTCAACTGTTGCGCTCATTCATTAAATTTATTCATTTTGAAAAACTCAGTCAACATAGTTGTAGAGAAGTCAACGTTTCTTAGTAGATGGGCCAAATTAGACTCATTGTTAAACAAAACAAGCTGCTGATCTGGAAGATGAACCTGAAGAGTATAGACTGTTGGGGTCATTTCGTTTAGTCGAAATTCATAAATTCGCCATAAAGCTTCAGGGGGAGAAATCCACCTTGCCTGCTAAAATTCTTTTATTTCATCGATATCATTAAGAGAACCTTCGTTTACTATTTGAAAACTAATGAGGTCATGACCTTTGAAAACATATTTGTAGAGATACTTTACAAGTTTCAAAGTAGAACATATCTCCACATTTATGTGACAGTTGAGCATGGCAAGAAGATATGGATTATAAGGTACGACCCATTGATTGTCTAAATCGTAACCACGGACTTTAACTATTTTGCCATTATCCCTCCTTCTATAATATGGATATATATCTTCTCCATGAACTGTGTAATTAGAGAAGTTTTTAGGATAATGATTCTTGCATATACCATTTTTCATGCAGGAACAATTCTTATCCATATCAACACAAGAACCATGAATCATGTGCTTAATAATAAGGGAATATAAGTAACCATTTTCCTGAGGTATTTCAGCACATACAATTTTATTATACGATTCTGGATTAAGCAACTTAAATTGCGGCTTCAATATCAATAGCAAGTGAGCATGAGGAAATCCACACTTTTGAAACTTAATAATATAAACACATACTACAACTTCTCCAAAAATTTGTTTTTTTAGCAGTTCAGATTTCAATATTTCAAATTTGGCTCTAAAAATACAAACTAATAGATCTTGCCTATCTTGTAGTTTTTCTTGATACTCCAAATTATCTTGAATCTCCTTCCATATTGGATTACATGTCATTGTTAAGAAAATATCTGGCTTTCCATACCTTTGAACCAAAGTCATAACATCTAAATATCTTCGTCTCATATCTCACGGACCACCGATAAAAGAAGCAGGTAATATTATTCTACGACCAACCTGATGACCCTGTGTCTGACCAACCAATATACTGTCCAACACTCCCTACAGAATTTCTATTCTAATTGTTTTTTTTTTTTTTTGTTTCTTTCTATAAAATTAAGTCTGGATGTTTCTATTTTAATATAAATACCGACCACAAACTGTTGCAATAGTCTAAGACAATGTAATAACACGGAGTCATCATTATCTCTTATTCAGAGTCTATAACAGTAGTATTCTCTTGCTGAAATAGCATGCCCTCCATTCTTATTCTCCTCAGCAACTAAAAAAATAGATAGATAATAAGGGGAAAATGTCTTTCTTACAAACATGGGAATAGAAAAACGAAGATAAAAAAACTTGCTTCTTTTTTCCAAATTTATTAAATCTGTGGGACCTTCAATTGAGAAAGGGTCAATGTTAGAATCAGAGAAATCTTTACATCTTCTTCCTTTCTTATATAGTCTTTTAATGCCATGATGCCATCCAGATTCACCTCTAGGGAACAAAAGAGGATACTAATGCATAGTATGGTTGGACTCTATAGCTTGAGTTGGAATGACTATAAACTTGGATGTGAGGGACTAAACTAAGAGCTTCTTTTGTTTCAGTCCAAATAGCAGCAACTTGGGAAGCAGTTGGAAGATTGTACACTCGTTGATCCAATATTGGATAATAGTTTAGAATGATTTTATAGTTTTGAAGATCCTGAATATTCCTCAAGTCCCTAAAAAATCTGGCATAAGGATTATCAAAAAGAATGTTAAGAAGTAACTCCAGGGTGTTTTTTCACAATTTGTCATAGTTCTTAGCTCTCCTTGTGCAGCCTCATCCGTATCATAAAAATAGAGTTGGATTCCATAGGCTTTCTCACTCGACGACACTAAATTGTTGAGGAGACGATATACTTGTCCCTGTATACGAAAAGTATAAACTCCGTGTTTGTTCTTTGTAAGCTCCTTGTCATATTTTGCCGCACACGATGTAAAGGCCAGATTATTATTATAAGTGCGGATGTTATTACGAAAGTATTCACATTGCTCATCACGACTAATAAGCAGGTGTTTAAGAGAATAAGGCATTTTGGGAGCCACTATAGATATCTCTCCTCCATGACAGCAAAATGAAGGAGGTTCTAAACAAAATCGTTTAGCTGTACAAAATTCACACTCTGGAACATCAAGAAGTAGAAAAGTTTGCTGCGGAATATTGTCCAATAGAGAGAATTTTTTCTTCCTTAGGGGAGGAGCTGCAATTTGTTTTAAATTCAAACATGGTTTTAGGTTTAAACCGAAAAGGGAAAAAATGCAAAAGGAAATCTAAGTGAACAAAAAATAATTGACGCAGGTTATATAGGAATTCAATCGTAGATGTAGAAGTCTGACATAACACAGGATTGATATCAATAACCATCACAAAAAATAATTGACGCAGGTTATATAGGAATTCACTCATAGTGCTGGAAGATGATGCAAACGGAGCATCTAAGTGAGAAATAGGAACAAAAGAAGACCGGTCACATTGATCAATGCAAGCACTATGATTCTCAAGCTACACAGAGTCGTTATCGTTGTCATTATCGACGATGTAAATTCTATTCTCTACAAAAGTGTTTGTATCTCTCACGACATTAGTTTTATTTGTGTTTCTTCTTGCAGCATAGGCCTCTCGACAAAGATGCAAAAGTTCTTTTTTTGATGCGGTGGCATTTCTGCATATCGTTTACATTGTTCCACATTTTTATTGATTCTATCCATATTTCCATGAGATGAGATTACGAAAAACACAAAAGCATTAAATTTAAAAATAACAAGATCTAGATTTAAAACCATAAAAGACATAAAGAATAACAAAAAAATACAAAAAACAAAATAGGAAAAAGCAAAAATGGCAAACACAAATGCCAGAGAACATACGATATCTGTAGATGCGAATATGTGTATAGATATTTTGAACACAGAAATATCAAAGCATGCAATTGCACCGTAAAAGCTGAAGGAAGAAAATTACCTAACGTTAAAAACATAGGCAGGAAGAAGCAAAGACGCAACTGGACAAAAGAAAAGAGAACAGCAAATAGAAAACATAAACAATGCAAATAGATCAAGAAAAGAAAAGATCAAAGGGGGCAATTTGAACAAAACAAATTAATTAGGTAAATCATTATAAGGGTTCTTTAAAAAAAAAACGCGGTGCTAAAGATGGTAAAGAAAGAAAATAACTTGGTCAAGAGAGAAGAAGTTTACAAACCCTCAAAACAAGAATTCAATCTATACAAATCATATCAAACTCTTAAGAAAACGTGTACTTCATATATGGCAATCATAACAACTCAACAACTCTTATCAACTCAACAACTCTTATCACCTCAACTTGCATAGAGAGAAGTCTATTTCTGGGAAAAAGAAATATAAAAATGAATGCTTATTCCAATTTATGGTTTATTTATTTATTTATTTATTTATTCAACAGAGAAAACAAATCTGTGTCTCCAATGCATGGTCTCCATTGCGTGCTCAGGATAGAAGGCTACAACATATGCGTGTTCAGGATGAGAGGCTACAACACAAACACCATACAACTATCATCGTTAAGGACACAATTTATTTATTTATTTGAGAAGACAAATCCGTGTCTCTAATACATGGTTTACATTGCATGTTCAGGAAAAAAGGCTACAACAGATGCGTATTTAGGACAAGAGGCTAGAACACAGACACCATACACCTATCCTTGTTAGGAACATCTACATTAGTCTTGTGAAACAACAAGACAATGAGTTATTGTGTGTTCAGGACAAGACGCCAGAAAATACATAAACGATACAGGCACACTCCTATCAACAATCATTTTAATGCAACCACTCCTCCACAGTAACTACTCTACCACACGATCAACCTCATGGGCCGCCTCAGAGATCTTGAGTATCAGAATCTCATGCTTTGAATCAAGAATTATGAAAAATATGATCCATTTCAAATAACGAATGAAAAAAATAAAGTATTTCTGATATTGATTTAATCGGGTCCAAATAAAGAAAAGAAAAATTTTAGGGAAAAAAAGAATATAAGAGACTGAAGCTATGTATCCAGGCACAGGTAGTTGTGGAAGTTTAGTTCTACAGTACAGGACTACATGTTCTATAGAATAGAATACAAGTTTAGTTCTGCAGTACAGTCTAACAAGTTCTACATATGACTGTAGAACAACAACTTTAGTTATGTCACGCAAAACAAAAGGCTTTGCACGACAAGGCTACAAGTTTAGTTCTGCGGTGCAGAACTACAAGTTCCGCACCGCAGAACCACGAGTTTAGTTCTGTGGTTCTACACATCACTGCAGAACTACTCTGCATAACGACTTTTTTCTATTTTTTTATTCCAGAATACAAGTTTAGTTCTATAGTATAGTCCAACAAGTTCTGCATATGACTGCAGAACAACAACTTTAGTTATGTAGCACAAAACAAAAAGCTTTGCACGGCAGGACTACAAGTTTAGTTCTGCGGTGCAAAACTAAAAGTTCTGCACCGCAGAACCATGAGTTTAGTTTTGTGATTCTGCACACCACTGCAAAACTACTCTACATAACAACTTTTTTCTATTTTTTATTTTTTATCAAGCATAACCACCTCTTTTTTATAACCTTCTTTGTAATGGCATTCCTCTAATAATGTAATCATACAAACCACCTTTTTTTATATAAAACACTTCTTATCACGCAAACCTACCTTGGCTTAAACCTAGTTGTTAAACATAGTTGGAAAAGCTCATTTTCGAAGTCCAATTATGAAAAGTCACTTGACTTCTTAATAGTCACCACTGGTAGTGGACGAGTACGCCTGCAAGATTCAATTGCTTTAAAATATTGCAGTAACTGAAACTATCATGACAATAAAAAGTAATGCCTTTCATATAGACTTCAATAAAAGTCAAAAGTGGGGATTGTAAACAACACAATAAGTGCAAGATGTTCCATACAAAAACACTATTGGCAGCAGCAAAAGAAACCAATATGGTAATGATGCTAGAAAAACCAAGTACAGTGGATTACCAATGTATGTATATATATCGTATGAACAGTTTGGCGCTCCACACCTTAATAATCTTTAAGATGGGCCACCAACCTTTTTGGTCACATGCTAACAGGTTCACCCTCTCCTCCATGTATCTAATATAAGGTGGCCCTCTAATGAAACTTAAACAAGAGGACAATGCCGGACACTTTCACTAATCTGTTGTACCTAGAACGTTATAAAAACAAAAGGGGCATGTGATAGAGGAACATTTGGCATCCTAACCACCCGCAAAGCGGTAAGCACATCGAAGGCTTCATACATCATGGGGTAGAAGCTTCAGAAAAAGAATACTCAAACAAGAATTATGCAACAAAATACTCACTGAGCGGATTATAATAGTTTCCATTACATGTAGAAACACCAAACTTTGAACCGATATGAGTTTGGCCGATCAATTTATGTATAAGTAATGTAAATGTAACTTGCAATATGCGTGGTGTGCATGTTATATATTAAAAATTATATATTTAATTTGTTAATTTTTATTCTTATATAATTTTAAATGATAAAAATATTTATAAGTCAATTTAAATAAAAACATTATTATTGTTGTTCTGGTTCATCATTAAATATTTTCACGTTTTTTGTTACTATTTCATATTTTTTAAAATAGATATCAAATATCCAAATAAATTATTTTAATATTTTAAAAAATTTTAATATTTGAATAATAAAATTGTAGGCACAACTTTGAAGTTCTGCTATGTAGCAGAACTATGTATGCTATGTAGCACTGCACACCTTCGTTGCCGAAAGCCAAATACTTAAGGGAGATAGTAAACATGCATTAAAAGCAATCAACTTACCAATCTTAATAATCTTTAAAATTTTAATGTCTTAATCTACATACAAAATTAAAGTTCTATAATTTTTGCTTTCTTTTAATAATTTTTCAATTTTACTTTTTTTAATAATACTTATTTTAAAGTTTGTAAAATATAAAAAATATCAAAAATAATTTTGTTATTTAAAGATTTCATATAATAATTAAATATTTCTTGGGTTGGCATTCAATATGAGTTTGCGTCGATCAATTTATGTATAAGTAATCTAACTCTATAAGTTAAAACTCAATTTATTCTTTTTATAACTCAATAATTATTTAACATTAAATATCTTAAATTAAAACGAAAAAACTATCTGCATAATATTAATATCTGTGTAATATTTAAAATATAGAAATATTAAATTGAAATTATAATATTTAATAATTTAAGTGTAAAAAACCCATAAATAATAAAAAAATTTTAAATATAAAAATAAAAAAGTAATTATTTATATAACATAAAAAACAATAATTTGAAATATAGAGAGAGAGGGTGTGGTAGAGAACAGCCGCAGAACTATAGTTCTGCGCTCTGATGCGTAGTGCAGAACTTGGTAGTTCTGCACAGCACTTCCAAGTTCTGCAGTCTTGGAAGTTCTACAGTGCAGAACTTGGATGTTTTGCTCAGTACAGAACTTGGTAGTTCAGCACTTAGTGCTGAACAGTGAAGAATAGTGTTGCACTGGATTATGTCCCTTTTTTTAATTTTTTAATTTTTCATCTCATATATATGATTTTTTGATATTTTTGATTTATTCAAAAAAATTTTGGATTTTTTTAGTATAGCGGTAAAATTACTTCAAATATGAAAATTTTAATATAAAAATATTATAATTTTTATAGTATTATAATATTGTAATATTTTCTCTAAATATTATTTATTTCAAATATTTTTGATATAATCATAAAATTTTTTAATCAAAAAACATAAAAAAGATTTGAAAGAAACGAAATATAGTAAAAATACTATAATATTATATAATATTAAAGTATCATAAATTTTATA
Organism: Dillenia suffruticosa; assembly: GCA_033439265.1. NCBI lineage: Eukaryota > Viridiplantae > Streptophyta > Magnoliopsida > Dilleniales > Dilleniaceae > Dillenia > Dillenia suffruticosa. Next base: position 13,644,543 of record JAVTVX010000001.1, read on the forward strand.
ATTATAGAGATATAGTTCTACGCAATATAGAACTTTTTAGTTCTGGGCACGACAGAACTATGTAGTTTTGCACTGCACAAAACTATGGAGTTCTGCACTATGCAGAACCTTGTCGTTCTACAACACAGAACTACTTGGTTTTGTGTAATATAGAACCATATCGTTCTGCGCAGTACAGAACCTAAAGAACTCTACTGTTCAAGATTCTGCGCTATGTGGTTCTTCCTTTTTTAATTTTTACTAATTGTAAAATTTTTTAATATATAAATTTTAGCATTAACATTATAATATATTTAATATTAATACATCATGTTTTAAAATAAAATATTACATATTTTAAATATTTAATTCTTACAACATTAATATCTTTTTCAGTATTAAAACTAATTTGTAATATTAAAAATTAGTATTTAATAAATTATATATTAAATATAAAATATTTTTTTATATACATTGAAATAGTTGATTACTTGTAATATTAAATTAAAATGTAAAATTTTATAAAATATTAAATTACCTTGGCAATTCTGCAGTGCAGAACTGCGTTGGTAGTTGTGCAGAACTACTCCGGTAGTTCTGTACTTCGCAAATAGTTATGTCAATTTTTATACCTATTTATATTTTTTTAATCTGAAAATATTTGCAAAATATTTTTTCTTAGTATTTTTAAAATTATAATTTTTTTAATATCATAAGATTAATTCAAAGTATTTGTATATATGCATCAAAAATTTTGCATAACATTAAAATAAAAACATCGATCGTCACCATTCTTGGAATTTTTAAAAAATTCATGATTAATACATGCGAAACCATGTGGTTCTGCGCAGCGCAAGACCATGTTGTTCTGCAAAGCGCAGAACCATCAGAACTCTACTATATAGGGTAGTTCTATGCTATGTGCGGGTTCTTTCTTTTTTGATTTTTTGCTAATTATAAAACTTTTTAATATATCGATTTTAGCATTAAGATTTTAATATATTTAATATTAGTACTTCAGGTTTTAAAATAAAATATTACATATTTTAAATATTTAATCCTTACAACATTATTTTTTTAATATTAATACTAATACTAATTTGTAATATTAAAAATTAGTATTTCATAATTTATATATTAAATATAAAATATTTGTTATATATATTCAAATAGTTCGTTACAGTACATGAATGGTCTCCACGTACCGTAATCATGATTAAGATCATGGCAGACCACTCTCTTCAACCACCCTCCTCAACCAATCTGTATGACACGACAATTGCTTAACTATTCCCTTCTGGAATCTACTCCCACCTGCCAACCCACAAAAAAAAAGGATCACATGGTTCTACTGTGTAGCACTACACACCTTCGTCAACGAAAGCCAAATACTTGAGGGAGATAGTAAACTTGCATTAAAAGTAATCAACTTATCAATCTTAGTAATCTTTAAAATAATAATATTTTAATCTATTTATAAAATTAAAGTTTGATAATTTTTGCTTTCTTTTAATAAGTTTTCTATCAGTAAAGCTCAATTTTCTATCTCTTGATCCCTTCCTTTTGTAAAAATGCCCCAAAGCATTTTTGTTAATTGTTGGGACTCATCAAAGAGCATGAATTTTAGTGGGTCCAAATCAGAAATCTCTATTGGGATTAGAATATAATATACATTTGGGGTTTTAATTTTTTTAATGAATTATAATTTCTAAAATTACATACATTAAATTTTTTTCTTAAAATTTTAGAATCAACTGTCTCTCTTTCCCATAAAGGTTTTGGTATCTTAGAGATGTAATTCTTCCAATTTGTTTTCACATTTTATGTTACAATTTCATATTTTATTTAAATAAATATCAAATATCTAAATAAATTATTTTTAATATTATAAAAAACTAAATATTCGAATAATAAGGTAGTAGGTGTAGTTCTGTAAGCTTTTGTCGATGAAGGTTCATGATTTCGTCGACAAAGGCATGCTATTTCGTTGATGAAGGTTCCTGATTTTGTCGACGAATATTGATTTTTTTTTTAACTCTGAAAGGTTGTCCCAAAAAAAAAAGAAACTTTTTTTACTCTTCTAAATAAAACATGTTGGTGTAATTAATTTTAAATAGTTTGCTTATAAATAACAAATGAAATTTTTAATTCAATGGAGTTTTTTAATCTTCCAAAATATTATTATTATTTTTAAAGCACCCAAAAACATTTTTTTTTGTTTTGTTTACGATTGTAATGGTGTAAATGATTTAAAAACTACATCTAAATGATTTTAAAAAGTTTAAATTGGATTTGTTTTCGTAAAATAGATATAATTTTTTTATATATAAAATCTTTTGACAAAGAGTGAGATATTATTAAAAACCATCATTTGGTAAATAATTTGTGTAATTCTCACCTCAATTTTTTTTCTCCGTCACCTTGGGTCATTTTTTTTTTACTTTTCTATTCTTATTGAACTTTTCTTACTGTTTAATTTCTATATAAATTTTGATATATTCAAACATATTATTTGAATTAAGTTTTGACATATTTGAATAATATTGTTTAGATATATAGATTTTTAAAATTTTAATATATTATAATTTAAATTCATTTATTTTTGAATTTTATATTTTAAAAACTTTAGATTAAATATTTATATTTATGAATTTTTACAGTTATTTTTTTTAGATTTTTATATTTTTAAAAATTTTATTTTAGATTAAATTTTAATATTTATAATTTTTTCAGTTAAATTATTAAATATTATGATTTTAGATTAATATTTGAAATAATTTGAAATATAGAGTGAGAGGTGTGCCACGTGGAGGACAGCCACAGAACTATAGTTCTGCACATCGCATAATTATGAAAGTTCTACGTTCTGCGTAGTGCAAAACTATGATAGTTTTGTACTGATCAGAACCATTGTTCTGCACTGCGCAGAATAGTTCTGCACTACGCAGAATAGTTCTGCACTGCACAGAACTATGAAAGTTCTACTCACCTATATTTTTTTCTCCTTCACCTTGGTCATTTTTTTTAGCGCAGAACTATGAAAGTTCTACTCACCTCTATTTTTTTTTCTCCTTCACCTTGGTCATTTTTTTTTTTTACTTTTTTATTCTAATTGAACTTTTTTTAGTGTTTAATTTCGATGTAAATTTTGATATATTCAAACACATTTTTTTAAAATAAAAATATCGATCGTCACCATAGTTGAAATTTTTTAAAAATTTTAAAAAAATCAGGATTAATATATTTATAATAAGTTGAATTTGTGCTTCTTCATAATAATGTGGTTTAGTTTAAAAAAAAAAAGAAAAGAAAATCTATTGTCTTTTTCAAGCAATCCAGATAGGAAGAAGAAACAATGAGTGTGAATGTTTCGTCGACCAAAGTATACGGCTTCCTCAACACAGGGTTGACTTCATACTTGATGGTGAGTTTTTTTTTTTTAGTTTTTCTTTAGTGACTTCATACATTGTGACTTTTTTTACTTTTAAAATTCAAAAAACTATTTTGACTTCATTCTTTTAAAATTATGGAATCAATTCATACATGTGTTCCCAAGTCATACTTTACAGAATGCTTAGTCCTACAGCCATAAAAAGGTGACTTCATACATGCATTTTAAAATTCAAAAAAGTCATAAAATTATGAGTAAGGTGGCTTCTTTTAAAAGAACAATGACTTCATATTGGTGGCAAAAATATGGAATGACTTCATACATAACAAAAGAAGGAAGCATTCCCAATATTCCCAATAAATATGTTTATAGTACATTATGACAGACCCAAGAATTCGCCTTTGTTGACGATTTTTTTTTTTTGGGCTCGACAAAATATATATATATATTTTTTTGTGGGGCTAAATTTTGTAAAGCCTCTAGATGGCAACTCACTCAAATCATATAATAAGAAATTTTAAAATTTAGTTGTGATTTTAATTTTGCGTAAATTTTATTTTAAAGCAATTTTTTTCTTATAATTTTTTTTATATACAGACAAAAAAATTTTTGTTGATGAAGGGCAAAAACTTAGTCGCGGTGGACAAAAATGAGTTTGGGGTTTTGGGAGTGATTTTAATTTTGTTTTTATTTTTTATTTTTTAGTTTATATGGTTTGTGTATGAATAAATATAAAATTTTAATCTAATGAAATTTATGGATTTTTTAAATCTTGTCAAATGTTATTTCTAAAATTCCATAAGTTTGTCCGAAAAAAATTTTTTGTTATTTTAAAAAAATATGTCTATCCACACAAAAATACATGAAAATGTAATTAAATTTTTAATAATTTGTGTATAAATAATAGATTAATTATAAACCAAAATTTTACTGATGCAATTCTTAAATCTTCTAAAATATTATTCTTAATGTTATTTTTAAATATATGTTTTAGTATATGTTTAAATAAAATCCGTTAATTGTGTAGATATTCATTTAATATTAAATATATTATTTTAAATGGGAAATCTAATTTTTTTTAAATCAAATCTGTTAAAATATTTATTTATCATTTAGTTTAATATTAATATATTAAACAAGAAAAAATATTTGTATAATATTATATTTAAATATGTTTAAGTATATGTTATGCCAAATGCAAAACTATGAAGAATGCAGAAGTGATATGGGAATGCAGAACTATGGCAATATGTAGAACTGTGGGAAGCAGAACAATGAAATGGAAAACCAATGGGAATGAAAACCATGAAAGTCATAACCAATGGGAAATGTAGAACTACCTTGTAGTTCTACACTTTGCAGAACTACTTTGCACTTGGTAGAACTACCATGGTAGGAGGGAAGTGGGCAGAGAGAGAGAGAGAGAGAGAGGGAGGGAGGGAGAGATGGAGAGAGGAGGGCGAGATGGAGAGACGGAACGACGGAGAGAGAGATTAAATATATGCATTTAATGCATGCATTAAATAATGAAGAGAGACGGAGAGGTAGAGTAATAAATGAAGAGAGAGAGAGGGAGGGAGAGAGAGAAAGAAAGGAATTGAGGGAGAGGGAGAGAAAGGCTACTTTCGTCGACGAAGTTCGCAGCTTTCGTCGACGAAAGCCTTCTCCCAAAATTTTAAAAAATAATTTTATTAAATATATAAATATTAATTTAAAATCAAAATATTAAATAATTTAATTCTAAATAATTTGTAAAAAATTCATAAATATAAATATTTAATCTAAAATTTTAAAAATATAAAAATCAAAAAAATAATTATAAATTTTGTAATGCAAAATTTCTGATAGATGCCTAAATGAAGATTATTGATCTGTGAAAGTTTTTCCTTCTTCTATGTGTGGTCACCCTAGATGGCCAAATGAAGATGCCCAAATGAAGGTCGATGATGGAGCAAGCTTCGTCAACGAAGGAGCAGCCTTCGTCAGCGAAGGTTCACGCTTTAGTCGGCGAAGGTTCACGCTTTCGTTGACGAAAGTTCTAGCCCTCGTCGATGAACATTAATTTTTTTTTTTAAATCAGAAAGGTTGTCCCCAAAAAAAAACTTTTTTTGTTATTCTAAAATATTTAAAATAAATAATATACAGTAAAAATACTATAATATTATATTAATGTAAAAATTATAATTATAAAAATATTAAGTAAAAAAATTTCAAAATATTTTTTTATTAAAAAAATATTTAAAAGTATCAAATACATATAGTTATTTTAAAAAATTCTAAGCATAATGTATACAAATGATAATTTTATTACCAAAATTTATAACTATACTAAAAATATTTGAAATATATGATGTTAAAAATATTATAATTTTAGTATATGTAAAATATTTGTGCGAATGTAAAAATATTTTAATATTAACATTAATACTTTAATATTAATCAAATAAAAGATATGAAATTTTCAATGGAAGGGTGATATAACTACCAAGGAAATTCAGAGGACCTATTTTTGGAACCTATATGTTACACAGTAAACACCACTGCCATTAATCTCTTTCTCAAGTAGAGTAGACACTAATTATTCTGACACAGAGGAACCAAATGAGAGTCAAGAGGATAGAAATTTGAAATCAAAATTTAAAATCAAAATATTAAATAATTTAAGCGTAAAAAATTTATAAATATTAATATTTAATCTAAAATTTTTAAAATGTAAAAATAAAAAAAAATTATAAATTTGAATGAATAAATATAAAAATGTATGAAAGAATTGGATTAAAAAGTTGATTTTCAAAAGAAAAATGTAAATATAGAAGAGAAGAATATATTGAATAAAAGAAGAGAGAGATTTAAAAGTTTTATAAAATACATAAAATTAATATAGGAAATTCATTTTTTTAATGATCATAGTATGGAAAAAATAATTCTATATTGTAGTTGAGAATAATTTTGAGGGTTTTCCACATATCACAAATTCGGGAAAAAAATGGAATATCAAAGTAGATAATTTAGGTTATTTATATGAGTACAATTATTTTGAATTTTGATTCAATTTATTCACCTATTTAAATAAATTAAAATTTTAAATTCATCTACAAATAAATGAACCAGATTTGAAAATAAACTAAATTTAAAAATTCATAGACTTGGATTTTTGCTTAATGCTTTTGCAGACTGTTTTGTCGACCAAAGTCAGTCCTTCCTTCGTCAACCAAAGCCATTGCTTGGTTGACAAAAGTCCTCCTTCAATCCGCCAAAAGTTGAACTTCCATCGACCAAAACCACAAGGGCCAATACCGCTTTAATGGTTTAATCTAAAATTATAATATTTAATAATTTAACTAAAAAAATTCATAAATATTAATATTTAATTTAAAGTTTTTAAAAAATAAAAATTTTAAAAATTAATTTAAATATTAAAATATATAAATATTTATGTAATATTAAAAGTAATTTGAAAAATTAAATATTAAAATTAACACTTTATCTTAACCAAAATTAAACCCTAAATCAAATATTGTTTACCTACAAAAAATCGGAATAGTTGTAGTTCTGCACTTCGCAGAACTACCTTGGTAAGTAGGGGGAGAGAGAGATTAAATGTATGTATTTAATGCATGCATTAAATAATGAAGAGAGAGAAAGAGATAGAGTAATAAATGAAGAGGGAGAGAGAGCAAGAAAGGAATTAAGGGATATTTAAAATTTTATAAGATTAAAAATATTTAAATATTTAATTTAAATATATTGATATTTATTTAAAACTAAATAAATTAGAAATTAAATAAATTATATCTAGAAAAAATTGTCTGTGTAATATTATGTAATGTTATGTTTAAACGATATAATTGTTTTTGAGTGTTTGTATATCTTTTTTTATCAGGCCTTTTTTTATATATAGAGAGAGGCGTGACAAAATATACCTTATAGTGTACGTGGTGTGCGTGCTATATATTAAAAATTATATATTTAATTTATTAATTTTTATTCTACACAATTTTAAATGATAAAAATATTTATAAGTCTATTTAAATAAAAATATTAATAATATTATTTTGGTTCATCATTTAATATTTTCACATTTTATGTAACAATTTCATATTTTATTTAAATAAATATCAAATATCCAAATAAATTATTTTAAATATACTAAAAAATTGAATATTTGAATAATAAGGTGGTACGCAGAACCATGCAGTTCTGCTACGTAGAACCATGCCAAGTTTCGTATAGCAGAACTATGTAGTTCCGCTATAGTTCTGGTATGCAGAACTATGCTCTTTCGTTGACGAAGGTTCATGCCCGGCAAGGGCGCATACGTGGGATTTGTAACCTTAAATTTCAAAGTATTATATTTTAGTATTATATAAATATAATTTTAATAGTATTATAATACTATAGTATTTTTGTTATATGCAAAAACATTTTGCATATAATAAAACGATCTATATAATACTTTTTAGTATTTTTAATATAATTGGAAAATTTTATAATACTATTATCATTATATTAATAACGCATAACCCATGGAAAAAATATTTTTTAAATATAAAAATATTTTCAAATAATTTTTATTTAACATTTTTAAAATTATAAGTTTTACATTATTATTATATTATAGCAAATTTATTATATATCATTTATTTCAAATATTTTTTATATTTTCAGTATAATCATATAATTTTTTAATAAAAGTATCGGTAGTTCCGTACTATGCAGAACTACCAAACTTTTGTTAGCAACACTTGTACTCATAACTCTAAGATAATTGAACAATGAAACACAAGCGGACAAGCACTCGCAATAGAATAGGCACCCTGGTAACCGAATACCCAATAGCCAGGCACTTGCTGAATAACTCTCATAATAAATTTTGTTGTGATTTTAATTTTTCATAAAATTCTTATATAGCAATTTTTTCCTTATAAATTTATTTTTATATATAGACAATAAAAAAAAATAGTTGACGAAGATCAAAAAACTTAGTCAAGGTGGACAAAAATGAGTTTGGAGTTTTGGGAGTGATTTTAATTTTTTTTATTTTTTATTTTTTAATTTATATAGTTTATGTATGAATAAAGATAAATTTCTAATCCAATGAAATTGATGAATTTTTAAATCTTCACAAATGTTATATCAAAAATTCAGAAAGGTTGTCCATAAAAAACCTTTTTGTTGTTCTAAATAAAATATGTCTATCCACACAAAAATAGATGAAAAGATAATTAAATTTTTAATAGTTTGTGCATAAATAACAGATTAATTATAAACGAAACTTCTAATCCTAACTAATGCAATTCTAATTCTTCTAAAATATTATCTTTAAACCAGCAATGGAAATCTAAAATCTGTCACATGAAATTTTTTTTTAATGGTTCTGCACGATGCAGAACTACCTAGTACTGCATATTATAGAACTACCTAGTTCTACTATGCAGAACTACTTAGTTTTGCAATTTCCTTTTTTTTCCTTTTCTTTTCTCACTCCCTGTTAATTTTTTCTTTTTTGATATATTTAAATGATATCATTGAATTATTTTTTATCAATATTAATAAAATTTGAAATTTGAAATTAAGGATTTTAAATAGAAAATTACGTGGTTAAAAATTAAAAACTTTTGTTAGCAACACTCGTACTCGTAACTCTAAGGTAATTGAACAACGAAATGAGCGTAGGACAAGTACTCGAAACAAAACAGCCACTCTATGAACGAAGACCCAATAGTCGAGCAGATATACTCCACAGGCACTTGCCGAATAACTCCCATGATCCAACAAGAGGTTTTTTCTTTTTATTAGTTAATATATGGATCATGAATTTGATGATTGTTTAACTACAAAAAATGTAATAAAAATATTATATTGCATGCATTTTTAAAACTTCATGCCAACAAAAATAGATGAGGGAAAAAAAAGAAAGTGGCTTCAAACAGCATAGAACTTCATACAATATATCAATTGGTTGAGACGATAGGCGATATTAGTAATTTTTTCTTATAAATTTATCTTTATATACAAATAATTAAAAAAAAAATATTGGCGAAGGCAAAAAAGCTTAGTCGAGGTGAACAAAAATGAGTTTCGGGTTTCGGAAATGATTTTAATTTTGCTTTTATTTTTTATTTTTCAGTTTATATAGTTTGTGTATGAATAAAGATAAATTTTTAATAAATTAGTTCATGAACTTTTTAAATTTTCTCGAATGTTATTTCTAAAAAATCGGAAAGTTTATCCAAAAAAATGTTGTTTTGTTGCTTTAAATAAAATATGTCTATCCACACAAAAATACATGAAAAAGTAATTAATTTTTAATAGTTTGTGTATAAATAATAGATTAATCATAAATACAATTTTTAATCTAGCTCATGCACTTATTAAATCATCTAAAATTTTATTTTGAAAACACCAATGGAAATCTAAAAATTTGTCACAGGAAACATTTTTTTAATTCTGCAGAGAACGATAGTTCTACAATTTTCTTTTTTTTTCCTCTTCCTTTCTCACTCCCTATTAATTTTTTCTTTTTTGATATATTTAAATGATATCAATGAATTATTTTTTATCAATATTAATAGAATTTAAAATTAAGGATTTTAAATAGAAAATTATGCGGATAAAAATTAAAAAAATTTGTTAGCAACAACATAACTCTGAGGTAATTGAATAACAAAATGAGCATAGGACAAGCACTCGTAACAGAATAGCTACTCTATGATCGAATACCTAATAGTCGAACAGATATACTCTGCAAGCACTTGCCGAATAACTCTCATGATATAACAAGAGGTTTTTTCTTTTTATTAGTTAATATATGAATCATGAATTTGATGATTGTTCAACTATAAAAAATATAATAAAAATATTTTATGGCATGCATATTTACAACTACATGCCAAAATAAATAGATGAGGGAAAAAAAGAAAGAAAGTGGTTTTGAATAGCGCAAAACTTCTTGCAATATATCAATTGGTTGAGACGATAGGCCAGGTTTGTATTTTTTTTTCTTATAAATCTATCTTTATATATATACAACGAAAAAAAAAATTGTTGCCGAAGGCAGAAAAGCTTATAGTGCACTACAGAACCACAAAGTTCTACGGCTCTGCAGTCATGCAGAACTAAGTTCTGCAACGCAGAAGTTCATTCTGCATGAGCAGAACTTCATTGCTCTGTGCGCATAGTGCAGAACAATCAAAGTGCGTCTCATGTTCGAACCCAGATGCAATCACTTTTTGCATTAAAAAAACATTGTATTTTTTCAACAAAAAAATTCTTACATTTTTTCAACTTAAATTATTAAATATTATAATTACAAATTAATGTTTATATTTTTTAAATTTTACAAAGATATTAATATTATAATGATATGTTTTTCATTTTAATTTAATATATTTAATGTTAAATGAATATTTAAATATTTAAAAAATGTGTATGGTAGAATTACAATTTATAAAAATTATAATTATAAAAATATTAAGTTAAAAAATATTTGAAAATCTTTCTTTTCATTTTTAAAATAAAAAATTTTATAATTATATTAAAAATATAAAAAATATTTGAAATAAATGATATTTAAAACAAAAGAAAGATTTTTTTTTTGACAAACTTTCAGATTTTTTAAAAATGACATTTGAGAAAATTTAAAAAATCAATTAAAATTTCATAAAATTAAAAACTTATTTCTATTCATATACAAACTTAAATTGAAAAATAAAAAATAAAGGCAAAATTAAAATCACAAAAAATTAAAAAAATTCTTATTATATGAGCCGACTGGGTTGTCATCCTAAATCTTCACAAAATTTAGCCCCTAAAAAACATTTATCAAATAATGCAGAGAGTTATGAAATTTTGCTATGTAACAGAACAATATACTTTTGCTAAGCAGAACAACGTAGTTCTGCTATGTAGCGGAATTAAATGGTTCTGCTGGTTCTGCTGGTTCTGCTATGTAGCGGAACTACATGGTTCTGCTATGTAGCGGAACTACATGGTTCTGCTATGTAGCGGAACTACATGGTTCTGTAGCGAACTACATGGTTCTGCTGGTTCTGCTATGTAGCAGAACTACATGGTTCTGCTATGTAGCGGAACTACATGGTTCTGCTGGTTCTGCTATGTAGCGGAACTATATGGTTCTGCTGGTTCTGCTATGTAGCGGAACTACATGGTTCTGCTATGTAGCGGAACTATATGGTTCTGCTATGTAGCGGAACTATATGGTTCTGCTGGTTCTGCTATGTAGCGGAACTACATGGTTCTGCTATGTAACGGAACTACATGGTTCTGTTGGTTCTGCTATGTAGCGGAACTACATGGTTCTGCTATGTAGCGGAACTACATGGTTCTGCTATGTAGTAGCGGAACTACATGGTTCTGCTATGTAGTAGCGGAACTACATGGTTCTGCTATGTAGTAGCGGAACTACATGGTTCTGCTATGTAGTAGCGGAACTACATGGTTCTGCTATGTAGTAGCGGAACTACATGGTTCCGCTAAATGAATATTTCACATTTTATCAGTTTGTTTTAATTTATTGTTTAATAATTTTACATTTTATACTGTAATTTAAATTTATATTCAAATTTTAAATTTCTAAATATAAATATTTAAATATTTCACATTTGAAATTATTTTTAATATTAAAAAGTATTTTAATATTTAAATGAATTTAGAAAAAATTATAGATTTCATAATATTTTACTCATTATCACAATTCTAAAAGATTTTGTTAAAAAAAAAAAGCAAATTTATATTTGTTTTCTAGAAAAAAGTACAATTTAAATTTTTTAAAATGATTTATATGTAGTTTTGCTCGACGTTCATTATTCACAGTTCTGCTCTATTTTCATACTTTTACTGGACTATATTGGACCATATAGTTTTGCATTCCATGATTTATAGTTTTGCTGGACTTTCATAATTCATATTTCTATTAGACTTTCATATTTCTAATGATGAACCAATATAGTTTTAAATTCTATGATTCATAATTCTGCTACACTTTTATAGTTTATCTAGACTAGAAAATATCAAGCAGTAATTCAAACAATGTTTTGGAAGATGCGTACAGTATCTACTCCAATAAACGTGCAACTCTTAGAAGTAAGTTTCTCTCTATGATACTATATTGACCTCACAATAGATAGATATTTTCTTTGTATTTTACCACATTGACTCTGACTTTTGCTTTTGTTATGTATGCCGGCATCCCTTTTTCAGAAAAAGAATAGAAATTGAGTCCACACTCCTATGTTAAATTGTCAGCAAATATCTTGACACTTGGTTCTTAGCAAGCAGAAAGGCAAACATGATGTGCATTTAAATTGCTTGTTCTGATATACATGACCCTTTATAACAAAGAGCAAGATATAATAACATGTGATGTGGCAATAACACCGGAGGTTTATTATATTATAATTTCTTCCCAATTAATATTTTCATCTCATAAATACTTATAATCTATGTTAACATCTCTGGAATTTTACAACAGTCCACCAATTAGTGCCAACATACCCAACTGAAAAGTTGTATATATATGTATGGTAGTATGTGACTAGCATCTGCATAGCAAAAAATAAAATAAAATAAAATAAAAACTAAGTGCAGCTAAAATTGGGCTTGCTTTCTAAAATCAATACCAACCTATGTAGTTCATTCCACAATGTCGTTTCAGTTTAAAAATAAACATTAAATAAAATAAAACGTTTGCCATGTACATCTTTCCATATTTAATTTTATTTCTCGTTGCCATTCCTGAATCATATTCTTTATCTCTTAGGTATGTATGAAATATTTAATAAGATTTATCTATTTTTGTTGATCTGCCAATAGTTTTTCGAGCTCCTATAGACATATGGAAACATGGGCACCAAATTAATCCTTACAGGCTTGGAACAGAAGCAATCTGAATGAGCTATAGATAATTCTAAAGGCAAAATATATTTTTTTATGTATAAAGAAGAAAAGAAAAACACACATTGTAAAATCAACACTATACATGCCCAAATTTACACAGTTACACATAATACTTTAACAGAACAACGTACCAGACATGAGAAAATATGTGCGCTCACTATCCTTAATAGATCCCTTTCTTTTTTTAGAAGAGATTTAAAAATATGGGTATCTTACACAATATTATGTACCCATTATAAAAAATTACTAACAAAATAAAAAAAGGGGTAGTAGTTCTGCGAAACCACAGAACTACTGAAAGTAGAAAAAAAAAATAAAAAAACTAATATTGTGCAAAATTGGAAAACTATCAATATTACAAGAATGCCATTATTTTAAAAAAATAAAAAAGTATAGTCCTATAGTTACATAATGACAAGGTCGTTCTGCACTTTACAGAACGACAATGAGATTTTGCGTTTAGCAGAACCAAAACGTGATAGGCAAAAAGTTCAAATAGATGAAGGGTAATATTTTTAAATATTTATATAATATTAAATAATAATTTAAATATCAATTATTTAAATATTAATTTTTAGATATTTTATATTTAAATAAAATATTAAATTGTAATATAAAATATTAAAATATTAGATAATAAACTATAACTATATTATTGAATAATTTAATTTAAGTAAAATTATAAATATTATTATTTAATTTAAAAATTTATAGAAATAAAAAATATTTAAATATTTACTTAATATTAAATATATGATATTAAAATATTAAAAAAATTGTTATATGTATCTACCGCCTTTAGCAAGTTACAATTTTAATATTAAAAAAATTTCATATTAATGTTTTTAATATTACAAAAATCAATTCCTATTTTTGGAGACATATTTTAACTAAAAAAAAAAGTAAAAAATCATTTTGCCTGAGAAACTTGATTTTATAAGTTTTATAATTAATTTGTTATACACATATATATCCTAAACAATGACAATCTTGGGTCAAATCTTAACTTTTCTTTTTCTTTTTTCTTGATCGCTGGATTTGTTTCTTTTTTTTAATTCTTTAATTTCTTTTTTGATGTCTAATTTAATATTATTTTATTTTAATTATTTAATTATTTTAATCAATTTATTATTATGTTATTATTTTCTATTTAAAATCCTTAATTTCAAATTTTATTGATATTAATAAAAAATAATTCAATGATATCATTCAAATATATCGAAAAGGAAAAATTAATATGGAGTGAGGTAAGAACAGAAAAAAAAAAAACAGATTTTTTAGAAATGACATTTAAGAAAATTTAAAAAATCAATTTAAATTTCATAAGATTAAAAATTTATCTTCATTGATACTCAAACTTAAGCTGAAAAATAAAAAATAAAAGCAAAATTAAAATCCCAAAAAATTTAAAAATTTCTTACTATATGAGCCCAGTGGATTGTCATTCAAAAGTTTTACAAAATTTTACAAAAAAAAAAAAATTATTGACGAACACATAGAACTATGAAATTCTACTACTTAACAGAACATTGTAGTTCTACTACTTCGCAGAACTATATAGTTCTGTTAAGTAGTAGAACTATAGCGGAATTTCATAGTTTTGTTATGTAACAGAACTATAGCAAAATTATAACAGAACTATAGCAAAATTTCATTATTCTGCTATTTAACAGACCTATGTAGTTCTGCTACATAGCAGAACTTTGAAGTTTTCCTACGTAACAGAACTTATATTTAAATATATACAAATATAAAATTAAAAAAATATTTTTCTTATTTTAATATAATATATTTAATATTAAATAAATATCCAGATATTAAAACTAAATATCTAAATCTTTTTATTCTTATACAGTTTTAGATTACATAAAAATATTTATCAGTTTGTTTTAATTTATTGTTTAATATTTTTACATTTTATACTACAATTTAAATTTATATTCAGATCTTAAATATCTAAATATTAATATTTAAATATTTCACGTTTGAAATTATTTTTAATACTAAAAAATATTTTAATATTTAAATTAATTTAGAAGAAATTATAGCTTCCATAATATCTAACAAATTCTGTCCCGGCATCTGATTGCTCTTCTAAATTATGGAGGTGTCCCAAGAGAATATATTATGGATATTTGGAAAAAGATGCGTACAGTATCCATTCCAATAAACGTGCAACTCTTAGAAGTAAGTTTCTCTCTGTGATGCTATATTGACCTCACAATAGATAGATATTTTCTTTGTGTTTTACCTGAGAGATTCAGTTGTCACATTGACTCTAGCTTTTGCTTTTGTTATATATGCCTGCATCCCTTTTTTAGAAAAAGAATAGAAATTGAGTCCACACTCCTATGTTGAGTTGTTTTTTGTAAATTCTTTCATAACTTGATGAGTTTTTCTTGAGAATGATGATTAATGTCTGCAACTCTTACTATTTCTGTACTTGATTCTTTGCCAAATTTTTTCTTATACCTTTGCCTTGTTTGGTTGGATTTTTCTATAGTTTCGTTAAGGTGTGGAGAGATGGACAATTTTAATATTGCTATAATGATTTTATCTTGAACACCTATACTCTCTATGATGGATTCCATTTTCAATGTTCTCTTAAAAATGGTAGCCTTTTCCTCCAACCCAGAAACTTATGCTTGTACAGAACTACCAAATTATAGAGCTTGCCAAGGTATAGGATTACATGTGGATCTAATGCAGAACTACCAAAATACAGAACTGTAATTTTAGATTCTGTCAAAATTTCAAATATGAAAATATTAATATTTAAGTATTTCGTGTCTGAGATTACTTTTAACATTATAGTTGTAGTCATTTTATATGGTTCTGCATTGATAGTTCCGTACTATGTAGAACACTCTGCATAGTGCAGCACTGCTTGGTAGTTCTGCATAGCGTAGAACTTTATTGTTTTGCATGGCATAGATATACCGTAATTCTACAAAGCGCGAAACTACTTGGTGGTTCTACATAAAGCAGAACTATCGATATTTTTATTAAAAATAAATCATTACGCTTAATATAAAAAATATTTGAAATTGATGACGTATAATAAGTTTACTATAATATTATATTAATGCAAAAATTATAATTATGAAAATATTAAATGAAAAATATTTTAAGATATTTTTAAAACAAAACCAATTATAATAAAGATACGAAAAGATATTATATAGATTCTTTTATTATATACAAAATATTTTTGCATATAACAAAAATACTATAGTATTATAATACGAATAAAATGATAATTTTATAATACTAAAATATAATATTTTGAAATTTAAGATTCCAAAATTTCTAAATATTAGTACTTAGATATTCTACTATTGAAACTATTTTAATGAATTGAATAGTATACCTTGCTTTATTATTTAATATTTTTACATTTTGTTTTTGCTCATTCCATGTGGTTCAAAGTTTGGTAGTTCTGCATAATACAGAACTATTTTGTGATTTTGCATAGTACAGAACTACTAATATTTTTATTAAAAAAATATATAATTACCCAAAAATATAAAAAATATTTAAAATAAATGATATATCTCATTCCTTGTGATTTGAAGTTTGGTGGTTCTATATTTGAAATCATTTAAATGTGATTTCTAAAAAATTTACACTATCACAACCCTAAACAAAATAAAGAAAAATATTTTCGGGTGTTTTAAAAATAATAATAATATTTTGAGAGATTAAAAAATAGCAGAATCATTAAGTTCTGTATAGCAGAACCATGTCGTTCTGCATAGCAGAACCATGTCGTTCTGCATAGCAGAACCATGTCGTTCTGCATAGCAGAACCATGAGACTCTGCATAGCAGAATCATGTGGCTCTGCATAGCTGAATAATGTCGTTCTGCGTACCGCCTTGTTATTCAAATATTCAATTTTTTTAATATTAAAAATAATTTATTTAGATATTTGATATTTATTTAAATAAAATATAAAATTATAATATGAAATATGAAAATATTAAATGATGAACAAAACCAACATTATTAATATTTTTATTTAAATAAACGTATAAATATTTTTATTATTTAAAATTTATAAGAATAAAAATTAACAAATTAAATATATAATTTTTAATACAGAGCATGCACACCATGCACACTATAAGCTACCTTTTGTCACGCCTCCCTCTATATAGAAAGAAAGACCCCAAAAATTAAAAAAAAATGAATATATAAGCACCCAAAAACAATTATGTCGTTTAGACATAACATTGCATAACATTACATAGATAATTTTTTTTCAGATATAATTTATTTAATATCTAATTTATTTAATTTTAAATAAATATCTGCATATTTAAATTAAATATTTAAATTTTTTATTCTTATAAAATTTTAAATTGCATATTTATATTTATAAGTTTTAGTTTTGTTTTATTTCTTAATATTTTTATATTTTATATTACGATTAACATTTTATTTGAAATTCCAATTTTAAAAACTTTTAATTAGACAAAAATTAAAACTACTAGAGTAAAAATTTTAGATAAACAATAATTCTTTAAAAGATCAAAACTATAATTTAAAAACTCCATAGTTAACTATAGGTAAAATTTATAAAATTAGATAACTTATATATAAATTGATCGAGACGAATTCATATATAATGCCTACCAAAAGAATATTTGATTTATTATATGAAATCTTTAAATAACTAAATTATTTTTTGTATTTTTATACTTTACAAACCTTAAATTAAATATTAATATTTATGCATTTTTTAGACTTAAATTATTAAATATTATGATTTCAAATTAATATTTATGTAATTTTTATTTCACACCAATATTAATGTTATATATGTTATGTCCATGTCTTTTTCATTTAAATTTAGAATGTTTAATATTAGATAAATATTTAAATATTAGCTAACCTAAAAATGCAATCTATAAAAATTATAATTATAAAA
Source organism: Dillenia suffruticosa (assembly GCA_033439265.1). NCBI lineage: Eukaryota > Viridiplantae > Streptophyta > Magnoliopsida > Dilleniales > Dilleniaceae > Dillenia > Dillenia suffruticosa. The sequence continues at coordinate 13,662,763 of JAVTVX010000001.1, forward strand.
ATATCTACCATATTATGGTTTTTAATAATCTTTCACTTTTTTTGAAAAGATTTAATATTTATAAAAAAGAAAAACTATATTTATTTTATAGAAACAAATCGAATTTAAACTTTTTTAAATCATTTAGACGTGATTTCTAAAAAATTTACACCATCACAACCATAAACAAAATAAAAATTATGTTTTCGGGTATTTTAAAAATAATAATAATATTTTGGAAGATTAAAAAGGTTTTGCTTTTTGGCGGGGAATAATAGCATAACCATGTCGTTCTGCGTATCAGAACCTTGTGGTTTTACGTACCACCTTATTATTCCAATATTCAATTTTTTATAATATTAAAAATAATTTATTTGGATATTTGATATTTATTTAAATAAAATATGAAATTATAACATGAAATGTGAAAATATTAAATGATGAACTAAAACAATATTATTAATATTTTTATTTAAATAGACTTATAAATATTTTTATCATTTGAAACTGTATAAAAATAAAAATTAACAGATTAAATATATAATTTTTAATATAAAGCACGTACACCACGTACACTACAAGCTACCTTTTGTCATGTCTCCCTCTATATAGAAAAAAAGACCCAAAAAATAAAAAAAACAAGGAATATACAAACACTAAAAAACAATTATGTCGTTTAAACATAACATTATATAGATAATTTTTTTTCGGATATGATTTTTTTAATATATAATTTATTTAATTTTAAATAAATATCTATATATTTAAATTAAATATTTAAATATTTTTATTCTTATAAAATTTTAAATTGCATATTCATATTTATAGGTTTTAGTTTTGGTTTATTTTTTAATATTTTTATATTTTATTCTACGATTAACATGTTATTTGAAACTCCAATTTTTAAAACTTTTAGTTAGACACAGACAAAAATTAAAACTATTAAAGTAAAAGTTTTAGATAGATAAAGATTCTTTAAAAATTAAAACTCTAATTTAAAAACTCTATAGTTAAATAATAATTTAGTTTTGGTTTATTATTTAATATTATCACATTTTGTTTCAATTTAATATTTCAATCCAATATCAAATATCTAAATATACATATTCAAACATATCACATGTGGTTCTGAGAAACGTAGATCACCTTCTGGCTCTCCAAAATGCAGAATCACGTTGTGGGTCAGCGAAACACAGAATTTCGTTATCGTCCTGTACAGTGTAGAACTATTTTAAAAAATTAAAACCGATAAAAAAATAGGAAAAAAAAACATATTTAATTCTGTTTTAAACATTTTTTTGAGTTAACATATAACTTTTAATATGTAGCACACACACCATGCACACTATATTTTTAATATATACATTTAAATCCAAATGTATTTAAATATACAACTTAAATCTAAATATGTTAAAATATAACATACTTTTTTTCTCATTCTAATGTATTTTTTTATTTTAATATAATATATTTAATGTTAAATGAATATATTTAAAATATATTTCTCTGTCTTTTTTTATTTTTATTTTTTTGGTATTATAAAAAAAATTATATATATCACAAAAGTAAAATTAATATAAATTTTACTAAACTACACTGGACAACTCTCTTCATTTTGTAACCAAAATCAAAACTCTACACCGTGCATTGCGTGGTGTACACCTCCCGGTACTTATATGTATATGGTAAATGAGACGTTGATATCGGCTTTGCATAATTACATTTGGAGGAAAACATTGACCCATCACACATTCATGAGATCTGACGTGTTACAGACACACAAAAGTATCTGAGATTGATGCTGACGCTGCTCCAATGAATGAATTACGTGAGCAAATTACTTCAAATTTGATGAAAGCAATGAAATTACAATAAACTATTTTTTAGGATTTGTTTAATTTATTTAAATTATTGTTATATAACTTTTTTAAATAGTTAAGAAGGGTCTTTTCTTATAAAGTCATGAATGTTATATGAACTACTATTAATTAGATAATAGCAACGTGAAGAAAATTATTGTAAAAAATAAAATAGATATAACTAGCATATGCATATCATTTTTTGTCATTTTATACATGAATATCAACTACCATTAATTAGATAATTGAATACTAATATTAATTACTAAAAACTATCGACCATTGACCATGGACCGTCAACCATCAACCATTGGCCATTAGCAATTAGTTATTACACTACAAAAAAACACGTTTTTAGTCATGGATTTTCACGATATAAAAAATTTATTACTATTTTACGATAAATTTAACGACGAAAAATAAGTCATGGCTATATTAACAATGGACACATTATTCGTAGCTAAATTTATCGCTAATTAGTGACAAAAATATTTTTGTGGCTAAATTCGTCGTTAATTGTTGACAAAATTTTTCATTACAAATTTTGTCTCTAATTAATGATAAATAAATTTTAGTAGCTAAATTTTACCACGAATATAGTTATCTGTAGCTAAATTTAGTGACAAAAAAAGCTCGTGACAAATTTCGTGACTAAATTTCACAACGAAAAAAGTTCGTGACAAATTCTGTCGCTCATTTGCTACAAAAATTTTTCGTCACTAAATTTGTCGCTAATTAGTCATAAAAAAATATTTGTCTCTAAATTTAGCAACGAACTCCAAAATTTTCGTTACTAAATTCATCGTTAATTAGTTACAAAAAATTATTCGTAACTAAATTCGTCGCTAATTTATTATCTATATTTCAAAATTTATGTATAATTGCATAACTAAATTTTTTCAATACTCGATTAGGAAATATTTTCAATCGTATCTCCCTTTTTAATCAATTTTGAATAATGAAATTGAATTAAAAATATAGTAAATATTATAATTCTCACTAAATTAAGAATTTTCAACAATAAATAATTCAATCAATCTGTAACAGACAATTTTAATAAGTCGCGATTATAGAGTTTACCATTTATATTTTTATCTTCTATATATGTTTGCTTCTCATATATAGTTCAATCGCCTTTGAAAATTCAGTTGTTCATTTTCATTCATTGTTGTCATCAACAAGGAAGATAATAGATGATACATCCATGTCTAACAATCCATCTCGTTTGACAAGTAGATCAAACATTAGTTTTTGAAAAATGACGATAATGATACGGATGGCAACTGATAGACGGCAATCCATTTATAAACTATTATATGGTTTCAAAAAAATAAAATAAAAATGAAAAAAAAATAATAAAATAAGAAAATAAAATATAAAATAAGAAAATAAAATATAAAATGCAAATATATATTAAAAAAAGATTAAGTTAGCGACAGATTTAGTGACGAATTTATAAATCCGTCACTAAATTAGCGACGAATTAAGAAATCTGTTACTAATTTAGTGACGGATTTAAAATTTGTCGCTATTTTTGCGACGAATTTGAAATCTGTCGCTAAGTTAGCGATGAATTGAGAAATCCGTCGCTAATTTAGCGACAAATGTTCATATTCGTCGCTAAATTTAATCTTTTTAATTAAAATTTTATGCTTTTTTATTTTATTAATTTATATTAACAAATCATATTATTATTTTATAATATTTTAGTTTAACATTTTATATTATTATATTATATTTCATTTTTTTAAAAGAATAATATTATTTTAATCTTAAAAAATATAAAAACAAATCAATTTATTATGTTATAATATTTTAAAATAGTATTTTATTTTATTTTTTTAATAATAATATTAATATATTTTTTAATTCATTTATTTTTTTTATTTTAAGTTAGCATTTTATTATTTTTTATTTTATAAAAAATTATCATATTTATTATTTTTAATTAATATGTTATATTTTATTTTTATTTTTTCTTTTTAAAGAATCATATTATTTTGTTTTAAGTTAGCATTTTATTATTTTACAAAAAATTATTTTTTAAATTAATATGTTATATTTTATTTTTATTTTATAATATTAAAAATAATATTATTTTATTTTAAACTAAAATTTTATTATTTTATAACAAATTGCTATTTTAGATTATTTTATTATTATTAGAAAAATGTGATGGAAAGATAATAAGTAAAAAAATATATATATAACAGAATCTAACATTTAGTTTGATGGTTATATGCTCTTAAAAGTTTACGCAAGTGCAAGAGTTCGAATCATGCTGAGGGCAAAGCGGGGGCATTTTCTAGGAATTAAGTGAGAGCGGGCGTGTGGGCAGGTGTGCTTGCAGGTGGGTGCTGGCGAGGGGGGCGGGCTCAGGTGCAAGCGAGAGCGCATTTTTTTTCCATTGCTAAATTAGCGATGGATTTTAGCGATGAAAAATTATCCGTCGCTAAATTTAGCGACAAATTTTAGATTTTCGTCTTTAAATTTAGCAACGAATTTTTTTTCGTTACTAATTTAGCAATGAATTTTTTTCCGTTGCTAATTTAGTGACGGATAATTTTTCTTCGCTAAATTTTGCGACGGATTTTAACAATGAAAAATTATCTATTCCTAAATTTAGCGATAGATTTTAGATTTTCGTCACTAAATTTATGAACGGATTTCTAATTTCCATCGCTAAATTTTTGCGACGTGTTATTAGCGACGAAAAATTTTTCGTCGCTAAATTTGTAGTTAAAAACGTATTTTTTTGTAGTATTAGCTCTTAGCTTTTGTTAAATCAAGCATGTCCTAAACAATTTCTTTCTCAAAACTTTGATTAAAAAAATTTAGATAAAGTCTCATATGTCATTGACATTGAGATTGAGATTTATAGAGATAGGGCTCAACAACATTAGGACTATCTCAAAGGGCCAAGATTTAAGATGGCAAATCACAAATTTGCAATAACGCGTATTATTAAAGCATCAAGTTTTGTCAAGGTCAATGTCTATAGAATGCAAGAAAAAAAAAAAGAGCAAATAAAAGATATCACATATGCATATGTTGTATGTAGTTTGATGTATGCACAAGTTTGCACAAAACCTGATTTGGGATTTTCGGTGAGAGTGTTTGGGAGGTACCAAGGCAATCCATGAATAGAGCACTTGAAAGCTACTAAAAAGGTTATAAGGTACCTTGATGGAACGAAGGATTGCACATTGAAAGTTTGTTCGAGGTACATGAAAGTTACTTCCCGATACAAAGTTATTTTGGAGGTGGTTGGTTATCCAAATTTGAATTTTGCTAGATATGTGGACATAGAAAGGTTATTTAGGGATAAATCTTTCTTCTTGCCCGAATGGTAGTATTTTGGAGAAGTACTAAGTGAACTATTTTAGCATTGTCTACGATAAATATAGAATTCATTGCATGCTATGAAGCAATGATACATGCAGTTTGGCTGAAATTTTTCATTTCTTACCTTAAAGTTATTGGTTCCATTTCAAGGTCAGTGAGGATTTTTTTTTTTTTTTTTGATAATTTGGTTGCTGGTTTTTATAAGAACCAATGAATTTTTTTTTTCAAAATATATATTTTTTTTATTTTGATTGAAGAGGAGTTCTTTTGTCTAGAAATGAATAAATAATATTCATTATTTGAAGTTGCTTTTTAGACATTTGTCTGGTAGATGTAATTAATTTGAATTTAATCAATTGAAATATCTAGAATATAAATATTTCGTATTTATTCATCTGAATATCAAGCAAACTTTTCTTTTATTCTAATTTTTTATTATAATAGGAGTGGAACCATAATAAATACATATAAAGGTAAAAAATAAATTAAGGAACAAGAAATGTTATTGAGCATACAAGCATTAAACTCATAATTGGAGATCCCATTATTAAAGCATTGCAAGCATAACAATATTAAATAAAGATAATGTGGGATGCATGGGACCCATTAGTCCGCAACGTTTAACTTCCGTTTCCTTGTGTCGTCTGGTCATGTTTCGTAGGTTTTCTCTTTTGGTATCTCGACTTGACTTTGTAATCGTTTAATATTCGAAATTTTATCTCGATTGATTTAAATCGATCTTTACAGGATTTATTTTGAGAGCAAGTCTCTTAATATTTATTTTTTTGTATTTAAAAAGAATCAAACTCCCGATCTGATTAAAAAATAAAAATATTTATTTTATCTACGTCAATAAGTATCGATTATATTTGATAGATTTTCATGAACAAACTTTAATGTTTTATGCACGTGTGGTACTGTTTTGTCACATCCACACATATGATTGGAAGTTCATCCATAAGGTATATTTACTCATCAAATACTTGATTTTTCTTAAATTAAATATTAAAAATATAAAAGTAAATATCAATAAATTTAAATTTTATAATATTTAAATCAAATTAATTAAATAATCGATCGATAAAAAAAAGCGTGTGTAAAGATACAACAACTATGATTCGTGTGTTGTGCTTTTTAATCTAGTGTTTTAAGCAACCATTTGCTATTTGCTATTATGATACTAATATGGTATTTATCAAATGCTTTTAACATTCCCTCAATTGTGGCTGAAAGTAACGAAGAGACGCCGACCAAACTTTTGTGGCACATTATTTTCGGCAGAAAGGTAGAGCACATGAGCGAGGTGTTAAAAAAAATAAAAAATAAAAAATATAACCGACGCACCACTACCCCCAAGCCCTCATCGGACGGCTGACGCTTCATTAGAGAGAGACTGAAAACGACCAAAGAAAGCAACAGACTAAAAGAGAGACCCTTCTCTTCCTGCATCAAAACAGGCCACGTGTTCCTCCAGCGGCCAGACTTCCCTAAATCCCACTTTCATGCCAACAACGTGACCACAATTCACTCCCTCCACCAATTCTCCTCTCTCTCTCTAACAACCTCTCTACTATTCTGTAAGCCCTCTCACACTAAGCTCCTGTGCACTGATACCGTCTCTCTCGAATTTGATTCCGCCATGGACGCAGCGTCGCAGCTGTTCTACTGCGGAATCGAGCCTCTTCGACGGACCAAAACTCCTCTGCATCCTCATAGAGTTATCAACAGTCGCAATCTCGGAGCAAGAACTAGGGTTCGTAAACCGGGCGGCGTCGTTTTCGCTGTAGCAACAGAGCCCAAACCGACCGAGAAAAGAGAGGGAGCTTCAAGACCACCTGAGGCCGTTAATGGATCCTCAAGACTTTCTTCTTCCTCCTCCTCCTCCTCCTCCTCTTCTTCTTCTTCTTCTTCTTTTTCTTCGAATTCCAATTCCGTTAATGGCGTTTCTACGGTAATTAATTTGATTTCGATCGGTGAAATTTTCATTTCTCTCATTTATTTAGGGCTTTCGATTAAATAATTGCATTTCAAAGTGTATTGAAAAATAAACGGACGAAAATGTCAATAACATGAATAAGCACAAAGTAGTCACTTATCTGATTTTATTCTACATATTTAGCGTTAGGGTTACCATGGACTCAAAAAAAAAAAAAAAATTAGAGATTTTGATAATTAATAGCTTGCAATGACATTTATAAGACGTTCTTGAAATTTGTTTTCATTTTTTTTATTTAGATAGGGGAAAAAAAAAACTGTATTAGATGTAAAGAAGAATATACTACAATTCTAAAGATGAGAAATCCTAAAAGTGAATACTAATGAAGGACTGCTCTCAAATCCTTCTTCAACTCCTCTAGAATATAACCTTTGTAAAACTCTGAAGCATGGCCTCTCGAAGAAGCATAATACACAAGTTTGTCCCAAATTATAGGAACCAATAGGTTAATTTATAAAGATTTTAGAATTCCACTAGCCACTTTGAAAATTCAGTAACAAGCTGACAAATTTTGACTTAATTTTTGCTCTATTTTTTTTTCCTTAATCCTTAAAATCCAGAAGTTTTTAGAGGTATTATTCAACATTTAAGACAGTTATCACTTTATTGTTTGTTGATGCCTTTGAATTAAGTGATTGATGGTTTGATTTTGGAAAATGCAGAGAATGAAGGATGTCTCACAGGAGATTAAGAGGGTGAGAGCACAAATGGAGGAAAATGAACAACTGGCAATACTTATGAGAGGTCTTCGAGGGCAGAACTTGAGAGACTCTCAGTTTGCTGATGATAATATTAAGCTTCGCTTAGTGGAGGTATACTTGGGCTAAATATTGCATTTGGCTTAACATATTTTATTGCATCTGAATGTCTTTTCTATGTATTTCATCTTTAAGGACTTAGCTGTCTAAGTTCTTATGATGTTCAATTACTAATTGCTTGTTAATTAGTAATTTTACAATTTAAAGTTGTAGTTGTTGTTTTTGGGCTTTTTTTTTATTGTGTTCCTAAACTGTGGATGAAGAGAACCAGAATTTGTTCAAGCAGTAGGTGACCACTTCTCCATTAAGTTAATGACTAAGCATAGGGTACTCAATGCAACTAAGCCTTATTCCCAACTGTTGTTGCATAGTTCATTGAAAAATTCCAATTTAGCTTTTGTTAGCTTTGGATTTTTTCAAGATTTAAACTCGTTGACTTTTGGGGATTCTATCTAGAGTGAAACATTTGTGAACCAGCACCATGTGCCAGATCATCTTTGCTGAACCTGATGATTATTAGTAAATTATGATTTTTAGCTTTGATTTGAATGGTTTCTCTTTCTACACCATTAAAAATATGAAGATGTTGGGAAGTTGATATGAGTCTTGGTATAGGATTTAGTCAATGGGTACTTTGCAGGGAATTTCTCTCTTCCTTTATTAGAGTTTTCCCTCTCTTAGACTCTAGGGTTGACGGCTGGGAATTTGTTCACTAACAAGTTTCCTACCACTTTTTTTTTTTTTAAATGAGAATTAAACTGATCTCTTTATTGATTATATTTCCTTTAAATAGGAAAAATTAGAATTTTCAATATAATAGATTTTCTACTTAAAAACAAACTACTAAAATCATTGCTAACATGAAGAATTTCGAAACTAAGGTGACAACTATTTTTAAAAAGATAATTATCAACTAAAATAAGAAATTACTATTTTTCTAAAATATTTTCTTTTTACTGGTTTCCCAATGTTCTCGTAGAAGATCTCTTTCCAATGATATGCATTTTCTAAAATACTTCTTTCCAATGATATGCCTTGTACGTATCATTACTCCTCTCGTGGACAAAAAGCTTGTCCTCAAGCTCGAATTCAGCGTAAGCTTTCTAACGATCCTGGGCGGCCTTCATCCGATTACGGATGATTCTTACTTTCTCTTTAGTTTTTTCCACTATCTCAACATTGCTAAGTCGCCTCTCACCTACCTCATCCCAACACAACGGAGTACGGCATTTCCTTCCATACGGAGGCATCCCAATACTGGCTTGATAGCTATTATTATATGCAAACTCTACCAACGGGAGATGCCGATCCCAACTATCCCGAAAGTCCATAACACATGCTCTCAACATGTCCTCTACCATCTGGATGGTTCTCTTTGACTGACCATCGGTCTGGGGTGGTATGTGTGCTGAAACTCAGTCTAGTGCCCAATGCTTCCTGTAGACCATTCTGCAGAGTTTTCCATGACATTTGGCTTTGATACCTTATTGATATGCGCCCTAATACAAGATCTAGTCTATGGATACTGTGCAAAGAATTTCTTTCTTTCCTTGCTAGAGTTTTCCTTCTCTTAGACCTTAGATTTGATGGTTGGGAACTTGTTCCCTAACAAGTTTCATTCTAATCTTCTTTTATGAGAATTAAACTTACCTCTTGATTGATGATACTCACTTTAAATAGTGAAAAACTAGGATTTACAATATAATAGAGTTTCTACTAAAAACAAATTTCTAAATCATTCATAATAAGAAGAATTTCAAAACTAACGTAACTACTATTTTTTAAAAAATAGCTATCAACTAAAGTAAGAAAACTACTATTTTTCTTATTATTAGTTTCTCAATATTCTCCTAAAAGATCTCTTTCCAATGATATGCATTTTTTAGAATAATTCTTTCTAATGATATGCATTGTGCATATCGGAAGTGTATGTCTCCCTATCGAAAATCTATTCCCAATTTTAATGTGTTGATTGTGTTCCCTTAGGTTGATGAGAGCAGTGAGTTTCTGCCATTGGTGTATGATCCTGCTAGCATTTCTGCATATTGGGGAAGACGGCCGCGTGCTGTGGCAACTCGCATTGTACAGTTATTGTCTGTTGCTGGGGGCTTTCTCTCTCGCATTGCCTGGGATGTGATCAACAAGAAGGTGAAAGAGGTAAAATTTTTAGTGCCTGGTGTTTTATGTTCAAGTCATTAATAGTTTTTCTCAGGCTTTTGTTATAATTGTAATATGCACAATTCCCAACTCTCGAAAGTTATTAATAGTTGGTCTAGCTTAATAAATATAAAACACAAATTGATTTCAGGCTATTTGATAGACTATGCAATTTGATATGCATCATCTGTTGGTCTCTAGCTCTGGTCGGCATGAACTCACACTAGTATACTTTTCACACAATAAAGGCCCTATAGATGACCAGTCAGCTTTGTTGATTCTGCCTGGGCTCCCTAGTGTTTATAAAATTATTTTCTCACCAAATAGAATTGTGATTCCCATCTTAGAGCGTTTTCATTGTCCTTCAAGACAAGCATGCACTGATATGATTATTGCATCAAAGATATCTGTCCTTGCAACTTCGAGTTGTACATCTTGTCTGATTTTCTTCTCACACGGTTACATAAAATCAGAATGAAGTTGCTCGGGCCATTGAACTGAGGGAGATTGTGACTTCTTTGGGTCCAGCATATATTAAACTTGGTCAAGCATTGAGTATTCGACCAGATATACTTTCACCTGTTGCAATGACCGAGTTGCAAAAGCTTTGTGACAAGGTTAGGATGGTTGATTTATTTTCATCTTTCATAATATTGAATAAATGTTCAATTTTCTTCTCAAATAAGCATGAGAGGCTGAGGAAAAGTAGGGTATTGCATATCCTGTTGTTTTATTTCTGTTGAGAGATATTATTGCAGAATGCTGTACTTGTGACAAGCATTCCCCTTTATATTTGTGTGAATTATTTTAGCTGGCTTCTAATTACTTGAGGTAATAATGTATCTAATACATTCAAATGAGAGAACTTCTAAGTTAAACTATTTATGGAGCAATGGAGATTTTGTTTTTTCTGTCAAATGTTGCAAGAAGCTTTTCCAAAATGGATTTAGTCTTTATTTTACTATGAAAAGTTTGTCCTACTGTTCTCTTAATATATGAATACTCATTTTTGTGGTAAAGAAGTTATTTTTATTTCTGAATGTATAGGAAGAAAATTTTCTGCGTAAGAATATAAAGTTGAACTGTTGCATCTTTGATAAGTAGATACTGTTTGCAGGTATGTGGTTGTCTCCTTACTGGGTTAATTCTAACATTTGGCTCTGCTTGTTCTCATGCATTTTAGATATTGATTTCAAGCTGATCTTCTGTTTTATGACGTGTGAAGGTTCCTTCATTTCCAGATGATGTAGCAATGGCTCTAATTGAAGAAGAGCTTGGTCAGCCATGGCATGAAATTTATTCTGAACTTACTTCCTCCCCTATAGCAGCTGGTACTGTCATTCCTGGTTTCTACAGTGGAGACATAAAACTTGTGATATGCATTGCTGTGAATGTTCTGTTTATTTATTTTTTTTTTTTTGGTTCCTTGCTGTGAATGTTCTGTCTTACCTAACTGGGGATTCTTTGATTTGACTTTAATACTTCTACCATGGGGAATCTGTGGCAGCATCTCTGGGACAGGTATATAAGGGTCGGTTGAAAGAAAATGGAGATTTGGTGGCAGTTAAAGTGCAGAGGCCATTTGTTCTTGAAACTGTGACTGTTGATCTTTATATCATACGGAACTTGGGTTTGGCTTTAAGGAGGTTTCCTCAGGTAGTGTCATCTCCTTGGTTGTGGTTTACTTGTAAGCTATGCATTACTTTTTGTGAAAGTGCTTTCTTTATCACCAATTCCCATCTTTATTTCCAGATTTCCATTGATGTGGTTGGATTGGTCGATGAGTGGGCTGCCCGCTTCTTTGAAGAGCTTGACTATGTTAATGAGGGTGAAAATGGAACCCGTTTTGCTGAAATGATGAGAAAGGACCTGCCGCAGGTGAGCATGACAATCTTTATAGATTACCTGAACTATGTTAGAGTTTTGAAATCTCCTCTAATAATGACATGGACTGCATTGAAAAAGATAACTACTCCATCTTGGCTTACACAATACTGTGGAATACCTTAGGAAAATAAGAACATTCTATATTCTGCTACCTAAAGACGCTCCATTTTTTATGGGGAAAAAAACCCCATAAAAAGGGACTTCCTAATTTTTCGTTGTTTCTTATGTTTGTTTGCTGAAATAAGTTTGGTCAACACAAAAAAAAATAAATAAAATAAAATCTAGTTAATAACAAGAAAAACAAAGCAAATTTAAGGAGAATTCTTCCCGAGCAAATCATCAAGTCATTTACACTTTGCTTACTTTCGGCAAAGAACATGTTAAAGAGTTCTAGATTAGTAATAGATAATAATATGTGATGTGGTTTTTCATTCAAACAATTGACAAATACATTAGAGGAAAATGGTTTCCAGAAAAATATCTCTGGAAAAATGCTTTCTAGAATGGTAATTTTCAGCAAAATAAACCATGCCTCCAGCTAATTTCCCCTTAGGATATCTACTTTTACTGATGGTTTCCAATATCGCTTGTTGAAAAATGCATTATGCTTTGTAGTAAGTTTTGTCTTTGATTGCCAACTAGAAACTTGGCAGAGGGCTTTTTTGTTTTTTGGTTGTTTCTTTTTTTCTTTTTTGTATCTGGACTTCACTTCAAAATCCAGATAATACTCATGAAATTAATGCATTGTGATAAAGTTGAAAAATGTGAATGCCTTCTATACAATTGTAGCCGGTTAAGTATCTATTCTTTCCACTTTTCTGAATTCTCATTTTCTGCAGACAAATTGGGAGTTACCTTTTAAAAAGTTTTCATTTGTTAGGTTGTGGTTCCAAAAACCTACGATAAGTATACTTCAAGGAAGGTGCTGACCACAGGGTGGATAGATGGAGAAAAACTTTCACAAAGCACAGAAAGTGATGTTGGAGAACTGGTCAATGTTGGAGTCATATGCTACCTCAAGCAGGTAATATGCTTTCTTGACTTTACATTGCAAGTGAAGCATAATCGAGAATTATTATGCTTTGCAGTATTGGTGTTTGGGGTAGTCCTGCCCTATTAGTTATGCCTTGCTATGTTGAACTTATGCTGGGCCCCTCATGCATATACTCTTCTTTTTTTTTTTTTTTTTTGGTTTTCATCACTGGTATTTTGGCTTTGCCCGACTAATCTGGTTCGAGCACTGTGGGGCCCATTTTAGGGGTTGGCTCTCCCAAATCCTTTTTTGCTATTCCCAAGGCTCGAACTTGACACATCTGGTTAAGGGGGTAGAGTACCCGACTACTCAACCCAAACAAGTTTGGTATGCATATACTCTTCTATGTACTTATTTCTTGTGCATTCAAATTTGAGTTTATTTAACCTGAGATTTGATCAGCTTCTAGTTTTAATATCTAATAGGATTATCAATTGTAATCAAGCAGTTTTTCTGGTTATACATAATCATGGATAAATGCAATTGATTATGCTTAATTAGGCTATAGTTTAAAGCATAATTTTTTTTTTTTTTTTGGGAGGTTTGAGCAATATTGCCAGTATTTCCGCTGGTATTGTGTGAAGTCTGACTGAACCACGCAAGGATCATTTACATGTGGAACTCCGGAAGTTTATCCTGCCATTTATGTAGCCTGTTTATGGAATCAAAAGGACTTTTTCTTTTGGCAGTTTTTATTTTAAATCTTGAGAACAGAAAAATTATAAAAAGAGGATAAGGCATCATTATTAAAGAGATAGTAGAGAGCCACGATGAAGAAATATTACTTTTGCAAAACTGATGCTTTTGAATATCCTTTTATTTCCTTTTGTCCTGTAATGGGAAAACTTTACTGGCCTAGAAGTTGAGAATCAAAAAGATGCAGGAGATACGGTTTTGTTCAATAATAACGCTACCAAAAGCTGTTGTTCCTTAAAACAGTAAATCCCAATGCAAAAGTTTTTTGCCTGCTATTATTTTCGACATTTGCTCTTGCCTTCTGTAATTTTTGGCAATATCCTCTCCATGCAATATTATGTACATCCCCATGTAAGAAAAAGGTAGAGAGATGAAAGGAAGCAAGAGTTTGCTGATAATTCTTGAGGCTACGTTAACCTTCAAATTTAGTGCTTTAGAAAGCCTGCTCTAGAGTTGCTTGTGAAAAACTTGTAGTTGTTTGCAACCCCGAGTTTTTGCACCAATATTAAGCACACCAATGGCTGCATCGTCTTTGTTGTTGCTGAATCACACTTGGTTCTAACCTTGCTTTTCGGGCCTGCAGTTACTTGATACTGGCTTTTTCCATGCGGATCCACATCCTGGAAATTTGATACGCACCCCCGATGGAAAGCTTGCAATTCTTGACTTTGGTAACACTTTATTTTATATGAGTATATCCTGAAAAAAATCTATCCTATGGTTAGTGGGGTTATAGTCTTTGCTTGTAGTAGTTTTCAAATGAGTATTAAATTTTCAATCTGTTAATTTTCTGAGTTACTCTTATGCTTAGGCATTTGTCATTGGGGTAATTTTAGAGTAACCCAAGTTGCGGTATTGTGAGATTTAGTCTGACCATTGATATTTTATGACCTGTTTTAAAAACTGTGTGAAGTATTTAACGCAAATTAAAAATTATGTTTCTTCTTGCGCAGGCCTTGTAACTAAATTAACGGATGATCAAAAATATGGGATGATTGAAGCAATTGCTCATCTCATTCATCGGGATTATGATGCCATAGTTAAGGATTTTGTCAAACTTGATTTCATTCCTGAAGGTGTTAATTTACAACCCATCTTGCCAGTTCTGGCCAAAGTTTTCGATCAGGCTCTGGAAGGTGGTGGAGCGAAGAATATTAACTTTCAAGAACTGGCATCAGATTTGGCACAAATAACGTTTGATTACCCATTCAGAATACCTCCTTATTTTGCTCTTATAATTAGAGCAATAGGTGTACTGGAAGGCATTGCCTTAGTTGGCAATCCTGATTTTGCAATTGTTGATGAAGCCTATCCATATATCGCACAGGTTTGAATGTAGCATTCTCAGGCTGTGTTGTTATTCATGATCAATTTTCTTTTTCTTTATATACTTTACTGCATATGTCTAAACTCTTAACAGTAATGTTCCATGTTTCCTCAATCAATATTAGAGACTCCTGACTGACGAATCTCCAAGGCTAAGGAGGGCACTGCGTTATACAATATATGGAAAATCTGGAGTTTTTGATGCTGAGAGATTTATTGATGTCATGCAAGCATTTGAGAATTTCATTACAGCAGCTAAGAGTGGAGGTGGAGAGGGTTTGAATGGAGATATGGCTGAACTAGCTGTTTTGCAAAGTAAGGCAGGTTCTAATTTTCCTATATTCCCATCAGCCACATTTCAAACTGAGAAGCCAACTGAAACAAGAGCAGCCTTAACATTTTTGCTTTCCGATAAGGGCAATTTCTTTAGAGAATTTCTTCTTGATGAGGTACCTTGCGGCAGCATCATATTGCTTTTTTATATAAATAGTCATACATTGTGAATTATTTCTCTTGCCTGCAATTAATAGAGTACCACTTTTCTTTAATCTTCAAATAATATTTCTCACTTTTTTTTATTTGCTTGCTTATAGAAGCGAACCAGCATAGAAATGATTGCTGTCTTAAGAACCAGAGAGACTTAGAAACCTGTGATGAAGAAAAAATATGTTAACTATGATATAATTGTTGGTACTTTTAGATAGAACAAGAAGAAAAAGTTGGATTCTGGAAATTGTTTGTCTAGTTCGCACACAGGGATGTTGAATTGTGTGGGTATATGTTTCTCTGATGAATATCTGTTATGGCACTTTTAATCTCTTCTCAAGCCAGAACTAATACCACTTAACCAATTCGAGGACTAGAAGAAAAATATGGAAATCGCAAAAATTTTGGCACTTTGTACTTAGAAAAGAGGCCTGGATGGAATAAGGATGTTGAGGTGTCTTGTAACTTCATTGAAAATAATACTATTCCTTTATAAGAAAATAGAAGTAGATGGAGTGGATGATGAATCGAGTCCAATTGATTAAATGATCCAAAGAGGGGTGAACTTTATGGAAGATATGATCTTGTAACAATAGGATACCCAATAGAATGTGCTCAGTTTGTCATGGGAAAACCCATATTGACCTCTCTGTCGCTTGGTGTTGCCAGAGTAGAAACAGCTGCTTCAGAGTAGAGTTTACCCAATTCTATTTGCACAGTTTACTACCGTGAAGAAAGTCAGCACAAATGATAATCTAGCTGATAAGATGAGTCTTACTGAGGATCTGATGGTTCTTGAGAATTGAGTCTTATCATAGGCCTGATCACAATTAAAGTACAGAAACAGGGTTACTAGAAATTACTTGAGTACCTTCCATCAAAGTGATGACAGGAACAGCCTATTATTTTGGTGATAACCTTAGAAGCCTGAATTTTCATTGTTTGCGTTGTCTTTGTGGAGAAGTATATGATTTTGACACATGATTTTGACATGGCCAACAGATTGTGAAGGCCATCGATGCAGTTGCAAGGGAACAACTGGTACAAATAATGGCAGTTCTGGGAATCGGGAATACTGCCCCTGTTTTTAGTGTGATTCCTACTCTGGGACCCATTAAACCTACAGCTCTTCTACCAAGCGTATCTGAGGAGGACCGAGTTATTTTAAATAATGTTCAGAAAATTGTTGAGTTCTTGACTGCAGGAAATACAAAACCCAAGTCATCAAATCAGGTAAATGAAAGTAATTTTGCACTTGATGATTTTGTGCCGGTATCATTTGTCACACCTACCCACGAATTTTGAGTTCCAGTGCACCCCATCTAATATCTTATTATTTTGGCTCTTTTTCTTCGGGTTCTATGTTTTTGTGGCTCGAGTGCATCACAATGGAAGCCTTGTCTTTCTACAGACTATTTTGAACAATTTTTTTTCCCCAGTAATTAGATAATCCACCTACTTAGTATTAATACACTTTTCTTACCCGTGTCTTTCTAAATATTTTGCAGGAGTTATAAAAAGTGCTTTATTTACTTAAATCATTGGAATTATTTACTGTGTATAGAATTACAAATACCGTATTATAATTGAAACTTATGTTGGTTGAGGATAATTAAACCAGCTATTGGAAGTGTCTTTATTGAACATGGCTGTATCGAAAATCTCAAGTGTCTATGTTGTCATCAACAGGTAGTGGATATTACTCGGGTGGTACAGGAGCTTTTTCCAGTTTTACCAGGCATTTCAGCTACGGTGCTTCCAGAAGTGCTTAATAGGTTATCATCCCGCATATTGGCCCGCTTAATTCGAGATGCATTTTTGTAGTCAACTATGTAGGTAAGTATGATAAATTCTAAAACTTAATTGTGCATATGTTGGTCAGTAGTGAAAAGATATGCACCT
The DNA here is from genome assembly GCA_033439265.1 of Dillenia suffruticosa. NCBI lineage: Eukaryota > Viridiplantae > Streptophyta > Magnoliopsida > Dilleniales > Dilleniaceae > Dillenia > Dillenia suffruticosa. Next base: position 13,680,187 of record JAVTVX010000001.1, read on the forward strand.
TTCCAAGTCACATATGGTTTTCTTCCTTCTAGCAACTGACCACTGGGCATATATGGTCCAAATTATTCTATAATTGACCAAGAGATGGGAGCTACAGGAAGCTTATATGGTCAATTGGGGAAAATATCAAATTGTATACATTTAAATTTACCATTGTCAATAATGATCAAGTTCAACCCGCATATGATAAATTGATGCATCATCCTTGCCCTCTTCAATTCCCCTGGTATTAGCGATGTAGTGGACTTTACGCCTATGTATTTGGTGAGCCACTCATAAATTAAAATCTGTGCGCACGGCCTAATTTTTGTGTGAGCCCACTCGTCCAAAAAAATTTTTTGGTGCTACCGTTTCTATTGTTCTTGGAATTTTATATATATATATATATATAAAGACCAGCCCTTGTAACTAAGGTGCAGTACATGATCCCACCATATTAAGAAAAGGAAGATAAGTTTTCACAGTGCGTATGGTTTATGGGGTATGATGTTTGTCAGATGAATTTTCCATTATTATTGTTCCAAAAAAATAAATAAATAAATAAAATCAAGTTCAACCCTTTTGATCCATGTTGCATTTGCACCCTAGAAATCAATGTAATCTAAGTTAATTTTGGCTGAATGGCTAATTAGTCCAATTGAGTCCACAAGCCCTGCATAATTCGTTATGCTCGATACAAGGTATATTTTGCTTTAGTCTGCAGATTGGAACAGGTTGTGCGGTACAAGACTCCAAATCAATTTTTCAGCAACCGATAGCAATCAATCATCACTCTGTATCCAAGTGCGCTTAGCAATGAAACTTTTGAGCTGATATATAATTTTTCCGGACTGGTGTTTGGCACAAAAATGATAAGTATTGAAGGATACCCGGAAATAATGAATGGAGTGAATTCTGCTAATGCTTTTCATCTATCCAACTCAAAAGCCTTATTGTGTGAGAGTGATGTACACAAACTGTTCAAAAAGATTTCACCTTTTTCTTGTTTAAGAAATTTATTTTGACCGGTGCACAAAGCTGGATACTTCTGGGCTTGATCTCATGAGAATAGTGGTAGCTTCTGCTCCCCAGAAGCGTAGGAGATGATACTTCTTTTCAGCAATGGGAAATAATTTGCCCCATTGAATGCAGCTGCACGCACTATATTCAGAGGCCCAAAATCGACAGAGTATGCTTTCTGAAAACCGTCAAGGATTGCCATCATCATGATATTTGCCGACTTTCTCTCCGCTTCATACTTTTTCAACAGAGATATCTGCAACCAAAAAATAGTAGGTCATCAAAATCAACCAAATTGTGACCAGATGCTAGTTTCAGGTTGAGATAACATTACATAATTTTATGCATGCTTGGATGGAGCAATTTTTTTTACTAGACACTACCTAAACTGAGAGATGATACTAAAACTGAACTAGTTAACTAGCATTGATCCCAAATTGGTTGGATTGCTTGGTTGGATTGCTCTTTCCATTCAGGAGACTTGATAGGAGTGAAAAGGGTAAAACATTAGTCCCCTAATTTTCACACCGTTTTAAAGCATGTTTGGCAAACAATTCCCCCATAAGAGGGGGCCACCATTGATGGATCCAACTTCCAATGACATCATAGCATCAAAGGCTAAAGATCCTCCTCTCTCTCTTTCTCTCATACTGCTGTTCTTCCTTTCAATCTGTCTCTACAGCCTTTTTCCCGGTTTCTCCATAGCGCTGTTCTTCCTCACCTCTCTATCATGCTACTCCTTTCTTTTCCTCACTCCACAATTTCAAGTGAACTCAATTCTCATCCTTAGTTGATTGTCTTACCTTACAGCAGACCTCACAGAAGCTCAGCGCAAATCTCTCTCCCTCTCGATTAATATGGTGAGATGCAACAGAAGTTTCATTTTTTGGGACTTTTGAAAAGTCTGATGTCAAACTTCACAGTTTGAATCCACTGGTTAAGTTTAATTTATATTATCATGTAGGACCAACTTTCCTAAAGTCTGCTTCCCTTCCTCTAGTTCTTGGATGTCATTAAGTTGTAAGCACTCACTAGTAACAGGTGCATCAAGGACCTTTGAACATGTCCTAACAACAACAAACTACGCCTTAATCCCACATTTGGGGTCGGCTATTTGGGAAACAAATTTAGAGATGATTAAAAAATAAACAAATAAATAAATATATAAATATATATATATATATATTTAAAATATGTTGGTTTAATTTGTGCGAATTTTTCTGGTCACTCATTCCTATCAAAAGTCATTTTTTCGTATAAACCTTTGAACATATCCTAACCATCTTAATCTTTCTATTTTTTTTCCCTCTCTCATGTAGAGATAAATATCATAAAGGAAGCTTAATGCATGCATCACAACTAGAGTATTTTGGTCATTAGTAGGTAAATAACAGTCTCTCACTGCAAGGTAACAAATATGTATAAACTAAGCATAAGAGTTTAGCATGGGTACCTCTCCAATATCAGTGCCAACAGCAACAGCCTCAGCAATGACTCTTGCAAGAGCAGATGCATCTCCAAAGCCTAAATTAACTCCTTGGCCAGCCAAAGGATGCACAGTATGTGCTGCATCACCAATTAAAACAACGCGCTTTGATGCATAGCAATTCGCGTGCTTTAGAGACAAAGGAAACACCATTCTTTCAGAAGCCAGCTTTACTACTTTCGGTGGAACTTCAAACTGCTCACCAGAAGAAAGCTTCATTCCTGCTCCAAACCATGAAAATATGTCTCCAATACCCAGTGAACCAGGCTGAGGATGAGGACCATATCCATAATCCAGAGCATGGTTGACAGCATATATGAAGTCATCTTCAGTAACAGACTTACGATCTGATGACTCTTTTGGACTCATAGTCCAAACAATATTACTATATTTATCACCAATAGGAAGAAGTGCAAGTGGACCAGTAGGTAGAAACCTTTGCCAAGCACAATGATTTTCCACTGTATGTTCCACTGTGCAGATAATTGCATTCTGTGTGTAGTTCCATCCAGTCGTTTTTATTCCAGCTAAATCTCTCACAAGTGACTTTGACCCATCAGCTCCAACCTGTGATAGGAAACCTTCAAGAACTTTGTAATTTGTAATAAATATGACTAATCTCATTAACTGGAACCACCCTCATTCTTTCATTTAAAGTTCCTTTCTCAACTTATATTATGATGTGAGAAAGAAAAAAAAATGGTCAAAAAGCACTCACCACTAATTTAGCAAAAAGGCTGCTGCCATTGCTCAGTTCCAGTTTCACCATCGATTGATGGCTTTGTGATTTTGTTCCCAGTGATGCACTGCCCTCCCCTTGGGATAACTTGCTTTGATAAGACATGGATGTTACTCTGCTAGGGTAAATTGTCTTCTGTGAATTTTTCTCCTGTCAACATTATCTTCGTAACATAAGCAAAAAATAAGTCTCAAAACAACATTCATAATGTAATGTTGATGGTGGAACTAGGTATCTTTCTCATGCCATTTCAGCAGCTACTGAAACCATCCAGCTGACAATCAATCTAAATGACCAAGTATAAAGCAGAAAAATGCATATTACGGCAACAATAGATGTCATATCACAACTTCTGAATATTTTTAGTTGTTCTCATCAAGTTGATTTTGCATATTAAGCTGTAAAATGGAAAGATTTGCTACTGGTAGATCCTTAAATTCACTAAAACATAGAAGAGAAAAAAAAAACACCATCTTATAGTAGTTTTCTGAATTAGAATGTTGGATGCTCTGAGTCTCACTAGTTTAAGATAAACAAAATCCAGCCCGCTCTAATTCCCAGTTCAGTAAACACAAGAAGCACTTCAATGTGAAAACAGAGCTTTATTCTTCTGTTGCCATAGTACCAATCATGTCACAGAGATGCCAATTACTACTACATGGTTTTTTTTTTTTTTCCTGATGATAGTTTTTCTTCCCATAATGAGGAAGCATGAGGGAAGAAAATTTGGATTCTGACCTCAAGCTCCTTTTGTCTTTTCAGGGACAAAGGCTTGATACAAGCAAAGGTTCGATATTAAGCTGTTTATTATTTTTTTTCCCCAAAAGCATAAATTTTAGAATGAAAAAAATTCAAGAGTTGTCAGCTCGGAGAAGCTTAGTCACTTCCATTTTTTCTTTTATTTTTTTGCTTTTTTTTTGTTTTTCTTTTCTTTTTGCTTTTTTTCCTTTTCAACAAAAGAATCAATCCTTGCGGTCAATTTTCAAGGGAGAATTTTGTAGAATACTTTTCATGCTATATCTCTTTCTGGATCCTCCTTTCTTGAATTAATTTCTTTTGTATGAGTAGCACCACTTCATGCCCATGAAAAGAAACAGAGATGCTTTATAAAGGAACAGGAAATTTTAAAAAAAAAAAAAAATAGAATTGTGTTATATGCTATGAAAAAGCTTTAAAATGGAGAGTCAATAAATACCTGTAAACATGACAAAAGTGAACCTTGAAGTACCTTATTTTCCACTACGCACCTAAATCAAGTCCAACCAAAATTATCAGCCTTCGGTAACTTCCTAACTGCATTACTGATGTTTTATAAATTTATTCAATTAAGCTTACCCAAGTACCTCCCTGTCAACATCTCTTGCATTGTATCTTGTGTAACCTAAGCCAGAATAATCCCAAACCTACAGGAAATGGTTAGAAAAAATCAACAGGAGAGAAATTAAAAATGAGTCCACAACAACCTTCATCTATATATATATATATATATATATATATATATATATATATTTTTTTTTTTTTCTCTCAAGTTTCCGTATAATCCAATAATCCTGGGTTGATCAGTCCCATTTCCCATATGTTTTCACCCCTTCTTTTTTTCTTTCTTGCTTTTTTCTTTTGGGGGTGGGGGAGGGTGGCTGTGTGGGGTGGGTGGGGGGTTGTAGCCAAGTCCAAACCAAATTCTCACTTCATGCCACAAGCCGGGAACTCTTGCAAGTAAGGGCTGTCCAGTGCTTGAACTGGACACCTCCAAGCAAGTCATCCCACTAAGAGATGAAGGCGTGGCACCCAAGCATAAGAAAAATTGCAAGCAAGAAGGCAACCACAAACTAATGCAAGCACAATCACAGAGATAAGACTGGGACATTGAAAGCTATTAAACTACTGAAAGCAAACTACTGAAAATGGATGCTAGATGAGAAAGAAGAAAGGCCTAAAACATACTTTCAAAGGTGGATGGCCTTCAGTTAGTCACCTACCCACTCCCAGAAAAGTTTTTAGCCATTCAAAAATCAGCACAAGGGGCATTCAAGCTTTGAGGATTCTAACAACAAAAGAAAATAACATAAACATGAAACTACAAAAATATCTTTCTACTGCATTGCTAAAGTTAAAGCACTCATCAAGAGGCTGGGCATAAAATATGAGCACAGAATCAAGTCATCCTCTCACTAGACAGACAGTAAGACCTTTTGTGTAGCAGCTTGTGACTGGGAAATCTAATGCCAGTGTCATAGGGTCCAATGAATTTGTTAAAGTTTGACGCAGATCTGACTCAATACGGATAATATTTAGACCATTTTGTCATCCTGTTATCAACCTGTGATACCACTAACATACTAAGGCATGCTTTCGATCTTTCTCCGCTTTTATTAATCATCTGCTATCCTTTGCTCAACAAAGCAAACTCTAGTCAATATTTGATATTTGTTCCTAGTCAAAAAAAAGACCCATTCCTTGATTATTGACTTAAAAGATAATAGATGGGAGAAAATTTCCTCTCGCACCAATCAACTCCCAACTGCACTGTTTCTGCATGAATAACTCATTGAGTAAAAATAAGATCAAATTGTTCCATTTATTTCCTTGAATTAACAAACTAACAAAACAACATAATCCTCTAAGAGATGAAAAACAAAGTTGAGAAAAATCAACTGGCGAAGAGAAAATTCATGAGACCTGCATCTTATCAAAGTAGGCGTGCCGCTGCTGTTGAACATACTGCCAAGCACCAACATCTGAAAAAGTAAATGAAGCATCATAGACAATGCCAAGCAATTGAATATAAGCTGCAAAGTTCCTGCCAATCAAAGCAACAAGAATAGTGCAAGGGGCTCCAGATCTATGCTTCTATGACACCCAAAAAGAATTTTATAGGATGGCATGCCCCATTTGGATTTGAGGTTCACCCATCAAAATACTTTGGGATGCAGAGATTTAAGAGTGGAGCTTTCAGGAGTGTATGCAAGACCAAGCATGAGAAGCTAGAGTTGGCACCAAATAAAAAGGAGAATCATCAAGATACCAAGATAAATACCTTTGAAAAGAGAAATAGTGGCAGGAGTGACTGTACTGACCCTTGGATCAGGGGGACCCTCTTTCTTAATGCTAGCAGCGCTTCCTAAAGCAGGATTACTATCAACAATGGCAATATTCAGCTGCTTCGTTAATGGCACGCTTGCTGCAAGACCAGAATTACAAAAACAGTCCCTTCAAACTTAGAACTTGACCATATAGCCAGCAAAGTTCGACATTTTATTCATGAAAAGCATCAGCACATTTACATCCTTAAACCCCCCCCCCAAAAAAAAGAAAAACCTTTGCATGGAGAAGAGTTTATGAGAAGGGAGGGGAAAAGGTAACAGAAAAATCCATTTAGAGTTCAAGAAAAGAAAAAAAAAAAAAGAGAAGAAAAAGAAAAATGCACTCGCTGAATGCATGTTGAAAGTAAGTCATATCTAAATTCCCAAAAGCATCTATTCAAAAGTAGCATCTGTAGAAGAAATTGTCCTTCAAAATTATTAGAAACTCTTTTATAGCAGCACACGCCATTCAAAAGCAAGCATATAGAAACCTCTAGTTGTACTTGGAAGGGTTTTATCTCTATCACACATGTTTGAACGATACTCCCTTGATATAATTTTCTTTTCCACTTTCTTTGTGATAGGGATAAAGACTTCTATAAGAAAGAACAAATTGATACTTTTCCCTCGAACCCCAAAGAAATTCATGAATTTTTTAGCATTTCAATGACTATAATATAAAATGAGAAAGAAGAATGGGAAATCGAAAATTGTTTGAAAAATTCAAAGTGATGTCACTGATCACATAGGATTGTAACATGATATATAAGATGTTGATACTGAAAATGGCTTCTATTCAAATTTACATCAAGTACATGCATTTCTCAAATAAGTAAATAAACACTTTCGTATGTCCATAAACATACTACGATCAATTTTCCATGTGTGTCCATGCATGCAACTTGTACCCATCATAAGAGTTAAGTTGATGGAGACAAAGTGCAATTTAAATGCAAGGATGACATCAGGATGGTGCCTACTACACAACTAGTGATTCGTTACTTTCTCAATCATTTCCAGGTGCCAGAAGAGGGATGCACTAACCTGCACCTACTTTTCAACTTGAATCCGCAAAACAAGTACATGCATGAAAGGGGAGAAAGGAATAATGATACCCACAAGACAATGAGAACTTGAATGTGAACCAAGACCAAGATGAATGAAAGTAGAAATAAAAGAGACGAATCACCAAGATATTGCAAGCAAATATGAGGGAGATATCTCGCATCATGCTTTATTCAGAAGAGGTGATTAGGAAAAAGAAAAGGCCGGAGAGTGATTGCTTCATCTTAGAAGTTTTTTTTTTTTTAATTACCAGCAATGAGTTTAAAAAACATTTTCCAGGGATGAGATCCCTCAAAACAGGGGGTAAATGAGATAAGGAGGAAGTAGTGCCCATTCAACACATCAGGAAGGAAAGACAGGATGGCCTGAATCTGGAGCTTGATTCTGATACACCAGCAAGTGGATAAAGTATTATCACTAATTTTTTCTGTTTGTTTACAAAATGAGTGGCAGCTTCCATCATAACTCAGCTGGAAGGAGCAAAGACAAAAATTTAGAACCATAACCAGTACTCAGGAGACTTCCACAAGAAATGCCATTCATCATATAATATTTAGTTCATCATGCAACATGGATGTGGTTATTATCAAGCATTAATTTGTCATACCAAAATAGAATTTCAGTAATATAGGCTTTTCAACAGCTGAACATAAATTTGGTTATGAGTGCCGATGGTAAAAAAAGTGGAATATTAAGGGGGAAAAAAGAACAAACTGGAAGTTTTGCAAACAGATTGAAATTTCCCAAAACAATTTCTGAACCATGGTAATCTCTATGCACTTGATGTTCAGGTATGACCTTTAAAAAAAGACATAAGCAAGCTAACAAAGTTTTTCCTGGTATGCTGCATATGGAGATCGGTATTAGAAGTTTTCTTTTATTTTCTTAAACACAGATCTCATACTATTTGCTTTTGACAAGACATAACGTATGACATGCGATGCATGAGAAATGACTGGGTTTTCATCCGAACAGACCCACCAAGGGAGATAAAGATAAATAGAAAAGAATATAAAACACAGAACACATACGATAGTGGCAAAATCTAAAAAACAAATTTCTTACCAAGAGAACAAGCCAAAGCCATTCCCACCATTCCTCCCCCAACAATAGCAATATCATGTGAGGAGGCATTACTATTTAGTCCATGATTCTCCTCAGAATCCTAGGAGGTTGAAAAACATAAAATTAGGTTTCCTGGTGTAAAACAGAAAATATAATCACACGATTGAAAAAAAAAATGATGAGTAATAAATGATACATTAGAAATTTAGATCCAAAATTTAGACAAACATCCAAATAATACAATAACTTATAATGGTTGCAGATATAGCTAGGGTCACACTTATTAGCTTAAAAGGTAGGAGAGACCAAATGAGGTCCAAATTCATTAAGCTCTTAATGCTATGAACACAAATGTACCCTGTAGTCAACGAGATACATCACTTTCTGACACTTAAAAGTAGGAGAGACCCTCCTTACTGGAGGATGCTTTGTGCTTGTCTCAAGTAACAAAGTCAAAGTCACTATTGCTTTTTCATCCCCACCTTGAATTTGCTCGAGATGGAGTGATTGTATTGATATTTGATATGTACCCCTCTTGAAGCATATTTACAGTTGAAATCTAAACATTTTTATAACAAAGTGACCCAGGGACAGAAGGGGGGCTAACAGGTTCTTTTTTATTCATGATTTGATCTAGTGGTTAACACATGATATGAGAGTGACATGAAAGCACCATAGAAAATAGAAATCAGGTGCTACAGACATGGCAAGACTTTACACTACTTTCATACTTGATGTTGTACAATGAACTGGCTTAGTAGCTGTAATAACATTAATATGAATGTGAGAAAGTGATCAACAAATGCATAGATGGAGAGTCAAAATGAACCCTTTTACCAAAAGTAGATGTATACTTTGCAATATAAGATAAGACATGAAAACCCAAGTTCCAACATCTCTAACATTATTTTGGAAACCCATTTCCTTCATCAACATAATATGCAACAGAAAAGCAGCATCAGGCTTGGAAAAAGGGAAGGGGACAAGACTCGAACCAGTACACTTGTATATAGATCCAAAGATGTTGGTCAACAAAATATAAATAGATATAATTAAGCATAAAATTAAAACAATAGATTCTGTTCTAGTCAAGTCAAGATAATCACCTTGGTGGGTTCACCAGGAGCAGGAGTAGATACTTGAGGAACTGCTTTACTACAAAATGTCTTCCTTAAAAGTCCCAATTTGCTAACATTCGCAACAACTTTTCTGGAGAAAACCCTAATACCAACAATTAATGCATCAGACAGCAGAATCAAATGTGCAACAAACAATGTACGATTACATAAAATCAATATAGTTCCACGAAAAGTGTGGATATGGATATTATCAGGGAATTCGATCTCCATATCTGCCCTTCGACTTTTTATCTATTCGCAGATGTAATCCGAGCAGCAGCTCACCAGAGACACCTCTTCCTATTAATCTTATCAGTGCATAAGAGAGCTACAAAAATCTTATGTCCGCAGGAAGAAGAGAAGGGGCCAGGGGTTTGGCGAGATGATTTACCAGAAAGTTTCGCTGGAGCGATTGTCCATTCACGGCGAATTGGGGAGAGAGGAAAGAATAAGAAGAAGAAGAAGAAGAAAGAAAGAAGAAGAGAGAATCAGTGAGAGCTCACCTGAAAAGCTTGGCTTCGTGCATTGGATAGTGAATGTAAGGTTTTTCACCTTCAAATGCTTCGTTTATTCAAGACCAGATTTGATCTCCTTAGGGTTTTTACTTTCAATCGCGGGAAACGGATAGTCTGTCCGTCTCTTCATTCGCAGAGTGAGAGAGAGAAATGCCGATGCCAGCAAAACCTTGGAGAGAACCGGTAGGCTGACATTCGAACTTTTGTGAGTCGGGCTTTACAAAGTTAGCTTGGGCTCGATCTATTTAAAATTTTCTAGCCCAAGAGTTTAACCCGAAAAAACTCAAAAAATCAATATTTAAACTCAAAAAATTAAAAAGATTTCGACAGATTTAAATTTAAATTAACCCCAAAAAATCCTAAAAGAGAGAGAGAGACCGGGAGGCGAATCAAGAGGCAAACTTCTACCGGCAGATCTGGCATCTTTATCTCTAAATTGATTTTCATCGGCAAAAAAGAAAAATAAAACATAAACGAGCATCCAATTTCGAGCTTTTTTGATGCCTCACCTCATAATCTTGTTAACTATTTTTTCTTTGATTAAAAACTCTAATTGTTAATCAGAAAATTTTGAAATTGATGAAAGAGAATGAAAAACGAAGTCAACAACTCCTAAATTTGGTTTTGAATGTTTAGATATGGGAGACAAGAGAAGGAGGTAGGGAAAACAGCATCATTTTAGGGATCATATCACCGAGTGTTTCGGCAAGGAGTGGATCAGAGATGTGAACCATCGTACATTACTTCCCTCCTTTAGCAGTTGATTCAAAGAATTGCAAAGGAAGTTAGAGAGAAAAATCATGTGAGTGCTTTTTATAGAGATAGTGTGTTATGAGAGTATGGAGGATAATTATATGATATGATGAGAGAAGCAACTTAGGGCTCACGACATGAGAGCAAAGAGAGAGAGTGAGAGGAAAAAAAGAAGAAAATACCATGTAATGATTGCAAAGAGAGGATATGAGTCATGAATACATGTCACTTCTCTTCTCTTTGAAAACAAAAAAGAAAAACAAATATTTAATTTTAAACGTCCGTAATGGGTCTAAATAATGGGTTTAAGTTTGATCGGACCCTAAAATGAGTTAGCTCAGCCTTTCAAAATAGGCCAAGTTTGGGCTGGCTTAACCCAATTGCCAGTCATAAGTATCGGAGGTTGTAGTTTTTATTTTTATTTTTGTTTTCATTTTTCTTAATTAGAAAAATATAGAAAAATAGAAATAGAAGACTTTAGAATAAGTTAAACTAAAAGTATAAGTTTTTGCATGTTTCTTAGGGTTCAAAATTTAAAAGATTCTTTTTAGGTGTTAACTCTTGTATAAATTCACAAATCTTATATAAATTATTTCGATACTAGAGTTTGTTCGGTTTACATCATTATTATAATAACTACCTCTACTCCACTTACTTATTATTATAAATTTATCATCCGTTTGAAAGTTATATTTTTCGATTTATTCTATCTTTTCTGTACATTCTTTGTTCTTCATATCGGTTTTATATATTTAAAATACATTTCACTTATTATCCTATAATTATTAATTTTATAGTTTCAAATTATAATATTATTATTATTTTATAAAAAGAGAAAACCAAAATATCACAAATTGAATAAAAGAATATTAGTGGATATATGATACCTACGTAGTAAAATGAATTTGGGGCTAGAAAGTTTATTGGTGAACAAGTGGCATCAAATCTTATGGAATATATGGATCGAATTCGCATATGTATGTGATTATTTATTGAGATACATCAATAAAATTTATGTAACTATTAATTGATGTATCACTTGATCATGCTACGAGAAATCAAGGCTGGCTCGTAGGAGCAAACTAATGTTAGTAGAAAATTTATTTCTTTTCTCTATATTAGTCAAGGAGTGAGTGTTTAGATTTTGATCTTATTGAAGAGGATCATTAATCCAATAAACAAGGTTTAAATATGGCACCGGATGGGACCCAGAGTCAAAATTAAAACATTTGTGGATCAATATAATGTCAACTACAATTTGATTTTTGGTATTTATGTTTGAATATAATGAAATTAAATTGCTTATTAAAGCTATTTGTGTATCCTAATATTTATTTCATAATATTCATATTCATTTGTTAAAAGTATAAATAGTATTATAATAAAATATTACTGTTATTTATAGTTATATAATCGTGGTTATATAGATGCATTCAGGTATCCACTTCAAAGGAAACCCATCTAAAACCACCCACCCATCGGTGGCCCTGAGATGGATGGATAGTTTTAGATAAGTTTCCTTTGAAGTGGATATCGGAATGTATCTATATAATCACTCTTCTGTTTTTAAGAGAACAGTTTAATAATACAAATCTTATTCCCTCAATCTGATGATATCAGATTCATATTTTTATACAACAAAAAAAAAAAAACAAAAACCACTCCTTCTCTACCTAACGACGCATCTTTACATACCAAAAACTACGAAATGAATTAAAATGTTTTTTCTATTATTGATCGGTATAAATATCTTTCCATATCATAAATAATCGTAGAAAATCTTTTGATAACACGGATTCTTATATTTTATAAGATTATTTTTGTTGAAATTTATTTTACTCTGGCAAATGCACGAATTTTTTTGATAGTGTGTTTTGCAGAATTTCCGATGCAAGTAATTGTCTTTAATAATTTTATATGTTTTGTAAAATCCCCAGCAATTGATGTAAATAATATTGTACATTTTATATTATGATTTATATATATATATATATGTACATACATCTTGTCTATGTTTCATGAATCTTGTGCCGCTAATGAAAATTCAATATGTAGCGTCTTTCTACACCATGCCTATAGGTTTCATGAGTCGTAGGGCTAATATATATATATATATATATTTATACCTTAACTTGGATCACTGTCTAGTATTTGAGATTTCGTCATCACGATTAAATCTTGACCGATTATTGTAAAACCCACTTTTATAGAAGCAAGTCTCCCAATAAAAATCTTTCTGTTTTTATGAAAAGTCAAACTCTCAAATGATTAAGAGACAATAGATTTCTTAGCTATCAATACCAATATTTGTTGGTGTAGTGTGGACTAATATATGTCTACGAAAATCCTATCAAAAGGGTGTTGAATTGCATAAGAAGTTCGAAATTTTAATTGGGACCTACGTAATCTCCAACGTTTTTTAGAAATTTCCTATTTATTATCCATATAATCCGATTGTTATGTCCTTCCAATACACAATATATTACCAATACACTTCACATCCATAAATTACATAAATTTATTTATTAATAGTGTTTGTTCCTAACAAATAAGTGAATTATGACATTTTTTTAGCGGCACTTGGATTTGGTTTTGTCATTTATTATGTTGTTTGGAAGTAATGGGGTGATATGCTTTTTGGTTTTGATGGGTATAGAAATGTTATTGTTGGTGAGAAATTTGATTTTACATACTTAAGCTCTTGTAACTAAGAATTAATATTATCTTTAGGCTTATAATAATTGAAAGTTAGTTTATAATATTTCTAAATCTTATGTTTTTAGTGATTTTGATAAAATTTTTCGTCATACTCTTGCGATAAAAGGGAAAATTTTTATACAAGTTAGGGGTTAAATTTGGTGATTAATTTGGGAAAAAGTTTTTAAGAGACAAATGTTAGAAAATCGCTGATTTAAGGAGATATATCAATGAAATGTTTGCCTTGGCAATTGATTTGGTGTATTACAGTGGAATCATAAATCAAAAGATTCTAATGTCTATATGTTAAATATATTTTTCTTTTGTATAAAAACATATAATCAAGTAAAATTGAATCGGGAAAATGAAAATAGAAGTGGAGAGATTTTACCGTTTGAACTGTTCTTGAAAGACCTAGAGTTAGAAAATGATTTTAATGACATGTGATTAATTTATGAAAAATATTTTGAAAACGAAGTATAATTGTAAGGCTAATTTGAGGAGACATTTCAATCAATGGTTGTTTTGGCAATTGAATTGGTTTTACTATGGTACAACCATGGATCAGAAGATTCTAATGTCCACTATTATTGACTTGTTACATAAGTATAGAGAAAAAGCTCGGACATGACCGCTCATGGGGGCAACCATGTGAAAAGACACTCTCTTTCAGAGAAAAAAAAAGTCTTTTTCTGATTTGTTTGCTAAGGTTTCGGATGCTGATGCTCCTAAACTCCTGATTAATACTTCTCCATCAGCACATAAAGGTGATTTGGCCATCATATTTCAACTTATTGATTTGGATTTTTTGCCACCCCTTTTCAGTTTTGCTCTTATGAGGTAGTTCTCTAAAGGGCGACCAAAAGTGGAAGATCTGAGAAAATTTTTTCTATCCCTCGATTTGAAGGATACCTTTTTCTGTGGGTTTGCTTGATAATAGACATAGAATTTTCAATGAAATACAAATAGACTTTGATCGTATTTGGGTCTTGTATATCTTCAGGTGCACAATGAGGGTTTTCGCTGGTTGGCATATCTTTGGGTGCACGATTAGGGTTTTTCGCTGGTCCAGGTCTTTCCACGATGGTCATAAATCGTCCCTTGCATCGGCTTGGTTTTCGTTACCCAAGTTACCTTTACATCTTTACAATTAGCAATGTTCTTTTTTTTTTGGGGGGGGGGAAGGTCTTTGATCCTTTATGCTATAACTATTAATTTCACACGCCCTAGTGTGGCTAGGGTTTGTATCGAAATTGATCCATTGATAGACTTAGAAAGCCTCCCCAAATATTGTATCAAATGCTTTCATCAAGGTCACAATGAAGTTGCATATAGGGTTAGACATCTGAAGTTGCCTACCCTCAAACAGATGCCGCCTCCTTCCAATTTTGTAGAGAGAATGAGTTTCGTGTAAAGAAAGATAACCAACCCTCAAGAATTCAGACCGAAGAAATCTGTTACTTTTTCTTTTGCAAGCACTGTTTCACTACCTACATATGTGAAATAAGGTTAAATCTCTATTTTTGGAAGAGGTGTTTCTAAATCTTCATATGCAGCTTTTGCTTCCAAATTGCTAAATAAAGTACTTGTTTCTAAATTCTCTTGGGGCCGACAATGGTACTAAATCTTTGAAGACGGCTTGATCTCTGAAACTATGATAAAAAACTCTGTTGTTAATACTCATCTATGAATTTAAATGCAGAGGCTGAGGAGGAGTCATTGGTTGCATGGTGCTTGGACTTTTACTTGGGTATGTGTACGTTTTTTATGAATAATATGAATTAGAAGTGGTTTTTATGTATTTCTATTTTTTCTTGTAGTTATTTGTCTTGCAATTATTGCTTTTGATTTATGGTTTATGTATCCATGTGATTATTTATTGAGATGCATTCATAAAATTTCTATAAAGGCAAGCTAGGAGAAATCAAGACCGACTCATAAGAGCAAACTAATCCTTCGTAGAAAATATTTTCTTTTCTCCATATTAGTTGAGATTATGGTGTTATCGAAGAGATTCATTGATCCAATAAACAAGGTTTAAATATGACATTCGAAGGGATTTAGGTTCGGGTCAAACATTTGTAGAACAATGTTAAATACAATTTGATTTTTGCTATTTATATTTAAATATTATGAAATTAAAATGCTAATTTCCATCGACTATGGAAATATACAAATATATAAAGTTAACAGGTTCTTCCATTATTCGTTGATTCTTAATGGTAAAGTGATAAAGAGTTTTTAAAATTTTTTATTTAAAAAAATTGAGTATGAAAATAAGTTAAAAATTACAATTTTAAGCTCTTATCCTTTATTTTCATATCATTTTTTGGGGTACAAAACAAATGCTTAAAAACTTTTGTGAAATTGTGATTCTGACACCTAATATATGTATATAGCTGACATATAATATAGTGCAGACATTGCAGCAGCCTTGGATCCCTTCTAGGGACTTTATTCTCTAAAACCCAGGTTGGGATATATATAACCAGGATCATTTCATGGAGATCCACCCAATATGAACTAGCAAATACTTGAAGCTTAAGAGTAAGACCATCAAACTGAAGGATAATAAGCCAAAAGGGTAAGTTTGTTTTTGATTAAATCAATTGGAGAGTAGTTGACCAACAGAGAGTTGATATAGTGAAAACAACGCTACATCTCTTAATCAAAATTCATATTTAACTTTTGAGAATCGGAAAAAATTATATTGGCAAAACTCATCTATGAAGGGTCTAACAGTAGGCTGAATTGAATTAGTCGGTATATAATTTTGAATATCGGTTGGTTAAGTAAAAAAAAATGGAGAGTGGTTGTTGTTGAGTAGCTACTTCAATTAATTAACACATTAATCATTGTTACCAACATAATTTGCTTGGAGATCACTAGCCGTTTTCTATTTCTATTTTTCCTTTTTCTTTTTAGTGTCAAAGAATGTGTTAAATGGGAAGGCCTGTGCACAACCATGGTAAAGCAAACATGGAATGAGGAAGAAAAGGAGTAGTTGCTCATGTCGCAGTGTTTTACTAACAATGAATACCCACCATACACCTCCCCAATTAACACTCAAAAAATCGTTTACTGTTTCTTTTTTTCCTATTTCTCTCATGCTTATTTTACCTTCACCAGTGAGTGCTAAAGCAGAAAGCAAAAGAGAGAACATCTCATAGTGGAGGGGTGAGGCAAGGAAAATGATTGTACCGTAGCCATCCTTATGGATCCATCCACCTTTTCCCCAACCTAAAAATCCCACCACCCGACCCCACATCTCCAAAAGAATCTAAAACACCCCTCCAAACCCTCTTTTTCTATTCAATGCACAAACAACCATAATCATATACACTGATATATACCACATTCATTGATTCAAACTCTCTCTCTCTCTCTCTCTCTCTCTCTGTGCAGGTTGTCATGGTATTGTTTTATAAAGAGAGGGTTTGAGAGATCATTGGTTTTTAGTACTCCTGGCGAACTCAGTGCAGAATAAGTGCACCGCTCTAGTGCGCACATGCTATGCACCGCAAAAGAGTTACAACAATGGTGAGGAGAGAAATAGAAGCATCACCACCGTCAATAACAGCAACAATGTTAAGAATAAGAGGCTTGTTGTGGAAAGTAAAGATGGGGTCATACAAGGACTTAGTAGCAATCATGAAATGCATGATCAAGGTAAGAGAGACATTACAAGAAATAGTGGGCCAAATGGGCTTCTTGTTGATCCCACACCTCTCAAGAGTAATCTCAAGAAAACTGCACTTGTGGTAGATCAGGAACAGCAACAAAGGGCACAGAGGAAAGTTAGTTGGCCTGATGCTCATGGCAAGGACATTGCTCATGTTCAAGAGTTTGAGCCAAGGTAAAGCCCCCAAAATTTTTTCTTTCTTTTTCACATTTTCAGGTTCAAAATAATTGAACCACATCTACCAGCAGAATTTGATCTCGCCTCGAGCCACTCTATACCTATGAAACCTCTCTCCACATGATGATCTCTCTCTCTCTCTTTCTCTCTCTTCCTTGTTTGATTAATTAATCCAATGATATTAGAAATTTAATAGAGTAGAAGAAAAATGACACTAGATATCTCAATCTTCGTTGCTTGAAAACAATGGCAGGGGATGAATTAGGTTAAATGAATTGAAAAGGAAAGTAAATAGGGACTGTTTGAAAGGGATAAAAAGGAAATAAAGTTCTTCTTTAGCACATAAAATGTGCACAAAAGGGGAAGAAAATGACTAGATTTGACTAATATGAATATGTTTCATAGGTTGAAGTAACTTACATCTCTTTAGTAGTATTTCACTTTTCCACCTCTCTCAATGTTGCAGTGTCTTGGAGGATGAAGAACTAGGAGGAGTAAGAAACTCTTGTGTATGTACAATTCAATAAAATTGAGCATGTAAAGGTAACAGATTCCCCTATATCTCAGTTCTGAAAATTTTCTTTCTAAGCTAATGCTGCTTCACACAGACATTTTGGGGTTACACACATCTAAATAGAATTTCTCACATACAAAAGATCCTATGCCACATTCATACTTTGAACACATTGGTTGATCAGAGCAAACATAAGCATCGCCCGGTTCACCATTACTTGACTGGGAAAACGTATGACAGTAGATTCTATGCTCATCTGGGCACCAAAAATCATTTGTCAAGACTCATTGGTATTTATACATAGCAGATATGTTCTGTTCTTCTTGATAAACGATACTGTACAAAGAAGAACATAGATCAACCATTGAAAAATGCATACATTTTGATGGAGAGGGTGTTCTGAGACACTATCTATCACGTCAAATGATCAACAGCTCATGACATTCAAATGTAGAAGAAGAGGATGTTTTTCCTGAATACCCTTTTAAGCTAGATGATTTTTATCCATACTGGTGCCCTGGGAGCTCGTATTCAATATACCCAGAATTATGATTTATAAGCGCAAATGTGTAACTCGAATGGTATCTGTCATTCCACCATGAATTGTTTCCTATATATAAATTCTTGAGTGTTTCTTCATGATTTGCTTTAGCCTTTTATCGTCCAATTAAGTATTGGCTTTCGCTCTCACTCTCTTGCCGCTTGCAGGTGGGTATTTCTTTCAGGCATTTGCGCTGCCCCGACATTTAGACAATTTTTCATTCAACCAATTTGCAGAACTCTAAAGATGTATGCCTTTTTATAAATGAAATTAACACATGAAGGATGACAATGACGTAGCTTTCCAGCTAATCCCCTTCCTTCTTCCTTCGTTCTTTGTCTCCTCGTCCTTAACTTTGCAGTCAGCAATGTCTATTGGGTTAATTGATATCTCTTGTTGTTCACCACATCAAATTTAAAGAAAAATCCCATTAAATTTCTTTGAAATTACTTTTCTGCAATTAAAGCCTAGGCAGGTAAGTCAGCAAAAAGGTTCAAAACATAGAAAAGTGCTACCAAAGTACTACCAAGAATAGAATTAGTAGTTGCTCAACCCTTGAACAATAAAAGAAGGTTAACCCGTCTAAATACTGTCTTTCTAAACTTCACATACTGGGATGCTTCTTGCACCGGGTGACATTTATAAAGGATCAAAGAATTAAACACGTAAAATTTGAGAGAATCTCAAACAAATAAAGTGAGAAATATACTACAAGTAAAACATAAAAAAAAATGGAGCTTGCATAGGGTTATTGTTCTTCGATTACATTTTAAGCTAGTATTTAGAGCCACGCCTGGGTGAGCAAGCTAACATGACAGCCCTAAAACTCTCTCCTCCACAGAACCAAACTCAAGAAAGGAGAAAAGAAGAGCATAAAAACCGAAATGCAAAAATGCAGGATATAACCGGGTTCCACCTATAATCCATAAATAAATAAAATAAATCACCCACTTCATCTATATAAGCAACACTCGAAAGAAGTCAGTTGCAAGCACAAAAGTGAATCAAGTAATGCATGGTGTAAACATTACCACAGTCGTTCTGTATGGTTTGCAGGCATTAGCAAGAATTACAACCGCATCTCCATCCCCCCCCTCCACCCCAACAATCTCCATTTCACCCCCCTCCACCCCAACAATGATATACCATATATTTACGGAAAGATCTCTGACGTTAAACTAACACCTTGATTCTCTATTTCTTTCTTACACTTTACCGGATTGTGGAACTCAAAATTCATAGCAGTTAACCTTGTTGAGCAGTACGCTGTTTTCTTCTACAGAATCCCCAAGCGCTTGACATAGACATCAATGGTTTTGACTTCTTGTTCTCCTCGATTTGTTCTTTTCTTGCATCTTCCTTTTTTTAGCTTCGGCAGTAATCCACGTATACTCTGCAGGGATTGCAAATGGGTCTTGAAGATTTTCAATTCTGCTGCTTGAGCCAACCGCAGAAAAGGAAGGGCGTTGGTAAGGAGCTTTGATCCATTGAAACCAAGAACTTGAAGACTGAGCTTTTGAAGGGCTCTCTCGACCTGTGGGACTTGAAGGTGGTGTGGCAAATTCATCCAGTGGCTGTAGTTCTTCAAATTTTGTGAAAGTAACTAACACCCTAATTGTAGGAACCACTGGAATGGCAATCTGGAGGTCGACCAAACAAAAGCATTTAGCACAGTGGACCCAACAATATGAATAGATGCACAGTTCGTTTATTTATCTATTTGTTCATTCTTTTTTTTTTCTTGGATAGAAGATGCACAGTTGTTCATTTCTCATTAAGTGCAGAATTAAAGAAACACCCCTCCCCCCCCCCCCCAAAAAGGGTGTGGCATCCAGTTATATGGAGCACAACACCAAGGTACTCTGGATACACTGAGGTATTACTAAATTAGGATCAGGACATTGCAGAGGCTAAACAAATATCAAGAACAATTTTAGCAGCAGAAGATGTGGTCTGATTTTACAAGTGAAAAATACCATAAAAATCTTCAATCAGGTCATATTCTAAACTCAAAGTTAGTTACAAGCTTCACGGAGAAAGGAAGATATTACATTTCTAGAAGTTCCCAAATAACCTTGAAATGACTGGTAAAAAGAACTCGAACTCCTTAAAAAAACTAAATAAACAAAATTATTGGTCTCAGCAGCTTGCTGTAATGCAAGAATATATTATGCGGTCTACCTTGTGGTATTCAACAATTACAACCCCTTCTCTAGGGGAAGCAAGGAAGTGAATCAGCCAAACATAGGTGGGACAAAGAAGGAACTGATTAGTGTGATTGCGAAAATGAGCTCCAGAATTTTGATTGACTTCATTATAGATAATGAATTAATTCCTCTTGACTCTCATAGCCAGCCAAAAAGTACAAAGGCTGTACTAGCCTCATGTGCCAAAATGAAACTCACACCACATGCAATCTATTGACGAGTGGAAAGCAACACAATACTAGAGGTTAACATACCAGACAACCACAGGAGTTTCTATGGAGCCTAGATAAGGTTAGTCATAGATCCTTTGCAAAATTATATGGAACATTTGATAATACAGTTTATATGCCCATCAACATATGTCCTGTTGTGCTGACACAAACAACACATCTGTCAGGCAATCTGTGTACATAGCTGGGACATGATCCTTGGCATTGTCTACTGCAGCCAGGCTTGTCCAATCATTTCCCTCCTTTGAACATCAATCTAATCCTAACAGAGTATTTGCTATCATGAGACCAACCACTTAGAAGTCTAAGCACAAAATGATAAATCTTCTGTTAATGAAAGCCCCCTTTATTTTTGGGAATTGGAAAAATGGAATTTTATTAGAGAAACAAAAGGGGATGCAGCAAGTAATATGTGCCAATCGTGCTGAATGTTCCAGAGAGAAATCATCCTCATGCTTTCTTTGGAGTTTTGGGGAGACAAGGGTTCATCAAGGAGAGCAGAGGATGAAATGCCAATTTGCAGGTTTCAATTTTTGTCAAAGGCAAAGAGAGTGACCTCCTCCCACCAAACCCCCACCTCCCCCCCCCCAAAAAAAAAGAAAGAAAAATAAATAAATAAATGATCAAAATTCAAACAAAAGAAAAGGCAGAAGGCACAAGAGTTGTTGGGATCTCCTTCTCCCTCTTCCCTCCTCTCTCAGTTATACTCTCTAACCTGTTCAGGGATTACATCTCCTCTCCTTGATCTCATTCTCTTCTTCATGCCAACCCCTTTGGATTAAACACCACAGAGACCTAGAGAGGCAAAGAAGACAATTGCATTCCCAACACCTATCACAAGCACTTCTGGTCAAAGAACCTCGACTTGCTTTCCATCAAATAGCATCAAATTATCAAGAATCACACATGTAACTTCTATCCCCTTGGCCTCCCTTTCCATTTGCCTAACTCCTGCATTTAGGTTTAACACCTTTTATCTTTTTTCCTTTTTTCTTTCTTTTTTTTGGGGGCGAGGGGGAGGAGGCATAGCTGCTACTGCTCACCTGAAACCATAAAAAAGCTGCTGTCTAGCAATTTAAGAGAAGGATGCCACAATGAGGAAACAACCCTGTTTGGCCTCTTACTTGTAACAAATGCTTGGTGACCACATGCCCTGAATAGTATCTGGCCTTTGTTGCTAAACCATCATGGATTGCAAGATCACCTCTAGACAATGTTCATTAGCCTCATCAAAATATTCTAGATTCAATGGAAACTTCCAAGTTCTCATCATGTAAGCAGTCACTAATTGAGCTCAGCTGACTCTTTGCTAACCCTTCACCTTTAGCTTCCTCTCGAGTCCTATGATCTCTATGACAAATAGCAACCTCAAGTGTCAATATTGGACTTCAAATCTATGCACCAATTGGATTTCTAGGGATTGGAAAACATCTGTATACTAGCTTTTTTCCCATGATGACTCATCTCATTAGTCTCTAATATAGAACTCAACACTACCAAAAGCTATCATATTGTGCTAATCCAAGCTCCTACACCAATATATAATGTAGAACAATACAAGTACAGTATGATGACAGGTCATATGTGCAAGTTATAAATGATGTACACAAAAACTTGATAAGTAGATTTTATCTAGTGTAGCAAGTATATAACAATGAAAGGGCCGGTCAAGGATAAGTGTAAGGTTTGTGGAACTTTAAAACCTAAAGAATATCACAAGATAGCTCTGAAACCAGATTGCAGTAACTAAGTAGTTTATCCATGAAGAATGACAATCAAATTAACCAAGAATTCGTTTGAAGTGCAAGAAGATTAAATTATATTTGCACAAAACTAACATAGTTGCAAGCACAAACTAAAAACCAAGCATATCTGGTAAAATCAATAAGAATCCTTAAAATAGAAAGATAAAAAGGAATTAGAACAACATGGAACTTATCAAAAAGGAAAAATAAAAAATAAAAAAGGAACTTGGATCCAAACAAGCAAAAAGTAAGGCAGCTTAAGACTAGATAGAATGAAAAAGAAAAGACAAGAATTACAATACAATAGAATGTTGGAGAAATGTAATGCTATTGCGACGAAAGTGGTTAAACTTTGATGATGAAGATTAGGAGAAATGAGATGCAACAGAAATCGACAGTGAACTAAATACTTTTAAAATTGGTGGTTGTATTGACAAGATCTTCACACAACAAGTACATTAGCAATCTCTTAATCAACTTAAAAGCAAGGTATTGATGATACAACACATAAAAAAATAGTATCAAAAAAGATAAAAATAAAAAGTAAGACAATCTTTCAACAGGTAAAATACAATTCCTAGAAGCAGACCATGGCAAACAAATAACTCGCTAGATATCATGAAAAACTCTGATGATCATCTGATTGGTAAATGTACATGTCAAAATCATCACAATCTCTATCAAAGTGACCCTACATGAAGCCTGACTAGTGTCTACCTTTACATGGAACTAGAATAATGCCTGCAACCCTACAAAAAAAAAATGATGAAAAGATACAACATTTCTTCAAATTGGCAGATTGGGGGGGGGGGGGCAACAACTAATGTTCTAAAGTGAAGCATGTCACATTGGTGACCATGGGCTAGGTTGCACCCATTGACAATGGCACTTATACTGGCGCTAAAATCAACAGCCAGAAGACCAGGCCTAGGCCCATCACATTCAAATTAGGGCTAGTCCAGTCCCTCCTTGGGCCATCCTAGGAAGGAAACCACCAACAAAGACTTTTTGCTGAATTGCACCATATGTTTTACGAAAAATTCCAGATTCTCCAAGTTGACCAGAATAAAATGTACACTCAATAGTAAATATGCTTATGAAAACTGCACTAGTTGGAAGGTGCCACGCCATAGTAGGGATAAAATTAGTGGTCGTACTATTGTGACCAGCTGGGCAACCTTTGATTAAAACATTTATGAACCACCCAAAACTTTTAGAATGGACTTGCATATCCAGCAGTCAAACTTGGCATCATTTGAGTCCCAAACACATTTGTAGAGCAGTGTATGCTCAACATGCCATCAGTTGAATCCTGAGAACCTAGGTCATCAAAGTTTAAAACCTTAGCAGCTGCTCCAGGAAAAATTTCGATCTAAAAGACTACCCCCACAACATATTCTTTTTCTGTTAGGCATTGCATCCCAACCTAAACTGTTCCAGGCTTGACCTAAGTACCTTGCTTTGGGCTCTCTCAAGAAACAAGAATACAAAATGCCCTCCTCAGAATTATGACAAGTCGATGCTTGCCATGGCCACTCCTACAAGTCGGTATTGACTTCTCCACAGGATAGATTACGATTCAACCCTAAGAGGGATCATTAGTGGCAACATAGGACTCAATAGTCTGGTCAGAAAAGAAGCTTCAGCCTTCATGCTTATCCTTAGTCACACAATCACATCAAAAATTGAAATGCAAGTTTTTGCTCATATCTAGATCACTAGCAACAAAAATAGATGCTAGAAGATGGTGCCAAAGCAGTCATTAACCGGTACCCATTACTTTTCCAAAGAAACATGCTCAGATAATACAGGGTTCTTTTAAAACAAGAACTTTTCATTTTTCCACCACTTATGCTTTCCCTAATTTAATAACATCGAATTGCCCCTGAAGATAACTAGTGCACAGAAAAAATAGGCTCGGTGTTGCTGTTAAAGTCTAAGATAAGGCTAGTCAAATACCGCCATATTTCTCTTCCATCTAACCAAGATACAACTAGAAGGATTGATCAAAAGATTCCGTTTTCTCCAAGTTAAACAACACTCCATGCTCTCCAAAACTAGACTTCAGAATTTGTTCAAATGGTATGTGCCTAAACTATCTTTCACGATGAATATGGCAAGGTCCTATGAGTTCAGGTTCAAAGGAAATGCAATGCAAATGATCAAATCATTTTCGAATTACTTTGATAAAGTAGATATCTGCTGACCGCTAAAATACCTCTTTTGGAGGATCTCTTGGGTTAAGATTTTGCACCCTCAAGGCAAACTCCTTACGAATAGAACCTAGATGCTCCACAGGAATAGTATAGACCAAGCTGACACCATTCTACTAATCTTAAGTTGTGAGGAAGGATGAGATTTTTAAGAAACCAGTGCGGGGCTTATGAGCTGCTTCTACCTCTTGTATGTTAAAATCTTCGATCAGGTTCACATATTATCCTCTTCATTTACCCATTGGAGAAACTAGATATACCTAGTTTTTGCAAGAAATTAATCCCAATGCCACAATCTTAATCAGTACCTTCAAAGCTGGTTAAATATTTTTTTTCTTTACTAATTATTGTTTAATGGTTATAAAGATTAATATGATGTATTCTCCAGCCCTTCGGTACAACTACAAAATTCTAGCTACAATCACTAACAATTTGGATTCTTTCATTATAAAGCACGCTATTCTACCACCATGGGGCCTCTCAAAATGTCTACCCAGCTAAAGACCTCCTACCCCTCCTCCAATACCTCCTCCGCAACCACCCCCCCCCCCAAAACCAAAAAAAAAAGGCGCAAAAGCAACATAAAACTTGAAGGATAGTGATTTTCAATTAACATAACACTGAAAGAAATTGTTAAAAATGGGATGTATAAGTGCATTCTTTCTAATGCAACACCATACTTCTGTGTCTTGTTCACTATTTTCACTTTTATGAAATTCAGCAATATAAGCATAGTGGGTTAGAAAATAAGTGAGACCGGAAAGGCACAAAAGCCCATGGAAATGTCTTAATAAATGTCACCAGATGCAATGAAGTAAGGGTGGCCAGGATGCATATAATTTCATTGCTACATTAATTACTCTTGCATTTGAAAAGAAAATTTTATGAAACCGCGGTTAGATCTGCACTATTGTATGGTATTGAGTCGGCTATTAAATAACAATAAAAACAAAAAATGACCGTAGTATAAATAAGGATGCTTAGATGGATATGTGGCAAAACTAGAAAAGATAGAATTAGAAACGAAAAGATTCGTAATAAATTGAGAGTTAGTTCAATTGTGGATAAGATACAAAATTGTCGTCTGAGGTGGTTTAGGCATGTGCAAAGAAGACCCATGGACGCACCGGTTAGGAGAACCGAGAACTTAAGTATACAAATCTAATAAAACATAGAGATAGACCGCTAAAAATTTGGATGCAAATTATTCGTAAAGACATGATAGTTAAGGGTTTAGACGAGAAGATGACTTTGGATAGGACTGAGTGGCATAGAAGAATCCGCACAAATTAAACTATTATATTTTAAATCTATATATCTATATATTTATTTATTTTTATTTTTACTTATTTATTTATTTTTATTTTTATTTTTATTTTTATTTATTTATGTATTTATTTACTCATTTATCTTTGTACTTATTTATTTATTTTCATTATCTTCATATTTGTCTCTCAAATGGTCGACCCCAATGTATTGGGATTAAAACTCAATTTGTTGTCGTTGCTATTATTGACAGATGGTACATCCTTTCAAAGAAAAGAAAACTTCCAATTTCCCTATCTGCCCAAGTCCCAAAAGAGGAAATATTATTCAATCATAGCAAAAGCAAGAAAGAGAATCTAAGTAAGAAAATAAATGATGGCAGAAATAAAATGTCAAGGACCTACTCAGAGCACCAAATAATGGGGAGAAACAAAGCTAGCATGATTAATTGTTTAAACCACAACTCTGTAGGAAGAGAACCAACATACCTTGACCGGAAAGGTCCCCAAAGGAAGTTTTGTAGTAAGCAATTCTCTTAAACGACGAATTGCTTTAACCTTGTTTGCTAGAATATCAAGCAGCGGCAGCAGTTCTTCTGTTCGTAAAGGGAAGTTTGGTGAAAGCCAGAGAATTGGCCTCAGTCCTTTCTTATACTCATTCTCACGGCCCCCTTCCTTGCGCCTATTTCCAGCATCTGAACTTGTAGAAGATGATGTTTTGTTATCCCTTCCTCTTCTGGTGTCATCTCTCACAACTACCTCCATGGAGTGTCTACCAGGTTTGTTCTGATTTGGGGAATCCCCGAGAAGATCACTTACTTTCTCATCCACACAAAGTGAACTTCTTGGAGGAACAGTCTTCTTCGGCCCCTCATGCTTAACATCCTTTTTTCTCCAGCTACCAAACCAACCTTTCTTTTCCTGCTTAGTCTCTCCATTTCTACAATTATTTACATCTTCTATTGGTATCTCCCTTTGCTCATAGCAACTATGGCGATGCCCAATGATTCCATCGCCATTATCGGTGGTAAATTCTGATGATGAATCCAATTTGAGTGCAATTTCAAGCTGCCTTTTTTCTTCCTCTGTCAATAGGTCATCAAGATCCTCACTTTCAGTTTCATTCTCATTGCAAGAGGAGAAAAGCTCATCATCTGTCACAGCCCCTGGGACCCTCCTTGATTTGATGCTTACAACCACGTTATGCATGTCATAAACCTTAGCTTTCCATTGGCCAACCATTTCTATTCGTTCTTGCCTTCTCCAAGTGAGTTGTGGCAAAAGAACAGCCTGAGTAACATCTATACCGGGCCTAAATATATTAGTCTGTGACATTGCAGCCACTTCTTGCTGAACCTCCGCATCAGTTGCAGGGGCTCCAGCTCCATCCAAGGCATTCATCACTTCCTTATCCTTGTGAGAAATCATGCACAGAGATCCAGGAGGGACCTTTCCATCATCAGATCCATCACCAAGAAAAAGAATACTTTGATCTGAACGCTGGATCCTAAATCCATCAAAGCCTGCCAAAGTCATATCTGCCCTCAAATTTGAACCCCTTTTCCAAATCTTGTAGGTATCAGAAGGTGCAATCCTTGAAATGAATGGAATTACGGAACTCTCAAAATGGAATGTAATTTCCATATAGAAGTCCCTCATTCTTCTCATAGTCCCAATCAACCGTGGCAATCTTCTGCACCATTTTGCCCAAGCCAACGGCTGATAATGTCTAACTATAATCATAGCGATCCCTTCTTCCCTGTTGCATATTGCTTCCTGCAGTGCACTCCATCCCTGCTCATTTTGCAAGCTCCAATCTGCACCAGCAACCATAAGCATTTCAGTTGCAGTTTCATCGCCAAGCTTAACAGCCAAGTGAAGGGGTGTATCACGGTTAGGGACATCACGGCAGTCAATCACTGCAGATATGGCATCGGCCTTCTCCTCCTCAATTAGTGATGCTGATTCTGTTTTGATCTCAGCTGGATCACAAAGGCATGGAAGACCCGCCAATATTTTCCTAAGACTCGCATAATCCTTTGAGGCTATGGCCTTATGCACAGGACTATAAGAGTATTTCAGAACATCAATTCCAGCCATGCCTCAGGATTTTGATACAGAAGATCAATCCAATTTACTACAACAAATCCAATCCCAGCACAATCATACAAAACACAGAACCAGCGAACAAAAACAGCAAAGCCCCTTTCCTCCAAAATCAACAGCAGGAAGAATCAATTGGACCCAGAAACAAAATTATTCAACAGCCATGAATTCAGCAACCGAAGAAGACCCAGTTAATAATTATTCCCAAAACTAAAGAATTTGTAGCAACTCTTCCCAGAAATGGGACAAACCCAGTTCAAAGGTATACCTAAAGAAAAACAAAATCCCAGAAAAGCAGGCACAAGAACCCATCAGAAAACAAAAAAGGTGGAAGAATCTGGGTAGGCCCAGAACAAGATCCAGAGATCAAGAAACCTTACCTTCTGCTTAGAGACCCAAAAGAAATTGGAACCCGAAAAGAAGTCAGCTGCCGAACCCCACCTCCTCTCTCTTAGCCTCTAATTCCTCTGTGTATAGAAAAAATAAACAAATAAATAAAACCAAAAAGAACAACAAGAGACCCTTGTGATCCAATCCAGATCAGACAAACCCAAGAACATGCATGTGAGGAATTTTTTAATAAAAAAATAAAAGAAAAGGGAGAAGGAAGAGTTTAAATACTGTAAAGAAACAACACCAAATATGTTTTTCTAAGAAAGGAAAAAAAGAAGTACATATGGAAAAGTAAGAAAACAAAAGGGATTGTGAGGAATCTAATAAAGAAGAAGAATCAAGAAAGGAAGTAAAAACCCCACCGTTTCTGCAAGGGCAAAATTGTTTATTCAAAAAAAGGAATAATCCCAAAAAAATTAAATAAGAAAGAGAGAATCAAATCAGATGAGGGAAAACTATTCTATTCTATTCAGTGCTCATAGAGATAGAGAGGGAGGGAGGGAGGGAGGAAGAGATACCAATATGTACAGGGGCAGAGAGAGCACATGGAAGAAGATTGTAAAAGAGTGAAATTGGAGTTGGAAGAAGAGGCGTTGAAGTATCATCCTTTTTCCCTTTTTTTTTTAATTAGTTTTACTGTTACCCTGTTGAGAAAGAGAGAGAGAGAGGGAGAAGGAAGCAGAAATGGAAATGAAGAGTCAGAGAGGCAGAGGGCAGAGGGCAGAAGGGTTTAAAGGCTGAAGGCAACATGTGAGCCAAGAAAGAGGGAACTTAATTTTCCTTTTCCATTTTTTTTTTTTTTCTTTTCCCTCCTTATTTCTTTGGTTGACCCTAATAGAAGTAATTACCTTCAATTTATTTTCTTTCTTAAATTTTAAAGGATTTCAGAGAAATTTCATTATTCTTCGAAAATTATACAATTAAAACCCAAATTTCCAATTTAATAAAAAAGATCATTAATCAAAGCAATTATTATTGTAAAAGAATTAACATGATTCAAATTAAATTTAATCGGTTCAACATAATTAATATAATTTATCTAAATAAATTTATCAGAAAGAATTTAAATTTCAATTTTCCTTTCACCGGTTAAAAACGTGCCTCACTAAAATAAGCGACGGTCTGAACTCATTTCTCATCTTTTTTTTTCCTTCCTTCTGGGTAAGAAAAGGGATCTTGGGTTTTTCTTTTAAATTGACAAAAAATCAGAATTTTATCATTTATATAAAATATTTTATTTCCCATATATTTTTTAGTTAAAAATTAGTTTTTTATTTGATTTTGAATTGACCAGAACAGACTTGAGCAAAGCAGGTGACAGAGAGAAAGTGAGAGAGAGGTCGACAGGAAGGGAGGAGGAAATCATAGTTCCGTGTACTAGTTTTGGTGATTTTTGGAATTTGGTTTGAGATACGAGATGAGAAGATTTTGCTTAAATTGGGTCAACCTTCTTTCTTTCTTTAATATAGTCAAACTAAATTTCTACGATCCTACTATTCTCGCCCTTGTTTAAAGACGTGACACTGATTTTTTTGGGGGGCCCCGGGGGTGGTTCGTTGTTTTGAGGCCATTGCTCATTTAAATATGATTTTTTAAATTTATTTTTAATTAATTTAATTCGAATATTATTAATTTTAATTAAATCTTGATCTCATTTAAATGTTGTATTAAAATCTAAATTGGTCGTGAATAAACTATGATTGAGTTATAATTTAATTATTTTTTTTAATTCGTGTATTTTTTATGTACCAAAAAAATTAAATCAACCAAATAAATGACATAAATTAACAAGAAAAATGGATAATAGAGAGATTAGAAAGCGGAATAGAAAATAAAATATTTAAATATAAAATGAAGAATGAAAAGATGTATATATTTAAGACTCGATAATTGAGGAGGGTATTAAAGCATTAACTTTATAAGTAGAAGGGTATTAAAGCAATTTCAAAAGTACACCGCCGACAAAACTCAACATTACCTTAACTTGTATAATCTTTTTGTCACGTGCTTATTCGTAGCCCATGTCGTATTTTTATTTTTTAATATTTTGATTATATAAAAATAATAAAAATCGTAAAAATATATATATGTATATGAAAATTCAAATATATAACCTCTGAAAAGATATTTAAATAAGAATTTTTTATTATTTAAATATTTTTATAATAATTTTATTTTTATTTTTATTTTTCAAGACCAAAAATAGGGGGTCAAGTAACAAGATGCTTAAAGAAGTTTGTCCAGAAACAAACTTTGTCTTGACACTGGTTCTTGTCAATTTAAATATCTCAATAAAAATAGTCGACTACTAATATTCAATTTCTCTTTTTTTTTTTTCTTAAGTTTCAGCTCAAGTTGTTTTTATTTTTCTAAAAGCATAAAAAAAAATAAAAATATTATTTATTATATCATGTTGGCAAATACCATGTAAGAGTATTTTATCATAAAACTTAAATTTAAATCTTAAAAAGTGGGAATAATTTATGGTTACCATTATTCTTATTTACCCAAGTTATCTCTCCTTCTTTGTTTAGAGTTGGTGAACTTTGTAAGTCAGAATTTAAGGGTGATTCCCTCTTGAGAGTATATTGTCAAAAGATTGAGTTTGATTGATATACAAAATCTAGAGTGTGAAAGCTTAGAAAAAATTCCGAATAGAGAATTTTCTATATCATATTATTCACCGAATTTAGAATTGTGGTATCGTGGATCCATGGTGATGGATCGATTTTATAATCACCATCCCAACCGAGCGATTCATATGAAAGAGTTTGCAGTTCGCTTAATTTTTGGAGACCCACACATTGAGCTATTTACCTAAAAATTCCAATCATTTAATTTCTGTGATTTTTCACACTTTCGTTGCATGCAATTAAATCTAACATTAGTATCAAAACGATTGTTAAATTTTAAAAAAAAATGTCAGAATTTTTCGGGTATAAAATATTGCACAAAAAAAAAATTGAAATTTGGATTACGGATAACTTTTGTAAATTTAATAACATCACGATATTATTCATGATTTGTAAATTACGAAAATAATTTTTTGGTATTTTTTGGAATACGTTTCGACCATAAAAAATAAGGTCGAAGTTTTCGGTACTAAATGGTGTCTAAAAATTAAAATCATAGATCTGTCGCGTTATAGGACAAATTGATCGATGAAATTGGTACATATGTGTTCATCATGTCTTGATCTATATTTTGATATAGATATTATGTATTGTCGTTGCCAGAAACTAAGATTTTCAAAATGGTCGCGACGAAAATTTTATGATTCGCCGAGTTTAGGAATGAAATCCTCCTAAAATCGAGTCAAAAATATTTAAAAAATACCCAATTAAATTTCCGATCAAAAAATGCGTGAAAAATAGTCCGGAAATGAGTTTTCCGATAGCGGGGTCGTGATGACCCTATTGTAGACCTGTCGAGCGAAGAAAAATCGCTCCGACCCGCAGGCACGTGCAGTACACACGCAAGACGGCATGTAACTCACAGAGGGGTGAGCGCGTGAACAAAAAGAGTTGGGTTCCAAGTCAAGTTGACCTGGATTCGAGTCCAACCCATGTAGTGACGATTAAGTACTTTTTTATATGCAGTATGGTAGTTGATCTCTTCATAAAATCCATTGTGAGAGATTCCTTTGTGAGACATGGAATTGTTAGGTTTGATATATTTTGACGTTTCTCATTATGTATTGTTTTTTATGGTTATTGATATATATGACATATGTATATTATACAATCACAAATTTATTTCTTACATTTGTTTGTTGTCATATATTCTATAATGAGTTATGATAAAAATTATGTCAGGCATGTATGATAGACTCTTTTACACGAGTAACCACCTCTAACTTTGAGTGAGTGAGAATGTGACAGTTTCTAGTCATAAAAGATTTTAAGAGTAGCTCTACTAAAACATGAGTCACTCTGATATATATTTAAAATGAGGTCATATATGTTAAGATCGACATAGACGTACCCACATCTATATTGTCTATGAGTAGTCAGATTTAAGATTTCAGATATTATCTGCGTCTAGTGATATTATCTTTGAAATACTTTCTGTAAGATTTCTGGATAAAGTTTTATTGTAAACTATCTCATACCTGCATAATGTTAAGAAATCTAAGATATGTCTTTTTGAGAGATGGAAGAATAACACTGTAATATATGTTTCATACCGCATGTGATAAAAAGACCATGAGATAGTGAAAACGATTATTTGAGACGATAATATGATCATAATCTCCGTTACTACTATATAAGAATCGAGATCCATTGGGTAGGATTTCTTATGCCTTTATTAATTTCTGTTATTTCTAAAAGTCTTGATTCAGTGTATATTACTTTAATCTGTTTACTTATAGTCCGAAAGATAAATTCAGGTATATGGGGGAGGTTTAAGAAAGCAACTAAATTGAGACTGATAGTTTCGAGTTTGGAAAAAAGAAAACCAATGGACATTATATTATTGTATAGTATTCACAAATTGATCTGTTATATTAATCCATGTTGGGATTCAAATATAATAGTGAATATACAGTCGAGCAAATGATTGGAGATCACTTTCGATAAGAAAAGTGACTCGATGGATATAAATGTGTTGAGTATGGGATACAACGAGTTCTTTTAACCATAACTCATCGATCATTCTAATAGGTATATCAATAAATCTTTGCTTGCAAGTGTAATCATCGGTCTCACAACGTCCAATCCTGTATGAAAGTCCAGTAGGGTGATGCGAAAGATCACATGAGTTGTGATTTTATGACGGATATAAAATACTCTCGTATACAAGTGAAAGATATTTGTAAATGCCCATGTAAGGGCATTTTACCATGGATCTTAAATTTAAATCTAAAAAAGTGGGGATAATGGGTGGTTACCGTTATTCCCATTTACCTAAGTTATCTCTCCTTGTTTCGAGTCGGTGAACTTTGTATGTGAGATTTTAAGGGTGATTCCCTGTTGAGAGTATATTGCCAAGAGATTGAGTTTGATTGAGATACAAACTCTAGAGTGTGAGGGTTTAGAGAAAATTAGTAAGGAAATTTTTATGTCATATTATTCACTAGATTTAGGGTTGCGGCATCATAGATCTGTAGTAGCGGTTCGATTTTATGATCACCATCCCGACCGACCAATCCGTACAAGGGAATTCGCGACTTGATTAATTTTTGGAGACCCATGCATTGAGCTATTTACGCAAAAATTCTTATCATTTAATTTATGTGACTTTTCACATTTTCATTATATGCGATTAAATCTAACATATCAATTAGCTCAAAATTTAATATATGATATATAAATATTAGAAAGTTTTATGAGTTTATTTTTAATGTATGAGTTAAATTTAATTATTAAAATCAGACACATTACAACATATTTTTTTATTTTGATCTCTTATTTTATTGGCAAAAGTTTCATGTTGACTGTCATTCTATAACTTTCTCCTTTACCCAAATTTGAGAATGTGTTAAAAAGATTTTTATTGTTTGAGATCAAACACCGGCAGAGTAAAATGAGACATCAAAATTCAATTATTTTTCTTCTGATGTAATTTATATTAAAGCTTGTATGAAATTAGTTATTTGTACAATAATTTTTCCTAATATTTCAGAAAAAGAGGAAGGAAGAAGTAATACATACATTCGCAAGCTATGGATATTATGACTGTTATACAAACCAAGCAGAATTTGAGCCGAGTTTGAGCCGCTCAGTCAACGGCTTAACTCGATTCAGTTTTAATCAAATTTGAGTCAATTTTGAGTAATAAAATTTTAAACTTGAAAACTCATTGAATAGTTTGATAACATATATTAATATATATTATACATATTTATATATTATTATAATATAAAAAATAAAATAAAATAAAATATATATTCTATATACATAAATTATTGGTCGAGTTCAAGTTTGAGTTAAGAGATACTCAAAATCGACTCGACTCGAATACATCGCCGGTGGATATCATCTAACAAGCAGGCTCTTGTTAACAAAATGAGACATGATTAGTGGTGGAGTCACATGTTATTGTTGATGAGAAAATATTAAGTATTTAATATATTATATTTTGTAACCAAGTAAAATAAAAAATAACCTCTGCAACTCTAAAATTTTTAAGTTGAAGTTGAGATTTTTTTATTAAATATGAAATCATGTACCTATTATATAATCTATTTGATTTATTATACACATAAAATTTTAAATTTTAATTTTTTTTATTAACGTATTTAATTGATCTAGAGGGGTAGCATATTTATTTATTATCTATTTATGAGGAAATAATGAAATTTTAAAATTTTAACCAAAGAAAAATTGAATATAAATCTTTGGTAAGATTTGCATAACTCATATACTATAAAATTTACTATTGAAAATCAGATTAACAACTATAAATCTATTTACTAGTTCATTTTAATGAAGATTGAGCATGGTTGAACTACTTAACGAAGGATACGAATATTATATGTATATTTTTTTTTATAAATTATCAGTATTTAATAATTACGTTGATTTCGATTGAATCCGATTTGAATCAGATTGAGTTTTTAAAAGACAAAACTCTCTCTGTATTTTTTTTTCACACAGAAAACTCGAAATCAATACTTTACTTAAGGGGTTGGTATATTATATGTATAAAAGAAAAAAAAAATTGAAGATGGTGTCATGCTTTTATTTGTTTTTGATCATACCCAAAGATATTCTTAAATTTCATCTCCATAGTCTGATTTTCAAATAAATTTAGAATATTTCAATAAAAACGAGAATACTACTTTGTGATTTTTTATTAAGTGGATATAAATTAATTGGCGGTTATGTCTCTTTATCATTCCAGGTCAAGCTCCGTTGTACTTTCACTAGTCTTTGATGTGCACATCGCAGAAACCGGTGAATATTTTGAACCAACACAGACACAGAAACCTTACTCTTATGAGCAAGAAAGAGACATGCAATGACAGCCTGGAGAGAAAAGCTAGACCTGGACATGGACTTTAAGGCAGCTGTTGATGGGTCTGGTTTTGGCATGGCAATGCTTTGATTGACTGACATAAATCTCACGTACAATGCAAATTGCTTTTGCCAAGATCTAAGTGTGTCTTCATTAGATTCTATTTGGGTTTCCGATTCACCACCTGTACTTCCTGATACACATGGTAAACTTTGACCAAGAGAAGAAATATCCTTTACTGAGTACAAAGAGATCACACATTTATAACATTGCATTGGCTGTCTAGTATCAATTATTTATGGGATTGCCCCTTCTCTTCTTTAGGGTTAAATCTTGCTCCAATCAACTTAGACGCAGCCATTATTCCAAAATTATGTATCCCAGCTGTGGCTCCCGTTTTAAATAGTTTTGATTTTGGTTTTGAATTCAGATTTTTCCGATTTTGATTTTTGAACAAGAATTAAAATAAAAAAAGAAGAAATTATAGTTTGAACTCAAATTTTTATTTCTAAAACTTGAGCTATCACTTTATTAATATTTATAAAAAAAAAAGGATTCACAGGTTTGAACCAGTTGTTTTTTATTTTTTAAAATAAGAAATCGGAACCAAATTTTATATACACAATTTCGATTCTGATATTAAAATCATGAACCAATCCATAGTATTTTAGTAAGTTGAACATTATTTTATTCGATCCAATTTTACACTTCGATCTGAACCATAAATAGTAACCGTCTGATTGCGCCACATGCTTTTATAGATGAGAAATCCTTTTTTTAATATTCAATGATCAAAATCAATAAATTAAATTTTATTCGTAAGAAATCATCTTTATCTAATATTCAGAGCACAAGAGGCTCTACTTATTTTTTTTTTTCCAAGGATGAAAAAATTACATGTACCAATAAATAGTAAAAGCTTATGGAGTTCAACATGTAAATGATTAAAGTTGATTTTGTTATCACATTAAGATGGATATTCTCATGACCACAACCAAGTTCAAAGCCCCAAAATAAAATTTAGAGTTGGTGGGGTTGATTCAAGAGCATCCTTGTATAAACACAACCAAAGTTCAACATTTCTTTTTTTTTATTTTATTTATCGGTATTTGAAATCATATTTTAACTATAAATATTTATCGGATCTGTTTTAGAAGATAACTTTTTCAACGTAATTTTTTTTATTATCAAATTTCAAATTTAAAATTTAATTAAACGACTTAATACATTTATCGGTACAATCCAACATGTATGGAGAGGCGTAATAGCACAAATTTAGACAAAAAGAGTTCAAACCACAGTTGATTTGGAAATTTTAAAACCTACATACCATGTTCTTTCCAATCCCATATTCATACTCCATAGCTTAGCATGCCTACTTTGTTTATTTCCCGGTCAATATGCATATTTAAATGTGAACTTTCAAAAAACTGTCCAAATATAATGCCAAAACTTCGGTTTTGTTTAATGTTGTTAAGGAGTAGGAAGATTTAAATAGAGGATCTGCACCAAAAATTAAAAAAAAAAAAAAAGTTTTAAATAGAGGATAGCATAAGCCTATGGCTCTAATTGGGCCAACCTAGTCCCTTTCTCTTAACAAACAAAAAATTGTAAGCATGTGGGGTAGAGCTGATTATGCAAAAACAACTTCTCGATCCAACCAAAGGGTATCCGAAATCCAATGAAAATGCCAGCTTTGGGTCAACATGCGCGTGCCATATGCTTGGTCCAATAGGCAGTTAGTGTGCATCATTATTGCAATCATCAATCTCAACTTCCATGGTTTCTCCTCAGAAGAGAGAGAGAGAGTACCAATCGTTTCTCCTCAGAATATCCAATGTGCGAGAGAGAGAGAGAGAGAGAGAGAGGAAAAAGTGCAAATGCCCCGGTGGGGTAGAATAATTTGGGGTGATTGGCTTTGCTTTGTTTCATCAATTTCATTGAACAAATGGAAATCTTCATGATTGTCGGTTGATTTATCTCATTATACATTTTTATACGTTATTTATTTTTGGATTTATTTTCTCTTTCATTTGGCTTACATCTAATCCTCTTGTAGGGGAGAGAGGTCGGGTTGGATCTCAGCATTGCCCAAGTTGAGCTTAAAGCAAACCTTGTTAGACCCAAACAACTCACGCCTATTTCTGATCCTTAACAAGTCCTAGAATATTTTCCTCGGCCTAGATTGGAAGGGTCAATTACTAACAAAAAAATAGTTCAGTTTTCATAGGAGGAGAAACCTTGAAAAACTCAAAAAAAAAAAAAAAAAAAAAAAAAGAACCCAAACTTTTGGATTGGACTCCATTGAACAAGCGGGCCCAAAAACCCACCTGGCTTCCATAAAAAGTGTATCAATCTAGCTCATTCTCAAATTTAGGTAAAAATTTTCACCAAAAAAAAAAAAAAAGGAAAAAATCAAGTCCTGTAGTAAAATTCTGAGTCAAGTTTCACACATTACTTTTTTATAAGGACATTAATAAAATATTGAATCATATTTTACATAAATATATAGTATTATTTATGAATTTACTATGAATTTGAAAGGCAAACTTTTCTCCTTAACAAGGGTAACCGTTTTTTTTTTAGTCCACGCCATTGGTATTTAGAATTATAATTTGACTAATCTAGTTCGACCGTCTACGGGGGCTCTATTTATGAGACGGCTTTCTTAGTACGGTTTTTTTTTTTTTTTTTTTTAAGTTTTGAATTTGAGAATTAATTAAGAGATTTAACATTTTATCCTATTAGACCCACTATCTGTTAATAAATAAGACAATTGTTGTACTAATAAGAAGTTTTTTTTTTTTTTTTTTTCCTTTTGTGCTCATACTATCAATTCTTATTATATCCTATCGATAATTTTTTTGTACTTTTATGATCCACCCTTTTGATAAAGACAATAATTAGACATAAAGATTATATCAACCGATAATAAAATAGTTTGTTTATGAGAAAGTTTAATAGTTCCAATTCATTACTTGTGCAAAACTTGTAGGGGGAAAAATGGGAAGTCGAAAGAGAGAGAAAATATTGTGGCATTGGCATGATGATTTGCAGCCAAAAAGATACCATGATTTATCCAAAAAAAAAAAAAAAATGATGCTCTTAGCTTTTCATGTTGGTCTGTTGGTGGTAGGCATGGATGTATCACTAAAAATAGAATAAAAGTCAAATTTCAATAATGGATGTACGATGGAAGATATTTTCCTTTATAAATAAAAATTTTTGTATCTTAGTTTTTGATACCCTAAAACCTTCGATTAGTCATGTTTCACTATTTGTCGAAGAGAAAAAACTATATTTCCTTATCTCAATTGGTCAAGAATAATTTCAGTAGTGTCCCTATCTTCTCCCTTCTCTTCTCACTATTCTCTCTCTCTTTTTTTTCTTCTTGATTTGGTCACCACCCATAATCTGAGATTTCGTTTTTACTAATCTAAATTGATCCGTTGTTAGGTCCACTTTCAGAAAGATCTCCCATCGTGATTCCTTTTATTCTTATACCAAATCAAACATTGATTTGATTAAAGGATTTTAGCAGCATCCTTCCCACTGATCTAACCAAACATCGATTCTCTCGCTACTCTCTGTCTCTCATGTTTGCTCTCTTCATGTTATCTCTCTTCTCCCTTTCCATCGATTTAATTTTAACTAGCACAAACTCTCTCCTCTCGGTGAGTAGGTGCAGCTGTGCCCCTAAAATTTGAAATAGAAAATATTTTTGTAATTTTACATTATAATCTCAACTGTAGTCTACACTACTTAATAACCTAAGATTAGAATTTTAAAAACATAATATATTTTAGACCGTATAAATTTTTTTGTTTGTGGGTGACCGAGGGCCGCCGCTATCACTCTACTTTCTTCTCTCTTCTCTCCCCTCTTCCATATCTTCTCTCTTGTTTGTGCTCGCCTCCATCTCTCTCCTCTCTTTAGTCTTTTCTCGTCTCTCTCTCCATTAGCAAAGTCATAATGGGATCAAAATTATAATTAAATTCATATATATAGTTAGCATCCAAACATGCAAGCAACTACTTAACAAGATTTTAGTGATTATGACTTTTATAGATATATTATTATTATTTGACATGAAAAAATGAATATAAAAGAAGAATAATCAAAATTTTCCTCTTCTATTTTACCCCATATGACACTTTGCCTCGTTTCTT
This sequence comes from Dillenia suffruticosa, assembly GCA_033439265.1. Lineage (NCBI taxonomy): Eukaryota > Viridiplantae > Streptophyta > Magnoliopsida > Dilleniales > Dilleniaceae > Dillenia > Dillenia suffruticosa. Next base: position 13,719,909 of record JAVTVX010000001.1, read on the forward strand.
TTAATCCATTCCTTTCTCTATCTTACCATACTATCTTACTGTGAATCAACAGTTTACCTTTGGGTTCACGTCAAGTTAAAAAGCCTAAAATGTCAAAAATACCCTTTACAATAAATTTATTTATTTTTTTAATACGTTGATTGTTTAGTTTCTCTCTCCTTTTAATTAAAAAAAAATATAATAGTCCTTTTCCTCAATGACTCCCTTTGCCTCGACTCTCTCCATTTTATCACTCCGTGTTTATCTTACTCATGACGATCATTCCCGGTTTCAAAGAATGTGATTTGTTATCGATAACATGTAAATTTAGTTACAGGATGTTAAATTTATTTAAATAAAATTTTTAATTTTAATATTAAAAATAATAAAAAAAAGATATTGAAAGAATTATTCCTTAAATTGAACTCATAAATAATTGAATCGGATTAATTAAATTTTTGAATATTTATGATAAAAAAAAAAGAATGTTATTTCTTGGAAGGGGGTAATTTGTGGGTTCACTTAGAATGAGAGAGAACCCTTTACAAAATTTAGGGTTAGGATAAGTTTGAACGACTGAATTATTTAGGGGTAATAATTCTTATTCAAACAAGAAAAACCAGTGTAATAGAAGAAAGGTGTTCAAGTGATATGATAATTAAGCTCATACATTTACTCAAAATGAAAATCCTTTTTCTTCACAATGTGGCGTTCATACAAGCCTTGCTTCTGTTTACCCTTTGTAGATTGGAAGGCATGCAGCATCTGAGCTTTTTAGCACTTTGTGTTGTCGATATGGATCTATGGCGGTGTCATATCTATGGTGGGATGAAGGTGGTGTGTCCAGCAGGAACAAAAGAGATAAGATAGAAGAGAGAAAGGTAGAAGTAACAAAAATGTAAAAAATGTAAAAGGGAAACAATATTCGTCATTTATTAAGGACTAAAAATTTGTAATTATATATATATACACAAACAACATATAGTAAAGGATATTTTTGAGATTTCATAAAAAATAAATGGAATATTTAGCGGTATCATGTTGAATATAGAAAACAAATGTAATTAATCAAAACCAAAAAGAAAAATGAATTCTTATGTGAGGTAAAATAGAAGACCTTAATTTAAAACTAGAGGCAGCTCCACAGCATTGTGCATAAAAAGGAAACTATGGTGATGTCCAATGATTCCATCACCACTATTGGTAGTAAATTCAAGCTGCCTTTTTTCTTCCTCTGTCAATAGGTCATCAAGATCCTCGCTTTCGGTTTCATTCTCATTGCAAGAGGAGAAAAGCTCATCATCTGTCATAGCCCCCGGGACCCTCCTTGATTTGATGCTTACAATCACATTGTGCGAGTCATAAACCTTGGCTTTGATCCATTTGCCGACCATGTCATAAAGCTTCAGAAACTGGTTGGTTATATCAAAACAAAAAGAAAAAAATATATATATAGTTAAAATATGCAAAAGTTATGAGTCCCTCTACCCGTAGTTGTTCGAAGTCATCAATGTCTAAGTTTCTAATTATGAAAGGGTACTCCAACCCACGTAGAAACTTAAGTCCAAAATGGTCTTTGATATGGGATGGCAACTATAGGAGGTATTATTAAAAATGATAAGGGGTGCTAGTGATAGGTTAGTGGCGAATTTAGCATTTGTTGGGTGCCTAATGCAGAATTATGGGGATCATGGCATGGGCCAGAAGGGCCACTTTTGTATTGCTTACGTGCTCTTTAGTTTTCTACCGAGAACATAAATTATAATAATGAAGTTATTATTATAATTCGTAACCCTTGTGTTATGTTTCCAATTTTATAACTCTATGGTTACCATGATTCGTAACTCATGATTTCAATCCATAACTTGTGGGGTTCTATAACAATAGTCATTTAAATAAATAAATAAAACAAGGGATCTATGGAACATATTTTCTTTAAGAATTATTATGTGCTATGACATGTTGGCACACGGAGCAAAATACACGTTCTTGTAAAGATACCCGAATAATAAAAAACTCTTACTCAAGTGTTTTCTTTAAGGTCTGATATTTAAATTTTCGTGAACGTATATATTTTTATGATTTTTGTGACTCTTATAAAAAAAAACACAAAATACTCAAGGAAAGATATTTCCTTTTAGTTTCAATAATACAGCAGATAAAACTTCTTTGATCCATTGTGATAGTTGGAGTCAGTTTTATGAGTAAATTTTCCTCATTTTGGCTTCGGTTCCTCGATTCGTCACTTACCTCATTCCACGGGTTGAATTGAACATTTTACGAATGACTAAAAATATTCAACGGCAATAGCTTTCCTAATATCTCTTTCCATTGTATTAGTTGGCCAATAAAAATGGGTCATGCACAATATGACATTTTAAAATGCAATTAGAGCAAGTACTCATTATTGACGCTTAGTTGGTTAAGTGACTAGATATTGATATCCTTTAAATAAAATTTTAAATTCATATTTCGTGTACAAAGAAAATAAGCATTGAATTCAAATTTTATATATAGAGAAAACAATTATTGAAAGTTTATTTTTTAAAAGTCAAACTCGACTCGAATCAAATTTTCAAAATGGTTTAGAATACAAGTAGTTTATTTAAAAAAAAATGGTAGGTACTTGTTTTGAGTATTATCATGAATCCACCGTAAAGTGTTCAATCTAATTCATAATTTTCAATATATTTCTTTATCATAAGCGATGATACATGGCCCAAGATCCATTACCAAAAGACCAGAATTTTACCTTGGGTACACTAAGCCAGGGTCATCCAACCAAATCCACCCGAAACTCTTCGGTCGTCTTAGTCCTCAGTACTCAAGCTCCTCGATTGCTTATCTCCTTGGCGAATATCTCTCACAACTATAAGTACATTTTGAAACAATTCATGAAGGAAGTAAATCTTTCTTTATGCGAACGGGAATCTTTCTCCCTCTCTAATCTCTAAACAATCCTACAAAACAGTGAAACTTACCCCTGTAAGTACTCTTAATAAGGTATGAAGCTTCCACAATAGTTGAGATTTTCCCCGATCAAAGAGATATCATATCTCATTAAGATTTTTCACTATAATTTCTATAATTTTAGAGATTCTTAACGATCTCTTTACATAGAAACTATGATTTTAACTCCCCCAATACTTTACAAAACTTTCCAACACGAACCACAAATATATAATTACAATATCAACCGTCTCCCTGGTAAGTTCTCTTGGAACTCTACACATAAAACACACAAGCAACACAAATCTGAGACACCTTTCTTCTCAGTCTGTTTTCAATATTCAAAAACTGCTCTTTCTGACTTGAGCGTTGAAATCTTGGAGCACTCTTTGACAGTATTTGTAGGTTTCATCCCACACAGAGTATCGGATTACCTCTCAACTCAGGGCTCTAACTCAAACAAAGTAAGTATCTAGAGAAAAACCCGCCTCCATCAATAAGAAAATCACAAATGTATATCCATATTACTAAAATTTGCAAATGTTTGATGGATTGTTGGCAAAGGACATGATCTTTGACAACAAAACTAATATGCAGGCTTTCATATTTTGTTTTGAATTCTTTCCGCACACCTTATTACCTGTGTGTTCCGGCGCAAAGGGAAAGCTAAAATTGCCGATTTCTTGGGCCAATTTGCATGGACAGGGCTGGGTCACCTAAGTGATCTTATGATTGGGCTACTCAAACTACAAAAGTTATGTCTATAATGGAGGTGAGCTGGGTTAATTTGAACCTCGAAAGCTTATTGGGCCCGATCTAGAACAATTTTATTCTATATATCAATAATCCATAATATGTATATATCTGATATCTGAGATTTTTGCATTGTAGAATTACCAAGAAATGAACAGCGATGCGTGTCGTTTCAATATATATATATATATATATAATTTTTTTTTTGGTGCTCACCGAACGGTATTTGGACTTTGCCCATCTAATCCGGTCTGAATACTGTGGGATCCATTAAGAGGTGAACTTTCTTAAATTTCATTTTTTTTATTTTCATAATTCGAATTCGAAATCTATAATTAAAAAAATATAATGTTCTATTGTTATATTCACGGGAGTGTTGTATCAATATGGCACAATTATGAGTTGTGATTCTCTCTCAAACCCTCTTGTTTCCTCTCTAGAAAAAATTCTTTGGATCGAATTTCGATCTCGATTATGACCTGATCAATGGTGACATCCCGTTCTCAATCCCGATCTTCACTACATCTGAATTTTTACGAGCATGGTCTTTGATATTCATCCAGACTACCCTAGTTTACCTCTAAACCTCGTGGGTGCTCTATTTCAACACTGAAAAAAATTGTAAATTTTAAACGTGGCCAAAAATAGACTTAAAAAAAAAAAGATTAAATCTTGCATGTATTGAGAATTTAGAGAGTTTATATGTAGGTCCAATATTTAAAAGAAGTACATTTGTGACATGAGAATTGAATGAATAAAGAAATGAAATCACTAATACAATCAAAAAAATTCAACATTTTGATGGTTCAGTTGGTTCATGGACTGATACCCCTTAACCATGGTCAGGAGTTCGATCCCTTACGAAAACAGAAAAATCAGCGCTGTGAGACATGTCCCTCAATTAGGCCCTGTAAATGATCGACCCAAATTAATCAGGATAAAACCCCGAATATTTGATTAATAGCCTAACTATAATATCAAAAAAAAAAAAAAATTCAAATAGCGATTTGGGCCGATTAAAGTCATATGAGATTCATAAAGATTGTGGGTATAGGAACTGAAAAAGGGATACAATGATTCAATAATATTATTAATTCAATTCGATAATTTTAGGTACTTCGGTCGATGAATCTTGATGATCGAATAATTAAGTCATAATTTCTTGGTTGATTGCCAAACACATTGGAATAGAAGATAGAACAAGTTATATTATATACATCATGTGATAATTTTCGATTCTTTTTCATAATTCTCAAAAACTCAAGACTATGAGTAAAAATTGTTATAATATACCAGAGAGTCGTATCTCATAGAGTAGAATTAAAATTCAACTTTTACCATAATATCAGTTTCAAATTTATTTTTAGTTAAATCAAACATTTTGATCTAAACAAATAGCAAGAGAACTCATATCCTTAAATAGAGATCTTGAATTTAAACTTGTTCATTTTTTTATTTCGACAAAAAAAAAAAACTTATATTTTACGTATTTATTAGTTGGTTGAGGATGATATAGATAAACACATTTCTTTATCGATGAAGAAAAATTATCTAATTTGTTTGCATTTTAAGTTTGCAAAAGTAGGGCTTTGGTTGGGCCCAGTATTTAATGTAGAAAGAGCTGAGATTAATTGGTTCATACTATATAGTTGTACTGGAAGGAAATGATACCTTGAGATTAATTGGTTCATATCTATATTGTTGTACTGGAAGGCAATAATACCTACTTCCACCTCGAACTTTTGTGTACCTACTAATGTGAAAATGAAGTGTCGTTGGCAACAAAACCCAACTAGCACTGCGCGTATGATTGCCTACCTAAAATTTGTGTGGTGTGGCGTGCCATAACACTGCACATTTGTGTGGCCTCTCTTGGCACATATGTTCAGGACATACACCCACCACACGAGCTACCAGTCTACCGTAGAGCTGATTTCCTTTCATATTTGTACCATCCATACGTCATCTCTCCCTTTCGTATCGAATAGATCGTTATTATAAATTATATTTTAATTAATTAGATTTAAATATTATTAGATTTAATTTAAAAATATATATATATATATAATATTTTTATCTATTAAATCGATTATCTATTAATATTTCATACAAGAACAACTAGTTTTTATTTATTTATTTATTTATTTATTTATTTTTGTTTCTTTGGTTGTCAAGCTAACACACCCTGTGACCGCCACACGTTGTACAAGTCCTTCAGACTTGAACTTAGTGTCGAAGCGTTTAGTGCATATCCATCCGAGGACGATTGTACCCACCCTTCATCACACTAGTTAAGAGAGGGTCAACCTCGAGGTAGTTGGGACTACGTTGATGACATGACAAGTATTTGCTTGCAAAGTCGCCAAAATATCTAAGTGCACTACATTACTCTTGAGCATTCTTCTTGTAAATTATATAAAAAGATTATTAATAATTCAAAATATGCCTGTGTAGTTCTAAATCAGTCATTTATAAGTAATCATGTTTTGTTTATATTGATACAAATTCAAATGAGAAAAAAGGGCAACATCTTGTGGGGTAATGCCATGATGCTCTGATTTCGCAGTGATTGAAAGAAATTTTTATTGCCATTGTCATAATTTGGTACATGAGTTTTTCTCTACTGCCTCCCTAAACGCAGACTCCGAGAGGGGGCAACTAAAGCAAACACAACCAAGGCTCCTCGTATTTTCTTTGTCCCATTTTCCCCCAAATGCACCCACTGCATATGTGAACATTTCGATATGGAGCACACCCCATATTATAGTAGAAACAAAAGAAAAGAAAAAACCCAAAAGTGAAATGCAAGAGAAGAGACCAAATTGTTCACTTCATACAGTAACAATATATCATCCCCCCAATTTAATTAGTGGCAATGCTGTGAAGCACGACAGTCTCAACGGTGAGACCTGGTCCGAATCCGAAGAGCACACCCCACTCGAGCCCTTCACCGGTGGTCTTCAGCCCTTCCTCTGCTGATTTTCTCCTCATCTCATCCAAAATGAATAGCACACAAGCACTAGACATGTTACCATACTCTGCCAGCACATGCCTTGTGGCCCGGAGCTTTTCGGGCTTCAGAGCCAACTTGGCCTCAACCTGGTCCAAAATGGCCGGCCCACCGGGGTGAGCAATCCAAAACAACGAATTCCAGTCCGAAATGCCCAAAGGCTGGAAGGCCTCAGCAAGGCTCTTTTCAACATTCTTCGAGATGAGCCCAGGAACATCTTTGAGAAGGTGGAAGGTGAGACCAACTTCCCTAAGGTGTCCATCGATGGCACCGTCGCTATCGGGCAGGATGGTTTGGGCTGCAGAGACCAATTCCATAATGGGCCTCTCAACTCCCGGAATTGGATCAGCGCCGACAATGATTGCAGCAGCGCCATCACCAAACAAGGCTTGACCCACAAGGCTGTCAAGGTGGGTATCGCTGGGCCCACGGAAAGTAACCGCAGTGATTTCAGAGCAAACCACAAGCACACGGGCACCCTTGTTGTTCTCCGCGAGGTCCTTGGCAACGCGGAGCACCGTGCCACCGGCAAAGCAACCCTGTTGGTACATCATGAGACGCTTGACGGAGGGGCGGAGGCCAAGGAGCTTGGTGAGTTGGTAATCACAACCAGGCATGTCCACACCACTAGTGGTGCAGAAGACCAAGTGGGTGATCTTGGATTTGGGCTGGCCCCATTCCTTAATGGCCTTTGTGGCTGCCTCCTTACCAAGTTTTGGTACTTCAACAACAACTATGTCTTGCCTAGCGTCAAGAGATGGTGCCATATATGCACAAATATTTGGGTTTTCCTTCAAAATTTCCTCTGTGAGATACATGTAACGCTTATTGATCATTGATTTGTCGCCTGCAACAATCAAATCAATTTAGAAATTCTTATATTTTATTCATTTTTTTGGCATTTTTTTTGGGAAAAAAAATTGATTGAATTAACATCACCAATCATTATTTAATTTTCCAACAGTATAGATTCCATCAATGGATTAATACTTCTGCCATTTATATATATATTTGTCTGATATCTTGGATTTATGTAATTACTAGACCTCAGTTACAATAAAAGAATATATGTGAAATGAAGGTTACGATTGAGACTAGCAATTTAAAATTTCAATTTAATCTACTTGACTAGACCCCATTTATTTCTTATTTAATCCTAACCTAATTTCGGCCATTTTTTGTAATGGGGATATACAGAGGGAAAATCAACATTTATGTCCATATCATATGGTTTTCTTTCAATTTCAAGTACTATTTTGGAAAACCACCAATAAGAATAAACTTGATAAATTATTTTTTTTTTTAAAAAAATTCTTTAAAAGCCATAAAAGGTATATTGAACATTAATGAACCAAAGGAATTTAGCTATTCATAGATTTTCTACAAGGTATGAAGCCTCAGTATGGTAGCCTCAAAATATATAATCAAACCACAATTATTATAACATTTTTTTTAATGTGAAAAAAATTAATGAAAATGTTGAGAAACTCACACATGCGCTTGAATTTCTCCTTAAGCTCAGTCTTGTGCTCACTGTTGGTGATTCTGAAGTAGTAATCTGGGTATGTGCTCTGATCAACACAATTTGGTGGGGTGGCCGTGCCGATGGCCATGATCGTCGCCGGACCCTCCGCCCGTTGTGCCCTTCGGACTTCCTCCACGGTTACCATTTTCTACGACGGTGAAGTCACCGGAACAATAGTGTCTTGAAGGTTGTAGGACTGAGTTGCTTAGAGAAAATATGGGAGATGTACAAAAACAATGAGGGCAGAGGTTTTTTATACATGGGCCTGACGGTACTGGTAGCTGAGGATCACGTGCCTGACCAAACAAATCTCAGAAGACTCAACGACTTCCCATTGGAAGTCTGGCACGTGAATGTGTGATGGTTTGTTGTGTCCACGTTCTGAGCTTTCCCTCCCCATATCATTGGGAGGGTTTGAACCTACCTCCCCCAACAATACACCAATTTGATTGAGGGTCAAATGGGGTGTAGGGTTTATCATCGCAGGGCATGCCACAGTGGATTATGCTTTTGAAGGGGTTAGGAAGATCGGATGGCTGAAATTTGTCCATCAAAGGGTGTGAACCAAAATTGTGGTTCATGTGTTGTGTTTTGAAGGGTTGGTACACATTCTTGCCAACAAAGGAGCATGTTTGTTTGCACACTAATGTAAAGGTTATGTTCATTAATTTTTTTTTTTTTTTTCTTTTGAGATCCTCTTGTCATTCTAATTTATTTCAGACTTTTGTTTGATTAATTGAACTATGTCCCATCTTAGCTACTCGCTGGTATGCTACCATATATATATATATATATATTAATAATTACTATTACCAAAAACAGAAATAATGCAGAAGATGCAATGGGAGTTGTCTGCCATTTAGTGATAATATAAGAAAAAATTTTATTGCATATTACGTGACGACAACTGAGTCTCTTATTAAACAAAATAATAATTTAAATAAAGTAATTAGCCTAATTTGGTGATAATTGAAGTTAAATTTATAAAATAAAGTATATAAAAGTGTGTTGTGTCGACTTAAAAAAAAGTTCTGTTTATAAATTATTTAGATTGTGGTTCATTGAATTTGAGTTTAGACGTGTGTATTGATCACAAAAAATAGAATTTTTGCTCAACTATTTTTTAGGATGATCCATTCATTTGGTGCATCTCATGCATTATTTTTTTTTTTTTACCTTTTTAGTTGATCGCTGCCCCTTGTCCCGGAGGCCCTCCGGTCGGGGAGGAGCTTGCTATCGTATTCATTTCTCCCTGTATATGTGAAAAAGAGTGACGAACCCGGACATAGGTTGGTCCAAAGAATGAGAATCGGCTTCCAACAGTCCGTTATTCCTTAGTAGCTCAATGATAGAGCGGTCCTAACTGACTGGGAAGAGTTAAACACCATTGGATGTAAGCACTTGTGATATAGAAATTGTGTTTTATGTGGATTAATCTTAATTGATTTTTTTTTTTTTCTAAATAAAGTTAGATTTGATTTGATTGATTTGAGAATGCATGAAAATTTTAATATAAATAAATTAGAATATATCTATATAAGCAATTTATTTAATTTATTTAACATTAATTTTAAGAAAATATAAAAGAGAGATGAATTTTAAATTTAAATTTCTTAATTGGATTTATAAAAAGGATTAAACATAACTTTAATATCATATTAAATATTATAACCATTTTAACAAAAATATAAAACTTTAATGATCTATTATTTTAATTAAAATATTATAATAGAGTGGAATTATATAAAAAAATTTATTTTAACAAATATGAAAATATAAAAATAAAAAAATTAAATATTCTCGTAATATTTTCTAATAAAATCAAATATTTTTATAATATTTTCTAATATTCTTTTCTAAATCAATGTGATATAATGAAAATTATTTAAATTTAAATAAATAAATATATACTGATATGGTTAACGATACGATGCTGACTATATGATACATGGGGTTGATCGGATAATTTGTGATTAATTAGAGAAAAACGTATGATAGAGTTTGAGAGAAAATAGTAAAAAATCAAAACTGACATTGTTTTATTAAATAAAAAACGACATCATTTGAGTTGTTTTTGATTATTGGATGATAGGATTAACCGTTTGGATCAGCAATTTTCAGGTAACGTGTAAGTGTGCATTGAAAAATTTTTCAGCATCTGGTTACCATTGCTGGAGTTGTCTTGAAGAGTAGTATAGTTTGGTGTTTATTAAATGATTAATGGATAACCAGATGGTCTTCAAAAAACCGAAAAAAAATGCCATGAATATAAGCAATTGCATGGATGTCAATAGTATTGCAAGGACCACGGCACGTGAGGGTGCGTTAAGGACTTCATGGTGGTCCTGTTACAACTGTTAATACCATTTCAAAAAATAAAATCATTTGATATATACAGACGATTTAATAAATTATTTAATATTTTCTAATAAAATCAAATATTTTTATAATATTTTCTAATAAAATTAATAAATTATAACTTCGGATTGGGTTAGTTGGGTTGAAAATATGGAGCAAAATTTCTTAGGATTCATTAAAGTATCTTGACTTAAGCACCTAAAAGAAAGCAGCCTATCTGTAACTTCTTGCTTAAGCTATTGGCATTTTGAACTCTCAATTTCAAGTTTTGTTATCTCTGTTCCAAAGTTCAAAGACAATCTTCCTTTAATAAAAAAATAAATAAAAATCAAATTTAATAGGAAATAAATGAAATTGAATTTTTTACAATAAGATTTTTAGAAATAAATTTAAAAGTAAATTTCCAAGGACAATAACAAGATCGAAAAGTTAATTTGCTCCTTGTGAAACAACTGAGCTGCAAAAAGAGCATTTTTTTAACATGCAAAAGGTTATACATATGCACATAAAAGTCTACGATCATACGTCTGCAACTCCCAAAATTCAGAGAGAGTAGGGTCTACATGGTCAAGCTGGTCAACTCTAGTCTATTTGATTAAGCAGGGATTTGTATGGATTTATCATTATTTTTTAATAAAATTTTTAAAACAATTCCCAACAAAAAAAAATACTTTTAAAACTAACATATATTTGTCTGAGTCATTTCTAAAACAATCCTCAGTAAAAAATATTTTCATAACTGACCTATGTTTGTTGACGCTTGAAGACTCAATAAAAATATTAAATATTTAAAACTCGACAAATATGAATTAATTTTAGAAATATTTTTTGTTAAAGGTTGTTTTAAGGATTTTTTTTTTTAAATAGTGTTAAATCTATACAAAGTTATGATTAAGTGAAGCATGGTCTACTTTTTTTGTTTCTAAAGGGACAGACTGGTGATCATAATCTCCTTTCCAACCCTGAAATATAGAATTTAAATTCTTGTATAACAAAAAATAAAACAAAAAAGAATCCATTTCTTTTTTGGTACAAGTCTCTTAGAGTCCATTGGCTCCAATAGAGGTCCAAAGTGTCAAACTTGGCCCATTAGAGAAGGCCACAAGAAGAGGAGAGAAAGGTTTTTGATATCATAATGGTATAAATTTTCTTTTCTTAATATTTTTGAAAACAGTTTAGTGGTATAAATTCTCTTCTCTTAATTTGATGATCCCGGATTTAAATATTTGTATAAAAAAATGAGAGGAGGGAGAGATAAAAGTCTAGAGAGAATAAAGAAAGAAAATAATTAATAGGTAAAAATTTTATATCTTTTAATCGATATTTAAATTTAAAATTTTAAAATAAAAAATATTACGATAAATAAGATTCGCTCTGTTTTGGATCTAGTAACTAATTAAAATAGGAATTTGAATATTAGTTGGCAGAAGAAAAAAAAGGGGGGAACGGGGAGAGAGGGAGGGATACAGAGATGGAGATAGGGGGAAAAGTGGGTTGCGCTATTGGAAAAAGGAAAAAAAAAAAAAAAAACCCAAAACAAAACAAAAGGACAGATTTGTGCTTGCAAAAAGACAATGGCGGCGAGTACTGAAGGAAAAAAATCACAATGGCGAAGAAAAATCATCATTAACATACATCGATGGCTAGATTTTGCATGATTTTTTGTTCAAAGGCCAAGATTGCGCAAAACTTTCAAGCGTCTAGATCAATATGCAATTTAAATCAAAAGCTGAGATCAATTTGGGAATCAAAGGTTAGGATTGGAGCTGGAAATCAAAGGTTGAGATGATATTTCCACAAAGAGAAAGAGTAAGAAAGAATAAAATTAATCTAGACTAGAGTTTTCAAGTTATATGGGAATAATTTAATGATTACATTTCTTTTTCTGTATCTCTTGATTTAGATTTTGAATATTGTATAATAAAAAAAATAAAGCCTAGAGTTTCCGAAAAGAAAAAGAAAACGAGTCCAAAAGGATTTTTCAAGTCTGGGACCAAAAAGCAATCGAGGGTCTTCAAGCGTAAGATTAATGCGTTAACAATTAGAGTTATCAATAAGATTTTAAGGGTAATATAAATCTCTTTTTGTTAATATGATAATATCAAATTCATGATCTTTGTATAAATAAAAAAAAGAGCTGTCGATAAGGCCAACCCGAGTACAGGACGGGCCCAAAATTTCAAAGTAGATGACTTTTGGTGAGATTTGTGAGCGTCACACTTTGAAAAACCAAGATCAATACTTTATTCTGAGATTTGTTTGTAATTAAATAAGGATTCTTTGATTAAAAAACGGAAGCTAAGATCAAAGTCGACGACATAAGTCAATAGAATGGAGAAGCATAAAAATAGATTATAAGCATAATTACTTGTTTTGGTTCACTTTGTGGAATTAAAATTGATATTTATTGTTGTTGTTGAATTCTCAAAATTAATTATTAATACTAATAAACTTGTTAGAGAGAGAGAGAGAGAGAGAGAGCATTTCATCTATAGAAAGGAGCTTTTGGTGCAAAATTCTGCTAACATACTGAAAGAAGACAATGCCTTTGCAAGTGAAAGAAGTGGTTTTGCTCTTAATAGTGTTATTGCCATGTCTAAATGTTTATATAGCACAAGCAGTTGACTCTCAAAGTTTGTATTTCTATACCCATTGGTCTATTTTAAAATAGAAAATTTTTTGTGTTTATAGTGATTTTAATCAATTAGAAAATTTGAATATTTATAGTAATTTTAATTAATTTAGTGGTTGTGCAGAAGAAAAATACTCTTATCATATATTTCTATGCTAATAAATCTTCTTCTAAAATAAAGTTATTGACATAATATTTTTTGCTCACAAATTAAATTAAAATTTTCTTTCTCTCTACGAGTTCGTTAGGATGGGAAGATCGGAAGAGAAAAGAAATGATTAATAGAGAAATTTATAACTTTTCTTTCTTTTAAGAGTTTAAATACGATAGTAAAAAGAAAAATTTGGATAGATTTTATATCTCTCCAAATCTAAATTTTTTTTTTCTCTCACAAATGAAAAAAAAATAAAGAGAAAATATTAGAATTAAATATTTTTTATATCTCAAAAATACCCTTTAAAAAATGAAAGCAAAACTTTTTATTTTCAATAAATCTGATTTCTTTTATAAAACTCACAAAAAACATGAAAAGAAAATTATAAATTTTATCTTCGTTTCTTTTCTCTCCTAACTAATTTTTTTTTTCTTTTTCAAAACTTCCGATCATACTGTAAAACTAAAACTAAGTGTATTAATTTTTTTTTGCGGTAAAAATAAAATTATTTAAAATTTTGTTTTCATAAACAAGTTGGTATTAAATTTTTCCTGACAATAGCAAAATTTAGTTTTTTGGATTTTGTCTCAGCAACTTTCACTCATTCTCTCCCTATCTCCATATGGAGACGGAGAGAGAAGTTTATGATTGCGTAAGACCGGCAAAGATACAAAGTGGGGGTACAACTGTCCAATTAATTAGAATTAAATCACTTAATTAATGAGATGAGATTTCAAGATTAACCATTACTTTTTTTCCCCTCTTTACCATGCAAGATTAATTTATAACTTTAATTCATACAAAATGTGACAAATTGTACCAAATCTCTGCATAGTAAAGATTAATTTATAACTTTAATTCATACAAAATGACTGCCCTCTGGCTGCACATGCTAATGTCAATATATATATATATATTAAAAAAAAAGGAAAAATCAGAATCGAATGATTACAAATTTCATACCGGTAATTTTCTCACACATTTTTAAATTTTTTGCTATGGGTCGGAAGCATGACAATGATATTTTTTAAATAAAATCTAGAATTTGAATCTTATGTATAAAAAAAATAAATATTAAAAGATTTTATTTCTTAAATATCTAACACAATTAGTAATAATTTTAATTTTTAATTTAAAATGTTACTTCTTAAATTTAGAAAAATAGAAAAATATTTTTGTTTATATGATTTTGAATTTTGTGTCCATGTTGATGTTAAATAGGTATTAATACTAGAAAATGCATCTACCTTTCAGCTTCGGAAGGAAAGCAACACGAGAAATTTCACAGAATAAGCAAATCTCCATTTATTTTGAGAGTCATTTGTCTTTTCTTCTCTTTGGGTCAGATGGGAAGTATTCACCATTCAAATCGAGTATAATAATAGTGTTGAAAAATAGCTGCCCAAAAAAGAGGCGAATCATAATAAATTTGGGTCCCTTGCCAGTTGTATAATAAGCTAGCAGTTGTTTGTTGAGTTGTCTGAGCTGACAACGGAGTGGAGAAGGTGACAGTAGGTGAATCTTTATGCAAGCAAAGAGGAATGGCCTCCGCGATCATCCGATGAGGCGCGCCACTCCCCCCTCCACCAACCATCTTAATTGGGGAGAGAGAGAAAGAGAGAAGTGAGGAGAAAAGAAAAACCAGTTTTTCTCTCCAAATCACCCCAACCCAAAAAGAAAAATGATAGATAATATATCCAACTCAGCAATGAGAGCCACGCAGAGGACGACCCTGAGAATAATAATGTATAATAATATCAGTTGACGTGGCGAGGGGTTCATGACATTTATATCTATATTGTTAATAATAATAATGTATAATAATATCAGTTTCAGAATGTGACATTTTTTTCTATGAAAACGGTGAACCCTAAGAATAAAGTGGGAGAAGAAGATAGATACAGAGGGAAGAAACGAATATACGAAAAATATGAGATCTTGTTCTCATCAATGCTGTAATTTTCATGGCTAAAGCTCGGGCTGAAGGGTGGAAGTTGGCGTGCAATAGAGACCCGCCTTCTTCCAAAAGAACCGAGCTTGTCAAGGATCCGCTCAGAGGAATTCAGTGTTCACGGCCCTTGGAATGATGGCCCAAGTGGGAAACAACCTGCCCAGAAGACGGTAATGTTGGATCATTAATTCAACGTTGGGCTTATATGTTAAAATAATTATGTATTGCATACTGTCAAGCCCATAAGATAAGCCCATATGAAAGTGATCCGGTAAATTTGAAAAATTCAGTAATTTGGGTTTAAGTATCTCAAATGATATGGAAATAAATAAATATGTAGATACCAATGAATATTTACTATTTATGATGGGTTAAATAGGGAATGTCTAAAGGTGACTTAAAAATAGTATGAAAGTTACCTAAATTCATGTGAATCAGGTAAGGTAACTTGAATAAACTAAATAAACAAATTCCAATTATGAATTTGGAAGTAAAGTGATCCCTACAACTATAAATAAGGGTTATGGTCCCTGGATCATTGAATTACTCTTCTCCTTAATACTCCCATCATATAGAGAGAATTTGTGAGAATACATTTGACCTGGAAGGCCATGGCCGGGATTCTGTCTAGACGAAGGTCGGATCAAGTTTGTATTCTATTCAGTTTCTGGCTATGGAGTCAGGTACACTTCCATCCAACTTGAATTTCAGTTTTAGTTCTTGAGTTTTGATTCCGATAATTTAACACGATATTTGGTATATTTTGCATTAAATAATTTTCCCAACAAGTGGTATCAGAGCCTCTTGTGTTTGAATCATCGAGATTTTTCTGTATATTTAAGATTTACTATGATTTTAGTATTTTATGAATTCTTTTTGATATTCTGGTTTTCGACAAAAATATATATATACATATATATATATTCAAGTTTCTTTTTTTTTGTGGATTTCAATAAAGGAAAATGTTATGGAAATTTTTTATTTAAAGTCGACCTTCAGTTCCTATTAAAAGTCGACATTTAGTGTTTTCAAAAAAGAAAAAAAAAGGATAAATTGTACTCTCGAGATTGCAAGAGCATGGCAAGTACTTTTGGCATATATATATTAAGGAAGTTAATTTTTCTTTTAAGAAAAGTTACTTTTTTTTTTTTTTTACAAAAATCTTTAATATCTATCATTTCCTTGTGCAAATATTTTTTTTAAGGAAGTTGACATTTTTTTTTTGGGTCCTATCCACTTAAAAAAAAATAAATTTAAGAAAACTTTTGTTTTGGGAAATAAAAAAAAATAAAAAGGAAATCTTCCGATTTTAGTTTCCATTTTTTTAAGAATGATATCCCAATTTCAGAATAAAACTTTCAGATTCTAATACTATAAAACTTTTCTTTTATTGCAAATCCAAGTCACATAAGAATTAAGATATAGGTCATTTTTTGCCCAAACAGAACCAACCTTGGGTATAACAAGTTTTTGAACTCATTGGACTCAATTGAACCCATTTTCATCCTTATCATTCTTTACTGTCTCTTTTATATTCAAAACTGGTCATTCTTTTAGTATGCGATGGCATGACATGTCTAGGAAAGTTCTGTCAACAAGACGGGGATAAGTCTAAGGTTGGCTGGTTCTTAAGCAGTTCTACACGAACTCACCACCTACCTGGGAACTTTCTTGGTGTCCTCTACTACAGAATGGGGATTGGCCAAGTTTTGGATCAGTTGTCGGCAAAAGGTTAAAAACTTTGGTTTTATGCCGACAACGAAGGTATAGGGATAGAAAAGAAAGATGATGGAAACAGATTTAATAAAATTGAGTTTCCTTTTTCAGGCCCAATTTAAAGTTTACAAGATTGGGCTTTAAATGGCCAAATTCTCAAGATATTGAGTCCATCAGGATAAAATTGAATCTTTTTTCAATTACGGATATTATTCAAATATGAGTATGGTTTTGTATATATTTCGAGATACATTAATTGAAGCAATATGTCACCAAAGTGATCTCTTTTATGAAAATTAATTTATTTTTGAGATATAAGAGGTTGTGTGTATGCAATTCATGTGGATACCGATCGGCCCAAAGGAAGGTCCGTATTTGACGGAATTGCATGTGCACATTGTGGTAATAAATGCGTGACAAATATTCATTTTTTTTTATGTGATCAATTCATCGGCCCAAAGGAAGATAGTTGATTGACATATTCTTGTTGTTAGTGTTTGATTACTACAATCAGATGCCATTTACAAATTAATTATTTTATCCAAAGATAAAATATTAATGGAGTTATCGGTATCTTATGATGGGAATTTCTCATATTTGAATTTATTTGCTTTTAAAGTTCCATTTGAGTATATATATTGATCACCGTTCTCTATTTTG
Organism: Dillenia suffruticosa; assembly: GCA_033439265.1. Taxonomy (NCBI): domain Eukaryota; kingdom Viridiplantae; phylum Streptophyta; class Magnoliopsida; order Dilleniales; family Dilleniaceae; genus Dillenia; species Dillenia suffruticosa. Next base: position 13,737,596 of record JAVTVX010000001.1, read on the forward strand.
ACAGTTAACACTATTTCCACCGATATCAATGCCCAACTCAACTCTATTCCTATGTTGAATGGCTTAAACTTCAAATCATGGCGAGAAAATCTTTTGATTGTCCTCGGGGTTATGGATATGGACTTTGCGTTACGGACCGACTGTCCTCCACCAATTACAGATAAGAGTACCTTTGATGACAAGAGGGAGTTTGAAAGGTGGGAGAGGTCGAACCGCATTAGTCTCATGATCATGAAGAAGGCCATCCCAGAAAGTTTTCGGGGCACTATATCCGATGCTATTGCTATAGCTAAGGTCTTCCTTGCTGATATTGAGAAAATGTTTGCCAAGAATGAAAAGTTAGAAATAGGTACGCTCTTGGCAAGTCTTGTGTCAATGAAGTATAAAGGTCAAGGCAATATTAGGGAGTACATCATGGAGATGTCTCATATCGCTTCAAAGTTAAGAGCGCTCAAGCTTGACCTCTCTGAGGAATTGCTTGTGCATTTGGCTTTAATATCTCTTTCAGGACAGTTTAATCAGTTTAAAGTGAGCTATAATTGTCAGAAAGAGACCTAGTCTCTTAATGAGCTTATCTCTCACTGTGTCCAAGAAGAGGAAAGGTTGAAGCGAGATCGAACAGAAAGCGAGATCGAACAGAAAGCGCTCACCTAGTCTCGACCAAAGGCAAGAAAAGGAAGCCCGCTAAGGATGCTGCAAGTACGACACCTCAGAAGAAGCAACAAAAGGTACCGGGTGAACCGGAAAAGAAGGGATGCTTCTTTTGTGGTGGTGAGGGACATAGAAAGAAGGAGTGTACCAATTATCACGCTTGGCGTACAAAGAAAGGTATGCTTCTGTCTTTAGTTTGTTCTGAGGTTAATTTAATTTCAGTACCAGGACACACTTGGTGACTAGATTTCGCTGCAACCACTCACATCAGTGTGTCCATGCAGGGTTGCCTAAATTACCGACCGTCAAATGATGGTGAAAGATATATCTACGTAGGTAACGGCAATAAGGTTCCAGTTGAAGCCATAGGAAGGTTTAGATTATTGTTAAGGACCGGATTCTTTTTGGATCTGCATGAAACATTTATTGTACCGTCTTTTAGACGGAATTTGATTTCTATTTCTGTATTGGACAAATTTGGTTTTACTTGTTCTTTCGGAAATGAGAAAGTTAGTTTGTTTCTTGATTCAAATTTAGTTGGTTCCGGTTCTTTATTAGGATTCGATAATCTTTATTTACTTGATACTGTGACTTGTGTTAATGAATCTCTGCATACTGGTACTCGAAATGTAAGGCGCAAATCAACCAATGAGAATTCCTCCTCGTTGTGGCACAAAAGATTAGGTCATATCTCCAGACGGAGAATAGAGAGAATTGTGTCAGAAGGAATTCTTAATTCCCTTGATTTCACAGACTTTGACGTTTGTGTAAATTGTATAAAGGGAAAACAAACTAATAAAAGGAATTATGAGGCCAAAAGGATTTCAGACGTCTTAGAATTGATTCATACGGATATCTGTAGACCATTCCCTTCGGCTTCTTGGAATGATCAATGATATTTTATCACGTTCATAGACGATTATTCAAGATATGGCTACATTTATCTCCTTACAGAAAAGTCCCAATCTCTGGATATGTCCAAAATTTATAAAGCTGAAGTTGAAAACCAACTCGGCAAACGAATTAAGAAAGTCAGATCTGATCGTGGTGGAGAATACTACGGCAGAAATGATGGATCAGGTGAACAGCATCCAGGACCGTTTGCTCACTTCCTAGAGGAATGCGGTATCGTCCCACAGTATATCATGCTTGGCTCACCCGCCATGAATGGTGTTGCTGAAAGACGAAACAGAACTCTTCAGGATATGGTAAGAAGCATGATTGCTCATTCTGCCTTACCTGAGTCACTCTGGGGAGAGGCACTCAAGACTGCAGCATACCTTATCAATAGGGTTCCTACTAAGGCAACTACCAAAACCCCCTACGAACTTTGGACTGGCAGACGTCCTAGTGTGCAGCATCTGCGTGTTTGGAGTTGTCTAGCTGAGGCTAGGCCTTTTAGGCCCAATGAAAGGAAACTGGATGATAAGACAGTTAGTTGCTATTTTATAGGATACTCTGAAAAATCTAAGGGGTACAAATTTTATGATCCCACAAATAAGGTCATTTTTGAGTCGAGAAATGCCTGATTTTTTGAGGATGTTGAGTTTACGGGGGGAGATATGGTTAGAAACATTGTCTTTCAAGAGAAATATATTGATATTCCCACATGTGTTATTAGACTTGACCAGGTTTTTATCCCTGATCCTGTTCAAAACACAATAGAGTTAGACAATGTTGGAGAACTCTCCAATTTCGAAGAACAAATTCTACCACCTCAAGAACCTATGCCATTAAGAAGATCCACTAGAGAAAGAGGAAATGCAATTTCGGATGACTATATTGTATTTCTTCAGGAACATGATATTGACATTGGAGTGATGGAAGATGATCCGATCAACTTCCATCAAGTTATTGAATGTTGTAACTCTCAAAAGTGGATCGATGCCATGAATGAGGAGATGAATTCCATGAAGGACAATGACGTTTGGGATCTCGTCCCATTGCCTGAAGGAGCAAAACCCATTGGTTGTAAATGGATATTTAAAACCAAAAGGGATTCGAAAGGTAATGTGGAGAGATATAAAGCTCGTCTTGTCGCAAAAGGTTTCACGCAGAAAGAAAGCATTGATTATAAAGAGACTTTCTCTATAGTTTCTTCGAAAGACTCTTTGAGGATTATAATGGCGTTAGTGACACATTTTGATCTTGAGTTACACCAAATGAATGTAAAGACGGCGTTTCTTAATGGTGACATTGATGAAACGATATATATGTTGCAACCAGAAAACTTTGTGTCGGGAGATCCAAAGAATATTGTTTGCAAACTTAAAAAATCCATCTATGGACTCAAGCAAGCATCTCGACAATGGTATTTTAAATTTCATCAAATAATCATCTCCTTTGATTTTGAGATGAATTTAGTTGATGAATGTATATACCATAAGTTCTGTGGGAGTAAATATATTTTTCTGGTTTTATATGTCGATGACATATTGCTTGCCAGTAACGATAAAGACCTGTTACATGAAACCAAGATCTTCCTCACAAAGAAATTTGAGATGAAAGATCTTGGAGAAAGTTCTTTTGTATTGGGCATTCAGATACACCGAGATCGTTCTCAAGGTATTCTGCAATTGTTCCAAAAGGGATATATTGAAAAGGTCTTAACGAGATATGGCATGCAAAATTGTAAATCTGGTGATACCCCTGTATCTAAGGGAGACAAATTTAGTCTCAAACAGTGCCCCCAAAATGATATTGAGAAACGGGAAATACAGAAAATTCCTTATGCATCAGCAGTAGGAAGTCTGATGTATGCTCAGGTATGTACGCGTCCAGATATTGCGTACATTATAGGAATATTGGGCAGATACTTAAGCAATCCTGGAATGGACCATTGGAAAGCTGTCAAACGAGTCTTACGGTATCTACAGAGAACGAAGGAATATATGCTCACGTATCGGAGGTCAGAACGGCTTGAGATCACTGGGTATACTGACTCCGACTTTGCGGGATGTCAAAATAGCATGAAGTCTACAATAGGCTATATCTACATGCTAGCAGGAGGAGCCATTTCTTGGAAGAGTGCTAAACAGTCTCTTATAGCATCTTCCACAATGGCGGCAAAATTCATAGCGTGTCATGAAGCATCCAACCATGGTATATGGCTGCGAAATTTTGTCACGGGACTGCGGATAGTGGATAGCATTGATAAGCCACTCAAATTATTTTGTGACAACAAATCGGCAGTTCTCTATTCCAATAACAACAGGAGTTCGACAAAATCCAAACACATAGATATCAAGTTCCTGGTTGTTAAAAAAAGAGTACAGAGTGGTCAGATGTCTATAGAACATATAGGAACAAACTCCATGATTGCGGATCCACTTACAAAGGGTTTGGCACCCAAAGTATTCCTTGAGCATGTTGCTCGTATGGGCGTAATGCCACTTGAGGATATACAATTTTAGTGGGAGTTTGTAAATCATGAATGCTCTATTGATATAAATATTGAGTTACTACAGTTAAATTCTGCAGAAATAAAGATTCTGCCTTTTTTATTTACTTTGATTTGGTATGATCTCACTAAAGAGGACCAGATGGAAATAGACATGTTAAAGATCACATTGCATGACATTTCCATGCTACGCATCCATATCATAATCCATGTCATTTGGTTATATCAATTTACGTGACCATTGAAGGTTGAGTTGTGAAATTACAACAAAAGCCGCCTTGATCCTAAGTTGATATGATTAATGGACGGGATTGGTTGTAAATACATTTCAATATTGACAGAGAAGTTGAGCTCATTCGGTTATTTAGCAATTACATAATTATAAAATCTCACATATAGCCCAAGTGGGAGATTGTTGGATCATTAATCCAACGTTGGGCTTATATGTTAAAATAATTATGTATTATATACTGTCAAGCCCATAAGATAAGCCCATATGAAAGTGATATGGTAAATTTGAAAAATTCAGTAATTTGGGTTTAAGTATCTCAAATGATATGAAAATAAATAAATGTGTAGATACCAATGGATATTTACTATTTATGATAGGTTAAATAGGGAATGTCTAAGGGTGACTTAAGAATAGTATGAAAGTTACCTAAATTCATGTGAATCAGGTAAGGTAACTTGAATAAGCTAAATAAACAAATTCCAATTATGAATTTGGAAGTAAAGTCATCCCTACAATTATAAATAAGGGTTATGATCCCTGGGTCATTGAATTACTCTTCTCCCTAATACTCACATCATATAGAGAGAATTTGTGAGAATACATTTGACCTGGAAGGCCGTGGCCGGGATTCTGCCCAGACGAAGGTCGGATCAAGTTTGTATTCTATTCAGTTTCCGGCTATGGAGTCAGGTACACTTCCATCCAACTTGAATTTCAGTTTTAGTTCTTGAGTTTTGATTCCGATAATTTAACACGATATTTGGCATATTTTGCATCAAGTAATTTTCCCAACAGGTAAATGCATTTATATCCTTTTGCTTGTGATTTTATACTGTGCACATTCTTTTCTTTTATTTTATATATTTTTTTACATTATGAAAATGCCTAGAAAAGTTTATTGTCAAAGAGAGAGAATAAAGAAAGGGAAACCAAGAGCCAAAGAGAAAGAAATTGCCAGAGAGAGAATAAAGAGAGGGAAACAAAGAGGCAAAAAGAGATGGCTAGAGATGGAGAGAGAGTGAAGAGATACAGAGATGGAGATAGAGGGAAAGAGCGTTGCGCTATTGAGAAAAAAATAGAGAGAGATTTGTGCTTGCAAAAGAGAGAGAGTGGTGGCGAGTACAGGAGGAAGAAAATCACAAGGGTCAAGAAAAATCATCATTAACATAAATCGATGGCTAGATTTTGCATAATTTTTTGTTCAAAGGCCAGGATTGCGCAGAGCTTTCAAGGGTCTAGATCAATATGCAATTTAAACCAAAAGTTGAGATCAATTTGAGAATCAAAGGTAGGATTGGAGCTGGAAATCAAAGGTTGGGATGAGATTTCTACAAGCAGAGAGAGTAAGAAAGAATAACGTTAATTTAGAGTCCCCAAAAAGAAAAAGGAGAACCGGTCCAAAAGGGATTTTTCAAGCTCTTTTCTTTTCGTGACTATATATATATTGATACTCATTATTCTTTAGTGTGTTCGATAATTCCACATTAAATGATTTTAATATTTTGTGAAATTAAATATTATTTGGTCAGAGTAAAAAAATACCACCCATGAGAATATAAAGTTTTGGATAGAAAAAACACGGAGATTGTATACAAATGAAACCAGGATTATTTTCAAAAGGCTATAAACCTACCGCCATCACTCCGTGCTCAAATATTTGGAAAGTTTTTAAATTTTACATTTGATAATTTATTTATAAAATATATTTTAAGTTTATTCTGAAATTATTTTTATTTTATTTTTAATTTTTTGAGCTCAAAATATCCGGTCAATGACGTTGGATCCAGACCCCAAGGTGGCTTCCAAAGATCATGAATACTAAAATTCTACGAAATAGGTCTTTGTCAAGATGAGATCTTTTGCAGAACGTTGGTCTCCACTAGATGACCAACTCCCACTATCCAGCCTGAATTTAGCCGCGAGGATTACAACGTTGGCTAGAACAAGATATAATATTTTTAGTTTATTCATTCCCTCTCTCTCTCTCTCTCTCTCTCTCTCTCTCTCTCTCTCTCTCTCTCTCTCTCTCTCTATCTATCATCTTCTCTCACTTTGTTCTGGTCATTGGGATTGACCCCTTTTTTTAGGTTATATGAAAAAAATGTCACATATTGTAACTGATCATACATCATTATTTATAATACAACTGGTAAGAGACCCAAATTTGTTATTATTCGTCTCTTTTTGGAAAGTTATTTGCAACACTATTGTACCAAATATGAAGCATAATACGAATAATGTTTTTATGGGAAACATTTCATTGTTATGCTTAATTCAATTTAAAAAGAAAAAAATATAGAAGTCTCAAAAAAATCTGTTTGTCCCATTCCATGGCTTACAAGTGCTACCTATGTCTTTTGGAAGACACCAACTGGGCACGGGGAGAGTTAGAATACAAGTAAAATACAAAATTCCTCTCTACACAATATATGTAGCTTATTTGGGTAAATTAATATATATTTTATTAAAATTTTGCTTCCTAGGTCCAATCCCAAACTCAACGTGGCTGTGCCTTGCCTCCCAGAAACTTAAATTAGGATCAACTTGTTTTCTTTTATTTTCCACACATCAGTGACTTTGTGGAGTCTAATAGGTTGTTCAATGGGTTTAGTGTTGGCATCACAAAAAAAGGCCGATCTAGTGATGCCACATTTGCGACTCCAAAGAGGCATCAGTAATCGTTATGCTGACACTGATGCATGGGACGAAATTAGCGATGCTGACAAGGAAGGCGTTACTAAATTTTTGCACGAAGTCCCACTTAGATACGAATTTAGCAATGCGTGAGGGTGTCGCAAAACTTAGCGATGCAGAGCCCATCGCTAAGTTTCTGCAAAGTTAGTGACGACTGTTGCGTTGCCAACAAGGCGTTGCTAAATTTAGTGATGCCCCCTCAAGTCACAAGTGTCATCACTAAACATCTGCACGTACATAAAGACGGCACTGGCGATATCCTCTAGCCTCGCTTAACTTAGCAATGCCAATGTGCATCACTAGAGTCGTCACTAAATTTTGCATGAACTGGTACCAAACGTTGGGATTACTTTTGTGACGCTCTAGGTGGTCGCTAAATCTAGTGAGGACTGGTCGATGTCATACGAGTCATCGCTAATGCGCAAAGAAACCTAGCAATGAACACCGCGACTCAACCGCCAATGGCCTTTGCGATGCCATGAGATGCCAAGCGTCACTAATGGGCATCAGGAGAGAGCTAGCGACGTCTTGTGACTATGGGTATCACTAATAGGTGTCGAAGGGGGGGGGGGAGAGAAAGAGAGATAACGACGTGAGTGATACCATGCATCACTAATGGGCAAGTTAGCGATGTTGCACAACATTGCTAATACTATTAGAAAATACGTTTTCAGTGATGAAAATTACCGATTGAAAAAAATCCGTCAGTAATAACGACGGAATTACGATGGATTAACGAGTGAAAGGTTACTAGAAGATTAGCGATGGATCAGCAATGGATTTTTTCTATCGCTAATTTATCGTTGATAGGGATCGAAGGAAAAAAAAAAATATATATATATATATTAAAAAAAAAAGAAAAACTATCAACGACAGATTTTTTCCATCGCAAAAAATTTGTCGTTAATCTGTCAGTAAGAATATTCAAAGGTAAAAAAATTAAAAAAAAGGAACTATCAGCGACGGATTTTGTCCATCGCAAAAAATCCGTAATTAATCCGTCGGTAAAAATATTCAAAAGTAAAAAAATTAAAATAAAAAACTATCAGCGACGGATTAGTAATATATTTTTTCATCCGTAATAATATTTAAAGGTAAAAAAATTAAAAAAAAAGAACTATCAGCGAAGGAAAATTTTCGTCGTTAATCCGTCGCTGATAGCTCATTTTTATTTTATTTTTTTAAATTTTATTTATTTATTAATTAATTCTTTTTATTTTTATTTTATTTTGTAGAAAAATAATATTATTCTATTTTTTTTAATTTTTAACCAAAAATTTTATTATTTTATTGTTCTATAATAAATTATCATTTTATATTGTTTTATTATTATTAAATTTTATAAGATAAAGATAATAAATAAAAAAAAAGAATTGGGTAAGATAGCACAATATGGTCTGGTGGTTATATTGTTGTTAACATTTTATTTGTTCCAGGGTTCGAATAGCGGTGGAGGCACGGAGCATTTTTCACACGTTAATGGAAGCGAGCGGGTGTGCGTCGGGCAGGTTAGGCGCCTGGGGCAGCGTGTTTTCTTTTGGCAGAACTCAAAAATCAGCATAGATTGGGTTCGTTGTTGATTTTTTTTTTTTTTTTTTAGCGACGGATTTCTTTCCGTCGCTGATATTAGCGACAGAAAAAAATTTGTCGCTGATACTCTTCAGCGACGGAAAACAGATTTTTAGTGATAGATTTTTCTGTCTCTAAAAGTTCGTTTTCTAGTGGTATAATGGGCATAGAGAGAGAGAGAGAGAGAGAGAGAGAGAGAGAGAGAGTTAGTGATACTGGTTGTGGTCATGCATCGCTTCTGGGTGACTTAGCATTGCCAATGGGTGCCAAGAGAGAGAAAGAGATAGCAACACCGAGAGACATTGTGTGTTGCTAATGCGCAATATTAGAGGGAGAGAGTTACTGATGCTAGGTGTCACTAATAGATGAGTTAATGACACCCTACATCATTAGCATCGCTAATGGGCATCAAGAGGGAAAGAGAGGGCAGATAGAGGGATGGCATAGAGAACTAGCGATGTTGGGTTGTAGTGGTCATTGTTACTTGCCTTCAATGATGCTATTGGCGACATTGCAATGTCACTAATGCCTTGGTAATAGACAAACTCAGAGCAATCTTGCAACTCCATCTAGTGACACTAGGGATCATTGACGGTGTCACTCATTGCGTAGCTATCTCCTCCAATCAAATTGCCATGCGAATCTACTGATGTGTAGGGCATTATGCGTCGCTCTAGGTATCATGGCATGCATCGCATATCTTGGGTGACACACTTCGTGATGCTTCTATTCCCTCAAGCATCGCAATGTGTCGCTAACCCTAAATTTGCATGACTTAGCAACCTTTGGTCTTCGATATCTCTTCGCCTATCTCTCTGCACAACATCTGTCTCTCTTTATCTCTCTCTTCCTTTTGTTCTCCCTTTTGTCTCCCTCTCTTTCTCTACCTAAACTCTCTCTACATCTGTCTCTATCCCCCTCTCCCTTTTTATCTATCTCTCTCTTTATCTCTCTCCACTCGCCTCTTTATGTTGCCTTCTCTCTATCTCTCTACCCTCTCCCTCTCTCTACATTCATTTCTCTCCCCCGGCTTCATACTTATGCCTCTATTGCTCTTTCTCTATTCAGGCAATGTGAGTAGGGGTGATCACTATTTAGTTAAAATCGAGAAAATCGTTTTTACCGAATTGTTTATTTATATTTTTGGTGGTTTATTAGGTATTCGGTTTGATTTTGGATAAAACCATATTTTAATTTAATACAATACGGTTGTCGCAAACCTCCATTTCCGGCCATATTTCCAACAGATTTCGACTGGTAAATTTAATATGAACCTCATTCAATCATCCTAACTCGATTTTATGAGGGATTAATGTTCGAACCGGTCGAATTGAACACCCAAAGTCGCGGCCCTCAGGCCAATTTTGGAAATCCCAGTTTTCAGCGATGGTAATGCATAATATATATATCAAAACGTAGATCAGCACATGTAGAACATATACATGCCATTTGTTTAGATCAATTTGTCCTTAAACTCGACGGATCTAAGATCTAAAGGTCCGGTCAATATTTGGGCCGAAAAATTTAACTTCGGTTTTCATGACCCTATTGTGCTAAAAAAATTCAATAAAAAATATATTTATGCTCTATGGATTATGGGCAACACAATGGTGTGTTCGGATTCATGAAACTCATCCGTGATCCGAACCCTAAATTTTATGCCATATATTTTTTATACCCAAAAATCATTCCGAAAATTATTTTTAATTAATCCAACCAAAGGCTCTGATACGAATGTTAGAATTTTAGGATTCTCATGCATAGCGGAAGCATACAATAATTTTCAAAAAAATAAAATAGATCGGGTATAGGGTACCTCAATATGTAGAATCTTCAAAATCAACTGAACGGCATATCTCTCGATCGGATCTCGCGGCCAGAATGGTGATCACGAGATTAATCGAATCACCACTACAGTATCACAATGCCGCAACCCTCAGTCCGGTGATCTTAACAGTGGGAAATATTTTCCTACGCGAAAATTTCTTGTTCTCTCATTTTTTTTTTCTCTCTAGAGATGTGTATCTCAAACACAAAAAACCCTAGCCCTCTTCTCTCTCCATGGAAGGAGAAGAGATCGATTCTCACATAGGGCACTCTTAGGTTAATTAAGGAGATATCATTAGGGTTGGTTAATGGGATAATGAGAGTTACCCCATTATCTCACAATTACCAAAATGCCGCACAATAGACATAAAAACCAACAAATATACAATACAATTATATCCTACGCAATTGGAGGATTTTATATATTTTAAAAATACATCTCTAGATATAGGTTTCATGAACAGATCAGCCACCATCAAATATATAGGCATATACTTCAACGTCATCTCCCTCTTTTCAGTAATGTCTCGAATAAAGTTAAACTTTGTATCTATATGTTTGGTTCTCCCATGATATTTAAAATCTTTTGTGTAAATAACAACTGATTGGCTATCATAATAAATTGTCGTAACTCTCATTGAATCGTTTATAATTTCTAAATGTTATAAAAACCTTCTTAATCAAATACATTCTTGAACTACAGAAACACAAGTCACAAACTCTACTTCCATTGTGGATTATAATACACATGTTTGTTTTTTGTTTCTCCAAAAGACAGGGCCAGTAAGAAAACGTAACCTAAAGTGGATTTACGTTCATCTAAATCGTCACCCTAATTAACATTTGTGTATCCACTCAGTGACAAATCATTTCCTTGATAACAAAGGGAATAGTTTACAGTTCATTTCAGGTATCACATAATCCTTTTTATAGTAGTCCAGTGACTCCGACCTATATTGGATTGATATCTACTGACCAAACCTATAACATAGTAGATGTCAGAACGAATACACATTATACCATATATCAGACTCCTAATAGCATTAGAATACGGTACTTTTGACATCTCATATTTTTTTTCGATAGTTTTTAGATATACACTAGACTTAAACTTTCGCTTTTAGTCACAAAAGTATCAATGAGTTTATAATTATCTATCCCATTCTAGAATTTTTTTAATATAAGATTCTTGAGATAATACTAATAATCTTTTAAAACGATCTCGGTGGATTTTAAGATCCTGTATGTTTTCTGTCTCACCCATGCCCTATTTAATGACATCGAATTCTTGATACTCAAGACATGTTCCATATCGTTTTCGGCTAACAATATGTCATCGACATATAGAGATAGAATTACAAATTTGTTATTGGATTTCTTCACATAGACACAATGGTTTTGATCTATCATCATGAAATCATAAGAGATTGTAGATTTATGAAATCTCAAATTCTATTATTTTGAAAACTGCTTGATTCCATAAATTGATCTATTCAATATACAAATTTTGTTTTTTTGGCGTTTAACTATGAAATTTATTGATTATTCCATGTAAATTTCTTCTTTAAATTCTCTATTGAGAAAGACAGTTTTCACGTTCATCTGGTACAATTCTAAATCTAAATTGACTACAATAGCCAACAATAAATTAATAGAGACAAATCTCACCAATGATCCCTTGTATGCATTTTGTCGGGAGTTCTTGGAAACTCACTTTTATCTCTTCTAGGATTGTGCCATATCTCACTTGGTTTGGTCTCCTCTCTTACTTTCATCATCTCTTTCTCAGTTGGTGTTAGGGAATAGACCGATGAATGAGTAACTAGTTCGTAACTATCAGTCATATGCTCTCCACGTGTGTCTTACACGGTCTGTCTGCTTTGTTTATACATTTTGGGCCATTCAAAAAGGTTGATGTAGGCGTGTCATTGAGGACATCAATTTTTTTCCTGGCAGGTGTTGCTTTTGTTGCTTCTAGCTACGCTTGGACATGTGGTTAGCTTTTAGAAGAGTTCTACAGCAACCCCTTGTTTGGGTCGCTAGATTCATTAGTCTTCTCCTCCTTCGAGATTTTATAAACTGAATACAGATGAGTCCTCAGGTTTTCTTTCTTGTTTGTTGGGTGCTAGGGGTCTTATTTATGATGAGTATGGCTTTTGGATCCATGGCTTCATGGTCAACTTAGGATGGTAGACCCTTTTACCGAGAACTTATGTGGTGTTCGTGAGGGACTCTCTCTCCTACTTCCTACAAAGCTTTTCCCGGTTGTGTTTGAGATAGGTTTTGTCGAGCTTATATTGGCTCTCTCATTTGAGGCGGTTCCCTCCTATCCTAGGTTCCGTATTATCCAAGAATGTTAACAACTAATCTGTCAAACTTTAATTTGTCATGTGCTTTATATCATAGAGAGGGGAATAGTTATGTTGATATTCTTGTCGGTTAGGTTTGTCAATCTCTCCTAAATTTCATGAGTTATTCTCTCCTCTTAGTGAGATGTATCGCTTTTTAAAGTATTATATCCAGGGTATGGCTTTGTTTAAAAGTTAGTTCTCTCTCTCTTTTTGTCAAAAAAAAAAGTTTATTCAAGTCATCATCATCAACCGAAGCTTAATAGATTCTTAATCCAATAATCATCACGAGTATTACTATGAATTTAATAAGCTTATTAATGCGATCAAAATTAGAAATCCTTTCAAAAACTCTATAACCAAAACAAAAAAAAATTCAATCCCCAAATTTTCTAAGTTTTATCTTGCTTAATAAAGAGTGTGGCGGAAATTCACGACCCATGTTTTAGTTCCAAAGACAAGAAATTTGGCTCGGAACTTTCAACAAGTTGAAGAAGCCATTAAGAGTTTACGATGATTTTGCTAATAGATTATGAGAGTCAAATGCCACCACAAACTGTTAACCATGTTTAGACACAAATTGTTTGTTAAGATGTTTAAAAGAATTTATTAGTAATAATTTTGTATTAGTATAGATTGAGGCAACCCACAACAAAGGTCTGCCTCAATCATTCAAAAATCCAATTATTTTCGCTTTAGAGGATGCAAGAACCCTAAAATCCAAGCATTGAATGAAGAGTTCTTTTTATCAATATATTTTTTCCCCTTTTCTTTGATATTACTCTCTCTCTCTCATTTTGATCAAGGGCAATTCAAAAAAATTAGTTAGATGAGGGCAGTTGCAATGTAGCTGATGGAAAGTGGAACAAATATAATGCTAATGTTATATATTCTATAGAATTTTGGATAGATGTCTAATATATAAAATGTAAATATTTCTGAAAAATACACATGATATCAATATTACTATTAGTAGTATTTTTCTGAATCTAGATAAAAAATCATGTTTAATACCTCTTGTCAACCATGTGAAAAACCAGAAATTAAACTTGTAGTACACCTGTAACTCGAGTTTTTGATGACATGGAGTTGCCATTGGGTATTGATTACCTCTTTCCGGCGCGAACCACTATGAAAAATGGCGTTCAAACAAATTAAACATTCTAGAAACTTTGAATCCCACATCAGATAAGAGATTTCACCAGTTTGTATATATACCAACTTCCCCAACCCTATGTCATAGTCTTGGTAATGAGTAGACCAGTTGGCTTTTTGATCCGGACCTGCAACCTAATGCCATGTGTAATCCACGTGGCAGAATCCCAAAGACTGACCAATCACAAAGGGACATGTGGCGATAGTTGACTATGTAGGTGGTGACTCGGCCCAAACCAACAATTGAGAAGGTGCCACGTGTGTAACACCGACCCTTGGTGTATTTTATTGTATATATATGATTTTCCACAAATTTGCTTATAAATTTCACTAAGAAAATTTTCTGATAAAGTGACCCGAGAAAATTTTGGCCCGATTGGCGGCATGGGTAAATATTTTTAGAAATGACCACAAATGGTTCTACGATGAAATAATGAATTTGGGGAGTATAGAAATTATTAAATTGAGTAAATCCAAATTGTAGAGTTTAAATTGGCTTAACCCAGGAAATTGTCAGTAAAACCCTAGTCGGGTCAACTATGACTCAAAAAGGCTCAATGAACTTATTTTTACACTAAATAAATTAAATTAGGCATAATATGAGATTTTGGACTTAGTGTGTAACTATGAAAATTTTTGGGGTCAAACTTGAATTTTTGTAAGTTTAGGGACATGTTAGTAATTAACAATAAATTTAGAATTTAATATATAAGTGTATTTCTCTTATTGAGGGAGTTAATCCAAGAGTGGAGAATCAATTGAAGTCACATGCATAATAAAGACTCTTGGATTAAGTTAGTGGGTGATGACAAGACTTATGCAATCATTTGAGGTTGGAAACAAATCAAGGGTCGGTATTTTGCATAGAGAGGATCAAGGATTTTGAGACATAGACCTTGGTTGAGTGCAATGTGATAAAGCCAAACAAGAGTGTCATTTCTTTCCTTACCTTAATCGTGAGAATGCCAAGAGGGGGGCTGCTAAAGAGAGTTCTTCCATTTCCTTGCCAAACCAAGAGCTCATGTGAGAAGATCTTGAAATTTCAGCAAGTGATCTTCAATTTTCCATAGGTAAGGCCTTCTTTTGTATCCTAAAATACTATATTTTTGTTTTAAAGCTAAAGGGAAACTCTTAACTTGGTGTACATAGGGTGACCGAAGGCTGAGACTAAGTGGAAAGCTTGCTTGAGTTTTGGAAGGCAAAGAAATTGAGGTAAAAAGATTCTACTCTGCCTTGCTTTAAATTTTTTTCTGTCCGTGACTTCATCTCTATTTAAAGGTATCTTACAGTCAGAATTTCAAAATATTTTAGTTAAGTAAATTGTAGATCTAAGTCTTATCCTTCTAACAAGATAAGAACCATCTTAATTAGATATCTGTGCCAAAAGTTATGGCATTTTTCCTGAAACACGACAGAAAGATGTCTTGTTTCGAACCATAACAACAATGTATAAAAATGACCTTTTCCAGGCATAATTGATAACTCAAAACATGAAAGTTGTAGATCTATGTTTTGGGTACAACATGTTAAAATGTCATTAAGTTTGGACAAATAGAATAAAAGTTATAGTTTCTACAGAAAAATTGGACAGAAGCTGAAATTAGAATGCAACTGAAATAAAGTGAGGATTTATGGGAATTTTGTGATGTGAATTTGAGAAAGTGTATGAAATGAAAATTATAGGTTATGAAATTACCTACAACATATCAAAATATCGTTTGAATTGGGGTTGTGTGCAAAGAGTTATTGCATTTTTACTAAGACAAGACAGGATGGACATAAAATCTGCTTAGGATAACATAATTTAATGTACTTTTATGTGTTGAAACCTTGTGTTAAAATGGCTATAAAGGGTGCAGAGGTGTGTGGTGAGATTTTGATGTCATGTAGTGGTGTTTGAGGCCTTAGTTGTGCTGAGGATTTTGGTGCAGGGACATCGTGCGCATGGACATGGTATGCTATGCGCTGCGGGCGCATGAGCGCCGAGCGATGAGCGCAGGGCGTTGGGCCGCTGTCCGGCCGGCCCTGGCGCGTCGGCGATGAGTTGATTGAGCACTGTGCGTGCTGGCGGTGGGCCGGCATGGGCACGGTGTGAGAACGAGGACTGTGCAGTGATTTTTGACTGAGCCAAACTTTGGAAAATTTGATATTTTGTTATTAAAATACTTGGAGATAAATTAGAACACCCTAAAACTTGGCCTTAGACTAAGAAACTGCTAAAATACAATTTATATACATTGTTTTCCATATAATGACATATATATATATATGTGATCCTTGTAGTGACAGATTTTGGTGATTGAGCAAAGGGAACACATTTTCCTACGCGTCGTGATATTTTGGGGAGTGAGTTACCCTCCTCCACATGTGAGTGGGATTTTGACATCTACTATCGATTGAAAACCTGTTTTAAATACTTTTCAATAACATGGTTTGAAATGGTGTGATGATTTGAATTTTATATGATTTATGAAATATTTTTTTTGTAACCACTGGAGTGTCCCAACTGTTGATCCTATTGATATGCATCCATGGTTTTGATACTTGACATGTGTCACTTTTCGATATATCCACATTGCATTTGGCACATGATTTTTACTTGATATCGTTTTGGATATATGATTGGCTGGATGTCCTGTGTTAATACTGTAATGACACTGTGATAATTGTGATATGCTTCCTATGACATTCCATAGCTACGAAGGACATTTGGTAGAGGCATCCGTTGTGCCCGAATACTCCTCTGTAGGGGGTATCCGCCAAATCGTCATATGTATGGACTCGACCGGTTGAACCTCATCGGTAAGGACGTGAATGCTGTCTCTGTTTAGCACTGGTTGGGGCACCATATATGATTCATGATTGATGTCGATGGTTATTTATGGGCTAGCTAGGTAGCCTCTGGCCAACGTTGGGGTAGAGAGCCTTATTTTATCACTTGCATTGTGAAAAACCCCTAATGCGTCTGTTCTTGGCCGAGGTAGGCCCTTGCCGGGGTATTTTTCAGGCCGACTCTTTATGACTTGATATATATACTGGATGTATATGTTGATTTCGATATGTGTACTATGAAATGATTTATTGAAATGTCATGATTGATTTGCACACTATGGATTTGTTGACCTATCATTTGACACTCTATGTTCACACATGATATTAGTAATATGATGTCAATCCTCTCACTTGCTGGGTACTATCCTCCCTTATGGTACTCACCCCTCACATTCCCATTTTACAGGTATAGTCTTGGATTTAGACATTTGTTGAGGCTTGCTTAATTGAGCTAACTTTGGAGACTTACTGGGTTTGAGTATGGTATTATCTACTCTTCCGCAAATTATTATTTGATGACACTGTTATATATTGGAGATATGTAGTTGACCATTGTATCCAATTATTCTAGATTGACTATATTATTTTGGATATGTATTCGTGAACTCTCATGTTGATATATGATCATGTATTGAGGCACATTTTGACATTACTATATTTTTATACTTGGGAATTTATATGAATTGCTAGAATCTGGTTCAGATATATTGTTCTTAGCCTTACGGTATCTCGATAATACGGGACGTTGTGCTCGTGTATTGAGGTGTGGTGGCGGTTGCTCAAGTGCTTGGCCCAGGTGTGGGTCGGGGCGTGACAACGTGTCACTATATTGAGCAGCCATGTATAGTACATGTGGTTGAGACCATACACTTGGACCTATCAGATGCTGACACATGGCATAGGTAGTCACGTGACAAGATATAATTCTTCGATTATCATTTTGTTAGAGATTTCTAAGTTTGATCATGTGGGAGACCAAACATGGACTAACCACATACAGATATTTTCAGTTATCCGTGAGTTTTATTTTGAACACAATTTTTATAAATTGTTTTCTAAAAATGTTTTTAAAACCTAAATACTTGAAAATGACTGATTAAAATTTTTGTTTTATTTACGTTTATGTTTTAACATAATTTGGTGTATAATTTATTTGTTTATATACATGTTTTAGAAATTACGATGATGATTGTCAATTGTATATGAGATAGTATCCGATCTTTTTTTGATCACGTGGAATCTTGAAATCTATCTATTTTGTATATGTTGTACTTGTAGGTAATATGTTGTATATGTTTTGATTTTGTTTGAGAGTGTTGTATTATCTGGGGATACAAATTCGAGATCTTTTGGATGCATGGATAGTTTTATGTTTAAATATGGATATTATGGAGGATCTAGAAGCATGTCCACCTGCCACATATGGCATGTAATACCTTGGTACTTGGATGTCGACAGTTGGCGTTACTTTTTTGAGATTATTGCTAGCCGATGGCCTTTGGTTTGCTTTGGACCGACCCCAAACTTGTTAGGTAATGTGATATATTTTGTGTTTTGAATGTAAACTGTCATGAATTTTGAAATGTTTATTTTTATTGAATTTCATGGACTGTATTTTTGACATGAACTGTTTTGTATGGATTTTTTTTATTATAGATTTTATATGGATTTTAATGTATTTGAAAATAAGTCCCGTTGTGAACCTAATAATACTTACTGATACCTTTTTGTCTCACATTATTTTCTTGCATTTCTCATATGAGGATTAGTTCATGGTTTACACTTTTTTTCGATCATTCATCCGATCAACGTTGAAATCATATAGGATAGAGTTCAGATCTCCATAAAGTTTAGGATATTCGTATGCGAGTATTTGGTTTTTAAGATATCTTTTTTTGTATTTCATTTATTTTGGGAAAAATTTATAATTTAAATCAATTTATTTAGTTTGATATTTTATTTTATGAATATAGTTACATTGATTTGGAATTTGAGAAAAACTCGACTTAATCTATTCATTTAATTTGGTCAAATTTTTATTTTATAAAGTGTGTTTTTCGCTATTTGTTATATTATTTGTTCATATTCTAAAATATCTAATTAGACTGATGATAGTGTTAGTTGGTTTAGTAACTCACCGATGCCTTCACGTTAGTAGCACCCTAAGGTAGGGGTGTTACAAGTCCATTATCTAAAATGAATACAATTAAATATTGTTATGAATAAGTAAGAAATCATGATTATAGTTAGAAGTTTTACTATAATGATTGTTATGATCATGTGAATTTATTAAATCATCAAAAGTAGTCATGAAATTTGATCGAACCACTAAAAGTGGAAAAATCATGATAAAAGACAAGATAAAGAATTGATTAGCTTAACCTTGGATCTTTCTATTTATATACTCATTTCAATTTATATAAATAATATATTTGTTTAATGTATTTAATATACATAAAAGCAATAGAGAAAATAACATCATTTTTTCTAAAATAATTCTCTATTTACATTGCATTCTATTTTTTGAGTTTATTATGGTTTATGAATTTTATATCACGTTATCAAAACGACTCCACCATAGTGAATTATTGAAAAGTGAAAAATCTTATTATTTAAGATGATCTTAAGGTAAGTTTGTTTATCAATTTTTTTACGACTAATTTTATTCATCATGGATCATTGATATTGAAATGCATCTTAATGCAATAGGTTTGAAAGATACCATTAAAAAAATAATTCGAACAAACAATAATGATGGAAAGATATGACCATCTGAAAATGGTTATTCTTGCTATTGTTAAAATCATTTTGATATATGGAATAATTTGATGGGAAATATGACCACTTAAAAATGGTTATTCTTCATACTCATAAAATCCTCTATATTTATGGAATAATTTGATCGAAAAATATGACCATCTGAAGATGGTTGTTCATTCTACTGTTAAAACCTACTTAATTTATCGAATAATTTGAAAAAAAAAAAAGATATAACCACTTGACAATGTTTGTCCTTCTTAAACCCCGATATGATTTGTTGCATTTGATGTTACAAAATCTCAACTCATTTAGTGAATACAATTCCGCAATGTTTAAGATCACATCCCAATTGAAGTTATGCGAAGAAAATATGATTAAAAAAGATAAGTCAGAAAAAAAATTCTCTATTTTTCAGACCTCAAATTTGCTCATGCAGTGGCAACATTGGAAAAAGAGATTTAAAAATATTTTGAATTGATTTTTTGTTCCCTTATGGCTGACCAAAATGATGAATCATTGATAAAAAGTTATGAAATTTGACCTACTAGTTCTAGTTCATTTTCTGAAATGAATGCGATTAAATATTGTTATGAATATAAAAGAAATCGTAGTCATAGTTAAAAAGTTTATTATAATGATTATCGTGATCATGCAAATTTATCAAACCATTAGAAGTGGTCATGTAAATTTATAGAACTATAAAAAGTAGAATAAGATGAAAAACAAGATAAAGAAAAGATAAAAAATATTAATTGATCTAATTTTTTTTTTGTTAATTTCCTTTATCAATTTATAATTATCATAATTGCACCAAACACTTTTAAATATTTTGAAACATGTAAAGTTATGTTATGGAAATATAAAATAAATTGATTTTATAATTATTTTAAAGTTAATTATATGTTTTTGTTATGTAATGCATTTTATTATATATTTTCTACTTGATTTAATCGTTTTTATTATGAAATACACTTTATTTAGGAAAATTAATTATCTCTTGTATTTTCTTTTTAAAAAAGATGTGGATATTGTCAAAAATCTGAAATCATAAAATGAGAAGAAGGTGAATCATTGATAATACAATACTCAAAAATAAGAATTACTTCTTCTATTTGAAGTTGGGAGAAACAACTATTAATATCATAAGTGGTAGTATGAAATTAATTGACGGTTCTGATAGAGTATGAATATGTTCACTCTAGTAGAGTACAAATATGTCTTCCTGAAAGAGCAAAATTGGTCATAAATAATATACTACATTCTACTAAGTCTCAAAAAAATTTAATAAGTACTAAAAATATCTTCCAAAATGGATATCATATTAAGACCATGAATGATACAAATGGTGAATATTTGTGCATTATAACTATGATCAGCGGAAAGAAATATATCATAGAAAAGTTGTCTTCTCTTTCTTCCAACTTATACTACACTAAAATTAGTACGATTAAAATGCACCATTTAGTAAACTAGAAGTTTACTAATTCTAATGATTTTTTCACTTAACATAATCGACTAGGACATCCTAAATTGATAACGATGAGAAAGATAATTGAAAATTCACATGGCCATACATTGAAAAGTCAAAAGGTGCTAAAACAAATGAATTTTCATGTGCTACTTGTTTTCAAGGAAAATTTATTACTAGACCTTCACCAATTAAAGTGAGAATTGAATATCCTAAATTTTTGAAAAGAATTCATGGTGATATATGTGGAGCAATTCATTCACTATGTAGACATTTTATATATTTTATGGTACTTATTGATGCATTTACAAAATAGTCACACATTTGTTTGTTATCAAATCGCAACCTAGCGCTTGCTTGCTTAAATTATTAAATTCAGAGTACAATCTTTAGATTATCCAATTAAAAAAATTCAGTTAAATAATGTCGATGAAAATTCGTTTCATACCTTTAATGATTATTGTATGTTTATTGACATCGGTATTGAACATTTTATAATTTATGTTTATACACAAAATAGTTTAACTGAATCATTTATCAAAAGGTTGCAATTAATTGCTAGATCTTTATTAATGAAAACAAAATTCTCTATATCTACTTGGAGACATGTTGTTTTACATACAACAACACTTATACTTATAAGACTGACAAATTATTATAAATACTTCACTTTTCAATTGGTTTTTGTACATGAGTCTAATATTTCTCATTTAACAATTTTTGGATGTACAATTTATATCCCCATAGCAACACCACACAGAACTAAAATAGAATCGCAAAGAAAGATGAGAATATACATTGGATATGAGTCACCTTTATCATGAGATATCTTGAACCCCCTGATGGGTAATATCTTTATTGCAAGTTTTGCAAACTACTGTTTCGATGAAACAAAATTTTCAATATTAGGGGGAGGAAATAAACAATCGAAAAATAAAATTATATGGCATACATCGTCACTATCACCTCTTGATCCTTATAAAAAAGCCTATAAACTAAAAGTTCAAAGGATAATATATTTACAAAAGATCATTAATCAATTATTTAATATGTTCGTTGACTCCAAAAAAGTTACGAAATGAAATTTTACCACAGAAAATATACCAATTAAACTTGATGTCCCAGTAAAACAATCCACAAATATTATTACAAATAAGTTTAAAGTATGCATAAAGCATGGCAGACCTTTTGGCACCAAAGATAAAAATTCTTGAAAAAAAATAAATCCGTTGATAATGATCATTTAAATGAGTTAAATAATAAAGAATCGCAAAACATTACTTATAACAGAACTCAGATTCCCGTAGAGTCAGATACAGCTCTCAAAGAGCACAAATTTCAAACTCCTGAAAAGCACTAAAATCCCAAGGATATGTTTGGATAAAGTTGAAATAATTGTGAATGATATTTTTTCATATAATGTGGCACTTGAAATTATATAAGAAATCGAGAATATTAAACCAAAATTGATTGAGAAATGTTAAATGAGAAATGATTGGATTAAATGGAAAGATATGATCCAATTTGAATTGGAATCATTTTCTAAATGCAAAGTTTTTGGACCTATAGTCCAAATACTAGAAGGTATGAAATCCGTAGAATATAAATGGGTTTTGTGTACAAACAAAATAAGAAAAATGAAATTGTATACTATAAAACATGTCTTGTAGCACAAGCGTTTTTACAAAGACTGGGTTATAATGATACATATTTTCTTGTAGTTGATACAATGACATTAAAGTTTCTTATGACCTTAGTAGTGTGTAAAAACCTCGAAATGCGTTTAATAGATATGGTCACTGCTTTCGTATATAGGATATTAGAAAATTGACATTTATTTGAAAATTCCTAAAAACTTTAAATTACTTAACGCGTGTGATCCAAATACCATGAAATTTACTCCATTAAATTGTAAAAATTTTTGTATGACTTAAAGCAATCTGGACGAATGCGGTATCATTGTTTAAGTGAATATTCACTTAAAGAGGGCTATACAAATGCTCAAATATCCCTATACATTTTTATCAAGAAAACTAAAAAGGGTTTTATGATCATTGCAGTTTATATTGATGATTTGAATGTCAATGGAATTACTGAAAAGATTTCTAAAGTTGTTAAGTATCCAAAAAGAGAATTTGAGATAAAAAATTTTGAAAAACCAAATTTTTGTCTTGATTTACAAAATGAATATTTAAACGATGAGATATTCATTTATCAATCAAGTTATACTGCTAAAATCTTAAAAGATTTCTATATTGGTAAAACATATCCATTAAGTACTCTAATGGTTATTTGATCACCTGATGTTGACAAAGATCCTTCCCGACCACGGGAGAAGTATGAAGAATTTCTTGGTCCTGAAATACCATATCTCAGTGTCATTTGAGCATTTATCTATCTTGCTTATTATACAAGATCTGATATATCATTTGCTATGAATGTATTAGTAAGATTTAGTTCTTCTTCTACATAATAATATTGGAATGGGTTTAAGTATTTTTTTTTATATATTTAATGAACAATTGACCTTGGCTTGTTCTATTTAATAATTCTAAACTAGTGTTAATTGGATATGCGGATGTTAGATTTTTATCCGATCTACATAAAACACGATTTCAGATGGGATATATATTTACTAATGGTGGTATTGCTATATCATAATAATCTACAAAATAATTTACAATTGCTATTTTTTTTGAATCATGTTGAAATCATAATTATTCATGAAGCAAGTCAAGAATGCATTTGGTTAAAATTAATGGCTCATTATATTTGAAAAAAATAGCAAACTATCATCTAAGAAAGATATCCCTATAGTATTATTTGAAGACAATGCTGCTTACAATGGACAATTAAAGGGAGAATATATTAAGAGAGATAAAACTAAACACATTTTATCAAAATTTTTCTACACATATTTAGAAAAATGGTGAAATTGATATATAACAAATCTGATCAAATGAGAATTTAGCAAATTTATTTACCAAGTTCTTGCCAACTGCTAACTTTACAAAATTGATAAAACGAATTAGAATGAATTGGTTTATGGGCTAGTTTGGTTCGCGAAAGGGGAGAGGGAGGGGGAGGAGGAGGAGGGGAAGGGAAGGAGGATATTTACTTTTCCTGATAGAAATAAATGTATTTTCTTCTTTTTTGTTTGATAGGAATGGAAGGGAAAAAATTGGTGGTTTTTTTTATTAGGTTGGAATGAAAAGTGGAAGGAAATAGCACCTTATTTTTTTAACTTTCCTATTATACCTTTATAAAATAATATTTCTAATATTTCTCACAACATAGTTTTTTATTTTTCAAATTTAAAATATTTTTCAAAAAATATAATTATTTCTAAAAAATAGTTATTTAATATATTTTTTCTTATTTTTTATAAATTATTTTCATTATTAATTTATATTAAATAAAATTAGAATAGTAATGTAAAGTGCAAAGAAGACCCATGGACGCATGATTAGGAAAATCGAGAATTTAAATATAGGGGATCTAGTAAAACATGTGGGTATATCGTTAAAAATTTGGATGTAAATTATAATATCGACACCTCAGTGTACTTATTATTGTACTCCTTTTTGCTTTATGTATGATATTATTCATATTTGATGTAAAAAAGTTATTAAGAAATTTTTTCACTAAAATCATCTCAAGAATTTCGACAAAAATCGTCGGAATTTAAAAGTTTTCAAAATGATCACCAATGGTCTAATAATAATGAGGATGACTCTAGAGTGTATAAGAATCTCAACTTTGGGTAAATCTTATTTCATAAAGCAAAATCGCAAATTTTTCAGAAAATCACCAGTTAAACCCTAGTTGGGTCAGATGTGGCTCAATAAGGCTGAACGACCCCATTTTGACGCAAGACAAATTAAATTAGGTCTAATATAAGATTTTGGGTCTAATGTGTAATTATAAAAATTTTCGGGGTTAACATAAAATTTTTTATAAATCAAAGGACTCAATTGAAATTTATAAGAATTTAGAAGTATGGTTAGGGTATTTGGTTAGTGTGTGACTAGATTTTAATTATGGATTGAAGAAGTGGGAGAAAATGAGTTGGGTTTAGTGTAAGATGATCCAATAGTGAGAAATGACCCTAGAGATGATCAATAGTTGAGATTTAAGGAAATTAATTAGTGTATTCTCTCAGATCATGACCAACAAGTGAGAAGAGAGGGAGAGTGTGACTTGGACAAAAATCAAGGGAAAAGAGAGAGAATTGTGTGACCTTTGGGAAGAAATCCAAGGATGGAAATTGAGTAGGTGTTGAGATGAATTATTTGGTCCATTGGATTGAATTAGTGGGAGACAAGAGACTATTCATTGAGTGAAAGTGAGTGGGCTTCTTGGGAACAAACCAATGGTGAGGATTTAATTTGGACTAGATCAAATTTTGTGAACTCTTGAATTTGGTTGTTGGGAGACATAACATTAATGAGGAGTTGAGTGTAGTGTGGGAAAAGAGTGCTTGTTGTGTGCGAAAGAAGCCAAACCGTGGGAGAGAGAAAGAGAATGCTTGTTATGGCCAAACAATCCTAGGGCTAAGAACTTATCTTGAAAAGATTGGATAGATAGGATTGAATGAAGCAAATTAATAAACAAACATTTCTTCTCTTCTTCCAAACACTTCAAACGTCCAAGGCAAGCTAAACATGTAAACATTAGCTTCTTCTCCCATTCCCAAAACCGTAAGAGTCCAAGGCAAGAAACAAAAGAGAGCTCTTCATTTTTCTCTCAAGAACTGTGAGTTTGAAAGGGAAGAACTCATAAATTTTCTACAATAACACCCAAATATTTTTATATAAATCAAATTCTCATAAACTCTAGAACAACATATCCAAAAACTAGAACCAAATGAGAAGTCTAGTTTGGTGAATCAAGAGGAGAACCGTGAGTTTCAAGTGAAAGAGATCTATGGTTTCTTCAAATTTCATTCCACATCTCTAGGTAAGAAAGTTTTCTCTTTGTCTCTAGTATAACATATGTTGATTTGGAATCAAAAAGGAGAAAACTAACATGGTGAATCTTATGTAACCGTGAGCTAGGAGAGCAAGGGGAAAAGAGAAATCTTTAAAGAGAAGTCTTGATTGAGTTTGAAACATCTCAATCTAAGGTATACAAAAAAAATTTCTGTACTTGCTGAAATTTAAAGAACCATGTGTGAATGTTTCATATGTTGTGTTTTAACACGATTTCATAGCTTAGAGTTTAGAGGAAAATCCAATAGAACTTGAGAAAATTGTGCAGGAAAATTTCAGCATGTGTGACCTAAAAATTGGATGATTTTAATGTGTCTTGGTGTGCTGAAAAGTTTAGTTTTCCAATGTAAATCATATGTACAGAATTTGTGGGTGATTGGTTGAGAATTTGAAGGAGAGAAAGGAGAAATTGTGGGTTGAAAATGTTGTTTTTAAATACAAAAACATGTATGCAGAATATTAGTGTGAAAATGATAAAAATGTGTATGATTCTTGATTTAAATGTTGAGAAAAAGTATGCAAAATTTGTATGTGTTTGGCCAAGAAATTGGAGGAGAAAGAGGTGTATAGTGTGCAGAAATTTCTGCACTAAAAAGGGAGGAAAGATTTGATATAAATATTGAAACTTTAAATTTTTGAAAAATAGGGCAAACTGACCAGATTGTAGTTTTTCTATAATAACTTTTTCTGCACAAATGCAAATCGAGTGAGGTTTTCTGCATATGAACTAGACTTCCGTAACTTTAAAATGAGATATGATTCGTTTAATTCTGAAAAGAATTTTATTTTTAGTAATTTTTCAAAATTAGATGTTTTGTAGAGAAATACCATGTTTTGTCCTGTTCTGTCCGTGAAGTTGTTCTCAATTTTGAGGTGTTTGGTCTGAATCAATCTGAGCCCTTGTTATAAAATTTTAGATCTATATCTTATCTTTAATTGGAGATAAGAATCATATGATTTGGATATGTATGGTGAAAGTTACAGTCTATTTTCCATGACTGCGCAGATTTGAAATTTCGCAATCAAGTTCACTTAAAATAAATTTCTATATCTTTGAATAATTGAGTTAGGCTTAAACTAGAAATGAAAAGAATTGAAGTTTTATAGTTAGTATGGGTGTACTAAGCATGGTGACAAATTGTGTCCTGATTTGGTAAGTGATTTGGAATATAAAGAGTGTATATGAACATATATTTTGTATTATTATTATTGTGATACACTGATAATTGATCGGAAGGAGCACATTTTCGACACGTTGTGGTGTTCTTAAAGAGTGCCATACCCTCTCGTATACAATGAGTGAGACTGTAGACATTGTGTTATTGATTTAACAAATCCATATTTTTAATAGTTTTTCAAATGACATGGCTTATGATGTGTGTGAAAAAATGAGATTGATATATTTTTACAAATGTTTTTTTGTGATCATTGGAGTGTCTCAATAGTTTGTTTAAATGATATACATCTGTGAAATTTGTGTTGAAATGAATTTGTCACTTTTGAGAACTTGATACGATTTATATATTTCCATTTACATTAACATATTGACTGACTTGATTTTGATAAATTGATATGGGTCAAATTTGCTTACTTGTGATGTGTGGGTCGAATACCCACTTGTGATATGATGTGATGATATCCATGATAAACTTCCGTAGCTATGAAGGACTTTGACAGTGACACCCATTGTATCCGGATACTCTTTTATAGGAGGTATCCCTCAAACGCAATATATATAGTTGCGGTCGAATGAACCATTTAGGGGAGAAAGTGTGTACGCCATTGTCTAGCTCCGGACAGATTCTATACATGATTGATATTGTTGTGCTTGATACTATTGAAGCCCGTGGCCAATATTAGTGAAGAGAGTTTGATTTGTTTTATAATTGCACAAAAACCCCCGATGCATCCGTCATTGGTCACGGTAGACCATCGCCGGAGATATTTTATTGGCTAACTCTATATGATTTTGAAACGTTGACAGATGCCTGTGTTGATACTACGATGTATGACATATGATTCATGATTTGTGAAATTGTTATGGTTGTTTATAATGCTATCGTATTTTAAATTGTGTTTTGACACTCCGAACTCACACATATAATTGATAATATATTGTCGATCCCCTCACTCATTGAGTATTTTCTCATAAATACTCACCCCTCATTTTCCATGATTTCGGATATAGATTGGCAGGGAGACATGTCGAGAGATATTTCAACACACTTGATATACTTTTGGAGACATTGGATTTTTGGGAATGGATAACCATTCTTCCGCGATGGATTTGATGATATATTTATTTGAAATCTATAGAATGATCATCGTACATTTATTTAGGATGACTGTATTTATATCATGTAAATGTAATTTGAAACTCTCGAGTTGTTGTTTATTTATGCATTGAGTCAAAATGTTGCATTTTAATTTTTTTTTTAACTTGGGAATATGTTTTCGAGAAAAAACAACTTTTAAATAGGTTGTACATGTTGATTTGATAGCCTTGCGGTGTCCCGATATATTGAGAAGTTCTGTCCGTATATTGAGATATCGCGGCGGTTGTCGCGTGCTAGATTCGAGAGTCAGGGCGTGACAAGTTATTCGTAAAAATATGATAATTAAACATTTAGACAAGATGATAACATTTGATAAAAATGAGTAGTGCAAAAAAATCTGTACAAATTAAACTATCATCTTTAGATGTATATATATATATATATATATATATATTTATTTATTTATTTATTTTTAATTTTTGATTTTTAGTATTGATTTATTTGTTTATTTATTTTGATTTTTTATTCATTTATTATTATTATATTCATTTTTCTTTGTATTTATTTATTTATTTTCTTTTCAATTATTTTTATATTTGTTTTTCAAATTGCCAACGCCAAGTTATTGGGATTAAAACTCGATTTATTGTTGTTGTTTAATAGTAATGTAAAAAAAAAAAGTAAAATCTCCATCATTAATGAAAAAAAAATTTGTCCAATAAAATTGATGAAAAAAAATTAAATTTTATTATTTTATATTAAATAAAATTGAAAAACAAAAAAAATTAATAGACAATTTCGTAAATATCAAAAAAGGGTAAGGATAAATTTGTCTAAAAATTTCACTTTCTTCCTAATCTATCTACTTTGAGATGAAAATAAAATCATAAAGAGGAGGGATTTGGTTTACATCCCACTTTTACTTTTCCTCCACATTTCCTTCTTTACCAAACGAACGAAAATCATTATTTCACTCTATTTTTACACCCCCTTCCCTTTTCCTTCCACTTTATACTCTGATCAAATTTACTCTAAATATTTCAAAGGATATTCTTAGCAGGTGGAGTAAATACATTATCAAATATCTTAAATAGTATACTCTTTTTCTTTCATTGGGTTTCTTTTTTTCACTAGACTTTTTTCTAATAAGATTTTAATGAGATTTATTTTATGTATAATGAATATCCAAAAGTGAATGTTCTAAACCCTATGGAATTTTGGATAAATATCCAATATATGGAAGGTGATTATTTTCTAAAAATATGTACGAAGCCAATATTACCATTCGCATCATCTTTTTATATATGTCAAATCATATTACTTTAAATATTATAATATTGAAATATCATATATTTGAGAAAATATTTGATTAATTTGATTTTAAACCTTTCTATTTATATACATACCTTAATTTATATAAATACCAAATCCGTTCAATATATTGAATATACACAAAAACAATAGAAAAATAAAATCAATTCTTCTAAAATTATTTTCTTTATACATCGTATTCTATTTTTGAATTTATTATAATTTTTGAATTTTATAATAGCTAAAGATTAAATGAATGTTTAAAAGTTTTCAAATTATTTGACTATAATTAGAACTTAATGAAATATTAAAAATATGTTCAAAGTTTAAGTAGTTTTTTAATGGTTTTAGTGATTCCCGGCATTTTTTATTTTTATTTTTATTTTAGAATAAAGAACCGAAGACAACTATAACTCTTTGGCTTAACTTTTTTTTTTTAATTTAAAATCAATTTAAAATTAAAAGTTAGGTCAAACGATGTTTAAGGGTTTAAAAAATATATATCTTTTTTAATGAAAAAAAAAAGATGAAGTTTTTTAGAAAAGCATTTGTTTATCTGTTCTATGAATTTTTTAATGAAAATGTAAGTCGATAAAATTGTCTATAACTATTTCAAATATTATAATTTTATCAAATATATATATATATATATATATGTAAAAAATATTTAAATATTTATAAATATTTAAATAAACTCAAAAGTACTTTTATAGATATATGGTTGATTCTACTATTTATAAAATTGTAACTTAAAAATGTATAAATTTTAAATATCAGTCCACGTCTCCGGTCACCCTCACCCAAAATCACAACGCAAAACTCACGCTAACCCAATTCTCCACCAAAACCCCCAAAAATAAAAACACAGACCATCCGCCGCAGGGCTACCTCAGGCCACCCCACACATGGAGGCCACACTCCTCTTCCCCAACGCACGTGCCGCCACCCCTTCCACATCCATCCGCCACGGCGTCGCCCCTACGCGGCGACTCTCCCTCCGTGCCTCCGCCACTCCCACCACCCAACCTCCTCCAGCCCAATCAGTCTCAACCGGCACAACCCCAAAACTGAACAAGTACAGCTCGAGAATCACAGAACCTAAGTCACAGGGAGGCTCACAAGCAATTCTCTATGGTGTGGGACTCTCGGACGATGATATGAGCAAACCCCAGATTGGGATTTCCTCTGTCTGGTATGAGGGAAATACTTGCAACATGCATTTGCTTAAACTTGCTGAGGCTGTTAAGGAGGGAGTAAAAGAAGCTGGAATGGTTGGGTTTAGGTTTAACACTATTGGGGTTAGTGATGCTATCTCTATGGGGACGAGAGGGATGTGTTTTAGTCTGCAGTCTAGGGATTTGATTGCTGATAGTATTGAGACTGTAATGGCGGCTCAGTGGTACGATGGCAACATTTCTATTCCTGGGTGTGACAAAAACGTGAGTGGTTAATTTTTATTTGTTTATTTATTTTTGGTTTTTAGGCTTCTGGGTTTGTGTTGTTTTGGTGAAAATGTGGGGGTTTTGTGTTTTTTGTGTTTTGGTTGTTTGATTTTCTCTTCTTCGTATTTGTTGTTATGGTGAAAATTTTCATTTTTTGCAGTATTTTGAGTGTGGATACTTTCTTAATGGTATTGGTTAAGACTGTTTTAACAGCTCAGTTGTTGTGATGGGATAGTTTCTACTCTTGGATGATAAGAATGTAAGTTGTGTGTTTGGTTTCTGAATTTTTGTTTTGGTGAAAATATGGGGTTTCTGTTCCTCTTTATTATTATTTTTGTTATTTTTTTAATAATTTGCTCTTCTTGAGTGTTTATCCTTCTCTTCTTGGTTTTTGTTGCGTTTGGTTGAAATTGTTCATTCTTAAGTCTTTAAGATATTGGATAGTTCCTAGGGATTTGATTCCTGAGAGTATTGAGATTATTATGGCTGCTTAACACAGTCAGTTCATTCTTGTAACTTAAACAATAAATGTAAGTTCGGATTTTTTTTTCTTGGTTGTTTGGCTTTTGAGTTTGTATTAGTTCTTTGTATTTCTAATCTCATAAAACATATTTTTAGTGTTGCATTGAATTTAGCCCTTAGTTACTTGAAGTTGTTGATTCTTTATCGGAACATCTGTAAAGGCTATATGGTGTTGTAAACTAGAATGGCAGTGAAGAATCCGCCAGGCAATCCTAAATTTAGTTGGGAAAATTGTCTTATTTTAATTTATTTCAATTATTATTTATTACCTTTTTTGTTTTTCATTCTATGTTTCATACTTATGTGTCGTCTTGTTAGCCACATAAAAGATAAGTTCAACTGGCTTATGTTATACATGTAATGGTTCATCCTTTCTGGGTGCAAAATGCATATCTTGGGTTTTTCTATTTGAAACCAAGATCTTAACTATAGTCTTAAAC
Organism: Dillenia suffruticosa; assembly: GCA_033439265.1. NCBI lineage: Eukaryota > Viridiplantae > Streptophyta > Magnoliopsida > Dilleniales > Dilleniaceae > Dillenia > Dillenia suffruticosa. The sequence goes on from JAVTVX010000001.1 coordinate 13,769,514, forward strand.
TATGGAGACCTTACATGTGACAAAATTGGTCCATCAAATGTTTCTTTTTTATTAGATTAGCTTGGATAACATTTTCATTGATGCTATAGAATGGTAATTCACAAATGTCATTTGCCTTTCTGCTAACTCTTCTCTCTCTCTCTCTCTCTCTAAATTTATAAATTTATCCCTTGATTGCATAGTTTTTGATCTGGTGCAATTGTTTTGAGGTGTATGATAACAAGTCTTATCGTTTGTTACACTTGCAGATGCCTGGTACAATCATGGCCATGGGAAGGCTCAACCGGCCAAGTATTATGGTCTATGGTGGAACCATCAAGGTCTAAAACCAATTGCCATACGTACTCAAATATTTAAAGTTGTTTCACTTTTTTCCTTTTATTTTGCTGTATTTTCTCATCATACTTTATTGCTTTTAACTTAGGGTTGAGGCCCTTAGAAAAAGAGGCGAATAATTCTAAAATTTTTTGTTGAATTTTGACTGTATTTGATATCCAATATATTGTGCTTTTACCCCTTATTAAAATCTTTCTCTTGTAAATGTTATAAGCACTTGTTGAACATTGCTTTTATGCTGATAATTTACATGTTTTGTTGTGTTCTTTGCAGCCTGGTCATTTTCACGGCCATACTTTTGATATAGTATCTGCATTTCAGGTATCTCTTTTAGTCATAACTTCTGGTTGTCCTTTCTTCACCCTTATTCTGTGTTAAACCTTTCATTTGTCTATACCCCGACTTGACCAGGTTTTTGGATTCATGTTACTGGTTTTGCAATCTCATAGAAATATGCAGCCATTCTCCTAATATTTAGTATTTACATGGAAATGGTAGTTAATTTTAAAGTGCTTTTATGGTTTAAATTTATCAGATCATTGTAATAATTTTCATCCTTTATCTTCTGGGTTTGATATATTTAACAATTAAAGAAGCAAGATTGCTTGCACATGGTTATTCAATTTACCGTGTTTCAATTGCTAACTTCATTATCTTTGACACTTCCATTAGGCTTCAAACTTCAACAGTTTAGAGCATGATTATTATTTTTCCCCTTGCATATTGGATATGGAACCGCAGCTTCGAGTTGAAGGCATGCTTCCCATTGCAGCTGTAACGCAGTGTAACTAATGTGAAGTAATGACAGTAGCCCATCACCGATTTGACATTTTTAAGTTACGTACCTGTCATGGTGGTGTCATGAAAAAGCCTTTCCTTGGTTCATCATGGGCTGTGATACACATGTAATGGCTATTTCATGGCCATTACAAGCAAACCGGCTATTGTGATGCATCTCTGGGTTCTGTTGCCAACCCAACTCAGTAAATCCAAAAAAGTTGTAAAATTAATCAGGGGTAGCTATTGCATCCATTTTCTGAGCTTTATTCCCTTAATGAATATACATTAATTTAAAAAAGAACAAGTTTGCTCTTCCATCTCTAAATATGTTAAAGTTTTACCTCTTCTTTGAAGGAAATAGGCACATATATTTGCATAAGATTTATCACCATCTGAAATTTATTGCAGAGTTATGGCGAATATGTTAGTGGGTCCATTGATGATGGTGAGAGGAGGAATGTTGTCCGTAATTCCTGCCCTGGAGCAGGGGCTTGTGGTGGCATGTATACTGCAAACACCATGGCATCTGCTATTGAAGCTATGGGCATGTCTCTTCCATATAGGTAAAATCATGCCTTTGTTCAATTTCTTTCCCTGGTTTCTGTTGATCATCTTTGTTTACTTTCGCAATTATTTTAAATTTTATTTATCTACTTCCCCCCCTTTTGTATCTTTAAAAGCTCTTCGACACCAGCTGAAGACCCGCTGAAACTAGATGAGTGCCGGTTGGCTGGAAAGTATCTACTGGATCTCATAACAATGGACCTAAAACCACGGGATATTATTACTCCACAATCTCTGCGTAATGCAATGGTGATTGTCATGGCCCTTGGAGGATCCACAAATGCTGTGTTGCATTTAATTGCTATTGCAAAGTAAGAAAATGGGTGACAATGGTTTACTTTCCTGCATCTAGGTCCTCATGGTTGCATCTCCTTGGTGCTTATTTTTAGTTATCCAAAAAATGGAAGGACTTGTGGTGCCATGAGTTCCTTGTATGTCTATAGTTTCACTCTATGATGCTGCTTATGGCAATATAATTGGCAGATCTGTAGGTATCGAGTTAACCCTTGATGATTTCCAAAGAGTAAGCGATCAGGTTCCTTTCCTTGCTGATCTAAAGCCTAGTGGAAAATATGTCATGGAAGATGTCCACAAGGTATGTCGTATCTTCAACTTGTGTCTCCTTTTTTGTTGGTTTTATAATGTCTTTATCCTCTGAGATATGTGCCTATGTGTTTTTCGATGATTTGATATTGTAAAGATTTGAATGAGGTCTTTTTTTTTTTAATATCTTATAGGATGTGCATGCAATATTTTAGTAAATTGATTACTGTATCTAACTCGATAAGCTGATGAGGATGTATTTACAGGTTGGGGGAACCCCTGCTCTGATTCGTTTCCTCTTGGAGCTTGGCTTTTTGGATGGGGACTGTATGACTGGTTGGTTTCTTTAATTCTGACTGCTCATAATACTACTATTTATTGCAATATGTTGAATTTTGGAGCATCCTTAGTACTAACAAAAGTATATGTCCCTTCTAGTCACTGGCAAGACCGTCGCTGAAAATGCAATACTCTTTCCTTCCTTGGCTGAGGGTCAGGTAACGAATCCTGCCTCTTCCAGTGAGATTTCTTTGTCTACTGCTGTTTCTTTAATTGCTCCTTTGTGTTCAGCAAATTATCAGACCATTGACCAACCCGATCAAAGAAACTGGTCACATCCAAATATTATATGGTAATCTTGCACCAGAAGGTTCCGTGGCAAAAATTACTGGAAAGGAAGGGCTTTTTTTCTCTGGTATCCTCTATTTTCCTTGTGATTGGATTCTTGTGGCTTGATTTTGCACTTTCTATACTGTGTCAAATTTATGTTGATGGTAAACATTGTTTTGCAGGTCCTGCACTTGTTTTTGAGGGAGAGGAAGCTATGCTTGCAGCTATCTCAGAGAATCCAATGAGCTTTAAGGTATGACCGGTCTAGCTGTAAAATAAATTTTCTGTCATAGCATCTAAAGTGGACTCTATAATGGCTGCATGTAACAGTTGCAGCCATTATTTTGCTGTTAGTTTGATATTTTGGAATAAATTCCAATAGCAAGGCCCGACCCTGTAAAGAACTACGATGACTTAAATTGCTGTCTCTGCTTTGGCAACCACAATTTTAATTCAATACAAACATGACACAGGCTAGTATAGAAGTTTCTGTTCTTGATGAATTAGTTCTAGCAGAATTTTCCTACTTCAGATGCTCTCTTTTACTGATGTTTGACACTACTTCTTCAAGGGAAATTAACATGGTATCCTTGCTACCTTGGAAATATGCATCTGTGCATTTCATCTATTAAAATTATCTTTAAAATTGGATTGCCCTTTTGTTTCAGTATGTTGGTTAAAGATTGAACTAAAACCAACATAGTATCCTTGCTACCTTGGAAACAGGCATCCGTGTATTTCATCTATTAAAATTATCTTTAAAATTGGATTGCCCTTTAGTTTCAGTATGGATGGTTAAAGATTGAACTAAAACTTCTTAATTGTGAAGAAACATTGACCTCTATAAACATGTTTCTGTCTACTCTTTCAAATGAAGTGTGGGCTCCTCCAAAAAGAGAAGAAATATGTTGTAATTTGTATAGAGACCAAAGACAATTCCTTGGGGTATCATTTCTTGTGGCTTGCAGGCATAATTGAAAACAAATTAAGTTCATTATGTTCTAAATGATAATGGATTTTGGTTTGTTATTTCATGATGATTTTGGTAAGAAATTTGCTTTAAAGAAGCACCTAGGGTGGGTGCCTTTTACACCCTAAAAGTGTAAATAAGGATGTAGAGGATAAACTACGTCATCATTGGACAATTTTTGATAAAACAAAAAGCGAAGCATCAGAAGCTAAAATTTCCCAGATCTTAAAAGAATGCTTTCTGTAACCTTCTTCTGTCCATAACATTGAAATAATAACTTGAGAGATCATCCAGATAATTTTTGTCATTGTTTTAAGAAACCTCATACCCCTCCAAGTCCACAGCCAGTACTCACTATGTACATCTTTGGAAGGTGCCCAACAAAAGTGAAGCGTAGAAAATACAACCGCTCACAGAGCACAAACCAGGAGTAATGAAGCAGCAAGTTATCCACTGTCTCCAACTTCCTTATACCAAGGGAGCATCTATCAATCCAAGTGACTCCTCTGTTTTGGATATTCTCAAGAAATGGTTCTACCCTTTCTGATGAAGACCCTTTTCAAGGGGCCAAATTTTTCTTCACTGCTTTCCACTGAGCGTAGGATGCCTATCAATTAGTATCTTTTTCCTGCATATCTTATTGAAACTTTATGATAGAATACTTCCTTTTTCTAAGTTTCTTGAGAAACATTTCTTGTTCAACATACCAACAGATTAATGTGTTCCATTGCTTTCATTTTTGATTATGTATATGGATATTGCTAACTTTCCAAAAACTCAAGGCAAAATTTCCACCTTTTGATTTAAATACCTATCACTCTCTTTTGTTCTTCTTTAAGTTGGCTAATAATGATGTGATTCTGTTTGGATCTTGCAACATATCCTTTTTGCCCTATTTCATGTCTTGATTTTATAATATTGTTATTAAGTTTTGTTGGAGGTAACATGGTTGAAACCTAGTAGAAAATGATAGCAACTAAAAAATCTAGAGTTGCCGTAGTCGCTAAGTGCACAATTCTTTTTTCATGATTGTGAAGTTGCTTCATTTTTCCTTGGAGTAATTCATAACTACACCATTGCACATCAGAGATCTTACACTGTATCTGCAGGGAAAAGTGGTAGTCATTAGAGGAGAAGGGCCCAAGGGAGGACCAGGCATGCCTGAAATGTTAACACCAACTAGCGCAATTATGGGAGCTGGTCTTGGGAAGGTATGCTGTTCCTCTCTCTCTCTCTCTCTCTCTCTCTCTCTCTCTCTCTGTGTCTGGTTTACATTTCACGTTTATATTTGGAGCTGATAATTAATCTATCCCATTTTTCTTAAAATTCAAATCACCATATGAGATCTTGATGATTATCGCAAATATATGAAAGGAATCATTTGCAGCTTGAGTATTCTAGAGTCAATTATTGTTTGTTTCTGGAAGATCATCAGTTTTTCGTTGTCAATTTATTCACTAAACCTGCTTGGTGATCTCTCAATTTTTCCATATGCTCCATCCTTTCTCTAGTGGCATCCTACTTATCACAACTGACATGAGTTGAATATTACCTTGTTCAGGATGTTGCCTTGTTAACAGACGGTAGATTTTCTGGCGGATCACATGGATTTGTTGTTGGTCATATATGCCCTGAAGCACAGGTAAATTTTGTTCTCTAATTTAAGTTATTGCCATCTGGAACCACAGCTTTTTGGCCCAAATGGTCTGTTAAGAGGCTTAAAGAGCTTCATCTCCCCCTTGTCACCTGGTGAAAAGAAAAATGTGTTGCCATTTTAAGGGTTGAAAAGGATCAGTTTGACTACCTGAATATAATCTTTCTAGTTTCTTCCATGAAACTTGATTCGTGACATACATAATGATGGGTTATCTCTGAATTTTGCCAGAAAGTACAAATTGTAAGTTTGTGACTTCTTGTCTGAGTATGTAGTCTCATATATTCTAATCTTTCATTGGTTGGCAAGCACTGGAGTTGGCCTTTAATGCAGGATAGTGATACAGCATGATCTTTCTCTTCAAATGTTTTGCCGAGAGCATTCTCCTCTTTTGAGTTCCTCTTGATTAATTGAGTGGCACTTGTTTGCAGGTGGGTGGTCCAATTGGCCTAATTGAAAATAGAGACATCATCACAATAGATGTCAGCAAAAGAAGGATGGATGTGCAGTTAACAGATGAGGAATTGAATGAAAGAAGAAAAAAATGGGCTCCCCCTGAATTTAAGGCTGACCGGGGAGTTCTCTACAAGGTTTGCGAAGCTAAAATTTCTTAGCTTATTGCTGCATTCTTTTCGAATAGATATTGTTCGCGGAATGACTGATTTTGAATTCATTTGCAGTATATTAAGAATGTGCAACCAGCTTCAAAGGGTTGTGTAACAGATGAATAGCTCGGGCAGACAACATTGATCCCAATATAGTGTGAAAAGCTTGGTGTGAAGCTACAAATCTTCGCATCAAGTGTCTGGCATCTGGCGGCTGGCTCTTTTAGGCAGTAGTTGTTGCTTCTGGGTTAACTTCCTCTGCTGTAGTCTATATGTATTGTTGTTCAATTGATTGTTTTGTATTTCAACAGGAGCTTCCTTGGTCATATTATGCCAAAGTTTTGCTATCCTAGAGTTATCCGAATTTCTTTAAATTTGATCGCTTGAATATGTTGTTTGGCGGATTTCATGATATTGACATTTATATGGATATTCATGATATAATAAGTTAAGTGTCAAAGAAGATTTATGAGAGTTGTATCTGAAAATGTGTTTGCAATAATAAATATAAGGTTTTGATACTATCATTTCATTGCCCTTAAGCAAACAAATGGATCTTTATGAAAATGACAGATGCTAAGTTGGAAAATTGGAGGGCTTTAGACATGTTTCGTAAGCAATGGTTGATGCTAAAGGCTCAACAAGAGAGCTTTGGGTTTCAAATGCTTTGAAAGGGTCAATTTTCATGGTCTCGTGATCTAATGATAAAATATTAAATTTTTTCGATCAAAATTTTGAATTCAAATTTTAAAGTAAAAAAGTATATATCGGAAGAATCAATCTCTAAATTAGATTTTGTAACCATTGGAATCGAATTAATTAATTTTTTAGATATCAATGAACAATTATAAAGATAAAAAAGAAAAAAGAGTCAACTTTTGTTATTATTGTTGAGGCTTTGAATGCTTTTGAAACTCCGAAAAAACTTTTACTTGACTTTACTTAGCATTAAATTAATTAAAATGTGAGAATTATAATTCAAATCTATCTATACATTTACAATTAAATAATTTTAAAATTTTTATTTTGAAAATAAGTAAATAATTTAAAACCTCTTATGCACATAAACTTTTCTAATATTAATATTTCCCGTTTTCAAAACGTCTCAACTTGCAAATTAAATTAGTATTAATATAAAAAATTATATATTTTTTATTTACATATTTTTCATATTTAATGAATTATCTGTTATTTAATTATAATTATAATTTTTATATTATTTTTTATAATTATTGATCACATATTTGATTATTTTAAATTATTATTATTATTATAAAAATATTACCGTTATATTATTTCTATAAAATAATTAATATTTATATAAAAAATTTTATATTTTTTATATTAACACACTTCCTTATATATATATTTTTTTATTTTTATAAAATATCATTTTCCCATATTATTTCATATACGTTTTTATTTTCTCATTTTTATTTTCATACGACCTAGTTTAAAACCATATTTCATTTATCCCCTACAATTGTATCCGTATTTCAAGAGCATAGTTGGTAAAAAAATATTTAAATATTGGTAGAAAATATTATGAATGAATTTGTTATTAAATGATAAACAACATTTTTCAAATTACATCCAAACATGTTATCTTTTGGTAACAAATTTTTCCTTCAATAAAATTACAACTCCATCCTCCTCAGTCATCCAGTCGCTTACGAGCTATTCCCCACGCGCTCTCCTGCGCGTCATAACTCAACGCTCTGTCATCATCTGCGAGTAGACCGCGCTGCAAAAGAAGAGTGATTTCAAATTTTCAATTCTCTCCTTGTTCGGTGTGCTGTTCAGATTCCCGATCCGATTTTTCTGATGAAAAATTTTTCTTATTTTCAAAAATAGGGAATGATTTATGGCGGCGGGTTCCTTAGATGCTCCATGTGTTAACACCGCTTCAGGACTTTTAGCAGAATTGGATTTGAATAAACGTCCAAGTACTAATGTAATTTCTTCTTCTTATTCTTGTTTATCTTTGCTTCTTTAGAATTGTTTATTGTAATTAGCCTGTTGTTAATATATATACATTATAGTATTTGGTTTTCGGATTGGTTTTGTTGATAATCATCTGACACTGATATTTTGTATTCAATTTGTTGAATATTAGGTTCATGCTTCCTGTTGGTATCAGTGTCTATTTAAATAATTTTCAGGAATCGATGGTTTATATGTAATTCTTGCTTAGTCTATGATGATTGAATAATGGGTTTCAGTCCAGCAATACCGCTAAACTTGGAATCGGATCTTTTTCATCTGACAAGTTTGCTGACAGTCTAAGAACAATGTTGTAAAACCAAAATTGTTCCGACTGAATTGACAAAATCCTAGATGGCATGGTTTTATTGGTATTGAAAAGCACATTAAGTCTTATAACTGCAGACCCCAAATAAATCCACGGGATGTTGGATTTGTTGGTTAGGACATTGGTTTTTTAGTCCTAATAGCATAGCGTTATTGACAGAAATATGGAGACATATATGGGGCCTTTTCAAGGTTAAAGAGTTGATGTCATGGCACAAACTCCCGAATTTGTGAAATCTTTTGTTCTTAAGGGAAAAGGGTTGGGGGTTGTTTTGATGTCAGGGATACATGTTTTGATGTCAGGGATACATATGGGCGCTATAAAGCATGGATTAGGATGCATGATGTATGGTCATGACAAGGAAAGTTAAAAATATGGGGAAGCATCCTAGGCACACGTGAATCAGACAAACACATACATTTTGATGGTACACCGCAGACACATAGTTAAAAATCAGTGTTATATAGTAAAAAACATCAACTGATTTGCTAAAAGGAATTAATGTACGTGAATTTGTATGGACGAAATAGCTTTATTTCGAATTTCATACAACCCTGTATTGAAATTTCTATGTTCGAACTTCATAAGTGTAAGAGATTGTGTCTTTCAGAGTATGTTTAAGTGTGTGCAAGTTGTCTAATTGAAAACATGGACACAGATGAGTCTTGCCTATGTATGTGTTTTCAGAGTATTTGTGTCATATCCAAAAAGAATGTCTAGTAGTTGTTCACATTATGTCACCAACTAAACTAACTTGGTACATGAGAGTGCCTTTTTCCTCAATAGGAATTATCAGGATCATAGAGCAAGTGAATTACATACTCAAGCAACCCCACCCTTCTTTCCCACAGCAATAGGATTAATCATCTTCTCTCCTTTCTTCTCCCAGAAGAGGATCAGTTTGTTGTTATCTTTTTCTGTTTCTTTATTTGTATTCCTGCAGGAATCATTTGATTGATGAATAAAGGGGACAAAATGAGATTTGGATTCTCTATTTCTAGTAGCACAGAAATTTAGAGTCCAGAAGAAAGAGGATCATGGGGTATTGGAACAAGTTTATAGGGGTTGTAGGTTGGGTGGTTTCGGATTGACAATAGTTGCTTGCTAGCCATGATCCAATTGAGGTTTTGATGCTATAAAACATGAACGTGGACAAGGTACACAACACAACATGGAGACGAAAATTTAAAAAATTTTAGAATATTGTAAGTCACAAAATGTATGTATTGCGCCTGCAATGAAATTATGACATGTGCATAGCTTAATCCTTGAAATTTTGCTCCAACTTAGATTTGATGGGTTAGTGGAACGAAGAATTTGGTAGAGATGTAGCCTAAATTGGTTTTGAATGTTAATGGCGTTTGATAGTGGACCCAAAAGAGAGAGAGAGAGAGAGAGAGAGAGAGAGAGAGAGAGAGAGAGAGAGAGAGAGAGAGAGAGAAACAGGATTGCTTATGCTGCCGGTGTGATAGTTAGTTAGCTGAAAATCTGGTTTCCCAATATTATGTTTCTCCGATCTTTTTTTTTTTGTTGGAGATTGGATTAGGTGTAAAGATTTGTTCACGGAGATTGTTCCAGTTTTATAACAAATAATACAAATCAAACTTGCACTCATTTTTTTGGTAATTGCAATTTTAGTGAAAATTTGTATTTATAATTATCAATTTAATTATTGTCATTATTGATACTTTCCCCGTTCTACTTCCTTTTCTTTCTTCTCTATTAACTTTCTTTCCTTGTTTATAGCTTCAATCATGCATTTTGACTGAACTCCTTTCTCTCCAATCATGGTCTCTCGAGCTCCTTCTTTTCGCTCTTCTTTGTTTCTTTCCTTCCAACTCCATTCCCGCTGTCATATTCTTCTGCATACTAAACTTAATGGCCACTTATTCTGGCTTCTCACCAGGTGCTGGCAATGACAATGGTCAATCCTCCCCCACACTGCAAGGATTTCCTGCTGAATCTCTGTTTATAGACTGAGATATGAAAATTCCTGGACTGTAGATGGAAATGATTTTTGTTTATGATTTGCCCTTTTGATTGTGTTATCTTTCTGTTTTCTATTATATATCAGCTGACTTGGACTTATAAGTAAACCTTCCCGAATCTGCAATTCCATGCCATCTTTCAGCTAGAGATGTCTTTGGATTAGGTAATTGCAATGAAGTTTAAGCAGCTGATTTTGCAGAAGAGAATAGGAGGTTGACATTGTATCAGTCAGAAGTTTGAGGACCGAATTGAAAACCCACATTTATGGTTTTCTTTAGTCTAGTTGCTTCTTGTCATCTCTCTCTCTTCTCATTTTTCATTTAAGTTGTGGGCTTTGATGAATTTTATATAAGGCAATGCTCCTGGAATGCTGTGCACTTCTTAATGGAAACTCTTTGTTATTGTAGGTTATGAAAATTCTATCTCGTTGTTGTTTTCCTTATGTGAAAGTCAATTGTTGAAAGTAAGAACAGGTACATTGTTAGGTCTATTGCTGCAGCTATCAAAGCTTTGATAAAAGGAATCTATTTATTGGTCTAGGATATCTATCTGGTAAATCGATATGTTTTTCCTGCTATCTTGTTAGTTTTTGTATATTTTATTGAACTCTACATGCTACAATCCTTCTCCAGCCACTATCCCATATGTAATTCGTACTTCCAATTAAGCTCCATCAGAACTATGTTTGGTTGTTTGATTTGTAGGATATATCAGCAATGCGATTGAAACATTTGAGTTATGTTTAATTTATCTTGAACTCTGGTTCCAATACCTTGTATTTTAGCTACACCTCATCTTCTCACTGGCCACCCTCTGTAAAATATTTGTTATCCTATTGAAAGCAATCTTTGCACATCTGCATGAAGGTGTCAATCTCCACAACCCAAAAGAAAAGGAAACTTATTCTTTGTTTAGCACAGGTTACTTGTTTCCCCACAATTTGATTGATTGGATGTATGAAACTAACTCTTTCATACAATTGCAGAATATGGAAGCCATTGATTTTGACCCCGAAATTGTGGTACTGGACACCCCCGATAGATTAGCTGCTAAGCAAACTCATTGTGGTGATCTTGTTGAGGAAAATGGGAGCTTATCAGTGGTTGTTATTTCAAGAAATGACAATCTTTGGAAAGATGGGAATCTGAACAGCAGAGGTAGGTTGGTTAATGGAGATGGACGAAACAGACGGCTGCATTTTTCCTCCAGAAAAAATCTGAAGTGTGATTCCTCCAATTCCTCTGCATTAGACAGTTCACCTACTTCAAAACATTCTCACTTTTCGGGAGTGGGAGCAGAGGAGGTCTTCAAGCATGAGGATGGGCAACCTAATGGAGCTATATTTTCAAATAAAGGGAAAGGCCTATCCACTACTTCTCCTTCTGAATCATCTTGGTTAAATGATAAAAGCTTTCTGGACTTGACTGTATCAAGATCCCCAATTCTTGGTAAATCTCATTTACATAATGCATCAGATAATTCTGAAGAAAGAAAAGGACCAAGAAAAACTACCTGCCTGTCCGCGGATAACATCACAAACTTTTCTACTAGATCAAGTAATTCCTGGAAGGGGAAAGAAAAAATGGATGATAATATTGTTGCTGGTACAGGCGTGGACAAAGGAAAGGCAAATAATATCTCTGGAGATCCTAAACCAAAACAGGCGTATAATATCTCTGGAGATCCTGAACCAAAACAGGAAAAAGTTTTGTCTGCATCTATTCAATCTAGTATGCCATCCAGAGTTACTGGAAAAAAAAAGTTGGTGCGAAACGGGTGTATCTCACCTTACAACATAGCAAAGGCTGCAGAGTTGACTCAGAGAAACAGTAAGGATTTCAAAGATGCTGAAGCTGAATGGAGAGACAGCTGTAAATCTGAACCAATTGATCTATCGCATGGGGTAATTAGCAGGACTTCAGGTTCTGGAGGAATTTATTTAAATCGAGCCAAAGAAAAAGGGGTACAATTCCAACCCAAACCTTCAAAGGATCATGAGGCTGGAAATACAAACACTTCTGGCTGGTATGTCTCTCTTTTATCTAGTATTTTCTTTTGGTGTTATAAGAGATCAGAATTGAAGGTTTCTGGCAGAAAATACTTCTTGTAAATTATTGTTGTTACTTTACTTGTCTTTCTCAACTGCTTCTCTAAAACTGACAATTCAATATATATATGTGAATTATGTTGGTGCTTTTGATTCTTTGCTCGCTTATTGGAGTTTGAATAAGCAGTTTGGGGAGAACCTTTGGGCTGAAGAGCATTAATGAGAACAAAGTGAAGCTATTTTGCATTCAAAAGAAAAACCTACAGACGCTTATCTGGTCTTTGTGCTTCATTGAAAACTTTTTCAGACAGCTAAATTGGAGGACTTTGTCATTGTTAACTCCTGTTGCTTTGTTGTTGGACTTTCTTACCTCCCATGCCTTTATGTTTTTTCTCTATCCATATACTGTGTCTTAAGCATTGTGGTTACAGCAGCATATTTAGCATATGTTGCTTTTACCATAATATAGATTTTGATGCAGAAGCAAAACCTGCTAGTTTAGTTACTTAGCATTTAGAGTGTAATTTGGAATAGTTTTAGAAACTTGTGTTATGTCGGGTTTATATACTTCTAGTGGTTCGAATTGTAGTTTGTTCATATTTCTATTTTGGTTTAGTATTTTGGTTATATTAATGTGGGCATTGGTTTCATGTTTGGGCCTTTTGGGCTTATGCTAGTCTATGACATCGGTTATTTCTATGTGTTGTTCGCCTTCTTTCTAAGAAATATTATTACTTTTGCTTTTCTTGTTTGCATTCCTCCCCTCTCCTGAATTCTAATGCTAGTGTCTATCTCTTCTCTGGTTTCTATCCTCTTTTTCCCCAAGGCATCTATTCTCAATTTTCTCGTCTATTCTCACCACATTTCCTCTAGGATGGTATTGGTTTTGTTGCAGTTGTTGGCTCAGTGCTTTGAATTCCAAGCTAGGGACACAAATATGGAGGCTTTCACCACAATTATAATTCTTGGGCTGAAAGTCTACAAGCATTGAGCCTGTATTTGATTTTGAAAATGTTCTGTTGCTTAGACTTTGATGTGATCATCCAGGTGGGCCTCGTCAATGAGTCTTGAACATTTGCTTCTTTGCCTTCAAAATTGGGTTAAGCATGGCCACTTTCAGTTGCTGTTTGCCTTCATGTGGTAACTGAACCGAAATAATTGCTTTTTCACTTATAAAAGCAATGGAGAAACTTTTATCATCCTCTCAGCTACAGTCACTGATGGTTGGTTTCTGTTGGCTAAAAATTGTAGAAAAACCTTTCAAAACCAAGATTAGTGTAGTCTCTTAGGAGAAAAGAATACAAATGATGAAGGAAAAAATAGAAGAGAGGACTCACTTGGGCATAGCAAGGACTCAATTAGTTGATTTTTGGCAGCCGTATAGTCTACATGATGAAGTAGTTCCTGTCATATTTACTACTGGAGAAGCGACCTATATTGCTCCAAATGTTCATTCTGTGGTGCCGTGGTGAGAAAGGAATGACAATTATGATGATAAGAGAGAGAGAGTAGAGGCTAGAATTAAATCTTGATCTAAATCTGAAGTCCAAGGGACGAAAGGGAGGTAAGTGGTAGATCAGAGAGGGAAGCTAGGTTTTTCCATAGAAAAGGAGCCAATTAATAATCTGTCCCAACACAACACAAAATACTCCTGTCAAGTCGGTTCGTACCAGTTTGTGAAATTTCCAAACCATGATCCACTGAATGGGTCTCAGCACTGACTGGCCTCAACTACTGCTGCCTTTTTTTATCTGGAAAATTGCAGTATTCTGGTTAAGTTGGTTACTGCCAGTAGGTTTTTCTCAGCTTTCTGGTTGATTTGTTCTGTGCCACAAAGAAAGTAGGATCTAATAGGGACTTGAGTGGGGCTTCTTGATGATTTTCACCAACAGTAGGAGATGATCTTTGCTGTTCATTCAAGGCTAGGAGGTTTAGAGCTTCCACCTTTTTTTTTTGGATAATTCACGTGGTTTGGTGTTTATGGATTCTGTTTATATGGCGAAATATGGTTGGATGAAGCAGATGACTAATGTTACATTAACTGCAAGATTTGAAGGGGGGAAGAAATAGAGTAAAAAGAGTTGGCTGGCCTCTCCTTTCCCTAGAACTCTATCGGAATCAGTGCGGTACCTTACCAGATTCTTGGGTTTCTTGATCTTAGATCCTCAATATTATGTTTAAAGGATGCTATTTGTGCAATATGCTTGTGGTTGTTGTATTGTGGTTGGATGGTGGAGCTTTAGGATATGCTTCAACTTTGATGACTATCAATTAGGAACATGAATTCATCAGGCAAGAAACTGATTGGGAGTTGGAGAGTTTCTGTAAAATTTTTTTCAGATGTTGGAGGAGATGAACTTGGATTTTCATAAGGATGAGACTTTAGTTTGGAGGAGTTTGCGGTCTGGTATCTTTGTGGTTAAAAGCTTCTACAATTGGCTTATATTGTCAATAGGATAGAAGGGCCAAGCTTTTTTATTTTAATTTTTTTTTCCTTTTCCTTTTGGTGTATGTAAATGCCATATGGAGCCTGTTCACCATTTGTTGTTTCATTATGCTTGGACTTGAGCTTTATGGAAACAGATATTCTCTTTTATGCACATTCAGCGGGTGATGTCGAGATTTGCATGGATCGACTTATGGGCTTGGAGCAATGGGAGAGTTTGTACAGAGAGGACGATAGTCTTTAGGATGCGCCTTCTAGCTGTATTTTGGTTGGTTTTGAAGGAATGTAATGGGAGGGTCTTCGAGGGGTGTTGAGAAACCCCCTGGTGAATTTGTGTGGACAACTTCCTAAACTGCTGGGATTTTTGGTCTGCTTCTAAGTTGTTTAAATCTTTTGCAGGGGTTGCTCCTCTTTTTAGATTCCTTCTTGTTGTAGTTTGAGCACTTTCTTGATTCTCATTCCCTCCTTTTTTCTTTTGTGAATAAAAAATTTTCATTCTCTGATCAGATAAAAGCATGGTGACTATGAATTTGGAGGTAGCTGGCTCAAAGAAAGATGCTTTGGGCTTTTTAGGGATACATTATAGTAAAAGAAAGTTTTTTTTTTTTGAAAATAATGTCACAGAAAGAGAGTTTGAGGGATTTGAGAAACGTTTCTTGAGTGAGGAATTTTTATTTTCTCTTCGGTTTAGGAGTGAGGAATTTAGGGCATTTGCCAATTGCTTGGTTGATTCCTTCGGTATTCTATAACTTTATACATGGGAAACACTCATATGGTGCCTTTTGATTTTATATTTCTTACCTTAGTAAAGATAGTGAATCTTGGTATGGTGCTTTTGGACTGCCATGTTTATGCAGCATTTTAACTAGCCAAGAGGAAAGGGCCAAGAGAGCCAACATTGTTACAGAGGATGCTGCCAGATGCAATGAAGAGCTAGCTGGCTGGTTAAGTACGCGCAATTGTTCAAAACCTAAGTTTTCCCACTTAGAGAAAAGGGATGAAATGATTATTGGGAAAAACAGGAACGGAAATCATCATCATGAAATTCCTGACACAGATTGTCAGCTTGCTGTGGCTGTGTCAGCAGCACAAGCTCTAACATCATCCAGCAGGTCTATGTTTCAAGGAGCCAATCAATGTCATCGTGTGGAGAATGGTTTCACCAAAAGACAGAAGAAACATGGTTCAACCTTGAGTAATGCTGAATGCTCGACATCAGCATCGGATGACACTGAAATTTTTTGTCTTGGTTCATATGGGGAACCCTCAAGTTCAAGATTAACCAGAAACCTGGATAACAATCATCGGAGGAATTTAGATTCAGTCATAGAAATTGATGAGTTCTCACCTGAAGTAAAATGCCTAGGGGGTCGAGGGGCACATGGCAGTAATGGTGACATAAATGCCAGGGCCAGGCAAGTTGAAGCAGATGAAATGTTGGCCCGTGAACTCCAAGAACAATTATATCATGAGGGACCAACTCTATTAGATGGCGAGGTTGGTTATATGCACGTATTTACATGTAAACATATATTCTTTACTAATTCTTCCCTTTCCCCTAGTTTACTATTTTGATCAGCATTGTGGCCTGATGCCTCATTCCTCAACATAATGTACCTGGTAACAGATGGATGCACAACTAGCATGGATGCTTCAGGGTCAAGAGGAAGAGCATCGGGCTTTATCAGTATCACATCATGTAAGTGACTCCATTGTATAATGTCATCAGCTGCCAAAACATGCTTACTTTGTTTTCCAAGAAAAATTTTATTGGCCAAATGTTTCCAGTTGGTGCATGCCTTATAAGATTATCAGTTTTAGGTTGTGAACCATCTTTGGTGGGGAAAGTTTTCACATTATTGATGTAACGGTATCAGTCACTACATATGGAGCTGTCCATACGGTTGTAGTAGAGATCTCATGATCTTTTGAGACATGCAGATCTTCTTGGGCCTGAACAGCCTGACATGGCCAAATTGGCATTTAGGATGGTAATGTACGGTACTAGTAACCATGTCAATGCAAACATTATAGGTTTGGCATATAGTTCAGGCACTAGAGTGTTTGGACATCTAAATGTTTCTGCTGCAATTTAACAATATGACACCGAAGACTTGAATGCTGCTGATCAGGAGACAAACTATAACTTTTTTGGTGAAGAAGGAAATGCATTTTCTCATCAGTTGTTAATCTCCAAAGCCGACCAACTTAGGTATTTATTGTTTTTTCTCTCATCCTCTTGTTCACAGTATGATGAAGATATAGCAAGGATGCTACAGAGGAGTTTGGATGTACTGGAGCAGCCTTCTCGGCGAGGACATGCTTCGGTGGATCCGGTACGTTCGATGCTGCATGTTACAACTTACTGATTGAAAAAATAATATACGAATAGTAGGAAAAACTCGATACTATATTAATGATTGAAAAAATGTTAGAGATGCACAGTTTAAGCACATTGTGACTGGTGCTTCTAAATATTTACCATATATTAAGGATGGGAGTATTATAATTGGGTCATCATTTATATAGATGATGCGTTTCCTCATTCTTTTTATTGATCCATGTATTCTAAAATTCATTTGATATATACTCAAGTTAATGCTGGAAAAGTTCCATTGTTAATATATAATATATCACGTGACTGATTTGAGAATAATAAGTCCCCTTTGATTTGGTTTTGTCTATAAAAGGGCTCACCCAATGCACAAAATGCTCTTTGGCTTAGTTTTGGGGTAGGGGGAGGGTGGGCGTATATGTACGCAACCTTCCCCTTGCATTTTTTGCAAAGTGGCTGTTTCCACGGATTTGGTTTCATGCATATATTTTTTCATTTTTTTAAGGATATATAGGTATTATAATATTCTATTGAGTTCCATTCAAAATGGAGGTCCTATCTAGTATGTTAAATAGCTAGCTTCTGCTATGCATAAGGTGGTACCATGCTACATTGTTACACTCACATGAGTAGGCTTAAGACATTTACTACTCAAGTAGGTCATCTCCAAAATATTTGCCAAAACAGATGGGAGGAAACTCCAGAGTGTGATTTACACCAGCTTCTTTACTCTGATACTACTTCAGAAACTATCTGCCCTTAAGTCAAAGTCGATGGACTTTGGCTCCTTATTGCGTCATGTTTCAATAATATTTGATGGGAAATTGAGTTTTTATATCAGTGAGATTAAAACTCTTTTTTTTTTTTTTTATTTAACTCTTTCTTGACTTTCCTTTTCAACTGGTGAAGTTGTGCTGTGCATAAAGCCCTGAAAAATCTGTTTTATAATAGATGTCTATACTATTCTACAAAGCAAACCCTGGCTGTTGGTGATGTCAGGGTTTGAAGCCCAGTCTTATTTTAAATGTGACAGTATTTAGCCCTGCAAAATTTACAGTTAATAACTATTGAGGGTTAAATATGAAAAAGCCTGACATCTACAAATACATGCCCATTGAAAAGGTGTAACAGTGCAAAATTAAACAGAGACTATTGCATAAAGACAAACCAAACATAGCAGTAGAAATATGGTGCCTTTTGTGCTGATGCAGTGTCTACCGAAACATTAGTGGAAGAGGCTTGACATTTGAGAGGGATTTCATTCTTTTTTTGATGCTTCAAATGAAGAATTGTATTTTCATCCTCAATTCTTCTCTCTCCATCATTTTGTAACTTTTTAGAGAAAAATAAGTTGAGAAATACTCTTGGAAGTGCCTTAATGGAATTATGTCAAAATTAGTCCTATGCATATGTTAACATTTTAATTCTTAGAATTATGTTATAATTATGTCGCATTAGATTTTTATACTTTATTGTAGTATATGGTATGGAATTTCAAAATTTATTGATATAGGAGCAATTTGAAATTGGCACTTGTTTTTGGAGATTATCAGAGGAATTTCTTATTATTTTAACTACTACGAGAAATTTAGTTGTGCCGCGTTTTTTGGTCAATATGTAAAGAAAATTGCATTTACAAAAGTGTGAGTCTATATCTTTGAGAAGATTGAAAGTCGCCTCCTCACCAAAAGATGTAGAAAATCTAGTAGAATTAATGTCAAGGAGCGCTACTAATTTAGAGATTGAGAAGTGAAAAGATCAAATAAATTCTTTCATCATGAGTAGATGATAAAATGTAGACTGATGAAGCTGCAATTTCAGTATGTTGTTGAGATTCACTGAAGTTTGTATCTGGTGGTGTAATTTGAAATCCACTTCCTGGAAACTGAAGTTCTCGTTGCTGTTGGATTGGCTGTGGATATTCCTTGTTATGCATTATTTAGTAATGATGTTGACAGGGGTTTAGTGAGTGTTGGTATTGTGAGCCTCTAGTTCTGATTAAAGAAGATCAATCTAATTCTGTTATTTGGTGATGTGAAAGTTTTGATCCTGGATCCTTTAGTCCCACAGTTTTCTCTCCGTGCCATGTGGGGGAGGGGAGATGCCTTCCTTGTAAATTTGGTGTGTCATCATCCACTTGTTTATTTTATTCCTCATTTTTAGGGAGACTATATAGCTTCTACTGCTAGACTTGGGTAGCCTTTTTGAACAATACTTAATTTCACCACCAGTAGATTTAGCCTCCCTAATAGAACACTATCCTCCTTCTGTTCACTGGTTATTGGAGAACCTTGTATTTCAATTCCCTTAATGGCTTGTTCCTATTTCCCTTTTTCTAACCAGTACTCTGAGTCTTTAGGACTCTGGCCAAATGTTAGTAGTTTGAGGATTCACGAGGGGATGGAGAAAACTCGTTAGTTTCATGAATGTTTTTCTCAAGTGTTTGCCTTTTTTGTCCTCTTTTAAAGTTGTAGAGGTTGTTGACTTTGAAATTACTTGTCATTATAGTTTCTTGGGAATGCACCTCCTTGCTGCTCTTTCCCTTTTTGCTTTCGTTAAATAGTCTTTTTTTCTGGATTTATTTAAAAAAAAAGAAACAAACACTCTTCAAGTGTATTTATTGTTGAGACGAGCTCTTCTATGAACAGAGTACCTCAGAGTAAATCTTGAACATCCATTCTGCTGATAACATCTAATTCTAGTAAAATGACCATAACCGTAAGAACTCTAAAAGAATCCAAATTCTGATCCTTCTATCTCTACTTGAAATGTATCAACATCCTTATGATTTTAATACCCTCCCACTTGAAATAACCGTGGAACAATTTGACTTTGTATTCGTAGAAGATTTAAGGAACCGCTACATGCCTGTGCATGCAGATTTGATTACAAAAATAAGGATGATCTGATTTCACTTGGTAGGATTCCGAGTATTTTTGGAGATGCTCGGGAACAGTTTTAAAGTGATTTGTTAATCTATATTTGTAAAAGACCTCACATATTAGAGTCGCATCTGTTTCTATCTATGGCAATCTTGCACAGATCAGATGCAGACCAAGTGAAGAGGGCACTAAACAAAGAAGCTTTGTGTAGTTCGCACACTGAATTTATTGAAGGCTCTTGTATTAGCTTTAATCTTTTAACTGCCTTACTCAACATGAAGTCTAATAACATCAAACTTGCCCCAAAGCTCCAATTCGGAAATTGGAGGTTATAACTTGTTAAAGCTCCTTCCAGAAGTGGGAGCTAAGTATAGTCATGGTGGGACCATATATTGATCACTATGTGCTGATCCCAACCTGAAGATGAAACAGGTAAAAGAACATGGGATCGTCCATTATAACAGTAGATCTGGTATCCCATAAGATCAGCGTAGCCCTGAGAGAACTTCAACAAGGAAAGTATCCTAACTCCTGAAATAGACTCTTTGTTGTTGTTCATAAAGCCAACATTTTCCGATCTAGCTAAAGGGGTGTTAGATACTCAGTTAATAGGTAAGGCTGGCTTAGTGCTGAATTTCACTATTTAGGCTGATTGATATTACTGTAAAAACTGCCAAGTTTTCTGCACATATTAAGAATAGGAGCAAAGAAAGGAGGTATAATTTTCTAAAATATCTTATGCATATTGTTGGAAACTGCTAATGGTTTAATTTCTAATGAAGCCATGGTTTTTGGATATTCACATTTTGACACCTTCAGTAGATTCATTTTAGTGCTTAAATCTCAACACAGTGTGATGGAAAATTTTCAGTTCATTAAATAGGCTCAAAGTCTTCAGGGTGCAGACCACTTCTGGGAGTTCCTAAAGATAATCTTCTTTAGCAATAGGCAATCTATGGTACTTGGAACATTGCCACGGTCATGATGTAGTCCCACAAATATCATATTAGAACTATTGACCAACTGCTGTGTAGATCTAACCAAACTTCAACTTTGGGGGCTCCGCGCTCGTCTATCCCCCCTTCCCACCCCAGAGTCCTAGAAAGAAAGTGATGCGTAATGCATATGCAAGTGATGGTAAACACTAGTTATATACGAGGAAGCAAAGACTTTTGTCCATATAATTTTTATACTTTCTTTTTGTCCTTTTTCTTTAAGATAATAGCAATTTCACAGTTTGTAATTCTGGCCTAATCATTATTTGCTGGGCTTCTATTAGGGAGGCTCGTTGGCGTCTGACTTAATTTCATCATGGGTATGTCAGAACCCTTTGGTTCAGAGAAGACTGCAAGCTCGAGTTGCACCGTCTACAAGAATGTCCCAGTTGAGGAACCGTCTTGCCTATTCATCTCCTTTGGTAGCACCAAGAGAAAGAAATTTTCATTTTCCTTCAAACATGGATGTAAACACGGTATTGGTTCATTTTACCTTTGAGCCTTTTGAAGAATGTTTACCATCAAAAGTGGTCTGGTAAAATAGAGATTTGCAAATGAATAAATTACATTATACGAATCAACTTAAGCTCATGGATAACAGCTGTCTCACATGATACCAAGCAAACATCACATATTCAATTATATCCTTCTCCAATTTATTTAAAGGTCACATGTTCAATTACAGAACTGCTTGAGCCGATGCATGAGCAGAGGGGTGTAGAAGTTTCATAAAAGGGTTATTTTCTTTAGTATGATGTTTTTAAAAACATTCAACACGGAATAAGCATTGGGCCACTGTTATCATGAAATTGGCTTCTTACACTATTGTCTGCTTCATGGCTTGGAGTTGGTTTTTCCCTGCTTATGTCCAGATATTAAAAGTTATTCACATTATAGTGATTTCTTGGCTTATCTTGTAGAGAATGCACGTACTTGAAGAATTAGAGTCTGCAGTAGGTGATCACAGTAATGCAGGGGCAATTGGTCAGTTGCTACGGCTTCAGCGGGATTTTAATGAGTGAGTGAATATTCTTTCTAACTAACATATTTATTTTCTTAATCAACTTAATTTCCCTCACTTTATGAAATAAATATGCTACTCACCATATGCACATTTGAATTATTTTGGAATTGTATTTTGCATATTGAATGTTAAACATGTAAAATGTACCCCATGTAATGTAATTATCGGGTACATGTATAGACCTTTATAAGGTCCTCTTTTCAAAAATGAGGACACACACTCTACATGGTTCCCTCCTTGCTACGTTTCAACATATTATTCTTTCCACAAAAAGCAAAAGAAGAAAAAGAAGTTATTTTCCTCAAGATAGTGTTTTCTATATAAAGTCATCACTTGTGACTATTAAATTTTGCTATTTTTAAGTTGGATTCCATATGATTGGCCATATACATGTCCTGGACTAAATAACTGGGTGATTTTAGACATTAGAACGGTAAATATAGAATATGATATGCTATTGAGGCAACTTTTGGACATTGAAATGTAAAATGGATAAAACAGATCACTTTTGTTCATGAGGTTGATGCCCTTATAAGTGCAATGTGTTCTTGGAAACCACTTACGAAAATTTCAACTTGTTATGACATGAGGGAACTAGCATGTGCGGTGAATTGTGCAAGTCGCTGCTGATAATTATGCCAGTGCCTTCTTGTCTAAGTTTGGTGAGTTACACCAGTTTGTTGCTTTGACCAAAATGGAGGTCACACTCAAGTTCGAGAAACTATAACCGCACATCCCCCACTAAATGAAAAGAGGCCAGCCCTACCTTATCTTCCTCAGGAGTGCGCTAGTGGTGAAAATAATTCTTGCAGCGGTTAAGCCACCCCAAGATATTGAAGCAAAATTTAAGTTTGGTGTATCTCGCACTTAACTACCATGATCTGTATTACCAGCTCGTGTACCTCAGCCAACTCTTGGATCAGAGAAACCTCAATTGACAATATTACCTTCATTCTGTCTAGTTTTGAAGCCACAAGATCGCAAGATAATTCTTCTAATCATGCCATGAGCTCTTTCTGTTTGGCTTGATTGGCCATCCAATCATTCTCTTGCTCCACCTTTTACTTAGCCCAATTTTCTTGATGCATCTTCATAAACATCTCGATCTGCAGTTGGAACGTCAGCAACTCGACTGTAACTTTGCAGTCTGTTACCAATCTATTTTGCTCGTGGGCTTGGAATTGAGTTATAGGGCAATTAACTTGGTAATCAAAATAGGTAAAGGTTGGCTTGCTTTTATTTAGGGATATTCTAGCCTTGTGACCTGTGTTAATTAATATGACAAGGACTCGTTCCAGAGAACCCTACGATCCGGAGGTCGAGAAAGAACCTTGTGAATTCTGAGTTTTGGAGGGACTCAAACCTCTGGGAAATTGTTTGCTTATCTTCTCATTGATAATCTTCTTTCTATATACAAAAGAGAGACATAACGATTCCCTATATTCTTGTTTGTTTTTGGATTCAAATTCCCTTTATTCTCATTATAAATAAAAAGATCAATTTTAAAATTCTAACTAGCATAATATGGAAACGGCAATTAAGCAAAGACTTATCTAGTAAGTCTTAAGAGTCTACTTCTTATTCTGGATAGCCCTAAAATGTAATTGCCACATTTTTCTAAACGTGAATCCCAACAATTATGTCATAATTTGAGGTGTTATTGGTTATTGTGGGTCCATAACATTTTCACTGGGATTTATTGCCCCTGAACTTTTAGTTTGTTAATTATAACTCTCAAACTCTTTTATATGGTGAAGGAGATGGCAACATAGTGATTACAAAATTCAAGTTAGGCCTGCCTCTCAAATTGGTGCTTCTGAGAAATTCTACATGGGAAGTTGCTATTAATTAATTAGATTCTGTGGACACTTTCTTTTTCTGTTTTTTTTTTTTTGTGGTGATAAGGACATTTACTTTGGTGATATTGTTGGATGCTTTTGAGTACATTTGTGTTTACATTGCCCTTCATTATTGTGTCTGCATTCTCAGCTTCTGTGGTGCTGAAAACTGTTTAGTTGATTTCTTCAATAAAGTCATCTTAGGATTGTGACAGTTTTTTCTCCTCATTTGCCCATTAAAAATAAATCTATAGAATTATGACATGGCTTTTCCCATATGGATGCAGAAATGATTATGAAATGTTATTAGCCCTTGACGAGAATAATCACCGGCATGTTGGAGCATCTTCCAACCAGATTAATAGTTTACCGCAGTCAACAGTACAGGTATACATAGATATATATATATATATATATCTGCATTTGCATATGTTATTTTTGTCCTGTATTTTTTTTTTTTGGATTTCCATGATAAACTGTTTGTGTTATGCAGACTGATAACTTTGAAGAAGTTTGTACAATCTGTCTCGAAACCCCAAGCACCGGAGACATCATAAGGCATCTCCCTTGCTTACACAAATTTCATAAAGATGTAAGACCTTTCGGTCTTCAAGTTTTGAAATACTTTGAAATCAAAGGGTTTTAAAATACCAACTCATCTTCATTCATTTTCCTTTTGTCATGTGCAGTGTATTGATCCTTGGTTAAGAAGAAAAACCTCCTGTCCTGTTTGCAAATCAAGCGTTACCTGATGCAGCAATTTCATTCTTTCGGGTATTACATAAGAAGGGACCAAGACATATCCACAAGCCATCTGACCTTTAGAGTTAATGAATACCCTGAGCTCTATGATTTCTGACCGCTTTTGGTTGTTCTCCACATTGGCCGTGTGCTTGACAGCAGATATTGCCCGCCCTCCCCTCTCCCTCTTTTCTTTTTGATGATAATACTTGCTCATTTTATTTTGATTTTAAGATTAAGATTTTCTTGGTTGGGCCTCTCACTTTCTATGCTTTTCTTTTTCACTGCCAAATGCAGTGGAGATCAGTTTCTAGCTTAAGTGCAGTTTTAAGTTATTGGAGGAGTGCCTCAAATCAATGTCCTAACTGGTCTAGAATTTTTCCCAGATGCATTTGGAGGGCTAGAATCAATTGGCATGGCCTTGTCTTGGCAAGCCCTTCAAGTTCGGCAGAAGGCAGACAAAGACTCCTTCAATCTAGTGCTTTGCACATGGCATATGCACACAATTAAGGATGTTCTTGTCAATGGCATTGAACTTGACCAGTGGTATGGCTTACTCTTTTTTCAGTGGAAGAAAAGGTTAATGTTATGTTACAACAATTTGCCATAATAGCATTTTATACTAAAAAATTGAGTTTTATTTCTTATTTTTTAAATTTAAAGATTGTTAGAAATTCTTACTCTGGATCGTAAGTTTGATAAACGAAAAATATTATTCATAGCTTTTCTAAACTCCTTGTTGATTAAAATGCTAAAGAAAAATAATAAAAACTAATATCCTGCATCAGATTGCCTCATCATTTTCCTGTTCTCTCTCTGGTGTTACATGCATTTGATGGTAAATGTGTTTTTAGATGTGTGCACTTCTCACAAAATGTTGCAAGCAGGTGCTTTAAGTTGCATCAGAATTGAATTAAAAAATTTGACATCACATAATAACTAATGTGAGAAAAATGTTTATCTTTTAAATTGCTAGTATTATCAAAGATCAAATCATGCTTTATGCATGAAATATTAACGTGGAAATTTTAGTCCCTAAGGGGATAGTCTAGTGATACAAACTTCCCTCTCTCAATCTGATGATCTCATATTCAAATCTTTGTATAACAAAAAAAAAAGTGGAAATTTTAGTTTTCATATCTATCATCTAATATTTGGTATTTACTTTATTATAAATACAATATTGTTAAATATTCGCATGAGTAATTGAAAACAATGATAACTCTGTCGAACCAGAGATGGAGAGAAATTTATTCGAAGCATATCTCTACATAGATGATACAGAGTGGAGACTACAAATATGCATATTCTAATGGTAAAGAATTTGAATTAGTAATTAATATGGGAAGAGAGATTAATTATGTATCATAACACTCCCCCTCAACCTGGGTGGTAAATGTTCGCCCCAACTTGTAAAGGATGTAATGCTTTGGGTGTAGAGCTTTTAGTAAGGATACCTGCTGGTTGTTCATTGGTGTTGACAAATGGTGTTTGAATTTCTTAGGCAAATGTCTATTAGCCCCATCTTGTAAAGGATGCTGGATCATTGCAGCTGACATATGGTGTTTGAATTTCCTTTCCTTGCACAATCCACTTTTATGTATTTTGCTCCTTTGTGGAACACCAGGTTTGAGGGCATGTGAATGGCAACTTGATTGTCACAAAACAGTCCTATTGACTTTGGAAGAGAAAACCTAGTCCATAGGATAGGCTTTTGATCCAAGTTGGTTCACATGCTGCAGAAGTCATTACTCCGTATTCAGCTTCATGCTTGATGACGTTGCAACCACATTTTGTTTCTTACTCTCTGGGTGTCTCTACAAGGACATTTTGTTTCTTACTTCTACCTGTTACTATGTTTCCTCCAACAAAAGTGCAGTGTCAGTGGTTGATTTTCGATTATCCACACTTCCTGTCCAATCTGCAACAAGCCATCAACATACCCAGAGATGCCCATATTTCATCCACACACCTTTGTGCTGCAGTATTCTATCAATCACCTCAATGTGTCTAGATCTAAGCTTATGCATGGCTTGACTAATAAGACCCGCAAAATATGCTATATATATATATATATATATATTTGGTTCCCTTGGCTAGGCCCCTGACCATTAACTGAGATCAGTTTCTATTAATCTAGACCGACCAGATGTGGGACCCACTATGCGGGGCAGGTCTCCCAACAAAAGGTTCTCCGTGCCCATGGGGAGTTGAACACCTGCATGGTTAAGGGGCAAAGATGTTTCTATCCATCTACACCACCGATTGTTGGTTGCAAAATATGCTATATATTGGGTCTAATCATAGTTAAATTAATTAATTTTCCAACAAGTCTTTGAAATTGATAAATATTCTTACTAAGAATTTCATAATCATCATAAACAGAGAATCAGGAATTTAGACTATAGTAGTTGAAGCAGATTTCTTTTCCTTTGGCAAACACATAATCATTTATTAGAACGAGCTCAATTCCAAGGAAATATTTCAATCTCCTAAAATCTTTAATATCAAATTTCTTAGTAATTGTTTTTCTATTCCAACCTCATCATTTCCTGTGATCACTATATCATCAACATATTTATGGGAACAATCACAGAATTACACCTTGAATCTAAGGCATTTGAGCTCACCACTGATTTTATGTTACCATACTCGAGAAGACTGCTTCCAACCATGTTTTGCCCTTTTAAACTTGCAAACAAGACCTTTATTTTCATCTTTGTGACCTGGAGAAATGTATATAAACACTTCTCCCTCAAGATTACCTTGTAAAAATGCATTTAACATCCATTTGATATTATTCATTTTGGCAACAGGAGCTTCATAATCAATTCCTCGAGTTTGTGTAAATCCTTAGCTACAAGTTTTGCTTTATGCGGGACGGGAAGGGTATGATATTGAGAATATTGAATAAAAAATATCCTCTGATACCATAACACAACTACAACTCTGCTGTGCGGGAGGAAAATTTATTTAAAGCATAACTGTGTATACATAATACCCAAAGAGACATTATTTTTTTTGGGTACCATGGAGGCAACCGATCCAATATTCGGGATTTCATTCCGACTAATCTGGATCGATCGCTTGCAGAACCCAATTGAGGGGCAAGTCTCCCAGCATTGATTTTTCCATTCCCATGGGGATCAAACTCTCGACCATGGTTAAGGGGCGTTAGACTTCGAACCAACTGAGTCATCAGAAATTGGTCTAAAGAGACATTTTATGTATGAAAATTTCTCAACACTAATGTTTTTCGTTTTCCAAATATACTACTAAATTAATTAATATTTATATAAAAATTTTTATATTTTTTTATTTTATACATTTTTCTATGTTCAATGAATTATTTAGTTATTTAATTATAATTTTTATTTTTATGCTTTTATTTTATGATTAATAATTATATATTTGATCATTTTAGATTTTTATTATAAAAGATGATTATTCTATTATTTATATAAAACAATTAATATTCACATAAAAATTTTTATATTTTTTATATTTACACGTTTTCTCACGTTTCAGTTTCTTTTTTTTATATGGTTTTAAATCTGTTTTTATTTTTCTGTTTTCATTTTTATAAGAATCTGGAAAGAGACTACAGATATATACACATTGAATTTAGTATAACATCTACCCACTAGAAATAATGAAGATTTTACACTTGGTTGAAGTGTGTCCACCAGAGATTCAAACATACAATTCAAACTAGAAATTAATATGAAAAGTGAAATTAATTACGTATTATTAGAGTAACTTTAATAAAGTTTTTCAGAAAAATTGTATAAAATATTGTATCTGTATTTTGATTTTCTATTAAAGATTTATTATTTGAAACTTATAATTTAATATATCAATTTATTTTTTTTTAAATTTAAAAAGATTCTTATGGTAAAAAAGATTTTTTTTAATGGATACCTTTTTCTTTGCTTCTATCCCTCTTCCTTATTTCTTCAATAACCTCATCTTTTTTATCATCATTACTTATCCATTTTTCTTCTTGTTCAGATTGTTTTCTTAATAATCAATTCTTTTTTTCTTGGGTTCAGTTGGAGAGAGAGAGAGAGAGAGAGAGAGAGAGAGAGAGAAATTGAGTTTGCTGAGAGAGTGATCGTTTTGAGGAGAGAGAGCATAGAGGGTGGAGGAGAGATGAATTTGATCCTGGAGGTGGTGGAACACCATGTCTTCATGGTTGAGCATGAGGGTATTTATACATACATAAGTGTGTTAAACACAAAGTTACTACATCGAGAAAATAGATAAGTGTGTTAAACACAAAATCAGAAAATAGATAAGTGTCTTAAACACAAAATCAAGGCATGCATATATACAATATGTAGGGTGCGTGTGTATATTTATTATTTACTCAGAGACACACATTTAGCCTGCAATGCCACAGAGTTCTATCAGTCAAGCCAGTTTAGTCTGCTAGTGAAATCACGTTAGAGCCTTAAATTGCTACTATCAGAATATCCCACAGATGCAATTCATACGGAAGATGATGGTAAATACCGGATCACACCAATATCAATAAGGAAATTCATAAGAAGAAGTGTTCTAACTTTAAATTTTCAAAAGAGAGGCAAGTAACTTTTAGCAAAAAATAAAAACAAAAAAAAAGGCAGGAAGCATTCTAACAAGAGCCCCTTTTATTAGGAGCAGCAGTTTAATGCTCCCAGTAACATTGCATTATTATGATAATCACTAACCATAATGGATTAGGGAATTACAAATCTATAGAGCATCTTTAGACAATTGATTGTTGCGCTCTACCTTCCGCACATTGCAGAGCTCATCAATGCCATCGCCTCTTTCAAAAACAGCAGCAGCACCCATTCCAGTGCCTGCAGTGAATTCAAGCATTTTGATACTCCCAATCCAATATCTGCAGGATGTGGGGTTGGGGGGAGAGGGAGAGGGAGGGAGGGAGAGAGAGAGAGAGAGAATGAGAGTACCTATGCACATTGAAATAACACCAAAACGACAGTCTTTCCCTCTGCGCTTCATTTCGTGCAATAGAGTTGCAACACATCGGGCACCTGCAATGAAGGATTAGTGTTGACAACTCATTACCACTCGGGAAGATCAAAATCTATGGTTAGTATAGTGGCGATTGTGCTCATCAACAAAGATATACAACATTATGAAGCAATGAGCAAATTCCAACTTATAATAATCAAATAATAAGTTCCAAGCATCGAAATAAACCATTCCTACCAAATGAGAACATCAAACTTGATTGGCTCGAGGAAGATCATATCCATGTTTATTTTTTTATTTTTTTTTTCTATTCACGAGTTTAGTTGTTTTACTGATAAAAAAAATATTATCACAGTTCTTTACTTTGAAAAGCATTTCCAATTTTATATTACCCCTACACTATATCCTAGGGGCATCCTCTCACACCGCCCGTAACTTGCAGAAATAGTATATAACTGGTAGACTAATTAAAAACCACCCCAAATCCAATTCATATACATGGTGTACTGGAATCAACAGCAGCACTAAGAAATGATAGAAAGACCCCAAGTTATCCACCAGTGTAGATGTAAGGAATGGATTAAAAGAAATAATGAATGGCTAATAGCTCTCCCAAGTACCCAAAGAAAATAAATAAGGGTAAACAACAACCAAAGAAATTATACCAACCAACTTGACAGTTTCACAGCAAAACAAGAATTTTTTATTTTATTTATTTATTTATTTTTGGGGGGGGGGGGATAACAGTAGGAATCCTTATTTTGGTGGAGTAAACCCACTGGGTAAATAGTCTACAAACCACATGCACCAAACAAAGGGTAAATCCTGAGTGTACTCAAACCTTCCCAGAGCAATCTCAAAAGTTCAATTCTTGGACCTTATTTGGGGAAAGGTACAGCAAGAATCATTCGTAAGAATAGCAACTCTAGAAGAACACTTGTACAAGGAAATCAGATAATCCTAATCTATCTTGACCCCAAGACAAACATGAGGAGTGACAAAAAGAACAGAGTCGAAAATGTGGTAATAGACATTATTTTAGATGATTTAGAAAAGAATTAGGTTGACCACATCCGTATGAAGCAAAAAACCCAAGCACAGAGAGAGAGGATGCCTAATATACCACTATTTGATGATTCAAAGTTTTTTTTAATATATTTTTTTAACTGTAGATAACACAAGTGTAATGTGTTAATAATACCTGTTGCACCCAAAGGGTGCCCAATGGCCATTGCACCTCCATTAACATTTATCTTCTCTGGATCAAGACCAAGCTTCTTTTGGCAGTATACATATTGGGAGGCAAATGCCTATAGCAGAACCGATAATCAGCCATATGTTACTCAAGGAAGAAACTAAGAAGAAAAATCATCCTGATATTTTTTTCTTTTAAATATATAAAAGGAATATATCATTGATGTAGAGAAAAGTAACATGATAAGGAATCTTCCCATGGATATAAGAGGAAAATGATGATAAAAGACAGAATTTAAAAGATTCAAAAAGGAAGCAAGCACTATGAAAGTGATGCTGTACAATTCCTCATATCCTCCAAACTGTAGTTGTTAAAAGCCCCCAATGCAGGAGAGGACTATAGAAGCACTAAAGCATTAAAGTCTGGTCACACCATAAAAGAGTGTTGGGATTTATTTATTTATTTATTTTAAGTTTCTAAATTATATACCTCATTTATTTCAAACAGATCAATGTCTTCAAGCTCAAGGCCAGCAGACTTCACGGCAGCTGGAATTGCAACAGCTGGGCCAACACCCATTATGGCAGGATCCACACCAACAGCAGCAAAAGTCCTGCATGAGGATTTACACCCACCTCAGGAAACAACAAACCAAGTAGGAGATGCAAGAAATTCACAAATATTAGTGCTCCAAATACGTAAATAATGATTTCATACATATACATCTATACACATGCACATATATAGAAAGAGATAGAGAGAGCAGAGGACGCCTGAATACAGGCATTGTGTACCTGAATACACCAAGTATCGGCAGACCCTTACTCATTGCAACACTTCTCTTCATAAGAAGAACCGCTCCCGCACCATCGCTTACTTGGCTAGAGTTTCCTATACAAGGAATCCAAAAGGAAAATCAATGGCCAACAAGAACACCTTCTCATTAGAGAAAACACACATACAAATCTCAAAAATACCGGCAGTTGTAGACCCATCTTTCTTAAATACGGGCTTGAGCTTTGCAAGATCTGACAATGACGTGACAGGCCGAATGCCATCATCAACAGAAACAGTAATAGTTTTTTCCTCTCCTGATTTTGGATCAACAATCTGTTTGTGGAGAAAGAAATTCATAGAAGCAGAGAACTACCACAAAGAAGCATAGACATACATTCAACCCCATGATCTAGAACTATTAAATAGCTACCTTGGTGGTCACAGGAATTATCTCATCTTTAAATTTACCAGAAGCAGTTGCAGCAGCAGCTTTCCTATGGGACTCGACCTTCCAAAAAAAATCAAGGTTCAATCAAATATTTTTATCACGACAAATTTAAGGAAAGAAGCTATCAATGTAACCCACTGCAGCCTGGTCCTGCTCCTTCCTAGTTACACCAAAACGATGCGCAACATTTTCTGAAGTGATACCCATGGGAAGAAGACAATCTTGGGCTTGCACAAACTCTTTTACCTGGTATAGCGGAAAAGGCCTCAGTAACTCAGATACTATCAAATTGTCAATTGGTATATCAGAAAAGAAGAGAGGACTTACTTTTGGATTGACTGATCCTTCCCACGCCATATGATTTGTTGTCATAGACTCCAATCCAGCGCCAATACCTATGCATATGTTCCATTGAAAATAATCACCAAAACTTTTGAAGAAACATTTCTAGTGTTTCCACACTAAGTATAAGAAATTTTACCAATGTCATAAAATCCTGCTTTAATAGCTGCAGCTACATCAGCAACTGCTTGAAGACCTGATGAACATTGTCTGTTCACTGTTCTAATAGGTACGGTTTCTGTGATAAATGAAACTTACACATTAGATGTGTAGAGAAGAATAAAACAAGATAAAAGGTACAAATAGGGAAAGTAAACACTGTGTACCAGGAAAACCAGCATAGAACGCAGCCATCCTGCATTCACTAGCCCTTTGGGAGCCGGGTGCCAAGACAGTACCCACAACAATATCCCCAACTTCACTTGGGTTTATCTTTGTTTTCTCTATCAATGCCTGGTACCAGCAATCATAAAGGATTTAAGACTATCTTTAAGTTCGGGGAACAAAATCAGAAAGTGAATTTGGACTTTTCGACCTCAACCACAGAAAAAGACCAAGTTACCTGAAGAACTGGTGCAAGCAGATCGTCAGCATAAGTATCCTTAAAACCACCCCGTTTCGACTTGCAAAGTGCAGTACGATAAGCACTGCACAATTAAGAGAAATCCAAAATAAATTCCAACTGTTAGACAATAGAACAAGATAATGGTAATAAGAATACAAACAACAACAATAACAAGGCATAAAAGCAATTTCGCATCTTACGCTACTATGACGATATCATCCCCAAAAACAGAAGTTCTTTGATAGGCAGCACTATCCCCTGCTATGCAGATAGAAGCCTGATTCCAAAATCACATTTATTTAGGAAAATGCCTTAGATGTAGGGCAAAATTCCTTCAAACTAAACAAGAGGGCTTTCCATAACCAGCTTAAAACAAAAGGCAGTTGATCAAAAAAAAAAAAAAAAAAAGACACTCAAAACAAAAAGTTAGCTTAAGGATAAATTTTCAGCAATAAGCCTCTTTGATGAAACTGGGGAAACTGCCGAATTTCTAAAACTTGCAGAAAACAAGGAAAAAAATAATTCGGCCAGAAGTTCAGTAGCTCATTGTCAAATGCAAAAAATATCTTATATGTGTCCTTGCAAATTGTTAGTGGTCAAAAACTCAAGCCAGGCCTTATTTTTTTTATTGCTTTGGGGGGGGGGGGGATCAGTTCATATAATTTGCACTGCAGCAGTTGAATTTCAAGCGTCCCATCCAAAAAGGGTGATCTTCCAATTCTTAAAATTCAGCAACAAATATCAGTGCTTAGCAAGCGCAGGTCACAACACAGACAATTCCTGTTACCCTCGCCCTCTGGGGAGATAAGCTGCTTCATCGGAAATAATCACCAAATTTCTGGAGTTCCTAATTTTCCGTTGTAATTTTCTCAAGGAACATAAATATTAATCACGGTCAATCTCAAAGATTGGTCCAGGATTCATAATTGTACGTCTCAACAAACCTCTAGAGTATATGGGTTTGCCAACATTAGAGCGCACTAAAGTTTTGAGAGCTAGAAAGTCCCATCACTGTTTTTTTCCTAGGAGGGTCGTTTAATATTCTATTTTCTGATTTTTGTTGTTGCACAGTCACTTAAAACTAAAAAACTCCTTGATTTTAGCATCAAAATTAATGTTAGTATATTACTTCATCATCATACTGCCAATCGATTATCAGAGAATAGAGCTGAAAAGTAAACCTCAATTTCTATTCATTTAGAAAAATGAAGTCCAAGGATCAAGACAAGAGACATTCAAATTCGATGTTTTCCAAAACTAAAATCCCTAGATCGAGAAAATTGTAATTCAACCAATTCAGAACATGAAGCATAAAATCCTAGATCGAGATAATCATAAGGGAATTTGAAGTCAGATGATCAAATTCTCAACATCAGTAGAAGTGGAAAGGCTCACAGGGAGAGAAAAGGAAAGACTTACAGAGAGAGAAGAATCATGAGTAGAAGAAGAAGAAGGACGGAGATGATCGAGCAAGATCTTTTGTCTGTTGATTGCCTTCTCCATTTTTCTCTCCTGCTAAAAAATGACGAGTAGGTCCAGAGCAACTTCGAGAGAGAGAGAGAGGCTGGTATCTATACAAGGATATTACCGAGAAACAGAAACAGAAACAGAAAGAGGAACAGACAGAGAGAGATAAGATTAGGCGCAGGCAGTGCCTGAAGAAATGAAATCGATCTGTTAGAGGCGGTGACGATGATTCTCCTCCGTCAGCTGCGGAAACTTTTCAATAATAAAATTTCCCGTTTTAGAATTATTCCCAAACATTTCCTATTTTTAAAAATGTACTTAAACTTTTCGATAGTAAATATAAAAATTTTTATATTTTTATAATATTTTTTATATTTACATATTTATCATATTTCTATTTTTTTATAATCATTTTTTTCTATAATAATAATTTCACATGAACATGCTAGGATATCTCACTCACTTTTTTTTATGAGTTTGTCGTCAAATCTCGAGCTCCAACCTAAACATTTATTATAAGAAATTAAATATTTTCTTTTCTTGTCCAAATGATGCTTCATGTTTACTTTTTTGGGCAAATTTAAACTTCCATAAATAAATAGTGTAAAATAATTAGTTGAAAGTTATAGGTAGGAACGCGTTATTCGATAGAAAAATTAATGATTAAAATGTCATTAGGGAATTTTTTATGATAATAGTACTAATTATAGAATTTCTTATTTTAGTAGTAATAATTATATTGATATACACGTAGATTCAGTTTGATAGGTGTCTATTCAATAACTTTTTAAAAAAAAATAAGTTTTTATCATATTTATCGTGATTATTTTAGTAGTATTAGTTATGTTGATATACAAATGGATTTAACCCGATAAATGTCTATTCAGTATTTTTATTTTAAAAGGATAGATTTTAGTTATAGTGATTGTAATTATTTCGTAATTATACGAAAAGAGTTAGGTATACACAAGATTTTAATTTTGAATCATAATTGAATCAAAATCGAACATTTTATACTTAAATT
The DNA here is from genome assembly GCA_033439265.1 of Dillenia suffruticosa. Lineage (NCBI taxonomy): Eukaryota > Viridiplantae > Streptophyta > Magnoliopsida > Dilleniales > Dilleniaceae > Dillenia > Dillenia suffruticosa. The sequence goes on from JAVTVX010000001.1 coordinate 13,804,984, forward strand.
AAAATCATGAATATGGTTTTGATTCGGTTTTATAACTGAAAACTTTAGATTATTAATTCAATATTAGATTTTGATTTTTAAAATCAAAATCAAAATTAAATTGAGACTTTTAAAGAATTTTAAAACATATAATCGAAATAAAAAAGTGAATCATGAAAAAAACGAACCCAAAAAATCACGAAGAAAACATAAAAATAAAAAAATCATAAAAGATCAAAATGAAAATCAAATCAGAATTAAGTCGGCATTCGAAATTGTTTAGCTCGAGAACGGATAAAACCAAAACTAAACCGAAAGGGGAACCAATTCCAATTGCGGCTCTTTTTCCTTATGAATTTCTAGCTTTGCCATTCTTTAATCCTGCGTTGGGTGGTATTTCGCCGTGGTGGTGATGGAATGCACGCGCCGAAAACAGGAAGGCGGAACAGTAACACATAATGGGAAAACGTGCCGGATGGGGAGTAGTCAGCAAATAATCCACAAAATCCCAATCCACCTTTCCATATCATTTTCCGAGATCTCAATCACCTACGTCACAACGCACCATTCTAACGGTGCTTCCTTCTGTTTCATTCTGAAGGTCAACCATTGTCATTTCATTCTAAATTCTTGTTATTTTCATCCAACTTTTTAAATTAGGGAATATCATTTCTCATCATTGAAATTTATTTATTTTTTTGTTTTCTCACTATTTATTTATTTGTAAGAATCATTCTCAAATTTTTAATTAATTTTTAAGTTGTAGGCTTTCTTAAGTTATTTTATATGATTAAACAGTTACAATAAAATAATAAAATTTAAGTTGTAAGATATGCCACCGATACTTGCATATCAATACTCGAGGGGAAGACTAATCTATGATATATATCGATTTAATTTTAATGAACTTTTAAAAAAATTAAATAAAATTGACACTGAATTATATAATTAAAATATTATAAATAAAATAAAATAAAAAAATGATAAATCTAAATAAGAACTTTATCTATATATATATATTTTTAAATTATATCGATTTTAAACTCAACATCACATATCATCATTGTTGAAAGTTGTTTCCTTTTTGTTTTATCACTATTTATTTATTTTTAACATTGTAAATAAGTAATAATTGTAGATAAGTAATAAAGAAATATATGTTCCAATAATTAGATATTTTATTATAATTTGAATTTTAAAATACGGCACCATTACTAAAAAATAAAGAGAAAAGAAAGAAATTAAGAAATTTATTCAGTATATAATAGATATATAGCGCTATATCCATATAGTTTTAGTAGTCAATATGCTATGGTATATACAATAAATATATTTTCAATATTATTTCAATATATAATATAAATATTGTGTTACCATAATTTTTATTACCAAAATTATATTAAAAATAAAAATACTAAAAGTTGGAAATTATTGACGGTTATTTACCGGAGGCGAATGATAAAATTAATATTATTTTTAATTCATAGAATATATTTAAAAATATTAATGGTATTTAAATTTTTTCAAAAAGTCAAGAGACATTTGGCCCGTCGTCGCTACACCCGTTTTTAAGAAATTTTTTTTTTTGATTTTTAATTCAATTTTTTATGTATTTACAACAAAATTTTTTGATTTGATACCGGTAGCCTTTAAAAATTAAGTATGAATGTGCACAAATTGTTACTTTTTAAATATATATTTAATTTGTTGTCATATTATATATGTATACATGTGATTGGATGGTTATTTAATTAATTTTCATTAAAATAGTTAGTACACAATAACAATAGTTGTTATATTTATAACATTTTGAAATAACTTGAGTGTTATGTATTTTATGTTATGTTCGACATTTTTATAATATACGTATATAAAATTGATCAATTTAATATAATTTCAAGTTAAAAAGAATAACTCTTAACCGATCAAAACGATTTCTTCGGTTAGAATTAATTCTTAGAAACATTGAAGAATTAATTCATGGAAATATTAAAAAAGCGTTATAATATAATATTATTTGAACTAAAATAAGTTCAATGTTTTATGAAGTAAATTATATTAAATTAAAGATGAAAATTATTTTGATATTATATAACAAGTAGATTGGGTTTAGGAGTAATGTAAAGTTTAATTAATGAAATACTACGTTATACAATGTGTGTAATGATTATATATGAATAAAAAAAACGAAAAAAAGAAAAATTAAACTCACAACCAAAACAAAATTAAACTTAAAAATTTAATTTTAACCCTAGACTCAAACATTTTGAATTAGGGTTTGGCAGACTCGAACTCAAAATGATCCAAATTTGATTGGAATCGAGATGATCCGACCCATGCTAAATAATATAACACATAGATCATTAAATTCACACGAAAAAGAAAATTGGGCTTCAAAGAATCATTTTCTAGATGTTGGTTTTGGGCTTAAAAAGAAGTAAATGCTCAGATTGTTTTGAGTTAAGCACACTATACAAATATTTTAGCAAAGTTTAAAGTTGTATCCTAATTACCGTTCTAATTTAGGATGCTCTATTGACAATAATTATTATTCTAATTTACAATACTCTATTTACAATACAACAATTCTAAGTTAATGGTAGGAAATAAGGTCCAAAGGTTTAATTTTTCAAAATTGTAGTAAAGAAGTTTTTGTTTTTTGGTTAGAGTAGTAGAGAAGTTTTAATAGATATAGGACTTGCCAATTTATGACCTATGGTTTATTAGTGCATGCTCGAAGGTAGTGATTGAAATTTCTATTATTATATAAAAATGAAAAAGTTAAACTTGGGTTGGCCTTTAGCGTGAAAATCAGTTTGGGCCTCAGAGTGGACCATGTTTAAGAGATGGATGAATGGCCAACAGAAAATTGATTACACTCTTGCCCGGAGTGGTACCTTTGGGTTCATTTGCAGGTTGTATTTTTGGGCATCTCGGACACAGCCCAACTCAAAAGAGGTGAATCTGCGATACCTTTGAATTGAAGCCCAAATATTGATTAAACTCTCTCTCTCTCTCTCTCTCTCTCTCTGGTACTGGACCAATCGTTATTTGGGCCCCACCAATCTGGTTAGAGCACTGTGAGATCCATTAGGAGTTGATTATCTTAAATCCCATTTTTTCTATTTTGAGGGTTTAAACTTGATGTCTCTGGTTAAGGGGATAGAATGCCCGACCACTCAACCCGAAAGAGTTTGGTTCTCTCTATCTCTTTTTCTCTCTCTCCCTCCCCCTAACTCCCCTTTTGTTTTATAATAAAGATGTGGTTAAATAATGTAAGATGGACATTAGCTTAGCTACCCTATTAGGTTGTTAGCAAAAGAGTTTTTGCAAGACGGATAGTTAGTTTAGTAGAAAAAATGATAAATCTTTTAATTAATATTTGGATTTGAATTTTGAGAATAGAAAGAGTTATGTTGAGAGATCTCTCCCCTATAAAGGATCCGACAGTAACTTGAGTTGTATTAATCGGATCATGGTTCTAGATATCTGTTGATCAAGTAGAAAAAAAAAATAATATGAAAATTTTAATTTACCCCATGTCTATTGCTTTGTAGTTAAATCCAAACCGGTCAACAAAGTCTACTCATAAGATATGAGATGACAAGAAACCCTCCATGACCCAAGAGATGCATGCTCGTGACATGAGTGATTTTCTATAGTTGAATTCAGTTGGTCCAGTTTATCTCTATCCCATGTCTCAGTGGTCAACAATTTTAGCAATCTTTCCACAATAGAATCTGGGTGTTTCATTTATCACCTGTATGGTGTCACATCAAACAAGCACAATCCAAAATGAAACTAATGTTATTTAGAGGCTTTACTTGTTCTTTCGAACCCCCAAACATTTTGTGTAACTTTGACTTGGCTAAAACATGGTTTTGTGATTTTGAAGTATCATGTCAAATGTTAGGTTTTGCAGCTAGCCATGTTAGATTGATTTCTCCTGAATTGTGGATTGAGATTTCTTGTCTACAACGTTTGTTCCTTAGATGTTTCCATTGTCTAATGAACCAAAAATGCCCTTTTTAGACCTTTCAAAGTTGGTGACCTAGGCTTATATATATTTATCAAAATCCAATTTTGATGCGTCTTTGTGTGCTTCCTAACTCATGCAATGCAACTTACGTGATCCATTTTTACCTCTCTCTCTCTCTCTCTTCTTTCTTTTTTTTTTTAGGGGAAAATGAGTAAAGTTTTTTTGATTGACAGTTTAATATAAGTTGTCTTTCTTTTTCTTTGTTAATGAGTTATAAGTCCATCGACACTATCTTCTTTTTCGTAAAAGTTTTAAGTTTGAGTTTTTTTTTAATGCATAAAAAAGTCTTTTTCTTGGATTTGAACAAATAAAATCAGTATTTGAAGAATAATTTATTATCTAAATTATTGACTTTTTTACTCTTTTATACTTTCTTTTCTCACTTTATTCTAAAAATAATTATAAATAATCTCGCTATGGTTCGACTCTTTTTAAAATGCCTATATAATTTTAAAGAGATAATTATATGTCTGATCCCTAAACTTTGCTTCCTTATCACAAATTAGTCCCTACAGTTAAAAATATTATCTTGTGATTCTCAAACTTTCAAAACCGTATCGTGTTGGTCTTTCTGTGGTGACAGGGTACCTGTTAACTATTGACGTGGACTGACGTGACTGTCTATGTGGTCGTACGGATGCTAACATATCATTGGCATGTCAATTCCTATAGACATCTCATGTTGCCACGTTAGTAATTTACGACGTGGTTGTGCCACATTAGCAATTTGCTAACGTGGCTATGCCAAGCTGTAAAATTGCTGATGTGGCACTGCGACGTCAGCACAAGATGGTATTTTGGTCTTTTCATTGTCCAGAATAAGACTTTAGGGTTTTTTTTTGTTTTGTTTTTCTATAGTTCTCGAAAGGAGGACTCCTTTCATTCTCTTTAATTTGTTGAAGATAGAGAGAGCAATAGAAAGCTTGATAGAGAGTAAAAGAGAAATGGAGAGAGATTATATTGAAACAAAATAAATCAGTTATTTATTACATTCAAGGAGACATATGAGGATTTTTTATTGTGGTCTTGAAGGTGGGGTTTCCATTATTAGACGGTGAGGCTAAAGAAGTCCTTTAAGGTATGTAATCTAACCGTTCGATTTGTTTATTTTTTATGTTTATTTCTAACATTGATAGTGATGATGAAGAGATACAGCCCAAAGGGGATAGAATGAGTTATGAGCAGTTCAAAAATGATTACAACCCTAAAAACATAGAATTGAGGAAGGGCCAAATTTTTAAGAGTTTAGACTTTTTTAAATGTGTTGAGAGATTACGTTATCTATAATAGGAAGAACCTGAGATATATAAAAAATGACAAGTCTTGGGTTAGGATGATGCATGTTGAGAATTGTAACTGGTTGGTATATGTAAAGAAATTATGTGATAATGAGAAAGCAGCCCTACTGATCATATACAGACCTACACATACTTGTGCAAGGTCATGAAAGAATAAACATGCAATAGCTGCTTGGTTGGCCAAAAAATGGATGAAGAAAGTCAAAGATGATCCAAAGATTAGAGTGAATATGTTGTGGAATAAAGCCAAGGATAAAGTTGGGTTAGATTATACAAGAATGAAGGCATGGAGAGCCAAAAAAAAGGGCTAAAGAACTTGCAAAAGGGCAGGATAGCGAGCAATTCTTTCTCTTAAGGCAGTGCTTTGAAGAAATTTTGAGAATTAATAAGAGGAGTAGTTACAAGATTGAGAGTTCAATTGACACTGGTGGAGAGGATCCTATGAGAGTCATATATCCAAATACTCCAATTTTTAAAATATTGTATATTTGTCTCGATACATGCAAGTGAGGTTTCTTGGCAGCCTATAGGCCTTTCATCGGTTTAGATGGCTGTTTCTTGATGACAGTATTTGGAGGGCAATTACTGGTTGTAGTTGGTAGAGATCTTAAGATAGAATTTTCCCTCTGGCTTTTGCCATTGTTGAGTTAGAGAAGACGGATTTATGGAGATGATTTTTGGATCATTTGTTGACAGACCTTAGGGAAGACAGAAGGTAGGCTTTCATTTTTGATTAATAGAAAGTATGTACTAGTTTTCCTTAATAATTTGTTGCATAATTTTCCCTCGAATAACAGAATTTCTATCAGAATTTTCAACAAAAAATTTTCTATCCAGTATTGCATATAGCAGAATTTCTACATATTGTTTTGCATATAGCAGAATTTCTATCACTGTTTTACCCTTCATACAGCAGAATTTTCCCTCTAATTGTTTTTGAATTGTAGATTTATGTCTTCTAGGGATTGATTTCAGACTTGTCCCCCCACTTTAAACATAGATTATATATTAGACACATGTATAACAATTTTTACAAGAAGATCCCAGACAAGTTGAACAACATGTTTTATGCTGCTGCAAGGGCCACCTATGAAGCTAAATTTCTTAGAGCCATGATAGAAATCCAAAAAACTGACCTAAGAGCCTACGAATGGTTGATGGAGAAAGAGAGAAACTTGGACAAGGTAAACATTTTTCCTATTTAGTAAATGTCACACATTAGTCAATAATTTATGTGAATCCTTTAATGTGAAGTTATTGGATGCAAGGGAGTAGCCTGTCATTAGTTTATTGGAGTTTATCATAACTAATTTGGTGGAAAAGTTTGGTGAAAATAAGACTAGTTTTTCATCTTTTGAAGTAGAAATTTGTCCTGTCATTCAAGGAAATCTTGAGAGTTTGATGAAACAAATCAGACATTGGTTTCCTTTATTGGCTGGTGGTGGAATTTATGAGATTCAAACTTCAGCAACAAATTTATGTGTCTAACATATAGCAGCATTTTTGTATAAAATGATAAAGTTGAGAAATATGTGTCTAGTTACTATACGCCATTTGCCTATACTGAATGCTATGTTTCGATTGTCTACTCTTATAATGGTCCCAATGTATGGGACAAAAATGATGTCCCAACGTTGTTGCCTCCAATCTGCAAAAGGAAACCTGGGCATCCTTTAAAGAAAAAGAGAAAGGAAACTACTGAAATTCTACCAAAAGATTCCCATCAACTGTCAAGAGTTGATTCAAAAATCAAATATACGATATGCAGGGGAGTTGGACACAACAAGAGAACATGTAAGAAAAAGGTTAAGTTTTTTTGTTTTTTTGTTTTTTTTGTTTTTTTGTTTTTTTGTTTTTTTGTTTTTTTGTTTTTTTGTTTTTTTGTTTTTTTTGTTTTAACTATATTATCTTGCATCCTGAAATTGTGATGAAGTGTACAATAAGAATTAGTTTTTTGACTAAATCATTCAATTATTGTAGGGTCAAGGTAGTTCATCTCAAGCTTCCCACCACCAGTCCCATGAGGTTGATAAAACAACTCCTTAAGTTTCACAAAACCAGCCACAAGTGATTAATCCAACACCTCATTTAAGATAAAATCTTTGTATTGAAATTGTAATGGTTCCAAACTGTTGTCTGCGATTGTAACGCACACTTTCTGAAACTGCAAAATATAATGTTTTAAAATGTTTTGAAACTGTGGGGTAATATTTTTGAAACAGACTATGGCTTTGTAGTTAGTTTTCTACAGTGTAATATACTGAATTGTGATGTTTTTTAAGATGCACAATGTACTGAATTCTGAATCATTCTTAATTCTAAAGGTTTTGTTTCTCCTTTTAAATGAAGGTTATGTATTTTACTCATTCTGAAGTATTTTCTGCACATTGAACTGTTGCAAGGTTTTTTATAGTGATGTAAGGTTTTTCTACTCGCTGAGCTGTTGTAAGGTTAATGAAACTTTAAGATATATATATATATATATATATATATATATATATATATATATATTTTTTTTTTTTTTAATGTGATGTATTGTAGTAAGCCTTTTGCATTGCTTCATTCATCAATTTAACCAATTCCGATCATAACCAATGTACTGCAGGCATTAACCTTCATTGCTTCATGCACCACTATAACCAATTGCTGCATTGGTTTATGCACCACTCTAACCAATTTTTTATGAACACTTTTGGACAAATTCAACAATAGTGTTTCATTCATTTCTTCATTCATTCATATTTTACAACAGCATTTTTACATTTTCCTGACAAGGACAAAACATAATTTGGATTTCTTTCATTTTTAAATATAAGAGCAAATATTAAAACTATAATAGTAATTATTATCCATACACATCTAACCCCAAAACATTGTTCCAATTACATCATTATTTTGTAGATTTAGATTCTCTATCTTTATCTTCAAATATATTTCCTCCATCTCTAACTTCTGTAGAGTCAAAAGTTGATTTTCCTTCTTCAACCTCTCGATCATGGTACTTGCAGCTTCCATCTTCATGTTACAATCAGCAACTATAGAACTGCATTTTGTCTTTTTCTCCTCAATTTTGTTTCTGAGACCTAAGATGACCTCAATTGCTTGATCAGACAATGGTAGATCATACCATTGAAAAAAATCATAAGTATTCCCATTCTATATAAAAAATGGAGAAAATTTCACAAATGAAATGGTGATTAAAAAAATAGAGAAAATGTCCCTTACCTCAATTTTGAAATTATGTTTAAAAAAAAATTATTCAATTTATCTAGAAATCAGGGCAACTGTGAAACCTCTGTGAAGGATTTCAACAGGTCCATGAAGTCACTAAGATAACATCATGACCGCATCTACACTTCAATAGAGTTTCTTCTATTTCAAAACCCTAAACTTTGAGAGAGAGAGAGAGAGAGAGAGAGAGAGAGAGAGAGAGATTGAAAGTACGAGTAGAAGAAGCCACTTTAATGGTGTAGAGAGATCAAGAAGGAGATTGAAAGTGCGAGATCGAGAGAGATTAAAGCTCTCACTTTCTCTAATTTGAAGTCTCAATCTCTCTCTCTATCTCTTTATCGAAATAGAAAAAGTCACTATAATGGAGTGAAAAGGTAAACTGCACAGTAACGGTGAAAAGACCAGAATACCCTCTTGTGCTGATATGGCAGTGTCACGTCAACAATTTTACAGCGTGGCATAGCCACGTCAACAATGTTGACGTGGTAACATGCAATGTCTATAGGAATTGACATGAGAATGACATGTCAGTATTTGTACGACCACGTAGACAGCCATGTGAGTGCACATTAACAGTTAACGACCATCTTGTTATCATAAGTAATAGAAGGAGCGATACGATACGGTTTTAGAAGTTTAAGAATCACAATATAGCATTTTTAACTATAGAAACTAATTTATGATAAGGGGACGGTTTAAGAACCGAATATGTAATTATCTCTAATTTTAAAATTAATAAATTATATCTAACATTGACATTTTTGACAAGTAGTCTAGTATTTTGACGCTTGTCTTTTTCCATCACCTTTTCTATTAATGGCCGAAGACCCAATTGGCACCTCTGTTAAAATGGTCAAAAAAATTGACCAATCCCAATCTCAAATAATGAAATTTCAAAATAAGAAGGATCTCCAAAAAAAAAGAAATATAAATATATACTTTCTCTCTCTCTTGTTTTTTTAGAAAAATAAATAATATTATTAAATATCACTCTAAAAATTCTTGCTCCAAAATAAGCCAAAGACGTGTCTGTTTGTGAGATGGTCACCAAGTTTCAATGGAAGGGATGAGTGTTCACCCATTTGTATCATCCCTCCACGAAATTGACCATATGAATATTCCAACGTTGTAATCATGTTGAAGTATGAAATTGACTACAATTAGATTTGAAAGTGTTTCCAAAAAAAAAAAAAAAAAAAAAATGGTAGTGTGTTACTTTTTTTTTAAGTCATATTATTACAGAAAAGGATAATATGTTATTTTTGATAAAATGATCGAGAGATCATAATTTCTTACGTTCTTCAAAGAAATAAAAAAAATACCATTTTTGAAATCGATAAACGAGTTTTGGGATTATCTTAAAACTGAAAACTTTATTCAATAGAAAAACATATAACTATAATATTTTTTTATTTAATCAAGCGAACTTGAGTTGCAAAGTAATTTATAAAGATAGAATTTAATATAAATTAAAAATACTTGCATGCTTTGATACAAAAAAACTGTTCAATACTAATGTTTTATATTTTCGAAACGTTTTTTATTTCTAAAATGATTCAACACGCTAATTAATTAATATTATTATCAATACTATGGCCCATCCGCTTTGCCTTTTTTCAAGAATCGAAAGATAGTATCAATGATTTGTGAGTCTAGTAACAAGACATTACACTCTTTTAATTAATGTTTCAAATTTCAGTATTAGGAATGAAAAATAAATATCAGGAGAAAGCACAAAACTACTCGAATCGAATTAATTGAGTTCTCGGATACCTGCAATCAAGTTTTGGGAAAAAAAAAGATAGGAAAGATAGTGATGATAACTGATGTCGGAAAACCAATACAATTGGATTTTTACAGAACCCTTTGTGAGTGAGTATCAATATAGTTTAGTTTCTTTAAAAATCCTACACCATCACTTTCACTTTCTTTCTTGGTTATTCTTTCAAGACTCCAGAATTCCTCTTTTCTATAATTTCTATGATCATAGCGTTTCTATGATCATGGCGTCCGTTCAAAAAGATGCAACAAGGCCAAATCTTCCACTAATAATCCTTAGAGTTGAATTACTCCTCTAGGTTATATTTGGGCTAAATGTCACTCTAGGGGTCTTCAAAAGAATTATTCATCCGACATTCCATCGAGAATGTTAAAAAATGGGTATTAGGTTGCCCATAAGAGCTCGATCCTATTCAGTTTATCTGAATTCAAAATAAGAGAGTAATGGAGTAGTTTTTCCCCGAAAAAACTAATTTTCAACTTCATTTCCCTATTTGAATTTAAAATGTGGCCTTTAAAAAAATATATGAAAAGAATGAATCTGAAAGCAAAAAAATCATTCTGGTATTCAAAAAATTAATAGTTAAGAAAATAAAGTATTGATTAATCATTTTGCAATGATTACATCACAAGTTGATGTGGAACAGGTTTTCAATAATTATCAAGATCGGTCCAAGAAAGGGAAGGAGATCCATTAACTTAGTTTTAGTTAGTTTTCAATTTTCTTTAATTTCTTAATTTTTCTAGTCTCTAAATTTCTTTAGTTTCCAAATTTTTTCTATTTTTCAAATTACTTTAGTTTCATAATTTTTCTAGTTTCCAAAATTCTTTAGTTTCCTAGTTTTTGGGATTGCATTCTTTATAAATATTTGTAATGTTTCATTATTTGGAGACATCATTAATAATATTTCCTTTGGGGTAATCATTCTCTCTTGAAAGTTCTTGTGTTTTGTCTCTTTTGCAAACTTTATTGTCTTCCTTTTATCTCTCCGTCTTAGGTGGTATCAAAGCCAAAACTTTTCTTTGCGATGGCCAACCAAGACGGTGAAGGCAGCATTCTTTCTGACGTGCTCAGAGAGTTATGAACCGTGACGGTTACAATCTAGACTCTTATCTGTTTGGGTGGAGTGGATAGAAACAGATCTACAAGCATTGTGGACAAATCAAGGCAATTTAGGAGGTGAAGGTGGCGTTAGGAGAATCACTCAGGGACTTTTTGTCAATCCTATGTTACTTAAACAATCTTGTAGTGTTCAGACCAATGAGAAGATTATTTAGGTGAGGATGTTGTTGAGTTTTGCGGTTGTAACCCTAATTCTAGGGCAACCTACCAATATTGATAAGAAGAGTTTTGATTGAAAGCGGATAACCCTTTATTCAAAGGGAATCTAAATATTAAAGATTTCTTGGACTGGGTAGTAGAAGTTGAGAGGTTTTTCGACTTTGTAGAGATTCCAGAGAATAAACAAGTAAAACTGTTGGCATATCGATTAAAAGGTGGAGCTTCTTCACGATGGGAATAGGCTCAGGTCCAATAAAGGCGTTTGGGAAAACAACCAATAAGGTTTTGGCCAAAGACGAAGAAGATGTTGATGGCCATATTTCTTCCTCCAGATTATGATCAGTTTTTGTTCCATCAATACTAGACGTTGGTGCAAGGGCAAAAATCTATGGCTGAATATACTGCAGATTTCTTGCGATTATTAACACGAAATAATTTGATGGAAACTGAAGGTCAACAGGTGGCTAGGTTTATTCATGGATTAAAACCTATGATCTATGATAAAACTGGTTGTCAAATCATTTTAACCCTTGGCGAATCCCAGAATATGGTCTAAAGAGCAGAGTCAATCGGGTTTAGGGGATATTACGGCAATGATGGTACCTGCAAATCCTTAGGTGAGGCATCTAGGGCAAGCTCAAGAGTTAATACATGATCTAGTTCTGAACTTGCAAAGAAAGATGTGGTCGAGAATGCGCCTGCAAAGGAACCAACCAACAACAACCCTTGAAGCTGATAGGGGATAAGTATTACAGGTGTGGGCAAGTTGGGCATAAGTCTAACAATTGCCCTGAATGCTGTCAAGTTCATCTGGCTGGCTATGGTAGGGAGGATGATGAAAGGTTTGTTGATGAGAGGAAGAAGGGATTTGTAAGCCAGATGAAGAATACGAAGATGTGTAGACTCTGGTGGTTAAAAAGGTGCTGTTGATCCTTAAGCGAGATAATACATCATGGAATGGGCTCTTTCGAACCAGTAGAGGTAGTCTGGTTGCATGTACAGATACTCATTGCATGGCGCAGAGGACAATGGCTTACCAAAACCATTGCAGTCTGCAAATGCCATTGCTTCATCAGAGGCTGAGACAAAGAAGAAAGTGGTGGTGCTTGGAACAGGTTAGACAGGAGCAAGCTTTTTGAAAAATCTGAAAAATCAATCATACCAATATTGTCTTTTTTGCAAACCCTGTTGTCTTCTTTCTATCTGTTCCGTGTAACAAGTAAAGTAATTTAAATTGTGCAAATTTAAATGGCTCTATTTTTTTTTTATTTTTTTTACAGTCTTCAAATAATTTTCATACCAAAATATCAAAAAAAGAATAATGATTTAATTTTAAAAATTTTGAAAATATGATTGTATTTTATGTATGAGAATACATGAAATAATATTTAAATGTTCTCATAGGATTATATTTCCAAATTAGTCCCTTCCCTCTATCCTCCGGAAGAAATTGAAGAGAATAAAAGGGGTGGGAGCCATATTGAAACGCTTTCCTTCTCCATTGCACCCTATTATTTTCAAGAGTCCTCCGGGGGTTGAGAGTTTTAATTGTTGGACGAGTGATTATTTTGCTACGATTCAGCTATGATATTTTGATAAACTTTTGCAAAGTGTTAGTAGTAATTCTAATATTTCAAAAAAAATGGGAATATATTGAAATTATTTTTTGGTATAACCAACTCGTATTCGTAATTATATTTCGAATAATTTGATTCGAACGTTGTCAAATCCAATTTAAGGGGAATTCTAATATAATTTTTTCTATTTTTAAAATTTCAAACTCGAAATTTAGTTAAAAGATTTAGCATTTATTATCTACTATGCCGACTTTCTGTTCATTAAGGGAGCATATTGGAAGTGTTAAATTAATAAAACTTGCCTCAAGCTGCCAATTTAGTTATACCCTAATGGCGGTTCCAGTTTGCTTCCGGGACACTTCATGTAACTCCTTTATTACATTAGATGGCTTAATATGGATAAAATTAAAATATATACTAGCCCTTCTCAATGTATTCCTTTATGGAGATGAGGTCCAATTCATATAAAAGTTCTCAAGAATTTTACACTTTGAATCATTTGTGATGCCAAAACTGCTTATACCCTGCATCTTACCCTTGAGAAAGAAAGACCCTTAACAAAAGAAGAAAGTTTTCAGCATTGGACAGCTTCTTTGGAGTGAAAAACCATACCGGAGTTGCTGGCAGAAACTGACATGCATGGTACAAAAGGAAATAGGATTCAGTCTTGTATTTGGCAAGTGTCACAGTTTCTATCAAATGCAACCATATGTTGTGGGTGGAGGCCGCCTTTTGATTGTCCAGCTGCTCGCCACTCTATATTAGGATATATGCACGTGTTAGTACTACAAGTAATTCTATGTTTTGTACTTGGAATGGAACCTTAGCAGCTGCCAGCTGTAGCTATATTTCGTTGTTTTTGTCGCACAAAACAAACATAAGTACATATTTATAGAAAACAGTGTCTCCAGCGCGTAGGATTCTCATCTGCTTCCATTTGAACTTTGTCTTGCGGCGCAGAGCACTCAATGTGTTGTGTGCGCGAGTGCGAGAGGTGTGTTCTAGTTGGTCGACGCCCAATGGCATTGCCCCAAGCCCATAGCTTCATGCTCCCATTCACGTGCTTCCTTTTTTAATGTTTTGCTTCATCTTCTTTCCTCTTGACCTCCTTTTTTCTCTTTCCTTTATGTTAATGGAGGAAATTCTTCAGAATGCCAATACGTGTTAAAACTATGACAACTATGACATCTTGAGCTATTTGTGCCCAAATCGGGTACCATTCATTAGGTCGTGTGTATCTGTTTGATATATACCAAATTATTCTATCCTTCAAGAAAATCATATACCTAAGAATCAAATTTCCAAAAACCCTCTCACATGTGCAATCAGAAATCTCTACAACAATCATTCGAATCCTACAATAGTTTAGGCTTTTTCAGTTTTCTGCTACTCGTTTGATCATTCAATAGACGTTTGATATATACCAAGCTTTACTACTTTTCTAGACAATCTCAACGGTGGTAACCAGATCTCAGCTCTCTGCTATCTCTACCACTCGTCCAATCATTTGATAGTCATTTCGTTTATATAAAATTTTATTAACTCTCAAGTTGATCTCAATGACAGTAAACAGATTTTATTAGACTTTTTTTTATTAATATTCTTATTCAAATATCTGTTGCTACTCTTTATAGAATCTTTTCATTACCATTTTTATAAGAGTTTTTTATAGCTGCAATTATCAGTTTATTGTTGGTAAAATTCAATGCCCATTTTGTGGTGTATCATTTTTTTTTCCCAAATTCATGTGATTTTCGATATACTATATTGATTTTGAGGAAATTTTAAAAAATATTATATATAAAAATCAAACCAATTATTAAAAAATATTATATATTAGAATAAATAAATAATTGATTTGATTTTAAAAATATTTAATTTTCTTTGTTTTCATATTTATAACGATAAGTGTTTTATAAAAATTTATTTTGTTATAATATTTTACTAAATTAGAATTTTATATTACACTATTCTTTCCCGTCTTTAACGGGGTTTAACAATATTGGCAACTCAAAGCAACGTGTATTGAATTTGTTTTAAAACAGAACATTTCATTTGTAGGCTCTGGTGTTAATAATGCTTGGGTTTCGGACATAATCGATAAATTTATTCGGACATATTTCAAAAAGTAGTTCAAAATATATTTCAGTTACTGGTTGTTCAAAAAGTAGTATCGATATACTATATTGCATTTCTAAATCAAAAATTAAGAATCTAAAATTAAAAACAGATCAACAATGCAAAAATACTAAAAATTAGAAAATAAATTTAATCTACCAAATTCTGATTCAAGGGTTCACACATTCGATTGTTTCACTAATACTATGATTGATCCAAGGACAAACTAGTCTCAAAATGCATAGCAAAGTAAGTTCTAGAATAAACATACTATGATTGATAAACACTCATAAAAGGAGAATTAGAGCAAAGATGATGATATGCTCTTAAGGTTCAAAAGCTTACAGAATTGTTTAATTTTGTATCAAATCTATCACAATTTCATTTAATTCAATCATCAAGATCAATGAGATATTTAAAAGAATTTTATCCAAAAACAACTAATTACACTTACCTCTTTCATGCATTTCAAATCAAATCAACAATGCATACTAATTCAAAATTATTATCAGACAAAAATCAAAAGAGTACGAAGTTCCAAAGGAAATAGAAAAATGACATTGGTATGAAAATCCTCCCACACCTAAATACTATATTATCCTCAATATATGCAAAAGGTAAAAGAATTTAGGCACAAAGTTAAACAACTCATAACCAGCACAATTGTAACTAGTCTTAGAAATGACAGATGCTAGTCTATGAAATAGGACAATGAAAAGAAAGATAAAGAACAAGATAACTCCCCTAAGGTGATGGCGGGAATGGAAGTTGAAATCCCACAAAGTCGGCGAGTGTTTGAATATTCCTCTCCAATCGTGAGATATGTTGTTACATGTCTTGTACAGTTTGAGCCAGAGAAGTGAAAGGAATGGCCTCGAAGTATCGGAAGGACCTACAAAACTAGAATGAACTCTCGATCGGATGTCTCTCGGTGAGGTAAAATGATAAACACCATCCTTCATAGAGATAACACCCATTCTCAACAAGCACTCAAAATCCAATGGTTCAGCAGAATAACAATATTCATGTTATGATGTGCCAAGTTTAAAACGTTCAAATTTATAGCCAAGTGTGTGATCAATGATCCAAGAATTAATGGTCTAACAGAAAAATTCACAACATTTCGAATTTGGGTAGTAAGCCAATAACTAAGATTAACTTTCTGATTTTAGGTCATAGGCCATAAGAAAAATAATTTTGGTTTAGTGCAAATGGCAGAGTTGGCTTTTCTCCCAAAAAAGCCAAAAATCTTTGGATAATTTGCAATGCACGATCCTTAAGATAATTACTTTTTGAATGACTAGCATCGAAATGGTTAGGGTCATTTGTCATTTTAGACCAAATACTAAAGCAATATGAATTGAAATGAGGTGTGTAATCATAAATAGAAGAACAAGTAGATGTTCTAGAAACAGATGTGTCCATAAACCCTAAAACCTCATTAAATTGTGTCAAAGAGAAATGAAATACACTGTTCATCAATCTGAATTCAATGATTCCTGGAGTGTCTACTGTCAACTGTGAAGTGGTATCAAACCGAAATGTAGTGTAGAATTCATATGCGAGTTCTCTAAAAACAGGATAGGACAAATTCATGTAGTTACTCC
This sequence comes from Dillenia suffruticosa, assembly GCA_033439265.1. Classification (NCBI taxonomy): domain Eukaryota; kingdom Viridiplantae; phylum Streptophyta; class Magnoliopsida; order Dilleniales; family Dilleniaceae; genus Dillenia; species Dillenia suffruticosa. The sequence continues at coordinate 13,821,894 of JAVTVX010000001.1, forward strand.
AACCAATTGCAGATAACAAACCAGTGATTCTATCAAGCAAACCAAGTGACTCTAGTATAGGAACATGAAAATACTTGCAAGAAATAATAGGCTTGGTAGAGATATCAGAGTACTTGCGCTTGTGTTCTGTAGAATTGAACTTGAGACAGCCTTCCAACTTCGATGGTTATGGAGGAAGGATCGCCTTCCCTTTGGCAACTCGAGACTGCGACTTAGTTCTTCTTGAAGGGGAAGGAGGCTCGTTTGCAGTGTCGGCACTAGAGGAGACTGCAGTGGACCGTGGGAGCAACATGCGAGGCTTTCTCTATGGATCCTTCAGTTTGGGCATTTGCACCCAAGGCCCAGTATGCGATTTTGGTTGTTGTGAAGAGGCCGCAGTGGTTGGTGGGGATGATTGCATGGAGGAAGTTGCAGATGAAGAAGGTTGATCATCGGAGGAAAGTGAAACTGGCTCTCTGCTGGGGTTCGCGATTCGTGCTTGTTGGGATGGGGCTTCGTGTGATGAAGAAACAAGTTGTTGATCTCGAAGTCCATACCGGTGTTCTGCAACCCTTTTCTTTCCCCTCGATGGATTTAGGTCGTAGCAAAATTGGGAATGTGGGTATAGACCTTCGATCGATTCGGGTGGTGATTGAAGATGGAGAACGACACAAAGCCTTCAGTCGATGATGATTGATGATGATGGTCGATTAGGTTTGAGATTTGGGCTTAATGGTGAGAATCGAAAGAGGACAAAACAATGGAAAGCTTTTCAGAAACTTTTTTTTTTGCCTAAAACCGCATGATCATGCCTTAAGCGGAAGACTGCTTCTGCCCAACTTTTGAACTTCCTTTTTGAAAACTGCATGATCACACCTTAAAAAGGGGACTTCTTCTGTCTGATTTTGTCTCAATTGCTTTGCCTGTCTCTTGACTTGGATAAGTGCAACTCTTAAAATCTTCCATCTTAGGCACCTAAAAATAAATCAATAAGTAAATAAAAGGAACAAATGTTACTAGATAATATTCAAATTAAATAATAAAAAAATATAAAATCAACTAAAGCAAACTCCTAGAAACTGTTTGGGTTGCCTCCCAACAAACGTAATTGTTTAATGTCTTTATGCTCGACGTTCTCCACTTGTATCTCTTCAAGGAGACTTCAACTTTACTTTGGAAGGCTCATATAACTCTTCATTCGTATCTAATTGTGCATTCAATTTAAAATCAATATCATATTTTTCTTCACAGATTTCATGCACAATTAAATCAAAAATATCAGTAGAACAAATTGATTGACACTCATTTGGGTACTTCATAGGATAAAACTAATAAATTTAACAATCTCGTTGTCGAACTCGACGGAGAAAGTACCCTCACCCACATCTATTTTAGTTTTTGTTGTCTTAATGAACGGTCATCCTAATAGAAGTGGAGCTGAATCTATGACAGGGTGTCATTCCATTTTCAAGATGTAAAAATTAGTTGGAAAAATAAGTTCATTAACTTACACCAAAACATCTTCAACAATCCCTTCTGGGTAAGCATAAGAGTGGTCAGCTAACTGAATAATAACCGCAGTTTCCTTCCCAATTTCAGAGCACTATAAACTGAGTAAGGCATGATATTAATAGGGGCTCCTAAATCTAGCATGACATGCTCCATTTTTTTTTACCAATAACACAAGGTAGAGTGAACATATTTGGATCCCCATATTTTTTGGATAGAGTTCTCTTGATGATATCAGATACATTCTCACCCATCTCATCACCTTTTATCTTCCCTACTTCCTTCTTGTATTCTTCCATCTTGGATTTCTCAAACCTATAAGGAAAAGGTGGCACAATTGTACTAGAAGCATTAGGCAAAGAAGGTTTGGATGTTACTTTGATTGAATTTTCATACTTGCGTTTATCTTCTCTGTCTATATCCTTTCTTCATCCACCTTCTTAGATGGAGTGAAGCTCAAATGAAGTTTCTTTTCACTTTTCAACATTATTGCGCTAATATTCTCTTTAGGATTTACTAGCATTTGTGAGGACAATTTTCCAAATATTTGTATCTCCGAACTGTTAACTGAGGTTGTTAGTTGGGAAATTTGGTGCTCCAATTCTATATACTCGTTCTCATTTCCTGTTGAATTTGTTGAGTGTTAGTCGCAAGAGCTTTTACTATATCCTTAAAGACATACCAGAATTTGAGGGTTGTGCATGTACAGGTGTTGGTCTATTGAAGTGTTGAGGTGGATATCATGTTTATCCCCCTTGGTTTCCATAGCTCAGATTTGGATGATCTTTTCATCCAAGATTATAATGAGTGGAATGGAGATCATACTTTCTTTGAGGTTGACTAGAAAATCCTCCTATAGCATTCGCTTGATGAGTGAGATCTTCTTGTAGGGATGGGCACATATCTGTCGAATGTTCTGGAATTGAGCATATGCCACAAATCTTGATTGTCTGCATTTGCCCTACAGCCAACTGACGAACCAAAGCACTTAGTTTAAAAATTTGATTTTCAAGATTTGAGTGATTTACCTCATTGACACTTTTTGTATCTCCATCCACTCTCATCCCAAATTGTTGAGAATTTTCTGCCATGTTTGAAATCAATTGTCTGGCTTCTTCCAGTGTTTTATTGACTAAAGCTCCTCCACTAACTGCATCTACCATACTTCTATCTATGGGTAGAAGTTTTTCAAAAAAATATTGAATCAAGAGTTTATCCGGTATTTGATGATGTGGGCAACTAGCACAGAGTTGTTTGAACCTCTCGAAATATTCATATAGTATCTCTCCACTATTCTGTTTGATCCCATATATTTCCTTTCTAATGTTGGTAGCCCTAGATGTAGGAAAAAATTTCTCTAAAAATAATTTTTGCATTCCATTTCATGTATTGATCAAACTGGGAGGTAAATAGTACAACCAATCTTTCGACTTATCCTTTAGGGAAAAAGAAAAGGCTCTCAATTTTATTTGTTCTTCGGTCACACCTTGGGACTTCATGTTCGAATAGACAATGTCAAATTCCTTCAAGTATTTATATGGATCCTCACTTGGAATACCACAAAAAATAGGAAGTAAATGAATCAAGCTAAATTTGAGTTCGAATGCTACCTCAAGAGCTGGGTATTCGATGTACAAGGGTTGTGGATTCAGATTTGGTGCAGCTAACTCTTTCAGAGTCCTTTGATGATCTGCCATTTTTTATTCCTTGTTAAAAATGAGTAAACAAGTGAAAAACACAAATTAAGAAATTAATGTAGTTCTCTGACAACAGCACCAAAAATTTGGATGGGTTTGTCGAAACTCTCAAATTAATACTGATTCGCCTAATGCAAATAAACTTATAGTAATAGTGGTACCGGGTCGAATTCCATAGGAACTAAATTAACTTAACTTCTTAGTTATTGCCAAAAATAAAATGGAGGGTTTATCAAATAAATTTCTAAATCAAATATTAATAATCTAAAATTAAAAGACAGATAAACAATACAAAAATACTAAAAATTAGAAAAAAAATTCAATCTACCAAACTTTGATCCAAGAGTTCACACATTCTATTGTTTCACTGATCATGGGTTAAAAAATATTATTCTTACAATTCATGCATTTAACCTTAAATTTATCAAGATAACCATAATAAATCTTGTGTTTTCCTAAATTAATTGACCAAACCCAGTATCCAATTAAAACTTATTATTAATCGACTGGGTACGATAGCGTTCCATATCAATATTATGATAGTATTAAGTTATGTGAAACAGTTAAACCAAAATATAAATAATCGGGATAGTTACAATTATTTAATTTTGTTCCATCGATTTCTTAGTTAAACATGAATATTGGTAAAAAAATCCATAAACATAAATAACCTAGTTACTACTTACACAATTCATTCATGACAATTACGGATCACTGAAATCATGGATAACAATAGCAAAATCAATATTAAATTAAATTATCAAATTAACCAATACCAATTTTTCATATAAATAAATCAAGAATCGATAAATAACTGAATTAAAAAGGCAAGAAATTAAATGAAACATATAACCTCACAGTGAAATCAATCAAATGAAAATTCCCCTTGAATTAGAATAAAGAAACTAACCACTCATGGTGCTGAGTTCTCAACAAAACTAAAAGAAAAGAAAAATAGGGTTTTCTCTTGAAGGAAGAAAGTAGCAGCCGCTTCCTTCTTCTAGGCAAATAGTGACGTGAATAATGTCTTCTAGGTTAATGAGGAAAGTCCTTCTAGGCCTAAAAGATTCTTCCAACAAAATGATAAGGAAAAAATCCACAAAAATAGGAAAATTAAGAATTTTACTCCTAAAAACAATTTCACTAAAAATAAAATTCCTAAATTAAAATACACTCTTCCACTCTTTGAAACTTCTTCCTTTTTTGTGTAGACTCAAATGATATCTTGAACCATTTAGCTCCAAAATTGCCTCCTTAATCCCACTTTGATCCAATCTTCAAATTTGAACCCCTAAAAATAAAAAACCATAAAACCATCCATTAGAGCACTAACTAATCTAAAATCAAACCATAATATCAATAATAAATTTAACAATTTGCACATTATCAATCATACCAACACTAATGCATGGCTTACTTATTTTGGGTACAATCATACCTGCACAATGAGTAACGTTATCAAAAGTTCTCGTGTTATCAAATTTGAAATGATTCATGTTCTCATTCTAAGCATTTATCAATAATCCTCTTTATTTCTGTAGTAGAGCATCAATATTGTAAACTGAAGCTCTGTAGTTCAATCCTACACTAATGCATGGTTGACTTATTTTGGTTATGATCATACCAGGATGATGAGTGACCTCGTCGGAAGTTCTCATGTTTTACCCATTATTTGAATTGTCGGTGAGAATGAAATTTGAAATGATCCCTGTTCCAATTCAAAGCTTTTATCGATAAGCCCTTATAGCTCAATGGTAGAGTGTCACTCTTGTAAACTGAAGGTCTATAGTTCGATCCTGCATGGGGCAATAATTTTGAAATTCTCTAGTTCAAATGGAAGGTCTCATTATTTTATGTGCATTCATAGAAGCACTAATGCATAGCTGAGTTATTTTGGATGCTATAATACCAGCACTCTAAATTATTTTGGGTATGATCATACCAGCATGATAAGTGACATATTCAGAAGTTCTTGAGTTGCACCCCTCATTTGAATTGTTGTGCGAATCAAATTTGAAATGATTCCTATTCCCATTCTAAGTTTTTATCGATAAAACCCTATAGCTCAGTGGTAGAGTGTCAATCGTGTAAACTTAAGGTCTGCATGGGGGCAATAATTTTGAAATTCCTTGGTTTAAAATGAAGGTCTCATTACTTTGGATGCAATCATAGAAGCACTAATGCATGGTTGACATATTTTTGGTACTTTCACACTAGCACGATGAGCGACCTTCTTGAAAGTTCTAGAATTGTATCCATCATTTGAATTGTTGGTGAGAATTAAATTTGAAATGATTCCTGTTCCCATTCCAAGATTTTATCGATAAGCCCCCATAGCTCAGTGGTAGAGCGTCAGTCTTGTCATCTGTAGTTCAATCCTGTATGGGAGTAATAATTTTGAAATTCTTTAGTTTAAACGAAGGGTCTCATTATTTTTGGTGCGATCATACCAGCAGTAATGCATGGCTGACTTAATTTGAGTAAGATCATACCGGTACGATGAGTGACTTCATCGGAAGTTCTCGTGCTGCACCCCTCGTTTGAATTGTCAGTAAGAATCAAATTTGAAATGATTATTGTTCCCATTCTAAATTTTTACCATTAAGCCCCTATAGCTCAGTGGTAAAGCACCAGTCTTGTAAATCGAAGGTCTATAATTTAATCCTGCATGGGGGTAATAATTTTGAAATTCTACAATTTAAATAGAAGGTTTCATTATTTTGGGTGTGTCTATACCAGCACTAATGCATGGCTGACTTATTTGGGTATGATCATACTAGCATTATGAGCGACCCGCTCAGAAGTTCTTATGTTGTACCCCTCATTTGAATTGTTGATGAGAATTAAATTTGAAACGATTCTTGTTCCTATTCTATGTTTTTATCGATAAGCCCCCATAACTCAGTGGTAGAGTGTTAGTCTTGTAAACTGAAGGTCTACAGTTCAATCCTGCACTAATGCATGACTGGCTTATTTTGGGTACGATCATACCAGCACGATGAGTGACTTCCTCAAAAGTTCTTGTGTTACACACCTCGTTTGATTTGTCTGTGAGAATCAAATTTGAAATGATTCTTGTTTCCATTCTAAGTTGTAATTGATAAGCCCCTATTGCTTAGTGGTAGAGTCTCAGTCTTGTAAACTGAAGGTCTATAGTTCAATCTTGCATGGGGGTACTAATTTTAAAATTCTTTAGTTTAAACTGAAGGTTTCATTATTTTGGGTGTGATCATATGAGCACTAATGCATGGCTAGCTTAATTTGAGTATGATCATACAAGCACGATGAGTGACCTCCTCGAAATATCTTGTGTTGCACCCCTCGTTTGAATTGCCGGTAAGAATTAAATTTCAAATGATTCATGTCCCCATTCTAAAATTTTACCATTAAACTCCTATTGCTTAGTGGTAGAGCGTTAGTCTTGTAAACTAAAGATCTATAGCTCCATCCTACATGAGGGCAATAATTTTGAAATTTTTTGGTAGCTGACTTATTTTGGGTACAATCAAACCAGCACTATGAGTGACCTTGAAAATTCTCTTGTTGCACCCTTGTTTGTATTGTCGATGAAAATCAAATTTGAAACGATTCTTATTTCCATTCTAAGTTTTTATTGATAAGCCCCTATAGGTTAGTGGTAGAGCATTAGTCTTGTAAATTGAAGGTCTGTAGTTCAATCCTACACTAACGCATGGCTGACTTATTTTGGGTATGATCATGCCAGCACGATGAGTGACCTCCTCAGAATTTCTCATGTTGCACCCCTTATTTGAATTGTCAGTGAGAATAAAATTTGAAATGATTCCTATTCCAATTCTAAGTTTTTATCGATAAATCCCTATAGCTCAGTGATAGAGCATTAGTTTTGTAAACTTAAGGTTTGTAGTTTGATCTTGCAAAGAAGCAATAATTTTGTAATTCTTTGGTTTCAAATGGATGGTCTCATTATTTTCGATGCGATCATACAAGCAATAATGCATGACTGACTTATTTTGGGTACTATCTTGCTAGCATGATGAGTACCTCATTGGAAGTTTTCGTGTTGCACCCTCATTGGAATTATCGTGTAAATCAAATTTGAAATGATTCCTATTCCCATTCAAAGTTTTTATCGATAAGCCCATATAGCTCAGTGGTGGAGCGTTAGTTTTGTAAACTGAAGGTCTGCATGGGGGCAATAATTTTGAAATTCTTTTGCTTAAACGGAAGGTCTCATTATTTTGGGTGTGAGTATACAAACACTATTGCATGGTTGACTTATTTTTGGGTGTGTTTATACTAGCATGATGAGTGGCCTCCTCGGGAGTTCTCGTGTTGCACTTTTCATTTGAATTGTCGGTGAGAATTAAATTTGAAATGACTCCTATTCCCATTTTAATTTTTTATTGATAAGCCCCTATAGCTCAGTGGCAGAGCGTCAGTCTTGTAAACTGAAGGTCTGTAGTTCGATCCTGCATGGGGGCAATAATTTTAAAATTCTTTAGTTTAAACGGAAGGTCTCATTATTTTGGGTGTGATCATACCAACACAAATGCATGGCTTATTTATTTTGGGTACCTTGGAAGATCTCGTGTTGCACCCCTCGTTTGAATTGTCTGCAAGAAACAAATTGGAAACGATTCTTGTTCCCATTCTAAAATTTTACCATTAAGTCCCTATAACTCAGTGGAAGATCGTCAATATCGTAAACTGAAGGTTTATAGTTGAATCCTTCATTCGGACAATAATATTGAAATTCTTCGATTTAAACGGATCGTCTCAGTATTTTGGTTGCGATTATACAAACACTAATGTATGGTTGACTTATTTTGTGTGCGATCACGCCAGACGATGAGAGAGCTCCCCGAAAGCTTTTGTGTTGCCCCTCTCATTTGAATTGTCAATGAGAATCAAATTTGAAATGATTCTTATTCTCGTTCTATGTTTTTTTCGATCAGCCCCTATAGCTCAATGGTAGAGCGTCGTCTTGTAAACTGAAGGTCTATAGTTCAATCTTGCACTAATGCATGGCTATGTTATTTTTGGGTACGATCATAGCAGCACGATGAGTGATCTTCTCGGAAGTTCTCGCATTTCACCTCTTGTTTGAATTGTCAATGAAAATCAAATTTGAAATGATTTTTGTTCCCATTCTAAGTTTTTATCAGTAAGAATTAAATTTAAAATGATTCTTGTCCCCATTCTAAACTTTTACCATTAAGCCCCCATAGCTCAGCAGTAGAGTGTCAATCTTGTAAACTAAAGGTCTGTAGTTCGATCTTGTATTGTGGCAATAATTATGAAATTCTTTAGTTTAAATAGGTTTCATTATTTTGGGTGCGATCATATCAGTACTAATACATGGCTTACTTATTTTGGGTACGATCGTACTAGCACGTTGAGTGCCCATTTAAGAAGTTCTCGTGCCGCACTCCTTATTTGAATTGTTGATGAGAATCAAATTGAAATGATTCCTATTTCCATTTAAATTTTTTACCATTAAGCCCCTATAACTCTGTGGTAGAGTGTCAATTTTGTAAACCGAAGGTATGCAGTTCAATTCTACATGGGGGCAATAATTTTGAAATTTTTCGTTTTAAACAGAAGGTCTCATTATTTTGGTTGTGATTATACCATCTCTAATACATGGCTGACTTATTTTGGTAACGATCATACTAGCACGAAGTGCCCATCTCCAAAGTTTTTGTGCTTCTCCCCTTGTTTGAATTGTCGATGAGAATCGAATTTGAAATGATTCCTATTCCCATTTTAAGTTTTTATCGATAAGCCCCTATAGGTTAGTAGTAAAGCATCAGTCTTGTAAACTTAAGTTTTGTAGTTCAATCCTGCTCTTATGCACGGCTGACTTTCTTTTGGGTATGATTATACCAGCACGACGAGTGACCTCCTTAGAAGTTCTCGTGTTACACATCTCATTTGAATTGTCGGTGAGAATCAAATTTGAAAAGATTCTTGTTCCCATTCTAAGTTTTTATCGATAAGTGCCTATAGCTCAGTGGTAGAACATCAGTCTTGGAAACTAAATGTATGTAGTTCGATCCTGTATGAGGGTAATAATTTTGAAATTCTTTAGTTTAAGCGGAAGGTCTCATTATTTTGGGTGTAATCATACCAGCGCTATTGCATGACTGACTTATTTTGGGTACAATCATAACAGTACGATGAGTGACCTTGTCAGAAGATCTCCTATTGCATCCCTCGTTGGAATTGTCGGTAAGAATCAAATTTGAGATGATTCTTGTTTCCCTTCTAATTTTTTACCATTAAGCTTATAACTCAGTGGTAGAGCGTCAGTCTTGTAAACTGAAGGTTTGTTATTTAATCCAGCATGAGGCAATAATTTTGAAATTCTTCAATTTAAACGGAAGGTCTCATTATTTTGGGTGCGATTATGCTAGAAGTATTGCATGGCTAGCTTATTTTAGGTACGATCATACCAGCATGATAAGTGAACTCCTCGGAAGTTCTAATGTTGCACCCATTGTTTGAATTGTTGATGATAATCAAATTTGAAATGATTTCTATTCTCATTCTTAGTTTTTATCTATAAGCCCCTATAGGTTAGTGGTAGAGCGTCAATCTTGTAAACTAAAGGTCTATAGTTCTATCTTGCTTGGGGGCAATAACTTTGAAATTCTTTAGTTTATACGGAAGGTCTCATTATTTCGGGTATGATCATACCGACACTAATGCATGGGGGTAATAACTTTGAAATTCTTTAGTTTAAATGCAAGATCTCATCATTTTGGGTGTGATCATACCTGAACTAATGCATCTGTCAGAACTCCGCAACTTATTTTGTATATGATCATACTAGCACTAATGCACCGGTCCATCAGAACTCTGCAATTCAGTGTGCCTGCATATCTTATTTACAAAGAGTGAACATTTTATATATTTTGGTTCATCATTCAAAGCAATGACAACATCGCCTTGGATGAGAGTTGTATCGGGATTGGTGACCTTCTGAAAAGATGCATCCATCAGAACTATGCAATTAAACGTGCTTGGATAAGAGTTGTACTTGGATAGGTGAGTATCTCGGAAGATGCATCCATCAGAACTTCTCAATTAAACGTGTTTGGATGAGAATTGTACCAGGATAGGTGACTTTCTCGAAAGTTCTCGTGTTGCACCCCTCATTTACGAAGAGTGAACATCGTAGACAATTTGGGTCATCATTCAAAGTAATGACAACATAACCTTGGATGAGAGTTGTATTAGGATTAGTGACCTTCTTAGAAGTTCTCATTTTGTGCCCCTTATTTATAAAGAGTGAGTATTTTAGATATTTTGGATCATCATTCAAGATGATAATAATATAGATGGGGACGTGAATCATAAGTTTCAAGCTGATTGAATTCTAATTCCTATTCCTGATTGGTAATATAAAGAAAAAAAATTTGGGGTTAAAATTTTAAATTAGTTGATTTATATATATATTTTTAATATTATGTTCCATTTATATTTAATTACTAAAATAGGTTTACAATAATGAATTTAATTTGATGATTGAGTTGTATTACTTTCCATTTTTAATTTTTGGTTTAGTGTAAAATAAAAATATTAACAAATATATATACAAATATTATATCAACATTCTCTTATAAAGAAATTAAAATTTCAAGTAATAAAATGAATTATGTTAATATTTCAATACATAATTTCAGGGAATTTTTTTTTATTCTTATAGGTTTCAATCCCTTTAATTCATGCCTCCTTTTTTTTATTTGAGAATTAAAACGATTTCAGTTAATGGATTTCTCCAAATAAAAATATCAGAGGGGATGGGAATCCCATTTTCCATGACTTGACATAGAACACATTATTCTTGCACTACTAGAAAACAGATTTTCAGCAACGGAAAAATCCGTAACAGAAAGTCTCTTTTCCGTCCCTGAAAGGTATCAGCGATGGATTTTTTCCGTCGCTAAATCCGTCGTAAAAAGTGACTCCGCTAATTTTTAACGACTGATTTTTTTTACGTCGTAAATATCAGTGTCGGATCAGCGACAGAAAAAATCTGTCGCTGAAACCGAAAAAAAAAAAAGGGAAAATAAAACAACGACCGATAGGGATCTATCGCTGATTTGACTTATGAAAAAAGTAAAAAAAATATACATCCAACCACCCACCGTCCTCCCTACATTTGCTGGAGGTGAGAATCGAACTTGCGCACACAAGATGGTGTGAGAGCACTCTTGCCACTAAACCAAACAAGCAATGTAGTTATACGAATTTCTTTTACTTATTATATATATTTCTTATTTCTTAATAATATTAAAATAATATAAAATTATAATTTATTATAAAATAATAAAATAATTTTATTATTACTTAAAATAAAATAATAAAAAATTTTAAAAAATAAAATAAAATTATTCTTTGCAAAATAAAATAAAAATAATAAGAATTATTAAATAAAATTAAAAATTAAAAAATTAAAAATAATTTATTATAAAATAATAAAATAATTTTATTATTACTTAAAATAAAATAATAAAAAATTTGCAAAAATAAAATAATATTATTCTTTGTAAAATAAATAAAATTAATAAGAATTATTAAATAAAATTATAAATTAAAAAATTAAAAAAAAAATCCGTCGCTAATCCGTTGGTAATCCGTCTCTAATTGTTCGTCGGTAATCCGTCGCTAATTTTCCGTCGCTAATCCGTCTCTAAAGGTTGTACGTATCTTTTTTTAATTTTTTTTTCCTTCACAATTCACCGATGGAAGTTAGCGACGGAATATTTCCGTCGCTAAAAATTCCATCTGTAATTCATCGCTGATAATTTTATAATTAAATTTTTTTTTTTTTAAGGTTTTAGCAACGGAAATATTTCTGTTGCTAATATCTGTCGCTAAAAAATCTGACGTTAATTTATCGTAAATCCGTCGCTATTACCGACGGATATTTTTTTATCGCTGAAACCGTATTTTCTAGTAGTGTTGTTAACAAATGGGTAACTCCTTCATAGACCTTCTTAAAGAATAAAGGGAATATAAACATTTTAGATACAATAGATTTACAAACACCAAATTTCTTTGGGTTGAGTGGTCAGAGGCACTCTATCCCCCTAACCAGAGGTCTCAAGTTTGAACCCTGGGATCGATAGTTCTCAAGTTCGAGTTTTAGAAATAATGAAAAAAGATTTATGAGAGTTAACCCAAAAAATGAATATTACAGTACTCGAATTAGATTAATCGGATAAATTCTGAATATCGATAATAAAAATAAAAGAAAATATAACGGATATACAAACGTTAATCATATATACCAAAAGAAGACAATAGAACATTAATACCCATAATTCTATTAATCCCAAATAAAATATTAGATTCACTGATCACTTTATTCCATTGCTGGAGCCTTTGCCCCTCTTGGTGTCTCACGAACATCTACATATTCAAACATTTTAAATATTTGTAATTTTTATAGTTTCTTAATTTTTAGGGTTATATTCCCTATAAATATTTGTAATGTTTCATTATTTTGGAGATATCATGAATAATATTTCTTTTGAAGTAATAATTCTCTTTTGAAAGTTCTAAGATTTTGTCTCTTTTACAAACCTTATTGTTTTTCTACTATCTCTCCTAGTGTTGCAAGTAAAAATATTTAAATTGTGCAAATTTAAACTGCTCTATTTTTTTTTATAGTTTCCAAATAATTTTCATACCAAAATATCAAAAAAAGATTAATGATTTAATTTTTAAAATTTTGAAAATATAATTATATTTTATGTATGAAAATACATGAAATAATATTTAAATGTTCTCAGAGGAATATATTTCCAAATTAGGCCCTTCACTCTATTCTCCGGAAGAAATTGAAGAGTATAAAAGGGCTCGGCAAAGGCAGCATACGGGAGCCATGCTTTCCTTCTCCATTGCACCCTATTATTTTCAAGAGTCCTCCGGGGGTTGAGAGTTTTAATTGTTGGATGAGTGATTATTTTGCTATGATTCAGCTATGATATTTTGATAAACTTTTGCAAAGTGTAAGTAGTAATTCTAATATTTCGAAAAAATAGGAACACATTGAAATTATTTTTTGGTATAATCAACACGTATTCGCAATTATATTCCAATTAATTTGATCCGAAAATTGTCAAATTTAATTTAGGGGGAGTTCTCATAACATCATTTTTTCCATTTCCAAAATTTCAAACTCAAAATTTGACTAAGAGATCTAGCGCTTCTTATCCACTAGGTCGACTGTCCGTTGATCAAGGGAGCATATTGGAAGTGTTAAACTAATAAAACATTCCTCAAGCTGCCATTTTAGTTATACCCTAATGGCGGTTCTGGCTTGCTTCTGGGACATTTCATGTAACTCCTTTATTACGTTAGATGCCTTAATATGGATAAAATTAAATATATACTAGCCCTTCTCAATGTATTCCTTTAGGGAGATGAGGTCCAATTCATATCGATGTTCTCAAGAATTTTACACTTGAATCATTTGTGATGCCAAAACTGCTTATACCCTGCATCTTACTCTTGAGAAAGAAAGACCCTTAACAAAAGAAGAAAGCTTTCAGCATTGGACAGCTTCTTTGGAGTGAAAAACCATAGAGGAGTTGCTGGCCGAAACAGACATGCAGAAATAGGATTCAATCTTGCATTTGGCAAGTGTCACAGTTCCTATCAAATTTAGCCATATGTTGTGTGGGTGGAGGCCGCCTTTTGATTCTCCAGCTGCTCGCCACTCTATATTAGGATTTATGCACGTGTTAGTACTACAAGTAATTCTATGTTTTGTACTTGGAATGGAACCTTAGCAGCTGGCAGCAGTAGCTATATTTTGTTGTTTTCGTCGCACAAAATAAACTTAAGTACATATTTATAGAAAACAGTGTCTCCAGCGCGTAGGATTCGCATTTGTTTCCATTTGAATTTTGTTTTGCGGCGCAGAGCATTCAATGTGTTGTGTGCGCGAGTGCGAGAGGTTTGTTCTGGTTGGTCGACACCCAATGGCGTTGCCCCAAGCCCAGAGCTTCATGCTCCCTTTCACGTGCTTTCTTTTTGTATGTTTTGCTTCATCTTCTTGCCTCTTGACCACCTTTTTTCTCTTTCCTTTATGTTAATGGTGGAAATTCTTCAGAATGCCAATACATGTTAAAACTATGATATCTTGAGCTATTTGTGCCCAAATTGGGTACCATTCTTGTGTATATCTATTTGGTATATACCAAATTATTCTATCTTTCAAGAAAATCTCATAACAAAAAATCAGACTTTCAAAAACCCTCTGACATGCGCAACCAGAAATCTCTACAACAATCATTCGAATCCTTACAATAGTTTCGGCTTTTTCAGTTTTCTACTACTTGTTTGATCATTCAATAGACATTTGATATATTCCAAGTTTTACTACTCGTCAATCTCAAAGGTGGTAACTAGATTTCAGCTCTGTAACATCTCTACCATTCATCCAATTATTCAATAGTCATTTGGTATTTATCAAATTTTATTAACTCTCAAGTCGATCCCAATGGCAGTAATCAAATTTTATTAGAGATTTTTTTATTAATATTCTTTTTCAAATCTCTGTTGCTACTTTTAATAGATTCTTTTCATTACCATTCTTACAAGAGTATTTTATAGCTGCATTTACCAGTGTATTGTTGGTGAAATTCAATGCCCTTTCGTGGTATATCATTTTTTTTTTCAAATTCAAGTGATTTTCAATTTATTCTATTAATTTTGAGAAGATATTAAAAAATATTATATATCAAAATCAAATAAATAAATAATTTATTTGATTTTAAAAATATTTGAATATCTTTGTTTTCATATTTATAACGATAAGCGTTTTATATAAATTTAATTTGTTATAATATTTTACTAAAATGATAAATTATTAGAAATTTATATTACCCTATTCTTTCCTGTCTTTAACGGATATAACAATATTGGCAACTCAAAGGAACGAGTATTGAATTTGTTTTAAAACAGAACTTTTCATTTGCAGGCTATGCTTGAATTAGAATTAAATGAATCAAATTCGACTTTAATCTGAATATATGCCTATTTTTCTCAAATTGGGACCTCATATAATTTTTTTTAATACCGACTGATATTCAGATCCATACTTTAATTAATTCGATTCGAGAATTGTTGGACCAAATTTAGAGAGAATTCCAAACGTAGTCTTTTTTACTATTAAATTTTAAATTCGAAACTTGCTCTAGAGACCTAAAACATGTTAGGTCCTCGTATTAGTAAATAAAGAAAATGCACTATTACATCTAAATTATTTACAATATTTTAAGTAAGTATTTAAAATATATTTCATATTTTCTGATACCTACTGTCACTAAACTCAAGATGAAATTGGTAAATTGAGATTGGGTTTGGTTTCATCTTCCCCACCGAGCGCTTGCATTTTCAGTACTTGACTGCAACACAATGGGTTGAATAAGTTATGTCAACATGCATAGTGTCGTGTCCATTACCATTGCTAAAGGAACAACTCTCCATTGAATTTTACTTTTGTACCCAAGTTAAAGTTAACGAAAATCCTAATTTTAGCGTTAAAGAAGAAACTAAATTACATTTTAGGGTCTTTCTATAATAATTTTTAGATAGGAGGGTTTAACTGACTGTGTTGATATTTTACTAGTATAGTACCAACGACTTATTAGTTTAATGATAGAACACAAAATTTCGTTAGACAAAATCTCAAATTCAAATTTTAAAAATGAAAAAAATAAACAAGAGAGTTAACTTTTAAATTGGAATTCACAACTATTTGAATTATATTAATCGAATTTTTAAATATCAGTAGTCAAGTACGAAAAAAATATTTTACTAACATGGTACTGTTTTTGTATCAGATCCGACTAAAAACTATATTATTCAAGATGACGATTTTAAAGTTGCTATATTAAACTACAATTCAGAGCTTTTGTCTGTCTTTAGAGGAGGTGCGTCTAATAAACTATCATCTTGATGACATTTTTAAGATTAAGGGAACCAAAATTTAGAAAATTTTCCTTCTCAATAACATAATTAAAATTTTTTTCTTATTTCACTTGTGACAATGGTTGTATGCACGTGTTTAATTTAGCGGGTTCAAGTATTGTTTCGGCATGCCATCACATATTACAAAATACTGATCAACAATTCTAACTTTAAGCTGATTATTTTTATAATTATCAGTGAAAAATTTGACTTGGATTAACTCTTAAAGTATAGTTAATCAATATAGAATATAATACAATGAGTTATAATTCAACTGATATCGTTATCTTTTTTTAGAGATTTCGAGTTTGAGTCTTTCTAATGTAATATATATATATATAGAATACAACATCTCAATCACAAATTCCACAAATATATGACTTCTAATGCTTAATCGATTTTTAATTTTTACATATTATGTTTTAAATTTTGGGTTGAACGATGTGAAATTTAAAATCTCTGGATACAAATGATTAACTTCGTAAATGTGTGAACTTGAGTGTAAACCCGACAAAATTAAATTAAACTTCATTGCGAGTTTGACTGTAATTAGATACTAAATAAGAAATTAACTCCAATTTTACTTTTAAATACTTGTTTCAAATCATATTTAATCAGATTTAAAATAATTACTCATGTTTAATCAGATTTAAAATAATTATTAAATACCGATAATTTATAAAAAGACAAGTGAAATAATACAAAATATCATATTGAACAAAGATGAAAAGAGAGATAGAAAGAAGAGCTAACCCAACAAAGTCATTACTATGCAAAATGAATTTACAAGTTGCATATGGAATTTTGACAATATTCAAAAAATAATGTTTGAAAAAAAAAAAAGTCTGGTGGCACATTCACATTCATATTCACAGGGACTGGCTGACATGGCTTCCCTGTCTTATCATGTGTTGTCTGATTTAACACTTCTTTCTTATTTCCTTCTTCCGTTGTGGTCTACTCGGTTTAATTTTTATAACGTGTATCAATTAAATTTATTATTAAAAGCGCGTGTACGCGCTACGCGCACACACACAGTCTCTCTCTTTACTTTATTTTTCACTTGGCGAATAGCATGGGGGTGGTTGAATCGTTAATTTTGAATGTAAATAAATGACATAGTAGACTTGAATACGTAGGGCAAAAGATGTTGAATCGGTTAGTAGCAAATGGTTTATTGAATCCGCTAATCAGATTCAAGTTGCCCGTATATGAGTTTTGCCTAACTGGCAAAACGACAAGAAAACCATTTGACAATGCAATGAGAGCTAAAACTCCATTGCAGTTAGTCCACTTTGATATCTATGGCCATATGAGTATGAAAGCCTAAAATGGAGTCGTGTAATTTATTACGTTCGTAAACGATTACACATGTATCAGTCACGTTTATTTGATCTCGCATAAATATAAGGTATCGGAATGCTTCAGGAGATTTATTAGCAAGATTGAAAATTAGTTAGACTTGAGAGTTAAGACTCTCAGAATCGATGAGGGCGTGAGTATTTGTTTAAATTACACAGAGAGCTTTGTTTTGAGAAAGCTACTATGAGACAGCTAACTATTCCTTCTACTTTTCAGCAGAATGAAGTAAGCGAGAAAAGAAATATGAGTTTGTTGGAGATGTTAAGGACTATGATGACGCAGATCAATTTGTCTATCAATTGGGGAGATGATTTATTGACTGCAGTCTATGTCCTTAATGGTGTCCCATCAAAATCCACAATCAGTACTCCATATGAGTTTTGAACAGGGACGCAGTCTGACCTTAGCCATTTGAGCTTATGGGGTTATGCCACGTATGATCACTATTTCTTGCATCCACGCAGTGAGTTAGGCCCGCGAGGAAAGAAATATATTTTTATAAGATATTGAGAACACTGCAAGAGTATGGGTTCTTAGGTGAGCATACTGACGGCATTGTTACTGAAATTTAGTCTCGTGATACCATATTCCTTAAGGATGATTTTCCTAAAAGAGGTGAAATCAATTAGGATTCTACCTTCTATTTGATGGATGAGCTTAGTAGCTCAGCTGAATCCTGTGACGGGACCGAAGAACCGATTAAGGATCTTCGTCCCAGTGCGAGTGATCCATTGAGAGGTGAAATCCATCGGGACTTTACCTTCTATTTAGATAGATGAGTCTAATGGCTTAGGTGAGTCCAACGTTGGGACACAATATCCCATTATGGATTTTGGTCCTAGTGGGAGCGATCCATCTAAAGGTGAAGATGTTCTCTATACTCATAGAAATATTAAGGGCGAGTACTTAAACGTCACTTCCCGAATGAGGGTAAGACCCTCATTGTGACTTTAAAGGATGATGACAAATCCAAAACGATCCAAGAGACTCTCGAGGGTTTTGCGGAGAACCATTTGCTGAAGGCCATAGATGAAGAGAAGGAGTTGATGAGAATTAACAGGATTTGGGATCTAGTTGATTTACCTAAGGGCAAAAAGACTATTGGAAACATGTAGGTGCTCAAGGTCAAGAGAAATGTTGACGGATCAGTAGAGAGTTATAAAACCTGTGTAGTAACTAAAGGTTACACTTAGACTGAGGGGTGGACTACTGAGGAGTCGTAGTCCAATTTATCTCGATTCGTTCATCTTTTAGCGATTGTTATGAATATGGATTTGGAGTCACACCAGATGGACGTAAAGACCGCTTTCCGTAACGAAAGTCTGGATGAGGCGATCTACATGGAGCATCCATCTGGATTCTTTCTAATAGATTAGGTGGATAAGGTCTGTTGATTTTGGAAGTCAACATATAACCTAAACACTCATCTAGACGGTGGTATCTGAGATTTCATGAGAAGGTGATATCTTATGATATTATAATGATCAAGGAGGATCATTGTATTTATCTGATATGTTCTGATGACTCTTTAATTATCATGTTCTTATATGTGCGTGATATTCTGTTGGTTGGGAACAACAGAGAATATCTTATGACCATTGAAATTTGGTTATTGTTCATGGGTGAATTTGAGTTCATTATCAAAATTTGGATCCAGAGGGATCGCTTGAGAAGAATGTTAACTCTTTAATAAGAGTCCTACAACAGGTATATTTTTGAGGATTTCGAGATGAACGATGACAACCCAATAGATACTCCTATCGCTAGAGGTCTACCTGAGTCTTGACAGATGTCTTAAAATCCAAGAAGAAATAAAGGAGATGAGCAGAATCTCTTATACCAGTGCAATGTGTATTCTATTGTATACGATGAGGCATACATGACTAGACATTAGTTTTATAGTCAATATGGTAAATAGGTATCAATCGAATCCTTGAAGGGATCATTGAAGAGCAGTGAAAAGGATTCTGAGATATTGCAAGGGAACTGTAGACCTCTGCTTGTGTTACGGAATATGTGATTTGTGTTTGATTGGATATTCAGACGTTGATTGGGGTGGTGATCTGGATAGATGTAAATCGACATCAGTTTTTGTTGTCTTACTCAATAAATGGTACCATGTCTTAGAGAAGCAAGAAACAAATCTGTGTATTTCTATTTACGATAGAGACTGAGTTTGTGATATACTCAGTGACAGTTCAAGAGAGGGTTTTGGTTTCAGAGATTTCTGGATGACTTAGAGGTTGTGGCAGATAGTGGGAGGTCAATAATGATTTGCAGTGATAATCAGGCCGGTATTACCTAAACTGAAACCCTAAATATCACAGAAAGACCAAACACATTGATACTGTATACCATTTTATAAGAGATATGACTAAGAAGGGTGTAGTGATGTTTAAGTACATTTTTATACAGTATAATGGTTGATCCCTTTATCAAACCCATTGTGAGAGATTCCTCTGCGAGACATGGAATCATTGGGTTTATATGTGATTCAACATTTCTCATTATGTACTGATTGTGATACTTATTGACATATATGACATATGTACATTGTATATAGTCACAAGTTGATTTCTTGTACTAGTTTGTTATCATAGCAGACGTGATTGATTCTCTCACACGAGTAATCACCTCCAACTCTACGTGAGTGGAGATGAGATGGTTTTTAGCCGTAAGAGGTTTTGAGAGTGGTCTTGCTAGAATATAAGTCGCCTTGCTACGTGTTCAGGATGAGGTCATATGTGACATGACCGACATGGACATATCTACATCCATGTTGCCTGTGACAAACCAGGTTGAGATATCAGATATCACCCGCGTTAAGTGATATCGTCTCTGAGATACTCTCTCTGAGATTTTTGGGGTAAAGTCTTATGTAGATTGAAACCCATACCTGCATAGTGTTAAAAAAAATCTGACATATGTCCTTTTTGAAAGATGAGGGAATAACACTGTGAGACGTGTTTCATACCGCGTGTGATAACGACCAAGGGATAGTGAGAGTTATTATTTGAGACGATAGTATAGTTAAAGATCCCCGTTCCCACTGTGTGAGACCCGAAATCCATTGGATAGGATCTCTAGTAACGTTATGACTTTCGTCTGTCTCTTGATATTTTATTTTGGTGTTGCTATTTTAGCATGTTACTAAGAAATCATGATTGATTCGGTTTGGCGGTGTATGTTTAGGAAAACAGTTAAGATAAGATTGAAAATTAGTAGTATGAAAGAAAGACAAATCAGCATTATATCATGAAGCTGTATTCACAGGTCGATCTGTTATATTAATCCATATTGGGATTCAAAAATAATAGTGAATACATAGTCGAACAAATAATTAGGGAACACTTTCAATGAAGAAAGTGATTCGATGGATATAATTGCATTGAATTTGGGGTATAACGAGTTCTTTTTGATATTAACGATGGCTTCTCGATCATCTTAATAGATGTATTGAAAAGTCTTTGATTGTAGGTGTACTCGTCGGTCGCATGACGTCCAATCCTGTATGAAAGTCTAGTAGGGTGATGTGAAAGATCACATAAGTTGTGATATAGTGATGGATGTAAAATGCGTTCGTGTGCAAGTGGGAGATGTTGGAAGTTATGCCCACAATGGGGTTTTTTTTGGGATATTCAAATTATGTAGGGGTGTTATTGGGATAGCATCAAATTAATTTAAATTTGAATTTGAGTCATAATCTCCATAACTCCCATAAAACCCCAAAAAATTTAACTTCCACCCATTTCCTTTGTAATGAATGGTGTGTGCCATTCAATTTTTTTGAAGATGTCATGCGAAAAGATGAAGTAACAATGGTGAAAAGGGATTGCGATTTTTTTTTGGGGAACAAGGGCACTCTCAGTAAGGAAAAACCAAAATAAAGAAAGTTGGGTGATTTAACTCCTTTCATAATGCAAACAAAAAAATGGTGTTATAAGAGAAAAAGATTTCCTTGTACATTCCCGAGAAGAACACATTGCCAGGAAAAAAGGTGGAATATTAGCACAGAGAACAATTGAGGATTTAAGAAATTTTTGCGTAAGAAAATTTCTTCCGTTATTTGGGTCACTGGACTATGGATTGAGGTGTCGTGAAAAGTAGTGGTGGTTCGTTTTGTGATCACTATCCTGACCGAACGATCCGTATAAGGGATTACGTGATTTCGGTAGATATATTGAAACCCTACATATTGAGATATTTATATTAAAATTTTAAACTTTTAATTTATACGATTTTGTATGCGCATATAGTATAATAAATCCTTCACAAAGTAACGAGTATTGAATTTGTTTTAAAGCAGAACTTTTCATTTGTAGGCTATGCTTGAATTATAATTAAATGAATCAAATTCGACTTTAACATGTATACATGCCTATTTTTCTCAAAGTGGGACCTCATATATTTTTTTTAATATCAACTGATATTCGGATCCATATTTTAATTAATTTGATTCGAGTATTGTTGGACCCAATTTAGAGAGAGTTCCAAACGTAGTCTTTTCTACTATTAAATTTTAAATTCAAAACTTGTTCTAGAGACTTAATACATATTAGGGCCTCGTATTAGTAAATAAAGAAAATGCACTATTACATCTAAATTATTTATTAAAATATATTTCATATTTTCTGATACCTACCGTCACTAAACTCAAGATGAAATTGGTTTGAGATTGGGTTTGGTTTCATCTTCCCCACCGAGCGCTTGAATTTTCATTACTTGACTGCAACACAATGGGTTGAATAAGCAATGTCAACATCCATAGTGTCGGTGTCCATTACTATTGCTAAAGGAGCAACTCTCCATTGAATTTTACTTTTGTACCCAAGTTAAAGTTAACGAAAATTCTAATTTTAGCGTTAAAGAAGAAACAAAATTACATTTGTAGGGTCTTTCTACAATAATTTTTAGTTAGGAGGGTTTAACCGACTGTGTTGATATTTTACTAGTATAGTACCAACGACTTATGAGTTTAATGACAGATCACAAAATTTCGTTAGTCAAAATCTCGAATTCAAATTTTAAAAATGAAAAAAATAAACGTCAAGAGAGTTAACTTTTAAATTGGATTTTACAACTACTTGAATTATATTAATCGAATTTTT
Source organism: Dillenia suffruticosa (assembly GCA_033439265.1). NCBI lineage: Eukaryota > Viridiplantae > Streptophyta > Magnoliopsida > Dilleniales > Dilleniaceae > Dillenia > Dillenia suffruticosa. The sequence continues at coordinate 13,844,521 of JAVTVX010000001.1, forward strand.
AAATATCAGTAGTCAAGTACGAAAAAAATATTTTACTAATATGGTACTATTTTTGTATTAGATCCGACTAAAAACTATATTGTTCAGGATGACGATTTTAAAGTTGCTATATTAAACTACAATTCAGAGCTTTTGTCTGTCTTTAGAGGAGGTGCGTCTAATAAACTATAATCTTGATGACATTTGTAAGATTAAGGGAACCAAAATTTAGAAAATTTTCCTTCTCAATAACATAATTAAAATTTTTTCTTATTTCGCTTGTGACAATGGTTGTATGCACGTGTTTAATTTAGCGGGTTCAAGTATTGTTTCGGCATGCCATCACATATTACAAAATACTGATCCACAATTCTAACTTTAAGCTGATTATTTTTATAATTATCAGTGAAAAATTTGACTTGGATTAACTCTTAAACTATAGTTAATCAATATAAAATATAATACAATGAGTTATAATTCAACTGATATCGTTATCTTTTTTTAGAGATTTCGAGTTTGAGTTTTTGTAATGTAAAATATATATATATATAGAATACAACATCACAATCACAAATTCCACAAATATATGACTTCTAATGCTTAATCGATTTTTAATTTTTACATATTATGTTTTAAATTTTGGGTTGAACGATGTGAAATTTAAAATCTCTGGATACAAATGATTAACTTTGTAAATGTGTGAACTTGAATGTAAACCCGACAAAATTAAATTAAACTTCATTGCGAGTTTGACTGTAATTAGATACTAAATAAGAAATTAACTCCAATTTTACTTTTAAATAATTGTCTCAAATCATATTTAATCTGATTTAAAATAATTACTAATGTTTAATCAGATTTAAAATAATTACTAAATACTGATAATTTATAAAAAGATAAGTGAAATAATACAAAATATCATATTGAACAAAGATGAAAAGAGAGATAGAAAGAAGAGATAACCCAACAAAGTCATTACTATGCAAAATGAATTTACAAGTTGCATATGGAATTTTGACAATATTCAAAAAAATAATGTTTGAAAAAAAAAAAAGTCTGGTGGCACATTCACATTCACATTCACAGCGACTTGCTGACATGGCTTCCCTTTCTTATCATGTGTCGTCTGATTTAACACTTCTTTCTTATTTCCTTCTTCTGTTGTGGTCTACTCGGGTTACTTTTTACAACGTGTATCAATTAAATTTATTATTAAAAGCGCGTGCACGCGCGCGCGCACACACTCTCTCTCTTCACTTTGTTTTTCACTTGGCGAATAGCGTGGGGGTGGGGGGATGATTCTCTCGCTTCTTTAACCATATACAAATATTTACTTTAATTTGGAAAAATTCAGTTTTTAATAAATCTTTTTAGAGGCAAAAATTACTTGGTGAGGGTGGCCGATTTCTTTTATTTCTTTTACTTTTATTTCCCTGAAGAACAAGGAGTCTTAGTGAAAAGTCTTAGCCTCCAAATAGAACTAACACAAATACTTTAGACATATTATGGAATTTTGACTTTTGAATTGAAAAATCTTCAGGTTTTACTAATGTTGCACTCTCACGTCTCGACCATAGTCATCACGTACCTCAGCTTTGTTTTACTGCAGCAGCTATTATTATGGAATTGCCACATTTTTTTACATTTTACTTTCTGTAAATTTCAAGACCAATGCATGGTAAAGTTTGGGTTAATTCGGCGACAGTGTTTAATTCAAAGAAAATGGATTTTTATTTTTAAAAATAAGGATAATATTCTATTTTTAGCAAGTTTGTTTGTCTAGTATGTATAATGCTTGGGTTTCGGACATAATCGATATATTTATTCGGACATATTTCAAAAAGTAGTTCAAAATATATTTCAGTTACCGGAATAAAAATTAGAGAGTCGATAGAAAATAAATACAGCATTAAAAATTTAAAGAAGTTATTTGACTGTAATTAAACTTCAAAAATATTTTTAAATACTATTTAAAATTTTACTTTTTTAAGAAAATTTTTATGGTTTTGACATATTATCAATTTAATAAACTATTGATCTTATATATCATTTTATCAAAATTATTGCAAAGTGTGCTTCCTTTTCTTTTTCTTAAGTAACAAATTCATATATTATGTGAATATTTATTCTATGAAAATTAGGAATATTTTAATGTGATATTCGACCAAAACAAACATAGAAAAGGAAGGAAATTTGGAAAGGTAGCAAATCATAAATGCAATTTTCTAAATATATGATATGTTTCTCTAACATTTAATCTAAGTACTTGTTTGAATTGTCACTTAGAATCAAATTTGAAATGATTCTTGTCCCCATTCTAAATTTTTACCATTAAACCCCAATGGCTTAGCATTTGAGTGCCGGCCTTGCAAGCCTTGTAAACTGAAGGTCTGTTGTCAATCTTGCATGGGGGCAATAAATTTGAAATTCTTCGGTCTAAATGGAAGGTCTTATTATTTTGGGTTCGATCATACCAACACTAATGCATGACTGACTTATTTTGGGTACGATCATACCAGCACAATGAGAGACCTCATCGAAAGTTCTTGTGTTACACCACTTATTTGAATTGTCAATGAGAATCAAATTTGAAATGATTTCTATTCTCATTCTAAGCATTTATCGATAAGCCCCTATAGCTCAGTGGTAGATCATAAGTATTGTAAACTGAAGTTCTGTAGTTCAATCTTGCACTAATGTATGGTTGATTTATCTTGGGTACGATCATACTAGCACGATGAGTGACCTCTTCGGAAGTTCTCATGTTTCACCCCTTGTTTGAATTGTCGGTGAGAATGAAATTTGAAATGATTCCTGTTCCAATTCAAAGCTTTAATCAATAAGCCCTAATAGCTTAGTAGTAGAGTGTCAATCTTGTAAACTGAAGGTTTGTAGTTCGATGTTGCATGGGGGCAATAATATTGAAATTCTCTAGTTCAAATGGAAGGTCTTATTATTTTGGGTGCGATCATGCAAGCACTAATGCATAGTTGACTTATTTTGGATACTGTCATACCTGCACTCTAACTTATTTTGGGTACTATCATACGAGCACGGACCTAGTCAGAAGTTCTCGAGTTACACCCGTCGTTTGAATTGTCGTGCAAATCAAATTTGAAATGATTCCTATTCCCATTCTAAGTTTTTATTGAGAAACCCCTATAGATTTGTGGTAAAGCGTCGATCTTGTAAACTGAAGGCCTACATGGGGGCAATAATTTCAAAATTCCTTAGTTGAAACGGAAGGCCTTATTATTTTGGATGTGATCATACAAGTACAAATGCATGGCTGATATATTTTGGGTACTATCACAACAGCACGATGAGTGACCTCCTTGAAAGTTTTCGTATTGTACCCATCATTTGAATTGTCGGTGAGAATCAAATTTGAAATGATTCTTGTTCCCATTCTAAGATTTTATCGATAAGCTCCTATAACTCGATGGTAGAGCGTCAGTCTTGTAATGTGTAGTTCAATTTTGCATGGGGGCAATAATTTTGAAATTCTTTAGTTTAAACAGAAGGTTCCATTATTTTGGGTGCGATCATACCAGTAGTAATGCATGGTTGACTTAATTTGAGTATGATCATACCAGCATGATGAGTGACCTCCTTAGAAGATCTCGTGTTGCACCCCTCGTTTGAATTACCAGTAAGAATCAAATTTGAAATGATTCTTGTCCCCATTCTAAATTTTTACCATTAAACTTCTATAGCTGAGTGGTAGAGCGGTATTCATGTAACCTGAAGGTTTGTAGTTCAATCCTCCATGGGGGCAATAATTTTGAAATTCTTTGGTTTAAACAGAAGGTCTCATTATTTTGGATGCGATTATATTGGTATGAATGCATGGTTGACATATTTTGGGTACGATCATACCAGCACGATGAGTGATTTGGGAAGATGTTGTGCTGCACCCCTCGTTTAAATTGTCGATAAGAATAAAATTTGAAATGATTTTTGTTCCCATTCTAAAATTTTACCATTAAACCTTACAGCTTAGTGGTAAAGCGTCAGTCTTGTAAATTGAAGATCTATAGTTCATTCCTGCGTGGAGGCAATTGTTTTGAAATTTCTAGATTTAAACAGAAGGTCTTATTATTTTGGGTTTGATCATACCAGCAACAATGCATGGTTGATTTATTTGGGTACAGTCATACCAGCACTATTGGTGACCTCCTCAAAAGTTACTGTGTTGCACCCTTTGTTTGAATTGTAGATGAAAATCAAATTTGGAATGATTCCTATTCCCATTCTAATTTTTTATCGATAAGCCCCTATAGTTTAGTGGTAGAACATTAGTCTCGTAAATTGAAAGTTTGTGATTCAATCCTACGCTAATGCATGGCTGAGTTATTTTGGGTACTATCATACCAGCACGATGAGTGACCTCCTTGGAAGTTTTCATGTTGCACCCTTCATTTAAAATGTCACCGAGAATGAAATTTGAAATGATTCCTGTTCCAATTCTAAGTTTTTATCTATAAGCCCCTATAGCTCTATGATAGAGCATTTGTTTTGTAAACTGAAGGTTTGTAGTTCAATCCTGCATAGGAGCAATAATTTTGTAATTCTTTAGTTCAAATGTATGGTCTCATTATTTTCGATGCGATCATACAAGCACTAATGCATGGCTGACTTATTTTGGGTACTATCATGCCAGCACGATGAGTGACCTCATCGTTGTCATATGAATCAAATTTGAAAAGATTCCTGTTCCCATTATGAGATTTTATTGATACGCTCCTATAGCTCAGTGGTAGAGCATCAATCTTGTAAACTGAAAGTCTGCATGGGAGCAATAATTTTGAAATTCTATAGCTTAAATGGAAGGTCTCATTATTTTGGGTGTGAGCATATAAGTACTAATGCATGGCTGACTTATTCTGGGTATGATTATACTAGCACGATGAGTGGTCTCCATGGAAGTTCTCGTGTTGCAGCCTTCTTTTGAATTGTCAGTGAGAATCAAATTTTAAATGATTCCTATTTCCATTTTAATTTTGTATTGATAAGCCTCTATAGCTTAGTGGTAGAGCATTAGTCTTGTAAATTGAAGGTCTGTAGTTCGATCCTGTATGGGGGCAATAATTTTGAAATTCTTTACTTTAAACGGAAGGTTTTATTATTTTGGATACGATCATACCAACACTAATGCATCGTTTATTTATTTTGGGTATGATCATACCAGCACGATGAGTGAGCTCCTCAGAAGATCTCGTGCTGCACCCCACGTTTGAATTGTCTGTAAGAATCAAATTCGAAATGAATCCTATTCCCATTCTAAATTTTTACTATTAAGTCCCTATAGCTTAGTAGTAAAGCCCTAATCTTGTAAACCAAAGGTTTATAGTTGAATCCTTCATAGGGACAATAATATTGAAATTCTTTGGTTTAAACGGAAGGTCTCATTATTTTGGTTGCGATTATACCAGTATTAATGCATGGCTATCTTATTTTGTGTGCGATCATACCAGCAAGATGAGTGACCTCCTAGGAAGTTTTCGCGTTGCACCCCTCATTTGAATTATCGATGAGAATCAAATTTGAAATGATTCCTATTCCCAATATGTTTTTATCGATCAGTCCCTATAGCTCAGTAATAGAGCGTTAGTCTTGTAAACTAAAGGCCTATAGTTCAATCTTGCACTAATGCATGGCTATGTTATTTTGGGTTTGATCATAACAACATGATGAGTGGCCTCCTCAAAAGTTCTCGTGTTACACCCCTCGTTTGAATTGTTAGTGAAATTAAATTTGAAATGATTTTTGTTTCCATTCTAAGTTTTTATCGATAATCTCCTATAACTCAATGGCAGAGCGTCAGTCTTGTAATTGTAGGTCTATAGTTTGATCCTGCATGGTGGCAATAATTTTGAAATTCTTTAGTTTAAACGGAAGGTCTCATTATTTTGGATGCGGTCATATCAGCACTAATGCATGGCTTACTTATTTTGGGTACGATCATACCAGCACATTGAGTGCCCAGCTGGGAAGTTCTCGTGTCGCACTCCTTGTTTGAATTGTTGATGAGAATCAAATTTGAAATAATTCCTGTTATCATTCTAAAATTTTACCATTAAACCCTTATAGCTCAGTGGTATAGCGTTAGTCTTGTAAACTGAAGGTCTGCAGCTCAATCTTGCACTGGGGCAATAAGTTTGAAAATTTTCGATTTAAACAGAAGGTATCATTATTTTGGGTGCAATTATACCTGTTTTAATGCATGGCTGACTTATTTTGGTTATGATCATACCAACATGATGAGTTCCTACCTTGGAAGTTCTCGTGTTGCACCCCTTGTTTGAATTATCGATGAGAATCAAATTTGAAATGATTTCTATTCCCATTTCAAGTTTTTATCGATAAGACCCTATAGCCCAGTGTAAAGCGTCAGTCTTGTAAGCTTAAGTTCTGTAGTTCAATCCTGCTCTTATGTATGGTTGATTTTTTTTGGGGGTACGATTATACCAGTACGATGAGTGACCTCCTTGAAAGTTCTTGTATTACACCCCTCGTTTGAATTGTCAGTGTGAATCAAATTTGATATGATTCCTGTTCCCATTCTATGTTTTTATTGATAAACCCCTATAGCTCAGAGGTAGAACGTCAGTCTTGGAAATTGAATGTCGGTAGCTTGATCCTGCAAGAGGGCAATAATTTTGAAATTCTTTAGTTTAAGCGGAAGGTCTCATTATTTTGGGTGCGATCATATCAGTACAAATGCATGGTTAACTTATTTTGGGTACGATCTTACTAGCACGATGAGTGACCTCGTCGAAAGATCTCCTGTTGCGTCCATCGTTTGAATTGTTGGTAAGAATCAAATTCTTGCTCCCATTCAAAATTTTTACCAATAAGCCCTTATAACTTAGTGGTAGACCATTAGTCTCGTAAACTGAAGGTCTGTTGCTCAATCTACATGGGTTAGGAACTTTGAATTTTTTCGGTTTAAATGGAAGGTCTCATTATTTTGGGTGCAATTATACCATCACTGCCGACTTTTTTTAGGTACAATCATATTGGTACGATGAGTGACCTTCTTGAAAGTTCTTGTGTTGCACCCCTCGTTTGAATTGTCGATGAGAATCAAATTTGAAATGATTTCTATTCCCATTATAAGTTTTTATCTATAAGTACCTATAGGTCGGTGGTAGAGCATCAGTCTTGTAAACTGAAGGACTGTAGTTCGATCCTGCATGGGGACAATAACTTTGAAATTCTTTAGTTTATATGGAAGGTCCCATTATTTTGGGTATGATCATACCGGTATTGATGCATTGGGGCAATAACTCTGAAATTCTTTAGTTTAAATGGAAGGTCTTATTCTTTTGGGTATGATCATACCTACACTAATACATCCATCAGAACTCCACAACTTATTTTGTGTGTGATCGTACCAGCACTAATGAACCAGTCCATCAGAACTCTGCAATTCAACGTGCTTGGATGAGAGTTGTACAAGGATGGATGACCTTATTGGATGTTCTTGTGTTGCACATCTCTCTTACAAAGAGTAAATATTTTAGATGTTTTGGTTCATCATTCAAAGCGATGACAACATCGCCTTGGAGGAGAGTTGTACTAGGATTGATGACCTTCTCAAAAGATGTATCCATCAAAACTGTTCAATTGAACGTGCCTGGATGAGAGTTGTATTAGGATAGGTAAGCATCTCGGAAGATGCATCCATCAAAACTTCGCAATTAAACGTGTTTGGATGAGAATTGTACTAGGATAGGTGACTTTCCTGAAAGTTCTCATGTTGCATCCCTCATTTACAAAGAGTGAACATTTTAGACACTTTGGGTCATCATTCAAAGTGATTGCAACATAGCCTTGGATGAGAGTTGTGTTAGGATTGGTGACCTTCTTGGAAATTCTTGTGTTGTATGCCTTATTTATAAAGAGTGAATATTTTAAATATTTTGAATCATTATTCAAAACGATAGCAATATAGATGGGGACATGAATTATAAGATTCAATTTAATTGAATGAAATAGAGAAGTGTACATGGAGTTCTCTACGATTGCATGATACTATTGCAGTTGAAGGAGAAGTTTTATAGAATTTAGCTAAGATCTGTATTTTTGTATGAAATAAGAATATTCAAATGGATATATAGTAAAACTAAAAAAGATAGATTAGAAATGAAAAGATACATATGGAGTTAGGAATGACTTTAGTTATAGATAAAATAAAAGAATATCGTTTAAAATGGTTTGAACATATACAATAAATATTTTAAAACATACCAGTTAGAAGGTACGAGATTTCAAATATAGGATATTTAATCAAATATCGGGGTAAGCTATTAAAAAGTTGGATGTAAATTATCCGCATAAATATATGTGTTAAGAGTTTAGTTAAAAATATGATTTTGATAAGAATTAGTAGCGTAGGAGAATTCAAATAAATTGAATTAATATACTTTTATCATCATCATTATCATTTTTTTAGATTTAATTGGATAGTTTATTTTTAATATATTCTTTTTATTCTTTTTATTATTTTTGTTTTATATTCTCTATTTTTGTTTTCAAATTTTAATATATTCTTTTTATACCCTAATGGCGGTTACGGCTTGCTTCCGGGACTTTTCATGTAACTCCTTTATTACGTTAGATGCCTTAATATGGATAAAATTAAAATACATACTAGCCCTTCTCAGTCTATTCCTGTATGGAGATGAGGCCCAATCCATATCGAAGTTCTCAAGAATTTTACACAGAATCATTTGTGATGCCAAAACTGCTTATACCCTGCATCTTACTCTTGAGAAAGAAAGACCCTTAACAAAAGAAGAAAGCTTTCAGCATTGGACAGCTTCTTTGGAGTGAAAAACCATAGAGGAGTTGCTGGTCGAAACTGACATGCATGGTACAAAAGGAAATAGGATTCAATATTGTATTTGGCAAGCGTCACAGTTCCTATCAAATGCAACCATATGTTGTGGGTGGAGGCCGCCTTTTGATTGTCCAGCTGCTCGCCACTCTATATTAGGATATATGCTCGTGTTAGTACTACAAGTAATTCTATGTTTTGTACTTGGGATGGATCCCTAAAATTATTTATTATAAAAAATTTTTAGATAACACTACTTTGTTTTCTATCACAAGTAGTTTATATTTTATTTTATCATCAATTTTTTTTTTTCTTTTAAGGTCAAAATCACATGGAATGATAATAATTTATAATTATTATTAACTCAACATACCATTTCGGATTTTGTGATCCTTCACGAAATTGATTACTCATTGCTGAGCTAAGTTGATGTGGCTTGCTTGCTTGAGTAGTTCATATATTTTATTTAAATATATACAATTATAATTCTTAACACGAATACGTCACTACTTTTCTATAACTAAATCTTAACTCTATACCGCGTAACACGTGCAGTATACCCCATCTAGTTATTTTATAAGCCTCACTAGGTACCTTTCTCGGCTTTCGGCTAAGATCAAGCTGCAGTACCTCGCCTCTCCCATATAACAACGGCTTTGGGCTTTCAGTGACTGAACTAGCCCACCTATTAGGGGGTTGAGGCCCTTTCTTTAGTATGGTCCTAAGATAATACTCCCTGCCTTAAACTATTTAAATATATATATATATATATGTATTTTGTGTTAGACCAACGGCATTTAGGTTACTCATTTAACTTAGTTCAAATACCGTAAAACTTATTTTAAATTAGTCTTTTGATACTTATTTTTTTATTTTTAAAATCCGAATTCGATATCTTAATTAAAAGAGTTTAATATCCATCTTAAAACTATATATAACAATACGTAATTAGTTCAATAACTAAACACTGATAACTATATATAACAACGGCTTTGGGCTTTCAGTTTAAATTCTATGTTTTGTACTTGGGAAGGAACCTTAGCAGCTGAGCTAAATTCAAATTATTATTATTCCATGTGATCCGAAATGGTATATTAGGATTCAACTCGATGAGTGGCCTCCTCGGAAGTTCTCGTGTTGCATCCCTTGTTTAAATTGTTGATGAGAATCAAATTTGAAATGATTCTTGTTCTTATTCTATGTTTTTATCGATAAGCCCCTATAGCTTAGTGGTAAAGCGTCAGTCTTATAAATTTAAGTTCTGTAGTTCAATCCAGCACTAAAGCATGGCTGACTTATTTTTAGTACGATAATGCCAGCACGATGAGTGACCTCCTCAGATGTTTTTATGTTACACCCCTAGTTTGAGTTGTCTATAAGAATCAAATTTGAAATGATTCCAGTTCCCATTCTAAGTTTTTATCGATAAGCCCCTATAGCTCAGTGGTAGAGCGTTAGTCTCGTAAACTGAAGGTCTGTAGTTCTATCCTACATGGGGGCAATAATTTTGAAATTCTTTAATTTAAATGGAAGGTCTCATTATTTTGGGTGCGACATACTAAGACTAACACATGGCTGACTTAATTTGGGTACAATCATACCAGCATGATAAGTGACCTCATCGAAAGATCTCGTGTTGCACCCTTTGTTTGAATTGTCTGTAAGAATAAAATTTGAAATGATTCTTATTCCCATTCTAAAGTTTTGCCATGAAGCCCATATATCTTAGTAGTAGAGCGTCAATCTTGTAAACTGAAGGTCTGTATTTCAATCCTGCATGGGGGCAATAATTTTGAAATTCTTCGGTTTAAATTGAAGGTCTCATTATTTTGGGTATGATTATACCAGCACTAATGCATGGTTGACTTATTTTGGGTACTATCATACCAGTATGATGAGTGATCTCCTCGGAAGTTCTCGTGTTGTACACCTCATTTGAATTGTCAATGAGAATCAAATTTAAAACCTGTTCCCGTTCTAGATTTTTATCGATAAGCCGCTATAGCTCGGTGGTTGAGCATTGGTCTTGTAAACTGAAGATTAGTAGTTTGATTTTGCCTGGGGGCAATAACTTTGAAATTCTTTAGTTTAGACAGAAGGTCTCATTATTTTGGGTACGATCATACCAGTACTAATGCATCCATCAAAACTCTGCAACATATTTTGTGTATGATCATACCAGCACTAATGCACCAGTCCATTATTACTCTGTAGTTAAGCATGCTTGGATAAGAATTGTACAAGATGGATGACCTTATTGGAAGTTCTTGTATTGCAGCTCTCATTTACAAATAGTGAACATGTTAGATATCTTAATTCATCATTCAAAGCGATGACAACATAGCTTTGGATGAGAGTTGTTCTTGGATTGGTGACCTTCTCAAAAGATGCATCCATCAGGATTCCGCAATTAAACGTTCTTGGGTGAGAGTTTTACTTGGATAGGTGACCTTCTTGGAAGATGCATCGATCATAAATCCGCAATTAAACATGTTTGTATGAGAATTGACTAGGATAGGTGACCTTCCCGAATGTTCTTGTGTTGCACCACTCATTTACAAATGGGTCATCATTCAAAGTAATGGCAACATAGCCTTGGATAAGAGTTGTATTGGGATTGGTGACCTTCTCGAAAGTTCTCATGTTGTATCCCTCATTTACAAGAGTGAACAATTTAGATATTTTGGATCATCATTCAAAATGATGACAATATAAATGAGAATGTATGTTATAGGATTTAAGCTGATTGAATGAAAGAAATGCACATGGAGTTCTCTGCGATTGTTTGATAGCAATACAGTTGAAAGAAAAGTTTTATAGAATTCGAGTATAATCTATATTATTGTATGACACCAAGTGTTGAATTATTAAACAAGAATAAGAGTATAAATAAGTATAGCTAAAATGATAATATTCAGATGAATGTATGGTAAAACTAAAAAAGATAGGATTATAAATGAAAAATATGTATGGAGTTAGAAAAGAATTTAGTTATAGATAAAATAAAAGAATATCATTTAAAATGATTTAAACATGTGCAACAAATATCCAAAAAAATATCAGTTAAGAGGTACGAGATCTCAAATGCAGGAAATTTAGTAAAATATCGGGATAAATATTTAAAAATTTGAATATAAAATATCCGTAATATAAGTGTCAAGAGTTTAGTTAAAAAGATGATTTTAGATAAGAATGAATGGTGTAGGAGAATTCAAATAAGTTGAATTAATGCTCTTTTATCATCATAAATATCAATATTTTAAGTTTATATGAATAGTTTATTTTAGTTATTTTTTTCATTATTTTTAATTTTTGTTTTTATATTCTCTTGTTTTCAAATTTTAATTTTATATTGTTGTTATTATTATTAATTTTCTCTTCTCTCTCCCATATTGGTCTCTCAAATGGTTGACCCCAGAATTAAAATTTAGTTTCTTGTTGTATGTTATTTGGCATAGAAGAATCATAGTATTTATATTGTCTGGAATTGTCCTTTTCAAGAAAAAAAATTCTTATTCCTGATCGGTAATATAAAGAAATAAAATTTGGGGTTAAAATTTTAAATTAGTTTATTCTTTTAGAATTATGTTTCATTATATTTAATTACTAAAATGGTTTTAATTGTTGGATGGGTGATTATTTTGCTACTATTCAGCTATGATATTGTGATAAACTTTTGCAAAGTGTTAGTAGTAATTCTAATATTTCGAAAATAGGAACATATTGAAATTATTTTTTGGTATAACCAACTCGTATGCGCAACCATATTTCGACTAATTCGATCCGAATGTTGTCGGTTCCAATTTAAGGGGAGTTCTCCTAATATAATTTTTTTTTTTATTTTTAAAATTTCAAACTAGAAATTTGGTTAAAAGATTTAGCACCTCTTATCCACTAGGTCGATGTCCATTAATTAAGGGAGCATATTGGAAGTGTTAAATTAATAAAACTTGCCACAAGCTGCCATTTTAGTTATACCCTAATGGCGGTTCCGGCTTGCTTCCGTGACATTTCATGTAACTCCTTTATTACGTTAGATGGCTTAATATGGATAAAATTAAAATATATACTAGCCCTTCTCAATGTATTCCTTTAAGGAGATGAGGTCCAATTCATATCGAAGTTCTTAAGAATTTTACACTTTGAATCATTTGTGATGCTAAAACTGCTTATACCCTGCATCTTACTCTTGATAAAGAAAGACCCTTAACAAAAGAAGAAAGCTCTCAGCAACCATAGAGGAGTTGCTGGCCGAAACTGACATGCATGGTACAAAAGGAAATAGGATTCAATCTTGTATTGGGCAAGTGTCACAGTTCCTATCAAATGTAACCATGTGTTGTGGGTGGAGGCCGCCTTTTGATTGTCCAGCTGCTCGCCACTCTATATTAAGACATATGCACGTGTTAGTACTACAAGTATTTCTATGTTTTGTACTTGGGATGGAACCTTAGCAGCTGCCAGCTGTTGCTATATTTCGTTGTTTTTGTAGCACAAAACAAACATAAGTACATATTTATAGGAAACAGTGTCTCCAGAGCGTAGGATTCGCATTTGTTTCCATTTGAATTTTGTTTTGCGGTGCAAAGCATTCAATGTGTTGTGTGCGCGAGTGCGAGAGGTTTGTTCTAGTTGGTCGACACCCAATGGCATTGCCCCAAGCCTGTAGCTTCATGCTCCCATTCACGTGCTTTCTTTTTGTATGTTTTGCTTCATCTTCTTGCCTCTTGACCACCTTTTTTCTCTTTCCTTTATGTTAATGGAGGAAATTCTTCAGAATGCCAATACGTGTTAAAACTATGACAACTATGACATCTTGAGCTATTTGTGCCCAAATCGGGTACCATTCATTAGGTCGTGTGTATCTATTTGATATATACCAAATTATTCTATCCTTCAAGAAAAAGAATCAAATTTCTAAAAACCCTCTCACATGTGCAATCAGAAATCTCTACAACAATCATTCGAATCCTACAATAGTTTCGGCTTTTTTAGTTTTCTGCTACTCGTTTAATCATTCAATAGACGTTTGATATATACCAAGCTTTACTACTTTTCTAGACAATCTCAACAGTGGTAACCAGATCTCAGCTCTCTGCTATCTCTACCACTCGTCCAATCATTCGATAGTCATTTCATTTATATAAAATTTTATTAACTCTCAAGTCGATCTCAATGGCAGTAAATAGATTTTATTAGAGTCTTTTTTATTAGTATTCTTATTCAAATCAATTAGTAAAAGATATTATATATTAGAGTAAATAAATAATTGATTTGATTTTTAAAATGTTTGAATTTCTTTGATTTCATATTTATAATGATAAGAGTTTTATATAAATTTAATGTGTTATAATATTTTACTATATTAGAATTATATATTACACTATTCTTTCCCGTCTTTAACGGGATATAACAATATTGGCAACTCAAAGCAACGTGTATGGAATTTGTTTTAAAACAGAACATTTCATTTGTAGGATCTGGTGTTAATAATGCTTGGGTTTCGAACATAATCGATAAATTTATTCGGACATATTTCAAAAAGTAGTTCAAAACATATTTCAGTTACCGGAATAAATATTAGAGAGTGGATAGAAAATAAATACAACATTAATAATTTAAAGGTGTTATTTGATTGTAATTAAACTTTAAAAATATTTTTAAATACTATTTAAAATTTTATTTTTTTAAGAAAATTTTTATGGTTTTGACATATTGTCACTGTAATAAACTACTGTTCTTATATATGATTTTAACAAAATTATTGTAAAGTGTGCTTTCTTTTCTTTTTCTTTTCTTTGGTAACAAATTCATATATTATGTGAATATTTATTCTATGAAAATTAGGAATATTTTAATGTGATATTCCACCTAAACAAACATAGAAAAGGAAGGAACTTTGGAAAGGTAGCAAACCATAAATGCAATTTTCTAAATATATGATATGTTTCTCTAACCTTTACTCGAAGTCCTTGTTTGAATTGTCGGTGAAAATCAAATTTGAAATGATTTTTGTTCCCATTCTAAAGTATTACCATTAAGCCCCAATAGCTCATGAGTAGAGTGCCAATCTTATAAATTGAAGGTCTATAGTTCAAACTTGCATGGGGCAATAATTTTGAAATTCTTTGGTTTAAATGGAAACTCTCAATATTTTGGGTGCGATCATCAAGCATTAATGCATGGCTTATTTATTTTGGGAGCAATCATACCAACATGTTGAGTGACCTCCTCGAAAGTTCTTGTGCTGCAACTTGTTTAAATTGTTGATGAGATTCGAATTTGAAATGATTCATGTTCCCATTCTATGTTTTCATCAATAAGCCCTTATAGTTCAGTGGTAGATATAGTCAGTCTTGTAAACTGATGGTCCATGGTTCAATCCTGCACTAATGAATGGTTGACTTATTTTGGGTTCGATCATACTGGCACAATGAGTGACCTTCTCGGAAGTTCTCATATTGCACACCTCGTTTGAATTGTTGGCGAGAATCAAATTTGAAATGATTCTTGTTCCAATTCTAAGTTTTTATCGATAAGCCTCTATAACTCAGTGGTAGACTGTCAGTCTTGTAAACTAAAGGTCTGTAGTTCAATCCTGCATGGGAGTAATAATTTTGAAATTCTTTAGTTCAAAAGGAATGTCTTAGTAATTTGGGTGCGATCATACAAGTACTAATGCATGACTGACTTATTTTGGGTACTATCATATACCAGCACGATGAGTGACCCCTTCGGAAGTTCACGATTTGTACTTCTCATTCAAATTGTCATCTAAATCAAATTTGTAATGATTCCTGTTTCCATTCTAAATTTTTATCGATAAGCCCCTATAGCATAGTGGTAGAGCGTCAGACAAGTGAATGAAGGTCTATAGGGGGCAATAATTTTGAAACTTTAGTTTAAATAGAAGGTGTCATTATTTTTGTTGTGATCATACAAGCACAAATGCAAGTTGACTTATTTTGGGTATTACCGTACCGACAAGATAAGTGACCTCCTCAGAAGTTCTTATGTTGCACCCTCGATTGAATTGTCGGTGAGAATCAAATTTGAAATGATTTCTATTCACATTCTAAGATTTTATCGATAAGTGCTTTGAGCTCAGTGGTAGAGCTTTAGTCTTGTAAATAGAAAGTTTGTAGTTCGATCTTATGCGGGGGCAATAATGTTGAAATTCATTAGTTTAAACAGAAGGTCACATTATTTTGGATGTGATCATGGTAGTACTAATGCATGGCTGACTTATTTTGGGTTCGATCATACCAGCATGATGGGTGAAATTCTCGGAAGATCCCGTGTTGCACTCCTCATTTGAGTTGTTGGTAAGAACCAAATTCGAAATGATTCTTGCTCCCATTCTATATTTTTACCATTAAGCCCCTATAGTTGAGTGGTAGAGCATCACTCTTGTAAATTGAAGGTTTGTAGTTCAATCCAACTTGTAAGAAATAATTTTGAAATTCTACGGTTTAAACGAAAGGTCACAATACTTTGGGTGCGATTATAACGGCACTAATGCATCGCTGACTTATTTTGGGTACGGTCATACCAACACAATGAGTGACCTTGGAAGATTTAGTGTTGCACCCCTCATTTGAATTGTTGATAAGAATCGATCTAGAAATGATTCTTGTTTCCATTCTAAAATTTTACCATTAAGCTTGTATAGCTCAGTGGTAGAGTGTCAGTCTTGTAAATCGAACGTTTGTAGTTCAGTCTTTCATGGGGGGAGTAATTTTGAAGTTCTTCGGTTTAAACGGAAGGTCTAATTATTTTGGAGGCGATCATACCATCACTAATACATAGCTGAGTTATTTTGGGGACAATCATACCTGCACGATTGTGACTTCCTAAGAAGTTCTCATTTTGCACCCCTTGCTTGGATTGTCGATGAGAATCAAATTTGAAATGATTCCTATTCCCATTCTAATATTTTTATTGATTAACCCCTACATCTCAATGGTAGAGTGTTAATATTATAAACTGAAGATCTGTAGTTCAATCCTGCACTAATGGATGGTTGACTTATTTTGGGCACGATCATACTAGCATGATGAGTGACCTCCAAGGAAGTTCTCATGTTGCACCACTCGTTTGAATTGCCACTAATAATCAAATTTAAAATGATTCCTGTTCCAATTCTATGTTTTTATCGATAAGCCCTTATAGCTCAGTGGTAGAGCGTCAGTCTTGTAAACTGAAGGTCTGTAGTTCGATCCTGCATGGGGGCAATAATTTTGGGTAACTAATTTTGGGTACTCTCATACCAGTACGATGAGTGAACTTCTCGAAAATTTTCATGTTGTATCCCTCATTTGAATTGACGGTGAAAATCAAATTAGAAATGATTCTTGTTCCCATTCTATATTTTTATCGATAAGCCCCTATAACTCAGTGGTACAGCGTCACTCTTATAAACTTAAGGTCTATAGTTCAGTCCTGCATAAGGGAAATAATTTTGAAATTCTTTAGTTTAAATGGAAGGTCTCACAATTTTGGGTGCAATCATACCAAAGCTAATGCATGGTTAACTTATTTTGGGTAAGATCATACCAGCACGATAAGTGACGACGGAAGATCTCATGTTGCACCCCTCATTTGAATCATTGACGAGAATCAAATTTGAAATGATTCTTGTCCCTATTCTAAATTTTTACCATTAAGCGGCTATAGCTCAGTGGTAGAGCGTCAATCTTAAAAACTAAAGGTCTGTCATTCGATCTTGCTTGGGGGCAATAATTTTAAAAGTCTTCAGTTTGAACAAGAGGCCTCATTATTTTGGGTACGATTATAAAAGCACTAATGCGTGGCTGACTTATTTTGGGGATGATCATACTAGCACGATGAATGACCTCCTAGGAAGTTCTTTTGTTATACCACTCATTTGAATTGTCAATGAGAAATAAATTTGAAATGATTTTTGTTCCCATTCTAATTTTTTATTAATAATTTCTTTTAGCTCAATGGTAGAGTGTTAGTCTTCTAAACTAAAGGCCTGTAGTACGATTTGGCATGGGGGCAATAATTTTGACATTTTTTAGTTTAAATAGAAGGTCTCATTATTTTGGGTGCAATTATATAGCACCAATGCATGGCAGACTTATTTTGGGTACGATCATACCAGCACTATGGAAGGCTCGGAACGTCTTGTGTTGCACCTCTCATTTGAATTTTCAATAAGAATCAAATTTAAAATGTTATTCCCATTCTAAATTTTTACAAATAAGACCCTATGGCTCAGTAGTAGTGTGCTAGTCTTGTAAATTGAAGATCTATAGTTCAATCTTGTGTGAGGGCAATAATTTTGAAATTCTTTGGTGTAAACGGAAAGTCTCAATAATTTGGGTGCAATCGTCTAACAATAATGCATGGCTGATTTGTTTTGGGAACGATCACACCAGCGCGATGAGTGACCTCCTTGAAAGTTCTTGTGCTACACCTTGTTTAAATTGTCAGTGAGAATCAAATTTGAAATGATTCATGTTCCCATTCTAAGTTTTTATCAAATAAGCCCCTATAGCTCAGTGGTAGAGCGTCAGTCTTGTAAACTGAAGGTCTATAGTTCAATCCTGCATGGGGGCAATAATTTTGAAATTCTTTAGTTCAAATAGAAGGTCTCAGTAAGGCTTATTTTGGGTACTATCATAACAACATGATGAGTGGCCTCCTCAGAAGTTCTAGAGTTCTACCCCTCATTTGAATTGTCATCTAAATCAAATTTGAAATGATTCCTGTTCCCATTCTAAATTTTTATCGATAAGGCCCTATAGCATCATGGTAGAGCATTAGACATGTAAACTGAAGGTCTGCACTGGGACAGTAATTTTGAAATTCTTTAGTTTAAATATAAGGTCTCATTATTTTGGATGTGATCGTACAAGCACTAATGCAAGCCTGGCTTATTTTGGGTGCTACCATACCAAAAAAGATGAGTGACCTCCTTAGAAGTTCTTGTGTTGCACTGTCGTTTGAATAGTCGGTGAGAATCAAATTTGAAATGATTTCTATTCCCATTCTAAGATTTTATCGATAAGTGCTTATAGCTTTGTGGTAGCATCAGAAGGTGACATTATTTTCGGTGTGGTCATACTAGCACTAATGGAAGGCTGACTTATTGTGTACGATCATACAAGCATGATGGGTGAAATCATTTGAAGATCTCATGTTGCACATGTTTGAATTGTTGGTAAGAATCAAATTTGAAGTGATTCTTGCTCCCATTCTAAATTTTTACCATTGAGCTCCTACAGCTCAGTGGTAGAGAGTCATTCTTGTACACTGAAGGTTTGTAGTTCAATCCTACATGTAGGCAATAATTTTGATATTCTTAAGTTTAAGCAGAAAGTCTTAATATTTTGGGTGTGATTATAGTAGCACTGAGGTATGGTTGTTTTATTTTGGGAACGATCATACCAGCATGATGAGTAACCTCGGAAGATCTAGTGTTGCACCCCTCATTTGAAATGTCGATAACTATCAAACTAGAAATGAATCTTGTTTCCATTCTAAAATTTTACCATTATTCCAGTATAGCTTAGCGGTAGAGCATCAATCTTGTAAACTGAAAGTTTGTAATTCAATCCTGCATGGGGGCAATTATTTTGAAATTCTTTGGTTTAAATGGATGGTCTCATTATTTTGGGTGTGATCATACCAACACTAATGCATGGTTGACTTATTTTGGGGGCAGACATACCAGCATAATGCATGACTTCCTCAAAAGTTCTTGTTTTGCAACCCTTGCTTGAATTGTCAATGAGAAGCAAATTTGAAATGATTCCTATTCCCATTTTAATATTTTTATTGATAAGCCTCCATAGCACAGTGGTAGATTGTGAGTCTTGTAAATTGAAGATCTGTAGTTTAATCCTATACTGATGGATGGTTGACTTACTTTGGGTACAATCATACTCGCATGATGAGTGATCTCCAAGGAAGTTCTCATGTTGCACTGCTTGTTTGAATTGTCAGTGAGAATCAAATTTGAATGTATGCCAATTCTCTGTTTTTATCGATAAGCCCTTATAGTTCAGTGGTAAAGCGTCAGTCTGGTAAAATGAAAGTTTGTAGTTTGATCCTGCATGGAGGACAATAATTTTGAAATTGTTTAGTTCAAAAGGAAGGCCTCATTATTTTGGGAGCATACCCACATGCTAGCATGATGAATGACCTTCTTGAAACTTCTTGTGTTGCATCCCTCTTTTGAATTATTGGTGAGAATCAGATTCAAAATGATTCCTATTCCCATTCTATGTTTTTATCGATAAGCCCCTATAGCTCAGTGGTACAATGTCATTCTTGTGAACTGAAGGTCTATAGTTCGATCCTGCATAGGGGAAATAATTTTGAAATTCTTTAGTTTAAGTGGAAGGACTTACAATTTTGGGTGCAATCATACCGACACTAATGCTTTGTTGACTTATTTGGGGTACGATCATACCAACACGATGAGTGATGCTGGAAGATCTCGCATTGCACCCTTCTTTTGAATTGTCGATAGGAATCAGATTTGAAATGATTCTGGTTCCCATTCTAAATTTTTACCATTAAGTGGCTATAGCTCAGTGGTATAGCATCAGTCTTGCACGATGAGTGACCTCCTTGGAAGTTCTTATGTTGCACCCCTCATTTGAATTGTCGATGAGAAACAAATTTGAAATGATTTTTGTTCCTATCCTAAATTTTTATTGATAATCCCTTATAGCTCAGTGGTAGAGTGTCAGTCTTGTAAACTAAATGTTAGTAGTTTGATCCGGCATGGGGGCAATGATTTTGAAATTTTTTAGTTTAAATGGAAGGTCTCATTATGTTGAGTGCAATCATATTAGCACTAATGCATGGCAGACTTATTTTGGGAATGATCATACCAGCACGATGGGTGACCTTGGAAGGTCTAGTGTTGCACTTCTCGTTTGAATTTTCGATGAGAACAAAATTTGAAATGATTTTTGCTCCCATTCTAAATTTTTACAATTAAGCCCCTATAACTCAATAGTACAGTGCCAGTCTTGTAAATTGAAGGCCTATAGTTCAATCTTGCATGGGGGTAATAATTTTGAAATTCTTTGGTTTAAATGGAAAGTCTCAATATTTTGGGTGCGATCATCTAGCATTAATGCATTGCTAATTTATTTTGGGAACGATCATACTAGAACGATTAGTGACTTCCTTGAAAGTTCTTGTGCCGCACCTTGTTTAAATAGTCATGAGAATCAAATTTGAAATTATTCATGTTCCCATTCTAAGTTTTTATCAATAAGCCCCTATTGTTCAGTGGTAGATAGTTAGTCTTGCAAACTGAAGGTCTATAGTTCAATGTTGCACTAATGAATGGCTGACTTGTTTTGGGTACTATCATACAAGCACGATGAGTGACCTTCTTGGAAGTTCTCATATTGCACACCTCGTTTGAATTGTTAGTGAGAATCAAATTTGAAATGATTCTTGTTCCATTCTAAGTTTTTATCGATAAGCCCCTATAGCTCAGTAATAGAGTGTAAGTCTTGCAAATTGAAGGTCTGTAGTTCAATTCTGCATGGGGGCAATAATTTTGAAATTCAGTAGTTCGAACGAATGGTCTCAATAATTTGGGTGCAATCATACAAATACTAATGCATGATTGACTTATTCTAGGTACTATCAAACCAACACGATGAGTGACCTCCACGGAAATTCTCGAGTTCTACCCTTCATTCGAATTGTCATCTAAATAAAATTTGAATTGATTCTTATTCCCATTCTAAATTTTTATCAATAAGCCCGTATAGCATAGTGGCATAGTGTCAGACTTGTAAACTGAAGGTCTGCATGAGGGAAATAATTTGGAATTCTTTAGTTTAAACTGAAGGTCTCATAATTTTGGGTGTGATCATAAAAGCACTAATGCAAGCCTAACTTATTTTAGGTATTTCCTTACCAATAAGATGAGTGACCTCCTCAGAAGGTTCTTGTGTTGCACCGTCATTTGAATTATGAGTGAGAAGAAAACTTGAAATGATTTCTATTCCTATTCTAAGATTTTATCGATAAACGCTTATAGCTTAGTGGTAGAGCGTCAGTCTTATAAACAGAAAGTTGGTAGTTCGATCTTTCATGGGGGCAATAATGTTGAAATTTATTAGTTTAAATGGAAGGTCACATTATTTTGGGTGCGATCATACTAGCACTAATGCATGACTGGCTTATTTTGGATACGATCAAACCAACAGGATGAGTGAAATCCACGAAAGATCTCGTGTTGTCCTCCTCCTTTGAATTGTCGGTATGAATCAAATTTGAAAAGATACTTGTTCCCATTCAAAAGTTTTACCAATAAGCCCCTATAACCTAGTAGTCGAGCGTCACTTTTGTAAACTGAAGGTCTGTAGTTCAATCTTGCATGCGGGCAAAAATTTTGAAATTCTTCGGTTTAAACTGAAGGTTGCAATATTTTGGGTTCGATTATACCAGCACTAATGCATGACTGACTTATTTTGGGTACGATCATACCAGTACGATGAGTGACCTCGGAAGATCTAGTGTTGCACCCCTCATTTGAATTGTCGGTAAGAATCAAACTAGAAATGATTCTTGTTTCCATTCTAAGATTTTACCATTAAGTTCGTATAGCTCAGTAGTAAAGCGTCAGTCTTGTAAACTGAAGGTCTGTAGTTCAATCCTGCATGGGAGCAATAATTTTGAAAATCTTCAGTTTAAACGGAAGGTCTAATTATTTTCGGTGCAATCATAGCGCACTAATATGTGGCTAAATTATATAGGGGACAATCATACCAGCACGATGAGTGACTTCCTCAGAAGTTCTCGTTTTACACCCCTTGCTTGAATTATCTATGAGAATTAAATTTGAAATGATTCGTATTCCCATTCTAATACTTTTATTGATAAGCCCCTATAGCTTAGTGGTAGAGTGTCAGTCTTGTAAACTCAAGATCAATGGTTCAATCCTACATAATGGATGGTTGACTTATTTTGGGTTTGATCATCCCAGCACGATGAGTAATCTCCAAGGAAGTTCTCATGTTGCACCGCATGTTTGAATTGTCGGTAAGAATCAAATCTGAAAATATTCCTGTTCCGATTCTATGTTTTTATCGATAAGCCCTTATAACTCAGTGGTAGAGCATCAGTCTTGTAAACTGAAGGTTTGTAGTTCGATCCTGCATGGGGGCAATAATTTTGAAATTCTTTAGTTCAAACGGAAGGCCTCATTGTTTTGGGAGTGATCATACAAGCACTCATACATGCTCACTTATTTTGGGTATTCTTATACCTGCATGATGAATGACCTTCTCAAAACTTCTCATGTTACATCCCTCGTTTGAATTGTCAGTGAGAATAAGATTCAAAATGATTCCTATTTCCATTCTATGTTTTTATCAATAAGCCCCTATAGCTCAGTGGTAGAGTGTCATTCTTGTAAAGTAAAGGTCTATAGATCAATCTTATATAGGGGAAATAGTTATGAAATTCTTTACTTTAAACGGACGGTCTCACAATTTTGGGTGCAATCATACCAACAATAATGCATGGTTGACTTATTTTGGGTACGATCGCACCAGCACAATGAGTGACGTCGGAAATCTTGTGTTGTGCCCCTCATTTGAATTGTCGAAAAGAATTAGATTTGAAATGACTATTGTTCCCATTTAAAATTTTTACCATTAAACGACTATAGCTTAGTAGTTGAGCATCAGTTTTGTAAACTGAAGATCTGTAGTTCAATCTTGCATGGGGACAATAATTTTAAATGTCTTCGGCTTAAACGGGAGGTCTCATTATTTTGGGTATGATTATAAAAGCATTAATGCATGGCCAACTTATTTTGGGGACGATAATACCAATACGATGAGTGACCTCATTGGAAGTTCTTTTGTTACACCCCTTATTCGAATTGTCGAAGAGAAACAAATTTGAAATGATTTTTGTTACCATTCTACATTTATTTTGATAATCCCTTATAGCTCAATGGTAGAGTGTTAGTTTTATATACTAAAGGTCTATAGTTCGATCCGGCATGGGGGCAATAATTTTCAAATTTTTTTGTTTAAATGGAATGTCTCATTATTTTGGGTGCAAACATATCAACACCATTGCCTGGCAGACATATTTTGGGTACGATGTTACCAGCACGATGAGTGACCTCGGAAGGTCTTGTGTTACACCTCTCGATTGAATTTTTGATAAGAACCAAATTTGAGATGATTGTTGCTCCCATTCTAAATTTTTACAATTAATCCCCTATAGCTTAGTAGTAGAGTGTCAGTCTTGTAAATTGAAGGTCTGTAGTTCAATCTTTCATGAGGGCAATAATTTTGAAATTCTTCAGTTTAAATGGAAATTCTCAATATTTTGGGTGTGATCATCTTGCATTAATGCATGGTTGATTTATTTTGGAAACTAACATACCAGCACAATTAGTGAATTCCTCGAAAGTTCTCACTTGCACCTTGTTTAAATTGTCGACGAGAATCAAATTTGAAATGATTCATGTTCCCATTCTATGTTTTTATCAATAAGCCCCTATATTTCAGTGGTAGATAGTCAGTCTTGAAAACTGAAGGTCTATAGTTCAATCCTGCACTAATGAATGGCTAGCTTATTTTGGGTACGATCATACTTGCACGATGAGTGACCTTCTCGGAAGTTCTCATATTGCATCCCTTGATTGAATTGTTGGTGAGAATCAAATTTGAAATGATTCTTGTTCCAATTCTAAGTTTTTATCGATAAGCCCCTATAGCTCAGTGGTAGAGCGCTAGTCTTGTAAACCGAATGTTTGTAGTTCAATCTTGCATGGGGGCAATAATTTTGAAATTCTTTAGTTCAAATAGAAGATTTGAGTAATTTGAGTGCAATCATACAAGTACTAATGCATGACTAACTTATTTTGGGTTCTATCATACCAGAACAATTAGTGACTTCCTTGGAAGTTCTCGAGTTCTACCCCTCATTCAAATTGTCATCTAAATCAAATTTGAAATGATTCCTGTTCCCATTCTAAATTTTTATCGATAAGGCCCTATAACATCATGGTAGAGCATCAGACATGTAAACTGAAGGTCTGCACTGGGACAGTAATTTTGAAATTCTTTAGTTTAAATATAAGGTCTCATTATTTTGGATGTGATCATACAAGCACTAATGCAAGCCTGGCTTATTTTGGGTGCTACCATACCAAAAAAGATGAGTGACCTCCTTAGAAGTTCTTGTGTTGCACTGTCGTTTGAATAGTCGGTGAGAATCAAATTTGAAATGATTTCTATTCCCATTCTAAGATTTTATCGATAAGTGCTTATAGCTCAGTGGTGGAGCGTCAGTCTTGTAAACTGAAAATCTATAGTTTGATTTTGCATGGGGGCAATTATATTGAAATTCATTAGTTGAAATGGAAGGTCACATTATTTTGGGTGCGATCATATTAACACTAATGCATGGTTAACTTATTTTGGGTACGATCATACAAACTTGATGTGTGAAATCCTCGAAAGATTTCGTGTTTGAATTTTCTGTAAGAATCAAATATGAAGTGATTCTTATTCCAATTCTAAATTTTTACCATTAAGCCCCTATAGCTTAGTGGTAGAGCGTCACTTTTGTAAGTTGAAGGTCTGTAGTTCAATCCTGCATGCAGGCGATAATTTTTAAATTCTTCGGTTTAAACAGAAGGTCTTAATATTTTGGGTACTATTATACAACTACTATTGCATGGCTGACTTATTTTGGGTATGATCATACTTGCACGATGAGTGACCCAGGAAGATCTAGTGTTGCACCCCTCATTTGAATTGTCAATAAGAATCAAAGTAGAAATGATTCATGTTTCCATTCTAAAATTTTACTAATAAGCCCGTATAGCTTAGTGGTAGAGTATCAGTCTTGTAAACTGAAGGTTTGTAGTTCAATCTTACATGAGGGCAATAATTTTGAAATTCTTTTGTTTAAACGGAAGGTCTCATTATTTTGGGAGTGATCATACTAGCATTAATGCATGGCTGATCATAAAAGTTCTTGTTTTGCACCCCTTGCTTGAATTGTCGATGAGAATCAAATTTGAAATGATTCCTATTCCTATTCTAATATTTTTATTGATAAGGCCCTCTAGCTTAGAGGTAGAGTGTTAGTTTTGTAAACTGAAGATCTATAGTTCAATCCGACTCTAATGGATGGTTGACTTATTTTGGTATGATCATACCAGCACGATGAGTGATCTCCAACGAAGTTCTCATTTTGCACCGCTTGCTTGAATTGTCGATGAGACTCAAATTTGAAATGATCCTATTCCCATTCCTTTCCCTTCCTCAAAAGTTCTCTTTTTGCATCTCTCGCTTGAATTGTAGATGAGAATCAAATTTGAAATGATTCCTATTCCCATTCTAATTTTTTTATTGATAAGGTCCTCTAGCTTAGAGGCAGAGCATTAGTCTTGTAAACTAAAGACTATAGTTCAATCCTGCACTAATGGATGGTTGACTTATTTCGGAACGATCATACCATCACGATGAGTGACCTCCAACTAAGTTCTCATTTTGCACCCTTACTTGAATTGTCGATGAGAATCAAATTTGAAATGATCCTATTCCCATTCCTATTCCTTTCCTCAAAAGTTCTCGTTTTGCACCCCTTGCTTGAATTGTCGATGAGAATCAAATTTGAAATAATTCCTATTCCCATTCTAATATTTTTATTGATAAGGCCCTCTAGCTTAGAGGTAGAGGGTTAGTCTTGTAAATTGAAGATCTATAGTTCAGTCCTGCACTAATGAATGGTTGACTTATGTCGGTACGATCATCCAGCACGATGAGTGACCTCCAACAAAGGTCTCATGTTGCACCGCTTGTTTGAATTATCGGTGAGAATTAAATTTGAAATGATTCTTGTTCCAATTCTATGTTTTTGTTGATAAGCCCTTATAGCTCAGTGGTAGAGCGTCAGTCTTGTAAACTGAAGATCTATAGTTTGATCTTGCGTAGAGGCAATAATTTTGAAATTCTTTATTTCGAACGGAAGGCCTCATTATTTTGGGAGTGATCGTACAAGCAGTGATGCATGGCTGACTTATTTTGGAGGCTCTCATACTAGCACGATGAGTGATGCTGGAAGATCTCGTGTTGCACCCCTCATTTGAATTGTTGATATGAATAAGATTTGAAATGATTCTTGTTCCCATTCTAAATTTTTCCGGCTATAGCTCAGTGGTAGAGCATCAGTCTTGGAAACTGAAGGTCTGCAGTTCAATCTTGCTTGGGGGCAATAATTTTAAAAGTCTTCAGTTTAAATAAGAGGTCACATTATTTTGGGTATGATTATGATACCATGAATGCATCCAGTCTTGTTTTGGGGACGATCATACCAGCACATTGAGTGACCTCCATAGAAGTTGTGTTGCACCCCTTATTTAAATTGTCAATGAGAAACAAAAATAAAAAGAATTTTGTTCCCATTCTAAAATTTTATTGATTATCCCTTATAGCTTAGTGGTAGAGTGTTAGTCTTGTAAACTAAAGGTTTGTAGTTCAATCTGGCATGGGGGCAGTAATTTTGAAATTTTTTAGTTTAAATGGAAGGTCTCATTATTTTGGGTGCAATCATATTAGCACTAATGCATGGTCGGCTTACTTTGGGTACGATCATACTTGCATTCTTGGTGACCTCGGACGGTCTCGAGTTGCACCTCTTGTTTGGATTTTTGATAAGAACCAAATTTGAAATGATTCTTGTTCCCATTCTAAGTTTTACAATTAAGCTCCTATAGCTCAATGGTAGAGTGCCTGTCTTGTAAACTGAAGGTCTGTAGTTTGATTCGACATAGGACAATAAATTTCAAATTCTTCTGTTTAAACGGAAGGTCTCATTATTTTGGGCACTATTATACCAGCAGTAATGCATGGCTGACTTGTTTTGGATATGATCATACTAGCACAATGAGTGACCTCCACGGATGTTCTTGTGTTGCACCCCTTATTTAAATTGTTGATAGGAATCAAATTTGAAATGATTCATGTTCCCATTCTAGATTTTTATTGATAAGCCCCCATAGCTTAGTGGTAGAGCATCAGTCTTGTAAACTTAAGTTCTATAGTTCAATCCTACACTAAGACATGGCTGACTTATTTTGGGTATGATCATACTAACACAATGAGTGACCTCCTCGGAAGTTTTCATGTTACAACCCTTGTTTTAATTTTCGGTGAGAATCAAATTTGAAATGATTCTTGTTCCCTTTCTAAGTTTTTATTGATAAGCCCTTATAGTTGAGCCGTAGAGCGTCAGTCTTGAAAGTTGAAGGTCTATAGTTCGATCCTATATGGGGGCAAGAGACTCTTTAGTTTAAATGGAAGATCTCATTAGTTTGGGTGTGATCATACCAGGACTAATGTGTGGCTGACTTATTTTGGGACGATCATACCAGCACGATGAGTGACCTCCACAGAAGATCTCGTGTTATATCTGTTGTTTGAAATGTTGATAAGAATTAAATTTGGAATGATTCTTTTTCCCATTCTATATTTTTACCGTTAAGCCCCTATAGCTCATAGTAGAGTGTCAGTCTTGTAAACTGAAGGTTTGTAGGTCAATCTTAAATGGGGGCAATAATTTTGAAACTCTTCAGTTTAAATAGTAGGTTTCATTATTATGGGTATAACAGCACTAATGCATGTTGATTGATTTTGGGTACGATCATACAAGCAGGATGAGTGACCTCAGAAGATCTAGTGTTGCACCCCTTGTTTGTCACGTTGATAAGAATCAAACTTGAAATGATTCTTGTTTCTATTCTAAACATTTACCATTAAGCCCCGATAGCTCAGTGTTAGAGCTTCATTCTTATAAATTGAAGGTCTATAGTTCAATCCTGTACTAATGGATGGTTGACTTATTTTGGGTATGATCATACCAGCATGTAGAGTGTCCTCCTAAGAAGTTCTCGTGTTGCACTCCTTATTTGAATTGTTGGTTAGAGTCAAATTTGAAATGATTTCTATTCCAATTCTACGTTTTAATTGATAACCCCTTATAGCTCAGTGGTAGAGTGTCAGTCCTATAGACTGGAAGTCTATAGTTTGATCCTACATGGGGGCAAGAATTTTAAAATTCTTTAGTTCAAATGGAAGGTTTCATTATTTTGGGTTCGATCATACAAGCACTAATGCGTGGCTAACTTATTTTGGGTATTGTCATACCAAAACGATGTGTGATCTCCTTAAAAGTTCTCGTGTTTCACTCCTCATTTGAATTTTTGAGTGCATTAAATTTGAAATGATTTCGGTCCCCAAGTTTTTATCAAAAAGCCCCTATAGCTCAGTGGTAGAGCGTCAGTCTTGTAAACTGAAGGTCTGTAGTTCGATCCTGCATGGGGGCAAAAATTTTTAAATTCTTTCGTTTAGGTGGAAGGTCTCAATATTTTGGGTGCAATCATACAACACTAATGGATGGTGGCTTATTTTGGGTACGATCATACTATCATGATGGGTGACCTCGAAAATTTTGAAATTCTTTAGTTAAAATGGAAGGTCTCATTATTTTGGGTATGATCATGCCATCACTAATGCATGGCTAACTTATTTTGGGTACAATCATACTAGTACGATGAGTGACCTCATGGAAGATCTCGTATTGCACTCCTCGTTTGAATTGTCAATAAGATTTAAATTTGAGATGATTTTTATTCCCATTCTAAATTTTTACCATTAAGCTCGTATAGCTCAGTGGTAGAGCATCAGTCTTGTAAACTGAATGTCTTATGGGGCCAATAATTTCAAAATTCTTTAGTCTAAATGGAGGGTCTCATTATTTTGGGTACGGTCATACAAACACTGTTGTTTGGCTAACTTATTTTGGGTATGATCATACCAACATGGTGAGTGACCTCCTCAGAGGTTCTCATGTTGCCTCCTTCATTTGAATTA
Source organism: Dillenia suffruticosa (assembly GCA_033439265.1). Classification (NCBI taxonomy): domain Eukaryota; kingdom Viridiplantae; phylum Streptophyta; class Magnoliopsida; order Dilleniales; family Dilleniaceae; genus Dillenia; species Dillenia suffruticosa. Next base: position 13,874,254 of record JAVTVX010000001.1, read on the forward strand.
TTGGTGAGAATCAAATTGGATAGGATTCGTGTTCCCATTCTAATTTTTATCGATAAGCCTCTATAGCTCAGTGGTAGTGCATCACTCTTGTAAATTGAAGGCCTATTGTTTGATCTTATATGGGGGCAATAATTTTGAAATTCTTTAGTTTAAATGCAAGGTCTCATTATTTTGGGTGTGATCGTACGAACATTAAAGCATGGCTGACTTATTTTGGGTACGATCATACCAGCACACTGAGTGACCTCCTCAGAAGTTCTCGTGTTGCACTCTTCATCTGAATTGTCGATGAGAGTCAAAATTGAAATGATTCTTGTTCCCATTCTAAGTTTTTATCGATAAGCCCCTTTAACTCAGTGGTAGAATATCGATCTTGTAAACTGAAAGTCTCTAGTTCAATCCTGCACTAATGCACGGTTGACTTATTTTGGGTATGATCATACTGCCACGATGAGTGACCTCCTCAGAATCTCTCATGTTACATCACTCGTTTGAGTTATCAGTGAGAATTAAACCTGAAATGATTCCTGTTCCCATTCTAAGTATTTATCGATAAGCCCTTATAGCTCGGTGGTAGAGTGTCAGTCTTGTAAATTGTAGGTCTATGGTTTGATCTTGCATGGGGGCAAAAATTTTGAAATTCTTTAGTTTAAACGGTTGGACTCATTATTTAGGTGCGATCATATTAGCCCTAAGGCATGACCGACTTATTTTGGGTATGATCATACCAGCACAATGAGTGACCTCGGAAGATTTCGTGTTGCACTACTTGTTTGAATTGTCGATAAGAATCAAATGTGAAATGATTCTTGTTCCTTTCTAAATTTTCACCATTAAGGCCCTATAGCTTAGTTGTAGAGTATCGGTCTTGTAAACTAAAAGCCTATAGTTCAATCTTGCTTCAGGCAATAATTTTGAAATTCTTCAATTTAAACGGAAGGTTTCATTATTTTGGGAACGATTATACCAACACTAATGCATGGCTGACTTATTTTGGGGGCAGCCATACTAGCACGATGAGCAACCTCCTCGGAAGTTCTTTTGTGGCACCCCTCATTTGAATTATCAATGAGAATCAAATTTGAAATAGTTCTTGTTCCCATTCTAAGTATTTATCGATAAGCCCCAACAACTCAATGGTAGGACCTTCTCGAAAGTTCTCATGTTACACCTCTCATTTGAATTGTTGATAAGAATCAAATGTGAAATGATTTCTGTTCCCATTCTAAATTTTTATAGATAAGCCCCTATAGCTTAGTGATAGAGCGTCAATCTTGTAAACTGAAGGTCTGCAATTTGATCCTGCTTGAGGGCAATAATTTTGAAATTATTTAGTTTAAATAGAAGGTTTCATTATTTTGGGTGCGATCATAGCAGCACTAATGCATGACTAACTTATTTTGGTACGATTATCCTAGCACAATTAGTAACCTCAGAAAATTTGAAATTCTTTACTTTAAATGAAAGGTTTCATTATTTAGATACGATCATACCAACACTAATGCATGGCTAACTTCTTTTAGGTACAATCATAACAGCGCCATGAGTGATCTCGGAAGATCTCGTATTGCACACATCATTTTAATTGTCAACAAGAAACAAATTTGAAATGATTCTTGTTCCCGTTCTAAGTTTTACCTTTATGCCCCTATAAGTCAGTGGTAGAATGTCAATCTAGTAAACTGAAGTCCTATAGTTCAATCTTACATGGGGCAATAATTTTGAATTTCATCAGTTTAAACGGAACGTCGCATTATTTCGTGTGCGATTATACCAGCACTAATACATGGTTGACTTGTTTTGCGTACGATCATATCAACTCGATGAGTGGCCTCCTCGGAAGTTCTCGTGTTGCATCCCTTGTTTAAATTGTTGATGAGAATCAAATTTGAAATGATTCTTGTTCTTATTCTATGTTTTTATCGATAAGCCCCTATAGCTTAGTGGTAAAGCGTCAGTCATGTAAATTTAAGTTCTGTAGTTCAATCCAGCACTAAAGCATGGCTGACTTATTTTTAGTACGATAATGCCAGCACGATGAGTGACCTCCTCAGATGTTTTTATGTTACACCCCTGGTTTGAGTTGTCTATAAGAATCAAATTTGAAATGATTCCAGTTCCTATTCTAAGTTTTTATCGATAAGCCCCTATAGCTCAGTGGTAGAGCGTTAGTCTCGTAAACTGAAGGTCTGTAGTTCTATCCTACATGGGGGCAATAATTTTGAAATTCTTTAGTTTAAATGGAAGGTCTCATTATTTTGGGTGCGATCGTACTAACACTAACATATAGCTGACTTAATTTGGGTACAATCATACCAGCATGATAAGTGACCTCATCGAAAGATCTCATGTTGCACCCTTTGTTTGAATTGTCTGTAAGAATAAAATTTGAAATGATTCTTATTCCCATTCTAAAGTTTTGCCATGAAGCCCATATATCTTAGTAGTAGAGTGTCAATCTTGCAAACTGAAGGTCTGTATTTCAATCCTGCATGGGGGCAATAATTTTGAAATTCTTCGGTTTAAACTGAAGGTCTCATTATTTTGGGTATGATTATACCAGCACTAATGCATGGTTGACTTATTTTGGGTACTATCATACCAGTACAATGAGTGATCTCCTCGGAAGTTCTCGTGTTGTACACCTCATTTGAATTGTCAATGAGAATCAAATTTGAAACCTGTTCCCGTTCTAGATTTTTATCGATAAGCCACTATAGCTCGGTGGTTGAGCGTTGGTCTTGTAAACTGAAGGTTAGTAGTTTGATTTTGCCTAGGGGCAATAACTTTGAAATTTTTTAGTTTAGACAGAAGGTCTCATTATTTTGGGTACGATCATATCAGTACCAATGCATCCATCAAAACTCTGCAACATATTTTGTGTATGATCATACTAGCACTAATGCACCAGTCCATTATTACTCTGTAGTTAAGCGTGTTTGGATAAGAATTATACAAGATGGATGACCTTATTGGAAGTTCTTGTATTGCAGCTCTCATTTACAAATAGTGAACATGTTAGATATCTTAATTCATCATTCAAAGCGATGACAACATAGCTTTGGATGAGAGTTGTACTTGGATTGGTGACCTTCTCAAAAGATGCATCCATCAGAATTTCGCAATTACACGTTCTTGGGTGAGAGCTTTACTTGGATAGGTGACCTTCTCGGAAGATGCATCGATCAGAAATCCGCAATTAAACATGTTTGGATGAGAATTGACTAGGATAGGTGACCTTCCCGAATGTTCTCGTGTTGCACCACTCATTTACAAATGGGTCATCATTCAAAGTAATGGCAACATAGCCTTGGATAAGAGTTGTATTGGGATTGGTGACCTTCTCGAAAGTTCTCATGTTGTATCCCTTATTTACAAGAGTGAACATTTTATATATTTTGGATCATCATTCAAAATGATGACAATATAAATGAGGATGTATGTTATAGGATTTAAGCTGATTGAATGAAAGAAATGCACATAGAGTTCTCTGCGATTGTTTGATACCAATACAGTTGAAGGAAAAGTTTTATAGAATTCGAGTATAATCTATATTATTGTATGATACCAAGTGTTGAATTATTAAACAAGTATTAGAGTATAAATAAGTATAGCTAAAATGATAATATTCAGATGAATGTATGGTAAAACTAAAAAGGATAGGATTATAAATGAAAAATATGTATGGAGTTAGAAAAGAATTTAGTTATAGATAAAATAAAAGAATATCATCTAAAATGATTTAAATATGTGCAACAAATATCCAAAAAAATATCAGTTAAGAGGTACGAGATCTCAAATGCAGGAAATTTAGTAAAATATCGGGATAAATATTTAAAAATTTGAATATAAAATATCCGTAATATAAGTGTCAAGAGTTTAGTTAAAAAGATAATTTTAGACAAAAATGAATGGTATAGGAGAATTCAAATAAGTTGAATTAATACTCTTTTATTATCATAAATATCAATATTTTAAGTTTATATGAATAGTTTATTTTAGTTATTTTTTTCATTATTTTTAATTTTTGTTTTTATATTCTCTTGTTTTCAAATTTTAATTTTATATTGTTGTTATTATTATTAATTTTCTCTTCTCTCTCCCATATTGGTCTCTCAAATTGTTGATCCCAGAATTAAGATTTAGTTTCTTGTTGTATGTTATTTGGTATAGAAGAATCATAGTATTTATATTGTCTGGAATTGTCCTTTTCACGAAAAAAAAAAATTCTTATTCCTGATCGGTAATATAAAGAAATAAAATTTGGGGTTAAAATTTTAAATTAGTTTATTCTTTTAGAATTATGTTTCATTATATTTAATTACTAAAATGGTTTTAATTGTTGGATGAGTGATTATTTTGCTACTATTCAGCTATGATATTGTGATAAACTTTTGCAAAGTGTTAGTAGTAATTCTAATATTTCGAAAATAGGAACATATTGAAATTATTTTTTGATATAACCAACTCGTATGTGTAACCATATTTCTACTAATTCGATCCGAATGTTGTCGGTTCCAATTTAAGGGGAGTTCTCCTAATATAATTTTTTTTTTATTTTTAAAACTTCAAACTAGAAATTTGGTTAAAAGATTTAGCACCTCTTATCCACTAGGTCGATGTCCATTAATTAAGGGAGCATATTGGAAGTGTTAAATTAATAAAACTTGCCACAAGCTGCCATTTTAGTTATACCCTAATGGCGGTTCCGGCTTGCTTCCGTGACATTTCATGTAACTCCTTTATTACGTTAGATGGCTTAATATGGATAAAATTAAAATATATACTAGCCCTTCTCAATGTATTCCTTTAAGGAGATGAGGTCCAATTCATATCGAAGTTCTTAAGAATTTTACACTTTGAATCATTTGTGATGCTAAAACTGCTTATACCCAGCATCTTACTCTTGATAAAGAAAGACCCTTAACAAAAGAAGAAAGCTTTCAGCAACCATAGAGGAGTTGCTGGCCGAAACTGACATGCATGGTACAAAAGGAAATAGGATTCAATCTTGTATTGGGCAAGTGTCACAGTTCCTATCAAATGTAACCATGTGTTGTGGGTGGAGGCCGCCTTTTGATTGTCCAGCTGCTCGCCACTCTATATTAAGACATATGCACGTGTTAGTACTACAAGTATTTCTATGTTTTGTACTTGGGATGGAACCTTAGCAGCTGCCAGCTGTTGCTATATTTCGTTGTTTTTGTAGCACGAAACAAACATAAGTACATATTTATAGGAAACAGTGTCTCCAGAGCGTAGGATTTGCATTTGTTTCCATTTGAATTTTGTTTTGCGGTGCAAAGCATTCAATGTGTTGTGTGCGCGAGTGCGAGAGGTTTGTTCTAGTTGGTCGACACCCAATGGCATTGCCCCAAGCCCGTAGCTTCATGCTCCCATTCACGTGCTTTCTTTTTGTCTGTTTTGCTTCATCTTCTTGTCTCTTGACCACCTTTTTTCTCTTTCCTTTATGTTAATGGAGGAAATTCTTCAGAATGCCAATACATGTTAAAACTATGATATCTTGAGCTATTTGTGCCCAAATTGGGTACCCTTCATTGGGTCGTGTGTTTCTATTTGGTATATTCCAAATTATTCTATCCTTCAAGAAAATCACGTATCCAAGAATCAAACTTTCAAAAATCCTTTCACACGCGCAACTAGAAATCTTGACATAATCATTCGAATCCGTACAATAGTTTTGGCTTTTTCAGTTTTCTGCTACTCGTTTGATCATTCAATAGATGTTTGATACCAAGCTTTACTACTTCTTAAGACAATCTCAACGGTAGTAACCAAATCTCAGCTCTCTGCCATCTCTACCACTCGTCCAATCATTCAATAGTTATTTGGTGTATATCAAATTTTATTAACTCTCAAGTCGATCCCAATGGCAGTAAATAGATTTTATTAGAGTTTTTTTTTTTTTTTTTTTTTTTTTGTATTCTTATTCAAATCAATTAGTAAAAGATATTATATATTAGAGTAAATAAATAATTGATTTGATTTTTAAAATGTTTGAATTTCTTTGATTTCATATTTATAACGATAAGAGTTTTATATAAATTTAATATGTTATAATATTTTACTATATTAGAATTATATATTACACTATTCTTTCCCGTCTTTAACGGTGTATAACGATATTGGCAACTCAAAGCAACGTGTATTGAATTTGTTTTAAAACAGAACATTTCATTTGTAGGCTCTGGTGTTAATAATGCTTGGGTTTCGGACATAATTGATAAATTTATTCGGACATATTTCAAAAAATAGTTCAAAACATATTTCAGTTACCGGAATAAATATTAGAGAGTGAGATAGAAAATAAATACAACATTAATAATTTAAAGGTGTTATTTGACTGTAATTAAACTTTAAAAATATTTTTAAATACTATTTAAAATTTTATTTTTTTAAGAAAATTTTTATGGTTTTGACATATTGTCACTGTAATAAACTACTGTTCTTATATATGATTTTAACAAAATTATTGTAAAGTGTGCTTTCTTGTCTTTTTCTTTGGTAACAAATTCATATATTATGTGAATTTTTATTCTATGAAAATTAGGAATATTTTAATGTGATATTCCACCTAGACAAACTTAGAAAAGGAAGGAACTTTGGAAAGGTAGCAAATCATAAAAGCAATTTTCTAAATATATGATATGCTAACCTTTACTTGAAGTCCTTGTTTGAATTGTCAGTGATAATCAAATTTGAAATGATTTTTGTTCCCATTCTAAAATATTACCATTAAGCCCCAATAGCTCATGAGTAGAGTGCCAATCTTATAAATTGAAGGTCTATAGTTCAATCTTGCATGGGGCAATGAATTTCAAATTCTTCGGTTTAAATAGGTCTCATTAATTTGGATGCAATCATTGATACAAAATTAAACATTTTTGTGAATTTTTGAGCCTTAAGAGCATATCATCATCTTTGCTCTAATTTTTCTTTGATAAGTGTTTATCAATCACAGTATGTTTATTCTAAAACTTGCTTTGCTATACATTTCTAAATCAAAAATTAATAATCTAAAATTAAAAAACAGATCAACAATGCAAAAATACTAAAAATTAGAAAAGAAATTTAATCTACCAAACTCTAATCCAAAAGTTCACACATTCGATTGTTTCACTCATACTATGATTGATCCAAGGACAAACCAATCTCAAAATGCATAGCAAAGCAAGTTCTAGAATAAACATACTATGATTGATTAACACTCATCAAAGGAGAATTAGAGCAAAGATGATGATATGCTCTTAAGATTCAAAAGCTTACAGAATTGTTTAATTTTGTATCAAATCTATCACATTTTCATTTAATTCAATCATCAAGATCAATGTGAAATTTAAAACAATTTTATCCAAAAACAACTAATTACACTTACCTCTTTCATGCATTTCAAATCAAATTAACAATGCATACTAACTCAAAATTATTATCAGACAAAAATCAAAAGAGTACGAAATTCCAAAGAAAATAGAAAAAATGACATTAGTTTGAAAATCCTCCCCCACACCTAAATACTACATTATCCTCAATATATGCAAAAGGTAAAAAAATTTAGGCACAAAGTTTAACAACTCATAACCAGCACAATTGTAACTAGTCTCAGAAATGAAAGATGCTAGTCTATGAAATAGGACAATGAAAAGAAAGATAAAGAACGAGATAACTCCCCTAAGGTGATGGCGGGAATGGAAGTTGAAATCTCACAAAGTCGGCGAGTCTTTGAATATTCCTCTCCAATCGTGAGATATGTTGTTGCATGTCTTGCACAGTTTGAGCCAGAGAAGTGAAAGGCAATGGCCCCGAAGTATTAGAAGGACCTACAAAACTAGAATAAGCTCTTGATCGGATGTCTCTCGGTGAGGTAAAATGATAAATACCATCCTTCATAGAGACAACACCCATTCTCAACAAGCACTCAAAATCCAATAGTTCAGCCGAACAAGCAATATTCATGTTATGATGTGCCAAGTTTAAAACCTTCAAATTTACAGCCAAGTGTGTGATCAATGATCCAAGAATTAATGGTCCAGCAGAAAAATTCACAACATTTCGAATTTGGGTAGCAAGCCAATAACTAAGATTAACTTTCTGATTTTGGGTCATAGGCCATAAGAAAAACAATTCTGGTATAGTGCAAATGGCAGAGTTGGCTTTTCTTCCAGAAAAACTAAAAGCCAAAAATCTTTGGATAATTTGCAATGCACGATCCTTAAGATAATTACTTTTTGAATGACTAGCATCGAAATGGTTAGGGTTATTTGTCATTTTAGACCAAATACTAGAGCAATATGAATTGAAATGAGGTGTGTAATCATAAATAGAAGAACAAGCAGATGTTCTAGAACCAGATGTGTCCACAAACCCTAAAACCTCATTAAATTGTGTCAAAGAGAAATGAAATACACGGTTCATCAATCTGCATTCAATGATTCTTGGAGTGTCTACTTTCAACTGTGAAGTGGTATCAAACCGAAATGTAGTGTAGAATTCACATGCAAGTTCTCTAAAAACAGGATAGGACAAATTCATGTAGTTACTCCAACCAATTGCAGATAACAAACCAGTGATTCTATCAAGCAAACCAAGTGACTCTAGTATAGGAACATGAAAATACTTGCAAGAAATAATAGGCTTGGTAGAGATATCAGAGTACCTGTGCATGTGTTCTGCAGAATTGAACTTGAGACAGCCTCCCAACTTCAATGGTTATGGAGGAAGGATCGCCTTCCCTTTGGCAACTCGAGACTGCGACTTAGTTCTTCTTGAAGAAGATGGTTGCTGTTGGTTAATGGGGGCTGAATCTTCAAGTTCCATTGAAGGGGAAGGAGGCTCATTTGTAGTGTCGGCACTAGAAGAGACTGCAGTCGACCGTGGGAGCAACATGCGAGGCTTTCTCTATGGATCCTTTGGTTTGGGCATTTGCACCCGAGGCCCAGTATGCGATTTTGGTTGTTGTGAAGAGGCCGCAGTGGTTGGTGGGGATGATTGCATGGAGGAAGTTGCGGATGGAGAAGGTTGATCATCGGAGGAAAGTGAAACTGGCTCACCACTGGGGTTCACGATTCGTACTCATTGGGATGGGGCTTTGTGTGATGAAGAAACAAGTTGTTGATCTCGAAGTCCATACCGGTATTCTGCAACCCTTTTCTTTCCCCTCAATGGATTTAGGTCGTAGCAAAATTGGGAATGTGGGTACAGACCTTCGATCGATTTGGGTGGTGATTGAAGATGGAGAACGACACAAAGCCTTCAGTCGATGATGATTGATGATGATGGTCGACTAGGGTTTGCGATTTGGGCTTAATGGTGAGAATCGAAAGAGGACAGAACAATGGAAAGCTTTTCAGAAACTTTTTTTTTGCCTAAAACCGCATGATCATGCCATAAGCGGAAGACTGCTTCTGTCCAACTTTTGAACTTCATTTTTGAAAACTGCATGATCACACCTTAAAAGGGGGACTTCTTCTATCTAATTTTGTCTCAATTGCTTTGCCCGTCTCTTGACTTGGATAAGTGAAACTCTTAAAATCTTCCATCTTAGGCACCTAAAAATAAATCAATAAGTAAATAAAAGGAACAAATGTTACTAGATAATATTCAAATTAAATAATAAAAAAAATCTAAAATCAACTAAAGCAAACTCCTAGAAACTATTTGGGTTGCCTCCCAACAAGCGTAATTGTTTAATGTCTTTATGCTCGACGTTCTCCACTTGTTTCTCTTCAAGGAGGTTTCAACTTTACTTTGAAAGGCTTATATAACTCTCCATTCGTATCTAATTGTGTATTCAATTTAAAATCAATATCACATTTTTCTTCACAGATTTCATGTACAATTAAATCAAAAATATCAGTAGAACAAATTGATTGACACTCATTTGGGTACTTCATAGGATAAAAAATAATAAATTTAACAATCTCGTTGTCGAACTCGACAGAGAGAGTACTCTCATCCACATCTATTTGAGTTTTTGCTGTCTTCATGAATGGTCATCTTAATAGAAGTGGAGCTGAATCTATAATAGTGTCTCATTCCATTTTCAAGATGTAAAAATTAGTTGGAAAAATAAGTTCATTAACTTGCACCAAAACATCTTCAACAATCCCCTCTGGGTAAGCATAAGAGTGGTCAGCTAACTAAATAATAACTCCAGTTTCTTTTAAGGGACCCAATTTTAGAGCACTATAAACTGAGTAAGGCATGATATTAATAGGGGCTCCTAAATCTAGCATGGCATACTCCATTTTTTTTCTTACCAATAACACAAGGTAGAGTGAACATACTTGGATCCCCATATTTTTTAGGTAGAGTTCTCTTGCTGATATCAGACATATTCTCACCCATCTCATCACCTTTTATCTTCCCTACTTCCTTCTTGTATTCTTCCATCTTGGATTCCTCAAACCTATAAGGAAAAGGTGGCACAATTGTACTAGAAGCATTAGGCAAAGAAGGTTTGGATATTACCTTGATTGAATTTTCATGCTTGCATTTATCTTCTTTGTCCATATCCTTCATTTCATCCACCTTCTTAGATGGAGTGAAGCTCAAATGAAGTTCCTTTTCACTTTTCAACATTATTGCGCTAATGTTTTCTTTGGGATTTACCACAATTTGTGAGGACAATTTTCAAAAAATTTGTATCTCCGAACTGCTAATTGAGGTTGTTAGTTGGGAAATCTGGTGCTCCAAATTCTGTATACTCGTTCTCATTTCCTGTTGAATTTGCTCAAATTCAATCTGTTGAATTTACCATAATTTGTGAGGACAATTTTCCAAAAATTTGTGCTGGTGTTGGTCTATTGAAGTGTTGAGGTGGATATCTTGTCTATCCCCCTTGGTTTCCATAGCTCAGGTTTGGATGATCTTTCCATCCAAGATTATAATGAGTGGAATGGAGATCATACTTCCTTTGAGGTTGACCAGAAAATCCTCCTATAGCATTTGCTTGATGAGTGAGATCTTCTTGTAGGGATGGGCACATATCCGTCGAATGTTCTGGAATTGAGCATATGCCACAAATCTTGGTTGTCTGCATTTGCCCTACAGCCAACTGACGAACCAAAGCACTTAATTTAAAATTTTGATTTTCAAGATTTGAGTGATTTACTTCATTGACACTTGTTGTATCTCCATCCACTCTCATCCCAAATTGTTGAGAATTTTTTGCCATATTTAAAATCAATTGTTTGGCTTCTTCTGGTGTTTTATTGACCAAAGCTCCTCCACTGGCTGCATCTACCATACTTTTATCCATGGGTAGAAGTCTTTCATAAAAATATTGAATTAAGAGCTGATCCGGTATTTGATGATGTGGGCAACTGGCACAGAGTTGTTTGAACCTCTCAAAATATTCATATAGTATCTCTCTGCTATTCTGTCTGATCCCATATATTTCCTTTCTGATGTTGACAGCCCTAGATGTAGGAAAAAATTTCTCTAAAAATAATTTTTGCATTCCATTTCATGTACTGATCAAACCGGGAGGTAAACAGTACAGCCAATCTTTCGCCTTATCCTTTAGGGAAAAAGAAAAGGCTTTCAATTTTATTTGTTCTTTGTTCACACCTTGGGACTTCATGTTCGAATAGACAATGTCAAATTCTTTCAAGTGTTTATGTGGATCCTCACCTGGAAGACCACAAAAAATGAATCAAGCCAAATTTGAGTTCGAATGTTACCTCAAGAGCTGGGTATTCAATGTACAAGGGTTGTTGATTCAGATTTGGTGCAGCTAACTCGTTCAGAGTCCTTTGACGATCTGCCATTTTTTATTCCTTGTTAAAAATCAGTAAACAAGTGAAAAACATAAATTAAGAAATTAATTATTTCTTTGACAACAACACAAAAAATTTGGATGGGTTTGTCGAAACTCTCAAATTAATACTGATTCCCCTAATGCAAATAAACTTATAGCAATAGTGGTACCGGGTTGAATTCCATAGGAACTAAATTAATTTAACTTCTTAGTTATTGCCAAAAATAAAATGGGATGTTTATCAAATAAATTTCTAAATCAAATATTAATAATCTAAAATTAAAAGATAGATCAACAATACAAAAATACTAAAAATTAAAAAAGAAATTCAATCTACCAAACTTTGATCCAAGAGTTTACACATTCGATTGTTTCACTGATCATGGGTTAAAAAATATTATTCTTGCAATTCATGCATTTAATCTTAAATTTATCAAGATAGCCGTAATAAATCTTGTATTTTTCTAAATTAATTGACCAAAATCAGTATCCAATCAAAATTTATCATTAATCGATTGGACACGATAGCGTTCTATATCAATATAATGATGGCATTAAATTATGTGAAAACAGTTAAACCAAAATACAAATAATCGGGATAACCACAATTATTTAATTTTGTTGCATCGATTCCTTAGGTTAAACATGAATATTGGTAAAAAAATCCATAAACATAAATAACCTAGTTGCTATTTATACCATTCATTCATGACAATTACGGATCACTGAAATCATGGATAACAATAGCAAAATCAATATTAAATTAAATTATTAGATTAACCAGTACCAATCTTTCATATAAATAAATCAAGAATCGACAAATAGCTGAATTAAAAAGGCAAGAAATTAAATGAAACATATAACCTCACAGTGAAATCAATTAAATGAAAATTCCCCTTGAATCAGAATAAAAAAATTAGCCACTCATGGTACTGAGTTCTCAACAAAACTAAAAGAAAAAAAAATAGGGTTTTCTCTTGAAGGAAGAAAGCAGCAGCCGCTTCCTTCTTCTAGGCAGATAGTGACGTGAATAGTATCTTCTAGGTTAATGAGGAGAGTCCTTCTAGGCCTCAAAGATTCTTCCAACAAAATGATAAGCAAAAGATCCACCAAAAATAGGAAAATTAAGAATTTTACTCTTAAAAACAATTTCACTAAAAATAAAATTCCTAAATTAAAATACACTTTTCCACTCTTTGAAACTTCTTCCTTTTCTATGTAGGCTCAAATGATATCTTGAACCACTTAGCTTTAAAATTGCCTCCTTAATCCCACTTTGATCCAATCTCCAATTTTGATCCCCTAAAAATAAAAAGCCATAAAACCATCCATTAGAGCACTAACCAATCCAAAATCAAATCATAATATCAATAATAAATTTAACAATTTGCACATTATCAATCATATCAACACTAATGCATGGCTGACTTATTTTGGGTACAATCATACCTGAACGATGAGTTACGTTATCTAAAGTTCTTGTGTTATACCCCTTATTTAAATTATCGATGAGAATCAAATTTGAAATGATTCATGTTCTCATTCTAAGCATTTATCAATAATCTTCTATATTTCTGTAATAGAGCATCAATATTGTAAGCTGAAGTTCTATAGTTCAATCCTACACTAATGCATGGTTGACTTATTTTGGCTACGATCATACTAGGATGATGGGTGACCTCATCAGAAGTTCTCATGTTTTACCCATTATTTGAATTGTCAGTGAGAATGAAATTTGAAATGATCCTTGTTCCAATTCAAAGCTTTTATCGATAAGCCCTTATAGCTCAATGGTAGAGTGTCACTCTTGTAAACTGAAGATCTATAGTTCGATCCTGCATGGGGCAATAATTTTGAAATTCTCTAGCTCAAATGGAAGGTCTCATTATTTTGGATGCGATCATAGAAGCATTAATGCATAGCTGAGTTATTTTGGATACTATAATACCAGCACTCTAAATTATTTTGGGTATGATCATACCAGCATGATAAGTGACATACTCAGAAGTTCTTGAGTTGCACCTCTCATTTGAATTGTTGTGCGAATCAAATTTGAAATGATTCCTATTCCCATTCTAAATTTTTATCGATAAAACCCTATAGCTCAGTGATAGAGCGTCAATCGTGTAAACTTAAGGTCTGCATGGGGGCAATAATTTTGAAATTCCTTGGTGTAAAATGAAGGTCTCATTACTTTGGATGCAATCATAGAAGCACTAATGCATGGTTGACATATTTTGGGTACTTTCACACTAGCATGATGAGCGACCTTCTTGAAAGTTCTAGAATTGTATCCATCATTTGAATTGTCGGTGAGAATCAAATTTGAAATGATTCCTGTTCCCATTCTAAGATTTTATCGATAAGCTCCCATGGCTCAGTGGTAGAGCGTCAGTCTTGTCATATGTATTTCAATCCTGTATGGGAGCAATAATTTTGAAATTCTTTAGTTTAAATGGATGGTCTCATTATTTTGGATGCGATCATACCAGCAGTAATGCATGGCTGACTTAATTTGAGTAAGATCATATCGGTACGATGAGTGACCTCATCAGAAGATCTCGTGTTGCACCCCTCGTTTGAATTGTCGTAAGAATCAAATTTGAAATGATTATTGTTCCCATTCTAAATTTTTACCATTAAACCCCTATAGCTCAGTAGTAGAGCACCAGTCTTGTAAACCGAAGGTCTATAATTTAATCCTGCATGGGGGCAATAATTTTGAAATTCTGCAATTTAAATAGAGTTTCATTATTTTGGGTGTAACTATACCAATACTAATGCATTGCTGACTTATTTTGGGTATGATCATACTAGCATTATGTGCGACCCGCTCAGAAGTTCTTATGTTGTACCCCTCATTTGAATTGTTGATGAGAATCAAATTTGAAATGATTATTGTTCCCATTCTATGTTTTTATCGATAAGCCCCCATAACTCAGTGGTAGAGTGTTAGTCTTGTAAACTGAAAGTCTATAGTTCAATCCTGCACTAATGCATGGCTGGCTTATTTTGGGTACGATCATGCCAGCATGATGAGTGACTTCCTCAAAAGTTCTTGTGTTACACACCTCGTTTGATTTGTCTGTGAGAATCAAATTTGAAATGATTCTTGTTCCCATTCTAAGTTGTAATTGATAGGCCCCTATAGCTCAGTGGTAGAGCATCAGTCTTGTAAACTAAAGGTCTATGGTTCAATCCTGCATGGGGGCACTAATTTTAAAATTCTTTAGTTTAAACTGAAGGTCTCATTATTTTGGGTGTGATCATATAAGCACTAATGCATGGCTAGCTTGATTTAAGTATGATCATACAAGCACAATGAGTGACCTCCTCGAAATATCTTGTGTTGCACCCCTCGTTTGAATTGCCGGTAAGAATTAAATTTCAAATGATTCATGTCCCCATTCTAAAATTTTACCATTAAACTCCTATTGCTTAGTGGTAGAGCGTCAGTCTTGTAAACTAAAGATCTATAGCTCCATCCTACACGGGGGGCAATAATTTTGAAATTTTTTGGTTTAAACGGAAGGTCTCATTATTTTGGGTGTGATCATACCTGCAATAATACATACCTGACTTATTTTGGGTACAATCATACCAGCACTATGAGTGACCTTGAAAATTCTCTTGTTGCACCCTTGTTTGTATTGTCGTTGAAAATCAAATTTGAAACGATTCTTATTTCCATTCTAAGTTTTTATCGATAAGCCCCTATAGGTTAGTGGTAGAGCATTAGTCTTGTAAATTGAAGGTCTGTAGTTCAATCCTACACTAATGCATGGCTAACTTATTTTGGGTACGATCATACCAGCACGATGAGTGACCTCCTCAGAATTTCTCGCACCCCTTATTTGAATTGTCAGTGAGAATGAAATTTGAAATGATTCCTATTCCAATTCTAAGTTTTTATTGATAAACCCCTATAGCTCAGTGATAGAGCATTAGTTTTGTAAACTAAAGGTCTGTAGTTTGATCTTGCAAAGAAGCAATAATTTTGTAATTCTTTGGTTTCAAATGGATGGTCTTATTATTTTCGATGCGATCATACAAGCAATAATGCATGACTGACTTATTTTGGGTACTATCTTGCCAGCATGATGAGTACCTCATCGGAAGTTTTCGTGTTGCACCCTCATTGGAATTGTCGTGTAAATCAAATTTGAAATGATTCCTGTTCCCATTCAAAGTTTTTATCGATAAGCCCATATAGCTTAGTGGTGGAGCGTTAGTTTTGTAAACTGAAGGTCTGCATGGGGGCAATAATTTTGAAATTCTTTTGCTTAAACGGAAGGTCTCATTATTTTGGGTGTGAGCATACAAACACTATTGCAGGGTTGACTTATTTTGGGTGTGTTTATACTAGCATGATGAGTGGCCTCCTCGGGAGTTCTCGTGTTGCACTTTTCATTTGAATTATCGGTGAGAATGAAATTTGAAATGACTCCTATTCCCATTTTAATTTTTTATTGATAAGCCCCTATAGCTCAGTGACAGAGCATCAGTCTTGTAAACTAAAGGTCTGTAGTTCGATCTTGCATGGGGGCAATAATTTTAAAATTCTTTAGTTTAAACGAAAGGTCTCATTATTTTGGGTGTGATCATACCAACACAAATGCATGGCTTATTTATTTTGGGTACCTCGGAAGATCTCGTGTTGCACCCCTCGTTTGAATTGTCGGTAAGAAACAAATTTGAAATAATTCTTGTTCCCATTCTAAAATTTTACCATTAAGTCCCTATAACTCAGTGGTAGAGCGTCAATCTTGTAAACTGAAGGTTTATAGTTGAATCCTTCATTGGGACAATAATATTGACATTCTTCGGTTTAAACGGAACGTCTCAGTATTTTGGTTGCGATTATACAAGAACTAATCTATGGTTGACTTATTTTGTGTGCGATCATGCCAAACGATGAGAGACCTCTCCGGAAGCTTTTGTGTTGCACCTCTCCTTTGAATTGTCGATGAGAATCAAATTTGAAATGATTCTTGTTCTCGTTCTATGTTTTTTTTTCGATCAGCCCCTATAGCTCAATGGTAGAGCGTCAGTTTTGTAAACTGAAGGTCTATAGTTCAATCTTGCACTAATGCATGGCTATGTTATTTTGGGTATGATCATAGTAGCATGATGAGTGATCTTCTCGGAAGTTCTTGCATTTCACCTCTTGTTTGAATTGTCAATGAGAATCAAATTTGAAATGATTTTTGTTCCCATTCTAGGTTTTTGTCAGTAAGAATTAAATTTAAAATGATTCTTGTCCCCATTCTAAACTTTTACCATTAAGCCCCCATAGCTCAGTAGTAGAGTGTCAGTCTTGTAAACTAAAGGTCTGTAGTTCGATCCTGTATTGTGGCAATAATTATGAAATTCTTTAGTTTAAACAGAAGGTCTCATTATTTTGGGTGCGATCATATCAGTACTAATACATGGCTTACTTATTTTGGGTACGATCATACTAGTACATTGAGTGCCCATCTAAGAAGTTCTCGTGCCGCACTCCTTATTTGAATTGTTGATGAGAATCAAATTTGAAATAATTCCTATTTCCATTTAAAATTTTTACCATTAAGCCCCTATAGCTCCATGGTAGAGTATCAATTTTGTAAACCGAAGGTACGCAGTTCAATCCTGCATGGGGGCAATAATTTTGAAATTTTTCGTTTTAAACGGAAGGTCTCATTATTTTGGTTGTGATTATACCAGCTCTAATACTTGGCTGACTTATTTTGGGTACTATCATACTAGCATGAAGTGCCCATCTCCAAAGTTTTCATGCTTCTCCCCTTGTTTGAATTGTCGATGGGAATTGAATTTGAAATGATTCCTATTCCCATTTTAAGTTTTTATCGATAAGCGCCTATAGGTCAGTGGTAAAACATCAGTCTTGTAAACTTAAGTTTTGTAGTTCAACCCTGCTCTTATGCATGGCTGACTTTCTTTTGGGTATGATTATACCAGCACGATGAGTGACCTCCTTAGAAGTTCTCGTGATACACCTCTCATTTGAATTGTCGGTGAGAATCAAATTTGAAATGATTCTTGTTCCCATTCTAAGTTTTTATCGATAAGCACCTATAGCTCAGTGGTAGAACATCAGTCTTGGAAACTGAATGTATGTAGTTCGATCCTGCGTGAGGGTAATAATTTTGAAATTCTTTAGTTTAAGCAGAAGGTCTCATTGTTTTGGGTGTAATCATACCAGCGCTAATGCATGATTGACTTATTTTAGGTACGATCATAGCAGTACGATGAGTGACCTTGTCGGAAGATCTCCTATTGCATCCATCGTTGAATTGTTGGTAAGAATCAGATTTGAAATGATTCTTGTTCCCCTTCTAATTTTTTACCATTAAGCTTTATAACTCAGTGGTAGAGCATCGGTCTTGTAAACTGAAGGTTTGTTATTTAATCCTGCATGGGGCAATAATTTTGAAATTCTTTAGTTTAAACGGAAGGTCTCATTATTTTGGGTGCGATTATACTAGTAGTATTGCATGGCTAACTTATTTTAGGTACGATCATACCAGCACGATAAGTGAACTCCTTGGAAGTTCTCATGTTGCACCCCTTGTTGGAATTGTTGATGATAATCAAATTTGAAATGATTTCTATTCTCATTCTAAGTTTTTATCTATAAGCCCCTATAGCTTAATGGTAGAGCGTCAATCTTGTAAACTAAAGGTCTATAGTTCTATCCTGCTTGGGGGCAATAACTTTGAAATTCTTTAGTTTATACGGAAGGTCTCATTATTTCGGGTACGATCATACCGACACTAATGCATGGGGGTAAAAACTTTGAAATTCATTAGTTTAAATGCAAGATCTCATCATTTTGGGTGTGATCATACCTGAACTAATGCATCTGTCAGAACTCCGCAACTTATTTTGTATATGATCATACTAGCACTAATGCACCAGTCCATCAGAACTATGCAATTCAGTGTGCTTGCACATCTCATTTACAAAGAGTGAACATTTTATATATTTTGGTTCATCATTCAAAGCGATGACAACATCGCCTTGGATGAGAGTTGTATTGGGATTGGTGACCTTCTGAAAAGATGCATCCATCAGAACTATGCAATTAAACGTGCTTGGATAAGAGTTGTACTTGGATAGGTGAGCATCTCGGAAGATGCATCCATCAGAACTTCTCAATTAAACGTGTTTGGATGAGAATTGTATTAGGATAGGTGACTTTCTCAAAAGTTCTCGTGTTGCACCCCTCATTTACGAAGAGTGAACATTGTAGACAATTTGGGTCATCATTCAAAGTGATGACAACATAGCCTTGGATGAGAGTTGTATTAGGATTAGTGACCTTCTTGGAAGTTCTCATTTTGTGCCCCTTATTTATAAAGAGTAAGTGTTTTAGATATTTTGGATCATCATTCAAGATGACAACAATATAGATGAGTACGTGAATCATAAGTTTCAAGCTGATTGAATTCTAATTCTTATTCCTGATTGGTAATATAAAGAAAAAAAATTTGGGGTTAAAATTTTAAATCAGTTTATTTATATATATATATATATATATATTTAGTATTATGTTTCATTTATATTTAATTACTAAAATAGGTTTACAATAATGAATTTAATTTGATGATTGAGTTGTATAACTTTCCATTTTTAATTTTTGGTTTAGTGTAAAATAAAAATATTAACAAATATATATACAAACATTATATCAACATTCTCTTATAAAGAAATTAAAATTTCAAGAAATAAAATGAATTATGTTATTATTTCAATACATGATTTCAGGGAAATTTTTTTTTTTGATTCTTATAGGTTTCAATCCCTTTAATTCACGCCTCCTTTTTTTTATTTGAGAATTAAAACGATTTCAGTTAATGGATTTCTCCAAATAAAAAAATCAACAATCAAAGAGGGGACGGGAATCTCATTTTCCATGACTTGACATAGAACACATTATTCTTGCACTACTAGAAAATGAGTTTTCAGCGACGGAAAAATCTATTGCCGAAAGTCTCTTTTCCGTCGCTGAAAGGTATTAGCGACGAATTTTTTCCGTCGTTAAATCTGTCGTAAAAAGTGACCCCGCTAATTTTTAGCAACTGATTTTTTTTCCGTCTTAAATATTAGCATCGAATCAGCGATGGATTTATGATCTATCGCTGATTTGAGTTATGAAAAAAGTAAAAAAAATACACATCCAACCACTCACCCCCTTCCCTTACATTTGCTGGAAGTGAGAATTGAACCTGCGTGCACAAGATGGTGTGAGAGCACTCTTGTCACTAAACCAAACAAGTTATTTACTTATATATATATTTTTTTACTTATTATCTATATTTCTTATTTCTTAATAATATTAAAATAATATAAAATTATAATTTATTATAAAATAATAAAATAATTTTATTATTACTTAAAATAAAATAATAAAAAATTTTAAAAAATTAAATAAAATGATTCTTTGCAAAATAAAATAAAAATAATAAGAATTATTAAATAAAATTAAAAATTAAAAAATAAAAAAAATTTATTATAAAATAAAAAAATAATTTTATTATTACTTAAAATAAAATAATAAAAAATTTGCAAAAATAAAATAATATTATTCTTTGCAAAATAAAAAAAAAATTAATAAGAATTATTAAATAAAATTAAAATTTAAAAAATTAAAAATAAAATTAAAAAAAAATCCGTCGGTAATCCGTCGCTAATTGTCCGTCGGTAATCCGTTGCTAATTTTCTATCGCTAATCCGTCGCTAAAGGCTGTACGTATCTTTTTTTAATTGTTTTTTCCTTCACCAATTCACCAACGGAAGTTAGCGACGAAATATTTCCGTTGTTAAAAATTCCGTCGGTAATCCGTCGCTGATAATTTTATAATTTAAAAAAAAATTTTTTTTTAAGGTTTTTGCGACGGAAATATTTCTGTTGCTAATATCTGTCGCTAATCTATCGCTAATCTCTCGGTAAAAAATCCGACGTTAATCCGTCGTAAATCCATCGTTATTATCTACGGATATTTTTCCGTCGGTAATTTTTCGTCGCTGAAACTATGTTTTCTAGTAGTGTTGTTAACAAATGGGTAACTCCTTCAGAGACCTTCTTAAAGAATAAAGCGAATATAAACATTTTAGATATAATAGATTTACAAACACCAAATTCGTTTGGGTTGAGTGGTCAGAGGCACTTTACCCCCCTAACCAGAGGACTCAAGTTCGAGCCCTGGGAATGACAGTTCTCAAGTTCGAGTCTTAAAAATAATGAAAAAAGATTTATGAGAGTTAACCCAAAAAAATGAGATTTACAGTGCTCTAATAAGATTAGTCGGACAAATTCTGAATATCGATAATAAAAACAAAAAAAAATATAATGGATTTACAAACGTTAATGATATATACCAAAAGAAGACAATAGAACATTAATACCCATAATTCTATTAATCCCAAATAAAATATTAGATTCACTGATCACTTTATTCCATTGCTGGAGCCTTTGCCCCTCTTGGTGTCTCACGAACATCTACATATTCAAACATTTTAAATATTTGTAATTTTTATAGTTTCCTAATTTTTAGGGTTGTATTCCCTATAAATATTTGTAATGTTTCATTATTTTGGAGATATCATGAATAATATTTCTTTTGAAGTAATAATTCACTTTTGAAAGTTCTAAGATTTTGTCTCTTTTACAAACCTTATTGTTTTCCTACTATCTCTCCTGTGTTGCAAGTAAAAATATTTAAATTGTGCAAATTTAAACTGCTCTATTTTTTTTTTTTTTTTATAGTTTCCAAATAATTTTCATACCAAAATATCAAAAAAAGATTAATGATTTAATTTTTAAAATTTTGAAAATATAATTATATTTTATGTATGAAAATACATGAAATAATATTTAAATGTTCTCAGAGGAATATATTTCCAAATTAGGCCCTTCACTCTATTCTCCGGAAGAAATTGAAGAGTATAAAAGGGCTCGGCAAAGGCAGCATACGGGAGCCATGCTTTCCTTCTCCATTGCACCCTAATATGGATAAAATTAAATATATACTAGCCTTCTCAATGGATTCCTTTAGGGAGATGAGGTCCAATTCATATCGATGTTCTCAAGAATTTTACACTTTGAATCATTTGTGATGCCAAAACTGCTTATACCCTGCATCTTACTCTTGAGAAAGAAAGACCCTTAACAAAAGAAGAAAGCTTTCAGCATTGGACAGCTTCTTTGGAGTGAAAAACCATAGAGGAGTTGCTGGCCGAAACAGACATGCAGAAATAGGATTCAATCTTGCATTTGGCAAGTGTCACAGTTCCTATCAAATTTAGCCATATGTTGTCTGGGTGGAGGCCGCCTTTTGATTCTCCAGCTGCTCGCCACTCTATATTCGGATATATGCACGTGTTAGTCTACAAGTAATTCTATGTTTTGTACTTAGAATGGAACCTTAGCAGCTGGCAGCTGTAGCTATATTTTGTTGTTTTCGTCGCACAAAATAAACTTAAGTACATATTTATAGAAAACAGTGTCTCCAAGCGTAGGATTCGCATTTGTTTCCAGTTGAATTTTGTTTTGCGGCGCAGAGCATTCAATGTGTTGTGTGCGCGAGTGCGAGAGGTTTGTTCTGGTTGGTCGACACCCAATGGCGTTGCCCCAAGCCCATAGCTTCATGCTCCCTTTCACGTGCTTTCTTTTTGTATGTTTTGCTTCATCTTCTGGCCTCTTGACCACCTTTTTTCTCTTTCCTTTATGTTAATGGTGGAAATTCTTCAGAATGCCAATACATGTTAAAACTATGATATCTTGAGCTATTTGTGCCCGAATTGGGTACCATTCTTGTGTATATCTATTTGGTATTTACCAAATTATTCTATCTTTCAAGAAAATCTCATAACCAAAAATCAGACTTTCAAAAACCCTCTCACATGCGCAACCAGAAATCTCTACAACAATCATTCAAATCCCTACAATAGTTTCAGCTTTTTAGTTTTCTGCTACTTGTTTGATCATTCAATAGACATTTGATATATACCAAATTTTACTACTTCTCAAGGCAATCTCAAAGGTGGTAACTAGATTTCAGCTCTGTGCCATCTCTACCACTCATCCAATTATTCGATAGTCATTTGGTATTTATCAAATTTTATTAATATTAGAGATTTTTATTAAATTTTATTAGAGATTTTTTTATTAATATTCTTTTTCAAATCTCTGTTGCTACTCTAAATAGATTCTTTTCATTACCATTCTTACAAGAGTATTTTATAGCTGCATTTACCAGTGTATTGTTGGCGAAATTCAATGCCCTTTCGTGGTATATCATTTTTTTTCAAATTCAAGTGATTTTCAGTATACTCTATTAATTTTGAGAAGATATTAAAAAATATTATATATCAAAATCAAATCAATTATTAAATAAATAAATAATTTATTTGATTTTAAAAATATTTGAATTTCTTTGTTTTCATATTTATAACAATAAGTGTTTTATATAAATTTAATTTGTTATAATATTTTACTAAAATGATAAATTATTAGAAATTTATATTACCCTATTCTTTCCTGTCTTTAACGGATATAACAATATTGGCAACTCAAAGGAACGCGTATTGAATTTGTTTTAAAACAGAACTTTTCATGTGTAGGCTATGCTTGAATTAGAATTAAATGAATCAAATTCGACTTTATCCTGAATATATGCCTATTTTTCTCAAATTGGGACCTCATATAATTTTTTTTAATACCGACTGATATTCAGATCCATACTTTAATTAATTCGATTCGAGTATTGTTGGACCAAATTTAGAGAGAATTCCAAATGTAGTCTTTTCTACTACTAAATTTTAAATTCGAAACTTGCTCTAGAGACCTAATACATATTAGGGCCTCGTATTAGTAAATAAAGAAAATGCACTATTACCGTATTAGTCAATATGGTAAGTAGGTATCAATCGAATCCTTGAAGGGATCATTGGAGAGTAGTGAAAAGGATTCTGAGATATTGCAAGGGAACTGTAGACCTCTGCTTGTGTTACGGAATATGTTATTTGTGTTTGATTGGATATTTAGACGTTGATTGGGGTGGTGATCTGGATAGACGCAAATCGACATCAGTTTTTATTGTCTTACTCAATAAATGGTACCATATCTTAGAGAAGCAAGAAGCAAATCTGTGTATTTCTATCTACGATAGAGACTGAGTTTGTGACATACTCAGTGGCAGTTCAAGAGAGGGTTTTGGTTTCAGAGATTTCTGGATGACTTAGAAGTTGTGACAGATAGTGGGAGGTCAGTAATAATTTGCAGTGATAATCAGGCCAGTATTGCCTAAACTGAAACCCTAAATATCATAGAAAGACCAAACACATTGATACTATATACCATTTTATAAGAGATATGACTAAGAAGGGTGTAGTAATGTTTAAATACATTTTTATACAGCATAATGGCTGATCCCTTTATCAAACCCATTGTGAGAGATTCCTCTGCGAGACATGGAATCATTGAGTTTATATGTGATTTAACATTTCTCACTATGTACTGATTGTGATACTTATTGACATATATGACATATGTGCATTGTATATAGTCACAAGTTGATTTCTTACACTAGTTTGTTGTCATATATTATGTAGTGTTGTGATAAAAGATGTGTCAGGCAGGCGTGGTTGATTTTTTCACACGAGTAACCACCTCCAACTCTACGTGAGTGGAGATAAGACGGTTTCTAGCCGTAAGAGGTTTTGAAAGTGGTTTTGTTAGAATATAAGTCGCCCTACTACGTGTTCAGGATGAGGTTATATGTGACATGACTGACATGGACATATCTATATCCATGTTGCCTGTGAGAAACTAGGTTGAGATATCAGATATCACTCGCATCAAGTGATATCGTCTCTGAGATACTCTCTCTGAGATTTTTGGGATAAAGTCTTATGTAGACTGAGACCCATACCTGCACAGTGTTAAAAAAAATATGACATATGCCCTTTTTGAGAGATGAGAGAATAACACTGTGACACGTGTTTCATACCGCGTGTGATAAGACAATCAAGGGATAGTGAGAGCTATTATTTGAGACGATAGTATAGTTAAAGATCCTCGTTCCCACTGTGTGAGACCCGAGATCTATTGGATAGGATCTCTAGTAACCTTATGACTTTCGTCTGTCTCTTGATATTTTATTTTGGTATTGCTACTTTAGCATGTCACCAAGAAATCATGATTGATTCGGTTCGGCGGTGTATGTTTAGGAATACAGTTAAGATAAGATTGAAAATTAGTAGTATGAAAGAAAGACAAATCAGCATTATATCATGAAGCTATATTCACAGGTCGATCTGTTATATTAATCCATATTGGGATTCAAAAATAATAGTGAATATACAGTCGAACAAATAATTAGGGATCACTTTCAATGAAGAAAGTGGCTTGATGGATATAATTGCGTTGAGTTTGGGGTATAACGAGTTCTTTTTGATACTAACGATGGCTTCTCGATCATCTTAACAGGTATATCGAGAAGTTTTTGATTGCACGTGTACTCGCTGGTCGCACGACATTCAATCCTGTATGAAAATCTAGTAGGGTGATGTGAAAGATCACATAAGTTGTGATATGGTGATAGATGTAAAATGCGTTCGTGTGCAAGTGGGAGATGTTGAAAGTTATGCCCACGATGGGGTTTTTTTGGGATATTCAAATTATGTAGGGGTGTTATTGGGATAGCATCAAATTAATTTAAATTTGAATTTGAGTCATAATCTCCATAACTCCCATAAAACCCCAAAAAATTTAACTTCCACGCCTTTCCTTTGTAATGAATGGTGTGTGCCATTCAATTTTTTTGATGATGTCCTGCGAAAAGATGAAGTAACAATGGTGAACAGGGATTGCAATTTTTTTTGGGGAACAAGGGCACTCTCAGTAAGGAAAAACCAAAATAAAGAAAGTTGGGTGATTTAACTCCTTTCATAATGCAAACAAAAAAATGGTGTTCTAAGAGAAAAAGATTTCCTTGTACATTCCCGAGAAGAAAAAGGTGGAATATTAGCATAGAGAACAATTGAGGGTTTAAGAAATTTTTGTGTAAGAAAATTCCTTTCGTTATTTGGGTCATTGGACTTTGGATTGAGGTGTCGTGAAAAGTAGTGGTGGTTCGTTTCGTGATCACTATCCTGACCGAACGATCCATATAAGGGATTACGTGATTTCGGTAGATATATTGAAACCCTACATATTGAGATATTTATATTAAAATTTTAAACTTTTAATTTATACGATTCTGCATGCACATATAGTATAATAAATCCTTCACAAAGTAACGAGTATTTAATTTGTTTTAAAACAGAACTTTTCATTTTGTAGGCTATGCTTGAATTATAATTAAATGAATCAAATTCGACTTTAACCTGAATACATGCCTATTTTTCTCAAAGTGGGACCTCATATATATTTTTTAATATCAACTGATATTCGGATCCATATTTTAATTAATTCGATTCGAGTATTGTTGGACCCAATTTAGAGAGAGTTCCAAACGTAGTCTTTTCTACTATTAAATTTTAAATTCAAAACTTGCTCTAGAGACTTAATACATATTAGGGCCTCGTATTAGTAAATAAAGAAAACGCACTATTACATCTAAATTATTTATTAAAATATATTTCATATTTTCTGATACCTACCGTCACTAAACTCAAGATGAAATTGGTTTGAGATTGGGTTTGGTTTCATCTTCCCCACCGAGCGCTTGAATTTTCATTACTTGACTGCAACACAATGGGTTGAATAAGCAATGTCAACATCCATAGTGTCGGTGTCCATTACTATTGCTAAAGGAGCAACTCTCCATTGAATTTTACTTTTGTACCCAAGTTAAAGTTAACGAAAATTCTAATTTTAGTGTTAAAGAAGAAACAAAATTACATTTTAGGGTCTTTCTACAATAATTTTTAGTTAGGAGGGTTTAACCGACTGTGTTGATATTTTACTAGTATAGTACCAACGACTTATGAGTTTAATGACAGAACACAAAATTTCGTTAGTCAAAATCTCGAATTCAAATTTTAAAAATGAAAAAAATAAACGTCAAGAGAGTTAACTTTTAAATTGGATTTTACAACTACTTGAATTATATTAATCGAATTTTTAAATATCAGTAGTCAAGTACGAAAAAAATATTTTACTAATATGGTACTATTTTTGTATTAGATCCGACTAAAAACTATATTGTTCAGGATGACGATTTTAAAGTTGCTATATTAAACTACAATTCAGAGCTTTTGTCTGTCTTTAGAGGAGGTGCGTCTAATAAACTATAATCTTGATGACATTTGTAAGATTAAGGGAACCAAAATTTAGAAAATTTTCCTTCTCAATAACATAATTAAAATTTTTTCTTATTTCGCTTGTGACAATGGTTGTATGCACGTGTTTAATTTAGCGGGTTCAAGTATTGTTTCGGCATGCCATCACATATTACAAAATACTGATCCACAATTCTAACTTTAAGCTGATTATTTTTATAATTATCAGTGAAAAATTTGACTTGGATTAACTCTTAAACTATAGTTAATCAATATAAAATATAATACAATGAGTTATAATTCAACTGATATCGTTATCTTTTTTTAGAGATTTCGAGTTTGAGTCTTTGTAATGTAAAATATATATATATAGAATACAACATCACAATCACAAATTCCACAAATATATGACTTCTAATGCTTAATCGATTTTTAATTTTTACATATTATGTTTTAAATTTTGGGTTGAACGATGTGAAATTTAAAATCTCTTGATACAAATGATTAACTTCGTAAATGTGTGAACTTGAATGTAAACCCGTCAAAATTAAATTAAACTTCATTGTGAGTTTGACTGTAATTAGATACTAAATAAGAAATTAACTCCAATTTTACTTTTAAATACTTGTCTCAAATCATATTTAATCAGTTTTAAAATAATTACTCTTGTTTAATCACATTTAAAATAATTACTAAATATCGATAATTTATAAAAAGACAAGTGAAATAATACAAAATATCATATTGAACAAAGATGAAAAGAGAGATAGAAAGAAGAGCTAACCCAACAAAGTCATTACTATGCAAAATGAATTTACAAGTTGCATATGGAATTTTGACAATATTCAAAAAATAATGTTTGAAAAAAAAAAAAAGTCTGGTGGCACATTCACATTCATAGGGACTTGCTGACATGGCTTCCCTTTCTTATCATGTGTTGTCTGATTTCTTTTATTTCTTTTACTTTTATTTCCTTGAAGTACAAGGAGTCTTAGTGAAAAGTCTTTGCCTCCAAATTGAACTAACATAAATACTTTAGACATATTATGGAATTTTGACTTTTGAATTGAAAAATCTTCAGGTTTTACTAATGTTGCACTCTCACGTCTCGACCATAGTCATCACGTACCTCAGCTTTGTTTTACTGCAGCAGCTATTATTATGGAATTGCCACATTTTTTTACATTTTTCTTTCTGTAAATTTCAAGACCAGTGCATGGTAAAGTTTGGGTTAATTCGGCGACAGTGTTTAATTTGAAGAAAATGGATTTTTATTTTTAAAAATGAGGACTAATATTCTATTTTTAGCAAGTTTGTTTGTCTAGTATGTATAATGCTTGGGTTTCGGACATAATCGATATATTTATTCGGACATATTTCAAAAAGTAGTTCAAAACATATTTCAGTTACTGGAATAAAAATTAGAGAGTCGATAGAAAATAAATACAGCATTAAAAATTTAAAGAAGTTATTTGACTGTAATTAAACTTTAAAAATATTTTTAAATACTATTTAAAATTTTACTTTTTTAAGAAAATTTTTATGGTTTTGACATATTATCAATTTAATAAACTATTGATCTTATATATCATTTTATCAAAATTATTGCAAAGTGTGCTTCCTTTTCTTTTTCTTAAGTAACAAATTCATATATTATGTGAATATTTATTCTATGAAAATTAGGAATATTTTAATGTGATATTCGACCGAAACAAACATAGAAAAGGAAGGAAATTTGGAAAGGTAGCAAATCATAAATGCAATTTTCTAAATATATGATATGTTTCTCTAACATTTAATCTAAGTACTCGTTTGAATTGTCAGTTAGAATCAAATTTGAAATGATTCTTGTCCCCATTCTAAATTTTTACCATTAAACCCCAATGGCTTAGCATTTGAGTGCCAGCCTGCCAGCCTTGTAAACTGAAGGTCTGTTGTCAATCTTGCATGGGGGCAATAAATTTGAAATTCTTCGGTTTAAATGGAAGGTCTTATTATTTTGGGTTTGATCATACCAACACTAATGCATGACTGACTTATTTTGGGTACAATCATACCAGCACAATGAGAGACCTCATCGAAAGTTCTTGTGTTACACCCCTTATTTGAATTGTCAATGAGAATCAAATTTGAAATGATTTCTATTCTCATTCTAAGCATTTATCAATGTGCCCCTATAGCTCAGTGGTAGAGCATAAGTATTGTAAATTGAAGTTCTGTAGTTCAATCTTGCACTAATGTATGGTTGATTTATCTTGGGTACGATCATACTAGCACGATGAGTGACCTCTTCGGAAGTTCTCATGTTTCACCCCTTGTTTGAATTGTTAGTGAGAATGAAATTTGAAATGATTCCTGTTCCAATTCAAAGTTTTAATCAATAAGCCCCAATAGCTTAGTAGTAGAGTGTCAATCTTGTAAACTGAAGGTTTGTAGTTCGATGCTGTATGGGGGCAATAATATTGAAATTCTCTAGTTCAAATGGAAGGTCTCATTATTTTGGGTTCGATCATGCAAGCACTAATGCATAGCTGACTTATTTTGGATACTGTCATACTCGTACTCTGACCTATTTTGGGTACTATCATACGAGCACAAAC
Organism: Dillenia suffruticosa; assembly: GCA_033439265.1. Classification (NCBI taxonomy): domain Eukaryota; kingdom Viridiplantae; phylum Streptophyta; class Magnoliopsida; order Dilleniales; family Dilleniaceae; genus Dillenia; species Dillenia suffruticosa. The sequence goes on from JAVTVX010000001.1 coordinate 13,903,924, forward strand.
CTACTTAGAAGTTCTCGAGTTACACCCCTCGTTTGAATTGTCGTGCGAATCGAATTTGAAATGATTCCTATTCCCATTCTAAGTTTTTATCGATAAACCCCTATAGATTTGTGGTAAAGCGTCGATCTTGTAAACTAAAGGCCTACATGGGGGCAATAATTTTGAAATTCCTTAGTTGAAACGGAAGGCCTTATTATTTTGGATGTGATCATACAAGTACAAATGCATGGCTGATAGATTTTGGGTACTATCACAACAGCACGATGAGTGACCTCCTTGAAAGTTCTCGTATTGTACCCATCATTTGAATTGTCGGTGAGAATGAAATTTGAAATGATTCCTATTCCCATTCTATGATTTTATCGATAAGCTCCTATAACTCGGTGGTAGAGCATCAGCCATGTAATCTGTAGTTCAATCTTGCTTGGGGGCAATAATTTTGAAATTCTTTAGTTTAAACAGAAGGTTCCATTATTTTGGGTGCGATCATCCAATAGTAATGCATGGTTGACTTAATTTGAGTATGATTATACCAGCATGATGAGTGACCTCCTTAGAAGATCTCGTGTTGCACCACTCGTTTGAATTACCAGTAAGAATCAAATTTGAAATGATTCTTGTCCCCATTCTAAATTTTTACCATTAAACTCCTATAGCTCAGTGGTAGAGCGGTATTCATGTAAACTGAAGGTTTGTAGTTCAATCCTCCATGGGGGCAATAATTTTGAAATTCTTTGGTTTAAACAGAAGCTTTCATTATTTTGGGTGTGATTATATTGGTATGAATGCATGGTTGACATATTTTGGGTACGATCATACCAGCACGATGAGTGACTTGGGAAGATGTTGTGCTGCACCACTTGTTTAAATTGTCGATAAGAATAAAATTTGAAATGATTTTTGTTCCCATTCTAAAATTTTACCATTAAACCCCTATAGCTTAGTGGTAAAGCATCAGTCTTGTAAACTGAAGATCTATAGTTCCATCCTGCGTGGAGGCAATAGTTTTGAAATTTTTTGATTTAAACAGAAGGTCTTATTATTTTGGGTTTGATCATACCAGCAACAATGCATGGTTGACTTATTTGGGTACAGTCATACCGGCACTATTGGTGACCTCCTCAAAAGTTACTATGTTGCACCCTTTGTTTGAATTGTAGATGAAATCAAATTTGAAATGATTTCTATTCCCATTCTAAGTTTTTATCGATAAGCCCCTATAGTTTAGTGGTAGAACATTAGTCTCGCAAATTGAAAGTTTGTAGTTCAATCCTACGCTAATGCATGGCTGAGTTATTTTGGGTACGATCATGCCAGCACGATGAGTGACCTCATCGTTGTCATGTGAATCAAATTTGAAAAGATTCCTGTTCCCATTATGAGATTTTATTCATACGCTCCTATAGCTCAATGGTAGAGCATCAATCTTGTAAATTGAAGGTCTGCATGGGGGCAATAATTTTGAAATTCTATAGCTTAAACGGAAGGTCTCATTATTTTGGGTGTGAGCATATAAGTACTAATGCATGGCTGACTTATTCTGGGTATGATTATACTAGCACGATGAGTGGCCTCCATGGAAGTTCTCGTGTTGCGGCCTTCTTTTGAATTGTCAGTGAGAATCAAATTTTAAATGATTCCTATTCCCATTTTAATTTTGTATTGATAAGCCCCTATAGCTTAGTGGTAGAGCATTAGTCTTGTAAATTGAAGGTCTGTAGTTCGATCCTGTATGGGGGCAATAATTTTGAAATTCTTTACTTTAAACGGAAGGTTGTATTATTTTGGATGCGATCATACCAACACTAATGCATGGTTTATTTATTTTGGGTATGATCATACCAGCACGATGAGTGAGCTCCTCAGAAGATCTCGTGCTGCACCCCACGTTTGAATTGTTGGTAAGAATCAAATTCGAAATGAATCCTATTCCCATTCTAAATTTTTACTATTAAGTCCCTATAGCTTAGTAGTAAAGCCCTAGTCTTGTAAACCAAAGGTTTATAGTTGAATCCTTCATAGGGACAATAATATTGAAATTCTTTGGTTTAAACGGAAGGTCTCATTATTTTGGTTGCGATTATACCAGTATTAATGCATGGCTGTCTTATTTTGTGTGCGATCATACCAGCAAGATGAGTGACCTCCTAGGAAGTTTTCGGACGATGAGAATCAAATTTGAAATGATTCCTATTCCCATTCTATGTTTTTATCGATCAGTCCCTATAGCTTAGTAATAGAGTGTTAGTCTTGTAAACTAAAGGCCTATAGTTCAATCTTGCACTAATACAAGGCTATGTTATTTTGGGTTCGATCATAACAACATGATGAGTGGCCTCCTCAAAAGTTCTCGTGTTACACCCCTCATTTGAATTGTTAGTGAAATTAAATTTGAAATGATTTTTGTTCCCATTCTAAGTTTTTATCGATAATCTCCTATAACTCAATGGCAGAGCGTCAGTCTTGTAACTGTAGGTCTATAGTTTGATCCTGCATGGTGGCAATAATTTTGAAATTCTTTAGTTTAAATGGAAGGTCTCATTATTTTGGATGCGGTCATATTAGCACTAATGCATGGCTTTCTTATTTTGGGTACAATCATACCAGCACATTGAGTGCCCAGCTGGGAAGTTCTCGTGTCATACCCCTTGTTTGAATTGTTGATGAGAATCAAATTTGAAATGATTCCTGTTACCATTCTAAAATTTTACCATTAAACCCTTATAGCTCAGTGATATAGCGTCAGTCTTGTAAACTGAAGGTCTACAGCTCAAACTTGCACTGGGGCAATAAGTTTGAAATTTTTTGATTTAAACAGAAGGTCTCATTATTTTGGCTGCAATTATACCTGCTTTAATGCATGGCTGACTTATTTTGGTTATGATCATACCAACATGATGAGTTCCTACCTTGGAAGTTCTCGTGTTGCACCCCTTGTTTGAATTATCGATGAGAATCAAATTTGAAATGATTCCTGTTCCCATTTCAAGTTTTTATCGACAAGCCCCTATAGCCCAGTGTAAAGCATCAGTCTTGTAAACTTAAGTTCTGTAGTTCAATCCTGCTCTTATGTATGGTTGATTTTTTTTGGGGTACGATTATACAAGTATGATGAGTGACCTCCTTGAAAGTTCTTGTGTTACACCCCTCGTTTGAATTGTCAGTGTGAATCAAATTTGATATGATTCTTGTTCCCATTCTATGTTTTTATTGATAAACCCCTATAGCTCAGAGGTAGAACGTCAGTCTTGGAAATTGAATGTCGGTAGCTTGATCCTGCAAGAGGGCAATAATTTTGAAAATCTTTAGTTTAAGCGGAAGGTCTCATTATTTTGGGTGCGATCATATCACCATAAATGCATAGTTAACTTATTTTGGGTACGATCTTACTAGCACGATGAGTGACCTCGTCGAAAGATCTCCTATTGCGTCCTTCATTTGAATTGTTGGTAAGAATCAAATTCTTGCTCCCATTCAAAATTTTTACCAATAAGCCCTTATAACTTAGTGGTAGACCATTAGTCCTGTAAACTGAAGGTCTGTTGCTCAACCTACATGGGTTAATAATTTTGAATTTCTTCGGTTTAAATGGAAGGTCTCATTATTTTGGGTGCAATTATACCATCACTGCTGACTTTTTTTAGGTACAATCATACTGGTACGATGAGTGAACTCCTTGGAAGTTCTCGTGTTGCACCCCTCGTTTGAATTGTCAATGAGAATCAAATTTGAAATGATTTCTATTCCTATTATAAGTTTTTATCTATAAGTACCATAGGTCGGTGGTAGAGCATCAGTCTTGTAAACTGAAGGACTATAGTTCGATCCTACATGGGGACAATAACTTTGAAATTCTTTAGTTTATATGGAAGGTCCCATTATTTTGGGTATGATCATACTGGTATTGATGCTTTGGGGCAATAACTCTGAAATTCTTTAGTTTAAATGGAAGGTCTTATTCTTTTGGGTATGATCATACCTATACTAATACATCCATCAGAACTCCACAACTTATTTTGTGTGTGATCGTACTAGCACAAATGAACCAGTCCATCAGAACTCTGCAATTCAGCGTGCTTGGATGAGAGTTGTACAAGGATGGATGACCTTATTGGATGTTCTTGTGTTGCACATCTCTCTTACAAAGAGTAAATATTTTAGATGTCTTGGTTCATCATTCAAAGCGATGACAACATCGCCTTAGAGGAGAGTTGTACTAGGATTGATGACCTTCTCAAAAGATGTATCCATCAAAACTGTGCAATTGAACGTGCTTGGATGAGAGTTGTATTAGGATAGGTAAGCATCTCGGAAGATGCATCCATCAAAACTTTGCAATTAAACGTGTTTGGATGAGAATTGTACTAGGATAGGTGACTTTCCCGAAAGTTCTCATGTTGCATCCCTCATTTACAAAGAGTGAACATTTTAGACACTTTGGGTCATCATTCAAAGTGATTGCAACGTAGCCTTGGATGAGAGTTGTGTTAGGATTGGTGACCTTCTTAGAAGTTCTCGTGTTGTATGCCTTATTTATAAAGAGTGAATATTTTAAATATCTTGAATCATCATTCAAAACGATAGTAATATAGATGGGGACGTGAATTATAAGATTCAATTTGATTGAATGAAATAGAGAAGTGTACATGGAGTTCTCTACGATTGCATGATACTATTGCAGTTGAAGAAGAAGTTTTATAGACTTCAGCTAAGATCTATATTTTTGTATGAAATAAGAATATTCAAATGGATATATAGTAAAACTAAAAAAGATAGATTAGAAATGAAAAGATACATATGGAGTTAGGAATGACTTTAGTTATAGATAAAATAAAAGAATATCGTTTAAAATGGTTTGAACATATAAAATAAATATTTTAAAATATACCAGTTAGAAGGTACGAGATTTCAAATATAGGATATTTAATCAAATATCGGGGTAAGCTATTAAAAAGTTGGATGTAAATTATCCGTATAAATATATGTGTCAAGAGTTTAGTTAAAAATATGATTTTAATAAGAATTATTAGCGTAGGAGAATTCAAATAAATTGAATTAATATGCTTTTATCATCATCATTATCATTTTTTTAGATTTATTTGGATAGTTTATTTTTAATATATTCTTTTTATTCTTTTTGTTTTATATTCTCTATTTTTGTTTTCAAATTTTAATTTTTTGTTGTTGTTTTTTTTATTATTAATTCTCTCTTCTCTCTCTTATATTGGTTTCTTAAATGATTGATCCAAAATTTCAGAATTAAGATTCAGTTTATTATTGTTTGTTATTTGGTATAGGAGAATCATAGCATTTGTATCGTTGGGAATTGTCCTTTTCAAGAAAAAAAATTCTTATTCCAGATTGGTAATATAAAGAAATAAAATTTCGGGGTTAAAATTTTAAATTAATTTATAGTTTTTTATTTAGATATGTTTCATTATATTTAATTACTAAAATAGGTTTACAATAATGAATTTAATGCGATGGTTGAGTTGTATTACTTTCCATTTTTAAATTTTGGTTTAGTGTAAAATAAAAATATTAACAAATATATATACAAACATTATATCAACATTCTCTTATAAAGAATATAAAATTTCAATAAATAAAATGAATTATGTTAATATTTCAATACATGATTTGAGGGTTTTTTTTTTTTTTTTTTTTTGATTCTTATAAGTTTCAATCCCTTTAATTCTTGACTCCTTTTTTTTATTTATTTGAGAATTAAAACGATTTCAGTTAATGAATTTCCCCAAATAAAAATATCAACAATCAAAGGGGGGACGGGAATCCCATTTTCCATGACATGACATAGAACACATCATTCTTGTTAACAAATATGATTATATTTTATGTATGAAATACATGAAATAATATTTAAATGTTCTCAGAGGAATATATTTCCAAATTAGGCCCTTCCCTCTATTCTCCGGAAGAAATTGAACAGAATAAAAGTGTTCGGCAAAGGCGGTATACGGGAGACATATCGACACGCTTTCCTTCTCCATTGCACCCTATTATTTTCCAGAGTCCTCCGGGGGTTGAGAGTTTTAATTGTTGGATGATCGATTATTTTGCAACTATTCAGCTATGATATTTTGATAAACTTTTGCAAAGTGTTAGTAGTAATTCTAAGATTTAAAAAAAATAGGAACATATTGAAATTAATTTTTGGTATAACCAACTCATATTCACAATCACTACAAAATAAATGACTTATTCAAACGGATGAAAACCGTCCGGTAAATCAACTAAAACCATTGGCAGATCCTTCTCCAACGGATAAGATTTTAGTTGGTTATATACCAGTCGTGATAGGTTTATACCGACAATCTTAATTACCGTCGGAGCATGTCATATATTTATAGTGACGGTCAAAAAGTGTTGGTAAAATTACGCTAAGTATGGGTAAAAATTACTATATTTTATCATTAGTTATCATTCGATTACTACTTGGTTACTATTCAGTTACTACTTGATTTTGATTACCACTCGGTTACGATGACTTGATTATTATCACTCGGTTAGCACAAGTATTATCTTTTATCGTCGGTTACTACATAACTGTTAAGAAATGTAACTGTCATTTAGAAACGGTTATTTATATGTTAGGAAATGTTATAACTTTTATTATCGGTTACCACTCGATTACTACTCGGTTACCACAATTGTTACTTTTTATCGTCGGTTAGTCATTTATGGTCGGTTAGTACATATGTTCATATGTTATATCGGTTATTGCAGTCATTTATCCGTTAGCAAATGTTACTATTTCATCAGTTATCACATACTGTACGATTACCACACATGCTGACATTTTAGGAAATATTATAAACTATAAAATAAAGAAATTACTAAAATGATATAATATCTTGTATTATTGAGAATAATTGATACATTAATAGAATAAGAAAAAAATATTACATATCAAATAACTATATATCTTCTCTTCTCTTCTCTTCAGCATATCTTCTGCCCCAAAAATGTTTGAGTCACAACATCAACCTTCATGTCAATCTATTCATAAAAAGGGTTATAAAAAAATATTATCTTTTCTGGATGGAGTATGTCAATCCATTCATAAAAATAAAAATTGTTATAAAGAAAAATATTATCTTTTGGATGCAGTCACGTACAGATAATGATTGTTGATTGGGAGTTAAGAATACAAATAATTTGGATTATTATTAAAAGTAAAAATGAAATTGAAATTAGTAATATTGTATGAAAACAAAGCAATAACATTCGTATTTAAATCTGAACTAAACCAAATGATTGGGTTTCTTCAAAGTCAAGTTGCTCTGGGATGGTTGTGATTGTTCAAAAATACTCATCTTTCGTTTAATTCATCCAAAATGAGTACAAGTTGTGAAAATTTAAAATATTTCAAAATATAATATAATCCAAATTTTATTTAAAAAAAAATATGTGATTACCTGTTTCACGAAGATTTTGGTTGATTCACAAGCAAGAGCTTTGAGCGGAGAGGAGAGGTTTTGAGGGGAGGAAGGGAAAGAGGGTTCAGAGAGAATGATTTATAAAATATTTGGTTTATTTCATTGCCTAAACAAATTTTTAAAATTTTCAAAAGCCTGTCAATTTTTCCCCTTTTTTTGAACCTTTTTACCGCCTTTAGATCATCAAATTTTTACCACCTTAGAGTTTAATTTCATCTTAATCTACCGCTCTTTTTTTTATTACATCATCAAAAATTTTATATTTTCATTTGTATTTTTATTTCTATTACCAACTATTACTATAACATTACAATATTGTTACTATATTATGTTATAATATTATTACTAAATTATATTAAAAACTTTTAATTTTATATTATTACATTATTTAAATTAATAATATTAATTATACTATTATTTTACATAATTCATATTTAAAATTTTTTATATATTAATTATAGCATTATTGATTGAAAGGCCGGTGCTCGCCCCATGACGCATACCTACACGGGTGCCTGCGCGGCATGCATGGTAGCCCATGCAAATGTGTGCATGGGCGCCCGCATGGCATGAGTGGCATATGCCTCCGCGTAGGGCAACAGCGCATGCAATCGCCTGCGTCCGCAAAAATAATGTTACTAGTGCAACATAAATTTTATCTTCGTCCTTAACAACATTAACTTGGTCTTGGTGCCTAAATGTCAACAATGGTAATTGAGCAATTGAGCAAATATTTGTTCTATCTTATCATATACTTGTTAGTGGGTGAGATGGATATTGTTAGTGGGTAGTATAACTAATAAACACGATATTGTTAGTTGTTGGTGTGTGGTACAAGCTTAAATTTATTATTACATAATTTGATATTATTTTTTAAAATATTATTCTTAAAAGAGATGACAAATACTATAGATACATACTATTCAATACATACTACTCAATAGTGACTCAATTGCGAGTGTAAGTATATATTGTCATATATATATATATATTAATATTAAACTCTAATATCCTATGTACTGTTTCATATGAAATGAATGTAATATGTTCGAAGGATAAATCAATCATGATTGAAACTTTATAGTAAATCATAGTAAAGACTTTATTACGTGGTTTATTCATCATGTAATAAATGGTTACAATGATATTAACAAATGGAAACAGTATAATTGGTATTTTGATATGAAAATTTAAGTAAAAATTAGATTTAATCATTTGTTTAATTAGATTAATTTGGCAAGACAAACCGCGAGTACTCTACTACTTATAAGGAGTTGTAAGAGTATAGATATGAAAAAATTAACAAATTCTAAAAATTAATTCTAAAAATTACATTGCATGAGAACTATAGAGAAATGGAGGCAATGAGTATAATAATATAGTGACTAAGAAAAAAAGAGAGAGGGTCAAAAAATTGTGAAATGTAGTAACTAGTTAGTAAGTAGTTAGTAAGTACTTCGTAAGTAAGTAATAAAAATCACAAGATGGTATTAATTAAAAATATAAAAAAAATTGTGAGAAATTAAAAAACGCGGTAATGAAAAAAGAGGCGGGAGAAAAAGCGCGAAAGCGAGGTTTTAAAAATTTGTTTGTGAAAATTATATATTATAAATTTAATTCAGGCGAAACCCCTAATTCAAAATTTCTTCATCCTTCCCTTCAAAGTTCTTCTCCCCAAACTCTAACTCAAAATTTTTTCTTCATTCCCTTCAAAGTTCTTCTCCCCAAACTCATTTAAACCTCTCACTCATACTTTACAAAATTTTATCTGCCATCAAAATTTCTCCATCCTTCCTTTGAAAGCTTTTCTTCCCTAACTCATTTAAACTTCTCACTCACACTTTGTAAAGTTTTATCTTGGATATTTGAAAGAACAACGGATGAACATTATACGAAAAATCACAACTACTCCAAGTTCAGTCGAACAAGCTCAATTATCCAACATATTACCCAGGTTTTAAAAAATAAACATATTATTCTTATTTTAATTTGAGATTTAATATTAAAATAGAAAATTTTCAAAAAATTGGCGCAGAAAACGAAAAATTTTGTGAAAAGTTATTTTCAAAATTTGTTTATGAAAATAGAAAGAGACTGTTACAGCGGAAGTGTAAAAATTTTGTAAAAAATTTGAAAATATTTTGGGAGACAAATAATATAATAAATATATTATTATAAATTATATTATAAATTTACCAATTTAGATCAAATTATTGAGCTAATGTACTTTTTCATAATATAATATTTGTATAATAATCATTTAATTATTATTAATATTATATTTTATAACTTAATTAATTATTTTAGAAGTGAAATAATATTTCAAGTGGTGTCAATATTAATAATTTTAAATAATTAGGTTCTCTAAACTGTAAATAATTTTTTTAATTTTTATTATTATTAATTTAAATAAAATTACTAATAATTTAAACAATTAAAAAATTGCTTGCCTGCATCGTGCTAGGCTGCTACAGGCGCTTGACTCTGCTCGCTCGGGTACTCGCGTAGGCAGGCGCTCCGTGCATGCGAGCGCCCACACTGGTGCCTGCCCATGCCCGTGCGGGCGCCTGGCCATGCTCGCGCAGGCGCCTGGCCATGCTTGCGCAGGCGCCTGCCCATGCTCGCGCAAGCAGGCACCCCGCGCTAGCAGTGCCCGTGCGGGCGCCTGCCCTTGCTTGTGCGGGCGCCCGCGTAGGCGGGCACCACGCGCTGGCAGGCGCGCATGCGAGCGCCCGCACTGGCGCCTGCCCATGCTCGCGCGGGCGCCTGCTTGGGTAGGCACCCCGCGCTAGCAGTGCCTGTGTGGGCGCCTGCCCTTGCTTGTGCGGGCGCCCGCGTAGGCGGGCACCACGGGCTGGCAGGCGTGCATGCGAGTGCCCGCACTGGCGCCTGCCCATGCTCGCGCAGGCGCCCGCGTGGGCAGGCTCCCCGCGCAAGCAGGTGCGCCTACGAGCGCCTACACTGGCGCCTGCCCATGCTCGAGCAGGCGCCCGCGTGGGCAGGCGTCCCGCGCAAGCAGCGCCCGTGCGGGCGCCTGCCCTTGCTCGCGCTGGCGCCCGCACTGGCACCTGCCCATGCTCGAGTGGGTGCCCGCGTGGGCAGGCGCCCCGTGCAAGCAGCGCCCGTGTGGGCGCCCGCGGGGGCAGGCACCCAGCACAAGCAGCGCCCATGCAGGCGCCAACTTGCTCAGCTTCCTCTTATTTATGCAAAAAGGGGTAAAGTGTAGAAAGTACCCGAATTCGAACCTATGACTAGAAGTGAGCTGAATATTTGGGGTGTTAACCAATAATCCACAACTTTCTTGTGTAAGTTTCTCTTTTTTTTTTAATTTCTTTCTTTCTTCCTACCAATCTCAATCTCACTTTTTTTTGCCTCCCTATTTCACTCCCATTTTTTTTCCCTATCTCACTCTCACCTCTATTTTTTTCTTTTTCTGGGCGTTTTTTTTTTCGTTTTATATTCTCTTTGAATTATTTTTATTCCGATTTTAACATATTCAAAACCAATGATATTTAAAATGAATATTATGAATGAATTACAATTTATTAATTTTATATATTTTGAAGGGGAAATATTTGTGATTAAATATATATATATTTTTAAATTATTAATATATTATAATTTAAATTTCATACTTATTAGAAAAACAAAAAATTAGAAAAAAAAACAAAAACAATAAAATTAAGTGAAATAGAATAATGGATGATATAAAAATTAATTTTTATAAGAAATTTAAAATATATTGTTAAAAATTTAAATATAAAAAATTTTGAAAAATTGATGATATTTTTTTATAATTTATAAAATCTTGATACTATATAAAATTTAGGGAAATAGTGTTATATAGTTTTTTAAAATTTCATAAAATAAAAATAAAAGTTAATATATGCAATTTTGTACTATTTAGAAAAATTTTTAAAATGAAAGTAAATATAATATTTATAAATAATTGATGTTTTTTGATTTTTAATTTTCAAATTATTAAATCATAAACCTTTTCAAAAATTCTTTATACATTTTAAAATTTAAAAAAATGTATATAAGTTAATATTAAATTAGTATAAATAATTAAAATATTTAATAAAATTATTTAATGTATATAAGTAATGTATGTTAGTAAATATTAAATAAATGTATGTTAATAAAAAATAGAAATAAATATAATGATAGTAGATTAAATAAACGATTATATATCACAAATTTACCACTATATAAAGTTACTTATCCACTTACCATCTACTTAATATCTATTTACCACGACTATATATTACAAACTTATCACTAACTTATCACTATATAAACTTAATTACCCAATTACCATCTACTTATCACTAATTTACAACTAACTTACCACTATATAAACTTATATATCAACTTACCATCTACTTATAATTTACTTACTATCTATTTACCATTACTATATATCACAAACTTATCACTATATAAACTTACTTATCCACTAACCATTTACTTACCACTAACTTACTATTATATAAACTTACTTATTCATTTATCATCTACTTACCATGACTATATATCACAAACCTATCACAAACTTACCACTATATAAACTTACTTACCCACTTACCATCTACTTACCACCTATTTACCTACTACTACTACTACTTATCATTATCACCTATTTACTAAATTACTACTATCATAAATTTATCACAATTTATTTTCTAGATTATTTTCAAATATAAATGATATATGATACAAAAATATAACAATATTAGGTTTTTACAGATATTATAATATATAGATTAGAATTTAAACAAATCTAGTTTTAAAAGACGGTAGAATTTGTTGTTACCATACATCTAAAACCTATGAAGACGGTATTGTTAAATAGATAATAAAAAAGATTTATATTGAGATTGTTTTTAAACCGTGCAAAAAAGACTATTACATTTATTGACCATAATTTTTAACCATCGCAATTGAATATTGCTTTACAGACGGTTGTGGTAGCTTTACCTACAGTTGATAAATTTTTCTTCACGGACATTTTAGTCAGTCGAGAAAAATCTATATTTTCGGACGGTTTTGTCATAGGGCGTCTTTATAAACCATAAAAACTGTCACTAAAAGTCACCGTCATTAAAAATTACCGTCAGCACAGCGCTTTAATTTTGTAGTGAATATATTCCGACTAATACGATCCGAAAGTTGTCAAATCCAATTTAGGGGAAATTTCCCTAACATAATTTTTTTTTTTATTTCTAAAATTTCAAACTCGAAATTTGGTTAAAATATCTAACACCTTTTATCCAATAGATCGACTATCTGTTGATTAAGGGAGCATATTGGAAGTGTTAAATTAATAAAACTTGCCTCAAGCTGCCATTTTAGTTATACCCTAATGGCGGTTAGGGCTTGCTTCCGGGACTTTTCATGTAACTCCTTTATTACGTTAGATGCCTTAATATGGATAAAATTAAAATACATACTAGCCCTTCTCAGTCTATTCCTGTATGGAGACGAGGTCCAATTCATATCAAAGTTCTCAAGAATTTTACACTGAATCATTTGTGATGCCAAAACTACTTATACCCTGCATCTTACTCTTGAGAAAGAAAGACCCTTAACAAAAGAAGAAAGCTCTCAGCATTGGACAGCTTCTTTGGAGTGAAAAACCATAGAGAAGTTGCTGGTCGAAACTGACATGCATGGTACAAAAGGAAATAGGATTCAATATTGTATTTGGCAAGCGTCACAGTTCCTATCAAATGCAAGCATATGTTGTGGGTGGAGGCCGCCTTTTGATTGTCCAACTGTTCGCCACTCTATATTAGGATATATGCTCGTGTTAGTACTACAAGTAATTCATGTTTTCTACTCGGAATGGAACCTTAGCAGCTGCCAGCTGTTACTATATTTCGTTGTTTTTGTAGCACAAAACAAACATAAGTACATATTTCTAGGAAACAGTGTCTACAGAGCATAGGATTTGCATTTGTTTCCATTTGAATTTTGTTTTGTGGTGCAAAGCATTCAATGTGTTGTGTGCGCGAGTGCGAGAGGTTTGTTCTAGTTGGTCGACACCCAATAGCATTGCCCCAAGCCCGTAGCTTCATGCTCCCATTCACGTGCTTTCTTTTTGTATGTTTTGCTTCATCTTCTTGCCTCTTGACCACCTTTTTTCTCTTTCCTTTATGTTAATGGAGGAAATTCTTCAGAATGCCAATACATGTTAAAACTATGATATCTTGAGCTATTTGTGCCCAAATTGGGTTCCATCCATTAGGTTTTGTGTATCTATTTGGTATATAACAAATTATTCTATCCTTCAAGAAAATCACATAGCCAAGAATCAAACTTCCAAAAACCCTCTCACATGCGCAACTAGAAATCTTTACAACAATCATTCGAATCTCTACAATAGTTTTGGCTTTTTCAGTTTTTTGCTACTCGATTGATCATTCGATAGACGTTTGATATATACCAAGCTTTACTATTACTCAAGACAATCTCGATGGTGGTAACCAGATCTCAGCTCTCTTCCATCTCTACCACTCGTCCAATTATTCAATAGTTATTTGGTGTATATCAAATTTTATTAACTCTCAAGTCGATCCCAATGGCAGTAAATAGATTTTATTAGACTTTTTTTTTATTAATATTCTTATTCAAATCTCTGTTGCTACTCTTAATAGATTCTTTTCATTGCAATTCTTGTAAGAGGTTTTTATAGCTGCATTTATCAGTGCTATTGTTGGTGAAATTCAGTGCCCCTTTTGTGGTATATCATTTTTTTCTCAAATATAAGTGATTTTCAGTCTACTGTATTGATTTTGAGGAGATTTAAAAAAAATTATAAATCAAAATTAAATCAATTAGTAAAAGATATTATATATTAGAGTAAATAAATAATTGATTTGATTTTTAAAATGTTTGAATTTCTTTGATTTCATATTTATAACGATAAGAGTTTTATATAAATTTAATTTGTTATAATATTTTACTATATTAGAATTATATATTACCCTATTCTTTCCCGTATTTAACGGGGTATAACAATATTGGCAACTCAAAGCAACGTGTGTTGAATTTGTTGTAAAACAGAACATTTCATTTTTAGGCTCTAGTGTTAATAATGCTTGGGTTTCGGACATATTTCAAAAAGTAGTTCAAAACATATTTCAGTTACCGGAATAAATATTAGAGAGTGGATAGAGAATAAATATTAGAGAGTGGATAGAAAATAAATACAACATTAATAATTTAAAGGTGTTATTTGACTGCAATTAAACTTTAAAAATATTTTTAAATACTATTTAAAATTTTATTTTTTTAAGAAAAAGTTTTATGGTTTTGACATATTGTCACTGTAATAAACTACTGTTCTTATATATGATTTTAACAAAATTATTGTAAAGTGTGCTTTCTTTTCTTTTTCTTTGGTAACAAATTCATATATTATGTGAATATTTATTCTATGAAAATTAGGAATATTTTAATGTAATATTCCACCTAAACAAACATAGAAAAGGAAGGAATTTTGGAAAGGTAGCAAATCATAAATGCAATTTTCTAAATATATGATATGTTTCTCTAACCTTTACTCGAAGTCCTTGTTTGAATTGTCGGTGAAAATCAAATTTGAAATGATTTTTGTTCCCATTCTAAAGTATTACCATTAAGCCCCAATAGCTCATGAGTAGAGTGCCAATCTTATAAATTGAAGGTCTATAGTTGAATCTTGGATGGGGCAATAATTTTGAAATTCTTTGGTTTAAACGGAAACTCTCAATATTTTGGGTGTGATCATCAAGCATTAATGCATGGCTTATTTATTTTGGGAGCAATCATACCAACATGTTGAGTGACCTCCTTGAAAGTTCTTGTGCTGCAACTTGTTTTAATTGTCAATAAGAATCAAATTTGAAATGATTCATGTTCCTATTCTAAGTTTTCATCAATAAGCCCTTATAGTTCAGTGGTAGATATAGTCAGTCTTGTGAACTGATGGTCCATGGTTCAATCCTACACTAATGAATGGTTTACTTATTTTGGGTTCGATCATACTGGCACAATGAGTGACCTTCTCGGAAGTTCTCATATTGCACACCTCGTTTGAATTGTTGGCGAGAATCAAATTTGATATGATTCTTGTTCCAATTCTAAGTTTTTATCGATAAGCCTCTATAACTCAGTGGTAGACTGTCAGTCTTGTAAACTAAAGGTCTATAGTTCAATCCTGCTAGGGAGTAATAATTTTGAAATTCTTTAGTTCAAAAGGAATGTCTTAGTAATTTGGGTGCGATCATATAAGTACTAATGCATGACTGACTTATTTTGGGTACTATCATATACCAGCACGATGAGTGACCCCCTCGGAAGTTCACGAGTTGTACTTCTCATTCAAATTGTCATCTAAATCAAATTTGAAATGATTCCTGTTTCCATTCTAAATTTTTATCGATAAGCCCCTATAGCATAGTGGTAGAGCGTCAGACAAGTGAACGAAGGTCTGCAGGGGGCAATAATTTTGAAACTTTAGTTTAAATAGAAGGTGTCATTATTTTTGTTGTGATCATACAAGCACAAATGCAAGTTGACTTATTTTGGGTACTACCGTACTGACAAGATGAGTGACCTCCTCAGAAGTTCTTATGTTGCACCCTCGATTGAATTGTCGGTGAGAATCAAATTTGAAATGATTTCTATTCACATTCTAAGATTTTATCAATAAGTGCTTAAAACTCAGTGGTAGAGCTTTAGACTTGTAAACAGAAAGTTTGTAGTTTGATCTTACGTGGGGGCAATAATGTTGAAATTAATTAGTTTAAATAGAAGGTCACATTATTTTGGATGTGATCATGGTAGCACTAATGCATGGCTGACTTATTTTGGGTTCGATCATACCAGCATGATGGGTGAAATTCTTGGAAGATCACGTGTTGCACTCCTCGTTCGAGTTGTTGGTAAGAACCAAATTTGAAATGATTCTTGCTCCCATTCTATATTTTTACCATTAAGCCCCTATAGTTGAGTGGTAGAGCATCACTTTTGTAAATTGAAGGTTTGTAGTTCAATCCAACTTGTAGGAAATAATTTTGAAATTCTACGGTTTAAACGAAAGGTCACAATACTTTGGGTGCGATTATAACGGCACTAATGCATTGCTGAATTATTTTGGGTACGGTCATACCAACACGAGGAGTGACCTCGGAAGATTTAGTGTTGCACCCCTCATTTGAATTGTTGATAAGAATCGATCTAGAAATGATTCTTGTTTCCATTCTAAAATTTTACCATTAAGCCTGTATAGCTCAATGGTAGAGTGTCAGTCTTGTTAATCGAACGTTTGTAGTTCAGTCTTTCATGAGGGGAGTAATTTTGAAGTTCTTCGGTTTAAACGGAAGGTCTAATTATTTTGGAGGCGATCATACCATCACTAATACATAGCTGAGTTATTTTGGGGACAATCATACCAGCACAATTGTGACTTCCTCAGAAGTTCTCATTTTGCACCCCTTGCTTGGATTGTCGATGAGAATCAAATTTGAAATGATTCCTATTCCCATTCTAATATTTTTATTGATTAACCCCTACATCTCAATGGTAGAGCGTTAGTATTATAAACTGAAGATCTGTAGTTCAATCCTGCACTAATGGATGGTTGACTTATTTTGGGCACGATCATAATAGCACGATGAGTGACCTCCAAGGAAGTTCTCATGTTGTACCTCTCGTTTGAATTGCTACTAATAATCAAATTTAAAATGATTCCTATTCCAATTCTATGATTTTATCGATAAGCCCTTATAGCTCAGTGGTAGAGCGTCAGTCTTGTAAACTGAAGGTCTGTAGTTCGATCCTGCATGGGGGCAATAATTTTGAGATTCTTTAGTTCAAACAGAAGGCCTTATTATTTTGGGAGTGATCATACAAGTAGTCAGACATGGTGACTAATTTTGGGTACTCTCATACCAGCACGATGAATGAACTTCTCGAAATTTTTCATGTTGCATCCCTCATTTGAATTGATGGTGAGAATCAAATTAGAAATGATTCTTGTTCCCATTCTATATTTTTATCGATAAGCCCCTATAACTCAGTGGTATAACGTCACTCTTATAAACTGAAGGTCTATAGTTTAGTCCTGCATAAGGGAAATAATTTTGAAATTCTTTAGTTTAAATGGAAGGTCTCACAATTTTGGGTGCAATCATACCAAAGCTAATGCATGGTTAACTTATTTCGGGTAAAATCATACCAGCACGATGAGTGACTATGGAAGATCTCATGTTGTGCCCCTCATTTGAATCATGGACGAGAATCAAATTTGAAATGATTTTTGTCCCTATTCTAAATTTTTACTATTAAGCGGCTATAGCTCAGTGGAAGAGCGTCAATCTTAAAAACTACATTCAATCTTGCTTGGGGGCAATAATTTTAAAAGTCTTCGGTTTGAACAAGAGGCCTCATTATTTTGGGTACGATTATAAAAGCACTAATGCATGGCTGACTTATTTTGGGGATGATCATACTAGCACGGTGAATGACCTCCTAGGAAGTTCTTTTGTTACACCACTCATTTGAATTGTCGATGAGAAACAAATTTGAAATGATTTTTGTTCCCATTCTAATTTTTTATTAATAATTTCTTTTAGCTCAATGGTAGAGTGTTAGTCTTCTAAACTAAAGGCCTGTAGTACGATTCGGCATGGGGGCAATAATTTTGACATTTTTTAGTTTAAATAGAAGGTCTCATTATTTTGGGTGCAATTATATAGCACCAATGCATGGCAGACTTATTTTGGGTACGATCATACCAGCACTATGGGAGGCTCGGAACATCTTGTGTTACACCTCTCGTTTGAATTTTCAATAAGAATCAAATTTGAAATGATTCTTATTCCCATTCTAAATTTTTATAAATAAGACCCTATGGCTCAGTAGTAGTGTGCCAGTCTTGTAAATTGAAGATCTGTTGTTCAATCTTGTGTGAGGGAAATAATTTTGAAATTCTTCGGTGTAAACGGAAAGTCTCAATAATTTGGGTGCAATTGTCTAACAATAATGCATGGCTGATTTGTTTCGGGAACGATCACACCAGCGCGATGAGTGACCTCCTCGAAAGTTCTTGTGCTACACCTTGTTTAAATTGTCAATGAGAATCAAATTTGAAATGATTCATGTTCCCATTCTAAGTTTTTATCAAATAAGCCCCTATAGCTCAGTGGTAGAGCGTCAGTCTTGTAAACTGAAGGTCTGTAGTTCAATCCTGCATGGGGGCAATAATTTTGAAATTCTTTAGTTCAAACAGAAGGTCTCAGTAATTTGGGTGCAATTATACAAGTACTAATGCATAACTGGCTTATTTTGGGTACTATCATAACAGCATGATGAGTGGCCTCCTCGGAAGTTCTAGAGTTCTACCCCTCATTTGAATTGTCATCTAAATCAAATTTGAAATGATTCTTGTTCCCATTCTAAATTTTTATCGATAAGGCCCTATAGCATCGTGGTAGAGCATCAGACATGTAAACTGAAGGTCTGCATTAGGGCAATAATTTTGAAATTCTTTAGTTTAAATATAAGGTTTCATTATTTTGGATGTGATCATACAAGCACTAATGCAAGCCTGGCTTATTTTGGGGTGCTACCATACCAAAAAAGATGAGTGACCTCCTTTGAAGTTCTTGTGTTGCACTGTCGTTTGAATTATCGGTGAGAATCAAATTTGAAATGATTTCTATCCCCATTCTAAGATTTTACCGATAAGTGCTTATAGCTTAGTGGTAGCATCGGAAGGTGACATTATTTTTGGTGTAGTCATACTAGCACTAATGGAAGGCTGACTTATTGTGTACGATCATACAAGCATGATGGGTGAAATCATTTGAAGATCTCATGCTGCACATGTTTGAATTGTTGGTAAGAATCAAATTTGAAGTGATTCTTGCTCCCATTCTAAATTTTTACCATTGAGCCCCTATAGCTTAGTGGTACAGAGTCACTCTTGTAAACTGAAGGTTTGTAGTTCAATCCTACATGCAGGCAATAATTTTGAAATTCTTCAGTTTAAGCAGAAAGTCTTAATATTTTGGGTGTGATTATAGTAGCACTGAGGCATGGTTGTTTTATTTTGGGAACGATCATACCAGCACGATGAGTAACCTCGGAAGATCTAGTGTTGCACCCCTCATTTGAAATGTTGATAACTATCAAACTAGAAATGAATCTTGTTTCCATTCTAAAATTTTACCATTATTCCAGTATAGCTTAGCGGTAGAGCATCAGTCTTGTAATCTGAAAGTCTGTAATTCAATCCTGCATGGGGGCAATTATTTTGAAATTCTTCGGTTTAAATGGATGGTCTCATTATTTTGGGTGTGATCATACCAGCACTAATGCATGGTTGACTTATTTTGGGGGCAGACAAACCAGCACAATGCGTGACTTCCTCAAAAGTTCTTGTTTTGCAACCCTTGCTTAAATTGTCGATGATAAGCAAATTTGAAATGATTCCTATTCCCATTTTAATATTTTTATTGATAAGCCTCCATAGCACAGTGGTAGATTGTGAGTCTTGTAAATTGAAGATCTGTAGTTTAATCCTGTACTGATGGATGGTTGACTTACTTTGGGTACAATCATACTCGCATGATGAGTGATCTCCAAGGAAGTTCTCATGTTGCACTGCTTGTTTGAATTGTCGGTGAGAATCAAATTTGAATGTATTCCAATTCTATGTTTTTATCGATAAGCCCTTAACGTTCAGTGGTAAAGCGTCAGTTTGGTAAAATGAAGGTTTGTAGTTTGATCCTGCATGGAGGACAATAATTTTGAAATTCTTTAGTTCAAAAGGAAGGCCTCATTATTTTGGGAGCATACCCACATGCCAGCATGATGAATGACCTTCTTGAAACTTCTTGTGTTGCATCCCTCGTTTGAATTATTGGTGAGAATCAGATTCAAAATGATTCCTATTCCCATTCTATGTTTTTATCGATAAGCCCCTATAGCTCAGTAGTACAACGTCATTCTTGTGAACTGAAGGTCTATAGTTCGATCCTGCATAGGGGAAATAATTTTGAAATTCTTTAGTTTAAATGGAAGGACTCACAATTTTGGGTGCAATCATACCGTCACTAATGCTTTGTTGACTTATTTGGGGTACGATTATACCAACACGATGAGTGATGCTGGAAGATCTCGCATTGCACCCTTCATTTGAATTGTCGATAGGAATCAGATTTGAAATGATTCTTGTTCCCATTCTAAATTTTTACCATTCAGTGGCTATAGCTCAGTGGTATAGCATCAGTCTTGTAGGCTGAAGGTCTATAGTTTAATTTTGCTTGTGGGCAATAATTTTAAAAGCTTTAAATGTAAATGGGAGGTCTCATTATTTTGGGTATGATTATAAAAGCACTAGTGCATGGATGACTTATTTTGGGGACGACAATACCTGCACGATGAGTGACCTCCTTGGGAGTTCTTTTGTTGCACCCCTCATTTGAATTGTCGATGAGAAACAAATTTGAAATGATTTTTGCTCCTATCCTAAATTTTTATTGATAATCCCTTATAGCTCAGTGGTAGAGTGTCAGTCTTGTAAACTAAATGTTAGTAGTTCGATCCGGCATGGGGGCAATGATTTTGAAATTTTTTAGTTTAAATGGAAGGTCTCATTATTTTGAGTGCAATCATATTAGCACTAATGCATGGCAGACTTATTTTGGGAACGATCATACCATCACGATGGGTGACCTTGGAAGGTCTAGTGTTGCACCTCTCGTTTGAATTTTCGATAAGAACAAAATTTGAAATTGTCACGCCCCGAACTGAGATCGTGAATAGCTGCCCGTTGTTCCTGGATGCCAGCTGTATTTTTACAGAAAATCGGGCAGAATCTCCAATACATAACAATATCACCAATCATCGTAGCGGAAGAGATGGAAAATATCCATACCCAAACCCAGTGATATCACCTCGATCCAACACTAATCCTGTGGAAAAGAAAGCGAGGGGTGAGTATCTATGGGAGGATACTCAGTAAGTGAGGGGATTGACATCATATTATCAATATCGAGGGTGAATTTGGAGTGTCAAAACATAAGATAAGAAAATATCCACAGTGTGCAAACCGATCATATCATTTCAAAATCATATATCATACGCACGCATCAGAAAGCAAGATATGCATCCAAAATTTACATCAATGTCATGAAAAGCCGGCCAATGAAATATTCCCGGCAATGGTCTACCTCGACCAAAGATGGCGCATTGGGGGTTTTTCCAAATGCAAGTATTAAATAATGGCTCTCTATCCCAATGTTGGCCATAGGCTACCCCAACTAGCCTGTAAATAATAATGATGTACATATAACTAATCGGCCGTGTATGGTGCCCCCGCCTGGTGCTAGACGGAGCCGTACTCAACGTCCTCTCCGATGAGGGTCAACCTGGGACACCAATACACATGACGATCTGGCGGATACCTCCGGCCGAAGCGTATCCGGACACAAGGGGTGTCTCTACCAGATGTCATTCGTAGCTACGGATCACAATATCATATCGGCAGGGCACGTAGCCCCATGCATCCCATCACTATGTCGGCTGGGCATATAGCCCCATGCATCATATCATAACGTCGGCCGGGCATACAGCCCAAATATATAAGTAATCCATTTCAAACCATGTGCCAATGCAGTGGAAGCATTAAAACATGTCAATATGTTGAAAATGTGGCACAATATTCAATTATCAAAACTCATGGATGCATATCAATAAAGTCAGAAATTTAGACACTCCAAGGGTCACAAAACATTTCATCAAATATTCGAAAATTCTAATAATCATACATTTGCAGAAACATGTCATTTAAAAGTATTTTTGAAACATGATTTTCAATCAATAGCGAATGTCAAACTCCCACTCACTGTCTACGGGAGGGAAGTCACTCCCTACTGACAAGCCAAATCGGATCTGACCGCTCGAGTCTCCAAAAGATCAACCTAAATCAGATTATCAACATTTAATATCAAAAAAAGCCAAATCAGGGATTTTCAATTTTTCCCTTCCAAATATAACCACATAATTTACAAAACTTATTTATAGATTCTCGTTTCCTCAATTTCGAATCATCTGACTCACCAATGGTCAAGTTTCTAATATTTCTCATTTTTTTTTTGTCTAATTTTCCTCGGATTTCACACATTTCAATATATTATGTAACTCTCGATCTAAATTTGACGTAATTTCGATAGAATTAATTCAAATGTTGAAAAGGTTGCATTTCTCTCACCTAGGGTTTCTCGAATTTTTCGGAACTAGCTTTCGTTCACCCGTCAACCTGGTCTAAAACCTGTAATGTTTACCATTTGAAACACAAGTGAGAAATTTAAGTCAAATTACCAATAATTTTTGAAACCCTAGTACATACACGAAATCGAGAATTCATTTACCTACGCAGAGGGTAACGGGTCATCGTGGGCTCACGGGCCATGGGCTGGACTGGGTCGCGGGCCGTACTGGGCCTACGGGCTTGGACAGGCTGTCGGGCCTGGTGGGCCTGCAGGTGATGGGCCTGCGGGCTGGTGCTCGCCCGTGCGTTGGTGTGTTCCGTTGGTGCGTTGCGCTGGTGCGCGCTCGTGCGCTGGCTCGCGCCCACTAGTGCGCCGGCTCGCGTGCTCTAGTGCGCTGAGCTGGTGCGTACTCCTGCACTACTGCACGCCCGTGCGCGCTCATGTACTGGCTCGTGCGGGCTCGTTCGCTGGCTCGCGCGCTCGCGGCCTCGCTTGAGCTCACGGGCTGGGTCCTGCTCGTGGCCTGGGCTCGCGCTGCGGGCTAGGTCCTGCTCGGGGCTTGGCTCGCGCTGTGGGCTGGGGGATCGCGCTACGAGCTGGGAGATCGCGCTACGGGCTCGAGCTGTGGGATCGCGCTGTGGGCTCGAGCTGTGGCGGAAGGCGGTGCTTGCGGAGGCTCGCGGCGGAGGAAGGCGAGGCGGAGAGAGAGCGATCGCGGGAGATCACGAGAGGGAGAGAAAGAACAGTGAGATAGAGAGAGAAACCGAGAGGGAAAGAAGAAGAATAAGAAGAAGAAGAAGATAGAGCAAGGTGGTGGCGATGGCTGCGAAAGGCGGCGCCGTGGTGGGGGAGAGAGACGAAGGGTCGGGAGAGAGAGAGAGAGAGAGAGAGAAGGGGCGAATTAGGGATTTAGCCTTAATTCGATTTGGGGAGGGCCAAAACGCTGTGTTTTGGCTCTCCCTTTTTTTTTTTTTTTTATATGTGGTGTTACAGAAATGATTTTTGCTCCCATTCTAAATTTTTACAATTAAGCCCCTATAGCACAATAGTACAGTGCCAGTCTTGTAAATTGAAGGCCTATAGTTCAATCTTGCATGGGGGTAATAATTTTGAAATTCTTTGGTTTAAACGGAAAGTCTCAATATTTTGGGTGCGATCATCTAGCATTAATGCATTGCTAATTTATTTTGGGAACGATCATACCAGAATGATTAGTGACTTCCTTGAAAGTTCTTGTGCCGCACCTTGTTTAAATAGTCATGAGAATCAAATTTGAAATTATTCATGTTCCCATTCTAAGTTTTTATCAATAAGCCCCTATTGTTCAGTGGTAGATAGTCTTGCAAACTGAAGGTCTATAGTTCAATGTTGCACTAATGAATGGCTGACTTGTTTTGGGTACTATCATACAAGCACAATGAGTAACCTTCTTGGAAGTTCTCGTATTACACATCTCGTTTGAATTGTTGGTAAGAATCAAATTTGAAATGATTCTTATTCCATTCTAAGTTTTTATCGATAAGCCCTATAGCTCAGTAGTAGAGCGTAAGTCTTGCAAATTGAAGGTCTGTAGTTCAATCCTACATGGGGGCAATAATTTTGAAATTCATTAGTTCGAACGAATGGTCTCAATAATTTGGGTGCAATCATACAAATACTAATGCATGATTGACTTATTTTGGGTACTATCAAACCAACACGATGAGTGACCTCCACGGAAATTCTCGAGTTCTACCTTTCATTCGAATTGTCATATAAATAAAATTTGAATTGATTCTTATTCCCATTCTAAATTTTTATCAATAAGCCCCTATAGCATAGTGGTATAGCGTCAGACTTGTAAACCGAAGGTCTGCATGGGGGAAATAATTTGGAATTCTTTAGTTTAAATTGAAGGTCTCATTATTTTGGGTGTGATCATACAAGCACTAATGCAAGCCTAACTTATTTTAGGTATTTCCTTACCAATAAGATGAGTGACCTCCTCAGCAGTTCTTGTGTTGCACCGTCATTTGAATTATCAGTGTGAAGAAAACTTGAAATGATTTCTATTCCTATTCTAAGATTTTATCAATAAGTGCTTATAGTTTAGTGGTAGAGCGTCAGTCTTATAAATAGAAAGTCGGTAGTTCGATCTTTCATGGGGGCAATAATGTTGAAATTTATTAGTTTAAATGGAAGGTCACATTATTTTGGGTGCGATCATACTAGCACTAATGCATGACTGGCTTATGTTGGATACGAGCAAACCAACACGATGAGTGAAATCCTCGAAAGATCTCGTGTTGTCCTCCTCCTTTGAATTGTCAGTATGAATCAAATTTGAAAAGATACTTGTTCCCATTCAAAATTTTTACCATTAAGCCCCTATAACCTAGTGGTCGAGCATCACTTTTGTAAAATGAAGGTCTGCAGTTCAATCTTGCATGTGGGCAAAAATTTTGAAATTCTTTGGTTTAAACTGAAGGTCGCAATATTTTGGGTTCGATTATACCAGCACTAATGCATGGCTAACTTATTTTGGGTACGATCATACCAGTACGATGAGTGACCTCGGAAGATCTAGTGTTGCACCCCTCATTTGAATTGTCGGTAAGAATCAAACTAGAAATGATTCTTATTTCCATTCTAAGATTTTACCATTAAGTTCGCATAGCTCAGTAGTAGAGCGTCAGTTTTGTAAACTGAAGGTCTGTAGTTCAATCCTGCATGGGGGCAATAATTTTGAAAATCTTCAGTTTAAACGGAAGGTCTAATTATTTTCGGTGCGATCATAGCAGCACTAATATGTGGCTAACTTATATAGGGGACAATCAAAACAGCACGATGAGTGACTTCCTCAGAAGTTCTCGTTTTACACCCCTTGCTTGAATTGTCGATGAGAATTAAATTTGAAATGATTCGTATTCCCATTCTAATACTTTTATTGATAAGCCCCTATAGCTTAGTGGTAGAGCGTCAGTCTTGTAAACTCAAGATCAATGGTTCAATCTTACATAATGGATGGTTGACTTATTTTGGGTTTGATCATCCCAGCACGATGAGTAATCTCCAAGGAAGTTCTCATGTTGCACCGCATGTTTGAATTGTCGGTAAGAATCAAATTTGAAAATATTCTTGTTCCGATTCTATGTTTTTATCGATAAGCCCTTATAACTCAGTGGTAGAGCGTCAGTCTTGTAAACTGAAGGTTTGTAGTTCAATCCTGCATGGGGGCAATAATTTTAAAATTCTTTAGTTCAAACAGAAGGCCTCATTGTTTTGGGAGTGATCATACAAGCACTCATACAGGGCTGACTTATTTTGGGTATTCTTATACCTGCATGATGAATGACCTTCTCAAAACTTCTCATGTTACATCCCTCGTTTGAATTGTCAGTGAGAATAAGATTCAAAATGATTCCTATTCCCATTCTATGTTTTTATCAATAAGCCCCTATAGCTCAGTGGTAGAGTGTCATTCTTGTAAAGTGAAGGTCTATAGTTCGATCTTATATAGGGGAAATAATTATGAAATTCTTTACTTTAAACGGACGGTCTCACAATTTTGGGTGCAATCATAATAACAATAATGCATGGTTGACTTATTTTGGGTACGATCGCACCAGCACAATGAGTGACGTAGGAAATCTTGTGTTGTGCCCCTCATTTGAATTGTCGAAAAGAATTAGATTTGAAATGACTCTTGTTCCCATTTAAAATTTTTACCATTAAACGGCTATAGCTTAGTAGTTGAACATTAGTCTTGTAAACTGAAGATCTGTAGATCAATCTTGCATGGGGACAATAATTTTAAATGTCTTCGGCTTAAACGGGAGGTCTCATTATTTTGGGTATGATTATAAAAGCATTAATGCATGGCTAACTTATTTTGGGGACGATAATACCAATACGATGAGTGACCTCCTTGGAAGTTCTTTTGTTACACCCCTTATTCGAATTGTCGAAGAGAAACAAATTTGAAATGATTTTTGTTACCATTCTACATTATTTTGATAATCCCTTATAGCTCAATGGTAGAGTGTTAGTTTTATATACTAAAGGTCTGTAGTTCGATCCGGCATGGGGGCAATAATTTTGAAATTTTTTTGTTTAAATGGAATGTCTCATTATTTTAGGTGCAAACATATCAACACCATTGCCTGGCAGACATATTTTGGGTACGATGTTATCGGCACGATGAATGACCTCGGAAGGTCTTGTGTTACACCTCTCGATTGAATTTTTGATAAGAACCAAATTTGAGATGATTCTTGCTCCCATTCTAAATTTTTACAATTAATCCCCTGTAGCTCAGTAGTAAAGTGCCAGTCTTGTAAATTGAAGGTCTGTAGTTCAATCTTTCATGGGGGCAATAATTTTGAAATTCTTCAGTTTAAATGGAAATTCTCAATATTTTGGTTGTGATCATCTTGCATTAATGCATGGCTAATTTATTTTGGAAACGAACATACCTGCACGATTAGTGAATTCCTTTTAAGTTCTCACTTGCACCTTGTTTAAATTGTCGATGAGAATCAAATTTGAAATGATTCATGTTCCCATTCTATGTTTTTATCAATAAGCCCCTATAGTTCAGTTGTAGATAGTCAGTCTTGAAAACTGAAGGTTTATAGTTCAATCCTGCACTAATGAATGGCTAGCTTATTTTGGGTACGATCATACTTGCACGATGAGTGACCTTCTCGGAAGTTCTCATATTGCATCCCTTGATTGGATTGCTGGTGAGAATCAAATTTGAAATGATTCTTGTTCCAATTCTAAGTTTTTATCGATAAGCCCCTATAGCTCAGTGGCAGAGCGCTAGTCTTGTAAATTGAAGGTTTGTAGTTTAATCTTGCATGGGGGCAATAATTTTGAAATTCTTTAGTTTAAACAGAAGGTCTCATTATTTTGGGTGTGATCATATAAGCACTAATGCATGCCTAACTTATTTTGGGTACTACCTTACCAACAAAATGAGTGACCTCCTCGTAAGTTCTTGTGTTGTACCCTTGTTTGAATTGTCAGTGAGAATCAAATTTGAAATGATTTCTATTCCCATTCTAAGATTTTATCGATAAGTGCTTATAGCTCAGTGGTGGAACGTCAGTCTTGTAAACTGTAGGTCTATAGTTCGATCTTGCATGGGGGTAATAATATTGAAATTCATTAGTTGAAATGGAAGGTCACGTTATTTTGGGTGCGATCATACTAACACTAATGCATGGTTGACTTATTTTGGGTACAATCATACAAACTTGATGTGTGAAATCCTCGAAAGATTTCGTGTTTGAATTTTCTATAAGAATCAAATATGAAGTGATTCTTATTCCAATTCTAAATTTTTTCCATTAAGCCCCTATGGCTTAGTGGTAGAGCGTCACTTTTGTAAGTTGAAGGTCTGTAGTTCAATCCTGCATGCAGGTGATAATTTTTAAATTCTTCGGTTTAAACAGAAGGTCTTAATATTTTGGATACAATTATACAACCACTATTGCATGGTTGACTTATTTTGGGTACGATCATACTTGCACGATGAGTGACCTGGGAAGATCTAGTGTTGCATCCCTCATTTGAATTGTCAATAAGAATCAAAGTAGAAATGATTTATGTTTCCATTCTAAAATTTTACTAATAAGCCCATATAGCTTAGTGGTAGAGCGTCAGTCTTGTAAACTGAAGGTTTGTAGTTCAATCTTACATGAGGGCAATAATTTTGAAATTCTTCTGTTTAAACGGAAGGTGTCATTATTTTGGGAGTGATCATACTAGCATTAATGCATGGCTGACTTATTTTAGGGACAATCATACCAGCACGATGAGTGACTTCCTCAAAAGTTCTTGTTATGCACCCCTTGCTTCAATTGTCGATGAGAATCAAATTTGAAATGATTCCTATTCCTATTCTAATATTTTTATTGATAAGGCCCTCTAGCTTAGAGGTATAGTGTTAGTTTTGTAAACTGAAGATCTATAGTTCAATCCGAGTCTAATGGATGGTTGACTTATTTCGGTATGATCATACTAGCACGATGAGTGACCTCCAATGAAGTTCTCATTTTGCACCCCTTGTTTGAATTGTTAATGAGACTCAAATTTGAAATGATCCTATTCCTATTCCTTTTCCCTTCCTCAAAAGTTCTCTTTTTGCATCCCTCGCTTGAATTGTCGATGAGAATCCAATTTGAAATGAATCCTATTCCCATTATAATATTTTTATTGATAAGGAGAGGCAGAGCGTTAGTTTGTAAACTAAAGACTATAGTTCAATCCTGCACTAATGGATGGTTGACTTATTTTGGTACGATCATACCAGCACGATGAGTGACCTCCAACAAAGTTCTCGTTTTGCACCCTTGCTTGAATTGTCGATGAGAATCAAATTTGAAATGATCCTATTCCCTTCCTCAAAAGTTCTCGTTTTGCACCCCTTGCTTGGATTGTCGATGAGAATCAAATTTGAAATAATTCCTATTCCCATTCTAATATTTTTATTGATAAGGCCCCCTAGCTTAGAGGTAGAGCGTTAGTCTTGTAAACTGAAGATTTATAGTTCAATCATGCACTAATGAATGGTTAACTTATGTCGGTACGATCATCCAGCACGATGAGTGACCTCTAACGAAGTTCTCATGTTGCACCGCTTGTTTGAATTATCGGTGAGAATTAAATTTGAAATGATTCTTGTTCCAATTCTATGTTTTTGTTGATAAGCCCTTATAGCTCAGTGGTAGAGTGTCAATCTTGTAAACTGAAGATCTGTAGTTTGATCTTGCGTAGAGGCAATAATTTTGAAATTCTTTACTTTGAACGGAAGGCCTCATTATTTTGGGAGTGATCGTACAAGCAGTGATGCATGGCTGACTTATTTTGGGTGCTCTCATACCAGCACGATGAGTGATGCTGGAACATCTCGTGTTACACTCCTCATTTGAATTGTCGATATGAATCAGATTTGAAATGATTCTTGTTCCCATTCTAAATTTTTACCATTAAGCAGCTATAGCTCAGTGGTAGAGCATCAGTCTTGGAAACTGAAGGTCTGCAATTCAATCTTGCTTGGGGGCAATAATTTTAAAAGTCTTCGGTTTAAATAAGTGGTCTCATTATTTTGGGTATGATTATGATACCATGAATGCATCCAGTTTTGTTTTGGGGACGATCATACCAGCACATTGAGTAACCTCCATAGAAGTTGTGTTGCACCCCTCATTTAAATTGTCAATGAGAAACAAAAATAAAAAGAATTTTGTTCCATTCTAAATTTTTATTGATTATCCCTTATAGCTTAGTGGTAGAGTGTTAGTCTTATAAACTAAAGGTTTATAGTTCAATCTGGCATGGGGGCAGTAATTTTGAAATTTTTTAGTTTAAATGGAAGGTCTCATTATTTTGGGTGCAATCATATTAGCACTAATGCATGGTCGGCTTACTTTGGGTACGATCATACTAGCATGCTTGGTGACCTCGGATGGTCTCGAGTTGCACCTCTTGTTTGGATTTTCGAAAAGAACCAAATTTGAAATGATTCTTGTTCCCATTCTAATTTTTACAATTAAGCTCCTATAGCTTAGTGGTAGAGTGTCTGTCTTGTAAACTGAAGGTCTGTAGTTCGATTCGACATAGGACAATAATTTTCAATTTCTTCTGTTTAAACGGAAGGTCTCATTATTTTGGGCACTATTATACCAGCAGTAATGCATGGCTGACTTGTTTTGGATATGATCATACTAGCACAATGAGTGACCTCCACGGATGTTCTTGTGTTGCACCTTATTTAAATTGTTGATGGGAATCAAATTTGAAATGATTCATGTTCCCATTCTAGATTTTTATTGATAAGCCCCCATAGCTTAGTGGTAGAGCATCAGTCTTGTAAACTTAAGTTCTATAGTTCAATCCTACACTAAGACATGGCTGACTTATTTTGGGTATGATCATACTTGC
Organism: Dillenia suffruticosa; assembly: GCA_033439265.1. Classification (NCBI taxonomy): domain Eukaryota; kingdom Viridiplantae; phylum Streptophyta; class Magnoliopsida; order Dilleniales; family Dilleniaceae; genus Dillenia; species Dillenia suffruticosa. The sequence continues at coordinate 13,934,579 of JAVTVX010000001.1, forward strand.
ACAATGAGTGACCTCCTCGGAAGTTTTCATGTTACAACCCTTGTTTTAATTTTCGGTGAGAATCAAATTTGAAATGATTCTTGTTCCCTTTCTAAGTTTTTATTGATAAACCTTATAGCTGAGCCGTAGAGCGTCAGTCTTGAAAGTTGAAGGTCTATAGTTCGATCCTGTATGGGGGCAAGAGATTGTTTAGTTTAAATGGAAGATCTCATTAGTTTGGGTGTGATCATACTGGGACTAATACGTGGCTGACTTATTTTGGGACGATCATACCAGCACGATGAGTGATCTCCTCAGAAGATCTCGTGTTATATCTGTTGTTTGAAATGTCGATAAGAATTAAATTTGAAATGATTCTTTTTCCCATTCTATATTTTTACCGTTAAGCCCCTATAGCTCATAGTAGAGCGTCAGTCTTGTAAACTGAAGGTCTATAGGTCAATCTTAAATGGGGGCAATAATTTTGAAACTCTTCAGTTTAAATAGTAGGTTTCATTATTATGGGTATAACAACACTAATGCATGTTGATTGATTTTGGGTACGATCATACAAGCAGGATGAGTGACCTCGGAAGATCTAGTGTTGCACCCCTTGTTTGTAATGTTGATAAGAATCAAACTTGAAATGATTTTTGTTTCTATTCTAAACATTTACCATTAAGCCCTGATAGCTCAGTGTTAGAGCTTCATTCTTATAAATTGAAGGTCTATAGTTCAATCCTGTACTAATGGATGGTTGACTTATTTTGGGTATGATCATACTAGCATGTAGAGTGTCCTCCTAAGAAGTTCTTGTGTTGCACTCCTTATTTGAATTGTTGGTTAGAGTTAAATTTGAAATGATTTCTATTCCAATTCTACGTTTTAATTGATAACCCCTTATAGCTCAGTGGTAGAGTGTCAGTCATATAGACTGGAGGTCTATAGTTCGATCCTACATGGGGGCAAGAATTTTAAAATTCTTTAGTTCAAACAGAAGGTTTCATTATTTTGGGTGAGATCATACAAGCACTAATGCGTGGCTAACTTATTTTGGGTATTGTCATACCAGAACGATGTGTGATCTCCTTGAAAGTTCTCGTGTTTCACTCCTCATTTGAATTTTTGAGTGCATTAAATTTGAAATGATTCCGGTCTCCAAGCTTTTATCAAAAAGCCCCTATAGCTCAGTGGCAGAGCGTCAGTCTTGTAAACTGAAGGTCTGTAGTTCGATCCTGCATGGGGGCAAAAATTTTTAAATTCTTTCGTTTAGGTGGAAGGTCTCAATATTTTGGGTGCGATCATACAGCACTAATGGATGGTGGCTTATTTTGGGTATGATCATACTAGCATGATGGGTGACCTCGAAAATTTTGAAATTCTTTAGTTAAAATGGAAGGTCTCATTATTTTGGTTATGATCATGCCATCACTAATACATGGCTAACTTATTTTGGGTATGATCATGCCATCACTAATGCATGGCTAACTTATTTTGGGTACGATCATACTAGCACGATGAGTGACCTCATGGAAGATCTCGTATTGCACTCCTCGTTTGAATTGTCAGTAAGATTCAAATTTGAAATGATTTTTATTCCCATTCTAAATTTTTACAATTAAGCTCGTATACCTCAGTAGTAGAGCATCAGTCTTGTAAACTGAATGTCTTATGGGGCCAATAATTTCAAAATTCTTTAGTCTAAATGGAGGGTCTCATTATTTTGGGTACGGTCATACAAGTACTGTTGTTTGGCTAACTTATTTTGGGTATGATCATACCAACATGGTGAGTGACCTCCTCAGAGGTTCTCTTGTTGCCTCCTTCATTTGAATTATTGGTGAGAATCAAATTGGATAGGATTCGTGTTCCCATTCTAATTTTTATCGATAAGCCTCTATAGCTCAGTGGTAGTGCATCACTCTTGTAAATTGAAGGCCTATTGTTCGATCCTATATGGGGACAATAATTTTGAAATTCTTTAGTTTAAATGCAAGGTCTCATTATTTTGGGTGTGATTGTATGAACATTAATGCATGGTTGACTTATTTTGGGTACGGTCATACCAGCACGATAAAAGATGTCATCGGAAGATATCGTGCTGTACCTATTGTTTGAATTGTTAGTAAGAATCAAATTTGAAATGATTCTTGTTGCTATTCTATGTTTTTACCATTGAGCCCTTATGGCTTAGTGGTAGAGCCTCCGGCTTGAGCCTCAGACTTGTAAACTGAAGGTTTGTAGTTCAATCTTGCATGGGAGCAATAGTTTTGAAATGCTATGGTTTAAATGGAAGGTCTCATTATTTTGTTATACTAGGACTAATTCATAGTTGACTTATTTTGGGTACGATCATACCAGCACACTGAGTGACCTCCTCAGAAGTTCTCGTGTTGCACTCTTCATCTAAATTGTCGATGAGAGTCAAAATTGAAATGATTCTTGTTCCCATTCTAAGTTTTTATCGATAAGCCCCTTTAACTCAGTGGTAGAATATCAATCTTGTAAACTGAAAGTCTCTAGTTCAATCCTGCACTAATGCACGGTTGACTTATTTTGGGTATGATCATACCACCACGATGAGTGACCTCCTCAGAAGCTCTCATGTTACATCACTCGTTTGAGTTATCAGTAAGAGTTAAACCTGAAATGATTCTTGTTCCCATTCTAAGTATTTATCGATAAGCCCCTATAGCTCGGTGGTAGAGTGTCAGTATTGTAAATTGTAGGTCTATCTTGCATGGGGGCAACAATTTTGAAATTCTTTAGTTTAAACGGTTGGACTCATTATTTAGGTGCGATCATATTAGCCCCAAGGTATGACTGACTTATTTTGGGTACGATCATACCAGTACAATGAGTGACCTCGGAAGATTTCGTGTTGCACCGCTTGTTTGAATTGTCGATAAGAATCAAATGTGAAATGATTCTTGTTACTTTCTAAATTTTTACAATTAAGCCCCTATAGCTTAGTGGTAGAGCATCGGTCTTGTAAACTAAAAGTCTATAGTTCAATCTTGCTTCGGGCAATAATTTTGAAATTCTTCAATTTAAATGGAAGGTTTCATTATTTTGGGAACGATTATACCAACACTAATGCATGGCTGACTTATTTTGGGGGCAGCCATACTAGCACGATGAGCAACCTCCTCGGAAGTTCTTATGTGGCACCCCTCATTTGAATTATCAATGAGAATCAAATTTGAAATAGTTCGTGTTCCCATTCTAAGTATTTGTCGATAAGCCCCAACAACTCAATGGTGGGACCTTCTCAAAAGTTCTCATGTTACACCACTCGTTTGAATTGTTGATAAGAATCAAATTTGAAATGATTCCTGTTTCCATTCTAAATTTTTATAGATATGCACCTATAGCTTAGTGATAAAGCGTCAGTCTTGTAAACGGAAGGTCTGCAATTTGATCCTGCTTGAGGGCAATAATTTTGAAATTATTTGGTTTAAATGGAAGGTTTCATTATTTTGGGTGCGATCATAGCAGCACTAATGCATGACTAACTTATTTTGGTACGATTATCCTAGCATAATCAGTGACCTCAGAAATTTTGAAATTCTTTAGTTTAAATGGAAGGTTTCATTATTTAGATACGATCATACCAACACTAATGCATGGCTAACTTCTTTTAGGTACAATCATAATAGTGCCATGAGTGATCTCGGAAGATCTCGTATTGCACACATCATTTTAATTGTCAACAAGAAACAAATTTGAAATGATTCTTGTTCCCGTTCTAAGTTTTACCTTTAAGCCACTATAAGTCAGTGGTAGAATGTCAATCTAGTAAACTGAAGTCCTATAGTTCAATCCTACATGGGGCAATAATTTTGAATTTCATCAGTTTAAATGGAACGCCGCATTATTTCGGGTGCGATTATACTAGCACTAATACATGGCTGACTTGTTTTGTGTACGATCATATCAACTCGATGAGTGGCCTTTAAGGAAGTTCTCGTGTTGCATCCCTTGTTTAAATTGTTGATGAGAATCAAATTTGAAATGATTCTTGTTCTTATTCTATGTTTTTATCGATAAGCCCCTATAGCTTAGTGGTAAAGCGTCAGTCGTGTAAATTTAAGTTCTGTAGTTCAATCCAGCACTAAAGCATGGCTGACTTATTTTTAGTACGATAATGCCAGCACGATGAGTGACCTCCTCAGATGTTTTCATGTTACACCCCTGGTTTGAGTTGTCTATAAGAATCAAATTTGAAATGATTCCATTTCCCATTCTAAGTTTTTATCGATAAGCCCCTATAGCTCAGTGGTAGAGCGTCAGTCTCGTAAACTGAAGGTTTGTAGTTCTATCCTACATGGGGGCAATAATTTTGAAATTCTTTAGTTTAAATGGAAGGTTTCATTATTTTGGGTGCGATCCTACTAACACTAACACATGGCTGACTTAATTTGGGTACGATCATACTAGCATGATAAGTGACCTCATCGAAAGATCTCATGTTGCACCCTTTGTTTGAATTGTCTGTAAGAATCAAATTTGAAATGATTCTTATTCCCATTCTAAAGTTTTGCCATGAAGCCCATATATCTTAGTAGTAGAGCGTCAATCTTGTAAACTGAAGGTCTATATTTCAATCCTGCATGGGGGCAATAATTTTGAAATTCTTCAGTTTAAACTAAAGGTCTCATTATTTTAGGTATGATTATACCAGCACTAATGCATGGTTGACTTATTTTGGGTACTATCATACCAGTACGATGAGTGATCTCCTCGTAAGTTCTCGTGTTGTACACCTCATTTGAATTGTCAATGAGAATCAAATTTGAAACCTGTTCCCATTCTAGATTTTTATCGATAAGCCGTTATAGCTCGGTGGTTGAGCATTGGTCTTGTAAACTGAAGGTTAGTAGTTTGATTTTACTTGGGGGTAATAACTTTGAAATTCTTTAGTTTAGACAGAAGGTCACATTATTTTGGGTACGATCATACCAGTACTAATGCATCCATCAAAACTCTGCAACATATTTTGTGTATGATCATCCCAGCACTAATGCACCAGTCCATTATTACTCTGTAGTTAAGCGTGCTTGGATAAGAATTGTACAAGATAGATGACCTTATTGGAAGTTCTTGTATTGCACCTCTCATTTACAAATAGTGAACATGTTAGATATCTTAATTCATCATTCAAAGCGATGACAACATAGCTTTGGATGAGAGTTGTACTTGGATTGGTGACCTTCCCAAAAGATGCATCCATCAGAATTCCGCAATTAAACGTTCTTGGGTGAGAGTTTTACTTGGATAGGTGACCTTCTCGGAAGATGCATCGATCAGAAATCCGCAATTAAACATGTTTGGATGAGAACTGACTAGGATAGGTGACCTTCCCGAATGTTCTCGTGTTGCACCACTCATTTACAAATGGGTCATCATTCAAAGTAATGGCAACATAGCCTTGGATAAGAGTTGTATTGGGATTGGTGACCTTCTCGAAAGTTCTCATGTTGTATCCCTCATTTACAAGAGTGAATATTTTAGATATTTTGGATCATCATTCAAAACGATGACAATATAAATGAGGATGTATATTATAGGATTTAAGCTGATTGAATGAAAGAAATGCACATAGAGTTCTTTGCGATTGTTTGATACCAATATAGTTGAAGGAAAAGTTTTATAGAATTTGAGTATAATCTATATTATTGTATGACACCAAGTGTTGAATTATTAAACAAGAATAAGAGTATAAATAAGTATAGCTAAAATAATAATATTCAGATGAATGTATGGTAAAACTAAAAAAGATAGGATTATAAATGAAAAATATGTATGGAGTTAGAAAAGAATTTAGTTATAGATAAAATAAGAGAATATCATCTAAAATGATTTGAACATGTGCAATAAATATCTAAAGAAATATCAGTTAAGAGGTACGAGATCTCAAATGCAGGAAATTTAGTGAAATATCGAGATAAATATTTAAAAATTTGAATATAAAATATCCGTAAAATAAGTATCAAGAGTTTAGTTAAAAAGATAATTTTAGATAAGAATGAGTGGTGTACGAGAATTCAAATATGTTGAATTAATGCTCTTTTATCATCATAAATATCAATATTTTAAGTTTATATGAATAGTTTATTTTAGTTATTTTTTTCATTATTTTTATTTTTTGTTTTTATATTCTCTTGTTTTCAAATTTTAATTTTATATTGTTGTTATTATTATTAATTTTCTCTTCTTTCTCCCATATTGGTCTCTCAAATGGTTGACCCCAGAATTAAGAATTAAGATTTAGTTTCTTGTTGTTTGTTATTTGGTATAGAAGAATCATAGTATTTATATTGTCTGGAATTGTCATTTTCAAGAAAAAAAATTCTTATTCCTGATCGGTAATATAAAGAAATAAAATTTGGGGTTAAAATTTTAAATTAGTTTATTCTTTTAGAATTATGTTTCATTATATTTAATTACTAAAATGGTTTTAATTGTTGGATGAGTGATTATTTTGCTACTATTTAGCTATGATATTGTGATAAACTTTTGCAAAGTGTTAGTAGTAATTCTAATATTTTGAAAATAGGAACATAGTGAAATTATTTTTTGGTATAACCAACTCGTATGCGCAACCATATTTCGACTAATCTGATCCGTTAAAAGATTTAGCACCTCTTATCCACTAGGTCGATGTCCGTTAATTAAGGGAGCATATTGGAAGTGTTAAATTAATAAAACTTGCCTCAAGCTGCCATTTTAGTTATACCCTAATGGCGGTTCCGGCTTGCTTCCGTGACATTTCATGTAACTCCTTTATTACGTTAGATGGCTTAATAAGGGTAAAATTAAAATATATACTAGCCCTTCTCAATGCATTCCTTTATGGAGATGAGGTCCAATTCATATCGAAGTTCTTAAGAATTTTACACTTTGAATCATTTGTGATGCTAAAACTGCTTATACCCTGCATCTTACTCTTGATAAAGAAAGACCCTTAACAAAAGAAGAAAGCTTTCAGCAACCATAGAGGAGTTGCTGGCAGAAACTGACATGCATGGTACAAAAGGAAATAGGATTCAATCTTGTATTGGGCAAGTGTCACAGTTCCTATCAAATGTAACCATGTGTTGTGGTTGGAGGCCGCCTTTTGATTGTCCAGCTGCTCGCCACTCTATATTAAGACATATCCACGTGTTAGTACTACAAGTAATTCTATGTTTTGTACCTGGGATGGAACCTTAGCAGCTGCCAGCTGTTGCTATATTTCGTTGTTTTTGTAGCACAAAACAAACATAAGTACATATTTATAGGAAACAGTGTCTCCAGAGCGTAGGATTCGCATTTGTTTCCATTTGAATTTTGTTTTGCGGTGCAAAGCATTCAATGTGTTGTGTGCGCGAGTGCGAGAGGTTTGTTCTAGTTGGTCGACACCCAATGGCATTGCCCCCAAGCCCGTAGCTTCATGCTCCCATTCACGTGCTTTCTTTTTGTATGTTTTGCTTCGTCTTCTTGCCTCTTGACCACCCTTTTTCTCTTTCCTTTATGTTAATGGAGGAAATTCTTCAGAATGCCAATACATGTTAAAACTATGATATCTTGAGCTATTTGTGCCCAAATTGGGTTCCATCCATTAGGTTTTGTGTATCTATTTGGTATATAACAAATTATTCTATCCTTCAAGAAAATCACATAGCCAAGAATCAAACTTCCAAAAACCCTCACATGCGCAACCAGAAATCTTTACAACAATCATTCGAATCTCTACAATAGTTTTGGCTTTTTCAGTTTTCTGCTACTCGATTGATCATTCGATTGACGTTTGATATATACCAAGCTTTACTACTACTCAAGACAATCTCGATGGTGGTAACCAGATCTCAGCTCTCTGCCATCTCTACCACTCGTCCAATTATTCAATAGTTATTTGGTGTATATCAAATTTTATTAACTCTCAAGTCGATCCCAATGGCAGTAAATGGATTTTATTAGACTTTTTTTTTATTAATATTCTTATTCAAATCTCTTTTGCTACTCTTAATAGATTCTTTTCATTGCAATTCTTGTAAGAGGTTTTTATAGCTGCATTTATCAGTGTTATTTTTGGTGAAATTGAGTGCCCCTTTTGTGGTATATCATTTTTTTCTCAAATATAAGTGATTTTCAGTCTACTGTATTGATTTTGAGGAGATTTAAAAAAAAATTATAAATCAAAATCAAATCAATTAGTAAAAGATATTATATATTAGAGTAAATAAATAATTGATTTGATTTTTAAAATATTTGAATTTCTTTGATTTCACATTTATAACGATAAGAGTTGTATATAAATTTAATTTGTTATAATAATTTACTATATTAGAATTATATATTATCCTATTCTTTCCCGTCTTTAACGGGGTATAACAATATTGGCAACTCAAAGCAACGTGTGTTGAATTTGTTTTAAAACAGAACGTTTATTAGAGAGTGGATACAAAACAATATTGGCAACTCAAAGCAACTCAAATCTGGTGTTAATAATGCTTGAGTTTCGGACATAATCGATAAGTTTATTCGGACATATTTCAAAAAGTAGTTCAAAACATATTTCAGTTACCAGAATAAATATTAGAGAGTGGATACAAAATAAATACAACATTAATAATTTAAAGGTGTTATTTGACTGTAATTAAACTTTAAAAATATTTTTAAATACTATTTAAAATTTTATTTTTTTAAGAAAATTTTTATGGTTTTGACATATTGTCACTGTAATAAACTACTGTTCTTATATATGATTTTAACAAAATTATTGTAAAGTGTGCTTTCTTTTCTTTTTCTTTGGTAACAAATTCATAAATTATGTGAATATTTATTCTATGAAAATTAGGAATATTTTAATGTGATATTCCACCTAAACAAACATAGAAAAGGAAGGAACTTCGGAAAGGTAGCAAATCATAAATGCAATTTTCTAAATGTAATTAAACTTCGGAAGGAATTTCGTGGCTAAATTAGTAACTAATTGGCGACAAAAAATATGTCATTGCAAATTTCGTCGCTAAATAGCGACGAATAATATTTCGTGATTAAATTTTGCCATGGATTTAAAATCCGTCACAAAATTTAATCTTTTTTAAATAGAATTTTATTTTTTTATTTTTCTTTTTATTTTATTAATATGTTATATTTAAGTTAAAAATTAATTTAGCGACGGAGTTGTTTTCCGTTGCTAGACGAAAATCTCAATCCGTCGCTAAGTTTTTTATATATAATTAAATAAAATATAATATTAATATAATATTTAAAGTAAAAAATTAATTTAGCAACGACGAAATTTATCTGTTGGTAATTTAGCGACGGATTAAAATCCGTCGCTGAATTTAATCTTTTTTTAATTAGAATTTTATTTTATTTTTATTTTATTTTATTAATTTATATTAACAAATCATATTACTATTTTATAATATTTCAATTTACATTTTATTTTATTATATTATATTTCATTTTTTTAGAAGAATAATATTATTTAATTCTTAAAAAAAACCATATATTTTATTTTATTTAAATTATATATATATTTTAATTAATTTATTATTTTTTTTTCTTTTTTTGTTTGATTAAATATTTTTTATTATTGTATAGGTAACTTTTATTTTATTTGTATTATTTTATTCAATAATACAAATTTTTTAATTAAATATTAATCCGTTAGGATATACTGGGCGTGAGCCTACGTGGGCGTCGGCGCATGCACACACGGGCGCCTACTTGCCTGGGCGCTTGCTCCTGCCTGCCTGGGCGCCCGTGCCCCAGCAGCCGCACGCCTGCCTAGGCGCCCGTGCATGCATGCACGGGCGCCCACCTTTCATTATTTTAATACTAAAAAAAATGTTTTAATGCTAAAAAAATGATAAAATACTGTTGAAGGGCACCCAGGCAGGCACGCTTGCTTGGGCGCCCGCGCATGCACACACGCTTGCCTGGGCGCCCGCGCATGCACACACGCTTGCCTGGGCGCCCGCGCATGCACACACGCTTGCCTGGGCGCCCGCGCATGCACACACGCTTGCCTGGGCGCCCGCGCATGCACACACGGACGCCCACCCTTCATTGTTTTAATGCTAAAAAAATGATAAAATGTTGTTGAAAGGATTTGAATCTTGGACCTCGGATTTGAACGGTAGACATATCACCACTACACCACCGCTTAGTATTGTTTGATAATATTTTTTTTTTCTTTCTTCCTCCTCATTTTTTTTCTATTCTCACTTTTTTTTTCCTTTCTATTCTCATTATTGAAATTTTTTATATATAATAATTATATTGAAATTTCTTATATATTCAAACGAATAAAAATATTTTGTGATTAAATATATAGATTTTTTAAATTATTAATATATTATAATTTATTGATAATTATAATTTTATATTTTTGAGATGATGTAATCCATTTTTAAACTATGGATTAAAAATATAAAATAAAAATGAAAAAGAATAATAAAATAATAAAATAAAAGAAAAAAGAAGAAATCAAAATATAATATTAATATATTTTTTAATTAATTAATTATTTTATTTTAAATTAGTATTTTATTATTTTTTATTTTATTACAAATTATCATATTTATTATTTTTAATTAATATTATTTTAGGTTGGTGGTATAAATAAAAAAAGTTATTATATTTATTATTTTAAATTGTTATTATATATTATTTTATTATTATTAGAAAAATATGAAGGAAAGATAATAAATAATAATAAAAAAAATTTTATATCACATAATATCCTTTGGTTTGGTGGTTTACAGGTTTATGCCTATGCGTGTGCGTGCAGGAGTTCGAACCACGGTGGAGGTAGGAGGCAAAGCGGCATTTTTCAGCAATTAAGAGCTGACGCTGGAGCACCTACGCGGGGGTGCTGGCTTGCACGAGCGGGTAGCTTGCAGGCTGGTATTGGCTTGGGTGGGCGGGGCCATCCAGGCACGTGCTGGCTAGGGTGGGCAAGGGCCCGTCCAGGCACGTGCGCTCTCTGGACATTACGATGAATTTGGAAATTTGGAATCAGCGATGGATTCCAAATCCGTTGCTAAATTTAGCGACGGATTTTTTTATTCGTCGCTAAATTAGGGACGGATAATTTTTCGATGGACTTTTTTTTTCTCTAAATTAGCAACGAATTTTAGCGACAAAAATTATTTGTCGCTAAATTTAGCGACGAATTTTAGATTTTCGTCGCTAAATTTAGCAACGGATTTTTTTATGTCGCTAATTTAGCGACGGATAATTTTTCGTCGCTAAATTTTGTGACGAATTTTAGCGACGAAAAATTATTTGTCACTAAATTTAGCAATGGATTTCAGATTTTTGTCGCTAAATTTAGCGATGGATTTCTAATTTTCATCGCTAAATTTTTGCGACGTGTTATTAGCGACGAAAAATTTTTCGTCGCTAAATCCGTCGCTAATGTTTTTTAGTGATGAATTTTTTTTAAATTTTTGTCGCTAAATTTGTGGCTAAAATGCTGTTTTTTGTAGTGAATTTTGAAATTCTTTGGTTTAAACAGAAACTCTCAATATTTTGGGTGCGATCATCAAGCATTAATGCATGGCTTATTTATTTTGGGAGCAATCATACCAACATGTTGAGTGACCTTCTCGAAAGTTCTTGTGCTGCAACTTGTTTTAATTGTCAATAAGAATCAAATTTGAAATGATTCATGTTCCTATTCTAAGTTTTCGTCAATAAGCCCTTATAGTTCAGTACTAGATAGTCAGTCTTGCAAACTGAAGGTCTATAGTTCAATCCTGCACTAATGAGTGGTTGACTTATTTTGGATACAATCATACTGGCATGATAACTGACCTTCTTGGAAGTTCTCATATTGCACACCTCGTTTGAATTGTTGGTGAGAATCAAATTTGAAATGATTCTTGTTCCAATTCTAAGTTTTTATCGATAAGCCCTTATAGCTCAGTCGTAGAAAGTCAGTCTTGTAAACTGAAGGTCTGTAGTTCAATCTTGCATGGGGCAATAATTTTAAAATTCTATAGTTCAAAAGGAAGGTCTCAGTAATTTGGGTGCGATCATACAAGTACTAATGCATGACTGACTTAGAAGGTCTCATTTGGGTGCGATCATACAAGTAAACCGAAGATTTGCATGGGGGCAATAATTTTGAAATTCTTTAGTTTAAAAATATAAGGTCTCATTATTTTGGCTATGATCATATAAGCACTAATGCAAGCTTGACTTTTCTTGGGTACTACCATACCAACAAGATGAGTGACCTCCTCAGAAGTTCTTATGTTGCACCCTCGTTTGAATTGTCGGTGAGAATCAAATTTGAAATGATTTCTATTCCCATTCTAAGCTTTTAGTGATAAGCACTTATAGCTTAGTGGTAAAGCATTAGTCTTGTTAACATAAAATCTGTAGTTTGATCTTGCCTTGGGGCAATAATGTTGAAATTCAATAGATTAAACGGAAGATGACATTATTTTGGGTGCAATCATACTAGCACTAATGCATGACTGATTTATTTTGGGTCCAATCACACTAGCATGATGGGTGAAATCCTCGGAAGATCTCGTGTTGCACTCCTCGTTTGAATTGTTGGTAAGAATCAAATTTGAAATGATTCTTGCTCTCATTCTAAATTTTTACCATTATGCTCCTATAGCTCATTGGTAGAGCATCACTCTTGTAAACTGAAGGTCTGTACTTTAATCCTGCATGCGGGCAATAATTTTAAAATTCTTTGGTTTAAATGGAAGGTCTCAATATTTTAGGTGCGAATATACGGTCACTAATGCATGGCTGACTTATTTTGGGAATGATTATACCAACACGATGAGTGACCTTGGAAGATCTGGTGTTGTACCCCTCATTTGAATTGTTGATAAGAATCAAACTAGAAATGATTCTTGTTTCTATTCTAAAATTTTACCATTAAGCCCGTATAGCTCAGTGGTTGAGCGTCAGTCTTGTAAACCGAAGGTCTGTAGTTCAGTCCTGAAGGGGGCAATAATTTTGAAATTCTTTAGTTTAAACGGAAGGTCAAATTGTTTAGGGTGTGATCATATCAGTACTAATGCATGGCTAAGTTATTTTGGCGACAATCATGCCAACACGATGAGTGACTTCCTTAGAAGTTCTTGTTTTGCACCCCTTGCTTGAATTGTCAATGAGAATCAAATTTGAAATGATTCTTGTTCCCGTTCTAATATTTTTATTGATAAGCCCCTACATCTCTGTTGTAGAGCGTCAGTCATGTAAACTGAAGATCTGTAGTTCAATCCTGCACTAATGGATGGTTAACTTATTTTGGGTACGATCATACCATCATGATGAGTGACCTCCAAGGAATTTCTCTCGTTGCACCGCTCATTTGAATTGTCACTAATAATCAAATTTAAAATGATTCATGTTCCAATTCTATGTTTTTATCGATAGGCCCTTATAGCTCAGTGGTAGAGCGTCAGTCTTGTAAACTGAAGGTCTGTAGTTCGATCCTGCATGGGGGCAATAATTTTGAAATTGTTTATTTCAAACGGAAGGCCTCATTATTTTGGGAGCGATCATACAAGCAGTCAAACTTGGCTAACTAATTTTGGGTACTCTCATACCAGCATGATGAATGACCTTCTCGAAACTTTTCATGTTGCATCCTTCGTTTGAATTATCAGTGAGAATCAGATTAGAAAAGATCCCTGCTCCCATTCTATGTTTTTATCGATAAGCCTCTATAGCTCAATGGTAGAGTGTCACTCTTGTAAGCTAAAGGCCTATAGTTTGGTCCTGCATAGGGGAAATAATTTTGAAATTCTTTAGTTTAAATGGAAGGTCTCACAATTTTGGGTGCAATCATACAAACACTAATGCATGGTTGACTTATTTTGGGTACGATCATACCAGCACGATGAGTGACATTGGAAGATCTCGTCATTACTAGAATAGTGCTTTTTATCAACAGAAAATCAGCGATGGATATAATCCGTCGCTGATTGGAACGGATTTCTGATGGATTTTCATCTGAAAAGCCAATGTTCATCGGCCCAAATTACTGACAGAAAAACAACGGATTTCCGATGGATTTACCGATGGAAATATCGACATATATTTTTGTCGGTGATTTGGAGCTTTGCGAGGGATTTGCAACCAAATAGCGACGGATTTACCGACAGATTGTAATCCGTCAGTAATATTTGATAGTTAATGATGGATTACCGAGAGAAAATAGACTGACGAATTTGGCCGTCGGTAATCCGTCAGTTTCTTAAAAACACAAAACAAAAAGTTGTCTAAGTGTCATTACGTTTGCAGCTCCTAACTCATTTATCTCTCCTTTCCCTAACTTGTCGAAACTCACCTGCATCCTCCGTCAGCGAAATCCCAGATTCTCCGTGCTGAAGGGCCATTCCAACGAATGGTGGTGGCATCATCGAGGTTTGTGAGTGATTAGTCGTCTGTGATCGCATTATCTAAGAGGAGATCTTTTTCGATTTGAAAGATTAGGGTTATAGAATAAGCGTTGAGGTCCGTTGAGGTTCTTAGATTAGGGTTTCATCTCATTTTCTGAAACTATTGTTGGTACTGGCTATTATAGGGTTCGGTGTCCTTGAATTTCATATGTCCACTTCTTCTTTGCTCTAATTTGCCTTTCTGGTTTTCATTATCCGTCTTTGGATGCAGGCTGATTTAAGAATCGAAGGTGTCGCATGTAAAGGAATAAGAAGAGGGAGTTTGCAGGTAATCCTTAGAACACCCTTTCATGGTTTAAATTTTCAGTAATATTATGGTTAATGTCTTCTTTATTTTCTAATGCTATCGATATCTTTTTCTTTATAGTACAATTTTGAATATTTGAATTATTTTACGATTGCCAAATCTGTCTTCAAACCTTAGAAAAATAAGTTCTCTACCGCCCACATTAGGAGGAACTCATCTTCACCATTGTATGCCTTCAAAGCAAATGCTTGTCCAAGAATTTTAGGCCACAATAGGATCAATTTGTGCTCAGCTAAGGTGCCCCTAATACCTCTATTAGTATCGTTCCTTTTGTGAAACGTCAAATGTTTGTAAATCTCTGCATATCTCATTTAGAATTGAGTGTGTACATTGTGCATCTGTTTCTCTAAGATTGTGTGTGTAATTTCTATTCTTGTTCTTTTTTTGATTTGGTCATAAAACAGAGGTTAAGATGTGGAGGGCATTAAATGCATGTGTTGGTGGAATAGTTCTGAGTGCAAATTTCTTCCCAACTATGGTATTGTATTGTATTTGTAATTCAACTCTCTCCCCAGGGGACTTGCTTTTAATAATTATTAAGATTTCCGTTCAGTAAATTATTGTAATTCAACACATCTTCACCAAATCTTGACTACTTTTATTAAGTAGCTATCCTTAAATGGGCAATGCTCTAGATAATTCAGTCGATGCTTATTCTTCTCGATGTCTAAATGGTAGGTCGATTTGACTGTCATCCATTCCTCCAAAATGTAAAATTTCCTATCTGTCTCTCAGAATGTCTAACCTTCCTCTCTCTGTGTGCAAATATGATGAATTCATTTCTTTTCTTATTAAATAACTCTGGCCAGGAGGAAGACGCCTTTCCCAGGCTTTCTATGAGAATATCTTGATTTTATGTTAACAAGGGTGACTCTCTCTCTCTCCATGACTTCAATTAGTATTGTAGTCTAATTCTCTGTCTTCGTCTGTCTATATTGATGTAAAGTCAAGTATACATTGTATAGATCCCACATCATCATAGCATATACTGGCATTCCCCTGTTTTCCCTTTTTGTTCTTATACGTTATTGATATTGTCATTGTAGTATTCGACATGTGATATTAAACATCTTTTTTTGTTATAGACTTTGTCATTCGATATGGGGTCAGTTGATCGGAGTTGGATGTTTCGTCGCTTAGAAAATGGATACTTGATAGATATATTTGTGGAGGGTGTTAATAAGTTCTTGGATTTTGCATGTTCGCAACATGAATTTATGGACGGGTTAATGATTAGATATCCTTGCCATAACTATCAGAACCATAAATTTTGTTCTTGGGATGATGTCGTAGTGTACTTTTTGTCAAAAGGGTTTGTTAATGGTTACACGATATGGGTTTGTCACGGAGAAGTAAGAAATGGCTATTTATTTGAAGGGGAATCATCTAGACGTAGAGAGCATGTAGAAGGTCCATATAGATCCTTGATTGTTGATGCATTAGGCCCTCATTTTGATTGGAATTTGAATCATGATTACATGAAAGTTGAGAATATGGAGCCACCTAATCCAGAAGCGGCAATGTTTAATGAGTTGTTGAAAAGTGCTGAGGAACCATTATCGAATGGGTGTAAAATGCAGACAACGTTGTCAACAGTTTAACAATTGTTAAATTGCAAGTCAAAATTCAACATGAGTGCGGCATGTTATGATCGCATCAATGGGATTATACAAACAATGTTACCCGAAGATTCAAAGTTAACCTCCAATTTCTACAGAGCAAAGAAACTCCTGAAAAAACTTGGTCTTGGTTATCATAAGATAGATGTTTGTAAAAATTATTGTATGTTATATTATCTAGAACATCGAGATAAAACCAACTGTTTCATATGTGGTCATCCTCGATATAAACTCCGAAATGTAGGCAGTGGAAAAAGAAAACAAGTACTGAACAAGGTGTTACGATACGTGCCTCTAATACCAAGACTTCAAAGGCTTTACATGTCAAGAGCTACAGCTGAACACATGACATGGCATGCTAGAAATCAATGTATTGACGATGAAGTTGTTACATACCCTGCCTATAGTCAAGCATCAGAGCATTTTGATTCCACTTATCCATCATTCGACTCTGAATCTTGAAATGTACGCTTAGGGTTATGACCGTTTACAATTTGCCTCCTTTTATATGTATAAAGCAGCCTTTTATTTATCTGAGTCTAATAATCCCGGGACTGAGAAATCCTATTAAGCATATTGATGTCTTTTTGAGACCTTTGATTGAAAGAACTAAAAATGTTGTGGAGTGATAGAGTTATCACTTATGATATTTCAAGACAAAAAACTTCCATATGAGAGCTGCACTTTTATGGATAATAAGTGATTTTCCAGCTTATGCGGTGTTGTTAGGATGGAGCACTCATGGAAAGTTAGCATGCCCTTATTGCATAGAGCATACGAAGTCATTTGTTCTTGCTAATGGGCCAAAGATTTCATTCTTTGATTGTTATCGTCAATTTCTTCCAATTGAGCATCCATATCGGAGGCAAAGGGATAAATTCCGGAAAGTAATAGTTGAGAATGATGTCCCTCCTCCTTTTTTATCTGGCGATGAGATGTTTTATCGAGTGTTTTGTCTTCTTGATATTATTTTCGGAAGAAAATGCGGTAGACAGAGAATTCAAGGCTTTGGAATCGAACACAACTGGGTGAAAAGATGTATATTTTGGGAGTTGCCTTATTGGAAAACCCTTCTTATTTGCCACAACTTGGATGTCATGCATATCGAAAAAAATGTGTTTGAGAATGCATTTAACACTGTGATAGATGTGAAAGGAAAAACGAAGGACAACGTAAAGGACAACGTAAAGGTGAGACTCGACTTGGGGTTGTATTGCAAACGGCCTGAATTAGAATTGAGAGAAATCAATGGGAGGACATGGATGCCAAATGGTTCATACACCTTAAATAAAGATCAAATAATACATGTATGTCGATGGCTGAAAAATTTGAAATTTCCTGATGGATATGCTTCAAACTTGTCTCGATGTGTGAGCTTGGAGGATCGTAAATTTTATGGGATGAAAAGTCATGATTGTCACATCTTTATGCAGAGATTGATTCCTATTGCCTTCTGTGACCTTGTGCCAAATGTTGTTTGGGATACTTTAACGGAACTCAATAATTTCTTTAGAGACTTATGTGCAACTGAGTTGTGTATTAATCATATGAAGTTATTGGAGAGAAATTTAGTAGAGACGCTGTGCAAACTTGAGAAAATCTTCCCCCCCATCATTCTTGGATAGTATGGAGCATTTGCCCATTCACTTAGCTTATGAGGCGAAGGTCAAAGGACCCGTACAATACAGATAGATGTACCCATTTGAGAGGTAATGTCTTGATTTCTTATTAATTCGACATTCGATGTTAATTTTATATTTATAGTTAATTTCTTTTGAAGGTATATGTATCGATTAAAGAAGAAAGTTCAAAATCGTGCATGCGTTGAAGGTTCCATATATGAGGACTACATTATTGAGGAGATTTCAACATTTTGCTCCTTTTATTTTGAACCGCATATTGATACTAAGTTGAATCGAGTTCGTCGAAATGATGATGGAGGATTAGTTTAATATATAGGGAGATTATCAATATTTTCTCAATCAGGTCGACCAATTGGGGAATGTAATCGTAGATATCTCTTTGAAACAGAACACAAAGCTACTGTGATATATGTCTTATTGAATTGTATTGAACTCAACGAGTTTTTAGAGTAAGTTGCTTCATACCTTTACACTTTCTTTTTCATCCGAACCTTCTCCAAATGATGTGTTATATCATTATTTTGAGTAGGATATACGATGGGGTTGTTAGACAACAAAATTCGAACATCACAGACAAGCAACTGGAGAAGAGACGAGAACAAGAATTTGATTGTTGGTTAAGGCAATCTGTACGTACAGCATTAACTCATTTCAATATAGGTCTTTCAATATAATATCTAACTATGTTCTAATTATTTCAATTTTTGATTAGGTCATAGATGAGAGAAATTGTGTGAATAAAAATGTAAAGGATATAACATAAGGGCCATCACGCTCGGTGAAATGTTACAAGGGATATTATGTTAACGGTTTCAAGTTTCACATCTACGATTATGGACAGGATAAATCAATAATGAATAGCAGTGTATGTGTCAAGGGAGTTGTTACAATGATTTCGAATGTGACTTCTATGGGACATTGGTTGAAATCGTAGAGTTGGAGTACTTTGGAGTAGGAAACCGGTTGGTATTATTTAAATGCATTTGGTATGATACAGAAAAAGGAGTCAGGGTGCACCCTCGTCATGGTATTATTGAAGTTAATCATAAGTCAATACTGCATTCAAATGAGCCATTTGTGTTGGCAATACAAGCATGTGATATGGTGGGTTATATATAAAACTAAGGTCGAAGCTCAGTTAATGATCGTGTTATGCCTCCGATAGTAACTGAAACCTTTTATCAAGAAGATGAACCTTCAATCCCTATGGTTGTTCACCCTACAACCGATCTCAATGATTCTAGGATTCTAGTTGTTAGTGATATGGAGGAGGTAAATGAAAGTGAAGTACCCGCAGAAGAAGAAAACCGTTCTAATTTTGTAGTGGATATTGAAGAAGAAGAAGAAGAAGAAGAAGAAGAAGAGGAGTTCAATTCATCAGAGACAGAGGAAAATGAATATATTGATTCTGATGGTGGTGATGAATGACATGTTATAGTGTAATGAAGTGAAAGCATCAGATCCTCTTCTCCAAGGTCTCTCTCTCTCTCTATCTATCTCCCCCCCAATAGGATTCCTTTTTTTCTTTATCTTACGATTAATATACTTTCAATTTGGAGTCACAATTTTGTTTATGTTTGGGTGATTGCACTTGTTTAGAATTCTGTCAACATAGATATACTTTCTTTTGCATGTGATATAAGTATCTATTTAGGTCATTGTATGTAGTTTTTATCCATAAAGACAGTTGTATATCATAACATTTGTACAATGATCTCGTGTATCTCATTTCTAAGTATGTTATGATAATAAGCTATATTGTTTATGAATATGTATTAAGAAAGGTGTGTTTTACATAAATAGATATGGTACGAGGTAGAGGGTCAAGGTCAAGTAGAAGCTCTAGGAGAGGCAGCGAGAGCAGTCGTGGGTCTATGCATCTAAGTACTCTCCCAGACACCATTGCTCCACAGCATGTGACGCGCACAGAGGAAGACGGTAATGTGGGATCGTCTTGTGCTCAAGGAAGAGGCCCAAACTGTGGCACTAAGGTACCCGTGAATCTAGATGGTCGAACCTTTATTGAGGCGGCTAATCATACGTAAGATAAATCGTTCTAACACATTTATATTTATGTGTTCATGCTACAAAATGGTGTAAAATTATTACTAAGTCATTAATTTGTTTCGACTTAGGTTTGTTGATCCTAAAGTTGTTCGATCTATTATTGAGGACATAAAGGGACATCTTACTGGGCCATGGCCAACATGGCACACGGTGCCAAAGGAGATGAAAGACGAACTTTGGGAGAAATTTTTGGTTAGAATTAATTTTATTTTTAATGGCTCAGTGGGTATAACACACCCAAAAAAAAAATTGGGAGACTATGCGCTGGGGCAGGAGCAGACCATGCTCATGAGACTGCATTCTCAAACTCTTGCCCCATATGCATGCAGCTAATGATTCCTGCTGTACCAATAAATGTTCTTGCTGCCAAACTTAGTTATGAATTATGTTATATCTCTTTTCGAGATGCCTAGTGATGCTATGTGTAAATTCTTGCTGCCATCATCATCATTTCAACTTGTGACATTTGTTGATTCTGGTGTCCTTTCAGAGATTCATTGTCGTCCTTTTTTTAGGCATATTCTCTTCATTTGCCTTTCATCTTCAAACCTCAGACTTAGTATGCAATTGGGCAACTAATGTCAATAAGGAAACAAAATAATGTTGGAATTGACAAAGCAAAACTAATAGGGCAGGGAGGACTATAAGGTTAGAAAAGATGCAACTGAGCCTAGAACCGTATATTTAATTTAAAACGTTCCTAAGTGAAAATTCTGTGATATACTCCAACTATATGTCATGCAACTAAACAAAGAAAATGTATGCATGGTTCAGAATTATTGCACACAGGACACACAGTAAAATGGAAAAAGAAAATCAATTCAGAAAGGTAGAAAAGAAAATAAAAGTAAGTCCTACAAAATGTGAGCCACACTACCAAACAGATCAATAAACATGCACAATGCTCCTATATATGCAGTAAAATATACATACATATATTCTGAAGTGCAGGCTCAATCTCGTTAACTGTTTGTCTCCTTCATACCATAAATATTGGTCCAGATATGCAGCTGTAATATTTTCTAGAGTTCAATTTCATAAACTGGAATCAGATAGCTGTACAAGGACATGAACTTGACGCCAACCTGGAAAACAGTTTATTCTTTTTCAAATCAACTCGCTAAACTCCTTAAATGTCACAGAAAAGATGAATATAGGGGAAGTGGATTATTACCTCCTTAAATGTCAAAACTTTAATTTGTGCAGTTATGGGGTAATTTTGTTAGATTTCATTGTTGTAAGTCAAAACTATGACAAGTTTTTAAACAAAAAAATCTGTCCAGAAATGTTTCAATTGTTGGGTGCATAGCTGCCAATAGCGTATATTTATATCAGAACATACTGAATTGAAATTCTTAGCAATTTTTTGGAGCTGGTGAACTTCCTTAAGCTAAGATGGATGACTTCTAAATATTCTTCAGAGTATCAGCACTATTTTGTTTTGGTCCTGCGAAGGGTCACCTTAATGTGTGTATTTGAGGCATTATAAAGACTAGACTATCATCATCCTACTCTTACTGCTCATGACTATGGAATACACAATTATATTACATTTAATCTCCCCCCTTAATATGATTTTCTTCCAATTTTACCCAACTAATATATTTAAGGTTCGTATTGTAATATACTAAAAGAGCTTGCGGTATGTCATGGTTCATTTCAATAGTACCTCAAATATGGTTCATTTAATTCCTTGTAGGCTGTCCGTGCTATCGATATGCTCTCTTGACTGTTCTTGTATAATCTATTACTGCAGCTGGAAATTTGTTTGATGCATGTCATTTCATAGGCAAAATTATAAGCTACGTATATAATTTCAATTGCTATTTCGAACATGACATAATTTGCAGCAAAAATTCACATGGTGATATGAGGATTCATCTTCAATTTATCAGGCATTGAAAGCTTCGTGTCGAAGGAGATACTCCGATATGCTTGCGGCAGCAAGGAAACAATCGATGCAAGCTCTTGAAACTACAAATATAACCGACACGAAAGGTCATCCCCCGGTGTTCTTGACATCTGCTGTTTGGGATGAATTAATTGAGCAACACTGGAGTATACCAAAGTGGCAGCAAAAGTCGAATGCTGCTAAGCAAAACCGACATACAGAGAAGGAAGGGGAAATCACAAAGCACACGGCCGGTTCAATCCCTTTTGTGACACATATAAGGAGAATGGTTTGTATTTATTTGTTATTTACAAATTGTCTTAATAACTATATTCTTTGAAATTTTAATATTTTCGTTATTTCCTCTTTTTCAGGCTGAAGAAATGAACCATCCGATTTCGCATCTCGAACTCTTTAATCGCACGCACAGGCGTGATAAGGGAAAAGGACAATATGTCGACAAGAAGTCTGAAACAATTTTGGTATATTTTTTTAAATAATTATTTATACATTTTTTCAATTCATTACTAATTGCACATATGTAAGTAGATATGCTTATTTGTAGGACAAGTACAAACAAATGATTGATGTAAAATATGGCTTGGATAACACTTCTTAACCAAAATTTGATGTTGGCTCATGGTGTGAGGTGACTAGGGGTCGCATGAAGGGACGGTTATATGGTTTTGGTGAGAAAGTTGATGACGTTTTGACCATTACTTCTTCTGGTGCAACTTCATCGCCATGCCACTGCTCGTCTCAGATGTATACAAGGGAGGAGGTAGAAAAAATGATGGAGGAAATGAGAAGTAAAATGATGGAGGATGTGAGAAGTAAAATGATGGAGGATATGAGAAGTCAAATGTTGGAAGGAGTGGAGAGTCGAGTGAGCGCAAACCGATGCACAAATTCGTGACATTCTCGAACAAATTCGATTCGAACTGACACCTCCTGGCCTAGATAGCACCGAGCCACTTGATTCAGTCCAGCCGCCTCTGTGACGCTTCTGATTTCTTTTATTTATATTTCGCTATCATGGACTTGTATATATTTGTCATTTAGTTCATACATTGGACATTGTAAATCCAACTTCTATGGATTTTATGCAAGTATTGGAACTAAGTTGCATATATTTCAAACGATGATATGCTATTATTTGTCCATTTGTGAGTAATTTCAGAAATTTGATGAAATTTACAGGTCCTTACAGGTTTCATTGGAATTAAAATTTGCAGGGCAGGGGATTTACAAACACCGACGGATTTACCGATGGATATCCATCACAAACCAGTTCGTCAGTAATCCGTCCCTGAATTACATACACCATCACCGAGGATTTGCGAGGGAAATAATTGTCACTGGTAATCCATCGGTAATCCGTCACTAATTAACCAACGGGTTACCGATGGATAATTTGCAATCGCTAATTGTTTGTCAGTAATCCATCGGAAATTGCGACGGAATACCGACGGATAAATATCGACATAAATTTTTCATCGTTGATCCGTTACAGAAATCTCCGATGGAGTATCGACGTTTTATTCAGTGATGGATTTAATCGTCGTTAATCCGTCACAAATTTTATTGACGGCATTGAATCCGTTGCTAATAATTTGCGAGCATGTTTTCAGTGACGGATTTTCAGTCGAAAAAATCCATCGGTAATTTATTTTTGCGACGGAAATCCTGCCTTCAGCAACTGATCTGTCCATCACTGATGCCACTTATTCTAGTAGTGCGCGTTGCACCCCACATTTGAATCATCGATAAGAATTAGATTAGAAATGATTCTTATTCCCATTCTAAATTTTTTCCATTAAGTGGGTATAGCTCAGTGGTAGAGCATTAGTCTTGAAAATTGAAGGTCTGTCGTTCAATCTTGATTGGGGGCAATAATCTTAAAAGTCTTCGGTTTAAACGGGAGGTCTCATTATTTTGTGTACGATTATAAAAGCACTAATGCATGGCTGACTTATTTTGGGGATGATCATACCAGCACAATCAGTGACCTCCTTGGAAGTTCTTGTGTTGGACTACTCATTTGAATTGTCGATGAGAAACAAATTTGAAATGATTTTTGTTTCCATTCTAAATTTTCATTAATAATTCCTTTTAGCTCAGTGGTAGAGTGTTAGTCTTGTAAACTAAAGGTCTGTAGTTCGATCTGGCATGGAGGCAATAATTTTGAAATTTTTTAGTTTAAATGGAAGGTCTCATTATTTTGGGTGCAATCATATCAGCACCACTGTATGGCAGACTTATTTTGAGTACGATCATATCAGCAAGATGGGAGACCTTGGAAAGTCTCGTGTTGCACCTCTCGTTTGAATTTTTGATAAGAATCAAATTTGAAATGATTCTTGTACCAATTCTAAAATTTTACAATTAAGCCCCATAGCTCAGTAGTAGAGTGCCAGTCTTGTAAATTAAAGATCTGTAGTTCAATCTTGTGAGGGGGCAATAACTTTGAAATTCTTCGGTGTAAACGGAAAGTCTCAATATTTTGGGTGCGATCGTCTAGCATTAATGCATGGCCGATTTGTTTTGGGAACTATCGTACTAGTACGATGTGTGACCTTCTCGAGAGTTCTTGTACTACACCTTGTTTAAATTGTCAATCAGAATCAAATTGGAAATGATTCATGTTCCCATTCTAAGTTTTATCAATAAGCCCTCATAGTTTAGTGGCAGATAGTTAGTCTTGTCAATGAAGGTATAATGTGCAATCCTGTGTTAATGAATGGTTAACTTATCTTGGGTACGATCATATTGGCATGATGAGTGACTTTCCCGGAAGTTCTTGTATTGCACCCCCTGTTTGAGTTGTTGGTGAGAATCAAATTTGAAATGATTCTTGTTTCAATTCTAAGTTTTATCAATTAGCCCCTATAGCTCAGTGGTAGAGCGTCAGTCTTGTAAACTGAAGGTCTGTAGTTCAATCCTGCATGGGGGCAATAATTTTGAAATTCTTTAGTTTAAACATTATGTCTCAGTAATCTGGGTGCGATCATATAAGTACTAACACATAACTGGCTTATTTTGGGTACTATCAAAACAATACGATGAGTGACCTCCTTGGAAGTTCTCGAGTTCTACCCGTTGTTTGAATTGTCATCTAAATCAAATTTGAAATGGTTCCAGTTTTCACTCTAAATTTTTATCGATAAGCTCCTATAGCATAGTGGTAGAGCATTAGATATGTAAACTAAAGGTTTGCACATAATTTTGAAATTCTTTAGTTTAAATAGAAGGTCTCATTATTTTGGATGTGATCATACAAGCACTAATGCAAGCCAGACTTATTTTGGGTATAACTATACCAACATGATGAGTGATCTCTTCAAAAGTTCTAATGTTGCACCCTCGTTTGAATTATCGATGAGAATCAAATTTGAAATGATTTTTATTCCCATTCTAAGATTTTATCGATAAGCGCTTATAGCTTAGTGGTAGAGGGATAGTCTTGTAAACTGAAAGTCTGTACTTCGATCTGGCATAGGGGGAATAATGTTGAAATTCATTAGTTTAAATGGAAGGTCACATTATTTTGGTTGCAATCATACTAGCACTAATGCATGGATGAGTTATTTTGGGTATGATCATACCGACATGATGGGTGAAATCCTCAGAAGATCTCATGTTGCACTTGTTTCAATCGTCGGTAAGAATCAAATTTGAAATGATTCTTGCTCCCATTATAAATTTTTACCATTAAGCCCCCTATAGTTCAGTAGTAGAGCGTCACTCTTGTAAACTGAAAGTCTGTAGTTCAATCCTGCATGCGGGCAATAATTTTGAAATTCTTCGGTTTAAACTGAAGCTCTTAATATTTTGGGTGTGATTATATTGGCACTAAGGCATGACTTTCTTATTTTGGGTATGATCATACCAGCACGATGAGTGACATCGGAAGATCTAGTATTGCAGCCCTCGTTTGAAATGTCGATAACTATCAAACTAGAAACGATTCTTGTTTCCATTCTAAAATTTTACCATTATTCTTGTATAGGTCTGCGGTAGAGTGTCAGTCTTATAAACTAAAAGTCTGTAATTCAGTCTTGCATGGGGGCAATTATTTTGAAATTCTCCGGTTTAGATGGCTGGTCTCATTATTTTGGGTGTGATCATACCAGCACTAATGCATGGTTGACTTATTTTGGGGGCACTCATACAAACACGACGAGTGACTTCCTCAGAAGTTCTTGTTTTGCACCCCTTTCTTGAATTGTCGATGAGAATGAAATTTGGAATGATTCCTATTTCTATTCTAATATTTTTATTGATAAGCCCCTATAGCTCAGTGGTAGAGCGTCAGTCTTGTAAACTAAAAATCTATAGTTTAATCCTGCACTAATGGATGGTTGACTTATTTTGGGTACGATCATACTAGCATGATGAGTGACCTCCAAGGAAGTTCTCATGTTGCACCGCTTGTTTGAATTGTCGGTGAGAATCAAATTCGAAATGGTTCCTATTCCAATTCTATGTTTTTATCGATAAGCCCTCATAGCTTAGTGGCGAAGCGTCAGTCTTGTAAAGTGAAGGTCTGTATTTCGATCCTGCATGGGGGCAATAATTTTGAAATTCTTTTGTTCAAAAGGAAAGCCTCATTATTTTGAAAGCAATCATATAGGCACTCATGCATGGCTGACTTATTTTTGGTACTCACATGCCAGCACGATGAATGACCTTCTTGAAACTTCTCATGTTGCATTCCTCTTTTGAATTGTCAGTAAGAATCAGATTCAAAATGATTCCTGTTCACATTCTAATATAGGGTTGACTTATTTTGGGTACGATCATACTAGCACGATGAGTAACGTTGGAAGATCTTGTGTTGTACCCCTCATTTGAATTGTCGATAAGAATCAGATTTGAAATGATTCTTGTTCCCATTCTAAATTTTTACCATTAAGCGGCTATAGCTCAGTGGTAGAGTATCAATCTTGTCAACTGCAGGTCTATAGTTCAATCTTCCTTAGGGGCAATAATTTTAAAATTCTTCGGCTTAAACAGGAGGTCTCATTATTTTGGGCATGATTATAAAAGTACTAATGCGTGGCTGACTTATTTTGTGGATGATAATACCTGCATGATGAGTGACCTCCTTGGAAGTTCTTGTGTTGCACCCCTCATTTGTATTGTCGATGAGATATAAATTTGAAATGATTTTTGTTCCCATTCTAAATTTTTATTGATAATCCCTTATAGCTCAGTGGTAGAGCGTCAGTTTTATATACTAAAGGTTTCTAGTTCTATCCGACATGGGGGCAATAATTTTAAAAGTTTTTAGTTTAAATGAAAGGCCTCATTATTTTGGGTGCAATCATATCAGCACTAATGCATGACAGACTTATTTTGGGTATGATCATACCATAATGATTGGTGACCTTGGAAGGTCTCGTGCTACACCTTTCGATTGAATTTTTGATAAGAACCAAATTTGAAATGATTCTTGCTTCCGTTCTAAATTTTTACAATTAAGCCCCTATAGCTCAGTAGTAGAGTACCAGTCTTGTAAATTGAAGGTCTGTAGTTCAATCTTTCATGGGGGCAATAATTTTGAAATTCTTCAATTTAAACGGAAATTCTTAATATTTTGGGTGCGACCATCTTGCATTAATGCATGGCTGATTTATTTTGGGAGCGATCATACTAGCACGATTAGTGAATTCCTCGAAAGTTCTTATGTTGCACCTTGTTTAAATTATCAATGAGAATCAAATTTGAAATGATTCATGTTCCCTTTCTAAGGTTTTATCATTATGCCCCTATAGTTTAGTGGTAGATAGTTAGTCTCGTAAACTAAAGGTCTATAGATCAATCCTGTACTAATGAATGGTTAACTTATTTTGGGTACGATCATACTAGCACAATGAGTGACCTTCTTGGAAGTTCTCGTATTGCACGCCTTGTTTGAATTGTTGGTGAGAATCAAATTTGAAATGATTTTGGGTACGATCAAACTAGCACAATGAGTGACCTTCTTGGAAGTTCTCGTATTGCACGCCTTGTTTGAATTGTTGGTGAGAATCAAATTTGAAATGATTTTTGTTCCAGTTCTAAGTTTTTATCGATAAGCCCCTATAGCTCAGTGGTAGAGCATCAGTCTTGTAAACTGATGGTTTATAGTTCAATCCTCTATGGGCGGCAATAATTTTGAAATTCTTTAGTTCAAATGGAAGGTCTCAGTAATTTGAGTGTGATCAAACAAATACTAATGGATGGCTAACTTATTTTGGGTACTATCATACGAGCGCGATTAGTGACCTCCTCGGAAGTTCTTGAGTTCTACCCCTCATTCGAATTGTCATCTGAATCAAATTTGAAATGATTCCTATTCCCATTTTAAATTTTTTTAGATAAGCCCCTATAGCATATTGGTAGAGCATCAGACATGTAAATTGAAGGTCTACATTGGGACAATAATTTTGAAATTCTTTAGTTTAAACAGAAGGTCACATTATTTTGAGTGTGATCATATAAGTACTAATGCAAGCCTGACTTATTTTGGGTTCTACCATACCAACAACATGAGTGACATCCTCAGATGTTCTTGTATTGCACCCTCATTTGAATTGTCGATGAGAATGAAATTTGAAATGATTTCTATTCCCATTCTATGATTTTATAGATAAGCGTTTATAGCTTAGAGGTAGAGCGTTAGTGTTATAAATTGAAAATGTGTAGTTCGATCTTGCACGGAGGCAATAATATTGAAATTTATTAGTTTAAATGGAAGGTCATATTATTTTGGGTGCGATCATACTAGCACTAATGCATGGCTGACTTATTTTCGGTACAATCATACCAACTTGATAAGTGAAATCCTTGAAAGATCTCACGTTTGAATTGTCTGTAAGAATCAAATTTGAAATGATTCTTGTTCCAATTCTAAAATTTTACCATTAAGCCTCTATAGCTCAGTAGTAGTGCGTCACTCTTGTAAACTGAAGGTCTATAGTTCAATGCTGCTTGTAGGTGATAATTTTGAAATTCTTCAGTTTAAACGGAATGCCTCAATATTTTGGGTACGATTATACTAGCACTAATGCATGGCTGACTAATTTGGGTACGATCATACTAGCACGATGAGTGACCTCGGAAAATCTAGTGTTGCACCCCTTGTTTGAATTGTCGATAAGAATTAAACTAGAAATGATTCTTGTTTCCATTCTAAAATTTTACCAATAAGCCCATATAGCTTAGTGGTAGAGTGTTAGTCTTGTAAACTGAAGGTCTGTAGTTCAATCTTGCATGGGGGCAATAATTTTGAAATTCTTCGGTTTAAACGGAAGGTCTCATTATTTTGGGTACGATCATACTAGCGTTATGCATGGCTAACTTATTTTGGGGACATTCATACCAACACGATGAGTGACCTCCAACAAAGTTCTTATGTTGCACCACTCGTTTGAATTGTCGGTGAGAATCAAATTTGAAATGATTCTTGTTCCAATTCTATGTTTTTATCGATAAGCCCTTATATCTCAGTGGTAGAGTGTCAGACTTGTAAATTGAAGGTCTGTAGTTGGATCCTTCACGAAGGTAATAATTTTGAAATTCTTTACTTCAAATGGAAGGCCTCATTATTTTGGGAGTGATCATACAAGCAGCGATGCATGGCTGACATATTTTGGATACTCTCATACCAGCATGATGAATGACTTCTTGAAACTTCTCATGTTGCATCCCTCGTTTGAAATGTCGGTGAGAATTAGATTAGAAATGATTCCTATTCCCATTCTATATTTTTATCGATAAGCCCCTATTGCTCACTGCTAGAGCGTCACTCTTGTAAACTAAAGGTCTATAGTTCGATCTTGCATTGAGGAAATAATTTTGAAATTCTTTAGTTCAAATGGAAGGTCTCACAATTTTGGGTGCTATCATACCAACACTAATGCATTGTTGACTTATTTGGGGTACGATCAGACTAGCACGATGAGTGATGTCGGAAGATCTCGTGTTGCACCCCTCATTTGAATTGTCGATAAGAATCAGATTTGAAATGATTCTTGCTCCCATTCTAAATTTTTACCATTAAGCGGCTATAGCTCAGTGGTAGAGCGTTAGTCTTATAAACTGAAGGTCTGTAGTTCAATCTTGCTTTGGGGGAAATAATTTTAAAAGTCTTTGGTTTAAACGGGAAGTCTCATTATTTTAGGCACGATTATAAAAACACTAATGCACGCCTTACTTATTTTGGGGACGATCATCCCAGCACATTGAGTGATCTCCGTAGACGTTTTTGTGGTGCACCCCTCATTTAAATTGCTGATAAGAAACAAATTTAAAATGATTTTTGCTCCCATTCTAAATTTTTATTGAGAATCCTTTATAGCTTAGTGGTAGAGTGTCAGTCTTGTAAACTAAAGGTTTGTAGTTCAATCCGGCATGGGGACAACAATTTTCAAATTTTTTAGTTTAAATGGAAGGTCTCATTATTTTGGGTGCAATGATATCGCACTAATGCATGGCAGGCTTATTTTGGGTACGATCATACCAACCCGATTGGTGACCTTGGAAGGTCTCAAGTTGCACCTCTCGTTTGAACTTTTGATAAGAACCAAAATTGAAATGATTCTTGTTCCCATTCTAAATTTTTACAATTAAGCTCCTATAGCTCAGTGGTAAAGTATCAGTCTTGTAAACTGAAGGTCTGTAGTTTGATCTGGCATGGGACAATGATTTTCAAATTCTTCTATTTAAAAGGAAGGTCTTATTATTTTGGGCACTATTATACCAGCAGTAATGCATGAATGACTTGTTTTGGATATGATCATACTAGCACAATGAGTGACCTCTATGGATGTTCTTGTGTTGTGCCCCTTGTTTAAATTGTCGATGGGAATCAAATTTGAAATGATTCATGTTCCCATTCTAGGTTTTTATCGATAAACCCCCATAGCTCAGTAGTAGAGCATCAGTTTTGTAAACTTAAGTTTTGTTGTTCAATCATACACTAATACATGGTTGACTTATTTTAGGTACATCATACTTGCACGATGAGTGAACTCCTCTGAAGTTTCGTGTTACACCCACCGTTTGAATTTTCTGTGAGAATCAAATTTGAAATAATTCCTATTCCCTTTCTAAGTTTTTATCAATAAGCCCTTATAGTTCAGTAGTAGAGCGTCAGTCTTGAAAGCTGAAGGTCTATAGTTTGATCTTGCATGGGGGCAATAATTTTAAGACTCTTTAGTTTAAACGGAAGATCTTATTAGTTTGGGTGTGATCACACTAGGACTAATGTATGGCTGACTTATTTTGGGAGGATCATACCAGCACGATGAGTGACCTCCTCGGAAGATCTTGTGTTATATCCCTTGTTTGAAATGTCGATAAGAATCAAAATTGAAATGATTATTTTTCCTATTCTATATTTTTACCATTAAGCCCCTATAGCTCAGTAATAAAGCGTCAGTTTTGTAAACTAAAGATCTGCAGTTTAATCTTAAATAGGGGCAATAATTTTGAAATTCTTCAGTTTAAAATGTTGGTCTCATTATTTTGGGTATAACAACATTAATGCATGCCGATTGATTTTGGGCACGATCATACCAACACGATGAGTGAACTGAGAAGATCTAGTGTTGCACCCCTCGTTTACATTGTCAATAAGAATGAAACTTGAAATGATTCTTGTTTCCATTCTAAATATTTACCATTAAGCCCCTATAGCTCAGTGGTAGAGCGTCATTCTTGTAAATTGAAGGTCTGTAGTTCAATCCTGTACTAATGGATGGTTGACTTATTTTGGGTACGATCATACCAGCATGATGAGTGTCCTCCTTGGCAGCTCTCATGTTGCACCCCTTATTTGAATTGTCGATTTGAGTCAAATTTGTAATGATTTCTATTTCAATTCTATGTTTTAATTGATATCCCCCTATAGCCCAGTGGTAGAGCGTCAGTCCTATAGACTGGAGGTCTATAGTTCGATCCTGCAGGGGGCAAGAATTTTAAAATTCTTTAGTTCAAACGGAAGGTCTCATTATTTTGGGAGCGATCATACAAGCACTAATATGTGACTTACTTATTTTGGGTACTGTCATACAAGAACGATGAGTGACCTCTTCGAAAGTTCACATGTTTCACCCCTCGTTTGAATTTTCATGTACATCAAATTTGAATTGATTCATGTCCCCAAGTTTTTATCAATAAGCCCCTATAGCTCAGTGGTAAAGTATCAGTTTTGTAAACTGAAGGTCTATAGTTCAATCTTGCATGGGGGCAAAAATTTTGAAATTCTTTAGTTTAAACGGAAGGTCTCAATATTTTGGGTGCCATCATACCAACACTAATGGATGGTGGCTTATTTTGGGCATGATCATACCAACACGGTAAGTGACCTCAAAAATTTTGAAATTCTTTTGTTTAAATAGATGGTCTCATTATTTTGGATGCGATCATGTCAGCATTAATGCATGGTTGACTTATTTTGGGTATGATCATACTAGCATGATGAGTGACGTCATGGAAGATCTTGTATTGCACTCGTCGTTTGAATTATTGGTAAGAATCAAATTTGAAATGATTCTTATTCCCGTTCTAAATTTTCACCATTAAGCTCATATAGCTCAGTGGTAGAGCATCAGTCTTGTAAATTGAATGTCTACATGGGGCCAATAATTTCAAAATTCTTTAGTCTAAATGGAAGGCCTCATTATTTTGGGTGCGGTCATATAAGCACTATTGTTTGGCTAACTTATTTTGGGTATGATCATACCAACATGGTGAGTGACCTCGTCAGAAGTTCTCGTGTTACACCCTTCGTTTGAATTGCAAATTTGATCGGATTCCTATTCCCATTTTAATTTTTATCGATAAGCCCTATAGCTCAGTGGTAGTGCATCACTCTTGTAAATTGAAGGCCTATTGTTTGATCCTGTATGGGGGCAATAATTTTGAAATTCTTCAGTTTAAATGGAAGGTCTCTTTATTTTGGGTGTGATCGTACAAACACAAATGCATGGCTAACTTATTTTGGGTATGGTCATACCAGCACGATAAATGATGTCATTGGAAAATCTCATGTTGCACCTCTTGTTTGAATTGTTAGTAAGAATCAAATTTGAAATGATTCTTGGTGCTATTCTATGCTTTTACCATTGAGCCGCTATGGCTCAGTGGTAGAGCCTCAGGCTTGTAAACTGAAGGTTGTAGTTCAATCTTGCATAAAGGGCAATAATTTTGAAATTCTTCGGTTTAAATGGATGGTCTTATTATTTTAAGTGCGATTATACTAACACTAATTCATAGTTAACTTATTTCGGGTACGTGATAGAAATAAAATAAGTGTAGTATTTGTAATTGATTTTGGCATTATTTTTGAATAAATATTATACTAATATTTATGTTTTGTGATGTTTGATATGCTAGGATTGATAGAAGAAGTTTATTAAGAAAAGTGAAGAAAAATAAGTTAAATTGGAGCAATTACGCATAGGATGGAAAATTGGATAGCAATGCTCTTTCATTAGCACGTGGGCACATTGATTACAAAGAGACAATGCAAGAATTCTTGAAGATTTACTACAGTAAAATTTCCTTTCTCAATTACACATTTAAGAGGAAATTGAAATGAAATTGGAGATATTGAAGATTTTATTCCACTCCTAATATTTAGGAATAGGAATTTTTGAGTCAAGTTATTTTATTCTTTTTAGGATTTTCATTTATTTGAAGTTTTTAGAATATTATCTCTTATGAAAATTTATCTTCTCTTGGAAAGCAATTTGAATAAACTTTCCTAAGGTAAAAAATAGGAAAAATTCATCCTTGCTTTTAGGATTGCAGCTAGCCTCCTAGGATATATATATTTCCTTATTCTTGACTTGAGGGGTGGTGGTGTGTGCAGCCCCAAAAGGGCTGCAGCCGAAAGCACATGGGAAGTACATTCTCCTTTGTTTCTTGACTTTGAGAGGCACATATTATGGAGAAAAGGAGTAGTCGGGAAAGCACGTTTTTCTTGTAATTTCATTTCATTTTTCAACATCCATGAAATCATTTTGTGAGTTCTCTTTCTTCATGAATTCGTTCTAATTTCTTTTCTAGTCAAAAGATTATTGAAACCTTGATAAATGAAGATTATGAGATCTAAGTAATTTTATTGGATTGATATTTATGAGTATTTATTTAATCTCTATGCCCCAATGTTTATGATTATTTTGGATTTGTTAAATAGAAGTCTATTTTTAATAATTCTATAATAGTCTACAACTATTTTAAAACAGCAAGATTTGTTTGTTTTTAATAAATTGGTAATTGACATAGTTTTATAGTCTCACAAGCAGTTTAATTTATGTTAAGTAATTAAATAATCTAATTTAAATAAAACCGTTGTGTGTTTGTCACTTAGAATTTGGTTTTTTTAGATCTTAATATTGTCGAAACATTAAATCCAACGAGGGCCTCTTGGGTTGTCTTTCGATTGAGAAACTAATTAACGATAGTATCTTAATTACCAAAGAAGTAAGTAGAGATTGGTCATTTTGTGGTATTTAATGGTTATAACCAATTTATTTATATAATATTGAGTAATTTTTGTATCGATAATCAATCAAATACATCAAGGTGGAAATAAGTCTTTTGGCTAGGTTTCATTATCATTGATATTTATTTCTTTAATTGCCGTTATTTAACTATTTTTCTCTAGTTAAACGATTTATTTATTTTTGTTAAATTTAGATAATTTCTCAAACCACCACATTTTTTTTTATTTTTCCTTAAAAGAAAAAAATTCACCGTTCCCTGTAGATACGACTTTACTCACCCTAGACTTATCTTTTGTGAAGTAGGTATTTTTATTTTTAGTTGGATTGACATCTACCAAATTTTGGTGTCGTTGTTGGGGAACGGTGTTAAGTGATTTATTTTTTTAAATTTTGTTTTCTCCTTGTTTTCAAGACTAATTATTTGCAGTGAACTTGTTAGAAATTGTCAAGGACATAGAAGAAAAGGATTTTAGACACGAAAATATGACTACACAATGGATTTTAAGGGAGTTATTATTCTTTGATATTAATGAACATTCTTTTTGTAGTGATTTTCATAATGTGACAGCAAATGCAACATAGTTTGAGAGATGACAAGATATTTCAAAAAGGGTCATGAGATGAGTATTTCTTCCCTTGAACATAGGATATAATCCTTAACTTCTATGGTTAAAAAATTGGTTGTAGGACAAGTATACCAAGTGAATGCATGCGGAATTTGCTCAAATATAGGTTACTCATCCGACATGTGTCCTATCCTTCAAGAGAAGTTTAATGAACAATTGAATGTTGCAGGTGGATTTTCAGTTCAGCTTCAAATATAGTACGATCCTTACTCAAACACCTACAATCAAGATTAGAGAAATCATCTAGATTTAAGTTATGGGGTTAGGCCATAAGGATTTCCGCAGCAATCTTATGGAAGACCACCCTTTCAACTACAGCAACATCCACAAAACCAAGAACTGGCATTTGAGGATCTTTTCAAAAGTTTTATGGAGGAAACAAGAACATGTATTAAAATTCTCGGTATCCAAGTGTCACAATTGTGATAGCAATAAGCAAAATCGAAGCTATTCATGGAAAATTGCCATCTCAACTAGAAATTAATCCAAGAGAGAATGAAAGTGCTATGCTGCTTAGAAATGGAAAAAAAGTACAGAATTTTTTATCAAAGGAGACACACAAAGAGGAGGAACACAAAAAGGAAATAATATCTCTTGATGCTACACCAAGAAAGGTAAGTGAGGTACCAAATAATTCAAATTCGAAACTAACTATTTTTTCTCCTTTTCCTAGTAGATTGGCACATTCTCAGAAGCAAGATAATGAGAAGAAGATGGACTTCATTGTACATGCTAATTTTATACAAAATGAATTGAATTTTGTGTTTAAAGAGAATTTGATAAATAATTTTGTACAATGGAGCAAGTTTTTCCAAGACAAACTCCCATACCGAAAGCAATCCAAGGTATACCAAAAGTCCTTCACTTTAATTTAAGGTTAAAATTCATGCTAGGCAAGTTGAAGTCTAAATGGACTGAACTGATGTTTGAGCGAGGTTGAAGCGAGGAGATCATGTTGAGCCAAAAACATAAAATAAAGGCGCTTATCGGAAGAGCTAAATTGGAGCAATTACGCATAGGATGGAAAATTAGACAGCAATACTCTTTCATTAGCATGTAGGCACATTGATTACAAGGAGGCAATGCAAGAATTTTTGAAGATTTACTGTAATAAAATTTCCTTTCCCAATTACACATTCAAGAAGAAATTGAGATGAAATTGGATATATTGAAGATTTTTGAAGATTTTATTCCACTTCTAATATTTAGGAATATGAATTTTTGAGTCAAGTTATTTTATTCTTTTTAGGATTTTCATTTATTTGAAGTTTTCAAAATATTATCTCTTAGGGAATTTTATCTTCTCTTGGAAAGCAATTTGAAAAACTTTTCCTAAGGTAAATAATAGGAAAAATTCAACCTTGCTTTCAGGGCTGTAGCTGGCCTCCTAAGATATATATATTTCCTTATTCTTGACTTGAGGGGTGGTGGTGTTTGCAGCCCCAAAAGGGCTACAACCGACAGCACATGGGAAGTACATTCTCCTTTGTTTCTTGACTTTGAGAGGCACATATTATGGAGAAAAGGAACAGCTGGGAAAGCGTATTTTTCTTGTAATTTCATTTCATTTTTCAGCATCATTGAAATCATTTTGTGAGTTCTCTTTCTTCATGAATTCATTATAATTTCTTTTCTAGTCAAAAGATTATTGAAATCTTAATAAATGAAAATTGTAAGATCTAAGTGATTTTATTGACTTAATATTTATGAATATTTATTTAATCTCTATACCCTAATATTTATAATTGTTTTGGGTTTGTTAAATAAAGGCCTATGTTTAATAACTCTACAATAATCTACAACCATTTTAAAATAGCAAGATTTGTTTGTTTTTAATCGATTGGTAATTGACATAGTTTTATGGAGTCGTAAACGGTTTAACTTATGTTAAGTGATTAAATAATCTAATCTAAATAAACCCATTATGTGCTTATCACTTAAAATTGGGTCTCTCTAGATCTCAATACTGTTGAAACATTAAATCCAACGAGAGTCTCTTAGGTTGTCTTTCGATTAAAGAAGTAATTAACGATGACATCTTAATTATCGAATAAGTAAGAAGAGATTGGTCGTTTTGTAGTACTTAATGGCTATAACCAATTTATTTACATAATATCGAGTAATTTTTGTATTGATGATCAATCAAATACATTAAGGTAGAAATAATTCCTTTGGCTAGGTTTCATTATCATTGATATTAATTTCTTTAATTGTCGTTATTTAACTGTTTTGCTCTAGTTAATTGATTTATTTACTTTTGTTAGATTTAGATAATTTCTCAAACCTCCACATTTTATTTTTATTTTTTTCAAAAGAAATAAATCCGTCGTTCCCTATGGGTACGACCCTACTTACCCTAGACTTCTCTTTGGTGAAGTATGTATTTTTTTTGGTTGGATTAACATCCATTAGTACGATTGTACCAGCACATTGAGTGACCTCCTTGGAAGTTCTCGTGTTGAACCCCTCATTCGAATTGTCAATGAGAGTCAAATTTGAAATGATTCATGTTCCCTTTCTAAGTTTTTACCATTAAGCCCCTATAGCTCAGTGGTAGAGCGTCAGTCTTGTAAACTAAAAATCTATAGTTCAATCCGGCCTGGGGGCAATAATTTTGAAATTCTTCAATTTAAACGGAAGGTCTCATTATTTTGGGTACGATTATACCAACACTAATGCATGGTTGACTTATTTTTGGGGCAACCATAACCGCACAATGAGCAACCTCCTCGGAAGTTCTTATGTGGCACCCCTCATTTGAATTATCGATGAGAATCAAATTTGAAATAATTCTTGTTCCCATTCTAAGTTTTTTTCGATAAGCCCCTACAACTTAGTGGTAGGACCTCATCGCAAGTTCTCATGTTACACCCCTCGTTTGAATTGTCAATGACAATCAAATTTGAAATGATTTATCTTCCCATTCTAAATTTTAATCGATAAGCCCCTATAGCTTAGTGATAGAGCATCAGTCTTGTAAACTGAAGGTCTACAATTCGATCCTGCATGGGGGCAATAATTTTGAAATTCTTTGGTTTAAATGGAAGATCTCATTATTTTGGGTGCTATCATACTAGCACTAATACATGACTGACTTGTTTTGGGTACGATTATCCCAGCACGATGAGTAACCTCGAAAATTTTGAAATTCTTTAGTTTAAACGGAAGGTCTCATTATTTGGGTGCGAGCATACCAGTACTAATGCATGGCTAACTTATTTTGGGTACGATCATACCAGTGCCATGAGTGATCTCGGAAGATCTTGTATTGCACACATCATTTGAATTGTCGATAAGAAACAAATTTGGAATGATTCTTGTTCCCATTCTAAATTTTTACCTTTAAGCCCTTATAACTCAGTGGTAGAATATCAGTCTAGTAAATTGAAGGTCTGTAGTTCAATCCTACATGGGGCAATAATTTTGAAATTCTTTAGTTTAAATAGAAGGTCTCATTATTTTGGGTGCGATTATACTAGCACTAATACATGACGAACTTGTTTTGGGTATGACATATCAGCTCAATGAGTGATCTCCTCAGAAGTTCTCTTATTCCAACCCTCGTTTAAATTGTTGACGAGAATCAAATTTGAAATGATTCTTGTTCCTATTCTATGTTTTTATCGATAAGCCCCTATAGCTTAATGGTAAAGCATCATTCTTGTAAATTTAAGTTTTTTAGTTCAATCCTGTACTAAAGAATGGCTGACTTATTTTTGGTACGATCATACCAGTATGATGAATGACCTTCTCAGATGTTTCATGTTATAACCCTCGTTTGAATTGTCGGTGAGAATCAAATTTGAAACGATTCCTGTTCCCATTCTAAGTTTTTATCGATAACCCCCTATAGCTCAGTGGTAGATCTCAACCTTGTAAACTGAAAGTTTGTAGTTCGATCCTGCATGGGGGCAATATTTTTTAAATTCTTTAGTTTAAATGGGAGGTCTCATTATTTTGGGTGTGATCATACTAACACTAATGCATGGCTAACTTATTTTGGGTACGATCATACCAGCATGATGAGTGACCTCAACGGAAGATCTCATGTTGCACCCCTTGTTTGAATTGTGGGTAAGAATCAAATTCGAAATGATTCTTGTTCCCTTTCTAAAGTTTTGCCATGAAGCCCATGCAGCTTAGTGGTAGAGTGACAATCTTGTAAACTGAAGGTCTAATGTTCAATCCTGCATGGGGGCAATAATTTTGAAATTGTTCAGTTTAAATAGGTCTCATTATTTTGGGTACGATTATATCAGTACTAATGCATGGTTGACTTATTTTGGGTATGATCTTATCAGCACGCTGAGTAACCTCCTCAAAGTTCTCATGTCGTACACCTCATTTGAATTGTCAATGAGAATCAAATTTGAAACCTGTTCCCGTGCTAGATTTTTATCAATAAGCCACTATAGCTTAGTGGTCTAGCATCGGTCTTGTAAACTGATGGTTTGTAGTTTGATCTTGCATGGGGCAATAACTTTGAAATTCTTTAGTTTAGACAAAAGGTCTCATTATTTTGGATACGATCAAACCAGCGCTAATGCATCCATCAAAACTCCGCAACATATTTTGTGTATGATCATACCGGCACTAATGCACTAGTCCATTAGAACTCCACAGTTAAGCGTGCTTGGATGAGCTTTGTACAAGGATGGATGACCCTATCGGAAGTTCTCATATTGCACCTCTTATTTACAAATAGTGAACATTTTAGATATCTTAGTTCATCATTCAAAGCGATGACAACATAGCTTTGGACGAGAGTTGTACTTGGATTGGTGACCTTCTCAAAAGATGCATCCATCAGAACTCCTCAATTAAACGTTCTTGGATGAGAGTTGTACTTGGAGCGGGGACCTTCTCAGAAGATGCATCGATTAGAAATCTACAATTAAACGTGTTTGGATGAGAATTGTACTAGGATAGGTGACCTTCTTGAATGTTCTCATGTTGCATTCCTCATTTACGAATAGGTCATCATTCAAAGTGATGGCAACAAAGCTTTGGATAAGAGTTGTATTAGGATTAGTGACCTTCTCGGAAGTTCTCGTGTTGTATCCCTCATTTACAAAGAGTGAACATTTTAGATCTTTTGGATCATCATTCAAAACGATGACAACATAGATGAAGATATGTATTATAGGATTCAAACTGATTGAATGAAATAGAAAAATGCACATGAAGTTCTCTGCGAACGCATGATACAATTGCAGTTCAAGGAAAGTTTTATAGAATTTGAGTATGATCTATATTATTGTATGACAAAAATATTGTATGACAAAAAGTGTTAAATTATTAAATAGCAATAAGAGTATAAATGAGTATAGCTGAAATGATAATATTCGGATGAATATATGATAAAAGTAAAAAAGATAGGATTAGAAATGAAAAAATACGTATAAAATTAGAAATGAATTTAGTTATAGATAAAATGAGAGATTATCATCTAAAATGATTTGAACATATGCAATAAATATCTAAAAATGTATCAGTTAAGAGGTATGAGATCTGAAATACAGGAGATTTAGTGAAATATTAGGATAAACTATTATATTATTGTTATTGTTATTAATTTTCTCTTCTCTCTCCATTATTGATATCTCAAATGGTTGATCTTAAAATTCAGAATTAAAATTCAGTTTATTGTTGTTTGTTATTTGGTATAGGAGAATCATGGTATTTATATTGTCCGGAATTGTCTTTTTCAAGAAAAAAAAATTTACTCCTGATTGGTAATATAAAGAAATAAAATTTGGTGTTAAAATTTTAAATTAGTTTATAGTTTTTTCTAGAATTATGTTTCTTATGATTTGTTGGCTTTTTTTCTTATTCGTATTATTCATGCCTCCTTTTTATTATTGGAGAAATAAAACGATTTCAGTTAATGGATTTCTCCAAATAAAAATATCAACAATCAAAGGGGGGACGGGAATCCCATTTTCCATGACTTGACATAGAACGCATTATTCTTGTTAACAAATGGGTAACTCCTTCAC
Source organism: Dillenia suffruticosa (assembly GCA_033439265.1). NCBI lineage: Eukaryota > Viridiplantae > Streptophyta > Magnoliopsida > Dilleniales > Dilleniaceae > Dillenia > Dillenia suffruticosa. The sequence goes on from JAVTVX010000001.1 coordinate 13,975,645, forward strand.
AGACCTTCTTAAAGAATAAAGGGAATATAAACATTTCAGATATAATAGATTTACAAATGTTAATGATATATTCCAAAAGAAGACAATAGAACATTAATACCCATAATTCTATTAATCCCAAATAAAATATTAGATTCACTGACAACTTTATTCCATTACTGGAGTCTTTGTCCCACTTGGTGTCTCTTGAACATCTACAGATTCAAATATTATAAATATTTGTAATTTTTATAGTTTCCTAATTTTTAGGGTTGCATCCCTCATAAATGTTTGTAATGTTCCATTATTTTGGAGATATCATGAATAATATTTGTTTTGGAGTTATCATTCTCTTTTGAAAATTCTAGGATTTTGTCTCTTTTGCAAACATTATTGTCTTCCATCTATCTCTCCTGTGTTACAAGTAAAAATATTTAAATTGTGCAAATTTAAGCTGCTCTATTTTTTTTTTACAATTTTCAAATAATTTTCATAACAAAATATCAAAAAAAGATTAATGATTTATTTTAAAAATTTTGAAACTATGAATGTGTAACACCAAAAAAAAAAAAAAAAAAACCACAGCGGAGTGCTACGTTTTGAGCCAAAACGCAGCACCCGCTGCATTTGGGAAATTAGGGATTAAAACCCTAATTCCCCCTTCTCTCTCTCTCTCTTTCTCTTTCCCTCTCCCCGACTCTTCACCTTCCGCAGCTTCCGCCTCCTCCGCAACGGTTTCACACCCTCCGCTGTGACCTACCGCCACCACCACCATCACCATCACCATCTTCTTCTTCTTCTTCTCCCCTTCTCTCTCTCCCTCTTTCTCTCTCTCTTTCCGCCTCTCTTCTCTCTTCTCCCGATCTCCCCCCCGTCGCGTCTCTCTCTCTCCCGCTGCCATCCTCCGCCGAGTGCGATCGCTGCACCACAGCGAGCGCACCAGCGCGCGCGACAACACCAGAGCCCGCGACAGCGCAGAGCACTGCGCTCTCTCCTGAGTGTGAGCGCGCATTGCGCGAGCCCTAGCGCGCCCTTGCGCGCCTCTGCACGAGCCCCAGCGCGCCTCCGCACGCTCCTGCGTGAGTGCGAGCGCTAGTGCGCCCGCGAGCGCTAGCACGCCCCTGCGCGCCTCTGCACGCTCCTGCACGAGCGCCATCGCGCCCTTGCGCGCCTCTGCACGAGCCCCTGCGCGCCCCTGTGCACCCTAGCACTGGTTCCCCTGCTCCAGCGCGCCTTCCAGCACGCCCCAGCATGAGCACAGCGTGCTCCAGCGCACGATCCACTGCTCGAGCAAGCCCCAGCACGAGCGCGAGCGCTCTAGCGCGTGACCCACTGCGCGATCCAGCTCGCGAGCGCGAGCCCTAGCCACCGCAGTCCAGTCCTGCCCGCGGCCCACTACCGACCCGTATGCCTACCAGGCCCGCTGGCCCGTCAACCCCAGCCGCAGCCCACGAGCCCGCAACGGCCCGTGATAGTCCGTGAGCCTCTGCGGTGGTAAATGATGCAAAGTTTCAATTTTCACACTAGAGTTTTGAATTTCTTTAGTAATTAGACTTAAATTGCTCACAATTGTTTCGAATTTGGAAACATTCAGGTTTTAGACCAAACCGACGGGCGAACGAAAACTAGATTCGAGATCCGAGGAACCCTAGGTGAGAGAAAGGAAATCTCTTTAACTCTTGAATAAATTTTGTCAAATTAGGTAGTATTGGTTGGAAAGAAAATTGAAAATCCATAACTAGGCCCTTATTTGATATCGAATTGTGATGATTAATTAGAAAAATCTCATTAGAAACTTGAGCGGTCAGATTTGAATTAGTTTTGAAAATAGGGAGTGATCACCCTCCCGTATACTGTGAGTGAGATTTATTTCAATACTTTTGTTTAATATGTAAACTCTGTTTTACAACATTTTGATGAATGAGCATGATTTGTCGTATGCTTGAAATATTTTGACTGGTTTTAAAATTGATTTTTGTGAACTGATGGAGTATCCAAAAACTGTGTTGAATTATGAAATTATGCATCCATGTGGTTGAAATGTATAATGTGCCATTTTATGCTATATGTTGCATTTGGTTTGTAAACCTGATTTCGGTATATTTTTTATACGATATTGATTTAGCCTTGAGGGCTTTAGATTGTATTGTTCCGTAGCTACGAAAGACACCGTGAGAGACGATTTGGTGGCGTCTGGATATGCCTAGGCCTGGGGTATCCCACGAATTGTCGTGATTTGATTATCGACACGGTACTAGCCAGGTTGAACCCGAAAGAGGGAGGATTTGGATTTAGATTTGGATATCCTCTCCAAGTCTAGCATCTGGACGAGGTTCGCTGCCAACGCTGGGATAGAGAGCACTTTAAATAAACTTGCATATAACACCCCCGGTGTGCCTGTCATAGGTCGCGGTAGACCTCTGCCAGGACATTTTCGACTGACAGCTCTATGATTTTAATGACAGTACTTTGAATGCATATTTGACTTGATAATGCGTGTAAATGACATATTGTTGAAATGAAAAGCATGATGATTTGAAATATGATTTGTATACTTGTGTTTTGGCACTCCAGTTTCACACTCCATATTTGACGATTGCATTGACCCACTCACTCACTGAGTATTCTTCCCCGAGTACTCACCCCTCATTTCCCTTCTTGTTTCAGAGATAGTATTTGGTAAGGAGCGTTGCTTTTAGGACGCTTAGTATCATTGGGAGATTTGATCTGGATCTAAGGAGTTATTATATATTTCTGTTGTAATTTCGTGAGTTAGTAATTGTATTAGTGATGTATATGTATTATGAGGTCGATAGACGACCATTATATAATTCTGGGATGACTGTATAAATATGGACATGTCATTGCATAACATTGCATTGAGACATTTCTGGTTCATTGTGTAAGTACTTGGGAATTTGTCATGTCTTAGAAGTGTACTCTAAGATCGCTCGGTGCCTCCTCTAAATCACAGGAGGGGCGACTGGCGGCTGTCCATACCTTTGACGGGGGCATGGCAGTAGAGGTCTGTGGTTAGAATTGTGGAAATTCGTTGTTATAACCTGTGTTGTTCTGAATATTGGTTGTGGGATTGGTTGATTTTTGAGAGGCTAGGATGGCCATTTTGTTTATTTTATAAGATGAATATTGATATATAGGTGAAATTATACATGGGAGATCTCCGATTTATGGGGAGGTTCTGCCCGATTTTTTGTAAAAATACAACCGACATCCAGGGCAACAGGCGGCTGTTCATGATCCCGGTTCGGGGCGTGACAGATTGTATTTTATGTTTGAAAATACATGAAATAATATTTCAATGTTCTCAGAGGAATATATTTCCAAATTAGGCCCTTCCCTCTATTCTCTGGAAGAAATTGAAGAGAATAAAAGGGGTCGGCAAAGGCAGCGTATGGGAGACATATCGAAATGCTTTCCTTCTCCATTGCACCCTATTATTTTCCAGAGTCCTCCGGGGGTTGAGAGTTTTAATTGTTGGATGACTGATTATTTTGCCACTGTTCAGCTATGATATTTTGATAAACTTTTGCAAAGTGTTAGTAGTAATTCTAATATTTCAAAAAAATAGGAACATGTTGAAATTATTTTTTGGTATAACCAGCTTATATTCACAACCATATTCCGACTAATTCGATCCGAATTTTATCAAATCCAATTTAGGGGAAGTTCTCCTGACATAAATTTTTTTATTTCTAAAATTTCAAACTCGAAATTTGGTTAACAGATCTAATACCTTTTATCCAATAGATCGACTATCTATTGATTAAAGGAGCATATTGGCAGTGTTAAATTAATAAAACTTGCCTCAAGCTGCCATTTTAGTTATACCCTAATTGCGGTTACGGCTTGCTTCCGGGACATTTCATGTAACTCCTTTATTACGTTAGATGGCTTAATATGGGAAAAAATTAAAATACATACTAGCCCTTCCCAATGTAATCCTGTATGGAGATGAGGTCCAATTCATATCGAAGTTCTCAAGAATTTTACACTATGAATCATTTGTGATGCCAAAACTGCTTATACCATGCATCTTACTCTTGAGAAAGAAAGACCGTTAACAAAAGAAGAAAGCTTTCAGCATTGTACAGCTTCTTTGGAGTGAAAAACCATAGAGGAGTTGCTGGCCGAAACAAACGTGCATGGTAGAAAAGGAAATAGGATTCAATCTGATATTTGGCAAGTGCCACAATCCCTATCAAATGCAGCCATATGTTGTGGGTGGAGGCCGCCTTTTGATTGTCCAGCTGCTCGCCACTCTATATTAGGATATATGCACGGGTTAGTACTACAAGTAATTCTATGTTTTGTAGTTGGAATGGAACCTTAGCAGCTGCTAGGTGTAGCTATATTTCGTCGTTTTTGTCACACAAAACAAACATAAGTACATATTTATAGAAAATAGTGTCTCCAGAGCGTAGGATTCGCATTTGTTTCCATTTGAATTTTGTTTTGCGGCGCAGAGCATCCAATGTGTTGTGTGCGCAAGTGCGAGAGGTTTGTTCTAGTTGGTCGACACCCAATGGCATTGCCCCAAGTCCATAGCTTCATGCTCCCATTCACATGTTTTCTTTTTGTATGTTTTGTTCCATCTTCTTGCCTCTTGACCACCTTTTTTCTCTTTCCTTTATGTTAATGGAGGAAATTCTTCAAAATGCCAATACATGTTCAAACTATGATATCTTGAGTTATTTGTGCCCAAATTGGGTACCATTCATTAGGTCGTGTTTATCTATTTGGTACATACCAAATTATTCTATCCGTCAAGAAAATCACATAGCCAAGAATCAAACTTCCAAAAGCCCTCTCACATGCGTAACCAGAAATCTCTATAACAATTATTTGAATCCCTACAATAGTTTCGAATTTTTCAGTTTCTGCTTCTCGTTTGATCATTCAATAGACGTTTGATATATACCAAGCTTTACTACTTCTCAAAACAATCTCAACGGTGTTAACCAGATCTCAACTCTTTGCCATCTCTACCACTCATCCAATCATTCGATAGTCATTTAGTGTATATCAAATTTTATTAACTCTCAAGTCGACCCTAATGGCAGTAAATAGATTTTATTAGAGTTTTTTTTTTAATATTCTTATTCAAATCTTTGTTGCTACTCTTAATAGATTCTTTTCATTACCATTCTTATAAGAGTTTTTTATAGCTGCATTTATCAGTGTATTGTTTGTAATTCAATACCCCTTTTGTGGTATATCATTTTTTTCCAAATTCATGTGATTTTCAGTATACTGTATTGATTTTGAGGAGATTTAAAAAAATAGTATATATTAAAATTAAACTAATTATTAAAAAATATTATACATTAGAATAAATAAATAATTGATTTGATTTTTAAAATGTTTGAATTTCTTTGTTTCCATATTTATAATAAGTGTTTTATATAAATTTAATTTGTTATAATATTTTACTATATTAGAATTATATATTACCCTATTCTTTCCCATCTTTCACGGGGTATAACAATATTGGCAACTCAAAGTAATGTGTATTGAATTTGTTTTAAAATAGAACTTTTCATTTGTAGGATCTGGTTCTAATAATGCTTGGGTTTTGGAGATAATCGATAAATTTATTCGGACATATTTCAAAAAGTAGTTCAAAACATATTTCAGTTACCGGAATAAAAATTAGAGAGTCGATAGAAAATAAATACAATATTAAAAATTTAAAGAAGTTATTTGTCTGTAATTAAACTTTAAAAATATTTTTAAATACTATTTAAAATTTAATTTTTTTAAGAAAATTTTTATGGCTTTGACATATTATCAATGTAATAAACTATGGTTCTTATATATCATTTTATCAAAATTATTGTAAACTGTGCTTTCTTTTCTTTTCCATAGGTAACAAATTCATAGATTATGTGAATATTTATTCTATGAAAATTGGGAATATTTTATAGTGATATTCCACCTAAACAAACATAGAAAAGGAAGGAACTTTGGAAAGGTAGCAAATCATAAATGCAAATTTCTAAATATATGATATGTTTCTCAAACCTTTACCCTAAGCCCTTGTTTGAATTGTCGATGAAAAGCAAATTTGAAATGATTTTTGTTCCTATTCTAAATTTTTACCGTTAAGCCCCAATAGCTTAGAACTAGAGGCCAGGTTTGTAAATTGAAGGTCTATAGTTCAATCTTGCATTGATGCAATAATTTTGAAATTCTTCGGTTTAAACGGAAACTGTTAATATTTTGGGTGCGATCATCTAGCATTATTGCATGGCTGATTTATTTTGGGAATGATCATACCACCACGATGAGTGACCTCCTCAAAAGTTCTTGTGCTGCAGATTGTTTAAATTGTCGATGAGAATCAAATTTGAAATGATTCATGTTCCCATTCTAAGTTTTCATCAATAAGCCCTTATAGTTCAGTGGTAGATAGTCAGTCTCGTAAACTGAAGGTCTATTGTTCAACCCTACACTAATGAATGGTTGACTAATTTTGGGTACGATCATACTGGCATGATGAGTGACCTCCTCGGAAGTTCTCATATTGCACACCTTGTTTGAATTATTGGTGAGAATCAAATTTGAAATGATTCTTGTCCCAATTCTAAGTTTTTATCGATAAGCCCCTATAGTTCAGTGGTAGAGCATCAGCCTTGTAAACTGAAGGTCCATAGTTCAATCCTACATGGGGGTAATAATTTTGAAATTCTTTAGTTCAAAAGGAAGGTCTCAGTAATTTGGGTGCGATCATACAAGTACTAATGCATGACTGACTTTTTTTGGGTACTATCATACCAACATGATGAGTGACCCCCTCGGAAGTTCACGAGTTGTACCTCTCATTCGAATTGTCATCTAAATCAAATTTGAAATGAACCTCGTTTCCATTCTAAATTTTTATCAATAAGCCCTTATAGCATAGTGGTAGAGCGTTAGACAAGTAAATTGAAGGTCTACATGGGGGCAATAATTTTGAAATTCTTTAGTTTAAACAGAAGGTGTCATTATTTTGGTTGTGATCATACAAGCACAAATGCAAGCTTAACTTATTTTGGTTACTACCATACCAACAAGTTTAATGACCTCCTCAGAAGTTCTTATGTTACACCCTCATTTGAATTTTCGATGAGAATCGAATTATAAATGATTTCTATTCACATTCTAAGATTTTATCGATAAGTGCTTCGAGCTTAGTGGTAGAGCATTAGTCTTGTGAACAGAAAGTTTGTAGTTCGATCTTCATGGGGGCAATAATGTTGAAATTCATTAGTTTAAAGAGAAGGTCACATTATTTTGGGTGTGATCATACTATCACTAATGCATGGCTTACTTATTTTGGGTTCGATCATGCCATCACGAAGGGTGAAATCCTCAAAAGATCTCGTGTTGCACTCCTCGTTTGAATTGTTGGTAAGAACCAAATTTGAAATGACTCTTGCTCCCATTCTAAATTTTTACCATTAAGCCCCTATAGCTTAGTGGTTTGAAGGTCTGTAGTTCAATCTTGCATGCGGGCAAAAATTTTGAAATTCTTTGGTTTAAACGGAAGGTCTCAACTCAATGTTTTGGGTGCGTTTATACTGGCACTAATGCATGGCTAACTTATTTTGGGTATGATCATTACCAACACGATAAGTAACCTTGGAAGATCTAGTGTTGCACCGCTTATTTGATTTGTTGATAAGAATCGATCCATAAATGAATCTTGTTTCCATTCCAAAATTTTACCATTAAGCCTATATAGCTCAGTGGTAGAGCGTGTCTTGTAAATCGAAGGTTCGTAGTTTAGTCTTGCATGGGGTACAATAATTGTGAAGTTGCTCGGTTTGAACAGAAGCTCTAATTATTTTGGCTATGATCTTGCCAGCACTAATACATGGCTGAGTTATTTTGGGGACAATCATACTAGCATGATGAGTAACTTCCTCAGAAGTTCTCATTTTGCACCCCTTGCATGAATTGTTGATGAGAATCAAATTTAAAATGATTCCTTTTCCTATTCTAATATTTTTATTGATAAACCCCTATATCTCAGTGGTAGAGCATCAATCTTGTAAACTGAAGATCTGTAGTTCAATCCTGTACTAATGGATGATTGACTTATTTTGGGTATGATCATACTAGCACGATAAGTGACCTCCAAGAAGTTCTCATGTTGCACCTCTCATTTGAATTGCCGCTAATAATCAAATTTAAAATGATTCCTGTTCCTACTTGATATTTTTATTGATAAGCCCTTATAGCTCAGTGGTAGAGCGTCAGTCTTGTAAACTGAAGGTCTGTAGTTCGATCCTGCATGGGGGCAATAATTTTGAAATTCTTTAGTTGAAATGGAAGACCTCATTATTTTGGGAGCGATCATACAAGCAGTCATACATGGCTGACTAATTTTGGGTACTCTCATACCAGCACGATGAGTGACCTCGGAAGATCTAGTGTTGCACCCCTCATTTGTAGTGTCGATAACTATCAAACTAGAAATGATTCTTGTTTCCATTCTAAAATTTTACCATTATTCCTGTATAGCTCAGTGGTAGAGCATCATTCCTGTAAATTAAAGGTCTGTAATTCAGTACTGCATGGGGGCAATTTTTTTGAAATTCTTAGGTTTAAATGGATGGTCTCATTATTTTTAGTGTGATCATACCAGCACTAATGCATGGTTGACTTATTTTGGGGGCAGACATGCCTGCATGACAAGTGATTTCCTCAGAAGTTCTACCCCATATTTGAATTGTCGATGAGAATCAAATTTGAAATGATTCATATTCCCATTCTAATAATTTTATTGATAAACCCCTACATCTCAATAGTAAAGTGTCAGTCATGTAAACTGAAGATCTGTAGTTCAATCCTGTACTAATGGATGGTTGACTTATTTTGGGTATGATCATACTAGCATGATGAGTTACCTCCAAGGAAGTTCTCATGTTGCACTGCTCGTTTGAATTGCCACTGATAATCAAATTTAAAATGATTCTTGTTCTAATTCTATGTTTTTATTGATAAGCCCTTATAGTTCAGTGGTAGAGCGTCAATCTTGTAAACTAAAAGTTTGTAGTTCATCCGGCATGGGGGACAATAATTTTGAAGTTCTTTAGTTCAAACGGAAGGGCTAATTATTTTGGGAGCGATCATACAAGCAGTCACACATGGCTGAGTATGTTGGGTATTCTCATACCATCACGATGAATGACCTTCTCGAAATTTTTCGTGTTGCATCCCTTGTTTGAATTGTCGGTGAGAATTAGATTAGAAATGATTCCTGTTCCCATTCTATGTTTTTATCGATAAGGCCCTATAGCTTAGTGGTAAAGTATCACTCTTGTAAACTAAAGGTCTATAGTATGGTCCTCCAAAGGGGAAATAATTTTGACATTTTTTTAGTTTAAATAGACAATCTCACAATTTTGGGTGCAATCATACCAACGTTAATGCATAGTTGACTTATTTTGGGTACAATCATTCCAGCACCCCTCATTTGAATCGTCGAGAAGAATCAGATTTGAAATGAATCTTGCTCCCATTCGAAATTTTTACCATTAAGCAGCTATAGTTCAGTGGTAGAACATCAGTCTTGAAAACTGAAGGTCTATCATTCAATCTTGCTTGGAGGCAATAATCTTTAAAAGTATTTGGTTTGAATGAGTGGTCTTATTATTTTTTGTACGATTATAAAAGTACAAATGCATGGCTAACTTATTTTGGGGATGATCATACCAGCACAATGAATGACCTCCTAGGAAGTTCTTGTGTTGCACTACACATTTGAATTGTCGATGAGAAACAAATTTGAAATGATTTTTGTTCCCATTCTAAATTTTTATTAATAATTTCTTTTAGTTCAGTAGTAAAGTGTTAGTCTTCAAAACTAAAGGCCTATAGTTTGATCCGGCATGGGGGCAATAAATTTGAAATTTTTTAGTTTAAATGGAAGGTCTCATTATTTTGGGTGCAATCATATCAACACCAATGCATGCAGACTTATTTTGGGTACGCTCGTACCAGCACGATGGGAGACCTTGGAAGGTCTCGTGTTGCACCGCTCGTTTGAATTTTTGATAAGAATCAAATTTGAAATGATTATTGTTTCCATTCTAAATTTTTACAATTAAGACCCTATGGCTCAGTAGTAGAGTGCCAATCTTGTAAATTGAAGATCTATTGTTCAATCTTACATGGGGGCAATAATTTTGAAATTCTTTGGTGTAAACTGAAAGTCTCAATAATTTGGGTGCGATCATCTAGCATTAATGCGTGGCCGATCTATTTTGGGAACGATCATACCAGCACGATGAGTAACCTCCTCGAAAGTTCTCGTGCTATTCCTTGTTCAAATTGTCAAGGAGAATCAAATTTGAAATGATTCATGTTCCCATTCTAAGTTTTGGGGTACGATCATATAGCATGATGAGTAACTTTTCCGGAAGTTCTCATATTGCACCCCTCATTTGAGTTGCTGGTTAGAATTAAATTTTAAATGATTCTTGTTATAATTCTAAGTTTTTATCGAAAAGCCCCTATAACTCAATGGTAGAGCGTCAGTATTGTAAAATGAAGGTCTGTAGTTCAATCCTGCATGGGGGCGATAATTTTGAAATTCTTTAGTTCAAAAGGAAGGTCTCAATAATTTGGGTACGATCATACAAGTACTAATGCATAACTAACTTATTTTGGGTACTATCATAATAGCAAGATGAGTGGCCTCCTTGGAAGTTCTCGGGTTCTACCGCTCATTTGAATTGTCATCTAAATCAAATTTGAAATGATTCTTGTTCCCATTCAAAATTTTTATCGATAAGCCCCTTTAGCATAGTGGTAGAGCATTTGACATGTAAACTGAAGGTCGCACGGGGGCAATAATTTTGAAATTCTCTTGTTTAAATAGATGGTCTCATTATTTTGGATGTGATCATACAAGCACTAATGCAAGCCTGACTTATTTTGGGTACTACCATACCAACAAGATGGGTGACCTCCTCAGAAGTTCTTGTCTTGCACCCCGTTTGAATTGTCGAAGAGAATCAATATTGAAACGATTTCTATTTTCATTCTAAGCTTTTATCGCTAAGCGCTTAGAGATCAGTGGTAGAGCGTTAGTCTTGTGAACAGAAAGTCCATAGTTCAATCTTGCAAGGGGGCAATAATGTAGAAATTCATTAGTTTAAACAGAAGGTCACATTATTTTCGGTGTGATCATACTAGCATTAATGCATGGTTGACTTATTTTCGGTTCGATCATACCATCATAATGGGTGAAATCCTCAAAAGATCACGTGTTGCACTCCTCATTTGAATTGTTGGTAAGAACCAAATTTGAAATAATTCTTGCTCCCGTTCTAAATTTTTACCATTAAGCCCTTATGGCTCAATGGTAGAGCATTACTCTTGTAAAATGAAGGTATGTAGTTCAATCCTGCATGCGGGCAATAATTTTTAAATTCTTCGATTTAAACGGAAGGTTCTAATATTTTGGGTGCAATTATACTAGCACTAAGGATGGCTGTCTTATTTTGGGTACGATCATACCAGCACGATGAGTGACCTCGGAAGATCTAGTTTTGCACCCCTCGTTTGTAATGTCGATAACTATCAAACTACAAATGATTCTTGTTTCCATTCTAAAATTTTACCATTATTCCTAGATAGCTCAGTGGTAGAGCGTCAGTCTTGTAAGCTGAAGATCTATAGTTCAATCATGTACTGATGGATGGTTGACTTACTTTGGGTACGATCATACTAGCATGATGAGTGATCTCCAAGGAAGTTGTCATGTTGCACTGCTTGTTTGAATTGTGGGTGAGAATCAAATTTGAAATAATTTTTGTTCCAATTCTTCCTTATAGTTCAGTGGTAAAGCGTCAATCTTGCAAACTGAAGGTTTGTTGTTCGATCCTGCATGGAGGGCAATAATTTTGAAATTCTTTAGTTCAAAAGGAAGGCCTCAATATTTTGGGAGCAATCATACATGCACTCATGCATGATTGACTTATTTTTGGTACTCATATACCAGCACGATGAATGACCTTCTCGAAACTTCTCATGTTGCATCCCTCAAATTATTGGTGAGAATCAGATTCGAAATGATTCCTATTCCCATTATATGTTTTCATCGATAAGCCCCTATAGCTCAGTGGTAAAGCATCATTCTTGAAAACTAAAGGTCTATAGTTCGATCCTGCATTGGGGAAATAATTATGAAATTCTTTAGTTTTAAATGGAAGGTCTCACAATTTTGGATGCAATCATACCAACACTAATACATGGTTGACTTATTTTGGGTACGTTCATACTAGCACGATGAGTGATGTTGGAAGATATCATGTTGCACCCCTCATTTGAATTGTTGATAAGAATCATATTTGAAATGATTCTTGTTCCCATTCTAAACTTTTACCATTAAGTGGCTATAATTCAGTGATAGAGCATCAGTCTTGTAGGCTGAAGGTCTGTAGTTCAGTCTTGCTTGGAGACAATAATTTTTAAAGTCTTTGGTGTAAACAGGAGGTCTCATTATTTTAGGTATGATTATGAAAGCACTAATTTATGGCTGGCTTATTTTGGGGATGACAATACCTACACGATGAGTGACCTCCTTGGAAATTCTTGTATTACACCTCTCATTTGAATTGTCGATAAGAAACGAATTTGAAATATTTGTTGTTCCCATTCTAATTTTTTTTGATAATCCCTAATAGCTCAGTGGTAGAGTGTCAGTCTTGTAAACTAAAGGTTTGTAGTTCGATCTGGCATGGGGCAAAAATTTTGGAATTTTTTTAGTTTAAATGGAAGGTCACATTATTTTGGGTGCAATCATATCAACACTAATGCATGGCAAACTTATTTTAGGTATGATCATACCAGCATGATGGGTGACCTCAGAAGGTCTTGTGTTGCATCTCTTGTTTGAATTTTGGACTCATGTTGCACCTCTCGTTTGAATTTTCGATAAGAATCAAATTTGAAATGATTCTTGCTCCCATTCTAAATTTTTACAATTAAGCCCCGATATCTCAGTAGTACAGTGCCAGTCTTGTAAATTGAAGGCTTGTTGTTTAATCTTGCATGGGGGTAATAATTTTGAAATTGTTCAGTTTAAACGGAAAGTCTCAATATTTTGGGTGCGATCGTCTAGCATTAATGCATGGTTGATTTATTTTGGGAGCGATCATACCAGCACGATTACTGATTTCCTCAAAAGTTCTTGTGTCGTACCTTGTTTAAATTGTCGATGAGAAACAAATTTGAAATGATTCATGTTTTTTATCAATAAGCCCCTATAGTTCAGTGGTAGATAGTCAGTCTTGTAAACTGAAGGTCTATAGTTCAATGTTGTTCTAATGAATGGCTGACTTGTTTTGGGTAGTATCATACAAGCATGATGAGTGACCCTCTCGGAAGTTCTTGTATTGCACCTTTCGTTTGAATTGTAGGTAAGAATCACATTTGAAATGATTCTTGTTCCAATTCTAAGTTTTTATCAATAAGCCCCTATAACTCAGTGGTAGAGCGTCATTCTTGTAAACTGAAGGTCTGTAGTTCAATCCTGCATAGGGGCAATAATTTTGAAATTCATTAGTTTAAATGGATGGTCTCAGTAATTTGGGTGCGATCATTTAAGTACTAATGCATGATTGACTTATTTTGGGCACTATCATACCAACACGATGAGTGACCCCCACAGAAATTCTCAAGTTGTACCCCTCATTTGGATTATCATCTAAATCAAATTTGAATTGATTGCTCTTCCCATTCTAAATTTTTATTAATAAGCCCCTATAGCATAGCAGTACAGTGTCAGACTTGTAAACTAAAGGTCAACATAGGGGAAATAATTTGGAATTCTTTAGTTTAAACAGAAGGTCTCATTATTTTGGGTGTGATCATACAAGCACTAATGCAGGCCTAACTTATTTTGGGTACTACCTAACCAAAAAGATGAGTGACCTCCTCAGAAGTTCTTGTGTTGTACCCTTGTTTGAATTGTCGGTAAGAATAAAATTTGAAATGATTTCTATTCCCATTCTAAGATTTTATCGATAAGTGCTTATAGCTTAGTGGTAGAGTGTTAGTGTTGTAATAGAAAGTCTGTAGTTCGATCTTTGATGGGGGCAATAATGTTGAAATTCATTGGTTTAAATGGAAGGTCACATTATTTTGGGTGCGATCATACTAGCACTAATGCATGATTGACTTATTTTGGTTATGATCATACCAGCATGATGACTAAAATCCTCGGAAGATCTCGTGTTTTACTCCTTTGAATTGTCGGTATGTATTAAATTTGAAAACATTCAAGTTCCCACTCAAAATTTTTACCATAAAGCCCCTTTAACCCAGTGGTCGAGCGTCACTCTTGTATACTGAAGGTCTGTGGTTCAATGTTGCATGTGGTCAATAATTTTGAAATTCTTCGGTTTAAACTGAAGGTCTCAATATTTTGCATGCGATTATATCAACACTAATGCATGGCTGACCTAATTTTGGGTACGATCATACCAACACGATGAGTAACCTCGGAAGATCTAGTGTTGCACCCCTCATTTGAATTGTTGTTAAGAATCAAACTAGAAATGATTCTTGTTTCCATTCTAAAATTTTACTAATAAGCCCGTATAGCTCATGGTAGATCGTCAGTCTTGTAAACTGAAGGTTTGTAGTTCAATTCTACATGGGGGCAATAATTTTGAAATTCTTTAGTTTAAATGGAAGGTCTTATTTTGGGTGTGATCATACTAGCATTAATGCATGGTTGACTTATTTTGGAGACAATCATACCAGCATGATGAGTAACTTCCTCAGAAGTTATCGTTTTACACCCCTTGCTTGAATTGTCAATTGGAATCAAATTTGAAATGATTCCTATTCCCATTCTAATATTTTTATTGATAAGGCCCTATTACTTAGAGGTAGAGCGTTAGTCTTGTAAACTAAAAATCTATAGTTGAATCCTTCACTAATGGATGGTTGACTTACTTTCGGTATGATCATACCAGCACGATGGGTGACCTCCAACGAAGTTCTCATGTTGCACCAGTCGTTTGAATTATCAGTAAGAATCAAATTTGAAATGATTCTTGTTCCAATTCTATGTTTTTGTTGATAAGCCTTATAGCTCAGTGGTAGAGCGTCAGTCTTATAAACTAAAGATCTGTAGTTTGATCCTGCATTGTTTACTTCAAACAAAAGGCCTCATTATTTTAGGAGTGATCGTACAAGCAGTGATGCATGGCTGACTTATTTTGGGTACTCTCATACTAGCACGGTGAATGACCTTGAAACTTCTCATATTGCATCCCTTGTTTGAATTATCGTGAGAATCAGATTAGAAATAACTAGAGTGTCACTCTTATAAATTGAAGGTCTATAGTTTGATCCTACATCAGGGAAATAATGTTGAAATTCTTTAGTTTACATCACTACAAAATTAAAGCTCTATGCTAATGTAACATTTATTGTTGGTAATTTTTTGTGACGGTTTTTTATACCCTATAGAGACCATTTTGATAAAACCATGAAGAATGTATATATTTTCTTATGGGTATAAATTGTCCGTTGGGAAATGTTTGTCAACCGTCAGTAAAGATAATATAACCGTCTATAAAAACAATATTCAATTATGACGATTATTAGTTGTGGTAAGTAAATGTGGTGCTCTTAGGGATGGTTTGAAAATATTCTTTATATAACTCATCTTTATTGTCCGCTTATTCATACCGTCTGCATACGTTCTATATTTATACTAACCCATATATTGCATAGTCATTAAAAACTATGTTCAATTTTCACAGTTATCACTATTGTCACTTGTGTCAATAAATGTGACTATCTTTTAGGATGGTTTGAAAACATTCTTTATATATGTCATCTATACAGAGTACTGGGACGGTTTAAAAAATTGTTATTTGTAATATTTGGTGGTAAGTTGGTGATAATTTGGGATAACAGATGGTAAGTTTTTATAATAGGGGGTGTGGTGCATTGATATATGTTATGATAAGTTTGCGATAATTAGCGGTAATATAGTGTGTATGTGGTAAAGTTGGTAATATTATTATTCATTGCAGTGAAATTGATATAACAGGTAGTAAATTTGTCATAAAATAAAAGTAGTAAGATTATGAGTGGTGATAACTTATGCTTAGTTTGCTCGACACCGGAGTTAAATACGAATAATTGTATGGTTATTAGTAACATGTAATAATACATGGTAACATTGTACACAATGGTAAGAATTTTACCATTATAGTAACAATATTAATATATTATTATTAGGATTATTAATATAGATTATTATTATTTCAAATAATACCCAAAAAAATTATTTCAAATAAGCCCCTATAACTCAGTGGTAGAACATCAATCTTGTAAACTGAAGGTCTCTAGTTCAATCTTGCACTAATGTACGGTTGACTTATTTTGAGTATGATCATACCTCCACGATGAGTGACCTCCTCAGAAGCTCTCATGTTACATCACTTGTTTGAGTTGTTAGTGAGAATCAAACCTAAAATGATTCCTATTCCCATTCTAAATATTTATTGATAAGCCCCTATAGCTCAGTGGTAGAGCGTTAGTCTTGTAAATTGCAGGTCTATAGTTCGATCTTGCATGGAGGCAAAAATTTTGAAATTCTTTAGTTTAAATGGTTGGACTCATTATTTTAGGTGCGATCATACTAGCATTAAGGCATGACTGACTTAATTTGGGTACGATCATACTAGCATGATGAGTGCCCTCGAAAGATTTCTTGTTGTACCCCTCGTTTGAATTGTCGATAAGAATCAAATATGAAATGATTCTTGTTCCCTTTCTAAATTTTTACCATTAAGCCTCTATAGCTTAGTGGTAGAGCATCAATCTTGTAAACTAAAATTCTATAGTTCAATCCTGTTTCAGGCAATAATGTTGAAATTCTTCAATTTAAATGGAAGGTCTCATTATTTTGGGTATGATTATACCAACACTAATGCATGGCTGACTTATTTTGTAGGCAACCAAACCAGTACGATGAGCAACCTTCTTGGAAGTTCTTATGTGGCACCCCTCATTTGAATTATCGATGAGAATTAATTTGAAATAATTCTTGTTCCCATTCTAAGTTTTTATCAATAAGCCCCAACAACTCAATGGTAGGACCTCCTCGAAAGTTCTCATGTTACACCCCTCGTTTGGATTGTCGATAAGAATCAAATTTGAAATGATCTTGTTCCCATTCTAAAGTTTTATCGATAAGCCACTATAGCTTAGTAATAAAGTGTCAGTCTTGAAAATTGAAGGTCTGCAATTCGATCCTGCATGGGGGCAATAATTTTGAAATTCTTTAATTTAAATGGTAGGCCTCATTATTTTGGGTGCGATCATACCAACACTAATGCATAACTGACTTATTTTGGGTACGATTTTCCTAGCACAATGAGTGAGCTCAGAAATTTTGAAATTCTTTGTTTAAATGGAAGGTCTCATTATTTGGGTGCGATTATACCAGCACTAATGCGTGGTTGACTTGTTTTGGGTACAATCATTACAGCGCCATGAGTGATCTCAGAAGATCTCGTATTGCACACATCATTTGAATTGTTGATAAGAAACAAATTTGAAATGATTCTTGTTCCCATTCTAAATTTTACATTTAAGCCGCTATAACTTAGTGATAGAATGTCAGTCTAGTAAACTAAAGGTCTATAGTTCAATCTTACATGGGGCAATAATTTTGAAATTCTTCAATTTAAACGGAAGGTCTCATTATTTCAGGTGCGATATACCATCACTAATACATGGTTGACTTGTTTTGGGTATGATCATATCAGCTCAACGAGTAACCTCCTCGAAAGTTGTCGTGTTGCATCCCTCATTTAAATTGTTGATGAGAATCAAATTTGAAATGATTCTTGTTCCCATTCTATGTTTTTATCAATAAGCCCCTATAGCTTAGTGGTAGAGCGTCAGTTTTATAAATTTAACTTCTGTAGTTCAATCCAGTACTAAATCATGGTTGACTTATTTTTGGTATGATAATACCAGCATGATGAGTGTCCTCCTCAGATGTTTTCATGTTACACCCTTGGTTTGAGTTGTCGGTGAGAATCAAATTTGAAATGATTCCTGTTTCCATTCTAAGTTTTTATCGATAAGCCCCTATAGCTCAGTGGTAGAGCGTCAGTCTCGTAAACTGAAGGTCTGTAGTTCAATCCTGCATGGGGGCAATAATTTTGAAATTCTTTACTTTAAATGGAAGGTCTCGATATTTTAGGTGAGATCATATTAAAACTAAGGCATAACTGACTTATTTTGGATACAATCATACCAGCACGATGAGTGACCTTGAAGATTTCTTGTTTTACCTCTTGTTTGAATTGTCGATAAGAATCAAATGTGAAATGATTTTTGTTCCCTTTCTAAATTTTTACCATTAAGACCCTATATCTCAGTGGTAGAGTGTCTATCTTGTAAACTAAAAATCTATAGTTCAATCTTGCTTCGGGCAATAATTTTAAAATTCTTCAATTTAAACTGTAGGTCTCATTATTTTGGATATGATTATGCCAATGCTATTGCATGGCTGACTTATTTTGGGGGCAACTATACCAGTAGGATGAGCAACCTCCTCGGAAGTTCTTATGTGGCATCCCTCATTTGATTATTGATGAGAATCAAATTTGAAATAATTCTTGATCCCATTCTAAGTTTTTATCAATAAACCCCAACAACTCAGTGGTAAGACCTCCTCGAAAGTTCTCATGTTGCACCCTTCATTTGAATTGTCGATAAGAATCAAATTTGAAATGATTCCTGTTTCCATTCTAAATTTTTATTGATAAGCCCCTATAGCTCAGTGATAGAGCGTTAGTCTTGCAAACTGAAGGTCTGCAATTTGATCTTGTAAGGGGGCAATAATTTTGAAATTCTTTGGTTTAAATGGAAGGGCTCATTTTTTTGGGTGCAATCATACCAGCACTAATGCATAACTGACTTATTTTGGGTACGATTATCCCAGCACAATGAGCGACCTCAAAAATTTTGAAATTCTTTAGTTTAAATGGAAAGTCTTATTATTATGGTGTGATCATACCAGCACTAATGCATGGCTGACTTATTTTGGGTACAATCATAACAGTGCCATGAGTTATCTTGGAAGATCTCGTATTGCACACATCGTTTAAATTGTCAAAAAGAAACAAATTTGAAATGATTCTTGTTCCCATTCTAAATTTTACCTTTAAACCCTTATAACTCAGTTGTAGAATGTTAGTCTAGTAAACTAAAATGATTCAGTTGTTGATGAGAATCAAATTTGAAATGATTCTTGTTCCCATTCCATGTTTTTATCGATAAACCCTTATAGCTTAGTGGTAGAGCATCAGTCTTATAAATTTAAGTTCTGTAGTTCAATCCATCACTAAAGCATGGCTGACTTATTTTTGGTACAATAATACCAGGACGATGAATGACCTCCTCGGATGTTTTCATGTTACACCCCTGGTTTGAGTTGTCGGTGAAAATCAAATGTGAAATGATTTCTGTTCCCATTCTAAGTTTTTATTGATAAGCCCCTATAGCTCAGTGGTAGAGCGTCAGTCTCGTAAATTGAAGGTCTGTAGTTCGATCCTGCATGGGGGCAATAATTTTGAAATTCTTTAGTTTAAATGGAAGGTCACATTATTTTGGGTGCAATCATTCTAATACTAACACATGACTGACTTAATTTGAGTACTATCATATCAACATGATGAGGGAAGATCTCATGTTGCACCCCTTGTTTGAATTGTCGTTAAGAATCATTGTTCCCTTTCTAAAGTTTTTCCATGATGAGCATATATCTTAGTGGTAGAGCGTCAATCTTGTAAACTGAAGGTCTGTAGTTCAATCTTGCATGGGGGCAATAATTTTGAAATGCTTCGGTTTAAACAGAAGGTCTCATTATTTTGGGTACGATTATACCAGCACTAATGCATGGTTGACTTATTTTGTTTACTATCAAACCAGCACGTTGGACCTCCTCAGAAGTTCTCGTGTCGCACACCTCATTTGAATTGTCAATGAGAATCAAATTTGAAACCTATTCTCATTCTAGATTTTTATTGATAAGCTACTATAGCTCAGTGGTAGAGCGTCGGTTTTGTAAACTGAAGGTTTGTAGTTTGATTTTGCATGGGGGCAATAACTTTGAAATTCTTTAGTTTAAACAGAAGGTCTCATTATTTTGGGTACGATCGCATCAGTACTAATGCATCCATCAGAACTCCGCAGCATATTTTGTGTATGATTATACCAGCACTAATACAACGGTGCATTAAAACTCCACAGTTAAGCATGCTTGAATGAGAATTGTACAAGATGGATGACCTTATCGGAAGTTCTCATATTGCACCTCTCATTTACAAATAGTGAACATTTAGATATCTTAGTTCATCATTCAAAGCGATGACAGCATAGCTTTGGACGAGAGTTGTACTTGGATTGGTGACCTTCTCAAAAGATGCATCCATCATAACTCCGCAATTAAACATTCTTGGATGAGAGTTATACTTGGATAGGTGATTTTCTCAGAAGATGCATCGATCAGAAATCCGCAATTAAATATGTTTGGATGAGAAATGTACAAGGATAGGTGACTTTCTCAAAAGTTTTCGTGTTTCACCCCCTCATTTACGAAGAGTGAACATTTTAGACAATTTGGGTCATCATTCAAAGTGATGACAACATAGCCTTGGATGAGAGTTGTATTAGGATTGGTGACATTCTTGCAAGTTTTCATGATGTACCCCTTATTTACAAAGAGTGAGCGTCTTAGATATCTTGAATCATCATTCAAGATGACAGCAACAAAGATGGGGACGTGAATCATAAGTTTCAAGCTAATTGAATTCTTATTCCGGATTGGTAATATAAAGAAATAAAATTTGGGGTTAAAATTTTAAATTGGTTTATATTATGAATGAGTTGTATTACTTTCCATTTTTTTTTTTTTGGGTTTAGTGTAAAATAAAAATATTAACAAATATATATGCAAACATTATATCAACATTCTCTTATAAAGAAATTAAAATTTCAAGAAATAAAATGAATTATGTTAATATTTCAATACATGATTTGAGGGAATAATTTTTTTTTTTATTCTTATTGGTTTCAATCCCTTTAATTCTTGCCTACTTTTTTTCATTTGAGAATTAAAACGATTTAAGTTAATGAATTTCTCCAAATAAAAATATCAACAATCAAAGGGGGGACGGGAATCCCATTTTCCATGACATGATATAGAGCACATTATTCTTGTTAACAAATGGGTAACTCCTTCACAGACCTTCTTAAAGAATAAAAGGAACATAAACATTTCAGATATAACAGATTTACAAACGTTAATGATATATATCAAAAGAAGACAATAGAACATTAATACCCATAATTATTCTATTAATCCCAAATAAAATATTCGATTCACTGATCACTTTATTCCATTGCTGGAGTCTTTGTCCCACTTGGTGTCTCTTGAACATCTACATATTCAAGTATTATAAATATTTGTAATTTTAATAGTTTCCTAATTTTTAGGGTTGCATTCCCTATAAATGTTTGTAATGTTCCATTATTTTGGAAACATTATTAATAATATTGAAGTAAAGTTTTAGGATTTTGTCTTTTTTACAAACCCTATTATCTTTCTTCTATCTTTCCCGTGTTACAAGAAAAGATATTTGAATAAGAGATCTAACATATTTTACACACTAAATCGATTTTTCGTTGATTAAGAGAGCATATTGGAAGTGTTAAATTAATAAAACTGGCCTCAAGCTGCCATTTTAATTATACCCTAATGGCGGTTCCGGCTTGCTTCCGGGACATTTCATGTAACTCCTTTATTACGTTAGATGGCCTAATATGGATCATATTAAAAGATATACTAGCCTTTCTCAATGTAATCCTGTATGGAGATGAGGTCCAATTCATATCGAAGTTCTCAAGAATTTTACACTTTGAATCATTTGTGATGCCAAAACTGTTTATACCCTGCATCTTACTCTTGAGAAAGAAAGACCCTCAACAAAAGAAGAAAGCTTTCAGCATTGGACAGCTTCTTTGGGAGTGAAAAAGCATCGAGGAGTTGCTGGCCGAAACAGACATGCATGGTACAAAGGGAAATAGGATTCAATCTGGTATTTGGCAAGTGTCACAGTCCCTATCAAATGCAGCCATATGTTGTGGGTGGAGGCCACCTTTTGATTGTCCAGCTGCTCGCCACTCTATATTAGGATATATGCACGTGTTAGTACTACAAGTAATTCTATGTTTTGTACTTGGAATGGAACCTTAGCAGCTGCCAGCTGTAGCTATATTTCGTTGTTTTTGTCGCACAAAACAAACATAAATACATATTTAAAACAGTGTCTCCAAGCGTAGGATTCGCACTTGTTTCCATTTGAATTTTGTTTTGCGGCGCAGAGCATTCAAGTGCGCGAGTGAGAGAGGTTTGTTCTAGTTGGTCGACACCCAATGTCATTGCCCCAAGCCCATAGCTTCATGCTCCCATTCACGTGCTTTCTTTTTGTAGTTTTGCTTCATCTTCTTGCCTCTTGACTACCTTTTTTCTCTTTCCTTTATGTTAATGGAGGAAATTCTTCAGAATGCCAATACATGTTAAAACTATGATATCTTGAGCTATTTGTGCCCAAATTGGGTAACGTTCAATAGGTCGTGTGTATATATTTGGTATATACCAAATTATTCTATCCTTCAAGAAAATCACACAGCCAAGAATCAGACTTCCAAAAACCCTCGCACATGCGCAACTAGAAATCTCTACAATAATCATTCGAATCCCTACAATAGTTTTGGCTTTTTCAATTTTCTGCTACTCATTTGACCATTCAATAGATGTTTAATGCATACCAAGCTTTACTACTTTTCAAGACAATCTCAACGGTGGTAACCAGAGCTGAGACAATCTCAACGGTGGTAACCAGATCTCAACTCTGTGCCATCTCTACCACTAGTCCAATCATTCGATAGTTATTTGGTGTATACCAAATTTTATTAACTCTCAAGCCGATCCCAATGACAATAAATAGATTTTTATTACAGTTTTTTTTATTAATATTCTTATTCAAATCTCTGTTGCTACCCTTAATAGATTCTTTTCATTACCAATCTTATAAGAGTTTTTTATAGCTGCATTTATCAGTGTAATTGTATTAAATGTAATTTATCATTTTTTCCTCAAATTCAAGTAATTTTTAGTATATTGTATTGATTTTGAAGAGATTTAAAAATAATATTATATATAAAAATCAAACAAATTATTAAAAAATATTATATATTAGAATAAATAAATAATTGATTTGATTTTAAAAATATTTGAATTTCTTTGTTATCAGATTTATAACGATAAGTGTTTTATATAAATTTAATTTGTTATAATATTTTACTAAATTAGAATTTTATATTACACTATTCTTTCCCGTCTTTAACGGGGTATAACAATATTTGCAACTCAAAGCAACGTGTATTGAATTTGTTTTAAAACAGAGCTTTTCATTTGTAGGCTCTGGTTCTAATAATGCTTGGGTTTGGGACATTATCAATAAATTATTTCAACATTAATAATTTAAAGGTGTTATTTGACTGTAATTAAACCTTTAAAATATTTATAAATACTATTTAAAATTTTACTTTTTTAAGAAAATTTTTATGGTTTTGGAATATTATCAATGTAATAAACTATTGTTCTTATATATCATTTTATCAAAATTATTGTAAACTGTGCTTTCTTTTCTTTTTCTTACGTAACAAATTCGTATATTTTGTGAATATTTATTCTATGAAAATTAGGAATATTTTAATGTAATATTCCACCTAAACAAACATAGAAAAGGAAGTAAATTTGGAATGGTAACAAATCAAAAATGCAATTTTCTTATTTGAATTGTTGGCGAAAATCAAATTTGAAATGATTTTGTTCCCATTCTAAACTTTTACCAATAAACCCCAATTAGTAGTAGAGTGTCAGTCGTGTAAATTAAAGGTCTATAGTTCAATCTTGCATGGGGCAATAATTTTGAAATTCTTCGGTTTAAACGGAAACTCCCAATATTTTGCGTGCAATCATCTAGCATTAATGCATGGCTGATTTATTTTAGGAATGATCATACCAGCATGATGAGTGACCTCCTCGAAAGTTCTTCTGCTACAACTTGTTTAAATTGTCAATGAGAATCAAATTTGAAATGATTCATGTTCCCATTCTAAGTTTTCATCAATAAGCCCTTATAATTCAGTGGTAGATGGTTAGTCTTGTAAACTGAAGGTTTATAGTTCAATCCTGCACTAATGAATGGTTGACTTATTTTGGGTACAATCATACTGGCATAATGAGTGACCTTCTCGGAAGTTCTCATATTGCACGCCTCGTTTGAATTATTGGTGAGAATCAAATTTGAAATGATTCTTGTTCGAATTCTAAGTTTTTATCGATAAGCCCTTATAGCTCAGTGGTAGAGCGTCAGTCTTGTAAACTAAAGGTCTGTAGTTTAATCCTACATGGAGGCAATAATTTTGAAATTCCTTATATCAAAAGGAAGTCTCAGTAACTTGGGTACGATCATACAAATACTAATGCACGACTGACTTATTTTGGCTACTATGATCATACAAGTATTAATGCATGACTGACTTATTTTGGTTACTATCATACTAGCACAATGAGTGACCTCCTCAGAAGTTCTCGAGTTGTAGCCCTCATTCGAATTGACATCTAAATCAAATTTGAAACGATTCCTATTTCCATTCTAAGTTTTTGTCGATAAGCCCCTATAGCATAGTGGTAGAGCGTCAGACAAGCAAACTGAAGGTCTACATGGGGGCAATAATGTTGAAATTCTTTAGTTTAAATAGAAGGTCTCATTATTTTGGCTGTGATCATACAAGCACTAATGCAAACATGACTCATTTTGGGTACCACCATACAAACAAGATGAGTGACCTCCTCGAAGTTCTTCTGTTGCACCCTCGTTTGAATTGTCAGTGAGAATCAAATTTGAAATGATTTCTATTCCCATTCTAAGATTTTATTGATAAGCGCTTATAGCTCAGTGGTAGAGCGTTATTCTTATAAATAGAAAGTCTGTAGATCGATCTTGCATGGGGACAATAATGTTGAAATTGATTAGTTTAAACGAAAGGTCACATTATTTTGGGTGCGATCATACAAGCACTAATGTATGGCTGACTTATTTTGGGTATGATCATACCAGCATGATGGGTGAAATCCTTGGAAAAACTTGTGTTGCACTCCTGGTTTGAATTGTTGGTAAGAACCAGATTTGAAATGATTGCTCCCATTCTAAATTTTTACCATTAAGCCCTTATAGCTTAGTGGTAGAGCATCACACCAGTAAATTGAAGGTTTGTGGTTCAATCCTGCATGTCAGCAATAATTTTGAAATTCTTCGGTTTAAATGGAAGGTCTCAATATTTTAGGTTCGATTATACTGGCACTAATGCATTGCTAACTTATTTTGTGTACGATCATACCAACACGATGAGTGACCTTGGAAGATCTAGTGTTGCACCCCTCATTTGAATTGTTGATAAGAATCAATCTAGAAATGACTCTTGTTTCCATTCTAAAATTTTACCGTTAAACCCATATAGATTAGTGGTAGAGCGTCAGTCTTGTAAACCGAAGGTCTGTAGTTCAGTCCTACATGGGGGCAATAATTTTGAAATACTTTAGAACGGAAGGTCTAATTATTTTGGATGCAATCATACCAGCACTAATATATGGCTGAGTTATTTTGGGGACAATCATACAAGCACGATGAGTAACTTCCTCAGAAGTTCTCATTTTGCACCCTTTGCTTGAATTGTCGATGAGAATCAAATTTGAAATGATTCCTATTCCCATTCTAATATTTTTATTGATATGCCCCTATATCTCCGTGGTAAAGCATCAGTCTTGTAAATTGAAGATCTATAGTTCAATCCTATACTAATGGATGGTTGACTTATTTTGGGTACGATCATACCAACACGATGAGTGACCTCCAAGGAAGTTCTCATGTTGCGCCGCTCGTTTGAATTATCATTGATAATCAAATTTAAAATGATTCCTGTTCCAATATTGATAAGCCCTTATAGCTCAGTGGTAGAGCGTCAGTCTTGTAAACTGAAGGCCTGTAGTTCGATCCTGCATGAGGGCAATAATTTTGAAATTCTTTTGTTCAAATGGAAGGCCTCATTATTTTGGGGGCGATCATACAAAAAGTCATACATGGCTGACTAATTTTGGGTACTCTCATACCAGCATGATGAATGACCTTCTCGAAACTTTTCCTGTTGTATCCCTTATTTGAATTGTCGATGAGAATCAGATTAGAAATGATACATGTTCCCATTCTATGTTTTTATCGATAAGCTCCTATAGCTCAGTGGTAGAGCGTCACTCTTGTAAACTAAAGGTCTTTAGTTCGGTCCTGCATAGGGGAAATAATTTTGAAATTCTTTAGTTTAAATGGAAGGTCTCACAATTTTGGGTGCAATCATACCAACACTAATGCATGGTTGACTTATTTTGGGTACGATCATTCCAACTTGTTGAGTGACGTCGAAAGATCTCGTGCTGCACCCCTCATTTGAATCGTCGATAAGAATTAGAATTGAAATGATTCTTGTTCCCATTCTAAATTTTTACCATTAAGTATCTATAGCTTAGTGGTAGAGCGTCAGTCTTGAAAACTGAAGGCCTGTCATTCAATCTTGCTTCGGGGCAATAATTTTAAAAGTCTTCAATTTAAACGGGAGGTCTCATTATTTTGGGTATGATTATAAAAGCACTAATGCATGGCTGACTTATTTAGGGGATGATCATACCAGCACGATGAGTGACCTCCTAAGAAGTTCTTGTGTTG
Source organism: Dillenia suffruticosa (assembly GCA_033439265.1). Lineage (NCBI taxonomy): Eukaryota > Viridiplantae > Streptophyta > Magnoliopsida > Dilleniales > Dilleniaceae > Dillenia > Dillenia suffruticosa. The sequence goes on from JAVTVX010000001.1 coordinate 14,002,527, forward strand.
CACCACTCATTTGAATTGTCGATGAGAAACAAATTTGAAATGATTTTTGTTCCCATTCTAAATTTTTATTAATAATTCCTTTTAGCTCTGTGGTAGAGTGTCAGTCCTGTAAACTAAAGGTCTGTTGTTCGATCTGACATGGGAGCAATAACATTGAAATTTTTTAGTTTAAAGGAAGGTCTCATTATTTTGGGTGCAATCATATCAGCACCAATGCGTGGCAGACTTATTTTGGGTATGATCATACCAACATGATGGGAGTCCTCGGAACGTCTCGTGTTGCACCGCTCATTTCAAACTTTGATAAGAATCAAATTTGAAATGGTTCTTGTTCCTATTATAAACTTTTACAATTAAACCCCTATAGCTCAGTAGTAGAGTGCCAGTCTTGTAAACGGAAGATTTGTAGTTCAATCTTGGGTGGGGGCAATAATTTGAAATTCTTCAGTGTAAATGGAAAGTCTGAATATTTTGGGTGCGATTGTCTAGCATTAATGCATGGCTAATTTGTTTTGGGAATGATCATACCAGCACGATGAGTGACCTTCTCGAAAGTTCTCATGCTACCCCTTCTTTAAACTGTTCATGAGAATCAAATTTGAAATGATTCCAATTCCCATTCTATGTTTTAATTGGTAAGCCCTTATAGTTTAGTGGTAAAGCATCAATCTTATAAACTGAAGGTCCGTAATTCAATCCTGTATGGGGGCAATAATTTTGAAATTCTTTAGTTCAAAAGGAAGGCCTCATTATTTTGAGAGCAATCATACAAGCACTCATGCATGGTTGACTTATTTTTGGTACTCTCATACCAACACGATGAATGACCTTCATGAAACTTCTCGTGTTGCATCCCTTGTTTGAATTGTCGGTGAGAATCAGATTTGAAATGATTCCTGTTCCTATTCTATGTTTTTATCGATAAGCCACTATAGCCCAATGGTAAAGTGTCATTCTTGTAAACTGAGGGTCTGTAATTCGATCCTACATAAGGGAAATAATTCTGAAATTCTTTAGTTTAAATAGAAGGTCACACAATTTTGGGTGCAATCATACCAACACTAATGCATGGATGACTTATTTTGGATACAATTGTGCCAACATATGAGTGACGTCGAAAGATCTCGTGTTTCGCGCCTCATTTGAATTGTCAATTAGAATCAGATTTGAAATGATTCTTATTCTCATTCTAAATTTTTACTATTAAACGGCTATAGTTCAGTGGTAAAGTGTCAGTCTTGTAAGTTGAAGGTTTGTAGTTCAATCTTGCTTGGGGGCAATAATTTTAAAAGTCTTCGGCGTAAACTGGAGGTCTCATTATTTTGGGTATACTTATAAAAGCACTAATGCATGGCTAACTTATTTTGGGGACAGTAATACCTGCACGATGAGAGGTCTCCTTGGAAATTCTTATATTGTACCCCTCATTTGAATTGTCGATGAGAAACAAATTTGAAATGATTTTTGTTCCTATTCTAAATTTTTATTGATAATCCCTTATAGCTCAGTGGTAGAGTGTCAGACTTGTAAACTAAAGGTTTGTAGTTCGATCCAGCATGGGGGCAATAATTTTGAAATTTTTTAGTTTAAATGGAAGGTCTCATTATTTTGGGTGCAATCATGTCAACACCAATGCATGGCAGAATTATTTTGGGTATGATCATACCATCATGATGGGTGACCTCAGAAGGTCTCGTGTTGCACCTCTCGTTTAAATTTTTTTTAAGAACCAAATTTGCAATGATTCTTGCTCCCATTCTAAATTTTTACAATTAAGCCCCTATAGGTCAGCAGTACAGTGCCAGTCTTCTTAATCGAAGGTTTATAGTTCAATCTTGCTAGGGCAATAATTTTTTAAAACTCTTCAGTTTAAATGGAAAGTCTCAATATTTTGGGTGCGATCATCTAGCATTAAGGCATGGCTAATTTATTTTGGGAACAATCATACCAGCACAATTTGTATCTTTCTCGAAAGTTCTCATGCCGCACCTTATTTAAATTGTCGATGAGAATCAAATTTGAAATGATTCATGCTCCCATTCTAAGTTTTTATCAATAAGCCCCTAAGTTCAGTGGTAGATAGTTAATCTTATAAATTGAAGGTCTATAGGTCAATCTTGCACTAATAAATGGTTGACGTGTTTTGGGTACTATCGTTCTAGCATGATGAGTGACGTTCTCGGAAGTTCTCGTACTGCAACCCTCATTCGAATGTTGGTGAGACTCAAATTTGAAATGATTCTTGTTTTAATTCGAAATTTTTATTGATGAGCCCCTATAGCTTAATTATAGAGCGTCAGTCTTGTAAACTGAAGGTCTGTAGTTCAATGTTGCATGGAGGCAATAATTTTGAAATTCATTTGTTCAAATGGAAGGTCTCAGTAATTTGGGTATGATCACACAAGTACTAATACATGACTGACATATTTTGGGTACTATCATACCAGCATGATGAGTGACCTACACGGAAATTCTCGAGTTGTACCCCTTATTCTAATTGTCATCTAAATCAAATTTGAATTGATTCCTATTCCCATTCTAAATTTTTGTCAATAAGCCCCTATAACATAGTGGTACAGTGTAAGACATATAAACTGAAGGTCTGCATGGGGGTAATAATTTTGAAATTTTTTAGTTTAAATAGAAGGTCTCATTAGTTTGGGTGTGATCATACAAGTACTAATGCAAGCCTGACTTATTTTGGGTACTACCATACCAACAAGATGAGTGACCTCCTCAGAAGTTATTGTGTCACACCCCCGTTTGAATTATCAGTGATAATAAAATTTGAAATGATTTATATTCCCATTCTGAGATTTTATCAATAAGTGCTTATAGCTAAGTTGTAGAGCGTCAGTCATATAAATAGAAAGTCTATAGTTTGATCTTTCATGGTGGCAACAACATTAAAATTCAATAGTTTAAACGGAAGGTCACATTATTTTTAGTGCGATCATACTAGCACTAATGCATGACTGACTTATTTTGGGTACGATCATACCAGTTTGATGAGTGAAATCCTCGGAAGATCTTGTCTTGCACTACTCCTTTGAATTGTAGGTATGAACCAAATTTGAAAAGATTTTTGTTCCCATTCTAAATTTTTACCATCATGCCCTAAACTCTGTGGTTGAGCGTCACTCTTGTAAACTGAAGGTCTGTAGTTCAATATTGCATACGGGCAATAATTTTGAAATTCTTCGGTTTAAAAGGAAGTTCTCAATGTTTTGGTTACGATTATACCAGCACTAATGCATGCTGACTTATTTTAGGTACGATCATACCAGAATGATGAGTGACCTCGAAAGATCTAGTATTACATCCCTCGTTTGAATTGTCGATAAGAATCAAATTATAAATGATTCTTGTTTCCATTCTAAAATTTTACCATTAAGCTCGTATAGCTCAATGGTAAAACGTCAGTCTAAAATGAAGGTCTGCAGTTCAAACCTGTATGAGGGCAATCATTTTGAAATTCTTTAGTATAAATGGAAGGTCTTATTATTTTCGATAATGATTCCTATTCCCATTCTAATATTTTTATTGATAAGCCCCTATAACTCAGTGGTAGAGCGTTAGTCTTGTAAACTGAAAATCTATAGATCAATCCTACACTAATGGATGGTTGACTTATTTTTGGTACGATCATACCAACGCGATGAGTGACCTCCAAGGAGGTTCTCATGTTGCACCACATGTTTGAATTGTCAGGGAGAATCAAATTTGAAATGATTCATATTTTAATTCTATGTTTTTATCAATAAGCCCTTATAGCTTAGTAGTAGAGTATCAGTCTTATAAACTAAAGGTCTGTAGTTCGATCTTGCATGGGGCAATAATTTTGAAATTCTTTAGTTTAAACAGAAGGCCTCATTGTTTTGGGACTGATCATACAAGCACTCATGCATGGTTGACTTATTTTGAGTCTTTATACCTGCATGATGAATGACCTTCTCGAAATCAATTGGCATCCCTCGTTTGAATTGTCTGTGAGAATAAGATTCAAAATGATTCCTATTCCCATTCTATGTTTTTATCGATAAGTCCCTATAGCTCAGTGGTAGAACGCCCTTCTTTTAAATTGAAGGTCTATAGTTCGATCGTGCACAAGGGAAATAATTCTGAAATTCTTTAGTTTAAACGGAATGTCTCACAATTTTGGCTGCAATCATACCAACAATAATGCATGGTTGACTTATTTTGGGTACAATCGTACCAGCAAAGAAGTGACGTCAGAATGTACCACTCATTTGAATTGTCGAAAAGAATTAGATTTGATTCTTGCTCCCATTCTAAATTTTTACCATTAAGCGGCTATAACTCAATGGTAAAGTGTCAATCTTGTAAATTGAAAGTCTGTAGTTCAATCTTGCTTGGGACAATAATTTTAAATGTCTTCGGCTTAAACGGGAGGTCTAATTCTTTTGGGTACGGTTATAAAAGCATTAATGCATGGTTGACTTATTTTGGGGACTATAATACCAGCACATTGAGTGACCTCCTTGGAAGTTCTTGTGTTGCACCCCTTATTCGAATTGTCGAAAAGAAACAAATTTGAAATGATTTTTGTTACCATTCTAAATTTTTTTTATAATCCCTTATAGCTCAGTGGTAGAGTATCAGTTTTGTATACTAAAGATCTTTAGTTCGATCCGGCATGGGGGCAATAATTTTGAAATTTTTTAGTTTAAATGGAAGGTCTCATTATTTTGAGTGCAATCATATCAGCACCAATGCATGGTAGACTTATTTTGGGTATGATGTTACTAGCACGATGGGTGACCTCGAAAGGTCTCGTATTGTACCTCTCGATTGAATTTTCATTAAGAACCAAATTTGAAATGATTCTTGCTCCCATTCTAAATTTTTACATTTAAGCCGCTATAGCTAAGTAGTGGAGTGCCAATCTTGTAAATTGAAGGTCTATAGTTCAATCTTTCATGGTGCAATAATTTTGAAATTCTTTGGTTTAAACAATATTTTGGGTGCGATCATCTTGCATTAATGCATGGCTGATTTATTTTGGGAACAATTATACCAGCACGATTAGTGAATTCCTCGAAAGTTCTCATGTTGTACCTTGTTTAAATTGTTGATGAGAATCAAATTTGAAATGATTCATGTTCCCATTCTAAGTTTGTATCAATAAGCCCCTATAGTTCGGCGGTAGAAAGTTAGTCTTGTAAACTGAAGGTCTATAGTTCAATCCTACACTAATGAATGGCTGGCTTATTTTGGGTACGATCATACTAGCCCGATGAGTGACCATCTCAGAAGTTTTCATATTGCACCACTCGTTTGAATTGTTGGTAAGAATCAAATTTGAAATGATTCTTGTTCCAATTCTAACTTTTTATCAATAAACCCCTATAGCTCAGTGGTAGAGCGTCAGTATTGTAAACTGAAGGTCTATAGTTCAATCGAGCATGGGGGCAATAATTTTGAAATTCTTTAGTTCAAATGGAAGGTCTCAGTAATTTGAGTACAATCATACAAGTACTAATGCATGACTTACTTATTTAGGGAACTATCATACCAGCACAATTAGTGACCTCCTCGGAAGTTCTTGAGTTCTACCCCTCATTCAAATTGCCATGTAAATCAAATTTGAAATGATTTCTATTCCTATTCTAAATTTTTATCGATAAGCCCCTATAGCATTGTGGTAAAGCGTCAGACATGTAGATTAAAGGTCTGCATGGGGCAACAATTTTGAAATTATTTAGTTTAGACAGAAGGTCTCATTATTTTGGATGTGATCATATAAGCACTAATACAAGCCTGACTTATTTTGGGTACTACCATACCAATAAAGTGAGTGACCGCCTCAGATGTTCTTGTGTTGCACCTTCGTTTGAATTGTTAATGAGAATCAGATTTGAAATGATTTCTATTCCCATTCTATGATTTTATCGATAAGCTCTTATAGCTTAGTGGTAGAGTATCAATCTTGCAAACCGAAAGTCTGTACTTCTATCTGGCTTAGGCGAAATAAGATTGAAATTCATTAGTTTAAATGAAAGGTTAAATTATTTTGGGTGCGATAATGCTAGTACTAATGCATGGCTAACTTATTTTGGGTACAATCATACCAACTTAATGAGTGAAATCCTCGAAAGATCTCGCGTTTGAATTTTTCAGTAAGAAACAAATTTGAAATGATTCTTGTTCCAATTCTAAAATTTTACCATTAAGCCCCTATAGCTTAGTGGTAGAGCATTACTCTTGAAAACTGAAGGCCTATAATTCAATCTTGCTTAGGGGCAATAATATTGAAATTCATTAGTTTAAATGGAAAGTCACATTATTATGGGTGCGATCATACTAGCGCTAATGCATGGCTCACTTATTTTGGGTACAATCATACCAACTTGATGAGTGAAATCCTCGAAAGATCTCACATTTGAATTTTCGGTAAGAATCAAATCTGAAATGATTCTTGTTCCAATTCTAAATTTTCACCAATAGGCCCCTATAGCTTAGTGGTAGAGCATCACTCTTGTAAACTGAAGGTCTGTAGTTCAATCCTACATGTAGGTGATAACTTTGAAATTCTTCGGTTTAAATGGAAGGTCTCAATATTTTGGATATGATTATACCAGTACTAATGCATGGTTAACTTATTTTGGGTACGTTTTGGGTACGATCATACCAGTACGATGAGTGACCTCAAAATATCTAGTGTTGCACCCCTCGTTTGAATTGTCAATAAGAATCAAACTAGAAATGATTCTTGTTTCCATTCTAACATTTTACCAATAAGACCATATAGCTCAATGGTAGAGCGTCAGTCTTGTAAACTAAAATTCTGTAGTTCAATCCTGCATGAGGGCAATAATTTTGAATTTCTTCGGTTCAAATGGAAGGTCTCATTATTTTGGATGCAATCATACTAGCATTAATGCATGGCTAATTTATATTGGGGACAATCATACCAGCACGATGAGTGAGTTCCTCAAAAGTTCTCGTTTTGCACCCCTTGCTTGAGTTGTCGATGAGAATCAAATTTGAAATGATTCTTATTCCCATTCTAATATTTTTATTGATAAGCCCATATAGCTTAGTAGTAGAGCGTCAGTCTTGTAATCTGAAGATCTCTAGTTCAATCCTGCACTAATGGATGGTTGACTTATTTTGGGTACGATCTTACCGGCATGATGTGTAACCTCCAATGAAGTTCTCATGTTGCATCGCTCATTTGAATTGTCGGCGAGTATCAAATTTGAAACGATTCCTATTCCAATTCTATGTTTTTATTGATATGCCCTTATAGCTTAGTGGTAGAGCGTCAGTCTTGTAAACTGAAAGTTTGTAGTTTGATCTTGCATGGAGGCAATAATTTTGAAATTCTTTACTTCAAATGGAAGGCCTCTTTATTTTTGGAGTGATCGTACAAGCAGTGATGCATGGCTGACTTATTTTGGGTACTCGTATACTAGCACGATGAATAACCTTCTTGAAACTTCTCATGTTGCATCCCTCGTTTGAAGTGTTGGTGAGAATCAGATTAGAAATGATTCATACTCCCATTCTATGTTTTCATCGATCAGCCCCTATTGCTCACTGCTAGAGCATCACAATATTTGGTACAATCATACTAGCACTAATGCTTTGTTGACTTATTTTGGGTATGATCATACCAACACGATGAGTGATGTCGGAAGATCTCATGTTGCACCCCTCATTTGAATTGTCAATAAGAATTGGATTGAAATGATTCTTGTTCCTATTCTAAATTTTTACCATTAAGTGGCTATAGCTCAGTGGTAGAGCATCGGTCTTGTAACCAGAAGGTCTACAGTTCAATCTTTCTTAGGGGCAATAATTTTAGAAGTCTTCTATTTAAACGGGAGGTCTCATTATTTTGGGTACGATTATAAAAGCACAAATGCATGGCTGACTTATTTTGGGGACGATCATACCAGCACAATGACTGACCTCCGTAGAAGTTCTTGTGTTGCACCCCTCATTTGAATTGTCAATGAGAAACAAATTTAAAATGATTTTTGTTCCCATTCTAAATTTTTATTGATAATCCCTTATAGCTTAGTGGTAAAGTGTCAGTCTTGTAAACTAAAGGTTTGTAGTTCAATCCAGTTTGGGGGTAGTAATTTTCAAATTTTTTAGTTTAAATGGAAGGTCTCATTATTTTGGGTGCAATCATATCAACACTAATGCATGGCAGGCTTATTTTGGGTATGATCATACCAGCACAATTGGTGACCTCGGAAGGTCTCAAGTTGTACCTCTCATTTGAATTTTCGATAAGAACCAAATTTGAAATGATTTTTGCTCTTATTCTAAATTTTAACAATTAAGCTCCTGCAGCTCAGTGGTAGAGTGTCTGTCTTATAAACTAAAGGTCTGTAATTTGATCTGGCATGGGACAATAATTTTAATAATCTTCTGTTTAAACGGAAGGTCTCATTATTTTGGGCATGATTATACCAGCAATAATGCAGGGATGACTTGTTTTGGATACAATCATACTAGTACAATGAGTGACCTCCACGGATCTTGTGTTGCACCCCTTGTTTAAATTGTCGATGGGAATCAAATTTGAAATGATTCATGTTCCCATTCTAGGTTTTTATCGATAAGCCCCCATAGCTTAGTGGTAGAGCATCAATCTTGTAAACTTAAGTTCTATAGTTCAATCTTGCACTAATACATGGCTAACTTATTTTGGGTACGATCATACTACCACGATGAGTGACCTCCTTGGAAGTTTTTGTGTTACTCCCCTTGTTTGAATTTTCAGTTAGAATCAAATTTGAAATGATTCCTATTCCCTATCTAAGTTTTTATCGATAGGCCCCTATAGCTTAGTAGTAGAGCTTCAGTTTTATAAACTAAAGGTCTGTAGTTTAATCTTAAATGGGGGCAACAATTTTGGGTATAACAACACTAATGCATGTTGACAGATTTTGGGTACGATCATACCAGCACGATGAGTGACCTTGGAAGATCTAGTGTTGCACCCCTTGTTTGCATTGTCAATAAGAATCAAACTTGAAATGATTCTTATTTCTATTCTAAATATTTACCATTAAGCCGTTATAGCTTAGTGGTAGAGCTTTATTTTTGTAAATTGAAGGTCTGTAGTTCAATCCTACACTAATGGATGATTGAATTATTTTGGGTACGATCATACCAGCCTGATGGATGTCCTCCTCAGAAGTTCTCATGTTGCACCCCTTATTTGAATTGTCGGTTACAGTCATATTTGAAATGATTTCTATTCCAATTCTATGTTTTAATCGATATCCCCCTATAGCTCAGTAGTAAAGCATCCGTCCTATAGACTGGACATCTATAGTTTGATCCTGGATGGGGGCAAGAATTTTAAAATTCTTTAGTTCAAACGGAAAGTCTCATTATTTTGGGTGCAATCATACAAGAACTAACGCGTGGCTAACTTATTTTGGGTATGTCATACTAGAACGATGAGTGACCTCCTCGAAAGTTCTCGTGTTTGAATTTTCGTGTGCATCAAATTTGAAATGATTCCTGTCCCCAAGTTTTTATCAATAAGCCCCTATAGCTCAGTGGTAGAGCGTCAGTCTTGTAAACTGAAGGTCTGTAGTTCGATCCTGCATGGGGGCAAAATTTTTGAAATTCTTTAGTTTAAATAGAAGGTCTCAATATTTTGGGTGCGATCATACCAGCACTAATGGATGGTGGCTTATTTTGGGTACGATCATACCAGCACGATGAGTGACCTCGAAAATCTTGAAATTCTTTAGTTTAAATGGAAGGTCTCATTATTTTGGGTGCGATCATGCCAACACTATTGCTTGGCTGACTTATTTTGGGTACGATCATACTAGCACGATGAGTAACCTCATGAAAGATCTCGTGTTGCACTCCTCGTTCGAATTGTCAGTAAGATTCAAATTTGAAATGATTCTTATTCCCATTCTAAATTTTTACCATAAAGCCCGTATAGTTCAGTGATAGAGTATCAGTCTTATAAATTGAATGTCTGCATGGGGCCAATAATTTCAAAATTCTTTAATCTAAATAGGTCTCATTATTTTGGGTGCGGCCATACAATCACTATGTTTTGCAAACTTATTTTGGGTACGATTATACCAACATGGTAAGTAACCTCATCGGAAGTTCTCATGTTGCACCCTTCGTTTGAATTGTCGGTGAGAATAAAATTTGATAGGATTCCTATTCCCATGCTAATTTTTATCGATAAGCCCCTATAGCTCAGTGGTAGTGCATCACTCTTGTAAATTGAAGGCCTATTTTTGATCCTTTATGGGGCAATAATTTTGAAATTCTTTAGTTTAAATGGAAGGTCTCATTATTTTGGGTGTGATTGTACGAACACTAACGCATGGCTGACTTTTTTTGGGCACGGTCATACCAGTATGATGAATGATCTTATCGGGAGATCTCGTGTAATACTTCTCGTTTGAATTGTTAGTAAGAATCAAATGATTCTTATTGCTATTCCATGTTTTTACCATTGAGCCACTATGGCTCAGTGATAGAGCCTCAGGCTTGTAAACTGAAGGTTTGTAGTCCAATCTTGCATGGGGGCAATAATTTTGAAATGCTTCGGTTTAAAGGGAAGGTCTTATTATTTTGGGTGAGATTATACTAGCAATAATTCATAGTTGACTTATTTTGGGTATGATCGTACCAACACATTGAGTGACCTCCTCGAAAGTTCTCATGTTGCACCTCTCATTTGAATTGTCAATGAGAGTCAAATTTGAATGATTCTTGTTCCCATTTTAAGTTTTTTTCGGCAAGCCCCTATAACTTAGTGGCAAAACATCAATCTTGTAAACTGAAGGTCTCTAGTTCAATCCTGTATTAATGCATGGTTGACTTATTTTGGGTATGATCACACCGACACAATGAGTGAATTCCTCGGAAGCTCTCACTCGATTGAGTTGTCGGTGAGAATCAAACTTGAAATGATTCATGTTCCCATTCAAAATTTTTATCGATAAGCCCCTATAGCTTGGTGGTAGAGTGCCGGTCTTGTAAATTGAAGGTCTATAGTTTGATCTTGCATTGAGGCAATAATTTGAAATTCTTTAGTTTAAACGGTTGGACTCATTATGTTACGTGCAATCATATTTGCACAAAGGCACGACTGTCTTATTTTGGGTACGATCATACCAGCACGATGAGTGACCTCAAAAGATTTCGTGTTGCACCCCTCATTTAAATTGTTGATAAGAATCAAAAGTGAAATGATTCTTGTTCCCTTTCTAAATTTTTACCATTAAGCCCCTATAGCTCAGTGGTAGAGCGTCAGTCTTGTAAACTAAATATCTATAGTTCAATCTTTCTTGGGGGTAATAATTTTGAAATTCTTCAATTTAAATGGAAGGTCACATTATTTTGGGTACGATTATACCAACACTAATGCATGGATGACTTATTTTGGGGGCAACCATACCAGCACGATAAGCAACCTCCTCGGATGTTCTTATGTGGCATCCCTCATTTGAATTATCGATGAGAATCAAATTTGAAAAAATTCTTGTTCCCATTCTAAGATTTTATAGATAAGCCCCTACAACTTAGTGCGAGGACCTCCTCAAAAGTTGTCATGTTACACTCCTCGTTTGAATTGTTGATAAGAATCAAATTTGAAATGATTCCTATTCCCATTCTAAATTTTTGTCGATAAGCCCCTATAGTTCAGTGATAAAACGTCAGTTTTGTAAACTGAAGGTTTGCAATTCGATCCTGTTTGGGAGAAATAATTTTGAAATTCTTTAGTTTAAATGGAAGGTCTCATTATTTTGGGTGCGATCATACGAAGACTAATGCATGGCTGACTTATTTTGGGTATGTTTATCACAGCACGATGAGTGACCTCGAAAATTTTGAAATTCTTTAGTTTAAACGAAAGGTCTCATTATTTGGGTACGATCATACAAGCACTAATGCATGTCTAACTTATTTGGGTATGATCATACCAGCGACATAAGTGATCTCGGAAGATCTCGTATTGTACACATCGTTTGAATTGTTGATAAGAAACAAATTTGAAATGATTCATGTTCCCTTTCTAAATTTTACCTTTAAGCCCCTATAACTAAATGGTAGAATGTCAATCTAGTAAACTGATAGTCTGTAGTTCAATCTTACATGGGGCAATAATTTTGAAATTCTTCAGCTTAAACGGAAGGTCTCAGTACTTCGGGTGCGATTATACCAGCACTAATACATGGTTGACTTGTTTTGGGTACAATCATATCAGCTCGATGAGTGACCTCCTCGGAAGTTCTCATGTTGCATCCCTCGTTTAAATTGTTGATGAGATTCAAATTTGAACTGATCCTTGTTCTCATTCTATGTTTTTATCAATAAGCCCCTATAGCTTAGTAGTAGAGCATCAGTCTTGTAAATTTAAGTTCTGTAGTTCAATCCTACACTAAAGCATGGCTAACTTATTTTTGGTACAATCATACCAGCATGATAAGTGACCTCTTCAGATGTTTTCATGTTATACCCCTCGTTTGAATTGTCAATGAGAATCAAATTTGAAATGATTCATGTTCACATTCTAAGGTTTTATTGATAAGCCCCTATAGCTCAGTGGTAGAGCGTCAGTCTCGTAAACTGAAGGTCTGTAGTTCAATCCTGCATGGGGGCAATAATTTTGAAATTCTTTAGTTTAAATGAAAGGTCTCATTATTTTGCATGCGATCATACTAACACTAATGCATGGTTGACTTATTTTGGGTAAGATCATACCAGCACGATAAGTGACCTCATCGAAAGATCTCTTGTTGCACCCCTTGTTTGAATTGTTGGTAAGAATCAAATTCGAAATGATTCTTCCCTTTCTAAAATGTTCCCATGAAGCCCATATAGCTTAGTTGTAGAGTATCAATCTTGTAAACTGAAGGTTTGTAGTTCAATCCTGCATGCGGGCAGTAATTTTGAAATTCTTCAGTTTAAATGGAAGGTCTCATTATTTTGGGTGCGATTGTACCAGCACTGATGCATGGTTGACTTATTTTGGGTATGATCGTACCAGCACAATGAGTGACCTCCTCGGAATTTCTTGTGTTGCATACCTCATTTGAATATTCTATATGAATCAAATTTAAAACCTATTCTCGTTCTAGATTTTTATCGATAAGCCGCTATAGCTCAGTGGTAGAGCGTCGATCTTGTAAACTAAAGGTTTGTAGTTTGATCTTGCATGGGGGCAATAACTTTGAAATTCTTTAGTTTAGATGGGAGGTCTCATAATTTTGGGTACAATCATATCAGCACTAATGCATCCATTAGAACTCCGCAACATATTGTGTATGATCATACCAACACTAATGCACCAATCCATTAGAACTCTGCAGTTAAACGTGCTTGGATGAGAATTGTACAAGGATGGATGACCTTATTGGAAGTTCTCGTATTGCACCTCTCATTTACGAATAGTTAACATTTTAGATATCTTAGTTCATCATTCAAAGCGATGACAACATAGCTTTGGACGAGAGTTGTACTTGGATTGGTGACCTTCTCAAAAGATGCATCCATCAAAACTTCGCAATTAAACAATCTTGGATGAGAGTTGTACTTGGATAGGTGACCTTTTCAGAAGATGCATCGATCAGAAATCCGTAATTAAACGTGTTTGGATGAGAATTGTACCAGGATAGGTGACCTTCCCGAATGTTCTCGTGTTATACCTCTCATTTACGAATTGGTCATCATTCAAAGTGATGACAATATAGCCTTGGATGAGAGTTGTATTAGGATTTGTGACCTTCTTGGAAGTTCTTGTATTGTATCCCTCATTTACAAAAAATGAGCATTTTAGATATTTTGGATCATCATTCAAAACAATGACAACATAGATGAGAATGTGTATTATAGGATTCAAGCTGATTGAATGAAATAGAGAAATGTACATGGAGTTCTTTGCGATCGCATGATACCATTGCAATTGAAGAAAAAGTTTTATAGAATTCGAGTTTGATCTATATAATTGTATTACACCAAATGTTGAATCATTAAACAACAATAAAAGTATAAATGAGTATTGCTAAAATGATAATATTCATATCAATGTATAGTAAAATTAAAAAAGATAGAATTAGAAATGAAAAAATACGTATGGAGTTAGAAATGAATTTAATTATAGATAAAATGAGAGAATGTCGTCTAAAATGGTTTGAATATGTGCAACAAATATCCAAAAGCGTATCTGTTAAGAGGTACGAGATCTCAAATACAGGAAAGTTAGTGAAATATCGGAATAAACCATTAAAAATTTGAATATAAGATATCCGTAAAAATATAAGTATCAAGAATTTAGTTAAGAAGATAATTTTGGATAAGAATGAGGGGTGCAGAAGAATTCAAATAAGTTGAATTAATGTTCTTTTACCATCGTAATTATCATTATTTTAAATTTATATGGATAGTTTATTTTAGTTATTTTTTTCATAATTTTTATTTTTGTTTTATATTCTCTATTTTTTTAAAAATTTTAATTTTATGTTGTTGTTATTATTATTAATTTTCCATTCTCTCTCCTATATTGGTTTCTTAAATGGTTGATCCTAAAATTCAGAATTAAGATTCAGTTTGTTATTGTTTGTTATTTGGTATAGGAGAATCATAGAATTTATATTGTCCGGAATTGTCTTTTTCAAGAAAAAAAAATTCTTATTACCGAGTGGTAATATAAAGAAATGAAATTTGGGGTTAAAATATTAAATTAGTTTATATTTTTTTAGAATTATGTTTCATTATATTTAATTACTAAAATAGGTTTACAATAATGAATTTAATTTGATGATTGAGTTATCTTACTTTCAATTTTTAATTTTTGGTTTAGTGTAAAATAAACTATTAACAAATATATATATAAACATTATATCAACATTCTCTTGTTAAGAAATTCAAATTTCAATAAATAAAATGAATTATGTTAATATTTCAATACCTGATTTGAGGGATTTTTTTTTTTATTCTTAAAAATTTCAATCCCTTTAATTCTTGCCTCCTTTTTTTCATTTGAGAATTAAAATGATTTCAGTTAATGGATTTCTCCAAATAAAAATATCATCAATCAAAGGGGGGAGGGGAATCCCATTTTCCGAACACATTACTCTTGTTAACAAATGGGTAACTCCTTCACAGACCTTCTTAGGGCTAAAATTTTGGACATGGCCACAAATGGGTAACTGAGTTTTCCGACATGGCCACAAAGAGCTAAAATTTTAGACACATGATTCGTTGAGATTAGGGCTAGAATCTCCCAAAAATCGAGTTGAGGATGACTTGGGGAAATCTAATTTTATTTTTCGAATGAAATCGCTGTAAAAAAGTAGCTGGCAATGAGTTTTCTAGTAGGCGTGTCAAGATGACCTTGTTGAAAATCCATCGGGTGAGGAAGAATCGGCCCAGACCCACAGGTGAGTGAGCTACACATGCGCAGAGGCGCGTGATGCCTGTAACTGCAGGTGCGTGACATTAACGCGTGCTGAGGCACGTGAACAGTGTTAGACGATCTGGTTGATTCTGACCCAAATCCATGTTCAACGTGCGTCTCAACCTGGTTCATGACCCAGGGAAGAAGGTTAAGCGCATTAGTACATGTATAGGACACGCGCACATCTGGCGCATGCGCAAGACTGCTACCAACGCATAGAGGCACGTGCAACACAACACAAGGGTGTGGCAACCTGTGGGTTCTTGGGTGGCACGTCAAGCTGTCCTATATATGTGACAATTTTTGAGATTCCAAGTCTAGATAGTAAGATGCGATCCCGGGTTATGGTGTATGGTGTATGGTGTCTGTTGACTCATACGCTTGCTTTGTGATTTATACTCGAATCACTTAAGATTTGTTGATTCATAAGATGTGTAAAATAACGAAAATAAATATCATTTGTCACTGACGTCTCTTTTTTTGTGTGATAAAGAAAATAGTTATAACAAAAATTGTCATGTCTGATCTCTAAAAGGAGACAAACTGAACAGTGACAATATCTTCGAGGAATAAGAACTAGCAGAGATTCTATAGCATGAGATGAAAGACCCTGGGGAGGAAACCACATCTTAGGGAGATAGGATCAGGAGACATATCGTGCATGAAAGAGGAAGGATTGCCAGGCTAGGACAATCCTTTTGAGCAGTATACATGATGATATGATCTCGGTTTATATGCAATATCCTACTACAATATCGGTCTGATTTCTCTAAAAGAGCATTTTGGCTCCCATTCAGTTCATAAATTAAGGATGATGACCTATAGGTTTATTACTTATAAGAAAAGACCGGATCATAGCATGAAACAGCATCTCATGCATATGTCAAGTATGATAACCTCTTTGAAGAATATGAGGGAGCCATTATCGGATGAGTTTCAAGTATTAGGAGTGATCCAGTCTCTACTTAACTCCTAAGAGGTTATTAAAATCTACCTCACACACACTGAGAGTATTCGTACTTTCATTAATATGAATAGATACTATGAGCTCAAATAGGAGTGTCAGGAGGTGGCTAGGTCTGTTTCGGGCCATGCTTATATGGCAGAGTCAAGTAAGACCTCCTGAGGTACCAAGCGTAAATGGTGTAAGTATGACAAGAAGACCAGAGGCCATGGCAAGAAGAAGCTGTTTGTCATGACCGATGACAAAGGACAAAAGTGCAAGAAGAAGGAGCTCAATAAGAGTAAAGTCGAGTATTACGTATGTAGCAAGTTTGGGCATTTCACTTGCAATTGTGGCGAACGGAAGGTATGTCATTTTCCTTTACATGGTTTGAGCCTTGTTGTAATACTCACTGCTTTCTCTTCTTTGTGGATTGTAGGATCAGGAGCTACTGATCATGTAGCTCACGATAGGAGTGTGTACGTGGACTTTCATCGATTGAGTCCCCATACGAGGAGGCTATATGTGAGGAACGGAGCATTTGTAACTGTTAGATGGATTTGTATATACAAGCTGGGGCTGCAAAATAACCAAATCCTATATTTATATGATATTTTGTATGCTCTCGAGAATCGGTAGAATCTCGTATTTGTACTTTATCTTGATCGTTTAGAATATTCTTTTTTTTGGGAAACTCTAGATTTTCTATTTCATATGACAGTTTTTTTATTTGTATTGATTTAGTCCATGATAGACTATATGCACTGGATGTGGCTTCTTTTAGTGATATTTTTCATTTATTTGCTATTGTCTTCACATCTGATAGCATAGTTGATGATGTTAATATTTAGTATAGTAGACTTGGCCATATAGGGTAAGAGAGGATGAACCGCTTAGTTGCAAATGGCCTGTTGAGCCTGCTACCCCTATGTGAGTTTTTCCTAATTGGCAAAGCCACAAAGAAACCATTTGGAAACGCAATGAGAGTTGTGACTCCATTGTACTTAGTCTACTCTGATATTTGTGGGTGTTTGAATGTGAAAGCTCGAAATAGAGTTACGTATTTTATTACGTTTATAAATGATTACATGCTTTAGGTTACATCTATCTAATCTTGCATAAATCTAAGGCATTGGAGTGTTTCAAGGTATTTATTAGCGAGATTGAGAATTAGTTAAACTGATCGAGGGCGCGAGTATCAATATGAGTAATTCAAAGAACTCTATTTCAAGAAGGGTATTATGAAACAGTTGACTATTTCTACTACTCCCCAATAGAACAGAGTAGTCGAGAGAAGGAATATTACTCTATTGGAGATGATGAGGTCTATGATGGTATAAGGCCAATTTGCACACCTCCCATTGGGGAGATGCATTATTGATTGCTGCCTATGTACTCAACCATGTTCCAACAAAGTCAATTGTCAATATCTCATACAAGTTTTGGACAGGGAGTCAGCCTGACCTTAGCTCCTTGAGGCCATTGGGTTATACCATATATGTTTACGATTTCTCGCATCTACATAGCAAATTAGGCCAACGAGGAAAGAAGTATATCTTTATAAGATACTCTAAATATTCCAAGGGACATGTGACATGTGCTCCTAGGTGAGTATACGGACGACATAGTCACTAAGATTGAGTTTTGTGATGCCACATTCTTAGAAAATGATTTCCCTAAGAAAGACAAAATCAATCGGGACTTCACTTTCTATAAGATGGGTGAGCCTAACAGCTTAGTTGAGTTCAGCAGCGGGACTCAAGAATTTGTTATAGATCTTGATCCTACTGGGAATGGCCCATCTAGAGATGAGGAGGCTCCCGCTCCTCGTAGGAGTAGTTAGGGACAAGTACTTTGATGTCATTTTCCTATTATGGATGAGATTCTTATTGTGACTCCCGAGAATGATGAGGAGCCCAAGACAATTAAGGTGGCTCCTGAGGGTCCTATGAAGGACCAATGGTTAAAAGCCATGCAGAAAGAGCTGGAATCCATGAGAGTCAATAGGGTCTGGGATCTAATTGACTTACCTGAGGATAGATCAACAGATAGATGCAAGACCCATCTGGTAGCCAAAGATTACACGCAGATAAAGGTTATTGGCTACGAGAAAACTTTCTCTCATGTAGTCAAATATATATCAATCTGTTTATTCTTTGCGATTGTCATATGGATTTGGAGTTACACGAAATGGATATAAAGACCGCATTCTTTAATAGAAGTTCAGATGAGGAGATCTACATGGAACAATCTTCTGAATTCATTCTAGTATGTTAAGAGGATAAATTCTGTCGATTTCGGAAGTCGACATACGGCCTAAAATGATTATCTAGACGATGGTATCTGAGATTTTACGAGAATGTGATATTTTATAGTTTTACAATGATCAAGGAGGATCACTGTGTTTATCTAATATGATCTGATGACGCTTTTGTGATTCTGTTTCTATATGTGGACGATATAAAGTTGGCTGGGAATGACATTGAGAATCTAATGACTATTAAGACATGATTTTCATTGAGCTTTGATATGAAGGACATGAGTGAAGCTAAGTTCATCCTCAGAGCTAAGATCTCGAGGGATCGCTTAAGACGGATATTGACTTTTCATAAGAGACCTACACTAGAAAGATTCTCAAATGTTTTAAGATAAGCGATTGTAATCCTATAAATACTCCTATTACTAAGTGTGATAGTTTGAATCTTAAGATATGCCCCAAAACTCAGGAAGAAGCAAGGAAAATGAGCAAAATCTCTTATTCTAATGTAAAGGCAAGTTTAATGTATACTATATTGTGTACACGATCGAACATTTGTTATGCAGTCGATCTGATGAGTTGATATTAATCAAATCATGTAAGGGGTCACTGGAAAGCAGTGAAAAGTATTTTCAAATATTTCAAGGGAACTACAAACTTCTCCTTGTGTTATAGAGGAGGTGATTTGCACCTTTTGGGATATTCAGATGCTGACTGAGGTGGTGATCTGGATAAATGCTAATCGACATCAAGTTTTGCCTTCTTGCTCAATGGTGGTGTCATTTCTTAGAGCATAAAAAGCAAATCTGTGTAACTCTATCTACGATAAAAACTAAATTCATGGTTTACTCAATTGCAATTCAGGAGAGTTTTTGACTCCGAAGACTATTGGATGACTTACGGATTGTGGCGGATAGTGAGAGCCCAGTGATAATCTACTGTGATAATCAAGCTGTTATCGCCTATACTCGAGATCCTAAGTATAATAGTAGGACCAAATATATTGACACCATATATTGACACCAGATACAATTTCGTAAGAGACATCATCGAGAAAGGTAAAGTAACCATCAAATACACTTTTACATATAGTATGGTGGCTGATCCCTTTACTAAACCCATGGCTAGAGACTCGTTTATAGGATATAGAGAGTTATTGAGTTTGTATATATTTTGATATTTTTTATTTGGTACTAGATTGACGATTTTGATACTTATTACCTTTATATATATTATTCTTATGCATTATTCAGTCACACATGAGTTATTATATTTTTTATTTAATGTACTTGTTTTTTATCATATATTATGTGATGTGATATGATAAAAAGATATGTTAGACAAACGAGGTCGACTCTCTCACATAAGTGACCACCTCCAATTCTAAGTGAGCGGGGATAAGATAATTTCTAGTTATAAGAGCTTTTAAGAATAGCCATGTTAAAACATAAGTCGCCCTAATATGTGTTCAGAATGAAATCATTTGTGTTATAACTGACATGGACATACCCAGATCCATATTCCCTGTAAGTAGCCGAATTGAGATCTCATATATCACCTGCGTCTAGTGATATTGTCTCTGAGATCTCTGAATAAAGTTTTATATGTAAATTGAGTTCCATATCTACACAATATTTGAAAAATCTGTCATATGTCCTTTAAAGAGATGAAGGAATAACATTGTGACACGTGTTTCATAATGTATGTGATAAGACGATCATGGGATAGTTGGAGCTATTATTTGTGAGATAGTATGATCATGATCCCCATTTTCACTGTGTAAAACTCGAGATCCATTGGGTAAGATCTTTAGTGCCCTTATTATTTTCAACTGTTTCTAGAAATCTTGATTCAGTATTTGTTACTTTAGTTTGTTTACCTGTGGTCCAGAAGATAATTGAGGTCTAAAGGGTAGATATAGAAAAGTAGCTGAATTAAGGCTAATGGATTTGAGTTTAGGAAAAAGAAAATCTATTGACATTGCATTATTATGTAGTATTCACCGACTGGTCTGTTATATTTATCTATATTGGGATTCAAATATAATACTGAATACATAGTCGAGTAATAATTCGGGATCACTTTTGATGAGAAAAGTGGTTCAATGGATGTAATTGCGTTGAGTTTGAGGTATAGTGAGTTTTTTTTTTGGTACTAAGAGTAACTTCTCAATCATCCTAATAGGTGCATTGAGAAGTCTGCTTGCAGGTGTACTCGCCAATCACTTGATACCCTATCCTATATGAAAATCCAACAGGGTATTATAGAAGATAACATGAGTTGTGATATTGTGACAAATATAAAATGCTCTCGTATTCAAGTGAGAGATATTAGAAAATATGTCCACATAAGGGCATTTACCACAAAAGTAAAAATAATTAAATTTAAATTTAAAACTAAGATATAATGGGTGGTTAATCCATTATCTCAACTGCTCCTAAAACATCTCTATTATCCTATGTGAGTTTGATGATGTTCTTGAATAAGTGCAGAGGAATCAATCACATAGAGAACACACGTTATTTTTGAGAGAATTGACTTTGAGTCAAATACGTACTCTCTAGAGGTGATCAATTGAAAGCTTAGAGAAAATTTCAAGCAAGAATTTTTTACGTCATTTTAATCACTGGATTTAGGATTTTGGCATTGTGACATTGCAGTGATAACTTATTTGGTGTGGTTATCATCCCGACTACAAGATCGTCGTTTCGTAGTTCTTGAATTTTCTGCGTTTATTCACTGAAATATATCCATAAACATAATCTTTTAATTTTTCTGACAAATTATCATGTTTCCGCTAGTGTCAATTCAATCTAGCACATCCATTAGAGTCTCATGCCACCATGTCTATACTTGAATTTCTCATTTCAAAATTTGTGCTAGCATCAATATTTACTTTGATCCTATTGGGTTTTCTATTTTGTTTTTTCAAAATGTAATCCATTGCCTATCATAACATTAGATAGCTCGAACATCTAATTTTGCAATTTTTTTAGTCTTAATAATAGGAATTAGCATTTTTTAGAAATTCTGTAGAAGACTGATATTTGACCCTCAATACAAACTCATTTCTATGCTACCATATACACCAACAAGTAAAAAGACTACAATTCTTACCTGGAAATCTATGTATCATGAAAATATACCAATCACCAAGAGGAAAACGAAAATTTGATGCCATCTAGCAATCTTTTATGAAGGGACATAACACCATAACATCTAGCAAATTGCCTTGACACACACATGCTAGGCACATCCATACACTACAACCGAAATGGCATATGGAGACGGACGAAAACCGTGAGGAAAAAGTGGTAAAACAATCGATAAAGTCTTCTCTAACAGATAGAGTTTCAGTTGGGTATAAAGGGGTCGGGATAGACCTATGTTGACACTTGTCATGACCGTTGGAGTATGTTAAATTTCCGAACGGTTAGAAAAGTATCGGTAAAAATCGATATTATATTATTAGTTCTAAAGGGTGAGTAAAATTACAATTTTTATCGTCACTTGTAAAGGGTTAATAAATATTACTAATTTTGTTGTCCGTCATTGTGTTAGTAAATATTACAACCTTTATTGTCACTTACAGAAGTATTAGGTTAATAAATGTTATTACTTTTATTGTCGCTTACAGAGTTATTAATCAGTAAATGTTACTACCTTTACTATCGCTTACAGAATTGTTGGATTAGTAAATGTTACTACTTTTATTGTCGTTTATAGATTTATTGGTTAGTAAATGTTACTATCTTTACTATCGTTTACAAAATTATTGGGTTAGTAAATATTACTACTTTTATTGTCTTTTACAGAGTTATTGGCTAGTAAATGTTACTACTTTTACTGTCACTTACAGAATTATTGGGTTAGTAAATGTTATTACTTTATTGTCGGTTACAGATTTATTGGGTTAGTAAATTTTACTATATTTATTGTCGAAGGGATAGTAAATATTACTACTTTTAGTATTACTTTTGTTGGTGAGTAAATTTTATTACTTTTATTATCGTTTAGGATATATGGTTAAAGAGTTGTTATACTTATTCTCAGTAACCAAATGTTACTACTCTTTTGGTCAGTTATCACAAGGTTAGTAAATGTTAGGATATGTTAACACAAATATTACTAATCTATCGTTAAAATATTACTACTTTATTCTAAAAAAAAAGTTACAATTCTAGGTTAGAAAAGAATTAGGAAAATTATAAATACCGTATCTTAGAAAATGAAGTATCTTTTATAGCATCATGGAATATACATGATAATGTTACAGACATATTACAAGAGAAAGAAAAGGATTGTAATTTTCGGTTAGTATATATTTTCATATCTTCTAAAATGAAATACTAATGGCAAAAATGTTGACTTGGAGCACCCAAAAAATTCCAGCATCCGTAGCATTCAGCTCTGATTCCAGGATCCACCGTGATGTGTGGTATCATTCTAGTAATGAAATTAATATAATTATAAGGTATATTATAAAAACTTGTATATTTAAATATTACCTTTGAGGATGGACTCAGGAGGTGGTGGTGATGATGATGATGATGGTTGGTTTCAATGTGCACTCCCAGGATCCTAACAATATAAATACAGATAATGTAGATTATTATTCAGAAGTAAAAGTAAGATTATGGTAAGAAGTAAAGAAGTGATTCAAATCCTATTGGTTGATTCAAATCATTCATTTCAACCAGCAAACGTTTTCCTTTTTCTAAATCCCAGATATCTTGACAACGCGAGTTGGGCCTCTACATTTTCTTTTGAGAACTGGTGCAAATTGAAAATAAAAAATAGATAACAAAGTAATTACATACAAATATATTATTAAAAAGAAATGATCTATTTTTAAACATAAACATAAACAAAACCAATCAGGAATATCATTTTCGAATAATTGAGATTCTTCAGAGTCAAATTGTTCTTCAGATGGTTCTGATTCTTTGTGTTCAGCTACAAAGGTCATTTTTCGTTTATTTCGTCCCATATTTTTCGTTAAAAATTTTTGGTTGAAAATATTTAAGAGATGTGAAGGAGAAGAGTTTTTGAAGGAAATAAGAAGTTTCAAATTTTAGTTTTTGAATTTTTTACTATTTTCCTCTCTTTTTATAGTTTGAGTAATTAACAGAAAGTTTTGACTTTAACGTATTACAATATAATTCCGTGAATGAAGTAGTAGTAAATATTACTACCATGTTAATAGCTCTGTGAATGAAATATTGTAAGTATTACTACCATATTATTAAATCCATGAATGAAGTAGTAGTTAGTATTACTACCATATTACTAGATCCATGAATGAAATATTAGTAAGTATTACTACCATACGACAAGAACTGTGAATAAAGTAGTAGTAAGTATTACTACCATGTTACTAGATCCGTAAATGAAGTATTAGCAAGTATTACTATCATGCTACTAGATCCATCAATGAAATAGTAGTAAACCGTGATTGAAGTATTAGTAAATATTACTACTATATTACTATATCGATGAATGAAGTAATAGTAAGTATTACTACCATGTTACTAGATCAAAAAAGCCACCCAAGAAAGCGTGCCCGCAAATGCCTACACGGCACAACCAACAGCTGAACCACCTAGGCAAGTGCGCACGCAAATGTCTGCACTGCACAACCGGCAGTTGAGCCGCTGAGGCAAGAGCGCGCACAAATGCCTGCGCGGCACAACCGGCGGCTGAGCCGCCTAGGCAAGAGCCCGCGCAAATGCCTGAGCACGGCACAACTTGCGACTGAGCTGCCCAGGCAAGCGAGCGCACAAATGCCTACGCGGCACAACCGACAGCTAAGCCTCCTAGGCAAGAGCGTACGCAAATGCCTAAGCGACACAATCGGCGACTGAGCCGCCCAGGGAAGCGCACGCACAAATGCTTGTGCAGCACAACCGACGGCTGAGCGGCACAGGCAAGAGAGCGCGCAAATGCCTGCGCGCTGCACAACTAGCAACTGAGCCACCTAGGCAAATGCCTGCAAATACCCTCATGGCACAACCTGCAGCGTACCTTATTTTAAAATAATAATTTTAGTATTTTAAATAACAAAACATTTATATTATTAATATAATCATAAGAAATCTTTAAATTATATTACTAAATTTGTTATATGAAATTATGAAATTATGTTACTAAGTTTGTTATATGCAATCATTAAATATATTAAATTTATAATTTATACTATATAGTGTCATAATACATTTTATTATATTTTTTATGAATATATAATTTTAAATAAAATCATATATTACAAAAAGTCATATATTTTTTATGTTATTATTACTACATTAGTTACATAATTTTTTATGATTATATTATTTAAAATAATAACATTTCATACTTAATTTATAATTTAAATTTCGTTATAATTAAGGAATGTGCATAATTTTTTATGATTATATTATTTAAAATAATAACATTTCATACTTAATTTATAATTTAAATTTCGTTATAATTAAGGAATGTGAGTTCGAATCATGTGCTTTGATGGATTGCATATGATGAATATGATGAGTATGAGTATGAGTTATTTAAATTAATAATATTAATTAGATATGTTAATGTCTAATTTATATTTTAGATTTTATAATTAAGAAATATGATAATTATATTTAATATTATTTATTTTGAAAGGTAAGGAATTGAAATCAAAATATGATAACAAACTTTACAATAGGAGTCTATAATATTATCGAAATTATTTAAATTAGCTATAATTTAATTGAAAATAATAATAATAAAAAACTAAAATAATTAAATGAAATATGATAAAATTAATAATTAAATGAAATATAAAGAAAATTAAGGAAGCTACCATAAAAATATTATGAGTATATATACTAGGCTACTAAGTTCCACCTCTCTTCCCCCTCTTTGGCGCCAAACCTCCTCTCTTCCTCCTCTTTGGCACTAACCTCAACCCTCTTCCTCTTTGGTGCTATTTTTTCGCGCTAACAAAATTGGCACTAAAAAGTTTGGCCCCAATATTTTCTTTGATTTAGATTTAGGGCACCATTAATCAAATTGGCAACTAAAAAAACTTTTCAGATAACTCCGGTATTAATGGTAATTTTGCTAAACAAAGTTAACTTAGTAAATAAAAAAAAGTATAAATAAAATATAGAGTAGTAAGGAAAAGCCAAAAATTTGAGGAGAGAGAGATAGAATATGAACATAGGTTATCTCGTAATTTGGTATGGTAACTTCATTCGCGTCGTTAATAGTTGTTATCATAATAAGTTCATGTAATTTGCTAAACATGCATATGTTAACTTGGCTAAGTTCGTTCTTATCATGTAAGTTTGTGGTAAGTGTTATCATGCGTGGTAAGTGTTATCATGCATGATAAACTCGCAAATTATTTTGTAGTAAGTGTTATCATGCATGGTAAGTATTATCATAGTAAGTATTATCATACAACAGGTAAGTGTTATCATATATGATAAGTTTGCAAATTATTTTGTAGTAAGTGTTATCATGTATGATGGATATTATCATGGTAAGTGTTATCATACAACAGCTAAGTGTTATCATGCATGGTAAGTGTTATCATGCAACTATTACATTTTATCATTTTTTATTTCCATTACATTTTTAATTTTTTTCTAATTTTTTGTTTTAGTCATAAATTTAATGCAATATTTTCAAAATCCGTCAATTTTTTCTTTCGCACTTTTTTTCCCGCCTTCTTAATTTCTCATTTTTTTATACTAGCGCTTTTTTCCCGCCTTAGTTTTTTTATATTTTTAATCAATACCGCTATAGTGTTTTCGATTGAAAAAATCATTTACTACATTTCATTTCATGTAACTTTTACTACTTATTACCTTACTATTACTACATTTACTATATAGCGCATGTCTGTATGGTCCTTACCATGAACTCTATGTTATGTTAATTATGTCCATTTGATTAATCACATGACAATTCAATATAAACTTATTAATATTATTAATTTAAATAGTATAAAATTATTAATATTATCAATTTATATGAAATTAGCAATTTATATAATATGGTGCTATAGTTTTGAAAATTCATTGACCAATTATCAGATAATATAGTGTTATAATTTGAAATTAGTAATTATTTGATATTAGTAATAGAACATGATTATTGAAATTAATAAGTAATATTATTTAGTAATATTAATATTGAAATGAGAAGTTTCGAATGTTTGTGAAGGGATGAAGGATTTGTAGTATATATATTTGGTTTAACGCCAAATAAATTTTAGTTTATAGTATATAAAATTTGTTTGGCGTCAAATAAATTTTTCAAAACCCGTCATTTTTGTCACGCCCCGAATCGGGGTCATGAACAGCCGCCCGTTGCCCTGAATGCCGGATACATTTTTATAGAAAATCGGACAGTATCTCCCCATATTTCGAAGGTCTCCCAAGTACAATTTGACATGTATATCAACATTCATCCTGTAAAATAAATAAATAGCCATCTCGGTCTCTCCAAAATCAACCAATGCCACAGCCAACATCCAGAACAACGCAAAGTTATAAAAATTTTCAGCAGACCTAGCCACAGACCTCTACTGTCATGCTCAACTAGAGCATGAGTAGTCGCCACACCGAGCGGACCTAAAATTTTACATAATATACAATAATTTTCCCAAATGACATTCAAATACTTACAATTGTCTCAATACAAATAAACTATAAGAGTTTCACAAATAAATATACATAAATTATACAATCATCCCAAAAATAAATAAATGAGTACATTTATCAAACTAAAATCTCCAATAATCGTAGTGGAAGATATGGTAACATCCATACCCAAGTCCAGTACTATCAATTCCACGTCGCAACACAATAATTATTCTTCAGTCCAAAACTAATCCTGTGGGGAGAGAGTAAGGGGTCAGTATCTATAGGAGAATACTCAGCAAGTGAGGGATTGATATCGTGCTATTAATATCGAGGGTGAACTTGGAGTGTCAAAACATGTAACAAAATATCGAGTATATAAAAATAACGTGTTGTTTCAGAATAAAACATATCTTAAGGCACACATTAGAAAATAACATATGCATCCATCCATGTATTAAGTCACATATGTAGAGCCGGCCGAACAAACAACCTCGACAATGGTCTACCTAGACCAAGGACGGGCGTATTGGGGATTTTCACTATGCAAATATCAAATAATAGCTTTTTACTTCAATATTGACCACAGACTATTCCAACTAGCCTATAAATAATAATAATGATACATATATATAGTCGGCCGTGTATGGTGTCCCTCCCGGTGCTAGACAGAGGTAAACTCACGTCCTCCCCGATGAGGGTCAACCTGGGACACCCATACACATGATGATCTGGCGGATACCTCCGGTCAAAACGTATCCGGACACAAGGGGTGCCTCTACCAAATGTCTTTCGTAGCTACGGAATGCTATAGGAAATATATTACTATATCACCAAGTCGGTCGGGCACGTAGTCCCATGGATCACATCATCATATTGGCCGGGCATATAGCCCCATGTATCGTAACATAATTTCGGCCGAGCGTATAGCCCAAATAGTACATATAAATACATTTAAAACTACGTGCCAATACAGTAGAAGTATTAAAACATGTCAATATGTCCAAAAAGGTGACACAATATCAGTCATCAAACTCATGGATGCATAATCTATAACATTAGCAGTTGGGACACTCCAATGGTTACAAAAATATGTCTATCAAAATCCAAAACTTTAGTTTTTTTCACATGTATAGAAATCATATCGTTTGAAAATCGATAGAATATAATTTGTCAATCAATAGAAGATGTCAAAATCTTACTCATTGTTCTAAGGAGGGTGGTCACTCTTTATTTTCAAAACAAATCCAATCTGACTTCTTGAGTATCCAAAAAGATCAACCTAATCAGATTATCACAATTTAATATCAAATTTCAAGTATTATAGGGTTTATCCATTTTCCCTAAGTTTGTACAAATCTTAACTCTTCAATTTATGAATACACTCTAATGTCATCAGTTGCATTTCATTTATAAACAATTAATGTACCTTTAAACCAAGTCAAATTCAACCCTAAAACCACTCAAGATCTGAAATAAGACTTAAAATAAATAATTTTCCTATAAGATGAAAAATTTTTGAAAAATCATACATTTTTCTATTCTCATCTAAATGTTTCAAGCCATATGTCATTTTCAAGGTATATGATTTTATTTTCATAATACGGAGATCGTATTTAAATTACCTATAAGCAAAACAATTTATAATGAGAAAGGTTGCATCAACCCTTGCACTCAAATCCTAATTTCCAACTATTTTCATGTATAGGTCAATTTAAACTCCAAGGGAAACTATTCAAATCAACTTAATTTGATTCTATCATTCTGAACAGTTTCATTTCATATAAATTCCTACACTTAACCTAATGAACTGCATATAATGTCCAAAAATACATTCTATGAGAATTTAGTTTACATTCTAGTATATACAAGACTTCTTATCTTAAATTTACCCTAAATTCGATAACTAAATCAAATGGGTCCGAAATCACTCACCTAGGGTTTTTCTCGGAGCGCAAACCTTTGTCCAAATATCTCATCGATCACTTCAAAATCTGAAATACTACCTATCAAAATAGGGCTTATTAGTTAGGTTCAAACACTTAGATCAAAAGCAAAACCCTAAGTCAGTTACCTGCGTGGAGGTTCGTGGGCTGTCACGGGCTCACGGGCCGTCGTGGGCCGTCGTGGGCTTGTGGGCTACAGCGGGCTAGTGGGTTCACGGGTCAACGGGCCAGTAGGCTTCGGCTAGCGGGCTCCCTAGTCTGCAGGCCAGTAGGCTAGCGGGCTGGCAGGCCTGCGAACTAATGGGCCTGCGGGCTGATGGGCCTGCGAGCTGATGGGCATGCGAGCTGGCGGGCCTGTGGTTGATGGGCCTGTGGCTGATGGGTTTATGGCTGATGGGCTCGCGGGCCGGCAGTGGCTCGCAGGCCACAATGGCTCGCTGGACGACAGTGGCTTGCAGACCGTAGTGGCTCATGGGCCGGCAGTGGCTCGAAGGCCGCAGTGGCTCGCGGGCTGCAGTGGCTCATGTACTGGTACGCGCTCGTGCGCTCGTGTGCTCGTGCGCTGGCTCGCGCTCATGCTGAGGTGCGCTCATACGCAAGCGCGCTGTGGCGAGCTCGAGTTGTGGCGCGCTCGCTCGATCGTGCCCTCGCACTGTAGCGTGCTGACGGGAGGACTCGTTATGGCTCGCTCGCATGCTGAGGCACTAGGTTGTTCTCGCGGAGGCTTGCGGGAGGGAGCAGCGGTGATAGTGGCACGCTTGTGGCGATGGGTGGCAGAACAGAGAGAGATCGCGAGAAATCGCGAGAGGGAGAGACTGTAAGAGAGAAATCGAGAGGGAAAGAAGAAGAAGAAGAAGAAGAAGAATAAGAGAAGGAGGTGGTGGCTGTTGGTGGTGGAGCTCGCGGCGAAAGAGGAGCGGCGCCGCGTTGGGGGGAGAAACAAAGGGTCGGGGAGAGAGAGAGAGAGAGAGAGAGAGAGAGAGAGAAAGAGTGAAAGAGAGAGGGATTAGGGTTTCCAACCCTAATCCCCAAATCATGTTTGGGGACGTAGCGATTTGTCCCAAAACGTTACGTCTCCATTTTCTTTTTTTTTTAGTAAATAAATAATTATATATACATTTATGCATATATATTTTCACACCCATATTTCGTTGGAAATGCGAATTTCATAAAAATGGGGTTTACTTTGATTTGTCAATTCGGCAAATTAAAATATACCAAAAATTTTATTTAAATACCTCAAAATCAAAAATCAAATTTAAATAAATAAAATCTCTCTCTATATAATGAACTGAGAAATATCTCATTTATATATATATATATATTGAAAATGGTACTCTTCTACGGACACCGCAGTATCGGTGTTATATTTTCTAACCCCCTAAAAATAAGTTTCAATCTCGAAACTAAAAGAAAACAATACACTGAACAAGTGGGGGTACTGTCTCCTAAGTCTCCTCGGGCTCCCAGGTCTCTTCCTCGACCTAGTCACTCCTCCACAAAACTCCGACCAATGAAACTTCTTTGTTCCGCAGCTTTCTGACCTGTCAATCTAGAATAGCTACGTGCTGAGCTAGAATACTAAGGTCCTCTCTAACTGGCCATCCGTCATGAGTTGTTGTTTGAGTTCCTGAAAGCTCGTCTCACAACGATTGTCCCATAAGAACTTGACGCCCTTCATATTAGTCTGGAAAGTAGAGCAGCGATCCGGGAGAATCTTTCTACGAACCGTCGATAACTCCCCGTAAGACCAAGGAAACTTCACACCTCGGTCACTATCTATGGCTGCTGGTGTGTTGGTCAGTCCAAACGACATGACTACGAACTCGTAATGTCCACATCTGGTACGGAATGGTGTCTTGGGCACATCCTCAGCCCTGATCCTCAACTAATGATTTCCAGATCGAATATCGATCTTTGAGAAAAACACGCGCACCCTGGAACTGCTCAAATAAATCATCAATATGTGGCAGAGGGTACCGATTCTTGATAGAAACCTTGTTTAGCTGCCTATAGTTCATACACAATCGTAGAGTCCCGTCTTTCTTCTTCACGAATAACACCGGAATACCCCACGGCGAAGTGCTCGGACTAATTAAACCCTTGTCTAGCAATTCTTGCAACTGGACCCTGAGCTCTCTAAGCTCAGCTGGCGCCATTTTGTATGGTGGAATAGGTATGAGAGTAGTCCCTGGAGCTAAGTCAATCTTGAAATCAAACTCCCGAACTGGTGGTAGTCCAAGTAGCTCATCGGGAAATACATCTGGAAACTCCTGCACCACTGGGATCTCCTCAAGCCTCGACCCCTCCATAGTGGTGTCAATAACATGTGTCAGGTATGTCGTGCACCCTTGGCGTATCAATCTTCTGGCTTTCATCACAGATACAACACAGCGAGGTAACACTTGCCCATCACCTAGGAACCTCAACAACGGCTCCTCGGGTCTCCGAAACTCCACTTCTTTGGTGAAGCAATTTACTGAGGCTCTATGCATGCTTAGCCAATCCATCCTTAGGATGGCATCGAAATTCGTCATTTCAATTGGAATCAAATCTGCCTCAAATACCGTATCTTTGACCATGACCTCACTCCCTTTATAGATGGAATCTCTAAGTATCTGCCCACCGATAGGAGAAATTACCAATATCTTCTCATCAAGTGGCGACAAGGCTTACCCAACCCGTGGGCAAAAGACACTTCTCATATACAAATAGTTCGACACGGTGTCAATAAGGACATGAGCGTTGACTCCCTATATTTTCATAACTCCTAATGTGAGAAAATAAAAGATCAGTTCATAAATATGGAAGAAAATATATGCTCACATATATATATATATCAAAATGTATGTGCAAACCAACATAGTTAAGCCTCTAAGGCTTTAACTAGTGATGGTTCTCAAAAGAAAGTACATGGATATCTCTAAACATGGGGATCAGTGGGAGGAGTACCAATAATCACGTCAGGATTCACCTGAGCGTCCTCCTGCGTCATCGCGTATACACGGGTCTGTGTTCTCTGCTGCTGTTAGGATGGTCCTGGCACTGTGTTGCTCCCAACTACTGTCCGTGGAGCGGTGTGACTCGAGTACGCAGGTGCTACCTGTTGTCCTCCTCGGGGAACACTCGAGTGTCCTGAAGCTATCTGACCTCCAAATCCCAACTCAGGGCAGGTGCTCCTAATGTGCCCTGTCTTCCCACATCGGAAGCATGTAACAGGCACCTCACACTCTCCAAAAGGGTGGTGTCCACCACATCGGCGGCAAAAAGGGTGCCACTGATCTGAAGTCTGAGTAGTGGCGTTAGAGGCCGGTACTCTAAATCCCTGAGATTGTGATCCCTGTCCAGGATGTGCTTGTCTCGGCTGAGAAGAGCCTTCCTGATATCCTGAACTCCTGCCCTTCTTCGAGCCCTAGCTTGAAGAAGCCCCAGATCTCTTCTTCCTTAGCTCTCTGTTCTCCCGCTATCTACCCTCAGCACGGACGATCTCCTCCGCCCTAAGTGTTGAATCTACTATCTCTGCAAAGGAGAGACTAGGAGTCACTGTCATATACCTCCTGATGTTCAAGTTGAGGCCATTCTCAAACTTGAACCGTAGCTGCTTTGGCGTCACCAAGTCTTGAACAAAAGCAGCTAGTCGCCTCAACTCTATCTCATACTCTATCACTGTCCTGGTTCCTTATCGCACGTGTAGAAACTCTACCCTCTTGCGGTCCTGCTGGAACTCAGAGAAGTACCTGTGTTAGAACTCCCGCAGGAAGTCCTCCCATCGCAGCGGCTCGGTAGCATCGTCACAAATCGCCTCCCACCAAGTGAGGGCGTCACCATCAAGAGTCTCTCTGCTGTCCGAAGCCGGTAGTCCTTGCTCAACCCCAGATCAGTCAAAATTCTGCGGGTGCGGTTGATCCAGTGCTTCGCTGCTGTAGGATCGCCCGTTTCCATGAACTCCGTGCAGCCTAACTGCCTCGCCTCCTTCACCAACTGGGTGAGCTCGTGAATACGCCTCAAGGTGGAGGAGGTAATGTCACTAGGTCCTGAAACAATAGAAGGACCAACAACTGGGGGCTGTTCTGGTACAACTGAAGGTGGCACGGCCATAGGAGTCGGCGCGGCCATCGGTACTGGTGGAGGTGGCACAGCCGTAGGAGTTGGTAATGCCGTCGGTGGTAGTGGGGGTGGCATCTGAATCCCGTGGGAGGTGTACCACTCATACAGCTGCCTAAACGCCTCAAGGGACGGTGGTGGAATCTCGGCTGGAATAGCCGGCTGAGTAGGCGCTACAGGGGGCACCCGTAAAGAGGAAGCAGCCACAGGCACTCCAGGGGTCTCAGGTCCCCTCAGAGGGTCAGGTACTAGAGGAGAATTTTACATTAGATATAACTCTAGAATTTGGCATGATTTAAAAATTAGGGTTAGTTATTCATAACTAAACCCCTAAAATGAATGAAATTAATGGTCTACGACTACGTATGGGATTTTAAATGACTGTACGAAACTCTCTAATGCATTGAGAACTTTTAAATGTACTTAGGAATACTTTCATTACTATCATTTCTCTAACCTAGAGGCTCTGATACCAACCGAATTGTCACGCCCCGAATCGGGGTCATGAACAGCCGCCCGTTATCTTGGATGCTGGCTATATTTTTACAAAAAATCAGGCAAAATCTTTCCATATTTTGGAGGTCTCTCAAGTACAATTTGACCTGTATATCCACATTCATCCAGTAAAATAAATAAATGGTCATCCCAGCCTCTCCAAAATCAACCAATGCCACAGCCAACATCCAGAACAACGCAAGGCTATAAAAATTTCCAGCAGATCTAGCCACAAACCTCTACTGTCATGCCTAACTAGAGCATGAGCAGCCATCATATCAAGCGGACCTAAAATTTTATATAATATACAATAATTTTCCCAAGTGACATTCAAATACGTACAATTGCCTCAATGCAAATAAATTATGAAAGTTTCACAAATAAATATACATAAATTATACAGTCATCCCAAAAATAAATAAATAACTACATTTATCAAACTAAAATCTCCAAGTAGCAGAAAATATGGTAACATCCATACCCAAACCGGTACTATCAATTCCACGTCGCAACATAATAATTCTTCTTTAGTCCAAGACTAATCCTGTGGGGAGAAAGTGAGGGGTGAGTACCTATGGGAGGATACTCAGCAAGTGAGGGGATTGATATCGTGCTATCAATATCGAGGGTGAACTTGGAGTGTCAAAACATGTAACAAAATATCGAGTGTGCGAAAATAACGTACTGTTTCAGAATAAAACATATCTCAAGACACAAATCAGAAAATAACATATAGATCCATCCATGCATCAAGTTACACATGTAGAGTCGGCCGAATAAACAACCCCGGCAATGGTTTACCTAGACCAAGGACGGGCGCATTGGGGGTTTTCACTATACAAATATCAAATAATGGCTCTCTATCTCAATGTTGGCCACAGATTACTCGTACTAGCCTGTAAATAATAACAATGATACATATATATAGTCGGCCGTGTATGGTGTCCCGCCCAGTGCTAGACAGAGGTAAACTCACATCCTCCCCGATGAGGGTCAACCTGAGACACCCATACACATGACGATCTGACGGATACCTCCAGCCGAAACGTATTCGGGCACAAGGGGTACCTCTACCAAATGTTCTTCAAAGCTACGGAATGCTATAGGAAGCATATCACCATATCACTAAGTCAGCCGAGCACGTAGCCACATGCATCACATCATCATGTCGGTCGGGCATATAGCCCCATGCATCGTAACATAATTTTGGCCGGGCGTATAACCCAAATAGTATGTAAATACATTTAAAACTACGTGCCAATACAGTAAAAACATTAAAACATGTCAATATGTCCAAAAAGGTGGCACAATATCAGTTATCAAACTCATGGATGCATAATTTATAATATCAACAGTTGGGAACTCTAATGGTCACAAAAAAATATGTCTATCAAAATCCAAAAATTTAGTTTTTTTCACACGTATAGAAATCATGTCGTTTGAAAATCAATAAACATGCTTTATCAATCAATAGAAGATATCAAAATCCCACTTACTGTTCTAGGGAGGGTGGTCACTCTCTATTTTCAAAACAAATCCAATCTGACCCCTCGAGTCTTCAAAAAGATCAAGCTAATCAGATCATCACAATTTAACATCAAATTTCAAGTATTATAGGGTTTATCCATTTTTCCTAAATTTGTACGAATCTTAACTCTTCAATTTATGAATACACTCTAATGTTATCAGTTGCATTTCATTTATAAACAATTAACGTACCTTTAAATCAAGTCAAATTCAACCCTAAAACCACTCAAGGTTTGAAATAAGCCTTAAAATAAATAATTTTCCTATAAAATGGAAAATCTTTGAAAAATCATACACTTTTCGATTCCCATATAAATGTTTCAAATCATATGTCATTTTCAAGGTACATGAGTCTATTTTCATAATACGGAGATCGTATTTAAATTGCCTATAAGCAAAACAATTTAAAATGAGAAAAGCTGCATCAACCCTTGCACTCAAATCCCAATTTCTGACTATTTTCAGGCATAGGTCAATTTAAACTCCGAGAGAAACTATTCAAATCAACTTAATTTGATTCTATCATGCTGAATAGTTCCATTTCATATAAATTCCTACACTTAAGCTAATGAACCGCATATAATGTCTGAAAATACATTCTATGAGAATTTAGTTTATATTCTAGTATATACAAGACTTCTTATCTTAAATTTACCCTAAATTCGATAACCGAATCGAATGGCTCCGAAATCACTTACCTAGGGTTTTTCACGGAGCGTAAACCTTTGTCCAAATGTCTCCTCGATCACTCCAAAATCTGAAATGCTACCTATCAAGATAGGGTTTATTAGTTAGGTTCAAACACTTAGATCGGAAGCAAAACCCTAAGTCAGTTACCTGCGTAGAGGTTCGTGGACTGTCATGGGCTCACGGGCCATCGCAGACTCATGGGCTATAGTGGGATCGTGGGTTCGTGGGTCAGCGGGCCAGTGGGCTTCAACTAGCGGGCTCGCTGGTCTGCGGGTCAGTGGGCTAGTGGGCCGGCAGGCCTGCGAGCCCATCATTGTTACCTACGGCTAGCGGGCTAGTGGGCTAATGGTAATAATTACTGATGGGCTTGTGGGCTAGTGGGCCTGCAGCTAATGGGCCTGCGGCTAATGGGCCTACGGCTGATGGGCCTGCGGGCCAATAATGGCTCGTGGGCTGGTTCGCGCTCGTGCGCTGGTGCGCATTCGTGTGCTGGCTCGCGCTCATGTGGTGAGGCGCACTCGTGTGCTGAGGCACGCTCGTGCATAAGCGCGCTGTGGCGAGCTCGAGTTGTGGCTCGCTCGTGCTTGCGCTTGCGCTGTAGCGTGCTGGCGGAAGGTCTCGCCGTGGCTCGCTTGCGTGCAGAGGTGTTGGGTTGCGCTCGCAGAGGCGCTGAGTTGCGCTCGCGGAGGCTCACCGGAGGAAAGAGCACCGGCGATGGGTGGCGGAAGGAAGAGAGATCACGAGAGGGAGAGACTGTGAGAGAGAAACCGAGAGGGAAAGAAGAAGAAGAAGAAGAAGAAGAAAAGAAGGAAGTTGTGGCTGTTGGCGGCAGAGCTCACGGCGAAGGAGGAGTGGTGCCGCGGTGGGGGGAGAAACGAAGGGTCGGGGAGAGAGAGAGAGAGAGAGAGAGAGAGAGAGGGATTAGGGTTTCCAACCCTAATCCCCAAATCATGTTTAGGGACGCAGCATTTTGCCCCAAAACGCTGCGTCTCCATTTTCTTTTTTTTTTTACTAAATAAATAATTATATATATATTTATGCATATATATTTTCACACTCATATTTCGTTGGAAATGCGAATTTCATAAAAATGGGGTTTACTTCGATTTGCCAATTCAGCAAATTAAAATATACCAAAAATTTAATTTAAATACACCAAAATCAAAAATCAAATTTAAATAAATAAAATCTCTCTCTATATAATGAACTGAGGAATATCTCATTTATATATATATATATATATATTTCAAAAATGGTACTCTTCTGCGGACACCGCAGTGTCGGTGTTACAATTTTGTCTCGTTTATCAAATTTTAGTTTTTGAATTTTTTATTGTTTACCTCTCTTTTTATAGTTTGAGTAATTAATTGAAAATTTTGAATCTGACGTATTACTATATAATTCCGTGAATGAGATACTAATAAATATTACTACCATATTACTAGATCCATGAATGAAATATTAATAAGTATTACTACCATATTACTAGATCCATGAATGAATAATAGTAAGTATTATTACTATGTTATTAGATCCGTGAATAAAATATTAGTAAGTATTACTATCATACTACTAGATCCGTGAATAAAGTAGTAGTAAGTATTATTACCATGTTACTAGATTCGTGAATGAAATATTAGTAAGTATTACTGCTATGCTAATAGATCTGTGAATGAAATAGTACTAAACCTTGAATGAAGTATTAGTAAGTATTACTGTCATGTTACTAAATTAGAAAAGCCACCCAAGCAAGTGCGCCCACAAATGCCTGCACGGCACAACCGGCGGCTGTACCGCCCATGATGACTATGATGAATATGATGAGTATGAGTATGAGTTAGTTAAATTAATAATATTAATTAAATATGTTAATGTCTAATTTATATTTTAAATTTTATAATTAAGGAATATGATAATTATATTTAAAATTGTTTATTTTGAAAAATAAGGAATTGAAATCAAAATATGATAACAAACTTGACAATAAAAGTTCATAATATTATCAAAATTATTTAAATTAGCAATAATTTAATTGAAAATAATAACAATAAAAAACTAAAATAATTAAATGAAATATGATAAAATTAATAATTAAATAAAATATGAAAAAAATTAAGAAAACAACCATAAAAATATTATGAGTATATATACTAGTACCATTAAATTTATTATATAAAATGTAACCCTACCTTAATAACAATATTTAAATTTAATAATTATTTAATATTAGTAATAGAATATGATTATTGAAATTAGTAAACAGTATTATTTAGTAGTATTAATATTGATAAGTAATTAAGTTGTATGGAATAATAATATTAAATTATAGTAATATAATGTTAATTAAATAGATTTGATAATCATAATTATAATTAATTTATAAATTTATATTATGAAACAATATAATTTATAGTTATATTATATTGATAAACAATATATTTATATTTTGGGCTAATAATTGTATTATAACGCCAAACAACGTATTTAAAATTGAGAGTTTATGTTTCAAGCGAAACCAGCACCAGATGTTGAAAATCTTTCGCGGGCGTTTTTTTCCCTCCTTTACAAATTTATTGTGAGGCTTGAATTTTTAATAGGTTTTTTAAAATTTTTATCGTTTAATATATGGTTATAGTTTGGAATGAAATAGTTATAGTGAATAATTTTGTAGTAATTATAGTGATTACCCTCTCCAATATTTATATGTTTCATATATGTTATTTTATTATTAGGTCTGTAGTTTTTAACATTACATATTTTTATTAATATTATTTTTCACTTTATACAAATTTCATACAATTTTCGAAAATACTTGTTATCAATTGTTACCATTGTTACGATATTTTATTATACAAATTTTATATAATTATTGTCTTAACACTTGTTACATTGGACTAATATCATTTGTTACCACTTATTATCATTATTACCACAATAAAAATCATTGTTACCAAAATTAAAATAATTGTTACTATTTGTTACCATTTGTACGAAGAGAAATTAGTAATTATTACCACTTATTACCATTGTTACAATATTCTATTATACAAATTGTATATAATTATCGTCTTACCACTTGTTATATTAAACCAATATCACTTGTTACCACTTATTATCATTGTTAGCACAATAAAAATCGTTGTTACGAGAATTAAAGTAATTGTTATTATTTGTTACTATTTGTACGAAGAGAAAGTAGTAATTTTTACCACTTGTTACTATACAATCCACTTGTTAGATATGTTAATGTATATTTTATATTTTAGAATTTATAATTAGGGAATATGATAATTAGATAGTCGTTATTTGATAATTAAAATGTAACCCTACCTTAATAATATTATTTAAATTTAATAATTATTTGATATTAGTAATAGAACATGATTATTGAAATTAGGAAATAGTATTATTTAGTAATATTAATATTGATAATTAATTAAGTTGTATAACATAATAATATTAAATTATAGTAATATAATGTTAATCAAATAAAATTGATAATCATAATTATAATAAATTTATAAATTTATATTATGAAACAATATAATTTATAGTTATATTATATTGACCAAACAATATATTTATAGTTTAACTCAATCAAGCGCTAATAGTTGTATTATACCGCCAAACAACATATTCAAATATTGAGGGTTTATGTTTCGATTGAAACTAACGCCAAATGTTGAAAATCTATCCGCGCATTTTTTCCCTCCTTTACAAATTTATTTGAACGCTTTAATTTTTTATGTGCTTTTTAAAACTTTTACCTCCTTTTTTTTTTAAATATATAGTTATAGTTTAGAATGGAATAATTATAATGAATATATGTTGGAGTAATTATAGTGAATACCCTTTCTAATGTTTATATGTTTCATATGTATTATTTTATCGTTAAGTTAGTAATTTTTAAGAGTTGTTATTTTCATTAGTATTATTTTCCTGTTTATACAAATTTCATACAGTTTTAAAAAAAAAATTATACAAATTTTATAGTATTATTGCATTACCAAAAATACAGTTACACTTGTTATTTGATTTAAATCACCTGTGATCACTTCTTTTACCATATGTTTCTAATATTTCTATGTATTATTTTCCCATTAACTTTAGCTTAGTAATGTGATTTTTTACACTTGTTAGTAATGTGATTTTTAGGACTTGTTACGTTGATTCATACAAACAGATAAATATGTAACATTATTTTTTATATTTTTCAATCTTGGGTTAGGTTTTGTACAAATTTTATACAAGTTTTATAAAAATTTTATACAATTATTACAATTATTGGCTTTACC
The DNA here is from genome assembly GCA_033439265.1 of Dillenia suffruticosa. Classification (NCBI taxonomy): domain Eukaryota; kingdom Viridiplantae; phylum Streptophyta; class Magnoliopsida; order Dilleniales; family Dilleniaceae; genus Dillenia; species Dillenia suffruticosa. The sequence goes on from JAVTVX010000001.1 coordinate 14,042,832, forward strand.
AGGTGATGGAACAATCATGAAATGCACTTGTTACGTTGTTACCATTTATCATTATTTGTTATCACTTATTACCATAACTTGTTAGCATTTGTTGTTGGAAATTATTTGTTACCACTTATTAGTATACCATATTATACAAATTTTATATAATTATTGTCTTACTATTTATTACTGGGTGTTGAAGCAATTCATCAAATACACTTATTATTTGTTACCATTTGTTATTTGTTAGTTATCATATATTATCACTTGTTAGATAGAGAATATGAATGCACTTGTTACAATTTGTTATTTATTATAGTATAATAAAAGTATTTTCGGAGAAATACTCAAAAGTTGTTATTTATTATAGTATAATAAAAGTATATATGGAGCAATCAATCGTCAAATGTGCACCTATTACCTTGTTAATTAGTTATTTGTTATAAATCACTTTTTATCACTTGTTATCACTTGTTATCACTTGTTAGATAGAGTAACATTTGCTATATAACCACAATAAAATATAATAATATTTACTATAAAATATTAACATTTACTATTATAATAACGAATATGATAGATAGTAAATTTATTTGTCTCTCATGATGAAAAGATAGTAACATTTACTATTAAACTAACCACAATAGTAAAATTAATAGATAATAACATATTGTAACATTTACTATATAATCATAATAAAATATAGTAACTTTTACTATAAAAACTATAATGAACTGCCGGTTTTAATATTAATTTATTTTAATTCATATTTAATTTAACAATATACCATTTTAACATTTCAATTTTAACATTTCAACGAGAACTCCATAATAACATTTACTATTAAACTAATCACAATAATCCAATTAACAGATAGTAACATATAGTAATATTTACTATATAACCACAATAAAATATAGTAATATTTACTATAAAATAGTAGCATTTAGGGTTATAATAACGGCTGTGTAAACTTAAATTTATTTGTCTCTCATGATAAAATGATAGTAATATTTACTATTAAGTTAACCATAATAGTCCAGCCACAGTAAAATATAGTAACATTTACTATAAAAACTACAATGAACCGTCGGCATGAGGCTTGAACCGCTGGTTTTAACATTAATTTATTTTAATTCACATTTAATTTAACAATATACCATTTAACATTTCAATTTTAACATTTTAACGAGAACTCCATAGTAACATTTATTATTAAGCTAACTACAATAGTTAAATTAACATATAATAATATATAGTAACATTTATTATATAAACATAATAAAATATAGTAACATTTACTATAAAAATTATAATGAACAAACGACATGAGGTATGAATCGCTGGTTTTAAAATTAATTTATTTTAATTCATATTTAATTTAACAATCTACCATTTTAACATTTCAATTTAACATTTCAACGAAAACTCCATAATAACATTTATTATTAAGCTATCCACAATAGTTAAATTAATAGATAATAATATACTGTAGTATTTACTATGTAACCACAATAAAATATAGTAATATTTACTATAAAATAGTAATATTTACTATTATAATAACGGATGTGAAGGTTGCAAATTTATTTGTCTCTGATGATAAAATGATGGTAACATTTACTATTAAGCTAACCACAATGGTAAAATTAACAGATAATAAGATATAGTAATATTTACTATATAAACACAATAAAATATAGTAACATTTATTATAAAATAGTAACATTTACTATAAAATAATAGCATTTACTATTATAATAACTGATGTGAAAAATAGTAAATTTATTTGTCTCTCATGATGAAAGAATAGTAACATTTACTATTAAGCTAACCATAATAGTTGAATTAATAGATAATAAGATATAGTAACATTTACTATATAATCACAATAAAATATAGTAACATTTACTATTATAATAACGGAGGTGGAAGGTAGAAAATTTATTTGTCTACTATGATAAAAGGATAATAACATTTACTATTAAACTAACCACAATAGTCAAATTAACAGATAATAATATATAGTAATCGTTATTATGTAATCATAATAAAATATAGAAATATTTACTATAAAATAGTAACATTTACTATTATAATAACACATGTGAAATGTAGTAAAATTATTTATCTCTCATCATAAAAGGATACTAACATTTACTATTAAGTTAACCGCAATATTCAAATTAAAAGATAATAAGATATAGTAACATTTACTATATAATCAAAATAACATTTACTATAAAATAATAACATTTACTATTAAAATAATAACATTTATTATAATATAGTAACATTTATGGCAAAATAGTTACCGTTATTTATCATTTCCCTTTACACTTATCATTCCTTACTATATTCACCCGTCATCACAACAGCTGAGGCTCCTTTCAAAATCGTGACTACAAAACTTATATTTTGCCATCACAACTTATAGCCATAAGGATAGGCTTATGTAAATTCAGACGTCCTTATATCCGTAAATATAGAGTATTATTTATACAAACGGTTTGCTACCTTTACCCATGGTTCAAATTGTTTTATTGACGACTATTTTAAAACCGTAAAAAAATTTATACTACTCCCGACAGTTTCAACTATAACCGTCTATATTATTTCATAAAATCGTCGATAATACTTAACGAGAGTAAACGTCACTATCGGCACAATGCTTTTAGTTTGTAGTGATATGCTTTCTTCATATTTGATTCATCACAATCAACTCTAAAACATTTGAGCTAAATAAAATAGCCAACTTATAAAAATTTATTGCCTAATATGAAATCCCTGTCATAAATATCCAAAGTATTCTTAACAATCATAGACTTTTCATTCATAGATCTAAATAATAATAGGTTATAATCTATATAAAAAAAAGAAAAAGAAAAAAGATATGGACAAACTGGTTCTCCATGTGTGACTTGAAATTCATGACCCTTTCAAAAATTCTGAAATAAAATAGATAATTGAACAAGGTACTCTAAGTAGCTGTTTGTTTGTAAAACCTTTGTTGTTTTGAAACTTAATTTGAGGTTTAACATGAGTATTCCTGATTTTGAATAAGTTGTGGTTTGGTTTCCAAATCTTAAGGTTTTTTATATGGTAGTTCATAGTCTTAGTGAGGATTTAGAGAAAAGATTGTTCAGTAACTTTCCTATTCTTGAGAATTTGTGGGTTGAAAGGTCTTTAGCTGACGATAAAAATGTGGAGATTTGGCTTCTAGGTCGAGGTTAAAGAAGGTGTAGTTGAATTTGTGGGTGAATAGGACCAATTTGAATTATATTTGTGGTTAAAGAGGGTGAATTTGTAGTTTCTGGGTCTCTGGATGTGATTCATATTTGTGATAATTTTCTGGGGTATTATGAGATGACCAATTTGACATCTGTCGATAAGAGAATTGTTGATGTTGGGCTTTCCATCAATGGGTTTGAGTCGAATTCAAATCATATTGGAGAAGAAATGTTAGCTAATATTATCCGATAAAAGAATACATCTACCTTGAAATAATGGTAACATACACAAAGATGATGTCGCCTAAACACTTTCATCTTCTTGCAAGTATAAGATTGGCTTGGGATAAGTTGAAGACAAAATTTTATTATTATCTTAACAGAGATGAGGATAAGAATTTAATTTTAATCTTAAACTGAATTAAATTTCTATAGTTTGATTTTTCCATGGTTAGTAAGAAACAAATAAGTAAGCTTACTAATGACATAGTCTTAGTTCTCATTGTTTAGCTTAAAACAAGAAAAATATTACAAATGAAAAAAAAGAAATAAAATTTCATTGTCAGAAATCGAACCCGGGTCTTTCAGGTGAGAGCCGAATATCATAACCAATTACATTACAACGGATTGATGAGATTTTTCATGAAATTCTTGCAAACAACACCATAGAAAAAACATGTGATTCATCATCTAAAATGTCAAAATGAAATACTTTGTGAATTAAACTAGGAAACTATAAAACAGACTTAAGTTCATTCAAGGAATTGGACTCTCCTTGCCCTCTAATTAAATTGTCTTATTTGGGTGACTGCCCCAGAGAATTCTGATACCCATTAGTGGATGGTCAAAAAATGTAATATGTTGTGGGGGAGGTTGTGAAAATAATCTTTGTTGGATCAAAATAATTAGACATATTGGAGAAAGCCAATGTCATCCAATAAAAGAATACACTTATCTTGAGATAATGGCAACTTGCAAGCATAACATTGGCTTGGGAAGGTTGACAATAAAATTTAATTATTATCTTAACAGAGATAAGGGTATGAATTTTAATTTTAATCTTAAACTGAATTAAACTTTTATAGTTCAATTTTTTCATGGTTAAAATGAAACAAATAAGTAAGCTTAATAATGACATAGCCTTAATTCTCATTGTTCAGCTTAAAACAAGAAAAATATTACAAATGAAAAAATAAAATAAAATTCCATTGTTGGAAATCGAATCTAGGTCTTTTATGTGAGAGCTAAATATCCTAAGTGTCTGGACTACAATGGATTGATGAGATTTTGCATGAAATTCTTGGAAACAAAACTAAAGAAAAAACATGTGACCCACCATGTGACATGTCAAAATGAAATACTTTGTGAATTAAACTAGAAAACCATAACACAGACTTAACTTTATTCAAGGAATTGGACTCTCCGTGCCTACTAATTAAATTGTCTTATCTGAATGATTGCCCCATAGAATTCTAATGCCCATTAGTGAAGGGTCAAACAAGGTAATATGTTGCGGGGATGTGAAAATAATCTTTGTTGGATCAAAGTAATTAGAGACATATTGAAAAAAAATGTTAGTCAATGTCATCCAATAAAATAATACATTTATTTTGAGATATATTGAGATAATAGTAACATACACAGGTGATGTCGCCTGAGCACTTTCATCTTCTTACAAGCATAAGATTGGTTTGGGATAAGTTGAGGACAAAATTTAATCATTATCTTAATAGAAATAAGGATAAAATTTTAATTTTAATATTGAACTGAATTAAACTTCTATAATTCAATTTTTCCATGGTCAGTAAGAAACAAATAAGTATGCTTACTAATGACATAGCCTTAATTCTCATTGTTTAGCTTAAAATAAGAAAAATATTACAAATGAAAAAAGGAAATAAAATTCCGTTGCCGGGAATCGAACCCGGGTCTTTCGGGTGAGAGCCGAATATCCTAACCGACTAGACTACAACGGATTGATGAGATTTTGCATGAAATTCTTGGAATCAAGACAAAAGAAAAAACATGTGATCCACCATCTAAAATGTCAACATGAAATGATTTGTGAATTAAACTAGGAAATCATAATACGATCTTAACTTTATTCAAGGAATTGAACTCTTCGCGTCCTCTAATTAAATTATCTTATTTGGGTGATTGCCCCAGAAAATTTTGATACCCATTAGTGAAGGGTCAAACAAGGTAATATGTTGCGGGAAGGTTGTTAAAATAATTTTTGTTGGATCAAAGTGATTAGACATATTGGAGAATAAATGTTAGTCAATGTTATCCAGTAAAATAATACACCTATTTTGAGAAAATGGTAACATACACAAAGGTGACATTGCCTAAGCAATTTCATCTTCTTGCAAGCATAAGATTGGTTTGGAACAGGTTGAGAACAAAATTTAATTATTGCGTTAAAAAGATAAGGATAAGAATTTAATTTTAATCTTAAATTGAATTAAACTTCTGTAATTGAATATTTCCATGGTTAGTAAGAAACCAATAAGCTTACTAATGACAGAGCCTTAATTCTCATTGTTTAGCTTAAAACAAGAAAAATATTACAAATGAAAAAATGAAATAGAATTTCATTATTGGGAATCGAACCCAAATCTTTTGTGCGAGAGTTAAATATCCTAATAAACAACTAGATTACAACAGAATGTTAACATTTTGTATGAAATTCTTGGAAACAAAACCAAAGAAATACATGTGATCCACCATCTAAAACATCAAGATGAAATACTTTGTGAATTAAACTTAGAAACCAAAACACAGAATTAACTTCATTCAAGGAATTGGAATCTTCATGGCCTCTAATTAATTGTCTAATCTAGGTGATTACCCCAGAGAATTTTGATACTTGTTAGTGAAGGGTTAAACAAGGTAATATGTTGCCAGAAGATTATGAAAATAATTTTTGTTAGATACGATTAGACATATAGGAGAAGAAATGTTAATCAATGTCATCCAATAAAAGAATACAATGTTGAGCTTCTGACCAAGATTCTTATGGCTAAGTCCTTGAATTTGGCTGCACATACTATGCATGTAAGTTATTTAAACTCAATTTTCTTTATATAGTTTGTCTGATTCTGGTGTTAAATTCGGACTTTATGGATGTACTTTTCATTTGTTTGTTTGTCTCTCGAGCAAGGCGATGAGACTATTATGTTTTTGGGGCTTACACTATGACTTTCTTCTTTTTTTGTGCAGATCATCATTTTGATGGAGTTTCAGAGGCTGTGGAGAGAGCAGACGATAGATCATTTGAGGCATCCGATTGACCCGATAGGTACGGAGGTGTCTCGCTGCAAGATGCTCTTTTATAGAGTGAGAGAGAGATCGATAAGGAGAGGGTGTCTGTGGTTGCTTTTAATGCTTAAAACGAGGAGATGGAGTAGGTAAAGGCTGAACAGGATGCCGTGCTCTAACGGTGCGATGTGGTCTCTAAGAAGTACAAAGAGTTGGAGATGGAGGCCAATGTGGGCGAGGTACATTTGCAAGTCACAGAGAAGCTGGCTGAATTGCATTACCGATCATGATATGTATTTTTTTTATAAAAAAAAATGTGACCGATCATGATATGTCTTTTTTTCAAAAAAAAAAAAAAAAAGACACATCCAATTTGTGAGAATGGAAAAACCTCGCCACAATTTTTTATTATTTTTCATTTTTTTGGAAAATAAACACATTTTGTCTGCATGAATCAAAAAATACTATGATATTTCGTATACTTCTATTGGTTCTATTTACTTTGTTTGTTGGGTTCATAAGAATCCCTTTCAATCAAAAAGGAATCAATTTGGATATATTATCAAAATTAATAAATCCATCTATAAACATTTTACATCAAAATTTGAATAATAATAATTTGGAAGACCGGTATGAATTTATAACAAATTCAGTTCATTCAGTCAATATAGCTCATTCAGGGATATTTATAGCGAGCTTTTATCTATAAGCTTGTTTTGTCATCTCTTCAAAATTTGGACGAAGTTAATTCATTTGCTAAAATAGATTATAAGAAAAGTTTGTGGAACAAAATAAAAAAATATAATATATGATTGGTCATATAATCATGGTTATGTAAATGCTTTTTATGTAGTTTCTTTAACTAAGGGCATAGAAGGATTGGCTAAACTAACTCATTTTTTTATAAACAATCCAGTGTGCCAAGAAGATTATCCATCGGGTAGGGCTATCGAGTGCCAAGCCCCTAGATACCGAAAGTACCAGATCTGAAGTACTCCAAATTTACTCTTGTCCCCGTTGGGGGGTCCCTTTGGATGCAGCGGATGAGAACATGTTGTTCGGTACATCCCAAGTCTATTTAGAATCTGAGGCTCCTCCGGGTACTCTTCTGGTCCAGAAATATTAATAAAACCATTTGATAGTTTTGTTATAAGCAAGCATCTAGCACTTCTTGTCAGTAGTATGCTCCATCACGTATAACGATTAGAAGATTCTTGAGGAGATGTATCATTAGTCGATGATACGTTCATTTAATAGTGAGAGTAATGTTTACCTGTCAAGGAGATACATTTTTTATTAATGACATGTTCGTTCAATAGGATGGATTTTGCCTATCCGTCAAAGAGATACATCCCTTATTGACAACATGTTCTTTCGATAGGATGGGTCATGCCTTTCTGATAGCGAGATACATCCCTTATTGATGACATGTTTATCCGATAAGAGGGGCTATGCATACCCATCGAGAAGATAGTGTTCTAATGCTAGTAAAGGTTCCGAACTTGATATTCATATGTTTTGTGCTTGGCAATGTCTCCACAGCATTTAAGCTAGGTCATCCCAAGATAACATTATAGAACGAGGGTAGTTTAACCACGTTGATCACTGTAGAAGCTATCATGTGATCAGGCAGAGTTCCAAGGATAATAGAAAGTGAAATAATACCTTTGGGGTATATCCATTCATCTAAGAGCCCCTTGATTGGCCTAGTGTGAGGCTGCAAGTGCACACGGGTGAAGCTTATCTATTGGAAAGTATTCTAATAAAGGAGGTTCAGCCAACCCCTTGATCCATGAAAATTCTCCTCACTTCATATTGTCCAATCTGTGCAGGGATAATAAGGAAGTCGTGCCGATCCAAATCAACCCACTACCAGATCTTCACCGTTGAACCGATCATTGGTTTTTTCTTTTTAGGCTGCTTCTCGATATAGGTGGCAAGGACTTCTTTGGACGTGGAGTTAGATGGCTTGGTCTTCTAGAAGATTGAAGCTACCAAGTGCCTCTCTTCATTCGATCATGTGTACTCTCAGTCATGCTAATGTACTACTCTTAAGATATGGGTTGGGAGGTAAGGTTCTGAGGGGTCGTATCCTCCCTACACTTGGAGGATTACTCTGACTAGTTGGTTGTGGGCATCCCCCGAGATTGGCAACTCAACTCACATGTTTTCTCGCTTTGTGATGTGTGAGCCTTGAGGAGGGAGGCCTTCTCTTTCTGTACTTATGAAACTTTGCAGCTGACCGCATCGAATGAGGAATTCAAGTTCATCTTTCAACTTCTTACACTTGTCTGTTAGATGACCATAATCCTAGTAGAAGTGGCAGTATCGTGTCTTATCTTTTTTGGAATCATCTTCCATGGAACAAGGGGCCACCTGACATAGGGCTTATTTCAGATCTAGAGGAGAACTTGGCTAGGTGCCTCATTTAGAGGGGTGTAATTGGTGAACCTTCATTGTAGTGAGGGTCCTTACCGAGCCCTCTGGGGTGAGAACTGTCAGGGTGATCGACTACGCTCATTCTGAGCTAGTTAGTTTCATCATTTGTCGAAGGCTTCAGTATCTTCTACGGTAATATAGTTCTATACATGAGCATAAAATTCTTGGATAGTAGATGGGGGTTTTTAGTGATGTATGTTTTCATCCCTTATGGTTGTAGCCTTATGAGTAGCGATGAGAAAAGGGACGTGGGCTTTCTCTTGGCTCCTCTACTCATTATGAAGTGCGCCTTAAACTGTTATTAGAGTTAGGAAAAACTCTTGATACTGAATGGGAGGAGTGAATTGAACCATATTAATACATTACCCTTTAGGGTCGTAGGAAAGTGTTTGTACATGGCGGCGTTTACGTGTTTCTTGAAATCATCACAGTTACAAAGTGAGCCACATGATCCCAGGGGCCAGTATTACCAACATATCTCTCTGTAGGAGGAGAAGCATGTCATGAGGCATTGGTTCTGAGGAAATCTTGGAATCGAATGGCAAGAGACCCTAGGATATTGAGCAGGTTCACCTCTTCTTATGTTAGCACGTTTCAATTTGTTTGCCATGAGTTCTTCGACCTGTCTCATTAGATTATCATGGTCATGTCGGCAAGTTACTGATAACTCTCGGCACTCTTTGGGCTTGAGTCTTCATGAGCATAGGTGACCTAATCCGTATGAGGAGGTTTGTGTTCCTAGTCTGAGGGTGCAGCTAAGTTCCTCCAATTGCTTACTTATGTTTTATATCTTAGACTCCAGTCTTTCCACCGGGGGCCAGGTGGCCCTTTCTGGACAAGCAAGAACAACGGGTGGAACCGGTTGATTTTGGTGAATGACCGGCGGTTGAGTCTTGGGTGCATTAGCGACAACAAAAACTTTTGCTGGGTTGCTTGGCGCTATAGGTTGGATGGTATGCATCGAGATGCTAGTGTGTCCTTCCATCACGGACGAGGCTTTGGAAGTGGTTCTAGTCTTTCTCTTGGGAGGAATATTTTTTATAAAGCAAAGCACGTAATAACCTTCTTTTTAGTCTATTCCTGTAAACAGTGCCAATCTATTGGAGGTAGATTTAGCACCACAGACAATAGCTATGTTAACTCAAATGGGTTGACTGGTCATCTGACGATCTTCATTGATGAGAGCTATAAAAAGTTAGCGGAGGGTACTACGACAGGGAGATTTTGACGTTCAAGTCAGAAAATAGATTTTGAAAAGAGAAACGAACTGAAAAAGAGAGTTTTGTATGTCCTTATATGCTTTGTGTAAGTTCAGAGAGCATATCTAGTTGGTAGGCTTGATGATGTATATGTAGTTTCCATATGCGAGTGTTGTGTGGATGTGGAGCGTTAAAACCTTAATTTTCTTATGGAAATATCTCGAGATTATGGGATCATAGAGTAAGATTTCCAAAAATTTCAAATTCTTACCGGTTTGAAAAGTGCTGATTGTCATGGAGATTATTTTCCTTATCAGCTACAATTGGAAGTCTCCTTTCCATCTAAGAAAGATTTTTTCCCTGTTCGTAGGAAAAGTAAATATTCCCTTGGCAGATCAAGTGATAATCGTCAAGCACTGAAGAGGTCAAAGGGCTGATCAGCTTTGAATTGAGCAGAATCTGATCGATGGATATCAAGATAGGATGGACCATACCTACCCATTTGGGAGATAAATCCCACGTTGACGGTACACTTCGGTTTATTATGTCCATTGGGCTATAGGTTCGGAGGTCTCAAGTCTCACGAAGATGGGCCTTTGGGGCATACCCTAACAATAACCAAATTGATCCTCTTTTGACCAAATGCCAAATGAATCATCATGATCTTCAGAATCGACTATTTCATGTGATCATAAAGTTGACTCATATCGATTTTCAAAATTGAGAACCCATCTTACCTTAGGTTTTTCTCCTACAAAAACACATCACGTTAAATACAATAAGGATATTACTTGTGAAGTTTGTCCTAAGAATAAACGCATCTTAGGTTTATGAAACAACATCATAATGTAGTTGTTATAGCCTATTTTCCAACACTTTGGAGACAACCTTGTAGAACATATTACAAAGTGAGATAGGTGTGAGATCTTACATCATTTCTGGCTTCTTATTCCAACATAGTAGTCAATCATTCAATCTTCTGGAATGAAATTATCATTTAGGCATTGGATAGCAAGTCCTAACAACATAACTTCAATGATACTTTAGAACTTCTTATAAAACTTGCTTTCATCCCATCACATGCTTGTGATTTGCCACGGTGCATACTGAAAACAACTTTCTTCATCTCATTCTCTAAGAAAGGAATCAAACTCATTTCTACTCATCCAATACCTAACAACACACATAATATAAAAATCATTAGCTATACAAGTTTAAACAACTAAAAGACTTTTAAAATATCGTACCACATGATCTCCTAAATCTTGAGACTACTTATGGCATGAACAGCCCTCGTTATGGAGCTCATTCTTTTTGCTTGAACTTGTCATACTATGAAAAACCTATTGTTTAAGTCGCTCACCCGCAGTATTTCATGGTACTATTTTTAACTTCATGAAACTTTATATGATCTGCTTGTCTTTATAACTTTTGAAAATCCTCATCTCCTATTTTCACCTATCTAACCTATTCTCATCTAAGGTTTTTATATTATTACCCACTGCATTAAGGCTGCATCATAATCCTCTAACAGCATCTTGACTTGCTCTCGTTATCTTATCTAGATCAATTCTTTCTAAAACAGCATTTGTATTCTCTACCAAGTCTTCACTACCGGCTTCCATTTATGACATCTCGTTCTACAGCCACCTACCACCCATGTTTTGTTGGTCCTAATGAGACAGTACTCTTATCTGTCTGCCATAGGCACATTTAATTGGTTTGTGATGAATTTCAAAAAGCTTTTTGGTGGGTGTCAACCAATAAAAATAAAATTACATGCTTCACATAATACAAGTATAAGGTGAGTAGAGTCGTCTTCTCATAGAGAGACAAATTTATGGACCCTATAGTACTCGAACCGGATTAATCGATAAAAACCAAATATCGACGGTGAAAACAAAAAAAAAAATAGGGAGGCAAATTTACTTCTTTTAAGAAAAGAAATGTATGGGGGTTGAAAATTAATGAATTAATTTAAGAAAATAAATAATTAACTCAAGACAAATAAATAACTCAAAATTAGAAAAATAAAAATCAATAGAAAATCAAACTTCTAGCTTAAGATATTATATCCACATTGATCCATCTAATTGATCATTGATATGAAAATGAACTCAACAAATCATAAATAAATTGGTTATAATTGTTCAAATACTGCCGAACAACCAAACCTCCTTACTTTGTCGATAATTAAAAAACTCTTGTTAATTAGTTTTCTAATCAAAAGACAATTCTAAAAAAAATCATAAGATTTAGTATTTCAACAATATTAAAAATTAGAGAGACCCAAATTCTAATCAATAAATATACAAGTAGATTTATTTAAATTAGATTACTTAATTCTATAAAATCAATTAGATTGCTTGTGAGGCCCTAAAATTATATCATATATCATTATATTAAAACAAACAAACAACTACAAATTAATCATTTTAATCGGTTATAGACTATTCCAGACTTATCAAATACAAGCCAAACTATTCAATAAATCTAGAACTATCATAAACCCTAGAGTCCGGAAAATGAATAAATACTTATAAATTATTAAGATAATATAATCAATTAGATCTCACAATTATAAAGAATTAAGATTTCAATAATATTTTAATTAGGAAAGAAAATTAGAAGCAAACCATGAAAAAAAGAAAAAAAACACGAAATAAATAAATTTGTGGAAAAAGAAAGGCAAACCTCCTACCTCCCCCTTTTTGCATGAAGCGTTTAATGCTCTTTTTTATATAGGAGTAAATCTCTAATTTTTAAGAATAATCTTTCTAATTCTTAGACAACTAGTACTTAATAAAAGAGTCTTGTTAATGGAAAATAACCTAATTGACTAGTAAAAGAAGTAAACTACCTAAAAGATGAAGTTTACCAAAGATTGACTATCCACAGGTCTATTTCCTATATATTAGGAACCTCAAAATGTTGAACACGTTTAATGCTTCCAAAACATATTTCAGTCTTCCACATGCTCATATGCAAATAGAAAAAACCGATGCTGTTTTTGCCACCAAAATTCCTTTAGTTAACCTTGAAAATCATATGCCAATGCAATAAAGTAGGAGCATGACTATCCACAGTCTTCTTCTCGCATTCCTCTTACGCTTCAATGTCTCAAATCAACTCATTTTCTTTCTTTTTCTCTACGACTCTTCCCCATCAAGAACATATCCATTAATGTAATAATCATCCAAAAATAAAACAAAATCAACTATAACTATTACACCAATTTATATCTTATCATCTTTCATAAAACCGTTCCATATATCCATTTCTTCCATATATGAAGTAATTACTTGGAAGTCTCTCATACTTAAAACATAATCTAATCCCAATTGCGGGGTTTTTTATATCTTTATATGTCTTTTCACTGGACTCTTTACATTAAACTTCACCCTTAGGTATATATTACTGTGTTACACATAAAAGTATCTGTAATCGTTTCAACATATTCCCAAATATAGTTACCAATAAACAGTGTAACATCCCGCCCCGTGAGCCAATAATCATAGCGGCATCACAAAGTCAAATTATGGATATCTCAAACTCTTTTTACTTATAAACAAAACGTTATGCCCATTAAATGGGTCATAAATAAAACGGTAGGCAAACACAATTATCAAAGAAAAAGCAAAAAATTAATAAAACGGTTGGCTTTGCAAACAAACTTATTTACATAAAATTCGTCTCCAATGGACATACTAGTGGTCACAATCTCTCTTTTCCAATCTTAAGATTCAGTCCCTAAAATTCAGGGTATGAATCTTTGCGTAACCAAAAATATATATATATTTACATAAAATTCACTTTTTTCACATAGGTTGTGCCCGTGTAGAATAATACTTGGGGAAAACTTTATTTCTATCTCACAAGGGTACTTAGAAAATTTTCTTCTCAATTGGATGGGCCATAGAAACCTTGGTTTAACATAACTAGCTTGGTGATTTCAATCTTTCTAATAACTTGTAGAAGGAGGAGAAGAAAGTGTAACTTACAATGACAAATTAAGACAGTTTATGCACATATCTCAAGATTCTATATTAATTGGATATCATATGGATGCAACGATGATGGCACAACAAAGTATCACATAATCATTATAAATAAACTCGAAGAAACATCGACTAAAATCTTAAAACGATGATACTCTTAATTATTTGTTTTCTATGCTTGTCATAAACTTATCATGTGTTTGCATTCGCCAAATGGAGTACATGTGCTTGAACTCAATGGGAAGACAAACATATGCCTGAGTTCCTCAAGCGGAAGGCATGGTAGTGACATGTGTTTGGTATTTCCCTAACAAAAGGCGATGGAACTTATACCATGTGCTTGAATTCTACAAGCGCAAGGCTTTAACTTGTTTGTTATAAAAAAAGTACTTATCTACGGATTAACCAAAATGGATTATCTCGTTAAACGTGAATGTATAAAACCTATAAACAATTCACGGTTAATCAAAATAGATTATCTAAAATCATGAAATGCGTAACAGAAAATAAATGATGCACAGATGCTCATGACTAAGAGATAATTCAGACCAAATTATTTGGGGTTGAGTAGTCGGATATTATATCTCTTAATCAAAGATTTTGAGTTAAAATTCTGAAGAAAAAGAATGTCACGGACCCAAATAACGAATTCAAACCCAATATGAGAACTCAGTCCAAAAGATCGACATGTTTGGTGATAGAGTTTATTGGATTTAAGTACTATTTTATGATTTTTTGAAGATCCGATATGTGATTTGTAATATTACCCTCCTCTTGAGCAGTCGAACATCCATGGACGGCTCTCACTCTGGACGGCTCGCACTTTGAACTGCTTTCACTCTTGTGGGTAGCCCTTTTTCTCTTCGGACGGCTCTCACTCCGACACCAAGTAACCATTTTTCATTTTGGACGGCTTTCACTCTAACACCAGATTACCCTTTTTCAGGTAGCCCTTTTCTAGATAGCCCTCTTCCAGGTAGCGCTTTTCCATATTAGACCGAAGGCTCTGATATCAATTTGTCACGGATCCAAGTAATGGACTCAATCCCAATAGGAGAATTCAGTCTAAAAGATCGACCTGTTGGGTGAGAGAATCTATTGGATTTAATTATTATTTTATGATTTCTTGAAAATATGACGTGGGATTCGTAACAAAGAATTTAGGAAAATCAACTCCTAAAATGAGTATCACAATATTCGAATCGAATTAATCGGACAAAATTCGGATACTGGCGGAGAAAACCAAAAAAAAATTTCAACTTGTTACATCGAGTTTAATTCTTCCCACTTGAACTACCAAAGGTTTTAGAAATATTCTTCAAATCTTCTACCGGAACATGAAATTTATATAATAGAAGTTATTTAAAGTTTTTTTTCTCACAAAATGTATTGTTTACAAAATTACAAAATATGACCAGTATAATTTTATTTTTGCTTTCACGTTGGGCCTTGGGATTTTGCAGAACTTCTATTTCTGACACTTTACTCCCAAGGGCTTCGACAGTGAACAAGGATAAAGGAAATCTGGATTTCTTGACATGGGTGATTCTTGGTGCTAGTGGGGAATGAGTTTTCGAAGCTCAGGGAAGCATTTGGGAGCTTATTTTTGCTTTCACGTTGGGCCTTGGGATTTTGCAGAACTTCTATTTCTTACACTTTACTACCAAGGGCTTCGACAGTGAACAAGGATAAAGGAAATCTGGATTTCTTGACTTGGGTGATTCTTGGTGCTAGTGGAAAATGAGTTTTCGAAGCTCAGGGAAGCATTTGGGAGCTTCAACCGTCGACTGGTAGTGGTGGCAGCAGGGTTTCATGGTGGCGACGAAGGAGCAAACATGGTGACTCAAAAATTGGAGCTCTTGGTAATCGAAAAGGTACTCTGAGGCCGTTTTCGAATTTAGAAGAGATGGAAATACATTGATTAGGAGCTTTAATCGGAGGGTTTTTGAAAGTAGCCGGCGGAGGACGAAGCTTTCGATCGGAAACGGTGGCGGTCAAGGAAGAACAAATGCAAAAAAAAACTTGAAATTGATGATCTCTCAAGGTCTTGGAGATTAATTGAAGCCATGTTCATGTTCAGAGAGAAGAGAGAGACTATATCTTCGAGTATCAATTTACCCAAACCTATAACATAAGTAAAATTTAGATTTAATATCAACAATTTCCTTAAATTTTTAATAGTTTTTAATAATGTACGAAAATTCGTAATTACTATAATTAAATTTTATAACTAGAATATTATTTCAAAATTGAGAAATTATTTTTTGAAAATATTATAATTTTTTAAAAAAAATTCTCGAATTATTGTCTAAACTTAATAAACTCTTTTAATATTACATCCCGACCCTCAAGTTTAGTACGCAACAACCGTCGCATTATCTCGGCATACGGACTGAATCTCCTCATATATCGGGACAACGCAAGACATTCCACATGTTCAAAACTGTTTTTAAAACTATTTAAAATCATATAAACAACCAACCCGATCCATCCAATCTCAATAGCATGCACGAGACCAACCCGACCATTCCAAATTTCAATATATGCTCTAAACCAATACAATCAATAATTAATTTTTAAAAATATTTTCAAAATTCACAATAAAAATACAAATATCTCATATAAACAAAAATAAGTTCATGAAAGTAAATTTAATATTATTTGCAAGGTTCCAAATGGTCGAAGAGTGAATTCCACCAATAATTGCCCACAAAAAAAAAAGAAAATAAAGTAAATATCAATCGAATCCAAATCAAATAAAATTACAAAATTCTTTTTTCATAGATTTTATTACCTTAATCCCAAAAATTGAAGTTATACTATCAATACCTATCAAAAATCAGAAAAAACACTTCTCCAATCATTACAAACAAAGTCTTCTGTTTAAATTTTCTCTGAAAAATGTGAAAGAGATGAGTGAGTACTATAAATACTTAGTGGGTGGAGTGCAATGGTATAATTGTGTAGTGAGTGTAGGGAAATCAAAAACACACATATCATAAATAACTCATTTCATAAGAAATAAGTTCAGCAAATCACAGTAATTTCAGATAAACATGTATTCACAAATTTTAGACTTTCTTAAAATCACAAGATTTCTGTAAAAAAAACACTTCTGCCCAAGGTTTGGCCTAACCCAGGTAGAAGCCCGCCAATGAGTTTTCAATCCACTTAACTCGAAATATTATATCCCCCTACAATAGCTTTAACTCGTACTTCACCGGAGGTGCATCCAGATATAGCATGATTTCGACAGAGACAGTCACGTCTGCCTACCCCGCTCATCCAACCCCAACCACGTTACTCCGTCGGGTCGCTCCATGTATAGTCATTTATCTCATACACCATCTTTTCACAAATATTCAAATCACATTTTGTATGATATGTTTTAACAAACAATTCTTAAAATCATACCAAATCATTCATGAATCAAATATCCAATAACATATAACACACATTCATTTATAAATACAATGAATGGATATGTGATTCAAATTTTTATTTCAAACATCCCATAATCACAAAATTTTATATTAAAGATATAAAATCATTCAAAATCATTTATTAAATAATTTTAAACAATTTGTTCACTTAAAAGTATAATAAACCTTCTACTCACCTCAGGAGGGTATTCACTCCCTATACAGTATCAGCTCCAAATAAATCACCTTTCAAGCTCCAATGAATTGTCCCAAGTCAGCAATAATAATTTTTGGGTCATTTCTTCTTAAATTCAAAGGTTTTCAAAATTTTCTTAATTGTATTTAAACCCTAATTTCGAATATTTTCTTGTTCTTGTTCTCATTTTATCAATTTGTCATTTTAAAGCTCTGAGAGTCTAGTTTCATGAAAACAAAACCACATTTGAATTGTCTATATGCAGAAGAAGTTATGAGGGTAAGATCATAGCATGCACAAACTATCCCTTTTGCAGAAAAATCAAGATTTCACTTAGAAAATCAATGAACTTTTTCCTTTGCATTGGACAAAAGTAGAAGAAATATGTAATAGCAAAATAAGGGGTTTCATTTTGATGAAATATATGTACCCTATAGTAGCAGTAACATCATGCTACATTAAGAAACTATAATTTACAAGGTTCAAAAGCATAAAACTTCAACACATGACATTAGTCGTAATTATTCAGCAAATAACGACTCACAATTTCAAAACGACACAAAGTGAATTAACTAAACTCTTCCAAATTTATGTTTCGATCAACAATGACAAAAGAAAACCAGAAAAAAAAAGAAAGAAAAACCAAGTCTTTTTTTTTTCATGTATGTCTTCGTACGAGTTAAGAGAAAACAAATAATAGGGAAATTGAGGAAGATAGGCCAGTGAGCAAAGAATTCCATGATGGCATAAGAAGCAGAGAATCACGAAGAACAGATTCAAAATTAGTCTCGTTCAAGTTGACGGCGGAGTCCAAAAAATTGGCATTTTCGGTGAATGATCGGAGAAGTGATCGAGATCTAATTGGTGGAGATGATGAGGCTGACCATGGGATGCCGAGAGATCCAATCCAAGAGTGAGAGAAGATGGGATTGTGTCTTGAGATGCTTGGATTGTTGTTGGATTTGCAGACAATGACACCCAACCAAAAGAGAAGATGGAGAAAAAGTGAAAAGGGGAGGGAGAGAGAGAGGGAGGGGAAATGGGTTTTGGGTAAATTGGGAAAGTTGGGGGAGAATAAGAGTGTTTGACTTTTCTTTTCTTTTTTTTTTAGACATTACAATACCCCCTAAAAAAAATTTCATTCTCAAATTTAAAAGAAAATTATATATAAAAGAGGTAGGGGTATTGTTTCTGCATTGTACCCTCGGGTTCCCAAGTTTCTTTTTTGACTTGGTTACTTCTCCATAGTACCTTGACTATAGGGATTTTTTTACTTCTCAATTATTTGGTCTATCGATCAATGATCTTTATTGGTTGTATCTTAAAACTCAAATTTTCATTTAACTCTACTAGAGGAGCTTCCAATACATACGAAGGATCCGCTAAGTACTTTTTCAACATTGAGACATGAAAAATATCATGGATCCTCTACAATTCTGGTGGCAAGTCTAACCGGTATGCCACTTGTCCAATCCTTTTAAGGATTTTGAAGGGACCGATGTATCAAGAGTTTAACTTTTCTCGTTTCTAAAATCGAATTATTTCCTTTCAATGAAAGACCTTAAAAAATATCTTATCTCCTATTTCAAATTCCAAAGGTTTTCTGCTCTTGTCGGTATAGCTCTTTTTTTTATCTTTAGCCCCCCGAATCAGCTTCACCTTTTTTTTAGTGGCATCAATTAATTCTATACTTTCAATCTTTCTCTCACCAACCTCGTTCCAACACAACGGGGTCTGACACTTCCTTCCGTAAAGAACTTCATAAGGAGGCATCCCTATGCTAGCTTGATAGCTGTTATTATAAGCAAATTCAACCAATGAAAGGTGCCGCTACCAACTTCACTGGAAATCCAAGACACACGCCCTCAACATGTCCTCTAAAGTCTAAATTGTACGCTTCAATTGCCCATCGGTCTGAGAATAGAAAGTGGTACTAAATTTCAGCTTAGTCCCTAAGGACTCTTGCAGCTTAGGTCAAAATCTAGAAATAAATCGAGGATCACGGTTCGATACAATAGATACCGGAATGCTGTGAAGTCTCACGATCTCGTTAATATATAATTTAGCCAATTTTTCTAAAGAATAGGTGTTCTGAATTAGCAAGAAGTGAGCCGACTTGATGAAATGGTCCACAATCACTCAAATGATATCATGACATTTGGAGTATGTGGCAATCCCACAACGAAATCTATAGTAA
The DNA here is from genome assembly GCA_033439265.1 of Dillenia suffruticosa. Classification (NCBI taxonomy): domain Eukaryota; kingdom Viridiplantae; phylum Streptophyta; class Magnoliopsida; order Dilleniales; family Dilleniaceae; genus Dillenia; species Dillenia suffruticosa. The sequence goes on from JAVTVX010000001.1 coordinate 14,062,756, forward strand.
TATGTTCCTATTTCCATTCGGGAATCGGCAGTGGTTAGAGAACACCGGCTGGCCTATGGTGTTTAACTTTGACTTGTTGGCACACTAAACATTTAGCAACAAACTCAGTTATCTCTCTCTTCAATCCGGACCACCAATATAATTCCTTGATGGTTCGGTACATTTTGGTACTCCCCAAATATATAGCATAAACTGAGAAATGGATCTCTTCAAGTATGGCTTTCGAAGATTCTCATCCTTCAGAATACATATGCGTTTCCCATAAGTTACAAGTCTATCTTCCCAGATCGAAAACTCACCACCTTCCCCTTTTTAAATCTTATCCACTAAGCCTTTCAATTCCTCGTCAGACACTTAAAGCTCCCAAATGCAGTCTACCACAGTAGGTCTGACCATAAATTTCGCTAATAGAGCACCTTGATCATTGTTAGCCAATTCGACTCTAATGGCACGAAATCCATCCAAACAAGAGAGATAGGAACTCTCTTGATTTGTCAAAATTGAAGACTTGTGACTTAAAGCATCTGCAACAACATTCGTTTTCCTAGGGTGATAATCAATCACCAAATCATAATCTTTGATTAGTTCCAACCATCTCCGCTGCCTCATGTTTAACTCCTTCTGAGTGAACAAGTATTTCAGACTTTTGTGATGTGTAATGATTTTACATGTAATTTCATATAAATAATGCTGTCAAATCTTTAAAACAAAAACAATGACAGCTAACTCCAAATCATAAGTAGGGTAGATCACTTCATGTTTCTTTAATTGGCGAGAGACACAAACAATCACCCTATCGCCTTGCATCAACACACACCCTAGTTCTTGCTTGCTAGCATCACTATATACCACAAATTCACCACCGCCTAGTAAGAAGAGCAAGGATAGGGGCACAGGTCATTCTTCGCTTAAACTCTTGAAAACTACCCTCACACATTTCATCTCATTCAAAATTGACTCCCTTCCGAGTCAAATTAGTCATTGGATTTTCTATTTTTGAGAATCCTTCTACGAATTTTTAATAATACCCTACTAATCCAAAGAAACTTCTCACCTCAATGACATTCTTAGGCTGCTCCCACTTCAGAATGGCTTCTACCTTCTTTGGTTCCACAAAAATCCCAACTTTGGAAACCACATATCACAAAAACCCAATCTCTCTTAGCCAAAACTCACATTTGGAGAATTTGACATATAATTTCTTCTCCCTAAGAGTTTGCAATATGGTTCACAGATGTTCGGAATGTTTTTCATCACTCTTGGAATATACCAAGATGTCGTTAATGAAAATTATGACAAATTTATCGAGATAGGGATGAAACACTTGATTCATGAGATCCATGAAGACTGCAGGAGTATTCTTCAACCCAAAGGGCATTATCAGAAATTCATAGTATCCATACCGTGTCCTAAATACAGTCTTGTATACATTATCACCCTTGATTCTCAATTGATGATACCTCGATCTCAAATCTATCTTTGAGAACACACTAACCACTTGAAGTTAATAAAAAAAATCATCAATCCTCGGGATTGAGTTGTCGGTAATCAATACATAATCGGATGATTCCGTCATTCTTCTTCACAAATAGAACCGGAGCACTCAAAGGCGAAGTACTCGGTCTGATGAACCCTAGTCCAATAACTCTTGGAGCTGAACGTTCAACTCTTTTAACTCTACGGATGTCATTCGATAGAGAGGAATTGAGATTGGAACAGTATCGGGAATTAAATCAATAGAAAAGTCAAATTCCCGAACAGGAGATAGCCCAGACAATTCTTCTAAGAAGACATCAGGAAATTAATTCACCATAGAAATAGCAACTAGATTAGAACTTCCCACCATGATGTCAACGATGTGAGCTAAATAAGTTTCGCATCTTTTATGCACTAATCTCCGTGTTTTAAGAGCTAAAATTATATAGCTCGGCAAGACTCACCGCTTACTCTAGAACACAAGTGGAGGACTTTCCGCTTTATGGAATTCCACTTTCTTGGTGAAACAATTTACTAAAATTCTGTGAAGACACAACCAGTCCATGCTTAGTATGGCATCAAAATCTTTCATTTCCAATGGAATCAAGTCCGCTTTGAGAGTTATCTCACCTACCTTCACTTCACAATTCTTATATACCGTATCCCTAATCAATTGTTATCCCAAAGGGGTGATAACCAACAATTCTTCAACAAGCGGGGTTAAAGATCTATCAGAATACCTAGCAAATTTTGTACTCACAAATGGATTATTAAATCCCATATCTATTAGTATACGAGCATCTACCCCAAAAATTTTCATCGTACCTATTAATATAGACTATAAACAAAATCATTAGTCAACTCACAAATTTATCATTCATATATAGCCCTTTATGACATTTCGTTGCATTACATAATCATGATCAATTCATATATCTACCTATTATAGAAATTCACCTTCTAACATAATCATAATATCATACTAATGATCATAAACAAAATCATATCATTGACATTCTTCAAATCATAATAGTAACATCTATATCATATTTTTAAATTAGTTAGTTCAAGTTCCAAAGTGGTTTACCTGTAACCACGTCCGGATTGGCTTTGGCTCTTCATTGATCATAGCATAGATTTTTGTCTGAGATTTAGGCTAGGGACGTTGAGTGGGGACGGTTATGCTATTGCTTCCTATACCCGTCTTAGGAGTGTTTTAGGAGTAACACTGGTGGAAGGTGCTAAAATAATAGCCTGATCTCTCTTGGAACCACTAGGAGGTCCCCGAGCTCGACAACTTCCTTACCTTTTTGCATTCAACTCTGGGCAAGTGTATCGGAGATAACCCTCCTTCTCGCAATGATAACATCTTTTGGATCCCCTACACGGATCCAAATGGTATCCCTTGCAATTTAGGTAAAATTCTCCTCTACCACCTCTTGATCTTACTCCTGTACCAACAATTCTACTAGAGCATCTAGCTTGAAAGCTGATTGGCTTTGGGGAGAGCCAACCAACCTTGAAATGGTTCCACCACTATAAGAGCCCGTGTTTCTATTCTTAGAACTTTGGTCTAGAATGAAACCACTCGACCTCTTTCTCTTCCCATGGTGTTCTCTGACTTTACTTCTCTCTATCACAATTTTCTTGGCCCTTAAAGCCAAGTCTAGGACATTTTGGAATATATGCCCTTTAGTGACTGACATTTTCTCTCCTATACTAAAGTTTAATCCTAATTCAAATTTTGCACACAGAGACTTTTCAGAATTTACAAACTCTGGAATATAAGTGGCAAATTCCCTTAGTTCTACCTCATATTCAGACACTGTCTTGTTTCCTTGAGCAAGCTTGAAGAATTCCCCTCTCTTCTGGTCCCTATAGAACCATGTATAATATTTCTCCTCAAAATCTCTGAGGAACTCTCCCCATGTAAGTGGTGTAGTCACTCTACCCTTCACATTTTCCCACCACGTCCTAACACCCTTATCCAATAATTTCACTGTCACCCACAATTTCGTCTCATCATCTAGCCTCATGTCAGTGACAGTCTCTTGAATTCAGCCAATCTACTCCTTGGCCACGGAAGCATCACACGTGCTGGAGAATGTCTCACATCTGAGTTGTCTTGTCTCTTTGATTAGTTTTGACAACTCAACTGTAGGACGATCGGTCGATGTAACAACCGGAAGAGTAGGTGCAATGGGAACACTTGGTGCAACTGCCAACCATAGGAGGAAGAACCGACGGAGGAGCTGAGATTGGATGCAAAGTTTGGTACTGTGCTCTGTAAGTAATCCACCACTCCATCACTTGCTGGAGAGCGGCTATAGGGGGAACAGGAATCTCGGTTGAAGGGGCCAGATGTGTAGACACCGATAGAAGTAGAGCATATGAAGATGACTCATCCTCACGCTCTTGATGAGGAATTTTACTCACATTTCTCATTCTTCTACGTGGAGGCATGATTATTTACAAAAGAAAAGTGATATTTAGCATACAGGGTTAAGTGAGAAACTAATTACTTAACCTCCTAAAAATGATGCTCCTAGTTCCCTAAGAATCCATTAAAAACTTTTGTACATTTTTTGAAAAATCTTTTTTTTTTTAATCTGAATTTCAGTAGAAAAACGTTTTTAAAACTTTTCGAAAACCATTGGGGACATTTGGAGACATTTTAAATTTTCAAACATTTTAAAACTCGAGCTGGGCTATGATACCAATAAAGTTATCACGTCTCGACTCTCGAGTCGAGCATACAACAACCGTTACATTATCTCGGCATACGTGCAAAATCTTCCCATATACCAGGATAAACCAAAACATTCCACATGTTCAAACCTGTTTTCAAAACTATTTAAAATCATACAAACAACCAACCATATCCATCCAATCTCAATAGCATGCACGAGGCCAACCCAGTTATTCCAAATTTCAATGTATGCTCTAAACCAATACAGTCAATAATTAATTTTCAAAAATATTTTCAAAATTCACAATAAAAGTATAAATGTCTCACATAAACAAAAATAAGTTTGCGAAAGTAAATTTAATATCATTTACAATCTTTCAAATGGTTTAAGAGTAGATTCCACTAATATCTACCCACAAAAAAAAAAGAAAATAAAACAAGTATCAATTGAATTAAAACCAAATAAAAGTATAAAATTCTCCTTCCATAAATTTTACTACCTTAATCTCAAAAATAGAAATTATACCATCAATACCTATAAAAAAATCAGCAAAAACACTTTCAAACAAAGTCTGCCGTCTAAAATTTCTCTGAAAAATGTGAAAGAGAGGAATGAGTACTATAAATATTCAGTGGGTGGAGTACAATAATATAATTGTGTAATAAGTAACGGGTGAGTGTAGGGAAGTCAAAAACACACATATTATAAATAACTCATTTCATAAGAAATAGTTTCAGTAAATCGGAGTAATTTCAAATAAACATTCATTCACAAACTTTAGACTTTCCGAAAATCATGGGATTTCTCTAAAGAAAACACTTCCACCCAATATTTGGCCTAACCCGAGTAGAAGTCCGTCAAGGGATTTTCAATCTACTTATTTCAAAATATTATATCTCTCTATCTTGGCGTTGACTCGTACCTCACCAGAGTGCATCCGGATATAGCACGATTTCGACAGAGATAGTCACGTCAGCATCCCCCGCTCATCTAACCCCAACCATGTTACCCCATCGGGTCGCTCCGTGGAGGGAATGACTATAGTCATTTACCTCATGTACCATCCTTTCACAAATATCCAAATCACATTCCATGTGCCATATTTTAACAAACAATTCTCAAAATTATAACAAAACATTCATGAATCAAATATCCAGCAATATATGATACACATTCATTTATAAATACAATGGATGCATATGTGATTCAAATTTTCATTTCAGATATCTTACAATTACAAAAATTTATATAAAAAGATACAAAATCATTCAAAATCATTTATTAAAGAATTTAAAACAATTTGCTTACTTAAAAACATAACGAACCATCCACTCACTTCAGGAGAGTATTCACTCCTTATACATTATCAGCTCCAAAGAAATCTCCTTTCAAACTCCAATGCATTATCCTAAACCAGCAACAACAATTTTTGGGTCATGTCTCCTTAGATTCAAATGTCTACAAATTTTTCTTAATTGTATTTAAACCCTAATTTCGAATATTTTCTTATTCTTGTTCTTATTTTATCAATTTGTCATTTTAAAATTTTGGGAGTTTAGTTTCATGAGAACAAAATCATATTTGAATTGCCTATATGCAGAAGGAGTTATGAGGGTAAGATCACAGTATGTACGAGCTGTCCCTTGTGCAAAAAATCAAGGTTTCTCTTAGAAAATCAATGAACTTTTTCCTTTGCATTGGACAAAAGTAGAAGAAATATGTAAGAGCAAAATAGTGGGTTTCATTTTGATGAAATATATGTACCCTGCAGTAGCAGTAACATCATGCTACATTAAGAAACTATAATTTACAAGGTTCAAAAGCATAAAACTTCAACATATGACATTAGTCGTAATTATTCAGCAAATAACGACTCACAATTTCGAAACCACACACAGTGAATTAACTAAACTCTTCCAAATTTATGTTTCGATCAGCAGTGACAAAAGAAAACCAGAAAAAAAAAAAGAAAAAAAACCCATGTCCTTTTTTTTTCATGTATGTCTTTGCACGAGTCAAGAGAAAACAAATAATAGGGAAATTGAGGAAGACAGACCAGTGAGCAAAGAATTCCATGATGGCATAAGAAGTAGGAGAATCACGTAGAACAAATTCAAAATTTGTCTCATTCAAGTCGACGGCAGCGTCTAGAAAATTGGCATTTTCACTTGTGATTGTTCGTTGAAGTGATCGAGATCTAATTGGTGGAGATGATGGGGTTGACCATGGGATGCCGAGAGATCCAATCCAAGAGTGAGAGAAGATGAGATTGTGCCTTGAGATGCTTGGATTGTTATTGGATTTTCAAACAATGACACCCAACCGAGAGAGATGGAGAAAAAGTGAAAAGGGGAGGAAGAGAGAGATGGAGGAAATAGGTTTAGGCAAAAGGAATTGGGGAAGTTGGGGGGGGGGGGGAGAATAAGCGTATTTGACTTTTTTTTTCTTTTTTTTTAGGCATTACATTTAACTTTAATATATAATTTAACATAAAAATATTATATATTTCTAATGATTCAATTATTACAAGTAAATGGGTTAGATTAGTTATTTGGCATACTCTTTTCCTACAATTATAAAAATAATAGTTTTAAAAATTCTTGATTAAATTCATAACTTTTATAATAGTTAAATCTTAAGTTTTAGATCAGAAAATAAAATATTTTTAATGATTCAATTATTCTAGTAATTTTCAAAAATTCCAAACTAATTTAATAAAAAAAGATATTAACTTTAATTTTAAGAAATTAGATACTTTTAATGTTTTATAAATTTAATAAATATGTATGCATGTCGAAAAATTATAATTTTAACATTAAATTAATTGTAGGGCTTTAAGGATTAAGAGAAGTCCAAGTAATTTTAAAATTACTTGAATAAATAATAAATTCTCATAAATAAATTTTAAAAAAAAAATCCTAAAAGAAAATTTTGAAAATTTTTATTTTTATTTTTATTTATTTATTTTTTAATTTTGTGTACTAGGAAGGGTAAAAATAGGTTAAAACCTCTTAATAGAGGCAGGGTAGTTACATGGTGCGACCTTTCCCGACCTTTTTTCGACATTAAATCACTCGGGAGTTCAGACACTTGTGCCGACCATAAAGTATGAGATAAAGGAACCTTCATGCAAAGAAATTGATCCGAAGCCGATGGACTCATTTTAGTTATCCTTATGCACCTTATGGAAGAACTGAAAGAAAGAACGAGACTAGCCCAATTGAAACAAAAGTGAAGCTAAATTCTATCACGTGTATCTACATGCTTTCTTTTATATAATTTTTTATAAATCACATTATCCGATAATTATATTGTGATTGATTAAATGTGAATCGAGTTTAATTCCTAAAAAATAAAACTATCATATGTATATTTTCCTTATACTTCCTTCGGAGATATTTAATATTTTCTTCATACACAAAATTTGAATCTAAAATCTTAATTAAGAAGTATCAACGTCTAATTATTAGGCCAAATAGACATTGGTGGTAGGCTGATTTAATAGGGAAACTAATGGAGTTGATGAGCTCGAGCAATGGATTAATTACCAATCTTGTAAACCATGGGGCACATTGCTAAATTTTAGAAAGAAAATTATGAGTAGCAAGAAATGAAATATGATTATGAAAAGAAAATTCTGAATTGGAAATAAGTTACAATTTTTGAAAATTACAGCTATTAAAATTGGTAATTACGCAGTTGTCATGATTCATATCCTTTCATGATTTTTTGGGGGTATTTTCTATCAAAGAAATGTTTTTTACCATGAAAGAAATTCATAATGTTTTTTCATGAACTTGGACACTTCACTTGAGGACATTTTTTAATAAAGAAAAAAGCAGTATTCAATATACAAATCCATGAAAAAATGGAATTTCTCTATGGATGCTGTCCTTGTTTCCACAAAAAGGCATGGTTGGGTTAAATAACCCGACCAAGACCCATCTATAGTACATGTATTAGGCCAAATTTTATACCTTTCTCGGCCTTTCGGCTAAGATCAAGTAGACAAAGTTTGTCCTGAATATCCCATATGTGACATGTGTCTTCCGTCCCCCCGTGTTGGCTGGACTTTCCTTCGTAGGCACCCACTTCTCCCCTCCCCCTCGCCTTTTCACTATTTTCTCAGCTTTTCAGTCTCTATATAACCTTCTCCTTCCTTTCCCTCACCTCTTCACCTCATTCCTCTCTCTCATCGACTCCTCCCGTCCCCCCACCTTTTCACTCCCTATATAACCTTCTCCTTTTCCCTCACCTGTTCTCTCTCTCTCTCTCTCTCGTTTTTGTTTCAAGCATGCAAACCTCATACACTTTCTTTACAATACAAACACCTTCAAAACTTCAAACCAATTCTCAGAACCCCAAATTGCAAAAATCATCAACTCCATTTTCACAACCCATATCATGCAAAATTCTCATCAACCCATCAGAGAAGAAAGTTCAACGAGAATCAATAACGTGTCAACCACCGTCACCGGTGCTAAAACCTCCGGTTTTTGCTCCTTCGAAACCTCGAGAGCTAAACCCACTTCAAAAACTAGCGGCTTTAGGTCTAGACACTCTTGAAAAATCAATTCTAGAAATGGAGAAAACCGGGAAATTGTCCAAGACGGTTGACCCGGCGGTTCAACTGGAAGGGAATTTCGCCCCAGTTGGGGAATGTCCGGCCCGAACCGGGCTCAAAGTGGTGGGTCAAATTCCTGACTGGCTCACGGGAGTCTATGTAAGGAATGGAGCCAACCCGATGTTCTCTCCGGTCGGCGGACACCATCTTTTTGATGGCGATGGAATGATCCATGCAGTTTCGTTGCAACCCGGAAACCGGGCCGGTTATTCATGCCGTTTCACCCGGACAAGCAGGTTGATTCAAGAGGTTGCATTGGGAAGGCCGGTTTTCCCCAAGCCAATTGGCGAGTTGCACGGCCATTTTGGATTGGCTCGGCTTGGCCTATTTTTGGCTCGCTCCGCCGCCGGTTTGGTGGATGGAACACGTGGCAGTGGAGTAGCAAACGCCGGGGTCGTGTATTTCAATGGCCGTCTTCTTGCCATGTCAGAAGATGATTTGCCATATCATTTGAAGATCACCAATGATGGTGATCTTGAGACAATCGGACGTTTCGATTTTGACGGGCAACTCGATCAGTCAATGGTTGCGCATCCTAAGGTGGACCCTGTCACAGGTGAACTTTTCGCTCTAAGCTACAATGTGATCAAAAAACCATTTCTTAAGTACTTCAAAGTTTACACGTGCGGCAAAAAGACACGTGACGTGAAAATTGAGCTACAAGAGCCAACCATGGTGCATGACTTTGCTATAACTAAGAACTATGTAATTGTACCCGATCATCAAATAATTTTTAAGTTATCCCAAATGTTTCGTGGCGGGTCGCCTGTGGTTTACGACCCGAATAAGGTTTCAAGGGTTGGGGTTTTGTCCAAGAATGAAACCGACGGGTCAAGAATCCGTTGGATTAATGTACCGGATTGCTTTTGCTTTCATTTATGGAATGCATGGGAAGAGACAGATCCAGGTACGGGTCATACCCATATTGTGGTAATTGGATCATGCATGACTCCTGCCGACTCGGTTTTCAATGAAAACGATTCGGGCGACCCTTTTCATAGTGAATTATCCGAGATCAGGTTGAATTTGAATACGGGCGAATCAACCCGCAGGGTTATAGTTTCCGGGTTGAATTTAGAAGCAGGTGTAGTGAACAAGCGGTTATTGGGTCGAAAAACCCGGTTCGTCTTCCTGGCAATAGCTGAGCCGTGGCCAAAAGTTTGTGGTGTAGCAAAGGTTGACTTGGAGTCCGGAGATGTGACAAAATTCCTACATGGTGAAAATCGATTTGGGGGCGAGCCATGTTTCGTGCCACCGTGGAGCCATGTGGCAGAAGGGAGTGAGGATGAAGACGAAGGTTGCTTGGTGAGTTTTGTTCGAGATGAGGAGATAGAAAGATCAGAGTTGGTGGTAGTGAGTGCCAAAGACATGAAACAAATTGCTTGTGTCAAATTGCCAACAAGGGTTCCATACGGTTTTCATGGTACATTTATCAGCTCCGAAGAATTGAAGGAACAAATCCTATGAATTCTTTACATAGGACTAAATTTTTACCTTTTGAAACTATCTAGGAAAATATCAAGGCCAGTATACCCCCAGGATTAGCCCTTATTATTTTATTTATTAATTTCCTTTAAAGTGCATACACTTGTATATTCTTTTGACTATTTTTTTTGGGAATATCTATCTTTTTATAATGAAGGTTCTTGTAATGTGAATGTGACTTTGTATGGATTTAGTAAAGAGTTGCTATTTTTGTTATTAAATGGCCATATTGCTTGGTTGGTGTGAGAAAAAGAAAGATTGTACGTGTGATATGGGCTGAGAGTCCAGACAAGCATACACAAGAACAAAAGAGAGAGACCAACGTGTTATATAGTATTATGTCATTTAATCAAGTTTTTGAGTTTAATTTATAATTTAGGTATAGAAAAAACTATATTGGGAGGATAGTTCTCTTAAATTGATCACTGCAAGTTTCGAATCGAATTAATCAGAGTATAATTTCGAATATCAATTGGTATAGTAAAAAAAAAAAAAAGGCAAAAGAGATAAAAGAAATGTTTTGGGTAATGTTGGGTGTCCTCAAGTCATAGCCCCATAGGGTGGGTGCCAGATTGTTTCCTTGACCTATGTTAGGAAGCCAATTCAAGGGAGCATGCATTTGCATTTGATGTATTTGGCAAGCTCTACATTTCACTCTCAATTTGGTCCCACTTGGATACCAAAATCAGACCAAATAAGAAATAGGTCTTACATCATGCTTATATCTTTTAGATACTTAATTTTTTTAATTGAATAAGTAAATTTTGATCTGTCTAGTTCATATAAGATAACTTTTTTGTTTGTTTTTTTTTATTTTGGTATAAAGAAATACTTGTCATTGACCGATATCTGAATTTAATCTGACTAATTTGGTCGAGTACTGTAGGCTCATTAAGGGAGTTGACTCTTTCTATAACTATTTTTCCATTTGTAATATTTGAACTCAAAATTTTAAATAAGGAAATTTAATATCTGACCGTTACACTCACGTATCATTGGTATATAAAATGATTTTCTTAAAATTTATATATGATTGCTTTTATGTATCAATCTCCTCACGCAAGTTACAATGATACTAAGCAGATCTCTCTTGAAACCTACAAATCCATACTAAAAGAGAGAGAAGCAAATCCATTATTAGTTTTTTAATTTTCTTTTCATGAGAATGTAACCCCAAGATTGGGTTACTCAATTAGTTCTTTCGACAAAGTACAGTGTCTTTGCATGTGTTTTGCCATCATAAGCTCCGGCATTGTGGCAATTCAAGCTGTTTCATTGGCAATGACAACATGTTTTGTGTCTTTAGCTATTCAAATTTTTGTCAACTGGGGAAGGAAGATCGCTTGAATTTGGAGATAGGAAAGTAAGAGGGAAGAAATCAACTTACTCCATTCCCCCCTCCCTAAGAAAAAAAAAATCTTATTGATCTTACCGTGCAAGCGATTCTCATTTTACTCATAAAATCATCCTATTTTAACATCCTGAAGACAAGATTGAATTAAAAAAATTTTTAAATCACGTCAAAAAATTTCATCAGCAAGTGTAGTAATATTTTGTTAGAATCAAATTTGCCCAGATTTGATATGATTCATTTTCATCAAAAAAATTTCTTTTTTGGGACCCTTCAACTTGTTAAAATCAAGATTTTAAACCTTTGAACCAACTTATTATAGAAGAACAATAATAAGATTAAATGTTAAAAAAGAATTTTTCATTTTTAATTTACCTAACCTTGTGAGGAATACTTATTATAAATATAAAAACAAAAAAAAAATCAAATCAATTATTGATTTATTCTAATATAAAATATTTTTTAAAAATTGATTTGATTTTAATATATAATATTTTTTAAAAAAAGAAAAAAAAAACCCAAGGAAATATTTAGATCTATTTTGGTAAAACTTAGTAAGGCGTTGGTTGCGGGGAGTCCATTCTTTTTGCTTATCTTTCACTTCAAATCCCCATATGAAATCTCCAAATTGATGTTTTTAAAATTCTCTACCAAATGATACAAAGGATTCTTGACATCAGCACATTCTGTTGTTGAGATATGAAAGGGAACTATTAAAAATTTCATTCTATACCCATCAACTACAACTAAGCCCCTTTTCTATGTACCCATCAATTTCATTTTTAAACTATTTCATAAATTTTTTCCCATTTTCGGAACTACAATCTACTTAAGTAATCCCAACAATGCAACAATAATATCATTGTCTAAGCACAAACAGACATAGTTTTGTGGTTATAGTTTTCTTTAAGAAATATGTTTCAATTTTAGTAGACTCCAATTATTATATAATTATATGAAAACGTTTTTACTTATTCTGTGATACTAATTCCAAGGGCCTAATGATTAATAAAAGTAAAAAATTTTTAAATGTTAAGATAACTATTTGAGTCAAAAGTTTTATTGCTTCACTTGTTTGGTGAATTTGGTACTACAAGCACTTTGTTTAATTTGATTAGGAGCATACCATTTAGAAAATAATGGGTATTAAAAGAGTTGGATTAAGTTATAGTTGCAATAGGATTTGAAATGCTTAATTAACCAAATTATACGTGACCAATCACCTCCTCTCTCATTATGCTAGAGGCTCCCCTTAATTTGTGCTCTAATTAGTATTATTTTTTTATATTTGATTATCGATATTTAAAAATTTATCTAATTTGATTCGAACAGTTATGAGTCCAATTAAGGGTGTTAGTTTTTTTTGTACTTATTTTTTTTTTCTAAAATTTAAATTTAATATTTTGGTTAGGAAAATAAGAGTATAGTATTTTATCATTAGATTCATAAATTATCGGTACTCTACGATAATTATAGACTTTGAAGGAAGAGACCCTTAGAAACCGAATGATTGAAGTTTAATAAAATAAATGAGATGGTGACTCACGAGCTCTTTGAGAAATCTCAACTTGTTTTAATTTAACTTATTTTTGTTGCTATTTACATTATTTTTTAATTAGAATAAAAATATTTACATAAAATATAAAGTGTTGCCTATAAAAATTAAAGTACTATGAACTAACATCATTGTATTAATAATTTTAATTTAACCTAACATAGTTTCGAGTTTCAGAAATAAACCCCTTGGGAACAATAAGGGCTTTTGTTTGGTTTTTGGACCACAGTAAATTCAATGAACTTGGAATTTTAGGGACACATGCAATTGTTCCAAATTTTAGGTCCCACCTGTCCCTTCTACTCCATTAAGACATCAGAAAAACGTGTATATCACCGCGATTTATGCGGTTCCTATGAAAAAAAAGAAAAAAAGAAGCGCCGTTGAAGGGACTTTTACTGTTCAATAAATAGTAATAAGTGCCGCTCGCAATTCAACTTCATCTTGATCTACCAATTTGACGGTCCCAAGGAAAATGTGGCGCGCTTGAGTTTTTTCTCCGACATCTCTACAGTCGGTCGGCGTTCTGCACAGTAAAATTACTGTAGAAAAGGGCACTAGGGGTGGGGTCGTTTTGGGGGTGGTCTGTTCTACAAAGAGCTTTTCTACCAAAAACTTGTTGAGATGGCAAAGAATCATGGGCCCACCAAAAATCCAGACCGGAAAAAAGTGATCAAAAACTCAGGAGGGGAGAGCTTATATCTCCCTTTTTCCTTGGCACTGACTCAGCTTTGTTGGCCCTAAGACCCCAGCTGCCAATTTTGATAATTCATTAAAATACAAGTTTATTTCAGCATTTTGTTTGGGGGGTCGGAGATGAGAACCCGACCATTGACACCAACATGTGTCATCCCATGCATCAGCGGATCCACACACGGGGGGCCATGTACCGCCACATGGCACTCACGTGAAGAGTGATCTCCACATTTATTGATCTCCACATCTATTGCAAAACCTTGGAAATTTTCAAATGAGGATTTGTCGACGGTGACCAAGAAATGATGATATGAGTGTTCAATTTGATATCTTTGAGCTTGTGTTCACACATGAACAAAGTAATGAAAGAATTTGGTCTGGCGTGACAGCGAAGGCAATGCCCATTTGACCAATTTGCTTTTTGGTTCCATGACCTGACTAGAATTAGAATCAAAGGCCAGTAACTATTTGACCCTTTTGATTCCAAATTCACCAAACCCACAAATTTTCTAATTCGTATGGTGTAGAATATGATTGGTGTGTTAATAGATAAGATAGTGAGTTGTATAAAGTTTCAGGTTGCAAGAATTTGTGGGAAGAGACTAGGAATAGGGTAGCATAAAGTTGAGGTGCTTTTCTAATGTTTTCTCTTTTGACTTACTTGATGAGTTTTGGTTTGGATGATTAGCATTGGTGCTTTATTAAAAATCTAAGTACATAATGTTTAATGCTTAATGGTTTATCCAAAATTGAAGTTAGATTAGGGCACGTAATATGCGGTAGTTAGTACTGGGCGGTGGAGAGGATGAGTGGTCATTATGAAATTAAGATAAGATTAGCCACTAATCTTTGTTCAATCTCATAATGCTTCCATGATGTACTCATAATTGGTTGATTATCACACTTGGATGCATAGATAAGAATTGGCGGTTTGGGGTAAGATGATTAAGCATTGCATAAATAGTGTGCATGTTAGTGTTGAATCATTGTTCAAAGGTGAACAATCATATACACAATGTCCCACCCACCATCAATTGCAAATGTGGTTGCATTGCATTGTGAAATCCTTGTCAAATTTTTATTTAAATTCATAAGAATTGGAAATGCAGGATTAGAAAAGAGAAAAAGAAAGTCAAAAAAATGCATAATTTTAATATTTATTTATCTCCGCATTATATTATCTTTTATATATATATTTAACTCTGTCACGGCTAACACTATTAAGAAATAGAGTACAATGGTATAAAAAGATCTATATAGCCAATGACACTCGGTAGGATAAAATGTTTGATTGTTATTATTATATATAATATTTTCCGGGCATCTCCTCCTCCCACAAGGAGAAAACACAATGCATAGCAATATTTGGCAAAATAGAAGAGAAGAGTAAGACTAACAAATTTTGATAGTGCAGAAAGGTATGAATGGTCAAATATTAGATTAGAATTCACATTTTTGAATATCAGGTGTGGTTGGACCAAGAATAGTAAAAAGTTTATTATTGGGTGAGCAGACATGAACAATCAAAATTTGAACCGAAAGTGATAGGAGGACAACATTTTTGGTTCCAACTTTTCTTCTCAATTTGCATTAGTTTATATCCATTTATAATACTTTGAAGTGATAAACTTTGAGTTAAATTTGTAGAGTTTTTCAAATAAGTCAATTTTTTTACATATAAATAAATAAATTGAATTTTAATTTTAAATTTTAGATCGATCATTTAACATACCAATTTAATAAAGAGAGATAGAAAAAAATAAAAAATAATAAAAATAATAAAAAATTTTAATACATTCAATCTTAAACTCAGAAAAAGGGTGAAAGTTGTGATAAATTGACAGTTGATGTAAAATTCTTGTCTACACCATAATAGACCAAAATAAGAATTATTTTTTTATATAAAGGATTTAAATTTATGATCATTAATTTTCTTATATTAAAAATTTACTTAATTTCAATGGAATTTGATTTCCAACATTTTTAAATAAGACCATATTCCCTTCGTATTGCGTTCACATTGCCGGTGTCCCCAAAAGTGTCTGTCTAATGGAATATTAGAGTAAATTGTGGGTATGGTTGATCTATGTATTTATTGATGTCAAAAGAGTTCTAAAGCAATTCTATTTTTATTAGTAGCACTACAGCTATTTTTAGTATATTTTAATATAGATAAAGGGAACTAATGATTCTATTTGATAGGGTAGATTTGATTTTTTTTTTATTCTGATTTATATTATAATTATTTATAATTAAATTATTCTTATTATATAATATTATATCACGAATTTTTCAATAAATAAAAAAGTTATGCGTTTTGAATTTATATAATCTAATATTATTAACAACTCAAGTCAAATTTAAATAAATCTAATTGTAAAACGATAAATAATTACTTTTCATACTTTTATTGAATCTTTCAAAATGGAGGCCACGAAGTGTTATCCCTCGGGAACTATTCAAAAATCTTTCAACTTTCACCCTCTCTTGACCGATTCGACTTCGCTTAACTTTATCTTCTTATAAAAAAAAAAATAATAAGTGCTTTGATTGGTGTTGGTCATGTCTAGTCATAAAAGAGGGAGATTAGGTAACCCATAAGGCAAATGTTTGATGGGCTTTAAAATAGTAATGATAATTAAGAATTAGTTAGCAACCCTGTCCTATTATTCAGGGGTGAAGAAGAGAGAGGCAAGATAATTATTTTTTTTTTATATTACAATTACAAAATAATTTAAATTAATTTTTTATTCAAAAAAATTGTGCAGATAAGATTTTTTAATTAATAAAATTCAATTTGAGTAACTCATTTTTCCTTGGGCCTGAAAGCTATTGTTAACACATTGGTTATGGAAGATGCAATTAGATTATGGGTGCAATGGCAAGGTATTAAACTTTTTTTAACTAAAATTTTGAATTTAAATCTTAAAAATAAAAAAATAGACAAATAAAAAGTTAGTCCCCTAAAATTAGAATTTATGATTACAACTGTTTGAATCGGATTAATTAAATTTTTGAATACCAATGATGAAGTAAAAGAAATAGACGGTGAAATTAATACGATGTAAATTGAGTTGAGATGACCAACGAATAGCCGGTTTAATACATGAAAATACTAGATTTCTTAATCAATTTTTTTATTTGAAATTTGAATAGAAAATACTACATTGGAAAACTTGTCTCCTTAACATAGGCTCAACAAATACTCAAACTAAATTAATTAAAATATAACTTTAAATACCAATTATTATAACAAAGAAAAAAAAAAGTGTTGAAATGCCAAAAGAACCTGGAAGTGGAATTTCAGTAATATTGGGCTGGGGTACACAATCTGGTTTGGGCCTCCAATCTTGTCAAGCTCAAGTCTTATATTTTTTTTTAGTATCTTGACCATCCAATATTTAGAATTTTGTTCTAACTAATTCAGATCGAGAAGTCTGTCAGATCTCAATTAAGGGGGTCCTCTCCCAATAATATTTTTTCCGTACCCAGTGGGAGTCAAATCCCCAACTTGTTAAGGGACGAATGTGCTATTCCTACCTACGTCAATGTATCTTAGTATATATATATATATATATATATATAGGAGTAGACAGGTACAACAAGTCTTATATTATTGTCCAAGCATGTAGGAGTAGACGGGTCTAGTTCACTTATATATATATATATATATATATATATTTGAACTTACACTTAAATTTGAATTCGAGATCATCTTATTAAAAGAAGTTGTGACTACTGTATTGTTCTTATTGATTAATGCCCATGTGGGGCAAGTTAAAATTTAAATTTCAAAATAAATGGGTAATGGGTAGTTACCCATTACCCCACTCTCCCCTATTTTTTCTCTCCATATAACTCCTTAGGGGGTGATAACTCAAAAAAAAAAAAAAGTGATTGGTGATGGTTGATGGTTGCAAATTTTGTTTTAAGAAAACAAGAGATCATCACTTAAAGAAAGAGAGAAAAACAATATATAATTGAGAGTGTGAGATATCTCAATTAAGAGAGAAGGTTTTTTTTTTCCGATCGACGTAAAAATCACCGGGTTAAGGGTTGGAATGTTGTGGTATCGTGTTAATAGTTCGTTTTGTGTGACTATCATCCTGACTACGAGTTGTTCCTGTTCAGAGTTTGCGGTTTCCAAGATTTTCTGTATCACCGATTAAGATATACCGTGAACTTGATATTTTATGATTCCGAAAAATTTTCCGCTGCATAACTGAGTCATCATTTTTTTCTAACATTGGTATCAGAGCAAGGTTATAAATATTTTTAATAATTTTCGGAATATATAAGGTATAAAATTTGGGGTTCGGATCACGAATGAGTTTCGTGAATCCGATTATACTACTGTGTTATCCAACTCACGTAGAACACGAAAATAATTTTTTCGTAATTTTTTGAGTACGGTTAGGCCAAGAAAGTTCCGGTTGAAGCATTCGGCTGTGAATAGTGACCGAATCCTTCAACCCCAGATTTAGCGAATTTTAGGTCAAATCAGAGGATGAAAATGATAGATCTATGTTTGTCTCTACAACATCTACGTTTTGATATATATATATATATATATATATATATATATATATATATATATTGTATATTGTTTATATCGGAATGTTGAGATTTCGAAAACGGGTTAAAAAAATCCAGTTGCAGACACATTCAGACGAAGACGAAGCCCAACAGTGGGGCGCGTGCACAACACTCGCGCGGAGGCGCGTTTGTGCCCAGGGACGCGGCGTGTGTTCCTCACGCGCGCGTAGGCGTGTGAAGACCCCCGGGTCCAAACCAGGTCTGGATCCGACCCAGGGACGCGGGCTGCGTGCGTGCAGGCGCGTGCCTGACATGCGCCCAGGCACATCCCCCGCGGGTGAGAGCTCGTGGGACGCGCTGCCGGGGGTCTGGTGGTGCGTGAACCCTCATGGCGGCGCATAGGCTGTCCAAAAATTGGATTTTTCTAATTTTTAGGGGAATTGTGATGGGTCTTTTATGCACCGTATCCCAATTCAAATGGTGAGAGGCAATCCCGGATTATGGTGTATGGTGTTCGTTGACTCATACGCTCGTCTTGGGGTCTGTACTCGAGTTATTTTGGTTTTGTGTATGACAGAGACATGACTGCTATGAAGGCTTTCGTTCTAGATCTCGTTAAGGGAGACAAGCTGAACAGTGACAATTATGATATTTGGCACCGGAAGGTTCAGTTTGTCTTCGAGGAACAAAAACTCAGGTAAGTTCTTAAGAACGAGATGGTGGACTCCGGGGAGGGTACGATGGCACAAACACGATGGGATCAGGAGGTGTATCGTGTTTGGAAAAAGAAGGATAGCAAAGCGAGGGTGATCCTTCTTAGCTACATGCACGATGAGTTGATTCCGAGTTACGAGTAGTATCCTATTGCACAGTCGATCTGGCATACTCTGAGAGAGCAATATGGCGCCCCGTCAGCTCCTAAGGTGAGGATGCTGACCTATAAATTCATCACTTACAAGAAGAGGCACGATCATACAATGAAACAGCATTTAATGCACATGTCGAGTATGATCGACTCTCTGAAGAATATGGGGGAACCGATATCTAATGAGTTTCAGGTACTGGTTGTGATCCAATCCTTATCTGACTCCTGGAATGTGGTTAAGACCTATCTTACGCACACCGAGAGTATTCATACTTTCATGGACGTAAGTAGGCACTGTGAGCTCGAGGAGAAGCGTAAGGAGGTGGCTAGGTCTTCTTCTGCTCATGCTAATTTTGCGGAGTTGAGTAAAGGCTCTCGAGGTTTGAAGCGCAAGTGGTGCAAGCATGAGAAGAAGGCCAAGGGCTAAGGCAAGAAGAAGCAACCTACCAAAACCGACGACAAAGGACAGAAGCGCAAGAAGAAGGAGCTCGATAAGAGCAAAGTCCAATGCTATGTTTGTGGCAAGTTTGGACATTTCACACGCGAGTGTGGCGAGCGAAAGGTATGTCCTTCTTCTTTACATGGTTTGAGTTACGTGTCTTCCAGTGTGATACTCATTAACTCTTCTCCTTTGTGGATTATAGACTCAGGATCCATGGACCATGTAGCTCGGGACATGAGTGCATACGTGGAGTTCCGCCGTTTAAGTCCCCAGGCAAGGAGGCTGTACGTGGGGAATGGAACATTTGTAGAAGTGAAAGGGATTGACACTTGCAAACTATAGCTACGAAATGATCAAATCTTATATCTTCATGATGTTCTGTATGCTCCTGAGATTAGGCGGAACCTAGTATCTATCTGATGTTAGGATTTGTTAGGATATTCAATATTGTTAGGAAACTCTAGAGTTTCCATTACTTATGACAGTTCTTTAATTTGTTACAGTTTGGTCCACGAGGGACTTTATGTACTAGATATGATTTCATTTTATGAGATTTATTCTTTTTCTACTATTGCTTTTGCATCTGATAGTGTAGTGGATGATGTGAATGTATGGTATAGTAGGCTTGGCCACATAGGGCAAGAGAGGATAGCCCGGTTAGCTGCGAGTGGCTTGTTGGGCCCGCTAACCAAGATCCAGTTGCCCGTATGTGAGTTTTGCCTTGCGGGCAAAGCCACTAGAAAACCATTTGGGAAAACATTGAGAGCTGGGACTCCATTGCAATTGGTCCATTCCGACATTTGCGGACCCATGAATATGAGAGCTCGAAACGGAACCACGTATTTTATTACGTTTATAGACGATTATACGCATTTCGGTTACGTCTACCTGATCTATCACAAGTCTAAGGCACTACAGTGCTTCAGGAGGTTTATCAGTGAGGTTGAAAATCAGTTAGACTTGAGGGTGAAAACCCTCAGAACTGATCGGGGGCGCGAGTATCTGTCTGAGTAATTCAAAGAGCTCTGTTTCGATAGAGATATTACGAGACAGTTAACTATTCCTGCTACTTCTCAGCAGAACGGAGTAGCCGAGAGAAGGAATAGGACTCTGTTGGAGATGGTGAGGTCGATGATGGCACAGGCCAACCTACCTATCTCCCATTGGGGGGATGCATTGTTGACTGCGGCCTACGTCCTTAACCGCGTTCCGACAAAGTTTGTAGTTAGCACCCCATACGAGCTTTGGACAGGGAGACAGCCTGACCTTAGTCACTTGAGACCATGGGGTTGCGCTGCGTATGTTCGTGATTCCACGTATCAATACGGCAAGTTAGACCCGTGAGAAAAGAAGTGTATATTTATTAGATACTCTGAACAATACAAAGGATATGTGTTCCTAGGAGAACATACGGATGGTACTGTCACTGAGATAGAGTCTCGTGATATTATATTTCTCGAGAGTGATTTCCCTAAAAGAAGAGAAATCGATCGAGATCTCACATTCTACGAGATGGGTGAGCCTAGTAGCTCAGCCGAACCCAGTGACGGGACTCAAGAGCCGATTATGGATCTTGATTTTAGTGGGAGCAATCCATCTAAAGGTGTGGGACCTCTCTTTCCTTGAAGGAGTAGTCGGGGACAAGTGCCACGTCGCCGTTTCCCGATTGAGGATGAGATCCTCATTGTGACTCTTAAGGACGATGAAGAACTGAGGACTGCACATGAGGCTCTCGAGGGTTCAGCAAAGGACCAATGGTTACAGGCTATGCACGAGGAAATGGAATCAATGAGAGTCAATGAAGTCTGGGAGCTAGTTGACTTACCTGAGGAAAGAAAGGCCATTGAAAACAAGTGGGTTTTCAAAATTAAAATAAAGGCCGACGGATCGATTGAGAGGTACAAGGCCCGTTTGGTAGTCAAGGGTTACATGTAGACCAAGGGTATTGACTACGAGGAGACTTTCTCCCCAGTAGTCAAATTTATTTCGATCCGTTTACTTTTGGTGATTATCGCTAGTCTGGATCTTGAGTTACACCAAATGGATGTTAAGACCGTTTTTCTTAACGGGAGCCTAGATGAGGGGATCTACATGGAACAACCTCCTAGATTTATTCTGGTAGGTCAAGAGGACAAGGTCTGTCGATTTCGGAAGTCGATATACGGTTTAAAGCAATCATCCAGGTGGTGGTACCTAAGATTTCACGAGGAGGTGATATCTTACGGTTTTACGATGGTCGAGGAGGATCATTGTGTCTATCTGATACGGTCCGATAATTCTTTTGTGATCCTGTTGCTATATGGTTGACATAATATTGACCGGGAACGACATTCAGTATTTAATGACTATCAAAACATGGTTGTTATCCAGTTTCGACATGAAAGACATGGGTGAAGCTGAGTTCATCCTCGGAGTTAAGATCCAGAGGGATCGCTCGAGAAAGATATTGACTCTTTCACAAGAGACCTACATTAAGAAAATTCTCGAGCGTTTTGGGATGAGTGATTGTAATCCCATAGATACTCCGATTACCAAAGGTGAAGGTCTAAGTCTAGACATGTGTCCGAAAACTCAGGAAAAAGTAAGGGAAATGAGTAAAATACCTTACTCGATGGATGTAATTAATCTTGGATTTGGGGTACAGCGAGCTTTCTTATGATACTAACGATGACTACTCGATCATCCTAACAGGTGTGTCAGAAGTCTTTGTTTGCAGGTGTACTCGCTAGTCGCACGACGTCCAACCCTGTATGAAAACCCTGTAGGGTGATATGGTGGACGTCCAACCCTGTATGAAAACCCTGTAGGGTGATATGGTGGATCGCATGAGTTGTGATCTTATGACGGAAATAAAATTTTCTCGTGTGCAAGTGTGAGATATTGATTAATGCCTACGTGGGGCAAGTTAAAATTTAAATTTCAAAATAAAGGGGTAATGAGTAGTTACTCATTACCCCACTCTCTCCTATTTTTTCTCTCCACATAACTCCTACGGGGTGATAATTCAAAAAAAAAAAAAAATAGTGATTGGTGATGGTTGATGGTTGTAAATTTTTTTTTTTAAGAAAAGAAGAGATCATCACTTAAAGAAAGAGAGAAAAACAATATATAATTGAGAGTATAAGATATCTCAATTAAGAGAGATGATTTTTTTTTCGATTGACGTAAAAATCACCGAGTTAAGGGTCGGAACGTTGTGGTATCGTATTAATAGTTCGTTTTGCGTGACTATCATCCCGACTACGAGTTGTTCCTGTTCAGAGTTTGTGGTTTTCAAGATTTTCTATATCACCGATTGAAATATACCGTGAACTTGATATTTTATGATTCCGAAAAATTTTTCGCTGCATGATTGAGTCATCATTTTTTTCTAACAGTTCTTTTAGGGACTAGAAGGGACTACCGTAGGGACGTTTTATCTTAAAGAAGCACAATGCAAAGCTTTATTAGGGATAAGAAAACAATTCTAATTCTAGTACAATAGATGGGAAATCTCAAACTTGCAAAATTAAAAACTCAACTCCCATCTTCTCGGTATGTACTAGCAAATTCACCGGACAAGCACGTTTGCTAAAAGGTTTTATCGGTGGAAAAGTAAATTCTCTATTAGTTAAGATCTAAATGCAAGTAAAATCTACATTTTGCAAATTTTACACAAGTTGAAATGTACCCAAAAAAAATTTTCACAAGTTGAAAGGTGGTCATGTGGATTGAGCCCAAAGAAATTGTAAGATTGAGATGTTTGAATGGACAAAAGCAGGAACCTGGATGTGGGTCAAATAGATCTTGCTACTGCTTACAATTAGAATCTACAAAGGTTAGATCATCTGTACAAGTGGCTCAAATGTAAAACCTACTTTACAGAGCTTAGCTGCAGAAAATGTGGTTTTTCTTCTTTTTTATACCCTTTGTTTCTTTACATGTATCTCTTCCATGGGAGTATTGACTTCAGCTGTTTATTTGCGTAGGTCGCTTTTTCTGAAGCCTCACTGACATGTCGCGCAGCCTGTTAGTTATCTCTGTGAACGAGGGTCTGGCTCTTGGATCATGTGCCCAGCATTCTTCAATCAACTGTCCCCACCCTGCATCACAGTTTTCTGGAATAGGAGGCCGTAGCGTGTTATTGACAATACCCCCTGGTGACATGAGCATAATGTATAATTAGAAGCAGATAAAAGTCAGCATCGATGGGGAGAACCTTGAATGGAGAACCAGTTGATATCTGGTAAAAACTGTCATAATGCGGAAAGAGACGTGCAGCATCAACTGGAAATTAGAGAGGACGAAACAGGAAAACAGAAAATAGAAAAAACTGTCCAAGAAGATTTTTTTAAAAAAAATAAATTAATCTTCCATTGATTATAAGCCATCTGCAACCCATTTTTTTATCATCTCTCTACTACCAGGGTATGTAAAGTGTTGCTAACAAGGCCCTGCCGAATTCCCTGGAAAAAACACTATCATGCAGTTCCTCAAAGTTTTGATTTATATAGGATTGAGAATACAAATAGAATACATAAACTTTAGATGCGGTAACAAATTAATGTCTTTTAACAAGGAAACAACAGATCGTAGGGACCACAAGTCTTCTGGTTCAGTGGTGCATTTCTAGGTCTTTGGAGTCAATCAATCCCGGAATTTCAACTATTTAGAACTAAGAGACTACAAGGATCATTACAAAACCAACAAACGAGTTACCTTGTGAAGAGGCATATGGTTTGAATGAAGCAGAGTCAGTGAGTTGAAGAATTGAAGAATTACCTATAATGGCACCGCAATGCATATTTGCATAAGGTTCCTCTCCTGTCAAAATCTCCCAGAGAACAATGCCAAAGGAGTAAACATCAACCTGTAAATAAATAAATAAATAAATAATTGTCACCCTCTTAACTGCTTCATTGAAGAAATAACATCTTCCTTTATCTAAGAAGCTAAAATTATGGTACTTGCTTCTACCTTCTCAGAAACACGATGACTGTTTCCATTTAGTAGTTCTGGAGCCATCCATGGAAGTGTCCCTCGCACACCGCCGGAGACAAGCGTATTCCTCTTTATTCTTGACAATCCGAAATCTCCAACCTATTTAATGAGCCCAACTTGAAGTTAAATAATGATTTAAAAGTGATTAGGCATGACAGCGAGCCATTCTAGTGGACGGTGCTCTTTGGTACTAGAATAGGTTTCATGATTATTCAATGTTATTGAAAGTTTATATTTTGCTAACTTGCTAACCAGATCTTATTGCAGAAAGACAAACAGATAGTGGAACTTGAATGTCTATTACCATTATATACACATCTGCTAGGTGTTACCTTGCATATGGGTCGTTGAGGATCCCTCAAATTCACAAGCAAATTTTCACATTTCAGATCAAAATGCACTATGTTCTTCAAATGCAAGTATTCCATTCCAAAGGCAGCATCCATTGCAATTATAAGCCTCTTTCGCCGATCAAGCAGCCTGCTTATACTTCCCTAGTTTCTCAAATTTCTTCTAGAAGGGTCAAGAAGGAAAATAGAAAGATAAATGGACTGACCTTTCTTTCTTAAGAAAAACATTCCTAAGTGATCCATTCACCATAAACTCCGTTACAGTAGCTAATGTACCCCCAGGCCCATCAGGAACAATCCCATAAAATGCAACCACGTTTGGATGATGCAGCTTTGACAGAATTTGTGCCTCTCTCCAGAAGTCTTTGGTCTGCACTGGTTCTTAAGATATTTAATTTTGAAGCAGAATAGTTTTAACCACAAAATGGAGATTAGCAGCATTTGCTACAAGCAATAAATGAGAAATTATTGTGTAACTATTTAGGGAGCCCACCAATTTATCCTGCTCAGATGACCTTCCTGAGAAACAGCTCTTCTTGATCCTCTTGATGGCTACATCTGATCCCCGCCATTTTCCATGATAGACGGTGCCATAAGTACCAGAACCAAGTTCTCGCAATTCTTCAAGGTCTGAATTCTTAATAATCTGAAATCAATTAGTCAAGCAATCAGTAAAAATAATAAAAAAATATAAATAAAAAAGGTGGATTCTAAGCAATAAAAAGAAAAAAGCCAGATATTTAAAAAGGAAAAGGAAATCTAGTTCAATTGTCTAGTTGTTAACTTCAGGATTTGCAAATTCATACAGTCATCTTACATAGTTCCTTAATTATTTATCTCAAAAAATATATATATTTCTTTTCTTTTTCTTTTCTTGTATTCCCCGGAAAACCAAAGGCACTATTAAATTGCGCAACCATATAAAATGAACCTCAAGTGTACAATGGTGAAAGGTTAAATTGATATTTAAAACAAACATGGAAGAAATCAGCAGACCTTTGAGAAAACACAAGAATATAATAAAGCTAGAAAGGATTATTTTGAGTCTATGGATGCGATCAATATCCTTCATGTTAATAAATATTATACATCAAAATCAAATCAATTATTAAAAAAAAATATTATGCATTGAAATAAATCAATAATTGATTTAATTTTGAAAATATTTGACTTTTTTGTTTCTATATTTATAATAATGAGTTTTTTATATAAATCCAAACTATCATAATATTTTATTCAAACAATGAATTATTAGGTTTTTACATTATTATATTACTTCCTATATTCAAAATTTTTTTAACATGATATGAGAGCTTACTTTGCAAAATGGTTGCAAAAAACACATCAAGGTTTTCAGCTGTACCACTCAGTAGATCATTTAATAGCCATTTGGTATATTCCAAATGGTTCTACTATTCAAGACGATCACACAGGCAATAACTAAATATCCAAAAACCCTCTCACTTGCCCACACACACCACCAGAAACCTTTACAATAGCCACTTGAATCTATGTAACAATTTCTCTATTCAGGTCATCTTTTCCGACTTTCTATCACTCATCCGATCATCCATATTCATTTTATGCATATCAAACTGCACCACTTCTCAAAACGATCCCAGCGGTGGTCTTCCTCTCTCTTGTTGCTCTTATTAGAGACCCTTTATAACTACTTTTATTGGAGTTTATTTGTTGTTACTCTTATTAGAGTTTCTCTATCACCACTCTTATTAGAGCCTTTGTTGTTGCGCCTATCAGACTATTTTTATCGCTTCTCTTATCAAAATTTCTCTATCGTTGCACTTATCGATACTACTAGCCCCGGTGAAATTTAATGGCTAGTCCTTTTCAAAATCAAGTGATTTTCATTATACCACACTAACTTCGAGAAGATATTAAAATATATTATATATCAAAATAAAATCAATTATTAAAGAATATTGTATATCAGAATAAATTAATTAATTTGATTTTCGAGAATATTTGACTTTCTTTGTTTCATATTTGTAATAATAAATTTTCTATATAAATTCAATCTATTGTAATATTTTATTTAAATAATGAACCATTATGGTTTTATATTATTATATTGCTTCCCATGTTCTTATCTCTATAACACTTCAATATCGAATCATGCAGCTAGCTGTGTTTTAAGTCATGAATCCTATCTCAACAAAGTTACAAAGATGATGGATGCAAATACAAACCATCAAAGCAAGATCCACTTGCGATCAGCCCTGGCAGCATGCGCATAAAACAAGAAGCTGCCAAAGAATGAATGCCATATGCTATGAAGCATGAAGACAGATAAGGGAATCAAACATAACATGGTGTCCATAGTGACATGACATAGTTAAAAAGTGGGATATGATGGTGCAGCTATAGTCACCCCAAATGATGCGATCTTGGGCAGCCTAGGGGTAAATGCCCATTGTTCCAATGCTAAGACAAAGTCATGCATATCCAATAAGAAGTCTCCTAGGTAGTGATTTAAATTTTTACTAAATTTTTTAGTCTAAAAATAGGTTATTCGATTTTTTTAATACTAAAATCTCTAAACATGTGTTGTTTCAGTTAGAATTTTCTAAATATTAGACCTTAAACGGTATTAATTTAGCGTTCCTTTTAGAATTTAGAAGCTTTCTATTCTAGTGAGATATAAGTCCTATTCTAGAATGTTTACCCATCAATTGAGGCATTTATTTTTAAGGTTTAGGGGTGCTATTAGATTGCTCTACTACCTTTAAATATGCATCATTCAGGTAAAACGTGAATCAAGTGAATGAGTTGTTGAATAAATATATTGTTTAATGATTCATGTTAGAGGCACGCATGGTAGACTTTCTTCTTCTTGCATCTTATTCTTTTCTTTTATGCTGCTCACTCGTTGAGCAAAATTGCCTCTAATTTTTGATCAACTAATACTTGTCTATAACTTTCAACCATAAATCCTTTTTTTTTTTTTTCTATGCCTTCTTCTGCTACAACTACTTTCTAAGTTTTTACCCATTTTTCTAATTGTATGCAATCTATTTTAGTTATTCTCACCAATTTGATATTAGAGTGAGAGATCCTGATATTTTCTTCTTTTTGTCACCATGGTACCAAATGTTGAGCTTCTATCCAAATTCGAGGTCATTTACAACAATCAAGAATTCAGCAAACAAGACATCCATGTTGAAGACAAAAGTCTCTGGTATAGATTCTATTTCGGGGGAAATAAAATAATGCTTAATAAAGATGTCTAGCAATTAAGAAGATCAGAGAAGGGGCAACCCCCTATACAAGAAGTTGGAGCCTTAGCCTCCCCTACATAAATAGGTTTTAATTTTCAGTAGCATGTTCCACTTATATCTCCGACAATTGCATCCCCAACTAGTCATGTACCATATGTCCAATAACAGTTTTAGTCAATAAATCCCCTCATAGAATGCAAAGGGAAATTTGCCGGGAGCATTTTAGCACTATGTTTCACCACAACCTCAGTTTTCAGCCCAACAACCTTATCCAATCCTTATATTGGAGAGATGAGTTCTTAATCTTTCAACAAAGGTATAAAATTTGAAGTTCTTAATGTGATTGTAATCCTGACATTTTCAAAGATTGTATATATGGTTTGGAGTTTTAATTCCATTGCCACGAAACCTGAATGAGATTAGAAAATTAGGGACTGCAAGTAATTGGTGGATTAGAAACAAGAGTATTACAAAAGAAGTGGTCATGGGAAGAGATGTTGATGACATACTTTATGCTGCCAAGTTATAAGAAAGGAATCTATCTTCAATTCCGCACTTAGCAACAAAGAGAAATTTCTGTTGAAGAATACAATGGTACTTTTTTGTATTTGGCAATTGTTTAACTTGTGAATGGAATGAAGATTTCATGATTGGTATGTATTGCAGTGATTGAAAGCCATGAATTGCTTCAGCTTTAGCCACTTTTCAACTACAAACAATAGGAGATGCAATTCAAATAGCATACCAGCGTGAGGAGTAACAGCAAGATTTTATCCACAAACACCTCTCAAATTAACATGCAAAAGGGTGATCATATTTCTGACAAATTTTAGTCAAGGTAACAAATAAAAAATGAAAGGTAGTAAACCTACTAATACCCTGCCTTCTCTAATGCACAAAGAAGTGTGCATTCTAATTCGAAGGGGAAAGAAGTTTGTCAATGTTGTTCTTGCAAAGATAGTGATGAAGAACAACCATACGTAGTGCTTAGACCTTACTTTCATCCCATAAAAGTTGAAAAGAAATAAGACTGGGGATGTACAAGCATTTTTCATATTCAAATCAAGTGCAGTGGCCAATTATGCACAATAGCAGTTGTTCCATGGAGCTGCACTAATATAATTTTCGAAGATATGAAAAAATTGGGTTTGAAAGTAAAATCATGTCCATATTCATAAAAGATTGCACGGGTTAACAACATAAATCCAAAAATTTATAGGAGGTCTTTGTTCCCCTATTTTATTGGAGGTTTGATTGAAATGGTATAATGTAAACTCCTCCCTCTCAAAGTTTGTTACATCTAATTAGGACGTCCATGGTCACATGATGAAGAGTGAAGCATGATGCATAAAACTTATCCCCTGTGTTTGCTTTCACAAAGTTCAGGTTTGCCTCACAAAGGATTTTTTCATGTCAAAGTTGACAACGAGTGTAGGGTCTTTCTACAATGTATTGATTCTTCTAAGGATGGCATTCTTGGCTCAAAAAATGTGATCTTTGGGAGTCAAGGTTTTTCAGAGGGGGAAAAAGGACGGTGCACCCATAGATTGGCCCAAAAATGTGATCTTTGGGAGTCAAGGTAAAGGGTAAAGGGTAAAGGGTAAAGGGTAAAGGGCAACTGTTCCATCATGAAAACAAAGTCTTTTTGGTCCATTAAAAAGTGTCCTTGGCGTTGTTTTAAATTTTTATTAAATTTAGTAGTAATAAGTTGCTGAATTTTTAGTATTTTAGAAATTTCAATTTTGATAAGATATGAATTTATTTACTTAAAAATTTTTAAATACTTAGGATTTTACTTAGTATTGACTTAGTTTTCTTTAGAGTTTTAGAGTTCTAGAAATTTTCTATTTAGTGAATTTGGAGTCCTATTATATTTCTATATTGTTCGGGGCTTTTTTTTTTTTTGGAGGTTTAGTAGTGGTACAATGTTATTCTAGCACTTGTTAATATGCCTCATTGATGTAAGCCTTAAATAGAGTGGATTGATAAATAAGTTTATAGTTTAGTGTTTTTTTTTTGTTTGTAAAAATCTTGTTTGCCTATGTTTTGTTCTTTTGCTCTCTCTTTCTGTTTATTTTATTTTCTTTATAATTTTCGACTATAAAACCCTAAGTTGTTCTCAAGTTTTCTTCCGCTACAACATTTTCTTAGCTCTTGCTGGCCATTTTCAATTTTCGGCAGCTTACTTTAATTATCGTACACTAGATATGGAGCTAAAACTATATTAGTTTCATCCATGATTATGAAATCTCGATTCACTTATAGAGATACTATTTCCAGATGGTGGTAGCTTCACAAACCGAAATCTATCTTTACTATTCTAAAATAGACCCCTAGTGAGATTTGCCTGTAAACTATAAACCGTCTTAAGAAACATTATAAAGAACCTTGGGTTTCAAGAGCACTTGTTTACAACCAATACCAGACGATTTGAAGGATATGCGCATTGTGATATCTTATCATTCCCAAAGCTACTTACACAATATTGGGACAATGTTATGTAAGTAATTTTGAGCATGAACTATATGAGGTTTAGCTACAAGGAGAAAACATGGGTTCCTCATTCATATATCGTATGGTCAACAAGAAGATATAAACACCAGATATGCTATGAGCGAATTGTCTTGAAAATAGTCTATGCTTAGTACTTCTTTAAGCATCTGACAAGCATCCGAGATGTTTCTAGAATTTAGGAAATAATAAAGCTAAAAAATGAAATAGCTATGCTAAATGAAACATCTGACATGTTTTTGGCAAATATCTGATGAATAGTTCACAAGGATATTGGTTCAATTTGAAAGTATCCATGCCACGTAAGTCAGATGAAAAATCTTTTAAAGAATGTTAAGATAACATGGTTGATTATGCACCATCCTATTTAGTTTTTATATATATATATATATTATCTATGCAGGCTATGTAGAAGTGATAGTAAATTACAATATACAAAGAGAGAGGTTACACTGATTCTGTTGTCCAAACAGCTAAAAGTTGTTGAAAGTTCTGTACCTGCAATCCATAGATTCCAGCTTCAATCTCTGCTATTACAGCATCACTAACTGATTCATCCATTCCTGTGACCTATAAGATACAGGATTCTCAAATATACACGCAAAAGGACATGACAAAATGAAACTAATAATATTAAACAAAAAAGGAGTCAGAAGGATGAGATACATTGCTTGACGATTGTAGACTGCTGCTCTCTGTCTTGCTTTCTTTAGGAGTGTATTCATCTTCACCTGTCTCATTTTCGACAAGTGGGACAATGGCCGAAGTTGAAGTATCTTGTGGGCTGCTATTTGTAACATCTTCCACAACAACCCCAGGCTCCAAGCTAGCAATGCCAAGACTATTTGTGGCTGGACATCGGACAGAGGTCCTATGCTCTAGCATCTGCTCTTCATCAGAGTGCCTCCCTGGGCTCTTCGTTTCCACTTCACTGCTTAAATAATTCACAGAAATGGCATCCCTGTCCTGGTTCTGGATTAAGTCATAGTAGTCATTCACTTGCAATTATAAGTTTGTACTGAAAGAATTTCCTGTAAATATGGCAAAACTTACAGTGACTGGAAGTGTGGAGTTCCAATCATTCATTCTCTGACATGCAACAGGTAGCTGCTCGCATGAGTCAGTCGAAATTAGGATGGGTTTAAAATTAATTACCTCAAATATAGAATGCTGCTGATCATTTGCAGCATTTTGGATATTGTCAAATAACTCCAATGCAGCTCTTTCTAATTGGTTGCCATTGGGATCCATCAGTAAATCTGTTGATGGATTAACACAACCAGTCAGTGATGGAGAAAGGTTGCCTTCTGAGAGTAGTAAAGTTTGTGAACTTTTGGAGTTTGTAAAGCAGCCAGTATATCTTTGATTTTCATCTGATTGAGTTGCAGCATGACCAGAAACAATTTTCTCATCCACCTGACGTAGCATCTTGTGTGCATGCCCAAAATCAACCTCATAGTGATGCTCCAGATTTGGAAAATGCTGCTTTCCATCTTCAGATTTCTCTGCCATTTTCGTGGTGAAATCTTGATGGCTGCCTGACATCCGGAATGATGGTGATCTTTCAGGAACAAAATGCGGCTTTAATGGGAAAGTGCCTTTTTCTTGGACTTTTGAATCTGAATGTGCATGTGATATCCCAGCATAGCTCAGCGAATCATTTGATCCTGGAAATGTACCCATTAAATTGTCAGAAGGAGAGGCACCTATCTTTTCGGAATGAAACCCCCTTTCTCTAGAAGTAGGGCTTCCCATCGCAGTATCACCTGGATAATATGATGGACCAGGCAAACATCCAGCACTGGGGCTCCGATTGTGGTAAACCACACCATATGGTGTTTCCGCTTGATCATACTCATCTACACGTCCATTACAATGATTGAAGTTCAACAAAGGCGGAGACCCATAAGGATAATCACGATAGTTTCGGATGGAACTAGCATGATAGGCGCTGTCAACTGCTTGTGCATTGTATGCACTGATGTTTTCATAACCATCAGGTTGCAGGCATTCATCATAGTAGGAAACTTGAGAAGGCCTAACTTGTGCAGGAGATAAAGGAGGTGAGAAATTGGATGTCTTGTTCAAAGTGTGAGGTGTAGTGGGTAAGTAGGCTGCAGAGTTAGCGAACATTCTTCCCCAGTTCGAGGGATTCACTACATCCTTGATATCCAGAGGATATAAAGAATTGGGAGGATCTCTTTGAGAGCTCGGACCGTAATCCAAGTTACTTCCCATGTTACTTACTTGGCTTGCAATACTTTGCCCACTAGAGCTTTTATGAGGAACTGGATCTTTGGTGCCATTAATGGCTACAACATACTGAAAGTCAGGATTGTTTGGCTGTCCAGCTTTTCCTTCTAAGGAAGATGACCTCTCAGACTCGGTCAGAGGTACTAGAAATATCCGTACCCTTTGAGAACCTTCGTTTCTTTCCCAGTCATGATACTCCTCGATCATATTTTGCAAATCCTCATCAGAACAAACAGATATAAGGGCATCAAGATCTTCACCAGGAAGCTGGTACCTGATGGTATGAGGTTGATTACAAATCGCTGAGGTCTTCCTCACTAGTTCTTCCCAAGTGAGGTTCTTCCTGATGGATATAATCCGTGTCTCACCGCCCACGTATCTGAGCTTCCCATCACTTGGTCTTGGCAATATTTTTCCGCCATAGCTGCAAAGAAACTTCATTTTCCCAGTAAAAGAAACTTCTGGAACTTCTGGAAAATAATGGCGGAATGAGGTAGGACTAGGAGATTCTGACACGTATAGGGGAGGTGCACTTGGTCCTTGTAAGGCTCGATCATAATTATTCTTTTCAAAATATCTATCTGGAGTTTGTCTGGCGACACTATGCTCAATGTAGTATCTCATCCTTTGATCATAACAGGCCTTGTTGTCTACCTCGCCTGCATGTCCTCTAAAAGGAACGAATTCTGAGACGTCGGAGCCACACTCAGATTCCCTTCTCAACCCAAGAATGCGAGTGAGATCCTCATAAACTAGCTGATGATTCTGATCAAAGTTGTATCCCACTCTCTTTTGTTCGTACTTATCGACATTGTTTGTAATTGGTAATCCTCTGTGGATCGAACGATCGTGTAGAAACTCCGGGGAAAATTCCTCACCTGTCTGTACAGAAATATTAAGTGCACGCCTATCTCCATCATTTGGCTCATCATACTGCGAATCCTTGTGGAACTTCTGGCCTGAAGGACTCCTACACTCACTTGTCATAGTTCCAACAAAAACCCAATCCTATTTACCTTCATATGAACTTGTTTTCAGTCTTCATTGACCCAACAAAACCATAACACTATGTACATAGCCAAAATGCCTTCTTTGATTGCCTAAACATGAAAAAAAAAAAAAAAGATTGTTACCATACATATAAATTATGGGTCACATAGATTACTCTCCTTATCATCAACCAAGTCGTGTAAATTAATGATTGTTGTCTACACATTTACCCAACACAGAAATTTTGTGCACAAACCTAATTATTCTACCAAAACTCTAATGCTTTTTCTTCTTTCAAACCATCATAATAGCACAGAAAATTTAGGATCTCCTAATGTCCTACATTAGAAGATCCTCTTCAGATTTGCCAATCAGACACATGACTGCTGTTGTTTCAGGTCAAGCATTCGCCAATTAAACTGTTTAAAATAATTAAAAAAAGAGAGAGATTAGCAACATTAACCTTCCATTGCCGAGAGAACAATAAAAAGGCAACAAACTCATTAAAATCAAAAAAAAAAAAGCAATGGCTTGGAAGAAATTGAGAAATGGATACCAAATTGAACCTAGAATTTAGATAAACGTTTACAATGTCGGCATGTAGCGGATGTGCTTGGAAGAAAAAAAGAAATGGGTATCAAATTAGAATACAAAATTTTGATAATTTAATGAATTGAAAATGTGTTATGACCAGATTGATTAAGCATCACCTGTTTTTAAAATTTGGCATCACAAATTGTCTGATATGAGGGCTTGAAGATTGCATTAAAAAATGGAGATTTCTGCGTTAAAATTGAGAGATGCCCAAAAGAGGAAAACAGGGCTTGAACGTGGGTTTTGATTTGTCGAGAGATCGAGAGAGAGAGAGAGAGAGAGAGCGTTGGTTACGGCTAGAATTTCAATCGGGAGATCGGAGGAAGACATCGCTTAGAATAACGCGGCATCATCCCAGGACCCTTTCCTAACTGATATTAATTCTCTCTCTCCCCACCCCCTCCCCCCCAATGGCGCGCGCTCGCGCTCTCCCCCTTGGCTTGCTCAAAGGGATTAATCTTCGACTTGGGCCGAGAGGAGAAGGTTCACTTAGAGGGTTAGGTCAGGCCGATCGGGCTGCGCGGCTTTGAACTATGTTTTCATCTGTTTTTTTTTTTTTTTTCTTTTTTTTTTTTTTGGGTGAATACCATGTTTTCATCTATCTTTGAGACTTTCATCAGTTATTTTCCATTTGACACGGCTTCTGAAGTATGAGAAGCAGCCTTTGATAAATGGGCAAGGGTGATTCACTAAACCCAAAATTTTTCAAGTCCCAAATCCAATTCATATTTGACATGGGCCTAGCCTGGGCTCAAGCAGAGATGCAGGTTTTTGCTCGGATGATTAGGCCTAATCTAATGTGGTATGCTCTGCGCCGCAGCAAAGAGGGCCTCTTTCTTGGGCCTATTCTAATTTTTTTTTTTTTATTATGTAAGGATTTGAACACGTGATCATCATATTAGGGAGGAGGTTTGTACTACTAAACTATCCTCTTGAGGGCCTAATCTAATTACTCAAACCAAATCAAGCTTTCTTAGTAATTAAGAAGATTCATGGACCCGATAAACACTATTTTTAATTTCATTGGTGGACTCTTTCATTAAAACTATTTGTTGAGATGTCATAATTTCATCGATTTATTTCTATGTAAAAATATCAGTACGATTTCTTATAAAAATATCAACACAAATTTTTATTATAAAATAATATTAAAATTACTTATAAATTACCATCATACTAACAAACTCAA
Organism: Dillenia suffruticosa; assembly: GCA_033439265.1. Taxonomy (NCBI): domain Eukaryota; kingdom Viridiplantae; phylum Streptophyta; class Magnoliopsida; order Dilleniales; family Dilleniaceae; genus Dillenia; species Dillenia suffruticosa. The sequence goes on from JAVTVX010000001.1 coordinate 14,098,579, forward strand.
GTTGTTATATGAATTGTCATTTTTTTTATGGATAACTTTATAGAATTTAATTTGACCGAGAATATATCATGTCTCTAATTTCTGAAACTAAATTATTAACGACTAAGAAAATATTAATAAATATATTATCACTATATAACTTAATTATCAATTCTCTTGCCTATCAATTCTCTTGCCTACCTCTCAAATAACTTGGAGTGACAAGTGTGTATATACATTTGATGTAATTGATTCTACTTCCTTATTTCTGATTTTCCCTACAAAATATTTTAAATTATTATCATAAAGATATAAATATAAACAACATGGTATTTCTTTAAATATATTATTACCTTTTCATGTCTTGAATATCAATGTGAAATTATGGCTTTCTATTCACAAGTGTTGATACATTTGCTAAAATCTCTTCAGCTGCCTTGACTATATCATAATATTTTTTTTAAGAGTGTATGTATACTCTTTAAATTTGGTAGAAATTGATGTGAGGACAAATGCATTACCTGCAAACTCATTCTCTGTTTTGAATACATTTCTTTGCTATAAAAAAAATATTTGAATTAAAATATGTTATAACAACTATTAAAGGAAGTAAATAAAAAAAGCATGTTTACGAAGGCTTTCATTTGTTCCTTTGATACGGAAGGAATATTGTCCTGATCATTGTGATTAAAAGGGTAAAATCGCAAACTTCTACCCATAAGATCACAAAAACTAGATAATATCTTACATTTATGTCCAATGGGTTACCAATTACAATTGATGGACACTACATTATGCTATGATTTGAGGTCCCATATATCTTTCAACATAGCCCTCCCTTTTTTATGGGTGTTTTGAACATTATCAATCATAAAATATAAGATAATAAATTAGTAATCGTCCTTTCTAAATATGTTTTTAAATAATAATAAGTATTGCTACATTACTAAAGGTAGCATCCTGTAAAGTATTGTTTCTTTCTTTATTTGGACATTCATTTATAGCTGCCGGTGGTACTTCTTTAGATGTTTTGACAATCTTGATTTCTTTTAGTTTCTTTCCTTCTCGGAACATGATTATGTTTATTTCTAACATAAGAACTAAAAATTTGAATCATGTTGATATGATATAAGCAAATAAGAAGTATAATAATTAAACATGTGAATATCATCGAAAGGAATGTATCAAAATTAAAGATGAATTGTACACAAAGTCAAAGATGGAGACCAAAACAAAAATGAGTTACCAACTAAAAAGTATGAAATGAATGAAAAAAAAAGCAATATTTATGCATTTATACAATAAATTTACTATATAATTAATGAAATGAATGATAGATATCTCAATTATTGCAATATTACAAACCCAAAAAACAATATTACTATATAAAGTAATTAAATGTATATCCAAGACTTAATCATCTTTGGACTTGATTTTCAAGCAAATTTGAATGGTAAAAGATTTTTATTTTTTTTTATTTTTTGAAATATGACTAAATATAATTGTTGGGATTTACGAGCAAATCTTAACATTGCTTTTCAATAATCAAGCAAGCCATTTATATTTGGCGCTTAAAATGGTTAAAGCCCATTGAAACTGTCACTTTGTAAAACAAGCCGGATTCCATCACCAACTTCGATACTCAAATAATTTATTATTTTATGTTTTCTAAAAACTCTTAGTTACCAAATGCTCCCACAATCTATACACTTTACACTTCCTTCTCAAATAAAATATAATTTATTAACCTTTTCATCTTTGTATTTGTAATGAAAAATTAAATTTCAACTCCTACCGCAAAATATAAAATAATATAGAATATAAAATATAAAATATAAAATATCCTAACTTCACGTTAATTGATTATATGGGTATGGAATTGCAAACTCAAAGAAAAGTTCCGCAACATATAATGCAAATATATAGTATAGGCATTATTGGTATGACCTAGTGGTGAATTTAAGATGGGGATGCAAAGAATTTATAAAATATTTATTCAAATAATAATTATGAATTATAAAACGATATTAAAAAATATAAAATATTAATCAGAAAATAATTAAATCATAATATTTCAAAAATCAAAAGTTTTAATTAAAGACATGCCTTTTTCATGAAACAAAAAACTGATTTTTCTTCAAATTTGAAGACAGTTTCAATTATTAACTAGAGAAAATTGGAGATTGGAAATTTTTTTAAAAAAATATAAAGAGAGAATCAGAAATGTAACACCAAAAAAAAAAAAAAAAAAAAACGAAATATGGAGACGCAGCGTTTCGGGACAAAACGCTACATCCCCAAATTTGGGGATTAGGGTTGGAAACCCTAATCCCACTCCCCCTCTCTCTCTTTCTCTCTCTCTCTCTCTCTCTCTCTCTCTCTCTCCCTCTCCTGACCCTTCGTTTCTTCTCCCACCGCGGCGCCGCCCTCCTTCGCCGCGTGTTCCACCGCCACCTTCTTCTTCTTCTTCTTCTTCTTCTTCGTCTTCTTCTCTCCCTCTCGCTGTCGCTCTCTCCCTTCGGCTTCGCCACTCCGCCACAGTCCCTCTCCCTTCCACCACCACCGCACGCCACTGCTCGCGATTGCCGCTGCTCCTTCCACCACCGCAAGCCTCCGCGAGCGCAACCCAGCACCTTCTGCCACCTCGCGATCCACCCAGCGCGAGCACAATCGCGCCCCTGCGCGATCCTCTCCGCACGAGCACAGCGCGAACACAGTACACCTCAGTTCGCGAGCGAGCAGGACTGAGCCCGCGAGTACAAGCTAGGCCGCGAGCGCGAGCAAGTGCGCGAGCCGACGCACGAGCGCGCGCGAGCCGGCGTACGAGCGCGCCCGAGCCGGCGCACGAGCGCGTACGGGCGCGCAGCAGCGTGCGAGCACGCGGAAACTATTCGAATTCACTCGATATGATTTTGTGATTTTATAATATACTTCTTTCGTATCAGACCATCTAGTTCCTGTAACATCAAATAAAAAATAAAAAATAAAAAATAAAAAAAAACGAAATATGGAGAAGCAGCGTTTTGGGGCAAAACGCGGCGTCCCCAAATTTGGGGATTAGGGTTTCCTCTCTCTCTTTCTCTTTCTCTCTCTCTCTCTCTCTCCCTCTCCCGACTCTTCGTTTCTTCTCCCACCGCGGCGCCGCCCTCCTTCGCCGCGTGTTCCACCGCCACCGCCACCGCCACCTTCTTCTTCTTCTTCTTCTTCTTCTTCGTCTTCTTCTCTCCCTCTCGCTGTAGCTCTCTCCCTTCGGCTTCGCCACTCCGCCGCAGTCCCTCTCCCTTCTGCCACCACCGCATGCCACCGCTCGCGATTGCCGCTGCTCCTTCCACCACCGCAAGCCTCCGCGAGCGCAACCTAGCACCTTCTGCCACCTCGCGATCCACCCAGCGCGAGCACGATCGTGCCCCTGCGCGATCCTCTCCGTACGAGCACAGCGCGAACACAGTGCACCTCAGTCCGCGAGCGAGCAAGACCGAGCCCGTCAGCGCAAGCCAGGCCGCAAGCGCGAGCAAGTGCGCGAGCCAACACACGAGCGCACGCGGCCTAGCGCAAGAGCGCGAGCGGGCGCGCAGCAACGCAAGAGCGCGAGCGGGCGCGCAGCAGCGCACGAGCGTATGTGAGCCAGCGCAGTGCACGGGCGCACACCAGCGCATGGGCGAGCACTAGCCCGCAAACCCACCAGCCCGCAGGCCTGCCGGCCAGCTAGCCCACTGGCCCACAGACTGCAAGCCCACTAGCCTAAGCCCACTGGCCCGCGAACCCACGAGCCCGCTGTAGCCCACGAGCCCGCGACGGCCCGTGAGCCCGTGACAGCCCACGAACCTCCACACAGGTAAATGACTTAGGGTTTTGCTTCTGATCTAAGTGTTTAAATCTAACAAATAAATCTTGTTTTGATAGGAAACACTACAGACTTTGAAGTGACCGAAAAGACATTCAGACGAAACTCTACGCTTCGAGAAAACCCTAGGTGAGGAGATTTCGACTCTAATTGATAAATTGAATGAATCTAGGATTGAATCTAAGATGAAAGGTTCTGTATATATTTAGAGTGTAAGTAGAATGCGAATAGAATACAATTTCTGAAATGATTATATGTGACTTTGAAAGTTAAGTATAGAATGTTACAGAAACTAAATGGTCTGATACGAAAGAAACATATTATAGAATCACAAAAATCATGTCGAGTGAATTCGAATAGTTTTACTTAGAGTTAAACTTGAAATATGCATGAAAGTGTCTGGGTTGTAAGGCTGGATGAAATGAACCGTAAAGTGGAGAATATTATACATTTCTTGTCTTTCGGATAAACCCTAAAAATGCTTGAGAAATTGATATTCAATTTTGATGATCTGATTAGGTTGATCTTTTTTTTGGAGACTCGAGAAATCAGATTGGATTGGTTTTGAAAATAGGGAGTGACCACCCTCCCTAGAACTGTGAGTGGGACTTTGACATTCACTGTTGATTGAAAAACCATGTTTCAAAAATACTTTTTAAATAACATGTTTCTGCAAATATATGATTGTTAGAACTTTCGAATATTTTATGAAATGTTCTGTGATCTTTGGAGTGTCTTAATTTTTGACTTTATTGATATGCATCCATGAGTTTTGATAACTGAATATTGTGTCATATTTTCGACATATTGACATGTTTTTAATGCTTCCACTGCATTGGCACATGGTTTTAAATGGATTTACTTATATATTTGGACTGTATGCCCAGCCGACGTTATGATATGATGCATGGGGCTATATGCCCAGCCGACATGGTGATGGGATGCATGGGGCTACATGCCCGGCCGGTATGATATTGTGATCCGTAGCTACGAAGGACATTTGGTAGAGGTACCCCTTGTGTCCGGATACGTTTCGGCCGGACGTATCCGCCAGATCGTCATGTGTATGGGTGTCTCAGGTTGACCCTCATCGGAGAGGACGTTGAGTACGGCTTCGTCTAGCACTAAGCGGGGGCACCATACACGACCGACTAGTTATATGTATATTATTATTATTTACAGGCTAGTTGGGGTAGTCTGTGGCCAACATTGGGGCAGAAAGCCATTATTTAATACTTGCATTTGGAAAAAACCCCAATGCACAGTCCTTGGTCGAGGTAGACCATTGTCGGAAATGTTTCATTGGCCGGCTCTTCATGACATTGATGTAAATTTTGGATACATATCTTGCTTTCTGATGTGTGCGTATGATATATGATTTTGAAATAACATGATCGGTTTGCATACTGTGAATATTTTTTTATCTTATACTTTGACACTCAAAGTTCACCCTCGATATTGATAGTATGATATTAATCCCCTCACTTACTGAGTATTCTCCCATAGATACTCACCCCTCGCTTTCTTTCCCATAGGATTAGTGTTGGACCGAGGAGATATCACTGGATTTGGGTATGGATATTTTTCATCTCTTCCGCTACGATGATTGGTGATATTGTTATGTATTGGAGATTTTAATTTGACCAATGTATTTATCAAAATTTATGGGATAACTGTATAAATTATGAACATTTATTCGTGAAACCCTCGTATTGATTTATTTCATTGCATGAAACATTTGTGAATATTTAAAAATAACTTGGGAATTTATTTATATATGCGTAGAATTTAAGTCCGCTCGGTGTGGCGGTTGCTCATACTCTAGTTGGGTATGACAGTAGAGGTCTGTTGCTAGAATTGATAGAAACTTTATACTCTTGCGTTGTTCTGGATGTTGGCTGTGGTATTTGTTGATTTTGGAGAGGTCGGAATGACCATTTGTTTATTTTACAAGATGAATGTGATATACAGGTGAAATTGTACATGGGAAACCTCCGATTTATGGGGAGATTCTGCCCAATTTTATGTAAAAATACAGCCGACATCCAGGGACAACAGGAGGCTGTTCACGATTTCGGTTCGGGGCGTGATAAGAAATGTGGAAAAAAGAAAGCTAGCAAAGAGCCAGCAAGAAAATGAAAAGGAGAGGAGGGAAAAAGAAAAGTGTCAAAGTGAAATTGTTAATGTCAAATTAATGTTTTTGGGAATTGCAATTTTATACTTTTTTCTTTTTTGACCATAAAATCTACAATTTTTTTTATTAATTTAAAATATGTGATGGTGATATTATATTTTATTTTTATTATGTAGTACATTTTTTAAAAAATTTATATGAGATTTAGTCAAATGAATGAATTTAATAAAAAAAAGTGAGGACAAAATCATAGTTAAATTGTTACAAAATAGATATGGGTCATAAATACTAATTGAATTTAAAAAAATTGAGGGGGTTCAATTACACACTTTCGCCCCTACATAGGTTCACCACTAGTATGACGAGAAACTTCTACTCTAAACTATGTTAAAAAAGAACACCAAAATCCACCATTAAAATCAAAAACAAAAGATAGAAGAAATATAAAATAATTAGAAAACATATTCTTGATATTATATATATATATATATATATATATATATATTAGTTAAAAGAGAAAAACCAATATATAATGAATTTACGATATTTGTGTATTTACTATATAACCAAAAATAGAAATATTACAGGCCCAAAAAGTTTATATATAATGAATTCCAATTTGCTTAACGTTTGGACAATAAAGCTAATTTTGGAGGCTTAATATTTGTGTATTTATAGCATGAATAAGGTTATACACTCCCTCTATGTAGTCAATGGAGCTTTACAAAATTATTGGTCCTATATTTACCCTAATACAATTTAATTTTGTGTTAATTGTGCCCTAACTTTATCCTAACATAAATCAGTCTTGTCTTAATCATACCCTAATTTTATCCTAGTATAAATTAATTTTATATTAATTGTGCCATCATTTTGTCTTAATTTTATTATACTTTGACTCTAATTTAACCTTAATTTGTGCGAATTTTATCATAATTTCACCCGAATTTTATCATAATTTTATTCTAATTTTTTCTTAATTTTACCCTAATTATGTCTCTGCACCAAAAAACAATTGCTAATGCACTAACAACGTCATCGACGTATTCAGATTTGCATAAAATGGAGGAACTCACCTTTGAAAGTGACGGGAGTGGCAGTGAAGAGAGAGTAGTGAGAACAAGGAAGTACATGATGCCGAGGCAAAATGAAGGAACTCACCTTTGAAAGTGATGGGAGTGACGGTGAAGAGATAGTAGTGAGAACAAGGAAGTACATAATGTCGAGGGAGAGCAACCTCTGACATCTTTCTTCAACGGTGGAGTAGCAATGACGGTGGCTATCTTTAGCAAAGAGTTGCAGCGGCAGTGAATAGAGAAGAAAGAAGAGAGAAGAGAGGAGAGAATAGATAATAGAGGAGATCAGTCTGTTGTGTGGGTTTTAAAATGACTACCCAACATTATACTCCAAAAACGTCAGCAAACGGTGAAAATCCTAACGTTTTTACTCTCTTTTTTTCTAAAATGTCTCTCTCAGTGGTCTTTCTCACTACCATTTCTTGATGTTTCTAATAGTGGTGCTTAACGTTGAGGAGAAAAATATCGGAAAAAGCTTTGTTTTTTATAGTTGTCCTATGTGACCATATATGTTAACAAGTAACATGAACAAATTATAAGAAATTCGGATCTCACCAAAATAGTCCCCAAAGACTTCTCTTTCCGAGTATGATGGTTGACGTCGTTTTGTTTATTGTTAATTGTTTCAAAAATTTGATTCCATTTGTAGATATTATCCTTTCGCTTCCTCTTCAAAACCCATGCTGCTTCATACGTGAAGATCTTCAAACCAGATTTTTTTTTTGTAAGTCTCTCTTTGCCTTCTTATTCTACCTTTTAAATATTTTTTACCCTTTTTGATCATGATGTGTAATTCAATTCTTAAAAGATCATTTTTTTTTGAAAGAGAGAAAAAAGTTGGGGAAGAAATAAAAATTGAGAAAGGTTCCGGGTATAAACTAAAAAGAAAAAGAAAAAAAAATGGTTGAGAACTAAGTTTCAAAATTCAAGTATCCGTGTGGCCTCAACCATAAAAGAATATTTTCAAGATTAGCTGAATTGCTACTCTGCTTAAGCTACTTTGTGGCCAAACTTCAAATTTATACGTAAGTCTCTAATGTGTATTTGAAATTAGCTATTTTAGATATACTATTGAATTGACTACAGAATGCTTTGTGAATGCAATAGCATATGTTTTATATATATAATAAATATGCAAAGAATCACTATTAAGTTTGCAATTTATGCTCGTTTTCTTATTTGCAGCTTGATTTAGCGTTACCCATGCATATTTTATGCAAAAAATTACATTTTGTATATGCAGAAATATGTATTTTTGATACTTTCAAACACTTCATCTGTTTTCCTTGCTCTCTCTACAAAATACATTCCCTCTCCTCTTTTTTTGGTCTCCTTTTCTCTCTCTAAGAGCCTCCCTTCTTCAAAAATAATCCTTTTTTTTAATCTAACACAGCCTCTCTCCATCAATGAAAATTTGCTCACCCTTTTGCCTCAGGGTTTTAACACCCTACAAAAGTTTATCTAAAATCTCTCGTTTCTGTATTTCAGTCGTATTCTTTCCATTTTCTTTCTATACAAATCTTGCTAACACTTTTAAAAAATTGATCTTTACTATTTCTCTCTCCGAGTGCTAAAACATATCACACTTCTCTTTGTCCATCCATTCCCATCCACAAAGCCTCATATCTTAAAATTTACTTTTCATATAACATTTATTTTTTGTGTTGCAATAAGAGCACAAGGAAAAAGAGACAAATATGAGCAATAAAAGAAAAGAATCAAAAGCCAATAACACACAAAGATTGATGTAAAATCTAAAATGGGAAAATCACAAGGTGAAGTGGAGATTAATGCATAATACAAGATGTTTGTATACAAGAAAATTACAAAAATCTCATTAACCATGCTTACCAACCACTAATAATCCTCTCGATTGCTCTTTTGACCAAAAACCCTCACAATATCAACTTCATGCAAAATGAATGAGGAAAAATTCTTTCATACCAAGCATTGAAACCTTACCTCAGAAGATGGTTCTAGATGATGCCTCGATGGTGCACAATTGAGACATCAAAGTGAAGGGGCCATCCTAGTTGCAATGCCTGCAAAAAGCTCCTAATGGTGCCTCTTACTGTTGGAGAAACTCGCGTCTTCAAATGCAATCTTCACTGCTTGTGTGATAGGCTCTTAAGCACGTTTTCTTTAGTTGATATTAGAGTTTCAACCTTAATCAAATCCCAATGAATTTGGAATCATTACATAACAACCTCCACCTTTAATTCCAAGTTTTTAGACAATAGAACAATTCACATATAGCAACCAAATAGCCAAAACACTCATTTTCTCCTAAACTCTGTAAGATCTAAAGAAACAAACCCAACCAAGCTTGAGCTGCTCAAACTTGCTTTGGTTGACGTTAATTTTCAGGGGCAGAAAAGAAACAACTTTGAAAGATCCAAGTTTCTACCTTTCATTATAGGAATGGTGGGAAGTACCGTAGGAGCACTACTGCCCTCAGGAGCTTTCTGTAGATTGCAACTAGGATGATCCCTTCACTTTGATGTCTCAATTGTGTGCCATCAAGGCAGCGATATCTGATATTAATTTTGCTTTGTTTGTCATGGGACATATAATCTTTGGCAAGAAAAACTGCACTTTGACTTTCACAATACACCATGATACTTTGCAAATCTCTACTTTTCTCCTCAAATGTGCTCTGTAGTAAAGAATGCAACCTTATTTTACAATGTGGCTTTTCAACTAATATCACACCCCCCCAAATGTGAGCATATTACCTAAAAGTGAACTCTTTTTTAACATTAGCGATAACACCAATCTTAAATCTCCTAAGCTTATTATAATCCATTTGAATGCCTTCTAATACTCTTTTCTGGCCATGTATTTACTCACTGCATTTACAGCATAAGATAAACTAGGGTGAGAGCAAGCCATAGAAAAAGTATGGCACCCAAGACATGTATTAAATTCTTTATCTGTTGTTAGGGCAGAGGGCTACCTACAATATAAAATGACCACCCAAAAGAGTACTAACTCGCTTGGCATTTTGCACATTGAAACTTCTAAGGGCTCTATCAATGTACCTTTTTAACTCAAGAAAAAGCTGCAATCTTTTCGGTCTTCGACAATCTCCATACCAAGAATTTTTGAAGGTATTTTAGACTTTGTTAACCAAAAAGCATACAAGAATCAAAGAAAATTGGAAGAACAAGGTTGCTTCTCATTGATTGATGATTTACTTAAATAGAAAAATTTACAATAGAAAAAAAAAGAAATAATAGCAACAAATTTCGTAAGCTTTAGTTGCTAACAATAATAGCTAGTAAATAATTGAAAATGAAATAAAAAAAAAAGATTTTGATCAAGATAATGCTGCAAATTTTTAGGAATAACTACCGATGTATAGATTCAACACTCCTCCTTGCATCAATAGATGCCAATTCCCAGCTTCTCCTTTAAAAACTCAAACCTACTTCTTGGGAGTGTTCCGGTGGAGATATCTGCAAATTGATTTTCAGTCTTGCAATACTTCAAACATATTGCACCATCCTTTTGAACATTTCTGATAAAGAACATTTTTATATTGAAATGTTTAGTTTTTTTTTTTTTTTTTTTATGAAAAACTAGATTGTTGGGGATGGATATGGTTGCCTGATTGTCTACCATCACTTTTATATTCATCTTTTGCTCAACACAGATTTCACCTCTATACTCATCTTTTTCAGTCCTCTATATTGAATTTATTTAGGATCTCCTTTGCATATTTTCTTTGACAGATGAAAATTTCACCCTTGACATTTCTTCAAAGTTTGTCATCTCAAGGACTTGCATCATGTCTTTCTTGAACTGATTAATAAGTTCAGCATTGTTGCCTGTGACCAGGAGATCATCCACATTTAAAAAAACCACAATAAAGTTAGTTTGATCACCTTTGATATATATAAAGTGGATTCACTAAAACTTTTAACAAATCCTAGTGTCAATAATTACTCATCAATCCTGCTTTATAAGGCTCTTATTTCTTGTTTTAAACCATATAAAGCCTTCTTTAGTAGATAGTCCTTGTCTTTATTCCCTTTCACAACAAAGCCTTCAGGTTGCTCAACATAGACTTTTTCCTCTAGAAACCTATGTAAAAATGCTGACTTGATGTTAAGTTGATAGATTTTTCATCTCTTCTGTGCTGCAATAGCTAGCAGTATCTTGATAGTATCTAGCCTTGCAACAGGAGCAAATGAATCAAAGAAATCTACTCCAAAAATTTGAGTATCTCCTTTTACTACTAACCTTGCTTTATATTGTTCATTGAGATCTGCATTTAGTTTTGTTCCCAATACCCACTTGACTCCAATCATGTTTCTATGTTTAGATCTTTCAATTAGTTCCCAAGTCTTTTTTTTTTAATAATCATGAAGAGCTCCTCCTGCATTGCAACCATCCACTTGGGATCTTTTTCAACTTTCCAATAGCTTGCTGGTTCAAGAACAACAACATTACATTTTTTATAAATATCAGAGAGCAATCCAATGCCTCTTACAGGAGGATCATCAACTAACTCATCTGAATTTTGTAGAGGATCAGCAATCAGCTTCTTTTCTGCGCTATTCTAGCTTCATTGTTCATTCTCGATAAAGTGCACATACTTGCTTATTAGAATTTTCCTTGTGTGGGGCTTGAAAACTCTATAAACCTTAGACATTGAGCTATATCCCATAAAGATACAAGATTCAATTTTCTTGTCTAGTTTATCTCTTTTAATATATGGCACATAAGTAAAACATAAGCATCCAAATATTTCAAATTTTTTTAACAAGGGTTTGTAACCATACTAGGCCTCAAAAAGAGTTTTCCCATCTACGGCTTTAATAGGAAGCATATTTAGCACAGATACTACAGTATTTGCAATCTCCACCCAATACTTTTTAGGTAACCCTTTCTCATGAAGTATACATCTGACCATTTTCATTCCCGTCCTATTTTTTCTTTCACTGACTCCATTCTATTGAAGAGTGTATAGAGCTATAAATTGATACTCAATGCCAACATTTTCACAAAATAGATTGATTGTTCTAAAATATACTCGTTGCCATTATCAAACCTCAAAACTTGGATTTTGCAGCCACTTTGGTTCTCAATCCACTGCTTAAACTTCCAAAATACACTGAAGCCTCTGACTTGAATCTGAGAAAATAAATCCAGCACATTCTAGTGAAGTCATCTATAAATACAATATAATATTTACTCCCTTTGAGTGACGGAGTCATCAGAGGTCTAACCAAATCTGTGTGAATTAATTGCAACCTCTCGATTGCTCTCCAGGTTGCTTGTTTGAAGGGTTGTCTTGCCAGCTTGTTGTATTGATAGACCTTATAGAATGGTATTTCAGATTCTAAGTGAGGTAAGTCTCGAACCATCTCCTTTCTTTGCATCTTTAGTACTACTAATGGCCTACCAGATTTCTATATTGTTTACAGTAACTGACTATGCTATTTGCTCCTCCGTCATTGGATCAAGTAAGAAACTTTTGCCTCTCATTTTGATTTTGAATACTTCTACGTCATTGGCATCCTTAATCAAATTTTGCTCATTTTCAAATATGACATTAAAACCCTTTTCAACTAACTATCCCAACTAAGCAAAATTTGATCAATATCAGGTATATACAAAACGTCATAAATTAATTTTATACCTGTGCAACTTTCAATGGCCACCGTTCCCTTTCCATTGACAATAATGAGTTCACCATTCTTGATTCTAACTTTTGATACATGTGATCCGTCCAGTTCTATGAAAAGTTACTGATCATAGGTCATGTGATTTGTACAACCACTACCCACTAGCCAACATTCACTTGAAGCTACTGATCATAAAACAGGTTGCTACAAATTGTTGCTCTTCCTCCTGATGATCTGCAACTTGTGCCTCATTCTTTAGCTGAAAATTACTTCTGTAGATTCTCTCATGATGACCCAACTTGCTGCACTCATCACATTTGACATTAGGTCTTATATCCCTTCTTGACGCAATGCTTGCTAGGAGAAAATTCTTTGTTTTTTTTCCTCCATTGTTATTGTTGGTGTTAGCGGTTGCTTCTAGTATGTTGAAGTTCTTTTTATTTTTTTTCTTTTGGTTGATTTGCAATTTAGCTTGCAAAGCTCCTTCCATAGAACCTGCAGCCCTCATTATTCTTGTTTGTTCTTGTGCCTACGAAGCATTTAGAAGTTCTGCCAAGGTAGTTCTTAACGGATCTTAACAAGGTAGTTCTTGACAGATCTTTAGTATTCTCCAAGAAAGTAATAGTAGTTTCAAATCTTTCAAAAACAGTTATAAGTATCTTCTAAACTATTTTAGAATTAGAAAATTTAGAACCAAGCAATCTTACTTTTTTTGCAATGCTAAGAATTTTATTACTATATTCTTTGATTGTTTCTCACTCTTACATTTTCTACATCTCAAATTCTCTGACTAGATTTAGCACTTTCATTCCCTTAGTCCTTTTTCTCCTTCATATTCATTCTTAAGGAAATTCCATATTTGAAATGCTGATTTCACGGTTATGATTCTAGCAAAAATTATTGGTGAGATTGCAACAAACAAAGAAGCTCTTGCCCTTGACTTACTTGCTTTATTTTCCTTATGATTTATGAATTGAGCTACTATTGGATTGTCTAACAAATCGTTGTCTTCCTCAACAGCTTCCTAGAGATCATTTGCTTCTAGGTGTGCCTCCATTCTGGCTTCCCAAACATGATAATTATCACCATTTATCACCATCAAACATAGGTGGATCGAATGCAATAAAGGGTGTTTTAGAATTCATACTTTATAGATTGAAGCAAGGTATTTAGGCTTTTATGGTGGGCTTCACTCAATTCACATGTCCCTTTAAGAAGAAAGCTCTGATACCAACCGAAGGTATTTTAGACTTTGTTTAAGAAAAAAGGGACAAGAATAAAAGAAAATTGGAAGAAGAAGGTTGCTTCTCATTGATTGATGATATGTTTAATTAGAAAAGGTTGCATTAGAAAAAAAGAAATAATAATAACAAATTCCTTAAACTTCAGCTACCAATAGTGACAACTAGAAAATAATTAAAAATAATAAAAAAAAGATTTTGATCAAGATAATGTTATAGACACTACTAGAAAATACGGGTTCAGTGACAGAAATTACCGACGGACAAAAATCCGTCGGTAATAGCGACGGATTAACGATGGAGGGGTTACTAGAAGATCAGCGACGGATTAACAATGGATTTTTTCCTTCGCTAAAAAATCCATCACTAAACCCTCGCTAACAGGGATCGAAGGAAAAAAAATTTTATATATTAGAAAAAAGAGAAACTATCAGCGACAGATTTTTTCTGTTGCAAAAACTCTGTCGCTAATCCTTTAGTAAAAATATTCAAAGGTAAAAAAAATAAAAAAAAAGAACTATCAGTAATGGATTACTGATGGATTACTGATGAAAATATTACCGATGGATTTTTTATTTTTTATTATTTTTATTATTTTTATTATTGATTTTTTTATTTAAAAATTCTTTTTCATTTTCTTGTTATTTTATTTTGTAGAAGAATAATATAATTTTTTAATAAAAATTATTAATTTATTTTAAGCTAATTATTTATTATTTATTTTTAATTTTTTTAATTTTTATTTAAAAATTCTTTTTCTTTTTCTTATTATTTTATTTTGCTGAGGAATAATATAATTTTTTATTTAAAAATTCTTTTTTTTTCTTATTATTTTACTTTGTTGAAGAGTAATATAATTTTTTTAAAAAATATATTATTTTATTTTAAGCTAATTATTTATTAATTTATTAATTTATAATAAATTATCATTTTATATTATTTTATTATTATTAATTAAAATTGTGATCTAAAGATAACAAATAAAATAAAAACAAAATAAGCAATTGTCTATGTGTGGTCTGATAGTTGTAAGGTTGCCGTTGTTTTTCACAGGCACAGGTTCGAAGCCACGGAAGCACGTAGGGAGCTAGGAATTTTCACAATTAATGGAGGTAGCACACGGGTCAGGCCGGGGTGGGCATGGAGCTGGTAGTGGCGCTGGGCGGGGGCAGGTAGGTTAGTGGGCGGGCTGGAGCCGCGTACAATTTTTTAATAGCTAAAAAATCAGCGATGGAATGGAATCCGTCGCTGTTTTTTTTTCAGCGTCGGATTACGACGGATTATTTCCATCGCTGATTTTAGTGACGGATGGTACTCCGTCACCGATATTTGACGAGATCGTTTTTAGCGACGGCGCTAATTCGTTGTTGAAAGGTATTAGCGACGGATTTTTTCATTGTTGAAAACATGTTTTCTAGTAGTCAGATTTTTAAGAATAGTTGGTGATGCATAGATTCAACAAGTTTCCTTACCTTCATTTCAAATTCCTTCACATATTGAAATTTGAGTTCATCAACATCTTGCTTATTGTGGGCTATAATGAAAATGTCATTAAGATGCAAGAACAAATATAGAAAAGATGTATCCTTGGAAGATCAAAATCGATATAGTTATCATAGCTACTTGTATTGAAGTTACGAGAAAGCAAAAATGAATCATTATCGGACACCACAAAACCCTTGGACTATTGCATGATGGTACTCTCCTTGAGCTCACCAAGTATGAAAGCTGTTTTTGCCTCTAACTACTCAAGTTCTAAATCATTTCCCACCACAACACCAAGTACTACCCCAAAGGAGTTGTACTTGACACCTACAGTGTAACACCAAAAATCCGGTATTAGAAATTGTATTAAATATTTTGTAATAAAAAGGAAAATTTTAAATTTTATTGATTTCTGATTTTAGGGTATTAAATTAGAATTTTTTTGTATATTTAAAATATCCGTGTTCTGATTCAAAGTACATCCTATCTTGAGGAAATTGGAACTTTTAAAAATAAAGTGAAAAAAGGGAGGGTGGGTCCCACCACCACTCACATTTTTCTCTCCTTTTCTTTTTCTTTCTTTTTCTTCTTCTTTCCTTTTTCTCTTCTCCTCCCCTGCTCCCAACTTTCTCTCTTCGTGCTTCTGTGTTCATCTCCTTCTCCCTCTCTTGTTCAATCTCCCACCAAACTTTAATAATTCTCAATTTAATTACACCCACCAACCATCAATACTTCAAATAACTCCTGGAATGGATGATTGAAGGGAGAAAATCTAGGAATTTGCTTGAACGAAAAAAAAAATAGGGTCTTGAAACCCAAACTCAAAACGCAATTCGACTCCAAAATCAAGATAATTTCTTACCCTAAATCTTGGATTTTACTTCTTTATTATTATATTAAAATGTATTGTAGAGATTTGATGGAAATCTATTATGAAAAACAAACCCTAGGAATTCTGTGAACAGTGAATTTGGGGCAAAACGAAATGAAAATGGTAGAAGGGTCCAAACGATGTCTAAATGATGGAAATAGAATTGTGAATGCAGATACATGAATTTGGGAAGGAATTTGGGGGAAAATAAAATGAATATGTTATTTATTTACAAATCTGATAAAATTGATAATAAAATTGTGATTGTGGATTTAGAAAAAATCAATTGAAGATCGGAGTAAAATTTTATTAGACTGAATTGTAGAAATAGGGAGTGAATACCCTCCTTATAGGCGAGTGGATGGTTATACTCATATAAATGAGTAAACTATTTTCAATTATAATTTATAAATTGAGTTTTGAAATGAATTTGCAAATGGAAATTGAAATTGTTTTGTGATGGTGGTATGCCAAAAAATGGAATTGTAAATTATCCATGACTCTTGAGTTAATTACTTACTTATCTGCACCATGTTACTATGAGATACTCATGTGAACTGTGAATTGTTGCTCTACTTTGTGATTGAGCATGAATTGAATGATAAATGAAAAAAATTTGTAATATGGTACTGGGAAAAATGACTGCAGTCTAAGTCTTGCCACGGACCGGGCCGTTTGGGGTGGCGTGGCTAAGGATGTTTAATTTAGCTTGGTGTTAGGTGGGTTGGAGAGCCTCCTCAGACTGCCGGATAACGTGGTAGCATCATACGGAGTTTCCGGCCAACGCCAAGGTGGATGGGATTTTACGAAAATTATGGAAAACCTTTGGTGGATCCTACTAACGGCCATTGGTAGGGGATTGCTTTCGGTACACCCCAAAATTTGTGAAAATAAAAATTTAAGTCGTGGGACTGCATAATTGAGTCATGGAAATTTGATACAATTGTTTATATGCAAATGATTATATTTATTGCATTAAATAACAGTTGATATATGTATTTGGCATTACCACCCTTACCCCTCATTTATATGTTATATGCTACTGCACTCCACTCACTAGATATTCCCAGTACTCACCCTTCTTTTAAATCATTTTCAGAGGAAGGATAGACTGTGGCTAGTATTGGCTGATTAAGAGATCTTTTGGTGATCCACGATAGGTATTGATAATGAATTCTATTCTCTTGAGATTTGATGTAGTTTCATCAATGGAAGGAAAACTATTATATTATTCTTTTGAGATTTGGATTTAATTGATACTTGTCATATCTTTTGAGACAAGTATTGGTGGAATCCAAGCTTGGTTCACGTGGAAAGTGTCCAATTTTGTTTAAAACTTATCTTTGAAAAACTTATTGTTCTCATTTGGGACATTTGGACTTTTATTGAGATGGTTGAAATATTTTGAAATTGTGAAATATGTGAAACTTTGGAATGGCTGGGAAGGCCACATTGTATGCATTGTATGTACAAGAACCCCTCCCTAAATGTGTGCTAATGTATGCTTGTATGTACAGGGATGAGCCGGATGGGTTCCTTGCATGTGTATTGATTCTATGATTTCTTATTTTGATGGGTTTTACGTTTTCGAAGATTTATTGTAAAATTGGAATGTTTTGCGCTATCCCGATATATGGGGAGGTCATGCCCGTATGCCGAAATAACGCGACGGTTGTTACGTGCTCGACGGGAGAGTCGGAGCGTAACAATTTTATTGGTATCAGAGCATAGGCTCACAATGTTAAATGTTTAAAGGTTTGAATTACTTCCAAAGGTTTCTAAAGGTTTTAAAAGCACTTTTCTTTCGAAATTTTAGATTTTAAAAGAATTTTTAAAGGATATACAAAAGCCTTCCATGGATCAAAAAGGGCTAAGGCTCAATTTATTTTTAGGGGATTAAATACCTAGCCACATGCCTAATTTAGTAAGCTAAGCATATTGTCTCTTTTTATAGGAATCATGCCGCCTAGACAAAGGACGAGGAATGTTAGTGAGATTCCTCCTCCTGAGCGCGAGGATGAGTCGTTTTCACATAGTCCAACTTCTTTTCCAGCGGTCACGAGTACACACCCAGCTCCTTTAATCGGGGTTCCTCCACCTCCTATTGCCGCCCTCCAACAAGTGATAGAGTGGTGGAGTTCTTTCTGGGCAAAGTATCAAGCTCAGCCCCAATCTTTTATTCCTCCACCGGTTCCTCCTTCTATACCGGCTGTGGCGCCTAGTATTCCCACAACATCTGCTCATCGGTTGTTACATCAACCGAACGTCCTACAGTCGAGTTGTCAAAGCTACTCAAAGAGGCACGACAGCTCGGATGCGATACTTTTTTAGGCACTTGTGATGCTCAGTAGCCAAGGAATGGATTGGCCGAGTTCAGGAGACCATCACCGATATGAGATTAAGTGATGAAATGAAGTTGTGGGTAGCGGTGAAATTGCTGGACAAGGGAGCCAGAACCTGGTGGGAGAATGAGAAGGCCAGGGCAACCACACCTCTCTCTTGGACAGATTTTTTGAGAACTTTTAAAGAAAAATATTATACTCGGATCTATAGGAACCAGAAGAGAGAGGAGTTCTTCAAGCTTGTTTAGGGAAACAAGATGGTGTTCCGGAGTTTGTAAACTCTGAGGAGTCCCTATGTGCGAAATTCGAATCGGGACTGAATATGAGCATAAGAGAGAAGAAGTCAATCACAAAAGGGCACACATTTCAAGATGTTCTGGATTTGGCCCTAAGAGCTGAGAAGATGGTAACTGAAAGGGAAAAAGTCCAAGAGCATGGGAAAAAGAAGAGGCCCAGTGATTTTATATTGGGCCAAAGTTCTAAGAAGAGTAGAAGTATGGGCTCCTTCGATGGTGGATCTATTTCAGGACCTATTAGCTTTCCTCAAGGCCAACATGTGTCTCAATTTAAAGCCCCTACCTCTAGTGCTGTTTCAGGAAGCCAATCAACGGGAAATAGGAAAGAACTGTGCAAACACTGTGGCAAGTTTCATTTTGGGGTTTGCCAAGCACCCAAGAGGTGCCACCACTGTGGAAAGGAATGTCATTTCTGCAATATTTGCCCGGAATTGGGACGAGAAGTCAGATAAGGCGGGATCGCCCTAGTGGATTGATGGGCAGCCAAGCAAACACTCCTGTTCCACCTTCAGTTGGTACATCTCATGTCACGCCCCAAACCGGATTCGTGAGTAGCCACCCGTTGCTCTGAATGCCGGCTGTATTTTTATAGAAAATCGGGCAGAATCTCCCCATAAATCGGAAGTCTCCCATGTACAAATAAACCTGTTTAATTTAAAATCATCTTGTAAATAAAATAAAATGGTCATCCCGACCTCACAACAACCTACCAACCACAATAGACATCCAGAACAACGCCAGACTATGTAAATTACCAACAATTCTAGTCATAAATCTCTACTGTCATGCCCAACTAGAGCATGAGCAGCCATCATACCGAGCGGACCTAAATTTTATCTTATTTACAATAATTTTTGCAAATAACATTCAAATACGTACAATCGCCTCAATGCAAATGAAATATGAGAGTTTCACAACTAAATATATATAAATTATACAGTTATCCCAAAATAAGTACATGGCCAACTACGGACCTCAATGTCAAAATCTCACAGGGTTGAAAATAAATTACAGAATTCATCTTTCAAATTTAAATTTAAATCTTACCGTCGTGAATCACCCAAATCCACCAAAATCCCTAAGATCTGAAGCGTCACTCCAGCACAATAATAATCCTGTCTGAGGAGGAAAAAGGGAGGGATGAGTATCATGGGAAGATACCCAGTGAGTGAGGGGGAAAATGTCAAGTATAAATAGTGTGGGTGAACCATTAAAATATCAAATAATATCATTTGAAATAAAAATTTATATTTCGTAGCTAAACATGATATATTTAGCATTTTGAAATCATTAAATCAATCACACGATAATAAGCATGTATGCATCCATTTAAAAATCAAATAATAGTAAAGCAACCCAAAGATAATCCTGGCAAAGGTCAACCATGACCAAGAACAGGCGAATCGGGGGTTTTATTATGCATAGACTTTAAAATTACTCTCTATCCCGACATTGGCCATGAGTTCGCTAGGGCTAGCTCATCATCGTGTATAGGACCCCACCCGATACTAAACGGTGACATCACACACGTCCTCCCCCTACGTGGGTTCAACCGGCCGCGCCT
This sequence comes from Dillenia suffruticosa, assembly GCA_033439265.1. Taxonomy (NCBI): domain Eukaryota; kingdom Viridiplantae; phylum Streptophyta; class Magnoliopsida; order Dilleniales; family Dilleniaceae; genus Dillenia; species Dillenia suffruticosa. Next base: position 14,119,044 of record JAVTVX010000001.1, read on the forward strand.
ATAGCCCTTAGAATCAATGACGATTCGGGCAACCCATGCCTCTACAAACGCCCTTCATAGCTACGGAATCATCAATGTCATCATCATAGTATCACAAGGGCATAACGTCCCACAAGTAAAATCATATCATCGCAAAACTAGTAGGCATCCAACCCACATAGTTCATCAAATCATTTCAAATCTGCGTGCCAATACGTTTCATCAAATCATTTCAAAACAACATATCAATGCAACGATAGAAAAGAAAATTTTCAATTTTCAAGTAATGACACAATTTTTGTTTCATTTCAAACCATGGATGCATAGTTATCGTAAACATAATTCAAGACACTCCAATAATCACAAAACAGATTTGAAATTTAATATCATATGTCAAATCAATACATATCAAAAGTATATTTTATCGTAAACATGGCAGAAAATACGTTTTACTATTTTATGCAAGAGATTAGGGTTCCACTCATATTTTTAGGGAGGGTAGTCACTCCCTATTTTTCAATTCAATCCAATTGACTCCTCGAATTTCCAAAAGACAAACCTAATCAATCATTAAATTTTATATCAAATAAAACCCTAATAAGAGATTTTCAATTTTTCTTTCCAATTTAATATAATCTTAATTTACACAATCATTTCTAAATTCTCGTTTTATCAAATTTCGTATCATTTGGCTCACCAATGATCAAATTTCCAATATTTCTCATTTTCTCTAATTTTCCTCGAATTTAACACATTTCCGAATAGATATATAATTTTCGGTTTTAAATTCAACATAAAATCAATAAAATTTATTCAAACTTTGAAGTTAGTATGTTTCTCTCACCCAGAGTTCCTCGGGTTTCAGATCTAGCTGTCGTTCGCCCGTCGAATTGGTCTAAAACCTGTAATATTTCTAAATTTGAACGATATTAGCAACACTACATTTCTAACACCAAATCCTAGAACTTCAACCAAATCATAGTCGTTACTTGCAGTGAAGAAACATGTGAGCTCTCGAAGGGGAAAGCCGGTTGCGGGCTGGCGGGCCGTCGCTGGTTCGCGGGCCCACGGGCTGGTGGGCTGGCCCACTGGTGGGCTTGAGGGCTTGCAGCCCGGTTTGCTGGCCGTAGTGGACTTCACGGGCCACAATGGGCTCGCGGGTCAATAGTGGGCTTCGTGGGTCAACAGTGGGCTTCGTGGCCTGGTGGGCTCTTACGGGCTAGGGCTCGCACTCGCGAGCTGGATCGCGCTCGCTATTGGATCACGCTCGCAAGTGGATCGCGTGCTGGAGAGCGCTCGCGCTCGTGCTGGGGCGCGCTCGTGTAGTAGGTTGCGCGCCGGAGCGCGCTCGCGCTCGTGCTGGGGTGTGCTCCAGCAATGGGTCGCGCGTTGGAGCACGCTCGCGCTCGTGCAGGGGTCGCGCTGTAGACTGGAGAGCGCTCGTGCGCAGGCGTGCTCCCGAGCAGGCTAGCGCTTGCGCTGTGGAGCGCTCGGGCAGACGGTTCAGCGTAGTGGCGTGCTTGCGCGAGGAAGGAGGCGCTGTAGGCTAGCGTGCTCGCGCGAGGAGGGAGGAGCAGCGGCGGTGGGTGGCAGAAGGGAGAGACCACGGCAGAGGAGAAGAGCAGCGGCGGAGGAGAAGAGAAAGAGAGAGAGAGAGAGAGAGAGAGAGAGAGAGAGAGAGAGAGAAAGAGATGGGATGAGAGAGAGAATTAGGGCTTAAAGCCCTAATTCAATTTAGGGGGAGAGTGCTGCGTTTCACTCCAAAATGCAGCTCCTCCTCTCTCTCTCTCTCTCTCTTTTTTTTTTTTTTCGGTGTTACATTTTCTAACCCCCTAAAAATAAGTTTTATTCTCGAAACTAAAAGAGAACGAAATAGCAAACAACTACGGGTACTGTCTCCTTATAGCCTCCTCGGGCTCCCAGGTCTCCTCCTCGACCTGTTCACTTCTCCACAAAACTCTGACCAATGAAACTTTGTTACTCCGCAACTTTTTGACATGCCGATCTAGAATAGCCACGGGCTGAACTGGAAGACTAAGATTCTTTCGTAACTCAACAGGTGGAGACTCAAGTACATGAGAAGGATCGGCCAAGTATTTCCTGAGTACTGAGATATGGAATACGTCGTGAATACGGGAAACTTCATCCGACAGCTCTAACCTATATGCCACACTCCCGACCCTCTCAAAGATACGGAAGGGCCCAATATATTTGGCTCAACTTGTCCCACTGTCTGAACCGTATAACTCCCTTCCAAGGAGATATTTTCAAGAAAACCATATCTCCCGTGGTAAACTCAAGAGGTCACCGCCTACGATCGGCATATGCCTTCTGTCTGTCCTGGGCGGCTTTCATCCGCTCACGGATGATCTTAACTTTATCCTTTATTTGCTCAATCAACTCAACACTACTGAGACGTCACTCTCCAACCTCATCCCAGCATATCGGAGTGCGACACTTCTTGCCATATAGTGTCTCATACGGGGGCATCCCTATACTGGCCTAATAACTATTATTATATGCAAACTCAACCAGCGTAAGGTACCAATCCCAACTACCATGAAAATCAATGACACATGCCTGAAGCATATCCTCGAGCGTCTAAATCGTCCTCTCAGACTGGCCATCCATCTGAGGATGATATGCCGTACTGAAGTTCAATTTAATACCCAATGCCTCATGCAACTTGGGCCAAAACCTAGATGTAAACCTGGGGTACCTATATGAAACAATCGACACGGGCACCCCGAGAAGCCGAACTATGGTATCAATATAGAGACGTGCCAACGCCTCTAAGGAATAGTCACCGCAGATAGGGATAAAATGTGCAGATTTGGTGAGTGGATCGACAATCACCCAAATTACATCATGTCGTGTAGAAGTCCGCGGCAACCCTATCACGAAGTCCATAGTAATATGCTTCCATTTCCACTCAAGAATGGGAAGAGGCTGCAGTGTGCCCGCTGGACGCTGATGCTCATCCTTCACCTGCTGGCACACCAAGTATCGTACCACAAACTCTGTTATATCCCTCTTCATGCCTGACCACCAATAGCTACCCTTGATGGTCCGGTACATCTTCGTACCCCCGGGATGCATAGCATATGCAGAAGAATGTGCTTCCTCAAGGATAGCACGCCGAAGATCACTATCGGCCGGGACACACACTCTGTCTTTAAATACCACGAGTCCATCATCACGGATTTTGAAGTCTCCGCCCTTAGCTCTGTGGACTCTATCTGCAATACCCTGAAACTCCTCATCCCTACTCTAGAGCTCCTGATACGGTCGAACAAAGTTGGCCTGATCTCAAATCTGGCTAGTAAGCCTCCCTGATCATCACTAGTCAAACTGACTCTCAAAACTCGGAGTCCCACTAAACAAGAAAGGTAGGCTTTCTCTGTCGAGTGTGAGGATGATGCTGACTTCTGACTCAAGGCATCTACGACAACATTCGTCTTGCCCGGATGATAGTCAATGATGAGGTCATAGTCTTTCAATAACTACAGTCATCTCCTCTGTCTGAGGTTCAACTCCCGCGGGGTGAATAAGTATTTTAGACTTTACTGATCCGTGAATACCCTACAAGTCACCCCATAAAGATAATGTTGTCATATCTTCAACGCGAAAATTATGGCTGCCAACTCTAAATCATGTGTCGGGTAGTTAATCTCATATTTCTTTAGCTGTCACGAGGCATATGGAATAACACAACCATCCTACATCAAAATACAACCCAATCCCTGTCGACTAGCATCTCTGTATACTACATATTCCTGACTGCTAGTGGGAAGGGATAAAATAGAAGCGGATGTCAACCGTTGTTTGAGATCCTGAAAGCACGCCTCACAACGGTCATCCTAAACAAACTTGACCTCCTTCTGAGTCAATCTAAACAACGGAGCAGCTATCCGGGAGAATCCCTCTACAAATCTGCGATAATATCCGGTCAAACCGAGAAAATTATGAATCTCGGTAACTGTTTGTGGCTGCTCCCACTTCACTATAGCCTCAACCTTCTGCGGATCAACATAAATACCCTCCACGAAAACAATGTGCCCCAAGAATCCAATTTGTTCAGCCAAAACTCACATTTCGAGAATTTGGCATATAGCTGCTTCTCACGGAATATCTACAATACCACCCGAAGGTGCTCAACATGATCTTCATCACTCCGTGAATATATCAAGATGTCATTGATGAATACGATGATGAACCGATCCAAGTAGTCATGAAAAACTCGGTTCATCAAATCCATGAAAGCAACTGGAGCATTAGTCAGCCCAAACGGCTTGACTAGAAACTCGTAATGGTCGTATCGGGTGCGAAAAGCTGTCTTGGACATATCTTAAGCCTGAATTCTCAACTGATGATAACCCGGACGAAGATCAATATTAGAGAAAACCCTGGCTCCCTGTAGCTGATCAAACAAGTCATCGATACATGGCAAGGGATATCGGTTTTATATGGTGGCTTTGTTCAACTGCCTGTAGTCCACACAAAACCAAAATGTACCATCCTTTTTCCTTACAAACAGCACCATAGCTGAGTCTTAAGCTCTCTCAGTTCAGCAGACGTCATTCTATATGATGGAATAGAAATAAAATTGGTCCCCGATACTAAATCAATCTCAAAATCGAACTCCCGAACTAGTGGTAATCCGGGAAGCTCCTCAGGGAACACATCTAGAAACTCCTGCACCACAGGGACATCTTCAATCCTCGGTCCCTCAACGGTGGTGTCGACAACATAAGTTAGATAAGCCACACAACCATGGCGTATCAGGCGTCTGGCCTTCATAACAGATATTATACTGTAGGGCAATACTCGTCTCTCGCCTCAGAATACTAATGGTGACTGCCCAGACCTCCGAAACTCAACCTCTTTCATAAAACAATTTACGGAAGCCCGGTGTAAGCTCAGCCAATCCATCCCTAAGATGGCATCAAAATCCGTGATAGGGAGCGGAATCAAATCTTCCTCTAATACTGTCTCCCCAATACCGACCTCACACCCTCTATAGACTGTATCTCGAATGATATGCTTGTTAAGAGGAGTGACTACCATAATCTCTTCATCAAGTGAAGAGAGAGGTCTATCAGAATGGCGAGCGAACGTGTCGCTCACATAGGAAAAATTCGACTCGGTATCTATAAGAATACGGGTGTCGATACCGAATATTCGCATGGTACCTAAAAATAAGAAAAAGATCAACATAATTTAAAATATGAAGAAAAAGTGAACGAATATATATATATATCAAACTAGTTAAGCTTCTAAAGGTTTAACTAGTCAAAACTGTACATCGATATGATGATATACAAAAAGCTCATATAGAAATTATAACAAAAGTACTACACTGAGGGGTCTATGGGAGGATTATCCATAATAATATCAGGGTTTGCCTGTGCGTCCTCTTGTGTCATTGCAAACATACGAGCCTGGGCCCTAGGCTGCTGTCGCGACGATCCTGGCACTGTATTACTCCTGGCTGCAGTCCGAGGAGCGGTAAGAGCTGAGTGCGCAGGTGCCTCCTACTAGCCTGTGCCAGATGTACCAGTACGACTCTACAAAGTCGATCCTCTTCGACCTAAATCGGGGCAGACACTCCTAACGTGACCTTGCTTTCCATACCGGAAGCAAGTAACTGGTACTCTACATGCCCCAAAGGCATGGTGGCTACTACATCTATAGCAGAAAGGCGGTCTCTGTGTAGTAGACTGTGTAGAAATACTAGGGATTGGTGCCCCAAAACCCTATGGTCGAGGTCCATATCCCAGTACTGCTGGTTTGAAACTAGAAGAACCTCTGGGATATCCAGAACCTCTACCCCTCTTCGAAAATTGTCCACCCTATGACCCAATCTTCCTCTTCTGCTGACTCTCCCTGTCACACCCCGAACCGGGATCGTGAACAGCCGCCCGTTATCCTGAATGCCGGCTGTATTTTTACAGAAAATCGGACAGAACCTCCCCATATTTTGAAGGTTTCCCAAGTACAATTTACCCTGTATAAAACACAATCATCCTGTATTAAAATCAAATGACTATCCCGGCCTCTCCAAAAATCGACCAATCACACAGCCGACATCTAGATAACGCAAGGCTATTAAAATTTCCAATAACCTAGCCACAGACCTCTACTGTCATACCCCCGTCAAAGGCATGGACAGCCGCCAGTCGCCCCTCCTGTGATTTAGAAGAGGACCGAGCGATCCTAGAGGGCACTTCTAAGACTTGACACAACCCCGAGTACTTACACAATGAACCAAAAATGCCTCAATGCAATGTTATGCAATGACGTGTCCATATTTATACAGTCATCTCAGAATTATACAATGGTCCTCTATCGATCTCATAATACATATACATCACCAATACAATTACTAACTCACGAAATTTGCAGCGGAAATATACAATAACTCCTCAGATCCAGATCAAATCTCCCAATGATACTGAGCGTCCTAAAAGCAACGCTCCTTGCCAAACACTATCTCTGAAACAAGAAGGGAAATGAGGGGTGAGTACTCGGGGAAGAATACCCAGTGAGTGAGTGGGTCAATGCAATCGTCAAATATGGAGTGTGAAGCTGGAGTGTCAAAACACAAGTATACAAATCATATTTCACATCATCATGCTTTCCATTTCAATAATATGTCATTTGCACGCATTATCAAGTCAAATATGCATCCAAAGCACTGTCATTAAAATCATAGAGCTACCAGTCAAAAATGTCCTGGCAGAGGTCTACCGCGACCTATGACAGGCGCACCGGGGGTGTTATATGCAAGTTTATTTAAAGTGCTCTCTACCCCGGCATTGGCGACGAATCTCGTCCAGGTGCTAGACTTGGAGAGGATATCAAAATCCAAATCCAAATCCTCCCCCTTTTGGGTTCAACCTGGCTAGTACCGTGTCGATAATCAAATCACGACAACTCGTGGGATACCCCAGGCCTAGGCATATCCGGACGCCACCAAAGCGTCTCTTACGGTGTCCTTCGTAGCTATGGAACAATACAATCCAAAGACCTCAAGGCTAAAATCAATATTGCATAAAAAATATGCCGAAATCAGGTTTATAAACCAAATGCAACATCTAGCATAAAATGGCACATTATACATTTCAACCACATGGATGCATAATTTCATAATTCAACACAGTTTTTGGACACTCCATCGGTTCACAAAAATCAATTTTTTAAAAACAGTCAAAACATTTCAAACATACGACAAATCAAGCTCATTCATCAAAATGTTGTAAAACATAGTTTATATATTAAACAAAAGCATTGAAATAAATCACACTCACAGTTTTTGGAGAGGATAGCACACTCCCCAATAAAACTACAATACGTAGAACAAAGCTCCCCTCAATTGAATCACCAAAATAGTCAACCTAATCAAATCACCACGGTTTGATATCAAATAAGGGTCTAGTTATGAATTTTCAATTTTTCTTTCCAACCAAAACTACCTAATTTGACAAAATTTATTCAAGAGTTAGAGATTTCGTTTCTCTCACCTAGGGTTCCTCGGATCTCGGATTTAGCGTTCGTTCGCCCGTCGGTTTGGTCTATAACCTAAATGTTTCTAAATTTGAAACAGTTGTAAACAATTTAAGTCCAATTACTAAAGAAATTCAAACCCTAGTGCGAAAATTGAAACTTTGAGTCATTTACCTTCGCAGAGGCTCACAGACTGTCACGGGCCATCGCGGGCTCGTGGGCCGAGGGCTGGCGGGCCTGGTGGGCCTGCGGGCCTGAGGGGTCTGGTGGGCCGCGGGCCGGACTGGGCCGCTTGCTGGACTGGGCCGCAGTGGCTAGGGTTCGTGCTCGCGAGCTGGATCGAGTGCTCGTGCAGTGGGTCGCGCGCTGGAGCGCTCGCGCTCGTGCTGGGGCGCGCCGGAGGGCGCGCTGGCACAGGGGAGCCCGTGCTGGGGTGCGCAGGGGCTCGTGCAGAGGCGCGCAAGGGCGCGCTGGCGCTCGTACAGGAGCATGCAGAGGCGCGCAGGGGCTCGTGCAGAGGGTCGCATACTGCTCGCGCTGGGCTCGTGCGCTGGCTCGCGCTGGGCTCGCGTACTGGCTCACGCTGGGCTCGCGCGCTGGCTAGCGCTGGGCTCGCGCTGGCTCGTACTGGACTCACGCTGGGCTCTCGCTGGGCTCTCGCTGGGCTCGCGCTGTGCGCGCTCGGGCTCGGGAGAGCCCGCGGTCACGCGAAGGAGAGCGCAGCGGCGCTCGTGCAGGGAGGAGCTGCAGCGGTTCGCTCGCGGGAGGGAGGAGCTGCAGTGGCTGGGTGGCACACGGCGATCTTTGCGGCGGAGGATGCCAGCGGGAGGGAGAGAGAGACAAAGAGAGAGAGAGAGTGAGCCGCGAAGAGAGAGAAGCTGTAAGGGAGAAGAAGAATAATAATAAGATGGTGGTGGTGGTGGTTGCTCGCAATGGCGATGGCGGAAGGAGGCACTGCCTTGGGAGAGGAAGCGGCGGGGAGAGGGGAGACGAAAAGTCGGAGAGAGAAAGAGAGGGAAAGAGAGAGAGAGAGAGGGGAGAAAATTAGGGCTTTAAGCCCTAATTTTAATTTTCCTTTCTTTTTTTTTTTATTTGGGTATTACACTCCCTCTGTCTAGCCTCCGCTCGGATGATCTCCTCCGCCCGATACGCTGAATCAATCACCTCTGATAGTGTAAAAAAGGTAGTCACCGTCATATACTTTCTGATGCTCAATTGGAGGCCATCTTCAAACTTGAATCTCGACTGAGCTGGTGTAGCCATATCGGGGACAAAGGCCACTAGTCGTCTAAGATCAGCCTCGAACTCTAAAACTGACCTCATCCCCTAGCGTAAATGCAGGAACTCCGTCCTCATCCGGTCCTGCTGGAATGGGGTAAAGTACCTGCGGTCGAACTCTCGTAGAAAGTCCTCCACCGCAGGGTCTATGTAGCACTGTCACAGATAGCCTCCCACCACGAGAGGGCATCTCTGTCGAGGAGTCTTTCAGCAACTCTCAATTAGAGCTCCTCTAACAACCCAAAATCTGTAAGGATCCTACGAATCCTGTTGATCAAGTGTTTCGCTGCTACGGAATCACTGGATCTTAAAAAGTCTGTGCATGCGAGCTGCCGAGACTCTTTCACCAACTGAGTGAGCTCGTGGATGCGCTTCAAGGTAGCCGACATCTCATCGGTCGGAGTAGAAACAGAAAGACCAACCATCGAAGGAGGAACCGGTGCCGTAGGAGCAGGTACTACAGCAGGTACGGTCATTGGAGTCTGTAGTGGAGGTAGTAGCATCTGCGCCCCATATCTACTGTACCACTCCTGTCACTGCCTCAAGGCATCGAGTGATGATGGAGGAATCTCGGCTGTAATAGCCGGTGGAGGTGCTGGGGGTGGCACCGTAACTAACCTCCCAAAAAAATAAACTATAATTCAAAGTATTTGAATGCGAAATAACGGGTTAGATGCGTTATGTATCCAACTCCATAACATAGATGAACTTATATGCCTATGGCCAAGTATGAGACTTTAAATGACTGTATAAAACTCTCTAATGCATTGAGCACTTTTCATATATTTGGGAAGACTTTTATTACTATCTTTTCTCTAACCTAGATGCTCTGATACCAATAGAACTGTCATGCCCCAAACCAGGTTTGTGAGTAGCCGCCCGTGCTGGAGCGCGCTCGCTCTCGTGTTGGGGCGCACTCGCGCAGTGGGTCGCACGCTGGAGCGCGCTGTGCTCGCGCAAAGGGTTGCGCTGGAGCGGGCTCGCGCTCGTGCAGGGGTTGTGTTGGGGTCACGCGCTGTGGACTGGAGCGCGTTCGTACGCAGGTACGAGGTCATGCGCAGGCGTGCTCCCGAGCAAGCGCACGCTCGCATTGTGGAGCGCTCGGGCAGAAGGTTCAGCGCAGTGGCACGCTCGCGCGACGAAGGAGGCACTGTAGGCTAGCGCGCTCGTGCGATGAGGGAGGAGTAGCGGCGGTGGGTGGCGAAAGGGAGAGACCGCGGTAGTGGAAAAGAGGAGTGGCAGAGGAGAAGAGAAAGAGAGAAAGAGAGAAAGAGAGAGAGAGAGAGAAAGAGATGGGATGAGAGAGAGAATTAGGGCTTAAAGCCCTAATTCAATTTTGGGGGAGAGTGCTGTGTTTCACTCCAAAACGCAGCACCTCCTCTCTCTCTCTTTTTTTTCTTTTTTTTTTTCGGTGTTACATCTCAGGCGGGGACTGGAAGCAGTACTGTAACTGCTCCAGCTCAGCGTCCGCAAATGAGGGCACAGACCAGAATCTACGCAATGACTAATGAGGATATCCAGAATAACCCTGATATAGCACAGGTAAATCTTTTAGAACCCGAACTTAATATTTTAGAACATTATGTGATCTTAGTTGTTAAATTCTGAATTTGAGGTATATTAGAGATTTTGCATGATATTAAGGGAAATTGAGGTAATTTTGATATTGATGATGATTTGATGACATTGAGAGTTTTAAATTCTAATTTTATTCGGTTAATTTTGGAATTTAATCCTTCTTTTTCGTATGTATAGGTATGATGAAAATTTTTGGGGTTGATCCTCGTGTTTTAATTGATACTAAGTCTAATAATTCTTTTTTGAGCACTGAGTTTGCCAAGCAATCGAATAGACCTTTAACCCCACCCGAAGAGGAATTATTAGTTGTCACTCCATTGGGAGAACGGTTATACAGAAACACCGTGTTCAAGGCTTGTGAAGTAGATGTAGATGGAGAAATTCTTAAAGCGAATTTGATTCCGTTAGAAATGAGGGATTTCGATGCTATATTGGGCATGACTGGCTGTACCCTCATAGAGTATCAGTAAATTGCTTCACGAAGGAGGTAGAGTTTCATAGACCGGGATATCCTCCGCTTGTATTTGTTGGTAAACGGCGGGTTTTACCGAGCTGTGTAATCACGGCATTAGAAGCATGTAAACTAGTGCACAAAGGTTGTGAAGCTTATCTTGCTCACATAATTGATACGATTGTGCAAAGTCCGGAATTGATAAATGTCCCAGTAGTAAATGAATTTCTAGATGTTTTCCTGGACGAGTTACCGGGTTTATCTCCAGTTCAGGAGTTTGACTTTGCTATTAACTTGATTCCCGACACCGCACCTATTTCCATTCTTCCATATAGGATTGATAACATACAATTGTTACATTTATTTTTAATATTATGGTATGATTTTTGAATTGGTATGTGTCATAATTAACATTTTTATGACTTTTTTATTTTAGGAAATCAAAAATCGGAGTTTGAATCAAAATGGGCTTAAGGAGGTATTTTTTTTTTAGCTAAATAATTCAAGATATCAATTGAGTCTACAAAAAAAGGAGAAAGCATCTAAAATGGGAAACTTATTTGTAATAGAAATTTTACTTTAAATAAAATTGCTTAAAAGAGTTATTTGTTTCTTATTTTTTTTTAAGAGAGAATATTTGGAGATCTAGGTAAAAAAAAAAAAAAAAGAGGAGACTTCTAATTTACTTTGGAGCCTTATGCCTATAAATAGGCCAAGAAGGGGATACAGCACAATCTCTTATTCAATTCACATCTACTATTCACGGCACTGTTCATCGCAAAAGTGAGGCGGCTGTACAAGGCTGAAAGTCCATACAATTTGGCAGCACAATTCATTCCTTTAGGTTTTTTATTTCTTTTTCTTTGAAGAATATTTTTTCCTTTGTTTTATTTATTCAAGAACATGATTAATATCATCAATGACTAGTTTTCTTTTTCTGATTCAAGGGAAATTTCATTGATTGTATTTATTGTAAGGTTATGTGTTTTATTTAAATTCTTGCATTTTTAATTCAAGTATTCGTCGATTTTTGGTTTATTTATATGAAGAATTGATATTGGTTAATCTGACAATTTAATTCAATATCAATTTTTCAACTACATCCAGCAAGCAAATAGGTTATTTATATTTTCGATAGAAAAAAATCAAATAATTGTACGGCTATCCTAATTATTTGTATTTTGGTTTAACTGTTTTCATAAAACTTAACGCTGTCATTATGTCGATATAGAACACTATCGTATCCAGTCGATTAATAATAAGTTTTTATTGGATACTGAGTTTTGTCAATTAATTTAGAAAAATACAAGATTTATTAAGACTATCCTAATAAATCTAAAATTAAATAGTTGAATCGTAAGAATAATATTTTTTAATCGATGATCAGTGAAACAATCATATGTGTGAACTCTTGGATCGAATGTTTAGTATATTAAATTTCTTCTCTAATTTTTAGTATTTTTGCATATTTGATTTGTCTTTTAATTTTAGATATTTAATTTTTGATTTATAATTTATTTTATAAACCCCCCATTTTATTTTGACATTAACTAAGAGATTAAGTCACTATAGTTTTCGTGGGATTCTACCTGATACCGCTATTGCTACAAAATTGTTGTATTGGAGGATCAGTATTAATTTGAGGGTTTTGACAACCCGACCAAATTTTAGCGCCGTTGCTGGGGAACTATTTTGATTTCTTAGTTGTGTTATCTTTATTATTTGTTTTGCTGACCTCTTTTATTTTATGATCCATTCTTCTCAAGGAAGTGAATTGGAATATATTCCTGAAATTGAGAGAACCGCTTGCCGATTGAGAAAGGAGGCCAAACAGAGAAAAGGTAAATTACGTCGAAAGCCAATTTTTAACATTGATCTGAAAATTTGTGACAGATCTATTTTTGAAGAAGAAGAGGAAAAGATGGCTAATCATGAGAGAACCTTGAAGGAATTGGCTGCACCCAATCTGAATAAACAACCATTATGCATTGAATACCCAACTCTTGAGATAGCATTCGAACTTAAATCTTGTTTGATTCACTTAATGCCTACTTTTTGTGGTCTCCTAGGTGAGGATCCATACAAACATTTGAAGGAATTTCACGTTGTCTCCCAAGGTGTGACCGATGAACAGATTAAGCTAAGAGCCTTTCCCTTTTTCTCTAAAAAATAAGGCAAAAGATTGGTTGTACTACCTACCTCCAGGTTCGATAAATACATGGAATGAGATACAAAGATTATTTTTGAAAAAATTTTTCCCTGCATCCAGGGCTGCCAACATTCGAAAGGAGATATGTGGGATCAGGCAGATTAGTGGAGAGATGCTATATAAGTACCTTTAGAGGTTCAAACAACTCTATACTAGCTATCCACATCATCAAATATTTGAACAGTTCTTGATACAATACTTCTATGAAAGACTTTAACCCATGGATAGGAATATGGTAGATGCGGCCAGTGGAGGAGTCTTGGTAAATAAAACGCCTGAAGAAGCCAGACAATTGATCACAAATATGGCAGCAAATTCCCAACAATTTGGGTTGAGAATGGATGGAGTTACGAAACGTGTCAATGAGGTAAGTCACTCTCACCTTGAAAATCAAATTTCTGAATTGACTGCTTTGGTTCGTCAGATGGCTGTAAGACAAATACATGCAACCAAAGTTTGCGGCATATGCTCGATACCTGGACATCCTATGGATATGTGTCCATCTCTGCAAGAAGATTCTACTCATCAAGCAAATGTCGTAAAAGGATTTCCTGTTCAACCTCAGAAGAAGTATGACCTACTCCACTCATTATAATCCCAGATGGAGAGATCATCCAAACCTGAGTTACGGGAATCAAGGAGGACAAACAAGATATCCTCCTCAGCAATTCAATAGGCCAACACATTTACCGACACAATCGTCTAATTCAGGTATGTCCCTAGAAGATATTGTGAAAGCTCTTGTGACTAACACTGAACAATTTCAATAGGAAACGAGAGCTAGCATTCAAAACTTGGGAAATCAAATCACTCAGCTAGCCACTTCGGTCAGCAATTTGGAGGCTCAAAATTCAGGAAAATTACCTTCACAAACGGTAGTAAACCCTAAGGAAAATGCTAGTGCAATGGTGTTGAGGAATGAAAAGGAATTACAATCAAAACCACCATCACCCAAAAAGAGGAATGAAAAGAAAAATGAAGAGGAAGAAGCCGAAGTTGCCAATGAAAATCCAATCAAGGTAAATTCTGATTCTCTTTTACCTTTGAGTTCTAATACGGTTGTACCACCTTTTCCCAGCAGGTTTGAAAGATCCAGGAAGGAGGACTATGAAAAGGAGGTTTGGGAAACTTTCAAGAAGGTAGAAATAAATATACCTTTATTGGAGCCATCAAGCAAATTCCCAAATATGCAAAGTTTTTGAAGAAGCTGTGCACAAACAAAAGAAAGATGAGAGGTGATGAGAAAATAAGGGTGGGGGAGAACGTATCTGCTGTCATAAAGAGATCCCTACCCGAGAAGTGTTTGGATCCAGGTATGTTCACTTTACCCTATGTTATTGGTTTGAGGAAATTTGAACGTGCTATGCTAGATTTAGGAGGCTCAATCAATGTCATGCCATATTCTATTTATATTGCTCTAAACCTAGATCCCTTAATGGAAACTAGAATGATCATTCAATTGGTTGACCGTTCTATTATGTATCCGGAAGGGATTATTGAAGATATTTTGGTGCAGGTTAACGAGTTAATTTTTTCAGTAGATTTTTATATTTTGAAAATGGATGAAGACACAATTACAAATTCAGCACCACAACTATTGGGGAGACCGTTCATGAAAACGACAAAAACAAAGATAAACGTGGATGAGGGTACACTCTCAGTCGAGTTTGACGCGAGATTGTTAAATTCAATATTTTGAAACCATGAGGTACCCAAATGAGTGTCACTCGATTTATTCTGCTAGCATCATTGATTCGATTGTGCAGGAAATTTTTGAAGAAAAAAATGACACAAGTCTTGAATTGGATAGACAATTGAACATCAAGGAAGAGATGGCTGAGACTTATGAAATTTTAGAGTCAATATTAGAATCACAACCAAGGTCATTGAATTCGAGTATCATATTGCCTATTACTCACAAGAAAATGTTACCTTCCATTTTGCAGGCTCCAACATTGGAATTGAAGACTTTGCCGGATCATCTTAAATACGTATACTTAGGTGATGAAGAGACCTTGTCCGTTATCATAGCAAGAGAGTTGACGGAAGAGTAAGAAAATCGGCTACTCCAAGTGTTAAAAGAGCACAAGACAGCAATTGGATGGATCTTAGCCAATATAAAGGATATTAGTCGCTCAATTTGCATGCATCGAATCCTATTGGAAGAGGATACTAAACCAGTGAAGGAATCACAAAGAAAACTGAATCTAATCATGAAAGAAATTGTGATGAAGGAAGTTATCAAACTTTTGGATAAAGGCATAATTTATCCAATTTCGGACAGCAAGTGGGTGAGTCCAATCCATGTGGTACCCAAGAAAATGGGGATCACAGTGGTAAGAAATCAAGACAATGAATTGGTACCCATGCGAGTGCAAAATGGTTGGCGAAAGGTCATTGATTTTAGGAAGCTCAATTTAGCCACTAGAAAGGATCATTTCCCTTTACCCTTTATTGATCAAATGTTAGAGAGATTAGCTGGAAAATCATTCTTTTCTTTCTTGATGGTTTTTCATGTTATTATCAAATCGTGATTGTACAAGAAGATCAAGAGAAGACTACATTCACATGTCCATTTGGAACATTTGCTTATAGAAGGATACCTTTCGGTTTATGTAATGCCCCAGGTACATTTCAAAGGTGCATGTTGAGTATTTTTTATGAATATATTAAGAATTACATTGAGATTTTTATGGATGATTTCACTGTTTACGGTGACTCGTTTGATAGTTGTCTAGGGCATTTGATCAAAATTCTGAAAAGATGTATGGAAACGAACTTGGTTTTGAACTATGAAAAATGTCATTTCATGGTGAAAGAAGGCATAGTGCTGGGGCATGTGATTTCTTCTAGGGGTATTGAGGTAGATAAGGCAAAGGTTAATTTGATCAAGAGTTTAGCTTACCCTACAAATGTTAGGGAAATATGTGGTTTTCTTGGATATGCAGGTTTTTATCATAGGTTTATTCAAGACTTTTCAAAAATTGTCTTGCCATTATCCAAGTTGCTTCAGAAAGATGTACCTTTCGAGTTCGGAGAAAAATGCAAGGAAGCCTTCGACAAGCTCAAGAACCTGTTGACTATTGCACCAATCATTCAACCACCTGATTGGAATTTACCTTTTGAGATCATGTGCGATGCAAGCAATTTTGCTGTAGGGGCAGTTCTTGGCTAGCGGATTGATAAGAAGAGTCACGTCATTTACTACGTTTCAAAGATATTGAATGCTGCTCAATGCAACTACACCACCACCGAAAAGGAGCTCTTATCCATTGTTTTTGCTTTAGATAAATTCATATCATATAAAGTAATTGTATATTCTGATAATGCAGTTTTGAAGTATCTTTTGGCGAAAAAGGAGTCGAAACCCAGGTTGATACGATGGATTCTCTTGTTGCAAGAATTTGATTTGGACATCAAGGATCGAAGTGGTGTTGAGAACTTGGTAGCTGATCATCTAAACAGGTTAGTGAAGGAGGAAGATCCACTACCTATTTCTGAATTTTTTCCGGATGAGCAGTTATTCCATTTGAAAGGTATTACTCCTTGGTATGCAGATATTGTGAATTATTTGATTACACACTTCTTGCCTAGTAATCTTAGTAAGTCAAGGAAAGAAAAGATTCAATGTGAGGCAAAACATTATGTGTGGGATGAGCCTTATTTGTGAAAATTTTGCTCTGACCAAATAATTAGAAGATGTGTCTCAGAGAATGAACATAATTCAATTCTAGCATTTTGTCATAGTTATGCTTGTGGGGGACATTTTGGGCCAAAAAGAACCGTTAGAAAAGTTTTAGATAGTGGATTATATTGGGAGATCTTGTTTAAAGATACTTACTTGTTTTGCAAAAGCTGTGATAGATGTCATTGGACAGAGACTTTGTCTCATAAAAATGAGATGCCCCAAACTCCCATTCTTGTTTGTGAAATATTTGATATTTGGGATATTGATTTATGGGTCCATTCCCTTCATCTTGTGGGTATGCTTACATACTTTTGGCTGTTGATTATGTATCGAAATGGGTGGAAGCAAAAGCCACTAGGACTGACGATTCTAAGTCTATTGTAGGTTTTATCAAGACTAACATTTTCAGCAGGTTTGGGAACCCTAGAGCCATCATAAGTGATCATGGGAGCCATTTTTGCAACCGCACAGTCGAAGCATTGATGAAGAAATATGGAATGCATCACCGGGTCGCCATGGCATACCATCCTCAGACAAATGGACAAGTCGAAGTTTCCAACCGTGAAGTTAAATCCATTTTAGAGAAAACGGTCAACCCGGGACGAAAGGATTGGAGTTTACGTCTAGATGATGCACTATGGGCTTACCGGATAGCTTTCAAAACACCAATAGGGATGTCTCCTTACAGGTTAGTTTTTGGAAAATCTTGTCACTTACCGGTAGAAATTGAGCATAAGGCATATTAGGTGATCAAACGTTGCAATATGAATTTGAATGAAGCCGGTGCATCAAGGAAATTGCAATTGCAAGAGTTGCAGGAGCTGAGATTGGAAACCTACAAGAACTCAAGAATTTACAAGGAAAAAACTAAATCATTTCATAATGGTTTAATCTTGAGAAAACAGTTTGAGGTTGGGCAAAGGGTAATTTTGTACAACTCCCGACTCAAACTTATGCCAGGTAAGTTTCGTTCTCGTTGGGTTAGTCCATTTGTTATAACTAATGTGTTTTCCCATGGTGCAGTGGAAATAAGAAGTCTTGATACAAATAAGATGTTCAAAGTGAATGGACATAGGTTGAAAATATTTTATGAGGGCATGGTGATCTCTACAACGTTGGACATTGCATTAACACTCCCTGATTACTCATTAAACTGAGTCACCAATGAAGACCGTCGAGTATAACGACGTTAAATAATTGTGCTTGTTGAGAGGCAACCCAAACATTTTTTTGAGAAATTGTTTTAGTTGATTGTAGATTTTTTATTTTTGGGTGTTATCTAGTAGCATTTGTTCCTTTTTTATGGATTTATTTTTTTAGGCGTCTAAGAGGGAGAATTCTGAGAGTTGCAGTTACCCAAATCAAGAAACAGACAAAGAATAAAGTTCAGAAAAAATGGACAGAAGCAGTCATTGCGTTAAGGCGTGATCATGCGATTTTCAGAAATGGAATTCAAAAGTGGGCAGAAGCAGTTTTGTCTTTAAGGCGTGATCACGCGATTTTCAGTGTACTCCAAATCCACTTCACACTCAGCAGCGACCATTAGTTTCACATCATCACCCTATGGGAGTTTTCTCTCATTTCTCTTTCTTTTCATTGTCTTGCTTTTATATGTTACATTAGGGTGATTTTATGAGTGTTGCTGCTAGTTTAAAATTGTGCCTAAATCTCTTACCTTTTGCCTACATTGAGGACAATGTAGTATCTAGGTATAGGAGAGGATTTTTCATACCAATGTCAATTCTTTTATTCTTCTTTGGAACTTCATACTCTCTGAATTTTGTCAGATAATGATTTTGAGTTAGTATGTATTGTTGATTTGAGTTTAAAATGCATGAAAGAGACAAGTGTGATTAGTTATTTTTGGATAAATTGTTTTAAGTATTCCCATTGATCTTGATAATTGAATCGATTGAAAATATGATAGATTTGATACAAATTAAACACTTTTTGTGAGTTTTTGAGACTTAAGAGCATACATCATCTTTGCTCTATTTTTTTCATGAGTGTTTATCAATTATAGTATGTTTATTCTATAACTTGATTTGTTATACTTTTTGAGACCACATCAATGAATTCATGCATTAATATGATGGGGGTATTTAGGTTTACCATTTTTAGCTTTCGAAAAAAGACCTTCCATGCATAATATTTCCCCTAGTGAAACCCCTTTGAGTTTATACTTATTTTCTTTACTTTAACCACATTAATTGACACATAGTCTTCTTTTTACGCTTAACCCGCTTTTTGGTCTTTATATCAAAGAAGCATATGATTTGCGCATAGATTGAGTAGTTATTTACAAAGGGAATGTAGTACTTCTATTGTGGGAATTATTTTTGGGGAAGTCAATTATACGATTGGGATGAGTTGTATATGCTCCATATTTTCATTCATCCCCAATCGATTGTGCTTCAAAAAAAAAGGGAAGCGAAAAGGGCAGAAAATGACAGAAAAAAGAAGAAAGAAAAAAAAATTCCCAGAATTTGGAAATGGGAAAATGCGAAAGTTTGATTGAGAAATGAAATGTTCTTGACTAAGTTATCTTTCTTGGGTTAATTGTGTTTCATGATATGGGATATAGGGGATATGATCTTATGATTCTTGACATGCTTCTTTGACATATTTATTACACATCACATTTATCCTTTTTATTCTACCTTTACCCAAGCCAAGTTACAACCCTTACAAAGACTCCCGAATTTTTGTTTTGAATTCATATAAGTGGTGGTGGAGATTTGATAAATAAGCAAGCTTATAGTAATGATATACTTTGATTTGATTTTAAGAGTTATTGATAAATTCCCTTAAACATTTTGAGTGTATAGAGTGAACTCCTTGTAAGGGTATTGAATCTTGAAACATTGAATTTTGATGAGATTGTTGAGTTTGATGGGATGCTTATATTTTCTTTTAAAGTTATGATACTATGATCATTTGTTCTCCGGATTGTTGTTTCAACTTGAATTTTTCGATATGTGCTGATTTGGATTGTTTGAAGATAAATTGAAGGAGGGGAAAGAATAAAGAAGAGAATAGTTATGTGACATTAATCTAATGAATGCTTGAGGACAAACATTGGTTTGGTGTGACGGAATTTGATAACATGCAATTGTTACATTTATTTTTAATATTATGGTATGATTTTTGAATTGGTATGTATCCTAATTAATATTTTTATGATTTTTTTATTTTAGGAAATCAAAAATTGGAGTTTGAATCAAAATAGGCTTAAGAAGGCATTTTTTTTAGCTAAATAATTCAAGATATCAATTGGACCTAAAAAGGAAGGAAGAAGTATCTAAAATGAGAACTTATTTGTAATAGAAATTTTACTTCAAGTAAAATTGATTAAAAGAGTAATTTGTTTCCTATTTTTTTAAAGAGAGAATATTTAGAGATCTAGGTAAAAAAAGAAAAAAGAGGAGACTTCTAATTTACATTGGAGCCTTATGCCTATAAATATGCCAAGAAGGGGATGCAGCACAATCTCTCATTCAATTCACATCTACTATTCACGGCACTGTTCATCACAAAAGGGAGGCGGCTGTACAAGGCTGAAAGTCCATACAATTTGGCAGCACAATTCATTCCTTTAGGTTTTTATTTTTCTTTTTCTTTGAAGAATATTTTTTCCTTTGTTTTATTTTATTTAAGAACATGATTAATATCATGAGTGGCTAGTTTTCTTTTTCTGATTCAAGATGAATTTTATTAATTGTATTAATTGTGAGAATATGTACTTTATTTAAATTCTTACATTTTTAATTCAAGTATTCGTCGATTTTTGATTTAATTTTATGAAGGATTGGTATTGGTTAATCTGACAATTTAATTCAATATCAATTTTTCTAGTGCATCCAGAATTTCAGTGATCCGTAATTATCATGAATGAATGGTACGAGAAGCAAATAGGTTATTTATGTTTATGGGTCGTTATCAATATTCATTTTAATCTAAGGAATCGATAGAACAAAATCAAATAATTGTACGACTATCTTACTTATTTGTATTTTGGTTTAACTGTTTTCATAAAACTTAATACTGTCATTATGTTGATATAGAATGCTATCGTGCCCAGTCGATTAATGATAAGTTTTGATTGAATGCTGGATTTTGTCAATTAATTTAGGAAAATACAAGAATTATTAAGACTATCCTAATAAATTTAAGGTTAAATGTTTGAATCGTAAAAATAATATTTTTTAACCGATGATCAATGAAACAATCATATGTGTGAACCCTTGGATCGAATGTTTAGCATATTAAATTTTTTCTCCAATTTTTAGTATTTTTGCATATTTGATTTGTCTTTTAATTTTAAATATTTAATTTTTGATTTATGATTTATTTTATAAAACCCCATTTTATTTTGACATTAACTAAGAGATTAAGTCACTATAGTTCCCGTGGAATTCGATCTGGTACCGCTATTGCTACAAAATTGTTGCATTGGGGGATCAGTATTAATTTAAGGGTTTCGACAACCCGACTAAGGATGGCACCCGCGGAACTTAAGGAGTTAAAAGTCCAACTACAAGAATTGTTGGACAAGGGATTTATTCGACCGACTTCCTCACCTTGGGGTGCTCCAGCTCTATTCGTGAAGAAGAAAGATGGCATACTCTGGTTGTGTATTGATTACCGGTAGTTGAACAAGGTGACCATCAAGAATAAATACCCATTACCGAGAATTGATGACTTGTTTGATTAACTCCAAGGACAAGTGTCTTTTCAAAAATTGATTTGAGGTCCGGCTATTATCAATCGCGGATAAAGGAAGATGATATTCCCAAGACTGCGTTTAGGACGCGGTATGGGCACTATGAATTCCTGGTGATACCTTTCGGCCTAACGAATACTCCGACAGCCTTCATGGATCTCATGAACCGAGTCTTTCATTTTTATCTTGATAAGTTCGTTATTGTTTTCATTAAAGACATCTTGGCGCATTCCAAGAATTATGAAGAGTATTTAAATCATCTTCGAATTGTGTTGCAAACCCTCCGAGATAAGCAATTGTTTGCTAAGTTCTCAAAGTGTGAATTTTGGCTAAAGGAAATTGGCTTTTTGAGACACGTGATATCCGGAGAAGGAATATTTGTTGATCTAAAGAAAGTTGAGGCAATTCTGAAATGGGAACAATCCAAAAACGTCACCGAGGTGCGTAGTTTTCTCAATTTAGCTGGGTACTACCGAAAATTTATAGAGGATTTTTCTAGAATTGTAGTTCTGTTGTCTAGTTTGACACGAAAGGGAATTAAGTTTGAATGGATAGATAAATGTGAGCAGAGATTTCAAGAACTCAAAAAGAGACTCACGTCAGCTCCTATACTCGCTCTACCCACTGCTGGTGGTGATTATATTGTCTACAGCGATACCAGTAAATAGAGATTAGGATGCGTCTTGATGCAGGGTGACAAAGTTATCGCCAATGCTTCTCGACAGTTAAAGAAGCATGAGCTGAATTATCCTACCCATGATCTAGAGTTTGCTGATATTGTATTCGCCTTAAAGATTTGGCAATATTACTTATATGGAGCCACCTACAGAATCTTTACCGATCACAAGAGTCAAATATTTGCTTACCCAAAAAGAGCTCAATTTGAGGCAAATGAGATGGTTAGAGCTGATTAAAAACTATGATTTGGTGATTGACTATCACCCGGGTAAGGCGAATGTAGTTGCGGATGCTCTGAGTCGCAAGTCATCATCTTCTCATTCTCAAACGAGTTCCTATCTCTCATACCTTGTTGGACTTCGTGCTCTTGGAGCCTAATTTGCTTATGATGACAATGGTGCATTACTGGTGAAGTTTGAAGTTCGACCAACCCTGGTGGACCGTATTAAAGAGCTCTAGGCAACTGATGAGGAGTTAAAACAGATAGTAGAGAAGGTTCGTAAGGATGAAACTGGTGATTTTCATATTCGGGAGGATGACATGGTGATGTATGGGAAATGGATTTGTGTTCCCAAAAATGATGAGTTTCGGAAAGTCATTCTTGAGGAAGCACACTTTTCGACTTATGCGATGCATCCCAGGAGCACTAAAATGTATCGAACCATCAAAGAAACTTATTGGTGGTCGATATTGAAGCGGAAAATAGCCGAATTTGTAGTAAGGTGTTTAGTGTGTCAACAAATCAAGGCTGAACATCAGAAATCGGCTGGAACACTTTAGCCATTGTCTATACCTAAATGGAAATGGAAACACATCACTATGGATTTCGTGGTAGGATTGCCACGTACCCCGAGCCGTCACGATGCCATATGAGTGATTGTAGACAGTTTCACCAAGTCGACTCATTTCTTGCCGATTTAGAATACTTATTCCTTGGAAAGACTAGCCAAGCTAAGTATTGATGAAATTGTCCGACTTCATGGGGTTCCGATGTCGATTTATCATACCGTGATCTTCGGTTCACTTCTAGATTTTGGCAAAGCTGCAAGAGTTCTTAGGAATTAAATTGAAATTTAGTACTATTTTCCACCCTCATATTGATGGATAATCAGAACGCACCAATCAAATATTAGAAGACATGTTTATGGCATGTGTTATGGATTTTCAAGACAGTTGGGATAAATACCTTCCGTTGGTTGAATTTGTCTACAACAACAGTTATCAAGTTAGCATAGGGATGTCTCCCTATGAAACTCTTTACGGAAGGAAGTTTCGCACCCCATTATGTTGGGACGAGATTAGAGAGAGAAAGATTGAAAGTAAAAAATGATCGAGATCACAATAGAAAAGGTAAAGGTGATTCGGGTGAGAATAAAAGCGGTTCAAGATAGGTAGAAGAGTTATGCCGATAAAAGAAGAAAACCTTCGGAATTCGAGATCGGAGATGTGGTTTTCCTTAAGGTTTTACCTTGAAAGGGTGTAATTGGTTCAAAAAATGAGGCAAATTGAATCCAAGGTATATTAGGCCATTCAAGATCCTTGAGAGGGTTGGAAATATAGCCTACCGATTGGAATTACCTCCAGATTTGGAGAAAACTCATGATGTATTTCATGTGTTAATGCTAAAGAAGTTTTTTGTCGGATCCTTCTCATGTAATTGAATCTCCTCCGATAGAATTGAATCCTGATCTAAATTTCAAAGTGCAACTAGTGCAAATCATTGATCGGCATGTTTAGCAATTGAGACGCAAACAAATCCCCATGGTCAAGATACTATGAAAAAATAATCAAATGGAAGAACAGACATGAGACACTGAAGAATCAATGCGGAATCAATATCCATAGCTCTTTGATGTATAAATTGTGTTTTGAAATTTCGAAAACGAAATTTGTTTTTAGAGGGTTAAGTGTTGTAAGACATAAAATCTGGTGTTAGAAATTGTGTTAAATATTTTGCAATCTAAAGAAAAATTTTAAATTTTATTGATTTCCTATTTTGGGGTATTAAATTGGAATTTTTTTGTATATTTAAAATATTCGTGTTCCGATTCAAAGTACATCCTATTTTGAGGAAATTGGAACTTTTAAAAATAAAGTGAAAAAAAAGGGGGGTGGGTCCCACCATCACTCACATTTATCTCTCTTTTTCTTTTTCTTTCTTTTTCTTTCTTTTTCTTTCTTTTTCTTCTTCTTTCCTTTTTCTCTTCTCCTCCCCTGCTCCTGACTTTCTCTCTTCGTGCTTCTGTGTTCATCTCCTTCTCCCTCTCTTGTTCAATCTCCCACCAAGCTTTAATAATTCTCAATTTAATTGCACACCAACCATCAATATTTCAAAAAACTCTTGGAATGGATGATTGAAGGGAGAAAGCCTAGGAATTTGCTTGAATGGAAAAAAAAAACTAGGGTCTTGAAACCCAAACTCAAAACGCAATTCGACTCCAAAATCAAGATAATTTCTTACCCTAAATCTTGGATTTTACTTCTTTATTATTATATTAAAATGTATTGTAGAGATTTGATGGAAATTTATTATGAAAGACAATGGTAGAAGGGTCCAAATGATGTCTAAATGATGGAAATAGAATTGTGAATGCAGATACATGAATTTGGGAAGAGATTAGAGTTGTTAAATTGTTTGAATTTGGGGGAAAATAAAATGAATATGTTATTTATCTACAAATGTTATAAAATTGATGATAAAATTGTGATTGTGGATTTAGAAAAAATCAATTGAGGATCGGAGTAAGATTTTATTGGACTGAATTGTGGAAATATGGAGTAAATACTCTCCCTATAGGTGAGTAGATGGTTATGTGCATATGAATGAGTAAACTGTTTTTAGTTATAATTTATAAATTGAGTTTTGAAATGAATTTGCAAATGGAAATTGAAATTGTTTTGTGATGGTGGTATGCCTAAAATGGAATTGTGAATTATCCATGACTCTTAAGTTGATTATTGACTTATTTGCACCATGTTACTTTGAGATACTCATGTGAACTGTGAAATGTTGCTCTACTTTGTAATTGAGCATGAATTGATTGAAAAATGAAAAAAATTTGTAACATGGTGCTGGGAAAAATGACTGCAGTCTAAGTCTTGACATGGACCGGGCCATTTGGGGCGGCGTGGCTAAGGATGTTTAATTTAGCTTGGTGGTAGGCGGGTTGGAGAGCCTCCTCAGGCTGTCGGATAATATGGTAGCACCCCACGGAGCTTCGGGTCAACGCTAAGGTGGAGGGGATTTTACGAAAATTATGGAAAACCCCTTGACTGATCCTACCAATGGCCATTGGTAGGGGATTGCTTTCGGTATACCCCAAAATTTGTGAAAATAAAAATTTCGTGGTACCGCATAATTGAGTTATGGAAATTTGATACGATTGTTTATATGCAAACGATTGTATTTATTGCATTAAATAACAGTTGATATATGTATTTAGCATTACCACCCCCACCCCTCATTTATATGTTATATGCCGCTGCACTCCACTTACTGAGTATTATCAATACTCACCCCTCCTTTAAATTCTTTTCAGAGGAATGATAGACTGTGCCTGGTATTGACTAATTAAGAGATCTTTTGGTGATCCACGATAGGTACCACTAGTGGATTCTATTCTCTTGAGATTTGATATAGTTTCATTTGTGGAAAGAAAACTATTATACTATTCTTTTGAGATTTAGATTTAATTGATATTTGTCATATCTTTTGAGACAAGTATTAGTGGAATCCAAGTTTGGTTCATGTGGAAAGTGTCCAATTTTGTTTAAAACTTATTTTTGCAAAACTTATTGTTCTTATTTGGGATATTTGGGCTTTTATTGAGATGGTTGAAATATTTTCAGATTGTAAATTATGTAGAACTTTGAAATGGTTGGGAATGCCACATTGTATGCATTGTATGTACAGGATCCCCTTCCTAAATATGTGTTGATGTATGCTTGTATGTACATGGATGAGTTGGATGGGTTCCTTGCATGTGTATTGATTCTATGATTTTTTATTTTGATGGGTTTTACGTTTTCGAAAATTTATTGTAAAATTGAAATACCTTGCGTTATTCCGATATATGATGAGGTCATGCCCGTATGTCGAGATAACGTGGTGGTTGTTACGTGCTCGACGGGAGGATCGAGGCATGACATACAGAAAATTCATATGTAGAATCCACACCACATACTTTACAACCGAATGTTTTTACATCCAACCACGACTTATACTTGGCTTCCTTTATTCCCAGCATGTCTTTGTTTCTCTTGAATATCGATTTAACAAAACAACTTCCTTACGCTTCGTAACTTGACAAGATCTCAAGTCCTATTATTGTGAAGGCACTCTATCTCCACTTACATAGAAACACTAGAATTTTACATGATATTGCTTCTTGATGTAAAGAAAACCCATCAAAAAGTGTAACATATTGCCCGTAGATAAGGGCAGCTGACATGCATGCTATAGTCACAAGATTAGTCTCAATAATATGAATCAATATAATCGTTTCCCATAAAACCCGGAGTATATTATTCAAATCCAAAAATTCATGAAACAAAAATAGCATAATTAAAAGAGTTTATAGCATGAAAGGGTTACATAGGTCTAAAACTAGGCCACATGTTCCCTCAAGTCTCTATTCTTCTATGAGAATATAGGTGCTACCCATAAGTTCTTTGCCCTTGCACCTTATGGTATCGCGA
This sequence comes from Dillenia suffruticosa, assembly GCA_033439265.1. Classification (NCBI taxonomy): domain Eukaryota; kingdom Viridiplantae; phylum Streptophyta; class Magnoliopsida; order Dilleniales; family Dilleniaceae; genus Dillenia; species Dillenia suffruticosa. The sequence continues at coordinate 14,145,832 of JAVTVX010000001.1, forward strand.
AAGGAAAAAGAAAAATATTAGTTCGTGAAAGTTAAGGAATGGATAAAAAGTATGGCATAGCATATATATATATTATATAGTATAGATCAAAATAATTTTAAATTCAATCACAAAGATTATAGGTATAAGATAAGGGCGTTTCTCAAAAATCAAAACCCATCAATGAAATGCTTATCAGTTGGCCCCTAATATATGATTTCAAATAGTAGAATGAAGGCTGCGAATCCCCCTAAACCCAGTGAACTGTAAGTCACCCAAAACTCATCCAAAGAGCACTCTATACAAAATCGATATGCATAACACATCATATCATATGTCTCATTCCTAAAGTAAGTAGCATAGTATAGAACAGTAGCAGTATGTCATAGTGGGGAGGGGGACAAACCAAATCACACTTACGTCATAATAGGTCATACGCATTGTAGGGTACCAAGCATAGAATAGATATCGAAGGCATGCAATCCTGCCACAGCAATCACGGGTATCACAATCAAAACAAAAACTCATCTAAAAGACCAAATTAGGGTTTCTACATTGATGGCCTCCAAGTAGGTCCATAGAGAGAAAAAGGATATAGAAAGGCAAAACTAAGACAAACAGGCCAAACTAGGTTGATCTCGGTCTATAGGTTAAATCAGACCTATTGGGGTCAACATAGGTCGACTAAAGTCTGTGCCAGCCCAACATCAAGAGTTGAGTGGTAGCTCTGGGTGGGGTTGGGGGTGGGCACGTGTATCATTCGTGTGAATGATGGGTGTGACAGGCTGCATGCACCATGCATGCTTCGGTGCTCCATTGTTCAACACGAATGATATACAGGCCATGCAGAGTTTGTTGCTACAACAACTCAATCAACATCAACCCCCACCCCCAACCCCCCCACGAGAAAATTTATGTAAAGCAAGTTAATGAATGGTGACATTTGATTTTAAGTCAAAAAAGTGTGTTTCTAGTGCTAGAATTACAGAGTAAAGTGGTTTGTAAAAGGTGTTTATAATTTTCTAGATAATTTCCATTGACCTAGAGTCAATCCACATACTCCCTTCCAACAAGAAAAAGAAAAAAGAAAGTCTTTTCACCAAAAAAAAAAAAAAGGAAAAAGGAAAGTCTCGAAAAGAACAAGTGTACAAATTAACGTCGATGATTAGAACCCAAGGTAGTGACATTCACAATCAATCAACAAAGTCTTTGTAGTCTAGTGGTAACACAAAGAAAGGGAAAAAAATTAGTTACAATATGAACGTAACCAATAAATTTAAAAAAATAATAATAAAAATAATGAAACATACAAATTTACATGGAAAACACCCAAATAAATTAGGGCAAAAATTACAGGCAAGGATAGAATCATTTCATGATGAGAAAATAATTGAAATTATAATATCTCTATTTATGAAGGAGAAACAATGAACAATCACTCAACTCTTTAATAATTTTTTTTAACAATAATTTTTTCTATTCGTGAGATGTATCAAAGGGTGTGAGGATGTTGTTTGAAACCCAGCTCTCCTGGTTATGTTAAGATCTCATAATTTTGTGTCAAATTATTATCCTCAATAATGCTGAACTTGATGGCGTGATCAGTCTAAAGCCAGTGGAAATAATTATCCACGACTGTATCCCTTTGGCACAACAGCCAGGTTCTTGTCTTGTTATCCACTTGGCACAACAACCTCGCGCTTGTCATATGCCAATGGCCAATTGAATAATTTATATTACCATTCACAGCCACCGCAACAACCTTGTGTCAATTTTTACCACGGGATATGAATAATTTATATTACTATTCGCAACTACCGCAACAACCTTGTGTCGGTTTTTACCACGGGATATGAATAATTTATATTACTATCAAAAAAATATTAGTAATAAAATAATTATATATTTTTTGTGGTCTGCGTTCTTCATGACTCTTTTGTATAGCTATATAAATGAGAACTTCTTTTCTTTCAACCAGCAATTCGATGTTGTTGCGTTCTCTTTTGGTCAAGATCACTTCACTCACGTGAAAATCTTTGATCAAAGCCTGCAAGTGCTCTTTCTAGTCAGATGTAAGTTTCCCCCGGGGGGGGGGGGGGGGGACTCTCATCAAATACTTCATTTCCCCCTCAAAGTGACTGCATAAGTGCATGTACCTACTTACATTCCGATGTCTGTTTGTGGCATGTAAAATTTCTGAATTCACGATACTTCATATGCTATCATGTTGCCTAGATGCATATTATATCCTCTTTTGTTGAGCTTGGGCTTCTAGTGTACTTAAGATAATTCTGGTGACCAAACTCTCATAGATATAGTGATTAGACGCTATATTTAGAAAAATAGGATTTAGAAAAGCCAATCCATCCATGAAGGGTCTCGTATTGTTCAGGTTTGATGGCAAGCAATCCACTTGCACAAAATATAAAATTAAATAAAATAACACCGACAAGATTTTAGGATTTGCATTTACTAGTTGTCCTCTTCTGTGAGACTTCCATGCCTTTGTCTTTTGATGATTCCTTTGGTAGGACCAAAATAACTTTGATATGAATGAATTGCCGATAACAGTGTATTTGTGGAGATGTATAGCTCTCTCATCTTATGAAGGAGCTTAACAACGTGCTACGCCCACTGTCCTAACCTTTTTTTTCATCAATTTTTCTCCTCTGGTATTAATTCCATTGATTGGCAGAAAAGATGGAAGAAGTGATGGATGTTGCTCAACTTGTTGAACAACAGAGTGAAGAACTGAATCACCATATGGATGCATATCTTCCGAAGGAAACAATTGACGATGGGCGTATTGAGAATGCAGATCTTCCACAGGAAAAAATTAATGATGTATGTATTGATATTTGCCGCATAATGAATGGATATGGTACTATAGCTCCTTCCACCGAGCATTGCATCAGCAGTGTTAATGGCCATATAAAAAGTTTAAATGAACAAGCATACAATTGCTTAAATGAAAAAGCATTTAAAATAACCTAAATCTCAAATCATAGTCTCAGAATTTTACTAACACTTGCATGAAGAAAACGAGCTAGCGTCAATAAAATCTATACGATATGAAATGTACAGAATTTCGTAAAATTGAAAGAAAATAACGAATCTCAACATTTCAAATCAAACGTCTCATTTGAACAGTAAATCTAACCAAAAATAAAAGTTGAGAAAATGAACAAGTTTCATACAAACTCCAATACAACTATGTAAGGATTCCATCAATACTTGTTCCTATGTATGAAATGAGTATTGATTTATTCCATACCAAAAGAATTATATAAGTCTTCCCTTCCATGGATTCCAAAACAACCAAATTAAACATACGTCACTATCATACCTACACAAAACAGCGGGTAAACCTTCCCAAGGTTCAATTTCTATGCAAACCTAAGCTTCCTCTGAAAGATTTAAAAGAGAGTGGTGAGTATTGGAAAATTTTCAGTCAGTAGAGTGCAATGATATGATTGTGTAATAAATGAGGGGTAAATGTGGAGCAGTCAAAATCTATCTCATAACCACACTTTATATATGTAAAAGCATTTCAATAATTCAATCAATTTGCAAAACATGCATCCACGTTGATCATTCTATCAGAAAATCATGAGATCCCATCGAAAATACTCCCGTCTTACGCTGGCCGAACCTAGACGAAATCCCGCTAAGGGTTTTTTCATCTAATGTTTCAAAACATACCCCTTTCATTGGCGTTGGCTCGTACCTCACCGGGGTGCAAACCAGATGTAGCACGACTTTGGCAGAGGGAGGGACGTCTAACTCCCCCGCACATCCAACCCCAACCACGCCACCCCGTTGGGTTGCTCTGTGGTGGGAATGACTATAGTCATTAACTACCAGCACCCTTCATTTCTCAAACACCTCATTTCACAAATCATGTGCTATAATTTCCAACAAATAATCATAAATTTCTTGATATAGCAATTCATAAAGTATCATCAAATACATATGGCACACATGCATTCATAAACATAGTGGATGCATTCATAATTTACAATTCAGTTCAGACATCCTACAATCACAAAACAATTTATATAAAACAAATAAAAATCTTACAAAATCATTTTACAAGAATTTCAAAATAATTTTACTCATTTGCTACACAATGGATCATCCACTCACCTTTTAGGAAGGGTATTCATTCCCTATTTCCACAAATTTTTCAAAATGACTCCTTTCAAGTCTCCAAAAGATCAACCTAGACCAATAATCCACAATTTAAATTCAAATTCCAAGGAAATCTATTTTGATCAACCCAACAAGTTTCAAATTTCATCTAACACAATTCTTTTATATAATTCAGTCTAAATTCATGTAGAATTTAGACGTAACCCTAGAAATCACATATCAAATTGTAGGAAAATGCATTCTTTTCAAACTCCATACATTTTCAGAACATATATAAAACCTCTCATCCTAAATTAAGCCTAAATCTGATCAGTTATTGAATGCATTTAAAAAAAATTCCCTCACCTAAGGTTTTCGCAGCTTGTAGCTCTAACGTCCGTGCGTCATTCAATCCATTTCAGGATGTACAATGTTTCCAAATCGAAGCAAAGTTTAGCGATTAATTCTAATCACTATACAAATCAAAACCCTAGAACTATAGCTTAGAACTTTCACCCTTACTTGCGCAGGAGATGAGCGCAAGCTCAGCCTAGGTTTCTCAGATGCCTCTCGCAACTGCCAGCTTGGAGCTTCTACGAAGGTTGCAGAAGGGTGGCACTCGCAGGGAGCAGCGCGCGTGAGCGAGCAAGGGAGAGAAAAGCTATCGTGCACGAGCGAGCAAGTGAGAAAAAAGCTATCGCGCACGAGGCGAGCAAGGGAGAGAGAAGCTATCGCGCGCGAGCAAGCAAAGGAGAGACTCTGTTCGTGCGCATGGGAGAGAGAGAGGGAGCAGAGCGCGAAACAGAAAGAGAGAGAGAAAGAGAGAGAGAAAGAGAGAGAGAGAGAGAGAGAGAGAGAGAGAGAGAAACGGGGAGCGGTAGAGAAAAGAGGCGGAGGACGGCGGAGATGGTGGTGGCGAAGCAGAGAGGCGATGGAGATAAAGAGAGGAAGCAGAAAAAGAGAGAGAATCGGGAGAGAGAGAGAGGGGGAGATTAGGGCTATTAGCCCTAATCGATTTAGGGAAAAAGGGGGAGGGGAGGAAACGCAGCGTTTTGGGCAAAACGCTAAGTTTTCCTCTCTTTTTTATAGGTATTACAACTCTTAACCAGAAAAACAAATTTCATCACCGAAATTCCAAGATACAATTATACATCAAAGAGTTGCGGGTATTACTTCCGCATTAATTTTTTGGTTTCCCAAGTCTGTTATTCAACTTGATTGTTTCTCCATAGCACCTTAACCATAGGAATCTGCTTATTCCTCAACTGCTTGTTCTGCCTATCAATGATTTTCGCCGGTTATACCTTGAAACTCAAATTCTCATCCAATTCCACTGGAGGTGCTTCCAATATGTGTGAGGAATCCGGTACATACTTCTTCAACATGGAAATGTGAAAAATGTATTGGATCCTCTGTAACTCCGACGGTAATTTTAGCCGGTATGCCACTTGCCCAATCCTTTCAAGAATTCTGAAGGGACCGATATAACGAGCATTTAGCTTTCCCCGTTTCTAAAAACAGATTACGCCCTTCCACGGAGATATCTTCAAAAACACCATTTCTCCTTCTTCAAATTCCAAAGGCCTTCTTCTCTTATCGGCATAGCTCTTTTGTCGATTTTGATCTGCTTTCATTCTTTCCCGAATCAACTTCACTTTTTCTTTAGTGGCTTCGATCATTTTTACATTTTCAATCTTTCTCTCTCCAACTTCGTCCCAACACAATGGGGTACGGCACTTCCTTCCATAAAGGGTTTCATAGGGAGGCATCCCTATACTAGCTTGATAACTATAGTTGTAGGCAAATTCACCAAGGGAAGGTACCTATCCCAACTGCCTTGAAAGTCCATGACACATGCCCTAAGCATGTCTTCCAATGTTTGAATTGTACGCCCGAATTGCCCATCAATTTGAGGATGAAAAGCAGTGCTGAATTTCAACTTAGTCCCTAAGGACTCTTGCAGCTTGGGCCAGAATCTAGAAGTGATTCGAGAATCACGATCCGATACAATAAACACCGGTACTCCGTGAAGCTTTACGATCTTATCAATATACAACTTTGTCAATCTTTCCAAGGAATAGGTATTCTGAATCGGCAAGAAGTGAGTCGATTTGGTGAGGCGGTCTACAATCGCCCATATGACATCGTAATGGCTCGGAGTACATAGCAATCCCACTACGAAATCCATAGTGATATGTTCCCATTTCCATTCGGGAATTGGTAGCGGTTGAAGTGTTTCTACAGGTTTCTGATATTCGGCCTTGATCTGTTGGTATACAAGACATCTCGCCACAAATTCGGCTATCTCTCTCTTCATCCCAGACCACCAATATGATTTCTTGATGGTTCGGTACATTTTGGTACTCCCCAGATGCATAGCATAGGCCGAAAAATGCGCCTCTTCAAGTATGGCCTTCCGGAGATCTTCATTTTTTGGAATATACATTCATTTCCCATATAATATAATTTCATCATCCTGAATCCGGAATTCACCACCTTCCCCTTTTTGGATTTTCTCAACAATGCCCTTTAATTCATTATCGGTAGCCTGAACTCCCGAATGCGATCCAACAACGTGGGTCTGACTAGAAACTTGGCTAATAAAGCACCTTGATCATCCTTAACCAACTCGACTCCAAGTGCTCGGAGTTCAACTAAACAAAAGAGGTAAGAACTCCCTTGGGATGCCATAGATGAGGATTTGCGGCTTAAAGCATTAGCTACGACATTCGCCTTCCCGGGGTGGTAGTCAATCACTAAGTCATAATCCTTGATCAGCTCTAACCACCTTCTTTGTCTCAAATTGAGCTCCTTCTGAGTGAACAAGTATTGAGACTCTTATGATCGGTAAAGATCTTGCAAGTAATCTCATACAAATAATGCCGTCAAATCTTTATAGCAAATACAATAGCAGCAAGTTCTAGATCATGGGTAGGATAATTCAGCTCTTACTTCTTTAACTGTTGAGAAGCGTAGGCGATAACTCTGTCTCCCTACATCAAGACACATCCTAACCCCTGTTTACTAGTATCGCTGTAGACAACATAATCATCACCGGTGGTAGGAAGAGCGAGTATGGGAGCTGACATGAGTCCCCTTTTGAGTTCTTGAAAACTCTACTCACATTTATCTGTCCATTCAAACTTGATTCCCTTCCGCGTCAAGCCAGACAACAGAGCTGCAATCTTGGAAAAACCCTCTATGAATCTTCGGTAGTAACCTGCCAATTCAAGAAAACTTCTCATCTCGGTGACGTTTTTGAGTTGTTCCCATTTCAGAATTGCCTCAACTTTCTTCGGATCGACAAATATCCCTTCTCCTGATACTACGTGCCCCAAGAAGCCAATTTCCTTTAACCAAAATTCACATTTTGAGAACTTAGCATACAATTGCTTATCTCGAAGAGTCTGCAGCATAATCCGAAGATGATCTGAATGCTCTTTATTATTTTTGGAATACACAAGGATGTCGTCAATGAAAACAATGATGAACTTATCGAGATAGAAGTGAAAAACTCGATTCATAAGATCCATAAAAACTGTTGTAGCATTCATTAAACCAAATAGCATCACCAAAAATTCAAAAAACCCATACCGCGTCCTAAACGCAGTCTTGGGGACATCGTCTTCCTTTATCCGTAACTGGTGATAGCCGGATCTCAAATCTATCTTAGAGAATACATTGGCCCCTTGGAGTTGATCAAACAAGTCATCAATCCTCGGCAAGGGGTATTTGTTTTTTATGGTCACCTTATTTAATTGTCGATAATCGATACACAACTAAAACGTGTCATCTTTCTTCTTTACAAATAGAACCGGAGTACCCCAAGGCGAGATACTCGGTCGGATGAATCTCTTATCTAACAACTCTTGAAGTTGGACCTTCAACTCTTTCAATTCTGTTGGTACCATTCGATAAAAAGGAATAGAGATTGGCGCTGTGCTGGGAACAGGATCTATAGTGAAATCAAACTCCCGGATCGGTGGTAACCCAGGTAACTCTTCCAGAAAGACATCCGGAAACTCATTCACCACAGGGACATCGCTCAGATCAAGGCTTTCCACCGTAGTGTCAATGATGTGAGCTAAGTTTGCTTCACAACCCTTATGTACTAATCTTCGTGTTTCGAGAGCTGAAATCACACAGCTTGGCAATACTCGCCGTTCACCAGCGAACACAAGTTGGGGATGCCCTGACCTACTGAATTCCATTTCTTTAGTGAACCAGTTCACTGAAACTCGATGAAGGCTTAGCCAGTCCATGCCTAGGATGGCGTCAAAATCTTTTATATCCAACGGAATCAAATCCACTTTAAGAATTGTCTCACCAACTTTCACCTCACAAGACTTATATACTGAATCCCTAATCAAATGCTCTCCCACGGGGGTGATAACCAACAATTCTTCATCAAGTGGGACTAATGGCCTATCAGCATGTCTCTCAAATTCCAAACTCACAAATGAATTATTCGACCCAGTATCTATGAGTATATGAGCATCAATACCAAAAATATTCATCATACCTATAAATATAAACCATAAACAAAATTATATCACCACACTTCTTAATTCATAATCACAAATCATCAAATCATAATTATAAATCATAAATATCACATTTCAAATTCTGAACTTAGATTTAAATGAAAATTACATGTAATTACGTCGGGATTAACTTGGGCTTCTTCATTAGTCATAGTAAAGACTCTAGCTTGAGATCTAGGCTGAGGTCGCTGAGTAGAGATGGCTATAACATTACTTCCTATGCCCGTCCTAGGCTTAGTACTGGTAGAAGGTGTCGTCGAACCAATTGGGCCAGTTTTGGAGCCGCTAGAGGGACCTCTGACTTAACGATTCCCTTGCCCTTCTTCCTTCAACTCAGGGCAAGAATAACGGAGGTGTCCCTCCTTTCCATAGTGATAGCATCTCTTAGGTCAGCTATACGGACCCGTGTGATACCCTTTACAATTAGGGCAAGTCCCAATTTCACTTCCCTATGGTTTAGCTCCTAATCCAACATTCCCAGTACTAGGAGCACTCGATCTATGAATTGGTTGGCTTTAAGGAAATTCAACCGATCCCAAAACAAATCCACCACTTTGATAGCCTATAGTTCTGTTCTTCTTAGAGCTTTGGCCCGATACAAACCCACCGGACCTCTTCTTCCCACTGTGGTCCCTAACATTTCCCCTTTCAAGCACCATCTGTTCAGCCCTCAAGGCCAATTGCAACACGTTTTGGTATGTGTGCTCATCCGTGACCGACATCTTCTCTCGGATATTCAGATTCAAGCCATCCTCAAACTTGAATCGTCTGTACTCTTCAGAGGTGATTAGCTATGGTATGAATGAGAATAGGCTTCTAAATTTTGCATCATATTCCTTCACAGACAGATTTCTTGGCGAAGCCGAAGGAATTCTCTTCTCTTCAAGTCTCGATCGAATCAGGTGTAGAACCTCTGGTTGAATTCCCTAAGGAAATCATGCCAATGAGAGATGCAGCTGCCCTTTCCTCTACTCCATCCCGCCATGTGCTAGCATTTTCGTCCAACAATCTCACAGCTACCAAGAGCTTCAAACTATCCTCTATCCCCATATCCGTTACAGTTTTTTTGACCTTCTTGATCCATTTCTTTGCCTCTGCAGGATCACCAGATGCCAAGAAGGTCTCACATCCCAGTTGCCTTGCTTCCTTGATTAGTTTGGACAACTGAACTGGGGAATGGCTAATTGGTGCAACAACCGGAGGAGGAGGTGCTACTGGAGTACTGGGTGTAGCAGCTGGCACTGAAGACAGAACATGTAGAGGGACTGAAGACGGTTGTGGAGCTTGATACTGTGCTCCGAAGGTACTCTACCACTCCATTACTTGCTGAAAAGCGACGATATGAGGTGCAGTAATCCCGGTGGAAGGAGCCGGGTATGCAGACACAGAAGGAGGGAGAGCATGTGAGGACGACTCATTGTCATATTCTAGTAGAGGAATCTCTTTCACATTCCTCATTCTCCTTTGTCGAGGCATAGTGATCTACACAACAAGAAGTTATAATTAAGTCAAAGGGTTAAGCGAAGACTAATACTTAACCCCCTAAAAAAATATTTCTAATTTCCTAAAAAAAAATCCATGGAAGACTTTTGTACATCCTTTAAAAATTATTTTAAAATCTGAAATTTCAAAAGAAAAATGCTTTTAAAACCTTTAGAAACCTTTGGGATATTTTGAAATAGTTCAAACCTTCAAACCTTTAAAATCGTGAGCCTACTCTCTAATACCAACAAAGCTGTCGCGCCCCAATCCTCGGATCAACCACGCAACAGCCGCCGCGTTGTCTCGGTACACGGGTAGAACCTCCCCATATACCGAGACTCCACAAGGCTACAAACTAGTATAACAATTTTTTTTTTCAATTCAGAATCCATCCCAAATAAGAAAACATATCAGCAGTACACACGCAAAGGATCCATCCGGTCCATCCCTGTATATACAGGCATGCGTCGACACACAATTGGGGAGGGGTTCCTGTACATGCATTCATGCAGTATGGCCATCCTAGCCAATTCAGAATTCTCAGTACAAATAAAGCATTTAAAACAACCGAAATCCGAAATCATAGTCACAGGATTTTACTAACACTCGCCTGAAGAAAACAAACTAGCGTCAGTAAAGTCCATACGGTATGAGATGTACAGAATTTCTTAAAATCGTAAGAAAATAACGAATCTCAACATTTCAAATCAAACGTCCCATTTGAATAGTAAGTCTAACAAAAAATGAGAATTAAGTAAAAATGAACAAGTTCCGTACAAACTCCAATACAACTATGTAAAGATTCCATCAATACTTGCTCGTATGTATGAAACGCGTATTGATTTAATCCATACCAAAAAAATTATACAAGTCTTCCCTTCCGTGGATTCCAAAACAACCAAATTAACTTTACGTCACTATCATACCTACACAAAACAACGGGTAAACCTTCCCAAGTTTCAATCACTGTGCAAACATAAGCTTCCTCTGAAAGATTTAAAAGATTGGTGAGTATTGAAAAATACTCAGTAAATAGAGTGTAATGATATGATTGTGTAATAAATGAGGGGTGAATGTGGGGCAATCAAAGTCTATCTCATAACCACACTTTATATATGTAAAAACATTTCAATAATTCAATCAATTTGTAAAATATGCATCCACATTGATCATTCTATCAGAAAATCATGGGGTCCTATCGAAAACACTCACGTCTTAGGCTGGCCGAACCTAGACAAAATCCCGCCAAGGGTTTTTCCATCCAATGTTTCAAAACATACCCTCTTCCTTGGCGTTGGCTCGTACCTTACCGAGGTGCAAACCAGATATAGCACGACTTCAGCAGAGGGAGGGACGTCTAACTCCCCCACACATCCAACCCCAACTACGCCACCCCGTCGAGTCACTCTGTGGTGGGAATGACTATAATCATTAACGACCAGCACCCTTCATTTCTCAAACACCTCATATCACAAATCATGTGCCATAATTTCCAACAAATAATCATAAATTTCTCACCATAGCAATTCATTAATCATCATCAAATACATATGGCACACATACATTCATAAATACAGTGGATGCATTCATACTTCACAATCCAATTCAGAAATCACACAATCACAAAACAATTTATATAAAATAGGTAAAAATCTTACAAAATTATTTTATAAGAATTTCAAAACAATTTTACTCATTTACTACACAATGGATCATCCACTCACCTTCTAGGGAGGGTATTCACTTCCTATTTCCATAAGTTTTCCAAAATGACTCATTTCAAGTCTCCAAAAGGTCAACATAGACCAATAATCTACAATTTAAATTCAAATTCCAAGGAAATCTACTTTGATCAACCCAACAAGTTTCAAATTTCATCTAACACATTTCTTTCATATAATTCAGCCTAAATTCATGTAGAATTTAAACGTAACCCTGGAAATGACATATCAAATTGTAGGAAAATGCATTCTCTTCGAACTCCACACATTTTTAGAACATATATAAACCTCTCATCCTAAATTCAGCCTAAATTCGATCAGTTATTGAATGCATTTAAAAAAAATTCCCTCACCTAGGGTTTTCGCAACTCATAGCCCTAACGTCCGTGCGCTATTCAATCCATTTCGGGACCTACAATGTTTCCAAATAGAAGTAAAGTTCAGCAATTAATTCTAATCACTATGGAAATCAAAACCCTAGAACTATAGGTTAGAACTTTCACCCTTACCTGCGCAAGCTCAGTCTAGGGTTCTCGGATGCCTCTCGCAACTGCCAGCTTGGGGCTTCTGTGAAGATTGCAGAAGGGTGGCGCTCGCAGGGAGCAGCATGCGCGAGCGAGCAAGGGAGAGAGAAGTTATCGCGCGAGTGAACAAGGTAGAGAGAAGCTATCGCGTGCGAGCAAGCAAGGGAGAGAGAAGCTATCGCATGCGAGCGAGCAAGGGAGAGAGAAGCTATCGCGCGTGAGCAAGCAAGGGAGAGAGAAGCTGTCGCGCATGAGCGAGCAAGGGAGAGACTCTGTTCTTGCGCGCGGGAGAGAGAGAGGGAGCAAAGCGCGAAACAGAGAGAGAGAGAGAGAGAAACGGTGAGCGGTAGAGAAAAGAGGCGGAGGACGGCGGAGATGGTGGCGGCGAAGCAGAGAGGCGACGGAGATAGAGAGAGTAAGCAGGAAAAGAGAGAGAATCGGGAGAGAGAGGGGGGAGATTAGGGCTATTAGCCCTAATCGATTTGGGGAAAAAGGGGGAGAGGGGAGGAAATGCAGCATTTTGGGCAAAACGCTGTGTTTTCCTCTTTTTTTTTTTTTAGGTATTACACCGTTGGTGGTCAATTTCTAAATCTTCTTGCCTACGAGAGGCATTGTGCTTCTGGTGATGACAAGGTTGTGAGCGACTACATGGCTCTGATGGATTGCCTCATCGACTCCCCTGAGGACGTTGATTTACTTTGTCAGCGTGGAATTTTTGAAAATTTGTCACGTGACAATGGGGAGATCACAAAGCTTTTTGACAGGCCGAAAGATAATTTCATTGTTATCAACCAAAACAAATTTGTCTACCGTGAGATTTTTCAACAGATAGATAACCATTGTCGTCACCCTTGGACTCAATTTGTGGCAAAATTGAGTCAATGGATGGCTAATCTGAGGGACAAGTACTTTGAGAGTACATGGGCACTCATGAATGCCGCCACCATTTTGCTTGTTCTCACAGTGGTGCAAACCGACTATGCCGTTCTTTCTTATCACAAAGAGTGATGCCCACCACTCTCTCTTTTTCTCTCTCTGTTTTCTTTTACACTTTTACTTTTTTTTTTTTTTGGTCTTTTTCTTTTTCCTGTTTTAGTATTGTCTAGTCTTGCAGTATTGATAGACCTTACTTGTAGTTCAAATGTTGTATGATCAAAATAATTTTGACAAATAAAATTATCTTTTTGGAAAAAGAGGCACAGGAAAATATAGGATTTTAGGCTAATTAATTTAGAAACCCATTGAACAAATAGGATTTTGGAAAAAATGGGAGGCCACCAATGCACACAAACACAACAAACACAATGCCAATCAATCACCCCCAAAATCTTTTTCCCCAATCACACAAACAACTAAGTAGAACAATTAACCTATCGTCCTAATTAAAGGCTAACAATATGCCACAATCACCATGCAAGGAAACCCAAGACTTTTAAAGTGAAAAGAGAAAAATCATGACATTATAGTCTATTTCTAAAACTCCACTGATTCAAATAATAAGTATTACAAAGTTCTTAAAATAAAACAATAATCAAGACACGAACTAATTCCATTAATAATAGCCGGCCTTGATTAAAAGAATAGCATAACAACACAATAAACCAATGAATTATAGTTTAATTGACACTATCTCATTTTTCTTAAAAATCTTGAGTTGGATCTTTTTCTTTACGTAAAAAAAAAAGATAAATAAATAAATAACAATACAATAAAGAGTCAATTTTGAGATACAATACAAAATTAAAACTCTTTGCTAACGATAACATTTATTGTCGGTAACTTTTAGTGATGGTTTTTTATACTCTATAGAGACCATTTTGACAAAACCGTGGAGAAATGTATACATTTTCTTACGGGTCTAAATTGTTCGTTGGGAAATATTTATCAACCGCCAGTAAAGATAACACAACCATTTGTAAAAATGATATTCAATTATGACGGTTATCAGTTGTAGTAAGTAAATATGGCATTCTTTAGGGACGGTTTGAAAATAGTCTTTATATGACTCATCTTTATTATCCGCTTAATCATACCATCTGTATACGTTCTATATTTGGACTAACCCATATATTACATGGTCATTAAAGACTATTCAATTTTCAAGGATATCACCGTTATCACTTGTGTCAATAAAAGTGATATTCTTTTAGGATGGTTTGAAAACATTCTCTATATATGTCATCTATATTGAGTAATGGGACGGTTTAAAATTTTGTTATTTGCAATATCTGGTGATAAGTTGATGATAATTTGGGATAACAGATGACAAGTTGCTAAACAGGTGGTGTGGTGCTTTGAAATAAGTTATGATAAGTTTACGATAACTAATGGTAATATAATGTGTATGTGGTAAAGTTGATAATATTATTATACATTGCAGTAAAATTGATATAATATGTAGTAAGTTTGTCATAAAATAAAAGTAGTAAAATTACGAGAGTGGCGATAACTTATGCTTAGTTTTCGTGACACCAAAGTCAAATGCGCATAATTGTATGGTTATTAGTAACATGTAATGATGCATGGAAACGTTGTGCACAATGGTAAGAATTTTACCATTATAGTAACATTATTAATATATTATTATCAGAATTATTAATAGAGATTATTATTATTTCAAATAAGTTTTTAAAAAAATTATTTTGAATGTTGTTTTCTAATCTCGGGTGGATTGTTATAATAGGTAGTAAGTAACAATAAATTGTGATAAGTTAACTAGTGTGGTAAATTCATGATAACAGTTATCATATAACTAATGGTAATATGATTTCATGATAATAGTTATCGGATAAGTGTGGTAATTTCATGATAACAGTGTTCGGAGTACAACAGATTTCAATATCTTGATTTCTTTAATTTTGTTTGCACAACATTGTTAATATATTAATAATTTAAATTATAATATATTAATAATTTAAAAAACCAGATAAATAAATTTAAATTATAATATATTAATAATTTAAAAAATCTATATATTTAATCACAAATTTTTATCTATTCAAAATATATAATATTAATAACTCATAATTCATTCATTTATCTAACTTGAAATATCATTCAAATAGAACAAAACATAATTCAAATAAATAATAGATAGTTGAAATAAATAAAAGATGGTTTGAATATATCAAGTTGAATTTAAACAATAAAAAAATTCAATGAGAAATAGAAATGGGAAAAAAAAAACCCAAAGTGAAGCAAAAAAATAGAGGTAAGAGTGAGATGAGGAAAAAAAAGTGAAAGTGAGATAGGTAAAAAAAAGAGAGAGAGCGAAACACAGCGGAAGAAGAGAAAAAAAACAACAAAACAACAAAACAAGACATTGTGGCAAAGTGGTTGATACAACTCATGTTGGTTCGAAGTCTCAGATTGTAGGTTCACATTTTTTGCAACAAAAAAAGAAGGCCATGTGCGGATGCACGGATGGGATCGCACGGCTTAACCATGCATGCCAATGCAGCTGAACAGCGTGCACCGCGCATATGTGGGGCACCAGCGGGCATGCGCGGTGCATGCCCGCGCCTGCGCGGCTGAACCACGTATGCCCACACGACTGAACTGCACGCACTGTGATGTGCGGGGCCTGCGCGACTCAACCGCGCATGCCTGTATGGCTGAACCACGAGCACCGCGCATGTGCAGGGCACGAGCGAGCATGCACAATGGATGCCTACATGGCACTTGTGCTTGCTTACGCAGGTCTACCACGCAAGCAAGCGCCCTGACCACGTGGCTCTACCGCGCAAGCAAGCGCAGGGCACTGACAAGTGATGCATGCATGCCACGCGGTTAGAATGGTTTGCACGGCCTTTAACATCATATTATTAATATTATTAATTTAAATAATGTAATGATACGAAATTGTTAATTTAAATTATTTAACGCCAGATAAACCAATTTTAGGAATTACTTGAAAATGTGAAAATGCAAAAAAAGAAATACATTTTGCTTATAGCTATTGTGCACTTATACCGTGCATCCTATCTTACACAAAAATTAGGTTTTTTAATTAGGTTTTGTGGTTTTAATTAGGTTTTGATGATGAAATTTTAAGTAAATACTAGATTTGAAAATAATCCGTTGCAAACAAGATAATAAGTCGTAAAAATTGTATGAAATGTAGTAACACTAAGATAACAATGTAATAAGTGTATGAAATGTAGTAAATGGTAAGATAAGAAGATAACAAGTCATTTGAACAAGGTAAATAACACATATGGCAAAGATATGGGAATGACACGTCACAGGTATTAAGTAAGTATGAAAAAATATAAGGAATTAAGAATAACGCAGGTGTGTAATAAAAAACAAGGTGGAAAAAGAGTAAACTTTGGAAAAATGTGAAAAAAAAATGTGTAATGAAAAAAGTGCGTTAAAACGGATTTTGAAAATTTGTTTGTGAAAATGACAATTAAATGACATTATCCGATTGGATTAATTGGTGATATCTGACATGCAAAAAATTTATAAAAAATTTGGGATTGGTTTCGTGCCATTGGCATTGCTTTTGAGATTACATCATTTTTCAATAATATAATAATATTAATCTTACATTACTATATAACACATTACTTATTATGTATTACTATAAATTAGATTATCATAACCAGGCATTGTAATTATCATTCAACCATTGAATCTCGAATTATCAATATTAATTTAAATAGCATAATTATCGTTACATAACTTAATAACATAATTAATTATTTAGTAATTTAAATAATGTTGAGCAATATTATGTTAGAGGATTATTAGTAATTTTAAATAATTAGTACTTTTAAATAATATTACACGTGAATTATTAGTGGTGGAGGTGGAGTTAGAGGTGGTCTCAATAAATGGTAATGGTACGTGTGTGAAAGTTGTATGTGTGGAAGTTGTGTGGAGTGTGGAATTCTTTGTGATTATAAATATGGAAGAGATTCTTAGTGCTATCTAGATAAAAGCCTTGCCAATACAACAACAAATACAAGCTCTTTTCATTAATTATACCAACATAATTAATTATACCATTGTCATAATTTCAAATAATAACACTATATTATATAAATTACTAGTTTCATATCATTACATTATTTAAATTAATAATATTAATAATTTTATATTATTTAAATTAATAATATTAATAACTTTATATTGAATTGTTATGTGATTAATCAAATGGATATAATTAGCAGAGTACAGAGTTTATGGTGCGGACCGTGCAGGTATGCGCTATGTAGTAAATATAGCAATAGCAAGGTAATAATTAGTAAAAATTACATGAAATGAAATGAAATATAGTAAGTCATTGTTTCAACTGAAAAGACAATGGCGGTATTGAGTATAAAATAATTGAGAAATTAAGAACGCGGTTAATGAAAAAACATGTAGGAAAAAAAAGCGCAAGTATAAAAAAATGTGAGAAATTAAAAATAACACGAGTAATGAAAAAAAGATGGGAAAAAAAGTGCAAAGAAAAAATGGACGGATTTTGAGTGAAATATAGTGATAACTTATAGTACATTTATGATAACTAATGGTAATATAATGATATGATAATAATATTATTATCTAGTGATAAATTTGTGATAACTAATATAGTCTGATAATATTATTATTCATTAAAAAAAATATAGTGATAATTAGTAGTAAATTTATGATAACATGTGGTAATATAGTGATAATAGATTTTTATGATAACTTGTGGTAAGTTTGTAATAATTAGTGTTAATATAGTCTATTTATTTGAGTGAAATATAGTGATAACTCATGGTATATTTGTGATAATTAATGGTAATATAATGATAACAGATGTTTATGATGATTTTTTTGTAAGTTTATGATAATTAATGGTAATATAGTCTAATAATATTATTATTAATTGAAATAAAATATAGTGGTAATATAGTGAAAATAGATATTTATTATAATTTATTGTAAGTTTGTGATAAGTAATGGTAATATAGTTTGATAATATTATTATTCATTGGAGTAAAATATATTAATAAAAGTTTGTGATAACATGTGCTAATTTAGTGATAACAGATATTTATGATAATTTGTGATAAATTTGTGATAACTAATGATAATATTATTATTTATTGAAATGAAATATAATGATAATTAGTGGTAATATAGTAATAACAAGTGATAGACCGTGACTTACCATCAATAATCATGTACTTACAAACTTGTTATCATAATTTTACTAGTACTAAATATCGCAACTCGAATTCGAATGTATAACAATATTATCACACTTTCATTAACTAACAACAATCATAAATGTTAAAATTGTGATATTATTATTAGTATTGGTGTTATGACATCTAACTGGTAGTAATTGTGGTAAGTCAGAGTAGTGGTAATACATATAGTAATAGTAATGGTGGTAAGGGTGGTAACTCAAATTCGAATATCTAGTAATAGTGGTAATGGTGGTAACTCGAATTCAAATATATAATAATATTATCACTACAAAATCTCTCTACAAAATCTATTTTCTTGACGCCAAAAACAATATTCTACTAACGCCAATTTAATTAAACTTTTTCACACAAAAAACATTTTATTTTTTTATTTTCTTATTTAGCGCCAACTAAATCATTTTTTTGACGTAAAAATCTTCGTATTTTGCAATTCTCTATGTAATCATTTTAAAACAACTTGACTAGTACTCATGATTCCATATAGCCTTCCTTCTTGTTTGTGCATAAAGTTTACAAAATTGCTTATTTCTAATCCTAGAAGTTATGACATGTATAAATAAAATTTTAAGTGAAAACTAAATTTAAAAGTAATATAATCAGTTGGTTTAAATAAAATTAAGGATAACGTGCAAAATACAAACAAACTATGAGTATTCTAAATGTTGCAAAATAGAAACAAATCATGAAACGTAGTAATTGCAAAGTAACAGGTCCTAACAAGTTCTAAAACTTGGATTAGTAAGCATATGAGAAATAACAAATAACACATATGAGAAAGAAAGAGGGATATTGATTTAAAATATCATGCGTATTGACTAAAACTAAAACGCGTAATGAAAAAAGAGAGTGTGGAAAAGAGGTTTTGAAAATTTCTGAAATGAAAAAAGAGAAAATGGATTTAAATTGTGTAATGAAAAAAGACAAGGAAAAGAGACATGGTTTTGTAAATTTGTTTATGAAAATAATATGTATATGTTGATTTAACTTGAAAGGCATTATTACAACCGTTGGTTAGATTAATTGGTGATATGTGAAAGTGCGAAAAATTTGAAATTATTTTAAAATACAAATGCAACATTTTCCAATAACATAATAATATTAATATTACATTACTATATAATACATATATATTACTATATATATTATTATATGTATTACTATAGGTATTATAATAAATTACATTTTCTAATAATCCAATGATCAGACCAATTTAGGTGATACAATCCCCATGTTATCCTCATTTGGATGAGTGGATGAATGGAGGATTAGTATCATGATATAAAATTATAATTATTAATATTAATTTAAATAATGCAATTATCAATAATATAATATTAGTTGAGATGTTATATAACTTAATTAATTATCGATTTATGTTATATTAATAAGTCATAATTCACTTATCGTTATTTGTATTATCACAAGAAACCTGGATAAATATATCATTAATGAGAACACAAAGGCAAAAAAAGAAAGAAAACAAAATGACCCCAAAGTGAAGAAAAAAAAGGTGAGAAAAAAAATTGTGTGAGCGAAATAAAAAAAACGAAAAAAGTAGCAAGATAGAAAGGAAATGAGAAGGCAAATAAAAGAAAAAAAACAAAACAAAACAAATCTCATACAAGATACATCGGCATAGTGGTTGGAACAAGTTTAGAGCTGCTTTAGAACCTGGGATTGAAACTCTTGGCCAGCAATTTTTTGCCAAAAAAAAGGCAAAGAATTGCCTGCACTGCGCATGCACAGAGCATGCCCGCACGGTGCCACAGAGCATGCCCGCGTGGTGCCTGTGCAGGCACCCGCGCATGCACAGCTCATGCCCGCACGGTGCCACTGCACGCGCACAGCTCCTGCATGGTGCGACCGCGCGCGCACAGCTCATTGAAGAGTGGATATATCAAATTTTCTACTTTTAACACCAATTTAATTAAATTTCTGTATAAAAAATATTTTATTTCTTTATTTATTTATTAGCATCAATTTAATCTTTTTTTTTTACCAAAAGCATTTTTTATGTATTTGCTTATGAAAAGTGGATATATCATGAGGACTTGCATCCAATTAATCCAATCTAGATAATCCTTCAAATGATAATCTTTTTTATGATGATGAGATATTTGGCATGTTATCTGATACATTCATACATTTACCTGTTCCAGCATTATATCATTATATTATCTAACATACACAAACCAACTTCTCATGCATACGCACCAACTTCTCATGCAACCGCCTCGTAATAGAACCAACACTACAAACTAAATGGTTTATGGAGACGGACGAAAACCGTGAGGAAAATGTGATAAATCCGTCGATAAAGGTTTCTCCGATGGATAAAGATTCAGTTGGCTAAGAAGGGGTCGGGATAGACCTATCCCGACACTTGTGTTAACCGTTGGAGCATGTTCAACATCCGGACAGTTAGAAAAGTGTCGGTAAAAATCAACGTTATATCGTCGGATGTAAATGGGTAGTAAGAGTTACTATATTTATCTCATCAGTTGTAAACGGGTAGTAAGTGTCACGCCCCGAACCGGGATCGTAAACAGCCGCCCGTTGTCCTTGGATCCTGGCTGTATTTTTACAGAAAATCGAATAAAATCTCCCCATAAATCGGAGGTTTCACAAGTACAAATTGACTTGTATATCCACCTTCATCCTGTAAATAAACAAATGGTCATCTCGGCCTCTCCAAAATCAATCACTGCCACAGTCAACATCCAGAACAACGCAAGGCTATAAAATTTTTTTCCAACAGACCTATCCACAGATCTCTACTGTCATGCCCAACTAGAGCATGAGCAGCCGCCACACCGATACAAACCCAACAATACCTCCTTGGTCCAACACTAATCCTGTGGGAAAGAAAACGAGGGGTGAGTATCTATGGGAGGATACTCAGTAAGTGAGGGGATTGACATCATACTATCAATGTCGAGGGTGAACTTGGAGTGTCAAAGCATCAGATAAAAAAATATCCACAATGTGCAAACCGATCATATTATTTCAAAATCATATATCATACGCACACATCAGAAAGCAAGATATGCATCCAATATTTACATCAATGTCATGAAGAGCCGACCAATGAAATATTCCCGGCAATGGTCTACCTTGACCAAGGACGGCGCATTGGGGGTTTTTCCAAGTGTAAGTATTAAATAATGGCTCTCTGCCCTAATGTTGGCCACAAACTACCCCAACTAGCCTGCAAATAATAATAATGTATACATAACTAGTCAGCCGCGTATGGTGCCCCCGCCTGGTGCTAGACGGAGCCGTACTCAACTTCCTCTCCGATGAGGGTCATCCTGGGACACCCATACACATGACGATCTGGCAGATACCTCCGGCCGAAGCGTATCCGAACACAAGGGGTGCCTCTACCAGATGTCCTTTGTAGCTACGGATCACAATATTATATCGGTCGGGCACGTAGCCCCATGCATCCCATCACCATGTTGGCCGGGCATATAGCCCCATGCATCATATCATAACGTCGGCCGGGCATACAGCCCAAATATATAAGTAAATCCATTTCAAACCATGTGCCAATGCAGTGGAAGTATTAAAACATGTCAATATGTCGAAAATGTGGCACAATATTCAGTTATCAAAACTCATGGATGCATATCAATAAAGTCAGAAATTAAGACACTCCAAAGGTCACAAAACATTTCATAAAACATTCGAAAGTTCTAACAATCATACATTTGCAGAAACATGTCATTTAAAAAGTATTTTTGAAACATGGTTTTCAATCAATAGCGAATGTCAAAGTCTCACTCACTGTTCTAGGGAGGGTGGTCACTCCCTATTTTCAAAACAATCCAATCTGACTCCTCGAGTCTCCAAAAAAGATCAACCTAATCAGATTATCAAAATTTAATATCAATTTCTCAAGCATGTTTTGGGTTTATCCATTTTCATAATACTGAGATCGTATTTAGATGTCTATATGCAAAATAACTTATAATGAAAACGATTTAAATCATCCCTAAGCTCTTATCACCATTTTAAGCTACCCTTCTTCATACATACCATTTTGCCAATTAACTACTCAAAACAACCTAAGAAAGACATGAAATGTACAATAGCCTCCACTTTACGGCTCATTTCATTCCAACCCTACAACCCAGATACTTTCATGCATATTTCAAAGTTTAACTCTAAGGGAAACTATTCGAATTAACTCGACATGATTTTATGATTCTATAACATGCTTCATTCGTATCAGACCATCTAGTTTCTGTAACATTCTATACTTAACTTTCAAAATCACATATAATCATTTCAGAAATTGTATTCTATTTGTATTTTACTTACACTCTAAACATATACAGAACCTTTCATCTTAGATTTAATCTTAGATTCATTCAATTTATCAATTAGAACCGAAATCTCCTTACCTAGGGTTTTCTCGAAGTGCAGAGCTTCGTCCAAATGTCTCTTCGGTCACTCCAAAGTCCGTAGTATTTCCTATCAAAACAAGATTTATTTGTTAGATCTAAACACTTAGATCAGAATCAAAAGTCTAAATTAGTTACCTGTGTGGAGGTTCGTGGGTTGTCACGGGCCTAAGGGTCGTCGCGGGCCGTCGCGGGCTATAACGGGCTCGTGGGTTCGCGGGTCAGTGGGCCAGTGGGCCTCGGCTAGCGGGCCGGTAGGCCTGCGGGCTGACGGGCCTGCGGGCCGGCAGTGGCTCGCGGGCCGCAGTGGCTTGCAGGCCGGTACTCGCCCGTGCGCTGGTGCGCGCCCGTGCGTTGCGCTGGTGCCCGCTCGTGCGCTGCTGCGTGCCCGTGCGCTAGAGCGCTCTCGCGCGCTGCCCCGAGCGCGCTCGTGCGCTGCCCCGCGCTCGCTTGTGTGCTGGTTCGGGCGCGGCCTGGCTCGTGCTCGCTGGCTGGGTCCTGCTCGCGGCCTGGCTCGCACTGCGGGCTGGATCCTGCTCGCAGCCTGGCTCGCGCTGTGGCGGAAGGCCGTGCTCGATCGTGGCTCGCGGCGATGTGCGGCGAGGCAGAAGGGAGAGAGCCGTGAGTGATCGCGAGGGAGAGGCTATGAGAGAGAAACCGAGAGGGAAAAAAGAAGAAGAAGAAGAAGAAGAAGATGGTGGCTATAGCGGTGGCGGTGGTGGTGGAAGACGATCGGCTGTGGCGGAGGAAGACGAACGGCCGCGGAAGAGGAAAAGTCGGGGAGAGAGAGAGAGAGAGAAAGAGAGAGGGAAAAAGAGAGGGAGAGGGATTAGGGTTGAAACCCTAATCCCCAAATTTGGGGACGCAACGTTTTGCCCCAAAACGCTGCGTCTATATATTTTTTTTTTTTTCTTGGTGTTACATATTTTAACTCCTTAAAAACAAGTTTCGTACTCGAAACTAAAAGAAAGTTATACAGTACATAAGTGGGGGTATTATCTCCTCATCAAGTGGCGACAGAGGCTTATCCAATCCGTAGGCAAAAGACGCTCACACAAGGATAATTCGACCCGGTGGCAATAAGGACACGAGCGTCAACTTTCCATATTTTCATAACTCCTAATATGAGAAAATAAAAGATTAGTTGATAAATATGGAAGAAAATATATGCTCACATATATATATATCAAAATGTATATACATAGCAACATAGTTAAGCGTCTACGGTTTTAACTAGTGATAGTTCTCAAAAGAAAGTACATGGACATCTCTAAACATGGGGATCAGTGGGAGGAACACCAAAAATCTCGTCAGGACTCGCCTCAGCATCCTCCTGCGTCATCGCATATACACGGGCCTGTGTTATCTGCTGCTGTCGTGATGGTCCTGGCACCGTGTTGCTCCCAACTGCTGTCCGTGGAGCGGTGTGACTCGAATGCGCAGGCGCTCCCTACTGTCCTCCCCGAGGAACACTCAAGTGTCCTGTAGCTATGTGACCTTCAAATCTCAACTCAGGGCAAGTGCTCCTGATGTGCCCTTGCTTCCCACACCAGAAGCATGTAATGGGCATCCTACACTCTCCAAAAGGGTGGTGTCTACCACATCAGTGACAAAAGGGGTGCCATTGATCTGAAGTCTGAGTAGTGGCACTAGGGGCCGGTGCCCTGTACTCCTGGGATTCTGATTCCTGCCCAGTAAGTGCCTATCTCGACTGGGAGGAGCCTCCCTGGTACCCTGAAGTCCTACCCTTTTTCGAGCCCTGTCTCGAAGAAGCCCCTGATCTCTTTTTTTTCTCCCTGTTCTCCCGCTGTCTGCCATCAGCACGGACGATCTCCTCCGCCCTTAGTGCTGAGTCCACAATCTCCACAAAGGAGAAACTAGGGGTCACTGTCATGTACCTCCTGACGTTCAAGTTGAGGCCGTCCTCAAACTTGAACCGTAGCTGCGTTGGTGGCGCTAAGTCTGGAACAAAAGTAGCTAGTCACCTCAACTCCATCTCATACTCTGTCACTGTCCTGGCTCCCTACTGCAAGTGCAGAAACTCTGCCCTTTTGTGGTCCTGCTGGAACTCAGAGAAGTACCTGCGATCGAACTCCCGTAGGAAGTCCTCCCATCGTAGCAACTCGGTAGCATCGTCACAAATTGCCTCCCACCAAATGAGGGCATCACCATCTAAAAGTCTCTCTGCTATCCGAAGCCGGTAGTCCTCGCTCAACCCCAAATCAGTCAAAATTCTGTGGGTACGGTTGATCCAGTGCTTCGCTGCTGTAGGATTACCCGCCCCTGCGAACTCTGTGCAGCCTAACTGTCTCGCCTCCTTCACTAGCTGGGTGAGCTCGTGAATACGCCTCAAGGTGGAGGAGGTAGTGTCGCTAGGTCCAGACACAGTAGAAGGACCAGCAACTGGTGACTGATCTGGTACAACAGAAGGTGGTATGGCCGTAGGAGTCGGCACAGCCGTCGATGGTGGTGGTGGTAGGGGTGGCATCTGAATCCCGTGGGAGGTGTACCACTCATACACCTGCCTAAACGTCTCAAGGGACGGCGGTGGAACCTCGGCAGGAGCAGCCGGCCTAGTAGGCGCTGTAGGGGGTGCCCGTGTAGAGAAAGCAGCCTCAGGCACTCCAAGGGTCTCAGGCTCCTTCGGAGGGTCAGGCACGTGAGGGCTCACGGGTAGCGTGGGTCTAGCTCCGTATCCTGCTCGTCTACCGCGTCTAGGCGGCATAACTCTGTAAAGAGAAATTATCATTAGATATAATAATATAGCTTGTCGAGATTTAAGAATCAGGGTTAGTTATGTAGCAACTAATCTCCTAAAATGAATGAAGTCTTGAGTCTAAAAATTTAATAAAAATGACATACTAGGCTAGATACGAATCGTATCTAACCCTCTAAATGAATAACTCATATGCCGAAGACCATGTATTAGACTTTAAATAACTGTGTGAAACTCTCAAATGCATTGAGGACTTTTAAAACTAAATTACTTGGGAATGTTTTCAAATCATTTTATAAAACATAGCTCTAAACCAAGAGCTCTGATACCAACCGAACTGTCAAGCCCCGAACCGGGATCGTGAACAGTCGCCCGTTGTCCCTGGATGCCGACTGTATTTTTACAGAAAATCAGGCAGAATCTCCCCATAAATCGGAAGTTTCACAAGTACAAATTGACCTGTATATCCACCTTCATCCTGTAAATAAACAAATAGCCATCCCGGCCTCTCCAAAATCAATCACTGCCACAGCCAACATTCAGAACAACGCAAGACTATAAAATTTTTTTCCAACAGACCTATCCACAGACCTCTACTGTCATGCCCAACTAGAGTATGAGCAGCCGCCACACCGAGCGGATCTAAATTCTACACATATATAAAATAAATTCCCAAGTTATTTTTAAATATTCACAAATGCCTCAATACAATAAAATAAATCAATACGAGGGTTTCACGAATAAATGTTCATAATTTATACAGTCATCCCATAAAACTTGATAAATACATTGATCAAACTAAAATCTCCAATATATAACGATATCACTAATCATCGTAGCGGAAGAGATGAAAATATCCATACCCAAACCCAGTGATATCACGTTCGCGTCACAATTATACAAACCCAACAATATCTCCTCGGTCCAACACTAATCCTGTGGGAAAGAAAACGATGGGTGAGTATCTATGGGAGGATATTCAGTAAGTGAGGGGATTGACATCATACTATCAATATCGAGGGTGAACTTGGAGTGTCAAAGCATAAGATAAAAAAATATCTACAGTGTGCAAACCGATCATGTTATTTCAAAATCATATATCATACGCACACATCAGAAAGCAAGATATGCATCCAATATTTATATCAATGTCATGAAGAGCCGGCTAATAAAATATTCCCGGCAATGGTCTACCTCGACCAAGGACGGCGCATTGGGGTTTTTCCAAATGCAAGATTAAATAATGGCTCTCTACCCCAATGTTGACCACAGACTACCCCAACTAGCCTGTAAATAATAATAATGTAAATATAACTAGTCGGCCGTGTATGGTGCCCCCGCCTGGTACTAGACGGAGCCGTACTCAACGTCCTCTCCGATGAGGGTCATCCTGAGACACCCATACACATGACGATCTGGCGGATACTTCCGGCCGAAGCATATCCGAACACAAGGGGTGCCTCTACCAGATGTCCTTCGTAGCTACGGATCACAATATCATATCGATCGGGCACATAGCCCCATGCATCCCATCACCATGTCGGCCGGGCATATAGCCCCATGCATCATATCATAACGTCGGCCGGGCATACACCCCAAATATATAAGTAAATCCATTTCAAACCATGTGCCAATGCAGTGGAAGCATTTAAACATGTCAATATGTCGAAAATGTGACACAATATTCAGTTATCAAAACTTATGGATGTATATCAATAAAGTCAGAAATTAAAACACTCCAGAGGTCACAAAACATTTCATAAAACATTCGAAAGTTCTAACAATCATACATTTACAGAAACATGTCATTTAAAAAGTATTTTTGAAACATGGTTTTCAATCAATAGCGAATGTCAAAGTCCCACTCACTGTTCTAGGGAGGGTGGTCACTCCCTATTTTCAAAACAATCCAATCTGACTCCTCGAGTCTCCAAAAAAGATTAACCTAATCAGATTATCAAAATTTAATATCAATTTCTCAAGCATGTTTAGGGTTTATCCATTTTCATAATACTGAGATCGTATTTAGATTGTCTATATGTAAAATAACTTATAATGAAAACGATTTAAATCATCCCTAAGCTCTGATCACCATTTTAAGCTACCCTTCTTCATACATACCATTTTACCAATTAACTACTCAAAACAATCCAAGAAAGACATGAAATGTACAATAGCCTCCACTTTACGGCTCATTTCATTCCAACCCTACGACCCAGACACTTTCATGCATATTTCAAAGTTTAACTCTAAGGGAAACTATTCGAATTAACTCGACATGATTTTATAATTCTATAACATACTTCATTCGTATCAGACCATCTAGTTTCTGTAACATTCTATACTTAACTTTCAAAATCACATATAATCATTTCAGAAATTGTATTCTATTTGTATTCTACTTATACTCTAAACATATACAGAATATTTCATCTTAGATTTAATCCTAAATTCATTCAATTTATCAATTAGAGCCGAAATCTCCTCACCTAGGGTTTTCTCGAAGTGCAGAGCTTCGTCCAAATGTCTCTTCGATCACTCCAAAGTCTGTAGTATTTTCTATCAAAACAAGATTTATTTGTTAGATCTAAACACTTAGATCAGAATCAAAAGTCTAAATTAGTTACCTGCGTGGAGGTTCGTGGGCTGTCACGGGCCTAAGGGCCGTCGCGGGCTGTCGCGGGCTACAACGGGCTCGTGGGTTCACGGGTCAGCAGGCCAGTGGGCCTCGGCTAGATGGTGGCGATGGCGGTGGCGGTGGCGGTGGAAGACGATCGGCTGTGGCGGAGGAAGACGAACGGCCGCGGAAGAGGAAAAGTCGGGGAGAGAGAGAGAGAGAAAGAGAGAGGGAAAGGGATTAGGGTTGAAACCCTAATCCCCAAATTTGGGGACGCAGTGTTTTGCCCCAAAGCGCTGCGTCTCCATTTTTTTTTTTTTCTTGGTGTTACAGTAAGAGTTACTACATTTATCTTCTTGGTTGTAAAGAGGGTAGTAAGAATTACTACATTTATCGTCACTTTTGTAAAGACATTAGTAAAAATTACTACATTTATCATTACTTGTAAAGGATTAGTAAAAATTACAATTTTTTTCATCACCTTGTAAATGGTAAGTAAAAGTTACTAGTTTTGTAAAGGATTAGTAAAAATTACAATTTTTATCATCACCTTGTAAATGGTAAGTAAAAGTTACTAGTTTTTTCATCAATTTAAGGGTTAGTAAAAGTTTTTATCTTTATTATCACTCAATGACTTAATATAACCGTTAGAATTGGTATAACTATTTATTGTCGCTAATGAAATAATAATATGTTAAGAAATGTTATAACTTTTATTGTCGATAAATACAAATATTAGTAAATATTACTACAATACCGTCGGATCTTAGAATATAGAAAATGTGAATTCTTTATTGTCACACATTTACTGTTGGGTTAGTAAATATTATTATATTTATTGTCGCTTACAGAAATATTGGGTTAGTAAATATTATTATCTTTATTATCGCTTATTGAGTTAGTAAATATTACTACTTTTATTGTTATTGTCGCTTACTGAGTCATTGGCCAATAAATGTTACTATTTTATTATCGCTTACAGAATTATGGGTCAGTAAATGTTACTGCCTTTGATATCGGTTACAAAAATAATTTGTTAGCAAATGTTACTATATTTATTGTCGTTGGATAGTAAATATTACTACTTTTTACAGAATTGTTATTGGTGAGTAAATTTTACTAGTTGAGCATATGTTATTTGTTACTTAATATTGGTAACCAAATGTTACTACTCTTTTGGGTCGGTTATCACAAGATTAGTAAATATTAGGATATGTCAATACAAATTATATAAAGAGTTAGGAAATATTATAAATACCGTATCTTAGGAAATGAAGTAGTTTTTATATCATCATGAAATATACATGATAATATTATAGACACATTACAAGAGAAAAAAAAAGATGATAATGTTATATACGCATTACAAGAGAAAGAAAAAGATTGTAACTTCCGGTCAGTACATATCTTCATATCTTCTGAAATGAAATGTTAATACCAAAAATGTTGACTTGGAGCACCCAAAAAATTCCAGCGTCCGTGGCATATGTTCCAGGATCCAGCGTGATGTGCGGTATCATTCTATAGTAATGAAATTAATATAATTTTAAGATATATTATAAAAACTTGTACATTTAAATATTACCTTTCGAGATGGACTGAGGAGGTGGTGATGATGATGATGATGGTTGGTTTCAATGTGCACTTCCAGTATCTTATATCGGAGGAACCTAATAATACAAATGCAAATAATGTGTATTATTGTTCAGAAATAAAAGTAGTTAGATTATGGTAAGAAGTAAAGAAATGATATTTGTATCACAACACCAGTAATGAGTCTCGCTTCATTAAGGAAGTTCAACAATTCATCTCGTTGTCCACTTCCGACATGCATAGCAACATGCATAAGAACATTGCTCACCAGATTAGTAAGATTCTGATTTTGTTTCATTAATCGTTCCATCATAACAGTCATATGTTTGTTTTGAGGTTTGCTTGAATGCTGCCATTATGATGGACTTGTAACTTTGCCAACACATCTGATTCTTCCCCTGGAATCAAGCCCTTTAACTTTGAATACGATATCAGTTCTCAAAGATAAATTTGAACTTTGTGCTTCACTCTCAGTATCCATTCCACTCTTCATCATTTCCTCTGTAAAATGAATTAAACCCTATGTAAAATGAATTAAAGGTGAATGTTCATAAACATATAAATTGAGAATACATAAAAACAATCAATCATATACCACAAGTTCTTATGCTTTTGTAGAAACTAAACTCCCATCTGATCGGATTCTACTTGTAATATAAAGTTCAGCTCGACAAGATTTTGTCCCAGATTGTATTGTCTGGTAAAATGATTTAGTTTGTATTATGATGTAATAAAAATTAATTTCAAATAAAATAAGATATGAATTGTTTATACCTTCTCATATATAAGTTTGATAAAAGACTTAGATCCTAAACAATGCAGATTGCTTAATTTTGTACGACATTCTGAATTTCTTCTACTTATTTCCTAAACAGGAAAAAGTATCAGACTACAATTAAAATTCCCAAAGAAAAAAATAAAAATAGTAAACTTCTACCTTCCCTTTATCACTCAACCAAAAACCAAGGTTCTTGTAACTCTCTCATCCTCCATTCTCTTTATATTTTCATCTATTTCGAGTAAATTATCGAACTATTTTGATTTGAGAGAATTTTAAAACTCTTTCATTTGTCGGATAAATTTGCAAGAACTCATTTCTTGATATCATCTCTAAGTGGGTTTAAGGTAATCTTTGACTACAATATAAGGAAAAAAAATTAGATATCTTAATTTTCATGTATGGCATGATTCGATTGAGTAGTTGAGGCAGATACCTCTAAAATTTTCCACATATCCTCCTTATACTCGGTCGACATGTCACGCCAACTTATATAATTTATTGGAGCAATGGAATGTACTCTGACTATGGAGCCAAGGAATCTGGTGAAGATCGTACCTTCGATTTCTATTAGTTGATTCAAATCGTTCATTTCAACCCGGTTACGTTTCCTTTTTTGTAAATCCCAGACTTCTTGGCAGCCTACATTTTCTCTTGAGAACTAGTGCAAATGAAAAAATAAATAGATAATATAGTAATTACATATAAATATATTATAAAAATAAAATGTAATATAAACATAAACAAAACCAAACATGGGATATCATCTTCGAATAGTTGGGCTTCTTCAGAGTCAACTTGTTTTTCAGATGGTTCTGATTCTTTGTTTTCGGCTACAATAGTAATTTTTCGTTTATTTCGTACCATATTTTTCATTGAAAAATTTTGGTTGAAAATATTTGATAGAATGACATTTTGTTTGATTTAGAAATTTTGAGAGATGTGAGGGAGAATAGTTTTCAAAGGAAATGAGAAGTTTTGATATTTGTGGAGGAAAGAAGGGTTTATGGTATATATATTTTGTTTAGTGTCAAATAAATTTTGGTTTGGAATCTATATAATTTGTTTAGCGCGAAATATACCCGCCTTTTTGACTTTTACTTATATGACTCCGTGAAATAGTAGTAAATATTACTACCGTATTACTATGATTCCGTGAAACAGTAGTAAATATTACTACCATATTATTAGATCTCGGGCGAATGCCTGCACGGCAGAATAGCCGGCAGAGCCGCCCAGGCAAAAATGTGTGAAAATGCCTGGACGGTACAACTGCTGGCTGAGCTGCCACGCGGAAATGCCATCACGGCACAACCTGTCGCTCAACCGAACAGCGTAATTTAAAATAATAATTGTATTAAAATAATAATATAGTGTCATAATACATTTATTATATTTTTTCTGAATATATAAATTTGAAAAAAATCATATATTACAAAAAGTCATATATTATTATTACTACATTATTTACATAATTTTATATGATCATATTATTTAAAATAATAACATTTGATACTTAATTTATAATTCAAATTTAGCGGATAATGTGGGTTGGATAGATTGTATATGATATATGAGTATGAGTTATTTAAATTAATAATATAAATTAGATACGTTAATGTCTAATTTATATTTTAAATTTTATAATTAAGGAATTTGATAATTATTTTTAATATTATTTATTTAGAAATGTAAGAAATTGAAATCAAAATATATGATAGCAAACTTTACAATTCATAATATTATCGAAATTATTTAAATTAGTAATAATTTAATTGAAAATAATAATAATAATAATAAGCTAAAATAATAAAATGATATATGAAAAAAATTAAGGAAGCTACCATAAAAATATTATGAGTATATATACCAGTACCTTATATAAAATGTTACCCTACCTTAATAACAATGATTAAACTTAATAATTATTTGATATTAGTAATAAAACATGATTATTGAAATTAGTAAGTAGTATTATTTAGTAATATTAATATTAATAAGTAATTAAGTTGTATAGAATAATAATATTAAATTATAGTAATATAATGTTAATCAAATAATTTTGATAATCATAATTATAATAAATTTATAAAGTTATATTATGAAACAATATAATTTATATTTTATAAATGTATATTATGAAATAATATAATTTATAATTTTATTATATTGGGCAAACAACATATTTATGCTTGGCGCACTTATATTATACCGCCATTCATATTCAAATACTAATTATGTTTCAAATGAAGCCACGGGAAATGTTAAAAATCTATTCGCGTGTTTTTCTCCCTCCTTTACAAATTTATTGGGAGGTTTGAAATTTTAATGGGATTTTTAAAATTTTTACCATATGGTTATAGTTTGTAATTGAATGGTTATAGTGAATACTCTTGGAGTAGTGTTTCATATGTATTATTTTATTGTTACATATGCAATTTTTAACATTACATATTGTTATTCCTATTTATATAAATTTCAGTTTTAAAAAATATTTGTTACCATATTTGTTACTATTTGTTATCATTTGTACGAAAAGAAAGTAGCAATTCTTACCACTTGTTACTACGCGACCTGTTTGTTCAATTGTTAGTATTGTTCATTTGTTACCATTGTTACGATATTCTATTATACAAAATTTATATAATTATTGTCTTACCACTTATTACATTTATTAGAACAAATCATTTGTTACCACTTATTATCATTATTACCACAATAAAAATCATTATTATCAGAATTAAAGTAATTATTACCATTTGTAAGAAAAGAAAATAGTAATTGTTATCACTTGTTACTACGCGACCCTCTTGTTACCAATTGTTATCATTATTACGATATTATATTATACAAAATTTATATAATTATTGTCTTACCACTTGTTATATTGAACCAATATCACTTGTTACCACTAATTATCATTGTTATTACAATAAAAATCATTGTTACCGAAATTAAAGTAATTGTTACTGTTTGTTACCATTTATACGAAAAGAAAGTAATAATTGTTACAATTTGTTATCACGCAACGTGTTTATTATCAATTGTTACCATTGTTACGATATTCAATTATATAAAATTTATATAATTATTGTCTTAACACTTATTATATTTGATTAAAATCACTTATTACCACTTATTATCATTGTTAGTACAATAAAAATTATTGTTATCAAAATAAAAGTAATCGTTACCATTTGTTATCATTTATACAAATAGAAAATAATAATTCTTATTACTTATTATCACGTGATCCGTTTGTTACTAATATTTTCATTGTTACGATATTATATAATATAATATTTATATAATTATTGACATATCAGCGATTACGTCGGAACAAGATCACTTGTGTCAAATTATTATCCTCAATGATGCTGCACTTGATGGCGCGATCAGTCTAAAGCCGGTGGAAATAATTATCCTCGACTGTATCCCTTTGGCACAACAACCAAGTTCTTGTCTTATTATCCACTTGGCACAACAACCTCGCGCTTGTCATATGCCAATAGCCAATTGAATAATTTATATTACCATTCACAGCTACCGCAACAACCTTGTGTAATTTTTACCACGGGATATGAATAATTTATATTAGTATTCACAACTACTGCAACAACCTTGTGTCGGTTTTTACTACGGGATATGAATAATTTATATTACTATCAAAAAAGTAGCAGTAATAAAATAATGATATATTTTTTGTGGTCTGCGATCTTCATGACTCTTTTGTATAGCTATATAAATGAGAACTTCTTTTCTTTCAACCAGCAATTCGATGTTGCTGCGTTCTCTTTTGGTCAAGATCACTTCATTCACGTGAAGATCTTTGATCAAAGCCTGCAAGTGCTCCTTCTAGTGAGATGTAAGTTTGTTAAGATAAACTCTCATCAAATACTTCATTTCCCTCTCTAAGTAACTGCATTGCATAAGTGCATGTAGCTACTTACATTCCAACGTCTGTTTGTGGCATGTAAAAATTCTGAATTCACGATACTTCATACGCTATCATGTTGCCTAGTTGCATATTATATCCTCTTTTGTTGGGCTTGGGCTTCTAGTGTACTTAAGATAATACTGGTGACCAAACTCTCATAAATATAGTGATTAAATGTTATATTTAAAAAAATAGGATTTAGAAAAGCCAATCCATCCATGAAGGGTCTCATATTGTTCAGGTTTGATGGCAAGCAATCCACTTGCACAAAAAATAAAATTAAATAAAATAACACCGACAAGATTTTAGGGTTTGCATTTACTAGTTGTCCTCTTCTGTGAGACTTCCATGCCTTTGTCATTTGATGATTCCTTTGGTAGGACCAAAATAACTTTGATATGAATGAATTGCAGATAACAGTGTATTTGTGGAGATGTATAGCTCTCTCATCTTATGAAGGAGCTTAACAACGTGCTATCGCCCACTGTCCTAACCTTTTTTTCCATCTATTTTTCTCCTCTGATATTAATTCCATTGATTGGCAGAAAAGATGGAAGAAGTGATGGATGTTACTCAACTTGTAGAACAACAGAGTGAAGAACTGAATGACTATAGGTATGCATATCTTCCGAAGGAAACAATTCATGATGGGCTTATTGAGAAATCAGATCTTCCACATAAAATAATTGATGATGTGTGTATTGAGATTAACAGCATAGTGAAGGAATCTCATACTAAAGCTCCTTCCCCCAAGCATTATATCGGCAGAGTTAATGACCGTATAAAAAGTTTAAATGAACAAGCATACAAGCCAATGACCGTTATTATTGGTCCTTATGACACTGAACTCAGAAAGAATAGCCATTTTCAAGCCATGGAACATCTCAAACGCCACTACTTGGGATCCACTCTCCGGGGAAAGAGTGAGGAGGAAGTGCAAAATGTTGTTAAAAAGATGAGCGATTTGATGAAAGGTGCTCGCCAACGCTATGCACAGTCAACAGATGATGTTCTTGATCATGAGTTCCTCAAATTGATGCTGCTTGACAGTTGCTTTATTGTCAAAATAATTCGCATGTTTTATTATAAGGAAGAGGAAAAAATAAGGAAGAATCTCAAGGATGACCCCTTTATCACAGATGAAACCACTCGCAGCAGCATAAGGCGTGACTTGTTATTGTTTGAAAATCAGCTTCCATTTTTTTCTCTCCAGAGGTTTTACGACTTGACGAAGGCCCAGGATGAAAGCACCCCTAAATCTCCCTCCTTCATTAAAATGGCATTGCATTTTATACAGTATGCAATTCCAGACGCATGTGGTGACGATCAAACTGAACGACATACCAGTAAGCCACCTAAGCACTTACTTGGCCTATTATATGACGCTTTGGTTCAAACTCGTCCTCCTTATAAAGAAGGCAGACTCATTTGCCTCTTTCTCCGAAGTCGTATACAAATGATATTTTCTCTTATTTCCAGAATTGCTAAGTGGGCTCTCAAATCACTTCTCATGGCATTTGGACGACAAATTCCTAGTGGAGAAGGCAAGGAGCCGGTGGTCAAATTTAGTCGAGAAGGAAAGAAGCTGGCGGTCAAATTTAAACTTTTAAACTGTTCGACAGATTTGGCAGAGAATGGAGTCAAGTTCAGAAAGGCCGCATATAGGAATTGCAGACTATTTGATGTAAAATTTGCAGATGGGTGTCTGATAATACCTCCGTTGGTGGTCAATAGTCATTCGGAGGCCATATTTCTAAATCTTCTTGCCTACGAGAGGCATTGTGCTTCTGGTGATGGCAAGGTTGTGAGCGACTACATGGCACTCATGGATTGCCTCATCGACTCCCCCAAAGACGTTGATTTACTTCGTCGGCGTGGAATTTTTGAAAATTTGTCACGTGACAAAGAGGAGATCACAAAGCTTTTTGACAGGCCTAAGGATAATTTCATTGTTATCACCCAAAACAAATTTGTCTACCGCGAGATTTTTCAACAGATAGATGACCATTGCCGTCACCCTTGGACTCGATTTGTGGTAAAATTGAGCCAATGGATGGCTACTCTGTGGGACAAGTACTTTGGAAGTCCATGGTCATTCATTTCATTACTTGCCGCCACCATTTTGCTTGTTCTCACCGCGGCGCAAACCGTCTACACCATTCGTTCTCCTCTGCCTTGATGCATTCACGCCCACCACTCTCTGTCTCTCTCTGTGTGTGTTTTCTTTTACACGTTTGCCTCTCTTTTTTTTTGGTTAGTTTTTTCATTTTTCTGTTTTAGTATTGTTGGTCTTTCAGTGTTAATAGACCTTACTTTTTGCAGTTCAAATGTTGTATTACTAAAATAATTTTGACAAATAAAATTGTCTTTTTGGAAAAAGAGGCGCAGGAAAATATAGGATTTTAGGCTAATTGATTTAGAAACCCATGGAACGAATACGATGCCAGACAAAATGGGAGGCCACCAATGCACACAAACACAACAAACCCAATCACACAAACAACTAAATAGAACAATAAACCTACGTCCTAATTAAAGGCTAACAATATGCCACAATCACCATGCAAGGAAACCAAGACTTTTAACGTGAAAAGAGAAAAATCATGACATTATAGTCTATTTCTAAAACTCCACTAAATCAAATAATAAGTATTACAAAGTTCTTAAAATAAAACAAGAATTAAGACAAGAATTAAATCCATTAATAACAGCCGGCCTTGATTAAAAGAATAACAATGGCAATCATTAAAAACGCAATGAGCCAATGAATTTAGTTTAATTGACACTATTTTGTTTTCCTTAAAATTTTTTAGTTGATCTTTTCTTGTGTAAAAAAAATAATAATAATAACAATGCAATAAAGAGTCAATCTAAAGACAATTAAGAAATTTTATTAAAAATAAATGTTATAGTGTACATTTCAAAATTTAATTTAGAATATACCAAACAGTACAAAAATTGAATCACCACATGCTTAGGAATGTTATAGTGACATTGAGGTAAACCTTTTTTGGAAACCAACTCCTTAGGAATGTTAGATTTTGAATTAGTATAAATACTAAAAACAATATCTAACATTCTTTTTTCTCATTTTTCCCCCTTTTAATTACGTTAAATAATTAGTTTGTGAGTGTAATACCGAGAAAAACAAAAAAAAAGAAAGAAAGAAAGTTAACAAAACACACTCTTTCTCTCTCTCTCTCTCTCTCTTCCCTTTATGCTTAGGAATGTTATAGTGACATTGGGTAAACCTTTTTTGGGAACCAACTCCTTAGGAATGTTAGATTTTGAATTAGTATAAATACTAAAAACAATATCTAACATTCTTTTTTCTCATTTTTCCCCCTTTTAATTATGTTAAATAATTAGTTTGTGAGTGTAATACCGAGAAAAACAAAAAAAAAAAAAAAAAGAAAGTTAACAAAACACTCTTTCTCTCTCTCTCTCTCTCTCTCTCTCTCTCTCTCTTCCCTTTTCCCCCACTTTCCCAATTCCCCAATTTCATTCCCGCAAAACCCCAATCCACATCACTCTCACTCTCCCGTCACTCTCTCATCTCTCGCCCTCAATCTCTCCCTCTCTGTTTCTCTCATTCTCTCTCTCTCCCGATTCTCTCTCACTCTCTATTTCTCTCTTGAATCTCCATCTCTCTGTTTCTCTCGATTCTCTTTCGAATCTCTGCCATTCTCTCCTCCTCCGACCATCGTGCGCAACCGCTTCCCCCTCTGTTTTGTCTCTTCTGCACGTGAATAAAGCACTCATCCTCTCTGCGCACGATAGCTCGCAAAGGTCTCACTCTCTCTCGCTCGTTCGCGCACTGCTCTCTCTGCCGAGAGCCCTTCTGCAACCTTCGCAGAAGCTTCAAGCCAGCAGCAGCAGTAAGCCTTTGAACCACATAGGTAAGGATGACAGTTCTGGGTAAATAATTTATGAGTGTCCTTAGTGGCTAGGTTTAATTGCTGACGTTTGTTTCAAATTGGAAACGTTACAGGTTTTGCACTGAGATGAATGGTGCAGGAAGCTAGGTTCGTGAAATGCGAGAAACCCTATGTGAGGGAATTTCTATGTGCCTTCAATTATAGATCAAATGTAGGCTGTTTAAGATGAGAGAATGTATTAGGGTTTATGATTTGTATCAACATGTTATCCAAAATTAAGGTTTGTTGTGATTAATTGATGTTGCCTATTTTGTTAAGAATGGAAATTTAAGGGTAATTGGAATGTAAAATAGTATGTGAAGTAAATGATGACAAATTGGTAAAATGAGGACAAGAACAAGAAAACGTTAGAAATTTGGGTTTAAATGAAATTAGGAAAGTTTGTGAACCTTTGAATTTGGAGGAGGAATGACTTGAGAATTGTTATTGTTGCTTTAGGACAATCCATTGGAGCTTGAAAGGAGATTTCTCCAGTATTGATAGCGTGTAGGGAGTGGATACCCTCCCGTAGGGAGTGGATACCCTCCCTAAGTGAGTGGATGGTTCATTGTGTTATAAATGAGCAAAATAAGTTTAAAATTATTTTATAAATGATTTTGTAAGATTTTTACATATTTTATATAAATTGTTTTATGATTATGGGATATCCGGACTGGATTGTGAAGTATGAATGCATCTATTGTATTTATAAATGCATATGTGCCATATGTGATTTGATATTGCTCTATAAATTGCTATGACATGAAATTGATGATTGTTTGCTAGAAATTATGGCACATGACTTGAGAAATGACATATTTGAGAAATGCATGGTGCCGGTAGTTAATGGCTATAGTCATTTCCTCTACGGAGCGACCCGACGGGTGGTGTGGTTGGGGTTTCATTGCGAGAAAGGTATACGCGGCCTCTTCTCTGCCACGTCGGACTATCCGGATTGCACCTTGAGGAGGTCCGAGCCAACGCCAAGGAAGGGGGTAGTATTTGAAATATTGAAATGGAAAACCCCTTGGCGGGCTTTCGTCTTGGCTCGGCCAAACGCAAGACGGAAGTAATTTCGATGGGACCCTTATGATTTTCTGAAAGAATACTTGATGTGAATGCATACTTTGCAAATTATCTGATTTATTGAAAAATGTTTCGATATATATGAAATGTTGTTTGACATATACTTTGACACTCCCATATTCACCTCTCATTTATCACACAATTATATCATTGTACTCCACTCACAGAATATTTCCCAATACTCACCCCTCCCTTTAACATTTTTCAGAGAAAGTTTAGGTCTGCGGTAGAAATTGGAGCTTGGCAACATTTATTCCATTGACTTGTGTAGGTACATAGAGATGCAAGTTCATTTTGGTTGATTTTGAAATCCATGGAATGAAAGACTTGTATAATTCTTTTGATATGGATTAAATTAATACTTGTTTCATACATAAGAGCAAGTATTGATGGAATCCTTACATGATTTGTACGGAATTTGTGTATTTTCTTTTAAACTCTCAATTGGGACATTTGGATTGAAATTCTGAGTTTTGATACTTTCTTTTGGATTTGTGAAGTTCTGTACATCTCATACCGTTTAGATTTTACGACGCTAACTCGTTTCTTCGTACGAGTATTAGTAAAATCCTGCGATTATGATTTGGGACTTCTTTTGTTTTAAATGTGTTAATTGTGCTGAGAATTCTGGAACGGCTGGGATGACCAACTCTATATGCATGCATGTACAGGAACCCCCGCCCCATTTGTGTGTCGACGCATGCTCGTGTGTACAGGGATGGACCGGATGGGTCTTTTATATGTGTATTGTTATATGATTTTCTCATTTCTGATAGAATTGTGTATTGGATGAGTTTTGAACTGATTTGTAGCCTTGCGGAGTCCCGGTATAAGGGGAGGTTCTGCCCGTGTACCGAGACAACGTGACGGCTGTTGCGTGGTCGATCCGAGGATCGAGGCGTGACAGCTTTATTGGTATCAGAGCCCAGGTTCACGATTTTAAAAGTTTGATAGTTTTGGATATAATTTCAAATGTTTCCAAATGTTTCCAAATGTCCCGAAAGTTTTCTAAAAACTTTGAAATGTTTAGTTTTCGAAAAAGGTTTTCGGAGAATGTACAAAGTCCTCCATGGATTTCTTAGGAAATTAGAAACATTCTTTTTAGGAGGTTAAGTATTAGCCTTCGCTTAACCGTTTGACTTAATTGTAACTTCTTGTTGTAAAGATCACTATGCCTCCACGAAAGAGAATGAGGAATGTGAACGAGATTCCTCCACCGGAGCATGAGGATGAGTCGTCCTTGCATGCTCTTCCTCCTTCCGTGCCTACACACCCGGCTCCTCCTACCGGGATTTCGGCTCCTCTTATTGCTACTCTTCAGCAAGTAATGGGGTGGTAGAGCACCTTCGGAGCGCAGTACCAAGCTCCACATGCGACTTCAGCTCCTCCACCGACCACTCCTTTAGTGCCGTGTGCTACTCTTACTACCCCACTAGCTCCTCCTCCTCCGGTTGTCACAACAACCGATCGCCCTACTGTAGAGTTATCTAAGTTGATAAAGGAGGCAAGGCAATTAGGATGTGAGACATTCGCGAGTACTTCTGATACTTCAGTGGCCAAGGAATGGATTGGCAGAATTCAAGAGACCGTCTCCGACATGAGATTAAGCGATGAGATGAAATTATGGGTGGCGGTGAAACTGTTGGATAAAGGTGCAAGGACATGGTGGGAGAATGTGAAGGGAAGGGCTCCTGTTCCTCCTAATTTGACAGAATTTC
Source organism: Dillenia suffruticosa (assembly GCA_033439265.1). Taxonomy (NCBI): domain Eukaryota; kingdom Viridiplantae; phylum Streptophyta; class Magnoliopsida; order Dilleniales; family Dilleniaceae; genus Dillenia; species Dillenia suffruticosa. Next base: position 14,187,175 of record JAVTVX010000001.1, read on the forward strand.
TTAGGGCCTTCGAAGAAAAATACGATACCCGATTCTATCGGGATCAAAAAAGAGATGATTTTTTCAAATTAGCTCAAGGAAACAAGACAGTATCTGAGTACGAGATAGAACTGAGAGAGCTTGCCAATTATGTTTCGGAGTTTGTGAACTCCGAGGAGTCTCTAAGTTCAAAGTTCGAGTCGGGACTAAATTTGAATATCAGAGAGAAAATGCCCATCACCAAGGGGCATACTTTCCAAGACATTTTAGACTTGGCCTTGAGGGTCGAGAAAATGGTGATGGAGAGAAACAAAGTCAGAGAGCATCTTGGGAAAGGAAAGAGGCCTAGTGGCTCCGGTTCGAGTCAAGGTTTTAAAAAAGTCGAGGCATGGGCTCTTATAGCGGTAGATTCTTTTCGGGATCGGTTGGCTTTCCTCCGAGACAATCTACTTTTAGGCCTAGTGCTCCCAACAGAACCGTTGGTATGGGAGTAGGGTCCATGGGTGGCAGAAGAGAAACTTGCCCAAATTGCAATGGACATCATCCGGGTTCATGTGTGGAACCCAAAAGATGCTACCATTGTTGGAAGGAGGGTCACATTCGGCACTCTTGTCCGGAGTTAAATATAAAAGGGTAAGGAAGGCGACAAGTTAGAGGTCCCTTGAGTGGTTCTAGAAGAGATCCGACGATTGCTCCTACACCTTCCACTAGCAATGCACCGAGGACGGGCACGGGAAGTAATACTGTAGCTGCCCCCACACAACGCTCTCAACCTAGAACTCAGACCCGAATCTATGTCATGACAAATGAAGAGGCCCAAGTTAATCCTGATATAGTCACAGGTAAATCTCTATTAAATTTTAAGTTTTGAAATTGAAAATGTGACAAATGGTTTATGGTTATAATTTGATAGTTGTGATCATGGCTTAAAGAATGTGGATGATATGACTTTGTTTATGGTTTATAATTATAGGTACAATGAAAATTTTTTATGTTGATGCACATGTGCTCATAGATACCGGGTCTAATCGTTTCTTTGTGAGTTCGGGGTTTGCCAGGCATTCTGATAAGCCTTTAGTTCCACTTGTTGAAGAATTATTAGTTATTACACCTTTGGGAGAACACTTAATCAGGGATACAGTGTATAAGTCTTGTGAGGTGAAAATTGGGGAAGTAACTCTCAAGGCGGATTTGATTCCGTTAAAAATGAAAGATTTTGACGTCATTCTAGATATGAATTGGCTGTATCTTCACCGAGCTTCCGTGAATTGTTTCACTAAGGAAGTGGAATTCCAAAGGCCAGGACATCCCTTGCTTGTATTCGCGGGAGAACGGCGAGTGTTGCCGAGTTGTATAATTTCAGCTCTTGAAGCACGGAAACTAGTGTATAAGGGATGTGAAGCTTATTTGGCACACATTGTTGATACCACTGTGAGAAATCCTAGTCGGAACAACGATGTTCCTGTGGTGAATGAGTTTCCGGATATTTTTCCAGAAGAGTTGCCTGGGTTGCCACCAAATCGAGAGTTCGATTTCACAATAGATCTAATTCCCGGTACCGTACCAATTTCTATTCCCCCGTATCGAATGGCACCCGCAGAGTTGAAAGAGCTGATGGTTCAGCTCCAAGAGTTGCTGAAGAAAGGGTTTATCCAACCGAGCACTTCATCTTGGGGTGCTCCGGTCTTGTTTGTAAAGAAAAAGGACGGAACCCTCCGATTATGTATTGACTATCGACAGCTCAATAAGGCAACGATAAAGAATAAGTATCCTCTTCCGAGAATTGATGATCTGTTTGATCAACTTCAAGGTGCAAGTGTCTTTTCAAAGATCGACTTGAGATCTGGTTATCATCAGTTGAAGATCAAGGATGGTGATGTTCATAAGACCGCATTTAGAACGCGGTATGGGCACTACGAATTCCTAGTAATGCCCTTTGGATTGACGAATGCTCTTGTGGCATTCATGAGTCTCATGAATCGAGTGTTCCATCCCTATCTTGATAAATTTGTTATAGTTTTCATCGACGACATTTTGGTGTATTCCAAAAGTGATGAAGAGCATTCCAAACATCTCCGAATCATTTTGCAAATTCTTAGGGAAAAAGAGTTGTATGCCAAGTTCTCAAAATGCGAGTTTTGGCTAAGAGAGATTGGATTTTTGGGACATGTGGTTTCTAGCGACGGGATTTTTGTAGATCCAAAGAAGGTGGAAATCATTCTGACGTGGGAGCAGCCTAAAAATGTCACCGAAGTGCGAAGTTTTCTTGGATTAGCAGGGTATTATCGGAGATTCGTAGAAGGATTCTCGAAAATAGTAGCTCCGATGACAAGTTTGACTCGAAAGGGAGTCAAGTTCGAATGGGGTGAAAAGTGTGAGGATAGTTTTCAAGAGCTTAAGCAAAGGTTGACCTCCGCTCCTATCCTTGCTCTCCCTACTAGTGGCGGTGGTGATTATATAGTGTACAGTGATGCCAGCAAGCAAGGATTAGGGTGCGTGCTGATGCAAGGTGATAAGGTGATTGCTTACGCTTCTCGCCAACTAAAGAAACACGAAGTGAACTATCCTACTCATGATTTGGAGCTAGCTGCCATTGTGTTTGCTTTAAAGATTTGGCGGCATTATCTGTATGGGGTTACTTGCAAGCTCTTTACCGATCACAAGAGTCTCAAATACTTACTCACTCAGAAAGAGCTCAATTTGAGACAAAGAAAGTGGTTGGAGTTGATCAAGGCTTATAACTTAGTAATTGACTACCACCCCGGGAAGGCGAATGTCGTAGCTGATGCTTTAAGCCGCAAATCCTCATCTACGACTTTCCAAGGGAGTTCTTACCTCTCTTGTTTAGTTGGACTCCGAGCACTTGGAGTTGAGTTGGCTAAGGATGATCAAGGTGCTTTATTAGCCAAATTTGTGGTCAGACCTACGTTGTAGGATCGCATTCGGGAGCTTCAGACTACAGATGATGAGTTGAAGGGCATTGTTGAGAAAATTCAAAAAGGGGAAGGCGGTGAATTCCGGATTCGGGATGATGGAATTATAGTGTTGGGAGACGCACATGTATTCCAAAAAATGAAGATCTCCGGAAGGTTATACTCGAAGAGGCGCATTTCTCGGCCTATGCTATGCATCCGGGGAGTACCAAAATGTACCGAACCATCAAAGAATCATATTGGTAGTCCGGGATGAAGAGAGAGATAGCCGAATTTGTGGCGAGGTGTCTTGTATGCCAGCAGATCAAGGTTGAACATCAGAAACTGGTAGGAACACTTCAACCACTACCAATTCCCGAATGGAAATGGGAACATATTACTATGGATTTCGTAGTGGGATTGCCACGTACTCCGAGTCGTCACGATGTCATATGGGTGATTGTAGACCGTCTCACCAAATCGGCTCACTTCTTGCCGATTCAGAATACTTATTCCTTGGAAAGAGTGGCAAAGTTGTACATTGATGAGATCGTAAGGCTTCACGGAGTACCGGTGTCTATTGTATCAGACCGTGATCCTCGATTCACTTCTAGATTCTAGCCAAAGTTACAAGAGTCCTTAGGGACTAAGTTGAAATTCAGTACTGTTTTTCATCCCCAAACCGATGGACAATCGGACCGCACCATCCAAACATTGGAGGACTTGCTTAGGGTATGTGTTATGGAATTTCAAGGTAGTTGGGATAGGCACCTCCCGTTGGTTGAATTTGCCTACAACAACAGTTATCAAGCAAGCATAGGGATGCTTCCATATGAAGCCCTTCATGGAAGGAAGTGTCGTACTCCCTTGTATTGGGATGAAGTTGGAGAGAGAAAGATTGAAAGCATAGAAATGATTGAGGCCACTAAAGAAAAAGTGAAGCTGATTCGGGAAAGAATGAAGGCGACTCAAGATCGACAAAAGAGCTATGCTGACAAGAGAAGAAGACCTTTGGAATTTGAAGAAGGAGATATGGTGTTTTTGAAGATATATTCTTGGAAGGGCGCAATCCGTTTTCAGAAACGGGGAAAGCTAAATCCTCGTTATATGGGTCCCTTCAGAATTCTTGAAATGATTGGACAAGTGGCATACCGGCTAGAATTGCCGCCGGAGTTACAAAGAATCCATGACGTTTTATGTTGAAGAAGTATTTACCGGATCCCTCACACACATTGGAAGCACCTCCAGTGGCATTGTATGAGAATTTGAGTTTCAAGGTACAACCAGTGAAAATCATAGATCGACAACTCAAGCAATTAAGGAATAGGCAAATCCCAATGGTGAAAGTATTGTGGAGAAACAACCGAGTAGAAGAACAGACTTAGGAGACTGAAGAATCAATGTGGAAGCAATATCTGCAGCTCTTTGATGTATAAATTGTGTTTTAAAATTTCGAGAACGAAATTTGTTTTTAGAGGGTTAAGTGTTGTAATACCGAGAAAAACAAAAAAAAAGAAAGAAAGTCAACAAAACACACTCTTTCTCTCTCTCTCTCTCTCTCTCTCTCTCTTTCCCCTCTTCCCTCACTTTCCCAATTCCCCAATTTCATTCCCGCAAAACCCCAACCCCCATCACTCTCACTCTCCCGTCACTCTCTCATTTCTCGCCTTCAATCTCTCCCTCTCTGTTTCTCTCATTCTCTCTCTCTCCCGATTCTCTCTCACTCTCTATTTCTCTCTTGAATCTCCATCTCTCTGTTTCTCCCGATTCTCTTTCGAATCTCCGCCATTCTCTCCGCCTCTGACCATCGTGCGCAACCGCTTCCCCCTATGTTTTCTCTCTTCTGCGCGTGAATAAAGCACTCATCCTCTCTGCGCGCGATAGCTCGCAAAGGTCTCACTCTCTCTCGCTCGTTCGAGCACTGCTCTCTCTACCAAGAGCCCTTCTGCAACCTTCGCAGAAGCTTCAAGCTAGCAGCAGCAGTAAGCCTTTGAACCACATAGGTAAGGATGACAGTTCTGGGTAAATACTTCAGGAGTGCCTTTAGTGGCTAGGTTTAATTGCTGACGTTTGTTTCAAATTGGAAACGTTACAGGTTTTGCACTGAGATGAATGGTGTAGGAAGCTAGGTTCGTGAAATGCGAGAAACCCTATGTGAGGGAATTTCTATGTGCCTTCAATTATAGATCAAATGTAGGCTGTTTAAGATGAGAGAATGTATTAGGGTTTATGATTTGTATCGACATGTTATCCAAAATTAAGGTTTGTTGTGATTAATTGATGTTGCCTATTTTGTTAAGAATGGAAATTTAAGGGTAATTGGAATGTAAAATAGTATGTGAAGTAAATGATGATAAATTAGTAAAATGAGGACAAGAACAAGAAAACGTTAGAAATTTGGGTTTAAATGAAATTAGGAAATTTGTGAACCCTTGAATTTGGAGGAGGAATGACTTGAGAATTGTTATTGTTGCTTTAGGACAATACATTGGAGCTTGAAAGGAGATTTCTCCAGTATTGATAGGGTATAGGGAGTGGATACCCTCCCTAGGTGAGTGGATGGTTCATTGTGTTATAAATGAGCAAAATAAGTTTAAAATTATTTTATAAATGATTTTGTAAGATTTTTACATATTTTATATAAATTGTTTTATGATTATGGGATATCCGGACTGGATTGTGAAGTATGAATGCATCCATTGTATTTATAAATGCATATGTGCCATATGTGATTTGATATTGCTCTATAAATTGCTATGACATGAAATTGATGATTGTTTGCTAGAAATTATGGCACATGACTTGAGAAATGACATATTTGAGAAATGCATGGTGCCGGAAGTTAATGGCTATAGTCATTTCCTCCACGGAGCGACCCGACGGGTGGCATGGTTGGGGTTTCATTGCGAGAGAGGTATACGCGGCCTCTTCTCTGCCACGTCGGACTATCCAGATTGCAGCTTGAGGAGGTCCGAGCCAACGCCAAGGAAGGGGGTAGTGTTTGAAATATTGAAATGGAAAACCCTTTGGCGGGCTTTCGTCTTGGTTCGGCAAACGCAAGACGGAAGTAATTTCGATGGGACCCTTGTGATTTTCTGAAAGAATACTTGATGTGAATGCATACTTTGCAAATTATCTAATTTATTGAAAAATGTTTCGATATATATGAAATGTTGTTTGACATATACTTTGACACTCCCATATTCACCTCTCATTTATCACACAATTATATCATTGCACTCCACTCACTGAATATTTCCCAATACTCACCCCTCCCTTTAACATTTTTCAGAGAAAGTTTAGGTCTACGATAGAAATTGGAGCTTGGAAACATTTATTCCGTTGACTTGTGTAGGTACATAGAGATGCAAGTTCATTTTGGTTGATTTTGAAATCCATGGAATGAAAGACTTGTATAATTCTTTTGGTATGGATTAAATTAATACTTGTTTCATACATAAGAGCAAATATTGATGGAATCCTTACATAGTTTATACGGAATTTGTGTATTTTCTTTTAAACTCTCAATTGGGACATTTGGATTGAAATTCTGAGTTTTGATACTTTCTTTTGGATTTGTGAAGTTCTGTACATCTCATACTGTTTAGATTTTACGACGCTAGCTCGTTTCTTCGTACGAGTATTAGTAAAATCCTGCGATTATGATTTGGGACTTCTTTTGTTTTAAATGTGTTAATTGTGCTGAGAATTCTGGAATGGCTGGGATGACCAACTCTGTATGCATGCATGTACAGGAACCCCCGCCCCATTTGTGTGTCGATGCATGCTCGTGTGTACAAGGATGGACCGGATGGGTCTTTTATATGTGTATTGTTATATGATTTTCTCATTTCTGATGGAATTGTATATTGGATGAGTTTTGAACTTATTTGTAGCCTTGCGGAGTCCCGGTATAAGGGGAGGTTCTGCCCGTGTACCGAGATAACGTGGCGGCTGTTGCGTGGTCGATCCGAGGATCGGGGCATGACAACTTTATTGGTATCAAAGCCCAGGTTCACAATTTTAAAACTTTGATGGTTTTGGATATAATTTCAAATGTTTCCAAATGTCCCGAAAGTTTTCTAAAAACTTTGAAATGTTTGGTTTTCGAAAAAGATTTTCGGAGAATGTACAAAGTCTTCTATGGATTTCTTAGGAAATTAGAAACATTCTTTTTAGGAGGTTAAGTATTAGCCCTCGCTTAACCGTTTGACTTAATTGTAACTTCTTGTTGTGTAGATCACTATGCCTCCACGAAAGAGAATGAGAAATGTGAACGAGATTCCTCCACCGGAGCATGAGGATGAGTCGTCCTCGCATGCTCTTCCTCCTTCCGTGCCTACACACCCGGCTCCTCCTACCGGGATTTCGGCTCCTCTTATTGCTACTCTTCAGCAAGTAATGGGGTGGTGGAGCACCTTCGAAGCGCAGTACCAAGCTCCACATGCGACTTCAGCTCCTCCACCGACCACTCCTTTAGTGCCGGTTGCTACTCCTACTACCCCACTAGCTCCTCCTCCTCCGGTTGTCACAACAACCGATCGCCCTACTGTAGAGTTATCTAAGTTGATAAAGGAGGCAAGGCAATGAGGATGTGAGACATTCGCGGGTACTTCTGATACTTCAATGGCCAAGGAATGGATTGGCAGAATTCAAGAGACCGTCTCCGACATGAGATTAAGCGATGAGATGAAATTATGGGTGGCGGTGAAACTGTTGGATAAAGGTGCAAGGACATGGTGGGAGAATGTGAAGGGAAGGGCTCCTGTTCCTCCTAATTTGACAGAATTTCTTAAGGCCTTCGAGGAAAAATACGACACCCGATTCTATCGGGATCAAAAAAGAGAGGATTTTTTCAAATTAGCTTAAGAAAACAAGACAGTATCTGAGTACGAGACAGAACTGAGAGAGCTTGCCAATTATGTTCCGGAGTTTGTGAACTCCGAGGAGTCTCTAAGTTCAAAGTTCGAATCGGGACTAAATTTGAATATCAGAGAGAAAATGCCCATCACCAAGGGGCATACTTTCCAAGACATTTTAGACTTGGCCTTGAGGGTCGAGAAAATGGTGATGGAGAGAAACAAAGTCAGAGAGCATCATGGGAAAGGAAAGAGGCCTAGTGGCTCCGGTTCGAGTCAAGGTTTTAAAAGAAGTCGTGGCATGGGCTCTTATAGCGGTAGATTCTTTTCGGGATCGGTTGGCTTTCCTCCGAGACAATCTACTTTTAGGCCTAGTGCTCCTAGCAGAACCGTTGGTATGAAAGTAGGGTCCATGGGTGGCAGAGGAGAAACTTGTCCAAATTGCAAGGGACGTCATCCGGGTCCATGTGTGGAACCCAAAAGATACTACCATTGTTGGAAGGAGGGTCACATTCGGCACTCTTGTCCGGAGTTAAATGTAGAAGGGTAAGGAAGGCGACAAGTTAGAGGTCCCTTGAGTGGTTCTAGAAGAGATCCGACGATTGCTCCTACACCTTCCACTAGCAATGCACCGAGGACGGGCACGGAAAGTAATACTGTAGCTACCCCCACACAACGCTCTCAACCTAGAACTCAGACCCAAATCTATGTCATGACAAATGAAGAGGCCCAAGTTAATCCTGATATAGTCACAGGTAAATCTCTATTAAATTTTAAGTTTTGAAATTGAAAATGTGACAAATGGTTTATGGTTATAATTGGATAGTTGTGATCATGGCTTAAAGAATGTAGATGATATGACTTTGTTTATGGTTTTTAATTATTGGTATAATGAAAATTTTTGATGTTGATGCACATGTGCTCATAGATACCGGGTCTAATCATTTCTTTGTGAGTTCGGGGTTTGCCAGGCATTCTGATAAGCCTTTAGTTCCACTTGTTGAAGAATTATTGGTTATCACACCTTTGGGAGAACACTTAATCAGGGATACAGTGTATAAGTCTTGTGAGGTGAAAATTGGGGAAGTAACTCTCGAGGCGGATTTGATTCCGTTAGAAATGAAAGATTTTGACATCATTCTAGATATGAATTGGCTGTATCTTCACCGAGCTTCCGTGAATTGCTTCACTAAGGAAGTGGAATTCCGAAGGCCAGGACATCCCTTGCTTGTATTCGCTGGAGAACGGCGAGTGTTGCCGAGTTGTATAATTTCAGCTCTTGAAGCACGGAGACTAGTGCATAAGGGATGTGAAGCTTATTTGGCACACATTGTTGATACCACTGTGAGAAATCCTAGTCGGAACAACGATGTTCCTGTGGTGAATGAGTTTCCGGATATTTTTCAGGAAGAGTTGCCTGGGTTGCCATCAAACGGGGTATTCGATTTCACAATAGATCTAATTCCAGGTACCGCACCAATTTCTATTCCCCCGTATCGAATGGCACCCGCAGAGTTGAAAGAGCTGAAGGTTCAGCTCCAAGAGTTGCTGGAGAAAGGGTTTATCCGACCGAGCACTTCATCTTGGGGTGCTCCGGTCTTGTTTGTAAAGAAAAAGGACGGAACTCTCCGATTATGTATTGACTACCGACAGCTCAATAAGGCAACGATAAAGAATAAGTATCCTCTTCCGAGAATTGATGATCTGTTTGATCAACTTCAAAGTGCAAGTATCTTTTCAAAGATCGACTTGAGATCTGGTTATCATCAGTTGAAGATCAAGGATGGTGATGTTCATAAGACAGCATTTAGAACGTGGTATGGGCACTACGAATTCCTAGTAATGCCCTTTGGATTGATGAATGCTCCTGCGGCATTCATGAATCTCATGAATCGAGTATTCCATCCCTATCTTGATAAATTTGTTATAGTTTTCATCGACGACATTTTGGTATATTCCAAAAGTGATGAAGAGCATTCCAAACATCTCCGAATCATTTTGCAAACTCTTAGGGAAAAAGAGTTGTATGCCAAGTTCTCAAAATGCGAGTTTTGGCTAAGAGAGATTGGATTTTTGGGACATGTGGTTCTAGCGACGGGATTTTTGTGGATCCAAAGAAGGTGGAAGTCATTCTGACGTGGGAGCAGCCTAAAAATGTCACCGAAGTGCGAAGTTTTCTTGGATTAGTAGGGTATTATCGGAGATTCGTAGAAGGATTCTCGAAAATAGCAGCTCCGATGACAAGTTTGACTCGAAAGGGAGTCAAGTTCGAATGGGGTGAAAAGTGTGAGGATAGTTTTCAAGAGCTTAAGCAAAGGTTGACCTCCGCTCCTATCCTTGCTCTCCCTACTAGTGGCGGTGGTGATTATGTAGTGTACAGTGATACCAGCAAGCAAGGATTAGGGTACGTGCTGATGCAAGGTGATAAGGTGATTGCTTACGCTTCTCGCCAACTAAAGAAACACGAAGTGAACTATCCTACTCATGATTTGGAGCTAGCTGCCATTGTATTTGCTTTAAAGATTTGGCGGCATTATCTGTATGGGGTTACTTGCAAGGTCTTTACCGATCACAAGAGTCTAAAATACTTACTCACTCAGAAAGAGCTCAATTTGAGACAAAGAAGGTGGTTGGAGTTGATCAAGGCTTATAACTTAGTAATTGACTACCACCCCGGGAAGGCGAATGTCGTAGCTGATGCTTTAAGCCACAAATCCTCATCTACGGCTTTCCAAGGGAGTTCTTACCTCTCTTGTTTAGTTGGACTCTGAGCACTTGGAGTTGAGTTGGTTAAAGATGATCAAGGTGCTTTATTAGCCAAATTTGTGGTCAGACCTACGTTGTAGGATCGCATTGGGGAGCTTCAGACTACAGATGATGAGTTGAAGGGCATTGTTGAGAAAATTCAAAAAGGGGAAGGCGGTGAATTCCGGATTCGGGATGATGGAATTATAGTGTTGGGAGACGCACATGTATTCCAAAAAATGAAGATCTCCGGAAGGCTATACTCGAAGAGGAGTATTCCTCGGCCTATGCTATGCATCCGGGGAGTACCAAAATATACCGAACCATCAAAGAATCATATTGGTGGTCCGGGATGAAGAGAGAGATAGCCGAATTTGTGGCGAGGTGTCTTGTATGCCAGCAGATCAAGGCTGAACATCAAAAACCAGCAGGAACACTTCAATCACTACCAATTCCCGAATGGAAATGGGAATATATCACTATGGATTTCGTAGTGGGATTGCCACGTACTCCGAGTCGTCACGATGTCATATGGGTGATTGTAGACCGTCTCACCAAATCGGCTCACTTCTTGCCGATTCAGAATACTTATTCCTTGGAAAGATTGGCAAAGTTGTACATTGATGAGATCGTAAGGCTTCACGGAGTACCGGTGTCTATTGTATCAGACCGTGATCCTTGATTCACTTCTAGATTCTGGCCAAAGTTACAAGAGTCCTTAGGGACTAAGTTGAAATTCAGCACTGTTTTTCATCCCCAAACCGATGAACAATCGGAGCGCACCATCCAAACATTGGAGGACATGCTTAGGGTATGTGTTATGGAATTTCAAGGTAGTTGGGATAGGCACCTTCCGTTGGTTGAATTTGCCTACAACAACAGTTATCAAGCAAGCATAGGGATGCTTCCATATGAAGCCCTTTATGGAAGGAAGTGTCGTACTCCCTTGTATTGGGATGAAGTTGGAGAGAGAAAGATTGAAAGCATAGAAATGATTGAGGCCACTAAAGAAAAAGTGAAGCTGATTCGGGAAAGAATGAAGGCGGCTCAAAATCGACAAAAGAGCTATGCTGACAAGAGAAGAAGACCTTTGGAATTTGAAGAAGGAGATATGGTGTTTTTGAAGATATATTCTTGGAAGGGCGTAATCCGTTTTCAGAAACGGGGAAAGCTAAATTCTCGTTATATCGGTCCCTTCAGAATTCTTGAAATGATTGGACAAGTGGCATACCGGCTAGAATTGCCGCCGGAGTTACAGAGAATCCATGACGTTTTTCACGTTTCCATGTTGAAGAAGTATTTACCGAATCCCTCACACACATTGGAAGCACCTCCAGTGGAATTGAATGAGAATTTGAGTTTCAAGGTACAACCAGTGAAAATCATAGATCGACAACTCAAGCAATTAAGGAATAGGCAAATCCCAATGGTGAAAGTATTGTGGAGAAACAACCGAGTAGAAGAACAGACTTAGGAGACTGAAGAATCAATGTAGAAGCAATATCTGCAACTCTTTGATATATAAATTGTGTTTTAAAATTTCGAGAACGAAATTTTTTTTTAGGGGGTTAAGTGTTGTAATACCGAGAAAAACAAAAAAAAAGAAAGAAAGTCAACAAAACACACTCTTTCTCTCTCTCTCTCTCTCTCTCTCTTCCCTTTTTCCCCCACTTTCCCAATTCCCCAATTTCATTCCCGCAAAACCCCAACCCCCATCACTCTCACTCTCCCGTCACTCTCTCATTTCTCGCCCTCAATCTCTCCCTCTCTGTTTCTCTCATTCTCTTTCTCTCCCGATTCTCTCTCACTCTCTATTTCTCTCTTGAATCTCCATCTCACTGTTTCTCCCGATTCTCTTTCGAATCTCCGCCATTCTCTCCACCTCCGACCATCGTGCGCAACCGCTTCACCCTCTGTTTTCTCTCTTCTGCACGTGAATAAAGCACTCATCCTCTCTGCGCGCGATAGCTCGCAAAGGTCTCACTCTCTCTCGCTCGTTCGCGTACTGCTCTCTCTGCCGAGAGCCCTTTTGCAACCTTCGCAGAAGCTTCAAGCCAACAGCAGCAGTAAGCCTTTGAACCACATAGGTAAGGATGACAGTTCTGGGTAAATACTTCAGGAGTGTCCTTAGTGGCTAGGTTTAATTGCTGACGTTTGTTTCAAATTGGAAACGTTACAGGTTTTGCACTGAGATGAATGGTGCAGGAAGCTAGGTTCATGAAATGCGAGAAACCCTATGTGAGGGAATTTCTATGTGCCTTCAATTATAGATCAAATGTAGGCTGTTTAAGATGAGAGAATGTATTAGGGTTTATGATTTGTATCGACATGTTATCCAAAATTAAGGTTTGTTGTGATTAATTGAGGTTGCCTATTTTGTTGAGAATGGAAATTTAAGGGTAATTAGAATGTAAAATAGTATGTGAAGTAAATGATGATAAATTGGTAAAATGAGGACAAGAACAAGAAAACGTTAGAAATTTGGGTTTAAATGAAATTATGAAAGTTTGTGAACCCTTGAATTTGGAGGAGGAATGACTTGAGAATTGTTATTGTTGCTGTAGGACAATCCATTGGAGTTTGAAAGGAGATTTCTCCAGTATTGATAGGGTATAGGGAGTGGATACCCTCCCTAGGTGAGTGGATGGTTCATTGTGTTATAAATGAGCAAAATGAGTTTAAAATTATTTTATAAATGATTTTGTAAGATTTTTACATATTTTATATAAATTGTTTTATGATTATGGGATGTCCAGACTGGATTGTGAAGTATGAATGCATCCATTGTATTTATAAATGCATATGTATCATATGTAATTTGATATTGCTCTATAAATTGCTATGACATGAAATTGATGATTGGTTGCTAGAAATTATGGCACATGACTTGAGAAATGACATATTTGAGAAATACATGGTGCCGGTAGTTAATGGCTATAGTCATTCCCTCCACGTAGCGACCCGACTGGGTGGCGTGGTTGGAGTTTCATTGCGAGAGATGTATTCGCGGCCTCTTCTCTGTCACGTCGGACTATCCGGATTACACCCCGGGAAGTTCGATCCCACGCCAAGGAAGGGGGTAGTGTTTGAAATATTGAAATGGAAAACCCCTTGGCGGGCTTTCGTCTTGGTTCGGCAAACGCAAGATGGAAGTAATTTCGATGGGACCCTTGTGATTTTCTAAAAGAATACTTGATGTGGATGCATACTTTGCGAATTATCTGATTTATTGAAAAATGTTTCGATATATATGAAATGTTGTTTGACATATACTTTGACACTCCCATATTCACCTCTCATTTATCACACAATTATATCATTGCACTCCACTCACTGAATATTTCCCAATACTCACCCCTCCCTTTAACATTTTTCAGAGGAAGTTTAGGTTTACGGCAGAAATTGGAGCTTGGGAACATTTATTCCGTTGACTTGTGTAGGTATATAGAGATGCAAGTTCATTTTGATTGATTTTGAAATCCATGGAATGAAAGACTTGTATAATTCTTTTGGTATGGATTAAATTAATACTTATTTCATACATAAGAGCAAGTATTGATGGAATCCTTACATGGTTTATACGGAACTTGTGTATTTTCTTTTAAACTCTCATTTGGGACATTTGGATTGAAATTCTGAGTTTCGATACTTTCTTTTGGATTTGTGAAGTTCTGTACATCTCATACCGTTTGGATTTTACTGACGCTAGATCGTTTCTTCGTGCGAGCGTTAGTAAAATCCTGCGATTATGATTTGGGATTTCTTTTGTTTTAAATGTGTTAATTGTGCTGAGAATTCTGGAACGGCTGGGATGACCAATTCTGCATGCATGCTTGTACAGGAACTCCCGCCCCATTTGTGTCTCGACGCATGCTCGTGTGTACAGGGATGGATCGGATGGGTCCTTTATATGTATATTGTTATATGATTTTCTCATTTCTGATGGAATTGTGTATTGGATGAGTTTTGAACTGATTTGTAGCCTTGCGGAGTCCCGGTATAAGGGGAGTTTCTGCCCGTGTACCGAGACAACGCGGCGGCTGTTGCGTGGTCGATCCGAGGATCGGGGCGTGACAGTGAGGACCGAGACTAAAACTCTGACTCATAACAAGTTTGCATGAGCACATGAAGGTTTGATCAAATGTTAAACTTTTAGATCAGGAGATTTTAACATGAAAGTTCAAATTAGATAAGTATTCACCCGGCGTTTACATTCAGACAATTGTTGACTTAAAGATCCAAATTCAAAAATGCATTGATGCAGAAGTTCAAATGTAGAAACACATTGACCCATAGATCCAGTTTCAAATAAGTGTCGACTCAAAGGTCCAAATTCCAACCAATGTTGACCCTAAGGTCCAACTCAGACAAATCCTAATATAGAGGTCCAGTCGCATGAATAGGCACTTTTCGACTCAAATTTAGATAAACGGCTAGAGAAATTTTGTACTAACAAAATAATCTTCTGGTTCAAAAAAAATTGGAAAAACTTTCTTTGAGAAAAAATATGGCCAATAAGTTACATTTGAAGAAAAAGGTTCATTAACTTCGGCCTGGTTAAACCGCTTTGGACACCGACTTTGACTGGGCTTCAAGTGACCTGGCTGGACATTGGTTCTAAATACCAATATTCAGTGGGTCTAAATTTTGATATGGAAAAGTAGGTATTTAGAGAGACGGCTCCTAAATTAAAATTTATAATTATTCGAATCTGATTAGTTAAGATTTCGGAAATAGGTTTTTAAGTTTAAAAAAAAAAGATTCTTGATCGATTAAAGAAAATTGAAGTAAAATCTGCAAAAGAAAACAAGATGGCATTGCTTCTAACATCATTTTCTGATTTATATGAAAATAATTTATAGATTTTGTGCAGGAATTAAGAAATAGTTACTTCATAGAACACGTACAATCAAATTGGCAAGCCATATTCGATGGAAATCAAAATTTTGTTTATTAGAGAAAATTTTAAAAGGTAATTTTTTACTCATTTTTCCTTCTACTACCAAGCATTACCTAAGGAGAAAGTGTGGAACTTGTCTCCACGTAAGGCAATCACTAAAAAGGAAGGAGGGTTAACCTGGTTTTCATTGGGTTTCGGTTGAGATGGATCATTACATGATACATTAGAGGTCCTTGGGAGAAATTAATAAATAAATAACTATCTGCCAAATAGTTCCACTTCCGGCTATATTCCCCTGAGGCGGAGCAACCAATGCATAGTCGGCGTTTATCTTTGCAATGTGCTTTCTACTCGGTGGCCGATCAAATTGTCAGGTCAAACCGGGAACCCAATGAACCGGCCATTAATCCGGTGTTGTTAGAGAGAGACCAAAAATGCAAGCGTCGTGACCTGGTCAGAACTGGTCAATATCCAGCCGGGTCACATGCGGCCCGGTCAAAGCTGGATGTCCAAAGTGGTTTAGCCGGGTTCACTAAATAATAAAAAAAACGGTTTTACCGACAAAATTTAACGACATAATAAATTCGTAGTCATATTGCAACGAAATTAACTAGGAGCAAAATTTTCGTCGCTATTTTGCAACAAAATATGCGACGAAAATGTCTCATGGTAAAATTAGTGATGAAAAATTTATTCATGACTAAATTCATTGTTAATTAGTCATAAAAATATTTTCGACGCAAAATCCGTGACTAATTAGCAACGGATAAAGTTTTCGTCGCTAAATTTTACCACGAATTTGTTATTCGTCGCTAAATTTAGTGATAAAATGGTATTAATAGAAAATATTATCGCTAATTATCCACAAAAATTTTTAGTGACTAAAATCATCGCTAATTACCCATGAAAAAATATTCCCATGGCAAAATTTAGCAACAGACTATTATTTGTGGTTAAAGTCGTTACTAATTAGCCAAAATAATTATTTGTGATTAAATTTGTCACTAATTGATATCGGTACTTGAAAATTCATAACTAATTTCGTAACTAAATTTCTTCTACACTTTATTATGAAATATTTTCAATCGTATCTCTCTTTTGTACCCTTTCTAAATAACAGAATCGAGTTGATTATATAATGAATGGTACAATTCTCACCAAATTAAAATTTTCGATAATAAATAATTCAATCAATCTCTTGCAAATAATTTTCCATCATTCACTGCTGTTGAGTTCACCCTTCGTGTTATTCGTCTTCTGCACCTGTTCACTTCTCTCATAACTAGTTCAATCGTTCTTGAAAGTTTAGTTGTTTATCTTCCATCGTCATCGTTATCAGTAAGGAAAACAATAGATCATGCATTCACACGTTTAGGGAACATCTTGTCTGGTAAGTAGATCAAACAGTAATTTTTAGGGGATGGTGGCAGTGAGACGAATGGTAACCGAGAGGCGGCCGTCCATTTACAAACTATTTTAGAGTTTCAAAAAATAAAATAAAAAAAAGAATAATAAAATAATAAAATAATAAAATAAAAAGAAAAATGATAAAATAAAATATAAAATGTTAATTAAAAAAAAAATTTAACGACGGAATCTGTTATCCATCGGCAAATATGATCTAACTAGGAGGAGAACACCGCGTGTTTGCGCGGTGGAGTGTTTTAAGTGGGTTTGAAAAATAGGGTGACATGCTTTGAGCCCAATGCTGATGGTGTAGCTAAGTGACTCGATAGGGTTTAGGGATTTTAAGTGTAAGGCTGTATGTTTTGTGGAGGTGGGCCTTGGCTTAGCCTTGGGTTAGGAGAAGATTTATTGTCCGTATTTTTTATATTATAAAGAAAAAATGTAAAAAGGTAACATATGTAGGAACATGTTTTATATATAAATAAATATATATATATATATTAGAATGGGATCGTATTGTGTTTACTTTTTTCTTTAAATTTATGAATTACGAAAACTATTTGAAATGAACGATGGGTGATAGACATATAGAATTCCATAACTATGCAAAAAACAGAAAAAAAAATTAGATAAATGGATAAAGAGAATTTATGAACCACCATAGTTGTAAACTATAATTGTGTGATATTGTTGCCATTGTTCCGTGAATTAGAAATTAGAGTTGTCTACGATAATTTTGAAGTCAGGAATCAGAATTTTGTGACAAAAGTTGTGTGATATATTTTTATCACAGTTTAAATTCAACTAAGAAATTAAATGTTTTAATTTGTTTTTGTTTTGAATCTAATTGTCTATTATTTCTAATTTTGATTGGAGTGGCAGGTGGACGCACGTGCGGGTTTTGTAATCTTAAATTTCAAATTATTATATTTCAGTATTATATAAATATAATTGTAATAGTATTATAATACTATAATTTTAAAAATTAATTTTAATATTTTAATATTTATATAATAATAAAAGTAGTTTGAAAAATTAAATATTAAAATTAATACTTTATCTGAACCAAATATTAAAGATTAAACTAAATATTGTTTGTCTACAAAAAATCAGAATATTTTTTACTTGGCAGAACTACCTTGATAATTCTACATTTCGCAGAACCACCCTGGTAGGAGGGAGGTGGGGAGAGAGAGAGTGAGAGGGAGAGATGGAGAGAGAAAGAATGAGAGGGAGGTAGGAGGGAGGTGAGGAGAGAGAGACGGAGAAAGAGATTAAATGTTTGTATTTAATGCATGCATTAAATAATGAAGAGAGAGAGGAAGAGTAATAAATGAAGAGAGATAGAGGGAGAGAGAGAAAGAAAGGAAATGAGAGATATTTAAAATTTTATAAGAATAAAAATATTTAAAAATTTAATTTAAATATGTAGATATTATTTTAAAAGTAAATAAATTAGATATTAAATAAATTATATCTAGAAAAAAATTATCCGTGTAATGTTATGTAATATTATGTTTAAACGACATAATTATTTTTGAGTGCTTGTATATCCTTTTTTTTAGGCCTTTTTTATTTCAATATAGAGAAAGGCGTGACAAAATGTAATTTGTAGTGTGTGTGTTATATATTAAAAATTATATATTTAATTTGTTAATTTTTATTTTTATACAATTTTAAATGATAAAAATATTTATTAATCTATTTAAATAAAAATATTAATAATATTGTTATGGTTTATCATTTAATATTTTCACATTTTATATAATAATTTCATATTTTATTTAAATAAATATCAAATATCCAAATAAATTATTTTAAATATTCTAAAAAATTGAATATTCGAATAATAAGGTAGTACATAGAATCATATGGTTCTGTTATGCAGAACCATGTCAAGTTCTGCTATAGTTCTGGTATGAAGAGCTATGTTCATTCGTCGACGAAGGTTCCTACCTAGTAAGGCCGCGCACGGAGGGTTTGTAACCTTAAATTTCAAAGTATTATATTTCATTATTATATAAATATAATTTTAATAGTATTATAATACTATAGTATTTTAGCTATATGCAAAAACATTTTGCATATAATAAAACTATCTATATAATACTTTTTCGTATTTTTAATATAATTGGAAATTTTTATAATAACATTATCATTATTTTAATAACACATAACCCAAGGAAAAATATTTTTTAAAAATAAAAATATTTTCAAATAATTTTTATTTAATATTTTTAGAATTATAATTTTTACATTATTATTATATTATAACAAATTTATTATATATCATTTATTTCAAATAGTTTTGATACTTTTAGTGTAATCATATAATTTTTTAATAAAAGTATTAATAGTTCTACAGTGCAGAACTACCAAACTTTTGTTAGCAACACTCGTACTCATAATTCCGAGCTAATTGAACAATAAAACACCAAGTGAACAAGCACTCGCAAGAGAATAGCCACCTAGTAACCAAATTCCCAATAGCTAGGCACTTGCTGAACAACTCTCATATTAAATTTTGTTGTTATTTTATTTTTTGTATAAAATTTCTTATATAGCAATTTTTTCCTTGTAAATTTATTTTTATATACAGACAATTAAAAAAATTGTTGACCAAGACCGAAAAACTTAGTCGAGGTGGACAAAAATGAGTTTGGAGTTTTAGGAGTGATTTTAATTTTGTTTTCATTTTTTATTTTTTAATTTATATAGTTTGTGTATGAATAAAGATAAGTTTCTAATGCAATGAAATTGATTAATTTTTAAATCTTCTCAAATGTTATTTCTAAAATTTAGAAAGATTGTCCAAAAAAAAAAATATTTTTGTTATTTTAAATAAAATATGTCTATCCACACAAAAATATATGAAAAGATAATTAAATTTTTAATAATTTATATATAAATAACAGATTAATTATAAACAAAACTTCTAATTCTAGCTCATGAATAGACTTGGATTTTGCTTAACGCTTTTGTAGACTGTTTTATCAACCAAAGTCAATCCTTCCTTCGTTAACCAAAGCCCTTGCTTGGTCAACGAAAGTCATCCTTCAATCCACCAAAAGTTGAGCTTCCATCGACCAAAACCACAACAAAAACACATTGGGCCAACACCGCTTTAATGGTTTAATCTGAAATTATAATATTTAATAATTTAACTATAAAAAATTCATAAATATTAATAATTGATTTAAAGTTTTTAAAAAATTAATTTAAATATTTATATAATAATAAAAGTAATTTGAAAAACTAAACATTAAAATTAACACTTTATCTTAACAAAATATTAAACCCAAAACCCAATATTGTTTACCTACAAAAAATCAGAATATTTTTTACTTGGCAAAATGACTATGGTAGTTCTGCACTTCGCAAAACGATCTTGGTAGTTCTGTATTTCGTAGATCCATTTGAAAGTTTTTAAAAAATAAAAATTTAAAAAATTAATTTTAATATTTTAATATTTTAATATTTATATAATAATGAAAGTAATTTGAAAAATTAAATATTAAAATTAACATTTTATCTGAATCAAATATTAAACCTTAAACCAAATATTGTTTGCTTAAAAAAAATCAGAATATTTTTTACTTGGCAGAGCTATTTTGGTAGTTCTGCACTTCGCAAAATGACCTTGTTGTTCTGCACCTCGCAGAATCACCTTGATAGTTCTACACCTCACAGAACTATCTTGATAGTTCTGCACCTCGCAGAACCACGTGGTAGTTCTGCACTTCGCATAACCACTTGATAGTTTTGCACTTTACAGAACTACCTTGGTAGGAGGGAGGTAGGGAGAGATAGAGAGAGAGTGAGAGGGAAAGATGGAGAGAGAGAATGAGAGGGAGGTAGGAGGGAGGTGGGCAGAGAGAGACGGAGAGAGTGAGAGATTAAATGTATGCATTTAATGCATGCATTAAATAATGAAGAGAGAGAGAGGTAGAGTAATAAATGAATAGAGAGAGGGGAGAGAGAGAGAGAAATAGAGGAATTGAGAGATATTTAAAATTTTATAAGAATAAAAATATTTAAATATTTAACTTAAATATGTAGATATTTTTTTAAAACTAAATAAATTAGATAGTAAATGAATTATATCTGGTAAAAAATTATCTATATAATATTATGTAATGTTATGTTTCTATGAAATAATTGTTTTTTAGTGCTTGTATATCTTTTTTTGTAGGTTTTTTTTTCTATATAGATAGAGGCGTGAAAAAATGTAGCTTATAGTGTATGTGGTGTACGTGCTATATGTTAAAAATTATATATTTAATTTGTTAATTTTTATTTTTATACAATTTTAAATGATAAAAATATTTACAAGTCTATTTAAATAAAAATATTAATAATGTTGTTTTGGTTCATCATTTAATATTTTCACATTTTATGTTATAATTTCATATTTTATTTAAATAAATATCAAATATTCAAATAAATTATTTTAAATATTCTAAAAAATTGAATATTCGAATAATAAGGTGATACACAGAACGATGTAGTTCTGTAATGCAGAACGTTGTAGTTCTGTAATGCAGAACGTTGTAGTTCTTTAATGCAGAACGATGTAGTTCTGTAATGCAAAACTATGTAGTTTTGCTATACAGAACCATGTAGTTCTGTTATAGTTCTGCTATGTAAAACTATGCTCTTTTGTCGATAAAGGTTCCTGCCGGGTAAGAGCGCACGCGCGGGGTTTGTAACCTTAAATTTCAAAATATTATATTTCATTATTATATAAATATAATTTTAATAGTATTATAATACTATAGTATTTTTGCTATATGCAAAAAAATTTACATATAATAAAACGATCTATATAATATTTTTTCGTATTTTTAATATAATTGGAAATTTTTATAATACCATTATCATTATTTTATTAACACATAACCTGAGTAAAAATATTTTTTAAATATAAAAATATTTTCAAATAATTTTTATTTAATATTTTTAGAATTATAATTTTTACATTATTATTATATTATACCAAATTTATTATACATCATTTATTTCAAATAGTTTTGATACTTTTAGTATAATCATATAATTTTTTTATAAAAGTATTGGCAGTTCTGCAGTGCAGAACTACCAAATTTTTGTTAGCAACACTCATACTCATAACTCTGAGCTAATAGAACAAAGAAACACCAAGTGGACAAGCACTCGCAAGAGAACAGCCACCCGGTAACCGAATACCCAATAGCTAGGCACCTACTGAACAACTCTTATATTAAATTTTGTTGTGATTTTAATTTTGTATAAAATTTCTGATATAGCAAATTTTTCTTTTTAAATTTATTTTTATATACAGACAATAAAAAAAAATTGTTGACCAAGACCGAAAAACTTAGTCAAGGTGGACAAAAATGAGTTTGGAGTTTTGGGAGTGATTTTAATTTTGTTTTTATTTTTTATTTTTTTATTTTATATAGTTTGTGTATGAATAAAGATAAGTTTCTAATGCAATGAAATTGATGAATTTTTAAATATTCTCAAATGTTATTTCTAAAATTCAGAAAGATTGTCAAAAAAAAAACGTTTTTGTTATTTTAAATAAAATATATCTATAAACACAAAAATAGATGAAAAGATAATTAAATTTTTAATAGTTTGTATATAAATAATATATTAATTATAAACGAAATTTCTAATTCTAACTCATGCATAGACTTGGATTATTGCTTAATGCTTTTATACACTGTTTTGTCGACCAAAGTCTGTCCTTCCTTCGTCAACCAAAGCCCTTGCTTGGTCGACGAAAGTCCTCCTTTAGTTCACTAAAGGCTGAGCTTCCATCGACCAAAACCACAACAAAAACATATTGGGTCAACACCGCTTTAATGGCTAAATTTAAAATTATAATATTTAATAATTTAACTATAAAAAATTCATAAATATTAATAATTGATTTAAAGTTTTTAAAAAATAAAATTTTAAAAATTAATTTAAATACTTAAATAATAATAAAAGTAATTTGATAATTTAAACATTAAAATTAACGTTTTATCTGAACCAAATATTAAATCGTAAACCAATTATTGTTTGCCTATAAAAAATCAGAATATTTTTTACTTGGCAGAACTATCTTGGTAGTTCTGTATTTTGCAGAACGACCTTGTAGTTCTGCACTTTGCAAAACGACTTTGGTAGTTCTACATTTCGCAGAATCATTTTAAAGTTTTTAAAAAATAAAAATTTTAAAAATTAATTTAAATATTTAAATATTTATATAATAATAAAAGTAATATAAAAAATTAAATATTAAAATTAACACTTTATCTGAACCAAATATTAAAATTTAAATCAAATATTGTTTGCCTACAAAATATCAAAATATTTTTTACTTAGCAGAACTATCTTGGTAGTTCTGCACTTCGCAAAATCATCTTAGTATATCTGCACTTCACAGAATCACTTTGTAGTTCTGTACTTCGCAGAACGACTTTGTAGTTTTGCACTTCACAGAACGACGTTGTAGTTCTGCGCTTTACAGAATCACTTGGTAGTTCTACACTTCACAGAACTACCTTGGTAGGAGGGAGGTGGGGAGAGAGAAAGACGGAGAGAGAGAGATTAAATGTATGCATTTAATGCATGCATTAAATAATGAAAAAAGAGGGGGTAGAGTAATAAATGAAGAGGGAGAGAGGGAGACAGAGAAAGAAATGAATCGAAGGATATTTAAAATTTTATATCTGGAAAGAAATTATCTGTGTAATGTTATGTAATATTATATTTAAACAACATAATTGTTTTTGAATGCTTGTATATCTTTATTTTTGGCCTTTTTTTTATATAGAGAGAGACGTGACAAAATGTAGCTTGTAGTGTACGTGATGTGCATGCTATATATATTAAAAATTATATATTTAATTTGTTAATTTTTATTCTTATACAATTTTAAATGATAAAAATATTTATATGTCTATTTAAATAAAAATATTAATAATGCAGTTTTGATTCATCATTTAATATTTTCACATTTTATGTAATAATTTCATATTTTATTAAAATAATTTCAAAATATCCAAATAAATTATTTTTAATAATCTAAAAAATTGAATATTTGAATAATAAGGTAGTACGCAGAACCATGTTGTTCTGCATAGCAGAACCATGTAGTTTTGCTATGCAGAATCATGTCAAGTTTCGCATAGTAAAACTATATAGTTCTGCTATAGTTCTGGAAGGGCGCGCGCGCGGGGTTTGTAACCTTAAATTTCAAAGTATTATATTTTATTATTATATAAATATAATTTTAATAATATTATAATACTATAGTATGTTTGCTATATGCAAAAACATTTTGCATATAATAAAACGATCTGTATAACACTTTTTCATATTTTTAATTTAATTGGAAATTTTTATAATACCATTATCATTATTTTAATAACACATAACCCAAGGAAAAAAATTTTTTAAATATAAAAATATTTTCAAATAATTTTTATTTAATATTTTTAGAATTATAATTTTTACATTATTATTATATTATAACAAATTTATTATATATAATTTATTTCAAATAGTTTTGATACTTTTAATGTAATCATATAATTTTTTAATAAAAGTATTGGTAGTTCTGTAGTGCAGAACTACCAAACTTTTGTTAGCAACACTCGTACTCATAACTCGGAGGTAATTGAACAATGAAACACCAAGCGGACAAGCACTATCAAGAGAACAGTCACCCGGTAACCGAATACCCAATAGCCAGGCACTTGCCGAATAACTTTCATATTAAGTTTTGTTGTGATTTTAATTTTGTATAAAATTTCTTATATAGTAATTTTTTCCTTATAAATTTATTTTTATATACAAACAAAAAAAATATTGTTGACGAAGACTGAAAAACTTAGTCGAGGTGGACAAAAATGAGTTTGGAGTTTTGAGAGTGATTTTAAATTTGTTTTTTTTTTAGTTTTTAATTTATATAGTTTGGGTATGATTAAAGATAAATTTCTAATCCAATGAAATTGATAAATTTTTAAATATTCTCAAATGTTATTTTTAAAATACAGAAAGATTGTCCAAAAAAAAAAAACCTTTTTGTTGTTTTAAATAAAATATGTCTATGCACACAAAAATACATGAAAAGTTAATTATTTAATAGTTTGTGTATAAATAACAGATTAATTATAAACGAAACTTCTAATTCTAGCTCATGCAATTCCTAATTCTTCTAAAATATTTTCTTTAAACCAGTAACGGAAATCTGAAAATCTGTCACAGGAAACATTTTTTTTTTTGTAGTTCTGTACCTCACAGAACTACCTAGTTCTGTACCTCACAGAACTACCTAGTTCTGCACTAAGCATAACTATAGTTATGCAATTTTCTTTTTTTTTTTCTCTTCTTTTCTCACTCCCTATTATTTTTTTTATATATTTAACTGATATTCTTGAATTATTTTTTATCAATATTAATAAAATTTGAAATTTGAAATTAAGAATTTTTAATAAAAAATTACGCGGATAAAAATTAAAAGCTTTTGTTAGCAACACTCGTACTCGTAACTCTGAGGTAATTGAATAACAAAATGAGCGCAGGACAAGCACTTGCAACAGAACAGCCACTCTATGATCGAATACCCAATAGCCAAACAGATATACCCCATAGGCACTTGCCGAATAGCTCTCCTGATCCAACAAGAGGTTTTTCCTTTTTATTAATTAATATATGGATTATGAATTTAATGATTGTTCAACTATAAAAAATATAATAAAAATATTATACTGCATGCATTTTTACAATTGCATGCATTTTTACAATTGCATGCCAAGAAAAATAGATGAGGGAAAAAAAAGAAAGTGGCTTTGAACAGCGCAAAACTTCATGCAATATATCAATTGGTTGAGACGATAGTCCATGTTAGTAATTTTTTTTCTTATAAATTTATCTTTATATACAAACAATTAAAAAAAAATTTGCTGGCGAAGGCCGAAAAGCTAAGTCGAGATGGACAAAAATGAGTTTGGGGTTTCAGAAGTGATTTTAATTTTGCTTTTATTTTTTATTTTTTATTTTTCAATTTATATAGTTTGTGTATGAATAAAGATAAATTTTTAATAAATTGATTCATGAACATTTTAAATTTTCTCGAATGTTATTTCTAATCAATTTTTAATTTTTTTTATCCCACTCTCACCTCTATTCCTTTTTTCTCCTTCACATTTGGGTTATTTTTTTTCCTTTTCTATTCTAATTGAACTTTTTTACTGTTTAATTTTGATGTAAATTTTGAAATATTCAAATCTATTATTTGTATTAGGTTTTGATATATTTGAATCATATTATATTGTTTAGATATATAGATTTTTTAAATTATCAATATATTTGATATATTGTTTAACTTGGGTTGTGTGGTTCTGTGATTGCGGTTCTGTAGTTGCAAAACAACAATTTTTTTATTGCGAAACCATAATTTTATTAACCAATTCAAAGTACTATATTAGAAAATAAATGGAAAAACTTTTCAAATAAATGAAAAACAAAACTTGTAATAAATAATGTAAAATAGTAATCAAACACAAAAACCTCAATCGAGCAAAACAATGAAATTCCACCAAACACCGAACACTTAAGTAAATGAGAACTTCAATAATTCAGTAACTGACTCAATGACTTAAAAATAGTCATAAACTGAGCTCTAAAAAAAAATCCAACCCAAAAAACAAAATATATATTGATATTTAAATAAACTATTCTCGTATATCCTACAAAATACAAAAATCATATATATAAAAATTCTAAATCGTAAACGGTTCTTTACAATCAATACGAGAACCGAATTTCCCGATATCACATACTTAGAAATAGGAAAAAACAAACACAAACTTTTATAGGATAATTTCCATATACCATATCATCATCATAAACAACACCACTCTCTAGGAGCTGAAAAAAAAAAAACCTACAGCAGTAAATACGAAAAGTAGCAAAACAAACGCTAAATAAAACAAATGCTTAAAAACACAAATCTTCAGAATAGAGGAATCGTCACCATACACCACAATCATCATTATTAGACATACCACTCTCCTCAACAAGAACTAAAAAAGTAACATTTTTGAATCAGAAATAAATACGAAGAGCAGCAATCAAAATAAATGTGGAATAAAGCGGAACAAAGTAAATGTTAAGAAACGAGAAAGACAAACACAAACCTTTACAGCAGAGAAGAGAACAATCACTTCCATAATGAGTGACAGAATGTCTTCATTTGCCCCACTTAGAAAGTGAGAAAGAGAGTTTCCTTTTATAATGACTAACAAGATCACACTACTCCATCTATACAGTAAATGAAAGGAGAAGAGAAAATCTAATCACAGAAGGCTAGCAATGAGTACTAAAAAGAATGACCTCATTTAGTTTTTTTCCCCAAAAGTACAAAGATAGATAAATTGATAAAAATACCCAAACTCCCAAATTATCACACGAGGACAATAAGAAGTCCATTCTAAAAAAGGGTAAAAAGATAAATTATTAAAGAGTCCTTCCAAGCTAACATGTTTTCCGTGAAATCAACAATAAAATTTATCTCATTAATGTTCTTGAAGAAGATAAAGATGAAGATGAAGAAGAAGACAAGTGGTAGGGGATTATTAACACTTATATGATTAAAAAAAAATTTAAAGCAGAAAAAATTAAATGAAGAGAAAGAAAAAAAAAAAAGACCACATCACCTCCACTTCACCAACGAGCAATCACCTTCCGCCAACCGGAGGACGACAAAATCTAGGTAACACGGGGCTTTCATGTTTATGTTAATAATAATTTGTAATAAAATAAAATTTTATTTTAATATTATATTATTAAATAAAAAAATTGGTTTTTAGGTTTTTTATAGCTAGTAAGTTTCCTTTTCTTTGTCGGACAGACATCTTCGTTGCCCTTGCTGCCCCATCTCCCACCGCCTCCCTCTACCGCCTTTCAAAGTCGAGCCTCGAGCTTCACTTCTCCTTCATCACCGACGGCGACACCTTCATCACCTTCCCTTCCTCATCTCTCTCTCGCCGACCTCGCCGAAGAGATCGTCATTGGGTTTGATAGTGGCTTTGGCTCTCTCTGCGGTGAGTGATATCTTCATAACTGCTTCTGCTCCAAATTTGCATCCGTCCATTTACGAACAACACGGAAAACCCTCATCGTCTCTCTCTCTCTCTCTCTCTCTCTCTGTGTTCAGGGCTAAAACTCTCCCAAATTCTCGTGCTCTCCCTCTCCCTGACTCTTTCTCTCCCTACAGTCTTTCTCTTCCTACAGTCTACTTTGTTTCACCTCATTAAACTCCTCTTGATCGGCGACAGTGGTGCGCATTTCATCTCCATATCCTCTTATTATCTTGTGTTTTGTTTGTATCGTTGTTTTTCCTAATGTTTGTTGTCTATTAGGGTTTGAAAGTAGTGGGATTATGTTAATCGGATCTGGCTTTTATTTTGATTATTTTTAGGTTTTTGTGGTGTTTTGGCCAAATTTGTGGATGCAATCGTAGTCTTGATTTTTTGGAATGTGCAAACTATGTCTATGTCGTTCAGAGGATCATTTTGTTTCTGTCTGGAAAACTTGAGATGCTCAATAGATAATTCCATGATTGATCTTGTATCTTTGGTTTTCAGTTCGATAAAGATTCGAATTTTAGTTTTCTGGTAATGTCGTAAACTTCAAATATCTTCTGCCTATTTTGGGTGCCCGGCATATTTGGCATCTCCAATCTTGATAGATCACTTAATGTAGGTATTCATTTGGTAAGTTCCAGATGTTTTAGTAAAAATTTCTTTGGTATATTGAACTTGATCAATTCACCACTATGTTGAAACTTATAGTTGTTCTGATTATATTACACTTTATATGCAGTTAATATCTTATGTGCAACAACAACAACAAAGCCTTTATCCCACTAAGTGGGGTTGGCTATATAGATCCTTCCACGCGGTTAATATCTTATGTAGTTAACATAAATGGTACCATTAGAGCTTTCTATTTGATTGTATTGAAAGGCCGAATGAATTTCCTGATTGGGCCAGATCATTTTGGGCCAAGCAGATCATTTATGATGCAGGGGATGAGCATACTAGAAGTGTGTCATTGAGTATGTCTTAAGTGAATTTGAAGGGATCATACTTATGAAGCCTTTTTAGAGAGAGTAGTTCTCAAAATACTTTAATTTTCTTATATAAGGTTGTCTTTTCAATGGAAGATTGACTGTAGAATGCCTATATAAGCATGTTCTTCTTAATAATTGTCAATTTGGGAAGAATAGGAATACTATGCAGTAGTCTGAGCAATTTGAAACTGCTATGGCCATCAAATTTGATGTAGCGAAGTAGTTCTGAGTTTCTTAGATTGAGGATTTTTTTTTTCCTTGTTGTGTATTCATTATGCATTTTTGCATGATGCTTGAAGAGTAGGAAAAATTATTTCAAGGACTAAGATATGTAGGCCAAAAGGTTTGAAGGGAGATCTCATAAGTTGTGATGTGAGGTCATGGAACAAATAATAACTTGCAATACCTGCATTGGATTGATTTTACTGATTTAATTGGGATTAAGGGATTTATGTTCTGAGCTGTACCAATGGTCATATGAGCTGTAGTTGCATGTATAGGTTTTACTGTCTTTGGGTGGTGTATTGTATGTGGTGCATGATCAATCATACCATTTGTTTTTTGAAGGTGTTCATTTCTGCGTCATTTGTTGCATCCTATTTTAGACACCTAAACTGGGATATTATGCATTTTAATTTTAATATGTTCCAATTTTATTTTTAAATTATTTCAATATTTTTATATTTTTATATTTTTCTATTGTTTTATCCACCTTTTTCAACTTTCTTGTCTTGTCATGGGATAGGTAGGGAGGAGCGAGGAAGCAAGAAGGTGGTTGAGTGCGAAATTGGGGTGAGGGAAGGTGGTGCTGCTGGTGATTTAGGACATGGATAATAGTTGGGGATGAATTTTGGTTGTTGTGTCATTCGGGATGATGGAAGCCACTGTGCTTTGTTGTGGTCAGGAATAAGAATGTTGCAGTATTATTAGAAGTGAAGGAAAAGAAAGAAAAGGGGGAGGTAGAGGAGGAAGGTAGAGATTGTGGAGGTTGTTTGGAAAAATTAAAATTTTAAATATTTTTTATTTTTGCAAGAGATTCTTGCTTGAAGCTAGATTGTTCATGTGTTATGCTTTGAATCTTCATCCTTGCAATTGGAAAAATTGTTCATGTGTCTTCATCCTTGCAATACGTGCTCGCGGTTTTGTTCACTTTGGCAAGTTTTCAGTTTCATAAATGGTATTCGTAATGGTGCAATTGTGATAGTTTTAGGTCAATTCTTGTTCGAAGTATATTGGTGTAGGTTTCTGCACTTAATTTGCAGTCACAAATTTTAGGGTTCTGAAATTTGGTCAGATTGGTCTGTTCTTTTAATTTCATTCAATTATGAATAGAAAAATAAATATGAAATAATGAGACGAAGTAGTAAGATTAGTTGTGCTAATCTGCAGTATATGAATTGATATAGCATTTGATTGAGCAGGGAGGTAATGACATTTGAAGAGCAGATGTCTTCGTACTTGAATTGTTTAAGAGAACTTATTTTAAGTTTGGTCCATGTTTTTCCCCATTAAGTTCCTAAATCATTCTTCTATGATATCTCAGAGAACAATTGCAGCGGGTTTAGCATATAGAGGATTTAATGAATATAAATTTTAGCTGCTTCAGAAGCTATATTGATTGTTTAGTGCTGTTGTTGAGGCATTTTTCTCACTTGTCTGACTTCTTAAACTGAAGTGCAACTCCTTTAAATGTAGCACATCCATGGTTGCGGAATGAAGGCCATCATATCCCATTACATATCTTAGACTGCTAGTTAGTCAAATCATACCTTCATGCCTCACCTTTCAAACGTGCTGCACAAAAGGTACTTATATAATTCTTTTGTCCGTATTGCTAACACCTATAAATCAATAAATCCGGTGAATTGTATGCATCACTTTTCCAATGTATGTGGTTATAGTTTCAAGCATACCTAATGCTTATCGTGTGATGAA
Source organism: Dillenia suffruticosa (assembly GCA_033439265.1). Taxonomy (NCBI): domain Eukaryota; kingdom Viridiplantae; phylum Streptophyta; class Magnoliopsida; order Dilleniales; family Dilleniaceae; genus Dillenia; species Dillenia suffruticosa. The sequence goes on from JAVTVX010000001.1 coordinate 14,218,027, forward strand.
TTTTTATTCATTACTTATCAGCGACGGAAAAATTCCGCTGCTAATCTGTCGCTGATAGTGAATTATCAGCGATAGATATTTTTAGCGACGGATTTTTTCTGTCGCTAATCCGTCGCTAATATCAGCGATCGATAATTTTCTATCGGTAAAATTTAGCGAGATAGTTTTCAGCGACGGATTTAGCGATATAATTTTTCTATCGCTAAAAATTCCGTCACTAATTCTTGAACCCACAAAAGCGCACGTGCGCCATCCACGTGCCGTCACTTGTGCATGCGCCCTCGCACGAGCCCAACTCGCACTGTCACTCGCAACTTGCTCCTGCGGACCTGCCCGCACACGCCCGCCCACCCACCAGCCTGCCCCGCCCACTCAGTAGCCCGTCCGCCCGCTTGCTTGCCCGCTTGCTTTAATCTGTGAAAAATTCCTCCAACGTCTCTGGCGAGGATGGATCGAACCCTAGTACACGTAAAATGTTATAAGCAACACAATCACCAGACCACAGTTAGACATATAATCATATTCTTTTTTTTTTTATTTATTATCTTTATCTCGTATTTTTTAATAATAATAAAATAATATAAAATGATAATTTATTATAAAATAAAAAATAATAAAATTTAAGTTTAAAATAAAATAAAACAAAATTTAAAAAATAAAATAATATTATTCTTCTACAAAATAAAATAAAAATAAAAATAAAAAGAATTATTAAAAAAATAAAAAAATAAAAAAATAAAAAAATAAAAAAATAGAAAAAAATAAAAAAATCTATCGCTAATCCATCGCTAAAATTTCCGTTAATAATCCGTCGTTAAATTTTTCGTCGTTAATCCGTCACTGATGGCTGTACATATATTTTTCTTATTTTTTTCCCTTGGCCAATACATCAATGGATTAGCGATGAAAAATTTTCATCACTAAAAATTCTATCGGTAATTGGTTGCTGATAGGTTTATAATTTTTTTTTTTTTTTTTTTTTTTTTTTTTTTTAACTGTAGACCGCTAAAGCGACTGATTAGCGATGGAAATATTTTCGTCACTAATTTTTATCGCTAATTTGTCGCAAATATATTGGTATTTTGTCCGTCGTTTATCTGTCGTAAATTCGTCTCTTTTAGTAATAGATTTTTTTCTGTCGGTAATTTTCTATCGATTATTTTCCATTGCTGATTGTGTGTTTTCTTGTAATGATTTTTTCTTGGCCACTAGGGTGACCAAATAGCTCACTAACAGTACTATTTGTCGAACATCCTCTGTTTCCTTCACTTTTGAGCACTGTGAGTTTCTTGGTGGAATTTGTGATGTAATTATTACGTATGATGGGAAGCTGTAGTATGTCCACATGCAAACTGTCTACTCTCATTGTCTTCTTCCTTTGTTTTGCTTATTCTCTCCCATCACCCACTGCATGCCCTCTTGGAAGTGGGTGAAGGTTGAGGTTGGGTGATTCATCTCTTAGATCATAAGCAGTGTATGGGGCTTCCAGGTATCAACATTGAGACCAAAAAAAAAAAAAAAAATTCATGTTCTAGATTTAATTATGTCGTGCACATTCAAAGAATAAAAAATCAGACATGTTGCATTTCGTGATCAATTAAACGCTAATGCCAGTATTGCAGCAATTTGAAGAATGTAGGAAATGATAGTAAAATTTATTGATAGTAAAAATTTTGAAAGAACAATTCTGACCATAATTTGATGATTTTTTTTTTTGGGTGAAATAAGTTGATGAATATCGATACTTATAATGATAGTTATAATAGAAAATTCAATAATTGCTTTATTATACTTGGACACCTGAGAAAAAAGGGTGGAGTTTATTACTCTAATTTAAAACTTTTTTATAGATAAAAATTATAGGTCCTTTTAAATGATCATTTGAGTTAAAAATTTTTGATCATAAACAAGTTTGCTATATTGAGTTTGATTCGGTTTCTTGTGTATGTGTATTTGTGTGTCTACCTCTTCGTGCATGTATGCATGAACAAGCGTGTGTATGTACCTCGCAAAGATAAGAATGCACAAAAATAAGGACAAGAAAAACAAAGAGAGAGAGAGAGAGAGAGAGAGAGAGAGAGAGAATCTGTTTTATTGCAAAAATATTAGATATTAAGATGAGCACTTACATACAGACATGAGAACTCTTGTATACTCAACATGACACCCGAATTCTCATGGTGTAGCGATCCTTCCTAAGATATTGTAATCAGACTCTGCAATGCATTTCTATCATAGAATAATTTAACATTAGCAAAATATTATAAATGATCCATACGTAAATTTTTTGTTGCCTTTCTTTTATGCTTGCCAGCAGCCTAACGTAACCCTCCTTTGTTACTCAAACTTGGGACCAACCATGGTAAAAGAACACAAGGAAGAAAGACAAATAGAGCAAAATAAAAGCAAAGAATAAAAAACCAAAAACATGCAAGGGTTTATGTTAAAAAACCCAAAATGGAAAAAACTTTAGGAGTAGAGATATATGCACTATAGAAGATGTGTGAGTAGGAGATTACAAAACTCTCATTAATGCCTCTCACCAAGTTCTCAAGGCCCTCTTAAATACTCTTTTGACCTAAGACCCTCTTAATTTTAGTTCTCTTGCAAAAGGAATGAGAAAAAAATTGCCTTTTTTTACCAAGGGAATAGAGCTATAGTCCTCACCCCAGTGGCGCAAAGACACCGGCTTAGCAGCGCACTGAGGCATTATAGTGCAAGGACCTTCACAAGTACGATGCTAGTCGGGATTCTCTTGAAGGCATTACCATCCCTATTGTGCCTCTCACTAACCCTGTGGTGAGAGGCAAAAGCTTGGGTTTTCAAATTCACCAAAAGCTACATAGTTGAAGTTGGTGTATTATGAGCCTAGGCTTAAGCTTAACCCACAAGATATATAGTTGAAACATCTAAACTCATTAATGGAGCATGATATTGTCACGTCCCGAGCTTCGTATCGAGTATGGGACAATTGTCACGTTACTCAAGAATACGGCACCAAGATACCGCAAGAGATTCATAGATATCCATCCTTTTTTTTTTGTTTTTTTAAATTCAACAAATCTCAAAAAGTCAATATGCATTTATCATACAAACAAAGGATCAGCCGGATTCGTCACTATTCAAAACATGCATGCATAAGCTCATTCTAGCCATCTGTAATCCAATCACATGCATAAGGCCAGTCTAATCGTCAATATCCAATCACATACACCAAAAATAAAATAAGTCCTTGCTGAAGAGATCCAAATCAAATCCAATAAAAATAATTGTTAAGTAAAGTTTTTGAGAAAATAAAAAAAAGTAACGTTTTCAATATAAATTCACACAATTTAATAGAATTTAATCATCAAGAAAAATCAAAATATAGTCCTAAATACAGTTTTCAAAATAGTCAGTAACATTTATCTCTACCTGGCTTACTAATACCTAAAAAATAATAAAAAACTGATACTCGAAAGAGTTATCAAAATATTTCCCTTCCAGTTAAAGACAAAAGTTATCTCCATGTTAAACGTTCTCTGTAAAAATGAAATGAGAGAACTGAGTATTATACTCGGTGAATAGAATAATATGTTATGCAATAAATGAGAGGTGTGTGTGGATATATCAAATAATATTAAAAAAAAATATTTTCATCATATTTAATTTCATAAATGTTCTGCATAAATATCAAGATTTTTCGACCAAATCTAGATATCACAATAAAATAAATTTTATATATCCAAATCATATAATAGTTTTCAAACAAAGAACCGAGATTGTCAAAATATTTTGTCTGACAATGGTCTGCCGCGACCAATGGTGAATCCACCAAGAGATTTTTATACATTTCACATTTATCAAGTGTCCTTAATCTTGGTGTTGGCTCGGGACTTACCTGGCGGTGCAACCAAGTTAGTTCGATAGGACAAAAGAGGCGTCTCCCAGACTTGACTAATCTCTCCGTCCAATAAAGCCCTAACCACATTGTCCCGTCGAATCACATCGTGATAGGGAATGACTATAGCTACTAATAAGGGTTTAGGCTCATATCCCAAGTCAATAAATACTTCGTTCCATATTTAACTATATAACAAATATACCAAATTTAATTTAACTATTTCTCAATTCAAGTCATACTCAATATATCGAATAAAACATGACACATTATCCATTTACAACAATATCGATGCATAAATATATCAAATTATATGTAAGGACATTTCACATACACAAAACATTTCAAAATTTATTTAAAATCATTTAAAAAAATCATTGAAAATATAAATAATATTCACTCACCTCTTGTGCTTAGTACGTAAGATTAGGTGAAGAGCTAAATACCTTATCTCCTAAAATAATGAATTTAATTTCCTAAGAGCAGTAGGAGGCGTTTTAAAAACCCTTTGGAAATACTTTGAAAATTTAAATTTTAAAATAATTTGCAAACAACTGAGGAAAATATTTGAAAAACCTCGTTTTTTTTAAACAAGAGCCTAAATTTTGATATCAATAAAATTGTCATGCCCCGACTCTCGGATCGAGAATGCGACAATTGCCGTGTTACCCCAGAATACGAGTAAAGCTAACTCGTACACCAAGGTATTGCAAGACATTTATAGATATCTATCCATTTTCAAAAAACAAAAAATTTTAACAAATTCCAATAAGTCAACATGTATTCATCACACAAATAAAGAATCAGCTCGATCCGTCCCTATTCAAAACATGCATGCATAAGACTATCCCAGCCATCTGTGATCCAATCACATGCACAAGGCCTGCTTGGCCGTCAATATTCAATCACATACACCAAAAATAAAATAAGTCCCTATTCAAGGGATCCAAATCAAATTCAACAAAAATAATTGTCTAAGTTTTTGTTAAAGTAGAAAGAAGTAAGGTTTTGAATATAAATTCACATAATTCAATAGAATTTAATTATAAAAAAAATCAAAATATAGTTCCAACTACAGTTTTAAAAACAGTTATCAACATTCACCTCTACCTTGATCTACTAAAATAATAAAAATAATAAAAATAATCAAAAGCTGATCCCAAAATTGTTCTCAAAATATTTTCCGTCCGGTTAAAACAAAAGCTTACCTCCAAGCTAAACGTTCTCTTTAAAAATGAAATAAGAGAAATGTGTATAAACAATACTCAGTGAGTAAAATAATTTGTTATGCAATTAATGAGGGGTGAGTATGGATACGTTGAATAATATTCCAAAAAAAATTATTTTCATCATATTCAATTTCATAAATGTTCTGTATAGATATCAAGGTTTTCCGGCTAAATCTAGATATCATAATAAAATAAGTTTTATGCATCTAAGTAATATCATAGTTTTCAAACAAAGAACGAAAATTGGCAAGATACTTTATCCAATAATGGTCTACCACGACCAATGGTGAATCCTCTAAGAGATTTTCATACATTTCACATTTATTAAGTGCTCCTAACTTTGACGTTGGGTCTGACATCCCTGGCGGTGCAACCAAATTAGTCTAATAGGACAAAAGAGGTATCTTTCGGGTTCGACTAACCTCTCCATCTAATAAAAACTCTAACCACATTGTCCTGTCGAGTCACATCATGATAGGGAATGACTATAGCCATTAATAGGGTGTTGAGGCTCACTTCAGGCCAATAAATATACCATTTCATATTTAACTAATATAACAAATGCTTCAAATTTAATTCAACTATTTTTCAAATCAAGTTATACTGAATACATCACATAAAATATGACGCACTATCCATTTACAACAATTTGGATGCATAACTATATCAAGTTTATGTATAAAGATATTCCACACACGCAAAACATTTCAAAATTCATTTTAAAATCATTTAAAAAGAATCAAATAACATATTTTATTCTTTTAAAACATAACATAAAATTCACTCATATTTTGGGATGGTTAAAACTCTGAATCCACAATTCAAAATTAAATTAATACTTTCTAAACTTTCAATTGTCTCAACCTAAAATAATAAATACTATTTTACCATTAATCATAAATTACATTTGGGGTTAATTGATTTTTTTCCTAAATTTTCTTAACTTTAGATTTCTAATATCATTAAAATAATAATTTTATCGATCTATTATCTAATTTTATCAAATCACATCATCAATTTAGGGAAATAATTTTCCTTTCAATATTTTCTCAAATTTTAATAATATATATACCCTAAATTTAAATTCCTAAATTTTATTGTTCCGACCTCAATATAAAATTTATATATTAGAAAAATGCACTCAAATTTAAGGTGAAGTAAAGACAATTACTTTATTTGAATCACTAATTTGTCTCTTAATCATGACATTTTCAAATCTTAAATTTCTCTCTTTACAATATTCCAAATCTCAATATAAATCCAAAATTTATATAAAAATAATTAAAATCTAAGTTTAGAAAAGTGTATTACCTCTGTTGGAATCATTTTACCCTTTGTTAAATCACTTCAAATCCTGAATTTTTCTATCTAGGAAAATTTAATTTTTTTTAAAATTTAACCTTCTAGAGATTTGGTGAAGGGTCTGAAGTTTAAATCTTTAGGCATTTGAGGATATTTAATTAAATTGGGGGTAGAATAGAGGAAGAGAGAGAGAGAGAGCGGAGAGGGAGTGTGTGAACGAGAGAGGTTTGGGGGTGAGGGGTGGGTCCCGAGTGAGGGGAGAGAAAAGTGGGGGAAGAGAGAGAGAAAGCGAGGAAAAAAATAGAATGGGGATGGGGGAATACGAGCCTTTTGACTTTTCTTCCCTCCCCTTTTTTGCTGGTTTGGTGTTTACCGATATTGCTCGCTTTGCATTGATAGATTCCTTGAGTTGTTGCTCTTGTTTTGGTTTAGCCAATCCATTTGATGCCCCAACGAAACTAGTTGAAAAAATTTTAAAGGGCACCAATCAATTTGTTATCCTCAGCCTCTTGTCCTAAGAGGCAATTGATTGACTCTTCAATAGTTGAAACAACTAGGACTAGTAGGTCGGTGATAGGTTTACAAAACGCATGCATTTTATGTACTGTTATAGGTATTTTAACCCTGATTTCTCTCATGATTCCATAGTTTTATATCCAATCTCATGTTATGTTTTTAGGTCTTATGGGAATTTTTGGCATGAATGAGCTCTATAAAAGGCAAGGATTGCAACTTAAGAAGCTTGGGAGATCAAGAAAGCAACATAATGAAGAAATGATGCAGAAGGCATCATCAATGTGTGTATCATAGCTACAATGACCACAAAGCAGAAGACCCCATTCATCTGATTGTGACTACGATTACTTAGTCACGCTAATTTGTAAATAAAAGTACCATGAAAATAATACTTTGAGAAATGAAGTCCTGTCTCAAGTCTTGCTCGATCTATTAACAGATTTAGCTTTCCAGACTTCCCTTTGCAATTGATATCGATTTTCCTTGACTTCTTATCACAGGTGCAATAAATGGCCACCATGTTTGTTGGTACCAGAGGTCAATGCCAGTAGCCAATTCCATGGATGTCTTATCGACAAGCTTAAACTTGATATCCTTAGAGGCTTTCTATATAACATTTCTAAAAACTATACAATTATTAGTCTGATGGTGGAGTGAGTTACACCAAGAGTAAGCCTTATTGTTAATTTCCTTAACTCATGGAATCTTATGCCTATTCGGGAGACAAATATATAACAGTGTGATACCCTTTTTTATACCATTGTTAGAAATCCTTGGATCACTCCATGCATATTGGACATGCCAATTGGTCCAGATTTAGTCAGCGTAAAATCTTGGATATCGGGCGATAGTCAAATCAAGATATAAAAAAACAAAATATTGGACATGCTAATAAACCTATCTTGTCACATCCAAACAACATTCTATAAACAAGCAAGTCACTTATTATCCAAAGAAAGGCCGCCCTCATCAGGAAGGAACTGCTGGTAGTTGCATCAAACGTTTGAACACTTTCATTTCACAATAATTGAAGCTCCACTAGTAGTTGCATGTACATGTCAAGTAATTTCTTTGGATTGCATGGACTATGCATAGCCAGTGTCAGCCAGTGTTAGAGACGTGTGGTGTCTTCATACACAGCTGGGCAGAAGATTATTCGGAGTCAAAATGACTTGCCAGTATGAATAATACTTTCCTGATATACAAAACATAGCAAATTCATCTGCACAAGGTCCCAGCCTTACACTTGTGAGGCTCCACAAAATTGGGATAAGTTGAGTCAAATATACTCTAGTGCTTTGTATTTGATGGGTAAGACATAACTCTCTCTTCTGTGACGTGCAAAGCATGCCAAGTCATGTGCACATTGTGGTCACCGATTGATGAAGTTGCTGCAGTCGAGGAGACAACGATAAATAAAATAGTTCTTTAAATGGTATTCCCTGCTTCTTAGAGCTCTTGCATTTTGGACTCCCACAAAACTTATAACCACAAATCGTGTGATGATGATCCATCACACTCTGGGACGATACTTAAGTGATGGTTTGTTGTTGCAAATATTGTGGATGCCATTTTGCAAGGCGTTAACCCATCAAAATTTCTTCCCATAGTCTTGCACGAACAATGTGATACAACTTGAGACGGATTTTGCAATACTGAATTCGAGTGCAAGCTTTGCAATGCTTATTTGCATCGCACGGATAGCATGGCGGGTATTCCTGCCACCCTGCATGGAGCTTGGGGACAGTATTTGCAACGATCACGTTGCAAAATTTTGCACATCTTGTGAGGCCATTTTGCAACTAGGCATTTGTCATCGCAAATTTCACTGTCGAGATTACTATTTTTGTTCTATTTTTGCGACGCCGCGTTTGTGTTGAAATGGCACAATTTTTTTGTAGGGTATGCAAACTCCAGTTACAATTCAGCAAGTGCTATCGAAGGTTAAAATTGAAAGCATCCAATGGTACTAATTTTAAACACAATGCTGGTGTGTACAGAATTGTGAATGGCGCACTTATGTGCAAGTACCATATTATTTTGGCATTGTGTCGTTATTGTCTTATGCCAATTGCCAATTCCAGGTAGGCATACACAACAACCTGGTACTTGTCTTTTGCCAAATGCCGATAGGGCATTATCCTCTTGGCACAACAACCTCGTACGTGTCTTATGCCGATAGGATATGCCAATTGCCAATTCTAGATAGGCATATCCTCTTAGCACAACAACCTGGTACTCGTCTAATGCCAGTGGTCAATTCCAGATAGGCATTCACAATTACAGGTAATGATAGAATAATTTCATGATGAGAAAATAATAGAAATTATAATATGTCTATTTATGAAGGAGAAACAATGAGCCAATTTTCTCTTTATAATAGGAAAAAATAATCAAAGGGTGTGAGGATGCTGTTTGAAACCCAGCTCTCATAGTTTTGTTAAGATCTCATGATTTTGTGTCAAATTATTATCCTCAATAATGCTGAACTTGATGGCGTGATCAGTCTAAAGCCAGTGGAAATAATTATCCTCGACTGTATCATCTTGGCACAACAACCAGGTTCTTGTCTTATTATCCACTTGGCACAACAACCTCGCGCTTGTCTTATGCCAATAGCCAATTGAATAATTTAGATTACCACTCACAGCTACCGCAACAACCTTGTGTCGGTTTTTACTGCGGGGTATGAATAATTTATATTAGTATTCACAACAACCGCAACAACCTTGTGTCAGTTTTTTCTACGGGATATTTATATTATTATCAAAAAAATATTAGTAATAAAATAATTATATATTTTTTGTGGTCTGCGTTCTTCATGACACTTTTGTATAGCTATATAAATGAGAACTTCTTTTCTTTCAACCGGCAATTCGATGTTGTTAACGTTCTCTTTTGGTCAAGATCACTTCTTTCACTTGAAGATCTTTGGTCAAAGCCTGCAAGTGCTCCTTCTACTCAGATGCAAGTTTGAAAGGTTACTCTCAACAAATTCTCCATTTCCCTCTCAAAGTAACCGCATAAGTGCATGTACCCACTTACATTCCAATGACTTTTTGTGGCATGTAAAAATTCTGAACTCACGTTACTTCATATGCTATCATGTTGCCTAGATGCATATTATATCCTCTTTTATTAGGCTTCTAGGGTACTCAAGATAAAACTGACAACCAAACTCCCGTGGATATAGTTGTCGGGCTGTATTTTCTTAACTATAGGTCTCGGATTCAAACAATGAAAATGAAATAATAGGATTTGAGAAAGATAACTTCTCCATGGAGGTTCTCATAGTATTCAAACCGGATTCGTCGGACAAAATCTGGATACCGATTAATGACAAATAATTCACTTATACCAAAAAGAAAAAAAAGATAATACCGACAAGATTTTAGGACTTGCATTTACTAGTAGTCCTCTTCTGTGAGACTTCCACGCCTTTGTCATTTGATGATTCCTTTGGTAGGACCAAAATAGCTTTGATATGAATGAATTGCCACAAACAGTGTGTTTGTCGAGATCTGTAGCTCTCCCATCTTATGAAGGAGCTTAACAACGTGCCATCAACCACTGTCCTAACCTTTTTTTCCATCTATTTTTCTCCTCTTATATTAATTCCTTTGATTGGCAGAAAAGATGGAAAGAGTGATGGATGTTGCTCAACTTGTAGAACAACAGAGTGAAGAACTGAAGTACTATATGGATGCAAATCTTCCAAAGGAAACAATTGATGATGGGCCTATTGAGAATGCTGATCTTCCACAGAAAAAAACTGATCCTGTGTTTATTGAGATTGACGGCATAATGATGGAATCTCATACTACAGATCCTTCCACCAAGCATTGTATCAGCAGAGTTAATAGCCATATAAAAAGTTTAAATGAACAAGCATACAAGCCAGTGACCGTTATTATTGGTCCTTATGACACTGAACTCAGAGAGGATAGCCAATTTCAAACCATGGAACATCTCAAACGCCACTACTTGCGATCCACTTTCAGGGTAAAGAGTAAGAAGGAAGTGCAAAATATTGTTAAAAGGATGAGATCTGTGGTGAAAAATGCTCGCCAATACTATGCACGGTCAACAGATGATGTTCCTGATGATAATGAATTCCTCAAATGGATGCTGCTCGACAGTTGCTTTATTGTCAATATAATTCGAATTTTTTATTATAAGGAAGAAGAAAAAATAAGGGAGAATCTCAAGGATGACCCCTTTATCAGAGACGAAACCACTCGGAGCAGCATAAGGCGTGACTTGTTATTGTTTGAAAATCAGCTTCCATTTTTTGTTCTCCAGAGGTTTTACGACTTGACTTGGGCCCAGAATGAGAGCATCATTGATATGGCATTGCATTTTTTAAAATATGCTATTCCAGACGCATGTGCTGATACCAGTAAGCAGCCTAAGCACTTACTCGGCCTATTATATAACGCTTTGGTTCAAGCTCGTCCTTCTGATATAGAAGGCAGGCTCATTTGCCATTTTCTCCGAAGTCCTATACGAATGATATTTTCTCTTATTTTCAGAATTGCATCACTTCTCAAGGCATTTGGACGGCAAATTCCTAGTCGAGAAGGAAAGGAGCCGCTGGTCAAATTTAAACTTTTAAACTGTTCGACAGATTTGGCAGAGAAAGGAGTCAAGTTCAGAAAGGCCGCATATGGGAATTGCAGACTATTTGATGTAAAATTTGTAGATGGGTGTCTGATTATACCTCCGTTGGTGGTCAAAAGTCATTCCGAGGCCATATTCCTAAATATTCTTGCCTATGAGAGGCATTGTGCTTCTGGTCAGAAGGTTGTGAGCGATTACATGGCACTCATGGATTGCCTCATCGACTCTTCCAAGGACGTTGATTTACTTTGTCGGTGTGGAATTTTTGAAAATTTGTCACGCGACAAAGAGGAGATCACAAAGCTTTTTGACAGGCCTAAGGATAATTTCATTGTAATCAATCAAAACAAATTTGTCTACCGTGAGATTTTTCAGCAGATAGATGACCATTGCCGTCACCCTTGGACTCGATTTGTGGTAAAATTGAGCCAATGGATGGCTAATCTGATGGACAAGTACATTGGAAGTCCATGGGCACTCATTTCATTACTTGCCGCCACCATTTTGCTTGTTCTCACAGTGGTGCAAACCGTCTACGCCGTTCTTTCTTATCAGACAGAGTGATGCCCACCACTCTCTCTCTCTGTTTTCTTTTACACCTTTACTTTTTTTTTTTTTGGTCTTTTTCTTTTTCCTCTTTTAGTATTGTCTGGTCTCGCAGTGTTGATAAACCTTACTTGCTGCAGTTCAAATGTCGTATGATCAAAATAATTTTGACAAATAAAATTGTCTTTTTGGAAAAAGAGGCGCAGGAAAATATAGGATTTTAGGCTAATTAATTTAGAAACCCATTGAACAAATGCCGGAAAAAATGGGAGGCCACCAACGCACACAAACACAACAAATCCAATGCCAATTAATCACCCCAAACTCTTTTTCCCCAATCACACGAACAACTAAGTAGAACAATCGACCAGCATCCTAATTAAAGGCTAACTATATGCCACAATCACTATGCAAGGAAACCCAAGACTTACAATGTGAAAGAGAAAAATCACAACATTATAGCCTATTTTTAAATAGGTATCATACAGTTCTTAAAATAAAGCAATAATTAAGACAGAAACTAAATCCAATGATAATTGCTGACCTGTATTAAAACAATAACAATGTCAATCATTAACAACATAATAAGTCAATAAATCAGTTCAATTGAGTCCCTTAAAAGTCTTGAATTCGAACTTTTTCTCTACATAAAAAATAAATAAATAAATAAATAAATAACAACTCAATAAAGAGTTGATTTAAAGAAAATTAAGAATTCTTATTAAAAATAAAGGTTATAAGGTACCATTTCAAAATTTAATTTAGAATATACCAACCACAATGTCAAGTGCACAAAAATTGAATCACCACATGCTATACAACCTCTCAAAATTTTAGCCAAAATAAGGAAAAAAAATCACAGTGGAATCGTTACAAGAACCCTAGAGCCAACCCTTACTTTTTTGTCCTTGAAGATCCTGGCTCACTCTTTACAGCTCTCTCCGAGAATGTGCTGCTGCTCATACTGTAATACCCAAATACAAAAAAAAAAAAAAAAAAAAAAAAAAAAAAAAAAAAAAAAAAAAAAAACAAGAGGAAAATTAAAATTAGGGCTTTAAGCCCTAATTTTCTCCTCTCTCTCTCTCTCTCTCTCTCTCTTTCCCCCTCTCTTCTCTCCCTCTCTCTTTCTCTTTCTCTTTCCCGATCTCCCCGCCGCCGTGTCTCTTCCCCTCCCGCTGCCGCCGCTGCCAGCACCGCCGGTCACCACCATCGCCACCGCACCCAGCCGCCGCAGCTCCTCCCTGCACGAGCTGCCCAGTGCGAACGCGCGAGCTAGCACGCGATCTCCCTCGCGCGAGCGCCAGCGACCCCAGCGTGACCCCAGCGCCAGCAGCGCGAGCAGCGCGAGCCAGCGCGCGAGCCGGCGCGAGCCGGCGCGAGCCCAGCGCTAGCCCAGCGCGCGAGCCCAGCGCGGCCCAGCGCCAGCCCAGCGCCAGCCCAGCGCCAGCCCAGCGCCAGCCCAGCGCCAGCCCAGCACCAGCCCAGCGCGAGCAGCGCTCGATCAGCACAAGAGCAGCGCGCGACACCCAGCGCGCGACCCCTAGCGCGCCTCTGCACGCTCCTGCACGAGCACCAGCGCGCCCTTGTGCGCCTCTGCACGAGCCCCTGCGTGCCTCCAGTATGCCCCAGCACGAGCACAGCGCGCTCCAGCGCGCGATCCACTGCTCGAGCGCGCCCCAGCACGAGAGCGAGCGCTCCAACGCGCGACCCACTGCGCGAGCACTCGATCCAGCTCGCGAGCGCGACCCTAGCCACTGCGGCCCAGTCCAGGCCCGCAGGCCCACCAGGCCCACCAGGCCCACCAGCCCACCAGCCCGCGACGGCCCATGACAGTCCGTGAGCCTCTGCGAAGGTAAATGACTCAAAGTTTCGATTTTCGCACTTGGATTTCGAAATTCTTTAGTAATTGGACTTAAATTGTTCGCAATTGTTTCAAATTTGGAAACATTCAGGTTTTAGACCAAACCAACGGGCGAACGAAAGCTAGACCCGAGATCCGAGAAACCCTAGGTGAGAGAAACGAAATCTCTTCAACCTTTGGATAAACTTTGTCAAATTATGTAGTATTAGTTGGTTTTAGATTCGAATTAAGATTGATTTTGATTTTGTTATTTACTTATAAATAGAATGAAATTGATGACATTGGAATATGTTTATAAATTGAGGAATTTAGGGTTTGTACAAATTTAAGGAAATTGATAAACCCTGACAATAGTCGAAATTTGATGAAAATCGTGATGATTGATTAGGTTGGCTATTTTGGTGATTCGATTGAGGGGAGCATTGCTTTACGTATTGTGGTTTTATTGGGGAGTGCGCTATCCTCCCCAAAACTGTGAGTGAGATTTATTTCAATGCTTTTGTTTAATATGTAAATCCTGTTTTACAACATTTTGATAATGAGCATGATTTGTCGTATGTTGGAAATGTTTTGACGGGTTTTAAAATTGACTTTTGTGAACCGTTGGAGTGTCCAAAAACTGTATTGAATTATGAAATTATGCATCCATGTGGTTGAAATGTATAATGTGCCATTTTATGCTCTATGTTGCATTGGTTTATGAACCTGACTTCGGCACATTTTGATGTGATATTGATTTTGGCTTTGAGAGCTTTGATATGTATTGTTCCGTAGCTACGAAGGACACCGTGAGAGGCGCTTTGGTGGCGTCCGGATATGCCTAGGCCTGGGGTATCCCACGAGTTGTCGTGATTTGATTATCTACACGGTACTAGCCAGGTTGAACCCGAAAGGGGGAGGATTTGGATTTGGATTGGATATCCTCTTCAAGTCTAGCACCTGGACGAGGTTTGTCGCCAACGCCGGGGTAGAGAGCACTTTAAATAAAATTGCATATAACACCCCCGGTGCGCCTGTCATAGGTCGCGGTAGACCTCTGCCAGGACATTTTCGGCTGGCAGCTCTATGATTTTAATGACAGTGCTTTGGATGCATATTTGACTTGAAAATGCGTGAAATGATATATTGTTGAAATGAAGAGCATGATGATTTGAAATATGATTTATATACTTATGTTTTGACACTCCAGTTTCACACTCTATATTTGACGATTGCATTGATCCACTCACTCACTGAGTATTCTTCTCCCGAGTACTCACCCCTCATTTCCCTTTTGTTTCAGAGATAGTATTTGACAAGGAGCGTCGCTTTTAGGACGCCCAGTTTCTTTGGGAGATCAGGCCTGGACTTGAGGAATTATTGTGTATTTCCGCTGCAAATTTGTATTGGTGATGTATATGTATTTTGAGGTCGATAGATGACCATTTTTTTTTATAATTCTGGGATGACTGTATAAATATGGACATTTAAATTGTGGAACTCTCATGTCACTGCATGACATTGCATTGAGGCATTTCTTTTTTTTGTTGCGTCTGTATTTGGGAATGTTTCATGTCTTAGAATTGTCCTCTAGGATCGCTCGGTGCCTCCTCTAAATCACAGGAGGGGCGACTGGCGGCTGTCCATGCCTTTGATGGGGGCATGGCAGTAGAGGTCTGTGGTTAGGACTGTGGAGAATTGTTTGTTAGCCTTGCGTTGCCCTGGATTGTGCAGTATGGATGATCTGATTTGTTGTTGAAGATAATTTATGCATTTTGAGGCCGGGATGGCCCCTTTTGGACAGGTAACAGGTTTATTTTAATATGGGAGACCTCCGATATATGGGGAGGTTCTGCCCGATTTTCTGTAAAAATACAGCCGGCATCCAGGGTAACGGGCGGCTGCTCACGATCCCGGGTCGGGGCGTGACAGTTGGATTGGTATCAGAGCGACTTGGTTGAGAGCTATGTAGGAAGAGAGTATTGGAAACATTCCCGAGTGTGTTGGTCTTTAAAGTCCTCAATGCATAAGAGTTTCATACAGTCATTTATATCCCTGCATATGGTCTTAGAAATTGAGTTTATCTATTTTAAGGGGTTAGATACTAATTCTTATCTAACCTAGCATTTCTTCATTTTCAAAGAAGGAACCAATGGAGATGGTTCTTAAATTGATGATTTCATTCATTTTAGGGGGTTAGTAGTACTAACCCTAATCCTTGAACAATGCCTAATGAGAATTCCTATATTGCGGAACCATGACGAGTACATGGAGCGCTAGATATGTACTCCCTGATTCACTTAAAGAGAGCAAGGATACTTTCTCATTTCTGGCACCCCTTTCGGTGCCGAAGAATACATCCTTAAGGTGTGTGTTTTCTCTGGCACCTTTTCAGCCGGCTATTATACCGTCCCCACCATTTACTCTTGATATTTTCGGGCAAGTGTACGAGTGGTACATGGCACATGGGGTCCAGATGTCACCCCATCACCTTTGATGGCAATGCCGATATCTACGGCTGCGCTTATTTCTCCTACAGTAGTTCTTACTCAAGCGGCACCAAATCGTCCATCGGTGGCCGTTCTTCTTACAGTTTCGAAGCTGAATTATAAAAATTGCGCCATACTTAGGTGCATCCCCGAGATGACCCAGCTAGTCACGGTAGCTCGACAGTTGGGATGCACAGATTTTTGGACTTGGTGATGCTACGGTAGCAAAGCACTGAGTCAACTGAATCTGACGGATCTTGATAGATCTAGGCTTGCACGAGGAGTGCAGTCTACGAGTAACTGAGAGACTATTCGATAGGGAAGCCCTCACTTGATGGGAGGCTATTTGCGATGAGGCTATAAACCATTGCGGCATAGCGATTTCCTAATGGAATTCGACCGCAGATATTTCACGGAGTTTTAGGGGGACCATATCCCCGGTGGTTATATCACCAGTCCTAGTACCATGAGCTAGGCTACTGCTCAGCGACCTTTTCTTTGCCGCATATGTGGCAAGCACCACGCTCGAATAAATATGTAGAGCACTTATTACATGCTTCCACTATGAGAAGCCGAGGCATATCAAGAGTTTATGCCCTGATTTGTGACTTGGAGGTTAGTTGGCTTCGAGTCATCAGAATACACCATATGTAGGACAGCAGGGAACACCTGCGCATTCTAGTAACACTGCTCCACGGACTGCAGCCGGGAGCAATATAGTATTAGGTTTTCACGAGAGTAGTTGAGGGTGCAGGCCCTTGTGTATGCGATGACTCAGGAGGACGCTTTGGCGAACCCAGATATGATCATGGGTAATCCTCCTGCGGATCCTTCCGTTTAGAGGTCCTTATGTACTGTTTTCTTTTGAAATCGTGTATTTTGTGATAATATGTACAGACATGATTGTTATACTACTAGAGGCTTAACTATTTTGATATACTGGTGTATATCTCTATTATTTCCGTACTCTTAGTAAATTCTTTTTATTTTAATTTATTTTATTTTATTTTATTTGCATCTTGGTGCTATGGAACTAAATGGAGTCGACGTTTGTGTTCTTATTGGCACAAGGTCGAACTATTTCTATGTGAGAGTTTCTTTCACTCAACAGTCGGATGGGCTGTTATCGTTACTTGATAAGGAGCTATTAGTTGTCGCTCCTCTTGCTGAGCAGTTGGTTAGAGAATTCGTATATAGAGAGTATGATGTCATGGCAGGTGGGACAGTGCTGAGAGCAAATCTGATCCCACTGGATATGACGGATTTCGATGCCATCGTAGAGATAGATTAATTGTATACTTATAGAGTTTCCTTAGACTGTTTTATCAAGAAAGACGATTTTTGGAGGCCTGAAGGGCCACCACTGACGTTTGCGAGTGAGAGACGGGTGTTACCCCGTGGTATTGTATTAGTGAGGAAAGCCAGACGTATAATACGTCGGGGATGTATGATAGATCTGACACATATGATCGATACCACCATACAGAATTCGAGACTTGATGAGATTCTGGTGGTACAGAAGTTTCCTGAAGTATTTCCCGAGGAGCCACCCTAATCATCATTGATTCGGAAGTTTAATTTTGAGATTGATCTGGCTCTAGGGATTACTCTTATTTCTATTCCGCCATATATAATGGTACCATTTGAGCTGAGAGAGCTCAAGATTTAACTACAGAAATTGTTAGATAAATAATTCATCCATCCAAGTACCACACCTTAGGGTGCTTCGGTATTATTTGTAAAGAAGAAATATAGAACACTTAAACTTGTTATGGATTATTGGCAGTTGACTAAGGTCACTACCAAGGATTGATATTCATTTTCCCACATCGATGATTTGTGTGATCAGCTTCTCGATGATAAGGTCTTTTCGAAGATAAATCTTCGATCGCGTTATACTCGGTTACGGGTTAGGGTCGAGGATCTGTCCAAAAATCGCATTCTGTATCAGTATGGACACTTTGAGTCCTTGGTCATGCCATTTGGGCTGACCAATGTCCTAGCTGCATTTATGGACCGAATAGATCGGGTCTTTTATGAATTTCCTAGATCAATTAGTTATCTTTTCCACTGATGACATCCTAGTCAGCTTGCAGAGTGTTGAGGAGCATGCTCAGTGTCTTACTCTCAGACGACAGAGAGAGTGCTTACCCCTCTTTATTGGTGGGACTCCGTACCTTAGGAGTCAGTGTGGTTAATGATGTGTAAGAAGCATCATTAGCTAGATATGAGGACAGGCAGACCTTGGTCAACCATGTCAGAGACTTCGGATTCCGAGAGAACAGATAGATAGTGTTTGGAGAACGGATTTGTATTTCAGTTGACATTGATTTTCGCAAGGCCATACTTAAGGAGGCACACTCCTCAACTTAAGCATTCATCCAGATAGTACCAAGATGTATGGGACTATTCGGGATAGTTATTGGTGGCCTAACATGAAACGAGAAATTGAGGATTTTGTGGTAAGATGTTTAGCTCGCCAATAGGTAAAAGGCCGAGCACCAGCGTTTAGCTGGTACTTCACAACATTTTTATTCCCATTCTTGAGTGGGAGTGGGAGTATGTCACGATAGACTTCGTAGTAGAGTTGTATCGGACTTTGGCACAGTATGATGCCATTTGGGTGATAGCTAATTAATTTACTCGGTCCATACATTTTCTCCTTAGTCACAGCAGAAGCGTGTTGAGCCCAGAATGCAAGAGGCTTTGGGCACGCGGCCTAGTTTTAGTACAGCATATCACCCACAGACAGATGGTTAGTCGGAGAGGACCATTCAGACGCTCGAGGATCTACTTCGGGTTTGTGTTATGGATTTTCGGGGTAGTTGGTACAGGCATTTACCGCTGATGGAGTTTGCGTATAATAATAGTTATTAGGCCAGCATCGGCATGCCACCTTATGAGTCACTCTATGGTAGGAAGTGTCGTACCCCGTTGTGCTGGGATGAGGTAGGCGAGAGACGCCTTACCACAGTTGAGCTAGTCGAGGAGACTAAAGAAAAGGTCAGAGTGATCCGCGAGCGGATGAAAGCCGCCCAAGATAGATAGAGGGCATATGCGGATCGAAAACGCCGACCTTTAGAGTTTGAGGAGGGCGATATGGTGTTCTTGAGGATTTCTCCCTTGAGGGGACTAGTACGACATCGGCAGCGGGGCAAGTTGAGCCCCAGGTACATTGGCCCGTTCCGTATCCTCAGTAGGGTTGGGAGCGTGGCATACAGGCTAGAGCTGCCAAATGACTTATCTCGGATCCATGATGTCTTCCATGTATCAGTGTTGAGGAAGTACATCTCAGATCTTCACACATTTTGGAGCCTCTGCCGATAGAAATGCGAGAGGATTTGAGCTTACCTATCCAGCCAGTGATTATTTTGGATCGACAGGTCAGAAAGCTACGGAGCAAAGAGGTTCCTCTTGTTAGAGTTTTGTGGAGGAGCGACCAGGTCGAGGAACAGACCTGGGAGTCTGAGGAAGCCATGAGGAGACAGCACCCCCAATTGTTTGCTGCTTAGCCTTCTTTTAGTTTCGAGGACGAAACTTGTTTTTAGGGGGTTAGAAAATGTAATACCCAAATACAAAAAAAAAAAAAAAAAAAAAAAAAAAAAAAAAAAAAAAAAAACAAGAGGAAAATTAAAATTAGGGCTTTAAGCCCTAATTTTCTCCTCTCTCTCTCTCTCTCTCTCTCCCTTTCCCCCTCTCTTCTCTCCCTCTCTCTTTCTCTTTCTCTTTCCCGATCTCCCCGCCGCCGTGTCTCTTCCCCTCCCGCTGCCGCCGCTGCCAGCACCGCCGGTCACCACCATCGCCACCGCACCCAGCCGCCGCAGCTCCTCCCTGCACGAGCTGCCCAGTGCGAACGCGCGAGCTAGCGCGCGATCTCCCTCGCGCGAGCGCCAGCGACCCCAGCGTGACCCCAGCGCCAGCAGCGCGAGCAGCGCGAGCCAGCGCGCGAGCCGGCGCGAGCCGGCGCGAGCCAGCGCGAGCCCAGCGCTAGCCCAGCGCGCGAGCCCAGTGCCAGCCCAGCGCCAGCCCAGCGCCAGCCCAGCGCCAGCCCAGCGCCAGCCCAGCACCAGCCCAGCGCGAGCAGTGCTCGATCAGTACACGAGCAGCGCGCGACACCCAGCGCGCGACCCCTAGCGCGCCTCTGCACGCTCCTGCACGAGCACCAGCGCGCCCTTGTGCGCCTCTGCACGAGCCCCTGCGTGCCTCCAGCATGCCCCAGCACGAGCACAGCGCGCTCCAGCGCGCGATCCACTGCTCGAGCGCGCCCCAGCACGAGAGCGAGCGCTCCAACGCGCGACCCACTGCGCGAGCACTCGATCCAGCTCGCGAGCGCGACCCTAGCCACTGCGGCCCAGTCCAGGCCCGCAGGCCCACCAGGCCCGCCAGGCCCACCAGCCCACCAGCCCGCGACGGCCCATGACAGTCCGTGAGCCTCTGTGAAGGTAAATGACTCAAAGTTTCGATTTTCGCACTTGGATTTCGAAATTCTTTAGTAATTGGACTTAAATTGTTCGCAATTGTTTCAAATTTGGAAACATTCAGGTTTTAGACCAAACCAACGGGCGAACGAAAGCTAGACCCGAGATCCGAGAAACCCTAGGTGAGAGAAACGAAATCTCTTCAACCTTTGGATAAACTTTGTCAAATTATGTAGTATTAGTTGGTTTTAGATTCGAATTAAGATTGATTTTGATTTTGTTATTTACTTATAAATAGAATAAAATTGATGACATTGGAATATGTTTATAAATTGAGGAATTTAGGGTTTGTACAAATTTAAGGAAATTGATAAACCCTGACAATAGTCGAAATTTGATGAAAATCGTGATGATTGATTAGGTTGGCTATTTTGGTGATTCGATTGAGGGGAGCATTGCTTTACGTATTGTGGTTTTATTGGGGAGTGCGCTATCCTCCCCAAAACTGTGAGTGAGATTTATTTCAATGCTTTTGTTTAATATGTAAATCCTGTTTTACAACATTTTGATAATGAGCATGATTTGTCGTATGTTGGAAATGTTTTGACGGGTTTTAAAATTGACTTTTGTGAACCGTTGGAGTGTCCAAAAACTGTATTGAATTATGAAATTATGCATCCATGTGGTTGAAATGTATAATGTGCCATTTTATGCTCTATGTTGCATTGGTTTATGAACCTGACTTCGGCACATTTTGATGTGATATTGATTTTGGCTTTGAGAGCTTTGATATGTATTGTTCCGTAGCTACGAAGGACACCGTGAGAGGCGCTTTGGTGGCGTCCGGATATGCCTAGGCCTGGGGTATCCCACGAGTTGTCGTGATTTGATTATCTACACGGTACTAGCCAGGTTGAACCCGAAAGGGGGAGGATTTGGATTTGGATTGGATATCCTCTTCAAGTCTAGCACCTGGACGAGGTTCGTCGCCAACGCCGGGGTAGAGAGCACTTTAAATAAAATTGCATATAACACCCCCGGTGCGCCTGTCATAGGTCGCGGTAGACCTCTGCCAGGACATTTTCGGCTGGCAGCTCTATGATTTTAATGACAGTGCTTTGGATGCATATTTGACTTGAAAATGCGTGAAATGATATATTGTTGAAATGAAGAGCATGATGATTTGAAATATAATTTATATACTTATGTTTTGACACTCCAGTTTCACACTCTATATTTGACGATTGCATTGATCCACTCACTCACTGAGTATTCTTCTCCCGAGTACTCACCCCTCATTTCCCTTTTGTTTCAGAGATAGTATTTGACAAGGAGTGTCGCTTTTAGGACGCCCAGTTTCTTTGGGAGATCAGGCCTGGACTTGAGGAATTATTGTGTATTTCCGCTGCAAATTTGTATTGGTGATGTATATGTATTTTGAGGTCGATAGATGACCATTTTTTTTTTATAATTCTGGGATGACTGTATAAATATGGACATTTAAATTGTGGAACTCTCATGTCACTGCATGACATTGCATTGAGGCATTTCTTTTTTTTGTTGCGTCTGTATTTGGGAATGTGTCATGTCTTAGAATTGTCCTCTAGGATCGCTCGGTGCCTCCTCTAAATCACAGGAGGGGCGACTGGCGGCTGTCCATGCCTTTGATGGGGGCATGGCAGTAGAGGTCTGTGGTTAGGACTGTGGAGAATTGTTTGTTAGCCTTGCGTTGCCCTGGATTGTGCAGTATGGATGATCTGATTTGTTGTTGAAGATAATTTATGCATTTTGAGGCCGGGATGGCCCCTTTTGGACAGGTAACAGGTTTATTTTAATATGGGAGACCTCCGATATATGGGGAGGTTCTGCCCGATTTTCTGTAAAAATACAGTCGGCATCCAGGGTAACGGGCGGCTGCTCACGATCCCGGGTCGGGGCGTGACACATACTTTCAAATCCCACAACTCATGTCTTGTGAAGTAAAGCCTCCAAAGTGATCATAAATTACCCTCGTTCCATTAATGGAAATGAATTTAAAAATTGTGGGCTTGTGACACTTATTTTGGGCCCAAAACCAAACAAGCCAGCATCATGGGCATCCTCCAATGGAAGGGAAAACGCGAACACCTGAGCCGAATTGGATTTTTTTTTTTTTTTTTTTTTTTTTGGTATCATGTCTTGAACACTGCTCGACATCCGGAATTTTACCCCTTTACTATTCCTGACCGATCACTGTAGTGGCTCTTTTCGGAGGGCGGGTCTTTCAACGAGAAACGTTCCATATATATGAGGGCCCGATACTCTCAGTGAAAGTCGAATATCGGTCATGCTTAAAGGTATCCAACCCCACATTCAGTTGAGTCAACCTACGTTGGTGAGCCGAATTGGCTTTGAGAATTAGCAAAGTCCAAGATGACAAAGGATGACCAGAGCATGGGATGAGCGGCCTTGAGTCTCCTCTTCATTTACCCTTTCTAACGTTTGTTTTTTTTTTTATTGTATAAAAATTTAAATATGAGATCATCAGATTGGGAGAAAAGGATTTATACCATTAGACTATTCTCTTAGGGAACTCTCTAACGATTGTACCAATGATGAAAAGCTCAAAAAAAAAAAAAATCAGTTTTGTTTATTATGGAACACTTTCTCTGGTTGATTAAATAAATCTTCCCCGAATTCATGGATTCAAATTACTCATGCACACGTCTTTTCTATGGCTAGACTCCTAAAGTCATCATGGCAGTAAAAAAATGTTTACAGCGTCGTGGCAAAAGAAAAGACAATGATCATATAATTAAAGTAAAATGATACTACGTTCACTTATCAAAATCTAGAGTCCGAGTTTCGAAAAATAAAAAATTAGAGGTCGAGCGTGTCAACCCTTAAATGGATGCCAAGCTAGTGGTTTAAAAAAAAAATTCTTCTGGACTTTGAGCAATTTATTCGAGCCCAATCCATCTTCCGACGGACCAGATTTGTGATCAGATATTTCAGGCAGCCCAAAGTCAAAATCTCCGATGACTGCTAGGGCTAATCACAACCAACGCCGTTCTCTGGGGGAGGAGCAAGACGGATATGAGGCGGGCTCGTCAAGTTCTGGGAAAATGGTGCACTGTGTGAACTCTCAAGCGCAAATAGAGCTCGTATTTACCGAGGCCAAACTCATCAGTGAAGGGGATGGTGCTCTTTCGTCACTTACTCAGGCCCTTAATCATCTTATTTTTAATTACCCAACTGGGGTTGCAACCCCAACATGCATTAGGCGCTTTTGTGAAGTGTCTTGGTTTGCATATCCGAGAGTATTCCCAATTGATTTTGTTTTTTTTTTAAAAAATGGAACACTAGGGTTCCAATATATGGCCTCTGATCTGATGTAAACATCAGTTGATGTAAACAAGTGACATTAAGGTAAACCTTTTTTAGGAACCAACTCTTTAGCAATGTTAGAGTTTGAATTAGTATAAATATTAAAAACAATATATAGCTTTTTTTTTTTCTTTTTTTCCCCCTTTTAATTAGGTTAAATAAGTAGTTTGTGAGGACCGAGAATAAAACTCTTGACCCATAACAAGTTTGCATGAACAAGCACATGATTTTTTTTTTTTTTTTTTTTTGTTGGGTGTTTGCAGTACGAGCTATGTTTATATATAACTAGGAGGTATACACCGCGCGATGTGCGGTGTAGTGTTTTGATTTTGGCTACAAATTGAGGGGAGTTGCCCGGTGTGGTTTAGTAAAACTCGCATTAATTTCAATTTTTATTTTGGCTGTAAATTGAGGGGAGTTGCCCGGTGTGGTTTAGTAAATTAAATAATGAATTAATTTCAATTTTTAATTGTTATAATATTAATATTTTTTAGTATTAATACTAATTTGTAATATTAAAAATTAGTATTTAGTAATTTATATATTAAATATAAAATATTTTTTGTGTAGATTCAAATTGTTGATTACTTGTAATATTAAATGAAAATTAAAATTTTTTTAACATATTAACTTGAATATTAAATTACCGTGGTAGTTCTGATTAAATAATTATCTGATTAAAAAATTTTATGATTGTATTTTTTTTTATGAGGGGATAGATTTTGTAAAGTTTCTGAATGACACCCTACTAAGATCAAATAATATGAATTCTTTAAATTTTACTAGTTGTAAAACTTTTTAATATATAAATTTTAGTATTAATATTTTAATACATTAAATATTAAAATATCAGGTTTTAAAATCAAATGTTACATATTTTAAATATTTCATTCATACAACATTAATATTTTTTTAGCATTAATACTAATTTATGATATTAAAAATTAGTATTTAATAATTTATATATTAGATGTTAAATATTTTTTATATATATTAAATTCGTTGATTACTTATAATATTCAATCAAATTAAGAAATATTATAAAATATTTAATTGAATATTACATTATTTTGGTAGTTTTGTACTTGGCAGAATTATGTTGGTACCTGTGGAGAACCACGAGCTGGTTCTGTACTTTGAAGAAATACATGGGTTGTTCCGCACTTCACAGAACCATGGTGGTGAGATGGTTTTGTTAGTTTTAGTATCCGTATTTTTTTAGTTTTAAAATATCTGAAATTTTTTTTTTTTTGTATTTTTGAAATTTTAATTTTTGTAATATAATTAGATGAAATGAAAATATTTTTATAGATTCGCTAAGAGTTTTATGTAATATTAAAAATTTGGCTATTGTAAAATTTTTTCATATATAAATTTTAGCATTAATATTTAATGTTGTATGAATGAGGATTGGTAAATATTAATATTTAGATATTTAATATCCGAATATAAATTTAAATGGTAGTATAAAATGTAAAAAATATTAAACGATAAATTAAAATAAATTGATAAATATTTCTGTGCAATTGAAAACTGTATAAGAATAAAAATATTTTGATATTTACTTTTAATATCTGGATATTTATTTAACATTAAATATATTATATTAAAATGAGAAAACTATTTGTATAATTTTATATTTATATATATTTAAATATAACGTGTGCTACATAGAAAAAGTTGAAAATTCTAGTATGTAGCAGAAGTACATAGTTCTGTTAAACAGTAGAACCATGATGTTCTGTTATAGTTCCGCTAGATAGCAGAACTATGAAGTTCTCATAGATAGCAGAACTATGAAGTTTCGCTAGATAGCAGAGTTACATAAATCGCTGGTAGTTCTGTGAATTTTAGTTTCTGTTTTTTTTTAATGTGAACATATTTGTAAAATAGTTGTTTGTTAGTATTTTAAAGAATATAATTTTTCTTATTCATAAGAGTAAATCGAAATATTTTTATATATGCACTAAAATTTGTTCATAACATTATAATAAAAATATGAATTCTTACTAAACTTGAAATTTATTGAACACTGTATAAAATATATACGGAACTAAATAAATGCGGGGAAAATGTATTTGTGGAATGTTATATTGAGAGCATATAATGGTTTTTGGGCAGCTGTAATTTATTGTTTTTTTGTTGTAAGGCGTGATTGTGAGATCGGCACAAGTTGGGTGTGGGGGGCTGCAGGTATAACCATTGTTTGTGTGATTGGTGGAACTGTTGTGGTTCTGCGGTTGGTGGAACCTCGAGGTGGTTGTGCGGTTGGTAGAATCGTGTTGTGGTTCAGTAGTGGGGAGAAGCGGTGGTGGATCCTACCAAGGGAAGCACCAGATGTTTGTGGTGCGAGTTGTGGTTTTTTAAAACGGTAGTTTTTTTTTGTGATATTTTGTAGGGTACATTTTATTTAAATCTGAAATAGTTATTCAATGTTAAGCATCTCAAATGAAGTGGAAAAAAATAGTTAGATAATATTAATGTTCGTGTAAGAATGGAATTATATCAATACGAATAATCTGTAAGGGAATTATTTGATAAATTTAATCTTAGAAGATATAATATGTAAAAGTTGAATGTTGTATGTAAAATATATATATATAAAAGTAAAGAAGTGTTGTTGATAGGATGGTATGTATGTAATTCTAAGAACGAGGGCTTAGGAGAATAGGGTATGTCAGTGGTAATAAATGCTCGGATAAACGGTAAGAAAGAGAGTTACGCAAAGGGCGTGATTTTTTAGAAGTTTTGATATCTTTTGGGATACGCCTTTTGGCTTTCTTCCGGTTGTTGTCTTTTCTGTTTCCTTACTTTCATTTATTTGTATCCTTTTGGTATTTCTTTATAGTATTTTTTTCAGAGCGTATTCTTTTGTTTGCTGGTTTGGTTTTTTTGTTCACAGGGTATTTCTTGTTTTGGTGATCTGCTCTATTTGTTTCATTTGTTGTTTGTCCAGAGGAAAGCACAGTGCAGAGAACAGATATTTTGAAGATAACGGTTGCGAAAACAAGTTCCAAGTAAGTATCGTTTGGTTTATGCGGTATATAGAGTGTTTTTGTTTGGGTGTCTTTGTTATAGAGTCAGCTATTTGAGAAAAACAATCAGGGATTTTCAAAAATGGATAAATGGATGCGGGAATCTATTAAATACGCTAAGTTAATCTATTGCTATTTGTTTTGTTGTTTTGTTTTGTTTGTTGCATATAGTGATTTTTTGGGTTGTATAAAGCAGATCGGAAGAAAATAGCATAAACGCAAAAAGTATGTAACGGGGGAGGAATGTGGGTTTGATAGAATTTTTTGGTCGTTTTTTTGCATTTTTTTTTGGGTTTATTTTGCGATAGACAAAAAAAATCTTATGAAGGAAGACTACAGTATGGTCCGAGGCAAGTATTGTGATCTGAGTTGTTTTTTATGGGATCAATATTTTAGTATTTTCATGATGGGTGTTGGTACCGCTGGTCATGTTGTTTGTTTTGGTTTTAGATATTGTATAGAAAAGTAAAAAAGTTTAGGTTTAGTTTCAGGGATACAACAAGTTAATTGCTGCGGCAGAATGGAAAAAGCAGGGAGCATTAGTGAGATCAAGAGCATAATGACGCGCAAAGAATTGGAAATGACAGCGAAAGAAATGGGTTTAGGTTCTGATTTTCGTTTGAGGTTGCCGAGATGGGATGAAAGAGCGAATCGAGTAGGAGAGAGATCTGTGCCCATGTATAAGGAGTATGTAAGATACGGTGTACGGGTGCCGTATTTAGGTCCATTGTCGGCTGTTCTAAAAGGTTGGAATATATTTCCAACTTTGTTCATTCCCAGTGCGTGGAGGTTGATAGTAGCTGTTGTCAGTTTGGTAAGTTTCTGTCGGTTGAGGTTTGATTTTGAAATTTTGCTCTCTGTTTTCGTTCTAAGAAAGTGTGCAACGGGAGGTGCCAATGAGGATTGGTACTGCGTCCAACCACGTAAAGAGTCGAACTGGAAGTTTTATTATAGGGAGACTCTTGATAGATCGTGGAAGAGAAAGTTTTTCTTTGTCGAGTTTCAAAATGAAAGTTTGCTGCCTTTTATACCGTCAGAAGGTGAACCTTTGACATCAGCTTGCAACCCATTAACTCCTGTTTCTGTGCATGCGGATTTTGTGAAATCAGTTGGTAGATATTGTGTTGGGAAGGGAAGTTCTATTTGGGTGGATATACTCATCCACAATGAGATGTTAATGTTTGCTGGTCTTTTGTTAAATGAGAAAGTGAAGATCGAAAGGGGAATCTTGGTAGAGAAAAGAGCAATGGAAGTTGTGGATTCTCTAAGGTTTGCACAAGTTGATGACCTGGACAGAGTGATGACGATAAAAGAAATAAAAAATATGATGCAAAAAAAGTTGGAGGGGGAAGTAAGTCAACCCGATGAGCATACACCAGAAGAGGTTCATTATAGAAGGAAAAGAAAGTTTGTCTGTAGATCTGGGAGTGACGAAGGGGATGACAGTGAGGAGGTGAGAAAAGAAAGGGAAGAGAGCTGTACAGTTGGGACTGCTGGTGAGAGCTTGAAGGATTTGGTCATTGTTGGTGATGAAGAAAATGATGGGCAGAGGAAGGCAGATCTGGGAAAAGAATCTGTTGCAGGGCGCATGGAATTGCTGGGAGAAAAAGAAACAGAGTCATCAAACGATATGTTAATTGTTCAGAGTGGCTCGGGCAGTGGTGTTGCACCTATTGATATGTCCAGAGATGTGAAACAGAAGGGAGTTGCTGTAGGCGGCCATCATCCAGAGTTTTGCCATTTGGATTTGGAAGAAGCGAGAAAGTTTGCGGATGGAATTGGTTTTAGTCACAAGGAAAGTTTATTGAACCAGTTATCCTTGGAAGAAGGAGATGATGCTGTCATGAATTTTTTGCTTCAGGTAGTTTTTCCATAGATGTTAAGATTTTTGGGAAATATAACGCATGATATATTTGGTATTAAATATACAATATGTGAAATCAGAATTTTTTAACCTGTGTGTGTATATTTTTTTGAATTAGGCTGCCACATTTGTTAAATTTCAAAGACTGCGAAAGAGAAGAATAATAAATGAAATGCATGGGAAGTTGGAGGAGAATTCTAGTCTGACTGCTGCTACTGCTGAAAGGATAGAAGAGCTGACCACAATGTTAAAAAAGAAGGAAGGAATGTTGGAAATATTGAAGGCCGATCTTCAATCATCTTATGAAATCAGCAGTGCAGCTATATCAGAATGCGAGAAGTTGGATTCTATACTAAGAAAGACTGAGGGTGAGTGGGAGCTGCTTTAAAATTAGCAGAGGAGAGAGGCGAGTTCGAAATTCAGCAAGAATATGAAAGGAGGAACGAAGAACTCGTGGAGAAACTGAGAAAGACCGAAGAAATTGTCCGGAGAGCTGGACTGGAGGAACCTTTTCTGTGCGGCAAGGAAAATGAGAGTTCATCTGGATTGCAGGTTAAAGGTTTTGCTGGTTTTCTCGGTGAAGAAATCAAGGATATGGGTTCTCGCGTTGCTTCTCTTCGAGAAGATTTGAATCGGTTGAAGAAAAAATCTGATGGTTCACCATGTGGCCAGATTTCGCGAACACTGGTCTGGTGGTTTATAAATTTGGCCTGTACTCTTTGATATTGATTGACAATGTGGCGTAGTTTTTGGAAACAATGATCAGGTTTTTTGTTTATTATTTGTCTTCTCTTTATGAGTTTTTTTTTATTGTTTGGTTTGTTTTTTTTTGCTTTGAGGTATAAAGGGGTTGTGCAATCAGGCAACAAGTGACATGGTTCTGCTATGTGGCGGAACCACATGGTTCTGCTATGTGGCGGAACCAGATGGTTCTGCTATGTGGCGGAACCAGATGGTTCTGCTATGTGGCGGAACCACATGGTTCTGCTATGTGGCGGAACCACATGGTTCTGCTATGTGGCGGAACCAGATGGTTCTGTTATGTGGCGGAACCAGATGGTTCTGCTATGTGGCTGAACCGTGGTTCTGCTACATCTGCTATGTGGCGGAACCGTGGTTCTGCTATGTGGCGGCACCACATGGTTCTGCTATGTGGCGGAACCACATGGTTCTGCTATGTGGCGGAACCACATGGTTCTGCTATGTGGCGGCACCACATGGTTCTGCTATGTGGCGGTTCTACTATGTGGCGGAACCACATGGTTCTGCTATGTGGCGGAACCACATGGTTCTGCTATGTGGCGGCACCACATGGTTCTGCTATGTGGCGGAACCACATGGTTCTGCTATGTGGCGGAACCGTGGTTCTGCTATGTGGCGGAACCAGATGGTTCTGCGATGTGGCGGAACCAGATGGTTCTGCGATGTGGCGGAACCACATAGTTCAGCCATGTGGCGGAACCGTGGTTCTGCTATGTGGCGGAACCACATGGTTCTGCTATGTGGCGGCACCACATGGTTCTGCTATGTGGCGGAACCACATGGTTCTGGACATGGTTCGGCTATGTAGCGGGACGACATGGTTCTGCTATGTAGCGGGACGACATGGTTCTGCTATGTAGCGGGACGACATGGTTCTGCTATGTAGCGGAACAACATAGTTCTGCTATGTAGGGGGACTACATAGTTCTGCTATGTAGGGGGACTACATAAACTATATGGTTCTGCTATGTAGTGGGACTATATGGTTCTGTTTTGTAGCGGAACCACATGGTTCTTTTTTGTGGTTGTGCGCGGAGAATGATGTCGTTCTGGGGCTCACGGAACAATAAAGCGGTTCAGCTTTTTCTGCGGCGTAATGCGATCTTTAGATGGGCAGATCCACAGAATGGTTCTGCGGGATGGAGAATGATAGCGTGGTTCGGCGGGAGCTTAGCGCTTTGGTGGAACGAAGCTATAGTGTAATAACATAAGTATCAAAATATTCGTATAACATATTGAAAATGGAAAAGAATGTAGGTCATACTTAACTATTTGTAGGTCATACTTAATTATATTTAGATTCAGACTGCATAGATCTATTTTTTTAAAAATGGGATGTCAATATGTGCATTTAACAGGAAACATATAAAGTTTAGTGGGTAAAAAAAAAGAAAAGTAAAGGCATCATGTTATGCCTTTATGTATTTGTGTTTTTAAATTTTTTTCGTCGTTGTGAAAGTAGTAGTCGTGTTTGTGTGGTTTGTAGAACCACGAGGTCGTTCTGTGTTTTGTTGGATGACATCATGGTTTGTAAGTACAAAATAGTTTAATAATCATTTAAATAATGACAAAGAATATGAAATCAATGAGATATAATGAATGCGAAGCATGAATAGTTTGACAGAGAGCAAGGAAAGTGGAAGTGTGAGCTATAATGGTATGAAACGTGAAATGCGCCATTAGTTTATATTCGTGAATACACTGAGTACGTATGATACCAAGGGAAAATTTTCTCTACTCCGTAGGGATCAAAAATGATAACAGAAAACACTGTTTCCGATTCTGGAATGAAAACAAGGATATCATTATGATTGAGGTTATGTTTCAGAACAAAAGTGCTCCAGTTCTTCTTAATATGTGTTCCTTGGATTCCAACTTCAAGAGATTGTGTTCCAGTCTTCAAAATCAGGGACGGAGTTTTTTCACCATTAATAAAATAGTTGATGAATCGAGGTATTTCTTGATCATTGAAAAGGGAAAGAAGGAAAATGTCAATATGAAGAGGGGTAGGTGATGCATTATAAATGGAGATATGTATTACTAATTTATACGGATCGGCTGCAGAAAATGCTTGATAAAAGCACACAGAATCGGAAATATCCTGGACACAATCTGCTTTCAGTGATGTAGAAACGACTTCTTTCAATAGGGAACAATCCTATTGTCCTGCAGATTAGTATTCAATTAAATGATTAATATGAAGATATACATATATATATATATTTCCATATATATACATACGGTATCATGATTACTAAAGGAAAGTTTTAAATATCTGAAACCTTGCTCTTCCAGAAAAGTGGGTAACGGAGTTGTCCAGCTTAGGTAAACTTGTTTTTGGAATTCACAGAAATGGATGACATCAAAGACAAGATTTCCGGCGTGTCTAAGAAATAAGGCGTGGTGTTCTTTAATAAGATTACTATCAAGGTATTCCCTTGAGGCATCTTCATAGAGGTTGTTTGTGAGACGAAAGAGCCAATTACGCATTCCATGTCTGAATGTTATTCTATCTTGTCTGTGCTGCTGCAATAGCGTCCGAAATTGTACAGGTAAAACCTGCGTTTTTTAGGTAAAGAGATTTAAAAGATGTTATCTTTTGGTTGACATAAGGTGATAAATGCTAAATGAATCATACAAAACGTGCCAAACAAAAAGTGGATACCTGGTCTTTCCTGCAGCGTAGGAAAAAGCAGCAGGGTTGTAAATAAGCATTCTGCGGAGTTGAAAGCAAAGCCATTGGTTTTTTTTTCATTCAAGGAGTTACAACACACCGTTAGTTGTTTTAGTGATGATATTTTTCTTGTTCGGTCCTGAAGAAGAAAGACCGGAACAAATTATCAAGCCTAGGGAGTAGAAAGGATGAGGACGAATAACAAGAAGCTGTAAAGAAAGAATATATTATGTTCTGCAGTAACCCGTGAGCTCTTTGGCTTTTATTTTGTTTTGTAGTAACCCGTGAATACATTCCATTGGATTTTTTTTTGTTGGATTTGACCTGTCTCTGGAGAAGTTTTACATGGCCCTATTTGAACATCCATTTTATGTATCCGGACGGTGAAAGTGAATCCTGGCACATTAATAATTTTGCTAAAAAAATGTTTTAACAAAAAACAATATCAAACAGGAAGTAATTAATGATTATAGAGTATTAGCAGGTAAAACTTAGAAATAATCGATCTGATGGAATACATAACGGTGATGCTTTCTATGTGTCTTCTTCAAATAGTAGGGGTTGAGTTAAGTTTTTATTTTGTGGGAACATTAAGTTGTTTGGGTCGGGAAGGTTCCCTCGTATTTAGGCCACGCTTCTGCATGTCATCAAACTGTTGAAATGGCTAAGTGTTGGTTGTGGACCAAGAAAGTGTTGTTTCTGAAATAAGCAAGGTAGAACAATGAAGTTATCATATCATAGAAAGAAGAAGCAGTGGTTGCTTTCTTTGGAAAAAACAGAGGTTTGTCCTGGATGAGTTCCCATCTTGAAAGTGAGAAAAAAAAAAAAGGTAATATCTTATGATATTTTATCCAAGTAAATATTATCCGATGGTAACAAAAGTGTAAACGCTTTGTGGGAAAAATCTTAACTTGTAAAAATACAAAATAGGTTCTTGGTCGCAAAAATATTAAATCAGGAAAATGGATGACTATGAAAATAGTAAAAAGTTAGAAAAAGATATCATAAGGTCCTGTTTTTAAAAATAGTATAAAATTCACATTCGTACCTCTGAATTCATCAAAATGCACCTTTCATGCTTCGTTATGGTATTTATCGATGTTGGAACATGTTGTTTTTTGTGGACCGTTGTTATCCAAGGCGAGTTTTGTGTATTAGGAGCGATATATTTTCACCATAGAAAAATTGTGTATGTTGAAAAAAATGAAAGAACAACAATAGAAAACGTGAGGATATGATATCGAGGAAAAACAACCAAATAAGAGCGAAAAAAAAAATTATATATACCTGAATCATGAAATTTATAAATCAGCAAGAGCAAATATTTCAGTAAACACAACATTTCTTGTTTTCCGATCGAATTTTACACCAGCAAATGTTCCAGGAACTATCAGTACCTTAATCGCATCAGCTGATCTAGC
Organism: Dillenia suffruticosa; assembly: GCA_033439265.1. Classification (NCBI taxonomy): domain Eukaryota; kingdom Viridiplantae; phylum Streptophyta; class Magnoliopsida; order Dilleniales; family Dilleniaceae; genus Dillenia; species Dillenia suffruticosa. The sequence goes on from JAVTVX010000001.1 coordinate 14,251,989, forward strand.
TCTAGATAACGCAACATAGAGTTGACCATGAGAGAAAACAGGTTCTCGTATATATATTCCAACGTAATCTAATGTTTGTCCTTGAGATTTGTTGATTGTCATGGCAAAGCATAATCGAACAGGGAATTGTGTCCTTATGAAAGGAATTCCGTTTCTTTCATTGTCAGAGGTCTGTAGTGGGATTTTATGAATAAAAACTGTTTTTCCTGTGTACTGGCCACAAGCAATCTCAGCAGAAATAGAATACCGTCCTAATTCCTTGCATATGAGTCTGGTTCCATTGCAGAGGCCTTCTGTTGGATTCAAATTTCTGAGCAGCATAACAGGACAGTTTTTTTTTAAGTGATAATCTAAAAGGTGGTAGACCTCTTGGATTTTGGCTGTTTAAAAAGTCTTCATAATCTCCCTGGTGGCGCTCGTCAACAGTCCTATCCGATGCTATGTAGGTGTGCAGATCTCCAGGAAATCTTTCGATTATAAGTTCATTAAGTTCATGAACAGAAGTATTCTTGGGAGCAAGAATGCATCTATTTATCATCTCAGAAGGATCATCTGAATAGAGTGCCATGTCATGGAAAACATAATGTATCAATCTGTTGCAAACGAAAATAGATAGGTTGATAATAGAAAACATTATCAGTAATATCATATTGTGTCATTGGTTGTCAGTGTAGATAAGAACAGATTACCTGTCTAAAAACTCATTTCTATCAGTATATGGTATCACAATATTAGAAGGAAGCGTGACGTCTCCGTTTACGTCAGTTGGTTCTGTCCCTTCACCGATCCTCAGTAAGAAATCACAGAATTGTGGATCTGAAAGAGCTCTCATATTTTGTTTCAATGCTAATTTATACATATCTTTCCATAAAGGTGAATTTAAAAGGCTTGAGTCAATCAGAACCTGTTTAGAAGCTTGTTCTATGACTGGCAATGTTTGCCTAAAATCTCCACCAAACACAACAACTTTTCTTCCAAAGGGTATTTCGCAATCCATTAGATCTTTAAGCAAATCATTTAATGCCTCAATCGATTGTCTTTTTGCCATTGATGCTTCATCCCACAAGATCAGTCTTGATTGAATAATCAGTCTAGCAACGCAACTTTGTTTACTTAACTGACAGGTTTTGACTTTTGAGAAATCCAAGGGTATCTTGAATCTAGAATGTGCAGTTCGACCTCCTGGAAGTATAGATGCTGCCACACCTGATGTTGCAACAGCAATTGCAACATAACCTTTAGCTCTCAAGGTAGCAAGCAGTGATCGATAGAGAAAAGTCTTTCCAGTTCCTCCGGGCCCATCTATAAAAAATGATTGACTTTCGTTTGCAAAAACAGCATCCAAAATCAGATCGAATGCATATTTTTGGTCAGCATTTAGGCTTGAAGAAAGGAGAAGATCATCAGGATCAATTTGGATGCTTGCTTCAGTGTCAGCTTCTGTTGTGAGTTATTGTTGATAGTGAAATTCATTGGGATCGTTTTCTATTTGATAATCAGCTAAACTTTTCCCCATAGAATAGAGTAGTCTATTCAAGTCAAATAAGACCTTGCGATTTACTTCGTCAGAATTAAGCTGTCCCAGTTTCACAGCATGGTTATAATCAGCAGAAAGATCACTTTTAAATTTCTCCCATAGAGACGGTGGGTTTGCAGGCGAACAATAACATAAAACAGTAGCAAACAGCAACCTAAAAGATGATGGCATCTGAAAGAGGACAGCCTCAGAGAGAGTTTCTTCAATATATTGATCATATCTTAATAGTCCAAGCCTTAGTGCTGCTTCTCTATAAGAATGAGTTTTTTCTCCTTGAATAGTCAACAGATCATCAAAAGATGCAGGTGCACGAATATGAGTGAGTAAAAGTCTTAGATAATATAGTTCGCCTTCCTTCGGACTGACAGTAACCAATCTTCCTATGACCATCTGTCGTTTTCTTTCTGACCATGCCTTCATTCTAGGATTCCAAACAAAATGTTCAGGAAATTCCTTATACAGGCATTTCAATTGTCATGCTTTTTCGTTATTTGCATTCATTCTGAAAAATTCAGTTAACATGGTTGTGGAGAAGTCGACATTTTCTTAGCAGATAGGTCAAATTATTAGATCCATTGTTGAATGAGACAAGCTGGTGATCCGAGAGATGAACCTGCAGAGTATAAACTGCTGGGGTCATTTCATTCAGTCGGAATTCATAAATTCGCCATAAAGCCTCAGGAGGAGAAATCCACATTGCTTGCTGAAATTGTTTTATCTCATCAATATCATCAAGAAATTCTTCATCAACAATTTGAAAACTCACGAGGTCATGCCCTTTAAAAACATATTTGTAGAGATACTTTACAAGTTTCACAGTAGAACATATCTCAACATTTATATGACAATTCAGCAAGGCAAGCAGATATGGATTATAAGGCACGACGCATCGATTGTCTAAATCATAACCTCGTACTCTAATCATTTTTCCATTATTTCTCCTTCTGTAATACGGATATGTATCTTCTCCATGAACCGTGTAATCAGAGAAATTCTTAGGATAATGATTTTTGCATATACCACTTTTCATGCAGGGACAATATTTATTCATATCGCCACATGGACCATGAATCATGTGCTTAACAACAAGGGAATACAAGTAACCATTTTCTTGAGGTATTTCAGCACACACAATTTTATCATACGATTGTGGATTAAGTAACTTAGACTGCGGCTTCAATATCAGCAACAAGTGAGCATGAGGGAACCCACGCTTTTGAAACTCGATAACATAAACACATGCTGCAACTTCTCCAAAGACTTGTTTTTTTAGAAGTTCATTTTTCAATATCTCAAATCTGGCTCTAAAAATGCGAACCAACAGATCTGGCCTATCCTGTGGCTTTTCCTGATATTCCAAATTATCCTGAATTTCCTTCCACATAGGATTACATGTCATTGTCAAGAAAATGTCAGGTTTTCCATATTTTTGAACCAAAGCCATAGCATCTAAATATCGTCGTCTCATATCCCGCGGGCCACCAATAAAAGAAGCAGGCAGTATTATCCTGCGACCAACTTGACGACCCTGTGTCTGACCAAGTGATATACTGTCTAAGACTCTTTGTAGAATCTCTGTTCTGATTTCTTTTTGTTTGTTTCTGTAAAATTCAAGTCTGGACGTTTCTATTTTAATGTAGGTACCTACCACAAACTGTTGCAACAGTCTAAGAGTATGTAATAACATAGAATGGTCGTTATTTCTTATCTGAAGTCTGTAGCAGTAGTATTCTCTTGTTGAAACAACATGCTGTCCATATTTGTTTTTCTCAACAACTAAAAAAAAAAAAAGCAAATAAGCGGAAAATATCCCTGCTACAAGAATGGGAAGAGCAAGACAAAGATTAAAGCACCTACCTGTTTCTTCCAAGTTGATTAAATCGGTTGGATGTTCGATTGAGAAAGGATCAATGTTACAATCAGGGAGATCCGTGGATCTTCCTTTTTTATATAACCTCTTAATGCCATGATGCCATCCAGATTCCCCTCTAGGAAACAAAAGAGGATACTGCAAAGGATCATAGCATGCGTAATACGGTTGGACTTGATAGCTCGAGTTGGAATGACTGTAAACCTGGATGTAAGGGAGTAAATTAATAGGTTCTTCTGTTTCGGTCCAAATGGCAGCAACCTCGGAAGCAGTGGGAAGATTATAGACACGTCGATCCAATGTTGGATAACAGTTTAGGATAATTTTATAATCCTGCAGATCATGTAGATATCTCAAGTCCCTGAAAAATCTTGCATAAGGATTGTGGCAAAGAACGTTGAGAAGGAACCGCAAAATGTTTGCTCTCAATTTGTCAGAGTTTTTAGTTCTCATCCTTACAGCTTCATCTGTATCATAAAAATAGAGTTGAATTCCACATGCTTTGTCCCCTGATGGCACCAAACTGTCCAGCATATGATAAACCTGTCCCTGTACGCGGAAAGTATAAACTCCATGCCTGTTTTTTGTAAGCTCCTTATCATACTTTGCGGCATACGATGTAAAAGCCAGATTATTATTATACGTACGGATATTTTTACGAAAGTGTTCATATTGTTCATCATGCCCAACAATCAGGTGCTTAAGAGAATAAGGCATTGTTGGCGCTACTATAGATATCTCCCTTGTACGACAGCAAAATGATGGGGGTTCCAAATAAAATCATTTGGCGGCACAAAATTCACACTCCGGAGCATCAGGAAGTATAAAGGTTTCCTGCGGAATATTGTCCAATAGAGAGTAGTTTGTCTTCTTCACTCGACGAGCTACAAAACAAAGAGGCAGTAAATTAAGGAGAAAATGTGCATAGATGAACAATAATGAAAGCAGTCTATATAGGATTCAAATCGTAGAGGCATGAATGTGAGGCAGTATATGTTTGATATGGATAACCATCAGAAGGCACAAAAAGCCTTTTCCGAAAACTGTAAAAATGAGGGAGGGGGAAATCAGTTAGATGCATACACATATGTTTTTCTATCTTGGAAAGCAGCGAGGAGAAATTTATAAGTACATGCACAATTTTGCGAGCACTAAATACGAAGAAGAAAAGCAAATATAAGCGGGAATAAAACGGTTTAATTTATGGGATAGTATTAAGGTTTAAAATTAAGAGGGCAAAGTAGAAAACAGAAAGCCGAAGATATTTGAAACACTTACCCGTTGAAGAAGAAGACAATGGAACTGTTGGATCCAAGTGAGGCGCTGGAGCAAAAGAAGTTTGGTCATTTTGATCAATGGAGATGGCATGACTAACTGGTTCAACAGAGTTGTCACCCTGTATACCATCAACGGTGTAACCTGTATCCTCAGTATTAAGAAAATCGTTTGTATTTGTCTGAATGCGAATTTCATTATTATTATTTCTATTTCGTCTTGCAGCATAGGCCTCTCGACGATGACGTAAAAGTTCATCTTGCTTATGTTGCGCCATTTGGGCATATGCTTACGTCGTTCTGCATTTTTATCGATTCTATCCATGTTTCTATCGGATCAGGGGAAAAAAACAGCAAAGTATGAAAACGAAAGAGAAAAATAACAAAGTGTAGAGTTAGAGTTAGAGGAGCCGTAAAGTATAAAATAAAGAATATAATCAGAACAATAGGAAAAAGGAAAAACGGCAAAGAGAAATGTCAGACATCACACGGTGTTTCTACAGGTGCATGTCACTATTGATATGTTGAGCACAAGAATTTCAAAGTATGCAATCATATTGTAAAATCTGTAGGAGTAAAGTTACCTGGTTGCAGAAAACAATGCTAAGAAGAATCGGGAGGGTGGATATTGAACCGTACAGAACGAGGAAAAAAGATAACAGGAAATAGAGAGCACAGACATTGCAGAACACATAAACAGAAGAAAATAAGATAAAAGGAGAAAGAATCGAAGGAAAGAAATTAGCTAGGTATCAACAGAAAAAGCAACATACATATTCCAAACGAAACAGGGAAAAATAAAGAAAGGGGGTTGCAAAGATTAGCAGGAAGGAAAAAGCACCTGTCAAAAAAAGAAGACAACAACAAGGAAGAAGGGGATGAACGTTTTAAAAAAAAAAAGACAAGAAGTGTATCTTGATAAATAAACAGCAATCAGACTAAATGCTGAGTAACGTAAGTTTTTTTTTTTTTTTGGCGGTACATCAACATGATGACAATTTAATAGATCTCGTATCAGTTCAAGACGTCTAAAGAAAGATGTTTACTTCTAGGAGAAAAGGAATTTGTTAAAAGATAATGGTTATTGGGAAAATTTTTTTTTTCCAATTTTTCTTTTGTGGTTATGTGCACAAAACGTACTTTGATGTCTCGAATGCATAGTGCTGATTGCGTGTTTAGCACAGAAAATGATAAGACATACATGTTTATGACCACACGTAAGAACAGAAACACGATTTATATATATTGATATCTGACACGATTGATTTATCCGTTGATTTATTTATTATCAAGTAACATAAAAAGAAACACTGAAACACACGTGATATATAGCGATGATTGTCAGTTATATCTTTGGGAATGGTTGGAAACAACAAGATAGGATAACACCGTGGGTCGGTGATAACACCCAACAAGAATCAGTGCTGTCGATTTTTTTTTGTGTCCATAGATATTTTTTTATTCTAATCGTAAATATCTGAAAAATAATCAATACCTGCCGTGCTAAACAGAGCCGTCTACTTGTGCAATTCAGCAGAGGTACACCGTTTTCGTGCCGAGCTTGTGCTACACGGGAGAATATATAGTTTTGCTAAAAAGAAGAATACATAGTTTAGCTAAATAGGAGAAGCATGGAGTTCTGGTGGATATAAAAAAAAACGTCCGGTTCCGTTACGGTTCTGCTACGAAGTGGATTCACGAGTTCTGAATTGTAGCAGAACTACAGGGTTCTGTAACGCGAGAGGGCCTCATGGTTCCGAGGCGTAGTCATGTTAAATAGTAAAGCCATGTGGTTGTGGATGGAAGTAAATAACAGAACGTCGGGTTTGTTACGGTTCTATGAGGTAGCTAAACCGTGAGTTCTGTGATAGAGCAGAACCGTGAGGTGTGCACCGCAGCAAAACCATATCGGTCTGCTATGTGCCAGTCATATGCGTTCATGGAAAGAGGGTAAATTATCCAGGCAGACAGGGAATCAGCATCGTAAGCAATCAACCAATCAAGGAAAATAATGATTCTGCTATGTAGCGGCGGACTACAAGGTTCTGCTATGTAGCAGGACTACATGATAGCGGGACTACATGGTTTCGCTATGTAGCGGGACTACATGGATCTGCTATTTAGCGGGACTACATGGTTCTGCTATGTAGCGGGACTACATGGTTCTGCTATGCAGGACTACATGGTTCTGCTATGTAGCGGGACGTTGCGGAACTACATGGTTCTGCTATGTAACGGGACTACATGGTTCTATTATGTAGCGGGACTACATGGTTCTGCTATGTAGCGGGGCTACATGGTTCTGCTATGTAGCGGAACTATATGGTTCTGCTATGTAGCGGGTTCTGTTATGTAGCGGGACTACATGGTTCTGCTATGTAGCGAGACTACATGGTTCTGCTATGTAGCGGGACGTAACGGAACTACATGGTTCTGGTATGTAGCGGGACTACATGGTTCTGCTATGTAGCGGGACTACATGGTTCTGCTATGTAGCGGGACTATATGGTTCTGCTATGTAGCGGGACTACATAGTTCTACTATGTAGTGGCGGAACTACATGGTTCTGCTATATAGCGGAACTACATGGTTCTGACTTTAAATTATTTATTTATTTAAAGTGCGAACCAACAGATCTGGCCTATCCTGTGGCTTTTCCTGATATTCCAAATTATCCTGAATTTCCTTCCACATAGGATTACATGTCATTGTCAAGAAAATGTCAGGTTTTCCATATTTTTGAACCAAAGCCATAGCATCTAAATATCGTCGTCTCATATCCCGCGGGCCACCAATAAAAGAAGCAGGCAGTATTATCCTGCGACCAACTTGACGACCCTGTGTCTGACCAAGTGATATACTGTCTAAGACTCTTTGTAGAATCTCTGTTCTGATTTCTTTTTGTTTGTTTCTGTAAAATTCAAGTCTGGACGTTTCTATTTTAATGTAGGTACCTACCACAAACTGTTGCAACAGTCTAAGAGTATGTAATAACATAGAATGGTCGTTATTTCTTATCTGAAGTCTGTAGCAGTAGTATTCTCTTGTTGAAACAACATGCTGTCCATATTTGTTTTTCTCAACAACTAAAAAAAAAAAAGCAAATAAGCGGAAAATATCCCTGCTACAAGAATGGGAAGAGCAAGACAAAGATTAAAGCACCTACCTGTTTCTTCCAAGTTGATTAAATCGGTTGGATGTTCGATTGAGAAAGGATCAATGTTACAATCAGGGAGATCCGTGGATCTTCCTTTTTTATATAACCTCTTAATGCCATGATGCCATCCAGATTCCCCTCTAGGAAACAAAAGAGGATACTGCAAAGGATCATAGCATGCGTAATACGGTTGGACTTGATAGCTCGAGTTGGAATGACTGTAAACCTGGATGTAAGGGAGTAAATTAATAGGTTCTTCTGTTTCGGTCCAAATGGCAGCAACCTCGGAAGCAGTGGGAAGATTATAGACACGTCGATCCAATGTTGGATAACAGTTTAGGATAATTTTATAATCCTGCAGATCATGTAGATATCTCAAGTCCCTGAAAAATCTTGCATAAGGATTGTGGCAAAGAACGTTGAGAAGGAACCGCAAAATGTTTGCTCTCAATTTGTCAGAGTTTTTAGTTCTCATCCTTACAGCTTCATCTGTATCATAAAAATAGAGTTGAATTCCACATGCTTTGTCCCCTGATGGCACCAAACTGTCCAGCATATGATAAACCTGTCCCTGTACGCGGAAAGTATAAACTCCATGCCTGTTTTTTGTAAGCTCCTTATCATACTTTGCGGCATACGATGTAAAAGCCAGATTATTATTATACGTACGGATATTTTTACGAAAGTGTTCATATTGTTCATCATGCCCAACAATCAGGTGCTTAAGAGAATAAGGCATTGTTGGCGCTACTATAGATATCTCCCTTGTACGACAGCAAAATGATGGGGGTTCCAAATAAAATCATTTGGCGGCACAAAATTCACACTCCGGAGCATCAGGAAGTATAAAGGTTTCCTGCGGAATATTGTCCAATAGAGAGTAGTTTGTCTTCTTCACTCGACGAGCTACAAAACAAAGAGGCAGTAAATTAAGGAGAAAATGTGCATAGATGAACAATAATGAAAGCAGTCTATATAGGATTCAAATCGTAGAGGCATGAATGTGAGGCAGTATATGTTTGATATGGATAACCATCAGAAGGCACAAAAAGCCTTTTCCGAAAACTGTAAAAATGAGGGAGGGGGAAATCAGTTAGATGCATACACATATGTTTTTCTATCTTGGAAAGCAGCGAGGAGAAATTTATAAGTACATGCACAATTTTGCGAGCACTAAATACGAAGAAGAAAAGCAAATATAAGCGGGAATAAAACGGTTTAATTTATGGGATAGTATTAAGGTTTAAAATTAAGAGGGCAAAGTAGAAAACAGAAAGCCGAAGATATTTGAAACACTTACCCGTTGAAGAAGAAGACAATGGAACTGTTGGATCCAAGTGAGGCGCTGGAGCAAAAGAAGTTTGGTCATTTTGATCAATGGAGATGGCATGACTAACTGGTTCAACAGAGTTGTCACCCTGTATACCATCAACGGTGTAACCTGTATCCTCAGTATTAAGAAAATCGTTTGTATTTGTCTGAATGCGAATTTCATTATTATTATTTCTATTTCGTCTTGCAGCATAGGCCTCTCGACGATGACGTAAAAGTTCATCTTGCTTATGTTGCGCCATTTGGGCATATCGCTTACGTCGTTCTGCATTTTTATCGATTCTATCCATGTTTCTATCGGATCAGGGGAAAAAAACAGCAAAGTATGAAAACGAAAGAGAAAAATAACAAAGTGTAGAGTTAGAGTTAGAGGAGCCGTAAAGTATAAAATAAAGAATATAATCAGAACAATAGGAAAAAGGAAAAACGGCAAAGAGAAATGTCAGACATCACACGGTGTTTCTACAGGTGCATGTCACTATTGATATGTTGAGCACAAGAATTTCAAAGTATGCAATCATATTGTAAAATCTGTAGGAGTAAAGTTACCTGGTTGCAGAAAACAATGCTAAGAAGAATCGGGAGGGTGGATATTGAACCGTACAGAACGAGGAAAAAAGATAACAGGAAATAGAGAGCACAGACATTGCAGAACACATAAACAGAAGAAAATAAGATAAAAGGAGAAAGAATCGAAGGAAAGAAATTAGCTAGGTATCAACAGAAAAAGCAACATACATATTCCAAACGAAACAGGGAAAAATAAAGAAAGGGGGTTGCAAAGATTAGCAGGAAGGAAAAAGCACCTGTCAAAAAAAGAAGACAACAACAAGGAAGAAGGGGATGAACGTTTTAAAAAAAAAAAGACAAGAAGTGTATCTTGATAAATAAACAGCAATCAGACTAAATGCTGAGTAACGTAAGTTTTTTTTTTTTTTTTGGCGGTACATCAACATGATGACAATTTAATAGATCTCGTATCAGTTCAAGACGTCTAAAGAAAGATGTTTACTTCTAGGAGAAAAGGAATTTGTTAAAAGATAATGGTTATTGGGAAAATTTTTTTTTTCCAATTTTTCTTTTGTGGTTATGTGCACAAAACGTACTTTGATGTCTCGAATGCATAGTGCTGATTGCGTGTTTAGCACAGAAAATGATAAGACATACATGTTTATGACCACACGTAAGAACAGAAACACGATTTATATATATTGATATCTGACACGATTGATTTATCCGTTGATTTATTTATTATCAAGTAACATAAAAAGAAACACTGAAACACACGTGATATATAGCGATGATTGTCAGTTATATCTTTGGGAATGGTTGGAAACAACAAGATAGGATAACACCGTGGGTCGGTGATAACACCCAACAAGAATCAGTGCTGTCGATTTTTTTTTGTGTCCATAGATATTTTTTTATTCTAATCGTAAATATCTGAAAAATAATCAATACCTGCCGTGCTAAACAGAGCCGTCTACTTGTGCAATTCAGCAGAGGTACACCGTTTTCGTGCCGAGCTTGTGCTACACGGGAGAATATATAGTTTTGCTAAAAAGAAGAATACATAGTTTAGCTAAATAGGAGAAGCATGGAGTTCTGGTGGATATAAAAAAAAACGTCCGGTTTCGTTACGGTTCTGCTACGAAGTGGATTCACGAGTTCTGAATTGTAGCAGAACTACAGGGTTCTGTAACGCGAGAGGGCCTCATGGTTCCGAGGCGTAGTCATGTTAAATAGTAAAGCCATGTGGTTGTGGATGGAAGTAAATAACAGAACGTCGGGTTTGTTACGGTTCTATGAGGTAGCTAAACCGTGAGTTCTGTGATAGAGCAGAACCGTGAGGTGTGCACCGCAGCAAAACCATATCGGTCTGCTATGTGCCAGTCATATGCGTTCATGGAAAGAGGGTAAATTATCCAGGCAGACAGGGAATCAGCATCGTAAGCAATCAACCAATCAAGGAAAATAATGATTCTGCTATGTAGCGGCGGACTACAAGGTTCTGCTATGTAGCAGGACTACATGATAGCGGGACTACATGGTTTCGCTATGTAGCGGGACTACATGGATCTGCTATTTAGCGGGACTACATGGTTCTGCTATGTAGCGGGACTACATGGTTCTGCTATGCAGGACTACATGGTTCTGCTATGTAGCGGGACGTTGCGGAACTACATGGTTCTGCTATGTAACGGGACTACATGGTTCTATTATGTAGCGGGACTACATGGTTCTGCTATGTAGCGGGGCTACATGGTTCTGCTATGTAGCGGAACTATATGGTTCTGCTATGTAGCGGGTTCTGTTATGTAGCGGGACTACATGGTTCTGCTATGTAGCGAGACTACATGGTTCTGCTATGTAGCGGGACGTAACGGAACTACATGGTTCTGGTATGTAGCGGGACTACATGGTTCTGCTATGTAGCGGGACTACATGGTTCTGCTATGTAGCGGGACTATATGGTTCTGCTATGTAGCGGGACTACATAGTTCTACTATGTAGTGGCGGAACTACATGGTTCTGCTATATAGCGGAACTACATGGTTCTGACTTTAAATTATTTATTTATTTAAAGTGCGAACCAACAGATCTGGCCTATCCTGTGGCTTTTCCTGATATTCCAAATTATCCTGAATTTCCTTCCACATAGGATTACATGTCATTGTCAAGAAAATGTCAGGTTTTCCATATTTTTGAACCAAAGCCATAGCATCTAAATATCGTCGTCTCATATCCCGCGGGCCACCAATAAAAGAAGCAGGCAGTATTATCCTGCGACCAACTTGACGACCCTGTGTCTGACCAAGTGATATACTGTCTAAGACTCTTTGTAGAATCTCTGTTCTGATTTCTTTTTGTTTGTTTCTGTAAAATTCAAGTCTGGACGTTTCTATTTTAATGTAGGTACCTACCACAAACTGTTGCAACAGTCTAAGAGTATGTAATAACATAGAATGGTCGTTATTTCTTATCTGAAGTCTGTAGCAGTAGTATTCTCTTGTTGAAACAACATGCTGTCCATATTTGTTTTTCTCAACAACTAAAAAAAAAAAAGCAAATAAGCGGAAAATATCCCTGCTACAAGAATGGGAAGAGCAAGACAAAGATTAAAGCACCTACCTGTTTCTTCCAAGTTGATTAAATCGGTTGGATGTTCGATTGAGAAAGGATCAATGTTACAATCAGGGAGATCCGTGGATCTTCCTTTTTTATATAACCTCTTAATGCCATGATGCCATCCAGATTCCCCTCTAGGAAACAAAAGAGGATACTGCAAAGGATCATAGCATGCGTAATACGGTTGGACTTGATAGCTCGAGTTGGAATGACTGTAAACCTGGATGTAAGGGAGTAAATTAATAGGTTCTTCTGTTTCGGTCCAAATGGCAGCAACCTCGGAAGCAGTGGGAAGATTATAGACACGTCGATCCAATGTTGGATAACAGTTTAGGATAATTTTATAATCCTGCAGATCATGTAGATATCTCAAGTCCCTGAAAAATCTTGCATAAGGATTGTGGCAAAGAACGTTGAGAAGGAACCGCAAAATGTTTGCTCTCAATTTGTCAGAGTTTTTAGTTCTCATCCTTACAGCTTCATCTGTATCATAAAAATAGAGTTGAATTCCACATGCTTTGTCCCCTGATGGCACCAAACTGTCCAGCATATGATAAACCTGTCCCTGTACGCGGAAAGTATAAACTCCATGCCTGTTTTTTGTAAGCTCCTTATCATACTTTGCGGCATACGATGTAAAAGCCAGATTATTATTATACGTACGGATATTTTTACGAAAGTGTTCATATTGTTCATCATGCCCAACAATCAGGTGCTTAAGAGAATAAGGCATTGTTGGCGCTACTATAGATATCTCCCTTGTACGACAGCAAAATGATGGGGGTTCCAAATAAAATCATTTGGCGGCACAAAATTCACACTCCGGAGCATCAGGAAGTATAAAGGTTTCCTGCGGAATATTGTCCAATAGAGAGTAGTTTGTCTTCTTCACTCGACGAGCTACAAAACAAAGAGGCAGTAAATTAAGGAGAAAATGTGCATAGATGAACAATAATGAAAGCAGTCTATATAGGATTCAAATCGTAGAGGCATGAATGTGAGGCAGTATATGTTTGATATGGATAACCATCAGAAGGCACAAAAAGCCTTTTCCGAAAACTGTAAAAATGAGGGAGGGGGAAATCAGTTAGATGCATACACATATGTTTTTCTATCTTGGAAAGCAGCGAGGAGAAATTTATAAGTACATGCACAATTTTGCGAGCACTAAATACGAAGAAGAAAAGCAAATATAAGCGGGAATAAAACGGTTTAATTTATGGGATAGTATTAAGGTTTAAAATTAAGAGGGCAAAGTAGAAAACAGAAAGCCGAAGATATTTGAAACACTTACCCGTTGAAGAAGAAGACAATGGAACTGTTGGATCCAAGTGAGGCGCTGGAGCAAAAGAAGTTTGGTCATTTTGATCAATGGAGATGGCATGACTAACTGGTTCAACAGAGTTGTCACCCTGTATACCATCAACGGTGTAACCTGTATCCTCAGTATTAAGAAAATCGTTTGTATTTGTCTGAATGCGAATTTCATTATTATTATTTCTATTTCGTCTTGCAGCATAGGCCTCTCGACGATGACGTAAAAGTTCATCTTGCTTATGTTGCGCCATTTGGGCATATCGCTTACGTCGTTCTGCATTTTTATCGATTCTATCCATGTTTCTATCGGATCAGGGGAAAAAAACAGCAAAGTATGAAAACGAAAGAGAAAAATAACAAAGTGTAGAGTTAGAGTTAGAGGAGCCGTAAAGTATAAAATAAAGAATATAATCAGAACAATAGGAAAAAGGAAAAACGGCAAAGAGAAATGTCAGACATCACACGGTGTTTCTACAGGTGCATGTCACTATTGATATGTTGAGCACAAGAATTTCAAAGTATGCAATCATATTGTAAAATCTGTAGGAGTAAAGTTACCTGGTTGCAGAAAACAATGCTAAGAAGAATCGGGAGGGTGGATATTGAACCGTACAGAACGAGGAAAAAAGATAACAGGAAATAGAGAGCACAGACATTGCAGAACACATAAACAGAAGAAAATAAGATAAAAGGAGAAAGAATCGAAGGAAAGAAATTAGCTAGGTATCAACAGAAAAAGCAACATACATATTCCAAACGAAACAGGGAAAAATAAAGAAAGGGGGTTGCAAAGATTAGCAGGAAGGAAAAAGCACCTGTCAAAAAAAGAAGACAACAACAAGGAAGAAGGGGATGAACGTTTTAAAAAAAAAAAGACAAGAAGTGTATCTTGATAAATAAACAGCAATCAGACTAAATGCTGAGTAACGTAAGTTTTTTTTTTTTTTTTGGCGGTACATCAACATGATGACAATTTAATAGATCTCGTATCAGTTCAAGACGTCTAAAGAAAGATGTTTACTTCTAGGAGAAAAGGAATTTGTTAAAAGATAATGGTTATTGGGAAAATTTTTTTTTTCCAATTTTTCTTTTGTGGTTATGTGCACAAAACGTACTTTGATGTCTCGAATGCATAGTGCTGATTGCGTGTTTAGCACAGAAAATGATAAGACATACATGTTTATGACCACACGTAAGAACAGAAACACGATTTATATATATTGATATCTGACACGATTGATTTATCCGTTGATTTATTTATTATCAAGTAACATAAAAAGAAACACTGAAACACACGTGATATATAGCGATGATTGTCAGTTATATCTTTGGGAATGGTTGGAAACAACAAGATAGGATAACACCGTGGGTCAGTGATAACACCCAACAAGAATCAGTGCTGTCGATTTTTTTTTGTGTCCATAGATATTTTTTTATTCTAATCGTAAATATCTGAAAAATAATCAATACCTGCCGTGCTAAACAGAGCCGTCTACTTGTGCAATTCAGCAGAGGTACACCGTTTTCGTGCCGAGCTTGTGCTACACGGGAGAATATATAGTTTTGCTAAAAAGAAGAATACATAGTTTAGCTAAATAGGAGAAGCATGGAGTTCTGGTGGATATAAAAAAAAACGTCCGGTTCCGTTACGGTTCTGCTACGAAGTGGATTCACGAGTTCTGAATTGTAGCAGAACTACAGGGTTCTGTAACGCGAGAGGGCCTCATGGTTCCGAGGCGTAGTCATGTTAAATAGTAAAGCCATGTGGTTGTGGATGGAAGTAAATAACAGAACGTCGGGTTTGTTACGGTTCTATGAGGTAGCTAAACCGTGAGTTCTGTGATAGAGCAGAACCGTGAGGTGTGCACCGCAGCAAAACCATATCGGTCTGCTATGTGCCAGTCATATGCGTTCATGGAAAGAGGGTAAATTATCCAGGCAGACAGGGAATCAGCATCGTAAGCAATCAACCAATCAAGGAAAATAATGATTCTGCTATGTAGCGGCGGACTACAAGGTTCTGCTATGTAGCAGGACTACATGATAGCGGGACTACATGGTTTCGCTATGTAGCGGGACTACATGGATCTGCTATTTAGCGGGACTACATGGTTCTGCTATGTAGCGGGACTACATGGTTCTGCTATGCAGGACTACATGGTTCTGCTATGTAGCGGGACGTTGCGGAACTACATGGTTCTGCTATGTAACGGGACTACATGGTTCTATTATGTAGCGGGACTACATGGTTCTGCTATGTAGCGGGGCTACATGGTTCTGCTATGTAGCGGAACTATATGGTTCTGCTATGTAGCGGGTTCTGTTATGTAGCGGGACTACATGGTTCTGCTATGTAGCGAGACTACATGGTTCTGCTATGTAGCGGGACGTAACGGAACTACATGGTTCTGGTATGTAGCGGGACTACATGGTTCTGCTATGTAGCGGGACTACATGGTTCTGCTATGTAGCGGGACTATATGGTTCTGCTATGTAGCGGGACTACATAGTTCTACTATGTAGTGGCGGAACTACATGGTTCTGCTATATAGCGGAACTACATGGTTCTGACTTTAAATTATTTATTTATTTTTTCCGTTTGAAAACATCCTCTTTTCAGAAATGGGCGATCAAATTAAGCGAGGTCACAATATTAAGTACGATAAAACATATTTATGTAAATAACAAACACAAGCGTTCAGTGATAAGTATAATATCTGTCGACACAGCCTTGAGAAACAAAAAAAAGATTGTTTTTAATATGTACACAAGCAGTGGCATTGTTGTATGGACACAACAAAAAGACAAAAAAGAAAGTTGATTTGGTGGTTCTCCACGGACCACCACAACAAAAGCATCTTATCACGCTGAGTTCAGATCAGTTTTTTCTTTTGTTAGGAAGGTTTGCATGTATGGGTTCCGGAAGCTCCCCGCTTTCTAGGGTATCATGTTCCACATCTTCAAACTTACGAAGCAGTGAAGCTTTGGCTCTGGACGAAGAAGGCATTGTTTCTGAAATCAGCAAAGTAGAACGGTGAAGTTATCACATTATAAATAGAATAACAAGGAAGAATCACAACACTGGAAAAACATACAGAAGGCGCACCTGGTTCGCATCCAGTTAAAGCAACCAAAGACGAAGAAGAAGGGCCAATGGTAGCTTGTTCAGAAAGGGAGGGTGTACATGGTTCAGATCCACTTAAAGCAACGAAAGAGGAAGGAGAAAGACCAACGGTAGATTGTTCAGAAAGGGAGGGCGCACCACCTGGTTCATATCCTGTTCAAGTAACGAAAGATCTGGTTAAAGTAACAAAAGATGAAGAAGAAGGGCGAACGGTTGATTATCAAGAAAGGAATAGACCATCAGGGTTATATTCAGACGCATCACAATAATATATGACCGTGAACCGCTGTTTGATATCTATTGATTCAGAGCGAACAGGTCTGATATGCACAACAAATGTTTTTTCTTTAAGTGCTTGGTGGACATCATTGAGGAGGAGTTCAATGTTCTTGTAAAAAAGCTGGGAAAAATATTAGTATAGCAAATTCGAAAGGGAACGCGTATGATATACATTGAGTGGTCAGATGAAGAACAAAGAGTCTGAGTAAACTAATATCCAAAACAAATCATGCAGGAACCACATAAATAGAACCTTGGTAAAATGTTCCATTGCTTGAACAACTGTGAAGCTCAGTAATTTTTCAGCTAACTCTCCAAATACAGATGCAGTTATCTTGCCAGTGTCATCTTGTAAATCAACATTAAACCGACATCTATAAAGTACAAAGTATAAACACACAGGAAGAAGATTAGACAATGAAGCAGAGACATCGCAATATGGCTGGAAAAGTCCGACTAATAATTCAGGACAAGACAAACCATAACATAAATCTGATTAAATGATATCAAAAGATACCTTGGTTTGGCCGTTCCTCTTTGGTTGCACGAATTGCACAAGAAATCAACATCAAGGGAAGCTGAGGTGGAGTGGAAACAATTGCTACAGGCCATGTACCAATATTTTTGGAAAATGTGTTCAAAGGAGAGCTGCACCTTTACCCATGCTGTCTGAAATGACCTCATAGATGACATAAGCAAAATCCGATGGGTACGAAGAAGCATTTATACGGAAAATCCTTTTGTTTTTTTTTTTGTTGGACGAAATGGCTTACCCTTTGTGCTGCTGTTAGGTTACATATGCTGGTTATTTTTTCAGTTGCTGTGAAAGAGATATCAGGGTTGTAGTAATCGTACTTTTTATGCCGAATTATATCCTGAAGTAATCCATCATTTCTCAGAGCCCTAAAAAAGGAATAATTCAGTGATATATAATATGTAATAGCTATATAGGTTAAAATCCAAATAACTTTACAAAAAACTCACAATTATTGCATAGTTTATATTCATAACAATTACCAGTTTTTTAGCTGTCGTGCTTCTCGAATCGGAGGATCAACAAGGATAGCCGAGGCAAACCAAGTAGAGAGCGCCACACCTTGTAAAAAGAAATCGAACAGATAAAATCCGCGGGTATAGAAAAGAAGAAATGAAAAGATAAAGGGAGGATGGATTTGTTGTTAATACCGTTGTAAGAATTTACTTTGAGTCTTCTCCCAACAATAACAGGATATGTACGGAGGCTCTGCAAGATCCGTTGTCCTTCATTGTGGACGAAATCATCCCAAAAAGATAACTTAAGGCTCTGAAAACTGTTTTTTTGAAAAGATATATCGGTTAAGGGCGCATCACTATTTTGTTACAGATGGAAAAGACTAAGGGACCTTACTCTTCATTCACAATCACAAATTTTTGAACAACACAATTCCTTTCTTGTCTAGTGATGTTTGTTGGATCCAACGCAGAAATGACAACGGCCAAAATATCTGGATGAAAAAGTAACCAGAAAAGAGGAAAAAGAATAAATATCCCAGTAAAAAGCAAAACATATATAAGCCGGGAAAATAAATGCGTAGGAAAAAGCAAGATGGATCTACAAGTAAACATACCTACAGATTTGTCTCTCTGATCCATATACTGTGCCAAATCTGTAAATGGTGCATATTTAAACTTTACAGGCATTACATCATCTTCGTTCTTTAATTCCTCTACAAGTGTTCTTGTAGAAATGACCCATTGAGTTTTGATATTGGAGTTCTGAAACTTTGGAGGAATCGGTCTTACGGCGGCATTCGATACAAGATAAGTTTTGTAGATCTGCAACATGGGGCCCATTCTAGGGATGTCTGCGTTAAACATTATTCCTTTCACTTGAGTTCCCTACGCCAAAAGGGAGACAAGCACGAGGTTAGACATCCTTATATTATTTTCGAGCTAAATTTTTTTTTTTTTATAACCACGATGTTCAAGACGCTGCATGCCAGAAATTATAATTAAGTTGTAAAAACGCGGAATAAGCTCTTGCTTCCAAAAAAAGAATATGTTGGAGATCCATAGTCGTGCAAACAAAAGATCGAAACATATACAATAAGTTTTTTATTTCAAATAGATCCTAAGATAAAAATCCATACCTCTGAATCCATGAAGATATATTTCTGCTTTTTCGTTGGGGTATTAATTGATGTTGTAACATGTTGCTTTTCTTGGACCGTGATCTTACAGGTCCAGTTTTGCGTATCAGGAGTGATATCTTTTATAAGAGAATAATTGGCCATCCTTTAAAAAAAAACAGCAACGGCAATAAAAGAAAGCAGGGGAAAAAGGTCATGGGAAAAAGTGCCAAATAAGATTGGAATTATGAACATATGTACCTGAAGGAACAATGAAAACGCGACAATTTATGGAGACTGAACATGATAATAAAAAACCAATATTTTTTGTTTTACCGCCCGAGATTAGATTATAAAACGTTTACATGAACAATTGAGAAATAGCACAACATTTAACATGCTTGGCAAAAAAATTCTGCGAACAATTTGTTTGGAGTGCCACGCCAATTGCATTGTCACAAACTTAACGTTAGAGGGTCGCAGCAATATAAGTTATTGTAAATCCCAAGCATACAGCCATAGAAGAGTTGGGATGTCATAGACATAAGGAGAGAAGAGAAAAGAGAACGGCGAGTAGAAAGCACAAAGAGTACAAATCGATCAAGGAAACAAAGCAAATTAATTATCCGAATCATTATAAACGCGAAAAGAAAAAAGAAACCATCATGGTAGAGATAAACAAGGGAAAAACAAGAACTTGGTCGAAAGAGAAGAGAAGGGCCAGAAATCTTCATGAGAAAGAAGGAATCGATCCACATAGATATACACCAACAATACCACCTCCGTACGAAAGCGAAAACGTGCACTTCATCCACCGCAATCATAACAATAAAAAAAAAAAATAACTCCCATCACCTCAATTCGGCTAAAAAAATAAAATTTCTGGGCAAAAGAAATATAACAAGGAATACTTGTTTGATTATCTTATTTAGTTATTTTTTTTTATAATTTTTTGATGTGCTATATTATATTTAATTAATAACAGAAAACAGAAGACCGTCCCATTTTTGCGACGTGGAATTACGTGTTCAGGATCAAAGGTTATAACATGTGCGTGTTCAGGACAAGAGGTGACAACACAGACAGCATATACCTCCAACATCATTTTTTTTTATTTAAATTTACCAGAGAAGACGTATCTGTGTCTGGAACACCTAGTCTCTATTGCGTGTTCACAAGAAGAAAGGTTGCAACATATTCGTGTTTAGAATAAGAGGGCACAAAAACACACCATATTATTGTCAGTAACATCCAGATTTTTACTGCGAACGAAAGAACAATACACTGGACCATTGGGCGTTCAGGAGGACGCGATAGAACACACACAAACAATACAGGAACATTTATATAACTGTTTATGTTAGTAGAATCAATTATTCTAATACACGTGAGACACACGGCCACCCAACCACTCTTTGATAGCGACCACTCCTAGAGAATTAATTGGAAGAACTGCTACAGAAACGTCGAACGGCAGGATCTCATACCAGAAACTTTGACGTGTCCAACGCTGTATCACGAGTTGAGGACGAAAGGTTACGACACATGCGCAGAAAGCAAAAAAGGTAACAACAGAAACACAATACACGGAGAACATATATTTTTTTTTTTTCGTTAACAGAGAAGAGGAATTGGTGTCTTCAATCTACGGTCTCCATCGGGTGTTCACAAGAAGAAAGGTTGCAACATATCTGCGTTCAAGACAAGAGGCCACAAGAGGGACACCATATCATTGTCAGTAACATCCACATTTCTTCTGTGAAAGAATAAGCAATGCAATCATTCCGCGTTCAGGACGAGATGATAGAACACACCGAAACAATATAGGAAGATTAGAGATCACTTTTTACGTTACAATAACCAATCATTCCAAAACAGGCGAGATACACGTCCCCCCAACCACTCCCTGATAGAACCACTCCCACATAATTAACCGCCAGAACCGGCACAGGGACTTTGAATGTCAGAATACAATCCCGAAAATCTCATACGATTAGTAACATCACACATAATTAACCCATATGTCTTTTCCGAGGCTATGTATCCAGGGACAGTAGCTGTGTCGAAGATCGCTTATGCATCCCGATACTCAGTTGTATACATCAGAATAGAAGTTTACCTATGTAGCACAAGAGAACAAGCCCTGCATATTACAGCACAAGGAAAAGTACAGTCATGTAGCGTACAACCAAACAATGGTCCACAACAGGATATTGCTAAACCACTTCTAAATGACTTCTAATATTTTTCGGACATACGATGCATATATCTTATTCTTTTTAATTCAGGAAATGTAAGCTAAAAAACCAAAGAACCATAAAAAAAAAAATCGGAAATGCAATATCTATATATCCTATCCAAACACAATCCAAATGGAATATCTGTAAGAGGAAAAAATGTTTGAAATGTAAAAAAACCAAAAACCATAAAAAGAAACAAAAACAAAAAAATTCTTTTGATATCACATAATATTATAATAGCATAAATTCTATAATTAGATGGATACAGTGGTGGGTTGTGCAGAAAAACGTAGGTCTGCAACGCGCACACCCACGGTGTCCTCCGAAGAGAAGTACCATTTAGGTCTGTACTGGGCAGAACCACGTAGACCTGTGCAGCGTAGGACCACGCGATCGCGCGCTCTGTGGCATGCGATTCTAAAGCGTGCAGAACCTGGAGATCCTCTGCACTGCAGAACTACTTGGAATCATGCAGAACCGCCCTCGCACAGAACAACGCGGATCTGCACGGCCAACCACGGTGGTTGTGGGCTAGCAACCACGTAGTTCTTCATGTTGACAGCAGAACTACCTTAAGTCATCCAGAGCAACCACTGCACAGAACCACATGGTACTGCGAGGCGAACCATCTAGTTCTGCATTGCGCGGAACAACGTGATACGGTAGTAACAAAAATCCTCTGCTGACTCAGCATTTAATATTTTTATCATGTATGTTACAAATCGATAACCTAATTTAAAAAAAAAAAAAAAGAAAAGAAAAAAACGGCGAACCTGGATAGCAGAACCACGGAGTTTTGTTACATCGCAGAACAACGACATACACCGCATAGCAGAACCACGGAGTTGTGCCATATTGCAGAACCTGATGATACGGACCGCAACGTAGTTTTGCAAAGATACAGTATGCAATCCCGACGGCATGGTTCTGCTGAACAGGAGAACAATTTCGTCCGCCTCCCGAGTCCTGCTATACAGTAGGGCCAGACCGTTCTTCCTGGGAAAGTTAGTTGTGCTACGTCGCAGAACCACGTCATCCTGCCGAACAGCAGAACCACAGAGTTCTGCCATGGACGCAGCACAACCTCATGGTTCTGCTTCGAATGTTCCGCTATATCACAGAAACGTCTTGTTCTACTATAGCACAGAATAGTAGGATATGCCATCCAGCAGAACCCCGTAGTTCCACACCGCAGAAGCACGGAGTCCTCTTTTGTAAATAATTTTGGAATTTACGCAAGTTTTTTTTTAAATCCTATTTTTGATCCTTCATGAATTTCAGCGCTCATTAAATATCAAATCCTTACGAGATCATTATCTTCGTTGCATTTTTTTTACCATCCTACCTAGCAGAACCACACCGTTCGCTGCATAAGCCCTGCCACACAACACAACATCAGAGTAGTCTTTTTTGTTGGATCTTTAAATAACGTTGCAATTATTTCTTTCTTAGCTTTAATTCCTCTCCTTTGTTGATTTTCTTGCCTATCAAATATCTAATCCTGTGAACATTAATATCTTCACAGGAAATTCAACCACAACACAAAAGATGTAACATTTTTTAACCAATTGTTGCCTTTTTTTCTTAAATATATCTTCAGTTCCTTTTCCCATGAATTTTCTCACGCCAAACTTCCATTTTTCTCGACATTAATATTCCTGTCCCGGGACCTCGGGGTAAAAATTGTTTTACCGTTACCACAGAGCAGGACGGAAAAGTTCGGGCACGGAGCAGAACCGTTTTGTTCTGCTTCACGAGGTTAGTTCAGCAACCTCGCAGAACCACATAGTTCTGCCGCATAGTCGAACCACAGTTCTGCTATGCACCAAGCCACATATTTCCGTTCTGCGCAGAACAACACGGTTCTGCTCAGCATGCTCAGTCGACGAAGGCCAAATACTCCAGGCAGATCGTACAGTTCCTTCGGAAGAAGTAAACCAATAAAGATTGTCAGAGCATAAAATTTACCGTTTTCATTTCTTGCCTTCATTGAAGAAATCTTCCGCGAGACAATGTTTTCGCCACAAGTTTTTTAACACTCAAAAGACCCGAAAACCAACAATGGCAAGACCACATCTCTTAAACCAGGACACAATACTAAACTCTAACACAAAAAGCAACTGCAGGAGCACGTAATACTGCAAGATCCCGGATACGACAACGCCCTGGAGAACCACCCACGGAGCCGGTGAAGTGCAGAGGTACAAACCTGTTGATTCCATAAGGATTGCTTCTGATAGCTGGTTAACTTACATCGATCGAATCCCATTGTTCCCTAGCCCACGCGAAAAGCACAGCCAACCAATGCAACTTAACCAGCCATCAGAACAATCCCCATAGAACCAACACGTGTGCAGCTCTCCACTCCTCCGGGTCCATGCGGTTTTCCATTCACAGTCTGCCCAACACCTGCACAATGGCCGCGGAAGCAAACCTGCACCTTGCCAGACCTGCACCAAATCCATGCGCCATCCGTCACTGTGGACGTCGAGTAGCTCTGCAAACACCCCATAAGCAGCAACGTACCCTCCCTGCCGAGACACCTACGAGTAGCAGCCAAACAAAGCCCAATAAAAATAAACCAAACATCCCAAAAGAGGACATCAAACATCTCAAAACAGGGAAAACAAACACAAACCCTCAAAACAGAAGGAAAATAACAACAGTAAACCTGTTTGCAAACATCCCATAAGCAGCAAGGTACCCTCCCTGCCGAGACACCTACAAGAAGTAGCTAAACAAAGCCCAATCAAAATAAACCAAACATCCCAAAAGAGAGGATAAAACATCCCAAAACAGGGAAAATAAACACAAACCCTGAACACAAAAGGAAAATAGCAACAGTAAACCCGACCGCGCATCATCAGCAACATAGAAAAGCGGATCGCATAAAGAATGGGAAAAAGGTCGAAGCTGAACGTCTCCATTCCCCCCCCAGAGAGACAAACCTCTATACCGAAAGCAAAGACAAGTATAACCTCCGCAACGCATCCCAAAACAGGGAAAAAACGCACAAACCCTGAACAAAGAGGAAGAGGATAAATATATTCGCCATACTGGGAAACTCTGCAAGAGAAAAGCTCAGCGGCCATCTCCATCAACACCCTGAACAACAGTCCCGCACGACTCACAGAGACAAACCTTCAAAAGGAAAAAGACAAAGAGAAACCATCAAAACAGAGAGAAGAAGAAAAGGAAAACCGCCATAATCGGACCTTTAAAAGGAACTCAAAGACAAATCACACCAGCGAAGAGAAGAGAAGAAGAAGAAGAGAAGAGAATCTGGCACAATCAATACCTGAAACTGGACCGATCCACTCGCCCCACTCAGAGAGCGAGATACAAAGAAAGAGAGCACTCGTCCTGCTTTTGTCATGAGATGAGAACAGAAGACACAACAAAGAAGAATTAAGACGCAAAGGTCTAATCACAACGAGTACGAGTCCTCTCAACCACTCCAGACACGTCTTCCGCGAGATCCAGAACCAAATCTGGTTGATTAAGATCTCTGATGATGACAACAGACAAAGACAAACAAAATAAGAAAGAGAAAGGGCAGGAGAAAGAGGGAAAAAAGCAAAGAACGACAAAAAAACAAAGAATCAGCTCCACCTCACCAACGACCTAAAAGACAGAAGAAGGAAACAACGGGCCACATAGGCTCCACCTCACCAACGACCAATCACCTTGCGCCAATTGGAGGACGACGAAATCCAAGTGGCAAGGGGTCTTTCACGCTTATATCTATATTGTTAATAACTCGATCCATAAGGACTCAGAGCTGCGGCTGTCTCGCCTAAACTCAAACTAGACAAACAAAATTCTTTGGAGAAAAATTCAAATTATCTCACAAATTGGGTCATTACTTCAAATTTTCAAAAACAAATCTTAACTCATTTGCATAATAAAGTTCTCAAACTCATGGTTAAGCCACATGGCCCAATAACTAAAGGAGGGAGTTATATTTTTCTTCAAAACTAAGCATGCAACTATCTCCCTTACTGGACATGGCTATTGTATCTCTCTCTTAATTCACATCCTCAAGACCAGGCGTTGCGCCCACAACATCTTGATTTCCTGGGAGAACAAGGGAGGCCCAGATCAAACAGGCAGTAAATCGGAGGTTTGGATCAAATGTTGACTTAAAACTTTTAGATCAAAAGATTTTAACTCGAAGGTTCAAATTAGATAATTATTCACCCGGTGTTTATTCAGACAATTGTTGACTTAGAGATCCAAATTGAAAAATGTATTGACGCAAAGGTTCAAGTGTAGATACACATTGACCCAAAGATCCTGTTTCAAATATGTGTCGACTCAAAGGTCCAAATTCCAACAAATGGTGTCCCTAAGGTCCAAATCCTGACAAATCCTAACATAGAGGTCTAGTCAGATAAATATTAACCTAGCGGTTCAATTTAGATAAATGGTCAGAGAAACTTTGCATTAATAAAGTATCTTCTCGTTCGAAAAAAAAAAAATAGTTGCAAAACTTTATTCGAGAAAAATGTGGCAAATAAATTACATTTGAAGAAAAAGTTCTATAAATTTTGACCTAGTTAAACCGCTTTGAACATCTGACTTTGACCAAGCCACAAGTGAACTAGTTAGACATTGGTTCTTGACACCGATGTCCCATGAATCTAATGATAAAATACTAAATTCTCAAAATCAAAATCTTGAGTTTGAATTTTGAGATGAAAAATTAAGCATTTGGAGAAATAGCTCTTGTATTTGGAGAAATAGCTCTTAAATTGGATCTCACAACTATTCAAATCGGATTAGTCAAGTTTTTAGATAACAATTATAAAGTTAAAAAAAAAATTCTTAATCAATTAAAGAAGAGTGAAGTAAAACTGGAGAAAGAAAACAAGATGGCATTGCTTCAAACGTTATTTTCTGATATATATGGAAATAATTTATAGATTTTGTGCAGGAATTAAGAAATACTTACTTCATAGAACATGTACAGTCAAATTGGCAAGCCATAATATTCGATGGAAATCAAAATTTAGTTTATTAGAGAAAATTTTAAAAGGTAATTTTTCACTCATTTTTTCCTTCAACTACCAAGCATTACCCAAGGAGAGACTGTGTGGAACTTGTCTCCATGTAATGCAAACACTAAAAAGGAAGGAGGGTTAACCCGGTTTTTATTGGGTTTCGGTTGAGATGGATCATTACATGATACATTAGAGGTCCTTGGGAGAAATAAATAAATAAATAACCATCTGCCAAATAGTTCCACTTCCTGCTATATTCCCTTATGGCGGAGCAGCCGCTCGTATTGGAACCAATGTCATATTCGGCATTTATCTTTGCAATGTGCTCTACTCAGTGGCCGATCTGTTAGATTATGGTGACTCAATCACGCAACGGAAGCAATAATTAACATTTTTCAGAATCATAAAAGATCAAGTTTACGGTATACCTTAATCGGTGATTCGAATAATTTCGGAAACCGCAAACTTTGAACTGGAGCAACTCGCAGTCGGGATGATAGTTATGTAAGACGAACTATTAACACGATACCACGACGTTCCAACCCTTAACCCGGTGATTCGTGCGTTGATCGGAATCAATCCCTCTTGATCATCATCTCTCTTGATGTTCTCTCCTTTTTTTTTTCCATTTTTTTCTATCTAAAACTTAACTTACTTTTTGTTTTTTGTTTTAGAATCATAACTCCCGTAGGAGTTATTTGGAGAGTGAAATTAGGGGAGAGTGGGGTAATGGGTAACTACCCATTACCCCCTTTGTTTGGAAATTTAAATAGCCCCACGTGGGCATTACACAACATCTCCCACTTGCACACGAGGGCATTCTATTTCCGTCATAAGATCACAACTCATGCGATCCACCATATCACCCTACAGGGTTTTCATACAGGGTTGGACGTCGTGCGACTAGCGAGTACACCTGCAAACAAAAACTCCTCGACACACCTGTTAGGATGATCGAGTAGTCACCGTTAATATCATAAGAAAGCTCGCTGTACCCCAGATCCAAGACTAATTACATTTATCGAGTTACTTTCCTCACCAAAAGTAATCCCCAGCTATCACTCGACTATGTATTCACTATCATATTCAAATCCCTACATGGATGAACATAAAAGACCGGTCGGTGAATACAACATAACAATGCAATGTCAATTGGTCTTCCTTTTCCCAAACTCGAATCTATCGATCTCAATTCGGCTGCTTTCCTAGACCTGTCACTTAGACCTTAATTTATCTTCCGGGCCATTGGTAAATAGACTAAAGTAGCAAACACTGAATCATGATCTCAAGAGACAGCCGAAAGTAATAAGGGTACAAGAGATCCCACCCAATGGATCTCGAATCTCACACAGTGGGGCTTGGGGATAAGTTTTAAATTATTGTCTCAAGTAATATAGCTCCCACTATCCCAAGTCGTCTTTTCACACGTGGTATGAAAACACGTGCCACAGTGTTACTCTCCCATCTCTCAGAAGGGCATATGTCAGATTTCTCTAACACTGTGCAGGTACGAGGACACAGTCTACTCATAAGACTTTACCTAGAGATCTCAGAAAGAGTACCTATGAGACAATATCACAAATTACAGGTGATATCCGAGATCTCAAACCTGGCTTCTCACAGGCAACATGGATGTGGGTACTTCCATGTCGGTCATATCGCATATGACCTCATCCTGAACACGTATCAGGGCGACTTATGTTCTAGCAGGGCCACTCTCAAAACCTCTTACAGCTAGAAACCGTCTCATCCCCGCTCACTCAGAGCCAGAGGTGGTCACTCGTGTGAGAGAGTCGACCTCGCCTGCCCGACATATCTATTACATATATATGATAATTAAAAGTAAGTGCATTAAATGAAAAATATAATGCAAAAGTGACTGAATAATGCACTATAATCATATATATATATAATCAATAAGCATCAACGTCATCATTAAGTACAAACTGAGAAATGTTAGTAGATATTCAAACCCAATGACTCTCTATGCCCTAAAAAAGAGTCTCTAGTGATGGGTTTAGTGAAGGGGTCAGCCACCATGCTGTGTGTCGAAATGTACTTGACGGTCACTTCACCCTTCTCGATGATGTCTCTAACATAATGGTATCTGGTGTCGATGTGTTTAGTTCTACTATGAAACTTAGGGTCTCGAGTGTAAGCGATAGCGGTCTGATTATCACAATAAATCATTACAGGTCTCCCACTATCCGCTACAATCCCTAAGTCATTCAGTAGTCTCCGGAGCCAAACACTCTCCTGAACTGCAACTGAGCACGCCACGAACTCAGCCTCCATCGTAGATAGAGTAACACAGGTTTGCTTCTTACTGCTCCAACAGATAGCTCCGCCATTGAGCAAGAAAGCAAAACCTGATGTCGATTTGCGTTTATCCAAATCACCTCCCCAGTCGGCGTCCGAATAGCCCACAAGGCGCAAATCGCCTCCTCCGTAACTCAAGGAGAAGTTTGCAGTTCCTTTTAGATATCGGAAAATCCTTTTCACTGCTCTCCAGTGACCCCTTCCAGGATTTGCCTGATATCTGCTCACCAGACCAACTGCATAACAAATGTCCGGTCTAGTACACAACATTGTGTACATCAAACTTCCCACTGCACTGGAATAAGGTACTTTACTCATTTCCCTTACTTCTTCCTGAGTTTTCGGACACATATCCAGGCTCAGGCCTTCACCTTTGGCGATCGGAGTATCTATGGGATTACAATCATTCATCCCAAAACGCTCGAGAATTTTCTTAATGTAGGTCTCTTGTGAAAGAGCCAACATCTTTCTCGAGCGATCCCTCTGGATCTTAACTCCAAGGATGAATTCAGCTTTACCCATGTCTTTCATGTCGAAACTGGATGACAACCATGCTTTGATGGTCTTTAAATACTTAATGTTGTTCCCAGCCAACATTATGTCATCCACATACAACGACAGGATCACAAAAGAGTTATCAAACCGAATCAGATAGACACAATGATCCTCCTCAACCATCGTAAAACCGTAAGATATCACCTCCTCGTGAAATCTTAGGTACCACCGCCTGGATGATTGCTTTAGACCGTATATCGACTTCCGAAGTCGACAGACCTTGTCCTCTTGACCTACCAGAACAAACCCAGGGGGCTGTTCCATGTAGATCTCCTCATCCAGGCTCCCGTTAAGAAAAGCGGTTTTAACGTCCATCTGGTATAACTCAAGATCCATACTAGCGACAATCGCCAAAAGTAAACGGATCGAAATAAATTTAACTACTGGAGAGAAAGTCTCCTCGTAGTCAATGCCCTTGGTCTGCGTGTAACCCTTGGCTACCAGACGGGCCTTGTACCTCTCAATCGATCCGTCGGCCTTTCTTTTAATTTTGAAAACCCACTTGTTTCCAATGGCCTTTCTTTCCTCAGGTAAGTCAACTAGCTCCTAGACTTCGTTGACTCTCATTGATTCCATTTCTTCGTGCATGGCTTGTAACCATTGGTCCTTTGCTAAACCCTCGAGAGCCTCCTGTGCAGTCCTTGGCTCTTCATCGTCCTCAGGAGTTACAATGAGGATCTCATCCTCAATCGGGAAACGGCGACGTGGCACTTGTCCCCGACTACTCCTTCGAGGAGAGAGAGGTCCCACACCTTGAGATGGATTGCTCCCACTAAGATCAAGATCCATAATCGGCTCTTGAATCTTGTCACTGGGTTCGGCTGAGCCACTAGGCTCATCCATCTCGTAAAAAGTGAGATCTCGATCGATTTCTCCTCTTTTAGGGAAATCACTCTCGAGAAATGTGATATCACGAGACTCTATCTCGGTGACAGTACCGTCCGTATGTTCTCCTAGAAATACATATCCTTTGGATTGTTCAGAGTATCTAACAAAGATACACTTCTTTCCTCGCGGGCCTAACTTGCCGTACTGATGCGAGGAATCACGAACATACGCAGCGCAACCCCATGGCCTCAAGTGGCTAAGGTCAGGCTGTCTCCCTGTCCAAAACTCATATGGGGTGCTAACTACAGACTTTGTCAGAACACGGTTAAGGACGTAGGCCGCAGTCAACAACGCATCCCCCCAATGGGAGATAGGTAGGTTGGCTTGTGCCATCATCGACCTCACCATCTCCAACAGAGTCCTATTCCTTCTCTCGGCTACTCCGTTCTGTTGAGGAGTAGCAGGAATAGTTAACTGTCTCGTAATACCTCTATCGGAACAGAGCTCTTTAAATTGCTCAGACAGATACTCGCGCCCCCGATCGGTTCTGAGAGTTTTCACCCTCAAGTCTAGCTGATTTTCAACCTCACTGATAAACCTCCTGAAGCATTCTAGTGCCTCAGACTTGTGTGAGATCAGGTAGACGTAACCGAAATGCGTGTAATCGTCTATAAACATAATAAAATACGTGGCTCCGTTTCGAGCTCTCACATTCATGGGTCCGTAAACGTCGGAATGGACCAATTGCAATGGAGTCTCAGCTCTTATTACTTTCCCAAATGGTTTTCTAGTGGCTTTACCCGCAAGGCAAAACTCACATACGGGCAACTGGACCTTGGTTAGCGGGCCTAGCAGGCCATTCGTAGCTAACCGGGCCATCCTTTCTTGCCCTATGTGGCCAAGCCTACTATGCCATACATTCACATCATCTACTACACTATCTGATGCAAAAGCAATAGTAGAAGAAGAATAAATCTGATAAGATGAAATCATATCCAGTACATAAAGTCCCTCATGGACCAAACCGGAACAAATTAAAGAACTGTCATAAGTAATGGAAACTCTAGAGTTTCCTAGCAACACTGAATATCCTAACAAATCCAAACATCGGACAGATACTAGATTCCGCCTAATCTCAGGAGCATACAAAACATCATGAAGATAAAAGACTTGGTCACTTCGTAGCAATAGCTTGCAAGTGCCAATCCCTTTCACTTCCACGAATGCTCCATTCCCCACGTACAGTCTCCTCGCCTGGGGACTTAAACGGCGGAACTCCACGTATGCGCTCCTGTCTCGAGCTACATGGTCCGTGGCTCCTGAGTCTACAATCCACAAAGGAGAAGAGTTAATGAGCATCATACTAGATGACACGTAACTCAAACCATATAAAGAAGAAGGACATACCTTTCGCTCGCCACACTCGCGTGCGAAATGCCCAAGCTTGCCACAAACATAGCATTGGACTTTGCTCTTATCGAGCTCCTTCTTCTTGCGCTTCTGTCCTTTGTCGTCGGTCTTGGCAGGTTGCTTCTTCTTGCCTTGGCCCTTGGCCTTCTTCTCATGCTTGCGCCACTTGCGCTTTAAACCCCGGGAGCCCTTACTCGACTCCGCAAAATTAGCATGAGCAGAAGAAGACCTAGCCATCTCCTGACGCTCCTCCTCGAGCTCACAGTGCCTACTCACGTCCATGAAAGTATGAATACTCTCAGTGTGCGTGAGATAGGTCTTAACCACATCCCAGGAGTCAGGCAAGGACTGGATCACACCCAGTACCTGAAGCTCATTAGACATCGCTCCCCCATATTCTTCAGAGAGGCGATCATACTCGACATGTGCATTAAATGTTGTTTCATTGTATGATCGTGCCTCTTCTTATAAGTGATGAACTTATAGGTCAGCATCCTCACCTTAGGAGCTGACGGGGCGCCATATTGCTCTCTCAGAGCATGCCAGATCGACTGTGCAGTAGGATACTGCTCGTAAATCGGAATCAGCTCATCGTGCATGCAGCTAAGAAGGATCACCCTCGCTTGGCTATCCTTCTTTTTCCAAGCACGATACACCTCCTGATCCCGTCGTGCTTGTGCCGTAGATCCCTCCCCGGGGTCCACCATCTCGTTCTTAAGAACTTCCCCGAGTTCTTGTTCCTCGAAGACAAACTGAACCTTTCGGTGCCAAATATCATAATTGTCACCGTTCAGTTTATCTCCCTTAACGAGATCTAGAACGACAGTCTTCGTAGCAGCCATGTCTCTGTCACACAGAAAAAGAGACGTCAGTGACTAATAATGCTTATTTTCACAATTTCGTACACTTTACGAATTAATAATCCAAAATGAATCGAGTATTGACCCCAAAGTGAGCATATGAGTCAATGGACACCATACACCACAACCCTGGATCTCATCTTTTTATCCGGACATTAATTCGGTGCACAAAATCCCACAAATAGTCACAAATTTCCTCATAGGACCCAGAAAAAAATTGAAAAAATCAATTTTGGACGACCTGACGCGCCGCCGGGGTCCCCACGTGCGGCCGCGCACCGGCGGCGCGTCTGCAGGCCCTGCCACGTGCCTCCACGCGCTGGCAGGAGCCTGGATCACATGCCAGACGCGCGGTGAGGTCTTCACGCGCCTCCACGCGCCTGTCGTGGCTCGGCTCACGCGGCGCGCGTGTCTCACGCGCTTCCACGCGCCCGCGCCGGCTCGGCTCACGCGCGCACGCGCCCTCACGCGCGGAGCCGAGTCAGCGGGTCGGTCAAAATGGGTCAGGTGACCCGACTGTGGGTTAACGGGTCGGGTTAGACCCGACACGTGTCGGGTCGTGGGTCGATGCTTGACCCGCCCCCGTCCCGCCCTTTTCCGAACCGCTTACACGCCTTACTCGCGCATGAGTGCCACGCGCCCGCTGGACGCGCTCCTGTGCGCGTGTGATGCACGCGCCCGCGGGTCTGGAGCTCATCTTCTTTACCCGACGGGTCTGCAACTGGGCTTTTCGACCCGGTTCTCCGAAAACCCAATTTCCGGTATAAACAACATGTAATATATATATCAAAATGTAGATCTAGCAGAGACAAACATAGATCTACCATTTTCATGTTCTGATTTGACCTAAAACTCGCCAAACCTGGGGTTGAATGGTTCGGTCACTATTCACGGTCGAATGCTTCAACCAGAATTTTCTTAACCCTATCTTGCCCAGAAAAATACGAAAAAATTATTTTCGTGTTCTACGTGAGTTGGGTAACGCAGTGGTATAATTGGATTCACGAAATTCATCCGTGATCTGAAACCCCAAATTTTATACCCTATCTTTTTATACCCAAATGAAATTCCGAAAAATTATTTAGAAATATATCTAACCTGGCTCTGATACCAATGTTAGATTATGGTGACTCAATCATGCAACGGAAGCAATAATTAATATTTTTCAGAATGATAAAAGATCAAGTTTACGGTATACCTTAATCGGTGATTCGAATAATTTCGGAAACCGCAAACTTTGAACTTGAGCAACTCGCAGTCGGGATGATAGTTACGTAAGACGAACTATTAACACGATACCACGACGTTCCAACTCTTAACCCGGTGATTCGTGCGTTGATCGGAATCAATCCCTCTTGATCATCATCTCTCTTGATGTTCTCTCCTTTTTTTTTCCATTTTTTTTTCTATCTAAAACTTAACTTACTTTTTGTTTTTTGTTTTAGAATCATAACTCCCGTAGGAGTTATTTGGAGAGTGAAATTAGGGGAGAGTGGGGTAATGGGTAACTACCCATTACCCCCTTTGTTTTGAAATTTAAATAGCCCCACGTGGGCATTACACAACACGATCAAATCGTCAGGTCAAACCGGGAACCCAATGAACCGGCCATTAATCCAGTATGGTTAGAGAGAGACCAAAAATGCATGTGTCGTGACCTGGTAAGAACTGGTCAATATCCAGTCGGGTCACATGCGGCCCGGTCAAAGCTGGATGTCCAAAGTGGTTTAACCGGGTTAATGCATTGGTTTCTTTTTTAAATCGTAAAAAATTCATCATCTCTCTCTCACACAATAATTAAAGGAGTAATTAAATTAATACTACTAAAAAATAGACTTTCAACGACGAAAAATTATCAACGGATTTTTTTCCGTTGATAATAGCGATGGAATTGTGACGGATTATCGATGAAAATTTTATCGATAGATTACCAACGGATTAGCGACGTATTTTGTATAATTTTTTTATTTTGTATAATTTTTTAATTTTAATTTTTTTGTAAACCTATCAGCACAGATTACTGATGGAAATTTTATCGATGGATTACCGACAAATTTTTAAATTTTTTTTAAAATTTTTAAAATTTTTTTAAAATTTTTAAAATTTTTTAAAATTTTTTAATTTTTTTAAAATTTTAATTTTTTGTAAACCCATCAGTGACGGATTACCAACGAAAAAATTAGCGACAGATTAGCGACTGATTTTTTTTTTAATTTTTAATTTTTTTAATTTTTAATTTTTTTAATTTTTTTAATTTTATTTAATATAATTATTTTTAATTTTATTTTATTTGTAGAAGGATAATATTATTTTATTTTTTAAAATTTTTTATTATTTTATTTTAAGGTAAAATAAAATTATTTCATTATTTTATAATAAATTATAATTTTATATTATTTCATTATTATTACAAATATGAGATAAAGATAATAAGTAAAAAAAAAAATGTAATATGATTATATATGGATTGTGGTTTGGTGGTTGTGTTGCTCATGAAGGTGTCTTTGTTCCAGGGTTCGAAGCGCACTCGAGGAGGGGGTTGGTTTGGTGAGCTGAGTGAAGCTTTTTTTTTTTACTATATTTAGCAATAGACTTTCAGTGATGGATTTTTCAGTCGTTAAAAGCCTATTTTCTAGTAATGTAAATATTATGAACTTGTCTAATCAAAGCAATCAGAAGGAAATTATAAATAATTGGAAAAGCAAGTCTTGTAATTTTGCAACAATCAAATGTATGAATATTCAACAAAAAATTGGGGAAAAAAGAGTTTTAATGATAGATGAATAATTAAATTTTCTTGATTATATTCTACTTATACTACATTAAATTTACAGTCCGTGAGAAAAAAATTAAATAAAAAAATGGTGAACTTTATTCTAAGTATTTTTCTCAAAATAAGTCAATTTCACATATTATTTTTATTTCTATTGTATATTTTCTCTCCAAAATAACAACTCCCACCATTTTCATTTTTTCTTATTATGTTATTCATGGGAGAAATATTCAAAAGAGCCCCCAGATTACCTTATTATAATATAAATATCTACATTTGGTATATATCAAATGATGCTACTCTTTGAGACAATCACACAAAAACCATGTATCCAAAAACCATCCCGCGTGAACACATGCACTACCAGAAACCTTTGCAATAGCCACTCAAATTCTTGCAATAGTTTTTTTTTTGTTAGTTCATTTTATTCAGATTTTTACTGCTCATTTGATCATCCAATCGTTGTTTGATATATATCAAACTACACTACTGAAAATTATCCTATGGTGTCTCTCTCTCTTTGTTGTTTTTGTGAGAATATCTTTATCACTACTCTTATTAGAGTTTATTCAACATTACTTTTATTAGAGTTTCTCTAACACTCATTGTATTAGAGCCTTTGTTGTTGCTCTTATCAAAGTATTTTTGTTACAACTCTTATCAAAGTTTTTCTATCACTGCACTTATGGGTATTGGCAGTCTTGGTGAAATCCAATGGCCCCTTCGTAGTATATCAACTCTTTCAAATTCAAGTGATTACCCTTACAATGCATTGAATTTGAAGAGATATTAAAAAATATTAAGTATCAAAATAAAATCAATTTTCAAGAAACATTAGACATTATAATAAATTAATAATTGATATTATTTTGAAAATGTTTGACTTTCTTTGTTTTTATATTTGTAATTGTTGGATTAGTATGCCCAAGAGGAAAATTTTGATAATTTAGGGATAATGAGATAACTCTTATTATCCCATTTACCACCACATTTACCACCTTATTAACCACTCATGAAAGGATAACTCCCCAATTAAGCCCAAGTGTGACCACGTGAATGAGAGCTTCTTCTTCCTCAAGAGAAACACTAGGGTTTAAAGACATATCTCTCTTGAGAGAGAGAAAACACTATGAAAGTTAGAGTTTCTCACATAGGAAAATCTCCCTCGTAAGAGAATTCACCCGACATGAGGCTTGAGGCGTCATGGATTTACGGTGGTGATTCGATTGCGTGATCACCATCAGATTGGAACTCCGTTCAACGGACGTCGTGACTCCGTCGGATTTTTTTGGAGACCGATCCCATTGAGGTATTTACCCAAAATTTTAAATTTATTTATTTACGCTTCCGCATGTGCCATTAAATCCAACAATAGTATCAGAGCATTTATTGGATTTAATTAAAATTTTTTCAGAATTATTTTTAAGGTATAAAAATTTTTTGGGGTTCGGATTACGAATGAGTTTCGTGAATCCGAGGATACCGTAGGAATACCCATGGCTCAAGGATTACAAAAATGATTTTTGTTGAATTTTCAGAGCATGTTAAGGTCATGAAAAGTCCGGTCGAATTTTGCAACCGTTGGGACTTTAAAATCTTAGATTTATGGCTTTAGAGGGCAGATCTATCCATGAAAAGGTTTATGTGTGTTCCTTCCATCCTGATCTAAATTTTCATGTATTTTGTTGTGAGTTTCGGATGCCGAAAATCGGGATTTCCAATTGATTGCGGAGGGCCGCGACTGGGTTGCATAGATGCGATATTTTTTGGTATAAATCCTCCTAAAATCAAGTGTAAGATGTGGTGGGTTGTCAAACAACAAAAAATAAAATTACCTACTTCACTAAGACGAGTCTAGGGTGAGCAGAGTCGAATCCACAGGGAACGGTAGATTTATCTCTTTCAAGAAAAATGAAAATATGGGGGGTTTGAGAGATGATCTAAATCTAACAAAAATAAATAAATTAACTAAAATAAAACAACTAAATAATGCCAATTAAAAGAATGGATATCAATGAGAGAAAACCTAGCCAAAGGAGTTATTTCCATCTTGATGTATTTGATTGATCATCGATACAAAAATTACTCGATATTATGCGAATAAATTGGTTATAGCCGCTAAATATCACGAATCGACCAATCTCTCCTTACTTTTTCGGCAATCAAAATACCATCGTTAATTACTTCTCTAATCGAAAGACAACCCAAGAGACTCTCGTTGGATTTAATGTTCCGACAGCATTACGATATAGAGAGAGCCAATTCTAATCAGTAAATTCCAATCTGGATTTATTTAAATTAGATTATCTAATCTTTTGACATAAATCCTACCGCTTGCGAAGTCATAAAATTATGTCAATTACCACTCTATTAAAAACACAAATCTTGCTATTTTTAAATGGTTGTAGATTATTCTAGGGTTATTAAACATAGCACTCTATTTAACAATCCCAAAACAATCATAAACACTAAGCATAGAGATTAAATAAATATCCACAAATATCAAGCAAATAAGATCATTTATATCTCACAATCATCATTCATCAAGATTTCAATAATCCTTTGACTAGAAAAATCAATTAAAAACAAAACATGAAAAGAAAACTCACAAAAATAAATAAAAAAATAGAAAGAAAATGTTAAGTTACATTGCTTCTCGGCTGCTTCCTTTTCTTCCCAGCAAATGTGTGTTTTTCCAAGCCAAGAAACAAGTTTCCATGTGCTACTGGCTGCCTCTCAACCTCCTGGACGTGGTGGCTGCTGCCCCCTTTGGGGCTGTACGGTTGTCAGTAGCACATGGAAACTTGTTTCTTGGCTTGGAAAAACACACATTTACTGGGAAGAAAAGGAAGCAGCCGAGAAGCAATGTAACTTAACATTTTCTTTCTATTTTTTTTATTTATTTTTGTGAGTTTTCTTTTCATATTTTGTTTTTAATTGATTTTTCTAGTCAAACGATTATTGAAACCTTGATGAATGATGATTGTGAGATCTAAATGATCTTATTTGCTTGATATTTGTGGGTATTTATTTAATCTCTATGCATAGTGTTTATAATTGTTTTGGAATTGTTAAATAGAGCGCTATGTTTAATAACTCTAGAATAATCTACAACCATTTAAAAATAGCAAGGTTTTTTTTTTTTTATGGAGTGGTAATTGACATAATTTTATGACCTCGCAAGCGGTAGGATTTATGTCAGGAGATTAGATAATCTAATTTAAATAAATCCAGGTTGGAATTTATTGATTAGAATTGGGTCTCTCTAGATCGTAATACTGTCGAAACATTAAATCCAACGAGAGTCTCTTGGGTTGTCTTTCGATTAGGGAAGTAATTAACGATGGTATTTTGATTGCCGAAGTCCAATCTCAATTTCAGCCTCAACAAACTTTGGATCAAGGTACGTCTCTAGAAGAGATTGTTAAAAATTTGGCTAACAGCACTCAATTGTTTCAACAGGGAACCCAACGGTTACAACAGGAAAATCAACGATTTCAACTAGAGACAAGAACCATCATCCAAAACTTGAAAAATCAGGTGTCGCAACTGGCAACGACCATAAGTCGAATGGAGAAAAATAATGGGAAGTTAACCTCTCAAGTAGAGATCGACCTAAGAGAAAACGTGAGTGTTATGGTGGTCAAGAATGAAAGGAAATTATAGGACAACTCATCGACAACTGAAGGAGATAAAGAGGCCGAACAAACCAAAGTATCAATATTAAATGAACCGGCCACGAAGGTAAGTGAGGAACCGAACAACTCAAATTTGAAACTAACTATCTCTCCTCGTTTTCCTGGTAGGTTAGCATATTCCGAGGAACAAGATGATGAAAAGGAGATGGACTTCATTGTTCACGACTCTTTTGTGCAAAATAAATTGGATTTTTGATTTGAGGAGAGTTTTATAAATAATTTTGCACAATGGGATAAATTTTTTCAAAACAAACTCCCATATCGAAAGCAATTTATGGTAGGCCAAAAAGTCCTTTATTTCATTTCAAGATTGAAATTCATGCCAAACAAGTTGAAGTCAAAATGGACTGGACCG
This sequence comes from Dillenia suffruticosa, assembly GCA_033439265.1. Lineage (NCBI taxonomy): Eukaryota > Viridiplantae > Streptophyta > Magnoliopsida > Dilleniales > Dilleniaceae > Dillenia > Dillenia suffruticosa. The sequence goes on from JAVTVX010000001.1 coordinate 14,291,157, forward strand.
GTTTTTGAACGAGGTTGAAACGAGGAGCTAATGTCGAGCCAAAGACATGAAACAAAGGCGTTTATTGGGAGACAACCTAATATTTTCTTTATGATTTATTTATTTTTATTTTTATTTTTATTTTTATTTTTGTTTATTTATTATCATTTATGTTAGCTTGATTTATGATTGATTTAAAAAAAAATAAAAATACAGAAGTACTCCTTGCTTAAGGCGTGCCCACGCCTTAAGCCAAATCCATTCTGCCCACACAGATCACATGGACAGCTTTGCTCCTTGCTTATGGCGTGCCCATGCCCTAAGTGAATTCCATTTCTGCCAAAGGAGCATACATTTCACTGCATGACCAGAAACACTCTTTATTTAGAGCGTGCCCACGTCCTAATCACACATCACTTCTGAAAAAAAAAAAACAAAAAAAAAAGAGAGAGAGAGAGATGGAGGCGAATTTTACTTCTATTTTAACACTTACATTTTATTTTTTTTAGGGTTTCTCTCTCTACCTTGCTGCCTCAATAATGGACCGAAATACTTGATAATTACGGCGTGCCCACATCATAGCCCCTTTTTTTTTTCGAGTTCATTGAAATTGTTTTTCCATTCTCCACTCTACCCTAGGGGAGTATTATTCTCACATTTCTCTTTTATTTCTTTGTTCTTTGTTCTTTTATTTTATTTCATTTATTTATACATTTTTTTATCTCTCTTAACTTGAGCATACATTGAGGACAATGTATGATTTAGGTGTGGGGGGATGTTAGGTGTTTTTCTCTTTGTTTTGGTTTTTGACACTATATTAGTTTTTTTTATTAGTTTAAATTTTGTTTCTTCAAAAATGAAAAAAAATTGAAAAAAATTGAGATTGGACTTGTGGTTGTTGTTGGAATCCTTGTTGCCAATTTCCATAATTGAAATTTGGGTGATCACTCCATCCTGGGTTGTAGGGGTTCGAATATGGATCATCATAAAGAATGGGACACTTATCAGTTGGATGATCTATCTCTGAACAAATTCCACAAGTTTGTACCAGTTGTGTTTTTCCTACAATAAAATTACGCATGAGAGAAGTTAGTTCTTTCAATTCTTGATGAAGGGAAAAATCACTTACCTCATTGACTGTTTTTGGAACATCTTGCCATATTCCAAATTGTCGGGACATCTCAATATTAGGAAAATCACTGCAAAATGTGTGTTCATTATAATCAGGAAATAACAACTCCCTCAAAGTCTTTTGACTGGCCATATCCGAGTGTTTAAAATCCTTCTCTTCTATGTTGTTGACAAATTTCCAATAAGTTCACTGCAAATATTAGTCCCAAAAATAAAAAGGAAACAAAACTTAAAGAAATAAATCACTTAACAGCGTTCCCCAGCAACGGCGCCAAAATTTGGTGGGTCGTCAAACAACAAAAAATAAAATTACCTACTTCACTAAGACGAGTCTAGGGTGAGCAGGGTTGAATCCACAGAGAACGGTAGATTTATCTCTTTCAAGGAAAATGAAAATATGGGGGGTTTGAGAGATGATCTAAATCAAACAAAAATAAATAAATTAACTAAAATAAAACAACTAAATAATGTCAATTAAAAGAATGGATATCAATGAGAGAAAACCTAGCCAAAGGAGTTATTTCCATCTTGATGTATTTGATTGATTATTGATACAAAAATTACTCGATATTATGCGAATAAATTGGTTATAGCCGCTAAGTATCACGAAGCGACCAATCTCTCATTACTTTTTCGGTAATCAAGATACCATCGTTAATTACTTCCCTAATCGAAAGACAACCCAAGAGACCCTTGTTGGATTTAATGTTCCGACAACATTACGATCTAGAGAGATCCAATTCTAATCAGTAAATTCCAATCTGGATTTATTTAAATTAGATTATCTAATCTCTTGACATAAATCCTACCGCTTGCAAGACCATAAAATTATGTCAATTACCACTCCATTAAAAACACACAAACCTTGCTATTTTTAAATGGTTGTAGATTATTCTAGAGTTATTAAACATAGCGCTCTATTTAACAATCCCAAAACAATCATAAACACTAAGTATAGAGATTAAATAAATACCCACAAATATCAAACAAATAAGATCATTTAGATCTCACAATCATCATTCATCAATGTTTCAATAATCCTTTGACTAGAAAAATCAATTAAAAACAAAACATGAAAAGAAAACTCACAAAAATAAATAAAAAAAATAGAAAAAAAATATTAAGTTACATTGCTTCTCGACTGCTTCCTTTTCTTCCTAGCAAATGTGTGTTTTTCCAAGCCAAGAAACAAGTTTCCATGTGCTACTGGCTGCCTCTCAACCTCCTGGACGTGGTGGCTGCTGCCTCCCCCAAAAGTTTGAAACACTCCTATATATATATGAGTAGTAAACCCTAAAATTCCTTCCTTATTCAAATTGGTTTTTAAGAAGGAATAAAATTCTCTAAAAGATAATATTTTAAAATTTTAAAATAAAAGAAAAGTTCCTAAAAACATGAAATTTACATTTTCAAAAATTTTTTTTCCTAAATATTAGGAATGGAATAAAAATCTTCAATATTTCCAATTCCATCCGAACTTCCTCTTGAATATACAATTGGGAAAGGAAATTTTACTGCAGTAAACCTTCAAAACCTCTTGCTTGCCTCTTGAAATCCACGTGCCCACGTGCTAATGAAAGAGTATTGCTGTCCAATTTTCCATACTTTACAAAATTACTCCAATTTAGCTCATTTCTCTTCATTTTCCATAATAAGTCTCATCCTAAATCAAATGTCACAAAACATAAATATTAGTGTAATATTTATTCAAAAATAATACAAAATTAATCGCAAATATTACACTTATTTAACCCCTATCAAGATGTTTGGAGGATGCCCAGTAATTTTTTCTAGTCGAAAAATGCGAGAAAAACTGGCCGAAAATGAGTTTTCCAGCAACCGGGTCGAAAGACCCATTGCAGAACCCATCGGGCAAAGAAGATCCAACCTAGACCTGCTTGTGTGTGCATCTCACGTGTGCTGAGGCGCACCAGCAGGCAACCCGCGGGTATGTGTACTTCATGCGCAAGTTCTTGGTTCGGTTTGGACCTTGACCCGGACCGACCCGTGTACCGACACGATCTGGTCGGACCCCGACCCCTTGACCAGTCAGTCTGGTCAAACATTAACACATTGACCAACTCGGTCACCGACCTTGGCGACACGGCTCAGCGCAAGAAGGCGCGTGACCTGGGCACCGCGACGGGGCACTCGTGAACCGAGCCGTGCCAGGCACGTGGCGGCGCGTGTGATGCGCGCCGTGCATCTGGCTCGTACGCCAGGCAGCTGTCAGCACGTGGATGCACATGGCAGCGCGTGGAGACGTGCCACCGGTGTGTGGCGGCGCATGTGGGACCTAGTATCTCGTCTGGTTGTTTGAATTGAATTTTTTTCAATTTTTTGAAGGTCTTACCTCCATATTTATGACTTTTTTTGGGGGTTTTGTGTATTGAATCGAACTCCGAATGGTGAGATGCGATTCCGGATCGTGGTGTATGGTATCCGTTGACTCATACGCTCAATTTGAGGTCTGTATTCGATTCACTTTGGACTTGTTGATTCGTAGGGCACACAAAATATGATAATAAGTATTACAAAGTCACAAATGTTTCTTTTACTATATTGAGAACTGTCATATTAGATTTTTACAAGGAGAGCAAACCGAATGATATGATCTGCAAGTTTTAGCACCAGTAGATTCGGTTTATTCTCGATGAGCAAAATCTATTCGAGATTTTAAGGTATGAGATGGTGGGCCCCAGGGAGGGCACCGCACGTTAGGATAGATGAGATAAGGAGGTCTATCGTGCGTAGAAGAAAAGAATTGCCAAGTTAGGGCAATCCTTATCAGTGGCATGCATGATAACTTGATCTTGTTCTACGAGCAATATCCTACGGATATGTCAGTTAAGCTCAGCCTATAAGAGCATTGTGTTGCTCTCTTCGGCTTCTAGTGTGAGGATGCAGAAGAAAATGGTTAATCATACAATGATGCAATATTTGATTCAAATGTCAAGTATGATCACCGTGTTGAGGAATACGGACGAGTCAATTTCCGATGGTATTTAGATATTGGGTGTGTTCCAGTTTTTACTTGATTCATAGGAAACTATGAAAACCTATCTCACGCGTGACGAGAGTATTCGTACTTTCGCTAATGTGAGCAAGTATTGTGGGCTCAGGGAGGAGCGCCTGGAGGCGAGTAGGCCGCACTTGAGTCATGCTTATTTAGAGGAGTCGAGTGAGAACTCTCGTAGCGACAAGCCAATAACATAAGCATGTGAAGAAAACTCGAGATCTAGACAATAAAAACTATCCAAGAAAACCGATAACAAGGTACAAAAGTGCAGGAAAAAGGAATTTAATAAGACCAGCGCAAAGTGCTACGTTGAGATAGATTTGGTCATTTTACTCGTGAGTGCGACGAGTAGAACGTAATGTCTTTTTTCTTTATGTGGTTTGAGCTTTGTCTCATTTATGATGATACTCGTTGATTTCTTTCCATTGTGGATTATAAATTCTGGAGCCACTGGTCACGTAGCTCGAGACAGGAGCGTGTAAATAGCGTTCTACCGAGTGAATCCTCATGTTATGAGGATTTAAGTCAGGGACGGAGCATTTGTCATCATCAGAGGGACCGGCACTTGCTATGACTTTCTTCATGCTCCGAGCATTTGACGGAATTTGAATTTTGGTACCTTGTCTAAGATTACCTAGGATATGCAAGAAAATAATCTTTTTTTTAATACCACACACCCTTTTGATTTGTTCTGGTTTTAACCCATGATAGTTAGTATGCACTAGGTGCTACTCTTTCTATTGGTTTCTTGTCATTCTTCTATTGCTTTTATATCTGATTGCATAGTTGATGATGTAAATGAGTGGCATAGTTGACTTTGATACACAGAGCAAGAGATGATGAATCGGTTAGCAGCGAGTGGTTTGTTGGACCCGTTAACCAGATTCGAGTTGCCCGTATATGAGTTTTATTTAGCCAGCAAAAAGACAAGAAAACTATTTGATAACGCAATGAGAGCTGGGACTCCATTGCAGTTGGTTCACTGTGATTTTTGTGGCCTTATGAGCATGAGAGCTAGAAATGGAGCTGTGTACATTATGATGCTCATAGATGCTTACACGTATTTCGGTTCATCTAACTGATCTCGCTCAAGTCTGAAGTATCGGAATGCTTCAGGAGGTTTATTAACGAGATTGAGAATCAGTTAAATTTGAAAGTGAAGACTTTTAAAACTGATCGGGCGCGCGAGTATTCGTCTAAACTACATAGGGAGCTCTGTTTCGAGAAAAGTATTACGAGATTACTGATCATTCCTACTATTTCTTAATAGAACGGAGTAGCCGAGATAAGGAATATGACTTTGTTGGAAATTGTGAGGTCTATGATAGCGTAGATCAATATGTCCGTCTCCTATTGGGGAGATGTTTTATTGACTGCAGCCTACGTTCTCAACTGTTTCTCATTAAAGTCCGCAGTCAGTATGACATTTGTGCTCTGGACAGGGAAGTAGCCTAACCTTAGCCACTTGAGATTATGAGGTTGTTCCGTGATTTCTCGTATTCACTCAGTGAGTTAGGCCTGCGAGAAAATATGTATTTTTAGGCGAACAGACGGATGGTATTATAATCGAGATTGAGTCTCGTAATACCACATTCCTTGAGAATGATTTCCCTAAGAGAGGTGAAATCAATTTGGACCTTACTTTCTATGAGATGGATGAGACTAGTGGCTCGGGGAGCCCAACGGTGGGATATAAGAATCCACTACGGATCTTGATCTCAGTGGGGGCGATCCATCAAGAGGCAAAGATTTTTTCTCCTCGTAAGAACATCGAGAATGCGTACTTAAACGTCACTTCCCGATTGAGGGTGAGCCCCTTATTGTGATTCTTGAAGATGATGAGAAATCTAAAATGGTTCAAGAGGTTATCGAGGGTTCTGCGAAAGACCGTTTGTTGAAGGTCATAAATGAAGAGAACGAGTTGATGAGAATCAACGTGGTTTGGAACCTAGTTGATTTGCCTTAGGGTAAAAGACTATTGGGAACGAGTAAATTCTCAAAATCAAGAGAAAGGTCAACAGATCGATGAAGAGGTATATAACCCATCTAGTAACCATGGGTTATACTTAAACTGAGAGGTAGACTATCGAGGAGTCGTAGTCTAATTTATCTCGATCCGTTTATCTTTTAGTGATTGTCACGAACATAGATCTGGAGTCATGCCACATGGACGTAGAGACCGCTTTCCATAATATAAGTCTAGATGAGGCGATCTACAAGGAGCATCCATCTAGATTCGTTATAGTAGATCAGGTGGATAAAGTCTGTTGATTTTAGAAATCAACATACGATCTTAAGCCATCATCTAGACAGTGGTACCTGAGATTTCCCGAGAAAGTGATATCTTATGGTTTTGTAATGATCGAATAGGAACATTGTGTCTATCTGATACGTCCCGATAACTCTTTTACCATCATGTTCTCATATGTGGGTGACATTTCTGTTGGTCGGAAATAACAAAGAGTATCCAATGATCATTGTAACATGGTTATTGTTCATAGATGAGGTTTTATTTTATTCTCGGAATTTGAATCCAGAGGGATCGTTTGTGATTGGTGTTAACTCTTTAACAAGAGTTTTACATCAATAGATTCTTGAGCATTTCAAGATGAGCGATGACAACCTAATATATACTCTATCGCTAAATGTGAAAACCTGATTCTTGACATATGTCCTAAAATTTATAGAAAAATAAGGGAGATTAGTAGAATCCCTTATTCCAGTGTCATGTGTAATCTAGTATATACGATGAGGCATGCCGTGTAATGTACAGTCTAATGTATGCGATGAGGCATACATGACCAGATGTTTAGTTTTGTAGTCGGTCTGGTGAGTAGGTATTAATCGAATCCTAGAAGGGATCACTGTAGAGCAATCTGAGATATCTCATGGGAACTGCGGAGCTCTCCATGTGTTACGGAGGTGATTTGTGTTTTTGTTGGGTATTCAGATGCCATCTGGGAGTAGCGATCTGAATGAACGCAAACTGATATTAGGTTTTATCTTCTTAGTGCAATAAGAAACAAACTTGTATGCTCTATCTACGATAGAGACTGAGGTTGTGGTATGCTCAGTAGCAGTTTAGGAGAGCGTTTAACTCCAAAAATTTCTGGAAGATTTAGGAGTTGTAGCAGATAGTGGGAGGTCAGCGATGATTATTGTGATAATCAGACCGTCATTGCCAACAACTGAGACCCTAAGTGTTATAGTAAAACCAAATACATTGATACCGGAGACTACTCTGTCAGAGACACTACCTAGAAGGGTATTGTGATATTTAAGTACACCTTGATATACAGTATGGTAGCTGATTCCTTCAGAAAACCCATTGTGAGAGATTCCTTTGTAAGACAAGGAATCATTGGGTTTACTATACTTTGACATTTCTCATTATATATTGTTTTTTATGTTTACTGAAATATATGACATGCGTGCATCATCAGGTCACAAGTTATTTTTTTTGTACTTATTAATTGTCATATATTGTGATAAAAGATATGTCAGACAGGCGTGGTCGACTCTCTCACATGAGTGACCACCTTCGTCTCTAGGTGAATAAGGATGAGATGGTTTCTAATTGTAAAAGGCATTGAGAGTGGCCATACTAGAACATAAGTCTCCTAATATGTATTCGGATGAGATCATGTGCGATATGACCGACATGAAAATACCCACATCCATGTTACCTGTAATTAGTCAGATTTGAGATCTCAGATATCACCTGCGATTAGTAATATTGTATCTGAGATACTCTCTCTGAGATCTCTGGGAAAAGTTTTAAATGTAGACTGAGTCCCATACCTGCACAGTGTTAGAGAAATCTGACATATACCCTTTGAGAGATAGGGGAATAACACTGTAACACGTGTTTCATACCATGTATGACAGTGAGAGCTATTATTTGAGACGATAGTTTAATTATGATCTCCGTTTCCATTGTGTGAGACCTGAGATCCATTGAGTGGGATCCCTTATATCCTTATTACTTTTGGCTGTTTTAGAAATTTTGGTTCAGTGTTGTTATTTTATTCTATTTACTTATGAGCCGGAAGATAAATTATGGTCTAAGGAGTAGATTTCGAAAACTAGCTAAATTGAGACCAATAGATTCGAGTTTAGGAAAAGAAAAATCAATTGACATTATATCATTGTGTTGTATTCATAGATCGACCTGTTATATTAATCCATGTTGGGATTCAAACATAATAGTGAATACATAGTCGAGCAAATAATTGGGGACACTTTCGATGAGCAAAATGGCTCGATGGATGTAAATGCATTGAGTCGGGGTACAGCGAGTTATTTTTAAACTAATGATAATTCCTCGATCATCCTAACAGGTGTATCGAGAAGTCTTTCTATGTAGGTGTACTCGTTGGTCGCATGACACCCAATCCTGTATGAAAGTTCAGTAGGGTGATGTGATAGATCGCATGAGTTACGATCTAGTGATGGACGTGAAATACCCTCATGTGTAAGTGAGAGATATTGAATTATTATGCCCAAGAGGGGCATTTTGATAATTTAGGGATAATGGGGTAACTCCCATTATCCCATTTACCATCTCATTTACCACCTTATTAACCATCATAAAAGGGTAACTCCCCAATTAAGCCCAAGTGTGCCCACGTGAATGAGAGCTTCTTCTTCCTCAAGAGAAACACTAGGGTTTGAAGACATATCTCCCTTGAGAGAAAGAAAACACTATGAGTGTTGGAGTTTTTCGCATAGGAAAATCTCTCTCGTCAGAGGATTCACTAGACATGAGGCTTGAGGTGTCGTAGATTTGTGGTAGTGGTTCGATTGCGTGACCACCATCTGATCGGCACTTTGTTCGAGGGACGTCGTGACTCCGTCGGATTTCCATTGAGGTATTTACCTAAAATTTCGAATTTATGTATTTACGTTTCCGTATGCACGATTAAATCCAACAGTAATTATGGGTTTTCAATATAAATCCAACCTAATGTAACATTTTATTTAAATAATAGATCATTAAAATTTCATATTATTATATTCATATTCAAATTCGTTTTACAACTTCAATATCAAATTATGCAGCTAGTAGTCTTTAAGTCATGAATCCTTCCTCATCAAAGCCCACAAAGATAAAGGATGCAAATACAAACCATCAAAGCAAGATCCACTGTGATCAGCACCGGCAACATGCATAGAAAACAGGAAGCTGCACAAGAACGAATGCCATATGCTATAAAGCATACAAACAGGTAATGGAATCGAACATAACATGGTGTCCACAGTGATATTGTATAGTTAAAAAATGGAATAAATTATAGACGGTGCACCTATCGGTCACCTCATATGATGTAGTCTTGGGCAGCCTAGGGGTAGACGGCCACTGTTCCAATGCTAAGACAAAGTCACGTATATCCAATAAGAAGTCTCCTAGGTAGTGATTTAGATTTTTACTAAATTTAGTAGTCTAAAAGTAAGATGTTGGATTGTTTAATACTAAATTCTCTGGACAAGTGTTATTTCAGTTAGAATTTTTTTAATTTTATATTTTAAATATTATTGATTTAGTGTTCTTTTTAGAATTTAGAAACTTTCTATTTTTATTAGATTTAAGCCCTATTCTATAATGTTTTCCCATCAATTGAGGCAATTTTTTAAAAAGGTTTAGGGGTGCTATTAGATTATTCTACTACCTTTAAATATGCGTCACTGAGGTAAAATGTGAAACAAGTGAATGAGTTATTGAATAAATGTGCATAGCTAGACTTTCTTCTTCTTGCATATTATTTTCTTTTATGCTCACGAATTGATGTAAACCTTAATTAGAGCAAATGAATTGATAAATAAGTTTATAGTTTCGTTATTTGTGTAAATATCTTGTTGGCCTATGTTTTGTTCTTTTGCTCTCTCTTTTTCTTTTTATTATTATTATTTTTCTTTTTTTCTTTTTTTTTTTTACAATTTTCGACCACAAAACGTTAAGTTTTTCTCAAGTTTTTTTCTGCTGCAACATTTTCTTAGCTCTTACCGACCATTTTTCAATTTCCGGCTGCTTATTTTAATTTTCATGCATTAGATATGGAACTATAGTATCATCCACGATTATGAAATCTGGATTCACTTATAGAGATACTATTCCTAGATGGTGCTAATTTCACAAAACAAAATCTATCTTTACTATTCTAAAAAAGACCAAGGCTCATCCCGTGTACAAACTACTCCTGGCTTAGTGCGGGATAGGAGGAGGGTGGGCACATATGTACGCAATATTTTGCTTGCATTTTTTTTTGCAAAGAGATTGTTTCCACGTCTCGAACCCATGATCTCGAGGTCACCAAAGGAGCAATTTAACCGTTACACTAAAATTCGCCCTCTCTACTATTCTAGAAACGACTACCAAGGAGATTTGCCTATAAACCATAAACTGTCTTAAGCAACATTATAAAGAACCTTGGGTTTCAAAAGCACTTGTTTACAACCAATACCACATGATTTAAAGGAAATGCCAATTGTGATATCTTATTGTTCCCAAAGCTACTTACATAACATTGGGGCATTGTAGAATATGGTGTTGCAAAATTTGATGCATAAGTTTTGAGTATGAACAATATAAGGTTTGGCCACAAGGAGAAAAACATGGTTTCCTGATTCATATATATATCGTATGGTCAACAAGTAGATATAAACACCAATTACGCGATGAGTGAATTTTATTGTAAGTCCATGCTTAGTACTTCTTTAAGCATCTGATAAGCATCTGAGATGTTTCTACAATTTAAGAAACTATAAAAAAAAATAGCTATGCTAAGTGAAACATCCGACATGTTTTTGGCGAATATCTGATGAATAGTGCACAAGGATATTGGTTCAAATTCAAAGTGTCAATTCCACTAAAGTCAGATGAAAAATCTTTTAAAGAATGTTAAGATAACATGGTTGATTCATGCACCATCCTATTTAGTCATATATATATATATATATATATATATATATATATATTTTCTATGCAGGCTATGTAGAAGTCACTACAACGGAAATGACTTATGGAAACGGACGAAAACTGTGAGGAAAATGTGATAAAACCGTCGATAAAATCTTCTCCAATGGATAGAGGCTCAGTTGGCTAAACACGGGTCTTGGATAGACCTATCCCGACACTTGTAATGACCGTTGGAGTATGTTCAACATCCGGACGGATAGAAAAGTGTCAGTAAAAATCAATCTTATATCATTGATTGTAAACGATTAATAAAAGTTACTACATTTATCGTTACCTTTGTAAAACGGTTAGTAAAAGTTACTACCTTTATCATCAATCGTAAAGGGTGAGTAAAATTATAATTTTTATCGTCACCTTGTAAAGAGTTAGTAAAAATTACTATTTTTTTCGTCATTTTAAGGGTTAGTAAAAGTTTCTAACTTTATTATCACTTAATCACTCAATATAACCATTAGAATTGGTACAACTATTTATTGTCGGCAATGAAAGAATAAATATGTTAATTAATGTTACTATCTTTATTGTCGCTCACAGAATTGTTGGGTTAGCAAATGTTACTACTTTTATTATCGTTTACGGACTTTTTGGTTAGTAAATGTTACTACCTTTATTGTCGTTTACATAAATGTTGGATTAGTAAATGTTACTACTTTTATTGTCGCTTACATAAATATTACTACTTTTATTGTCGATTACAGTCTTATTGGTTAGTAAATGTTACTACCTTTATTGTCGATTACAGAATTATTGGGTTAGTAAATGTTATTACATTTATTGTCAAATAGAAAGTAAATATTATTACTTTTAGTGTCACTTGCAGAATTATTGTTGATGAGTAAATTTTACTAATTTCATTGTCGCTTAGCATATGTGGTTAAAGAGTTTTACTTATTTATTACTTATTATCGGTAACCAAATGTTACTACTCATTTAGGTCGGTTATCACAAGGTTAGTAAATGTTAGGACATGTTAATACAAATATTATTATTTTATCGTTAAAATATTATTACTTTATTTTCAAGAAAATGTTACAATTGTGGGTTATAAAAGAGTTACGAAATATTATAAATACCGTATCTTAGGAAATGAAATATCTTTTATATCATCATGGAATATATATGATAATGTTACAGACACATTACAAGAGAAAAAAAAAGATTATAACTTCCGGTCAATACATATCTTCATATCTTCTGAAATGAAATGTTGATGGCAAAAATGTTGACTTGGAGCACCCAAAAAATTTCAGCATCCGTAGCATCCAGTTGCAGAATCCACCGTGATGTGTGGTATCATTCTATAATAACGAAATTAATATAATTATAAAGTATATTATAAAAATTTGTACATTTAAATATTATCTTTTGGGATGGAATCAGGAGGTGGTGATGATGATGATGGTTGGTTTCGATGTGCACTTCCAGCATCTTGTATCCGAAAAAACTAATAATATAAATACAAATAATGCGAATTATTGTTCAGAAGTAAAAATAGTTAAATTATAGTAAGAACTAAAGAAATAATATTTGTAACTCAACACCAACAATGAGCTTTGCTTCATTAACGAAGTTCAACAATTCATCTCGCTGGTCACTTCCAGCATGTATAGCAACATGCATAAGAACATTGCTCACCAGATTAGTCAGATTCTGATTTTGTTTCATCAATTGTTTCATCATAATAGTCATTTATTCATTCTCAATTTTGCTTGAATGCTGCCGTTGTGATGGAGTTGTAATTTTGCTAACATATTTGATTCTTTTCTTGGAATCAGACCCTTTAACTTTGGATATAAGTTGAAAATAAATTTTTTGAAACCCGTCATTTTTCTCCGTTTATCACATTTTAGTTTTTGAATTTTTTGCTATTTACCTCTCTTTTTATAGTTTGAATAATTAATAGAAAACTTTAATTTTGACATATTACTATATAACTCCGGGAAATAGTAATAAGTATTACTACTATATTACTAGATTGGGTGCATGCCTGCGCGGCACAATCGTAGGCAGAGCCACCCATACAAGCACGCCCGCAAATGCCCTCGCGGTACAACCTGTGGTTCAACCGACACCTTAATTTAAAATAATAATTTTATTCTTTTAAATAACAAAATATTTATATTATTAATATAATCATATGAAATCTTTAAATTATATTACTAAATTTGTTATATATGAAATTATAAAATTATATTACTAAGTTTATTATATACAATCATTAAAACTATTAAATTAATAATTTTTATTATATAGTATTATAATACATTTATTATATCTTTTTATGAATATATAATTTTAAATAAAATCATATATTACAAAAGGTACTATATTTTTTATATTATTATTATTACATTATTTACATATGATTATATTTGTTAAGCAAATTGTTATTTCTTAGTTTTGATGATAATAAAATCTCTCATATGATTCTAATCAATTTATTTAGTATGCATAATTTTTTATTTAATATAAAAGTGATAGAACCAATCATAAAATCGATCATAGAAGCAAAACTTATTTTGTCATAAAAGTAAGATCTTTTTATATCTGTTAAAAACCTAGTCAGCAAGATAAGTGTAGATTGGGTACCACACTTAATCTATTGTTGATCCTAGATGTACATAAAAGATACCTCAACATGAAAAAAATTCTTATTCCACCATTTAAAAATTTTTCTAAATGTTGAAGTGTAATCATTTGGATATGTTTAAATAGTCATATCTTCTTATGTGTTGAAATATTTCCAAAACCGAAAATTATTTTTCGAAAAAGGTGTGTAGAACTTCAATTTCAAGTATTTACAGTTCAAATATTTTACGGATATATTGGAGAAAAATCAGCTGAAAATTGGTTGTTACTCATTTTATATAGCAGAATTACTTGTCAAAAAATAGTTCTGAAGGAATATTTGGCCTTCGATATCTTCACCACTGGTTTTGAATTTTTGAATTTGATTATGCTACATATAGTATTACAGTTGAACAATAAATATGATGATTCGTGACCAATTATCTTGAGATTTTGATAGAGAAATAAATAGATAAAATTGACTAGTTATTCTAAAAAATTCAGAACTGGGGGGCTAATTTTTTGGAGCTGTTTTTGAATTTTTGGGGAAAGCAATTATTCGGATATAATCAAAACAACTTTTGAATATGTTAGATGGATGTTTAAATTTCAGAAAAGAAATATTTACTCTCGGTAAACTTCAAAATTCAAGAGAATTTGGAGGCTATTTTTTCGGGACTGTTGTTGAAAACTGTTGTAGTAATTTTGGGATTTTTTACTACTGTTTGTTGAGTCTCTTTGTTATCAAATACAGCAGCTATCAGCAGGTTTTTCATGGTGTGAGAATATAGGACGTGAGAGGCTGAATGACTATCAATTTTTGAGACTTTATAGCACCAAAAACTCAAGAAGAACCTTTGCAATTCTGAGCACTACTGCTGTTATTTTTATTTACTTATCTTGTAATCTTTGATTGAACATTTGTGTGATTTGTCTTCCATTGTTGGACGAAATAGTCTTCATGGAGTGAAGATCAGAAGTCAACAAGTGGATGTACTGTGTTGTGTTGGATCATAGTGGAAACTAGCAGGTTGCTAGAGCCCGGCTTGCTTGACTGGAAGTGTGGATATAGGCACAAGGCCGAACCACTATAAACCATATTTGTCTTCTTACTCTTTCATTTATTTTTGTTATATTTTCGATAAATTGACCATAGGTTTACTTAGATCTAAGTAAAATTAGATAAAAATTTGAAAAGTCAATTTTAAACAACTAATTCAACCCCCCTTCTTGGTTGTCTTTGGGACCAACAATTAGTATCAGAGCTGGTTCTCTACTCCATTAAAGAGAGCTTTTTAGAGTGTTTAATCCATGGTTTTTTCTTATAACTATGGTCAAGCCATGAACAGGACACCATATTTCGATGGTGTAAACTTTTCCCATTGGAAATGTAGGATGGAGACATTCATTTAAGCCACTGATTATGAGATTTAGGAAGTGATAAATTCTGAAAATATAAAAGTTAAATTACCTATTATCACAGAGGATAATAAGAGAAAAATATCTATTAATTCTCGTGCTAAACACTTACTTTTATGTGTTATCTCACCAATTAAGTTTAACTTAGTTTTTTCATATGCAACAGTAAAATAAATCTGAGATAGGTTGTGTATTACACATGAAGGAACCAGCATTATGAAAGAGACTCGAATCAACTTGTTGATGTAACAATATGAGCTCTTTCGTTTTCAGCAAGGAGAAAGTATAAAAGATATGTTCAATAGATTTTCTATAATTACTAATGAACTTGATTCTCTTGGAAAAATGATTTCAAATTCTGATCAAGTGAAAAAGGTTTTTTGAGTATTGCCAAGAACCTGGGATGCCAAGAAGACTGCTATTGAGGAAGTCTAAGACCTAAACAAGCTGTCTCTCAATTAATTAAGAAGAAAATTGATATCCTATAAAACTGAAATATTTCACACTGCTGAATCTGAAAACAAGAAGAAATCTATTGCATTTGCTACTGAAGAGAATGAAAATTCAGCAGAGGATGACAGCAGTGATCAAGACATCAACATGCTAGCCAAAAAGCTCTCTCGTGTCTTCGAGAAAAAGGGTAAAAAAGGCTTTAAATCTAAGAACTTTCAAAATTCACAAAAGTTTAAGTTCAATGTAGGAAAAGACAGCAGAAAATCAAAACAAAAAGATGAAAAAATCTGTTATGAGTGCAAAAAGAATGGACACATTAAATATGAGTGTCCAGTACTGCTGAAAAAGATTGAAGTATTCAAGAAGAAAAGCAAAACAATAATAGTCACATGGAGTGATTCAGAAAATGAAAATTTAGATGATAAAAGTTTAGAAACATAAGAAGAAGTTAATCTTTGTCTTATGATGAAAGATGAGATAATTTCTAAAAATTCATTTGATATTGTTGAATCTGACAACTTATTAAAAAAAATTTCAGAACTGAAAAATAAAGTTAACATATTAGAAAATGAGAAGAATTTGTTTAGGTAAACCAAGAATTTGTTGAACTCTGAAAATGAAACCATTAGAGCTAAAAATGAGACACTAAAAAGTAAAAACTATGGACTGAAAAATGAAATATATATTCTGAAAAATAGAATAGTTGAACTATCAAAATCAATAGAAAATACATTCCAAAAGTTTCATGAAAGTGATGAAAAATTAACTAAGTTATTTTCCATACAAAGACTAAATTTTTCCAAAAGAGGTTTAGACTATGTTAATGATCATGAGAAGCCTTCAAGTTCTAACAATAGCTGTTTTGTTAAAGTTGCAGAAACAGGTGATAAAATTTCATTTTATCATAGATCCATACAAAAGTTTGCACAAAAAAATCAAAGTTTTGCTTCAAAAATTGTCCAACAAACTGCACAAAACCTGTATAAAACTCTCTCATAGTCTGCACAAAATGTGCACATAAATTTTTCACAAATTGTACAAAAATATCACAAAGTGCCATACAGAACTTCATATAGAAGTACTCATAGAACTACCCATAGAAATCTTAGGCAGAAATCAAATTTTTACAAAAAATTTTATTTTGGATTTGGATATAATAAATTTGGCAATATACGGAATTATTTTAATTATAAACCCTATTATGCAAAAAATAAAAATAATATTATTTTTTACTACATATGTCATAAAATTTGTCATTTTGCTAGAAGTTATTTTTTGAACAAGCTTAGTGTATATCAAGGCAAATTCAATTCCTATACAAGCTTGTCTTCAAAAGGATCCAAATATGTTTGAGTTCTCAATAATAGATAATGGTTTTTCTTTATGTGTAGGAACAAAAGGCAAAATCAAAGGAAAATGGTATGTTGATAGCGGATGATCGAGACATATGACCGGTGATACCTCATTGTTCAAGAAACTTGAAAGAATAAACCTTGAAGTGGTGATCTTTGGAGATAATCAAAAAGGAAAAATAATTAGAAAATGCACAATAAGTGTAAATTCTACCTCTATAAAAAATGTACTTTTTATTGATAAATTGATGCATAATTTGTTGAGTGTAAGCCAATTGTATGATTTAGGTTATGATATCTTATTTAAAAGAGCTAAATACATAGTGTGTAATAGTGAGTCGCATGAATAAATTCTTGAGGGAAAAAGATTAGGTAATGTTAATATAGTAGACTCTATAATGTTAAATAGTTTAAAAAAAATTGTTTAATGTCCTTTAATAATGACATTTTTACATGGCATAAAAAATTAGGTCACATAAATTGCAAGCAATTATAAAAATTGTTCAACGAAAATATGGTTAAAGGAATTTTTAAATTCTCATTGAAAGAACCTATAACATGTAGTGCATGCTCTTTGAACAAATAAGTAAAAACATTCTTTCAAAGTAAATATCACATTTTCATATTTAGACCTCTAGAAATGTTGCATATAGATTTATTTGGATCGGTTAGGAATCTAAGTTTTGGAGGAAACAAATATGGACTAATTATTGTTGATAATTTTTCTAAATTCACTTGAATTTTATTTTTAACCCACAGAAGTGAAACTTTTGAAATATTTAAAATTTTTTCAAAGAAAATTCAAAATGAAAAAAAATTAAAAATAGTTAGTTTAAGAATCAACCATGAAAAAGAATTTGATAATTTAGAATTTATAAACTATTGTGATAAAAAGCGAATAAATCAAAATTTTTCAGTACCTTACACACCACAACAAAATATGGTAGTTGAATGTAAAAATAGAATTATTCAAGAAATGACTAAAACTATATTAAATGATAATGGTGTAGGAAAATAATTTTGGGCCGAAACCACATCTACAACATGTTATATAATAAATAGAGTGTAAATAAGATCTATGACAAACAAAATCCCCTATGAAATTTTTAAAAGAAGAAAACAAAATATTTCATATTTTCATATATTTGGATGCACATATTTTATTTTGAAAAATAATATGAATATTAGAGATAAATTTGATGAAAAAATAATTGAAGGAATTTTTCTAGATTATTTTTTAAATAGCAAGATTTATAAAGTTTTCAATAAAGAGTCTAAAATTGCGAAAGAAACAATAAATGTTAAATTTCATGAAAATGAATTTCAAAAAATAGAAATGAAAGATGATCATATTATATAAATTGAAATCCCCCTTGAAAAACAAAATGCAAAACAAGATGATAAAAATGAAATAAATCAAAATAAACAAAGAGAGGAAATAGTTAAAAATTGGAAATATTTACCTAATCATTCACCTAATAATATAATGGGAGATGTAAGTAAAAGAATAAGAACTAAATCAAATTATAGAAATATTGAAAATCAATTTTCATTAATCTCTACCATAGAAACGAAAGCCATAGAAGAAGCCGTAGAAGATGAAAGTTAGATAAAGACTATGCAAGAAAAATTAAATCAATTTAAAAGAAACAATATTTGGACTTTAGAACCAAAACCTAAAGATAAATCAATAATTGGAACTAAATGGAATTTTCGAAATAAATTGGATGAAAATGGAAATGTTGTAAGAAACAAATCTAGACTAGTTGTAAAAGGATATTTACAAGAGGAAGAAATTGACTATGATGAAACTTTTGTTCCCGTTGCTAGATTAGAGGCAATTAGACTACTTTAGATTTTGTATATTTTAAAGATTTTAAATTATATCAAATGGATGTTAAGAGTGCATTTTTAAATGGCTACATATAAGAAAAAGTATATGTTAGTCAACCATCCGATTTTGAAGAATATAATAAAGAAGATTATGTCTATAAATTGCAAAAAGAATTGTATGGTCCATAACAAGCACCAAGGACATGGTATGATAGGCTAAGTGAATATCTTGTGAAAAATAATTTTAAAAAGAAAATATAGACACTACTTTATTTATCAAGCATGTTGATGATGATATTCTTGTTATTCAAATATATGTTGATAATATTGTGTTTAGATCTACAAATGAACATTTCTATGATGATTTTAACAATATCATGAAGAGTGAATTTGAAATGTCAATGATGGGTAAATTAAATTTCTTTCTTGGATTATAAATTAAACAATCTTTTCATAGTATATTTATAAGTCAAGAAAAGTATGCAAAAAAATTAATTAAAAAATTTGGTATAGAAAATTCGAAACATGTTAGTACCCCTATGTCTACCTTTATTAAATTAGATTTAGATGAAAAAGGAAAAGATGTGAATGAAAAACTCTATAGAAACATGATATGATCATTGTTATATTTGACCGCTTCTAAATCCGATATTTTATTTAGTGTATATTTATGTGCAAAATTTCAAAGCGAATCTAAGAAATCTCATCTTAGAGCCACCAAAAGAATTTTAAAGTATGTAACCAATACAAAAAATTTAGAAATATGGTATCTAAAAAATTAAATTTTGAATTAATTGAATATTCGGATGCCGATTATGCCGGTTATAAAATTAATCGAAAAAGTATTTCAGGTACTTGTCAATTTTTAGGTGACAAAATCATAAGTTGGATATCTAAGAAACAAAATTCAGTTGTATTATCAATAGCCGAATCGGAATATGTCTCAATAGAAAATTATTGTGCTCAAATTTTGTGGTTAAAACAATAATTTAGAGACTATAGGTTATATTATAAAAATATTATCATAAAATATAACAATACAAGTGCTATTTGTTTTATCAAATATCCCATAAACATTGAAGATCAAAACACATAGAGATTAGACACCATTTTATTAGAGATCATATTTTAAATGGAGATGTAATTTTGGAATATGTTGAGATACAAAATCAACATACCGATATTTTTACGAAACCTTTAGACAAAAAAAGATTTGAAAACATTAGAAAGGAAATAAGAGTGTGCTTTCCATTAAAAAAAAAATTCAGTACATAGAGACTTAAGTTAACAGCACACATAGAACCTCTGCAACAAAACAGTATCTCTCTATCTTTGAAAGCCCTAACAGAGAACCCAAAATTCAAATCCAAAATGGTTTCACGCAAATCTTCAAGAATCATGGGAAGAACAACAAATAATCCATCTTCTTCACATATTAACATCTCAAGTTTTGATTCTCCAAGCTCTGATTCTTCAACTTCTGATTTTTCAAGTTTTCGTTTCAATCATGATCCTTAGAACCCTAGATCAAATTCAACACCCACTCATGATTCTGATTCTCAATCAACTGAAAATCAAACTCATCCATCGAATCAAGAATCCCATCAAAACTTCTCAGAAAACCAGATTCTTCAATCCTTTCGAATCCAACTTCCCTATACTCTGTCACGTCTAATCATATTCGAAATTGGTTCCTGTAAGTTTGTAGATTTCTACTATTTTGAGCAAATGAGTTTGGAGATGCGAACTATTCTTGAGAGAATTAGAGGTGTTGGATTATGTGACAGCAATAGAAACTGCATAAGAAAGATAATTTTTGATTTCTACAAGAACTTAGATGCTGAACATTCTGATGTTTTGAGATGAAAACTATTGGGTATTAGAGTTGAGATTATCAAGAATGATATTACTCATTATTTAGGATTTCAAAAGACAGATGATCAGTCACTTGAAAATATGAAGAAAAGAGATATTTATAAGTTGTTTCATGCAAATTCTAACTTTGGAATAGGATACTTGTATAAAAAAGACTTTACTCTCATTGTTAGAATTCTACACAAGATTGTTTTGATATGCCTCATTTCAAGATATGGAAGCTCTACCACTGTAGCTATAGAAGACGGTAGAATTTTTATTGCATGCTGCTGAACAGATAAATTGATATGGTGAATGTATTTGTCAATCATATTCATAGGAATAAGAGCAGCAAACCATATGACAATATTCTAATGAGGCTATTTGATTTCAAAGGATTTGATTTTTCAAGTTTAAGGGATTCTGTCCTAGAGCCATCAGTGTTAGGAGAATCAATGGTATCTCACATGGGAATAACTATTTCTAATGATAATGTCTGGAAAGACAAGGATGATTCCTTCTGGAAAGAAAAATTTTAAGGAAATAGAGGTATAACCTATCCATTTGCAGAAAAAAACAAATGAAGAACCTCTGAGATCTATATTTGAACATGGTGAATATTCAAAAAGGAAGAAAAAACAAGCCAATACAACTAATGAAGATGACTAGCAGCAAAGGATTGAAAAGAAAATTGATGAGTGTATAAAAAGATAAAAAAAAACTCAATCACAGATTTCTGAAATTCTGAGGTTGCTATCCAAGAATACATCTTAAACTTAACCATTTCCTGTTCTGACTCTCTGAAGTTGCTGCCTCTATACTCTGTCATTCACTTCTGTGTTTTGACAAAGAAAATTTCTTTGTATTTCGATCCTGTATCTTTCTTGTATTCCTGTCAGACTTCAATAAAATCGATGTCTTCTTTTATGTACTTCAATGCTTCAATACTTCAATATTTCTATACTACAATGCTTCAATGCTTCAATGTTTTATTGCTGTAATTCTTTTTAATGCAACAAAAAGGGGAGAATAATATATATATATATATATATATATATATATATATATATATATATATATTTGCTCAAACAAAAGCCAAATAATGCACAATCAGAACTCGTATTGTTTTATTTGAAACTGTATTTTGAAGACAAAAGGAATCTGCACACATTGAGGGGGAGAACAATATGATGCAACACATAATAAAGTTCAAATGCAAAAAATGACTGCACTAATGACTGCACTTTGAAACTTTGAAACTTACAACTTAAATAAAACAAGCAAACTCATTTGATGTTGTGTTCATATGACTTACATGATTATTTGAGAATATGTTATATTGAACAATTATTGTGCATTTATTTTTTAAAGATTTTGTTATTATCAAAAAGGGAGAAAATGTTAAGAAAATTGTTATCTCCTTAGTTTTGATGATTACAAAATTTCTCATATGGTTTTAATCAATCTATTTAGTATGCATACTTTTTTATTCAATATAGAAGTGATAGAACCAGTCATAGAATCGATCGTAGAATTAAGGTTTATTTGGTCATAGAAATAAGATTTTTTGATATCTGTTGAAAACTCAGCCAGCAAGATAAGTGTAGATTGGATACTATACTTAACCTATTATTGATTCTAGATATACATAAAAGATATCCCAACATGAGGACAATTCATATTCCACCACTTAGAAATTTTTCTAAGTGTTGAAATGTGATCATTTAGATATGTTTGGATAGTTATATCTTGTTATGTGCTGAAATATTTCCAAAACCGAAAATTATTTTTCAAAAAAAATGTGTGGAACTTCAATTTCAAGTATTTAAAGTTCAAATATTTTGCGGATATGTTTGAGAAAAATCAGTTGTAAGTTGGTTGGTTACTCATTTTATATAGCAGAATTACTTGTTAGAAAATAGTTCTGAAGGGATATTTGGCCTTCGATATCTTTACCACTGGTTTTGGATTTTTGAATTTTATTATGCTATATTATAGTGTTATAGTTGAATAGCAAATATGATGATTCGTGGTACAATTATCTTGAGATTTTGGTGGAGAAATAAATGAGCAAAGTTGGCTAGTTATTCTGAAAAATTCAGAAATGGGGGACAGATTTTTTGGAGCTGTTTTCAAATTTTTTAGAAAAACAATCATCCGGATATAATCAAAACAACTATTGAATATGTTAGAGGAATGTTTAAATTTCAGAAAAAAATATTTACTCTCAGTAAACTTCAAATTCAAAAGGATTTGGAGGCTATTTTTTTGAGACTATTGCTGAAAACTATTGCAGTAACTTTGAGATTTTTTACTGCTATTTGTTAAGCATCTTTGCTATCAAATACAGCAGCTATCAGTAGGTTTTTCATGGTATGAGAATATAGGACGTGAGAGACTGAATGACAATCAATTTTTGAGACTTTATAGCACCAAAAACTCAAGAAGAACTTCTGCAATTCTGAGCACTACTGCTGTCATTTTTATTTACTTATCTTGTAATCTTTTATTGAACATTTATGTGATTTGTCTTCCATTGTTGGACGAAACAATTTTCATAGAGTCAAGATCAAAAATCAACAAGTGGATGTACTGTATTGTCTTGAACATAGTGGAAACTAGCAGGTTGCTAGAGTCCGGCTTGCTTGGCTAGAAGAGTAGATATAGGTACAAAACCGAACCACTATAAACCAGATTTGTCTCCTTACTCTCTTATTTATTTTTGTTATATTTTGTATAAATTGACCATAAGTTTACTTAGATTTAAGTGGAGTTAGATAAAAATTTAAAAAACCAATTTTAGACAACCAATTTAACCCCTATTCTTGGTTATCTTTGGGAATAACAATATTATTTAAAATAATAACATTTGATACTCAATTTATAATTTAAATTTTGTTATAATTAAGGAATGTGACTTCGGATCATGTGTTTTGAATGTACTGCATATGATGAATATGATGAGTATGAATATGAGTTATTTAAATTAATAATATTAATTAGATATGTTAATGTTAATTTATATTTTAGATTTTATTATTAAGGATTATGATAATTATATTTAATATTATTTATTTAGAAAGGTAAAGAATTGAAATCAAAATATGATAACAAACTTTACAATAATAATAAAAAGCTAAAATAATTAAATGAAATATAATAAAATTAATAATTAAACAAAATACGAAGAAAATTAGGAAGGCTACCATAAAAATATTATGAGTATATATACTAGCACCATTAAATCTATTATATAAAATGTAACCCAACCTTAATAACAACATTTAAATTTAATAATTATTTGATATTAGTAATAGAATATGATTATTGAAATTAGTAAGTAGTATTATTTAGTAATATTAATATTGATAAGTAATTAAGTTGTATGGAATAATAATATTAAATTATAGTAATATAATGTTAATCAAATAATTTTGATAATCATAATTATAATAAATTTATAAATTTATATTATTAAACAATATAATTTATAGTTATATTATATTAGCAAACAATATATTTATGTTTCGAGCTAATAGTTGTATTAAACCGCCAAACAACGTATTCAAATATTGAGAGTTTATATTTCAAATGAAGCCAACGCCAAATATTGAAAATGTCACACCCCGAACCGGGATCGTAAACAGCTGCCCATTATCCTGAATATCGGCTGTATTTTTACAGAAAATCGGGCAGAATCTCCCCATATTTCAGAGGTTTCCCAAGCACAATTTATCCTGTATAAATCACAACCATCCTGTAATATAATTAAATGGTCATCCCGGCCTCTCCAAAATCAACCAATCTCACAGTCAACATCCAGATAACGCAAGACTATAAAAATTTTCAGCAATCTAGCCACAGACCTTTACTGCCATGCCCCCGTCAAAGGCATGGATAGTCGCCAGTCGCCCCTCCTGTGATTTAGAGGAGCACCGAGCGATCCTAGAGTACACTTCTAAGACATGAAACATTCCCAAGTACTTACACAATGAACAAGAAATGTCTCAATGCAATGTTATGCAATGATATGTCCATATTTATACAGTCATCCCAGAATTATACAATGGTCGTCTATCGACCTCAGGATAAATATACATCACCAATACAATTGCTAACTCACGAAATTTGCAGCGGAATATACGACTCCTCAAGTCCAGACCAAATCTCCCAATCATACTGAGCGTCCTAAAAGCAACGCTCCTTACCAAATACTATCTCTGAAACATGAAGGAAGTGAAGGGTGAGTACTCGGGGAAGAATACTCAGTGAGTGAGTGTGTCAATGCAATCGTCAAATATGAAGTGTGAAACTGGAATGTCAAAGCATAAGTATACAAATCATATTTCAAATCATCATGCTTTTTCTTTCAACAATATATCATTAGCACGCATTTTCAAGTCAAATATGCATCCAAAGCATTGTCACTAAAAATCATAGAGCTGCCAGCAGAAAATGTCCTGGCAGAGGTCTATCGCAACCTATGACAGGCGCACCGGAGGTGTTATATGCAAGTTTATTTAAAGTACTCTCTACCCCGGCGTTGGCGACGAACCTCGTCCAGGTGCTAGACTTGGAGATGATATCCAAATCTAAATCCAAATCCTCCCCCTTTCGGGTTCAACCTGGCTAGTACCGTGTCGATAATCAAATCACGACAACTCGTGGGATACCCCAGACCTAGCCATATCCGGACGCCACCCAAGCGTCTCTCACGGTGTCTTTCGTAGCTACGGAACAATACAATCCAAAGCCCCAAGGCTAAAATCAATATCGTATAAAAAATGTACCGAAATCAGGTTTACAAACCAAATGCAACATATAGTATAAAATGACACATTATACATTTCAACCACATGGATACATAATTTCATAATTCAACACAATTTTTGGACACTCCATCGATTCACAAAAATCAATTTTAAAACCAGTCAAAATATTTCAAGCATACGACAAATCATCATTCATCAAAATATTGTAAAACAGGGTTTACATATTAAACAAAAGTATTGAAATAAATTTCACTTACAGTTTTGGGAAGAATAGCGCACTCCCCAATAAAACCACAATACGTAGAGCAATGCTCCCCTCAATCGAATCACCAAAAAAGCCAACATAATCAAATCATCATGATTTTCATCAAATTTCTGACTATTTCAGGGTTTATCATTTTCTTTAAATTTGTACAAATCCTAAATTCCTCAATTTATAAACAAACTCCAATGTCATCAATTTCATTTTATTTATAAGTAAATAACCAAAATCAAAATCAATCTTAATTCGAATCTAAAACCAACTAATGCTACCTAATTTGACAAAGTTTATTCAAGGGTTGAAGAGATTTCATTTCTCTCACCTAGGGTTCCTCGGATCTCAAATCTAGCTTTCGTTCGCCCGTCGGTTTGGTCTAAAACCTGAATGTTTCCAAATTTGAAACAATTGTGAGCAATTTAAGTCCAATTACTAAAGAATTTCGAAACCCTAGTGCGAAAATCGAAACTTTGAGTCATTTACCTTCGCAGAGACTCACAGACTATCACAGGCCGTCGCGGGCTCATGGGCCATTGTGGGCTCGTGGGCCGCGGGCTGGTGATTGACGGGCCTACGGGCCTAGTGGGCCTGCAGGACTGATGGGTCTGACGGGCCTGGAGGGCCTACGAATCGACAGTGGGCCGCAGTGGGCTCACGGGCTGGCGCGCTCCCGGGCTAGGACTAGGGCTCGCGCTCACGAGCTGGAGCGCTCGAGCTGGAGTGTGCGCTCGTGCACAGGCGTGCTCGTGCAGGATCGCACGCAGTGAGGCGCGCGCTCGTGCAGAGAGTCGCGCTAGAGCCCGCTCGCGCTCGTACTGGGGTGCGCAGTGTGCTTGTGCAGAGGCGCGCAGGGGCGCGCTAGGGATCGTGCCGAAGCGTGCCCTGCGCGCTGGGGCTTGGGTAGAGGCGCGCTGGGGCTTGGGTAGGGGCGCGCAGTCTGGGGCACGCTCAGACTCGCGCTAAGGGCCGCGCAGTGTGCGCTCGAGCTCGGGAGAGCACGCAGTCGCGCGAAGGAGAGCGCAGTGGCACTCGTGCAGGGAGAAGCTGCAGCGGCTCGCTTGCGGGAGGGAGGATCGCGCTGCAGCACTCGCGCTCTCACGGGGAAGATTGCGAGGTGGAGCTTGCGCTCGCGCGGGGATGATCGAGCGGCTGTGCTCGCGCTCGTGGTGGGGGATCACGAAGCGGAGGATGGCAGCAGAAAAGAGAGAGACGCGGCGGCGGGGAGATCGGGAGAAGAGAGAAGAGAGAAGAGAGGCGGAAAGAGAGAGAGAAAGAGAGAGGAAAAGGGAGAAAATTAGGGCTTTAAGCCCTAATTTAAATTTTTTTTTTTTTGTGTTACATTTTCTAACCCCCTAAAAACAAGTCTCGTCCTCCAGACTAAAAGAAACTATATAGAGAAAAGTTGGGGGTGCTGTCTCCTCATGGCTCCTCAAGCTCCCAGGTCTGTTCCTCGACCTGATCGCTCCTCTACAAAACTCTAACAAGAGGAACCTCTTTACTCCGTAGCTTTCTGACCTGTCGATCCAGAATAGCCACGGACTAAACAGGTAAGCTCAAGTCCTTTCGAACCTCAACTGGCGGAGCCTCTAAAATATGTAAGGGATCTGGCTGATATTTCCTAAGTATTGAGACATGAAATACATCATGAATACGCGATAGGTCTGCTGGCAGCTCCAATTTATATGCTATACTTCTAACCCTCTCAAGGATACGGAAGGGCCCAATATATCTGGGGCTCAACTTCCTCCGCTGCCCAAATCGAATGACTCCTTTCAAGGGAGATATCCTAAAGAAAACCATGTCTCCCACAGTAAACTCTAGAGGTCGTCGCCTACGATCTGCATACGATTTCTGTCTATCCTGGGCTGCTTTCATCCGCGTACGGACAATCCTCACTTTCTCCTTCATCTCCTCTACCAGCTTAACATTGGTGAATCGTCGCTCACCAACCTCATCCCAGTACAACGGGGTACGACACTTCCTCCCATACAATGCCTCGTAAGGTGGCATGTCAATGCTCGCTTGATAGCTATTATTATAGGCAAACTCCACTAACGGAAGATGCCGATCCCAACTCCCCCGGAAATCCATAACATATGCCCTAAGCATGTCCTCTAAAGTATGAATGGTCCTCTCTGACTGACCATCTGTCTGGGGTTGATACGCTGTGCTGAAATTCAGTCTAGTACCCAAAACCTCCTACAGACTGGGTCAAAAACGGGATGTAAATCTGGGGTCTCGATCTGATACTATCGATGCTGGAACCCCATGCAGTCTCACAATCATATCAATATAGAGGCATGCCAACGCCTCAAGCGAGTAATCACTCCTAATCGGGATGAAATGTGCGGACTTAGTAAGTCGGTCAATTATCACCCAAATAGCATCATGTTGTGCCAAAGTCTGCGGTAACCCCACTACGAAATCTATCGTGATATACTCCCACTTCCACTCAGGAATGGGAAGGGGCTGCAAGGTGCCAGCTGGACGCTGGTGCTCAGCCTTTACCTACTGACATACAAGGCAACGAGCAATAAATTCTACAATTTCTCATTTCATACCCGACTACCAATAATTGTCTCTGATGGTACGGTATATTTTAGTACTGTCGGGATGTAAAGCATAGGCAGATGAATGGGCCTCCTCAAGAATAGCCCTGCGGAGATCTCTATCTGTTGGTATACACACCCGATCTTGAAAAAACAACAGTCTATCCTTGCGAACTCTAAAGTCATCAATATCACCTTTGCTGGCTTTCTCATAAATACCTCGGAACTCTTCATCACTCTGCTGAAGCTCCCTGATACGGTCGAGCAAACTCGGCCGAACCTCAAATCTGGCTAGTATAGCTCCCTGATCATCACTAGCCAACCTGACTCCCAAAGCTCAGAGTCCCAATAAACATGAGAGATAAGTACTCTCGATAGTCTGAGAAGAGGAAGACGACTTCCGACTCAAGGCATCAGCCACTATATTAGCCTTGCCCGGATGATAGTCAATGATGAGGTCATAATCCTTTAGTAGCTCTAACCATCTCCGCTGCCTCAAATTCAGCTCCCTCTGAGTGAACAGATACTTCAGACTCTTGTGATCTGTAAACACCCTACATGTGACCCCATATAAATAGTGGCACCATATCTTTAGTGCAAAGACTATGGCCGCCAACTCCAAATCATGCGTAGGATAGTTCACCTCATGCTTCTTTAGCTGTCGCGAAGCATAGGCGATAACTCTACCATCCTGCATCAATGCACAGCCCAATCCCTGCCTGCTGGCGTCACTATACACCACATACTCTCGACTACTCGTGGGAAGGGCTAGAATCGGAGCGGACGTCAACCGCTGTTTGAGCTCCTGAAAGCTCTCCTCACAACGGTCATCCCATATAAATCTGACGTCCTTCCGTGTCAATCTAGATAATGGAGCAGCAATTTGAGAAAAGCCCTCTACAAATCTGTGGTAATACCCGGCTAGACCAAGAAAACTCCTGATTTCTGATACTGTTTGTGGTTGCTCCCATCTCAATATAGCCTCAACTTTCTGCGGAGGTTTCTGCGGATCAATAAAGATACCCTCCGCAGAAACTATATGGCCAAGAAAACCAATCTGCCACAGCCAAAATTCACACTTGGTGAACTTGGCATAAAGCTGTCTCTAACGAAGAGTCTGCAGAATCACCCTAAGGTGCTGAGCATGCTCATCATCACTCCGCGAGTAGACTAAGATATCATCAATAAAAATAATAACGAACCGGTTCAAATAATCGTAAAAAATTCAGTTCATTAGGTCCATAAATGCGGCAGGGGCATTGTCAGCCCAAATGGCATGACAAAAAACTCATAATGTCCGTATCGGGTGTGGAAAGCCGTCTTAGGCACATCTTGACTCCTACTCCACAACTGATGATATCCCGATCGAAGATCAATTTTCGAGAAAACTCGGACACCTTGCAATTGACCAAATAAATCATCTATGCGAGGCAGCGGATATCTGTTCTTCACAGTCACCCGATTAAGCTGCCTATAATCTACACATAATCTCAGTGAGCCGTCCTTCTTCGTTATAAATAGCACTGGAGCGCCCCAAGAGGACATGCTAGGACGGATAAACCCCTTATCCAGCAACTCCTGCAGCTGGACCTTGAGCTCCCTCAGCTCAGCCGGCGCCGTCCTGTATGGCGGCATAGAGATAGAGGTAGTCCCCGGAGCTAAATCGATTTCAAAGTCAAACTCCCGAACCGGTGGTAATCCGGGTAACTCCTCGGGGAAAATATCAAGAAAGTCCTGTACCACTGGGACATTCTCCAGTCTCGGTCCCTGAGCAGTGATGTCAATGATATGAGCCAGGTAAGCTGTACATCCGCGGCGAATCATGCGTCTGGCCTCCAAAGAAATGGAAATACGAATAGAGATCTTATTCTAGAGGATCAGGAGTACCCATGATGATGTCAGGGTTCGCCTGGGCATCCTCCTGCGTCATGGCATAAACCCGGGCCTGAGCCCTAGGCTGCTGTCGTGTCTGGGTCTGTACTGTGTTACTCCTGGTGATCACCCTGGGAGTAGAAGCTGCTGGCTGAGCAGGCTGCCCCTGCCGTCCCATACGATGAGTACTAGTGCGGCTCAGTAAACTCTGTCCTCCGAGTCCTAACTCAGGACAGGAACTCCTAATATGCCCCGACTTCCCACAATGGAAGCAAGTGACCGTCACTGAACAAGCTCCTATCAGATGGGACCTATTGCACCTGCGGCAATAAGGATGCCGCTGAGCAGTACACTGTGCAGGGTGAGTCGGAGAGGGCTATCTGAACCCGTGGGAGTACTGTCCCCGTCCCAGCTCAGGAAATCTAGATCCTAATCCGCCTCCGTGCGAACTGGATCCCTTGCCCCTCTTGGAGTTCTGTGTAAAATGAGACTTCTCTTTCTTTCTTTTCTGCTCTTTGCTCTCTTTCTGCCTAGCCTCTGCGCGGACCAAAGCCTCCGCGCGGTGAGCAGAGTCTATCACCTCGGCCAGGGTAAATTGAGGGGTAACAGTCATATACTTCTTTATGCTAAGGCTAAGACCGTCCTCAAATTTAAAGCGCAAATACTGAGGTGTGGCCAGATCTGGTACAAATGCGGCAAGTCTCCACATGTCTGCCTCATACTCCGAGACAGATCTGGACCCCTGTGTAAGCCGTCCTAACTCTGACCTCATCCGGTCCTGCTGGTAGAGTGGGAAGAATCTGCAGTCAAACTCCCGAAGGAAGTCGTCCCACCGCAGTGGCTCTGTCGCCTCATCAGTGAGGGCCTCCCACCATAAGAGGGCCTCTCCTTCTAATAATCGCTGTGCCACTTTCAGGCAGAGCTCCTCTCCAATCTCCAGATCTGTCAAAATCCTTCGGGTGCGGTTATCCAATGCTTGGCTACCGCAGCCTCACCAAGCCCTGCAAAAACTGTGCATCCCAACTGACGGGCCTCCTTAACCAACTGAGTCAACTCATGTACCCGTCTAAGAATAGCCGATGCAGTCTCACTCGGCTCGGACAAAGTAGAAGGACCGGCCATCGGCGGTGGAATCGGCGCCGTAGGAACTGGCACTGCTGCAGGTGCAGGTGCCGCTGTAGGAGGTGGTGGGGGCGGAATCTGGAACTCATACGAAGCGTACCACTCGTACACCTGCCGAAAGATTCGAGTGTGGGTACGGGAGTCTCAGCCTGAGCAGCTGGCTGAGTAGGTGCCAATGGTGGCACGCGAGTCGAAGTACGATCCTCCGGCTCGTCTAATTCCTCTGGTACTCGTAGGGTCTCGGTTGCCCTAGGTGCATCTGGCACTATGACAGGCACACCAGATGTGATTAAATGGTCATCCCTGCCTCTCCAAAATCAACCAATCTCACAGTCAATATCCAGATAACGCAAGGCTATAAAAATTTCCAGCAACCTAGCCACAGACCTCTACTGCCATGCCCTCGTCAAAGGCATGGACAGCAGCTAGTCGCCCCGCCTGTGATTTAGAGGAGGCACCGAGCGATCCTAGAGTACACTTCTAAGACATGACACATTCCCAAGTACTTATACAATGAACCAGAAATGCCTCAATGCAATGTTATGCAATGATATGTCCATATTTATACAGTCATCTCAGAATTATACAATGGTCGTCTATCGACCTCAGGATAAATATACATCACCAATACAATTGCTAACTCACGAAATTTGCGGCGAAATATACGACTCCTCAAGTCCAGACCAAATCTCCCAATGATACTGAGCGTCCTAAAAGCAATGCTCCTTGCCAAATACTATCTCTGAAACAAGAAGGGGAGTGAGGGGTGAGTACTCGGGGAAGAATACTCAGTGAGTGAGTGAGTCAATGCAATCATCAAATATGACGTGTGAAACTGGAGTGTCAAAGCATAAGTATACAAATCATATTTCAAATCATCATACTTTTCCTTTCAACAATACATCATTAGCACGCATTTTCAAGTCAAATATGTATCCAAAGCACTGTCACTAAAAATCATAGAGCTGCCAGCCAAAAATATCCTGGCAGAGGTCTACCGCGACCTATGACAGGCGCACCGGAGGTGTTATATGTAAGTTTATTTAAAGTGCTCTCTACCCCAGCGTTGACGACGAACCTCGTCCAGGTGCTAGACTTGGAGAGGATATCCAAATCCAAATCCAAATCCTCCCCCTTTCGGGTTCAACCTGGCTAGTACCGTGTCGATAATAATATCACGACAACTCGTGGGATACCCCAGGCCTAAGCATATCCAGACGCCACCCAAGCGTCTCTCACGGTGTTCTTCGTAGCTACGGAACAATACAATCCAAAGCCCCTAAGGCTAAAATCAATATCGTATAAAAAATGTGACGAAATCAGATTTACAAACCAAATGCAACATATAGTATAAAATGGCACATTATACATTTCAACCACATGGATGCATAATTTCATAATTCAACACAGTTTTTGGATACTCCATCGGTTCACAAAAATCAATTATAAAACCAGTCAAAACATTTCAAGCATATGACAAATCATGCTCATTCATCAAAATGTTGTAAAATAGGGTTTACATATTAAACAAAATCATTGAAATAAATCTCACTCACAGTTTTGGAGAGGATAGCGCACTTCCCAATAAAACCGCAATACGTAGAGCAATGCTCCCCTCAATCGAATCACCAAGAAAGCCAAACTAATCAAGTAATCATGATTTTCATCAAATTTTTGACTATTTCAGGGTTTATCATTTTCCTTAACTTCGTACAAACCCTAAATTCCTCAATTTATAAATAAACTCCAATGTCATCAATTTCATTCTATTTATAAGTAAATAACCAAAATTAAAATCAATCTTAATTCGAATCTAAAACCAACTAATGCTACCTAATTTGACAAAGTTTATTCAAGGGTTGAAGAGATTTCATTTCTCTCACCTAGGGTTTCTCGGATCTCAGATCTAGCTTTCGTTTGCCCGTCGATTTGGTCTAAAACCTAAATGTTTCCAAATTTGAAACAATTGTGAGCAATTTAAGTCCAATTACTAAAGAATTTCAAAACCCTAGTATGAAAATTGAAACTTTGAGTCATTTACCTTCGCAGAGGCTCACGAACTGTCACAGGCCGTCGCGGGCTCGTGGGCCACGGGCTGGTGGTTGACGGGCCGGCGGGCCTAAGGGCCTGATGGGTCTGGCGGGCCTGGAGGGCCTACGGGTCGGCAGTGGGCTGCGGGCCGGATTGGGCCACAGTGGGCTCGCGGGCTGGCGCTCTCCCTGGCTAGGACTAGGGCTCGCACTCACGAGCTGGAGCGTGCGCTCGTGCGCAGTTGTGCTCTTGCAGGATCACGCGCAGTGAGGCGCGCACTCGTGCAGAGGGTCGCGCTGGAGCGCGCTCACGTTCGTGCTGGGGCGAGCAATGTGCTTGTGCAGAGGCGCACAGGGGCGCGCTAGGGATCGTGCAGAGGCGCGCTGGGGCTTGGGCAGAGGCGCGCAGTGCTCGTGCAGGGGCGCGCAGGCTGGGGCACGCTCAGGCTCATGCTAAGGGCCGTGCAGTGCGTGCTCGCTCTCAGGAGAGCGCGTAGTCTCGCGAAGGAGAGCGCAGTGGCGCTCGTGTAGGGAGGAGCTGCAGCGGCTCGCTCGCGGGAGGGAGGATCATGCTGCAGCCCTCGCGCTCTCACGGGGAAGACTGCGCGGTGGCGCTCGCGCTCGTGGTGGGGGATCACGCGGCGGAGGATGGCAGCTCGAGAGAGAGAGACGTGGCGGCGGGGAGATCGGAAGAAGAGAGAAGAGAGAAGAGAGGCGGAAAGAGAGAGAGAAAGAGAGAGGAAAAGGGAGAAAATTAGGCTTTAAGCCCTAATTTAAATTTTTTTTTTTTTTTTTTTTGGTGTTACAGAAAATCTATCCGCGCGCGTTTTTTTTGCTCCTTTACAAATTTATTGGGAAGCTTGAATTTTTAATTAGTTTTTTAAAATTTTTACCGTTTAATGTATGGTTATAGTTTGAAATGGAATAGTTATAGTGAATAGTTTTGGAGTAGTTATCGTGATTACCTTTATATGTTTCATATGTGTTATTTTATTGTTACGTCTGTAGTTTTTAATATTATAATTTTCATTAGTATTATTTTTTAGTTTAAACAAATTTCATACAGTTTTAAAAAATACTTGTTACCAAAATAAAAATACTTATTACTATTTGTTACCATTTGTACAAGAGAAAGTAGTTGTTACAATGCGACTCACTTGTTACCAATTGTTACCATTGTTATGATATTAAATTATACAAATTTTATATAATTATTGTCTTATTGCTTGTTACATTAGACCAAGATAATTTATTACCACTTATTATTATTGTTATCACAATAAAAATTATTATTACCAGAATTAAAGTAATTGTTACCATTTGTATAAAGAGGAAGTAGTAATTCTTACCACTTGTTACTATACGACCCACTTGTTACCAATTGTTACTATTGTTACGATATTCTATTATACAAATTTTATATAATTATTATTTTACCACTTGTTATATTAGACCAAAATCACTTGTTACTACTTATTATTATTGTTACCACAATAAAAATCGTTATTACCAGAATTAAAGTAATTGTTACCATTTGTATGAAGAGAAATTAGTAATTATTACCACTTGTTACCATGCGACCCACTTGTTACCAATTGTTACTATTGTTACGATATTCTATTATACAAATTTTATATAATTATTGTCTTACCACTTCTTACATTGGACCAAAATTATTTGTTACCACTTATTATTATTGTTATCACAATAAAAATCATTGTTACTAGAATTGAATTAATTGTTACCATTTGTTACCATTTGTATGAAGAGTAAGTAGTAATTTTTACCACTTGTTTTCATACGACCCACTTGTTAGATATGTTAATGTATATTTTATATTTTAGAATTTATAATTAAGAAATATGATAATTAAATAGTCGTTATTTGTTAATTAAAATGTAACCCTACCTCAATAACATTATTTAAATTTAATAATTATTTGATATTAGTAGTAGAATATGATTATTGAAATTAGGAAATAGTATTATTTAGTAATATTAAAATTGATAATTAATTAAGTTGTATAGTATAATAATATTAAATTATAGTAATATAATGTTAATCAAATAAAATTGATAACCATAATTATAATAAATTTATATATTTATTTTATGAAACAATAAAATTTATAGTTATATTATATTGACCAAACAATATATTTATTGCTCAACTCAATTGAGTGCTAATAGTTGTATTATACTACCAAACAATATATTCAAATATTGACCATTTATGTTTCAAGTGAAGCCAGCGCCATTTTTTCCCTCCTTTACAAATTTATTGGGACGCTTTAATTTTTTATGTGGTTTTTAAAATTTTTACTGCCTTTGTTTTTAAAATGTATAGTTATAGTTTAAAATGAAATAGTTATAGTGAATATTTCTTGGAGTAGTTATAGTGAATACCCTCTCCAATATTTATATGTTTCATATGTGTTATTTTATCGTTACATCAGTAATTTTTAAGAGTTGTTATTTTCATTAGCATTATTTTCCCGTTTATAC
This sequence comes from Dillenia suffruticosa, assembly GCA_033439265.1. Lineage (NCBI taxonomy): Eukaryota > Viridiplantae > Streptophyta > Magnoliopsida > Dilleniales > Dilleniaceae > Dillenia > Dillenia suffruticosa. Next base: position 14,326,849 of record JAVTVX010000001.1, read on the forward strand.
AGATTTCATACAGTTTTTAAAAAAATTTATACAAATTTTATAGTATTATTGTGTTGCCAGAAATACAGTTGCACTTGTTATTTGATTTAAATCACTTGTGATCACTTCTTTTACCATATATTTCTAATATTTCTATGTATTATTTTCCCATTAACTTTAGCTTAATAATGTGATTTTCTACACTTGTTAGTAATGTGATTTTTAGGACTTGTTACGTTGATTCATACAAACAGATAAATATGTAATATTATTTTTTATGTTTTTCAATATTGGGTTAGGTTTTGTATAAATTTTATACAAGTTTTATACAAATTTTATACAATTATTGCAATTATTGGCTTTACCAGGTGATGGAGCAATCATGAAATGCACTTGTTATGTTGTTATCATTTGTTATCACTTGTTATCATTTATTAACGTAACTTGTTAGTATTTGTTGTTGGAAATCATTTGTTACTAGATAGAGAATAATTGTTATTTGTTATAAATCACTTGTTAGATAGAGAATAAAAGTAATTGCTACTATTTGAATTCACTTAAATTTTCATCATCAATTTAAAATCTCAAAACTTAATTAAAAAACCTAATTTTTGATTAAATTGACTTTGTTTTTGGTAAAAAAGGAGATATTATCTTAATTGTCTAAATGAATTAAATATATTAATATTAATATTAATTTTGTTAGCAATTTAGTATACTCCAATAATAATATTTTCATCCATCAAACTTTTATTAATTGTTTAATTTATCACTTGTTACCTTATTACCATTTGTTACAGGACATGATAAAGAATAAAATATTTGTTACCATTTGTTAAAAATCACTTGTTATTGTTATCATTTGTTATCATACCATATTATATAAATTTTATATAATTATTGTCTTACCATTTGTTTAAAATCACTTGTTATCACTTGTTATCATACCATATTATACAAATTTTATACAATTATTATATTTTCACTTGTTACCGATTGTCACCAGGTGTTGGAGTAATCGTTTACCTTGTTACCATTTGTTATTTGTTATAAATCATTTGTTATCATTTGTTATTCTTATCACTTGTTACATGTAGATAGAGAAATACATTTGTTATTTTGTTACCATTTGTTACTTGTTATAATAAAAGTATTTGTTGCCATTTATTAATGATACCATTTGTTATTTGTTATAATAAAAATATTTATTACCATTTGTTTTTTATCACTTCTTAGCATGCCATATCACTTAATACAGAGAATAAAAATAGACTGATTAAAAATATAAAAATAGAGAAGATAAAAATGTAAAGAAAATTACATTTTATATATGTATTATTTACAATAAATCAATACATAATTGTAAAAACCAACAAAGAGAAACAAATAATAAATGAGAAAAGGGAAATAAATGAAATAAAGAGTGAATTGTAAATAGAAAAATGAAATAAACAAATAAATAAAAGAAATAAATGGGGAAAGATTTTTTTTTGTGGTACCAATTGATTAAGCGGGCGCCCTAAATTTAATCTAAATAAAGAAGTGAACAAATACTCGTGCCAAACTTTTTCGCGCCAATTTTGTTGGCTCCAAGAAATGGCGCCAAAGAGGAGGAGGAAGAGAGGAGAAAAACGTGACTTTTTTTTATTTGATGTAAAATATACGATATTTTGTATTTTTTTATTTGATATAAAATTATATACTCATAATTAAAAGAAATATTTATGATATAAATTATTAATTTAATATAAATATAATATAATATAGTATTATAATATAATATACAACTTAATTATCATATTTCTTAATTATAAAATCTAAAATATAAATTATCATACAAATTAAGTGTGTAATTAATATTATTAATTTAAATAATATAATGCAAGAATGCATGCGTGAGCACGCCTACATGGCTATGCCACGTGGTTCCACGCGGCTGTGTCGCGCATGCAAGAATGCATGTGTGCCAACGCCTCTACGGCTGTGCCGCAGGAGCCTGCGCAGCTATGCTGCGCATGCAAGAATGCATGTGTGAGCACGCCTACACGACTGTGCCGCAAGGGTCCCGTGTGGTAGTACCGTGCATGCAAGAATGCATGTGTGCGAACGCCTGCACTTCTGTGTCGAGGGAGCCTGTGCGGCTGTTCTGCACATGCAAGAATGCATGTGTGAGCATGCCTACACGGCTGTGCCGCGGAGTCCTGTGCGGCTGTGCCGCGCATGCAAGAATGCATGTATGCGAACGCCTGCACGGTTGTGCCGCGGGAGCCTGCGCGGCTATGCTGCGCATGCAAGAATACATGCCGGCCGTGCCTCAAGGGCCGGCGTGGTTATGCCACGCATGCAAGCTTGCATATGCGCGCTGGGTACAGCGCATGCACAAGCAGTGGTACCGCACATGCCCGCGCAGTACCACCGTATAGGCAATTCTTTGCCTGCATTTTTTTTTTTGCAAAAAATTGATGCTAAAGATAAAGCCAACGCCTATGCCATTATGCCAATGTATCCTATGTGTTTATTTGTCTCTTCATATCCACTTTTATTATTATTATTATTATCATTATCTCACTCTCACATTTTTTTCACTTTTTTTTTCTTCTCTTTGGGTCATTTTGTTTTTTTTTGTTTTTTTTTTTCGTTTTGTATTCATGATATATTTAAACCGTGATAATACAAATAAATATAAGTGAATTATAATTAAAGAATTTTAACTTATTAATATAATATAAATTGATAATTAATTAATTTATATAACATCTCTACTAATATTATATTATTGATAATTATATTATTTAAATTAATATTAATAATTATAATTTGATATTATGATACTAAGTCTCCACTCATCCACTCATCCAAATAAGGTTGTCATCCAAATGAAGATATCCAAATCACCTAAATTGGTTTGATAATTAGGTAATATAATTTATAATAATACATATAATAATATACATAGTAATATATATGTATTATATAGTAATGTAATTTTAATATTTTTATATTATTGGAAAATTGTTTTTGGCGTCAAAAAATTAGATTTTGTAAAGAGATTTTACAGTGATAATATTATTATATATTCGAAACCATTACTATATATTCGAATTCAAGTTACCATCCTTACCACTATTACTATTACACTATGTATCCGACTTACCACCATTACTACCAAACTTGCCATCATTACTACCAGTTAGATGTCATAACATCAATACCAATAATAATATCACAATTTTACCATTTACAATTATGGTAGCTGATGAAAATGTGGTAATATTATTATACATTCGAATTCGAGTTGCGATAATTATGATTACTGGTTATAAGTGTTATAACTATAATATAAGTGCTATCAGTATTATGATAACTATGATAATTATGATAATATTATAAGTATTATAACTACATGATAATGGTCTACCAAATATACCATTAGTTACGAACTTACCACTAGTAAACTATTGATATAGTACAATATAGTAATATTTACTAGAACTGTGGTGCAGCATGAGACATGAACCGCCGGTTTTTATTTAGTATAATATAGTAGAATGTAGTAATATTTAGTATTAGTAATATGAGTAATATAATAATATATAGTACAATGAACCGCCGACATTAGGAATAAACCACCGATTTTTACATTAATTTATTTTAATTCACATTTAATTTAACAATATACTATTTTAATATTTCAGTTTAAACATTTCAACGAGAACTTCTTAGTAACATTTACTATTAAGTTAAACATAATAGTCCAATTAACATATAATAACATATAGTAGCATTTACTATATAGCCACAATAAAATATAATAACATTTACTATAAAATAGTAACATTTATTATTATAATAAGTTGTGACATTTATATATCACAATATAGTAAACTACTAATATAGTACCGTCGGTTTTTATATAATACAATATAGTATAATGTAGTAATATTTACTACTAGTAATATAGTAATATAGTAGTATATAGTACAATGAACTATCGGCAAGAGGCATGAACCGTCGGTTTTAATATTAATTTATTTTAATTCAAATTTAATTTAACAATATACCATTTTAACATTTCAATTTTATTATTTCAACGAAAACTCCATAGTAATATTTACTATTAAACTAACCACAATAGTCAAATTAACAGATAATAAAATATAATAACATTTACTATGTAACCACAATAAAATATAGTAACATTTACTATAAAATAGTAATATTTACTATTATAATAACGGATATGAAAATAGTAAGCTTATTTGTCTCTCATTATAGAAGGACAGTAACATTTACTATTAAACTAACCACAATAGTCGAATTAACAGATAATAAAATATAGTAGTATTTACTATATAATCACAATAAAATATAGTAACATTTACTATAAAATAGTAACATTTACTATTATAATAACGGATGTAAAAAATAATAAATTTATTTGTCTCTCATTATAATAGAATAGTAATATTTACTATTAAACTAATCACAATAGTCAAATTAACAGATAATAAGATATAATAACATTTACTATATAATCAACAACATCAACAACAACAACAAACTAAACCTTAATCCCAATAAGTTGGGGTCGGCTATTTGAGAGATAAACTTGAAAGAGAGAGAAAAATAAAATAAAAAATAAAAAATAAAAAATAAAGATAAAATAAAATAAAATAAAATAAAAATAGATAAATAAATCAATAGATAAATATTTAAAAAGTATTAGTTTAATTTGTGCGGATTCTACTACGTCATCCATTCCTATCCAAAACCATTTTCTCTTTTAAACCCTTAATTTTCAAATCTTTGCGGATAACTTGCATACAAATTTTCAGCGGTGTACCTCTACGTTTTACTAAACATTTACTATGTAATCACAATAAAATATAGTAACATTTACTATAAAATAATAACATTTACTATATAATAACGGATGTGAAAGTTAGTAAATTTATTTGTCTCTCATGATAAAAAATAGTAACATTTACTATTAAACTAAGTATAATAGTCCAATTAATAGATAATAATATTTAATAACATTTACTATGTAATCACAATAAAATATAGTAATATTTACTATAAAATAGTAGTATTTACTATAAAATAGTAACATTTACTATTATAATAACGAATATGAAATTTAGTAAATTTATTTGTTTATCATAATAAAAGGATAGTAACACTTACAATTAAATTAACTACAATAGTTCAATTAACAGATAATAATATATAATAACTTTTACTATATAATCACAATAAAATATAGTAACATTTACCATAAAATAGTAACAATTACTATTAAAATTACTTGTGGCATTTATATATTATAATGTAGTAAACTACTAATATAGTACCGCCGGTTTTTATATAATAAAATATAGTATAATATAGTAATATTTACTATTAGTAATATAGTAATATAATAGTATATAATATAATGAACCGTCGACATGAGTCATGAACTGTCGATTTTAACATTTGTTTATTTTAATTCACATTTAATTTAACAATATACTATTTTAACATTTCAATTTTAATATTTCAACGAAAACTACATAGTAACATTTACCATTAAGCAACCATAATGTCAAGTTAACAGATAATAAGATATAGTAATATTTACTTTGTAAACACAATAAAATATAGTAATATTTACTATAAAATATTAACATTTACTATTATAATAACAGATGTGAAAGTTAGTAAATTTATTTATTTCTTATTATAAAAGGATAGTAACATTTACTATTAAACTAACCACAATAATCAAATTAATAGATAATAAGATATAATAATATTTGATACATAACCACAATAAAATATAATAACATTTACTATAAAATAGTAATATTTACTATTATAATAACGGATGTGAAACGTCGTAAATTTATTTGTCTCTCATGATGAAAGGATACTAACATTTACTATTAAATTAACCACAATAGTCGAATTAACAGATAATAAGATATAGTAATATTTACTATGTAATCAGATTAAAATATAGTAACATTTACTATAAAATAGTAATATTTACTATTATAATAACGGATGTGAGTGGTAGTAAATTTATTTGTCTTTCATGATAAAAAGATAGTAATATTTATTATTAAATTAACCATAATAGTCGAATTAATAGATAATAACATATAGTAACATTTACTATTTTAATATCACATATGAAAGATAGTAAATTTATTTATCTCTCATCATAAAAGAAATTAACATTTAGTTTTAACCTAACCACAATAGTCAAATTAAAAAATAATAAAATATAGTAACATTTATTTTGTAAATACAATAAAATTTAGTAACATTTACTATTATAATAACGGATGTAAAATATAATGAATTTATTTGTCTCTTATGATGAAAGCATAGTAATATTTACTATTAAACTAATCACAATAGTCGAATTAACAGATAATAACATAAAGTAACGTTTACTATATAATCATAATGTCACGCCCCGAACCGGGATCATGAACAGCCGCCCGTTGTCCTGGATGCCGGCTCATTTTTTTAAAAAATCGAGCAAAACCTCCCCATAAATCGGAGATCTCCCATGTACAATTTTACCTGTATATCAATATTCATCCTATAAAATAAACAAATGGCCATCATGGTCTCTCCAAAATCAACCAATCCCACAACTAATATCCAGAATAACGCAAGCTATAACAACGAATTTCCACAGTTCAAACACAGACCTCTACTGCCATGCTCCCGTCAAAGGCATGGACAGCCGCCAGTCGCCCCTCTTGTGATTTAGAGGAGGCACCGAGCGATCCTAGAGTACACTTCTAAGACATGACACATTCCCAAGTATTTACACAATGAACCAGAAATGTCTCAATGCAATGTTATGCAATGATATGTCCATATTTATACAGTCATCTCAGAATTATACAATGGTTCTCTATCGATCTCATAATACATATACATCACCAATACAATTGCTAACTCACGAAATTACAGCGAAAATATACAATAACTCCTCAGATCCAGATCAAATCTCCCAATGATACTAAGCGTCCTAAAAGTAACGCTGCTTGCCAAATACTATCTCTGAAACAAGAAGGGAAATAAGGGGTGAGTACTCGGGGAAGAATACTTAGTGAGTGAGTGGGTCAATGCAATCGTCAAATATGGAGTGTGAAACTGGAGTGTCAAAACACAAGTATACAAATCATATTTCAAATCATCATGCTTTTCATTTCAACAATATGTCATTTGCACGCATTATCAAGTCAAATATGTATCCAAAGCATTGTCATTAAAATCATAAAGCTACCAGCCGAAAATGTCCTGGCAGAGGTCTACCGCGACCTATGATAGATACACCGGGGGTGTTATATGTAAATTTATTTAAAGTGCTCTCTACCCCGGCGTTGGCGATGAATCTCGTCCAGATGCTAGACTTGGAGAGGATATCCAAATCCAAATCCAAATTCTCCCCATTTCGGGTTCAACCTGGCTAGTACCGTGTCGATAATCAAATCATGACAACTCGTGGGAAACCCCAGGCCTAAGCATATCCGGACGCCACCAAAGCTTCTCTCACGGTGTCCTTCGTAGCTACGGAACAATACATATCAAAGCCCTCGAGGCCAAAATCAATATCATATCAAAATGTGTCGAAATCAGGTTCATAAACCAATGCAACATATAGCATAAAATGACACATTATACATTTCAACCATATGGATGCATAATTTCACAATTCAACACAGTTTTTGGATACTCTATCGATTCACCAAAAATCAATTTTAAAACCAGTCAAAACATTTCAAGCATACGACAAATCATACTCATTACCAAAATGTTATAAAATAAGGTTTACATATTAAACAAAAGTATTGAAATAAATCCCACTCACAGTTTTGGGGAGGATAGCGCACTCCCCAATAAAATCACAACACTTAGAGCAATGCTCCTCTCAATCGAATCACCAAGAAAGCCAACCTAATCAAATCATCACGATTTTCATCAAATTTCCGACTATTTCAGGGTTTATCATTTTCCTTAAATTCGTATAAACCCTAAATTCCTCAATTTATAAACAAACTCCAATGTCATCAATTTCATTCTATTTATAAGTAAATAACCAAAATCAAAATCAATCTTAATTCGAATCTAAAACCAACTAATGCTACCTAATTTGACAAAGTTTATTCAAGGGTTGAAGAGATTTCATTTCTCTCACCTAGGGTTCCTCGGATCTTAGATCTATCTTTCGTTTGCCCGTCGGTTTGGTTTAAAACCTGAATGTTTCCAAATTTGAAACAATTGTGAGCAATTTAAGTCCAATTACTAAAGAATTTCGAAATCCTAGTGCGAAAATCGAAACTTTGAGTCATTTACCTTCGCAGAGACTCACAAACTATCACGGGCCGTCGCGGGCTCGTGGGCCGGGGGCTGATGGTTGACGGGTCGACGGGCTTGGTGGGCCTGTGGGCCTGATGGGTCTGGCGGGCCTATGGGTCGACAGTGGGCCGTAGGCCGGACTGGGCCGCAGTGGGCTCGCGGGCTGGTGCGCTCCTGGGCTAGGACTAGGGCTCATGCTCGCGAGCTGGAATGCTCAGGCTGGAGAGTGCGCTCGTGCGCAGGCGTGCTCGTGCAGAGGCACGCAGGGGTGAGCTAAGGATAGTGCCGAGGCGCGCAGGGGCACGTTGGGGCTTGGGCAGGGGCGCGTTGGGGCTCGTGCAGGGGCGCGCAGGCTGGGGCCCGCTCAGGCTCGCGCTAAGGGCCGCGCAGTGCGTGCTCGCGCTCGGGAGAGCGCGCAGTCACGCGAAGGAGAGCGCAGTGGCGCTCGTGCAGGGAGGAGCTGCAGCGGCTCACTCGCGGGAGGGAGGAGCTGCAGCGGCTGTGGGTGGCGCGCGGCGATCTTCGCGGCGGAGGAACCGGGTGGTGGCTGTGTGGATCGCGGTGGAGAGTGGCGATCGCGAGAGATAGAGAGGGAGTGAACAGTGAGAGAGAAAATCCGAGAGAGAAAGATAAAGAAGGAGAGAAGAAGAAGAAGACGATGGTGATGGTGGTGGTGGTGGTAGGTCACGGCAGAGGATGGCAGCGGAAGAGGGAGACGCGGCGGGGGGGTGATGAGGAGTCGGGGAGAGAGAAAGAGAAAGAGAGAGAGAGAGAGAGAAGGGGAAATTAGGGTTTTAAATCCCTAATTTCCCAAATGCAGGGGGTGCTGCGTTTTGGCTCAAAATGCAGCACTCCGCTGTGGTTTTTTTTTTTTTTTTTTTTGGTGTTACATTTTCTAACCCCTTAAAAACAAGTTTCGTGCTCGAAACTAAAAGAATGCTAAGCAGCAAACAACTGGGGGTGCTGTCTCCTCATGTCTTCCTCAGGCTCCCAGGTCTGTTCCTCGACCTTGTCGCTCCTCCACAAAACTCTATCAAGAGGAACCTCTTTGCTCCGTAACTTTCTGACCTGTCGATCCAGAATAGTCACGGGCTGAACAGGTAAGCTTAAGTCCTCTCGAAACTCAACTGGCGGAGCCTCTAAAATGTGTGAGGGATCTGGCTGATATTTCCTAAGTACTGAGACATGAAAAACATCGTGAATACGCGATAGGTCTACTGGCAGCTCCAATTTATATGCTACACTTCCGACCTTCTCAAGGATACGGAATGGCCCAATATACCTAGGGCTCAACTTCCCCCGCTGCCCAAATCGAATGACTCCCTTCAAGGGAGATATTCTTAAGAATACCATGTCTCCCATAGTAAACTCTAGAGGTCGCCGCCTACGATCTGCATAGGATTTCTGTCTATCCTGGGCGGCTTTCATCCGCGTACGGATAATCCTTAATTTCTCCTTCGTCTCCTCTACCAGCTCAACATTGGTGAGTCGTCGCTCACCAACCTTATCCCAGCGCAACGGGGTACGACACTTCCTTCCATACAATGTCTTATAAGGTGGCATGCCAATACTCGCACGATAGCTATTATTATAGGCGTACTCCACTAACGGAAGATGCCGATCCCAACTCCCCCAGAAATCTATAACACATGCCCTAAGCATATCCTCTAAAGTTTGAATGGTCCTCTCTGACTGACCATCTGTCTGGGGGTGATACGCTGTGCTAAAATTCAGTCTAGTACCCAAAGCCTCCTGCAGACTGGGCTAAAAACAGGATGTTAATCTGGGGTCTTGATCTGATACTATGGACACTGGAACCCCATGCAGTCTCACAATCATATCAATATAGAGGCGTGCAAATGTCTCAAGCGAGTAATCACTCCTAATCGGGATGAAGTGTGCGGACTTAATAAGTTGGTCAACTATCACCCAAATAGCATCATGCTGTGCCGAAGTCCGCGGTAACCCCAATATAAAATCCATCGTGATATGCTCCTACTTCTACTCAGGAATGGGAAGGGTTTGCAAAGTGCCAGCTGGACGCTGGTGCTCAGCCTTTATCTGCTGACATACAAGGCAACGAGCGATAAATTCTGTAATTTCCTGTTTCATACCCGACCACCAATAACTGTCTCTGATGGTACGGTACATTTTAGTACTGTCGGGATGTAAAGCATAGGCAGATGAATGGGCCTCCTCAAGAATAGCCCTGCGGAGATCACTATCTGCTGGTACACATACCCGATCTCAAAAAACCAACAGTCTATCCTTGTGAACTCTAAAGTCATCAATATCACCTCTGCTGGCTTTCTCATAAATACCTCGGAGCTCTTCATCACTCTGCTGAAGCTCCCTGATACGGTCGAGCAAGCTCGGTCGAACCTCAAATCTGGCTAGTATAGCTCCCTGATCATCACTAGCCAACCTGACTCCCAGGGCTCGGAGTCCCAATAAACCTGAGAGATAAGTACTCTCGGTAGTCTGAGAAGAGGAAGACGACTTCCGACTCAAGACATTAGCCACTACATTAGCCTTGCCCGGATGATAGTCAATGATGAGTTCATATCCTTTAGCAGCTCTAACCATCTCCACTGCCTCAAATTCAGCTCTCTCTGAGTGAACAGATACTTCAGACTCTTGTGATCTGTAAACACTCTGCATGTGAGCCCATATAAATAGTGGCGCCATATCTTTAGTGCAAAAACTATGGCCGCCAACTCCAAATCGTGCGTAGGATAGTTCACCTCATGCTTCTTTAGCTGTCGCGAAGCATAGGCAATAACTCTACCATCCTGTATCAATACACAGCCCAATCCCTGCCTGCTGGCGTCACTGTACACCACATACTCTCGACTACTCGTGGGAAGGGCTAAAATCGGAGCGGACGTCAATCGCTGTTTGAGCTCCTGAAAGCTCACCTCATAACGGTCATCCCATACAAACTTAACACCTTTTCGCATCAATCTACACAATGGAGCAGTTATCCGGGAAAACCCCTCAACAAATCTGCGGTAATACCCGGCTAGACCAAGAAAACTCCTGATTTCTGATACTGTTTGTGGCTGCTCCCATCTCAATATAGCCTCAACTTTCTGTGGATCAACAAAGATACCCTCCGCAAAAACTATATGGCCAAGAAAACCAATCTGCCATAACCAAAATTCACATTTGGTGAACTTGGCATAAAGCTGTCTCTCATGAAGAGTCTGCAGAATCACCTTAAGGTGCTGAGCATGCTCATCATCACTCCGCGAGTAGACTAAGATATTATCAATAAAAACAATAACGAACCGGTCCAATTAATCGTGAAAAATTCGGTTCATTAGGTACATAAATGCGGCAGGAGCATTAGTCAGCCCAAACGGCATGACCAAAAACTCATAATGTCCGTATCGGGTGCGGAAAGCCGTCTTAGGCACATCTTGACTCCTAATCCGCAACTGATGATATCCCGATCGAAGATCAATCTTTGAGAAAACTTGAGCACCTTGCAATTGATCAAATAAATCATCTATGCGAGGCAGTGGATATCTGTTCTTCACAGTCACTCGATTAAGTTGCCTATAATCCACACACAATCTCAGTGAGCCGTCCTTCTTCTTTACAAACAGTATTGGAGTGTCCCAAGGGGACGTGCTAGGACGGATAAACTCCTTATCCAGCAACTCCTGCAGCTGGACCTTTAGCTCCCTCAGCTCAGCCGGTGCCATTCTGTATGGCGGCATAGAGATAGGGGTAGTCCCCGGAGCTAAATCGATTTCAGAGTCAAACTCCCGAACCGGTGGTAGTCCGGGTAGCTCCTCGGAGAAAATATCTGGAAAGTCCTGTACCACTGGGACATCCTCCAATCTCGGTCCCTGAGCAGTGGTGTCAATGATATGAGCCAGGTAAGCCACACATCCGTGACGAATCATGCGTCTGGCCTCCAAAACTGAAATGACACAGCGGGGTAAAACCTGCTTCTTGCCCTAAAAAATCAACACTGGCTGATCGGGTTTTCGAAACTCCACCTGCTTCTTAAAGCAGTCAACTGAAACCCGATGCATATGTAGCCAATCCATCCCCAAGATGGCATCAAAATCAGTCATGGCGTGGGGGATTAGATCTGCCTTCAGCACCGTATCCCCAACTTTGATCTTACATTCTCTATACACTGTGTCGCGCACAATCTGCTCACCCAGAGGAGTGATGACCAATAGCTCTTCGTCCAAAGGTGAGAGCGGCCTGTCAGAATGTCGGAAGAATTGATCGCTCACATACGAATAGTTAGACCCCGTGTCAATAAGGATACGAGTATCTATTCCGAAGATAGGTAGAGTACCTATCATTGAACAAAATGCACATAAACTTAGAATAATTTCAAACTTGATATGTATATATATATGTCAAAATAGTTGAGCCTCTAAGGCTTCTACAACTTCAATGTACAAAGATATCAGAGTAGTATCATGTCGACAAAAGGGAATACAACGTAAAATATCTATACGACTGATACAATGCTGACATCTTCAAAAGAAGTGAAAATATGAATAGAGATCCTATTCTACAGGATCAGAAGGAGGAGTACCCATGATGATGTCGGGGTTCGCCTGGGCGTCCTCCTGCGTCATGGCATAAACCCGGGTCTGAGCCCTAGGCTGCTGTCATGCCTGGGTCTGCACTGTGTTACTCCCGGTGGTCACCCTGGGAGTAGAAGCTACTGGCTGTGCAAGCTGCCCCTGCTGTCCCATATGAAAAGTACTAGTGCGGCTCAGTGAACTCTGTCCTCCGAGTCCTAACTCAGGGCAAAAGCTCCTAATATGCCCCGACTTCCCACAGTGGAAGCAAGTGACCGTCACTGAACAAGCTCCTATCGGATGGGACCCATTGCACCTGCGGCAATAAGGATACCGCTGAGCAGTATACTGTGCAGGGTGAGTTGAAGCGGGCTGTCTGAACCCGTGGGAGTACTGTCCCCGTCCCAGCTCAATAAATCTAGATCCTAATCCGCCTCCGTGCGAACTGGATCCCCTGCCCCTCTTGGAGTTCTGCACAAAATGAGAGTTCTCTTTCTTTCTTTTCTGCTCTCTACTCTCTTTCTGCCTAGCCTCTGCGCGGACCAAAGTCTCCACGCGGTGAGCAGAGTCTATCACCTCGGCCAGTGTAAACTGCAGGGTAACAGTCATATACTTCTTTATGCTGAAACTAAGATCGTCCTCAAATTTGAAGCGCAAATACTGAGGTGTGGCCAGATCCGGTACGAATGCGGAAAGTTTCTGCATATCTGCCTCATACTCCGAGACAGATCTGGACCCCTGTGTAAGCCGTCCCAACTCTGACCTCATCCGATCCTGCTGGTAGAGTGGGAAGAATCTGCGGTCAAACTCCCGAAGGAAGTCGTCCCATCCCAGTGGCGCTGTCGCCTCACCAGTGAGGGCCTCCCACCATGAGAGGGCCTCTCCCTCTAATAATCGCTCTGCCACTTTCAGGCAGAGCTCCTCTCCAATCCCCAGATCGGTCAGAATCCTGCGGGTGCGGTTGATTCAATGCTTGGCAACCGCAGCATCACCAAGCCCTGTAAAATCTGTATACCCCAGTTGACGGGCCTCCTTAACCAACTGAGTCAACTCATGTACCCGTCTAAGAATAGCCGATGTAGTCTCACTCGGCTCAGACAAAGTAGAAGGACCGGCCACCGGCGGTGGAACCGATGTCGTAGGAACTGGCGCTGCTGCAGGCGCATGCGCCGTTGTAAGAGGTGGTGGGGGCGGAATCTGGACCCCATGCGAAGCGTACCACTCGTATACCTGTCGAAAGGCGTCGAGTATAGGTACGGGAGTCTCAGCCTGAGCAGCTGGCTGAGTAGGTGCCGGTGGTGGCACGCGAGTCGAGGAACGATCCTCTGGCTCGTCTAACTCCTCTGGTGGGGCAACACGGGTGCTCCGTCGGCTCGTCATACTTCTGCAAGAGAAGAATCCTTATTAGGTATCGTTTAAAGAATAGGCATGGTTTCAGAATTTTTATTTTTTGGACTAGTCACAGCGTGACTACCCTCACAAAAGAATGAAATTCTTAGTTCAATAGGAAAAACAGCATGTTAGGTTAGATACAACCGTATCTAACCCCCTAAAGTAGATGAACTCATATGCCTATGACCATGCACTGGGACTTCATGACTGTATGAAACTCTCATGCATTGAGAACTTTAAAGACCAACACACTCGGGAATGTTTTCAAGACTCTCTTCCTACATAGCTCTCAACCAAGTCGCTCTGATACCAATCCAACTATCACGCCCCGAACCGGGATCATGAACAGCCACCCGTTGCCCTGGATGCCGGCTGTATTTTTATCAAAAATCGGGCAGAACCTCCCCATAAATCGGAAATCTCCCATGTACAATTTTACCTGTATATCAATATTCATCCTATAAAATAAACAAATGGCTATCATGGCCTCTCCAAAATCAACCAATCCCATAACCAATATCCAGAACAACGCAGGATATAACAACGAATTTCCACAGTCCTAACACAGACCTCTACTGCCATACCCCCGTCAAAGGCATGGACAGCCGCCAGCCGCCAGTCGCCCCTCCTGTGATTTAGAGGAGGCACCGAGCGATCCTAGAGTACACTTTTAAGACATGACACATTCCCAAGTACTTACACAATGAACCAGAAATGTCTCAATACAATGTTATGCAATGACATGTTCATATTTATACAGTCATCCCAGAATTATATAATGGTCCTCTATCGACCTCATAATACATTACCAATACAATTGCTAACTCACGAAATTGTAGCGAAAATATACAATAACTCCTCAGATCCAGATCAAATCTTCCAATGATACTGAGCATCCTAAAAGCAACGCTCCTTGCCAAATACTATCTCTGAAACAAGAAGGGAAATGAGGAGTAAGTACTCGGGGAAGAATACTCAGTGAGTGAGTGGGTCAATGCAATCGTCAAATATGGAGTGTGAAATTGGAGTGTCAAAACACAAGTATACAAATCATATTTCAAATCATCATGCTTTTCATTTCAACAATATGTCATTTGCACGCATTATCAAGTCAAATATGCATCAAAAGCACTATCATTAAAATCATAGAGCTGCCAGCCGAAAATGTCCTGGCAGAGGTCTACCGCGACCTATGATAGGCGCACCGAGGGTGTTATATGCAAGTTTATTTAAAGTGCTCTCTACCCAGACGTTGGTGACGAATCTCGTCCAGATGCTAGACTTGGAGAGGATATCCAAATCCAAATCCAAATCCAAATCCTCCCCCTTTCGGGTTCAACCTGGCTAGTACCGTGTCGATAATCAAATCACGACAACTCATGGGATACCCCAGGCCTAGGCATATCCGGACGCCACCAAAGCGTCTCTCACGGTGTCCTTCGTAGCTACGGAACAATACATATCAAAGCTCTCGAGACCAAAATCAATATCATATCATAATGTGCCGAAATCAGGTTCATAAACCAATGCAACATATAGCATAAAATGGCACATTATACATTTCAACCATATGGATGCATAATTTCACAATTCAACACAGTTTTTGGACACTCCATCGATTCACCAAAAATCAATTTTAAAACCAGTCAAAACATTTCAAGCATACGACAAATCATGCTCATTATCAAAATGTTGTAAAACAGGGTTTACATATTAAACAAAAGTATTGAAATAAATCTCACTCACAGTTTTGGGGAGAATAGCGCACTTTCCAATAAAACCACAATACGTAGAGCAATACTCCACTCAATCGAATCACCAAGAAAGCCAACCTAATCAAATCATCACGATTTTCATCAAATTTCCGACTATTTCAGGGTTTATCATTTTCCTTAAGTTCGTACAAACCCTAAATTCCTCAATTTATAAACAAACTCCAATGTCATCAATTTCGTTCTATTTATAAGTAAATAACTAAAATCAAAATCAATCTTAATTCGAATCTAAAGCCAACTAATGCTACCTAATTTGACAAAGTTTATTTAAGGGTTGAAGAGATTTCATTTCTCTCATCTAGGGTTCCTCGGATCTCAGATCTAGCTTTCGTTCGCCCGTCGGTTTGGTCTAAAATCTGAATGTTTCCAAATTTGAAACAATTGTGAGCAATTTAAGTCCAATTACTGAAGAATTTCGAAACCCTAGTGCGAAAATTGAAACTTTGAGTCATTTACCTTTGCAGAGGCTCACGGACTGTCATGGTCCGTCGCGGGCTCGTGGGCCGCGGGCTGGTGGTTGACGGGCAGGCGGGCCTGGTGAGCCTGCGGGCCTGATGGGTCTGGCGGGCCTGGAGGGCCTGCGGGTCGGCAGTGGGACGCGGGCCGAACTGGGCCTCAGTGGGCTCGCGGGCTGGCACGCTCCCGGGCTAGGACTAGGGCTCGCGCTCGCGAGCTGGAGCGCTCGGGCTGGAGCGTGCGCTCATGCGCAAGCGTGCTCGTGCAGAGGCGCGCTGTGCTCGTGTAGGAGCACGTTGGGGCTTGGGCAAAGGCGCGCTATGCTTGGGCAAAGGCGCGCTATGCTCGTGCAGGGGCGCGCTATGCTCGTGCAGGGGCGCGTTCAGGCTCGCGCTAAGGGCCGCGCAGTGCGCGCTTACGCTCGTGAGAGCGCGCAGTCGCGTGAAGGAGAGCGCAGTGGCGCTCGTGTAGGGAGGAGCTGCAGCGGCTCGCTCGTGGGAGGGAGGAGCTGCAACGGCTGTGGGTGGTGCGCGGCGATCTTCGCGGCGGAGGAACCGGGTGGTGGCTGCGCGGATCGCGGTGGAGAGTGGCGATCGCGAGAGATAGAGAGGGAGTGAACAGTGAGAGAGAAAATCCGAGAGAGAAAGATAGAGAAGGAGAGAAGAAGAAGAAGACGATGGTGATGGTGGTGGTGGCGGTAGGTCACGGCAGAGGATGGCAGCGGAAGAGGGAGACACGGCGGCGGGGAGATGAGGAGTCGGGGAGAGAGAAAGAGAAAGAGAGAGAGAGAGAGAGAGAAGGGGAAATTAGGGTTTTAAATCCCTAATTTCCCAAATGCAGGGGGTGCTGTGTTTTGGCTCAAAACGCAGCACTCCGCTGTGGCTTTTTTTTTTTTTTTTTTTTTGATGTTACACATAATAAATTATAGTAACATTTATTATAAAATAGTAACATTCACTAATATATATATTCGATAAACTATTTCCAACACTCTTCTAAACGTAAATTTACATATTTTTCACTTATCGTACCTTAAATATCCTATATTTACCATACTTACCGCAACTTACCATATCCTACATATTTTACAGTTACCTACTTACTTCTCTACACTTTCCATACCTTACATTTCCGATACTTACCGCTATTTACTATATTTTTTTACACTTACCATTTTTTACTATATTCACCCATCATCCCACTGCTATACATATAATTTTGTTTATATAGACACCTTTCAAAATCGTTACTACAAAACATATATTTGGCCATCACAACTTAGAGCCATAAGGATAGGGGTATGTAAATTCAGATGTCGTTATATCCATAAGTATAGAATCTTGTTTATACAAACGGTTTGCTACCTTTACCCACGGTTCAAATTGTTTTATCGACGACGATTTTAAAACCGTTGAAAAATTTATACTATTTCTGACGGTTTCAACTATAACCGTCTGTATAGTTTCAAAAAACTGTCACTAATACTTACCGACAGTAAACGTTACCGTTGGCATAATGCTTTTATTTTGTAGTGAGTGATAGTAAATTACACTACACAAAGAGAGAGGTTATATTGATTCTTTTGTCCAAAGAGCTAAAAAAATGCCGGAAGTTCTGTTCCTGCAATCCATAGATTCCTACTTCAATCTCTGCTATTGCAGCATCACTAACTTATTCATCCATTCCTGTGACCTATAAAATACGAGGATGCTCAAATATACAGGCAAAAGGACATGGCAAAATGAAACTAATAATATTAAACAAAAAGAGTCAGAAGGATGAAATACATTTCTGGACGATTGTAGACTGCTGCTCTCTGTCTTGCTTTTTCTAGGAGTGTAATCATCTTCACCTGTCTCATTTTCAACAAGTGGAACAATGGCTGAAGTTGAAGTATCTTGTGGGATGCTATTCGTAACATCTTCCACAGCGACCCCAGGCTCCAAGTTAACAATGTCGAGACTATTTGTGGCTGGACACGGGGCAGAGGTCCTATGCTTTAGCATCTGCTCTTCATTAGAGTGCCTCCTTGGGCCCTTCATTTCCACTTCACTGCTTAAATAATTCGCAGAAACAGCATCCCTGTCCAGGTTCTGGATTAAGTTATAGCAGTCATTCACTTTCAATTGAAAGTTTGTATTGAAAGAATTTCCTGTATGGGTAAACATACAGTGTCTGGATGTGTTCTCTGACTTGCAACAGGTAGCTGCTCGCATGAGTCAGTCAAAATTTGGTCAGGTTTAAAATTAATTACCTCAAATATAGAATGCTGTTGATCATTTGCAGCTTTTTGGTTATTATCAAGTGACTCCCATGCAGCTCTTTCCAATTTGGTGCCATTGGGATCCATCACTAAATCTGTTGATGGATTCACAACAAACAGCCCGTGACTGAGAAAGGTTGCCTTCTCAGAGTAGTAAAGTTTGTGAACTTTAGGAGTTTGCAGAGCAGCCAGTATCTCTTTGATTTTCATCAGACTGCATTGCAGCATTTTCTTCGTGGAAGTTCCTAACATGACCAGAAACAAATTTTTATCCACCTGATATAGCATCTTGTGTGAATGCCTAAGATCAACTTCGTAATGATGCTCCAGATTTAGAAAATGCTCCTTTCCATCTTTAGATTGAATACTTTTCTTTTTACTGTTCTCTTCAATTTGCACGGTGAAATCTTGATGGCTGCTAGACATCTGGAATGATGGTGATCTTTCAGGAATAAAATGAGGCTTCAATTGGAAAGTGCCCTTTTCTTGGACGTTTGAATCTGAAAGTGCATGTGGCATCCCAACACGGCACAGTAAATCATTTGATCCTGGCAATGCAGCCATTAAATTGTCACAGAGAGGCACCTGTTCTTTCAGAATGAAACCCCCTTTCTCTAGCAGGGCTTCCCATCTCAGTATTGCCTGGATAATATGATGGACCAGGCAAGCATCCTGCACTGGGGCTCTGATTGTGGTAAAGGCGCTTCCGCTTGATCATACTCATCTACAAGTCCATTACAATGATTGTTCAACAAAGGCGGAGACCTATAAGGATGATCATGATAGTTTCTGATGGGACTACCATGATAGGCACTGTTAACTGCCTGTGCATTGTATGCACTGATGTTTTCATAACCATCAGGTTGCAAGCATTCATCATAGTATGAAACTTGAGAAGGCCTAACTTGTGCAGGAGATAATGGAGGTGAGAAATTGGATGTCATGCTCAGAGTGTGAGGTGTATTGGGTAAGTAGGCTGAAGAGTTGTTAACATTCTTCCCCAGTTTGAAGGATTCGCCACATCCTTGATATCCAGAGGATATGTAGAATTGGGAGAATCTCTCTGACAGCTTGGACTGTAATCCAAGTTACTTCCCACGTGATTTGCTTGGTTTGCAATAATGTGCCCACTAGAGCTTTTATAAGGAACTGGATCTTAGGTGCCATTAATAGCTACAACATACTGAAAGTCTGGATTGTTTGGCTGTCCAGCTCTTCCTTCGTAGGAAGATGACCTCTCAGACTCGGTCAGAGGTACAAGAAATGTCCCTACCTTTGAGAACCTTCATCTCTTTCCCAGTAATGATACTCCTCGATCATATTTTGTAAATCCTCATCAGAACAAACAGATATAAGGCATCATGATCTTCACCACGAAGCTGGTACCTGATGGTATGAGGTTGATTGCAAATTGCCAAGGTCTTCCTCACAAGTTCTTCCCAGGTGAGGTTCTTCCTGATGGATATAATCTGTGTCTCACCACCCACACATCTAAGCTTCCCATCACTTGGTCTTGGCAATATCTTTCTACCATAGCTGCAAAGAAACTTCATTTTCCCAGTAAAAGAAGCCTCTGGAACTCCTGGAAAATAATGGCGGTACGAGGTAGGACTAGGAGATTCCGACATGTATAGGAGAGGTGCACTTGGTCCTAGGAAGGCTCGGTCATAATTATTCTCTTCAAAATATCCATCCGGAGTTTGTCTGCTGGCACCATGCTCGTTGTAGTATCTCATCCTTCGATCATAACAGGACTTGTTGTCTACCCCGCCTCCTGCATGTTCTCTAAGGGGAATGAATTCTAAGACATCAGACCCACATTCAGATTCCCTTCTCAACCCAAGTATGCAAGTGAGATCCTCATAAACTAGCCGATAATTCTGATCAAAGTTGTATCCCACTCTTTTTTGTTGGTACATATCGACATTGCTTATAGTTGGTAGTCCTCTGTGGACTGGTCGATTGCATAGAAACTCTGGGGAAAATTCCTCACGTGTGTGTACAGAAACTTTTCGTGCACGCTTATCTCCACCATTTCGCTCATCATGCCGTCAATCCTTGTGGGGGACTCTTACCCTCACTGGTCAAAGTTCCAACAAAAACCCAATTATATTTAACTTCATATAACTTGTTTTCAGTCTTCAATGACCCAACAAAACCATAATACTATGCACATAGCCAAAATGCCTTTCTTGATTGCCTAAAAAGGAAAAAAAATAGATTGTTACCATACATATAAATTATGGGTCACCTATATTAACTCTCCTTATAATCAACCAATTCGTGTAAATTAATGATTGCTGTCTGCCCATTTACCCACCATAGAAACTTTTTGCACAAACCTAATTGTTCTACCAAAACTCAAATGCTTTTGCTCTTTCAAACCATCATAATTGTACAGAATATTTAGGATCCCCTAATGTCCCACAGATAGCGGTCCATCAAGAGCAACACTGAATAAGTATAGACCTACCAGGAGGAGACCATAACCAATGGGTGTTTTGGTCTTTTTGTTTCTTTTTCTCAGTCATTTTCCCTTAAGAAGTTGTAGTTGGATTGGTTACAACAAATTCGGTTATTGGGTTTAGGTTGAGAAGATTACCCTAAACAAATTGGTGCTTTTGTATTTAATCTAACTATAATGCTCCATGAAAGCCGTCAAAATTATCCTTTCAATTTGGCCTTGTGTCATAGTATATTTCCTTTTCTTTAGCACCCATCTCTGCTTATGACGCCTCGACTCTCGAGTCGAGCATGCAATAATCGTCGTATTCTCTCGGTATTCGGACAAATTCTTCCTATATAACGAAATAATACAAGACATTCCACCTGTTCAAATCTGTTTTTAAAATTATTTAAAATCATACAAAGGACCAACTCGATCCATCCAATCTCAATAACATCTACGCGCCAACCCGGCCATTCCAATTCCAATGCATGCTTTAAATCAATACAGTCAACAAATAAATTTTAAAAAAAATATTTTCAAAATTCATAATAAAAGTACAAATACCCCACATAAATAAAAATAAGTTCGCGGAAGTAAATTTAATATCATTTACAAAGTTTCAAATGATTAAGAGTGGATTCCACCAATACTTACCCACAAAAAGAAAATAAAGTAAGTATCAATTGAATGCAAACCAAATAAAAGTACAAAATTCTCCTTCCATAGATTTTGCTACATTAATCCAAAAAATAGAATCTACACTGTCAATACCTATCAAAGATCAGTAAAAACACGTTTTCAATCGTTTTAAACGAAATCTCCTATCTAAATTTCCTCTGAAAAATGTAAAAGGAATGGGTGAGTATTTAAAATATCTAGTGAGTGGAGTGCAATGGCATGCAACACATAAATGAGGGGTGAAAATGGTTATGCTAAAAATCATATACAAAGTGCAAGGCCGTAAATGAAAACATTTGTATAAAACAGTTTATTTCAAACTACCATGACTCATATGATCAAAATAAACAATTTATATTCATTTTCCACAATTTGAAATATGCCGAAATCATTATCCTATCAATGGTCGTTGATAGAATCCGCAAAGGGGTTTTTCACTATTTTTTAAAAATCTTTTTCACCTTGGCGTTGCCCGGAGTTCCGTGGGGTGCATCCAAGTTATCACGGCGGCTTGAGAAGGATCTCAACCCACCTTCCACTAAGCCAAATTAAACAACCTTAATCATGCTGCCCCAATGGCAAAGTCCGGTTCAAGATTTAGACTATAGCCCTTTTCCAGCACCATGTTACTAAAATTAAGTTTATAAATCAATTCAAACTCAAATTTCAATGTAGAGCAACAATACAAGTTTCGCATGAATATTCAATTGTAACACGATACAAATAATTCAATAATTTAGTACAAGAGTCATAGATTTATTCAAATTTCATTTGACACACACCATAATCACAAAACATTATAGATCTAGTTTAAACTCATTCCAAAATTCAATTTATGAAACATAATTGAAATTAATTTACTCATTTATTCGAAACATAACTGTCAACTCAGCTCAGGAGGGTATTTACTCCCTATGCATTATCGGCTTCAAAGAAATCTCCTTTCAAGCTCCAATAGATTGTCCTAAACCTGGTATATTTTCTACTTCTCAGAAACATGCCATCATAAAACTATTAACTCTAACAGCATCTAGGTCTTAATTACATTTGATGAAATTGTCTCTTTTACACAGTTACTTTGCCAACAAACAACTTAATATCAACATCATAAATATAGAACAATAATCACAATAGGGCATGAGAGGCTTTTAAATGCTGAAAGTCATTATTCTATGGGCAAATAATAGTCATTCAAATGGAATAGTGACGAAAACATAAAGGGAGTAAAAACAAAGTTTGTATAAAAATAGTACAATCAAATGTTTATGCCCTAAGCACAGAGATCAAAATGGTGGACGTAGGGACAAAAAGACTTGTATTTTATTATTCACATAAGCGGGTCATTTTGCAGGAGAAAGAATCTAATATCAGAGTTCGCATCTCCATTCTCTAAAACCCTCAAACCTGTTCCAATTTTCGGGTAGCAACTAAATCAAAATCATTCTAGGTGCTCCTCTCTTATCCCAATAAATACTCGTATACATTTTCCTTTTTCATTTCTCTTATTTTCCTTGTTCCTAATAAACCCTAGATGAAATCAACCACCTATGGTGTCTCATGAATCATAGTTACTGCAAACATGAAAATCATGTTCACTTCCACAACTAATACTTCATTAACACAAATCAAAAGTGTATATACATAGTGTGACATTTAAAAAAAAAAACCTTCAGTTTAGAATAATCTATTCAGGAAAACAAATAAGAGACCATACTTCATAGCCCTATAAATCACGCACAGTATAGAAGAGAGACATCAGAATATTTTCCTTGCATATTAGAAGAAATGGAAACACTAGGGTATAGAGAGAGAGAGAGACGAGAGAGCAGAGAGTAGAGAGAGAGTTGAGATTTGTACCTTAAGATGCAAACCTAGCTCAAAGATCTAAGATCAATTATCGATAGTAGCAGAGAGAAATCGTCCCCTTCACCATTGGCCAGACGTCTTCGACGAGATGAGAGAGGAGAGAAATAGAGAGGGAGAAAGAGAGATGAGAAGATTGGGGGGAATGGGTTTTCGGGAAAGGGAGATTGGAAAAGTGGGGGAGGGAGAAAGAGAGTGAGTGTATGTGTGTTTTGTTGACTTTTCTTTTTCTTTTTCTTCTTTTTTTTCCCTCTTTCTCGGTGCTACACTGCTTGTTCATCAAAGCTCGACAGGGTAAAAATCAAGGCCGAGGCCGACCCCATGTGGATCCTACCATTTTGGTATTAGAGCCAGCCTAGATGGCCAAAGAACTACAAGTACAGTACTTGAACAACAAGTTGAATCCTTAAGTAGCGGACAAGAAAGGATGTTGAAGCAGATGGTAGAGATGTTTTAACTGTTGCAAGCCAGGGAAGGATCCACGACCAGCTTACGGGAGAACACTCAGGAAAGATCACCTCCAAGGGCAATACTGGGATCGTTCGTACCCAGAGTTGCAAAGTTGGATTTTCCACGCTTTGATGGTTCAGAAGACCCAATTACTTGGGTATGTTGTGCAGAGCAATTCTTTGATTTTCAAGGAACTCTGCCGAGGATCAAGTGAGGTTGGCTGCTTTCCATTTTGAGGGGGATGCTTAGGTGTGGTTCCAGTGAAAAAGGATGCTCAGAAAAATCTGGGATTGGAAGAAGTCAAGTCACTACAATATTAAAGCACCGTGCTGACGGTAATTTTTAGATTCGGGAACTTTTAGTGACGGTTTTTATGAGTTATAGAGACGCTGTATGACGAAACTGTCAGAAAATATAGGCTTTTCCAAACGGGGATAAAAAGTTCGTGAAAAAAAGCTTTACCAACTGTTGGTAAAGCTACCACAACCATCTGTAAAGAATTATTCAATTGTGATGGTTATAAATTTTTGTCAGTCAATGATAGTCTTTTTGGCACGGTTTAAAAATAGTTTCAATCACTACAAAATTAAAATTCTATGCTAATGGTAACATTTATTATCGGTGACGGTTTTTTATACCTATGAAGACTATTTTGACAAAATCGTGAAGAAATGTATACATTTTCTTATGATTATAAATTATCCATTGGGAAATTTTTATCAACAGTCAAAACATAATACAATCGTCTGTAAAAATGATATTCAATTATGACGGTTATCAGTTATGGTAAGTAAATGTGGTGCTTTTTAGGGACGGTTTGAAAATATTCTCTATATGACTGATCTTTATTATCCGCTTAATCATACCATTCTCTCTCTCTCTTTCTCTCTCTTTCTCTGAAGAATACTCTCATCTCTCATTTCTAGGCTATTCCCCATACCAGATCTCATCTCCATCTCTGTCACCCTCCTCTCTTCCTCTCTTCCTCTCTCTCTCTCTCTCTCTCTCTCTCTCTCTCTTTCTCCTCAAAACCCAAATTCCTCTACCTCTTCCATCCCAAAAATCCCTTAATCAAAAAACCTAGTTCTTGATGAGGACACATATATGGTGTCACGTCCCGAACCAGAGTTGTGAGCAGCCGCCCGTTACCCTGAATGCTGACTGTATTTTTATAGAAAATCGGACAAAATCTTCCCATAAATCGGAGGTCTCCCATGTATAAATAAATCTGTATAACACTGTACAATTTAAAATCATTCTATAAATAAAATAAAATTGTCATCCCGGCCTCACAACAACCCACCAATCACAGCAGACATCCAGACCAATGCCAGGCTAAGTAAATTTCCTGCAATCCTAGCCACAGACCTCTACTGTCATACCCAACTCGAGCATAAGCAGCCGCCATACTGAGCGGGCCTAAGTTTTATACAATTTACAACCACTTTTCCTAAGTTAACATTCAAACACTACAATTTGCCTCAATGCGAATGAAATATGAGAGTTTCACAATTTAATGTACATAAATAATACAGTCAATCCTAAATAAATATATGGTCAACTACGGACCTCAAGGTCAAGACCTTACAGGATCGAAAATAAAGTGCAGAGCTTATATCTCAACTTAATTTAAATCTCATCGTCGAAAAATACTCAAATCCGCTAACGAGCTACCAAATTCTCTAGAGACCAAAGTATCGCTCTAGCACAATAATCCTGTCTGAGGAGGGAAAGAAGAGGGGTGAGTATCAAGGAAGATACCCAGTGCGTGAGGGGATTAATCTCAAGTACTAATAGTATGGGTGAATATTGGAGTGTCAAATAATATCATTCATAACCAATAATTCAAATTTTTATAGTAAATCATGATATGTTCGCTAAAATGAACTCATTTATCCATTCACACAATAACATACATATATGCATCCATTTAAAATCAAGTAGATCATAGAGAAAGCCGAAAGGATCCTGGCAAAGGTCAACCATGACCAAAGATAGGCATATCGGGAGTTTTATTATGTATAAAGTTTAAAAGTCGCTCTCTACTCCGACGATGGCCATGAGTTCGTTGGAGCTAGCTTATCATCGTATATAAGACCCCGCCTGATGCTAGACGATGGCGTCATACACGTCCTCCCCCTTACTTGGGTTCAACCGGCCGCGCCTGTAGCTATTAGAAATATGACGTTTGCAAGTTCCTCTTGCAGAAGCGTATGGATGCATAATCGTAGAAACATAAGTACGACACTCCAATAATCACAAAACAGATTTGAATTTCAATTCCATACGTCGAGAAAATGCATATCAAAGCATGTTTTATTTAAAAACACGATAAAACCAGATTTCACTATTTCATGCAAGAGATTGGGGTCCCACTCACTTTCCTAGGGAGGGTGGTCACTCTCTATTTTCCAAAATCAAACCAAATCGATTCATCGAATCTCCAAGAAAGTCAACCTAATCAGATTATCACAATTGTCATCAAATTTTCAATTATTCTTAGGGTTTATCATCTTTCCTAAGTTTGTATAAATTTTAATTTCTCAATTTAGAAATATGCACCAATGTCATCTTAAAGGTATTAAAACTTAAATTTGATAAAATTTATTTCAAATATTAAAGAGATCGCATTTGTCTCTCACCTAGGGTTTTGCAAAATCTCAGACCTAACTTTCGTTCACCCGTTGAATTGATTTAAAACCTGTAATATTTTCAAATTTGAACGATATTAACAATTAACTCAAATTATAAATACCAAACCCTAGGACTACATCCAACATAGCCGTTACCTGCAGTGAAAAAGCCGCAACCTAGGGTTTCTGCAGGGACTGCAGGTGAGCTCCCGAAGGAGACGGCTGGTCGCGGGCTGGCTGACTGTAGCGGGCTCTCGGGCTCGCAGGGGCACGCTCATGCTGGGGAGATCGCGATAGGCCGTGCTCGCGGGTTGCGCACTAGTGGGCTGGAGCGCGCTCATACGCAGGCGCGCGCATGTGCGCAGGTGCACTCCCGAGCAGGCGTGCGCTCGCACTCGCGTTGTGGAGCGCTGGCACGGGGAAACGTGCGCTGCGATGCGCTCACGCTCGTGCAGGGAGAGATCACGCAGGGGCTAGCGAGCTCGCGAGCTCAGGCGTGCGCTCAAGCGAGGAGGATCGCGCTCGCGGGGAGGCTGCGCTTGCGGGAGGGAAGAGCAACGGTGGAGAGAGAGCGACGGCAGAGGGGAAGGAAGGTGAGGCAGCCGCGGGAAGGGGAAGAGGCGGAGAGAGAGAGAGAGAAGAGAGAGAGGAAGAGAGAGGGATTAGGGCTAAAAGCCCTAATCCAATTTTGGGGGGGTGCTGCGTTTTGCCTCAAAACGCAGCACTCCGCTGGGTTTTTTTTTTTTACTTTTTACTGTTATTATTATTATTATTATTTACATATATATATATATTCATTTTATACCAAAATTTGCGGATACGGTAAAAATTTAAAATATACAAAAAAAATTCAATTTAAATACCCCAAAATCAAAAATCAAAATAAATGAAACATTTCTCTATATATATATAACTGAGAAATATTTTATTAAATTCCTGAACAGGAGTACGGTAGTACGAACACCGCAGTGTCGGTGTTACATATGGTAGTGATCGAGCAGATAATTGAGCGATGCTTCTTCCCTGACATCACGAAACTCCAAGATCAACTCAATTGGCTCGAAGCCATTCACAGTCGCAAATGCCGAAGAGGGAAAATACTTCTAATCTGAAGGTAATAAGTCTAAAACCCCTTTCTTCACAAGGTCAATTACGTTTACATATGGTAATTTACCTTGTTGAGAGGAGTCAGCCACCAAAGAGAAGGGCTATCAGTTGATAATGGAGGTAGTTGAAAAAAAATGGTAAATGTGGTGGAGTTGATTTCTGGAGAGGGTATGCAACACGAACCAAATGAAAAATGATCTTGCATACTAAAAAACCGCAGTTAAGATGGTTCATTAAAAAATGTTGTTGAACCATGTTGACCTACGGTTGAATTACTTAGATGGTATTTTTTCGAACCGACCCATTTTTCTTTCAAAAAACAGTCGACCATAGTTCGACACCCAATCTCTTAACTTTACACCTTACATGGGTTCCACAGCAAATCTTTTGGCTCTATGCCTCTCAATACACCAACATACAAGATCTTCCATAGCAAATCTTGTTGCAACCACTCTTTCACCTCTGCACCTTACATGGATTTCATACTCAATCTCTCAGCTCTACGCCTCTCAATATGCTAATTAACTCTCAAGCGATATGTAACTACTCTCTCACCTCTATGCCTCACATGGGTTTTGCATCCAATCTTTGCTCTATGCTTATCAATACGCTAATATATGGGATGCAACTCCCAAGCGGCTAGTGACCGCTCTCTGAGCACCACGCTGCACATTACCCACTTTCTTGGGTCCATCCTGCACATGGGTTCTGTATCCACCCTCTTGGCTTCTTGCCGTACATGGGTTTCATACCCATTCTCTCAGTCTTACATCTTATGCCATTCTTTCAGCTTATGCCAATATTCTCTCGACTATACACCATATGCAAGTACTCGTTCAATTATTCTTTTAGATATATGCCTTATAAGAGTATTTCATCAAATCTATGCCTTATTCGGAATTCTTTTGGCATCATGCCATATGCAAGCACTATCATGAAGAAAAGTCTAATTCTTGAAGAACTACCACGTGACAACCTAGAGGGGAGGGGTGAATAGGTTGTTGTTACCTTTTGAGTTTTTCTAAAATTGAGACACACAAACAGAATACATAGTGAGAGAAAGAAGAATGTTCGACACCCAAATTTTTTATACTTCCACCTTCTCGTAGACATCCACTCTCAGACTACACTTGGAGTTTGCAATCCACTATTTAATCCACAAATAGTACAACCAACTAGGTTTCCAAGATCCTACTTAAACCTTATAAGTGTTACTTCTCAGAATACTCACACTAGATTTCACGACTCTAACAAACACTAACTTGTCTCTCACAAACAATATACTCCTAGATCAAGAAGAACCTTTCTTCTTGATCTCTTATAAAACTATGAGAGAAATAAAAATTACAAATATGAGCCTTGATGATCAAATGAAAACTTTACAACCCACAAATTAAATATAACATTTAAATAATGAAAATGGAGAAGACCGAGAGTTTAATATACAATAAATGTGTTCAATGCTTCCCAAAGATTGTTTGGTTGTATTTATAACCTCTTAAGATGTTTTAGCAGTTGGAGCTCATTAAATGTTGAAACTAGCCGTTTGAGAGTTATTATGGCTCATTAAATGCTCAAAACTACTTTTCTAAAACTATCCATTACTCTTGTGATAGTCAAGTACTCTTCTCTGCTAATCAGTTATAATTTAAATTTTGCCTTGTTCCTTCAAGAGTGAATTAACTGCCTATTCTTCATGAGTCGACTATTTCCCAACTTAGTTTTGTGAACAGTTCCAAGTACTAGTACTCCAACCTTCAAGGATTGCTACTTGTCACTATGTTTCCTTTCAGCTCTTGAGTGAGTCGACTACCTCTACTCATACTAGTCGATTATGATTGTTGCTCAGGTCAAATCTTGGACCTGAACAATGCTAAGGATCGATACTTGTAAGTCCATGGATCGATACTCATCTTTTGAGACTCTTGATAGTTGACTTCCTTACTTTGATGAGTCGACCAGGTACTTGAACCTATTTTAATGTATGTGCATCGTGCAAGCGCAAGGTGGCTGAGTGCATATGGCATAATGCTATGGGCATATGACATGTTTTATGTCACATGATGCTAGGGTTACTTGGCTCTTAGACATGTGAAATGTTCTATTCTAGGAGCACATATATGCAAGTCGACTACTTTCTCTTTGGAGTCAACTTACGCATGTTTTACACATAAGAGTATCGATCCTTAATCATTCAAGGATTGGTACTTCACCTCCATACTTGGAAAAATTCCAAGTCATAATGAGGCAAGTTGACTAGGGTGAAACTACAAGTTGACTAGGCCAATTGTCTAATGTGAATATGTGTGTTGTGGCCTAATGCATTGGTATGTGGCATATTACCTGTGGTATGCTAATACTTGTGCCATGCTCATGCTATGTCAGTGCCATGCCAGTGCAATATTTGTGCCACACTAGTGCGGTTCTTTGCCGTACCAATGCTACGCTAATGTTATGTCTATGGAGTGCATTTGCATTAGCTCATAGTTCAAACCTCTCTCGGTGTATAAGTCAACTGCCACTCATATGCAAGTTGACTAGTCTTAATGTCTAATGGACTAACCTATGTCTTTGGTACTTCTCATTATTTAGGCATGAATGTCCAAGCATGTGCTTGCTTCGTTTCTTTATGTCCTAAGCAGTTGAGTCGACTTGGTATCCCAAGCAAGTCAAGTTGCGCCAACATATATGTGCATAGTAATGCAATGGCATGAGTTTTGCATATGTTGTGGCATGCATCTTGGCCTGTAGTGTGTGTCACAACATATGTCTTCTATACAATGCCATGTACTTAGTGATTTAATGTGTGTCTGGCCTGGCATACAAGTGTAAGTCGATTTGAGGTTCTAGTTGGTCAACTATAATGTGCTCTATTCTTATTTTGACTATTAGCATTTCAAAAATTTGTTCATTAAAGTTGGGCTAACTGTATGAGTTGCCTAGGTGTTTGAGCTAGTCGACTAGTGCACTATGTCAATTTTAATTTGAGCTTCTGTGTATGATGCAAGTCAACTACCACACTGATGTAGTCAACTAGGTTCCTGCTCTAAATTGCCTATATGTTTTGTATCAAGCCTAAACCAATTCTAGTTCTACTTAATTTAATCTTTCATTTGTCTAGCACATTCTTTTCATTATAATACACATTAAGCTCATCATTTGCTCATTATTAAAACTTATTTGGTCAACAATCCCCCCTTTTTTATGATAACAAAGTTTAGGCTAATGAAAGATGATCCTAAATATTTTTAAGAATACATGAGGTTCCATAGGGATCATTACTCCCCCTTAATGTATGTTTCTATACTCCCCATCAGTCTATGCACTTAGATTTTCATTTTAGATTTTTATTTTTCTCATTTTAATTCCTATGTTTCTCCCGTATTTTCTCCTTTGCATTCCTATATCTCTCCATTTCTCCTTTTCATTTACTTCTTTTCAATCCTATGTTTTCACCCATTTTTTGTCATCAACAAAAGGGTTAAATTGGAATGGCAACAAAATGGCTCAAACTTAAGGTCACCAATCCATCAATAAAATAATCCAAACCTAAAATTCCCTAAGTCATTGACCTATCAATAGAGTGAAGTGTATGTAATGCATAACATATAAATGCATTGTTAGGATAGTCGTGGGAGTGTGAAGTGTGCAATGAGAGTTTGAGCATGTTTAATAAAAGCAAAGACTTAAAAGCATAGCTCCACACCAAAGAAAATATCACAAAATCAACAAAAGCAAGTTTCATTACAACCACAGCATCATAGAACATCCAGAAAGAGTTTAGTACAACCAAAATATCCATAACATATCCAGTACAACCAAACGTTTTAGCACAAGCAACAAAAGAAAATGAAACAAAGATAAAAAAAATTAAAAAATTAAAAAAAAAGATAGTAATAGCACAAGCAGGTGTCAGCAACAAACAGTAAGCAGAGAGAGGCAGCAACTGGAGATAGCAGGCAAAGAAGAATGCATGGGGTAAAGCAACTTCCTATACCCCTAGATCATTGTTCATTGGATGAGTATTTATCCTCAACTAGGGTAATTAGCTTTTCTTTTATTTTGGCAACTCTTCCTTATATTTGAGATAATTCATCTTGCATTTGCAAAAATCGATGCTTCAAATCATAATTTGCCTGTTGTGAGATATGGGAGGTGCCAACTTCATTGTGAATTGAGTTTGAAGATTGAGGAGGTAAGAGATAAGTGGTTCAAAATCGATTAGGATTAGGATTTTTAAAGAGTGAGAAAACTCCAATGACAAGATTTGGATTAGGTGCTATCTGTGATGAGAGGAGCATAGGGCAGATTTCCTTATTTGGTTTGTCCTATTGTTTTCATGTAGAGAGGTATTAGGAAACAGAATCCTAAATTCTTGTTTTTCGTAAGAAATGCCATTATCCGGTAATCTTCCCTGGAGATTATGTGATGTTTATCTATCCTAAGTCTTAAGCAAAGAATAACTATTTGGCAAAATGATCTTTCATGTAGATATAATGATTTTACCTTATAAACTATTTTAAGTTGGTCATTTTTGAATACTACCTTAACATCTTCTATAAGATGGGTCTTTAAATACTCCTCACACTAAAAATATGGTATTCACTCTCGACCGCTTATTCTGCTGATCAATTTTAAAGTTACGACTATTTCGATTCCTATAACATATGTCTTAAACATGCACCTATGCCCAGTATCATGTATGATTATGTCATTTTCTCTTCTATCTTGTTTGTTTCTTTTGTTGTTTTCTATATTATTGAAAAATATTCTTACCAGCCTTTCATAAAAATAGAATGGAAAGATAAAGCTAACAGATCATGTTCTTTTTTATGTGTTCTCCATAAGGAAAGTTGATACTCTTTAAGAAACCCAATTGATCATTCTATTGTGTGAAATAGCATGAGAAATAAAATGGGTCTCGAAGGACTTACACTTTTCATTTTAAGAAAAATCATTTTTGTCAAAGGGGGATGGATTCTTTATCTATGACATCCTTCATAGCTCTTTGGAAGATCTAGGGATTAGGTTTTAGAAGATATCTTTGTGTAGAAGAGTCAGCTAGTGTGTTAAAGGAGAGAGAGATGCTATTCGTGAGTTTTAAAATAGGTAAGTAAGAGTTTTAACCTAGATTTTTCTATTTATATCCATAACTATTTATGAGATAGTCGACTATCTCAACTTTCTGCCTCAAATTTTAAACACAGATTTTTTGTGGTAGTTGACTCATTATCTAGGGGTAGTTGACTATCAATGTTTAAAGATGAGTTTACAGTGGTGAATACGGGTTCTCTATCGTTGAAGGATCAATACTTGATACTATTCATGTCTCATCTTCACTAAGTGTTGAGGAGTAGTCGACTTTGAGCATTCATGTAGTTAACTTGCAGTGTCTTGATCTTATGTCTATAATAGTGAGTACCGGTATTTCTTTTTTTTTAGTACTATACCAACTGATATCCAGAATCATATTCTAACTAATCCGGTTTGAATCTTGCAGTGGCCCAATTAAGGGGGGCTACACTCCCAACATAGTTTTTTTTTATACCCAAACTGCAAGTCAAACTCGGGAACTTGGTTAAAGGAACTAACAACACATCCCACTAGGTAACTGTCCGTTGGTCGAGGACCATTGTTTTAACAATGAATAATCAGTACTTAACATTGTTTCGCTTATTTGTGAATGACCTAGTCAACTTGCTATCCGTAGCTAGTCGACTATTAGTGCTAGGGTGAATACTCTGCCTTAGTGCTCTAGTAGCAAGGATCAATACTTGACCTTTTAAGTATTGGTACTTAGCATTGTTCATACTATGTAACTATGTGCTAGTCGATTGCCTATCTATTGGTAATCGATTCAATCAAATTTCTGAGCTTGAGAACCTTTCATTTTTTGTTGCCTCCTTAAGACCTAGTCAACTAGCATTATGAGCAAGTCGACTCAACTGTTGAGATGTTCAACAGTATGCATAGACACATAACAATTCAACACAATATCAAATCAAAACATACAATCAGTCTTCAATCCTCAAAGTTCATCATACCCAGCTCTATTCTTAGGTTATGGAACTTATTTTTGTTTAGAGGCTTGGCGATTATATCAGTTATTTGCTTGTCTATTTCTATGTACCCAAGAATTACATCTATATTGAGCACATGGTCTCTAATGAAGTGATATCTTACTTTAATGTGCTTGGTTCTTGAGTGATGGATAGGATTCTTAGTTAAATTGATGGCAATACTATTATCATAATTAATTGGAATGCTATCTAATTCTAAACTATAGCCATTCATTTGATGCTTAATCTATAAAATCTAAGCATAACACTGACTAGAAGTAATGAATTTTGCCTCAATGGTTGATGTCACGATATTATTTTATCTCCTAGAAGACCAGGATACCAACATACTTCTAAAGAATTGGCATGTACTACTAATATTCTTCCTATCCTCTTTGCAACCAGCAAAGTCTACATTAAAATAACCAGAAAGATCAAAAGAAGATCTTCTATCATACCAAATACCTAGGCTATGTGTGTCCTTGATGTATATAAGGTCTTTTCACTACATACATATGTGATTCCTTAGAGCTAACTGAAATCTTGCATATAAGTATACACTAAAGAGAATATCAAGTTTAGATGCAGTGAGATAGAGCAAGGAACCTGTCATACTTCTATACAACCTACAGCACATAGCTTTTCCTTTTTCATCCTTATCAATCTTGACAGTTGTGCTCATGGGTGTTGCACTTCCTTTAGCATCTCCTAAGTCAAATTTCTTTATCAACTCCCTAGCAAAATTGGATTGACAAATCAAATTCCTTTCTCATTTTGCTTTATCTGTAGTCCTAGAAAATAGTTGAGCTCTCATATCATACTCATCTGAAACTCAACATGCATGGCTTAGCTAACTCTTGGTAAACCTTTTTATTGGTAGCTCTAAAGACTATATCATCTACATAAATTTGTACAATCAATATTTTTTTGCCATTTCTCTTAATAAATAAGGTTGCATCAACTTGATATCTTACAAACTTATTCTCCATAAGAAATCTATTCAGCCTTTCATACCAAACTCTAAGTGTTTGTTTCGGACCATACAATACTTTTGACAATTTATATACATGGTCTGGATGCTTAGGATGTTCAAAGTCTGGTGGTTACTCTATATGCATTGTCTCCTCATTGATTTCATGTAGAAATATACTTTTCGCATCCATCTGGCATAGTATAAAGTTCATAAAGCAAGCGAAGGCCCAAAACATCCTTATTGCTTCTAATCTATCCATAGGGGTATAGGTCTAATCATAGTCTTTTCCTTCTTCTTAGTTATATCCATGTGCTACTAGTCTTGCATTGTTTTTTGCGATAGTGTCATGCTCATCTACTTGTTTCTGAATACCTATTTTGTGCTTATAATAGATTGGTCCTTCGGTCTCGGCACTAAATCCTTAACATTATTCCTCACAAATTGATTAAACTCTTCCTGCATGGCTAATACCCAATTCTCATCTTCTAAAGCCTCATCAACATTTTTAGGCTCTATTTGGGATATGAAGGCTACAAACTCAAACTGGTTATGTAGTGTCGATGTTGTCTTTTAACACCTGAGCTAGCATTGTTTATATTATTTTCAGGATTTACGGTCTTCTTAATCACAAGATGTCTAATTTATTACTCTTGAGGAGTAGCTTCTTCTTCCTTTTGGTTCTATTTCTATCTCATTTGATTACTTATGAGCATTTTCATTCTCTGCACCTTCTAGAATCTTAATTAGACCTTCTGGAATCTTAATTAAACTATTCAAAGCACTACATGAAATTTCACATGAATTAACTTCTCAACCATCATGGTCCATTTATTATATACCCTATAAGCTTTGCTGGTGGTTGAGTATCCTAAAAATATATTTTCATTATTTTTTACAACGAATTTACCTAAGGAATCCTTGCTATTATTCAACGTATAGCACTTACATCCAAATATATGGAAGTAGGCTTTGTTTGGTCTCTTGCTTTTATTAAGTTCATATGAAGTTTTCTTAAAGATAGGTCTTATTAAGGTTTTATTTAAGATATAACAGATTGTGTTAACAGCCTCTACCCAGAAGTACTTAGGCAAGTTGTACTCATAGAGTATTGTTCTTGCCATTTCTCCAATGTTCTATTCTTTCTTTCTACAATCCTATTTTGTTAGGGCATTCTAGAAGTTGGGTAGTTATGATCTATATCATACTCTTAACAAAAAACTTCCATAACTCTATTCTCAAAGTGTTTATAATCATAAATATATAGTGTTTTCCCTAGGCTCTGAATTCTAGTAGATCCAAACAAGTCTATGTATAGGAGTTCTAATGGTCTACTAACATTATGTTCTTGGGCTTAAAGGATGTACTTATGTGCTCGCCCTTCATACAAGAATCATATAGTCTATCTCTTTCAAATCTAAGTTTGAGTAGGCTTTTCACTATATTTTTCCTTACTAGTTTTGATATCAGGTCCATACTATACGGCATAGCCACCTATACCAAAACCAGGTATTGTCATGACTCACTGCCAAGAAACATGCCTCCTCAGAGAGTCCTATACTATCTAAATTGATTACATAAATGTTTGCTTGTCTAAATCCTCTAAAAGAAACCTCTTTGCTAGACTTATCAATCACTTTATAGCAAACAAAATCAAACAAAATAATATAATATTTATCCCATAGTTGAGAAATACTAAGGAGATTATGTTTCAAGCATTTAACTAATAAAACATGCTCAACAAGAGTTGAAGACGTACCTATATTGCCAAGGCCAATTAATCTTCCATTAGAGTTGTCTCCAAACACAACTTTTCCTCTGTCTCTCTTCCAAGCAACTAAATCTGGTTACATCCTATGTCATATGCCTGAAGTAACCATTGTCTAGGAAATACGTATTCCCAGACCTTTCAGCCTTCAGGTAGGTCTATTCAAGAAAGAATTCAATTCTTTGGTACCCAAATCTTTTTAGGTCTAGCTTAGTAAGTCATAGCAATGTTCCTAACTACTGTAGGTATCCATTGCATTGTGATTTTTCTAGGTTTAGTGCTTCTTATCAAGCATGCATTAGTTGTGTGCCCTGTTTTGTGACAATGTAAGCATTTTAGATTTTTCATTGGCCTCTTATCTTTGCTTACATTTGTCTTTTTCTTAAGTTTATAGTGCTCAGCATTGTACCCAATTTTCGTGCATGCATGGTATCTGATTTTGGCTTTATTGGCTCCTAACTAGACATAAAGAAACTGTAGAGCTTCTTCTAAGTCTTTGGGGGTTATATCCTAGGCTAGCCTTGTCATAGACCACCCCTTAGTTATCTAGCATTAAATTCAGTTTTTCATGTCCCTACACAAACTTATGTAATTGAGTCTCTAATTTTTGTTTTTCTCTTGCTTAAGTTCCTCTTCTAAAGTTGATGATTCAGTACAATCCTTTTCTTTGTAGGCAGGCATAATTATGAGATTTTCTAGTTAAGTTTCTTGCTCCTTAGCCCTTTTTGATGTAGTCTCAACCATGGCATGTAGTTCTTTTTTGTTTTGCTTCAGCAAGTGATTCTCTTCTTTTAACTTATGATTTTCTAAAACTAATCCATTCTTTTCCTCTTTTAGTGCAATATATGCCTTCCTAAATGATGTGTTTTCCTTAGTTATCGTCCTCAGTTCTCTTAAGCGTTTCTAAAACTTCTTCATGCAATTCATGTACAGTCAATCTATCTTTAGAGTTACAAGAATTTAAAGAGTCAACTAATAGTGGGAATTTACCTCATCTTTCTGAGACTCCTCCAATTCCATGAACTATATGTTGGCTTGTTCTGGCTCTGCTCCCTCATCATTCGAGCTGTTATCTTCATCACTTCAAGCAACTAAGGCCTTTTTCTTTTCTTTCTTTTTTTTCTTCTATGCCTTTTTGAGTTGAGGTCATTTTGCCTTTATATGGCCAATTCTCTTGCATTCATAACGTTGGACTTCTTCCTTCTTCTCTTGCTTCTTGAATGCTACTTTCCCTTTCTTTCTTCTTCTCCTCATCATGAATCTCTTGAATTTAGTGGTTAGAAATTCCATATCCTCCTCTTCTTCTTGTTCTCCTTCATTGTTTGAGGTACTTGCTTCACTGTGTGCCTTAAGAGCCTTTGTCTTTCCTTTGTTTTCATTAACTGTTCCTTTGGTGTTTATTTTCATTTCATGCATGATAAGCGATCCCACCAATTAATCCATAGTGAATGTTTTCAGATTTTTATATTCCTTAATTGTAGTGACTTTAGACTCCAAAGCCTTAGGCAGGCATCTTAGAACTTTGTCCCTCTGATATCCCTTTTCCCAACAGTCTGAATTCATTGGTTATTGTGTTGAAGAGAGTAATCATGTCTCGAATTGATTCCTCATCCTTTATTTTGAAAGCCTCATACTTATGCCTCAACATCCTGACCTTGTTCTTTCTTATTTGGTCAGTGCCCTCAAATGTTGCCCCGAGCCTTTACCAAATTTCTGTGGCCATGATACATGAAGACACTCTATTGTACTTGTTCAAGCTCAATGCCAGGTGTAGTAAGTTCACAACTTTGTAGTTAGCTCTATAGGCTTTCTTCTTCTCTAGCGTCATATTCTTCATTTTGATAGATACCTAACACCATCTATCTCCTCAATAAGGAACTCAATGCCTTCATCAATTATCTCCTAAGCAATTTCATCTTGTGTTATACTAAAAATTTGCTTCCTCTGCTTCCAGTAGATGTAGTTGCTCTCATTGATCAAAGGTGCTCTATTTGTAGAGCATGCTTCAAACGATACACTATCTCCATTTAGTATCATTCTAGATCTTTAGTGTTGAAGCCGTTAAGCTCTTCCTAACACTTTTGTTCTGATACCAATTTGAAAAACTACCACTCAACAATCTAGGGGGAAGGGTGAATAGGTTGTTTGCATTTTTTTTTTCTAAAATTGAGACATACAAACAGAATACACAATGAGAGATAAAAGAATGTTCGACACCTAGATTTATAGTGGTTCCACATTCTCCCTGTATATTTACTCCCAAACTACACCCGGAGTTTGTAATCCACTATTTGATCCATAAATAGTACAATCATAGTACAACCAACTAACCAAACCTTACAAGTGTTACTCCCCAAAATACTCACACTAGATTTTGCGGCTTTAACAAATCTTAACTTGTCTCTCAAAAACAATCTAATCTCAGATCAAGAAAACCCTCTATTCTTGATCTCTTGCAAGATTGTGAGAGAAATAGAAATTACAAACATAAGCCTTAACACTCAAATGAACACTTTACAACCCACAAATTAAATACAACACCTAAAGAATGAAAACAAAGAAAACCGAGAGTTTAATATACAATAAATGTGTTCAATGCTTTCAGAAGATTGTCTAGTCTTCAACAGTGGTTGTATTTTTATCCTCTCAAGATGTTATAACCGTTGGAGTTCATTAAATGTTGAAACTAGTCATTTGAGAATTGTTGTAGCACATTAAATGCTCAAAACTACTTTTTTAAAACTAGTTGTTACTGTTGTGATAGTCGACAGCACTTCTCAGCTAGTCAGCTACAATTTGAATTTTGCCTATGTTTCTTCATGAGTGAGTTGACTGACTATTCTTCATGAGTCGACTACTTCCCAGCTTAATTCTATGAACAATTCCAAATACCGATACTCCAACCTTCACGGATCAGTACTTGTCACTATACTTCGTTTCAGCTCATAAGTAAGTTGACTACCTCTACTCATGCTAGTCAACCACGGTTGCGATCCAAGTCAAATCTTAGTTTTGAACAGTGCAAAGGATCGGCATTTATAAGTCCAAGGATTGGTATTCATCTTTTGAGACTTGTGACGATCGACTTCCTCACTTTGATGAGTCGACTGGACACTTAAACCTGCTTTAATGTATGTGCATTGTGCAAGTGCAAGGTAGCTCACTGCATATGGCATAATGCTATAGGTGTATGATTATGCTCTAGGATTGCTTGGCTCTTAGACATATGTAGTGTTCTATTCTGCGAGCACATATATATAAGTCAACTACTACCTCTTGATAATAGTTCACATTAGGCAATTGCCGATAAATGTGTGAGTTAACTAGGTGCTTGAGCTAGTTAACTAGTGCTTTATATCAGTTTTAATTTGGGCTTTTGATGCAAATTGTATACCACACTGACGTAGCCAACTAGGTTCCTACTATAAATTGCCTACATATTTTGTATCAAGTCCAAACCAATTCTAGCTCCACTTAATTCAATTTTTCATTAATCCAACACATTTTTTTCACAATAATACACATTAAACTCATCATTTGCTCATCATCAAAACTTATTTTGCTAATAATTCTCATTCTCTCGATGCTACGCTTCACGAGTTACGTCTCTAGCTCAATGTATACCCTCTCGGCTACTACATCATTATAAACAACTTAACGATCGAGTTATTCTACTCTCTACATGATCAAAGCAATGAAAATGATGAATTCAGGAAAGCTTTTATTCCATTCATTCAGCATAAGAATACAACCAAGGGAGGAGGTTCATATAGAACCTGGGGGCAAGATACAATAGAAGAAGTAAGCTAAAGAAGAAATAGAGATAATGAAGAAGGAGGCAGAGGAGGATAAAGAGCTATTTGTTGAAAGAGTTTAAAGTTGGCGCGCGCAGAGTAGCAACTAGAGAGCTCGCACCAACCAGTCCACCTAAAACATCACTCTAGGAAGCAACAACAGGGCTTGGGCTTCAGGCTTCAGAGTTAGAACTGACGGTCGTGGCACCCTCGAGCCCTACCCAACAAAGTGCCTCCTTAGCCTATCATAGCTTCTCAAAGAGCTCTTATTGAACACGATTGTGACTCTCTAAGTCCCTCACAAGTTTATCTCCTAACCTGGCTAGCTTATCTCCAAGTCAAGATGATATTTCTCGGCTACCTGTAACTTGGACTTGCCCTCTGTCACATCAACCTCTAGTTTTTCGCACTCCACGAGAGCCACATTACACTGTTGCATTGGGAACTCCGTGTTAACCTTCAGAACCTCTATCTCCTTTTTCTTCATTGGAGACAGCATGCGCTACCCTTTCCTTTTCAACTTCCCTCTCCCTCTAGACCAAAACGACTAGAAACCTAAAGTTCTTCTTGTCCCTTTGACCCACCAAGTACTCTAGATGCCCCACCTTCCTGTTCCACTTTAGTCTCTGAAATTCAGCCATAGCAGTAGCCTGTACAGGACGTATTAGTTTACACAATTAGAATTAAAACACAAGACCAACCAATGCTCTAAAGAAACTTACCCAAATTGCAAGAGATATTATAATCTTCTTGCCTTCTTCCATAGATGGCCGACTCCAGCTCGAAGCAATGGTAATCCAATATTTTTCCCAATGCTTCTCCCAATACTTCTCAACCAATTGTCTAAGGAGGTGTATGGCTTTCATTGTTGACCATCTAAGCATAAATCCAAATTGATTTTTAGTCACCTTAATCATCTTTTATAGTTTTCTTTCAATCACTCTTACCCAAAATTTTAAGGTATGGCTCATTAACTTAATACTTTTATAATTCATACAATTTTGTATGTTGCTCTTATTTTTAAATGAGGGTACTGAAATCCTTTCTCTCTATTGATCAAACATTTTCTTCATTCTCAATATCATGTTGAATAACTTCGTAATCCATCCAATATCCTACTTTCCTAGACACCACCATACCTCTCTATCTAGATTCGATCAAATCCAATCGTTTTTCCATTTTTTATCCTTTCTAAAGCATCTTCAACTTCTGATGGTTGAATTCTTCAATAAAAGTTCGTATTTGTATGCTCCTCTGACCTAGTTGGTTCATCTAAACTAATTTGATCATCTTAGTCTTTATTAAACAATTTATAAAAATATCACTTTTATCGCTTTTTTATTTCTCTATCATTCACTAACACCCTATTCGATTCATCATTAATACATCTTATTTGTATATGATCTTTTGTTTTCATCTCTCTCACTTTTGCTATTTTATAGATATCTCTTTCCCTTTCTTTTGTATCAAATAGTCAATAAAAATCTTTGAAAGCTTCATTCTTAACTTCACCCACCACTCTTTCTGTCTCTTTCTTGGTTACTGTGTACTTCTCTAAGTTTTTCTCGTTCTCACTAGTGTAGAATAATTTATAGACAGTTATTTTCGCCTTTACTTTTTCTTGTACTTCTTTTTCCACCATCATGATTCTTTATTTTGAGATACACATCCTTTTGACTCACCAAGTGAATGAAGTGTCATCTTCTGCCATGCCATATTAAAGTCACCGTGTAATTCTCCTAAGACACGTGTGCCTACTCTCTCTCCTTAAAATTATTTTGTTTTTCATCATTTAAATTCCACCACTTAATTCTAGAGATTATGTACACTTTCCTTCTATGAATAGTATACTTGATGTGCATATCCAATATGACTAACCTATGTTGGGTAGCTAAACTCTCTCCCAACCTTTCAATCCTTATAAAGTTTTCTTTCTTTCTAATCATAAGAAAGTCAATTTAAAACTTATAACTCCCACTTTTAAAAGTGACCAAATGTTCTTCTCTGCTCAAAAAATGTGTTGATTATGATAAACTCATATGCTGTCACAAATTCCAAAATGACTTTTCCCTTTTTATTTCTTCCTTCAAGACCATAACCCCTATGTACCCTTCCATATTCCTCTTCTCTCTCTCCTACATGCTCATTTAGGTCTTCTTTTATTAAAATCCTCTCATTTTCTAGAATTCCTTGTACTATCTCATCTAACTCTTCCCAAAATCTTTGTTTAGTTGTTTCATCTAATTCTACTTCAAGTGCATATATTCTAAATGTATTAACAGTTTTTTTTACTATCACTATCTTAAGAGCTATAATCATATCTCCTATTCTAACCACTCCTACCACTTCATCTCTCAACGAACTATCTATAATAATACCTACTTCATTTCTTATTTTAATCTTTTCTGTATATCATAGTTTAAATTCTGAATTCTCTAATATCTTTGCCTTCTTACCTACCCATTTCATCTCTTGTAAACACAAGATATTAATCTTTCTCCTAATCATTATTTCTACTACATCCATGAATTTGCCAGGAAGGGTCCTATATTCCAAGTCCCAAATCTAATGCCAACCCCAATCCTATGTTGTCTTTTTTTTATCCAACTTAGAGCATAAGAATTCTTACTTATTTAACACTACATCTGAGTTCCCATGGAGATGTAGCGGTCTTTGTCTAAATGTTACAATCAAACAATACAGACATGAGAACTCTTGCATACCTAATAAGACACCTGAATTCTCATGGCGTAGCGATCCTTCCTAAGATTTTGTAGTCAGACCCTGCAACGCATTCCTATAAGGGAATAATCTAGCATTAACAAAATATTATAGATGATCCATACATAATTTTTTTGCCTTTGTTTTATGCTGACCGACAGCCTAATGTAACCGTCCTCCTGTACCCAGATTTGAGACCAACCATGGAACAAGTGCACAAGGAAGAAGAGACAGGTAGAGCAAAATAAAAGCAAAGAACAAAAAATCAAAAACAAGCAAGGGTTTACGTTAAAAAACAAAATGGAAAAAACTTTAGGAGTAGAGATATATGCACTCTAGAAGATGTGTGATTAGAAGGAGATTACAAAACTATCATTAATGCCTCTAACTAAATCCTCAAGACCCTCTTGAATACTCTTTTGACCGAAAACCCCCTTAATTTTAGTTC
This sequence comes from Dillenia suffruticosa, assembly GCA_033439265.1. Lineage (NCBI taxonomy): Eukaryota > Viridiplantae > Streptophyta > Magnoliopsida > Dilleniales > Dilleniaceae > Dillenia > Dillenia suffruticosa. Next base: position 14,370,574 of record JAVTVX010000001.1, read on the forward strand.
GAATGAGGAAAAAAATGCCTTTTTTACCAAGGGAATAGAGCTATAGTCCTCACCCAGTGTGGTGTAAAGGCACCGCCTTAGTAGTGCACTGAGGCATTATAGTGCAAGGACCTTCACAAGTACGGTGCTCGTCGGGATTCTCTTGAAGGCATTACCATCCCAATTGTGCCTCCCACTAACCCTGTGGTGAGAGGCAAAAGCTTGGGTTTTCAAATTCACCAAGAGATACATAGTTGAGGTCGGTGTATTATGAGCCTAGGCTCAAGCTTATTAACCCATAAGATATATAGTTGAAACTTCTAAACTCATTAATGGAGCATGATATTGTCCACTTTGCATTGATAGATTCCTTGAGTTATTGCTCTTATTTTGGTTGAGCCAATACATTTGATGCCCTAATGAAACTAGTTGAAACAATTTTAAAGGGCACCCAATCAATTTGTTATCCTCAACCTCTTGTCCTAAGAGGCAATTGATTGACTCTTCAATAGTTGAAATAACAAGGACTAGTACGTCGGTGATAGGTTTAGAAAATGCATGCATCTTTTGTACTTTTATAGGTATTTTAACCCTGACTTCTCTCATGATTCCACAGTTTTATATCCAATCTCATGTTATGTTTTTAAGTCTTACGGGAATTTTTGGCATGAATGAGCTCTATAGAAGGCATGGATTGCAACTTAAGAAGCTTGGGAGATCAAGAACTATCGAGGGTTAAAATTGAAACCATCCAATGGTACTTATTTTAAACACAATGCTTGTGTGTACGGTATTGTGAATGGCGCACTTATGCGCAAGTACTATATTATTTTGGCATTGTGTTGTTATTGATCTGAGGCACATATAATGAGGATCAATATATCTCTGAGACCTTTACCCAAATTCAACCAAATTATGGTATGTAACAAATTTTAACCTGATTAGCTTAGGCCTCATTTCTATATTTTCGATTTATCTTAATTACAACAGGCCTACCCTCGGGGAAATAATTATACTCAATTATGCGGAGCTTGATCACATGATCAGTCTAGGCAAAGTTTGATTAGATATTCATCCCTATTAACAACCTCTGGATTGTCTTATGCCAATTGCCAATTCCAGGTAGGCATGCCCAACAACCTGGTCCCTGTCTTTTGCCAATAGCCGATGGGGCATTTATCCTCTTGGCACAACAACCTGGCACGTGTCTTATGCCGATTGGATATGCAAATTGCCAATTCCAGATAGGCATATCCTCTTAGCACAACAACCCGGTACTCGTCTTATGCCAGTTGTCAATTCCAGATAGGCATTCACAATTACAGGTAATGATAGAATAATTTCATGATGAGAAAATAATAGAAATTATAATATCTCTATTTATGAAGGAGAAACAATGAACAAATTTTCTCTTTATAATAGGAAAAAATAATCACTCAACTCTTTAATAAGTTTTTTTTTTAGCACTAAATTTTTCTATTCGTGAGATGTATCAAAGGGTGTGAGGATGTTGTTTGAAACCCAGCTCTCATAGTTTTGTTAAGATCTCATAATTTTGTGTCAAATTGTTGCCCTCAATGATGCTGAACTTGATCGCGTGATCAGTCTGAAGCCAGTGGAAATAATTATCCTTGACTGTATCCTCTTGGCACAACAACCAGGTTCTTATATTATTATCCACTTGACACAACAACCTTGTGCTTGTCTTATGCCAATTCCCAATTGAATAATTTATATTACCATTCACAATTAGCGCAACAACCTTGTGTCAGTTTTTTCTACGGGATATGAATAATTTATCTTACTAATAAAAAAATATTAGTAATAAAAATATATATATTTTTGAGATCCACGCTCTTCATGACGCTTTTATATGGCTATATAAATGAGAACTTCTTTTCTTTCAACCAGTAGTTCGATGTTATTGCGTTCTCTTTTGGTCGAGATCACTTCATTTATGTGAAGATCTTTGATTAAAGCCGCCAAGTGTTCCTTCCGGTCAGAGGTAAGTTTGAAAGATAACTCTCATCAAATACTTCATGTCCCTCTCAAAGTATACTTACATTCCAACGACTGTTTGGGGGGTGTAAGAATTCTGAATTCCAGTTACTTCATATGCTATCATGCTGCCTAGATGCATATTATATCCTCTTTTGTTACGCTTCTAGGGTACTCAAGATAATACAGATGGGATTTTAATAATTTACTTGAAAGCAATGAGATTAACTAGGATTTGCATTTAATATTTGTCCTCTTCTGTTAGACTTCCATTCCTTTGTCATTTGATGATTCTTTTGTTAGGACCAGAATAACTTTGATTTGAATGAATTGCTGATAACAGTGTGTGTGTGGAGATGTACGGCTCTCTTATTTTATGAACCTGCTTAACAACGGGCTCTCGCCCTCTGTCCCAACCTTTTTTTCCATCTATTTTTCTCCTCTGATGTTAATTCCCATTGATTGGTAGTTGAATAAAATATGGAAGAAGAGATGGCTGCTGCTGCTTTTCTTGTAGATCTTCAGAGTGAAGAATCGAATGACCATATGGATGCACTTCCAAAGGAAACAACTGATGCTGTGTGTATTCAGATCAAAGACATTCTGGAGAGATCTCGTACCATAGCTCCTTCCACCGAGCGTTATATCAGCAGAGTTCATGGCCATATAAAAAATTTAAAGAAACAAGCATACACACCGAATACCGTTGCTATTGGTCCTTATTACACTAAAATCAGAAAGAATACGCCATGTCAAACTATGGAAGATCTCAAATGCCACTACTTGCACTCGGCTCTCGGTGGAAAGAGTGAGAAGGAAGTGCAAAATGTAGTTGAAGATATGAGCTCTTTGGTGAAAAGAGCTCGCCAATGCTATGCACAGTCAACAGTTGATGTTACAGATCGGGAGTTACTCAGATTGATGCTGCTGGACAGTTGCTTTATTGTCGAAATAATTCGCATGTTTTATTATAAGGAAGATGAGAAAATGATGGAGAATCTCAAGGATGACCCCTTTATTAGAGACGAAACCACTCGCACCAGCATAAGGCGTGACTTGTTATTGTTCGAAAATCAGCTTCCGTTTTTTGTTCTCCAGAGGTTTTACGACTTGACTAGGGACCAGAATGAGAACACGCGTAACTCTTCCTCCTTCATCAATATGGCATTGCATTTTGTGAGTTTTGCAATTCCAGGCGCATGTTGTGAACTGGATACCAGGATGTCACCTAAGCACTTACTCAGCCTATTATATGATGCTTTGGTTCAACCTCGTCCTCCTAAACGAAGGTTCATTCGCCGTTTTCTCCGAAGTCCTGTTCGAATGATATTTTCTATTATTTTCTTAATTGCCAAGTTGACCATCAGATCACTTCCCTTGGCATTTGTACGACAAATTCCTAGTGGAGAAGGAAAGGGGCAGGTGGTCAAATTTAAACCTGTAAACTGTTCCACAGATTTGGCAGAGAAAGGAGTCAAGTTCAGAAAGAACGAATATGAGAGCCGTCTATTTGATGTAGACTTTGCAGATGGGTGTCTGATAATACCTCCGTTGGTGGTCAAAAGTCATTCGGAGGCCATATTCCTAAATCTTCTTGCCTATGAGAGGCATTGTGCTTCTGATAACAAGGTTGTGAGCGATTACATGGCACTCATGGATTGCCTCATCGACTCTTCCAAGGACGTTGATTTACTTTGTCGGTATGGAATTTTTGAAAATTTGTCACGCGACAAAGAGGAGATCACAAAGCTTTTTGACAGGCCTAAGGATAATTTCATTGTAATCAATCGAAACAAATTTGTCTACGGTGAGATTTTTCAACAAATAGATGAACATTGCCGTCACCCTTGGACTCGATTTGTCGTAAAATTGAGCCAATGGTTTGCTAATCTGAGGGACAAGTACTTTGGAAGTCCATGGGCACTCATTTCATTACTTGCCGCCACCATTTTGCTTGTGCTCACAGTGGTGCAAACCGTCTACGCCGTTCTTTCTTATCAGAGGGGGTGATGCCCACCACTCTCCCTCTCTCTCTCTCTCTCTCTCTGTTTTCTTTTACACGTTTGCCCTTTTTTTTTTGGTCTTTTTCTTTTTCCTGTTTTAGTATTGTCTGGTCCTGCAGTATTGATAGACCTTACTTGTTACAGTTCAAAATGTAGTATGATCAAAATAATTTTGACAAATAAAATCGTCTTTTTGGAAAAAGAGGCGCAGGAAAATATAGGATTTTAGGCTAATTAATTTAGAAACCCATTGAACGAGCAGGATGCCCGAAAAAATGGGAGGCCACCAATGCACACAAACACAACAAAACCAACGCCAATTAATCACCCCAAACTCCTTTTTCCCAATCACACGAACAACTAGGTAGAACAATTAACCTGCATCCTAATTAAAGGCTAACTATATGCCACGATCACTATGCAAGGAAACCCAAGACTTATAATGTGAAAAGAGAAAAATCACGGCATTATAGCCTACTTCTGAAACTCTACTAAATCAAATAATAAGTATCATAGAGTTCTTAAAATAAAACAATAATTAACATAATCACTAAATCCGTTAATAATTGTTGGCCCGTATTAAAACAATAACAATGACAATTTTTAACAATATAATAAGTCAATGAATTATAACTTAACAGACACCATTATCTTTTCTTTAAAAGTCTTAAGTTTAATCTTTTTCTGTACATAAAAAATAAATAAATAAATAAATAACAATGTAATAAAAAGTTGATTTAAAGAAAATTAAAAAATCTTATTAAAAGGTTATAAGGTACCATTTCAAAATTTAGTTTAGAATATACCAAACACAATGTGAAGTGCACAAAAATTGAATCACTACATGCTATACAACCTCTCAAAATTTTAGCCGAAATAAGGAAAAAAAAATCACAGTGGAATCGTTACAAGAACACAAGAGCCAACCTTACTTTTTTGTCCTTGAAGCTTATGGGGAAAGAGAAAAGTCAACCTACCCCACTTATTCTCTCTCCCCTCTCTTCCCCTCACTCACGCCCTCTCCCACCCTCATTCACTTTATATCTCTCCCTCTGTATTCACTCCCCCCCCCCCCCCAAGCAGCATGACAGTTAGGGCTTTCCTCTTCGTGTGATGACTTTTATTTTCAACGAAATCTAATTAATTGGATCGATCCAGATACATTGTCTTTGTCATTCTCTTCTCTGCATTTCAATTCATCAATTTGGGTTTTCTTGAAAATACAATACAATTGGGAATCCGTTCATTTCTTATTGAATATCATCATCTGAAGTTTGAGTTTTGACATTTGTTGTTCAATTCTTCTTCCCTAGATCCTGTTTATACGTTGAGAGTTCGATCTTGATTGTTTCAACATAGTGCCACCTGATTGATGAAAAATTTAAACAATTTGAGAGACTATGAGTACTTAGAATAACACTACAATCTCATCATACATGTTTGCTCCCTCCCCCAAAATAAGAAATGCTAAATCCTTTTTTTTTTTTATCTTCTTCTTCTTAAATTCAATTGCACCATATTGGAATCATACATCAGAAAATCTAATAAAGGTAGGTAACATATAAATGTTCCCCATGGAGATTTCTGATAAATATAGCAAAATAATTGTAGCTTTTACACTTGTCTAGAAGTTTTTTCTTGAATTTTGGGGATTACATCTCATGAATATTTGTAATGAATTTGGCAAAATAGTCATGGCTTTGACTACCTAGGTTATAGCATATACGTGTTTAAAAAAAAAATGGCCGACACCAAAGAATTTAGTATTTTGATGATCTAGAATATTAATTCTTTGCTATATTGACTTGTTGAACATTTTTCCTTGATTTATAATTTCAAATTTGCTGAACAAATTTAATGAAAACCATACTATTTATTTATTTATTTATTTTTCTTTCCTTTTTGGTTTTTTTTTTTTGATTTATAATTCAACTCTAGGTGTATACTCCACCAAGTTGTGCGCTTCTTTCTCTTGATCACTGTTTCTCCGTTATTCTGTCATGTTGACTGAGTGAATCCAAAAGTCCTTATGGGACTTGATTTTCTAATGCACGATGCAAAAGTCAGATGTATTTTTCTCTGTTCTATCTTTTGGTGTGCAACTGTGTTTGAAACCTTGGCATCAAAAAAATCTCCAGGAGCTTACAATGTCTTTAAAGATGAAACCTTAAAAAAACTATATTTTATTTAAATCTTTGGTGGAATCTTGCTTTGTGTGAAGTATTGTTATTTGGACATCTTATTGATTGATCGTCAATTTGAGAGCGATTAATCTTTCAAGAGGTGAATGGACGGACCGTTGTATTTTCTAATTAAAAAATTATTTCCAAAATTCTTTTATAAATGGTTTTAAATGATTTTATATGATTTTGTACCATATTTGTGATCGTGAAATATCTCAAAATGAGAATTTGAATATATATGCATCTATTGTGTTTATGAATGAAAATATATCATATATTATTGGGTAATTTATTCATGAAAGTTGTGAAATTAGTTTGTAACATTTTGATGAAATCATGACACATTGAATGAAATTGTAATGTTTGTGAAATATTGGTGCATGTGTGGTAAATAACTATAGTCATTCGCTCCACGGAGCGACTCGACAGGGTGCTGTGGTTAGGGATTATTGGCAAAGAATGGTAGACACGATCTCATGCTGTAGCACCGACACTCGGTGCCCGAACAAGTGTATGGGTTTTAAAATATATATATATATATATTTACAAAAAAAAAAAAAAAAAAAAAAAAAACAGCATAGTGCTGCGTTTTGGGACAAAACGCAGCATCTCCCCCAATTTGGAATTAGGGCTTTTAGCCCTAATCTTTCCCTTTCTCTCTCTCTCTCTCCCCGACTCTTCATCTCCCCCGCCGCTTTCTCTCCGTCCGTTCCTCTCCCGCGGCCTTGCTTTCCTCCACCACCACCATCGCCGCCGCGTCTTCCTCTCTTCGTCTTTCTCTCACTTTCCCTCTCTCTCTCTCTATCCTTCCCTCTCAGTTTCTCTCTCTCTCTCTCTCCGCTGTTCACTCTCTCACGATCTCCCTCTCAGTTTCCTCCGCCGCGTGCTTCTATCGTGCGCCACCACCGCGAGCGCACCAGCGCTCGACAAAGGGAGAGCGCACGACAGCGCGAAAGCGCGCGACAGCACAGAGCACTGCACGCTCTCCCGAGCACGAGCGTCCCTACGCGCCTCTGCTCGAACGCCAGCACGCCCCTACGGGCCTCTGCGCGAGCACCAGAGCGCCCCTACGCGCCTCTGCGCAAGTGCCAGCGCGCCCCTACGGGCCTTTGCACGAGCCAGCGTGCCTCTACGGGAGCGCTAGCGGGCCCCTGCGTGCCTCTGCACGAGCCAGCGTGCCTCTGCACGAGCGCCAGCGTGCCCCTGCATGAGCGCTAGCGTGCCCCTGCACGAGCTACCCTGTGGACCTCCCTCGCGCGAGCGTGCATCAGCGCGCGACTGCAGTCTCCCACAAGCGCGCACTCCAACCCACAAGTGCTCCAGCTTGCGAGCGCGAGCCCTAGCCCGTGAGCTCACCAGCCCGCGTGCCCCAATCGCGAGTACACAGCCCGCGAGCCCACTGTGGCCTGCTGACCGCCAGCCCACCAGCGGGCCTGCCCGCCAGCCCACCGGCCCGCGAGCCCGCTACCTGCTTTCTCCTTTGAGAGCTCACCTACATCTTCGCTGCAGGTAACAACTGTGATTGGTTATAGTTTTAGAGTTCGATATTCTCTTGATAATTAAGCTAGATTTCTGAACTTTGTTTCGAATTTGAAGCATTGCAGGTTCTGGACTGAGTAGAACGACGTTTGGACCACAGGATTGTGAACCGCGAAGAATCTAGGTATGAATTTCTAACTCACTCGATTTATTTGGATGAATTTAGAGTAAGTTAGAATAGATTGAAATGTATTGTTTGACATTATATGAAATTAATTAGGTCAAATATAGGATTTTATACAAATTGAGCTATCCTGGATGATAGAATCGTACGAACTTGATTCGAATAGCTTCTCTTAGAGTTTGGTTTGACGAATGCTTAAAAACAGTCAGAATTTGGGATTTGAGTTTAAGGATTGATGCAGTCTTTTCATTATAAATTTTCCTGCATATAGGAAATTAAAATACATCTATATTATGAAAATAGATTTCGATACCTTGAAAATAGAACGAAATTGATGACATTGGTGTATATTTATAAATTGAAGAATTTAGGATTTGTACGAACTTAAGGAAAATGATAAACCCTGAAAATAGTCAGAAATTTGATAAAAAACGTGATGATTTGATTAGGTTGGCTTTCTTGGTGATTCGATTGAGGGGAGTCTTGTTCTACGTATTGTGGTTTTATTGGGGAGTGCGCTTCCCGTCCCAAAACGGTGAGTGGGATTTATTTCAATACTTTTGTTTAATGTATAAACCCTGTTTTAATATATTTGATAAATGAGTATGATTTGTAGCGTGCTTGAAATGTTTTTACTGCTTTTGAAATTGATTTTTGTGAACCGATTGAGTGTCCAAAAACTGTGTTAAAATATTGAAATTATGCATCTATGTGGTTGAAATGTATAATGTGCCATTTTATGCTATATGTTGCATTTGGTTTGTGAACCTGATTTCGTCACATTTTGATACGATTTTGGATTTGGTCTTGAGGGCTTTGATATGTATTGTTCCGTAGCTACGAAGGACACCGTGAGAGACGCTTTGGTGGCATCCGGATATGCCTAGGCCTGGGGTATCCCACGAGTTGTCGTGATTTTTATTAACGATACGGTACTAGCCAGGTTGAACCCGAAAGGGGGAGGATTTGGATACTCTCTCCCAGTCTTGCACATGGACGAGGTCCGTCGCCAACGCCGAGGTAGAGAGCACTTTAAATAAATTTGCATATAACACCCTCGGTGCGCCTGTCATAGGTCGTGGTAGACCTCTGTCAGGACATTTTCGGCTGACAGCTCTATGATTTTTGTGACAATGCTTTGGATGCATATTTAACTTGAAAATGCGTGCTAATTATATATTGTTGAAATGAAAAGCATGATGAATTAAAATCTGATTTGTATACTTATACTTTGACATTCCAGTTGCACACTTCATATTTGACGATTGCATTGACCCACTCACTCACTGAGTATTCTTCCCCGAGTACTCACCCCTCATTTCCCTTCTTGTTTCAGAGATAGTACTTGACAAGGAGCGTTGCTTTTAGGACGCTCAATATCATTGGGAAATCTGGTTTGGATTTAAGGAGTCATTATATATTTCTGCTGCAAAAATTTGTATTGGTAATGTATATGCATTCTGAGATCTATAGACGACCATTGTGAAATTCTATGATGACTATATAAATATGGACATTTAAATTGTGGAACTCTGATGTCATTGCATAACATTACATTGAGACATTTTTTATTCATTGTGTATGTACTTGGGAATGTGTTCTGTCTTAGAAGTGTACTCTAGGATCGCTCAGTGTCACCTCTAAATCACAGGAGGGGCAACTGGCGACTGGCGACTGGCGGCTGTCCATGCCTTTGACGGGGGCATGGCAGTAGAGGTCTATAGCTAGGTTGCTGGAAATTCTTATAACATTGCGTTATTCTGGATGTTGGCTGTAGGATTGATTGATTTTGGAGAGGCTAGGATGACCATTTGATTATTTTACAGGATGGTTGTGATTTATACAGGATTAAGTATAATTGGGAGACCTCTGAAATATGGGGAGGTTTTGTCCGATTTTCTGTAAAAATACAGTCGGCATTCAGGACAACGGACGGCTGTTCACGATCCCGGTCCGGGGCGTGACAGTTGGATTGGTATCAGAGACTAGGTTGAGAGCTATGTAGGAAGACAGTCTTGAAAACATTCCCGAGTGTGTTTGTGTTTAAAGTCCTCAATGCATGAGAGTTTCATATAGTCATGAAGTCCCAGTACATGGTCATAGGTATATGAGTTCATCCATTTAGGGGGTTAGATACGGTTGTGTCTAACCTAACATGCTATTTTTTTGGATTCCATTCTTTGTGAGGGTAGTTAAGATGTGACTCGTCCAAATTTCTTGAACCATGCCTATTTTTTTGAACGATACCTAATACGGATTCTTCTCTTGCAGAAGTATGACGACCCGACGGAGCACCCGTCTTGCCCCACCAGGGGAATTAGATGAGCAGGAGGATCGTTCCTCGACTCGCGTGCCACCACCGGCACCTACTCAGTCAGCTGCTCAGGCTGAGATTCTTGTACCCACACTCGATGCCTTTCGACAGGTGTACGAGTGGTACGCTTCGCATGGGGCCCAGATTCCTCCCCTACCACCTCCTACAGCGGCGCATGCACCTACAGCAGCGCCAGTTCCTTCGGCACCGATTCCACCGCCGGTGGCCGATCCTTCTACTTTGTCCGAGCCGAGTGAGACCACATCAGCTGCTCTTAGACGGGTACATGAGTTGACTTAATTGGTTAAGGAGGCCCGTCAGTTGGGGTGTACTGATTTCACAGGGCTTGGTGATGCTACGGTAGCCAAGCATTGGATTAACCGCACCCGTAGGATTTTGACCGATCTGGAGATTGGAAAAGAGCTCTGCCTGAAAGTGGCACAGCGATTATTAGAAGGAGAGTCCCTCTTATGGTGGGAGGCCCTCACTGATGAGGCGACAGAGCCACTGCGGTGGGACGACTTTCTTTGGGAGTTTGACCACAGATTCTTTCCACTCTACCAACAGGACCGAATGAGGTCAGAGTTGGGACGGCTTACACAGAGGTCCAGATCTGTCTCAGAGTATGAGGCAAACATGCGGAGACTTGCCGCATTTGTACCAGATCTAGCTACACCTCAGTATTTGCGCTTCAAATTCGAGGACGGTCTTAACCTCAGCATAAAGAGGTATATGATTGTTACCCCACAGTTTACACTAGCCGAGATGATAGACTCTGCTCACCGTGCGGAGGCTTTAGTCCGCGCAGAGGCCAGGCAGAGAGAGAGCAGAGAGCATAAAAGAAAGAAAGAAAAGTCTCATTTTGCGCAGAACTCCAAGAGGGGCAAGGGATCCAGTTCGAACGGAGGCGGATTAGGATCTGGATTTCCTGAGCTGGGACAAGGACAGTACTCCCAGGGGTTCAGACAGCCCGCTCCGACTCACCCTACACAGTATACTGCTCAGCAACATCCTTATTGTTGTAGGTGCAATAGGTCCCATCCAATAAGAGTTTGTTCAGTGACGGTCACTTGCTTCCACTGTGGGAAGCTGGGGTATATTAGGAGTTCTTGCCCTGAGTTAGGACTCGGAGGACAGAGTTCACTGAGCCGCACTAGTACTCCTCGTATGGGACAGCAGGGGCAGCCTGCTCGGCCAGCATCTTCTACTCCCAGGGTGACCACTGGGAGTAACATAGTGCAAACCCAGGCACGACAGCAACCTAGGGCTCAGGCTCGGGTTTATGCCTGACGCAGGAGGACGCCCAGGCGAACCCCGACATAATCATGGATACTTCTCATTCTGATCCTGTAGAATAGGATCTCTATTCATATTTCCACTTCTTTTGGGAATGTCAGTATTGTATCAGTCGTATAGGTATTTTATGTTGTGTACCATTTTGTCGACATGATACTACTCTGACATCTTTATACACTGAAGTTGTAGAAACCTTAGAGGCTCAACTATTTTGACATATATATATATCAAGTTTGAAATTATTCTAAATTTATGTGTATTTTGTTCAATGATAGGTACTCTACCTATTTTCGGAATAGATGCTCGTATCCTTATTGACACAGAGTCTAACTATTCATATATGAGTGATCAATTTTTTTGATATTCTGATAGGTCACTCTCACTTTTGGACGAGGAGCTATTGGTCATCACTCCTCTGGGTGAGTAGATTGTGCGCGGCACAATATATAGAAAATGTGAGATCAAAGTTAAGGATACAGTGCTGAAGGCAAATCTAATCCTTCTCGCCATGACTGATTTTAATGCTATCTTGGGATGGATTGGCTACATATGCATCGGGCTTCAGTTGATTGCTTTAAGAAGCAGGTGGAGTTTCGAAAACCCGATCAGCCAGTGTTGATTTTTGAGGACAAGAGGCTGGTTTTACCCCCACTGTGCCATTTCAGTTTTGTAGGTCAAACGCATGATTCGTTGTAGGTGTGCAGCATATCTGGCTCACATCATAGACACCACTACTCAGGGACCGAGACTGAAGGATGTTCCAGCGGTACAGGACTTTCCTGATATTTTCTCCGAGGAGCTTCTCGGATTACCACCGGTTCAGGAGTTTGTCTTTGAGATCGATTTAGCTCCAGGGACTACCCCTATCTCTATGCCGCCATATAGGATGGCACCGGCTGAGCTGAAAGAACTCAAGATCCAGCTGCAGTAGTTACTGGATAAGGGGTTTATCCGTCCTAGCACGTCCTCTTGGGGCTCTCCAGTGCTGTTTGTAAAGAAGAAGGACGGCTCATTGAGATTATGTGTGGATTACATGCAGCTTAATCGGGTGACTGTGAAGAACAGATATCCGTTGCCTCGCATAGATGATTTGTTTAATCAATTGCAAGGTGCCCGAGTTTTCTCAAAGATTGATTTTCGATCGGGATATCATCAGTTGCGGATTATGAGTCAAGATGTGCCAAAGACAGCTTTCTACACTCGATACGGGCACTACGAATTTCTAGTGATGCCGTTTGGACTGACTAATGCTCCCGCTGTATTCATGGATTTAATGAATAAAGTATTTCAAGACTATCTGGATCAGTTTGTCATAGTTTTCATAGACGATATACTGGTGTATTCGAGAGTGACGAGAATCATGTTCAGCATTTTCGCACAGTTTTATAGATCCTCCGCGATGAGCAGCTATATGCCAAATTCACAAAATGTGAATTTTGGCTAAGACATGTTGGATTTTTGGGGCATGTCGTTTCTGCGGAAGGGATTTTTGTCGATCCACAGAAGGTCGATGCCATTACGAGATGGGAGCAACCGTAGACAGTGACTGAGATCAAGACTTTTCTTGGTCTGGCAGGGTATTACCACAGATTTGTTGAGGGGTTTTCCCGGATAGCTGCTCCATTGTGTAGATTGACGCAAAAAGGTGTTAAGTTTGTATAGGATAACCGTTGTGATGCGAGTTTTAAGGAGCTCAAACAACGGTTGACTACAGCTCCGATTTTGTCACTTCTCACCAACAGTCGGGAGTACACAGTGTACAGTGATACTAGCCGATAAGGGTTGGGTTGTGTTTTGATGCAAAATGGTCGGGTGATAGCCTACGCCTCTGACAGTTGAAGAAACATGAGGTGAATTATCCGACACACGATCTGGAGCTTGCAGCCATAGTCTTTGCATTGAAGATATGGCGCCATTACTTATACGGGGTGACTTGCCGGATGTATACTGATCATAAAAGTCTGAAGTATTTATTTACCCAGCGAGAACTTAACTTGAGACAGAGGAGATGGTTAGAACTATTCAAAAATTATGATCTTGTCATTGATTATCATCCGGACAAGGCCAATGTAGTTGCTGATGCCTTGAGCCAGAAATCAACTTCATCGTCTCAGGAGAACAATACAACATACCTCACTTGTTTGATGGGACTCCAGGATTTGGGAGTCAGATTGGCTAGTGATGATCAGGGTACTTTGTTAGCCAGGTTTGAGGTCAGGCCGACGTTGTTAGACCGTATTAGGGAGCATCAGGGCACTAATACCGAGTTTCAGGCTCTTACTGAGAGAGCCTGCAGAGGTGATATAGAGATTTCAGGGTCCGAAGTGATGGACTTTTTACTTATCGAGATAGAGTGGTTATACCCGCCGATGAGGATCTCTACAGGTCCATATTAGAGGAGGCACACTCCTCGGCCTATGCCTTGCACCCGGGTAGTACAAAGATGTATCGAACTATTTGGGGCAGCTATTGGTGGCTAGGTATGAAGAGGGACATTACGAAGTTTATAACTAAATATTTAGTCTGTCAACAGGTGAAGGCTGAGTATCAGAAGCCAGCGGGTTTACTACAGCCTCTTCCCATTCCAGTATGGAAGTGGGAACATGTAACTATAGACTTTGTTATGGGATTGCCACGGACTCAACCCAGATATGATGCCATTTGGGTGGTAGTCGATCGACTCACCAAGTCCGCCCATTTCATCCCAATGCGCAGTGACTCTCCACTGGAGATATTGGCACGTCTGTATATTGACGAAATAGTCAGACTGCATGAGGTTCCTATGTCCATAGTCTCGGATAGAGATCCGAGATTCACTTCTCGATTTTGGCCCAAGCTGCAGGAAGCTTTGGGCACACGGCTCAGTTTTAACACAGCATATCACCCACAGACAGATGGGCAGTCAGAGAGGACAATTCAGACGCTCGAGGATTTGCTTCGGGCTTGTGTTATGGATTTTCGGCGTAATTTGGACAAGCATTTACCGCTGGTGGAGTTTGCATATAATAATAGTTATCATGCCAGCATCGGTATGCCACCCTATGAGGCACTTTACAACAGAATGTGCTGGGATGAGGTAGGCGAAAGACGCCTTACTAATGTTGAGTTAGTCGAGGAGACTAAGGAAAAGGTTAGGGTGATCCGCGAGCGGTTGAAAGCCGCCCAGGACAGACAGAGGGCATATGCAGATCGGAGACGCCGACCTTTAGAATTTGAGGTGGATGATATGGTATTTTTGAGAATTTCTCCATTGAAGGGACTCATTCGATATCAGCAGCGGGAAAAGTTGAGGCCCAGGTACATTGACCCGTTCCGTATCCTTAGTAGGGTTGGGAGCGTGGCATACAGACTAGAGCTGCCAGACGAGTTGTCTCGAATCCATGATATCTTCCATGTATCAGTGTTGAGGAAGTATATCCCAGATCCTTCACATATTTTGGAGCCTCCACTAATAGAGGTACACGAGGACTTGAGTCTACCTATTCAGCCGGTGGCCATACTTGACCAGCAGATCCGGCAGCTACGGAACAGGGAGGTATCTCTTGTCCGAGTGCTATGGCGCAGCGATCAGGTCGAGGAAGAGACCGGGGAACCCGAGGAGACTATAAGGAGACAGCACCCCCAATTATTTGCTGTTTAGCTTTCTTTTAGTTTGGAAAACGAAACTTATTTTTAGGGGGTCAGAAAATGTAATACCGACACTCGGTGCCTGAACAAGTATATGGGTTTTAAAATATATATATATATAAAAAAAAACAGCGGAGTGCTGCGTTTTGAGACAAAACGCAGCACCCCCCCCAATTTTGGATTAGCGCTTTTAGCCCTAATCTTTCCCTTTCTCTCTCTCTCTCCCCGACTCTTCATCTCCCCCGCCGCTCTCTCTCCGTTCGTTCCTCTCCCGCGGCCTTTCTCCCTCTCTCTTCGTCTTTCTCTCACTTTCCCTCTCTCTTTATCTATCCTTCCCTCTCAGTTTCTCTCTCTCTCTCCGCTGTTCACTCTCTCGCGATCTCCCTCTCGGTTTCCTCCGTCGCGCGCTTCTGTCGCGAGCCACCACCACGAGCGCACCAGCGCGTGATAGCGCAGAGCACTACGCGCTCTCCCGAGCACGACCGCCCCTGCGCGCCTCTGCGCAAGCTCCAGCGCGCCCCTGCGCGCGTCTGCACGAGCCAGCGTGCCTCTGTACGAGCGCTAACGCGCCCCTACGCGCCTCTGCACAAGCCAGCGTGCCCTTGCACGAGCGCCAGCGTGCCCCTGCACGAGCGCCAGTGTGCCCCTGCACCAGCTACCGTGCGCGACCTCCCTCGTGCGAACGTGCCTCAGCGCGCGACTGCAGTCTCTCACGAGCGCGCACTCTAACCCACAAGCGCTCCAGCTCGCGAACGTGAGCCCTAGCCTATGAGTGCGCCAGCCCGCGCGCCCCAACCATGAGCGCACAGCCCGCGAGCCCATTGCGGCCTACCCGCCAGCCCACCAGCGGGCCAGCCCGTCATCCCGTCAGCCCGTCAGCCCGTCAGCCCGCCAGCCTACCAGCCCGCCAGCCCGCGACCTGCTTTCTCCTTCAAGAGCTCACCTATATCTTCGCTGCAAATAACGACTGTGATTGGTTATAGTTCTAGGGTTCGATATTCTCTTGGTAATTAAGCTAGATTTCTGAACTTTGCTTCGAATTTGAACCATTGCAGGTCCTAGACTAAGTAGAACGACATTTGGACCACAGGATTGTGAACCGCGAGGAATCTAGGTGTGGATTTCTAACTCACTCGATTTATTTGGACGAATTTAGAGTAAGTTAGAATAGATTGAAATGCATTGTTTGACATTATATGAAATTAATTAGGTCAAATATAGAATTTTATACAAATTGAGCTATTTTGAACGATAGAATCGTATGGACTTGATTCGAATAGTTTCTCTTAGAGTTTGATTTGATAAATGCTTAAAAACAGTCAGAATTTGGGATTTGAGTTTAAGGATTGATGCAGTCTTTTCATTATAAATTTTCCTGCATATAGGAAATTAAAATACGTATATTTTATGAAAATAGGCTTCGATACCTTGAAAATGGAACGAAATTGATGATATTGGTGTATATTTATAAATTAAAGAATTTAGGGTTTGTACGAACTTAAGGAAAATGATAAACCCTGAAAATAGTCGAAAATTTGATGAAAATCATGATGATTTGATTAGGTTGGCTTTCTTGGTTATTCGATTGAGGGGAGTCTTGTTCTACTTATTGTGGTTTTATTGGGGAGTGCGCTTCTTTCCCCAAAACGGTGAGTGAGATTTATTTCAATACTTTTATTTAATGTGTAAATCCTGTTTTAATATATTTGATAAATGAGCATGATTTGTAGCGTGTTTGAAATGTTTTGACTGGTTTTGAAATTGATTTTTGTGAACTGATGGAGTGTCCAAAAACTGTGTTGAAATATTGAAATTATGCATCCATGTGGTTGAAATGTATAATGTGTCATTTTATGCTATATGTTGCATTTGGTTTGTGAACCTAATTTCGGCACATTTTGATACGATTTCGGATTTGGTCTTGAGGGCTTTGGTTTGTATTGTTCCGTAGCTACGAAGGACACCGTGAGAGACGCTTTGGTGGCGTCCGGATATGCCTAGGCCTGGGATATCCCACGAGTTGTCGTGATTTTTATTAACAACACGGTACTAACCAGGTTGAACCCGAAAGGGGGAGGATTTGGATACTCTCTTCAAGTCTAGTACCTGGACGAGATCCGTCGCCAACGCCGGGGTAGAGAGCACTTTAAATAAACTTGCATATAACACCCCTGGTGCGCCTGTCATAGGTCACGATAGACCTCTGCCAGGACATTTTCGACTGGCAGTTCTATGATTTTTGTGACAGTGCTTTGGATGCATATTTGACTTGAAAATGCGTGCTAATGATATATTGTTGAAATGAAAAGTATGATGATTTGAAATATGATTCGTATTGACACTCCAGTTTCATACTTCATATTTGACGATTGCATTAACCCACTCACTCACTGAGTATTCTTCCCCGAGTACTCACACCTCACTTCCCTTCTTGTTTCAGAGATAGTACTTGACAAGAAGCGTTGCTTTTAGGACGATTAATATCATTGGGAGATCTGGTTTGGACTTGAGGAGTCATTATATATTTCTGTTGCAAAAATCTGTATTGGTAATGTATATGCATTCTGAGGTCTATAGACGACCATTGTGAAATTCTGAGATGACTGTATAAATATGGATATTTAAATTGTGGATCTCTCATGTCATTGCATAACATTGCATTGAGGCATTTCTTATTCGTTGTGTATGTACTTGGGAATGTGTTCTGTCTTAGAAGTGTACTCTAGGATCGTTCGGTGCCACCTCTAAATCACAGGAAAGGCGACTGGTGGCTGTCCATGCCTTTGATGGGGGCATGGCAGTAGAAGTCTGTGGCTAGGTTGCTAGAAATTCTTATAGTCTTGTGTTATTCTGGATGTTGACTGTGGGATTGGTTGATTTTGGAGAGACCAGGATGGTCATTTGATTATTTTACAAGATGATTGTGATTTATACAGGATTAAGTGTAATTGGGAGACCTCCGAAATATGGAGAGATTCTGTCTGATTTTCTGTAAAAATGCAGCCGGCATTCAGGACAACGGGTGGCTGTTCACCAAGGTGTGACACATGCGCCCCTATCGTACTATCCAGTTCGAGTCAACGATAAGGAAAGGGCACATAGTATTGTGAATCGAATGACTTGAAAACCCTTTGACTGGCTTCCACTCGGTTTCGACTAAATCTTGGGTGGAAGTTGTTTATTTAGGGAGACTCATTGATCTTTAGAAAATATGAAAATTTTGGATATATTCATTCTTTTTTTTTAATTAATATGATTGTTGAAATTATATTATTTGATAAACTATTTGAATTACATGATTTGACATTCTCATATTCACTCCTCATTTATTATCACAATTATATCATTACACTTCACTCATTAAGTATTTTTATACTCACATTTCTTTCTTTCATGTTTTAGAGGAATCTTAAGTTAAAAGAACTAATCGATCCTAGTGTTGGATCTTGCCAAACTCGAGTTAGTTTTTGAGAAGATTTTTTTTACCGGTACTATTTCTTATTTTGTATTTTTAAGGAGATTAATTGGCCCTATATGGAATGTATTCTTTTGAATTGTAATTAAAATTATGTTGAATCACCCATTTGGATTTCTAAACTTTAAACTATATTTGAATTTTTTATGTTTATATTGTTGGATTTTCTTTTAAAATTGTGAAATTTTATTAAATTTAGAAATGATCGGGTTGATTACATTTATACTTTTGAGATAGGGATAGATTGAGTGGGTTTTTTATATGTTGTCGTGTTGTTAAGAAAACAGAATGGATATCGATGAACGTCTTGCGTTATCCAAATGCATGAGCAGGGCTTATCCATATGTCGGAGTGATGCGATAGTTGTCGTATACTTGATTCAAGAATCGAGACAATACTGTTGTCTTGTGAAGTGAAGCCTCCAAAGTGATCACAAATTACCCTCGTTCCATAAATGGAAATGAATTTAAAAATTGTGGGCTTGTGACGCTTATTTTGGGCCCAAAACTAAACAAGTAAGCATCATGGGCATCCTCCTTTGGGAGGGAAAGCGCCAACACCTTGAGCCGAATTGGCTTTGAGAATTGGCAAAGTCCAAGATGACAAGGGATGACTAGAGCATTGGCTGAGCAACCTTGAGTCTCCTCTTCCTTTACCCTCCCTAACGTTTGAACCAATAATGAAAAGCTCAAAATAAAAAAAAAAAGAAAAAAAAAATCAGTTTTGTTTATTATTAAAGCAACACTTTCTCTGGTTGGTTAAATAAATCTTCCCCGAATTTATGAATTCAAATTACTCATGCACACGTCTTTTCTATGGCTAGACTCCTAAAGTCATCATGGTAGTAAAAAAATGTTGACAGCGTCGTGGCAAAAGAAAAGACAATGATCATATAATTAAAGCAAAATGACACCATATATATATATACGGTTGATCAAAATCTCGAATTTAAATTTTAAAAATAAAAAAAAAATAGACGTTCAGAATCTCAATTCTTAAATTAAATCTTCACCTACTCAAATCGAATAAGTAGAATTTAGAATCTCAATTCTTAAATTAAATCTTCACCTACTCAAATCGAATAAGTAGAATTTCTAGATACCGGTTATTAAAAAAGAAAAAAATCTTCGGACTCTCAATTTATTCGAACCCAATCCATCTTCCGGGGGACCTGATTTGTGATCAGATATTTCAGGCAGCCCAAAGTCAAAATCTCCGTTGGCTGCTAAGGCTAATCCTAACGCCGTCCTCTGGAGTAGGAGCATGACGGATATGAGGTGGGCTCGTCAAGTTCTGGGAAAACGGTGCCCTGAGTGAACTCTCTAGCGCAAATAGAACTCGGATTTACCAAGGCCAAACTCATCAGTGAAGTGGATGGTGCTCTTGTCACTTTCTCATGCCCTTTTAATCATCTTATTTTAATTACCCAACGGGGGGTCAACCCCAACATGCATTAGGCACTTTTGTGAAGTATCTTGGTTTGCAAATCCGAGACTATTCCCAATTGATTTTGTTTAAAAAAAAAAAAATGGAGCACTAGGGTTCCAATGTATGGCCTCTCAGCTGTTGTAAACATCAGTTGATGCAAACAAGTGACATTAAGGTAAACCCTTTTTAAGGAACCAACTCTTTAGCAATGTTAGATTTTGAATTAGTATAAATATTAAAAACAATATATAACATTTTTTTTCTTTTTTGGCCCCCTTTTGATTAGGTTAAATAAGTAGTTTGTGAGGACCGAGACAAAAACTCTTGACCCATAACAAGTTTGCATGAGCATGCACATGAATTTTTTTTTTTTTTTTTTTGTAGTACTAGCTATGTTTATATATAATGACTCGATCCATAAGGACTCAGAGTTGCAGTTGTCTCGCCTAAACTCAAACTAGACAAACAAAATTCTTTGGGAAAAAAAAAATTCAAATTATCTCACAAAATGGGTTATTACTACAAATTTTCAAAAACAAATCTTTACTCATTTGCATAATAAAGTTCTTAAACTCATGGTTAAGCCACATGGTCCAATAACTAAAGTAGGGAGTTTTATTTTTCTTCAAAACTAAGTATACAACTAAGTATCTCCTTTATTGGACATGGCTATTGTATCTCTCTCTTAATTCACATCCTCAAGACCGGCCTTGCACTCACAACGTCTTGGTTTCCTAGGAGAGTTAGGCCCAGATCAAACAGGCAGTAAATCTGAGGTTTGGATCAAATGTTGACTTAAACTTTTAGATCAAAAGATTTTATCTCGAAGGTTCAAATTAGATAATTATTCACCCGGTGTTTACATTCAGACAATTGTTAACTTAGAGATCCAAATTCAAAAATGTATTGACGCAAAGGTTCAAATGTAGATACACATTGACCCAAAGATCCTGTTTCAAATATGTGTCGACTCAAAGGTCCAAATTCCAATAAATGTTGATACTAAGGTCCAAATCCTGACAAATCCTAATATAGAGGTCTAGTCAGATAAATGTTAACTTAGCGATTCAAATTTAGATAAATGGTAGAGAAATTTTGCACTAATAAAGAATCTTCTCATTCGAACAAAAAATAAATTGAAAAACTTTATTTGAGAAAAATGCGACCAATAAATTACATTCGAAGAAAAAGGTCTATAAATTTTGACCCAGTTAAACCGCTCGGGACATCCGACTTTGACCAGGCCGCATGTGACCCGGTTGGACATTGGTTCTTGATACCGATATTTTGTGACTCTAATGACAAAATATCAAACTCCTATAATTAAAATCTCGAATTTAAATTTTAGGAAGAAAAAATAGGCATTTGGAGAAATAGTTCCTAAATTGAATTCCACAACTACTCAAATCAGATTAATCAGATTTTCAGATAACAATTATCAAGTTAAAAAAAAAAAAAAAAAAGATTCTCGATGAATTAAAGAAAACTGAAGTAAAACTGGAGAAAGAAAACGAGATGGCATTGCTTCAAAAGTCATTTTCTGATTTTTATGAAAATAATGTATAGATTTTGTGCAGGAATTAAGAAATAGTTAGTTCATAGAACACGTACAGTCAAATTGGCAGGCCATAATATTCGATGGGAATCAAAATTTAGTTTATTAGAGAAAATTTTAAAATGTAATTTTTTACTCATTTTTCCTTCTACTACCAACCATTACCTAAGGAGAAAGTGAACTTGTCTCCATGTATTGCAAACACTAAAAAGGAAGGAGGGTTAACCTGGTTTTTATTGGGCTCCGGTTGAGATGGATCACTGCATGATATATCAGAGGTCCTTTAAAAAAAAAAACATCTGCCAAATAGTTACCGCTTCCTGCCAAATAGTTCCCATGGTCTTATCCTTGCAATGTGTTCTCTTCTCAGTGGCCGATCAAACCGTCAGGTCAAACCGGGAACCCAATGAACCGGCCATTAATCTGGTCTGGTTAGTGAGAAAGACCAGAAATGCATGTGTTGTGACCTGGCCAGAACTGGTCGATATCCGGCCGGGTCACATGTGGCCCGGTCAAGGCCGGATGTCCAAAGCGGTTTAACCGGGTCAATACATTGGTTTCTTTTTTAAAAAGTAAATTCATCATTTCTCCCTCTCTCTCTCTCTCTCTCGTTAATCAAAGGAGTAATTAAATTAAATATTATGAACTTTTCTAATCAAAGCAATCAAAAGGAAGTTATAAATAATTGGAAGAGCAAGTCTTGTAATTTTGCAACAATCAAGTGTATGAACGTTCAACAAAAAGTTCTTTTTTTTATATATAAGAAAGAATTAAACTTAAAATCTCTAAATAAAAAAAATAATATCAATTGAATAATAAATTATTAACTTTTTAATATATTATACTATTATAATAAATTTACATTCCGCGAGGGAGAAAATATCGTGAACTGTTTCCAAGAGAACAGTTTAGTGGTACAAACTCTTATTCTCTAATTTGGTGATTTTAGTTTCAAATTCTTTTATAATAAAAAAAATCATGAACCTTATTTTAACTATTTTCTCAAAAAAATCAATTTTACGTATGATTTTGATATCTATTGCATATTCTCTCTCCAAAATAACAACTCCTACAATTTTTAGTTTTTTCATATTTTGTTATTAACGGGAGAAATATTCAAAAGAGCCCCTTGTATTATATTATATAATATAAATATTTGTATATTCATAAATATTTTTAAAATGATCTTGCAGCTCAAATCATTGTCCCAGGGCTTTGAGCTGGTAAGTAAGTATCTGAGGACATCACCGAAAATAATGTCCTATATATTACCCATATTATTGGCTTTAAACGTCACAAGATTTCAGATATTATATTTTATTTCGTTCAGTAAATTAAAATATATTCTTTGTGATCAAACGTGATGTACTATATGTTACTATCTTTTATTTCCTTTTGTTAGGTACCTGGGGAGGTGTTATACTACGTGTTACTATTTTCTATTTCCTTTTGTTAGGTACTTGGGGGCGGGGGGAACTTTTGGATCGCAATCACCTCTCGAGTTACATACTTTTATGAAATAAAAATTATTTTGTCATACTAGTAGAGGTAGTACGGATAGGAGAGGACACGAAGGACCTGTGCATTTAGCGTTACGATACTAAAATTTTTTAATTAAAATTTTAAATTTAAATTTTAAAAATAAAAAAGTTAATATGGAGAGTGAATTTCTTAATTAAATATCATATTTATTTCAATCAAACTAATCGGTGGCGAACCAAATAAACCCTACTGGTGGGGCTGCCCAAGACGCAAGTAGTTGGTGTTGCCTTTGTAAATGGCCATGAAAAAGGAGCATCAACTTTCTGAAACATGGTCCAATCGTAGTCGGGGTAAATAAAACGTGTCCTACATATTACCTTCCCCAGTCAGTGAGATAAGTATTCCACCAGGACTGGGCTGTCTTATTTGCTTAATGCATCAGAACTTTTGTCATCTTTAATGTGTTAGGTACTGTTATTTAGAGTTTAAAATAGCATGTTCCATTGAGGAGTGTCGCTTTTGTAGTCGTCTTCATTTTCATCCACGAATGCTTTTTCCAGAAAGACTTCCTTTTTTATGAGTCGATTGAGTAAAGTTTTTTCAATTTCAAAAATTTCACTAATCTACTAAACACCCAACCGGGTTTTCAAATTCAGAAAGAAAAATCACTTCAGTTGGCAGTCCAGTGCCCATCAGTCAATTTCACCCAATTCATATCTCGCTTGAGAAAATTCTTGCACAGCAATGCGAAAAGGTATGGATTTTTCTTTCCTCTTTTTTCCCCTTTATGGCCGTGCTAGTTTATTTGAATTTTGTGCATAACATACTTCAAGGCAAGTGCATTTGTTGTATATGAGCGTGAATTATTAATTATGCTTCTTCTTTCCCGGGATTGGTTTTCCTTCAATCTTAAATTCTTAGAAGAATCAATTCAAAGAATATATTGCACAAATTTAACGGGGTTTAGATTTGCATTTGATCAGTCGCAGAAATTCATGTTAATTGCTAATTTTGGAATTAAACCAGGTTAGAAAGGTAGGCATTGGCCTCAAATTATGTTCTTACTCTAATTTAAGAATGGATTGGAAATGGGATTTGATTTCTATTTCTGAAGTGGCCTCTGGTTGCCTTTTGGATTTCTTGTGAAGATCTGCTCGCCGAAATGCTTCAGAGAAATTCTGGAGGCAGTTTCAATTTCAAGACATTTCTTTTCCACAAATGGGTTTGGGATTTCAACAACTGTTATAGAAACCCCTTTCTCTATTGCCCTCAAATTTCCAAACAGTAACTAAATTTCATCATACTTTATCCTAATCATGCTGGGTTCTTTTCTTTTGGCAATCACAGGCTATATACTGTAAGCAAATCATCACTCGTCTTCTAGAACAGTGAAAACTATGGAATGCGATGGTAATCCAATGCTGCCAGATGAAAGATCTGATTCTGTTGTTATTGACATCGAAAACAAACTTTCACAAATTCACCGAATATCTGCCGAGTGTTTTATTTTCAGAATCCGTGATCAAGTACGCAAGGTTAATGTAAAAGCATATACACCAGAGGTAGTAGCAATTGGCCCTTACCACCACAAAAACAGCAGCTTACAACCCATGGAAGGGAACAAACTGCAGTATTTGAAAGTATTTCTTCAGAAGAATAAAGAGTTCAGTGTGGGAAGACTTGTCAAAGCAATGAGAATGATGGAAGGAAAAGCTCGAAGATGCTATGAACAACCAGTAGATCTTTCAGAAGATGAGTTTGTAGAAATGATGCTTCTGGACAGTTGCTTTGTTGTAGAATTGTTTCGCAAGTTCCACTCTAAAGAAGAAGGAGATTGTAATGATCCTGTGTTTATAATGGAATCCATCCGCAGCAGCATCAGACGTGACATGGTTTTGTTTGAGAATCAACTTCCCTTTTTTGTTCTCCAAGCATACTTCGACATGACTAAAATTGGAGATGAGTCGATTGTGAATTTGACTCATATGGCACTTGAATTCATAGGGCATGTATTTCCAAGTCCGGACTGTAGTTTTACTTCTCCTCCTCCTCTCGACTATGAAGCCAACCATTTACTAGGCTTGCTATACAACAGTATGATTCCTTCAATCCCTGAACAGAAACTGAAAATTGGAAGAACAAACATCAGAGAACTCATAGATTGTTCAACAGAGCTTCAAGAAAGAGGAGTCAAGTTCAAGGCAGCCAATGTAGGTAGCTTGCTCAATATAAAGTTTGAAAATGGAGTAATGGAAGTACCTCCTTTAGTCGTAGATAATTACACTGAGACTATCTTTCAAAACCTCATTGCTTATGAGAGGCACTGTCCCGAAGGAAATCCAAGATATGTGAGTGACTATATTGCCGTTATGGATTGCCTCATTAACTCTACCAAGGACGTTGAGCTACTTCACAAACATGGCATCATCGAGAATTGGTTGAGTGACGATCAGGCAATCACCAGCATATTCAACAGGCCTGCAGATAACTTTATAGCGTTTGGCAATAACTGCCTCTATGCTGGATTGTTCAACAGTGTGAATGAGTACTGTCTTCGTCCTGGAACACAATTTAAGGCACAATGGGATAAGTGGATGGCTAATCTAATCGACAATTATTTTAACAGTCCATGGGCTCTCATTTCTCTTCTTGCTGCAACCATCCTCCTTGCACTCACGGTGGCACAAACTGTATATACTGTTCTTTCTTACAATGGTTCTAGTTGACTACTGAAGGCATGTCAAGGCACTGCGCTTCATCTCCTCTTTGCTTTTCTTATGAGCAAGTAGATGAGGCATCTTGTATGTGATTTGACAGCTGATCTGAATGGGAATGTGCATGCATTCTTCTCGTATCAACTCCTGTATTACATTTGGATTTTACGAACTGTATGCATTTTCCGAAGGAATAAAAAAGAAGCAGCCTATTTTAGTATATAACTTATTTTCACAATTGCAATGACACTTGCAATCTGAAACAGAGGAACCTCCGCCTTTGCGCCAATTAAAATAGTAGTACTGCGATATGCACCATGCAGTCTGAACCACAGAGAGTATAAGCTAGAAAACTAAACAACAAATTGAGAATTAATATCAAATTTTATTTCAAATTTTGGACTACTCATTTGAGAGATAAATACGGAAGTGAGAATAAAATAAATAATAAATAAATAAATAAAATAACATATATAAAATAATATAAAAATAAAATTTGAAAGTAAAAATAAAGAAAATAAAACTAAAATAATATTAATATTAATATTAATAAATAACAATAAAGAAAATAATGTATTAATTTAACTGATTTGAATTCTTTTACACTTTTATCTAAAATCATTTATTCCGATGTTATTAAAACTGGATCAACCTATCAGTCAGACCGGTTCAACAGGCCACTTAGAAATTTCACGGGTCAATTTAATTATAATACCATTTTTATATCGAATCTTAAAATCTCATAAATCAATTGCGAGTAAACCACAACTCTTGTGGCTCGTGGATGAAAACAAAACCCTAATTCCTCTAATTACCTCTCTCTCTCTCTCTCTCTCTCTCTCTCTCTCTCTCTCTCTCTCTCTCTCTCTCTCTCTCTCAAAATACAAAGAATGAATTCCATCAACAAAGTTGTAAACCCATCAACAATGTCTCTTCAAGACCTCCGGATCTCAACTTCTTTAACCACTTCTCATTTTGATCCTTCTTCCCCTAATCTCAATAATTTTTTCGAGCAAATGCACTCTTCAATTTCCAATTCGTGGCCTGATCTCACTTCTTCAAACCCTAAATCTCCTTCGAAGTTAATCAGAATCCTCCTAAGATAGTCTTTGACAACTCAGCTCTGCTTGCCACAAAACTGAGACAACATCAAACCTGTGGTGGTGGTGGTTGTGGCGGGAGCAGTGGTTTGGTTTCGGTTTCGACTATGGCTATGAAGGCCTTGATGTTACAACAACAGTTAATGATGGTGAGGGGAGGATTGGAAAGGTCAAGTTCGACTTTGACTTCGACTATGAAGGCCTTGATAGTAGGGAGAGAGGGAGAGTGCTTAGCCTTACAAAGCTTCTAATTTTTAATGCTTTTCAATCAATTTTTTATGAATTTTGGGGGGGGGGGAGAAAGAAGAGAGAGAACTTTTTTTTATTATCATTGATTTTATATTTATTAAAATTTATTTTTTAATTTTTATATGAAAATGTAAGAGTAATCTATATTTATTTTAAAAAATTAATTTTATATATAATTAATTATTATTAAAAACTAACGGTTCGACCATATTGACTCACGGTTGAATCGGTTGAACCATAATTTTGACTTTTATAGTTGATATACAGTACAATTCTGATAACATCGATCTATTCGACTAAACTCTTGATACTCATATTTTTTAATGGTCTATTTCGATATTTCATTAAATCTCTTACATTTAATATTTTACTCCTAACTGATACGTTTTTGGGTTTTTGCAGAACATGTCCAAATCACATCGGGTGATATTCTCTCATTTTATTCATAATTAAATTCACTACCAACTTAGTATATATTGTTTCATTTCTATTTATAGCTTTTCTAATTTTACTACATATTCATATAAATATTCTCATTTCAATTTACAATAATTTTATACTTTTATTATTGTTTAATGACTCAACACTTTGTATTATATAATAATGCATATTTTACTGAGATTTTATAAAATTTTCCCTTCAACTGTAATAGTATCGTACAATTACAAAGAATTTCAGATACATTTTTCTATTTCATGTAACCCACTTGAATCATATAATTTACATTTTCATCTATATTGTTATCGTTTTAAATGACGAATTTAAGATATTTAAAACATTCATTGTTTGATATGTTTTGTCCCTTAATCATTTTTCATCATTCTAATAACTACTACCAAATGTTCATCTCATATAGTTAATTTTTTACCGATTTAGTTTAAATCTTTTAAATTTTAGTATGTTCTTTCATAAGTTCAATTTAGTATTAATAATCTCCCTAGTTTCATTAACCAGTACTATATAATTTGCAAAAAAACATGAACCATTGTATTTCATTTTAAATACTTTTTATTATTCCATACATCACTACTAAAAAATGAGATGACTTAATTCTGAATCTTAGTAAAATTCAATATTAATCGGGAAGCTATCACTTAAATTTCCATATGTTTTTACATTGATAATAGCTCTCTCATGCATATATTTGATAAGATCAATATATTTTAAAAAAATCTCTTTATTCATTAATACTCACCACAGTACGTCTCTGGCAACCCTATAATATGCTTTCTCTATATCAATGAATATCATATACAACTCTCTCTTGGGTACTTTAAACATCTCTATCAAATGTGGTTCAATAGTGGATCGTTCTGGTATGAATTCAAATTGATTTTAAACACACTTATCTCTAATCTCAATTTATATTTTATCACTCTCTTTCACAACTTCATAATATAACTAATAACTTTAATTCCCCTATAATTGCAACAATTTTGTATGTCACTTTTATTCTTATATAGTGATACAACTATACTCTCCCTCAATACTTGGGATATTTTTTTTTGTTTATCAAATTTTGTTAAAAAAATCTATCACTATTCCTATTCTCATTTCACCTAAACACTTTCACACCTCAATAGGGATGTCATCAGATTCTATAGTTTTATTATTTTTCATTTTTCTTTAAGGTTTCGTTTATTTTATGAGAACAAATCTTGAGTTTTAATAATCTATTGATATTCTCTACAAATATCGAGATATCGTTTATATCTCTTGTGCCCTCAATGTTAAAGATGATATCAAAATAATCTCTCTAACATTTTTTTATATTCTCATTTCTTATAAGAATAATATTGATCTTACTCTTAATATATCTAGCACAATTTAAATCTTTTTTCTTTCATATCCCTTGATTTGATAATTCTGTAAAATCTATTTCTCTCTATCCTTAATTTCTAGTTTTTTATATAATTCGTTATACACCTCATTTTTTAATTCACGAAAAATCTTTTTTACCTTTTTTTTGTAATTTTATACTTTTTAAATGTATCATTAACTTATTACTTTTAAAATTTCTATAACACTCTTGTTTGGTTTATCTAACAGTATGGACTTTCCCGTTCTACCACTATGACTCATTGCTTTGGTGTCTGACCCTAGATACATCAAGATTCTAATTACCTAAATTCTTAATATTATTAGATATTTCTATACATATGGTTTCCGAATCATCATTAGCAAACCAAGTTGTTACTTGAATTAACTTATTGTTAATTTAATTGTCATAACATGTCATAACATGCGCATGCGAAAATATAGTAAATTAAAATTTAGAATTTTTTGGGTAAATACCTCAATGGAGTCTCCAAAAATTAATTGAGTCACGAACTCTCTAGTACGGATCGCTCAGTTAAGATGGTAATCACAAAATGAACCACCATCACGGGTTCAAGACATCTCAACCCTCAATCCGGTGACGAAAATGACAGAGAAAATTCGCTACTCGGAATTTTTCCAAACCCTAAATGAACCTCTCTCTCTAGAGATTATGTGTGCATGCTCTCAAAGTTGTTCATCCTCCTTGTCTACAATGCACTCAATTGAAGAATGAGACACACATCTACGTAGGCCCATTTAAGGGTTAATTAGAGTCATTATTGGAAAATATTGAAAAAAATTATGGATTGGTTAATAGGATAATGGGAGTTACCCATTATTCTAAAATTACTAAAATGCCCTCCTACTTTACACGAGAGCATTTTACATCCGTCATGCGATCACAGCCCATGCGATTTTCTACATCATCCTGTTAGACTTTCATACAGAATTGGATGTCGTGCGATCGGCGAGTACACATGCAAGTAAAAACTTCTCCATACACATGTTAGGACGACCGAGAAGCCATCATTAGGACAAAAAAAACTTGCTATACTCCAAACTCAATGCATTTACATTTATCGAGCCACTTTCCTCATCAAAAGTAATCCCCAATCATTTAATCGACTGTGTATTCACTATTATATTTGAATTCTAACATGGATTAATATAATAGGTCGACTTGAAAATACAACACAATGATATAATATCTATTGGTGTTCCTTTTCCCAAACTCGAATCCATCAATCTTAACCCAACTGCTTTCCTAAACTTGCCCCTTTGATCTCATTTTATCTTCTGGATCAAAGGTAAACAGACTAAAGTAGCAAACACTGAACCAAAATTTTTAAAAATAACCAAAAGTAATAAGGGCACAAGAGATCCCACTCAATGGATTTCGAGTCTCACACAATGAGAACGGGGATCATAATCACACTATCATCTCAAATAATAGCTCTCATTATCTCATGGTCATCTTATCACAAGCGGTATAAAACACGTGTCACAGTCTTATTCTCTCATCTCTTAAAAGGATATATGTCATATTTCTCTAATACTATACAGGTATGGGATTCAGTCTATACATAAGACTTTAACCAGAGATTTCAGAGAGAGTATTTCAAAAACAATATCACTAGTTGCAGGTGATATCTGAGATCCCAAATCTGGCTACTTATAGGCAACATGGATATAGATATGTCAATGCCAGTCAAATCGCACACGATCTCATCCTAAACACATATCAGGGCGATTTATATTCTAACAGCGCCACTCTCAAAGCCTATTACAACTAGAAACCCTCTCATCCTCGCTCACTAAGAGTTGGAGGTAGTCATTCGTGTGAGTGAATTGACCACGCCTACCTGACATATCTTTTATCACAACATATCACAGAATATATGATAATAAATAAGTACAAAAAATAAACTTGTGACCTAATAATGCACGTATGTCATATATTTAAATAAGCATCGAAATCAGTATATAGTGAAAAATGTCAAAATACACTAAATCCAATGATTTCATGTCCAACAAGGGAATCTCTCACAATGGGTTTAGTGAAGGGATCAATCACCATGCTATGTGTAAAAGTGTACTTAATTGTCATAATACCCTTCTTGGTGATATTTCTGACAAAATGGTATATGGTATCAATATGTTTGGTCTTACTATAATACTTAGGATCTCGGTTGTTGGCAATGATGACCTAATTATCATATTAAATCATCATTAGTCTCCTACTATCTACCACAACTCGTAAGTCATCTAAAAATTTCATAAACCAAACACTTTTCTGAACTGCTATTGGGCATGTCACAAGCTCAGTCTCTATCGTAGATAAAGAAACATAAATTTTGCTTTTGCTTCTTATTGACATAGTAAAGTTTTGATTATGATAGAATAAGGGAAAGAAATTACAAGAAAATAAAAAAATAGCAAGAAAATTCAGAAGTCTAAAATTCGTGTCGACCTAACTAGGAAACACATCGACCTGCATAGCAGGTACACCAATTGTAAGCCATGTGTCAACTAATTCATGCTATCCACACATACATCGACCTATATAGATGTTTGTGTCGATCTGAGATATAGAACTTCTATAGAAATACAAAAGTTTGAACACATCGACACACACTCAATCACATCGACCTGAACAGTCATAGGTGAACCAATCTAAATAATATATCGACCAATTTCTAAAGTACATCGACCTTCACCAATTAGACATCGACGCTGAGTAAAAATACACTAGAACATCAATGTCTCTAAAAAAATTTTGTCGACCTGTTGTGCTTACTTTCTAAGTATCACACATCAATATGTCACAAATCTGGTCAACATGAAAATAATCACATCAACCAATTCAAGTTGGGTTGTCGACCAATTTTAAGAAGGAATAGGTACATGCATAAGTTGAATCAAAAACATCGACCTAAAAGCAAAGTACCTTATATGTGACACAACATAAGGCATCAACCTGAACCTAGGACTTGTTGACATACCAAACACATATCAACTAATTCACTACATCGGTCCACCAATTAACCAATGAATAGTGACAAATCAACCTATATGACAACACATCAACCTGTTGGTCCTTGTTTTTAAATGACATACCTCAACCCACCATAATTCGTGTTGACAAGTAAGTAACACATCGACATCGACCAATTTATTTTCATAGGTCCACCAACTTTTATCCTATACAGTAATATGTCGATGCATGCAGTAAAACCTGTTGACATGATGTTTGTTTACTTATTAAAACACACATCGACCTACTCTCCTTCTGTCGACAATGCACATACACAACAACCAATTTAATTGCATAAGTCAATCAATTTCCCAAATAAAAAGGAACTAGTCGATGCATACAATAGACCTGTCGACCTGACATTCATTAAAGTCTTAATATTACACATCGACCTTATCACATTCTTATCAACATGCATATACATATCGACCATTTCAAAATCAAGTGTCCACCTATTTTATTTGGCACAGTTTTTTATCGACCCACATGGTATCTCGTCGACTGTTTTGATAGAAATACATTATAAAGTTTTTGAATTCGGGTCGATATCCATCTTAAAGTTGTCGACCTGCATGTGTCAGAAATCAGATCTGTGAAACAAATTTGAACTTAACGGATACTTTGTTTTTTTAATTTCTGAAATGTTTCCTTTTATATCAAAACTAACGTTCAAATACAACTCAAACATCTTCTGCTTGAGCTAAATAAAAAGAGGCGCCAGTAAAAAAGTGAAGTTTCAATGTGAAGGAAGGAGTTGTTGCAGAGTTTTAATGGCGGAGATTAAATGTTCAACGTTCGGATGCAACAATCACCACCAACTCTCAATAGATCTATTCAATACCACAATAATTGTTGACGAGCTAAAGAAGAGAGAGTTAGAAGAATTGAATGCTCTATTGAATACTATGAAAAATTCTCTACTGTTTTATTGTGTGTGCTCTAAATTTCTCCAATTGTTCTAAATTTCACAACCTACTCTTAATTTGTCAAATCTGAGAAAAAAGAACCTCAACTCTTGGCGTTTATTTTCAAATCAGTACAAGTGTCAAAGATTAAAGAGTAAGTATCATTACCTTAAGTCTAGAAAGTCAAAAATTCAATCTGTGTAAAATTGAATAGAAGTATTTAGTAAGAACAGTGTTAAAGGTTGAACTAGTACTTATAATCAAGTTTATAATCTAAACTTTTAGTGAAAAATCCAAAGAGAGTCTGGAAGTAGACGTACACCAGC
The DNA here is from genome assembly GCA_033439265.1 of Dillenia suffruticosa. Lineage (NCBI taxonomy): Eukaryota > Viridiplantae > Streptophyta > Magnoliopsida > Dilleniales > Dilleniaceae > Dillenia > Dillenia suffruticosa. Next base: position 14,403,726 of record JAVTVX010000001.1, read on the forward strand.
ATTGATGAAACCACTATAAAAACTTCATGTGTTATCTATCTTTAATTTTTCTTTCTCTGTGGTTTTGCTTAAATTTTTCAAAAGTCATAAAAAGTCCATATTCAACTATTCACCCCCTCTAGTTGAATAACATTTCTCCAAGATATGGCACCATTATGAAGCAAAATAGGAAAAACTGATGTCGATTTGCATTCATCCAAATTGTCACTCCCAGTGGGCATCTGAATACCCAATGAAATGTAAATCACCTCCTCTGTAACACAAAGAGAGGTCTGTAGTTCCCTTGAGATATCTCAGAATCCTTTTCACTATTCTCCAATGATCCCTTCTAGGATTCGATTAATACCTACTCATCAGATCGATTGCAAAATAAACGTCTGGTCATCTACGCCTCATCGCATACATTAAACTATACATTACACCGGCATAAGGGATTCTACTCATCTCCCTTATTTCTTCATGAGTTTTAAGACATATGTCAAAACTCAAATCTTCACCTTTAGCGATAGGAGTATCTATTAGGTTGCAATCGTTCATCTCGAAATACTCAAAAATATTTCTGATGTAGAACTCTTATTAAAGAGTCAACAACCTTCTTGAACGATCTCTCTAAATCTAAACTCTGAGAATAAACTAAGTCTTACTTATATCCTTTACATTAAAACTCGACAATAACCATATTTTAATCGTTATGAGATACTCTCTATTGTTTACGGTTAATAGAACATCACCCATATATAAGAATATGATCACAAAAGAGTCACTTGAAACGTATCAGATAAACACAATGATGCTCTTCGATTATTATAAATCCATAAGATATTATCTTCTTGTGAAATCTTATATACCACAGTCTAGATAATAGCTTTAGGCCGTATGTTGACTTCCAAAGTTGACAGACTTTATCCACTTAATCTATTAAAACGAACCCAGAACGTTGCTCCATACAGATCTCCTCATCCAAACTTCCATTATGGAAGGCGATCTCTACACCTATATGGTGTAACTCCAGATTCATGTTCATGACAATCATTAAAAGTAAACAAATCAAGATAAATTAGACTATAACTCCCCGGTAGTCAACGCCCTTAGTCTAAGTGTAACCTTTGATTACCAAACGGGCTTTATTCCTCTTCATCGATCCGTCGGCCTTTCTCTTGACCTTAAGAATCTACTTATTCCCGATAGTCCTTCTACCCGCAAGCAAATCAATTAGATCCCAGACCCCGTCAATTCTCATCGACTCCTTCTCTTCATTTATAGCCTCTAATAAATGGTTTTTCGCAGAGTGTTCGAGAGCCTCTTGGACCATTATAAATTTCTCATCATCCTCAATGGTCATAATAAGGGTCTCACCATCAGGAAGCAACATTTAAGTATGCATCCTCAATACTCTTACGATGAGAGAGAATCTCTTCAACTCTCGATGGTTCGCTCCCATTAAGATCAAGATCTATAATTGATTCTTGTATCCCATCGCTGGGCTTGCCTAAACCACTAGGCTTATCCTTCTCTTAGAAAGTAGAGTCCCGATCAATTTCACCTTTTTTAAGAAAATCATTCTCAAGAAATGTGGCATCACAAGACTCAATCTCAATGACAATACCATCTGTATACTCACCTAAGAATACATACCCCCTAGAGTGTTCTCAATATTTTATAAAGATACATTTATTTTCTCACGGGCCTAACTTATCGTGTGGATGCAAGAAATCGTGAATATATGCGATACAACCCCATAGGGTACTAACTGTGGATTTTAATGAGATACAGTTGAGAACGTAGTCTACAATCAATAAAACATCTCCCCAATGGAATATGGATAAATTGACCTGTGCCATCATAGATATCACCATTTCCAACAAAATCCTATTACTCCTCTCGGCTACTCCACTATGCTGAGAAGTAGCAGGAATGTCAACTGTCTCATAATACCCTTCTTGAAATAGAACTCTCTGCATAGTTCTAACAAATACTCGTACCCCCGATCGGTTCTGAGAGTCTTCACTCTCAAATATAACCGGTTCTCAATCTCGCTAATAAATTTTCTGAAACATCCCAATATCTCAAACTTGTGCGAGATCAGATAAACGTAACCGAAACGCGTATAATCATTTATGAACATAAATAAAGCACTCAGCTCCATTTCGGCCTCTCAACCTCATAAGACCATAGATATTGGAGTGCACCAACTGCAATAGAGTCTCAACTCTTATTGTATTGTCAAACTGCAATAGAGTCCTAGCTCTCATTGCGTTGTCGAATGGTTTTCTTATAGCTTTGTCGATTAGGTAAAACTCACATATGGACTACTCAAACTTAGTTAGCGAGCCTAACAAATCACTCGCTGCTAACCAGTTCATCATCTTTTACTCTATGTGTCCAAGTCTACTATACCATTTATTTTTATCATCATCTATGCAATTAGATGTAAAGAATAAAAGAATATCAAGAAATACCATTGAAAGAAATTGCATCCGGTGCATACAGTCTATCATGAATAAAACCATAACAAATCCAAAAGCTGTCGTATTTAAGAAAACAAATAATTTTCTATATGACAAAGTATATTCTATGTAATTTTAAACAAAGTACTGCAATCAAGTTTCGTCAAATACTCAGATCATAAAGACATCATAACAAGTGTCAATCCCTCTGACGATGACAAATACTCTGTTCCTCATGTAAATCCTCCTAACTTGAGGATTCACTTGGCAGAACTCTATTTACCGCTCCTGTCTCAAGCTACGGGGTTGGTAGCTTCTGACTTTACAATCCATAAAGAAGAGAAATCATCGAGCATTACAATAAATGAGACAAAACTCAAACCACATAAAGAAGAAGGATATCCCTTCCACTCATCATGCTCATGAGCGAAATGACCAAAGTCTACCTCACGTAGCACTTTGGATTGGTTTTATCAAATTTCTTCTTCCTGTGCTTTTGTACTTTATTGTCGGATTTTTCAGATGTTTTCTTCTTGTCTGGATCTCGAGTCTTCTTCTCATACTTATACTATTCGTTAAGTATCACAGGAATCCTTACTCGACTTCGCTGCATAAACATGATCTAAGTACAACGTACTTACCTCCAAGCGCTCCTCCTCAAGCTCACTGTGCCTACTTATATCAACGAAAATACAAATACTCTCATCACATATGAAATAGGTTTTCATGGTCTCCCATGAATCAGGTAAAGACTGAACCACACCCAGTACTCGAATCTCATCCAAAATGGACTTGTCCGCATTCCTTAACTCGGTGATCATACTCGATATTTGTATCAAATATTGTATCATTATATGATCAACCCTTTTTTAGCATCCTCAGCATAGGAGCTGAAAAAAGCAACATAATACTCTTTTAGGTGAGCCAAACCAACATTACCATAGGATAATGTTCATAAAATGGGATCATGTCATCATGCATACTACTGATGAGGATTGTCATGATTTGACTATCATTTTCTTCTACACACGATAAACCTCCTTATCCTGTCTATTCTGAGGTGCGATACCCTCCTCAGGGCCCACCATCTCATATCTTAAAATCTCATACAGATTTTGCTTTTCGAGAATAAACTGAATCTACTTGTGTAAAATCTCACAAATTTCACCATTCAGTTTATCATCCTTGCAAAAATCTAATATGATAGTTATCATTGCATTAAGAAAGATTTTAGTGACTTAGTGATGCCTACTCTCATATTTTGTATACCCTTCGAATCAACAAATCTCAAATGATTTAAGTATAGACCCCAAAGTAAATATATGAGTCAACAAACACCATACACTATAACCCAGAATCATATCTTATCATCTGAACTTGGATTTGGTACACAAAAATCATAAAAAAGTCACAAATATGGAGATGGGATCTCAAAAAATTGGAAAAATCCAATTTAAAGCAGCCTAACGTGCCGTCAAGGTCCTCACGTGCTGCCATGTGCTCGTGGAATAGCTCTACACTTTTTCGTGCATCGACAGTAGTCTGGCACACGCGCGAGACGCACGGCGTACCTCTCACATGCCCCCACGCGCCTTATCCATGTCACTCGGGTCGCGGATCAGTTTAGGATATGGGTCGAATACAAATCCAGGTCTGAACCGACCCGACCACTCTAAACTCCTCACACTCCTCATCGCGTGTGATGTCTAGCTCCAGCTCCCCTACCTACTGACCTGCCTCTCCGCGCGTGTGGTGCACGTGCCTGCGGATCTGGAGTAGGACTTCTTCGCCCGACGGGCTTGCAATTGGGTCCCCGAGACCCGGTTGTTGAAAAACGCCTTTCCAGGCTATTTTTCACACTACTTTTGCTGAAAATTTGCAATTAACCATCATCCAACCATCCTCAACTCGATTTTAGTTGGATTTAGACCATAATCTCAGCAAATCAAGCATTCAAAGTTTCTGCCCTTTGCGGCCATCTTTGAAACTCGATTTCTGACAATCAAAATTCACAACTAATATGTCAAAATACAAATCTAAATATGAAAAATATTTCTGAACCATTTTTATAGATCAATTCGTTCTTAAACTAGACAGATTTAAGGTTTTGTATCCGTAGAGTCGAAAACTTCGACCAGACTTTTTTTGGTCTTAACATGCTCAAAAAATTATAAAAAAATTAGTTTCGTGATCTACAAACTCTAGGTAATATCATGGTATAATTGGATTTTCAAGACTTATCCGTTATCCGAACTTTAAATTTTTTACCCTCACATTTTATGCCCAAAAAAATTTCAAAAAAATTTTTTTTATTAAATCTAATCCCACTCTGATATCAATGTTAGATTTAATTATCACAACATGTGCACGCGGTAGTGTAGTATATTAAAAGTTTGAAATTTTTCAGGTAAATACCTCAATGGGGTCTCAAAAAATAAACTGAGCTGTGAAGTCCCTCGTTCGGATGGTTCAGTCGGGATGGTAATCACAAAACGAACCACCACCACCATGGGTTCATGACGTCTCAACCCTCAATCCGGTAACAAAAATGACACAGAAAATTTTCTACTCGAAATTTTTCTAAACCCTCAATAAACCCCTCTCTAGAGATTATGTGTGCATGCTCTCATAGCTGTTCATCCTCCCTGTTTACAATACACTCAATTCAAGAATAAGACACACATCCACGTAAGCCCATTCAGGAGTTAATTAGAGAGTCATTATTAGAAAATAATGGAGACAATTATAGATTGGTTAATGGGATAATGAGAGTTACATCATTATCCCAAAATTTCTGAAATGCCACTCGTGGGTATTTACCAACACTTATCTATAAAGATTGTCACTTTTTTTTTTTTTTCAGATTCCACCACTTAATTTTTTACTATATAAATTAACAATACTTCTTTTACATTTTAGACATACGCACGTTTAAAACTAAAAATATATATTCAGTTGATACATGCTCCTCTAGTATAACTTTGCAATCCTTACAAATTATTCTATCACCCCTCTTAATGAGAAAAAAATCTATTTAATTGGCATTCGACATATTTCTATATATAAATATATGCGACTCTTTTTTCTTGAAAAATATATTTACAAGTATCAAATCAAATATTATGACAAACCCTAAAATAGTACCTCCTACCCCATTTCTACTACCATGCCAAATTCTACATGTATGACTTCATATCCCTCATTACTCTTAGCTACACTCCTATTTAGATCTCCTCCAATAAGTAATTTATCCTCACTTGAAAAAATTTGTATAAATTCATTTAGATTTCTCATAACTATTATTTACTAGTTATATCTATACCTATTTGAACTGTCTAAACACTAACTATATTAATTACATTTTTTCCACTAACTGACTTGCAAGAAAAATTTTCTCTCTCTTTCTTCTGATATTCACTACATCCTCTTATAATCCCTCATTGACAATAATTTCTATCTTGTTCCTAGTTTTATTTTTATATGTATGACAAAATTTATGGCCATAAAACTCTACTTTTCTAACTTTCTCCCTCACCCACTTAGTTTTTTAGAAACACATAATATTAATTCTCTATCTAATCATTACTTCTCCTATTTTACCTGACTTACAGGTTAAGGATCTTATGTTTCAAGTGGCTAGCAAATCCTATTTTCATGAACTAATTTCTATATCCGCACTCGTCTATACAAATGCAAGAAATCTTGCCTAGTTGACACCATATCCGGGTAACGATGCAGGCAACATCCTAAAGGCCCTTGCTAATTTGTTACTATACCTAAGATCCAATGTAGCACGTTGCTGAGAATGAAATGGCCCAACAAATTTCATATATTTGTCGTTACTAATAAAAGTTTTATACTAAGAATTATCCTTCTTTACCTGGTTTTGAGACTTGTAGTATTAAAGATATAAGTGCAATTATGGTGATTTACTACAGCCACAAAAGATATAAGTGCCCACAGACTACTAGAAATAGTTGCACCTTAGATTTGTCATCCTCGTATTCCAACTGCCACCACAATAATCGCTTATTGCATGAAATGTTGAAAAATAAGAGAAATCAAAACCCTAAATTATGGATTCATCGAGCTTATTAAACATCTCCATTACCATTACCATATGACATAACTACGACTCTTGTTGTAATAGACTAAGCCCAAACACTACGGCACAAGTCATAAATGCATGTAAAGAACATATATATTAAGGTCCTAAATGCGTAATTCAACATAAATGAACCAAATTAGGTTCCATCGATGCATATAACTTCAGAATTAAGACAAATAATCCAAACGAAATAACAAAATAAGTGAACATGTCAAAAGGTTTCGCAACATGTCTCATTTAAGCATCATCCGATCTATAAGGATGTACGTACTACTCATATGTTCCTCGCTCTCGCATTTCACTGGATTTGAAAAGAGAAGAAAAAAAATTAGCTCATAAAAGTTAAGTGTGAAATACAAAGCATGGTGTAAAATAACTATTAACACAATAGATTTAAAATCATTTTTAATGCAGCAAATAAAATTCTAATTACAAAATTAAAGGTGCTTGTGTTTTAAAAATAAACCCATAAAACCCCAATAATCATCGGTTGACTCAATTTCAGAGCAACAAAAGTCTGAACAATGTTGTAAATCACTGTGAATTCAGTGAACTATAAATCACCCTTTGCCTACCTAAAGAGCTCTCCAAACAGAATTAAAATCAAGCGACTAATGTATGACATGCAACAGATAACCAGTCACGTGGATGGAAATTGAATCACAAGTTGGTCAAAATGGATCACATGTGTGTCCATCCCTTACCTCATAAGGAAAAAGCTCAAACACAACAATTCACAGCACACGGTCTTGTATCATCATCATATAGCATATGGGATCGGAAAAGTCGAATACCAAACAAGGCAATTAGAACACAAATGGGCCACACGAGGCCCACTAGGGCTAAGCGGACCAAATAGGGTCGAGCGGGCCAAACTAAGTCAAATTAGGTCAAACCAGGTCAACCAAGGTCAAATTACATCAATCGAAACCACCTAGAGTTCAAACAATCACAAAGTAAGGTTTTTGGTTTTAGATTGCGATCGTGACTATGATGGCTCCATCATAGTCATGAGCCATCGGAGTCACAATTAGGCAAACAGAACCTACAAAGAGTCGGTCATTACTATAATGGGTCATCATAGTTATGTAAGGGTTATGGCATATTATCTTCCTATCATAACTACATAATGGTATCATAATCACATACGAGTTGCAAGCCTTATCGTAACTATGATAAGACCATCTAAGTTATGATAAATTTGGCAGAATGTTGGAACTTGACTTTTAAAGACCTTTAGTCTATCAATACTCTTAAGGTTTGAACTCAATGACCACTCTAAGCATAAAAGACATTTATATCAAGGTACTTAAGGTCTAAGGGTATGGAAAGTACAAACAAGACATCAAGGATATGCTAGATTATATAGAAAGGTAGGGAAAGAAAATAGGCTTACCAGTTGCAGGAGAAGAAAGGAGACCCCAAGATCTAATCCTTTGCAACAAGATATCAATCGATGAACTATAAAGCCAAAGCTAATATAATACAACTATGATCAAAGGATGGAGAGGGATAGACTTACTACCAATCAAGCTTGAAAGGGAGAGAGGAACTATGGTAGAATAAAGTCTAGGTGAGGTGAGGAAAGAGAGAGACGGTAGTAGGAGAGAGGGAAAGTTCTAGTCTTTTAAATGAGAGTATATCAGGCCTCAGTGTTTAGCTTTTGTTAATTACAAAAGTGGTTTGCATCGGGTATTTTATGTAATTTTTAAGAGTTCAAGATTTTTTGCCCATCATACACCTTAATTTCTTACTTTTAGGCCTTTCCAACCCAAAAGAGGTTCACGAGGGAGTCCCTAAACGAAAAAAGAAGTGTTACGACCCTCCGAATGAGGGTCAAAGCACACACGACACAAAGAATACAAGGATAAACTCACGACTCATCTTAGGACACTAAACGAGAGAGAGGTTTCTAAACTAAGAAAACATATCGAAACTATCTCCAAACTCTGATGTACACCCCTTAATGCACCGCAAAATAACAAGCTCCAGATATTACAGTTGTCATGAGAGTACTACTTGTAAACAATCAAGTTCTGGAAAAGTGACTCCATCATCTTCAACAGCAAGACAGAGGGATTCATAACTCTTGACTTCTGGATGTAAAAAGATAACTTAATTTTGAGTTGCTGACAGACTCATTTTTTGCCATCAATGAAAATTCCCTGTGTACTTTTTTGAAAACATGAGGTATAGCTTGGGGAAAACTGGGCTCTCCTAAAAGAATGCGAGTCATCTTTCCTCTTTTGACGGATTGCAAGACCATTGTACAGGCTTGACGTCTCTTCAAGAAGAATTTGATTCATATCTTTACTTTCAAGAGTGAAGAAGCATTGATCTGGTCTCTGGTTACACAATCTGAGGCTCTTTTGTTATTTGACTATATGAAGAACCCATCAAAGGCAATTCCCTTCCACAAAATTGTGCTCCTCTTCAAAAGAACCTTTCACAGGGAGTAGCTTTCTTGTGGAGTTCTTTTCCCACCAGACAGGCTCTCCTTCACCGGTGCTAGCATCTGCTTTGGCATAAGTGGGATCCGATCTATTACGAAGCAAGCTAAGCAAGTGCTTGACTTCAGCTACAAATATCACATTGAAAGAGCGATCACATGGTATATTTTCAAGGATGGAAGTGAAGAACTTTAAAGCCATTTTGATCACGAGGTTCCTTGAGTCATGTGTCAACTTAGTGATACAAAACAACCTTAGAAGGACTGGAAAGCGGAATCGACTTTCGAACAGCATCAGATCATGCCTTAGGCCAAAGCAACCAATCCACCATCCACCATCCTTCTTCTCCTTACAGTACTTGTAGAGAAACTCAATCATAAAGCAACCATCCGATAAGCATCATCTTCACAAACTTGTTCTCTTTGAGGTTGTCAAGGCTCTTCACGATTTTTCCAAGCTTCTGCTGTCAAGTCTGTCATTGCCAAAATGCATTTTTACTCTCCAATTTTAAAGGCATCACTTCTTGCAATGTGGTGGAATTGGTGAATTCGTAATCTATTTTAACTTACATGTGTCATAATTATTTTTAGCATTTCCATCTTTGTACTTTGTTTCATGCTATTATTTGTTCCTCGCCGATGGTAGTTGTACAGTTATATGATGAACCATAAAAATTATGTTTGAGGCTTGTTCTCTTTGTGGTTTGATTTGCTCCTCTTGTTGGTCTTTTTCATCCATTGCTCTAACAAATTAGAAAGAGAAGAGTAAATGGTTCCAGCCACAGAAAAATAAGCAGAAAAAGCACTGCTAGAAATGATATCCGTGCCTGCGGGCAATGGTATTAGTCGCATTCATCTCAAATTAGTTATCCACACACTCTGGTGAATAATTGCAATGAAGATTCACTTCCTTAGAGATTTTAGCCTAAGAGAATACAAAATCAATAAGTGAAGACGAATCTCTTACATTTGTGTAACTATCATTCACTTCAAAATGTTTAAACTAGTAGAAAGAGGTGTTATCATTTGTTTTGTATGTTAACAGGATTTGAAGGAACCCACAGTTTGAATTTTGGGACACCACTCTTTAACCACCGATCCTCGACAACTTCAATAGCCAAAGAATTTCCTCCTTGCTTATAGCTAGCCAAAACTGGAAAGTTATGCTCTTTCATTCTTAACTGCGAAACAATTTATGCTTGAGAATGCCCAACCAATGCAATACAGGGAACTTCCTTTTCAATTTCAGCTACTCTACTCGAAATATGACCTTGTGAATTGGCATCTGTGAGCACTTTTCTCCTCATTTGCCTCCTAGCTTTCAAAATTAAACAAATGAAAAAATTAATAAATGCACTGTGCTTTTGAGGTTCTTAAACCACACTATACATTCAAACTTTTCAAATCAACACACTGTAAAGTCATCTGGCATAAATAAATCTCCCTCCCTCAGACAGCAAGTAAGCAGAGCCAGCTCAATTTGAAGTCTCTAGGCATTTAATTATAGACAAAAGAGAGATTTACACACCTGGGATATTTTGTGTTTTATACATTAAAAAGATAAAAAGAAAATAAAGCTATTTACATTTGCATAATTGCCCACACTCGACTCATGTCTTTAGTGGGATGTTTTAAACACCAGGTACCTCTTTTACACACAGGACGTCACACCAAATTGCCCAGAAAGAGTGGTCAATGGTAAGCTAGAATTGTGTAGGCGGTCTGAATCACAGTGAGACCAAGCAGGAAAAATGCAGCAAGAAAAGAGATAGGTGCCCATGGACTATTGAAATAGTCATGCCTTAAGATTGCCATTCTTACGTTCCAGTTTCGATTGCAGTGATCATTCGGTTTACAAAAAATGTCACCATAAGAGAAAACAAGAGTATGGAATAATAGATTGGCCAAGCTTGTTAACCATCTTGGTCAAAAAGCAGCATATCCCAAGCAATATTCAATTATGCCTTGACGAGGAAGTAGCTTTGTATCCTTGGGAGTGTTTATAAGGAAATCCAAGAAGATTACATGATCGGTCACATACTAGGTAACATCATTGCTCGGAGAGGGCTGCTTATAGATAATTACTTTGCCAAAAAGTGCCTTCGTGTCCTCTTCTACAACAGGATAAGGAATACACAGTACATAATGCTTAAACTCTATATTGAATATGGGGTTTTTCACTACCTTCTTCATCTTGATTCCCGACTTCTATCTCTGTCGCAATTTCAACCTTTCTGACTGCCTAGTGCTTTCAAAAGTTCTTGTCAAGCTATGGACTAGATTAGCCTCTGTTGTTCTCTTCAATAGGCAAATACAAATTGAATCATCCTAGTGCCATAGGAACCACTGTTAAGTAACACAAGTATTTGCTTATGAATGAGAAAAAAGCATTGAGACTGCCTTTTCCAAAGTATGGGACTTTGGGAGGCCGGGGGGGGGGGGGTGCTATTGCATGAGGGGGTACCAACAATAATAGTAGGACAAGCAAGTGCTTGACTTGATTGCTACGTTTCTTCTCATTGCAGGACAGATCAATTGCTAAATTGGCCGAGTAAATTGAAGAATTCTGGGGCCATATTAAGGAAGATGCTTTGTGGCTCATCCGGAGACACTGTTGTATCTGACAATTTCAAAAGGACATGGGAGGGGAAGTTAATTTTCAAACAGAATTAGATCATCCCTTAAGCTGTAGAAAATCCTGTTTGTCTTTATGAGTGGATCTTCCTAACCCTTGTTATACTTGTAAAGCAGTTCAATGATAAAGCTACCATCCAATTCTCTTACAGCACTGATTCTACATTATTTTCACAGGCTACTTCGGCCAATGCTCTTACAGTACCCGATGCATCTTTCCAACCTGTTCTCATGATCTCTTCCAAGAAGTGAATTAGGATAAGCGAAGTTTTTGCTTTTGCATTGCTTTTAGGCTTTGCTTGTCGGAGAAATATGGCCAAATTGCTATGACTTTTGGAGCGTAGACCTCTTCATTTACAACACGGAGCTTATCATGCACTATGGCTATATAAGATTTAGAGTCCGAAGAAGGAAGGCTGGCATGATTTTTACCAATGCTAATGTACATAGACTCACTACTTTTCTCTTGTTCAATCTCCATGAAATCTGAAATTCTCCAATTTTCTTGTAATCAGCAGGACGAGGTGAGAGTCTTCTTCGACCGTATTAATCTACGGTGTCCAAAAAAACAACATACACATCGATTTGATCAACATGGTTTCACACACGAACCTCAACTTTAACCCACTCAACTAAAAGCAATGCCATCCCGATGATCAAAACTCAGCAGTTTAGTGATCTATAATCGGACAAACTCCATGATTGATTTTCTCTCGGAGCTCATCGTGAACTGTAGAAAGATAGCATTCAGAGGCAGCAAGAGGAAGATTTTGTTGTAAAATCGGATAGAGCACGAGCGCAACTAATGAATTTGAGAAGACATGATAAAAGATTTATATGAAAAACCACAAATGAATTAGGGTAAAGCCATTGATAACAATAGAAGAAGTCAACTATGAGAAAATAATAGAAATTATAACCTCCCTATTTATAAAGAAGAAATGATGAAATTTCTCTCTTTATAATAGGAGAAAATAATCACTCTTCGATGCTAGTTTTCCGTTAACGCTCTCTATTTTATTTTTTCTCTTATGGATATTTATAATGTTATGAACTCTGCAACGTAGCTCTATTACAAGACAACTGCACCGGCATACAATTTTCATAGGAAGTACAGCATTTTTTTAACATTGTTGCACCAAAAAGGAAAAAAAAATCAAACCGTATGCCTAAGTAGCTAAAACATTTTTTCCCTTCTTTTTGAACTTTGATTGTAAACAATTAGAAGCACGTGTCATGTTTAAAGAACTTGTGAAGATAAACTTACTTGGAGAGGAGCTTCTTTTCTCCTTAAAGAAAGATGAGAAGTTATGAGAGAGAGAGAGAGAGAGCAGTTGAGCATCAAACTTCTGTGAGAGATGGTTGATGAGAAAAATGAGAAAATGGTATCTGATTTTGTATCCAAGAAGTTGAGAGGTAATCATAGTGGTTTTTAAGAAACAATGAAATAAAAGAAATGGTCTGTCATTGAATTGCAACGTCTCAAAATATTTATCCTCGCGAGAAGGAATGGATGATCATTCTTGACTAATTACATCATATTAAGTGCTAGAGTAGGATATGTGTTTAGAGTTTCTGATATTTTTATGGGTATTAATATCTCATGAATCATGATAGATGATTTTCATATGATAATTATTATTTTTCATAACATAAAATAATAAATCAATAGATACTACTTGGATAATAATCTAACGGTCATAAATCTTATAGGTATAGTCTTAATCTTTGAGATTATAAATTAATCCACATTGCTCTCACATTGTACTATATTCCTAACTTAACTTTGGAACATGAATATATCATGGTTCAATAAATGTGAAAATGTCAAGGATAGCAAAACCCAATCCTGAAGAAATAAACAAGGGAAATTTCTATTTTATATAGAAACAAGTGAGTGAAAACATCACTCGAATCGTGAGACAAGATTAAAAAATAAGTTTAATGAAAAAATAAATTATGGAGAAGACAAAGGAGGCAGATGGGGTAACACTAAATGATAAACTCCATTTGACATTTTCAAAAGTTAGAGAATGGAAATTGAATTCATCAAAACCGAACCTACCTAATTATCGTAAAGCCTTATAATTAAGATTTAGGATCGATCTGATCTAAAATGGGTTGGGATTCCGATAGCAACAAAAACCCAACCTAAAGGATTTTTCACTTCTTTTTTTCTGTGAGCAATCCTGAAGAACTTAGTGAGGCTTTTGTGGCACCTGTCATAATGAATAACAAAGGAGACCAGCAATGTATTACAGTTCTAAACTCATTGTTCATCAACTGAAAATTATTTAAGCCACAATTGCTCAGCTTGTTTGCTTTGACAAGACCCTTTCAGACTCCGGCATCATCCTCCCAACTTAATGGAAAATTGAGACAATTCTTAAAGAAAGATAGTCTTAAAATGTCAATCTGAGTTCAGAAATTTGGTGAGAGATGTCGACAGGCACACCGATCCTTTAATAGCAGTACATCACGGTGAAAACGGCACCTAGATGCAGCTGCAAGCTTGCCCTTCATCTAAAAGAATCTGGACGCTTTGGCTTGCTTTGGACAACAGCTTCAATCTTCTCCATCACGGCAGGTGTCAACAATGGAATTACATCAACAGCTTTCATGTTCTCCACGATCTACATCAAGAGCCAAAATGTATGTCACATAATGAGACGAAAGAGGCCGCGTTATTAAAAGCTTAGCAATGCATAAAATATATAACCATAAACTGGCAATTTGGTTTTCAACATGTAAAAACTAACTTGAGACTCCTTTGTTGCACCGGTAATAACGGATGAGACATGGGGATTTGCAGCACACCAAGCAATCGCAAGTTGAGACAAAGGCACACCCAGCTCTTGTGCAATAGGTGTCAGTCCATCCACTTTCTTCAATACATCATCAACCAAGGACCTACTAGCAAGGTTCTGATAAATTGACAAAGAATAAAATAAATAACATCAAACTTTAGTAAGAATTGAATCTTTATACATAATATATACAAAAGGCATACAAGACTAAATACCATAACACAATATACCACCATGAAGATAAGGAGAAAATGCCAATAAAAGCATTTAGTCTTTCCAAAAACGGCACAATGTTCTCATGATTTTCTCCATCTAAACCAACTACTCAACTTTCTGCAAGTCACAAGAGGTTAAAACGTTTTGAAGGTGATTTCGAGACCTAACCACAAGTTAGTCTGATTAATACATTAGCATTAGCTAACAAGGCAAATCTTCTGGTCCAGATATGAACATGATTTTAGGGAAAAACGGGAACAACAGGAACAGGTTGATGGCAACCAACCTTGACAATTATTTAGGGTCACACAAAGCATGCATATAGAAGCAATTTTTCCAATGTCTTCCATTGTGTGACAATAATTATGACGGAAACGTTGTCTAAAATGGTTTTCACGGCTTGGTCTTAACAATGTGTTCTAGACCTGACATGACCCCCCAATATATATATGACAATGGAAACAGTTTTCACAAATTTCACAAGATTATTTGCCTCTCCATATCATATAGGTTCAAAAAGAAATGAGGATCCCATGTAAAAGAATTCCCCTCCACTTAATGTCTAGAAGTAGAAGCATCGTGGAAAAGAGATAATAAAGGGAGATGAGCCTAAGGGAAGCAAAGTAACACTGATTGTGGAGGCAGATTCTTGACAACCAGCCCAAAGGCTGTAGAGGACCTTTCTGGGGCAGAAATCCTGCAAGGTTCCCCATTAATGACAAGCTTAATTGTCAACTTACAAGAAAAGAATCCACAAGCAACTCTCTTAACTGGGTGGGAACAGGTAAGGTTCAAACAAATAAGAATTTTGGCTTATTTGTCACACGTTTTGACAATTGACTTAAGGGATGATCTAGTTGACAGAGAAAACAAAGTTGATCTGGAAAGGAACATTAAGAAGTTGGGATGTAATGTAGAATGAGAAGCCGTTAAAATCACGTTTCAAGTTGCCAAGCACAATGGAAGATTCAGAAGACGAATCTACAACTCAAAGGAAGGTCAAAGTGTCATTTTATGGGTCAATTGGCATGCAGAAAGGGCTCAAAAAAAAGCATGAAAGATGGGCGTCCGCATCCAGGCCATGACGGCTGGGGCAGTAATCCTTCATCGTAAACTGAGGGATTGAAATTATTGCCCCAGGGGATTGCTAGGGTGATCCCAAGGTGCAATAAGAATGCAGCACCACTCCCTTCATCAACCAAGTGATGAAAAGACTAAGAGGTTGAAATTATCGCCCCAAGGTATCGCTGCAGTGATCCATGGGCACGATAATAATCCAGTCTCAATCACTTCCAAGACCCGGGCAACCATTTTGGATTGCTCGGGCAATCCGCTCCTTGCAAATTCTGATTTTTGTCAAATTTGGTAATCTGTTCCTTTTATATTTAGTTTGGTTGTCTAGAGCTGTTAGAACTCTATAACAAGCTTGTATTACTAGCTACCTCATTTTAGGAGACTTGTTTAGGACTTTTCTTGTTCCTTACCCTAGCTTAGTCTGTTTAAACGCGTGTTAGGGTTTGCATTATTCAACTTTTGGTATTATTATTCAATAAAGACATGTAGTTTTCTTTTCTTTCTGGGTGGACTACCATTGCAGAGCTGTAGGGTTTGTGTTTTAATAAATCCCACCACCACTTTCCCACTACGCCAAGATATCAAGAGCATTATAAGGAGATCAAGAGATTAGAGTGTTCACCAAATTACCAAATTACCAAAAGACCGTAAGGGAGGAGGGAGATGAGATCATGGCCAAGGCATGAGGAATTTCATTATCATTAGTCTAATTTGAAGATCAAAGGGCTTGGACAGTAACAACTACACTAGAAAATAATAGCAAAAGAATTATTGGGGGAAAGCAAAGCTGACATCTAACTTTGTTCACAAGTGAGATGGAGAACTTTGATGCTCCCGTGGTCAGAAGTGGTATTCAGAATCTAAAATAGGTTTCTTGGGAAGGTGTTAAGCGGATTTTTCCTTTTTCATTCATTACTTGTGGTATTGGAGGCACTGAAAGGCACCTAGGAGGTGACCCAAGAAAGATTAGACATACACAAGAGAGAATCAACATAAACTAGAAAAAGCCATGAAGTAGAACTGTTATGGATACGAAAACCATAGCCATGGTTATTTACAACTATTAATAAAGAGGAGTCGCTTATGATGATTCAAAATGTCTCCTCCTTTTGTCCCTTATATGATGAAATTTTACTTTTGTGAGGAAAAGATAAATGATGGATGGGAATTCAAATATCTGAACAAATTGCAAACAGATTTTTTCTTTTTAAAAAATTAAAAATTAAAAAAATAATAAAAACCATCCAATAACTACTCTTGAACCACCCATAAATTCACCATAAAATATTTTTCTATAAAATTTACCTTTCCAAATTTCTTTTTATTTTCCCTACTTTATTTTTAATCAAATTCATCTTAATTTCTTGCACGTGGACCATATACAATAACAGTAGTCATTGCAATCACAAAACTAAAATAAGAACAATTGAAAAGCACAGATAATGATGGACCAACAAACCAAAAGTGGCCACAAGGGAGGCTTTAATGTACAGCAAGAGCGCTTAAATGCAGAAGCATGAGACTTGGTGAGATACCATTTGTGTTGGCTTTGGGTTAGCATTGAACACACAAGGTAGAGAAGGTAAAGAACGCGTGTATTAGACGGTTGTATGTATTTAGCTGACATTTTTAACAAATACATTAGGACATCTTGAGGACCAATGTCGTGATCATTTGATCAAGAGAAAAGGCATCGAAAGTTGAAAAATGAGTACTTCAAATGATTGGAAAAACTGAGAGTTCTTGCTAATTTGCACAGAATTTGTTTTCAGAAAGGATCTTAGTTAGCTTCCTAGTTGTAATAGCACTTACTTGCCAATATTCTTAATATCTAAAATTCAATAACCCTGCTTAGGATTATAAATACATTACATTTCTTTAGTTTAAGCATCTATTCAATATTATTCATAAAAGTTTCTCTTTTGGAGTTTCTTCCCTACTTCCTAAATTCAATGGCTTTTTGTTTGGTGGATTTAAAGTGCTTATCATTTCTCATAAGCTAGATATGTGATGGCCAATTCAATTCCAATGCTTGTGCAATTGCAGTTCTTTGCTCTACTCAAGTCAGTAATGCCCATTATTTTCTATCACATGCCAACTTGTCTCCTATACTTTTCTTTATTATTAAATAGGGAAAATTCAAACCTTTTATTAAATAGGGAAAAATTCAAACATTTAGTTGGGTCAGACAGAATAATACATGCTTAAATCCAGTGAGAAGGTCCATGCAAGATAGTACATTTCTGTCCTACACATAAAATCTACAATAAACTAACAAGGAGATATGAGATGCTCACTAAGTTCAAGAATGTTAGTTATGTATAGGGTATCATAAAGTATATTCCACACAACACTAATTTTACTCCAATTAGAAAACAATTTGCCATTTGTTTCTAGCAGGTTTTGGTTATTAGAATATAAAAAGCAAAGATCCAGGTAAACCATAATTAACAAAACGAAACAAGGACAGCAAGGGAAGCATATAATAGATTAAGTCTTGCCTTGTAATTATCTAATGCAAACCGGCTGTCAGCGGGTATGTTTCCCTTGGTATATTTCCCTGTGAGCACCCCAGATGCCAGCGGACTCCATGTGGTCAAACCAAGACCATAGTTTGTATACAAAGGAAGATATTCGGATTCAACCTGCAATAGAAAATAAGGCAAAATCAACTAATGAGAATTAAGTAATCACCATAGCATAAAGTTGTTCTACAATCATTGAAGCAATCCATCACAAACTAAGTAGAAAAGGAAAAAATAAATTATATATATTGAAAACACCAAGAGCTCATTATACAAGCAATGAGCAACAATTTTCTTGAGGACCCGAATGAACAAAATGTTGAATTGAATCGTACCGGTCTCTACTAGGGGTTATTACTCATTTTTGTACTTGCTGTTTTATTTTCAAATTATTTTTTCAATTAAGAAAACAAAAGAAAAAATCGAATAAAATAAAAATAATAAAGAATAGCAGGAATTCTTTAATTCCATTCGTATCCACCGGGTCGAATTCAAATTTGATTTTCTTCCATACCGCACAACCCAAAACACTCAAGTTTCACATTCATATAATCAGAAAAGCTGACAAAACATAAGAGGTATGTTTTGGAATAACAGGTTAAATTTCAATAAAATTCCAACACCTATCCTTGATCCCCTCCTATAGATCAAAGGAAATCCCTCCCCCCCAAGGGAAAAAATGTTTTTCCTCATTAATAACATATCCAGCCCATAGGAGGATACACAAACTGCTCCACTCTCAAACCCCACATCCAAACGAAAAACAACTTATTAGGAGATATTGTAAACATAAATCAATTTGCTTTGAGACTGACACCAAAACTTTTGGAAAGGCAACAATATTTGCACTACTAATTTACTACTTTTCCACTACAAAGATAATAGGGTGATGGCCCCACCACATAATAATGACATGTAATTGACTTGTACACACCACGTCATCATGTTCTTGAAGAACAAAAGTTTTTCTCAACTTTTAGTAGTACTTTCATAGCAGGACGAGTTGCCACGTCAGTATGGAAGTGAAAGAGCAATATACTAGACAAAGAAAAATTGCAACGTCTTTGTACCTTCCATTTGAGATACATCATCTTTTATATGGTCTTTATACTAATCATTCTCCATAGAAATGAAAGGAAATAATATTATCTTGAAACCCACAACTTTTAATTGATTTATTGCACTTCCATGTGATCAAATACTGCATCAACAATGTAAACGCTTAGCTTACTGATGGTAGATAGAGACGGAAAACAAAAATTTCCAAAGCATTCAACTGCAAGCAAGCTTTTGACTTTGAAAAGTTAAAGCGGTCCAACACTAGCTGATGAAAAGTATACAGAAGGAAGGTTTGGGAAGTTCGACACAAAAAGCGGCCCACACTTGAAGAAAGTCATACAAAATGAGATTTACTTGGTAAGCATTGTTGCAATACTAATCTGCATCAATTGTTAATAGTGGGTCAAGCCAACACAGACTTTTAAGGACTTTATGTTAGTGAAGGAGGGATTTAGCCAGGCTCAGCGATATGTATGGGATGATGTATTTTCACCGTGAACTACTTCAAAGGCTAAGCATGCATCATGAGTAAATTTACTTGGGATTTCAGTAGCATGGTTGATAAGAGGGTGTAAGAGTCTCCTGTCAGCCAAATCTTAGGATTTAAGAAAATTCATAACCTTTCCTGTCAGCTAAATCTTAATCTAAATTCCCAAGATAAGTGTTGTTATGGAGATTTTGCATCAAAATTTGGCATCAAAATAAGGACAGCACGATCTCTACAGGATCAATAAGGGCCCTTCTAGTGAAAAAAATATTTTTTATTTTTCAACTCAGTTTTCTACTCCAACTTCCAGTTTTCACTTTTCAATAGAAAATAAGGAAATGTGTTCATTTGTGAAAGTCTTAGAATATTGTTCCAAATAAGAAAACTCGAAAATGTGTGCAAAATACATTGTTTTCTGGTTAGAGAAAAATGACATAATCAACACAATGTTTAGAATAAATCTATCTTCCAAGTTACTCTTCACCTTGTGGAATTAATCATTTTTCTTCTTAAACATATTGTCAAATTTTATTGTGATTTTTTTTTTCCAATATTCCGTGAAACTTTATACTTGATCTTGTTGAAAGTGACGATAAAGCATTCAAGGAAACATATGAATGGTTGCCTCCCGAGTACATTGCTCTAATTCATCAAAACCTTGGATAACAAATGCACATAAAAAATCCAAGGAAAGAAAGGAAGAAAGGGCTTTGCTTAACATTCAAATGGGCCACACAAAAGCTCTCAATGTCATCATAAAAAATGAGCAAAATGTAGACCCAATTAGTCACCCAATTAGAAGCCCAAAAAGAGGTCCTAAATGGGCCGCCAATGAGGGTTCTTAGTCCACATAATGAAGCATCAAAACACATTACAAGACCCCAAGAAAATCTCATTCACGGCCCAAGAAGAAGCTCAAACAATACAGAGGCCGAATGGACAGAATTTATAACGGCTAATTTTTGGATTTGTGTCTACCGACTAGTAGGACTTTTTAGACTATATATAAGTCTCTTCTCTTCACTAATAAGATATCTTAGAGTATTGTCTCCTAGCATTCTTAGAGCAAAAATTGTCTCTCAAAAATGTTGCATTTTTTAAAATATCGTCTCTATAAATTTTTTCATTTATTTCATCAAAAAAATAACATTGTGTTCATTCACACACATTCAAAACTTTCTTTCTCTTGTTGTTCTTCAACGTTCAAACCACATTCAAACCTTCAATCATTGCTCACCAAAACTCAAGCTCAACCACCAAAATTTCCACACTCCAAATTTCAACATGATAGCAGAGCGGGTTTCTTTTCCTCTCCTAAACTCTGAAAATTACCCTGAATGGGGTGTCATCATTCAAAGGCTCCTAAGCTTGTGCGATTCATTGGAGCATATCCGAAATGATCCTCTTGAAACATCCAACCCCAAATTTGAGCAATGGAAGAAGGAAGATGATGGCATCACTCTAAAACTCCTCACATCAATGGATGAAGCACATCAACGCATAGTAAGGGACTGTCCAAATGCCAAAGCCATATTGGACACCTTGGAAGGACTCTACAGCAACAAGCAAATCTTGGGGAGGATCTTTGAACTCAAACAACAAATTTTCAGCTTTCAAAAAGGTGAAAAAGACTCTTCCCCAAATCCGTGGCGACTTCAACAAGCTGTGGAGTGAACTTTAAAGTCTAAGGCCACCACCAATCGACATCAATACTCTTCTTGAAGATAAGGTGTTTGCCTTTTTAATGTCACTTGGAGACATTCAATAAAGTACGCCAAGAGGTCTTGAGACAAGAGGTACTACTATCCTATGAGGAGGCAATAACCATGGTCCAAAGCGCCGAAACCTCTATGAAACTTGAGGAAGAAAGCCAACCACAAATGGAGGTCGACTTTGAGGCAACATTGGAGAGTCAATATGCTGAGATCGTGAGTCCCCATTGCAAAAGAAAAGGCCACACCAAAGAAAGGTGTTGGGACTTGTATCCACACCTCAAGCCAAATGGAGCTAAGCTAGACCAAAGATGGAGCAAGCTGCCTTCTAAGGGTAAAAACTCTATCCCTAACTCAAATGCATTTAAATTTGTGTATTACCATATTAGAAAAACCTCATACACTTCTAGAGAAGGATATACTTATGTCATAACATTTATTGATCATCACTCTAGATATACACGAATGTATATGCTAAAAGACATAACACAAGCACAAAATACATTTAAAAAATACTATTATCTAGTCACTAAAATATATAATGTATCAATTCAAACACTTAGAACGGATGATAGACAAAATGTTTGCCCTAACTTTGAATGTTTTTTTAAATCAAAAGGGCATTGAACTAGAAATTGTGAATCATGAAAACCTCATAATAAATGAGGAAGACCTAAATATGCTAGCATGCTCTTTATTAGAAAATGCTCATATGACTCATGATTATCGGTGTGATGTAATTAGCACCTCCACACACTTGTATAATCGCATTCCACAAGATGAAAAATCTCCCTTGGAGATCATTAGAAATAGTAAACCGTCTTTCTCATCTTAGAACATTCGAGTGTGTTTACAACATAAATAGAGTGTGGTGCATATTCTTAAGATATGACCCTAGAAAAGATGAATATATTTACTATAATGTTAAGACTAATACGACATACATTTCTAAATATATGAAATTTGCCGAAAAAGAATTTTATTTTACAAAATTAGGTGATAAAGCACCACTAAGTTTGCCTATCGAAGCTCCAACTAAGGAGAAAGGAGGAGCGCAAGTAAGCCATGGGCACGTAGCATGTCATGCCCAAGCCATTGAGGGGGAGCCAAAAGACAAGACCAAAAAGAAGAAGAAAAAAAAAAACAAGAAAAAAAAAAGGCCAAAGAAACTCCACCATCCAACTCTACCTTCGCAAGTCTCGACTCTATGGAATTCCATTCGTCGGACTTGAGGGGGAGTATTGAAAGTGATGATTAAGCATTCAAGGAAACATGCAAATGGTTGCCGCCCGAGTACATTTCCCTAATTCGTCAAAACCTTGGATAGCAAATGCACATCAAGGTCTTTGCTTAGCATTCAAATGGGCCTCACAAAAGCTCTCAATGTCATCATAAAAAATGGACAGAATATAAACCCACTTAAAAATCCAAAAAGAGGCCCCAAATGGGACAGCCAATGAGGATTTTTAGTCCACATAATGAAGCATCAAAACACATTAAAAGGCGCCAAGAAAAATTCACGGCCCAAGAAGAAGCTCAAACATGCAGGGCAGAATGGGCAGAATTTATAACCGCTAGTTTTTGGGTTTGTGTCTACCGGCTAGTAGAATCTTTTAAGCTATAAATAAGTCACCTCCCTTCACTTGTAAGATATCTTGGAACATTGTCTCCTAGCATTCTTAGAGCAAAATTTGTCTCTCAAAAGTGTTGTATTTTTTAAAGTATCGTCTCTACAAATTTTTTCATTTATTTCATCAAAGAAATAACATTGTGTTTATTCACATACATTCAAAGCTTTCTTTCTCTTATTGTTCATCAACATCTTCAACCCACATTCAAACCTTCAATCATTGCTCACCAAAACTCAAGCTCAACCACCAAACCTTCCGCACTCCAAATTTCAACAAATCTTTCTACAACAGAATTGAACTCGACCATGTTATTAGTTGGGCTTTTGTGGACCGGACCTCCTTCGACAATGTACTAAATTCTTTTTTTTTGGGGGGGGGGGGGTTGTAAGAGACGGTACTTAATTATTGCTGGTGGGTTTGCTTTGCTTCTTTCTTTTTTTTTCTCCTTTCTTTCCTTGTACGGTGAAATTTTCTCAATTATTGTACTAGACCTCCTTAACTTAGCCTGTGTCTGATTTCAAAATGTAAACATCTTTTTAGCACAGCCGATCTCAAACCCAGGTAGAGAAGGAGGGTTGCAACAGATTAACAGCCAATGTAAAAATTTTGTCAACACCATGAGAGATCAAAATAGGAAAAATGCACCTAAAATAGGTGCAAATGCAACTAATAAAAACCAATTCTAGAAAAGCCTGGATAAATTTATACAAACAACACCTGGTGGGAAGAAGTAATTTATTGAAAGATATCTAAAAAGACATGTAGGTGAGAATAACGAGAGATTTGAAGCCGTAGGTGAAAGCTTTGGCTTTAATAATAGGAATGAGACAAGCGGTACTATTTAAAGTTTGTCATAATATTTGATTTCATACTGATAAACAATTTCTTCAAGAAAAGAGACTCACACATGATCATATATAAGAATAGGTCAAATGCCAACCAAACAAATTTCTTCCTTATCAGGAGGGGCAATAGAATGACATGTAGAGATTGCAAAGTTATACCCTGGAAAAGTATAGCAAGTCTATAAATTTTTAGTTTTAGATGTGAAAATACCTAAAATGCAAAAGAATGATTGTCAATTTATGAAGTTAAGAATTAAGTGATGGAACCTGATTTATGAAGTTAAGAATTAAGTGATAGAACCTAAAAAAGAGAGACAGCTTAACTAAAGAACTACCCGATCTACTAATAATAATTCATAAATTATATGGGTAGAAATGTTTAGTAATATTAACAATTAGGTAAGAAAGTTCTTGACGTATCCAGGGGTTAGGCACTAATAGACAAGGAGTTATGTGGTGGAATCAGTAAATTCAATCTGCTATACGAACTAAAAGAGAGTATTATAAAAATCTTAAAAGTAAGAAAGGCAATGATGCGTTTGAGAAATATAAGATTAAAAAAAATGAAGAAGATTATTCGTGAATCAAAGAGCAAAATATATAACGAATTATATAAGAAATTAGGAACTAAGGACAAAGAAAGAGTGTTTTACAAAATTACCAAACTAAGGGATAAGAAAGGAAAAAAAAAAAAACCTAAATGGTGTTAGATGTATCAAGAGTGAAACCAATAGTGTGTTTGTAAAGAATAAGAATATAACAAAGCATTGGAGGGACTATTTTAATAACTTCTTTAACGTTAAGGGTACAAAATATATTAGAGATATCACGATATCTGTAGAGGAGATCAACAAAAATTTTAAACACAAGATTCATCTCACAAAATAAGGGAGGGCTTAAAGAAAATGAAGAATAAAGACATACGACCCAATAGCATCCCTATTAAGATGTGGAAGAGTTTGGGTGAAATGAAGATAGGAATGTTGACGAATCTTTTTAACAAAATTTAACAAATCAAGAAAATGTTTCAAGCATGGAGAGAGAGTACAATTGTACTACTATATAAGAATAAAGGCGATTTACAAGATTATTCCAATTACAAGGAAATTAAACTTATTATTCATACTATGAAGTTGTGAGAGTGAGTAATTGAACATAGATTGAAATTATAGATAACCATCTCGGAATCAATTTCGGTTCCTATCAGGACGATCCAACACCGAAACCATTCATTTACTTAGACATTTAATGGAAATGTTTAAAATACAGAAGAAAGACTTGTATATGATATTCATTGATGTATGAAAAACATATGATAGGTTCCAAGAACATATTATAGTAGGCGTTGATAAAGAATAGGATCTTTTTAAAATACATTGATCTCATCAAAGATATATATATATATGAGAGAACTGTTATCAATAGCAGAACATACAGGGCTTTAAATGGTAGCTTTCCAATTAACATTGAGTTTCACCGAGATTCCGCATTAAACCCTCTCCTTTTTGCAATAGTAATAGATGAATAGCGAAAAACAATCTAGATGAATTATTATGGTATATAACTTTTTAGCAATAAAATAATGCTAGTTGATGAAACTATGAAGGGTATTAGCACTAATTGGAGTTATGGAATGGTACGTTCAAATGCAGAGGATTTAAATTAAGTCAAGTAAAAAACTGAGCATATAAGATGTACGTTTGGTGAAAATCATTAAGATGATGGAGAAACGATTAAGTTAAAGAAATAGGATATACCGAAAAGTGAACGTTTTAGATACCTTGAATTCACCATTCAAAGTGATAGCAACATAAATAGGGATGTAAATCATAAGATTCATACCGTTTGGATAAAATTAAGAAATTCATCCGGAGCTCTTTACGATCACACAATACAATTGCAGTTGAAAGGAAGGTTTTATAGAACCATAATAAGACCTGTATTATTGTATAGTACCGACTATTTGACCATTAAACAAGAGTATAAAATAATTGTAACTAAAACGTGGATACTTAAATGGATTAACGACAAAACTAAAAAAGATAAAATTAGAAATGAAAAGATACGTACTAAGTTGCGAATGAATTCAATTGCAGATAAAGTGAGAATATCATCTAAGGTGGTTTGAACATATGCAACGAATATCCAAGACGCACCACTTATGAGGAGCAAGACCGAGATTTGGTGAAATGATAGAATAGACTATTGAAAACGTGGATGCAAGTGAGTGTCAAAGTTTCAATTGAGGAGATGATTTTAAACAGGAATGAATAATACAGGAGAATTCTGATTTTAAATAGAAATGACACAGAAGAATTCAAACTAATTGAATTAATATATTATTTGTTAAGTTTCTATGGATAGTTTCTTTTTTTCCCTTTCCTTTCTCCTATATTGGTCTCAAACAGCCAATCCCAAGATTTGAGATCAAAACTCAATTTTTTGTTGTTCTTATTGTTGTTGCACTAGACCTCCTTAGACCAAAATCAACCACTCCTCCATCTTCAGCACCGACATTCGAAAATCAGGATGAGATGGACGGACTTTTACTTTGATTTAGATTTTATGAGAATCAAGAAGCACCCATTGCCTAATTGAACAATAGAATTTAACATCTCTGGGGTGGATTTTGACCCTAGAGGCACAATCAAAACCCTTCAATTCACTTCACCAAAAACAAAAAAGACAGCTTCTTTGAAACCTAATCTGGACAAAGCCAAGAACCAAAGAATCATTGGCGACAGCGACTTGCATTTGTAGCCAGTGAACAGCAAACTGGTCTCAATGGTCTCCTTTTTTTGTCTCTGATTTTTTGCCGCTAGCATCTAACAGGCTTGCTGACTTTTTCATTCGGTGATTTTTTTGCCTTTGGGAAACTAGTTTGTTGTGAGAGAGAGAGAGAGAGAGAGAGAGGGTTTCGTCAGAGTGTGCGACTGCCAGGTCAGAGAAGGTGGGAGGAGAAAATGTGAGAATGGATGGAGAACCAAGTTTTCCAAAACAGCAATAAAAGCTGGAAAATTTTGGAGAAACTCAATTTTGAGCTCCTCCAATGCTGTTATAATTTTGAAGAAAGGAATACACTGTTTTCCTTTTCTCATCTTGGAAACCTAGTGCATTTGAACACAAAACTCCTTTTCTTGAATATTCCAAGAATCTTTTTCCAGTTTTATAAGAAAATTGGAGTAATGCTCCACTTTTGAAACAGCCCCTAAGAGTTTTCAGCGGAAAGCTAACTAATGCTATAATAGATCAGTTGATGCTTAGGCTTTTGATGAATTAAAGGGCTCAGAATTTCAAGTAGGAAGCACTGACGATCACATCATTGAGGTAGAGTTACACGCTGCCATTTCACGAACAATTCTATGAGCAATAATAGTGGAGAAGCATTTGACATCCATCTAGATGAAGATGCAGCTACAGGACAAGAAGATCCAGACACTAGGAATAAACACAAATTGGAGAGGAGGAAGGGTTGCCAAATAGTTTCATGCACCAGCAGCTTGTATCAGCAGTTGGTCCAGGAAATGAATGTGATAAATTATCGTTATCCTGTAGCTATAGGACACAATCATACAAAAACAGTTAAAGTTTATGTCCTAGACTCTGATTGGAAGATTAATCCAACTATTTTGGCTGTTGGTTGTCAAGAAATAGAAGAGTATCATTACTTCCTTTAGCTCATCAATATAGTGTAAGTCCCTTAGAGGTGTGTTACATCTAGTATCATATTTGGTCTAAGAGCAAGGACATCATCAATTCATCTCTTCCAGAATTAATTAGCTTTCCTGTAAAAACTCTTCCCTATTGTCTAGAATTGTTCAAGGCGTCCATATCTGATGAAGATGCAGCTGCTGGACAAAAAGATCAGCCACTAGAAATAAATACAAATCAGAGAGGAGAAGCAAGGATTGCCATATAGTTCCCAGCAGCTCTTATACAGCAGTTGGTCCAGGAAGTGAATGTGAAAAATTATCATTATCCTGTAGATATAGGACATGATCATACAAAAACGGTTGAAGTTGATATCCTAGACTTTGATCAGAGGCTTAATCCAACTATTTTGGCTAATTGGTTGTCAAGAAATAGAAAAGTATTGTTACTTCTGGTCATCTTTTATCTCATCAATATAGTCCAAGTCACTTAAAGGTGTGCTGAATCTTGCATCATATTTGGGTTCAAGAATCAATTAGCTTTCCTGTAAAATGTCTTCCTTATTGTCTAGGCATTGTTCAAGGCTTTCTCTTGTACCAAAAATGAAGCGGGATCTTCATAACAGCTCTTTTCTATGGACTTAGATTGACTTTACTTGGAAAGTAGAAAGATAACAAAAGGAACAAATATCCTAGGCAACAACTAGATTGACTTTACAAGGAAAGTAGACACGTAACAAAAGGAACAAATATCCTAGGCGACCACACCTTACTTTCCTAGAAATCACTAAAAGGCATGCACACCTCAAATACGAGATCTAAGCGGGAAAAGATTCTAAAAATGTTCTCCATTTCTTGCAAAAGAGTGTTACATTCTTTTTGTAGACCATGCTACTTAAAACTTGAGAAAAATTTCAAACGAAATATACTTAGTATCGAAATACTGTAGCATGGATACTTAACTATAGCAAGACAGTTTAAGCTAAAACCCCACTTAAACAAATATAAAGCCCATAGAAATATAATTTAGACTAACCCACTAGTACCTGCTCAGGCCTCAGGCCCAAAATGCAGCTACAACAATGTCTCTATGTATATCAAATTATTTAGAATATACATCAAATGGGCCTCGGTCTCATCCTACTAAGGATATCTTAGGTAGGAGAGGAAAAGGGATGAAATTTTACTCTCTTAAGTTTTTACCTCCTATTGAATATGTTTGCCTAATTATTCCCTCTCCCCACCAAACAAGAACACAAAAAAATAAAAAATAAATCTCATGGGGTAAAATTCACCCCCACAAAGGGAGAAAACATTACCTGAGGAGAGGGTTGCGAGGGAAAAATGGAAAACTTTTGCCTCTCTACCAAAATAATCAGGATTTTATCATTTCACTTTATTTCTTCAAAGCTCATCCTCCAATCGCTAAATTGATCACTCTCTCTTTTCATATCTCTGTTCCACCTCTTGAAAAAGAAAACACGAGGGGAGAGAGAGACAGAGAGACAGAGAGACAGAGGGAGGGAGGGAGGGAGGGAAGGAGGGAGGGAGAATTCAACTCCATTGGAGCTCAATGATGAGAAGCTTTTGCAATGGAGAAGACTTGTTGCCAGAAGCTGCAAATCCTCATCAGCATTGGCCTTCGATCTCTTTTGCTGCTACGATTATGGAATCAGAACCCTCCAACTAAAGGTATACATCTGTTGATCTCTCTGCAGCCAGTCTCTTCTCCATCTCTCCACACAGCCAAAACAACTAATATTGCTCTCCTCAATCTTACCATTAAAACCAAGCCAAATCTCTCACACTACCTCTCTCTAGAATCCTTTTTTTTTAACCTGGTCTGGTTTAAATTTCTCTTTTGTTTGTGAATTGATCATAATTGCTAGATTAGAGGAGAAATCAAAACCTAACCCCTCTCTCACTAACATTGCAGTTTTGTTTATTTTAATTACGCTTTAATATATTAAATAACTTAGTTTAATTTCTGCCTTCTGCTGTTGCTAGCAATTTTGTTGGTTTCCTGCAATTATTTTTCTTGCCTTTTGAGGATTTGGGGAGAGAGAGGGAGAGAGAGAGAGAGGGAGCCAAAGCTAGTTCAAAACTAAGTCTTTTCTTTATATTTCAATATTAATTAAGAAAATTTTTTGTCCAAAATATTTTTAAATATACTTTTTTGCCTCATTTTTGCTTCCCAAAATATACTTTTTAGAAAATAGACAAACTAAACACATCTTCAGAAGATCTCACATTCAAATAGCTTTCTTAACAGACATGTTCTTATTCTATATTGATTTTCCACATCATTAAGACTTTCATTTTCATTTTTTTTAAAGCCAGTTTCATGAGTTTAATTTTTGATAGCTCGATTATTTCGCTAAAAGTTTCATTCTTTTTTCCAAGATAATATACTATACATGGTTGATGAGCACTTTGTTATCTTTTGTTACACAAATTAAGATTAAAAATTGCCAATAAAGTTTACCTCTCCTGAACAAATTCAAGCACACAATAAGGAAAAAGGAAATATTACGGGAGGAACATTTATTACTTAAACAGTTACTTTCGTAATTTTTCATCCTTAAATCTTTTTTCCCACACAACATATGTCCTAAATCTTTTTCCTTGAAACCTCAAATTAGTGACATGCCTGAAGAGAATATCTGTTTCCCTTCAAAGAATTTGAACAGTAATCCATAAATGTACCACATCATTCTAATCAGAAAGCAAACTCTTACCACTATGGGCCATGAGAATGGAATCCTCTAACAACATCGTATAGTGGTGAAAATAAGAAAACATTTGGATGTATACTCATTTCCCCTCTTTTCTATACATAGGCTACCCTTCCTATTCCTTCTGAATAAAAATCAATAAAGAAAAAAAAAAATCGGTTACTTCCGTTCATTTTCTTTTCCTATCCATGATTTAGAGCCTAGCCTTCCTGCCACAGCCAACCTAATCTCCTCAACAATCTCTAAAATTATTATGTATTTGGAGAGTCAAATTCATTTGTTTGCTTCCCCAAGAACAGGAAGACAGTCCAAAAGTCTAAAACAAATAATACAATTTTTTAAGTGAATATTTCGTCATCCTGAGCACTAACAAAAAGCAGTCGAACTATTTATCATGAACAAGAATGCTAGAAACCAAACAAGGACAGATTAATCAAGATTAGTGTAAAACCAAAACCACACCTTTCTGAGGAACAAAAACGTCAATATCAGAATCTACTGTAAATTAATCATGGAATCAACCGAACCACCAAGAAAGGTTAGGGAAAAAAAATAGGGGGTTCAATTTCACAGGAATACAACAGTCAGACAACAAAAGAATACAAACAAACCCACTTGGCAAGAATTCAAACGACATAACAACAAGCCAAGCGCAATCAAAAACTTCAGAAACTCAATTTTAGATTAAAATAAACTGACCAAAAAAGCCAAAAAAAAAAAGAAAAAAAATTTAGAAAAAGAAAGAACGAAAATGCCAGAAAACTCATGAACAAATTCAAAGAATTCTTCTCCAAAATCATTAGCAAACCCATTGACTGATGGTAACCAACAAAACCACAAAATCAAACATACCCATCGAAAGAATCTCATAATCAAAATAAGTAAACATTCAGATAATCAACATCTGGATCAAGCACATTTAACCTATATCTACTGAATCACCAAAACCAATTAAATCAAACACTCGCATTTCCCAAATATGAAAAACCCAGATCCAAAACATAAAGAACCACATAAAAAATCAAGAATTTAGCATCTGGGTCACACTCAATTAGCTAATCTCTGCTAAATCACCAGAAAAATTTACCAAATAAATTAAAATGAACATGTATATCAAAGCCAAGAAATTACCTTATGCCTAGACAACAAATTGTACTCGGGCTGTTCGACAATAGGCCCAATCAAATCCAACCTCTCAGCAACCCCCCAAGCCTCAGTAATCTGCTGAGCAGACCACTCACTAGTCCCCCAATAAAACGCCCAACCATGATCAATCACATAATTCATAGCCCTCACAGTTTCCTCAATCGGAGTGCTCGAATCTGGCCGATGACAATAAATGACATCCACATACTCCATGTCAAGCCTCTTCAAAGAAGCCTTGGTTCCTTCAATTATGTGCTTCCTGGAAAGCCCTTTGTCATTGGGTCCTGGACCTCCCCAGAAGATCTTTGTGGAGACAACCACATCTGATCTTTTCCAACCTAGTTCTCGGATTGCCTGACCCATGATTTCTTCTGCCCGGCCATTGGCGTAGACCTCGGCGTTGTCGAAGAAGTTGACGCCGTGGTCTCTGCAACATTGGAGGAGAGATTTGGCTTCCTTCACGTCTAGTTGGTTGCCGAAGCTAACCCATGCCCCGTATGAGAGTTGGCTCACTTTTAGCCCTGATTTTCCCAAGTTCTTGTACTGCATTTTTGGCAGAGCGAGAGAGAGAGAGAGGAGTTTGGATTTTAGTTCTTGAATGAGAGAGAGAGTAGTGACCGTATTAGAGAAGCGTGAAGGAGAAGAGCGAGTGAGCGAAGTGAAGTGGGGGTGGGTTATCAGGGGTTGTGAAGTGTACGAGTTACTATATTTACGGGTGTTATGCGGAGAGATGCGGGGCTGAGACTGGTCCTGAAAATTCTAGCTGGGAACTTGGACACCTCTGGCTCATAATCAAATTCAATGACGTAATTGTCACTAAATCATTTTGTGCTATCTTTGACTCAAAACCACGGGTTGGTGACCCGAGAAGAAGCCATGGATATGATGGGGAAGATACAAAACAAACCATCACTTGGCATTCAAAGGCATCCTCAAACAACACGTGTTTTTTAATACCCAATTTGGCTCATAATCAAAGTTAAAAGACGTAATTGTCACTAAATCATTTTATGCTATCTTTGACTCTGAACCACGTGTTGATGACCCGAGAAGAAGCCATGGATATGATGGGGAAGATCAAAAACAAACCATCACTTGGAAGTCAAAGGTATCCTCAAACAACACGTGTTTTTTTAATACACAAGTTAAAACCTTTTTTATAAACTTCATTCCAAAGGTTTTAATTTTTTTTTTTTGTCATCGATCAACAAATCGATATTTAAAATTTTATTTTGATTAATTTAAATTAATCCGATTAAAGTTCCTCTTAACGGATAAGAGTCTCTCAACGTAATCAACTCCATATCTAAATTATGAGTCAAAATCGTGATTTTAATTAAAAAATACATTGATCTATCCCTATCAATTATCTGTTGACTCAAAGGTTACGACTTTAATTGCCTTACCAAGTTACAAGTTTCGACTCTACTTTATGAATTGCAATCCTAACTCTAATAACATTAAGGAGTGCCATAGGGAACAGAGAGATGAACACCACATGTTTTGACTTAGAAGAGTAAATCAACTATAAATCAATCCCTAGAGCACATGCTCAACACCCTATTCAAACCAGGAAAGGCATCACACGCGTTTGTGTTGTGTATATCTGCAACCGGCTCATCAATCCGGATTGGATCTAGAGGATACCATGAGTGGCTTCCAACACAACCCCCCCCCCCCAAAAAAAAAAAGAAGAAAAAACACTTTAAGGTAAAATCATAAAAAAATAAGGAAGAAAATAATTAAATTTTGCTAGGAAGCTAATTTTCATTGAGACCATATCAATCTGCTTAAATTGTTGCTGGTTAAGCATTGACCCAAAATTAATATAGACCTTATGTGATAAGATTATTATTGTTTCTCTCTCCAATTTCTTTGCAAAATCTATAGGATCTGCTTAAATCTGGAACCAAATCTCTTTTTGATATATGGGGAAGTTCTCGTAGAGCATTTGCTACGATACCAGTTTTTGATATGAATTATCATATGGTGTCCATTTTTGTTGTCGTGTTGGTTTAGCTGTGCTTTAGGCAATAAATTTCATATTTTTAGCTCCTATATATCATTTGCTTTATTTTGTTTTTTCTTTTTTTTTAATTTCTTCTTAATTTAAAATGTAAACATATCAGGAGTTATGTCTTGCCTTTTTTTTTGGTTCAAATGGACTCTATCATTCAGTTTTTCATTAGTTTTCTTCCTTTTTTTTTTATTTTTGCTTTAGAGTTTTTGTCTTTTTGTAATTTGTTTATGGATATATTCTATTTTTCCTTTTTAATTATCGTTTAACGTTAGAACGAGCGAAGTTTGAAAATTGAAATAGAGCGACCTTAAATAAAAAAAAAAAAAAAAAAAAAAAAGCTCGAGGTAAAAATATTACTAATGATTCATCTTATTATTTCATATATATGTAATATATACGGGTTAACACTATAGAAGCGCATATGCAAATATTTAATTATGATTTATTTGTATATCTTAAATTTAATTAATTAATTTAGTTTGATCCAATTGTTGTTAAGTACCCACAAAAATTATGTGATTCTTAGTATTTATAATTTCCTCTTTTTCAATAAAATGGAAAAACACAAATTATTCAGAGCAAATAGATTGAATAGGCTAAAGATCTTTTGCCTTTTAATATGCTTTAAAGCAATAGATCCGGAAAATCAAAAGCCTTTGGTTTTGGGTTTGTAATGTATTTGCATATTATAAACATTATGATACGTTGGCAATAGGTTGTGCTTAGTATAATTATATTGAGTCTGAATTACAAGTTTTATAAATTGATGTGATCATTATTTACTAATAGTTTTCTTATGATAGTTTTTCATTCAAATATATATTAGTTAATTATACGGTGCATAAGTCACTTTCTTTATTTTTTTCTTATTTTTCCAAGTTTCATTGAATATCAACATAGTATTTAAATAAAACCGTCATAAAGTGCGGGCTCTTTACCGGTAAACTAGCATGCCACAGACACACCGCTCGTTGCGCAGTGTAATCTATTAAGTTTAAAATATAATTATCAAATTGTGATAGTACAATCCAAAATATTAAAGTTTCGATTGTAATAAATTATTTCGACAATTTTAAAATTTCTTTCAACGGATTTAGGAGTTTTTAAATTTTGAGATCAAAACAGTTCGGATCAATTTTATATTTGAAACTTATATTATCTAAACGTGTCCAAATTCAGAGTTTCAAAAAAATATCTAAATTTTAAAAGTAAAACAGCAAATAAATACAAAACAGGGACATCTATAGGTTCAGACAACTTTTAACTTTATTGGAGAGAGATCATATATTGGTTATGTGAGAGAACGACCACATCCATTAGCATATTTTTTCATATTTAGAGTTAGTGCGAGGTACCCATAAGATGTGAATTATATTTTTTTCATTGTTAAAACACTTGTTAGATTTAATTTGATTTATTTGGACGATTTTTAATTTTAATAATTTTTATTTCGGTCAACCAAAAAATCGAATTAATTAAAAATATTATATATTTTTTTAATAATTTTTATTTATATAAATATTATTATAATAATATATTAAAATTTAAAAGAAAAAAATATTATAATTAAAAAAAATTCTAAAAGAGAAAAAAAAACTAAAAATTAAAATTAATATAATTAAGAGTGCATGATAATGTGTAAATTATTAAATTTATTGTTAATATTATGGTTTGATTTTGGATTAGTTAGTGTCATAATGGATGGGTTTTATAATTTTTTTTTTTAGGGAATTGAAATTGAAAAATTGGATCAAAGTAGACTTAAAAGAGACAATTTGGAGCTAAATAATTCAAGACATTAAATTTGGGCCTACGAAAGGAAGGAAGAAGCAAGAGTGGAAAATTTTTTTAGTCTTAATTTAATTTTTTATTTTTAATAGATATTTTACTTCAAGTAAAATTGTTTTTAACAGTTAATTGTAAAAGAATCTTCTTTGATCTAGATCAAAACAAGAAGACTTCTCATTCACCTTGGGAGTCTCATGGCACTATATATGTCTTTCCAAGGGGAGTGGTGGCTATAAATTATTTTTCCTTTTCTAGGGTTTTAGTTTTACTTTTCCTTCAAGTACATTTTTCTTTTGTTGACTCAAGAGCATGGTTTCCATCATGAGTGCTGGTTTTTCCTTCTGATTCAAAGAGAATTTTTGTTTGATTGTTTTTACTGTAAAATTATGTATTTCATTTAATTTCTTGTCCTTTTAATTTAGGTATTTGTCGATTCTTGATTAATTTACATGAAAGCAATTAATATTAGTTAATTTGACAATTTAATTCAATATTAATTTTTCTATTACTATCCAGGATTTCAGTGATCCGTAATTATCATGAATGAACTGTACAAATAGTAATTAGGTTATTTATGTTTATAAGTTTTTTACCAATATTCATGTTTAACTTAAGAAATCGATAGAATAAAATTAAATAATTGTGACTATCCTAATTATTTATATTTTGGTTAAACTATTTTCACATAACTTAATACTATTATTATATTAATATGGAACGTTATCGTGCGCAGTTGATTAATAGTAAATTTTGATTGAATACTGGTTTGGTCAATTAAATTAGAAAACGCAAGATTTATTACAGTATCCTGATAAATCTAAGGTTAAATGCATGAATTGCAATAATAATATTTTTTAACCCATGATCAGTGAAACAATCGAATATGTGAACCCTTGAATTAGTGGTAGATTGAATTTTTTTTCTAATTTTCAATATTTTTACATAGTTGATTTATTTTTTAATTTTAGGTTATTAATTTTTTATTTAGAAATTTATTTGATAAATTCTCTCATTTTATTTTGACAATAACTAAGAAGTTAAATTAATTTTATTTCTATAGAATTCGACCTGATACCACTATTACTATAAGTTTATTTGTATTTGGGGAATAAGTAATAATTTGAGAGATTCATCAAACCGACCAAATTTTTGGGGCCGTTGCCGGGGAGCTATATTAATTTCTTAATTTATACTTTTCATTTGTTTGCAGATTTTTGATAAGGAAGAAAAGATGGCAGATCGTTAAAGAACTCTGAATGAATTAGCTGTACCAAATCTGAATCAACAACCCTTGTACATCGAATACTCAACTCTTGAGGTAGCATTCGAACTCAAATCTAGTTTGATACATTTATTTCTTATTTTTTGTGGTCTTCCAGGTGAGGATCCACGTAAACACTTGAGGTAGCATTCAAATTCCTATTTTTTGTTCCCATGTATAAACAGGATGTAAAATTTAGTCTGAAAGTTCTGTATACTGTCCGATCGGGGAAGTGTTACTCTGTTGAAACATATTTCCAACTAGACTCATTCCAAGTGCCTAGCGGGTCGTTGTCATGATTTCTTTGTTTGGTTTTTGTCGTCTTAGTTTCGATTTTTTAGATTTTGTCTGTTATTTTTTTGTTGAAGAGATGCGGGAGCAAAGGTTCCACTCAGGGCTGGTTTAGATTACAAACCTGATCTGAATTCAACTGGAAGTTCTACTACAAAGAGACGATTGATAAGAGCTTGATATATAAATACTTTTTTGTAAAGTTCTCGAATAGAGACTTTATGCCAAAGTTGCCCAAGGCTGATGGGAAGCCATCGATAAAGTCGAAGCCTTCAGTTCCCTTTTGTCATTCTCAATTTGTGTATTCAATTGGCAATTATTGCACATTTGCATAGAGAAGTATATGTATGGAGTCTCTTGTAAATGATCAAATGTTGTCTTTGGTCGGTTTGTTACTTGGTGAGAAAAGAAAAATTGACAAACCCCTTCTATTGAAGAGGAAGGATAAAGAACTCGTCGATGTTATGTCTTCTCCAAGGGATGCCATTTTGAAGGAAGTTACTATCGAAAAGCAAGTGAGACGAAATGCGAAGAGGCCTTTGATGGAAACCAAGAGAACATCCGAAACCATTAGGCATTATGTCTTCTGCACCAAAAGGGAGGAAAGTACAACTCCCAGAGATGTCGGTGGAGAGAGAGGATACCAGAGAAATCGGGGGGCATGAATCCCCTACTTTTGCGAGGCATTTTGTACCGGAGTTTGCTAGGTCAAGAGAGGTAGATAGTTTGACACAAGAGGGCCACGCTCCCTTATCGGTGCTGCGGTTGGTGAATCTAGTGGAGATTTTCCAATGGGTGAGGTTGCTGAGGTGGAGGAGCTTGAGGATGTCTGTGTGACAATTATAGATGTGAGGTTGCTGGAGGAATCAAGTGCTCCTACTGTTGTTGTAGAGGGGATTTTTGGGCCATCGTTTGTTGTTCCCTTATGGCCCCCTCGTAAAGGGAAGCGTAAGACGGCTGATAGAGTAATTTTTTCTCTCTCTATTTCTATCCAATCCTTTCAAGGGTGGAAGAGCTCGAAAAAGCAGGGTACGGTTGCTATCTATGCTTGGGGCAACCAGTATAGCTGTGTTGACATAACTGAGATGAATCAGATAGTCGATTAGTTTGATTTCCATCGTTCAGAGCTGGGCTGAATAGAATATCTCTCGAGCAGGTTGATGGAGCCATACAGTCCCTTGGTTTAACGGTATAATTTTCATGAATTTAACTTCTTATACCCTTTCTTTTTTTGTAGACTGACCTGATTTATTTTGGGCAACAAGGGTCCTAATTGAGTTCCAGAAGTAGTGGAAGAAGCAGACGATCTGGCATTTAGAGAAGCAGACTGATCAGCTGGCTAATCAAGTTTTTGCACTACAAGATGCTCTCGAGTAGGGGCAAAGGACGTAGAAGCGAAGAGGGTGTCCAGTGCTGCCCTTACTGATAAGGATGAAGAAATTAGGCGTCTCTGGCTTGA
The DNA here is from genome assembly GCA_033439265.1 of Dillenia suffruticosa. NCBI lineage: Eukaryota > Viridiplantae > Streptophyta > Magnoliopsida > Dilleniales > Dilleniaceae > Dillenia > Dillenia suffruticosa. Next base: position 14,442,070 of record JAVTVX010000001.1, read on the forward strand.
CTTGAGCTTGTCGTTAAAACGTTGTGAAGAGATAGAGGCAGAGGCGAAGATTTGGGACGTGCGTTTGCAAGCTGCTAAAGATCTAGCAAAGATGCGGGAGGAGTTTGGGTAACTAAAATGGGAGAAAATTTTGCTAAAGCTGTAAAGATCTATCATTACGTTCATTGTAGGCTAACCAAGAAACTACAGTGTGCCGAAGGGATCCTTCATCAAATGGGTTTGAATGAGGCTTTACCGCTTGATAAAGAGTCTACTAATCATGGGGGCATCGGGTCAAAACTTAGTCCCTATTCATATTAATGATGCTTCCCAAGAGATTGCGAAACTGATTATGCCCCAAGTGGTTGTAGAATCTTCTCCTCAAGAAGTTCTTAAGCTTTCTTTTGCTCCCCATGATTTTGTGAAGCTCTTTCTACCTTGCTGACGAAGCTTTTTAATAAAAAATTCATATTTTGTATTGCCTACATACTTTTGCTTGTTTTATCAATAGCATCCATTTGAAAGACCCAACTGAGGGGTGTATTGTACTTGTTCATAAGAGACTGAACGACCGGATGACTTGTGCATACCCGTCTGGGAGTAACATCCCTTATTGTCAGTACGCTATATTCGTTAGAAAATCAACCAATTGGATAGATAGTACCTACCCGTCTAAGAGTAATATCCTTTATTGATGACATGTTACATGCATTAAGAAATCAACCGATAGGATGAGTCATGCTTACCCATCTGGGAGTAGTATCCGTTATTGACGGTACGTTACGTTCATTATGATAGGATGGACCGTGTCTACTCGCCTAGGAGTAGCTTCCCTTATCGATGGCACATTACGTTTGTCAGGAAACCAACCAATAGGATGGATCGTGTCTACCCGTCTGAAAGTAGCATCTCTTATTGACGACACGTTACGTTCGTTAGGAAACTAATCGATAGGATGGGTCGTACCTACCCATTTAGGAGTAGCATCTCTTATTGATGGCACATTACGTTTGTCAAAAAACCAACCGATGAGATGGCTTATACCTGCTCGTCTGGGAGTAACATCCCTTATTGACGGCACATTACGTTTGTTAGAAAACTAACCGATAGGATGGTTTACATACTAGCTATCAATACAAAAGATATTGCAATGGAACAAAAACAAATGAAATGAGATCCCAAGACAAAGTAGCTGAAGCATACTTGAAGGTCGCTGACACAATGAGAGAAATAAAATTCTTTAGAGGGAAGCACCGGACGTTCCTAATGGCAAGATAGTTTTCCAATACCAAGAGGGGTCTTGAATTTGACTTCATGTGTTTAGTACTCGGTAGACCCTCTTTTGCATTCAGTCTTGGCCTGCCCAAGATTGCATTGTAAGACGAAGACATCTTGACCAAGTTGAATATATTAACTGTTATTGCATGGTTTGGTGTTATGCTGAAAATGATCGGAGTAAAATAATACCTTCATGATATATCCATTCACCGGAGAACCCTTTAACCGGCCTGACGCAGGGTCGAAATTTTGTTTTATTGAAACCTATGCGCTAGAAGGTATCCTAATAAAGAAGGTTATATTCGTCCCCCTGATCAATAAAGATTCTTCTCACCTCATATTGGCTAATTTTGGTGGTAACAATGAGGGGATCGTGATGATTGCGGTTAACCACTATTAACTCGCCATCAGTGAAACCAATGATCGGTCTTTTTCGGTTAAGCAACTCGTCAACACGGGTCATGAGTATTTCCTCAGAAATTGTAGGGGACACTTCGGCCATGTAAAAAATTGGTGCAATCATACATTCAATCTCGTCTATCCATGGGCTACCCTGAGGGTGTAGATCTGGAGTTAGAAGATGCTAATAGGGATATAAGGCTCATGGATAGGGTGCTCATTACAGATTTAAAGGATCACTCTATCGGTTCGGTTGTATACCGATCCACCAGCAGGTTGTTTATTGGATTCGTTTCCTTGTGATGGAGCTTGCTGATTAGGAGAGGGAAAATCTCTCCTATCTACACTAATAAATCTCTGCAACTTTCCATTTCAAACCCAGAACTCAAGTTCATTCTTGAGTTTCCTACATTCGTCTGTCGTGTGGCCATAATTTCGATGGAAGTGACAGTACTTGGTTTTGTCCTTTTTGGCATCATCTTCCGTAGAGCAGGGACACCATCTAAGGTAGGCTTTGTTTCTGATCTATAATAAGACCTGGTAGGGGTCTCGTTCAGAGGCATGTAGGTATTAAAACTTTGCAGAGACTGAGGTCTTTACCGATTTCTCTTTGGCGAGAGTTGACGAGGTGACCTGCTACGTTCCCTTTGAGATGATTGACTTCGACGTCTGTCAAATGCTTCAGCATCTTCGGCCACTATATACTTCTCAAAATGGGCATAGAACTCCTAAATGGTAGAAGGGGGCTCTTGGTGATAGAAATTTTAATGCCCGAGGGGTGTAGTCCTATAAGTAGGGCAGCTGACGTTATAAAGTGGTCCAGAGTTATAACTTTCATCATTTTGGTTTTGAACTTATCCAAAAAGTCCCTTAAGGATTCATCGTCTCTCTGCCGTAATAAAAATAAGGAAATGGATTTCCTTTTGGCTCCCCAATTAATCACGAAATGAGTTTTGAATTGTTGTCAGAGCTGGAAAAAACTTTTGATACTAAGCGGTGGGAGAGAGTTGAATCAGATCAACACATTGCCTTTGAGGGTAGTAGGAAAATACTTGCACATGGTCGTGTCCAAAACCATTACTGTCACAAAATGTATGGCATGATGGAGGATCACCATCATATCTCTCCATAAGGGTAGGTGTATGCCTCGAGGTATATGCTCTGAAGAAACCTTCGGATCAAGGGTGACAGACTGGAGGGGTAAGAAAGAACTTCTCGCCCTTTGCATGGGCTTGTTTGAGTTCATTATCAATAAATTGTTCAATTTGTTTTCTTAGGTCATCAGGGTCATGGTGGGAGGTTATTGAGAGTTCACGATGTAAAGGGGGGCATACTAATGAGAACGCGCATGCCCCGATCCTCTCGAAGAAGATTGTCCTCCCAGTCTAAGGGAGCGGTTGAGTCCCACTAGTTGCTCTCTCACATTCTGTATCTAGGATTCGAGCCTTTCCAGTTGAGGACAATGGTCCTACGGTGCAAGCGGAAAGGCCTCTCTCGTTTGAAAGAGCTAAAACTGAGCAACTGGAATGTTAACAGGATAGGTAGGTGCTATCAGCTAAACAACATTTGTCGGAATAATAGTATGCCCATCTTGGTGGATGCGACATTTGAGGCAATTTTGGTCATTCTTTTAGGGGGCATAGTTATTCAGAATGCTAGGCAAAGCTGCTCTAGTCTGTTTTCCATAGATGGTGCCAATATGTTGGAGGTAGGTTTCGGCTCCATAGATACCAGCTTTCTCGACTCGAGTAGGAGTTTTGACAGCTACTCCAACCAATGAGATGAAACCTGCAAAAGATTGCTAGAGGGTATTCTTGTGGGTGAGACTCCGACGCTCAAGTCAAAAGGAGCAGTTTTCAAAAGTGATAGAAACAAATTGAGCAGAGAGGAAGGTTGAGAATGAGAACTCTATGTAGTCTCGCGTGTAAAGTGTATGGTTCAAAAGAACATACCCGGACATCTTTATGCATGATGTATTTATAGGCAAGTCTCCCATAAGCTGTATGTCTTCGAGGAGTGGTAACTCTAGTTTTCTTGTGAGAGTGTCCCAATATCTTAGGGTTATATTCAAATATTTTCAAAAGATTTGAGATTTTTATCATTTAGGAAAATCCAATAGAATGAGGAGATTCTCTTCCTTATCGATTAGATCTTAGAAATCTCCTTCCTGATTTGGAAAGCTTATTGCATGGTTGATTAGGTAAGCAAACATTAAGAAGAATTTTAGGTGAATATTGCCATTAACTGATGAAGGTCTTAACGATGGATACGAGATCGAACAGTGTTCAACTGAGACTATCGGTCACAAGCTGAAGGGAGAGGTATTGTCTGAGTTTTACCAAATAATGGATACCGATTAGAACCGTGAACCGATCAAACTGCTGCTGAGGAGGGTCAACCGACCAGTTATAAAAGAATTGGTCGTGTCTGCCTTTTCGGGAGATAGATCTTTTATCCTTGACAAGTTTTGATATGAGGTCCTCATAGGGTTGTGGGCCTAAAGAATTGTGGACTCTACAGTGGTGGACCTTTGGGTATGTTCTATCAGTTATACGCATAGATTGGAAATTTCCCTCTTCCAAAATTTGAGAGATTTGAGAGCAGGAAATTTCAGGGTATGGTTAGGAGTTAATCAATCGCAGAAGAAGGTTTGTCTGAAATTCTGTTGCATATTCTCTTATGGAAATATATAGCTCTTGTGAATCCTTTCACTAAATATACTAAAAAAAAAATAGACAAATATAACATCTAATAAAATTACAAGGAAAAATATCACACGGGAAAAAAAATCGGTAATTCCCTCCCCCATAACAAGAAAGGCCAAATTCATAACATTAAAAAAAAAAATAGAACCATTTTACAATGAAGCAGATTTTCAACGTCGACTCTCTCTTATTTATTACCATAAATATGCAAAAATGAGAAAACAAATAATAAATAATCCTAAGTCTAATATTTATACATAAAAAATTTTTAATAAATGATTACACCACACTAGATTGCATGGAAAAGAAAACAGATAAGAAACAATATGAAAAAATAATATTTTCTAAGAATAAAAAAAGGAAAGGGTATGAAAATGTGTAAATATAAAAAATATTAAAATGTTTATATAAATATTAATTATTATATAAAATAATTTTATAATAAAAATCTAAAACAATCAAATATATAATTATTAATTATAAAAAAAATAATCAAATATTTTCTTTTACTATACTTATCATATTCTTTAATTATTACAAAATTTCGTACAATAACTTATTACTATAAAAAAAATTATATGAATAATATCAAATTTGACTTATTCTAAAAAAATTATTATGGGATTCTATAAGTATATTTGCACAAATAATGTCTTATACATAAATATACCCAAATTCCTAAACCTCAAATATTATGTTAGTACTGCTAACAATGTTTCTTTTCCCCCCCTAGTACTGCCAACAATGTTTCTTTTCCCCCCCTAGTACTGCCAACAATGTTTCTTTTCCCCCCCCAAATAACAGAGAAGCCAAATATGCAGTCATTAAATTAAATCTGGTTTTCTAACAGCATTGCTTTGCTAGGACGGCACGAAGTTGAGATGTTTGTAGAAATGGACCAGTAAGAAGGGATGTTAGGGTAGTCCACACCGTTAGTTGAACTTGAATATGGAAACAAAGCGCATATGCTAAAGTTTGGCTCCTAACTTACTACGACCTTTAACTTGAAAACAAAGTAATTGAATAAATAAGGGATTAGAAAACTGGAACATAAATTAGATAGTCTAAGGTACCATATGTACAACCAATGCCTTATCGATCCATTGATAATAGCAATGAATTTCTTTAATTAAATTCTCATATTTGAGTTTTAGGCATTAAAAAATAGGTATTGAGAGAACTCGTCTCTTAATGGATCCGATATTTAGATCAAGTCAAATTAATCAAAACCAAAAAATTAATTATCGCATATTAGATCTGAGCGTTTAATTTAGTTATTGATGTTTTCACCATACCGAATAGCCCGGCACCTTCTCAAGCAAGCCAAAACACAAATCGACTACTCCTATTATATATATAGAAAGAAAATAGCATAGACCAATTAAGGTCAATAGGATTAAGTACGAATAGAGAAATCTATGGATTCTAGAAAGATAAGAAGATAACGGGAGATATCGGTTGTTCGAGAAAAAAAAAACTATATGAATGGTGTAAAAGGGACCCATAAAGGAAAGGATCAACCAAATAAGAATTATGGGCTGTATGCTAATAAGGATGTTATCTATAGTCCACTGAGATGACTTCATAAAAATTTGAGCTTAAAATTTGAATTTATCATGTTCAAAGTTGTTAAAAGGTTTTAGAGGGAATGCAATTGAATTGAATAGTTGACTGTAGAGTAAAATCAGACCAAAAAAGAAATTGGATAAAAGAGATTCGTCTCTCGCCTTTTATATTCCATAAATCTTAGTAGTTCATTATGAGTGAATTGTTTAAGAGTAGGGATGAGCTGATCTTTGAAAGAGTGTTAGGGATGAATTATGGTGGATTTTTTAATCGAGTTGATTCATATATGAATTTAATTAATAAAAAATTCAATCCAACATAACTCGATACTCAATTTAATATTTTATTATTAAAAGATATTTATATTTTTTATACTTAATTAATTAGTATCCGATAACTAATTTTATTGATCTTGATTATTTCGATTCAAGTTAATTGTCAGATCCATTAAGGGGTGAGTACTCTTCGTATCTATTTTTTTATTTTCAAGACTCAAATATGAGATCTTGGTTAATAAAATTTGGTGTCAACTATCCAACCATCAAATTTGTGGGCTTTAATTAGTTTTCATCCCAATCCATTTTTTATTTAAAAAAAAAAAAATTCACTCAAGGCATTGCAATCATAAATTGGACCCAACTCATTTTAGTCCACAAGTCAACCAAAGAACCCAATTGGGCCAATGGAACAAAGAAACCCACATCACGTACCATATCCTTATATTTTTTTGGGAACAAAATGAAATGAGCGAGGGAGGGCCCTCAGGCCCCAGCCAAGTTACTGCCTTGCTCTCCAATCCACACAGAGCTCTTCATAGCAATTTCATATGTTCTATGGGACTATGTACGAAATTGTGGAAATCAAACAATCAACCAAATAGAGGAGAACTATATATTCACAAGTAGGTCCTCAAAGGGATAGTCTGGTAGTCACAATCTCCCAACGCTGAGATTCAGTGTTTAAATTCTTGTGTAACAAAAAAAAAAAAAAATATATATATATATATATATATATATTCACAAGTAGGGAATTATAGAGCAAGAACCAAGGTACAAACTAAAGTAAATTTGGAGGAAGGAACTGAATTCATAGGTGGGAGGGAGGAGTTTGCTATTTTAAATAATAGATATGAGAAAACTCAATTTTTATTTAAATATCTTGAGACGGGATGAAATGGGATTAAACCGAAAGACAGACAGGTGAGGAAAGGAATGATATCTAAATGTTTGTCTTTTGTTTTTATACTAACCGGAGGCAACAAGTTCGGTGAATTAGTTTGCTTGTCAACTTATTCAAAATCTCTCATTCCTTGGACACGGTGTCACGATATTACGTCACATTAATCATAAATCTCAAATTTAAATTATAAAAATTAAAAAATACAATTTGAGAGAGTCAATCGTTTAATAAATCTTATAGTATTCAAAATGAATTAATTGAACGAAACTCATATGCTTATTAAGTAGTAACAGTAAGTAATTCACTTACACAAAAAAAAAAAGAAAATGTGATTTTACATGCAATTTTTTAGACATTTGTGTATTGTGCATGATTATTATTCATTTCATTTATTCAATATCTCATTATTAATAAAACAAATCTACCGTTTTGGTGTTCAAAACTCAACAGACATAAAACATTCTTAAAATTAGAAAATATAAATTATGTAATAAAATCAAATTAATTATTAAAAATATTATGCACTAAAATGAATAATTAATTAATTTAATTTTGAGAATATTTAAACTTTTTTCTTTTTATATCTGTAACCATATGTTTTTTTTATATATAAATTCGAATTATTAAAATATTTTGCTAACATAATGAATAATTAGAATTTCATATTTTTATTATTGTTTCCTATTCTTAATATTTAGTATCAAAGTAATGACTAAAAAATATTTAAAAGGATAAAATTGATAATACATGTAATAATAATAAAAAATGCTTTTCATTAACTATCCACAATTCTTATATATATATATATTTTTTTTCTTTTCTCTCAAATTAATTTTTCTAAAAACTTTTTTATCTCCTTGTTATAAAGAATTGCACACATGGCATCCATAGCAATTAGCAACACTACTAGATAAATAAAGGTAATGGGAAAAGGTTGTTTAAAAATAAAAAGACTTCTATTCTACCAGAGAGAAGTCTCTCTGCCTCCCCCCCCCTCTCTCTCTCTCTCTCTCCAAACAATTCAATGCAGGATGATGAGTTAAGGCGTTGTTTGCACATCCCCTCAATTCCATTATTAAACGACTCACCTTGTTGTACCTAGCACCAAATCTATCAATGGCTCTGCACCCGCACCCTTGCGAAACAACCAAGAAAATTAAATAAAAAAGAATAAAAGTATAAACATGAAAAGGACAATGAAGATTACAGAAACAACAGTCAACACCCACATATCTCTCTCTCTCTCTCTCTCTCACATATAAGTGCCTGTTCCGTTAATGATGTTGGCCCAACTTGACCATACAATCACGTGGGTTGTCACCATAGGGCCCCCCCTGTTCCCAAAAAAGAACTATAGGGCCCCCCAATAGGATCAGACCCTTAAAAAATGGAAACATATAACCCTAAAATGCAGTGGTTTACTCCATTTCTTGTTTTCTATTCAAAATTTAAATCATCATATCCCGTCCAAATATATAGATATATTCACGTGAATTTGTTGAAAATGCTCTTCTTTTAAAATGTTTTAGGAGAAAAAAAATTGAAAAAAGAAATGATGATACAGTTTAGATATATTTTAGCAGTCAGTATATATAATAGTTTTTTATTTCAAATAAATATATTCAAATTTTTATAATAAATCTAATTTATTTAATTGTTATACGCAGAATTAAATAAAAAATAAAGAAAAAGGGAAAAGGACTGTGGTGGCCACATGGGTATGCGTCAATCACTCCGGAAGCAAAATTTTGAAGGGCTTTTTCCAACTAAATTGTGAAGTTAGCCAATCAATTTTTCAATAATAATAATACACCCCCTTAAAGAGAGCTTAGTTGGCCATGTGAGGGCTTCCTTCATTTTGTGCTTATTTCCTTTGTGGGTCCAATCATAATCCCTTTTTGGGCCCTAAATTTGCTTAATTGTGGGTTCGGGTTGGCCCGGCCTAACCTGGATTCTTCTCATTAATTTTCAATCATTCTTGTTGGGATTTTGAGTTCAGTATTGGAGTAGATTCTAATAAAATCCCAAGTAAAGAGTGAATTTTAATATTATAATTAAAATTACCGACAGCACATCTATGAGTAAATTTTGTGATCGGTATTAATAATGTTAAAATTTATATCTATTAGTCCTATCATAATCAATAAAATGTGATTCAATTATTACATATAGATATTTAAGTATTAATATTCTCACTTTCAATCATTACAGATAGATATATACATAAGGAAACCTTAAGAATTTCAATTTTTCTTGAGGATTCCTTATTACAAAAGGAAGTATGTTTCTTTCCATAACATGTTCACTTGCTAACTTGATAAGGACATATAATTCCAACGATGACCAAATAGATAAGCACACACAAGTGCATATGCATGTGCAATGTGCATATGTATCCGCTTGAAAATACGAAATTTTGATATAAGTTCTGAGCCACCACTATAGCACACCATGTGCCCATCTTAAGCCCACATTTTGCATGGACAAAAATCGACTATGTATTATATATATCATTGATATATGGTTGAATGTGAAAATCTAGAAAAATCCCATTTTCCATTTTTTGTTCTAGAAAATAATTTTAATAATTCTACTCAATCCTTGAAAGCAAATATTTGTAAATTATACACACAACCTTCTAAGGGGGTCCTTTCTTGGTAAAATGACTTCTCTTTGCATTCAATTTTCGAGACACAATGCTCTAGTGCCAACCTTATCGTCGTGAGCAAAGAGAAAGATCAAACACCTTTTATCATTCGATTAGGTTTTTTTGGGTCTCACTTTTTTGGGAAAAAAGTTTGTAATATCGTGATTGAAAATATATGATTTAAAATTTGATATGTCGGCGTTTTATTTATAGTCGTTAATATATATATATATATATATATATATATATATATATATGAAGTTTTGATATTTTAAATATTTATTTATTATCGATTGATTTAATTTTTTAGACTGATTTAATATTTTTAGTATAAAACATCACAAATCTTCTTCGTCTTGAATCAAGTTTTCTTCTAATAAAATATAATTTGATACATGTGCAAAATTATATATATATATATATATATATATATATTTAAGCTAATAGTACTTGTAAAAAAATGAAATCATTCTTTTGTGATAGTATAAACGCTGAGTATATTAAAATAGTATTGAATTGATATTAATTTTTAAATTTTTTTTTCTTAATTTCTAAAATTTATTATAATCATCTAGTTATTTAATTACGAATAAATTTTTTTAAATAAAAAATAAAATTTTTGGAGAAATTAAACATGACGTGCGGCAGTGGATCAAAATGATTCTGTTCTATATATTATATATTATTTTTGATTACGATGAGAAAGTTGTTTGCATGTCTTATCCCACTTTTGGAGTCCATCTGCAACTACTCTGCATTAATTCTTGAGGTATTGAAAAGTACATAAGTTTTTTTTTCCTAGTCTCCAATAATATTTATACATAATATATATATATATATATTTATATTGATATTCGATAATTATTTTAAATTTGATTAAATAAAATTTAAGTCGAGTTGAATTTTAAGAGAATAAAATTCTCCCTATATTATTTTTTGCTATACATTAAATTCAAATTTAAAATTTTATCTAAATAATAATACTGTCTAATTATTTGACCAACTAAACATAACTTTTGTATTAATAATACAAAATATTTTATTGTAGCACCACTTGACATTGCTAGAAGAATTTTTTTTTTATATTTCGATAATTTCTTCGGTCGTTAAGAAATGATTAAAAGCTCGATGAGTTGACTCTTGTTAGTATTTTATTATAAAAATAATTTTTTTTAATCTTTTTATAAACTTTTTTAAACATTATATTTTAATCAAATGGGATTATTAATATTTTGTCACAAGTTCTCGTTTATTTCCTTAAAAAAGGCATCATACCCTTTTATTTTTCATATAACTTTCGTATTTAGAAGGCTTAGAACCATATAGAACATCCTCTATTTTTCATTAGATAAGACTATATCACTACGAAATGATTCGTTACCATTTGAAATAGTGTATTTAATATAATCATCTTTAATTTATGAATAAATAACATAAAACTATACATTTCATACGATTGTCGATTATACGATATCGATAACTAAGGTTATTAGTTATTTTTGCCTACTTATACCATAAAGTTATATTGAGCTTAAAGAGATGGGGGGAAAAAACACAAAAGAAGTTTGGGAAAATTAGAGGACTTAGTACAGGAATTGGGCAGAAAAATGGAGAAGTGCAATGAAATTAAATTGGATCTTCTTCTTCTTCTTCTTGTTTTTTTTTTCCCCTCTTTTTTACCTCAACAAACACCTTTCCATCTCGTCCTACAACAAATGTCCTTAGAACTATTCTTTCGTATGAGACCTTTTCTGTTGGGGACATAAATGGTTTGTGAGGAAATTGTACAAAATCAATAAAAGATAGGTGGAATTCATACTATGAAGTACTAACTTTCCACATTGTTGGGGAAAAATGAAAAAAGAAATTTCCGGGTTCAATTGATATTCAAACATCTAAAAAACAAAGTACTAGTTTTGGTTTCTAGGTGAAAAGAAAAACCCCTCCAACCTATGAATGATTCTATTGGAGAGACAGAAAGAAGAGCAGTATAAAGATTTTGCTCTTTCTTTGATATGTATATATATGTGTGTGTGTGTGTGTGTGTGTGTGTGTGTATGTATGTATGTATTTCATCTTTCTAAATATGATATGATATGCTAATAATATGCGTTGTTCTCCATAGCTTAGTGCTACAAAAATGTTCTTAAAACCAAATAAAAGCACAACCTTCTCCAATATCCCTTTCTGTTGGGAGAGGAATAGGAAACTACTCTTTGTATGAAAATCGTACAGAATGAATACATGCAATGGTATTAAATTTGACTACCGAATGTATACTTTCAAATAAGCACCTATAGAGAGAGAGAGAGAGAGAGAGAAAGAGAGAGAGGATGCGACGTGGGTGGTACCCAATGGTTCCATCCACATGACACTCACATGCATGGTCGATCTTTGCCATCAAACTTTCCATTCATGCATACGAATCTGTTCCAAGCTAGTTGAAAAATACCTATCCAAACTCAATTTATTAAGATAAGACCGTCATGGTATTATCCACTGAAAAAGAAAAAGAGCTTATAATTATCTAAAATTTGAGCATAATTCGAGGCTCTTATATGTTGAAAAGCATAAACCTATGTGGCATCTGAGAGGGACACTATAAGATAGTGTGTGCATCAAAATGGAGAGATGAAATTGAATTCCATGTGCGGCATGTGTATGGTGGGGTGGTGGGGAGATATTAGGTCGACCCATAATTTTCTTGTTTATGCTTTATCAAGCATATACCCAAATTCCATTTAATTTCTGGGGTACCCTAAATTTGACATTTGGATGGCATACCCCCCCCCCAAAGAGTTTGATGCCATCAGTCCTAAATAGTTATAAATTTGGTTAATGAATGTACCTTATCATTTGATCAAGTGTATGAATGTGACAACAACGTCGTCCCCCCCCCCCCCCCCGGCGCCTCCTTTTACATTTTGGGATCCAACTCTTTTGATGGTCAAAAGTTGTGAACATAAAGAAGAAGAAAAGGGTTAAATTTTCTCATACAGCTGTAAGTGACTTCCTAGTCACTACTAGCTGGAATTTGTCGACTAAGCTGGCCTATAAACTTGTGGTTCTCCTCACCTTTCATTTGTTAAAAATAAAAAATTAAAAAAATAAAATAAAATGAAGTTACCTTAATGGCTGCGACATTACTTAAATGTAACCCCTTTTCTATGTCGAGGGTTCAGGAAAAGGAATACAAGAAAATCTGGCCATGTCTTCTGATGTATTTTTCTCTACTTTATTATATTAAATTTTAATTTTGTGGTAGGGTTCCCATTATATAGTTTGGGACTATGCAAAGTAACATGATAAATACTCTGTCACTTTCATGGAAATAGAGTTTAACTTATATCCGTGACCCGAAAAAGGGAAAACGAGTGAGCACATATAATTTTACTATCAATGCATTTGGTAATTATACGGGAAGAATTATCCTAATTATATAGTTTTAAACACAAACTTTTTATTGAATACAAAAAGAGGAGGAAGGGGTAATCTCTATGCTAAAATTTAATCAGAGAGACTTGTACCATAAGAGAAATAAAAAATAATAATAATGTTGTAAGTACAAGATAAGCTACTACTATTTATGCGCCCTTGTTAAGGTCAAACACGCCCCCACCAAGTACACAGTTGGGTCAGGCCAGGTATGGTTTTTGATATTTGATAATGACTTGCATTTATGGGAAAAAGCTTTTACGAGGAAATTCTAAATAGTAACTTCCCTTCATCCTCTTTATATATATGTACATATATATCTTGCTGGGAATTGGGTACTCAGAGCAAATATATATTCAGGTGAATGAATGCCTGTTAACTTTTTTTAAAGAACAGATTCAAATTATAGTAACTAAAATTTATCATATAATTTATTTAGAATTATCGGATTATATAATCTGATACCGTGATACCCAGATACCCACACACCTCCTTTTGATTAAAAAAAATCCTAAGGCGGTGGGAGCATTGAGAGAGAGTTGGTGAGAGAGAATTCCATTCACCCTGTCAAATGGATCACATAAATTTGGGGCTCAAGGAAAAAGAAAAAAAAAAAACCAATGAATAGTTAATTTAATGGGAAAACCGTTAAACACACTAAGATTTTGATTTAAATTTTGAGAATAAAAAGAATTATATTAAAAAATTCCTCTAAAAAGAAACCTGATTATGACTCATACCGAATTAATTAGATTATAATTTTAAATATCGATCGATGAGAAAGTATTCTATAGCACTAAAAAAAAGAAAAAGAAAATGAGAAAAGGATCACATAATTTCAGGACACTATGGTCACCCAAAGCCACACCCTTTTAATTGTGTAAACAATTTTTTTATTAGAACCGCACCCGTTGTTTCCCTTTTCCTCTTTTGTTGAAAAATGCTTCTGTTTTTTTGTTTGGTGGATTTGATGAAACAAGCTTGAAGCTATAATGGATTTGCTAAAACATATTGGGGAGATGAAGAAATATGGGAATTACTATAAATTTGCTTTTCATTACTTCAGTTTTTATGAATCTTTACACCTAAATAGTGAGATTGTAAGTCAAAAGTCAATGTGTAGCTTTCTAATTTTATATAAATTAGTGACATCGCACCCCACGAAATAAATTGCCACCCATCTAAACAAGGACTAACTACAAATTTCGGGTCGGCGTTAGTGTACTGGATTTGAACCGGGTCGACCCGACCCAGATGAATATTGACGCGTAAAGCTGGGTTCAATGCGTGATTGGCTCAAGTGGGTTCTAGCTGAAGCACCTTTTGTCCCTCTGGGCCGGTCAAGATCCTCATGGTCCTCCCTCATTTCAAAAATAAAGGAATATAGATAAATTTTTCTTTTATTTTCTTAAAAGAAAAGGGAGGGGTGGTAAACCTGATCAGAACTTTGGTAAGAACCCAACAATATGTCTAACAAAATCTGGCTTTTACTTTCCCATTTATGAAAAAATAAAGAGCACTTGAGTGAAAAGTGACACACACTCTCTCTCTCTCTCTCTCTATTGCGTGTAATTGAAGGTATGAAAATGGTTAATAGATTTGGAGGCATCTAGAATCTTTTTTTCACTCATCAATTGAAATTGAATTTGAAATCGAAAACAGATCAAGCAAAGTGTTGTAAAATGGAAGCAAGAGGAGAGGAGAGGAGAGATGGGAGGGTACGGCCAAGAAGAATCACTATCATCACTGTTTAGTCTTTGGCTGCTTTGGAGAATGTGAGAGACTAGTATTTGTTGGAATGTTTAGAGACGTGTTAAAACAATCAAAACGGAAAAAAATTTTTCCCAAATAACCCTAATTTATCAGGAGTTGGAGACGCGACACATTGTGTCGCGTTTTCAATTCACGACAAAAACAAAGTCCAGAGAGAGAGAGGAGTCCATGAGGGGAGAGAGAGAGGGAGGAGTCCGCGGGTGGGGGGGGGGGGGAAGGGAGAGAGGGGATGAGAGCGGCGGGGGGGCGGAGGGGGGAGGGAGGGAGAGAGAGGGGGGAGGGAGGGAGAGAAAGAGGGGAGGAGCGCAGCGTCGGGCGGAGGGGGGGAAGGAGAGAGAGGGGGGAGGGGCGCGGCGGGGTGCGGAGGGGGAGGGAGAGAGAGAGGGGAGGGCCGCAGGGGGGGCGGAGGGGGGAGGGAGGGAGGGAGGGAGAGTGAGGGGAGGGCGGCGGGGGGTCCGCCGGGGGAGGGAGAGAGAGCAAGAGGGGAGGAGAGCGGCGGCACCGCTCTCCTCGTCTGGCTCTGTCTCTCTCTCCCTCCACCCTCCGCCCTCGTCTCCCCTCTGTTTCTCTCCTCCCCCCACCGCCCCCCGGCTCCTCCCCTCTTTCTCTCTCCTCTCCCCCTCCGCCCCCCGCCGCGCTCCTCCCCTCTTTCTCTCTCTCTCCCTCCCCCTCCGTCACCCGCCGCCCGCGGCCCGCCCCCTTCCCTCTTTCTCTCTCTCTCTCCCCCGGCGGACCCCAAGCCGCCCTCCCCTCTTTCTCTCCCTCCTTCCCCCCTCCACGACCCTCCCCTCTCTCTCTCTCCCTCCCTCCCCCCTCCGCACCCCGCCGCGGTCCTCTCCTCTCTCTCCTTCCCCCCGCCGCCCCCCGTAGCTCTCCTCCCTCCCCCTCCACCCCCCGCCGCTCTCCTCCCCTCTCTCTCTCCCCTTCATGGACTCCTCTCTCTCTCCCCTTCGTGGACTCCTCTCTCTCTCTCTCTCTCTTTGGACTTTGTCTTTGTCGCGGGTTGGAGACACGACACAAGTTAAAAACGCGATACTATGTGTCGCGTTTTCAACTCTCGACAAATTTGGGTTATTTGGGAAAATTTTTTTCCGTTCGGGTTGTTTTAAATTTTTTTTTTTTTTATGTTATTTCGGTACATGTCTCGAATGTTTAACATTTTGGTTCACTCACTTTGCCAATCTAATTGGAATGTTGGTTTTTGGACCCACAATTTATTTTATGATAAACACAACATGAATGAATTAAACAGTTAGATTTATTATAGAATTCAAATAGTTCTATTTTCCATTTACTAAATAAAAAAAAAAGGGGGAAAAAGACCGGTGGATGAGAAATATTGACAGTTTTTTCTATTTAAATAATTTCTCAATGTATAGTAAATAAGTTTTTTTTTAATTAATTTATCTATATTTTATTGTCCAATATGCGTAATTCTCATACTTAGAAAATATTGAATACTTACTATTTAAATTTAAATTTCATATAAATTAATTTACAATTTAAAAGTTAAGACATAATATAAATATTAAAACTATATTTTAACATTTAAATTTAAAAATTATCAAATTTTTTCATAATATGATATCATAGTCAGGTCCCAAAAACCACACCAATCCCCTGCATATGCATGGAGTTAGATGAGATGGAGAGAATGTGAAATATAACATTGATTAACTCAAAATTCAGGAAATATTCAGAACACAATATGTAAATATGGGTAATAAATAGATTTAATTCAAAATTCACAGTATGGTATATAAATATGAGAATTTTTTATTTTTAATATCTTTTTTAAAAATAAAAGTTAAAAGCTTTTTTTTTCCCTAATAGTTTATATATTAGAAATTTTAGACATAGAAAAGTTCTTTTACACAAGGGACTCAATCCTCTTTTGTATTCTATTGCAGACGATTGTTTTAGGAAGGAGTCTTATTAATTGGATAGCAGTATATAGTCTTTTCACCCGGCTAGTATGAGATGTTTCTTAATTAAAGAACATCTCATTTAATTTTTTTTTTGGTGTTTTTCTTTAAATTTTTTGATTTTGTTGTCACGTGATAATTCTTTTTCGTGACTATTTATTATGCTAACAATTATAAAATATTGAATCTTAAATCATATTATAAGCTAAGTTGCGATTCAAAAGAAAAACAATTAATATTTTGACGATTAATTTCTTGGAGATCGATGAAAATGAAGATAAACAAGATTTTCTATGTTTGTGAGTAAGTTTTTGCCATTCTCTTATGTGTCCAATTAGAGGGAAAATTAATCAACGGACAGTTGATCTAATAGATAAAGATATTATATTTTTTTATTAAATTTTGATTTCAAAACTTGAAAATTGAAAAGAATATATTGAGAGAGTTCTCCTAAATTAAATCTGGTAACGCTCAAAATAGATTAAACGAAACATATTCTGGACAATGGTTGGTCAAGCAAAATATATATATATAGAGGGGAAATTAAGAAAAAAGGTAAATTTCGTAGGAGCGAAAGTGCATGGGTGAAGTCTAATTATACGATGGTCCAAGAAATCAATGGTGAAGAATCTTGGAGGTGTGATTATAGCGTGGAGACATGTTTGTGTAAATGGAGTCATGAGAATCTAAAAAGGTTAAAAAGAATGGGAAGGGGTTTAGATAGACAAGGCGTGGACTAGTGTTATGATTGGAGGCACTAGTCTACCTGGGGTTGCTAGCTGCACCTGCATGGGGGTAACCATAATCTTGCCCCCATAAAAAGGCCTTCAAAAGAGACCCTCCAAATTATTCAAATCATTAATCCCAATTTTAAGATTAAACACTTTTTCTGCATTTTATAATTTTTTTTCCTCAAAAACTTCATGTTACAAACGTTGGGGGTTCGAGGTTCATTCTTAAGATAATATAGGTCTATGATGTCTTCAACTCAACACACCACCAACACCACCGATCACGACAAGAAGGAACTTGTTCCGCGTACTCCTATAAAGGGTCTTAGGCACCAAATTTATTTAAATTAAGTTATTAGACATTTTATCTTTTTAATTAGGAATATTGAATTCAAACTTTATGAATGATAAAAAAGGATTTAAGAGAGTTAATCTCTAAAATAAATTTTATAGTATTTGAACCAAATTAATCAGATAAACTCTAAATACCGATAATAAAAATAAAAAAAATGATCTCAGGCCCTTCTCTTCCGGCCATCTAAGGCGAAAATCCCATTAAAATACAAAAAGGAAAAAGAAAAAATGAGGTTCCTATTAAAATACAAAAACTACTTTCACAATTTTATTTTATTTTATTTTTTGCTTTCTCAAAATTCTTTTTGCATATCCTTTTTCTTTTTTTTTTTCTTGAAATAGAATATAATAATATAAAAAAATTTATATAATTAATTTAATTTTATAGGATAAAAATTTAATTGTTATTATTATTGTTATTGTATCTCTCTCTGCTTAGGGACAACAAAACATATTTTCAGTGGCCTTACAATATAATTTTATCTAGTTATGTATGCTATAATTAATATTCATATTTTTTATTTTAGTAACGACAGAGCATTAATTTTTTTTGGGGAAGGAAAAGAAAAAAATGAAAAAACCTGAATCACCCCTCGTTGAGTTCCATTAATTGCTGCCCAGTATAATCAAGAGATCGTACATCATTTTGTCAACGCAACATATAATGCTGTGGAACTTGAATTACACTACAACCACAAAAACCACTTCATGTTCGTTTTGTAATAATAATAATATAACTAAAAAAAATCCATAAATGAGTTTATCCGCTCATAAATGGCATGTCGACTCTCCTTTATTTGAGCTCTATTTCACTCATTGAATTTCAAGCCAATACAATCACAAAAATATGATAATTTGTTTTTTAATTTAATTATAAAAAATTTAGTTAAAATTTTATATTAAATTTCATTCTCATTCAAAGGAGTAAAACAAACAAAATTAATTTTAAATCAACTTAATTTCATTCTACGCATTAGGCATGATTGGTGTCTCCACCCAAATGTTTTAGCATTGAATGGGAATAATTGTTGAAAAATATAAAAGTAAGTTGCTTCTCAAGATATGATGAAATCATACAAGTAACATTGCCGCAATACAAGTAACTTTATGATTTGTATTTTTTTTTATTCAATTCAAGTTCAAAAGAGTTCACTCTCAGATTTTTTTTCATTTTTTTCTGTTTTAAATAATCGACATTTCGTTTGTTTAACTAATTCGATTCGAGTATTGTGAAATTTAATTTAGAAACTAACTCTCCTAGTATCATTTTTTCATTTCTAAAACTCAAATTTAAAATTTTAATAAAGGAAGTTTAGTATCTTATTATAAAATAGAAACCCGACCTGACCCATTTCTCAAGTTTAGGAAGAAAACTTTTCCATTTCTTCAAAAAAATATAAGAAATTGTCATACCTTAATTATCTTATGAAAAACACTATAAAAATAACATTTTATTTTAGTTTATTATACTTAACATAGTTCACTGATTTTTATTATACTCGACTCGACTCGACTCGATTGCAGACGAACCGAAACGTTGAGAAATGGGAATATCAAAAGCAAAATGATAAGGAAAAAATTTGTCAAATAATGAATAAATGAAGGGGTTGAAATTGGTTGATTAGCACTAGAAGGAACGCGTGCGATGGAAGACTACACTCTACGCAACAGATCGACAGACACACAAACACCGCCGAGAATTTCGCCAACGAAATTTGATAATAGAAAAATGGTTTTTTGCTTTTGTGGCCCGCCCGCCCAGAGTTTGGTTTGGACCCGGATAAGGATATTCAGACGGATACCGTACACCCCACAAACGTTCCTTTCAGCTCTGAAAAATGCTAGATTATTGCCACTTCATCCCCTATAATTTTCTTTTTGAAAATAATTTATATTTAATAAAAATTTGAGTGATATTTTACAAAATTAATTAATGTGTAAGAAATACATGAAAATGTCAAACTTAATAAATTGTAGAGCATGCGTGCCGAATTCATTAAGAATTATTCATCTTAATAATTTGTGAGTTAAATATTTTGAAGATAAATCTTAGACTAGTGCTAATATTTTTAATAGGTTAAAGTAAAAATTTTTCTTTTTAAAACAAATAGTTGTTACTAATTTTAATAGCTTAAACCTCTTCCTCAAACAAATTTAATAAATGTTTTTATGAAAGTCAGTTATTTCTCGTAATAATTTGATATATGTTAAGAAATATAATAAAGTTGAAGAAAATTACTAAAAAAATGGATTTTTACGAAATTGAAAAAATAACTTATGATTAGACATTTTTTATATTATCATTAGATGCATATTATTATTCGGCCTTAATTTTTGCTTGATCAAAATTATCTGTCCAAATTACGTAAAAAATAATAATAAAAAAAAAGATTTCTTGGTCTAAGGAAAAGGTAGAAAATCAAATTTCAGAGCTTTTGATTCGAAAATTGACTGCCAGCGGCATGTGATACTGAGTAAGATGAAGGCAAAAAGATTTGGTATAAATCGGTCAAAGAATAACATTTTTACCGAGGGTAATTGTTTTTACCGCGGGTGAATAATTAGGTCTCTCGCGTAAACCAATTTTATAATTTTTAATTTGGAATTTGAAGAAAATGTTGGAAAGCGGTGCGATGCAATAAAGCAGTAAAGCTTGTTCGTGTTAGAAAGAGACGGCGTCGGTGCTCACGCACGGCCCTGTCAAATGATGCAAACAGCAGAGAGAGAAAAAGAGAAGAGAGAGACAGGGGGGCCGTTAGTAGCGGTTAGTAAGGTGGTTAAAGCAATTAGTGGAATAGGTTGAGTTCAACAAAGAAAGCGTAACCTAACCACGATTAAACTAACTACCCCTACCCTACACTAAACCCCAGCCCATTCTATTCTATTTTGGAAACGTTAGGACTTAACGTCGTTAGTAACGGAGGATCAAGGGAAATATACAGGAGTCATACGCTGTTCTCTATAAAATGCAAGTCTCGCTGCTCTGCTTATCTGACTCTACTCCTCTGTTCTTCTTCTATTTTCTCTCTCTCAGATCCACTTCTTTCCTGGAGAGAGAAAGAAGGAAATACGAAAATGGCGTTCAAGTCATTTCTCTGTCTTCTGTTCCTCCTCACATTCCTCTTCGCTACTTCATTCGCTGCTGCAGTTTCTGGTCCTAGCATAGTCGGTGTCCACAAATCTGGGTAATTTTCTTCCCTCTCTCGAATTTCCTTGAGGGAAAAACTCTCTGTTCTTGACAATGTGTAAGAAAATGCCTTCACAGAAACTTGATTTTGGTATTTCTTTTTGATTCACTATCTGGAAATTTGCCTACATTCAAGGGTTTGGACATTTACTGTCTCTGAGCAGAATTAATGGTGGGCTTTTAATAGAAATTACTTTTTTAAAAAATTCAACATCTCTTTCGCTGTCTTTAAAACAGACTGTTCGTACAGTAGTATATTTATTTTACTGCAGTGTAAAGAGACCGATAAATGAGGGTTAATTGTTATTACAGTGATGGAGAACAACCGGAGGCGCAGCCGTACAATTCATCAATGGAGCTCAGGTCTCCATAATTTTACAGATCTTACATTTTTCTGTAAAGTTCATTTTAGGTTAAAATGGCATCAAATTTACAAGTGGATCTGAGCCGCTAACTACTGGCCCAGCAGTAATCTTGGCCGTTGAGATCCGGATCTGGAATTTTTTTCGTTATTGGTGGTTATTGCGTTATTTTTCTTTGACCTATATTTATAAATCTTTCGTTTTTTCCTTTTTCCTTTTTCCCAAATTGCCCTCAGTAAATTTCACGAATCCCAAAGACTATGTTTCAAAAGCAAAATAATATATCAGTCATTTTAGTCAAAATTAATTCTCTCTCCCTCTCTGCCCCTCTCGCCCATGCACCTTTTGACGGGGTGGAATGTGCCTTTTTTTAGGGTTTTACTGGAATAGAAAAGCAGTGTCCTCGACCTTGAGCACTGCGACGTACGCACATTGCATGTTCTCTCTCTCTCTCTCTCTCTCTCAAATTGTGGATACGGTCGTTTATACTCCCCCCATGTGAGCACGATACACTTTGTCGGATCTTAGGTGCTCTAAGTGAATTTATTAAAATGCCCCTAGATTTTGCTACATTTCACATTCCTTCATTTTTCTTCTTATGCTAGAATTGGCATTAAAACTGGGAATAATAATAATGATGGACAAGTTCAATGCTCGATAACCCGAATAAATGATAAAAAAAAATTGTATCTCATTTCGGCAATTAATTGGAATTCTCAAAATTTTGGGAGTTGGATTGAGATGCAAAAATTTAATGGAAGTGATAAATGTTGGTGGTGGTGTTGTTTCAGGTTGAGTGATCATGCTGTTGATGACCCTGAAGAAGTTGCTCGCTCTGTGGCAATGTGAGTCTCTCTCTCGGTCTCTCTCTCTCACCTTATGTTTTGTTCAATATGAATGGTGCACATGATTGGTCCTAAAAAAGGTTTGTAAAAAAGCAAGGATACCCATATGCTGCTATGGAGATACCTGTACCAGCCATTTAAAGGTGTTTTCTAAAAGTTATGCCCTTAACGGTTATCCATTCCATGAATAGTTGCAGCTTCTTACATTTCACCTAAATTTGTAGTCTCGTGGCCCCTCTTCATAATTACCTTAATGATCTTAGACTTCACCTTTTAGATTTCACATCCATACCCGAAAGTTCAAATGCTAGTTCACTGAACCAAAAATGGGAATAATTTAGTCCTATTCCAATTGCTAGAGTTGTAACTTAGTTAAATTATCTATTAAGGCCTCTAAATAGTAACTTCACTTTGTCAATGAGGATACCCACCGAGTAATAAGATTTGGCTACTTGAAAATTTTTGTTAAAATCATTAATTGTTGGAAAAGGGATTGATTTTGACCCTTTGTGTCAATGTCTTTTTGACCTTAGTTTAAACATGGAAATGCGTGCAAGTAACGGTAGCCCCAGAAAAAATTAGCAGGGGGTGGAGATTTTGACTTCTTTTAAGGGATACCATTAGCAGCATATTTGCTTGTAATGATTCAGGCCACGGTGGTTGGGGTAGTTCAGGACTTGGCTAAGCCCTTATTTAGCCATTTGATGTCAACCTACCCCCAACCATCCAGAAATCTTAGTTGAGACCCCACTAGTTAGTGTTTTACCAAATCACAGTCTTGCATTTCCACAACCATTAGCCCAAATTATCTTCCAATGCCAACTTTCTCTCTAATCCTCTCTCTCTCTCTCTCTCTCTCTCTCTCTCTTTAGTCTTAAGTTTTAGCCGGCATTTTTTGATATTATGCTCTCAATTTCTCAACTTGCACCTTATATTAGTGAAAGGTATCAATTCAGATCACTTCTCCGGTGCCAAGAATACAGTGATTTGGAACCTTCTTGTGCATTGGAATCATTTCTGGTTGACAGTTGTATCATCTTGTGGTCTAAAGACAAAATACTATCGAAGTTCATGACATTATCCTAATAAGGACATCCTGCATTAGATCCGTTGGAGTAAGAAGATCAAACTGACCCTACTTATTTCATCTTTTGTCATTGTCTGCCCATATCTATAGATCTTGTTGTAGCCGTTAAAAACAGGTAGTGTCCATTGATTTTGTAGTGGGGAAGGAAAAAAGGACTCCACCGACATCCCCCACGAGACAACTAGAACTAGTAGCCTTAATATTACTGTTTGGTGAAATTAGATGTTAATTCTCTACAATAGTGATACGACTTTAAACTCCCGAGTATGAAATTATCACTGAGAATAACTAGGATGACTAGATTGGTGCCTAGAATTACAATTGTTTTGCTTGTATTTGATCATACAGGAGCATTAAGAACAGCACAGAGAGAAGGAAATTGGGATATTTCTCTTGTGGAACAGGAAATCCAATTGATGACTGCTGGCGCTGCGACCCAAATTGGCTCCAGAACCGCAAGCGCCTTGCAGACTGTGGCATTGGATTTGGCCGAAATGCCATTGGAGGCCGTGATGGTCGCTTTTATGTTGTGACAGACCCCGGTGATGATGATCCCGTCAATCCCAGGCCAGGCACTCTCCGCCATGCTGTCATCCAAGATGAGCCCCTCTGGATTATTTTCAAAAGGGATATGGTGATCCAATTGAAGCAAGAACTCATAATGAACAGCTTCAAGACCATTGACGGCCGTGGAGCTAATGTCCATATTGCTAACGGAGCCTGCATTACCATCCAGTTCATTAGCAATGTTATCATCCATGGTCTTCATATTCATGATTGTAAGCCAACTGGGAATGCTATGGTGAGAAGCTCACCATCCCATTATGGGTGGAGGACAATGGCTGATGGGGATGCCGTTTCAATTTTTGGGTCAAGTCATATATGGGTCGATCACAATTCGCTCTCTCACTGTGCTGATGGCCTTGTTGATGCTGTCATGGGCTCTACGTCCATTACCATTTCCAACAACCATTTTGCACACCACAATGAGGTGCATATAGTCCACTTAATCTTCACACTGATTTTTTTAATTTCTTAATTATTAATAATTTTCTTTTTGACTTGCTTATGCCTAATGATGACATGCTTTCTGTCAAACAGGTGATGCTTTTGGGTCATAGTGACTCATATTTCAGAGACACGCAGATGCAGGTGACCATTGCTTTCAACCACTTCGGAGAGGGTCTTATTCAGAGAATGCCAAGGTAAAACAAAGAGTTCACAATCTTTTCTTAAGCAAACTTTTTCTATATCTATGTTGCCTTTTACATTTCATTGATTCTATTGTTGTCTGTCACATAATTGCAGGTGCAGGCATGGGTACTTCCATGTGGTGAACAATGACTACACCCACTGGGAAATGTATGCGATTGGCGGCAGCGCAAGCCCAACCATCAACAGCCAGGGCAACAGATACCTTGCCCCCATGAACCCTTTCGCGAAGGAGGTAAAAATTTTTTGTTCTTTATGATTAAACTATGATTTATTAATTAATTTATTTTTCTTTTATAATCATTTTCAAATTTCTCTCAAATGTCCGATCCCAAATTGTTGGGATTAAAGCTCAATTTGTTGTTATTATTGTATGATTAAACTATGATGAATCCACATTATCACCATTAGAGTTTTACCGACTGTTCTACGATAAATTGGCTTTTGGGCAGGTAACAAAGAGGGTGGAGACATCTTTGGGTGTGTGGAAGAACTGGAATTGGAGATCAGAGGGAGACCTCTTGCTGAATGGAGCATACTTCACTCCATCTGGTGCTGGTGCTTCTGCTAGCTATGCTAGAGCTTCAAGCTTGGGTGCCAAGTCTTCTTCTATGGTTGGTGCCATCACTGCCTCAGCTGGTCCACTGTCCTGCCGCAAAAGTACAACTTGCTAGTAATTTCTAAACCAAATTCAATAGGATAATGATACTGAAAAAAGAAAAACGCCCCCAAAAGACACCCTTTTTTTTTTGTCTTATTAAATTGTGATTTGGATTAATATATAGCTCTACCATATACTACCAATATTCAACCTTATTGTTTCCTATACCAAAATTTATCTTTCCACCAACCACATTTTGACAAGTGTACAATATATTTTACACATTGTCATCATATCATTGTTGCTCAACCTCGGCTCGCTTCAACTGAAAAAGGTTAAAGGCATTCTTGAAGTGGGCGCAGAAGCGTTGTTCATGTCCCTCTTACACTTCCCATTTCCGCTACCTTTGGTCTTCATCACCCCATTTCACAAAGTCCTTGTCCTCCATTTGCGTCATCTCTTTGTTTTGTTTTTCGGCTTTTTATAGGAACTGAATGAATGATCTTGTAATTTTTCCATTTTTCTTGGTTTTTTTCTTTTCATTTTTCTTTTGGTTTTCCAGATGTTACAAGCAAATACTATGATTGTAAGGTTGAGTTTAGTTTATAAACATTGTTGAAATTATGGATAGCATTTTTCATATTTTATGTTTTGAGTTAATTTGGAAAGCTTTGCCATGGATGATGTTGAATGTCTCTCTCTCTCTCTCTCTCTCTCTCTCTCTCTCTCTCTCTCTCTCTCTCTCTCTCTCTCTCACATATGCTGCAACATCACAGTGACAAAATTTCAATGTTCCACATTTAATGGCCCAGTTATGGCTTCTTACTAGATTAGATTAACCTTTTGTCCATATGCTGAGAAGTGATGCGGACTATCTTAGCTTGAGGTCATGGACAACTTATGTAACCCTCCCTTACCTGGTCATAAGCCATCATCATTTATCCCTGCCTCTGCAATCAACAGAAAATGCATCATATATTACTCCAACAACTTATGTAACCCCCCCCCCCCCCACCCCCTTTCTTTTTAATTTATGAACCTCAAAACCCCCTATTTTTCATCCATGACAACATAATGGGAAATCGGATAACACCATGGACGAAGTGAGATACTAACAGATCTCATGGAAAAAAATCTGCAGCCGGTAATTGGCTAGGGGAGATAGGAACAACACTTTATTGTTGTGGCTCAACGTTACTGACAAAGTATTGTCATAAATAATGAAGTCCTTATTGTTTTCTTTTTTCTTTTTTTCAATTAAACTTTGTCATGACCGGTTCTAAACCCAGATAAATGATTAGAGTTACAATAAGTTGACACAGCATAAAATCTATATCAAAATCAAATTCTTTTTTCAAGTAAAATATTATAAGATATACACTTCTACTATCTCTTTATTGTACGAGTTTCTATAGTGATTTTATCACCCATCTTCATACAAGTGCCGCTAATTCAACATATGTCACTAAAATACTTAATTTACGAACAAACAATCATTCAAATACAATTCCCAGTAAAAATGGCCCTTGTGTTAAGATTTTAGCATGCTATTAACAAAATGTAGTAGTTCTCGAGGAGACAATTTAGTGATCACAATTTCTCTCCTTCCATCCAATAATGCTGGGGTTTAAATTTTGATGTAACAAAAAAAAAATAACAAAATGTATTACAATCTTAATACCGGACATTGGCAAGTTAAAACTTTCCACCCTAGTAACTCAATTTTAAAGCTAAAAATCTAATCCTCTCACCAATCTACCAAAAATTACCCTTACAAAAATTCACTAATCTACCATCTTCTCCTACAACTTTGCCTGTATCCAAGGGAGATGAATAATGAATGGATATGGGTGATGGTATCAGTTTCAAACCATTCAATCAGCTTGGCCAGCATTGTATTAAATTCCAACTGTCGAAGCAGCAACATGAAGAGAGAGAGAGAGAGAGAGAGAGAAGAGAAAAGGTATTTCCTATCCGTAGCCTGAGGTGGCACAAAATTGATAGGTACCTACATTGAACACAAAAGGGAGAACAAAATTCCACGAGATGAGGGTGGTGGGGCTTAAGTTTCTCTAATTCCACATGGATTGAAGAAACAAACCCACACGCATTTGCATGTGAGTAGGACCCTTGTAGCATGTTATGTGAGGGATTGCTCACTTGACAATTTGGAGGCCTCATTTTTATTACTTTTCGTGGCTCAAAATTATATATGCATGTGTATGTATAGACTTTCTTGCATTGTTTGTATGAAATGAGCCTTTGCTTGACTTGTCATTTTCAGTTCATACCGTAGCTCAACATTACAATGTGGAATTGTTCTGTCAAGACCCCCCCCAAAATTAGTGCTACATGATTCATCCCTGTTTCACATCAAAATTCAGGCTCTTGAGCTAGCTTGAGAACATGAACGGTCTAGTCCTATTGTGTCGGTTTGTTAGACTGTTACAGGAATAATTAACAAGGAAAAAAAAAAGGAAAGAGTGCAATTGGATCTCAAGTTTGAATATTGAAAAAATGAAAAATAGACAGAGAGGATCAACCCTTAACATAGATCTCGTATTACTCGAATCAAATTAGTCACATAATTGAATACTGAATTAGTTAAGAGAGAGAGAGAGAGAGAGAGAGAGAGTAAAATCACGTGGGAAACTTCCTCCATTCGAGAGTGCCACCCCTTCTAGATAATGCCTTCGGTTGGCTGTAAACCACAATCAAAGGTATCTTTCATGGTGCAAGGGATGAGAAAGTGCAATGTGAACCAATCATAGACTCATAACTACGTGCAAATTGGGGTAATTTGATGCGGTTTACTTTATTTATTTATTTATTTATTATTATTATCGTTTTAGTTTTACAAGGAAGGTAAAATCTTTGGTGGAGGGATTGCTCAAACCTAAAATATAATGGTCATGTGCAAAAGTTTACCCTTCCCACATTTTGCATATTTTTCTACGTTCCTTTACATAACGGTGAAACCTGTAAGCACCCAAAAAGTACCTTAAATACCCTTGTAGACGCAAATTAGGTAATTATCTATATTTACAATAACTCACAAATTATGTATAATTGCAAATATTAAGAGAAACCATATATAAAATCCTTTGCCAGACATGCCTAAGGTTTCAAATCGAATTGGAACAAGGATAATACTTCCAATTTTGATTCATGAACCAAATAGTTTTGATTTGACTGCAATTCTAGAGCCAAACAATTTCAATTTCAATTTCAAATTTCACAATTTTTATAATTTTTATAATTTTTTTCTCATTATTTTTTCAGAGCTCAGTTCTGTGGTTTTAGTTTCATGGTTCTTTAAAAATATGGACTCTAATTCTCAAAACGAGAAACTGAAACTGAATCAGTGATTTAACAATTCTGGTTGCAAAACCAGATTGTAATCATTTTTATGATTTTAGTTCAATTCTATAAGGTTTGATTTCAGTTCAAAACCAAAAAAAAAAAAAAAAAAAAACAATGTCTAATTACCTTAAACACCTTGGCAGTTGCAAAACTGAAACTTGTAGATTAAATTTTCTTGATATTGTGCTTATTTATGGGGAATTTGGAAAAAGAGAGTTAACCCCCCCCCCCCCGCCCGGCGGCCCAAAAGCAGCTTGTTACATAGAAATGCTCCCATATCCAAGAAAATATTTTCTCAAAGATTAAGATAATTGTTATCTGCAAAGCACAAGAAATGAAATTTTAAATTTTGATAATAATAGAGAACATTATTTAGAAATATATTTGTGAAAAATATATATAAAAAAATTCATGCATTCACCCTTTCCTTTAATTTACTTCTTACCAAATTGTGAAAGAAAATAAATAAATAAAAAGAACTCACCTTATCAGCTATACAAGCTGTAGTAGTTAAATTTTCATATTTTCTTCAGCAAATGGAATCACTTCATATTTTCTTCAGCAAATGGAATCACTTCCAACCAAGTCTCAGTTATAAACATCCCTACAACAATGCTTGATGGTGTCACTTAAAGATTTAAATGTTTTGCTCTCACAAAGTGCAGAAAATAGCATGAGGATGCATCTGACCAACATATAAGTGCCTTAATAGATTCTTAAAACAAGA
This sequence comes from Dillenia suffruticosa, assembly GCA_033439265.1. Taxonomy (NCBI): domain Eukaryota; kingdom Viridiplantae; phylum Streptophyta; class Magnoliopsida; order Dilleniales; family Dilleniaceae; genus Dillenia; species Dillenia suffruticosa. The sequence goes on from JAVTVX010000001.1 coordinate 14,471,425, forward strand.
GCATACATTAGTAAACCAAAAAAATAAATATGATGATACAGTTCTCTCAGAACAGAATCTGAAACTTAAAACACCATAGCACAAGAAGCAGAATGCATAAATGCACAAACATTGTGCTTTCTCTTCAGATTTCTATATTTCAAAGGACATCATGCTTAAATGGTGCAGAGCTTCCACCTTCACAGGGAAATGGCAATGAAACTGGAAAAGTTACTTTTAAGTGCAACTTAGAGTTGAAAATATTGATGTTACCTTTTTCCTGCATTTTGCGTGAGATAGAGATAGAAGCCAAGGAATTCTCTAGATTAGAGCTGGAATTCTTAATAATCTAATCAAGGCACCACATGAAGTTAAGGACAAAGTTAACGTTAAGATGGAGAGCCCCTCCAGAAAGTGTACCCGGCCTCCGAAAAGTGCGATTTGGCCAGTGCAAGAGCCTTTGAGTGGACAGAGATCTTGTCCTTTTCTTCCTTTGGCATTTCAGCATAACTGCAATGTGAGTAGTAGCATTCTTAAGCAGTATTGAATGTGTAACACTGCTCAAAAAGTCTAGAACGGGCAATATGGGGAGGGGCTTGGAGATTTACATCTGTTCATAGCCATCAGGTTGAAAGATTGGGTCCAATCCAAAACCATTGGGTCCTCTTGGAAGAACAATCTTTCCTTAAAATGTCAACGAAAAAGGTAATGGGAAGTGAGACATCACCAGAATGGTTAAGTTGTAAGTCATAACAGCTAGTGGCAACCATTCTAGTTAGGGTGGCTATTTCATCAGTCAAATGGCCAATTCAGTCTAAACTGATGTGATATCAACCTTAATGGAATCTAAAACTTTTCCTCCCATTTTTCTTTTGGCAACTGAAACTGTTTCCACGTCTAATTCCACTTATGGCTGAGATTGTTACCAGCATAATTAGTGAGGCAGCCGCTTTGTCGGGCAGAGCTTAAGATTCAGAAAAGTTGAAAGCAAAACACCATTTTCTAATCCCACATTCAACTTATTATGTGTAAAAGCATAGAGCAAGAATCATGACAACCCTTCTTTTCTTTTCTTTTTTATAAGCTTGGCATCTGCAGCTAAGTGTCACCTGTCCCCAATATATATATATATATATATATAGAAACTTTTCTTTTTTCTTTTTTCCCTCAAACCATAGGAAAGTCTATGTCAACCAATTCGGAGATACAACAAATGATGAATAAAACTTGACCTAGACAAGAAAACTTATACATGGTACAGATACAGGATGGTTAGCACAACACGACATGACACGACAAATCATGCTTATAGCGACCTGAAAAAGTTAAAATATGTATATTTATGTTAGAACATAACATGACAAAATGAAGTATTAATAGATATAGTGTTTTGAAAATATAAACTACCAACCGTGCATGCATTAAACATACTCATATTTTGTTAAACATTAATTATGCCTTCATACATGTGATCACATTTTTTTTTATAAACTATCCTCTATTAAGTTTTTAAATTTCTAAGTTTAGATATAAAAGAATCATTATCTTATTACTCTAAACAGGAAAAGGGGGGATTGGCTTATGGAGATTCAGAAATTGTTCACATTTGTTTCCCCTAATATCCTAAAATGTTAATATGTTACTTTTCATGCGAATAGAGTAAAGAAGTTTCCCAAGTATTTAATTGTCTGTCATTTTCTTTCATAATAAACAGTCTACCATTCTATAATAACTATCCAAAACACTCAAACCCTATATATTCTCCTAAATTCTTTCTCAAAACTCTCTCTATTTCCAAACTTTGTCATTGTTTTTTTTGCTTTCTCGCACACATAGGGTGCATCCATTCCGCAGTGTCCACCAAGTCATTGACAATGGAGTATCCAATAAATGCATTCAAAAAGTCGTACAAGGGTTGTGCCCATAAAAGTGCCCAACATGGATACAGCTCCATTTAAGAAGGGCCAACTTAACATAGTATAGAAGAGCCATTTAATAAAGACAACAAATTGAACCCAATAAATATTATACCACAAGTGGAATATGATATTTCAGATTTCAAAATACTGATTAAATGACAACTAGAGACAATTCATGAATTCAAAATATTGAAAATGATCTAAAAATTTTGAATGTGGAGAAATAATTAAGCATCCATTACTGACCATTACACAGATCAACCTACCTTAATTTCAGAAGATGCATAAAACATTCAAAAACACTTGTGGCAAAGTATGATCCATGTATTGCATAATAAGGTGGTCACACAACTTAAAAACTGTAATCATATGTACCTTGTACAATGTGAAAAATGAAGCTTAAAGTCAATCGTGTACCCTCCAAAACGGAAGAGAGTAATCACTTTTTTTTTTCCCTCTTCTTTTTCCCTTGGGCGTGGGGTGTGGAGGCCGGGGAGAGGGAATTTTAAAGGTATTTAGCAGAAACAAAACAGAACAGAAAATATCAGTAGAAGTGTGTCAGGATAGCATGCAATGCAGTATAGAAACATGCTACAAGTTATCATGATATTTATAAGTAACAGTCTGATACAAGAAAATAAAATAACATTGTCATGCATCAATATTTTATTGTTTTCATATAAAAAAAACCAGACATCTGGTGAAGCAAATTTCCAGAACATGGAGAGATATGTATGTAAGAAAATCTTATATGTCACACCAAAATGAATTTATAAGTCATACCGAAATCTTCCCTGTAAATGTAATTGGTTCTGAATCAGGCCCAAGAGCAAGTGAAAATATGCATAGAGCATAAGATGATTTATCTTCATATGCTATCAGCAAATTGTTAAAACCTAGAAAATTAAGATGTAGAACTAAACCAGTTAGCAAAGTGATAAAACTACATACAAGAGCATGAAAGGCCAAGGAGCCGAAAATACTACCTTCATGACCAATCTTTTGAAGGAACCACTTGCTGCAAATTCAATTGTGCATCAATCATTAGTGAATAGGAAACAAGCATCTCAGACAATGATTTCATGAGGAAGAAAACAACCCAATCATAAATATGCTAGTATCAGTACTTAACACTTTTGTCAGATGTGATGCCAATATTGCTTACATTACACATTGTTATGAAGAAACAATCTGGACTTTTTTAAAAATGAAAATAACACCTAGGTACTTTAAAAAAAAAAAAGAAGGAAATCAAACCAGACCCCACCCTCTGCATGGATCATCAGATTTATGCTAGCCCACAAGGTGAAAGATTCCACCAGAACTTTCCTTTTCTCACACAAACCATGAGCTTACATCAAAGTAAAATTAAGCTCATCAAAATTCATACAGAATGGATACAGATTTATATACCAACTGCCTATTGGACATGAGACGGGAGGTGTCCTCCCCTTGTTTGCACAATTAAAATAACTGCTGGAGGGGGTGCGGAGGAGAGGGCATGTATTCTCATATTGTTTGATGGTGAACAGAAGGTAGGGGAGAGTTATTTATATTTCTTTGCCCCACTCTAGAACATGTAAATCTTCATGAAATCTTTATTCTCTCCCCTTAGACGCAGTCCAATTTGTAGGGATGCATTTTGTTTAAATGTTCAAGGGGGCTGAATCCCCCCTTTTTTTGATATAAAAAAATGAATATATCAAAAAAAAAAAAAAAAAAAGAATACACAGGTACCAGGATTTACCTTGAGATACCCGAGAAAAAAATCCACAAACCTCTATGTAAGACCCATGCAAAAATCACTAAGATTTGGTCTCAACTGCGTGTAAGACTATATTAACAAATGTCATGATGACTCATGGAAGAAGCTATCGCTCACCAATCCTCCTCTTGTTCCTCTCCATCCAAATATAGTAAATGCAAGCACTGAGGAGGCGTTTGAAAACCCTATTCCACCGGAGAGGATATCGGGTGGAGGAGAGAAGGGTTACTTGAATATCAGACCAAAAGATAGGAAAGGTCACAGGAGCATAGTTCACCATGATCAGTCTCCAAACCTCCCACGAGAAGGGGCATAAAACAAAATCCAAAGGTGATTGGAGGGTATATGACCTCTTTTGCCCCCCCCAACCAAAACAAATCCCAAGCTTAAGGAATTTATAAGCCACCAACATACACCTTGAGTTATAATTAGTTAATATTCTTGAACAAAGGGCTATGGGGAAGGCTTCTTCATGTTGCTTTTATCACAAGATGCATCAAATAAATGAGTCAAGCTGAGTCAAGGATTAAAACATAACCAAGTAAGAGATTTCATTTATTACCATAAAAGAGTGGGTCCAGAGCATATTCTAAGACATCTGACTAGAGAGAGAGAACCAGAATTATGTAAAACAAGAGAGAACTATCTTATATTCACCATTGAATCAATAACCAAATTTTGATGTTCCCATGGTGCAAGTTCTAATGCTCTGACCATGGCAAACAAGAACCATTCTATTTGTATGTACCATCCAGGTGCATGCATAATCTTATCAGCTATAACATTGAAGTAGCTTCTTTGTCCGCATCAAAAGTTGGGGGGGATGCCCATGCATACATCTGCGAAAGAAAAATAAGAGAAATCTGTTCCATTCTTATCTATAGAGAGATACCAAGATTTTGGTTTATAACTCTATCACTACTCATGAAATTGCCCATCTGAACTTCTATCAAACTTTTTTAGATATAACTCTCAAACAAGGTTTAAAGCTAAAAAATAGCCAATATTCATATTCATTTTAAATTAGATTTCTTCATTTACTTTCTACACACTTTTACTTCATGTTTATCATGCTAATAACTACAATTTTTCTGAACATGAGAAGACATGTCAACAACTAATTTTTTATATATAATTTTTTATTTTGTATTTAATAATTTTCATTATTAAGTTTCAAAACTTAGGCTTACTTGTTCAGGAACTATAATAGCAATATGAGCATGCTGAAATTGGAGTTTTCTCTCGTAAGCTATTTAATAAAAAAGATTAGTACATTGCCACACATGCATCATGGATGTAGCAAATACAATACTTGATTACAGAAAGAGTATCACGCCCTATCTTCAGATAAGTCAGAACTAGATTCCATTTTCTTAGGCAACAGATTTGCTTCTGAATATATAGAAAATAACATGTGATAATTGTCAGGTCAATTTCTCCCAACACATGAAATTTGAGCAGGGCACCTCCACAGAGAAAAATAAATAAAGAAACAACAATGACAATAGCAATTTATAGTTCCTGGAAATTTCTTGAATTTGTACATACATCCACTCAGTTATGGGCAAACCCTAAGCTTGATGGTGAGTTATTTCTTATTTAAAATCTTGGGTAGTACTATTGTTTCTGGATTGCACCAGAGCCCTCAAATTCAGTAGGATTACTTGACCTTCAAGTGCCAACCTCTGCATGTGTGTGTGTGTTTGTGTGTGACTTTGTGCATCACAAATCAAATCTCTTAAATTCCAACTGTAGCACAACACAGCCAAACCCCAGCAATGCCTTAATCTCACTCCTGCAACTTGTCTATCCAAAAATAAAACAGTTTTATCGTCATAAAACTGGCTTTCTCATTGGAGTTGAGAATCACCATTGTACCCCACTGCCATATTTCCAACTACTAACATGAAAGCCAAGGTATAATACCTCATTGACCTAGCTTCAACGAGACAATGCGAATAGTGACGATGTTAATATTGTCATCTTGTCCAAATTACATTCATAACTAAATTTTAATGCAACAAACAATGATCAATTCTGCCCTAATTACATAGCAAAGACGTACCATAAACAAGAGAAAGGCTAGAAAATCTGTGGTTGTAAGTGGACAAACTTCAAGTATAGCTTATTGCTCCTTGAAAACTGGAAAGCAATCAAACTGGCACCTTAGGTCGCTTTGCATACTTCAGTTACTTGCTTGAGCTTTAATAAAATAAAAAGCAAACAATATCCTAAAAGGAAACATTATGCAAATATTACCAAAAAAAAAATATTAACCAAGGCATATTTAATCCCCCACCCCCAAAATTCACATCCTTCTTATAACGAATGGGCATAGGCATGGTACATGAAACATGGGACCTAACGTTGCAAGGATACTGTGACACCTCAACTTATAAAAGTTTTACACAACAATATCTTCCTCTTCCCAAGTATGCCCATGAAAATTTGTGAGATCCCCTTCCATCCATCAGTGCCAAGAAAGATTATGTGTAACCTGGCTAGAAGGTATATTTTTAGTGAATATAGGAGATTTGGTTCCCATATGCCTTGAATAAAGCAAAAGCGAATGCATAGACAAGTGCAAATGAACTAGATTAATTATAAGTTAGTTTGCATTCTGTTGCATGTAAAAACCGTGTTTGTTGGCATAGAGTCATTTATGGGGATGGGTGCATAACCATTTGCAGAGAAAACAATTAGACAAGTCCCCAAGGGGGACATAAATTTTTTGAATTAAACAAACGACTAATTAGAGAGAAAGGAGAAAAGATCAAACCTCAAGAGGAGCAAGGACGGGAATGTAGTTGACTTACATGTAAGGCCCTGCAATGCAACAACCACCAACAATAATCACACTCTAATACAAAATTACAGTTAATCATTTGCCAAACAGAAAGAGAGAGAGAGAGAGAGAGAGATACCCGGGAGACCTTTAAGGGCATTCAAACAAAGGCATGTTTCTTCTACCAAAACTGGACCCTTACCTTCCAATCTACCCCCCCCAAAAGAAACGCACTATCAGATATTGTTTAAACCAAATCACAGAGAGAGAGAGAGATAGAGAAGAACCTCCTTGGCAGCTAAACAAGCCTTTTCCTTAGAGATATCTACCCCCCCAAAAGAAACGCACTATCAGATATTGTTTAAACCAAATCACAGAGAGAGAGAGAGATAGAGAAGAACCTCCTTGGCAGCTAAACAAGCCTTTTCCTTAGAGATATCTTCAGATTCGCCTAGCAATTCGGGCACTTGAAAGATCAATCAACACATTACGAAGTGTGAACTGAAGCAAGAATAAAGAGAGGGATTACAATCGAGTTTAAGAGGGGAATGGATTAGCCTAAGATGGAACCGGTTACGAAGGTCACTGGACTAACCCCCCGTTCGCCATTTTCTCCCCAAAGACCACTCTGAGACCTTCCAAACCCTACCACCACTTGCTTGAACGGCTATCTTAATCTCCCCACCCGACGCGCCTCCATTTGTATTTTCGTAAATTTACATCCTATGCCATTTAATGAACAATAAATGAAAATCTCTTAAAGTAAAGGAGTTTGTAAACAAGTATCTAAATTTTAAAATAAAAAATAGTTTTAAATAATTTCATTTGAATTCTTTAATGTGTTTCATTTTTAAATGAAACTTTGTCATTGTCAATGGGAGTTTTTAAGAGACCTAAAGTAATAACTCGAAAATAATTAATCAATAGTATTCACAAAAAAATTATGTCGAAAGGCAAAAGCAAGCCCATGCGGAGACATGTATCCATGCATCATATTTCTCAAGAAAAAGGGTTTTCTCAAATATATGTATAAAAGAATTTCACCATTTTTACAAGAAATTTTCAATGAAAAAGGGATAAGAAAAAATAGTCATAATACCATATATCCATTTCTTTTGAAAATATTTTTAAAAAATAATTCAATTAAAAAAAAAAACCTATAACAACCAAATTTTTAATGCAATTCGAAAGTTACATATATCGAAAGAGTGTGAAACTTCCTCACTAATGTAGGTTGTCTCAACTGGATGTAAGGTTGAATACTTTTAAACATGACCGAGATTCGACTTCTGTTGGGAGTATCGGGCCCTTATGTGAATGAAGCGTTTCCCGTTAGAAGACCCGCCCTGCAACAATCAGTCCGGATTTGTCGGGACGAAATCTCTAATACCGGACGGTGTTCAAGACATGATACCATAAAAAAAAGTGTGGAACTTTCTCTACAATGCCATAAAAAAAAGGTCATGAAACTCGCTTGGAAGCGATCTCGCTGGACGAAAAAAGAAATCTCAAAATTCAGAAAATATAGCAAAGTTATTCTTACTCATTGCCTTGCAAAATACTACGATTTTCATGCAATTCTCTGCTTCTCTAATCTTTTAGTCTGATAGTATGTTAAAAAAAAAAAAAATCATCGTTACGATCTCAAATGAGCTTCACACGCCTTTTGCACAGGTGGAAAGGAGATGATCATATTTATCTTCAACCTTTTTCCCAATTTCTAAAGTTTCAAGAAAATAAATTATCATTTCAAGGCCGTAACTTTCTCATTCTACTACGAAATTGCACATGGTTAAGCTCACTGTAAATCTTGAAGCAGGGGCTTTCAACCACACGAGTTGCTACTCACAGACTTTATTGAAATGGGTAAACCAAGGGGACCCCTTGAGAACTTAATATGATAATTTCATATCGTACAGCTCAAGTAGAAACACCCACAAAATTGGGAATAAAGATTCAAAGTGTGGATCGGTTTGAACCTCCAGTCACTCATTTTCCAAATTTGTTGTATGAAAATTGCTCAATTTGCCAACTTTAGAGGCATGGAACCTCTCCATGCTGAGAAGAAAAACGAGCATAACATGGTCCTTTGAAAGCTTGAAGAATAAGTTTTCCAACCATATGCAACTGACAACCTAAAACAGTTCAGGCAGATTGAAAGTTGTGTCCAAATAGGTCATTCATCAATCTATATATTTATAAAAATTCCAGAATTCTGAACTCCATGGAGACTCTATTTCGACCTCTTGCCCCATGACGAAAGCTTGCATGTAATGGCTCTTTGGAAAGCCTAAAGAACAAGTTTTAGAACCATATATTCCTTGTAACCCAAAGTAGTGCGAGAAGAGAGTAAAAAGCCTTAAAAATATGGATCGGTCATCAAAGCTTTTTTTTTTTTTTTTAGAAATTTCTTAGAAATCTAATCATTGCAATTAGTCAACATTTAAAAACTCGTAAATTGTGGGAACAAAGAGATAAACATCTCGAAATCAACATAGTTTGCAAACATAATTCCAAAATTCTGAAACATCCCCACTTGGTATTTTTGAAAGCTCATATCTTTCTTATACGTCCACCAAATTGTCGTTGGAAAGCTTGAAGAACAAGCTTTCCATTTTACCCCAAAAAAAAAAAAACAAGCTTTCCAACTATATATGATTCACAAGCCATAACTTTCTAAGTAGAGAGCAAAATGCTTTGAATCAACGTTTATTCCTCACAGTTTTCTCTAAATTTTGGGTTTGATTTTCTCTACAATTATAAATGTTTTGACACCAAATTTTAACCATATGTTAAGGCATCACATAGGCTACAAAAATATACTAAAATCATAATCTAAAAAGGTCTCTAAGATTTTATGCCATTAAGAAGTCTAAAATCTTCAAACTCAAAACATGGATTGGACAGCATGAACTTCCCAAAACAAAAAGGTTGGAGAGAGTAGATATTATTGTTTTTGACAATAAAAAGCTGCAAAGAAAATAATAAATTGTACCTTAATGATCGAAGAGTTCAATGTTCTCCACTCGTTGTGATAACGGTATTAGTGATTTTGAACAAAACTACCAATAAAGTCTTGTCCTATATTCCACTGTAAGCACACCCAATTCAAGTTCTATGTATCGAGAGAAAGCCAGAGAAGCGATACCCTTTCTCTCTCTTACATTAAGGTACTTGTAAAGAAATTAGTTTACGGATATAAAGTTTTTCATATTGACACGTACGAAAATCTCAAAATATAAGTGGTGCAAAAGAGGAAGAATGAGTTGCTTCAAAATATTCAAATCTAAAACCACTGAGCGGTAGACCATGACCCAAACGAATTTCAAACATTCCAACTGTGTCAAGATGGACCAAGCCCAACAAACAGTTGAAAACCAAGGTTCTCAAACCTCAACAAAGATTGGTAACACACTTGATTCCTAATTGCAAAGTGGTTTTTAATCTATCAGTATTCAAAATTATATTTTAATTAATTCTTTTTTTTGTTATTATGGATTGACCAACAACCTAATATCCAAAATTTTGACCTAACTAATCTGAGTCGACCGCTTGTAAGGCCCACTTTAGGAGACAGGTCTCCTAGCGTTGATTTTTCCATTCTCATGGGGATCGAAACCCCGTCCATAGTTAAGGGGCGTCAGTTCCTGAACCAACTACGTTATCAGACGTTAGTTATTTTGATTAATTTTGTTAGAATTGTTGTTGGACCATTTTTAGGAGTAAGTTTTTTTAATATTTTTTAAAATTTGAATCCCAATTTTGATTAAGAAAAGTAATATCGTTTTCACTATGCCAATATCCATTAGTTCCCGGAGTCATGGGTTTTGTATTCCAAGGGGGTCAAAAGTCTTATCTTTCTAGTTAGAAGATGTCCCTTTCAGTAATCTATTTCTTGCATTCAGTATAGGAAGTCAAAAGGTGGCGAAGTTGATAAGAAAAAAGATCACTCAAATAGGCCTTTCACCATGACGATTGTTTACAAGCTTGCTTAACCAATCCTTTATCCCATCCATAGGGAGCATGGTCTAAGTGCCAAAAACTTGAATGATATCATAGCAAGAAGATAGTCTCTTCCGAATTTGTCTATGTGTGGTGCTTTCTTTTGGCCATTAACGAATTGAAAGTGCCTGTCTACCTTTGCCTTGTGTTGAGAGTTTCTTTTCTTTTTTCTTTTTTGGTTGAAAAAGGGGCGAAACAGGCCTGAAAGAAGAAACAAGGCCGGGCAAAGCACAAGGAGGACAAAGAGCAAAAACAAGCCTAACTCCCTAAAGAGGTGGTGCCTCTTTTTGTTTTTTTTGTTTTTTTTTTTTTTTACCATAGTTTGGCCATCACCCAATATCTAGAATTTCATCCCGACTAATCTGGATCGATCGCTATAGGACTTATTTTATGGAGACGGATCTCCCAACATTATTTTTTTGATATCTAGGGCGGTGCCTCTTTCATCTTCATGCAAAAGTCTGCTTATCCTAAGTGGAGGATCATGCAGAACAGACTTGCAGGACAAGAGTGTCCTAAATTGACGAGATGGTCTGCACATTTGTTTCCCACTCTATAGGATTGAACAATGTGAGAGGCTCCAACTTACTGATGAGCTAGGAGCAGTCTTCTACAATGGAAAGAGAGGGTGTAGAGTATGAACACCTTTGTCGAGGAGAGAGACTAAAGCCAAAGGAGTCGGATCCGATGATCAGGCTCTTGATGTGTGTTGAGAGTTTCTATGCCTCAAACTGCCGCTACCCATTACACTAACACTCGAATGTCATTTTTTTATTTTATTTTTATAATCAATCGTATCTGAAATTATATTTAATTAATTAGAATCTAATATTATCGAACTTAATTTAGAAAAAAATTTTCCTAATATATTATTTTTAATTATCATTTAAAAATCAAAATTTAATTAATAGATTTAATATGATTACCTATAAAATCATCTATTCATTGATATCGCTAAAATGTAAAGAACAATAAAGAGAGATTCATAACAACTTACTCCATACTGACAATTTCTAGTAGCCATAGTGTATAACTCAGATGGTGGAGCACATAATATCAGATAACTCAACTTGGGTGAAAGCATCCTATGCAGAATCCTAGTTTCCTTTCCACACAACATGTGGTCTCAGGCAAATACCCAAATTTTGAAACTTTCCCATTAGGCCCGTATGTTGATTTCGGCCTTCTAAATGAGTTCACAGCATTTTTAATGGTTATTTAATCTTTTAGTTTAATGGTGAATGTGATTGAGGCTTGTCTCTCACGTGAGCGAAGCATGTGGAAATCTCACGTGAGCACTGCTACTGAATGGTTGGAGTTGGACCAGATTTCATGCCGCGCCAAACATAATGAATGGGCTTTTAAATTTGCAATACAAAATCAATTAGAGAATCCCTTACTGGCCTCACCCATCTAATAGGGATCTTTTTTTAGTCAAAAAGCTTCAATCTTTATTATTGTTTCTTTATATTTAATTCATAAAGTATAGTTTTAAAATTAAGTATCGTCCATAGCACGTGACAGCACTTAATTAGGTTGTCATTCTTGCTCAACTTTGTATTAGAGATTTGTTTACACATGAACTAATAGAGACTGGTGATGGGGGTAGTATACCTTTAAAAAAGGGAAAAGTGGAGGACAGTGGTGTGGTTAGGGTTGTGACAGAACAAAACGTGTATAGATTCCAGAGGATGAGGTTCCCAATGTCACGGCCCTTAAATTAGGGGACTCTTTTGTGCTTGCAGCGCCGTTTACAATTCTTAATTTTCTAAGGCTTTGGCTTTGTATAGTCCCATTTGTAATTCTTTTCCATGGACAGTACCATCCACCTTGTGACATTAATAATTATAAAGTCTTCAATTTTTTTTTTTTATTAGAACTGGATTTAGAATTACACAAAGAAAATAATTCTCGCATAATTATTACATAAGTTGAAATTATTAAAATTTAGACTCGCTCTGTTAAATAAAGTTATTTCATATATCGCTGTCCGATCGATTGGCTAGTAAAAATTGCACTAGACAAAATTTTAAATTGACACGTAAAAAATTTTTTAATGAACTTTTTAGGTGTATAAATTTTGTGCTAATTTATTTTTCTTAAATATAATAAAAATATGAAGAAATAGTTTATATAAATATGATAAAGAGTGATACATAAAATCATTCTAACTCAAATTGTAAAGGTTATAAACAAATACTAATAATATTATTAAACAAAAAGGGTTTGGTTGGGTGAGGAGAGAAAAGAATGGGGATTCCTCAAATCATGTGCAATGGCCTCAAAATGGGGAATTGATTTTGTTAATAGTTACTAAAAAACAACAGAGAGGGTCCCCCTTGTATCCAAATATTTATTTATTTATTTATTTTCTAAACATTATTGTTCTCTGGGGTCTATTTTGGCTTTTTGGCTTTTGGTCTTTTGCCCTTTTTATGTAAGATTATGACCAATCGGAGATTGGGTGACCCATACTTCTTTATTTTTTTTAAGTTAATTAATTAATATTCAGAGTCATATTATTAATTTAATTTAAATTATTATCAATTTTTTTTATGAATAAACTCTTTCAATATTATTTTTTTTTATTTTTAAAATTTAAAATTAAATCTTAATTTAATAATTTAATATTTAATATTTTTTTCATTAAATTAACAGTTATTCTGCATACTTTATTATTAATGTAGTGTTTGGTATCGGTACAGCCAAATGATCGTTGGGTTGTAAATTTTGTTTCATTGCCATTGCCATCTATAGTTACCCAACTCCTTTGTCTTATCTTGTCTCTTGACTAAAGTTCATCCTTCAAATGTTACTTGTACCTTCCGCCAACTCACAGTAACTTTATTTATTTATTTATTTATTTATTTTTACTATTTGCATATATATATATATATATATATATATAATCCTGAGCAACTCTGGTTTTACTCACGCAAATGATTCGGTGCTATTTTCATGTTAAAAGGGTGTGGGATAGATTAGAACACTAGAATTAAGGGTAATTCATTTGAATAAAAGACAACTTAGCTACATCATTTTAATATACTATCTATTACAATTAAAACATTCACCCGATAAAAAAAATACTCTTTAACATAATACAGAAATAAAATGATGGTAGACATATATACACGTAATATTTTCCTTATATCTTTTCTAAAGAGACTGTTTTCATGTTTTAAAATCATAATCTTGAGATCACTAAAAGAGAAACTACATAGTTGTGCTAACATTTGCCCCCATACTATCTATTACAATTACTAGATAAATTATAATCATTAAAATTTAAGTTTATTATATTCACCATTTTTTATTTATATGTTTATACTAAATTTGTTTATCTATTTGCGCTATGAAAATAAGTAGACAGAGAGAAAATTTTTTATATTTCCATGTCTATAATCATTGAATAAAGTGACCATTTATACAAGTTAGAATATTTATATTTAAGGAAAAATTTTAAATTCAAGTTAATTAAATACTCTATCAAATATATGATATATCAATGTATTGTAATAAAATTTTTATATATTGTGATATATGTGATAATATATCTTAATATATGTGGAGATATACCGATAATAATAATAAACGGTAACAGAATGGCGTAGTATGTATGCCCTGGTTCAAGGAGGTTGTGGTGGTCGGCCAAGCTAAGGTAGACACAAAATTCTCAATTATTATAGTTCTTCCATCAAACCCAACTTTGAGAAGGAAACTGACCTAAGTATAGACTATAAAATGCAAATGAAATTTAATGTTTACGTAAGGCAATACGTAATGGATTATTTACCCTATTATTTTTTGGGGGCTTTGATTATTATATAGTGGAAATTAAGATGCTATAGTACGGGCTGGTCTGATTTTGTTGAATAATGTGGGGGGGGGGGTGATTGTCACTTAAAAAGTCATATTCTTCGGAAGAAATAATAATATAATAAATGTGTACGTACACACATGCATGTATAAAGAAATATAAAGGTGGGGGGTGTTGGGTCATTTGGTAGAGCAAAAATAAAAGAAGTGCCATTGGATCAAACAGCAAGAACTGAACCATTTTCACTTCTTTCGATGGATGCTGTTGTGCCCTTGTTTAGGTCAAATTTATTATACAACATACTCATTATTAATTAATTGTTTTAATGCAAGAAATGAAGGGCAATCACACTAACTTGGAGGGTGAAGGGTATAACACGCGCAAATTTAAAAAATTATCCAAAATTTAATTGGTTGTGGTAAAAGTAAATTGTTCACCATGCCTAAGCGCATGGGCTCTGCACTGAGCATGAGCATGGGCACTGCACTGAACATGAGCATGAGCATGAGCATGAGCAAGCTTGCGGAATTACCAATCTTTCGTGATTTTGTACACACCCTTTTGTTTCTTTCTTTTTCTTCTTTTTATTTTCCCTTTGAAAAAAAAAAAATCTATTGCTTTATCTTATAGTCGGTAATAATCAATGTTTATAAGCTTATTTCAGTGTTGAAATGATTTAAAATGATTTATTATTAATATTATTTAAATAACTATTTTTTATGCATGAAAGTAAAATGTTTTGAAAAGGTTATAAATTTAGCCAAGCACTCTATTAAGAATTTCTTTTTCTTTTTTTATTTGATGACATTTTTTTATTCTTTTTTTTTTCTAGTTGGTAATAGGAGGGCGTTTGATTAAATTTATAAAATTTTCAAAACATCTCATAAGGTGTTTGAAAGCATATAATCTCATTAAATTTATTTGATAATTCTTTTTTTTTTTTAAGTTTATAAATTCTAAAAAAATTGTTTAAAACTTATAAGCTATTTAAAAAATTAACTCCAGCCCAACTTTTTTTTTTTTAATTTCTATAAACTAACTAAAATAGCCTATTTAATATTTTATTATCCTGCTTTATGCTTTACATGGTGATTTACATGATAATAACTATGTCATGTCCTTTTTTACTTATTTCAACACAAGAAAGAGATTATAAACACTTAAAAGTTCATGAAGTATCTAGTAAGCAATTGGATTTTATTTTAATTAAACATTTTAACAATTTATTTTCAAAATAAGATTTAGGACTTTATGAGTTCAAGAACCGTCTTATAAATTTTAAAAGGTTATAAACCGTTAAAAATTACTAAATACGATCAAAGTTTGGTAACAAAGAATGTGAACTAATCTCAAATTTAAAATCTTAATTATATCAAAGATTTTCAGGGATTCGAGTTCAAGAAAAATCAATTTTGTTGCATGGGGGCTATTAAATTTTTAAACACACTTTCAATAACCTAAATGTGCCATTGGCCAAAAGTGAGTTAAAGGCACGACTGATTGGAGTATATTTGAAACTTATCTTATATATTGAATTTGATAATCAACTTGATAGTTGGCTGCAACCTTAAATGAAATTGTCAATATAAATGCCAACTAGTGGAGTCTTTTGTGATAGGATTTTGTTTTGAATATGAACATCACTTGCAATAAAAGGTAAAATGTTTTCACCAAAACAAAAAAAAAATTAAAGGTAAAATGGGTACAAGAAGTCATAATATCATCCCATCAAAGAAAATAGATTTAAATTCTAATAATAATTTTAATTTATATGATTTTATGACGGTAATCAACCCCAATATATAATTCATAAATCATCTATTGAATCTTTTTTACAATAAAAGGTATATATATTTGTACGATTTGAATACTTTTCGATGCAAGAAAAATGTTGTTAGATTTATTACCGTAAATATGCATGCGAAAATATATAAATTAAAAATTAAAAATTTATGGATAAATATCTTGATGTGTGGATCTTTAAAATTAATCGGAATCACATAATCTCTTGAATGAATCTCTCGGTTAGGATAGTGATCACGAAATGAACTGTCATCATGAATCCATAACGTCTCAACCCAAAATTTGACGAACCCAATAATGAAAAAAGTTTTCCTATTAAAAAATTTCTCAATCTCTCGATCGTTTTTTCACTTCAAAAAGAAATTACACTTTATCTCTATTTCAACTTCTTCTCTTGGAACGTGCTTTCAAATCACGTCAGATGAAAAATTTTAATCACATCCTTAAGTTAACATACGTACTAGGCATTCGGGAAGAGAGGGAGAGTCCTTTTGGGAGTCACGGGACTTATGGAAATAATAAGAATCAACTCATCATCCTCCAAATAAAAATTTAAAATTAATTTAAAATTATCCCAATAATACTTATATAATTTGAAGTTATTTCAATAATGCCCCTACGTGGGCATACCAACCAACAAATGTGAATGGCCATGGTGTGTCTATGTCCATGAAATTTGGGAATGTTTAAGTTTTTAAGGTGAATAAATCTAACTTAGAATTTTAGAGTTTAGGGTTTCATTTCCAAACCGATCATTGACCTCAGGGACAAACTCAAATCTCTTATAAAGATAATGCAAAAAAGGACAAAGATAACCAGATAAAAGGGAAACCAATAATGCATAAGAAAGCATGGCTGCCCATTACCATTCACAAGGTACACCCTCCCCAGGCATCACCATCCTCACTTTATTTTACTGCATGGGCTTTTTTCTTTTAATCTCCCCCCACCCCTTAAAAAGGCTAATACAACAATATATTCTGCATTCTTTTTGCACTCATTTTTCTTTTTTTTTTTCCTTTTCTTTTTTTCTCGTACATGCATGTATAACTCAATTCACTTTATATGACCCCAATTCATAAGTTAAGGAAACCTTATTTTTTTTTTTGTTATTGAATCCTCTTTCATCTGTCCAAACCAAAGGGGTTTGATACATGGACCCTACATAATCAAAAGACCCACTTGACATTCCATTGTTGAAACTCGTTAAACCCCATACATATAATTGTTTTTTGGATAAAATAAAAAATGGGGTAAATTGGCAATGCACGTGAAAATTCTTAAAAAAAAAAAAGAAAAGATCATAAAAGGTTTTATTTATTGCAGTATTTAGTTTTACTTTTAATTACTATTTTTATTTAAAACAAATTTATCACTCAAATATTCTAAAATATCATATTATCATATTTAATAATATAATTTCTTTATATCAAATTTTATCATCTCAAATTTCTTTTCTTTTTTTTTTTTTGGATTTAAAGAGAGGGTGGGACTAGGCTCTCATGGAGGCCTACCAAAGTGCAGGTCTACTAAAGTGAAGCGGGTGCAATTCACGAGGGGGAGTGAAGTACCAATTGATTGAGAGTGTAACTGAAACTTCAAACAGAGTCACGAAGTCCAGTGTCTTTATGTGAGTATAAAAATTCAGACATGAAGGAAAACACCGTCACTTGAAATTGGAGCTACCTGCTCTCTCTCTCTCTCTCTCTCTCTCTCTCTCTCTCTCTCTCTCTCTCTCTCTCTTACAGATAGGGTCAAAATTTAATCTAAATTATAAACAAAACTGATACTCACAGAACTCTTCCTCCTTACTCATGTACACATGGTGTCTTCTCTTGTGGGGCGTGTCCAAATCTGATAGAGAGAGAATCCAGAGAGAGAGAGGGAGAGGGGGGGGGGGCAGGGCATAGTAGTGTGATGAGAGTGAAAGGTGGGTGGTGGTAGTGGTGGTGGTGTTGCAGTTTTGTTGATCTCTATGCACTTTTCTTTTTCCATTTCTTTATTCATTTTGTTTTTCCAAGTAGCCAGTGAATGAAAATCCATTTCAAGTTTTCTTGAGTTCAAAACAAACAACAACAAGCGGCATAGGGAGAAGCAAAAAAGGAAAAAAAAAAAACACATACACACAACTCAATCCAATGATGCAAAACCAAGAACAAAGGTTTGGAAATTGAGGCAAATGTCGATGCCCTCCAAGAGACACCAATTCTCTTCTTCTTCCTTGAACCGCTCCCCATTTTCATTCTTCTCCTTCTTCTTCTCTCTCTCTCTACTTTCTTCGACAACCCCAGTTTTTGTTGTAGCTAATAATGAAGCTTCAATTCTCTATTCATGGCTTCACACCTCACCTTCACTTTCCTCATCTTCCTCTGCTTCCTCTGTTTTATCAACATGGAACATTCTTGATTCCACCCCATGTAATTGGACTTCCATAAGATGTTCTTCACAAGGTTTTGTCACTGAAATCAACCTACAATCTCTCCCTCTTCAAATCCCAATTCCACTCAATCTCTCTTCGTTTAAATACCTCCAAAAGCTTGTGATTTCTGATGCAAATCTAACAGGAACCATCCCATTTGAGCTTGGAAGTTGCTCACAGTTGAAAACCATAGACTTGAGCTCGAACAGTCTCATTGGAGACATTCCTTCCAGCATTGGAACCCTCAAGAATCTGCAAGATTTGATTCTCAACTCCAATCAACTAACTGGGAAAATCCCAGTTGAGCTCACAAATTGTTCCAATCTCATCAATCTCTTACTCTTTGATAATCAGTTATCAGGCAGCATTCCTCCGGAGTTTGGAAAATTATCGAATCTTGAAGTTTTGAGGGCTGGAGGGAACAAGGACATTGTTGGAAAGATCCCAGATGAGCTTGGAGATTGCAAGAACCTTACTGTGATTGGTTTGGCTGATACTCGAGTTTCAGGGTCTATACCATCATCATTAAGCAAGCTTGGGAGGCTTCAAACACTGTCAGTTTACACTGCCATGCTTTCTGGTGAAATCCCATCTGAATTAGGTAACTGTTCTGAGCTCGTTAACTTATACTTGTATGAAAATGCTCTTTCGGGTTCGATTCCGGTTGAGCTTGGAAGGCTTAGCAAGCTTGAAAAATTGTTGCTCTGGCAAAATGACTTGATGGGCGTTATTCCTGAAGAGATTGGAAATTGTAGTAGCTTGACTATGATTGATCTGTCATTGAATTCTCTCTCTGGAAGCATACCTTTGTCTTTTGGTGGTCTTGTGGAGCTTGAGGAGTTGATGCTAAGTGACAACAATGTGTCTGGTTCCATTCCATCCAATCTATCTAATGCTACTAGTTTAGTGCAGTTGCAACTTGACACGAATCAGATATCTGGTCTGATTCCGCCAGAGCTTGGTCAGTTGTCCAATCTTGTTGTATTCTTTGCTTGGCAAAACCAGCTTGAAGGGAGCATTCCTTCGAGTTTGGCAAGTTGTGCTAGTCTACAAGCACTGGATTTGTCTCACAATGCACTCACAGGTAGCATTCCTGTAGGCTTGTTTCAGCTTCGAAACCTTACTAAGCTTTTGTTGATATCTAATGACATTTCGGGCTCTATCCCACCTGAAATTGGTAATTGTAGTTCTCTGGTGAGGCTGAGGCTTGGAAACAATCGAATCATTGGTAATATCCCTAAGCAGATTGGAGGTCTAAAGAGCTTAAATTTTCTTGATGTGTCTAGCAATCACCTTTCTGGGTCTGTGCCTGATGAGATTGGGAATTGCTCAGAGTTACAAATGGTGGATATTAGTAATAACATACTTGAGGGTGGTCTGCCTAACTCAATTTCGTCATTAACTGGTTTGCAAGTGTTGGATGTTTCATTGAATCAATTTGTTGGTCCCATCCCTGCAAGTTTTGGTCGACTAATGTCCTTGAACAAGCTCATGTTAAGCAAGAATTCTTTGTCTGGATCAATACCTTCATCCCTTGGTCTATGTTCAAGTCTCCAATTGCTTGATCTTAGTAGTAACCAGCTTGTAGGAACAGTACCAACAGAGTTGTGTAAGATTGAGGCACTTGAGATTGCCCTTAACCTTAGTTGCAATGCACTAACAGGTCAAATTCCATCACAAATTTCAACACTCAACAAGCTTTCGATACTAGACCTTTCTCACAACAAACTTGAAGGGAGTTTAGCCCCTCTTGCAGCCCTTGACAATCTTGTTTCTCTCAATGTCTCTTACAACAACTTCACAGGTTATCTTCCTGATAACAAGCTTTTCCGACAGTTGGCAGCGGCAGACCTTGAAGGAAATAAAGGATTGTGTACTCAAGGCAATTCATGTTTCTTGAGCAATGTTGCAGGGTCAGGATTGAACAATGCAGATAGCGCAAAGCGGTCACGGAGAATTAAGCTGGCAATAGTACTGTTGATCACTATGACAATAGCAATGGTGGTGATGGGTACTATTGCAGTTATTCGTGCACGGAGGACTACTAGGGACGATGATGAGTCAGAGATTGGGGGAAATTCGTGGCCTTGGCAATTCACTCCATTCCAAAAGCTTAATTTTTCAGTAGAACAAGTTCTGAAATGCTTAGTTGATGGCAATGTGATTGGCAAAGGGTGTTCTGGAGTTGTTTATCGTGCTGACATGGACAGTGGTGAAGTCATTGCAGTGAAGAAATTGTGGCCAACAACTATGGCCACAACAAATGGTACCAGAGAGGAAAAAAGTGGTGTTCGTGATTCATTTTCTGCTGAAGTAAGGACTCTTGGGTCGATCCGCCATAAGAACATTGTTAGGTTCTTGGGGTGTTGTTGGAATAAAAGCACAAGATTGCTTATGTAT
This sequence comes from Dillenia suffruticosa, assembly GCA_033439265.1. Lineage (NCBI taxonomy): Eukaryota > Viridiplantae > Streptophyta > Magnoliopsida > Dilleniales > Dilleniaceae > Dillenia > Dillenia suffruticosa. Next base: position 14,492,317 of record JAVTVX010000001.1, read on the forward strand.
GACTATATGCCTAATGGAAGCTTAGGAAGCCTTCTACATGAGAGGTCTGGAGACTCCTTGGAGTGGGAGCTTAGGTACCAGATTTTATTGGGAGCCGCTCAAGGACTTGCTTATTTACATCATGATTGTGTGCCTCCTATTGTTCATAGAGACATCAAGGCCAATAATATTCTTATTGGTCTCGAGTTTGAGCCTTATATTGCTGATTTTGGCCTCGCCAAGCTTGTGGATGATGGTGATTTCGCTAGGTCTTCCAACACTGTTGCAGGCTCCTATGGCTACATTGCTCCTGGTCAGCATTTACTTCCATATATCAACTTATTTCCATATGTGTGTCATCCTAGAAATTTATTGCTTTATTACTGATGAAGTAATGACCCATTATTTTTCTGTCTAATTTCAGAATATGGATATATGATGAAGATAACAGAGAAGAGCGATGTGTACAGCTATGGTGTTGTTATGTTGGAGGTTCTAACAGGGAAGCAACCAATTGATCCAACGATACCGGAAGGACTTCATGTAGTGGATTGGGTGAGACAGAAGAAGGGAGGAATAGAAGTTCTAGATCAAAGCTTGCTATCAAGACCAGAGTCCGAAATCGATGAAATGATGCAAGCACTCGGCATAGCCTTATTGTGCGTGAATTCCTCCCCTGATGAACGGCCTACCATGAAGGATGTAGCGGCAATGCTAAAAGAGATCAAGCATGAAAGAGAAGAGTATGCTAAGGTTGATGTACTCCTCAAAGGGTCTCCGGCAACAAACATTCAAGAAACTAAGAGCTCAAGTGGAGTTTTTGGCACATCATCATCAACACCGGCAATGCCTAGTTTGTATCCAAAGAGCAATAACACAAGCTTCTCTGCATCTTCATTGCTTTATTCATCTTCATCTAATGCAAGAATTGGGTTCAAGTGAAGTTTTCCTTTATTGGGCACTAGAACAGCTTTTTGAAGAGCGGAAGTTTGTTGCTATATTAAATTTCATATTTAGTTGTTAAGTATTCTGATTTTCTCCTGTAAAGAAGAAAATTGTCCTGAGATTTGATTGTTATAAGCTAAATGCAGTGAGCAACAAATGAAGCCAACATTTTCAAGTCCGGCTTTTTAAAGTTTTTATGATATGTTATCCAGAAACAAATAATACCCTTGTCCATTTCTGAGTTTAAGCCACTGAATTATCAGTTGGCTATGTCACTAGATCAGCCATTTTCAAATTACTTGATAAAAGCATTATTTGGATCTTTGTGTGCATAAAGAGAATTATCCCATGAATGTGCAACATATTAGTATAGAATTTATTGACTGATTTGGTGGAGCATAGTAAAAAAAGGAAAAAAAATGAATTAATCAATCTTATACTCATTTTTATTCATATTATATATTATGCCTGAAAGGAGTTAGTCAAGATTTGGAGGAGAGACACTTGCTGGTTGGTTACCCGGCTGATAGAAATGACATGCCTCTCAACCCCAGTGGGCTCCAAGAGGTACATTCCTAACCATGTGTTGCCAACATTCCTGCTCATCAAATGCCATGAATAGTTAAAACGAGATTCTGCTACCCCTTTCTTCTAGTATTGTAACTAAATAGATAATAATGCACCACCAAATTAAACACCAATCCAACAACAGATTCAACTTTTGGCAAATAATTACCCATCTTTTCCTACGGCAAGAGTTGTATTTTTTATTCTTGATGCTTGCATGGTTAGAGGGTGAAATTTGACGATAGAATTGCTTCTTTGGTGAATTTTAGATCATGAGTTTGAGGTGTAAAAGTAGTTTTCTTGTAAAAATATAAAGGGAAATCTGCGTATATATACGTCTACTTTTCTTATCCTCGCACTAAGTCAGGGAGTGGTTTGTACACCGATGAGCCCTTATACTTGCATGGCTATGATTACTTGTCCGGTCTCAAGAGTTCTTAAACTTAGGAATTACGTGCAATGTCTCTATACTTTATACCAAAATTTCAATGAAATTTTCGAGATCAATTTTATGGCGATCGATCTCTTAAATTTTAAAATATGATATAACAGAGCCATTTGGTTGACACTGTCGAAAATGTGACCGTCATCTGCTGACATAGTAAATGAATTTGCTAATTTGTAAATAACTTGACAGGTATTACTAACGTAACAATTACCATATCAGCAACACAACTCACTATTATCTAGAGAGAGAGAGGAGAGTAATTGAGAAGGTGTCTGTGCGCGCGCATGAGAATGAGAGAGAGAGAGGAAAGAGTTGCTCGGGAGAGAGAGAGAGAGAGAGAGATTGTTCGAAGATTGAGGGTAAGAGAGAGTTTTTCAGAGATAAGAGTGAGTGTGAGAGGGGAAAGAGTGTTTCTGAGAGAAAGAGAGAGGGAGAGATAGAGAGAGAGAGGTTCTATTGAAATCAAGGGAGTTTGAGAAAGAGTGAGAGAGAGGAAAGAGTGTTTCATAGAAAGACTCAGGTGGAGACTCTATCCATAATTTAGTTTGCCATTCATGATCTCCAGAAATACATCAATTCCTTCTGCATTTCAACTCAAAATGAAGTTCTGATGGTTCAGAAACGGTGAATACGTAAATGTAGGTTGATTTTGAATACCACTTTGAGCCCCCACACCTGAATCTTCATCTTTCAAGGTGGTACCCTCATGGTTGAAACTGCAAAAGAAGAATTTCATCAAATTGGGCATTGAAATTCCTCTTGCTCTTTCGAAACCATGTTTAAAAGTTATTAGGAACTTGAATTAAGGCTCTATCTTCAAGAAAATGGAGGATTTTAACCTTTTGAGTTTTCATTAAAGGCAGACCGCTAGAGTGAGGGGGATGACTGAGAGCTCAAATTCCTAAATTAAAACTGAAATGTAACTTCATGGTGAATGAAAAACTATTCTAAGACAAAATACAAATGAGAGAATGATCTTTGGGCATGATTTAAAGCTTTGACCTTGTAATCAATGGTAGAGAGTATAGTAGAAAAAGGCGAATTCGAACTACTTGGAAGACGAAATCAATAGAGCAAGGAACAGACAACAACGATGGTGGCTTAGGCGAATTGAGGCAAAAATGGAGGCGGTAATGGTGTGATGATGCAGAGATGAAATCGAAAAGGCGAAGACTAAGGCAGTGCAGGCCGAAGTCAAGTGAACAATCTGGGAATTAGGTGGATGGAATCGAACGATGAAGGAGACGACGGCTAAAGGCAAAATTGAAACTTTAGTCTTTAAGGTATGATTTTAGATTTGAATTCTTATACGAAAAAAAATTGAAATTTGTGAATACAAAATGAAAATAAAAAAAATTGATGAACAACAATACCTATTCACGTCATCCACAACTCAACAAATCTTCTCACCACATCAGCCCATAACGACCATATGACGTCAACTAAAAGATCCAATGGTACAGTATTTTAAAGCGTAAGAATTGGATCATTGATCTTGAAGAGCCAATTGAATTGTCAGTATAAAGTTCACGGACATTGCATACAAGTTCCCATCTTAAACTTTGATTTCTAACCTCATCATCCTTAAACTTTCAAACGATCAAACTTAGAAATTTATAGGGAAAATGTTGACGATGGATGGATGATGCATGACTCTATGTCGTAAACTAGACTCCATTTGGGATTAGAGATAAAGGTCTTCTCTCCATTTGGGACTAAACGATGCATGACTCTATGTCGTCAACTACACTGTTTAAACAACTTCTGCATTTCAACGCATGATCCATAGTTTTGGGACTAGAGATACAATTTGGCTGCATTTGCATTGTGAGAATTTCTCCACCCCTTTGATGAGTAACAAATACCTCAAACATCGATCTATTTTGTGTAAATTTGAGTCACCCGTCTTCTTTCGGCTTTTGGGTACCAATTATAATGAGATAAAATATTAAATCTCATGTTTAAATATCGGATTCAAAATTTAAAAATAAAATATTATAATAGAAGAGTCATTTTTCGAAAAGGGTTTTGGAAAGGAGAAAAAAAAATAATAAAACTACAAATCTCAGCCTTATAAGTCAAAAGTGAGGCCCAAATTTTGAGTTGGGCATCTAACCCCATTTTGACAGAAGTGTGTGCCCATGCTATGTACCCAGTTGTAGATGACCCACTTTTCCCTCATTCCCTAGTTAGGCAATCAGAGATTCAGATGAAGAGAATTGATTCCTAATTTTGCTTCCCAAGAATCTTTAGACTGCAGGGCAGTGCATAAGCCCAGCTGGCTTTTCGTTTTGGCCATTGCACGGCGTCACACACAATTTTGTGAACCCCATCATACTGCACGAAAATTTCCATCAAAATTTATAATATTTTTTTTTCTGAAAAATTTCCCTAAATAAAATGAACCCCTCCGCTTAAAAATTTGTAAAATCCCATACACAAGAAGCAATTATTAGTCGAATTAAAAATAAAACTTTTATTCAAAGAAACAATATATTTTTTTTCATTTTGGAAAGAGAAGAAAAATGAATTGCCAATGACTTTGAAGGATTGATTTGGAAAGCAAACATTTATTAGCCGAATCACTTGCCCAAGACTTTGTTCTTGATCATCTCGCCGGCAGCCTTTGAAACATCTTTAGCCATTTGTCTCACCTATTCCGAAAATAAAAAAAAAAAAAAAACAATGCAAAACCTAATTAATCCATTACTCAGTTTTGCTTCATTTTTAACCAATAATACAAACGTACATTTTTAGATAACAAAGATACACTATTCCCTCTCTCTCTCTCTCTCTCAAAGTATAATATGAATACTAAATTAAGAACAAGAGCTAACACAACTTTTGAAGGAAATATGAATATCTACAAAACGAAGGGATCAAATAAATTAGAAAAAGAAATATTCAAGAAATTTTATAACTTTGAAAACTATAAATACACAATTTTTTTTATATTATATCTAAAATCATATTCTAATTAATTCAGTCTAGAACTTGCAGTTGTCCATTTAAAAGAGCCAACCTCCCAACATAGTATACTCCATACCCAAGTCGCGAATCAAACCATGACAACTTTTATATCACACTTTGGTTGAGTAGATAAGTCCGGCAAAACAATATATAACTTTTTGTATTTTTTTATTGCTAGTATTTGAACTTTACATTTTTCTAGTAATTTTCGCAACAGAGAAGTGTTCATTGGACTTGTTTTCTAAAAATGTTTTACACAGTATTTAAGTTTTAATTTAAATTTATTACAAATTGATCCATATGAGTGAGCGTTTGTAATTCTTCTCTGCAAGAATATTGCTTGAACAACCCTTTTTCTTCTCTCCTTCCTTTCCGGATTGTTTGCAAAGGTTTTGTTTGAATAATCCCCATTCTTTTCTTTTCTTGTTACTCGTTCGATCTTATGGAAACTTAGATTTGATAAGGTATTCAACTGCTCGACCAAAGTCGACAATTCGCACCAAAAATATTATCCCGAGGCATATTTTTGGCCCAGAACTTAAGGGATTCAGCTGCGAAATCTAATGGTGGCTCTCACAATTCTGTTTGGGTGATTTAATTAAATGCTTGCTGTGTGTAGAATTTAATTCTCTAGATTTGCTTTGAGACGTATACATATGTTTTGGAATCCAGTGCTAAATTTTGATGAACTTATCAAGCGAGAGCAGAAGGAGACAAATCTAGCATATTTTTCATGAGGGTAGTAAATATGCTATTTATCTAGAGAGAGTTCGACTGAATTTATAAATTATTCAAAATATTTGGTAAAAAATTTATATAGTGTTCAAAATAAGTTTAGTCTAACGAACCCTAACCAAATTAAAATACTTGTCAAGATGATGTTTTGCTTATATGGCAATTCCCCGCTCGTGGGATGTGGGCTTGGCTTAGAAGGGATACAAGGCCTTGAAGCTACTATCACACCCTAAGGCAATCAGCCCATAAAATATTAAAAATAAATTCCAATGTATACATTTTTAATGATATTTAAAAAAATATACATATTACTAAAATACTACTAAAAATTATTACCACTAAAAGACCTAAAAATGTTACAAAATTTCATTACAATACTGTTTATTCTTAAAAAGTATATAAAATCCGCCTGTATTTTCAACACCTGATTCATTTACTCTTTTGGGGGCATGTCCACTCTCATTAATTAATTACCAAATTATTTTATATAAATCATTGTTATTTTATAATTATATTAAATTCGATTAAATATAATTTAAATCAAATTAATTTATTTTCCATGCGCTTCGTCCAATTAGTCATTGGTACATTCTGTTTAATATCATTAGAATTCAATCTTAGCAACTTGCTTTCTATATTTTTCACACTCTATCAAAAATAAAAATCGAAAATTAAATCAAATGATAATTTTTGGGGGTACCGGTCCGATGGTCGAGTCAACGGCGTCTCTGACAACTTGGGTAGTCTTCTGGACTCCTTTTGCCGCCGCTTTCACCGCCTCTGCTGCTTCTTCAACAGCCGCCTCGGCTTTTGGGCTCTTATCACTTGAATCCTTTTTGAAAATAAATAAATAAATAAATAAATAAATCAATCTCAATAACCAATAAAATTCTGATTCTATCTCCACGAAGATTAAAATTACAGTCACATGCATGCCAAGAATCGGTTGCTTTGGCTAATTCTAGGGAATTTTGGAGTACAATTTTGCATTTAATGGTACCACGGCATCGTTTCTTAATGAAAGAAAAGATTGGAATTAGTATGCGCCAATCAATTGCAAATAGAGAGAGAGAGAGAGAGAGAGAGAGAGAGAGAGAGAGAGGGCACAACTAACCTTTTGCAATGGTCTTGGTGACGCTGTTACAAATGCTCTAGTAGTTCTCAAACGTCGGCCGTTTAAAGCTGCTAATATGGAGATCTGATTTGATAAAATTGTTGGAGTAGCCATTGTTTTTTCCTTTGCTTCGTTTAATTTAGAAGCCAAACCTTTGAGTTGTGGGGAAATAAATATTGAGGGGGAGAGAGAGAGGGAGAGAGAGGGGGAGAGAGAGAATGCAGTTACCATACGTTTATCTGTGAAGTTGGCGAGGAATTCTCACTTGTTTGTTTAGAGAACTGCTCCCAACTCTACCGGGTCGTAAGGGAGTTTTCGCATCACCCCATATTCTAGTTTGATTTGTTAAAAAGCGCACTCCTGGAAATGAATTTCCAAGAATACATTTTTTTTTTCTTTATTCCGATTTGTTTCGGGTTAATAACTAATTAATATAAGATACGTGTGATAATTTATTTAATTTATTTAAATCTGAGTTAATTTATTTTATTATAATTATTTGAAAAGTTTAAAATAATAAAAATAAAAATAATGATATAAAAAAATTTATAAATGATGAGAATTTTATAATTACAAAATTGAAATATTAATATTTTGATGACAAATTTGCCTTCTAACTATTAAAAAAAAAATAATTCTATTTCAATTTTATAATGGCTTTCTGTAATCCATAACCATAAGCGTCGATTATAGCATACACAAATACTTTTTAATTTTGTAGTTTAGTATAACAATTTTTGACATGATTATTTCTAAATATAAATAAATTATTATAAAATATTTTTCAGCAATTTAAATTATTTTTATTTCCAGATAAATGTTTAAAACATTTTTTTTCCATATAAGACATAGCCGAGATATCTTATGTATGAGAATCATTTTCCTCAAGTAATCATTATTGTTCCTTTCACTCCGCATGGTATACCCTTCAAATCTTTTCTACAAAATTTTAATCCAATCTCTTTCGATTTTCCATCAGTATCTTACATTTATATATAAGACAATTCAATTAAAGGTCCATATATCAAGAATTTTTTTTGATTTTTTTTTTGAAAATATTTTTGCAAGGAAAAAAGAAAGAAGAATAATTTTTTTTTTTTTAGTGGAGAAGACTAGCCAAAGGAAAGAGGATGGGAAACCAAAAAACTATCAGATTTTTCATTCTATTTACTTTAATAAAAACAAATAAGAAAGAAAGAAAGAAAATTTGAAAGAGGTTTACAGAAAGAAATGGTTTCACTTCAGATTGAGACTTGTGGTTTTGCTCCTTGCCCTCTTGCCATCTCTGTCAGACACTCCAAATGCAGAAACCAAATGGGAGTAGAGTGTAATAGATTAAACATACAAACAGGATAGATTGTTAGAGCCAAATCGATGAGACAAAAAGTTGTTTGATGAACCAAAATGATGATACAAAAATCTATTTAACAATTTATCAAACAGTCGTGATGAAGATTGGATTAATAATCTAGAATTTCATTGGAAATTTCTGTCTGGGTTGGGTATTGAATTTTATCCTTTTGTCTCAAAAGGGAAGGAAGGAGGGAGAGAGAGAACGACCACGACCCGGTCAAAGTAAGAAGAAGATAGAAAGAAAGGGAGAGAGAGTAACCTTGTAATTCAGACGTAACCCTTAATTCAAATGTAACCTCTGAGTTAGGGAATTCAGTGTCACATACAACTCATTTTATGGCTTAATAAGTGGCATAGATACAAAAAAGTTAAAAAGAATTATTAATAACATTATAATCTTAATGGACATTGATAGTAATATTAATAACTTGATAGCTTTGGTTTTGGTATGATGCATCTTTTTGAATGTTAAGATTTGTTATGGTACTCTCCTTTTCGCCCTAATTTAGACTTATGTATTTGAACGATATTCAAAGTCCCTCACTGAATTGGAACAAAAGCAGAACCAGATAATTTTAGTTTGGCCAGAAATTTGGAACAAGAACATTCAAGATGGTTCTAATCCGGTTCCGGTTTTAGATCATAATAGTTTCAGTTTTAGTTTGATTTTGGTTCCGATGGTTTTGTATATTTTTTGTGGCTTATTTATATTTTTATGGTTCTCATTAGTTTTTATGGTTCCTTGAAGGTTTGATTTTCAATTTCTATCACAAGATTCATTCAAGGTTGTAGTCTCATATTTGGTTTTTAAGAAACCACAGCGGTACCAACATTGGTTGGCATAGTTGGCAAAGGGTGCTGCGTCCCTTTATTATACCCGGATTCGATTCGACATGGGAATAGAAAAAACAATTGTTGAGAGACTCGACCTCGTAAAACGAACCCTATAGTGATCGATCTAGATTTAGTCAGAATAAAGTCTCAAATACTGAACGATGACTTAACCAAGATACCAAAAAAAAAAAAAAAACCCATAGAGGTTGGAAGTTTTCAATTTTAGAATGGAACTGAATTGAATTTATTTTCACGATTCTAATTTAAATTATAAAGTTTTGTTTTGGATTAGTTTTAGTTTAACATCGAAACCATAACCTTTAATTGCCTGATAACCAAATTACTAAAGTTTGTAGAAAATATTTGCAGAAAATAAGTCATATGTTTAGCTAAACATTTGTATTATCAATTTTTCTTTGAACTCTGTGTTTTTCTAAATTTTGAGGAACTCAAGTTAAAATGGTTATACATACAAATTTTGGATAAATCAAAGAAAGTAATAAAAATTGGTAAGCATTCTTAAGCCATGTGAGTCATCATCCCTTCCTCTCTTACTTTTAACTTCTCAATGTTCACAAATTGGTTCACAGATTTTTTTTCTTTTAATTAGAAATTTAGTGATTGCCATTTTTCCAAATATAATATTATTCAAAATGCCCCTTTTCTATCTGAATATGCTCTATTTGGGGAGGATAACACTACAAATGGTATATTCCAAATGAAAAATGGCAGGAGATATTTATCATTTTCCTTTTTGTTTCAATGTTTTTATCCTCCCTAATAATTGTGCTATGTTAAAATTCGATACTTTATCATCATATTTTTTCTTTCAAAATGCTATATTCTCAAATTAATTGTCACAACATGTGTCAATAATAAATAGATTACTAATGTATAGTATGCTATATTAAAATTCATTACTTCTCTACATAAATTTTTACTAGCAATTTATTTTCCACACGGATGGAAGAGACTACCTCAGACTCTTTCATCTTCGTCACTATCCGCCTCGAGCAAGTTTTGATTATTTTTCTTTGTCTATTTTTGATTTATTTTATTTTCTTTTTAGTTTATTTAGTTCTTTAAGTTTATTGAACTCTTATTTATTTATTTTTTGGGTTACATGGGGAGCAGGAAAACTAACAGAAAAATGATAGCTCATGAATATCATGCCTTAACGCTCTATAAACCTCACAAGGAGGAGCATACAACTCATGAATCCTTGGGGGGGGGGGACTGAATGACCCATATGGACTAAACTATTAGCACATTGATTACTTTCACGAGGAACAAATCGAATATCATAAATTCTATCTAGACACATTAAATTATGGCATTCATGAATAATATAAAGACCAATAAGATGGGCCACCCCTTGGGATGAGAGAGCTTTGACAAGCTTAGTTGAATCCAACTTAACGATCATTTTCAAACAAAGCACCAGCCCGAATCCCTTCGTAACTCCATATAACTCGGCCATAATAGGGTCAGCTACCCCCATATTTCCTATGAAACCACGGATCCATAAACCAAACTCATCTTGAATAAGGCCACCCACTCCAGCTAAGCGGGAATGCAAAAGAGATGATCCATCTGTATTCAACTTCTAAGTTCTTGTTGGAGGGGGGACCAAGAGATCCAATGGCCCACACACGGGATCTGAATGGAGCTCCTAAAAATAACAATGTCCCTCTCTTGAACGTACCTATCAACAGTGTATAAATGAAGGACAAAGACCACACGGAGAAGGTGATACTTCGAACACATGGCAACATCGGGGAAAAATATTATAATTGTCGCAAATTAGCGACGGATATAATTTCGTCACAAAATTCGTCACAAAAATTAGCAACTCAAATATTTTTTGTTGAAATTTTCCAACCAATTTTACGACGAAAATAATCTGTAGCAAATATATTCGTTGCAAAAATTACCAACCAATACTTTTTGGTTGCAATTTTCCGACAAATTTTACCACAAAAAAACGTCCTGAAATTCGTTGGAAAAATTTCCAACAACAAAATATTTGTTGTAAAAGTCGTCGTAAAAATAAGCAACCAAAACATATTTGTTGCATTTTTTCGACGAATTTTGCGATGAAAAATTCTGTTGCGAAAATAGTCGTCGCAAAATTCGTCGGATAAATTAGCATCAAAAATTTTTTGTTGCAAATTTGCGACAAATTTTGTGACGACTTTTCTTTGTCACAAATTAGCGACGAATTTTTTGCGTTGCAAATTTCCAACAAAGATTTTTTGTTGCTAATATTTGCAACAAATTTTGCAACGAAAATAATTGCATCGTAATTTGCGACAAATTTTATTCGTCGTTGGAGTGCGACGAATATTTAGTTGTCGTAAAATTTGTCGCAGAATTGCGACAAAATCGACGACGTATTTTGCGACGAATTTTGCGACGAAATGTAAAAGATTCAGCAACAAATTTTACAACGAATATCAGAATCAGCGACGAAATTAGCGACGAGTCGAGAAAATTTGCGATAAAAAAATGTCATTTGTTTAATTTTTACACCAAATTTCCATATATATCATATCCCTCCCTGATAGTTTCACCCAACCAGTTTATGAATAAAACCGCCAACATCATCATCAACAAACCATCCAGGGTACCATCCAACAGTCAATAATACGACATTTATGCAGTCTCTACTCATTCAAACAACTAACCATCTAATAGTATCAATCAAATAATAATTAAAAAAGCACTACCATCGTCATGAAATAATAATAAACAGTAATAAATAAGTAACAGAATATCAAATATATAGAAATATAAACCAAATTCTAATGACAAGTCTAATTAAATATAAACGTGAAATAAAAACTATTTCAAGAAACATTAGCACCATCATCGTCACCATCACCGTTACCGTTACCGCCACCGTCACCATCACCATCACCATCACCATCACCAAATATGTCAAAATCATCATCACCATCATTTGGAGGAGATAGAAAAGGGGGAATCGAACTTGAAGCGAAAACTAACTGAAGATGCTGCATTATAAGTCTTTGTTGTGCGTGAAACTCTTCAAATTCATTGTCTCTTCGCTGCTGTTTTACGCGCATGGCTTGAAGTTCATTGTCTCTTCGGCGCTGTTCTACGCGCATGGCTTGAAGTTCATTGTCTTTTTCTGCTAACAGCTTCTTCATGTGGCTCAGCTCTTGGTTCATCTGCATTAATTCTGCTCTTACTGGTGTTTGGGAGGAAGAACATAGACCACTGAGTCTGCAAGTTCTACTCAACGAGCCCATCCCAAGTACTCTTCCCTGCTTTGGTCCACCAGTTGCCTCGAGCCATAAAGCCATATCATTAACAGATGGCTCTGACGTAGCAGCATCATCACTACCACTGGAATTTCTAAGTACAAACTGATCATATTTCTCCTGCATTTTCATAAAAGAAATTAAAAGATAAATAAAATAACAATATACTAAAATATCCAACAAAAGAAATACAAGTGTTAATTAACAGTTTAACAATGTAATAAAATATCCAACAAATAAATTCAAAATACAAAATTGTATTCCAAGTGATTGACAATAAAGAATAAGACACAAAAATTAATATGTGAATCAATTATTATAAATTTAATAGACTTATGGAATTAAAATTACACATATTTATATTTATCTATTTAGTTGCTTCATCCATTAGAATGATATTTAGATAGTGAGAAGTGTTGTAATTGAAATTAAAATTCAACTACTATTACAAGTTTAAAACTATAACAGATTGAATAAAGGAAAAAGTTATATTAGTACACAACATAATGAACCAACCATTTGAGATTGACGTAACAAATTTGATATTATGTATTCTCTAATTTTAATAAATAATGAAAAAAATATATATATAAAAATTAGAAATGAAAAGTTCAATTTAAGTAGTGGAAAAAATATTGAAATAGACAAATCTATTAAATTCTTATTCTAATGTTGTTATGATAAATTAAGTATAATATGTTAAAATCTTTGTTACAAAGTTTCTATAAAACAATTTAAAATTTTGAAATTACATACCATAACCGCTCTAACTCTCTCCCCACTCCAGGTCTTGTCTTTTTTCTGAAAAGTCCGTGCGAAAGTCTCTCTAAATGATGGCAGTGATCCTATTTCCTTTGTCTAAAAAAACAAAACACCGTTAGATGAAATAATGAAAAAATAAATGAATTAAATTCAAAAAAATAATAATTGAAAGAAATTATCTTTCTATTTCTATACTCATCAATATTGATAGAGCCTCCCGCATATGTAGCAGATGATTCCCCAGAATTATAAGATCGATTTTTTTTATTCTGGTCACTCCTCCGTCGACTCTTATCGGAATCCCAGAAGTTTAAAATCTTGAACCAATTTTCTTCGGTGATGCAGTGTGGCTTCTTTCGGCTCTTTTTTGTATGATTTAGTACATCTCGGATGTGATGACCACATTTTTTCTTAAAACTTCTTCTTATTTCAAGTTTCTCGATCTTATCCCAATTGAACTTTCACTTCAATAAAAAACCACAAAAAGTTATATTTAAATTATACACTTATTTTTATATCTAAACTTAGAGGCCTCATTTACCTTGAATTCTCTCCACCATAACTCTTTGATATCATCTGCAGTACTTGTGTAAGATATCGATGCTCCTCCCCAATGGTTGTTAATGATTCTATTTAGCTAATGAATAACATATACAGAATTTGTGAATCTATCATAAAATTAGAAACAAAAAAAATTGTTAGTAAAAAAAATATTTAAATAAACTAATCAGCTATATAAATAAAGAAACTATTGTGATAATATTTTAAAATTTACTATTTACGAATCTCCACAAGGGGATATCACCTCTCGCGTATCTCCCCCCTCAATGTGTGAATCTTGCATTGAAGGTACAACTGAAGGTGCAACTGAAGGAAACGGTGAAGGTGTATCAGTATAAGGCGAAGGGGCATGGGAAGGTGCAGCTGAAACGGACGGTGACGCCGAAGAGTTTGGCCTTGCATCAAAAGATCGTCTATGTCCTCCACGTTGAAACTGTAACAAGAGTTTTTTCTTGCAAGCAATGAAAATTGCATGTTTATAAAAAATATAATAGAGTATATGAAGAAACATACCATATTTAATTTGTCGTCCGAAATGATTTAAAAAAAAAAACAACGTATTAGCAAATAATATTTCGAAAATGAAACATGAGACACTAAATATAACATACAAATTGAGAAACGAAATATGGAAATCTAAATGTATTTTCACATTCAAACAATAAAATAAAAGTTAATATAATAATAAATCTTTAAAAAACAATATTTACGGACGATCAAAAATCAAAGTCATCATTGTCATCATTTTCCTCATTATCAGATTCTTCAACATCAAATTCATCTTCATCCTCATCTTCATCATCTGTCTCAAAATCAGGTTCTTCATCGCCAGCCTCATGAATTTCATTTTGATCGACATCTATCATTATTACACGTGGATCTCGTAATGTTGGAATAATATATTCCTCTGTCTGAAATGTGTTAGTTACATCCTCTTGTTGATATGCTATGTCTTCCCAACGTTTCTCAATTTTCTTTCATGCTTTCGTTTTACAAACAGCCCATCAATCAATTTTGTCACGTTTCAAACTAGGATATGATGCATAATACACTTGAATCGCTTGTTGTGCCAATATGAATGGTTCATATCTTTTATAAAATTTTTTATGATTCATATCAACCAAATTAAACTTTGGATGCACATCCATCCCTTTTACGGGGTCAAACCATTGGCACATAAATAAAACGACTCGCAACTCTGCTCCAATGTACTTTACCTCAATAATTTCATCCAACAAACCATAAAACTCATCTTTTACACCTCCATCGTTGGATGACTGAACGCAAACACCACTATTCAAAGTAGCTTTTCCGGTTCTATATTCTTGAGTGTGAAAATTATACCCGTTTATAAAATATGATGGCCAAGTTCGTGCCGTTGAATTTGGACCCCATGATAGATTAATTAACAATTCGTATTCAACTTGATCTTGATTACATTAAACCTGAAGTAAAATAAATGTGTTATTTTTTTAATAATCAAATATTATAAAATTTAACATTCACAAAACTAACATATGTTTTGAACCATGCTGCAAATTCTTCATCGCACACACGATTGAACTCATGCATTGATAGTTCAGACCGTGAATGTTGAAAAATCCTACGATTAAAGAAGACGATTTATGTCAAAAACCTTAACAAAACAAAGAATACATTTTTTATATTTCAGAACAAAGGACTTACTCGAAATATGGCGTAACTTCTGGACAGTTCAGTAAAATATATGTATGGGCTGCCCGCCATTCTTTAGCAGTTAAATATCTAAACTTACATGACCCACTTGGTCGACTGAGATAGTTGAAAATAGAGAATGATTTTAAATTAGGATCAACAAGACTCTCATCATTTTTGCCCGCTCGCCGTCTCTTACATTGGACATGAGGCTCGAAATAATATGAAGCAAAAGTTGTCACTTCCTCCGCAATGTATGCATTAACAATAGAGACTTCAACCTGTACCTTATTTTTCACTTTTCTCTTCAAATGATATAAAAATCTAATTGTAATTAAATAAAGTGTATCAGAAAATGATATATAATGAATTTAGTATAATGGCATGCACTCTAAATATTTTTTTGAAGAGAAGGTGCAAAATTTACCTTTCAAATGGATACATCTATCAATATTGGACAGGACCTGCAACTCTGGCCTCATAAGGCAAGTGAACCAAAAGGTGTTCCATGGAATCAAAAAATGATGGAGGAAATATCCTTTCTAAATTACACAAAATGATGAAGATATCTCTCTCTAATTTCGTCATATGTGATTCCTTTAATACTGTCGAGCAAATATCATGCAGGAAAATACTTAACTCTATAATGACGCCCCATACAAAATCTGATAATAGTTTTTTAAAAGCAATTGGAATCAATTTTTCCATAAATATGTGACAATCATGACTTTTCGAACCAATCAACTTGCATTCTTTCATATCCACACATCTCCCAAGATTTGAGGCATAACCATAAGGAAATCTAAGCGATTTCAACCATTCACAAACTTTCCATCTCTGATCCTTATTTATTGTATAAATAGCCTTTGGTTTTGGTCCCTTACTACTTCCATCCACATCAAGTGTAGGCCGATTACAATGAAGCCGCATATCTTTTCTCGCATTCAAGTTATCTTTCATTTTTCCAAAGACATCCATCAATATATTAATCACATTTTCAAAAATATTTTTCTTGATATGCATCAAATCGAGATTATGATGAATCAGATGGGTCTTCCAATATGGTAAATCCCCAAATATACTCCGTTTGGTCCATTTATGCACACTTCCATATCCATACGTTGTACCATGTGGGTCTTCAATAACAGATGGAAAGTGAGATACTCACTCCCAAATTTGTTGACCAGTTAATCTCAACGGAGGAGGTGTTTTTTCAACTTTATTTTTCGTAAACTCTTCTTTATTTCGTCTAAATTTATGATTTTATGGTTAAAATTGTCTATGACAATCAAAATAACTCGTCTTCTTACCATATTTCAATCAGAATGACTTAGATCTCTCCATGCATATTGGACATCCTAAAACCCCAGCAGTACTCCATCCCGATAGCATGCAATAAGCTGGGAAGTCATTTATTGTCCAAAGAAGAGTTGTCTTCATTACAAACATCTGATCAGTGTTAACATCATACGTAAAAACACCGTCATCCCATAATTGTTTTAACTTCGCAATCAATGGTTGCATATAAACATCTATCAACTTCTTCGGATTTTGAGGGCCCGGTACAACCAATGTAAAAAACATGTTGGGTGTTTTCATACACATACCCGGAGGAAAATTATACGGAGTTAATATCACTGGCCAACATGAATAAGTTTTCCCTGATTTTCTAAATGGAGCAAATCCATCAGCACAAAAACCTAACCTAATGTTTCGAGTTTCTCTTGCAAATTCAGGATATGTCATATCAAAATTTTTCCATACCTCTGTATCCGAAGGATGACACATTAACCCTTATTCTGTTTGATGATTTGCATGCCAAGTCATATATTCAGCAGTAGCTTTCGATGCATAAAGTCTTTACAATCTAGGAGTCAAGGGCAAATAAAACATTTGCTTGAATGGTTTAGGACGCTGATTACGACCTGCTCTCCTAGTACTCTTGTACCTACTTTGGTTACAAAATTTACAAAATTGTACATTTTCATCAGCTCCCCAAAATAACATGCAACCATCTCTGCATACATCAATTCTTTCCACCGGAAGACCCAAGTTATTCGCCAACTTTTTCATACTATAAAAGTCATTCAATATTATATGATCACGAGGCAATACTTCTCCCATTACTTGAACAATATTATTGAAGCAATTCTCGGACAAATTATACTCTGTCTTAACATT
The DNA here is from genome assembly GCA_033439265.1 of Dillenia suffruticosa. Taxonomy (NCBI): domain Eukaryota; kingdom Viridiplantae; phylum Streptophyta; class Magnoliopsida; order Dilleniales; family Dilleniaceae; genus Dillenia; species Dillenia suffruticosa. The sequence continues at coordinate 14,509,727 of JAVTVX010000001.1, forward strand.
TAACATTCTAGCCGTTAATGACAACTTAGTGTGGGTGTCACAACCAACCCATAACGGTTCATCTGCAGCTCTCAACATTTCTTGAAATTGGTTAGACAAATAATTTTCATCTTGCACATTCTCATCGACACATGTTGCTTCTACCCCCTCCAATGGTGATGCATAACTTATAGGTACATCTTGATTTGTTGGTACGAAACTAGAACTTGCATAGTTTGAATGGGGAACAAAATTTTGATCCGCTGCATCAAATACCATCTGCTGATATGGATTTAACTGATCATAATAATTGTTATCCCCTCTAACTGAATAATCCATATTTCGCACATACTTTTCATCAGATATAAACGGTTCACCATGACAAGTCTAATTGTAGTAATTTAAAGTAAAATCAAATCTACAAAAATGTTCCCTAACTTTATCACATACATGAAATTTACCATTACCACACTTTTTACAAAGACACCTTAACTTATTCCCATCCATAAACTCAACTTTACTAGTAGCGAAATTCAAGAATTGTTCCACCCCACAAATAAACTCATCAGTTAAACCACGACGATCAGGTAAATTCTTATTATATATCCAATTTCTATCGTTTTGCATTGTCGCTGTTTACAAAAATAAAATTTATAAAATATTAATAAATAAAATATTAACAAACTATATATTATATTGAAAAAAAACATTAATAAGAAATAATGAACATCTAATAACAAAACATTTAATAAATAGTAACATATTTTCAGTAAATTTAACAATAACAAATACGTTGAATTGAAAAAAATAACAAAATAATTTATAACTATTGCATTTCGCGAATATACAACATACATACATGGAAACTAGGAACAATGGATATAAAACAAAGAAAATAAAAGAAAATATGCGAAGAAAAAATACATACCTCGACCGCTTCAAGATAAGAATTTCTCCCCTCTAACTGAACAACACGTCCTGCAATACAAAACCATTCATATTATTTAGAATTAATCTAATATTAAAATATATTATATAAAATTAACAATATATGTTAACTATATATAGCATTATATGTATTATAAAATTTTAAATATGTAGATAACATTATCCATTTAAAATTCTGCATTAAATATATTATATATTATTATATATATATCAAAAAACATTATATAAAATTATATAATTATAATTATGTTATAATTACCGTAATTATAATATATAATATATAAAATAAGTTAAAATAGTTATAATACATAATATTATAATATTATAAAATATAATATATGTTATAATGTTAAAATTATATAAGGTGTGAAATGACATTTGAAGTAAGTAAATCACAAAGTAAGGCGCAGAGGGCAATGGTAATGGAGACATAAAATGACTGAAACTAAAAGTAAAAGAAGTGACAATTTGAAAACAATATAGAATTAGGGCACAGTGTCCGTTTTGTAACTATCGAAGAATATAGTGACAATTTGTAAAATCATAGGTGAAATGTTATCAACTTTTCATAGAGGCAAAAGTAAAGAATATATATAGAACCTGTGTGTGTGGCCAATGTGGGTCTATTATTGCATAATTCAATTAGCTAGCTCCAAAGTACATGACTGACTAATATGTATATATATATATAGTTTATTGTAAAGGCAGGGGGCATGAATGGTAATGTTATCTCCCCAGATCCGGCCGCGAAGCCGGATCTCCTAGGGGGGAGGCGCTACGACGCCTCCCCCTCTAATCAGACAAGGTTGGGGGAGGGGGGTGGGGCGCTGTCCCTCCCCCGCTTGCGAAGATCCGGGCGGGGCCATCCCCTGCCCGGATCTGGCCGCTTGCGGCCGGATCGGGGAGGGGAAAGCGGCCCCTCTCCAGATCCGGCCTCTGTGGCCGGATCTTAGAGGGGGGAGGCATTGCGGCACCTCCCCCACCCGATGTTGTCGGATGTAGAGAGAGAGAGAAAGAGAGAGAGAGAGTACCTTGAACCCGCGAATTAGAGGGAGGCGCACCGCGGGGAAGAGAGGGATGACAAAGTGGGGAAGAGAGGGAGAGCAATTTTGTGCGGAGGAGGAGGTAGTGATTAAAAAAATCTGCAATGAAATTAGCGACACATTTGTAATTTGTTGCTGAAATCAGTGACCAAACTAAGTTTGTTGCAAAATTAACAAATTAGCAACAAAATCAGCGACAATTATTAATTTTGTCGCTAAATTTTGCTACAAATTTTCTTTTTTGTCGCTAAAATCCATGACAAATTATATATTTGTCGCAACATATCAACAAACGCAGCCACAAATATTCGATTCGTCGCTGAATTCAGCGACGAATCCGGTTTTCGTTGCTGATTTCAGCGACAAACCATTTTTGGTCGCTGAAATCAGCGACGAACCCATGTTTTGTCGTTGAAATCAGTGACGAAACGCATCTTGGTTGCTGATTTTAGCAACCAAAGGTGTCTTCGTCGCTGACTTCAGCGACGAAACTGGTCTTCGTCGCTGAGTTCAGCGACGATTTATGTTTTCGTCACTGAATTTCGCGACGAACTGCCTGTTCGTCACTGAATTTCGCGACGAACTGCCTGTTCGTCGCTGTATTCTGTATTCTTTCCTAACATTTTCACAATTAGCAAATATCTCTGGGGCAAAGAAATTTGATCCTAAAGTCTATCTTTTTTGAACAACTTGTCATGGAAAATTATTTGGTATCCCCTCTACTTTCCTTTGGTCCAACATTGTATCCAATTTTTATTTTTGTTGATTTTATTTCCATTAATTAGATTTCAAATCGTTTTTCCTTTTTCAATTTCGGTTTTAGAATCATAACAAAAATTATTTGAAACACAGCTCATAAGTCTTCCAAGTGCCATAAGAGTTCCATGACAGCAAAAAAGTTTGCTCCCACTGCAAAAGCTTTAATTCTTGGCAACCAATGATATCTATGTACGGTTAACAGGGATCGATTTCTCACCTTTTTCATTAGAATATCTAGCTCTTTCAATAATGCATCAGGGTCAGAGGTGACAGAATTTGCTCATATATGATAACTCCTCAGTTCATTTTGCAGTCTGGCCAACTCTTTCTGCAAATGCTTTACCAAAGCCTTATCTGACATTACAAGATTGGCCTGGGCACTGGTAGACACCTTTTTAGCACAACTTGCAAAGAAGAGAGTGTTTTTCGATTGCTCAACATGAGTGCGGGCTGGGCTCATTGTGCAAATGAAGGCCGTTCTACAATTTCCTTCAACTGAGCTTTGTATAATGCGTGTCAATTTAGAGTCTCTATATGGTATATGCCCATTTTTTCCCTTGCTGCATCAATCAAAGTCATATAGTGTAAATGGCTTAGGAGGAATAGTAGTAAGTAAAATTAGGATACTTGAATCATGATGCACTCAGCACCAAAACTAATTTGACAAAATTAAAGAGTTGGATGACTTTTCAGAAGGCAGAATTGACATAAGCAGGAAGCTTGCACGATGTGTATACACTAACAGGTGCAATACTTCAGAAAAATGTCATTACATCCCAAGGAATTTTGCAAAGGTACCATGTCAACATTATGGAATGGATATCACTGGTAAGGTGGAACACAATCAAATTGCACGTATAAAATGCAAAAATCCCGATGGGTCAACATTATGTAAATCTGCGACGAAACACTCTTTTGTCGCTGAAATCTGTGACAAATCGATTCTTCGTCGTAGAAATCAGCGACGAACATTGTTTTCGTCGCTGAAATCAGCGACGAATTTTGGTTTCGTCGCTGAAATCAGCAACGAACTTTATTTTCGTCGCTGAAATCAGCGACGAACATTGGTTTCGTCGCTAAATTTCGCGACCAACTATCTGTTCGTCGCTAAATTTCGCGACAAACGCTCTCTTTGTCACTGAATTTTGCGACGAACCTTGTTCGTCGCATATATCAAGGACGATACATATTTTGTCGCTTCATTTGTCGTAAATTAGCGACAAAATCATAACTTCGTTGCTAAATTAAATTAATATTTAATAAATATATTCATATTTATTAAATTTTATTAAATTACAAATTTAGCGACGAATTAATAAGTTCGTCGCTAAAATTAGCAACAAAAAACCCATTGGTCGCTAAATTAGCGACGAATATGTTGTTTTGTCGCAATGTTCGCAACGGATAATTTTTTTGTCATAAAATCAGCAACGAATTTGTTGTTGTCGCTAAGTTAGCTACGAATTTGTTTTCGTCGCTAATATTGTTGGAAAATGGCTACGAAAAATATTTTCATCGATAAATTTGTCGCAAAATAATAACAAAAAACTTTTGTTGCAAAATTTCGTCGCAAAATCCGTGTTTTTTTGTAGTGGTCTCTTGCGAATCACAACATAGAGGGCAAAGGGCATCCGTGGTGATCAGTCTATGAAACCAGATATCATTTGTCATTAGAGCATCATAGGTTGCTAACCACACCATAAGTTTAATCCATTCATGACATCGTAAGCACCAAATCCATTACTAGGAATTTGATGCATTTGGGATCATTGGTTCCCGTGGTAGGAACAATGCATAGGCTGACTTAATTGAGAAAACTCCTGAGGATTCTCCTCCCTAACATATATAGTCTCGGTTGTCAAATCTCCTGGAATCATAATCCCTCTAATCTTTTCCACAATGGTCCATAAAATCAAGGTATCAAGATATGAGATGTCTCACATTCTCTCTGAAGTAATGAACTGGCTTACTACCAATGGCTTAGCCAAAACCCTTGCAATACCATTAATTTGAAGAGCCAACGATGTAGTGCCCACGCAAATATCTTCCTAAAACCTGATATGGTGACCATTACCCAATTTCCATCAAAGGCCCCTTGCCAAGTCCCCTCATAGCCTCATGAGACCCTGCCAAAGTGGAGAGAATCCTGCCTTTCTGTTACACTGAAGGAAGCTCACTTACCTTACATTTTGGTTCCGAAGGGCCTCACATCAAAAAGCAGAATCCCCTGACACAAGTTTTTATCCCAACTTGGCTAGAAGAGCTCGGTTATACTCTCGAGTAGTTCGAATACCCAAGTCTTCGAAGTTCTTTGGGGTGTAGACCGAATCCCATTGAAGAGTATGAATTCGGTGAGTACCATCTATATCTCCCTGTAGGAACTGTCTATTAATCCAGTTTAATTGCATACAAGTGTGATCCGACAACCATACTATTTGCATAGTATAGAAGGAATAGAGGAAGTGACAAATTGAATTAGAGTTTTGTGTCCTACAAGGCTCAGAGTCTTCAGTTTTCAATTTGCAAGTTTATTCTACACCTTCTTGACCAAGTATTGGTCATGGATCTTTTTGATTCAACCATGCATAATAGGGACCCCTAGATACATCCCATATCCCCAAGTCATGAGATATATAGTATTAATGGAACAATGAATGCTAGAATACATTGTAGTAGGACTTTATTAATTATTTTCTAGATTTGTTTAGCATTTGTTTTACTTATTTGTGACTTTTGCTACTTTAACTTAGATCTATATACACTTTTATTCTCTCATTGTAATTCAGTTTAAGACTAGGAGATTTTATTCAATAAAAAACTTTGTTTTTCTTTGTGGATAGATATTCATTATAGAGTTTTAGGTTTAAGTTTATCACACTAGTTTTACATATTGTACTAACTCCACCCTACAATTCCACTACATAACTTTACTATATATATATTATATAATTTAAAGAAAATTAAGGAATTATGCAGTTATTATATTAATGATTATTATATTTCAAATCTATTCTAAAATAGCTATTTTGTTACACTCTTCTACAAAGGAGAGATGGAGACAAAAAACTTAGAACTTTGTATTCAATTGTGCTATTTTGAGTTTACATAGAGTAGGTATTTCTACATGAGCAACCCTAGTACATATAAAATATTTGCAATGATTGAGAGACAAATTACTCCAATTAAGCTTGATATATAATTTTTTTTGCCTTGTGGTCAATTACACAGCTAATTAGTCTGATGATTCATTTGACTTGTACATAATCACAAAAATTAAGTTTGATGATTTTTTTTTTGATTTGTGCTCAATCACAAAACTTTGTGATTGATTTAATTAACTTGTTGATTCTTTGACTACTGCTGAATCAAACAACTATGTAATTCAATTATTGGTATCAACCTCTTTCAAACTTTAGGTGGTTAAGTGGTTCCCAATTTAATTTTAGAAACGAGATCAATGAAGTGACGAGAGAGATACCTCTTAGTAAAGATGTTGACACATTGATTTTCAAAGCAAATAGAAACCAATTGAGGAACTCAATGAAGTAGATGTTGACGAAAGAAATGGCAATCAATCTCAATGTATTTCTTACTTAGAAAATATCATTGTGAGTGATTTAGATAACACTCTTATTGTCACAATAAAAAGGTATATTTGAGATTTGGACAACTCCTATGTTATCAAGTAACTGATGTAATGAAAGAAGTTCTCAAGTGGCATATGTACTCAGTTGGGCAATATCAGCTTGTTTGTTGCTATGCCAAGAGATTAAGAAGGAACCATTTGTGGAACAATGATTATTTGAGTCACCAGTCCATTCAGCATTAGAGTAACCTAATAAGTCAAGAGTATAGGTGAAGAAGATTTGAAATTAAATAAACAATGTAATTTTGATATACTTAAGAATCTATAAAATGTCAAAAAAATGAGTAGAGAGATGAGTTATCATGATAATCAAATGCACAACAAGGGCAATATGAGACTGAGTGACTGTGAGGTATAACAGGCTAGCAAGTAGTTTCCGAAAGAGGGTAGGATCAAGAAAGAGTCTTATCCATGGGTATGAAATATATATTGGGCTTAATAGGTGTTAAAATGATCTTACCATCTGTAAACTTACTCAAGAGAGAAACTTTAAAGTATATTTGGCATGGAAGATATGACACCTATTGAAAGCAAAATCGAATTTGAGGCAAATGGCTTAGAGGACCCTGATCCTTTATTTTTAATATTGATAGAGAGAAACTTCTAGGGTGAAAGTTATGATTATATTATTACCGGTTATGATCATATCATCCAATAAAGTAAAATAAGAACTATATATCTTGTCATCCTCCAAGTAAAGAGTGTTGTGTTGTAAGGACTGAGTTTAAAGCCCAGTTTCTCAACGATTATGCTAAATTTAGAGAATCAAAGTTTTAAGATCTATATATTTTTTTAAAATTCATATAATACTCATTGAAGGCAACACAAATTTTAAGGAGGATGCACATAGTTGGCAAGAGGTGTCATGTAAACTTCTTCAATAAGGTCACTATTCGGAGAATACTCCAAACATCCATATGAAAAAGTTGCATAACTACAACCAAGGTTCATAAAGTAGTAAATCTAACAAGTAGAGTAAATGTTTCTTTATAGTCGATGTTGCATTCTTATGTATATCATTTTGTAGCAAAGCAAGCTTTGTTCTTTTTTCACAAAGCTATCAGATTTGGTTTTGATATTAAAGACCTATTTATTAGCCAATAAGGTGCATTCCTTGAGGAAGATCAACAAAATATGCGGTATCCATATTTTCCAATGCCTGCAATTTATCTGCTATTACATGTTGCTAAAGAGGATCAATAGTGGTCTCGTTGTAGGTGCAAGACTCATAGAGAGAAATAATAGTTGAGAAATAATGATAATTTCAATATTTGGAAGGAGATTCTCTTACATAGGATAGGCTACAAGGGGAGAAGGGCGCAATAGTTGTGTATTGGCCATCTTACATATGTATCTTGAATTAGAAAGTATCTGGAAATAGATCCATAGAATCACTATTAGAGCATCCAAATAGGTCAATCTAGAGTAATTCAAAAGATGGTTTAGTGAAAACACGAGAGGAGGCAGTGGCATGAAATTTGGAAATGGAGGAGAATATAAATTGTTCCAAAATACAATACATCTAGAGACCGAGTGCTTAGAGATAGAGTCCCAACTATGTCATACCCTAGAGAATAGCATATACGAGATTTAAGTCTGGTTTTCATATAGTTAATGAAGTTAGAAGAGAACAAAGCAGGTACAATCTAAGATTCTAAGGGAGTGATAGTTGGGTGTGGTATCATGGAGTCGTTGTAAGGTGTTTAAGTTGGACAGATAGGGGATGGAATGTAGTTAATGCTATAGGAAACAGTTATAGTAGCTTCCCCCTAAAAATTTTCAAATCACGATATTAATATAAGTAAGATTATGTTCCCTTTTAGCTTTCCTATTTTGTTGAGAGATGCTTGGACAAAAGTGCTAAATGAAAGGATATTGTTTGTTTAAAATGTTGAGAAGACAAGAGTATTTACATTCCTTACTGTTTTTACAGTGGAAAGTTTTGGTTACTTTTGAAAATTGAGTTTTGACCATATTGACAAAATGGATATATAGTTGTGTAAATTATGATGTCTTTTATAAGATAAATCCATGTATAGCAAGAGTTATCATCCACAAAGATAATAAAGAATTATGATCTTTCTATTGTTGGAGTGAGAGAAGATCTTTGAATAAATCAAAACAAAAGAATTTGTGGGAATGGCTTTACTTTTCTTGAAAGATGATACTAATTGTTTTTATATTTGGCAATGTAAACAATTAAGAGACTCAAATGAAATACCTCCAAGATTATTGCTTACAATTAAGGTATAGGGCTAGCTTGTGTAGGCATCACTTAGGTGAAAGTGCTAGGCTTGGATGGTAGGAGTGAGAGTTTTAGTAAAAATTATGTGAGAAGTAATACGAAGGATGTGAGCTAAAAGCATTACCCGATTCTATGGTTTGTCCTAAGAGTCTGTCACATTTTTGGATCTTATAAACAACAACCATTAGAAGAAAAATGCAAGTCATGACTTAGTTCACACAGTTGTTCAACAAAGATAATATTTTATTGTAATTTTAGAACTAGCAATGTGAGATATGTTGATGAACTATGATTCTTCAATTTTAAGTAGAGCATAGTAGAAGTTGAAATCATATAGTTACATGTATAGTCAAACAACCAAGAGGTACTTGGAGTGACATATAAGGCAGTTGAAAGAGAGGTATTTGAAGATAGAAATATTTGATGATAGAGGCTACATATATGAGAGCAAAGACAACTTCTGGGATTGAAAAATCGAAAAAAGTATCTAATGTGGTTCTTGGGCTTAGGGCATGAGGTATACTGCGAAGGCTTTTGAGGTCGAATACATCAATTGTCAATATGATAACCAAACTTGTGATATTATTTGCACTCGATTTGACTACAATCTCATATATAATGTCCATATTTGTTGTACAATCTACAAATAATATCACTTAAGTTGTTTAATCTGATATGATTTGATTGATTGGCTCTAAGAAAGACAACAATAGCAATATCTAACTTACTTTGAGAACATTGAGTTTAGTTTCTTCAATGACTAATTCTACAATTGTACTGTCAAGGTTGGGTAGTAGAATTTGATGAAGTAATGAGGCACGAACAAGCTCTCATATGTAGGGCTGATGGCCATATATAATTGTATGAATTGTGTTGGATCTAGGCTGATTTTAGCCTAGGCAATCTACTTTTTCAAGGGTTGCATTCAAGCAAGAAAATCATTGATAGATTGTCATGATTTTTGTTTGAGTTGATAAAGAATACTTTATACCTATTCAAGTTGGTGGACAAATCTAGTAGTTGTATATCTATTGGTAAAGAAGTCTTAAATTTCCTTAACTATTTCAAATTGCTCGAATTGAATGTGGATTAATTATATAGTTGTTTGACAGATGTAAGTGATTGCTTCGTGGTCTTTTGTTTCTTAGTCAGTGACTCATTCAAGGCATTTGGAATCTTTTTTACCTTTTGCTTGTAGTGCTTTTGGGATTTCACTTATTATATCATGCACCATAGCTTGTGACTTATAAGAGAGCTATGTATATCTTGTGTCAAAAGGTTATAGTTTAATCTATTTAAAATAGTTGATATATTTAAAATAGTTGAGATCAAAGTAAGAGATCTAACTCTTTTATAGTTTACCCCCAAAAGGAAGATGATATAACAAAGAAATTTTGAGAAATGGATATCAAAATCTGCTTGAAAAGAAGTTACCAAAATTTGTGGATGTGGCAAACACATTGGATGATGTAGCAATGGGGTGTTGCTTACATGTCAGATGAAGTAGCAAGGAGGAGTGAAAGGTTTGTCATGCAGTAGTGAGGGTTCGACAGAACCTTCAAAAGTTGCTTATCAAGATCTCTAGAGGAAGAGATTAAAGAAGGATTACAAATACCAAATAAACGAAAGAACTTGAGAATTGAAGAGACAGTTTGCTCAAACAAAAGGACTACACATACCAAAGAATTTTTGATAAAGACAAAGGAAAGAGCAATTTGCTTAAATAAAAGGGCACAAATTAAGGAACTTTTATTGAACATAAGAGAAAATTCAAGATTTATTATTGTTGGAGGTGGGTCTAGACTCCACAGATTATGACTTTGTTGACTCGAACGATGACTAATTGTCTGGAGATCCTGATTGATGAGACCTGCAAAAGACCGCTGGACAGTACTCTGGCAGGGAAGACTCCGATACTCAAGTCGGCAAGTGATTTTTGAAAGGAGAAAGAATAGACTGAAAAAGAGAGCTTTGTATGCGCTTCTGTGTCTCATGTAAGTTCTGAAAGCAAAAGGATTTACTTGATCGGTAGAGTTAATGTTGTATGTATAGGTTGTTCGTACAAGTCTTGTATGCCTTCGGGGTGCCAAAACCCTAGTTTTCTTATAGAGATGTCACGAGATTCATAGAAGTCCAATGAAATCTTAAGGGATTTGAAGTCTTACCAAGCGAAGGGAATTAGAATTTGCAAGGAGATTACTTTTCTTCTTGAAGAGGGTTCAAAGATTTCCTTCTCAACTTTCAGATTCAATTCCCATATTTCACAGAAAAATAAATATTACTCTATAGTGGTTGAATATTGAATACTGAGGAGGTTCAAAATATAGTTGAATAGCCACCGAGTAGGATCAGTCATTAGACACCAATAAAGAACGACGCATCCATATAAGGGATGTGTCGTAACTGGTCGTTAGCTCACCTTGCTCATTGGGCCTTGCGCCTATGTCACACACTAATGGGCTTTTAGACTATGTTACATCATTTGCCCCTACTTCTCGTGTCGTTTGGAATAAAAGAAAACGGCATGAGAAGTAAGTTTGAAAGTTGTTACCTAGAAGGTTATGTGGGTGTTAATGGGGTAATGACCAAATAATGACCCTGGAGCAAAAGTTTTATGGGAAGTTGGAAAACTTGAATTCTCTATTTATTGTGTGCATCTTCTATTGGAGTGTTTCAATTGCAACTAGTTGTGAGGATTACACATTCATGATTTTAAATAGGAGCGAAGACTCTAATATTTGTCGCAAAGTGATTCTGAAGGATTTGAAATTGACCTCCTAAGAACTCTTCACTGAGACTTAGTACATTTTATAGATAGCCTAGATATACATCTCAAACCCCAAAACTTATTATGTTAGAAGGCTTTTGCTGATATAAGGTGCCATCATGTTGTTCGGGATCTCGGCGTCATAGTGGAATTTTGTTGAGGTCTCTCGAGAATGCTGGTTTTGAGTACAAAGAGGCCTTAGCTTAGATAAGAGAGATTTTTGTTTGTGATGGAAGCTCTTTTCTCAAGGTCAGAATTATCATCCGACCTTGAAGAGCAATTGGTGGTTATAGGTCCTTCCTCAGCCTTTTCCAAATTGGGCAATAAGAGAAGTTGGGAGATCGGAGGAAGCCAAACAATGGAGAAGGTATGGAGTTTGATGCATCTTTTCTATCTCGTTTTGGCACACTCCTACCTTCTTGCAAAATTTTACAAGTTTTCTTCTAATTGTGTGATTTCTCTTTTGTATTGTATAGTGTCTTGTATTTCTTGTTGCGTCTATATCTATTCTGTTTTGTAATAATATCGACGAGCGAATTTCTTTCCTTTTTTGAGATTGTACTAGACGCATGTTTTGTACCTGTGATGTGGATAATAATACTCTTTGATTCGTTTGAATCTTTTAACTAGTTTTTTGGTTCACACATCTAACATTTGCTAACTTCAACAGATACGCTGTGTTTTGAACGAGGGATTGAGAGTGAGTCTCAATGAGAGAATAAGCTATTATGCCTGTCTGGGAGTTGCATTCCTTTATTCACGCTACACTCGGTAGGACATTCGAGAGAGAGAGAGAAAGAGAGAGAGAGAGAGAGAGAGAATCTCAACGATGGGATGGGCCATGTCTAGCCATCGAGGAGTCATCTCCCTTATTGATGATACGCTACATTCGGTAGGATATTTGAGAGAGAGAGAGAGAGAGAATCTCAATGATAAGATGGACCATGTCTATCTGTCGGGGAGTCATATCTGTTATTAACGATATGTTATATTCGATAAGACATTCGAGAGAGAGAGAGAATCTCAATATAGGATGAGCCATGTCTACCCATTGGGAAGTCATGTTTCTTATTGATAACACGCTATGCTCGATATAGATATAATAGCAAATCAATTGGTAGATGGAGTTAGGATGGATTTATCTTACTATTTGATTGGAACTGAGAAGGTAACCGTTATTACTGATAGTAGATGTGCAATTTCTCAGAGTTTCAAGTTCTTGGCATAATCGAGCTATCTAGGCAATTGAGATGATATGTCCCTAGTCGAACTTCTAGGCATACTTGGTAAGGTCCTTCCCAATTGGGCATTAGCTTTCCACTTGGTTGGGGCTATCTGTAGCTTCCACCTTCCTTAATACTAGATCGCTAAGCTTGAACATCCTGGCCCTCATCCGCCTGTTATGGTATCGTCTATTTGCCACTGGTAAGTTGCCATATGAATAGTTGTGATTTTTTGTCGCTCGAAGAGCAGGTCTAGTCATTTGTGCAATGCTGGCTTGTTTTGCTTGGGCTCGTATTGATCTACTCAGAGTATGTGCCTGTTGATTTTTACAGTATTACACTTCATAGTCATAAGTTAGATTGAACAATGTCTCACCTATTGCCCTTTGGGGCATGGTTTTGTAGGCCTAGAGGATGCTATAAAGCTCTTCTACCTGACGGCTTTTAACTTCATCCAATGAACTTTTAGCCCTAGCAAGATCATCTGGTTTGTCACTTCAGTAAGGCCGTTGGTCTGAGTGTACTCAATGGAGGTGAAGTGATGCTGGATTTCCAATTTGTCGCAAAAGTTTTAGAAGTTTTTGTTATTGAACTGTTTGCAATTGTTGGTAATGAGAATGTGAGGCACACCAAATCTAATGATGATGGACGTCCACACAAAATTCTGCATCTTGCTTGTAGTTATCTAGGGTAGGGTTCAACTTCTTTTACTTGTTGAAATAATGGATCACTATGATAAGGAACTTTCACTATCCTATAGTTGGTGGAAATGACGCAAGGATGTCCATTTCTCATTGTGCGAATGACCATGGGTTTGCTATTGAGTTAAGTTTGGTGGAGGGTTGGTAAGGTATCGATCAGAAACACTGGCACTTGTTGCATCTTTTGATATAATCATCTACGTCGTTCTTCATGGTGGATCAGTAGTATCCTTTCCTAGAAGCCTTGCTCGCTAGGTTCCATGTGCCTAGTTGATTGTCACATATCCCTTGATGGATTTCTCTAAGCATATAGTTTCCTTCCTCAGGCATCAGGCATTTCAGATAGGGATGGGTATAAGATCTTTTGTAGAGGTCCTCGTTATTGATAGCATAGCCGGTGACTCTGTATTTCAACTTGGCGGCTACAGTCGGGGAGCTCGGTAGTCGATCGTGCTTCAGGTAGGCCTCTATTGGATCTTTCTAGCTCGGTGCATGGCCCGTAGATAGGATTTGTTTGGGCTTATTGATACTCAGGTATGGTAGGCTCTCTATGTAAACTGTTCAGCTGGTTGCCATTGAGTTTTTGCTAGCTAGCTTTGAGAGGGTGTCAGCTTATGTGTTTTCTGATCATTGTATGTCTACTTGGTCAAATCTGCTCACCGTTTCTCGCAATGTGGTCAAGTACTTCACCATTATAGGGTCCTTAGTCTTATACATCCCTTTGATTTGTTTGACTACTAGTTGACAGTTGGTGAAAACTTGTACGTTCCGGGCTCCCAATGATGTCACTATTCGAACTCGATTAGAAAAGCTCCATACTTAGCTTAATTGTTTATTGTCTGAAAGTCAAAACGGAGGGTGTATTTGGTTTTGAAATTATTCGGCTCTATGAGGATGGGTCCGGCTCCGCTCCTTAAGGAATTCGATGATCTGTTCATGTGAAGAGTCTGCTCGAGTGAGAAGCACTCTTCTTGGTTGTCATTGAGGGTCTGCTTGGTGAACGGTGGGAGTGTGCATTCGAGGATGAAGTCAGTGAGGGCCTAGCCTTTAACTGCCGATCTTGGTTGGTATTCGATGTTGAACTAGCCTAGTTCAATATTCCACTTGACGGGTTAGCACAAGGTATCTTTCTTCTATAGGATTTGCTTCAATGGCAGGTTTGTCAGCACTACAATAGTTTGGGCTTGAAAATAGTTCGGAGGTGCCTAGCGATCACGACTAGGGTGAAGGCTATATCTTATAGGTCGATAATTGATCTTAGCTTCATGAAGTATGTGGCTTATGTAGTACATAGGCTTCTGTATGGAAGAATCCTACTTTACAAGAATAGAGCAGAGTGCTTGGTTAGAAATTGAGAGATAGAGATAGAGTTTCTCACCAGGGATAGGTCGAGAGAGAAGTAGAGGCAACATGAGATATTTTTTGAGCCATTTGAACACCGCTTGGCACTCTGGTGTCCACACAAATATCCGAGATTTCTTTAAAGTATCATAGAAGGGTTTATAATTTTCCCCTACTTTTGATATGAGTCAGTTCAGAGCCGCAGTTCTCCTCATGAGGCATTGTACTTCCTTTGTCGTCCTTGGAGGGGCCATGTGTAAGATAGATTGTATCTTTTCCAGATTTGCCTCAATCCCTTGGTTAGTAATCTGTAAACCCAAGAATTTTTTGGAAGTGAATTTGAAGGTACACTTCGTGGGATTCAGCTTCATGTTATAGCGTTCCAATGTCTGGAAAATTTCTTCCAAATCGTGACATGATTTTCGGCCTCAGTATTTTTGATTAGCATGTCATCAACAGAGACCTCCACATTTCTACCGATTTGCTCATAGAAGACTTTGTTGACTAGCCGTTGGAAAGTCATACCAGCATTCTTGAGGCCAAACGGCATTATCTTGTAACAGTAGGTATCAAACTTTGTTATGAAACTGGTCTTTCCTCGTCTTTGGGGGCCATGTGTATCTGGTTATAGCCAGAGTATGCATCCATAAAACTTAAGAGTTGGTGACCGAATGAGTTATCTACCAACTTGTCAATATTAGAAAGCGGATAGCTATCTTTCGGGCATACCTTGTTGAGGTCGGTGAAATCCGCACACACACACACACACTCCACTTTCCATTGGCTTTTTTGACCATAATCGCGTTGGCCAGCTACTTTGAGTAGTCTACCTCACGAATGAACCGTGCTGTTAAGAGTTTTTGGACTGTTTTCTGTATTGCGCGCTGATATTCTAGCGCGAACACCCTTTCTTTTGCTTGATAGGTTTATGAGTGGCATCCACAGTTAACCTGTGGACTCTAACCGAGGGATGAATGCCCGATATGTCTTTTGAGGTCCATGCAAAGATTTTAGAATGTCGTCAAAGACATTCCACGATTATATTCTAGATAGGAGTTGGTAGGCGGGCGCTAACTTGGACTGTCTGTCTTGGTTCATCAGTAATGGAAACTTCAAGTACTTCTTCCCCTAGTTAGGGCTTCAACTGGTATTGAGTTATGTCTTTAAGGTCAAGTGTATTTATTGTAAGAACTTTTTTTTGCTTTGTTAATTTCGGGAAAGACCGGAGGATTGGTATTGCCATGAAGCATTGCTACTTCTAAGAGTGCTCTAAACTTAATCTTCATATGTTTTGTTCTTGGTAGTGTCTCAAAGCCGTCTAGGCTAGGGCGGCCTAGAATCGTGTTATAGGAAGACAAAACTTTTACCACATGAAATGTAGTCTTAGTAGTTACGTAATGAGGAAGTGTTCCTAGAGCCACGAGAGGAATGGTACCTTCCGAATGTAAGTACTCATCAAAGAATCCTTTTACGGGTACATTGGAAGGTTGAAGGTGAGATGGGTTGAAGCCCATCTATTGGAAAGAAGGTTCTGATCTGTTCCCTGGTTAACAAAGGTCCTTTTGACTAGGTAGGACCCTATTCTTGTAGTGATGATTAGTGGATTGTCTTGACTCATGTCGACTCGTATTAGATTGTCATTGTTGAAACTGATTATCAGTCTCTTCCTCTTAGTCGACGCCATGATTGTAAGAAGAAGATGACAATAAGAACTCTGAAAATCAGTCAGTTCCCACAGACGATGCCAGTCTGTTGAAGGTATGTCTATACTCCATAGATGATGAATCTGCTGACTCGAACGATGACCAGTCGTTTGGAGACCCTAATTGATGAGACCTGCAAAAGACCATCGGAGGGTGATTCGGCGGGGGAGACTCCGACGTTCAAGTCAAAAAATGATTTTTGAAAAGAGAAAAAATAGACAAAAACAGAGAACTCTATATACCCTTGTATGTCTCGTATAAGTTCTGAGAGTAAGAGAATTTATCTAATCGGTAAAGTTAATGTTATATGTATAGGTTACTCATGCGAGTCCTGTATACTTTCGGGATACTAAAATCTTAGTTTCCTTATAGAGGTGTCCCGAGACTTATGGGAATCAAATGAAATAATAAGAGATTCGGAGTTTTACCAAGGGAAGGGAATTAGAATTTGAGAAAAGATCACTTTCCTTCTCAAAGAGGGTTCAAAAATTTCCTTCTCAACTATAAGATTTTATTCCCATATTTTACGAAAAACAAATATTACTCTATAGCGGCCGAATATTGAATATTGAAGAGGCTCAAAATACAGTTGAGCAGCCATCGAGTGGGATCTGATTGTTAGACCTCGATACGGAACGACATGTATGCATAAGGGATGCACCTCAGCAGGTCATTAGCTCACCTTGTTCATTGGGCCTTGGGCCTATGTCACGTGCTAATGAGTTTTTAGGCTATATTACATCAATTACTATTACAAAATTTAATTGTCGATAAAAATTAATGAGACAATTTGTGAATTTAATTGATGGTCAAGGATTAAATTTACCATAAAAGCCATTGAATTCACCAAAATTTTGACATTATTCTATAATAACTATTCTACTAGATAATCTACGATCAGAGAGAGAGAATCTTAGAGATTTATATTTAATTATATAATTTTGGGTTTATGTAGTGAGGCATTTATACATAAGGGACTTTTGAAAAACAAATTGCTAAAAGTAAACTTAATATTGCTTTTGACTTGTATCCATACACTCATCTAGCGCGATAACCCGATTGAATTGTGCTCAATAATACAAGTTAAATTTGATAATTTTTTTCACTAGTACTCAATCTTATAACTTTGTAATTGAGTTAATTAATGTGATAATTTTTTTATTTTCGTTTAATTACACAATTATATGAATTAAGTTAATTATGATATCAACATTAAATATCACACTTACCGAATCCCACAGAAAATTCGAGCTATGAAGAAGAGTTTTATGGAAATAGAAACCAAATATTGGAATATTAGTGTTACAACCTGGCAACACCGAGTGGCAGGGACAATGGTATACCCCAAGACAACGAAAACGCTCTTATTTACTCTGGCTAATTACTATACCAAAGTTCAGGCTAATCAAGCTCATCTGACTTGGATGCAGTCTCGTGAGTTGTGATACCCTTTAATTCTCTTTCTTTTTATTTCACCTAACTCTGTGTAATGTGCATGCAAATTCATAGAATTCCTCTTTTCTCGATATTGTGAACCCCAAATTCAAATCCTCATTTATATCTCCTTCAATTCTCACAACTGTCTTCACCGAGTATTTCCCCTATAAAATCCCCTCCAGAAGCCCAAACTCTCTCACCAACCTTAGTACAAATTTTGTGAGAGAGAGAGAGAGAGAGAGAGAGAGAGAGAGAGAGAGAGAGAGAGAGAGAGAGAGAGAGAGAGATGGCAAAGTTGTGTTATGTAATGCTAGTCCTAATCATTACACATGTGCACGCAAGTGCAAGGAACGTGCCTAGCAAGACTATTCTCAAAAATGAGAAAAACAGTGTTGCACTTGCACCCAAACCCAAAGAAGCTAGCGTCAAGGATGAGAAGAACTTCATTGCATATGGTGGCGTAGGTGGCTTCGGTGGGGTTGGTGGTGTTGCCAGCGTGATTCCACTTGGTGGTGCTGGTGGGCTCGGTGGCCTTGGTGGTACTGGTGGCCTCGATGGTCTTGGTGGATTGGGTGGAGGAGCTGGAGGCTTAGGTGGAGCTAGTGGTGCCGGTGGCATTGGTGGTGCTGGTGGGCTGGGTAGCGGTGCTCGTGGCGGTGCTGGCGGTGGAATCCTACCATGTCCTTGAAAATTTCAAGTTAGATGTTTGTTGTGACACCTTATCGTATTAGAGTAACGTCTTAGTTTATTAGTACTTGGTGTTATTGACTTTGGAGTCTGGTTGGTTACTTTTTTAGTCATGCCTCTTATGTTGAATTAAGCCATGTTATGTTTGTTATGTCTAGAAAGTTATGATCAATTGTAAGCTTTTGAGTTTGTCTACCATTTGCTTTCAAGGGGTGTTTTCTTGTTCGTTTTGTTGCTATCAAAAGTGAATAATTTAAGTATATTGATTACGGGGTGCTGTGGCATAGTGATTTTCATAATGTGGTGATATATTATATTAATCAATCCCAAATAGAGACATACCTATTTCTTATAAAAGGTGTAATATATATATATATATATATATATATATATTATTTTCTAGGATTTATATAAATATCGATATGTTACTTAAGAAAATAGTAATGGTTACTAATCATTTTACTATTTCGTATGTAAAACATAACCCATTAGGTATATTGAAAATCCTCATTTATATGCTAAGCTTTTTTGTCATTAAATCAAACTACTCTCAACTTGAAGGGATTGAGCCACCAGGTATAGAAACCTTGGGTATAGTTTGACTTATGATTGGCCTTTTTTCCTAAATGCCACTGTGTCTTTAGATGTAACAATCTTTTTGAAGGTGAACTCCCTATTGCACCTAAGAAGATTAAGACTCCCCATGTCCTTGTGTTGGTACTTGCCAGTATGGAGAAACAAAAAGAAACTTAATTCTTCAAGTGAGGACACAAAGATGAATCCCCTTCAAAGTTCTCGTGAAAAAGTTTATTTTTATAAAGATATACGCTGCATTTATGATCTGAATGAGAGCGGGTTCTCACATGGTGAGTCATGACCTCCTTTTTTCATGTTGAGGTTCTCGATGCTCAATCCTCTCTCCCATCCTTATCGTTTCTCATTTATTATTGTTGACTACAAGTTCCGAAATCAAATTAAATGGTGTTCATCCTAAATGTTGTGCCATTTGTAGCTTGGGCCATGGTGGTGCTCGGAGAGGAGGTCATGTAGATGAAAAGTTTTATGATGTTTGAGTCATTGATTTAAACGTGCGTTCTAGATTGCTTTGTGAAATCAAAATTAATTTGAGACCATTTATTTAAGTTCTAAATGATTTTAGGGACTTGTTTATGGTTTTTATGTTGGCTTAGCAAGCTACTGCCCCATGCTTCAACGTTAGATTAAAGCCTTTTGATCATGACAATGACTCGTTATTCTAGGAGCATGTGAAGAGAAAGAGTTGATGGGAGATAAAATGTACTCGACAAGAATGAACCATTTATTGGGATTGACATATAACAAACCCTGGAAGGACACATGGGATCTTACAAGACTTAATCTAAGGATATCAAAAATTAATGCCCTACTAATCATTGAACTTAAAGGGGGTTAAAAAAAAATTTTACTAGAGCTTGGAATTTGGAGAGCATAAATGCCACTGATTAGCGACCATGTCCATTTCCTCTACTGTATCCGCCTCCAAATCCAACACCAAACCCAACTCCTCCAAAGCTAACCCCACCTCCACCTCCACCTCCACCACCGCCACCGTTATTACTGCCAGCTCCATTACTCCTACCGTACCCTCCACCACCTCCGACCCCAAATCCTCCACTGAAACCCCCTAGTCCACCACCCCCACCACCGCCTCCACCTCCACTACCTGTGCCAGTAGGCCTACCATTTCCTCCGGGCATTCCTCCCTTGCTTCCTCCTTCCTCTTTTCCATTGCCATTGTCACTACTACCACCACCATCATCATTGTTGTTGTTGCCACTGCTACTGCCATCATCATCGTCATTCCCACTACTACTACCATCTTCTCTCTTCCCACTATTACTTGTGTCGTTGCAATTTTTCCTGACAACCCCATTGTTACCCCCTCCGTTACCAGGGACTAACCCTGAATCACCACCACTATTGCCTTTCTCGCCACCTCCATATCCGCCATCATTACCATAATCATTCCCTCATGAGTTGCCTCTACCACCAACATTGCAATTACCTTTTGACGTTCCACTTCTTCTACTATTAGCACCCCAGCATGACAGCTTCTGTCGCCTTTTCGAGTGCCATTATCATTCTTCTTATTACCTTTGTTTTCATTACAATCCCTCCCACTATTCTCACTTTCACCATCATTTCCTTGATAGCCACCTCCATGTCCACCATAGTTAACGTCTCTTTCTTTACTACTCTCACAAGGGTTGCAGTCAACTAATTCGCTCTGATTGAGACCATTAATATGCCTTGCACTATGAACCTTGCAAGAAAAATATAGCACCAAAGAGAGAAGAACAAGTAAGTTCAAATTAAAAAGCTTCATTTTGGAAGAAAACTAGTGTGTAATTTGGAGGAAAGAATGAGAACCATGTTTTATAGAGAATAAGAGCCAATGTTTGGTGTACATTGCTCTTGAAAACTTCAAGAAAACATACAGCTTGCCTGGATGGATGCATGTGATCCTGCAACAATGCCTTGAAAAAAGCCTAAGCTCTAACTTCCATGTTAGTCTTTTTCTTGTTATATTTTGGTTTCAGCTGAGGTATATGAATTTGACATAATACAGAAAACAATAAAGTTTGTGGTTCCAATGCTGATTAGAATCCAAATAGTAATTGGCCAATAAGCTTCATAGAAATGAGTCCATATTGGCGGTTCTGAATGAGTTTGGCCTGTGAATGCAACTGTAGCACTATCTGCTGAATTAGGACAACTGCAGGGGAGTCATGGCCTGCTTTGCATTATTGAGCACCAAACATTGGCTTTCAACTAATAAAAAACAATGAGAAGGAGCATGATTGTGAACACCGAACAATCTCAGAAAATAGCAGCAAAACAAATATATAAAAATTTTATATTGTTAACATTTGTATTATATTTTGTTTGTTCCTAAATACTCTGTTACACACTATATAAACGTTTATCAATATAGATTTGAGAGGTCATTCTTTATCGCGGATAGATATTGAAACCTTAGGTATCCAAGGCTCTTTCGATACCTTGCAAAAGCCTTTGCGGGAACCCAAGGAAGAGTTCACTGGGTACTCAAGGGCCCTCGGTATCTTCTGGAAGGCCCTTGCATATCTCATGAAGGCCTTTGTGATGGTGGAGAATCAATACTGCATAAAGATGTCTATACAAATGCAAATTATCATGATATGAAACGATAAGTGATGGTAGATAGATTTGGTGCCACATATTAATTATATCATTATTGACAAAAAATACGAGTCATTGGAATCAAATGTTCCTCGTATGTAGGAATGAGTTTTTACATACGGATTTGCAATTTTTCAAATGATTATTTGCGCATGACTCTGCATTATGAATAAGAATTCAATATAACAATTTTAATACCTTTAACCATTTTGAACTATTATATATATATATTTATATATTTTCTTATTTGAGTTAAACTATTCTCTCTAACTCAAACGTAGCATGCAATTATTTTATCAAAAATGTAAATTGCATAAAAATGGAACATTTTGCTTAGCTTTTCTCTTGAAATCAAGAGTGTGCTTGGGGTTATCAGACTCATTTTGACTTGAATGGTCAGACACTCTACTCCATTAACCATAAATCTTGAGTTTGAGTCCTAAAAATGGAGAAAAAGAATTTGAAATAGTTAACTCCTTAATAGGTCATATAGTATTTGGATTGGATTAGTTGAACGAAACCCGAATACGGTTGATCTAATACAAAAAAAAAAGAGTATGCTTGGGGCTCAGTTTCTTGGGCTAGTGTTATGGACCCAAGTGATAAACTCAAGTTCAAGTGATAAACTCAAGTTCAATAGGAGAGTTCAATCTAAAAGATCGATCTGTTGGGTGAGAGAGCCAATTGGATTTAAATATTATTTTTTGATTTCCTTAGAATTTGATATAGGATTTGTAATATTGCTCACCCATTGAGATGCTGGATATTTACAGACGACTCTCACTCTGGACGACTCTCACTCTAGACTTTTTTTAGAGCACCTGGTAACCCTTTTTCCTTTTGGATGGCTCTCATTCTAACACCAGGTAGCGCTTTTCTCTTTTGGAAGATTCTCACTCCGGATCTTATCAAGCACTAGCTAGCCCTCTTGTAGGTAGGTAGCACTAGGTAGCCTTCTTTCAGGTAGCTTTTTTCTATATTGGACCGGAAGTTCTGATACCAATTTATCATGTATCCAAGTGATGGATTCAAAATTAATAAAAGAACTCAACACAAAAAATTAATCTGTTGGGTGAGAGCGTATATTGGATTTAAATATTTTTTTTTGATTTCTTTATAATTTAACATGAGATTTATAACAGCTAACTTCTTGGGCCTATGGACCTTCCAAATTGCCACTAGGCCTCTTAAGTCGGTGGCCTTTTGGGTTGGGGGGGAGAGAGGTCACGCGCTTCTTGAAGCTTGTTGAAGGCGGGAAAGTGAAAACACATGGGGGGGGGGGGGGAGAGAGAGAGAGAGAGAGAAGGCGAAATGGAGAGCAAATGCTCGAATTCTCGATTGCGGAGCTTGCTTGAAGCTATCAAATCATCAGATGTAAGTTCGATCACTTTTGAAACCCTAACTTGAATTCAATTTGTTTCTAATACACTTCATTGGTTCTCAGTATTCACTTGCATCCATGCGTTATTGTCGATTAATAATTCTTTGAATAAGGCAAATATAATTCTTTGAATAAGGCAAATAAATTTTCTCTTAATTTTTTTATTGGAATGGCAATTAGGTCTTCATGAAACAAATTGTGCCAATTTTAGTGTCAAATTCAAAACCGAGAGTTTCAATTCATATGCCAATTTTATGGTTACCAAATGAGTCCTTTCTTGCAACATCTAAGCGGATTTGCAGTATAAAATGGAAATTTACAATTTTACATCTAATAAAGCTTTGAATTGTTCCTATACAGTGCTCTAAATTCATCATTGTAGACCAAACCCTCTTATGATTTGATGGTATGCTCACAGGTTGTTGAAAGCCGCGTTCAGCTGATAATGAAACTTGGAGATGTTGTTGTGCCTGATAAATCTGACTGGAGTTATCTTGTTGAATGCCTTAATGTATCCACTCTGCTGTTGTTCACGTGTTCTATAGTTTCTAATTACCATCCAAGACTACTTCTCAGGCACAAGCTGTATTCCTGTTGAGATTCCTTGGTGGGGTTTCTGGGTGCATTGCCTTGACTGTTTCCAGTCCCATTCAGGTTCAAACATAGATTATGTTGTTAAGAAAATCAATATTTATGGAGTTAATCTTCCATAATTGGTCGTGACAATGATTATTTACTCCTCTAAGCAAAAGCCTGGATGTCAGGTAATTTAGCTTAGTTTGATGTACTGTATGATGTGCAGACATGCATGAGTGCACATTTTTGCACTTCCTATGATTCGCGGTGCTGCATGTGCTGTGCTACCACATGTTTCACCTTGACAATTGAATAGACTTTTTGGGAGGACTTCACTTGTTTGGATATATCCCAATGCATGTTAAACAAGGCTATATTGCATGTGGCTGCAAAATTCCTTGCAGAGGACATATCCCAGTGTCTGGAACAATTTCTTTTACTTGGGACCAAGGTATGTTAGATATGCATGTTTCTTTTTATGTTTGTGCTGGGGTATTGTAACCCATGATGTTTTAGCTTCAAAAACACTTGGCTTCTGCTGTTTGTCTGAAACTTGAGTCTTTTCAATTGTTGTATGAGAATCAGGGAAGCACATGGTGTGCCAAGCATCTTAAGATGACAGTCATGGCAACACAGGACTCTCCAGAGGAAGAGCACTCTGACCTTTTCTTCAAGGTCTCCTTCATCTGCTCTGCCCCTTTTTTTAATTAATTCTTCCTACAGGAGCACTGAGGGATGGTTCAGATGCAGATTACTTCACATTACCCTTGATATGTATAAGTTTTTCTGATTGTAGGATTATATAGGAAAGACAAAAGTGGGCAATTGCAAGTGTCAAGTTTTTATTCACTGTTATAGCTCAACATCCGAATAAAATATATAACTTATTAACTGACTGCCTCCATTCTGCTTATGCAATTTAGTGTAGTTTTCTACAAAGAAATGTCATGGTTCTTTAGAACTTCACTGCATATCAATGTGGAGTCTTCTTAGACAATGATTTTAATGCTACGATATATATATATATATATGCATGTAAGCGTGTATAATTTTTATTAGAGTCTTTGTGAATGCTAAGAATATGTTATCAGTTTTCTTAATTTCTTCTGCAATCGGAAGGTTAAAGTTTTATTTCTGACTGCATGTAACTGAGTCTACCAGTCTTCAGGAGTATCTACTTTGGAACTCGCACTACATGTATTTGTCCATTATTATCAGCTCTTTGTTGTTTCTTATGTATTGTTTGATATTTTATTCAGTTTGATGTTGCAACTGACTGCCCTGTTATATCAACATAAAATTTACAATTGCGGCTCTGCTAGCTGCAAGTATCATACATATTATTAAAGAATTGCTTTGTCTTTATTGTTCCATTGTATCATTTAGCTGTTTCATTTATAGCGTAAACCACCAAAATTTAGTGATACATGTCTTCACTTTCAATGAAACTGTAGATGGAATCATCAACTTGAGCAAAATTTTATCTTGGACGTTAATCTTATCCTATAAGTATTATAATACATTCATCACTCTTTGGAGAAAAGTGCATCCTAAAGCTGTGTTCAAACCACAGAAACTTGATATAGGGAGAGGTTTGATTTGGGAAATGCAAAGGATTTCAGAAACTGTGAGTCAGAGTACTTAAAGATGTTTGCCCTGCAAACTGTTGGGATTCTTTTTGATATGGTGCAGTTTGATATACTTGTGTTTGAGGGTAAATTGATGTATCTGAAACTGAATCAGACACACAAAGTTCAAATGTTTGTGTTTTTCCAAATTTCCATGTTTTACTTTTAAGTAATATGTTCTGAAGCTTATGATAAACTCCAGAATCTTTCCACTATATGTTCATGAATGCAGATGGTCAGAAAAATGCCAAAGCATTGAGAGAATTCGGGGCTGAACCTTAAATTGTTTTTGATGAATAAAAGCTATATACCTTGCAAAATTAGAACTTTTAGCAGTTGAATTCTGTTCTAATTCAATAACAGAATTACAGTTTTACCATATAAATGCATAAGTTGTTATCCAACCAGCTCTATAGTGTGAAGATTCTTTTCTGCATAGATAAAGACATTGTATGTCATTTTGAAATGCTTCAGCTACTGTTTTGCAGTTGCTTTTGGACTTGTTTGCCTTCAGTACTGCTAGCTTTTCAGCATTGACAAGATATCCGATCCTGGGAAACACAGAGCTTAAAGTTCTAGTTGAAAATTTTGTTCTGGAGCAGCTGAGCCTTGCAAGAGATGTTATCTCAGAGTCGAAGGTACTAAACTTCTCCTTATAACTTATGATAGATCATCATTTGCTGTATACCTGGTTGGACCTGCTTTCGCCACTAAAAATGTGCCTCATTCTGACTAAATATAATTGTCCATTCTGGAAGTAGATTGCAGTAGAAGCACCGTAATCTGTTGGAAGAGAACTAGCCTTATCGTAGATCTTTCCTTTTGTGCAATGGATTAAAATGTTATTAAGAGGGATTCTTTCTGCTTGAATCAAGATGAAAGTCAATTATGCACCCTTTGGTCAAGGATATGAAGTAAATCTCTAGAATTTGAACTGATGTTCAAAGACATGAAGTTACTTGATTTAGGCATTGTTCAAGAACTCAAAAGAAGCTGCACAATGGCTACTATCTAACTGTATCTGTGTTCAATCCGTACAGGATGTAATGGGGGTCAGACTTGGTTTTCCCTGTATTAGTTTGCAATGCCCATCTCATTATGTAACCGTATCAGTGTTCAATCCAACAGGATGTGATAAGGGTCAAACTCAGTTTTCCCTACATTAGTTTGCAATGACCATCTCAGTCGTTAAAGGCATTAAGGCCATGACAGGCTGGGACAACATGTGATACCTCATACTTAGTGGCGTAGGGTTTCACATGTCTCATCTTTGATTGGTCTTATGAAGATTATCTCACCTTACATGTAGTGGCAAAGACAAGTGGCAAGGGGCGCAATTGCCCCTATCTCAATTTTTAAAAAATTTTCTTAGTTCATAAAATATATATGATCATTGTTTTTACTACATATATTTGACCTATTCAAATTACAACATAATTAATTTAATTAATTTTTAACAAAAAAATTTTTGTGTGTTTGGGTGTGTATTTTATTTTATTTTATTTATTTTTTTAAAGAATAGGTAGAAATGTTGGTCGTCGCCGAACTATTTTACTTAGTGGGGAGGAATAAACTTGTATATCTTGAATTCTTTTGATAATTTTTTTTTTCTAGATTCAATGCACTATGTCAAATGATAATTTTCTATTTTTCACAACTGACAAGTTACAATTTAATTTTTTTAACTTCTGATATAATTTATATTTAACATCTAAAGTATACTTTTTACAAAAAAAAATGGCTTTTCTTATAAATTTAATAAATCAGTGGATATTATCATATGCTATCTCTTTAATGCTTAATTATGAAAAAAAAAGCCTTTATAAATCCACTATTTCAAACAGTAAATTAAAATTCGAAAACTTAAGTGAGTATAACATAACTATATAAAATTCCAACAAATTATTGTTAATTTTAAATTTTAATAAGTTCAATTACTATATTTGCCCAGGCTATACAAAAGTTTTGGCTTCGCCTTTGCTTACATGTCTCCCATTTAGAAAAATAAGAATGCACATGTAGGCATGTCTTCGTAGTTTTGCAGGACCATGCATTTTTTGTTTTTTTTTTTTTTTTAATGAGTACTCATTAGGATTCCATGAAGTCTTATGTTATCATCTCTTTTAATTGAGATCATCACCAGGTTGTATACTCCAAATCAGTACCACATCTCTCTTTGAACTAGTTGAACAAATGAAGGGGAGAGATGTAATTCATCTACTAAGGGACAAGTGAAGGATTTGCATGCAAGGTAGATTTTAAACTAATGGAAGAACCGGGAAGCTGTTAGGTTCTATCAGCATTTGTGTGTCTCATATACTTTCCTTTAATATCTAGAGAACTTATAAATCAGATATAGTCATTCCCTGCTTGTGTTGGCTATTTTATGAATGACTTAACTTGGTCTCCACTCTCTCATATTAGTCTTCTTCAGGATAGAATGGCCATGTCCTGATCTTCAATTGTTGTCATTTTTCCTGATCCTGCAGTTCTTGATTACACTATATTTCTATATTTAGATACAGGCTAAAATTGCAGATATCGCTCAAACCATTTTTTTTTTTGGCCTATTTTAAACTAGCCCTTTGGTAGTTAACTACACTCCAAACTTTTAGAATAGCTTTCAATATACCCCATGAGGGGGCTGTGTTTAGGTTCTGTCAATTTCTTCATCTTCTCCGGTGATTCACAATTTTCAGATTCCAGTGAAAAAGTTCAATTTCCAGTTCTCCACATTTTGACATTAGTTCTGCCTGAAAATTGACCCCCCCCCCCCAATTTTTTTTGTGAGAAATCTGAATTTAATCTCTAGTTTGTGCATTCTACCCTGGTGGAGTGATATCATCTTTCCTTCTTTCTTTTTCTCTCTCTCACTCCCATCTGTTCCTTTTGTATCTGAAAATCTATATTCTAGATAGAGAGTGAGGAGTAAGAGACAAAAAGAAGGTCGTGACCTTTAAGTGGATGGAATGCTAATTCCATCCACTTTTGGTGCTGAATAACTTCTAGTTTCATTAATTGCAATACGACTTCAAGGGCATATCTGAAAGTGGACCAAAGTTCAATTGTGGTGTAGTTAGAAATATGTAATTGAATCCTTAGAGCTAATCAAGTTCATTCTGATCAATTGCTGAAGCAATTTTTCCAATTACTTTGCATTAATATTTTTTTAATATCAACTACGGCCAAGCAGTCTATAATATAGGCCACTATGGT
This sequence comes from Dillenia suffruticosa, assembly GCA_033439265.1. NCBI lineage: Eukaryota > Viridiplantae > Streptophyta > Magnoliopsida > Dilleniales > Dilleniaceae > Dillenia > Dillenia suffruticosa. The sequence continues at coordinate 14,538,208 of JAVTVX010000001.1, forward strand.
GATCACTTGTCATTTCCAACACCACTTGTAGATGGTTGCTTTGTCACATGTAAAAGTGTCTTATGGGCCATGCTCATGGTGAGTTGCTCGCCTAGTGTACTCATGCTGTGGGCATGGCAGGCCCAAGTTGATGTTCTGAAAGAAATATAATTGCATAATTTCAATAGAATAACAAAAGAAATAATTTAATCCAATTATCATATTCTTTAATTGCTAAATCACGGCTAAATCAAAGTGTGATACCATCAACGTATTCTTTAATTGCTAAGTCATGGCTAAAAATCACCATCAATGTCAACCATAGGGTTTCTATACATTTAAATTCAAACTAGCTAAAAATCTCCATCAATGTCAACCATAGGGTTTTAATACATTTAAATTCAAACAACCTTTCTCTTGAGCTATTGTGAGGATATAAAACAGTGAACATATCATTTGGTGGAATTATAGGCATATAACATTTTATTTTTACATTTCTGTCACCAAAACAGATTCTTATTCAGTTATTACAATGTGCTTGCTTTATATGTTATGCTTGAGTTTTCTTTCACATATTTTGGTCCCTCCTGCATACTGTCTTTTTCTAAAAACAAGCACTGGAATTTTCTATGGCCTCTATGGTTCATCATCAGCACTTGTTTGCACCAAATTTGTGAATATTTGTTAGTGCATAGGGACATTGCATGTCCAATTCCTGACAAAATGTCTATGTCGGCACTAGCAGGTTCTGCGGACACCTAAGTCATCTTTATCCAAACAATTTGTAACTAAGTGTTCTTTTTCAGGCAATGAGTACAAGTATTGGTTCTTTTCTATTCGTAAATAGTCCCCTTTTCTTTGGAGGGGGCGGATGTCAAAACTTTTAATTGTTTGTCTTATGTCAAATCTTTATGCTTAACCTCTATCAAAATGGGAATCTGTATAGGATTATGCTGGATGTGTAAGTTTACAAAATATGTTCCTCCTCTCTCATCATTTTTTTGAGAGCGCACTCATTCTGTTACAAATTTGATCCTTGTCAAACAGAAGATTCATTCAGTTGGTCCAGAAGTACTAAAGTCAATTCAGGGATTACTGGATGTTGCACTAAAGCTCTGTAGGGTGTATTCAGAAGCTGTAAATTGGGAGTTCTATAACGCTAACATTCAACAAGATACTGAAGGCATGGAATGTGAAGAGACTGCTAAAATATGTCATGTTATAAGTGTAATAAAATATACAATTGAAAAGTTTTGTGATTTGGGCAGTCTTGCGGCTAAGGATGGTGGGAATCTGGTTACCATCCTTAATGCATCATGGAAAGGGGTGGTTAGCTTGCTTCAATTGGGCAAGGGGGTTTTAGCATCAAAAACAAATGTAAATGATATCATTCTCACCTTAGTTTCTCTTGCCAGGGAACCTCTAAGATGTGCTTCTGATGCTTGGTCTTCTCTGGTAGAATCTATTACTGTCACAGATGCAAGAAGGGCATTTCTTCCGGTTAGATTTTACCTGATAAATGCTGTGAGGATATCTCGCCAATATCCAAGCCAAGCATTTTCTGTCTACAAGGAGATAACAAGATTTGTGCTAATGATCTTCTCCTTAAAAATATTGCTGAGTAAAGAACGTTCTCTTAAAGATGCAGTGGAAGTTTTGGCAGAGCAACTGGAACCAACCTCATTTCAACTAATAGAATCTGTATTGAATTCTGCTTTAGTAAAACAGGAGCTGAAGCAAGAAGTTCTGGATTGGTTGTTTGATGAAGGATATCCAAGTTTTAACTGTGGGGATCAAAGAAGTGAATCAACAACATTAACAAGTGATGTATTCTTAGTTACTTGTGATGCAGTGCCTTGGGCAAGGATATTTTTACTTCCAAGGATTGCCTTATTTCTGAAAATTCTGGAAAAATCTGAACTTGATGACATAAAACTGGGGATGACCAGGAAGCTTGGATGGCTTTTGAATACCATAATAGTTGAGGAAGCTTATGCTTCCATTCTTGTTTTGCAGTTTCCAGTATGTCCCGACTCTGGACCTTTGAAGAACGTAATGTGGCTGCCTATGTATTCTTTCCTTTTACAATCGCTAAAAGCTTTCATGCTTGTTGCCTATTCTACCCCAGCTTGGGAGGAATTGGAATCTTTCCTTACTGAAAATATTCTTCATCCACATTTTCTTTGCTGGGAGATTGTTATGGAACTGTGGTGCTTTATGGTGCGTCATGCTGAACCAGTCTTGGTTATTGACATCTTTGATAAGATTTTTTTACTATTCAAGTCAGTGGCACCACTGGATTCTCACCTTATTCCTGGTTGTATCCTGAGAAGACTGGCTAAATCAATTTGCATGCTTGTTTCTTCTAGTGCACATTCCATGGTCGATCAAGTTTACACTTACATCAGTGATGATAAATCTCAGTTGTCGTTGGTCATGTACATGGCATTACTTATGGAGGGTTTCCCACTGAACTTGCTCTCAGATGATTTGCAAAAGGTGGCCGTGCAGAAAATTATTTCTGAATATTTTGGCTTCATTGACAACTTCGATGTTGATATGATAAGGTCATGCAGTTCTAGCATTTACATTGTGCCGGTCTTTGCCATGGCTTCTGCACTGGCTACTCTGTAAGTAACCATCTATCATGTTTCTGCTGACACGACGTATAAGCTCATCTTACATAGATCAAGAAATGATATGTTCACTTACTATTTGCGAAGTTGATAGATATATGACTGCTATAATTTACCTGTTTGTAGCTTTGATAATCATAAGGATAACTATAGCTTTCCACTTAGCTGTTTTTGCATCAGTCTAATCTCTGGTTCATCATGTATTGATTAGCATTACTGCAACATTTTTCTTCTTGCTTTTCAATGTTTTCCGCTTTGACAAGTTTGTGTGCAACAATTGGTGGTCCTGTTGTGTAACGTTAAATTCAAATATGTAAGTTTTGTAAATTCGGCCCAGTAGACATCTGTAGCATATTCTTTTTGGTTGGTTGTCAACTTGGTCACAGAGATAACCGATCACAGATACAAAATATCTTCCATATTTCTATTAACTGAAAGAAAGTCATATCATTTATTTTGCAGCCAGATTAATGTACCTGATATTGATGCAAGGACCCTAAAATTCATGGTTACCTTGATTCAGTGCTACAAAACGGTCACAGAACAATCTTCGAATGACCTGTATGGCAAGCTTCTGGGTGAAATGTTACATATCATCTCTCATATGAAGCCTCTTTATGCATCTCAAGAAATGGACGATGTGGTCTTGGAGCTTAAAAACCTGCTTATTTCTGGAACAGCAGCCTCAGATGCACAAATTTTCAGATGCAAACCAGGTCTAGCTATTTTTTCAGCAGGCCTTGGCCATAAGGAAATTGTAGAAAGTGATAAGAATCCAAACACCTGTGCTGTGTGGGAAGTATTTCACATGTTACTGAGAGAACGGCATTGGGCCTTTGTTCATCTAGCAATTGCTGCATTTGGATTTTTTGCAGCTCGTACTTCCTGTAATGAATTATGGAGATTTGTGCCACAGAATGCAGCCCTTGCATTTGACTTGAAGTCAGGAAATGAGGCAAAAGAGGATTACTTTATGTCGGAATTGAAAATTTTTCTTGAGAAGGAAATGGCTTTTACTTCGGTAAGATCTAGCCCTGAGCAGGTTTCCCCACTGGTAAATGAAGGTTCTATCCTTAAAGAAATGACCTACAAACATTTAAATGTTGAATCTCAGGGTGAGGTATGTGAAATTGTGGGGATTGATGGAGAAAACCACACAAGCAAGAAAAGGAAATTTCCGGATGAAATTTCTAGGGGAATGGAACTGCTGCAAGATGCTCTAAAGGTTATGGGCTATGGTCTTTCTAAGTGGAAGCAGGATCAATTGGACTCCTCAGAACTTAAAGGGAAGTTCTTATCTAACTTTTCAAGCCTCGAAGATCTCGTTAATCACTTAATGGGTCTGGCTGCTGGTGGTTGAGTTTGAATTTTCCTCTCAAGTTGATTTTGGTGAACCACAGTCAGCTGTGTACTGCCAATTAATATACAGGTAAGGACATGTCTTGTCCAAATCAAGTGCTGCAGAGCTTCAGATTATTTTGCCCCTTCCTTTGATGAAATATTTTCTGTTGGTAATGCTTTCTGCATTTTAACGTCCAGTTATAGATAATGGTTATGTTGTTTAACCATTGTCATTAACTTCATGCAGAAAAGTTGAGGGTATAAATGAGATATGAGAGTTGGGTGCCAGATTGTGTAACTTAAAAAATGATACCACGGCAAATTATGGTTGGGTAAATGCTATCGTATTTCTGAAGTTTGATAAGCATCACTTTCTTTTTTTATGGGCATTTCTTCATTTTTCAAGTGCAAGAATATAAAGGCTAAAGTCCTTTTTGGTCCCCCTAATTTGTAGCCGTAACCACTTCTTACTCTGAAGTCTCAGGAGTAAATTTAAACAGTGTTTTAAAACCCAAACCGGAGTACGAATCAATCGTGCCAAAGGATCAATGGGTCAATAGGACATCGGGTCAAATCAGTCAAATTCTATATATCCAATTATAAATATTTATCAAATTATATTCAAAATATATAATATTAATAAGATATAATTCATTCATTTAAATATTATATATTATTTAATATGAAATATCAAAGTACATCAAAAGTTAATTTAAATAATAGGGTTGAACATATCAAAGTGTAATTTAAACAATAAAAAAGGACCAATGAGGAAAAAGGAAAAAAAATGACCCCAAGATAAAAACAATAAAAAAAAAAAGCACCGAAGAGGTGAGAGTGAAATAGAAAGAAAAGAAAAAAAAAATGACACAAAGCATTGTGGTCGAGTGGCTCATTACATTCTCAAGTTTGAGTTCAACCATTAGCAGTTTTTACACAAAAAAGAAGAGGAAAAACACCTGGATTGGCCGGATCAATCCGGTTCTGGTCTAATTCAGGTTTTGACCAATTTTTTCAAAATCTAGTTATTTTAAGAAATCCAGATCAGCTGTTGGTCCGATTCCTGGTTCCGATCTATCCGGGTTTTGATCGATTTTTTAAAACTTGGTTATTTTAAAAAGCCCGGACCAACTGTTGGTCCAGTTCCTAATCGGACCGGCTGATTGGAGTTTCAAAACACTGCTTCAGAGGTACCTATAATATATACGAAAGGTAATACTTTTGCATCTTTATTTGATTGACCGTGGATCAGGCCTATATGGCATTGCCTATGAAAAGTCCTGAAGTGGAATATCCAAGTCACTATCATGTTGATAGAAAGTTTTTTCACATAAAATATTTTCAAATTTTCAAAATTAATATTTTTCTAAGAAAAAATTAATCTTACTTGGTTAACCAAAAAGGATGCTGCGCAATCAGAATAATCCACAACAGCAAGCCTATTAGAAAATATCTAAGGATCAATCTGACAAACAAAGACAGGTACTTTAACTTTCTTTATGATATCTCCAGTCGGATCAACATGACATTGCCTGCTACCATCAGAATTGTCTAAAATCATCCATTGATTGTTCCACCTTTGGAATTCCCAATAAATTGGGGTTTTCTTCTACTTGTTGATTATAACAGTAGCTGTCTGAAACTTTCATCAACCAAAACATGCTCTTTCATTGTTGTGGATTCTAAACAACTTGGTGCTGAGGCATCCCTTGAGAAGCATGCGACTCAATATTGGAGACACGTGCTTTTAGTCCATCCATCTCCTCCTAAAGTTTCAGGAGCAATTCAACTCACTGAAAATAGGTGAACTTTCTTCAGAAGGTTCTGAATCTTAACATCTTAATCATGCTCAAAGGATGATCAGCTGTTGGAGCTTTGATCATTATTACTGCCATAGTGGGATGACCATGTACAACATGCGCATTTCCCTGGCCATGACCACGTACAACAAGCTTTTTGTGACGTAATCAAATAGTCTAATTTAAGGTGCTGTTGTAGAACTAACATGCACATTTCCCTGGCCATGACCATGTACAACAAGCCACCAAGTCGGTCTCTAGGTACCAGATTTTACTCATTAATAAGATGGTTGGGCCTCTTTTTTAAGGTTTCAATGGTTGGGGCTCTTAAAACTGAAATGCACATCGCCAATCAGATGAAGGTAATCTTGGATCTTACAAGATCCTATTTGAAAGTGTTTCAAGGGCAAATTGTACATCTGTTGCAACAGAAAAATTTTACGTATTACATGGCATGCTAGTATGATGGGATGCTTTGTCCGTGTGTATTACATGGCATGCACAAAATTTGTGGTTGTACAGGGTTGTTTCTGACAGCACAATAGTCTCTTTCCTATGATATAAGATGCCATTAATCCTCTCTCTCACTCTCTCTTAAGAATGGTGGTACTCTTATCTACCACTTCTCGCTTGTGAATTAATAAACTCATCTGATACGAGGAGTAGTCGGTAAACCACATGCATTAGGAAGATAAATATACTTGGGGAACTTGTGTGATTTAAAAATCTGTGTGTGGTAATTATGGAGATTGAATTTTAAATCTTGCTGTAGGAGTATTTCCAACTAATAAAGTTGGAACCGGCGTTGTTGTTCCCTATCCTATATGTGGAGTGGAATCCTAGTTTTTATGGTTTTAATGACATTGTGAGTAGGCCATGGTTCATGGCTTTTGCTGCAGTCACCAGATATTTGCTTTTCTCCTAATTTCTAAGCTATTGTTTTATTGATTATTCCTTTTCCATTCTTTAGAAGTGATAAAAAAATTAATGTGGGTTGAGGCTTCCGCTATAATTAAGGCGCTGAAATAATATTTCTTGTATGTTCATATTCAACCAAAATAGAACTAAAATTTTAGTAAGATACTATCATCTATAATTCAAGTTTTCTTGGCATTGGCAGCCTCAGCTTAAGGTCAGTTTGCAACTTGTCTTTGCATCAATGACTTGAAAACTGCACCAGTTTTCATGTCTGAAATTTGCAAATTGAGATTGATTATGCAAATGGCTTTTTTTTTTGGTTACATGCAAATGGCTTTTTAACTTCCTTTATTTAACACTTGAATGATCAAGTGGCTCGAAGAGCGTTCAACTTGGATACCCAATTCTATAAATATATTTTGTTCACACCATCGATATTCGGAATTATATTCTGACTAATTTATTTCGAGTATTTGCGAAAGTCATATCTTAAAGTGACTATCAGAGTGTAGTTTTTTTAATTTTTAAATTTTGAATTCAAAATTTGATTAAAAATTTTAACATCTCAATCTATTAAGCTAACTATCTGTTAGTATCCGATTTTACTAGGGTACACATAAGCATGATCTTTTGTTCATGATCGGAATCTATGGAGTAATACCTTTCTCAGCCTTTTGGCCAAGAGCCGATTGTGTTGAGAGGAACCTAACAATGGGTCCTCATGAGTGAAAGTTATTACCAGCACGCAAGAGGCGAATCTTATTGGTTGACTCTGGCCTTCAATAGTTGTTTGGGAGGCTTGATTTTCTAGGGACAAATGAGTGTTATAATTATAAACGAAAGTAATTTAAAAACTTACAAGATTCGAGCTTGGTTGGTATTTTAGCTCAAAAATTATTTCTTTTTATTAAATTATTATGATTTCTCATTGTGATATTTGATCTGTGCTAAGGTGGATTGTGGTTATTTCCATCACCTCCCACAAGTCAAAAGGCCTGCAAAAAAGACTTCATCTTAATATCCCAAGAGCCAGTTTTCTCCGTAAGACACAGGAGGTGAAGATAGAAAGCTTGAGGAATTTGGAGTGGTGAGGATTGGAGATTTAGGCGCGTGTGTGTGTGTTTTTTCTCTTTCTTTTTTTTATTTTTTTATTTTTTGGAAGAGTTTTATTTTATACTCTTAAGAACAAAGAAATCTCTGTTGCCAATTTGTAAGATTTAGTAGCTAAAAATACAAGTAATGATGGAGTTAAAGAAAACAGACACTTTATTGCAACGTCGATGTGACTGAATTCAGAAAAATCAAGAAATCATAAACCGAACAACTGAAAATTAGAAGGCCAACACAAAATGCAGTAGAGAAATTCAAACAAGGTAACCGTTATTTTAAATATAGCTGACCTATTCAAATTATAAACTAATTTCAGTAAAGGATGCAATTTTCAACACTTATCTTCTGTTAGGCTCTCATTGTGATGCGCGCCATCTTAATAAACCTTTTTATTTATTTATTTATTTATTTATTTTCCAATCCTCTACTCTTACATTGGTTATGGTAGATAACCAGACAATATGAACTATATTTCTTGAAGTAGATCTCCTCTTTGCATAATCTAACCATCAACATCCAATCATATAAAATCATGAAATTTGACCCATTTATATATTTTTCATATTAAGGGTGTCAAGAATTCAATTTTTTTGAAAACTATTGTTAAAATTTATTATATATGTTCTAATAGAAATAGATAAACTCGTATTTGAGAAAATTGTGATCGGGTTTAATTAAATTTACTCGAGGTGTTTTTCTGATACAAAAGCCTTATTAAAAAGGATATAATTCAAACAAAACTCGCATGTTACGTTGTCATGGGGAGTTTGAAAATTATTTACCAAACAATATCTCAGAAATTTTCTATTTTAGGTAGTCATTTAAGCACCCTCAATTAAAGAGGACCCTGACTAGTGCTTATGCATTTTCAACTTTAATTACAAAATAAATGTTGGGCTTATTTTAACTCCCACGTTAGCATGAAATAAAGGGAGAGGGTGATGGAGATTATCCAATGCATTTATTGAATAAGATCAACCCACGAGAAAATATAATAAATCATAGTCATGTTTGTCATACCATGCATGCCATCGAATCTTTTCTTAATCGAAATATTTTTCTGAAATTCTCACCATTAATATAATGTGTTCAAGAGAGAAGGGTAATAAATGGAAAAGAAAAATAAGGAGTCAAGGTATATAGATCATGGTACATTGGTGCCTCAAATAGAGAAGATTTTCTCCTCTTTTAAGCTATAAAAGCTGCACCAGAAACTGAACTTGCAAGGGTTATCACCATTAGAGACACCATGGCTCCTCTCAAAGCTTGTATGTTCATCTTTTTCCTAGGCTTAGTCATGAGCAACCTAGTACGATCGCAAGGGATGTACAAAGTTCGGATCACCAATCAGTTGGACGACCAAATGACGGTCAATTGCCAATCAAGACTGAGACAGATTGGTATCAAAATAATCGATGTATCGGAGTCTTACGAATGGGAATTTCCTTTGGATGGCGAGGGATCCCTTCTTTGGACGTGCGTGGTGTCCTCGGTAAGATCATCCGGCACTTTTGATGCATACGATCCCACGCAAGATCCTAAAAGGTGTGATCCTACGGAGTGTAATTGGCTTGCTAAACCTGATGGTTTGTATCTCTGGGTTGCTAGTGCTCATGAATATGTGAAAAAATTTCTGTGGCTGAGTTGATTGCTTTTAGAGAGAGAGAGAGAGAGAGAGAGAGAGAGAGAGGGTGACTGTGGCATGATGTACTTATGGGTTCATTTTGTTAAGGTAGAATGATATCGATGTCTTGAACAGCGAACTTGTCTTTTGATATATTAATGTCTTGTGCTATCTGTGTTTGTTAATCTTTTGTTGGATATACCTATTCAATGCGACAAGTTTTTACAGAGCATAAACCCACTTGTTGCCTGTAATTTTATAGGTTGGCATTTTTTTGAATAACCTAAAATAAAATTCTTATAATGGAGAATTTTAAGAAAATGAATATTAATTTTTTTTTAAAACTTAGTAATTATTAAAAAGTGTAAATTACATTGTTTTGCACTATTAGTGATTGTAATAACTAAATCAATATTCACTCTCAATCAAGTAGCAAAACTTAAATACAATGAAAGGAAAATGGCAAAAATTCAATTTGCAAATCGAAGCCTTTTTGAGCATTTCTCCACGCACCATCTTCCGCCTCAAAGAAGAAACAAATAAAAAGAAGAAGAATGGTTTGGAACTTTCATTTTTTTTAGTAAATCGTTGGTATCCGATAATGAATCCAGATAAATCCAATGTGAATTGAGTTAAATTTTTAAGAAACAAAATTTTCTCGATATCTATTTTTTTCATACACAATAATCGAATTTGAAATCTTATTTAATAGGTACTAACGTTCAATTATTCAACTAGTACCACGTATTTTAATCGGCAACACATTTTCAGTCATATTATGATTTACGTATTGCTACATTAGCATATACTTATTGTCTTTTATAAATTCAACTAGTTTTTATTATAGTACATTAAGTTTGTTGGGATGTTAGAATATATTATGAAAATATATGATGTTATTAGAAAATATTATGAGAATATTTAACTTTTTTATTTTTATATTTTCATATTTATAACAATAGATTTTTGATATAAACCTAACCAATAATAATATATTAATTAAAACAATGAATTATTATAGTTCATATTATTATATTGCTTCCTATATTAATATGATACCATGATCATATTAAAATTTCTCTTATAAAACACAAAAGGAAATGCTGAAGAGATAAATGATGATACTGAAGAGATCAAATCCAATATAACCATATTCAACACTACAAAAAATCATACATTTCCTGATAATTTTTTTTTCTCATTCCTGATATCTTATAACCACCGCTAGAGAGTGGGGTGACGAAAGAATAAATGTCGAGAAAAAAATCATCGGGCATTTTCCCAACATTTACCAACAAATCTAGGGGAAGTTCTTTGAATAAGTTGAGATTCTAAAATTCCAATCTTGCGTGACAATATTATAGATCTATCGATCACTATCAATCCCCTCCCTTTTAAGGTGGTTGTGCAGGAAATACGATACATGTTTCACAACTTTAAAATTCTATATTCAAATCTAATTAATGAAAATCAGTTATGAAAATACACCCAAAATATTCAACTTGGGGAAGCATTTGCAGCTTCATGACATCTGGAGCGAGTTGTGGAGACCGATAAATTTCATATAAAATGATGCAAAAATATGCATAAATATGAAATTTATCACCGAATAACATTGAACCTCTAGATACACTATAAAAAAACATGGTCTTATTGATGAAAAATTTTTCATAACTAATATCGTGTTATAAAAATTTAACGATAAAAAATAGAAATTTATTATCAAACCAGCAACAAAACTTTTTCGTCGCTAAATTTCATAATTAAATTTAGCGACAGATAACAAGTTCAGTTACTAAATTTAATGACGAAAAATAATATTTGTCGTTAAATTTAGTGACGGGTAGCAATATAACTAGTTATTTATCGCTGAATTTAGCGACGAATAATTACTTCTATTGCTAATATTAGTGACAAACGTGAGAGTCCGTCGCTAAACCGAGTCAATATTTAGCGATGGATACAATTATCCGTGATTAAGTTAGTGATGATTCTAGAAATTTTAACCACAAAACAATGTGATTTAATGATGAATTTGATGACGGATTTGTAAATTTAGAAAAAGAAATTCGGTTGTTTTCATATTTTTCCCTATTAAAAAAAATTAGCCTATTTAACCAACATAAATCTTATAATAATCCATATCTTTTCAAATATCCAATCAAATCAAATCCGACCAATAATCCATCAGTATCCATTCAATTCAATATCATTTCGAATCCAACCAATAATCTATCAATATTTATACAATATCTTTTCGTATAAATCAATAAACTATCGACATTCATCCGATAAATCTAAAAATTTTCCAATCGCACTTACATCCATCCAATAAAATTTTGTGCATCCAATAAAATGTCAATAAAAACAAAATCATACAAATATCAATAAAAAAACAGAGAGAAACAAAAGTAAGATGATAATGAAGCCTCAGGTGGTAACCCCACAGGCTATACGGGAAACCATGTTAAGCAATTGAAGCAAGAACCAAAATACAATCCCACAAAGTTACAAATCAAAAACTTCTGCTACAAAGCCACATACACGAAGAAGTTCACGAAGGAAGGATCATCAGGAATATCTGGGGCATTGAGCGGGGTTGATGATGCTGGCTCCAAAGGACCATCCATCACTGCCATAGTGGGTACTGCTTCCTGTTCTTCAAACTCACTGCAATAAAACATAGTAGAATGTGTTAGCACCTAGTGACCTACATTAGTTACAATGAGACAAAAGTTGGATAGCATATCAGTTCTTTAACCAGGTAAGATTTCTATTTCTGCTGATGTAGGCTAGAGATAAAGTTAACAATAGAACGCCTTGGAGTATGCATTGAGTATCCTGGCATACAAACAAGGAAAGTTTACCATGTACTACAAATGGACAGCATGTGTAGATAGTGCCAATAGATATTAGCTATATGTAACAACCTTCAATATCAAATAAATTGCAACTAAATAAAGAGCCAACTTGACATGGAGCAACTAATTTATCCAGTCCAATTGATGAAAGTGCCGCCCATGGTGGGACTCGGAGTCAAATAGGCTAACAGCCTCAACAGAGGGTTTTCAATCCATCTATATATATATATATAAATCCAACAACTAAAACAACACAGGTGAGCAGCAGGGACAGCTGGACCACACATAGAACTAAGAAGTTAATCATCCAACATACTTGGATTGGAATTTGATGGCTCTAGCTCAGGTTAGGATTTTGATAATTCAGATGTGCTAACAGCAAAAACAGGAGGAATTCATACTTGTGGGGTATGTTTCAAACTTCAGCAACTTCATCAATTATTTCTGATGATACTCACAAGAGAAAACAAAAGGACAGAGTGACAATAATTTCAGTATACAATCATGAACTATTTAACTGACCAGGTACAATGAGCACAATTCATACAGATATAACTTTACTAGGGAAGAAGAGAATCAAAACCATGATGTTCTCCAAGAGATCTAACACGTGTACGGCAAAGCAATGCCTACCTCTACTTTCAGAATGCAACTACAAAATAGTACTTACACTAAAGTAGTATATGCTAATCAATGCATTTATGTTTGCACTTTTAAAGCAAGAACCTCTTTAACAGGGAACTGGCAAGAGTTAGAAAAGATATATCATATGTAATAGGAAAATACAAAGAAGATAGAAAGGAAACGATTAAACTCTTCTTCACAAGAAAGTGGATATGAAATCAATCATATCTTCTGTGTTTCCAAAAATAAGTCATAATGGGGATAAATCATATGAAATTTCAAGACAGGGACAAAACGACAACCTGCTGAGCAAAGGTTTGAACTTATATGGGAAAATGGTGTCTCAAACAGCCCAAGACACCATTTAGTGGAAAGGGCTTCTCATTTATCAACACGAACTCCTTGGCAGAAATACCTTCATGCTTGATCATTTCTATCCGTTTCCACTATTCAGGTGAGCAATGCACAAAGCTGAATAGACAAGGCAAGAGTCTTTCACATAGAGTAATCTGTATATCTTGTCCTCCTAATAGGCAGCCTACAGTCATTTAGTTCTAAGACCCAACAAAACAAAACAAATCAAAGAACATATAGAAGCATACATCCATGGGCAGGGAGGAGCAAAATCCACTATAATCACAGGATTACAGGAGACTGTGGAGAACAAAATGTCTCCGTTTACCCAAAACCTCAAATGCACTTAGAATTGTTTGCTACTTCCAAAAAAAAAAAAAGTGATACAACTCAAAATTTTAGAGCGAGTTTGGCTCTGCACTTCGGCCCAGGCCCTCCGCTCATCAAATATTTCTTATCTCAGTTAATTGGATTTAAGGGTAAGACAACATAAATTCAACAAAAAAAACAATCCTCGTAAATGAAATTCCTAAAGCCCAAAATTCAGATTAAGGTTCTTATTTGACACCCAATTAAGCATGGATACTGCTGCCTAATAGGTCTTTATATAACTTGTTTTTTATTTTTATTTTTATTTTTATAGATTAAAACTGAGACTTGATGAAATACTGCTACTGTTCTGGTGTGAGCAATCATTTAGTAAATTATCCACGTGAAATGCAATTTCAGTTCAAATACTGTTCAAGTTGAATACAACTTTTATCAGTACCTGAAAACATTAGCCATGTCGACATGGGATATGATTTAACTGTCTTGTAAATATAAACAATCTCTTATATATATATATATATACAAAAAGAAACCCTTTTTGGCATAAAACACAGAATTCTAAATTTTCAGTAATTTCATATATATTGATATCTATGAAACAGCGAACTAATCGGTAACTGTTGAATACAAACCCGATTATTATAACCCCACGATTATGTTTTTGGTACAAAGAGAAGAAATTATGAATTACAAAGAGCACAAGAAATCCCCCAAGAAATCGTCCATGAAATTAATTCCTTGGTTACGTGATTTATTCTCCAAAAATTTTAAGATTGATGAGTGAATGAGATTTGCTGAGATTTTGTGAATATTGAGACTTTATTCTCGCCAAATCTCACGCTTCTCTTATCTGTCCACCACTCCTTTCTTAACTAATAGGTGGATGAAGGGTCCATTAAACATGGAAAATATCCTTAATAGTAAATAAGTTAAAATTTTACTTTATTTCTTTTTTTTTTTCTTTTACATAGAGATTACAAAAATCGTAAAATTTTATTTTATTTTTTTTATATATAATCAGTTCTCACGGGTTTGACTTAAACGTCAAAATCTAAATTATAAGTATAATTTTCTTATTCAAGGGAAAACTATAAAAATTAAGTCACTTACCAAATTATATTTAAAATATATTAGTAGATAAAAAAGGATAAAAATTTTCTTATCGAAAATTTCAAGTTTTGATTTAAGATAGTGATGGGGTCTGCTTGCAGTCAATTTGACTATAGTTATTTTACATGCACCAAATAAGTCAAAAAATTAAATAAACCAAATTACAATCCATAATAAGGAGAAAAATTAGTAATCATAAAATTAAGGAAACACTTAGCATGTTTAGGATCTTGTGTATTGTAAGAGGCCTATATAAATTGACGGGGAAACACCATGCCCACAAGAAAGGAAACTAAGCTTGCAAAAGGCGTCACCACTCCATGGCTCCTCTCAAAGCTTGTATGTTCATTTGTTTCTTAGGCTTAGCCATGTGCGACCTATCTCGGTCTCAAAAGACGTACAAGATTAGGGTCGGCAATGAGCTGGGGTCCCAAATGACTTTGCAGTGTCAATCACAAGTGAGACAGTTTGATATCCAATTACTCGATGAAGGGGAGTTTTACTCCTGGGAATTTTCTTTGGATGCAGAGGGAAAATTTCCTTGGTCATGCGTCGTGGGTTGGGAAAAATCATCGGGCACTTTTGATGCATTTGATCCTAGCCAGGATCCTAGAAGATGCGGTCCTGTTTTGTGTGATTGGCTCGCTAAACCTGATGGCATGTATCTCTATGTTCAGATTAAACAAGAATATGTCAAAGAGTACCTCTGGCCAAATTGATTGGTGAGAAAGAGAGAGAGAGGGGGAGAGAGAGAGTACTTTGATGTCCTTTGAGTTCTTGTTATGGTAGAATGTTATTGATGTCCCGAAAAGAAAAACAAAAGAAACAAAATGTCTGCTATCTTTTATTTGATTATTATGTAACCTTTGTTTGTTATATTTTGCTGTTTGGTTTTTATATTAAATATTATTTTTTATAATCAATTAGTATGTAAAATTATATTTTAATTAATTTAATTCAAATTTTATTAAACTTAATTTAGGAGTCGAAGTACAATTGGCCACAAAAATTGAGTTTGTGTTATTTTGAAACAAGTAGAGAGAAGGCACCACATTGATCCAATCAAATCAAGCAATAGAAGGGACGGAAATTTAATTGATGCCCACGTGGAGCAGGTTGGGGGTAATGGGTAGTTACCCATTATCCCACTCATCCCTAATTTAACTCCCCAAAAATAACTCCTACGGTGGTTAAGGATTCAAAGAAAAAAAAGAAAAAAAAGAAACATTGAGAGGTGAATTCCGATCAACAAAAAATCACCGGGTTAAGGGTTGGATCGTTGTGATATTGTGTTAATAGTTCGTCTTACGTAACTATCATCCTGACTGCGAGTTGTTGCAGTTCCAAGTTTGCGGTTTCCGAAATTATTCGAATCACCGATTAAGATACACCGTAAACTTGATCTTTTATGATTCTGAAAAATGTTAATTATTGCTTCCGTTGCGTGATTGAGTCACCATAATCTAACATTGGTATCAGAGCGTGTTAGATATATTTTAAATAATTTTTCGGAATTTAATTTGGGTATAAAAATATAGGGTATAAAATTTGGGATTCGGATCACGGATGAATTTCGTGAATCCAATTATACCACTGTGTTACCCAACTCACGTAGAACACAAAAATAATTTTTTCGTAATTTTCTGAGCACGATAGGGCTAAGAAAATTACGGTTGAAGCATTCGGCCGTGAATAGTGACCGAACCCTTCAACCCCAGATTTGACGAGTTTTAGGTCAAATCAGAACATGAAAATGGTAGATCTATGTTTGTCTATGCTAGATCTACATTTTGACACATATATTGTATGTTGTTTATACTGGAAATTGGGTTTTCGGAGAACCGGGTCGAAAAACCCAGTTGCAGACCCGTCGGGCAAGGAAGATGAGTCCCAGACCCGCGGGCGTGTGCACAACACGCGCCCATAAGCGCGTCTAGCGGGGCGCGTGTAACTCACGCTCGAGTAAGGCGCGTGAGCGGTCCAGAAAGGGCGCGGGTCGGGCGGGTCAAGAGTCGACCCACGACCCGACACGTGTCGGGTCTAACCCGACCCGTTAACCCACAGTCGGGTCACCGGACCCGTTTGACCGACCCGCTGACTCGGCTCCGCGCGTGAGGGCGCGTGAGAACGCGCCGCGACTGGGCGCGCGTGAGCTGAGCCGGCTCAGGCGCGTGGAAGCGGGTGAGACACGCGCGCCGCGTGAGCCGAGCCACGAAAAGGCGCGTGGGGGCGCGTGAAGAGCTCACTGCGCGTCTGGCGCGTGATCCAGGCTCCTGCCGGCGCGTGGAGGAGCGTGGCAGGGCCTGCAGACGCGCCGCCGGTGCGCGGCGGCGCGTGGGGACCCCGACGGCGCGTCAGGTCGCCCAAAATTGATTTTTTTTTTTTTCATTTTTTTTTGGGGTCCTATGAGGAAAATTGTGACTATTTGTGGGATTTTGTACACCGAATTAAAGTCCAGATAAAGAGATGAGATCCCGGGTTGTGGTGTATGGTGTCCGTTGACTCATATGCTCACTTTGGGATCAATACTCGATTCATTTTGGATTATTAATTCGTAGGGTGTACGAAATTGTGAAAATAAGCATTATTAGTCACTGACGTCTCTTTTTCTGTGTAACAGAAACATGGCTGCTACGAAAACTGTCGTTCTAGATCTCGTTAAAGGAGATAAACTGAACGGTGACAATTATGATATTTGGCACCGAAAGGTTCAGTTTGTCTTCGAGGAACAAGAACTCGGGGAAGTTCTTAAGAACGAGATGGTGGATCCCGGGGAGGGTACCACTGCACAAGCACGACGGGATCAGGAGGTATATCGTGCTTGGAAAATGAAGGATAGCCAAGCGAGGGTAATCCTTCTTAGCTGCATGCACGATGAGCTGATTCCGATTTACGAGCAGTATCCTACTGCACAGTCGATCTGGCATGCTCTGAGAGAGCAATATGGCGCCCCGTCAGCTCCTAAGGTGAGGATGCTGACCTATAAGTTCATCACTTATAAGAAGAGGCACGATCATACAATGAAATAGCATTTAATGCACATGTCGAGTATGATCGCCTCTCTGAAGAATATGGGGGAGCCGATGTCTAATGAGCTTCAGGTACTGGGTGTGATCCAGTCCTTGCCTGACTCCTGGGATGTGGTTAAGACCTATCTCACGCACACTGAGAGTATTCATACTTTCATGGACGTGAGTAGGCACTATGAGCTCGAGGAGGAGCGTCAGGAGGTGGCTAGGTCTTCTTCTGCTCATGCTAATTTTGCGGAGTCGAGTAAGGGCTCCCGGGGTTTAAAGCGCAAGTGGCGCAAGCATGAGAAGAAGGCCAAGGGCCAAGGCAAGAAGAAGCAACCTGCCAAGACCGACGACAAAGGACAGAAGCGCAAGAAGAAGGAGCTTGATAAGAGCAAAGTCCAATGCTATGTTTGTGGCAAGTTTGGGCATTTCGCACGCGAGTGTGGCGAGCGAAAGGTATGTCCTTCTTCTTTACATGGTTTGAGTTACGTGTCATCTAGTGTGATGCTCATTAACTCTTCTCCTTTGTGGATTGTAGACTCAGGAGCCACGGACCATGTAGCTCGGGATAGGAGCGCATACGTGGAGTTCCGCCGTTTAAGTCCCCAGGCGAGGAGGCTGTACGTGGGGAATGGAGCATTCGTGGAAGTAAAAGGGATTGGCACTTGCAAGCTATTGCTACGAAGTGACCAAGTCTTATATCTTCATGATATTTTGTATGCTCATGAGATTGGGTGGAATCTACTATCTGTCCGATGTTTAGATTTGTTAGGATATTCAGTGTTGCTGGGAAACTCTAGAGTTTCCATTACTTATGACAGTTCTTTAATTTGTTCCGGTTTAGTCCATGAGGGACTTTATGTACTGGATATGATTTCATGTTATGAGACTTATTCTTCTTCTACTATTGCTTTTGCATCTGATAGTGTAGTGGATGATGTGAATGTATGGCATAGTAGACTTGGCCACATAGGGCAAGAGAGGATGGCCCGGTTAGCTACGAATGGCCTGTTGGGCCCGCTAACCAAGGTCCAGTTGCCCGTATGTGAGTTTTGCCTTGCGGGCAAAGCCACTAGAAAACCATTTGGGAAAGCAATGAGAGCTAGGACTCCATTGCAATTGGTCCATTCCGACATTTACGGACCCATGAATGTGAGAGCCCGAAACGGAGCCACGTATTTTATTACATTTATAGACGATTACACGCGTTTCGGTTACGTCTACCTGATCTCGCACAAGTCTGAGGCACTAGATTGCTTCAGGAGGTTTATCAGTGAGGTTGAAAATCAGCTAGACTTGAGGGTGAAAACTCTCAGAACCGATCGGGCGTGCGAGTATCTGTCTGAGCAATTTAAAGAGCTCTGTTCCGATAGAGGTATTACGAGACAGTTAACTATTCCTGCTACTCCTCAACAGAACGGAGTAGCCGAGAGAAGGAATAGGACTCTGTTGGAGATGGTGAGGTCGATGATGGCACAAGCCAACCTACCTATCTCCCATTGGGGAGATGCGTTGTTGACTGCGGCCTACGTCCTTAACCGTGTTCCGACAAAGTCTGTAGTTAGCACCCCATACGAGCTTTGGACAGGGAGACAGCCTGACCTTAGCCACTTGAGGCCATGGGGTTGCGCTGCGTATGTTCGAGATTCCTCGCATCAGTACGGCAAGTTAGGCCCGCGAGGAAAGAAGTGTATCTTTGTTAGATACTCTGAACAATCCAAAGGATATGTGTTCCTAGGAGAACATACGGACGGTACTGTCACCGAGATAGAGTCTCGTGATATCACATTTCTTGAGAGTGATTTCCCTAAAAGAGGAGAAATCGATCGAGATCTCACCTTTTACGAGATGGATGAGCCTAGTGGCTCAACCGAACCCAGTGACGAGATTCAAGAGCCGATTATGGATCTTGATCTTAGTGGGAGCAATCCATCTCAAGGTGTGGGACCTCTCTCTCCTCGAAGGAGTAGTCGGGGACAAGTGCCACGTCGCCGTTTCCCGATTGAGGATGAGATCCTCATTGTGACTCCTGAGGACGATGAAGAGCCGAGGAATGCACAGGAGGCTCTGGAGGGTTCAACAAAGGACCAATGGTTACAGGCCATGCACGAGGAAATAGAATCAATGACAGTCAACAAAGTCTGGGAGCTAGTTGACTTACCTGAGGAAAGAAAGGCCTTTGGAAACAAGTGGGTTTTCAAAATTAAAAGAAAGGCCGACGGATCGATTGAGAGGTACAAGGCTCGTCTGGTAGCCAAGAGTTACACGCAGACTAAGGGCATTGACTATGAGGAGACTTTCTCCCCAGTAGTCAAATTTACTTCGATCCGTTTACTTTTGGCGATTGTCGCTAGTATGGATCTTGAGTTATATCAGATGGACGTTAAGACCGCTTTTCTTAATGGGAGCCTGGATGAGGAGATCTACATGGAACAGCCCCCTGTTTTTGTTCTGGTAGGTCAAGAGGACAAGGTCTGTCGACTTCGGAAGTCGATATACGGTCTAAAACAATCATCCAGGCGGTGGTACCTAAGATTTCACGAGGAGGTGATATCTTACGGTTTTACGATGGTTGAGGAGGATCATTGTGTCTATCTAATTCGGTCTGATAACTCTTTTGTGGTCCTATCGTTGTATGTGGATGACATAATGTTGGCTGGGAACAACATTAAGTATTTAAAGACCATCAAAGCATGGTTGTCATCCAGTTTCGACATGAAAGACATGGGTGAAGCTGAGTTCATCCTTGGAGTTAAGATCCAGAGGGATCGCTCGAGAAAGATGTTGGCTCTTTCACAAGAGACCTATATTAAGAAAATTCTCGAGCGTTTTGGGATGAATGATTGTAATCCCATAGATACTCCGATCGCCAAAGGTGAAGGCTTGAGCCTGGACATGTGTCCGAAAACTCAGGAAGAAGTAAGGGAAATGAGTAAAGTACCTTATTCCAGTGCAGTGGGAAGTTTGATGTACGCAATGTTGTGTACTAGACCGGACATTTGTTATGCAGTTGGTCTGGTGAGCAGATATCAGGCAAATCCTGGAAGGGGTAACTGGAGAGTAGTGAAAAGGATTTTCCGATAACTAAAAGGAACTGCAAACTTCTCCTTGAGTTACGGAGGAGGCGATTTGCGCCTTGTGGGCTATTCGGACGCCGACTGGGGAGGTGATTTGGATAAACGCAAATCGACATCAGGTTTTGCTTTCTTGCTCAATGGCGGAGCTATCTCTTGGAGCAGTAAGAAGCAAACCTGTATTGCTCTATCTACGATGGAGGCTGAGTTCGTGGCGTGCTCAGTTGCAGTTCAGGAGAGTGTTTGGCTCCGGAGACTACTGAATGACTTAGGGATTGTAGCGGATAGTGGGAGACCTGTAATGATTTATTGTGATAATCAGGCCGCTATCGCTTACACTCGAGACCCTAAGTTTCATAGTAGAATTAAACACATCGACACCAGATACCATTATGTTAGAGACATTATCGAGAAGGGTGAAGTGACCGTCAAGTACATTTCGACACACAGCATAGTGGCTGACCCCTTCACCAAACCCATCACTAGAGACTCTTTTTTAGGGCATAGAGAGTCATTGGGTTTGAATATCTACTGACATTTCTCAGTTTGTACTTAATGATGACGTTGATGCTTATTGATTTTATATATATATGATTATAGTGCATTATTCAGTCACTTTTGCATTATATTTTTCATTTAATGCACTTACTTTTAATTATCATATATATGTAATAGATATGTCGGGCAGGCGAGGTCGACTCTCTCACACGAGTGACCACCTCCGGCTCTGAGTGAGCAGGGATGAGACGGTTTCTAGCTGTAAGAGGTTTTGAGAGTGGCCCTGCTAGAACATAAGTCGCCCTGATACGTGTTCAGGATGAGGTCATATGCGATATGACCGACATGGAAGTACCCACATCCATGTTGCCTGTGAGAAGCCAGGTTTGAGATCTCGGATATCACCTGTAATTTGTGATATTGTCTCATAGGTACTCTTTCTGAGATCTCTAGGTAAAGTCTTATGAGTAGACTGTGTCCAACCTGCACAGTGTTAGAGAAATCTGACATATGCCCTTCTGAGAGATGGGGGAGTAACACTGTGGCACGTGTTTCATACCACGTGTGAAAAGACGTCTTGGGATAGTGGGAGCTATATTACTTGAGACAATAATTTAAAACTTATCCCCAAGCCCCACTGTGTGAGATTCGAGATCCATTGGGCGGATCTCTTGTGCCCTTATTACTTTCGGCTGTCTCTTGAGATCATGATTCAGTATTTGCTGCTTTAGTCTGTTTACCAATGGCCCGGAAGATAAATTGAGGTCTGAGGGACAGGTCTAGGAAAGCAGCTGAATTGAGATCGATAGATTCGAGTTTGGGAAAAGGAAGACCAATTGACATTGCATTGTTATGTTGTATTCACCGACCGGTCTTTTATGTTCATCCATGTAGGGATTTGAACATAATAGTGAATACATAGTCGAGTGATATCTGGGGATTACTTTCGGTGAGGAAAGTAACTCGATGAATGTAATTAGTCTTGGATCTGGGGTACAGCGAGCTTTCTTATGATATTAACGGTGACTACTCGATCATCCTAACAGGTGTGTCGAGCAGTTTTTTTGTTTGCATGTGTACTCGCTAGTCGCACGACGTCCAACCCTGTATGAAAACCCTGTAGGGTGAGATGGTGGATCGCATGAGTTGTGGTCTTATGACGGAAATAAAATGCCCTCGTGTGCAAGTGAGAGATATTAATTGATGCCCACGTGGAGCAGGTTGGGGGTAATGGGCAGTTACCCATTATCCCACTCACCCCTAATTTAACTCCCCAAAAATAACTCCTACGGTGGTTAAGGATTCAAAGAAAAAAAAGAAAAAAAAGAAACATTGAGAGGTGAATTCCGATCAACGAAAAATCACCGGGTTAAGGGTTGGATCGTTGTGATATTGTGTTAATAGTTCGTCTTACGTAACTATCATCCCGACTGCGAGTTGTTGCGGTTCCAAGTTTGCGGTTTCCGAAATTATTCGAATCACCGATTAAGGTACACCGTAAACTTGATCTTTTATGATTCTGAAAAATGTTAATTATTGCTTCCGTTGCGTGATTGAGTCACCATAATCTAACAGGCCGAATAAACTCCGCAAAAACCCTGAAATTTCCGTTTATCTCTTTAAAAAGAGATTCGGAGAAATCGAGGAACAAGTCACGTAGGCATTTAAGGTGTATTTAGTTATGAAAAATATAATCTAATTTTTTATTTCTAAATTTTTCATATTTTTTTTATTTCTAAAAAAAAAGAGTGAATTTTTGAAAATTTTGAAAAATGTATATTTTATTTATAATAAAAAATAGTAGAAAATAATTTTAAAACTGTTTTCTATTTATAAATTGAAAAACAGTATTTTTTAATTTTTATTTTTTAAAATTGAAAACTGGAGTATTTGCCCTTATTTTTCACTATGCACCCTTAACCTCGTAGAAGTTATCAACTAATAACATTTAATTTTTTAAAAATTATTTTAAAACATGTTTTTTACTATTTTACCTATATTATATTAATGACAACAAATAACAAATATTAATAAAAAAATAAACTATTTCTTTTTTGTACTTTTTATGTGATATTTTTTTTTTAAAATTATTATTATGATTTATATTTGATTATTTTTTCTGATATGGTTGACAAATTATCGTTTTTTTTTTTTATAAAGTTATTGACACAAAATAGGGATGAATAGCTTGTCTATGTTTCCTCCTAATTCAATATAAAATTGTATATGTCAATATATAAACTATTCTAAATTACAAAAATCAAGAAACTACTCTAAACAAATCATGCAAAAAACAGAAAACTATTCTGATTACAAAAACAAAGGGAAACAATATAATCTAATCATATAAAATAGAAAACTATTAAAAATTGTCAATTCTATGTCAATCACATAATTTAAGAAGTTCAAAAATAAAATTTTCTAAATCAACTTAACAATCCAATCCCATAATTAAAGGAGTCCAAAAGTAGAACTTTCTAAGTCAACCTAACACTCCACCTCAGGCTGGAGAAATGATCTCACGAAAGGTTGTATTGTTTAGCTCCTTTGTTAAAACATCCGCCAATTGATCTCATGAGGGAACATAAGACATGTATACTAACCACTCTTCTAGTTTTTCTTTGATGAAGTATGTGTCAATCTCTATATGTTATGTTATGTTTTGTTATGTTGTATAGGGTTATGACAAATGCTAATTGCTCATTTATTGTTATAATATAGTTTCATAGGACCTTCCCACTTGAGTCTCAAATCCAGAATGATTTTTGAGGCATAACAATTCATACAATCTTTGAGCCAATGCCCTGAACTCTAATTCTACATTAGATCTTGTCACCACATTCTTTTTTTGCTTCTCTAAGTTGCCAAATTACCACTAAGAGACGTGCAATGACCATGTTGATCTCATGTTCACTATAGATCATGCATAGTCTGCATCTATATAGACTTCTAGTATGAGGTCATTGCTTTTTTTTATTATTATTATTTTTTTCCCAAATAACCTTTTAAATAGTGTAATACTCAGTAAACAACATATAGAAATGATTCCATTAGATCGTGCATGAACCAACTAACCATACCTACTGAATATGCTATACCTGGTAGAGTATGAGCAATATAGATGAGTTTTCCCACTAACCTCTAATATGTCTCCTTATCAATGGTTGGTTCCTCTTTTACATCCCAAAGTTTTTGATTTGGCTCATGGTGTAGCTGTCAATTTACAAGATAGTTCTCCCATTTCCTTTAAGAGATTCATCATATACTTTTGCTGTAATACCCAGTAGAAAAAAAAAAAAATTGGGATATTTAAAATTAGGGCTTAAAGCCCTAATTACTTTCCATTCTCTCTCTCTCTCTCTCTTTCCCCCTCTCTTCTCTTCTCTCCCTCTTCTTCTCTCCCTTTTTCTTCTCTCTTTTTCCCTTCTCCCCGCCGCCGTGTCTCTTCCCCTCCCGCTGCCATCCTCCGCCGCGAGCGACCGCCCGAGCACAGCCGCACGATCATCTCCGCACGAGCGCTAGCGCCACCGCGCAGTCTTCCTCGTGAGCGCGCGAGCGCTGCAGCGCAACCCTCCCTCGCGTGAGCACGCGATCGCTCGAGCACGCCGTAGCACGAGCCCCTGCGTGCCCCTGTGCGGTCCCTGCACCAGCTCGCACTTGCGCGCCCCAGCGCGTCCCAGCGCGCTCCAGCGCGACCCAGCCTAAGCACGAGCAGCGCGCGAACAGCAATCGAGCAGCGCGCGAGCAGCCGCGATCCCCAGCTCGCGATCCCCAGCGCGCGACCCCAGCGCGCCACAGCACGCCCCAGCACGAGCGCGAGCGCTCCAGCGTGCGACCCACAGCGCGAGCAGCGCACGATCCAGCTTACGAGTGCGCTTCAGCGCGTGAGCCAGCGCCAGCGCCAGCACGAGCGTGAGCGCGCTCCAGCGCGTGATTCGGCTTGCCAGGCCGCAGGCCCACCAGGCCGCAGACCCATCAGGCCCGCCGGCCCACCAGGCCCGCCAGCCCATCAGCCCGCCAGCCCACGGCCCACGGCCCGCGACGGCCCGTGGCAGTCCGTGAGCCTCTGCGAAGGTAAATGACTCTAAGTTTCGATTTTCGCACTTGGGTTTCGAAATTCTTTAGTATTGGACTTAAATTGTTCGCAATTGTTTCAAATCTGGAAACATTCAGGTTTTAGACCAAACCAACGGGCGAACGAAAGCTAAATCTGAGACCCGAAGAATCCTAGGTGAGAGAAATGAAATCTCTTCAACCCTTGAATACAATTTGTCAAATTAGGTAGCATTAGTTGATTTGTTTATAAATTGAGGAATTTAGGGTTCGTACGAAATTAAGAAAAACGATAAACCCTGAAATAGTTGGAAATTGATGAAAATCATGATGACTTGATTAGGTTGGCTTTCTTAGTGACTCGATTGAGGGGCGTCTTGTTTTGCGTATTTTGGCGTTATTGGGGAGTGCGCTACCTTCCCCAAAATTGTGAGTGAGATTTATTTCAATACTTTTGTTTAATATGTAAATCCTGTTTTACAACATTTTGATAATGAACATGATTTGTCGTATGTTGAAAATGTTTTGACTGGTTTTAAAATTGACTTTTGTGAACCGTTGAAGTGTCCAAAAACTGTATTGAATTATGAAATTATGCATCCATGTGGTTGAAAAGTATAATGTGCCATTTTATGCTATATATTGCATTGGTTTATGAACCGGATTTCGGCACATTTTGATATGATATTGGTTTTGGCCTTGAGGGCTTTGGATTGTATTGTTCCGTAGCTACGAAGGACACCGTGAGAGGCGCTTTGGTGGCGTCCGGATATGCCTAGGCCTGGGGTATCCCACGAGTTGTCGTGATTTGATTATCTACACGGTACTAGCCAGGTTGAACCCGAAAGGGGGAGGATTTGAATTTGGATTGGATATCCTCTTCAAGTCTAGCACCTGGACGAGGTTCGTCGCCAACGCCGGGGTAGAGAGCACTTTAAATAAAATTGCATATAACACCCCCGGTGCGCCTGTCATAGGTCGCGGTAGACCTCTGCCAGGACATTTTCGGCTGGCAGCTCTATGATTTTAATGACAGTGCTGTGGAGAATTGTTTGTTAGCCTTGCGTTGCCCTGAATTGTGCAGTAGGATGATCTGATTTGTTGTTGAGGATAATATATGCATTTTGAGGCCGGGATGGCCCCTTTTGGACAGGTAACAGTTTTATTTTAATATGGGAGACCTCCGATATATGGGGAGGTTCTGCCCGATTTTCTGTAAAAATACAGCCGGCATCCAGGGTAACGGGCGGCTGCTTACGATCCCGGGTCGGGACGTGACATTTGCTATGAGAGTTTTATTCCCTACCTCAAGTAAGAAACTTCCATTCCAAGAAAGTATTTTAGATTTCCTAACTCTTTGATATTAAATTTTTTAATCAAACATTGTTTTAAAGCTTGTTTCTTGTCCTTATCATTTCCGATGACAATAATATCATCAACGTATACAAGAAGAGTTATCATCCCCCTTGTTGTTGAATGTTTGATGAAAAGAGTATGATCTCATTGGATTTATTTGCGAAAGCTTCCCTCAAAGGTAGGTATGGTGGGTACGATAATTGGCAACAGGCTATTGACATTGAGGATTAGCTCCATATGAGTAGTCTAATTGAGTTGTTTGAGATTTGGGTAGCAATATTTTCCATGAAGGGGCCAAAGCCTTAGGTCTTGTTGGTATCCAACCTTTGTTTACCAAGAGTTTTGTGACATCACTCACCCTACTCTGTGTAAATTTACCGGGGAGCTTATTAGGATGGTTTCTTTCCTTAGGATTTTCAAAAAATGGCTTGTTCGAGTGATTTGCATGAATTCCAGCCTACTAGTATGCTTAATGCTAGGCATGATAATATTTTCAATGTGTTAATCTTTTGGCTCCATTTTATCCTTCCAAGGATGGGGGCTTTTTTCAAAATAGCTTTCTTCCATATTAGAATCTATTAGATAACATGATTTTATTTTATTTTTTTATATAAAAGAAAGTATATATATAAAAAAGGACAAAGATTACACATGTACCATGATATACTCTGATATACCATAAAAGAATATCAGGCCATTAAGAGTGATCTATACAAAGTATAAGAGTAAATAAATCTTAATCTCAACTAAGACTTATTGAGGACAAGACCACCTAATGATCCTATCAAGAGTCTATGGATCTCTTCTTATTTTTCTGGCACTTAGAATGGCAGAAAAATGGAAGAGGGGCGGTGGAAGAGGGGCGGCATATGCTATTGTCATTTCAGTATCGGATGCAATTCCATATTCTATTCAACAGAAGTAGGGTAGAATTTAATATATTTTGATAATAATAAAACTTTATATGTGTTTTTAACAATTTACTAAATGTGCAAACATTTAGCGATGGATTTATCGTGGCTAAATTCGTCGCTAATTGGGGACAAAAAATTTTTCGTTATAAATTTCGTCGCTAAATATGGCAAAATTTTGTCACGGATTTAAAATTCGTCGCAAAATTTAATCTTTTTTAAATAGAATTTTATTTTTTTATTTTTATTTTTATTTTATTAATATGTAACATTTAAGTTAAAAATTAATTTAGCGACGGATTTGTTTTCCGTCGCTAGATGAAAATCCCAATCCGTAGCTAGGTTTTTTATATATAATTAAATAAAATATATCCGGTAATTTAGCGACGGATTAAAATCTGTCGCTGAATTTAATCTTTTTTTAATTAGAATTTTATTTTATTTTTATTTTATTTTAATAATTTTAGCGATGGATTCTAAATCCGTCGCTGAATTTTATATTCTTTTAATTACAATTTTATTTTATTTTTATTTTATTTTATTAATTTATATTAACAAATCATATTATTATTTTATAATATTTTAATTTACATTTTATTTTATTATATTATATTTCATTTCTTAGAAGAATAATGTTATGTAATTCTTAAAAAAACCATATATTTTATTTTATTTAAATTATATATATATTTAAATTAATTTATTATTTTTTTTACTTTTTTTGTTTGATTTAATATTTTTTTATTATTGTATAGATAATTTTATTTTATTTGTATTATTTTATTCAATAATATAAATTTTTTAATTAAATATTAATGCCTGCGCGGGCATCGGCGCATGTACGCACGGGCGCCTGCCTGCCTGGGCGCTCGTGCCCTGCGCGCGCTTGCCTCGGTGCCCGCGCGTGCCTGCTTGGGCACCCGGGCCTGGGCGCTCGAACCTGGGCGTGCCTGCCTGGGTGCCTGCTTGGGCGCCTAGGCAGGCAGGCACGCCCCGCGCGTGCCTGCTTGGGCGCTCGTGCCTGGGCGCTCGTGCCTGGGCGCCTAGGCAGGCAGGCACGCGGGCGCCCTTTGTTTTAATACTAAAAAAACATGCAGGTAGAGGGATTTGAACCTTGAACTTTGGATTTGAACAGAAAATTTATCACCACTGCACCACCACTTAGTGTTAATGTTGTGTGATAATATTTTTGTTTTCTTTCTTCCTCCGTTTTGTTTCCTAGTCTTACTTTTTTTTTTCCTTTGGTTTTTTTTTCTTTCTATTTTCATTTCTTATATATAATAATTTTATTGAAATTTGAATAAAAATATTTTGTGATTAAATATATAGATTTTTTAAATTATTAATGTATTATAATTTATTGATAATTATATTTTTATAGTTTTGA
The DNA here is from genome assembly GCA_033439265.1 of Dillenia suffruticosa. Classification (NCBI taxonomy): domain Eukaryota; kingdom Viridiplantae; phylum Streptophyta; class Magnoliopsida; order Dilleniales; family Dilleniaceae; genus Dillenia; species Dillenia suffruticosa. The sequence goes on from JAVTVX010000001.1 coordinate 14,567,187, forward strand.
GATGCATTTTTAAATTATGGATTAAAAAAATAAAACAAAAATGAAAAAGAATAATAAAATAATAAAAGAAAAGAAAAAAGAAGAAATCAAAATATAATATTAATATATTTTTTAATTAATTAATTATTTTATTTTAAATTAGTATTTTATTATTTTTCATTTTATTAAAAATTATCATATTTATTATTTTTAATTAATATTATTTTAGTTTGGTGGTATAAATAAAAAAAGTTTTTATATTTATTATTTTAAATTGTTATTATATATTATTTTATTATTATTAAAAAAATGTGAAAAAAAGATAATAAATAATAAAAAAGAATTATATCACAATAATATATTTGGCGTGGTAGTTTACAGGTTGCGTGTGTGTGCAAGAGTTCGCGTGTGCGTGCAGGAGTTCGGAGTTCGAACCACGGTGGAGGTAGAAGGCGCAACATTTTCCAGCAATTAAGAGTTGATGCTGCGCATGGGTGCTAACTCGGGCGGGCAGGTTGGTGCTGGCTCGGGCGGGCAGGTGTCACGCCCCAAACCGGGATCGTGAAGAGCAGCCCGTTGCCCCTGAATACTGACTGTATTTTTACAGAAAATCGGGCAGAACCTCCCCATAAATCGGAGATTTCCCGTGTACAATTAAACCTGTATGATCAATGTCATCCTGTACAATATACAAATGGCCATCCCGGCCTCTCCAAAATCAACAAACACCACAGCCAACATTCAGAACAACGCAAGGCTATAAACAAACCTAACCACAGACCTCTACTGTCATGCCCAATTAGAGTCTGAGCAGCCATTATACCGAGCGGACCTAAGTTTATACAATGGATAACACATTTCCCAAGTAACATTCAAATACGTACAATTGTCTCAATGCAAATGAAATATGAGAGTTAAACTATACAGTCATCCCAACATAAGTACATGGCTAATTACGGATCTCTATGTCAAGACCTCGCAGGGTCGAAACTAAATTAAAAGTAAATCTTACCGTCGAAAATACCAACTCTGCCCTAGAGCCTGTAACGTCGCTCTATCACAATAAACCTGTCTGAGGAGAGAAAATAGAGGGGTGAGTATCATGGGAAGATACTCAGTGAGTGAGGGGGATAATATCCAGCATAAATAGTATAGGTGAACAATTGGAGTGTCAAATAACATCATTTGAAACAAAAATTTACATTTCGCGACAAAACATGATATGTTTAACAATTTGAAATCATTTAACCAATCACACGATAACAAGCATATATGCATCCATTTAAAATCAAGTAATGTCAGAGCGAGCCAAAAATAGTCCCGGCAAAGGTTAACCATGACCAAGGACAGGCGCGTCGGGGGTTTTTATTATGCATAGACTTTAAAACGCTCTTTACCCCGACGTTGGCCATGAGCTCGCTGGGGCCAACTCATCAACGTGTATAGGACCCCGCCCGGTGCTAGACGGTGGCGTCACACACGTCCTCCCCCTACGTGGATTCAACCGGCCGCGCCTATAGCCTTTAGAATAAATGACGTTTGCGGATACCTCCTGCAGAAGCATATCCGGGCAACCCGTGCCTCTACAAACGCCCTTCGTAGCTACGGAATCATCATAGTATCACAAGGGCACAACGTCCCATAGTATCACAAGGGCACAACGTCCCACAAGTAACATCACATCATCACATAACTAGTGGGCATCCAACCCACATAGTTCATCAAAACATTTCAAATCTGCGTGCCAATACGTTTCATCGAATTATTTCAAACAGCATACTAATGCGACGGTAGAAAAGGAAATTTTAAAATTTCAAGTAATTGCACAATTATTGTTTCATTTCAAACCATGGATGCATAGTAATTCTAAATATAATTCAAGACACTCCAAAAAATCACAAAACAGATTTCCAAATTTAATATCACACGTCAACGAATGCATATCAAAGCATGTTTTATCGAAAATGCGACAGAAAATACGTTTTACTATTTTATGCAAGAGATTAGAGTCCCACTCACATATCTAGGGAGGGTGGTCACTCCCTATTTTTCAACGACTCTCCAAAAGACAAACCTAATCAAATCGTCAAATTTATAGCGATTAAAACCCTAATAAGGGATTCTATCAATAAAATTTATTCATCTCTCACCTAGGGTTCCTCGGGTTTCAGACCTAGTTGCTGTTCGCCCGTCGGGTTGGTTTAAAACCTGTAATATTTTCCAAACTTCAGATGTATTAGAAACCACTAAATTTCTACCAGCAAACCATAGAAATTCAATCAATACAGTCGTTACCTGCAATACAGAAGATGCAGGTGAGCTCTCGCAGGGGAAAGCCGGTCGCGGGCTCGCGGGCCGTCACGGGCTCGCGGGCCGGTGGGCTGGCTGCTAGTGGGCTGGCCCGCTGGTGGCTCACGGGCTAGGGCTCGCTCTGGGTCACGAGCTGGGTCGCGCGCTGGCTCGCGCCGGGTCGCGAGCTGGGTCGCGCGCTGACTCGCGCGCTGGCTCGCGCTGGGTCGCGAGCTGGGTCGCGCGCTGGCTCTTGCTGGGACGCGAGCTGGATCGCGCGCTGGCTCGCGCTGGGTCGCGAGTTGGGTCGCGCGCTGGCTCGCGATGGGTCGCGAGCTGGGTCGAGCAGGGGTAGCGCGCTGGCCCGCGCTGGGTCGCGTGCTGATCGCCGGAGATCGCGCGAATGCGTGCTGTGCAGAGGGTGAAGCGCTGGAGCGGGATGCGCAAGTGAGCTCCCGAGCAGGCGCGGGCTCGCGTTGTGGAGCGCTCGGACAGTCGCGCGCTTGGCTGGGCTAGCGCAGCTCGTAGGAGATCGCGCTACGCGGAGGAGAGAGGCTACTCACGGGAGGCGCTGCAGCGGCGGCGATCGCGGGAGGAAGGCGAGGCGGTGGGCGGCGGAGGAGGAGAGTAGCGGCCGCGGCGGAGAAGAGAAAGAGAGAAGGGGGAAAGAGGGAGGGAGGGAGAGAGAGAGAGAGAGAGAGGGAGAAAATTAAAGAGAATTAGGGCTTTAAGCCCTAATTTTGACTTTTTTTTTCTTTTTTTTTTTTTTTTTTTTTGTGCGGTGTTACAGTTGGTGAGGGTGCTGGCTTGGGCGGGCAGGGTGGGCAGGTTGGAGGTTGGTGCTGGGGTGGGTGGGCACGTGGCTCTGCTTGCTCATGGGAGGAATCAGCGACCGATAATTTTTTGACGGATTTTTTTCCCCTAAATTAGCGACGGATTTTAGCGACAAAAATTATCTGTCGCTAAATTTAGTGACGAATAATTTTTTGTCGCTAAATTTTGTGACTAATTTTAGCGACAAAAACTTATTTGTCACTAAATTTAGCGACGGATTCCAGATTTTCGTGGCTAAATTTAGCGACGGATTTCTAAATTTCATCGCTAAATTTTTGCGACACGTTATTAGCGACGAAAATTTTTTCGTCGCTAAATCCGTCGCTAATGTTTTTAGTGACGAATTTTTAAAAAATTTTCGTCGCTAAATTTGTGGTTAAAAGGCTGTTTTTTGTAGTGTAATATAAATCTGTACATTGGTTAGAGAACACTATCACAGAAGTAAGGTAAAAGTAAATCTGGGTAGAAGTAGTATATTTGAGTAGAAGTAGTAGAGTTTCAGACAAATTTTAAATTATTGCGATTTCTGCTATATTTTTGTTTTGTTTTCAAATCCTAACTTAGTATGTTAAGTACAGATTGGGAGCTGTACTTAACCATGAAACCTATTTTAATGAGTAATTCAAATTCAAGTTCAGATCAGACTTTTACTGTAGGTAATATTGAATTCAGAATTTGAATTTAAACAATTTCTGAAGTTCTGACAGTTTTTCAAGAATTTTATAATCTTATATACTTTCTCTAACTTTAAAGATTTTTGAGATTTGATTTATCTTTACTACAAAAGTATTGTTATATTTGAAACTATGAATGTTACTGCAGTAAAAGGAGGTTTTGAAGTCTGAACAGTAGGCTGATTTTTAGTATCTGAAAAATCTGTCAAGTGTTGAAGCACTATTGAAGTGCTGAAATCAATTCGAAAAAAAAGTCTTTTTGACAGAACTTGAATTGAATCTTGAAGAGTAATATTCAGTCAATATTCAAAAATCTTTATAGATCATTTTTAGGTTTCGAGTTAAGATAAAACAGACCCCAAATACAGCTACTCGATCATATCTGCTGCTGCACTTTTATGCTGTTAATTGAATTTATACATTCATGTATTATTCTGAATTCTTATTTGTATAATCTCACAAGTCTAAGGAGAGTGTGAGGAATATTCTCAAGGGTTGATAGGCTAGGTATGAGAGAGTTAGACTTTGGTGAGTGTTAAATTAAGACATCTTCAAGATGGAAGGTACAGATTGTAAACATTAAAACTATGTACATGTGGTTGTAACTCTTTTTGTGGATAGTGGAAACTAATTATCGCTGGACCCTAACTTGCTAAACTGGAAGAGTGGATGTAACCAAAAGATCGAATCACTATAAATCGGGCTTGATATCTCTATCCTATCTTTCTATTTGTGCATTTACATTTGCATTTTGCATATTATTTGGCTATATGTTTTAGAACTTATTTTAATGGAGTAAAATCTTAAGTAAAGTTAAACCAATTTAATCCCTCTTCTTGGTTTTAGTGGAACCATCAGAAAGTATATATGTAAAAAAAAAGACAAAGATTACACATGTACTATGATATACTCTGATATACCAGAAAAGAATATCAGGCCATTCAGAGTGATCTATACAAAATATAAGAGTAAATAAATTCTAATCTCAACTAAGACTCATTGAGGACAAAACCACCCAATGATCCTATCAGGAGTCTATGGATCTCTTCTTATTTTTCTGGCACTTAGAATGACAGAAAAAGGGAAGAGGGGCGGCATAAGCTATTGTCATTTCAGTACCGAACTTAATTCCATCTTCTATTCGACATACTTCCAAACTCGACAAGCTTGGTATGCTGTTATAGGAGTAAGTCATAGACACTTACGAAGGTCGAGTGAACCAACACTAGGTGTAGGAGTCGCCTATAACAAACCAACCCACGGTTGTCATCCCGAGCAAGAGAACCATCTACAGAGCCCAAAATAGTCTCCCAAATAACTAGAACATAGCTACAGCCACCCCTTCCACAGGGGATGATTCAAAAATCTGGGCTTCACTATCTACATGAGTCTCTTCCAACACATTAGCTCCTGAGATTTTAGGTTTATGAGCAATTCTATTTTAGGATTATGAGCTTTGATATCTGCTAGTGTTGGGGAATCTGCAAGAGAATGATTGGTTGGTTTATAACTATCAATCTAAGCTCTCCACATAGGTCTTTCATGGTTCTTTTTTTGTCAACACACTATAGGCCACTTGGAAAGTTCGATATAAAGTTGTGTTTGATGGTCTCACTTTGTCTTTGGAAGGTGTTGTTATTGTCACCTCCAACTATACTCGGGATTAGTGGCTAGCATTTGCTGGTAGGTTTCAGCTCCCTCCCCACTTGGGTTATGATCTCCCCTCTGGCCTCCCCTCTTCCGAGATTTTATAAGGTAATATTTGGTGGGTTCTCAAGTCTTACTTTCTATTTAGCTGGTGCCAGTAGTCTTTGTCGGGATGAATATGGATTATGGATTAGGGATTCATGTCTTTATGGTGAATTTGAGGGTGACATATCCCTTTACTGTGAAGTTGCGTGAAGTCCGTGAGGGGCTTATTCTCTTGCTATATACAAAGTTCTTCCCATGAGTCCTTGAGATCGATTCCACTAAACTTGTGTCTGCTTTCTCCTCCGATGTGGCTCCCTCTTATCTTGATTTTCATATTTTTCGGGAATGCCAGGTTCTTGTTACGAGAGCGGATAGTAGTTGTGTTGATGTTATTGGCAGATTAGGGACGCCGATCTCTCCTAGGATTTATGAATTTTATTATTGGTAGATTAGGGACACTGATCTCTCCTAGAATTTATGAATTTTACTCTTCTTCTCACGAGGTATATCATTTTTTTAAAACATGGAATTCAAAATATGATTTTTTTTTTAGGAGTTAGTTTTTTCGGATTCAAATCCAGATCCTATTTGTAATTCTTCTAGAAATGTTAGAGTTCACTTTCTCTTTTCCAAGTTCCCATATCTCACTTAAATACAATGTTAGTAAAAGCGGACCGGATCGGTTCAACTGACTACAAAGACATTTCACGGGTCCATTTATATATGATATCGCCTCTACATTCGACCGTAAAAAACCGCGGGTCAACTGCTGATGAACCGCGACCCGTACGACCCGCGGTTTAAAATGAAACCCATCTTTGAATTCGCTGCACTCCTCAACTCTACCCGACACCGCCGTTCAAGCGGCAGATGGTGATGTTCAAGCAGATGGGTTTTTAAACCAAATCCAATCTTTGATCGAACCCATTTGAATTCCCATGCCCTCTTCATACATTACATCACCCTTCGAATTGCTGTTCAAGTTTCGTGGCTTCACCACTATCGTCCGGTTCCATCTCCTTCCTATCGCAGTTGCTGTCGTCGAAGAAGGGGCCTTCATCTGATCAGATCATCTCAGTTTTCCGATTCGTCTGTCTTTCGTTGCCATTGTCCTCTTGCTCTCTGCTTTCTTTGAATGTAGTTGGCAAAGTAGAGTGTGGCGTGCGATGAGAGAGAGGCATATACGTGACATTGGGAAAGTCATTGAATGACTTTTTGACTTATGAGGGGGATGTGAGAGACCCACACGTAAGGACATGTTTGGGTAAATTGTGTGTTGCATTGATTTTTCAACTGCGGTGCGAGATTCAATAGCACTGATTTTTTATATTTAAAGTATTACTTCACTATTTTAATTTTTATATTTTTATTTGTTATTTATAATTTTAATTTTATAATTTCGTATTTAATTTTTTAAAAAATAAAAATAAAAAATATCAATAAAATTTATTTTTAAGATTTATATGATAATATGAAATTAATATATATATTTAATTTAAAAATTAATTTTATATATTTTTAATTATTATAAAAACCAATGGTTCAACCATATTAACTCACGATTGAACCGATTGGATCATAATTTTAAATTTTACAGATCAATATACGATACGGTTCGATAACATTGCTTAAGTGTCATAATCTAAGTTACCAAATTTAATGTTTCTCATTTAAGGGAAAACAATGAAAATGAAGTCACTTACCAAATTATATTTTAAATCACTTTCTAGAACAAATAATTTGAACCTTAATTTTAATAGTTGAGATCAGTTATTTAAGAGACAAATATGAAAAAAAATTAAAAGACAAACAAAAATATTAGTTTAATTTGTACAAACAAAAATATTTAAGAGAATTTGTACGAATTCTCTTACGCCATAATTTGTACAAACAAAAATATTCAATAGCACTTTCTAGAATAAATAAATCATTTGAATTCTAGTATGATTTTCCATAATCCTAATTATCACTAATAATCTCTCTAGTTTCACCAACACTATATTATTTACAAAAAGTATATATTATTGTATTTCATTTTGGATTTTTTTATAATTTTGTCTATCACTATTATGAAAAAGAGTGACTTAATGCCGAATTTTGATAGAATCGAATGTTAATAGGAAAGTTATCATTTAGAACCTCATAAGTTTTTACATTGGTTACATCTCCGTCATTTATATCTTTAATGAAATTAATTTATTTTAAAGAAATCTCTTTTTTTATCAGTACTCACCAAAATATATTTCTTATAACCCTAACATATACTTTTTCTAAATCGATGAATATTACATGTAGGTCTCTTTTTTATACTTTATATGTTTCCATCAAATGTTTTAACTAGTAGATTATTTCCGCGATAGATCTTTTTGGCATAAATCTAAATTGATTTTGAAACACACTTATCTCCAATTTTAATCTATAGTCTATCACTTTCAATCATAGTTTCATGATATGATTCATAATTTTAATTTCTCTATAGTTGAAATAATCTTATATATTTCTTTTATTTTTATTTAGAGGTACAAGTATACCCTCCTTCCATGGTTGGGGTATTTTTTTGGCTTGTCAGATTTTGTTGAAAATATTCATTAATATTATTATACCAAATTCACTCAAATATTTCCATATTTCAATAGAAATACTATCAAGTTCCATGACTTATTATTTTTCATTCTTTTTAAGGGTTTATTCATTTCATGGGGACAAATTTTACGTTTCAAATCTTTTTTAATATTTTTTGCAAGTATGTCGATATTTTCTATATTTATTATATTTTTAGCATTAAATAAATTATCAAAAAAGTTTTTCTAGCATTTTCTTATATTCTCGTTCCTTACAAGTATACTATTGATTGCACTTTTAATTCACCTAACAGTATTTAGATCCTTTTCTTTTCTCTTTGCTAGTATGACATTTCTGTAAATCTCTCTTTCTCCATCACCTCTCCCGGTATGACTTTGTAATTTTTACAAGCCATTCTATCATCTCTCCTATTGAGAAAAGAAGTTTATTTGACTAGTGTTGGATCTATTTCTATTAGAAGATAAAAAAAAAAAAAATTATACAAAATTTCAAGTTTTAATTTAAGATAGTGCTTGCGGTCAATTTGACTAGAGTTATGTTACATGTGCACAAAATAGGTCAAAAAAATTAAATGAATCAGATTTTAAAAGAGCAGTCCATATCAAGGGAAAAAAAAAAACTAGTAATCTTAAAATTAAACAAAATATCTTTTAGATTAAGTAAAAAATTATCTAAATCATAAACCGAATTACTATCTAAAATTTTATTTATTTAATTTTTGACTCATTTATTCTGTTTGGCACTATTCATTGAGCTATCATACACTTGTCTTATAAAAGTTAAGGAAACACTATGCAAGTTGTCGATCTCTTTTATTGAAAGAGGCCTATTTAAAAGGTTGCGGAAACACTATGCTCACAAGAAACTAAACTTGCAAAAGGCATCACCGTTGGAGACTCCGTGGCTGCTCTCAAAGCTTGTATGTTCACTTTTTTCTTAGGCTTAGCCATGTGCAACCTATCTCGATCTCAAAAGATGTACAAAATTATGGTCACGAACGAGTTGGGGACCCAAATGACTTTGCGTTGTCAATCACAAGTGAGACAGTTTGGTATCAAATTACTAAATGCGGAGGAGTTTTACGCCTGGGAATTTTCTTTGGATGGAGAGGGGAAACTTCCTTGGTCATGCATCGTGGCTTGGGAAAAATCATCGGGCACTTTTGATGCATTTGATCCCAGGGAGGACCCCAAAAGATGTGGTCCAGTTTTGTGTGCTTGGCTTGCTAAGCCTGATGGCATGTATCTCTTTGTTTATAGTGCTCAAAAATATGTCTTAGAGTTCCTCTGGCCAATTTGATGGTTTGAGAGAGAGAGAGAGAGAGAGAGAGAGAGAGAGAGAGAGAGAGAGAGAGAGAGAGAGAGAGAGAGAGAGTACTTTGATGTCCTTTGATTTCATCTTGTTATGGTAGAATGTTATTGATGTACCAAAAAGAAAATCAAAAGAAACAAAATGTCATGTGCTATCTTTTATTTGATTATTGTGTAACTTTGGTTCTTAAATTTTTATATTAAAAATCATAGTAGTTGCCTTGTTGAAATCGGGGCACAAGGAAATTGGGGAATAAACTTCTCAAAAACCTAGAAATTTCCCTCTTGCTCTTGAAGGAGAGATTCGGAGAAAACGAGGAAAGAGCCACACAGGCATTAAATGTTAGTTTCATAAGGATTGATTCGTATATTATGGTATAAGGATATATGCACAAGTGTTTGGTTGGTACACAGGTAATTTTGGCTGCAAGCTTTTTTGAAAGTGTGTTTGGTGATTCAGAGAATTCAAAAGCTCCATAGAAGTAATCAACTAATATCTTCTTTTTTTATTTTTTTTATTTTTTTGTGATAAATGACTTTTAATTTTTTTCAAATTGTTTTTCTTTGTTTTTTTTTTCTTTACTATTTTATTGGTGTTACATTAATGACAATAAATAACAAATACTAATGAAAACAAACCAAACTATTTCTTAAAAATTTGTGTACCTTTTATATGATTTGTATTATTATTATAATATTAATTTGTATAATATTAAGTTATGGATATTTATATTATTTGTATCAATTTTTTTATAATATTAATTTGATTTAATTATTTCTAAAAATTATTAATATTATATTTATGAATTTTATATTTCAATATATAACATTAATATAAAAATAAGTATCTTAAAAAAAAATAAAGCAGATTTAACTGATAAATACTTGTCCTTTTTGTCATTTTATTTATGAACAATAAATATTATTGATTAGAAAACAAAACACTGATATCAATTAATCTAAATTGTATGGAACCAGAAAACAGAAAATAGAAATGGATTAGAAGGGGGAAAATGGTATTTAAAAAAAAGGAATGAAAACTTGTGAGAAATACGTAAATATTAAAAATATAAGAATTTTTATATAAATATTAATTATTTTATGAAAATAATAGAATAACCATCTTTTGTACTAAAAATAAAAAAGATCAAATACGCAATCATTAACTATAACACAAATAAAATATTATAAAAACACATGCAACTCATTAAACTAATTATATGTTATCATTATTGTTCTCCCTACTCGTATTTGCATCTTCAAAAAAAAAAAAAATACACTCTTCAATTTTGATGCATCAAATGTTAGATTAGCGATTTCAAGAACACCAATATCTTCTGTTTTCCCAAATTGACCGTTCTAATATTCCACAATTTTGCACTTTCATTATGATATTAAGATGTGTTTCTCAATAAAAGATGAAAATTGATATGAATAAAGACTAGTTTATTTTGAGTTTAATTTGTTTTTTTTAAATGAATGAACAAAAAAATAAGTGTTACAATTCTTTTGCAATAAGACGAGGGAGTATATTGTCCACAAACCTTAAAATCCAATTTTTGAAGCAAAGATACCTTTGAACGATAACATGCCCACCACTTTCATCTATGTTATATGAATTCAAATTTCCAAATTATTCACTTTCTTAAGGAAAATTCAGCAAACTAATTATAAATACTAATATATTCATCTTTATTTGGAAAAAATCTTTTAAAGTGCTTGTTTGTTTGAATTGAGACTTATCCATTCATAGGAGGAGCCCACCTCCATTGGTGAGTCATGTACGGATATATACAAAAAAAAATTTTAAAATAACTCAAAACGAAAATTAATTCCATTTCTAACCCGTATATGTGGCGAGTAGAACCCGTGACATTCTGTGTCGCATCTTGAACTAGCGACATGGGTTCCCCATCGCCCGCGGTACTTCGCCGCCGCCTCCCACGGCGCTCCTTTCTCCCTCCCTCCCCCGCCCGCACCTCTCTCTCTCCCCCCACCGCCCGCGGCACTCTCTCTCCCTCTCCCACCCTCGACTCTCTCTCTCTCTCCTCCCCCGCCACCTGTGGCTCTCTCTCTCTCCTCATTCCCTCCCCTCGCCTGCGGCTATCCTCCCTCTCTCCCCCCGCGGCAGTCCTCCCTCTCTCCCCTATGGCTCTCTCTCTCCTCGCTCCCCCTACCGTTCTCTCTCTCCCCCCGTGGTACTCCTCCCCCCTACGTGGCTCTGCGGCAGTCCTCCCTCCCTCCCCTCGTGGCAATCCTCCCTCCCTCTCTCTCCCCATTGCGGCTCTCTCTCTCTTTCTCTCCCACGGCTTGCAGCCTTCCTCCCTCCCTCCCCCCGCGGTAGTCCTCCCTCCCTCCCTCCCTCTCTCCCCCCTGTGGCACTCGTCTCTCTTTCTCTCCCCCACAGCACTCCTCCCCCTCCGCAGTGGAGTGCCGCGGAAGCGAGAGGAGCACCGCGGGCTGAGGATGTCGTGTCTTGAAGACGCGAAATCCTGTGTCACGTCTTGGAGACGCATCTTGCTGTGTACTCTGCCATGGAGACATGACACCATGTTGCGGGTTTAACCCGTGACATCACCTGTCGCGGGTTCTACCAGCGACAAATAAGGGTTACTTTTGGAATTATTTTGCCTAAGAGGTCATTTAAATTTTTTTTTTTGGGTTCAAATCGGTACATGTCTCTCCGTTGGTCAAGACAAAAAACATGTCATAAATGACAAAATTAAAATGTAGATAATAGTAGAAACTCTATGATTTCAATTGCTACCAATGGTTTCAATTAAAAAAGGGAGGAAAAAAAAGCTACTCATTTTTAATGACCGTTTATTTACTAAAATGATATGACAATAATACACGCATCATAAAAGGTAAGAAAATAACATACCTTCACTACCAGAAAATATGCTTTTAGCGACGAAAAATTATCGACGGAAAAAAAATTTGTTGGTGATAGCGACGGATTTGGACGGATTAACATTGGATAGAATATTGAGAGATTACTGATGGATTAGCGACTGAAATTTGCGATGAAAATATTTCCATTGGTAATTCATAGTTGAAGTAAAAGAAAAGAAAAAAAATATGTAAATTTTTTAGTGACGGATTAGCGAAAGAAATATTTCCATCGGAAATATTCCATCACTGTAGTGGTGAAGGGTTTAAAAAAAAAAGAATTGTATAGATATCACCGACGGATTAGCGACAGAATATTTCCGACGGATTACCAACAAAAATTTTAGTGACGGATTACTGACGGATTTTTTTTAATTAATTATTTTTATTTTTATTTTTATTTTATTTTGTAGAAAAATAATATTATTTTATTTTTTAATTTTTATTATTTTTTTAACCTAAAATTTTATTATTTTATAATAAATTATCAAATTGTTTTATTATTATTAAATTTATGAGATAAAGATAATAAATAAAAAAAAGAATTGAATAAGAAGTACAATGTGGTTTAGTGGTAATCTTGCTCTCATCATTTTATCTGTTCCAGGTTCAAACAGTGGCGGAGGCAATGTAGAGCATTTTTCACAGCTTAAAGGAAACGGGTAAGCAAGTGAGCAAGTGCAGGTGGGCGGACGTGTGGGGGTGGGTTCAGAGGAGCTGGGGCACGTGTCGGGTGGGTAGGTTGCCGGCCAGGCCGGTGGGTGGCCTAGTACGTGGGTCAAATTTTGAGAACTCAAAAATTGGATTCCAATCCGCTGCTGATTTTTTTTTCTTAAATAGCGATAGAATTTTTTTATCGCTAATCCGTCGCTGATATTAGCGACGGATGGTATTCCATCATTGATATTTAGTTTGGTGACTTTTAGCGACGGAATTTTCGTCTGAAAAAATTCATCGCTAATACTCTTCAACGACTGATTTCTTACTTTCAGCGATAGATTTTTCCATTTAGTGCTTGTAAATTTGAAAATAATCTCACTTCAGTATCTTTATCTCAATTAACCCCATTCATAAATAACTAACCATAGCCATGTATAACACAACTATTTAATTCACTCTTATTGAAAATCAGAAAATTGAAACACAAATTTTTCTTAAAATTGGTCAAAAAAAATAAAAGTGTGAAATTTTACTACAGTTCCATGGAAGAGAGTGAATAAAAATATTTCTTATTTCACCTTTGACGTGACAAACAATTTTGATAACTTATTTTAAGACTAAGACTGTCAATAAGGGCCAGTCCTATGGGGCCGGCCCGTCCCAACCTTGGATAGGGAACGGGATGCATCTGAATATTTAGAGGCTATTTGAGATTACTTTAAAAATACTACTTATAAGTATTTGTGTTTATAAACAGTTTTTTTAGTTTATAAGTCCATTTTAACTTTTTCAAAAGTACTTAATGCTAATTGTTTTTTTATTTATAAATATTTTTAAAAATTTAGTTAGCAAACAGTTATAATTTTAATTTTAGTTAGAAAATTTTAACCCATAGGGTCTTAAAAACAAGGCTAGTGTTTCGCATGGGAACGGGGATGGGAGTGCACCTCTGATTTGTCTCACACTTTCTCACTCTCTCTCTCTCACCATCTCCTTCTCTCTTCTCCTCGAAGGTGTAGGGTGACTGCGATGGTGCGATCTCTATCTTGTCCTCATAAAAGATGATCGGTCAATGACAACGATTACAACAATCTTTATCTTCTTCTCCTTGAAGATGGCAACAATGTGGCCTCTATTTTCTTCTCCCCAAAGACAATGAGGCAATGGCAACAATGAGGATATCTCTCTGTTCCTCCTCGAAGATATACATTAGATCTCTAGGTTAGGGTTTTGGATCTCTCTTATTCTTGAAAACGATCGAACCTCTAGGCTATGGTTTCGCATCTCTCTCCTTTATAAAGACAATCAAAGCTTAGATGGAGATGATTGATCCTTTATAAAGACAATCAAAGCTTAGATGGAGATGATTGATCCCCCTTTTCAATCTCTTGGTAAGCTATCCTCTCACTTCTCTATCCCCCATTTCATTCATCAATGAACCGAATTCCCACAAAATATGTGATAGGTAAGGGAGAGAAATGAAAGTAAAATAAAAAATCACGTTTAGTTAGATGAGAAAAAGAGAGTGAATATAATAAAAAATACATAAATTTACTATTTTATCATTTCTATTTTTTATTAAAATTTTAAAATAGATGGTATGAAAGTAAATTTATCATTTATAATTTTAAAAGAGAATCCCTCAACTTCAAAACCCATTGATTTGGTGGGATTGAAAAATTGGATTAGGAGGATTTTATAAAATTTTCCTTTCAATTAATTGTTTTGTCAAACGTGGATTAGGCTTTGAAAAATCTTTCTTTTTTTTAATCAAAACCCTCTATCCAAACCAACTATTAATTTTGCCACCAGCTATTGTGGACCTTGCAAAAAGTTTAAAGTCTTCGAGTCTCTGTTTCAATTTGATATTTTAAAGAGTTCTCGGTGAGTTTTTTAGTCATAAGAGTTTATTTTAGAACTTTGCTGCTTAAATTCCCCGCCTCTACAAACTTAACCTTGAAGCCACTGCCATCGAATTGGCTCTTAAAATCAATATGTTTTTGCTTTCCGCTTGTGCACTGAATTCCACTTCTCTTATAAAAAAAAAAGATTAATTTTAATGAAGGGATGGCCCGTCACATCCCTTGTCTCTTGGAAGGGACTAGGCGGGCCCTTTACTTCAGGGCCATGTCCCTAAAGGATGTAACAAATATTAACTATAGGGTGTAGTTAATCATAGTTAATAAGAATAGTTAGTGGTTAATTATGACTGTTAAATTAGTTAGTGGTTAACAATTTTGGTTAGTAGTTAAATGAAGTGATTAGTAGAATTAGTATAAATAGTAGTTTCTAAAATAATGGACATAATGAAATACTATTGAAATCTCTCTCTTGTATTCTCTCTCTCTCTCTCAAAATCTCTCTCTCTCTATCTCTCATTCTTCTCTTTCTAATCTCTCTCTTTCTCTCATATTCTTTCTCTACCCTACTTGGATTGTGACAAATTGGTATCAGAGTTTTCGAATTCTTAGCTAATATTGAACAATGGCGGAAGAAATTGGGTATGAAGCCATCGAAGAGGAAGCCTTCTATGAAGCCATAGAAGAACATCTCAAAAGGCAAGAAATTATAATGCAAGAAATGGTCGTAGGAATCAAAGAACAAAACCAATGGATTGAGGCTAGGATTGATGCTTTTATAGAAAGTGTTCAAGACAAATTCAATAATTTATTAAAAATATTTGGTATCGATGAAAATATCTAAACTTTGATGGAAAAAGAGTAAGAAATTGAAAAGCAACAAAATAAATCAAATGGTAGAAGAAGCAATGCCAAAATCCATGGAAAAGCAATGTATTGAATCACTTCTAAACCCCTTATTTTACCTACTCCTTGTGAAAAAATGTTGAGAGTAGAAGAATTTCAAGTGTCCAAGAAAGAAGAGTCTTACATGATCAAAAAAGAAGAGTCTTGCATGTCCAAGGAAGAAGAGTCTTGCATGTCTAAGAAGGAAGTTGCTGATGATGGGTTTTTGCTAATTCCTCCAAAGATTGAATTTATGGTAATCATTGGACAAATTCCTTCATCAAAAAGAAGTTCAAGAAAAACCTCTCTCAAATTTCTCCACTTCTATTTTTCTTCCACTATTTTTCTTGCAACTTAAATCACACTATCGTTCATCTCCATCACCTTATCTCTCAACACAAATACAAGCCTTGGTTCAAGATTCATGGATTCAAATCTCAATTCTTGATTTTCCATCCTTGAGGACAAAGATATTCTCAAAGGTGAGAAGTATTGTAATAACTACTAAGTATATGGTTAGTAGTTAATTATAGTTAATAGGAATAGTTAATGGTTAATTGTGATTGTTAGATTAGTTAATAGTTAACAATTTTTGTTAGTAGTTAAATGAAATGGTTAGTAAAATTAGTATAAATAGTAGTTTTTAACACATGTAATGGACATAATGAAATGCTATTGAAAATTTTCTCTTATATTCTCTCTCTCTCTCTCTCTCTCTCTCTCAAAATCTCTCTCTTTATCTCTCCTTCTTCTATTTCTAATCTCTCTCTTTCTCTCATATTCCTTCTCTACTCTACTTAGGTTGTGACAAAGGGTTAGGGCCAGAATGAGGCGGGAATCACTTTCAGCTTTACTCAAGGCCAAACCCTAGCTTTTAATAGCCAATAAAATTTCGCATGTATTATTATTATTATAATAAGATAAAGCACAATTCCAATAAAACGTGTATTTCAAACCTTATATTTTAGTTTATTAGGTAGAGCTTAAAATTATTTACACAACCATGGCATAGAATTTTTGTACTTTTTCCTATTACATCAAGTAATTGATGGAAATAAATTTGAAAAATACTAAGAAATTAACAAATAAAAATTCACAACTAAATTAAAAATAAAAAGGTGTTTTACATGATTCGACATCCTTTGCCTACTTCCACGAGACTCCTAATTTTTTTATTACAAGAAAAAATCGATATAAGAAATATTGGCATATTTGATAATGCACCCAAACCCAAATATTGCTTATACACTCTCTCTCCCAAATCCTAAAAGAATTCATTCTACCCTCTAAAATAACTAGGGAAAAATAATGGAACCCTTAAGTGTTTCCTACAACCCTACTTACCTTGATGTATTGGAATATATTTGACATATGAATTTGCACCACCACTCTCACTTCTCATTCATATTCAGCATGCCATTGCACTCCATTCACTGGGAGATACAGTACACGCAGCTGTGAGAGTTACTATTCCCATAAAAATTTAGGAACTTACAAATTATACGAACAAGAGTATAAGTAGCTATATTGATATTGTAAGTCATTGAAATTGGCTGTGATACAATCTTAGAGACTATAATGGTTGAAAATGTGGATATGGATTTGATAAATCACTAGTAGCAGTGATTGTTGGATGTGAACTTATATGGAAAAATGAGACAACTATGATCACTTACTCTTGAGGTTTGTGATACAAAAATTAGAGGTTATGATCATGTGTTTGTTTACATTTTATATAATAGGTTCATATTAAGCAGATTTGGAATGTTGAGACTAAATTTGTACCATTAGAAATATGGGAGATGGAAGAGTCGATGTGGAAAAAAAAAACAATAACCCCACATTTTTGGAAGTATGAATTTTCTTTTAAATTTCGAGTACGAAATTTCTGTTTAGGGTGTTAAGTACTTAATACCGAAAAATTCAGTATTAAAAATTTTTTTATTGAATTTTCAATATTTTATTCTAAAAAAAACCAGTTGTAATTGGTTTTAATTTATTAATGAATGTCTTATAAAGTTTTGTTAGGAGAAAAATATGTATTGTTGGTAATTTGGGATAATTAAAGCTTAATTACAGTTAATTAAATATAAACAAATTAATTCGACCCATGATAAGGCGACTTGAAGTTTAAAAAATTGAATTTTGATTAAGTATAGGACTCACCAATGTGACCTGAACAAGTGTCAACGCGACTTGAGGAGATTAGATCTCAGAATTCTTAAATCTGCACATAGACAAGCCGACTTGCCCATGACAGGTCGACTTGTGCTCCCAAACGTTGTGGCCATAAGGCTACTTGTGGCAAGCATGAGTCAACCCGACAGGTTTAAATCATAGAGAAATATATCTACAAATCAAGCAAGGTGATTCACTAAAAAATAAGGCGAGTTGGGGGTTACAAAAGAAAGAATTTGGATTGCCTTAAGCCAATTTTTGAGTCGACTTGAGGGCCGATAAAGCAAAGAGCAAGCCTACTTGTTAGACAACAAGCGGACTTGGCCTCTGAACACCTTAGATACACAAGTGTACTTATACTATTTGCAAGTCGACTCATGAGTGTGAAAGACTATGAAATGACGAAAATGGGCAATCAAATTTGAACAAAACTTGAAAATAATGAGGGGGAAGAGGGGAATTTCACAACATATGTTAAAAAGGCTTAGAGTAAGCCTTTACTTTTCCAAATCAATCCCTTCTCTCTCTCCCTCTTCACTCCTTTTCTCGAACTCATTCTCTCACTCTCCCTCTCAACACCCTCTCTTAATATCTTTTGAAATCAATTTCACTTTCATTAAACCCACTCCCTAAACCTCCCAAACGTTCAAGCAAAGTCATAAACAAAGGTGATTTTGGAAGAAACCTAGGGTTTGCCTAAAAAGGGAAAAAATCTAGGGTTTTTGAAACCAAGTGTTCAAGGTTCAATCTAACCATGAAATTAAGGTAATTTTCCCTTCTTTTCATGGATTTTAATTCTATTATTCATGAATTTGATTTTTATACTTGGAATTTGGGATATTGGTAGAGAAAGAAAGTTAGGGTTTTGGACAAAATTGATTTAAGATGAAATTTGTGAATTATTTAGAGGTAATTTTACTCTTTCAACCTAGATTTATGTTTTCTAGCATGAATCTGGATTATCAAATTTGGATTATGAGATTTGACTTGAGGATGTTTACCTAAGCTTTATAAATGTTGAGATTTTAAAAAATTGCGAATAGAAATAGTATATCAATGCAAATGGCATGTGGTTGATGAAATAAAAATATAGATTCATGGATTTTGAAAATTAGAGTTTGTATTATATTTGGGAAAACTCATAAACCCTAAGCATAGGTGTGATTTTACTTTGAATTTATATTTATTGTTTTAGGATAAATTAATTAGAATCCATGAAAGAATTATTTTATGTTGATTGTGAATTGAGAGTGTTCACCCTTCCAAGAGGTGTGTGATTTTATTATTGTATTTAAATAATAAAAACACTGTTATTGAATTTTCTAAATGACTTTCAAAACTTGGATTTATATGTTTTATTGTGTGTAGAATATCCCAAATATTGAATTCTGAATTTTTATGCATCCTATATATTTTGACTAAACAAATGTGCCTGTGAATTTTTTGATATTGAATCCATTTGTATGATAACTATTATTGAGAAATTTTTAGAATTGATGGTACATGAAATTGATTTATGATTTTTGTGAAAGGTGCATATGATTGGTTTGGAGTAAGAGTCTAAACCCTCTATTAAATAATTAGTCATTTCCCTCTATGAAGCAACCCGACAGGGTGACAGTAGGGTTTGTAAATCATGGGATGTAACCGAGCGTGTGTGGTATATTCATGGCTGGATATAGTGACCACGGACATGAGATAATTGACGCACCACCAATGAGAGCCCACAGACAACGTCAAGGATGTTGGCATTTTAAAACGTAAATTATTAAAACTCTTGACGGTCCCACCCTAGGTTATGGTAGACATTTGTTGGGAATAGTGATTTTGGTTTGTCTTGTATTTGAAACTATTGAACAGTTGGATCGCTACTAGAAAATAAGATATTAGCGATGGAAATATCTATTGTTGATAATAAAGATTCCGTCGCTAAAGAGTATTACCGATGGAAAATTCCGTCGACAAATCCGTTGCTGAAAGCTTCCTCATGGAATACTATCCGTTACTGATAGAAGAAAATATGTAAAATTATCAGTGACGGATTAGTAACGAAAATTTTTCGTTACTAAAAAATCCGTCGTTGATAGCAGACAATATGTAAAACTATCAATGACAGAAATTTTTCATCGCTGATTTTTGGTACCTGCTTAGGAGTGCATGCGGTTGCACGGGCAGGTGCCAACCTGCCCGTACTTGTGCGCCCATGCTCCTACCCCTGCATGTGCCCGCCTGCTTGCCATCTTTTTTTTTTTTTTGAAAAAATTGCTTTCACCTAAATTGGAACCTATGCATCATGGTGATTTTTGACTTGTTACAACTATTATATCACAATACCTTTTGTGAAGTCTTCTTTTTTATTATTTCACTCTCATTTTTTTAATATTTATCTCACTCTCACATTTTTTTCTTATTTCACTCATTACCTTGGGGTAATTTTTTTTATTGAATATTCTCATTGAACTTTTCTAACTGTTTAAATTTGATTTTGATTAAATTGATACTAAATAAAGAAATAAATATTTTTTGAGCCAAAAACATAAATTTGATTAATTAAAATAGAATAACAAATTATTTTTCTTGATTTACCCAATAAAATAAATTAAATAAGAAAGGAAAAGAATTATAAAATAATAAAATGATAATAAAAATAATAAAAATAAAAAAATAATAAAAAATAATAAAAAATAATAAAAAATAATAAAAAATAATAAAAAATAATAAAAATAGGAAAAAATAATAAAATAAAAATCCGTCGCTAAAAATTCTGTTAATAATCTATCGCTGATAGGTTTATATAAATTTTTTTTTCCTAAACCACATCAACGATGGATTAGCGATATAATTTTTTCGTTATTAAAAAATTTGTCGTGAATCCGTCACTGATAGCAGACAATAAGTATCAGTGATGGATTAACGATAAAAAATTTTCGTCTCTAAAAATTCCGTCGCTGATAGGTTTACATAATTTTTTTTACCCTAGTCTATTACACCGACGGAAATATTTTTGTAACTAATTTTCGTTGCTAATCTATCACTGATAGATCTATATAATTCTTTGATAGATTATCGATGGAAATATTGTCATCGCTAATTTTTGTTGTTAATCTGTCGCTAATTTCTCGATAATTTTTGTCGACGTTAATCTGTTGCAATTCCGTCACTATTACTGACGGATTTTTTTCCGTTGTTGATATTCTGTTTTCTTGTAGTAGATGCATATGAGATTGAATTATGAAAGTTGTAAATTAGAATGATTTTGAAACAATAGTTTGAGTTATTTATTTGTTGGATGAAATTGAGAATGATATGATGGTTTTATATGTCACGCCCCGAATCGGGGTCATGAACAGCCGCCCGTTTGTTGCCCTGGATGTCGGTTACATTTTTACAGAAAATCGGACAGAAACTCCCCATATTTCAAAGGTCTCCAAAATATAATTTGACCTGTATATCAACATTCATCCTGTAAAATAAATAAATGGCCATCCCGGCCTCTCCAAAATCAACCAATGCCGCAGCCAACATCCAAAACAACGCAAAACTATAAAAATTTCCAACAGATCTAGTCACAGACCTCTATTGTTATGTCCAACTAAAGCATGAGCAGCCGCCACACCGAGCGGACCTAAAATTTTACATAATATATAAAAATTTTCTCAAATAACATTCAAATACGTACAATCGCCTCAATACAAATAAACTATGAGAGTTTCACAAATAAATATACATAAATTATACAGTTATCCCAAAAATAAATAAATGGGTACATCTGTTAAACTAAAATTTCCAATAATCGTAACGAAAGATATAGTAATATCCATACTCAAGTCCGGTACTATCAAGTCCACGTCGCAAGAATACAATAATTCTTCTTCAGTCCAAGATTAATCCTGTGGGGAGAAAGTGAGGGATGAGTATCTATGAGAGAATACTCAACAAATGAGGGGATTGATATCATACTATTAATATCAATGGTGAATTTGGAGTGTCAAAGCATGTAACAAAATATCGAGTGTGCGAAAATAACGTACCGTTTTAGAATAAAACATATCTCAAGGCACACATCAGAAAATAATATATGCATCCATCTATGTATCAAGAAACATATGTAGAGCTGGCCGAACAAACAACCCCAGCAATGGTTTACCTAGACCAATGACGGGCGCATTTGGGGTTTTCACTATGCAAATATAAAATAATGGCTCTCTACCCCAATATTAGCCACAGACTACTCCAATTAACATGTAAATCATAATAATGATACATATATATAGTCGGCCATGTATGGTGTCCCGCCCAGTGCTAGACAGAGGTAAACTCACGTCCTCCCCGATGAGGGTCAACCTGGGACACTCATACACATGACAATCTGGCGGATACCTCCGACCGAAACGTATCCGGGTACAAAAGATGCCTCTACCAAATGTCCTTCGTAGTTACGGAATGCTATAGGAAGCATATCACCATATCACCAAGTCGGCCGGGCACACAGCCCCATGCATCACATAGTCGAACATATAGCCCCATGTATTGTAACATAACTTCGGCCAGGCATATAGCCTAAATAGTACATGTAAATCCATTTAAAACTACGTGCCAATACAGTAAAAATATTTAAAACATGTCAATTTGTTAAAAAGAATGGCACAGTATGCAGTTATCAAACTCATGGATGCAGATCAATAAAATCAATAGTTGAGACACTTCAATGGTCACAAAAATATGTCTATCAAAATCCAAATATTTAGTTTTCACACGTATAGAAATCATGTTGTTTGAAAATCGGTAAAACATAATTTGTCAATTAATAGAAGATGTCAAAGTCCCACTCACAGTATGGGAGACGGTAACATACTCTCCAATAACACCACGAAGTGAAGAAAGAGTGCTCCCCTCAATCGATCAAGCGCTATATCACTACAATA
Organism: Dillenia suffruticosa; assembly: GCA_033439265.1. NCBI lineage: Eukaryota > Viridiplantae > Streptophyta > Magnoliopsida > Dilleniales > Dilleniaceae > Dillenia > Dillenia suffruticosa. Next base: position 14,589,947 of record JAVTVX010000001.1, read on the forward strand.
AGAGTTTACACATAACACATTAAAGGTGTTATAGCATTTGGGAATTAAAGGTCACATTTTAACTATCTCTTTCAACTATCCAAATAACAACTCCAACCACACATTATCAGAGGTACCCAATGCAATGAATGCGATGCTAACATCAACTATTTACATCATCATTCACATCTCCAATGTCTTCTCTAAATCATCAAAATGGCAACATAGGGTACATACCATAGCATATATCTACCATATATGCATACTCACACATGTTCTTGTAAAATCTTATCATTTACATATTTTTAAGTCACTTAAATACACCAATATTGGCAATACATGAACACACAATCATACATCCTTATACCTACATATAAACCTTTATTTTGCTTATTAAACACCATTCCCAATACTCTTAACAACATGCTATACTTGGCTCCCTCCAATGTACTTGGTCAAGGCATTGCACATATATAGGGTCACAACTTGCACCTCAAAAATCAGCATGCATATACCCATAACTTCTCATGCTCATACCTTATATTTTATATGCATATGGTCACAAATATACCACAAGAATCTGTACACATTTGGACTCCTTTAGTGTAGAAAATCCTGCATTCATTCCTACTCTCTTTTATGCATTAACACACATATGTACACACTTTACTTCATGCCAAATTTCTGCACGTGTAATAGCACAAAATCCTACACTTAACCTAATTAACCACATACAACGTCGGAAAATGTATTCTATTAGAATCTAGTTTACATTCTAGTACATACAAGACTTCTTATCTTAAATTTACCCTAAATTCGATTACCAAATCGAATGGGTCCGAACTCACTCACCTAGAGTTTTCTCTCGAATCACAGAGTTTTGTCCGAATGTCTCCTCGATCACTCCAAGATCTGAAATGCTACCTATCAAGACAGGGTTTATTAGTTTGGTTCAAACACTTAGATCGGAAGTAAAACCCTAAGTCATTTACATGCGTGGAGGTTCGTGGGCTGTCACGGGCTCACGGGGCGTCGCGGGCTCGTGGGCTATAGCGGGCTCGTAGGTTAGAGGGTCCGCGGACCAGTAGGCTTTGGCTAGCGGGCTTGTTGGTCTACGGGCCAGTGGGCCAGTGGGCCAGTGGGGTAGTGGGCTGGCAGGCTTGCGAGTTGATGGGTCTGCGGGTTGGCTGGTCTGTGGGCTGGTAGTGGCTCGTGGGCCGCAGTGACTCGCGGGGTGGCAGTGGCTCGCTGGCCGCAGTGGCTTGCGGGCTTGTGCGCACCAGTGCGCTGGTCCGTGCTCGTGTGCTGGGGTGCTCGCGGCCTGACTCGGGCTCGCGGACTGGGTCCTGCTTGCAAACTGGGTCCTGCTCGCGGACTGGGTCCTGCTTGCTCGTGGGCTGGGTCGCGCTCGCTCGCGGACTGAGGTGCGTTGTTGCTCGATCTGTAACACCGAAAAAGAAAAAAAAAATCAAAATTCCCAAATTTGATTAGGGCTAAAAAGCCCTTATCTCTTTTCCTCTCTCTCTCTCTCTCTCTCTCTCTCTCTCTCTCTCTTTCTCTCTTCCTCTCCCGCAGCCGCTGCCCACTGCTGCAACGCCCTCCCACGAGCAGCTCCTTCCTCCCGCGATCGCCGCCGCTGCAGTACCTTCCCGCGAGCAATGCCTTCCTCCCGCGATCGCCATCGTTGCAGAGCCTCCTTCCTCGCGCGAGCAGCGCTGAATCTTCAGCCGGGCACTCTACAGCGCGAGCGTGTGCTTGCTCGGGACCATGCTGCACACGACCGCGCGCTTGTGCACGAGCTGCGCGATCTCTGCACTGGCTCCAACGCGACCCCAGCATGAGCCAGTGCGCCACAGCGCGCGATCTCTAGCGAGCCCTGAGCGAGACCCAGCACGAGCTAGCACGCGACCCAGCATGAGCCTGCGCGTGACCCAACATAAGCCAGCGCGACCCAGCTCGCGACCCAGCGCGACCCAGTGCGCGACCCCAGCGCATGACCCCTGCGCGAGCTAGTGCGACCCTAGCACGAGTGCCAGCGCGCTCCAGCGCGACCCTCTGTACGAGCACAGCGCGCTCCAGCACGACCCACTGCTAACCAGCACGACCTACTGCTGACCCGCGAGCCCACTACGGCTCGTGAAGCCCGCTGCGGCCAGGAAGCCAGGCTGAGAGCCCGCAAGCCCACTAGCAGGCCAGCCCGCTAGCCCGCTAGCCCACCGGCGCACGAGCCTGTAACGGCCCGCGAGCCCACGAGCCTACGACTAGCTGTTCCCTTCGAGAGCTCACCTACATCTTCTGTATTGTAGGTAATGACTATAATTGGTTGAAGTTCTAGGGTTTGTTGTTAGAAATTTAGTTGTTGCTAATATATTTGAAATTTAGAAATATTACAGGTTTTAGACCAATTCGACGGGCGAACGACAGTTAAGTCTGAAACCCGAGGAACCCTAGGTGAGAGAAACGCACCCATTTCAAATTTTGAATAAAATTTGTTAAAAATCCCTTATTAGGGTTTTATTTGATATAAAATTTGACGATTTGATTAGATTTGTCTTTTGGAGAATCCTTGAAAAATAGGGAGTGACCACCCTCCCTAGATATGTGAGTAGAACTCTAATCTCTTGTATAAAATAGTAAAACGTGTTTTCTGTCGTATTTTTGATAAAACATGCTTTTGATGTGTATTGATCTGATGTATCATTTTGAATTTCAAATCTGTTTGTGATTATTGGAGTGTCTTAAATTATATTTACGATGACTATGCATCCATGGTTTGAAATGAAACAATAATTGTACCATCACGGTTGACCTTTGCCAGGACCATTTTTAACTCACTCTGATATTACTTAATTTTAAATAGATGCATACATGCTTGTTATCGTGTGATTGATTAAATGATTTCAAATTGCTAAACATATCATGTTTTACTGCGAAATGTAAATTTTTGTTTTGAATGATGTTATTTGACACTCCAATGGTTCACCCACACTATTTATGATTGATATTATCCCCTTCACTCACTGAGTATCTTCCCATGATATTCATCCCTCCATTTTCTCTCCTCAGACAGGATTATTGTTGTGTTGGAGTTATGCTTCAGATCTTAGAGATTTTGGTGGATCTGGGTGATATACGACGGTGAGGTTTATATTAAATTTGAAATATGAATTTCATACTTCATTTCGACCCTGCGAGGTCTTGACATTTAGATCCGTAATTAGCCGTGTACTTATTTTGGGATGACTCATATTTCATTTGCATTGAGGCGATTGTACGTATTTAAATGTTACTTGGGAAAATTATTGTATATAAGATAAAAGTTAGGTCTGCTCGGTGTGGCGGCTATTCATGCTCTAGTTGGGCATGACAGTAGAGGTCTATGGCTAGAACTGCTAGAAATTTTATAACTTTGCGTTGTCCTGAATGTTTGGAGTTGAATTTGTTAATTTTGGAGAGGCCGGGATGGCCATTTGTTTAAATTACAGGTTGATTTTGAATATACATGTTTAATTGTACACGGAAAACCTCCGATTTATGAGGAGATTCTGTCTGATTTTCTGTAAAAATACAGCCGGCATCTAGGGGCAATGGGCGGCTGTGCACGATTCTGGTTTGAAGCGTGACAGTTCAATTGGTATCAGAGCGTCTAGATTGGGGAAAAGATGGTAGTAAGAGTCTTCCCAAGTATATGAAAAGTTCTCAATACATTAGAGAGTTTCATACAGTCATTTAAAGTCCTATACTTGGCCATAGGCATATAAGTTCTTCTAGGTTATGGAGTTGGGTACATAACGCTTCTAACCCGTTATTTCACATTCAAATGCTTTGAATTATAGTTCATTTTTTTAGGGGGTTAGTTACGGAACAACTAACCCTAACTCTTGATTTCTATCTAATAATAATGTATTCTTTTCACAGAATTATGCCACCTAGACGTGGTAGGAGAGGTGCTAGGTTCGCCTCACTTGAGGGTCTTTCAGTGCCTGATGCACCTAGGGCACCCGAGGCACCACGAGTGCCAGAGGATGCTTCCTCTACTCGAGCACGCTCACCCGCGCCACCCCCAGCACCTCCACTGGTTGTTACAGCTGAGATTCCTCCACCCCACTCGATGCCTTGAGGTAATAGTAGGAGTGGTACAGTAGATATGGGGTGCAGATGCCACCACCTCCACTACAGACTCCAGCGACCGCACCTGCGGCTGTACCTGCTCCTACGGCATCGGTTCCTCCTTCAGTGGCCGGTCCTTCTGTTTCTACCCCGACCAATGAGACGTCGGTTACTTTGAGGTGCATTCACGAGCTCACACAGTTGGTGAAAGAGTCTCGGCAGCTCGGATGCACAGACTTTTCAGGATCCAGTGATGCAGTAGCGGCAAAACACTGGATCAACAGGATTCATAGGATCCTTACGGATTTGGGGTTGTCAGAGGAGCTCAGATCGAGAGTTGCTGAGAGACTCCTCGACGGAGATGCCCTCTCGTGGTGGGACGCTATCCGTGACAGTGCTATACAGACCCTACGGTGGGAGAACTTTCTACAAAAGTTCGACCGCAGGTATTTCACCCCGTTCCAGCAGGACCGGATGAGGACGGAGTTCCTGCACTTACGCCAGGGGACGAGGTCAGTTTCAGAGTACGAGGCTGAGCTTAGACGACTAGCGGCCTTTGTCCCTGATATGGCTATACCGGCTCAGATGAGATTCAAGTTATAAGATGGCCTCCAATTGAGCATTAGGAAGTATATGACGGTGACTCTCTATTTTACACTATCAGAGGTGATTGATTCAGCGTATCGGGCGGAAGAGATCGTCCGAGCAGAGGCTAGACAGAGGGAGAGTCCCAGCAGAGGAAGACTAGGTCACAGGGTGGACAGTCGTTGAAGAGGGGTAGGGGTTCTGGATATCCCGGAGTTTCTTCTAGCGTCAGACCAGCAGCACCGGGACAGGGACCTCAACCACAGGGTTTTGGGGTACCAGCCCCTAGTGTCTCTACGTAGTCTACTACACAGAGACTGCCCTTCTGCCGTAGATGCAGCAGCCACCATGCCTTTGGGGCATGTAGAGTACTAATTATTTGCTTCTAGTGTGGGAAGCAAGGTCACGTTAGGAGTGTCTGTCCCGATTTAGGTTGAGCAGGATTGACTTTACGGAGTCGTACTGGTACGTCTGGCATAGGCCAGTAGGGGGCACTTGCATACTCAGCTCTTACCGCTCACAGGACTACAGTCGGGAGTAATACAGTATCAGGATCGTCGCGACAGCAGCCTAGGGCCCAGACTTGTGTGTTTGCGATGATACAAGAGGATGCACAAGCAAACCCCGATATTATTATAGGTAATCCTCCCGCAGACCCCTAAGTGTAGTACTTTTGTTGTATTTTCTGTATGATTTTTTTTGTATATCATAATGTCGATGTACAGTTTTGACTAGTTAAACCTTTCGAAACTTAACTAGTTTGATATATATATATATTCGTTCACTTTTTCTTCGCATTTTAAATTCTGTTGATCTTTTTCTTACTTTTAGCTACCATGCGAATATTCGGTATCGACGCCAGTATTTTCATAGATATCGGGTTGAATTTTTCCTTTGTGAGCGACACGTTCGCTCGCCATTCTGATAGACCTCTCTCGCCACTTGATGAGGAGATTATGGTAGTCACTCGTCTTGATAAGCATATCATTCGAGATACAGTCTATAAGGGCTGTGAGGTCGGTATTGGGGAGGTGATATTAGAAATAGATCTGATTCCGCTCCCTATCATGGATTTTGATGCCATCCTAGGGATGGATTGGCTGAGTTTACACCGGGTTTCCGTGGATTGTTTCATGAAGGAGGTTGAGTTTAGGAGGTCCGAGCAGCCACCGTTACTATTCCGGGGCAAGAGACGAGTATTGCCCCACTGTATTATCTCTGTTATGAAGGCCAGACGCTTGGTACACCATGGTTGTACGGCTTATCTGGCTTATGTTGTCGACACCACCGTTGAGGGACCGAGGCTTAAAGATGTCCCTGTGGTGCAGGAATTTTCAGATGTGTTCCCCGAGGAGCTTCCCGGATTACCACCAGTTCGGAAGTTCGATTTTGAGCTTGATCTAGTACCGGGGACCAATACTATTTCTATTCTGCCACACAGAATGGCGCCTGCTGAACTGAGAGAGCTTAAGACTCAGTTATAGAAACTTCTGGACAAGGGGTTTATTCGCCCGAGTACCTCACCTTGGAGCGCTCCGGTGCTGTTTGTAAAGAAAAAGAATGGTACATTTCAGATTTGTGAGGATTACAGACAATTAAACAAAGCCACCATAAAAAACAGATATCCCCTACCACGTATAGATGATTTGTTTGATCAGCTGCAGGGAGCCAGGGTTTTCTCTAAGATTGATCTTCGTTCGGGTTATCATCAGTTGTGAATTCGGGCCGAAGATGTACCCAAGACAGCTTTTCGCACTCAATACGGCCATAACGAGTTTCTAGTCATTCCGTTTGGGCTAACTAATGCCCCAACTGCTTTTATGGATTTGATGAACAGAGTTTTTCACGATTACTTGGATCATTTCGTCATTGTATTCATCGATGACATCTTGATATATTCACGGAGTGATGAAGATCATGTTGAGCACCTTCGGGTGGTATTGTAGATACTCCGTGAGAAGCAGCTACATGCCAAATTCTCGAAATATGAGTTTTGGCTGAGACAAATTGGATTCTTGGACACATTGTTTCCGCGGAGGGTATTTATGTTAATCCGCGGAAGGTTGAGGCTATAGTGAAGTGGGAGCAGCCACAAACAGTTACCGAGATTCGTAGTTTTCTCGGTTTGGCTGGGTATTATCGCAGATTTGTAGAGGGATTCTCCCGGATAGCTGCTCCGTTGTCGAGATTAACCCAGAAGGGGGTTAAGTTTGTTTGGGATGATCGTTGTGAGGCGAGCTTCCAGGAGCTCAAACAACTGTTGACATCCGCTCCTATTTTAGCCCTGCCCACTAGTAGTCGGGAGTATACAGTGTACAGTGATGCTAGCCGATAGGGATTGGGTTGTGTTCTGATGCAGGATGGTCGAGTTATTGCATATATCTCGCGACAGCTGAAGAAATACGAGATTAATTACCCGAAACATGATTTGAAGTTGGCAGCCATAGTCTTCGCATTGAAGATATGGTGACATTTTCTTTATGGGATGACCTGCAGAGTATTTACAGATCACAGGAGTTTGAAATATCTATTTACCCAAAAGGAGCTGAATTTGAGACAGAGGAGATAGTTAGAACTCCTAAAAAATTATGAACTCATTATTGACTATCATCCGGGCAAGGCGAATATTGTAATAGATGCCTTGAGTCGAAAGTCAGTATCATCCTCACAGTCGACAGAGAAAGCCTACCTTTCTTGTTTAGTGAGACTCCGAGCCTTAGGCGTCACTTTGACTAACGATGATTAGGGAGGCTTACTAGCCAAATTTGAGGTCAGGCCGACTTTGTTCGATCGTATCAGAGAGCTCCAGAGTATAGATAAGGAGATTCAGGGTTTTACGGATATAGTCCGCAGAGCTGAGGGCGGAGACTTCAGAGTCCGTGATGATGGACTCGTGGTATTTAGACACAAAGTGTGTGTCCTAGCCGATAGTGATCTTTGGCATGCTATCCTTGAGGAAGCACATTCTTCTACATATGCTATGCATCCCGGGGGTACGAAGATGTACCAGACCATCAGGGGTAGCTATTGGTGGTCAGGCATGAAGAGGGTTATAGTAGAGTTTGTGGCACAATGCTTGGTGTGCCAGCAGGTGAACGCTGAGCATCAGCGTCTAGCGGACACACTACAGCCTCTTCCCATTCCTGAGTAGAAATGTGAGCATATTACTATGGACTTCGTGATGGGATTGCCGCGGACTTCTACACGGTATGATGCGATTCGGGTGATTGTCGATCGACTCACCAAATCTGTACATTTCATCCCTATCTGCGGTAACTATTCTTTAGAGGCGTTGGCACGTCTCTACATTGATACCATAGTTCAACTTCACGGGGTGCCCGTGTCGATTGTTTCAGATAGGGACCCCAGGTTCACATCTAGGTTTTGGCCCAAGTTGCAGGAGGTATTGGATATTAGATTGAACTTTAGTACGACATATCATTCTCAGACGCACGGCCAGTCTGAAAGCAGACCCTTAAGGACAAGCTGAGGGCATGTGTGATGGATTTCTGGGGTAGTTGGGACTGGCACCTTTCATTGGTCGAGTTCGCATATAATAACAGTTATCAGGCCAGTATAGGGATGCCCCCGTATGAGACACTGTATGGCAGAAAGTGTCGCACCCTGATATGCTGGGATGAGGTCAGAGAGCGACGTCTCAGCAGCGTTGAGTTGATTAAACAAACAAAGGACAAAATTAAAGTCATCTGTGAGTAGATGAAAGCCGCCCAAGACAGACAGAAGGCATATGCCGATCGTAGGCGGCGACCTTTTGAGTTTGCTACGGGAGATATGATTTTCTTGAGGATATCTCCTTGGAAGGGAGTTATACGGTTCAGGTAGTGGGGTAAGTTGAGTCCTAGATATATTGGGCCCTTCCGTATTCTTGAGAGGGTCAGAAGTGTGGCATATAGATTGGAACTACCAGATGACTATCTCGTATTCACGACGTATTCCATGTCTCAGTACTCAGGAAATAGTTGGACGATCCTTCTCATGTACTTGAGCCTCCACCTCTTAAGTTACGAGAGGACCTTAGTCTTCCAGTTCAGCCCGTGACTATTCTAGATCGACAGATCAGAAAGTTACGGAGTAAGGAAATTTCATTGGTCAAAGTTTTGTGGATGAGTGATCAGTTTGAGGAGGAGACCTGGGAGCCCGAGGAGGCTATGAGAAGACAGTACCCTCATTTATTTGTAGTTTAGTCCTCTTTTAGTTTCGAGAACGAAACTTGATTTTAGGGGGTTAGAAAATGTAACACTGAAAAAGCAAAAAAAAAAAAAAAATCAAAATTCCTAAATTTGATTAGGGCTAAAAAGCCCTAATCTCTTTTCCTCTCTCTCTCTCTCTCTCTCTCTTCCTCCCCTGCAGCCGCCGCGCACCGCTGCAACGCCCTCCCGCGAGCAGCTCTTTCCTCCCGCGATCGCCTCCGCTGCAGCACCTTCCCGTGAGCAGCGCCTTCCTCCTCCGATCGCCACCGCTGCAGTGCCTCCTTCCTCGGGCGAGCAGCGCTAAATCTTCTGCCCGAGCACTCCACAGCGCGAGCGTACGCCTGCTCGGGACCACGCCTGCACACGACCGCGCGCTTGTGCACGAGCTGTGCGATCTCTGCACGAGCTCCAGCGCGACCCCAGCGCCGCGCGATCTCCAGTGAGCCTTGCGCGCGACCCCGTGTCAGTTAGCGCACGACCCAGCGTGAACTTGCGCGTGACTTAGCGCGAGCCTGCGCGCGACCCCTGCGGGAGCCCGCGCGAGCCCGCGCGACCCCTGCGCGAGCCAGCACGACCCCAGCATGAGCACCAGCGTGCTCCAGTGCGACCCTCTGTGCGAGCACAGCGCGCTCCAGCACGACCCTCTGCTGACCAGCGAGCCCACTGCGGCCCGCGAAGCCCGCTGCGGCCAACAAGCCGGGCTGAGAGCGAGCGAGCCCACCAGCGGGCCAGCCCGCTAGCCCGCCAGCCCACCGGCCCGCGAGTCTGTGACGGCCCGCGAGCCCGCGACCAGCTGTTCCCTTCGAGAGCTCACCTGCATCTTCTGTACTGCAGGTAACGATTATAATTGATTGAAGTTCTAGGGTTTGGTGTTAGAAATTTAGTTGTTGCTAATATATTTGAAATTTAGAAATATTACAGGTTTTAGATCAATTCGACAGGCGAACGACAGCTACCTCTGAAATTCGAGGAACCCTAGGTGAGAGAAACACACCCATTTCAAAGTTTGAATAAAATTTGTTAAAAATCCTTTATTAGGGTTTTATTTGATATAAAATTTGACGATTTGATTAGGTTTGTCTTTTGGAGATTCGTTGAAAAATAGGGAGTGATCCCCCACCTTAGATATGTGAGTGAGACTTTAATCTCTTGCATAAAATAGTAAAACGTATTTTCTGTCGTGTTTTCGATAAAACATGCTTTTGAAATGCATTGATCTGATGTATCATTTTGAATTTCAAATCTGGTTGTGATTATTGAGTGTCTTAAATTATATTTACGATGACTATGCATCCATGGTTTGATATGAAACAATAATTATGTCATTACTTGAAAATTTATAAATTTCATTTTCTATCGTTGCATATCAATACTATTTAGAAATGATTTGATGAGAAGTATTGGCACGCAGATTTGAAATGTTTTGATGAACTATGTGGGTTGGATGCCCACTAGTTATACGATGATATGATTTTACTTGTGGGACGTTGTACCCTTGTGATACTATGATGATTCCATAGCTACGAAGGGCGTTTGTAGATGCACAGGTTGCCCGGATATGCTTCTGCAGGAGGTATCTGCAAATGTCATTTATTCTAAGGGCTATAGGTGTGGCCGGTTGAACCCACGTAGGGGGAGGACATGTGTGACGCCACCGTCTAGCACCGGGAAGGGTCCTATACACGATGATGAGTTAGCCCCAGCGAACTCATGGCCAACGTCGGGGTAGAGAGCGTTTTAAAGTTTATGCATAATAAAACCCTCGATGTGCCTGTCCTTGGTCACGGTTGACCTTTGTCAGGACCATTTTTGGCTCGCTCTGATATTACTTGATTTTAAATGGATGCATACATGCTTGTTATCGTGTGATTGATTAAATGATTTCAAATTGCTAAACATATCATGTTTTGCTACGAAATGTAAATTCTTGTTTCGAATGATATTATTTAACACTCCAATGGTTTACCCACACTATTTATGCTTGATATTATCCCCCTCACTCACTGAGTATCTTTCCATGATACTTACCCCTCCATTTTCTCTCCTCAGACAAGATTATTGTTGTGCTGGAGCGACGCTTCAGATCTTAGAGATTTTGGTGGATCTGGGTGATATACGACGGTGAGGTTTAGGTTAAATTTGAAATATGAATTTCGTACTTCATTTCGACCCTGCGAGGTCTTGACATTTAGGTCCGTAGTTGGCCGTGTTCTTATTTTGGGATAACTCTCATATTTCATTTGCATTGAGGCGACTGTATGTATTTAAATGTTACTTGAGAAAATTATTGTATATAAGATAAAAGTTAGGTCCGCTCGGTGTGGCGGCTATTCATGCTCTAGTTGGACATGACAATAGAGGTCTGTGGTTAGAACTGCTAGAAATTTTATAGCCTTGCGTTGTCCTGGATGTTTGGAGTGGAATTTGTTAATTTGGAGAGGCCGGGATGGCCATTTTTTTAAATTACAGGTTGATTTTGAATATACATGATTAATTGTACACGGGAAATCTCTGATTTATAGGGAAGTTCAGCCTGATTTTTTATAAAAATACAGCCGGCATCTAGGGGCAACGGGTGGCTGTTCATGATCCCGGTTTGGGGCGTGACACGATCGCGTGCAAAGGCGTTGGGTTGTGCTCGCGGAGGCTCGTGGGAGGAAGGAGCAGCGGCAGTCATGCGCGGTGGCGTGCGGTGCGCGGGGAGATCGCGTGGTGGCGCGCTGGTGGTGGAGCTCGCGGCGGTGTGTGGCGGAAGGGAGAGAGACTGCGGGAGATTCGCGAGAGGGAGAGAACTGTGAGAGAGACACCGAGAGAGAAAGAAGAAGAAGAAGAAGAAGAAGAAGAAGAAGAAGAAGAAGAAGAAGGAGAAGAAGATGAAGGTGGTGGCTGTTGGCGGCGGAGCTCGCGACGAAGGAGGAGCGGCGCCGCGGTGGGAGGAGAAACGAAGGCAGGGAGAGAGAGAGAGAGAGAGAGGGATTAGGGTTTCCAACCCTAATCCCCAAATCAAATTGGAGACGCAGCGTTTTGCCCCAAAACGCTGCGTCTCCATTTTTATTTTTATTTTTTTATTATTTTTTATAATTATATATATATTTATGCATATATATTTTCACACCCATATTTTGTTAGAAATGCGAATTTCATAAAAATGAGGTTTAGTTCGATTTGCCGATTCGGCAAATTAAAATATACAAAAAATTTAATTTAAATACTCCAAAATAAAAAAATCAAATTTAAATAAATAAAATCTCTATCTATATAATGAACTGAGGAATATCTCATTTTTTATATATATATATATTTAGAAAATGGTACTCTTTTACGGACACCACAGTGTCGGTGTTATATTATAAATATATGCATTTGATATATCCACCCATGCAAATCTTATTTTTGTACAACTTGTATATCACTCACTGGGTTTAGTTTTACTCACCCCTCATACTTTTATTTTTGGAGAGGAAGCCTATTCAGGGCTTGTGGATGCATAATGTTGGATTCGTAGAAAGTTGTTTTGTCGAAATTTTTCGAGTAATAGTTTTCTTTTGAATTGATGTATTAGTAGATTCAAGTGCAGGCATACCATGTATTTATTTTACAAACTTATTTTCTACTGTGTTTATGGTTTGTATATTTAAAATGAGGACTCTCCTTTTTATCTTATTGAATTTTTTTCTTGGGAATTGTTTTGGATGGAATTTGATGTGGATTCCTTGAGTAGGGTCTTATTCATATTCTGTGAATTTGATTTGAGCTACTGGATTAGCCCGATGCATGCATGTTTTGAGCATGGATGGATTGAGCTAGTCCTTTGATTGTGCAATGAATGCATCCTGATTTATTTTGATGGATTGATTATTTTGAAAAATTATTGGATATCGATGAATGTCTTGTGGTATCTTGGTATACGAGTTAGGTTTATCCGTATTTTGAGATAATACGGCGGTTGTCACATACTTGATTTGAGAGTCGGGGAGTGACACTTTTATTGGTATCAAATCGTAGGTTTATTCTATTGGTATCAGAGCATAGATTTTCGATTTGAGAATGTATTAAAATATTTGAAAAATTTTACAAATATTATAAAAGCACTCAATTGTTTTTAAACTATTTTGAAAAGTTTGATATATAGAGTATTTCAAATGATTTTAGAAGTCTCCTATGAGTTCTAGGAAGTAAGAAATATTATTTTAAGTGGTTAAGCATCCAGTTTAATTCCTATTGCAATTGTTAAGTTTAGTTTTTTTTTGGTAGATTTATACCTCCTAGTCAAAGAATGGGGAATCTGAATGAGATTCCTCTCACTCCTTTTTCCTAACCCCAAGGCCATATCTCTTCATTTACGTCTCCTCTGACATTGATACATTCGGCTTTTTCGATTGGAATTCCTGTTCCTCCCTTATTTGCCCTTCAACAGGTGATGGAGTGGTAGAACGCATATGGAGCTCAATTACAAACTCCACATCAAACCTTAGTTCCCCTACCAGTTTCTCCTTTTAGGTCTCTTCTCATTTGAATTGGGACACATCCCTTAGAAAATCCAACAAGAAGTATTACACATTTTTAGAATTATACAGGGAAACAGAACGGAGATTGTATATAAGACAGAGTTTAGGAAATTATCTAGATATGTTCCAGTATTCCTTAACTCCAAAGAGATCTTGTATGATAAATTTAAAACAGGATTGAATCTGATCATAAAAGAAAAAATATCGGTGATTGAAACCTGTACATATAAGGATATATTGCAATTGGCCTTACAGACAGAGAAAACGATAGTTGAGCAGGGAAAATTTGAAGAAAGACATGGCAAAAGAAAGAAGTTCAAATTCACTTTAAGGTAAAACCCCAAAAAAAATAGGAACACAAACCCCTATAGTGGTATTTTCATTTCTGAATCCATTTGCATCCCACAAACCCAATGACCATCCAATTTTGGGTCCCTCACATCTAGTACTATCTCTGGGAGTAAATTGGCAAGAAACAAAAAGGTGCAGTACAAATACTATGGAAAATATCATTTAAGGATTTGTCGTAAACCCAAGAGATATTATCAATGTAAAAAGGAAGGCTATTTCTGCAACGCTTGCCCATATTTGAGACGAGGAAGACAATTAGGTCGAGATCACCCAGATGGATTTATAGGCGGCCAAGTTAATGTCCCAACTTTCTTTCTTAATGTCACACCATGGATAGGAATTGGGAGCAAACAAGGTCTCAACTATGCGATGACTAATGAAGATATCCAAAAACAACCTAGATATAGTCACAGGTAAACTCCCTCGGATTTGGATTTAGTGATTTAGAAAATTTTGATACAAATACTATGTGATTATTGTGTGCATGATCTTGATTTGGGCACATATTGATAACATTGTATGATAGTAAAGTTGGGAGATGTGATTTTTATGACTTATAATGGTTTATGGTGGTAGTGGCAACTACATACTTGGATTGAGAGTTGGATGAACTTATTAGTTAATTTCTATTAGAATTCTATAGGTGTTACTAATTAGGATCAGACTGTTGAAATATTGAGTCAATTTGTTTTTGAATTCGGAAATACGATGATATGAAATAAAATTTGAGATGATGTGCTATGAATGCTGCTGAGTGCCTTTCTTAAGAGTAATACATGATCATACATCATTATTAATAGTTTTTGGTTCAAGATGTGACTGTATGGTTATATTTACTGTGGATGATAAAAATGTTTTCAATTATGATTTGTAAATTAAGTTTGAAAAGAATTTGAAATAGATTTGAAATATTTTGTAATTGTGGTGTGATCAAATGGAATTGTTGATAAATCCATGACTTTTTTATTGATCTTTAAATTGTTTGCATTGTGTTACAATGGAAAATCAATTATGAATTGTGAATTTGTTCTCTTTTGTATATGAGTACAAATGTTGAATGATGAAATGAATATTTTTATAATATCCATTAGGGTGATGTTGTTAAAGCTGATTTAGGATTTGGCTTGGTGGTAGGCAGGATGGAAAGCCTCCTCAAGTTGTTCTCGTGATAATGAGGCGGCATCCCATTGAACTTCGGGCCAATGCCAAGGAGGAGGTATTTTATAAAAATTGTAAAAAACCCTTGGTAGATCCTACCAATGAATATTGGTAGGATAACAGTTTTGGCAACTCCAAGAATAATTAAAAAGAAAATTCAAATTGTTTAGTGATTTTGAGTATATGAGTTATGGTGGATTTGATTTGAAATTTGTTTTATGCAAATGGTTTTATTTAATGCATTGGAATATATTTGACGTATGAATTTGGTACCACCACTCTCACTCCTCATTCATATTTAGCATACCATTACACTCCACTCATTGTGAAATGACAATATATGCAGCTGTGAGAGTTGCTTTCCCCGTAAGAATTTAAGAACTTATAAATTTTGAAAACAAGAGTATAAGTAACTATATTGACATTGTAAGTCATTGAAATTGACCGTGATATAATCTTAGAGACTATAATGGTTAAAATTGTGGTTATAGATTTGATAAAGTACTAGCAGCAGTGATTGTTGGATGAGAACTTGCATGGAAAAATGAGACAACTATGGTCACTTACTCTTGAGGTTTGTGATGCTAATGTTAGAGGTTGTGATCATGTGTTTGGTAATATTTTATATAGTAGATTCATATTGAGCAAGATTGGGAGTGTTGAAACTAAATTTGTACCATTAGAAACAAGGGAGAAGGAAGAGCCGATGTGGAAAAAAAACAACACCCCACAGTTTTCAAAGCATGAATTTTCTTTTAAATTTTGAGAACGAAATTTCTTTTTAAGTAGTTAAGTGTTGTAATATCAAAAAATTCGGTATTAGAAATTTTTTATTGAAATTTCAATATTCTTTGTAAAAAAAACAGTTATAATTGGTTTTAATTTATCAATGAATGTCTTATAAAGTTTTTTTGGGAGAAAAATAGGCTTTGGTGATAATTTGGGACAATTAAAACATAATTGGTTAAATATAGAACTCACCAAGGCGACCTGAACAAGTGCCAAGACGACTTGAGGTGATTAGATCTTTGAATTCTTAACTTTGCACATGATAAGTTGACTTGCCCTATGCAAATCGACTTGTGTTTCCAGACTGTGTCTATAAGGTTATTTGTAGGCAGCATAAGTTAACCCACTAGGTTTAAGTCATAAAGAAACATGTCTGCACATTATGCAAGGAGACTCACTAAGAAGTAAGGTGACTTGGGGGTTACAAAAGAAGGAATTTGGCTCGCCTTGAGCCAATTTTTGAGTCGACTTTAGAGCCAATAAAACAAAGAGCAAGCCTACTTGTAAAACAACAAGCAGACTTGGCCTTTGAACATCTTAGACACACAAGTTGACTTATGCTATTTGCAAGTCGACTCATGAATATGAAAAACTATGAAATGACGAAAATGGACAACCAAATTTGAACAAAACTTGAAAATAATGAGTAGCAAGAGGGGAATTTCACAACACATGTTAAAAGGGCTTAGAGAAAGCATTCACTTTTCCAAATCAATCTCTGCTCTCTCTCCCTCTTCGCTCCCTCTCTTTAACTCATTCTCTTACTCTCCCTCTCAACACCCTCTCTCAATCTCTCTTAAAATCAATTTCAGCTTCACTAAACTCACTTCCTAAACCTCCCAAATCTTCAAGCAAACTCATGAACAAAGGTGATTTTGGGAGAACCCTAGGATTTGCTCAAAAAGGGGAAAAATCTAGGATTTTTGAAACTCAATGTTCAAGATTCAATCCAAATACAAAATTAAGATAATTTTCCCTTCTTTTTTATGAATTTAATTCTATTACTCATGAATTTGATTTGTATAATTGAAATTTGGGATATTTGTAGAGATAAAAATTTAGGGTTTTGGATAAAGTTAATTTCGGATGAAATTTGTGGATTCTTTAAATATAGATTTATGTTTTCTAGTATGAATTTGGATTATTAAATTTGGATTGTGAGATTTGACTTAGGGATTTAAACATAGCATTTATAAATGTTGAGATTTTGAGAAATTATGAATGGAAATAGTATATAGATACAAATGGCATGTGATTGATGAAATAAAAATATAGATTCTTGGATTTTGGAAATTAAGATTTGTATTATGTTTGGGAAAACTCATAAACTCTAAGCATAGACGTGATTTAATGTTGAATTTATGTTTATTATTTTAAAATAAACCAATTGGAATCCATGAAAGAATTATTTTGGGTTGATTGTGAATTGAGACTGTTCATTTTTCTAAGAGATGAGTGATTTCATTATTATACTTAAATAAGAAAAATATTTTTATTAAATTTTCTATATGATTTTCAAAACTTGGATTTATATATTTTAATGTGTGTGGAATATCCCAAATATTGAATTCTGAATTGTTATACATCCTATATGCTTTGAGTAAATAAATGTGTCATGTGAATTTGTTGATATTGAATCTATTGGTAGGATGACTATTATTGAGAAATTTTTAGAATTGATGGCATATGAATTTGATTTAAGATTTTTGTGAAATGGTATATATAATTGGCTTGGAGTAAGAGTTTGAACCCCTATTAAATGATTAATTATTTCTCTCTACAGAGAGATCTGACGGAGTGATGCAATGGGATTGGTATGATTTTGTTTTATCCCGTATTTGAAAATGTGAAACAATTGAATACATATGAGATTGAATTATAAAAATTGTGAATTATGATGATTTTGAAACAATAGTTAGAGTTATTTATTTGTTGGATGAAATTAAAAATGACATGATGGTTTTGGAAATATAAGCATTTGATATATCCACAATACAAATCTTATTTTTGTACAATTTGTATATCACTCGTTGGGTATAGTATATACTCATCCATCATGCTTCCATTTTCACAGAGGTCTATTCAAAATTTGTGAACACATAGTGCTAAACTTGTAGAAAGTTATTTTGTTGAAATTTTTCGGTTAATAGTTTTCTTTTGAATTGAGGTATTAGTGGATCCAAGTGGAGGCATACTATGTATTTATTTTGAAAACATATTTTCTACTATATCCATATGAGTTTGTAATTTGATTATGATTTATATATTTAAAATGAGGACTCATCTTTTTATCTCGAATTTTTTTCTTGAGAATTGTTTTGGGCTGAATTTGATATGGATCCCTTGACTAGGATTTGTTTATATTCTGTGAATTTGATTTGAGTAACTAGATTGGCCTCATGCATGCATGTTTTGAGCAAGGATAGACTGAGCTGGTCCTTTGATTATGCAATGAATTCATACTAGTATATTTTGATGGATTGATTATTTTGAAAAATTAGTGGATGTCGATGAATGTTTTGCGGTATTTTGGTGTATGAGTTAGATTTATCCGTATTTTGAGATAATGTAACAGTTATTGCGTGCTCGATCTGAGAGTCGGGGTGTGACATGATATGTCTTTGGGTCCTTATTGAGGGCAATATAAGTTAAAGAAATTCTGTTCTAATAAAAAAGGGAAGCAACCTAAATCTTATGGTGAAGCCGGTGTTGCTGAGAATATGAAAAGTGATGTAGAACTTCTAATTGCTTCTAATGACAATTTGGATTTGTGTAAGGTTGGGATCTTTTATTCAAACTATGATGGGGAACTCCTGGTCATTTTTTATGACAACTCCAAAGTTGGGTGATGACTGGATAATTGATTCAACTTGCACGTTTCGTATGTGTCCCAATTAGGATTGGTTTCAATATATGAGATAGTACCTAAAGGTACACTACTAGAAAATGAACTTTTAGCGACGGAAAATTATTGATAGATTTTTTTTGTCAGTAATAGCAACAGAATTACGACGGATTACTGACGGATTATCGACAGATTAGCGACGGATTTTTTTAATTTTTTTAAATTTTACTTTTTTTTAAGTTTTTGTAAACGTATTAGTGACGGATTATCGATAGAAATTTTATCGATAGATTACCGATGGATTTTTTTAATTTTTTTTAATTTTTTAATATTTTTATTTAATAATTCTTTTTCTTTTCCTTTTTATTTTATTTTTTAGAATAATAATATTATTTTATTTTTTAAAATTTTTATTTTTTAAGTTCATATTTTATTATTTTATAATGAATTATTATTTTATATTATTTTAATATTATTTAAAAAATATGAGATAAAGATAACAAATAAAAAAAAGGATAAGATCAGATGTCCCATTGTGGTCCGGTGGTTGTGTCTCTAATATTTTTCCTTGTGGACAAGATTGATTCTTGCCGGAGGTGTTGGAGGCTATTTTCACAAATTTAAATGAAGTCAGCGGGCGGGCGGGGGGCGATAGGCGGGCTGGTCCCCGGGTGGGGCACGTTTGGGCAAGTACATCGGACCACGGCGCGTGTGATAGTAAGGGTGTGCGCATTTGACAATGCGTGCATGCTCATGTGGGCTCCCAAAATTAGCGACAGAAAATTTTCATCGCTAATACCTTTATGTATTTCTTATATTTGTGATGGAAATAACAGAAAATTTTCGTCGCTAATCCATCGCTGATATTTAGTCGGATGTATTCCGTTGGAAAAATTAGTGACGTGCTTATCAACGATGGATTTAACAATGGAAACTTTCCGTCGCTGATACTCTTCAGCGATGGAATTTGGACTTTTAACAATGAAAAATTCCGTTGCTGAAAGAGAATTTTCTAGTTGTGTACAGTTACAATGGGAGATAACATTCCATGTAAGATGGGTGTTATTAGGAGATTCCGAATTAAAATATTTGATGGTATTGTCAGAACACTAGGTAATGTGAGACATCGAAGATTCGAAACGCAATCTTATATCTTTGGGTACTCCAGATTTAAATGAGTACAAGTACTCTTATGAAGGTGGAGGTTTGAAGGTCAGTAAAGATGCTTTTGTTGTGATGAAAGGAAGGAAATAGTCTTCCAATTTGTGTGTCTTGCAGGGTGCTATAGTCATTGGTGATTCTGTTGTTACTACTACTCTTTCAGAAAGTGATATTAGTAAATTATAGCATTTAAGTATTCGACATATGAGTAAGAAGGGAATGACTGAGTTGAACACAACAGGACTGCTTGATGGACACTTTACTAGAATATTAGAGTTCTCTGAGCACTGCATTTTTGAGAAGCAGAAGAGAGCAGCTTCACTAACGGCTATACACTACAAAGGGAAAGCTATATTACATCTATTCTAATCTATGGAGCAATCTAGGGTGCCTTCTAAATGTAGTGTCAAGTATATATTGATTTTTATTAATGATTTCTCCATAAAAGTTTGGGTTTTCTTTTTGAAAAATAATTGTGATGTGTTTGCTATGTTCACACAATGGAGGAGCAAAATCGTGAGGCAAACACTGAGGCAAATAAAACATCTTCGCACTAATAATAGTTTAGACATTTTTTCAAATGAGTTTCATACTTTTTGCAAGAAAGAAGATATTATAAGACACTTGGCAGTTCTTGGTACTCCGCAGCAAAACGATGTTGCAGAGAGCATCAACCGAACCTTAATGGAAAGAGTGCAGTGTACGCTCTCTAATTTTGGTTTACCTAAGTCATTTGGTGTCACGCCCCGACTCTCCCGTTGAGCACGTAACAACCGCCGCGTTATCTCAGTATACGGGCATGACCTCCCTATATACCGGGATAGCGCAAGGCATTCCAGTTTTTTTTTTCCATAAATCTTCCAAAATAATAAGTTCATCAAAATAGAAAAATTTATAACAACTTGCATGCAAAGGACCCATCTGGTCCATCCCGATACACACGAGCATACATCGGCACACAATCGGGAAAGGGGTTCCTGTACATGCATACATGCAGTGTGGCCATCTCAACCAATCCAGAGTTCTCAAACATTTCATAGAGTTTACCAAATAAGCTATAAATACAGGAATCCAAGATAAATATTCCAAATGTCCCATTTCAAAAACAAATACCTTTCAAACATGATTTTACACAAAATAATGAAGTCCCAAATCATAGCCGTTGGAGTTTACCGATACTTGCCCGAAACTCAAACCAGTATCAATAAAATCCACACAGTATGAGATGCACAGAACTTCCTTTCCATGGACTAACGATCTACAACTTCCCAAAAAGATTTACATAATCCATACCTACCCAAAATCAACAAAATAAGCCTCCAATCCGCAATAGTGGACGTCGTCTCCCTACGCGTCCTCTGAAAAAGGATTTAAGAGGGGGGTGAGTATTTTAAATACCCAGTGAATGGAGTGCAATGGTATGCAATATATAAATGTGGTGTGCAAATGGATGTGCCAAACAATCACATTTAAATACATTTGTAGAAACCGAGAACATTTACATGAAACAACGTCGTTTCCAAACAACTATGGCTCGTATAAGTAATTTCAAACAATTTGCAATCTTTTTTCACAAATTTTGGGATATGCCGAAAACTTTATTCTACCAATGACCGTTGGTAGATTCCACCAAGAGATTTTTTTTCACAGTTTTCTCAAAATCCCATCCCTTGGTGTTGGCCCGGAACTCCGTGGGGTGCATCCACGTTATCACGGCAGCCTGTGGAGGCTCTCCAACTCACCTACCACCAAGCTAAATTAAACAGCCTTAGCCCCGCCACCCCGATGGCCCGGTCCGTGGCAAGACTTAGACTATAGTCATTTTTCAGCACCTAGTTATCAAATATCCATTTAATAAATCAGATCATGCTCAAATTTCAAGATAAAGCAAGCATCCCACAAATTTTCATGGTATCCAAGCATTGTACAGTGTAAATGATTCAATGATCATACTCGAGTCATGGAATTGTCAAATCAAATTTCAGGGCACACCAATTTCACAAAACATTTCAAATAACATTTCAAATTCAATTTAAAATCAATTTACAAATCATGCTTTAAAACAATTTATTCATTTACATGAAGTATAGCCATCCACTCACCTCTTTGGGAGGGTTTTCACTCCCAATTTCTAACTCAACAAAATCCAACCTCTTCTTTAATTCGGAAGGCCTTAACCTAAAATATTGATCACATATAAATCGTTAAATGAGGTCCCATCAAAGGGTTTTCAATTTTCTCCTTAATTTTGTATAAACTTTAATTCCTCCAATTGATAAATACAATCTAATGCCATATGTCATTTAACACCTCAAAAATAACCTAAGAAGGATATGAAATGCAACTGTATCCTCCATTCTGCAGATTATCCCATTCTAACTCCAAAATCCAAATATGTTCATACACATTTCCAATCAAACTCTCAGGAAAATGCGTTTCCTTCGAATCTAACAATTTCAGAATAAATATACACGTATTCTCAACCTAAATTCAATAAAAAAATTTCGAATATTAAAGGGATTGAAATTTCCTCACCTAGGGTTTTTCGCAGTTCACAACCCTCGTCCGAATATCTTTCCAGTTCAATCCTAGACCTACAGTGCATTCCAAACTGACGCAAAGCTTAGTAATTAGGCTTAAATTACCAAAAGAGACGAAACCCTAAAACTATAGTCAGAGCCGAACCAGCCCTTACCTGCGCAGAGAAGAAATCGCAGGACATCGCAACCTAGGGTTTTTGACAGTGCTGCTACCGCCAGCTTGGAGCTTCTACGATGGTCGCAGAAGGCTCTCAATAGAGAGAGCAGCGCGCGGTTGAGCGGACAGGGGAGGAAGGCAACGTGGGCTGTCGTGCGGTGGTGACTCTCACAGGAAGGTGTCGGCCGCGGGAGGTAGAGAAAGAAATAATAAAGAGGTAAAGAGAATCAGTAAGTGACAGAGAGTGAGAGAATTCGAGAGAGAGAGAGAAACAGAGAGTGAGCATGAGAGGGGAGAGAATTCGAGAGAGAGGGAAACAGAGAGTGAGAATGAGAGGGGAAAATGAGTTTCGGGAGAAGAGAATTGGGAAAGTGGGAGAGAGAGAGAGAGAGAGAGAGAGAAAAGAGTGTGTTTGTTTTTTTTTTTGTTGACTTTTCTTCCCTTGGTATTACAACACTTAACCCCCTAAAAGAAATTTCGTCCTCGAAATTCAAATTAAAATTCATACCTCAAAAAGGTGGGGGTGCTGTTTTCACATCAACTCTTCAGTCTCCCAAGTCTTCTCTTCTACTTGCTTATTTCTCCATAGGACCTTAACCATGGGGATTTGTCTGCGTCTCAATAGCTTGACATGCCGATCAATGATTTGCACTGGTTGCACTTTGAAATTCAGATTTGGATTCAATTCTATCGGAAGAGACTCAATTACGTGAGAAGGATCTGGTAAATATTTCTTTAGCATTGACATGTGAAATACATCATGAATTTTCTCCAAATCCGGAGGTAATTCCAATCGGTAAGCCACATTTCCAATCCTCTCAAGGATCTTGAATGGCCCAATGTACCTCGGATTCAATTTGCCTCGTTTCCTGAACCGAATTACACCCTTCCAAGGTGAAATCTTGAGGAAAACCATATCTCCGACCTCGAATTCCAATGGTCTTCTTCTTTTATCGGCATAGCTCTTCTGCCTATCTTGAGCTACTTTCATTCTTGCTTGGATCACCTTCACCTTTTCTGTCGTTGCTTCTATTAGCTCGACACTTTCAATTTTTCGCTCTCCAACTTCATCCCAACAAAGCGGAGTTCGACATTTCCTTCCATAGTGAGCTTTATAGGAAGGCATCCCGATACTAGCTTGATAACTGTTGTTGTAAGCAAATTCAACCAACGGTAGGTGCCTATCCCAACTCCTTTGGAAGTCCATCACACATGCTCTCAACATGTCTTCCAACGTTTGGATTGTACGTTCGGATTGTCCATCCGTCTGCGGAAGAAATGCCGTGCTAAATTTTAATTTGGTTCCCAAAGCCTCTTGTAACTTAGGCCAAAATCTGGATGTGAATCGGGGATCACGATCTGATACAATCGATACTGGAACCCCGTGGAGTCGGATAACCCCATCAAGATACAACTTGGTTAATTTCTCCAAAGAATAAGTATTCTGAATCGGCAAGAAATGAGCTGACTTGGTGAGACGGTCTACAATCACCCATATGGCATCGTGACGGCTCGGAGTACGTGGCAATCCCACCACGAAATCCATAGTGATGTGCTCCCATTTCCATTCTGGTATAGGCAATGGCTGAAGTGTCCCGGCTCGCTTCTGATATTCGGCCTTGATTTGTTGACATACTAAACACCTTACTACAAATTCGGCTATTTCCCGTTTCAATCCCGACCACCAATATGTTTCTTTGATGGTTCGGTACATTTTAGTGCTCCCGGGATGCATAGCATAAGCCGAAGAGTGTGCTTCCTCAAGAATGGCTTTCCGAATATGGAAATCACTTTGCCATGGACAAAGGATATTGAATGCATAGCATATCCGTTTCCCATGTGTCACCATGCCATCCTCTTGAATATGGAAATCACTAGTTTCACCCTTGCGAACCTTCTCTACTATCTGCTTTAGCTCCTCATCAGTTGCCTGGAGCTCTTT
Organism: Dillenia suffruticosa; assembly: GCA_033439265.1. Classification (NCBI taxonomy): domain Eukaryota; kingdom Viridiplantae; phylum Streptophyta; class Magnoliopsida; order Dilleniales; family Dilleniaceae; genus Dillenia; species Dillenia suffruticosa. The sequence goes on from JAVTVX010000001.1 coordinate 14,614,283, forward strand.
AATACGGTCCACCAAGGTAGGTCGAACTTCAAACTTGGCCAATAATGCACCATTGTCATCGCAAGCAAATTTGGCTCCAAGAGCACGAAGTCCAACAAGGCATGAAAGATAGGAACCCGCTTGAGAATGAGAAGATGATGATTTGCGGCTCAAAGCATCCGCAACTACATTCGCTTTACCCGGGTGATAGTCAATCACCAAATCATAGTCTTTAATCAGCTCTAACCATCTCCTTTGCCTCAAGTTGAGCTCTTTTTGGGTAAGCAAATACTTAATACTCTTATGATCGGTGAAAATTTTGCATGTGGCTCCGTATAAGTAATGCCGCCAAATTTTCAATGCAAATACAATGGCAGCAGTTCTAGATCATGGGTAGGATAATTCAGTTCGTGCTTCTTTAATTGTCGAGAAGCGTAGGCGATAACTCTGTCACCTTGCATTAGAAGACATCCTAGCCCTTGTTTACTGGCATCACTGTAAACTATAAAATCATCAGAAGTAGGTAGAGCAAGTATAGGAGCCGACGTGAGTCTCCTTTTGAGTTCTTGAAAACTTTGCTCACATTTATCATTCCATTCAAATTTAATCCCCTTTCGTGTCAAGCCAGACAACGAAGCTACAATTCTGGAAAAACCCTCTACAAATCTTCGATAGTATCCAGCCAAACCGAGAAAACTACGCACCTCGGTGACATTTTTGGGTTGTTCCCATTTCAGAATCGCCTCAACTTTCTTCGGATCAACAAATACTCTTTCTCCGGATACCACATGTCCTAAAAAGCCAATTTCCTTAATCCAGAATTCACACTTTGAGAACTTAGCAAACAATTGCTTATCTCGGAGAGTCTGCAACACAATTCGAAGATGATTTGAATGCTCTTCATCATTCTTGGAATACACCAAGATATCGTCAATGAAGATAATGACGAACTTGTCAAGATAAGAATGAAATACTCGGTTCATGAGATCCATGAAAGCTGCCGGAGCATTCGTTAGACCGAAAGGCATTACCGAGAATTCATAGTGCCCGTACCGCGTCCTAAACGCAGTCTTGGGGACATCATCTTCCTTTATCCGCAATTGATGATAGCCGGACCTCAAATCAATTTTTGAAAAGACACTTGCCCCTTGGAGTTGATCAAACAAATCATCAATCCTCGGTAAGGGGTATTTATTCTTGATGGTCACTTTGTTTAGCTGCCGGTAATCAATACACAACCGAAACGTGCCATCTTTCTTCTTTACGAATAAAACCGGAGCACCCCAAGGTGAGGTACTCGGTCGAATAAATCCCTTGTCCAACAATTCTTGTAGTTGGACTTTTAACTCCTTAAGTTCTGCGGGTGCCATCCTATACGGAGGAATGGAAATAGATGCGGTGCCGGGAATCAAGTCAATAGCAAAGTCGAACTCCCGAACTGGAGGTAAACCTGGTAGCTCATCCGGGAAAACATCCAAAAATTCATTCACTACTGGGACATTCATCAAGTCCGGACTTTGCACATTCATATCAATTATATGAGCAAGATAAGCTTCACAACCCTTGTACACCAGTTTTCGTGCTTCCAATGCCGAGATTACACAACTCGGTAAAACCCGCCGTTCACCAACAAATACAAGCGGAGGATATCCTGGTCTACGGAACTCTACCTCCTTCGTGAAGCAATTTACTGATACTCTATGAGGGTGTAACCAATCCATACCTAATATAGCGTCGAAATCCCTCATTTTTAACAGAATCAAGTCCGCTTCAAGAATTCCCCTTTCTACCCCTACTTTGTAGGCTTTAAACACGGTGCTTCTGTACAACCGTTCTCCCAATGGAGTGATAACCAATAACTCCTCTTCGAGTGGAGTCAAGGGTCTATTCGAGTGCTTGGCAAACTCGGTGCTTGCAAAAGAGTTATTAGACCCAGTATCAATTAAAAGACGAGCATCAACTCCAAAAATTTTCATCATACCTATAAATTCAAAAAGTAAGGATCAATTTCTAAATCAACCAAACACAATTAGAATTTAAAATCTCCAATGTCGTCAAATCATCGTCAATTATCCAAATCACCTCTATTGACCTTAATATCATACCACATCACTAATATTTCACATATTCATAGTCAAGTAATCAAAATTTCATCATATTTGCATTCAAATTTCTAAATCACCAAATTCAAGTTCTAGAAAATTTACCTATGACTATATCAGGGTTGTTCTGGGCATCCTCGTTAGTCATTGCAAATATCCTTGCTTGAGCTTTTGCCTGTGGGTACTGGTTTGGAACAACTACTGTGTTGCTCCCAATCCCCGTCTGAGATGTACCAACTGAAGGGGGAACAGGAGTGTTTGCTTGGCTGCCCATCAATCCACTAGGGTGATCCTGCCTCATCTGACCTCCTCGTCCCAATTCCGGACAAACATTGCGAAAATGGCCTTCCCTTCAGCAGTGGTAGCACCGTTTTAGCGAATGACAAAACCCTGAGTGAAACTTCCCGCAATGTTTGCACTGTTCCTTCCTATTTCCCACTGATTGGCTTCCTGAAACAGCACTAGGGGTAGGAGCTTTAAATTGAGACACGCGTTGGCCTTGAGGAGAGCCAACCGGTCCTGAAACAGATCCACTACCGAAGGAGCCTATACTTCTATTCTTCTAAAAACTTTGGCCCGGTATGAGACCACTGGGTCTCTCCCTTTTCCTATGGTCTCGGACTTTTCCCCTTTCAATCACCATCTTCTCGGCCCTCAGGGCCAAATCCAGAATATCTTGAAATGTATGCCTTTTTGTGATTGACATCTTCTCCCTTATGCTCAGATTTAGTCCAGATTCAAATTTCGCACATAGGGACTTCTCGGAGTTCACAAACTCCGGAACATAAGTAGCAAGTTTCCTCAATTCTGATTCATAATCAGACACTGTTTTATTTCCCTGGACAAGCTTGAAGAACTCCTCTCTCTTCTGGTCCCTATAGAACCGAGTGTAATATTTTTCTTCAAAAGCTCTTAGAAAATCTGTCCAAGAGAGAGGTGTGGTTGCCCTAGTCTTCTCGTTTTCCTACCAGGTTCTAGCTCCCTTATCCAGCAATTTTACCGCCACCCATAACTTCATCTCATCACTTAATCTCATATCGGTGACGGTCTCCTGAACTCGGCCAATCCATTCCTTGGCCACTGAGGCATCACAAGTGCCTGAAAAAGTATCGCATCCCAGTTGTCTTGCCTCTTTGAGTAGCTTTGACAACTCAACTGTAGGACGTTCGGTCTGTGAAACAACCGGTGGAGCAGATGCTGTGGGAATACTAGGCGCCACAGCCGGTGTAGAAGGAGGAACCAGCGGAGGAACAGAAGATTGGGGCAGAGCTTGATATTGTGCCCCGTAAGAACTCCACCACTCCATCACTTGCTGGAGGGCAGCAATAGGAGGTGAAGGAACCCCGGTTGAAGGAGCCGGGTGTGTGCTCGTGGCAGCTGGAAGAGAAGTTGGAGCATGTGAGGACGACTCATCCTCACACTTCGAAGGAGGAATCTCACTAACATTCCCTGTCCTTTGTCTAGGCGGCATGGTTCCTATAAAAAGAGATATTATGCTTAGCCTACTAAATTAGGCATGTCCCTAGGTATTTAACCCCCTAAAATAAATATTGAACCTAGTCCATAAGGATCCATGGAAAGTCCTGTACATTTCTTAAAAATAAATCATTAAAAGATTTTCAAAATAACATACATTTCAAAATCCTTAGAAAACCTTTGGGACATTTGGAAGTAGTTCAAAACTTCAAACATTTAAAATCGTGAACCTGGCTCTGATACCAATAGAATTGTCATGCCCCGACTCTCCCGTCGAGCACGTAACAACCGCCGCGTTATCTCGGCATACGGGCATGACCTCCATATATACCGGGATAGCGTAAGGCATTCCAGTTTTTTTTTTTTTTTTCATAAATCTTCCAAAATAATAAGTTCATCAAAATAGAAAAATTTATAACAACTTGCATGCAAAGGACCCATCTGGTCCATCCCTGTACACACGAGCATACATCGGCACACAATCGGGAAAGGGGTTCCTGTACATGCATACATGCAGTGTGGCCATCCCAGCCAATCCAGAGTTCTCAAACATTTCATAGAGTTTACCAAATAAGCTATAAATACAGGAATCCAAGATAAATATTCCAAATGTCCCATTTCAAAAACAAATACCTTTCAAACATGATTTTACACAAAATAATGAAGTCCCAAATCATAGCCGTTGGAGTTTACCGATACTTGCCCGAAACTCAAACCAGTATCAATAAAATCCATACGGTATGAGATGTACAGAACTTCCTTTCCATGGACTAACGATCTACAACTTCCCAAAAAGATTTACATAATCCATACCTACCCAAAATCAACAAAATAAGCCTCCAATCTGCAATAGTGGACGTCGTCTCCCTACGCGTCCTCTAAAAAAGGATTTAAGAGGGGGGTGAGTATTTTAAATACCCAGTGAATGGAGTGCAATGGTATGCAACATATAAATGAGGTGTGCAAATGGATGTGCCAAACAATCACATTTAAATACATTTATAGAAACCGAGAACATTTACATGAAACAACGTCGTTTCCAAACAACCATGGCTCGTATAAGTAATTTCAAACAATTTGCATTCCTTTTTCACAAATTTTGGGATATACCGAAAACTTTATTCTACCAATGGCCGTTGGTAGATTCCACCAAGAGATTTTTTTTCACAGTTTTCTCAAAATCCCATCCCTTGGTGTTGGCCCGGAACTCCGTGGGGTGCATCCACGTTATCATGGTTGCCTGTGGAGGTTCTCCAACTCACCTACCATCAAGCTAAATTAAACAGCCTTAGCCACGCCGCCCCGATGGCCCGGTCCGTGGCAAGACTTAGACTATAGTCATTTTTCAGCACCTAGTTATCAAATATCCATTTAATAAATCAGATCATGCTCAAATTTCAAGATAAAGCAAGCATCTCACAAATTTTCATGGTATCCAAGCATTGTACAGTGTAAATGATTCAATGATCATACTCGAGTCATGGAATTGTCAAATCAAATTTCAGGGCACACCAATTTCACAAAACATTTCAAATAACATTTCAAATTCAATTTAAAATCAATTTACAAATCATGCTTTAAAACAATTTATTCATTTACATGAAGTATAGCCATCCACTCACCTCTTTGGGAGGGTTTTCACTCCCAATTTCTAACTCAACAAAATCCAACCTCTTCTTTAATTCGGAAGGCCTTAACCTAAAATATTGATCACATATAAATCGTTAAATGAGGTCCCATCAAAGGGTTTTCAATTTTCTCCTTAATTTTGTATAAACTTTAATTCCTCCAATTGATAAATACAATCTAATGCCATATGTCATTTAACATGTCAAAAATAACCTAAGAAGGATATGAAATGCAACTGTATCCTCCATTCTGCAGATTATCCCATTCTAACTCCAAAATCCAAATATGTTCATACACATTTCCAATCAAACTCTCAGGAAAATGCGTTTCCTTCAAATCTAACAACAGAATAAATATACACGTATTCTCAACCTAAATTCAATAAAAATAGTTCGAATATTAAAGGGATTGAAATTTCCTCACCTAGGGTTTTTCGCAGTTCACAACCCTAGTCCTAATATCTTTCCAGTTCAATCCTAGACCTACAGTGCATTCCAAACCGACGCAAAGCTTAGTAATTAGGCTTAAATTACCAAGAGAGACGAAACCCTAAAACTATAGTCAGAGCCGAACCAGCCCTTACCTGCGCAGAGAAGAAATCGCAGGACATCGCAACCTAGGGTTTTTGACAGTGCTGCTACCGCCAGCTTGGAGCTTCTACGATGGTCGCAGGAGGCTCTCAACAGAGAGAGCAGCGCACGGTTGAGCGGACAGGGGAGGAAGGCAACGTGGGCTGTCGTGCGGTGGTGACTATCGCAGGAAGGTGTCGGCCGCGGGAGGTAGAGAAAGAAACAATAAAGAGGTAAAGAGAATCAGTAAGTGACAGAGAGTGAGAGAATTCGAGAGTGAGAGAATTCGAGAGAGAGAGAGAAACAAAGAATGAGCATGAGAGGGAAGAGAATTCGAGAGAGAGGGAAACAGAGAGTGAGAATGAGAGGGGAAAATGGGTTTCGGGAGAAGAGAATTGGGAAAGTGGGAGAGAGAGAGAGAGAGAGAAAAGAGTGTGTTTGTTTTCTTTTTTTTTTTGTTGACTTTTCTTCCCTCGGTATTACATTTGGGATGAGCTTCTACAACTTGTTATCTGGTTAATTGGTCTCTCTCAATTGCTATTAACCAAAAGATAAAAAAAAAAGAAAACTCAAGTATGGTCTGGCACTCCTATAAATTATTATAATTTTGAAAATTTTTGATATCTTGCATATGCATATGTTGATAATGGAAAAGTAGAACCAAGATCTAAAAGGTGTATTTGTTTATTGAGTGGTGTTAAGGGACACAAGTTATGTTCTTTAGAAATTAAAAAAGTTGTAATTAGCGTAAGAGTTATATTTGATGAAACTGTTATGCGTCATGGTTTCTCTTCTAGTTGTCCTAGTAATGCATGTTAGTAGAAATTATATAAAAAAAAAAAAACAGGTGGTGCTTGAGACAGAGTCGAGACCTACATCAAAGGCTATAGCTTTGTCTAGTTTTGGAGCTTATTTAGATTCTATAGAAGATTGAGCCGAGACCTACATCAAAGCCTATAGCTTATCCTAGTTTTGGAGCTTATTCAGATTCAATACAATATATTGTTACTCCACCACTAATACTGTAGTATCCTATTGTTAAAGATAGGCCTAAAAGAAATGTTAAACCTCTTCAAACATATGCAAGGGCCTGCGTGGTTGCGAATGCTCCGAGTGTTGTTGAAGATATTAACTCCTATGAATAAACTTCTACCCATTCAGAAGTAGTTGCTTGTAATGATTCTAGCAGGTAGATGATTGTTATACAAGAGGAGATTGAATCTCTTCGTAGGAATGGCACTTGGGACTTAGTACAGTTCGCTAATGGTAAGAAAGCTATTCATTGTAAATGGGCATTCAAGAGGAAAGAAGGTATACCCGGAGTTAAAGAAGCCTGGTACAAGGAGGAGGTTAATGACAAAGGGTTATAGCCAAGTTTCAGGTACAGATTTCACAGATATATTTTCTTCAGTTGTGAAACATAGTTCAATTAGAGCACTACTTGGTATTGGGGCCATGCATGATCGAGTTTGAGCAATTAGATATGAAGATGGAGAACTTGATGAGAGTATATACATGCAGCAGCGTGAGAGTTTTGTAGTTTGAGAGAAAAAAGACTGTGTGCTTGTTGAAGAAGTCTCTTTATAGCCTGGAGCAATCAAGAGGTTTGACTCATTTATGATTACCTTTGATTTCAAAAAATTATGACAGTATTTGAGAAGATTGAGAATGGGTCATTAGTCTGTCTACTCTTATATGTTGATAGCAACCAAGAATAAAGGTGAAATAGAAAAGATCAAAGCTCAACTTAGAAAGGAGTTTGAGACGAAAGATTTGGGGCATCAAAGAAAATACTTTGGATGGAGATCTTGAGAAATAAAAAGCAAGAAATTTGTACATGAGTCAAAAACAGTATAATGAAAAAATTCTTAATAGATTCAATATGCAGATTCAAAACTAGTTAGTACTCCTTTAGCTGTATATTTCAAACTTTCAACTGCTTTATAGTCAGATAAAGAGGTCAGTTATGTCACGTGGGATCTCTTCTGCATGATATGATATGTGCACATTTATCTTATGCAGTCAGTGTAGTCAGTAGATAAATGGGTAATCCTAGTAAAGAGCACTGAAAAGCAGTTCAGTAGATCTTCATATATTTGTGTGGCACAGCTGATGTATGTTTACGGTTTGGGAGAGCCAAAGATTATGTCATTGGATATATGTAACACCTAGGAAGAGAGGAAAAAAAATTAATTTAATTTTGAAAAGTCAACAATAATTTTCCCAATTTCACTTTACTCTCTCTCCCTCTCTCTTTGTCTCTCTGCCTCTCTCATTGCTCTCACCTTCTCCTCTTCAGAAATCAACACCACCACCATCATCTCAACCCCACTCACTCTCTCCCGTCTCCCTCTACCTCCCACGGCTGTGTTTTCCTCCGACCATCGCCACCAACCTTAGCGGTTGTTCGTCTCTCTCCCTCTTTCTCTCTCTCGCGCGCGTGCAACAACCCTCTACTTCTCTCCCTCGCCCATTCGTGCGCAATGTTCTCTACTGTTGCAACGCTCTTCTACAACCTTCACAGAAGTCTCGACCGACAATCGTCAACAGACCCTTGAAAACCCTAGGCCGCGATTTCCTGCGATCCCTCCACTGAGTAGGTAAGGGTTGGTTTCTAACCATTAGCTATAGGTTTCGATTTTTCTTGATGATTAGGCTTAATTTCTAAACTTTGCTTCGAATTGGAAGCATTGCAGGAGTCCAGATAGAATTGAGCGTACACGAATGTTAGTGCTGTGAACTGCAAAAACCCTAGGTGAGAGAATTCAAATCTCTTTGAAAATTGAATGAATTTATGATTAATTTAGGGTGAGAAGTCTTGTATATCTCTAGAATGTATGTTGGATTTGAATAGAATGCATTGTTTGAAATTCTATATGTGATTATTAAGGTTAAGTCTAGAATTTTATATGACCTAGGCTGCCTGATACGAAAGAAGCAAGTTAGAAGATAATAGGATCTTGTTGGGTTGATTAGAATAGTTTTCCTTAGATTTTAATTTAAAATATGCATGAAAAATATTATGGTTACTTAAATTCAGAAGAAAATTGGGAAAATTGTTAGAAATTAAAGAAAATTGAGGAATATTGTGAATTAAAGCCATTGGTGAGGCAAATAATCCTAAATTGATGAAATAAGAATCTAAAAATGTGAATGTGTAAATTAAAATTATATTAATTAGGAGGAAATTTGAAACCATTTAATGGGATTTTATTTGATAATAAATTGTTATGATTGGTCTAGATTATCCTTTTGGAGACTTGAAAGAAGTCATTATGGAGTAATTGTGGAAATAAGGAGTGAATATCCTCCCAAAATGTGAGTAGATGGTTTATTGTGATTTTAAATGAGTAAATGATTTAAAATTCTTTATAAATAATTTTGAATAATTTTTACATGATTTATATGAATTTTTTTGTAATGGTGGGATGTCCGAAATGAGAATTTGAATTGCGAATGCATCCATTGAGTTTATAAATAAATGTGTGCCATATATTATGAAATATTTAAATTATAAATGTTATGGTACGATTTAGAAATTGTTTTATTAAAATTTTGGCACATGAATTGTGAATTGGATATTTGCGAATGAAACGGTGCATGAGATTAATGGCTATAGTCATTTCCACCCACAGAGCGACCCGACAGGTTGGCTTAGTTGATGGTTGGATTAGATTAGCGGGGGAGACAGACATGACTCCCTTTGCTGTATGTCGAGCTATATCTAGATACACCCCAGTGAGGCACGATTCAATACCAAGGAAGGGGGTTTTGGTATTTTGGGATATATGGAATGAAAACCCTTTGGCGGGCTTTCGTCCAGGCTTAGCCAAATCTGGTACGGGAGTATTTTCATAGAAGGATCCCATGATTTATTGAAATCATTTTCTTATATATATAATATTGTTTATGAGTTATGCTTTGACCTCTTCACCTTCACTTCTCATTTATTGTCACAACACCATTACACTCTACTCACTGAGTATTTCCAATACTCACCCCTCTCTCACATTTTTCAGAGGAAGGTTAAGTGGGAGATATCGATTTGGATCAGGTGGAAGACATTATTTTGCTGAAATTATATAGGTATTGATGGTGTATGTTTTATTTTTTGATTAATGTAGTATAACCCATGGAAGGAAACAATTGTACTATTCTTTTGATTTGGATTTGATTGATATTTGTCTTATCTCTTGGCGTAAGTATTGATAGAATCCATATTTGGTTATTGTGGAACTTGTTTTATTTTGTTTAAAACTTTGCTTTTAAAAAAATTATTGTTAAATTGGGACATTTGGACTTTACTTATGAATTTTGAGACGTCTGGTGTTTGAGAAAATTTTATTAATATTTTTTTGATCAACCGAGATGACCTTATGCATGTATTTGATTTTGATTGATTGAAATGGCCTCCTGCATGCCTATTGTAATAAAATGGACTGGGATGGTCTCTTGTATACTGTTGAGTTGTATGTGGATGAAAGGGAGTTGGAAATTGTCTGTGTATTCTTGCATGCCTTTGATAATTGATAACCTAGGAAGGTCATTTGAATATTATTGAATTGTTTTTTAATTAAGATAAATAGATTGAATGCCTTGCGTTGTCTTGGTATATGGGGAGATGCTACTCGTATGTTAGGAAAATGCGGTGGTTGGTGCGTGCTCGACTCGAGGGTCGGAGCATGATAACTTTATTGGTATCAGAAACCATGTTGATTTTCTTTTAAATGTTTGAATATTTGAAATATTTCCAAGTGCTCCCAACAGTTTTTCCAAAGATTTTGGAATATTTATTATTTTTGAAAATTCAGATTTCTAAAAATTTTCAAAGAATGTACAAAGATTTCCATGGATTACCTAAGAAATTAGAAATATTATTTTTATGGGGTTAAGTAATTAGTTTTCGCTTAACCCTTTGACTTAATTATAGCATTTTATTTTGTAGACAACCATGCCTCCACGTAGAAGGACGAGGAATGTAAATGAAATTCCTCCCCGAGAGCACGATGATAAGTTGTCCTCACATGGTCTAGCTCCGTTAGTGTCCACACACTCGGCTCCTTCAACCGGGATTCCTGCACCCCCTATAGCTTCCCTCCAGCAAGTAATGGAGTAAAGAAGCACTTTCGGAGCACAGTACCAAGCTTCGCCTCAGACTTCAGCTCCTCCACCGGCTTCTTCTTCAATGCTAGCTGCTACGCCTAGTACTCCAATAGCACCTCCTCCTCCGGTTGCTACACTAATCACCCGCCCCACAGTTGAGTTGTCCAAGCTAATTACAGAGGCGAGGCAACTCGGGTATGAGTTCTTCTCGGGATCTGGTGATCCTGCGGAGGCTAAGAAGTGGATTAAGAGAGTCCGACAAGCTGTAACGGACATGGGTATTGACGATAGATTGAAACTCACAGTGGCTGTGAGATTGTTGGATGACGAAGTCAGCACTTGGTAGGAAGGTGTACAAGAAAGGCAACCGCACCTCTTATATAAGACGATTTCCTTGAAGAATTCAATGAGAGGTTCTATACCTGATTTGATCGGGACTCGAAGAGAAGGGAGTTCCTTCGACTTCGCCAAAGAAATATGTCTGTGGAGGAATATGAGGTAAAATTTTGAAGCCTAGCCTCTTTAGTACCAGAGTTAATAACTTTCGAGGAGTACAGGCTCTTCAAGTTTGAGGACGGTTTGAATTTGAACATCTGGAAGAGAATGTCCGTTATAGATGAGCACACGTATCAGAATGTGTTGCAATTGGCCTTAAGGGCTGAGCAAATTGTGCTCGAAAAAGGCAATGTGAGGGATCGTCGTGGGAAAAAGAGATTTGATGGGTTCACATCGGGCCAAGGTTTTAAGAAAAGTAGAACCACAAGTTTTTATAGCGGTGGATCCGTTTTAGGATCAGTTGGCTCTCCTCAAGGCCAACAATTTTTCAAACCGAATGCTCAAGTAGAAATATTGGATCGGGAGCAAGACCGTGGGGGAGTGGAGTAGAACCTTGCCCTATATGTAATGAGCATCATATGGGTCCGTGCAGGGGACCCAAACTATGTTAGCATTGCGGAAAGGAGGGTCACCTCCGATATGCTTGCCCGGAATTGAATGGAGAAGGGCAAGAAAGTCATCAAATTTGGGGATCTCCTAGTGGTTCCAAAAGAGACCTAGCTACTATTTCCATACCTTCCACCAGTGCTACTCCTGAGACGGGCACAAGAAGTAATACTATAGCCGCCTCCACTCAGCGTACTCAGCCTAGATCTCAGACTAGAATCTATACTATGACCAATGAAAAAATCCAAGTCAATCCGAACGTGGTTATAGGAAAACCACTTTGAAACTTGAACTAGCAATTTTAAATGTGATATAGATGGTTTATTATTATGATTTGAGGAATAATGATGATGTGATTTTGTTTATGATCGTTAGGCAGATATATGAAGTATTCATGATTGTGTAGAATGATGAGATGTCATAGGAGGTCATATATATGAATTGTGAAATTTGTGGATTGACTACTGATTTCCTTATGGTCTATGCTGATAGGTACGATGAAAATCTTTGGTGTTGATACTCATGTGCTCATATATACTGGATCTAATAATTCATTTGTGAGTTCGGGATTTGCAAGACATTCTGATAGGCCTTTAGTTCCACTTGTTGAAGAATTGTTGGTTATTACACCTTTGGGAGAGTACTTGATTAGAGATACAATGTATAAGGATTGTGAGGTGAAGATCAGTGAGATACTCTCGAAACGGACTTGATACTATTAGAGATGAGAGATTTTGACACCATTCTAGGCATGGATTGGATATATCTTCACAGAGCTTCAGTAAACTATTTCCTAGAGGAAGTTGAATTCCACGGACCGAAAAGTCCTTCGCTGGTGTTCTATGGTAAGTGATAAGTCTTGCCGAGCTATGTAATTTCAGATCTTGAAGTACGGAGATTGGTGCATAAAGGATACGAAACTTATTTAGCTCACATTATTGACACCATGGTGGGAAGTTCTAATCTGAATGATGTTCCTGTGGTGAATGAGTTTCTGGACGTTTTTCCAAAAGAGTTGCCTGGGTTGCCACCTGTCCGGGAATTTGATTTTACCATAAATCTTGTTTCCAGCACGGCACCAATTTCTATTTCTCCTTATCGAATGTCGCTCGCATAGTTGAAAGAGTTGAAGGTTCAACTCTAAGAGTTGTTTGACAAGGGGTTCATCAGGCCGAATACATCACCTTGAGGTGCTCCGGTCCTGTTTGTGAAGAAAAAGGACGGAATCCTTCGATTATGTATTGACTACTGACAGCTCAACAAGGCAACAATCAAGAATAAGTATCCCCTCCCAAGGATTGATGATCTGCAACTCCAAGGTGCAAGCGTCTTTTCGAAGATCGATTTGAGGTCCAGTTTTCATCAGTTGAGGAAAAAGGATGATGATGTTTATAAGACTACGTTTAGAATACGGTACGGACACTATGAATTTCTAGTGATACCCTTTGGCTTAACGAATGCTCCGGCAGCTTTCATGGACTTCATGAACCGAGTCTTCCATTCCTACCTTGACAAGTTTTTCATAGTCTTCATCGATGACATCTTGATGTATTCCAAGAGTGATGAAGAGCATTCTGAACATCTCCGAATCATCCTGCAAACTTTTAGGGAGTAGGAATTATATGTCAAATTCTCCAAATGTGAGTTCTGGTTTAGGGAAATTGTGTATCTAAGGATGAGATTTTTGTGGATCCAACAAAAGTGGAAGATATTCTGAAGTGGGAACAACCTAAGAATGTCACCGAAGTGAGAAGTTTCCTCGGATTGGCCGGTTATTATCGGAGATTCGTACAATGGTTTTAAAAAATAGCAGCTCCAATGACTAATTTGACTCGGAAGGGAGTTAAATTTGCATGGAGTAACAAATGCGAGCAGAGTTTCCAAGAACTTAAAAGAAGATTGATTTCAGCTACTATCCTTGCTCTCCTGACTAGCGGCGGTGGTGATTTCGTTGTATACAGTGATGCTAACAAACAAGGATTAGGGTGTGTGTTGATGTAAGGCGATAGGATGATTGCTTACGTCTGTCGCTAACTAAAGAAGTATGAAGTGAATTATCCTACTCATGACTTAGAGTTGGCTGCCATTGTCTTTACCTCAAAGATTTGGAGGCATTACCTATATGGGGTTACTTGCAAGATCTATACCGACCACAAGAGTCTCAAATACTTACTCACTAAAAAAGATCTCAATTTGAGGCAACGAAGGTGGTTGGAATTGATCAAAGACTATGATCTGATAATTGATTATCACCCGGGAAAAGCGAATGTAGTTGCGGATGCTTTAAGCCACAAATCTTCATCTTCAGCATCCCAAGGGAGTTCCTACCTCTCTTGTCTAGTTGGATTTCGAGCACTTGGAGTCAAATTGGCTAATGACGATCATGATGCATTATTAGCCAAGTTTGTGGTAAGGCCTATTTTGGTAGATTGCATTTGGGAGTTTCAGACTACCGATGATGAGTTAAAGGGCATTGTAGAAAAGATTCTGAAAGGGGAAGGTAGTGAATTCCAGATTCGGGAAGATGGACTTGTAACTTATGGGAGACGTATATGTATTCCAAAGAATGAGGATCTCTGGAAGGCCATACTTGAAGAGTCACATTTCTCGGCCTATGCTATGCATCCGGGAAGTACCAAGATGTATCGAACCATCAAGGAATCATATTGTTGGTTCGGATTGAAGAGAGAGATAACTGAGTTTGTTGCTAGATGTCTAGTGTGCCAACAAGTCAAAGTTGAACACCAGAGGCTAGCCGGTGTCCTCCAACCACTGCCGATTCCCAAATGGAAGTAGGAACATATTATTATAGATTTTGTTGTGGGATTGCCACGTACTCCAAGAAGTCACGATGCCATTTGGGTGATTGTGGACCGTCTTACCAAGTGGGCTCACTTTTTGTCGATCAGAACACCTATTCCTTGGAAAGATTTGCCAAATTATACATTGATAAAATTGTGAGACTTCACGAAGTTCCGATATCCATTGTATTAGACCATGATCCTCGATTTACTTCCCGCTTTTGGTGAAAACTGCAAGAGTCCTTAGGAACTAAACTGAAATTCAGTACTGCTTTTTATTCTCAAACCGATGGGCAATCCGAGCGTACAATCTAAATATTGGAAGATATGCTTAGAGCATATGTCATGGACTTTCAAGGGAGTTAAGATAAACACCTTCGATTGTTCGAATTTGCTTATAACAATAGCTATCAAACTAGTATAGGGATGCCTCCCTATGAAGCTCTTTACGAAAGGAAGTGTCGGACTCCATTATGTTGGGATGAGGTTGGAGAAAGGAAGATCGAAAGTATAGAAATGATTGAGACCACTAAAGAAAAGGTGAAATTGATCCGGGAAAGAATGAAGATAGTTCAAGATCGTCAAAAGAGTTACGCCAATAAGAGGAGGAGACCCTTGGAGTTTGAAGTAGGGGATAGAGTATTTTTGAAAGTTTCTCCTTAGAAGAAAATAATTCGATTTCAGAAACGAGGAAAGTTAAATTCTCGATATATCGGACCATTCAAAATCATTGAAAGAGTAGGGAATGTGGCATATCGGTTTGAATTGCCGTCGGAGTTACAAAGGATCCATGATGTATTTCACATTTCAATGTTGAAGAAATATTTACCGGTTCCTTCACATGTATTGGAAACTCCTCCGGTAGAGCTAATGAAAATTTGAATTTCAAGGTACAACCGATGGAAATTATTGATCGACAGATCAAGTAGCTAAGAAGTAAACAAATCCCTATGGTCAAGGAATTGTGAAGAAGCAATCAAGTGCAAGAGGAAACTTGGGAGACCGAAGAGTTGATGCGAAAATAGCACCTCCAACTTTTTCATGCGTAATTTTCTTTTAAATTCGAGAACGAAATTTCTTTTAGGGGGTTAAGTATTACAGCACCGAGGAAGAGAAAAAAAAATTTAATTTTGAAAAGTCAACAATAATTTTCCCAATTTCACTTTTCTCTCTCTCCCTCTCTCTTTCGTCTCTCTCTATCTCTCATTGCTCTCTCCTTCCCCTCTCTAGAAATCAACACCACCACCACCATCATCTTAACCCCACCCACTCTTTCCCGTCTCCCTCTACCTCCCATTCGACCACCGCCACCAACCTTAGCGGTTGTTTGTCTCTCTCCCTCTTTCTCTCTTCAGTGCGTGCACGACAACCCTCTACTTCTCTCCCTCGCCCATTCGCGTGCGGTATTCTGTGCCACTGTAATGCTCTTCTGCAACCCTTGCAGAAGTCCCGACCAGCAGCTGTCAACAGACCCTCGAAAACTCTAGGTCGTGATTTTTTTGTGATCTCTCTACTGAGCAGGCTAGGGCTGATTTATGACCATTAGCTCTAGCTTTCGATTTTTCTTGATGATTAGGCTTAATTTCTGAACTTTGCTTCGACTTGAAAGTATTGCAGGAGTCCGAATTGAACTGAGCGTACACGGAAGTTAGGGCTGTGAACTGCGAAAACCTTAGGTGAGGGAAATTCTAATTCCTTTGAAAATTGAATGAATCTAGGGTTAATTTAGGGTGAGAAGTCTTGCATATGTCTAGAATGTATGTTGGATTTGAATAAAATGCATTTTCTAAAATTCTATATGTGATTATTATGGTTAAATTTAGAATTTTATATGAACTAGGCTACCTAATACGAAAGAAGCATGTTAGAAGATAATAAGGTCTTGTTGGGTTAATTAGAATAGTTTTCCTTAGATTTTAATTTAAAATATGCATGAAAAATATTATGGTTACATAAATTCAGAAGAAAATTGGGAAAATTGTTAGAAATTAGAGAAACTTGAGAAATATTGGGAATTAAAGCCATTGGTGAGGCAAATAATCCAAGATTGATGAAATGAGAATCTAGAAATGTGAATGTGTAAATTAAGGTTATATTAAATTTGGAGAAAATTTGAAAACCCTTTAATGAGACTTTATTTGATGATAAATTGTGATGATTGGTCTAGGTTAACCTTTTGGAGACTCGAAAGGAGTCGTTATGAAGTAATTGTGGAAATGGGGTGTGAATATCCTTCCAAAATATGAGTGGATGGTTCATTGTGATTTTAAATGTGTAAATGATTTAAAATTCTTTATAAATGATTTTAAATGATTTTTATATGATTTATATGAATTATTTTATGATGGTGGGATGTCCGAAATAAGAATTTAAAATGCGAATGCATCTATTGAGTTTATAAATGAATGTGTGCCATATATCGTAAAATATTTAAATTATGAATGTTATGGTACAATTTAGAAATTGTTTTGTTGAAATTTTGGCACATGAATTGTGAATTGGATATTTGGGAATGAAATGGTGCATGAGATTAATGGTTATAGTCATTCCTCCCACGGAGTGACCTGATAGGTTAATATGGTTGAAGGTTGGATTACATTAGTGGGGGAGACAGATGTGACTCCCTTTGTTGTATGTCGAGATATATCTGGATGCACCCCAGTGAGGTACGATTCAATGCTAAGGAATGAGGTTTTGGTATTTTGAGATATATAGAATGAAAGCCCCTTGGTGGGCTTTCATCCGGATTTGGCCAAACTTGGTACGAGAGTGTTTTCATAGAAGGATCCTCTGATTTTCAAGAAATATGAATTAAATAGATGCATGTTTGTTAAATTATCCTGATTTATTGAAATCATTTTCTTATATATATAATATTGTTTATGAGTTATGCTTTTACCTCTCCACCTTCACCCCACATTTATTGTCACGACACCATTTCACTCTACCCTTTGAGTATTTCCGATACTCACCCCTCTCACATTTTTCAGAGGAAGCTTAGGTGGGAGACATCGATTTGGATCCGGTGGAAGACTTTATTTTACTGAAATTATATAGGTATTGATGGTGTATGTTTTATTTTTGGATTAATGTAGTATAACCCATGGAAGGAAATAATTGTACTATTCTTTTGATTTGGATTTGATTGATACTTGTCCTATCTCTTGGGGTAAGTATTGATAGAATTCATATTTGGTTATTGTGAAACTTGTTTTATTTTGTTTAAAACTTTGCTTTTGAAAAATTTATTGTTAAATTGGACATTTGGACTTTACTTATAAATTTTGAGACATCTTGTATTTGAGAAATTTTATTAATATTTCTTTGATCGGCCGAAATGACTTTATGCATGTATTTGATTTTGATTGGTTGGGATGACCTCCTGTATGCCTGTTGTAATAAAATGGACTGGGATGGTTTTTTGTATACTATTGAGTTGTATGTGGATGAAAAGATATTGGAAATTGTTTGGAAGGTCGGGTCGGTCAAATTGCATGCGTGCATGTACAGGGATGGATCCGGTGGATCCTCTGTTTGTGTGTCCTTACATGCCTTTGATAATTGATGATCTAAGAAAGTCATTTGAATGTTGTTAAATTATTTTTGAATTGAGTTAAACAGGTTGAATGTCTTGTATTGTCCCGGTATATGAGGAGATGCTATCCGTATATCAGAATAATGCGACAGTTGTTATGTGCTCGACTCGAGAGTCGGGGCGTGACAATATATGTTGATTTTGATTTTGTGGGTGAACTTAGAAGATGTCTTACAAGATATGTTTTCACTATTGGTGGTTATGCTATCAATTGAAAAGATAATCTGCAGAATATTGTTGCATTGTTTACTACTGAGGCTACGTATATAGCCATCACTAAGGCCATTAAAGAAGTTGTTTGGTTAAAGTGATTATTTGGTGAGATCATTGGAGACTTGCATGCTACTAACAGTTTATTGTGATACTCGAAGTGTCATCCTTTGCACAAAAGATGAAATGTTTCATGAGAAGACGAAGCACACCGATGTGCAATAACAATTTGTTTGTGATGTTATTGCTCGTGCTGATGTTATTGTGATCAAAATTAGTACTTGTGATAATCCTGTTGATATGATGATCGAATAACTCCCTATGTCTATGTTCGAGATTTTTTGAACTGGGTGTTCATTGCTAAACATTTTAGTTATGTGCAGAAAACTTTACTTTGAGGAGAAATTAACTAGCTTTTTGTTGCTTGAGGAATTCAAGTCAAAGTGGAGATTTGTTGGACTGTCTTGAATTTAGTCTAGCCCATTTGGTGGCAACCTATTAACCACCACCTGCTATGCCCGCACCAGGTTATGTGAATCCATTTCAGGGTTTGTACCCTAATTAGTTGTTGTCGACGTTAAAAAGCTTTGAGTCTACATATTTGGCAGCAAGACACAAAGCATTCTTGTGATTTATTTTGAGTGTTTTTCTCTTGTGATTGTATTGTGGGTGTATGTGGGGTTTTGATGAGTCAGAATTCCCAAAAAAAAAAAAAAAAATTGGCATGTACTTACCTTCTGATTTTATAGTGAAATCTCTTTCTCGTCTTCACATTAAGCTTTATGCCGAACCATATGTATAAATGTCTATGCACAATTCTCATGTTTTTTTGGTTATTCATTGTCGCTATTTTTGCTTGGTTTCACGACAGTCTCTTATAAAGGCTCTCCTAGCTATGCTTCTAAATCATCCGTGGTTGGGATTTCTGCAAAATTGGGTGGTGGTCCGTTCTACTGTTGCACTAGGGTTAGGAGACATATATATTGAATTTCTGAAGGTTAATTGGCTGACCTGATCATTCATAGAAGCTCTCAAGGCACTTCAACACATTCTGAATCTTCTCCAAGGAAGCTTGAGCATACAGAATATGATCATCGGCAAACAATAAACCAGTAATGGTGGGACCTCTTTAAATTAAAGGTTTTAAGAGTCTGCATTCTGCTTCAGCCACTTTGCTTTCTACGGAATGGTCCAATTTCTTAAGGCAGAGACCAGGAAATAATTATATTTTTCAACCATTTAAGTGCTCTTTTTTAAATGTTATTTTTATAATGAAATTTACAATTTGATGATCAAAATAGTAAAAAGATGATAATAAATTAGTAATACAAGTTTTATCATGTTAAAGGCTTATATACAGAGAAAACAGATATCAAAAGAGTTTTATTCTTAAAAGTCTAATTCAGTACGAATTAGATTTAATTGCGTCAATCATGAGTACCGGTACTTTATAAAATGAAAATAGTAGTACAACTATATCATTTTACCTAAAATGCTAAAAAAAAATTAAAGCAAGCCACTGGGGTCAATGGGTCAAAGCATTAATTTACTTTTAATAAATTAGAACATTAAATGATTCACGCATTTTTTTCCTCTTCTTTTTAATGATTTCCTTTTGGGTAGGTAAATCTTTTACTTCATCAAATTTTCCTCTTCTTTTTTAATGATTTTCTTTTGGGTAGATAAATCTTTTACTTTCTCAAGTAAGGTATCGCTGAAAATTACTGAAATTATTCAATTGATTTGAATGCATTATCTAGAAAATAAATGCAAATTACTTTTTTTTTTCTTTCCTTTTTCTTTTTTGGTGCTATAGGGGCCTATATAAAGGTAAGGAAACTCCCACAACCCACAAGTCATCAGAATGACTCCTTTCGCAAAATGTGCACTCATTGTCTTGCTAACCCTAACCATGTGCAGCCTAGCACCGTCGTATAGACTTGCAGTGCGGAACGAGTTGGGTGAGAACATGACAATACAATGCCGATCAAAAGACCGAGATATTGGGAGAAAAAAAATCGCCGATGGAGGTTTATACATATGGGACTTTGAGTTGAAGTATTTTGAGTATTGGGACTGTTCCATATGGTGGTCGCAAGCATCAGCCAAATTTCCAGTATTTCGTCCTGGAGATGCACATGAGGGAAGGTGCGCTCCTTATTACTGCATGTGGTTTGCAAGACGTGATGGCATTTATCTCTTTATTACTAGTACTCATACATATGAGAAGAAGTACCTCTGGCCCCATTGATTCTGATGAGAAAGAAAGAAGAGAAAGACGCTTTACAAGCCTCTACTAATGCCTCTAGTTTTTCAACCCTTTCCCATTTTCCTGAACTCTCCAAAATTCTTTACGAGAGAACAAAAGAAAAAATAAAATAAAATAAAATACAAAAGAAAAATACTCCTTCTATTGAAGATGGTGTTTTGTAGGAATAATAATTGTCGGATGTTGATCCAGTACTTAAAATGTCATGGACATTAATATCCTCGCAATTTAAAAAAAATGCTCATCAATTTAAATTAAGCAATTATCATTTATTTATTAAGCTTAAATCTACCTCAGAATTAATATTGATTTCACTACAAAAAAAAAAAAAGACAAATACCAGCGGCTACCAATTGGTATTGGTGGGTGTTTTTTGAGAGAAAAAAGAAGCCGCTGATAGATGTGGGTCAATACTAGTGGTTTGTGCTAATCGCTTGTAAAGTTATGTCTGTGCTGGTGGCTAACAACTTTTGACCACTAGAATAGTTCGATCCATAACGGCCACTACTTTTGACCACTAGAATAGTTCGATCTATACTTGCGGCTTCATAAGCCGCCGTAAAGTTCCTAAAATCTTTGTCATACAATCGATATATGATTTTTTTACTTTTTAAAATCGAAAAAAAATAACATTTACGATTGAATCATTAACTTTTTTATATGCTGTCGAAAAACAATCACGTACAATTTATTTTTGTTTTACACAATTCAAATATCCTTGAATAAAATATATGAATTACCACATTCAAATCTCAACAATGAAGTTTTATTGTTGGTGTTCTTCCCTCTCTCTTAAGCTTTGCACAAAATGGAGAAAATGTTCATTCATTGAAGTTACCCACATCCAACCTTTGTTTTTGGTGTTGTAACTCATAAAAATATAACTTCCCTTTTATTTTTAAAATTTAAATAATCAAGGGGGAGTTGGAGAAAAAAAACTACTCCCCCTTGGTTTTATTATTTAAATTTTAATAATGGGATTTGGGTTTGATCAAAACTGTATGGACGACCCAACCCTCTAACTTTCTATATCTCTCACTCGCATATAAGGGTTAGACCTGCACTTACCTCAGTCATTTCATATATCAATAATTTCATACAAGCAAATGGATCGTGTGACCAACGAATTCATCAAGAGCTCAAAGTTACACACCAGTTAAGAACATATAGCAGCTCACTATTAAATATAATGAGGATATCAAATCTCCCTATACCCCAGACTTCTTTCTGTCATATTTAATCAACGTATCTCTCGTCCCTCAAACAATACATAGGAGAGTATACTTCACTCAACACAAATTATACATTCACAATTATATTTCAAAACACTAAATTAAAATATAACTGGTTGGCCTGTGAATACAAAACAACATATCAGCTATAAGATAGTATTCCTTTCATACTATTATCTATCCCCTCCATTTTAGCTGCTTTCCTAGTCATGTACCGCAAAACCGAATCAATCATGATTTTTTGGTTACATGTTAAGATAGCAACACTAAAATAAAGTTTTAAGAAACAAGTGAAAGTCTTAAGAGTATTGAATGTGGTTAATTACAAACCTTTGGAGCTCACACAATGAGGTAGAGGGATTCATTAACTTATTACCCGTAAGGTCACTGAAAGCATATGTGATATGAACATGTGCTACGATATATTTTCTATTTATTTAGAAACGTATGTCTATTTCAAAATTATAATGCATCGTACAGATCTTAGTCCAAATATACCACAATACTTGACTTGATTTTTTGTTCTTATAAGTCCTTCATAATTATCATAATTTCAAGAGAAAACACACCTGACTCTTAGACAAGTGTAATGGATTGTGGAAAATCCGTTTCGATTATCAAGGAAATATATAAAAGATAATTTCATCTTAGTTTTCTACTAATGCGGTATATATATGTTAATTAACTACAAATTAATATTGTCTCATCTCTACATATCACATAGACATTAGAGTCGATTGCTCGTGTGAGAGAACCAATCTAAAAAACTTGTCCGACATACTTTAAATCAAGATATAAGAACTTGTAAATACAAAACAAACTCAAATGTCATTAATATTATGAGCAATACATCATGATCATTGTATACATAAATACAATTATATCCTATACAATCCCAAAAATTTTACATGCTTTAAAAATACATCTCTAGGTATAGGTTTTGTTAATGGATCAACTACCATCATATGCGTAGGAATATATTTCAATGTGACATCCCCTTTCTCAATAATGCCTCGAATGAAATTGTATTTTGTATTTATGTATTTGGTTCTCCCATGATATTTGGGATTTTTCGTATAAGTAATAGCTGATTGATATCACAATAAATTATCACAACTCCCACTAAATCGCTTATAATTCCTAAGTGTTGTAAAAATCTTCTTAACCAAACACATTCCTGAATTATAGAAACACAAGCCACAAATTTTGCTTCTATTGTTGAAAGTGATACACATGTTTGTTTCTTATTTCTCTAATAGATGGCGTCATTATTTAGCAAGAAAATATAACCTAAGATGGATTTGTATTCATCTAAATCGTCACCCCAATCAGCATCTGTGTATCCACTTAATGTTAAATTATTTCCTTAATAACAAAAGAAATAATCTGCAATTCCTTTCAGATATTTCAAAATCCTCTTTACAGTAGTTCAATGATTTCGACCTGAATTAGATTGATACCTACAAACCAAACACACGGCATAACAGATGTCAGGGCGAGTACACATCATAACGTATATCAAACTCCCAACAACACTGGAATACGGTACTTTTAACATCTCATGTTTTTCTTCAGCAGTCTTTGGGCACATCGCCAAACTAAAACCTTTGCCTTTAACCACAGGAGTATCAATGGGTTTGCAGCTATCTATTTTAAATTGTTTCAGAATCTTTTTAATTTAAAATTCTTGAGATAAGACTAATAATCTCTTGGCATGATCTCTATGGATTTTAACACCCAGTATGTACTCTGCTTCACCCATGTTTTTTATCTCAAAATTTGATGATAACCATCTCTTGATATTCAGAACATACTCCATATCATTTTCTGCTAACAATAGATCATCGATATACAAATTTAGAATTACAAATTCATCATTAGATTTTTTCACGTAAACACAATGGTCTTCGTCTATGAAGCCAAGTCGTAAGAGATTACGGCTCTATGAAATCTCAAATACCATTATCTTGAAAACTGTTTTAAACTATAAATTGATCTATTCAATTTTCTAACTTAAGAGATTACGACTCTATGAAATCTCAAATACCATTATCTTGAAAACTGTTTGAAACCATAAATTGATCTATTCAATTTTCTAACTTTGTTTTCTTGGCCTTTAACTATGAAATCTACTGACTGTTCCATATAGATTTCTTCTTTAAGTTCTCCATTGAGAAACGTAGTTTTCACATCCATCTGATATAATTCTAAATCTAAATTGATTACAATAGTCAATAATAGATGAATAGAGGCAAATCTTACGACTGGTGAAAAGATTTCTTCATAATTAATACCCTCTTGTTGGGTATAACCTTTTGCACCAACCGAACTTTATACCTCTCAATTGTTCCATTAGCTTTACGTTTAATCTTGAGAACCCATTTATTTCCAATAAGTTTGCACCCAGGTAGAAGATCAACCAGTTCCCAAACATGGTTGGAATTCATCGACTCTATTTCTTCCTCCATTGCTTTTACCTACTCATTCTTGGCAAGACAAGACAAAACCTCGTTTACATTTTTCGGCTCATCCTCGTCCTGTGGAGAAATGATAAAAGCGTGCCCTTCAATTTCGTAACAACGTTTGGGCACACCTTTCCGATCACTTTTCCGAATCGATAATTCGGTTGGATCATTAGAATTTGAATCCCTCCCATTGGGATCATCTAGGGATTCAACTTCTCGTAATTCCCTTGATCCATCTAGCACAAATCCATCATTTGAATTATTTAATTCAAACAAAAGTTTTCCTTTTGTTATATCACCTTTGCTAGGAAAATCATTTTTCAAAAAGGTCACATTTCGTGATTCAATTTTTATTACAGTACCATCTTCGTGCTCACCGATGAATACATAACTTTTTGACTGGTTAGAGTATCTGATAAAGATACACTTCTTTCCTCGGAGACCTAGTTTTCCAAATTTATTGGAAGAGTCATGAATATAGGCTCCCGAACCCCAAGATCTAGGTCCATTTAGACTCGGTATTCTACTAGTCCAAAGTTCGTTAGGCGTAGTTGGTAATGATTTTGAAGCCACCCTATTCAAAATGTAGGTCGCAGTTAATAATGTATCTCCGAAAAGGAAATAGGCAAGTTAGCATGTGCCATCATGAATCTCATCATATCTATCAATGTTCTATTCCTCCTCTCAGCAACACCAGTTTGTTGAGGTGTATGAGAAATAGTAAATTGTCTAGTGATTCCCTTTTCACTACATAGATCCTTGAATTGAACTGATAGATATTCACGTTCTTGATCTGTTCTCAAAGTTTTAATTGTTCTGTCCATTTGATTGTCCACTACTTTCATAAAAAGTTTAAAACACTCAACTACTTCAGATTTTTGAGAAATCAAATAAACATAACTAAATCGCGTGAAATCATCTATGAATGTAATGAAATATGACGTTCCAAATCGAGCCTTCACATTCATTGGACCACAAATCATTGGACCACAAATATCAGAGTGAACCAATTGTAATAGGAATTCAGCCCTTACGGTCTTTCCAAATGGTTTTCGGGTCATCTTCCCGGAAAGACAATATTCATAATTTGATAAATCAACTTTAATAAGTGAACCTAATAGTCCTACTTCCAAAAGTCGATTCACTGTCCTACCCTATGTGACCAAGTTTAGCATGCTATACTTTGTCATCAATATTAGTATTACTAGAAGAACAAACATTTAACAAAATATAACGATCAACATAACAGTTAAACATTTGTTTGTCACAATCCAAAGTAAGAAATTCATTTAACAGATGTCCAGTACCATAAAACATACCATTTTTATAGATACAAACCTTATCTCAAGAAAAGTTCAAGTCATAACCTAGTCTAAGAAGAATAACAACAGAGACTAAATTTCGTTGAATTTCTGGTATATAGAAAACATCATGTAAGATTTGGTCACTTCGTAACTCTAGTTTGCAATTGCCAATCCCTTTGAATTCTATCATCGTATTGTTTCCTACATATATCCATCTTGCACCATGAGGAACTCGACGAAAGTCCATGAACGCTTCTCGATCTCTCATCACATGGTCTGTTACTCTTGAATCTATAATCCACATAGGATAAGATTCAGAAAGTAAAACAGTACTAGAGACATATATAACACTTAGAGAAGCGTTACGGGATGTTACCTTTTTCGGCTCGGGGCATTCTCAAGTGAAATGATCAAGAGCTTTGCAATTGTAGCACTACGGTTTGCTTTTGTCATTCTTTTTCCAAAACCACTTGCGCTTGTTCTTGCGGTTGGAATTATTTTTCTTAGACCCTTCTGTAATTTCTTTCCCTTTCTTGCCCTTGTTCTTGTTCCCCTTGCGTTCGAAACTTTTTGGGAACTAGACTCAGCTATAAAGACATTAGATATCGATCTTGTAGCACCAAGCTGCTCATTTTCGAGTTCCACGTGGCGAGCAGTATCAACAAAAGTCTTAATGCTATCATTATGAGTCAGATTAACTTTCAAATGCTCCCACTTGTCTAGAAGGGATCAGATTAAAGCCTGAACCTGTTGCGTATCAGATAAAACGTGACCTGTTGACTTCAATTCTCTTATCATGTTTGCATGATTCTCAGGTGTAGTTTGATACTGTGATCAGACTTCTTTTTATACATGTCAAATTTGATCGTCAATTGTCTCAAACGGGTCACACTAGTACTCCCATACTTCTCTATGAGATACACCCATATGTCATGAGTAGTAAGGAATTGTTCACATTCGTGAATGAGATCATCTACCACAAAACTAATCAGGATACCATGTGCAGTGAAATCTTTCTTTTTCCACGCCTGGTAAGCTTCTTGATCTACTCTTTGCTGACCAATATTTCCAACTCTAGGGTCTTACATAATATGGTTGATATCCTCTAAGACATCCTACTCTTCCAACATATACCATATTTTATGATGCCAAATGTAATAATTGTCGCCATTGAATTAATCACCTTATTAATGTCAGCCATTATCAATTTTGATGCCAGTCTGGGTTTTCAAAGAGAGGTAAACGTGAGTTTTTATACTTATATAATACTTTCAATTTTGTGCTTAAAACTAACATTTATGATAAACGAACATAAGATATAAAATCGAAAGTTCACTAAGTTTCCAATCATTATCCATGATCCAAATGTTTAATTACCATAAATTTAATTTTAAAGCAACAAAATTCATTAGATTTTAGGTGACAATTACTTAAATCCTTCCAATCTAAAACATCTCACTAAAATACTTAACGTATTGAGAATCATGTGAAATAAGAACATATATTTTCACATTCTTGCATGCTCAGTCTATTCGTGGGTGCAAATTTCCTAACAGCTCGTGGTGGACCGCTGTTGAAATTTAGAGATAGTGATCTTCTCATCTTAAACTCTATATGCTTAGTTCGCCATATTTTAAGCAATTTTAGTCTGAAATTCTTGAGAATGATCTGTTTATCCTCATCTATTATCCCATCAACTATTCTAGTTAGATTATCAAGGAGAGAATTCCTGATTATATCGATCTCAGCTCTATATCCCCCAAACCAATTACCCAAATGCAGAAGCTCAAACCGTTTTGACTCATCACTCTCAAGTGTTGTGGCAAAATATGAATTGGATTTATTTTATAATTCATTATGTCAGTTAACTTTGTCAAACGTTCATGAGTTTTCTCAACTTTATGTCTCCCCCGGAGAACAAAAAGAGTTCGCATGATTCTCACTATTTTCTAAGAAATAGGGTAAGCAACAGATTAATTACGAATCCAAGCATTAAATTTTAAAATACAATCTATAATCATTATGCTCAATCATTCAATGAATTTATATTGAAAAAACAAAATTTTCACATATAAATTAATGAGTATAAATCAAACGAGTATTTGAAATTTTAATTTAGGTAGCAAAAAATTATTAAATAATTTCCTTAACATATGAAAAATTTTCAAAAATTTTTGAAACTGAAAAATAATTTTTCTATATTTATTAAAGAAATTTTCAATTTAAAATAAAAAAATATTTTTCATCTTAGAAAAATATTTAAAAAAATTACAGAAAAATCAAACATATTCTGAAAATAATTCCAGTGGAAATCGCTATCAGAAGGTGTGTCTCATGTGCCGCCGGGATGTCCGGGCGCGTGGGCCACGCGCCCACTCGTCGTGGCCTCCACACTCTGCCTTCCTGGTGGTTGCTCCTTCCCAAATTCTAGCTACCCCCCATTTTTGAAAGTCCTGATTCTATTGGTGGTCTTAGTTTTCTGATCAGAGGTCTAGAACTCGGTATTTGGGTCTCACACATCTAGGGCCGAGAGTGAGATTGTGCTGACATCATTGCTGACGTCACTGTTCGTCTTCTTCATGCATAAATTTTTTTTTTCTGCATTTTGATCCTAATTTCTCTAAACTATATCTCATTCATTTCTGAACTGTTTTGCATGTTCCTTTTATGGTTGGAAAATATTTTTAATGAAAAATCTAACCATACAAGTTTTAAATCATAAAGCCTATTATGCAAAAGGATAAAGCATTTTCATTTTTGGCTAGAGTTTCTTTTTTCTCTAAAATTACTAGATGTGCATCCTTCAATTTTTGCAGAGAGATTCCTTATCATATGGGTAGTCACATATTAAAATTTCAAATATTTTCGTTAAGAATTATTCAAGTTATCATTAACAATATTCTTAAAAAAAAATATACTCTAACATGTAAATTTTAATATAACTTATATTTTTTATGCATAAAAAAAATTAGGAAGTAACTATTGCATGCTCTGATACTAATGAAATCTTTATCATACAATCAACACATGATTTTCATACTTTTTAAAATCGAAATAAAATAGGATTTAGGGTTGAATCACTATCCCTTTTGATACACGGTCGAAAAGTAATCACGTACGGTTTGTTTTTGTTTTTCATGATCAAATACCCTTGAATAAAATATATGAATTGCTACCTTCAAACCCTCAATAATAGAGTTTTATTTTTGATGTTCTTTCCTCTCTCTTAGGCTTTGCACAAAATGGAGAACATGTTCATTCATTGAAGTTACCCATGTCCAACCTTTGTTTTTGGTGTTATCACTCATAAAAATGTAACTTCCCTTTTGTTTTTAAAATTCAAGTAACCAAGGGGGAGTTGGAGAAAAAAAAAAAACTACTCCCCCTTGGTTTTATTATTTGAATTTTAATAATGAGGTTTGGGTTGGGTCAAACCCACATGGGCTACCCAACCTCCCCCCCCCCAAGCTGCCTATAGGTCCTTTTAAGAAGTCCCCCAATTCCTCTATCCTCTCTCTAAAGCACGAATCCCCTTCTTCCCAAATCGCGAATCCCTCTGTCCCCTCTCTCTGAATCGATATCTCTCTCAGTGGCTATGAATCGAGCATTGCGTTTTTTATTGCAGAAAGATACTATCCAAGAACTCTCTCTCTCTCTCTCTCGACTAAAACCCTAATTCGAATCAATCGATCCCTCTCTCTCTTTTTCTATCTTTACCCTTTTAATTTCTCTACAATTTTGATAGTCATCTATAATTTTCACACTCAAAGATTCAAGTTGCTATAGTTTTATCCTCGATGTCTTATTGCCGCTTCGTTTTCTTCACCATTAGCTACTGTACGTTCATCTTCTATACTCAACCATTCGTCTTTCTTTACCATCTTCAGTTCCCCTGGTTTTGTTTGATCGCCTTCATCTAATTTGCCTCTTTGAGTTTCGATCACCACAATCGCCATTGGTCATCGCCTTCGATTGTCACTGTGAAGCTTCGACTCTTTGCTTCAACTCTATCGTCTTTATCGCTGTTATTGCCACCAATTGATCTGGTCTCCGCCGCCTCAGTCCATCGTGTTCTATATATTCGACTTCAATTGTTCCGCCTCTCTTCAATTCAAACACCATCTCCACAGTTCAATTTTTGTCACATGTTTGATTAATCATTGCTTCTCTTTGTCCTTCAAATGAGTAATCACATAAATGAAGCTTAATCTTTATTTCAATTACTACTTTCCTTCTAAATATTTTCATTTTTATGTAGATTATTGGACCTTATAGCGAGTGTTAGCCAATTCCATTAACTGAGGTTATCACTTCAGCTACTGTGAAGAAAAGGTAACTCTTTGTGTCCATTCTGATAAATTACAACAGTGGGGTGCAAGCATTTAACAGAAGTACATCTATGAAAAGGTTTTTGATCTTCCAAAGGTGTGTGTCTAGCATCGACTTCATTCTCTCTATAACCAAAAAAAAGATGATTTGTGCAGTTAAAAAAAAATGCAGTCACTTTAGAGTTGTTTTTTAGGAAAGAAAACATGATAGGCAAAATATTATATTAGGTTTGTCAAAACTCAGAGTTTGGAAAGTAAATTTTTATATATTGAATTCCTTTGACATTGATGAATATATATACAAACATCATAGTTATGAGTTGATACTGCAATCCCACTAATTATGGGAAGACTAATCCCACTAATTATGGGATTACAGGAAGAGCACTAATATAGGAGTTCCACTAATTATGGGAAGAGCACTAATATAGGAACTCCATTAATTATGGGAAGACCAATAATATAGGAGCTAAATCAGGTCATCTATTTACAAGAGAATATCAGTCTTAACACCCCCCTCAAACTGATGGCGGATGGGACAGTAGTCGAAGTTTGGTGCGATGTTTCTCAAACAGAGCTCGGCCTAATGGCTTAGTAAGAATGTCGGCTATTTGGTCTGCACTAGAGATAAATTTAACGATCACCTGTCCTTGCTGAATTTGTTCCCGAACAAAGTGGTAATCCAACTCAATGTGCTTGGTGCGAGCATGAAATACCGGGTTGGCACTAAGATAAATGGCACCAACATTGTCACACCAAAGAGTGGTAGGCGTGGAGGACAGACAACCCAATTCACTGAGCAAGGAATGAAGCCACATAATTTCTGCAGTAGCATTAGCCATGGACTTGTATTCACTCTCGGTTGAAGATCGAGCTATAGTGGGTTGCTTTTTGGCAACCCAAGAGACGAGATTGTTGCCCAAATAGACAGCATACCCATTGGTTGATCGGCGATCGTCAGGGCACCCCCCCAATCACTGTCTGAGAAATATTGAATTGCAAAAGAAGAATGTTTGGAAAAGAAGAGTCCATACCGCTTAGTATGTTGCAAGTAGCGTAGAACCCGTTTGAGTGCCTGCCAGTGCATAGTAGTAGGAGAGTGCATATATTGACAAAGTTTATTGACACTAAAGGCAATGTCAAGACGTGTAATGGTAACATATTGTAAGCCACCAATTAATTGGCGATATAGATCACCATGTTCAAAAGGTTCACCCGAAGTCTTGGTGAGAGCGGGGGAGACCGCCATTGGTGTAAGGCATGGTTTGCAGTCGGACATCTGGAATTTGTGTAGAAGATCAGAAATGTATTTTGCTTGAGAGAGTAGAAGACCATCTGGTAGATGCAGTATCTCTATGCCCAAGAAATAATTCAATGTACCCAAGTCACGAACAGGAAAAGTGGACTGAATTTTAGTCATGAACCAATCAACTAGAGTGGATGAGGTGCCAGTAACTGAGATGTCATCGACATAGATAAGGACAAAAAGCTTAGAGGTACCATCACACCGTATGAACAAAGAAGTGTCAGCCTTGGAGAATTGAAAACCCAATCGAAGTAGGAATTCAGAAAGTCGATGAAACCATGCACGGGGAGCTTGCTTTAACCCATATAGAGACCTGTGAAGATGACAAACATGATCAGGATAATTAGGATCAATAAAGCCAGGGGGCTGTTCCATATATATTTCATCTTCCAAAGTCCCGTGAAGAAAAGCATTGGAGATGTCCAATTGCCGAACACACCAACCCGATATAGTAGCAAGAGATAAAATAGTGCGGATTGTTGTATATTTAATAACCGGACTGAAGGTTTCAAGATAATCCACACCATGTTCTTGTGTATAGCCCTTGGCCACAAGGCGTGCTTTGTAGCGCTCAATACTACCATCAGCTTTGCGCTTGATGCGAAAAAGCCATTTGTTTCCAACAATGTTTTTGTGAGACGGGCGAGGTACCAAAGTCCAAGTGTTAGTAGAAACAAGAGCATCAATTTCCTTGGTCATGGCATTCCGCCATTCAGCATATGGCTTTGCTTGATTGTAAGTGTGCGGTTCCTGCGTTAAAAATTGTGTTGTTGTTTGGGTAGAGAGGTGAGCTTGGCTTTTGTGGAGTGTAGTTGGGCGAAGGGTCATGTGGTGGGTTCGGATGGGTGGTGTTGGAGGATCGGGAGTAGGCGCTGGAGGAGGAGAAGTGGATGTTGAGGTTGCCTGGTCGGTGTAGGATGATAAGTCAACAATTAAATTTAGATTGGGAGAGGTTGGAATGGCGGAAGATGCGGACATAGGAGGTACAGGGGAGTTGTGATGGGATGTTGAAGTGGTAGGAGATGTAGAGAATGACGGTGGAGTGTGGGGATGAGGTCGTGGGGAAGGAGATAAGCAAGAGGAAGTTGAATTGGAACGAAAAGCCATACCTGAAGGAGCCGCAGAGTCCCAGTGAGTGGAATGACTTGTAACCTGTAGCCAAGAAGAACTATCCGGAAGAGAGAAGGTGGGGGTGAGACGAGATTGATATGAGAAACTGTTGACATTAAATTTAGCATGTCGTGTTAAGTATAGTCGAACGGTTTCCAAGTCTAAACAATGATAAGCACTATGGGTTGGACTTTGACCGAGAAACACACAAGGTAGAGAGCGAAAATCAAATTTATGGCGGTTATAGGGTCGAAGTAAAGGGAATATGGCACATCCAAAAGGTTTCATGTCTAGGTAATTAGGATCTTTGCCAAAGAGAATTTGATAAGGGGACTTATGTTGTAAAATTGGACTTGGTGTTTGATTAATGGATTGAATGCTCACTGTAAAAGCAAAATTCCAATATTTCAGGGGAACATGACCATGAGCTAACAAAGTTAAACTAGTATCAACTAAATGGCGAATTTTTTGCTCCGATGTCCCATTTTGTTCATGGGTGTAGGGGCAAGCAATTCTATGAATAAAGCCATTAGATTGAAATAGTTTTCTGAGCTTTTGATATTCACCACCCCAGTCGGAATGAAAAGCTTTAATTTGGCATTAAATTGTCTATCAACAAGGGATTGGAAATGAAGAAAGCAGGAATAGACATCACTTTTATTTTTCAAAAAATAAACCCAAGTAAATCGGCTAAAATCATCAATGAATAAAACAACATAACGATGCCCAAGACTTGAGATTACTGGAGCAGGGCCCCAAACATCAGAGAAAATAATATCAAAAGGAGCAGTACTCTTATACTCGACACTGGCTAAAGGTAAACGAGACATCTTGCCTAAAAAACAAGAAGAACATGGTTGAGACTTAAAACTGGAACAAGATAAATTAAAACATTTGACAATATTAGAGATAGTACGCATATTCTGGTGTCCAAGGCGTTCATGCCACTGTTGAAGAGTTGGAATGGTGGTAAGGTAGGCAAACTTCACGGAAGGGCGAAGACGATAGAGTCCATTCTCACTGAGACCGTGGAGGAGCACCTTCTTGGTGTAGCGATCCTTAACAAGAAAATAAGTGGGATGAAATTCAAAAAAGCAATTGTTATCGGATGTGAACTTTTGAACAGACAACAAATTTTTAACAATTTTAGGAACGTGTAGAACAGAGTTCAATGCAAGCTTACCACCTGCCGAAGGGAAAGAAGTCATACCAGTATTAGCAATCTGAAGCCCTTGGCCATTACCGACACGAAGAGTGTCAGTACCACGATATTCATCACTTATCTGTAGAGTAGATAGATCAGGAGTGATGTGGTTGGTGGCGCCAGTATCGGGTATCCAAATAGGTTGTGAGACATGGCCACCAGAGCCATGAGGTGCGGATTGTTGAGGACCAGCATAGGAGTAGTTGGCTTGCCGTACGAAGGAGGGCTGGGAAGAGGTCTGCCTGGAATAACGCCGACGACACCGATCGGTTGTATGGTTACGCCAGCCACAGATTTGGCAAGGTGCACGAGGGCGACGTTGAAAACCAAAATTGGAGGATGCAGTAGCCGCTTGGCGTTGCGGGGTAGGTAGTAAGGGAGCAGCAGAAGTGCGCATAGCAACATGAGCAAGAGGTGGGTCTTGCGTAGCTTTGAGCAGTATTTCATGAGCTACGAGTTGAGCATGGAGTTCGTAGAAGGGCACAGGATCAGGGCGAAGATTCAATGCAGTAATAATACTGTGAAAGTCACTTCCAATATTGCGATAAATAATTGCATTAAATTCAGCGGATGAAAGGGGGGCGACCAGCAGTGCTGAGTTCATCAGCCAAGGCCTTGGCACGTTGCAAATAGGTTGAAACAGAAAGATCATTCCGCTTAAACTCCTGTAATTCAATGTGGAGTTGTAGTTGACGGTTTTGCGAAACCGATCCAAACGCACGAGCTAGCGCTTCCCATACAGCAAAGGAGGATGAAAGATTAATAATATATGGGATTTGGGTGTTTGGAGTCGTTGTTGAGGCAATAGTCTGAGGAGGAGCAGTGGAGGTACCATCGATGAAGCCATAGAGATTCCGATAATGAAGGAGCGGGATGAATTGAGCCCGCCATGCTAGGTAGTTTCTGCCATTGAGTTTGATAGAGAAGGTATGGGTAGAAGATGATGAGAGAGCAGGTGTAGAAGTGGTGGAGGCAGAGACAAGTTGAGTAGCCATGAGTGAAGAGGAAGGGTTTGAAAAAATTGTTTAGAGCAAAAGCTCTGATACCATGTCAAAACTCAGAGTTTGGAAAGTAAATTTTTATATATTGAATTCTTTTGACATTGATGAATATATATACAAACATCATAGTTATGAGTTGATACTACAATCCCACTAATTATGGGAAGACCAATCCCACTAATTATGGGATTACAGGAAGTGCACTAATATAGGAGTTCCACTAATTATGGGAAGAGCACTAATATAGGAACTCCATTAATTATGGGAAGACCAATAATATAGGAGCTAAATCAGGTCATCTATTTACAAGAGAATATGAGCCTTAACAAGGTTGATTTGTTTTTATTCTGGTTTTTTTTTTATTGTTGTTACTTTGGCATATTGTTAAATACATGCATACCATGATTTTCATTATAAAAATAAGCAAATGCATCAAAGCCAATAATATTTAAATGTACTTCTTTTGTTTTCCTAGATTGTAGTTCATTATCTTCTAATTATGTATATTTAAAAATTAATTAATTTATTTTATATTATGTGCCGATTCCTTGAATATTATCATAAGATTGATAAATTGTCTATTGATGATTAGAGGTGCTATTATCCATTATCTTTTTGGATGCATCTATTGGCAAAATCATGAAGGTATATTAGCTGAAGTTTTGACTTCTTCAGTAAAGTTGCTTTAGCTTATCTTTTGATCCAATGAAGTTTCTTTCATTTTCATTTGTTTATTTAGCAAATTGGTGTCATTTTTTATTCTATGAGGGCCTTACTTTCCATTGCCAAATTTCCCATCTTCTATCCCAAGGTCAATGTGACACTCTAGTGCAGCACATATTTTGGTGTGAGAGTTAAATTTCAGTGAACAAATAAACTAGGTAAAGGCAACCATGTAAGTAGGGGACAAAAGCATGGGCAATTTGGCAATGAAGAATATCGCCTCCTATTTTTATTGGGCATGGAATGTTTTCTATGTTTGGTTTTGTGAAATGAAATTTAATACGGGATAGCTTGCAAGTGAACCGGACTTGTTTCTTATTTCTTCTTGCCCTGTGGTCAACCTTGCTTTGTGGTCAACCCAATTCAGCTGAAGAACAAGTTAGCTTCCGCAACCTCTGCCATTCAATCAATGCTTGGAAAAGAAGAACCACGTCAAAATGTGCTAGGGATTATGTGTGCGTGTATGTGCATTTATATGCTTGTTTTTCTTGCTTATGCGTTAAACATTTTCATTTTGTAGCCTGACAAACTAGAACAGTTGAAGGAGAAGATGACGAAAGCAGACTTGTAACTGGGCTGGGCCAGGCCCGGGCCTGTTCAAGGGCGGTTCCGAGAACCACGGGCCAGGCTGGCTGCAGTTCCTAGGCTAGTCCGGGAAGGGCCGGGCCGGTTCTAAAAATTTTTTTAGTTGAACCGGCCCGGCCTGCTGAACCGGAACAGGCGGGCCGGTTTGACCTGACAAGGAGATGTAAAATTGGAAAAAAAAAAGAGAGACAAGGAGTTGTTGGAACCGACTGGGTCGGGCTGGTTCCGGTTCCATGTCCGGGCCGGTTCCCGATTCCAACATCTGCTGAACCGGCCCGGACCGCTACGGTACTTGGTTAGGCTTGAGCCGGGTTACTGTAGCTCCCATCCGGTTTACGGGCTGGGCTTTTCGGGCTGGCTGGGCCAGTTTTCGGGTCCAAACTGGTCCGGACACATCTCTGGAGTTTGTTGTAGTAACTATCCCAACTATAATTCTCAATGTTTAATTCCTGTAGAAGTGGCAATAAAAAACTTAGCTGTAGATATTTAGTTTACTAGCTTGGATCAATCAGTATACTTCTTTACAGCTCTCACTGTGCTCTGAATTTGTGGTACTTATGCCCTTTTTTGTGACAAAAATAATTGGTGTAAAGTTCCTCGTAGGACGAGTTATCGAAACTCTTAAATTAATACTGTCCCTCAATATAACAAATTTATAGTAATAGTGGTATTAAGTCGAATCCCATGAAAACTATATAAACTTAATTTCTTAGTGATTGCTAAAACAAAATGGGAGGTTTATGAAATAAATTGCTAAATAAAAAATAAATAACTTAAAATTAAAAGATAAATCAAAAATGCAAGAATACTAAAATTAAAGAAGAAGTTCAATATGTTAAATTTTGATCCAAAAGTTCACACATTCGATTGTTTAATTGATTATCGGTTAAAAATATTATTCTTACGATTCAAAAATTTAACATTAGACTTATTATGATAGTCGTAATAAATTCTATATTTTCCTAAAGTAATTGACCAAATCTATCATTCAATCAAAACTTATAATCAATCGACTGGATACGATAGCGTTCCATATCAATATAATGATAACATTAAGTTCTGTAAAAATAGCTAAACCAAAATATAAATAACCAGAATAGTCGTACAATTATTTGATTTTGTTTCATCGATTCCTTAAGTTAAAATAAATATTGGCAAACGACCCATAAATATAAATAACATATTTGTTACTCGTACTATTCATTCATGACATTTATGAATCATTGAAATTCTGAATATAATAAAAGAATTGATATTGAATTAAATTTGTTAAATTAATCAATATTAATTTTTCATATAAATAAATCAAAAATCAACAAATATTTGAATTAAAAAGACAAAAAAATAAATGAAGCACATAACCCCACAGTAAACACAATCAATGAAATTTCTTTTGAATCAGAAAAAGAAAACTAACCACTCATGATATTAATCTTATTCTTGAATAAAAAAAAAAAACAATATGAAAAGAAACCTAAAACCTAAGAGAGAAGAAAAGAGAATTTGTGTTGCTGGTACGTGATGCCTTGCCCACATTGGAGAAGCACATATATATATATATATATATACATATATAGGTGTGAAACCCCAAGAAAATTAGAAGTATTCTCTTATTGACCTATATTTTAAAAATATTCTCTTCCTCAAAAAATAGGAAACAATTAATTTTTTTGATCAATTTTACTTGAAATAAAATTTCTAAAATAAAGTTTCTATTTTAGAGATTTCTTCATTTCCTTTAGGGGCTCAATTGAAATCTTGAACTATTTAGTTTCAAAAATATCTTTTTAAGCCCATTTTGATTCAACCTATAATTTGGTGATCCTCATAAAATCAATAATAAAAATAACATTTTACACATTATCATTCATGATTTATTAACCAGGATTTGTAGCCGACATCCCATATTCCTTTACAGAGTTATTGTTAGAAAACTAGTATTTGGGATGATACAACTATAGTAAGAACTAGATTTTATATTGTTGAACTCAAATGTGTTGGACAAAACAGACATAGCGTGAATTGCAGGAAATTTTTCTTGGAAGCATAGATATTTCATTTGGCAATGAGGCAAATGTAAGCTAGGAGCTTGCTTGCTTAGTGGGGTAGCCCTCCTCTTCTTCCGTGGTCATGAGAGCTCAAGCTGATTGCTTGCCTATTTAGGGTGCTATGTTCTCAGCTTTTGGCCCTTTATCTTTTTGTTTGTTTGTTGAAGAGAAAGAAGATTATATCTAGTTAAAGAAGGACAAGGCATCCTCTTTAAGAAAACAAAGAAGCAAATCAAAAGAAGTAAAAGAAAAAAAATTAAAATATATCGATGGAAGAGTTCTTTAATTCCTCTTTCACTATTTTCATGAAAATTCCTTTAAAAACTGCATTTTTTATAATCCCTCAAGAAGCTGGGAAGATAATTTTTTTATCCTCAAGAATGGAACTAAGTTTCTAGTTTGAAAATCTAAGCTTTCCTTTCTAGCCAAATATGCTAAAAAAATTGCTAATTAGCAACATACTTGCAAAGACTTCTACATTCTATAGAAGACCCAAACCCTTTTCATTTTGAATGCAATTGGCTGGATATTCTTATCAACCTAGTTGGCTTATGAGAATAGGGAAAAAAGAGTACACTTAATGCTAGTTCCAAGTAATAGTAATGTTCAACCAATTCCTCCAAAAGCTTAAGCCAATTGAGAATTTGTTTATTAGTTTAAACCTTAACACTTCATATCATGTTCGAGTCGCTATGTAAGACTGTGAACTGCAATTGCCCATAAGAGGTTCCCAACATGTGGAACAACTAATTGTTTCAAAATTTAAGCTAATGGAAAAATGTTTGTTTATTATTTTGTATTATTAGACGTTTGTAATACATAAGCAAGTTGTTACGAAATGCTATGCTCAAATTCTGTTGTTATGATTGCTAGCTAACTTGCACAAGCCTTTGACAACTCAAATGTAACAATCTAACTCAAGAAAAGTAAAGAAAGAGAGGAAGAGAGAGTGAGATGGAGAGATAGATTAGGGGGAGAAGAAAGAAAGAAAGAGAATACAAGAAAAAAAAAAGAGAATTCATTATAATTTCATTACTTATCTCATTACATGTATTGGACCGCTATTTATAATAATATCACTAACTAATTTCATTAACTATTTAACCACTACACTTAACTACTAATAACCCAACAATTAACTATTAACTCTTTTTACTAATCATGATTAACTATTAACCATTATGTTTAATAGTTATTACAATACTTACCTCTTTTGAGAATATTCTTGTCCTCAAAGATAGAAAATCAAGAATTGATATTTGAATCCATTAATATTAAACCAACACTTACATTTGTATTGAGAAATAAAGTGATTGAAACTAACATAGATGTGATTTGAGTTACAAAAAAAATTGTGGAAGAACAATAGAAATTGAGAAGATTGAGATAGTCTTTTCTTGAACTTCGTTTTGGTGAAGGAATTTGTCACGCCCCGAACCGGGATCGTGAACAGTCGCCCGTTGTCCCTGGATGCCGGCTGTATTTTTACAGAAAATCGGGCAGAACCTCCCCATAAATCGGAGGTTTCCCATTTACAATTTCACCTGTATATGACATTCATCCTGTAAAAATAAACAATTGGCCATCCCGACCTCTCCAAATTCAACAAATACCACAACCAACATCCAGAACAACGCAAGACTATAAAGTTTCTAACAGTCCTAGCAACAGACCTCTACTGTCATGCCCAACTAGAGCATGAGCAGCCGCCACACCGAGCGGATTTAAATTCTACGCATATATAAAATAAATTCCCAAGTTGTTTTTAAATATTTACAAATGCCTCAATGCCATGAAATAAATCAATACGAGAGTTTCAAGAATAAATGTCCATAATTTATACAGTCATCCCATAAAATTTGGTAAATACATTGATCAAACAAAAATCTCCAATACATAATAATATCACCAATCATCGTAGCGGAAGAGATGGAAAATATCCATACCCAAACCCAGTAATATCTCCTTGGTCCAACACTAATCCTGTGGGAAAAAAAGTGAGGGGTGAGTATCTATGGGAGGATACTCAGTAAGTGAGGGGATTGACATCATACTATCAATATCGAGGTGAATTTGGAGTGTCAAAGTATAGATAAGAAAATATCCACCGTGTGCAAACCGATCATGTTATTTCAAAATCATAATAATACGCACACATCAGAAAGCAAGATATGCATCCAATATTTACATCAATGTCGTGAAGAGCCGACCAATGAAATATTCCCGGCAATGGTCTACCTCGACCAAGGACGGCGCATTGGGGGGTTTTTCCAAATGCAAGTATCAAATAATGGCTCTCTACCCCAATGTTGGCCACAGACTACCCCAACTAGCCTGTAAATAATAATAATGTACATATAACTAGTCGGCCGTGTATGGTGCCCCCGCCTGGTGCTAGACGGAGTCGTACTCAACGTCCTCTCCGATAAGGGTCAACCTGGGGCACCCATTCACACGACGATCTGGCGGATACCTCCGGCCGAAGCGTATCCGGGCACAAGGGGTGCCTCTACCAGATGTCTTTCGTAGCTACGGATCACAATATCATATCGGCCGGGCACGTAGCCCCACGCATCCCATCACCAGTCGGCCGGGCATATAGCCCCATGCATAATATCATAACGTCGGCCGGGCATACAGCCCAATACATAATATCATAAAGTCGGCCGGGCATACAGCCCAAAACATAATATCATAAAGTCGGCCGGGCATACAGCCCAAATGTGTAAGTAAATCCATTTAAAACCATGTGCCAATGCAGTGGAAGTATTTAAAACATATCAATATGTCGAAAATGTGGCACAATATATGTTTATCAAAACTCATGGATGCATATCAATAAAGTCAGCAGTTAAGACACTCCAAAGGTCACAAAACATTCATCAAATATTCGAAAATTCTACCAATCAGACATTTGCAGAAATATGTCATTTAAAAATATTTTTGAAACATAGTTTTCAATCAATAGCGAATGTCAAAGTCCCACTCACAGTTCTACGGGAGGGAAGTCACTCCCTACTGACAAGCCAAATTGGATTTGACCGCTCGAGTCTCCAAAAGATCAACCTAAATCAGATTATCAACATTTAATATCAATTAAAAGTCAAATCAGGGATTTTCAATTTTTCCCTTCCAAATATATACCACCTAATTTACAAAACTTAGTTATAAATTCTCGTTTCCTCAATTTCGACTCATCTGACTCACCAATGGTTGAGTTTCTAATATTTCTCATTTTTTATTTTTCTAATTTTCCTCGAATTTCACACATTTCAATATCTTATGTAACTCTCGATCTAAATTCGACCTAATTTCGATAGAATTAATTCAAATGTTGAAAAGGTTGCATTTCTCTCACCTAGGGTTTCTCGGATTTTCCGGATCTAGCTTTCGTTCGTCCGTCAACCAGGTCTAAAACCTGTAATGTTTACCATTTGAAACACAAGTGAGAAATTTGAGTCAAATTACCAATAATTTTCGAAACCCTAGTATGTACAAGGAATCGAAAATTCATTTACCTACGCAGAGGGTCACGGGTCGTCGTGGGCTCACGGGCCAGGGGCCGAACTGGTCCGCAGGCCGTACTGGGCCTGCGGGCTTGGACGGGCTGTCGGGCCTGGTGGGCCCGTGGGCTTGCTGCTGATGGGTCTGCGGGTTAGTGCTCGACCGTGAGCTGGTGCGCGCTCGTGCGCTGGCTCGCACTGGCTCCCGTGCACTCGCGCTCCTGCGCTCGCGCTGTGCGCTGGGGGATCGCGCTGCAGAAGGCACTGCAGTCGCGCGCTATGGCGGAAGAAGATGCTCGCGGAGGCTCGTGGCGGTGTGCGGCGAGGCGGAGAGAGAGCGATCGTGGGAGATCACGAGAGGGAGAGAAGACAGAGTGAGGTAAAGAGAGAAACCGAGAGGGAAGAAGAAGAAGAAGAAAAAGAAGAAGAAAAAGAAGAAGGAGAAGAAGAAGGAGAAGGAGGAGGAGACAATGGCGGCGGCGATGGTGGTGGCGGTGGCGGAGGAAGGCGAACGGTCGAGGAAGATGAAAGGTCGGGAGAGAGAGAGAGAGAGAGAGAGAGAGAGAGAGAGAGAGAAGGGGGTTAGGGTTTTAACCCTAATCCCCAATTGGGGACGCAGCGTTTTGTCCCAAAACGCTGCGTCTCCAAATATTGTTTTTTTTTTTTTTTTTTTTTTTTTTTTTTTAAGCTTGGTGTTACAGAATTTGTCCAATGATTACCGAAAATTCAATATTTGGAAGAATTAACAAAAATCCACTATCAACAACTTCTTTCTTGAACATGCAAGATGCTTCTTTCTTAGATTTGCAAGACCCTTCTTTCTTAGACATCCAAGACCCTTCTTTCTTGATCATCCAAAATCTTCTTTCTTGGACATGCAAGACCCTTTTTTCTTGGACATTTGAAATTCTTCTACCATCAATATTTCTTCGCTAAGAGTAGATAAAATAAGGGGTTTAGAAAGTGATTCAATACTTTGATTTTCCATGGATTTTGGCATTATTTATCCACTATTTGATTTGTTGTAATACTATCCGATTTTTTTTCATTTTCTTGATCTTTTTTCACCAAAGTTTTGATATCTTCATCGATACCAAACTTTTTCAACAAGCGTGTCATGAGAGCGTCCCTCCTTTTGCCATATTTATCAAATATTTGGTCGATTTCTTCCATCAATCGAAGATGACTTTCTTTGATTTCAGTGATGGTTTCATACCAAATTTTGTCGGCCATTACTTAGCCAAGGATTCACAGATTCTGATATCAATCTGTAACAATCTAACTCAAGAAAAATAAAGAAAGAGAGGAAGAGAGAGTGAGATCAAGAGAAGGAGAGAGAGATTAGGGGGAGAAGAAAGAAAGAAAGAGAATACCAAAGAGAAAGAGAGAATTCATTACAACTTCATTACTTATCTCATTACATGTATTGGACTACTATTTATACTAATATCACTAATTAATTTCACTAATTATTTAACCATTACACCTAATTATTAATAACCCAACAGTTAACTATTAATTATTTTTACTAATCTTAATTAACTATTAACCATTATGTTTAATAGTTGTTACATCAAACTCATATTGAGCTTGAGCTAAAGCCCTGCCAAGTGCCAAGAGCTTGAGCTTGAATTTAA
The DNA here is from genome assembly GCA_033439265.1 of Dillenia suffruticosa. Classification (NCBI taxonomy): domain Eukaryota; kingdom Viridiplantae; phylum Streptophyta; class Magnoliopsida; order Dilleniales; family Dilleniaceae; genus Dillenia; species Dillenia suffruticosa. The sequence continues at coordinate 14,657,404 of JAVTVX010000001.1, forward strand.
AATTTTGATATAGAAAATATTATGTTTTGAGAGCTCTTCCAAACTAAGTCATAATACTCCACTATTAGAAAACGGACTTTTAATGACGGAAAATTCCGTCACTGAAAGTCCCTTTTCTGTCGTCAAAAGGTATTAGCGATAAATTTTTTTCGACGCTACATCTGTCGCAAAAAGTGACCTTACTAATTTTCAGCAACTGATTTTTTTTCCGTTACAAATATCATATCGGATTAGCGACAGAAAAAATTCGTCGCTGATATTAGCAATAGAAAAAAATCCATCGCCGAAAAAACAAAAAAAACAGAAAAAAAAACAGCGATGGACAGGGATCTGTCGCTGATTTGAGTTATGAAAAAACCAATACCACTTAAACTCGAACCCGTGCACAAAGATTGATGTGAAAGCACTCTTGCCACTAAACCTAAAATGTTATCTAATCTTATATCTTTTTTTTATTACTTATTATCTTTATTTCTTATTTCTTAATAATATTAAAATAATATAAAATTATAATTTATTATAAAATAATAAATTAGTTTTATTATTACTTAAAATAAAATAATAAAAAATTTTAAAATATGAAATAATATTATTCTTTGCAAAATAAAATAAAAATAATAAAAATTATTAAATAAAATTAAAAATTAAAAAATTAAAAAAAATTAAAAAAAAATTTATTATAATATAATAAAATAATCTTATTATTACTTAAAATAAAATAATAAAAAATTTGCAAAAATAAAATAAAATTATTCTTTGCAAAATAAAAAAAATAATAAGAATTATTAAATAAAATTTCAAATTTAAAATTAAAAAAATCCGTTGCTAAAGGCTGTACATATATTTTTTTAATTTTTTTTTCCTTCACCAATTCACCGATGGAAGTTAGCGACTGAATATTTCTGTCACTAAAAATTTCGTCGGTAATCTGTCGTTGATAATTTTATAATTTTTTATTTTATTTTATTTTTTGGATTTAGTGATGGAAATATTTCCGTCGCTAATTTTCGTCACTAATTTGTCTCTAATCTTTTGATAAAAAATCTGACATTAATTCGTCATAAATCCGTCACTATTACCGATGGATATTTTTTCATCGGTAATTTTTCGTCGCTGAAACCGTGTTTTCTGATAGTGCTCGGATAAAATTAGTCGAAATATGAATCAAAATACCATTTACACTATGCAAAAGAAAAGTAAATAATAATAGTTAAATGATAAAAGCATCTTACTTTATCTTAAATATTAAGGAAAAATGTGCTTTTCACCCGTGGTCAATGTATTAAGTTACTTTTATTAAATTAGAACATTCAATGATTAGGGCATTTTTCTCTCTTGTTTTTTATTTTTTATTTTTGGTAGAAAAATATTTTAACTTCTTAAGTAACATAATTCAACAATTATTGAAAAATACATGAATTATTCAATTAATATGAATGTATTATATCACAAATTAAGAACACAAACAGCATAAAATTTATGCAAAATATATATTAAAAGTTTACAAAATAATGCAAGTTACACAATTTTACTAAACAATACACTTTAAATTCATGCGAGCAAACAATTTCAATCACTACAAAAAAACAGTCTTTTAACCACAAATTTAGCGACGAAAATTTAAAAAAAATTCGTCGCTAAAAACATTAGCGACGGATTTAGTGACGAAAAATTTTTCGTCGCTAATAACGCGTCGAAAAAATTTAGCAACAAAAATTAAAAATCTTTCACTAAATTTAGTGACGAAAATCTGGAATCCGTCGCTAAATTTTCGCGACAAATAAGTTTTCGTCGCTAAAATTCACAAAATTTAGCAACGAAAAATTATTCGTCGCTAAATTTAGCGACAGATAATTTTTGTCACTAAAATCCGTCGCTAATTTAGGGGAAAACAAACCCCATCAAAAAATTATCCGTCGCTGATTCCATATGCTCTGCCCATAAGCCAGCAGAGCCACGTGCCCACCCACCCACCCCAGCACCAACCTGCAACCTGTCTGCCCTGCAACCTGCCCGTCCTACCCGCCCGAACCAACACCCCCACCCACCCCCCCAAGCCGGCACCAACCTGCCCGCCCGAGCCAACACCCCCGCGCAGTATCAACTCTTAATTGCTGGTCTTCTGCCTCCACCGTGATTCGAACTCCGAACTCCTGCACGCACACTCGAACTCCTGTACACACACGCAACCTGTAAACCACCAAGCCAAAGATATTATTGTGATATAAATTTTTTTATTATTATTTATTATCTTTTTTTTCACATTTTTCTAATAATAATAAAATAATATATAATAAGAATTTAAATTAATAAATATAAAAACTTTTTTTATTTATACCACCAACCTAAAATAATATTAATTAAAAATAATAAATATGATAATTTTTAATAAAATAAAAAATAATAAAATACTAATTTGAATAAAATAATAAATTAATTAGAAAATATATTAATATTATATTTTGATTTCTTCTTTTTCTTTTATTTTATTATTTTATTATTCTTTTTCATTTTTATTTTTTTTAATCCATAATTTAAAAATGCATCTCAAAACTATAAAATTATAATTATCAATAAATTATAATATATTAATAATTTAAAAAATCTATATATTTAATCACAAAATATGTTTATTCAAATTTCAATATAAGAAATGAAAATTGAAAGAAAAAAAACCAAAAATAGAAATAAGGAAAAAAAAAAGTGAGAATAGGAAACAAAAAGGAGGAAGAAAGAATACAAAAATATTATCACACATTACTAACACTAAGTGGTGGTGCAGTGATGATATGTTTTTTGTTCAAATCTGAAATCTAAGGTTCGAATCCCTCCAACTGCATGTTTTTAGGGCACCCGCGCGCCTGCCTAGGCGCCCAGGCAGGTATGCGCCGGCACCCGCGCAGGCATTAATATTTAATTAAAAAATTTATATTATTTAATAAAATAATACAAATAAAATAAAATTACCTATACAATAATACAAAATATTAAATCAAACAAAAAAAGAAAAAAAATAATAAATTAATTAATATATATATATAATTTAAATAAAATAAAATATATGGTTTTTTTAAGAATTAAATAATATCATTCTTCTAAAAAATGAAATATAATATAACAAAATAAAATGTAAATTAAAATATTATAAAATAATAATATGATTTGTTAATATAAATTAATAAAATAAAATAAAAATAAAATAAAATTATAATTAAAAGAACATAAAATTCAGCAACGGATTTGGAATCCGTCGCTGAAATTATTAAAATAAAATAAAAATAAAATAAAATTCTAATTAAAAGATTAAATTCAGCGACGGATTTTAATCCGTCGCTAAATTACCAGATATATTTTATTTAATTATATATAAAAAACCTAGCGATGGATTGGGATTTTCGTCTAGCGACGGAAAACAAATCCGTCGCTAAATTAATTTTTAACTTAATTACATATTAATAAAATAAAAAGAAAAATAAAAAATAAAATTCTATTTAAAAAAGATTAAATTTTGCGACGAATTATAAATCCGTGGCAAAATTTTGTCATATTTAACGACGAAATTTGCAACGAAAAATTTTTTGTCCCCAATTAGCGACGAATTTAGCCACGAAAATTTTTTCGTCACTAATTAGCGATAAATTTTGCTACAAATGATATGTTCGTCACTAATTTAGCCACGACTTCCTTTTCATTGTAAATTTTGTGGTAAATTAAAGATGAAAAACTTTTTCGTTGATAAATACGTCGTAAAATAGCAACGAATTTTTTCCGTCACGAAAATCTGTCGCTAAAACCATGTTTTTTTGTAGTGAATGGACTTGAAAACAACATTTAATTAATTGGTTACCGATGCCAAGAAACTAACGTCTAAAAATATTGTTAGAATATATTACATATCCAAATAAAAAAGATTTGACTTTGAAAATATTTATTTTCTTACTTTGATATTTTAATATTTATAACAACTTTTATGTATAAAGTCAATTTATTGTAATAATTCAGTAAAATAATAGAGTATTAGATTTTTAATATTATTATATTATGTTCTTATCTTTAACATAGTACCAGAACTATACTTAAATTATTTTTACTTAGACATCAGAGCATAATTTTATTATTATTTCCCATATCCAAATTTATTCATCATGGGAGAGGTAGTGTCAGTGCAAAAGCCAGAGTCAGAGCTATATTTCACTATCTTCAATATAAATTACGATCATAAATCAAAACAATCACTCACGTTTGAACATCTCAAGGTTAAAAAAAAACCCCATGATTTTAGCTTATCAATTCAGATTCTCTTTTAAATCAAAATAGTTTTTATTGTATTACATTAAGTTTGAGAAAAAAATATATGAATATATTATATATCAAAATCAAATCGATTATTTATTTATTCTTGAGAATATTTTTTCTTTAATTTTTTATTTATATATTTGTCACTATTATAATTTCATATTTAAATAACACGTTTTAAATTCAAGCAAGCAACCATTGTCAAATCTCCAAAAAACAACATCTAATTAATTGATTTCTCATGCCAAGAAACCCGAATGTAAAAATATTGTTAGAATATATTAACTTTAAAATTAAATCAATTAATTGAAGCAATAAAGTATTGGGCTTTAATTAATTGATTTTAATACCAAGAAATTCATGCAAACATAATATTAAAATTATTATTTTAATTTATTGTTTTAAATTCATGCAAACATACAATTTCAATGCCCCAAAAGACAACATTTAATTAATTGATTATCCATACCAAGAAATTGAATTGTAAATATAATGTTAGAGTATATTAAAATTAAATCAATTATTAATTTGATTTTAAGAATATTTGTTTCCTTATTTTTATATTTCAATTATTTATAACAATAATTTTTTTATATAAATCAAATTTAATATAATAATTTATTAAAAAAATGAAGCATTTGATTTTAATATTATTATATTATTTCCCTATCTTTAACATAGTATTAGAACCATATTCATATTATTTTTACTATGATATGATGGCATATTATTATTATTATTTCCTATATCCAAATTTTTTTAATACGGTATCAAAATCAAATCGAGTGATAAATTACAATTAGAAATCAAGACAATCACTCATGTCTGCACACATCTCAAGGTTGCAAAAACACCCCAAAGATTTTGGCTTCTCTATTTAGATTTTTTTATTAATTCAATTGATTTTCATTATATCACATTAAATTTGAATAAAAATATTAGAATATATTATATATTAAAATAAAATCAATTATTTATTTGATCTATAGAATATTTTTTCTTAACTTTTATATTTTTATATTTTTCATTATTATATTTTGGTATTTATAATAATGAGTTTTTTATATAAATTAACTTATTATTTTAATTCATTGAAGCAATAGAGTATCAGGCTTTAAGACTATTATATTGGTATATATCCTATATTTAATACGGTAAAGATCCATATTTAAATTGTTTTTAATATGATACCCCCAGCATATACAAGTTAAGGTAAGCAATACGTGCAATTTATTTTTTATTTTTTCCCTTTTTTGGTGTGCTATAGGGTCTAGATAAAGGTAAGGCATCCCACAAAACTAGTGAGTAAATTTGCAAAAAGTCCTCACAATGACTCATTTCACAAAATGTGCACTACTTATATTGCTATCCCTAACCGTGCTCAAGCTAGCACAGTCATATTACATTTTTGTCATGAACGGGTTGGCTGAGAACATGAAGGTAATATGCTGGTCAAAAGATAGAGACATGGGGTTGAAAAATATCCCCGATGGACAAGCATACCAGTGGGACTTCGAGTTGAAGAATTCTGAGTATTGGGACTGTAGCATAGAGTGGTCCCAAGTATCAGCCCAATTTCCAGCATTTCGTCCCGGAGATGATCGTAAGGTATGGTGCAGGCCTGAAAGCTGCTTATTTTATGCTAGACGCGATGGCATTTATATCTTGAATAGTTTTACAAGGGAATATGAGAAGAAGTTCCTCTGGCCCCGTTGAATCTAATGAGAGAGAGAGAAGAGGCACCATAAAAGCCTCTACTATTGCCTCAAGTTTTTCTGTCTGGTTTTACAGCCCTTTCCCATTTTCCTAATCTCTCCAAAATTCTTGACGAGAGAACGAAAGAAATAAAATACAAAAGCAAAAAAAAAAAAAAAAAAACTCATTCTATTGAAGAAAGTCTTTTGTAGATATAATAATGGCTCGATGATGATCCAATACTTATCAACTTGAATTGAGCAATTATCTTTTATTTATTAATCTTATATTTTTAGCTCCTCTTTGGGAATGAACACCCAAATCTCAATTAAGTAATGAGAATGAAAACGGCAAAGATTATATTTTTCTTCTCAAATGCATGCAATGATGTAAATAATAATAATAATCATGGGTCTCAATCCAAAAAGCCATCAAGATATTCTAGGTACATTTCTTGATTTCAACGAACATGTATAATTTCATGGCCATTAAGAAAGAGAAGTATTCACATTGCTCTTCCAACAAACTCGGCTTTTGTCATGAGATCTACAATCCGGATGGAGAGATCATTTTGCCCCATACAAAAATTCACTTCACTTTGTTTTTTTTTTTTTTTTGGTACCATGGTTAGACCACCAATCCAATATTCGAGATTTCGTCCCGCCTAATTTGGGTCGACCGCTTGTAGGGCCCAATTGGATATAGATCCTATATATTTTATTCAAGGGGGGTTAAATGAAGCAAATGCACCAAAATTCTTCTTAAACAAGTTTTTTTATGAACTTAGCAAAACCTCATTGACCATTAGATCACCCCATACATTATCTCAACCATCACTTGTTTTAGCACTCAACCCATGCAATTGTTGATTCAAGCAAACTCCATGCACTCTATTAGGAGTCTTGTTGGCCGTCCATGTCAAGAGAAGAAGGTCACAACAAACACAAACTATTCCAATTAAATTTCATGCATAAATTATCATTCTATGAGCTTTCTTGAATGTGGAACAATCCTATGTGGTAACTAACCAATCTTGCTGCCCTTTTGACCATTCATTTGGCTCCAATTGTCCATCATTGAGTGGTTTGCAATTCAGTCCCTCCACTTTCCTTAATTGCAGTTAAACCTCTAACTTTTAACAAAATTGTATTTTTGGTTCATATGAAATTTTGTTCGAAATTTTCTAAAAAAAGTGAAATTTCATTTAAATATCTTTATTTAAGTGTGTAGGCCTTTTCCTTAGTCATTTTTGACTTGTTCAGGCCTTGCCGACCCTTACCGAGAAAATTTTCGACTTACCGATAAAATTCTCAATTTTAAAGATTTTGAGGTGAAACCTCAAAATAAATAAAAAATAATTAAAATTACATTTGAAATATCTCAAAAAGATGTTAATATATATATAGAATCATGAAAAATGATACATGATATACAGTCACCAAAAATCGGTGTTATAGAATGTGGTTCTTCTAGTATGGCATTTCAGAGATCCTTATCCTTTAGGACACAAATGCATCTCCTACTAGTCATAATCCCATCCTCCCAAATTTGGAACTCACCGCCTTCCCCCTTTGGATCTTCTCAACTATGCCTTTTAATTCCTCGTCGATCATTTGAAGCTCCCAAATATGATCCACCCAAGTAGGTCTCGCCATAAACTTGGCTAAGAATACACCATAATCATCCTTAACCAAGTTGACTCTAATTGCTCGGAGTCCAACTAGATAAGAGAGAACTTCTTGAGATTTCATACTAGAAGAAGAGGACTTCTGACTGAAGGCGTTAGCAACCACGTTAGCTTTCCTGGGATGGTAGTCTATCATAAGATCATAATCCTTGATCATCACTAAGCATCTTCGTTGCCATAAATTGAACTTCTTTTGTATGAGCAAGTACTTTTAATTTTTGTGATCGGTGAAGATCTTGCATGTGACCTCATAAAGGTAATGTCGTCAAATCTTTAAGACAAAGATAATGGTAACTAGCTTTAAGTCATGAGTAGGATAGTACACTTTATGCTTAATCATCCTATCATCTTGCATCAATACGCACCCTAGCCCTTGCTTATTTGCATCATTATATACGACAAAATCACTGCCACCACTAGTAGGAAAAGCTAGGATAAGAGTAGATGTCAACATTTGTTTAAGCTCTTGGAAACTATTCTTGCAATTTTCATTCCATTCGAATTTGACTCTCTTCCTAGCCAAATTGGACATTGGAGCTACTATCTTCAAGAATATATACAAAATTTCGATAGTAACCTGCTAATCTGAGAAAAATTTTCACCTCGATGACATTTTTGGGTTGCTTCCACTTCAAAATGGCCTTTACCTTCTTTGGGTCTACAAAAATTCCATCCCAAAAAATCACGTAGCCTAAAAAGCCAATCTTTCTTAGCCAAAACTCACTCTTAGAGAACTTGGCATACAACCCTTTTGTCCCCTTAGTGTTTGTAATATGATTTTGAGATATTCGGAATGCTTTTCATTATTCTTGGAATACACCCAGATGTCGTCGATGAAAATTATGACAAACTTGTTAAGGTAAGCATGAAACACTCGGTTCATGAGATCCATGAAACTGCAAGAGCATTCGTCAACCTGAAAAGCATTACCGGAAACTTATAATACCCATACCACATGCTAAACGTGATTTTGCGGATATCATCAACCTTGGTCCTCAATTAATGGTAACCCAATCTCAAATCTATCTTTGAAAACACACTAGACCCTTGATGTTGATTAAAAAGATCATCAATCCTTGGGAGATGATACTTGTTCTTGATCATTATCTTATTAAGCTACTAGTAGTCAATGCATTATGTCTTTTTTCATCAGAAACTGAATTGGAGCACCCCAAAGTAAGGTACTCTGTCGGATGAACCTCTTGTCTAACAACTCTTGAAACTGAACCTTCAAATCTTTCAACTATATAGGTACCATTCGATATGGAGGGATTGAAATCGGTGTGATGCTAGGAACCAAATCTATGGTGAAGTCAAACTCTCGGAACGGCGGCAATCTCAACAACTCTTTCGGAAAAACGTCTGGAAACTCATTAACTACGGGAATATCATTCAACTTAGGACTCTCTACCATGGTGTCAATAATGTGGTCTAAGTAAGCAACACACTCTTTGTGTACTAGTCTCTGTGCTTCAAGGGCCGAAATCATATAGTTTGGTAACATCCGACGCTCGCAAACAAAGACAAGTGTTGGACACCCCAGTTTCTAGAATTCTACTTCCTTCATGAAACAATTCACTGATTCTCGATGAAAATACAACCAATCCATACCCAGGATAGCGTCAAAATTGTTCATCTCTGATGAAATCAAATCCGTTTAAAGAGTTACCTCACCAACCTTTACGTCACAATCCTTATACATGATTTCTATCAGCTGTTCCCCCAAAGGAGTGATAACAAACAACTTTTCTACAAATAGAGTTAGAGGCCTATCAGAATGCCTAGCAAAACTCATACTCACAATTGAATTATTAGATCTTGTATCTATTAGCACACGAGTATCAATATAAAAAATTTTCATTGTGTCTATTAATATAAACAATAAACCAATTATTAGTTAATACACAAATTACATGATTCATATATGACTCCCCATAACATTTCATTACACTATACAATCATAAATATTTCGTATATTTACCTATCCAAGAAATCATACTATTGATATAACCATAACGTCATACCATTCATGCACAAATAATACTCTTAAAACAAATAGTTCTGGATCCAAAGATCATGATTTAAATATATAGTCCAATCTTATGCATATATTAATGACCATACGAAGATCATATCATCAACATATTTCAAATCATAACCACATATCATCTACATTACGTTTCTAAATTATCTGGTTCAAGTTTTCAAAGGATTACCTGTAACCACGTCCAGATTGACTTGAGTCTCTTCATTTGTCATGACATAAATTCTTGCCTGAGCCCCTGGTTGGAGACGTTGAATAGAGTTGGTTACAGTGTTGCTTCCAATCCTTATTCTTAAAGTGGCACTAGTCTGAGGTGTTAAAGCAGTACTTGGGTAGCCTTTGGAGCTACTACAAGGACCCTAATCTTGCCGATTCCCTTAGACTTCCGCATTCAACTTGGGGCAAGAGTGCCTAAAGTGACCCTCTTTCCTACAATGGTAGCATCTTTTGGATCCCTTACATGGATCCGAGTGATATCCCTTACAATTTGTGCAAAGATTCTTTTTGTTTTTTTCTGATCCAACACTAGTGCTAGGAGCATTTGGCCTGATGGACAATTGGCTTTGAGGAGTGCTAATTGACCTGGAGAAAGAACCGCCACTATAAAAGCCTGCGTCCTTGCTCTTTTTGGAGATTTGGCCTGGTATGAACCTACCGGGTCATTTTTTCTTCCTATGATGCTCCTTAATCTTGTCTCTTTCAAGCACTATTTGCTCGGCCCTCAAGACCAACTGTAGAACATTCTAGTAAGTAAGATTCTCTGTAACCGACATTCTCTCTCGAATGTTTAAATTCAAGCCATCCCCGAACTTGAAATGCCTATATTCCTTAAAGGCTATTATCTCCAGAACAAATGAGGATAAACTTTTAAATTTCACTTCATATTCCGCTACCGACATACTTCCTTGACGAAGATGGAGGAACTCTCTTCTTTTTAATCCTGATCAAATTAGGTCTAAAACTTCTCATCGAATTCTCTAAGGAATTCGTTCCAAGTAAGGGCCATGGCTGCTCTTTCCTTTACACCATTCCACAAAGTATTAGCATCATCATCCAACAATCTCATGGCCACCATAAGTTTCAACTCATCATCAATTTTCATGTCCGTTACAGCTTCTCGGACCCTCTTAATCCATTTCTTGGCCACCAAAGGATCGTTAGAACCTGAGAAAGTCTCATACCCAAGTTGTCTGGCTTCCTTCAATAACTTAGATAATTCAATGGTTGGTTGAGTAGACGGTGTAGCCACCAAAGTAGGAGGTGCTATTGGTACCGTTGGAGAGACTAGTGAAACCATTGGATTGGGAGGTGAGGATGGAACTTGGATTTGAGGTGGTGTTTGGAGATGTACTCCATATGCATTCTACTACTTGGTCTATTGCCAAAGATCATCGAATGGCGGTGGAAGAATCCCGATTGGAGGAAACCACTACAAAAAAACAAAAATTCAGCGATGAATTTTAGCAACGACAAATATTCGTCACAAATCTGCAACAAATTTAGCAATAAAAAATGGTATCGTCGCAAATTAGCCACAATTTTAGCAACAAAAATTTTTTCGTCGTAAATTTAGTAATAAAAAAAATTTTCGTTATAAAATTCGTCGCTAATTTTTGACGCAAAATTCGTTGCAAATTTGTGACAAAAAAAAAATTTGTTGCTAATTTGTAACGAATTTCAAAATTCGTCGCTCAATTTGCAATGAATTTATAATTCACCTTAAATCTGAGACAAATTCGCTTATTCGTTCCAAAATTTTGCGATGAATTTCTCTATTCGTCCCTAAATTTGGGACGAAAAAGAATTTGTCGCTAAATTTCTAAATTCGTCACAAATTTAGCGACAAATATTTATATTCGTCGTAATAAATTCGATTATTTATTGCTAAATTTGTTACAAATTAGTGACAAATATAACATTTGTGAAAAAATTTATCGCTAAAATTTATTTTTTTAATTACTTGTATTAGAAACATTTCCTAATTTTAAAAAATGATTTGTAAACGGTGATATATACTGATAGCGTATAGAATCTTAAGATATTCACAAGAGTTTATATAAAATAGTTCATTCATTATCTGTTTATATAAAAGAATAATAATATAATGTAATCTTTTAAATTGGTATATTCATTTTCTATAACTTTACAAATCTTATAAATTGTTACAAAAGATTATTATTGGTACATTCATTTTGCATTCATTATTTATTTAATTTTCCATTCCCAACACTGATAACTTTATCTTATAAATTTGTTTAAGTATTCGATTCACTAAACTAAGAGTTAAAGTAGAAATAATTGTTAATTAATGATCAATATAATGAATATTTTTTATAATTATATCATAGTATGTAAATATTGTTAATAGTTTGTCTATTTAGTTTCTATTTTAGTACATTCATTGAGTTATTTGTCAAAAACCATAAGTATCTTGCTAAATTCGTTACAAATTGTAAAGGAAAAAATTATTTGTTGCTAAATTCGTTGCAAATTGCGACGAAAACATATATTCATCGGAAATTTAGGGACAAAAAATTTTTGTCCCTTATTTCAATATATTCAACACTTTCTTCTCACTCGCACTCTTACTCTCTCTCTCTCTCTCTCTCTCTCTCTCTTTGTTCCTTTTCAAATAGCCGCGAAGGTGGTTCTGAGAAGGGACAAAAAAAATTTCATCCCTGAATCAATAAAAAAGTATTCGTCCTTGATTCAGGGATGAATTTAGGGACAAAAAATTTTTGTCCCTAATTTCAATTTATTTATCTCTCCTTCTTACTCGCACTCGCACTCTTACTCTCTCTCTCTCTCTCTTGCTTTGTTCATTTTCGAATAGCCGCGAAGGTGGTTCTACGAAGGGATGGTAGAAGGGATGCCGGATCTACGATAGTGTTAGGTAATATCTCTCTCTCTGGCCTATTGATGGTAGATCCGGCGAGTAGCTGTCGGATCTGCCCTTCATGGGCCAGTTGCGGCAAGGAGCTGCAGCCCCTGCGCGGCCCAGACTGGCCCATGGGGCTGGGCCCTTGCACGGCCCGGCCCAATCCAACATTCTACTTTTATGCATACTTTTTTTTTTAATTTTGAGAAATGTTATTAAAAAAATGTTTTTATAATATTGTTTTAATAATATATTAGTTATTTATAATTGTTTTTGATGTGTCAAGATTTGCAATTCTCGAACATTTGGATTGGAAGCTGTTACTATTGTTGATATCTGAGCCTATCGTGAGTTATTATTTGGTGGCGAGAAATGTTTTAATTTGTATTGTAATGATTGGAAAATGCAATTATGTTAATTTCTATGTTTCTATTGTTTTTATTTCTATATTAATTTATTTTTATTGTATTTAGTGGTTGATTTAATGAAATTACTGGATTTGTTAAATTTAATTTTTTATATAAAATTGGAATCGAAAGTGTTGATAATTGATTAGGTGAAATATTATATTAACAATAATCAACAATTTATAGTAAATCTTATATCGATTAGTTAAATAATCAATATTGTTAAATGTTCAATATTTTATACTTTATTTGATTATATGATAATATTTAATGTTATTCTAATAATTTAGTTAATTTGTTTGATATTAATTAAGAGAGAGTGATATCAAGAGAAGGAGGGAGAGATTAGGGGGAGAAAAAAAAAAGAAAGAGAATACAAGAGAGAAAGAGAGAATTTATTACAACTTTATTACTTATCTCATTACATGTATTAAACTACTATTTATACTAATATCACTAATTAATTTCACTAACTATTTAATCACTACACATAACTATTAATAACCCAATAATTAACTATTAACTATTTTTACTAATTTTGATTAACTATTAACCATTATGTTTAATAGTTGTTACATCAAATTCATATGGAGCTTGTCACACCTCGGACCAGGATCGTGAACGGTCGTCCGTTATCCTGAATGTCGGTTGTATTTTGACAGAAAATCAGACAGAATCTCTCCATATTTCGGAGGTCTCCCAAGTACAATTAATCCTGTATAAATCACAACCATCTTGTAAAATAATCAAATGGTCATCCCGGCCTCTCCAAAATCAACCAATCCCACGGCCAATATCCAGAATAACGCAAGACTATAAAAATTTTCAGCAATCTAGCCACAGACCTCTACTGCTATGACCTCGTCAAAGGCATGGACAGCCGCTAGTCGCCCCTCCTGTGATTTAGAGGTGGCACCAAGCGATCTTAGAATACACTTCTAAGACATAACACATTCCTAAGTACATACATAACGAATAAGAAGTGCCTCAATGCAATGTTATGCAATGACATGAGAGTTCCACAATTTAAATATCTATATTTATACAGTCATCCCAGAATTATACAATGGTCTTCTATAGATCTCATAATGTATATACATTACCAATACAAATTTTACAGCAGAAATATATAATGACTTCTCAAGTCCAAACCAGATCTCCCAATGATACTGAGTAAGTGAGTGGGTCAATGCAATCGTCTAATATGAAGTGTGAAATTGAAGTGTCAAAACATAAATATACGAATCATATTTCAAATCATCATGCTTTTCATTTCAACAATATATCATTAGCACATATTTTTAAGTCAAATATGCATCCAAAGCATTGTCACTAAAATCATAGAGCTACAAACCGAAAATGTCCTGGCAAAAATCTACTACGACCTATGACAGGCACACCGCGAGCGTTATATGCAAATTTATTTAAAGTGCTCTCTACCCCGGTGTTGGCGACGGACCTCGTCCAGATGCTAATCTTCGAGAGAGTATCCAAATCCTCCCCCTTTCAGGTTCAACTTGGCTAGTACCATGTCGTTAATAAAAATCACGATAACTCGTGGGATACCCCAGGCCTAGGCATATCCGAACACCACCAAAGCGTCTCTCACAGTGTCCTTCATAGCTACGGAACAATACATACTAAAGCCCTCAATGTCAAATCCAAAATCGTATCAAAATGTACCGAAATCAGATTCACAAACCAAATGCAACATATAGCATAAAATGACACATTATACATTTCAACCACATGAATGCATAATTTCAATATTTCAACACAGTTTTTGGATACTCCATCGGTTCACAAAAATCAATTTCAAAACCAGTCAAAACATTTCAAGCACGCTACAAATCATGCTCATTTATCAAATATTTTAAAACAGGATTTATACATTAAACAAAAGTATTGAAATAAATCTCACTCACTGATTTGGAGAGGATAGCGCACTCCCCAATAAAATCGCAATACGTAGAATCAAAGCTCCCCTCAATCGAATCACCAAGAAAGGCAACTTAATCAAATCATCACGATTTTCATCAAATTTCCGACTATTTTCAGGGTTTATCATTTTCTTTAAGTTCATACAAACCCTAAATTTTTCAATTTATAAATATACACCAATGTCATCAATTTCATTCCATTTTCAAGGTATCAAAGTCTATTTTCATAATATAGACGTATTTTAATTTCCTATATGCAGAAAAATTTATAATGAAAATACTGCATCAATCCTTAAATTCAAATCCCAAATTCTGAATGTTTTTAAACATTCGTTAAATCAAAATCTAAGAGAAGCTATTTAAATCAAGTCCGTATGATTTTATTATCCAGAATAGCTCAATTTGTAAAAAATCCTATATTTGACCTAATTAATTTCATATAATGTCAAACAATGCATTTCAATCTATTCTAACATTCATCCTAACATATGCAATATACTCTTACTCTAATTTACCCTAAATTCGTCCAAATAAATCCAGTAATTAGAAATCCTCACGTAGGGTCTCTCGGGTTGCAGATCTAGCTTTCGTTCGCCCGTCAGATTAATTTAAAACCTGTAATATTTTTAATTTTGAAACCACGTTAGCGACTAAATCAATTTTTAAAAACAAAACCACATCTAATACAGTCGTTACCTGCAGTGAAGGATTTCTGTGAAGATGGTAGATGGCTCTCAAAGGAGAAAGCAAGTCGCGGGCTCGCAGGCCGTCGCGGGCTCGCGGGCTAGTGGGCTGGCAGGTTGGCCCGCTGGTGGGCTCGCGGTGGCGGAAGGCTCTGCAGTTGCGCGCTGTGGTGGAGGGAGGCGCTGTAGGCTGGCGCGCTCCTGGGAGGAGGTGAGGGGGCGAGACTCATGGCTCGCGGCAGAGTGTGATCGAGAGGGGGATCGCGAACAGCGAAGGGAGAGAGAGAGGGAGAGTGAGAGAGAAATCGAGAGAAGGAAATAAAGAGAGAGAAGAGAAGACAGTGGTGGGGGTGGTGGTGTGCGGCGGCTTCGGGCTAGGGAGGCGCTGCCGCGGGAGAGGAAGAGGCGGGGAGAGGGGAGACGAAGAGTCGGAGAGAGAGAGATGAAGAAAGAGAGACAGATTAGGGTTTTTAGCCCTAATTTGACAAGGGGGAGTGCCGCGTTTCCGGCCGAAACGCGGCGTTTCCGGCCGAAACGCGGCGTTTCCTCCTTCCTCTCTCTCTTTTCTTTTCTTTTGTTTTTTTTTAAAGAATATATATTTCAAAACTAATAATTGTTCGGGCATCGAGTGTCGGTGTTACAGAGCTTAAGCTAAAGCCATAAATTTTTTCTATTGCTACATTCATTGCAAAAAGTGATTCCGCTAATTTTTAGTGACCGATTTTTTTTTCGTCGCAAATATCAGCGTCGGAAAAAAATCCGTCGTTGAAACAAAAAAAAAAAACCAAAAAAAAAACAATGATGGATAGGGATCCGTCACTGATTTTAGTTATGAAAAAACCAAAAGTAACGCACAACTGTTCATGCCCACCACCCACGCACATTTTGCTACCGCTGAGATCCGAACACGCGCAAAGATTAATGTGAAAGTCTTCTTGCAACTAAACCAAGCATGTTATCTAATCTTTAATCTTTTTTTTTTATTACTTATTATCTTTATTTCTTATTTCTTAATAATATTAAAATAATATAAAATTATAATTTATTATAAAATAATAAAATAATTTTATTATTACTTAAAATAAAATAATAAAAAATTTTAAAATATAAAATAATATTATTCTTTGAAAAATAAAATAAAAATAATAAGAATTATTAAATAAAATTAAAAATTAAAAATTAAAAAATTAAAAGTAAAATTAAAAGTAATTTATTATAATATAATAAAATAATTTTATTATTACTTAAAATAAAATAATAAAGCATTTGAAAAAATAAAATAATATTATTCTTTACAAAATAAAAAATAATAAGAATTATTAAATAAAATTAAAAATTAAAAAAAAAAAAAAATCAGTCGCTAATTCGTCACTAATTTTTCGTCGCTAAAGGCTGTACATATTTTTTTAAAATTTTTTTCCTTCACTAATTCATCGACGGAAGTTAGTGACGGAATATTTCCGTCCCTAAAAATTCCGTCGCTGATAAAAATTCCGTCACTAATCTGTCGCTAATTTCTCGGTAAAAAATCAGACGTTAATTCATTGTAAATCCGTCGCTATTACTGATGGATATTTTTCCGTCAGTAATTTTCCGTCGCTGAAACCGTGTTTTCTGATAGTGCTCGAATAAGATTAGTTGAAATATGGTTCAAAATACAATTTACACTATGCGAAAGAAAAGTAAATAATAATATTTAAATGATAAAAGCATCTTACTTTATCTTAAATATTAAGGAAAAATGTGCTTTTTACCCGTGGAGAAGACTACAAAAAAACAAGAATTTAGCGACGAATTTTAGCAACGACAAATATTCATCGCAAATCTGCAACAAATTTAGCAACAAAAAATGTTATCGTCGCAAATTAGCCATAATTTTAGCAAAAAAAATAATTTCATCGCAAATTTAGCAACAAAAAAACTTTTCGTTACAAAATTCGTTGCAAACTTTTCATGAAAATTTTTTGACGCACAATTCGTTGCAAATTTGTGACGAATAAAAATTCCGTTGCTAAATTTGCAACGAATTTCAAAATTCGTCGCTAAATTTGCAACGAATTAAAAATTCGTCTCTAAATTTCGGACGAAAAAAAAATTCATCCCAAAATTTGCGACGAATAAATACTTCGTCCCTAAATTTGCGACAAATGAAAAATTCGTCCATAAATTTGCGACGAATGAAAAATTCGTCCCTAAATTCGGGACGAAAAAAAAATTTGTCCCAAATTTTTGGGACGAAATAGAAATTTGTCCCTAACTCTAGGACGAATTCATTTATTCGTCCCAAAAAATTGCGACGAACTTCTCAATTCATCCTTAAATTTGGGACGAAAATGAATTTGTCCCTAAATTTGCAACGAATATCTAAATTCGTCGCAAAATTAGCGACAAATATTTATATTCGTCACAACAAATTCGATTATTTGTTGTTAAATTTGTTACAAATTAGTGACAAATATAACATTTATGGCAAAATTCATCGCTAAAATTCATTTTTCGGTCATTAGAAAGATTTTCTAGTATTATAAACATTTTCTAATATGAAAAATAATTTGTAAACGGTACACTGATAGCGTATAAAATCTTAAGATGCTCAAAAAACCTTATATAAAATCATTCATTCATTATCTATTTATATGAAAGAATGATAATATAGTATAATCTTTTAAATTTGTACATTTATTTTCTATAACTTTACAAATCTTTTAAATTGTTACAAAAGAATATTATTAGTATATTCATTTTCTATTCATTATCTGTTTAATTTTTCATTCCCAGCGCTGATAACTCTATCTTATAAATTTGTTTAAGTAATCGATTAACTAAACTAAGAGTTAAAGTAGAAATACTTATTAACTAATAATCAATATATTGAATATTTTTTTATAATTATATCATAGTACGCAAATATTGTTAATAGTTTATCGATTTAGTATCTATTTTAGTGTATTCAAACAGTTATTTATTAGAAACCATAAGTACTGTTGCAAAATTCGTTGTAAATCGTAAAGGAAAAAATTATTTGTCATTAAATATTTTACAAATTGCTACGAAAACATATATTTATCGAAAATTTAGCGATGAAACCATTCTTTCGTCATAGATTTTAGCGACAAAAAAAAATTTTTCGTCCCCGATTCAGGGACGAAAAAAAATTTTCGTCCCTGATTTTGGGATGAAAAAAAGTTTCGTCCCTGATTCAGGGATGAAAAAAAAAATTCGTCCCTGATTCTGGGACGAAAAAATAATTCGTCCCTGATTCTGGGACGAATGTTGGGACAAAAACGTTTTGTCCATATTTTCAATATATTTCACACTTCCTTCACTTTTACTCTCTCTCTCTCTCTCTCTCTCTCTCTCTCTCAATTGGGTTCATTTTTGAAGAATTGCCGCGAAGGGGTTCTGCGAAGGGATGGCGGATGGTATGCCGGATCTACGATGGTGTTAGGTAATCTCTCTCTCTCTTTCTCTCTCTTGGCTGTAGATGGCAGATCCGGCGGCTAAGCCATCGGATATGCCCTTCACAGGCAAGCCGCGGCAAGGGACGACAGCCCCTGTGCGGCCGAGGTGCACGAAGGGGCCTCTGGGCTCTTTGCGGCTCCGCCGCACGAAAGGGCAGCTCCCCTGTGCGGCCCAGATGTGCGAGGGGGCCGAGGCCCCTTTGTGGCTCCGCCGCCCCTCCGCGGCGCATACGCACGAAGGGGCCGCTGGCCTTTTTGCAGCTCCGCCCCCCTGTGCTGCCCAGACACTCGAAGGGGCCGCTGGCCCCTTTGCGCCTCCGCCGTGAGAAGGGGCAGCTACCCCTGCGCGGCCCAGACGAGCGAAGGTGCCACGCAGCCCCTACGCGGCCTTGCTGCACGAAGGGGCCGCCGCCCCTTTGCGACCCAGATGCTCAAATGGGCCGCTGGCCCATGCGTGGCCCCGCCTCCTAGGTTACAAAGACAAATGTTTTATTTGCCTTTAACTCCTAGGTTACAAAGACTTTATACATCTAAGACCACTGCTGAACACATGATCTGGCATGCAAATCTTGAAACAGAAGAGGGGTTAATGTGTCATCCTTCAGATGCAGAAGCGTGGAAATATTTTGATAGAACATATCCTGAGTTTGTGAGAGAGACTCGAAATATTAGATTAGGTCTATGTGCTAATGGGTTTGCTCCATTTGGTAAATCAGGAAGAACTTATTCTTGTTGGCCAGTTATCTTAACTCCGTATAATCTTATACCCGGTATGTATATGAAGACGCCGTATGTGTTTTTAACATTGGTCGTGCCTGGCCCTCAAAATCCAAAGAAGTTAATAGATGTTTACATACAACCATTGATTGCGGAGTTGAAACAACTATGGGATGAAGGTGTTCCTACATATGATGTTCATACTAATCAGATGTTTGTAATGAAGGCTGCTCTTCTTTGGACCATAAATGACTTTCCAGCATATGGTGTGTTATCAGGATGGAGTACCGCTGGGATTTTAGGATGTCCAATTCGTTTGGAGAGATCAAAGTCATTCAGATTGAAACATGGGAAGAAAGCGAGTTATTTTGATTGTCATAGACAATTTTTACCGTTAACTCATAAATTCAGAAGAAATAAAGATGAATTCACTAAGAATAGAATTGAAAGAACACCTCCTCTATTGAGATTAACCGGTGAACAAATGTGGCATAGAGTCCTTAACTTTCCATCTGTTATTGAAGGGCCACATGGTACAACATATGGCTATGGACATTCGCATAAATGGACTAAACGAAGTTTATTTTGGGATTTACCGTATTGGAAGACTCATTTGGTTCATCATAATCTCAATGTAATGCATATCGAGAAGAATGTCTTTGATAATCTGATAAATACAATGATGGATATCACTGGGAAAACGAAAGACAATTTGAATGCAAGAAAAGATATGCGACTCCTTTGTAAACAACCCATTCTTGGTGTCGATAAAAGTAATAGGGGACAAAAACCGAAGGCAGTTTATACATTGAATAAGGATCAGAGACGGATTATTTATGAATGGTTGAAATCATTGAGGTTTCATGATGGTTATGTCTCAAATCTTGGAAGATGTGTTGATTTAAAGGAATGTAAGTTGATTGGTTTAAAAAGTCATGATTGACATATATTTATGGAAAGACTAATTCCAATTGCTTTTAAGGAACTCTTACCGAATTTTGTTTGGGGTGCAATTACGGAGCTAAGCATTTTCCTTCATGATATTTGCTCGACAGTGTTGAGACATTCACACATGGAGATGTTAGAGAGAGATATTCCAATCATTGTGTAATTTAGAAAGGATATTTCCACCGTCATTTTTTGATTCCATGGAACATCTTTTGGTTCACTTGTCATATGAGGCGAAAGTTGGAGGTTCTGTTCAATTTCGATGGATTTATCCATTTGAAAGGTGAGTTTTTCATATTTTATACTTCGTTACCAAGGCATATCAAATTTGTAATTTCATTACATATAATTTTCTAAAATATTTTGTTTTATTACAATTAGATTCCTATATCATTTGAAGAAGCAAGTGAAAAATAAGGCACGTGTTGAATCCTCTATTGTCAATGCATATATTGTGGTGGAAGTAACAACATTTGCATCATATTATTTTGAGCCTCACATTCAGTGCAAGAGGCGGAGAGCGGGAAGAAATAATGAGGGTCCTATTGATCCCAATTTGAAATCATTATCAATTTTTAACTACCTTGGTCGACCAAGTGGATCATGTAAGTGTAGATATTTAACTGATCAAGAATGACGGCCAGCCCACACATATATTTTACTGAACTGTCTAGAAGTGATGTCATATTTCGAGTAAGTATATATTTTCTATTTTATGTATTTCTTATGTCGTAAATTATTTGTGTTAAAATTTATTTCCTTTGATAGTAGAATTTTTTAAAACGTATATTCTCAACTTTCGAAACATGAGTTTGATCATTTCTGTGATGAAGAATTTGCACTATGGTTCAAAAAATATGTAAGTAGACTATAAATTATTTAAATATTTACTTTAAAATATATTAACATATTTATTTAACTTTAGGTCAATGATAATCAAGTCCAAGCTCAGCAAGAATTGTTAATTCATTTGTCATGGGGTCCAAAATCAATGGTACGAACTTGGCCGGCCTATTTTATAAACGGGTATAATTTTCATACTGAAGAATATAGAGTGGGGAAAACGACAATGAATAGTGGGGTTTGTGTTCAGCCATCCAATGATGGTAGAGGTCAAAATGATTTTTATGGTTTGTTGGATGAAATCATAGAAGTAGAGTACCCTGGTCCAGCATTACGGATTGTTTTATTTATGTGTCGCTGGTTTGACCCTGTCAAAGGGATGAAAGTGTATCCACAGTTTAATTTGGTTGAAATAAATCATAAGAAATTGTATAAAAGATATGAACAATTGTGTTGGCATAACAAGCGATTCAAGTATTTTATGCTTCATATCCTAGTTTGAAACGTGACAAAATTGATTGGTGGGCTATTTTTAAAACGAAAGCACAGAAAAAAATTGAAGAACATTGGGAACAGATAGCATATCAACAAGAGAAAGTTGCCAATACAGTTCAGACCGAGGAATATAATATTCCAACGTTACGAGATCCTAGCGGAGTAGTGATAGATGTGGATGCAAGTGAAATTCATAAAGAAGACGATGAAGAATCTAATTATGAGACAAATGATGAGGATGGGTATGAGGATGAGAATGAGGATGAGGATGAGGATGTTGATGAAAATGATGTTGAAGAGTTTAATTTTGAGACGCAGGATGAGGATGAGGATAACAATGAGGATTTTGATTTTTTATGACGGGTAAGTTTTATTCTCTTAATATAATAAAAATCGGATATTTATCTTGATATATGATAATATATTTTTTTTAAGTGGGTAAGTTAGTCGACACATATAATTTGCAAATTTCGTTACTCAATTTCTTGTTATTTACTGTCTCATTCTTAAATTTATATATTTGATTTGTTAATATACTATCTTTTTTTTTTTTTCTATAGGTCATTAGAGAAAATTTCTTCACATATTGGTACCTTGTTTCGTCGCAAATAATTTATCAAATTAAATATGGTAAGTTTATTCATGTTCTTCATTATGCATATGATGAATATGCAATTTTTATTTTTTATTTTTGTTTAAAATATATTATGGTTGACAGTTTCGACGTGGCGGCCATAAACAAAATTCTGATGGAAATTCACGCTCTTCACCATCGCAGTCCGCTTTGGCACCTTCGCAATCTCATTCCCTTGCCGGCAATGTACCTTCGCCTCCCCCTTCTGTTGTAGGCCCTTCGCATTCTCAATACATCGCTAGCAATGTACCTTCTCCAGTCCCTTCGGTGGAACACTTGTATGTAGATAGAGAAGACAATCGAGAGTTAATAGCCCCTTATAGAGATTCGTAAGTACTAAATTTTAAAATTTTAGATGTATTATTTCTTTTATTTATAAAATAAATTCTTCTTTTAACTATCTTATTTATTTAACATTGTTTGTTTGAAACTTTATGATAGATTTACAATTCTGTACATGTTATTCACGAGCTTAATAGAATAGTGAATAATCATTGGGGAGGGGTTTCGATATCTTACACAAGCACTCCAGATGAAACAAAAGAACTATGGTGGAACGAATTCATGGTAAGTTATCCCAATCAGTTTATATATGAAATTAAGTTAATAGCTTTATAAGTTATTGGTTTTTTTCCATTGTAGCGAGTATTCACTTGGGACGAGACTGAAGAATTGGAAGTAAGAAGGATTTTCAAGAAAAAATGTGACGATCACATCTGACACGTTCTAAATCATGCAAAGAGACATGTAAAAAAGCACAATTGCATCACCGAACAAAATTGGGGCAGGATTCTGAATTTTTGGGAATCGGAGGAGAGCAAACGAAGGAGTGAGCAGAATAAAAAAAACCGAGCTTATAATTCAGGGGAAGTGTTTGCGACGTATGCGGGAGGGTCGATAAATATTGGTGAACATAGAAATAGATTGGTAATTTTATACAAACGCTAATTTTTTTTTATCTCATTTAAATTATTTCATTATTTCTAATAGTGTTTTTTTATTTTAGGCCAAGGAAACGGGGACCGAGCCTTCATTCATAGATATTTTCACATGCACATTTAAGAAAGAAGACAAGACTTGGAACGGGGAGAAAGCTAGAGCAATTAAGGTTTGTAATTTCAAAATTTTCAATTATTTTATGAACATTTTCTATATTGATTTGAACATATTATATTGAACATATCATAACAATGTAGGAAGATGAATTCTTTATGTTAGTCTCTCCCAAGTTTATTTTTATTGCTGACTTGATTCTTTGATTTATAATGAATTACTTGCTAGAAATTCTCTTTTATTTTTTTTCCTAAAATTTCAACTTATTCAATGTTAATATGAATGTTCATAATTTAGATCCTATATGGTCTCATGATTTATGTTACAAAATTTTTTATTTTCCTTCATATATATATATATATATCTAATCAAGATTATATGTGTTTGTATTATAATGTTATTGTAAATTTATTTTAATTTTTCGCATGACAATGTAGGAGAAATATGATGAGTTATCATGCAGAAGTTTGAGTGCTAGTGATGATGCTGGCGGATCTGAGCCATCTGTTGATAATATGAATACATGGCTCGAGATGACTGGTGGATGAAAAGGGGGTAGAGTAGTTGGGCTAGGTTCTTTGAGCAAAACATACAAAATCGTCGGTTCATCTTCTCCCACCCCACCAGCAGTTAGAGCAGAAATAAATCAATTGAATCAAGAGGTGAGCTATTTGAAAGAGTTACTACTGCAAAGAAATCAGGAATTCAGTGAACTTCAAGCAAAGCACACGCAAGAAATGAACGAGATCCACACACAGCAAATGTTAATCATGCAGCATTTTCAGTTAGTCTCCGCTCCGAATCAGATTCCCCCTTCTATTTCTCCTCCTGATAATGCTTGCGATGGTGATGAGGGTGATGATTTCTTTGATGATGATGATGATGATGGTGATGGTGGAGGTCATGCTTGAAATTGTGAACTGTTATTTTACTGTTACATTTTGATATTTGTTACATTGATTTTTTTTGTTATGTATGGTTATTGATATTTTAACATTTAGTTTTGATGTTGCTTTTTTGTTTGATATTATAATTATAATTTCTTGTTAAATTTTTAATTTATTGATCTTATTGAATAGTTAGTTATAATTATGAGTATAGATTGCTTAAATTTGATATTAAAAACGATTTGGATGATTAATTGTTGATGAGATTGGGTGAGCAGGTATAAAAACAGATTATATAGGGAAAAATGATCCAAATATGTCAATAAAATTTATATTCATCGCAAAATACATATTTGTCGCAAAATTTGTCCCTGAAAATTATGCTCATCTCAAATTTCGTTGCTAAAATTGAATTGTAAATTTTAATTAGCGACGAATTTTACAACGAAAAACATTCGTTGCATATTTGCGACAAATTATTTTTCGTTGGTGATTTGCGACAAATAACTTATTCGTTGCAAAATTTGCAACAAATATTATTTCGTCACAAATTTTGCGACGAAATAACATTTGTCGCAAATGTTGCCACGAAATTTTTTTCGTTGCAAATCAACGACGAAAAAATATTTGTTGCAAAAGTTGCGACGAATGTCTTTTCGTCGCCAAATCTGTAACGATTATTTTTTCGTCACAAAATTTGCGACGAATTTTGCGACGCAATTGTTTTCGTTGCAAATTTTGCAATAAATTGTTTTTTTGTTGGAAATTTTGCGACGAAAAATTTATTTGTCGCTAATTTGGCGACGAAAAATTTATTCGTCGCTAATTTTGCGACGAAAATGGTTTCGTTGCAGAATTTGTGGCAAATATTTCATTTGTGGCAAATTTGTGATGAATAAAATTTTCGTTGCAAAATTCATTGCAACTTTGCGATGAATTTTGCAACATATAAATATTTGTTGGAAATTTTTGCGACGAATAATTAATTTTTCATCCCAAAATTTTGCGACAACTTATGAGTAACGAAAAACATATTTGTTACAAAATTCGTCACAAATTTGTTTTGCGACGAATTTTTCTTACAAATTTGTCCCAAATTTTGTCACAAATTTTGTCTTTTTTTGTAGTGGAATGTATTAAGTTACTTTTATAAAATTAGAACATTCAATGATTAGGGCATTTTTCTCTCTTGTTTTTTATTTTTTATTTTGGGTAGAAAAATATTTTAACTTCTTAAGTAACATAATTCAAGAATTATTGAAAAATACTTTAATTATTCAATTAATTTGAATGTATTATATCACAAATTAAGAACACAAACAACATAAAATATATGCAAAATATATATTAAAATTTTACAAAATAATACAAGTTACAAAATTTTACTAAACAATACACTTTAAATTCATGCAAGCAAACAATTTCAATGGACTTGAAAACAACATTTAATTAATTGAATACCAATGCCAAGAAACTAACGTCTAAAATTATTGTTAGAATATATTAGATATCCAAATCAAAAGGATTTGACTTCGAAAATATGTATTTTCTAACTATGATATTTTAATATTTATAACAACTTTTATGTATAAAGTCAATTTAGTGTAATAATTCAGTAAAATAATAGAGTATTGGATTTTTAATATTATTATATTATGTTCCTATATTCAACATAGTACCAGAACTATACTTAATTTATTTTTACTTAGACATCATAGCATAATTTTATTATTGTTTCCCATATCCAAATTTATTCAACATGGGAGAGGTAGTGTCAATGCAAACACTACAAAATAACACGGGATTACCGATGGATTTTAGTGATAAAATAGTTTCATCGCTAATTTGTGACGGAATTTTTTTCGTCGCCCTTTTCCAACAAAATTTGTAACAGAAATTATTCATCGCCAAATTAGAGACGAATAAAATATTTGTGACTAAATTTGTCGGTAATTGGCCACGAAAACTTTTTCGTGGCAAAATTCGTCACCACTTAGCTAGGAATAGAAATTTCGTGGCTAAATTTTGCCACAAAAAAATTGTTCGTCGGAAATTTCATCGGTAATTAGCCACAAAAGTTATTCGTCGCTACCTTCGTGGCTAATAACGAACTCACTTCCATTTTCATAGCTAAAATCATCACTAAATAGCCTCAAATAAATTTTTGTAGCTAAATTCATCGCAAAATCATGACATGTATTTCAAAATTAATGGCTAATTTCATAGCTAAATTTCTTATGTACTCTATTATGAATTATTTTGAACCGTATCTCTCTTTTTGACTAACAAAATGGAGTTTAATATATAGTGAATATTACAATTCTCACAAAATAAATAATTTTCAACAATAAATAATATGTAATCAATCTCTAAGAAGCAATTTTTTTTCAATCACTACGAAACTCTCGATCTTTGTTTAGACTTGTCCGGGCAAAAGAATATAGATTCTTTTTATTTTTCCATAATTATGCTAGGTTTGCAATCTAAAGTATGTGGATCAAATTCTCAAGGTAGCGGATGGTTACAAGGTTTAGACTTGGAGAATTTTTTTCTCTTTTTTATTTCATAGGAAAACTTCCATCACAAATTGTCTTTAAAACAAACATGAGAACTCTTGGATGGAGTTTTACTTTGTATTTGAACTATGTCATTTTATATTTAAGGAAATCACTTGTTCCTTTTATTGTTAAATACAGTTAGTTGAATATAAGATTATCCGATCTTCCTTTTACCTCTTCAATATTTATCTAGGTGGTCACTATTTTCCGTGTGCATTTTTTTTGGGGGGAAGAACGTATGCAAAAAAAATTAATAAGCCATTAGCCATTTATCATGTAGAGGTACGGTTCGTTTAATATAGACCATTCGATCTTCCTTTACTAGAGACATTAAGAACCTCCTTTGGGATTTTGGTTGGTGCTTTCCGTGGTATGAGGTATTGACTCATGTTTTTTACAAGAATCTCACTTTTGAAGAAATAAATTAAATAAGAAATAATGAGAGTAATAAATAATGAGATAAAAGAAAGAAGATTAAAATAAAATTAAAGACAAAATATTAAAAAATAGAATGGAAATTTGAAAATTTTTAAAAAATTTAGCGACGGATTGCATTTTCTGTCGCCAAGTTAGCGACGGATTAGACAATCCGTCGCTAAGTTAGGGACAGATTTGGGAATCTGTGGCTAGCTTTAGCGACGAATAGATTATTCGTCACTAACTTAGCAATGGATTTCGTAATCCGTCACTAACTTAGTCACGAATTTCGTCATTCATCACAAAGATGTTAGTGACGGATAGGTGTTCCGTCGCTAGATTAGCAACAAATGGCAAATTCCGTCGGTAAGCTTGAGACGGAATTTAGTACCGTCTCAAACTTAGCAACGGATTTATATCCGTCACTAAGTGCTTCTATATAGGACTCTGTTGACCTAATCTTCTCTCTCTCCTCTCGACTGCTTTCCACATTTCTTCTCCTGAACGCCACATGAATCATCTTTCAAGCCTTTGACCTTCAGCTGCTGCATCAGTACGTGGAATCTAAGTTGTAGTCGCTGTTCTTAAAGGTACTCTGTCTATCCCTCTCCCTTTCTCTCTTGTTTGAATTGTTGACAAAGTGTGGGTTTTCTGACATTACATACGTTTCCAATGTTGACGATAGAAATAGTTTCTTGTCTGATTCGTGATTCTTGATGGTCGATTCGATAGCCCTAAATGTGAGAAAGCATATTAGCAACCCGAATAGTAAAACCTAGGATTGGAAACCCTAACTCGAATATGTAGATTTGAACTTAGATATTTCAGTAGTGTTTGTTGTTTGTTATTCTTATAGCATCATTTGTGTAATTTAAATAGCATTGATTTTGGAACACTTTACCCCCCAAGAACAATTACTATGGGGTGAAGTGTAGTATCTTTTGGTACAGAATTGGGTTAGTCTTATGAAGAGTTTGGTAGTCATACATAACCTTCTTGGTAACTCAAATGAATTTACTGATTTTCATTTGATTATAAAGTAGTTCATTCACAAATCATGTAAATTGAAAACCTCATATTAGGTGAATTGAGCAGATCTTTGTATGCAATTGGAAATGAATTATAAACACTATAATCATGCAATTTATTATGATATGTTTGTGTCTTGAATTTTGCCCAAAAAACTCTTTTAAGCATCTTGTTTTGCTAGCAGACAATGCTTTTCATATCTGGACTTGTGCAACTAGAGACTTGTTGTTTAACTTACACTATATGGGTAACTAGGTATTGGTCAAGAAAAATTTGAGGACAAGTCAAACATTTAAGTAGACATTTTTTTGACCCAGTT
This sequence comes from Dillenia suffruticosa, assembly GCA_033439265.1. Classification (NCBI taxonomy): domain Eukaryota; kingdom Viridiplantae; phylum Streptophyta; class Magnoliopsida; order Dilleniales; family Dilleniaceae; genus Dillenia; species Dillenia suffruticosa. Next base: position 14,686,395 of record JAVTVX010000001.1, read on the forward strand.
TCATGATCCTTGAATCTGCCCAGTTGTTGAGTGCTTGCATCTCTAATGGTTAGTTTGAAGTATTGCAGAGCTGTCTGTTCATTTGCCTCACCCAAATTCTGATCTTCTTTATCTTTCCTTTTCGTGTTGAACACCAATCTGAGAAGTTCCAAGTTGGAATTGTAAAATAATTTTCCAAAATTTTGAACTTCTTTATTCCTCTTTTTTCCTCTTCCCCCTTTCCTCTGCCTGATGATCATGTGCAAAGTGCAAAATTTTGTGCATTCCTTTGCTTTCAGTTTCAGTCACTTGGATTAAGTGAACTTTGTGGGTATTTAAAATTGTGAATTAAGGCATGGCCTAAAATGGGAGCTACATATTTCTTGGTCAATCATTTCTTGGGTGATAATGTAATTTTTATTTAAAAAATTACAAAAGAAAAATATTAGATAGAAATTATGTTTTCTAGAAACAAATGAAAATAATATGCTGGTTGAGAATGATGTTTAGTCATATATGTATGATTTTTGTTGGTTCATACAAACAAGATGGCCTCATTGATATTTATTTCTTGCCTGCGATTATTATAGACATAGACGTTTCAGCTTGACTCCGACGAAAACGTAGCCCAACTTGTATGGAAAAACAATAGTACATGGCATCCGGAAAATGTACTAAATCTTAGTAAAATATTTCTTCTTTAACCAAGCCGGTCTAGGAGGTTTGATTGTACTTGGGTTTTCATATTGTCCATTTACCTATGTTTGTTGCTGATTTCATTTTAATCTTGTTGCAGTGAATCTTTTCACTTAGGATCATTGCATTTGGGAAAATGTTTAAAGAAAACCAAGTTCAAGAATGGCAAGGGAAAATTTATTTGCTTATAGTTGCTTATGAAATACTAGCTACTTTTTGACACTAGGCTTTATTTCTTTGATAGCTGGGGAATATGTTTGCTTTTTAAAGTAATTTTGTATTCCCTTATGTTGCCATTTGTTCATTCCATTCATTTCTAAGACTCAAGCCTTATTTTACACTAATAAATTCTTTCAATCTCAGATCCATCGAACATTATTTTTATTGAGATTGAAGAATAGTTAAACAGTACAATAACCAAAGTTGAAGGTATGTTTCCATTTTGTCCTTCTTTCCCTATCTTATTTGTTTGTTTCTCAATTTGGCATATGAAACCTAGTTTGCCCATTCCTGAGAGTGATAACAATCTACCTTACTGTTTACAAGATTGTCTGATTGATTGATCTTTTTGTTAACTAAATCATAATGAAAATACGTGTTAAGGTAGAATGAGGAAGAAATTCGGCAAACTTATTACCTTCAAACTGAACAGTAGCTTAGTTCATTATGATATGATAAGTTCAACCAAGAGTGACCATTTATTCTTTTATACTGTATTCTGTTGAAGATGGGAAGTTGGAATATGGAGGGTCTTTTCTCTCTGTAGTCAATTTTTATGTGTGTATATGCATGCATAAACTTATTTATTATTGTGTAGGCAAGAATCTGCTGGTGCATTGTGGAATCTATCATTTCATGATAGGAATTGCAAAGCAATTCCAGCTGCTGGTGTTGTTGAAGCTTTGGTACGGGCAACCTTGCTTTTTTTTTTCTTCTGATTTATCTTATGGGCAACCATGTTTGTATGTTGTTCATGATTTCTGAATGAAAGTATTGTGACAAAATTTAATTGATTAGTGTTGTACTTCATTGCTTTCTTTATGGTTAGAACACGAGTGAATTTTACAGACCCTGGTTTTTGCTGCATATTGAGTTCTCGGGAGGGCAATGAGTGTGGTTCATTTATCATTCATTCCTTATGCATGGTTATCTTTTAAGAACAAACATTGAGTTCACCTTGGTGTTATGGTGATTCAATCATCTATCAGTGTCAATAATTGAGTCTTCTTCTTGAGGAATAAATACTCTCTTTGTTTTTATGTGTTTGAGACACTTGACGCATCTTCTCCTCAAATTCAAAATGGAGTCCCTTCTCTAAACTGAGTAATTGATGTTCAAAATGCATTGTGATTAATTGATGTAGGTCTGGGAGTTATAGAAGGTATTTATTTGTACCAAACACTTATAGGTGTTGCAGTAACACGATGCACTGAGAGTTATTTATTTGGAGAGTATTGTGGGTGAAGAAGCTATTATAATAGAAGTTTGTTGTAGATGACTTCTTCATTTGTGTATATGTTTTGTCAAGATTTTGTATTCGTATAAGTCTTTTGGCTCTACTTATAAAGTTTTTGTTTCTTGAATTTGTAGATACAGAAAATACAAAGCGATAGATTTTGGATGTATAATAAGAACTTATCTGAACGTCGAGGATTGACCGATGAGTTTCGTATTGGATTGGAACAATTTTTGGGCTTCGCTAGTAGTCAAGTTGAGTTCATGGATGGGAATAAGTTAAGGTGTCCATGCAAAAAATGTGGTAATGGTAAGTTTCATGAGTCTGATAAAGTTAGGGAACATCTTTGTAGATTTGATTTTACTCCGAATTACTATAATTGGACTTGTCACGGTGAACCGTTTATAGCTGAGGAAGAGAATCAACGAAGTAGACAATTTTCAAATAGAGGAGATTATAATTACGACCAACTAAACCCATATCAAAGAATGGTGATTGATGCAACTGGTGAACCGTTTTTTAATTCCCAATCTAACCATGCAAGTACCAGTCTTGGTCCAATATTTCAACAAGAGTATACTAGTTATGCATTACCATTGGAGGAGATATATGGAACAGGTGTTGATGGAAATGCAAATAATAACACATTTATGTCCAATCGGTTTCGGGAAGTTTTGGAAATTATAGATGAACCTTTGTGGGCAGATTGTGACAGTCATACAAAGTTATCAGTGACGACAAGACTGTTAAATATCAAGACAGAGTATAATGTGTCTGAGAATTGTTTTAATGATTTTATTCAAGTCATTCGAGAAATATTGCCTCTTGATCACATCATACCAACCGATTTATATGATATGAAAAAGTTAGTCAAAGACATGGGTCTTCCAGTGGTAAGGATTGATGTATGTAGTCGTGGTTGCATGTTATTTTGGAGGGATGACGAAAATGCAAAATTTTGTAAATTTTGTAACGAATGTAGGTACAAGAGTAGTAGAAGGACATGTCATAACAAGTGTAAACCAAAGAAGCAAATGTTTTACTTGCCCTTTACCCCTCGATTGCAAAGGCTTTATACATCTAAGGCCACGGTTGAACACGTGACTTGGCATGCAAACCATGAAACAAATGAGGGTCTAATGTGTCGTCCTTCAGATGCTGAGGGATGGAAACATTTTGATAGAACATTTCCTGAGTTTGCAAAAGAGACTCGAAACATAAGATTGGGTCTTTGTGCTGTTGGATTTGCTCTTTTTGGCAAATCAGGAAAAGCTTATTCATGTTGGCTAGTTATCTTAACTCCATACAATCTTCCCCCTGGTATGTGTATGAAGACACCATATATGTTTCTTACAGTGATCGTGCCTGGACCGCAAAATCTAAAGAAGTTAATAGATATTTATATGCAGCCATTGATTGCGGAGTTAAAACAACTATGGGATGAAGGTGTTCCTACATATGATGTCCATACTGATGAGAGGTTTTTAATGAAGGCTACTCTTCTTTGGACGATAAATGACTTTTCAGCTTATGGAATGATATCTGGATGGAGTACAGCTGGGATCTTAGGATGTCCAATATGTATGGAGAGATCAAAATCATTCAGATTAAAATACGGTAAGAAGGCCAGCTATTTTGATTGTTACAGATAATTTTTACCGCTAAATCATTCATTTAGAAGGAATAAGGTTGAGTTCATTAAAAATAGGATTGAAAAAACACATCCACCCTTGAGATTGACCGGTGATCAAATTTGGGAGCGAGTGCATAACTTTCCATCTATTGTGGAAGACCCTCATGGTACGACTGTTGGATATGGAAGAACACATAAATGGACGAAACGGGGTATATTTTGGGAATTACCATATTGGAAGACCCATCTTGTTCGTCATAATCTCGACGTAATGCATGTTGAAAAAAATGTTTTTGATAATGTCATAAATACTGTAATGGATGTTCCTGCAAAAACAAAAGACAACTTGAGTGCAAGAAAAGATATGAGACTTATTTGTGATCAGTCTGCACTAGATGTGGATGTAAGCAGTAAGGGACCAAAGCCAAAGGCAATTTATACATTAAACAAGGATCAGAAACGGATTGTTTGTGAATGGTTAAAATCAGTGCGGCTTCCTGATGGATATGCTTCAAATCTTGGGAGATGTATTGATTTGAAAGAATGCAAGTTTATAGGTTTCAAAAGTCATGATTGTCACATCTTTATGGAAAGACTAATTCCTATTGCGTTAAAGGAACTTCTACCAAATTTTGTATGGGGTGTCATTACAGAGTTGAGCATTTTTTTCCATGACATTTACTCAGCAGTGTTGAACGTATCACACATGGAGAAATTAGAGAGAGATATCCCGATCATTCTTTGTAATTTAGAAAGGATATTTCCTCCATCGTTTTTTGATTCTATGAAACATCTCTTAGTTCACTTGCCATATGAGGCCAAAGTTGCAGGTCCTGTTCAATTTCGATGGATGTATCCTTTTGAGAGGTGAAATATTTATATTATTTATTTGAAAATATAACTTTTTAATAGCTTTATTTAAATAATCTCTTTTTTCTTGTTATTATTAGATTTTTATATCATTTGAAGAAAAAAATGAAAAATAAGGCATGAGTCGAAGCATCTATTGTTAATGCATATATTGTGGAGGAAGTCACACGTTTGCATCGTACTATTTTGAGCCTCATGTACAATGCAAGAGACGAAGAGCAGGAAGAAATGATGAGGGCCCTATTGATCCAAATTCGAAACCTTTTTCTATTTTCAACTATCTTGGTAGACCTAATGGGACATGTAACGGAAGATATTTAACTGGTCATGAATTGCGAGCAGCCCATACCTATGTTTTATTGAATTGTCCAGAAGTCGGACCATACTTCGAGTAAGTATACATTTATGAACATTAAACATTTTGTGTGGTTCTGACATTTATGCAAATTATAAGTGGTATTTGATTATAGGATTTTTCAAAATTCCTTCTCCGAACTGCCTGACAATGAGTTTGACTATTTGTGCGATGAGAAATTTGCAGTATGGTTCAAAACATATGTAAGTTACGTATGTATGTACCAAGTTCCCATCGTATTTTGTTTAATAATCATTAGTTAACTAACATATCCTAACTTGGTTACTTTCCTTTAGATTCACAGCAATGATGATCAAATGCAGCAAGGATTGCTATATCATTTGTCATGGGGTCCAAATTCATTTGTACGAACTTGGCCAGCGTATTTTATAAATGGATTTAATTTTCACACCCAAGAATATGGAATCGAAAAAGCCACAATGAATAGTGGGGTGTGTGTTCGATCATCCAATGATCGAAGTGCAGTTGGTGATTTTTATGGTTTATTGGATGAAATCATAGAGATAGAGTATCCTGGAGCAGAATTGCGAATCGTGTTATTTAAGTACAGTTGGTTTGACCCTGTCAAATGCATGAAAGTGCATCCGAAGTTTAATTTTGTTGAAATAAATCATAAAAGAAAATATAAGAAATATGAACCTTTCATATTGGCACAACAAGCAATTCAAGTATATTATGTATCGTATCCTAGTTTGAAACGTGACAAAAATGATTGGTGGGCTGTATGCAAAACAAAAGCACGCAAAAAAATTGAGGAGCATTGGGTTGATAGAGCATATCAACAAGAAGAAGTTACAAACACGATTCAATCTATGGAATATAATATTCCAACTTTACGTGATCCATCAGGAGCAATAATAGATGTGGATCCAAATGATATCTATAGGAATGATGATGAAGAAGCAGATTTCGAAACAGAGAATGAGGAAGAGGATGAGGATGACGTAGACGATGAGACTGAGGATGGAGATGGAAATGAATCTAACAGTGGAGATGACAATGAAGATTTTGGATTTTAATGCTACGTAAGTTTACTTTTACTGCATGATTATGGACTTGATGCACTGCATAAAATGATATTAGAGGAAATTGAAATTAATTTTTAGAGATTGTGCAGCCTATAGTCCTTTAAAGTTTGTTCTACGTTGGACAAATATCCACTTGAGTCATTTTTTCTTTGAAATTACTTTATTTGTAGTTACGGATACTATTGAGGTACATTGCATAGAAATCTTTATTCTTTATGTTGCTGTAATTTGTTTTTGATAGATACATTTTTTATTTTTTACATAAAATGTGGGTTGTGCTTTGACCATATGTTGGTACGATACTGCTTTAGTTTCATGAAGTTCTAGGATCCATTATGATAATCATATTATTACCGAAGCTAAGAGTTGGGATTCATGTAAATCCTTGATAGATTGAATGTAAGGGCTTTTGTATTTTGAAATGTCCCAACAACCTTTATTTTTTTTATTTAATTTCTTTCTTTTAATCAAGAGAAATGTCATAATATTTTTGAACAATTTATTGAAATTGTCTTCATCTACCAGACTAGTTGGAAAAGAGTTTGTGAGAAATCATGTTCCCAAACTTGTCGCTGTTCTCAATCCTGGCAACTCTTCTCTGACCTACATACTGGAGCAGCTTCTTAGGGTATCTCTCTCTCTCACTCCCTCCCTCTTTGTGTTTGCGTACAATCAGTTACGTACATATAAATAGTTCTCTAACTTCTTCAGCTGTTGGTCTTAAGTTGAGAATTTCAGTTCCCTGGAAATCTGCTGGATCCTGGCTTGTGGTGGATGCTACATCAGTATGTAGAAATTATATCTAAAGCTTGCAATAGGTTGGGGGACTGGCTCTGTGAAATCATGATAAAATTACAACTTTCCCATGCCTTTCCTCAATTGCCTTTCCTCTTTACTCGATTATTTATCTCAAACTCATCTGTTTGATTTCTTTGTCCAGAAAAAGGAAAACAGCAAGAGAAGGAAAGAAGATCATAATCTGCCAAGGAAAAGTAAAGAGAAAAAGGTTTGTTGACTTGCAATGTCTTCGAAATTTTTGCATTACTTTTGCATCTTTTTCTAAACTAGCAAAGTTAAAGATGATGTTCTTGTTATATACGATTCTGCTTTTCTTGTTTCAAATGCATAATTGGACAAATATTTCATGATTTTCCCATGCCAATAACTTCTATGGATTTATTATATGAATTTTCTTAGTTTAAGAATAGGCAGTTTGGGTTGTACTTGAGCTAAAAAATACCTTATTGTACCTTGTAGAGATATAGAATAATAGACACCATTTTACTTTCTCATGCATCACCATTAATAAATCACCACCAAAATCACATGTAACAGAGGCAGAAGTTAGATCATTTTATCTTAGGGTGTGTTCTACTCTATCAGATAGATGCAAAGTTAGAGATATATGGCCTGAAATCATGCACCTGCACTTAGAAAAATAGTCTTTCTTATAAACCAATTTCAGATACATGAAGAAGCCACACACACAAAGAGATAGCATACAAAAGATAAATAAATAAAAGAACACAAGCACACAAACACAAATCACGTGTACAAATAATCAGGTCCCCTGCAGATGAAGTAGTACTGCAGAATATAGGGATTTCACAGAAGGAATGCTATGGTTTCTTTTTAAATTGTAGAGAAACCGTGTTTTAATTTTTTTATTTTTTCCTTCTATTCTATTGGGCATGTTTAATGGATAAACCAAAAGTGTTGGGTTCCTTTCCAGGTAAAACATTGCAGTCTTCTGTAGCTGCTTTCCAGGTAAAACATTGCAGTCTTGGGGTCCTTTCCAGGTATAACATTGTACTCTTGCCGAAACTGTTTGCTACTAAATTAGAAGGTTATGGTTTCTACATCCAGTATGATGATTATAATAATTCCTCATAAAGTATAGGCATCCTTAACAGCTTCTATTCTAAAGTTAGAGTCATCTTCTTTGATGCCTTAAGCCACAAGTTAATTTTTAGTTTCAATATGCATCTTTTAATATTTTGACATGGGAAATCTTGTTGCAGTTGTAGAACTTGAACTTGATAGGATTATTTCAATAGTTTAACACATTTGCTGATTGTTTGCTAGCCACTTTTGGGAATATTTTTTGCTCCCTCCAAAAGGGTAATACTAAATCATTAACGCTGTCCTCAAAATGGCAAATGGGGCACAATTAGTTGGCTGATTTTAATCACAACACATTGTGAATAAGAGACTTTCACAGTCCACACATGGGTTTAATTTTCTGCATTCTGAAAAGAGACAAAATACTGGTTTGCTCTATTTTATTAGGCCTAACCTTATGTTAATACTTCACCTGAAATTTTTATTTAGTTGTAATACTATAATGGGTAGCTTGGATATTCAGGTTGAGGCTGAGAGGCTTTATCTAGAGAGAAGTAGCATATTTCAACCCGAAACTGTTAGCTACAAAAGTTTAAACATGGTAAGATTCGTGACGCACATTCTTATCAATTCCTAAAAATGTAATTGTTGATTTTCTTATTTATCTAACATTTCTAATTTTCAGTATAAACGTGGAGGACACACTCGACATTCACAAGGACGACCTACCACTTCCCCTTCCCCTTCCCCTTCCCCTTCCCCTTTGCCGTCCCCATCCCGCTCTACTTCTGAATATGCTACAGCCCCATCTTCTTCAATTGCACCTTCAGTGCAACATTCAAATAATGCGCAAGATATATGCATAGAAGATACACGACATATCATATCCGCATGTGGAGATTCGTTAGTAATTTATTTTATAATTTTATTTAATGTTTGTTATTTAATATATATATATATATATGGTTCTTTTAATTATATTTGTTATTTACCATTGCTGTTTTGTAAATTCTTCTTATCTAGGTTTTCAAATTCAGTATATGTGGTTCGTATTTTCAATAAAATTGTAAATAATCATTGGGGAGGGACATTGATCACTTACACAAGCATTTCGAATGAAACAAAGGAGTTATGGTAGGGAGAGTTTAAGGTAAGTTTTGAACATCAAATTGATACATAAATTAAAGTTTACGTCTTAATAACATTAAATATACATTCTTTTTTATTGTAATGGAGGTTTACTTGGAGTGAATCGGAGGACAATGAAATAAGACAAATTTTCAACAAGAAAGTTGGTGATCACATTCGCAATGTGATTAATAAAGCGAAAACAAGTCGGACAAAGCCACATTGTATCACGGACGAAAATTGGATGAGAATGCTGGCTATTTGGGAGTCTGAGGATAGTGTAAAAAAAGTGAGCAGAACAAGAGAAATAGATCATGTAATTCTGGCCATGAGTCTGCCACTTATGCGGGGGGGTCGAATGAGCATCGAAAAAGACTGGTAAGTCAATGAAAATACCTACATTTCTTTAAATCATTTAAATTATATTCTTACTTTTTCATTAATGGAAACAAGGAGTGATTTTTATTTTTATAAAATTTCTTTAAATAGGCTAAAGAAAGGGGTTCTGAGCCTTCATATATGGATACTTTTGAGTGCACATTTCAGAAGAAGGATAAGACATGGAGTGGGGAGAGAGCAAAAGCTATATCGGTATGTAATTGACCAATTTCTAGTTTAGTGTTTTATATATATTGAATTAGAATTTTGACAACTCCTCATTCACAGATTCATAACTTGCATTGTGCTCATTAGATAATTTGATGGCTCTTATTTTTTCGATAGACTTATCAAATCTCCCTAATAATAATGCTATTTTGCTCCCTCTAGGCTGACCTAGACTTCAAGAAAAAAGTAATCTATGTTGGAAAAAAAATATTGCGGAATAATCTATGTTTAAAAGCCAAAAAAAAAGGTTGAAAAATATAATTAACAAGAAGGATTGAAGCAATAACATAGTTTACTGGAATTTGGTGATGAGTGCACTGTGTTTCTAGGGTAAAAACTCTGTGAACTGTTATACAAATTCAATAATTTTGGTTAATAAATTTTCATTATTTTACTCTACATTTACTTGTTTTATTTATTTGCAATTATCCATGATGAGAAATGCATTATTAAACTACCTTTTTGGAGAAAAATGCCCATCACTGGCATTTGACTGTTTGGAGAAATGCATTATTAACTACCTCTGACTCTTTGTCATTGATAACCTAGTATTTTGTTGATATTTTTGTTTCCTGGTATAAGGTTCTCTTTGATTTTTACATTTGTGCACTTATGCTTCAATTGTGCTTTGGCTTATAGGGATTGCCATAGCTGAAATGATCAATTAACTTTTCCAATTGCATTACATTTTATCTTGGTAGTAGTTTACTGTTTACATATTTGTTCTTCCAGGAGCAGGATTGATTGTTTTCTTGTGCATAGCATTTTGTAGTATGAGTTTATTTTGAATCACTACATGCTAAATTCTTATGAATCTTTTGTCGTTTGATGGTTTGACTTAGAGGTTGAACATCTATACATTAAAACTTAAGAAAAGCCTCCATATCTTACACTTCACATAATGTCAGATGCTTCAATTAGTGTTGTCTTGTTTTTTTTTTATTCTTCTGAACACTATATACCTTTAGGACATTCCTTAGACCATTCAGAGATACTTCCCATGATTATTAAAATAAATTTGGAAATTGTGTTATTTTGGACACATATAATGGTCTTCTATTAAGGAGCAATCTTATACTGCCTGACTAATATTCTGGCCATGAAAATGAAAATTGCCATTTTTGATCTCTTATTATTGGTACATAATTTTTTGTCTTATTTATATTTTGATCAACTTGTCATTCTTTATTCTAATTAGTTTATTTGACTTTCCATTTGATTTCCATCATAAAAATGCAGGAAAAATATAATGAACTACTATTGGCTCATTCGAGTGGTGGAAATGATGGTGCATTATCTGAGCAATCTGTTGATAATATGGCAGGGTGGTTAGAGGCATCTGGTGGGGTAAAGAAAGGAAGAATATTTGGGATGGGTTCCTTGAACAGAGTGTACACACCTAGCCCTTCATGCTCCACTGCGGCCATTTCAATGAAACAAGTCCAACTAGATGAACAAGTGCATGGTCTCCAAGAGAAACTTGCAAAGAAAGATAAACAAATGAGTGCAATGCAACAATCGCTTGAGCATACGCAACAAATGCTTGAGGTAATGCAACGACTAATGTTACAACACTTCAAGTTGGATGTAAGTCAATTTATCCCCTTGCAGAGTCAGGTTCCACCTTCTATGCCTCCTACTGATGACCCCGATACTGACGAACAACATGATGATTGATAGGTCAATTATTTCAAATTTCAACCAAGTTGGTCATATAGTGGTAGGTCTCATACTCCTACCAAAATCAAACCACATCATCAACAATGAAATGCTCGAATCTCAGCCATTGGTTCTCATTCAACTCGGCTTCGGCTCAGGTCAACCTCAGTCCCACGAACAAACCGCTTTTGTCTATAAATTCGGGCAGCCCACCCCAACGAAAAATAAAAAGACTCGATCCAACTGCAGACTCGAGTTAGAAGGGAAAGACTTCCACCATCAGCAGTAAACTGACCGTACGCCTCACCTCTTCTCTTGCCTTCTTTGTACGTGTTGTACTATACTTTTGTCTCTTATTTCTATGATTTATTTTCTTTGAATTTAATGTCTTATGCTATCTGTTTAGAACTGGAATGTTTTCCTAGGAGGTTTGAGGGTATAAACCTCTTCCTCTGTTTTTGTCTTTCAAGGGTTCATTAGATTAGCTTTAAATACCATACCTGGTAAGTCTCTATCTCCAACTCATGGCTCTGGATTTTGCTATTGAACTTACATAATCTGTTAACATAATTATTAATATTGGAAATGGCCCCCCTTTTGACAATATTTATGCCTATGCTTTGATCAAATTGAAGTGGCCGTGGATGAAATTGTTTATTGGGAACAAGTGCAAGTATTTGGTTATTGCTTCAGGAGTAAAATGTTGAAGAATGAAGACTTATAACTTAATCATGAAATGAAATCTGAATAGTCCCAATCCCAAACCCATCCTCTTTGTAAATGTATTCAAGGTTAAGATTTCAAATTCTAGTGTTTGAAGGATTATGGGAGTATTCATTTCCTTGTAAGAAGGGAATTAAAGAAGAAAACTTTAAAGCTTCTCTATGTGCTTTTATGAGGATTTTTCTTTGTGTGCCCATGCTTAATTACACATGCATCAGATCCCCATGGTAGAATTTTTTTCCTTGCAAGTTGCTTTGGGATCAATATTTTAGATTCTCCAAACTACAATTTCTTTCAACAATTTTCAGCAGTTAACTATCCCAGTTTTGATTTCTAGAGTTAATCAAGTTGATGCAGCAAGATTGGATATTGAGGTGTTGGCAATGCTGAAAGAATAGTTGGTAAAAGTGTTCAATTTAATGAAGGTATCTGTCATGACTATTTTTTCCTTCTCTGATTAATTTTGTTCTTTTCCTTTTCTAATTGGAGAAGAAGGGGGATTATTTGAACCACTGATGTATTGTTTTGTCACCACAAACCCCCAAAGGGTTGGGTTCAAAATCTCTACTTTGACTTGTTTGTTATTTTTCACTTGTTGGGCGGGCTTATTTCATTATCTTGTTACTCTCCTTTTTTCTGGCATTTTACTTTTCTTCATCTTCTTTTATTGGAATTGGCCTGGATTATTATTTCAATGTGAAGCTGAACTGGATGCTTTTCTTGTGTTTCTCATTTGGCGCTTCTCTATTTGCGTTGATAAGCCTACTCCAGGAAATGCTCTGATGAACTTAAGGTATAAAGATGAGTAACTGAAGTATGGGGAAAAGGTAAAATACTCCTGTTACAATGTTCTTGTTCTTCTACTAAATAATATTGATCCATTCAACATTATAAGACCACCTTGAAATCTGATTCTCTGGAGTTGCCCACGATAGGAATTCATTACAAGGCATCTTCATCGCTATTGAGGAATGAGCATGTTCAAAAATAAGATGTTCTTTATTCCAAAGGATTCAATGAGGTTCGTCTGACTTTTCACAACAAGAGATTCATTCGCCACTAAATACTTGTATAATAAAGTGTTTACCTTTGCTTGTGCTGTGCAGCTCTGCAGCAATGGATACCTTCCTCTTCACCTCTGAGTCTGTTAACGAGGGTCACCCGGACAAGCTATGCGACCAGATTTCAGATGTTTGTTTGTTCGATATTATTCACATATTGTTATTGGATAGATATTGGATGATATTTATTTTGTTATTATTATCTTTAATGTTGGATATTAGACTATTTACATTTGTTTCACATTCATTTTATTCACATTTTGTTCGATACACAAACTCTTATTCGATGGATGTTTGTTGGATTGCAATATTTGTAAATTTATTATATAGAAGTTCGTTGGCCGAACATTGATGGATTTTTGGTTCCATTGCATATGAATGGAATATTTGGTTGCATATGAATAATATTGGATTGGATAGTGATTGATAGATTTTTTTGTTCGATTGGATATTTGAATGTTGGTTGCACAGGTTTTTTTTTCCTAAACAGGGATATTTGAATGTTGGATATTTAAATTTTATTTCACAGATTCAATTGGATTGAATATCTGAATGTTGGTTGCACAGGTTTTGTTCAATTGGACATTAAAACAAACAGAATTTTTTTTTAAAAAATTTTACAGATTCATCGCAAAATCCGTCGCCAAAGGATTTCCAAATTCGTCATCAAGTTAACCACGAATAAATATTTCTATCGCCAAATATTGACCAAGGTTAGCGACGGAAACGACTATTCGTCGCTTAGTTTCGCGACAGAGACGACTGTCCGTCGCTAACTTTTGCGACGGATCAAGGCATTCGTCGTTGAGTTTTGCGACGGATACGGATATCCGTCGCAAAATTTAGTGACGGATATATCTGTCTGTCACTAAATTCAGCGACGGATATATCTGTCCATTGCTAAATTCAGCGATGGATATAACTGTCCGTCGCTAAATTCAACGACGGATAACCCCATCCGTCGCAGAGTTTAGCGACGGACTCGGTTGTCTGTCGCTAACGTTAGCGAGGCAATTGTACTCCGTCACAAAATCCGTCTCTAATTTAGCCATGAAATCTTGGGACAAAGTATTTTTCGTTGCTAATTTGGCGACGAATATCATTTTTCCGTCGCTAAACTTTTGCGACATCGTATTAGAGACGAAAAAATGTCGTCGCTAAATCCGTCACTAAAATATTTAGCGACGAATTTTTCTAAGATTTCCATCGCTAAATCTGTCCCGATACCGTGTTTTTTTGTAGTGAAAAGCCAGAGTCAGAGCTATATTTCACAATCTTCAATATAAATTGCAGTCATAAATCAAAACAATCATCCACGTTTGAACATCTCAAGGTTGAAAAAAAAAACCCCTATGATTTTAGCTTATCAAATCGATTATTTATTTGTTCTTGAGAATATTTTTTCTTTACTTTTTTATTTATATATTTGTCACTATTATAATTTCATATTTAAAACAACAAGTTTTCTATATAAGATCAACTTATTGTTTTATTTCATCAAAGAAAGAGTATTAGGTTTTAATATTTCTATATTGGTCTTCTATATTTAACACGGTAGAGATCTATGTTCAAATTATTAAATAACACGTTTTAAATTCAAGCAAGCAACCATTGTCAAATCTCCAAAAAAGCATCTAATTATTGATTACTCATACCAAGAAACCCGCATGTAAAAATATTGTTAGAATATATTAACTTTAAAATTAAATCAATTAATTGAAGCAATAAAGTATTGGACTTTAATTATTTGATTTTAATACCAAGAAATTCATGCAAACATACAATTTCAATGCCCCAAAAGACAACATTTGATTAATTGATTATCCATACCAAGAAATTGAATTGTAAACATAATGTTAGAATATATTAAAATTAAATTAATTATTAATTTGATTTTAAGAATATTTGTTTCCTTATTTTTATATTTCAAATATTTATAACAATAATTTTTTTTATAAAAATCAAATTTAATATAATAATTTATTAAAAAATGAAGCATTTGATTTTAATATTATTATATTATTTCCCTATCTTTAACATAGTATTAGAACTGTTGGATTTAATAGCGTATGCGGAAGCGTGAAATAAATTGGATCGGAATTTTCGGGATAAATACCTCGATAGAGCGGTCTCCAAAATCCACTGTGTTGCGATGTCCCTCGAACGGATCGCACGGTCGGATGGTGATCACGCAATCGAACCACCACCTCAAATCCACGACGCCACAAGCCTCATGTCCGGTGATTCGTTTGACGATGGGAGATTTTCCTACGCGAAAATCTCCATCCCTCACTCTATTTTCTCTCTCTAGAGAATGTTGAAAAACCCTTGCCATCTCCTTCATTGTTACTGTTCACGTGGGGCAAGGAAGAATAGTTGTTTTTCCTCCATTGGCATCTTTTTGCTTAATGGGGGAGTAACCGCTTGAGTGGTTAATAGGGTGGTTAATGGGATAATGGGAGTTACCCCATTATCCCCAAATTACCACAATGACCCTCTTGGGCACATTAATCTAACATCTCCCACTTGCACATGAGGGCATTTCATTTCCGTCAATAACAAGATCGCAACTCATGCGATCTATCACATCACCCTACTGGACTTTCATACAGAATTGGGCGTCATGCGACCGGCGAATACACCTGCAAGCAAAAACTTCTCGATACACCTGTTAGGATGATCAAGTTATCACCGTTAGTATAAAAATAACTCGTTATACCCTAGACTCAATGTATTTACATCCATCGAGCCACTTTCCTCATCGAAAGTGATCCCCAATCAATTTGCTCGACTATGTATTCATTATTATATTTGAATCCCAACATGGATTAACATAATAGGTCGACCTATGAATACATGACAATGATGTAATGTCTATTGGCCTTCCTTTTCCCAAACTTGAATCTATCGGTCTCAATTCAGCTGCTTTCCTAGACCTGCCCCTTAGACCTCAATTTATCTTCTAGGCCATAAGTAAACAGACTAAAGTAGCAACACTGAACCAATACTTCTAGAGACAACCGAAAGTAATAAGGGCATAAGAGATCCCACCCAATGGATCTCAGGTCTCACACAGTGGGAACGGGGATCAATATCAAACTATCGTCTCAAATAATAACTCCCACTGTCCCTGGTCATCTCATCACACGTGGTATGAAACACGTGCCACGGTGTTATTCCCCCATCTCTCAAAGGGCATATGTCAGATTTCTCTAACACTGTACAGGTACGGGACTCAGTCTACACATAAGACTTTACCCAGAGATCTCAGATAGAGTATCTCAGAGACAATATCACAAATCGCAGGTAATATCTGAGATCTCAAACCTGGCTACTTACAGGCAACATGGATGTGGGTATTTCCATGTCGGTCATATCGCATATGATCTCATCCTGAACACATATCAGGGCGACTTATGTTCTAGTAGGGCTACTCTCAAAGCCTCTTACAACTAGAATCCGTCTCATCTCCGCTCACTCAGAGTCAGAGGTGGTCACTCGTGTGAGAGAGTGGACCACGCCTGCCTGATACATCTTTTATCACAAGATCACAATATATGACAACAAATGATGCATGAAATAAATATGTGACCCAATAATGCATACATGTCATATATTAAAATAAGCATCTAAAACAGTATATAAGGAAAAATATTAAAGTACACTAAACCCAATGATTCCTTATTTCACAAAGGAATCTCTCACAACGGGTTTTCTGAAGAGATCAGCTCTCTTGCTGTATGTCAAGGTGTACTTAGATGTCACAATACCCTTCTTGGTAATATCTCTTATAAAGTGGTCTTCGGTATCAATGTGTTTGGCTTTACTATAATACTTAGAGTCTCATTTATTGACAGTGTCGGTCTGATTGTTACAATAATCATCACTGATCTCCCACTATCTGTCACGACCCCTAAGTCTATCAGAAACTTTCTGAAGCCAACCATTCTCATGAACTGCAATTGAGCATACTACAAGCTCAGTCTCTATCGTAAATAGAGATATACAGGTTCTCTTCTTACTGCTCTAAGAAGATAAAACCTTTTGCGTTTATTCATATCACTACTCCCAGTTAGTATCTGAATCCAAATGAAAAAACGCAAATCTCCTCATCCGTAACACATTGAGAGGTCCGCAGTTCAAATGAGATATTTCAAAATCATTTTTCACTGCTCTACAGTGATCCTTTCCAGGATTCTATTAATACCTACTCACCAGATCGACCATAAAATAAACGTCTGGTCATGTATGCCTCATCGCATACATCAAACTGTATAGCGCATGTGTAAACCTCATCGCATACACTAGAAATGTATTTTGCACTGGAATAAGAGATTCTGCTCATCTCCCTTATTTCTTTATAAATTCTAAGGCATGTGTCAAGATTCAGGTCTTTTTCCTTTAGCGATTAGAGTATCTTTTAGGTTGTGTTCGCTCTTCTCGAAATGCTCAAGAATCTACCTGATGTAAAACTCTTGTTAAAGAGTCAACACCATTCTTAAGCGATCCCTATGGATCCAAAATCTGAGAATGAACTAAAACCTCATAACCATGTTACAATGGTCATTGGATACTCTCTATTGCTCCCGGCTAACAGTATGTCACCTACATATGAGAACAATGAGTCATCTGGACGTATCATATAGCTGCAATGATCCTACTCGATCATTACAAAACCATAAGATATCACCTTCTCGTGAAATCTCAAGCGCCGCTGTCTAGATGATGGCTTAAGATCGTATTTTGATTTCTAAAATCAATAGACCTTATCCACCTGATCTACTAGAACGAACCCAGAGGGATACTCCATGTAGATCGCCTCATCTAGACTTCCATTACGAAAGCAGTCTTTACGTCCTTATGATATAACTCTAGATCCATGTTCATGACAATCGCTAAAAGATAAACGGATCGAGATAAATTGGACTACGACTCCTCGATAGTCCACCCCTCAGTATAAGTATAACTCTTGGTTACTTGATGGGTTCTTTACCTCTTCATCAATCCGTTAACCTTTATCTTGACTTTGAGAACCTACTTGTTCCCAATAGTCATTCCGCCCTTATGCTAATCAACTAGGTCCCAGACCCCGTTGATTTTCATCAACTCTTTCTCTTCATTTATGGCTTTCAATAAACGGTCTTTTGCATCTTTTGCAGAACTCTCGAGAGTCTTTTGGACTACTTTTAAATTTCTCATCATCCTCTAGAGTCGCAACGAGGGTCTCACCCTCAATCGAGAAATAACGTTTAAATACGCATTCTCGATACTCTTAGGAGGAGAGAAAAATCTTTATCTCTTGATGGATCGCTCCCACTGAGATCAAGATCCGTAGTGGATTCTTGTATCCCGCCGCTGGGCTCCTCGAGCCACTAGACTCATCCATCGCCCAAAGGGTAAGGTCCAAATTGATTTCACCTCTCTTAGGGAAATCATTCTCAAGAAATATAGTATTACGAGACTCAATCTCGATTATAGTGCCGTCCGTGTTTGCTTAGGAACACGTATTTTCTCGCGGGCCTAACTCACCGTGTGAATGCGAGAAATCGTGGCACAACCCCATAACCTCAAGTGGCTAAGGTCAGGCTGCCTCCCTGTCCAAAGCTCAAATGGGGAACTGACTAATAGTCAGTAGTCTCGTAAAACTCTTTTTGAAACAGAGCCCCATGTGTAGTTTAGACGAATACTTACGTTTTCGCTCGGTTCTGAGAGTCTCTACTCTCAAATCTAACTGATTCTCAATCTCGCTTGTGAACCTCCTGAAGCAGTCTAATGCCTCAGACTTATGCAAGATCAGATAGATGAACCGAAACGCACGTGAGCATCTATAAGCATCATTTTCTACACAACTCCATTTCCGGCTCTCATGCTCATAAGACCACAAGAAAAGAAAGGCACAATAGTCTAACAGTAATGGAGTCCCAGCTCTCATTGTATTGCCAAATGGTTTTCTCGTTATTTTGCCGGTTAGGCAACTCGCATACAGGTAACTCGAATCTGGTCAGCGGGTCTTATAAATCTCTCGCTGCTAACCGATTCATCATCGCTTACCCTATGTGTCTAAGTCTACTATCACATTCATTTACATCATCATCTACGCAATCAGATGTAAAGACAATAGTAGAACGACAAGAAACCATTAGAAGAAACTACACCCAGTGCATACAATTCATCATGGATTAAAACCAGAACAATTCAGAAAATTGTCGTATTAAAAAAAATAATTTCACACATATCGTAGTCAATATTAGACAAGGTACTAAATTGTAGATCAGTCGAATACCTACATTATTAAGAACGTCATGGCAAGGTCGTTCCCTCTGACAACGACAAATGCTCTGTCCTTAACGTAAATCCTCCAAGCTCAAGGATTTACCCGACGGAACTATATTTACGCACTCCTATCTCGAGTTACGTGGTCGGTTGCTTCTGATTTCAAAGGAGAGAAAACAGCGAGCATTATAGTGAATGAGACAAATCTCAAACCACGTAAAAAAAAGGATATTAATTTCTGCTCGTCACACTCACGAGCGAAATGACCAAATCTACCTCAAACGTAGCAATTTACTTTGGTCTAATCAAATTCCTTATTCTTGCGTTCTTGTACCTCATTGTCGGTTTTCTCGGATGATTTTTATTACCTGGATCTCAAGTCTCGTTCATATGCTTATACTATTGGCTTAGCGCCAGGGAAGTCCTTACTCGACTCCTCTGAATTAGCATGACTTGAGTGTGGCCTACTCGCTCCTAATTGCTCCTCATCGAGCTCACAATACGTATTCACGTCAACAAAAGTACGAATATTTTCGTCAAATGTGAGATAGGATTTCACGGTTTCCCATGAATCAGGTAAAAACTGGATCACATCCAGTACCTAAATTCCATCCGAAATTTGCTTGTCCGTATATCTTAACTCGGTGATCATACTCGACATTTGCCTCATTGTATGATTAGCCATTTTCTTCTGCATCCTCACATTAGGAGTCGAAGAGAGCAACACAATGCTCTTATGGGACAAGACGAACCGATATTTCCATAGGATATGACTTGTAGAACGAGATTTAGTAATCGTGCATGCCACTGATAAGCATTGCCTTAACTTGGCAATTATTTTCTACCATGCATGATAAATCTCTTTATCTCGTATATTCTGAGGCGCGTGCCCACCCTAGGGCCCATCATCTCGTGCCTCAGATTCCCATTAGATTTTGCCTCTCGAGAATAAATTGAATCTACTGATGTAAAATCTCGCAGATCACATCATTCAGTTTACCTTCCTTGCAAAAATTTAATACGACAGTTCTCAACGCATTAAGAGAAATATTTGTGACTTGGAGATGCTTATTATCACATTTTTATACGCCCTACGAATCATCAAGACCAAAATGACTTGAGTACAGACTCCAAAGCAAGCGTATGAGTCAACGGACACCATACACCACAACTTGGAATCGCATCTTACCATTTGGTCTTTGATTCGGCATACAAAAACCCACAAAAAGTCACATTTATGGATATAAGACCCCCAAAAAATTGAAAAAATTCAATTTTAAGCGACCTCACGTGCCGCCCAGGGTTCTCACGTGCCACCGCTCGCCGGCGGTGCGTTCCACGCGCCGCCACGCGCCTCCATGCGCCTCCACGCGCCGGCAGCGGCTTGCATTATATTTTTCTTTGATATTTTTCTTTAACTTTTATATTTTTATATTTGTTATTATTATATTTTGGTATTTATAATAATGAGTTTTTATATAAATTAACTTATTTTTTTAATTCATTGAAGCAATAGAGTATCAGGCTTTAAGACTATTATATTGGTATATATATCCTATATTTAATACGGTAAAGATCCATATTTAAATTATTTTTAATATGATACCCCCAGCATATACAAGTTAAGGTAAGTAATACGTGCAATTTATTTTTTTTCCCTTTTTTGGTGTGCTATAGGGTCTAGATAAAGGTAAGGCAACCCACAAAACTAGTGAGTAAATTTGCAAAAAGTCATCACAATGACTCATTTCACAAAATGTGCACTACTTATATTGCTATCCCTAACCGTGCTCAAGCTAGCATAGTCATATTACATTTTTGTCATGAACGGGTTGGCTGAGAACATGAAGGTAATATGCTGGTCAAAAGATAGAGACATGGGGTTGAAAAATATCCCCGATGGACAAGCATACCAGTGGGACTTCGAGTTGAAGAATTTTGAGTATTGGGACTGTAGCATAGAGTGGTCCCAAGTATCAGCCCAATTTCCAGCATTTCGTCCCGGAGATGATCGTAAGGTATGGTGCAGGCCTGAAAGCTGCTTATTTTATGCTAGACGCGATGGCATTTATATCTTGAATACTTTTACAAGGGAATATGAGAAGAAGTTCCTCTGGCCCCGTTGAATCTAATGAGAGAGAGAGAAGAGGCACCATAAAAGCCTCTACTATTGCCTCAAGTTTTTCTGTCTGGTTTTACAGCCCTTTCCCATTTTCCTAAACTCTCCAAAATTCTTGGCGAGAGAACGAAAGAAATAAAATACAAAAGCAAAAAAAAAAAAAAAAAACTCATTCTATTGAAGAAAGTCTTTTGTAGATATAATAATGGCTCGATGATGATCCAATACTTTTCAACTTGAATTGAGCAATTATCTTTTATTTATTAATCTTATACTTTTAGCTCCTCTTTGGGAATGAACACCCAAATCTCAATTAAGTAATGAGAATGAAAACAACAAAGATTATATTATGCTATCCACCTTGATCCCACAATCTCGGTACACCTCTTTCCTAACAATTTGCTCCCCTAAAAGAGTAATGACTAATAGTGCTTTATCCAGTATTAGAATCTTGTCAGTGTAGTGAGCAAAGTCTGTGCTTACAAAAGAACTATTTGCCCTAGTGTCGACCAACACATGGGCGTCCCTTCCGAAAATAATCATAGCGCC
The DNA here is from genome assembly GCA_033439265.1 of Dillenia suffruticosa. Taxonomy (NCBI): domain Eukaryota; kingdom Viridiplantae; phylum Streptophyta; class Magnoliopsida; order Dilleniales; family Dilleniaceae; genus Dillenia; species Dillenia suffruticosa. Next base: position 14,708,393 of record JAVTVX010000001.1, read on the forward strand.
TATCACCAAAATTTATAAAGTCCTTTAGTCCAATATTATTGAAATAATTGAAAATTACTTAAGGATAAAATCTCTCTCTCTCTCTCTCTCTATATATATATATATCATTTTTCAAAATTTAGCAAAAGGCAACATAGTCTAAAGTTCTTGTACATCATCAGGATGAGGAGTATGTTTGGACGAGCCTGTGCCTCCTCGTCGGTCATAGCAAATAGTCTAGTTTGTGTCCTGAGCTGTTGACAAGGAGGTGGAGCAGGCATATTACTTCCAGTGGAAGACTTTCCTACGGTGCTACGAGGAGGTGCCGTAGAAGGCACTGAGCTGTTGCCTGAGCCATAATGGAAGTTTTGATCTAGGGTGTGACTGTACCCCACAACTCGCAGATCGGGACAACGGTCCTTGAAATGTCCCTCCTTTCCGCACTGAAAACATTTGCCATAGAATAGGCATAGGCCTGGATGTGCCTTTTCACAAATCGAGTAAGACCTTCTCTACACTCCTCTGGATCATAACGTAGTGCCCAAGCTACCTCCCGGTGTACTCATCGAGGCTGATGACTACCCATATTGTCCTTGAGGTGTAGTCCTAGGCCCTTGTTTAGGGCTATCACTATGTGAATCTCAATCTCTATTCCTCTTGGAGCTCTGTCTCTGCCCAAATCTAGGCCTCTTCTTTTAGTTTTGCTACTTGCGGAGTTTGTTCCCCTCTTTGATGTTCTGTTCAGCCCTCAGTACCCATTGCAAAACTCTAGCATATGCATTCTCCTCGGAGACTATCATCCGATCTCTGATGGCGAGATTTAATCCATGTTCAAACTTGAATCTCCTAGTCTCCCCAATTGCCACTAACTCTGGCAAAAATGCCGCCAGTCTGCGGAACTCGGTCTCGTACTTCGACACAGAATTCTACCCGTGCTTCAACTCTAGGAACTCTCACCGTTTCATGTCGCGGTCGAACATCGTGTAATACTAGGAATCAAACTATTTCAGAAAGTCATCCCAGGTCAGCGGCTCATCTACTCTATCCTTGACGCCGTCCTACCAACCAAGGGTGTCATCCTCTAGCAGTCTGACTGCTATTACTAGCTTGAGTCTATCATCAACTCTTATGTCCTCCATAGCCTTTTTGATCCGTTTGAGCCACTTTCTGGCCACAACGGGGTCGTGGGTCCCAGAGAAAGACTCAGATCCTAGACTCTTGGCCTTTCTCAATAAGGTGGAGACCTCTATCATCAGTCGAGTAACCGACATAGTCACCAGTGTAGGAGAGGATGCTGGTGCCGCTACGGGTACATTGGAGTCTCAACCATTGATGCAGGTGGTGGTTTCATTTGGTTTTGGTGGGCCGTCCGCCACTCCATCATTTTCTGGAGTGTGGGGTGCTGTGGAGGTGTTTCTCTATCATGAGGGGCCTGAGGTGTTTGAGAAGGTGACTCGGCCTCAAGTGGGACCCCAGTGGGACACCTTAATTGTAACACCAAAAAAAAAAAAAATCAGGATTGGAGACGCAGCGTTTTGGGGCAAAACGTTGCGTCCTCAATTTGGGGATTAGGGTTAAAACCCTAACCCCCCTTCTCTCTCTCTCTCTCTCACTTTCTCTCTCTCTCCCGACCTTTCATCTTCCCGCGGCACCACGCCTCTCTTCCTTCCGCCGCTGCTCCGCGCCTTCCTCCGCCACCGCCACCGCCACCGCCACCGCCATCGCCACCTTCTTCTTCTTCGTCTTCTTCTTTTTCCCTCTCGGTTTCTCTCTCTATCTCACTGTTTCTTTCTCTCGCGATCTCCCATGATCGCCCTCTCTCCGCCTCGCCGTACACCGCCGCGAGCCACGATCGAGCACCGCCTTCCGCCATAGCGCGCGACTGTAGCGCGATCCCCCAGCCCGCAGCGCGAGCCAGGCCGCGAGCAGGATCCAGCCCGCAGCGCGAGCTAGGCCGCGAGCAGGACCCAGCCCACAGCACGAGCCAGCCTACGAGCAGGACTTAGCCCGCGAGCGCGAGCCAGGCCACTAGTGCGAACCAGGCCACAAGCGCTCTTAAGCCAGCGCACAAGCGCGAGTGCATGGGCGAGCACCAGCCCGCAGGCCCATCAGCCGCAGGCCCGCCAGCCCGCAGGCCTATCAGCCAGAGGCCCGCCAGCCTGCAGGCCTGCCAGCCTGCAGGCCCACCGGCCACAGGCCCATCAGTCGCAGGCCCGCCAACCCGCAGGCCTGCTGGCCCGCTAGCCCACTGGCCCGCAGACCAGCGAGCCCGCTAGCCGAAGCCCACTGGCCCGCTGACCCGTGAACCCACGAGCCCACTGTAGCCCACGAGCCCGCGACGGCCCGTGAGCCCGTGATAGCCCACGAACCTCCACGCAGGTAAATGACTTAGGGTTTTGCTTCTGATCTAAGTGTTTAGATTTAACAAATAAATCTTGTTTTGATAGGAAATACTACAGACCTTGGAGTGACCGAAACGACATTCGGACGAGATTCTGTGCTTTGAGAAAACCCTAGGTGAGGAGATCTCGGCTCTAACTGATACATTTGAATGAATCTAGGATTGAATTTAAGATGAAAGGTTTTGTATATGTTTAGAGTGTAAGTAGAATGCGAATAGAATACAAATTTTAAAATGATTATATGTGATTTTAAAGGTTAAAGTATAGAATATTACAAAAACTAGATGGTCTGATACGAAAGAAACATGTTATAGAATCACAAAATCATGTCGAGTGAATTCGAATAGTTTCCTTAGAGTTAAACTTTGAAATATGCATGAAAGTATCTAGGTTGTAGGGTTGGAATAAAATGAGCCGTAAAGTGGAGGATATTGTACATGTCATGTCTTTCGGATAAACCTTAAAGATGCTTGAGAAATTGACATTCAATTTTGATGATCTGATTAGGTTAATCTTTTTTTTAGAGACTCGAGTAATCAGATTGGATTGGTTTTGAAAATAAGGAGTGACCACCCTCCCTAGAACTTTGAGTGAGACTTTAACATTCGCTAATGATTGAAAATCATGTTTCAAAAATACTTTTTAAATGACATGTTTCTTCAAAATGTATGATTGTTAAAATTTTCTAATATTTTATGAAATGTTTTGTGACCTTTGGAGTGTCTTAATTTCTGACTTTATTGATATGTATCCATGAGTTTTGATAACTATATATTGTGCCACATTTTCGACCTATTGATATGTTTTAATGCTTCCACTGCATTGGCACATGGTTTTAAATGAATTTACTTATATATTTGGGCTGTAAGCCCGGCCGACGTTATGATATGATGCATGGGGCTATATGCCCAGCCGACATGGTGATGGGATGCATGGGGCTACGTGTCCGGCTGATATGATATTGTGATCCGTAGCTACGAAGGACATCTGGTAGAGGCACCCGTTGTGCCCGGATACGCTTCGGTCGGAGGTATCCGCCAGATCGTCATGTATATAGGTGTCCCAGGTTGACCCTCATCGGAGAGGACGTTGAGTACGGCTCCGTCTAGCACCAGACGGGGGCACCATACACGGCCGACTAGTTATATGTACATTATTATTATTTACAGGTTAGTTGTAGTAGCCTGTGGCCAATATTGGGGTAGAGAGCCATTATTTAATACTTGCTTTTGGAAAAACCCCCAATGCGCCGTCCTTGGTCGAGATAGACCATTGCCGGGAATATTTCATTGGCAGGCTCTTCATGACATTGATGTAAATATTGAATGCATATCTTGCTTTCTGATATGTGCGTATGATATATGATTTTGAAATAACATGATCGGTTTGCACACTATGAATATTTTTTTATCTTATACTTTGACACTCCAAGTTCACCCTCGATATTGATAGTATGATATCAATCCGCTCACTTATTGAGTATCCTTCCATAGATACTCATCTCTCGCTTTCTTTCCTACAGGATTAGTGTTGGACCGAGGAGGTATTGTTGAGTTTGTATAATTGTGACGTAAACGTGATATCACTGGGCTTTGGTATGGATATATCGATCTCTTCCGTCACGATAATTGGTGACATCGTTATGTATTGGAGATTTTAGTTTGACCAATGTATTTATCTAATTTTTTTGGGATTACTGTATAAATTATGGACATTTATTCGTGAAATTCTCGTATTGATTTATTTCATTGCATTGAGGCATTTGTGAATATTTAAAAAAAATAACTTGGGAATTTATTTTATATATGCGTGGAATTTATATTCGCTCGGTGTGGCGGCTGCTCATACTCTAGTTAGGCATGACAGTAGAGGTCTATTGCTAGAACTGCTAGAAACTTAATAGCCTTGCGTTGTTCTGGATGTTGGCTGTGGTATTTGTTGATTTTAGAGAGGTCGGGATGGCCAATTGTTTATTTTATAGGATGAATTTGATATACAGGTGAAATTGTACATGGGAAACTTCCGATTTATGGGGAGATTCTGCCCGATTTTTTATAAAAATACAGCCGGAATCCAGGGACAACGGGCGGCTGTTCATGATCCCAGTTCGGGGCGTGACATTAATCATTCTCAGGGGCATATAGTTCTACATAAGGGATTATACTAGTATTTAAGAGTGGGAAAGCAAAAGGTTAGATACCAACCTAACCCCCTAATAAGGATTAACGTTATAGGACCACAGGAGGCAAATTATAATTTCTTTGAAAATTATTTTGCAAACATTAGAAGTGAAATAGAGTGGATATAGAACCTAGCGCTCTAATACTACCGAAATCTGTCACATCCCGACCCGTATGTCGAGCACGCGAACAGACCGCCGCGACTTCTCGAGACACGGGTATGCCCTACTCGCACACCTAGGTGATGCAAAGCTAATATTATGACTAATATAATGACCCTATTCATCATTCTAAGTCAAATCATACAGTGGAAGATTTGAAGAAAAATATTTTTTAGAAATTTCTTTAAAACATTTATTTCTAATTTACATATAATATTTATATGCGCGGTCCAATTGTAAACAAAGATGGGTATGAATACTTACCTGGTAGTATCTCTCAGTAGAATTGTGGAGCAGTACCTCAATATAAGTTAAGTGCAGTATAAGCTGAAAATTTTAAATATAAGGGGGTGAGTATAATCCACATAGTTAGTGAGTAAGGTACAAAAACTATATATAATGACAATAAATGAAATTTTGAGAGTGGCAAGTCAAATCATCGTTTTCAAATTTATATTCATTTGCAATATATCGTGTAATTCAAAATAATATACATTCTTATCATAATAATGTGTCATGGGGTGTCAATCGATAATAAAATGCATTTTACCTATAGTTTGACCTAACTAGAATAACATCCACAAAGGGTCACCACGATATCATAAAAATAAACACACATTTTCTTTTAATCTCCTTCCCTTGATGTTGACACGCTCCTCACGTGGTACTCGTTTATTGCAGAGACAGGGGACTCAAATCCATGCTCCCGTGTTATTCCATCATGTCATCCCGTTGGGTAATCGCTTAATATCTTGGTAGGGAGTACACTATAATCACTATACACCATCCCATAATCATACACGTGTTATATGCCATCATTCATAAATCTTTACTCGTAAAAGAAAAAAATGACACTATTAGTTATCATAATATTAAGATACAATTTTCATAAAATACCATCTTAGGACATGCAACAAACACTAAAATATTTTTAAATCACATTTCAAAATTTATTTAGAAAAATCATTATCGAAACTTTTTTTTTTAATTTATAATAAAAAATAGTTCATCTCACTCTTGTTCGATAAACTAGAACAATTAGGGGGAGTGGCATAGCTCTCGTACGAAAAGTAACCCTATGTCTAATTTAAACAATATGTATAATTCATCAATTCAATTACTTTGATATTATCATATCGTCAGTCTACCAAATTCATATGGAAATGATTTTTTAAGATAAAATTTCAAATTCCATAGTTAGAGAAAATTTATACAAAACCTATTGCGTGTAGGTTTAGTAAAATCGTGACATTTTCCAAAATTTTGATCGAATTCAAACGATTCAAAATTTTCTCTTAAAGTTAAGACATATATTTTCAACTTTTATATTCAGACAAATCACAAATTCTAACCGCACGAATTTAGAAAATTTTATAACTTTTTTAGTCTAAGTTCTTAAAATCAACTTTGCACAGTTTCAGTAAAAATACCATAAATTTCAGCATACAACTCCGATTCAAGTGATTTTTAGCTCAAATTAAAAGTAAGACAAAGACCTTAAACTTTTAGATTTTATGTTTCTCCAAATTCCATATAGAAGATATATTAAAAATTAACACAAGAAACTAGTCATACATAGAGTATGAAATAGAGTAGGTGAAACATGTTGAACTTTTAAAAATTTCTAAAAATCGATTCCTTCTTGAAATATTTCACATAATGTACCATTTTAAAGTTTAAGAAGTCTAGTTTATATAGGAACAAATGGTTTAGATTTTTGATTTCTACATAATTAGATATCACTACAAGAATATACAAGATTCAATCCATAAATCAATAACTAGTATGGTAGTGTGGATACTAATGTAATTACTCATTATATAATCAAATTTTTGCACAAGTTAAGACATGTTACCTCCAATGTAAGATCCCTTGCTAACAATACATACAAACACTCCTTTGAATCCGTGAAAACGTTTTTTTCTATATCAACTTAGCAAAAATCAAATCACAAAGCAATATGAATTCCTATATAACACTTCTATACTTCTAATTAAAATCCAAGAATTTTCAAAAATGTTCATATCTCTTTGACTTTATGGGTGCACTTAAATTGGATATGAATTCTATATATTTCATCCAAGGGGGGTTAAATGAAGCAAATGCACCAAATTCTTCTTAAATAAGTTCTTTTATGAACTTAGCAAAACCTCCTTGACCATTAGATCACCCCATGCATTATCTCAACCATCCACTTGTCTTAGCACTCAACACATGCAATTGTTGATTCAAGCAAATTCCATGTACTCTATTAGGAGTCTTGTTGGCCATCCATGTCAAGAGAAGAAGTGTCACAACAAATACAAACTATTCTAATTAAATTTCATGCATAAATTGTCATCCTATGAGTTTTCTTGAATGTGGAACAATCCTATGTGGTGACTAACCAACCTTGCTGCCCTCTTGACCAATCATTTGGCTCCAATTGTCCATCCTTGAGTGGTTTGCAACCTAGTCCCTCCACTTTCCTTAATTGTAGTTAAACCTCTAATTTTTAACAAATTTGTATTTTTGATCCATATGAAATTTTATTCGAAATTTCTTAAAAAAGTGGAATTTTATTTAAATATCTTTATTTAAGTGTGTAGACATTTTCCTTAGCCATTTTTGACTTCTTTAGGCCTTGCAGGCCCTTACTGAGAAAATTTTCAACTTACCAATTAAATTCTCAATTTTAACGAATTTGAGGTGAAACCACAAAATAAATAAATAAATAATTAAAATTACATTTTAGATATCTCAAAATGATGTTAATATATATATAGAATCATGAGAAGTGGTACATGATATACAGTCACCAAAAATCGGTGTTATAGAATGTGTTTCTTCAAGTATGGCATTTCAGAGATCCTTATCCTTTAGGACACAAATGCATCTCCTACCAGTCATAATCCTATCCTCCCGAATTTAGAACTCACTGCCTTCCCCCTTTGGATCTTCTCAATTATACCTTTCAATTCGTCGTCGATCACTTAAAGCTCCCAAATATGATCCACCAAAATAGGTCTCACCATAAACTTGGCTAAGAGTACACCATAATTATCCTTAACCAAGTTGACTCCAATTGCTCAGAGTCCAACTAGATAAGAGAGGTAAGAACTTCCTGAGATTTCATACTAGAAGAAGAGGACTTTTAGCTCAAGGCGTCAGCAACCACGTTAGCTTTCCCGGGATGGTGGTCTATCACAAGATCACAATCCTTGATCAACACTAACCATCTTCGTTGCCTTAAATTGAGCTTCTTTTGTATGAGCAAGTATTTTAAACTTTTGTGATCGGTGAAGATCTTGCATGTGACCCTATATAGGTAATGTCGCCAAATCTTTATGACAAAGACAATGGTAGCTAGCTTTAAGTCATGAGTAGGATAGTACACTTTATATTTCCTTAGCTAGCGGAGGCACAAGCAATCATCCTATCACCTTGTATCAACACGCACCTTAGCCCTTGCTTATTGGCATCATTATATACGACAAAATCACTGCCACCACTAATAGGAAAAGCTAGGATGAGAGTAGACGTTAACATTTGTTTAAACTCTTGGAAACTATCCTCGCACTTTTCATTCCATTCGAATTTGACTCCTTTCCGAGCCAAATTAGACATTGGAGCTACTATCTTCGAGAATATATATAAATTTTCAATAGTAACCTGCTAATCTGAGGAAATTTTTCACCTCGGTAACATTTTTGGGTTGCTCCCACTTCAAAATGGCCTTTAACTTCTTTGGGTCTACTAAAATTCCATCCCCAAAAATCACATAGCCTAAAAACCCAATCTTTCTTAGCCAAAACTCACTCTTAGAAAACTTGGCATACAACCCTTTTATCCCTTAAGAGTTTGTAATATGATTGTGAGATATTCGGAATGCTTTTCATCATTCTTGGAATACACCCAGATATCGTTGATGAAAACTATGACAAACTTGTCAAGGTAAGCATGAAACACTCGGTTCATGAGATCCATGAAACTGCAAGAGCATTCGTCAACCCGAAAAGCATCACCAGAAACTCATAATACCCATACCGCATGCTAACCATGGTTTTGTGGATATCATCAACCTTGGTCCTCAATTAATGGTAACCCAATCTTAAATCTATCTTTGAAAACACACTAGACCCTTGATGTTGATTAAAAAGATTATCAATCCTTGGGAAAGGATACTTGTCCTTGATCATTGTCTTATTAAGCTATTGGTAGTCAATGCATTACGTCTTTCTTCATCAGAAACAGAATTGGAGCACCCCAAAGTGAGGTACTCGGTCGGATGAACCTTTTATCCAACAATTCATGAAGCTGAACCTTCAACTCTTTCAACTATATAGGTACCATTCGATATGGAGGGATTGAAATCGGTGTGATGTTGGGAACCAAATCTATGGTGAAGTCAAACTCTCGGAACGGCGGCAATCTCGACAACTCTTCTAGAAAAATATCTGGAAACTCATTAACTATGGGAATATCATTCAACTTAGGACTCTCCACCATGGTGTCAATAATGTGGTCTAAGTAAGCCACGCACTCTTTGTGTACTAGTCTCTATGCTTCAAGGGCCAAAATCATACAATTTGGAAACATCCGATGCTCGCAAGCAAAGACAAGTGTTGGACCCCTAGTTTCTGGAATTCTACTTCCTTCGTGAAACAATTCACTGATGTTCGATGAAAATGCAGCCAATCCATACCCAAGATGGTGTCAAAATCGTTCATCTCTAATGGAATCAAATCCGCTTAAAGAGTTACCTCACCAACCTTTACGTCACAATCCTTATACATGATTTCTATCAGTTGTTCCCCCAAAGGAGTGATAACAAACAACTCTTCTACAAGTAGAGTTAGAGGCCTATCAGAATGCCTAGCAAAACTCATACTCACAATTGAATTATTAGATCTTGTATCTATTAGCAGACGAGTATCAATATAAAAAATTTTCATTGTACCTATTGATATAAACAATAAACCAATTATTAGTTAATACACAAATTATATGATTCATATATGACTCCTCATAATATTTCATTACACTATACAATCATAAATATTTTGTATATTTACCTATCCAAGAAATCATACTATTGATATAACCATAACGTCATACCATTCATGTACAAATAATACTCTTAAAACCAATAGTTCTAGATCCAAAGATCATGATTTAAATATATAGTCCAATCTTATGCATATACTAATGACCATATGAAGATCATATCATCAACATATTTCAAATCATAACCACATATCATCTACATTGCATTTCTAAATTATCTAGTTCAAGTTTTCAAAGGATTTTACTTGTAACCACGTCCAGATTGACTTGAGTCTCTTCATTTGTCATGGCATAAATTCTTGCCTAAGCCCCTGGTTGGAGACGTTAAATAGAGTTGGCTACAGTGTTGCTTCCAATCCCTATTCTTAGAGTGGTACTAGTGTGAGGTGTTAAAGCAGTACTTGGGCCGCCTTTGGAGCCACTAGAAGGACCCTGATCTTGCCGATTCCCTTAGCCTTCAACATTCAACTTGGGGCAAGAGTGCCTAAAGTGACCCTCTTTCCTACAATGGTAGTATCTTTTGGATCCCTTACATGGACCCGAGTGATTTCCCTTACAATTTGTGTAAAAATTCTTTTTGCTTTTATTCGATCCAACACTAGAGCTAGGAGCATTTGGTTTGATGGACAATTGGCTTTGAGGAGTACTAATTGACCTGGAGAAAGAACCACCACTACAAAAGCCAGCGTCCTTGCTCTTTTTGGAGATTTAGCCCAGTATGAACCTACCGGGTCATTTTTTCTTCCTATGATGCTCCTTAATCTTGTCTCTCTCAAGCACTATTTGCTCGGCCCTCAAGACCAACTGTAGAACATTCTAGTAAGTGAAATTCTCTGTAACCGACATCCTCTCTCGAATGTTTAAATTCAAGCCATCCCCGAACTTGAAATGCCTATATTCCTTAAAGGCTATTATCTCCAAAACAAATGAGGATAAACTTTTAAACTTCACTTCATATTCCGCTACCGACATACTTCCTTGATGAAGATGGAGGAACTCTCTTCTTTTTAAATCCTGATCAAATTAGGTTTAAAACTTCTCATCGAATTCTCTAAGGAATTTGTTCCAAGTAAGAGCCATGGCTGCTCTTTCCTTCACACCATCCCACCAAGTATTAGCATCATCATCCAATAATCTTATGGCCACCGTATGTTTCAACTCATCATCAATTTTCATGTCCGTTATAGCTTCTCGGACCCTCTTAATCCATTTCTTGACCACCAAAGGATCGTTAGAACCCGAGAATGTCTCACACCCAAGTTGTCTGGCTTCCTTCAATAACTTGGATAGTTCAACGGTTGGTCGAGTATACGGTTTAGCCACCAAAGTAGGAGGTGCTACCGGTACCGTTGGAGGGACTAGTGGAACCATTGGATTAGGAGGTGGGGGTGGAACTTGGATTTGAGGTGGTGTTTGGAGATGTACTCCATATGCATTCCACCACTTGGTCTATTGCCAGAGATCATCGAATGGCGGTGGAAGAATCCCGGTTGGAGGAAACCACTACAAAAAAACAAGAATTCAGCGATGAATTTTAGCAATGACAAATATTCGTCGCAAATCTGCAACAAATATAGCAACAAAAAATGGTATCGTCGTAAATTAGCCACGATTTTAGCAACAAAAAATTTTGTCTTAAATTTAGCAACAAAAAAAATTTTCGTTACAAAATTTATCGCTAATTTTTTAAGCAAAATTCGTTGCAAATTTGTGACGAAAAAAAAAATTAGTTGCTAATTTGCAACGAATTTCAAAATTCGTCGCTAAATTTGCAACGAATTTATAATTCTTCTCAAAATTTACAACGAATTAAAAATTCGTCCCTAAATTTGTGACGAATTTAACAATTCGTCCCTAAAAAATGATTATTTGTCGCAATAAATTCGATTATTTGTTGTTAAATTTATTGCATATTAGCGACAAATATAATATTTGTGGCAAAATTCGTTGCTAAAATTTATTTTTTTAATTACTTGTATTAGAAACATTTTCTAATATTAAAAAATGATTTGTAAATAGTGATATGCACTGATAACGTATAGTATCTTAAGATGTTCACAAAACTTTATATAAAATAGTTTATTAATTATCTGTTTATATAAAAGAATAATAATATAGTGTAATCTTTTGAATTGATACATTCATTTTCTATAACTTTTCAAATCTTATAAATTGTTACAAAAGATTATTATTGGTACATTCATTTTTAATTCATTATCTGTTTAATTTTCCATTCCCAGCACTGATAACTTTATCTTATAAATTTGTTTAAATATTCGATTCACTAAACTAAGTGTTAAAGTAGAAATACTTGCTAATTAATGATCAATATAATGAATGTTTTTTATAATTATATCATAGTATGCAAATATTGTTAATAGTTTGTCTATTTAGTTTCTATTTTAGTACATTCAATGAGTTATTTGTCAGAAATCATAAGTATCGTTGCTAAATTCATTGCAAATTGTAAAGGAAAAAATTATTTGTTGCTAAATTCGTTGCAAATTGCGATGAAAACATATATTCATCAGAAATTTAGGAACAAAAAATTTTTGTTCCTAATTTCAATATATTCAGCACTTCCTTCTCACTCGTACTCTTACTCTCTCTCTCGCTTTGTTCATTTTCAAATAGCCACGAAGGTGGTTCTGCAAAGGGATGAAAAAAATTTCGTCCCTGAATCAACGAAAAAAATATTCGTCCCTGATTCAAGGATGAATTTAGGGACAAAAAATTTTTGTCCCTAATTTCAATATATTTATCTCTCCTTCTCACTCGCACTCCACTCTTACTTTCTCTCTCTCTCGCTCTCTCTCTCTCGCTTTGTTGATTTTTGAATAGCTGTGAAGGTGGTTCTGCGAAGGGATGGCGGAAGGGATGCTGGATTTGCGATGGTGTTAAGTAATCTCTCTCTCTCTCGCCCGTAGATGGTAGATCTAGCGGCTAGCTGCCGGATCTGAGTCTAGAAGGTAGATCCGGCGGCCAAGTCGCCGGATCTGCCCTTCGCGGGCCAACCACGACAAGGAGCCGCAGCGTGGGAAGAAATGATGAGAGTCCTATTGATCCCAATTTGAAGTCATTCTCAAATTTTAACTACCTTGGTCAACCAAATGGACCATGTAAGCGAAGATACTTAACTGGTCAAGAATGGCAGGCAGCCCATATATATATTTTACTGAACTGTCCAGAAGTGACGTTATATTTCGAGTTAGTATATATTTTTTATTTTATGTATTTCTTATGTCGTAAATTGTTTATGTTAAAATTTATTTTCTTTGATAGTAAGATTTTCCAAAACGTATATTCTAAACTTTTGACACATGAATTTGATTGTTTCTTCGATGAAGAATTTGTACCATGGTCCAAAAAATATGTAAGTAGATTATAAATTATTTAAATATTTACTTTAAAACATATTAACATATTTATTTGACTTTAGATCCATGATAATCAACCTCAAGTTGAGCAAATATTGTTAACCCATCTGTCCTGGGGTCCAAAATCAATGGTACGAGCTTGGCCAGCATATTTCATAAACGGGTATAATTTTCATATGGAGGAATATGGAATTGGGAAAACGATAATGAATAGTGGGGTTTGTGTTCAGTCATCCAGTGATGGTAAAGGTCAAAATGATTTTTATGGTTTGTTGGATGAAATCATAGAGGTAGAGTACCCTGATCCAAAATTATGGGTTGTTTTATTTATGTGTCACTGATTTGACCCTGTCAAAGGAATGAAAGTGCATCTATAGTTTAATTTGGTTGAAATAAATCATAAGAAATTGTTTAAAAGATATGAACCGTTTGTGTTGCCACAACAAGCGATTCAAGTATTTTATGCTTCATATCCTAGTTTGAAATGTGACAAAATTGATTGGTGGGTTGTTATAAAACAAAAGCACGGAAAAAAAATTGAGGAATATTGGGAAGACATAGCATATCAATAAGAGGAAGTTGTCAATACATTTCAGACCAAAAAATATAATATTCCAACGTTACAAGATCCCAGCGGAGTAGTGATAGATGTGGATGCAAGTGAAATTCATGAAGAAGATGATGAAGAATCTAATTTTGAGACAAATGATGAGGATGAGAATGAGGATGTTGATGATAATGATGTTGAAAAGTCTAATTTTGAGATACATGATGAGGATGAGGATGACAATGAGGATTTTAATTTTTGATGATGGGTAAGTTTTGTTCTCTAAATATAATAAAAATCGGAAATTTATCTATTTATTGTCTCATTCTTAAATTTATATTTCATTTGTTAATATACTATCTTTTTTTCTATAGGTCATTAAAGAAGATTTCTTAACATATTGGTGCCTTGTTTCGTTGCATTTAATTTGTCAAATTAAATATTGTAAGTTTATCCATGCTCTTCATTATGCATCTGATGAAATGTGGCGATCACATCCGACACGTTCTAAATTTTAAATATTGCATTTAATTTGTCAAATTAAATATTGTAAGTTTATTCATACTCTTCGTTGCATTTAATTTGTCAAATTAAATATTGTCAATCGAGAGTTGATAACTCCTTACGGAGATTCGTAAGTACTAAATTTTAAATTTTCAGATGTATTATTTCTTTTATTTATAAAACAAAGTATTTTTTTAACTATCTTGTTTATTTAACATTGCTAGTTTGAAACTTTATGATGGATTTACAAATTGTGTACATGTTATTCACGAGCTTAATAGAATAGTGAATAACCATTGGAGAGGGGATTTGATGACTTACACAAGCACTCCGGAAGAAATAAAAGAGCAATGGTAGAGCGAGTTCAAGGTAAGTTATCCCAATCAATTTATATATGAAATTAAGTCAATAACTTTATAATCAATTGGTTTTTTTTCCATTGCTGCGACTATTCACTTGGAACGAGACTGAAAAGTTAGAAGTAAGAAGGATTTTCAAGAAAAAATGTGGCGATCACATCCGACACGTTCTAAATCATGCGAAGAGATACGAAAAAAAGCCAAACTGCAACATTGAGCAAAATTGAGGCATGATTGTGAATTTTTGGGAATCGGAGGAGAGTAAACGAAGGAGTGAGCGGAATAAAAAGAACCCAGCTTATAATTAAGGGGAATTGTTGACGACGTATGCGGGAGGTTCGATCAATATCGGTGAGCATAGAAATAGATTGGTAATTTTATACAAACACTCATTTTTTAATCTAATTTAAACTATTTCATTATTTCTAACAGTGTTTTTTTATTTTAGGCCAAGAAAACAGGGACCGAGCCTTCATTCATAGATACTTTCACACGCACATTTCAGAAAAAAGACAAGACTTGGAGTGGGGAGAGAGCTAGAGCAATTTAAGTTTGTAATTTCAAAACTTCCAATTATTTAATAAACATTTTCAATGTTGATTTGAACATATCATAACAATGCAGGAAGATAAATTTAAGTTTCTCCCAATTTTATTTTTATTGCTGACTTGATTTTTTTATTTCTAATGAATTACTTGATAGAGATTCTCTTTTTTTTTTTCATAAATTTCAACTAATTCAATGTTAATTATAAATGTTCATAATTTAAATCCTATATAGTCTCACGATTTATGTTACAAATTTTTTTATTTTCTTTCATATATATATATATCTAATCAAGATTATATGTGCTTGTATTATATTGTTATTGTAAATTTATTTTAATTTTTCTCATGACAATACAGGAGAAATATGATGAGTAATCACGCAGAAGTTCGAGTGCTAGTGATGATGCTGCGGACCTGAGCCATCTGTTGATAACATGAAAACATGGCTCGAGGTGACTGGTGGACCAAAAGGGGGTAGAGTAGTTGGGTTAGGTTCTTTGAACAGAACTTACAAAATCACTGGTTCATCTTCTTCCACCCCACCAGTAGTCAGGGCAGAACTAAATCAATTGAATCAAGAGGTGAGCCATTTGAAGGAGTTACTGCTGTGAAGAGACAGGAATTCAATGAACTTTAAGCAAAGCACACGCAAGAAATGAACGAGTTTCGCACGCAGCAAATGTTATTCATGTAGCATCTTCAGTTAGCCTCCGCTCCAAGTCAGATTCCCCCTTCTATTTCTCCTCTTAATAATGCTCGCGATGGTCATGAAGGTGATGATTTCTTCGATGATGATTATGATGATGATGATGGTGGAGCTCGCGCTTGAAATTTTGTACTGTTATTTGACTGTTACATTTTGATACTCGTTATATTGATTTTTGTAGTTATGTATGGTTATTGATATTTTAACATTTATACTTGATATTGCTTTTATTTTTGATATTACTATTATGATTTCTTGTTGAATTTTTAACTTGTTGATCTTATTGAATAGTTAGTTATATTGATGACTATAGATGGATGAAATTTGATATAAAAAATGATTTGGTTGATTAATTGTTGATGGCGTTGGATGAGCAAGTATAAATACATGTTATATAGGGAAAAATGGTCCAAATATGCCAATAAAATTTATCTTTGTTGCAAAATACATATTCGTCGCAAAATTTGTCCCTGAAAACTATGTACGTCGAAAATTTCGTTGCTAAAATTGAATTGTAAATTTTGATTAACAACGAATTTTGCAACGAAAAATATTTGTCACAAATTTGCGACAAATTCTGCGATAAATTTTTTTCGTTCCTAATTTGCCACGAATTGCATTTCTTTACAAAAATTCTAACGGAAAAAACTATTCGTCACAAATTTGCGACGAAAATTAGATTCGTGGCAAATATGCAACAAAAAATATTTTGTGGCAAATTTGCGACGAATTATTTTTCGTTACTAATTTGCGACGAATAACTTATTCGTTGCAAAATTTGCAACAAATATTTTTTCGTCGCAAAATTTGTGACGAAAATGTTATTCGTCTCAAATTTGCAACAAATAAGTTTTTGGTCGCAAATTTTGCAACGAAAATTTTATTTGTTGCAAATTTGTGACGAATAACATTTTCGTTGCAAAATTTGTCGCAAATTTGTGACAAATGTTGTAACAAAAAAACATTTGCTGGAAATTTTTGTGACGAATAATTAATTTTTCGTCCCAAAATTTTTCGACAGGTTATTAGCAACGAAAATAAATTTGTTATAAAATTCGTCGCAAATTTGTTTTGGGACTAATTTTTCTTGCAAATTCGTCGCAAATTGATGTTTTTTCTTTGTAGTGAACGTGGATTGTCCGAATCACAGATATTAGTCAAAATTTTATTTTTTATGAATATGATATTTAGGCAATGAGATCACTTCCACTGTTCATAAAAGGTCTTTTCTGCCACAGAGCTGATATTGATTGCGAGATATGGATCATCTTTCTGGATTACTGCAAAAAAAATATGCTTTTAGCGATGGATTTACTGATGTAATTTTAGAAAAAATCATCGCTAATTTTTTCAATGATGGATTTAGCATTCATATGGTTGGTATTTCTATTTTGACTATTTAAGCACAAAACCTTTAATTCATTATTCTTACCACACAGTGGCTATTTCGATGTGTCTGTGACTCATAACTGTTTTGGGTCTTCTTCACTGAAAGGTATAATAATAGAAGTAGTTGATAGGGTAGTTCAGGCAGTTAATGTATAGTTCAGGTTGTTAATGTAGTTATTTTAGACTACTAGATCATTTGCAATAGAGGAAGCAATTGAATAACTGTAGCTTTGGACACATAGAGCTTGTAAGAGAAGTACAAAATACTATAAAGGAAGACATAAAACAAGAATGAAAGTTAGTTGTTTTCTCTTCTTTCTATATGTCAATTCTCTCGTTCTCTATCTCTCTTTCTCTCTCTTCTCTCTCTCTCTTTCTCTCTCTTTCTTTCTCTCTTTCTATCCCTTCTATCTTCCCTCAGAACCCAGTACAGAGTCCTTTTCTGATAGTTTCAGTAGCTAAATTCTTAGAAAGAATAATGGAAGCATTTAGTGTGCTTTCCTTGTCAACTTGATAAACTCCTGTGAGTCGACTTCTCCTTAAGGTTGTGACAAATTTGGTATCAAAGTAGCTCGATTCTTGGCTAAGGAAACTAAGGAAAAATGGCAGACAGAACTAGGTATAAGATCATCGATGAGTAGCTTAAGAAGCAAGAAGCTAGAATGCAAGAAGTATCCATCGAAATTAAAGAAATTCCGATCGAGTTTGGAAAAAAATTAGAAGAACAAGTTTAGAGGTTGGAAACTCTCATTGTTGGTATGGAAACAAGGATTAGTAATTGTGGGAAAGTGAGCAAAAGTACATAAGTGGATCAGGAAACCAACACTTCCTAAATCACCCCTCCTACCCACTCCACTAGAAGGAAGAATCAGGAAAGATCTAGTGTTTCCCACCTATAAGAAAGAATTAGTAGGGCGAGGACAGTTACCTCCATCATCAAAAATAGATCTTCCTTTCTTTAGTGGGGAGAATCCCCATGCTTGGTTGTAGAAATGCAGTAAGTTTCTTGCTATACATCAAGTTCCAAACTTCCTTTGGGTAGATACCATTGAGATGTATTTGGAAGGGAGAGTAGAAAACTGGTTCCAAGGATTAAAGTTGTTCAAGAAAGAAGTCGATTGGAGTAAGTTTTCTCAACTTTTATGTCAACAATTTGAAGCAAAAGGAGTATAAGATGAGGTTGAGGAATTCAATAAGCTATAGCAACAAGGAAGTATAGCTGAATTCCAAGAAGGTTTGAGGAATTATGGACCATTATGCTGTAAAAAAAGCCCAAAGCTTCTTGAATCTTATTTTATTTCCAACTTCATGAGTGGGGTAAAGGAGGAAGTAAAACCTATACTAAGGATGTTAAAACCAACTACGTTATTTCAAGCCTTTGAAATTGGAGCTTTGCAAGAACAAGCTTTAGAGCTTTCCAAATAGAGGAAGGGTGAATCTAGTAGGAAATGGGACTTGGGAGAAGCCCAAAATGGAACCAAGAAGTGGGAACAAGGGAGTAATACTCTCATAAGTTCTCAAAACAAAGATACTACAGTATCAGTTGAATCCAACACTGAAGATAGATTACCAAGAATCTCTTCCCAAGAATTACAACAAAGGAGGATCAACAACTTATAGATTCAAGCATCTCAACCTCATTATAGAAGCAAAATCTGAATAAGTAAAGGAAAATGAGACATCTATGCAATGAGCTGTTGAGGTATCACTATGTGCTCTTTTTAATTCCTTAAATAGGAAAACAATATCACTGCAAGGTTTACTAAAAGGAAGGACTATAACAATAATAGTAGACACTGGTAGCTCTAACAGTTTCATCAATCACACACTAGTAGAGAAGCTCAAAATGAGGCTAGAAGCCGATGAACCACTTCATGCCATATTAATTGAAGGGAGTAAAGTCAACAGTCACAACAAGATTAGAAGAGTAAGGTGGATCATAAAAGGATATCAATTCACTTTTGATTTAAAGATGATCAAATTGGGAAACTAGGACATTATCCTAGGTGTAGACTGGATGTTTAATTTCAATCCTATTACCTTTGATTTTAAGCAACTTCAAGTTAAGCTCACAGATGATAGTGGGGAGTTGGTGCTAATAGGACAGGCAAAGAACTCTACAATGAGACTCATCAAGGGTAAGGACATCAAAGAGTTTTACAAAGTTATCTCACTCTGGTAACTAAATCAGAGGCTACACTATAACCAATACCTTCACCAATTTTAGAATAGCTCCAGCAGTTTCAAGACATTTTTGCTGAACGCAAGACATAACCTCCCATAAGATCCCACGATCACCATATTCCTCTTAAACCTGAGGCTCAACCCTTCAAGATCAAGCCCTACATATATCTACACTCACAAAAGATAGAGATTGAGAGATACGTAGAGGAGATGTTAAGCAATGGCATCATCATGACCAACACCAGTCCTTTTGCTTCTCCAGTGCTGCTGGTAAGGAAGAATGACAACACCCGGAGGTTCTACATGGATTATAGACAATTGAACAACCTCACTCCCAAACATCGATGAGCTCTTAGATGAATTGTATGGATCTAAAGTATTTTTTAAGATGGATTTGAGGGCAGGATATCATCAGATCAAGGTTCAAACTGGTGACATTGCTAAGACAGCTTTTCAAACACATCATGGCCATTTTGAATTTCTAATAATGCCTTTTGGATTGACTAATGTTCCAACTACCTTTCAATCACTCATAAACCACATCTTCCAACCATATCTCATGTGCTAGTATTCTTTGATGATATATTAATATATAGTCCTAACATAAAGACCCATGTACAAAACCTTATGGAAGTCTTCTTAATCTTGAGACAGCACAAATTATTTGCTAAGAATACTAAATACACATTTACTCAACCACAAGTAGAATATTTGGGGTACATAGTATCCAAAGTAGGAGCGCAGATAGACCCTCAGAAGGTTGATTGTATACAGACCTAGCCTATACCAAAAACTGTCAAAGCTCTTAGGGAATTTTTCGGTCTGACAGGGTATTACAGAAGGTTTATTAAAGGCTATGGAGTTATAATTGTTAGAAAATTGTTGTCGAAACCTAATATATTTTGATGGTAATAAAACTTTATATGTGTTTCTAATAATTTATCAAATGTGTAGGTATTTAGAATATGTAATGCAGGGTTATATATATAAATATATATAATTGATAAGAGAACATTGTCACAGAAGTAGGGTAGAAACAAGATGATGGGCAGAAGCCGTATGATGGGTAGAAGTAGTAGAGTTTTGACAAGTTTTTAACTGCTGCGATTTTGTTCTATTTTCAAAACCTAGCTCAACATATCGAGTGCAGATTGGGTGCTGTACTTGACCGATAAGACTATCCAGGTTGATGATTCAATATTTAGTGAAATCCAATTATTTACTGAAGGTAAATTAAAGTTTCAGGCTGATTTTTAGGAGATTTTTAGTCTTATATATCTTCTCCAACTCTTAAAGTTTTTGAATTTCAATTTCTCCTCATAATAACAGTGTTGTTAGAGTTTGAGTATGTATTCCCGAAATGGGAATGGAGCCGATATTAAGAGAACGGCCTCCGTGAACCTCGTTGAGAGCCGTTGTCGAAGATCCCACTTTATTGCAGTCCTCATTTTTTTTAGGGAGTAGGGCAGCAACCAGTTCCCACAAGGACTGCAGACTATCCAATTTCGAGCGCTGGTGGTTCATCTCTCAATGTCGTGACGCTCTTCCAGATTTTGGCAATGCTCTTCTCCAAGGTATCCAACCTCGTTTCCATTCGCTTTTAAGTCATGAATAGGATGTAAAAGAGAGAGAAAAAAAAAAACAGAGACGGACAGAGGGAAATAGAGAGGAGCAGGGGAAGAGAAGGTAGGTCGGACCAATTTCTAACAATTGGTCCGACCTACCTGAAGCTATCTTCTTTTTTCCCTCCCCCTTCCTGCTTCCCTTCATATCTTATTTATAGCCTAAGTTCCCTTCAATCACCCAATATTCCCTCAATAGTAAATTGTTGCCCTTCTAACTTCCTCTAACAGCTTTCATGCCTTTACGGTTACTTCCCTAACAAATTTCCAAAAACTAATGTGTCTCCAAAGTCTAAATCCTATGCAGGAAAATTCAAAAAAAACAAGGATAAAAAGAAAAACAAAGAAGAAGTTATGTGCTATGAGTGTAAAAAACTAGGACACATCAAATATGAGTGCCCAATCATCTTCAAGAAAATCCAAAAATTTCAGAAAAAGGGGAAGGCATTGATGATTACCCGGAGTGATTTGGAAGATTCTGATTCTGATTCTGACTCAGAAAATTCAAAAAATTCTGATGAAACAAACATCTGTCTGATGGCTGATTTACAGGTGAAATCTGATTATGAAAATTATGAAAATTATGAAAATGATGTTTCTGATGAAAATGACATACTGAATCTGATTTCGGAGTTTAAATGCAGGATACTGGACTTAGAACATGAAAAATATCTTCTGAAACAAACTAACATGCTGCTGAATTCTGAAAATGAGGTTTTTAAGTTTGAAATCATGTTCTAAGATCTAAAAATGAAACTATAAAATTGAAAAATTTTACAATAAATGATGAAATATATGTGCTAAAAACTAGAATAGAGGAGCTGTCTATATCCATTAAAAATACAGTTCAAAAGTTTAATGAAAGTGATCAAAAGCTAACTAGACTTCTTGCA
The DNA here is from genome assembly GCA_033439265.1 of Dillenia suffruticosa. Classification (NCBI taxonomy): domain Eukaryota; kingdom Viridiplantae; phylum Streptophyta; class Magnoliopsida; order Dilleniales; family Dilleniaceae; genus Dillenia; species Dillenia suffruticosa. Next base: position 14,730,290 of record JAVTVX010000001.1, read on the forward strand.
ATTCAAAGACATGACTCTTCTAAGAGTGGTGTAGTTTAACAAAACCATATTTGAAGGAAAAATTATAGAAAACAGAAAGTTTCAGACTATAGAAAAGGTAAAAGCAATGGTCATAGAGCACAGTATATAGGGATAGAAAAAGTTATTATCCTGCCAGTTTTAACAGAAATTTTAGAAACACATCAGGACATAAAAAATATGATTTTTCACAAGTTAAATATAAATATATGGATAAATTTCAGAAAACGAACAATAATTACAATTGCTATTATTGTCATAATTGTTAAATTTTGCTACTTAAACATACTTAGTTATACTCGAGAAAAATTTACTCCAAGTACGAACTTGTTATCTAGAGGACCCAAACTAGTTTGGGTTCCTAAAAACAGATGATTCGTTTGTTTAACTTGTGTAGGAACACGAGACTAAAGTAAAATTTAGTTGCTTTATCTACAGCCGAGTAAGAATATGTGTCAACAGGAAATTGTTTTGCTCAAATTTTATGGTTGAAACAAAAATCAAGAGATTATGGACTAAATTATAAAATTATTTTGATGAGATGTGATAATACAAGTGTTATACGTCTAAATCATTCTAGATCTAAACATATAGAAGTTAGACATCATTTTATAAGATATCATGTTTTAAATTGAGATATTGTTCTAAAATATGTTTATATAAAAAATCAATTAGCAAATATTTTCACAAAACCACTAGATAGAGAAAGATTTGAATTTATTAGAAATGAGATTGAAGTATGCTTTCTATTTTAAAGGAAGAGAATGAAATATAGAAGTTTGGTAGAAGTAAGGATAGAAGTATAATAGTAATTATACATATAAAAAAAACTCTTATTTTCTTTCTTAACAAACAGAACCTTCCTCTCATGAAAACCCTAGAGCTAGAATCTCAAGATTTCTCTCCAAATCTGAGATGGCTCATCAAAAATCTCAATGTTTAGCTAACAGATCTTGTGCGCTTACTAGTATTTCTACTGAATCTCTTGTTAATTTGGTGAATGGAAGTTCATCTGAGAGTAACGATCCAAACTTACACTCCCTATCTCTTGAAAATTCCTCATCTCCAGAAAATTCTTCATCTTCCGAAAATTCTTCATCTCAGGAAATAGAGATTCCTTCAATAGTTGAATCGTCTAGGATCAAAATCACTTCAATAACCAAGCGTGCTTTGAAGGTAAATGTTCTTCCTGCAAGAATTCTGGATTTTGAATTTTTTGAAAAGAATGGGTTAGAAATTGAAAGGCTTCTTGATAGGATTGGTTGTATTAGTTTATCTACTGGTTCACAAACATGCTGGAAGCAGATAACCTTTGATTTCTATAACAACTTAAACACTACAAATGCAGACAATTTGATAACAAAGATTGAAAATCATCCGGTTACCATAACTAAAGAAGATATATCTGCTTGCTTAAAACTGAAAAGGACTGCAGATTCTTCTTTATCAAATCTAAACAATAAAGAATTATATGATCTACTTGGTGGCAAAGATGATGTAGAAAACAAATACTTGTACTGCACAGATTTTCCTTTGTTAGTTAGAATCATTCACAAGATTCTGGCTCTGTACATTACTCCAAGGAATGGAAGCATGACTACTGAACTATTGAGAATGCCAAGATTATTGCTGCAATGATTTTGAATAAAGAATTAGACTTAGTTAACATTTTTATGTCTCACATTAGAAGGAATATGAATATGAGGCCTTATGGTAATGTGTTGTCGAATCTTTTAGAGTATAAAGGCTTTGATTTCTCTGAATTAAAGGAGTAACTGAGAATGTTCTTACACTTGGTGATACTTGCATTAATCATATGGGTATTACCATATCTGATGACAAATTTTGGAAACATAGATATGGAAAATTTTGGCAAGAAAATCTAGATGAAACAAATAGAGTAGAAACTGACTTTAAACAGAATATGAATGAACAAACAGTTTCTGAATTACCCAGATCAAGACATGAAATGGGAGAATCTTCTAGGAAAAGAAGGAAGACAACTACAAATCCTGTGCATTATTCCTCAGACAAACCAGAATGGGTTAGTGGACTAGAAGATAGAATCAATATCTTAGAAGGATAGGTAGATCAATGTATGAATTTACTGCAGACAGTGTAGAAAGACCTATCTGTTTTGCTTGAAAATTGTCTAGATTTCTAGGTACATTAATGAATGTAGGACAACTACTATTATTTTTGAATTTCACAATTTTTTTTTCATGTATCCTTCATTTCCCTTAATGAAAGCTACACTTTTCTTCCTCGTAAGTGCCTCATTTATCTACTGTTGTTTGTTTTTTATGAAACATAAAGGTGGAGATATAATAAAATGCACAAAAATGAAAGGTATTAAGGGGGAGATGACTGGATCTATGTATTATTTATGTTTACTTATTCATGAATTAAGGGAGAGAATGGGGAGAATGTAATAGGATTGCATATCATATTGTGCTGAATGTATTTATCGCATGCTGTGTTGTGAGCATATCATTCTTCATTTTATTTAAGGTTTTGTTGTCATAAAAAGTGGGACATTGTTAGGAAAATTGTTGTCAAACCCTAATATATTTTTATAGTAACAAAACTTTATATGTGTTTCTAATAATTCATCAACTGTGCAGATATTTAGAATATGTAATGCAGGGTTATATATATAAATCTATACAACTAGTTAGAGAACACTGTCACAAAAGTAGAGTAGAAACAAGATGGGTAGAAGTAGTGTGATGGGTAGAAACAATAGAGTTTCGATAAATTTTTAATTACTGCGATTTTGTTCTATTTTCAAGACCTAACTTAGCATATTGAGTGCAGATTGGGTGTTGTACTTGACCAATAAGACTATCCAGGTTGATGTTTCAATTTCTAGTGAAATCCAATTATTTACTGAAGGTAAATTAAAGTTTCAGAATTTGACTTCAACATTTCTGAAATTCAGGCTGATTTTTAGGGTTTTTTTAGTCTCATATATCTTCTCTAACTCCTAAACTTTTTGAATTTCGATTTCTCTTCATAATAAGAATATTGTTAGACTTTAAATTCAAAAAGTTATAACATTAAAAAGGTTTTTTTGAAGCTTCTAAACTGAATGCTGAAAATAAGGATATGAAAACAGTCAAGGCTAGTTCTGAAGGCATATTGAAAGACTTATATCATTTCAAAATAAGCAGAATTTCAGTAGAACTCGAATTGAACTTTGAAGAGCAATATTTAGTCCATATTTAAAAGATTTTACAGATCATTTTTGGGACTTGGGTTGAGAGAAAAGATAACCTGAAAATACTTACTCAATCTCTATTTTCTACTATATTCTTACTGTTCATTGTGTTTTTCTTGTTTGTAACCTTTATTTTAGTTTTTGTATAGACTCACAAGTCTAAGGGGAGTGTTAGAAATATTCTCTTGGGTTGATAGGCTTGGTGTAAGAGAGTTTGAGTTAAGTGAGTGTATGACTAAGTCATCTTCAAGGGAGAAGGTGTAGATTGTCTACATCTCGGCATTATAATGATTTTGTAACTCTCATCACATAGTAAAAACTAGCTATCGCTGGACCTTGACTTGCTGAGCTAGAAGAGTGGACGTAGATACAAGGCCGAACCACTATAAATCGGGCTTGATCTCTCTATCTTTTCTTTTTATTTTTCTGTATTTACATACACTTGCATTTTCATGTTCTATCTAGTTTGGTCTTAGGTTTTAAGCTAGATTTTAAATGAAGTAAAATCTACAATTGAAGCAAACCAATTCAACCCCCTTCTTGGTTTCATTGGGACCAACAATAACAAAGCCCATGATTGATCTCCTGAAAAAAGATAACTTTTGCTGGAATGAAGACTCTGACAAAGTATTTTATCAATTGAAAATGGCAATGATTTTAGCTCCAGTCATGTGACTGCCTAATTTCTCCAAAGCTTCATAGTAGAGATTGATGCATGCTCGAAAGTATGGGGAGTAGTTCTAATGCAAGAAGGTCAACCTATTGCTTATCTGAGCAAGGCTTTAGGACCCAGGAGTCAAGGACTATCAATATATGAAAAGGAGTTGTTAGCTATAGTGATGAGAGTGACAAAGTGGAGACATTACTTGATTGGGTATCACTTTGTCATCAGGACTAACTATCAAAGTTTGAAATACTTACTGGAGCAAAAACTAATTATCACACTTCAGCATAAATGGCTCACAAAATTACTTGGCTTCGATTATGAAATACAATATAAAAAAGGAACTGAAAATAAGGCAGTTGATGCATTGTCAAGAAGAGGATTGTTATCAGAAGAAACACACAAAGGAGAAATAATGGCAATATCCATAGTGCAACCAAAATGGTTGAAGGAGGTAACTCAAAGCTATGAAGATGATGATGAGTGCCAAACTTTGATAGCCCAACTTACTCTTACTGCAAACAATGTTGCAGACTACTAGTTTCAAGGAGGTATTCTCAAGTTAAGAAAGAAGATTTATGTGGGGAAAGGATCTCAGCCCAAATTAAGAATTATTCAGCAAATGCATTAGTCAGCTATTGAGGGGCATTTGGGATAGCAGTGTACTTTGCAAAGGATTAAGATAGCATTTTATTGGCCTGCAATGAAGTCTGATATGGTGAAAATGGTATAGTAATGTGATCTGTGCCAAAGAAACAAACATGAAAACATACCCTATCCTGGTCTTCTTCAGCCATTACCTATTCAATCACAAGCATGGTCCCAAATTAACATGGATTTCATAGAAGGATTACCAGAGTCTCACGGCTATGACACAATTTTGGTGATAGTTGATAGACTTACAAAATTTGATTATTTTGTGGTACTCCAACATCCTATTTCTACAAAGACAATAGCTCAGTCATTTGTAGACAATGTTTTCTGGCTTCATGGCTTACTAGACTCCATAGTCATAGACAGAGATAAGGTCTTCACCAGCACATTTTGGCAGGAACTTTTCAGATTGGTTGGTAACAAACTATAGCTTACAACTACCTATCATCCACTGACTAATGGTCAGAGTGAAAGATTGAACCAGTGTCTGGAGTGTTACTTGAGCTGTATAACTGCAAACAGGCCAAGACCTTGGTCACATTGGTTAAGCTTGGCAGAATAGTGGTACAACACTAACTTCTACTCGAGTATTCAAACAACTCCTTTTGAAGCCTTGTATGGATATCAACTCAGGACTATTCCTTTTGGTCTTTACATGGATTCCATTCTTCCTGCTTCTGAAAATTTTATTCGAAATAGACAGGGTATGCTACAAATATTACATGATCTCGTTGCAGAGTTCAGAATATAATGAAAACTTAAGCTGATCAAGGAAGGACTGAAAGAGAATTCGAGGTTGGAGATTTAGTTTACTTGAAGCTTCAACCCTACAGACAACAATCTATTGGATTGAGAAGACAACTCAAATTATCCTCAAAGCTCTATGGACCATTTCTAGTATTGTCTAGAATTGGGAAAGTAGCTTATCGACTTTAACTACCACCAGGATCCAAGGTCCATCCAGTGTTCCATGTCTCACTACAAAATAAAAGCATTATACTGACGGTAACGTTTACTGTAGGTAAGTATTAGTGACGGTGTTTTGAAGTTATACCGACGGTTATGGTTGAAATTGTCGGAAATAGTATAGATTTGCCAACGGTTTTAAAATGGTCGATAAAACAATTTGAACCATAGGTATAGATAACAAACCGTTTGTATAAACAACACTCTATATTTACGGATATAAACGTCTGAATTTACATATCCTTATCCTTATGGCTATAAGTTGTGATGGCAAAATATAGGTTTTGTAGTCATGATTTTGAAAAGTGTCTGTATAGATAATGATATATGTACAGCCGCTTGTGATGATGGGTGAATATAGTAAGGAATGGTAATTGTAAGAGGATATGGTAAATAGCGGTAAGTATAGGAAATGTAAGGTATGGGAAGTGTAGAGATGTAAGGTAGGTATGTAGAATATGGTAAGATATGGTAAGTAAATGTTACTATATAATTTATTGTGATTATATAGTAAATGTTACTATCCTTTTATGATGAGAGACAAATCAATTTACTATCTTTCACATTGCTTGTTATAATAGTATGTTACTATTTTCTAGTAAATGTTACTATATTTTATTGTAGTGATATAGTAAATGTTATTATTTGTTAATTCGACTATTGTGATTAGCCTAATAGTAAATAGTAAATGTTACTATCTTTTTATCATGAGAGACAAATAAATTTATTACATTTCATTATTATAATAGTAAATATTACTATTTGATAGTAAATGTTACTATATTTTATTGTGGTTATATAGTAAATATTACTATATCTTATTATCCGTTAATTTGAATATTGTGGTTAGCTTAATAGTAAATGTTACTATCCTTTCATCATGAGAGACAAATAAATTTACTACTTTTCACATCCGTTACTATTTTATAATAAATGTTACTATATTTTATTATGGTTTTATAGTAAATGTTACTATATCTTATTATCTGTTAATATGATTATTGTGGTTAACTTAACAGTAAATATTACTATCCTTTTATCATGAGATATAAATAATTTTATTATCTTTCACATCCGTTATTATAATAGTATATGTTACTATTTTATAATAAATGTTACTATATTTTATTATGGTTTAATAGTAAATGTTACTATATTTTATCATTTGTTAATATGACTATTGTGGTTAACTTAATAGTAAATATTACTATCATTTTATCATGAGAGACAAATAATTTTATTATCTTTTACTTCCGTTATTATAATAGTATATGTTATATGGTAAATGTTACTATATCTTATTATCTGTTAATTCAATTATTGTGATTAGTTTAATAGAAAATGTTGCTATCTTTTTATCATGAGAGACAAATAAATTTACTATTTTTCACATCCATTATCATAATAGTAAATGTTACTATATTTCATTGTGAATACATAGTTAATATTGTTATATCTATTATCTGTTAATTCGACTATTGTGGTTAGTTTAATGTAAATGTTACTATACTTTCATCAGAAGAGATAAATAAATTTACTATCTTTTATATCTGTTATTATAATAGTAAACGTTACTATTTTATATTAAATGTTACTATATTTTATTGTGATTTAATAATAAATATTACTATATTTTATCATCTGTTAATATGACTATTGTGGTTAAGTTAATAGTAAATGTTACTATCATTTTATCATGAGAGACAAATAATTCTACTATTTTTCACATCAGTTATTATAATAGTATATGTTATTATTTTATAGTAAATGTTACTATATTTTATTGTGATTATATGGTAAATATTACTATATATTATTATTTGTTAATTCGACTATTGTGATTAGTTTAATAGTAAACGTTACTATTCTTTTATCATGAGAGACAAATAAATTTACTATCTTTCACTTCCGTTATTATAATAATAAACGTTATTATTTTATAGTAAATGTTACTATATTTTATTATGGTTTTATAGTAAATATTATTATATCTTATTATCTGTTAATATGACTATTATGGTTTGTTTAATAGTAAATGTTATTATCGTATCACAAGAGACAAATAATTTTACTAACTTTCACATCTGTTATTATAACAATATATGTTACAATTTTATAGTAAATGTTACTATATTTTATAGTGATTACATGATAAATGTTATTAGTTATTATTATCTGTTAATTCGACTATTGTGATTAGATTAATAGCAAATATTACTATTCTTTTATTATGAGAGATAAATAAATTTATTATCTTTTACTTCTGTTATTATAATAGTAATGTTATTATATCTTATTGTGGTTTCATAATAAATGTTGTTATATTTTATTATCTGTTAGTATGACTACTATGATTAGCTTAATAGTAAATGTTACTATCATTTTATCATGATAGATAAATAATTTTACTATTTTTTGACATCCGTTATTATAATAGTATATATTACTATTTTATACTAAATGTTACTATATTTTATTGTAGTTATATGGTAAATGTTACTAGATATTATTATCTGTTAATTCTATTATTGTGGTTAGCTTAATAGTAAATGTTAATAGAGAAAAATATATTTATTATATTTCACATATTTTATTATAATAGTAAATGTTACTATATTTTATAGTAAATGTTACTATATTTTATTGTGATTATATAGTAAATATTACGATATCTTATTATCTCTTAATTTAACTATTGTGGTTATGTTACTATCTTTTATCACAAAAACAAATAAATTTACTATTTTTTACATCCGTTATTATAATAATAAATGTTACTATATTTTTTATAATAAATGTTATTAATTTATAGTAAATGTTACTATTTTGTAGCAGTAAATGTTTATATTTTATAGCATGCAAGAATACATGCACACGCCTAGACGGAAGTGCCGCAAGGCAAGGGTAGCTATGCCGGGCATGTAATAATGCATGCGTACTCAGGCCTGGATGGCTATGCCACGGAGGCCAGTGCGGCAGTGTCGCTGGTGCAATAATGCATGCGTTACGCCCAGACGGCTATACCGCGGAGGCCGGCGCGAATGTGCTATGCATGCGAGAATGGATGAGTGTGCATGCCTGCACAGCTGTACCGCGGGCATCAGTGTGGCTATACCGTGCAGGCATTATCGCGTGCATGGTTTTGAAAATTGAATTATATTACAGATACATCTGATGTGTGATAAATGTGATAAATTTGGTGGATTGTGGTAAATTTAGTAGATTGTGAGTGTGGTAAACTCACTAAGATGAGTAAGTGTAGTGTTCAATTCATATCGCATACTGGCACGGTGGAGAAGAAAAAATGATTTGTATTGATATTGAACACCTGGTTCATCCTTCATTCAGCTTACTTTGACTCATCCTGGTTCTCATTTATCATTTGATGGTAGGATTATTGGAGAAGAAAAAAATTCTTTTATTGAAATTGAATTTGAGCTGAGAAAAACCAATGATTACAATTTTGAAGAAAATGATTACAATTTGAAATTTAAGAGATTCACAATTTTTGTTTTCCTTTGTGCATTTTCCACAATTAAGATCCTGTAATAAATCAATCATAAAACCATAAGTAGATAAATATAGTATATGAGAATACCAAAATAAAAAATACAGTCACAGACAACTACTTCTTGAGTGCGTAAACTTATAATTATGCCTGCTTCTCATATTTCCAAAAATCTCATAACAAAAATTCCACAATTATTTTTACATATAAAAATTATAGAAATCATTTTAGATAATATCTATAATAAAAAATTATAAAGTCTAAAATCTAAAGTCACAATTTAAAAAGACGTAGTATGAGTAATTAAACTTATCTTAATCTTAATCTTACGTGTTAGGCTATTGTGGAACTTGAACAAGTACAATCTGAGAGATAATGAAATAATTTCCATAACTCTTCTCAATATAATCTTTCTGCAAGACAAAAATAAAAAATTTATCGTTGTACCAATTTAAAATTTTGATATTTAAATATAATAAATAAAATTACCATGAAAGTTTGTAGGTCATAATCTTCATCACGTCTAAAGCAAAATCCTGAGTCTAGAATATACATAATTTGCTCCACCAAATGAAAAATATAACAAAACCAATGATGTTTGAAAATCACAGGAATAAAAACCTGTAATCAAAATAGAAGAGTAGAAGAGTATATTTAAAAATACATATACTTAATAGAAATGTATGTCTTTGATGTAAATAACTCACTAAGTTACAGAAATGGAAATCAAATCCAAGTGCTTTCTGCGACAAGCAACTTTCAACCGTAGAAAATTCCCACTTGGTTTCATTGCTTTTGATTTCTTGTTTTGTCTCAAAGGCAGAAACCATAGACATCTATTAAGAGAGGGAAAAAAATATGATATATGTGAGAATATAGAAAATTAAAAATAAGTACAAAGGAATAGAAAAAAGGAAATATGTTACCAATATAAAAAATAAAATACTGATAATTACAATATATTGTATTATGTATATATGCATATATTAATAAGATGTGCTTCTTATACTCATTTGGTGAAGTAGTATCTTTCTCGAATAATGGAAGAAAAAGGCAGGCGGTGATGGAATAGGAAAGAATAGAAAGGATGAAATATATACATAAATATTTCTTACCGAAAACCATAATAGCAGAATGCATCTAGACATGTCGGTGTTGAAGGTGTTGGTGTTGAGGAAACGGATGTAGCATTCCATAGTCTAAAAAAATATATAATTTAATAATCATAATATAATCATCGTAATATTAAAAAAAAGTAGCAATAAATTTATAAATTCATACCAGTGTTCCAATCCAATGAGGGGGAAGCAATTCATAAGTATCACTTCATGACATGTAGCTTCCAGAAATATTACACAAGATTGTTCTATCAAATATCATAAAATTTGAAATAAATAAGATGTATGACAATCAAAGATCAGATAGCATAAACAACAAACAACAGAAATGTCAAATAGGAAATTTGCACAATTGCCTTGCATTATTTTCTTATGGCTTTTCGTTCATAGAAAATCCAAACAGTTTCTTCTTCCTCTGAAAAATTCCTAAGGTTAGCAAAGGGAAAATGAGAAGTTGTATATTTATTCATTTCCTTCATTTGACTTAATGTATTAACAACTTCATATAATTCAGGATCTGCATCCTCATTTTTGTCCTCATCTTCATGATTATCTAACCTCTCCTCATCTTCAAAAAACCTATCCTTCTGTGGCTCCAATACCACCTTTCCCTTCCCTTGCTTCTTTGCCCCTTCCCTTCTTCATTCTCTTTTTGTTTCTCTTCTTCATATACATCCTCTATATCATTGCCATCATCTTTATCATCATCTTCTGAGCATAATCGATTGAATATATCAGATTACATCTGGAGCAGTTTCGAGTGAATTTGAATAGACTCCACAAAGAACTTTTTAAGTTTTTCTTTAATGCCTCTCTATCAAAAAAGAGATAGTAAGATTAGGATAATGATAAGTTCGCATTGACACACTAACACAGACGGGTGCTTTTAAGGAAGTTTACCTTCAATTTTTGGCCCTGATTTTTGTCTTCACCAACTTTTGGTTCAACACTAGTTTCTTTTTTCAGAGACAACAAACCCTAACAACAAGTTGATGAAATATATTGATGACATATATTGAATGAATATATAAACACGTAATTTATTTATAGAGAATATTGATGATTGATTTCACTATATATAAAAAGTGATCTTTAACAAACATTCACACGCTCAAATCCAAGCCTTCTACTAACCCGATCAATACTCCAATACTGAATGGGTAGTTTGGTTCTCTCCCCCCCAAATCACTAACCCTCACTTTTTCAAAATAAAAAAGCTATGCAGAAACTACAAACCACATATGAATTACATGGCAATTCATATATTTCTACCGTAATATTTATAAATATTCAATTGCATTGATTGAAAGTAAACTTACCATAAGTAGAAAAAAACAGCCACCAATTCCTATTTTCTTCCTCTCTTCCTCCTCTCGTCTTCCTCTCTTTAAAAGACCATTGAATTGCCACACCTCATCAGCCAAGCATTGTAATACAAAATTGGTCCAGTTGTATTCTCCAACATTATCAAGATCAATGGTAATGGTAACAGAAATGTGGCTCAAAGTAGGAAATACATTGGTTGTAAGACACATAAAGCACCCGAAAAGAAATAATAGAAAATATCTTTTGAAGTCAGAGGAAGAGACATCTTCAGTATTCATCATCATCTCATTTAACTGACTATGTTTTATTCTTAAGAAAAACTTTTTCATATTTGAGGATTCCTTTGACGATTCATTGAGAGAACCCAAAACATCACGTCCCCTATAAGGAATACCTAAAATTCGTCCTACCTCTTTTGAAGTTAGCTTAAAATGTTGATTTCCGACAATGCAAAGACGTTTTTCCATAGGTTCAAATCTCATGACTAGTTCTTCACATGATTTTCTACTTAGTGTGTCACATCTAAGCTTCAAAAGTTTCCCGAATCTCATATTTTGTACAATAACTTTCATCTAATCAGTCGAGGTAGAAAATAATTCCTTCAGTTGTTTAGGAGAGCACCTTGTTAGAATGGGCATTGTTTCTGTCCTATTCTTCCTTACGCTATCTATGTTTTGAAACTTCTCCTGATCTTCATGTTCTTTCCAATTCTCGGTCTATTCACATTCACAAAGAGCTGACAAAATTAAAATATAGATAATAACAATATACATAATTGAAACTAACTATAAGATTAAATAATCACAAAAATATAAAAGAAGAATTACTACTTTCTTTTCGTACAAATGGTAACAAATAGTAACAATTATGGTAACAAATATTTTTTAAAACTGAAATTTATATAAATAGGGAAAATAATACTAATGAAAATATGTAATGTTAAAAATTACACACGTAACAATAAAATAATACATATGAAACACTACTATAAGAGTATTCACCATAACCATTCTATTTCAAACTATAACCATAAACCCCGTTAAAAATTCAAGCCTCCCAATAAATTTGTAAAGGAGGGAAAAAAACGCATGGATATATTTTTAACATTTTCCGCGATTTCACTTGAAACATAATTAGTATTTGAATATGAATGGCGGTATAATACAAGCGCGCGATGCATAAATATGTTGTTTGCCCAATATAATATAACTATAAATTATATTGTTTCATAATATATATTTATAAATTATAAATTATATTGTTTCATAATATAAATTTATAAACTTATTATAATTATGATTATCAAAATTATTTGATTAACATTATATTACTATAATTTAATATTATTATTCCATACAACTTAATTATTTATCAATATTAATATTACTAAATAATACTCCTTACTAATTTCAATAATCATGTTCTATTACTAATATCAAATAATTATTAAATTTAATTATTGTTATTAAGGTAGAGTAACATTTTATATAAGGTACTGGTATATAGACTTATAATATTTTTATAGTAGCTTTCTTAATTTTTTTCATATCTCATTTAACTATTTTAGCTTTTTTTTTATTATTTTCAATTAAATTATTACTAATTTAAATAATTTCGATAATATTATGGATTGTAAAGTTTGCTATCATATATTTTGATTTCAATTCCTTACCTTTCTAAATAAATAATATTAAATATAATTATCAAATTCCTTAATTATAAAATTTAAAATATAAATTAGACATTAACATATCTATTTAATATTATTAATTTAAATAACTCATACTCATACATCATATGCAATCCATCCAAACCACATTATCCGTGAAATTTAAATTATAAATTAAGTATCAAATGTTATTATTTTAAATAATATGATCATATAAAATTATGTAAATAATGTAGTAATAATAAGATAAACAATATATGACTCTTTGTAATATATGATTTTTTTTTCAAAATTATATATTCATAAAAAAAATATAATAAATATATTATGACACTATATAATATAAATTATTAATTTAAAAAATTTAATGATTGTATATAACAAAATTTAGAAACATTATTTCATAATTTCATATAATAAATTTAGTATTATAATTTAAAGATTTCATATAATAATATACATATTTTGTTATTTAAAATAATACAATTATTATTTTAAATAACGGTGCCCGGTTAAGTTACAGGTTGTGTTGCGATGGCATTTGCGCGCGCTTGCCTGGGCGGCTCAGCCTGCGGTTCTACCGTCTAGGCATTTCTGGGAGTGCTTGCTTGGGCAACTCTGCCGGTAGTTGTGCCGCGTAGGCATTCGCCCAAGATCTAGTATTATTTTATATAACAAATTTAGTAATATAATTTAAAATTTTCATATAATAATATGCATGTTTTGTTATTTAAAATAATACAATTATTATTTTAAATTATGCTACCCGGTTGAGCCGCAAGTTGTGCCGCAATGCCATTTGTGCGCGGTGGCTCAGCCAACGGTTGTGCTGTCCAAGCATTTCCGCACGCTTTTGCGAGGGCGGCTCTGCCCGCGGTTGTGCCGCGTAGGCATTCGCCCGAGATCTAGTAATATTGTAGTAATATTTACTACTATTTCATGGAGTCATATAGGTAAAAGTCAAAATTTCTCTGTTAATTGCTCAAACTGAAAAAGAGGTAAACAACAAAAAATTCGAAAACTAAAACATGAAAAATGGGACAAAATGGCGGGTATATTTCAAGCTAAACAAATTATATATACTACAAACCAAAATTTATTTGAAGCTAAACAAAATATATATACCACAAACCTTTTTTCCCTCTACAAATATCAAAATTTCTCATTTTCTTCAAAAGCTCTTCTCCCTCACTTCTCTCAAAATTTCTAACTCAAACAAAATCTCATTCTATCAAATATTTTCAATAAAAAATTTTCAACAAAAAATATGGGACGAAATAAATGAAAAATGACCATTGTAGTTGAAAACAAAGAATCAGAACCATCCGAAGAACAAGTTGACTCGAAGAAGCCTAATTATTCGAAAATGATATCCCAGGTTTGGTTTTGTTTATGTTTATATTCAAAAATAGATCGTTTCATTTTTATAATATATTTCTATGTAATTACTATATTATCTATTTTTTTTTCATTTGCACTAGTTCTCAAGAGAAAATATAGGGGCCGAACCCGTTATCAAAATGTCTGGGATTTAGAAAAAGAGAAACGTATGCTGGTTGAAATGAACGATTTGAATAAATCAATAGGAATCGAAAGTACGATCTTCACTAGATTCCTTGGCTCCATAGTCAGAGTACATTCCATTGCCCCAATAAACTATAAAAGTTGGCGTGACATGCCAACCGAGTATAAAGAAGATATGTGGAAAATTGTAGAGGTATCTACCTCTACTACTCAATCGAATCATGCCATACATGAAAATTAAGATATCTACTTTTTTTTCTTATATTGTAGTCAAAAACAAGCCACTCATAGATGATACCAAGAAATGGGTTCTTGCAAATTTATCCGACAAATGGAAGAGTTTTAAAAATTCTCTCAAATCAAAATAGTTCAATGATTTACTCGGAAAAGATGAAAATATAACGAGAATGGAGGATGAGAGAGTTGATCCGAATCAGTACAAGGACCTTGTTGTTTTTTTGTTGAGTGATAAAGAAAAGCTAGAAGTTTACTATTACTTTTTTCTTTAGGAAATTTAATTATAGTCTGATACTTTTTCCTATTTAGAAAATGAGTAGAAGAAATTCAGAATATCGTGCAAGGTTGTCCTTTGCCAAACTCATACATAAGAAGATATAAACAATTCATATCTTATTTTATTTAAAATTAATTTTTATTACATCATAATACAAACTAAATCATTTTATCAAACAACATAATCTGAGACAAAATCTTGTCGAGCTGAACTTTATATTACACGTAGAACCCGATCAGATCGGAGTTTAGTTTCTACAAAAGTATTAGAACTTGTGGTATATGATTGATTATTTTTATGTATTCTAAATTGATATATTTATGAACATTCACGTTTAATTCATTTTACACAGGGTTTAATTCATTTTATACAGGAAATGATGAAAAGTGGAATGGATACTGAGAATGAAGCACAAAGTTTAAATTTATCTTGGAGAACTAATATCATATCCAAAGTTAAAGGGTCTGATTCTAGAGAAAGAATCAGATATGTTGGCAAAGTTACAACTCCATCACAACGGCAGCATTCAAGCAAATCTCACAACAAACATATGACTGTTATGATGGAACGATTAATGGAATAAAATCAAAATCTTACTAATCTGATGAGCAATATTCTTATGCATGTTGTTATGCATGTCGGAAGTGAACAACGAGATGAATTGTTGAATTTCGTTAATGAAGCAAGACTCATTGCTGGTGTTGAACTACAAATATCATTTCTTTATTTCTTATCATAATCTAACTACTTTTATTTCTGAACAATAATCCACATTATTTGTATTTGTATTGTTAGCTTCCTCTTATACAAGATACTGGAAGTGCACATCGAAACAACCATCATCATCACCACCTCCTCAGTCCATCTTGAAAGATAATATTTAAATGTACAAGTTTTTATAATATACCTTATAATTATATTAATTTCATTACTACACAATGATACCACACATCACGCTAGATTTTGGAACCGAATGCCATGGATGCTGGAATATTTGGGTGCTCCAAGTCAACATTTTTGGTATGAACATTTCATTTAAGAAGATATGAAGATATGTATTGACCGGAAGTTACAATCTTTTTCTTTTTCTTGTAATGAGTCGTAACATTATCATTTTTTCTTTCTCTTGTAATGGTCTGTAACATTATCATATATATTTCATGATGATATAAAAAGTACTTCATTTCCTAAAATACGGTATTTATAATTTTTCTAACTTTTTGTATTATTTGTATTGACATATCCTAACATTTACTAATCTTGTGATAACCGATCCAAAAGAGTAGTAACATTTGGTTACTAATATTAAGTAACAAACAACATATGCTCGGCTAGTAAATTTACTCACCAACAACAATTCTGTAAAAAGTAGTAATATTTACTATCCAACAATAATAAATGTAGTAACATTTACTAACAAATTATTTCTGTAATCGATATCAAATATAGTAACATTTACTGACCAATAATTCTATAAGCGATAATAAAGTAGTAACATTTACTGACCAATGACTCTGTAAGCGATAATGACAATAAAAGTAGTAATATTTACTAACTCAGTAAGTGACAATAAATGTAGTAATATTTACTAACCTAATATTTCTATAAACGACAATAAAAATAGTAATATTTACTAACCCAATAGTAAACGTGTGACAACAAAGAATTCACATTTCCTATATCTTAAGATCCGATGGTATTGTAGTAATATTTACTAATATTTGTATTTATCGACAATAAAAGTTATAATATTTCCTAACATTCTATTATTTTATTGGCGATAATAAATAGTTATGCCAATTCTAATGGTTATATTGAGTTATTGAGTGATGATAAAAGTAAAAACTTTTACTAACCCTTAAACTGATGAAAAAAGTAGTAACTTTTACTAATGCTTTACAAAGTGACGATAAAAATTATAATTTTTACTAACCCTTTACAACCGATGATAAATGTAATAACTCTTACTAACTCCTTTACAGAAGTGACGATAAATATAGTAACTCTTACTACCCTTTACAAAAGTGATGATAAATGTAGTAATTTTTGCTACCCCTTTACAATTGATGATAAATGTAGTAACTCTTACTACCCTTTTACAACCGATGATATAACGTTGATTTTTACCGACACTTTTCTAACCGTCCGGATGTTAAACATGCTCCAACAGTCATCACAAGTGTCGAGATAGTTCTATCCCTACCCCTTTTTAGCCAACTGAATCTTTATCTGTTGGAGAAGACTTTATCGATGGATTTATTACCTTTTTCTCACGGTTTTCATCCGTCTCCATAAGCCATTTCCATTGTAGTGTCTCTTTGATTAAAAAGAAGTTGGGACAGCATCAATCTCCCATGCCAAGCCTACCTCTGATAGGAATAGATAAGCAAGCAATTGTTGAACCAGAGGTTGTGCTGAAGAGAAGAGTTATCTTGCGAGTTGAAAAACCCATTACTCAATGGTTATTCAGATGGCTTAATCTTAGTTCTAAGCAATCTACATAGGAAGACATTAACTTTATTCATTCTCAGTTTCCTAAGTTCTTTCCTGAAGGACAAGGAAGATCTTAAAGGGGCGGGTATTGTAACAATAGAAGGAGTTGATAGGGTAGTTCAGGTTGTCAATGCAGAGACTATTAGATCAGTTGCAATAGAGGAAGCAACTGAATAACTGAATAACTGTAGCTCAGGACAGCATAGAGCTCGTAAGAGAAGTATAAAATGCTGTAAAGGAAGAAATAGCACAGGAATAAAACTCAGTTGTTTTCTCTTCTTCCTCTATCTTAATTCTCTCGTTCTCTCTCTCTCTTTCTCTCTTTCTTTCTATCCCTTGCTATCTTCCCTCAAAACCCATTATAGAGTCCTTTTCTGATAGTTTCAGTAGCTGAATTGTTAGAAAGAACAGTGGAAGCATTTAGTATGCTTTCCTTGTTGACTTGATAAACTCCTGTGAGTCAACTTCTCCTTAAGGTTGTGACAAAAGGATCCCAAGAGTCCTAACCCAAATCTAATGGATTCTATCGTCGAAAAGTCTTCGGAAAACTCAAAAATGCTCTTTTTTAAATTATGAAAATACTGTATTGTGCGGACTTTACAGCCTATCCATTTCCAATCAGAAAACACAAAAAATTTATTATTTTGGGCCAAATTTTTTTTTTAAATGAGAGTTCAAAAATTGAATTTTTTTTTTCGCTAGAAAATTGCAAACAAATATAAAATTAGCTCTAATACCACATATTAGAATGCATAATTGTCCTAATGCATTCTTCTAAACAAAAATGAGTCAGAAATTTAAACGGAAGTGAAAAAGGGGATTTGAGTTACCTTTGATCATGCTATTTTTCTTTACTTCCAATGACTTTAAAAGTATCAAAATAATTCTTGAATGTGCAAAAATTCTTCTAAACCCTCAAATTCACTCAACTAGTGGTGTAAAGTCACAAACTTAGGATTTAGGGATCATTTGCTTTGAGAAGGGGATTTCATAATTATGAACCATCACATAGCATTTAAACTACTAAATTGTCACAGGGAATTAATACTAGACACATTAAAAACGAATTTAAATCAATCCAAAATGGAAAAAATATGGGAATGTGGTTAAGGTTTTCATAGATCACAAAATTACCAATTTAAAAAGTTTCCATTTTGACCTACATTTACTCCCCTTTAAATATATTTTTCCCATTTAGTTGGATTTCTTTAGAATTTTGGCATTGAATTAAAAAAAGAAAAAGAAAAAAAAACCTAACATGACTAACCATTCATAGTAGTTCTCAATGCACACGAACACATTTTGAATATGCTCCAAGGAAGCTTGAGCAAGCAAAATGAGATCATCAGTGAACAATAAACGGGCAATTGACTCGACTTGTTTTAATGGCTTTGACAATTCACCATTCTGCTTCAACCACTTTGCTCTTTACACTACAAAATTAAATCCCTATACTGACAGTAACTTTTATTGTCAGTAACCTTTAACAACTGTTTCTTATTGTCTATGCCGACGTTTTTTACAAAACCATAGGAATATATATACAAATTTCAACAGTATAAATTATAACGTCGAGAAAAGTTTATAAACCGTGAGTAAAGTTAACACAGCTATCGGTAAAAATGATATTCAATTTCTGATAGTTATCATTTGTAGTCAATAAATATAATATTTTTAGGGACGGTTTGAAAAAAATCAAGTCTACTGGATGTATTTAACCATTATAATTATGATAACTTGTATTTTACTATTTGTAAACGCTATATGTCTATATATATTTATATAATTTTTAAGAACAATTTAAAATTTTAGAGTTAATGTAGGAATGAATAATTTATGATAACGTGTGTTATATGTATTGTAATACGTTATAACCTGTGATTTTATAACTTGTGATAAATAATGGTAACAACTGATAAGTAGTGATAAGATATTATAATATGTTATAATTTGTGATAGATAGTAGTAATAATTTGTGAGAAATCTGTAAAAGTATAAAAAATTTATAAAAAAATTAGAATTATCTTGAGATACGTAATATATCATTTTCTAATAATACATACATAATTTTAGTACTATATATATTATTATAAATTATAAATTATTAGAAAATATATGTTAGTTAATATTAATTTAAATTCTCTCATATTAACAATTTAAATATTTTAAATATTTTTTTATAGAAAGAAAAGAAAAAAGTGTGGAAGGTTGAGAGAAAAAAAAGAGATAGAGTCAAACTCCACAGTTCAAATACGTTCGTCACTTTTTTTTCGGCTATTTTTTGGTATTTTGACAACGTATATTTTTATTAATATGAAAGTGAGAAATGTAGAGATTAAAAAAAAGAAAAAGAAAAAGGGGACACGTGGTAAGTTGTGGCGTTGACATGCCAAGCTTCCAAATTGAGAGAAGTGGTAAGTTTATGATATATAGTCATGGTAAATGATAAATAATAAGTGTTAAGTAGATGGATAATAAGTAGTAGTAACTTAAGTTTTATTTTAATTTATAATTCAACTACTACATTTTATCATTTCCTATTTTCATTAATTTTATTTCATTTAATTTAATTGTATTTCTTTTTCTTTTTCTTATTTTGTGCTTTTTATAGAATTTATATAAACTATTTCAAAAATAAATTGTGATAATTTATAGAATTTATAGAATTTTTTTAATTTATGATAAGTTGTGATAAGAAGATCAGTAATTGTGATAGCAAGTGGTAAGTAATGATAAGATATGATAAGTTGTGATAAGAAAATTAGTAATTATGATAATAAGTGGTAAGTAATGATAAGATGCGATAAGTTGTGATAAAAAATTGGTAATTGTGATAATAAATGGTAAATAATGATAATTTTGAATGAATGATATTATTATGTTAATGTGATAATATAAAATGATGGTTATTAATATTAATTAAAGTTATAATATATTAATAATTAAAAAATTTATATATTTAATTATAAATATTTATCAAAATATAAAATATAAATAACTTATCATAATCCATGCAAGGTAGAAAATAAAAGAAAAGACAAAAGAAAAAACAAGACACATGGCAAGCTGTAGCATAGTGGTTGACACGTTAAGTTTCAAAATAACATGACCAAGGTTCAAAACCTTATATATGCATTTTTTGCTGAAAAATACAGGGGTGCTTTTTGCATTCTTTGCTGAAAAATACAGGGGCGCTAGTAACATTAGTTATCGTGGTAAGTTCCGTTACCATAGTAACATTAGTTATCGTGCTAATTTTGTGATAAGTGGTAATTTGTTCAATTATTTATTTTTATTTACACTTTAACATTGCGTCATACAATTACTATATTTACCATTTGTCATTTCCGTTACTTTCATTTTCATTTAATTGTGTCTCTTTATTATTTGTTTTAATTTCTTCTTTCTAATTTTTTGTTTTTCAAATGATATTTATTTGTGAAAAATTACGTTTGTGAAATTTATATAAAATTTATTTGTGCAACTCAAGAAGACATGATAAATAAATTTCAATTATAATATAATAATGTAAAAAATCTATATATTTAATACCAAGTTACAAAATTATGTTCAAAAATATATATTCATATAAACAATTATATATTATATTCAAATAGCTCAAACTTGTAAGAAATGTTTACTGAGAAAAAAAAAAGAGAAAAAAATGTTGAATGAGAGTAAGATAAGGAAAAAAAGGTGACAGATAAGAAAAAAAAAGGAGAGTGAGATAGAAAGAAATATTACCGGTATATTTGAAAAAAAAAAAGGAAAAAAAAGAAAAAAAAATGATTGTCTCAAAAGGAGACGAAAAATGTGTAATGAAAAAGGGCGGAAAAATTGTGTAGTGAAAAAATATCCGGGAAAAGAGATTTTGAAAATTTGTTTGTTATTAATTTAATTTGAAAAAGTGGTATATCCAAGAAGGTAAAATGAAAATGTAAAATAATTATAAAAAATTTAGAATTATTTTGAAATACATATTCACAATTTTCCAATAATATAATAATATCAATCTTACATTATTATACAATATATACATATTGCTATATATATTACTATAAATTATAATGGATTTTAACATGATAATTATTAATATTAATTTAAATTATAATATATAAAAAATTTAAATATTTTAAATATTTCATTACACTTATTTACCAAAATAATTAATAATTCATTCATTTTTTTTATCAATGAGAGTGAGAAAGAAAAAAAATTGATGAGGGAGAGAGAGGAAGGAAGAGAAAAAATTTTATTCTATGGGTGAGAGTGAGATGGGAAAAAAAATTGATGGGAGAAAGAGAGAGGAAGGAAGAGAAGAAAATGAAAAAAAAAAAAGATTGCAGCCGCGTGCCCTGCAGCTACAACCGCACGCGTAGGGGCATTTACCTGGCTCAAAGAAGCCCCAGATCTCTTCTTCCTTAACTCTCTGTTCTCCCGTTATTTGCCCTCAGCTCGGATAATCTCCTCCTCCCTAAGTGCTGAGTCCACGATCTCTACAAAGGAGAGACTAGGAGTCACTGTCATATACCTCCTGATATTCAAGTTGAGGCCATCATCAAATTTGAACCATAGTTGTTTCGGTGTCACCAAGTCTAGAACGAAAATAGCTAGTTGCCTCATCTTCGTCTCATACTCTGTCACTGTTCTGGTTCCCTGCCGCAAGTATAGAAACTCTGCCCTCTTGCGATCCTACTAGAACTTAGAGAAGTATCTACGATCGAACTCCCGCAGGAAGTCCTCCCATCGCAGCGACTCGGTAGTATCATCACAAATCGCCTCCCATCAAATGAGGGCATCACCATCCAAGAGTCTCTCTGCTATCCGAAGCCGGTAGTCCTCGCTCAACCCCAGATCAGTCAAAATTCTGCGTGTGCGGTTGATCCAGTGCTTCGCTACTGTGGGATCACCCGTTCCCGCGAACTCCATGCAGCCTAACTGCCTCGCCTCCTTCACCAACTAGGTGAGCTCGTGAATACGCCTCAAGGTGGAGGAGGTAGTGTCACTAGGTCCTGAAACAGTGGAAGGACCAACAACTAGGGGCTGATCTGGTACAACTAAAGGTGGCACGGCCGTAGAAGTCGGCATTGCCGTCGGTGGTGGTGGGTGGCATCTGAATCCCGTGTGAGGTGTACCACTCATACACCTGCCTAAACGCCTCAAGGGACGGTGGTGGAGCAACCGACTGAGTAGGTACTGCAAGGAGTGCCCATGAAGAGGAAGCAGCCTCAGGCACTCCAAGGGTCTCAGGTCCCCTCGAAGGGTTAGGCACATGAGGAGTCTCGGGTAGCATAAGTCTAGCTCCGCGTCCCGCTGGTCTACCGCATCTAGGCAGCATAATTCTGTAAGGAGAGAACTTTCATTAGCTATAATTCTAGAGTTTGGCATGATTGAAAAATTAGGGTTAGTTACGTAGTAACTAACCCCCTAAAATGAATGAAATTATTGGTATACGACCATATAGGGGACTTTAAATGACTGTATGAAACTCTCTGATGCGTTGAGAACTTTTCTATGTACTTAGGAATACTTTTATTACTATATTTACTCTAACTTAGAAGCTCTGATACCAACCGAATTGTCACGTTCTGAACCGGAGTCATAAACAGCCGCCCGTTGCCCTAGATGCCAACTACATTTTTACAGAAAATCGGGTAAAATCTCTCCATATTTCGGAAGTCTCCCAAGTACAATTTGACCTGTATATCAATATTCATCCTGTAAAATAAATAAATGGTCATCTCAGTCTCTCTAAAATCAACCAATGCTACAGCCAACATTCAAAACAACGCAAGACTATAAAAATTTCCAGCAGACCTAACCACAGACCTCTACTGTTATGCCCAACTAGAGCATGAGCAGCCGCCATACCGAGCGGACCTAAAATTTTACATAAGATACAATAATTTTCCCAAGTGACATTTAAATGCGTACAATCGCCTCAATACAAATAAAATATGAGAGTTTCATAAATAAATATACATAAATTATATAGTCATCCAAAAAATAATTAAATAGTACATTTATCAAACTAAAATCTCCAATAATCATAGCAGAAAATATGGTAACATCCATACCCAAGCCCGATACTATCAATTCCACGTCGCAACACCCTAATTCTTCTTCAGTCCAAGACTAATTCTGTGGGGAGAAACTAAGGGGTGAGTATCTATGGGAGGATACTTAGTAAGTGAGGGGATTGATATCATACTATCAATATCGAGGGTGAATCTTGGAGTGTCAAAATATGTAACAAAATATTGAGTATGCGAAAATAACGTGCTGTTACAGAATAAAACATATCTCAAGACACACATCAGAAAATAACATATGCATCCATCAATGTATCAAGTCACATATGTAGAGCCGGCCGAACAAACAACCCCGATAATGGTCTACCTAGACCAAGGACGGGCGCATTGGGGGTTTTCACTATGCAAATATCAAATAATGGTTCTCTATCCCAATGTTGGCTAAGACTACTCAAACTAGCCTATAAATAATAATAATGATATATATATATATAGTCGGCCGTGTATGGTGTCCCGTCCAGTGCTAGATAGAGATAAACTCACGTCTTCCCCGATGAGGGTCAACTTGGGACACCCATACACATGATGATCTGGCAGATACCTCCGGCCGAAGCGTATCCGGGCACAAGGGGTACGTCTACCAAATGTCCTTCGTTGCTACGGAATGCTCTAGGAAGCATATCACCATATCACTAAGTCGGCCGGGCACGTAGCCCCATGCATCACATCATCATGTCGGCCAGGTATATAGCCCCATGCATCGTAACATAATTTCGATCAGGCATATAACCCAAATAGTACATGTAAATCCATTTAAAATTTACGTGCCAAAACAGTAGAATCATTAAAACATGTCAATATGTCAAAAATATGGCACAATATCAGTTATAAAACTCATTGACATATAATCTATAAAATCAGCAGTTGGGACACTCCAATGGTCACAAAAATATATGCATATACTTATCAAAATCCAAACATTCAGTTTTCACATGTATAAAATTCATGTCGTTTAAAAATCGATAAAATATGATTTGTCAATCAATAGAAAATGTCAAAATTCCACTCACTGTTCTAGGTAGGGTAGTCACTCCCTATTTTCAAAACAAATCCAATCTGACTCATTAAATCTCCAAAAAGATCAATCTAATCAGATCATCACAAGTTAACATCAAATTTTCAAATATTATAGGGTTTATCCATTTTCCTTAAGTTTGTACAAATCTTAACTCTTCAATTTATGAATACACTCTAATGTCATCAGTTGCATTCCATTTATAAACAATTAACGTACTTTTAAACCAAGTCAAATTCAACCCTAAATTCGATAAATAACTCGAATGGGTCCAAAATCCCTCACCTAGGGTTTTCCCGGATTGTAGACCTTTGTCCGAATGTCTTCTCGATCACTCCAAGATCTGAAATACTACCTATCAAGACAGGGTTTATTAGTTAGGTTCATACACTTAGATCGGAAGCAAAACCCTAAGTCAGTTACCTGCGTAAAGGTTCATGGGCTGTCATGGGCTCACAGGCCGTTGCGGGCTCGTAGGCTACGGCGGGCTTGTGGGTTTACGGGTCAGTGGGTCAGTGGGCTTCAGCTAGCTGGCTCGTGGTCTACGGGCCAGTGGGCTAGCAGGCCAGCAGGCTTGCGGGCTTTGCGGCTGATGGGCCTACTGGCTGGCGGGCTTGCGGGCCTGTGGCTGATGGGCCCGCGAGCTTGCGGGCCTGCAGTTGATGGGCCTGGGGCTGGCAGTGGCTCGCGGGCCGCAGTGGCTTGTGGGCTGGTGCACGCCCTTGCGCTGGTGTGCTCTCGTGCACTCGTACGCTGTACTAGTGCGCGCTCATGCGCTGCGCTGGTGCGTGCTTATGAGCTCGTGTGAGCTCGCGGCCTGGCTCTCGCTCGGCGCTCGTTCTTGCGCTGTAGCGCGCTGGCGGAAAGATGCGTTGTGGCTCGATCGCCTGTAAAGGCGCTGGGTTACACTTGCGGAGGCTCGCGGGAGGAAGAACAGCTGTGGCGAGCGGCGGCGATGGCGGAAGGGAGAGAGATCACGAGAAATCGTGAGAGGGAGAGACTGTGAGAGAGAAACTAATAGGGAAAGAAGAAGAAGAAGAAGAAGAAGAAGAAGATGATGGTGGTCCGTTGGCGGCGGAGCTCGCGGCAAAGGAGGAGCGGCACCGCGGTGCGGGGAGAAACGAAGGGTCGGGGAGAGAGAGAGAGAGAGAGAGAGAGAGAGGGATTAGGGTTTCCAACCCTAATCCCCAAATCAATTTGGGGACGCAGCGTTTTGCCCCAAAACGCTGCATCTCCATTTTTTTTTTTTTTTTAATTATATATATATTTATGCATATATATTTTTACACTCATATTTCGTTAGAAATGCGAATTTCATAAAAAAATGAGGTTTATTTCGATTTGCCGATTCGACAAATTAAAATATACAAAAAATTTAATTTAAATACCTCAAAATCAAAAATCAAATTTAAATAAATAAATTTCTCTCTATATAATTAAATTATAGACACCACAGTGTCGGTGTTACAATAATTAATTACACAATTACATATAATTACATTATATTGTCTTATTTTCAAATTATACTCAATAAATTTTCAAAACTATAACACTATATTATATAAATTATTAATTTCATATCATTGCATTATTTAAATTAACAATATTAATAAGTTTATTATCATCGAATATAGAATATATATTATTTTTGATTAATCAAATAGATATAATATTAATTAAATATAGTAACTAGTTAGTAAGTATTTGTTAATAAGTAGTAAAAATTATAAGTGATTTTTTCAAGACATATATGAAAGACACATGTGAAAAATTAAGAAACGCGGTAATGAAAAAAGAGGTGGGAGAAAAAATACGGTAATGAAAAAAGAAGCGGGAGAAAAAGCACGAAGGCAGGTTTTAAAATTTTGTTTGTAAAAATTGTATATTATAAATCATACGTGGACGAAAGTTCCACAATCAAAATTTCTCTATCCTTTCCTTGAAAGGTTTTCTCCCCTAACCAATTTAAACTTCTCACTCATACTTTGCAAAGTTTTATCAAAAGTTAATCATGTTTGGTATTTGAAAGATTTGATAAACGACGGATAAGTATTCTATGAAAAATCACAACTATTCCAAGAAAAAATAAATATCTTATTTTTATTTTAATTTGAGATTTAATATTAAAATATCATTTTTAATTTTTTATTTTGAATAGTTGTGAAAAAATATAAACATCAATGCTATCAAGATGTTTTGGATTTAGAAAAAAGAAACGCTCTCTGCTTACTTCTCTTTGTAATATTTTCATTTACATTCATTATTTATTATTTATAATGATTTTACTATTTTACTATTGGTTTTTAATGAACAGATTGTCATGAAAGATTACGGATAAAGATACCTTAAAAAATTGTGATTGTGGACAAAGATACCTTCAGAAACTGTAACGAACATTTTTTGTTTGGAATATTTCAGAAGATATATAGTTGTGAGACATGTAATCTTTTTTCTATTTTTTTGTCTTATATGTATCAATCATTTTAGTTTGTATCAATTAAAATTCTTATATTATTTATATTATTTTTGTAATTTCTTTATTTTTCAGTGTTTTAATTTACCTATCATCTTTTTTTTTAAAAAAAAAAAACCGTCACTATTGATATTATGTGGTAATCATATGATAACATTGGTAACAAGCAGCAATTTTTAGTGATAACCAAAATAATAATTTTTTTAATATTTGTAATAACAGAGAATAAAAAAATAACATTTCTAACATAATATGATTATAAAAGAGAGAAAGTAACATTTTCTGCCACTTGTGTAACTGACGGTACAAAATAGTAACCATGACGATTAGTAACCATGTGGTAATCGACAATAACCATGATAACCGACAGTAACACGTAGTAATCTACAATAATCTTGTAGGGACCTACAGTAACTTATCCTAACATTTTCCAACCTATAAAAACAGTAATTTTTCCTCACTTATGGTAACCGATAATACAAATAGTAACTTATACTAACATATGATAACTGAGTGGTAATCAATGATAAAAGATAGTAACATTTTTTAACTTATGTGGCAACCGATGATAAATGGTAGTAATATTTCTTAATGGTTGTGGTAACTGACGATAAAAGATAATAACATTTCCTAACATATGTGATAACCGACGATAAAAGATAATAATTTTTACTGATATTTTGTAACCGATGATAAAGATAGTATTTTTACTAATATTTTTCTAGCCGTCATTATAAATCAATTACATACTCCAACAGTCATCAAAACCATCAAAATCGATCTATCCCGACTGGTATATAGCCGACTGAAAGCGTATCCGTTAGAGAAAGTTTTGTTGACGGTTTTTGTATGTTTAGCAAACAGTTTTCGTCCGTATGAATAGTGCATTTGTTTTGTAGTGTTATCATAAGGGCCAATTTCTCAAGGTATAGAAAGAAGGGGTATGGAAAATCAGACACAAAGAGAACCGATCCCTAAATAAATTCAATAGTGTTCGAATTGGATTTGTCAATTAACCTAAATACCGATTGGTCATGCAACAAAAAGAAAGAGAGGTATGGTGATGATTATATTTTTCAACCATTTAAATACTTTTTTCTATGAATGTTATCTTTGCACTTAAATTCACCATTTTGTTGTCAAAGTAGCAAATAATAATAATAGTGTCATTACTTTATCCAAAATGTTTTGAAAATATGTTCTTCTCACTCGGGGTGGATACACTGAGTTACTTTTAATAAATTAGAATATTGACAAGTATTTTTCTTCTTCCCTTTTATATTTCCATTTTGGATAGAAAAATATTTTTCTTTTCTCAAATAATGTAATTCAACAATTGGTGAAAATTACTCAAATTATTAAATTAATTTGATTGCATTATATGACAAATCAAGAACACAAGTAACACAAAATTTATGCAAAATATATCTTAAAATATTATGAAATAATACAAGTTACACAATTTTACTGAATAATATGTTTTAAATTCATGTTAAGAAACAATTTCAATTCACTAGGAAATAACATTTAATTAATTGATTACCCATACCAAGTTAATATTAAAATATATTATACATCAAAATCAAATTAATTATTAATTTGATTTTGAAAATATCTAACTTTATTTATTTTTGTAATTACATACTTATAATGTTATATTTTCAAATTTGTGACATTGATTTTTTATGTAAACCAAACTTATTGTAATAATTTATTAAAATAATAAAATATTCGGATTTAATATTATTATATTACTTGTTTGTCTTTAATATAGTATAAGAGATTTGTTCAAATTATTTTTAATATAGTATCTGAGCATATTCTTATTATTGCTTCCTATATTGAAACTCATTGAATTTGGTATGAGAGCCAAATTCAAAACTAGAGTTAGAGCAAGAGTTATATTTAACTATTTTCAATATAAGTTACAGTCAAACTTCAAAACAATCACTCATACATTCGCACGCATTTCTAAAAATCCATTAGCCTATTATGGAAAAAGCTACTATTCAAAGGTACAAAGACACCAAGAGATTTTAGATCATATATTCAAATTTTCTTTCAAATTAAAGTAAATTTTATTATATCATACTGCGTTTGAGAAGAAAAATTAATATATATGTTTAAAATATTTGACTTACTTTATTTTTATGTATTCATATTTGGAATATTATATTTTTATATTTATGATATTATGCCTTCTATTAACCCAACTTATCATTATAATTCATTGAAATAATAGAGTATTATGATTTAATATTATTGTATTGCTTTTCTATCTTTAATATGGTATAAAGCCATCTTCAAATTATTCGTAATATTGTATCATAAAGTATTCTTGTTATTAATTCCTATATTAGGAGTACAGTGAGTTATCTGTTAGAGTTCAAGAAGCCCGAGAGAGACTTCTTCGGATATAGCGGAAACTGTTATCAGATGGGGCTGTGAGCGATTTGGTTGATGAGAAGAGAACTGTCGGAGGAGAGTATGCACTGACAGAAAGTTAGAGTTCGATGCTCAAGTTGGGAGATTGGAATACCATCTTTTTTTTCGATATGGTCAAACATAGACATAACTGGAACTTGGTATGTTTCTGATCATAATGGATAGTACAAAAATATCTGATTCAAGTAATATCATATGAGAGACAGTCTGTTATTTCAGGAGATTGTTTATGAGTAGGCCTAGGCTAGATCAGTTGGATCCTGGGTTTATTACTTCTATGATTTGAGGTACTATTTCGGACACTCAAATTCATACATTGGAGATTCTGGTGACAGCAATGGAGGTAAAGGTGGCTATGTTCTCTTAGGGTAAACAGAAGGCTTTGGGTCTAGATGGGTACAGCATGAAGTTCTTCCAAGCTAGTTTGGATACAATTGGATCAAATGTTACAAGGGTGGTCATGGATATTTTTACACATAGGTACCTTTTGAAGGAGGTGAATGGTACTATTATTTTACTTATCCTGAAGAAGGATAACTTGACTTCTGACTTTAGGCCAATTTCTTGCTGCAATATGGTTTATAAGTGCATCTCTAATGTTATTGTAGTGAAGGTGATTC
This sequence comes from Dillenia suffruticosa, assembly GCA_033439265.1. Lineage (NCBI taxonomy): Eukaryota > Viridiplantae > Streptophyta > Magnoliopsida > Dilleniales > Dilleniaceae > Dillenia > Dillenia suffruticosa. Next base: position 14,760,609 of record JAVTVX010000001.1, read on the forward strand.
AAGTTTTACTAAGCATCATTGGTAGTGACCAATTTGCCTTTATGAGCTTAGAAGGATTAGGGATAACATACTGTTGGCTCATGAATTTCTTTATGAATATCACTTGAATTGCAGCTCCCCTAGATGCACCATAAAGGTGGATATTATGAAGGCGTATGACTCAATGGAGTGGGATTTTCTCAAACTAGTTTTGGAATGTATTGGTTTGCCTATTTAGCATGTTGTTGGGATCAAATGTGTGTATCCACAGCGAGTTTTGCGATAGCTTGGAGGTTTTTGTGGGTATGATGCATAGGGCCACCGAGGGATCGACATTTGAGTATCACTAGAAATGGCAGGAGATTGGTCTTTCTAACTTATACTTTGTAGATGATTTGATGCTATTCTCTCATAGCAGTCTAGATTCTATATAATGTATTTTGAATGCTTTGTAGTTTGGGTCTCTAATTGGATTAAGAATGAATCCTCAAAAGAGTGAGATCTTCTTTCGGGCGGTAAAACAGTGGGAACAAGAGGATATATTGAGGATTTCAGGGTTTCAACAGGGACATCTTCCAATAGATGCTTATAAGTTCCTCTTTTATCCACCATTCTCTTAGCTGTAGAGTATATTCAGCATATTCAAGATTCAACATTGGACGAGTCATCATTTATTCTATGCATGATGGTTATAGTTGGTTAGTATTCTTCCCTTTTCGATTTAGATGTATTAGTCTTCTTTGTTTCTCCTTCCAAACGAAGTTTGCAACAAACTTGAGCAGGTTATAACTCGATTTTTAAAGTCTGATCCATCTTTGGACCCCCCATGTCCCTTGTTTGTCACACCAAGAAGGAGGGGAGATTAAGGTTGAAGAGAGTAATGGATTGGAATAGACCAACTGAGTTCAAACATATTTTGCATCTCCTTTCGAACCCCAAGGATAATATATGGACTCGATGGCTGAGGACTAGTCCGATCGATCTCCTTTCAAACTTAGTGGAGTGAGATTTTCTCAAACTAGTTCTAGAGTGTATTGGTTTTCTTATCTAGCTAGTTGATGGGATCAAATGTGTGTATCCATAGAGAGTTTTGCGATAGCTATTAATAGGGAGTTGATGGATTTCTTTCAGAGTTTGAGAGTAATTTGGTATGGGTATCCTTTTGTCTCCTATACTTTTTATGCTAGTTATGGAGGTTTTCTTTTGGCATGATGCATAAGGCCACCGAGGGGCCGACTTTTGAGTATCATGGAAAGGGTAGGAGATTGGTCTTTTCAACTTATACTTTGTAGATGATTTGATACTATTCTCTTATAGCAGTCTAGATTCTACGTAGTGTATTTTGAATGCTTTGCAGTTTGGGTCTCTAACTGGGTTAAGAATAAATCCTCAAAAGAGTGAGATCTTCTTTTGGGCGACAGGGCAGAGGGTACAGAAGGATATATTGAGGATTTCAGGATTCTAATAGGGTCACCTTCCAATTAGATGCTTAGGAGTTCATCTTTTGTCGACCAGACTCTTGGTAGCAGAGTGTATTCAGCATGTTCAACAGGTAACACCCCGAATTCAGTATTGGATGAGTCATTATTTATCTTACGCAAGATGGTTATAGTTGGTTAGTACTCTTCTCTTTTCGATTTAGATGTATTGGTCTTCTTTGTTTCTCCTTCCAAACGAAATTTGCAAGAACTCGAGCAGATCATGTCTCAATTTTTAAAGTTTAATCCATCTTTGGATCCCCATGTCCCTTGTTTGTCACACCAGGAAAAAGGGGGGATTAAGGTTGAAGAGAGTAATGGATTGGAATGGAGCAGCCCATCTCAAACATATCTTGCATCTCCTTTCAGATCCTGAGGATAATGTACGGACCTGATGGCTGAGGACGTATCGTTTGCGAGGTCATAGTTTTTGGTTTGTTCAAGTTTCGAATATGTGCTCGTGGATATGATGGAAACTCCTGTCTGTTCAATACTTAGTTCAAGAAGAGCTGGTGGAAACTCCTATTTGGAAGTTAAAGACCAGTTGTCGGGTCCATACATTATTCTGGGGGTTTGAAGGGAGATGCAAGATATGTTTGAACTGAACGCTTTGGTCTTCAACTTCCAAATTTTGTTTGTCTCATGCAGGATAATGTATATACAAGATATTTTGTTTCTTCAATGACACACAACATAGTCAAATTTCCAAACTTTTATGGCAAATATGTTCAAGTTTTTGGAAACTACTATTTAGAAGTTAAAGATAAGTTGTCGGGCACATCGATATCCTAGTATTTTTGTCTAATATAAGTCGATGTGTATCAAAGATAGGTTGATGTGTTTTTATAATTGGTTGGCATATCATTCTAAATTTGTCCACCTGAGACTGTTTAGGTTGATATGTGTTGATTTCAAGTCGATGTGAGAAATGGGTTGATGTGTTTATAGGTATGTCGATATGTTTTTACTTAGCTATCTTTATAGTATTCCTATAACTCAGGTCGACAAGGTTTGCTCATCAGGTTGATGTGTTTAAGGTTGAGTTAAAATTAATCGATATAAGGTTTAAGTTGGTGGACTTGAGGTGCAGGTCGATACGTTCTAAGATCAGATCGATAAGATGTACAAACTTCTGATTTCTAAATTCTTTTTTGATTTTCTTTGAACTTGTTTTCTTTCAGTCTATCTTACATTCTCTGATTTCTTTCTCTGAACATTATCTTGCTTTAACTTCCAAAAACTCCTATCTAAACGCTTTGGTCTTTAACTTCTAAATTTGAATATGTTGTGTGTGTCATTGAAGAAACAAAATATCTAGACAAGTTAACCATTGAGGAGTTGGAAGGCTCTCTACAAGACACGAAGGAAAGATTAAGAGAAGACAAGAAGAGCTAGTGAAGCAAGTTCTTAAACTTAAAGCTACTATGAAGAATGGTGGAGAAAAAAGAAGCCACTTCAGAGGGTCTGGACTAGGAAAGAGGCATGGACATGTCCAAAATGGACAAGGAAGAGGCATCGGAAATAACTCATACAATGAGGAAAGAAGTCTATCATCACCAAGAGGGTGTGAAAGAGGTAGAGGAAGAGTACAAGGTTATTATCCAAGATCAAATGAAAGGAGATATGACAAGTTCAAAATTGAAAGTTATGCTTGTCATCAATTAGGATATTATTATTGGGAATGTCGCGGTATTAACAGTAATATTAAAAAAAGTGGCTAATCATGTCAATGACAACCAAAAAATAGTTAACGAAATTGAAAAGCCAACTATGTTGCTACAAATCAAAGTTGAAGAGAAGAGTGATAACAACTTATGGTACTTGGAAAATTGTGCAAGCAACCATGTGTGAATGCTAAGAAAAATTTGTAGAACTTGATGAGAAGGTGAAAGGCAACATTTATTTTGCACACTCCTCGAAAGTCTACATTGAAGGGAAAGGTAAAATCCTTATCTAAGCCAAAGATAGTGCTCATAAATTGATTCCCAATGTGAACTATGTGCCTAAACTAAGGAGTAACATTTTAATCTTAGGCCAATTGCTTAAAAAGATGTAACATAACTATCTTTGGCTTAGAGATCAAAATGCTAATTTGATTTTTAAGTAGCCATGTCAAAGAATAGGATGTTCAAATTAAATCTTGAAACACTTGAAGCAAAGTGTTTGAAGGTCAATGTGTAAGATGAAGCACGACATTGGTACATGAGATTTGGCCAGTTAAATTTTGAAGCATTAAGTGCAACAAGAGAAAAGAAGATGGTGAAAGGGATGCCTTCAATCAACCATCCCAATCTCTTGTACGAAGCATACCTTCTTGGCAAACATTCTAGGAGGAGTTTTCCAAGAGAAGCAACATTTAGAGTAACCAAGCCGCAAGAACTTGTATATACAAATGTGTGTGGTCCAATCAGCCCACCTTCGTTCAGTATGAATAACTATTTCTTACTCTTTATTTATGATTTTAGCAGAAAAATATGGGTTTATTTTCTTAAGAGAAGACAAAAGCATTCATAGATTTTAAAACATTCAAGACACTTGTCAAAAAGGAAAGTGGCTACAAAATCAAAATCTTGAGATTGATCGAGGAGATGAATTCACTTCCAGGGACTTCAATAACTGTTGTGCAATTCATGGAATTCATCGTCCTTTGACAGCGCCTACATCGCCACAACATAATAGGGTAACCAAGAGGAAGAAAAGAATGATTCTTAACATGACAAGAAGTATGGTGAAAGCCAAAATATGCCAATAGAGTTTTGGGCAAAACCAGTTTCTTGTGTAGTTTATTTGTCCAATCGCTCTCCAACATCAAATGTCAAATATCAAACACCTCAAGGAGCATGGAATAGAAGAAAGCCTAGTGTCAAGCACTTGCGAATTTTTGGCAGCATTGCATATGCTCATGTACCTCACCAACAGAGATCCAAACTTGATGATCGTAGTGTCAAGAATGTCTTTGTTGGATATGATACACATTCCAAAGGCTACAAACTGTACAATCCAATGAATGGCAGAGTGGTGATAAGTTGAGATGTCAAATTTGATAAAGAAGCATGTGGAATTGGGATGGACAAGAAGAAAAATTTATGATTTTCTTCCATATTTTGATGATGAAGAGTAGGAGATCACAACACGTATACAAGACACAACTCCACCTCCTTCACCTACTCTTCATGAAGAAAGTTCAAGTGAGAGACCAAGAAAAACTAGAAATATGGCCAATATCTATGCAAGATCTAATGAATTTACTCTTGATCGTGATGAATTGCATTGTCTTCTTGTAGAAAGTGAATCTTTAACCTTTGATGAATCCATGCACAATAAAAGGTGGAGACAAGCCATGGATGAGGAGATCAAGGCAACTAAGAATGATAATACATGGGAATTAGCAACACTTCCCAAGGGTCATGAAGTCATAGGAGCAAAATGGGTGTGCAAGGTAAAGAAGAATGCTAAAGGAATGGTGGAAAGATACAAAGCGAGACTTGTTGTCAAAGGCTACAAGCAAAAGCATGGAGTTGATAATGATGAAGTGTTTGTACCCGTTGCTCAAATGGAAGCTATTTGTATACTCATCTCATTGGTAGCTTAACTGAAGTGGAGAATTCATCAACACTTGGGAAATTGTGATCGGTGGACATGAAGACAAAATCTTGAGATTGAAGAAAGCTTTGTATGGAATGAAGCAAGCACCAAGGGCATGGAACTGCCACATCGACAAATACTTTCGAGACAATAGGTTTGTATGTTGCCTTAATGAACATGCTCTTTATATTAATATTCATGATAATGGTGATATTTTGTTTGTTTATCTTTATGTGGATGATCTTATTTTCATTGGCAACAACCCAAGGATGTTTGAAGAATTTAAGAAAACTATGTCACATGAGTTAATTTCATATTACTTGGGTTTAGAGGGGAAGCAAATGGAGGAAGGAATATTTCTTTCTCAAACAGGATATACAAAACAAGTTTTGAAGAAGTTTAAATGTTTGATTGTAAGCCGGTAAATATACCCATGGAGTTTGGAACAAAGCTATTAAAATTTGGAGATGAAGAAAGGGAGAATCCTACTTTATTCAAGTCTTATGGGAAGTTTGAGATATGTAACATGTACATGGCTTGATATCCTTTATGCAATTGGCATAGTAAGTCATTTCATGGAAACTCCTACTTCCACCAATATAAAAAGCTGCTAAGAGGATTCTTCGCTACAACAAAGGTACACGTGACTATGGTCTATTCCATTCTTCGTCTAATTATTTCAAGCTTATGGGATTCTGTGATAGTGATTTTGTAAGAGATATCGATGACGATAAAAGCACTGCTGGCTTCATATTTTTCATGGGTGATTGTGCTATTTCATGGAATTCAAAAAAGCAACCCATTGATACACTAACTTGTGAATCTAAATATGTGGCTACAACATCTCGTGTTTGTCATGCTGGTTGCAAAAGTTGTTAAATGAGTTTCATTTATCACAAGTTATAGAAGTTTGTATCGATAACAAATTTGCACAAACACTTGTAGTGTTTCATGAGCAAAGCAATCATACAGACACAAGGTATCATTTCATTGGAGAATGCATGGCCAGTAAGGAAGTGGAAACAGGTATCATTTCATTGAATTTTGTCTATAATATGTCTCTTAGGGATTACTTCTAGAATATGTCTCTTGGGCATCCTTTGTTGGAAGAAGGTACTCTAGAATGTATCTATTGGGATGAATACCAGTTTATGGTTTAATTTATGTATCTAGAATTAATAAAAGTAGTCTAAAAGGTATCATTTTGTACCTATAAATACCTCTTTGTACCAGCATTTGCAAGCAACAAACAATGAATGTTCTCTTCTTCCAAACAACAAAAATTCTGTCCACTTTTTCTTTCCAACATTATCAACAGGATTGGAGTCGTGCTTTTTGACTTGCTGACCATCTGCGGATTGCTATTAAGCAATGTTGCCAAGGCTCAAGAAAATCAACAGCAACATGCATACTATTATCAACAAGAAGACTGTGATAACCAATCAGTAAATGAGCTGAAAATACCTCTAGCATAGCCAAGTGAAGATCATAGCCAGCTTTGCTTTGCCAAAGGGCACTCTAGGAAGATATAGAGTGTTGTTTCTGGTTTCTGTCTCTTCTCTATGCTTAGGACATTGAGGATGAATCTCAATTTTTCTTATTAAAAGCTGGCTTCTTGTTGACATGCATCCACTTACACCTCTCCACATAAAGTTCTTGACTTTTGGAAGAGCACGCAATGGGTGGGAAACAATATCCTTGCCAACCATGCCCTCCCTCAGTCTGTCCCACTAGCCGAAGACACCAAAGTCTGCTTCTTCATAAATCGAGACAAAAGCTGTAACACTGATAATCTCAAAAAGTTTCTTCCAGAGCAAAAAGTTGAGAAGATTAAGGCTATAATGATCCCTGTATCTAGGACACTAACGATACTTTCTATTAGAAAGACTCCACAGATGGATAATGTACTTTCTCCTCAGCCTACAGTCTCTTGTATGAGAAAACCAATCCCCCCACACAACAACACAAACATTTATAGTGGGATCAAAGTTGTCACTATATGTGTTGGTGGCCGCCATTAAAACTTTATAGTGGTGACTATATAGTCGTCAATGGTCGTCACTAAAAACTCTACCTCTAAAAATATTAGTGGGGGTCAACAAAGTAGCCACCACTAAATAAGACTTTTAGTGGCGGCCACTGACTTGTCGTTAAAAAACTTTATAACGGCAGCCATATTTAGTAGAAACATAATTTGACCCCACTAAATATGAATATTTAATGGCAAAAGAAATATAATTTGACCCTTACTAAATATGAATATTTAGTGAAAATAGAAATAATCGTTATCAAATATTTTGTCATTTAGAATCAATATATTATTATACATTTTATTAATTTTGATGGCCGATATATCAAATTTGAAAAAAAAAAAACTTTGAATATTTTATTGGATTGGCTAGTCACCAATTGCACAATAGCACTCACAATAATTCTTTCTCTCTCCTACCTCTTCACTCAATTTCAATGTGGGACAACATAATTTTCTTTCTTCATCTCTCTTTATCACTTTTTTCTATTTCCCAATTATCTAATTATTTTGATTAATTTTATGACTTGATATTTATTTCTTCTTTCTCAAAATTAATTTAATATTTTTATATAATATTTTTTTCATATATATATAATATGATTGAACACTTGTATAAAATAATCATTTACTATATTAAGCATTTATTATATTAACTAACTAATACCTATTTAATGTCACTAAGCAATAAATTTGAGAAAAAAATAGAAAATAGAAATTATTGGGTGCAATAAAAAATTTAGTAACTTTTTAATTTTTTAGAAATCCACAAAATTTTAAATAATAAATTATATATTTTGTTTATTATTTATGATGATATATCTCATAATATTACAATATAATAAATTATTTTATTTACTTATTATAAATAAGTAAATTAAAAAATAATAAAAAGTTATAATTTAGTGGAGGTCAAAATTTTACTTTGTCACTGAAAATAGTTTTAATGGCGACCATCATTTTCATTTTTGATTTAGTGGGAGTCAAAACTTTTTGTTGTCACCAAAAATATATTTTTACGACAAATAATTTTGGTCCCCACTATTGATGAGACATATAGTGACGGCCAAACTTACCATCACAAAATAGTAATGTCCAAGTTTTTGTGACCCCACTAATATTTTTCACTAAAAGTCATCTATATTTTAGTGGCACTCCCAAACAAGATTCTGGAGCTGGTTATGGAAGCAACACTACCCTGAGAGATAGAGACTTTTCCTGTGGCTTGCTGGCTCTGATAGAATTCTCATCAATGCTGAAAAAGCCAGACAAAAAATGACCACCAATCCTCTCTACCCCATCTACAACAATTCAGAGGAGACTGTCATCCACACGTTGAGAGACTGTTCCTAGGCCAGGGAAGTCTAGTCCTTGATATTCCCTAACAGATCAGCAGGACTTCACCTAAACCATTCCTCAACCCTAGAATGGCTTAAAAAACTGCTTCAACCCCCTATCTTCAATCCTCCTGGATGAAACAACATCTTCCTAACAGCTATTTGGCATATCTGGAAAGCTAGATGTAGCCACATTTTTGACAATGTTCTTCTTAATCCCATCCAGACGGCTATTAAAGTGAAAAACCTTGCAAAATATATTTGTATCTCAGCTGCAGGCAAGCATGAAAGTCCTCTCCACCAGCACAAGCAGGTTTCCTGGGTCCCCTTTGAGAAGGCATGCTAAAGCTAAACATTGATGGATCAATTAAGGGAATATCAAGTAGAGCTAGCGCAGGAGGAATCATAGAGGACTCCAATGGCAAGTGGATACTTGGTTACACCATAAATGTAGGGATAACTGACAGCCTCGGTGCTGAACTTTGGGGGTTCCGTGAAGGTCTGAAGCTTCGCCAAAGAACGATACCTCCAGAACATGATCATTGAGACTGATTTTGTCGTGTTGGTCACTCTCCTAAGCAAAGCATCCTAGCTTCTCACCCTCTCTATCCCCTCATCAAGGACTGCAATTCTCTGATGCTAAGCTCAGGAATTTCCTCAGTTATCCACACTTACAGGGAAGATAACAAGTGTGCTGATCACTTAGCTAACTTGTGTCACGCCCCGATCCTCGGATCAACCACGCAACAGCCGCCCCGTTGTCTCGATACACGGACAGAACCTCCCCATATACCGAAACTCCGCAAGGCTACAAATCGGCTCAATAACTCATCCAATACACAACTTCATCAGAAATAGGAAAATCCTATAACAACACACATGCAAAGGACCCATCCGGTCCATCCCTGTACACACGAGCATGCGTCGACACACAAATGGCGTGGGCGTTCCTGTACAGGCACGCATGCAAAATTGACGATCCCAGCCGTTCCAGAATTTTCAGCACAATTAAAATATTTAAAATACAAGAAGTCCCAAATTATAGTTGTAGGATTTTACTAACACTCGCATGAAGAAACGAGTTAGCATCAATAAAGTTCAAACCATATGAGATGTGCAGAACTTCATAAAATCAAAAGAAAACAACGAATCCCAATATTTCAAATTAAATGTCCCATTTGAACAATAAGTTTAACCAAAATGGAATTTAAAAGAAAGTAACAAGTTCCAAACAAACTTCAATTACAAACTAAATAAGGGTTTCATCGATATTTGCTCCTATATATGAAACAAATATTGATTTAATCCATACCAAAAGAATTATACAAGTCTTCCCTTCCATGGTTCTAGGAACTGCAATTCCCTAAAAAAATTTCTACCTTTGCTAGATACCTGTACAAAGCAGCAAAAATCCTTCGTAAGCTCCCACGTGCAGTCTCCGAACTAAATATCCTCTGAAAAATGTTAAGAGAGGGGTGAGTATTGGGGAATACTCAGTAAGTGGAGTGCAATGGTGTGATTGTGTTCATAAATAAGGGGTAAATGTGGGACAGTCAAAGCATATATCAAAATCATACTTTATATATGGAAAAACATTTCAATAATTCAATCAATCCGTAAAGCATGCATCCACATTGATCATTTTATCAGAAAATCCTGGGGTCCCATCAAAAGCATTCCTATTTTTGGCTGGCCGAACTTAGACGAAAGTCCGCCAAGAGTTTTTCCATCTAATGTTTCAAAACATACCCCCTTCCTTGGCGTTGGCTCGTACCTCACCGAGGTGCAAATCAGATATAGCATGACTTCGGCAGAGGGAGGGACGTCTAACTCCCCCGTACATCCAACCACAACCACGCCACCCCGTCGGGTCGTTCCGTGGTGGGAATGATTATAGCCATTAACTACCAGCACCTTTCATTTCTCAAATACCTCATTTCACAAACCATGTGCCATAATTTCTAACAAATAATCATAAATTTCTTGCCATAGCAATTCATAAAGTAACATCAATTAATATATGACACACATACATTCATAAATACAGTGGATGCATTTATATTTCACAATCCAGTTCAGACATCCCACAATCACAAAACAATTTATATAAAACATATAAAAATCTTACAAAATCATTTATAAAACAAATTTTAAAACAAGTTTCTCATTTATACAATGAACCGTCCACTCATCTCTAGGGAGGGTAATCATTCCCAATTCCGAAATTTAATCCAAGATAACCCTTCTCAACCTTCGAAGGGGTTATCCTATAGCAACAATAACAATTCTCAAATCATTTCTCCTCCAAATTCAAGGGTTAGCAAACTTTCCTAATTTTATTTAAACTCCAATTTCTAACATTTTCTTGTTGTTATCCTCATTTTATAAATTTATCATCCTTTATGTCACATACTATTTTACATTCCAATTTCCCTTAAATTTCCATTCTCAACAAAATAGGTAATATCAATTAATCACAACAAACCTTAATTTTGGATAATATGTCAATACAAATCATAAACCCTAACACATTCTCTCATCTTAAACAGCCTACATTTGATCTATTATTGAAGGCACATAGAAATTCCCTCATCTAGGGTTTCTCGCATCTCACAGACCTAGCTTCCTGCACCATTCATTTCAGTGCAAAACCTGTAACGTTTCCAATTTGAAACAAATGTCAGCAATTAAACCTAACTACTAAGGACACTCAAAAATCCTGAAGTATTTACTCAGAACTGTCATCCTTACCTATGCGGTGGATGATTGTAGATTCGGCTTAGGATTTTGGAAGGCTCACTACTACTGCCGGCTTGGGCTTGCAGAAGACCTCTCGGCAAGGAGAGAGCAAAGTGCGCGGGTGCAAGCAGGAAAGGGAGAGACAGAGGGCTATCGCGCGCGAGGGAGAGAAGCCGAGAGATGAAATAGAGAGAGAGAAAACAAGAGTTTGTATGTATGTAAATGGAGGGAGGGAGGTGGAGAAATTGAGAGAGTGGTGGATTGAGGGAGACAAGAGAGAGAGTGACAGGAGAGATTGGGAGAAAGAGAGAAACAGAGAGGGAGAGATTGAGTGAGACGGGAGAGAGAGAGTGAAATTTGAGAAAGTGACTTTTTTTTTTTTTTTTTTTGTGGGGTCCGGTGTCACAATACTTAACTCCCTAAAAAGATATTTCGTTCTCGAAATTTAAAAGAAAATTTATACATCAAACAATTGGGGGTGCTGTTTTCGTACCAGTTCTTCAATCTCCCAAGTTTCCTCTTGCACTTGATTACTTTTCCACAATACCTTGACCATGGGGATTTGTTTACTTCTCAACTGCTTGATTTGTCGATCAATGATTTTCACCGGTTGTACCTTGAAACTTAAATTTTTCTTCAACTCTACCGGAGGTGCTTCCAATATGTGCGAAGGATCTGAAAAGTACTTTCTCAACATTGAGACGTGAAAAACGTCATGAATCCTTTGCAACTCCGACGGCAATTTCAACCGATATTCCACCTTCCCAACTCTTTCAATGATTTTAAATGGTCCGAGATATTGAGGGTTTAACTTTCCTCGTTTCTGAAATTGGATGATACCCTTCCAAGGAGAGACTTTCAAAAATACCATATCCCCTACTTCAAACTCCAAGTGTCTTCTTCTCTTGTTGGCGTAGCTCTTTTGCCGATCTTGCGCTACCTTCATTCTTTCCCGAATTAGCTTTACCTTTGCCTTGGTAGTTTCAATCAATTCTATACTTTCAAGCTTCCGTTCTCTAACTTCATCCCAACAAAGTGGAGTCCGACATTTCCTTCCGTAGAGAGTTTCATAGGGAGGCATACCAATACTAGATTGGTAGTTGTTGTTGTATGCAAATTCAATCAGCGAGAGATGCCTATCCCAACTCCCTTGGAAATCCATAACGCATGCTCTCAACATGTCTTCCAACGTTTGGATTGTACGTTCAGATTGCCCATCAATCTGCGGATGAAATACAGTACTGAATTTCAATTTGGTACCCAAGGCTTCTTGTAACTTAGGCCAGAATCTGGATGTGAATCGGGGATCACAATCTGATACAATTGATACTGGAATTCCATGGAGTCGGACAATCTCATGAAGATACAACTTCGCTAACCTTTCCAAAGAATAAGTATTCTGAATTGGGAGGAAATGAGTCGATTTTGTGAGTCTATCCACTATCACCCAAATGGCATCATGACGACTCGGAGTACGTAGCAATCCTACTACGAAGTGCATAGAAATATGCTTCCATTTCCATTCGGGTATAGGCAATGGTTGAAGCGTTCCGGCCAGTTTCTGATGTTCGGCCTTGATTTGTTGACACACTAAACACCTTGCCACAAACTTGGCTATTTCCCGCTTCAATCCCAGCCACCAATAAGCTTCTTTAATGGTCCGGTATATTTTAGTGCTTCCGGGATGCATAGCATAAGCCGAAGAGTGTGCCTCCTCGAGAATGGCTTTCCAAAGCTCATCATTTTTGGGAACACAAATCCGTTTCCCATACATCACCATGTCATCCTCCCGAATATGAAAATCACCAGTTTCACCCTTACGAACCTTCTCTACTATCTACTTTAGTTCCTTATCAGTTACCTGGAGCTCTTTAATACGGTCCACCAGGGTTGGTCGAATTTCAAACTTCGCCAATAATGCGCCATTGTCATCATAAGCAAATTTGGCTCCAAGAGCACGATGTCCAACAAGCCATGAGAGATAAGAACCCGCTTGAGAATGAGAAGATGATGACTTGCGGCTCAGAGCATCCGCAACTACATTCGCCTTACCCGGGTGATAGTCAATCATCAAATCATAGTCTTTAATCAGTTCTAACCATCTCCTTTGCCTTAAATTGAGCTCCTTCTGGGTAAACAAATATTTGAGACTCTTGTGATTAGTAAAGATCTTGTAGGTGGCTTCGTACATGTAATGTCAACAAATTTTCAAGGCGAATATGATAGCAGTAATCTTTAGATCATGTGTAGGATAATTCAGCTCATGCTTCTTTAACTGTCGAGAAGCGTAGGCAATAACTCTGTTACCCTGCATCAAGACGCATCCTAACCCCTGTTTACTGGCATCGTTGTAGATAACAAAATCATCACCGGTGGTAGGCTGAACGAGTATGGGAGCTGACGTGAGTCTCCTTTTGAGTTCTTGAAAACTCTGCTCACATTTATCTGTCCATTCAAACTTGATTCCCTTCCGCGTCAAGCCAAACAATGAAGCTGCAATCTTAGAAAAGCCCTCTACAAATCTTCGGTAGTATCCAGCCAAACTGAGAAAACTACGCACCTTGGTGACGTTTTTGGGTTGTTCCCATTTCAGAATCGCCTCAACTTTCTTTGGATCAACAAATATTCCTTCTCCGGATACCACATGTCCCAAAAAGCTAATTTCCTTCAACCAGAATTCACATTTTGAGAACTTAGTAAACAATTACTTATCCGGAGAGTCTGCAGAATCCGAAGATGATTTGAATGCTCTTCATCATTTTTAAAATACACAAGTATGTCGTCAATGAAAACAATGACGAACTTATCGAGATAGGAGTGAAAAACTCGATTCATAAGGTCCATGAAAGCTGCTGGAGCATTCGTCAGACCAAATGGCATCACCAAGAATTCATAATGCCCATACCGCGTCCTAAATGCAGTCTTGGGGACATCATCTTCCTTTATCCACAACTGGTGATAGCCGAACCTCAAATCTATCTTAGAGAATACACTGACCCCTTAGAGTTGATCAAACAAGTCATCAATCCTTGGCAAGGGGTATTTGTTTTTTATGGTCATCTTATTTAATTGCCGATAATCGATACACAACTGAAACGTGCCATCTTTCTTCTTTACAAATAGAACCGGAGCACCCCAAGGCAAAGTACTCGGTCGGATGAATCCCTTATCTAACAACTCTTGAAGTTGGACCTTCAACTCTTTCAATTCTACAGGTGCCATTCTATAAGGAGGAATAAAGATTGGCGTTATGCCGAGAACAAGATCTATAGCAAAATCAAACGCCCGGATCGGTGGTAACCCAGGCAACTCTTCTGGAAAGATGTCCGGAAACTCATTCACCACAGGGACATCGCTCAGATCAGGGCTTTCCACCGTAGTGTCAATGATGTGAGCTAAGTAAGCTTCACAACCCTTATGTACTAATCTCCGTGCTTCGAGAGCGGAAATCACATAGCTTGGCAATACTCGCCATTCACCAGCGAACACAACTAGGGAATGCCCTGGCCTACTGAATTCCACTGCTTTAGTGAAGCAGTTCACTGATGCTCGGTGAAGGCTTAGCCAGTCTATGCCTAGGATGGCGTCAAAATCTTTCATATCCAATGGAATCAAATCCGCTCTAAGGATTGTCTCACCAACTTTCACCTCACAAGACTTATATACTGAATCCTTAATCAAATGCTCTCCCAAGGGAGTGATAACCAACAATTCTTCATCAAGTAGGACTAATGGCCTATCAGCATGTCTCTCAAATTCCAAACTCACAAATGAATTATTCGACCCGGTATCTATGAGTATATGAGCATCAACACCACAGATATTCATCATACCTATAAACAAATCATAAACAAAATTATATCACCACACTCCTTCATTCATAATCACATTTCATCAAATCATAATTATAAATCATAGATATCACATTTCAAATTCTGAACTTAGATTTAAATGAAAATTACCTGTAACTACGTCGGGATTAACTTGAGCTTCTTCATTAGTCATAGCAAAGACTCTAGCTTGAGATCTAGGCTGAGGTCGCTAAGCGGAGGTGGTTATAACATTACTTCGCATGCCCGTCCTAGGGTTAGTACTGGTGAAGGTGTCGCTGAACCGACTAGGCCAGTTTTGGAGCTACTAGAGGGACTTCTAACTTGACGACTCTCTTGTCCTTCTTCCTTCAACTCAGGGCAAGAATAACAGAGGTGTCCCTCCTTCCCACAGTGATAGCATCTTCTAGGACCTCTGCACGAACCCGTATAATACCCTTTGCAATTTGGGCAAGTCCCCATTTCACTTTTCCATGGTTTAGCTCCAAATCCAACATTCCCAGTGCTAGGAGCACTCGATCTATGAATTGGTTGGCTTTGAGGAAATCCAACCGATCCCGAAATAAATCCACCGCTTTGATAGTCTGTCGTTCTGTTCTTCTTAGAGCTTTGGCCCGATACAAATCCTTCGGATCTCTTCTTCCCACGGTGGTCCCTAACATTTCCCCTTTCAAGCACCATCTGTTCGGCCCTCAAGGCCAATTACAACACGTTCTGGTATGTGTGCTCATCCGTGACTGACATCTTCTCTCGGATATTCAAATTCAAGCCATCCTCAAACTTGAAGCGTCTGCACTCTTCGAAGGTGATTAGCTCTGGTACGAATGAGGATAGACTTCTAAATTTCGCCTTATATTCCTTCACAGACAGATTTCCTTGGCGAAGCCGAAGGAATTCTTTTCTCTTCAAGTCCCGATCGAATTGGGTATAGAACCTCTGGTCGAATTCCCTAAGGAAATCGTGCCAAGTAAGAGGTGCAACTGTCCTTTCCTCTACTCCATCCTATTATATGCTAGCATCTTCGTCCAACAATCTCACAGCTACCAAGAGTTTCAAACTATCCTCTATTCCCATATCCGTTACAGTTTTTCTGACCCTCTTGATCCATTTCTTTGCCTCTGCAGGATCACCAGATGCTGAGAAGGTCTCGCATCCCAGTTGCCTTGCTTCCTTGATTAGTTTGGACAACTGAACTGGGGAATGGCTGATTGGTGCAACAACTGGAGGAGGTGCTACTGGAGTACCGGGTGTAGCAGCTGGCCCGGAAGGAGGAATATGTGGAGGGACTGACGACGATTGTGGAGTTTGATACTGCGCTCCAAAGGTACTCCACCATTCCATTACTTGCTGAAGAGCAGCGATAGGAGGAGCAGTAATCTCGGGAGAAGGAGCCGAGTGTGTGGACGCAGGTGGAGGAAGAGCATGCGAGGACGACTCATCCCCGTGCTCTTGTAAAGGAATCTCATTCACATTTCTCATTCTCCTTCATGGAGGCATGACAATCTATAAAGGAAAAATTATGTTTAGTAAATAGGGTTAAGAGAAATACTAATAACTTAATCCCCTAAAAAGAATATCCCTAATTCTTATCGTCATTTTACAAATTTATCATCATTTACATCACATATTATTTTACATTCCAATTTCTCTTAAATTTTCATTCTCAACAAAATAGGCAACATCAATTAATCACAACAAACCTTAATTTTGGATAACATGTCGATACAAATCATAAACCCTAACACATTCTCTCATCTTAAACAGCCTACATTTGATCTATTATTGAAGGCACATAGAAATTCACTCACCTAGGGTCTCGCATCTCACGGACCTAGCTTCCTGCACCATTCATTTCAGTGCAAAACCTGTAACGTTTCCAATTTGAAACAAACGTCAGCAATTAAATCTAGTTACTAAGGGCACTCAAAAATCCTGAAGTATTTACTCAGAACTGTCATCCTTACCTATGCGGTGGATGATTGTAGATTCGGCTTAGAGTTTTCGAAGGCTCACTACTGCTGTCGGCTTGGGCTTGCAGAAGTGCTCTTGGCAAGGAGAGAGCAAAGTGTGCGGGTGCAAGCAGGAAATGGAGAGACAGAGGGTTGTCGCACGCGAGGGAGAGAAGCCGAGAGATGAAATAGAGAGAGAGAAAACAAGAGTTTGTGTGTATGTAAATGGAGGGAGGGAGGTGGAGAAATTGAGAGAGTGGTGGATTGAGGGAGACGGGAGAGAGAGTGACGGGAGAGATTGGGAGAAAGAGAGAAACAGAGAGGGAGAGATTGAGTGAGACGGGAGAGAGAGTGTGAAATTTGGGAAAGTGACTTTTTCAATTTTTTTTTTGTGGGGTCCGGTGTCACAACTTGGGTAATCGGAACCACCCAGGAATTTATGTTCTGAACACCACTCCTTCGAGTGTATTTTTTTTTTGGTTCTTGACCCTCGGTATCCGGTATTTCGCTCTGACTAATCAGGGTCGATCTGTCTGTCAGGCCTCCTATAGAGGGAGAGATCTCCTAAAGTTATCTTTTGTATTCCCAAGGAGAGTCGAACCTAAGTACTTGATTAAGAAACGCAGAACCCTTCCCATTGTACGAATTGATCTTTAGTCTCGAGTGTAATTTAACTCCTCCGTAATGATGCTGATAGAGTTTCCTATGTAAGAGACTAACTGGGCTTGGGCGTCCCTCTTTGTTTGTTTTGTCTCTGGTGTCTCTGGGTCTATCTTAAGAACCCAAAAAAAGCCCATTTAAGCATGATTTTCTCTAGAAATTGCAGATAAATATGATCGTACATCTTGCTCATATCTACTTTCAAGGCTGATACCCCCTTTTTTGCCTAACTTGCGTTTTAAATAGTGCATCACTTTCAAAGCAGCAAGAATGTTATTAGAAATCAACATCCCTTGCACAAAAACACTTTGGCAATCTAATATACGAGGCAGAACCAGCTTAATTATGTTGACAAGACAAAGAGGTAGGCCGAAGGTTTGACATTTCCTCTGGCTTACCTTCCATTAAAATCAACACAATAACAGTGCTATTAATCCTATGAGGCAAAGATTTGGTTTCAGTCCAACCAAGACAAGTTGTAGCTACTTCTACACCAACAATACCCCAGAAATGTTGGGGAAAAATGCAGGATCTAGATCATCTATACTATAGGTTTAACATGATGCATTGCAAACACAGCTTTTTTGACATTATCATGGTGAAATCTGCCATCAAACACCTGTTATCCTCATATGAAATACACAGCTCAATGTTATAGAGTTTCATTGACGAAAAAAATGGAGGTGAAATATTGATACATGACCTTTGTTGGTCCTAAACTTTGAATCCGATTTGATTTGAATTGAGTTTTTAAAACAAAACTCTTTTGATATCTGTTTTCTCCATGCATAAGAGATGAATTCAAAATCTTGTTTAAAATGTATAGCTTCTAATTACTGGACCAGGCATTGTTACATACATAGATAGATAAACTTGAGATCCACAACATTTAAGGTTGGCCTAGCAACTTTAAGAATTTGGAACCAAATTTTCTCACACTGGGATTGGGAAGATCTCTAGTAAGGTGCTTGTTATTGTGTGGTTTAACCTACAATTAATCAAAAATAATAGGAAAAAAAGAGTACACTTGCCGGCCCAGCCGAGAGCAACGCTCCGCTTCCGACTTGGACGCCCAGAAAGAATGGAATGCCATGTTCCACGACAATCGACTTCTCTTGAGACACCCCTGTATGAATTAATCCAACGTGATAAAATTTCAGGAGTTCAATTTTGCTAAAAACCAGAGAATAAAATCAATGCCTAGGAATTAGGAAACACATATTTTCAGGCTAGGGATGTCAACAAAAGAAAAGTATTATGAAGATAGTAGTGAAAATAAGTTAGGCCACCCGTCAGTTGTCCATTGTCTAATCTATGCTAGTCCAACATAATTTGTATATCTAATTGATTTAGATTTATACTGAGACATGTATCCTTTTTTTTTTTTCGGGTAGAGACATGTATCCTATTTAGTTAAGCGAACTTGACTTGTTTCTTTTCTTTTTTTTTTTTTTTTCTCAGTTACATAAAATATAATTTATATTATGTAATTATTATAATTACTAAAAATATTATCTTTACATATAGTTTTTTTTTTTGTTTATAAAGTGAAGTTATATAGGAAAAATCCATTAAAATTGCAATTATTATAATACTTTGTCTTTAACAAAAGTTTACCCTGTGATATGTTGATTTTCAGCTATTAAAACATTTTAGGTTTTGTAATTCTTTAGGCTAAAGTTTTGGTGTCTTCCCCCAATACAATTTAAACTCACATCATAAATGAAATGATTAATATCGTTCATGATAGTTTTTGCGGTTAGAATTTATTTATAGATTTATCCTCATAGACTAATGAGTCAAATTAATTCCTGTGAAATTTATAAACAGATCATACAAAATTTATTTTCAACCGGTCGGCTATTAGTGCCAAGTAAGGTTTTGGATTTGAGAGTTATATATAACGAAAACAAGTGTCAACAAAGTTTTACCCATCAAATTTTGGTTGAGACTAATTTAGTTATTGGATACTGATGATTTATATATATAAAAATATAATATATAATTTAAGTTTGATCTATTAAGGTCTTAACATGACTTGGCCTAGTTCATTTCCACTGTTGATGATGAATATTATAAGCAATTATTGTATAGGGCTTGAAAATGCATATCCCTATCTTTGTCTCTTCTTTTGTAGTTCGGTTCTTTAATATCTCCACTATGAGGCCCTAGTTGACGAAGAGGATAAATATCTTTCACATGTTGTTTTGCTTTTATAGAGATAGACCAGAAAGGAACCACAGTGATCCCTTTTGTAATGAGAGAGAGAGAGAAAGAGAGGGAGAGGGAGAGGGAGAGAGAGAGAGAGAGAGAGAGAGGAGAACAGGTGCTTTCCACTTTGGTGCAAGTTGATAAGGTAGAAGATAACATTTAACAATAAACTCACGACATTAAAACTTTTGAATGCTGAAGTTATGTGCATGCATGGTCCACTAGTAAGCAGCCAAATTACAATTTTAATAAAGTGAATAGCTTTTATAATATGTTTTTAATCCAAATATTATTAGCAAGTTTCTTGCAAATGTGGTCGCTGGTTTATATAAAATCATAGGTATAATACTTATAGAGTTTGTAACTATGGATTTTAACGCACTATTTTTAGTAAAACATAATGATGCCGATAAATATTAATCTAGTTGTCACAAATTCTACGATATGGATACCCATAAAACTGTACAAAATCCCTTTATAATATAATATAAAACTATAGACAGGCATTCGCTCCTCCCCCATCTCTCTCCAAAATGGCCACAGTGACCCATCTATGTTGCGATAATGGCAATCTCCATCCCTCTAGTATGTGAACTTGTTATAACAGATAGTGGGCAAAGATTAGCAACAACATTGTGGAGCACTATAGGGCAAGTTTCTTTTTATCCGCAATCATACCACTTAAAGACCAGGACCAAGTTATGAACGCGGGTGCAATAATGTAGGCATTGAATTTTATTCTTTTTTTTTTCTTAATCAACTTGTGTATATTCAATAACTAATTTATTAGTGCCGACTAATTTAATTCAAATTAACTGTCAGATCCATTAATAAACAAACTATCGACGTCTATTTTTTTTAACTCCCAAACTTGAAATCCGATAATTTGGTTAAAAAAATTATGTGTCTTTGCTATTGGACCAACAAGATCCTAGTTTGAATTTTATTCTTATGATCAGACTGTCCTGAATTGTGTCTTCTAGATTGTTTTGATTGCCATTGTGTAATTACTACGTACGCATGCAAAATGTAGTTTGTTATTGAACAGCTTTTCCACCCACCAGCTTTGATATTATAATATTATAATATTGTATTACAATAAATCTGTACCCTATCAAGTACATGCATCTTGAAATAAATTAAATATGGTATATCTTAATAGTTAACTTTTAAGATAGTAATCAAGTTTCCTTTTTAATACATTGGTATAGATGAGTAATACAAACGAAGGACCACATGGTTTGGTTTTGATTATGTACTCTAAAATTTTAAATTTATAGATAATAATAATAATAATAATAATAATAAATATTATTATTATTATTATTATTATTATTTATCTTTACAATGTTCGATACACTACTGAAACAGTCCAACCGAAAAAGAATAATCATGGCTTGCCTTGCCTTGATAAATATTTGATGGAAACAATACGAAATGAGAAATCAAGCTCATGGAAGTTTCTTTGACAGGTTAAATGAGTTCTCTAGTACGATAATCTGGCAAGTCACATAAGTCATTTACAAACAATTGCATTGATTTGTGATCAATGGATAATGAATAATTTGATTTTGCCCACTCTAGACATACTTTTAAACAAAAGCGTGGTGCCCAAATACATACAATAGTTTTTGTGTGCATCAAACACTACAAAAAAACCAGCTTTTAGCCACAAATTTAGCGATAAAAATTTAATAAAAATTCGTTGCTAAAACGTTAGAGACGAAATTAGCGACGAAAAATTTTTCGTCGCTAATAACGCGTCGCAAAAATTTAGCGACGAAAAATTAGAAATTCGTCGCTAAATTTAGCGACGAATAATTTTTTGTCGCTAAATTCGTCGCAAATTTAGCGACGAATTCCAAAATTCGTCACAAAATTAATTAATTAATTAATTAATATATATTAATATTTTATTTTATTTAATTATTTTTCAAATTTAGCAACGAATTCCGGAATTCGTCGCTAATTTTGCGACGACTTTCGGAATTCGTCGCAAAATTAATTAATTTTTTAATAAATATATATTAATATTTTATTTTATTTTATTATTTTTCAAATTTTGCGACGAATTCTGGAATTCGTCGCAAATTTAGCGACGAATTCCAGAATTCGTCGCAAAATTAATTAATTATTTAATAAATATATATTAATATTTTATTTTATTTAATTATTTTTCAAATTTAGCGACGGATATAAATTCGTCGCTAAATCCGTCGCTAAATTAGCAATAAAAAAAAAATGCGCTCCCGCCTGAACTCCACCCGCCCGCCCGCTCGAGTCAGTATCCGCCCGCATGTTCGCCCGAGCCGGCGCCCACAAGCCCTCCCTCACTTAATTCTTGAAAATGTCTACATTTTGCTCCCACCATGGTTCGAACCCTTGCACTTCCGTAAACGTTTAAGACCCTGTAACCATCAAGCTAAATGTTAGTATCTGTTATAAGTTTTTTTTTTACTTATTATCTTTCTTCACAAATTTCTAATAATAATAAAACAATATAAAATAACAATTTATTATAAAATAATAAAATATTAGTTTAAAATAAAATAATAAAAGATATAAAAAAATAATAATACTATTTTTAAAAAAGATAAAATAAAAATAAAATATAAGATATTAATTAAAAATAATAAATGTGATAATTATATTAAAATAAAAAATAAAAAATATATATTAATATTTTATTTTTTTTTATTTTTTTTTCAAATTTTGCGACGAATTTGAAAATTCGTTGCAAAATTAACGACGAATTTACAATTCGTTGCAAAATTAGCGACGAATTTAGAATTCGTCGCAAAATTAATTAATTATTTAATAAATATATATAAATAAATTTTTTTTTTCAAATTTTGCGACGAATTCGAAAATTCGTTGCAAAATTAGCGACGAATTTAGAATTCGTTGCAAAATTAATTAATTATTTAATTAATATATATTAATATTTTATTTTTTTAATTTTTTTTTCAAATTTTGCGACGAATTCCGAAATTTGTCGCAAAATTAGCGACGAATTTCTAAATTCGTCGCAAAATTAATTAATTATTTAATAAATATAAATAAATAAATTTTTTTTTTCAAATTTTGCGACGAATTAGAAAATTCGTTGCAAAATTAGCGATGAATTTAAAATTCGTCGCAAAATTAATTAATTATTTAATTAATATATATTAATATTTTATTTTTTTTATTTTTTTCAAATTTTGCGACGAATTCCGAAATTTGTCTCAAAATTAGCGACGAATTTCTAAATTCGTCGCAAAATTAATTAATTATTTAATAAATATATATAAATAATTTTTTTTTTCAAATTTTGCGACGAATTCGAAAATTCGTTGCAAAATTAGCGACGAATTTTGAATTCGTCGCAAAATTAATTAATTATTTAATTAATATATATTAATATTTTATTTTTTTAATTTTTTTTTCAAATTTTGCGACGAATTCTGAAATTTGTTGCAAAATTAGCGACGAATTTCTAAATTCGTCGCAAAATTAATTAATTATTTAATAAATATATATAAATAATTTTTTTTTTCCAAATTTTGCGACGAATTCATAAATTCGTCGCAAAATTAGCGACGAATTTCCGGTCGTCGCTAAATTAGCTACAACTTTTTTTTCGTTGGAAATTTCGTTGCAAATAGCGACAAAAAAAGTTTTCGTCGCAAAATTCGTCGCATAATTGAAACGAAAAAAATTTGTCGCTAAAGTTCGTCGCAAAAAATGTGTTTTTTTGTAGTGAAAAGCGTAGACAACCAACGTATAGTCAATCCAGTAAATAAAATTATTAGATTTTAGTATTTCATATACTGATTAATTAAAAAATAATAATAATAATAACAACAACAACATAGACATGGCTCAAAATGACTGCTAAAAATAACTGTTATTGCAATTAAATATCTGGTTTGATTAATATTTACATCCATGATCATTTCATTCCTGTCAATTTCTTCTTGACAATTTATCAAAGGACCAATCATGTTTATGATCATTCATCATAATCATTCTCATAATCCAAGTGCATACTCAACTTCATACTAATTACACAATCATGCCACATTAAACAGACAGCTTACTAACACCCTAATCCAACGAGTGAGGTGATTACTATTGCCCAACGTCACTATTTTGGTAATCCCCTTCCTCGTGGACTTTAATCACCCACACTTAAATTTTACAATAATCTCTATATTTATAGGAAATAACAAATTATCAACACCAAATTGATTCTGTAGTTTGATACCGTTTAAGTAAAATCTCGATTTTGAATTTTTTATATAAAGAAAATAGTCACAATTTTATCTCTTATGGGGTCCAACTCCAATCGAATCGTCCTTAGTCAGAACCAACATACTTACCGGATACCGACAGTTTATAAAAAAATTTTAAAAATTAGGAATAACAAATTTACATATTTTACAAATATCTTTTCAAAATTTTTAAACATAAAAGTGTAATCTTTCTCTAATGACTATTTTCTTTTCAATTGTCATGATTTTATTTCCAAAAAGAAAAAAAAAAACATGCCTTTCTTTAATGAAATAAAAAATGGGATTTGGGCCATAACATAATACGAAGGCGCAAGGCTCAACTTTACGCAGGACTAAAGTGACAATGCTTTTAAACGATAGCCCTCTTTTAAAGCAATGCAGATGCAGCCTCCTGAAACATCGAAAACAAAAACAAAACAAAAAGTAAAATAAAGAAACTTCATCGACATGACACTCGTGATACCCTAAGATCAAGACAATGGTAAACACCTCTTCCTACGCTTAAATAAAAAAAAATAATAAAAAAGGGCTATGGCCATGAAAAGTCCTTCTCCCAAGATACTCCATCGTTGCTAAAATAAAAGCCATCCTCTTTGGCTAACCAAAAACACTTTCTGTATAGATTACATCGGTGGCAATCCCGATGAGCATAAAATGCCCGAAAACTCTTTCTTTTCTGGTCCAGTTTGATTGTGCAAGTAAAAAAACTTGTTCCCCAGAATGTGGTCCTGAGACTCCAGCTGAAGTCATCGCCTTCCTGAAGCGCTCTCCCACCTAGATCATCATCTTCGGATGAGCACCAAACGATCAAGGGCATCGATGAGTTTCTGGTGAAGCCATTGATGATTTGAACATTGTATTGGCTTCTACTCAGAAAATTAGGTTGTCTAGTTATGAAGATGATGAAAAATGAAAGTGCAAGAGTGAGTATAAAAATGCGAAGAGACTTCTTGTTTTTTGTCTCCATTTCTAAGTTCCAATAGAACACTACGACAGAAGGTTGGACTATGAATGTCTCGCCAGCAGCAAAGAGTAGTTGCTATATATATTGTCATCAATCAACATTAATCAGTGGACAATTACTTTAGAAGAAGGGATGTTACAATTTTTAATCAAAATTCGGATTCAAATCTCAAAAGAAAAAATATATTGAAAGAGCTCCCTAAAAAAGAAGGCATGAGATTAATTTGAATAAGATTATGTGAAATATGATTTTGAATACAATTAATCAGGCACTAAAAAAACATATATTGTCATTGTCATATATTTATGACCCACCACAACAGGGACTTCCTTTAGCCCTAAGCTCTATAAAGCTTTACTGTCTTAAAAATTATGTATTAATTTAAACACAATTAGTAACTATTTTTAGGCATTGTATTAGATATTCTTAAGATTATTTTAGTCATAATAAGAAGAATATTAGAAAGGTAAATATGAAAAGATTCTTAATTTTGACAAGTCATCTTAGCGCACTTATTAGAATTTTTTTTTTTTTTTTTTTTAAATAAAACCCACTTGATTATAATAATTATACTATTGCTAGTCCTCAACACAAAAAAGGCATGTCAAAACTTTTGTTAGTGGAAGCCACAAACAAACTAAAAGTTACAAGTGTCCATAGGTTGTGCCATGCTTGCACGGTCTATGGTGACTCAAACATTACGAATTTTTGTTTGTCATCTTGCTAACAAGTCTAAAGATTTTTTTATTAATGATATTGATATTGATGATAATGATAATATTGATAATCGTGAACATGATATCGAGTTGAAACTACAAACTATGATGAATGTGTGATTTGCTCTTCAATTCGAATTAGCAAAAACAATACCTTATTACATAATATGGATACCAAATATTCATGATGTAGATGTTAATGGGTCGAATTACTTATCTGTCAATCTATTACTGAATCATCTCCTTGGGGATTGTGAAAGATATTCAACTAAAAATATTCATGTTATTGCTTCAACTCATATTTCCCAAAAAGTTGTTCTGATTCTAATAACTCTAATAAGTTAAGTAGATGCATTAAGATACACATATCCAAATACAACCCATGGATCTTGCAAAAATAGGGGGATTATGTAATTATTGTTATTCATGTGGTCTTTACCTTTGCACTTACAAAAATTGAGGGGTTTATGCGAAAGCATGAGTGAAGAGCACATGCACCACGGGCACAAAATAATTTGCTGCAGAAATAGTCTTGTGATGTCCCAGGGGGAAAAGAGGAAAGGTCTTTGTCCTAGCTAAAAAAAAAAATAATAATAATAATAAATAAATAAATAAATAAATAAATTTTCAGTTAGTGTGTTCAAACAGGAGTAAAATCTTTGAAATAAAATTTTTATATTTAACATAATACTTTTTTTCTATACTTACATATTGCAAATTTTAATTTAAACTTGTTTTTGATATTGGAAAAATGTAAAAAAAAAATTAAATAAAAATAATTTAAGTCGAACCCTTGTCGTGTCCCATCTAGCTGATTCCAATCCAATCTTCATTAGTTCTATTGAAATAATTTCATCTAATCCAATTTGGTATTCCAAATTTCATCTTCTCTATGAGAGTCAATAAATTGGATGCAAACTTAAATAGGGTATATTGAGAAATAAAATCATTCTTTACATTATATTATATATTTTTTGAGCTAATTTCATCTAATCCAATTTGGTATTCCAGACTTAATCTTCTTTACGAAAGTTTATAAATAGGATGCAAACTCTCAGGATACTGAGAAATAAAATCATTCTTTACATTGTATTCCCTAATTTTTCTCTTGAATTCATTGTACTTTCTTTGACTTTCATAATAGAAGTTTGATTATTAAATTTATTCAATTTGACTTAATTTTAAATTTGTGAGAGACGGGATTATAATATTGACAATTCAGAGAAATCATGTTTTTTTTTTTTTTTTGGTACAAGGATATGCAATTAAACAGAATCGAATCAGCAAAAGGGATGATAGAAGTGGGAAGGTTCTACTCATCTTTGAGGGACTAGAGAAATTATGTCTAATGACAACTTTTAGTATGAGGGTGATTATTTGAATGGGTCTCAATTAACAAATGGAAAATATAGAAATTACGTTAAATGAGAAAGGTAATAAATCAACTTGAAATGGAAATTATTTAAATTTCCACATGTTTAATGAAAATGGAAATTTTTTGAATTGGTAATATTTTTAATGTGAAATTATTTAAAATATTATAAATTATATTTAATAAGAAAGGTAATACCATAAATATTAGAGATTATGCTTAATGAGAAAGGTGATAAGTCAAATTGAAATGAAAATTATTTAAATTTTCACGTGTTTAAAAATGGAAATTATTTAAAAGGGAAATATTTTTTTAATAGCAATTATTAAAAATATTAGAAATTATGTTTAATAAGAAAGGTAATTAAATATATATTTGCCAACCGGCATTGTATCCCTAAGTATTGGTATCTTGATTCAAGTGTTCCTGCATTTGTTAATCGAGATCCATTCAGATAATTACTTCAATTTTGGAAAGAAGAAAGATATATCTTTTCCTTTTTTGGGCAATCATCTCATATTTCAAAGATAAAGTAATTTTCCCAAGAAGGGAAAAAAAAGATTCGAAAGATAACAATTAATAAAGAAATCATTAGATATCCTCCACCTTCCATGCGTGCGTCCTTTGTTTTTTCCTTTAGTCATACTTTATGATAGATTGAATAGAAAAGTTGTAAGACACACACTGCCTTGTTTGCCTATGAAAGGAAATGAGACAAACCTTCACGAAAATGAGTTGAATAGTCTTCATAACAATCACATAGATAGGTCATCAGGTACAGCTCAAGCGATAAAGTCTTCCCACTTTCATCTTTACGTTCCGATTCGAATCCGTTTAATTATATTTCTTTGCTTAAAAAAAAAATAGAGAGAGAAAACAAACCAACCAATACCATAAAGGTGCAGTACTACTGAAATTGCATTTTGCTGCTTCTAATGCGTTTCATCAATGGAGGCATGGCTGCATCATTATCTCGAAAAGCCCATGTTGATACTGGATTTTTCTCCAAATCGAGCCTACAATATGATAATAAACGATATGGGGTTGGACTAGACCTAACTGTTCATTGTAAATCTAAAGACGATGATCTTGGAGACCAACTACTCCATCCCAATGATAGTTTTAAATTTGATTTCATCCCAAATTACTTTGGATCAAGCCTCTTCTATTGCAGCTTTAGCTGGTCAAGTCAACTGAAATGGTTTGATATCTATGACGAAAAAAGAGATTATAATGTTTGCAATAGATGCACTTGGAAAGTTTATGAGATAATATCTGCATCGTACTCCTCAAGAACTCAAAAGTTTGACAATTGTTGTGGATGGAACCCTCCAGCTCCAGTAGAGAGTCGAAGTAACTCCTCATGCTTTTACAATGATGGAGAAAAGTAAATTCGCCATAGTTAATTTGATAGAATTATGACTATGCCCAAGTATTATGGGTTAAATAAGAGCTAACTTAATTTTGTGGCTGGATTACTTTTAAATTATTAGTCTGTTATTTCTACTACTTGTTTTCAAGGGAGTATTGGATAAATTTTCTAAAATAATTTTCTTATTTATCTCTTCTATTTTTTGTTTAAAATGAAATTAATGTCATCCCACGTACCATAAACGAAATCTCGTTTAAGTACAGCAATTGTTGTAAAGTTATTTAATATAGACAGGATTCATTTTGTTTTTAATATAGATAAGAATTTGTTGATCCTAAATTATCATATCATAGTACAATTGAAGTGTCAATATATCTCGCTAATCATACATTCATTTTCAGTAAATTTATTAATAAAATATATTTTTACCAAAACATTGAAATGGAGTTAAATATACGCTAAGCTATCTTCGAGAAACAATGGATATGAGTTTGTATTATTCAAAATTAACGAAAGAGAACTTGAATTATTCTAATATAAGGAATGGTACATCAAATGAGACTGAACAAAAAATATCTTCCTAATATTCCATTTTACACATAATCTCAACAAGAATGATATAAAGAATTCAACGGATCCATTCAAAGAGCAAATCCATGAAATTTATTCACCAAGACATTATCTACTGAAATTTTTGAGAAGTTAGCTCACAAAATTGGATTGCATTGGTGCAGCAATCTTTACTAATGTTGATAATTGGAGAGCAAAGAGTTCAAGTGATGTTATCAAGAGTGGGAACATATATAGTGCATTTTTGCCTTAACCAAGGTTTTATCATATAGGGTTTTCCTAGTAGGGTCTTTCATGCGGCAATTTCTATTATAAGAATTGTGTAGTCTTTTTTCTTTATTAACTTTTTATTCCATAAGGTTTTTTCTAATAAGCTTTTAATAAGCATATTATTCATAATGGACATTCGAGGGGAATGTTATAAATATCAAAGATTTATAGATGTCCATATTCAGCCAAGCAATTGTAAGGTTGTGGATATATTATTGCTTCTTCATGCTATATTTACTTTCCTCCATTTATGTTTCCAAAGATAGCCAATAAATAGAATGCAAACCCTAAGTAAATTATAGTAAGAAATAAAATCATTCTGTGCATTGTGTTTTATAATTTTTCTATTGAATTAATTATATTTTCTTTGAGTTTCATAACAGAAATTTAATTATTAAATCTATTCGATTTGACTTAATTTCAAATTTGTGAGAGACATGTGACTATAATATTGACGATTTAAAAAATTATGTTTAATGGCAAAAGTGATAAATTTTTAGTATGAAGGTGATTATTTTAATGCGTATGATTAACATCTGGAAATATAGAAACTATGTTTAATGAGAAAAGTAATATTATAAAATATTAGAGATTAGAATATGTTTAATGAAAAAGGTAATAAGTCAAATTGAAATGGAAATTTCATCATTCTATGTAGTTGTGGTTTTCACGAAAAGTTCTATAAAATCTCATCTTTTACCCATAGAAGATTGTATTATTTGAAAAATTAATAGGTTTTTTTATCATATGTAGGGTTTTGTTAGTAATAAAATATTAAGATTCGACAACAATTTTTTTAACAATCATCCCATATTTGATTACAACAAAACCCTAAAAATTTATTCCCACACATTTACTTGCATTCACAATTTCATCATTCTCTCCCTTTTGTTTCATTAATATTTAATATCTTCCCTTTAATGTGTGCATATTTATCATTTTACCATTTTTTTTATTATCTGAGGGTAGAAGAAATGGAAAATCAGAAATGAAGGGCAGACGATGAGCTGTTACAATTTCAGTTCAATTACAAGACCTAACTTAGCTAATTAAATACATATTGGGAATTGTATTTAATCCTCAAACATGTTCAATAAGTTAATCAAGATCAAACTATTTGAAAAATTCAAATCCAAGTTTTTATTATAGTTAAGATCAGAATTTAAAATTTTGAAGTATATTTTTCGGAAGATAAAGTCTAATCTTCAAGAGCTATTATCTCAAAGGTAACTTCTTCATCAACCAAAAATTTGAAAATTTGAAAATTTTACACTTTAAAGTGATTGTTGGATTTCAAATTTGAATAATGATAGTGGTAAAAACCAAAAAATTTGAAGGAGAAAATTTGAAGGAGAAAATCATGCTGGAAAATCATATCTCAACCATCTTCTATACTACGCAAGCTGATTCAAAAGCAAGGTTCAAGACTTGTTTTAGTAGTACTCGAAGTGGGTTTTATAGACCACCATTCTGACAATATTCAAAACCTTTTACAGAGTTTTTTTACGTATATTGAGATATCTGATCTGAAAAATCTCTTCAAAATCAATTTCATCTGTGAAAATGTTTCTAATAGATCTTGAGTTGTTGTGTTTCTTGCGTTTGTAACTTGTTGATTTGTGTTTGTAAAGTCTCAAAAGATCGGAAAGAGTATGAGAAACACTTTGTTGGGTAGATAGACTAGTTGGGTGAAAGTTAAAATCGTTTTTTTGTTGGAATAAACCATCTTGAAGAAGGGAAAGTGCAGATCATCAACAAAAGAAGATTGTACTCGTATGTGTAACTCTCTTCAAATAATGGAAACTACCTATCACAGGACCCTGATTTGCTGAGCTGGAAGAATGAACATAGACACAAGACTTAACTATTATAAATTGGGTTTGTTGTCTTCTCTCTTATTTTAATTTTTCCTACATAGTTGCATGCATCTTGGCCTTAAAATTATTTAGGCTAATTGGAGTAATCTAAACTTTGAACAAAAGATGCAATGGCAACTCAATTGACCTATGGCTTATACACTAATAGAATACCTTATTTTGATGGAGTAAACTTCTCCCATTGGAAGTGTAGAATGGAGACTTTTATTTAAGGCACATATTATAAGGCATGGGAAGTTATTTTCTAAGGAAAATTAAATGTTAAACACCCTCTAACAACAGAGGATGTTGAGAGAAAAATTTCAATAAACTTTAAAGCAAAGCATATACTTTTATATACTATTTCTCGCATAGAATTTAACATTATTTCTTCTTGTGCTACAACTAAAAATATTTGGATAAAATTGTGCATTACTTATGAAGGAGTAAACACGATAAAGGAGATAAAAGTTAATCTTTTAATGCAGAAATATGAACTCAAAATTCAACCAGGAGAATTGATAAAAAAACATATTCAACAGATTCTCAACTATCACAAATGACTTGGATTCACTAGGAAAGACATTTTCAGATGTACATCTTGTCAAAAAAATTCTGCAACTTCTTCCTAAAGCTTAGGATGCAAAGAAAATAGTAATGGAGGAAGCCCAAAATCTGTCCAAATTGTCACTGAATGAGCTGAAAGAAATACTCATGTCTTATGAAGCAGATGTCTTCCATGTTGTTGAGTATGAAAACAAGAGAAAGCTTATTACATTTCCAGCAAAAGAGGAAGAATCTGATGTTGAAAAATACAATGATGAAAAAGTGAACATGTTGGCAAAGAGACCGTCTAGAATACTCAAAAAGAGAGGTAAAAAGTCTGTTAAATTTTAGAAAACTAATGTCTCTTGAAAGTCCAAATATAATGTAGGAAACAATAGCAAAACAAAGGAACAGAAGAAAAAGAGTCTCATATGAGTATAAGAAATCAGGACATATCAAGTATGAATGTCCTATCCTATTAAAAAAACTTCAAAAATTCAAGAAGAAAGAAAAAACTATGATGGCAATATGAAGTGAAGAAAAGGACAGACTCTGACTCAGAATCTGAACCACTATAAATTGGTTTTGTTTTCTTCTCCCTTACTTTTATTTTTCCTATACAGTTGTATACATTTTGGCCTTAAAATTATTTAGATTAATTGGAGACTAATCTAAACTTTTTAGGGACAATCAACTCAAACCCTTTCTTGATTGCAAAGGGATCAATAAATGGTATCAGAGCAAGTGCACTTTTTTTAAAGTGTTCACTTTTGAGCAAAAGATCCAATAGCAACTCAATTGACCTATGGCTAATGCACCAATAGAACACCTTATTTTGATGGAGTAATCTTCTCCCATCGGATGTGTAGAATGGAGACTTTTATTTAAGTCATAGATTATAAGGCATGAGAAGTTATTTCCCTAGAAAATTTAGATGTAAAACACCATATAGTAATAGAGAATGATGAGAGAAAGATTTCAATAAACTCTCGGGCAAAACATCTATTTTTATATGCTATTTCTCCCACAAAATTTAACCTTGTTTCTTCTTGTGCTACAGCTAAAGATATTTGGGACAAATTGTACATTATTCATGAAGGAGTAAATACTGTAAAGGAGACAATATGAAGCAAATGTCTTCCATGTTGTTGAGTATGAAGACAAGAGAAAGCTTATTACATTTCCAGGAAAGGAGGAAGAAGAATCTGAAGATGCAAAATACAACGATAAAAAAGTGAACATATTGGCAGAGATATTGTCTAGAATACTCAAAAAGAGAGGAAAGAGTCTATTAAATTTCAGAAAACTAATGTCTATTGAAAGTTCAAATATGATGTAGGAAACAAGAGCAAAATAAAGGAGCAGAAGAAAAAGAGTCGCATATGAGTACAGGAAATCAGGACATATCAAGTATGAATGTCCTATCCTAGTAAATAAACTTAAGAAATTCAAGAAAAAAGGAAAGGCTATGATGGCAATATGAAGTGAAGAAAAGGACACAGACTCTGACTAAGAATCTGAACTACCATAAATCGGTTTTGTTTTCTTCTCTTTTACTTTTATTTTTCCTATATAGTTATACACATTTTTGCCTTAAAATTACTTAGACTAATTGGAGACTAATCTAAACTTTTTAGGAACAATCAACTCAAACCCTTTCTTGATTGCAAAGGGATCAACAAGTGGTATCAGAGCAAGTATACTTTTTTGAAAAGTGTTCAGCCTTGAGCAAAAGATCCAATGGCAACTTAGTTGACCTATGGCTAATGTACCAATAGAATACCTTGTTTTGATGAAGTAAACTTCTTCCATTGGAAGTGTTGTCACGCCCCGAACCGGGATCGTGAACAGCCGCCCGTTGTCCCTGGATGCTGGCTGGATTTTTACAGAAAATCGGGCAGAACCTCCCCATAAATCGGAGGTTTCCCATGTACAATTTCACCTGTATATGACATTCATCCAGTACAAATAAACAATTGGCCATCCCGGCCTCTCCAAAATCAACAATATCCACAGCCAACATCTAGAACAACGCAAGGCTAAAAAGTTTCTAACAGTCCTAGCAACAGACCTCTACTGTCATGCCCAACTAGAGCATGAGCAGCCGCCACACCGAGCGGACTTAAATTCTACGTATATATAAAATAAATTCCCAAGTTATTTTTTAAATATTTACAAATGCCTCAATGCAACGAAATAATCAACACGCGAGTTTCGCGAAATAAAGTCCATAATTTATACATTCATCCCAGAAAATTTATATAAATACATTGGTCAATCTAAAACCTCCAATACATAATAATATCACCAATCATCATAGCGGAAGAGATGGAAAATATCCATACCCAATCCCAGTGGTATCTCCTCGATCCAACACTAATTCTGTGGGAAAGAAAGTGAGGGATGAGTATCTATGGGAGGATACTCAGTAAGTGAGGGGATTGACATCATGCTATCAATATCGAGGTAAATTTGGAGTGTCAAAGTATAAGATAAGAAAATATCCACAGTGTGCAAACTGATCATGTTATTTCCAAAATCATATATCACACGCACACATCAAAAAGCCAGATATGCATCCCAAAATTTTACATCAATGTCATGAAGAACCGGCCAATGAAATATTCCCGGCAATGGTCTACCTCGACCAAGGACGGCGCATTGGGGGTTTTTTTTTTTTCCAAATGCAAGTATTAAAGAATGGTTCTCTGCCCCAATGTTGGCCACAGGCTACCCCAACTAGCCTGTAAAAAGTATATAGTGTACATATAACTAGTCAGCCGTGTATGGTGCCCCCGCCTGGTGCTAGACGGAGCCGTACTCAACGTCCTCTCCGATGAGGGTCAACCTGGGACACCCATACACACGACAATCTGGCGGATACCTCCGGCCGAAGCGTATCCGGACACAAGGGGTGCCTCTACCAGATGTCCTTCGTAGCTACGGATCACAATATCATATCAGCCGGGCACGTAGCCCCATGCATCCCATCACCAGATCAGCCGGGCATATAGCCCCATGCATAATATCATAACGTTAGCCGGGCATACAGCCCAATGTATAATATCACAAAGTCGGCCGGGCATACAGTCCAAAACATAATATCATAAAGTCGGCCGGGCATACAGCCCAAAGGTGTATATAAATCCATTTAAAACCATGTGCCAATGCAGTGGAAGCATTAAAACATATCAATATGTCGAAAATGTGGCACAATATACGTTTATCAAAACTCATGGATGCATATCAATAAAGTCGGCAGTTAAGACACTCCAAAGGCCACAAAACATTTCATCAAATATTGGAAAGTCATAACAATCATACATTTTGCAGAAACATGTCATTTAAAAGATATTTTTGAAACATGGTTTTCAATCAATAGCGAATGTCAAAGTCCCACTCACAGTTCTACGGGAGGGAAGTCACTCCCTACTGACAAGCCAACTCGGATCTGACCGCTCGAGTCTCCAAAAGATCAACCTAAATCAGATCATCAAATTTCTGTAACATTCTATACTTAACCTTCAATTCATATATAATCATTTCATAATTTGTATTCTATCTGCATTCCACTTACACTCTAAACATATACAAAACCTTTCATCTTAAATTCAATCCTAGATTCGTCCAATTTATCAATTAGAGTCGAAATCTCCTCACCTAGGGTTTTCTCGAAGCGCCGAGTCTCGTCCGAAAGTCGCTTCGGTCACTCCAAAGTCTGTAGGGTTTCCTATCAAAACAAGATTTATTTGTTAGATCTAAACACATAGATCCGAAGCAAAACCCTAAGTCATTTACCTGCGTGGAGATTCGTGGGCTGTCACGGGCTCGTGGGCCGTCACGGGCTCGTGGGCCACGGGCCAAACTGGGCTCGTGGGCTACAGCTAGCGGGCTCGCTAGTCTGCGGGCCAGCGGGCTGGCGGGCCGATGGGCCGGTGGGCCTGCAGCTGATGGGCCTGCGGGCTGACAGTGGCTCGCGGGCTGGTGCTCGCCCGTGTGCTGGCGCGCCGTGCTGGTGCGTGCTCGTGCGCCGGCTCGCGCGCGCTCGTGCGCCGGCTCGCGCGCGCTCGTGCGCCGGCTCGCGCGCGCTCGTGCGCTGCTGCGCGCTGGGCCGCGCGCCCGTGCACGCTGGCTCGCGCGCTCGCGGCTTGGGCTCTCGCTCGCGGCCTGGGCTTGCACTCGCGGCCTGGGCTTGCGCTCGCGGACTTAGTCCTGCTCGCGGCCTGGGCTCGCGCTGCGGCTGGGTCCTGCTCGCGGCCTGGGCTCGCGCTGCGGGCTGGGTCCTGCTCGGGGCCTGGCTCGCACACGCGGCCTGGGCTCGCGCTGTTGCTGGGAGATCACGCTGCAGAAGGCCCTGCAGTCGCGTGTGGTGGCGGAAGGCAGTGCGCGCGGAGGCTCGCGGCGGTGTGCGGCGGGGCAGAGAGAGCGATCGTGGGAGATCGCGAGAGGGAGAGAAGACAGAGTGAGGTAGAGAGAGAAACCGAGAAGGAAGGAAGAAAAAGAAGAAAAAGAAGAAGGAGAAGAAGAAGGAGAAGGATGGCGGCGGCGGTGGCTGTGGCGGAGGAAGCCGAACGGCCGCGGAAGAAGAAAGGTCGGGAGAGAGAGAGAGAGAGAGAGAGAGAGAGAGAGAGAGAGAGAGAGAGAGAGAGAGAGAGAAAAGAGGGGAATTAGGGCTTTTGCCCTAATTCAATTTGGGGGGCCAAAACGCTGCGTTTTGGCTCTCCCCTCTTTTTTTTTTTTTTTTTTTTTTTTTTTTTTTTTTAGTTTGGTGTTACAAGTGTAGAATAGACTTTTATTCAAGTCACAGATAATAAGGCATAAGAAGTTATTTCCTAAGGAAATTTAGATGTTAAACATCCTACAGTAACCGGATTACCTACGGATCATTTTCCTAATTTCAAAATTCCGTCGCTATTCCTACAACATTCTATCGGTGAACTTCCAATTTCACCGATGAATTATCGATGGATTAATTTTCGTCAAAAAATATACCGACGGATCACATATCTATCACTACTTATTTACGGGGTCAGTATCAGTAACCTCTTCCACGACTGACGTTGGTGATAGTCTTCACCGACAGAATATTGAATATCAGCGACGGATTTTTCCGTCACTGATACCTGTTTTTCCTATAGTGATAGTTCACACAAGCACAAGTCGACTTGCATAGCATCCCAAGTCGACTCACAGGATAACAAAGTTGACTTGCATATTACAAAACAAAGTATCAGTACTTTATGTAAAGCAAACAAAGTATCAGTGTTTTGTCTCGAATAAGTGAGTTCTGGTGCTTAAACCTTCAAGTTTCGATCCTTGTTACTGTGGATAGACACAAGATGACTCACACCTTGACCAAATCAACTCGAACATCACAAAGCAAAGTACTGGTACTTTGTATGTAAATCGACATATGATGTTCAGTATAAGCATAGAACCAATATTTTGTATGGATACCAGAAAGCTGAGGTATCAACACCACATGTTAGATGACATTAGCACCAGTGGACTCATGGGCTCAACATTCAGAATAATTAATGCAAGTGACTCATACGCTAGCTCATAGAATGCACAAGGGATTGTACAAACAAAGCATAAGTCGTGACACATGTCACAGGCCTTGACAACCAGGTCAATCGACTTGCACATGTCATGGCTTGGAAGTCAACTCATGTTGCTTCTAGAATAGAACACTTCACATGCCAAGAGCCAAACAACCTTAGTGCATAATGTCATAAGACACAGACCACAAACACAAAGACACAGGCACTGAGCCATCCTATATATGCACAATGCACATATAATAAAGTAAGTTGAAGTGCCAAGTCAATTGATCAAATTAAATGAGTCGACTACAAGGCATAACAGTTGAGTATCGATCATTGCACTCAAGAGTACCGATCCTCAGCAATGTTCAAGCTCAAAATCTAACCTGAGGCATAGACATAGTCGACTTGCATGGATAGGGGCAGTTGACTCACTTAAACATTGAAAAGTAAAATAACCAAGCATAGTGATGAATACCAATCCTTGATGTTTTGGAGTACCGATACTTGGAACTATTCACTGAATTAAGCCGAGAAGAAGTCAACCATGAAGATAGAAGCAACCGACTTACTCATAGAGCAACACAGACAAAATTGAAATGTAGTCGACTAACATGAAAGAGTACTCAACTATCACGTGAGTAACAATTAGTTTTCAGAAAAACTGTTTTAGTATTAAATGATCATCCAACAACTAGCAATAGCTATATCTCAACATTAAATGAGTTTCAACTACCAGAACACAAAGAGGCTATAAATACAACAACAAATGAAGATCAAACTAGCTCTTGACAACTCTAGAACTTCATTATACATTAACTAAGTATCTCGATCTTCTATAATTTTAGTTATCTATTGTTGTATCTAGTGTGAGCCATAAAGAATACATCAGACCAATGAGGGTCAAGTTTGTAATCTTTCTTCCCACCTTGAATCTTGTAATTGACTAACAAGAAAGGGTCTTCTTGGTCTAGGCATAGTGCTTAGAACGGTTAGGGTTTGCTAACACCGTGAAAACTACTGATGAGTGCTTGGGAGCCACACTTGTAAAGGTTTGATTAGGATCTGAGAACCTAATTGGTTGTACCATTTGAGGATCAAATAGTAGATTGAAAACTTCAAGCGGAAATTGGAAGTAGATGTGCATTGGGAATTGTGGAACCACTATAAACAGCCTATGTTAATTCATCTTCTTCTATTCTCTTCTATTCATTCAAGTCTTAAATTCCCAGAAAGTTTCAAAAAATTGTCAAACCATCTATTCACCCCTCTCTAGATGGTTCTTACATTTGTAACTCTTTTCACATAGTAGAAACTAGCCATCGCAAACTCCACTTTGCTGAGCTAGAAAAATGGATGTAGACACAAAGCCAAACCACAATCTCCCATACTTTTATTTTCTTATGTAGTTGCATACATTTTTTTGCTTTAAGATTATTTAGGTTAATAGGAGACTAATCTAAGTTTTTTAGGGATAATCAATTCAACCCCCTCTTTGATTGCATAGGGATTAACACATGTACCCCTATTGGTATCTTGATCCAACAGTTTTCTTACATTTATTAATTGAGATCCATTCAAATAATCATAAATTTTGGAAAGAAGAAAGATATACATTTTTCTTGCAACTATGGAGCTATATCTTTTCCTTATTTTCCCTTTCCGAGCAATCATCCCATATTTTAAAGATATAATAATTTTTCCAAGAAGGGAATAAAGGATTCAAAAGATAACAATTAATAAAGAAATCATTAGACATCCTCTAACTTCCATGTGTATATCCTTTGTTTTCTCCTTTAGTCATATTCTGTGATAGATTGAATATGAAAGTCGTGAAGGGACACACTGCCTTGTGTGCTTATAAATGTAGAAGAGCCCAACAATCACAAAAATGAGTCGAATAGTCTTCATAACAATCATAGAGAGAAAACAAACCTACCAATAGCATGGAGGTGCAGTACTACCGAAATTGCATTTTGCTACTTCTAATGCTAATCATCAATGAAGGCATTGCTACATCTTTATCTCAAAAAGCCCATGTTGATACTGGATTTTTTCCAAATAGAGCCAAGATTACGATAATAAATGATTTAGGGGGTGGAATAGACCTAACTGTTCATTGTAAATCTAAAGACGATGATCTTGGAAACCAACTACTCCATCCCAATGGTAGTTTTAAATTTGATTTCATTCCAAATTTTTGGGGATCAACACTCTTCTATTGCAGGTTTAAATGGTCCAGTCAGCTGAAATGGTTTGATATCTACAACGAACATAGAGATTATGACTTTTGCAATAGATGCAGTTGGAAAGTTCATGCAGATAACATCTGCAGGTACAGCTCAAAAACTCGAAAGTTCAACCTTTGTTATGGATGGAACCCGTCTGCTCTAGCAGGGAGTCGAGGTAACTCGCAAAGCTTTTACAATGACGGAGAAAAGAAAATTCTCCATGGTTAATTTGATAGGAATATGACTATACCCAAGTTTTATGGACTAAATAAGAGCCAACTCAATTTCGTAGTTTGATTATTTTCAGAATATTTTGCTGTTTCTTTTATTGTTCTTCAATGGAGTATTGGAAAGTGTTCTAAAATGATCTTCATATTTATCTCTTCTATTTTTTTTAAAAAAATGAAATTAATGTCATCCCGCATACCGTAAATGAAATCTCTGAGCTTGGGAGTTGAGTTTAGTGATATTCTCCAAACTTAATATGATGGGTTACTCAAGATTCCAGAACCTTTGCAAAATCATACTAACCCCTTTGTGGTGAAAGAATAGAATGATGGAAAAAGTGCTTGTTTCATAATGACTCATATATAAGTTGATTTATGTATTAAATTTGGAAAGATTCTACAATGCCTAAGTATAATATTATACACACCAAATATACAAGAGTTGCTTGATTGGAAATAGACCATGAGACATAAACCTTCTTGTGAATGTGATAGGGTCCCATAGTGTAATGTGAACCATAGGACATATAAGGTTCCATCCATAAACCATGGATTGAGCCTCATGATTGAATAAACTGAGACTCATCGTCCTATTAGCTTGCTTCTATGAAATGATGCGGACCAAGGGACACAATTCCATGGTTGATAGACTTAAGTCTGATCAAGTTGATTAAGTATCTTGGTTCTTCAACTAATGTCAATCCAAAGGTTTGAAGTTAACAACAAGTCATGGTTCAATAAAAATTGTTAAACCTGATTACCACTCAATAATTCAAATTAAATTTTGGTTTCAAAAACTGAATACTTGTCACCCCAACATAAATTTAGTCTATAAGGACCCAGAAGAGTACATAAAATGCAAACAATCCAACAAAATTTCAAAAATATAAATCCAACATAAATGGACCATTTGGACAGGACCAAAAAGGAAAGGAAAACTTAATACACCTTCTATTGCCATGCATACTCTTTTACCCAACGTTGGTTGTTATTACTAAAAAATTTGGATTAGGGCAAAAAAGCCCTAATCTCTTTTTTTTTTCCCTCTTTCTCTCTCTCTCTCGCTCTTCGTCCCTTCCTCTCCCGTAGCCGAGCCCGATCACCGCCACCAGCACCGCCACTCTCCACCATCGCCACTGCACCCAGCCGCCACTACTCCTTCCTTCTTGCGCGAGCGCGCTAGCCGCTGCTCCTCCTTCCTCGCGCGAGTGCACGAGCAACGCTGAACCTCCTACTCTAGTGCTCCACAGCCCGAGCGTGCGCCTGCTCGGGACCATGCCAGCGCACGACCGCGTGCCTATGCACGAGCCAACACGACCCCAGCGCGAGCCAGCACGCGACCCCAGCGCGAGTCCTGGGCAAGCCCTGCGCGAGCCCTGTGCGCGATCTCCCGCGAGCCAGCGCGCGACCCCTGCGCGAGCTAGCGCGACCCCAGTACGAGCGCCAGCCCGCTCCAGCACGACCCACTGCTTACTTGCGAGCCCACTGCGGCCCGCGAAGCCCGCTGCGGCCAGCAAGCCGGGCTGAGAGCCCGCGAGCCCACCAGCGGGCCAGCCCTCTAGCCCGCCAGCCCACCGGCCCATGAGCTCGTGACGGCCCGCGAGCCCGCGACCAGCTGTTCCCTTCGAGAGCTCACCTGCATCTTCTGTACTGCAAGTAACGACTATAATTGGTTGAAGTTTTAATGTTTGGTGTTAGAAATTTAGTTGTTGCTAATATATTTAAAATTTAGAAATATTACAGGTTTTAGACAAATCCGACGGGCGAACGATACCTAGGTCTGAAACTCGAGAAACCCTAGGTGAGAGAAACGCACCCATTTCAAAGTTTGAATAAAATTTGTTAAAAATCGCTTATTAGGGTTTTATTTGATATAAAATTTGACGATTTGATTAGTTTTATCTTTTGGAGACTCGTTGAAAAATCGGGAGTGACCACCTTCTCTAGATAAGTGAGTAGAACTCTAATCTCTTGCATAAAATAGTAAAACGTGTTTTCTGTCGTGTTTTTGATAAAACATGCTTTTGATATGCATTGATTTGACGTATGATACTAAATTTCAAATTTGTTTTGTGATTATTGGAGTGTCTTGAATTATATTTACGATAACAATGCATTCATGGTTTGAAATGAAACAAAAATTGTACCATTATTTGAAAATTGAAAATTTCCTTTTCTATAGTTGCATTGATATGCTGTTTTGAAATGATTTGATGTAACGTATTGGCACGCAGATTTGAAAT
Source organism: Dillenia suffruticosa (assembly GCA_033439265.1). Classification (NCBI taxonomy): domain Eukaryota; kingdom Viridiplantae; phylum Streptophyta; class Magnoliopsida; order Dilleniales; family Dilleniaceae; genus Dillenia; species Dillenia suffruticosa. Next base: position 14,802,596 of record JAVTVX010000001.1, read on the forward strand.
GCTTTGATGAACTATGTGGGTTGGATGCCCATTAATTATGCGATGATATGATTTGACTTGTGGGACGTTGTGACCTAGGACGTTGTGCCCTTGTGATACTATGATGATGACATTGATGATTTTCATAGCTACGAAGGGTGTTTGTTTAGGCACAGGTTGCCCGGATACGTTTCTGTAGGAGGTATCCGCAAACGTCATTTATTTTAAAGGCTATAGGCGCGGCCGGTTGAACCCACGTAGGGGGAGGACGTGTGTGATGCCACCGTTTAGTACCGGACGGGGTCCTATACACGATGATGAGTTAGCCCTAGCGAACTCATTGCCAACGTCGGGGTAGAGAGCGTTTAAAGTCTATGCATAATAAAACCCCCGATGCGCCTATCCTTGGTCACGGTTGACCTTTGTCAGGACCATTTTTGGCTCGCTCTGATATTACTTGATTTTTAATGGATGCATACATGCTTGTTATCATGTGATTGACTAAATGATTTCAAATTGCTAAACATATCATGTTTTGCTGCGAAATGTAAATTTTTGTTTCAAATGATATTATTTGACACTCCAATGGTTCACCCACACTATTTATGTTTGACATTTTCTCCCTCACTCACTGGGTATCTTCGCATGATACTCACCCCTCTCTTTTCCCTCCTCAGACAGGTTTATTTTGAAATAGCGACGTTACAGACTCTAGGGCGGATTTGGTATTCACGACGGTGAGATTTACTTCAAATAGAAATATGAAATCTTTATTTTATTTCGACCCTGTGAGGTCTTGACAATTAGGTCCGTAGTTGGCCATGTATATTATGGGATGACTGTATAACTTATGAGCAGTTGTGTGCATAACTCTCACTTTGATTCATTTTACTCGCATTGAGGCATCTGTAAGCGTTTTAAACTTTCTACTTGGGAAATATGTTATACATTGTATAAACATAGATCCGCTCGGTGTAACGGCTGCTCATGCTCTAGTTGGGCATAATAGTAGAGGTTTGTGGCTAGGACTGCTAGAAACTTTATAGTCTTGCATTGTTCTGGATGTTGGCTGTGGTATTTGTTGATTTTGGAGAGGCAGAGATGGCCATTTGTTTAAATTACAGGTTGATTTTGAATATATAGGTTTAATTGTACATGGGAAACCTCCGATTTATGGAGAGATTCTGCTCGATTTTCTATAAAAATACAGCAGGCATCTAGGGGCAATGGGTAGCTGTTCACGATCCCGGTTTGGGGTGTGACAGTTCTATTGGTATCAAAGAGTTTAGGTTGGGGAAAAGATAGTAGTAAGAGTCTTCCCAATTATATGAAAAGTTCTCAATGCATTGGAGAGTTTCATACAATCATTTAAAATTCCATACTTGGCCATAGGCATATAAGTTCTTCTAGGTTATGGAGTTGGATACATAATGCTTCTAACCCGTTATTTTGCATTCAAATACTTTAAATTATAGTTCATTTTTTTAGGGGGTTAGTTACGGAGCAACTAACCTTAACTCTTGATTTCTATCTAATAACAATGTATTCTTTTCACAGAATTATGCCACCTAGACGTGGTAGGAGAGGTGTTAGGTTCGCCTTACTTGAGGGTCTTTCAGTGCCTGAAGCACCTAGGGCACCCAAGGCGCTACGAGTGTCAGAGGATGCTTTCTCTACTCGGGCACGCTCACCAGCGCCACCCCTAGCACCTCTACCGGCTATTACAGTCGAGATTCCTCCACCACCACTCGATGCCTTGGGACAGTGACAGGAGTGGTACAATAGATATGGGGCTAGATGCCACCACCTCCACTACAGACTCCAGCGACCACACGTGCGACCGTACCTGCTCCTACGACACCGGTTCCTCCTTCGGTGGTTGGTCTTTCTGTTTCTACTCCGACCGATGAGACATCGGTTACTTTAAGGCGCATCCATGAGCTTACACAGTTGGTGAAAGAGTCTCAGCAGCTCAGATGCACAGACTTTTTAGGATTCAGTGATGCAGTAGCGGCGAAACACTGGATCAACAGGATTCAAGGATCCTTACAGATTTGGGGTTGTTAGAGGAGCTCAGATTGAGAGTTGCTGAGAGACTCCTCGACGGAGATGCCCTCTTGTGGTGGGAGGCTATCCGTGACAGTGCTACACAGACCCTGCGATGGGAGGATTCTCTATGAGAGTTCGACCGCAGGTACTTTACCTCGTTCTAGCAGGATCGGATGAGGACGGAGTTCCTACACTTACGATAGGGGACGAGGTCAGTTTCAGAGTACGAGACTGAGCTTAGACGACTAGCTGCCTTTGTCCCCGATATGGCTACACCGGCTCAAATGAGGTTCAAGTTTGAAGATAGCCTCCAATTGAGTATCAGGAAGTATATAACGGTGACTCCCTCTTTTACACTTTCAGAGGTGATTGATTTAGCATATTGGGCGGAAGAGATCGTCCAAGCAGAGGCTAGACAGAGGGAGAGTCACCAGAAGAGGAAGACTGGGTTACAGGGTGGACAATCATCAAAGAGGGGTAGAGATTTTGGATATCCCAGAGGTTCTTCTAGCGTCTGACCAGCAGCACCGGGATAGGGACCTCGACCATAGGGTTTTGGGACACCAGCCCCTAGTGTCTCTATGCAATTTACTACACAGAGACCGCCCTTCTGCCGTAGATGCAGCAGCCACCATGCCTTTAGGGCATGTAGAGTATCAGTTACTTGCTTCCAGTGTGGGAAGCAAGGTCACATTAGGAGTGTCTACCTCGATTTAGGTCGAGGAGGATTAACTTTACAGAGTCGTATTGGTACGTCTGGCACAGGCCAGCAGGGGGTACTTGTGCACTCAACTCTTACCGCTCCCCGGACTGCAGCCGGGAGTAATACAGTGCCAAGATCGTCGCGACAGCAACCTAGGGCCCAGGCTCATGTGTTTGCGATGACACAGGATGATGCACATGCAAACCCTGATATTATTATGGGTAATCCTCCTGCAGAACCCTCATTATAGTACTTTTGTTGTACTTTCTGCATGACTTTTTTTTTTATATCATGATATCGATTTACAGTTTTAACTTGTTAAAACTTTCGAAATTTAACTAGTTTGATATATATATATATTCGTTTACTTTTTCTTCGTATTTTAAATTCTGTTGAATTTTTTCTTACTTTTAGGTACCATGCGAATATTCGGTATCGATGTCCGTATTCTTATAGATACCGGGTCAAATTTTTCCTATGTGAGTGACACGTTCGCTCGACATTCTGATAGACCTCTCTCGCCACTTGATGAGTAGATTATTGTAGTCACTCCTCTTGACAAGCATTTCATTCGAGATACAATCTATAGGGGTTGTGAGGTTAGAATTGGGGAGACAGTATTAGAGGCAGATCTGATTCCGCTCCCTATCACGGATTTCGATGCCATCCTAGGGATAGATTGGCTGAGTTTACACCGGGCTTCCGTAGATTGTTTCACGAAAGAGGTTGAGTTTCGGAGGTCCGGGCAGCCACTATTAGTATTCCGGGGCGAGAGACGAGTATTGCCCCGAAATATAATATCTGTTATGAAGGGCAAATGCTTGGTACGCCATGGTTGTGCGGCTTATCTGGTTTATGTTATCGACACCACCATTGAGGGACCGAGACTTGAAGATGTCCCTGTGGTGCAGGAGTTTCCAGATGTGTTCCCCGAGGAGCTTCCCGGATTACCACCAGTTCGGGAGTTCGATTTCAAGATTGATCTAGTATCGGGGACCAATCATATTTCTATTCCGCCATACAGAAATGGCTCCTGCTGAGTTGAGAGAGCTTAAAACTCAGTTACAGGAACTCCTAGACAAGGGGTTCATTCGCCCGAGCACTTCACCTTGGGGTGCTCTGGTGCTGTTTGTAAAGAAAAATGATGGTACATTTCGGTTTTGTGTGGATTACAGGCAATTGAACAAAGCCACCATCAAAAACAGATATCCCCTGCCACGTATAGATGATTTGTTTGATCAGCTGCAGGGAGGCAGGGTTTTCTCTAAGATTGATCTCCGTTCGTGTTATCATCAGTTGAGAATTCAGGTTGAGAATGTGCCCAAGACAGCTTTTCGCACCCGATACGGCCATTATGAGTTTCTATTCATGCCGTTTGGGCTGACTAATGCCCCAGCTGTTTTCATGGATTTGATGAACCGAGTTTTTCATTACTACTTGGATCGCTTCGTCATCGTATTTATCGATGACATTTTGATATATTCACGGAGTGATGAAGATCATGTCGAGCACCTTCGGGTGGTATTTCTGATACTCCGTAAGAAGCAGCTATATGCCAAATTCTCGAAATGTGAATTTTGACTGAGACAAATTGGATTCTTGGGGCACATTGTTTCTGCGGAGAGTATTTATGTTGATTCGCGGAAGGTTGAGGCTATAGTGAAGTGGGAACAGCCACAAACAGTTATCGAGATTCGTAGTTTTCTCGATTTGGCCAGGTATTATCGCAGATTTGTAGAGGGATTCTCCCGGATAACTGCTCCGTTGTCAAGATTGACCCAGAAAGGGGTCGAGTTTGTTTGGGATGATCGTTGTGAAGCAAGCTTCCAGGAGCTCAAACAATGGTTGACATCTGCTCCTATTTTAACCCTTCCCACTAGCAGTCGGGAGTATACAGTGTACAGTGATGCTAGCCGACAGGGATTGGGTTGTGTTCTGATGCATGATGGTCAGGTTATTGCATATGCCTCACGACAGCTGAAGAAACACGAGGTTAATTATCCGACACATGATTTGGAATTGGCAGCCATAGTCTTCGCATTGAAGATATGGCAGCATTATATTTATGGGGTGACCTGCAGGGTATTTACATACCACAGGAATTTGAAATATTTATTTACCCAAAAGGAGCTAAATTTGAGACAGAAGAGATGGTTAGAACTCCTCAAAGATTATGACCTCATTATTGACTATCATCCGGGTAAGATGAATATTGTAGCAGATGCCTTGAGTCGGAAGTTAGTATCATTCTCACAGTCGATAGAGAAAGCCTACCTTTCTTGTTTAGTGGGACTCCGAGCCTTAGGAGTCAGTTTGACTAACGATGATCAGGGAGGCTTACTAGCTAGATTTGTGGTCAGGCCAACTTTGTTCGACCGTATCAGAAAGCTCCAGAGTACAGATAAGGAGATTCAGGGTTTTGCGGATAGAGTCCATAGAGCTGAGGGAGGAGACTTTAGAGTCCGTGATGATGGACTAATGGTATTCAGAGACAGAGTGTGTGTTCCGCCCGATAGTGATCTTCGGCATGCTATCCTTGAGGAAGCACATTCTTCTGCATATGCTATGCATCCCGGGGGTACGAAGATGTACCGGACCATCAGAGGTAGCTATTGGTGGTCAGGCATAAAGAGGGATATAGCAGAGTTTGTGGCACGATACTTGGTGTGCCTGCAGGTAAAGGCCAAGTATTAACGTCCAGCGGGCACACTGCAGCCTCTTCCCATTCCTGAGTGGAAATGGGAGCATATTACTGTGGACTTCGTGATGGGGTTGCCGTGGACTTCTACATGGCATGATGTGATTTGGGTGATTGTCGATCGACTCACCAAATCTGCACATTTTATCCCTATCTGCGGTGACTATTCCTTAGAAGCATTGGCACGTCTGTACGTTGATACCATAGTTCGGCTTCACGGGGTACCCGTGTCTATTATTTCAGATAGGGACCCCAGGTTCACATCTAGGTTTTTGTCCCAAGTTACAGGAGGTATTTGGTACTAGATTGAACTTCAGTATGGCATATCATCCTCAGACGGACGGCCAGTCTGAGAGGACCATTCAGACCCTTGAGGACATGCTGAGGGCATGCGTGATGGATTTCCGAGGTAGTTGGGACCGGTACCTTCCACTGGTCGAGTTCGCATATAATAACAGTTATCAGGCCAGTATAGGGATGCCCCCGTATGAGGCATTGTATGGCAGGAAATGCCGACCCCGATATGCTAGGATGAGGTCGGAGAGCGACGTCTCAGCAGCGTTGAGTTGATTAAGCAAACAAAAGACAAAGTTAAGGTCATCCGTGAGCGGATGAAAGCCGCCCAGGATAGACAGAAGACGTATGCTGATCGTATGCGGCGACCTCTTGAGTTTGCTACGGGAGATATGGTTTTCTTGAGGATATCTCCTTGGAAGGAAGTTATACAGTTCAGGCAACGGGACAAGTTGAGCCCCAGATATATCGGACCCTTCTGTATCCTTGGGAGGGTCGGGAGTATGGCATATAGATTGGAGCTGCTAGAAAAACTATCCCGTATATACAACGTATTCCATGTCTCAGTACTCAGGAAATACTTGGTCGATCATTCTCATATACTTGAGCTTCCACCTCTTGAGTTACGAGAGGACCTTAGTCATCCAGTTCAACCCGTGGCTATTCTAAATCGACAGGTCAGAAAGCTGCGGAATAAGAAAATTTCATTGGTCAAAGTTTTGTAAAGAAGTGATCAGGTGGAGGAGGAGACCTGGAGCCCGAGGAGGCTATGAGGAGTCAGTATCCCCATTTATTTGCAGTTTAGTCTTCATTTAGTTTCGAGAACGAAACTTGATTTTAAGGGGTTAGAAAATATAACATAAGAAAAAAAAATTCTGGATTAGGGCGAAAAAGCCCTAATCTCTTTTTTTTCCCTTTCTCTCTCTCTCTCTCTCTCTCTCTCTCTCTCTCTCTCTATCTCTCTCTTTCTCTCTCTTTCTCGCTCTTCGTCCCTTCCTCTCCCGCAGCCGCGCCCGATCACCGCCACCAGCACCGCCGCTTGCCACCATCGCCACCGCACCCAGCCGCCACTGCTCCTTCCTTCTTGCGCGAGCGCGCTAGCCGCTGCTCCTCCTTCCTCGCGTGAGCGCGCGAGCAGCACTGAACCTCCTGCTCGAGCGCTCCACAGCGCGAGCGTGGGCCTGCTCGGGACCATGCCTGCGCACGAGCCAACGCGACCCCAGCGGGAGCCAGCACGCAACCCAACTCGAGCCAACGTGAGCCCTGCATGCAATCTCCCGTGAGCCAGCGCGCGACCCAGCACCAGCAAGCACGCGAACCCAGCGCGAGCCAGCACGCGACCCCAGTGCGAGCCAGCGCGCAACCCCTGCGCGAGCCAGCGTGACCCTAGCACGAGCGCCAGCGCGCTCCAGCGCAAACCTCTATGCCAGCACAGCGCGCTCCAGCATGACCCACTGCTGACCCGCGAGCCCACTGCAACCCACGAAGCCCGCTACAGTCAGCAAGCCGGGCTGAGAGCCCACAAGCCCACCAACGGGCCAGCCCGCTAGCTTGCCAGCCCACCGGCCCGCTAGCCCATGAAGGCCCGCGAGCCCGTGAGCCCGCGACCAGCTGTTCCCTTCGAGAGCTCACCTGCATCTTCTGTACTGCAGGTAACGACTATAATTGGTTGAAGTTTTAGGGTTTGGTGTTAGAAATTTAGTTGTTGCTAATATATTTGAAATTTAGAAATATTACAGGTTTTAGACCAATCCAACGGGCGAACGACAGCTAGGTCTGAAACCCGAGGAACCTAGGTGAGAGAAACGCACCCATTTCAAAATTTGAATAAAATTTGTTAAAAATCCCTTATTAGGGTTTTATTTGATATAAAATTTGACGATTTGATTAGATTTGTCTTTTGAAGACTCGTTGAAAAATAGGGAGTGACCACCTTCCCTAGACAAGTGAGTAAAACTCTAATCTCTTACATAAAATAGTAAAACATGTTTTCTGTCGTGTTTTTTATAAAATATGCTTTTGATATGCATTGATTTGACTTATGATACTAAATTTCAAATTTGTTTTGTGATTATTGGAGTGTTTTGAATTATATTTACGATAACTATGCATCCATGGTTTGAAATGAAACAAAAATTGTGTCATTACTTGAAAATTGAAAATTTCATTTTCTATCGTTGCATTGATATGCTGTTTTGAAATGATTTGATGGAACGTATTGATACGCAGATTTGAAATGCTTTGATGAACTATATGGGTTGAATGCCCATTAGTTATGCGATGATATGATTTGACTTGTGGGACGTTGTATCCTGGGACGTTGTGCTCTTGTGATACTATGATGATGACATTGATGATTTTCGTAGCTACGAAGGGCGTTTGTCGAGGCACAGGTTGTCCGGATACGCTTTTGCAGGAGGTATCCACAAACATCATTTATTCTAAGAGCTATAGGCGCGGCAGGTTGAACCCACATAGGGGGAGAACGTGTGTGACGCCACCGTCTAGCACCGGGCGAGATCCTATACACGATGATGAGTTAGTTTTAGCGAACTCATGGCCAACGTCGGGGTAGAGAGCGTTTAAAATCTATGCATAATAAAACCCCCGATGTATCTGTTCTTGTTCACGGTTGAGCTTTGTCAGGACCATTTTTTGCTCGCTCTGATATTACTTGATTTTTAATGGATGCATACATGCTTGTTATCGTGTGATTGATTAAATGATTTCAAATTGCTAAACATATCATGTTTTGCTGCGAAATGTAAATTTTTGTTTCAAATGATATTATTTGACACTCCGATAGTTCACTCTCGCTATTTATGCTTGACATTTTCCCCCTCACTCACTGGGTATCTTTCCATGATACTCACCCCTCTCTTTTCCCTCCTCGGACAGGTTTATTTTGATAGAGCGACGTTACAGGCTATAGAGCGGATTTGGTATTCACGACGGTGAGATTTACTTCAAATAGAAATATGAAATATTTATTTTAGGTCCGTAGTTGGCCATGTATATTATGGGATGACTGTATAACTTATAAGCAGTTGTATGCATAATTCTCGCTTTGATTCATTTTACTCGCATTGAGGCATCTGTAAGCATTTTAAACTTTCTACTTGGGAAATGTGTTATACATTGTATAAATTTAGATCCGCTCGGTGTAACGGCTGTTCATGCTCTAGTTGGACATGAAAGTAGAGATCTGTGGCTAGAACTGCTAGAAACTTTATAGCTGGCGTTGTTCTGGATGCTGGCTGTGGTATTTGTTGATTTTGGAGAGGTCGGGATGGCCATTTGTTTAAATTACAGGTTGATTTTGAATATACAGGTTTAATTATACACAGGAAACCTCAGATTTATGGAGAGATTCTGCCCGATTTTCTGTAAAAATACAACCGGCATCTAGGGGCAACGGGCAGCTGTTCACGATCCCGGTTTGGGGCGTGACACATACACCTTCCAACATCTCTGTCAACATTGAATGGATCAAAACTCTTTGTGACGTTTTCCCGATTCATGGTACAAGAGAAAATAGTGGTTCCCCAAAAATTCACTCTAAAACTCCTAATAAACTCGTCACCCCATCCCAGGTGATGCACTCCCAGATCATCTTCTGAAGAACAGTGCATAACCAACAATCCAATATCACTGAGGCCTCCATTGATGATATGAATTTGGTATTTGTTGCATGGATAAGCATCTATTTTGCATGCAGAGTTGGAAAAAAGAGAGGCAATGCTATCAAAAGCAAGGCAAAGATTTTGGTATAAGTACTCATTTTTGTGAAGGCTTTTGTATGCATTAGAAGGCTTAACAATGAGTTCAGTGATTTACAAAAGTTTAGGCAAAAGAATATCATAGATCAATCCACTTGAATTCACTTCAATGAAATTAAATTCTCCCATGTGCTAACATAGAAATTTTAGATTGTATCCCTTAGTATAGTAATGTTTGTGCTTGCCATTCCAAAGGGCGTGCAGGATTTTAATTTGAGAGAGAGAGAGAGAGAGAGAGAGTTATAGGTAGTTGCATTGACACCTCTTGGCCTTTTAAAATGAATTGGAGAGACTTTTCATGTTCAAGACCATTAGAATTAATCAGAGCACACTCATATGGCTCATTAGAATTAAAAATTTGTTTTTTACAACTGTTGAAGGTCTCTGTTATAACCAAAGGCTACTAGTAATGCTTGATTGTACCAAGTTAGGCCAAGTCTGGGATCTAAAGATTTATTAGTGGATAAGGCTGCTCGAACTCAAGCATGACGTTGGTTTCATTTGTTTTCTCGGGATTTTCCATATGTAACAAATACAAAAAAAAAAAAAAAACCATGGATTCTAGACAAATATGCACTCCATTTTATACTTGGATATTATTATTTGGCAAAGCCCATTAACTAGTAGGAGTATAAATTGGATCTGATAAAAATATATCATGTTCAAATTTATTTAACTTAAATATCGTGTCTATATATTTTATTCACGTTTTCGTATAGATTAGAGTAGACATACATGGAATGAAGAAATTATTAATTATTTTGTATATTAATCCTTTCAATCATGTATTAGATATTTTATTTAATCACATGAGAATTATTTTTTTTAAATGGAGTAAAAGGTACAGGTATGATTTGAATTCAAAATCTCCCACATTGATATCATTTATATTTTGTAATTTTTTTTAAGAGAAGGCTGAAGGGAGGAGAGACATAAGTTCAGGAGAAAGGATGTCATTTGATGAGAAAGCCAAGTGGTAACTCTCACTAATATTTATTAACCACCATTATGGGACCCCAATAGCTAGCATAACTGAAATTAGCTGAAATATTCACAAGTGCAACCAAATTAGCCAAAATTATTAAAAGGTTTTTTTTTTTGTATATAAGGGTCACAAAAATACACGTACCTACAAAAATTTGAATACTAAATTTCGATTTCAAAAAAAATACGTGAGCAAAAACATTTTACTATTTGGGTGAAAATCATTAAAAGATTCTTAGAAATCAAAATTCACACTCCCTAAAAGATAATTTACATGGGTACAAAACCACACTCAATTTGGAATTCATGAACTTCTGGACATTATCAAATTCAATCACTACAAAAAAACACGTTATTGGCGACGAAATTAGCGATGAAAATCCTAGAGAAATTTGTCGCTAAAAACTTCAGCAACGAAAAAATTTTCGTCACTAACACGATGTCGCAAACGTTTAGCGAAGAAAAAGGAAAATTCATCACCAAATTAGCGACAAAAAAAATTTTATTGCAAATTTTCGTGGCTAACTTAGCCACGGATAAAGAGATCCGTCATTAACCATAGCGACGGACTGCAATGTTCGTCGCTCCACTCAGCGATGTGGAGCTCTGTCCATTGTAAGCTCAGCGACGAAGAATCAATTCCGTCGCTAATCTTAGTGACCGACAGTAATATCCGTCGCTAATCTTAGCGACAAAAACTAACTTCCGTCACTAATCGTAGCAACGGACGAGCGACGGATATGCGTTTCTGTCGCTATATATGCATTTCCATCCCTAAGGTCTACAACAGATACGCATATCCGACTTTCACTTCAAGGACGAACGTAGCAACGAATCTAGAAATTATTTGGCGACGAACTTAGCGACGGATCTGTAAATTTAGGAAAAAAAAATTTCGTTTGTTTTTAATGTTTTTGCCGGAATGTTTCCCCTGTTTAGATAAAAAAAATAATAAAAAAAAAACTATCCAACCAACAATTCAATTATCCAATTAAACAAAAAAATCCATCAATCAATATCCAATCCAATATCATTTCGAATCCAGTCAAATATTCCATTAATATCAAATGGAACCAAAAAATCATCGATATTCATCCAACGAATGGTCATAGAATAAATCCACAAATTTTGCAATCCAACCAACATCCATCGAATAAGAGTTTGTGCACCGATCAAAATATTAATAAAAAAAAAGTGAAACAAATGCGAACATGGTCTAATATCCAACATTGAAGATACTAATAATAAAATAAATATCGTCCAACATCCCAGAAAATAGTAATAATAATATCGAACAAACATCCATCAATCATCATGTCATCGGTAGGGGGTATAGAAAGTGGAATCTGACTCTGCGAGAGGACAAATTAACTCAAGCGATTGTTTGAGGTGTTGTACCATTAGTCGCTGCGTTAGCTCAAGCGATTGTTTGAGTGCACTCATTTCTTCATCTTTCTTTGCAAGTTGCACTTTGAGACTGAACACTTCTTCATCTAGTTGCGCTTGTTTCATTGAAATGGTCGTAGTTGAGCATGAAGGGCTAGGTGTGTACACTCTACTCAATGATCCCATCTCAAATATTCTTCATTTTTTAACCCTACCAAATGCCTCTATCCACATTGCCATATTAACAACAGATGGCTCAGATGAGCCACCATCATTAGCACTACTCGAATGAGAGAGTAGTTCATTATATTTCTCCTACAATTTTTAGATGTCAAAAGGAAAGGGGAAAGCAGTCGAGAGGAAAGAGAGAAGATTAGGGCAAGGGAATCATATATAAAAGCACTTAGTGACGAATAAAATATCCATCGCTAAGTTTGAGACGGATACTAAATTCCGTCGCCAGCTTAGTGATGGAAGAGCGATCCATCATTAACTAGCAATGAATAACCCTGTCCGTCGCTAACATCTTTGCGACGGATCACCTAATCCGTGGCTAAGCTAGCGATGGATCACAAAATCCATCCCTAAGTTAACGACGAATTTCCCATCTGTCGCTACGTTTGAGACGGATACTAAATTCCATCACTAACATCTTTGCGACGGATTACACATTCATCGCAAAAAAGTTAGCGACGGATTGAATATCCATCGCTAAAGTTAGCAACGGATACTCGAGTCCGTCCCTAACTTAGTGACGGAGAATGCGATCCATCGCTAACTTAGTGACGGATCATTTATTCCGTTGCTAAATTTTTTTTATTTTTCAAATTACCATTCTAATTTTTAATATTTTCTCTTTAATTTTATTTTAATCTTCTTTCTTTTATCTCTATATTTATTACTCTCTTTATTTCTTATTTAATTTACATTTTGAAAAGTGAGATTCTTGTAAAAAACATAAGTTATCCAATAGCTCATACCATAAGAAGCACCAACCAAACTGCCAAAGGAAGTTCATAATGTCTCTGTTAAAGGAAGATTGGATGGTCTCTATTAAGGCATCGTACCTCTACATGATAAATGGCTAATGGTTTATTAATTTTTTTGCATACGTTATTTTTTTCCCCCCAAAAAAATACACACGGGAAAATAGTCATAGCCTAGATAAATATTGAAGAGGTAAAAGGAAGATTGGATAATCTTATATGCAACTGACTATGTTTTACAATCAAAGGAACAAGTGATTTCCTTAAATATAAAATGAGGTTGTTCAAATGCAAAGTAAAACTCCATCCAAGAGTTCTAACATTTGTTTGGAAGACAATTTGCGAAGGAAGTTTGCCAATGAAATAAGAAAGAGAAAAAATATCTCCAAGTTTAAACCTTGTAAGCATCCGCTACCTTCAGAAATTGATCCACATACTTTGGGTTATAAACCTAGCATAATTATGGAAAATTTAAAAGAATCTATCTTTTTTTGCCTGGACAAATCTAAACAAAGATCGAAGGTTTCACAATGATTGATGAAAAATTGTTTGTTAGAGATTGATTAAATTATTTGAAAATTATTTTTTTGTGAGAATTGTAATATTCACTATATATTAAACTCCATTTTATTAGTAAGAAAGGGTCAAAGAGAGAGTTTCGACTGAAAATAATTTGTAATATAGTACAAAAGAAATTTAGCTATGAAATTAGCCATTAATTTTGAAATACTTGTAACAATTTAGCGATAAATTTAGTCACAAAAATTTATTTGTGGCTAGTTTGTTGTGAATTTAGCCACGGAAGTAGGAGTGAGTTCGACATTAGCTACAAATTTAGCGAGGAATATTTTATGTACCTAATTACCGACGAAATTCCATGAACATATATTCGTTGCTAATTTAACCACGAACACAAGATTCGTAGCAAAATTTAGCCACAAAATTTCTATTCGTCGCTAATTGACGATGAATTTTGCCACGAAAATATTTTCATCGCTAATTAGTAATGAATTTAGTTACAAATCTTTCATTCGTCGCTAATTCGGCGACGAATAATTTCTGTAGCAAATTTCGTCGGAAAATGGCGACGAAACACATTTCCGTCGCTAATTTCATAGCAAACTAGCAATGAAACTCCTCCGTCGCTAAAACCGTGTTTTTTTGTAGTGAATGATTCCCTGTCTTCACAAATGAGTTCTTTTGGAAGGTTATTTAAAACACTTGTTGGCGTAGGTGAGATGGACACCTTTGTCCTTAACCAGGTCGGGAGTTCGACTCCCCCTGGCATGGAAAAAACAATGTCTGGAGATCTGCCCCCACAAAGTGGGCCCTACAGTGGTCGATTCAGATTAGTCGGGGTGAATCTCTAGATACTGGATGGTAGCCAAATCAAGATACCAAAAAAAATCTCTAGATATGGAAAAACATAAAATATGCATACAATACTTGCATACAACTTCAAAACATTAAGTCTACCAAGAATCCACTTCCTACTTAAATCCTTTGAGAAATCTAACCTTCACCACATGAGAGTCATTCATAGAAATATGAATTTAGAACCATGATAAACAACATTTCTATATTAATTTGCAACAATCAATTATTGAATTTCATGTTTAAATCTCAATTTCCATCACTTACTTCTTCCCACAACTAGCTTGGTTTTTGCTCTTTTTCTTGGGTTTATCTCCTCCTTTATGCTTTTGCGCCCTTATATGCATCATATATCACTTGGCCTCAAGATTTCCATCACCTCCTGGTGTTTTTATAGCTTTTGTATGAGGTTTTTGCTATGAAGGAAGAGAAAACATAATTAACATAAGGGGAGGAAAGATACCAAAGAGAGATAGCAGTCTTCTCTCTCAAAATAAAAAACCAAGGATGAAAGACAAGGGATAGAAGACTCAAGATTCTATCTTGACTTCTCCATTTTCTAGTCAGATCCTTTTGAAGACTAGGAAAAGCTTCAAAATTTTTTAGGTTTTCTTCAATCTGCGTCCTTTGAGCTTCGTATACATTCAAAGGGATCTTCTTTCTCAATGTTTTAGAAAGAGTGGGACGAGATTCAAAAACCAAATCATCGTAGAATGTAAGTTCTCGGTAATTAGATTTTTGTGCCCAATCTCTCTCTTTCTTCCTCATTTGAGTTCACTTTTGAAATCTCCAATTTTCCTTCTTGGTAGCAAGAATCAAGATTTTAGGAGAGGAATTAAGAGCTCAATAAAGACCAAATTTTGGTCTATGTTCACAACCGAGTATAAAGTAAGCCCTTCTTGATATTCAAACTTTCATTTGCCTTCAATTTCTAAATATTTTGAGTCCTTGTGATTTCTGAATGTTTGTTGATGTCCTAACATCATCCTTTATAATATGGGTCCCTCAGGTTGTTTCAAATTGGGTTAAATGCTCATACTTGGCCTCGGTATTTAATGTGTATATAGATGATAAATTTTATTGCCATGATTAGTTTGTTCTAAGTTTTTGGAATGTTTTACGTTAATATTAATGATGTAGAACATTGGTTTGAGATTTGAGACAGAAATCGTTGAAACTTGATGCATAAAAGTGCATGTATGTAGGTTTTATGCAAACTTTTGAACAATACAATGGAATGTCAATCAAGCATAGCTTGAAAGGCAAGTACCTTGCGTGCTTTGTATGCTTTTCTTTTAGAAATCATGCTATTCTAAGTTAATACAAAAGATTTGTCTAGGTTTAAATAACCAAGACAAATCAATATTTGTCAAAGTATTATGATATTTGGTAAAACTGAATTGAATGTTTTGAAACATGTCCAAACTCTTACAAAGTTGTATTAAAATATATAAATGATGATATTTTTACTCTAAATCCACTAAACCTTCGGGTGATTTTGTCCTAGGAATGATAATTGAAATGAAAGTCAGAGGGGTGAATAGAATGTATGACACTTTTTCTATGGTTTGGAGGTTTCTCGGATTATTGAAAATGAAGGTGGGATGACCGAGTTATAGAATGAATGAAAACAGAGCACATCTAATTTTTATAGTGGTTCCACAAAATCTAGTGTACATCCACTTCCAGTCTCCTCTTGGATTTTCATTATTTGCAACTAAAATAGTACAACAAAATTGCTTCAAGGTGCAAGTTAGACTTTTACAGTGTTTTCTCTCAAAATACTAACCCAACCTCTTACAAATTGTTTCGCTCTCTAAACCCCATACCAAGAAATCATCTCTTGTCTTTTAAAATTTTTGTGCAAGAGAAGAATAAGTGTTATAGTGAATGAAGTTACAACTTTAGATGTAAAAGAATGAACTTGTAGAAGGTTTGAATACAAAGTGTACTCCATGAAATTTAGAGAGTTTGAGTTTTCATTTTGCTCCATACTCGTTCATCCATCCCTCTCTCTATTTCTTTTCTTCAATATTTATAAGAGAATGGTTGAGTGCTATTGTGGTGGTAGGTTAAATTTGAACGTTGTCCTTTAATACTTCCATCATTTCTCATTAAATGTTTTTGCCCGTTTTTACATTGGCCAATGAGAAACTAATTTACTTTTTTTAGATGGTCCAGTTATGTTTTACAAAATAGATACTTATGTTTTTTGCATATAACTTGTTAAATCTCATAAATATTATTATTTAATGTATAGAGCCTAAAAATCATGTTTTGATTATCCAGAATATTTTAATCAGAAATGTGTTTACTTAGTATCGACTTGAAATGGTACTGGTCGACTCAAATTTAAAATATTTAGATTATTGAGACATAAAAGTGAGTGTGGGTTAATCTATTAAATCTTTAGAATCAACCAATATTCTTTGTAAACTAAGTTTGAGTTGACTGAATGAGTGTTTGGGTTGACTCGTGTAGTGATTTTTTTATGAACTCTAATGTAATTAGCTTGACACATTCGAGTAAGGGTCGACCTTTATTGTTTAATGTATATTTTTTCCAAGTAAGCTCAGGTCAACATGCTCGCTTTTAGGTCAACAACAATGTGTGAGTCGACCAATTAAATCTTGCTGGTTCAACCTATATGAAGGGTTACTCGAATATTCTAAGCATGGGTCAACAAAGCTTTTCTAAATAATGTTCAGGTCGACATGCATAGATCTTGGGTTGACCTCTGATGGTTAGAATATGTTCAGACTGTCTTAGGTCAATTATCCAAGGTTCTGGATCGACCTCTGTGTGCATGTTTACCTATTTGATGATTTTTGGTTGACCAATTGATGGACTTGGGTTGTAGGTCAACTTAAGTATCTTGGTGGGTCGACCTATTATGGTTTACATACAAAGTATTAGTACTTTGTGATGCAGGTCGACATATCTTATCAGTAGGTCAACATGATAGTGATAAAATATCAATAAGTCAATTTGTACATTTTGAATTGGTCGGCATGGGGTTCAGGTTGATCTGGAATGCTGAATGGTCGACCTACTTCCTTTTTAACTTAGTATGGTGATGGGCATGTCAAATATTGTCTTGGTAGGTCAACCTGTTATGGTTTGCGCACAAAGGACTAGTACTTTGTGACATAGGTTGGTCTAGGCGGGTCAACCTGGCTTTTAATGGGTCAACCTATTCGTTTATTCTTGATTTATCCTAATTTGACTATCATCAAAATTCAATCTTGTGAACAATCTCCTCCTTTTTAATGATAACAAAACTTCTCATAATCTGGAAATGCATTAAGCTTGTGTATTAAGTTAAGCATTCTCTCCCCTTATAAGCTTAAGTCTATATCTACAAACCTTCTGGAGGTCACTAAGTTTGCTCTATTTTTTCTCCCCCTTTTGTAATTAACATAAAGGGGCACCCAATAACTAAACCTAAGGAGCAAAAAAAATAGTACGAGTTTGAGGTCAGTAACTTACTTTTAGAGAACAAAACTCCCCCTACATTTGTGCCTAAATGGTTAAATTGACATGTATCATGGTGTAACAAATAAATTAATCTTATATTTCAAAACATTCGTATCAAAAGTTCAATAGACATGTTTAAGATTAAAGCAAAGTTTTAGCTACATAATTCAAATCATATAGACATAACTAAGCTAAATATCATAAAGTTCACACCAAGTACAAAACCATCAAAGTTTTTAACATAGTTCAGAGCAAGGACAATAAAAGCATCACAATGTAACATAGAGTTAGAAGCACAATAGAGAGAAAGATCAAGGCTTCAAACATTGAGTATCAGGGGAGGTTTAGTTAGTAAGACCAAGTTAGCCTAGGGTCACAGGAGATTTTTTCCTTTGGCAATTGATTTCATCTTTTTCTCAACCCTTTTAAGCTCTAAGTTGAGTATGGTATTATGTTGTCCCAACCTAACTTGCCTGTTATTTAGGAGTGTCATGTTTTTTTCAATATTCTCCAATTTCTCCTAAATTCTTTCGAGTGTGATTGGTTTACACACATATCATGTTCTATTCACCACCACCATCTATAGTCAACAAACCTTCTTCTACTCCCCTTTGTTCCATGCCCTATTCTTTTTTAGCCAGTTCATTCTCGGGTCTCCTATCTCTGCCTATATTTTCTTCTTCCTTCTTTTACACCCATTCACCATCCTTGTAGATCCAATTTGCCCTACACATAAAGGTTACGTTTATGTTATTTTTCATGCTGAACTTAACTTTATTCTCCTTGCGCAAACTAATCCTATTTGCTCCCAAAGTATCTTTGATAACATTGGCATAAGCCAAATTTAATTTTTCTAATTTATGTATTGCTATCATGAAGTAAGGGATAAGATAATAATGTAGGCCATTAACTAAAAATTTTCTTTTAAAATTGTTGTATGGTTTCCCTCTCGTGACTTTATTATGTACGTGATTAAGAGATGCAAAATCCATTCATGCAAGCCTAGATCTGTTGAACTTGTATTCATCACTAATATCTCTGGATTATCAAATACAGTTCTAGCATTTTCTAAGTAATCAGAGTGTATATAGGGCTTGCGGTCACTATAGGGAACCTACTTCAAGGTATTTTCGTGACATATTGTCCTAGGGTTCACATTTATCTCCTTACCGTCAAAGTATGTTTTAAATACACATGGCCACGAATGGTCTGCATTCATCATGCGAGTTTCACCAGTTTCTCCTTCTTCCTCATTGCTTACAACCTCTAAATTACTAAAGAAAATCCTAACTGCCTTTTCATATACATACTTGTTTGGAAGAATAAGCCAATTAAGCCATATTTCACTCAAACAACCTTCATACTTAAACGTAATTTTAAGTAAAAATGACCAATCTATCAACCACCCATGATTGATATTCTAGTTTGAGAAGTGCTTGTCAAAAAACTTACTTTTGCCTAAGGATAGGAAGTCTTTGTTAATCTTTGGAGGTGTAGGCTCAGAAGGTTTGCTTTTTATGGCTTCCTTTCCCTTCGGGTTTCTAGTTTTAAGGTGCCATCGCATGAGTGAGAGAAGATGCGGTTTACTGAGATTTCTAGAAGAATGAAGGATTTCATAAGAAGATCTTGTTCTATATTGAAGAGATTAAGAAGTTTTGGATGAACAGAGAGAAGTTGAGAGAGAAAGGGATGTTTCGGAAGAGTAAGTTTGGGGCGTTATTGAGAGAGGAAGAGAAATTTTTGGGTTTGAAGTTAGAAAGATGTTAGAGAGAGAAAAGATCCTTTGGCGTATAAGCTATTTGCATATGGCCCATCACATGGCCCATCAACATTTAGGTATACTTGTCTATGTTCAGGTTGACCTAATAGACAAACTTGACATGTGTGTTCACATGTCCTTAAATGCCAAACATGTGTCCTTTAGTCAATAACATACTGCAACATATGGGTCGACCAGTTCTCACGCAAGTTAACCTATTAGTGTTATGAAGGTCGACCTGATCTTGTTGAGTAAGTCGACCTATTAGGGTAGATGATAGGTTAGTCAACCTGTTTTGATGCTCTCTTTTTAACAAGTCAACCTGCATTTCAAGTAGGTCTTATATTTAGCTTACTCGACTAAATAGGTCGACAAATAGCAACTTCATGGGTCAACTTGTTTTTAAGGGTTGACGCATTTTGAACAGAGGACTTGAGATATTAAACCTTGAAATTTTTGTAACATATAGGTCGACCAAATCAATGAATTGGTCAATTTTTCCTCTTAATTTGTCAGCTTAATCGAGGCTAAAGTCGACACTTCCTCAACATGTGAGTGTTGGTAACACCTACATTGTATAGGTCGACATAAATTATTTAAATTTATTTGGATTGGTTAATCTCTTGTAATGAATAGGTTGACCTAACATGGGTAGTTCTAAGGACCGGTTGATTTCTCTTTTAAATGGATCGACCTATGCCATATAAATTTCAAATTTTTCTATACTTTTAGCATACTCTGTTTTTCATTCTCGACCCTTTTTTTCATTTATTTGGATTATTTTTGGAATTTTACCACTCCTAATTCTCCTCTTAAATCATAAAATCTATTTTTATCTAAGACTTTTGTAAAAATGTTAACAATTTATTTTTGTGTGTCTATATATTTGAGAATTATTTCGTTCTTCAAAATGTGATCCTTAATAAAGTGGTACCTTGATAAATGAGAAAACTCTAATGATATGTTTGTGTTTCAGTTCAATTCCAATCTTTCTAGAGATGTTTATTTCAACATAGCCAGAAGATCATTCATTATTGTGGCATATGGAAGGTTTTCTTTATCAAATTTTCCTATGGTATCACATGGAGGTGAACTACGAAGTGAAAACCAGAGTTCTTGCCTTGCATAGGGCAAGATATGATCCAAAAATCATCTCAGGTTTTGATGATATGATTTTCTATTTTTGGTCTCAGCACTTGGATGACAATGAGGTTAATAGATTTATGGATGTGGTACTTGAATTCATTACTTGTAGGTGAGGATATACAAAGAGAATCTAATCATCATCCAATAGTTTTGTGCCTATTTGTGTCAATTTATAATAGTTCATAAGTTGGCTTATGGATACACACATCAAGTTTATGGATAGATAAGCAACAAAATATTACAAGAGCCTATCAAAGCAATGAAATACTCATCATTCTTCCAAACTCATCATAGGAAACCTTATCTAGTTAACTTACGGTGGCCTAGATGAGATAATGTTTTGAGACTCCACAATTCTTAAGTTTATTTGCATTCTCAATCACTTATCTGGAACATTCCAACTAACATATTACACTCTATATACTTTAGTGCATTTTGTTTTGCCTTCTTTATTTAGTTCAAGGTCCTTTACAAAAATTTTAACAAAATAATAAAAATCTTTTATTTTTGTTTTGCTTAATTTGCACTCAGTTCTAATAAGTTTGCTCATTTCAAACTTAGTATTCATTCCCTTAGCAAATTCTTGGCAAAGTGTTTCATTTGTTCTTTCAAATACCATGGCATCTGCATAGTTATGAAATCTTTGGATTTCTTTACCTTTTCCTCTTAACCAATAAGGTCTGCTAACCTTACCTCTATTATGAAATTGTTAAAGGTTTCATACCAAACTCTTAGAATTTGTTTCAAACTATACAAAACTTTAGAAACTTTAGATACATGGTCCGGATGTTTTCAGTTTATAGAGTTAGGGTGATTTTTTCCTCTACATATACACCGTTTCATTGAATAGGTCATGCATTCTTTATCTTGAAGTTCATGAAACAGTAGAAGGCTAGTACTATTTTAATTTACTTCCAACCTTGTTATTGAGGTATAAGTCTTCATCTAAAGCTATTCCCTAACACTATACCCTTAAGCCACTAGGTTTGCTCTATGTTTCAATAATCATTCAGATTGTTCGTATGTAGTTTCTTAGTTCCTATAACTCAGTGTTCTTTGTGCTCAGGAATTAGCTCCTCCTCCCTACCGCTTTCAAGTTGTTTTAGTTTTTTTTTCCATTTCTTGAACTCAGTTCTCATCCCAACATTTAACTTATCTTTTCAAATTCTGAGATTTTATTTGTAGGCTAGATTCTCACAATGATTTTGGAGGACATGTTTAGTCATCAATCCAGAACCTGAATTTTCTAGGATGATACTTGCGACTTTTCTAGGATGATACTGGCGACTTTTCTCAGAGTTGTGAATTTAACCTTTCATTATTTTTGCACTCTTCTCGCCTTTGATCTTTTCAAGTTGTTCGAGCTTTTATCATTTGATTCTTGTTTTTCAAAATTATCTTTTACATTCTGACTTATAGGATCATCTACTCTATTCATCATCAAAACATATATATATGTTTTTGTTCTAGAATGATCAGATTTAACTATAGATTTATTCTTTTACTATTCTGATTCTTTGATTGTATACATTGACTTACAAAGTTTTCTAGGAAACTTTTTCATTTTTCAGCATATACACCCAATTGTATGAAAGTAGCATATATCATGTTTTTATTCTTACAATGCTCATAGGGTGTTTTCCATAAACTTAGCCTAGTTAAGACTCTATTCAATGTAAGCACTATGTAGCATGCTGCTTTCATACCTTATCCCTAGACATTTTATCATGCCATTGTCCTAATCATTTCTTTTCATGTTCAACATTATGAGAAGTTATGAAGTGAACTCTAAATACTATTTCCTGATCTGCATCAATCTATTTTCAAATTCTTTCCTATGAACATTTCTTATCCTAAAGATTGTGGAGCCTTTCTTATTTTGGATTTTCTTGTATGCATTACTATCTGTTTTTTCTTATTCTAAAATCTAAGTATTCCAAGATTAATCATTTGTTAAGCTTATAAAGTTTTTATCTCATACTCTGAATCCAAGTAGGGCAGACAAGTAGTTCCATTGATCTAAAAATTAATATTATGATGTCTTTAACTTGAAGTAACTTTTAGCTTGTTTGCTTTTCATGCAAGTATCATACAAATCAGCTTTGATTCATTTTCTGCAGATATTGCACTAGATGATTTGGACATTATGTTCATACTTGCATGTTCTAATTTTGTCCCATAATTAGACACTTTCAAGACTTACTAACTTCAACTTTTCTTATATTGTTCATTAGGTCTTTTTCCTTTGGCATTTTAAATTACGACACTATTGCCTTTAGGATTGTTTTTTGTCTTCTTTCTTTTATTGCTGAGTATAGAATTTTGTGAAGATTTCTAACATATGACTGAAATATCCACTGTATTTCGAGTGCCTTTGCTTAAAACACACTTGCACTAAACTTCAACTAAATTTTGGACTTTGATACATAAATTTTCTTGATTCCAACAATGTTAGTCCTTATTAGTTCTTTTGGAACCCACTTCAATTTTGTTTTTCCTAATATTCTAATCCTAAACCAATATTCATTTAAACTATATCCATTTTTAATACACTGCATGCACTTTCTATGGATTATTGGTCTTTTGGTTTTGTTAATATTTATTCTCTTCCTAAGTTTGCGGTGGATTTCTTTGTGCCCAAACTTCATGCAGTAATAATATCTGGTTTCTGGTTTAGTGCTCTTAGAACTAGGCACAAAGAAATTATACAGTTTCTTTTGAGTTGCAATAGGATTGTAAGCTAGTCATACTCTATCATACACTACCCTCTAGGCTCCTATTGCTAGATCTTTTTCTTGGTCCTGGGCAAATATATACAGTAATGAACTAGGTTTCTTATTCTTATCTCTTTCTTAACTTAGTTCATTCTCTAGAGTTTTATTGTCAGGCATATCTTATTCTTTAAGTTTTCTACCTACTACAGCATACAATTTATTCATTTTTTATCTTAGGTTATCATTTTCGTTATCCAATTTCTCATTTTCAATCATTAGCCTATTCCTCTCTTCTTTTATGTAAGCTATTAGTTTCTTTAATAAGGAGTTTTGTGGCTTTTCCTCTTAAATTCTTTAAAGCATTCTATTAAAGTTTCATACATCTTTTTCTCAGAAAACTCAGTTAGAATCAAAATCGGAAGAGTAAATAGGTAAGCAAGGAGAGCTTATCTTGTTCTGTTCTTCTTCTTCTTCTTCTTCTTCTTCTTGTCGTACTCCTTTAAGCTTAGGTTGGAGTGGAGAAGATTCACTACCTTACAATTTGCTTGGTAAACTCTTCTTTTCTTGCAGTCATGCTCCTTTAAGCAATGCCTCCTTGCAAAATATGGATTCCAAACATTCATGATGTGGATGTTAATGAGTTGAATTACTTTTCTGTCAATCAATTATTGAATCATCTCTCTGAGAATTGAGAAAGATGTTCCACTATAAATACTTTTAATATTGCCTCGACTCATATTCTCCAAAAAGTTGATCTAGTTCCAATAACTCTAAATAAGTTAAATACATACATTAAGATATACAGATCCAGATGCAATCCACAGACCTTGCAAAAATAGAGGGATTACCTAACTAATTATTATTATTATTCATGCGGTCTTTAACATTGCGCTTACAAAAAATGAGGGGTTTATCTCGCGAAGGCATGAGTGAAGAGCACATGCACCGGATGCACAAAATAATATGGTGCAGTAATAGTCTCGTGATGTCCCAATGGGAAAAGTGGAAAGGTCTTTGTCTGTGCTAAAAAAATAAAAAATAAAAAAAAAAAAATAAATTAAATTAAATTTTCAGTTAATGTGTTCAAACATTTTTTTTCTATAGTTACATTTTACAAATTTTAATTTAAACTTGTTTTTCATATTGGAAAATGTAAAAACCAAATAAAAATAATTTAAACTTGTTGTGTTCCATCTAGCTGATTCCAACCCAATCTTCATTAGTTCTATTGAACTAATTACATCTGATCTAATTTCATCTAATCCAATATGGTATTCCAAATTTCATATTCTCTACAAGAGTCTATAAATGGATGCAAACTCTAAATAGGGTATATTGAAAAATAAAATTATTCTTTGCATGCGAGGAAAATATAGAAATTATGTTAAATGAGATTATTTGGAAGGGTCTCGATTAACAAATGGAAAATATAGAAATTATGTTAAATGAGAAAGGTAATAAATCAAATTGAAATGGAAATTATTTAAATTTCCACTTGTTTAACGGAAATGGAAATTATGTGAAATGGTAATATTTTTAATATGGAAATCATTTAAAATATTATAAATTGTAATTAATGAGAAAGGTAATACCATAAATGTTAGAGATTATGTTTAATGAGAAAGATAATAAGTCAAATTGAAATGGAAATTATTTAAATTTCCACTGTTTAATGAAAATTTAAACATATTTTAAAGATATAGTAATTTTCCCAAGAAGGGAATATTCTCCTTTAGTTTCATATTCTCTATAAACAAATCATTACACATCCTTTACCTTCCATGTGTGCGTCTATTGTTTTTTCCTTTAGTCTTATTTTGTGATAGATTGAATAGGAAAGTTGTGAAGGGACACACTGCCTTGTGTGCCTATAAAAGGAAAAGAGACAAACCATCCCAAAATGAGCCGAATAGTCCTCACAGCAATCATAGATAGAAACCAAACCTACCAATACCATGAAGGTGCAGTACTACCAAAATTGCATTTTGCTGCTTCTAGTGCTTCTCATCAATGAAGCCATGGCTACATCTTCATCTCCAAAAGCCCATGTTGATACCGGATTTTTTCCAAATAGAGCCTACATCACGATAATAAACGATATGGGAGGTGGAATAGACCTAACTGTTCATTGTAAATCCAAAGATAATGATCTTGGAGACAAACTACTCCATCCCAATGATAGTTTTGAATTTAACTTCATCCCAAATTACTTTGGATCAACCCTCTTCTATTGCAGCTTTAGGTGGTCGAGTCAGCTGAAATGGTTTGATATCTACGACGAACAGAGAGATTATAATTATTGTAATAGATGCAGTTGGAAAGTTCATGCAGATAATATCTGCAGGTACACATCAAGAACTCAAAAGTTTGACCTTTGTTATGGATGGAACCCGCCAGCTCCAGTAGAGAGTCAAAGTAACTCTTCAAGCTTTTACAGTGATGGGGAAAAGAAAATTCTCCACAGTTAATTTGACAGGATTATGGCTACGCCCAAGTTGCATGGGTTTAATAGGAGCTAACTTAATTTTGTAGCCGGATTACTTTTAAAATATTAGTCTGTTATTTCTACCATTTGCTTTCAAGGGAGTATTGGATAAATTTTCTAAAATAATTTTCTTATTTATCTCTTCTATTTTTTGTTTAAAATGAAATTAATGTCATTCCACGTACCATAAATGAAATCTCTGAGGCTGGGGTTGAGAAATGAAGCACATCATCCGAGTACTCCAATGATTCTGAAGTGATTTAATATAGATAATGATTCCTATCGATCCTAATGATCATATCTTAGTATAATTGAAGCGCCAATATATCTTGATGGTAAGACATGACATGCTATATCATTTTTGGTAAATTTATTAATAAAATATATTTTTATCAAGACATTTAAATGGTATTAACCATGTGCTAAGTTATTTTCGAGAAATAATGAATAAGAGTTTGAGTTATCCTGATTGGAAAAAGTACAGAATTTGTTGTATTATTCCAATCGAAAGAAAGGCACAACAAATGAGACCGAGCAAAATATATCTTTCCAAATTTTCCTTTTTACTCAAGATCTCCACAAGAATGATATAAACGTTCAATAAATCCATTCAAAATCCTAATCCGTAAGATTTATAATTTATAATGTATATCTAAAGGGGAGTGTAATAAATAACAAAGGTTCATGGATGTCCGTACACCCCAGCAATTGTAAAGTTATGAATATATTATTTTCTCTTCATGCAATATTTACTTTCCCCTATTTATGTCATATAACCAAGAGGATTATATGACTCATGTAGAAAAAGATTGTAAAATTATGTATTCCAAAGATCATCGTGAGAGCCGATAAATAGAATGCAAACCCTAAGTAGAGTACAGTTAGAAATCAAATCATTCCCTATATTGTGTTTTATATTATTCTCTTGAGTTAATTATATTTTCTTGAGTTTCATAACAAGAATTTAATTATATTCTATTTGAGTTATATCAAATATGTAAGAGACATGGGATTATAATAATGACAATTTAGAGAATTTAGAGGAATTATATTTAATGACAAAGATATAATTTTTTAGTATAAGGGTGATTATTGAATGGGTCTTATTTAACAAATGGAAAATATAGAAATTTTGTTTAATGAGAAAGCAAATACTATAAAATATTTTTTTAATATTTTACCATCATATCTAATACCCGACTAATTCTGTTCGAACGGCTATAGAATTAATTTAGAACTCAATTCTCTCGACGGTTACTTTTCCATTCCCAAAGACTCAAAAGCATGCTAAAGGTATATTGTGCCAACCAGCATGCTACCCCCACTGGCATCTTGACCACCGGTTTTCTTCCATTTGTTTATTGAGATCCATTCAAATAATCGCCCTAATGCTTAAAATTTGGAAACAAGAAAGATAATTCATTTTCTCCTCAAATATGGAGCTATATCTTTCCCTTATTTTTCTTTTCTGAGCATCCCATATTTTAATGATATAGCAAATAAATTGAATACGAAAGTTGTGAAGGGACAGAGAACCTAAAAGACACACTGCCTTGTGTGCCTATAAAAGTAAAAGAGACAAATCATCATAAAAATGAGTCGAATAGTGTTCATAACAATCATAGAGAGAGAGAGAGAGAGAGCGAGAGAGAGAGAACAAACCTACCAATACCAAGAAGTTGCAGTATTACCAAAATTGGATTTTGCTGCTTCTAATTCTTCTCATCAATGAAGGCACGGCTACATCTTTATTTCCTTCAAAATACCATCTTGATACAGGATCTTTTCCAAACAGAGCCAATGTTACCGTAATAAACGATTTGGGGGCTGGAATAGACTTAACTGTTCATTGTAAATCTAAAGACGATGATCTTGGAAACCATTTACTCCATCCCAATAAAAGTTTTCATTTTGATTTCTTCCCAAATATTTGGGGAACAACACTCTTCCATTGCAGCTTTAGGTGGTCCGGTCAGCTGAAATGGTTTGATATCTACGACGACCATAGAGATCATGATTTTTTGCAATAGATGCAGTTGGAAAGTTCATGCAGATAATATCTGTAGGTACCGCTCAAAAACTCGAAAGTTCGACCTTTGTTATGGATGGAACCCGCCTGCTCAAGTAGGGAGTGGAAGTAACTCTTCAAGCTTATACAATGATGGAGAAAAGAAAATTCTCCATGGTTAATGTGATAGGAATATGGCTCTACCCAAGTTTTATGGTGTTAAATTTATTCTCAATATGCAGAAGTGTGGAAATATAAATTTCTCACAAAAATAAATAAATCAAAATTTTTTGGGTCGGATCTCAATATACAGGTCTCAAAAATAACCGAACTGCGAAGTCTCTCGATCAAAATGGTGATCATGCAATCGAACTACCACTACTATGTCAAGAAATCTCAATCCCAAATCTGATGATTTCAATGATAGAGAAAATTTCCTACTCAAAATTTCTCGATCCCTCAATTTTCACTCTAAAAAAATATATTTTTTTTCACAAATTTCTCAATCTCTCACTTGGCAGTACTCAATTGCCTTTTTGATCTACACTCAATCCCTTATCGGAGAGGTTAATCCCCAGTCCATTCAGTGTCACTTACGTAAGAGATTATTATGGGAAGTCGTAGGGATGGAGTTATCACATTATCCTTGATTCAAATTTAAATAATTTGAATTACCTGCCGAAGAACCAAAAATGCTCCTATATAGGAATATTAATCAGCATCCTCCACTTGTATATGAGGGCATTTTATGTCTGTCGTAAGATCATAACCCATGCGATCTTACACATTACCCTGTTGGATTTTCATACAGGATTGAATGTCACGCAACCGACAAGTGCAGTTGCAAGCAAAATCTCATTGATACATCTGTTAGAATAATCGAGAAATCACTGTTATAGCACAAAAAAAACTCGTTGTACTCCAAACTCAACACATTACATCTATCGAGTCACTTCTCTCATCAAAAGTGATCACCAATCGTTGTCCGACTATGTATTCACTATTATGTTTTGAATCCCAACATGAATAAATATAATTGGTGAACCGGTAAATATAACCCAATAATATATTGTCAATTGGTTTTCCTTATCCTTATTAAAATGTCCTTATCTCTACTAAAATCTATCCATCTCAATTAAGTTGTTTTCCTAAACCATTCATAGACATGCTCCACATATCTCATTATCATCCAAAACCTTAGTAAATAGGTTAAAGTAACATACACTGAACCAAAACTTTTAACAAATAGCCAAAAGTGATAAGGGTACAAGTGGGCCCATCCCATGGATCTCGGCTCTCACATTGTAGGCACAAGGATCAAGATCATCTCATCATCTTAAATAATAGCTCCCCCTATTCGATGGTCAATTTATCACACATGGTATGAAACACATACCATAGTATTATTCCTCCATCTCTCAAAATGACAAATGTTAGATTTCTCTATTACTATGTAGGTATATAAGACTCAGTCTACACATAAGATTTTATTCAAGGATTTCAGAGAGAATATCTCAGAAACAATATCACTTGCCACATATGATATATGAGATCTCAAATCTGACTATTTATAGATAATATGGACATGGGTATATCCATATCGGTCATATCGTACATGACCTCATCCTGAATATATATCAGGATGACTTATATTCTAACAGAGTCATTCTCAAAGTCTCTTATGCCTAGAAATCATCTTATCTCCGCTCACTCAGAATTGTAGGTAGTCATTTGTGTAAAAGAGTCAATTTCGTCTGCTCGATATATCTTTATATTATATAAATCTCAAAAAAAATACGACAATCAATAAGTGTAATAAATAAATAACTGAATAATGTACATATATCATATATAACAATAAGTATCAAAATATCAATATAGTATATAATGAAAAATGTCAAAATAGATGTAAAGCCAATCATTCCCTATGTCATACAAAGGAATCTCTGATAATGGGTTTAGTGAAATGGTCACCCACCATGCTACGTGTAAAAATACACTTAATTGTCACTTCATCCTTCTCGATTATGTATCTCACAAAATATTATCTAGTATCAATACATTTGGTTTTGTTGTGATACTTATGGTCTCGGGTGTGGGCAATAATGACCTGATCACAATTAATCATTAGTAGCCTCTTATTATCTACCATAACCTCTAAGTCATTCAAAAATCTCTGAAACCAAACACTCTTATGAACTACCGTTAAGTATGCCACAAATTCAACCTCTATCGTAGATAGAGATACATAGGTTTGTTTCTTACTACTCCATTATATGGTACTCTTATTGAATAAGGTAGCAAAACCTGATGTCAATTTGCGTTCATCCGGTTCGCCACCCCAATCGGCATTTGAATACCCAATGAGACAAAAATCACCTCCTCCATAACACAAAGAAAGGTTTACAGTTCTTTTAAGATATCTCAAAATTCTTTTTACTGCTCTCCAGTAACCACTTCTAGGATTCGATTGTTTTCTACTCACCATATCAACTATAAAACAAATGTCAACTTATCTACACAATTTTGCAAACATCAAATAACCCACCACACTAGTATAAGGGATTTTACTCATCTCCTTTATCTCTTCCTAAATTTTAAGACA
The DNA here is from genome assembly GCA_033439265.1 of Dillenia suffruticosa. NCBI lineage: Eukaryota > Viridiplantae > Streptophyta > Magnoliopsida > Dilleniales > Dilleniaceae > Dillenia > Dillenia suffruticosa. Next base: position 14,833,022 of record JAVTVX010000001.1, read on the forward strand.
CATGTCAAGACCTAGCCCATTGCCTTTAAGGATGGGATATCCATGAGGTTGCAATCGCTCATCTCGAAATGATCAGAATCTTTCTAATGTAAAACTTTCATGAAAGAGCTAATACCCATCTCAAACGATTCCTCTGGATCCTAACTGTGAGAATGAACTGAGTCTCATCCATATATTTCATATCAAAATTCAACGATAACCATGTTTTAATAGTAATAAGTTACTCTCTATTATTCTTGATCAACAGCATGTCATCCACATATAAAAACATGGTCACAAAGGAGTCAAAAAAATATATCAAATACACGCAATGATCTTCCTTGATCATCACAAAACCATAAGATATCATTTTCTCATTAAATCTTAGGTACCACTACCTAGATGATTGCTTAAGATTATATATCGACTTCCAAAGTCGATAGACCTTGTCCTCATAATTTACAAGAACAAAGCCAAGTGGCTGTTTCATGTAGATCTTTTCATCTAAACTTTCATTTACAAAGGAAGTCTTGACATTCATTTAGTATAACTTTAGATTCATATCTACGACAATCACTAAAAGTAAATAGATCTAGATAAATTTGACTATTATGGAGAAAGTCTTCTCATAGTCCATGCTTTTAGTTTGATTATAACTCTCGACTACCAAACGGATCTTATACCTCTCCAACGATCTGTTAGCCTTTCTCTTGATCTTGAGAATCCATTTGTTTCTAATAGCTTTTCTACTCTGAGGCAAATCAACTAGATCTCAAACTATATTGATTTTCATTGAATTCTTCTCCTTTTCTATGACCTTCTACAAATAGTCTTTCGTAGGATCCTCAAGAGCTTCCTGAACCGTTTTGGGCTCCTCATTATTTTCAAGAGTCAAAATGAGGGTCTCACTCTCAATTGGGAAATGACATTTAGATACGTGTTCTCGACTACTCCTATGAGAAGGAAGAATCTCTTCACCTCTAGATGGATGGCTCGCACTAGAATCAAAATCCGTAACAGATTCTTAGGTCCCTCTGTTGGGCTCAGGTAAGCCACTAGACCCATCTATCTCATAAAAAGTAAAGTTCCGATCAATTTTATCTCTCTTAGATAAATCATTCTCATTGAACATAACACCACGAGACTCAATTTCAGTGACAATGTCATCTGTATGCTTACCTAAACACATGACCTTGGAGTGTTTTAAGTATCTTATAAAGATATACTTCTTTCCTTGTGGGCTTAGCTTGCCGTATGGATGTGAGAAGTCGTAAATATACGCGGCACACTCTCATGGCCTCAAGTGGCTAAGGTCAAGTTGCCTCAATATCCAAAACTCATATAAAATACTGACTACAAACTTTGATGGGACATGATTAAAGATTTAGGTTATAGTCAACAAAGCATCTCCCCGATGGGAGATAGGCAAATTGGTTTACGTCATCATAAACCTCACTATTTTCAATAAAGTCCTATTCCTCCTCTCAACTACTCTATTCTACTAAAAAGTAACAGAAATAATCAGCTGTATTGTAATACTCTTCTGGAAACAGAGCTTTTTGAATTATTCAAACAAATACTATCGCTCTCAATCAGTTCTGAGAGTTTTCACTTTCAAATCTAACTAATTTTCAATATCGCTAATAAACCTCCAAAAGCATTCCAATGCCTCATATTTGTATGAGATTAGATAAACATAACCGAAATGTGTGTCATCATCAATAAGCGTAATAAAGTACACAACTCTATTTCGGGCTGTCACATTTATAGGGCCACAATTATCAAAGTAGACCAATTACAATGGAGTCTCAGCTCTCATTGTCTTGCAAAATGGTTTCTTGTTACTTTGTCGGCTAGGAAAAATTCATATACGGACAACTCACCCTAGTTAGCGAGCCCAACAGATCACTCGCTGTTAATCGGATCATCATCTCTTGCCCTATGTGTCCAAGTGTCACACATTCACATTATCATCAAAACAATCAGATGTCAAAGCAATAGAAAAGGAACAAAGATTACAATTAAATGAAATATCCAGAGCATATAGTTCATCATGGACAAAACCAGAACAAATCAAAAAACTGTCATAATAAATAGAAACGGATGAGTTTCCAAAAGACAATGCATATCCTAAGTGATCTAAACAAAGTACAGAAATAAGGTTCTATCAAATATCCAGAGCATAAAGTACATCATGCAAATATTAGAGTCTGGCCACTTTGCAACTCTAACTTGCAAGTGTCAATCTCTTTAACAATGACAAATACTCCGTTCCCCATGTTAATCCTCCTAGCCCAAGGACTCATTCGACAGAACTTCATGTACATACTCCTATCTCAAGCTACATGGTCGGTGGCTCCTATATCTACAATTCACAGAGAAAAGGAAATAGTAAGCTTCACAATAGAGGAAACATAGCTCAAATCATATAAAAAAGAAAGACTATCTTCCACTTGTCACACTCATAAGTGAAATGATCAAATTTGTCACATATATAGCACTTCTTGGCGTCGGGTCTTCTTATCAGGCTTACGCCATTTACATTTGGTGGCTCGGGAGTTGATGCTCGACTCTGCCACATAAGCATGACCCAAGTGTGGCATGCTAGCCGACAAGCGCTCTTCCTCGAGCTCACAGTGTCTGCACACATCAGCAAAAATACGAATACTCTCATCATGTGTGAAGTAAGTTTTCATGGTCTTCCACTGTTTAGTGTTGTGTGATAATATTTTTTTTGTTTTCTTTCTTCCTCCTCATTTTTTTTCTATTCTCACTTTTTTTTTCTTCCTCTTACTCTCATCTCTATTTTTGGGTTTTTTTTTTCCTTTCTATTCTCATTATTGAAATTTCTTATATATAATAATATATTGAAATTTCATATATATTCAAACGAATAAAAATATTTTATGATTAAATATATAGATTTTTTAAATTATTAATATATTATAATTTATTGATAATTATAATTTTATATTATTAAGATGGTGTTATCCATTTTTAAACTATGGATTAAAAAAATAAAATGAAAATGAAAAAGAATAATAAAATAATAAAATAAAAGAAAAAAGAGGAAAACAAAATATAATATTAATATATTTTTTAATTATTTATTTATTTTATTTTAAATTAGTATTTTATTATTTTTTATTTTATTAAAAATTATCATATTTATTATTTTTAATTAATATTATTTTAGGTTGGTGGTTTAAGTAAAAAAGTTATTATATTTATTATTTTAAATTGTTATTATATATTATTTTATTATTATTAGAAAAATGTAAAGGAAAGAGAATAAGTAAAGAAAATTATTATATTTATTATTTTAAATTGTTATTATATATTATTTTATTATTATTAGAAAAATGTGAAGGAAAGATAATAAGTTAAAAAAAAAATTATAACACATACTAACATTCGGTTTTGTGGTTAAATGCTTTTACAAGTTTATGCTTATGCGTGTGCAGGTTTGCAGGAGTTCGATGCTTATGCTTGCCGGTGAGTGAGGGAGGCGCGATAGAGGGAGGTGGAGAGTGAGAGAGAATCGGGAGAGGGAGAGAATGAGAGGGATTAGGGCTGTAAGCCCTAATCAAATTGGGGGTGGGGAGATGCGGCGTTTTGGCTTAAAACGCTGCGTCTCGCCCTCTCTATTTTTTTTATAGGTATTACAACTCTTAATCCCCTAAAAACAAATTTTATCCCCGAAATTTTAAGATACAATTATATATCAAAGAGTTGCGGTTGTTGCTTCCGCATTAATTTTTCGGTTTCCCAAGTCTGTTCTTCGAGTTAATTATTTCTCCATAGCACCTTAACCATAGGAATCTGCTTATTCCTCAACTGCTTGATTTGCCTATCAATGATCTTCACCGATTGTACCTTGAAACTCAAATTCTCATTCAATTCCACAGGGGGTGCTTTCAATCTGTGTGAGGGATCTGGTAAATATTTCTTCAACATGGAAACGTGAAAAACATTATGGATCCTCTGCAACTCTGATTGTAATTCTAGCCGGTACGCCACTTGTCCAATCCTTTCGTGAATTCTAAAGGGGCCGATATAACGATAATTTAGCTTTCCCCGTTTCTGAAAACGGATTACGCCCTTCCATGGAGATATCTTCAAAAACACCATATCTCCTTCTTCAAATTCCAAATACCTTCTTCTCTTGTCGGCATAGCTCTTTTATCAATCTTGAGCTGCCTTCATTTTTTCTCGAATCAGTTTCACTTTCTTTTTAGTGTTCTCGATGATTTCTATACTTTTAATCTTTCTCTCTCCAACTTCATCCCAACATAAGGGAGTACGATACTTTCTTCCGTAAAGGGCTTCATAGGGGGCATCCCTATACTAGTTTGGCAACTGTTGTTTTAGGCAAATTCAACCAACGGAAGATGTCTATCCCAAGCACCTTGAAATTCCAAAACGTATGCCTTAAGCATGTCTTCCAATGTTTGGATGGTGCGCTCTGATTGTCCATCGGTTTGAGGATGAAAAGCATTACTAAATTTCAACTTATTCCCTAAGGACTCTTGCAGCCTTGGCCAGAATCTAGAAGTGAACCGAGGGTCACGATCCGATACAATGGACACCGGCACTCCGTGAAGCCTCACAATCTCATCAATGTACAACTTTACCAGTCTTTCCAAGGAATAAGTGTTCTGAATCAGCAAGAAATGAGCCGACTTAGTGAGACGGTCTACAATCACTCATATGAAATCATCACGGCTCGGAGTACGTGGCAGTCCCACTACGAAGTCCATAGTGATATGTTCCCATTTCCATTCGAGAATTGGTAATGGTTAAAGTATTCTTACCGGTTTCTGATGTTCGGCCTTGATCTGTTGGCATACAAGACACTTCGCCACAAATTCAGCTATCGTTTTCTACATCTCAGACCATCAATATGATTCTTTGATGGTTCGGTACATTTTGGTACTCCCCGGATGCATAGCATAGGCCGAGAAATACACCTCTTCAAGTATACCTTCCGGAGATCTTCATTTTTCGGAATACACATTCGTTTCCAATACAATATAATTCCATCATCCTGAATCCTAAATTCATCACATTCCCCTTTTTGGATTTTCTCAACAATGCCCTTCAACTCATCATCGGTAGTCTGAAGCTCCCGAATGCGATCCAACAACGTGGGTCTACCACAAACTTGGCTAATAAAACACCTTGATCACCCTTAGCCAATTCGACTCTAAGGGCTCGGAGTCCAACTAAACAATAGAGGTAAGAACTCTCTCAGAATACCGTAGATGAGGATTTGCGGCTCAAAGCATCAATAACAACATTCGCCTTCTCGGCGTGGTAATCAATCACCAAGTCATAGTTTTTTATCAGCTCTAACCACCTTCTTTGTCTCAGATTGAGCTCCTTCTGAGTAAGTAAGTATTTGAGACTCTGATAGTCGGTAAAGACCTTACAAGTAATCCCATACAAATAATGCCACCAAATCTTTAAGGCAAACACAATGGCAGCTAACTCTAAATAATGAGTAGGGTAATTTGCTTTGTGCTTCTTCAGTTGGCGAGAAGCGTAAACAATCACCTTATCACCTTGCATCAGCACGCACCCTAATCCTTGCTTGCTAGCATCACTGTATACCATATAATCACCACCGCCACTAGTAGGGAGCGCAAGGATAGGAGCAGAGATCAACCTTTGCTTAAGCTCTCGAAAACTATCCTCACACTTCTCGTCCCATTCGAACTTGACTCCTTTCCGAGTCAAATTGGTCATCGGAGCTACTATTTTCGAGAATCCTTCTACGAATCTCCGATAATACCCTACTAATCCGAGAAAACTTCGCACCTCGGTGATATTTTTAGGCTGCTTCCACTTCAGAATGACTTTCACCTTCTTTACATCCACAAAAATCCCATCCCAAGAAACCACGTGTCCCAAAAATCCAATCTCTTAGCCAAATCTCGTATTTTGAGAACTTGGCATATAACTCTTTCTCCCTAAGAGTTTGCAAAATGATTCGGAAATATTCAGAATGCTCTTCATCACTTTTGGAATACACCAAAATATCGTCGATGAAGACTATGACAAATTTATCAACATAGGGATGGAATACTCGATTCATGACATCCATGAAAGTCGTGGGAGCATCGTCGACCCAATTGGCATTACTAGAAATTCATAGTGTCCATACCACGTTCTAAACGCAGTCTTATGAACATCATCATCCTTTATCTTCAACCAGATCTCAAGTCGATTTTCGAAAAGATACTTACACCTTGGAGTTGATCGAACAAATCATCAATTCTTGGAAGAGGATACATGTTCTTGATCATTGCCTTATTGAGCTGTCAGTAGTCAATACATAATCAAAGGGTTCTGTCTTTCTTCTTCACAAACAGAACCGGAGTACCCCATGGCGACGTGCTCGGTCGAATGAACCCTTTCTCCAACAACTCTTGGAGCTGAATTTTTAGTTCTTTCGACTTTGCAGGTGCCATTCGATACGAAGGAATAGAAATTGGTGTAGTGCTGACAATTAGATCTATGGTGAAATCAAATTCCCGGTTTGATAGCAATCCAGGTAACTCTTCTGGAAAAACATCTGGAAACTCGTTCGCCACAGGAATATCATTCAGACTAGGACTTCTCACTGTGGTATCAACAATGTGAGCCAAATAAGCTTCACATCATTTATGTACTAATCTCCATCCTTCAAGAGCTGAAATTACACAACTCGGCAACACTCGCCGTTCACTGGTGAATACAAGCAAGGAACATCCTAGCCTTCAGAATTTCACTTCCTTAATGAAGCAATTCATGGAACCTCGATGAAGATATAGCCAATCCATGTCTAGAATGGCATTGAAATCTTTCATATCCAACGGAATCAAATCCGCTTTAAAGATTGTCTCACCAACTTTCACCTCACATGACTTGTATACAGAATCTCTAATCAAATACTCTCCCAAGGGGGTGATAACCAATAATTCTTCATCAAGTGGGACTAATGGCTTATCAGAATGTCTAGCAACTCTGAACTCACAAACGAATTACTAGACCCGGTATCTATGAGCACAAGTGCATCTACATCAAAAATTTTCATCGTATCTATAAATATAACACATAAACCAAATTATATCATCTACATTCCTTAAATCATAATCACAAACCATCAAATCATAATCATTTTCAAATTCAGAACCTATAATTCAATAAAGATTACCTGTGACTACATCAGAATTGACTTCAGTCTCTTCATTAGTCATGGCATAGATTCAGGTCTAAGTTCTAGGTTGAGGGCGGTATATGGGAGCAACTACAACATTACTTCCCGTGCCCGTCCTCGGAGCACTGATAGTGGAAGGTGGAGGTGCAATTGTCGGATCTCGTCTAGAACCACTCGAGGGACCTCTAACTTGTTGACTTCCTTGCCTTCTACATTTAACTATGGACAAGAGTACCGAATGTGACCCTCCTTTCCATAATGGTAGCATCTTTTGGGTTCCCTGCATGGACCCGGATGACGTCCATTGTAATTCGGGCAAGTTTCTCCTCTACCACCCATGGACCCTACTTCCATACCAACAGTTCTGTTGGAAGCACTAGGCCTAAAAGTAGATTGGCTCGGAGGAAAGCCAACCGACCCCGAAAAGGATTCACCGCTATAAGAGCCCATGCCTCGACTTCTTTTAAAACCTTTACTCGGACCGGAGCCACTAGCCCTTTTTCCTTTCCTATGATGCTCTCTGACTTTACTTATTTCCATCACCATTTTCTCGGCCCTCAAGGCCAAGTCTAGAATGTCTTGGAAGGTATGCCCCTTGGTGATAAGCATTTTCTCTCTAATATTCAAATTCAATCCCGACTCAAACTTTGAACTTAGAGACTCCTTGGAGTTCACAAACTCCAGAACATAATTGGCAAGCTCTCTCAGTTCTGTCTCGTACTCCGATACTATCTTGTTTCCCTAAGCTAATTTGAAAAATGCCTCTTTTTTTGACCCCGATAGAATCGGGTGCAGTATTTCTCCTCGAAGGCCCTAAGAAATTCTGTCCAAGTAGGAGGAACAGGAGCCCTTCTCTTCACATTCTCCTACCATGTTCTCGCACCTTTATCCAACCTTTTCACCGCCACCCATAATTTTATCTCATCGTTTAGTCTCATATCGGAGACGGTCTCTTGGATTTGGCCAATCCATTCCTTGGCCACTAAAGTATCAGAAGTGCCCGCGAATGTCTCACATCCTAATTGTCTTGCCTCCTTTATCAACTTAGATAACTCCAGAGTAGGGCGATCGGTTGTTGTGACAACTGGAGGAGGAGGTACTAGTGAGGTACTAGGAGTAGCAACCGATATTGAAGGAGTAGTCGGTGGAGGAGCTGAAGTCGCATGTGGAGCTTGGTACTATGCTCCGAAAGTACTTCACCACTCCATTACTTGCTGAAGAGCAGCAATAAGAGGAGCCAAAATCCCGGTAGGAGGAGCCGGGTGTGTAGGCACGGAAGGAGGAAGAGCATCCGAGGACGACTCATCCTCATGCTTCGGTGGAGGAATCTCATTTACATTCCTCATTCTCCTTCATGGAGGCATAGTAATCTACACAACGAGAAGTTACAAGTAAGTCAAAGGGTTAAGCGAAGGCTAATACTTAACCTCCTAAAAAGAATGTTTCTAATTTCCTACGAAATCCAAGGAAAACTTTATACATTCTCTGAAAACCTTTTTTGAAAAACAAACATTTCAAAGTTTTTAGAAAACTTTTGGGACATTTGGAAACATTTGAAATTATATCCAAAACCATTAAACTTTTAAAATCATGAACCTGGCTCTGATACCAATAAAGATGTCATGCGCTGATCCTCAGATCGACCACGCAACAACCGCCACATTGTCTCAATACACGGGTAGAACCTCCCCATATACCGGGACTCCGCAAGACTACAAATCAGTTCAGCAACTCATCCAATACACAACTCCATCACAAATAGAAAAATCATATAACAATACTCTTGCAAAGGACCTATCCGGTCTATCCCTGTACACACGAGCATGTATCGATACACAAATGGGGCGGGGTTCCTATACATGCACGCATGCAAACTTAGCCATCCCAGCTGTTGCAGAATTCTCAGCATAATTAAAGCATTTAAAATAAAAGAAGTCCTAAATCATAATCGCAAGATTTTACTAACACTCGCATGAAGAAACGAGCTAGTGTCAATAAAGTTCATACGGTATGAGATGAACAGAACTTCGTAAAATCGAAAGAAAATAACAAATCTCATCATTTTAAATCAAACATCCCATTTAAACAATAAGTCTAACCAAAATAAGAGTTAAGAGAAAATAAACAAGTACCGTACGAACTCCAATACAAACTGTGTAAGAATTCCATCAATACTTGCTCTATATATGAAACAAGTATTGATTTAATTCATACCAAAAGAATTATACAAGTCTTCCCTTCCATGGATTTCAAAATCAACCAAAATGAACTTTTATCACTATGTACCTACACAAGTCAGCAGGATAAACTTTTCCAAGCTCCAATTTCTACCGCAGACCTAAACTTCCTCTGAAAGATGTTAAAGAGAGGCGTGAGTATTGGGAAATACTCAGTAAGTGGAGTGCAATAGTATGATTGTGTGATAAATGAGGGGTGAATGTGGGGGTGTCAAAGTATATCTCAAACAATACTTCATATATATCGAAACATTTTCAATAAATCAAATATTCACAAAGTATGCATCCACATCAAATATTCTTTTAGAAAATCACAAAGATCCCATCGAAATTACTTCCATTCTGCATTTAGCCGAACCAAGACTAAAGCCCGCCAAGGGGTTTTCATTTTATATATCTCAAACACTACCCCCTTCCTTGGCATTGGCTCGGGCCTCCCCAGGGTGCAATCCGGACAGTCCGACATGGCAGAGAAGAGGCCGCGTATACCTCTCTCGCAATGGAACCCCAACCACGCCACCCCGTCGGTTCGTTCCGTGGAGGGAATAACTATAGCCATTAACTACTGGCACCATGCATTTCTCAAACATGTCATTTCTCAAATCATGTGTCATAATTTTCTAGTAAATAATCATCAATTTCATGTCATAGCAATTCATAAATCAATATCAAATCACATATGGAACACATGTATTTATAAACACCATGGATGCATTCATACTTCCCAATTTAGTCCGGACATCCCACAATCACAAAACAATTTATATAAAAGATGAAAAAATCTTACAAAATCATTTATAAAACAATTTTAAACTTATTTTGCTCATTTATAACACAATGGACCATCTACTCACATCTAGAGAAGGTATTCACTCTCTACTTTTCAATCAAACTCGAATTGATTCCTTTCCGGCCCCCAACAGATTTAACCTAATCAATAATCCACAATTTCAATTCAAATTCCAAGGAAATCTATTCTAATCAACCCAACAAGTTCCTAATTTCATCTAACACGTTTCTTTTGTATTAATCAGCCTACGTTCACGTAGAATTTAGACGTAACCCTCGAAATCACATATCAAAATTTAGGAAAATGCACTCTCTTCAAATTTCACACATTTTCAGAGTATATACAAATCTCTCATTCTAAATTCAGACTAAACTCATTCAAATTTTTGAAGGAACTAGAATTTCTCTTACCTAGGGTTTTCACAGCTTGCAGCTCTAGCGTCCATGCGTCTACAACTCGGTCCGAACCCCTGTAATGTTTCCATAACGAAGCACACTTTAGCAATTAATCCTAATTTCCAAGAGAATCAAAACCCTTAAGCTAATGGTCAGAGAATCGTTCTTACCTACGCAGGGGATGAAATGCAGGTCGTGGCCTAGGGTTTTGAATGTCTTTTGCTACTGCCGGCTTAGGGCTTCTGCGAAGGTTACAGAAGGGTGGTGCTCACAGGGAGAAGTGTGCGCGAGCGAGCAAGGAGAGAGAAGCTATCGCGCGCGAGCAAGCAAGGGAGAGAGAGACTGTTCATGCGCGCGTGAGAAAGAGAGGGAAGCTATCGCCCGCGAACGAGCAAGGGAGAGATTGATCGCTCGCGCGATAGCTTCCCTTTCTCTCTCGTGCACGCACAAACTATTGCTAAGCATGCCACAAACTCAATTTGCATCGTAGATATAGATACATAGGTTTGTTTCTTACAGTTTCATGATATGGTACTATTATTGAGTAAGATAGCAAAACCTGATATCGATTTGCATACATTCAGATAGCCACCCCAATTAGCATCTGAATACCCAATGAGATTAAAATCACTTCCTCCATAACACAAAGAAAGGTCTACAGTTCTCTTAAAATATCTCAAAATTCTTTTTCTGCTCTCCAGTAACCCCTTCCAGAATTTGATTATTACCTACTTACCATATCAACTATAAAACAAATGTCAAGTTATGTACACAATTTTGCGGACATCAAACTACCCACTGCACTAGCATACGGGATTTTACTCATCTCCTTCATCTCTTTCTAAATTTTAGGACACATGTAAAGACCCAGCACATCGCCTTTAGGGATGGGATATCCATGGGGTAGCAATCACCTATCCCGAAACGCTCAGAATCTTTATGATGTAAAACTCTTGTTAAAGAGCCAATTTCCATCTCAAACGATCCCCCTAGGTCCTAACTGTGAGAATGAACTGAGTTTCAGCCATATCTTCATATCAAAATTTTATGATAACCATGTTTTAATAGTAATCAGATACTCTCTATTATTCTTGACCAACAGCATGTCATCCACATATAAGGACATGGTCATAAAGGAGTCAGAAGAATGTATCAAATACACGCAATGATCTTTCTCGATCATCACAAAATCATAAGATATCATCTTCTCATGAAATTTTAGGTACCACTACTTGGATGATTGCTTAAGACTATATATCGACTTCCAAAGTCGATAGATCTTTTCCTCCTAATCTATAGGAACAAAGCCAGATGGCTATTTCATATAGATCCTCGTATCTAAACTTCCATTCATAAAGGCAATCTTGACATCCATCTAATATAATTTTAGATTCATATCCACAACAATCGCTAAAAGTAAATGAATCGAGATAAATTTGACTATTAGGGAGAAAGTCTCCTCGTAGTCCATACATTTAGTCTGACTATAACCTTGACTACCAAATAGGTCTTATAGCTCTTGATCTTGAGAATCGATTTGTTTCCAATAGCTTTTCTACTCTGAGGCTAATCAACTAAATCCCAAACTCCTTTGATTTTCATTAAATTCATCTCTTCTTTCATGACCTTCTACCAATAGTCTTTACCAGGACCCTCAAAAGCCTCATGAACCGTTTTGGGCTCCTCATTATTCTCAAAAGTCAAAATGAGGGTCTCACCCTTAATCAAGAAACGACATTTAGATACGTGTTCTCAACTACTTCTACGAAAAGGGGGAATCTCTTCACCTCTAGATAGATGGCTTGCACTAGGATCAACATCTGTACAAGCTCTTGGGTCCCTTTGTTAGGCTCAGGTGAGCTACTAGGCCTATTTATCTCATAAAAGGTAAAGCCCCGATCAATTTTATCTCTTTTAGGGAAATCATTCTCAATGAACATAACATCACGAGACTCAATCTCAGTGACAATGGTATATGTATGATCACCTAAACACATGCCCCTTGGAGTGTTTTGAATATCTTATAAAAATACACTTCTTTTCTTGTAAGCCTAACTTGTTGTATGGATGTGAAAAGTCGTGAATATACACGGCACATCCTCATAGCCTCAAGTGGCTAAGGTCAAGCTACCTCAATGTCCAAAACTCATATGGGGTACTCACTACGAACTTTGATGGGACACAATTAAGGATGTAGGTTATATTAACAAAGCATCTCCCGATAGGAGATGGGCAAATTGGTATGCGTTATCATAAACCTCACCATCTTCAATAAAGTCATATTCATCGTCTCGACTAGTTAATTATGCTAAGAAGTAGCAAGAATAGTTAGTTGTATTGTAATATTTTTCTGGAAACAGAGATTTTTGAGTTATTCAAACAAATACCCGCACTCTCAATCGGTTCTGATAGTTTTCACTCTCAAGTCTAACTGATTTTCAACAACATTAATAAATCTTCAAAAGCATTCCAGTGCCTCAGATTTGTATGAGATTAGATAAACATAACCGAAATGTGTGTTATCATCAATGAGCATAATAAAGAAGACAACTCTATTTCATGCTCTCATGTTCATAGGGCCACAAATATGGGAATAGACTAACTATAATGGAGTCTTAGCTTTCATTGTCTTGCCAAAGGTTTTTCTTGTTACTTTGCTGGCTAGGCAAAATTCATATGTGGTAACTCACCCGAGTTAGCGAACCCAACAGACCTCTCGCTGCTAATCGGACACTACTAAAAATTCAGGTATCAGCGATGGAAATTTCTGTCGCTAAAGGATATTAGCGATGGATTTTTTCAGTCGCTAAATCCAACATAAAACACCATCCCGCTAATTTTTTACTGACGGAACAGCAATCGGTTGTTAATATTAGCGACAGATTAGTGACAGAAAAAAATCTATCGCTAAAAATATCCGATTGAAAATTCCGTCGCTAATTCTTGAGACCTAAGACACATGTTCAACGACGGAAAAAAATTTATCGCTAAAAATATCCGACAAAAAATTCCGTCGCTAAAATTTGGAACCCTCAGACCCATGCATGCGTTGGCACGTGGCCTCACACTCTCGTACGCAGCCTCACTCTCTCGCACATGCCCTGCCCACGGATATGCCCACCCAAGCGCCTCACCCGCCTGTGCCTACACATGCCCCACCGGCCCGTGCCCGCCCGTGCACTGCCTTCTTTAATCTGCGAAAATTTCTTCTTCACACTTCCGGGACGAATCAAACCTGTGCATAGTAAAAACATTAACAACATCACAACCATCAAACCACAATGACACATCTATTCATTTTTTTTCTTATCTTTATCACACAATGTTTTTAATAATAAAAAAATAAAATAAAATAAAATGATAATTTATTAAAAATTAATAAATTAATAAGTTATTATCTTAAAATAAAGTAATAAAAATTTTTAACAAAATAAAATATTTTTATTTTTCTACAAAATAAAATAAAAAGAAAAAGAAAAAGAATTATTAAATAAAAAATTCAAAAATTCAAAAATTCAAAAATTCAAAAATTCAAAAATTCAAAAATTCAAAAATTCAAAAATTCAAAAATTCAAAAAATTCAAAAAAAATCCGTTGGTAATATGTCGATATTCTATCGGTAAAATTTTCATCGCTAATCCATCGCTAAAGTTTCTGTCGCTAATCCGTCGTTGATAGCTGTACATATATATATATATATTTACCCTTCAGCACTATACCGACGGATTAACAACGGAAAATTTTTGTCGCTAAAAATTCTATCGATAATCCATTGCTAATAGTTTTACTGAATTTTTTTTCTGTTTACCACATTACCGACGGATTAGCGTTGGTAATTTTCCATCGCTGATTACGTGTTTTCTTGTTGTGAAATCATTCTCTCTTGCCCTATGTATCCAAGTGTCATATATTCATATCATCATCAATGCAATCAAATGTCAAGACAATAGAAAACGAACAAAGATTACAATTAAATGAAATATCCAGTGCATATAGTCTATCATGGATAAAACCATAATAAATCAAAAAGCTGTCATAATAAATAGAAATAGATGAGTTTCCAAAAGACAAGGCATATCCAAAGAATAAAGTACATCATGTAGATATTAGAGTCTGGCCACTTTACAACTCCAACTTGTTAGTGTCAATCTCTCTAACGATGACAAATGCTCTGTTCCCCGTGTTAATCCTCCTAGCCCAAGGACTCATTCAATAGAACTTCACGTACGTACTTCTATCTCAACTTACATAGTCGGTGGCTCCTAAATTTACAATCCATAGAGAAAAGGAATTAGTAAGCATCACAATTGAAGAGACATAGTTCAAATCAAGTAAAAAAGAAGGACATGTCTTCCACTCATCATACTCATAAGTGGAATGATCAAATTTGCTACATACGTAGCACTTCATTTTGGCTTTATCAAGCTCCCTCTTCTAATGCTTTTGTAATTTGTTGTCAAATTTTTTGGATAGTTTCTTTTTTTCTTGGCCTCGGGTCTTCTTATCAAGCTTACACCATTTACATTTGGTACCTCGGGAGTCAATGCTTGACTCTGCCACATACGCATGACCCAAGTATGGCATGCTCATCGACAAGCGCTCTTCCTCGAGCTCACAGTATCTGCACACATCAACAAAAATATGAATATTTCATCATACATGAGGTAAGCTTTCATAGTCTTCCATGAATTAGGTAATGACTAGATCACACACAGAGTCTGAAATTCATCGAAAATGAACTCGCCCGCATTCCGTAGCTTGGTGATCATACTAGATATTTGTATCAAATGTTGTTTCATCGCATGATCAGCCCTTTCTTATAAGTGATAAATTTTTAAATCAATATCCTTACCTTAGGAACTAATAGAGCATCATAGCTCTCTTTTAGAGTGAGCCAAACCAACATAGCTTAGGATACTCCTCATAGATCGGGATCATGTAATTATGTATACTACTGATCAGGATTGCCCTAACCTGGCTATCCTTCTTTTTTCATGCACGCTAGGCCTCTTTATCCTACCTTCCTTAAGGTGTGATACCCTCCCCGAGATCCACCATCTCGTGCCTTAGAGTCTCAGAAAGATCCTACTCCTTGAGAGTAAACTGAATCTTCTAATACCAAATATCGTAATTATCACCATTCAGTTTATCCCCCTACAAAGATCTAGTACGATAGTTTTCAAAACAATCAATCTCTGGTACAGAAAAACAGAAACGTTGGTGATTTATTGATATTTATTCACATATTTTGTACATCCTATGAATCAACAAATACGAAATAGCTTGAGTGTGAATTCCAAAGCAAACAAATGGATCAACAGACCCATCCCCCACAACGTTGGATTATATCTTACCATTCATGCTTGAATTAAGTATACAAAAAGTCACAATTTTTGTCACGTGCCTACACACTTGTGACCCAAGTCACAGGTCATGTCCCAGGTCCAGATGTGGATGCAGATTCGGGTCGGAATCAACCCGGACCCAGAGCAAACCATCACGTACCTTCATCGTGCATGACTCCATGCACTCGCTTCCCGCACTATCACATGCCTCAACACGCGTGACATGCACATGCCCACAGACCCAATTTGGGTCTTCCTCGCCTGATGGATCTATAACTGGGTCTGCATGACCCGACTACCAGAAAATGCCTTTCCAACCACTTTTTGACACAGGTTTCTACCAGAAACTGCAATTTGAACTTCCCTATTCGTCCTTGACTGAATTTTGGGAAGAATCAAGCCCTAATCTTGACGATTTAAGAGTCTTCCATCATGGCCCACAGAGAAACTCATTTTTCAGTGACCAAAACTCATAATTAATGAAACAAAAATGTAAATCAGAACATCAGGAACACATATAAATAATTTTCATAGATCAATTTGTTTATTTACTCGACAGATCTAAGGTTATATGGTTGGTATGGTCAAAAATTTTGATAGGATATTCATAGTCTAAACATACTCCAAAAATTCAATAAAAATTATATTCGTGATCATTGGATCATAGGCAATCTTATGGTTTCATCAGATTCACAAAATTCATTCGTGATTCAGATTATAAATTTTATCCTACACATTTGTATCCTAAAAAAATTTTAAAAAAATTTTTAAATAAATCTAAACGTGCTATGATACCAATGTTAGATTTATTCTCAATATGCGAAAGCATAGAAATATAAATTTCTCATAAAAATAAATAGATTGGAATTTTTTAGGTCATATCTTAATGTATAGGTCTCCAAAATAATCAAACTACGAAATCTCTCGATCAAAACTCTCGGTCGAGACGGTGATCACGAAATCAAATCTCCACCACTATATCGCAATGCCTCAATCCAAAATCCGGTAACTTCAATGATGGAGAAAAGTTATTACTCGAAATTTTCTCGATCCCTCAATACTACAAAATTAACCTAATGTAGATGGTAACATTTATTGTTGGTAACCTTTAATGATTGTTTTTAATACCTTATAGAAACGCTTTTGACAAAACCATCAAGAGTTATATACGTTTTCATATAGTATAAAATGTCTGTTAAGAAATGTTTATCAACCGCCAATAAAGGTAACACAACCGTTTGTAAAATCGATATTCAATTATGACGATTGTTACTTGTGATCAATAAATTTGACAGTTTTTAGATACAGTTTGAAAATATTCTCCATATTACTTATCTTTATAGTCTATTTAAACATACCGTCTATATAGGTTCTATATCGATGCTAACCCATATATTACACTATCTTTAAAAACTATATTCAATTCTGATGGTTATCACTTATGGTAAATAAATGTAATAGTCATTTAGGGACGATTTGAAAACAATTTCTATATAACTCTTCTTAACTATCTATTTGACCATGCACTACAAAATTAATGTACTATTCAGACGGACGAAAACCATTTGCTAAACATACTAAAACCGTCCGTAAAACTTTCTCCAATGGATATATTTTTAGTCGGCTATACACCAGTTGGGATAGATCTATCTCGACAGTTATGATAACCGTTGGAGCATGTGATTGATTTATAATAACGGTTAGAAAAGCGTTCGTAAAAATACTATATTTTATCATCAGTTTCAAAAATATTAGTAAAAATTACTATATCTTATCGTCAGTTATCACATGTGCTAGGAAATATTACTATTTTTTATCGTCAGTTACCACAACCGTTAAGAAATTTACTATCATGTATCATCGGTTACCACATATGTTAAGAAATATTACTATCTTTTATCGTCGATTACCACTCAGTTATCATATGTTAGTATAAGTTACTGTTTGCATTATCGGTTACACAAGTGAAGAAAAATTATTGTTTTTATTAGTTGGAAAATGTTAGTATAAGTTACTATAGGTCACTACAGGGTTACTGTAGATTACTACATGATTACTGTCAGTTACCATGGTTACTATCGATTTCCACATGGTTACTAATTGTCATGGTTACTATTTTGTACCATCGGTTATACAAGTGTCAGAAAATGTTACTCTCTCTCTTTTATCATCATATTAGGTTAGAAATATTATTCTTTTTTATTCTTTGTTATTACAAATGTTAAAAAAATTACTATTTCGGTTACCACTAAATCACTGCTCGTTACTACTGTTACCATATGATTTCCACATAATATCAATAGTGATGGTTTTTTTTTAAAAGATGATAGGTAAATTAAAACACTGAAAAATAAAGAAATTACAAAAATAATATAAATATTATAAGAATTGTAATTGATACAAACTAAAATGATTGATATATATAAGACAAAAAAAATAGAAAAAAAATTACATGCCTCACAACTACATGTTTTCTGAGATGTTCCAAATAAAAAATGTTCGTTATAGTAGTTTCTGAAGGTATCTTTATCCACAATCACAATTTTTGAATGTATCTTTATCCACAATCTTTCGTGACAATCTATTCATTAAAAACCAATAGTAAAATAGTGAAATCATTATGAATAATAAATAATGAATGTAAATAAAAATATTACCAGAGAAGTAAGTAGAGAGTGTTTCCTTTCTCTAAATCCAAAACATCTTGATAGCATTGATATTTATATTTCTTCACAACTGTCAAAATAAAAAATCAAAAATGATATTTTATTATTAAATCTCAAATTAAAATAAGAATAAGATATTTATTTTTAAAACCTGAATCACATCTTGGATGATTGAGTTTGTTCAACTGAACTTATTTTTTCTTGGAATAGATGTGATTCTTCATACAATACTCATTCGTCGTTCGTCAAATCTTTCAAATACCAAATGTGATAAACTTTGATAAAACTTTGTAAAGTATGAATGAGAGGTTTAAATGGGTTAAGGGAGAAGAGCTTTTAAGGAAAGGATAGAGAAATTTTGATTGTGGAACTTTCGCTCACATATGATTTATAATATACAATTTTTACAAACAAATTTTTAAAACTCTGCATTCGCTCTTTTTCTCCCGCCTCATTTTTCATTACCGCGTTTTTTCTCCCACCTCTTTTTTCATTACCGCATTTCTTAATTTCTCACATGTATCTTTCATATGTGTATTTAAAAAAATCACTTATAATTTTTACTACTTATTAACAAACTACTTACTAACTAGTTACTACATTTGATTAATCAAAAATAATATATATTCTATATTCGATGATAATAAACTTATTAATATTATTAATTTAAATAATGCAATGATATGAAATTAATAATTTATATAATATAGTATTATAGTTTTGAAAATTTATTGAGTATAATTTGAAAATATGACAATATAATATAATTATATATAACGGTATAATTAATTATATTGGTATAATTAATGAAGAACACTAAATTTTGCATTTATTGTATTGTTAGAAATTGAGTCTCAAATTCGATCACAATTTATAATTACAAAGTATAATTCGCAATGAGTAAAAATTTAATCTTTCATAGACACTCCATACAATTTCCATATACACAATTTCCACATATTACACACACATACACACACATTCAACCACTAATATTTCACATATTACATTATTTAAAATTAATATAGTGCACTTCAATTTGGATATATTGGTTTTTTGGCATTCTAAAAATAATTCATGAAACTTATTTTCATCCACATTAAATGCATGAGAAGTTGGTTTATCTACGATCATGTAAATTTGTGAATGATTATGTAAATCTGTGAATGAATCATACATGTCAAACATATCATGTTCAAAAAATTATCATGTAATTGGATATATTAGATCTATATAAATTTTTATTACTCTCTTCATGAATACACATTTTTATTATTACATCATGAATTTTATTTTGTAATTTTTGTGTTTGATTTTCTTTGTATTGTCATTTCTGTTAATATTATTACTATATTTTTACTACACTTATACCAATTGTACTACTTATTATAAGAATAAAAAACCATTGTTTAGAGAATAAAAAAATTACAAAAAAACCATGTGGAGAAGCCAAAAAAAAAATTTACAAAAATCCATGTAGTTATATAGGATTATATAGCATAAATTTGTCTTACCATCACTTACCATCACTTACTTATTATCACTTACCATCACTTACCATTACTTACCATCACTTATCATCACTTATTATCACTTATTTATCATCACTTATAATCATTTACTATCACTTACTTACCATCACTTATCATTACTTACCATCACTTACCATCTATTTACTATAACTATATATCACAAACTTATCACTATATAAATTTACGTACCTATTTATCACCTACTTACCTACCTTTATCACCTACTTACTAAATTACCATTGTCATAAATTTATCACAACTTACCATCTAAACTATTTTTAAATATGATACAAAAAAATAACAATTTTGGTTTTTTATAGACATTACAATATATAGGTTAGTATAAATAAAATTTATACAAATAATTTGTTCTAACAGTGAAAATTGAATATAGTTTGAAAAAACGGTAGAATTTGTGTGTTACCATACATTTAAAACCTATGGACCTATGGATTTTTATTTTTTTTATTTTTGTATTTGATTTATTTTTGTATTTTTGTTTTTATTAACATTATTACTATTACCACTTACCACTTGTTACCGGTTGTTACTATTTGTTACCACTTGTCTATATTGTTACTACACTTGTTACCACTTATCACTTATTATAAGAATATTACTTGTTACCGGTTGTTATTATTTGTTACAATTTGTTACCATACATTATATCATAATACATCGAATAAAATAAAGAAAAAATATAAAAATGTAAAATGATTAGTTAATATGTAAATAAAATTACATTTCCTACGGTAAAATAAAAAATTTAACATTTTAAATTGTGAAAAAATATTTTAAAATTTATACTTGTGACAAGTCAAAAGATTGTAAGAGAATAATATTAAGATTATGTATAAGATTAGAACAATATCTCTTGGTTTTCATGCTAATCCCGCTAATGTAAAGTAGTATAAAGTAATCTTGCTTTATCTAAATAATCCAAACTTTTCGCCTCAAATTTATGAAAGGCAGCACATTTCAATGGTAAGGTGGTTTGATTAATTTTGCCAAGGCCACCTTATGTTGTAATCATATTACAATGAGACAATAAATTTTATATTTATATTCTGGTAAGGTGGTTTGATTTCCTTAATATAAATAAATATGGGTATATTAAATTTAATTTAGCAATTTTATATTGTTTTCGTTTAAATAGAAAAAGTAAAAAGAATAAAAAAAAAGAGAAATATAATTGGTGCCAAAATTAAATTCCCGTTCAAAACAAAAAATAAATAAAAAGTTTTTGGCAGGTACATTGATTCCGAAATAAAATGATAAAATGTTTTTGGAATTTTCACAAAATTTGCCGTCTGATTTTGAAATAAAATGATAGAGTATTTTGGAGTTTTATCAAATTTAACAGCCAATTTGTGATGTGACTCCAAAAATCATTGTTTGAATTGTCTTTGATTTTGATATGAATTTGTAGAGTTATCACTGAAAAATTTTAAAAGGCTAAATTTGTATATTAAATAATTTTTCTTTTTGAAATTTATATAAAATTATATAATGTTGATAATTCCACCAATATATTTATTCTAAACGCGCTCCACCAATATGTTCCATCATTTTGGCACGCCCGATTGATAAATTAATATTAATAATCATGATTTTATATTATTACTAATATAGATTCTCTATCAACAATAATATAATTTATAATTTATAGTAATATATATAGTAATATTTATATATTATGTAATAATTTACGGATATTATTATTATATTATTAGAAAATAGTATATTTGTATTTGAAAATAATTCTAAATTTTTTGAAATTTTTTTACACTTTCATTATCACTAATTAATCCAATAACTATAATAATATTTTTTAAATTAAATGTACGTATCATATCACTTGTTATCTGTTATTGCTATTTGTTATCACTTATTAATATGCATTATACCACCAGTTTTTATAAGAGTTGAGTTGTTTGAATTTGAAATAAAATGATAAAATTTTTTTACGCCGGATCAAATTTGATTGTTAATTTGTGATGTGGCGCCAAAAAATAAATCATTGTTTTGAATTGTTTAAAATGAATTAATTATTTTTGGCAAAAAAATAATTAAATTAGAATAAAGAAACAAAATATTTTTTGCGTGAAAAGAGAAATTTGATTAAATTAGAAAATTGATTTTGACGAGAATATAGAGAATACAAAGATTTTATTGTAGAGTTATCATTTTTCAATATTAAAAAGTTAAATTTGTAAATTAAATAACTATTTTTTTTAGAATTTATATAAAATTATATAATATTGAAAATTAATGTATTATTACCAATATATTTCTCTTGGCGCACTCCACCAATATGTTCCTCCACCTGAAAAAAAAAAGAATGAAAAAAAGAAAGGTGAAGGGTGAAGAAAAAACCGAAATAAAGAAAAGAAAAGAAAAGAAAAAGAAGAAGAAACAAAAAAAATTTTAAAAACAGAAGGGTGAAGGTAAAAAAAAAAAAAAAACCAAAAAGAAGAAAAAACCAAAAAAAAAAAAAGGAAGGGTGAAGGGTAAAAAAAAGTAAAAAATGGTAAATATGTAAAAAAAAAAAAAAAGTAAAAAAAATTGGAAAAAGAAACCCAAAAACAAAAAAAAAACAAAAAAAAAAAAAGAGGAACAGTAGTAACATGTGGTATAATGTATGGTACATTGCTATAACGGGTGGTGTGGTGCGTTGCTATAACGGATGTCAATTTTGCAATAAGTTAATTAGTGGTAATATAATATGTGTAGTAATATTATTAAGCATGTAACAGATACTAAATTGCCACCTGGAGCTGGTAAAGTGCGATAAGAGTTGGTAAAGTTAGTAATATTATTATACATTAGAGTTGCGATATCTAGTGGTAAAATTAAAAACAGATAGTAAGTCTGTGATAAAATAAAAACTGGTAAGATTACGAGCAAGGTTGCGAAACAGATAGTGTAAATTGATGATAACTTATGATTAGTTTGCATGGTAATATTATTATACACCAAGTAAAATGCTGTAACCCTGTACATAATTGTATGGTTATTAGTAACATGTGGAAATATATGGTAACACTGTACACAATGATAAGAATTTTAACCATTGTAGTAACATTATTAATATAGATTTTTATTAGAATAATTGATATAGATTATTATTGTTTCTAATAAGTTAAAAAAATTATTTTAAATGAGATTGCTATCACATATTATAGGAACCTGATAATATATACTTTCCACTATATGGGTAATTTATACTATCCGCTAAAGAGACTCTATATGACTAATTTATACTATCCCCTAAACCATGTCGTCTCTATGAATTTATGATTATGTTAATCCATATATTGTACCATTTGTAAATACTTGTCGGTAAATGTGGTACACTTTAAGGAGTACTTAAAAGTAATCTCAATGTGTGCTATCTATATCAATTACTGAACCCCACCATCCATATTGTTTTTAAAAACGGTTTAAAAATTTAATGGTTAAAGTATCAAATCTTTTGTGATATTTGGTGGTAAGTTGCAATAACAGAAGATAATTTGGGATAATAGATAATGAGTTATTATAATTGGTGGTAAGTTCGAGAAAATATATGGTAAATTTGTGATAAATTGTAATAAATTTACGATAACTAGTGGTAATACTATGTGGTAACTTCAAGATAATAATGCTCGGGATGCAACAAATTTCAATCTCTTGATTTCTTTATTTATGTTTACACTTGAACATTACTTCACAAATTTTATTTGACAACAAACCATATAGTACGTACGATTAAATATATGAATATTTACACTTCAGTTGCATTTATATGTTCGAATCCAAGTCTCCGATTGACTTGGTCGTAACGAACTGGTAGTTTCTTTTTACTTAATTCAACATAGCTTTTCTTCTTTTTTTTTCCATTTTTTTTCCATTTTTCCCATTGTTCTTGTATTTTACTTAATTTTCTTTTCTTTATTTTTCCAATTTGTATGATACACTATATATGAATTTATTTGTACAAAACTGTTTATGTATATATGGAATTTATTTGCGTAACTCAAGCGAAGGCCAATCACACAGGCATGTGCGGTTCCACCACACTACCTACGCGGCTCTACCACGCAGGCAAGCATAGGGCATGTGCATGCATGGTTCCACCGCGCTGCCTGCGCAGCTCTACCACGCAAGCAAGCGCGGGGCTCGGGCATGCCCACATAGCCCCCATGGCTCTACCGTACAGGCCCACGTAGTTCCCCCGCACAAGCCTTTTCTGCCCGCGCCCCACACTTGCCGCACAGGCAATCACGGTTCCGCGCCACATGGTCTACCTTGAGCACTATATTATTAATTCAAATAATGTAATAATATGAAATTATTAATTAAATTATTAATGTTATTAATTGAAATAATGAAATGATACGAAATTAATAATTTATATAATATAGTGTTATGATGTATTTTTTATTATTAGATAATATAGTATTATAATATGAAATTATGACAATAATTCATTAATTATTAATATTATATAATTTTATATAAATTTCAAAGAAAACAACTAACAACATTAATATTAAGATATTTAATTTACAATATTTACCACATTTTAACAATTAACAATTTAGACAATAATCTTTCTTTTTGGTGACAAAAACAATTTTCTACTTTTAGCGCCAATTTAATCAAATTTTTGCATCAAAAACATTTTATTTCTTTATTTAACACCAATTTAATCATCTTTTTTTTGTGCCAAAAACATTTTTCTCCTCTCTTTGCTCCGCATATCTATTTCATTTATTTCTCTGTTGGTTTGTACAAAACATTTGCATTTGTAAATATGATGGACAAGTCATAGATGTATTCTAAATTAATTGGCGGGATTAAAACATTTCTTGAATTTGCATCTGCAAATATTCAATCCATCAATGACAAGATATCATGTCCTTATGTTCAATGTTTTAACACATTTAGATTTCCTGCACACGTAGTGTTCAATCATTTTCTTGCATCATGGATTTCAATGTATCTATGACAAGTGGATATATCATGGGGAGAGTAATGAAAAATCTATATTTCAAGCACCAATGCATCCAATGAATCCAATCTAGGTGATCCCCCAAATAGTGATAATAATCTTTTTTACCATGACATATTTGGCATGTTACTTGATACATTCATACATTTACATGATCTATCCAACATACACAAACCAATATCTCAGGCATTTAACAAAACAACTTCTCATGCATGCAGTGTAAAGAAATCAAGTTCAGATAAATTTCATGAATTACTTGAGAATGCAAAAAAGAAAAAACAGTATATCTAAATTTGAAATACATACTTACAACTATTGTGCACTTATACCATTTATTGTGCTTGTGTGGGTGGATCAAGTACTTCCTATCTCAAAAAAATACATGTGTTAATATGTGCAACCGATCTCAAAAAAAAATTAGGTTTTTAATTAGGTTTTGATGATAAAAATTTAAGTGAAAACTAGATTTGAAAATAATCCACTGCAAAACACAAAGAAGGTAAAAAGTCATAAAAATTGCATGAAATGTAGTAACAGTATGGTAACAAGTGCATGAAATGTAACAAGTGATTTTTTGAATAATGTAAATAACATATATGATAAAGACACGTGGCGGATATTAAGTATGAAAAATGTGAGAATCAAGAATAATGCGGGTATGTAATAAAAAAAGAAGCAATATTAGTATGTTACAAAAAATTTTAGGGTTAACCGGTGAAAATAGCGGATTTTGAAACTTTATTTGTGAAAATGACGGTCAAATAACATTAGCTGATTGGATTAATTGGTAATATGTCCAAATTTACCCAGCAATTGGATTAATGAAATGTGATTTATCCGACAACATGCAAAAAATTTGAGACTGGTTTCGTGCCATTGACATTGCTTTTATGATACAAATGCACTATTTTTCAATAATATAATAATATCAATTTTATATTACTATATATTACTATATGTATTACTATAAATTATATTATCTAATACAGCAGGGCATTGTAATTCATCATTCAACCATTGAATCATGTCGCATCCTTGTAATATAAAATTATGATTATCAATATTAATTTAAATAATGCAATTATCAATATTAGTATGCTACATAACTTAATAATTATCTTGTAATTTAAATAATATTACATAAGAAATATTATGTTAGAGATGGTTTATATTATTAGTAATTTTAAATAATATTACATGTGAAATATTAATGGGTTCTGAATAAATGGTCTCAATAAATGATAAATGTGTGGAAGTTGTATGAAGTGTGAAAATGTGAGAGCTTAAATTATTTATTCATTGCAAGGATCACGCTTTTGTGATTATAAGTAAGAAAAGTCAGAGTCACATTATGAAAGTCTCTGCTAAATAACTTAATATAAGTTTTGAACCACAAAATCCAATTTCTGCCGATACAACAGGTACAAGGTTAAAATAATGCAATAGTTATCAATATTAATTTAAATAAAAATATTAGTAATTTAAATAATTTAAATAATGTATCATTTTAGTAATTTCAGAGTTATTTAAATGTTTCTGAGTTTGTCCAGATGAAATGTGATTTATGGGATTGACAAAAGGAAACTAATTTGAATTACCTTTGTGATTTTTCCATAACATAATAGCATTCTAATGTATCAACATAATTAATCATACTAACATAATTAAATAATATTAAATATCATGTAATTAATTATACCAACGTAATTAATCATATCATTATATTACATTGTCATCATTTCAAAATATAACACTATATTATCTAATAATTGATTAACGAATTTTCAAAAATATAAAACTATATTATAAATTACTATTTTCATATCATTATATTATTTAAATTAATAATATTAATAAGTTTATTCTATTTAAATTAATAATATTAATAAGTTTATGTTGAAATGTCATTGAATACACGTTATTTTTTATTAATCAAATGAATATAATCAGCACAGCACAGGGCTCATGGCGGAAGATCACACAAACGTGCGCTTGCATGAAATGTAATAATAACAGGGTAATAAGTAGTAAAAATTACATAAAATATAGTAAGTGATTTTTTTAACAACCTAAATAACACAAATGGAAACACACGTGACAATATTAATTAAAAGTATAAAAAATGAGAGAAATTAAGAATAATGTGAGTAATGAAAAAAGAAGCGGTAAAAAAGCGTGAAAGAAAAAATGGTTGGATTTTGAAAATTTATTTGTGAAAATGATATCTTATAAATCATTCGCGGGGAAAACTTCACCATCAAATATTCTCCTTACCTCAAAGGCTCTCCTCCCCCTAGCTCATCTAAACCTCACACTCACTTTGCAAAGTTTTATCAAAAACTAATCACATTTTCTTTTAATAAAAAGGTCACTCTGGGGTTCTACTAGTTGGATATTTGAAAGATTTTAAATTTTTCTAGTTATAAATATGGGACGAACTAAATGACAAGTGAACATAATAACTGAATATGAACAATCTCAACCATTCTAAGAACAACTTTAGTCTAAAGAAACTTAATCATCAGAAAATGTTACCCTAGTTTTAAAAATAAACATATCATTTTAATTTGAAATTTCATATTAGCATGCTATCAAGTAATGTAAAAACCTAATGAGCTATCAAGATGTTTGGTATTCATAATCTTACTAATTTTTCTTTTATCTGGTTTCTCTAGTTTTTATTATTATCTTATTAATTTCACTTTTATATTTGAATAATAATCCAAATTATTTACATTGTTAGGTTCCTCCAATACCAAATACTAGGAGTGCGCATAGAACCTAACCATCATTATCACTACCATCATCATTGTCAACTGACTCTATCTCAAAAGATAATATTTTCATTTATCACTATTCTTTACAATGTCACCATGTAATTATATTCATTTCACTATTTCACTGCTGCTTTTTAGTGAATAGATTGGTATGAAAGATTGTAGATAAATATGTCTTCAAATTGTGATGATAACAATTTTTGTGAGTGAATATTTTTTGTTTGGAAAATCTCGGAAGATATATAGTTTTGGGACATGCAATCCGATCTTTTCCTTTTTATTTTTGGTCTTATATGTATCTATCATTCTACCTAAAAATCAATGTATCAATCATTCTCGCATATTAATACAATCCTTATTACGTTTACATTATTTTTATAATTTCTTTATTTTCCAGATTTTTAATTTATCTATAGTAATTCAAATTTATACCATCTAAAAAAAACGTCACTATTGATATCATATGGTAACTGACGATAAAATGCAGTAAATTTTTCTCACATGTACTAATCGAAGATAAAATGTAATAATATTTTCTAGCATTCCTAACACTTACGATAACCGACGATAAAAAATAATAATTTTTTCTAACACCTTTGATAACCAACGATAAAAGAGTGTAACATTTCCTAACACAATAAATGGGATTAACATTTCCTAACACTTGTAGTAACCGACAATACAAAATAGTAAATTAAACTAACACATATAGTAACCGAAGATAAATGACTATAACGTTTTTCAATATTTTTCTAACCAACGATAAAAATAGTAATTTTTCCTAACACTTGTGGTAACCAACAATAAAAGATAATAACATTTCCTAACACTTATGTAACCGATAATACAAACAGTAATTTATATTAATACATGTGGTAACCGATGATAGAATGGTAGTTCCTAACACCTGTGATATCCGATGATAAAAGATAATAACATTTCCTAACACTTTGGGTAACTAACGATAAAAGATAATAATATTTCTTAACAGTGGTAGTAACCGATGATGAATGACAGTAACATTTCTTAATAGTTGTGATAACTGATGATAAAAGATAATAACATTTTCTAACACCTGTGGTGACTGACGATAAAAGATAATAATTTTTATCAATATTTTTGAAACCGATAACAAAGACAATGACATTTACTAATAATTTTCTAACCGTCAGTATAAATGCAGAACATACTAAAAAAATATTCAAAACCGACAATAAAAATATTCACAACCGTCAGTATAACTGAGTATTTTTTTATACTCACCCCTATTTTTTTCATTTTTCAGAGGAAGTTTAAATTAGGAGATTTAGTCGATTCTAGTATTGGATCTTGCCGAGTTCGAGTTAGTTTTTTAGGAGTTTCCTACGACCGATACTAACTTTTGCTTTGGATAATTTTTTTTAGGGGATTAATTAGGCCCATATGGAGGGTATTTTTTTGAATTATAATTAAAACTCTGCCTAGTCATCCCATTTGAATTTTTAAATCTTAAATTGTATTTAAATCTTTTATATTTCATATTGTTGAATTTTCTCTCAGAATTGTGAAATTTTCTTGGATTTAGAAATGGTCGGGTCGGCCTTATGCATGCTTTTTGAAAACAATGATAGATCGAGTGGGTTCTTTGCATGTTGCATATTGATAGGGATAGACTGAGTGAATCCTTTGCATGTTGTTATGTTGTTTTAAAAACAGGATGAATGTCTCGCGTTATCCCGGTATACAGACAGGGTTTACCCGTATACCGGGGTGATGCAACAGTTGTTACGTACTCGATCCGAGAGTCAGAGTGTGACACATTCTATTAAAGTTTCATACATCTCTTTCTCAAAAAACTCATCATCACAATCAGAATCAAAATAAGAGGAGTAAACAAGTAAGCAAGGAGAACTTATCTTGTTTTTTTCTTCTTCTTCTTCTTCTTGTGTTATTGTGCACGTGTAAACTTGTTCCTAGATAGTTCCTTCATCTGTACCTTTATAGATGAACTCCAACCTTTCCCAGATTTCCTTGGCAGTTATGCATGAGGAGGCATTGTCGTACTCCTTTAAGTTTAGGCCAGAGTGGAAAAGATTCACAGCCTT
Source organism: Dillenia suffruticosa (assembly GCA_033439265.1). Taxonomy (NCBI): domain Eukaryota; kingdom Viridiplantae; phylum Streptophyta; class Magnoliopsida; order Dilleniales; family Dilleniaceae; genus Dillenia; species Dillenia suffruticosa. The sequence goes on from JAVTVX010000001.1 coordinate 14,863,024, forward strand.
ATAATTTGCTTAGTAGACTCTTCTTTTCTTGCAATCATGCATCTTTAAGCAATACCTCCTTGCACAATATGGATTCCAAACATTCATGATGTAGATGTTAATAAGTTCAATTACTTTTCTCTTGATCTATTACCGAATCATATCTTTGGGAATTGAGAAAGAGTTCCACTAGAAATGTTCTTCGTATTGTTTTGACTCATATTCTCCAAAAAGTTGATCCAGTTCCAATAAGTCTAAATAAGTTAAATACATACATTAAGATACACAGATCCAAATGCAACCCACAGACCTAGCAAAAATAGAGGGATTATCTAACTAATTATTTTTATTCGTGCGGTCTTTAACTTTGCGCTTACTCTCGCGATGGCATAAGTGAAGAGCACATGCACCGGGTGCACAAAATAATATCGTGCAGAAATAGTCTCGTGATGTCCCAATGGGAAAAGGGGAAAGGTCTTTGTCCTAGCTAACAAAAAAAATTAAATTAAATTTTCAGTTAATGTGTTCAAACAGGAGAAAAATCTTTGAAATAAAATTTTTATATTTAACTTAATATTTTTTTTCTATAGTTACAAATTACAAATTTTAATTTAAACTTGTTTTTCATATTGGAAAATGTAAAAGCCAAATAAAAATAATTTAAGTCCAACCCTTGTCGTGTCCCATCTAGCTGATTCCAACCCAATCTTCATTAGTTCTATTGAACCAATTTCATCTGATCTAATTTCATCTAATCCAATATGGTATTCCAAATTTCATATTCTCTACAAGAGTCTATAAATGGATGCAAACTCTAAATAGGGTATATTGAAAAATAAAATCATTCTTTGCATGCGAGGAAAATATAGAAATTATGTTAAATGAGATTATTTGGATGGGTCTCGATTAACAAATGGAAAATATAGAAATTATGTTAAATGAGAAAGGTAATAAATCAAATTGAAATGGAAATTATTTAAATTTCCACTTGTTTAATGGAAATGGAAATTATGTGAAATGGTAATATTTTTAATATGGAAATCATTTAAAATATTATAAATTGTAATTAATGAGAAAGGTAATACCATAAATGTTAGAGATTATGTTTAATGAGAAAGATAATAAGTCAAATTGAAATGGAAATTATTTAAATTTCCACTGTTTAATGAAAATTTAAACATATTTTAAAGATATAGTAATTTTCCCAAGAAGGGAATATTCTCCTTTAGTTTCATATTCTCTATAAACAAATCATTACACATCCTTTACCTTCCATGTGTGCGTCTTTTGTTTTTTCCTTTAGTCTTATTTTGTGATAGATTGAATAGGAAAGTTGTGAAGGGACACACTGCCTTGTGTGCCTATAAAAGGAAAAGAGACAAACCATCACAAAATGAGCCGAATAGTCCTCACAGCAATCATAGATAGAAACCAAACCTACCAATACCATGAAGGTGCAGTACTACCAAAATTGCATTTTGCTGCTTCTAGTGCTTCTCATCAATGAAGCCATGGCTACATCTTCATCTCCAAAAGCCCATGTTGATACCGGATTTTTTCCAAATAGAGCCTACATCACGATAATAAACGATATGGGAGGTGGAATAGACCTAACTGTTCATTGTAAATCCAAAGATAATGATCTTGGAGACAAACTACTCCATCCCAATGATAGTTTTGAATTTAACTTCATCCCAAATTACTTTGGATCAACCCTCTTCTATTGCAGCTTTAGGTGGTCGAGTCAGCTGAAATGGTTTGATATCTACGACGAACAGAGAGATTATAATTATTGTAATAGATGCAGTTGGAAAGTTCATGCAGATAATATCTGCAGGTACACATCAAGAACTCAAAAGTTTGACCTTTGTTATGGATGGAACCCGCCAGCTCCAGTAGAGAGTCAAAGTAACTCTTCAAGCTTTTACAGTGATGAGGAAAAGAAAATTCTCCACAGTTAATTTGACAGGATTATGGCTACGCCCAAGTTGCATGGGTTTAATAGGAGCTAACTTAATTTTGTAGCCGGATTACTTTTAAAATATTAGTCTGTTATTTCTACCATTTGCTTTCAAGGGAGTATTGGATAAATTTTCTAAAATAATTTTCTTATTTATCTCTTCTATTTTTTGTTTAAAATGAAATTAATGTCATTCCACGTACCATAAATGAAATCTCTGAGGCTGGGGTTGAGAAATGAAGCACATCATCCGAGTACTCCAATGATTCTGAAGTGATTTAATATAGATAATGATTCCTGTCGATCCTCATGATCATATCTTAGTATAATTGAAGCGCCAATATATCTTGATGGTAAGACATGACATGCTATATCATTTTTCGTAAATTTATTAATAAAATATATTTTTATCAAGATATTTAAATGGTATTAACCATGTGCTAAGTTATTTTCGAGAAATAATGAATAAGAGTTTGAGTTATCCTGATTGGAAAAAGTACAGAATTTGTTGTATTATTCCAATCGAAAGAAAGGCACAACAAATGAGACCGAGCAAAATATATCTTTCCAAATTTTCCTTTTTACTCAAGATCTCCACAAGAATAATATAAACGTTCAATAAATCCATTCAAAATCCTAATCCGTAAGATTTATAATTTATAATGTATATCTAAGGGGGAGTGTAATAAATAACAAAGGTTCATGGATGTCCGTATACCCCAGCAATTGTAAAGTTATGAATATATTATTTTCTCATAAAAGGGTGTACCAAGTGACGAATCTCCCATATTGTGGGGTCTCAGGAAGGGAATACCTTTGTAGTTTTTTTCTTTTTTTTTTTTACAAGGAGGCTGATTCAAACCCTAAACCTCCATAACACAACGGAGAGACCTCCATGAGTTATATTATTTTCTATTTTCTCATATAGAAAATAATAGAAAAAGATTATAAAATTACGTATTCCAAAGATCATCACGAGACCCAATAAATAGAATGCAATCCCTAAGTAGAGTACAGTTAGAAATCAAATCATTCGTTATATTGTGTTTTATATTTTTCTCGTGTTAATTATATTTTCTTTGAGTTTCATAATAGAAATTTAATTATATTCGATTTGACTTAATATCAAATCTGTGAGAGACATGAGATTATAATAATGACAATTTGGAGAAATTATATTTAATGACAAAGGTAATAATTTTTTAGTATAAGGGTGATTATCGAATGGGTCTTAGTTAACAAATGAGTCTTAGATTTATTTTCAATATGCAAAAGCATTGAAATATAAATTTCTCACAAAAATAAATAAATCGAAATTTTTCAGATCGTATATCAATATGCAGGTCTCCAAAATAACCAAACTATGAAGTCTCTCGATCAAAACTCTCAGTCAGAATGATGATGACGAAATCAAACTACCATACTATGTCACGAAATCTCAACCCAAAATCCGATAATTTCAATGACACAAAAAATTTCCTTCTCGAAATTTTCTCGATCCCTCAATTTTCACTCTAGAAAAATATATTCTTTTTCACAAATTTCTCAATCTCCCACTTGGCAGTACTCAATTGCCTTTTTGATCTACACTCAATCCCTTATTAGAGAGGTTAATCCCCAATCCATTAAGTGTCGCTTACGTGAGAGATTATTATGGGGAGTCATAGGGATGGAGTTATCACATTATCCTTGATTCAAATTTAAATAATTTGAATTACCTGTCTAATAACCAAAAATGCTCCTATATGGGAATATTAATCAACATCCCCCATTTGTATATGAGAGCATTTTACATCTATCATAAAATTACAACTCATGTGATCTTACACATCACTTTGTTAGATTTTCATACAGGATTGAATGTCACGCAACCAACAAGTACAGTTACAAGCAAAATCTCCCCGATACACCTGTTAGAATGATTGAGAACCCACTGTTATTATAAAAAAGAATTTGTTATACTCCAAACTCAACACATTACATCTATTGAGTCACTTCCCTCATCGAAAGTGATTACCAATCGTTTCTTTATATTGTATTCACTATTATGTTTTGAATCCCAGTATGGAAAAATATAATAGGTTGACCGGTAAATATAACATAATAATATAATATCGATTGTTTTTCCTTATCTCTACTAAAATCTCCTTATCCCTACTAAAATCTATCCATCTCAATTAAGTTGTCTTCCTAGACCGTTCATAGACCTACTCCGCAAATCTCATTATCTTACAGTCCCTTGGTAAATAGACTAAAGTAGTATATACTGAACCAAAATTTTAAGAAATAGCCAAAAGTGATAAGGGTACCGGTAGGCTCATCCAATTGATCTCGGGTCTCACACAGTAGGCATAAGGATCAAGATCACGTCATCATCTGAAATAATAGCTTCCATTATCGGATGGTCAATTTATCACACACGGTATGAAACACGTATCATAGTGTTATTCCTTTATCTCTCAAAAGGGTAAATATTAGATTTCTCTAATATTGTGCAGGTATATAAGACTCAGTCTACACATAAGATTTTATTCAGAGATCTTAGAGATGATATCACTAGCCGCATATGATATCTAAGATCTCAAATCTGGCTATTTATATTCTAACAGAGCTACTCTCAAAGTCTGTTATGCCTAGAACCATCTTATCCCTGCTCACTCAGAGTTGTAGGTAGTCACTTGTGTAAAAGAGTCAATTTCATCTATCTGATATATCTTTTTATTCTATAACATCTCAAAAAATATACGACAATCAATAAATGTAATAAATAAATCACTGAAGAATGCACATATATCATATATAACAATAAGTATCAAAATATCAAAGTAGTATATAATGAGAAATGTCAAAATATATATAAACTCAATGATTCCCTATGTCATGCAAAGGAATCTCTCATAATGGGTTTGGTGAAGTGGTCACCCCCATGTTGTGCGTATAAATATACTTAATCGTCACTTCATCCATCTCGATGATGTATCTCACAAAATAGTATCTAATATCAATATTTTTGGTTTTGTTGTGATACTTATGGTCTCGGGTGCCGCTACACAATAAATCATTAGTAGCCTGTCAATATCTACCATAATTTCTAAGTCATCCAAAAATCTCATAAACCAAACACTCTCCCAAACTGTTGCTAAGCATGCCACAAACTCAGTTTGCATCATAGATAGAGATACGTATGTTTGTTTCTTACAGTTCCATGATATGGTACTGTTATTGAGTGAGATTGCAAAATCTGATATCGATTTACGTCCATCCAGATCGTCACCCCAATCAGCATCTAAATACCTAATGAAATTAAAATCACATCCTCCATAATACAAAGAAAGGTCTACAGTTCTCTTAAGATATCTCAAAATTCTTGTCCTATTCTCGAGTAACTCCTTCTAGAATTTGATTGTTACCTACTTACCATATCAATTGTAAAACAAATGTCAAGTCATGTACACAATTTTATGTACATCAAACTACCTGCTGCACTAGCGTAAGGGATTTTACTCTTCTCCTTTATCTCTTTCTAAATTTTAGAACACATGTCAAGACAAGACCCAGCACATCACCTTTAGGGATAGGATATCCATGGGGTTGCAATCACCCATCCCGAAATGCTCAGAATCTTTTTGATGTAAAACTCTTGTGAAAGAGCCGATGTCCATCTCAAATGATCCCCCTAGGTCCTAACTATGAGAATGAACTAAGTCTCAACCATATCTTCACATCGAAATTCAAAGATAACCACGTTTTAATAGTAATCAGATACTCTATATTATTTTTTACCAACAACATGTCATCCACATATAAGGACATGGTCATAAAGGAGTTAGAAGAATGTATCAAATACATGCAATGATATTCCTCGATCATCACAAAACCATAAGATATCATTTTCTCGTGAAATTTTAGGTACCACTTTCTAGATGATTGCTTAAAACTATATATCGACTTCCGAAGTCGATAGACCTTGTCCTCCTAATCTATAGGGACAAAGCCAGATGGCTATTTCATGTAGATCTTTTCGTCTAAACTTCCATTCACAAAGGCAGTCTTGACATCCATCTAATATAACTTTATATTCATATCCGTGACAATCGCTAAAAGTAAATGGATCGAGATAAATTTGACTATTATGGATAAAGTCTCCTCATAGTCCATACTTTTGGTCTAAGTATAACCTTGACTACCAGACGGGTCTTATAGCTCTTGATCTTGAGAATCGATTTGTTTCCAATAGCTTTTCTACTCTGAGGCAATTCAACTAAATCCCAAACTCCTTTGATTTTCATTAAATTCATCTCTTCTTCTATGACCTGCTACCAATAGTCTTTTGCAGGACCCTCAAGAGCCTCCTGAACCATTTTGGGCTCCTCATTATTCTCAAGAGTCAAAATGAGGGTCTCATCCTCAATCAGTAAACAACATTTAGATACGTGTTCTCAACTACTCCTATGAGAAGGGGGAATCTCTTCACCTCTGGATGGATGGCTCACACTAGGACCAAGATCTGTGACAAGCTCTTGGGTCCCTCCGTTGGGCTCAAGTGAGCTACTAGGCTCATCTATCTCATCAAAGGTAAATTCCGATCAATTTTATCTCTTTTAGGGAAATCATTCTCAATGAACATAATATCATAAGACTCAATCTCAGTGACAATACTATATGTATGTTCACCTAAACACATGCCCCTTGGAGTGTTTTGAGTATGTTATAAAAATACACTTCTTTTCCTGTAGGCCTAACTTGCTGTATGGATGTGAGAAGTTATGAATATATACGGCACATCCTCATGGCCTCAAGTGGCTAAGGTCAAGCTATCTCAATGTCCAAAACTCATATGAGTTACTGACTACAAACTTTGATGGGACACAATTAAGGATATAAGCTATAGTCAACAAAGCATCTCCCAATGGGGATGGACAAATTGGTCTGTGTCATCATAAACTTCACCATCTTCAATAAAGTCCTATTCATCATCTCGACTATTCAATTCTGCAAAGAAGTAGCAGGAATAGTTAGCTGTAATGTAATATTTTTCTGGAAACAGAGCTTTTTGAGTTATTCAAACAAATACCCGCACTCTCAATCAGTTTTGATAGTTTTCACTTTCAAGTCTAACTGATTTTCATCCTCAATAATAAATCTTCAAAAGCATTCCAATACCTCAGATTTGTATGAGATTAGATAAACATAACCGAAATGTGTGTTATTATCAATGAGCGTAATAAAGTATACAACTCTATTTCTAGCTCTCATGTTCATAAGGCCACAAATATCGGAATAGACTAACTATAATAGAGTCCCAGCTCTCATTGTCTTGCCAAATGTTTTTCTTGTTACTTTGCCGGCTAGGCAAAATACATATACGGTAACTTACCCTAGTTAGCGAACCCAACAAACCTCTCATTGCTAATCGAACACTAATAGAAATTCAAATATCAGCGACGGAAATTTCTGTCGCTAAAAGGTATTAGCGATTTTTTCTGTCGCTAAATCAGTCGCAAAATACCACCCCCGCTAATTTTTTACTGACAAAACAGCAATTCATGACTGATATTAGTGACGGATTAGTAACAGAAAAAAAATCCGTCGCTAAAAATATCCAACGGAAAATTCCGTCGCTAATTCTTGAACCCTAAGACACATGCTCAGTGTCGGATTAACGACAGAAAAAAATTTATCACTAAAAATATCTGACAGAAAATTCCGACACTAAAATTTGGAACCCTCAGACCCATGCATGCACTGGCACGCACCCTCACACTCTCGCACGTGGCCTCACGTGCCCTACCTAAGGATATACCCGCCCCCAACCCATCACCCGCCTGTGCCCACACGTGCCCCGCTGGCCCGTGCCCAGCCTACGACCTACTTGTACGCTATCTCCTTTAATCTGCGAAAATTCCTTCTTCAGCGCTTCCGGGAGAAATCGAACATGTGCATAGTAAAAACATTAACAACATCTCAACCATCAAACCACAATGACACATCTATTCATTTTTTTTATATCTTATCTTTATCACATAATATTTTTAATAGTAATAAAATAAAATGATAATTTATTATAAATTAATAAATTAATAAGTTATTATCTTAAAATAAAGTAATAAAAATTTTTAACAAAATAAAATACTCTTATTTTTCTATAAAATAAAATAAAAGGAAAAAGAATTATTAAATAAAAAATTCAAAAATTCAAAAATTCAAAAAATTCAAAAAATTCAAAAATTCAAAAATTTAAAAAATTCGAAAAAATCCATGGGTAATCCGTCGGTAAAATTTTTATCAGTAATCTGTCACTAAAATTTTCGTTGTTAATCTATCGTTGATTGCTGTATATATATATTTTTTAATTTTTTTTACCCTTCAGTACTATACTGACGGATTAGCGACGGAAAATTTCTGTCGCTAAAAATTCTATCGGTAATCCGTCGCTAATAATTTTACCAAAATTTTTTTTCTGTTTACCACTTTAGCGACAGATTAGCAATGAAAACTTTTCCGTTGCTGATCTCTTGGTATTCAGTCGATATTAATCCGTCGCAAATCTATCATTTTTACCGACAAATTTTTTTCCATCGGTAATTTTCCACCATTGATTGCATGCTTTCTTGTAGTGGGATCATCCTCTCTTACCCTATGTATCCAAGTGTCATATATTCATATCATCATCAATACAATCAAATGTCAAGACAATAGAAAACGAACAAAGATTACAATTAAATGAAATATCCAATGCATATAGTCCATCGTTGACAAAACCAGAACAAATAAAAAAACTATCATAAAAAATAAAAACAGATGAGTTTCCAAAAGATAAGGCATATCCAGCACATAAAGTATATCATGCAAATATTGGAGTCTGGCCACTTTGCAACTCCAACTTGCTAATGTCAATCTCTTTAACGACGACAAATGTTTTGTTCTCCATGTTAATCCTCCTAACCCAAGGACTCATTCAATAGAACTTCACATACGTACTCCTATTCTCAACCTACATAGTCGGTGGCTCCTAAATTTACAATCCACAGAGGAGAGGAATTAGTAAGCATCACAATAGAGGAGACATAGCTCAAATCATGTAAAAAAGAAGGACATATCTTCCACTCGTCACACTCATAAGTGGAATGATCAAATTTGTCACATATGTAGCACTTCATTTTGTGCTTATCAAGCTCACGATTTTGTACTTTGTTGTTGGATTTTTCGGATAGTTTCTTTTATTCTTGGCCTCGAGTCTTCTTATCAGGCTTACACCATTTACATTTGGTACCTCGGGAGTCAATGCTTAACTCTACCACATACGCATGACCCAAGTGCGGCATGCTCACCGACAAGCACTCTTCCTCAAGCTCACAGTGTCTGCACACATCAACAAAAATACGAATACTTCATCATGTGTGAGATAGGCTTTCATAGTCTTCCATGAATCAGGTAATGACTAGATCACACACAGTATCTGAAATTCATCCGAAATGAACTTGCCCTCATTCCATAACTTGGTGATCATACTAGACATTTGTATCATATGTTGCTTCATCGCATGATCAGCCCTTTTCTTATAAATGATAAATTTTTAAATCAATATCCTCACCTTAGGAATTGATAGAGCATCATAGTTCTCTTTTAAAGTGAACCAAACTGACATAGTTTAGGATACTCCTCATAGATCGGGATCATGTAATCGTGCATACTACTGATCAGGATTGCCTTAACCTGGCTATCCTTCTTTTTTCATGCACACTAGGCCTCTTTATTCTACCTTCCTTGAGGTGTAGTACCCTCCCGGAGATCCACCATCTCGTGTCTTAAAGTCTCAGAAAGATCCTACTCCTTGAGAGTAAACTGAATCTTCTAATGTCAAATATCGTAATTGTCACCATTTAGTTTATCCCCCCTACAAAGATCTAATACGATAGTTTTCAAAACAGTCATAGTCTCTGGTATAGAAAAACAGAAACGTTAGTGATTTATTGATATTTATTCACATATTTTGTGCACCCTATGCATCAACAAATACGAAATAGTTTGAATGTAAATTCCAAAGCAAACGAATGGATTAACAGACCCATCCCCCACAACGTGAGATTATATCTTACCATTCATGCTTGAATTAAGTATGCAAAAAGTCACAATAAATAATGTAGGACCCTCAAAAAAGTGGAAAAATCTACTTCAGAATAAATTGGCACACATGCCAGATGTGCAACGCGTTTGTCACATGCCTACACACGTACGACCCAAGTCCTAGGTCCAGATGCAGATGCGGATTCAGGTCGGAATCAACCCGGACCTGGAGCAAACCGTCACACACCTTCATCGTGCATGACCTCCATGTACTCACTTCCCACACTGTCACACGCCTCAGCACGTGTAATGTACACGTGCCCGCAGACCCAATTTGGGTCTTCTTTGCCTGATGGGTCTACAATCAGGTCTGCATGACCCGACTGCCATAAAATGCCTTTCCAACCACTTTTTGACATAGGTTTCTACCAGAAATTGCAATTTGAACTTCCCTATTCATCCTTGACTCAATTTTAGGAAGCATCAATTCCTAATCTTGATGATTTAAGTGTCCTCCATTGTGGCCCACAGAGAAACTCATTTTTCAATGACCAAAACTCACAATTAATGCAACAAAAATGTAAATCAGAATATCAGGAACACATATAAATCATTTTCATAGATCAATTTGTTTACTTACTCGACAAATCTAAGATTTTATGGTTGGTATGGTTAAAAATTTTGATAGAACATTCATGGACTAAACATACTCCAAAAATTCAATAAATTATATTTGTGATCCTTGGATCATGGGTAATCTTTTGGTATCATCGGATTCACAAAATTCATTCGTGATTCAGATTATAAATTTTATCCTACACATATGTATCCTAAAAAAATTTTGAAAATTTTTTTAAATAAATCTAAACATGCTATGATACCAATATTAGATTTATTCTCAATATTCGGAAGCATAAAAATATAAATTTCTCATAAAAATAAATAGATTGGAATTTTTCGGGTCATATCTTAATGTATAGGTCTCCAAAATAATCAACTGCGAAATCTCTCGATCAGAACTCTCGGTCGGGATGGTGATTACGAAATCAAATCACCACCATTATGTCGCAATGCCTCAATCCAAAATCTGGTAACTTCGGTGATGGAGAAAAGTAGTTACTCGAAATTTTTTCGATCCCTCAATACTACAAAATTAAAACCTAATGTCGATGGTAACATTTATTGTTGGTAACCTTTAGTGATAGTTTTTAATACCTTATAGAGACGCTTTTGACAAAACCGTCAATAGATATATACATTTTCCTACAATATAAAATGTCTATTAGGAAATGTTTATCAACCGTCAATAAAGGTAACACAACCATTTGTAAAATCGATATTCAATTATGACGGTTATTACTTCTGGTCAATAAATTTGACAGTTTTTAGAGACGAATTGAAAATATTCTACATATGACTTATCTTTATAGTCTATTTAATCATAGCGTCTGCATAGGTTCTATATCTATGCTAACATATATATTGCACTATCTTTAAAAACTATATTCAATTCTGACAGTTATCACTTGTGGTAAATAAAAGTAATAGTCCTTTGAGGATGGTTTGAAAACAATTTCTATATAACTCTTCTTTACTATCTATTTTACCATATCATACCGTCTGCATAAATTCTATATCTACACAAACCAATATATTTCACCGTCTAATGTCATTTACGAATTGCAACTTAGCCTTTTGTGATGATTTGGAAGGTTATAACTATGTTAACCTATAGATTCTGACTGTTATCACTTTTTGTCAATAAATATATCAAATTTTAGGGACGGTTTAAAAACAAACTCTATATGGTTAATTTGTACTGTCTATTGAACCATTTTGTTTGTTTTATAACTATACCAACCTATATATTGTATCTTTTGTAAATGCTATTACTATTCTAACAATTATTAGTTTTCATCGGTATAAGTGGTATTTTTTGGGAATTATTTGAAAATAGTCGTTATATATTCCATCTATAATTAGTACTGGGATGGTTTAAAAATTTAACAGTTAAGCTCATTTGCAATATCCGGTTGGTAGGTTACAATAATAGGGGATAATATGGGATAACATGTGGTACATTGCTATAACAGGTGGTGTGTTGCATTGCTATAACAGGTGTTAATTTTGCGATAAGTTGTGTTAATTTTGCGATAAGTTGTGTTAAATTTGTGATAATTAATAGTAATATAATATGTATAGTAATATTATTATACATGTAACAGATACTAAATTGCCACCTGGAGGTGGTAAAGTGTAGTAAGAGCTGGTAAAGTTAGTAATGTTATTATACATTGGAGTTGCGATATCTAGTGGTAAAATTGATAACAGATAGTAAGTTTGTGATAAAATAAAAGCTGGTAAGATTACGAGTAAGGTTGCGAGACAAGTGGTGTAAATTGATGATAACTTATGATTAATTTGCATGGTAATATTATTATACACTAGAGTGAAATGCTGTAACTCTGTACATAATTGTATGGTTATTAGTAACATGTGATAATATATGGTAACACTATATACAATGGAAAGAATTTTATCCATTATAGTAATATTATTAATATATATTATTATTAGAATTATTGATATAGATTATTATTATTTCTAATAAGTTAAAAAAAATTATTTTTAATAAGATTATTATCGTACATTATAGGAAGCTTATAATTTATACTATCCATTATATGGATAATTTATACTATTCACTAAAGAGACTCTATATGGCTAATTTATGATATCCCCTAAACCATAGTGTCTCTATGAATCTATGATTATGCTAATTTATATTTTGTGCCATTTGTAAATGCTCATCGATAAATGTGGTACTCTTTAAGGAGTATTTAAAAGTAATCTCAATATATGCTATCTATATCGATTACTGAACCCTACCGTATGTTTTGCTTTTAAAAACGGTTTAAAAATTTAAGGATTAAAGTATCAAACCATTTGTAATAGTTGGTGGTAAATTGCAATAACATGAGATAATTTGGGATAATATGTGATGGGTTGTTATAATGGATGGTAATTTCATGATAACAGATGGTAATTTTGTGATAACTTGTAATAAGTTTATGATAACTAGTGGTAATACAGTATAGTAACTTCATGAAAATATTTCTTGGGGAACAACAAATTTCAATCTCTTGATTTCTTTATTTTTATTTACACTTGAACATTACTTCACAAATTTTATTTGACAACAACCTATATAGTACATACAATTAAATATATGAATATTGACACATCAAATGCATTTATATGCTCGAATCCAAGTCTCAGATTGACTTGGTCGTAGCGAACTGGTAGTTTCTTTTTACTTAATTCTACATAGCTTTCTCTTCTCTTTTTCCATTTTCTTTCCATTTTTCCTATTGTACCAGTATTTTACTTAATTCTGTTTTCTTTATTTTTCCAATTTGTATGATATATGAATTTATTTGTACAAAACTGTTTGTGTATATATGGAATTTATTTGTGCAACTCAAGCATAGATCTATCACACAAGCAAGCAAGGGGTACAGGTATGCGCGGTTCCACTATGCTGCCTACGTGGCTCTACCGCACAGGCAAGCGTAGTGCGCAGGCATGCGCGGTTCTACTGTGTTGCCTGCATGGTTCTACCATGGAGGCAAGCGCGGCCCCCGGGCATGCCCGTGCAGCCCGCACGGCTCTATCGTACAGGCCCACATAGTTCCCCCACACAAGCCCGTGCTACCCGCGCTTGCCACGCAGGCAATCACGGTTCCGTGCTGCGCGGCCTACCTTAAGCACCATATTACTAATTCAAATAAGGTAATGCTATGAAATTATTAATTAAATTATTAATGTTATTAATTGAAATAATGAAATGATATGAAATTAATAATTTATATAATAAAGTGTTATGATATATTTTTTATTATTAGATAATATAGTGTTATAATTTGAGATTATAACAATAATTCTTTAATTATCAATATTATATAATTTTATAAAAATTTCAAAGAAAGCAACTAACAGCATTACTATTAAGATATTTAATTTACAATATTTACCACATTTTAACATTTAGACAATTTAGACAATGACCTTTTTTTGTGTGAAAAACAATTTTCTACTTTTAGTGTCAATTTAATCAAAATTTTGCATCAAAAATATTTTATTTCTTTATTTAACACTAATTTAATCATCTTTTTTTTGTGCCGAAAACATTTTTCACCTCTCTTTTCTCCTTATATTTGTTTCATTTATTTCTCTACCAGTTTGTAAGAACAAATTTATCATGCATATTACAAATCAACTTCCCATGCATGTAACGTAAATAAACCAAGTTCAGATAAATTTCATGAATTACTTGAAAATGCCAAAAAAACCAGTATATCTATATTTGAAATATATCATGCTTACAACTATTGTGCACTTATACCATTTATAGTACCTATGTGGATAGATCAAGTACATCCTATCTCACAAAAATACAGGTGTTAATACGTGCATTCTATCTCAAAAAAAATTAGGCTTTTAATTTTATGTAAAATTTTAGGTCCGCTCGATGTGCCTGTGTGCATGTAACGTATTTGAATGTCATTTGGAAAAATTATTGTATATTATGTAAAATTTTAGATCCGCTCGGTGTGACGGCTGCTCATGCTCTAGTTGGGCATGACAGTAGAGATCTGTGGCTAGATCTGCTGGAAATTTTTATAATCTTACGTTGTTCTGAATGTTGGCTGTGGCATTGGTTGATTTTAGAGAAGCCGGGATGACCATTTATTTATTTTACAAGATGAATGTTGATATACAGGTCAAATTATACTTGGGAGACCTCCGAAATATGGGAAGATTCTGTCCGATTTTCTGTAAAAATATAGTCAGCATCCAGGGCAACGGGTGGCTGTTCATGACCCCGGTTCGGGGCGTGACATCCTATCTCACAAAAATACATACGTGCATTCTATCTAAAACAAAATAGGCTTTTAAATAGGTTTTGATGATAAAAATTTAAGAGAAAAATTAGATTTGAGAATAATCTATTGCAAAACACAAACAAGGTAATAAGACGTAAAAATTACATGAAATATAGTAGCAGTATGGTAACAAATGCATGAAATGTAATAAGTGATTTTTGAATAACATAAATAACATATATGGGAAAAATATAGGAAAGACACGTGGTGGATATTAAGTCTGAAAAATGTGAGGATTAAGAATAACGCTGGTATGTAATGAAAAAAGAAGCAATATTAGTTAGTTATAAAAAATTTTAGGGTTAACCGGTGAAAATAGCGGCTTTTGAAAATTTATTTGTAAAAATAACGATCAAATGACATTAGCTGATTGGATCAATCGGTGATATGTCTAAATTTACCCTACAATTGGATTAATGAAATGTGATTTATCCGACAACATACAAAAAATTTGAGAATGGTTTCATGCCAATAGCATTACTTTTGAGATACAAGTGCACTATTTTTCAATAATATAATAATAACAATTTTAAATTACTGTATAATATATTATTATATATTACTATATGTATTACTATAAATTACATTATCTAATACAACGGGGCATTATAATTCACAATTCAACCATTGAATCATGTTGCATCCTTGTAATATAAAATTATTATTATCAATATTAATTTAAAAAATATAATTATCAATATTAGTATGTTACATAACTTAATTAATTATCTTGTAATTTAAATAATATTACATAAGAAATATTATGTTAGAGATGGTTCACATTATTAGTAATTTTAAATAATGTTACAAGTAAAATATTAGTGGTTGAAGCAGGGTTGGAGGTGGTTTGGCTCCACATGATTAAGTGGAAAGGTCGTGTTGGGGTATTAATGATATTAATGGTATTAATGAAGGTTGGTTCTGAATAAATGGTCTCAATAAATGTTACATGTGTAGAAGTTGTGTGGAGTGTAGAATGTGAAAGTTTAAATTCTTTATTTATTGCAAGAATCACGCTTTTATGATTATAAGTAAGAAAAGTCGAGTCACATTATTAGAGTCGCTGATAGATAACTTAATATAAGTTTTGAACCACAATATCCGGTTTCTGCCGATGCAACAGATACATGGTTTAATATTCTTTATTTTTTGGTGGTCGGACGATAAAAGGAGTTGGAAGCAATGTCTTTTTGGCCATCTTCTACCCTTTCCAATTTTCTCTCAAATTTTCTCAACTATTTGTATGATATAATTCAATTTAATATAATTAATTAAATTTATTATAATCTCCTTAATTTGTATGATCATCTTTTCTTTTCTTGAGGGTAATTTAATAAGTAATTTAATTTAATATTGATATTAGTAATTGTAATTTAAATAATGCAATTGTTATCAATATTAATTTAAATAAAAATTTTAGTAATTTAAATAATTTAAATAATGCATCCTATTAGTAATTTTAGAGTTATTTAAATGTTTCAAAGTTTACCCAGATGAAATGTGATTTATGAGATTGACAAAAGGAAACTAATTTGAATTGACTTTGTGATTTTTCAATAACATAATAACATGCTAATATATCAAAATAATTAATCATACTAACATAATTAAATAATATTAAATATCATGTAATTAATTATACCAACATAATTAATTATATCATTACATTATATTGTCATCATTTCAAATTATAATACGATATTAGCTAATAATTGATCAATGAATTTTTAAAAATATAAAACTATATTATATAAATTACTAATTTCATATCATTACAATATTTAAATTAATAATATTAATAAGTTTATTCTATTTAAATTAATAATATTAATAAGTTTATGCTGAACTGTCATTGAATACACGTTATTTTTTATTAATAAAATTAACATAATTAGCACAACACAGGACTCATGGCAGGGGACCGTGCAGGCATGCGTTTGCATGAAATGTAGTAATAGCAGGGTAATAAGTAGTAAAAATTACATAAAATATAGTAAGTGATTTTTTTAACAACCTAAATAATGTAAATCGAAAGACATATGGCGATATTGATTAAAAGTATAAAAAAATGTGAGAAAATGAAAATAATGTGAGTGATGAAAAAAGAAGCGGAAAAAAAGCATGAAAGAAAAAATGGTCGCATTTTGAAAATTTATTTGTGAAAATAATATATTATAAATCATTCACGGGGAAAACTTCACCATCAAATCTTCTCCTTCCCTCGAAGTCTCTCCTCCTCCTAGCACATCTAAATCTCATACTTACTTTGCAAAGTTTTATCAAAAGTTAATCATATTTTCTTTTAATAAAAAAGGTAAATTTGGGGTTATACTAGTTGGGCATTTGAAAGATTTTAAAATTTTCTAATTATAAATAGATGACGAACTAAATGATGGATGAGTATTGTAACTGACTACAAACAATCACAATCATCCCACGAACAAGTTTAGTATAAAGAAACTTAATCATCCTAAAATGTTACCCTAGTTTTAAAAATATACATATCATTTTAATTTAAGATTTAATATTAACATGCTATCAAGTAATTTTTTAATTATCTATTTTTTATTTTTTATTTTGAATAGTTGTTAAGAAATGTAGAGACCTAGCGTGCTATATGTTGTTGTATTGTTTTGAAAACATGATGAATGCCTCTCGTTTTCTTAGTGTATAGGCAGGGTTTACCCATATGCTAGGGTGATGCGGCGGTTGTTGCGTGTTCGATCCGAGGGTCGGATCATGACACATTCTATTAAAATTTCATATATCTCTTTCTCAGAAAACTCATCATCACAATCAGAATCAAAATAGGAAGAGTAAACAGGTAAGCAAGGAGAACTTACCTTGTTCTGTTCTTCTTCTTCTTCTTCTTCTTCTTCTTCTTCTTCTTGTGTTATTGTGCACGTGTAAGCTTGTTCCTGGATAGTTCCTTCATTTGTCCCTTCATAGATGGATTCCAGCCTTTCCCAAATTTCCTTGATAGTTATGCATGAGGAGACATTGTCGTACTCCTTTAAGCTTAGGCCAGAGTGAAAAGATTCACTACTTTATAATTTACTTAATAGACTCTTCTTTTCTTGCAATCATGCTCCTTTAAGCAATGCCTCCTTGCACAATATGGATTCCAATCATTCATGATGTGGATGTTAATGAGTGGAATTACTTTCGTGTCAATCTACTACTGAATCATCTCTCTAGGAATTGAGAAAGAGTTCCACTAGAAATGCTCTTGGTATTGCTTCAACTCATATTCTCCAAAAAGTTGATCCAGTTCCAACAACTCTAAATAAGTTAAATACATACATTAAAATACACTGGTCCAAATGCAACCCATAGACCTTGCAAAAAATAGCGGGATTATCTGACTAATTATTGTTATTCATGTGGTCTTTAATTTTGCACTTACGAAAATTGAGGGTTTATCTCGCGACAGCATGAGTGAAGAGCCCATGCACCGGTGCACAAAACAATATGGTGCAGAAATAGTCTCGTGATGTCCCAGTGGGAAAAGTGGAAAGGTCTTTGTCCTAGCTAACAAAAAAAATTAAATTAAATTTTCAGTTAAAGTGTTCAAACAGGAGTAAAATCTTTGAAATAAAATTTTTATATTTAACTTAATATTTTTCTTCTATAGTTACAGATTACAAATTCTAATTTAAACTTGTTTTTCATATTGGAAAATGTAAAAGCCAAATAAAAATAATTTAAGTCCAACCCTTGTCGTGTCCCATCTAGCTGATTCCAACCCAATCTTCATTAGTTCTATTGAACCAATTTCATCTGATCTAATTTCATCTAATCCAATATGGTATTCCAAATTTCATATTCTCTACAAGAGTCTATAAATGGATGCAAACTCTAAATAGGGTATATTGAAAAATAAAATTATTCTTTGCATGCGAGGAAAATATAGAAATTATGTTAAATGAGATTATTTGGAAGGGTCTCGATTAACAAATGGAAAATATAGAAATTATGTTAAATGAGAAAGGTAATAAATCAAATTGAAATGGAAATTATTTAAATTTCCACTTGTTTAACGGAAATGGAAATTATGTGAAATGGTAATATTTTTAATATGGAAATCATTTAAAATATTATAAATTGTAATTAATGAGAAAGGTAATACCATAAATGTTAGAGATTATGTTTAATGAGAAAGATAATAAGTCAAATTGAAATGGAAATTATTTAAATTTCCACTGTTTAATGAAAATTTAAACATATTTTAAAGATATAGTAATTTTCCCAAGAAGGGAATATTCTCCTTTAGTTTCATATTCTCTATAAACAAATCATTACACATCCTTTACCTTCCATGTGTGCGTCTATTGTTTTTTCCTTTAGTCTTATTTTGTGATAGATTGAATAGGAAAGTTGTGAAGGGACACACTGCCTTGTGTGCCTATAAAAGGAAAAGAGACAAACCATCACAAAATGAGCCGAATAGTCCTCACAGCAATCATAGATAGAAACCAAACCTACCAATACCATGAAGGTGCAGTACTACCAAAATTGCATTTTGCTGCTTCTAGTGCTTCTCATCAATGAAGCCATGGCTACATCTTCATCTCCAAAAGCCCATGTTGATACCGGATTTTTTCCAAATAGAGCCTACATCACGATAATAAACGATATGGGAGGTGGAATAGACCTAACTGTTCATTGTAAATCCAAAGATAATGATCTTGGAGACAAACTACTCCATCCCAATGATAGTTTTGAATTTAACTTCATCCCAAATTACTTTGGATCAACCCTCTTCTATTGCAGCTTTAGGTGGTCGAGTCAGCTGAAATGGTTTGATATCTACGACGAACAGAGAGATTATAATTATTGTAATAGATGCAGTTGGAAAGTTCATGCAGATAATATCTGCAGGTACACATCAAGAACTCAAAAGTTTGACCTTTGTTATGGATGGAACCCGCCAGCTCCAGTAGAGAGTCAAAGTAACTCTTCAAGCTTTTACAGTGATGGGGAAAAGAAAATTCTCCACAGTTAATTTGACAGGATTATGGCTACGCCCAAGTTGCATGGGTTTAATAGGAGCTAACTTAATTTTGTAGCCGGATTACTTTTAAAATATTAGTCTGTTATTTCTACCATTTGCTTTCAAGGGAGTATTGGATAAATTTTCTAAAATAATTTTCTTATTTATCTCTTCTATTTTTTGTTTAAAATGAAATTAATGTCATTCCACGTACCATAAATGAAATCTCTGAGGCTGGGGTTGAGAAATGAAGCACATCATCCGAGTACTCCAATGATTCTGAAGTGATTTAATATAGATAATGATTCCTATCGATCCTAATGATCATATCTTAGTATAATTGAAGCGCCAATATATCTTGATGGTAAGACATGACATGCTATATCATTTTTGGTAAATTTATTAATAAAATATATTTTTATCAAGACATTTAAATGGTATTAACCATGTGCTAAGTTATTTTCGAGAAATAATGAATAAGAGTTTGAGTTATCCTGATTGGAAAAAGTACAGAATTTGTTGTATTATTCCAATCGAAAGAAAGGCACAACAAATGAGACCGAGCAAAATATATCTTTCCAAATTTTCCTTTTTACTCAAGATCTCCACAAGAATGATATAAACGTTCAATAAATCCATTCAAAATCCTAATCCGTAAGATTTATAATTTATAATGTATATCTAAAGGGGAGTGTAATAAATAACAAAGGTTCATGGATGTCCGTACACCCCAGCAATTGTAAAGTTATGAATATATTATTTTCTCTTCATGCAATATTTACTTTCCCCTATTTATGTCATATAACCAAGAGGATTATATGACTCATGTAGAAAAAGATTGTAAAATTATGTATTCCAAAGATCATCGTGAGAGCCGATAAATAGAATGCAAACCCTAAGTAGAGTACAGTTAGAAATCAAATCATTCCCTATATTGTGTTTTATATTATTCTCTTGAGTTAATTATATTTTCTTGAGTTTCATAACAAGAATTTAATTATATTCTATTTGAGTTATATCAAATATGTAAGAGACATGGGATTATAATAATGACAATTTAGAGAATTTAGAGGAATTATATTTAATGACAAAGATATAATTTTTTAGTATAAGGGTGATTATTGAATGGGTCTTATTTAACAAATGGAAAATATAGAAATTTTGTTTAATGAGAAAGCAAATACTATAAAATATTTTTTTAATATTTTACCATCATATCTAATACCCGACTAATTCTGTTCGAACAGCTATAGAATTAATTTAGAACTCAATTCTCTCGACGGTTACTTTTCCATTCCCAAAGACTCAAAAGCATGCTAAAGGTATATTGTGCCAACCAGCATGCTACCCCCACTGGCATCTTGACCACCGGTTTTCTTCCATTTGTTTATTGAGATCCATTCAAATAATCGCCCTAATGCTTAAAATTTGGAAACAAGAAAGATAATTCATTTTCTCCTCAAATATGGAGCTATATCTTTCCCTTATTTTTCTTTTCTGAGCATCCCATATTTTAATGATATAGCAAATAAATTGAATACGAAAGTTGTGAAGGGACAGAGAACCTAAAAGACACACTGCCTTGTGTGCCTATAAAAGTAAAAGAGACAAATCATCATAAAAATGAGTCGAATAGTGTTCATAACAATCATAGAGAGAGAGAGAGAGAGAGCGAGAGAGAGAGAACAAACCTACCAATACCAAGAAGTTGCAGTATTACCAAAATTGGATTTTGCTGCTTCTAATTCTTCTCATCAATGAAGGCACGGCTACATCTTTATTTCCTTCAAAATACCATCTTGATACAGGATCTTTTCCAAACAGAGCCAATGTTACCGTAATAAACGATTTGGGGGCTGGAATAGACTTAACTGTTCGTTGTAAATCTAAAGACGATGATCTTGGAAACCATTTACTCCATCCCAATAAAAGTTTTCATTTTGATTTCTTCCCAAATATTTGGGGAACAACACTCTTCCATTGCAGCTTTAGGTGGTCCGGTCAGCTGAAATGGTTTGATATCTACGACGAACATAGAGATCATGATTTTTGCAATAGATGCAGTTGGAAAGTTCATGCAGATAATATCTGTAGGTACTGCTCAAAAACTCGAAAGTTCGACCTTTGTTATGGATGGAACCCGCCTGCTCAAGTAGGGAGTGGAAGTAACTCTTCAAGCTTTTACAATGATGGAGAAAAGAAAATTCTCCATGGTTAATGTGATAGGAATATGGCTCTACCCAAGTTTTATGGTGTTAGATTTATTCTCAATATGCAGAAGTGTGGAAATATAAATTTCTCACAAAAATAAATAAATCAAAATTTTTTGGGTCGGATCTCAATATACAGGTCTCAAAAATAACCGAACTGCGAAGTCTCTCGATCAAAATGGTGATCATGCAATCGAACTACCACTACTAGTCAAGAAATCTCAATCCCAAATCTGATGATTTCAATGATAGAGAAAATTTCCTCCTCGAAATTTCTCGATCCCTCAATTTTCACTCTAAAAAAATATATTTTTTTTCACAAATTTCTCAATCTCTCACTTGGCAGTACTCAATTGCCTTTTTGATCTACACTCAATCCCTTATCGGAGAGGTTAATCCCCAGTCCATTCAGTGTCACTTACGTAAGAGATTATTATGGGAAGTCGTAGGGATGGAGTTATCACATTATCCTTGATTCAAATTTAAATAATTTGAATTACCTGCCGAAGAACCAAAAATGCTCCTATATAGGAATATTAATCAGCATCCTCCACTTGTATATGAGGACATTTTATGTCTGTCGTAAGATCATAAC
Organism: Dillenia suffruticosa; assembly: GCA_033439265.1. Taxonomy (NCBI): domain Eukaryota; kingdom Viridiplantae; phylum Streptophyta; class Magnoliopsida; order Dilleniales; family Dilleniaceae; genus Dillenia; species Dillenia suffruticosa. The sequence continues at coordinate 14,885,774 of JAVTVX010000001.1, forward strand.
CCATGCGATCTTACACATTACCCTGTTGGATTTTCATACAGGATTGAATGTCACGCAACCAACAAGTGCATTTGCAAGCAAAATCTCATTGATACATCTGTTAGAATAATCGAGAAATCACTGTTATAGCACCAAAAAAACTCATTGTACTCCAAATTCAACACATTACATCTATCGAGTCACTTCTCTCATCAAAAGTGATCACCAATCGTTGTCCGACTATGTATTCACTATTATGTTTTGAATCCCAACATGAATAAATATAATTGGTGAACCGGTAAATATAACACAATAATATATTGTCAATTGGTTTTCCTTATCCTTATTAAAATGTCCTTATCTCTACTAAAATCTATCCATCTCAATTAAGTTGTTTTCCTAAACCATTCATAGACATGCTCCACATATCTCATTATCATCCAAAACCTTAGTAAATAGGTTAAAGTAACATACACTGAACCAAAACTTTTAACAAATAGCCAAAAGTGATAAGGGTACAAGTAAGCCCATCCCATGGATCTCGGCTCTCACATTGTAGGCACAAGGATCAAGATCATCTCATCATCTTAAATAATAGCTCCCCCTATTCGATGGTCAATTTATCACACATGGTATGAAACACATACCATAGTATTGTTCCTCCATCTCTCAAAATGACAAATGTTAGATTTCTCTATTACTATGTAGGTATATAAGACTCAGTCTACACATAAGATTTTATTCAAGGATTTCAGAGAGAATATCTCAGAAACAATATCACTTGCCACATATGATATATGAGATCTCAAATCTGATTATTTATAGATAATATGGACATGGGTATATCCATATCGGTCATATCGTACATGACCTCATCCTGAATATGTATCAGGATGACTTATATTCTAACAGAGTCATTCTCAAAGTCTCTTATGCCTAGAAATCATCTTATCTCCACTCACTCAGAATTGTAGGTAGTCATTTGTGTAAAAGAGTCAATTTCGTCTGCTCGATATATCTTTATATTATATAAATCTCAAAAAAAATACGACAATCAATAAGTGTAATAAATAAATAACTGAATAATGTATATATATCATATATAACAATAAGTATCAAAATATCAATATAGTATATAATGAAAAATGTCAAAATAGATGTAAAGCCAATGATTCCCTATGTCATACAAAGGAATCTCTCATAATGGGTTTAGTGAAATGGTCACCCACCATGCTACGTGTAAAAATACACTTAATTGTCACTTCATCCTTCTCGATTATGTATCTCACAAAATATTATCTAGTATCAATACATTTGGTTTTGTTGTGATACTTATGGTCTCGGGTGTGGGCAATAATGACCTGATCACAATTAATCATTAGTAGCCTCTTATTATCTACCATAACCTCTAAGTCATTCAAAAATCTCTGAAACCAAACACTCTTATGAACTACCGTTAAGTATGCCACAAATTCAACCTCTATCGTAAATAAAGATACATAGGTTTGTTTCTTACTACTCCATTATATGGTACTCTTATTGAATAAGGTAGCAAAACCTGATGTCAATTTGCGTTCATCCGGTTCGCCACCCCAATCGGCATTTGAATACCCAATGAGACAAAAATCACCTCCTCCATAACACAAAGAAAGGTTTGCAGTTCTCTTAAGATATCTCAAAATTCTTTTTACTGCTCTCCAGTAACCACTTCTAGGATTCGATTGTTTTCTACTCACCATATCAACTATAAAACAAATGTCAACTTATCTACACAATTTTGCATACATCAAATAACCCACCACACTAGTATAAGGGATTTTACTCATCTCCTTTATCTCTTCCTAAATTTTAAGACACATGTCAAGACCTAGCCCATTGCCTTTAAGGATGGGATATCCATGAGGTTGCAATCGCTCATCTCGAAATGATTAGAATCTTTCTAATGTAAAACTTTCATGAAAGAGCTAACACCCATCTCAAACGATTCCTCTGGATCCTAACTGTGAGAATGAACTGAGTCTCATCCATATGTTTCATATCAAAATTCAACGATAACCATGTTTTAATAGTAATAAGTTACTCTCTATTATTCTTGATCAACAGCATGTCATCCACATATAAAAACATGGTCACAAAGGAGTCAAAAAAATATATCAAATACACGCAATGATCTTCCTTGATCATCACAAAACCATAAGATATCATTTTCTCATTAAATCTTAGGTACCACTACCTAGATGATTGCTTAAGACTATATATCGACTTCCAAAGTCGATAGACCTTGTCCTCATAATTTACAAGAACAAAGCCAAGTGGCTGTTTCATGTAGATCTTTTCATCTAAACTTTCATTTACAAAGGAAGTCTTGACATTCATTTAGTATAACTTTAGATTCATATCTACGACAATCACTAAAAGTAAATAGATCTAGATAAATTTGACTATTATGGAGAAAGTCTTCTCATAGTCCATGCTTTTAGTTTGATTATAACTCTTGACTACCAAACGGATCTTATACCTCTCCAACGATCTGTTAGCCTTTCTCTTGATCTTGAGAATCCATTTGTTTCTAATGGCTTTTCTACTCTGAGGCAAATCAACTAGATCTCAAACTATATTGATTTTCATTGAATTCTTCTCCTTTTCTATGACCTTCTACAAATAGTCTTTCGTAGGATCCTCAAGAGCTTCCTGAACCGTTTTGGGCTCCTCATTATTTTCAAGAGTCAAAATGAGGGTCTCACTCTCAATTGGGAAATGACATTTAGATACGTGTTCTCGACTACTCCTATGAGAAGGAAGAATCTCTTCACCTCTAGATGGATGGCTTGCACTAGAATCAAAATCCGTAACAGATTCTTGGGTCCCTCTGTTGGGCTCAGGTAAGCCACTAGACCCATCTATCTCATAAAAAGTAAAGTTCCGATCAATTTTATCTCTCTTAGATAAATCATTCTCATTGAACATAACACCACGAGACTCAATTTCAGTGACAATGTCATCTGTATGCTTACCTAAACACATGACCTTGGAGTGTTTTAAGTATCTTATAAAGATATACTTCTTTCCTTGTGGGCTTAGCTTGCCGTATGGATGTGAGAAGTCGTAAATATACGCGGCACATTCTCATGGCCTCAAGTGGCTAAGGTCAAGTTGCCTCAATATCCAAAACTCATATAAAATACTGACTACAAACTTTGATGGGACATGATTAAAGATTTAGGTTATAGTCAACAAAGCATCTCCCCGATGGGAGATAGGCAAATTGGTTTACGTCATCATAAACCTCACTATTTTCAATAAAGTCCTATTCCTCCTCTCAACTACTCTATTCTACTAAAAAGTAGCAGAAATAATCAGCTGTATTGTAATACTCTTCTGGAAACAGAGCTTTTTGAGTTATTCAAACAAATACTATCACTCTCAATCAGTTCTGAGAGTTTTCACTTTCAAATCTAACTAATTTTCAATATCGCTAATAAATCTCCAAAAGCATTCCAATGCCTCATATTTGTATGAGATTAGATAAACATAACCGAAATGTGTGTTATCATCAATAAGCATAATAAAGTACACAACTCTATTTCGGGCTGTCACATTTATAGGGCCACAATTATCAAAGTAGACCAATTACAATGGAGTCTCAGCTCTCATTGTCTTGCAAAATGGTTTCTTGTTACTTTGTCGGCTAGGAAAAATTCATATACGGACAACTCACCCTAGTTAGCGAGCCCAACAGATCACTCACTGTTAATCGGATCATCATCTCTTGCCCTATGTGTCCAAGTGTCACACATTCACATCATCATCAAAACAATCAGATGTCAAAGCAATAGAAAAGGAACAAAGATTACAATTAAATGAAATATCCAGAGCATATAGTTCATCATGGACAAAACCAGAACAAATCAAAAAACTGTCATAATAAATAGAAACAGATGAGTTTCCAAAAGACAAGGCATATCCTAAGTGATCTAAACAAAGTACAGAAATAAGGTTCCATCAAATATCCAGAGCATAAAGTACATCATGCAGATATTAGAATCTGGCCACTTTACAACTCTAACTTGCAAGTGTCAATCTTTTTAACAATAACAAATGCTCCGTTCCCCATGTTAATCCTCCTAGCCCAAGGACTCATTTGACAGAACTTCACGTACATACTCCTATCTCAAGCTACATGGTCGGTGGCTCCTATATCTACAATTCACAGAGAAAAGGAAATAGTAAGCTTCACAATAGAGGAAACATAGTTCAAATCATGTAAAAAAGAAAGACTATCTTCCACTTGTCACACTCATAAGTGAAATGATCAAATTTGTCACATATATAGCACTTCTTGGCGTCGGGTCTTCTTATCAGGCTTACGCCATTTACATTTGGTGGCTCGGGAGTTGATGCTCGACTCTGCCACATAAGCATGACCCAAGTGTGGCATGCTAGCCGACAAGCGCTCTTCCTCGAGCTCACAGTGTCTACACACATCAGCAAAAATACGAATACTCTCATCATGTGTGAAGTAAGTTTTCATGGTCTTCCACTGTTTAGTGTTGTGTGATAATATTTTTTTTGTTTTCTTTCTTCCTCATTTTTTTTTCTATTCTCACTTTTTTTTTTCTTCCTCTTACTCTCATCTCTATTTTTGGGTTTTTTTTTCCTTTCTATTCTCATTATTGAAATTTCTTATATATAATAATATATTGAAATTTCATATATATTCAAACGAATAAAAATATTTTATGATTAAATATATAGATTTTTTAAATTATTAATATATTATAATTTATTGATAATTATAATTTTATATTATTAAGATAGTGTTATCCATTTTTAAACTATGGATTAAAAAAATAAAATGAAAAAGAAAAAGAATAATAAAATAATAAAATAAAAGAAAAAAAGAAAAAACAGGAAAACAAAATATAATATTAATATTTTTTTTAATTATTTATTTATTTTATTTTAAATTAGTATTTTATTATTTTTTATTTTATTAAAAATTATCATATTTATTATTTTTAATTAATATTATTTTAGGTCGGTGGTTTAAGTAAAAAAGTTATTATATTTATTATTTTAAATTGTTATTATATATTATTTTATTATTATTAGAAAAATGTAAAGAAAAGAGAATAAGTAAAGAAAATTATTATATTTATTATTTTAAATTGTTATTATATATTATTTTATTATTATTAGAAAAATGTGAAGGAAAGATAATAAGTTAAAAAAAAATTTATAACACATACTAACATTCGGTTTTGTGGTTAAATGCTTTTACAAGTTTATGCTTATGTGTGTGCAGGTTTGCAGGAGTTCGATGCTTATGCTTGCCGGTGAGTGAGGGAGGCGCGATAGAGGGAGGCGGAGAGTGAGAGAGAATCGGGAGAGAGAGAGAATGAGAGGGATTAGGGCTGTAAGCCCTAATCAAATTGGGGGTGGGGAGATGCGGCGTTTTGGCTTAAAACGCTACGTCTCGCCCTCTCTATTTTTTTTATAGGTATTACAACTCTTAATCCCCTAAAAACAAATTTTATCCCTGAAATTTTAAGATACAATTATATATCAAAGAGTTGCGGTTGTTACTTCCGTATTAATTTTTCGGTTTCCCAAGTCTGTTCTTCGAGTTAATTATTTCTCCATAGCACCTTAACCATAGGAATCTGCTTATTCCTCAACTGCTTGATTTGCCTATCAATGATCTTCACTGATTATACCTTGAAACTCAAATTCTCATTCAATTCCACAAGGGGTGCTTTCAATCTGTGTGAGGGATCCGGTAAATATTTTTTCAACATGGAAACGGTAAAAACATTATGGATCCTCTGCAACTCTGATTGTAATTCTAGCCGGTACGCCACTTGTCCAATCCTTTCGTGAATTCTGAAGGGGCCGATATAACGAGAATTTAGCTTTCCCCGTTTCTGAAAACGGATTACGCCCTTCCATGGAGATACCTTCAAAAACACCATATCTCCTTCTTCAAATTCCAAATACCTTCTTCTCTTGTCGGCATAGCTCTTTTATAAATCTTGAGCTGCCTTCATTTTTTCTCGAATCAGTTTCACTTTCTTTTTAGTGTCCTCGATGATTTCTATACTTTTAATCTTTCTCTCTCCAACTTCATCCCAACATAAGGGAGTACGATACTTTCTTCCGTAAAGGGCTTCATAGGGGGCATCCCTATACTAGTTTGGCAACTGTTGTTTTAGGCAAATTCAACCAACGGAAGATGTCTATCCCAAGCACCTTGAAATTCCAAAACGCATGCCTTAAGCATGTCTTCCAATGTTTGGATGGTGCGCTCTGATTGTCCATCGGTTTGAGGATGAAAAGCATTACTGAATTTCAACTTAGTCCCTAAGGACTCTTGCAGCCTTGGCCAGAATTTAGAAGTGAACCGAGAGTCACGATCTGATACAATGGACACCGGCACTCCGTGAAGCCTCACAATCTCATCAGTGTACAACTTTACCAGTCTTTCCAAGGAATAAGTGTTCTGAATCGGCAAGAAATGAGCCGACTTAGTGAGACGGTCTACAATCACTCATATGAAATCATCACGGCTCGGAGTACGTGGCAGTCCCACTACGAAGTCCATAGTGATATGTTCCCATTTCCATTCGAGAATTGGTAATGGTTGAAGTGTTCTTACCGGTTTCTGATGTTCGGCCTTGATCTGTTGGCATACAAGACACTTCGCCACAAATTCAGCTATCTTTCTCTACATCTCAGACCATCAATATGATTCTTTGATGGTTCGGTACATTTTGGTACTCCCCGGATGCATAGCATAGACCGAGAAATACACCTCTTCAAGTATACCTTCCGAAGATCTTCATTTTTCGGAATACACATTCGTTTCCCATACAATATAATTCCATCATCCTGAATCCTAAATTCATCATGTTCCCCTTTTTGGATTTTCTCAACAATGCCCTTCAACTCATCATCGGTAGTCTGAAGCTCCCGAATGCGATCCAACAACGTGGGTCTGACCACAAACTTGGCTAATAAAACACCTTGATCACCCTTAGCCAATTCGACTCTAAGGGCTCGGAGTCCAACTAAACAATAGAGGTAAGAACTCTCTCAGAATACCGTAGATGAGGATTTGCGGCTTAAAGCATCAATAACAACATTCGCCTTCTCGGCGTGGTAATCAATCACCAAGTCATAGTTTTTTATCAGCTCTAACCACCTTCTTTGTCTCAGATTGAGCTCCTTCTGAGTAAGTAAGTATTTGAGACTCTTATAGTCGGTAAAGACCTTACAAGTAATTCCATACAAATAATGCCACCAAATCTTTAAGGCAAACACAATGGCAGCTAACTCTAAATCATGAGTAGGGTAATTTGCTTTGTGCTTCTTCAGTTGGCGAGAAGCGTAAGCAATCACCTTATCACCTTGCATCAGCACGCACCCTAATCCTTGCTTGCTAGCATCACTGTATACCATATAATCACCACCGCCACTAGTAGGGAGCGCAAGGATAGGAGCAGAGATCAACCTTTGCTTAAGCTCTCGAAAACTATCCTCGCACTTCTCGTCCCATTCGAACTTGACTCCTTTCCGAGTCAAATTGGTCATCGGAGCTGTCGAGAATCCTTCTACGAATCTCCAATAATACCCTACTAATCCGAGAAAACTTCGCACCTCGGTGATATTTTTAGGCTGCTTCCACTTCAGAATGACTTCCACCTTCTTTAGATCCACAAAAACCCCATCCCGAAAAACCACGTGTCCCAAAAATCCAATATCTCTTAGACAAAACTCGTATTTTGAGAACTTGGCATATAACTTTTTCTCCAACAACTCTTGGAGCGGAATTTTTAGTTCTTTCGACTTTACAGGTGCCATTCGATACGAAGAAATAGAAATTGGTGTAGTGCCGACAATTAGATCTATGGTGAAATCAAATTCCCGGTTTGATAGCAATCCAGGTAACTCTTCTGGAAAAACATCTGGAAACTCGTTCGCCACAGGAATATCATTCAGACTAGGATTTCTCACCGTGGTATCAATAATGTGAGCCAAATAAGGTTCACATCATTTATGTACTAATCTCCATCCTTCAAGAGCTGAAATTACACAACTCGGCAACACTCGCCGTTCACTGGTGAATACAAGCAAGGAACATCCTAGCCTTCAGAATTTCACTTCCTTAATGAAGCAATTCATGGAACCTCGATGAAGATATAGCCAATCCATGCCTAGAATGGCATCGAAATCTTTCATATCCAACGGAATCAAATCCGCTTCAAAGATTGTCTCACCAACTTTCACCTCACATGACTTGTATACAGAATCTCTAATCAAATACTCTCCCAAGGGCGGTGTATGGGAGCAACTACAACATTACTTCCCGTGCCCGTCCTCGGAGCACTGATAGTGGAAGGTGGAGGTGCAATTGTCGGATCTCGTCTAGAACCACTCGAGGGACCTCTAACTTGTTGACTTCCTTGCCTTCTACATTTAACTATGGACAAGAGTACCGAATGTGACCCTCCTTTCCATAATGGTAGCATCTTTGGGGTTCCCTGCATGGACCCAGATGACGTCCCTTGTAATTCGGGCAAGTTTCTCCTCTGCCACCCATGGACCCTACTTCCATACCAACAGTTCTGTTGGAAGCACTAGGCCTAAAAGTAGATTGGCTCGGAGGAAAGCCAACCGACCCCGAAAAGGATTCATCGCTATAAGAGCCCATGCCTCGACTTCTTTTAAAACCTTGACTCGGACCGGAGCCACTAGCCCTTTTTCCTTTCCTATGATGCTCTCTGACTTTACTTATTTCCATCACCATTTTCTCGGCCCTCAAGGCCAAGTCTAGAATGTCTTGGAAAGTATGCCCCTTGGTGATAAGCATTTTCTCTCTAATATTCAAATTCAATCCCGACTCAAACTTTAAACTTAGAGACTCCTTGGAGTTCACAAACTCCAGAACATAATTGGCAAGCTCTCTCAGTTCTGTCTCGTACTCCGATACTATCTTGTTTCCCTAAGCTAATTTGAAAAATGCCTCTCTTTTTTTATCCCGATAGAATCGGGTGCAGTATTTCTCCTCGAAGGCCCTAAGAAATTATGTCCAAGTAGGAGGAACAGGAGCCCTTCTCTTCACATTCTCCTACCATGTTCTCGCACCTTTATCCAACCTTTTTACCGCTACCCATAATTTTATCTCATCATTTGTCTCATATCGGAGACGGTCTCTTGGATTTGGCCAATCCATTCCTTGGCCACTAAAGCATCAGAAGTGCCCGTGAATGTCTCACATCCTAATTGTCTTGCCTCCTTTATCAACTTAGATAAATCTAGAGTAGGGCGATCGGTTGTTGTGACAACTGGAGGAGGAGGTACTAGTGAGGTACTAAGAGTAGCAACCGACATTGAAGGAGTAGTCGATGGAGGAGCTGAAGTCGCATGTGGAGCTTGGTACTACGCTCCGAAAGTACTTCACCACTCCATTACTTGCTGAAGAGCAGCAATAAGAGGAGCCAAAATCCCGGAAGGAGGAGCCGGGTGTATAAGCACGGAAGGAGAAAGAGCATCCGAGGACGACTCATCCTCATGCTTCGGTGGAGGAATCTCATTTACATTCCTCATTCTCCTTCATGGAGGCATAGTGATCTACACAACAAGAAGTTACAAGTAAATCAAAGGATTAAGCGAAGGCTAATACTTAACCTCCTAAAAAGAATATTTCTAATTTCCTACGAAATCTATGGAAAACTTCATACATTCTCTGAAAACCTTTTTTGAAAAACAAACATTTCAAAGTTTTTAGAAAACTTTTGGGACATTTGGAAACATTTGAAATTATATCCAAAACCATTAAACTTTTAAAATCATGAACCTGGCTCTGATACCAATAAAGATGTCATGCGCTGATCCTCAGATCGACCACGCAACAACCGCCACATTGTCTCAATACACGGGTAGAACCTCCCCATATACCGGGACTCCGCAAGACTACAAATCAGTTCAGCAACTCATCCAATACACAACTCCATCACAAATAAAAAAATCATATAACAATACTCTTGCAAAGGACCTATCCGGTCTATCCCTGTACACACGAGTATGTATCGACACACAAATGGGGCGGGATTCCTATACATGCATGCATGCAAACTTAGCCATCCCAGCTGTTGTAAAATTCTCAGCACAATTAAAGCATTTAAAATAAAAGAAGTCCTAAATCATAATCGCAAGATTTTACTAACACTCGTATGAAGAAACGAGCTAGTGTCAATAAAGTTCATACGGTATGAGATGAACAGAACTTTGTAAAATCGAAAGAAAATAATAAATCTCATCATTTTAAATCAAACATCCCATTTAAACAATAAGTCTAACCAAAATAAGAGTTAAGAGAAAATAAACAAGTACCGTACGAACTCCAATACAAACTGTGTAAGAATTCCATCAATACTTGCTCTATATATGAAACAAGTATTGATTTAATCCATACCAAAAGAATTATACAAGTCTTCCCTTCCATGGATTTCAAAATCAACCAAAATGAACTTTTATCACTATGTACCTACACAAGTCAGCGGAATAAACTTTCCCAAGCTCCAATTTCTACCGCAGACCTAAACTTCCTCTGAAAGATGTTAAAGAGAGGCGTGAGTATTGGGAAATACTCAGTAAGTGGAGTGCAATAGTATGATTGTGTGATAAATGAGGGGTGAATATGGGGGTGTCAAAGTATATCTCAAACAATACTTCATATATATCGAAACATTTTCAATAAATCAAATATTCACAAAGTATGCATCCACATTAAATATTCTTTTAGAAAATCACAAAGATCTCATCGAAATTACTTCCGTTCTGCATTTAGCCGAACCAAGACTAAAGCCCGCCAAGGGGTTTTCATTTTATATATCTCAAACACTACCCCCTTCCTTGGCATTGGCTCGGGCCTCCCCGAGGTGCAATCCGGACAGTCCGACATAACAGAGAAGAGGCCGTGTATACCTCTCTCGCAATGGAACCCCAACCACGCCACCCCGTCGGTTCGCTCCGTGGAGAGAATAACTATAGCCAGTAACTACTGGCACCATGCATTTCTCAAACATATCATTTCTCAAATCATATGCCATAATTTTCTAACAAATAATCATCAATTTCATGTCATAGCAATTCATAAATCAATATCAAATCACATATGGAACACATGTATTTATAAACACCATGGATGCATTCATACTTCCCAATTTAGTCCGGACATCCCACAATCACAAAACAATTTATATAAAAGATGAAAAAATCTTACAAAATCATTTATAAAACAATTTTAAACTTATTTTGCTCATTTATAACACAATGGACCATCTACTCACATCTAGAGAAGGTATTCACTCTCTACTTTTCAATCAAACTCGAATTGATTCCTTTCCGGCCCCCAACAGATTTAACCTAATCAATAATCCACAATTTCAATTCAAATTCCAAGGAAATCTATTCTAATCAACCCAACAAGTTCCTAATTTCATCTAACACGTTTCTTTTGTATTAATCAGCCTACGTTCACGTAGAATTTAGATGTAACCCTCGAAATCACATATCAGAATTTAGGAAAATGCACTCTCTTCAAATTTCACACATTTTCAGAGTATATACAAATCTCTCATTCTATATTCGGACTAAACTCATTCAAATTTTTGAAGGAACTAGAATTTCTCTTACCTAGGGTTTTCACAGCTTGCAGCTCTAGCGTCCATGCGTCTACAACTCAGTCCGAACCCCTGTAATGTTTCCATAACGAAGCACACTTTAGCAATTAATCCTAATTTCCAAGAGAATCAAAACCCTTAAGCTATTGGTCAGAGAATCGTTCTTATCTACGCAGGGGATGAAATGCAGGTCGCGGCCTAGGGTTTTGAATGTCTCTTGCTACTGCCGGCTTAGGGCTTCTGTGAAGGTTGCAGAAGGGTGGTGCTCACAGGGAGAAGTGCGAGCAATCGAGCAAGGAGAGAGAAGCTATCGCGCGCGAGCAAGCAAGGGAGAGAGAGACTGTTCGTACGCGCGTGAGAAAGAGAGGGAAGCTATCGCCCGCGAACGAGCAAGGGAGAGATTGATCGCTCGCGCGATAGCTTCCCTCTCTCTCTCGTGCACGCACAAACTATTGCTAAGCATGCCACAAACTCAATTTGCATCGTAGATATAGATACATAGGTTTGTTTCTTACAGTTTCATGATATGGTACTATTATTGAGTAAGATAGCAAAACCTGATATCGATTTGCATACATTCAGATAGCCACCCCAATTAGCATCTGAATACCCAATGAGATTAAAATCACTTCCTCCATAACACAAAGAAAGGTCTACAATTCTCTTAAAATATCTCAAAATTCTTTTTCTGCTCTCCAGTAACCCCTTCCAGAATTTGATTATTACCTACTTACCATATCAACTATAAAACAAATATCAAGTTATGTACACAATTTTGCGTATATCAAACTACCCACTGCACTAGCATACGGGATTTTACTCATCTCCTTCATCTCTTTCTAAATTTTAGGACACATGTCAAGACCCAGCACATCGCCTTTAGGGATGGGATATCCATGGGGTTGCAATCACCTATCCCGAAACGCTCAGAATCTTTATGATGTAAAACTCTTGTTAAAGAGCCAATTTCCATCTCAAATGATCCCCCTAGGTCCTAACTGTGAGAATGAACTGAGTTTCAGCCATATCTTCATATCAAAATTTTATGATAACCATGTTTTAATTGTAATCAGATACTCTCTATTATTCTTGACCAACAGCATGTCAATGGTCATAAAGGAGTCAGAATAATGTATCAAATACAAGCAATGATCTTTCTCGATCATCACAAAATCATAAGATATCATCTTCTCATGAAATTTTAGGTACCACTACTTGGATGATTGCTTAAGACTATATATCGACTTCCAAAGTCGATAGATCTTTTCCTCCTAATCTATAGGAACAAAGCCAGATGGCTATTTCATATAGATCTTCTCATCTAAACTTCCATTCATAAAGGCAATCTTGACATCCATCTAATATAATTTTAGATTCATATCCGCAACAATCGCTAAAAGTAAATGAATCGAGATAAATTTGACTATTAGGGAGAAAGTCTCCTCGTAGTCCATACTTTTAGTCTGACTATAACCTTGACTACCAAACAGGTCTTATAGCTCTTGATCTTGAGAATCGATTTGTTTCCAATAGCTTTTCTACTCTGAGGCTAATCAACTAAATCCCAAACTCCTTTGATTTTCATTAAATTCATCTCTTCTTTCATGACCTTCTACCAATAGTCTTTACCAAGACCCTCAAGAGCCTCATGAACCGTTTTGGGCTCCTCATTATTCTCAAAAGTCAAAATGAGGGTCTCACCCTTAATCAAGAAATGACATTTAGATACGTGTTCTCAACTACTTCTACGAAAAGGGGGAATCTCTTCACCTCTAGATAGATGGCTTGCACTAGGATCAACATCTGTACAAGCTCTTGGGTTCCTTTGTTAGGCTCAGGTGAGCTACTAGGCCTATTTATCTCATAAAAGGTAAAGCCCCGATCAATTTTATCTCTTTTAGGGAAATCATTCTCAATGAACATAACATCACGAGACTCAATCTCAATGACAATGGTATATGTATGATCACCTAAACACATGCCCCTTGGAGTGTTTTGAATATCTTATAAAAATACACTTCTTTTCTTGTAGGCCTAACTTGTTGTATGGATGTGAAAAGTCGTGAATATACACGGCACATCCTCATAGCCTCAAGTGGCTAAGGTCAAGCTACCTCAATGTCCAAAACTCATATGAGATACTGACTACGAACTTTGATGGGACACAATTAAGGATGTAGGTTATAGTTAACAAAGCATCTCCCGATAGGAGATGGGCAAATTGGTATGCGTTATCATAAACCTCACCATCTTCAATAAAGTCATATTCATCGTCTCGACTAGTCAATTCTGCTAAGAAGTAGCAAGAATAGTTAGTTGTATTGTAATATTTTTCTGGAAACAGAGATTTTTGAGTTATTCAAACAAATACCCGCACTCTCAATCGGTTCTGATAGTTTTCACTCTCAAGTCTAACTGATTTTCAACAACATTAATAAATCTCCAAAAGCATTCCAGTGCCTCAGATTTGTATGAGATTAGATAAACATAACCGAAAAATGTGTTATCATCAATGAGCATAATAAAGAAGACAACTCTATTTCATGCTCTCATGTTCATAGGGCCACAAATATGGGAATAGACTAACTATAATGGAGTCTTAGCTTTCATTGTCTTGCCAAAGGTTTTTCTTGTTACTTTGCTGGCTAGGCAAAATTCATATGTGGTAACTCACCCGAGTTAGCGAACCCAACAGACCTCTCGCTGCTAATCGGACACTACTAAAAATTTAGGTATCAGGGATGGAAATTTTTGTCGCTAAAGGATATTAGCGATGGATTTTTTCAGTCGCTAAATCCAACATAAAACACCATCCCGCTAATTTTTTATTGACGGAACAGCAATCGGTTGTTAATATTAGCGACAGATTAGTGACAGAAAAAAATCCATCACTAAAAATATCCGATTGAAAATTCCATCGCTAATTCTTGAGTCCTAAGACACATGTTCAACGACGGATTAACGACGGAAAAAAATTTATCGCTAAAAATATCTGACAAAAAATTCCGTCGCTAAAATTTGGAACCCTCAGACCCATGCATGCGTTGGCACGTGGCCTCACACTCTCGTATGCAGCCTCACTCTCTCGCACATGCCCTGCCCACGGATATGCCCGCCCAAGTGCCTCACCCGCCTGTGCCTACACATGCCCCACCGGCCCGTGCCCGCCCGTGCACTGCCTTCTTTAATCTGCGAAAATTTCTTCTTCACACTTCCGGGACGAATCAAACCTGTGCATAGTAAAAACATTAACAACATCATAACCATTAAACCACAATGACACATCTATTCATTTTTTTTCTTATCTTTATCACACAATGTTTTTAATAATAAAAAAATAAAATAAAATAAAATGATAATTTATTAAAAATTAATAAATTAATAAGTTATTATCTTAAAATAAAGTAATAAAAATTTTTAACAAAATAAAATATTTTTATTTTTCTACAAAATAAAATAAAAAGAAAAAGAAAAAGAATTATTAAATAAAAAATTCAAAACTTCAAAAATTCAAAAATTCAAAAAATTCAAAAAAAATCCGTTGGTAATATGTCGATATTCTATCGGTAAAATTTTCATCGCTAATCAATCGCTAAAGTTTCTGTCGCTAATCCGTCGCTGATAGCTGTACATATATATATATATATATATATATATATATATATATATTTATTTATTTTTACCCTTCAGCACTATACCGATGGATTAACAACGGAAAATTTTTGTCGCTAAAAATTCTATCGATAATCCATTGCTAATAGTTTTACTGAATTTTTTTTCTGTTTACCACATTACCGACGGATTAGCGTTGGTAATTTTCCATCGCTGATTACGTGTCTTCTTGTTGTGGAATCATTCTCTCTTACCCTATGTATCCAAGTGTCATATATTCATATCATCATCAATGCAATCAAATGTCAAGACAATAGAAAACGAACAAAGATTACAATTAAATGAAATATCCAGTGCATATAATCCATCATGGATAAAACCAGAATAAAATCAAAAAGTTGTCATAATAAATAGAAATAGATGAGTTTCCAAAAGACAAGGCATATCCAGAGAATAAAGTACATCATGTAGATATTAGAGTCTGGCCACTTTACAACTCCAACTCGCTAGTGTCAATCTCTCTAACGACGACAAATGCTCTGTTCCCCGTGTTAATCCTCCTAGCCCAAGGACTCATTCAATAGAACTTCACGTACGTACTTCTATCTCAACTTACATAGTCGGTGGCTCCTAAATTTACAATCCATAGAGAAAAGGAATTAGTAAGCATCACAATAGAAGAGACATAGTTCAAATCAAGTAAAAAAAAGGACATGTCTTCCACTCATCATACTCATAAGTGGAATGATCAAATTTGCTACATACGTAGCACTTCATTTTGGCTTTATCAAGCTCCCTCTTCTAACGCTTTTGTAATTTGTTGTCAAATTTTTTGGATAGTTTCTTTTTTTCTTGGTCTCGGGTCTTCTTATCAAGCTTACACCATTTACATTTGGTACCTCGGGAGTCAATGCTTGACTCTGCCACATACGCATGACCCAAGTATGGCATGCTCATCGACAAGCGCTCTTTCTCGAGCTCACAGTATCTGCACACATCAACAAAAATATGAATATTTCATCATGCATGAGGTAAGCTTTCATAGTCTTCCATGAATTAGGTAATGACTAGATCACACACAGAGTCTGAAATTCATCGAAAATGAACTCGCCCGCATTCCGTAGCTTGGTGATCATACTAGATATTTGTATCAAATGTTGTTTCATCGCATGATCAGCCCTTTCTTATAAGTGATAAATTTTTAAATCAATATCCTTACCTTAGGAACTAATAGAGCATCATAGCTCTCTTTTAGAGTGAGCCAAACCAACATAGCTTAGGATACTCCTCATAGATCGGGATCATGTAATTATGTATACTACTGATCAGGATTGCCCTAACCTGACTATCCTTCTTTTTTCATGCACGCTAGGCCTCTTTATCCTACCTTTCTTGAGGTGTGATACCCTCCCCGAGATCCACCATCTCGTGCCTTAGAGTCTCAGAAAGATCCTACTCCTTGAGAGTAAACTGAATCTTCTAATACCAAATATCGTAATTATCACCATTCAGTTTATCCCCGTACAAAGATCTAGTACGATAGTTTTCAAAACAGTCAATCTCTGGTACAGAAAAACAGAAACGTTGGTGATTTATTGATATTTATTCACATATTTTGTACATCCTATGAATCAACAAATACGAAATAGCTTGAGTGTGAATTCCAAAGCAAACAAATGGATCAACAGACCCATCCCCCACAACGTTGGATTATATCTTACCATTCATGCTTGAATTAAGTATACAAAAAGTCACAATTTTTGTCACGTGCCTACACACTTGTGACCCAAGTCACAGGTCATGTCCCAGGTCCAGATGTGGATGCAGATTCGGGTCAGAATCAACCCGGACCCAGAGCAAACCATCACGTACCTTCATCGTGCATGACCCCATGCACTCGCTTCCCGCACTATCACATGCCTCAGCACGCGTGACATGCACATGCCCACAGACCCAATTTGGGTCTTCTTCGCCTGATGGATCTATAACTAGGTCTGCATGACCCGACTACCAGAAAATGCCTTTCCAACCACTTTTTGACACAGGTTTCTACCAGAAACTGCAATTTGAACTTCCCTATTCGTCCTTGACTGAATTTTGGGAAGAATTAAGCCCTAATCTTGACGATTTAAGAGTCTTCCATCATGGCCCACAGAGGAACTCATTTTTCAGTGACCAAAACTCATAATTAATGAAACAAAAATGTAAATCAGAACATCAGGAACACATATAAATAATTTTCATAGATCAATTTGTTTATTTACTCGACAGATCTAAGGTTATATGGTTGGTATGGTCGAAAATTTTGATAGGATATTCATAGTCTAAACATACTCCAAAAATTCAATAAAAATTATATTCGTGATCATTGGATCATAGGCAATCTTATGGTTTCATCAGATTCACAAAATTCATTCGTGATTCAGATTATAAATTTTATCCTACACATTTGTATCCTAAAAAAAATTTAAAAAAATTTTTAAATAAATCTAAACGTGCTATGATGCCAATGTTAGATTTATTCTCAATATGCGGAAGCATAGAAATATAAATTTCTCATAAAAATAAATAGATTGGAATTTTTTAGGTCATATCTTAATGTATAGGTCTCCAAAATAATCAAACTACGAAATCTCTCGATCAAAACTCTCGGTCGAGACGGTGATCACGAAATCAAATCACCACCACTATATCGCAATGCCTCAATCCAAAATCTGGTAACTTCAATGATGGAGAAAAGTTGTTACTCGAAATTTTCTCGATCCCTCAATACTACAAAATTAACCTAATGTTGATGGTAACATTTATTGTTGGTAACCTTTAATGATTGTTTTTAATACCTTATAGAGACGCTTTTGACAAAACCATCAAGAGTTATATACGTTTTCATATAGTATAAAATGTCTGTTAAGAAATGTTTATCAACCGTCAATAAAGGTAACACAACCGTTTGTAAAATCGATATTCAATTATGACGATTGTTACTTGTGATCAATAAATTTGACAGTTTTTAAATACAGTTTGAAAATATTCTCCATATTACTTATCTTTATAGTCTATTTAAACATACCGTCTACATAGGTTCTATATCGATGCTAACCCATATATTACACTATCTTTAAAAACTATATTCAATTCTGATGGTTATCACTTATGGTAAATAAATGTAATAGTCATTTAGGGACGATTTGAAAACAATTTCTATATAACTCTTCTTAACTATCTATTTGACCATGCACTACAAAATTAATGTACTATTCAGACGGACGAAAACCATTTGCTAAACATACTAAAACCGTCCGTAAAACTTTCTCCAATGGATACATTTTTAGTCGGCTATACACCAGTCGGGATAAATCTATCTCGACAGTTATGATAACCGTTGGAGCATGTGATTGATTTATAATAACGGTTAGAAAAGCGTTCGTAAAAATATTATATTTTATCATCAGTTTCAAAAATATTAGTAAAAATTACTATATCTTATCGTCAGTTATCACATGTGCTAGAAAATATTACTATTTTTTATCGTCAGTTACCACAATCGTTAAGAAATTTACTATCATGTATCATCGGTTACCACATATGTTAAGAAATATTACTATCTTTTATCGTCGATTACCACTTAGTTATCATATATTAGTATAAGTTACTGTTTGCATTATCGGTTACACAAGTGAAGAAAAATTATTGTTTTTATTAGTTGGAAAATGTTAGTATAAGTTACTATAGGTCACTACAGGGTTACTGCAGATTACTACATGGTTACTGTCAGTTACCATGGTTACTATCGATTTCCACATGGTTACTAATTGTCATGGTTACTATTTTGTACCATCGGTTATACAAGTGTCAGAAAATGTTACTCTCTCTCTTTTATCATCATATTAGGTTAGAAATATTATTCTTTTTTATTCTTTGTTATTACAAATGTTAAAAAAATTACTATTTTGGTTACCACTAAATCACTGCTCGTTACTACTGTTACCATATGATTTCCACATAATATCAATAGTGATGGTTTTTTTTTTAAAAGATGATAGGTAAATTAAAACACTGAAAAATAAAGAAATTACAAAAATAATATAAATATTATAAGAATTGTAATTGATACAAACTAGAATGATTGATATATATAACACAAAAAAAATAGAAAAAAAATTACATGCCTCACAACTACATGTTTTCTGAGATGTTCTGAATAAAAAATGTTCGTTATAGTAGTTTCTGAAGGTATCTTTATCCACAATCACAATTTTTTAATGTATCTTTATTCACAATCTTTCGTGACAATCTATTCATTAAAAACCAATAGTAAAATAGTGAAATCATTATGAATAATAAACAATGAATGTAAATAAAAATATTACCAGAGAAGTAAGCAGAGAGTGTTTCCTTTCTCTAAATCCAAAACATCTTGATAGCATTGATATTTATATTTCTTCACAACTGTCAAAATAAAAAATCAAAAATGATGTTTTATTATTAAATCTCAAATTAAAATAAAAATAAGATATTTATTTTTAAAACCTGAATCACATCTTGGATGATTGAGTTTGTTCAACTGAACTTATTTTTTCTTGGAATAGATGTGATTCTTCATACAATACTCATTCGTCGTTCGTCAAATCTTTCAAATACCAAATGTGATTAACTTTGATAAAACTTTGTAAAGTATGAGTGAGAGGTTTAAATGGGTTAAGGGAGAAGAGCTTTTAAGGAAATGATAGAGAAATTTTGATTGTGGAACTTTCGCCCACATATGATTTATAATATACAATTTTTACAAACAAATTTTTAAAACTCTGCATTTGCTATTTTTCTCCCGCCTCATTTTTCATTACCGCGTTTTTTCTCCCACCTCTTTTTTGATTACCGCATTTCTTAATTTCTCACATGTATCTTTCATATGTGTATTTAAAAAAATCACTTATAATTTTTACTACTTATTAACAAACTACTTACTAACTAGTTACTACATTTGATTAATCAAAAATAATATATATTCTATATTCGAAGATAATAAACTTATTAATATTATTAATTTAAATAATGCAATGATATGAAATTAATAATTTATATAATATATAGTATTATAGTTTTGAAATTTTATTGAGTATAATTTGAAAATATGACAATATAATATAATTATATATAACGGTATAATTAATTATATTGGTATAATTAATGAAGAACACTAAATTTTGCATTTATTGTATTGGTAGAAATTGAGTCTCAAATTCGATCACAATTTATAATTACAAAGTATAATTCGCAATGAGTAAAAATTTAATCTTTCATAGACACTCCATACAATTTCCATATACACAATTTCCACATATTACACACACATACACACACATATACCACTAACTTCAACCATATCTCAACCACTAATATTTCACATATTACATTATTTAAAATTAATAAAGTGCACTTCAATTTGGATATATTGGTTTTTTGGCATTCTAAAAATAATTCATGAAACTTATTTTCATCCACATTAAATGCATGAGAAGTTGGTTTATCTACGATCATGTAAATTTGTGAATGATTATGTAAATCTGTGAATGAATCATACATGTCAAACATATCATGTTCAAAAAATTATCATGTAATTGGATATATTAGATCTATATAAATTTTTATTACTCTCTTCATGAATACACATTTTTATTATTACATCATGAATTTTATTTTGTAATTTTTGTGTTTGATTTTCTTTGTATTGTCATTTCTGTTAACATTATTACTATATTTTTACTACACTTATACCAATTGTACTACTTATTATAAGAATAAAAAACCATTGTTTAGAGAATAAAAAAATTACAAAAAAACCACGTGGAGAAGCCAAAAAAAAATTTACAAAAATCCATGTAGTTATATATGATTATATAGCATAAATTTGTCTTACCATCACTTACTTATTATCACTTATCATCACTTACCATTACTTACCATCACTTATCATCACTTACTATCACTTATTTATCATCACTTATAATCATTTACTATCATTTACTATCACTTACCATCACTTATCATTACTTACCATCACTTACCATCTATTTACTACAACTATATATCACAAACTTATCACTATATAAATTTACGTACCTATTTATCACCTACTTACCTACCTTTATCACCTACTTACTAAATTACCATTGTCATAAATTTATCACAACTTACCATCTAAACTATTTTTAAATATGATACAAAAATAATAACAATTTTGGTTTTTTATAGACATTACAATATATAGGTTAGTATAAATAAAATTTATACAAATAATTTGTTCTAACAGTGAAAATTGAATATAGTTTGAAAAAACGGTAGAATTTGTGTGTTACCATACATCTAAAACCTATGGACCTATGGATTTTTATTTTTTTATTTTTGTATTTGATTTATTTTTGTATTTTTGTTTTTATTAACATTATTACTATTACCACTTACCACTTGTTACCGATTGTTACTATTTGTTACCACTTGTCTATATTGTTACTTACTTGTTACCACTTATCACTTATTATAAGAATATTACTTGTTACCGGTTGTTATTATTTGTTACAATTTGTTACCATACATTATATCATAATACATCGAATAAAATAAAGAAAAAATATAAAAATGTAAAATGATTAGTTAATATGTAAATAAAATTACATTTCCCACGGTAAAATAAAAAATTTAACATTTTAAATTGTAAAAAAATATTTTAAAATTTATACTTGTGACAAGTCAAAAGATTGTAAGAGAATAATATTAAGATTATGTATAAGATTAGAACAATATCTCTTGGTTTTCATGCTAATCCCGCTAATGTAAAGTAGTATAAAGTAATCTTGCTTTATCTTAATAATCCAAACTTTTCGCCTCAAATTTATGAAAGGCACAATATTTCAATGGTAAGGTGGTTTGATTAATTTTGCCAAGGCCACCTTATGTTGTAATCATATTATAATGAGACAATAAATTTTATATTTATATTCTGATAAGGTGGTTTGATTTCCTTAATATAAATAAATATGGGTATATTAAATTTAATTTAGCAATTTTATATTGTTTTCGTTTAAATAGAAAAAGTAAAAAGAATAAAAAAAAAAGAAATATAATTGATGCCAAAATTAAATTCTCGTTCAAAACAAAAAATAAATAAAAAGTTTTTGGCAGGTACATTGATTCCGAAATAAAATGATAAAATGTTTTTGGAATTTTCACAAAATTTGCCGTCTGATTTTGAAATAAAATGATAGAGTATTTTGGAGTTTTATCAAATTTAACAGCCAATTTGTGATGTGACTCCAAAAATCATTATTTGAATTGTCTTTGATTTTGATATGAATTTGTAGAGTTATCACTGAAAAATTTTAAAAGGCTAAATTTGTATATTAAATAATTTTTCTTTTTGAAATTTATATAAAATTATATAATGTTGATAATTCCACCAATATATTTATTCTAAACGCGCTCCACCAATATGTTCCATCATTTTGGCACACCCAATTGATAAATTAATATTAATAATCATGATTTTATATTATTACTAATATAGATTCTCTATCAACAATAATATAATTTATAATTTATAGTAATATATATAGTAATATTTATATATTATGTAATAATTTACGGATATTATTATTATATTATTAGAAAATAGTATATTTGTATTTGAAAATAATTCTAAATTTTTTGAAATTTTTTTACACTTTCATTATCACTAATTAATCCAATAACTATAATAATATTTTTTAAATTAAATGTACGTATCATATCACTTGTTACCTGTTATTGCTATTTGTTATCACTTATTAATATGTATTATACCACCAGTTTTTATAAGAGTTGAGTTGTTTGAATTTGAAATAAAATGATAAAATTTTTTTACGCCGGATCAAATTTGATTGTTAATTTGTGATGTGGCGCCAAAAAATAAATCATTGTTTTGAATTGTTTAAAACGAATTAATTATTTTTGGCAAAAAAATAATTAAATTAGAATAAAGAAACAAAATATTTTTTGCGTGAAAAGAGAAATTTGATTAAATTAGAAAATTGATTTTGACGAGAATATAGAGAATACAAAGATTTTATTGTAGAGTTATCATTTTTCAATATTAAAAAGTTAAATTTGTAAATTAAATAACTATTTTTTTTAGAATTTATATAAAATTATATAATATTGAAAATTAATGTATTATTACCAATATATTTCTCTTGGCGCACTCCACCAATATGTTCCTCCACCTGAAAAAAAAAAAAGAATGAAAAAAAGAAGGGTGAAGGGTGAAGAAAAAACCGAAATAAAGAAAAGAAAAGAAAAGAAAAAGAAGAAGAAACAAAAAAAATTTAAAAAACAGAAGGGTGAAGGTAAAAAAAAAAAAACCAAAAAAAAAAGAAAAAACCAAAAAAAAAAAAAAGGGAAGGGTGAAGGGTAAAAAAAAGTAAAAAATGGTAAATATGTATAAAAAAAAAAAAAAAAAAGAAGTAAAAAAAAAATTGGAAAAAGAACCCAAAAACAAAAAAAAAACAAAAAAAAAAAGAGGAACAGTAGTAACATGTGGTATAATGTATGGTACATTGCTATAACGGGTGGTGTGGTGCGTTGCTATAACAGATGTCAATTTTGCAATAAGTTAATTAGTGATAATATAACATGTGTAGCAATATTATTAAGCATGTAACAGATACTAAATTGCCACCTGGAGCTGGTAAAGTGCGATAAGAGTTGGTAAAGTTAGTAATATTATTATACATTAGAGTTGCGATATCTAGTGGTAAAATTAAAAACAGATAGTAAGTCTGTGATAAAATAAAAACTAGTAAGATTACGAACAAGGTTGCGAAACAGATAGTGTAAATTGATAATAACTTATGATTAGTTTGCATGGTAATATTATTATACACCAAGTAAAATGCTGTAACCCTGTATATAATTGTATGGTTATTAGTAACATATGGAAATATATGGTAACATTGTACTCAATGATAAGAATTTTAACCATTGTAGTAACATTATTAATATAGATTTTTATTAGAATAATTGATATAGATTATTATTGTTTCTAATAAGTTAAAAAAATTATTTTAAATGAGATTGTTATCACATATTATAGGAACCTGATAATATATACTTTCCACTATATGGGTAATTTATACTATCCACTAAAGAGACTCTATATGACTAATTTATACTATCCCCTAAACCATGTCGTCTCTATGAATTTATGATTATGTTAATCCATATATTGTATCATTTGTAAATACTTGTCGGTAAATGTGGTACACTTTAAGGAGTACTTAAAAGTAATCTCAATGTGTGGTATCTATATCAATTATTGAACCCCACCATCCATATTGTTTTTAAAAACGGTTTAAAAATTTAATGGTTAAAGTATCAAACCTTTTGTGATATTTGGTGGTAAGTTGCAATAACAGAAGATAATTTGGGATAATAGATAATGAGTTATTATAATTGGTGGTAAGTTCGAGAAAATATATGGTAATTTTGTGATAAATTGTAATAAATTTATAATAACTAGTGGTAATACTATGTGATAACTTCAAGATAATAATGCTCGGGATGCAACAAATTTCAATCTCTTGATTTCTTTATTTATGTTTACACTTGAACATTACTTCACAAATTTTATTTGACAACAAACCATATAGTACGTACGATTAAATATATGAATATTTACACTTCAGTTGCATTTATATGTTCGAATCCAAGTCTCCGATTGACTTGGTCGTAACGAACTGGTAGTTTCTTTTTACTTAATTCAACATAGCTTTTCTTCTTCTTTTTCCATTTTTTTCCATTTTTCCCATTGTACTTGTATTTTACTTAATTTTCTTTTCTTTATTTTTCCAATTTGTATGATACACTATATATGAATTTATTTGTACAAAACTGTTTATGTATATATGGAATTTATTTGCGTAACTCAAGCGAAGGCCTATCACACAGGCATGTGCGGTTCCACCACACTACCTACGCGGCTCTACCACGCAGGCAAGCATAGGGCATGTGCATGCATGGTTCCACCGCGTTGCCTGCGCAGCTCTACCACGCAAGCAAGCGCAGGGCTCGGGCATGCCCACATAGCCCCCATGGCTCTACCGTACAGGCCCACGTAGTTCCCCTGCACAAGCCTTTTATGCCCGCTCCCCACACTTGCCGCACAGGCAATCACGATTCTGCGCCATATGGTCTACCTTGAGCACTATATTATTAATTCAAATAATGTAATAATATGAAATTATTAATTAAATTATTAATGTTATTAATTGAAATAATGAAATGATACGAAATTAATAATTTATATAATATAGTGTTATGATGTATTTTTTATTATTAGATAATATAGTATTATAATATGAAATTATGACAATAATTCATTAATTATCAATATTATATAATTTTATATAAATTTCAAAGAAAACAACTAACAACATTAATATTAAGATATTTAATTTATAATATTTACCACATTTTAACAATTAACAATTTAGACAATAATCTTTCTTTTTGGTGACAAAAACAATTTTCTACTTTTAGCGCCAATTTAATCAAATTTTTGCATCAAAAGCATTTTATTTCTTTATTTAACACCAATTTAATCATCTTTTTTTTTGTGTCAAAAACATTTTTCTCCTCTCTTTGCTCTGCAATCTATTTCATTTATTTCTCTGTTGGTTTGTACAAAACATTTGCATTTGTAAATATGATGGACAAGTCATAGATGTATTCTAAATTAATTGGCGGGATTAAAACATTTCTTGAATTTGCATCTGCAAATATTCAATCCATCAATGACAAGATATCATGTCCTTATGTTCAATGTTTTAACACATTTAGATTTCCTGCACACGTAGTGTTCAATCATTTTCTTGCATCATGGATTTCAATGTATCTATGACAAGTGGATATATCATGGGGAGAGTAATGAAAAATCTATATTTCAAGCACCAATGCATCCAATGAATCCAATCTAGGTGATCCCCCAAATAGTGATAATAATCTTTTTTACCATGACATATTTGGCATGTTACTTGATACATTCATACATGTACATGATCTATCCAACATACACAAACCAATATCTCAGGCATATAACAAAACAACTTCTCATGCATGCAGCGTAAAGAAATCAAGTTCAGATAAATTTCATGAATTACTTGAGAATGCAAAAAAGAAAAAACAGTATATCTAAATTTGAAATACATACTTACAACTATTGTGCACTTATACCATTTATTGTGCTTGTGTGGGTGGATCAAGTACTTCCTATCTCAAAAAAATACATGTGTTAATATGTGCAACCTATCTCAAAAAAAAAATTAGGTTTTTAATTAGGTTTTGATGATAAAAATTTAAGTGAAAACTAGATTTGAAAATAATCCACTGCAAAACACAAACAAGGTAAAAAGTCATAAAAATTGCATGAAATGTAGTAACAGTATGGTAGCAAGTGCATGAAATGTAATAAGTGATTTTTTGAATAATGTAAATAACATATATGATAAAGACACGTGGCGGATATTAAGTATGAAAAATGTGAGGATCAAGAATAATGCAGGTATGTAATAAAAAAAGAAGCAATATTAGTATGTTACAAAAAATTTTAGGGTTAACCGGTGAAAATAACGGATTTTGAAACTTTATTTGTGAAAATGACGATCAAATGACATTAGCTGATTGGATTAATTGGTAATATGTCCAAATTTACCCAGCAATTGGATTAATGAAATGTGATTTATCCGACAACATGCAAAAAATTTGAGACTGGTTTCGTGCCATTGACATTGCTTTTATGATACAAATGCACTATTTTTCAATAATATAATAATATCAATTTTATATTACTATATATTACTATATGTATTACTATAAATTATATTATCTAATACATCAGGGCATTGTAATTCATCATTCAACCATTGAATCATGTCGCATCCTTGTAATATAAAATTATGATTATCAATATTAATTTAAATAATGCAATTATCAATATTAGTATGCTACATAACTTAATAATTATCTTGTAATTTAAATAATATTACATAAGAAATATTATGTTAGAGATGGTTTATATTATTAGTAATTTTAAATAATATTACATGTGAAATATTAATGGGTTCTGAATAAATGGTCTCAATAAATGATAAATGTGTGGAAGTTGTATGAAGTGTGAAAATGTGAGAGCTTAAATTCTTTATTCATTGCAAGGATCACGCTTTTGTGATTATAAGTAAGAAAAGTCAGAGTCACATTATGAAAGTCTCTGCTAAATAACTTAATATAAGTTTTGAACCACAAAATCCAATTTCTGCCGATACAACAGGTACAAGGTTAAAATAATGCAATAGTTATCAATATTAATTTAAATAAAAATATTAGTAATTTAAATAATGTATCATTTTAGTAATTTCAGAGTTATTTAAATGTTTCTGAGTTTGTCCAGATGAAATGTGATTTATGGGATTGACAAAAGGAAACTAATTTGAATTACCTTTGTGATTTTTCCATAACATAATAGCATTCTAATGTATCAACATAATTAATCATACTAACATAATTAAATAATATTAAATATCATGTAATTAATTATACCAACGTAATTAATTATATCATTATATTACATTGTCATCATTTCAAAATATAACACTATATTATCTAATAATTGATTAACGAATTTTCAAAAATATAAAACTATATTATAAATTACTATTTTCATATCATTATATTATTTAAATTAATAATATTAATAAGTTTATTCTATTTAAATTAATAATATTAATAAGTTTATGTTGAAATGTCATTGAATACACGTTATTTTTTATTAATCAAATGAATATAATCAGCACAGCACAGGGCTCATGGCGGAAGATCACACAAGCGCGCGCTTGCATGAAATGTAATAATAACAGGGTAATAAGTAGTAAAAATTACATAAAATATAGTAAGTGATTTTTTTAACAACCTAAATAACACAAATGGAAACACACGTGACAATATTAATTAAAAGTATAAAAAATGAGAGAAATTAAGAATAATGTGAGTAATGAAAAAAGAAGCAGTAAAAAAGCGTGAAAGAAAAAATGGTTGGATTTTGAAAATTTGTTTGTGAAAATGATATCTTATAAATCATTCGCGGGGAAAACTTCACCATCAAATATTCTCCTTCCCTCAAAGGCTCTCCTCCCCCTAGCTCATCTAAACCTCACACTCACTTTGCAAAGTTTTATCAAAAACTAATCGCATTTTCTTTTAATAAAAAGGTCACTCTGGGGTTCTACTAGTTGGATATTTGAAAGATTTTAAATTTTTCTAGTTATAAATATGGGACGAACTAAATGACAAGTGAACATAATAACTGAATATGAACAATCTCAACCATTCTAAGAACAACTTTAGTCTAAAGAAACTTAATCATCAGAAAATGTTACCCTAGTTTTAAAAATAAACATATCATTTTAATTTGAAATTTCATATTAGCATGCTATCAAGTAATGTAAAAACCTAATGAGCTATCAAGATGTTTGGTATTCATAGTCTTACTAATTTTTCTTTTATCTGGTTTCTCTAGTTTTTATTATTATCTTATTAATTTCACTTTTATATTTGAATAATAATCCAAATTATTTACATTGTTAGGTTCCTCCAATACCAAATACTAGGAATGCACATAGAACCTAACCATCATTATCACTGCCATCATCATTGTCAACTGACTCTATCTCAAAAGATAATATTTTCATTTATCACTATTCTTTACAATGTCACCATGTAATTATATTCATTTCACTATTTCAATGCTGCTTTTTAGTGAATAGATTGGTATGAAAGATTGTAGATAAATATGTCTTCAAATTGTGATGATAACAATTTTTGTGAGTGAATATTTTTTGTTTGGAAAATCTCGGAAGATATATAGTTTTCGGACATGCAATCCGATCTTTTCCTTTTTTTTTTTTGGTCTTATATGTATCTATCATTCTACCTAAAAATCAATGTATCAATCATTCTCGCATATTAATACAATCCTTATTATGTTTACATTATTTTTGTAATTTCTTTATTTTCCAGATTTTTAATTTATCTATAGTAATTCAAATTTATACCATCTAAAAAAAACGTCACTATTGATATCATGTGGTAACTGACGATAAAATGTAGTAAATTTTTCTCACTTGTACTAATCGAAGATAAAATGTAATAATATTTTCTAGTATTCCTAACACTTACGATAACCGACGATAAAAAATAATAATTTTTTCTAACATCTTTGATAACCAATGATAAAAGAGTGTAACATTTCCTAACACAATAAATGGGATTAACATTTCCTAACACTTGTAGTAACCGACAATACAAAAAAGTAAATTAAACCAACACATATAGTAACCGAAGATAAATGACTATAACGTTTTTCAATATTTTTCTAACCAACGATAAAAAATAGTAATTTTTCCTAACACTTGTGGTAACCAACAATAAAAGATAATAACATTTCCTAACACTTATGTAACCGATAATACAAACAGTAATTTATATTAATACATGTGGTAACCGATGATAAAATGGTAGTTCCTAACACCTGTGATATCCGATGATAAAAGATAATAACATTTCCTAACACTTTGGGTAACTAACGATAAAAGATAATAATATTTCTTAACAGTGGTAGTAACCGATGATGAATGACAGTAACATTTCTTAATAGTTGTGATAACTGATGATAAAAGATAATAACATTTTTTAACACCTGTGGTGACTGACGATAAAAGATAATAATTTTTATTAATATTTTTGAAACCGATAACAAAGACAATGACATTTACTAATAATTTTCTAACTGTCAGTATAAATGCAGAACATACTAAAAAAATATTCAAAACTGACAATAAAAATATTCACAACCGTCAGTATAACTGAGTATTTTTTTATACTCACCCCTATTTTTTTCATTTTTCAGAGGAAGTTTAAATTAGGAGATTTAGTCGATTTTAGTATTGGATCTTACCGAGCTCAAGTTAGTTTTTTAGGAGTTTCCTACGACCGATACTAACTTTTGCTTTGGATAATTTTTTTTAGGGGATTAATTGGACCCATATGGAGGGTATTTTTTTGAATTATAATTAAAACTCTGCCTAGTCATCCCATTTGAATTTTTAAATCTTAAATTGTATTTAAATCTTTTATATTTCATATTGTTGAATTTTCTCTCAGAATTGTGAAATTTTCTTGGATTTAGAAATGGTCGGGTCGGCCTTATGCATGCTTTTTGAAAACAATGATAGATCGAGTGGGTTCTTTGCATGTTGCATATTGATAAGGATAGAATGAGTGGATCCTTTGCATGTTGTTATGTTGTTTTAAAAACAGGATGAATGTCTCGCGTTATCCCGGTATACAGACAGGGTTTACCCATATACCGGGGTGATGCGACGATTGTTGCGTACTCGATCCGAGAGTCAGAGTGTGACACATTCTATTAAAGTTTCATACATTTCTTTCTCAAAAAACTCATCATCACAATCAGAATCAAAATAAGAGGAGTAAACAAGTAAGCAAGGAGAACTTATCTTGTTTTGTTCTTCTTCTTCTTCTTCTTGTGTTATTGTGCATTATCTTGTTTTGTTCTTCTTCTTCTTCTTCTTGTGTTATTGTGCACGTGTAAACTTATTCCTGGATAGTTCCTTCATCTGTACCTTCATAGATGAACTCCAACCTTTGCCAGATTTCCTTGGCAGTTATGCATGAGGAGGCATTGTCGTACTCCTTTAAGTTTAGGCCAGAGTGGAAAAGATTCACAGCCTTATAATTTGCTTAGTAGACTCTTCTTTTCTTGCAATCATGCATCTTTAAGCAATACCTCCTTGCACAATATGGATTCCAAACATTCATGATGTAGATGTTAATAAGTTCAATTACTTTTCTCTTGATCTATTACCGAATCATATCTTTGGGAATTGAGAAAGAGTTCCACTAGAAATGTTCTTCGTATTGTTTTGACTCATATTCTCCAAAAAGTTGATCCAGTTCCAATAAGTCTAAATAAGTTAAATACATACATTAAGATACACAGATCCAAATGCAACCCACAGACCTAGCAAAAATAGAGGGATTATCTAACTAATTATTTTTATTCGTGCGGTCTTTAACTTTGCGCTTACTCTCGCGATGGCATAAGTGAAGAGCACATGCACCGGGTGCACAAAATAATATCGTGCAGAAATAGTCTCGTGATGTCCCAATGGGAAAAGGGGAAAGGTCTTTGTCCTAGCTAACAAAAAAAATTAAATTAAATTTTCAGTTAATGTGTTCAAACAGGAGAAAAATCTTTGAAATAAAATTTTTATATTTAACTTAATATTTTTTTTCTATAGTTACAAATTACAAATTTTAATTTAAACTTGTTTTTCATATTGGAAAATGTAAAAGCCAAATAAAAATAATTTAAGTCCAACCCTTGTCGTGTCCCATCTAGCTGATTCCAACCCAATCTTCATTAGTTCTATTGAACCAATTTCATCTGATCTAATTTCATCTAATCCAATATGGTATTCCAAATTTCATATTCTCTACAAGAGTCTATAAATGGATGCAAACTCTAAATAGGGTATATTGAAAAATAAAATCATTCTTTGCATGCGAGGAAAATATAGAAATTATGTTAAATGAGATTATTTGGATGGGTCTCGATTAACAAATGGAAAATATAGAAATTATGTTAAATGAGAAAGGTAATAAATCAAATTGAAATGGAAATTATTTAAATTTCCACTTGTTTAATGGAAATGGAAATTATGTGAAATGGTAATATTTTTAATATGGAAATCATTTAAAATATTATAAATTGTAATTAATGAGAAAGGTAATACCATAAATGTTAGAGATTATGTTTAATGAGAAAGATAATAAGTCAAATTGAAATGGAAATTATTTAAATTTCCACTGTTTAATGAAAATTTAAACATATTTTAAAGATATAGTAATTTTCCCAAGAAGGGAATATTCTCCTTTAGTTTCATATTCTCTATAAACAAATCATTACACATCCTTTACCTTCCATGTGTGCGTCTTTTGTTTTTTCCTTTAGTCTTATTTTGTGATAGATTGAATAGGAAAGTTGTGAAGGGACACACTGCCTTGTGTGCCTATAAAAGGAAAAGAGACAAACCATCACAAAATGAGCCGAATAGTCCTCACAGCAATCATAGATAGAAACCAAACCTACCAATACCATGAAGGTGCAGTACTACCAAAATTGCATTTTGCTGCTTCTAGTGCTTCTCATCAATGAAGCCATGGCTACATCTTCATCTCCAAAAGCCCATGTTGATACCGGATTTTTTCCAAATAGAGCCTACATCACGATAATAAACGATATGGGAGGTGGAATAGACCTAACTGTTCATTGTAAATCCAAAGATAATGATCTTGGAGACAAACTACTCCATCCCAATGATAGTTTTGAATTTAACTTCATCCCAAATTACTTTGGATCAACCCTCTTCTATTGCAGCTTTAGGTGGTCGAGTCAGCTGAAATGGTTTGATATCTACGACGAACAGAGAGATTATAATTATTGTAATAGATGCAGTTGGAAAGTTCATGCAGATAATATCTGCAGGTACACATCAAGAACTCAAAAGTTTGACCTTTGTTATGGATGGAACCCGCCAGCTCTAGTAGAGAGTCAAAGTAACTCTTCAAGCTTTTACAGTGATGGGGAAAAGAAAATTCTCCACAGTTAATTTGACAGGATTATGGCTACGCCCAAGTTGCATGGGTTTAATAGGAGCTAACTTAATTTTGTAGCCGGATTACTTTTAAAATATTAGTCTGTTATTTCTACCATTTGCTTTCAAGGGAGTATTGGATAAATTTTCTAAAATAATTTTCTTATTTATCTCTTCTATTTTTTGTTTAAAATGAAATTAATGTCATTCCACGTACCATAAATGAAATCTCTGAGGCTGGGGTTGACATATGAAGCACATCATCCGAGTACTCCAATGATTCTGAAGTGATTTAATATAGATAATGATTCCTGTCGATCCTCATGATCATATCTTAGTATAATTGAAGCGCCAATATATCTTGATGGTAAGACATGACATGCTATATCAGGACATTAAAATGAATTAAGCATGTGCCAAGCTATTTTCGAGAAATAATGAATAAGAGTTTGAATTATTCTGATCGAAAAAAAGTACAGAATTTATATTATACCAATTGAAAGAAAGGTACAAGAATGATATAAATGTTCAACAAATCTATTCAAAATCTTAATCCGTGAGATTTATAATTTATAATGTACATGCAAAGGAGAGTGTAATAAATATCAAAGGTTCATGAATGTCCGTACACCCAAGCAATTGTAAAGTTATGAATATATTTTTTTCTCTTCACAATATTTACTTTCCCCTATTTATGTCTTAAAACAAAGAGGATTATGTGACTCATATAGAAAATGATTATAAAATTATGTATTCCAAATAGCATCATGAAAGCCAATAAATAGAATGCAAACCCTAAGTAGAGTACAGTTAGAAATCAAATCATTCACTATATTGTGTTTTTTATTTTTCTCTTGAGTTAATTATATTTTCTTTGAGACATGGGATTATAATATCAAATTTGTGAGAGACACGGATTATAATAATAACAATTTAGAGAAATCATATTTAATGACAAAGGTAATAATTTTTTAGTATAAGGGTGAATATTGAATGGGTCTTGGTTAACAAATGGAAAATATAGAAATTTTGTTTAATGAGAAAGCTAATACTATAAAATATTAGAGATTATGTTTAATGAGAAAGGTAATGAGTATCATATATTTTTTTAATACTTTACCATCGTATCTGATACCTGACTAATTCTATTCGATTAGTTATAGAATTAATTTAGAACCCGATTCTCTTATCGGTTACTTTTCCATTCCCAAAGACTCAAAAGCATGCTAAAGGTATATTGTGCCAACCAGCCTATTACCCCTACTGGCATCTTGATCCACCGGTTTTCTTCCATTTGTTTATTGAGATCCATTCAAATAATCGCCCTAATGCTTAAAATTTGGAAAGAAGGAAGATAATTCATTTTCTCCCCAAATATGAAGCTATATCTTTCCCTTATTTTTCTTTTCTGAGCAATCATCCCATATTTTAATGATATAGCAAATATATTGAATAGGAAAGTTGTGAAGGGACAGAGAACCTTGATGGAATTAATGCCCACGTTGGGACATTTTTCCATATACAAAAAATGGGAATTATCCCACTTTCTATATCTCCAAATTGTAACCAAAATGAATGATTGACCTTCCATTTGTGGTTATGGGAAAATTAGAAAATTAGGGCAAAAACCCTAGAGTTCTCACTATTGTGTATAAGGCACAATTTTTGAGAAAAAAAAAAACATCCCCTTGAGAGAGAGCACAAGAGAAAATTCTGTGTAGACAGTTTTTGCCGTATTCGTCACCGAATTTCGATTGCGATGTTGTGGTGCTGCGGTGATAGCTCGAGTTTCGTGGTTATCATCCCAATGGCGAGGTCATTAGATCGAGATTCGTGGTTCCCCATATTTTTGCAATCTGCTCATTGAGATATGCCCTGGAAAACCTAACACTACAAAACAAGACAAAATTTGCGACAAATTTGCAAGAAAAATTCACCACAAAACAAATTTGCGACGAATTTTGCAACAAATAATTTTTCATTGCTAATAAGTTGTTGCAAAATTTTGGAACGAAAAATTAATTATTCGTCCCAAAAATTTCCAACAAATATTTATATGTCGTAATTTTGCAACGAATTTTGCGACGAAAAATTTATTCATCGCAAATTTGCCACAAATAAAATATTCATTGTAAATTTTGCAACGAAAATTTTTTCGTCACAAAGTTAGCAACGAATAAATTTTTCGTCGCAAAGTTAGCGACGAAAAAAAAATTCGTTGCAAAATTTGCGACGAAAAAATTTTTGTCACAAAATTCGTCGCAAATTTTGCAACGAATATTTTATCGTCGCAAAAGTTGCGACGAAATTTTTTTCTCCGCCGATTTGCGACGAAATGTTTTTCATCGCAACATTTGCAACAAATATTTTTTCGACTCAAATTTTACGACGAAACAATATTTGTTGCAAATTTTGCAACGAATAAGTTATTTGTCGCAAATTACCAACGAAAAATAATTTGTCACAAATTAGCAATAAAAAATAATTTGTCGTAAATATGCGACGAATGTTATTTGTTGCAAAATTCGTCACTAATCAAAATTTACAATTCAATTTTAGCAACGAAATTTACGACGAGCATAGTTTTGAAGGATAAATTTTGCGACGAATATGTATTTTGCGATAAATATGTATTTTGCGATAAATATAAATTTTATTGACATATTTGGACTATTTTTCCCTATATAACCTATTTTTATACCTGCTCACCCAACCTCATCAACAATTAATCATCCAAATCATTTTTAATATCAAATTTCAACCATCTATACTCATAATTATAACTAACTATTCAATAAAATCAATAAGTTAAAAATTTAACAAGAAAGCATAATAGTAATATCAAAAATAAAAGCAACATCAAGACTAAATGTTAAAATATCAATAACCATACAAAACAAAAAAAAAAATCAATGTAACGAGTATCAAAATGTAACAGTAAAATAACAGTACACAATTTCAAGCACGACCTCCATCATCACTATCATCATCATCATCATTGAAGAAATCATCACCTTCATCACCATCGCAAGCATTATCAGGAGGAGAAATAGAATGGGGAATCTGACTCGGAGCGGAGACTAACTGAAGATGCTGCATGATTAACATTTGCTACATACAGACCTCGTTCATTTCTTTTGTATGCTTTGCTTGAACTTCATTGAATTCCTGATCTCTTTGCAGTAGTAACTCCTTCAAATAGCTTATCTCTTGATTCAATTGATTTATTTCTGCCCTGACTGCTGGTGGGGTGGAAGAAGATGAACCAACAATTTTGTATGTTCTGCTCAAAGAACCTAACCCAACTACTCTACCCCCTTTTGGTCCACTAGTCACCTCAAGCCATGTATTCATATTATCAGCAGATGGCTCAGATCCACCAGCATCATCACTAGCACTTGAACTTTTGCGTGATAGCTCATCATATTTCTCCTGCATTGTCATGAGAAAAATTAAAATAAATTTACAATAATATTATAATACAAACACATATAATCATGGTTAGATATATATATATATATATATATATATATGAAGGAAAATAAAAAAATTTGTAACATAAATCATGAAACTATATAGGATCTAAATTATGAACAATCATATTAACATTGAATAAGTTGAAATTTATGAAGAAAAAAAAACAAAAGAGAATTTCTAGCAAGTAATTCATTAGAAATCAAAGAATCAAGTCAGCAATAAAATTAAATTTGGGAGAGAATAACCTAAAGAATTCATCTTCCTATATTGTTATGATATGTTCAACATAATATATTCAAATCAATATTGAAAATGTTCATTAAATAATTGAAAGTTTTAAAATTACAAACCTTAATTGCTCTAACTCTCTCCCCGCTCCAAGTCTTGTCTTTTTTTTGAAATGTGCGTGTGAAAATATCTATGAATGAAGGCTCGGTCCCCATTTCCTTGGCCTAAAATAAAAAAAAAAACACTGTTAGAAATAATGAAATAGTTTAAATTAGATAAAAAATTTAGTGTTTGTATAAAATTACCAATTTATTTCTATATTCAGCGATATTGATCGAACCTTCCGCATACATCGCAAACGATTCTCCTGAATTATAATCTCGGTTTTTTATTCTGCTTACTCCTTCATTTGCTCTCTTCCAATTCGCAGAAATTCACAATCCTACCCCAATTTTGCTCGGTGATGCAATTAGGCTTTTTTACGTGTCTCTTTGCATGATTTAAAACATGTCGGATATGATCACCATATTTTTTCTAGAAAATCCTTTTTACTTCCAGCTCTTTAGTCTCGTCCCAAGTGAAAACTCGCTGCAATGGAAAAAAACCAATAACTTATAAAACTATTAACTTAATTTCAAATATAAACTGATTTGGATAACTTACCTTGAACTCGTTCCACCATAATTCTTTTGTTTCTTCCAAAGTGCTTGTGTAAGTCCACAAAGCCCCTCCGCAATGATTATTCACTATTCTATTAAGCTCGTGAATAACATGTACAGTATTTGTAAATCTATCATAAAGTTTCAAACAAATAATGTTAAATAAATAAGATAGTTAAAAAAAGAATTTGTTTTATAAATAAAAAATAATAATACATCTGAAATTTTAAAATTTAGTACTTACGAATTTTCGTAAGAGGCTATCAACTCTCGATTGTCTTCCCTATCTGCATACGAGTGTTCCAGCGAAGGGACTGGCGAAGGTATATTACTAGCGATGTGTTGAGAATGCGAAGGGTCTGCAACAGAAGGGGGAGGCGAAGGTACATTGCCGGCAAAGGAATGAGATTGCGAAGGTGCCGAAGCGGACTGCGATAGTGAAGAGCGTGAATTTCTATCAGAATTTCGTCTATGGCCACCACGTCGAAACTGTCAACCATAATATATTTTAAACAAAAATAAAAAATAAAAATTGCATATTCATCATATGCATAATGAAAAATATGAAAAAACTTACCATATTTAATTTGACAAATTAAATACGACGAAACAAGGTACCAATATGTCAAGAAATCTTCTGTAATGACTTATAGAAAAAAAAAAAGGTAGTATATTAACAAATCAAATATATAAATTTAAGAATGAGACAATAAATAGATAAGAAATTGAGTAACGAAATTTGCAAATTATGTGTCGACTAACTTACTCACTAAAAAAAATAGATTATCATATATCAAGATAAATATCCGATTTTTATTATATTAAGAGAACAAAGAACAAAACTTACCCATCATCAAAAATCAAAATCCTCATTGTCATCCTCATCCTTATCATGTGTCTCAAAATTAGATTCTTCATCGTCTTCTTCATGAATTTCACTTGCATCCACATCTATCACTACTCCGCTGGGATCTCGTAACGTTGGAATATTATATTTCTTGGTCTGAACTGTATTGGCAACTTCCTCTTGTTGATATGTTGTGTCTTCCCAATGTTCTTCAATTTTTTTTGTGTTTTCGTTTTATAAACAGCCCACCAATCAATTTTGTCACGTTTTAAACTAGAATATGAAACATAAAATACTTGAATCGCTTGTTGTGCCAACACAAATGGTTCATATCTTTTATACAATTTCTTATGATTTATTTCAATCAAATTAAACTGTAGATACACTTTCATCCCTTTGACAGGGTCAAACCAACGACACATAAACAAAACAACCCGTAATGCTAGACCAGGGTACTCTACCTCTACGATTTCATCTAACAAACCATAAAAATTATTTTGACATCCACCATAATTGGATGACTGAACACAAACCCCACTATTTATTGTCATTTTCCCCATTCCATATTCTTCAGTATGAAAATTATACTTGTTTATAAAATAGACTGGCCAAGTTCGTACCATTGATTTTGGACCCCATAACAGATGGATTAACAATTCTTACTCAACTTGAGCTTAATTATCATGGACCTAAAATCAAATAAATATGTTAATAAGTTTTAAAGTAAATATTTAAATAATTTATAGTCTACTTACATATTTTTTAAACCATGGTACAAATTTTTCATTGCAGAAACGATCAAACTCATATCTCGAAAGTTGAAAATATACATTTTGAAAAATCCTACCATCAAAAGAAATAAATTTTAACACAAACAATTTACGACATAAGAATACATAAAATAGAAAATATATACTTACTCAAAATATGGCATCACATCTGGACAGTTCAGTAAAATATATGTATGGGCTGCCCACCATTCTTGACCAGTTAAGTATCTACCTTACATGGTTCACTTGGTTGACCAAAGTAGTTAAAAATTGAGAATGATTTCAAATTGGGATCAATAGAACCCTCATCATTTCTTCCCGCTCTTTGTCTCTTACACTGAATGTGAGGCTCAAAATAATATGATACAAACGTTGTTACTTCCTCCACAATATATGCATCGACAATAGAGGTTTCAAAACGTACCTTATTTTTCACTTTCTTCTTCAAATGATATAGGAATCTAATTGTAATAAAACAAAATATATTAGAAAATTATATGTAATGAAATTAGTAATTTTATATGCCTTGATAACGAAGTATAAAATATGAAAAACTCACATTTCAAATGAATACATCCATCGAAATTGGACAAGACGTCCAACTTTCG
Organism: Dillenia suffruticosa; assembly: GCA_033439265.1. Classification (NCBI taxonomy): domain Eukaryota; kingdom Viridiplantae; phylum Streptophyta; class Magnoliopsida; order Dilleniales; family Dilleniaceae; genus Dillenia; species Dillenia suffruticosa. Next base: position 14,925,397 of record JAVTVX010000001.1, read on the forward strand.
CCTCATATGGCAAGTGAACCAAAAGATATTCCATGGAATCAAAAAATAACGGTGGAAATATCATTTCTAAATTACACAAAATGATTGGAATCTCTCTCTCTCTAACATCTCCATGTGTGAATGTCTCAACCATGTCGAGTAAATATCATGAAGGAAAATGCTTAGCTCCATAATGGCACCCCAAATAAAATTCGGTAAGAGTTCCTTAAAAGCAATAGGAATTAATCTTTTCATAAATATATGACAATCATGACTTTTCAAACCAATCAACTTACATTCTTTCAAATCGACACATCTTTCAAGATTTGAGACATAACCATCAGGAAATCTCAATGATTTCAACCATTCATAAACAATCCGTCTCTGATCCTTATTCAATGTATAAACTACCTTCGGTTTTGGTCCCCTACTACTTTCATTGACATCAAGAGTGGGTCGTTTACAAAGGAGTCGCATATCTTTTCTTGCATTCAAGTTGTCTTTCGTTTTCCCAATGATATCCATCACTATATTTATCAGATTATCAAAGACATTCTTCTCGATATGCATTACATCGAGATTATGATGAACCAAATGAGTCTTCCAATATGGTAAATCCTAAAATAAACTCTGTTTATCCATTTATGCAAATGACCATAGACATATGTTATACCATGTGGCTTTTCAATAACAGATGGAAAGTTAAGGACTCTATGTCAAATTTATTCACCGGTTAATCTCATTGGAGGAGGTGTTCTTTCAATTCTATTCTTAGTGAATTCTTTTTTATTTCTTCTGAATTTATGAGTTAACAGTAAAAATTGTCGGTGACAATCAAAATAACTCGCTTTCTTCCCATGTTTCAATCTGAATAACTTTGATCTCTCCAAACAAATTGGACATCCTAAAATCCCAGCGGTACTCCATCCCGATAACATATCATACGCCAGAAAGTCATTTATGGTCCAAAGAAGAGCAGCTTTCATTACAAACATCTAATTAGTATGAACATCATATGTGGGAACACCTTCATCCCATAGTTGTTTCAACTCCGCAATCAATGGTTACATGTAAACATCTATTAATTTCTTTGGATTTTGCGGGCCAGGTAAACATCTATTAGTATGAAACATCTATTAGTATGAACATCATATGTGGGAACACTTTCATCCCACTACATCAATTACCATTCTCTGATACGGATTCAATTGATCATAATAACTCTAATCCCCACTAATTGAGAATTGTCTATTTCGTCTATACTCCTCATCAGAATGAATGGTTCACCGTGACATGTCCAATTATAGTAATTCGGGATAAAACCAACTCTACAAAAATATTTCCTAACTTTATCACACTACAAAAATTTACCATTACGACACCTTCTACACGGATACCTTAGCTTATTCCCATCCATAAAATCAACATGAATACAAGCAAAATCTAAAAATTGTTCCAACTCAAAAATAAATTCATCAGTTAAATCCCGATGATCAGATAAGTTCTTTTTATACATCCAACTTCTTTCGTTCTACATTTTCCCTGTCTCCAAATTTAAAATTTTTTAAATATTAATAAAAACTACTAAAAAAACTACTAAATAATCAATACTAATATCATCATTAATTCCAACTAAGTTCTTAAAACGATAAATAATAACGTTAATTGCACAAAACTCAAATCATCAATAATACTAACATTAATTTCACAAAAATTTAATATAATAATAAATAATATTATAAACTTAATCAACATCAAACAAATTAACTAAATTATTACAATAATATTAAATATTATCATATAATTAAATAAAGTATAAAATATTAAACATTTAACAACACTGATTATTTAACTAATCGATATAAGATTTACTATAAATTATTGATTATTGTTAACATAATATTCCACATAATCAATTATCAACACTTTCGATTTCAATTTTATAAAAAAAAAAATTAAATTTAACAAATCCAGTAATATCATTAAATTAACCACTAAATACAATAAAAATAAACTAATATAGAAATAAAAACAATACAAACATATAAATTAACATAATTACATTTTCCAATCATTACGGTACAAATTAAAACATTTCTCACCATCAATTAATAACTTATCGATAGACTCAGATATCAACAACAGCAACAGCTTTCAATCCAAATATTTGAGAATCGCAAAACCTAACATATCAAAAACAATTATAAATAACTAATATATTATTAAAACAATATTATAAAAATATTTTTTTAAATAACATTTCTCAACAAATTTTTAAAAAAAAATCAATAAAAGTAAATTGTTGGGTCGGGCCGGGTCCAATGGGCCATGCTAGCCGCATAGGGGCATCAGACCCTTCGCACGGCGGAGCCGCAAAGGGGCCAGCAGCCCCTTCACGTGCCTGGGCCGCTCAAAGGCGGCGGCCCCTTCGCGGGCCTGGGCCGCGCAGGGGCTGTGGCCCCTTGCCTCAGCTAGCAGCCCGCGAAGGGCAAATCCGACGGCTTGGCCACTGGATCTACCATCTACGAGCAAGAGAGAGAGAGAGAGACAAAGATTACCTAACACCATCGTAGATTCGGCATCCCATCTTCCATCCCTTTGCAAAACCACCTTCGTGGCTATTCAAAAATGAACACGATAGAGTGAGAGAGAGTGAGAGAGAGTGAGAGTGAAGAAAGTGTGTGAAATATATTGAAATCAGGGACAAAACCTTTTTGTCCCAAAATCAGGGACAAAAAATTTTTTTCATCCCTGAATCATGGACGAATATCTTTTTCATCCTTGAATCAGGGACAAAGATTTTTTTCGTCCCTGAACTAGGGATGAAATTTTTTTTTCGTCCCACAATCAGGGACGAATATTTTTTTTGATTTTTTTTCGTCTTTGAATCAGTGACGAAAATTTTTTATGATTTTATTATCAGGTACGAAAATTTTTTTTTCGTCCCACAATCAGGGACGAAAATTTTTTTTGATTTTTTTTCATCCCAGAATTAGGGACGAAAATTTTTTTTGTCCCAAAATCAGTGACAAACCCTGAATCAGGGACAAATATTTTTTCATCCCAGAATCAGGGACGAAAATATTTTTTCGTCACTAAAATCTGTGACGAAAGAATGGTTTCGTCGCTAAATTTCCAATGAATATATGTTTTCATCGCAATTTGCAACAAATTTAGCAACAAATAATTTTTTCATTTAAAATTTGTGACGAATTTTGTAACGATACTTATGGTTTCTGATAAATAAGTTATTGAATGCACTAAAATAAAAACTAAATCGACAAACTATTAACAATATTTACGTACTATGATATAATTATAAAAAAAATTCAATATATTGATTATTAATTAACAAATATTTCTACTTTAACTCTTAGTTTAGTGAATCGAATACTTAAACAAATTTATAAAGTAAAGTTATCAGTGCTGGTAATGGAAAATTAAACAGATAATGAATTGAAAATGAATGTACTAATAATAATTTTTTGTTACAATTTAAAATATTTGTAAAATTAAAGAAAATCAATGTACCAATTTAAAAGATTACACTATATTATCATTCTTTTATATAAACAGATAATGAATGAACTATTTTATATAAGGTTTTTTGAACATTTTAAGATTCTATACGCTATCAGTGTAAATCACCATTTACAAATCGTTTTTTAATATTAGAATATGTTTCTAATACAATTAATTAAAAAAGTGACCGAAAATGAATTTTAGCGACGAATTTTGTCACAAATGTTATATTTGTCACTATTTTGCAACAAATTTGGCTACAAATAATCGAATTTTGTTGTGACAAATATAAATATTTTCACTAAATTTGTGACAAATTTGAAAATTCGTCGCAAATTTAGGGACAAATTCGTTTTCATCCCAAAATTAGGGACAAATTGAGAAATTCGTCGTAAAATTTTGGGACGAATAAATGAATTCGTCCCAGATTTAGGGACGAATTTCTATTTCGTCCCAAAAATTTGGGACCAAATTTTTTTTCGTCCCAAATTTAGGGACGAATTTTTAATTCATTGCAAAATTTGGGATGAATTTTAAATTTGTTGCAAATTTAGCAACGAATTTTTTTTCGTCTCAAATTTGCAACAAATTTTGCGTCAAAAATTTTCGTCAAAAATTAACGACGAATTTTGTAACGAAAATATTTTTTGTTGCTAAATTTGCAACGAAAATGTTTTTATTGCTAAAATCGTGGCTAATGTGCAACGATAGCATTTTTTGTTGCTAAATTTGTTGTAGATTTGCGACAAATATTTGTCGTTGCTAACATTCGTTACTAAATTCTTGCTTTTTTGTAGTGTAACCTTTTACGATTCCGAAAATTGGTCACGTTTCCACATGTGCGTGTGCATATAAATCCGGCATTGGTATCAAAGCGTAGAGTTGGATTTATTAACTAATTTTTGGAATATTTTCGGGTATAAAAATATGAGGTTGAAAATTTGGAATTCGAATCACGAATAAGTTTCGTGAATCCGATTATACCATAATATTGCCCATCTTACATAGATCATAAATATATTTTTTTCAGAATTTTTGGAGTATGTTTTGGCCATTAAAAATGAGGCCAAAGTTTTGGGCCCAAAAGGTGTCCGAAACTTAAAACCCTAGTTTTGTCCGTGTAGAGGGATTTTTGATCTAAATAACTGGCATGTTTGTGTCCCATGTGCATTGATCTACAATTTGACATGCATTTTGCATCGAGTGGTTGCTAGAAACTGGGTTTTCTGATGAGGCCGCGGAGAGCCAACATTTGGATATTTGATTCGCCTTGTTTAAGGCATTAATCTCCCAAAAAATGAGTTTAGAATATTTTTGGGAAGTCCAAATATAATTTCCGAGTGAAATCACCGTGAAAAAATAGCTGAAAATAGGTTTTCGAAGAACCGGGTTCACAAACCCGTTTGTAGGCTCGTCGGGTAAGGAAGAAGACAACCAAACCTGCGGGCATGTGGAAAACACACGCGGGGATGCGCATCAGAGGGGAACACGTGAGCGCTTGTAGCTCACGCACAAGCAAGGCGCGTGAGGCGGTCGTCTACCCGGATCAGGTCGGGGCCTGACCGCTCTGACCCTAGAACCGACACGTGGCAGGTCGGACCGACCTGTTGATCAACCCGTTGATCGACTGGTCGGGGTCAACCCAACCCGGTCTCCCCTGACCCGGCTGACCCAACTCTGCGCGTTAGACAGGCGCTACGACTGGGAGCGCGTGAGCCGAGCCGCACCAGGCATGTAGCAGCGCGTGTGAGGTGCACCACGTGTCTGGCTCATGAGCCAGGCCCCTACCGGTGTGTGGAGGCTCATGGCAAGGCCTACCGGCTCGCTGCCGGCACGTGGCGGCACATGGGGACCCGGGTGGCGCATCAAGTCTTCCAAAATTGAATTTTTTATAATTTTTTTAGGGTCCTATGTGCATAAGTGTGACTATTTGTGGGGTTTTGTGCACCGAATCCAAATCCGGATGGTGAGATGAGATCCCGAGTTATGATTTATAGTGTCCGTTGACCCATACGCTCGCTTTGGGGTAAATACTCGAGTAATTTTGGATTTCATGATTCGTAGGATGCACGAAATTATGAGAATAAGCATTTTTAGTCACTGACATCTCTTTCTTTCTGTGTAACAGAGACTATGGTTGTGACGAGAAGTATCGTACTTGATCTCGTTAAGGGAGGCAAGCTGAACGGTGATAACTATGAGATTTGGTACCGCAAAGTTTAATTTGTATTCGAAGAGCAGGACCTAGCAGAAATCCTACTACATGAGATGATAAACCCCGGGGTGGGTGATACGCCTCAGGCGAAACTAGATGAGGAGGCGTATCGTGCATGGAAAAGGAAGGATGGCCAAGCTGGGGCAACCCTTCTTAGCAGCATGCACGATGATCTGATTCCAGTGTATGAGCAATATCCTACTGCGATGAAGGTTTGGGGTGCTCTGAGAGAGCATCTCGACTCCCGGTCAACTCCTACGCGAGGATGCTGACCTATAAGTTCATCACCTATAAGAAGAGACCCGATCATACTATGAAGCAGTATTTGATGCATATATCAAGTATGATCGTTTCTCTAAAAAACATGGGGGAGCCGATGTCTGATGAGTTTCAGGTATTGGGGGTGATCCAGTCCTTGCCAAACTCTTGGGATGTGGTAAAAACCTATCTCACGCATACTGAGAGTATTTGTACTTTCATGGACGTGTGTAGGCATTGTGAGCTCTAGGGAGAACGCCAGGAGGTAGCTAGGTCGGTTTCTGGTCATGCTTATGTGGCAGAGTCGAGTAAGGGCTCCAAGGGAGTCAAGCGTAAATGGCACAAGCATGACAAGAAACCTAGCCAAGCAAAGAAGAGGCCATCAGCCAAAGCCGAGGACAGAAGGCAGAAACGCAAGAAAAAGGAACTCAACAATAGCAAAGTCCGATACTACGTTTGTGGCAAATCTGGGCATTTCGCTCATGAGTGTGGTGAGAAAAAGGTATATCCTTCTTCTTTACATGATATGAGTTATGTTTCATCCATTGTGATGTTTACAAACTCTTCTCCTTTGTGGATTGTAGACTCAGGAACTACCGACCATGTAGCTCGAGATAGGAGCGCATATGTGGAGTTACGCCGATTGAATCCCCAAGCGAGGAGGTTGTACATGGGGAACGGAGCATTTGTGGTTATGAAGGGGAGTGGTACATGCAAGCTGATGCTGCGAAATAACCAAGTCCTATACCGCCATGATGTGTTGTATGCTCCCGAAATTCAATGGAATCTTATATATGTCCTCTGTTTAGATCGTTTATAATACTCTGTCATTTTTCAGAAATTTGAGTGTTTTTGTCATGTACGATAAATCTGTTTTATATACTGGTTTGGTCCATGATAGACTTTATGCGTCGGATTCGGTTTCCTTTAATGAAATTTTTGATTTGTCTTCTATTGCGTATACATTTGATAGCGTAGTTGATGATATTTCTATTTGGTATAATAGACTTGGCCACATAGGGCAAGAGAGAATGAACCGGTTAGCTACGAGTGGCTTGTTGGGCCTACTAACTCGGGTCGACTTGCCCCTATGTGAGTATTACCTGGTCAGCAAAGCGATAAGGAAACCATTGGTAAAGGCAATGAGGGATGGGATCCCATTGCAATTGATCCATTTCGATATTTATGGGCCTATAAATGTGAGAGCCTGAAACAGAGTCACATATTTCATTACATTTATAGATGATTACACGCGTTTCGGCTATGTCTACTTGATCTCGCACAAGTCTGAGGTATTAAATTGTTTCAAGAGGTTTATAGTGAGGTTGAAAATCAATTAGACTTGAGAGTTAAAACTCTTAAAACTGATCGAGGATGCGAGTATTTGTCGAGGAGTTTAAAGAGCTCTGTTTCGAGAAGGGTATTACGAGATAACTAATTGTTCCTACTACTCTCCAGCAGAACGGGGTAACCGAGAGGAGGAACAGGACTTTGTTGGAAATGATGAGATCGATGATGGCGCAAGCCAATTTGGCAATTTCCCATTGGGGAGATGCATTGTTGACTGCTGCCTACGTTCTCAACCGTGTTCCAACGAAATCCATTGTAAGTACACCATACGAGTTTTGGATAGGGAGGCAGCCTGAACTTAGCTATTTGAGGCTCCGGGGTTGTGCCGCATACGTTCACAATTCCTCGCACCCACACGGCAAATTAAGCCCGCAAGGAAAGAAGTGTATCTTCATAAGGTAATCTGAACACTCTAAGGGACATGTGTTCCTAGGTGAATGTCCGGATGGCACGGTCTTCGAGACCAAATCTCATAATGCTATGTTCCTGGAAAATAATTTCCCTAAGAGAGGTGAAATCGACCATAACTACACCTTTTATGAGATGGGTGAGCCTAACGGTCCAATTGAGCCCAGCAGGGGGACCCAAGAGCCTGTAATGGATCTTGGTCCTCATGGGAGTGGCCCATCTCGAGGTGAGGAGGCTCCTCCTCCTCGTAGAAGTAATCGAGGACACAAACCCTGACGTCATTTTCCAATTGAGGATGAGATCCTTATCGTAACTCCCGAGGATGATGAGGAACCTCGGACCTTTAAGGAGGCTCTCAAGAGTCCTATGAAGGACCAATGTTTAGAGGCCATGAAAGAGGAGATGAAATCAATGAGGATCAATGAGGTCTGGGACCTAGTTGACCTACCTGGGATAGAAGGGTCCTTGGGAACAAGTGGGTTCTCAAAATCAAACGAAAGGCTGATGGATCTGTGAAGAGATACAAGACCCGTCTAATAGCCAAGGTTTACACATAGACAAAGGGTATTGACTACGAGGAGACTTTCTCTCTCATAGTCAAATTTACATCGATCCGTTTATTCTTGGCGATTGTCGCAAGCATGTATCTAAAGTTGTATCAGATGGATGTAAAGATATCGATACTTGACCCTAAGTATCATAGTATGACCAAACATATCGATACTTGATATAATTTTGTTAGAGATATCATCGAGAACGGTGAATTGACTATCAAGTACATCTCGACACACAGCATGGTGGCTGACCCCTTCACCAAACCCATCACTAGAGACTCATTTGTAGCACATAGAGAGTCATTGGGTTTGGAAATATTTTGACATTTTTCATTCTGTACTAAGTTGACGATGTGATGTTTATTATATTTATATATGATTTTGTTCATTATTCAGTCACACTTGCGTTATTGCTTTATTTCTTAAATAATGCACTTGTTTTATATCATGTATATTTTGATGTGACAAATATATGTCAGACAGGAAAGGTCGACTCTCTTACATGAGCGACCGCCTCCAGCTCTGAGTGAGCGGAGATGAAATGGTTTCTAGTCGTAAGAGGCATTGAGAGTGGACCAGCTAAAACAAAAGTCGTCTTGATATGTGTTTAGGATAAGGTCATCTGGGATATGACCGACATGGAAATATCTACATCCATGTTGTCTATGAGTAGCCATATTTGAGATCTCAGATATCACCTACGATAGTGATATTATCTCTGAGATACTCTCTCTGAGATTTCTGGGTAAAGTCTTATGTGTAGACTGAGTCTCGTATCTGTACGGTGTTAGAGAAATCTGACATGTCCTTCTGAGGAATGAGGGATTAATACTGTGGCACGCATTTCATACCGCGTGTGATAGACAACTAGGGATAGTGGGAGCTATTATATAAGACGATAATTTAATCATGATCCCCGCTCTTACTGTGTGAGACCCGAGATCCATTGGGTGAGATCTCAGGTACCCTTATTTTACTTTCAGCTGTCTCTAGAAGTCTCGATTCAGTGTTTGCTACTTTAATCTGTTTACCTATGGTCCGGAAGATAAATTGAGGTCTACGGGGCAGGTATAGGAAAGCAGCTGAATTGAGGCCGATGGATTCAAGCTTAGGAAAGGAAGACCAATCTAATTATATCATTATGTAGTATTCACCGATCGGTCTGTTACGTATAACCACGTTGGGATAGGAGCGTAATAGTAAATACACATTCGAGCAAATATTGAGGATCACTTTCAATGAGGAAAGTGGGTCGAATGATGTAATTGTGTTGAGTCTAGGGTACAGGGAGAGTTTTTCATACTAACCGTAACTCCTTGATCATCCTAACAGGTGGATCGAGAAATCTTTGCTTATAGGTATACTCGTCAGTTGCACGACACCCAATCACGTATGAAAATCCAGTAGGGTGATATAGGAGATTGCATGAGCTATGATCTAGTGACGGATAAAATACCTTCGTGTGCAAATGGAAGATGATAGAATTAATACCCACATCGGGGCATTTTTCCATATCTGGAAATAGGAATTATCCCACTTTCCATAACTCCAAAATGTAACCGAAATGAATGATTGACCTTCCATTTGTGGTTACCAGAAAATTAAGAAACTAGGGCAAAAACCCTAGAGTTCTCACTGTTGTGTAGAAGGTACAATTTCGAGAAAAAAAAATCCCCTTGAGAGAGAGCACTAGAGGAAATTCTGTATAGAGAGTTTTTGTCGAATTCGTCATCGAATTTCGATTGCAGTGTTGTGGTGTTGTGGTGATAGCTCAAGTTTCGTGGTTATCATCCCGACGGTGAGGTCATTGTATTGAGATTCGTGGTTCCCTGGATTTTTGCGATCTGCTCATTGAGGTATACTCGAAAAACCTAACTTTTTACGATTTCAAAAATTGGTCATGTTTCCGCATGTATGCGTGCATATAAATCCGACAAACCTAAAAGACACACTGCCTTGTGTGCCTATAAAAGTAAAAGAGACAAATCATGATAAAAATGAGTCGAATAGTGTTCATAACAATCGTAGAGAAAGAGAGAGAGAGAGAGAGAGAACAAACCTACCAATACCTTGAAGTTGCAGTATTACCAAAATTGGATATTGCTACTTCTAACATTTCTTATCAATGAAAGCATGGCTACATCTTTATTTCCTTCAAAATGCCATCTTGATACAGGATTTTTTCCAAACAGAGCCAATGTTACCATAATAAATGATTTGGGGGCGGAATAGACTTAACTGTTCATTGTAAATCTAAAGACGATCTACTCCATCCCAATAAAAGTTTTCATTTTGATTTCTTCCCAAATATTTGGAGAACAATACTCTTCTATTGCAGCTTTAGGTGGTCCAGTCAGCTGAAATGGTTTGATATCTATGACAAACATAAAGATTTGATTTTTGCAATAGATGCAGTTGGAAAGTTCATGCAGATAAGATCTACAGGTACCGCTCAAAAACTTGAAAGTTCGACCTTTGTTATGGATGGAACCCGCCTTCTCAAGTAGGGAGTCGAAGTAACTCTTCAAGCTTTTACAATGATGGAGAAAAGAAAATTCTCCATGGTTAATCTGATAGGAATGTGGCTATACGCAAGTTTTATGGCGTTAGATTTATTCTCAATATGCAGAAGCATGGAAATATAAATTTCTCACAAAAATAAATAAATCGAAATTTTTCGAGTTATACCTCAATATGCAGGTCTCCAAAATAACCAAACCGTGAAGTCTCTCAATCAAAACTCTCGATCAGAATGGTGATAACGAAATCAAACTACCACCACTATATCATGAATCTCAACCCAAAATCTGATAATTTCAATGACAGAAAAAATTTTCTGGTAGAAATTTTCTCGATCCCCCAATGTTTACTCTAGAAAAATATATTCTTTTTCACAAATTTCTCAATCTCTCACTTGGCAATACTCAATTATCTTTTTGATCTACACTCAATCCCTTATTGGAGAGGTTAATCCTCAATCCATTAAGTGTCGCTTACGTGAAAGATTATTATGGAGAGTCATGGGGATGGAGTTATCACATTATCCTTGATTCAAATTTAAATAATTTGAATTACTTGCCCAATAATAAAAAAATGCTCCTATATGGGAACATTAATCAGAATCTCTCACTTATATATGACGGCATTTTACGTCTGTTGTAATATCACAACTCATGGGATCTTACACATCACCCTATTGGATTTTCATATAGGATTGAATATCGTATGACCGACAAATACAGTTGCAAGCAAAATCTCATCGATACATCTATTAGAATGATCAAGAAACCACTGTTAATACAAAAAAAAACTCGTTGTACTCCAAACTCAACACATTACATCCATCGAGTCACTTGCCTCATCGAAAGTGATCACCAATCGTTGCTCGACTATGTATTCACTATTATGTTTTGAATCCCAACATGAATAAACATAATAGGTCGATAGGTAAATATAATATAATAATATAATATCAATTTGTTTTTCTTATCCCTATTAACATCTATCCATCTTAATTAAGTTGTTTTTCTAGACCTTTCCTAGACCTACTCCGCAGATCTCATTATCTTCCAGACCCTTGGTAAACACACTAAACTAGTATACAATAAACCAAAACTTTAAGAAATAGCCAAAAGTGATAAAGGTACCGGTGGGTCCATCCAATGGATCTCGGGTTTCACATAATGGGCACAAGAATCAAGATTACCTCATCATCTCAAATAATAGCTCCCACTATCCGATAATCAATTTATCACACGTGGTATGAAACACGTGTCACAGTATTATTTCCTCATCTCTTAAAAGGGAAAATGTTAGATTTCTCTAATACTGTATAGGTATACAAGACTCAGTCTACACATAAGATTTTATTCAGAGATTTTTTAAAGAGTACCTCAGAGACGATATCACTAGCCACATATGATATTTGAAATATCAAATCTGGCTACTTATAGATAACATAAATTGGGTATGTCCATGTCGATCATATTGTACATGACCTCATTCTGAACACATATCAGGACGAATTATATTCTAACAGAACCACTCTCAAAGTATCTTACGCCTAGAAACCGTTTTATCTCCGTTCACTCAGAGTTGTAGGTAGTCACTTGTGTGAAAGAGTCAATTTCTTTTTATTGTATAACACCTTTAAAAAATATACGACAATCAACAAGTGTAATAAATAAATAACTGAATAATGCATATATATTATATATAATAATGAGTATCAAAACATCAATGTAGTATATAATGAGAAATGTTAAAATATATGTAAACCTAATGATTCCTTATGTCATGCAAAGAAATCTCTTATAATAGGTTTGGTGAACTAGTCACCAACCATGCTATGTGTGGAAATGCACTTAATCGTCACTTCACCCTTTTCGATGATGTATCTCACAAAATAGTATCTAATATCAATATGCTTGGTTTTGTTATGATACTTATGGTCTCAGGTGTAGGCAATAGCGGTCTGATTATCACAATAAATCTTTAATAGCCTCTCATTATCTACCATAACCTCTAAGTCATCTAAAAATCTCCGAAACTAAACACTCTCATGAACTGCCGCTAAGCATGCCACAAACAAAGCCTCCATCGTAGATAGAGATATATAGATTTATTTTTTATTACTCTATAATATGATAATGTTATTGAGCAAGGTAGCAAAATCTGATATTGATTTGTGTCCATCCTGATCACCACCCCAATTAGCATCTAATACCCAATGAGATGAAAATCACCTCCTCCATAACACAAAAAAAAAAGTCTGCAGTTCTCTTAAGATATCTCAAAATTCTTTTTACATCTCTCTAATAACCCCTTCCAGGATTCGATTATTACCTACTCACTATATCAACTATAAAACAAATGTCAAGTCATGTACATAATTTTGCATACATCAAACTATCTATTGCACTAGTACAAAGGATTTTACTCATCTCTTTTATCTCTTTCTAAATTTTAGGACACATGTTAAGACTCGGTCCATCGCCTTTAGGGATGGGATATCTATGGGGTTGCAAGCACTCATCCCGAGACGCTCAGAATCTTTTTGATGTAAAACTCTTGTGAAAGAGCCAACGTCGATCTCAAACGATCCCTTTAGGTCCTAACTATGAGAATTAATTGAGTCTCACCTAGATCTTTCATATCAAAATTCAACGATAACCAGTTTTAATAGTCATCAGATACTCTTTGTTGTTCTTGACCAACAGCATGTCATCCACATATAAGGACATGGTCACAAAGGAGACAGAAGAATATATCAAATACACGTAATGATCTTCCTCGATCATCACAAAACCATAAGATATTACCTTCTCGTGAAATCTTAGGTACTACTACCTAAATTATTGTTTAAGGCTATATATCAACTTTCGAAGTCAATAGAACTTGTCCTCCTAACCTACAGGAACAAAGCCAAATGGCTGTTCATGTAGATCTTCTTATCTAAACTTTCATTCATGAAGGTAGTTTTGACATCCATCTAGTGTAACTTTAAATTCATATCCGCGACAATCGCTAAAAGTAAATGGATCAAGATAAATTTGACTACTATGGAGAAAGTCTTCTCGTAGTTCATGCTTTTAGTTTGAGTATAACCCTTCACTACCAGACGGCTCTTATACCTCTCCACTAATCTATTAGCCTTTCTCTTGATCTTGAGAATCCATTTATTTGTAATAGCCTTTCTACTCTGAGGCAAATCAACTAGATCCTAAAATCCATTGGTTTTCCATGAATTCATCTCTTCTTCTATGACCTTCTACCAATAGCATTTCATAGGACCCTCAAGAGCCTCCTGGACCGTTTTGGACTCCTTATCATTCTCAAGAGTCAAAATGAAGGTCACACCCTCAATCGAAAAACGACGTTTAAATACGAGTTCTCGACAACTCCTACGAAAAAGAAGAATCTCTTCACCTCTGGATGGATCGCTCTCACTAAAATAAAGATCCGTAACAGGTTCTTGGGTCCCTTTATTGGGCTCAGGTGAACCACTAGACCCATCTATCTCATAAAATGTAAAATCCCGATCAATTTTATCTCTATTAGGGAAATCATTTTCAATGAACATAATATCACGAGAATCAATTTCAATAACAATGTCATCTATATGCTCACCTAAACACATACCCCTTGGAGTGTTTTGAGTATTTTATAAAGATACACTTCTTTTCTTGTGGGCCTAACTTGCCATTTGCATGTGAGAAGTGTGAATATATGCAGCACATCATCATGACCTCAAGTGGCTAAGGTCAAGCTATCTCTTTGTCTAAAACCCATATCTAGTACTGACTACAAACTTTGATAGGACACAATTAAGAACGTAGGTTATAGTCAACAAAGTATCTCCCCAAAGGGAGATAGGCAAATTGGTCTACATCATTATAAACCTTACAATTTTCAATAAAGTCATATTTCTCCTCTCGGCTAATCTATTCTACTGAGAAGTAGCAGAAATATTCAGCTATATTGTAATACTCTTTTAAAAACAAAGCTCTTTGAATTATCTAAACAAATACTCGCGCTCTCAATTGGTTCTGAGAGTTTTCACTCTCAAATCTAACTGATTTTCAATCTCGCTAAATCTCCTCAAGCATTTCAATGCCTCAAATTTGTATGAGATTAGATAAATATAACCGAAATGTGTGTTATCATCAATGAGAGTAATAAAGTATACAACTCTATTTTGGGCTCTCACGTTCATAGGGCCACAGATATCGGAGTAGACCAACTATAATAGAGTCTCAGCTCTCATTGTCTTGTCAAATGGTTTCCTTGTTACTTTGCCGGCTAGACAAAATTCACATATAGACAACTCACCTTAGTTAGCGAGCCCAACAGACCACTCGCTGCTAATCGGATCATCCTCTCTCGCCCTATGTGTCCAAGTGTCATACATTCATATCATCATCAATACAATTAGATGTCAAGACAATAGAGGAAGAACAAAGATTACCATTAAACAAAATATCCAGTGCATATAGTCCATTATGAATAAAACCAGAACAAATCAAAAAACTATCATAATAAATAAAAATATATGAGTTTTCAAAAGACAAGGTATATCCTAGGCGATCTAAACAAAGTACAGAAATATGGTTCCGTTAAATATCCAAAGCATAAAGTATATCATGCAGATATTAGAGTCTGGCCACTTTGTAACTCCAACTTGCAAGTGTCAATCTCTCTAACGATGATAAATGCTCCATTCCCCATGTTAATTCTCCAGCCTAAGGACTTATTCGACAAAACTTCACATACATACTCATATCTCAAGCTTCATGGTCAGTGTACCCTGAGTCTACAATCCATAAAGGAGAGGAATTAGTAAGCATCATAGTATAGGAGACATAGCTCAAATCATGTACAAAAGAATGACATATCTTCGACTCATCACACTCATTAGTGAAATGATCAAATTTGCTACATACATAGCACTTCATTTTGGCTTTATCAAGCTCCTTCTTCCGATACTTTTGTACTTTGTTGTCGGATTTTTTAGATAGTTTCTTTTTTTCTTGGTCTATCAAGCTTACGCCATTTACATTTGGTGCCTCTGGAATCGTTGCTCAACTCTACCACATAAACATGACCCAAGTGCAGCATGTTTACCGACAAGTACTCCTCATCGAGCTCACAGTATCTGCACATGTCAGTAAAAATATGAATACTCTCATCAAGCATGAAGTAGGTTTTCATGGTCTTCCATGAATCAAGCAATGACTAGATCACACTCAGTATCTGAAACTCATCCGAAATGAACTTATCCACATTCCCTAGCTTGGCGATCATACTCGACATTTGCATCAAATGTTACTTTATTGCATGATTTGCCCTTTTCTTATAATTGAATAATTTATAAATTAGTATCCTCACCTTAGGAACTATAGAGCATCATAGTTCTCTTTTAGAGTAAGCTAAACCGACATAGCTATAGGATACTTCTCATAGACTAGAATCATATCATCGTGTATATTACTGATCAGGATTGCCCTAGTCTGGTTATCCTTCTTTTTTTACACATGCTAGGCCTCTTTATCCTACCTTCCCTGAGGTGTGGTACCCTCCCCCAGATCTACCATCTCGTGCCTTAGAGTATCAGAAAGATCCTACTCCTTGAAAGCAAACTGAATCTTCTAGTGTTAAATGTTGTAATTGTCACCATTCAGTTTTTCCCCTTACAAAAATCTAGTATGATAGTTTTCAAAATAATCAGTCTATAGTATACAAAAACAGAAACGTTAGTAATTTATTGATATTTATTCACATATTTTGTGCACCATATAAATCAACAAATACAAAATAGCTTGAATGTGAATTCTAAAGCAAACGAATGGATCAATGGATCAATCCCCTACAATGTGGAATTGTATCAATAGATCAATGGACCCTTAAAAAAGTGGAAAATTCCACTTCAGAATAGGTTGGCACACATGCCAAATGTGCGGCGCATTTGTCACGTGCCTGCACACGTGCAACCCGAGTCCCAGGTCATGTCCCGGGTCAAGATGCAAATTCGGGTTAGAATCGACCTGAACCCAAAGCAAACCGTCATGCACCTTCATCGTGCATGACCTCCATGCACTCACTTCCCACACTGCACACACCTCAGAACGCGTGATGTGCATGTGCTCGTGGACCCAATTTTGGTTTTCTTCGTCTGATGTGTCTACAACCGGGTTTGCATGACCCGACTACTAGAAATGCCTTTCCAACCACTTTTTGATGCTAATTTCTACCGAAAACTATAATTTGAACTTCCCTATTCATCTTTGACTCAATTTTGGAAGAATCAAGCCCTAATCTTGACAATTTAAGAGTCCTCCATCGTGGCCCATAGAGAAACTCGTTTTTTGGTGATCAAAACTCACAATTAATGCAACAAATATGTAAATTAGAATATCAAGAACACATATAAATCATTTTCATAGATCAATTTGTTTTCATACTCGACAGATATAAGGTTTTATGGTTGGTATAGTCAAAAATTTTAATCAGACATTCATGATCTAAACATACTCTAAAAATTCAATAAAAATTATATTCGTAATCCTTGGATTATAAGTAATCTTATAGTATTATCGGATTCACGAAATTCATTCATGATCTAAATCCTAAATTTTACCTTACACATTTTTATCCCAAAAAATTCTAAAAATTTTTTAAATAAATCTAAACATGCTATGATACTAATGTTACAAATAAAAAACAACCCATGCATTACATGGTTTAACACCTACACGCCTCTAAACAAGACCCCCAGCCAGGTCCTGTTACAAATCATAAACAACCCCTACATTAGATGGCCTCCTCGCTCTATGGGAGATGTTGCTAAATAAAACAAAGCTAAGTACTGTCACTTCCATCGAGATTACAGCCACACGATAAATGAATGTAAGAAACTCAAAGATGAGCTTGAGTTCTTATTTCGAAGTGGAAAGCAGCAAAGATTTATCAGCAAGGAAGGGAGAGATTTTCCCTCTCTTAATTGGCAAACCCCGTCATGAGAGAACGAATCGAATGAACAACCAACTGGCAGATCGGCATGCAACTGAACAAATAGGGTGATCATCCAAATCCATAATGAGCACCCTCTTATGGCCTTACATCCCCACTAGCATCTTCCCGACTCCAGATCCACACTTTCAAAGTAGTCTATGGAAAGACGAGGCTGAACGTATGGTTGCACTGATCTTTTACATGGCCAAGGTTCCTCTGCTGTCCCTCAAGAAGTGCTCACAACTCGCATCAACAAATTGCATGAGGAAAAAAGACCAATCATTGGTTTCACTGCTGATAACGTAGTAGAATTTAACCCAAATCATCACGATCCCCTCATTGTCACTGTCAAAATCGGCCAATACGAGGTAAGAAGTATCTTCATTAATCAGGAGGCCGGACGTAACCTCCTCTATTGGGATACCTTCCGGTGCATGGGTTTCAATCAAACATATCTTCAACCCCACGTCGGGCCAATCAAAGAACTATTTGGTGAATGGATATACCCCGATTCCAATCCCGATCACTTTCGGCATACCACCGAACGACATAACAGCAGTTACTATCTTCAAGTGGTCAAACTTCCTTCGCCCTACAATGCAATCTTAGGCAGGCCATGACTGAATGCAATGGAAGCTCTACCGAGTATTAAACATATGAAGATCAAATTCAGAACCTTTTTCGGTATTGGAATGCTATCCTATGATCAGGAACCTCCGATACCTCCCTCCAAGTAATTTTAATTCCCTCATTATATCAGCGACCTCTGGGTATGTTTCAGCTACTTTGTCTTAGGATCTCATTATATTGGTTCTTATTTTATTTCAATAATATTTCCATCTTCTGTGTCGATAGCTAACATGTATATCATCTTATCCATTGATTCCCAAACGAATGTAGCGTACCATCAATAAGAGATGTTACTCCCAAATAGGTAGACACAGCCGATCTTATCGATTAGTTTTCTAATGAACATAGCATGCCATCAATAAGGAATACTACTCCTAAACGGGTAGGCACGGCCTATTCTATCGGTTGGTTTCCTAACAAACGCAGTGTGCCATCAATAAGGGATACTACTCCCAAACGGGAAGGCACATCCCAAACGGGTAGACATGGTCCATCCTATCAGTTGATTCCCTAACGAACAAATATGTCGTCAATAAGAGAAACTACTCCCAGACGAGTAGATACAGTCCATCCTATCGGTTGATTTCCTAACGAATCTAGTGTGTCATCAATAAGGATGCTATTTTCAGACGGGTAGACATGGCTCATCCCATCAGTCGATTTCCTAATGAACGTAATATGTCACCAATATGGGATGAGACTCCTAGGTGGCTAAATAAACAAAAGCATGCAGATAAAACCTACTGAGAAATCTTATCAGATAATAAATAGAATATCTTTCGGTAATAATGTACATACTTATCAAGTGAAACTCAAAAGCACAAAGAGTTCTTCATTAGGAAAAATTACATAGATTCAAGGGGAATAGAGGGTAACGCAAGAACTTCTAGAGGAAAAGACTCTACAACTGCTTGGGACATATCCGACCCCACGATCTCCTAAGGAGTGTCAGCAGGATGAACAGAGACCAAGCTTTGATCCGATACCCCTTGATCGGTAGTCTCCTTACTAGATGGCAAAGCTTTGCTTAAACCTACCCGGTGAATAAGCTTCTTATCATGCTTCAACTTTTCAGTCAACCTACGTTAAGAATGATGGTAGGTCTCTGTATTCTTGGCGAAAGACTTTCCAAGTTTGGTCACTCTCTACCCGGCAGCTAGAACCGACTCCTCACACACCTAAGCCAGCCTTTCAGCATCCTGCAAACGTACTTCATGCAACTTTGCCTCTTCCTCTAATTCCTTGCAATGCTTCAATACCGAATTCAAGTCAAGCTACAAGCACCTAATCTTTTCATCTTATCGGCGAGCGCAGCACTAGACACCTTCTCTACCTCTACATCCTTCCCCTTCTATCCAAGTACATCCTGCATTGTCAAATTTTGACTACCTAATTGATCAACGTACTTCTCTAAGTTCCCGATCATCTGTTTCCTTTGTTACTTCTGGAACTCAATCAGAGCCATTTTCTATATGGAACAAATCAAGTCGGTCGATAGAAGAAGAAAGGGTACGAGAAGTTAAATTCATAAAAAATCATACCATTAAACCAAGGGACTGTATAGCTTCATCAACCTATACAAGAGATATTCTATTCAACTCTAGCTCTGAACAATGAAAGTCGAATCGATCAACCACCCAACTCGCCTTGGTTATATCAACATAACTATACTAGTTGTCCCATTGCAACCATGCCCCGCTCTTTTGAACTCTTCCGACCGTCAAAAGATCAAACAGGAATAGAAGGAGGAAGGGATATTCTATCGACCATCTTGAGCTTCCCCTTACAAGGGGGCCATAAGGGAACAGTGAATGATGGCCCAAACATCTCCTCTACAACAACAGTAGGAGCACTTGGTTCCTCCGACGACCTCATTCCCATGGTTGCCACATCGACATCCTCAGGCTCCTCTACCTTGGGAATCTCTCCCACTAGAAAATCTTTACTGGGTTTACCAACCGCCGCTACTAATGGGGGAGCATGGCCCTTAGGTGTTAAACTATCTGTCTTTTCTGACCTAGTAGCCTCCGACTCATAGTACCTCAATGAAGTAGGGGACTCACACCCCCTATCTCTCCAGTGTCCTCTCACTCCACTAAGGACTTCAGGAGTTGTACTTTCCTCCTCTTTGGTATAGAAGACACAATGCCTAACAACCGAGTTTCAGATGCTCTCTCAGTTTCCTTTGAAGATCTCTTTGCATTTGGCCTCACTTGCTTTTCGGTAATGACCTCTTTCAAGACAACATCCCCACGAGAAGATACAGCACTGACAAGCTTCTTATCCTTCCTCTCTAGCAGAAAGGATCTATCAATCTTTCTCTTTTCCTGAGTAACAGACCCACCAAAGACAATATTTGGTCATCCACAAAAGACTCCACACAAATACTTCTCTGTGTAAATGTGCAATAATTGCCAACTGAATGCACTATCTTAGAGTGACGAAAGGGAACTGAAGGTTTCGACCCTATCGATAGCTTCCCATCAACCCTTGGCAACTCTGGCATAAAATCTCTATACAAAACTCTACAAAGAAGTATTTATACATCCAACTCTTGCCGATCATCTCTTTGTAGTAGAACTTCCAATTGGACTCAGGTTACGTTTGTAATCTAAACCAACCCTAAGTGGAACCTTTGCTCTTGCATCTCTTCAACAAAAAAATGGTCGTCAAAATTTTAAAATCAAAACTAAAAGGACAGAAATCTAATAGAGAAATCACGGTAATAACTAAATGCCAAGAGCTCAGAATGAGTCTTGTTGGAAAGATGTTCTAATGAAGTAGCACTTCCCCAATTGGACCGGTTTACGAAACTTTCGGGTTGTATTTTACAGCTTGTTTATACATGGAACGCGATCCGTTGGCGCTACGTTAGCCTTATTTTCATCAGTAGCTGACACGGGAACGTAGTCATTCCCTAACAACATGTTAGTTTGAACTTCACGGAGATCATCCTCTATCATCGTGCTCCTAATGTCCCCAATCCCTAAATGAATTTCTGATAAGGAACCTTTAGCCATTATCTTGAGATAAATCTTTCTTACGGAGAATTAACTCACAGAGCGTTTCTAGAGGAGACAAAAATGTCAAAAGTAATGCCTACTCCATTCGAACGCCACGTCTTATGAGACGTGCTGGGAACAATTTGCGAGAATCAAAGTATCACGTACCACATTAAATAGATTGTACCTATGTCTTTTCGAGTTTCCATTCGGTATTTACTACTAACTACTTACGTAACCCTTCCTACGGAACGATCCCATATGTCGGGGGCAAATGATGGGACATAGCCCAAAGGGCCTCCATCTCGAACCCTAAATTCTTCATTCCCACAATCCCATGGGGACTCTACACCATACCAAAACGTGTCAATGATAAAGGATTTATCTCCCAAAATGGTGGACACGGTTCATCCTTCTATAACCAGTCGGCTAACCTTAATCAGCAGCAATCTGACCGACTTATGGTTTTAATCGGTATCCCTTAGAAAAGCTCAGACAATACCTCTCCCGTCGCTTATGACTGATAGTCTCAACTGGATGCTAACTGGCCTCATGCCCATCTATGAGACCTCCATCGGTTCTATCTCTGCTGGTCAAAAGCAATATTCACACTAATGTTGACTTACCTAACTGGTCACACAATGAGCTTCCTAGATCACGAAAGAAATCTTTAAAATCTAATCGATAAAAAAGAAAATCTTCTCGGTCCACTGGACTTTCTCAAATGATAATGATATCAAATCTCTTGAGAATATTTGAGTATGATTCTAAGATCTTGAGACATCTCCACAATAAAATTAGGGTTGTCATACCTCGAAGGCATACGGCTTACGAGATACATGCCTATAAATACATCATGCACATAGTTACCCAAGTACATTCTCTCAGAATTACACACTTTACACACGAAGCTGCACAGGCTCTCATTTCTAGACCTTCTCTCGACTCAATCTATTTCTATCTCTTTCGAAAACTACCCTTTCTGAATTGAGCGTCAAAGTTTTTCTTGTTGAAGTACCCTTCGGCCGTTTTTGGAGGTTTAATCTCATTGGTTGAAACAACTATCAAGACTCTTACTCGAGTCTAAGAAACCGGTATCTATAGAGTCAAAACCCACCTTTAACGGTCTCCATGCTAACTAGAGAAAATCTATGCTCGGTAGAGAAAATCTAAGTGCCCATTAGAATGACACACTAGAGATACTTGCAACAGAATTCCGGTGACTAAAGAATTAACCACAACACCGAACGCAAATGTGACACTATTCTATAATTTTTTTATTCGACACTATTCTATAATAAAACACAACATTAATTCTTTTTTAAGTAGCATTGATGTGCCACGTTAATTCTTTTTGAGAAAAGATAATTTAAAAATAAAATATAAAATGAAAAAAAATATGTTTTTAAAATTATAATTAAGATTTTGCTAAGTATAGGTTAAACATCAACAACGCAAAGGAGAGAACATATTTTAAGTTATCAAACTAACTAAATTTTATATAACATTACACTTATTTTAATCTTTTGACATGCTAGGATTAGAAAATAGATAACAAAAATAATTTTTTTAAATTTTCAAAATTTTCTAGCTCTTTTTCCCTTTGACTACAAAACCTCATTGCCAGCGTTCGCAAGAAAAACTCAAAAAAGAATATTTATTGTGCCCTTTTCATTTCTCTCTTATCTCTAATCCTTTAAATGCCTCTTAAGCCTCAAGTTTTACATGGTTTATAATTTTGTGTATATCAAAAGTTATTCATTTATATTTAGTATAAATTTTTTTTAGTTACATGCAAATTTAAACCATGAATTACGGGATTATAAGAGCAAAATTGTGATCACTAAACTATATTATTAGGACTTAATATAAATATATAATATATTACATAATTTGTTGAGAAGGAGATTGAGTTCAAAAAATAAAAGAAAAAAACAAAAGAGGAAAAAGAGATAAACTTTTTATTAGTAGTCAAAATGTTTTTCAAATGTGGTAACGACATTGATATAAATATTGATTTAAAATTTTTTAAATTAAATTTGATAATATTAAAATCGAATCAATAAAAATATTTTTTGGAATATCAATTAATTAAAAAAAATCTCCGTATTTTTGCATTTTATGTATATTAATTAGTTAGTTTGTCCGGTTAAAAGTTGAGTACACTGCACGCGCACGCGCACACGCACGCGCACGAGAAAGGGAAAAGTTTGAGGATCTGGAAAACCAGTACCGAGGCCCTAAAAGCGCTAACGGGTAAAAACCCTACCCCGACTGCGCCGCCCTGCGGCCCTAAGAGGATCGTGCCGGTTTACTCCCCCGCAACTCTTCTCTCTCTCCTCACAGCTTTGTGACCCGTGAGGAGTGAGTACGAATTCCAGTTTGCTCAGGTCAGATATATGCTCTCTCTCCCTCTCTCTCTCTCTCTCTCTCCCCCCGCCCCTTCCCTATTGAACAGCTACAGTTATACATAGAGCTGCTACAGGTAGCATGATAGCCAAAACAAATGCTTTTATCAAACATCGAATGGTCATCACTTCGTCGTATAACTACTTACTCTCTTTGGCTATTGTTATTTCCCCACCTTGTTCTAAGCCCCCTATTCTGTTTTCCCGTTTATACTCCGCCGCCGCTTTAGCAGAACAAGAAGTGGAGTATAATCCAAAGAACTCCATTGATGTGTTTAAGGAATGGGGTTGCACTGATGATGATATATCCCATATACTTCGCCGTAGACCTTCTTTGCGCAACGCTGATCTTCCCAATCTTCAATCTAAGCTCAATTTGCTCAGAGGTTTGGGTCTGACATCCTCTGACCTAGTTAAGATTGTGAATTGTCGACCCCGGTTCCTCAATTGTCGTATTAATAATTGTTTTGATGAGCGCCTTCAGTTTCTTCATAAGTTGTTTGGGTCAAGGGATATGCTTCTCAAAGCCATTGTTCGAAACCCATCTCTTCTCACTTATGATTTTCACACCAAGATTAAACCCGTCATAGGTCTTTACGAGGAATTGGGGATTCATGGCAGTGACCTGGTTTCAATGCTGTTAGCTCGTCCAACTTTGATTCCTCGAACCACATTGAATGAAGAGAAGTTGAATTTTATTCATAGGACTGGAATTTCCAAGGATTCGAGGATGTATAAGTATGTGGTTACCCTTTTTGCCATTTCCCGTCTCGAGACAATCCGTGAAAAAATGGCAAACCTAGAAAGATTTGGGCTTTCAGAGGATAAGGTGTTCGGCCTGATTGGGCGATCCCCACTTTTGCTAACTCTTTCAATTGACAAAGTTCAGAGGAACATGACTTTTGTACTTGGTTCACTAAAGCTTTCCGCAGATGTGATCTTGACGCACCCGTTTTTGTTGTATTCAAATCTGGAGACTCTGTTAAGGCCAAGATTTGCTCTCATTGGGAGATTGCGTGTTATGGGCCTTATTCCACAAATTAAGGGTACTTCTATGCTCACATTATTGAGGATGAAAGAGAAGAGGTTTTTGAAGGCCTACGTTAAGTGCCATGAGAATGATATTGCGAATGAGTTGATGGAATTTTACACAAATGCAAGGGGCGTCAAGAGGTTGGCAGAAGCCTCAAAGAAGAGTTATTGCAAGGGATTCCCATTCTAATGATATATGTTTACCAGGTGCCGATTCTTTTGTTTCTTGCCTATTTTTTGTCTTTAAATGCTTCGCGTAGTATGGTTGAACCTGTTATATGTCTTGTCCATCGGAGCATTTATCATATCGCATACTTTATTACGATATCTCATTGTTATTTAATAAACCAGTTTTGTATTGCATATGGCTTATGATCATTTTATGTGTCTTTTACCTTTTCTGTAAATGGTATTCCCAGGAATATAATTCTAAATTTGCATTTCACCTAATAGTGGAAAATAAAGCATCCACACATTTTTTGCATTGGGAAGAGGAAACTTCTACCGAGATTGATCAAAGGGATATGACACGTGATTCTCTCTTGTAGTGAATGGTGGGCAAAATTCTGTTAACGGATGTCAGTTGTAGTCATTTGCTGCCTGCTTATCAACCTTACTTTGAATGCTCCCAATGTGTCACTTTCTCAACTGAATATGAAGTTGACGATGAGAGTCCACGTCAATATCACACGGTCCAAGTACCTGAAACTTTTGGAAGAAAATATAGAATTGATAAAAGTTCATTTGGATGGAAACTTAAAAGAAGCTTTGAATGTGAGGATGCATTGAGGAAGAGACTAAGGAGGTTATGAGCTACAACGCTGATATGGCATTTTGGCTTAAGACTCTTTGAAAGAACATGGCCTTGGACAAAGCTAGATGGAAGAACTATTTTGTGTTGAGGAAATAAGTTATGTTGTGTTATGGTTGAATTGAGCTAAGCTAAGAAAAATAATGATCAATTAAAACCCATTAGACATCATTGCTCAATTAAACTACAAAATCTGATATGGCATTTTAGTTAAAGTCTCTTTGGAAGAACATGGCCTGGGACAAAGCTAGATGGAAGAACTATTTCATGTTGAGGACATAAGTTATGTTGCATTATGGTTGAATTGAGCTAGGCTGCAAAAAATAATGATCAAGTAGAACCTATAAGACATCATTGCTTGATTAAACACCTTTTATTTTGTATGCCACGATGCTGCAACTATTTATCAGCAGCCCATCGGTCTATGGTGGGTAAGATGGAACGATGATTCGAATTTATTTACATTTCTTTGAACTATTGTGTGAGATGTTTAGACTAGTGAAGTTTGCTAGAATCTCTCTTCCCCAGTATTTCTCAAATGTGGCTTTCTGTTTTCTCTGGTTTAATATGTTTAGTATGCGGATTTGTGGCAGTTGCTTTGCCATGAAGGTGATCTGTTGATTGCGAAGATGGCCCTCTTTCCTTGACTTGAGACGCACACCTGAACTTGTAGCCAATTTCTTTCTCTCTTCTTACATGATATTACTTCAGTATGCACCTCTTACACTTGTATTGTTAATTCATTTAAACTGCTTTTGGCTGCATTTATTTGTCCAGGTTTACATTATGCTTGAAGGTAACCTTCTTTGGGGTTCCCCTTTACAGAGTAACAATCATTTTTGGGTAATCCAGTTTTTCCTCATGCTTGGTCTTAGCTTCATTTTAATTAATTAAACATAATGCTGCAGTAGACTATTAATTTAAGATTATTTGGGAGAGGGAGATAGAAGTCATTGAGGGGAAGAGAGATAACTCTCTGATGTTGTTGATAGTTTGCTTTGGACCCTTCCATTTTGGGTTCCCCCCTAGCTTTTGGTGAATGATGTATCTATTTTTTGTAGATTCTTGCAGCTGGTTGTAAAATGTGACAATGCCGTCCTTGGGTTCCTTCTCTTTGGACACTGATGTTCTTATAGAAGAGGGAGGAGGGAAAAAAATGTTATTTGGCATTGGGCTCTCCATCTTTCCATTGCTAAATGCTGGTGTAGCAGCACAGTTCCCCCTATTTGAGCATGTGCTCTCCCTTTAATATTAAATTTAATAAAATGATTCATCACCACACTTTATGGTCTCACTGTCTGAAAAACATGTTTCAATGTCGTCCTCATTACACGCTCCGACTTGGGAGAACATCTTGATACATCAGTCAATGGCAACTACCTGGACTACTTGGCTGAAGCAAGTATAACATGCTATTCTTGTATCATTTTCAGCCAGATCGGTTTGTTATCCAGCTTAATGCCAAAGATTTCTCTTTTTCTGCTCCCAACTCCCGGCTAAGATATGGTTAAAAAAGAACATGTTGGAAATGCCCACGAGGGTTAAAAAAGAACATGTTGGAAATGCCCATGAGGGGTATTTTCGTAACTTTGGGATATTGGGGTAACTCTCATTATCCCATTAACCGCACAATTAACTTTCCACTAATCACTCCATGATGACTCCCTAATTAACCCTTTGTGTGCCGGTGTGAGATGATGACTATCTTTCTCCCAATTGAGTGTTTGGGAAAACAAGAGACAAAGTGAGGCTAGGGTTTCTTGAGAAATACACACATCTCTAGAGAAAGGAAATACCATGAGGGTTTGGTAATTTTTGCGTAACAAAATTTCCCTCGTCAAAGGATCCACCGGACATTAGATTGAGGTGTTGTGAATATGCGGTGATGATTCGTTTTTCGTAATCACCATCTCGATCAACAATTCGTTCAAAAGATATCGCGACTCTATTAGATCTTGGAGACCCCATTGAGGTAACCTGAAAATTTCGATCTTTTTACAACGCTTCCGTGTGCGTATGTTGTATGAATTAAATCCAACATTGGTATCAAAGCGTTTGTTGGATTTAATTAAAAAAATTTTTTGAATTTTTGGGCATAAAAATATAGGATTAAAAATTTGGAAGTCGAATCACGGATAAGTTTCATGAATCCGATCACACCATGATATTGCCCATAATGTGTAGATCATGAAAATAATTTTTTCACAATTTTTGAAATACTTAGGCTATGAAATTTGACACCAAAGTTTCGGACCCTAATGTACTCGAAACGGGATCCGAAACTTGAAACCTTAGATCTAGCGCTTTAGAGTGCAATTTGATCAATGTGAATGGTTTATTCGTGGTCCTCATGCTTAGATCTACATTTACACATATAAATTGTGAATTTTGGATGATAGAAAACAGAGTTTTAAAAATGGTCGTGAATGGCCGAAATTTTGAATGTTTGATTTGTTGAGCTTAGGGTCAAAATCCAACCAAAATCGAGACAAGGATGGTTGGATGATGCTTAATTGCATTTTTCCGGTGAAAATCAGACGAAAATCTGACCGGGAATGAGTTTTCCAGAATCCAAGCCGAAAGGACCCGTTGTAGGACCCGTCGGGCGAGGAAGAACCGCTCCAACCCTCGGGTGCATGCACAACACGCACGAGGAGGTTCGTGATGAAGCAAGCTGTGGGCACATGGACATCACGCGCGCAAGAGGTGCATGAAAGGTCAATCTGTCCGGTTCGGGTCAGACCCGAATACGAGTCTGACCTATGTACAGACCCGAGTCCTGACCCGGGAGCGACCCGTGAGCACGTGTGAGTGCATGACACACGCGCCGCGAGTGGGCTTGGTGCGTGTAGGCGCATCCAAGCCCTACAGCGCGTAGGTAGGGACCCAACGTGCGCGTGAGACATGCTTTGCGCGTTTAGCGCGTGCGACAAGCTGCTGCCAGTGCGTGGAGACGCGTCGCTGATGTGTGAGTGCATGTGGGCCCTGGCAACGAGTCAGGCTATCTAAAATTGAATTTTTTTTCAATTTTCTAAGGGTCCTACCTCCATAATAGTGACTTTTGTGGGTTTTGGTGTACCGAATCCATATCCAAATGGTGAGATGCGATTCTGGATTGTGGTATATAGTATCCGTTGACTCATATGCTCGTTTTAAGGTCTATATTCAAGTCATTTTGGATTTATTGATTCGTAAAATATACAAAATGTGATAATAAGTATCTCTAAATTACTAATGTCTCTCTTATTGTATTGAGAACTGTCATATTAAATTTTTGTAAAGAGAGTATTTAAATAATGTGATCTGCAAGATTTCACACCGATAGATTCAGTTTATTCTCGAGAAATAAAATCTATTTGAGATTTTAAGACACAAGATGGTGGGCCCCGGGGAGGGTGCTGCACCACAAAATAGACGGGATAAGGAGGTCTATCATGGGTGGAAGAAAGGGCAGCCATGTTAGGGCAGTCCTTATCACTGTCATGTACAATAACTTGATCTCGTTTTATGAGCAATATTCTACGGATATGTTAGTTAAACTCGCTCTAAAAAAGTATTGTGATGTTCTTTTCAGCTTTTAATGTGAAGATGCTGAAGAAAATGGTTGATCATATAATGATGCAACATTTCATGTAAATGTCGAATATGATCGTTGAGTTAAAGAATATAGATGAGTCCATTTCGGATAAAATTCAGATATTGGATGTGATCCAGTCTTTTACCTAATTCATAGGAAATCATGAAAATTTATTTCATGAATGACGAGGGTATTCGTATTTTTACTAATGTGAGTAGGCATAGTGAGCTCGAGGATGAGCGTTTGGCGGCGTGTAAGCCGCACTCGCGTCATGTTTATACAGAGGAGTCGAGTAAGAACTCTCACGGCACCAAGCCAACAGTATAAGCATATGAAAGAGACTCGAGATCCAGATAATGAGGAACCATCCGAGAAAACTGACAACAAGGTACAAAAACATAAGAAAGAGTTTAAATAAGACCAATACAAAATGCTACATTTGAGGTAAATTTGGTCATTTCGCTCATGAGTGTGATGAACGGAAAAAAATATCATTCTTCTTTATGTGACTTGAGATTTGTCTCATTTATTTTGATATTCGCTAATTTTTCTCCTTTGTGGATTGTAAACTCATGAGTCACCAACTATCGTAATTCGAGAAAGGAGCGCGTAAATAGAGTTTCGCCGAATGAATCCTCAAATTATGAGGATTTACGTTAAGAACAGAGTATTTGTCGTTGTTAGAGGAATCGACACTTGTTATGACATTCTTTATATTTCGAGCATTCGATAGAATTTGAATTTTGATACCTTGTCTAAGATTGACTAAGATATGCAAGAAAAACACATGTTTTATTAAATACGACGACCTTTTTGATTTGTTTTGGTTTTGATCCATGATGTATGGAATGCACCGGGTGTTACTACTTCTAATAGTTTTCTTATTATTTTTCTATTACATTTATATCTGATTGCGTAGATGATAATGTAAATGGGTGACATAGTAGACTTGGACACATAGAGTAAGAGATGATGAATCGGTTTGTAATGAGTGGTTTGTTGGAATTGCTAACCAAATTCGAATTATTCGTATGTGAGTTTTGCCTAATTGGCAAAACGACAAGAAAACCATTTGGCAATACAATGGGAGCTGAGACTCCACTACAGTTGGACCACTCTGATATTTGTGGGTTTATAAACATGAGAGCCTGAAATAAAGCTATGTACGTTATGACATTCATCGCATTTCGGTTTGTCTATTTGATCTTACACAAGTCTGAAGTATTAAAATGTTTTAGGAGATTTATTAGCGAAATTGAGAATTAGTTAAACTTGAAAGTAAAAACTCTTAAAACCGATCAATGGCGTGAGTATTTGTCAGAACGACACAGAAAGCGCTGTTTCGAGAAGAGTATCACGAGATTACTGACTATTCTTGCTATTTCTCAATAGAATAGAGTAGTCGAGATATGGAGTAAGACTTTGTTGAAATGGTGAGATCTATGATAGTGTAGATCAATATATCTGTCTCCCATTGAGAAGATGTTTTATTGATTGTGGCCTACGTACTCAACTGTGTCTTATTAAAGTCTGTAATCAGTATCTCATTTGAGCTTTGGACAAGAAGGTAGTCTGACCTTAGCCACTTTAAATTATGGGGTTGTGTCGCGATTTCTTACATCCACACAGCAAGTTAGGCCTGCGAGAAAGTATGTGTTCTTATGTGAATATACAAACGGCACTATTATTGAGATTAAGTCTCGTGATACCACATTCATTGAGAATGATTTCCCTAAGAGAGGTGATATCAATCTAGACGTTACCTCTTTGAGATGGATGAGTCTAGTGACTCGGCGAGCCCTATGGCGGGATACAAAAATCCACTACGGATTTTGGTTCCAGTTGGAGCGATCTATCAAAAGGTAAAGATTTTTCTCTCCTCGTAGGAGTATCGAAGATACATGTACTTAAACGTTGCTTCTCGATTGAGAGTGAACCCCTCATTGTGACTTTAGAAGATGATGAAAAATCCAAAAATGTCCAAGAGGCTCTCGAGAATTCTGTGAAGAACCGTTTGTTAAAGGCCATAAATGAAGAGAAGGAGTTGATGAGAATTAATGGGGTCTAGAATCTAGTTGATTTGTTTAAAGACAAAAAAACTATTGAGAACAAGTAGATTCTCAAGATCAAGAGAAAGGTCGACTGATCGATAGAGAGGTATAAAATCCGTCTAGTAACCAATGGTTATATTTAGACTGAGGGATTTGGAGTGTCAGGGAGTCGTAGTCCAATTTATATCGATCTATTTATTTTTTTGGCGATTGTCACAAATATAGATTTGGAGTCACACCAGATAGATATAAAAACCGCTTTTCGTAATGGAAATCTAGATGAGGTGATCTGCATGAAGCATCCATCTGGGTTCATTCTAGTATATCAGATGGATGAAGTCTGTTGACTTTGGAAGTCAACATACAATCTAAACACTCATCCAAATTGTGGTACCTAAGATTTCATAAAAAGGTGATATCTTATGATGTTATAATAATCGAGGAGGACATTGTGTCTATCTTATACGTGTTGATAACTCTTTTATGATCATATTTTTATATATAGGTGACATTCTGTTGACCAAAAACAATAGAGAGTATCTAATAACTATTGAAATATGGTCATTGTTTATGGGTGAGATTTAATTCATTCTCAAAATCATTATCCAAAGTAATCATTTGAGAATGGTATTGACTCTTTAACAAGATTTCTACATCAAGTAGATTCTTGAGTATTTCAATATGCAACCCAATACATACTCTATCGTTAAAGACGAAGACCTGAGTCTTAACACATATCCTAAAATTTGAAAAGAAATAAGGGAGATGAATAGAATTCTTTACACCAGTACAATATGCATTCTAGTATATGCAATGAGGCATACACGTGTAATGTACAATCTAATATCTGCAATGAGGCGTACACGACTATACGTTTATTTTGCAGTTGATTTAGTGAATAGATATCAATCGAATTCTAAAAGTTGTACACGACCATACGTTTATTTTATCTTCTTAGAGCAGTTAGAAGCAAATTTGTGTAACTCTATCTATGATAGAAACTGAGCTTGTAGTATGCTCAATGGCAATTCATGAGAGTGTTTGGTTCCAGAAATTTTTAAATGACTTATGGGTTGTGACAGATAGTGAAAGGTTAGCGATAATTATTATGATAATCAAACCTCCATTGCCAACAACTAAGATCCTAAGTATCATAATGAAACCAAACATATTGATATCTAAAACCATTCTATGAAAGACACTACCGAGAAGCGTATTGTGACAACTAAGTACATCTTGATATATATAATATCGTGGCTAATCCTTTCATAAAATCTATTGTGAGAGATTCCTTTGTAAGATAAGAAATCATTGGGTTTAGTATACTTTGATATTTCTCATTATGTATTATTTTTTATACTTACTGAAATATATGGCATGCGTGCATTATTAGGTTACAAGTTTATTGTTTCATGCACTTATTTACTGTCATATATCTTGTGAGATGTGATAAAAAATATGTCAAACAGACGTGGTCGACTCTCTCACACAAGTAACCACCTCCAACTCTTAGTGAGCGGAGATGAAACGATTTTTAGTCGTAAGAGATTTTGAGAGTGGCCCTACTAAAATATAAGTTATCATGATATGTGTTCAAGATTAGGTCATCTACGATACGATCGATATGGAAATATTCACATCTATGTTGCCTGTAAATAGCTAGATTTACGATCTCAGATATTACCTGCGATTAGTGATATTGTTTTTGAGATACTCTCTCTGAAATTTTTGGGTAAGATCTTATGTATAAACTGAGTTACATACTTGCACAATGTTAGAAAAATCTGACATATACCCTTTGAGAGATGGAGGAATAACACTGTGGCACGTGTTGCATATCACGTGTGATGAGACGACTATGGGACAGTAGAAGTTATTACTTGATACGATATTGTGATTATGATCCCCGTTCCCACTGTGTGAGACCCGAGATCCATTTGGTAGGATCTCTTGTACCCTTATTACTTTCAACTGTTTCTAAAAATTTTGGTTCAGTGTTGTTACTTTAGTTTGTTTACCTATAGTTCGGAAGATAAATTGAGATTTAAGAAACAAATCTAGAAAAACAGCAGAATTGAGAATGATTTATTGGAGTTTGGGAAAAGGAAAACCAATAAATATTATATCATTATATTGTATTCACAGGTCAACGTGTGATATTAATTCATATTGGGATTCAAATATAATAGTGAATATATAGTCAAGCAAACAATTGAGAATCACTTTCGATAAGAAAAGTGGCTCGATAGATGTAATTACATTAAATTTGGGGTACAGCGAGTTCTTTTTTATACTAACAATGACTTCTCAATCATCCTAACAGATTTATCGAGAAATCTTTGCTTACAGGTATACTTGTCAGTCACACGACGTTCAATCTTGTATGAAAGTCCAACACGGTAATATGATAGATCGCATGAATTGCGATCTTATGACGGATGTAAAATGTTATCGTGTGCAAGTGAGAGATATTGGAAATGCTCACGCGGAGCATTTTCGTACTTTGAGATAATGGAGTAAGTCACATTATCTCATTAACCACACAATTAACTTCCCCCTAATCACTCCATCATGACTTCCTAATTAACCCCTTGTGTGCGAGATGATGGCTATCTTTCTCCAAATTGAGTGTTTGGAAAAAACAAGAGACAAAGTGTGGCTAAGGTTTCTTGAGAAGTACACACATTTCTAGAGAGAGGGAATACCACGAGGGTTTGGGAATTTTCGTGTAAGAAAATTTCTCTAGTCAAAAGATTCACCGGACGTTGGATTGAAGTGTCGTGGATATGCGACAGATTGGTTTTCGTGATCACCATCCCGATCGGCAATCTGTTCAAGAAATATCGTGACTCCGTTAAACTTGGAGACCCCATTGAGATAACCCGAAAATTCTTATCTTTTTACTACGTTTCCACATGCGCATACAGTGTGAATTAAATCCAACAAAACACTTGTGCTTAAACTTGTGAGGTACAGACAAATTTACCTTCTTTAGTTAAAAAAAAAAACGTCTTCCTTCAAAATTTGAACCGAAGTCCTGGAGTCACAGATGACTTTACTATCAAACTGAAGATTGCCCAATTTTTGAAGCTATTCAAATATTTGTGATGTGTGGGGATCTGTCTGCTCATTTATGGCAAGTTCTATGAATCCTGCACCATAAACCATAAGATGAACCATATATTTTGATTTCCTTTATTCTTTTGATCGTATGGGAACTTGTTATTCATCGGGTCTTTGTTTCCGACTACAATATTTTTTGCTCTAACCAGGAGCATGAGTTTAAAGAGCTGTCCGAGGATGATTATTTCTCCAAGAGAAACAAGTTTGCTACCCAAAGCAAAAGCTTGAATGTGGGTATCATGAAGGGATAACCCGAGGACCTAGGTCATCAAAAAGTGGAAAATCAAACAATAGCTTCACTGAAGCTGCTAAATATTTTGTGTAGCTCCTGTATTTTTCATTATGTGTATGTCCAATGATGTACATGAAAGTTGTCTATTTTGAAGTATGTTATTTTTTTTTATAATTATTTATTACGAATTAATTTCTCTGTAGAAGTATTATAAATAACTATTATAAGGTTTCCATTTAAAAATTATTTCTTTAATGATAATTATCCATTAAACCTAGTAGGTTGGATGGAACAAGTGAATTACAATTGTGTATTTAGTTTTTCAAAATAATCAAAAAGTTGCCTAATGTTTAGCAACTCTCTCTCTCTCTCTCTCTCTCTCTCTCTCTCTCTCTCTCTATATATATATATATATATATGATATTTTCACTTTTTTTAATTTATTTTTAAAATGAATATTTCTAAGCTTAGATTTATAAATATAATTTTTGCCATATTAAAGCCACGTAACTGGTAAAGTGACATTTTTGATAGCACAATTTAATATATATCAGTAAAATTGTAATTCATCTTAAACTTAAAAGTTTATGAATCAATTGCTACAATTTTGATTTAGATTTAAATCAAAGGGGCAAAAATTTATGATCATGGGTGATGCTATATTGCATATTCAATGGTAAAATATAAATTCCATTAATAATTTCTTCATAAAAAAGTTATCATTATTTATGAATACTTTAAATATCATATATACAAGTTTTTTTATTCGAAAGTCCGTTAACTTATGAGATTATTTTTTATATAATTATTAAATAAAATAAATTTATAAAAATAATTGTTAAATAAATTAGAATAAAATAATTAAGAGAACTATTGCTAATAAACAGAACTAAAGTGACTAAGAGTTGAACGTGCACCAATTATTCTAAAATCAAAATATGATATAACACAATTTTTCTCCTTGCAGCTATTTTCCGATACCATAAAATGTTGATTCTACGGATAGATAACTAGTCTAATGAGATGGGTTAGTAGATCTCTTAATAAGTTTTAAATTTGAAATTTAAAAATAAAAAAAATTAAATTAAAAGAATTGTCTCTAAATAAGGTTTTACAGACATTTGAACCGCTGGGAACAAAAAGTAAATAAATAAAATGCTTTTTGAAAGTGAAGATCAATTACTCGAGAAATGTGCATGGATCCCCGAAGAACTTGAGGCCCTAAATTGCCTTATCTTGGGCTCCAATGATAACTCAAGGAGCATTAATCAAAGTCCGAGAAATCGACACTTGTTGGCATAGATGGGAAGAATACCTTCGTCCTTTAATCAGGTTAGAAATTCGACTCCCACTGGTACAGAGAAAACAATATTGGGAGACCTCCCCTCAAATGAAACTTAACAGTTAGGTCGATTTTAGATTAGTCAGAGTGAAATCTCGAATACCGAAATGCACTCGAATACCGAAAGGTTCATGAAAAAAAAAAAAAAAAAAGTCCAAGAAAAAGAAGAAGGAAATGACAAAAAGATCTAAGAACCGGTCCAAAGAACGTGGCACAACACTGGACAGAATACCGTCCTGGATCAGTAAATGGGCTTTGGTCCATCAAAGCCCAATCCAACAAGGAAGATGATACAACCCATCTTCGGCCCTCTTAAGGTGACTTTAAGACCACCCAGAGGAGCCTTAATCCAAGCTGAAGAGGATTGCACAGGTGACCCAAAAGAAGCCCAAAAGTCAGGCCCAATATGCTGTCCAGAGTGTGTTCACAATCTCAATCCAATCCGTGAAACATGTGACTTTGGTAGGTGCAATCTCTACATGTTCAAAGCCTGACCTATGTGCTGAAGGAAAGATACTCCATGCACTTGTAAATACCATAGCTCCATGATAATTTGATAATTGGCAATGCTTTAATCACAATGCATGGGAAGTATGGCAGGATGATGGAGGTAGTTCAAGTGTTTAAAACAATGTGTAGATCGGATGTGGTTACATGGAACGCATTTACTGGCGGTTATGCTGAGAATGAACAACCCAATGAGGCACTAAAAGTGTTTAAATTCATGAGAGAAGGAGATTAAGAACCAAATTACATTACCTTGGTGAATGTTCTTGGTGCCTTCACATCTGCAAGTGATCTTGTGAATCATGGAATGTCCATCCATGCTTATATAGTGTTGAATGGGTTTGAATCAAATGATTATGTGAAGAATTCTCTTATTACAATGTATGCCGAATGTGGTGATATGAAGTCATGCATCATCTTTGATGGTTTGGCTTATAAAAGTTCTATCACTTGGAATGCCATGGTTGCAGCAAATGCTTGTCATGGTCTGGGGAAGAGGCTTTGAAGTTCTTCAGGGCAATGCGTTGTGCTAGAGTAGGTTTAGATCAGTTCAGCTTCTCAGGAGTCCTTGCTGCAACTGCCAACTTGGCTATGCTGGAGGAAGAAGAACAACTTCATAGCTTGTTTATCAAACTTGGATTTGATTCTAATATCCGTGTCATAAATGTTACTACAAGCGTCAACAGGATGATCATGACTTCTAATACTGGGGTGACCTTGGCTTTTGTTTCGATTTTCTGGTGTATGAAGAGGCTTCTTCTTTGGATTTGCCCTTTACTGGATCTCCTCCCCCTTGCTCCTTAATTTTCTCCCAGTTAGACTGACAAGGAGGTTCTTTGATCAAAAAATCTGCTCATGTTCTTGAATCTACAAGTGGAACCTATTTTCTACTAATATAATATCTCTTGATGTGTATCTTTGGTTAGTTATCAAAATATAAATTTATTTTCTGAAAAATACTTGGAACAAGGATCGAACCTGCATTGAAAACAGAACCTTGACATGTTTGAGCTACTTTGGAATGCCTTCAAGAACCATCTAGCTTGATTTCTTCTTTGGATCTTTGCTAGATTAGTCATGACCTCTTAGAGTCGGTATAAGCTGGATTCATCTTTGAAGGTTTGAGCAGTATATAAGGACTTTCGATAGCCAATTTCTAGCTCTGCGTGTCTTGGCCAAACAAGGGCCAAGGTTGGCCCCAAATTTTTCGCCAATTGATGTATGCGTTCATTGTCACCGGTTGCACCTTGGAAGCACAAGGCAGGAGGGACTAAAAACCCACGCTGCTTCAAAGAGACATAGCTTTTCAGAGTACAATCGAGAGCTAGTTTGAGGGTTACTTTTCTATCCAACTTCAGAGAAAATTGTCCCCGCATCTGGACTTTTTAGGCACAATATAAATTGTTCCTTTATGCCCACTAGATGTTCATAGAGACACATGACACAGCCTGTTATTGATGTGGAAAAATCAACGGAGCGAACCCACTTTGATTTAGAAAGGAACCAACCCACTCTGATATCATATTGAAATTTTTAGATGTGTTTAAGATAAAACTCAAAGGGCTATGGATGCTTTTGTGAGATGAAACTCAAAGGTTTTCTGGAAAAACATTTGAAGAGTTGAATGAAAAACAAAAGACTATGGTTTTGAAAGAATAAACTCAAAAATGATGGAAAGAATAATGGAGTTCCATTTGACGATATAAGCAGAACATTACATGAATTTGGTGAGTCAATTGCCCATGATAAAGGGATGATTGCCCTAAACAAATGTGGATCAATTGCTCTAAGAAAGAAACTTGGGACAATGACCTAAATTTGAGTGGTTGAGTGGGATGTGGAGAGAACATTCCAACTAGAGAAGGTTGTTTCTTAGTTCCTTGATATCTTCAACATTCTTTTAACTCAATTTTATATTACATGTTTTCTCAATCTCTCAACTTTTTCTCCATTTTCTTCCCTATTTTTTTTGCTTGAAAGAGACTTGTATTTATAGTCCAAGACTCCCAACTACCTGTTAAATAGAGTGTCCAACGGCTAGATTTTCTGGGCTAGATAGCCATTGCCTGGGAAATGCCCAGGCTGCCCCTGGCTTGTAGCCCGTATCCTGTGGCCTGTGACCTGGCATGTGGTCTGTGGCCTATGGCTGGTGACATGTGGACTATGACTGGTGACTCATAACATGTGGCATGTGGTTTGTTACCTCCACATGTCGGTTTGTTACCTTCACAACTCGACTTGTTGCCTTCACAAATCGACCTATTGTCTTCACAAATCGACCTGATGTCTTCATAGGTTGACCTGGTAGCCTGTGGCCTGTGTCTCATGTCCTGTGGCTGGTGGCTTATGGCCTGTGGCATGTTACCTCAATAGGTCAGATCATGTTCTTCATGGGTTGATTTATCAACTTGTCAAGTTGACTGGATTTTACTTCAGTCGACTTGTTTCTTTGGTCTGTTCTGGACAGAAAGCTAGTCCATTTTGGACTGGGTTATAATGTCCAGGATGCCATCTTCTCTTCATTTCCAACATAAATAATTCTCCATCCTTGGTCTTACTCTCGTGAAAAGGCTCGATAACTCTTCTTGTTGCATCAAGAGGGCAAGAAATTGCAATTGTTGCTCTAGTGTTTTTTTCCTGAAAACATACCGCGTTTCTGGAGATCAACATGGCCCGAAAGGAATGGAGCGCCGTCCATATATGCAAAAAATAAAGGTAAGATTTCTTCAAATATTGAGTGGTGAGAATTTTAAGATTTCATGACAATTGCTAACTATATTTTTCTTAAACGTCAAATTTCTTCAAATATTGAATGGTGAGAATTTTTAGCTTCCATGACAATTGCTAATTATATTTTTCTTAAACGTCAATGAACACAACAGATTGATTTTCTTATCCTTCTTTTTCCATACAATTAACTCTTTTTCCACATATGTATAAACCAAGTTACATGAACATTTGTGAAGAGTGTGTCTATGTTGTGCCCGTGAGGCATTTGTCCTTTGGATACAACATAAACCGCACTTTTCAACATTAAATAGATGTTTTTTTCATAATTTCCCCCTCTTGCTCTGTCTGTGTCCTTAAGTCAAGTCAATGCTTCATGAAGTAAATATCATAACGTGTTTCCTATTAATCATAAAAGGTGAAGGTGAATTACGAGTACCCATGGGTTTAACCCATCTACATGAAAGCAAAGCACCCAGTAAGGTTGCCAAAAGCTCATGGGTAACAAGAATGAAAAGAGTGATGCACGACGTGTTCCTTACCAAGTTATTTAAGGTTTTGGATCATGAGATATTTCTATTAGTTTATTTTGATTTTCGAAGGATTGTTATATTGATGTTATTTCTATAACTGTTTTGAGGCTTGCCTATAAATTTATGCACCAAGGATTCTTGAATGAAA
Source organism: Dillenia suffruticosa (assembly GCA_033439265.1). NCBI lineage: Eukaryota > Viridiplantae > Streptophyta > Magnoliopsida > Dilleniales > Dilleniaceae > Dillenia > Dillenia suffruticosa. The sequence continues at coordinate 14,965,316 of JAVTVX010000001.1, forward strand.
GCTTGATTATTGACTTGAACATAAAAGATTTATGTCTCTTGGTCCTGCTTCCCTCATCTGTCTTCTCCTCTGTTCCGTCTGGGTTTCTTTCCAATTCTCTGTTCTCAGTTGCTTGCTTCTTTAAAGAGTCCAAGTAAATATTGAAAAACCGAGTGCTATCAAAACACTTGGATGTCACCTAAACTAGATTGAATCTAATTGTGATAAAGATTTGAATAAGCTTTTCCTTACCCATGAAAACTCTACGATAGCTTTCCTCGAAATGATCCCCAACCACTTCTAGGGGGATCAAAAGCATGTTTTTATGCTTGCTGATGTACTTTAGAAGACCAGGAGCCAAGGCCTAAGCTATCGGAAGAATGACATGTTTTTTATGCTTCTGAAACCTTAGAAAATCAGACTCACTTTTTTTTTGCCCTATTTTTTATCCTAAATTTCATCCGGATTTTACAACATTAAAATCGAAAATTTACTTCTTTTGTTTATACCACCGGTCAGCACTTTTTTTCCTTTTGCAGATTATCAGAAAGAGAGAGAAAGGGAGAGGGGATTTTGGGGCCCTCAGCCTTATTGAGAGAAGGTAGGACAGCAACAAATATCACCAGAAAAATATTAAATATAGATGGTATTAGAACATTGCTCCTGCCAACTACTTTAGTTGCAATGAAGTGGTAACAAACTAGTTAAAGTCAATTATACTCTTTGAAACAATGACAATTCCTCATGTCTGTGAAGTCATAATTCATGTCTTATCTATTCTAGGGAAAACTTTATTTTTCATCCTCGATTGTTTGGTTCAGAATCACTTAAGAGCCTATATTGTTTAAAGCATGTCAAGGTTTGTCCGGTTTCACTAATTAATGTGGAATCGGTAGATTTTAAAATATCTAGTCGAATAATTTTCATCTTATTCATAGAAATTGATGTATCTCATCTATATATATATAATTAGATAGAGAAAAAAAATAAGAAACTAACTCTTAATTTACTCCTAATTTATAGCCATAAAATAGAAACTAAATCAATCATTCAAACATTATTATTATTTTCCTAAAATAAACATTTCTAAATAATAGGAAATATTCCTAAGTAAACTCATCATTTCAACACTTCCCCTCAAGTTGGAGCATAGATATCAATCATGTCTAACTTGGATAGGTGTTCTTTAAATCTGACTCGTGGTGACCCTTTGGTTAAGAAATTCGCAAGTTGTCCCTTGGATGTAATATAGGGTATATACACAAGTTTTTCTTCAATCTTCTCTTTAATGAAATGTCTATCCACTTTTATGTGTTTAATACAGTCATTGTGAGTTGGATTGTGAGCAATACTTAGTGCTGACTTCTTGTCACAGTACAATAGTATAGGATTCTCGCCTTGAAGTAATTAGGATTCTCGCCTTGAAGTAACCATGATTTTTCTTAACTATAGAAGTTCATATATTCCTTGTGCAAGAGCTCAAAGTTCAGTCTCTTCTTGCTACCACTAGTTGCTTTTTGTTCCTCCAAATCACTAGGTTGCCCCATATAAATGTACAATATCTAATAGTAGACCTTCTATAACTAGCTAACTCACCCTAATCAGCATCAATGAATGCCTCTATCTTCCTTGAATCATTTTTCTTGAAAAAAAGTAATTTCCCAGGAGTTCCCTTAAGGTATATAAAATTACGTTGAACTGCTCCTAGATGTTCCTTATAAGGTTCATACATAAATTGGCTAACCACACTGACGGCATAGGCAATATCAGGTCATGTATGAGACAAATAAATTAAACATCCTACCAACCTTTTATATCTACCTTTATCAATGGGGACCTCTCCCTTCTTATACCCTAACTTGTGATTATCTTCAATTGGTGTATCAACTGGTTTACTTTCCAGAAAACCTGTCTCTCTGAGCAAGTCAATGATATATTTTCTTTGTGACACATAAATTTCTTTCTTTGATCTTGCAACTTCCATACCAAAAAAATACTTCATAGAGCCAAGATCCTTGATTTCAAATTTTTTTGCTAGAACCTTCTTCAATTTTTCTCTTTCGGTTGTATCATCCCCTGTAAATAGAATGTCATTAACGTACAAAATTAAGGCTGAGATCTTCCCATCTTAAGACTTTCTGAAAAATAAAGTATGATCGGTTTAAGATTGAATATAGCCATATTTTTTCACTGTCTTTGAGAAACGATCAAACCAGCCTCTAAGAGATTGTTTCAATCCATAGAGAAATTTTTTCAGTTTGCAAACTGTATCAGTGTCATGGACATCTACAAAACCAGGAGAAATATCCATAAAAACTTCTTTTGTCAATTCCGTATTGAGAAAGGCATTCTTGACATCTAATTGTGAAATTTTCTTATCTAAATTAGCTGCAACAAAGAGAAAAACACGAATAGTGTTGAGATTTGCTACCAAGGTAAATGTTTCTTGGTAGTCTATTCCATAAAACTGTGTGAATCCTTTTACAACCAAGCGAGCCTTGAACCTTTTGATTGAACCATCCGAATTATATTTCACTGGGAATACCCACTTGCACCCCACTGTTTTCTTTCCCTTCGATATTGATACACACTCACAGGTTTCATTTTTCCTCCAGTGCTTTGATCTACTCCATAACTGTTGCTTTCCATTCTGGAATACTCAATACTTCTTGGATTGACTTGGGAATTGCTATATTGGTCAGATTAGTAGCAAAAGCCCGATAGGGAGGAGACAACTACTATAGCACATGTAGTTTGAAAAACAATGAGACATACAAGTTCTTTTTTCTTTTCTAAAAGCAATAGAAATATCTAGATCATCAACGAGTGTTGAATTACTTGGATTTTCACAGGTGGCATGATGTGTAGGAGAGTTCTAATTTGACGCATCATAAAGAACTGGTGGATCCAATGACTAGTTCTGCTCAAGTGTGCGAATTCATTCATTTTCCTTTCTTTTCCATCTCTCATAGACAAGTAATTTTGGACTTTGAATTTTCAATTTTGTTTTTTTAGTGATTGTAGTGGGTATTTCTTGATCTGGAAGAGGAATAGGAGTAGAAACAAGTGTCGGAAAGGAAGCAGAGTAAAAATTGACAGGACTGACTGAGTTTTATTTGTCTGCAGGAAGGGTAGGAGTGGCAAATATGAAACTTTCAGAGGTAGGAAATATATCCCAAAAATTGCAATAATCCTCTTCTGTGGTCATATTCTCCCCATGAAGTAAGTTTTTGGTGAAGTAAGGCTGATTCTCAAAGAAGTAAACATACATACTAACAAACATCTTCTTAGTTTTTGCATCAAAACACTTATATCCTTTTTTGTTGGTGAATATCATAGAAAAACACATTTGACAGCCCTTGGATCAAATTTACTACAGTTATGAGAATGGATATGAACAAAGGAGGTACATCCAAATATTCTAAGTGGTAAATTGGTAATCAAGCAGTTTGTTGGATAAACATTTTGAAACATTTCTAAAGAAATCTTGTATCCTAAAACTCGAGTAGGCATCCTATTAATGAGAAATAAGACGGTAAGAATAGTTTCCCCCAAAAGGTTTTTGGCACATTAGTGGTGAACATTAAGGATCTAACAATCTTAAGTAAATGTTTGTTTTTTCCTTTCTGTCAATCCATTTTGTTGTAGAGTATTTATACAACTACTTTAATAAATGATTCTCTCTCCTTGAAGAAATGCCCCAAGAACATTTTTGAAATACTCGCTCCCATTGTCTGTTCTAAAAATCTGAATTTGGGTTTAAATTTGAGTTTTGACCATTGAGTGAAAGATTTTAAAAACACACTCTATTTCAAATTTTTCCTTCAAGAGATATACCCAACATAGTTTAGTATGATCATCGATAAATGTAAAAAACCATCTTGCCCCCAAGAAATTTTTGGTTCATGAAGGACCCCAAATATCATTGTGTATTATTGAGAAATGGATGGAATGCTTATATGACTGTATTGGAAAAGATACATAATGATATTTAGAAAATTGACAAACCTCACACTGAAAGGAAAAGGGATCTTTATTATTGAAAAGAGATGGAAATAAAATTTCAAGTATGGAAAGTTAGGATGGACGAGTCTATAGTACCACAACATGATATTATTTTCATATAAAAGAAACAGAAAGAATTTGCAAACCGAACTTTGTCTATTTGAGTCTTCCTTATCAAGGTAGTAAAGTTCTCCACCCTCTTTAACATTGCTAATCATCTTTCCCGAAACCAATTCCTAAAATTGACATAAAGAGGAACCAAATTTAGCCACACAATTTTTATCATGAGTGAGTTTGCTAATAGACAACAAATTATATGTAAGCAAAAAAACATAAAGTAGAGATTTTAATATCAGATTTCTTGACAAAATAATTGACCATTTCCCTATTACAGTGATTAATGAACTATCAGCAATCTTTACTTTCATGTTACCGGCACAAGGAGTATAAGTGGAGAAGAGTGCTGAACAATTTGTCATCTGATCAGAGACATCAGAATCTAGGATCCAAGGAGTTCTATCCTCGGTTAGCACACTGAAAGTTTGAGAAAAATTACCTTTATGTGTAATAGAATCAGATGGAAAAGAAGTTGAATTCAGGAATTTCATGAGACTCTCCAATTGTTCTTTATTGAGGGAAACTAGAGAATCTTTGTATGTTGATTCTTCTGAAACCATTGAAAGAGCTCTGCTAGTCACTTAATCAAATTGTCCATTTTTCAAATAAGGAGGCTTTCCATCAAACTTCCAGCAAGTCTCACAAGTGTGACCAGATTTTTTACAATGATCGCACCAGGGTCTGTTTCCCCTTTTATTCCGAGTGTCATTACCTCCATTTAAGGTATTAGAGAATCGATTGCTTTTGGCTGCCAGTGCTGATGATTTCATTTCAAGAGTCTCTCAAGTTTTCTTTCCCAGCATAACGTTCCTTCTGCTTTCCTTCCTGCGGACTTTGGAGAACACTTCACGAGTGGATGGCAAGATCTCGCGTCCAAGAATTCTTCCACGAACCTCATCAAAATCATTATTTTGACCAGCCAAGAAAGCAAAAACACACTCTTTTTCAATCATTCTCTTAAATATGACACTATCTTGTGGACAATGTCATTCATAATCATAAAATAAATCCAACTCCTACCACAAGGTTCTGAGAGTATTGCAATATTGTAAAACACTTAGATTACCTTGTTTTGTATTATGAATTTGCGTAGAAATTTCTTAATATTTTGGCCAAATTTCCCAAATTTGAGAAAGTTTCCTTTGCAGCCTCCCAGATTTCTTGAACGGTAGTAAGAAACATGTACGTCTTGCTGATTGACAGCTCTATTGAATTTATCAACCAGGACATGATTAGGGCATTCTCCAATTCCCAGATCTCAATCACTTTAGGACCTTCCTCCGGTTTCTGCATTGCTCCAGTCAAAAAATCGATCTTTCCTCATCCTCTGTAGAAGAGCATGACCGACTGGGACCATTGGAAATAATTTTCTCCATTGAGTTTATGGATGATTGGTTGAGTAGAGAAATTATCATCGGTTAAAAGAGTGGTTTTTGAAGAAGAGGATTTTGTTGGACTGGAACCAAGTGTGTGGTCACCCACACTTGATGTGTCGGACATGGTGGCTTGTTCTGGAAATAATAGGTGAAAAATGCTGCAGAAAAATGAGGGAGAAAAACAGCAAGAAGAATGCTCTGTTTTGGGACCAAAAACAAGGCAGAACAGGACATAATGAAAATCACATGGGTTGAACAAGATAATGAAAACCTATGACAGGATTTTGATACCAGAAACGAGCCTAAAACTCTGATACCAAGTGAAATCGGTAGGTTTTAAAAATATCTAGCCGAATAATCTCCATCTTATTCATAGGAAGTGGTGTGTCTCATCTATATATATAATTAGATGGAGAAAGGAATAAAAAATTAACTCCTAATTTTCAGTCATAAAATAGGAAGTAAATCAATCATTCAAATATTATAATTATTTTTCTAGAATAAACATTTCTAAGTAATAGGAAATATTTCTAAGTAAACGCATCATTCCAACAACTTAAGCAGATCTTCTGTTAGCGTTTATCATTAAAAGATGTCACTGGATCCCTTATGATGGTTTTGAACTCATTTAACCCCACTCATCCCGACAGCATTGATTCAACTGATTTAGGCCAAACATATAGGGGGTTTAATGAATTTTCCGATGGTTATAAAGATCTCATGGTTCAGCACATACAGATAAAGTGCTGAATGATTAATAGGAATCAGGATCATAAATTGGCTAGGAGCTCTCTTAGGGCTTTAAATGGTGACTCCTAGGTCGACTGTTTGAATACTGAATGGCTACTTAATAGGAATGTGAAGGAATGTAACAAAGTTCTAAATGATGTATTCTCTTGTTTGGTGAGTGTAAACTTTCTTAATAAAGAACACGGTCAGATTGACTGTGTTAATTTCTACATATTTAGTCAAGCAACTTGACTTCTGCATGGCCATCTTTACAGCCTGTGGTGGCAATTCTCTTAAACTAATTGCTTAGGAGTGTGGACAATGAAAGGATTGCAATAGAAAAAATGAAGATTGATTGGATTGAGCAGAATAGTTAGGTGGGGGCAATTTAAATCTCTTCTTAATATAATCAAATTATCTATGAAGGATCTTCTTGTGATCTGCAGTTGCTGAATACTCCTGGGATGGGTGCTAGGTATGTCTGTATGTCTGTATGCGTGTTTACTTGTTTATATGACAGTGTGTGTATGTGTAGTTGCGTTCATCTGTGTGTGTGTGTGTTTTCAAGCACAAAGCCTTTAAAACTCTCTTCATCTTTTAAATTCAGATTGTGTTCATTATTCCTCATTCCTTTTTACCAAGCTCTTTCCAGGCAAAATCTTCGGGTTCATAAATTCAATCAAGAGTCAGCAGGATACCCTTGTGCCAATGATCGACACCAGTAGAAGGAAATGTCCTCAGACAACCCAGGCCATCGTGCTAGTCACATACAAGGCATGGAACAAGATGAGACAGTATAAAGAAATTCTGCCTGATTTCCTCAATAGAATACCATAAAATATACAATTTGTACGTTGTTTAACTTCAGTTTACGGTTGATTTATATAAAGTATGAATACACTCAACAGAATGTGAGGATTTTGTACGATACTCTTTGGTATTGATGCCCAATATCTATGGGCGTTGCTCACCGATGGATCATCATTCAGTCGTTAGTATTTCTAGTAAGGGTATTAATACCAAGTATTATAGAAAATCCCATCAATAGAATATCATTCAAACGTGGTTGATTCAATAGTAATACCTGTGCCATTTAAATAAAATCTTGAATTCAAATTTTATGTATAAAAAAAACAGATACCATAAGAATTATATCTCCTAAAGATCCAACACTCGAACAAGATTTAGTCAACTATAATATAATTACTGAATACCGATAATTTATATAAAAAAAAAAAAGGAATGTCATTAAAAAATTTTCCTGTCAGAAACTCAGCACATCCTAAAGCCTTCTAAAATCTAGGAGAAAACCGAAGTGCTTTGTCAAGCTTGGCTCAGGTTGGGCAACTTATTGCGGTCTAGGTACATGATAAGCTCTTCTAAAATTGCTGTTGTGGAGGTTTCAAATTTTTGGTGCATTTTAAGATAATATGTCCAAGACGAGCATTACACATGGGACTAACAGGGCTAGGGCAAAGAAGACCCACTTGTTGAAATTTGGGAGGTGAGATGGGGGTTGTGCAAGTTTTTTCACATGTGAAAATATGGATACTTTTGCGTAAATTCCATTTAAAGATTGTTAGGATGATGTGAACTCCAATTAAATGATCCAATGCAAAAGGGGTAGTTAATCAACTTTTCTCGAGTTAATCAGATACACATTAGCAATGCCTAAAATACTGTTTTTATCTGTGATTATGCGGTATCTGACGTTTAACCTCTCTGGAATCTCAATGTACTTGTGATACCTTTGTAGTTCAATTTCCATCAGGACAGACAATATACCATCAATAACAATTATTAGGATCTACGACATGCTACCTCTTTTTTTTTCCGGTCCTCGTGACTAGATCATCGCTTAATATTTAAAATTTCATCCCAACTAATCTTAACCGACTTGACTATCAAACCTTATTTGAGGAAAAAATCTCCCAACATTATTTTTTTCATATTAAAAAAAAATCAAACTCCTGATCTGATTAAAAAACATTCTCACCTGTATCAACAAAACCTCCTGTAACAATTATTAGGATCTACTACGTACCACCTCGAATACTAGTACTTATCATTGATTATGACATCCAAATAGGATCAGAAAAGATTTGACTTTTAGTAGCATCACCGGAAAACAACATAAGAAAGAAAACACGTTTACTCCCTCGTGGGAGAGGCACAATAGACTAAATCTCTCGACTAAAAACTTGGTTCGATACTAATAAAAAAATTTGAGAAAATTTTTCTCAAAAAAAGATTTGATAATAGTTCAAATTAAATCTGTAAGAATGTATTTCAGATATCGATCTGCAGGCATAATACTCATAAAAAAAACCGTCCACGTGGGAGCATACTCGCCTAAGTTTCTCAAGACATCACTCTCTCTCCTCAATCTCCTCCCGCATACCAAGACGCGGCAAAGCGACAGCCGAATGTGCTAGTTATTGCGCCAACACCACCTTAAATGTTACTGACAATGGGATAACTTGTTTCGCTGGGTTACATCTAACTTCTCTAGGTGAATTCTCATACTTGGTCTTTCTTGGCATCATCATCACTCCGCTTCATCAACCTGATGTCCTAAACCCTATCTTATATACAGATAGCCAACCATGCAAGTTTAAATAGATACAACTACCATACATCTTTACCTTGAGATAGCAATAAATGAATCCAACTGGAGTACTTTGATGAAGAACCAGTGTAGTTAATAAAGTAGAAGGACCAAAGAGATGAAATTTCTCGCCAACTTCGTCTCTCTTGGTTACTCGCACGGTTTTCTTTTTTTTTGGGGGGAGGGGGGGTTTATTTCTTGTCTGGGACACTGACTTCGTAGAAGGATGCAACGAAAAGATCATTAAAAAAAAAAGAACAAAACAAAACAAAAAACTAATAGTTTCACTATGAAAAACCATAATGACCAAATTCCCGGTCCTCTAACAAACAAATTGTAACAATAATTTCTAGCATTTATATCCTTCCCTACTCCTCACCATTCTTCAGAAATCCACATATAGGACCAACCCAACAAAATTGAAAATCAGAATCTACAGGCAAAGAGGAGCAGTAAAGAAGCTTTGGAATAATTGGTGTTCCATTGATTATTATCTAAGGAGACAAGTAAAAGGTTTAACAAAATGGACTGGTATGCAAAATGTCTCTCAGCATAAAAGATAGCAATTCAATGGACAGCGACAAGACATTATTGGTATTCTGTACCATTTTAAAAACAAGATACAGATGTGACATGATATTAGTTGCTAATATAAATGCATTTTGCACAACAGTGCAATGATCATTTTTTGCCCTAAAAAAAATGTACATGACCTTTATCACTATTATCATAGCAAGTAATACATCGAAAAATCAGCAGTAGCAAAAATTATCTCAGTTAAATAGAAGTGGGAAACTGCCACATGCTTTCATGAGGCATCATCTTTCACAAGGAAGTCATGGAGAGGTGGCTTAATAGAGTTACCTTGTCGCTCATTTGACTCGATCAGCATCGATACAACTTCCCGCATTGATGGCCGATCAAAAGGAGACAAACTAGTGCACAAGAGAGCAATTTTTAGAACAGTAATCATGTGATTAGTGGTGACTCCATCCTGTAGATTCAGACGAGTATCAAGTACTCCCGCCATTGATGAATGGTCACGAATATAATTTCTAACCCATGTGACAAGGTCTCCACCTTGATCTAATGGCTGAACAGGAGTTCTACCAGTTAGCAACTCCAGCAAAACAACCCCATAGCTATAGATGTCACATTTCTCCGTAACCTTCATAGTGTATGCATATTCTGACAAGTTGAAGAAATAAAACATTGGTTAGTATTCAAAAAAGTAAAGGAAAAAAAAAATTAATAATTTTTGTGAGTTTGTGTAAAAAGTTCTCTTTCTTCTTTTCATCCTCCACCATACAGAGGAGGATATATTGAAGGAACAAATAACACCTCAATTCTCAGGAGGTATGTAAACAAAAGAGAAGCGTTAATAAGAGATACCAACCACGTGCTCTATCAATCTGCTCCTTCCAAGACATAGTTAACAAAAGTAAAGACCATATGAAACCTCCACAAACAGAATTTTTTCCATTTTTCCCCCTTCTTTCTAATATTATTTCCGTAGAAATATTCTAGAATTCTTGTCTACCCATTAATCAAAACAAGAATTTCAGACAAAGGGTTACCATGTGTCATGCACATTCTCTGGCAAAGGCAACTGAAAACTGCATTGTTTAAAAAATTCATAGATCCCAAGAATGGACAGAAAGAACATAGCATCCACATGAATGAAGCCCAACACAAGTTCTATTGTCATACAAGTAGAGAAAAGACAAATGGGCAAGAAGAGATGATATTTCAGAAAGTTCTCATTAAATAAAATTTGGATGCGGTACAAAGAATGCCAGTTTGCATCAGCTTTATAGTTCATTGCACAAAACACATAAAAGTTTCATCAAAAAAAATTTCTTAACAACTCCATTCAGAAGCAAATAAATAATTGCACAAGAGATGGAGGGAATCTCAACCAAACACGGGCAGGCAATATTGACACTATTACGAGTATCAGAGGGTCAACACTTGCAGAGGATCACAAAGAAGGCTTCAGGAGAAATTCCTAGAATTAATCAGAACATTACCGAATGCTAAAGAAATGCATAGCTTCCACGATGCAGGTTTTACAAATAAGTGCAACTAAAAACACCTCTGAGAATAATTTTCTAGCTATCAATGCAACCACAGCACATATCAGTAATTAACCAATAAAGAAAACCTATTATCATCAAAAGCTGAACAGGAAAGCTTACCTGGGGCAATGTACCCATATGATCCTGCAACTGCAGACATGGATTTTGATTGAGGCATATCAATAACTTTTGCCAAACCAAAATCACCAACATGAGCTTCGAAGTAATCATTAAGAAGAATATTGTTGGACTTTATATCACGATGAATAATTCTTGGTTTGCAATCATGATGTAAATAAGCAAGACCCTGGGCAGCACCAAGAGCTATAAAAAACCGGGTTGGCCAATCCAGACTACAAGACTCTCCATGGAGCAATTCACCTAAGCTACCCCTCGACATGTACTCATATAGAAGCAGATTGGATCCTTGATGATAACAAAAGCCATATAGCTTCACAATGTTGCGGTGTCTAATCTTTCCCAGAGTTAGAATCTCTGCGTGGAAACTGTTTTCGATGTTGTTTCCTTCTCTGTTCGAGGCCAGCTTCTTAACAGCAATTGTCAATCCACAATGCATGTGCGCCTTATACACAGTTCCACAAGCACCCCTTCCAACAACATAACTGTCATGAAAATTATTTGTGGCTTCAACCAGGTCTTGGAAAGTGAACCCTTCCTTTGGAGAGAAGTATACATCAGAAACTAGAGAACCAGCCTCTTTGTCTTGTGGGGAAGCGACCACTTCAACAGGGCGTCTCATAAAATATAAAATAGTGACAATCAGAATGAGAGATGCCCCACCAATTGCAGCAGCTGCCACAGTGATAATTTTCCCTCGAGAAGCATCCACACCTTTCCCGGAGGGTGAGGCAGTATGAACAGAGAAGTTTCCATCACAACTGGGAAGAAGGCCACCACAAAGCCCGCTGTTTCCAACAAAGCTACTGGCAGCCATGCTTTGAAACAGAGAATTGGAGGGCAAAGGTCCAGCAAGGTCATTGTATGAAAAGTTGCAGCCAAGTAAGCTTGACAAGTTTCCAAATGTACTAGGTATTTCACCACTCAGATGATTATTATTGAGTAGAAGAAATTCTAGTAAAATTAGGTTACCAAGCTCCGGAGGGATTGCTTCTGAGAGGTTATTGTAACTGAGATTCAAAGCAATCTGCAAACTTGAAAGGGAGCCTAGTTCTGGTGGTATTGGACCAGAAAATAAGTTGCCACCTATCTGCAATTCAGTCAAATGGGAGAGGTTACCAATCGCTGCTGGTATTTGTCCAGAAAAGTTATTCTCCGAAAGCTCGAGAAGCTCCAACTGCAATAGGGTTCCAAGCTCATCTGGCAAAGAATCTGCGAAGTTGTTTCTGCTAAGATCAAGCCGCTGAAGCATCTTACAGTTCACTATGTCAGGTGGGATCTTTCCACTCAGGAGATTTGATGACACATTGAAAGTAACCAATTGAGACAGATTCCCTACCTCTTTTGGAAGTTCAGATGTGAAGAAATTGTCAGAGAGATGAAGTCTTTGCAGCTTTTTGCAGTTACCAACCTCCGGAGGAATAGGACCGTTAAACTTGTTCTGGTCCAATTCAATGGCAGAAAGATTCACCAGCTTGCAGAGTTCAGATGGAAAGCTGCCTGTTAAGCTGTTCCCCACCAGTCGGAGTTGCACCAAGGACTTGCAATTTGTGATTCCAGTTGGGATATTCCCATACAGCTTATTAGACTCAAGATTCAACAAAATTAAGTTAGAATGCCAGCAAAGATGAGGAGGAATTCTTCCAGTCAGGTAGTTCCCTGAAAAATCAACCACCCACAATGGGCTGTGAAGTCCAAGCCCCTGAGGAATGCCACCATTCAAAGCATTGTCAAAAAGCTGCAACTGGAGCATTCCAGTTAAATACTGAAATCCATATGGAATAGGACCAGTGAGGTTGTTAATTGATAGGTCAAGTTTTGTTAAATTCTTCAACACGCTAAGCTCATCTGGTATAACACCTGTCAGCTGATTCTGAAAAAGGTAGAGTAAAGAAAGACCCTTTATCATACTTAACTCAACCGGAATCTCTCCAGTAAGATAGTTCTCAGAGAAATCAATTTCTACTGCCTGTGAAAGGTTGCAAATTTCTCTTGGGATCGTTCCATTCAGAGCATTCCTGTAAATGTATAGCTTTGTCAGAGACCGGATGTTCCCGAGTTCCTTGGGAATGCCTCCTACAAGATTGTTCTCGTATAAAGCAAGAGTGTCAAGTTTTGAGCAATTTCCAAGCTCCTTTGGCACAGTACCTAACAACTGATTCCCCCAAAGAATGAGTTCCCTCAAGTTCGGCAGCATTCCAAGCTCCTTAGGGATCTCCCCGCCGATATCATTTTGTGCAAGACCAAGGGTTTCCAGGTTCTCACATTGGCCAATTTCTGGAGGTAAACTTCCAGAAATTGCATTCTGCCCAGCACGAAATTTCTTCAAGTTCTTAAGCTTCCCAAGAGAGTGCGGCAATGGGCCAGTAAGATTATTAGTGTATCCGACAAATTCAATCAGAGAAGAAAGATTTCCAAGCTCCTCCGGAAAAGGGCCCGAGATTTTATTATTACACAAATTTAATGTCCTCAAACAAGGCAGCCCACCCAGTTCAACAGGTATTTGCCCCTCAAACTGATTATTATTTAAGCAAAGATTTTCCAGCAACAAACAATTACCAATCTCCTTGGGAATACTCCCACCAAATCCATTGTAAGAAACATCAAGTTCAATTAGATTACTCAATCCACCAATGCTAGGGGCCAATACACCAGAAAGATTCAAAGCTCGCAAGCTCAAAGAATTGACAACCCCATCGGTGCAAATTACACCAGTCCATCCACAAGGAGTGTCATCGCTTGAGTTCCAATTACTCAGAAAATTGAACTGATCATTAATGTTCTTTTTCACCTCTAATAAGTATTGACCCTCCAAATTCAACCCTTGAGAGCCACAAACCAGTAAAGTCACCACACACAGGCAATAACCCACAAAGGCCCCAAAGCCAAAAATCGCAGGCATTCTAGGATATTTTTTATCAACAATCATTATCATACAAATACCTACAATTAAACAAGATTACAATATCTCAGATAACAAAAGCAGACAAACCACCAAAGATCACATGACAGTCAACAATATACTACAAATTATTGATCCACAATCTTTGTTAAAAAAAGGAAGCCAACCTCTGACAAACAAAAGCAGTCTTAGGATTTAAACAAGTATTGAAATACAAATAAAAGAGTGATCAAACAATTTAAAAAATTAAAAACCTGAAAATCCAACAAAGCATATAGGATTTTAGATAAAACCTCGAATCCAACAAATATATAAATCACTATTAAACAGAAAAATTGATTACTGAAAATCAATAAAGAACAATTTATAATAATCTTAGTAGTTTAAACCAAGCATACCTGTAAGCCCATCATTCATCAAAGAAGAAGTAGGAGAAACAGTGAGTCCACCGTTTCCGAGAGGTCGATTGAACAAGCAAAAGAAAACCCATTAATCTTCTGAACAAACAAATCATACCCAGTAGAATACTTTACAAGAAAAGTAGGATTTTGGATAGTCCAGCTAGATTTTTTCAAAGAAAATTCAACCTTTATAGCAACAAAAATAGATTTTCACGGCAAATTTGATAGAGAGAGAGAAAGAGAGAGAGAGTGGAAAAAAGATGACTCAGAGAGAAAGACAAGTGTATTGGGTTAAGAATTGAATAATAAAGTGGTGAAAGAAGAAAAAGAAGAGAAGCCCACGTCTGTAAATGATGTGGAGAATGAAATTATGATGCAGGATGTTTAGGTGAATGAGAGGGGAGGAGGGGATGACAGAGCCCTTTACTTGAAGCTCTGATGGCCGACAAGGCATGCTTTCCTTCTCTCTCTCTCTCTCTCTCTCTCTCTCTCAAGATACTCTTTTTTTAGTGCCAGAAAGGTTTAAAAAATTGAAGAACTTTTTAGCAGGCAAGTAAAGTTAATTTTCTGGTTAACTGAGGAACCTTGTTTGGATTTGGCAGCTTCTCCGAAGTCCTAACTAGTTATTCATTCTCAGCGCCATGTGACCACGCTTTATTCATATTAATTCCAATTTCTCTGTTTTTGCAAAACAAGTTTTAATTTTTTTTTTCTTTTTTTGCTTTTTCCAGCAAGGCATTTAAATTTCACCAAAAAAACTCCTACTTATATAAACCTTTTTTTCATTTTTTCTTTTTTTTCTCTTTTACTGGTTATAATCTATTTCTGAGCATTCTTTTCCAAAATTGAATTGTTTAAATTTATAAATTTATAATTAAATTTTTTTTTAAACCAAATTGCTTTAATTAAGTGAATAAATAGATTTTTGAGGTATTAGGTGGTCCGAAGAAAATGAGAAAATAGCACTTAAATTAAGTGAGATGGAAAAGTTGATAAACATATTTTTTAAATAGAATTTTTATGAACTATATTATAATATTTTATTAAATAGAAGTTTTAATTTATAAACATATTTTTTTATCAACTATATTATAATATCTAGAAATATGTGTGTGTGTGTGTGTGTGTGTGTGTGTGTACATCAAAATATCTGCAATTCTCTCTCAAAAACTTATTTTATTGGTTCTTTTATAAATCGATTTTTTGAATTAGTTTTGTGAATTTTTAATTAAAGGTAATTTAATATACTTATTTACCATATTCTCTTTACAACTTTTGATATTTGAAACCATTTTTATCATAAATTCTTATTTAAATAGAATTAAGAAAAACTTTTTCACAAAACTAAGTATTGCCAAAGGTGATCAAGAATTATAAAATCTTTCATGACTAGAGCATACTTGGAGGCTAAGGCCCATTTGATAATGTTTGTCTAGACAAAGATTAGATTAATGTGAATGTGATAGAAATATTCATACATGCCGATAAGTTTTGACTCAAGGTGATATCTTCTCATCTTCCATATAATAGACTCGAGTTTGAATCCCAGTATATATCAAAAAAATAGAAATATTCATAACCAATATTGGAGGTTGTTCAATAACCGTGATCTTTATATGATTAAAAAAATATGTTTGTGTAATAAATATATGTGATAAAGAAAATTAGTTATTCAGTTAATAATATTATAAATAAAATATCATGTGAGAAAAAAAAAAGTTGAGAAGATTAAAGGGAATAGAGGGTGTTCAAATGGGCATCCCTCTGATATTAGAAATTAATATATTAATTTATCAAATTCAATTATAATGGAATGTGCTATCCAATTTTGTCTCCTTTGCATATTTATAAAACAAAATGGGGTTTGGTTTCTTCTGTTAAAAGTGCTTATTATTTATTTTAGGTTAGTTTATCAATAGAAATTATCAATTAAAAAAAAGAAATATCATGTTATCGAATGTTGAATATCAATGACGACAAAACTCAAAACTTTATTTCATTAAGTTAAGTGGGATATAATATATGAATCATTTTATATTATTATATTCTATTTCATACCGTATATTTATTTAAATGATTATTTTCTTTATACGATAACAGTAATCATATTTTTATCATATTATATAAAATCGATAATATCGACTTATTTGATCATTTTTATCTATATTTAATAATTTATATTATATTTTATCATCGTTATCTAAATTAATGTGCAAATATCAACATGGTAGATAAAATTAAAATAAATATTTATTACCCAAGATTCAACTTGACCATCTTAAATGGGCAGGTAAAAAGAAAGTGTTTTTCCATGTGGAAAGATAAGATAAAATTTGCAGGATGAGGCAAACGCATCCTTGAGGGAGGTTGGTAGGTAAGGACCAAAGTAATAATTAAAACAAAAATAATAATAATAATCTTGTCAAGGAGAAATAAAGGAAATGCCGCCAAAGGGACTTTGTGATCAAAACATTATGAAGGGAAGGGAAGCCCATACATTATGATGGGAACTATTTGTGCGGGTTCCATACTTTTCAACGCCCATGATCACCCAATTTGGCCCCACTGGCCTCACCTCTCATGGACCCCGAGATAGTGTTAAAACATGCATCATAAATATAATATTAAATTTTTAATTAAAATTTTAAATTTAACTAGTAACTTAGACATAAAATAAAATAATCTCTTAAATAAATTATTATAAATTTTAAACCGAATTAATCAGAATATAATTTTAAATACCGATCGATATAATACAAAAAAAAAAAAAAAAAAAAAAAAACACACATGCATCACCTTTGAGTTTTCAACAAAAGCAATACTTGCACGTAGAAGTGAATAATTAAGATAATACAATTTAAAATTATAATATAACTAATGTAAAATGTTAAAAGATTGTAGACCTGAAATTTCTTATGCATGAAATCACTCGAAATGTTCGCATAAGGATGCTTTTGGTATTATGGTTGTGGTTGTTGAAGGTAGTTGAAGGCCAAGGAAGCTAACACCCAATATTGAAGATCGTGGAATAAAATGAAGTTAATATGAAGCGGTTATTGAGAATCATGTAGCAGTAGGAAATTAATGCTCAGCGGTGGTGAGAAGTTATCTCCAAGCCATCACCAAAAATGTTTGGAGGTCAAAAAACCAACTCGGATTGACATCAGTTGATGTTTATATATAAAATAACAAAAAGAAGATAGATTTACATTAGTTAAATATATTTTATTTTTTAAAATACTTGTTTTGAAATTTAAAATTTCTAAATATAATTTTTATAATTTCGTAGAAATAATTAATTCAAATACATATTATAAAAATTGATTCAAAATATACACATATCCACAACTTTATAAAAAAAAAAATTTCAAGTATTTAAAAAAAAATCAATTAATCTAAATGCATATAATAATAGTAATTTAAATAAATCTTATCTTACAAAAAATTAAAGAGTAAAAATAGAAAACAAGAAAAAAAGTAAGATAAGTAAAATAATTTTTAACTATTTAAATCTATTTTTTGTAATTTATATAAAATAAGTAAAATAATTTTTTTAAAAAAAAGTCTAAAAGTAGTTTCTGAAGAGTGAAAAGTTATTTTGAGGTAGCCAGTGATATTTTTAGCAAATTTTAAGTTATCAACGGGATTCTATCAACCATGATATGGATTCTTAAACACCCTTCTTTTTTTTTTTTTTAACTATCGGTATTTTTTTTTTTATTATCGATATTCAAGCATTATCCGACTAATACAGTTTAAGTAATATGGATTTCATTTTAGGGGTTGATTTTTTTAAATTCTTTTTCATGAATTCAAACTCAAGATCTCTGATTAAAAGATAAAATATTCTATCACTTAACCTAAAAAAATTTAATATTATTAAACACCTTTCATAGCTATTGAAAACCAAAAACTCTTTACGTCTGAAAGCCCAAAAGTGATCGAAGAATTAACATTTTTTTTTATTTTCTTCACAAAATTTAAAGATTGCATTTTCTCTTCACCCAAAAATCACGAAACAAAGATTTAAATATTTCTTACTATAATTGATAAAATTACATATTTATATCCACTTAATTTTTTTAAACACTCAGGGTTTTCTCTTTAAATATTTTTAAAAATATAAGAACCGATACAATCTTTTCTATTCCACTAAGGGAGAAAGGTTCGATCCGGGAGAAACTAAGGTCACTCCGAGTCGATCTCTTTCGTACGCCCCACCACATTCGCTTTGCATTGTATTGTCTTGTCCAAATCAGACCGTCCACCATATCAAGTCTATTTGACAATCATGCGATCCTTTGAAAGATAAGTTTTTGTTTGGTGGGTCTACACAAAAAGGGCAGAACCCAAAATTTCATCTTTTTGAGTGAAGGAAAAAAGTTATGACTTGGTTGGCGCACATGTTAGGCCACGACCGAGGGGCCTTCCTTTCTTTCCATTTTTTCATTTTTTGTGCTTGTGATAAAGAAATATTATTGGCCGAGGGAGGGATGGACCTACCAACATATAGTTAATTGCATTGAAAAAATTGGGTGTTGAGAGAGAGAGAGAGAGAGAGAGAGAGAGAGGGATATGTTTCTCTTTGGGTTGGGCAGCCCTCCACTAACATCCCATCAGCCAAGTCTTTTATGGTGCCCCAAATTTCCTCTTGCCAAATGGCATGTCATCCTTATATAATCTTTATGTCATGCATAGGACAAATTGCCTTTGTTATTTTCCCTTTTTATTTGCTTTATTTAGTTTATCAGATTGTATTCAAGTTCGCTTTACCCTGTGATACTAGCATGAACATAGAAAGTGTAATACCCACCTAAGCATACACGAAATAAACATATGGAAAAACTTAGAAATATTGCTATTTTTTTTTTTTGTTACAACTCAGAAATATTGCTATGGAAAAGAGCACATAAGCTCTCATTGCCACCCCTTCAACTCCCCCCTCCCCCCAATAAAAATAGTAAGAAAAAGATTTATCAAGTTAAGGAAATAAAAATAGTCTTGCCTAATACAAAGATGAATTAATAATTTATTTTATATTAATAAATGATATTATATGAATTATAATTCAACTGTGATATCGTTTTTCTTTTTCATCTCGAGTTTAAACGTCACTGATGTGAAAAAAAAAAAAAATCTATTAGCTTATAAAAGGAAAGGAAGAAAGTAATCCCAACCTTGCTAACTTCCTAGAGTTGCATAATACTTAAAAAGGCTCAGAAATAGCTTACAACTTGTTTTCTAGGATAGGGCTTAGGAGAAATACTGGTCGTGCCTGTGTCCTGCCATTTCTACGTCCTACACCCCCCGACCCCCACAAAAAAAACAAAGAAAAACCTTTATCAAGCCTTTCAAAATATAAATTTTATGTGAATTTTTTATTTTTTACGATAAGAGTAATTCTTTTGATATAAATTATAAAATAAGCTGTCATTATTAAAATTTGAACATATTTTATAAAATAAAAATAAAAATGTATATTAATTAAATCATATTTATTTATACGGATTTACGTAATTTATTAAATTTCTCATTTTCTTTCATATTTTATAAAGTTGAGTGGATGTATAAAATAATTAATTAAAGCCGCAAATGAAGACAGATCTATTGTTTTGACTCAGTTGTCAGTTGGGAGAGAAGTCATTAAAATTAAATATTTTTAATTAAAACTTGGTTTTCTGAGCAGTTAATGCATGCGAGATCAGGCTGCGGTTGGTACGTGGGAAATACGTATAGGTTAGGTTACTTGCAGAGTTCAAACGTTAATTGAAGTTTGAAAATGGAAGATGGTGGTGAGGCAAAAATTAGAAATTTGGTGGAACTCCTATGTTTGACCCTCTTCCCAGCACCCCTTTTCCTTTAGATTTTGGGTTGGCACTATCTTAATTAATTTAACAATTAGCCGACCAACCCAGAAAGAGAGAGAGAGAGAGAGAGAGAGATGCAAGCTTCTCTGTCCCCTCCAGTCGATATAATTATATATGGCTGCTTGCAACAGAGAGTTGTTTGTTTAAATCTCTTATTAATCTATTGTTGGATAACGAGGGAGAGTTTATACGATACCAGTTTTAAGTGAGAGAGAGAGAGAGATGTGAATTGATTATGGTTCCTTGCCAGCATTAAGATTTCAGGATTGCATTATTTAATTTTAGGCCACGGATTTTTCTTCTTTTATCTTTAAAAATAATAGAAAAAGAAAAAAAACAAAGGAAAGCAATAGAAGAGGTACTTGGACCCAACTAAGCATGTCCTTTGAAGAGAAGAATATAATAGAGTCATCTTTCATAACCTCATTACGATTGACCAACAACAAACATAGTGTCTACTTCGTCAAAAATATTTGTGGGAGTTAGGAGAGAAATTTAAATACAACGAAATCTAAACAAAAATATAATTCAAATTTAAATCATCATTTTTAAATAATCCACACTACAATGATAATAACAATATCGATCTGAATTTTAAATCCAACAATTGAGATTGGTCATTTGAGATACAAATATGGAGATGATTAAAAATAAATAAAAATAAAATAAAGAAAAAATAAAAAATATATATATAATATGTTAGTTTAATTTGTGCAGATTTTTCTACACTACTCATTCCTATCCAAGATTATCTTTTCGTCTAAATTTTTAACTATCATGTATTTACGGATAAATTACATTTAAGTTTTTAGCGGTTTATATTTATATTTTACTGAATTTCTTATATTTAAGTTCTCGATTTTTCTAACTGATGCATTTTTTAGTCTTCTTTACACATGCTCCAACTAGCTCATATGACACTCTTGCATCCACAATTAAAATAACTCCCAACTTATTACCGATCTTTTCATTTTTAATTTTTTTTTCTAATTTTACCATATATCCATATAAATATTTTTATTTCTATTACGTTGTTGCTTAGGTACTTCCATCAACAACAATGCACATTACAAGTATGTAAAATCAATTTATCAACACTCGTTGGTATAGGTAAAATGAACATTTTCGTTTCTTAATTAGGTCGGGAGTTCGATTCCCCCTGGGTATGGAAAAAACAATGTTGGGAGACCCGTCCCCACAAAGTGGGTTCTGCGGTGATCGATCCAGATTAGTTAGGACGAAATTTTGAATATTAAGTGGTGACCAAACCATAATACAAAAAAAAGTATGTAAAATCAATTTCCTTCTAAATATATTTAGTGTACATAAGGGCGTATGTGTATCTCACATATTAGATTTTTTTTTTTTATAAACCATTGTTATTCAATAATTATAATAAATTTAATTAAATATGATTCGAATCGGAATAAATTTTAAAAAGTAAAATTCTCTAAATATTTATTTTCTTCATATATAAAATTCAAATTTAAAACTTTATTTAACAAATATCAATGTCTAATTACTGAACCAACTAGCATCGATACCGCACATGTTAGATGAAGAACAAGCTTATGAGTAAAGTTATTGGTTTTTTATTTACTAAATAAAATTGTCTTTTAATTAGTCATTTTTAAACCAACTGTTTGCCAATTTGTTTCTAGTAGTTATCATATTTTCAAAATTCTTATATAATTTTTTTATGTATATTGTCAAACTATTATTAGATTTCATTTTATTTATCTGCTTTATCCAATACATTAACCATAAAAAAAAAATAAATATACCATCTTTGGTGAAAAAGAAAATTCTTTAAAATATATTCAATTTTTATTTAAAATACATTATAAGTGTTTTCGGTTAGCGTTTGAAATTATATATATAACGTAAGAGACAAATATCGGATAAGAAAATATTATATTTGATTTATGAAGGCAAAACAAAATGAAAACTTGAAAATTTGTAAAATTTTTGCACCTCCTTTTTCAAGAAATATGGGGACAAAGACAATTTTTTTTTTTTTTCTAATTTTTTGCCCATATGTATTTTTAAAATTTTCATTTCACCCATAAACTCTCTCTTGTTTTGCTTTTATCCCATCCATCTCGTAACCAAAGCAACCCTAATTTTTGGTTGGCCTATGGAAGTGCTTTTTCTGTGACCTCAAAAGAGAAAAGGAATTCATCATGCTTTGCTGCTTTGAGCTGTAAAAGGAAGCCAACCTGCCGCCATTCATCAGCCCACGGGATGCCTGAAAAACAGACTCTGAAATTTTAAAATCATTTCATTCTCAAATAAATCTTTTTATTTAGAGGAAAAATATAAAATATAAAATTTGATTAGATTTATTAATCAAAATATGTGAAATAATCTGGAATATTTGATAATAGCATTTCATAAAGTACTTAGCACTAACATTGCTAGAGTTTATTTCTATTTTTTCGATTTATAAATTCACAGTTTTTATAAAATTAAAATGAATTTTGTGTATTCTTTATTAGTTTGAAACACTAAAATTTAGAATTATAATTGGACCCCATTATTTTTATGAATTTTTTTAATTACAACAAAAACAGTGTGGCCTTATTACAATTTAATTTATATTATTTTAAAATTTTTGAGCTTTGAATTCTTTTTGTCTTTTTAATTATTATTAATGGAATAATTAATCATTATAGTATATGAATCTGATTTCCTTATTTTGACTATCCAGATTCAAAGTATTGGGTATTATTG
Organism: Dillenia suffruticosa; assembly: GCA_033439265.1. Classification (NCBI taxonomy): domain Eukaryota; kingdom Viridiplantae; phylum Streptophyta; class Magnoliopsida; order Dilleniales; family Dilleniaceae; genus Dillenia; species Dillenia suffruticosa. The sequence goes on from JAVTVX010000001.1 coordinate 14,988,249, forward strand.
AAAAATTAGAAATATATATTTTTTGGGTATTGAAAAATTTTAATATAAGGTTGATTCCCCAATTTCTTACAATATATTGAAAATAAGAATCTTTGGTCAAAATATTAATAGACAAATAATTGCTCAGTGAATGGACACAATGACACACCGCATGTAGTCATGCTCGTATTTCCAATTCAACCTTACTTATTTGTTATTATTGTGTGCACACAAATAGAGAGAGAGAGAGAATTGATGAAAATTTATGGTACAAATATAATTAAGAGCATAAAATTTATTATTTTTTTAATTAAAATTTTAAATTTAAGTTTTGAAAATAGAAAAACAGATGTCGAATAAATCGACCTCTAAACTATATTTATAATATTCAAATCAGATTAATCAGAAAACTCATATACTATTGGTCAAAAACAAAAAAAAAAAAAAAGGATAATTTACTTTTCTACTATATCTTTATCTAAAATTTAGACTTTTCTATACGGTTCATATAAGAAAATATTCATATAAATTTTGATTAAAGCGTCACTCTCTTCTTCTTGAACTCCTCCAAACCAATCTCTTCCGGTAGCCTCTCATCTCACATACAACCCTTGGGCCAAGCCTTGTGACGAAAATCGGGCAGGATTAGGATTAGACTAATGTTGATTATAAAGTCATTAATTAACCAAATTATTGACTAGGACAATCAGCCCAATGGTGGTAAATACTTGGTCCTGGGCCCAACTTGCACCCCTACGTAACACCCCCATTGTTTTTCCTAATCCTGTCCTTTCATTTTATTTTTCAACATAATTTGAAAATTCAGTACTTGCTGCAACTTTCATTTCATCAATGCATTTTTCAAAGCAACGCCACGGTTTGACAAACGCCCGAAGACAAGCTGGCGCCCTAAGATTTCACAGTTTGCATCAGACATTCTTCATTAGTTATTGTAGAGAGAAAAAAAATTAATAGACAGTCTCGAGGGTCCTTGATCCTCTAACCAAGTTATGGGATCGAAATTTGAAAATAGAAAAATTATATTAAGAGAGTTTCTCTTGAATTGAATTCGATAATAGTCAGATCAGATTAATTAAAATATAGTTTTGGATTTCGATTAGTTATTAAAAAAATAAAAGATGAAAAGATAAATTTGAATTTAGAGGCATCCTTCTTAGAATTGCTCTGTCCAAAAAGGTGATTGAGACTCCATAAATGGGGAGATAAATGATCAAGCTAACAAAGAAATGCAGCACAAACAACAGGGTTTTAGCCTAAGTAGACCAAACTGACAAAAGTGAGGTGCAGAAAAATTCCAATAACTACAATCCAATCCCATCCAGATTCATTCCAATTGACTTTGTCTTGCACCACTTGTATTGAAATGGACAGCATTCAGCCAAATCTTGCCTAAACATTTTTCAGCCTTATTGCGCAGATTCTGCAAAGGGCATAAAAACCAACCATATGGCCACACGAGCAGCATGAGTGCCAAGGCTGGCACTCCTCACCAAGTTGTGCTCCTTTTTCTGGCTTTAGGGAATTGCCCTTATCTCCATTTGGTTCTTTCGGGCCTTGCAACTTGCCAAAAAGGAAACTAGGGGTCTAGCGATCGGATGGGGACCAGGACACTAACAATTAACAGTGCACACATTTTCCCCATCTAGAAAGTACACCTAGGCATCAGTCGGCAAGGCTAAGGGAGTAGTCTTTAGGCTGTTAAAAACATAAATAGTTATTGTTTTTTGGTCATCTTCAAATTATGGTTTTGTACACTTTGTTTAAATTTATTTTGCTACCAGATGTTTTGCTCCCCCTCCAGTCATCTTCTGCTCCTTGCAATGGTAGAAATATTCACCCCTTATTTCCTTAGGGTACCCTATTGCCACCTCCATGCATAACTTGGACCACCTCATGTATAAATGTGTTACAAACTAGGTTTACACCCCTTTCACCATTCCCATGGAGTTTTAGATACAGATTTAGAAGAAGTCAATTTGAAAAGATCTTTCTTAAATAGATTGCATTGCAAAACAACTTACATTAGTTCTAATTATTAATAAAATCACAACAAAGGAAAATTGCTACTAAAGTTTCATAAATTATATATAAATAAATAGTTTCATTAATAATTCTAAAATATTTATAAATTAAAAATAAATTTTTTAAGTTCTTATGAGCTCATATATTTTTAAGGGACATTTTCGTAAATAGTTAAAAATTAAACATATATGTGACAAAATATTTTTTGGGTTTATTTAAATATTCATAAATATTTAATTATTTTTTGGGTTTATATATATACGACAAAATCATATAGTAGATAAGTAAAAACTGTTTTCAGGAATTTCTCTTTTTTTCTATTTTTACTAAAAATTCAGTTTTTTTAGCAAATTTTGAAAAACTTTTTGACCTAATTTTCAGATTTAACCTGACTTTAAGTTGAAAAAAATAGACCAAATAGATATTTAAATAAAAAAAACAATTTAAGTTTTTTAGAAACGTAGACGCTCTAAATTGTTTTTATCATAAATTCTTATTTAAACAATTTTAACTAAAAAAGAAAAAAGAAAAATCATTTTCTCTCATAGATAAGTACTTTCAAACGGGTGTTAAGACCTTGTGGTGTTGCAGTGGAATTCCTTCTTTTCTTTTTTGCATTATATGTAGTGTAGGTCTTTATAGTAATACATAACTTTAACAATTATTGTAAGAATAATATGTAAAAGAACTTAGAAAAAATAAATACTATTTATAAAAAAAAAAAAAATCCCTTCAATATTTTTTTTTGTACCATGGTTAAGCCATCAACCTAGTATTCAGGATTTCGTGGGTCGACCGCTTGCATGACCCAATTGAGGGAACAGATCTCCCGACACTGATTTTTCATTTCCTATGAGGATCAAACTCCCGACCATGATTAAGAAATGTTAATTCCTGAACCAATTGAGTTATCAAACGTTGATGAATCTCTTTAATACTGCTTAGAAAAAATGCTTCTATTATATTTTTTTCTATTGAAAAATCAACCCTTTACCTTCAAAAAAATGCTTCTATTGTAAGAATAAAAGTTGTCCTTCATTGCCAAACTCATGTCTCTTCAATTTGATAAATTGGGTTCTTAACGGGGAAAAAAAAAAGAAAAGAAAAATGCAAAGCAAAGCAGCGTTGGACCTATTGATCAACGGGAATCTAATTCAAAGATTCCCGATACCCTTTTTTCCTCGTTTTATATTTCTCGGTGATTAATGACATCTCCGCTTTAATCAATAAAATTAATAAAATTCAAGTCAAATGAATTTTTGGCTTATATTAATTTTTTTTTTCTTTTCCTCACGTAAATTTGAGTCCATCAATAAAATTTTAACCTCCCGCCCCCCCCCCCCACCCCCGGGGCGCTTATCAACCCAATCAAGAATCACTTCAAGTTAAACATAAGTTATTAGTAAAGTAACAACAAACAATTAATTTAATAACTAAAATTATTAAATATTTTAATCAAGTCTTGAATATAAAATTTAAAAATGAAAAAAATTACGTTAAGAGAATTTTTTTTTTAAATTAAATCTAATAACACTCTAACTGAATTAGTCAAAATATAAATCAACATATCGATTGATTATTAAAAAAATAAATAAATAAAAGTCATTAGTAAAGTTGTCGCATTAGCTTTTGATGGCCTTGTTTGGGTTCAGCCTAGGTCTTGTTTATGGAGCCCAACGAGCCCTTCTATTTTTTTTTTGGGTACAGAATGAGCCCTTCTATGATTAAATATACATGGCAACTTGACTTATGCTCATGGTGTTTCCAAAATTTGATAATTAGTTTCAGTTTAAGTGACATTGATCCTTATTCCCTTATAATAGACTTGAGTTTAAGCCTTACTAAACCAAAAAAAAAATGTGATGTATCCAAAATTTGTGATTCCAATCTTCCATAAATGGGTAGTATTTGTAGGGGAGCAATTAAAGTAATTGCCACTTGGTATTGCTTTTACTACCAATTCAAAAGGACATGTAAAAAGTATGATCAGAAACGTACGAGGAAAAGCCATAAGATGAGATTATTCAAACGGAGAATACATTGCATGTATACCAAGAAACATGACTAAATGCCAATCAATATAATCCTCTCTCTCTCTCTCTCTCTCTCTCTCTCTCTCTCTCTCTCTCTCTCTCTCTCTCTCTCTCTCTAATTGCGTGATGGCTTGATTGTTCTTCAACTAAGTAGGAAATCGGAAGGTCAGCATACCATTCAATTCCTAATTTGTATCGATTGTGATAATGTGAAAATAAAATAAGGATAATAGTAGATCCTACTAAATAAATTATAAACTACCAAATAAATTATGAACTAAAAAAACCCAATATCAAAGTTTACACGACAATTTAAATCAGTATATTTTAATCGATTTTTAATTAAATAAATATTTCAATTGATCAAAATATATTAATAATTTAATTAAAAATTGATCAATTCACACTCTCATGACTATCTATGAAAATTTGACCAATATTGATTGGTGCAGATGGTCAAAGGGGCTGCACCATTCCACCACCTTTAGGATTCGACTCGGGATGGAAGCAAAAAAAACTAATATTGGGAGATCCAACTCCGTAAAACGGGCCCTACAGCTGTCAGTTCAAAATAATCAGAGTAAAACTTTGAATACTGGATGGTGGTCTAACCAAGATATCAAAAAAAACCAAAAAAAAAAAAAAAAAATCTATGAAAATTTGATTCATAATTTATGATCTTTCTATATGTTCATGCTCATGTCCTTCCGATCATTTGATCCATCTAATTGGCTTTCGATATGCTGGAGCCCTTCCATATTCACAACGTGCAATTAAACCTTTAAGATCGACACCCTTTTCTTGAGTAGTCTTTGCACAAATCTCATACTACACGTATCAAGTATGTAAACAGTCATTTTAGAAAATATATAGATACGCTGTATGAAAGAATACCAAAAAACTAGAACTGCGTCATTTAGGTTCTCAACAGAGGTTGGGGTTGAATGCAGTTGCCTTGCACCTACCCCAAGTTGGAACTCTAGTAGAATCCGAACTACAGTCCAAAAGAAATCAAAAATTCATCTTGACAACAGATCACATTTCCAAATCGTTGCAAAAATAACTCAAAGTAATTGAACTAACCAAGATCTTGCGAAATACTGACTAATTTACAAAAACTGTTCCGGTGGACAAAGTCACCGTCAAAAACTCAATGTCACCGTCAAGAACTCATTAGCAATGCCGGTGGGTATTGACGTTGGTTTCTTTTAATTGATTCTCAAGTTTTGAAAATAAAAAAAAAATTATATTAAAAAAAACTACATCTTAAAATAAGTTTAATAAGTACACGAATCAGATTAATCGAAACACGAATCTAAATATTGATTGTTACAACATTAATTAAAAAAAAAAAAAGTCACAAAACAAGACAAAAACTCAATTCTCATAAAAAAATATATAATCCTTTTGTTTTCTAGACTACCGGTACTCCCAAAAACCAAACCTTGCAATTGATTGTTATATCTACTATTACTCCACATTAAAGGCCCTCCTTCGTATGAGGAAAATGGGAGTAGGACATCACAACAACCGATCAAAACAACATTTTCCTTTTCCTTCTTCGCCTCCTCCTCCCCCCAAGCTTCATTTATTAAGAAGAGGTGATATTGGTTTGGTAGACAGTTTCCTAGATCTTTTCAGACAGAAGATGGCTATTGACATTTATAACAGCTGGTGGTGTAATTAATACGCCATACGGAATGTAATGCATCTCTCTCATTTCACTGTCTCTTCCGTCCGTAATTCAGATAAGCTGAGCAAAGTATTAATACCCCCTATCCCTATGTTTTGAAGATATTAATTTCCCCAATCAACCCAATTGGGATAAAATCCCCCCCCCCCCAAAAACCCCAACCAATAAAAAAAAGCCTAATTAAAATGCTGCACCAGCAAGAGAACATATACCACAAACATAGTTGTTCAAAAATCATTTAAAATTTCAAGTTGACTCGTCCTCCTTCCTTCCTGCTGTCAAGCCAAAATAAGAATCCTTCTTAAGTTCATTATTCGTGCCTTAGAATTCTTTTCAGACATTCCCCTTCATTTTAAGGAATGCTTCAAATGATAAACATGGAGAAAGCCTTTGATCAATATCAGCACAAACATGAAATAAAGCATGTGAAATTGCACCAGATGTATGCAAAATGAGGAATGCATTTCCAATACTGAAGTCCATATTCATGTAATCGTAATCTTTAAAAAAATAAAAAATAAATAAATAACTACAATCTTTCATCACTTCAACAATCCTACTACTGCAACGTTAGTACACATATCAGAATCAAACTTCTGGATCAAGCATCGCCACCAAAACCATCTTCTCAGTTCTTCAAATCCAGTTTTGCTCTATAAATTTCACATTCTTATGGGACGAAACTGCAAAAAGAAGAGACAAGAACAACCAAAACCATTTTGCCTTTTTTGTTTCTTCTATTCTAAAGAAACAAAAAATTCACCCAAAAAACAAAAAAGAACACAGTAAGTGAGAGTCAAAATTCCCCAAACGGATTAATTCGACCAAGACAAAGGTGTGCTCTATCCATCTAGTCCATTACAACAAACCCCCTTCCTAATCTCACTGTGCTACCGCCCCCCGCCCCCAAAAATAAAAAAAATAATAATAATAATAAAAAAAAACAACAAAAGCCTGCAACAGATACTACCCGGTATCCACATTCTTGAACCCCATGTCCCTTTGCTTCTGCTTCCTCATCTCCATAATCTTCCTATGGGAATTTGAATGCAACATACTAGAAAACGTCGGGCTACTCGCAGGGCGGTACTCGGGCACCAGCCTGCCTGACTTGTACCTCACCCCACAAGCATTGCAGAGAGTTTTGGGACCCATAGGGCCCGCCCGCCATTGCGGGGTCTTCTCAGCTTGGCAATGCAGGCATTTTCTGCCCATAGTAGTAGAGGAGGGTTTGGTGGTCTTGGCCTTGTGCCCCTTTTGGCTTACACATGACCATTTTTCCTCAGCAAAGGTCTTCCTGCGGCGGCGTTTCCGCATGCTTCTAGGCTTCACAGGGACTTGGATATTGTTGCAGCAGCTCATTGTCATGGTGCTAAGGGCATTATTGCTGCTAATGCTACTGTTGCTGTTGCTGTTGCTGTTTGTATTTTCTAGGACAGAGATTGGGCTCTGGTGTTTGGTTAACATGTTTGGATTTTCTGATAAAATCCCAACAAATGTTTCCACTTCCGGGAATGCATCTTTGTTTGATAACCACTCCAATTCCTCTTCTGCAACTGCATCATACTCCTCCTGCACCACAACATGTTTCTCAATTTCACAAACCCTAATTCTTTGACTCCGTGACTCGGACGAGTCGACTCAAGACTCCCTCAATTATTCAGTGTCGGGTGCGCTCGTGATGTTCACATGGGTTTTGGGATGGGAGTACCCCCACTTGCCAATTTTTGGACAGCTGTAATAGAATGACAGTGCACCTCTAAAGCATCAGGGTTAATATCGTCATTTCGTGTGCCAATGTCGACATTTATAACGGAAACAAAATCTTTCCGGTAAAGCATTATTATATATGGTCCAGTTTATACTCCCGTGAATAATGTTTGAAGTTCCAGAAATACCCTCCAAAGTTACACATTTCTGAGGGTAATACTGTCTTCAAAAAAATCAAACGGCGTCTCAATACCTCAAAACCCTAGTCCGTCCGGACCAAATTTCGACAACAAAACCGGTTTAACTCGAACGAGTTTTCCATAAAATAGACACACGCAGAGAGAGAGAGAGAGAGAGAGAGGATGAAGAACGACTTACAGGAGAACGGCCACGATCTTTAGAAACGAGACCGAGTGAAGACGAAGAAGGACGAGAAGCTTTGGTGTTCTCGTCTTCGTCCTCGTCTTCTCCGATATCCGACGAGAAGTCCAACAGGTCGTCCATGAAAGTCGTCAGAGACTCCATTTTCTTAAGAGAGAGAGAGAGAGAGAGAGAGAGAGAGAGAGAGAGAGAGAGGGTTTTTGTGTTTTTTGGGAGCCAGTAAGGGTTTTTTTTCTTTTTGTTTAGAGAGAGAGAGAGAGCGGCGTATATCTGTTTCTCACTCTTCTTTTTTTTTTTCTTTTGGCTTTATTATCACGATACCGAGGGTTTTGGGTGGGAACGAGGGGATGTCGATTTTTCGCTCTCTTTTCATTTTTATTTTTTCCCCTTTTCTAACGTATCACTGATCATTACTTTCTCCTGTGTCTCGGGTCCACTTTTTTACCATAAACCCTCACAACCCACAAATCACAGCCGTTCATTGTTGATTGATTTGCCCATGTAGACATAGAATGAAAGGGAACAGAAAAAAAACGGTAAACTAAAAAAAGGTGGGTTGGGGTTGGAGCCAACAAGTACACCAAACTTCGTGTGAAGGTCATAAATACCTTAATTTCTTCCACTTTTGATGATGGTAGTGCCGTGGATGTGACGAAATGAGACGGGTGTTTTCGTCATTAAAAAGTTGTATTTCCAAAAAACACAGCAGAGAGATAAAAGTGGTGGGCGATGCTCACACGTCAAACCACCAATAGGGTGATGACACGTGGGCATTTGGTGAGGGTGTCTGCCTTGATTTTTTCTATTCCGGTTTAGAAAATGGGTGGGGGTGATTTAAAATTGAAATGAAAAAATCTTTGACCATCCGACAGCGCACGTGGCGGAGATGATGGATAGATGACTCGACCCATTTGGGTTTGGTGTTTTTGGGTTCTGTTCTTCTGGACACTTGAGTGCCGTGTTCATGTGTATGCATGACTATCATACATCAAGCTCCACTGTCCTTTTGTATTTTCTCAAATTTTGAAATGTAATATTAAAAAATTATAAGATATTTACGGCAACTGTTTTGAACAATAGATAGCATTTTGATTTGAAATACGAGACCAAAAAGGACATAATAGATTAATTTGAAAATTGTATTAACAAGATAAGACTCAAGGAACATGATAAAAAAATTTTTAATTGTATAAAGAAAAAGTTAAAAAAATTATTAAGTTTTCCTTTTTTTGCTTTCACCATCGATATCTGGGATTTACCTGATTAATTCGGTTCGAATATTGTAAGACCCATTTTTAGAGACGGAGTCTTCTAAATTCTTTTTCTTCATTCTCAGGGGGTTCAAATTTGAAATTTTTGATTAAAGGGTAAAGTGTACTTAACCGATCAACCCAAAAAAATTTGGTTAAGTTTTTCTCTTTGCCATCACTCTTTATGTCCCCCTAAAAAGTGAAATACAAAAATTTAACTTATTTTTGTTTTAAAAATAAAAATAATTTATATTTCTATTTCTATTTTTATAAATTAAATAAAATAATTTTTGACTCATATTTGTCTCTTTCATTGTGTAGTTTAGAACAAAAGCAACCATAAGCTTCTTCAATATAGATTAATTTTTTCCCGGAAAGGAAAATCTAAACGGCGGAACTGGGGGTGGGGGGTCCAGGGATGCTAATCCACGAGCGGCATTGCATGTGCTGGGATCCACCCATGTTCCGGGAAATAAGGTAACATGCACCTGCACTCTGTATATTCCCTTCTTCACGTGTCACTCACGTGCCATCTCCCCCCATTTTTTTTGGTTTGTTTTTTCCTCAATAACTTTCCCTTCACATGTCCTTTCATCTCTCTATTTCTCTATATTTGAATATTAATATTCTAAAATTTGATTAATTTGAATTAAATAGTTATAAAACTTAATTTAGAGATTAATTTCTTTTAAATTTATTTTTTTTATTTTTAAATTTAAAATTATAATTAAAAAAATTTTAATAGTTTATCTAAATCGACAAAATTTCAATTCATCTATCTGTTTATTCAGTTGAAAAGTTTTTTATTATTCTTTTATACATTTATACCATTTGACAATCGTGAAATTCTATACTCAACCCTTTTTATTCGTAATGAAATCAAAACTAGAAAACAAAAAAATAAATAAATAAAAATGTTTCTGGAAACATATTCTTGATGTGTTGCCATCATACTTGCTCCTAACATTTGTAGAAATCACTAGCATTTGTAGAATTATGGGCATAGTTGAGAAAATTGAGGATAAAGAGTCAATTAAAATTTGATAAGATTTTTAATATAAAAATTATTAATATACTAATAATTTTAGTCTTTTTCAAAATTAATTTTTTATTGATTTTTTATTTTAATTAAGAAAAATATTACAAATAAAATCACGCAAGATAGAAATAAATTAGTTCAAGTTGAGATTTTGCAAATGCACCTACATTTTGTACAAATCACTGTTCATTTCAAGCTTAGAAAAGGCAAGAGTAGGTTATTATTATTATTATTATTATTTTCACCGGGGTGTCTAGTTTTGCTTGACTAATCTATTTGAGCACTGTATGATCTATTTTAGAAATTATCTCTCCCCGATCTTTTTTCGTCAAAAGATATTTGACAAAAGTAGGTTATTAAATCCTAGTTATTTGCCGAAAGATATATTTCTTTACCAACACTTGTGGGTTTAGTGACTGTATATTTACTTTTCTTAACTAAAATCTCGAATTTAAATTTTAAAACTGAAAAAAAAATAAATAACAAAAGAGTTAAACATCTAATTTAAACCCCACAGTTTTTTGAATCAGATTAATCAGATTTTTAGATACCGATGGTCTAAAAATTATAGTTTATTTGGTCTTCATGATTTTAGGATATGAGCTAACTATCGTCTTTAACCAAGAGATTTACCAATAACATGTAATTTGTAAATTATTATGTATTATTCAGTACTAAACATCTAAAAATGATGAAAGGGAAAAACTTGAGAACCCTGAATTTGATTCTTATGAGATTTGTAGGAGTCATGGTCTAAGTGAATTTTCTGCACTCATATAATGAAGAATATAGAAAGTTGTAAGTAAAAGATAATAGTGAATCAAAATGGAAAAGGGAAAGAGAGAGAATTGGTGTTACAATTTGTGTTTATGTGCAGCATGACCCGGAGCCTATGCATTGTAGATGACCAGAAAAAAAAAAAAAAAAAAAAGATTAAGTCGGCTTTTCCATCATTAATTGACTTGTTTCAAAATTTGACTAGAAATTTAGAATGGTCAAATGTGATTTTGTGGAGTTGGAATCAAATCAACTAAGGTTAGCGCCTTTACTCCATTTTTTCCTAGTTTCGTGAATTTAATCTTATATAATTAAAAATAATTCACATTAATACGATTATTAAATAAATTAAAATTTTATTAGAGCCCGAATCTTCTTACCGAAGGAAATTTACCGGATACGCATACACGGACCATTAAGCTATCCCTATTTGTATTGCCTCATCATATTTTAAATATGATAAATCTGCTCGGTTAATCTTTTTTCTTTAATTCTAAATAAATTATTAAAACCAAAATTCACAATATATAAATTTTAGATGATTTTGAAGATTTTGATAATCACAACATTTCATTGTTTACTTTCTTTCTACATTGATAAGTATTGAATCCAATTGAACTTTTATTCGAGTCGAGACGACTTAGATTTTCAAAAGATAAAACTCTCTCGAAATCTATTTTTTCTATATACAAAACTCGAATTCGAGATCTTATTTAAAAAATATCAATACTGACAATTAGACAAATTAGATGTTGATAATTTTTTTTTTTATAATAAATGATTTGGTATTAAAATTTATTAAACCCCAATATAGGTCACATTACATAAAATTTAAAGTCAAATTACGGATTTCAAAGAATACCTTTAGGAAATGGCTTCCTTTGGGTTTGTGCTTGGACGGATAAAATTTTATAATACAAGATTCTTATTATTATTATTATTATTATTATTATTATTATTATTCCTTTGGTTTCTTATGATCAAAGATACCCACAATAGATAAAAGGCTATCAGATCGTGGGCTGGACTTCCAGCCAGGTTTAATAATGAAAACGTTAGACATAGCAACATGAGTTCAGTTTGACTTTATACTGTTGCAAATAGTTTTACAAGCCAACTCAAACGTGGTCCTTTTTTTTTTTAATAATTATAATATGGTGTCCTATTGGAAATAAGGTCACATTCGAGTCATGATCTTGCACCACTCAGATGTAGATCGTATGCAACCGACAATAAACTCCGATTTAATCTTAAATTTTGTAGATCGACCATTTAAAAAACTAATATAAGAAAAAAAAATAACATAAAATTAAAATTTAATAATAAAAATAAAGAAATAAAAATAAACTATCAATAATAATAATAATAATAATAGTGTTGATATAACTTTCTAGAATCTAATTATTAGGTAAGGATCTTGGCATAATGTTAAAATTTGTTAAAAATATAATAATTTTTATTTTAAATTACTTTTTATTAAAAGTCAGTATTATATTAGCGTTATATAAGACATATAAATTCTTTTGACCGGAAATACCTAAAAAAATAAATTGATGTGGTAATGATGTGGCATTGATATAATGGTCGATTCAACTCCTTTAGTTTGATAGGAAACAAGTAACCCTAAAATAAAAATTATTTTTATAATTTAATTATGATTTTTCTTAGACTTCGTTGGTGAATGCACAGTGGGCATGAAGGGAGTTGGGCTTTGTCTCGAACCCATTCAGCAAATCATGTGCTGAGATAAAAGGACTTTGGGTCCAATCTTTGGGTGATCTGTGTCTTGCAAGGAATATCTTTTTTTTTTTTTTTTTGGTGAAGGGGAATTACTTACTATCAACCGGTATCCGAGTTTTACTTAACTAATTCGATCCGATCACTATAGAGTTTATTAAGGGATAGTCTCTTTCAAATCTTATTTCTCTATTTCTATGATTTAAATTCAAGATTTATGGTTAATAAAATGAAACATCCTACCACTACAGCTATGGGACTTTGTAGTGGGCAAAAGGAATATATTTTTGTAATAAATTTTCAATGGCTATGGAATGTACAAAATGAAAGAAAGGAAGAAAGAGTAAAGGAATGCATACATCTAATTAGTGGTATAGGGATGTAATAAGTTTTGCGTGCTCCCCACATCCAAAATTTAGCATTGATATGCTATTTCTCCCCTTGAGAATAATAGGTCTCTCTTACACCAAAACTAATCCGACAGGGTCACTACAACAAAACACGTCATTATTGATGAAAAATTATTTATAGAAAAAAATTCATCGATAATAGCGATAAATTCATGACGGATTAACGTTTGATAGAATATCAAGAGATTTATGATAGATTAGCGACGGAAATATTTCCATCGCTATAGTGGTCCACTGTAAAAAAAGGGAAAAAAATTTTAAACTTATCAACTATAGATTACCAATGGAAATATTTTCGTTAAAAATTTTTCGTTGCTAATTCGTCGGTATATTTATGAAGAAAAAAAACTTAAAACATATATATACACGGCCATCAATGACGGATTACCGAATAAAAGTTTAGTGACGGAAATTTTACCGACGGATTATCGACTGATTTTTTTTTTATTTAATAAATCTTTTTTATTTTTATTTTATTTTGAACAAGAATAATATTATTTTATTTTTTAAAATTTTTTGTTATTTTATTTTAAGCTAAAATTTTATTATTTTATTATTTTATAATAATTATCATTTATATTATTTGATTATTATTAAAAATTATGAGATAAAGATAATACATAAAAAAAAGAATATGGTCGGATGACTAATGGTGGTTTGATAGTTGTGTTGCTTAGATTATTTTATGCGTGCCGGGGATCGAGTCACGCCGGAGGCATGGAGACATTTTTCACAAATTAAAGGAAGCAGACGCGTCGGTGGGCAGACGGGTCGACGGGCTGGCAGGTTGCAGGCGTGGGTTTGTAGGTGCGGGGGGTTAGCGCTTAGACGTGTGAGGGTTCCGAAATTAGTGACGAAAAAAATCTATTATTGATATTGAATTATCAATAACGGATGAGTGATGGAATTATTACTGATGGAAAAATTCTGTCGCTGATTTTTTTTTTTATATATATTTTCTTCTATCAACGATGGATTAGTGATGGATATCTTTAGTAACGAAAAAAATCCATCACTAATCCATCGCTCATATCAACAATGAATAGTATTCCGTGGGTAAAAATTATAGGGTTAGTTTTTAGTAACGGAAAAAATCTGTCGCTGATACCCTTTAAAGATGGATTTTTTACCTTCAACGACGAAATTCTGTCGCTGATACTTTATTTTTTTCGTCACTGATACATTATTTTCTAGTAATGAGTTTATTTCTTATCCATTTAGTAAAAAGGTTACGAGAATGAATTTTGATAAAAAGGTTTTACGAATGAAACTAGAATATAATGGAAAGAAAATAAAAGGGACTTTTCTCTTAAATTCTTGTTCTTTTAGCAATCATGTTGCAAATGTTTAAATTCAAGAAATATTATGTTAGAGGACTTTTGGATCTTGGAACATGTCAATCCGGCTCGAACCGTATTAAGTTTAGAGAATCTACAGGAAAAAGGCAAGGGACTCCCTCAGGTGAAATCCCATAGAAAGGGAATTTGGTCTTCCCCTCGATGTTATAAGAAGAGAACTTTGGCACAAAGGGTGAGACACAACCTTGAGACATTCCCTATAGTTTTAGAAAGAGCAAGGGTGGGTTAGAGAGACTCTTGTGAGTATCGGGTATCTTTTGTGATTTTGATATGCATCATATTCTATATCAGTTTTTGCTTATACTTTCATGCCATATTCCTAATATTCGAATCCGAGTATTAATCGACGAATTTAATATTTTTCATATTAAATCAACTGTTCGTTGATTATACATTTTTTACCTTTAAAAGTGTGTTATGTTAGCGATATTTGATCTAAGATTGCAAGCACCATTAAATTCTTGAAGAGAGAGTATTTCAAAAGTGGAGAGTAAATGTTAACCTAGATAAAGACACAGTATTACAAGATGAAATGAGAATATCATAAAAAAAAAAAATACATTAGACTGAAAAAATGTGAATCAAATTGATTGTTTAAAAAGAGAAAATTAATATCTTTAGTTTTAAATAAAAATTTTAATTTAATTTTTTAGAGAGAGAAAATTAAACCTAATGTATTTAGAGAGAAAATTTTAAAATTATTTAAATTTTCGAGTGAGCAAGTTAATGTGAATTTTAGAGAGAAAAACATAAAATCAATGTGTTAGTGAAGGAAAATATAAATTAAATTGATTTTTTAAAATAGAGATAGAAAATTAATATGTATAGCTTTAATCAGAGAAAAAATTAAATTAGATTTTCTAAAGAGAAAAAAAAAAATCAAAAACCAATGAGTTTAGGACAAAACTGAAAATAATTTAACTTTTAAAGAAAGAAATTTAATGTACTTAGTTCAGAGAGAAAAAAATAAATTTAGTTTTTTTTTTAAAAAAAAATAAAAGTTAAAATGTTAAAATCAATATGTTCAGAAAGAGAAAATGTGAAATGAATTGAATCTTTTTTTTTTAAATAACTTGCTAATTTCAAAGAAAAATGGCTATTGAGAAATAAAACTTAAATCAAATTTTCTAGAAAGATAAATTTTAAAATAAATTAAATTTTTAAAGAGAGAGAAAATTAATGTGCTTGGTTTTGGAAAAAGAAAGACAATTTTTTTTTTTTATTTAGAAAAAGAAAACTTAAAATCAATGTAAAGAGAGAAAATAAGATATAAATTGATTTTTTAAAGAGAAAAAATTAATTTACTTAATTTTAGAGAGAGAAAAAATAAAGTATATGTTTTTTTATTAAAAAAAAATTAAATCAATACATTTCGAAAGAGAAAATATGAAATAAAATGATTTTAGAGAGAAAAAATTAATTTTCTTAGTTTTAAATAGAAAAAGACTAAATTTGGTTTCTTTGGATAGAGAGAGAAGATTTAACATAAAATAAATTGATTTTTAGATAGAAAAAAAAATTAATGAATCTAGTTTTAAAAAGAGAAAAAAAAAAAAACCAAATTCTTTGTTTTAAATAGATAAAACTTAAAGAAAAACAATATATTTAGAGTGAAATATGAAATAAATTAATTTTTTAGGAGAGAAAAATTATAAAATATATTAGTTTATTAAAGAAAGGAAATTAACATGTTTAGAATTGAAGAGGAAAACTAATTTTATTTTTTTTTTTAAAGAAAGATAAAAGTTAAAATCAATATATTAAATATTCGTTTTTATAGTGAGAGAAACTCAAAATCAATGCCAGAAATATTATGTAAGTTAATTTCTTTTACTAATTTAATAAAAACATGTGGGGTTTATTAGAGATGTTCTCTATTTTCATTTATGACAAATCTAGAGAGAAAGGGGGAGAAAGATTTTTTTTTTTTTTTTAAGAATAACAAAAATGTCTTTTTTTTTTTTGTTTATGATTTTGATCTCATTTTAAAAATATTTTCATTTAGAATGAAATTTGAAAATAAATTTTTTTAATAAAATATATTTTCTTACTCATTTTCAACTATAAACATAAAATGAAAATAAAAAATGGTCTAACAAAATAGACCCGAAATTCTCTTATACTATATTTAAGGTTAACAACAAAATTAAATAAATATGAAACACAACATCATAGTTATAAATCCTTAGAATTTTCTTCTTGTCATTTATAAAATCACAATTATTGATTTAACGAAAAATAGGCATCAAAGAGTCAGCTCCTAAATTGAACTCTATTACTAGTTAAACCGCATTAATCGAGTTTCTGAATATTAGTAGTTAATTACAAAAAAAATGATATATATACATATATATCTATTATGAGGGTTAACAATAATTTTAATAATTAAATATGTACTGATTTAATAATATAAAATTAAGAGAAAATGTTTTAATTTTTACATGGCTGTCTATGTTTTATTAACACGGAGATGTTTGGATTCTTTTGAATCTCTTATTATCGACTTATAAAATAGTATAAAAGATAATAGTTTTAAAATTAAAATGATAAAGTGTATGGAAATTTAAAGTTTACATACTTTTAAGGGATAATTTCATAAATAATTAAATTAAATGTATATGTGATAAAATATTTTTTTAAATTTATTTAAATATTTCTTTGGGTTTATATTTGTAATAAAATTATAATATTTAAAATAGTTAGAGCAACATTGCAAAACTCCTTTAAGGATTTTTTTCCTTTTTTTGTTTTCTTTATTAAAAAAGTTAATTCTTTTAAAAAAAAACCTTTAAAAATTATTTTAAACCATCTTTTAATTTTCTTTTCTAAAACTAAAATTTTTGCCGACGCAAAAGCAACGACGTCGTTTCGGTTTTGAAACGTTTCTCTCTAGTTTTATCTCTTCTTCGTTGAATATCACACGTGGCAACAACCTGAAAACAGTATCTCCATTTTGAAACGTTTCTCTCTTTAGTAGTTTCATCACCTCACTCACTTGTCTCATATTTTAGAGCTCAATACCCAAAAATTAGGTTTAGGTTTTCTTTGCAATTGCTATGCAGAACCAGAGAATAGCAGTAAACTTCAATTGAATTGCTCATTTAAAAAACAAAATTTGAAGAGAGAGAGAGAGAGAAGAAATGCAGAGATTAGTAGTAGATACATCAATTATATCGAGAGGGAAACAACTTCCCTTGCTTGGTTTGCTGCATTCAACACCTGCAAGACCTGGTCTTTCCCACAGAACTATCTCCACTTCATGCAAGTTCCTCTCCCTCAATTTTGGTTGATTTTTTATGGGTTTTGTTTTAAATTTGATTGTCAATTGTGGGGACTTGAAGCGAATGATTATATTATATAATTGAAGGCATTGGACCAGACCAAGGAGGGGATTATTGATGCCAAGCGCATGAACACATTATCACATAACAATAGAGAAAAAGATTTGGAGATTACATATGCATTTATGTTTATTTTTTTCCTAGGATTTAGTTTGACCTAGCTTAGAATTCCCTGAATTCTACGTCCATGTAATATCCAATAGTTTGAAGGAACTGAATCATGTTTGGAAATTTTAATTTGACCTAAATATAAATAGATGCTTAGTTTCAGAAATATTTGCAAAACAATCTTCACAAGGCAAGAAAACTGGTTGATTTGCAAAGAAAATGACAATTGTTGATATTTTGCTGTATCAAGACTTGGTTTTCTATTCTACTTTTGGGTGCAAACTAGGAACAGTGTGTAAGTGAGTATGAAGATTAAACTTTTCAAAATGGAAGTTGTTTCTATGTCCAGTACTATTCCAGATATAGGCCTCGCATACTCTTGTCTATTTTGAGATGCGCATTTTGCTAGTTACTTGATATGAATCTTGGATCAGTTCATTGTTCTGGATGTATATTAGAGTGTCTAAATATTGATTATGATGATGATGATGACCTTTTAGTCATACATCTGGATACTTCACCTACCAGGTTCAGAATTGTTGCAAGAAAAGAGTTTTTAGAGGATTTGGAAATTGACCACTACATTATGTATATAGGGATTTTTCTATTTTGTTTTAGGCATTATCGTGTCAGATTATTTCAAAATTTGCACCATCACTTCATTTCAAATTGTTTCATTTGTTTATCATTGTTTCATAGGTTTGTGGGTCATAGAAAAATGGGGTTAAATTTCTCTTCTTTCTACTGTCTAGGAGTTATGGTTCCATTGATTCATATGGCATCGTTGAAGGTGGCATATACATCAGCCAGAAAATACTGTGGTCAAACTTATAATTGATTCCTATCCTCAAAAGAGTTGATCAAGCTTATTATTATTATTATGATTATTGTTATTATTTTACTGGGGGCGGGGGTGGAGGGGATTGTTTGCCTTCAGCTGTGTCCTCTATGTTACCAAGTGATATTTATTGTTTTTTTGGCATTGTGAGTGACATTTTTCTGAACTTTTTGCAGTGAGATATGGAGAAATATTAGGACTAAGTGTGGTTCCTGGCACAATTAGAGCCCAAGCATCCAATGTTAATATTGGCTCCGGAGGCTATGAAGATCAAAGGGAAAATGAGAATCAAAATAGTTTTGTTAACCATCAAGCAGGCGATAATGTATCTGAACTGTAAGTTTAGCTAATTATTTTCTGAGAATTGAAGAAATAATTTCCTCCATGGCATTGTTTTTAATTTCTGCCTATTTATAAAACTAGCCTTGATATTTATGTATTGGCTTATATAGATGGTGCTCGATATTAAATGAACAATAATATGGACCAATCGCAATATGATTGATTGCATGCGAGGAAAATCATCGTGCATGGTGGCTTCTCCCAACAAAATCATTTCAGTTGGGAAAACTAATATCACATAGCCATGTACTAGAAAGTAATGATCCTGCACTGATTTCTTCTTCATGAATCTAAAGCTGGCTGCCTGATTACTATGCATTAGAACTATCACTTCATTCCCCTTCATAAAGAAGAAAGAAGCCTGTCTGAGAAAAGAACAAAGTAATTCAAATATGGTTCTTCTCTCAGCCTGTGCTCTCACTTTTCTCAAATCTCCCCGCTTTTAGGTCACTTGGACAAATTCTAGAAGTGCAACCTATTTTGGAATGCCTCCCACAATTGGTAGCACATTGTTTTAATCTGACAAGCTAATGCTATGGACAGGGATGCCTCCAAATTGAATCATTGCATTATGTGAATGTGAATAACTTGAGTAGGTTTGTGGTGCATATGAGTAAGTTATAATTTGCCCGTATAAAACTAGTCAGAGATTAACAATGAGGTTTGGTGCACCGGTTAGTCTGAGACTCTACATGATAAGTAGGAATTAAGTATTAACACAGCATCTACTCTGAAGGGTGACCCACACTAATTCTAAAATATCTATAGCCATACAATATATAACAAGTGACTTTTAGGTATTTGCATGAGTAAGTTATACTTTGCCGGTATAAAAATAGTTATAGACTAACAATGAGATTTGGCATATTGGTCAGTGTTAGACTCTACAATGTAGATTGGAATTAAGTATTAACACAACATCCACTGTGAAGGGTAACCCACACTAAAAATTCTGAAATATGTTCCATGCATTTATCACAAGTTACTTTCGCCTAAAGTATTTGCATTTTTTAATCCAAAAATTTAGCTTTACCACTTGTCTTTTCTCCACTGTTTATCTTGTGAAAGAGGATGGGTAATCCTCTTGGTCAGTGTTAGACTCTACAATGTAGATTGGAATGTAGATTGGAATATTGGCATATGGGTAATCCTCTTGGCATATTGGTCAGTGTTGGACTCTACAATGTAGATTGGAATTAAGTATTAACACAACATCCACTGTGAAGGGTAACCCACACTAAAAATTCTGAAATATGTTCCATGCATTTATCACAAGTTACTTTCGCCTAAAGTATTTGCATTTTTTAATCCAAAAATTTAGCTTTACCACTTGTCTTTTCTCCACTGTTATCTTGTGAAAGAGGATGGGTAATCCAAATAATGAAATTAAAACCAAGATGTCTGTCATGATCTTTCACGTGACATGTGAAAATGGTCAGTGAAAGATAATGATTTTCTTCTTTTTTTTTTTTAATTTTAAGCTAAGAAATTACTGTTGAGGGGACATGAACATCTCTGGACTTGTTTTTCTAGATATTTTTGTACATGGGTAGCATCCCTTTGTGAAGCCTTTCAGTGCTTTACTTTTACCTATAAAAATAAGGAAAAGAAAAGGAAAAAACTGCCGAAGGAGAGAAATGTCTCATTGTACATCAATTCAAGTATAAGACTTTTGACCTATATTTTTAAGGATTTTCATGGATAAACCATGGTGTAGTACATCTAGAATAGATGAGCAGAAATTAGGACAGGGCTTCAGGTGAATTTGACTGCATCTACCTAGATTACACTACAGCCCGCAGGGAGTCATTTACTAGTGGGTAAATATTGAAATAAAGAAATTAGAAGGAAAACATTCAACTGGTTGTACAAGGAAAAGAAATTAAGAATGAGAAAAAAACCTTTGCAACATGGACCTATGATGAGGGAGGTGGCAGGTCCATAACTAGCTATTTATTAGGTGATAAAATTTGGTTTGCCACTTTGAGATGCAAGAATCTTAGCTCCATTTCCTTTTGAACAGAACTCCGATGAGCAAGAGACGCAAATGATTTGAGTGCATTCTTAGCGAGATTCAGAGATTTGGAAGAATTCTTATTGTAACCAAGTCTTGTATCTAAGGTTTCTAGTTTTCCTTCAATTTGGTCCCGACTTTAGATCATTCTCACAGACCTCTTTGTGGGGCAGTGGATATTTCTCTGACCATAATGATTTGATCCATTTTCATCCGTTTGAGTTTTCCTTATAAATGAAAACCACAGAATCTTTTCTATCTTTAAGTGCAACACTAAAAAAGTATGAATGGCTTTCACAAAGTTGTAAAAGAAAACAAAACCATCACTTTCTTATAGCTTTCCTTTTCCTTGGACAAGTATGAGAGGTTCTATTCAAGTTCATAATCAGTAAAGAGTAAGTAAACAAACTAAAATTGACTTGAATGAGTACTAATATCGTGTAATCTAATATTTAATAGAATTATTTAAGGGGTCATATTTCTTATTGTCTATTTTCCCATTGGGTTTTCTACTTTGTTAATCCTTGCTCATATTTGTTTCTTTCATGTTTTGGCAGTGAGAAGAAGCCTTCTAGTCTTATTCCTTATCCTGTATCTATTGCTCTTGTGCTTCTCGGATGTTCTGCTGTATTTTCAGCGATTGCCTTTGTAAAAGGAGGACCTTCGTCAATCCTAGCAGCAGTTGCTAAGTCAGGCTTCACTGCTGCTTTCACTTTGATATTTGTTTCTGAAATTGGCGACAAGGTTTGTGCACATTAAAGAATGTGTATATATATTTGTATATGGAAACCGGTTGAGCTCATGTTCTCTCCCTTCTTTTGAGAAATGCAACACACAGTTCACCTGTGTTGTTCTCATTTTTTTGGAAATCAGGAACAAGGCTTGCAAGGCTATGGCCCACAAAATTTATAAGAACACACCATAGGACCAGCTACTTGAAAATAAATGTCTGACTCACAATGGAACTTAAAATTATTGTCCAGTGAACCATATTCTACTAAAGAGTTTCTGTAATCACATTTATTCAATCCTATAGGTTTTCCTTTCATCCTATCTAATGTTTTGCTGATGACCCGCAAATTTCTTTGCTCAAGCAACATTTAGCACCAAGCATTCTTTTTCGCAGACACAAGAATTTATTGCAATATCTCCGTGGTATTTGCTTTGGGGTAATAATTATAGTAGTTGAAAAATTATAGGGAGGATATATTGGCTTATTACAGTAAGACAACTAATATAAATCTTTTTGCACCTAGCTTCTTGAAAAGAATAGACTCACTGCTTTGATACTTACATTAGTCAATCACCATAACATTGCCCCAAAACTCTGATATCATCCGTCAGCATTAACTTGTGCATGCAGGCAAAGAGAGATTTTTAGTTGCATTGAAATGAATTTGGACATCTTTGAGTTTTCAGCCTATTGCATGGTTTGATTTCTTGATTTTCTTTGAGCACTTGTACTGATTATGTATTGATTGGCATGATTTCATGGTCAAGGACCCATTTTGTTAATAACTAGATGCAAAATTAAATTGTTAGAGATGAGGGAGTGGTTAAATAATTATCCACAGAGTTTAAGTAAGTTTGATTTCTACATTTTCTTAGAGCTCTTCTACTGATTAGGTATACATTGATTGGCCTGATTGCATGGTCAAGGACCCATTATATTGATGACTGGGAGCAAAGTTAGGAGTCATTATCCACAGACACATGTGGATCTCCTAAATTAACGCCTTGTATTTAGCATGCAACTGTTGTTTATGAGTGCTTGAGCAGGAGGCTTAATGGTTTTCATCGCCTACATCGCCTATTTCAATATTATGCTGCCTTCTGTTTGAATATCTTTGCCTGTCATCGGTTTCACTCCATTTATATGTTTCTTTTATCTGGTAAGAATTCCCAATGTGTTACTTAAACAGTGGCTTATGCCATTTTTTTTTCCTGACAGACATTTTTCATTGCTGCACTCTTGGCCATGCAATTTGAGAAAGGGCTGGTAAGTTCTCTTTAGTCCTCCCTCATTTGTCTCTCACTTATGCACTTGCCTTATAAAAGTAACAATGATAAGTTTTGTGCGTTTCATCATCGTAGTTTAAGATTGTGCTCTTTTCTTTTTGTTTTTTTGGGTTAAGTAATCTTGCTTAAAACAGAGACAATTAAATGCCATCAAAAGTAGTATAATCTACTCAATTTTATATGCCCGGACACTTAGGATGACTGTGTTCTCTTGTTATCATCCGCCTTTCAAGTTCGTATGATAGTTTATGGTCACATGTTTATTTTCAGATAACTTATACACTCGTCAACATAAGTCCGATCAAAAGCATCTTCCTAAGAGTTGTTTGTAAGATGAATGAATTCCAAACTAAAACCTTCACAGTAGCTCCTTGAAAATTTGATAAAACTACTGGCGTCATAGTTTTCTAGAGATACTAAATAATCAATAAAAGGAAAAAAAAAAGAATTCCTCTCATGCCCTTGAATTTCAATTCAGAGACCCTCTGTATGAATGTTTAGATAAAACTATACATTTTTTCTTTTACCATACATTGTGTCAAAATATGTTGATTTGATTGCCGTTGTTTAATGTTGATTCTCTATTGCCATGATGTAGGTTTTGCTAGGGTCTATGAGTGCTCTTTCACTAATGACAATCCTGTCGGTGGTAATTGGGCGCATATTCCAGTCAGTTCCTGCTCAGTTTCAGACGAGTAAGCAACCATTCGTTCTCCTTGGAAATTTAAGTCAAGCATGCTGATCCATCTGACCTTTTACAATATTTCTTCCTATCAACTGTCTTTACTCGTGTTGCATACCACTTCCGGTTTGTTATTTGTAACGCTGCTTAGGATATGTGGAATCAGATTATTATCTTATTTTATTTAATTTGGATCCTCCTGTCATATTTTCTTGGGAACTCATATGTACTGATCATTGGTTTGTGTGGCAGCATTGCCGATTGGAGAATATGCAGCAATTGCTCTCCTTATGTTCTTCGGTATCAAATCCATAAAGGATTCATGGGACCTTCCACCAAGTACAGCTGATACTGGTGGCGGGAGCAATCCTGAACTTGATGAATATGCTGAAGCAGAAGAGCTTGTGAAAGAAAAGGTGACCTTTTAAGTCCGAAGTTCTCAGATTATGATAGCCGCATCAAAATAATTTTTTGGTTTCTTATTTCAATTCTTCTGCATCACAAGTTTTGGTGCTGTATGTGTTACATAAATATGTGCATGTTGGTATGCATATCCTTTTTGTACAAAGAAATTAGCCAATGTCTCAGATCATTTTGGAATGCCTTTTATGTCGAGGTAAAGATTCTGTCTTGGATTTTGGATTGTGTTTACCGCATATGTGCTTATGGAGGGAATGAAGGCTAATCCTCGCAAGGCTTGAAATTTTTGTTCTTACTTGAGAAGGAAGATTTTTCCCCCCCCCCCCCTTTTCGCGTAATTTGTTTCCAAAAAAGTTGAAGATAGATGAACAAATCTGTGTATGGCATAAGATATCAATTTGCAGTATTGCCAAATGGTTGGTGAGATTCAAATTTCAGTATTCTGAATAATTGATATAGCATCTGTGTTTTAAATTTTTTTTCAGGTGTCAACATGCTTGAGAAATCCACTGGAGATCGTCTGGAAAGCATTCAGTCTCGTATTCTTTGCAGTGCGTATTTTCTTGTTCTTTTTAAGGCAACCCTCTTGTTAGTTTGATGCAATTTCAATTGTCTGCGTGGTTTTTGTTGACTAATGTTAAACAATGTCAACTTAATTACTATTCTTAATTTTGAATTCTTCTGAATTGCAAATAGCCTTGCTTTAACCTGTCAATGTAATCAAAGCCATTGTTTTAAGGGCATGCCATCTACCAGTCGACAGATTCGAGGAGCTTCTAGCAATTTCCTTGTTTCACTTTTTATGTCTAACAGTTGGTATCTGCATAGCCTTTGGGTCAACTCATGCCGTGCAGATTCGGAAAGGCAACTGCTAGGGGCTTTTTTTTCGCCATTTGTTTTGTGGGGGGGGGGGTTGAAAACCTAAATGAACAGGCAGCTACAATTGGGTGCTGAATCAATGACTTTAAGTTGTAAATTTGTATGCACTGAGGCAGATTTCCACATTTCAAGAAACTTAAGTTGACTGAATATCATTGGTTCTAGGAATGGGGGGACCGCTCCATGCTTGCAACGATTGCTCTGGGTGCTGCTCAGGTGCGGATTCTGGTTCCAGTCAACAATTGGAAGCATACCATGCTTCCCTGAAATCTGTTCTTTTTCATTTGCTTTTGCTGTATTTTGTTTTCGTTTTCGTTTTCGTTTTTTTTTTCTTTTTTAATATTGCTTGCTTCAGTACAAGCTTTGGGAATTTTTGTTTTATTTTTTTTCCCAACAGTCTCCGTGGGGTGTGGCTAGTGGAGCAATTGCTGGACATCTTCTTGCAACTTCCATAGCAATTATTGGTGGAGCATTTCTTGCCAACTACATTTCTGAAAAATTGGTGAGGCAAACTGTTTTAGTCCTTTTCTTTTTCAGGACATTGTCCTTTACAAATAAAATTCGCTTATTTTATTTTTGTGCAACTTAATGTTGAATCAGGTCGGCTACATAGGAGGAGTATTGTTTCTGGTTTTTGCATTGGCTACATTTTTTGGAGTTTTCTGAGGGGTAGTCTAGATTCTCATGACTAGAAGAACAAGGTGCACGAGTCAATTCTCAACAAAGACAAGAGAGATAAAAACCTTTTTCCTTCCCTAGTGCCAGAGTTGAGAGTTGAAGGTAAGAGAAAGTTGTTGAGAGATGCACCCGAGATGCTATGATGCCTTGGTGATATATGGATCCTGGAGTCACCCATTTACTGTAATCTTTTCTTTTTTGTAACAGTAGAGCCCTATGTAAGTTAGAGAGACTATAGCCAAATTTCACGGGATGAGTTTGTATATCTAGGAGGATTATCATATTCAGAAGTGGTGGAATTTGTAATGGAATGACCCCGAGGTATACATTATGAGCTTGTAGTAAGTAAAAGACATGTCTTTTCTCTGTTTTCATCTGGTACTCAAATGCTCAAACTCTGAATTGTCGATGGCATCCAAAAGATAAATCTGGTGCCTAGCACATGCATTTGTATATGGTAACTCAGGTGGATAATTCTGGATGAGATTGTATATCTAGGAAGATTATCATATTCAAAGTGGTGGTATTTATAATGGAATGACTCCGAGGCATACATTACGAGCTTGTAGTAAGTAACAGACCTGTCATTTCTCTGTTTTCATCTGGTATTCAAATGCACAAACTTTGAATTGTTGATGGCATCCAAAAGATAAATCTGGTGCCTAGCGCATGCATTTGTATATCATAACTCAGGCGAATGATTCTCGAATTCAAGTTAACATGGAAGTTCTCATTATCTGCATTTAGGAACACCAAACTATAATTTTTTGTTAAGCAGAACTTGCAGGTTGCTGCTGAAAGTCGGAGAAATTTAAGGTAGTTCTCATTTTTTAGCTTTTAACAAGACAAATTTCAATAGCACCCAAGTGACAATGCTATTATCTATCAATCTATCTATATATATATAATATGAATTCACATAGTTGATCCAAACGAAGTTTCTAGGAAGCCCTATTTAAGAGTTACAGTTGATCTTTTTTTGTTCACATTTTGAACGAAATTTTAATTAGATACACCCAAGAGAAGGTGAGCTCCTCTGCATCAACCTACTTATTGCCTACCCTATCTGAACCTCCAATTGATTACCTAGTACTAAGAAAATATTTCTAAGGATTCTTCATTTATGCAGTACTGGTTTAAGGAACTCTTTACCAGCTCCTAAGTTGAACAAAAATGTTAAAAAGTGGCAATTCATTTCACTGATATAGTTAATCAACTATAATGGTGTTCACTTGCTGAAAAAACATGCTTTCTAATGGCACAACACTCGGTTTTACAACACCACCGCTGCCTTCGTTGTAACAATCAAATGTTGACAAAAGAATATGTGCAACAAAAACTTCTAACCCTGTAATCAGCAACAAGCAGCAGATTATTCTTCATGTATAACTGATACTTTGGTGTGGTCGCCACAGGGAAGCTAAGATGATTCAACTATACATTGAGAAGACCGAAAAGTATCATTAGAAAGCAATGCAACCATACGTCTTTCAAGCCGTTTAGCTCCAGGACCAGGCCTCAAAACACTTGCATCACCCCATGTAGCACAGGTATCATTTGCAGGCTCGCCCAAACACCAGGCACCAGGCACCACTTGGCCAGGAAATCGACCCAAAATTTCACGGTCAATGCGGTCTAGGATAGGATCATCAGATGGGAATTCCGTAGCAAAAGCTGCTCCACTGTGAATCATATCATCAAAGTCATTCGAATTGAGCATGCGAGGCTCCAGCTTGGGCTCCTTGTCAGGTGAAGAATATTTCAAATTGTAGTTCACGGTAGTCCTATTGAACTTGTGGGAATTACAAAGTATTGTAGGGAAGTAGTTGGTCAGGGATGAAGGTGTATTTGTCAAGTACATTAGTAGAGTCCGAGGAAGGTTGTCTGTGCCCAAGATGCAGAACTCAACAAATTTACGACTCAAAATGGCCATGGGCGAACCTGCACAAAGAAGAATCTAGCTTAGTATCATAATTCAATTCATTTAGTTCTATTATAAGTCTGTTTGATGTACTCTCTTACTGCAAGAAAGCAGTAAATCTGTACAAGCCACATGGAGAAGAAAGGCGGAGTGAATTAGAATAGGAAAGGAAAAAGCATTAGAAAAAGGAAAGAAAGAAACAATTATGCATGCTGTCAGCACTTTCACCCTGACTGACCGGCCACTGTTACTAATAGAGCAAATATATATCCATGACAGAACCAATAAGATGTAAAAGAAATCAAGATCAAATTTAACAGGGCATGAAAACCAAAAATGAGTACTAGCCTGGGGAAATTAAACTTGAATAAGCAGGCCACAATGTTGTAAAAGCTGCACCATGCAATATGGATGTAGTGATACTGAAACTGCAAACTCAGAGAGGATATAATATGGAAGAAGGAAGCAATATCCCATAAATTGAATTATATAATAATTCAATTTGCCTTCTTCCCATATGGGAAGAATAAGCAGGCCACAATGTTGTAAACGCTGCACTTGATGCTTTTCCATGTGGAATTTAGCACCAGGAAATATGGATGTGGTGATACGGAAACTGCAAACTCAGAAAGGATATAATATGGAAGAAGGCAGCAATATCGTATAAATTGAATTATATAATAATTCAATTTTCCTTCTTCCCATATGGGAAGAATAAGAAGGCCACAATGTTGTAAAAGCTGCACTTGATGCTTTTTCATGCGGAATTTAGCACCATGCAATATGGATCTGGTGATACTGAAACTGCAAACTCAGAAAGGATATAATATGGGAAGAAGGCAGCAAAATCCCATAAATTGAATTATATAATAATTCCATTTTCCTTCTTCCCATATGGGAAGAATAAGCAGGCCACAATGTCGTAAAAACTGCACTTTCCATGTGGAATTTAGCACCATGCAATATGGATATGGTGATACTGAACCTGCAAACTCAGAAAGAATATAATATGGGAAGCAGGCAGAAATATCATATAAATTGAATTATATAATAATTCCTCAACCTTCAATAACTTCATTTGTACTGAAAAGTGTTTTCATGGACCTTAGTGCTCCTCTTCCCAACTATTAATCCTCAAACTTGCTTCTACTATTAGGAAGTGATCCTTAGGTTGTATATATTTGATGTTTGAGTAGACCAGTTTACAAGGAGACTTTATAAGCAAAAGTTCCACCCTAAGTTCCAGGAATTCGGATGAACATCTCAATTTCTGTCCTGGTTTAATTGTTTACAACATATCATATAACTTCTGGGAATTGATGATCCATTATGCTCCACATGCATGGGATGAATTTCAATGGAGCTTCTTAAGCCCTTCTTAAGAGCTTCTAACTCTTCTTTTCCTTTACGGATATGACATTTTGTCTTTATTCCACTTGTATGATTTCTCAACTAGTATCTATAAATACATCATACAGAAATATGTTTTCTCTCCCTAAAAGCCCACTCTCTCTAATTGTATTTTGAAGTTCAGACTGTGATCTGACTTTCCTCCACCTCCAGACAACAAGGCCAACCATTTACTAGGCTTGTTATACACACGGGGAACAGAAAATTGAAAGAACAAACATCAGAAAACTCATAGATTGTTCAATAGGGCTTCAACAGTAAGGAGTCAAGTTCAAAGTAGCTTGCTCAAAAATAAAGTTTAAAAATGGAGCAATAGGGGTGCCTCCTCTGATCAAAGATAACCACTTCGAAACTATCCTTCAGAACCCCATTGCCTATGAGAGGCATTGTCTAGAAGGAAATCCAAGATACGTGACTAAGTGTATTGCCATAGTGGACTGCCTCATTCAACTCTACCAAAGATTTTGAGAGTTGGTTGCATGAAGATCCAGCAGACGCGCTTGCAGATATTGCATTCGGCACTGACTGCATCTATGCTGGACTTTTGACAGTGTGAATGAGTTGTCATCATCCTAGAGCAAGGGCCTGATGGGATAAGAGGATGGCAAATCTAATGGAAAATTATTTTAACAGCCCTTGGGCACCCAAACACTACCATGTTCAACCCATGATACTCGTCAGGTATCTATATTTAGTGAAGGAAGAATTTACAAAAACAACAACTTTTGTCAAGCCATAAGCCCTAAATTTTCTTCTCCATTTTCAAAGCATGAACTCTACATCTTTGCCCACCAGACTTCCAATCACAGGTATTTCCAACCCAAGTTATCATACACCATTTTGGAAATCAGAGAAAAATATTCCTATCACTCTGTCACCACATCTACCAATCAAAAGCTCGTCTAAAAACTGAAAGCTTGTTAGAAGATCAATGTCCTTTACAATTAGTCATTCATCAAGGAGATACATATATAAGACATAAGCCAAGTAGTTTTCAGCTTTGAAGAAGCATAATGCAGTAACAATCAAGTTACACTAGCAGACATAAGTCTCTAACATAGCTTATCATTTTCTAAAAACGTCATCCTAAGCCCCACGATTGGCTCAATAACAATTTGCTCTCATATGCAACGCAGCTAATTAGTACTGTAAAATGAACTACAGCATGAAGAAACTCACCAGTGAATAACCGGAAAGCATTTGGTAAATCTCGCTTCTGGGTAGCATAGAACACCTCGGTTTTGTCCTTTAGATAAAGCCCGGGATCAACAATTATCGGTCTTAACTTCCTAGATCTGCACATAAAAAACCCCATTTTCTTTAGAACTCATAAGTAGACCCTAAATGCAACTTGAATGAAAGAGAAGTCATCAAGAAATCATTTCTCACTCTTTCCAGCCAATGTAGCTTGTGTGATTAACAAAATTGAGATCTTTAGGCAGATATGACAATATATGAAGGAAATCTGAAAATTCACCCAAAAAAAAAAAAAAAAAAAAACAGCACAAATATCACAAATTTAACACAACTTGAAACCACTAAATTCAACACTGAAAAAGAATCAAAAACACAAAATAACAAAGATATACCATCTTGAGTAACAAGAGGGTAATCTCCAGCATTAAGATTAACAAACCAATCCCAATTCTCTGAAATACGAAGCAAAATCGAAGCACCATGAAGCGTCAGCAAGATGGGCGAAGAGCCCTTACGGTAATAAAAATCAGCTTTGCCAACAACATTCACATTGTTGGCAGCCCTAAAAATTGGGACATTTTGGATTTCTAGGGCAAGACGTTCACGGTCAGATTGCGAAGCAGTGCGGTCCAAGTGGAGAAGATACTGATTATTGGGATGGTAGAGAGCGTAAAGAAGGCGAAGAATTCGATTAAGATCGCCAGAATTGCCGGAAATGAAGTAGGCAATAGAAGGGGGTCTGGGGAGAGAGGTTTCGGTATCAGGGTTAGGGTTATTGGGGTCCGTGAAAGTGGGGATTTGGGAAGTTTGGAGGCGATTAGGGAAGAGAAAAGGGTCAATTGGTGGAGAGAGATTGGAGGAGGCAGATTGGGAGGAGAGAGAGAGGAAGAAGAGGAGAGAGAAAATAGAAATGGGTATGAGGAAGTAAAGAGGCTTTGGGTCATTAGCTATGGATGTAGAGAGTGATTTCTGCAGTGGGCTTTGCATTTTTGGAAATTTTTAGTTTGATTTTTGTTCTCTCCTTCTCCCTCACATATTTATTTTCTTCATTTCATTTGGTTTTCTCGGGGTTGAACAAGAGGAATGTTATGAATCCTCACCCTCTCTCTCTTCACAAGATTTCGGGATCTATGCTATGCAGTTTGGAGTGATGCACGCATGTTTTTTTTTTTTCTCTCCTATCCTAAATGGTCTTGTCTTCCTTGTGATCACTAATGGGAATGGAATCACGAATGTCTCTCTACAATCCTTGTGTGAAAAGGTGAAACCGGATGGTGGGAGGATTCAGAAGAAAGGAACCTGTGGAGACTTTAAACTGGTAATGTGACATATATGACATGTTAGCAAATAACTTTGCATCTCCCACCTTTGTTTCTTCTTTCTTTGGCACATCATGCATTGAAGAAATACTTTCTCCCCACATTGCCTTCCAACAAAACCCAGACTCTCTTTCTCAATCTCTTACCCAAATCAACCCCAAAGCTCATCTTTTTTCCTCTGAAAATGCCCCAAATTGGTCCTAATTGTTGTAGAAATGCATACAGACTTTCAAATTTAAGTGTCTCACTAAAACATTCAAACATCACTCTCATCCGCCATAGTCGCCGGTGGTGAGAAGAAAACCATCAATGGATGCAAATATCCCCCTCTTTTTTTAAGCCCCTCAGTCTTCTGCTAACATTAAACATCAATTCTTTTTCCCCTCAGAGGAAGGCATTGCTCTAGATGGGATGGATTAAGGTTCAAACTCGATATCTCATGATAAAAAGGTAATTGGCTAATATTTACTCCTAAGACCTATACAAGGTTGCCATCCATACTAATTGGCTAATATTTAAATGAAAGAAAATACAAAATTAGCTCGTATAATTAAAATTAAAAATTATTAATATCTAAATTGTCATAATTAAATAATACACAAAAAAGAAATCAGTTGATTTTCTTTTAATAATATTAATATTTAATATTAATTCAATATATTTAACATGCTCGGATTTATATCGAAAATAAAATGAAATCTAATAAGTAGAATTGTAAGAATAATCAAAGCTCATAGATGCGTAATCTTGGGGGAAAAAAATTCTCTTATAAATGTTGTTAATCTAATAAAACAAATTTACGACTAATAATTCTATAATAGTCAATTGAGTAATTTAAAATAAAGAATTATGAGTTGATTATCGATTATCGATTATTTAAAAAAAAAATTTATGTTTATCGATTAATATTTTTTATTTTGTTGTGATCATGGATTAGAGCTAAGACTTGATTAGATTATAAGTTGTTTTCACTTCCATCACACGGAATTATTAGACGCCGCGCGACTTTCCGCCATACTTGAGAGGATGAACCATTTACATCTGCCAACTATTTGATAAAACATCTCACCAACGAGTTTATTAAAAAAAAAAAAAACCAAGTAGTGTTATATGCTTTTGTACCCACTTGGCGAATTCCATGGGCAAATATCTCTCACTCTCTCTCTCTCTCTCTCTCTCACATGAACTCAAGGTAGCAAGACAAAGTCTTAATAATTTAATCCAAAGAGAATAATGGTCTCAGTCAAGAATGTGATAATTTTTAGTTTTTACACATTTGGATCATATTTATTTAAATGGAGGGCAAAAATCAAGAAACATACTCTTTCAAACATGAAGTCAACAAGTTTAATAAGGTGAAACTTGAGACAGGTAATAGAGAAGATGAATGGAAACCTATGGAAATACAGAAGTCCTCTAAAAATGCTATAGAGATTGACAAGAAGAGGAACCAGACTTTCATTTTATATATATATACATATATATATATATATACATATATATATATATATATATATATACATATTTTTTTTTTCATTTTTAAAACTTAAATTAAGGAATTTAATTAAAAGAATTCAATATTTTTATCGGTAGACAAACAAAATGTTAATTAGTATGTATATCTTTTGTATAATAGAGAATATAAAACAATTGAACATTTATTTCTTTCTTGCAAAAAAGCCTATTTGGTATGGTATGGGTGGAGGAATGCATACGAAGATGGGGGAACAATTATATTTTTAGAAAAATATAATTGTTACTTATATTCATTCTTTTTAAAACTAGAAAGGTACGGGCTCCAATGACCGGTTGGGCCGAAAATGACGACCCAATAAGAGAAGCCCAACTCTATTGGAATAGACAAGCTGAGAAAATGAACCCCTTGCTCACTTGGGCTGGGCTCACAACATTCCATCAAAATGAGAGAGAGAGAGAGAGAGAGAGAGAGAGAGAGAGAGAGGCTCGCTGTACGTTCCAGCTATAGAGAGAATGGAAGAAATGACGATGAAAAATGGAGAAAAGGAACAAGAAAATTGGGGTTCAAGAGCATGGACCCACCTAACAGAATTGAGAGTCCAATCACCGTTAATCCAGTGCATCACCAACTATGTATCAATGGATCTTATGGCCAACACACTGCTAGCAGCGGGTGCATCCCCCGCCATGGTCCACACCCTAGAGGAGCTCTCTGACTTCACCCCCCACATCCACGCGCTCTGCATAAACGTGGGCACACTCTCCCCCGACTGGGTTCCGTCCATGAAGTCAGCTGCCCAGTTGGCCTCTCAGTTGGGGAAGCCGTGGATTCTTGACCCAGTTGCTGCTGGTGCGACTGAATTCAGAATCAGGGTCTGTCTTGAACTTGTTGGGCTTAAGCCCACTGTTATTAGGGGTAATGCTTCTGAGATTTTGGCCCTCTCCAAGGCTTCTGTTGCCCGCTCTCCTAAGGTATTCTTATTCTCTTGATTTTTTTTTCCTATGACCTTATGAAATTTACGTATTTTGTATTTTTTGTGTTTGACTTTTGTTTGTTCGAGTGCATTTTGAGTATGTTGATCATGGGGTTTTGAGTGTATTTTGAGTATATTTGGTGTTTCTTATGATTTCTTGTTTTTGAGTTGACCAAACACCTTTTCTAATGATTGATTGAGATTGATCAAGTACTAACAACATCTTTGAATTTCAGTAATTAACAAAGTAGAGTGAAGTAATTTTGGAGTTGGGATTTAAATGAGCTTGAAAGGTGTTGATCGAGTATTGGGTTTATCGAAGCTCAACGTATTATTCTATTAATCTAGCTGGAAGAAACTTTAAATGAGTTAAATAAAAACCTTGTTTATTTTCTACCTGATAAACAAGTATGAGTAGTATACCGCTCTTTTTGTTTGGGGAGGGGAGTTGGGGCTAATTTAAGGGCGGGGCGGATTACTAGTGTTTCTATCCCCTTTTGAGCGTTGCTTGAGTCTCTATCTGTTGTGAAACCTCTGGTTTGAGCTATAATTTTAACTATTTGGGCGATGTTAACTTTTCTATTTGAGCCATAGGTACTGCTATTAAATGACCATGTCACCACAGTTACAAAACCCTCCATAACTCAGAAGTCATGGGCATTCTTTCGTGAGCAAGTTCAATTAATTGGATTCAAAACTAAAATCTCAAATTTATGAAGTGTGTGTCGCTATCACTTGAGCAACCACCACCATAGTATGAGTAA
Source organism: Dillenia suffruticosa (assembly GCA_033439265.1). NCBI lineage: Eukaryota > Viridiplantae > Streptophyta > Magnoliopsida > Dilleniales > Dilleniaceae > Dillenia > Dillenia suffruticosa. The sequence goes on from JAVTVX010000001.1 coordinate 15,023,041, forward strand.
TATATCACTTGAATTCTTTTATTATAATTAATACCTGAATGGAGTTTGAATGATATTTTGTGCTACCGTATTGTTTTACTACCCTATCTGGGATACACAAGCTGTCAAATCATTGATTGCCTTATTTTTGGAGTGATATTTCTTGCAAAAATTGACTTTACATGATTAATGTTGTGATATAAATCAAGTAAAAGGGGGAACCTCATATGCTTCTTGTGATGTACTTGCAAATTGTAAAGACAAAGATTTGCTATATTTCGGAAGGGATCATGCTATCTTGAAGTACTTGGAATGTCTTATTTCTTGACTGATATGCCAATTAATTTCATATAATTTCCGGTACCAATTTAGGTAAGTTCTTTGTTCATTTGTCCTTATATGAGAGCAGGGGAAGATTTGAACCTACAACCTGTCGGGTTGGGTCAACACTTCTGAAAATGATTGTATTCATATTGTTTCCATGTGAGATAAATGTATTTTGTTGCAATACCGATTCAACATTTTATAATTTATAATAGTGTAAATTTTTTTTTTGAGTTTTTCATGTCTTTGTCGTGTGGTATCCCCTGCCCTCTATCCATGGTATTGGTAGGAGTGAATACTGAATCTTATAAGTTATCCTCGGATGGTATATCTATGACTTAACAACTTTCCCAGTTCAAATAAAAAAAAAAAAAAGTTTCATCCTGTTGGTAGGGGATCACTGGGTCTCGATGACAAGCATTCATTAATCTCTATAGTCTGAATGCAGTTGCTTTCTAGTTTCTAGTGATTGATTTCATGCCTCAGGTGATTATTTCATTTAACATAATTGAGTATTGGTGCAAAGGGTGTAGATAGCTCTCATGAATCAACGGATGCAGTCGAAGCTGCAGTATCCTTGGCTCAAGCAAGTGGATCGATAGTTGCAGTATCCGGAGCTGTTGACATTGTGACAGATGGGCATAGAGTTGTTGGCGCACACAATGGAGTCCCTGTGCTTCAAAAAATAACAGCAACAGGTTGTTCTGTCACTGCTTTAATCGCAGCCTTTGTCGCAGTTGACCCATCACATGCCTTTGAAGCCACAGCCTCTGCTCTTTCCCTATTCGGGGTTGCTGCGGAGTTAGGGATGGACATGGCTAAAGGTCCAGCATCCCTGAGGATGCATTTGATTGATTCACTCTACGCACTTGATCAAGCAACGGTACTTCAACGTGTTAACATCACTAACATGTTAAAATCACCAACATGTTAGCATCACTTATTAGGCATAAAGAGCCGCATCTTACAAGGTATTTAATTTTTGGGATCCTAATATAGAATGCTGATATGGGGGCCGAGTTGGTGAGTGATTTCATCTGTAACTGATACTCTGAGGTTTTTTGGTTTCTGATAAAAGAAGTGACACAATCCAGTTGTATAAAGTTTGAAAAATCTTTTCTAACTAGAATCAGTACTTCACTATTTTGCTCATGGCTTACATTTCAAGTATAGAATGAAACTAAGCCATTGTGGTTTAACTCTCTAGTATTTGTTATATTCCACTTTCTCGTAGGATTTTTTCCCCTTACTTTTCCATTGTTGGTTCTACTGAGGTTGGATATCTGTCCAAAGATCATTTTCTTGGAGATGTTAATTGATGTTGGGACTGAGGTGTGCTCAACTTTAAGCATGTTATTGCAGTGCTAGGCTCACACACTAGCTCTAGTTGGCACTTTAATAAACAAAAAATGGAGATGGAAATAATAGAGACTGTGGCCTTGCCATTGTAGAGAACAAGATTCATAAATGTACTTATCATTCACTTCATCAATAAAACAGAGAAATGACAAGCCAAACCCACATTCATCCTCACACAAATCGATGGAAGGCGGGTGTGCAACAACCACAACACTTGGATATTGATCAAGTCAGATGGATAGTGATCCTAAGCAATGTTTCTGCTCCATCAGTGACTCGTTGGCCTGGTGCTATAAGCGATCTAACCTCTGCAAACCCACAAGCATTTTTAAATTTGCCAGTCCCTCCAGTGACAGACAATTTCGACATGGTACTGCCAATCCTATAAACACCATAGAAGTTCAAGCTATCACCATATTCACCTCCTTCCATCATAGCCGTGAATGCAATCATTTGAGTTGTCCCATCTGTGGAACTTGCCACATAGATCCCCTGTGCCTTTCCAAGAGGCTGTGATCCCAATTCTGGTGCAGAAAGTCAAAACGTCATCGATGACAGTGATTGTCCCAAAGCCAAGACTGGTCCCAACTGGGTCGGGACTTTGACATTCTGATTGTTAAAATTGCCAGCAAAGGCTGTGCCTGCTAAACCAGTGCCCAGTGGGATACCGTTGATGCCATTGACAGTTGGGATGGCTCCATGAGCATTAGGAATAGCCACCCCTCCTTTTGGTGGGAGGAATCCAACAGGCCTAGCGAAGGGCACTTGACCACTGTAAATGTTTCCTAGCAAACCGGTGATTGGTCTTGCAGTGGGGTTACTGCCGCCAAGAATATCATGCATGTATAGTTCAACCGGCTCAGCTGCACCGGTAGTTGCCACAGGGTCAACTGCGGCCACCATAATCGTTGCTTGAATAGTAACCAGCAGGGTTATGAAAATGACTGGAATGACTGCTTCAACATCTTCGACTGTTGTACTCGGCTGTTTTTGTGTTTGTTTTTTTGGAGTTGGAGATGCAAATTACCTGTGAGCCTTGATGCCTAGGCTGTGGTATCTTGCAGCTTACATACAAAAGGCTGTTGGAGCTGTTGTGTCTTACGGGGGGGTGCTGAAGTTGGTGAATTACCCGTGTACGTTTAGATATTGATTTTGACAACCATTTTTGTGCATCAAGGGAAAAGGCCTTTTATATATTAAATCCTACAACAGTTGATTGATACAATACTATTTGTTGATCTTGATTGTATTATTAGAGCCGTCCAATGTGAAGAAAATTTTTAATAGCCGATAAATTCTGATTAGGTTCGGGATGGGGTAGAGTCTCTTCAATGTGGCAGGTATTCCTAAACCACGATGCCCAAAACAAAAGCTTATGCTATACCTATGCGAATGACTTTGAAATTCTGACTGGTTAAAAAGTGAAACGTCTTTCTGATTTGAGACAAAAGCACTGCCTTCTGCTCAATGTTGCAAATTACCATTTTTCACTCCCTATGGTGAGCCCAACTGTCATTTGTTTCTCTTATCTTGCTACTTTTCTGTTGCCCATCTGTTTTGCAAGTAGCTTTCTGAAGCCAAATTTCAAATTCGAGGAGCGTTGGCTGCTTGGTACTTGGTAGCACCATCAACCTTCCTCAGGACGGCAGTAATTATGTCTCAAACTGGATATTATTCATCAAAGTAATGCTTTGACGGTACTAGTGACATTAGCAATTTTGATCACTCCTATAACTCCTTAACTCAGGACAAATGAAAAAAATGCCTTTGTGTACGATGGAGAAATTGCTGATAAACATCAATAAAAATGTCAAACAGAGATTCTTAAGCTTTCAAAACTTAGCTTTTTTGTTTTTAATATTTTCCAACTACAAAGTAAATCATGAAGTACAAGGCTCATATTGCTTGATCAGGATGGACCTCAGAATGGTTTATTGAACTTTACATTGCTCAGAGCATTGTGATAATAGCATTATAGCTAAAGAGTAACAAATGATGAAAAAAGGATTACTTACAGTACAACAAGATAATGTGGCGCTTAGCTTGGGTCGCACTGCTGATAGATTCATGGCCAAGCTGAGCTCTCTGTTTGTTGTGCTGCATCTTCATGGTCCATGACTTTGTTATCTCTTAGAGCCGGAGCAATTAATTTCCACACTGCATCAAATAAGGTCAGGATCATTAAAAACAGTCCACATTTCATCACATCAGTCTGACAACGGCTCTGTTACCCACAAGTATTGGAAGCAATTTTGTTTGAAAGTTGTGTTATGAGATTCTGTTGAATACTTGTGTGCCGCAGGAGTCATATTATACTCTCTCACTAAAGTCATTTACTTAGAATAGCACTACTCTTTTGATCTACATGGAACAAATGCAAGTTCAGTAGTCATTCTGCAATTAAAAGTATCAGAAAAAATAATATGAAGTAAAATTTTGTTTTGAGTAGAATAAAGGAAAGTGTTAAACTTAATATCCATTTTATCAGAAGAATAGACAAGACTTTGGGGCCAACTTCAGGTGTGGCAAGAAAGGAATAAATTCTTCACCCACTGACCAGAAACTGGGGCCTAATAGGATAAACAAGGGGATTTAGCCTTTAACACTACTTCAACAAAGAAAATACCTATATTAAGTTCTGCAATGCAAATCATGCACATAAATATATGGGAATTAACTTACAGTATATGGTTGCAGCTAACCACTCATTGACAATTTTTACCCAAGTACTTGCCCAACCCACATCAATGCTCCACCTAAAATTTTAAAATAACATGCACAAATATGCTTTAGTGGTGAATAGTCACAGAGAGAGAGAGAGAGAGAGAGAGAGAGAGAGATCTGAACAGACAAGAAAGTCATGGAAGAGCAGAGAAGAATGATGAGAAGATCTCTCCTTACTTTCTGGTAGTCTGGTCTAAATTCCAGCTTATGAACAACATTGCAAAATACATAGCACCCAAGGAAAAGATCACGTGAAAAAACCCATACTTGTATGGGATGTCATCCTCCATTTGAACGTTGTCTTTTCGGAACTGTACGAATATATTTGAGAAAACTCATTACTTTCCAACCCAATGAAACATCGGTATTAAATTAGAAGCCAATGTATTCATCTGGAGACACCAGCAAGTTGAATATCATGTTCTCCTACTAGTGTTTGAAGCTTGCCAAAATGAAGGGACACAGATATATTACCTGGAATGATTGGGAATCTATTCCTGTTGAAAATGTTGCCATGATAATTGCAAATATTGCTATGAGGAAGCCCTGAAAGCAAAGAGACTGAGTCGGTTATTTTAAGATAAAACTGAAGTCCGTGCACAGTGAGAAAAAATAGAGTAATTGGATGAATAGATAACAGTTCATTATGAGATTTTGGCGAATCAAATAAGTACAAAAACGGTGTTTAAGTGAGAGAGAGAGAGAGAGAATTGTAAACAGCCGCTTGTGCTTGAAATTTTACTATGTCCCAACATATCAAAGTAAACTGTCAGCATCTTGATTTAAGATTACTGCTAAACTAAATCGCTTTTTATATCTGTTTTGTAGTTCAAAATGCAGTTCCAGTGTTGTGAATCAATTCTCAGCAGCCTCTCAATTTTGTCCCAGCAATAGGATCTCATTTTGTACTAGTCCAATATCTACCAAGTAGTCTATCAAAAGCAAATTTATGACAATAACTCCCTAGTATACTTCCTTTCTTGTTTTGAGAGGGAGTATAGCTAAAAAAGAGATAACAAAATTGATTATGCTCGTCTGTCAACACTTATTTGCGAGAAAAAGCTTTTATGGGTAAAACAGTCTAAATAAGAACTTGTGAGAGAAGTGGATTAAAATATGCAATTAACCAGAAAACTCAAGTAGTTGAATAAGTTTGTTTGAATAAGGGTGTCCAGGTTACTGTTCATAAATCCAATAAATTGTCTCTAACTAAAAGTTCAGAGAGAGAGAGAGAGAGAGAGAGAGAGAGAGAGAGAGTGTGTGTGTGTGTGTGTGTGTTTCTACCCAAAAAAAGAGGAAACTAGGATAGAAGGCATTTCTCAGTTGTTGTTGTTGGTGGTGCTGGTATTTTTGTTTTCTTTTTTCTTTTTCTTCTTCAATGGGCACACTTTTGTCTAAAATGTTAAGTTTCTTGTAAAGGACTTTTTAATGTCGGTAAACACTCTCCAGAAGAGCTTTCATCTGCATTAGTGATTCAAAAAAGTTGGATACTACTTTTTCAAATCACTTAAATAAGTGTTATATCCTCTTTTTCTGGTTAACAGACATCTTAAAATCCATTACATTACTTAATTTAAGTGATTTAGACTCATAAGCTTTTTTTCTAAGACTTGCCAAACACTCACTCTTAAAGTTTGGAATCCTTACCAGTATGGTGGTCCAGTCATTATTTCCACTAGCTTTCTTTTGTGAATGACACTTTGGATCGGCAGGCTCACTGCAAGCAATATTCCATATTTAACAATTAATTGGTTAAACAAAAAACCTTCATGTGCCACAAGGAACTTTGAAGCAGACAGATAAGGACCACTTATAATCTCCAAACTCTTGATAGCAGACTAAACTTTTTATTTCAAGAAAGAGCTCCAGGAGCAAAGAGAAGATCATGAAATGCTACAAATTTTAAATACTTGCTAAAGTGAAGCATATGCGGGTGAATCTATGGTAAATTTACTTACATCTCTACTTCAGATCTAACATCCAATGTCTGAAAGCTGCTTTTCCTCAATAGAAAGAAGGTAAGGCTGATAAATATTGCCCACCAGAACCCACGTGTTTAGTGGCACATTTTAAGGAACAGGTGAGATTATCCCTTTTCAGAAGTGAAGCACATAAAATGACAATGATGAAGTATTCTGAATGAAATGGCTAGTAGAGTAAATGGAGTTGAAAGTGGACATTTATTGCCCTACATTTATGTTAGTTTGCACTCCTATCAGAGCTGTTCAAAAAAACTCGAGACACATTTAGCTTGTCCTTCTACCTTCATGTGCAGAAAGTAAAATAAAGGATATAAATTGCTTAATTAGAATGACTATCGTATGTGCAATCTGTTCCATGAAATATATCTTGTAGATTTTGCAGCATGTTTAGATAAGGAGAGCCAGCTCTATCACACATCAAGTGAAGCACCAGTGGTTAAGGCAGTAAAGGTCTAACCTTCTGAGAGCAGTCCAGCAAAGGAAAACAACATAAGCAGCCATAATACCAGAAGATAGAAGTCCTCTATTGACCTGATTCAGCATGCAAATATTAGAGAAAATAACGCAAAAGATTTGTCCAATAATAAAATAATTGCATATTTAATCATGCTAAATTCTGCACATAAAACACCTGCTGGTTCTTTCTAAGGTACAGTTTCGATTTGATTTTCTTGAAAATTTTGTTATACTTTGCCAAATAAAATGGAAGAGGACAGAGATAAGTGTTACATATTAGCTTGAAATGCTTCTGTAAGTACACTTTTTTCTTATGAAGTGAACAGATGAATACCTTCGAGTGTAATGAGATGGCCATCATTACCAGAATCAGAAGGCCTGTCCATGTTATGAAAAATATGTTGAGGCTACATGAGGCTTTTGAGGCATAAAGTGGATACATCACTCCAATTCCACAAATGGAAGCAAGATAAATAATTGTTGACATGAATAGGCCAAGGAAGCAACTGTACAAAAAAAAGGAAATTATGTCAGCAACTTGAACCATACAAGTTTCAATGGTGTAGCCATTACAGTGATAAACTTATCATAATACTTGATATATGTACAATTATTTGAAGAATGACAACTGGGGTTTGAAGTATCTATTACAATTCAAAGCATGGCACCATATTGTATCTCTTCTATTTCTCTTTGTTGGCATTTCATCTTCAATTGGGGTTCTACCATGCAGTTTCACTTTAACCTTTATATTTCCTGGTGGCAAAATTATCTGTAAGGCTAATCTAGTGGCCTGACCAAGAGCCTTGGCTCAAATAGTCATCTGAATAAGTTGAAGCCGTTATGTGTGATAGAGATCCTTCATTTGGGTCTTGCCCCCTCCCCATTGCCATGCCCCCCCCAAAAAAAAGCTAATGGGTTTATCATTGCTATAACATTGTTGGTAATGTTTAGAAAGAGACACTACTGTGCCTTTATTTTACATACCTTCGCCTCTCATTCTCATCTGGCACCCAATATTTGTTCAACCATGTAATAAACTGGATCACGCTGATGAGTTGAAGAACAAGAAATATCCTGTATCATGTAGGCAAGATCATAGTCAGAACAAGCAATGATGGAAAAACAGAGTTGAAAATTTAGAGCAAATAACACTTCTAGCGATTTACTCTCAGTTTATAACAAAGGCATTGATACTCTGTTTAAAAAAATGGCATGTGGTTCTACAGTTTAGAACGTCCTATTTCCTTTGGCTGCTGCAATTCTTTGCTTCAACAAATGCCAAGATTCTGGAGATCCAAAAAATTGAAAATACTCCAGAGCTGTATGTGGATCATGGCTACCAGTTTACATCAATGTCAACAAATGTTGCAAATTGGTCAGAAACCAGTTTTCACTGTCCCAAATAATGCCATCTTGATCAAAGATCTTCCTTCTTACAGAAAGGAGTGGCAAAAGAGTTTAAGATTTGCAGCTTGAAATGAGACTCAGTAATTTGCTATCTTTGTGTACAAGAAAAACAATGGTGGTAATGGGTCTTTGAAGTATTTAATTACAGGAAAAGAAAATTACCCTGCGCCAACACGAGCAAGTTCACCTGCAAAACAATCATGATAAACACATTAAAGAAATGCATTTCTTACAAGGTGCATCCCGAAGATGAATTCACATTTATCCGGATGTACAATACCATAAAAGCGGTCCTCTTTGCTTTTGCAAGGAAGCCCCTACAAGATGACAAATATTTTGCTTCTCTATAATAGTTAAAATGTGGAGAGGCAGATGACAAGAGCTAGAGCTACTATTCTGTATCATATCATAGGGATAGTGGAGAAGAAACATACCATAAAACTGGATAATATCTGGGTGGAAGAAGAATGGAGCCACTAGTGACATGATCAAAAGGATAAACTTCAATGGCCACCATTGCGAATGCCATGAGTTACGGATTTCATATAATTTGCTTGTTTTGCATGTTGTAAGAAACATGAGGATGAAAAATATCTGACTTGGATGTCAAGGATGCAAGGTATTAACTATGTGTAACCTTTAATAAACCATATCCCATAAAGGCATTAAACAGGGAAGTCCAATGTACAAGGCTCTCGCCACTAGAGGATCTAGGGAATATTTCTATGAGTGAATTGTCACCCTTAGCTCAAAATGGAGACGTTTTACCTAGACATGTAAGTTCATTATTTCTAAGAAAATAAGATACTTCTAATATGGTTAAAAGATACAAAGCATCCCAAGCTCACACGAAGAACTCCCATTGTTCGGAAGCAATCATCTCCTTCATGGCCACAAGTTTTCAGGTCTGCAAAAGATATTTAAGAACAACATTAAAATACCGCTCCGCAATTGGATGTTTCAGTAAATCACAGTGGCTCTATAAAGTTATATGGCAAAGAATTCTCAACTTACAAAGAGGCTGTGGGAAAACTTTCTGGCTATAGTCCCGAACAAACCAAGCAGAGAGATTGATTAACAAAAAGATAATGCCATACCAGTATCGTGCATTGAGAGATGACTTTTTCTCTGCTGAGAAATTGTAATTCTTATGCTCCAATGGTCCGGGTAGTTCCTCCCATGAAACAACCTTAGAATTTCTCAGATTAATTTTAACTACCCCAACTTCAGTAGCCTCACTCATTCTGCAACAAAGCTCTAACTTGGTTAAATTGATAGTGCTGAATTAAGGTCAACCCAAATAAAGGGCGATTCAATTTGCCAATTGGCTTAAACTAACCAAGATCTTGTGGTTGGAGTAGGAGTAGTATGTATATATGTATATATATAACCACAAGGAGGAAAAAATATATATATATGAAACACATCAGAAGTGGAATTTGGTTGACATTTAAAAGATAAAAACTATTTAATGTCACATAGTTACTTAATACCAACCAATATGCCTACTTGTACCAAGTGAAACACCAATTTTCGTCTAATATATTTCAAATAACCATGTATTGTGTATTTGGGGAAATTAAGAAAGGACCCAGAAACAGGATTTTTGCTTCACACCCAACAATACCCACCAAGCAAACAAGAAATTTCTCAACATAAGCCTTCGCAAACAGCAAAATAGTTGAAGAAGAAAACAGATTGAGTTCATTTCCTCAAACAACAATGCCCATTATCAAGGTATATCCGATTTATGAAAATGAGGGGGGGGGGGCAACGACTCTAATTAAAATAATAATAATAACCATGATAAGCTTAGCTAGATTATTGGGGAAAAATACAAGCAAAAGTGTGAAACAACAAATGGGTGTGTTAAGATCTAACCTTTTTTCCTGGGGTTTCCCGCACTTGGGAGAGCTAGGACTGTGCACTTCATTCACACTCCGTCTCACCTGCAAGAAAGCTGAGTGAAGTACAAGCAGTGTTTTGAGTTTTGAATTCTCGCCTTATATGAAGACTCCCCCCCCTCCCCCCGGGTGACTTGAGCAGTTCCTCTAAACCGGTTTTATTTTTCTTAAGTTGCTCGCCACGGATCTAGTTGTCGGATCAAAACCAGATATCGATTTAATACCTGTTTGGGACCCACTTCTTGGTGTTTTTCTTTGATATCTTTAATGAGCATTTCCTTATTCTTTTTAAAAGGAAAACTATTGGCATGTGCGGATGTTTTAAATTTATTTTATTTGAATTTAATAGTGTTATTTGATTTATAATTTTTTAACTAAAAAATATAGTCTGCATGTCAAAATCTTTTTATTTTTAAAATACAATCATAAATATCACTCATATTACGATATCTTATATCAACTTACAGTTATTTTAGTCTTACTAAAACAAAAGAAGATTTTTCTCTATAGTTTAAAAATATCATGTTTATTATTATTATTTTTTTAGTTTTATCCTTTTTAGGGATAAATAAAAAAATTCATAAAATTCACAAATTTACTATATTACTATCAAGATTTTATAAATTTTATAATAATTATTGAATCTGAAATTAATCGAGATTTTAGTATTATGAACACATTTTGGAACAAACACTATATAATTTAAAAATTTTACTGACACACTCGTATACAACAAAAAAAAAATGGAACGACAGACTATTCTTTTGTCATTTTTCTTGGGACTCTTTGGTCCTACAATATGCAACCAAGTAGAAAGCCACCATTGGAGCTACATTTTCACATGGAAAAGAGTCAAACCAATATGGTATCTCTCTTTGTTTTTCCTCTTCTTCACTTGTATTTCACTTTGTTAGGTGGCGTGATGATTGAGTTTAGGTGGGTGTCATGTCATTTAATTTAAAGAGCGATTCATTAAACTTGTGTGGGAACTGGGAAGTGTTATTTCAAGTGTGAGGGAATGGATTTGGTGATGTTTGGCTGGAATTTTTCAAGGGCACCTACTCTTTTTTAACCCTCTCTCTCTCCCCCTCTCTTACTTTTTGTTATGATTTAATGATCTTTTAAAATTGAATATGAGACTATCGTAAGAGCAAGTAGTAGAATTTAATCGATAACAATTCTCAAGTTAGTATTCATAAATTAGTTACCCCAATTATAGCACTTTGAATTATTATTTTTCTTTTTTTTTTTTTTTACTTTTTTTAATATTTTCTTTAATTGAATGTATAAATTAATTTTAGTCCATGCATTTCTTTTTTTTTTAAAAAAAATTCCTAATATTACTACCCATAATGCCACAAGACTATCGCTTTTTTTTTTTTTTTTTTTTTTAAGGCAAGCCTTTTGCGGTGATTTTTCTTATTTTTCTCGTCTCTCACAATTCAAACATCTCAAAAATTCTCCCCAATCACCCGCTGATGCCTCTTCTTCCTAACAAGCCACTGGGCAAACCATTTCTTCTTTCCTTGCTACCCACCCTAGCTTCCCTGTCTCGCGTCACTCCCTTCCACCCGCTGGACTCTCCAGACTCAACAAATTCCTTGCAATTCCCTTTCACATCTTCACATATTCCCAATCAAATTATCAAAACTTTCATCGAAAATCGAAGATACTTACAATCACTTTTAGTTTTCAAGAAAATCATTTCATTATCAAAACCCGATTATTTCTTGTTCCCTTCACTCCTTAAGTCATGTTCTCGTCTACCCAATTCGAATCTCGGGATGGGAATTCATGGGTATTTGATAAAATATGGAATTGAGAACTGGGTCGATGTTGGAAATAGTCTAATACGCTTTTACATGAAATTTGAGTTTGTGGATGATGCGCAAAAGTTGTTTGTAAATATGAGTGTGAGAAATGCGGAGTCTTATAATTCTATGATTTGTGGTTATGGGTCTCGAAGGTGTTATGAGGATGTTCTGCTATTATTTCTAGAGATGGTGACTTTGGGTTATTTCCCGTATTTGAATTCAACGGTACATGCGATTATGGCATGCGGTGAACTCGGACTCCTAGACAAAGCAATGGGGGTTCATAAACTTGTAGTTAATAATGGCCTTTTTTATGATGTCGAAATTGCAAATTCATTGATTTCTATGTATGTTAAGTTGGGGAGATTGGATTTAGGGAGATGCGTCTTTGAAGATATGCGTGATAGGGATTTAGTCTCTTGGAATACAATGATAACAGGGTATGCAAGGAGCGGGTATTGGGTTGAAGCATTTGATCTTTTGTTTCTTATGAAGAAATATGGAGAAATTGCTCCAAATTGTGTTACTTTCTTAGGTCTTTTGATGGCTTGTGGCCTAGCGGAGAATCTCAACTTAGGCAAAAGTATACATGGCTATCTAATATGCTCAGGGCTATTGTATGACCTTCATCTAGGAACTGCCATAATTGATATGTACGCAAAGTGCAATTGGGTTGAGGATGCTCGAAAGGTATTTGATGAAGATTTAGTAGAGAAAAACTTGGTTGCATGGAACTCTTTAATTGCAGGTTACTCACAAAATGGATATGATCATGAGGCAGTTATGCTATTTAAGAACTTAATTAAGCAGTTAAACTTAAGACCTGATGCAATTACTGTTGCCAATGTACTTCCTGCTTATGCAAGTTTGGGAAATATAGAAAGTGTTCAGTTGGTCCATGCTTTAGTTTTGAAACTAGGCCTAGTTATGTGCAGGGATATTGTTTTGGGAACTGCAATAGTGGATGCATATGGTAAGTGTTTGGATATAGAGGCAGCCAAATCCATTTTCGCTGGTATTGACAGACCGAATACTGCTTCCTGGAATGCTTTAATTTTGGGCTATAATCTGAACCATTTTCCCGACAAAGGCATGCTAATTTTCCTTGAAATGCACCATGGCCAGTTCTTACCTGATGCCATTACAATGGTGTTGCTGTTTCAATCATGTGGTGAGTTGGGATCACTGAAGCATGGTAGTATGGCCCATGGCTATTGCTTCTTGAAAGGTTTCTCTTCAAACCTAGTTGTTGTTAATGCGATGATAGACATGTATATGTGCACCGGGGGGCTTAAAAGTGCACAACTCCTTTTTAGTTTAATTTGCTACAAGAGTATTATAACATGGAATACCATGCTTTTTGGGTATGTCAAAATTGGTTATTTTATTGAGGCTCTGAAGGTATTTTCCCAAATGCTATCAGAAAGCCATTATAGACCAGACTCAATTTCTGTGATCTCTTTCATTCAGGCATCTGCTGCGGTCTCTGCTGGCTGGGGTTGTGAGGTTGCACATTGTGGTGTAGTAAAGCTTGGACTTGTCTCTGATACACTGGTTATGAACTCTTTGATTGATGCACATGCAAAAGCTGGTTTAATAGAAAATGCCAAAGTCTTGTTTCTGCAGATGGGCCAATTAAGAGATCAAAGCTCCTGGAATGTGATGATTACTGGCTGTGGAATGAACGGGCAAGGGATGGAAGCATGCAAGCTTCTCTCGCAGATGGAAGATGCTGGTTACAAACCCAATGATATCACTTTTACTTCTTTGCTAGCATCTTGTAGCCATTCTGGCTTGGTTGATGAAGGTTGCAAATACTTAGATATGATGGTCACAAAGTATAAAATGCAGCCAGGTTTGGAGCATTGGACTAGCATCATTGACATGTTTGCACGGGCAGGGAGATTAGAAGATGCATACCAGTTAATCAATAGTGGAATCTATCTGAATTCAAGTGCTAGTACTTTATCAGATTGTCATGCTGTTTGGGGAGCTCTATTGAATGCATGCAAGTTGAACACAAATGCAGATCTTGGTCAGCTTGTAGCAGATAAACTGTTGAAACTCTCCCCAAAGAATTGTGGGTACCATACATTGTTATCTAACATGTATGCTTCAGGCAAGAAATGGGATGAAGCAGCAAAGGCAAGACATGTATTCGATGATGGGAAGCTGCTGAAGAGACCAGGTTTGAGTATTGTGCAGTCCTGAGAGATATCATTCCAGGTAAAGAGGTCATCACCTGCTGCTGCTGCTTCCACCATTTGAAGCGCTAAAGGTGAAAAAATGATTCAGTTCTAACCTTCGTTGCCTCAGAAGACTGAATAGGAAAATGCAAATACTAGTTCAAGACTCAAATTTCAGCATCAAAAAATGGCTTCTCTCCTGATGCTTTTTACTTGAGGTGATAGCTTTACCTGAGAATTTCCGGATACTACTTCTTTACTCCAATCTCTGCAAATTTCTGCGTATATACTACTTCTTTACTCCAATCTCTCCTGATGCAGATACCTTTTTTTTTTTAATCTTCCTCATAGTTGTCTCTCAAATGGCCGACCCCAATTGTTGGGATTAAGGCTTAGGTTGTTGTTCGTAGTGCCATTTGAAAGACCATAAACCAAGGGACCACCGTCTTTATGTGCACAGATAACCAGAGAAAGTGTTCAGCTTCCGAATGCATTTCAGCTGAAATGTCGTGCACTGCCCATTGATCAGGTATTCCAGCCATTGTCTCAGCTTTTTCCACTTTTAAGCAAATGTAGTGCTGACTAACATTTCTTATCCTGGTAATATGATAGGCTGAGGTTCACAGACGTGAGTAGTGAAAGCTGAGGTTCAATTAATATGACGTGATATGTTCAGCCTTAAAATGTAAGTGGCTAACTTGGGCAGAAACAGAACAGATTGATTTTGAAAACTAGGATTAACAAAGAGAACTGATCTGAGATTGATAATACTGTCTCTTGCAACCCCTTGTTTCTTTTGTTTATTTTTGGCTGGCCTAGAGGCAGCCAGGATTACAGATAACAAGTTTATCCTCCTCTTAAAAAAATAAGCAGAAAAGAAAGTTCAGTTTATATTGTATTCTTCCTACAGATCTTCAGAATCATTTGTTTTGCCCACAAGGTGAAACAGATGCAACTCTGAATTATCTTCTGCAAAAATTACTAGTATTCAGTGAACTTAAGACTTGTGGCATGTGATATCATATTTATGTTGAGGTTTCAGTGGCAAGGTAAACATGTCCTTTTTTTTTTTCTCTTCTGCATAATTTAGTGCATGTATCTGCATAATTATTCCTTGACGGTGGTCGTTTCCCTCTTTCTTTGCAGTTATACCAACTCAGCATAAATTTACAATACCATTGTTGGCTCATCTATCTTTTGCACTAAATTTTCATTTCACGGGTGTGAATCTGAGGCATGCCCATATTTATTGAAACTTAAGATGCTACATGTGCCCTACAATTAAATTTTTAAAATTGCTAGAATGGTGTCTTATTAGTATGTTAGATTGTTCTTTCATTTTTTTTAATAACTCATTTTGTCCCTCTTTTAAATTACTCTTTGGGCATTTTGAGGATAAATGATGACCATGATATTCACCAATTGTGCCTTCCTTGTTATCTGAGCTCATGAAATGTAGTCGAGTGGACATTCATTTTTATCTATTACTGCTGTTTGGGTAGCTACTAAAGAAAAACAATCAGATGGATGCATCTAAGAGTCACATTCACAGCCCAAGTTCCCCATTTTAGTTGCAATTGTGGATGGATATCGAGGTACAGGCAAATGCATTCAGTTATGAGTGCAACTCTTTAGTAGTGATATTCTGTATAGCCCTTGCTTGTAAGGCTTGAACTCTTTCATCCTGTATCCTGGCTGGGAGAAAGCTGGGTTGTTTGAGGATCGAAAATGGTCCGAAATAAATCCATCCATGTGTGAAGATGGTGCTGTTGTTGAATTTCAGTAATCGGAAAGAGCATCTTGATAAGTGTCATTGAAGAGGTATAAAAAGTTGGTGCTTATTGAGGATTGAGTATGGATTAGGTATGTTGAATAATAAAGCCCCCATATGAGTATTTTTGTGCAATAGAATCTGAAGTGGTTAACCATACTGGACAGGACACACTTATCCTGGAGACTTCTCATTATTTTAGTCACATGCTGCAGTAGTTGAGCTTCAGGAAAGGAAATATAATATCTACTCAAAATCTACTGTTAAAAGAACATGGCAAAAGGATAATGGTGAGTGTGTGGATAAGTGGGATCTATGGGTACAGGAAAACAATAAGAATTATAAGCTGGGGATACATTAATTTTGATGTTTATACAACTGCTGAATTTTAAAATTTTCAAAAAAAAAAAAAAAAAAAACCGCCTATTTGAAACCAAAATTTCAAACTTCGTGCTTCCAGATTTTTGTGCTTTTCTCTTTTCGCTTTCACCCCTACCTCCCATTTGAGGGACAGTCTAGTTTTGATTAAACAATGGTTTAGGTATATTCATATGATGGTAACTTGTTATGCATTCCAGCAGTTGAGCAGCATTATTCCAGCAGTGGAATAACATTATTGGCACTGATGCATTGCGCAAAGATCAGCAGGGCAAAAGCAGTCTACATCCCATCTGGATTTCTCCTGGTGTCTTATGAATTATGATTGAGGCTACCACTTTGTATGATCTTGGGTCAACCCTCAAAAGGATTTAGTAAATGGCACTAGAAAGTGAGGGAGATGTTTGTTTGTTTTTGTTAAAGGAACTAAATTGGAAGATTGAAATAAGTGATCGTAAACCATTCCTATCTTTGCTCTTTTTCTTTTATTTACTGATTTATTGATTTAAACTCTTTCATGGTCAATTCCAAATTCAGATAAAATAAGTGAATTGTTATAAGTTAATAGTCAATGTAAAATCTATATCAAAAAACAAAATGGGAGATAAATATAGCTTACCCACACAGTCTCAACGGAAGAGGTTCAAGTTTGTTATTGTTATTGATTTATTGATTTATTAATTTATTGATTTATTAATTTATTGATTTATTGCTCAACAGTAACCAATCCAAACCTTTGCATCTCTCATGTGGTGGAGAGAGGTTTTATGTTAAGCTGCCGCAATGTTGCCTTAATTTCTTAAGGCAAGGGGAATTATTTGGTGGGTTTGACTCACATAGTCTCTTCCCTGTTTTCCTTCTTTTTTTTTTTTTTTTTTTTTTTTTTTTTGAATAATGGTGTGGTGACATATCTTATGATTTTGTTTATATGACAAAAATTATTTTTTTTTGTTATTTTTTTTTTTACAAAGGTTAATTTTTTTTTTTATTATTATTATAAGTAAGGATCACGTGGGATAATTTCTTAAACAGAAAAGCCAGAACTATATTTAAGCACTTTATATTTAATGATAGATAAATTTTATATTTAATTTTCTCTATGAGTAAAAATTTTTTTATTACATATAAAGAAATATTATAAGTAAAAATAAAATAAATATAAAATCGTAGAAAACACTGTCATGTATTCATATTATGTAACATTATTTTGCACATGTCAAAATAAAATATTCCCATTTTTTTGTAATTTTGAATTAAATATTATCTTATGATTATTTTAAGGGACAAAATATTCGACTTGCTTTTTTTTTGCCCTTTTGGGTGTATTTTAATTTAAGTAACAAAAATAATAAAAAATATTATAATATCTGAAAGCTGAAAAAGAAAATTCCTCGTACAAAAAATGGAAAAAAATATATGTATAATTCTCATCAAGAAGATTAACCAAGACGGCGGACATGACCACAGCCCCAAAATGAAAGGATGCGACGTCGTTTCCCGCATGATTTCTCGACTCGTTCGGACTGTACCATTTTAAGGCTGTGGACGAAAAATCATGGTCGTGTGGCGGGTGAAAGCGCAAACACCCGAATCTCGTATGACAAATTGAAACCATCATTTACTAAATTTTAGTCCAGATTCTACAAAGTCATGTCTTTCCTCGACGAATTTCAAGCCAGTAAGCAATCATTAATCTCTCTCTCTCTCTCTCTCTCTCTCTCTCTGCTATTTGAAATTCATTGCCTCAGAAATCTAGGGTTCTAGCGTATAATCAAATAAAAAAAATAGAATGAGCTGATAGCTGTTGAAATCTTTAGTTGAATTTTTGCATGAAATTGAGCCTTTTATATGCCCTAAGCCCGTATTTCATTTTTAGGTTTACGCATACCGGCCTTTCTTTTTCATTTTATTAACAATAAATGAAAAGAAAAAAGAAATGTAATCTGTTGGAAGTTCTTGGATTGGTTCTTTAAAAGAAATGAGCTTTCATTTTTCATGAAAATCTGATGCCTTTGTACTTTTACTACGATATTAATGGTGTTGTCTTTAGAATTTAAATTTCATTAAGTTTAAATCTTATCATTGAAAAGAATTTTTTTTGTTTATTCAAACAACAAGAGTGTGGTTTTTTTTTTTTTTTTTTTTTTAAATCAATAGTTGGGTTTAAAATGTCTGGTTGTGCTGATTGCAATTGATTTTGTGCTTTATTTTGGATGCAAATTTGATGTTTACATTGTATTTATTGATTATGTGACTAAATGGTTGAAATCTTTTGACTTGTTGTGTCGAACAGATTTGGAATCATTGCCTAATATATTGCAAAGGAAATATGCATTGTTGCATGATTTGGATAAAAGTTTACAAGGTATGATCATTTGTAGCTACCTGTCATATAGTTGCCGTTGTGGGTGTTTTATTGATTATCTTGGCCAAGTTGGTAGTGGCAATTATCACTAGGTTTTCCAGTAGGTTTTGCCTTTCCATTTTTCTGACTGTGTCTTCTTGTCGCTGCAATTCGTGAAAAAAAGAGACAACAGGATCAAATTGCAACCTCATTACTTACTACAAAATAGATATATGATGTTCTGTTGGGTTAAAGAAAAATAAGCACAATGCATGGTTAGAGCACCACTTCAGCATTGTGCACAACTATAGTCCATTATATGTGTTGCGTTGTTGTTCTATTAGTTTCTATCTATTCACTATGGGCAGATAACAAATGGGGGGAATGATGTTTCTATCGTGAACAGAAAATCAGAGGCAGAATGAGCAACGTTGTGAACAAGAAATAGAGGAACTAAAACAGGCACTCAGATCTGGTAATATCCGGCCAGATCCTTCACTTGTCAGATTCTCAGATGAAGCTCTTGATGCACAAAAGCACAGCATCAGGATTGCTGATGAAAAAGTGGCTTTGGCTGTTCAAGCTTATGATCTGGTATGGATGAGATATCTAACTACATTCGTGTCCCTCTGTTTTCCGCATCACTATTTGTTATCTGTCTATCAATTGTCCTTGCTTCTTCCTCAGGGGTATTACTTTAATATACTTATCGTGTCTGGTGGAACTCAGTCAATTGGAATGGAGGTTCTTATTTAGATATTATGTGTTTGGAAGAAGCATGCCCCTGCCTAACCAGAGAACCCAGTGTTCCTCTTTCTTTGGATTCCCAACTTATTCATGAAGTTACCTGAATTCAAAGGTTGAATCATATCTAATGCATGAAATTGTGCTTTTGGTATTTTCCTTGTAGCTATCTTTATATGGTTTCAACAAATGGAGTAGAAGGGCCTCCAATGAAGTGAAATGGCTGCTCTCAGGGCCCACAGATTTTGCCACTGCTTTTTCTTTTGATCTAATTTCCATGGGGCATAAATCTTTTTGCTTTGGATGATACCGTGGTTCTTTTGTTTTGTGAGTTATGGCAGAGATTGATGCCATTGCCACTTCATCGTCTAACTAATTTTCTGCTTGCTTAGCACAAAAAGGGAAAATGATTTGGCATTGATCTTACATTCTTGTTCAGACTAAGATTACTAAAAAAATCACCCATTGTGAAAAGTACTCCACTAAGCACATGGAGTTCAAGATACTGCGTAGACAATTATACCCTCATTTATAAGGTCGAGGTTGCTTCAAGGAATTGAGATCAAGGCCACATGTATCATTCGAGATCTTCACTATTTAGGCTAAAGTAAGATGCAAGCGACAATAAGATTATTCCATTTTTGTGTTGGAACTGTCAGGGATTTTGCAATCCTTCATTGGATTGGCATGGTCGGTTGGAGCGGGACAGAAGTGAGTACCATGATGATCCTCTTAAGAACTAAATACTAATTTTCTTCCTGTATGTTTTTGGCGGCTCCATCTTTATGCTAGAAGCACTTCATTTGCAATTTATATTGAGATTTGAGTTTGTGGAAGCTGGAAAATATGTTTGGTCAAGTTTGTAGGACTATTAGTTAATTTACAGATTTGTTACTTCTCAAGAATTTGTTTATCACGGTGAGCTTGGATTTGGAGTCGACGACATATATGTTGCTTATGTCTTAGTGCTCTGTGAAGCAAATTTGCCATTTCATAACTTTAAGGTCATGGTTGAATCAAATTTTAGCTTTGCATAGGATGAATTATGTAGTTTTCCGGTATACTGCTGATACGACGTTTTCTTAAAATGAACTAATAACATATGCATGTTGTGCACATAAACTTAGGATTGTTGGCAGCAGCCTGTTGTGCACATGAACTTAGGCATGTGCCATTTTACTCTTAGCTCTTAGTATGGTGATAACCCATGTAATATTTGTGACCTACTTCTCTTGTTGGAACTCAGGAAAACAGGGTAGAATACTACAATTCTAGTGTTGAAGTTTCCTTATATTCTGTTTCACCCAGATGTGGAGCTAGAACCATCTCAATGGTCATGAATTACTGTTTGTTAAGCCAGTATGTGCATATAACCTTGTTGCAGGTGGATACACACATCCAACAACTTGATCAATATTTGAGAAAGTTTGATGAAGAGCTTCGACGTGGTAGTACTCATTCATACTAATATACCAACCCCATAACTTCTAGTGAGTGCAAGAAAATTCCATGTCCATAACTGAATTTTATATGACATCTGTCATTCTTGGACTTGTGTCAGAAAGAGAAAATGCTGCTGCAGCTGGGATGCCGGCTTCAAATGCAGATGGTGGCTCGAAATCAGGAAGGGGCAGTGAGAGTAGCAGAGGAGGGCGTAAGAAGTATCTATCTATCCTCAACTTGGTTTGGCATGTTACTAATATTTAATTTAATTTAATTTAATTTCTTATGTTGTTGCTTCTTGTTTTGAATGCTGTTAGTCCTTTTACCTGGACCTTTGTATCTTCAAGGTGATCACTGAGAACTACACACACTTGCCCTTCACCAACTTGCTGTAATGTGGCCAACTTTTTGAAAACTATAGACTTTCGAGCACAGATCTACTACCGGAATATGATGATTTCGTGTCCCCAAAGGGACAGTCTAGCGGTCATATCCCGCTTCCCTGACCTCATGATCCATGATTCAAATCTCGTTGTAACAAAAAAAAAAAAAAAAAAAATCTGATGATTTTGTAAAGATACGCAAGATAACAATGGTCCTTGTGCAATTATAACATGCACTAATCAAGAACTTGTCCAAAATATTCCGATAAAGAAAAAATGGAAAAAAAAGATTGGATGTTGTATATTGAACTCCCTCACTCTCTTTCTATGCATGTATTGCAAATAAAATTGAAAAGGAAAATACTAAGCGCTGCATTGTTGTATTGTTTACTGCTCTGGCACTTTCTGTTTTATCTTTCAGTGTGACATTCCAAAATTGTTAAATTGCTTGTAACCTGCCCTCAGAACCCGACTAGCAACTGCAGAGGCCGCAGCAGCAACTGCTGCTTCAAACCCGACAACCATGGATTTAGATCTACCAGTGGATCCAAATGAGCCCACGTACTGTTTCTGCAACCAAGTTAGCTTCGGGGAGATGGTTGCTTGTGATAACCCTGAGGTATGAATCACTCACTTTGTGATTTTCATTCTTCTTTATCTTCTTAGCCTCTTTTTTCTAACAAGGCATTCTTTTGTTTTGGTTGACAGTGCAAGATAGAATGGTTTCATTATGGTTGTGTCGGTCTGAAAGAACAACCTAAGGGCAAGTGGTATTGTTCAGTATGTGCGGGGATGCAAAAGCGCCGGAAGGGCAAATGACAGGGAAAACTTGTTTTGGAAAGGCTCATTACATGGGTATTATACTGTCGTACCTCGGTTGATCATTATACTTATTATAAATTACTCTTTTCTCATTCCCTTTTTTGTTTAAATTTTTCTTCTTGCTTTTAGCCTTCCTCATGCCTTTTCTCCTTTCAACTCCTGTTTTCCTTTGGATGACGGGAGTGCCCTCTGAGAGCAAACACTTGTTCCCCAAGTTTTACATTTAGACCCTTTTCTCAAATTCCATCTTTCTGCTCGTAAGTTGTGTATAATCATTTGAACCTTCCTTGTGTTAGCTAGCTTTTGGCCTCTTACATAATTTACGTCTAATGATTATTCTGGTTGGCGTTGGCCATGAGATTCCTCCTTTTGTTTTGTGATTTTCTATCTGCTGTGATGGCAACACCTAACTAGCGGTCCAAACCAAAATGGGTAAACTATTTATGGTCCCAAACATGAGCCGGAACTTGTGTGGATTTCTATCATCAATAAAAAGTAAAACACCAGTAAGATATATGCTGTTGAATCTCATATAGCAAGAAATCCCCGGGGGGGGGGGGGGGTGGACGGTTCGGTTTCGATTCACCCTCTTCGGATCTGGTAGTTCTGAAACAAAAAATAATAATTCATGTAAGAGTCAACAAAATTTCTCTTTCGAGCATAATCTCCATTAAATACGGTTATGATCAAAGGAAAAAAGATAAAGCGGTGTTGAAGAGAGTTCAGAAAGTGTATGTGTGTGTGTGTTTCTACCTTGCTTACGGTGAGGTCGCAAAGGTGAAATTGAGACTGATCTTATATGCAACTGAAGAGAGAGAGAATTGATAAGGGGATGCAATTGGGTAAAGGTTTTTCTTTGGAAAGAGAGCATTGTGTTTTCCTACATGGAAGAGATTGAGAGAGCCTCTGGTCTGTTCAACCCAAAAAAAGCAGTTTTACTTTTTGGTTTAATAGCCGAAACTGGAATGTAACCATCTGGTGATTATGGTTTTGGTTTTTTTTTTTTTTTATTGGGTACTATGGCTTGGTAACCAACTCAATATCTGGAGTTTTGTCCCGATTAATGTAGGTTGACTGCTTGTAGGGTCCACTTTTGGGGGTAGGTTTTCTGGTATTGATTTTTTTGTTCTCATGGGGGATCGAAATCTCGATCATAGTTAAGGGATGTCAGTTCCCAAAATAACTGAGTCATCAGACGTTGCATTATGGTTTTTGTTTTAGTTTTGGTTTTGATTCTTATATCTAGCCACAACAGGTGGTCGGTCCCGTTTGCAATTGGGTTCAATTCCGAACCGTGGCAAGGGGAGACGGGTTTTGGGGTTTGAAACGTCACGAACAGTAAGAGATGGTCATTCATTCTTACCTGGGTTGAGATTCGATCCGAATCATAAGGATCTTTGTGACAACAACAAAAGCTCTTTTGGGTCCTTTTGCATGATTTCAACATTTATGGATGTGTTTATCCTTGGAGCATCTCCATGGCTTGAGTACGCAATCATATATTGCTCTAAAGCTGCAGTTCTGTGAGTTCGGAGCAAATAAAGGTGTCTCGAGCATTGCCATAGCCAGACTAGAAGAAATAGACACAGTAAACAGCTAAACATGGTTCTCTCATACATTTTCTTAAACCGCACACTGCTTGCTTTGATTACATTACTGGAAGAACAAGCGTACCACAGAGAGTAAAGGTACCAAGCTTTGCAATCCAATCCAGTCCAATTCGATCTCGAGAAGTTCAACAACAATGGCTCGGGTGATTATCATTGGAGAGGACATACCGAAATGCAACTAAGGCAACATGACGATCACTAGCTTCTCATAAGACAATGGAGTTTTGAAAATTAGACTTGGGTTGAAAGTAATTAGAACAGCTCTAGATATTGCTGCAAGGAAAGAGGCAAGTCCAATTTTGAACCTGCAAGAGGCTCAACATATTTGAAGCATCGGACGTGTGGTTATCTTGCTGCAATATTTTGGCAATGTCAGTCCCCAAGTCTCCAGCAAGCAGTGATTGTTTGCACCGGAATTTGCTGTAAAATTTTTTCATGCCGTAGTGGAAGATTCAGTGAACAGAGAAGAAAGGAACTGATTGATTTAAACCTAGAGAGCATTTTGAATGATCTGTACAGTAATCTTTTGCTTGGCATTGTCCACTTGAAGCTTGTCCAAGACCTTTGATGCATAGAGAAAAGAGTGACGCCCCCACCTGAGCAAGCAAAAAAGTCTACTTGGAAATCAATTTAGAGTTTCTAGCGTAGTTTATAAAATCAATCGTGTCACCTGGTACAGCACCCTCTTCAAGAGCTGCCTTTGCGGCACTGGAAGCATCTATTACTGTATCTTTCTTCGTACTCATTTCATCTTCTCTAGGCCTTCTGACCAGCAAATAGAGACGTAAATGGTGAAATGAGTAATTGCCAAGTTGACTCAATGCAAGAAGGTACTGTAAGCATTTAGGAGAGAAGACGAACTTAATCACTGCAACAGGTCCTGCAAGCCTGGTAAGTGTTACCGATTTCTGTGGCAACATCTTCATCTCATAGTCAAAAGTTGTTTCTTCCGTTGCAGCCCTTATATAAGGCGAGGGGTCTTATGAAAAACTTTAAAATTTCTTTGTTTGAAACGTTTCGATTGTGAGAAATGTGATGCATGCAAACAAGGGAGTGTACAAAGAACTAACGTGTTGCACTCTTCCTCATCAACAGCCGAGGTTGTATCACCCTCGGATACAGTAGCCTAATATAAACCCATGTCACATACGGGTGGATAGCTTTATGTATTTGTTTCAACTCAAGGGGGGAACTAAACTCCTGTACTCCCTGCCAAGAAAGAGGGGAACAGCAAAGGATAGCGTGCATCCGAGTCCAAGCCAATGGACATGATCAGCCGAGGGGCTGGAGCCGGGCATGATGGGATGGCCTTGGTAGAAACGGGCGCGGATAAGACCAACATCTTCTGCAAGCGCAATGGCATTGCTCTAGCGTGTTAAAATCTGAATAACTTAAAACTCTTATCTTTTCTATATCAAGAGGGGGAAAAAATTTAGAATAGAACGCAATATTCTGTTCGGATCTATTTAATATGAAGTTCGATTTCAAAATTAAGGACCCAAAGATTTTTAAAACATCAAACAGTCTGAAATTGAAAAAGAAAAATGGTACTTGCCGTCATCCTTTTGGCATTTTACTCAAATGTCAAGGAGAGCCAGGGTCATGCTGGGAACATCTTGGGAGACATGCTAAGCTGAGGCTGGACAGGGGCTGGGCTTCGGGCATGGGCAGAAGTCAAGGCACACCCATCTGGTTGAATGGGATTGAACATTTTCTATTACGAATTTCATATCGAATCTAAAAAAATTATAAAATAATACTTAAATCTAATAGATTCTCTCACCTAATAGATCGATTTTTTGGGTTAAATTCTCCTATTAGATTTGAGTCCATTATTTAGATCCATAACAAATTGATATCAGAGTCTCCGGATCAACACAAAAAAGGGCCATATGAAAGAGGGTTATCTGGTGCTTGATAAAGTTCGGAGTGAGAGCCGTCCAAAAAAATAAAAATAGCTATTTGGTGTCAGAGTGAGAGTCGTCTAAAAAAATGAAAAGGGCTATCTGGTATAGGAGTGAAATTCATCTAAAAAGAAAAAAAAGACTACCTGGTGTTAGAGTGAGAACCATTTAAAGGGGAAAAGAGCTTTACGATATTTTGAAAAAGTTCAGAATGAGAGCCGTTAAGAGTGAGAGCCGTTCAAAGTAAAAACCGTCGGTGGACGTACAACTTCTCAAGGATGAGCAATATTATGAATCCTATATCGAATCCAAAAGAAATTATAAGCTAATACTTAAATCTAGTAATCTCTCTTAGAGATTAATTTTTTAGATTGAGTTCTCTTATTTGGTTTCAGTACATCACCTAGGAACATGACATTTTCTAGGGCGAGTGCCTCGTACTTCTCTTGGATGGCTGCGTAGTCTTGACTGCTGAGAGGTTGTAAGCACCCAACAGTCTATTTATTATACACACCTTGTAAGATAGAATAAAGTTCGGTTTCCCCAAAAATTGAACCATACGAGCCTAACTTATATGAAATAAATTTGTTCTCTATGTATATATCCGTGGGTTAAAGATACTCTCTTGGTACCGGCTCGTTTTGGGACGGTGTAAAATAAGTTTCCCATATAAATAAAAAATTATCGATAGAGAATTAATTTAATAAATAAAAATATTAATTCTTTTAATCAAATTTTGAGTTTGATATTAAAAAATAAAACATATTATATCGAGAGAGTACTCTTTTAATTTAGAATAAAAAATATTAAAAATATAATTTCAAATACTGATCGGTAATAAAATAATAAAAAATAAAAAAATACCTTATTCATGATTTGTCTTTACGTTGTATCACCGGGATAAGTATACTACTTTGGATGAAATGATATGAGCTAAGAAGTTTTTACAAAATCATAAGATAGTTTTTAAATTGTTAAATCTATCCAAAGCTTATATATATAAACATAAACATATAAAAGTATGGCCACCGTAAGATTCTCAATTTTTCAAGGAATGTATACCCTAACGTAGTTACCCAATATATTACTTTCAAGGATCTTCTTAAATGCTTTTATTGAGTTTGTGACTTTGGGATTTGTGATATTCACCTATAACTGATTTATAGTGATTGTCGATCGAATTCAGCTAACTACCAACTAACTTTCTTTGAGTTGAGTCCGCTGTATTTTAGAAACTCCTCAAATATCTTCAATTGCTTATTCTATATGGCTATATTGAGAGCCATATGCTTAAACTTCCCATATTTATAAGAGTACAATTACAAAATACTTTTTTTACCACAGTGATTGAAATCATAACTTTTTTTTTTTGTTTATATAATTAACCGATCATAATCATATTTTGACTAATTCGATTTAAATATAAATTATCTTAATATCATTGTTTTTTTTTTATTACACAAGAATTCAAATCCTGAATCTCAAGATGTGGGAGGAGAATTATGATCACTAAACTATATTTTTGGAGACTCAATATCATTTTATACATTTTCAAGTTTAGAATATGAAACTTAGCATTTAAAGTGTGGGTTGGGATTCTGGTAGTCATCTTTTTCGGCTTGAACCTGTCCCAACCATAGTCTTGTATACCAAATTCTTTCAAGATTTTTTGTCAATGGATCCACCAAATGTCACTTTTATCTTTGAAACTCTATTGTGATCACGCCAGCCCATATCAATTGCCTTACAAAACCATGCCCAAGTCCAATCTGCAAGGACTTACCATTTTTTTTTTTAATTTTTTGGTGCTCTTAAACTTGCTCTACCATCTGGTATCTAGAGCTCTATTCTGATTAATCCGGGTTGATCCGATTGAGGTCTCTCTTAGGGGGTAAGGATCTCCCAACGTAGTCGACTCCATACCCAAGTCACGAGTCAAACTAGTGACCTTAGTTAATGGATACAACTACTTATCGGTTATGCCAACCGTCCGCCGTAAGACTTACCATTTTATATGGACCCATACACTTGCAAGTGTATCCTCGCCACCAAACCTTAGTGATATCGGTCGGTAGCCCTGGTTTTTTGCCACATTGGGATTCCATAAAGTAAATTCATTAGTTTATTTGACATCCTTGCTGATACTGGTGACAGATTTCCACGGCCAAGGTGGAAGTGGTTATCTCAGTTTCCATCTTGGCACCTCCACTATCTCCGCTGCTTGATAAACTCTCATGGTACAGCTTATTTGATTTGATGCAAAGGTTAACAAAAAGATTTAAGAACACACTAGTGCATTGCCAAGCAAAAAATGGATCCAGGTTGCTCTTTGGTAACCGCCATTGAACCCAGAACAGAACAGAACCATTCCATGGCCAACGATAAACAAATAATTTCATATGCATAACTGGTAATGAACATATTGCCAGAAAAAAATTTGGTCAGTAAAATAATTATCCAAACCCATTATTTATGCAATAGCTACAAATCAAGAGAACTTGAAACTGGCAGTAAAGCCAAATACAAGGGATACAACAGATGGTGAATTTACATCTAGATTATTATGAATTCACCACCACGTACAGCATTAGCTGCCCCCTTCCTCTCTTCTTCAGCCTCCTTTTCTCTCTCTTTCCAGCTCTCATAAGCATGATCATCAGTTCGCAGTTCATGCCTACAGATAGGACATGAATTGTGCTGGTCCTGTCACAATCATAACAATAGCAAAAAAAACCATGTAAATGAGATGAGCAAATAGAATAATGGAAAATTTAATACAATCTGCCAAAAGCAAGAGATCATCTACGAAAAAGGAATGCTCTTAACCACCTTGTTCTCTCGATTCACACTTTTGGCCCTTGAACTATTGCCAAAAGTGCAATAACCACCATAAACAATTACAAAATGTTCAACATGCTTGCTGAACAATTTTATGTTAAATGTATGTCCTAGACCATCCCAGTACGTACAACATGCATCTTACAAGTTGACTTTAGAGGAAAGACAAATTACCAGCCATGGCTTCAGGCAGGGAGGGTGGAATATGTGCTTGCAAGGCAACTCTTGCATATTGTCTCCAACAACCAAATTCTCCTTGCAAATGCAACACTCTGCATCATCTCCCAGTTTGGTTAGAACTTCTTCAGTCACTGTCATAGTTGGCAAGTTCTCAACCACTTCTTTGCTAGCTGGCGGAGCTCTTGGAGGCCTTGCAGTTACCTGAAATCCAAACCAAGCAATGGTTCACTCATTCCCTATGTAAGCGTCTAAAATTGAAGATCCAAATCAAGGAAATAACACCTCTGGTAGGACTTCCGCAAGTCTCTCAAACAGATGCTGAATTATAATTTGTTGTGATACAGCATTATTGTTTGTCTGGCCCTCTGAAGATTCACCTGAAGAGAGATTCGCTAAATCTGAATAGAGGTTTTGTTGCTGCACCAGCCAATGAGGCTGTGGAGGTTCAGGATCAACAGTGAGATGGCCCTCAAATAGATAACCTGCATCAATGGTAAACAATAAGGGATAAGAGGGCTCGAGAGAGAGAGAGAGAGAGGACTTTTCAGGAGTGAACAAAAGAATTGAGTCTGTTGATATCAGGAAGTTGAACATCTTCTTCAACCTCTATTTCTCGTATCATCAGCAGATTCTGCTGCGTGTGTCTGATTTTCCACTTCACCCAATTGCTCTTTTGCAGATGCAACGTAACCCTTCAACTGTTCTCTCTCCAAAGATTCAGATACCATGGATTCAGCTTCTTCAAAAAGCCTTAGCCCAGCAAGCCAGAATCCGGGTGATGTGTATCTTGTTTTCAGTATTGTAGCAACGCGGCAAACCACTGAATAAAACTAAAAAGCATGTCACATGGAAAAAGCAACAACAATCAGGATTTACATCACAAAAGTGGAAAGAAAAGCACAAATGATTTCTTGCATTTTTCCAGAAAATATGGTTTTTGGTCTCAAATGTTGCTGTTTTTAGTTCAAGCTTCCCAATTGGACAACACATACACTGATAGACTATGCTAAAAGCCATAAGTTTGATAATTGAATACTTATCGGAAATGATTGAAATAAGAAAAAAGAAGGAAAACAAGAAAAACACTGTTTGAGAAATGAAATCCCTAAAATAATTGAGGATGAATTATCAAATGACAAGTGTAATGCATAATCTGCAAGGTCAAAGAGAGTCAGACCAATTTCTTGAGAGGTGGTGAAGCAGAAGCATAGTGCTCATGCAGTAGAGACTTAATAGTGGACACTGCTTCCTCGAACATTTGTTTCTTTCCGAGCTTTTTCTGCCAATCAAGCAGCTGCTCTATTACATTATCTTCTGATGCCATGGAGTCTTCCACAACTTCCAAATTCCTGCAGGCAAATATAACATGTTACTTCCCTTATAGATAGTATTCCATCCCAGTTATCCCAGTCTCCAGGAGCAAGTAGACTACTGTTCCGATGGTTGTAGTGAAACTACTACTTTCCCTATTCAATCAATTGGAAATGTCAGTTGCAAGAATCTACAGAACATAATCTATCAACACATGAATTTCTAGACTTATCTATATGAGAACTCCATGTACAGATGTGAACCCTAAACAGAAAAAATAAACGAATTGCTACCTCATCAAAAAGCAAATAACACATTGCATTTTCCTCGTGCAAGGATTGAAGTCAGATACTTCTAATGCCATAATTCATGTAAGCAACAATAACAGCTGAGTTCAATATCAGAACAGTTTTCGGGGAAAATGCATATGCATGAGACCTAAATTCCCTCTTCATAAAGTTACAAGGAAAAAGTAATCTCTTTCTTCCTCTTGATAGAATTTGTGGATTAACGTTGCTATCCAGAAAGATCCAGAACAACAAGCTGCATGGATATTTTAGACAATAAGCACACAATCCCGAGAAGAAGCAGAAGAAGAAGTGGTGCAATATAATTTCCTCAGACACCCAAAAAGTGGTGAAATATAATTTCCTCAAACACCCAAAGAAAGCGAATACCATCTGAAGAGAAGATCCAATCCTTAAAAAACCCAGCTAAGAGGTGATGGAAGAAACAATTCGCTGGATAAGAGAGCAGTTATCATGAAGTTTAGATTTGTAAAAAGTGTAGCAAGGATGAAAATCTCTCGGAGGAAAAATTTTAGCATTACCCCCTTAATAATTATCCCTCATTTATATTTCATAACAATTTGAAGGTAAAGTTTACCCCAATTTTTTCCGGTCTTTGGTATAAATATGCTGTAGAAGATCTAAATTAATAATAAGTAAAGAGTTATTCCCCCAATATCTTTTATTTCGAAATTGATTCTTCTTCTTCCAATATGCTCACTAGTATCTTACTCATAGGATTATGCCTACGAGAGTTTCTATGCCTTCATGTATCTTGCACACTAGTATATTGGTATAAGAGTTACTACTCTCTCTTCCAAAAATAAAATAAAAAATAAAAACTTTGCTGATGTCATCTTTCATGTATGGATCCAAGGACTAGCGAAGAGTAAGATAAGGACTAGGGAAAGCTACAATATTTTCTTGGAATTGAGGTTAGCTTGATCATACAAGGGTATCTTCATCTCAGAAAAAGAGTGAATTCTTTATTTTCTCAAGGCAATGGGCATGCTAGGATATAGACAAATCAACATGCCCATTAAAGCAAAACACCAACAAGGGATATTGTCAATGGAGGAGATACCTGAGATCAATGGGAGAGAAAAATGCCTTTGTCAGACATCCTATTATAGCCTACTCTGTGAGCATGGTTAGTAAATCTGTACATGACCTCACATTCCACATCTAGGCACGCACTCTCATATCATATGCATGTAGATGACAAACCCTTAACACTTTATTATGACAATGAAGCTAATATTATCACTAATATTCAAATCCAGGGTAATGGTGAAGCACATCAAGATCAATAGACACTTTCATCATAGAGATACTAGTTGGTGATCTTCTTTATACTCCGTTTGTGAGGTCTGAGAATCAATTGGAGGTCTTAGTAGTGTTGGAAATAATAGAGAGTTGGTGCAAATAACAGAGTGAATATAGTACTGAGACTAGTAGATTTTCACTCTAGGGAATATGATTAGTTGAATTAGGAATATACACCATATGTATTGTTCTTGGAAAGCTCCTCCTTTGATATATATATATATATAAATATAAACCCACTGAATTTCTTTAGGCACTCAAGCAATTGAATCATTAGAAATATAGTCTCTCCTCCTTTCTCAACATGGTCTCAGAATTGAACATCCTCCAGCTTGTCTCCAACTCACTTTTTTGGTGTTCTTAATTTTCCTTAAAGCTCTTCTGTCATCTGCTCGGGGAGTAACTCAATCATGCCTTCCACTAATATTTCGCAAGATAGTCCCAAGCCACTTGAGTCCAGACAGCTTTTAGTCAAGCTCAAGATATTGCTCATTGTCCTTCCTCTACTCAAGCTCATCTACCATCTAGTCTGGCAGGAGCATTCATGGGACTGTCATCTACTCAAGGAGTTCCCAATATCTCAGTGTCAAGTATGGTCTCCATCAAAAAGTGTCTTCTACAATCTGGTCCAGCAAAAGCTTCAAAATTGTTGTTTACATCAGCAAAGTGATATCTTCTATCACCACAGACATCTTCACTCAACTCGACAGCCTCTCCTCTACTCATTTTGGTGGTTAGTTGCTTCATCTTTTCTCTGGACAAAGGTCCCCCATTGGCAAATTATGTTTTCCATCGTCCTGCTTTCTGAATTTTGGTTTCAGATTATTATATCTGTAACAAGCTAGGTGCATATTATCTATATTTGAGTGTTGGAAAGAATAGAGAATTTGTTGGAAATAAGAGAGAGTTAATAAAGTATTAGGACCAGTAGGTTTGTTGCTCTAGGGAATATCATTAGTTGACTTCAGAAAAATACACCACATATTTATTATTCTTGGAATCCACTTTTGATATACATAAATATAAATTAGGTGTGTGTGTGTTTAGGCAATCAAGCAACTGAGTCATTAGTAATTTAGTCACTCCTCCTTTCTCAACAAGTAACAAGGTTTTACAGTCATTCACTTGCAAGATAACAAGAGGGGCATGCAGGATACACATGCACCGTCTTGGGTTGGGAGGGAGTATAAACAATTCGGGGTATTTATGTCATAGCATTGCGCAAGAAGGTATTTATGTGCTTGTATAAGTTGCTCAATAATATAAATAAGGGAAAAGGCCTGGGTCACACTTTCCGCAATCCCTCTGTCAAATCTCACTCCACCCCAACTAGACATCTTAGCTTCACAACAACAACTCTCCTACCATGAAGCCTCTTGTTGATCAATTTTTTCCTTGTTTCCAGAGGAGGGAGAGAAACCAAGGAGAGATGAAAGTCTAAAGTTCCCATGATTTTCCTTGTTCCCTCTTTATTACCCTACCCCTGCACTCCTAGGCACGCTTTTACCCATTTTTGTAGTAAATATGACTTCCCAAGTTTAACAAAAAGGAGAGGGGGGTCAAGTAATATGTCACTAAACCCCAAATGGTGGGGAATTAAAATTTCCTTGAGTAACTTTTCCATTTTCTTTCTTCCTTATTGCAAATGTCCTTACGAGCATAAAATTTGAGTAAAACAATACAACCTAACTTTTTCCATAGAAGATAAGAAACATTAACAAGAAACTAGATCCTCAAGAATCACATCCACCATTCAGAATCCTTTTCCACAATCTCCCCCCCCCCCAAAAAAAAAAGAAAAAAATGCTCCATTACTTCTTTTCGGGGGCTTCTCGAACCAAAGAGGGGGAAACTCCCATAGACTTGAACTTATACGGATTGGTTTTCACATATAATATTCTTTCTGTACGTTTGATCAAAGAAGCCTCTTTTGGATGAAAGAAAACTGCTATT
Organism: Dillenia suffruticosa; assembly: GCA_033439265.1. Classification (NCBI taxonomy): domain Eukaryota; kingdom Viridiplantae; phylum Streptophyta; class Magnoliopsida; order Dilleniales; family Dilleniaceae; genus Dillenia; species Dillenia suffruticosa. The sequence goes on from JAVTVX010000001.1 coordinate 15,056,473, forward strand.
TAAAAATAGTAACTCAAGCCATCCACCTAGGCCTTCTCCCATGTTGAGCACAACACACAAGGTACCCTGTTATTATCCTGGGCCTATTGCTCTTAGTATTGCAAACAATGACCTAGCCAACATTGTAGCAAACCATGAGTACCCTAATGATTGACATCATGGTACCACAATGATTATGTAAATGGTTTAGCAGCTTTACCTTATGGTATTTAACCAAGATTGAGGAACCGGGGATCATAGTTTTGTACATTAATCTATTTATACATACGGTGTGCAGTAAATAACCCCAAAACTAAAATTTGAAAACTAATCGATTTGAACAGGAACTAATTGTGCTTTAAACCCCAATTAAAAAAGCCAAAAAAAAAAACCACCAGATTTACCATAAACATACAAATCAAGAGCCTTTCTTTATAATTGAAGATCACATAGAACTAAATTTTAACTAAAAAAAGAACAATTAAAATATTGATTAACACTTGGATGGAGGACTAAAGAAACAAGCATCAGAAGAAAACTTCAATTAGGGATTCAGCACTACAATCAGGAATTGGAAATTCAGATTGAAGCCCACATAACATTCTAATTCTCATCTTCTCACTGTTAAAACCTCAAAAACCAAAAACTTTTAATCCCTAGAAGACAAGAAGAATAAAGGAAATGGAGAGACGAACCTGTGCCCAATTTCAATCAGGCAAATAAGGGGCTTTCTAAGGTTCTTCCTGAGAGAGACACAGAGAGATTGGTGACTTCTTAACGGAAATGTTTCGTCCGCTCCAAGGCTAAGGTTGAAAACCTTTCTATCGTACTTCCTCGTGAATTTTTCCAATCCACACGGTCTCAATTTTTCTCGTCTCCACTTGTGTACCGCCGAATACGGTCGGTTACCCGCCTGACCCGACTTCCACGGTTTATACTAATATTTGTTGGGTCAAGACTATTTGCCGGTCCGTTTCATTAAACCGAAACATGAACAGAAGTGTAATTCTATTGATCTTTTATTACGAAAAAGGATCCCCAATTTCAATACTTTGTGTTCGTTTGATAGGTTTTTTTTTTTAATTTTTTATATTTCTTATAATAAAAAAATTTATCAAATAAATTATCTTTTTCTTAAAAATAATTTTTCAATAATAAAATACACGAAAAATGTTTAACATTTTGTGTATTGAGAAAGAGTTTATAACGCTAACAAGCTTCAACTAAAGTGATATTCATTCACCTCTCCCTTGTAATAAACTCGAGTTTAAATTTAACCCTAAACCAAAAAAAAAAAAAGAAAGAGTTCATAATAATCCAATAGTAAAACACACTATCTTAATTAAATTAATAAAATATTTCAAAATTAATTTCATACTTAATGTATACAATAATATGAATAATTTTTTTTAATTAAATCAGATTCAAATAATTTATTTATTTTACGTATAAAATTGAGAATCAATTTAATAACTAAAATTGAAACACTATTTATTAATAATTGTGTTTGAATTTGACAAATTAAGAACTACTAATGAGTTGAGAAGTACTTTTTTAGTTAAATTTAAGATAATTTTTAACTAATGTTTATTATTTTATAATCTTAATGAGTGAAATTTCTCGCATAATTCAATTTTGCTTCATGGAAAAAAAATTCGGTTTATTTGCTGCAAATCACACCTCTTCCACAAGTAATGAACCCAAATTACTAATCGGAAAAGAAATGTAACTATATACATAGAATCAAGATATCTCACATAATAATGTATTTACAAAGTTAAAAGTTGATTTTTGATCTACCTTCGAGTAAATCAGCATTACTTCCAAAGCGGCAATACCCGTCTTAGTGTGCCTCCAGGCGTCAAGCGCCTGATTTGATTAATTTCACGATGAGCACGACAGCATTTCGCAAGCACTAAAGGTTTATGTCGACATGGGGAGGGAGAGAGAGCGCCTTAATATTAATATTTGTTGATATAGATAAAATGTATACTTTTAATTTTTTTTTAATATAAAAAAAATAATGTTGAGAGATTCGTCCTCATAAAATATATCTTGCAACAATCGATCAAGATTAATCAAAACGAAAACCTAAAAACAAAGTGATGACTAAACCATGATATAAAAAAAAAAAAAAAAAATTGAGAGCTTTAATTTGTTGTAACCTTTAGCTCACCCCATCATCTTTCCATGCAAGCAAACATACCACACGGCACCGGGTACAATGGCAAACTACGGAAAACAACTGTCTCCTTATTTAATCATGTATCATGTTGTGTAGTGCATTTTTTTCGACTTTACGCACGAGTAAGAACTTCGCTAAGGAAACGGATGAGAAAATAGAAAATTGGAACGTGAGTCATCAATAATTACTTGGACAGCAAGATTACAAGATTAAATGAGAAGAAGAGTGCAAGTTCTTCCTCTCAATAATAAAACAGCAGCACCAACAATTGGAAACTGCTTTTATGCAAATATTGAAGCTGTTCTCTCGACTATGATTACAATGATGCCTTGCCTCAGAATTGAACTAGGGGACTCAACAGAGGGCCAAAACCCCAATTTTCATGTTATCTGTAAATGTTCTACAAATGACACTTGCTTTGGGTGGGTTTGGATTAAAACCAATGTTTAAAGAGCAATCAATAATCCATGCCACCCATTCCACCCATGCCGCCCATTGCAGGTGAAACATCCTTTTCTTCCTTGGGACTTTCAACCACAATGGCTTCAGTGGTGGTCATCAATGAGGAGACACTGCAAGCAAAAAAAAAAAAAGGAAAGGTAAATCAAGAGATCATACAATATTTTGAGTTTCCAATGAAGAAACTAAAGCTTAAGATATGTTAGCTTACCTTGCAGCATCAACCAAAGCTGTTCTAATTACTTTTAGTGGGTCGATTATTCCAGATTTAACCATATCCACATATTCACCTGATTGTACCGAATAAATGCATAAGAAGCATGTTTTAAAAATTAGAGAAATTTGTGCACGGTCCCCTGAAATATTTAAATACTCACACACCTTTAGCAGCATCATACCCTAGATCAGGGTTGTCCTGCTCTAGTAGCTTCCCAACGACAACAGCCCCCTCAACTCCAGCATTAGCAGCAATGGTATATACAGGAGTCTGCAACAAAAAAAAAAAAAAAAAAAAAAAAAACAGAGGCATCAACAACAAACAACTTTTCCAGCTTTGGGAAACTTTTGGCTGTAATCATAAGAATGCTGCCCCATGATTCAAGTTGCAACATTGGACCGAATAATAGAGTTGTTTTAAACAGACAAACTCCACAGTTTTCATGCTATGAAAAAGCCAAAGCTTGTAGAGAAAACAGACATGAGTAACCAAACCTTGAGTGCATTTTGAATGATCTGAACACCGATCTTCTGATCGAAGTTGGCAGTTTGTAGTTTGTCCAGCTCTTTTGAGGCATACAGGAGAGCAGCACCACCACCTGCATAGAAGGAACTCCATTTAGATTGATTTTCTCTAGTTCAAGGTCTCCAATAGAGGAAAATCAGTATAGAACACTTACCGGGTACAATCCCCTCTTCAACAGCTGCTTTTGTGGCATTTAAAGCATCTGTAACTCTGTCTTTCCTTTCACCAACTTCAGCTTCACTGGCACCCCCAATCTGCAAATGCATACGTTATTATTTTCTATTTAAAAGTAACAAGTCCAATTGACAGAAGATGTTTAAATCACTAAAAAATAATATCGCTATCATAATTTTCAATCAGTGAAGATAGGTCAATAGGCTATTGGAACAGAAGCAAACCTTTAATACGGCAACACCACCGGAAAGTTTTGCTAGTCTCTCTTGCAACTTCTCCTTGTCATAGTCAGAAGTGCTATTTTCTATTGCAGACCTTATCTGTAACAGTACAAGGCATGCACATGATTCAAAATCATAGATAATTGGCAACTTTCCTCCATTCATTTGGTCAAAAAAGAAAGAAAATCCATTAGTATAACTTAGCTTATGGTAAAAGAACACATACAGAAAGATGTACTGACCTGTTCACTTCTTTCCTCAATTGCCCTCTTGTCACCAGCCCCATCGAGAATCACTGTGTCATCCTTGGATATAGAAACCTGATCCATGCAATCCCTTCGATGCATTAGAATGAAAAATAAAGCATGACAACATTTCAATTGAAGCATAGTGCAGCAGTGCTAACTGAATACTAGATTCACCTTTTTGCATTGGCCAAGCATGTCAAAGTCAACCTTTTCCAGATTCATGCCCAGTTCTTCTGTTATAAGCTACAATGCAAAAGTAAAATGCTCGAGTCAAAGGTCAAACTTTCAAGTCAAATTAAAACGCACCGAGACAAACCCCGAAAAACTGCTATAAGAAAATCAAAGGTACCTCTCCTCCTGTGAGAATAGCTAAGTCCTGCAGAGCAGCTTTCCTGTTCTCTCCAAAATTAGGAGCTTTAATGGCACAAACCTAAGTCAAAGATGTGCAGTCCTTATTCAGTTAGAAAGGAACAAGGAGGATGCTCCATATAAAGTCTGGTGATTGACAGGGATATGACATGCAGTTAACAAGCCGGGGACAAACCTTGATTCCAGCTCGGAGCTTATTCAGGATTAATGTTGCTAGGGCCTCACTTTCCACATCCTCAGCAACAATGAGCAATGGTCTTTGTCTCTATAAGAGATGGATCAAAGAAAGATAGCAGTTCAAATAATGAACCAAGAAAAGCATTGGCCAGATATCCAATCAAAAAACAGTGGACTTCGTACCTTCAATGCCAACTCTAATATCTTCACAATAGCATTCACACTAGAGATTTTCTTCTCATAGATTAGAACTACAGGGTCTTCTAATTCCTGCAGTGAGAAATACAAAATCCATAAGCATTTATTTTGATGAATAATCAGATACGTCCCGAACAAGGGAGTGACTGATGAACAGTCTTTTCATCCGAAAGGTATTTGAAATATATGACTTCATTTCAGAGTTAAACAACTTACACATTTCTGGGTTTTTGGGTCAGTGATGAAGTATGGGGATATGTAACCTCTGTCCAGTTTCATCCCCTCAACAACTTCAAGTTCATTGTACAATGTGTTCCCATCCTGTGACAGTTCAACAGAATATAAAGATCACACACATCAGGTGTTTACTGGGAAGTCATAACAAGATCTACATGCTATAATCCCATTATATTGCACTCCAATCCCATCCCACAAACTACACCACAAATAGGAAAACAAGTAGGCAACAACCATTACTCTAGAAATAACACAAATTGCAGCAATGGTATATCATTACAACCAATTTGTAACCAAATTGGAGCCCTTAAAACTCAGGAGACCTTCCTCATTTCTTTGTATTGATATTAGTATAGTGAATCTAATTCATAAAAGGTGCATTTCTTTGCAACCTCATCAAGCATGACACTTAATCTTCCTACGTCTTGATGTTCATTCAATTCACTTTTATCTAGCCTTTTGTAAGGGTGCAAACTGCATAACTCAGGCTTCCAATGTAGCATGCAATGACAAAGGGAAGCCCAGTAAAAAAGTAACAGTTACTAACTCATTGCGGAAAAGCTCGCATATAGTTCACTCATACATGCCCTTTAAACCCTGATGCTGAAAAGTCGACTACCTCTATTGCACACATTTGAATAAAAAAATAGACAAAAAGAGAGATTTTCACGGAAGCAAGAAGCACCCAGATGCTTCCAAGTGAGCGAAAACATGTCCACTAAAACTACCAAGAAAGGAAGAGAACTAAGACCAACAAATGCAGAGAAACAAATTCAAGAGGACTAAGTCTCATAAAATAACAGTAGATGGCAGTAGCTAGGAATAACACTTACAGCAATTGTGATAACTCCCTCTTTGCCGACTTTCTCCATTGCCTTTGCAATCAACTCGCCGATTTCTCTCTCACCGTTTGCTGATATTGTTCCGACCTATCAAGTTACTACCATATTAGCTAACTATCACAAGAAACTCATGCCTTTTACTGTTTACAGGGCATAGAAGTGAAGAACTTTAGCTAACTATTTACAAAACCGAAATTTTTAGACCAGACCTGAGCAATTTCTTCAGACGTGCTGATCATTCGTGCCCTGCTCTTCAAATTTGTCACAACAGCATCAACGGCCATTGTGATACCACGTCTTAGGTCCATTGCATTCACACCGGCGGCAACTGACTTGCACCCTTCAGTGAAAATTGCCCTTGTAAGGACAGTGGCACAAGTGGTACCTACAAACCATCAACCAGGATTTCAAAACCATGTCGTCGTCATCCAATAACACTATGTACAAAATCTCTATTGGGAATATCAGAAACTGACCGTCTCCAGCTTCATCGTTAGTTGCATTTGCAACCTGTTTAACAAGGCTTGCACCAACATTTTTCACTTTATCCTTGAACTCAACACTCTTTGCAACTGTTACACCATCTTTTGTCACCTTTGGGGCACCATAACTTTGCTCAATTATCACATTACGACCCTTCACACATCAAACACCATTGCACAATAAATGCCCCTTATAAGTACAGAAAAAGTCGAACTATGAAAAGACTTATCCTTAATAAGGAAGCACATGATAGTCGATACAACACAGCACTTTCAACCCATCAAACTATGCCAACTCGGATTTAGCATGATCCCATTGTCGAACAACCACAACCCATAGCATTCATAAACCAAGTAACGAGTGGTAGTTAAATTAAACATTTGGGGAAAATTAGACAAATCTGTAAGGCCGTAAAATGTAAAAACCTTAGGACCCATAGTGACTCTGACGGCATCAGCGAGCTCTTCAACACCTTTCAGCATCAAAGCTCGAGCTTCAACCCCAAATTTGACGTCTTTAGCCGCATAGTTTCTGTTCCAACTCAATCTACTCCCAATCTGAACTTCCCAAAACACAAAACTCCAGTTTAAAATCCCATAGAAACGCCAAAGGGCCAAAAGGATTCAACCTTTCGAGATGATATTAAGATACAAACCTGACGGGAGGCAATCCTGGAAGACCTTTGTGACCCAAGAGAGCAGAATAGAGAGTTAGTAAGCTTAAAGATCTAGAGAGAGAGGGAGACAGAAACAAAAAGAGGTAGAGAGAGAGAGAGAGAGAAGGGGGAACTTACTGAGCCTTCGAAGCGAGATTTGCTGCCAAGCGGTACATGATGTTTGAATTTGCAGAGCAGAGAGATGAGAGAAAGAGGGGGAGAGAGAGCAGAGCAGGCGGGGAGACAGATGGAAGAGGGGTTTTGAAGGGAGGAACAGAAGAGTCTAGAAGCAGCAACCAGCTTCTTGTTCTAGGGTTTAGGGTTTAAAATTTTACGGACTTTTATCTTTAATTATTTATTTATTCTTATTTTCTCCCGCTTTTTAAAGAACGGCAACGGCAGCATTCTACCACACAAAAAAAATAAAATAAAATGAAAAAATACGTGGCATCGGTGAGCGATGAGTTGGAGCTTCTAACCGATGACTCAGGAGGTCAAAGGATGACGTGGCACATCATTATTGAAAATTTAACATCTTCTAAGAATCCCACTTTATGATACAAAATCAAAATTTTAAAAATCTTCTCGTTTAAAAAAGAAGCTCAAAATTGAGTATATATTTAATTTCTTCAAATAAATATTTTAACTAAATAATTTATTTGTTTTTTATATATAAAAATCTAACGGTTTGATATTTAATCTCAATTTTAGTTTTATCCTATTGTTACGATCAAAACTCAGTCCAATATTTAAAATCATATATTCTGATTTGATTTTTGTACATTAAAGAAATATCGCACACTAACTCGATTTTTAGATGTGCTTAAAATCTGAAATAACTTCATTTTTATTTTTTGATTCTAGAAATTAAAAGAATATTTGGAGGTGACAAACTTAAAATTTATATTATGAATGCCAATGGTAGGAAGTTATCATTTAAATATAAGGAGTAAGAACTAATTATCTTGTAAATAATGAAATATTTGTACTAATATATGGGAATGAAATTATTTTATATTTTCTTAGTGAAAAATAGAAATTATTTCCTTACAATCCCTATTACCTTCCAAGTTTTAGCATAAATAGTCTTCCGATCATAAATGCCAATTTTCATTTCACGTGGATATATTTTATGGTCATCACCATTTATACTTTCTTTTGTCCTCAATGGCATTTTTCATGTGACATAACTTTGTTGGGAATTTTTATTTTATTTTGTTTACTTTTTATACATTAAGATGCTCTTTTTACCAAATGCATATGACTACATTGAAGGTTAGTAGAAATATTTTTTTCCATCATATACGCCATTCCTTTTTTTTTTTTATTTTATGTCAAGAAAAATAGTTCTTCTAGTAGTTAGAGACATCATATGCTTAATGTTCTCTTCGGATCTTAAGTGTTGATCGCAGACAACGCATTTAGTCCCCACATGACTCGAATCCAACAAGAAAAATGTAAAATTCACTTATTACTTTTATATGAAATATCCACAACATTTATGCAAACATTTCAAAACTTAAACTCTACTAATGCTATCTGAATCTTCTTACTCCGATATCCCTAATATCTTAAAAGAAATAGTCTAACCAATGATCGGTTGTTGAGCAAGTACCCCTTTTGAGAATTGATGTGATTCACTATATGTTCGAAAGCTAAGAATAGAGTTATAACTTTTATTTTGATAAATATTTTTTATGCAACCTGATAAGATTTGGTTGCGAAAGGAAATAATTTTTCATTGATTTATTTTATTTTGATACATATATATATATAAATATATATATATATATATACAAAATCAATATAAATATTTATGGAATATAAAATAATCAATTATGTTATAAAAATGAAAAGTTAATCAAGTAAAAGAGAAAAATCAATTAGACAATTAAAAGGGAAAGGAAATGTATTGATATTAATGAGATCAAATGTTGTTCCTATAATCAATCTTTTCATTTAATGTTGTTTCCTTAATTCTGCTAATACTCTCCCTCAAGTTGGTGCATAAAAGCTAGTAATGCCCGGCTTGCTTTGAAGAAATAAAAACTGATCCTTGCTTAAGGCTTTGGTAAGAATATTAGCTAGCTGGTTTATAGTAGAGATAGCAAGCAGTTGAATGATCATAGTTTTAGACTTTTCATGAACAATGTGACAATCAATTTCAAGATATTTGGTATGTTCATGGAAGACTAGATTAGCAGCAATATGACATGCTGCTTGGTTGTCGCAATATAAAAAGTGGCAGATGATAAAGAAGCACCAAGATCACTAAGTAAAGATTGAATCCAAATGATTTCTAGTGTAGTGGTGGCCATGACACGATATTCGGTATCAGCAGATGGATGTGATATAGTCTGTTGCTTTTTATTTTTCCAAGCTATCAAACTATGACCAAGGAAGATGAACTATCCTATAGTTGACCGATGGGTTTGAGGACAATTTATCCAATCAGAATCTGAAAAAGCAATAAATTCTATTGGGTTAGAGGAAGACAATAGAATACTTTGACCTCGAGTGTTCTTTAAATAGCGAAGCATGCGATGAGCAACATCTAAGTGTAGCTTATGAGGTTAATGCATAAACTAATTAAGAACATTAATGGCAAATGTAATATCAGGTTGAGTAATAGTCAAATAAATGAGATGACCAACTAAGCAATGGTAAGAGGAGGGATCTTTTTGCAAATCACCAATATAGTCTGTAAATTTGAGATTTTGTTTCATAGGTGTATGAGCAATGCGAACACCAGTAAGGCCAGAATCTGTAAGAAGATCCATGAAATATTTATATTGTGAGAGATAAGAAGATCTAACTACCTCAATATCAAGAAAATTCTTGAGAGGGTTAAGATCCTTGATGCGAGAGCATTGTAATAAGCAAAACTTGAATTGTGATAAAAGTTTTGGATCATTTCCAATCATGACGATGTCATCTACGTAAACCAAAAGAAAAAGTTAAGATGACCCACGCTGGAGACAAAATAGAGAATTATCAATATGTGATTTTGTGAAATCGACTTTTAAGGTAGCAGAAAATATAGTAAACCAATTTCTTTCAATTTGTTTCAAGCCATATAAAGATTTAATAAGATTGCAAACTAGATATTTCTCCTGCTGCTATGGATGTCCAGGAGGTAAATATATGTAGACTTATTCTTGTTGTGGACCATATAAAAAAGCATTTTGCACATCAAACTGATAAAGAGGTCAACGTTGAAAAGTAGCGATGGCTAAAAGGACTCGAACAATCACTAATTTTACTACTAGAGTAAATGTATCATGATAGTCCATCCCCTTCAATTTGGGTATATCCTTTGACTACTAAGTGTGCCTTGTAGCGTTCAGTGCTACTATTAGAATGTCATTTGATTTTATAAACCCATTTGCATCCGGTGAATTTCTTCTCTGATGGAAAAGACAAAATAGACCATATATTTGTTGTTTTGAGTGCATTGAATTTTGTTTTTATAGCTTCTCACTACTCAGATACACATACAACTTGGGTGAACGTTTTAAGTTCTGCAATAGAGGTTAGAGCACCAAAAAATGTACAGTGTCTAGGAGAGAAATGATGTAAGGAAAGATAATCTTCTAAAGGATATTAAGTACATGAAAAAATTGAAAATGATTGATGTTGAATTTGAGAGCAATGATAGTTTTGATATTTTGTCGAAGAGTGAGTCACTCGTTGTAAGCGATGATGGGTGCTATAGAATGTGTAGTGGTAGGTTCAACGTTGGAATTTGTAGATGGATAGTTTGAGTCACCAGTGTTAGTTAATAGAATGGAAAGAACATGGATAGTAACAGTATAAATCGACACTTGCAATTTGTATGAAAAAAATATTTTCATAAAACATGATATCGCTACTCACATAGATTGTTTGAGATTTAATATAAAAAATCTTAAATTCCTTTTAGCCATATGGGTAACAAAAAAATATACTTGATAAAACATGTGAATCAAATTTATATTTTGAATGATTATTTCGACCAAAAACCAAATAATTGAAAACATGTAAATGGTGATATATAGGTATCTTATGAAACAAAAGTTCAAAAAGGGTTTTGCCAAGAAGAAGGCTATATGGGTGCGCTTGATAAGATAAGTTGTAGTAACAATACATTCACTCCAAAATATTAAAGGTAAGTGAATTTAGAATCGTAAAATTCGTACAATATTTAATAGATAATGGTGTTTACATTTGACAATCTCATTTTGTTGATGCGTGTAAACACGCTATATTAATGAATAACACTAACATAATTAAAAAAACTCGTTGATGTCATGATTGGAAAATTCAAATGCGTTGTCACTATGCACTTGGCGAATTGAGGTTTCAAATTGTGTTTTAACTATAAAAAAGAAATAACGCATAGAGGTAAAGGCTAACGCATCAAATATATCTAGGTACTGCATGAAAAATCATCTACTATTGTGAAAAAAAAAACATGCACCAATAATAGTAGGAGTAGAATATGGTCCCAAAATATCGATATGAATTAAATCAAAACAACATTTAGAAAAGATCCAGCCATGTGGAAAAGGAAGCTGTGATTGTTTTGTTAAAGAGCAAATCATACAAGTGCATTTAGATAAAAAATTGATATTAGGATCTAAACAAGAGAACATAAGTGAAATACTTGAATTGGGATGGCCAAGATAACAATGCCATAAGTTTTTTTTGTCTTTTGTAGTAATGAATGACAAAGTAGTATTGTGATTGAACTTTAGATCAATATAGTAAAGACTATTACATTCTTTGCCCAATCCAATCATTTTCTTCATTTTCAAGTCCTAAAATATACAACTGTTTGAGAAAAAGTAACATAATAATTAAAAGTTTTTGTGATTTTGCTAACAGATATGATGTTAAATTTAAAAGAAGGGACATACAAAACAATGTCTAATGAAAAATCTGATGAAAACTTAATGGAATACTTGAATAACACTATCATTTGAGAATTTGACGGGTTGGCTGTTATGGCAAGACACATCATGCAAGAGATTTAGATCGTGAGTTATATGATCACTGCATCTAATTACCAAGGGTCATTATGATGGAAAGAAAAACAAAAAACCATACCTGCCAGGTTAGCTAAAAGATGAGAGGGGTGGTGTTATTTGATTGGATTAAGGAGAAGAGTTGTTATATTTGTTTCTCAGTAAAAGGCAAACTATGAGAAGAAAATGAGGTACTATTTGCAGCAACTACAATTGGTCTATTATGATTTGGTGTATAGTTCTACTCACATCAAGGTTGATCTTTTCTCAACTAATTAGACGTAGTCGAATGCATATCATCTTGTTTTTTGTGATACCACTTCTCAATATGTCCATTCCTTCCACAATAATTACAGTGTTCATGATATTTTGATTTATCTTATCATGGAGAAGAAGAATTTTGTCTTCCATGGTGAACCATAAATGCAGATTGGTCTAGTATGGGATTAGTCGTAAGTATTGACCTTCGTCATTCTTCTTGCTGCGCAAGTGCATAAACTTGAGCGATAGATGGAAGGGGGTTCATGAGTAAGATTTGATTTCCTACAGATACATATGTATCATTCAAGACCATTAAAAATTTGATAAGGTGATCACGCTATCGGAAAGTTGTGAGTTCTTGAGCAGCACCACAAGTACATAAGTACATATAGTAGATGAGTTGTAATTATTGAGTTCATCCCATAGTGCGTTTAGACTAATGTAGTAATCATCGATGGAGTTATTTTGTTGAAGATGATTGATGATGGCTCGCTGGATTTCAAATATCCATAGAACATTTTGTTCAGAAAAACGATCTTGAAAGTTATGCCATACATCATGGGCTATTTCCATGAACATGACACTACTTACATTTTCTTTGCTTAATGCATTGAGAAGCCAAAATAATATCATGTTATTGCAAAGACTTCAAAGGGTGAAGGTGGATAAATGTGGTTATGGTTTCATGATTGACCCATCTAAGAATTTTAATTTATTCTTTGCCTCAAAAGCCATAGTAATAACATGACACCAAGTTGGGTAGTTATCTCCAACTGATGGTGGGAAACTAATATGGACTTGAATTGTCTAAATGGTGTAAGATCTATAATGAGATTGGATCTACTTCAAGAGCCATTGGATTTGACATTACTAAGGAAGAATAAAGCGACTAAGCTTTACAGGTTGAAAACCTATTCTGATACCATGATAAGATTTGATTGTAAAGAGAAATGATTTTTTATTAATTTACTTTATTTTGGTACATATGTATATATATATAATTTGTATACATATTTATGGAATATAAAAGAGTCAATTAGATAATAAAAAGGAAAAAAGAATCAATTAAAGAAAAAAAGTCAATTAGACAACTAAAAGAGAAATAGAATATATAGATATTAATGAGATCAAATCTTATTCCTATAATCAAACTTTTCATTTGATATTGTTTTTTAATTCTGTTAATACAGCCTAAAGATACAAGAAACTTTCTAGCGAAATTGTGTTCCAAGTTAGAAAGGCATTTCGGGAGCTATTTCAGTAAACGATTCAAATCTTGGACCGTACGATTCTAACTAAACTGATTCAAATTGTATCTTCTAAACTTTCATGGCCTCTTTTTTTTTGGCTTTTGGTCTTCAATTTCCTTTGTAGTTGTTAACTTTAGTGGCTCTTGGAGCAAATAAAAGAGTGGATTTGAGAGCAGTTGCAATAACTTCGACCTTATTGTCATTGGCATCTTTAAGTGTATACAGAGTCTTATTTAAGAACGATTCTCCCGATTTAGTTTTTTCCATTCTTAAATTTTGAATTCTAAATTGGATTAAAAAATCTAACACATTATTCCACTAAATCAATTATTGATCGGTTGAGTTATTAAATTTTTTTTATCAGGCTCTCTATTTTTAGTTATCAGGCTAAGTTTCATAATTTTAATTTTGTTTGCACTTTAATTTTAGAATTTCTATACCGGCAACAAAGGTTGAATTTGTTTAGAAAATAGGGCTTTATTTCTAATTCATTTCTTTTGTTTGAAATTTATTTAGAATTATTTTCATTCATACTTAATTAGTAGGCATATTTTCTTTTAAATCAAATTTGTTTACTGATGAATTTAGTTTTTAATCTTTATATTTACTAACTTTGTTATCAGTTAATCTTGTTATTTTAGTTTTCTGTTGCAATTAGGCTAGAAATAATAAAAATTTCTCAACTCTTTCCCTCTTTTTTTAACTCTTTTTTTTTTTTTTCATTCCTTTTTTTCTCACGAATTTTTTTCTTTATTTTATTTGTTTTTCTTTTTCCCCTCTTTTTTCTTCTTTTTCTTCTCTCTTTTGCCTCCATGCTCAACGCCACCATTATCTGTACCCCTGGAAAATTCAAAACTAAAATTTCTTTCATTTTTAGAGGTTTAATCCTAATTGTTGAATTTGCCGATAATGTATGCATTAATCTGAACCGTTAGTTCAATTTTAATCTCAGACGAAGAATTTGATTTAACCTCAAATATCAAAACCACTTTAATCTCAAGTGCTAAACCTATATCCATTTTAGTTTTTCATTTCATAAAAGTTCCGATGATCTCAGCCGCTCATTTCAACAATGATATTCAGTTTGAGCCGACGATCGTGGCCATCGCACAACAGCCTTGATCTACCAATGAGCTTCATCGCACAACTGCCTTGATCTACCAATGAGCTTCATCGCTCGACAGTGATCGCGATTTGAACAGGGGGAGCCTCATTCTCAGCGTCGAGCTCTATCCCTTCACTAATTCTCCTCGGACCCTCTCTGTCTCTAGCAATGCCTAAAGACTTACAACTCGTACCACAAACCAAACTCAAGTTTTGGTTCATCCCATAAACCCACTTAGCGAAACCCTAATCTAAGGCTTGGTTAATAATTTAAAAGAAAAGGGGAAAAGGATGAGAGGCCTCTGAATTGCAGGATAAACAGCAAGGTCTTTCAAGAAAGAGACCATTCAGTCCCGAAAGATGGTGTTATTTTAGTATTGATTTCTTCATAGGCCTCCCAAAATACAAATAAAAAATGTGATTCTCATGGCCAGTCCCACAAGGTAATAGCAACAACGTTGCACTCCTCAAGGCGATAGGATATGAGAGCGCTCCATCATTCACCCCCCGCAGGAGTCTCCATAATCCCAAGATTACAAAGTCTCGACCGCATCAAGGTGAATGAGGGCTTTTATTTCGCGACGACTCCTCCTTGGACTTTGCGAACATCGATTTCGTTCGCTCCAATTCCTTGTGAATCGTCGCATAATTTGAGAGAGAAAGAGAGAGAAGAATGACAACGGAATTCAAAACTCTAATTAAACAGAGAAGCCATCGCAGATTCTTCACAGCCTTGTAGAATCCAAGAGCTGATGAGAACCACGCGTTTATTTTAAACCTTCAAGAGAAACCCTAGCCGACTGCAGATGCGGCAGATGCGAACGAATCCTTATACCTGGCTTAGGCATATTTAAAGATGTAGAGTTTTGATTGTGCCCGTTGGATGCAAATCGTGCGGTGAAGGGGAAATACTTCTAGAAAGTTCCGCATTCAAAGACGGGTTAAGCGCCGCTTAATTGTGTCAATTAACATAATAAAAATGTTTATAAGGAAGGGTTAATATATTTTTTTATTTTTTGTACAAAATTAAAACATTCTTCATTTACCAGCGTAGCTTTTGGTATTACTAAAAGATTAAAGAGAAAAACATTAGACGAGAATAAGGACGTAACGCCTCTCGATTTTTATGATATCGAATATTGATATCTATTTCTATTAATTAATCTGTTTTAAATATTATAAAATTTATTAAAATATTGATCCTTTTAAATCTTTTCGCTTTTTATATCCATTTAAATATTTTTTCTTTATTAATTTCAATTCTCCATATCAAAGTACCTTGTCAATGATAGACCAGTTTACTTAAAAGCCTTTTTAGAAATGGTCTCGAGAGCCATTATCAACAAACAATGTCCCTTAACTAACGTAAATCACTTGAAAAACGAAGTTAATTTTTTTTTTATATTATCGATATTTGATTTTTATCTGATTAATTCGATTTGAATATCGTAAAATTCACTTTAAGGTTAACTTTTTCAAATTCTTTTTTATTATTTTTAATATTTGAATTCAAAATTTTTAATTTAAGAATCAGAGTATATGAATCAATAAGTCTTAACTATTAGTTTATCATATCACTGACTTAATCAACAACTCGATTACTTTTATAAAATTTTTAAATAACACTTTCAAATGACGGTTGAAATAAAAATGATTCGTTTATGGTAATAATTTTATTTATTTTATGAATTTTTTACTCACGAAAATTTATAGTCTCAGACGGATTATTTTTTCCCCTTCTTCTTGGTTTTACAAATGAACTTATAAAATAATCTCGAATTAATTCTATAAATTTATGGGTGATTTAATTTGTCAGTGTTATTTTAATTTATTATTTTTATTATTTTAAATTGGAAAGAGAAATTATCTTCCCACACGCGTAATAGGGTTTGGTCCATGTCGGACGATCCGGAGAGGAACGTTGATTTAGGAAAATTGCGAAAATGAATTTGCAGCCTATTCCCGTTGAAATTCAAAAACAACGGTAGTCTCTCTCTCTCTCTCTCTCTCATGACCAAAATCCTCCGCTCCATCGTCACTAACGCAAGAGCAGCAGAGCAAACTTGTCTCTCTTTCGTCCGAACTTGCACTTCTCTCTCTAACCTTACTCAAATCCATGCTCAAATTCTCAAGCTTGGCCTCCAAACAAACCCCTTAGTACTCACACAATTCGCTTCAAAATCTTCCAACCTTAATGCCATTGATTATGCATCGACCTTCATATTCGCACCTGAATTCGATTCCTCTTTCTATGATACATTTCTCTTCAACACCATCATCAGAGCATACGCTAGAAGTGCTGCTCATTCCAAACATAAAGCCCTGTATTTCTATAATTTAATGCTCAGTTACGGTGTTTTCCCTAACAAATATACGTACCCGGTTGTTCTTAAGGCCTGTGCTGGTCTTGCAGACTTGAATTTGGGAAAAAGCTTACATGGATGTGTCGTTAAATATGGTTTTGATGATGATTTACATGTGCAGAACACATTAATTCACATGTACTGTAGTTGTGATGGAGGGATTGCGTTCGCCAGGAAGGTTTTTGATGAAATGCCCATGTTGGATTTCGTTTCATGGAGCGCAATGATTGGTGGGTATGCACGGGTACGTCATTTAGATGATGCTCTTAAGCTGTTTGGGAAAATGACGGATTTGGGTATTCGTCCTGAGGAACATACTTTGGTTTCGTTGTTGTCCGCATGTGGTAATTTGGGTAAGCTTGAAATTGGAAAGTGGGTGGCATCTTATATTGAGAAGGAGAGGTTTGAAAGGACGTTGGATCTTAGTAATGCGCTTATAGACATGTTTTCCAAGTGTGGTGATGTTGATGAAGCATTGAGGTTATTTAGAAACATGAATGTTTTGTCGGTTGTTTCTTTGACTTCAGTTCTTTTTGGTTTGGGAATGCATGGACGTGGGGTCGAGGCAGTTTCTTTGTTTGAAGAGATGAAAGAGTCTGGCATGGTGCCGGATGATGTTCTCTTTATTGGATTACTTTCAGCTTGTAGTCATTCTGGGTTGGTTGAACAAGGAAAACACTATTTTGATCAGATGTTTGGAGAATTCAAGATTGCACCTAAGATACAGCACTATGGTTGCATGGTTGATATGTTTTGCAGGGCTGGACTTGTTGGGGAGGCTCTACAGTTTGTTCAGAAAATGCCTGTTGAACCAAATCCAATAATTGCACGAATCTTAATTGATGCATGTCGTGCCCAAGGCAAGCATGAGCTTGGTGAGAAGTTTACCAAGCATTTAATTGATAATGAGCCAATGCGTCCTTCAAACTATGTCTTACTCTCCAATACTTATGCAAAGATGCACTACTGGGAGCAGATGTCCAAGGTTAGAAAGTCAATGGGGAAGAAGAAGATGAGAAAGATTCCTGGAAGCACCAAAATTGAATTGGACAGTGAAATCATTTAAGCTGCTACATCCAGGAAAGGAAAAAGTTTGTCTGCATAGATCAAGTAGCCAAACAAAAAAGGGAAAAAACAAAGCAAAACAGGCCGGAAACAAGAAAGCCATCAGCGAGAGATGCCCAAACAGCCTAAGAGGCAAAGACAAATGCACAACCAACCAGACCAGACACTCCAACCACAGCAAGCACCAGACTGCAAGAGACGAGTACAACCACAAGAGCACCATAATAGACATGCCCTCGACAAATAACACAAAGAAGGACATAGGAAAATAAAGACGCCAAACTAGAACACTTTAACCTCGACCTCCTCTTCGATCTCTTCTAATACAGCAAGCACCCAAAAAAAAGAGTCTCGCTCTTGTACTTTCTTTTTGCAAATAGATAATTGTTATTATTTTGGAAAAATGTACTGATCTTTTTTTTTTTTTTTGAGCTTAGTTGGCCTGCACTTTGAGCTTAGACAAAAGAAAGAGGAAAATAAAAATGAAGTAATACCTTTAAATTCCTTCGTTTTAAGAATGAAAAAAGCACAGAACTTCTCAAATGAGACCATCCCACTTTATTTAGAAATTCAAACTCTGTAATTTTCACTAAAATAAAATCCATCACCTCTAACTTGCTGGTAGCATTGTCCAGACCTTCCGCATGTCTATATGAAGAGGATGGATTAAGCAACACCAAGAACTGACACCAATCTTGAGGAGGAGGAGGAGTAGGACTCTCTCATAAAGTGCGGAAGAAAGGGGAAGAGAGAGAGAGAGGGAAATGCTGGTGCATAAAGTTCATAAAGCGAAAAGTTAGAGAGAGAGAGGGAAAAAAAGAAAAATTAAAAAAAAAGCAGAATTTGAAGAAGAAAGAGGCAATTCACACTTGGTTTCCAGTGCAGAAAGTGAAAAGTTTAAATGGCTGAGAAATCATAGATGTTTCTGAAAATATGAAAACCTCAAGCAACACCACCTTCTTTCCTTTTGTTTTAGTATTTAAACAGTACCACTTTATGTGCTTTTGTATATTCTTTCGTATTGATGTGTGCAAAGCAACAGTAATCTACAAGAGTTTGACATTTGTATATTTTCTTTGAGATGATCATTGATATTTAACTCCAGTCTTCGAGCTGACATTTGATATTCAACTTGAAACTCTGACTCAGCCTTTGGGTTAACCTTTGTTTCAAGCCGAGCGTGGGGTCATTCAAACCACTAATATTGTCTGTGATTTGCTAATTTTGTTAACAATGTCAATAAATTATGCTACATATATAAGATTTGATTTGATTTGATTTATGCTTTTCAAATAGCATAAGTCATCTCTATGTTGTCTTAATATTTAGTAAACTCTCATAATTTACCCATTTCTTTCTCTAAGAAAATCAAGATATCTGCATGGGGGATTCGGGTTGTCAAACTTGCCTATTTAGATAGGTACTTTTTGTTGCACACTAATTTGAAATAATGCCTTGGTATTTTTGTTGATGGTTGTAAATAAACCAAAAAAAAAAAAAAAAAAAAAGACTTTGCTGATGTGGCTCAAATGAGGTTTATTAACCCTTTGTAGTATCGGTAGTTTTTCGTATTTATCGAAGGTGGTTAACACTAAAAGAAACATGGGCGATTTTCATAAATATATTTTGAAAATGGAAATTGCAGTCTATAACTATATTTAGTTTATGTGTCCTTAATCTGTCCTTAATCATGATTATAGTTAGATGAACCTGTGAAAATCAGAACTATTTATATTTCGGTTTTGGGTATCTTTCCTTGAAGCATGAGAGAGAGAGTGTGCGTGTGTCACGCCCCGACGCTCGAGTTGAGTATGCAATAATTGTCGTATTATCTCGACGTACGAATAAAATCTCCTCATATACCGGAACAATACAAAACATTTCACCTATTCAACATGTTTTAAAAATAACTCAATAGCATACAAAAGATCATTTCAGTTCATTTTATCACAACAGACATGCATAAAATCATTCCAGCCAATTAAAATCAAATGCATATATAAAACCATCTCAACCTATCAAAAAATTCTTAATAAACTCTTCATAAATTCTAAATGTCACAAAATTCATAATAAAGTTTAAATGTTCCAATGAAACCATAAATTTTGCAAAAGACAAATATAAGTAAAAGTTTACAAAGTTTCACAAAAATCAAGTAAAGATTTTACCTATACTTGCTCCAAAGAAAATAAATCAAGTATCAATCAAATCCAAACCCAAAATGAAGAGTATAAAGCCTCATTTCACAGATTATACGATATCAACTCAAAAATAATATCTATATCATCAATACCTATAGCAATTCAGCAAAAAATGTATTTTCAACTAGTTCCAATGACATCTCCCACCTAAACTTCCTTTGAAAAATATAGAATAGAGAGGTGGGTATGGGAATCCTCAGCGAATGGAGTGCAATAGCATGATTTATCAATAAATGAGGGGTGAATACGTGGAAATCAAAATATATTTCATAAACAACTTTTTGAATATAAAATAGTCTAAATATTCAAAATAATTCAAACAAATATGCATCCATAAATTTCAGTCTTCCAAAATCATGGAGTCTCCCTAAGAAATCACTTACGTCCCAAATTTAGCCAAACCAGAACGAAAGTCCGCCAAGGGGTTTTCAATTCATTTGTTTCGCAACACTAGTTCCCCATTCCTTGGCGTTGACTCGTACTTCACTGAGGTGTTTCCAGATATAGCACGATTTCGACATAGGGAGCCACCTCTTGCTCATCCAACCCCAATTACGTCATCCGGTTGGATCGCTCGATGGAGAAAATGACTATAACCATTTACTTCATGCATTATTTTTTCACAAATATTAAAATCACAATTCATGTGCCATAATTTTAACAAACGATTATCAAATCGTACCATATCATTAATAAATTAAATATTCAACAATATGTGATATACATTCCTTTATAAATCAATATGTGCATTCGTAATTCAAATTTCCATTTTAGACATCCCACAATTATAAAAAACTTATATAAAAAATATAAAAATCATTCAAAATCATTTATAAAAAATTTTAAACTAATTTACTTATTTATAATACAACGAACCATCCACTCACTTCTTGAGAGGGTAATCATTCCCAAATTTCTTAATTAAATGAGAACCATCCCTCTTTTAGCTCTTCCAAGATCTTAATCTAATTTATTGGTCATAATTAAATCATTAAATCATATATCAATACTAAAAAAATCATTTTTTCTTAATATTTTCACAATTCTAGTTTTTCAGTAAATTTTTTAATTTGCGCAGTTATAGAAAAATGACTATAACTTTCACTACATATATCTAAATCATATGATTCTTATCTCAAATTAAAGATAAGACATAAATCTACAAATTGCATGGTAGAGTTTAGCCGAATTCATCCTAGAAGTCATCTCAAAATTGAAGGGAAACGAGCAGCTAGAACAGGGGCAGAACAGCACCACAAAAATTCTTTGAAAAATTATAACAAATTCAATTCTTATCCGATTTCAACGAATCATATTTCCTTTTAAAACTCTGGGAGTCTAGTTTCATGAAAACAAAACCACATTTGAATTGTCTATATGCAGAAGAAGTTATGAGGGTAAAATCACATTATACTCATTATGCAAAATCATTAAATTCAACCCAACGTGAAGTTTTGCATTCTAATTTAATAACTCCTCCTCACATTTAATCTAGGCCTAGAATCAAACAACAATTTTCATTCATCTACTGTTCAAATCCCAACATTTTATAAACTCTAGGTCTAGGTTTCTCAAATTTAATTTGTTCAACCCTAAGAACAAAATTCAAACTTCTAATGACAAACTTGGATACAAATTTAGGGATGAAGATAGAGCCGGCATAAATCAACAAGAGAGGGAGAGAGAGATGAGAGACTTACACCATGGAGACCTCAGCGAGATGAGAGGGCGGTCACATGATTTGTTGCAAAGAGAGAAAGGTGAAGGCCAAGAGAACGCTGAGGAGATTAGCAACAGTTGGAAGAGGCGTCATCTGAACGGAAGAAACTGAGCTGGTTGGCGGCTTCCTTGACTTCGCCAACAAAGAGATAGGCTAGAGAGAGATGAGAATGAGAGACGAGAGAGAAAACTGTGAATTGAGGGTGATGAGAGAGCAAGAGAGAGAGAGACTTACTTAGCTCTTCTTCTTTTGGAAGTTCAAGAGTGATCCATATTCATGATTCACAATAATAATTTAGAGAGGGAGAGAGACGAAGGGAGAACAAAGGAGCCGAGGGAGGGAGAAAGTGAGGGTGAAAGATGAAGGAGAGAATTGGGAAAGTAAGGGGAGAGAGGAGAGAGAGAATAGCGTATTTTGTTGACTTTTCAACTCTCTATTTTTTTATCTTTGGTCTTACAGAGTGAGTTTGTAAGTTTTCATTTCATAACTCCTTATATCTAATTAAACTCATTTGGCTTGAGTGATCGGGTACTTTACCCCCTTAACCAGAGATCTCGAGTTCAACTTCTGAGAATGACAAAAAAAGATTTAGAAGTGACAACCCTAAAGTGAGCCTCACAATATTCCAATTGGATTAATCAAGTAAAATTCGAATACCGATGGTGAAAAAAAAAAAAAAAATAACTCCTTATATCTAAGGTCTTCAAGTATTATAAGCTCCAATTCTAGTTGCTTTGAAATGGGATGTCGTAGTGTATTAGAATGCGTAGTCGTTTTGGCCTCGAGTCTTTTTTGTTTTTTTTGTTTTTTATATTATATCATTGATATTTGAAATTATATTCTGATTAATTCGATTTAGAATTTATAGTGCTCCATTCAGGGGCTACTCTTCTAATATAGTCTACTTTATATCCAAATCGCGAGTCGAATTCAAGATTTTAGTTAAGTGAGATAGTATCATATCTCATTAGATCAATTGATCGTTGATATGACCTTGAGTCTTTGTGTGTGCCGCGTTTTAGTCTTTCCTTGGTTGACTGGACGGCTGTTTGAATAGTCAAGTCGTAGAAACTATTAAAGGCTCAGAGGGTGGTAACAATGGACGATTAGAATGAAACTAATTTGATTGCTCTCTCTTTCTCTCTCACATTTAGGGATCTAATACATCTTCAAACCCTAATTTCTTAATCAACAAACAGAGCTACAGTTCAAGATAGGCTAATTTCAGAAAATTAACCTGTCACTCAAACTGAAGAAGGTAAATCTATTGTCCTTGGAATGCAAAATAAAAAGACGATGGTTCACATATAAAATGATCGCCTTGTGGCCTAAATTACTTCACATACATAAAAACTGATTTTAACAGCAATCCTAGGGAATTAGTTTCCATGTATTATTGCATGGTTCATCCCAGAAAAAGAAAAAGAAAAGAAAAGAAAATGCTATTTCTTTACAATCATTCAATCTAAGGGCTCTTTGTCTGATGGCCCCCGTTTCACTCTTTCATTAAATTGTGTCTGCAAGCTAAAAAATTTTAGAAAAAAATAATCTTTTATCGTTTTCACAAAGTCCGGAAAAATACTTTCCCAAAAGGGTAGTAAAAATAAATAAATAAATAAATAAAAAGAAAACCATCCCACAATATTTGGAAAGATTTTTAAAGAGAAGCTAGAAAGCTCAGTTACCCTCCTGTGGACCACTCATTTGTTGATTTGAGGCCTAGTTTAGTTTAGCCAAGCAGCATAGGCACAACATCAGTTAAATGCAAATGCATCACATCCAAAGTTCAATAGGCAAAATGCAGAAAAAGCACTAACATATGTCTACCGGTCTTTAGGTTCTACATAGACCTGTTTACAGCAACTTGCATACAGAACCAATCTCAATTTTCTGTACATTATAAGCAACAAACTCAATATATACATCCCCGGACGAAATTAGTTTAAGAAACTGTCTAGGGGTCCGGTCCCACCTTCCTTGTCCGCATCAGGGATGCTGGAGTAGCAGTAGAGGTGGTTAGACATTTCCCAGCTCCAATCTGACTTCCTGGATATGGACATCTGTGGCCATCGGTTTATTCTCACGTAATGCTCCCTGATCTTTCCCTCCCCAATAAAACTGGTCACGATAGAGTAACAACATTCATGACCGCCCCAGACCTTGTCACCAGGGTCTGCAGTTTGACTGCCATCAGGATGGAAGTAGCGACGCATGAGAGGTTGGATGCCTTTCCAATAAGGATCAAGATTTCGCCAATACTCTGGAGCTGCCTGAGAGAAAAATAGCAATTGTTGTAAGTAAACCAAACCCTTACCCAACCATGTGAGCTTAAATTTTTGCTTTTCTCCTTTTGTCTGTTCCTGCATGCCCAAGTTTAAGAAGAGAACAGAGAAGCTCCAAACTCTCTTCAATTAAAACATTGGAGCACACTAAACTGTTTACTATTCCATTTTATTAAGTAGTCTATAAAGTACTTTCACTTTTCACTTTCACTATGGGAGTGTTTTGAGCTTGGAAGTATTGAGAGGCATTCATTATGCCAAGCATCAATCAGTCACTAAAAACTCTTCTAACTTTTCGATTGGTGAACCAAGCTCAATGATTAGCCTTTAGGAAGTTAGGACAGCATCTGCCTTCTTTATATTAACATCATATGCATTATCGCTCATAGATGCATATACCTTATTAAAATGAAACTCCCATGCATGATCACATAGATCCTCTTTCGTGATGCGGTTCTGGCAAATAAAATTAAAACTGTCAGAAAATATAAGAAGATAAGAGTTCGTGCCATGTGCATTTGTAAGATTCAATAAGTTACTTACACGTTTCCCATCCTTGACAGAAACTGCATAAGCAGCCAACATTGACAGTCCCCTGGCTTGTGAAACACGGGGTATGTGTGCCTTGCCAATCCACAGTTCCTTGCACTACAAGGAGAACAAATTTAGACTATTCCATAAACAAAGTTTCTGTACCAGCTTCTATACTAATGATATTATTTACAATTTCCAAGACTCATTAAACACATAGATAGCCTAGGGCATTTAGTGACCAACTGGAACTGTCCAATAGAATTCTCAAAAGAGAATCATAAACTTTAAAAACATTAACCTTGGCTGTTGACAGGCCATTCCATTGTTCAAAGGTGTACGGTCCATGAGACATCCAACATAGAAAGTGGAAGAAATTCTATAATTTGTTCAACATTCTCTTTCACAAGGATTCTTAGGGTAGTACGACAACAAACTACACCTTAATCTCAATATTTGGGGTCGACTATTTGAGAAACAAATTTAAAAAAAAATATAGAGAAGAAAAATAAAAATAAAAATATATAAAAATAAAAAAATAAAAAAATAAAACGAAAAATAAAACAAATAAATAGATGAATAGATAGATATTTAAAATATATTGATTTAAATTGTCCGAATTCTTCTACGTCATTCATTCTATTTAAAACCATTTTCTCTTCCAAATCTTTAACTTCCATATTTTTATAGATAACTTGCATCTAAGTTTTCAGCGATTTACCTTTACGTCTTACTGTTTCTCCTATATTTAAACTATCGGTTTTTCTAACCGGTGCATTTTTAAGTCTTCTTTGCACATGTCCGAACCATCTCAGATGATATTTTCGTATTTTATTCACAATTGAACTAATTCCTAACTTGTTACGAATCTCTTCGTTTCTAACTCTATCTTTTCTAATTTTTCCACACATCCATCCAAGTATTCTCATTTATGCTACAGCCATCTTTTGTTCTTATCGGTGTTTAATAGCCCAACATTCAGTACCATACAATAGTACAGGTCTAATCGCGATCTTATAGAATTTTCCCTTCAAATGCATCGCAAAGAATTCCGGATGCTTTTCTCCATTTCATCCAACCCGCTTCTATCCTATAATTCACATCTCCATCTATATTGTCATCATTTTGAATGATGGAACCTAAATATCTAAATCGTTCATTTTTGGGTACATCTTGTTCATCTAACCTAATTGTTGTTTCATCATTTTTATAACTATCGCTAAACCTATATCTCATATATTCGGTTTTCGATCTACTCAATTTAAACCCTCTAGATTCCAGTGTGAGTTTCCATAACTCTAGTTTAGCACTAACACTCTCCCTAATTTCATCAACTGGCACTATATCATCTGCGAAAAGCATACACCTTGGTATTTCATCTTGAATATTTTTTATGATTTCGTCTATCACTATTGCAAAGAGTAAGGGACTTAATGCTGAATCTTGATGGAATCTAATGTTAATGGTGAAATTATCACTCAACCCCCGCAAGTTCTTACACTGGTTACTGCTCCTTCATACATATTTCTAATGAAATTAATATATCTCAAGAATATTCCTTTTTTCATCTGCGCCCACCATAATAAGTCTTTAGGAACCCTATCATATGTTTCCATTAAATATCTATATGTTTATTTAGGAACCACCACAATATTCTCTAGGTCTATGAATATTATATGTAGATCTCTCTTCTGTTCTCTATATGTTTTCATTAAACATCTTGGTAAGTGGATTGCTTCCGTGATAGATTTTTCTAACATAAGTCCAAATTGATTTTGAAATATATTTATTTCCGATCTCAATTTATGCTCTATTACTCTCTCCCAAAGTTTCATGGTATGACTTATAAGTTTAATTCCTCTATAATTAGAGCAATCTTGAATGTTTCCTTTATTCTTATATAACGGTACAATTACACTCTTCCTCCATATTTGGGCATTCTCTTAGTTTGAAAAATTTTATTAAAAATATCCATTAACACTTTTATATCAAATTCACCCAAACATTTCCACACTTTTATAGGGATGCCGTAAGGTCCTATGACTTTATGGTTCTTCATTCTTTTTAGAGCATCCTTCACTTCATGATGAGCGAATCTTACGTTTAAAATCTCTATTAATTTCTTCTACAGATATCTTGATATTTCCTATATCTGTTATACTCTTAACATTGAAGAGATCGTCAAAATACTCACGCCAACGCTTTCTTATGTTCTCATCCTTTACAAGTATATTATTAGTTCTTCTCTTAATGCACCTAACACCAATTAGATCCTTATCCTTTCTTTCCCTTAACTTGGCAATTTTGTAGATCTCTCTCTATTTTTAGTCTCCAATATCTTGTATAGTTCATTGTACACCTTACTCTTTGACTCTTGGATAATCTTTTTCACATCTTTTTTTGTATTTTTGTATTTGTCATATGCATCATTACCGCTATTATATTTAAGGTTCTTATAACACTCTTTTTGGTACGGATAGCCGTTTGAATTTCTTCATTCCACCACCATGATTCTTTGCCTATTGGGACCTGTCCCTTGGATACACCAAGAACCTCCTTACCTATACTCATAATCTTAGGATAGTGAACGGAGAAAATCATTCAAGGCAGTGACTTCCTCAAGGTAAGGTCTCTCTGTATGGTCGTCGTAAGGTAAGCAATGGGTAAGCAGGTAGTAGTAACTACTCTGGAATATATTGGACTGATGGGGTTCGGTACTAAGACAGCTTTCTTCATCTAAGAGGCGCTAATTGGGTGCTGTCTTAAGGTAGCTTTCTTCGATGAAGAGGCTGCCAAGAGAATCCAAACCACTGACAATCTGCAAAGGAAAGGAAAGGCCTTAATGAATAGGTGCTACCACCGTGAGAAGCATGTGATGGCAGTGAACCACTTGCTTCTGCCTAGTGAAAGGACCAGAACGGTGTGAGAATTGGTACACTTTGTTTCAGGGTCTACTTTGGCCTGCCCTTTAAGGGAATGGGGCCACCCCTGTGTTCATAGAAGGTTGGTTTAATCCACTTTTATCAGTGCACAGGCAGCAGATGGACGTTGTACCATGTTCGGATGGCACTCGCTTGGTGGCTTCAATTATGTTTTCATCTTATCCTGAAACTACAAACTCCCTTTTTTATGGGGGAGTTTTACAAAAGAAAATAATAGTAGTTTTCTTCTCCACAGTACTAGCCGCTATAACAGAAAAAAAAAACATTGAACAGACATCTTAAAGCTTTTATCGCTAGTCACGGTGCATTCTAAAATGAAAGGTTGTATAAGATAGGAACAAGTGAGCATCAGGGAAGTATCTGTTACATATATCAGTCAGGAAATATGTTTTTGCTCAACTTGATATGGTGGCTTTCACACCTCAGTCAATTGTCACTCTCATCATTATGCGGTCCTTATACCAATTTCTACTTATAATTGGGGACGTGTATCAAACTACAAAGGGGAACTAGCACAACTGAAACCATACATGAACTAGAGGTCAAAGGGCATAAAATCTTATGCACATGAAATCATATGCACAACTGATACCAATTTCTACTTATAATAGAGGACGGGAATCAAGAAAACCATACATGATAACATCCACCAAAACAAAAATTTGGACATGAAATCTTATGCACAACTGAAACCATGAACAGCGGTCAAAGCGCATCAGTGTACAATTTAGTTGAAGAAAGTTTTAAGTAATAAACAGAAACAAATAAAATTCATGGAGTCCCAGCCAATCTCCTCAGCTTTTTGAAACTTTCAGGACCTAGGCTCATGATCAACATGGGGTAAGACCTGGGAACGGTGGTGGCAAAATCTTTAAAAGAAAAAGGGTTTATCAGGTGCATCGAAGGCAATTTAAGTCTTTTAAGAGATTACGAAGATGAAGTAGCAACGCTAGCCTGTAAGGCAAGCTAAAAACCGAGTCTAAATAGGTTGTCATAAGAATAAATTGCAAATAAATGACAATCAAAATGACAGAATGCAGAAGCACTCTGAGGAAATTTTGGACAAACATGAACTAGATAATAAATCGCCACTTCACTCATGTTAGCACTTAGTTCAGCCCTACATCATCACCAAGGTTGTAACACATTCTTGCTTGCATCTTCCGCAGATTTTTTTTTTTTAAATAATATTAGAACTAATTTCCCCAGTTTACTAATTGAAATAGTTTAGAGACTTAATATGCCTTCTAAGTCCATTATTCTTTCCTTTAGGGGACAAAAACCTTACTTCAGACCTAGAATGATAATATCAGTGTAGCAAAAGAAATTCTAGATTCCAGAACCAAGTTTCACACTTCTTCAAAACCTTAACATCCTTATTGTCAAAACCTAATGCCAATCAGCTAAAAGTTTCCAATTCGAATGGATTAAATAATGCAAAAACCAAAATAAAATTAGAGAATACACGTCAATTGAAAATGAAGAACTTTTAACAGAAACTGTGATGGTAAGGATGGCACCTCATACCACATCTTCACCAGGCATTCTCCTGAAAGTATCTCAACTGCATGTTGATTAGGATTCAGTTGAAGTCTGTTTTCCTCAGGTAACTAATCCATTTCATGTATTTTGTTTTCAGTTGAGCTTTTGATAGCAAACTAAATCCGAACAAATACAACATCAGTATACCTTTTTTCTGTTTGAACCACAACCTCTCACCAATACCACTTCGAAATCACCTCATATTTAGTTTCAGTAATGTCTCTCCAGAAAAACTCCTCTCCAGCATGAATCTCAATAACCCTTCCTGGAAAGATTGTTGAACCGACAACCTAATCCTGAACCAGCACCCACAAAGTAGCCATTTAAATGCTTCACACTTTACTAGACTGGACTTGTGCTTACTTCCTTTATATCTCCCCAAAAGATTCTACTTTGAAAGCTCTCAGCATTACTTTAACACTGATTCAGCATTCTTCCAGCCTTAAGAAAAACATCCCCCATACCACAACCAACTTAAACCTTTTCACCACTCTGCCATTCAATGACTACTTCAAAAAGTGTAAGAACACTATAAAGGCAGTGTACTTGTTTCACCGTGGCAAGTCATCAATCATAAGTTAAAGTCTCACTTTTTAAGACTCAAATAACATCTTTTATTGAGTACTAAAAAAAGGATGCCAACCTTAACAACATTCCCATTCCTTCCACACGCTAAACCTAAGACACCCCCATCATCAAAACAAATAAAAAACAGTATACACGGTCACGAAAAACGGCCAAAACCGATATAAACCCGTTCAACATAACTCAAAATAAGGTAGAAAATTTACATGTTTTAATCTAATATCGCCATTTACCTCCAACACCCATTCCTTCTGCACACTAAACCTAAAACAACCCCATCACCAATACAAATAAAAAACACTGTAATTGTTAGATCAGGCGATCAGTAAAATCAATAATAAACTAAGAAGATGGCTTCAAGACGCGTTGCAATGCCACTTTCCTTGAGGTTTATTTCGCTCCCACCACTTGGTATGCAAAACAGACAGCGAATAACCTCTAGGATACAATGAAACTCAATTTTGATTTCGTTTTGCACCCAAAATTAAACTGCCAAACACTCACAAGAAAATGACAGATCTATCTCACTTGTGAAATAATCTCTGTAATAAAATATTACACAAGAGTTTTTGCAGAGAGAACAAGATTGGCTGTATTATATGTTTGTTTTCTGTAACCAACCTGTCTTATATGGACATAATTATGTCTATATGAAAAGGCATTATGTTTAATAACCTTTAGGAAGTCACGTCCTTATAGAAATAACCGTTAAAATAGCTATTAGCAAATAAGCGCTCAATATTCTCAAAATGGTGTCATTTCAAACCCATACCTTTCCAAACCTCAGTAGAAGGTTAGAACACATTATTATAGATAAGGATAGTTCGAATTCATAACTGATAATAAGGACATTCGGAGTTCTACATATTTAATAATTAGAATATTCAAATTTAAAAATAAGGATGGATTGGCTCCATGACTAATATTATGGATACTTGCCCTTGAATGTTACATATAAAAATAATGTGGAACTTTACTACTTTGAATTGTCTTATTCGGAATCTAAGCGGCTTAAGAGTAATTAGCAAATCCAATTATCTTTAGCCCAAATACATGGTACCCACTTGTACCTCTTGGCCTCTCTCCCAAGACCTGACCCACACTTATATGGGTATCCCAAACTCTCCAACTTTCTGATGTGGATCAAATGTCCACTCCATTTTGAAAATACTCCAACAATAATGACTCCATAGCCTTTAGTTCCTCTAAGAACAGCATAATCCATTGTAGATCCAAACAAGGGAGAAAATTTATATGTCTCATCCAACATAGCCATTTACTTCCAAAATGCATCCTCTCCAGAATACAGGGGAAAAAAACACCACTCCCCTCACCCCAATCAAAAAAAAAAACCTTCAAATCCACCACCACATTTGCAAATTAAAGCCATATCTAGTTCCTGAGCAGCTTCCAAAACATGTTGAAACTTCCAAACAAACGTCCATCTTCTAGCCAAATTCTTAGAGAGATGTACACATGTACACGCTGCCCACTCATATAATTGCATTGCAGTCTTCTACACTAGTAGCCTAAACTTTTTTAGACAAGAACAAAAAAGTTGTGATTTAAACTTGCAATAAACATCCAATTAGCATGGGAAATCCTTGAAGAATTCCAGGATGTCATGTTCCACAACCTCTCAATTAGCCTTAAAAGGCCTTGGATCTCTATCCAATTAGCAACTCCATAAAATCTTAAGCACGTTTTCTACTGGAAAATATCTGTCCACCATAATAACATTATCACCAAACAAATACTCAACTCAACTAAGATATATTTTAAATTAGTTAGGATTAGTTGTATCATCACCAAATATATATATATATATACAAACAAAAAACTAAAGCATATCCTGCTCCCCTAAGGACCTTAATAAATGGGTCAAAACAAATGAAGATCCAATGAACAAAGCTAAAAACAAATGGGACCACTTAACTTGACAACCTTCTAACTACACTTAAAAGACCATATTGGAATTATCTTGTCTCAAAGCTCCATCCATATTGCAGTTCCACACAGGCTAAACTACCTCCTCTTCCACCTTCTCTAGCCAATGAACTGGCTCCTCCCAACAAACTCAAAATCCACCAAACTAATCCAAGGCATCTCATGAAGTGACACCTGGCCTGTCTCAAAGCTAGGCTTTTAACCATAGTAGTTCAATCAATCTCCACCTTACTAACAAATGACGTTGACACTATAGTCATTTATTGTTCTAACCAAAATTGGGTATCTTAGTCTCCTTTTAGCCATGGTCCATGAGAATTTTTTCTCCAAGAAATCCCTCCAAAAGCAATACAGGGAAACACATTTTCCAATAACATCCTTTTTTTGTCCTTTTTCTCCACATAAGCAGCAACCGTTCCCACCTCATCTAGCCCGTCCATATCCTTCATGACAGCATCCTTCTTTGGGTAGATAACCCCAAAGAGTAGGAATTTTCCCATTTCGTCAACTTTTACTTTAAGCAATATAGATTTTTTACAACAATGAACTTAGCATACACGCTACCTCGCAACATGGAAATATAGCTTTTTTCCCGATCAGATTCACAAACTACCCAATTGAGTGCAAGCATTAGCTCTCACAAAAAAAGCAGCAGAAGCAAAATATGGAGGAGAAAAATAGAAGTAAAAATCTGATGCAAACCGAATGAAATCAAATAAAACAGCACGTAACATAACGAAATATAAATATAAAAGGGCACAATCAACCCCCCACCCAAAAGAAATCCCAAATCAATCACTCAAAACCATCAAAATCAAACCCCACATCTCAAATTCTGAAATAAAAGAGGAAAAGAAAAAGCCACCAGCCAAAATAATAGAAAACAATCAAAATCAAAAAATTAAAATAAAATTGGAAAGGAACCTTGGAAGTCCAGAGCTTATCACTGGAAGCGACTCGATGCCAACCACGAGAGACAAGGAGAGAGAGTGCCACGCTGCGTGCGTCTAAATAACTTAAAATCTTCGTCATTATATCTGTCCCAAACACCAATAATGGGTCTTGTCTTTTCTTCTCTTCTTCTTCTTCTTCTTCTTCTTCTTCTTCATTTTCCGCTTCTCTTTTCCTTTTATTGTTTTCATTTATACCCACCTTTTCTTCTTCTCTTTTCTTCTTCTTCCTCACCTTTTGATTCCGCATTTCATTCTGATTTTCTGTCTGTGCCATTCGCAGCAGAGAAAAATCCCCAGAACCCCAACTTACGCACAGACAAATTTGCTCTCAAGGAATAAGCAACGGAGGCTGTAGAGAGAGTGCGTGAGAGGATGGGAGAGTTATTGGAAGTTTGGGATACTGCGCACCGACCACAAATAATGCTCAGGCGAATAAAGATGTCCACGTGGCATATTACAGTGTTTTTATTCAAGTGGGTCTAATTTTGCTGACGCTTCAGAAGAAATTTGGATGGGCTGCGACGTGGCAGTAAGTGGATAATCCACGTGGCAGAAAGAGCAAGATATTTCAAAATCTTGAGATATTTTCTGCGTGCGTGGCGAGAGACTATTGGGTCCGATTCAATGACAAAAGGCGCAGACCTTTGACCAGTATAGGAAATGTCAAAAAATTTGACCTTTTTTTGAAATTGAATGATGAAAAATTCTGTGCCCTTTAATGAAGAACAAATTGATATGATTGGTTTCAAGGTATACCATCTTTGGACGAAAAATTTTAATTTTATTATTTTTTTTCTATAAATCACTTTATCCGTAAATATATTAATAAATTAAATTTGATTTAATTTGATAATGTAAAATTTTTCCACCATCCATTTTTATTATATAAATATATATATATATATAAATTAAATCTGAAATATTATTTAAAAAATACATATTTTCAATCATTGTATTAAGTGTCGAAAAAAAATTGCCATAGAAGGTGATAGTAAAATGACATAATTTAGTATTGACATTGCGTGAATTTAGTAATAAATTATTAAATTCTCTTAATTAATATTTTAAATTTAAATATTAAAAATAAAAAATAGATATCGAGAGAGTTAATTTTTAAATTGATTTTATAATATTTAAATCAGATTCACGTATCATACGGTCAAGTTAAAAAAATGATATAATTTAATTATTATTTATTACATAACGAATAAATGATCACAATGAAAAAGAAAAATAGATATTATACGAGCAAACAAGGAGAATACTTCTCCAAGAAGAAAAGTTGGGTACAATAAATTCTCTGGCCGACATCATAGATTCTAAGGTACTTCATTTTTAGCATTTCACCTCGTAATCCACAAAAAGAAAAACCGCACAAAAATTACTTCCGGTGGTTTGAAGAGATAAAAATGCAACGTAAACGAGATGATTAAAATTAAACACTAAATCGATTAAGTGTTGAATATTAAATACTAAAAGGAGAAGGTGTTCAAAGTTTTTGAGTGATGGATGAGATCCACCCAGCAAAAGAGCTCCAATGAAGTTGTAGAGAGAGAGAGAGAGAGAGAGAGAGAAGGGAAGGGGGAAAATCAAGTGCGTGCCTAAAGTTTGACTATTAATCAATGAATAATTTATTTATTATGATGGAGTATTAAATTTTTTAATTAATTTTTAAATTTAAAAATAAAAAATCGTACACTAAAAGAGTCTTTCTTTAAATATAGTTTTTATATATATTCAAATTAAATAAATTGAAATATGATTTTGAATACTCGAGACGAAAAAGGAAAACAAAAAAGAGGGTTGCCTATTGACACGGAGTCCTTACCGGTGGGTTTGGGTTGGTCCACCTTGTTTTAGGCTCGATGGGCCTAAAACGTAATTGCTCAATTGTGGACTGCTTTGTTGCCTCCCCCGCGGCGCCAACAAGATTTGAATCCAAATTACGGAGTCGAGAGAGTGAGGTTATAATTATTAGACTATACTCATAGGGGTTGCAATTTAAGTACTCAGGCTTTTGATAAGAATTTTTTTTTGATCATCAAGTAATATTTTAATTAATCAATTTTAAACATTTATTGAAATGTAATTTAAGAAATAACTCTCTTAATATAATATTTTTTATTTTTAAAATTTGAAATTAAAATATAATTAAAAAATCTAATATTTTATTTCAATTAATCATGTTAGTTGGTTTTTGATCCAAAAAAAAAATGTATTAATAACTATTTGAGGTAATATTAAACAATTGGTCTCGAAGCCTTAGGTTTCGACACGTGGCAACAGGAAATGAAAGTTCAGGTGAAGTTTCAATTTGTGCCGCAATATGAAAACAAATCTTCCCATGTCATGAAAACACGTGGCACCAGTGATTTTACTTTTATCTTATCCCCAACATTTCATGATAGTTTTCTTCGAGCGCACGACATTTTATCATGCCAATCGTGTGAACGTTGTGCTGTGGTAAAATTATTTGAGAGCGCGGTCTTTAAAACCTACTGGTATCTACCTTTACCTCCCACCAATACATAAATGTTCTATTCAATCAATAAATTATAATTCTATCGACAGATAATCGTCTTAATGAATAAAAATAATATCAAATTTCGAATTTAAAATTAAAAAAAAAATTATATTAAAAAAATTATCTCTATATATGTTCGACAAGTGTTCGATCCATTTTTCCCGACCATTTCAAATATCGTTAAAGATATTAAAAATATGGTTAAAAATTCTTCTTGGTCTATAAAAATTATAACTTGTGCTCAGCCCTCTATATATACTTCACTCTAGCTCCAAAGGCAAGATGATCCAACTATTCCCGGAACTCAATAGTTGAAGCGCATGGTGCAGCCACTCATGACTGATAAGAGCAGTGTCGGCTTGCA
The DNA here is from genome assembly GCA_033439265.1 of Dillenia suffruticosa. Classification (NCBI taxonomy): domain Eukaryota; kingdom Viridiplantae; phylum Streptophyta; class Magnoliopsida; order Dilleniales; family Dilleniaceae; genus Dillenia; species Dillenia suffruticosa. Next base: position 15,092,082 of record JAVTVX010000001.1, read on the forward strand.
ATGTTGGGAAATGGGAACACGATTATGATTGATGGAATCCTTCTGCTTCTATTGATTCTAATATTAGGGATCACAATCTTCGCCCACCATATATTTCTTCCCATTAGGTTGCACCATCAAACGTGAAGATTCCCATAATTCCACATCACTTGGTGGATCGTGCTGTGCATTATCCAGAGCAAGCACAGAGATTTCCCATCATCCCTTGGATTTAAAAGGCCATTAGGACTCAAACCCCAACTAAGATCAGATAGATTTTTCAATGTAAAAGAATGTGGATATAATAATAATTTAATTCATTTTACAGAAAAAATTAAATTTTACTTATAAAACTATATATTTCTCATAAAAATATTTTATTTTAATTGAAAACTATCAAAATAAAACAAAATATAGGAATTCACCATGTAGAAAATGAGGAGTTTTACAAGAACTTATGAACAATTCACCCAAATCACAATCATCTCGATATATATATATATATATATTTTTGGTGGGCAAGGTCGAAAGATACAAGAGGCCTCAATACTTTGTGCTTGCCAAGTTGCCAAGTTAAGTGCACACATTAATCAATGAAGGTACAGATAATGCTAAAAAAACATGCCCTACCATTAACAGAAACACTTTTGTCTAATCCAACTATGCCCAGCAAGAGGAAAATAGGTAAAGAGCAAGTCACAATATATCCAATACGATCAACTATAAAAGCAAACGATGTGTTTGGAACAAAAGCCAGCAAGTGCTTGATCATCACATGGAGGAGGTGAAGCTATTAGGATTTTGGCCTAGCCCTTATAGTCAGAGAGTAAAATGGGCTCTCAAACTAAAGGGTGTGAGCTATGAATATGTTGAAGAAGATCTCTCTAACAAAAGCAATTTGCTTCTGCAATATAATCCAATCCACAAGAGGGTTCCGGTATTAGTCCATGGTGGAAAACCAGTTGCAGAGTCTATGGTCATTCTTGAATACATCGATGAGACTTGGCCGCAAATTAGTCCGTTGCTCCCAAAAGATGCTCATGAGAGATCCGTAGTTCGTTTTTGGGCAAGATACATCGATGAAAAGGTATTATTTACTTTACTTTGACATGTTATTCATATATGTATATTTTTTTCCAGATAAAGGCTTGGCCTAAATTTCATCTTTCAAAAACTACACAAAATATTAATATCCCTAAGTATCTTTTTCATATGAAAAGCTCTACCAGAGAAGAGTGAGAGGCCATTTTTTCTGGGTGTCAAATAAACAGAAACCTTGGTGATCTAGGCAACTTTTAATATGAGTGAAAATTACCATATCCAACCACTGGATAATTTACTGAGAAACTCCCTTGGGGCATGACCATCCATGATGTTCCATAAAGTAGGATTGTCTCAACACCTCTCTCTCTCTCTCTCTCTCGTTTTTTTTTTTTCAAAGATAATTGGAGCATATACTGAAAGCAAGGTTTAGCACTATCTATGTCACTACTCAATGCAAATGAAACCTGAACTCAAAATCTTAATACCATTTTAGGGGTTCTTTCTTAGTTTAACTGGTTGAGACGGGGAAGTTTTTGTACCTTTTTATCATAACATGTGTGTGGACTTTTTTTTTTTTTTTTTCCATCGGCCAAGGATTGTTTTGACTAGTTTGACCAAGCATCGTAGGGTGTTGATTTTTCCAAATCTTATTTTTTCATTCCCATTACTCGAACCCACATGTCCCCAAGGGAACAGTTTAGTGGTATAAACTCCTCTTCCCCAATCTGGTGATCTCAGATTAGATTCTTATACAACCCAAAAAAAATTATTTGAGCCCACATATGTAAGACTATAGATCAATGACCTATGGATTTAGCGATAGAATATTAGAGTCCCTTGATCAAAATTTTAAGTTCAAATTTTAGGAATTAAAAAACAGACACTTGGAGAGTCATACCTAAATTAGGTTCTACATCTGTTTGATTCAAATTAATCAGATTTTTGGATACCTATAATCAAATTAAAAAAAAAAAAAATTGCTTATGGACTACAAACGTGATGTTCAGTTGGTCTTGGGTTCAGTTTATTTGTGCCTAGCTCAAACTTGAAACAGCACGGCCTTTGCTTAGGTTTACCATAGGCCAACAAGACCAAGACCATTGTGAGCTTAGCCACAAAAGGGAGAAAACAACATATAACACATTTCTTAATTCTGCAGATTCGCAACTTGTGGGAGTTTTTTCTTGTGGTTGGAGAAAGGCAAGAAAAGGCTGTTAAGGAGAACTTGAAAATTTTCAAAACCATAGAAGAGCATGGGCTTGGAGAAAAGAAATATTTTGGGGGTGAGGTAATTGGTATCGCTGATATTTTGTTAGGATGGATTGTGCATCCCTTGGAACTTTTGGAAGAAATGGCAGGAATAGTTTTTATCGAACCAAACGCTTTCCCACGCTTGCATGCATGGAAGGAGAATTTCAAGGCACACCCAATATTTATAGAGAGCCAGCCTGATCGGAACAAAGCTTTGGATTTCTTCAAGCAATATAGAGGAGCTTATGAGGCCAATACTACAAATTGAGATTATGATACTACTCTTGTGCGCGCGCGCGCTATGATTGTTATGCTTGTCAAGTTATTATGTATGCTGTAAATTGTCATTATCTTTGTTTGTATCGGTGGAATTGTCACAATATGGGCATTCTTCTTGACAAGAATTATTACAGTAGGATAATGGCTAGAAGGATTTGAAAGGCATCACGCATTAAGATTTCCAAGGTTGATGATTTTAAAAAATATTGGTTAGCGTTTGTTTTAGAAAAACTAAAGGGTTGTAATTTCGAAAGAAAGAGAAAAAAAGAGAAAAAACTTTGCTGTAGTTAAAAATGAGAGTTCTTTCCTTACCCACACCACAAATAGATTATTGGGTTTATTAATAATTAATAAATAATATTGACCAAACTTTAGTAAAAAGAAATAATTCACTAAATAAAAATTGTTTAGTAGAAAGGAATCACATCTTGCAAACAAGAAGAAAAAAAAAATCAAAAGATATAATCTCCTAAAGTAAAGACCACATGCAGAGCAATAAAATGAAAATTAATTATATTTCTAATATTTAAATTAAGATATGACATCCTCTTTGACATTTATTATTTTTCTTTCATTTTTTTTCTTCCTACTCATTCTCTCTTTCGTTCTCCTTTCTCCCATCTTCTTTCTTCTTCGATGTAGCCTGTGGTGTAGATTCTGATATCGTGAAAGCAAAATAGAATAATTATAATTAGAGCTTAACTTAATTTGGCTTAAACAAACCCATTTATATCAAAAACGCGAGAATCCTATAAGAATCGAATATTTTTGGGAAGTAAATCAAATTACAATAATTTTAATAAATAAAAGTTTGTATCTTCAAATCAAGATTAATTAACTAATTTTGCTGGATAAATACCATTATGTTTTGTATCCAAACAAATTTAATTTGATCTAAACAAACTTTCGAGACGCCAAGAACATCTCAAAAATCACAATTCATTTCTCAAAAATAAATAAATAAATAAATAAAAATATATATATATATATATATATATATATTTTAACTCATAAATATAAAATGATCAACCCGATTAACAGAACTCATACACCACAGCCAAGACATGAATTCAAACCTAGGATTGTAGCCCTCGCAATCGCAAGTTCTAACCTAAATATAGAAAATTCAAAGAAAAGAAGTAGAAGAAGAAGAAGAAGAAGAAGAAGAAGAAGAAGAAGAAGAAGAAGAAGAAGAAGAATAGCATGAAATGAGAAATCAAAGAAAACTTTTAAGAGTTTTATGAAAAACAATATAATTGGTTTGCATGAGTAAGGAATGAAAGTAAATATGGTGTGGAAACCCGAGGCTCTTGAATCAAAGAATCACATTGTTTTGGGTTTTAAAGTGAATAGGGAAATGGAAGGGTGAAGAGAGAATTTACCATTGTGGACTTTTCATTAATCTTTACATGTCCAGGAGGAAGAGGAAAGAGGATGAAAAAAGCAAAAGAAAGAGCTAACTTATCCGTGCACCTATTAGCTTCCCTAAAGATATGGTTCACTTCCGAGACTCCAATGCACTGCATGATTTCTCTGCATTTTTGAACCAAGCTTTTCCAAGGGTGATTCTTTCCTTATGCTCCTCTGTTGATTGTGACACTATTGGACTATACGAGCTAGAGGAAATGAAGGATGGCAAGAGCCATGCAAGAGATCTTGAGTGCTCGGCTGAAGAAGAAGACCACCTGCAGAGGAGTGTAAAGAAGGCAAAGGCAAGAGGAAGCGGGAGCAATATAGAGGGGAAAATCTCCTTCAAGGAGATGCTAATGGAGCAGAGCAGTAGGGAATCAGCCTGGAAAAACTTTGCGTACCATGACTCGGAGGAAGAGGAGGAGCTGTCGGAAGATATAGGAGAAGAGATCCCTCCTGGCATGGAAGGTATCTCAGAAATAAATGTCACAAATGAGACCCTAAGGGATTTATGGAAACCCTAGAAGCAAGTGTTGGTTATCAAACTATTAGGCAAAGACATAGAATACCAATTAACGCTTACAAAGGTGTTTCATATGTGGAGATTGGAGGGTACTTTAGTTCTTCTGGATCTAGGGGAAGGTTACTTCCTCGTTAAATTCTCAAGCAGATAGGATTACTACCACGTCTTAACTGATGGTCCTTAGTTTATTCATGATCATGACCTCACCGTAAGTAAGTGGAAACCATGGTTCACCCCAGAGAAAGAAAAGATTAAGACCACGACAATCAGAATTAGGCTTCCTCACCTGCCTATTGAGTTTTTTGATGAGAATGTTTTGCTTGAGATCGCTAAGGTAGTCAGAAGGCCCATTAAAACTGACATGAACACAACAAATGCTTTGAGAGATAGATATGCTAAGGTCTATGTGGAAATGATCTAGAGAAGACCTTAGTCCCAAAGGTTCGAATTAGGCAGAGAATCCAAAAGATTGAGTATGAAAGCTTGCATATGATATGTTTCGGTTGTGGTAAGGTAAATCACAAGTAAGAGCAATGTAAAGATCAATCATTCAGGGAAAAGGAGGAGCTAACGAGGATGGGGAAGGTTTCGAAACCGAAGCCCTAAAGAACGCAAGACAAACCATGGCAGAGGGCACGGCGGCGAATGATGGTGGCTTAGGTCCATGGATGATTATGCAGAGAAAATAAAGATTTCATAAAAATGGAAACTCTATAAGTAAGGGGAAAAAATAAGACTCTTACCATAATCATTTCAAGCATTTGTGTAAAGTCAACGATGTGTTGAAAGTTGTGTGCTCAAAATCAGAAGGGAAAGGCGATGAATTCAGACCTAGGACAGAGTAATACAGAGGTTTTCAGAATGTAGGTACAAAATTGAGAATTAAGAGGAATGAAACAAGGAAGACAATGGATGTGTTATAGACAGTGGATAAGGATTCGGAAATGGTGGATCCTGAGAGAAACTCTTTAATAGTATCAGAATGTAGGATGACGGGGCAGGAGAAGTTGGGCATGACTGTTACACGATTTAGGTATATCACCATTTCGGGTAAATATACCCTAGTCGAGTGTTATGTATAGTACATAACAAGTGTCGATCCCATGAGAATATTATATATTACTAATTATAAAATATCTTATCTAAATTGGACAGAACGAATCAAGATAGTAAAAATATTAAAATTATGAAAATATTAAAAATAGAAATATTAATAAACAAAAACTCAAATTTTATAAAACTCTAAAATATCGATTTTATCTGTATTCAATTTTTTCATACGGTTGAATTTTTTCAAATCCATTAAAGTTTATTGACTAAAGATTTATTCTTGATGATGACAAATTTCCCTAAATTAGATTTACCCAATGGTCATGCAATAAAACCCTAATTCGACTAACCAAAATCCAATAGTTTTACAATCTTGATTAAACCAAACTGCATTAAGATCTATGAAATATTTGTAATATAGGGTTTCCCCTAAAATCTCTGCACACAGAGTTAATCATCCATCGATCTCATAACCCTATATAGATTTTATTGTATTAGTTAGATTTCATGCAATCCTGTTTCAATCTCATGCATATAATCGCAAATCATCAAATCGTAGGGTTCTTTACGAATGAAACATTAAGTTCAACAATAAAATCTTATCAAAAAAGAAACATATTAATAAAAAATCTAAGTAGACATAATAAAATAATGCAAGAAAGGTAAAGAAAACGTTACAACCCCAATGAAGATTGAAGAATCTTGTCCAAGAAAACTAAAGAGGCGGCTGCTAGGGTTTCTCCTCCTCCTAATTGTAAATGATATCTCCTTATTATAATCTAATTCCTAAGAGTCCTATTTGTGGGTTTTCATAACAGTTTGATATTTCACTTTGATTTGGGCTTTTAGAACTCATGGCTCTTGATTTCTTGTACTGTAGTAATTTCGACTCAAATTTCGGATATTTTTTGGTCTGAACCAGCATTTGAAGTCTTCATAAGATTTATAGGTCTTGAAGTCTTCTTTCCAACCCAATAAGAATCAGGTCAATCGGATATTAAAACAGAAAGTTATGCATAAAATATTAACAACTATCTATACAGTTCAATATCTTTAAATAAGTCTCATAATCCTAAAATAGAACCTACGAAAATAATCAATATAAAATCATGAAATAAAACCTAAAAATAGTTATAAAAGCCATAAATAAATATTAAAATAAAATAAAATAAAATAAAATAAAATAAATTCAAATATATAAAAATATCGCTATCAAATACCCCCACATTTGAATGTTTGCTTGTACTCAAGCAAGAATAAATTTTCTCCAAAACTAATTCAACATCCAAAAACCCTAACCATGTATATAATATGTTCAAATAGGAATTACAATCACGATAATCAATACTTCACAGTATCCAGCACTAGAAAAACTATTGCGTCTCATATAGTCTCATCAAAATTAAGAAAAATACAAAACTCAACCACCCTCACAATTGATTCACTCAATAAAATGAACGAAAATACGAACCAACTACTCAAAGCACTCATTTTATGTAAGGGTATGTGTATCGTTCAAATCAACATAATAAGATTACATTACCATAAGTTTGCTCATATATCAAATCTTCACGACTTATATATGAAATCTACATACCAATCAAAATGTCTTTTATTTTGTTGTAATGGGGCTAAGGTAATAGATAGGATAATGAGTAAGATATAAGATTAAAATGATTCACTAAATATACCTAAATATCAAGACATAGCATTATTATATCAAAACAAAGAAAATACTAACTCTAACTATGTACATGTAATATAATATATCATTTATTCAAAGTAAAGAACAGTGACTACACTATAAAAGTGCACAATATCAAGAATGAAAAAAATTTTTCCCTTTTTTTTCAATCTTTTCTTTTTTATTTTTTCATTTTTCATTCCTTTTTTTGTCATAACTCACTTAACAAGACAATGATTAAAATCATATATAAAACTCGAATAAAAATAATAATACCTAAATACATAATGCATACCATCAACTATAAGTATGTTAATGAATTTGGGTTCCAATTTTGGAATTAGAGAAAAACAAGTCATAGGGTAAATTATGTGGGTAATATATGAAAGAAAAAGTTTAGATTCAAATTGGTTAACTAAGGGTGTATAAAAATCATGAATGTAGTCTCAAAATGCAAAAAAAAAGTAAGTTCTAAAATGACTAAATCATGTGTGATATACGCTCAATAAGAAAAATGATAAAAGTAAAAAAATTGCTCTTTAAAACTCAAATCCTCACTAAGGTAAATTCGGTATTAAATCTTGTATGTCTATCATTCAAATCAATCATAAAAAAATGAATAGACACTTATGTACCAAATAACTATTAATATCAATCGTCTGTCATGCAATCCAATTCAAGACAAGTAACATACAAGGACTAAAAAACTCGAGAAAATCTAGTTGGCATGAAAAAAAATTTTCAAAGCTAAAGAAATTAAGCAAAAATCAAGATTCCAAAATAAAAATGTCCTAAAAATCATAAAGAAATAAATAAAACACCTAAAAATCAAAATACAATGCATCCCCCAATACTTAATCCAAATATTGTCAGCAATGTAATTCAATCTAGAATCTAGAGAAGAGAACAGAAAAACTCCCCTGATCAAGTTAGGGAAGGGGTTGCTTGTGCTTATCAATCCACTAAGAAAATGGTGGACCTTTCTTTCAAGTTGGTCACATCCTCGTATGTCTTCAAACGATACCCATTGACTTTGAACTTTTTACCTTACTCGTTTAAAAGCTCTACCGCTCCATATGGAAAAACTTGTGTCACAATGAAATGTCCACTCCATCTCGATCTAAATTTCTCTAGAAAAAATCTTAAACAAGAGTTATATAATAAAACTTTATCACTAACTTCAAACTCTTGTTTGTTAATCCCAAAGTCTTGTCATGCCCTTGTTCTCTCCTTGTAGATTCTTACACTCTCATAAGTCTCGTTCCGTCACTTCTCCAACTCGTTCAACTGCATCTTCCTTTCTGTACCTGCAAAAGATAAATCAAAGTTAAGAAATTTCATTACCCAATATGCCTTTTGTTTTAACTTAACAGGAAGATGACATACTTTTCCATAAACCAAATGATATAGTGATATACCAATCAGAGATTTATATGCAGTCCTCTATGCCCAAAGTGCATCATCTAACTTAATAGACCAATACCTACAAAAAAGACTTACAGTTTTTTCCAAAATGCTCTTGAATTCACGATTTAAAATCTCAACTTGTCCACTAGTTTGAGGATGGTAAGGGGTAGCAATTTTATGAGTAACACCATATTTAACTAAGAGTTTTTCAAAATACTTATGAAAATGAGAATCTCCATCACTAATTATGGTTCTAGGAACACCAAAACGGGAAAAGATATTCTTCTTTAAAAACTCACACACCGTTTTAGAGTCATTTTTTATACATGCAACTGTCTCTACCCATTTACTCATATAATCAACAGCGACAAGAATGAATTCATGATTAAAAGATTTTGAAAAATGTTCTATGAAATCTATACTCTAAATATAAAAAATATCGACAATCAAAATATTATTTAAGAGTATCTCATGACGATTAGAAATATTTTCAGTTCTCTGACATTAATCACATACATGGACATACGAATGAGCATTTTTAAACAAAGTAGACCAATAAAACCCAAATTGAAGTATCTTAGTTGCTATACAAGAGGGACCATGATGACCACTAACTTTCTTATCATGACAAAAACTAAGGATACTACGTATCTCTTATTTAGGAATACATCTCCTAATGATACTATCACCACAAAACTTGTACAAGTATGGCTCATCCCAAAGATAATGGCATAAATCGGAAAATAACTTCTTTCTCTGGTGTCCTTTGATTCTCCCTGGTAGAACCCTGCAATGAAAATAATTGACAAAGTCAGCATACCAAGGTTCATCAATTCGAGTAACAGAAAATAAATTTTCATCGGGAAAAGAATCATTCAAAGGATGATTAATCATTGTCTCAATGAATTCTCCCTTTAATCGAGATAAATAATCAGCTGTAGGATTATTAACTCCTCTTCTATTTACAGTCTCGATATCAAATTCCTGTATCGAGCCATTTAATGATCTTCTTTACCACCTCCTTAAGATGTTCATTGAGTCTCCTTTGTGGTTGAGTCGTGGCCTTGAATCCATCCTCCAATAGGATCTTGTGCATGTAAATCAAGGGATCTATACCATAGATGTCAACAATGCTCCAACTTATAACCTCTTTGTGTTGTTGCAAAACTTGCAACAATCTCTCCTCCTCGAAACCTGTCAAAGATGAAGAAATAATCATTGGAAATATAGAGAAACTATCCAAGAATACATACTTCAAATGATATGGCAATGGTTTAAACTCAGGTATGGAAGAAACTTGTTATAAATTTTCATTTTTCTCCTCAACATTCAAAACCACATGCAAGTTCTCAATGTGTGCAAAAACAATATGAATCTCATCTATCACATCTAAAGCAACACAAACATCAGCATGCTCAACATCCAGAAAATCATGCTTCACATGCAATGAATTAGAAATAAATTTTCAAGAGAATTAACAGAATAAAAGACATTCAAATCATGTTCGACAATTCTCTCAATACAATCAATTTTGAAAACTTTTTGTCTATCAAAATTTCTCATGGAATTAAAAATATCAAACTCAATTTTCTCATTATTCAATCTCAAAGTCAGTTTTCCACAAGAAACATCGATCAATGCACGTGTAGTATTCAAAAATGGTCTACCCAAAATCAAAGAAGTGTTATCATCATTATCCGTATTCAAAACAACAAAATCAATAGGAAAGATGAATTTATCGACCTTAACCAGAATATCCTCAACAACGTCTCTGGGATACTTGATACTCTTATTAGCTAATTGCAAAGAAATATTGATAGGTCGATAATCGCTTAATCCTAATTTTGAAAACACGAAGTATAGCATGAGATTAACGCCGACACCCAAATCACAAAGAACATCAGAAAAATCAGAAGAGCCAATAGTGCAAGGAATGGAAAAAACTTCCTGGATCTTTAAGTTTTGGCGGCAGCTTTTTTTTGTAGAATTGCTGAACACTCCTCCGTAAGATTAATCGTTGAAACCTCATCTAGCTTCCTCTTATTTGTGATCACGTCTTTCAAAAACTTCGCATAGCTCGGCATCTGCCTAATAGCATCCAAAAGAGAAATACTAATATACAATCTCTTAAAAATTTGAAAAAATTTCACAAATTGTTTTTCTGCACTGTTACTTAACAAACGACCAAGAAAATGAACACTAGATTTATACTCTCTCAAAGGTAAAAGACTTCCTTATTTTGTTTCCAAAGCCTTGGTCTTCTCTTTAGTAGGCTGCTTGTTCTCGGCCTCTTGTTTATTCTCTTTCTTTGACTGAGTCGGTTTCACTTGTAGTTGTTTCTCACTCCTCAATGTAACTGCCTTTGCTTGCCCTCTAGGATTCTTTTCCGTATCACTCGGCAATCTACCTGGTACACGAGAATGAAAGGCATTAGTCAATTGATCAATCTTATTCTCTAGTTTTTCAAACCTTTCATTTGTTGCTGTTGCCAGACGCTCAATCGCTATCTCCCATGATATTTTGCTTTCCCTTGACTATTGATTTCCCGAAATAGAATTTTGTGGATTGTTTGGTCCTAGTGGTGCCCCTTGACTCTGTAAAAAGTTTGGATGGTTCCTCCACCCGGGATTGTATGTGTTGGAGTATGGGTTGTTCTGAGGTCTACCACCAAAGTTAGACATATAGTTCGCTTATTGCACCTGCGGATACTCAAAAGACACATGAGTAGAATCACCACACGAATCACAATATAAAACTTGACTAGGCACAATATTTATTTGATTAGTTTTCAAAGCATGCAATATAGAATCTATCTTGACATTAAATATGTTAAAAGTGTCAATCTCATACACACCAACCCTCTGCCTAGGAATTTCACGCTCACTAGACCAGTCGTATTGATTAAATGTCATATCATCTAGTAATGCACATGTCTCATGAATGCACCCCCAGCCGTAGTATCAATGGTAATTTTCATAGAATTTAAAAGACCACCATAAAATGTTTGCAAAATCAACCAGTCAGTAATACCGTGATGTGGACACCTTCTAATCAAATCCTTAAACCATTCCCAAGTATTATACAGAGACTCACTCTCAGATTGCCTAAAACTAATAATGTCATTATGTAGTTTAGTTGTCTTACCAAGTGGGAAATATTTATCTAAAAATACTTGAGAAAAAATCTCTCAACTCGTAAAATGATTAGTAGAGAATGAATTCAGGTGTACCTTTGCTTTTCCCTTACGAGAGAAAGGGAATAATCTTAACTTGATGACATCTGCACTGACTCCATTTAGTTTGATGGTGTCGCTGATCTCTAAAAAAATTTTCAAGTGGCTATTTGGATCTTTGAATGCTTCACCACCAAACTGATCTACTTGTACCATCCCGATCAGACTCGGCTTGAGCTCAAAATTGTTTGACTCCACAGTTCGCCATGCGATGCTAATCTGAATATCCTAAAGTCTGGGTATCAAGTACTCTCTCATTGCTCTGTTCTCATGGGTCATTATTTCTTCCTCCCTAGGTATATCACGATTTTTATTGAGATACTTAAATATCCCCAACAGCAGTGCCAAAAACTTGTTACGCAATTTAGGTATATCACAATTTTGGACAAATATACCCTAGTCAAGTGTTTGTATAATGCAGAACAAGTGTCGATCTCATGAGAATATTATGTATTACCAATTATAAAATATTTTATCTAAGTTGGATAGAACGAATCAAGATAATAAAAATATTAAAACTACAAAAATATTAAAAAAATAGATATTGATAGATAAAAAACTTAGTTTTATAAAACTCTACAATATCGATTTCATCTATCTTCAATTTTTTCACGCGGTTGAATTCTTTCAAATCTCTTAAAATATATTAACTAAAGATTCATTTTTTATGATGACAAATTTTCCTAAATTAAATTCACCCAATGGTTATGCGATGAAACCCTAATTCGATTGACCAAAACACAATGGTCATGCAATCTTGATTAGACCAACTGCATTAAGATCTATGAAATATTTATAATTTAAGGTTTCCCCCTAAAATCCCCACATACAAAGTTAATTATCAATCGATCTCATAACCCTATATAGAATTTATTGTATTGGTTAGATTTCATGCAATTTTTGCTTAATCTCAAACATGTAATCGTAAATCATCAAATCGTAGAGCCCTTTACGAATGACGCATTAAGTTCAATAATGATATCTCATTAGAGAAGGAACATACCAATAAAAATTTAAAAGAAAAAAACGAATCAAACTATGCTATTAATCAAAAAATAGAATTTATCAAGTCCTAAGAATAAGGAATCTAAGTAGACATGATAAAAAAATGCAAGAAAGGTAAAGAAAACATTACAACCCCTTCAACCCCAATGAAGATAAAAAAATCCTATCTAAGAAAACTAAAGAAGTAACTGCTAGCGTTTCTCCTCCTCCTCCCAAGTGTAAAGGATGTCTCCTTCTTATAATCTAATTCCTAAGAGTCCTAAATAACTAAAAATTCGTGGGTCTTTATAACAACTTGATATTTCACTTGGATTTGGGCTTTTAGAACTCATAGGCCTTAATTTCTAATTCTGTAGTAATTTCGACTCAAATTTCGGATATCTTCTCGTCTGACCCAGCCTCTGAAGCTTTTATAAGATTTGTAAGTCTTGAAGTCTTCATTCCAACCCAACAAGAATCAGATCAATCAGATATCGGAGTAAAAAATTTTGCCTAAAATACTAACAACTGATTGTGCAGTTCAATATCATTAAATAAATCCAATGATTCTAAAATAAAATCCACAAAAATAATCAATATAAAATCATGAAATAAAACTTAAAAATAATTCTAAAAGTCATAAATAAATTTTGAAATAAAATAAAATAAAATAAAATAAAATAAATTCAAACGTATAAAAATATCACTATCAATAACCGAGTAAGCAAACATGGGAGGAGGATGGAGTACCGATATGGATTTAGGACTTCGTATGGAAAGCCCAAATGAGAGTTTGGTGAGAGCCCATAATCCGATTGTTTTAGGGCCTTTTTTTACTGTTCAAGCGGAGGGTTTCAAAAGGGGTCTTTGGTTGTTATGGAATTCTAAGAAAGTCAACCTGAATGTTGTGAACCATACTAACCAATTGATTAATTGTGAAGTTAGGAGTGAAGGTCGGCAATGGTTCATTACGTTTATTTATTGCCAGCCCTATTTGTGTACTAAAAGGGTCTGCTGGAATGACTTAGTAATTATTGTAGAGAGCATGGCAGTCCCTTGGGTAGTAATGAGGGATTTTAATGACATTGGTGGATTGGAGGAGACAAGTAGGATTAACAACAGTACGTGAATAAGATGCTAAAGGTTCAAAAGCTAGTGGTCAAAATGCAACTTGATTGATGTCAAGGCTTGTAGAGCTAAATTCACTTGGTTTGGGAAGGGAAGAGGTGGGTTTGGTTTGCATCAAAAGTCAGACAGAGTCTTTTGTAACTTGGAAGTTAAGCTTTTCTTCTCAGAAATGAAAGTTCTGAATCTGACTAATCTGCATGGGGATCATTGCCCAGTTTGCCTTAATACAAGTTTGATAGTCCGTCCCATCAAGGAAAGGAAGCCTATCAGGTTCGAAGCCGCATGGTTGCTGCATTCAAACTTTAGAGAAGTGTTTGAAGATGCTTATTATTGATAAAGTGAAAGTTTGGAATAAGATGGTGTTTGGTAACATTTTCTACCAAAAAAGAAAGTTAGAAGCCAGATTAGTTGGAATTCAAAAATCACCTAATTACAATAACTCTAGTTACCTTCAGGAGTTGGAGCTCAATCTCCTTGAAGAATACTATAGAGTTCTCGAGTAAGAAGAGATTTTATGATTTTAGAAATCTAAAATTGACTGGTTTGTGGAAGGAGATAGAAACACCAAGTTGTTTCATGCTACAACCAAGGTGAGGAGGAGCTTTAATAGGATTGCGGCTCTGAAGATCAATCGGACCTGGTGCTTAAACCAGGAGGTGCTTAGAAATCATGCCATAAATTTCTTCTCGGATCTATTTGCAGCAGGAGGGTAGAGGAGTCTAGTAGCAAATTTATGATGGGTAGGGAGAAAATTAGTGTAGAGGATCAAGAATGGCTTTGCAGGAGGTTTAATGAGGATGAAGTCAAGTTGGCCGTCTTCTTGATGAAGGGTCTGAAAGCGTCGGGCCCAAATGAGATTCAACCAGTATTCTATCAAAAATTTTGACACACTTTAAAGTCCAAAGTTTGCAATTTTGTCAACAGTGTACTAGTGATGGCTATTTCCATCCTGAGATGGCCAAATCCCATATGATCTTGATTCCTAAGTCAAGAATCTGGAGGAAATTTCTGAATTTTGACCCATTAGTCTGCTGAACACTTCTTTTAAGATTCTTAACAAGTGCTTAGTAGCCAGACTCAGACCTTTGCTCCAGAATCTTATCGGCCCACATCAAAACAGATTTCTT
The DNA here is from genome assembly GCA_033439265.1 of Dillenia suffruticosa. Taxonomy (NCBI): domain Eukaryota; kingdom Viridiplantae; phylum Streptophyta; class Magnoliopsida; order Dilleniales; family Dilleniaceae; genus Dillenia; species Dillenia suffruticosa. Next base: position 15,107,180 of record JAVTVX010000001.1, read on the forward strand.
CCCCGCAGGGGTACTCTCGACAACATTGTTACTCTATAGGAGGTTGTACGTTCCATAAGGTAGTCTAAGAGTTCCAAGCAGTCCATGATCTTGAAAATTGATCTAAAGAATGCCTACGACAATGTTAGTTGGGAATACTTGGCAAAGGCGGTCCTAGAGATTAAGGTTCCTTTAAATTTGGTGAAAGTTATTATGCTTGCAGTGGCAAATGGTGAGACCTCCACATCTGGAATGAAGAGATTCTTCCTTCTTTTAAGTTGGGTCAGGGTTTGAGGCAAGAGGATCCTCTATCTCCGTATCTTTTCCTAATAGTAATGAAGAGATTGTCCTATATGATTCAGGAAAAAGTAAGAAAAGAGCTTTGGAAAGTGGTCAAAGTTACTAAAAGGGCTCCCCTTCTCTCACCTCTTCTTCGCTGATGACTTGGTGCTTTTTGCAGAGGTGGAACACCTGAGTTTAAGCAACATTCTTAACTGTCTCAAAGAGTTTACTGAGGAAACCGGCTTACAGGTCAATCCTCAGAAGTCTAAGATTTGGATTGCCAATAGGACTTTGATGCACCTTAAAACATCCCTAATGGCTTGTTGTAAATTTTCCCTTATAGAGAACTTTGGTCATTATCTGGGTGTGCCTGTTATTCATGGAAAAGTGAACAAGAACTCTCATCAGTATGTGGTAGAGAGAGTTCAAAGCAAATTAAGTAGTTGAAAATCCAATCTTCTAAGCACCGCAAGAAGGAAATTCAATCGGTCACTGCCACCATCCCCCTGTACACGATGCAATCAGCGTGGCTCCTAGAGAGTATTTGCAAAAAGTTGGATAAGCTTAATAGAGACTTTCTATGGGGTATTAGTGAGGACAAGAGGCAAGTGCATTTGCTAAAGTGGGACAAGGTTTGTAATTCCAAAAGGGAAGGGGGCTGGGATTAGAAGTATGAGGGAGTAAAATGTGGCTTTCATATCAAAATTGGGCTGGAAATCTTAAAAGGAGATGGAGCTCTTTGGGGCTCAATCATTTAGAATAAATATCCTAAAGGAAAAAATTTGCTAGAGTACATAAAGAAAATTAAAGTCTCCACTATTTGGAGGGGAATATGTCATTGTAAAGAGTGTCTCAGGAGGGGCATCAAGTGGCGGATTGGTGATGGTAATTCAATTTGGTTGGCACGACAGATGGGTGGGAGATTAAGAGTTGGTGGGGCAGGCGTTAGTTCCTCAAGATGCTTGTTATAATGATGCCAAAGTGTTCCACTTTTGGGAAGAGGATGGTAATTGGAATTTAAAAATATTACAACCGTGTTCCCTAGAGAAAAAGTAGAGCTAATAAGAGCAGTGATCATCCCTAGTACTGGGAGTGATTTAGACGTTATAATCTAGAATGAGAAACCGGATCATGAATTTTCAATTGTTTCGGTTTATTGGGTTGAGAACAAGGACCATTGACTCTTCCAGTGGGAAGTATGGGATGGAGATGGGTGTGGAAACTGCAGTATCTAGAGAGGGTTAGAATATTTACTTGGTTGACAGTGAAGGGCAAAATCTTAATGAGAATGGAGTTGAGAAAGAAAGGCATTGTCGATGAAGTGAGTTGCTGCATCTGCAAGAGGCAGAGGAGACAACTGAACATGCGCTAAGGGATTGCAGTCATACGTAAGAAATCTGGTGCAAGCCAGTAGAGGGCATAGACAAATTAACTAGCTTTTGGAATAGGAATGTAATGGATTGGTTATGGGAGAGAGCTAACAAAAATTTCAAGCTGGGATTATCGAATGAAGATACGCTGTTCTTGTTTGTAGTTTGGAAAATTTGGAAGTCTAAGTGCGTAGTTGTGTTACAACAGAAGTGAGAGCCCCTCACTCTGTGGTTAATAGAGTGTGCTGTATGGAAAAGATATACGGGGAAAAGTCCACAAGATTTTGCAGGAGGTTGGGAGAGGTGAAGTCAATTGGAAGTATCCAGTGGAAGGAGTGTTTAAGCTTAATATGGATAGCCAAGTTAATCAAAAGGGAGTAAGGCCACTACAGGAGGAATTTTCAGATACAGCAATGGAGGTTGGGTCCACCGATTTTGGATCAATGTTGGTCTATCGTTGATGGATATGGCAGAGTTGTGGGGCTTGAAAGAGGGTTTGTAGATTGCCAAAAGGAAAAAAATCAGTCCTCTAGTTGTTGAAAGTGATTCTTTAGGGGTGATTCAGGCAATCAACAAAAGAGTAGGAAAGAATCACCCTTTGAAAAGCTTGGTTCAAGACTATAGAGAAATCATGCAATGCATTGGAGTCTCAGAAATGAACCACATCTTCAGGGAAGCTAATAGGTGTGCTGATAGGTTAGCTAAGGTAGGTAAGGGTGTTGCTGGGCTTCATGAAGCTACCTCCCCTCCAGCTAAGCTGGCTATGCTATTGAAGTAAGACAAGTCAGGTGCCTCCTGAGTTAGAAGGCGGGTTTGCTGTAACTTAGGCGTGTGACTTTCCCTTGTGTGTGTTTTGTTGTGGCTTATTTTGTTTTGTTTTGTTCTTTTTATTGCTAAAAAAAAGAAAAAGAAGAGAAAAGAGAACAAAGAAAAACAAAAATCAGTTTCTTTTTTTTTTTTTTGTGGTAGCATGTTTAACATAAGGCTTTTTCATGTTGGGGCTATTCGGCCGATGAGAGTTTTAAAATCTCAAGGGATTAGAAGCAAATGAGCATACGATATGAGAATGCTATGATTGTGTTAATAAATTTTTAATTAATGTTGCATTTAAAAAATTATCCTTTTGTTAGTATAATATTATATATATATATATATATATTTTTTTTTTTTTATGTCTATTGAAACATGGTTTCTAGTGGGATGACACTGTTACTCTTTAAATAACATATTGAGTACAAGAGAAAACTTTGTAGATTTGAATTTAGTTGGACAAACCTAATTATCACATACAGAAGATTTATAATAAAAAATTATATTTTTTATTCTATTTTAAATATTTCTTAATTAGAATAAAAATTTTCTACGGAGATTTTAAAATGTTATAAAAGTATTGACTACGTATCATAACAATAAATTTTAATGGTCAATACAATATCTACTAACACTAGTCGCTTGTTATTAGAAAGAAGTTATGCTAGGGATTTACCTCATAGATATTTCTTATTTTTCATTTTAAGTAATTTCCTTTTTTTTTCACATTTTCCTAATCCTAAAATAATTATAACTTTTTATTTAGTTAAATTTCTTATTTTTCATTTTAAGTAATTTCCTTTTTTTCACTTTTTCCTATTCCTAAATTTAATAAAAAATGATGTTGAAAGAATTAATATTTTTCTTATTCAAAATAATATAAAAGAGAGTAAATACGTGTGTTGTAATAATTTTATTATTTAAAATAGGATAAAGGCAAAGAGATTCTTTTATTATTATCACTTTTCATTTTTTAAGCAATTTTTTAAATTATGACGTCACCATAGTCTTCCACTTCCTCGGAGAGAGAAATTATTTTGACCGAGTGTAAAATTCAAATCCTTCCGGGTAAGAAAACTTCCAATAAACCAAACGGATCTAAAAACTTTCCTTTCCTCTTCCACGAACAACCCCCGCAGCACCCAGAGATACACACATGAATCAAAATCGAACGCATGTACAGACATAGAAAGAGAAAGAGACGGGGGGAGAGAGAGAGAGAGAGAAGAGAGAGATCTGGCTCAACAACGACAACAACTCTTCACCAGCTCGTCTATTTCTCTCTACGATCAGATCGAATTCCTTTTCTCTCTCTAAAAAGGAACTAGGGTTCTTTCCTTCCTTCAAAATTTTCTAAAATTTTTAAATTTCGTAACGTCGAAAGGATCGATTCTTAAAATCTTTGATCCGGTTGGCGTGGAGATTCCTGGGGTTTCGTCCTAGGGTTTTCGAGCGATGATTATTGAAGAATGTTGATTGTTTGTTCTTTGTTTTAAAGAAATTTGTTATCACGACAAAGACTTTCGTGTAAATAGAGGGAAAGTTTTTGAGATTTGGAGTTTTACGGTTGCGGAATTCGAATGGCTTCGGCGCAGGTGTTGCGTAAACAAGAGCATCTTGAAGCTGGGAAACGTCGGGTATGGTTTTCTAGCGTGTCTTGATTCAATTCTGTTTGATTTTAGATCTGTGTATCGGTGAACTAATTGAATAGCATTTATTTAATTTGTGTTTGTGTAATTTTGGGATGGGCATGGAATGAGATTTGATTGATTGATGTCGTGGTTTGCGAAACTTCGTTGCTTTGGGTTTTAGTTGAGAGTGCTTGAGTTGGGATCGGTTTTTCGTGTTCTGATCCGGTAGGAATTCTCATTGGTTGGACTAAAAAGGCGCCTTTGTTTCTCTTCGTGGGGTCTCCAAGGTTTCAGTTGTTGGAAGTTTGTTAATTTTGATGAAAAGGCGCCCGGAATGCAATACAATGTATTGTGTTACCTCTCTTCTTGGACATTTGTGGTAGGGGAGTCACAATTTGGGAGGTAAAATTTACTCTTGTAAAAATAATTGTTTTCTCTCTATGTTGTTGGATTAGGAGAAATTTTCCCATAATAATCTTCTTTAATTTCTCCCCTCTTTTGTTTTAAGCAAGAGAAGAAGGAGAAAGAGAGAAGAGAGAGAACGCCTGTCCAAAAAACAGAGAGAAAACATAAAATGTTCATGTTTTATATTATTTCTTATCTTTTTGCCTTTTCTCCTCCCTTTACCATATTGCCAATGCTCTATGTGTTATCCCACCTCAAATTTTAGGAGGGACAGTTATTTGCAAATACACTTAAAAGGGGTGAAAATTTGGGGGAATGACATTTCACCCCCTTTCCCGTCCTACCTCACACATCCCTAATGATAATGGTGGTGTTTTATAATGAGAAAAGTGTAGTTTATGTTATGGTTGTCATATGGGGCAGGGGATTGCAAAACTTTAATTTATTGGTTGGAGGAAAACTAGGTGTTATTATGCGACAAGAGCAGGTGGTGCTAATTGTTTTATTTAGTGGCTCATTATGAATCATAGGAGAGAGGAGGGATTGAAGCTTGGTTGAAGATATATTGTAAATTGGTAATCAGTTTATGGAAATCAATGATAAAAATTTGGGTTGAGGAATGCACTCTGATAGAGTTAAAAATTAAAAGCACTAACATTGTAACTCATCATGTATTCAGAGAATGGAATGTACAACAAATAAACTTATTAGGGTAAAGTATAATTAAAAACCCCAGCATAGGTTGTTAAATAGGCTGTGATAATATGCATTCTTGAATGGGATGTTATACAGTGTGACATGTGGTTGGAACTATTTACAACATGTGATATAAGGAATATCCCTTTTTCATCAGGATGTATTTGGACTCTGTTGGAAATGTTTCCACCAATAAAATAAATATTGGGATTAACTGAAACTGTTGGTTACAGTTATGTTTGAATCATATAGACCGGTTTTTTCTTAAGTTTGAAAATTTCGATTGATAAAATAATAACTCATTAATGTATGCACGCAAGTAATGTTGCTCTTTGGCCAAAAGTTTTTGCTCAAATTTTGATTGAAATGACTTGAAATTCTTGCATATGATGAAGGGTCTTGGTTTTGAGTATTGCACCCTTCCTGTTGCCAAGCCAAAAAAAAAAAAGAGGTAGAAAGAAAGAAAAAGTCATGTTGTTCTTTATCACACTGCCATGTTGTGTTCAATTTCTTATAATTTTGTTTTATGTTTTATCGTTTATGTTGTTTTCTTACTTGTCTATGCCACAGATGCCCCTAGTGATAGTGTTCAAAATACTAACCATTGAATCAATAACTTAAAACTCACTATGAATCTTTGATTCATATAGCAGTCTAAAGACATTTTCTACCTCAAAAGTTTGAGGTCACCAACCCTATGTTTGACTTTGATGAATTGATGCCTTTCTTGTGTTAGATGTTCAAGGAAATCACTCTTATGGAAGCAATAGATTTTGAACATAAAGACACCTTTTAATTGAACCTTAATTTCAACTGATGAGGATTGAAGAAATCTGAAGATATAATTGTAATCTTTTTGGTAAAAGCATATTATATCAATTATCAAGTAGTGTCAAAGTTGTGAATGGCTTGCTAGATGACATGCTTATCAGTTGATGTGATGATCATTTTCAACTTGTAAGAAACTCTTTTAACTCGTGCATTACTGAGTTACTGCTCAGATTGTATGAGATCAATGGCAACATCTACTTTATGTTATGAGTTTTATCAAAAAAGGAGCTGCGAAGAAGTTCTTACTTTGTGTTGTGGTTTGGGAAGTATGTTCCTAGGTTGAAGTGAAACTAAATTCAACTGAAGGGCTTGTGTATTGACAACGTGAATGACTTAAAGTCATTGATCATCTTCAACACTGGTATAAAACCTTCAAGATTTTCAAAGAAATAAAAGTTCTTCAATGTATTATTAAAATAATCTGGTGGATTATAGAGGTGGAATGGAATTGGGTTAAACTTGTTTAGAATTGGATTCGGGTCAAAACCAAAGAGGCCTTTGAATAATGAGGCTGGTGCTTTGGTTGAAATAAATAAAAATTGTATAATTGAGATTTCGTGAAAATTGATTGATTGAAATCCTCTTTTTATATACTAAGAAAACACTTGATTCTCTTCTCCTGGGGGGGGGGATTTATGCAGCTTAGGTTCTGTTATTAATTCATGATGTTGCTGGCATACTCCTGTGCATCTGTCCACATGCATGTGAGGAAGATTTATTTAATATATGCATTTGCATCTTTGAATTATCAGATGTGGTAATTTGTTCTATATTGCTTGAAGAATGCATTAGCAATACCTTAGTTCATCTGTTTTTCTTGTTCTTGTTCTTTTGTAGCTGGAGGAATTCCGTAAGAAGAAGGCAGCAGATCGAGCTAAAAAGGCTTCTTCCAACAGCCAACTTCAGACTCCCAATGTTGGCCTATCCGAGAAACAACCTTCAGAAATTGAAGTTGCATGTCTTACAGATTCGGATGGAGTTGGTACATCTGATGGAGTTAATAGTGTTGTTGTAGAGCCTTCTGATTCTGGCATGACAAATATTGACGCCCATAAAAAAACTGAGTTTGGCCAGAATAGTGATATAATCCCTGTGGACCCTGGATATACTAATCTTCCTTACAGAACAGATAGTACAAGTGCATATGCTGCAGATCACTCACAAATGAATGCAAAGTTTGTCAGCAATGAGAAATATGAGATGAATGATGCTTTGGGGTTGGCTAAGCAATCAAGTGTCAACCTCGACCCACATACTGAGGTTAAGAATGGTGATTTTTCAATTAATTCTGGAAGTAGTGGTAGAGATCCACATTTGAATGGTCCTTACCATAATGGTAATGCATTTCGACAAGAAAATCAAATTAATGAGAATAGCACCTATAAAACTAGCTATTACATATCAGAAGGAAGTCAAACAAAAGAAAAGGATAGTTCTTTTGAGAAGTTTACTGTTGCAAACCACTTTTCTGCTTTTACACAAGCCCCACCTGAGAAATCTGGCACTACTTTATCTCAACACTGGCCTGATTTTCCCAGCATGCCAGATGGTGCTAGCTATGCCGTACCCGAAGGTAATTGTTATGGAATGTGTTTAATGTTTGTCAAATAGTAGCATAAATTTTTTTTATATTTATTTGATTCGTGAATGATTGAGATGCCTATATTTAAGTAGTCCTTGAGGATTTTTGTTTTGAAAACTGAGAAATTGTTATTTAGTTATTTATATCATTATTCCTTCTTTTAATATATAGAGTCTGGAATGCATGGTTTCCCTCAGCCACTGCCTGAATCTCTTTATACTGGGTTCAGCTCTGACCTCAAAAGCTCCTCCAATCATGGGTCTCTATATCCAGCCATGATTGGAACAAATTCTAGGAGATCTCGGCCATCTTTCCTCGACTCTATGAATGTGTCTGGAGTTTCTTCATCGTCTGTTGGCTCATCGACTGAGCTACAGAAGGATGACTCATATGTTACTAGTGCTTCAAGAATTGCAGGTACAAATTTTCTTGCATCATATTCTCAGAAGCCTGCTATCGGGACTGGGATCAGAGATTCCTTCTCAAATTCGAGAAGTCCTGTGCCAGCTGGTTTTGAGCCTTCAATCAGCTTTACGCCTTTTGCTAGCAATGGTGATCTGTTGCAGCAGAACCATAGTGGTAACAGTTTGGAGAAGAAACATGAATATAATTTTCCTAAACAGGACGATGATTTTGCAGCTCTGGAACAGGTCATTTGTTTCTTCTTTCTTGCTCTGGTTCAAATATTTGTTCACTTATCTGGCATGGTATGCCAGCAAAATATTCATGTTAAAATGTGGCAATTCCAGGTAAAGTGCTTGAACCAGAGTGGCTGATGAATAGATGAGTTACAAACTAGTAATGTATCTATACTCTTAGTTAAATCTATTGTGGATTTCTTGTTTCTGATGAAATTTGTTCTTGTAAAAATATAGTAAGCTTTACCAAAGAAATTTGCATAAGGAATTTGGGGCAGGCTGAGGTTATTAAAGAAGAAAAAGTTAGAGCTAGCTCTAATTGTAGGTGGCGAAGAATATGGGCTTATTCAACTAGCTAAATGAAATTGTGCTAGAATCAAATTTTCAATCTTGTTTGATTGAGTCTTAGCTCAGCATGGCTCATTCAGAAGTTGAGCTGAGCTTGAAGACTCCAACTTGGACCTTCACAATCAGATTAGTTATTCTCTATTCAACAATGCCTTTTAATGTGGATAAGAATAAGATCATCAATTTTAGAACTTTTTTGTCAAGTTTAAGTTAGAAATATTTCTTACCTTCTTCATGTATTTGTGCAGTGTATCTTTTCACGTTGCTTTGGTCTTTTGACAATGTGTGCTTGTTGATGTGCATGTTGGTCTCTTATAGAGAGAGAGAGAGAGAGAGAGAGAGAGAGAGACCTATGTGTGTTGTTTCTACATTTTGATCCATAACATGTCCTACAATGCAACTATTTGTCATAGTCCATGTGCATATGCTATTGTAATCTGACAGATATTGATTTTGTATTTGAAGCTTTTTTAGGAAATAAATGAATAAATTGAGATATTAATATTTTATGAGTTTTGTATTACTATGGAAATTGAAATGCCTTGGTAATTGAGAGTGTATATTTTCAACAACTCTGGAGCAAATACAAACTGCCAATTGTATATTATGTCAAGTGGCTTATCCATGTCCTAAGGGGTGTCTCTTCAAGGGATTTAGAGTCAGATTGGAACATGTTGCTGTGCAAATTAGTTTGGGATTTCCTTTTTCCTCTTTTCTTTGGTCGATGTTTTCTCATTTTGGAAGATGTCTATTTTCCTCTTCATATCTTTTTGGTGAGGTTTGATCTTTAAAATTGTTTCTACTCTTATCCTAGACCTTTTTTTTTGCTTGTTTTCTTTCTAAATTTTTTAGTTTGTTCGCTTTCTGAATTTTCAGTATCTGGCACTGACTTCTTTCTCATTATGCAGCATATTGAGGATTTGACCCAAGAAAAATTCTCTTTGCAACGAGCTCTTGAGGCTTCTCGAACCTTAGCGGATTCATTAGCTGCTGAAAATTCATCTCTAACTGATAGTTATAACCAACAGGTTAGCTTTAAAGTTTAACATAAATTATGATATATATCGATCAATGGTATTTCATGATGACAATAAATGAATTGCTTGATTAATTTCAATAATAGCTTTATGCATAATTCATACATTCTGTTAGTATACCAGTAACGAATATTGTTCATATTTTGTGTTCACTGGTCATGAACTTGTGGTGGGAGTAATTCTTCATTAACTAATGAAGGTCCTCCCATGGTTTTATTTTTTATGCTGCTTAGACTTATGACAGAAATCATGTCAATTCCGTGCAACAGATTCTCAAAAGCTTTGTTTGTTTCACAGAAAATGACATCCTGCAAAACAGTCTTCTTGTGTTTTATTACTGGAAAATAGTCTGGCTAGTGCAGAATATTTTCTTTTCAACAAGAAAACAAATCATTCCATGTCCAACTAAAGCCAAGGTTGTGAGCTTACTTTATACAATATTTGAGCTTACTTTATACAATATTTCACTGTTTCTTGATACATCCTGGCTTATTGGTTTACGTTGCTCAATGACAATGCAAGAAACTTGCTCCACCAAATTGCTTAACAAAAGTTTTTCTATGGGCATGTCTCCACCATCAATGATTGTGTTATGAAATTTGGATCTTTGAATTTTTACCCGCCAAATTCTGATGTTAATATTAGTTAGAGCTACTTTCAAGGACCAGCTGATCTGAAATGTGGTTGACATTAATGGGCCTGTATTGGGTTACCAGAGGGGATGGCCCTATATGCAGTTGATTGGAAAACCATGTTTATTGGAATTGCACGATTCACTATTCAAATTGTGTATTCAATTCAATTCACACACAGAGATTTGGTTTGGGCACATGAATCAGAAGTGAATTGCACAATTTGATCCGAATCGTGTCGAGCCAGAGGTCTTCAATGATTCCCTGAGTTGCCCAAAAAAATGAAGAAAAAGGGGAGAGAAGAGGTTGCATTGACAACTGTGAAACCACCTTGTTTGTGTCAAATAACCACAAGCATGGAGAGAGAAGAGGCCAGAGACTTGAGTGGTGGTGGTTTTGTGAAGATCCGACACTGGAAAGGTGGTGCATGGACTTCACATGCTGAAAAGAGAAGGATTCCGGCAAAAAACTTGGAGAACAAGCTGGTCAGAAAATTCGGAGGTGGCTGGTTGTCTTACTTTGCTGATCAGAGGTGAAGAAGATGTTTTCGAAAAAGGACAGTTGATGAAGGCTGAAGAAGAAGAAGGAAGAATAAGAGAGGCTGAAGAAGAAGAGACACTGAACTTCAGCTCACTCGTTTTTTTTTTTTTTTTTTTTCTAATGAAAAAGAAGAGTCGAGAGATGTGTTTTCTTTGTAAGCTGCAGTTGGCAATATTTTATTTATTTATTTATTTTTAACTCTGCACACACTTTTTTTACTCCTTAGCACACATGTTCATTGTTTACTGTTCGGAAAAATGACTCGTTAGCACATATTTTTACTCGGCACATAGTTTTACTCCTAATCCTTTTTTACTCAGCATATACTGTTAAGGCTTTAAGTATCATGAACAATGCCTTAAATGTGATAGATTTGTAAACTTTGTAGTATTATGGATATTACAACTTAGATTTAAGTTGCTACTAGTTATGTATAATACTGAATCTTATGCTTCACGATTCGATTCAATTCACGGTTCCACAAATGAGCTTTTCAATTTGCAGTTCCAAAAATGAGCTTTCCAATTCACCATTCGAATCTCAATTTGATAACCATGTGCAAAACTTACAACAGTGTTCACTTGTTTATGTGGTCAACCTAGTCTGTGTCAATTTTGTGTGTACAGCAGCATATTGTGGCTTATGTTTTTCAAAGGATACCAATGTTTAGTAGCATACTGTTACAGGTTCAATAATTTTTCCTTGTTTTCAGGGAAGTGTTGTCCACCAACTTAAAGAGGACATGGAGAAATTACAGGAAGAGCTCAAGGCCCAATTGGTCAGTGCTGATGAGATTTCTTTTTTCCTGATAAAAAGTCTTGCTAAGCTTCTTGTTACAAATGCACATGAAGATATGTTAATGCCATTTATAATGCTTTTCTTTTTCTTTTTTCCTCCTGCTGTTCGCAGGTAGAACTTGAGGCCTTTAGAATTGAATATGCAAATGCACAACTAGAATGTAACGCAGCTGATGAACGTGCCAAGCTTTTGGCTTCTGAAGTTATTGGCTTAGAAGAAAAGGTTTATTTATTTATTTATTTTTTTGGGTTAAAATTAATGCATAGCTTTCTGCCTATGTGATGATTCCACATTCTTTTCATGGCTCATTTCCCCCCATTTTTGGGGGGGGGGCGAAGGGGGTTTTAAGTTTGAAATTCTACCAATTTTTTAAGATCACATGACATTTAATTATTGGGTTCGGAGGAAACTGAAACAAGGAAGTTTTAGGCTGTCTGGCAATTTTGTAAGTTTTGTAGTAGCTGCTACTAATGATATGTGGTCACCTGTTGTTTTCGTTTATGTAAATAATTCCTTTACATCTCTTTTGAGTAGGCCCTGAGACTAAGATCTACTGAGCTTAAGTTGGAGAGGCAGTTGGAGAATTCAAATGCTGAAGTTTCTTCTTACAAGTATGTGTTAATTTTGCTTGTTCATGGGAAGACATGTCTTATCCGCATCTTCTACTTTTATTTATTATTGTTCTATGAAGAATCTATGCATGTCCAAAATGTTCCCCTCACTGCAGAAGACAGCACAAACTGTGAAAGGAGATTATGTTGCTTTTTGGAACATTGTTACTGGTATATCAGGATAATCTCTCATACCAGTTGTTTGGTGTATTGACCATAGGAGTCAAACTTGATATATGTGCTGCCATATTAGCAATTTGAGGCACCCATCTGATCTTAAAAATGTAAATAACTAAATGACGGAATGTATAACAAAGATATGAACCTTGATTTTTGGTGCTTTTTCTTGAGAAAACCTTGTAAGTGCGCCTTTACCAATCATGTATCTGTATCTTGCAGTTGGCAATGAGGGATATAGTCGTAGGTTATATGTATTGGGTGGTCTTTTGGTCCATGAGGTAGAGACTGAAACTGATAAAAGGGATATAAATTTCAATGAAAAATAAAGGGAACAAGAAAAAAAAAATGATAAATGGTGCTTAGATTTTCTTATTTCCAGACTTCAAGTTTAAGATCTACTGATATTACTAGTGGTAAATGGCAATAGCTTTGTTCATAAAGCATGTTACAGTGGCTGCTGAGTATATTATTTGAATTTATTGGATACACTGGAGTAATGAAGTGCATTTGTACAATAAATAAGTTAATTTCTAGAACTATGTTGGTTCTCCATCATGTAGCTTGTTTTATCGCAGTTTTTCTTGTGCCCAGTTGATTCTTTGGGCAAGCTCTCAATAGGACAAGAGGTTGTTGAGTCATTAAGCTATGAATTTGTGGCTTCTGTATGACAATCATAAATCAACTTCAACTGTTTCCAGTTAATGAAAGTGATAATATCTTGAGAAAAATATGCCTAAGGGTAAAAGAAATGATCTAATTGAAGAGAACAAATAAAATGGTTTTCCGACAATAAGGTTACAAAATTATCAGGATTTGGGCAATTTACCATCGAGGTGATGAAGTTAACTTTTTGAATTGATGCTTTTGTAATTCAAGTTAAATTATCAACTAAGATTAACTATGATTCTCATCACTTGATAGATTGTTCGTTTAGTTGCTAATTTGGTGTTATTGTCTTTTTCATTGTATTAACTTTTAGAATCATCTCATAATTTATTCTTTCAGGAAGAGAATATCTAGCCTTGAAAAAGATCGTCAAGATTTGCAGTTGACAATTGATGCTCTGCAAGAAGGTAAGAACATTCTGTATTGTTGCCCAATCTGACTTGTTCAGGAAAATACTTGGTTTGAAGCATAGATATATATACAACCATTGGGCCACCTGCAGGTTTTCATTTATCTGTTAACCGATTTATGTTGGCCCCTATTCCACGAGTGGTAGATTATCTTGTAACTGGGGACTTCTTGTGAAATGAGTCAGATGGGTTTTCTATTAAAATTTTAATGCCCAGAAAAGGTCTTGAGTTCGTTCCAGAATTCAAAGTCCTGTATGTTTTCAAAGAGGTATATCTTTTTGTATGATTACAATACTTCAAAGTGAAGTTGTGTCCATGTCTGATACCATGTTGGAGAAGACATCTATTTAAGACTTGCTGAGCATGTCTTGGATATGCCATGTGGCTTGTTCTTTTAGTTAAATCCTTTGGACATCAGATACTTTTGAGTTTGACCACTCTATTATACCTTGCATAACTCTGTGTCATTTCACATAAACATGATTTTGGCATAACTGTGTGAATATTAGTGCCTTTTTGCCTAACCTTTGCTTATTCTATTCCTACATATAGAAAAAAAGCTCTTGCAGTCAAAGTTATGGAAAGCTTCTGGCAATGGGAAGTCTATTGAGATGAATGAGAGTCCCATTGATAAGAAAGATGTGTCAACCAGTACTGATGATCTAGGTATGTCTGGCAACATCCTTGTTATGGTTATTATAGATTTTAAGCTTCAGTTGAAAATTATCAACATTGAGCTGTGTAGTGATGAATGGTAGAGAAGAACTTGGTGCTTGAGCAGGACATGCTATTATTTGAATTCTGTTTTATACATGTGATATTATATGTGGGTCAGTGGGAGAATATACTTTACATGTCAATTGTGGCTGGTTGTGTGAATATTGTTTCATATGGTTGGTTATGTTTGTGTGAAATATGTGCCCACCATACACATCGGTTCTTTTTAACATGGAATCAGCTGCTTTTTAAATGCCCTAGAGAACTGAATCTTGAAAGTGAGATTGGAAATCTGTGTTTGGCCCAGAGGTCAAAAAATTTGTGAATTTTAAGGTGCATACCTTGAAAATCTGTTATTTTTGCCAGACACATAGTATTTGTGGATCAGTGGGGTTAAAAGTACCCATATTTAATCTTCCCAAAAAGGTGTTATTTTTGAATCCATGTGACTGATGACGTTATTAATACACTAGCAGATCAAATTGCAATCACCATCCCTTGTCCACTAGTTGCCATCAAATTGCTCTTGCCATGCCACTTCCACTTATTGTCATTGAAATTGACCCAACACACCATAGTATCCATCAAATATTATCCTCTCACATTATGGTATTGGTGTCACCTTTTCTACCATTCACCCATCAATAAATCACCCACCGAGATGATTTATCTCCAATAACAGCTCATAATTGTCATAACTTGTCTCTTCCTGAATGGACAATTATATCCACCTTGGTTAACCTGTATCCAAGCAAAGAATTTTGAAATTAATGGATGTTGAACTGTAGTGATTCTGAAATCACTTCCTTAGAAAATACCTGGAATCTAAAAATTGTGTTCATGCATCCTATAGCTTTAGCCCAGTGTATTCTTTTCATTGTATTACAGACATCACCACTTTGTATGGCCACTGGGGATCCTTTTCTTTAACAATATAGTCTATGAATTTTCTCTCACAGAACCCAAAAATTTTACATAAAATTTTTCAAATTTTAACAATGGGGTAACTGAAACATAAAAATTTGAAAAACAAGTATCGTCTGTGAAAATTTATGTCCACATGCTTCTCTTTTTTTGACCGGGAGGAACAAATAATTGATTTGATTTCTTATAATATGTTTCTTGGAAATTTGTCCATTTTCTTTGTTGGAAAAGTGTATGAAATCATGGGGTTTTACAATAATCTGGGAACTTCAGTTATTCAAAATGTAGATATTTTAGAGGATTCATCTGATTGTGACTTAGTTTTGAGCTCAAGGAGGATTTTAGAGCTTTGCCAAAATGATTGCTCTAGTCAATCTTACTTGTTTCGTTGTCTCTTTGCCGCGGCTGTTTGGCGTATGATTTCTTTTTCTTCTTTCATTGTCTGTTTACTAGAGATCTTAGACATCTATAATCCATGCCTAATTTTCCCCTCCATAAATCTAGGATATTCTGAGCAAAGTGCTGTATGTATGTAATTGTTGGAAGGGGCTATGAGATGTATGCATATTTATCTAAATATGCATACTTATGGTCTGTGGAGAGGGAGATACTACGTTTTTGGTCAATGAAGCAATGGCATTTTGTTTTATCTTGGAATTGTTGATATCATCGACCTTTTGTTCCTTGGTTGATTCCATTGTGATCATTGTCATATGCTAACAAAATTTCTCTTCATAATTTTTATGCGTGTGTGGTTTCCTCTTTAGGTGTTTGATATATTAATTCAGTTGACAGTGCAGAATTTTTGCCAGACACTTCTTACTTGGGGATGCCTGATACTGCTACTCTTCATGAAAGTGATCCCAGCATCTCCTCTGCTGCTGAGAATCACATGGTCAACCTTGATATTTCCTACACAGATATTCCTCTTGACCAGATGAGGACAATTCAAAATATTACCATATTGATCTCTGAGGTATCATCTGTTCCTTTGCCTTCTTGCTGACCTATTCCTGTATATATTTTTGTTTAGAAATGGCGCTTCTTCTGGAGGTTTTTTTTAAAAAAAAAAATAAAATTATACTTTTCGGTTGATTTGGTCTAGTCCTTTTGCCAGTAATGCTCTTTCTAAAATTAAAATGTGACCCTTGGGAAGTCAGTAGGCTCAGTAAATAATGTGTTTTCTGTCCCTGTAGCTATCATTGGAGAAAGAAGAACTGGTGCAGGCATTAGCGTCTAAGTCATCTCAGAATTCTAAGCTTGAGGTAATTACTGAACGGTCCATTTCATTGTGCTTGATGGGCTTGCATTTTGTATTGATTGGTAATTGAATACTGGTTAATTAATCTAGAGACTGCACTCAAAAGGGTAAAAATTATAGCTTGACTGGAGAATGAAATGTTAAATCATTCAGTAAGAGGCTTTTTTCTTTGGGTTCAAGTTTTCTGAAGCAATTATATTTACATTTTGAACTCCTTATGTGAGAAATATTGTATGACATGCAAGGGTATCCAGTGATATGGTAGCTTATGCAATTTTACAAAAGTCACAATAGGAGGTAGCTCTGTTTACATTTTCTGTTTTCTGTTGAGATGTCACCGGCTTAAATATATCATTCTTTTGGTCTTTACCAAAGAAGAAAGAGACATAATGAAATGCAGATTGAAATACAATTGTCTATTTGGGCAAGATTTGGACTATTCTTTCCCCCTTCCTTTCAATACCAACTAAAGTTTACTCTGGTTCATTTTCTTTTGTGAATGTCAGCAAGCATCTTCTTGCTTGTTTGCTTTCATTCTATGCACGTGCTAAGCTTCTTTCTTGCATTGTCTGGTCACTTGTTTGATCTGCACAGAGTTCTTGCTATCACGACGCTGTATCTGTTTTGTGATATGAGTTTCAGAGTAATCAAATTTTGATGGTTTGAACCAATTGTGAGTCTCACAATGGTAGAATTTTTAGTGGTTATGGTGTCTAAAGCAAAGGAAAGGATTGAACGTAGGCGTGTGTTTTGTACAACTGAAAAGGATAGAAGGGGATAATTTAGAAAATTAACACTAGTCAATTTTTACGCTGACACGCTAAATATTCTTGTAGTTAATGGGGAATGTCATATTAGCAAAGATGGTGATAATTTCTCCTACCAAGGACCTTGGGTAACATTATCTGTTTGAGGGTATAACATCTCTGCTTGGTGCAAAATCGCGGAGCACATTAACCTAAAACTACACATTCATCAAATTATGCCCCTTTATCCTTTTTCCTTCCACCGGATTCATGAGAAGTTTGTTGTATATTTAAAGTGCAATCTTTTGGAAATTCAGGAGATAGACAATCATGATAGGACTCTGTTTTACACTGATTTCAACTTCACATCATGCCAGCTGGTTGTCGTCTCCATTACCATCTCCACAGTAGACTTTTTTATTGCTTCCCTTTTCAATCAGATTCCGTGGCTTCATGGATTCCTGGAAGTATTTTAATTTTCTGTCTGATTATTGTCAAACAAAAGGTCATGCAATGTTACCTAGCTGGAAATTATAAGGATTTGCTTGTCTTTTTCGAAGTTCTTTCTTGGTCTAGCTTTCTGATCTTATTTTTGTTGCTTGTGTTGTGTGTGGTGCTTACGACAATGTGTTCTCTTGAAGGATATGAACAAGGAGTTGTCTCAGAAACTTGAAGCTGTTACTCAAAGATTGGAGCTTTTGACGGCGCAAAGTATGGCTAGTGGAAATGCTCCTATACGGCAACTTGATTTTCCAACTCTGCATGAAAACACTGCTTATGCAGATGAAGGGGACGAGGTATATTTTGTCTTTTGTTCTTACTGTTTCTGAGCTGAAGAACCTAACCCAAGTTGTTGATCTGAACATGTCAAAAAGTTGCATAGATTTGGTGTATGTTGAACTAGAATTATTGGATTGTCCAAATTAAAGCATGGTTCGTTGGGTCCTTGCGGTTTAGAAAGAGAGAGATATAAGGCACTTTTTATTTTATTTTATTTTATTTTTTTATCCTCTCCACTGAAATCTTCCATCTAGGTTAAATACTATTTATTAGTAGCATTAAGTTGCCTTACCTTTGAGGCTGGTATCTTACTTCATGACCTCTTGTAACTGATCAAATGTTATGTTCTACTAGGGCAATGACTGTATGTTTAGCTTTTAAACCATGTTCATTTGCTTTCATCTTCTAAATTGCATTCTAGATCTCTATTTTTGCTTTCCCCAATTGGTTGTCAGGTATACCCCTCAGTTTGCTTTCCCTAATAGGGCATACATATCTGTCATGAGTATTTTACAAAATAATACTTTTCCCTGAGTACCACAGGATTTGATGTATTGTGTAAGACATCTTTTTCCCATTTGTTATAGCTTGAAGCCATTGATTAGATTACTAAGCATCCCCTCGGCATAACTTTGACATAGAATAGAACTCTTATCAGCCATGATTAGCAATATCCTAGTTGGAATTACCTTTGTCTGCGAATGAGGCTTGACGCAGATCAACTGTTCAATTGGATCAGTTGTTGGTCTATACCTATTAGCTTTTGCAGTTGATATATGAGGTTCTAGATTCACGATATGGGCCAGGAGAGGACTGAATTTTTTCTCTTTGAGTAGCAGATTTTTCTCTTCTGCCTATGATTGTATGTAACTTCCAAAAGCAGCTTGAGTTTTGTGTTCACTGAGAGTGAAATGCTATTTTCTTTTTTGGGGGCTTGCTTCTTCTTTATATAGGTGGTGGAAAGGGTCCTGGGATGGATAATGAAGTTCTTCCCTGGAGGTCCAAGAAGAAGAAATAGCAAGCGTCTTTGATTTGAAGCACCAACTGTTCAAAGCTAAGATCTGTGTTTCTCCGACGACATTTTTGGTGATATGATGGAGGTTGATTGCAATCTGTACATCACGAGTCATATTTTCTTCATTCTTTTTTGAACCCAAAGAAAGCAAGTTATTGAGAGAGTTTGCTATTGGATTGGTTAATGCAATCATCTATGTGACAATAAAGTTAAAAATGCCACACCATTTTGTGGGTTTTGGAGGGAAGAGGGATGCTCGTGGCTCAGCCTTACATGCTGTTGGTTGGAGGAGGTATAATTTTTTTTTGATATAATATAATTTGGTTTCTATACACATATAATGAGACAGGGATGTAAACAGTATGAAGAGTTAACAAATCTTCTTTTGTTCCCGTTTGTTACTATCTTACTGTACTCTTATTTGACCTGTATTTTTGTTAATCAACTCAAAAGCTCCATACATGAAGCAGCCGAATTTGTGATTTATATGTCAATTTCGTTGAATTTCCAGAGGAAACTGTTGAGCAGCTTTGGTTTGTTTTCTTGATATTAGAATTGCACAAGTCAAATTTTGTATTTTGCATATTTTTTGTATGTCATAAGAGAGTGATAATTAGTATCAATATATTTTTCTTTCCTTATTTAATTTTGTCAATATATTTTTCTTTCCATATTTAGTTTTGTTATAACTGTATATCACTTGTTATCTCTCTAAAGATTTTCATTATTATTGTACATATTCTTGTTATAATTATTGTTGTAAATTTTCTTGTAATAGATCTAGAACTAAGGGATCTGATTATGCTTACTATATTAAATTCTAGAATTAAGAGATTTGATCATTCTTGATATCTATATATTGTAATTCTCTTAGTGAAATGAGTAGAATATTTTTTCAAAAATTCTCTTTTAATTTGTCATGGTATCAGAGCCAAAAGTCTGAGATCATTTCATCTTGTGTCTAGTTCTTTGTCTATCTCCAAGATCTTAGTGATTTGTTCTTTTTTTTTCGTATTCTTTTATTCTGTTTTCTTGGACATGGTCTTTTAGTTCTTGTTTTTAGTTGAATTATGTCTTTGGAACGATCTGAACACTTTCTTATTTGATTTAATGGCAAGAACTATTCTGTCTGGGGCGTTCCAATTTTAGATATTTATTAAGGGAAAGGAATTATAGAGTCATATTGATGGGAAAGATCTTGCACCTAACAGCGAGAAGGAGAAAGAGAAATATATGAAATGGAAGGTGAAGGATGCTCAAATTATGTTTGGGATCCTTGAAAGTGTGGAACTCTCCATACTTCTCAATTTCAAGTCTTATAAGACTTCTAGAAAAATGTGGGATTACTTAAAGAAAATTTACAACCAAAGTAATACAGCACGAAGGTTTCAATTGGAGCTTGAGTTGGGTCAACTCATTCAAGGGAGTATGTCAATCCAAGAGTTTTATTCTTCCTTTGGAAATCTTTGGGCTGAGTACATTGATATTGTGTACATAAGTGTATCTCCTGAAGGACTCCTTGCTATCCAATGTGTGCACGAGACTAGCGTGACCGGTTTTTAATGAAGTTAAGGGGGGAGTTTGAACCAATCAGGTCCAACCTGATAAACAGAGAACTAGTTCCTTTATTGGATATTTGTGTAGGAGTGCTTCTCAAGGAAGAACACGGCTAATTATACAGGTTGTCTTGGAGCAGAAAGTTCAAAATTTTGCTCTAATTCCTATTACTTACGCTGTTCAAGGGAGATCTAAAGGAGGCAAGTGCTATAGTTGCAAAGGATTTTGGCACATTATCACTAATTGTGTTAAAAAATTCTGTAATTATTGTAAAAAAACAGGGAATATTATCAAAGATTGTTCCATTATTCGGCTTCCAAAGAAATCTGAAACTGCTTACAATGTCTCGGTTGGTTTCTCAAATGCCCCTTATCCTGGTCAGTCTTCTATTACTCCTAAAATGGTCCAACAAATGATCGTTGTTGTCCTTTCTACTTTATGCCTTTCAGGTAACAAAAATTCTAATCCTAAGTTTTGATATTTTGATTCTAGTTCTTTCAATCACATGACCAACACTGTCTTACCATTAAATAATGTTAAAAAATGTAAAGGCGATCTTCAGATTCATACTGCCATGGTAATTCCTTACCTATCACAGCTATTGGTGATATTTCAGCCTCTTTAAATGTTGTTTTTGTGTCTCCTAAGCTGTCTACTAATCTTATATCTGTTGGTCAATTAGTTGACAATAATTGTAATGTTCAATTTTTAAATTCTGGTTGTCTCGGGCAAGATCAAGTATCCGGGAAGATGATCGCGAAGGGACCTAAAGTGGGACGTCTCTTTCCTTTGTTTTTATCTCCCTCTCCGGTGTTAAATTATGTTTCTTGTAATGCCGTTCAATGTGATAATCAGGTGTGGCATAGACGTTTAGGATATCCTAATTCTCATGTTTTTCGAGTCTTGTTTAAATGTGGTTTACTTGAAAATAAAAATTCGACTTCTTTTAATGATGACACTGTTGACTGTGCATCTTGCAAACTAGGTAAAAGCAAAATGCTTCCTTTTTCCATTGCATAAAACCTACACTATCAAGCCTTTTGAACTTGTACATACCGATGTATGAGGTATTGCACATGTAATTTCTCGTGAACATTACAAATACTTTGTTTCATTTATCGATAATTTCACTCGCTTTACTTGAGTATATTTCCTTCGGTCTAAAAGTGAAGTTTTCTCTGTCTAAAAGTGTTTCAAGGGAGTATGTCAATTCAAGAGTTTTATTCTTCCTTTGGAAATCTTTGGGCTGAGTACATTGATATTGTGTACATAAGTGTACCTCCTGAATGACTCCTTGCTATCCAATGTGTGCATGAGACTAGCGTGACCGGTTTTTAATGAAGTTAAGGGGGGAGTTTGAACCAATCAGGTCCAACATGATAAACAGAGAACCAGTTCCTTTATTGGATATTTGTGTAGGAGAGCTTCTCAGGGAAGAACAACGACTATTTATATAGGTTGTCTTGGAGTAGAAAGTTCAAAATTTTGCTCTAATTCCTATTACTTACGCTATTTAAGGGAGATCTAAAGGAGGCAGAGATATGACTAATGTCCAGTGCTATAGTTGCAAAGGATTTTGGCATATTATCACTAATTGTGTTAAAAAATTCTGTAATTATTGTAAAAAAAAGGGCATATCATCAAAGATTGTTCCATTCGGCTTCCAAAGAAATCTGAAACTGCTTACAATGTCTCGGTTGGTTTCTCAAATGCCCTTAATCCTAGTCAGTCTTCTATTACTCCTAAAATGGTCCAACAAATGATCGTTTTTGTCCTTTCTACTTTTTGCCTTTCAGGTAACAAAAATGCTATTCCTAAGTTTTGATATTTTGATTCTGGTTCTTTCAATCACATGACCAATACTGTCTTACCATTAAATAATGTTAAAAAATGTAAAGGCAATCTTCAGATTCATACTGCCATGGTAATTCCTTACCTATCACAGCTGTTGGTGATATTTCAGCCTCTTTAAATGTTGTTTTTGTATCTCCTAAGTTGTCTACTAATCTTATATCTGTTGGTCAATTAGTTGACAATAATTGTAATGTTCAATTTTTAAATTCTAGTTGTCTCGGGCAGGATCAAGTATCCGGGAAGATGATCGCGAAGGGACCTAAAGTGGGACGTCTCTTTCCTTTGTTTTTATCTCCCTCTCCGGTGTCAAATTATGTTTCTTGTAATGCCGTTCAATGTGATAATCAGGTGTGGCATAGACGTTTAGGATATCCTAATTCTCATGTTTTTCGAGTCTTGTTTAAATGTGGTTTACTTGAAAATAAAAATTCGACTTCTTTTAATGATGACACTGTTGACTGTGCATCTTGCAAACTAGGTAAAAGCAAAATGCTTCCTTTTTCCATTGCATAAAACCCACACCATCAAGCCTTTTGAACTTGTACATACCGATATATGGGGTATTGTACATGTAATTTCTCATGAACATTATAAATATTTTGTTTCATTTATCGATGATTTCACTCGCTTTACTTGGGTATATTTCCTTCGGTCTAAAAGTGAAATTTTCTCTATGTTTAAAGTTTTTCTTACTTTAATTGAAACACAATTTTCTATCAAAATCAAAATCTTGCAATCTGATTTAGATGGTGAATATATGTCAAATGAATTTCAATTTTTTCTTCAAAGTCATGGAGTCATATCACAACGTTCTTGTTCTTTCACTCCACAATAAAATGGTGTGGCTGAAAGAAAAAATTGCCATCTTCTCGATGCTGTTCGAACTCTTCTAATTGAGTTTTGTATTCCTTCTCATTTTTGGCGTGAAGTTTTGTTTACTACTGTTTATTTGATTAATAGACTACCATCTCCCAACTTGAACAATGATTCTTCCTACGTTCGTGTGTTTAGGCATGCACCAAATTATTCCAATCTGCATATTTTTGAATTTGTTAGTTTTGTTTACCTTCATGCACATGAGAGAAATAAACTTAGTGCCCAATCTGTCAAGTGTGCTTTTTTAGGATATACTGAAACCCAAAAAGGATTTGTTTGCTAAGATCCTCATGTCCGTCGAACTCGTGTCTCTAGGAATGTCATTCCTTTCTTTAGCACACAACAGACTTTAGAATTCTCTTCTCTATCATTTTATCACATTTTCCTGAGTCGTCAATATCAGTCCAAAGATTTAAACCTGGTTATGTTTATCGTCGATGCACTCCTACAGTTGATCCTCCTACAGGTCTCACTGAGGTCCCTCCACATCTTCATGGGGCATTTGATTCTGTTCTACCCATTTCCAATGATCCATCTCCTCTTCGAAGAAGCTCTAGACCTCACAAACCTCTTGAAAGGTATGGGTTTTAACCCCTATGGCTATGTCTACTACTTTGTCTTCTATTTCCATTCCCATTTGCTATAAACAGGCCATGGAACATGAGTGTTGGTAACAAGCAATGAAAGCAGAACTTCAAACACTTGAGGAAAACCAAACCTGGGACATGATTTCTTGTCCTCCAATTGTTAAGCTCATTGGTAGTAAGTGGGTCTATATTGTGAAATTCAAGTCTGATGGCTCTTTAGTTAGATACAAAGCTCGATTGGTTGCTTTTGGCAATAAACAAGAACATGGACTTGACTATGAAAAAACATTCGCACTAATTGCTAAGATGACCATGATGAGAACCATTCTTGCTATTGCATCTTTTAAATCTTGGCCTTTAGATCAGATGGATGTAAAAAAATGCTTTCTTAAATGGGGACCTTAAGGAAGAGATTTATATGAAACTTTTACCCGGTATGTCAATGACGGCTTCTCATGAAGTTTGCAAGCTAATACGCTCTTTGTGTGAGTTGAAGCAAGCACCTAGAGCGTGGTTTGAGAAGTTTCGCAACACCCTTTACACCCTTTTCACCTTCTCACATTCTCTTTCACACAAAGTCAATATGATTCATTACTATTCTTTCACAAGACAACCACTAGTATGGTCTTTCTTTTAGTCTATGTTGATGATATTATTATCACTAGTGATGACAATGGGCTTGACTATGAAGAAACATTCGCACTAGTTGCTAAGATGACCATGATGAGAACCATTCTTGCTATTGCATCTTTTAAATCTTGGCCTTTAGATCAGATGGATGTAAAAAAATGTCTTCTTAAATGGGGACCTTAAGGAAGAGATTTACATGAAACTTGTACCCGGTATGTCAATGACGGCTTCTCATGAAGTTTGCAAGCTAAAACGCTCATTGTGTGAGTTGAAGCAAGCACCTAGAGCGTGGTTTGAGAAGTTTCGCAACACCCTTTTCACCTTCTCACAATCTCTTTCACACAAAGTCAATATGATTAATTACTATTCTTTCACAAGACAGCTACTGGTATGGTTTTTCTCTTAGTCTATGTTGATGATATTATTATCACTAGTGATGACAATGGGCTGATCACAAAGTTTCAAAATATGTTGCATAGTACATTTAAAATGAAAGATCTTGCACACCTCACATATTTTTTGGGGCTGGAAGTTCACAATCGAGATCATGATTTGTTCTTAATTCAACATAAATATATCCAAAATCTGATTGAGTTAGGTGCTTTAAAGAATGCTACTGCAGTTGATACGCCAATGGAGGTGAATGTGAAATACCAAAAAGACGAAGGTGAACTTTTGTCTGATCCTTTTTTATATAGGCAACTTGTTGGTACTACCTAACAATTACAAGGTCTGATTTCTTATATGCTGTCTATATAGTCAGCAAATTTATGCAATCACCTCGACATCTTCATCTTGTTGCAGTTCGTTGCATTATTCGATACTTAATTGAGTCATCTATTTGTGAGTTGTTTTCTCCTACAAAATATGCTCTTCATTTGACTGCATATAGTGATGTAGATTGGGCTGGTTACCCGGATACTAGGAAGTCTACAACAGGGTGGTGGATCTTTCTTGGAGATGCCTTGATTTCTTGGAAGTGTGAGAAGTAAGATTTTGTCTCTAAATCTTCCACGGAGGCCGAGTATAGAGTCATGTTTGCAATTTGTTCTGAACTTGTGTGGTTACGTGGTCTTCTTTCTGAACTTAGATTTCCTCTAACTGATCCAACTCCACTTTATGGTGATAATACTAGTGCTATTCAAATAGCTGCGAATCCAGTATATCATGAATGCACAAAACACATAGAGGTGGATTGTCATTACATTAGGGAGGCCTTCACTCGAGGTGTTATCACTTTTCCTCATGTTACTACTGATTTTCAAATAGCTGATATCTTTATGAAAGTTTTGACACGCCATCGACACAAGTTTTTCAGTAGCAAATTGATACTGCTCGACTTACCCGCATCAATTTGAGAGAAGATATCAATATATTCTTCTTTTCTTATTTAGTTTCGTCAATATATTTTTTTTCCTTATTTAGTTTTGTTAAAACTGTATATCCCTTGATTATCTCTGTAAAGACTTTCATTATTGTTGTACATATTCTTACTATAATTATTGTT
The DNA here is from genome assembly GCA_033439265.1 of Dillenia suffruticosa. Lineage (NCBI taxonomy): Eukaryota > Viridiplantae > Streptophyta > Magnoliopsida > Dilleniales > Dilleniaceae > Dillenia > Dillenia suffruticosa. Next base: position 15,133,080 of record JAVTVX010000001.1, read on the forward strand.
GTAATTTTTCTTGTAATAAGTCTAGAATTAAGCGATATGATTATATTTAGTATATTATATCCTAAAATTAAGAGATTTGATCATTTTTAATATCTATATATTGTAATTTTCTTAGTGAAATGAGTAGAATATTTTTTTAAAAATTTTCTTTTATTTTGTCAATTAGTATGTGGTATAAGACTAACAATTTATCATATAGAACTTTAGTAAACTTTTTTCCACAAAATTTATTTCTATAAAGATTATTTTTTTATTTAAATGCTTGGATTAGAAAAAAAAAATCACTTTCGAGAAAATATTTCATAATTATTAACCCTCCATTTTAAAGAGAGGGGTAAAAGTTTGTAAAGGTTAAAAATATGTTCAGCACTAACTTTTCTTTTTCATGGTTTTCATCGAAGTATTTGGATTATTCCAATTAATTTAGTGAGATACGTTATGGGATTGATTCTCTTATTTTTTATTTTTTTAATTTTAAAATTTGAATTTAAAAATTGATTAAGGAGATTAACACATTATTTATACACATATAAGAGATGGGTTCAACACTCTTTTAACTTTAATGGTTCTTTTGTTAAATTCTGTTGGACATGACTACATAGGCATGGATTTAGCCTTTGTCAACATTTATCTGCCGACACATGTCAAAAGTCGTAAGGAAACACCTATTTATCGGATTTCCCATATTGGAACTTTCATCCATCGATCTCTTGTTCATGCCTCCGGTTCGACAAATGGGTCACCAATGTCTAGTATGACTCCATCGACTTGCCTTCCATTTTGTTCGATGAGTCACATGTGTTGAACATTTCGATTGAAGCATTCACCAACTTGCTCATATCTATTCTTCAATTAGAGAAACAATCGTTAAAGAATTACCTCTAAAATGATTTTATAGTATTTAAATTGAATTAATCAAAAAATTTAAATATCGAGTAACGATAGACATACATTAAAAAAAATCTACTTTCCCATTGGGATTATGCCGAGCATTGTATACTTGTTATATCCTTTTTTTTTTAATTAGCTCTCGTCTATTCCGTGATTATCAAAATCTCTTTTTAATACGTTGATTGATGATAATGATTTCTCATGTTTATAAAGAAATTAAAAAGTATCCTATTTAAGATAGAATGATATGTGCTTTTAAATAGAAATTTTATTATTTATGCAAATTTTATAAAATGAAAATATCTCATTATTTCGAAAAAATTTCAAATACAAATTTAAAGGTGCAAGCGAAAAAAATGTTGCACCATGTTTTATTATGGTTGATTGACGGCTGACACGACAAAGCTTGTGAGACATGAATATTAAGGTGAGATGAGTACAGAGCGACGATACGTTTCATGAATTTTATTTTATTCTTTTTAAGTTATGAACCGAATTGACCCGATTAGATTCGTTCAGCAAAAAGCCAGTCGGTTCAACCAGGTCAATCTGGTTCAATAATTGTTGAGTTGAATCGGTTCTTCCGGTCCGGTTCAAATGACATGGATCTTAAGCCATAGGTTTTGATCCCCAAAAGAAAAGGCGAAGATGATGCAAGAAAACGACGTCGTTAAGTGGAATGAACGCTGAAGACGAACCCAACTGGTACGTCAAGGTTGGGCGGGTAAGGCGGTTCATTTGACAAATTTACAACCACTCAAAGGGAAAGATGAAGTGACAACTTTTCTTCTTCTTTTCTCTTCTCTTCTTACTATGAACCTTCTTCTCCCTGGGCTCCCTTCTTTCTTCCTAGTTTCTTCTTCTTCTTCTTCTTCTTCTTCTTCTTCCAAAGGTACTCTCTCTCTCACTCTTTGTTTGTTCTTTTTCATGGAATAATTGGTGTGGGTTTGGGTTGTAACAGATGTAAACAGCAGGAGAAATAGAAAATCAGTGAAGGAGGTTAGAGAGGACTGGAGGAAGCGATCGAGACCTATTCCTCCCGGGGGAACTTATCCTGCCAAAGAGAGTTGCAGGTCCATCCTCATCTCCCAGCCCCAACCTTCTTATATTTCTTTTTCTTCTCTCTCTCCCTCATTTGATTTTCTGTTGGGGGTGATGCTGGTGTGGCAGTCGTTGCGGTTTATGTGATACATATTACATTGCCCATGTCAAGGATGCTTGTGCTTTTTTAGGGGATGGCATGTCCAAAATTGAAGTGAGCCCCTTTCCCCCATCTCTCTCCCTCCCCCCCATTTTAGAGATAATGTTATTCATTTAAATTTCAGTTCATTCAATTATAGGCTCATTTCTTTGATCTTCAATTGAGATAATAATAAATCATTTCTTCTTTTTACTTGGAACTTTAGGCGGTTCTCAAAATAAATTGTAAAAAGAATTATGCCTAGAGTTGAGACTAGGAGGAATGCATAAACCAATGCTTCTATAGTTTCGTTCCTATTTATTTTAGTTGGGTCATCTTCCATATAAAAAAGAGTGAAGAGTCAAACAACAAGTGATAATTGAAATCAGTTTTCCCTGGTCAAATCATCAAAAGAAAGAAAGAAAAAAAGTCTTGAGACGGAAATGCCCTCAAATCATGTTGAATTTCTTGCAAAGAATGTCCTCTAAACACGCCCCATTGGAGAACCGGAAAGGTGTATTTGAGAGAGAAACACAATACTCTGTAAGGAGTGTCTATTATATACTTGTGCATGGGGTTTACATAATTGACAACATAACTAAAATACCTTTACGCTTGTAAAACACATAAAGTATGTTTTGATTCATAACACTACCCCTCAAGTTGAAAGCAGCCCTTATTCTAGCTTCTCCGGATTAAAATGGCAGTCCACGTCTTTGTGTTTTGTTCTTTCATGAGGAACTGGGTTATTGGTAATATGTATAGTTGCTTGGTTGTCACACTACATCTGCATAGTATGTGGATTGCCAACCCCAAATTTCACCAAGAAAACGATATATCCAAATAAGTTTACCTGTAACCTCTGCATAGCCATATATTCAGATTCTGCACTTCAGCGAGCTACAACTCTATTTCTTACTCTTCCAAGACACCAAATTACCTCCAACAAAAACACCATAACCAGTGATAGATTTTGTATCAACTTGAGACCCTGCCTAATGAGCATCTGAAAACCCCTCAAGTGGTAGTGATGATGATTTTGTAAAGAATTCCGCGCACAGGAGCTCCATTAGGACATTTCAAGATATGAGTAACAGCATCCTAATGGGCGCTTTTGTATGATGACATAAATTGACTTACTACCCTTACCAGAAATCTTAAATCTAGATGATTCACTATAATGTAGTTTAGCTTCCCAAGTATACTCCTATACTTCTCCGGATCATCCAACATATTTTCATCATCAGCTTTGAATTTCATGTTAGGTATGATTGGAGCATCACATGGATTAGCTTTAGCATGACGTGTTTTAGTCAATAAGTCTAGGATGTACTTTTCGGAGATAAACACTGTTTTCTTGTTTCTAGATACCTCAATACCCAGAAAATAGTTTTAACATACCTAATTCCTTTGTCTGAAATTGAGTGTGAAGAAAAGCATCAAGGGCACTAATTCCATTAGCATCACTTCTAGTAATGTCTATATCATCAACATAAACCACTAGAATGATACCTCCTAAACTTGATTGCTTGTAGAAGATTGAATGATCATAAGCACTTTGTTGTAAATCAAACTCGGTGACCAATGTACTAAATCTCCAAAATCAGGCTCTTGGAGAACGCATCAACCCATAAGAAGACTTTCATAGCTTACACACCTTCCATGACTCCCCATGAGCAACAAACCTGGTGGTTGATCCAAATACACTAACTCTTGAAGATCACCATTCAAGAAAGCATTCTTCACATCAAGCAGATGTAAAAACCAATTATATGTGGCAGCAAGAAAAATAAACAAATGAACAGATGTCAATTTGGCTACAGGGGACAAGGTCTCGGAATAATCAATTTGTAAGTTTAGGCATCTCTATTAGCAACGAGATGAGCTTTCCGTCATGCTATAGACGCATCAGGATTCATTTTTACTGCAAAAACCCATTTGCAACCAATAGTTTCCTTCCAAGAGGGTAAAGAACAAAGCTCCCATGTATGATTCTATCGAATTTCTCTTGTTTTTTCTTCCATGGCAGCTTGCCATCCCTGAAGAGACAATGCTTCTGCAAGTGATTTGGGAACTCTGATAGAATCCAGAGAGGCAACAAAAGATTTGGACGAAGTTCATAAGCTATGGTAAGACAAAAATGAAGAGATAGGATAAGTACAAGATTATTTATGTTATCTAAGAGCAATGGGAAGGTAAGGCTAGGATCAGAAGGCTGCTGTGGTGGTAATGGATCTAGTGACAATGCAGTAGGTGAAAGCAATCAGTCATTTTCAGAAGTGGTTCCACAGTCGTTTGCTGCACACGAGAGTAAACTTATAAACAGGCTAGTCGATTGCAGCGATTTCAACTTTATAAACGAGAAACTCATCCAAAGGCTCAGGAGAAGGGGACCTCCGAGGAGCTGAGAGGAAATGAAATTTAAAAAAAGTCACGTCTTCAAACACTAAATATCAACCCAAAGGAGAGAAACAATGATATCCTTTTCGAGTATGCTGAATAACTGAGAAGTATGCACCTAAGGGATCTGGGTCCCAATTTAGAAACTTGAGGTTGAACATTTTCGACAAAACAAGTGCAACCAAATATACAAAGAGATAAATGAAACAAAGTATGAGAGGGAAACACAATTAAATATGGTATCTGACCATCCAAAACAGACGAGGGCATGCGATTTATTCAGAAACGTACATTAAAAACTGCATCAGCCCAAAATTCTTTAGAAACTTTCATGACAATGAGAAGAGTTCTTGCTGTTTCTAAATGGTGTCTATTTTTTGTTCCAGCCACCCCTTTCGCTGAGGGGTCACAATACATGAGGATCAATGACTAATGCCTTGTTCTGAAAGGAAAGATAAGAAAGCAGTAGACAAATACTCGTCGGCATTGTCACTTCTCAAAATATGAATGTTAGGGTTGAATCGTGTTTTTATTTCAGTGCAAAAGGCAGTGAGCATAAAAAAACAATTCAGAACAATTTTTCATGAAGAATAACCAATGCTAGAGAAATCATCCACAATACAGTGATTCCTTGTTGAGAAAGAAACAGATTTGGAAAAGCCACAACACTCTGTGTGATGTGTCTCATTATATACATGTGTACAAGTTTTACATCATAGACAAAATGGCTAAACCTTTACACACATAAAACATATAAAGTATGTTGTAATTCATAACAGTGCTAAAGTACAATCTTTTACGACAAAAGAAGAAAAGAAATGATAGTTCCTGAATGATCCTTGCATTTCTTTCTAACCAAAGACTCCAAATCATTGATATTAAAATGTTCGGCCTGAATTCAACAGGATTGTCCCAATGATTTGGAAAATAATGTGCACATTCACATGATGCATGTTTTTTATATTTTTTAAAATCTTTTTCCTTAAATGGTATGGATATGGCTAATTACTATCCTGCTCCCTGGATTAGGCCTTGGAACCTGCAGTCCATGGCAGAGGAAGGGATGAGGGGTCCTTAGATGAGGCATATTTAGGGGTATATGAGGAGTTGTTGTATGCTCGGAAGACTGCCCCTGTAGAAGGTAAGTTTGATATTTGAAGTTCTTCTATTCTTGCTTCCGTTCTTTGTCCCTCTCTACTTTTCTATATATTTGTTTTACTTAACCTCATAAGTAGTAGAAGGATGCATTACCAAACACCAAGCAAATTCGTCAATACTCATGGGGCGAATGCACAGAAATATATCACACATGTAACTTCTTTTTCATTAGTTCACTTACCGGCAATCAAGCTGATTTGAGTAAGAACTTTTTGGATATTTTCTTATCAATAAGAACTAACATATTTATATCAGGTTAGTTGCTTCTTAATTGAGTAGTTGAATTTTGTCTTCCTTGCCTCTCTCTTCCTGCCCCTTTCTTCTTCTCTTTGCATTCTTGTCTTCCCCTTCTGCTCTAATCCCCCTTCTCTTATTACACCTTTTGCTGTCACATCATGAGGCTTAAATGGCTTTTTCAAGCAGGAGCTCAGTGGACAGGAATAGTAACTACCATTGCAATGGAAATGTTGAAAGCTGGCATGGTTGAGGCTGTTATTTGTGTACAGAGGTATGTGGCTTCTGACAAATCTGGTTAACAAGTTTACCTGCTCATTATTTCTCAGTGCCATGCTCTGTACTTTTCTTTTTACAAGTATGCCATGTTCTGTACTGCAATTGTTAGGACTGTCTTGTCACAGACCTAATTATATAATATGAATTTGGATAGTAATTCCTTGTTATCACTGGGCACATTCCTCCAATGCAACCAAGAAAATAATTAATTTTTCAACTTGACGCGTGGATTGGTAAGTGAGAGATTGGGCCGATTGCATATGTGAAAATAAGGTCATAAATTGAATCTTAGCATGACTATTTAAGTACATGAACTTGTTTTACCATTCATGCACCGTGCACATCTTGGATACGGCCCATTATTCTTATGCCTTCCATAGGGCACTTGTTTCTCTGAAGCATTCAAGATCCTCATCATCGTCTGCAGCCAGCCTTTTTCTTTAAAAACCTATTGGAAATAACGCTACCATCTGTATGATATTTGGAAAAAGCTGCAGTTGCTTCTAGAAAATAACTACTTGTATCTTTACCATGCTTGTTAATGCATTTTAATTGCTACCTTCCAGCTCAATCAGCTTTGAAGTCATGATCTTAATTCTTTCACGAGGTAGATTTTGAAGGAAAAGAAGGGAAAGTTGGAGAGAGAAAGACGTCCCTTCTGTCTCCTTTCTTTGCACCAAATCCATCAAAACTGAATAACCACTTAGTATTTACTGTGTTATAACAGTTCACCTCGATAGGTAATGTAGTTTGCTGCCTACTGATACAGCATATGATATTAAGGTTGACATCAAGTGGCGCCCTGCGAATCCCATTTTCTGTTTATTTGGTTCTCTAGAACAGCTCAGCCATTGTATTTGACTGAATATCAATGTTGAGTTGCTGAAAATTTGGAATATCATATTATTGCTGAATGTCTGCCCTTCACATGATTGTAATGAGATAAGGGAACTACAGCAGTGGATAGTAATTTTCTTTCTTTTTTTTTTTTTCAATTTCTTTTTCCATGAAGATGCCAGCCATGGTGGTGATACATGTACAATATTGTGGTAGTATAATTTGCCAGTGTTCTCTGTTTCTTAGGATTAGGGTTGCAAGGTTTTTTATCTTCGTTTTTATTATCCTCATTGTTCTTCTTGTTGTCTCTCTTTATCCTGCTGTTACTGTTGTTATGTTCCTGCAGATATAAGAATTTGTTAGTCTTTTCTGGTCTAAATTAAAAATAATCAAGGCATGTTACTTATGAAGATGATGAATCTACTGGTCTTTGTTTGTTGACTAAAATTTCTGCTGTTTATTACTTTTACATTAGTGATCCAGAGGACAGACTTGCTCCGAGACCAGTTTTGGCAAGGTTTGTGACCAGACTTTTAAATTGTATTTGTTTTCTTTCTTAAACCATTGATGTTCACCACTGTTATAATATGTTGTTATTTGTAGGACTCCGGAGGAAGTTTTAGCGGCAAGAGGTGTAAAGCCAACATTATCTCCCAATCTAAATACTCTTGCCCTAGTTGAGGTAAATTGCATGTTTTTTGTCAGTGCCAAAATTTTCTTCAATAATTTATTTAATTTTTTCAGATATACCTTCTGCATGGAACAAAACATGTGCATGGGCTCGTGGAGAAAATGACTGCAATCAATTTGTGCATATGTGCCTTGGACCTTTCAAATGCATGAACTTGGACAGGATTGGTTGTAGAACAGAATTAGCTGCTCTTAGGTTGCTTTGGGTAACATCTTATGTTGGCTACCACTTGACTTCTCAAAACTTTGGTATCCATCCATGGCAGATATGACTCAAGTATCTCAAATGGCAAGTTCTTACATGCAAGAGAGATGTGGAAAAGGGGGATTAGTTGAATAATTTCTCAGCGTCCAACATGTCAATTTTAATTGGCCATGGTTGACTAAATGAAAAATTTTAATGCGGTGTCTTATTAATGATTTATTACTAAGTGAATAAGTTAATGATAGGTAAAACTTTTAACTCCAAGGATGCCCTTGGACAACAAATCCTGAACTCTTTCTTTCTGTGTGTGTGTGTGTGTGTTTTTTTTTGGGGGGGGGGGTAGAGGGGGTCAAAGACATTTGTTAAAAATATGTCTACAATGACATTTTTCTAAGCCGGCTAATTTGGGACACGAGTTAGCACATGATTTTAGAATCCTAATTGTCATAATTATGCAAAACTGAGCAGTTATTCTTCATTGGGCTATGCTAGCTTTCTCTTAAAAAACACTCCATATGATGTTTGGAGGTTATGGTATGGGCAACCATGGAGGGGGGGTGGAGGTTTTCTAACCATAATGATTTATGTTGAGTGAGTTTCGACCAATTTGCATCAATTTCCAACTGTCTCGGCTTGGGTAATGTAGCAAGCAATTGAAGAGAAGGAGAATAAAAATTGGGAAGAGAAAAGAGAGAGAAACCAGAGATGGAGAGAGAGAAAAAAAGGGGGGGGAGAAGGATGGGGTTAGGGATTCCTATTCAATCATCAATTCATTATTAAAAAGCTGAAGAATTCAATAACCCATAGGCCAATCTTTAGGCCTTAAAACCTAAAAAAAAAGTAGAATCAAAATAACTTACACTAATCAATAAGACCTTAAAACTGCTGCATCACTAGGTAGTTTTCTTTTCTATAAGTGATTGATCATTTTGGTAACTTTTGGTTAGGCAACAATTTTCTAATTATCTTCATGTTGGATGCTGCTATAAGGTAAAATGACCTTGAGGACAAGAAATCATATATCTATTGGGCAACTTTGTATTCACTAATTCTTTGAGGTGCTAAACTTTTGTTGAGCTAAAACTAAACTTTTAGGAGCACATATCAAGCTCATAGCCGTCCGAAACATAAAAGATCATCATAGAATACTAGTGGACTTTTATGTTTGTGCCTAAAGTTGAATATTTTTCGTTGTGCTTTAGGTCATATTTCATGTTTTTGTTTGATTGGAAAATGAAAGTTATTCGGATGCTAGTGCACAGTAACTTCGCCGTGTCTTTGATCTGCTCTTGATGGTGCATATTTACTGCAACAAACTGAAAAACATCTGGTTCTAAATTCAGTATTTTTAAGTGGTAAATTAATCTACTAATTTTTTCTTGTGGTAAAGATTCCAATATCCTAAAATTATGTTGCCTTTAAGATTTAGTGAGATAATGTCACGTCTTCTACAAAACAGGCAGCAGATGTGAAGCGTCTTCTATTCTGTGGTGTGGGTTGCCAAGTACAGGGTATAGCTTAGATAATGATATCAGTTTTTAGCTTTTAATTTTCTTCTTTATTGTGACATACACTATGCTAATGCAGGATAATTTCTTGAAATGCAGCACTAAGATCTGTGGAGCAATATTTGAATTTAGAAAAGCTTTACGTACTGGGTACAAATTGTGGTAAATAAAGGCATTATTTTCATTACCGTATGAGTTTTCTTGTGTTTTAAATTTTTTGTTACATTTTTATTAGAAATGTTATGTATACAACATCTCAATGCATATAGTGGTTACTATGAGGTACAATTTAAAAGACTTAAAAATCCAAAAGAGCTAGGAGCATTGTAGGATCATGACTTGGTTCAAAAATCGGTAGAATGGTAGGATCTTATGTGATGCCTTGGATATGGAATTTCTTTTCCTACTTTTCCATCTGTTTAGCAGCTTTGGTCATAAACCAGCAGCTTCGATATAAATTCATCTCCTAGAACTTGCATTTCTTTTTCCTATCTAAAAATCCTTTCTAACAATTTTGTCAGAAACCAGCAGCTTTGATATAAATTCATATCCTAGAATTTGCATTTTATTTTCTGTCTAAAAATCCATTCTAACCATTTTGTTTACCAAGTATGGTCTTGTTTCTGCCTTGTGTTCTTCTTTCTTGGAACTCTAGTATATGATCTCTCTCTCTCTCTCTCTCTCTCTCTCTCTCTCTCTCTCTCTCTCTCTCTCTCTCGCTCTGTGAAAGATAGTTGTTTTTTTTCCTCTCTTGTTTTCTTTGTTTCCAATATAATTTGACAATAATGATTAAGCTTTTGTTCATAGTGGACAATGGGACTCGAGAGGGGCTAGATAAGTTTCTCAAGGCTGCAAGCAACGACCCAGAAACTGTTCTTCACTACGAGTTTATGCAAGATTACAAGGTCTGCACTTATCCATCCATCATCTTTCTTTTAGTCATACAGCGGGGGTGTATATGGTTGTAACCACACTGCTATTTTGTGAGAAGTCTGAAAGCATTATTCTTGACTTTTGTAACTATCCTTTTGTGGTAGTCACAACTTTAGACTTGTTTCCACTCTTCAGACACACTGTAATTATCTCTTACTAGTGTTAGAATGGCAATTTACTGGACATGTTATTTTGTATTGTAAATACCACACTAAACCAAGGGAGTTACACTCATATGTTTCTTTTTATGCACATCATTGCCCAAGAAAACTTAACTAAGACGTGGGTATTCATTTCTGGAAAAAGAGGGAGGCCATTGATTAAACATCCTCTGTCATTGCTGGCACATTAGAGCAGTTTTCTTGTTTCTTATATCATCATTATCATCATCAATATTGATATAAATTTGCTGACACAGCCTATCTTGAAATCTTTAAGATTCTCTAGGAATTGCTTCTACATAAGAGAAATTAGAAGTAAGATTCTTCTAAAATGCTTGGATTGGGATTGTAAGATATTGTGATACTTTTCAAATACTTTAACTGATGGCATTACATTGTTTCATCTCTATTAGGTACACTTAAAGCATTTGGATGGCCACATTGAAGAGGTAACTACATCTGAAGTTTTTGGTGTTTCAAGCATCTCATGATGTGCATCCAATTTAATTTTTAACTAACGCAGGTTCCCTATTTCTGTCTACCAGCAAATGACTTAGTTGATGTTATTGCCCCATCTTGCTACAGGTATGCCTTCCTTTTCTCTTACTTCTACTACCTTTATAATGAAGTTAAAGTTGAACACCATAATGGAAATCTTCTTTTCTTTTTTGAAGGATTTTTATTTCTTCACAATGCTTGCTTTTTATTTTTTTATTTTTATTTTTAACACTTTGCTGTGAAGCTTTGGCACTTTACTGAGGATGCCTCTGAGAATCATTCATAAGGCACTAATGCTTCACCATATAGATTATAGATCAACACTGAAGAGCGATTCGGTTATTTTCATAAAAGACAGTAGAGTAGGACTTTATCATGTCTGGATCTTATTATTCAACCGGACAAGGTGTACAGTTGTAATGTTTATAAAACTTGAAACCTACTGGAGAGAATTTGCTCAATCTGGCAGTCCATTTTCCTTTTCTGCTTTAGCATTGGGTTTAACAAATGTTCAATTTTAATAGCATGCTTTCATGGTATCTTTTTCTTTTTCTTTTTTTTTTCTTCTCTCCTTTTATTCATATACACCCCAGGTATTTTTGTTCTGATGCTTTGCATCTTGCCTGTCCTACAGCTGCTTCGACTACACCAATGGATTAGCGGTATGATTCAATGAACCCTCCTACCCAAGTGTGTAATTAGTTCAATGCTGGTGTGCATATTGCACTTGGTAGGTAATCAGTAAGTTCTTGTGGCTTTGATAAGCTGCCAACAATTTCACGATGTGGAAACGTGTCTTACATTTTGTTTGTAGTTTTTCTCAAGAAGGGAAACCCTACTTTCTGATGGACGTGACACTATACATAAAACTGTTAGAAACCTATTATGCTTTATTGCTTCAACCCCAATGTAGTTTAAATAGGGAAATTGCTAGTATTTGTTTAATTTTTATAATAATTTGGATAATAGCTCCCTAACATTGGATGCTTTCAGGATCTGGTTGTTGGGTACATGGGCGTGCCAAAATATGACAAAATTAGCATGACACAACATCCTCAGTATATCACAGTCAGGTATTGTAACTCTCAAAATGACATTGTATGGAAGGTTTGCCTTGTCTTCATGTGGCTTTACCTATTGTCATAGTTTATGCTTTAGCTCTTCAGTTTCTTATAATCTTCGATTATTGATGTTATAAACCATTTATAAATTTGTTCTCTGTAATTACATTCCCTTCTTTCCTAATTGTAGGAATGAGCGTGGCAAGGAAATGCTCAGTCTTGTAAAACACCTTCTGGAGATCACTCCAACAATCAGCAGTGTGAGATTCTCTCCCTTTTGTTTTTCCTGTGTTCTGATAATGTTGAAAACAAAGAAGTAATTGGGTAATCTTTCAAGACCTCAGGGTGATCGACGTCCCCTAGTTATGGAAACGGTTAAGGCCGATGATGATGCAAAGTTGGGTGAGTACACTGGTTTTGGTATTTTTAGTTGAGAATGGCGCCAGACCACTTTTTTGTTCAATTTTAATGTTACAAGTGCTATCACAGAAATATGATCAAATGTATCTGGGCTCTCTTGAAATTTTTATTGCATCATTTGAGAAATTTTACTTCCAATGACAAAGAAGGGTTTAACAGAAAATGTTCCAAAGACATTTAAGCCAAGCTTATATCTCACTTAGCTGGGATGAAGTGGAGGATCTACTATTGCAATTGTTGTCTTATGTAACAAACATCTATGCTGTTAAGGGGTGGTCTTTTTTTTTTTTTTTTTTTTTTTTTTTACCAAAATAACATTATTTTTTTTATTAAAAGTATTCAAAAATATGGTTATTTTTTTATTCCAAATCTAGAGAAATCTCTTTTGAGTATCGCGACTTCACAAAGTCGAGATCCTCATTCTCGACTTCATTAATTTATTTTTCAAATTTTAAATAATTTTAAAAAATAAAAAATGAAAGAAAGCACAATCCTGATCTCACTTTTGAATGCGCAATCCATGATCTCACTTTCAACGCCTTAGATAATCAATCACTGCTTCTCTGCTTCTCTGCTTCTCTGCTTCTTTTGTTCCGCTACCTTCCCCATTGCTATATGAATTTAGCTGGTTCTTTAGGTGCCACTTATTGAGGGGCTATGATTTTTTCCCCCTTTTTTCCCTTGAATTTGGGGATATGGTTGATTGAATTGTTGAAATTTGTCCTGTCAAATAGGGATTAGGGATTAGCTGGTGGGTTCCGGTTTGTGTCTCCAATGCTGTCCTGAACTTATGTTCCACAAAGAGAATGGATTTTTTGCCTCTTCATTCATAAATTTATCTAGATTGGCACTCAAAAAAAGATAAATTAAAATCTTTGAAATAGTATCTTTGGAGTACTAAAATCCACTTTTTGGATTTAGTCTTAAATCTTTCAATCTTTTCCATTGAATTTTAAACCTATAAATTAGGTTGCAGTTATATTTTTTTACTGAAACTATTAATGGAACAAATATTTCATTGTTATGTGGTATTCTCTATGATATTGATGAGTATCCACATGTCAATTATATGCTTTGTCTGCTACATTCAGAGAGAAGAGAGGGAAAAGTGGGGGAGAAAGCGCTGCTTCCCTTCTACCCTTCTGCCGGCACCCTCTCTTCCTTTCTCCCACCACTCTGTGATATTGAAAGTGAGATCTTGGATCTCACTTTCAAAAGCGAGATCAATGTTCTCGCTTTCATTTTTTATTATTTTTTAAAATTATTTAAAATTTAAAAATAAATTAATGAAGTTGTGATTGAGGATCTCGACTTCGTGAAGTTACAATCCTCAATAGCGATTTTTCTAGATTTGGAATAAAAAAATTAATGGTATTTGAATAATTTTAATAAAAAATAACGTTATTTTGGTAAAAAAAAAAAAAAAAGACCCTGCTGTTAAGCGTCTGACATTCACCATTTCTTCTGAGAAAAGCATGTGATGATTACAAGAAATTTCTGTTCGCATGAGTGGTAAATTTGACATTCTTGTCTTAGAGCTGTTTTCTTGTTTCTCAGGGAGGGGTCCTTCAAAGCCAGCACCAAGGTTTATTGGAAATTTGTTGGCCTTTATCTTGAACTTGGTGAGAGTCCTTTGCAGCGCATTGTGATGTCATCAACTGAAGATAAATACTTTTCTGACTTCTTTTCCCCTTCAGATTGGTCCAAAGGGTCTAGAGTTTGCACGCTATTCTTTAGATTACCATACAATCCGCAATTACTTGTACGTAAGTCGCACTTGGGGAAAGCAAAGGTATGCCATATCAAGCACTGGTCTTGTGTCGGTTTATTGCTGCTTCTAAACTTCAACCATTTGCTTAATGCAGGGCTGATACACACATGCCTTCATATGCAAAGAAGATTGTTAATATGTACAACAAGGATGGCCAGATTGATCAGATGATCACAAGAAAGTAACTTTTTAAGTATTTGGAAAAAGTCTGGGAGACTGGGGGACATTATATGCTTTATAACTTCCACATTATTCTATTGCATATACTGAGAAAAATGTTGTGCTACCATCTAAGGTCTGTGTAGATAGTTACTGCTAATGGTGAACACTGACAACTCTGTATGCTGTGATTTTTTATGAAACCATGTTTTATTTCTCCAGCGTCATTGTCATTATATCTTCATGCTATAAATACCTTCAGTTGCATATTACTACAATATTCAAACTGTGAAAATTTCTGGTATTGTTGTGCCTAAGAGCCATTATTATTTCTCAAGCGAAATTCTTCTATGAGAATTTACTATGACGTCGTAGTCGGCTGATCCATATAGAAGTACTAATGTGAATGTTCAATCACTTTGCGTATGGTATGTGGAACTCAAGGACTACTGATTTGTGAGGCAGCAGTACAATAGAGACAGCTAGAACATTGGCATTGATGACATTTCGGTGGTTTATTGATAAAGCTGATCCATATAGAAGTACCATGTGATTGATCAATCATTTTCCATATCATTTGTGGAACTCTAGAATCACTGATTGAACAATGCGTGAGGCATGAGCAGTAATAAAATAGAGACAGAGCTAGAGTGTTGGACATGGAGGACATTCTGGTTTTTACCGATAAGATTTATTAGTTGAAGAAGAAACACATGAATGACAAGATGAGCGTGTTGAATTGTCCTTGGAAATGGGACCGGGTTATGGATGATATACTTGTGGGATGGTAAAACAGTGATCTGATTAAGATGTTTAAGAAAACTTGGCCTGTTCATTGAACCCGTGACTGAAATGTTTGAATTGTACATGCAATTCATCAACGAGGTATGTGGGGTGCATGGGACTCCCCATACTCGCCTGTGAGAGCTTTTTTGGATGGTTTATTTTCTTCATAATGATTAATGGCTGGAGAAGAGCGGGAATGCTCTTCACTAGACTTATTATAGTGCCCTGGTATATCATCATCTTTTCTTCAGAGTGACAACCGTATTATGTTAGGCTACCTTATTGTGCTGAAAATGAGGAAAAAGGTGTAAAAACATGTTAAGTTACTTCTTCACTAGCAAGGCATGTTTGGAAGAAGAAAAGGAAGTCCTGGTCTATATGTTTCCAGCTCCCAGATATGATGTTCAAAAATTTTATTTGACTGTTTCATGTAATCAATTTATGTCAGACTCTGATCAACAGTTGGATCAACCCTCGAGATAATTCAAATAAATGAAATCTGCATCCCTCAGTTTACAAGTGTGACCACTCTATAATATGAGTTGCTTATAGTAGTGAAGTGGGAGATGATAAGTCGCTCATACCCCTTCACATCCTTGTTGAATATTGAAGTTTGGATGATTCACTCAGGGTAAATGCTCCACTTTCCTACATTCTTGCCACTGTGACTTGAAAATATGACCTAGTTGAATCATAAGAGCAACTGTATGATTTTAAGTGCATCAAGAGGGGATAGGCAGCTTAGTGATTACAATCCTCTCCTCCAACCTGGTGATCTAAGTTTGAATATCTGTGTAACAAAAAAAAAAAAAAAAAATGGGATGGGCAAACTAGTAAAGAGGAAATATGGTGGAGGCCACACCATGTGTCTTTGTTTGTAGCCAAGTTTGATCTCCTAGGAAAACGTTGCAAAGTTTGAAGCGACTCGAGGAATATTAGTGAAAAGACTACATGAAATCCCAAACAGAAAAAACACTAGTACAGTTGTTGCTTTCATGTTGCATGCTGGAAGTGGTGTAAAATTCAGACACTCAACCTTAGCTATAAACAACTTGAGAAGGAAAACTGGACACAAACAAACGAAAGTGTGGACTGTAAAATCATTGAGGTTTGGCATGGACTCATAAGACAATCTTCTGAAGGTTTTTCCCGGTATATGATAGTGAAAAAATCTCGTGTGGACCATCAAATCTGTAGTTTTTCTGTGTTTGAGTTTGCAGCATGGGAACACATAGGTTGCCTTTATGTCTACTGTAACTACAGTGTTTTTTTTTTAACATTTTAGAATTCGAATACAACAACATACCACTTGTACAGGAAAATCTCATTTCTAGAAGGCTCAAGTTGAATGAATTTAATGATTTTGGAAACTGGGCTGGATTTTTCCACGGCTGCATCCCAAGATTAATTTTGAAGGTTTTGACTTCAAAGGTAGAAAATTGTGGATGAAAGATGTTTGAATATTCAGCTGGTAATGGAAGTGGCTTATCCATTTATCTTCTTATTATTATTTTTCCGGCTCTTTTGGCATATCTTAGGTTGGTCACGGTCATGTACCCGTGGCATGCTTGTGAGGTATTGAAGACCTATAAATAATGGTTGAAATTTGCTATATGCTGTTATTTAACCTCATTAAGTACAAGGTTGAGTGGTGTCGATGAGTTTCCTTTTGTACACCAGAGAGGAGATTTTCTAGATTAGGTTGACTAAAGCTTGGTTAGTATTCTCTGATGATGTTAAACTCTCTGGATGCTGATTAATTTGACACTTGAATCTTTTACAGCACTTGGGATACTCTGCCTCTCTCTTTGTTTTTTTTTTTTTTTTCCTTTTTTATTTTTTAGTTTCTTTATACCCCACCCACGTGGGTAAGTTCATACTGAGATTAGGTTTAAGACAGAGGAGTTTCAGAAGCAAATCTTCCCAAATTTACGTTTGGATTTTGTATTTAATTGTATGCCCACCCCCAAGTTGTTATGCACTCATTATCAATCATTTTGCTCATTTAAACAAGGGTATACAGATTGGTTGGGAAACATGTGACATGCATATAATTAAGAAATACACTGTAGCCTGTAACCGTCAGAGTACCCAGAAAGAGCTAACACTTGGATGCAGGGGACAAAGATCATGAAAGAGAAGAAAGATTTCATCCTTTTGGGTTCAATCCCTTTGTTTCCTCTATCTACTTTTCCCACTTTTTACACTTTTAGGTCAATCTGTTCGGCGCTTTTTAGTGAGGTCAACTCAATAGAACAAAACTTGTGAAAAGATGATTTTTATTTGAAAGCATGAACAAGTTGATTGTCATACAAGGAGCAGAAACTAAAAGAAGAAAAGAAAGAGGAAATAAAATGAAAAAGCTTTTATCTTCCTCTGTGCAAAAATCTCAACCTTTACAAAATTCCGGTTTTTCTGGAAAGGCTGATAACTGTTCTCTGTAAACTTTCATGCATTTGTAACACTCTTATTTAACACTCTTATTTTGGTACAAATGTAGATCATAGTTCCTAGGTTTTTGAATCGGATTTGTGAAATACATCTCCGGTAGCAAGCCATTGTGGCACCAACACAATGCTTTTTCTGATGTCTCTTCTTTCCATATCCTGCCAATGTCTTGTGCTGTTCTGGTGGCGTCTAGAGATGCACCAGAGAGTCCTCTTTTTGTGAACCCAACTGCATAAAGCCCTGCGTTTCCTTTCCATCCATTTGGGAACGGCATTTTTGGAAATCCAGTTGTCGAAAAGAATTCGTTATCCTGCAAGCCACACGAATATTAGGATTTACTCCTAAAGCTATATAGATACTTGAAACTTCTAGATCTTCATTGTCCATAAATGGAAACAGTTGCAGAACTTGTCCATTTGACAGTGTTTGGTTATCACCTGACATCATATGCTGAAATTCAACATAAAGAATATAAAACTTTGAACATGGGAATCTCTTCAGGCCATGTCTAGATACTAGAATAGTAAGAGGGTGGTAGAAGAAACCTTTTAAAATCTTCTATAAATTGGAAAAGATACTAGAAAAAGCAACCATGTGGTTTGGAAAAATTTTTATGGTATTGAACATTAGATAGTCAAAGAGGAAGCTATCTGCTCCACATGCAAGATACAACTACCATAACTGTCGCATATAAAAAAAATACTGAACATCAAACTGACAACCGGTAGCTAATAATTTGATTGAATTTCTCACCTTTAGCCATGAAGGGACATTGCTGCAATAGCCGGTTGCCAAAATCACTGAATCAATATCTAGGACATCACCATTAACAAATTCCACACTATTGTGCAAGAACCTCTTGATTCCAGGGACTACCTTAATCTCACCGGTTCTAATCTTTTTTAGTTCACCAATGTCCAAAACTGGTGTCTTTCCTTCTGTGTTCTTAAGATGTATCGGACCTTTTGATGGCCTTTTCAAACCATATTTTGTGATATTTCCAAGAACCAACCTTGCAGTGACCACTAATAGCTTGTCAACAAGCCATACCGGCATCCATTTCATCAATGACACCGCTACTTTGAATGTAGATTTTCCAAGAATTTCCCTTGGCAATACATGAACCTGTTGATAAGAGCAGAAAATAGCCATTTAAGACTTCAAATTTTTAAAAGAATCGTTTACAAAACAAAACCAGTGCAGAGATATAAGATGACTCACTGAGTTGCGAACAACCATTGATGGATGTGCGCTGTGATTGCAAAGATCAAGAGAGATTTCCATCCCTGAATTGCCACAGCCCACCACCAAAACATTCTTTCCTCGGTAATTCTCACCAGATTTATAGTCGCAAGAATGCATAACAAGGCCTCCAAACTCCTCTAAGCCCTCAAATTTGGGCACAACCTTCTCTGCGTTTTCTCCAGTTGCCACAACAAGCCACCTACAGATGTATTCCACTTCACCTTCACTTGAACCATTCGATGAAACAATCTTTACCCGCCATAAACCCCAAGTTTTGTCATAAAGGGCAGACCTGACCGACTCATTGAACCGGGGATTTATTTCAAAGTGTTTGGCATAAGATTCGAGATAGTTGATGAACTGATCTTTCGTAGGGTACTCTGGGAGGCTTTCTGGAAGAGGGAATCTGGGTAGCTGGCAGAATTCTTTGGGGAGATGTAGTTGCAGGCGATCATATGTGTGGTTTTGCCATAGGGAGGCAATGCAATGGGCTCTCTCAAGGATTATAAAGGGCACTCCTTGCTCTTGAAGGCAAGCACCAACTGCTAGACCAGATGGTCCTGCACCAACTATGACAGGTCCATTTACCCATATGCAGCGGCCTGAGAAGTTGTCTTGATTAGAATTTTCAACCATTGTTAAGAAAGTATTTGTTAAGCCAAGGTACAGAAGATGAGAACAAAGGAATAATTGTATTTTGCTAGTGTGTGGAGGGGGAATGAGGAATAGGGTGTGGTTTATATAGGACACTGCCCACCAGAGTTGCATGTGTTGTGGATTAGGATATGGAATTTGGTACTTGAAGTGGTTATTCTCAAACTAATATGCACTTGAACCAGTTGTTTTATTTATCAACATGAAGTACTAATTAATTAGGTTTCAATTACTACCATGAAAGTAAGCTCTTTGAAATGTCCATGTTATCTATACTTGTGTGGGCTCCTCCACTTGTTAGAAGACATGATCATATTATGTACGTGCCTGCTGCGGAGTGCTAGAATATTTTCATTGAACTGAACTCAGGTGAAAATGATATCTAGGGCGTGACTGTGACCGCCTTTTTACCTTATTTTGTGTTGGGGGAATATCTATGTCAATTTATATAGTCTACAAAGCCTTATACCGACAATGGATGAATGATGATTTAGAGGCTTTTGTTGACTGGGTGGTTAAACCAGACAATTGCAGAAAACACTCGATGATGAGCATCTTCAAGAGACCAAAATGGAGTTTTCTTTGTTTAGACAGACACCTTGTAAAAATTTTGGTATTGCCTTTGTTGTACTTGTATGCATTGTCACTATCATTTTTTTTTAAAATAAACTAGCAAATTATGGTGCCTAACAAGCTTCACTTAAAGGTAAACCTGTTCCAAATTATTCATCTGGAAAAAGTTGTGGAAAGAATCATTGTCTAGATTCGCCCAATAATGCATGTCATGTCTGATGGATTCTTAAAATACTAGCGGATAGAAAATTCTTTGCTAGAAGAAGCTTGTGATCAGTGTATGTAGTTTGAACATTAAATCATACTTTACCATTGCATTGCATGTTATATTTGTCGCCTAGGTATTGTCCCTTTCTTGGTTACTCTTTCCTTGGTTATGTTAGATTCAATGTTCTTTTATTTTTATGCAGTAGCATTTGGAGTTAAGGTCATTAGTAGGCAAATGTTTCTGTTAGTGAAGTTGTAGCTTTTACATCTCATCAAGCACTAGAGCTGATGACCTGACTAAATTGGAAGGGAGATATCATTCGAAGCGCAATAGGTCTTGTGTCTTTATCGATTTTCGTAAGTATGAACCCACCATCTTATTTTGGGGCTCCAATCATCTCATTTCATGAAAAGTTAGGAAAAGCAGCCCCATGGTACATGGGAACTTCTATGGGTCTGAAACTATAACCCCAACCATTTAGCAACATAAATGCACGTATCATCGAATTAGCAATGCATAGTTTGGGAAGAAATAGAGTTCCGCACATAAGTCGGTGTTTCAGATCATCAGTAAATACTGGAAAACAGTATTGCATACATATAGAGCTCTCTCCACAGCTAATAGCTTAATTTTAAAAATAAAGAATTGATTTTTAACATTGTAATTATGCATTCACGCCGTAACTAGCAGTTTCCCTATTGGAAAGAGATATGGCACTAGGTTGGGTGGATGGAAATGTGTTGTTTTCATTTACTGTGATGGAGAATTTTATGGAAAAAGGAGAATTGTGCAGTCCAAGTACCTAATGGATTTGAAAATGCATAAAAGGAAATTGCCATTCCAAAGAAGATTTGGATTTGATTTCCAAAAGCGCTTCTTGGATTTAGAAATACTAATTGACTTTTTTTTTTTTTTTTTTTTTTTTACCTTGGCTTAGTCATCACCCGATATCTGAAATTTTGCCTCGACTAATCTGGATCGACTGTTGTAGAGTCCGATCAGAGATATGTCTCCCAATATTGTTTTTTCGGTGTCTAAGAGGAATTAGACTCTCGACTTGATTAGGAGATGAAGGTGTCCACTCATCTATACGGACAAGTATGATAAAATACTAATTGACTCCGGACATTGATGATCTTGCTGCAATCTGTATCAACCATGAGCCGATGCTGACAAGGATAAGCCCCGATGTGCCCACATGGAGTAGGTATCCAAGTTGCGGCCCATCGGGTCCACACAGAAACTCTTATCGGAACTTGGAATCACATTCCCATACTTTGTTCTTGGTTTCTTGGCTCTTGCAATGGAATTTGCAAGATAGCCTTTGGTTTTGGTCCACAAGGTTCAATTTGTGCCAACCATATCATACCAAACTCCTCTCTCATTTTGTGTATCTTTCCAAGTTCCTATGGGAGTGACAGCAATTTGTATATGACACTAATTCATGCATGGTATTTACATTATCAAAGTGGGAAAATGGCAAATTGGGTTTTGAGGAAGTGCATGTGCGTGAAAGCTTTTTGGCTTCCAGGAAATGATTTCTCTTCTTTTCATGCAAGGATAAGGAGGAAATTGTTGTCTTTTGCTATTAGCTTATATTATTCTTAGAGGTTTGGAGTTGTATCCATGCTCATTCCAAAGTTGCATTGGCCTGCCTTTTACCCTTAGAGGTGTTAAGTATGTGTGCGCGTGTGTGCATGAGAGAGAGAGAGAGAGAGAGAGAGAGAGAGAGAGAGAGAGAGAGAGAGAGAGAGAGAGAGAGAGAGATGAACTTTTTAGAAATGCAGAGATCCTAGAGAGAGCCAGCTTGTTGAGGGCCTACTCAAGGTTATGTGCCACTCCTCCTTGGCTATCTACTTTTTGGTTGAGGAAGATGGGGTCTGTACCAAAAAAAAAAAAAGGAAGATGGGGTCACAATCATCTATTCTCTTCATCAAGCACCTTACATATTAAATAACTTTATGTGGATGGGTATATTAAGAATATCATGGTAGCTAAGTAGGTACTACTCAATGCCAAGAATAAAAGTCCAAGCAAGATGGAAGTTCATTGGCATATAAAGAGAAGAGAGGCTTCCAAGAAGTGAAGTAGCCATCACTCACTCATATGCAAACTACGGATCTCTAATCATAGCACTCATCATGGAAGTATTAATAATGGTTACTTCTTCACGGCATTTTCTATGTAATGTTATGCCTTTTGGACTGCTACTCTTTTAACTGCGCAGCTTCTCAGCTTTAGGAAGATTTTTGAGAAAGGGTAAGCAGTAACTCGTGATTTTATGGGTAAAAATATTAAATTTTTTAATTAAATTTTAAATTTAATAATTAAGAATGAAAAAGATTAAATTGAATTTTATAATTAAATTTAATTAATAAAAATATAATTTTAAATATCGAACGGTAAAAAAAAATTGATGCAATGCAAACGTTTCCCTACAAACAAGAAGGAAATACATTTGAGTTGGAAATGATTTTGAAATTTGGAAATGTCCAATAATAATTTGGAATCCCGGGAGACATTGTGTACCCGTCACATGGTAGCTGGGGCACATCTTCCAATGCTTCTCTTAATGAAACATCAAATCTCATAACATACTTGGGGCCCGGGGATTTTTATTTCTCGTGGAGCTTTTCGTTTACCTCTTTCAACCCTCAACATCTTCCTGCAATAATTTTCTTTTTTCCATTAAAACAAAAGTTCATAATCTATATGAAATCGATGGTACCCCACAAGACATTTGAAGAAAATTTGAAACTTCGTCGTCTTTACCTTTCATGGTGGGATGATGGCTAATGTTCGATAGCTCTTTATATTATTGAGAGGTTTACCAATATAAGTGATTCTTGAGTTATAAAAATATGTGAAAAGAATTATAGCTCTTTATTGCTCATAATGCCATTATATGTTAGAAAATAGATGCAATAATGTCCATTAGTTCTCAAAGAACATTTAATCATACTTTTCCCCTTTTTATCTTAAATTCATCTTTTCTTCTAGGAACACCTAGTTAATTCCATGATTGTATACTAGCATCCTTAATTAAATTTTCATATTCTAGTTTTATAGATGAAAAAGACAGTTGATTGGAGAATTTTGTCTTTAAGAGTTAAATCTTGTTTGAATCATATTTAATCGGATTCAACGTGATTATCGATAATTTACAAAAAAAAAAAATCTCTTTTCTTGACTTTCTATTCTCAAATCATCCTCTTTTTTAATCTCACGTTATTATTTGTACAAATTTATCAGCAACTTTTTAGTAATATGTAACTGTTGTTCATCTTAATTTAGATAAAAAAAATATTGATGCGATTTTTCTAATTTGGCATAAAAATATTTATGTAGCAGACACATCAATACCACATAAAAAATCTCGGGATTTATTTAATGATAAGGTATAAATTTTGTTAATAATTCTGTTATGCAATTAGAATTGGAATCAAAATTAAGAATTTACCGATCAATAGAAAAAATTGAAAGATTTAAAATTAAATCAAAAAAATGGATAAAAGGTTTAGGACTCTATATGTAATTATTATTTAAAGATAAAATGCCTAAATTTAGTCTTCATTTTCTATTCTTTAATAAATATATTTAGCATATAACTTAATTTTGTACTTAAAATTTTAATTATTTTTTTTAAAAAAAAGATGGCGCATGATATATTTATTAAAAATTATTGAAATAAGCATATAAAATCTCCTCCCCCCCCCCCCAAAAAGCAATTAATAGAGGTTATATATACATCAAATATATTTATGTAGACCCACCAAATCCACATCACAAAACTCAAACATATAACTTTTAATAATTGTCATTATTGTATGCATGTACCATATGGGTTGGGGGTAGCTCATAAGCCATCACAAACCTACACTCTCTCAATATAATATATATATATTGGTACTTGCCTATCGGTCGATATCTAAAAATTTGAGTAATCTATGATTTAATTTAAGAATTGACTCTTTAATTACTTATGTTTTTAGACTCAAATTTAAGATTTTGATTAAATAAATTTAATATTTTATTATTAAATTCAGATAGTGTGTGTATGAGTGTATGTATATATATATATATATATATATATATATAAATTCAAACATTAGTTAGAATTTTATATATTAAGAAGCAAATAATTATTGTTCACAGCTTCGTCGCCTTTTGCTCATAAATTTAATCGGGGCCTTCTCCTTTATAATCATGGCTATAGAAAATCCTTTGCTTGACTTTTATTTGTCGTTTTCCTTCGCAGTCAGTTAACATTTTAATTAAAAGATATATTAATTACCATCCATCGTCATATCGCATGAATCATGAGAGAGAGAGAGAGAGAGAGAGAGAGAGAAGGGCTGAAAAAGCATTGCTTTCTCTCCTTTTTTTTTTTTTTTTTTTTTGTTTTGGGCGGGGAGGGGGGGTGTCCAAAAGCATTGTTCTTCTTTAATTAGGTCACATGGGAACATGAGAAGCACCTAAATAAACAGAAAAAGGCGAAGTTGCTCACTAGTCTATAAGGGCAACTGGGATGAATGATTTGCACTTCACCATTCTTGCCAAAGGAGTTTTGAATCATGCTGCCGTTTTGAATTTTTTACTCCCTTTTTTTTTTATCAATGTTCTTCCTCAACCAATACCCATTTTTTTTAACATTTAGAAATATTCTTTTATATATATATATATATCTCACAACAGCTTTATTTACCTAGCTTTTAAATAAGAAAAAAATTGTAATTTCCATAGAATTCTCGAATATAATCTTAACCCATGATTATATAATTACAAATAGCAAATACATTTAATAATCTATATATTAATTATTATTTTTGGGAGAAAAATATGACATGTATTATAAATTTACAATTTTTAATGGGCAAACAAATTTAGTGTTATAATATTTAAAATTAAATATGAATTTTAGAAAAAGAGGGGCAATTATCCTGCCATTATATATTTTTCTATAGATTAAAAGACTTATTTACTTTGTTTTTGAGGTACTGAAGCATCATAAACAATGTGGGAGGTAGATCCTTAATCAAAATCTCAAGTTTGATTCACAATTTGAATGCGGAGTAAATTATATTGAAAGGATAACTCTTTAAATTGACCTCTGTAAATTCCAGATTAGATTAATCGAAATATAATTTTGAATACCGATCGATATAATATAAAAAAATAACATTATGTAAGTTGGCCATTACAAACAACAAACTCAACCACATAACATCATTACTTTGTGTACTTGATTAATGAAGATGTAATGATTCAAGTTCTTGTTTAAGGATAGATGTGAAGAGAAAAATAACACTTTTTAAGAAAATTATAAAAATAAAAGAGAATTAGGATTATGCACTTTTGAACATCACAATCAATCTATGAAACCATATTTTATTGAGAAAATATTAATTTTGGTACAAAAACTTCCTGATTTTGAAAGGATAAGATTGACCCATTACTTAAAATTTCTATAAAAAAAAAAAAAAAATTAGAGAAAAAGCATCTGCCTAAAAATATAATGGTAGAAAATTTGATTTTTAATAGCATCTGGCAAAATAAAGTAATGTCAAGCCCTGACCCCATGTGATGGGCCAAGCCCCTTAAATCAGAAATAATTTTAGAAAACCTAAAATTTGATTTTTTTTTTTCCTTCTCAATATCAAAACTAAAATTTTCCCTCTTCTTTAATATATAATCTTTATATACATAAAAATAGAGTTCAGAAGGAATCTTTGAAACATTAGTGAAATAATTTGGTCATCCCAATGTATAATAATTCACAATTATCAAGGCAGAATAGATTCAACTAATGATTTTGTGTTGGGAGAATTTATGTAAATCGTCCAGATGCAAATGATAGGGACTGCACTCTGCACCCGCAAATGCAACATCCCTCGTTTCCAACCCTTTTTTTCCTGTTCAATTGACTAGTCTTTCCACATGTTACTTGCACATGGACTATCAGATTGATGGCCTCCCAAGACAAGAAAGATACCTGGTACGTGATGTTGAACTTGATAAATGGCCTATTTTTTTTTTTTTTTTTTTTTGACCCAAATGGATTTCTTTTACCATAAATCGATATTTAGATTTTGTTCGACTAATTCAATTTAAATATTATGAAATGTATTAAGAAGTCGGTTTTTCTAAATTTTATTTCTTCACTCTTATGATTCAAATCTAAAACCTATGATTAAAAAATTATAATATTCTACCGTTACATCCAAAGGAGTTCCGTATAAAACACATAATTTGGGTATATCCTTCTCGCACTCAAAACTCAGCCTTGGGTCCTTTAAAAAGTAGTAGATTTCCTGCTATTTGACATTCACCAAAACTTACATCACAACATCTTATTAAAATTTTACTTTTATTTCTTTAAATTATATTTTGGTTAGACATGCCAATATATGATTGGACAAGTAGATTGCACAGAAAAAGCTAGTACATGTAATTCACCCAACACAAGGCTTAGTTTAGAATGATCCATTGAAGTTGGCTAGTAGTCTTATCACCAACATTAGCTCACCTTGCATTTGGTCCTTCCAGAGGTTCAAACCCACGACACCAATAAAAAATATAATTTTTTAATAAATTACGATTATCCAATAATTATTTTAAATTTAACTAAATTTAATTCAAAATTGAATTAGATTTTTAAAATAAAATTTTCTCAATATCTATTTTTTTTATACACAAAACTCAAATTTAAAATTCTGTTCAAGAGAAATCAATAGTAATTATTGGATTGACCATAAATTTTTTTTTTTTTTTTTTTTGTATTATACCAACTTACAGTGGCCCAATTAAGGAGACTACTCTTCTAATATAGTTTTTTTTTTTATATTTAAAACGCGAATCAAAATCATGACTTTTATTTTTATGTAAACATCTATTCACTTCAAATCATATAAAGGTAGGGATCTACTCCCACGCGAATAACTTATCATTTTTCTAACAAGATTTTAACGGATAAGATTCATTGCACACATGTATTCAAGCAAACATTCTACATACATGTTTCTATCTACTTTATTTATTGCCCAATCAAGAATACACATACATATATATTGAATACAATCACAATGATAACATATATCCAATAATTTTCTAATAAGCAAAAAATTTATTAAAATAATTATAAGAATAATGTAAAAAAATTATTCTAAACCCAACTCATGTGCTTTCAAACCATACCATAATCAACCCTTCTTTTTTAAGCCTACCTTTCCATTTTTATGATTGATTCTAATCTTAATCTAAATTTATTAGAGAGATTTATATGATATGAGTTAAGACAGAAATAAGTTACATTTCTTATCAATTTTTTCTCCAATCAAACCAGTCATTCATCCTCCCTAAGTCCATTCAAATGCACCAATCATAAAACCTATAAACAAAATGTTCAAAACTAATGATCAATTAATTTTGATTCATCATATCTATTTCAAGGATATGTTTTCTTCCTTCACAAATATTTTTCTTCTAATTTCAAGTTTAAGGGACAAAAAGAGATTTATTTTGCATAAACACATTTCAAAACTAAAGAAAACTATAGATGTATTAGGCAACTAGTGTATCATTGTACAATGGAGGAGGGGGTGGTGAAGTGTGTTTCTAAGATCAACTTCTCCCACCACATTACATTAAGATATACATGCTTCCTTCCCTACTAATCTTACAAAGAATACTTCCCTAACTTGCTAAAATCCAAAAGGAGAGAAACCACACTAAAATGGTAAAAACTGACCCATGCCCCTTTTAACTATACGAACCAACCTAATGGAACTTTACAACCCTAATTTAAAGAATGATTTTACATATAGGGCAATGGATGATAAAAAATGGGGATGGATTTACATTGAGGGCGTCAACAGGGGAAGGACAAAAGACAGTGGTCTACAAAGCATTGCACAGAGAGAAAGAGAGAGAGAGAAGAAACCCATGAGAACCAAGGCCTTAATCCTGTAAAAATTGGAAGGCTGGATTCTCTAGAAGTTGGGAAGCAGTTTTTACTTCTGAAAATTCTTTTTCTTGGAAGCAACCAGAAATGTCTTCGACTGAAAATGGAATGCTGCATTTACAATGCGTTAGGAGTTTGGCACATGAATTCTTTTCATATCAAGTGGAAGAAAGTTCAATTGGTCGTTATACCTGGAATTGTCATCTAATAAAAAGGAGTTGCGATCTAAAGCACCGGAGTCCTCAGTCATTAGTACTCTCATGCTGGCTATAACCTGCAAATAAAACATTCAAGGCACCATAGGCGAAAGAATAGATGCAACCCTAAACAATTAATAGTCCAAAAGAAAAATTTTGAGAAATAATAAACAACAATAACAAGAAAACTTACATTTGGAGATACACTTCTTGTATTGTAATTCTCATCCCAATATAGTGTACATATTCTATAAAGTTGTTGAACACTAAGTATCTGGAGAAAGAAACCATCCGATAAGAGAAGAAAGAAATTTCCCATCTGACTCCATAACTGTCCAAAAATTTATAAACCATATCCACAATATTGGCAAATAATTCCCAACTTACAAAGTGTACTAAAGTTCCCTCTCCCCCTTTTGTATGTGTACAGTTGTTGCAGGGGACATATGAAACACAAATACATGACACATACAAAGCGAATTTCCGAGCCAGACAAAAAAAGGGACAAAGAACAGAACTAAGATAACATTAGTTTTATATAAATCCCTACAATTATCATATAAATTTAATTAGCACATATAAACATAGAAGGATTAGAAAAATCAGAAATTTATATAATTTGAATGGCATTATAATTTGATCCTTAACTAGGTACTTTTGTAAGAATCTTTACAAATACAAATATTCAGATTGTATTAATAATAACTTGCAAAGTATCTTTTAGTGTTCGAGTCATCTATTGTGTCAAGAGGGAGTCCAAGAAGTGTGAAATTCCAAAAGAAATAATAAAATTTAGTCATGCCGCAAGATGTATCAGGCATTTCCTCCTAGTGTCCAACACAAAGACATTAAGGGTCCATGCTTTCAAAGATCACCACTAGACCAAAGACTCGAACATAGTCATTTCTAGGATTGGCTAAATGTAGTGCCTAACTAAATCTAATTTCACATTATGTTCTTTCCAATATGTTTTATTTTTTAACTCAAGACTGATCAATTATGGATAGTTCATGGATCCCACAAGCAAGAGAGTGAACTCACAGGGCATAGGTCAGTAGTAAGATCATCATAGGAAATTCTAGACTTCTGATGTATAACCTGCACATATAAGGTGCTGGAGTCAACAAGCAAGAAAAGCCAAAATATCATGTCATCTATATACAAGAGAATGAAATGCTCTTTGCAATAGCTGCAGCGATCATTAGCAGCTAACATCATATATTTTAGTTAAAATGCTTGCTACAAGATATGGAAACATGCGTTTGGAGTATTAGTGCATCCAAAATGTGTCAAAATAAAAGATAACTAATGTGATCATAGATATGGTTGGCTTAGGGTCAGACACATCACCAACATGGCAAAGGGCTTGCCCTGTCTGAAACCTGATCAACTATGGCAATTTTGCAATTTTCAACTTGACTCCTTAATCTAAAAGTAAATTAATAAAAGAAATAAAACCCTCTTTTGTTGTATGCATGAATTTCCAAACATTCACAATAATTTTTTAATTTCTCAATAAGTTATCAACATAAGCTCAAATACTGTTTCCCATTCTACATGTATAATTTTACTTAGTATGTTCATGCTGTTTTGTTCTTGTGTTCTTTAATATTGCTGTGTTAAGTATGACCAAAAGGTGCTTACTTATGAAATCAATAGACTACATGAAATGTGGTCTATTTTACAGATGAATATTAGAAAGAGAGGCTTATCCTTGTCAAATTTAAAAGACAGCTCCCGTCTTCCTTGCAGAAAGTAGGCATGCTTCCAACAATAATATATATATACACATATAATATATATGCTTTATGAATAGAGAAAAGAGGGGCTTATGGTGATTCAACTTCAGCTGGTACTTTTTGGACCAAAATGAGGAGGTTTCTTAATAACTAACCAACAATCATTTATCCCTAGTTTTCCTCATAAAACTTCTTTGCAATCCTTCTCTTCCCTTTTTTGCATGTTTAGAGCAGTGTGCATTCAATACTTGTATATATGAAACCAAAGCCCTCCCATAAGAAAATTTAAAGGACTGCTTCTCTGTTGTTGTGGTCTTCCTCTTCACCATCCTTGGGATAATGAGAACCAGAAAAAGAAAAGAAGTAACAGATATACATGAGCCACAACAACCAAGTATAATCATTCTTGCTTTCATAACATCAAGCTACTTTAGCCTTACTATAAATCTTTCAACTATTAATCAGGGATGATTGACTTAAATACAAATAGTTAGTTCCCTGTTGACATCTTTCCATAAAAGTCAAAGATACACGCTTGGAACATTAAAAAAATGAAATAAAAAAACTCTCAATCAATATGAACAGTCCATTGACAAGCATATGAATGATGCCGCGTATAAAGTAACATGAATGGCCTATAAGTGTGAACTACAGAAGTAACATCCATATCGAGTTTTGCTATGAGAAAAGAATCATACCAAAAAGCCTACAGCTTGTCTTATGTGCTTAAGCTCATCCCAGGATGAACCTGCATACTGCAATCAGAGAATGGTCAGAAAACATAAAAATAGAGGTAAAAGTAGGCAAGCACCAAGATGTATATATACATATATGAAGCGAAAACAAAAAACTGAGCAATCAAGCAAGAGTGAGATAGAAGTTACAAAAATGGCACACCTCTTCTTTAGCTTGACCACACCATAATTCCAGTTCAGCCAATCCGGCCTTAATATACTCCCCGTTGCTAAAAGAACAACACTCCCTACGAAGGAGAAGGCTGCAGCGGCATACAAATGAGCATTGTGATTTTACATCAATAGCATGAAAAGATAGACATCAGCAGATACAAAGGTGAAATGGCAGCATACCTATTGAAAAGCTGTACATTGATATATGCAAATATCTGAGTAAAAATCTTCTGGACAAGTACGGCAGGAACCTAACCATAAACAATTATAAGCTTCAAAAAAGAAACAAAAATGAGAGTGGTCTTAGAAAAAGGAGCTTTAGAGGTGCCAATTTCTCACATAATTATCCATCAAGATACTGAGAAGCGAATTAAGGCAATTAATGATGCCCTGCCAATGACTAGCTGGAGGGCTATTATTGCCAGATGATTGCCCAGATAATAGGACAGTAGCTTTTGATGTCCTTGGTGCCTGCTCAGAGATGGTATGTAAGTTGTAAATCCTGATTTGGTGAGATAATCTTCAAAAGAATTAATTAATACCACTAATCATTAACAATGCTTCTTCATCCACTGATACAATGAAGGCTCCAAATAAAATTAAAAGGTATTCTTAGAACATCCAACATACAACCCGGGCCACAAATGGATAGTGAAACCATGCATGTTGTATAAGATTAGTGATATAATAAGTGTGTCAAGGATAGGGTACCTTGTATCATATGAATATAAAATAAAATATCAGTTTTTAGAGATGCCATGGTAGCATAATAATACATATCATATCCTGTTAACACAGAAAGGCATCTGTACTTACCTCCCATCCGCTACTTTATGTACATTCAATGTTACACTTTGGAGAGGCAAAAAGGTTTTGAATAAGAAGAAAGAAACAAATAAATAAAGCATTATAGGGGAAAGAGATTCACATCCGGCATGAATTTATCATCATAGAGATACAATTATATTGTTTGTAGCAAGCTCCTGTACATCATGTAACCTTACATACAGGAGAAACGGCAGAAACTGTACTTTCAAACACTCATTGTAGCAAACATAATCTACCATTTGCACATCATGTCAACACAGGAATATTAAAAATAAATAAACTTAAAGAAAAAATCCACTTAGGGGAGAAAAAGGGAACTCGTACCTGAATACAAGAAGAAAGCAGTGGTCCAAGGTCCCTCTTCAAATTATCTCGAATTATACCATATATTTTCTCCACATAAGCCGTGAGCTGCTGCTTGAAAAGCAAAGCTGGATATTTGGCCTCAACTTGACGCACTACATCTGCAGAAAGGTTGGAGGAGGAAAGAGAGGAACGAAACCCCTGAAAATAACATAAACAAAAACAACATCATCTCTCAGCAAATTTAAAGTTTAATAATAAAAAAGCAGAGAGATTTTGTCACATCCTTATAAAATGAGTTCAATTAAATTATGCAAGGTAAAATAAAATTAAATATACAATTAAATAATGGGTAATCTAAACATGTGAAACAATTTTTTGACATACACAGATTCCACAGATATATTATATGAAAAAAAGAATCTAAACAAACAAAATATCAGGCAGGTCAAAAATAAAATATATTGTCTCATTACCTTTGTCATTCTCCCAAATAGTGATGTTGGAGTAGGAGGTTTGCTAGCTCCAACAGCCTTCAAACTCCGTTGCAGTAAAAACAGCAGGGTAGAAGTATTAGATAGCCAGTAGGCCATGTGTTCATTACTATCAGGGTTCTGCAAGAATATTGCACAAGAAGGGAGAAATTAGCTGCAAGTTGGCTTTACAGAAACAAAACCCAAGACATTATGTGAAAGAATAGAGGAAACAAAAACTATATCTGTGTGTGTATGTGGGTGTGTGTGTATGCATATAAGAACACATATTTAGTCTCATATCAACACACAAGAGAGACAATTAAGCAGCTCTGCCGCTTTATCATTGCAAAAATCCAAGCATTCACTAATTATTGCTCCGTTATATTCTGTGAAGATCAACCTCCCCCTCCCCCAACCCAAAAAAAATGTAAAAATAAAATAAGAAATGTAAGAGCTAACGAAAAGGATCAAGTATCCTAGCTAAGACTTCCAATAACAGGCTAGGTAAATAATGGAGCAACTTATCACTATGCCAACTCAGTATCAAGTCAGTAGCATCTCAAGCTAAGTCAAAAGTGGGCAAAGAACAACTAAAGAGGTGTATCTCAAGACTTTACTAAAAAAGTGAAAATAACTCCTTCGCAAAAATACAATAAGGAAATAAGATTGCTAGAATCCAGATTTATCAGCAGCTGAGATACAAGCATTGTCCATGACCGTCTTCCTATTCATTGATTTTTTAGTTGAGTAGAATAAGGGAAGATTCATAAAAAGAGTGTTCGTCCACATCAGTTCACCTCCATTGCAGATCCAATCGTCTCAATAAGATGATCAAATACACTAGTTCTTTCTGCTTCAAATAATTTCCAATGGAGAAGGCACTTGTATATTGTGAATGCTGCCACAGGCTTCCCCCGACTGAAACCAAGATCTTCTGTAATACATTTAATAAGCGCGTCCATATTCTCCTGCCGTGAAAAAGGATTATAAACAATAAGCAAGTCTTTCAGCATAAGATTTCGGAAGTAGAAGAGACTCTAGGAGTACAGGAGTGGGGTAAATGGATTCAAGGTAATGCACAATATATGATATCTGACATGTAATATTGCATATAATACAACTTAATGTAAAGTATTGTAATTTTGCGCATATGTTCAACCTTCTAATGTACTAATACTAGAATTTAACCCCACACTATGTGTATGAAAAGCATGTGGGTACTTTTGAAAATTTCAGGGTGAGAAAGTAAAGAGATAGGGATGTAGTTCCCAAAGAGAAGGTTGACAAAAATATAGGGAATGTGGGTGGTTATAAAATATTTGCTGGAATATAAATTTATCTTTAAAAAAAAAAAATTGAATGCCTTGTCAATTTTGTCGTTTATACTACACCCTGGTTAAAATTAAAAAAAAAATAATGGGGTAAACTTGTCACATCTGAGTGTAACCGGGCTTCAAAATTAAGATTCACCAAAAAATGAGAGTTCACAACAGATATATTTTGACCACATACATGCTGTCTCTCAGCTTGAGATCTCCTCAACCTGCTATCAGACGTGCCAAACTTCTTTACAGGTGTCAGTGGTTCCTGTGAGGAAAGCTTTATCTCAATAATCAATATCGTTAAGATAATACAGCAATGATATCATTAATAATATCAATATGTTTTGAGGTAACTCACGCCAGCTTTATTTTCTTCCATCACGTGATGCCCATTTTCCTTTGGCTGAGATTTGTATAAGAAAAAGCTTAAATAGATTCACCAGTGTGCCTCTAATCCATAATCTTAACCATTATGCTTACCATAGATGGCATCTTTTGAACTGGTGCATTCAACAACACTTGCTGCCGTAAAATTTGGTCCTCAGTTTCCATGTCTGATAGCCTCTCTTCAAGCCTACACATGAAGGCAACAATGTAATTAAACTTTAAAATCAACCAATAGAAGCTGTGAAGAAACCAAATACAGCAATTCCTTTTTTTTTTTTTTTAAAATATGATTAGCTGTCAAGAAAGTAAAGTCAAATTAGACACAAAATGATTGGTGAAGTCAAAGAAGCAACCTCTGCATGGCAGTCTTCAATTCAATTATCTTGGTCTCTGCATCCAAAGCTTGCTTTAGCCGCTCTTCACTAAGCCTGTTTGATTCCTGATATTTTCTTTCAGTTTCATCAATCTTCTTTTCTAGTGAACTTACCAAGGCCTGTAATGAGACTTAGCAAATTTTTATCCCTCATAACACAATTCTCAATACCAATGAAAAGATAAACCTAGGATTTGCCTTAAAAATCTGGAATTAAGGAAACAATGAAATTCTCTGCAATCATCACCTTAAGCTTTTCATTCTCAGTAGTAAGCTTATCCATTATTTCATTGTCAATAACTGGAACCTCTTGTACACTAGGGGCTTGCTCCGCCAAATTTTTTGCAGCCTCGCGTTCCTTAAAGAGAAGCTCTTTAGTTTCTTGAAATTGAAGTTGCATCTCTTGCAAAGCAGAATTAAGTTTAGCATTTTCCTGTGTTTTAGCTTCCTCGAGATCAGCCTATAAAAGTTGAGGGCATCAATTAGAAAGAAGCCAAGTGAGAGCACAAGAGATAAATGGAGTTGAGCACTATGTGCATGTACTTTTCCGCCTGTGACAGACAGACACTCGTCATTGCTTTCTCCTTTCATCAGCTTAGTGTATTCACATTGATTGTAAGTGTAACAAACCACAACTAGTAGGGTGAGAAGGTGTGTGATAGAGCTTAACTTGGAATATCTCAGTGCGATAACATGACAATTACAAAGTCCATCTTAAGAGCACATTTAATACTAATTGCAACAGATGGGTCCAGAATATGAGCCTAAGCAATAGAGTAGTACTTCAAAATGAGCTCTTTGGGTTTAGATTTCTTAGTTGTTTTGTAATGGTCTTGGAATATTTCAGGTTAAGCCCTATGAGACACCTATCGACCCTGTTGGTTGGACCCATCAGTTGGAAGTCAAATGTCAGCAATCTGTTACTCCCAACAACAAAAAAAAAAAAAAAAAAAAAAAAAAAACTGAGCCTTAATTTCAATATTTGGGGTCGGCCATTTGAGAAACAAATTGGAAAAAGGTAGAGAAAAGAAAAAAAAAATAAAAAAAAATATATATTTATATAAAAACAAAAATAAAAAGAAAATAAAAGAAAGGGAAAAAGAAAAATAAATAAATAAATCAATAGATAACTATATAAAATATATTGGTTTAATTTGTGCGGATTTTTCTACGCCATCCAATTCTTCAAAATACCTATGTCTTAGTAGGGACATTGTGAATATCATGATTCTGCCTACATTGAATAGTAAAATAATAATGCTAAACCTACAAAATGCAATACAAACCATACAAACTCAGCAGTGGGTGATTTGTCACAATATTTTACTATATACAATTATATGCGTTTCAATACGTATTACCCGGTGCTACATGAGAGTTTCTATGATGCATATTGACTTTAGTTCATGGGCATCGCATTACTCAGTAGAATCATGGTATTGAGTTAATAGTCTGCATCAATTTTGAATAAATGTGCTTATAAGGTAAAGGAAAAAAATAAAAGAATGATAAATTAAAAAAAAAAAATCAGCTCGAAATTTTATGAAGCCGATACAACAAAACACAGTATATAAAAATAATTAATGCACCTGATTTAGACAATCCTAATGGTGAGCTAAATCAGTCATCTTAAGATGAGATGCATCAGCAAGAAACAGTCATACCCTCATTCGTTTCTCAAGCTGCAGACGCCATGTAAGTTCTTCAACTTCGTTCTCTAGCTTAGTTTTGGCAGCCTGGAGTGCACCAGTTTCCTTAGCAGCCTGCACAGACAGAGGAATGCTGATGATGCATGAATCATAAAACCACCGTAAGAAAGAAAGAACATATCAGTCTTCAAAAGCTTGAGAAGCATCAGGTTCCAAATTTACCGAAAAATAAGAAACATATTTCAACAGAAATGATCATGTTCCAATTGCCAATTACTTTGCACATGGGTATACATGGAAAAAGACAAGGGAAGCAGATAGGACTTTCAACAAAAGAAAAAAAGTATGATCTCCAAGCAAAGTTCACTGCTTTATATGGCAAAAATAGTATCCCTGTGCCAGTTATGCAGTACAAATGTTTTTATGCACATTCTGAATTCCCTACAAGAAGCCTGACAAACAATTAGCACCAAAACTAACTGTAGCTTGGGGCTAAAACATCAGTCGATGAGACTGCTCTCAAAATGGCATGGAACTACTATTTCCCAATTCAATAATTAGTGACACCAACATCAATAATCATACTCCCATTCAAAATAATTAAGCTGGAAGAAAAATATTTAAAAAAAAAAAAGTACAAAAAGAGGAGCAATGATACGAGAGGCACTTACCATTTTAAGTTTCCGGAGTTCTCTACGTGCAAGTTTTCCTCTCCAGGCACATTGTGTGGCAATTGCTGCTTTCTTTATCATCAAATAATGATGGCGGGCCAAATATTGTCGGCATTGACTCTGTCCAGACCACGAAGTCAGTATAAGATGTTAAAAACAACAACAACCACAACAACAACAAGCACCAAACAAACAAACAGAAAATGCCAGATAATCATTTAATGAAAGAAGCTTTTAGCCTAAGTAATCAAAAGCAAAAGAAAAATGACAAAGCTGGTAGGTTTTGAGGTGAGATTCAGGTCATTCCTGGTAAAATAACATAATTTTATCGATTCCATAATATTGTTATTGCTACATAAGTTGCAATATCTTAGGACACATGCAGCTTAATTCTCAGTGATACAAATTCTCCCTTATGCGTTCAATTTGTTTCACTAGAAGCCAATCCTTATCTGTAGTCGGGGAATAAATTTTTTTTTTCCTGAATACCATAATTTAACTAGTCATGGATTATACATAAAAAGAACGTAAATACGATCAAATGAATCCATGAGAATTTTGAATATATGCACAGTTCATCACCCATGCAAACAGGAAGACAGTTTGACCATGATGATTTCTTTCAATCAAACATGTTTCCACATGAAATATCCTTCCCCCCCCAAAAAAAAAAACAAAAGAAAAATACGGTAGTTACCAAACTCAGATTTTAGTAATAAGATACCTGGATAATAACAGCAGCTCTTGTCTGCTTCCTAAATCGAAGCTCCTTTCGAGCAGCCATACCACGCATCCCGCTTTGGACAGTTACAGCAGAAAAGCACAACCTCTTGTATGTGCTTGTAGCGAGATATGTACGTGCATTCTTCTGGATCTTCAGACAGGCAGCTTCTCTTTTCATGCTCTCAAAAGCATGACGTGCAACCTGCCCTGCAATTAGCTCAAAGAGAAGATAACAACGTTAGCAGTCTCAGCATCAGTATTCACTCGAACGTTTTTATAACCCAACTGAGCAGATAATTTATCAAGATGCATAAGCACAAGGATCATGGAAAATTAAGATCAGTAGAATACCAAAAGGAAGAGAAATTTTAGTATAATAAGAGACCGCATACAAAATTAAAAGGTGATAGTTCAATGCCTCCATGATATCCCCACAACACTAAGAACCTTCTACAACACATTCGACCAGAAACATTGCAAACAACATTCAGCATCATGCAAAGCACACTAAAGAAAGGACAGAGGAGCCAAGGACCATAAATTAATTGCCACCAAGAATTGAAACAGAGAATGAACTTCCTAACCATCTTATATAATGTCATTGCAGAAATGTATAACAACATAGATTGATAGCTTAAAATAACTCTTGCAGCCCTCCCCATTCAGCAACTGAAAATGCCAAAATTCTAGCAACAATTTAAAAGACTGCATCTCCTAATGATTAAAATCATGTATAATAAACAAATTCCGACACCAGTCCCCATCATCATCTCAATAACCAAGGTGAGAGGCCACTAAAACAACTTTATACTGGGTCTAAAGAAGTAACTCCAATCACGCCCCTACATCTCCACAAAACAGCAATTACCATCAGTGTGCAAGCTATGCTTCTTTCTTGTGTATGGCAGGAAAAAACCCTCAATCCTTGTCAATACATGCTATAGGTGAGCCTGAGTGGCTTTGTGGTGCACTCTTTGTGCACCAGAAGATAAAACAAACAAACATCATACCAGTATAGCACTCTGACTCGAAGAGTAGTTGCTGGTTCATGTGAAGTTGATGATCTCCCTTGCCAACAAACCAGGAACTCAAACTTCTAAGCTTAATCTAATAATACTTTTTGTTTCTTGGTTCAATAGGAGACTGTGGACCTAGGACTAAACAATGGAGGGTAACCATCTCCCACAAAACCACCTAATAAACAAAAGTCTCTACTTGGACTCGAACTCTCTCCCTCTAGGAAAGCTACTGAGTTTTTTAACTGCTAGGCTATGCATGCTTGTGATTACCGAAAATAATTACTGTTGCTAAATTTGATCCATATTCTTTAACATAGCAATGCAAATTCAATTTCTTTATGTGCCGTGTATGGACTAAGGGGCTTCACAGTGCACACTTACTGCTGCTGCAGGTGAGCTAGTGAACTACAAGCATCAGGCCAAGACATGACACTGAGCCCAGCGCAAATAAGGCCAATAGGACCTTGGCACAGAAGATCATTAGGAGAAGATATTTTTTAAAGAGAGAGAGAGAGAAGAAGAAGAAGAAGAAGAAGAAGCTACTGTAGCCTAATTCAAAAACAAAGTTAATATAGGTATCTCATTCCACCTATATGATTTTCCCACAGATTTTTTTTGGGGGGGGGAGACATGGCAGAGTACCTCTGCACAAGGCTTGAATCTGTATGGCAGACTGCCGTAGGAAAAGAAAGCTTTTACGAGCCAAGTAAGAACGAACTTTCCGCTGAATGACACTCGCTGATTTTCCCAAAACTTCACTTCTACGAGCATCTAGTTCTGCCATTTGACCAGCCCTAAGGAAGATTTTCGTCTTACCAATCTGCAATGATATTACATTGTTTTCTTAAATTTTAGAAGACACTCCAGGAAGAGTCAGACAATTGACAAAGATTTGACAATATGACTAATTATGTAATTATAGAAAACCATTTAGGGAATACCCATATCACAAGACAAGAGGAAGAAAGAAGTAATCACTTTCAAATTCTTGACTATGTTAAGGAAGCATAATAACTCTCTGAAAATAAGAACCAACCAAAATGGGATAGGATTTTTACCTGAAAACCTTTCAGATCCACCTTCTCTAAAATCCTCTTGGAAGCAATGATCTCATCACCACTAACAACAAATTTTTAGACAGTGAAAGTCAATAGGAAACCCTTATTAACAAAAATCAGACACAGCCACCCCATTTTTGAAGGGTGATGAAGGAGGAGGTGGAGGCCTTAAATTAAAGCATGAGAAAACCACCTTGCTTTAACTATATCAGGTGCAAGGATGGTAAACCGACTAACAAATTCATTGAATGGTTTTCGGGTAGGATATCCAGCACAACTGATTCTAATGGCCTCCATGACCCCCTAAAATGAGAAAAGGATCAAGTGCAGAGTGAGTATGAATAATAAAAGCAGCTAAAGGTTGTTTAGTTATTTTGCTTCTTATTTAAACATTAGTAAGATTAATAGTTTTATAACTTTTCATAAAATAGCTGAGGGATAAAATTTACCCCACATCTGAGTTGCTGAAGAACATTGTTGTTCTCAAAAATGGATGGCTTAAGAAGATTATTTGGCTTCACACAGCGAACATAATGTGGCTCAGTGGCACTTAATGTCTCAAGCAAAGCTTGCAGTTGTTGCTGCAAATAGGGTTTGGAATGAAAAAAGATGAAAGAAGTGTCAAAAGCAGCAGATAACTTCCTATGCAACAGAAACAACAGAAAGGCAACCGACCTTAAACCGAGAACCTATTGACGAGAACTTTGAGCTTTTTGAAGATTCCTCTGCTAAAGGTGGGAACAAGCTTGACACAAAGGGACACGTGGAAGCACTAAGGAGAGCTTGATGCTCAGCCACAACATAATCTTTGTTCTTGTCCAGGAAATATTCAGTTTGATAAGTGACCTGAAATTTTTTTTTTCTTCTTATTATACAATTTCCAAGATTTTAAAATTGCATATTGAACCAAAATTAACTCGGGACACTTACATCACCAGCATAGTGACAGATGGAAAAGTCAGTACGCGATAACTTGGGCTTGTTGAAACGCTTGTGATCTTTAAATGTTTGATAAAGCTTCTGTGCAAATGTTTCATACGTTGATCTCGGAAACATACTGCAACAACAAGAGCTCCAATAAGTATTATAGCAAATCATTCAACAGAGACCTAAAAAGTTGCCATTGATATAACTTAAATGCGTCGAACTTGTAAGCATGCTACAACAACGTCAAGAGCTCAATAAGCATCTCAGCAATCAACTCTTACTACAAACTAGTACAAGTGACTACCAAATAATGTCACAAATACTATCATCATGCATATTTCGAATAATCATACTTTAGATAAATGCTCGAGTGACTAACCAAGCCTCATCCAGAAGTGCAATAATGCCACCGGGCTTCTGAAATCAAATAAAAAGAGCACATCAGAAAAGCCTAAAAACCAAAGCTTGAAAATAGTTTATTTGACAAATGGCAAATGTTTGAAAGCAACATAAGAGTTTTTTTTTTTTTGGGGAGGGGGGGGGGTTGAGAAACCTCCTGGTTTCTTTGTGGAAGCCTTTTCAAAGACATAAGCTTTTTGGTTCTTGTCTACATCGTTTTCATCATTAGGGGATGTCTCTATGTTTCATCTCCTTTCAAATCTTTACAATGTATTACTCTGGCACTGTCTTGGTGGTTTGATCAGTGGGTATGTAAGTATAAAATAAAGGATGTATCTCTAAGTTTTTTAGTATTGACACCAATATGTTTCAATATTTGCAAATACGCATACGATTCCCAATAATTCCTCAAACAAATTCAAGTTTGGATTACCTGAATCGAAAAACCAAATGTTTTTGCCGTAAATGTCATCTAAGCATAAGAGATCCACCTCCCTTGATATGAAAATACAGTAGACTGAGAAATATGCATGAAAAGAAAGGGGATGCAGATTTGGCATTAATAAGGGGAACAAATTGCCAAGGCATTACTTGGCAAGAGTGCACTTGATGGGGACCAAAGCTACGATTGATAATCCTTTCTTTGGGAGGTTGATTAAGAATTTAAGGGCTAATGATGGAGTATTAAGCACTTCTTTTCTGCAGCAGAATCTTTTCTTTCTAGAAGTTTATTGTTTAAGTTAGTTTCTATTTTTTTGTGTCTAATTATTTAGCAAGTTACTTCTATTTTAATTATGTCATTATTGTTAAGAGTCATTGCTAACTCCACCATGGCCGGTACGCGTAGAGGAGGAGGGTAACGGTAGGTTGACGTGAGCGTAAAATCCATGTCTAAACCTTTGCCCTGATTGCTCTAAAGTCATCCTACATCAGCACTTCAATCAATTTCTCTTCTCCTTTGAGAATAGAAGGACATATAGTGAAAAACTGGAACTTAAAAGAGAGAAAAAATCTCACCTTTTCAATAAGATCAAGAATATCTTGATTATCAACAAATTCTATGTAACTCCAGTCAATTTCTTCTTTTGTGTACTCTTCTTGCTCCATCTTGAAAACATGCTGCAATGATCCATAAATTAAGTTTGGTAGACACACTATAGGAGGTATCCCTAGGTAAAAAGTTTGGGACAAACCTGATTGAAGTGCTGCTGAAGTTTCTCATTCGTCAAATTAATACAAAATTGCTCAAAGCTGTATAAGAACCATTTAACAGGTTAAAAAAGAAAATGTCACTTGTTACATTTCTGAGAATCTATTAGAAAATTTTCACATATTATAAAAATCATAAGCTAGAACAATCAAAACAAAGGCACCATCAAGGCTCCCCACCAAAAGAAAAACTTCAAAGCAAGTAAGCCACCTTGATGGCATTGGATACAATATGGTAAGTCGCTTAATATACTTACAAGCAGCACAAAGCGACCTAATTTTTGGTTTCACCAGTATCAGGATTATATTACATGAAACAAATGATTTTCATGCAGAATCCTGCAACAAATCAACCATTGTAAATGACAAAACAAAAGCATACCGATTAAGCACCTGTTTGTCTTGAAACTCTCAAACCCATAGATATCCAGTACTCCTATTAAGACTTTTGAATCCGGATCTTGACCAATTGAATTATTGATCTTGTTCACGATCCTGGCACAGAATACAAGACATTAATTGAAGAAAAAAATAGTTACAGCAGTAATACAATAGTAATCCTAATTTCTTTAGTATATTCA
This sequence comes from Dillenia suffruticosa, assembly GCA_033439265.1. Classification (NCBI taxonomy): domain Eukaryota; kingdom Viridiplantae; phylum Streptophyta; class Magnoliopsida; order Dilleniales; family Dilleniaceae; genus Dillenia; species Dillenia suffruticosa. Next base: position 15,176,108 of record JAVTVX010000001.1, read on the forward strand.
GGTTCATCATAGCCATCATTACCAATCAAACAATCTTGAGTAGACAGTTTTAGCCAAAGCATCCCTACTGACGGCAGCAGCATCTGGATCAATCCATTTTGTTATGGTCTCATCTCGTGTTACTATCACACGTTTGCAGAGAGAATCTTCAAGAGACTTCTCATCACACCTAAACAGGAGTTGCAGTTTAATTTTCCTACCACATCTAAGTATATATATTGATTATAACAGGGAATAACAAAAAGGAAATGTTCACTGACATAAAAAGTTCTGCAGCTGTCTTCAAATGGAATCTGGATTTATCATCCTTGGGTTCAGAAGAATCTACTTCCTCCCCCTTCGCAAATTCAATGTTGCCTAAATGTAGAATAGCAGCAACAACTCGAAAAATTGCATCCTGAAAAAATTATTGTCCAGATTTTCAGACATTAAGCAACAGGATGCCAACTTTTCAAGCATGTCTTAAAGACAAAAACATACCTGCTCCTCAGTGCTGATACCAACAATATCCAAAGCCCTCCTAGTGTCAAGGTACTCCTTGGATTCATCCACTCCATCCAGCTCAAAGCAATTTGATTGGTTCAAATAGTGAAATGTTCTTGGGTTCCCCAATTTATACCTCTCAATATCCTGAATGCAGAAGAAAAACATATCAGAGGGCCACTGAATAAATGAAAGATTGAGTAAAAAACTGGAATACAGATCAAATATATTACTTTAAAGTGATCAGAATCCTGCAGCTAGCCAACGAGTCATGGAACTAGACTCACTAGTTATTGGCTCTTGAATCAATAATGTTTTTCCATGTGGTGCTTTATACATACAATATTAGTACACAAGGAATCACTAACTAAAGTGTACATCTCATGTTACGCATATATAAGCCTCAAAAAATGAAAAGGTATATTAAAGCCTTTTTTTGATTCGATGGGAGGGGATGTCCTTTAAAACATTTTTGAATGTGTTTATTGACATAGAGGGAGAACAAGAGACTCCATCCGTCCAACACCTAAGAAATTTGTTTCATCCAAATTTGGAGGGGATTGGAGGAAGTGGGGGCTTTAATAAAATTTTCTTATTTACCTTCAAAACAAACTAGCAGTGTATGACCTTCCAACACCCCTCCCCCTCTTGGGAAATCCAGACAAAGGATACATGCACTGAGATTCTAAGACCAGGATCTAAGGATTGGCATGAATAACACTTCAATTGATATTGCTACCAAAATTTATTTATAAAAAAAAAAAAAAAAAAAAAAAAAAAAAAACCACTTTAGCTTGGGTCTTGAATATTTGCTCTAGGGCAAATAATGAAATGCAGTATCAACATCAAATTCAATCTGCTATTTACATACACATTAAAGTATTTTAAACCCTCTGGATTTTGAGCATCATATCTTTGGGGTCAAATGTCAATTCATATTCCTCGAAGAGAAGAATTAAATTCAACAACAACAACAACAAACTGAGCTTTATTCCCAAAATTTGGGGTCGACCATTTGAGAGACAAATTTATAAAAGATAAAAAAAAGAATAAAACAAGAATAAAATATATATATAAATAAATAAAAAGAAAAAGAAAATATAGAAAATAAAAGAAAAATAAAAAACAAATATATAACTCAATAGATAAATATATAAAATATATTGGTTTAATTTGTGCGAATTCTACTACACCATCCATTCCTATCTAAGATCATTTCCTCTTCTAAACCCTTAACTTCCATGTCTTTACAGATAACTTGTATTCAAGTTTTCAATGGTCTACCTCTACGTTTTACTAGATTTCCTATATTTAAATTCTCGGTTCTCCTAACCAGTGCATCTTTGGGCCTTCTTTGTATATGCCCGAACCACCTCAAACGACACTCTCGCATCTTATCCACAATTCATAATTGAACTAACTCCCAATTTATTACGAATCTCTTCATTTCTAATTCTATTTCTTCTAGTTTTTCCACACATCCACCTAAACATCCTCATTTCTGCTACACTCATCTTTTGTTCTAACAAAAACAGCAATAGGGTGCATAAGGCTCTGAAGTGAACTACTCTCACTCAGTTTTAAACAAACTGTTTAAATGTAGGGATGTTCATATCAAATCTTTTACCAGTAAGATTAGCAACTTATCCACAATATAAAGGTCCAGTATCGTTGGACCGTGAAATTTGGTCACCATTTGTATGGTAAAGAACTAGCAGGGAACCTAGTACCTCTGGTGGAGCTGCACAAAGCATATAAAAACAATGATAGTTTCTCTCAGGATCTGATAACTGACAAACACGCGACCGTTCAAGTAGATAAGTCCGAATAGCAGCACCAGAAATCCTCCCCCGTTGATCAAATTGAATCTCCACAAATTTACCAAAGCGACTGCAATTAAGTGGCATTCAGTTCAAACAGAAAAAACAGAAAAAAAAAATACACACCCCCTATTTCAACAAAAGGTTTCAATTCTAGGTTTTCCTCACCTGGAGTTGTTGTTTCTGACAGTTTTTGCATTACCGAATGCTTCTAGAACAGGGTTGGACTGTCAAAAAGACAACAAAGAATAAGCTAGTTCAGATTCTCGGTATCTAAGAGTGCAGCACCACTAATAAAGATGCCAAAGTACTTACAACCAAACAAACAGCTGAATTATAAAGCACAAAAGATAGATTCAAACAGGAGAATAGGCACAGTCTGTTGATTCCAGGTGCAAGCAGAAGTATCATAATTTACTTTACAGTGTGTTTGGCAAATCTTGGCTACAAAGACTACTTTTTAAGCTAAAAGCTCTACTCCATCAACAAATTTCAAAAAAATAATATTTTCATTGTATTCGGTCAAGAGATGGTCAATCAAAACCCGTTTTTCCAAAACCACTCTAGAATTTTAGGTCATAAATGTATGCAGAACTCACACATCTAATACTTTACCATTCAAAGAAATACATTTTTAGAAGTAGAGAGGAAAATAAGAAATAGCATAAAATCTTGGTATGCAGATGTTTCTATATCACTCTTTCCATTTCTTATTAACCGATCCATTTTTCAAGAAATGATATTCAACTTCAAAACAATAATCAACGAGGTCAAACCAAAACAAAAGTAAGATGGAGCTGTCTATTAAGAAAATAACAATTAACTATTTTTCGGGCAGCACAAACATTTTGAGCAATCAACTGACATTGACAGTATAAGAGCAGGAAGCCCAAGTTCAAAATTTGTCAGGCCTCTTTTATCTGCATTCCAATTTCTCATGTTCGAGACTTGTTAGTCATTTTGGGAGCACTTGAGTGAGAGGGTTAACGTATAAAAATAATTGATTCACTCTCTACATCAAATTAAAACTATTCAGGGACTTGCTGTCAACCACCAAATCCCACAAATGAGGAGAATATTTGAGTAATAATATTTAATTCACTCATGCTCATCATTTTAGGCTTGTGGAAAATTTTTGATGTTCCAAAGAAGGTCCCAGAATACACAAGCAACAAACAGGGCTCTTCCATTGACTCTATGCCTAAAGCAGTAAGGCAAAGGAAATGCACTGCATTGGAAATACAAATAATGGAAACACAAACAGCATTTGGTTGCTTTGCTGTGGCCCTACATGGAACTTATCACTGCAAGCCATTTTACAGATTTGTTACCTCTAAGACTTTCTGCTCCACAGTGCGCCCCCCAGATGCAGCTCTCCCTCCCATGTATGCAAGATAATGCATAAGTGTTTTTGTGCTTTCCGTTTTACCTGCTCCACTTTCTCCACTAACTAAAATAGACTGGCTTTTCCCCTCATTAACCATCATTCTGCATTTGATTATGTTTTTGTGAATGAGACAGTATTGAAATTCACAATCAAATTTCTTTAAGAAAGCAAATAATACTAGCAATTAGAAGAAGCCATGTTTCATTGGTTTAAAAAGACTATTTCATATCACCTGTATGCAGCATCTGCAACAGCAAAGGGATGGGGGCTCAACTCGCCAAAGGCTGCCCCTTTATACTGTTCCATCATATGATTATCATATAAATGAGGTAGTCTTCGGAAAGGGTTAACAGCAATTAATATATTTCCTGTGTAAGTCTGTAATAGCAATAGATGGTGTTAGTTCAACAATCAGAACTATCCTAAGGTCCTGCGTACAAACAGCAGGCCAAAGCATGTGCTCCAGCTGCAACTAATGTTTGGTATTGTACATAATATTCATAAAAAAAACATGACACGGGTAGATTCTCTAACCAGCACACTAACATGCACATGCACGATCTCAAGAAACCAAACCAAGTGAGCATGCATACACTTTCAAAGCAGGACAGGCTTTTAAGCTTACTCACATATATTTCATTCATATCAAATCTAGATTTTAAATTTTGCAGAACCCCTGGTTCATGAAGATAAGCTAGCCTTGTCATATCATCAACACCACATGGAGGAGCTTCAACATCTTTTGGGTAGACACCGGAAGCATTAGCAACCACCTATATACAGAATATTAGAAATGCATTAGCTCATGAGAAATGATCTCAAACAACTTTTGAGAAAACAAAATAAGATTTCATGCAATATATCTTAAATATTTCATAAACAAGAAGGAGGGTGGTTCAATTTTATCAGATGAGTTACTTTTCAAAAGGACCCCCATAAGCAAAGATGATCGAAATGCTAGCAGAAAAGGCAGTAAAAGTAGCCTCCTCAAATTGGAAAAATTAAACAAATTTCTTATCATGCTTCATACTGATGTCAAAAAAAAAAAAAAAAAAAGCCAACAACAACAACACACACACACATACACTCTAAAGTATTGTTGTTAAATATACAAGGTGACCAAGTTCATGGGTCTGAATCCTGTCATACAGATACATTTTTCAGCATTGTTTAAATTTTACTTAATTTCCCAAAAATAGATTTCCCTACTTTCACTAAAAAATTGTTACATGCATTATATTAAACAAAATACAGAATCACAAATTTTGAACTCTGTGGAACACAATTAAGAGTTGTAAATAAAAATGATCTGATGGAAATCCATGACTAAGAGACTATCCATCCTTAATATAATTATCTATGCAAGAACTGACCGTCTTTCCTGATGTACAGTTTATCTTAATTTCTGCACTACTAACTTCGACAACCTCCCCATCTATCCAAGCTACCTCTGGATCCTCCACCCAAACATGAGATCCGACTATCACACTGGAAGCAGTCTGTGAAGCAAGCAGGATACAAATTAGACCAACCAAACAGAGCATGTATGACAAAAAATTTAGATTGTCAAAGAAAGCATTCACTCGGTAGTCAGTACCAAAAGACGAAAAAGCCTCTTTTTCAACATTAAAGAAACTTTATTCAAAACAGTAGCTCTGGTGATGAAGGCTATCATATGTAAATCTTAAGAAAATTAATCTCTGCAATTATTATGTATATTCATAGAAAAAGAAGAAGAAGAAGAAGAAGAAGAAGAAGATGCTAGCTAAACAGGAAAAAATATTGCTACTCCAGACCTTGGTCAAGCTTTATACCAGTTCAAAAGGTGAACTTTTGTGCCACACAACATGATTTGATATGGTACAAATAATTACATTTTTTTTTTTGAGAAATACCTACCCCTTATAAATGAAAATTCATCAAACAGGACAATTTTTCCAATCAAAATAATTTGAATTGCTCCTTTTTAGGAGAGATACCAAGACACACTAATTCGGAGGATCTAACTGAATATAAAAACAAAGATCGATACACATTACAAAGCATTATTGGACACGAAACAAGCAAAAAATGCATATAAACAAAGAATCGAGCTTTTCCTCTTTTGGGTTTGACAAAAGGGTTGGAAGGTCCAACCAGCACGGCTATTTCTTTAGGGAGTGACCTTGAGGGTCCTGAACCAATAGATGAACCTGTCAAGACAGACTCTGAAGTGCTAGCATTTCAACAATCATCCACACGGTCCCGCAAGCAGGTGTCAGGACATCGAGCTCACAACCATGCAGGCTTGTGCCATTAACCAATAAGCTACCACCTTGGTGGTAACAAAGACACAAGTTGTAGGGAAAAACTCGTGTGAACTTTAGATACTAACTAATAGGAAATTTTAGACCAATCAGCTGATACTTGGCACAAACTAGATAACACAATGCTGCCAAGAAGATAATCTCTAACCTAAATATAACCTAAAACAGCTCATTTCTATAAGTTGCAAACCTAATTACATAGAAATTTTCTTCGTCATTGCACCTAATGAATTTCTCAAACACTTCTACTCATCTTCACAGAATTTGAACAAAAATTTAAGGGGGAACCCAATTAAAACGAAGCCAAACCACAGATCAACAAATTGAACTTGAAATTGAGAAACCAGTAATGCACATTGCATTTTTGAAAGGAAATGAGAGAAAAGGAGCCACCATATTCGGACATCAAAAAATGGGCAATCCAGATCCGAGGCAAAGCCGTTCAATCAGAGATCAATCCCAATCAATGTAGACCTAACCATTCCACAGGATCCAATCTTCTGCAGTCCAATAGTACAATCAACGAACAAATTTCAAAAATGCACAAACGAAATGCGAGTTCCGGTCGTCAATGTCTGAAATTTTCCTTAAAAGGGAAGGGTTACATGAGAAGTCTGTCTATTGCAGAAGAGATCTCTCAAGCCCTTCCTCTTCTTCTTCTTCTCTCTCTCTCTCTCTCTCTCTCTCTCTCCCTGTCTGCTTCTTTCCGTTGCAACTCTGTCACAGGCTTTCGCAGCACAACAACGTGAACGCGCAAACTCAACCATGTTAGTTAAATGACGTAAATGTCCTCAACTGATTAGGTGAGTGTCTCATAATGTGTATTATCGTTTGAAGTTTCATTTTTCTTTATGCAAAGGACTCCATTTATTTTTCAATTTTTTTATCAACAATTGAATTAATAATTACAATTCTCTTTCACTATCGTAACGCAATAGAAGTGGATTTATATTTATTTTTAATGTCTTTAATAAAATATTATAATATATTAAGTTTATATAAAAAAATATTATTATAAATATAAAAATATAAAAATAAAACAAGTTAAATATTTTTAAGATTAAACTAATTATTAATTTATTTAATAAATAATATTTTTTAATAATTAATTTAATTTTGATATATAATATATGTTAAAAGGTTAGAATTATTTTTTTTTTTGGTGACATAATCGAGGGAGTCAACAATGAACAGAAGCTGTACTGGTGAAGATCGGCCGGTACGAATCTATTAGTGAAGAAACAGAAGGCGATTGAAGACTCGGGTGGGGTGGTGGCGATCGAGGCGAATCAAGGTGGAGACAATGTGTGGATTTCTCACTTTTTTCTGGAAATAGGAAGAACACGGATTTATAGAGTATGAACTCGAGTAGGGTTTTTGATTTTGGCATCAAATTGGCTATCGAGATTCATGTGACAGCTTCGAAAGTTCATTTGGAGGCTGTTGGAAGAAAAGGGAGAACTAAAAGATTTCGAGTTCTCCATCAACGGTGGACCATGATCTACGCTATGGAAAAATTGGAAGAAAATGTCACGGTTTTAAAGATTTTAAGGTTGTTGATATAACAAATTTTTCATCAAAAGTGTTGTCAAAATTAAAAGGAAAAATTGAACCGAAAATTATTGCATGATTTTTAGAGGAGAAAATGTAATTTACTAAAAGACTAACTAAAAATTTAGAATAAATTTTAAAATTAATTTTAAAATTAATTAATAAATAAATAAATCATTTTTCATTCTTGTCACATGCTATGTGCGTAAGTTTATAAAATTATGATTCAATAGTTAAAATTTTATAAAATGAAATAATAAAATAAGTAATGATCACTGAATAGTAATATTAATATTTATAAAAATAATTCAAAAATTCCTTAAATTTGCTCGTGTTGTCCTTTTTAGTTAAAAAAATAGATTTCAATTCGAACCAAGACAAATTCCGATGAATTTTGGAGAGAATTTTGACGCACGGAGAAAAGGGATTATTTAATGGGACAGAGACGGGAGCAGCGGTTACTTATTTTTCTTTCACATTTTTTTTTGGACGGGCTGGGGGGCTGGGGGGCTGGGGGGGGCGCCAGGAGTGCAGAGACCACACCAGACGGTGGCAGTTGTGCTTTCGTATCCTACAAGATTTCTGAATCACTTTTGATAGATACGTCACACCTCCTTTCAGAGCCCGTTTGAAGGGAGAGAAATGAATAGAAAAGAAAGAGTCCGATAAAAAAATGTTTGAGAGTTGAACAAGAACAGGATTTAAATGATTTTTAGACGGATGAAAAATGAAGAAAGATGGTTAAAATATTTTCATCTAAAATTTGAAAGAAATGAACGGAAACAATTTTAACAGTAAAATAATTTTTTAATATGATGACTCTGTTATTATTGTATTGATACAAGACAAATTCTTGCATGATATATCTTGATGAGTTCAAAAAACAACCAATTGAATTAGAAAAAATGAAAGTTCAGCCAACTAGTTTCAAATATCAACTTAAACCTAGTCAAATTCTATCAACCGTCTTTAAAAATCAGTTCAAATATAATTCAATAAAAATCAAATTCAGCCAATCAATTTTTAAAAATCAGTTCAAACTCAATTTAACAAGAATTAATTTTAACCAACTGAATCTTAAATTTCTCAAACTGATTTTTAAGCCTCTCACATATTCGATTGGCCAAAAAAATTATTTAAACTGATCTGTAAAATACAATTGACTGATCAATATGATTATTCAACTCAGACATATAATCACGCTAAATACGGTCGATTAACTAGAATTTTTAATCAACTAAATCAAAAGAAAGAATTAATAACAATTGACTGAGTTGTGACATTAGTTGAATAAAATGACTATTTATTTCAGTATTATCATAGAATTCTTGATTTAAATTTTCAACAGAGTAAATATGTAAATAGGTCCTTTATTTCTAAATCCCTCCAACTCCCAAATCCTTACTTTCATTAAACTTCCAAGCAAAATATAAATCTCACCCTTTTCTTTTTCCTTTTCTTTTCTAAAGTTGTCTTTCTTTTATTTTCTCTTCCTTAACTCTCAAACGGGCCTTGAGATTACCTCCTTTCCTTAGGATCTCATTGGAAGGACTATGTTTGTTTGGTTTTTATTTTTTATTTTTAATATATATATAATTAATCGATATCTAAAATTATATTAATCTGATTCAAATATTATCAAATTTAATTTAGAGAAAACTCTATCAATATAATTTTTTATATCCTTAAATTAAAAAATTTAATACTTTTATTCTTAAATCAATTATCCGTTAATAAAAAAAAACTAATTCTTACAGAATTGATAGATGACAAAATCAATATGATTCAAATTTTGACATTGACCCAATCTTTAGTGCACACATTGAGTGAATATGTAATAACGACCCCATAGATCTGTGGACAATCTCTCTCTCTCTCTCTTCCCAGATGTTGGTTTATGAAGTGCCCACATGGGACATATAATCAAAGTAAAAATTTTAAATTTTTACTTGAGGGATAATGGGTGGTTAAACCCCATTATCCCAATCAAACCAAAAGACTCCTAACTTCTCTCGAGGTTTTTTACTCCAAGACAACCTATGTGATAGAAATGGTTACTTCTTGATTGAGAGCAAAAATAAAGATTTTTTTTTCATAGAGAGAAAAAGAGAGAAAAATACACCATTATTGAGGGTTTTACAAAATTCTAAAAAGAGAATTTTCGGATCATCGGACTAAGAATTGAGATGTTGTGATTCTGCGGTGATAGTTTGTTATACGTGGCTATCATCCCGATTGCGAATTGTTCCTGTTCAGAGTTTGCGGTTTCCGAAATTTTCTGTATTTCCGATTGAGATATACTGTAAACTTGATATTTTATTATTCTGAAAAATTATTTATTATTGCTTCCACTGCGTGATTGAGTCACCATTTTTTTAACATTGGTGTCAGAGCATATTAGATATATTTTTAAATGATTTTTCAGAATTAAATTTGGGTATAAAAATATAGGGTATAAAATTTGGGATTCGGATCACGGATGAGTTTCGTAAATCCAATTATACCATTGTGTTACCCAACTCACGTAGAACACGAAAATAATTTTTTTGTAATTTTCTGAGCACGATAAGGTCAGGAAAATTCCGGTTGTAGCTTTCGGCCGTGAATAGTGACCGAACCCTTCAACTCCAGATTTGGCGAGTTTTAGGTCAAATCAGAGCATGAAAATGATAGATTTGTGTTTGTTTCTGCTAAATCTACATTTTGATATATATATATATATATATATTGCATGCGTATACCAGAATGTGAGTTTTTGGAAACGGGTCGAAAAAAAATCAAGTTGTAGACATATTCGGGTGAAGAAGAAGGCCCAACAGTGCGGTGCGTGCACAACACGCGCACAGAGGCGCATCTGTGCAACAGCCGCTGGCTCGTGGAACGCACGCGCGCGTAGGTGCGTGAGATTCTGAGGGACCGAACCGGGTCAGACCCGACCCGCGACCGGGATCCGGACCGGGTTCCGAGTTCCGAGTTCCGACCGCACCCGCGTTCGGATTCGGGGCTGCGCGCGTGCAGGCCCGTTGCACGTGCGCCCGCGCGTGAGGCGCTTGGGCTAACACGCACAGGGCATGTGCAAGCGCGTGCCTCACACGCTGCGCGTCCTGTACGCCCCCAGGTGCCTTCCCCGCGCGTGAGGGCGCGTGGACATGCGCCGCCTGTGGTGGTGGCAGGTGGACCCTCCCGGGGCACGTAGGTTTGCATAAAATTGGATTTTTTTTTCCAATTTTTGTGACTGAATGTGGGTTTTTATGTACTGAATCTTAATCTGAATGGTGAGATACAATCCTGGATTGTGGTGTATGGTGTCTGTTGACTCATATGTTCGTCTTGGGGTTTGTACTCGAGTCATTTTGATTTTTTTGATTCGTAGGGTACATAAAATTGTAAATTTAAGTATCAATTATCACTAATATCTCTTTTTTTTGTGTGACAGAGACATGGCTGCTACGAAAACTGTCGTTCTAGATCTCGTTAAGAGAGACAAGCTAAACGGTGACAATTATGATATTTGGCACCGGAAAGTTCAGTTTGTCTTCGAGGAACAAGAATTCGGGAAGTTCTTAAGAACGAGATAGTGGACCCCGGGGAGGGTACCACGGCATAAGCACGACGGGATCAAGAGGTGTATCGTGTTTGGAAAAAGAAGAATAGCCAAGCGAGATGATCCTTCTTAGCTGCATGCACGATAAGCTGATTCCGATTTACGAGCAGTATCCTACTGCACAGTCGATCTGGCATGCTCTGAGAGAGCAATATGGCGCTCCGTCAGCTCCTAAGGTGAGAATGCTGACCTATAAATTTATCACTTACAAGAAGAGACACGATCATACAAGAAAACAGCATTTAATGCACATGTCGAGTATGATCGCCTCCTTGAAGAATATGGAAGAGCCGATGTCTAATGAGATTCAGGTATTGGGTGTGATCCAGTTTGCCTGACTTCTGGGATGTGGTTAAGACCTATCTCACACACACTGAGAGTATTCATATTTTTATGGACGTGAGTAGGCACTGTGTGCTCGAGGAGGAGCGTCAGGAGGTGGCTAGGTCTTCTTTTGCTCATGCTAATATTGCGGAGTCGAACAAGGGCTCTCGTGGTTTAAAGCGCAAGTGGCGTAAGCATGAGAAGAAAGCCAAGGGCCAAGGCAAGAAAAAGCAATCTGCCAAGACTGATAACAAAGGACAGAAGCGCAAGAAGGAGCTCGATAAGAGCAAAGTCCAATGCTATGTTTGTGGCAAGTTTGGACATTTCGCACACGAGTGTATCAAGCGAAAGGTATGTCATTCTTCTTTATATGGTTTGAGTTACGTGTCATCTAGTGTGATACTCATTAACTCTTCTCCTTTGTAGATTGTAGATTCAGGAGTCACAGACCATATAGCTCAGGACAGGAGCGCATACGTGGAATTCTGCCGTTTAAGTCCCCAGGCGAGGAGGCTGTACGTGGGGAATGGAGTATTTGTAGAAGTGAAAGGGATTGGCACTTGCAAGCTATTGCAACGAAGTGACCAAGTCTTATATCTTCATGATATTCTGTATGCTCCTGAGATTATGCAGAATTTAGTATCTGTCCGATATTTGGATTTGCTAGAATATTCAGTATTGTTGGAAAACTTTAGAGTTTCCATTACTTATAACAGTTCTTTAATTTGTTCCGGTTTGATCCATGAGAGACTTTATGTACTGGATATGATTTCATTTTATGAGATTTATTCTTCTTCTACTATTGCTTTTGCATCTGATAGTGTAGTGGATGATGTGAATGTATAGCATAGTAGGCTTAGCCACATAGGACAAGAGAGGATGACCTGGTTAGCTAAGAGTGGCTTGTTGGGCCCACTAACCAAGGTCCAGATGCCTGTATATGAGTTTTGCCTTGCGGTCAAAGCCACTAGAAAACCATTTGGGAAAACAATGAGAGCTGAGATTCTATTACAATTGGTCCATTCTGACATTTGCGGACCATGAATGTGAGAGCCCGAAACGGAGTCACGTATTTTATTACATTTATAGACGATTACACGCGTTTCGGTTACGTCTACCTAATCTCGCACAAGTCTGAGGCACTAGAGTGTTTCAGGAGGTTTATCAGTGAGGTTGAAAATCAGCTAGACTTGAGGGTGAAAACTCTCAGAACCGATCGGGGGCGCGAGTATCTGTCTGAGCAATTCAAAGAGCTCTGTTCCGATAGAGGTATTATGAGACAGTTAACTATTTCTGCTACTTCTCAGTAGAACGGAGTAGCCGAGAGAAGGAATAGGACTCTGTTGGAGATGGTGAGGTCGATGATGGCACAGACCAACCTACCTATCTCCCATTGGGGGGATGCGTTGTTGACTGCGGCTTATGTCCTTAACCGTGTTCCGACAAAGTCTGTAGTCAGCACCCCATACGAGTTTTGGACAGGGAGACGGCCTGACCTTAGTCACTTGAGGCCATGTGGTTGCGCTGCGTATGTTCGTGATTCCTCGCATCAGTACGACAAGTTAGGCCCGCGAGAAAAGAAGTGTATCTTTATTAGATCTTGGTCTTAGTGGGAGCAATCCATCTAAAGGTGTGGAACCTCTCTCTCCTCGAAGGAGTAGTCGGGGACAAGTGCCATGTCGCCGTTTTCCGATTGAGGATGAGATCCTCATTGTGACTCCTGAGGATGATGAAGAGCCGATGACTGCACATGTTGTGTACTAGACTCAGGAAGAAGTAAGGGAAATGAGTAAAATACCTTCCTCCAGTGCAATGAGAAATTTAATGTACGCAATGTTGTGTACTAGACCGGACATTTGTTATGCAGTTGGTCTGGTGAGCAGATATCAGGCAAATCCTGGAAGGGGTCACTGGAGAGTAGTCAAAAGGATTTTCCGATATCTAAAAAGAATTGTAAACTTCTCCTTGAGTTACGGAGGAGGCGATTTACGCCTTGTAGGCTATTCGGGTGCCAACTGGAGAGGTGATTTGGATAACCTTAAATCGACATCAGGTTTTGCTTTCTTGCTCAATGGCGGGGCCATCTCTTGGAGCAGTAAGAAGCAAACCTGTGTTGCTCTATCTACGATGGAGGCTGAATTCGTGGCATGCTCAGTTGTAGTTCAGGAGAGTGTTTGGTTTTGGAAACTACTGAATGACTTAGGGATTGTAGCGGATAGTGGGAGACCTGTAATGATTTATTGTGATAATCAGATCACTATCGCTTACACTCGAGATCCTAAATTTCATAATAGGACTAAACACATCGACACAAGATACTATTACGTTAGAGACATCATCGAGAAAGGTGAAATGACCGTCAAGTACATTTCGACACACAGTATGGTGGCTGACCCCTTCACCAAACCCATCACTAGAGACTCTTTTTTAAGGTATAGAGAGTCATTGGGTTTGAATATCTACTGACATTTCTCAGTTTGTACTAATTGATGACGTTGATACTTATTGATTTTCTATATATATATATGATTATAGTGTATTATTCAGTCATTTTTGTATTATATTTTTCATTTAATGTACTTACTTTTAATTATCATATATATGTTCTGTGATGTGATAATAGATATGTCGAGCAGGCAATGTCGACTCTCTCACACGAGTGACCATCTCCAGCTCTGAGTGAGCAGGGATGAGACGATTTTTAGCTATAAAAGGTTTTAAGAGTGATCATGCTAGAACATAAGTCGCCCTGATATGTGTTCAGGATGAGATCATATGCGATATGACCGACATGAAAGTACCCACATCCATGTTGTTTGTGAGTAGTCAGGTTTGAGATCTCAGATATTACCTGTAATTTGTGATATTGTCTCTTAGGTACTCTTTCTGAGATCTCTGGGTAAAGTCTTATGTGTAGACTGCATCCCCATACCTGTACAGTGTTAGAAAAATTTGACATATGTTCTTCTGAGAGATGGGGGAGTAACACTGTGGTACGTGTTTTCATATCACGTGTGAAAAGACGACTTGGTATAGTGGGAGCTATATTACTTGAGATAATAACTTAAAATTTATCCTCAAACTCCACTGTGTGAGACTCGAGATCCATTGGGTGAGATTTCTTGTGCCCTTATTACTTTCGGCTGTCTCTTAAGGTCATGATTCAGTGTTTGTTATTTTAGTCTGTTTACCAATGGCCCGAAAGATAAATTGAGATATGAGCAACAGGTCTAGGAAAGCAGCTGAATTGAGATCGATAAATTCGAGTTTGGGAAAAAGAAGACCAATTGACATTGCATAATTATGTTGTATTCACCGATCGGATGTTCATCCATGTAGGGATTTGAATATAATAGTGGATACATAGTCGAGTGATATCTGAGGATTACTTTCGATGAGGAAAGTAGCTTGGATCTGGGGTACAGCGAGCTTTCTTATGATACTAACGGTGACTACTCGATCATTCTAACAGGTGTGTCGAGGAGTCTTTGTTTGCAGGTGTACTCGCTAGTCGCACGACATCCAATATTGTATGAAAGTCTAGTAGGATGATGTAGTAGATCGCATGAGTTGTGATCTCGTGACAGATAAAAAAATGTTTTCGTGTGCAAGTGGAAAATATTGGTTTATGAAGTGCCCACGTGAGGCATATAATCAAAGTAAAAATTTTAAATTTTTACTTGGGGGGATAATGGGTGGTTAAACCCCATCATCCCTATCAAACCAAAAGATTCCTAACTTCTCTCAAGATTTTTTACTCCAAGACAACCTACGTGATAGAAATGGTTACTTCTTGATTGAGAGCAAGAATAAGGATTTTTTTTTTCTTAGAGAGAAAAAGAGAGAAAAATAGAGAAAAATGCACCATTATTGAGGGTTTTGCAAAATTCCAAGAAGGGAATTTTCGGATCATCGGACTAAAGATTGAAACGTTGTGATTTTGCGGTGATAGTTCATTATACGTGGCTATCATCTTGATTGCGAATTATTCATATTTAGAGTTTACGGTTTCTGAAATTTTCTGTATTACCGACTGAATTATACCGTAAATTTGATATTTTACGATTCCAAAAAATTATTTATTATTGATTTCGTTGCGTGATCGAATCACCATTTTTCTAACACCAAAAGTAAGGCATAGTTCTAAAAAGAAGAGAGACCCATGAAAAGGACAATACGTTCATAGAGGGCATAATTGGAACAAGTCACATAAAAAAATAAGAAACTATTTGTTAAAAACAAGAGATTGAAAACACAAAAGACGACCATTAGGAAAACCGAGACCATGAAGGCACCCCGGTCACGGACAGAACCTTGCCACCTAAACATGGATCAAGATTGATGAGGACCCATCCCGCAAAACCCACGTAAATCCTGCCAAATTGGCAGAAAAGATACCATTAAGGGATTATCTTGAAACTTTGGCGCATATGTATCAACTCCAACAACAATGAATCCGACCTTTCAACTAAACCACCTTCTTCTTCAACCAAAACTCCAAGGCGCCTCACCCTTCTCGAACTCTCCGATTTGATCCAAGATCATTGCAATCAGACACTTTATTGTCGATCGACTGTCACAGTGGTCGGACGAGAGAAAGAGGGAACAAGAGAGGAGGAATTGTTTACACATGTTAGAGAACATGTAACCTAGACGGGCAGCTATTCAACTCTTTTCTTCTGGATGGGGCTTATAAGCGATCGAGAAGACAGATGGCCTAAGTCAATGACTTCCATTGCACTTGAGGTCGAGCCAAGAAATTTACATCATGATTTCACTTTCGTTTTTGCCACACAAATTTGGGAGAAAACTTAAATCAAGAAGATAAAAATTAGTTATTAAGATAAAAGTTTCTATATTTATATATCATAAATGCAGTGCACCCTTAGCCCATGCAAGAATTAATACGAGTTAAAGTACATATTGCTTATGAATAATTTAATTTATTTGCAATTCCAAAACTGGAAAAAAAATTATTACCTTAACATTGGCCCCACGTGCACGAGTCCAAATGATCCTTTTGAAGTCCGGTTGGTGAACCGTGGTTCTTCCGCTGTTTCATTGAGGATACAAGGTCAGTTTCGGAAATGGGAAGATCACGGGTCCCACAGAAGAAGCACAATCAACGGCCAAGATTGCTGGAGCAGATATGTTTCACTTGAAAAGCTCCACCAGATCTGAACTTCTTTTGTTTGTCGGAAATGGAAGCACAACATCCTCTCGTGTTGTGCGTATTGTGTGAGTGACGTGTCGACATCTTGTGACGTACATGTAATCGAACGGCGTTGATCAGTGAAATCCTAGACGTTGGATGGAAAATGAGTGGTGAGGGTTTGTTTGTTTGGACGTGTGCGCGTGTGTATTGATATTATTCACGCGCTGACGTGGCCTATTGTATGCCTTTGGAATGAGAAGAAACGACATGTAAATAAATGCCATTAGAATTTCACGGCTAAAAGTATAAAATTCGAGTTTTTTGATAATAAAAAACATATATACATGAGAAAAGTACTTTTAAATTGGGTCCTTCAAAGTTATTTAAATAGAATTAAACAAATTTTCAAATAATAATGATTTTTTCAAATAATAATGACCAAGTATAAAAAATATAATAAAAAATAAAAAATTAATTGAATGAATCAATAAAAAATAAAAAATTAAAATTTAATAATAGAGATTACATCATGCTTTAACCAACGAGCGCAAATCTATAGCTAATGAAACTTTTGGCACATTAATTATTATTATTATCGGCATAGTCGTTTCAATTTTTTTTCTCTTGTGCTATATACAATTATTTTCTATTTTTTTTTCTCTAACTTAGACTGATTTATCGCTATAGTCATTGTAAAAGGGTAGATGTTAATTTTATGTGCACATACATGTGGAAGCGTGTAAATTTTCAGAATTATAAAATATTTGGGTTTTTAGGCATATCTTAAGAGTAGATCACAAAATGCCTAGAGAAACACGAATCTCGACCAAATGATCTCGCCGTCAGGATGATAATCACGAAACTCGAGCTATCACCGCAGTGCCACAACACCTCAATCGAAATCCGGTGATGCAACAGAATTTTCTCCCTCTTTCAATTGTGCCTCCTCACAATTTTTTGTGCTAATAGTTGTGTAACTAAGATTTGCCCTAGTTTCCTTATTATTCCGTCACCACATATGATAGGTTATTCAAAATCATTAGTTACCATTTGTGAATTTTGGAAAGTGAGAATATTTCATTTTTCCAAACATGAAAAGTGCCTTACGTGGGCATTAATTCCTTCGGTAGAAATATTACATATCACTTTCAATTTCCTAATTACAAAGAGATCTCACGATCTATAATAGCGTTTGTTAAAGTGACAATTGTTTGCAGTTCAAAATTAAGAGATTCTGATTTTATTTTATTTTATTTTATTTTTTTGTTAATGAGACTCCTAGTGCCCCTTTATTAGTTTGTTAAAATGAGACTTCTCATAAATTTAAAATCAATTTATTTATATTAAACACATCATCACCATCATAATCATTGCTCAAAATAGAATTTTAATTTTTCTTTCTAAAATAAAACATATTGATCTGATTTATTATTTTATTTTGAAAAGGATAATGCTTTTAACCCCCTTGAAAAGAGGTATGTTTACCCTCTATTTAGGATTGCTTTTACCCACAATATACTCAATTTAAATTTTACATACTAAATATTAAAAATAAATAAAAAATAATTTGGGTAACTTTTAAATTCTCTTTTACCCTGGAATGAACATTTTCAAGAGTTGACAAATTCATTTGTAAACTGCCATGGGGATTGCTAGCAAGTTAGAGTAATAGCAAATTTAGAGATATATGTTAATAAATTTTAGATTGATTTTAAGAAGAAATTGGAAATTTAAGATAGTCTCTTTGTTGGCTACCACTCCCAACAAGTTTAAAAAATGGGTCGCAGGAAACAAAACAGATGAGAAGAACTTCTGGTTTTTGATTTTCTTTTCTTCAATCTTAAAAAAAAAAAAAGAAAAGAATATGATAGTGTGTATATATACAAATTGCAAGAAGGAAAGAGAAATGAAGGGAATCGGAAATATTCTAATTTCTTAATAATATACAACAAAGAGAAAGAAAGGAATTACACCAAAATCCTAATTGCATAACAATATACACTACCATTATATACAAATTAGCTAAAAAATTCTGACATGTACTTCCCATTTCCTTCTTTGACTTTAGAAACCAAATATTCTCCTTCATCATGTTTCAATATTCCCCTGCAAGATGGAGTGCAAATGTCAACTATGCCTTTCTTGAGTAAATGTGAATGAAAGATAGAAAAAATCAGACATTTAGTAAAGATATTTGCAAATTGTCTTTGGGTTGGAACACGGGTCGTGTGAGTAAGTCCAACTTGGAGATGATCACAAACGAAGATGGCAATCTATTTCTATATATTCTATGCGTTTGTAAAAAGCTGGATTCACAGCAATGTGAATTGTTGCTTGATTGTAATAATAGAGAAGAGACTCTTGAGCGTAAGTAACTTGCAGATTAGCAAGAATATAATACATCTAAGTTAACTCTGGAAATGTATGCGTCATAACCCTATATTCTACTTCTATTAAGGATCTGGACACTACTTGTTGCTTCTTTGATTTCTATGAAATCAATGAAGAACTTAGAATATGCGAAAGTTAGTTATAGATTTTCGAGTGAGTATCTAGGTAGGATGCTAAGTCACAGAAAACACACAGTTGCAATTGAGAAGTGTAGGATAGCAATAGTCCTTGTCTAGGTAAGGCACGAAGATATCTGAGAATGTGATGTACAACTGACATGTGAAAGTTGGTTGTCTGTCCACATACCGACTTAGAAGATGCACTACATGCGTGATGTTAGGGGGTGTAACCATGAAGTATAAAAGATTTCCAATCAAGCGCTTGTAAGGGGTAGGATCAGATGAGGAAGTGCCACAATCTCTATCAAGTTTCATGTTTGGATCAAGTGGCAATTTGAGAGGTTTTGCTCCAAGTATTCTAGAATTTGTTAGAATGTTAGGCGCATACTTGTTTTGAGGAGGTGAATTCCTTGTCCGATCTTGCCACTTCAATTCCCAGAAAATATCAAAGAATTTTTAAATCTTTGATCTTGAATTTACTTTGTAAAAAGGCCTTTGTTTCTATTATTGTTCGAGTGTAATTATTTGCTATTACAATATCATCCGAATATACTAAGAGAGCCATGAAAGAAGCCTCAGTTTTCTTGATAAACAGACCATAATCAGCCTTTGATTGAACAAAACCAAAATCCAAAACTGAAGTAGAAAATTTTTCACACCATTAGTGTGAAGTTTGCTTCAAACCATATAAACTTTTTATCAATTTGCACACTTGATTTGGTCCCCCTGTTGTGTAATTTTGAGACTTTTACATATAAATTTGTTCTTTCAAATCACCGCGTATAAAAACATTGTTCAAATCATCGCGTATAAAAACATTGTTCACATCATATTGATGGATAAACTAGCCATAAATTATAACAATAGATAAAATGCAATATACTGTCACCATCTAACTACTAGAAAGAAAGTTTTAATGTGATCTATCCATTTTCGTTGTGTATATCCTTTTGCCATTAAATGTGTTTTATATCTCTCCACTGTATCATTTGATTTATACTTGATTTTTTACACGTACTTATAGTCAATAGGCTCCAATTTTGCTCCATTCCTAGTTGACCTACAAAGTGGGACTAATTATGGCCGGCTCACTGTGTTATCAAGAGAAGTATTAGTATCAGAATTAGAAGGGTTTAGTTATGATGCTGAAGGAGGGTTGACAAGAGAAATATTAGATACATCAATGTTGTTCTAGAGTGAAAGAGAGATATTTGGAGATGAGGAACTTGGTAAATAGATATATGCGAAGAATTGTCAACTAAGAATTTGCTAAAATTTTAGTCCTAATGTGAAGTATGAAAAGGAAATTTTTTTTCATAAAAAATGACGTCTCTGATATAAAGACTTGATCTATTTTCAGATTTAACAACTTATACTTTTTTATCCCATAGGGACAACCTAGAAAAATAAATTGTTAAGCTCTTGCTTCAATTTTTTTCTATCATGCGATAAAGTAGCAGCAAAACAGAGGTATCCAAATACTTTTCAATTAGGTGTATGAACATTTTGTTTTAAAAAGAATTGCATATGGGCTACGGTTTTGCAAGAGAGGTGTTGGTATTTTGTTTATTAGATACGCAGTTAGTATGCAGTCATTTCAGTAGAGTAAAGGTAGATTTGATTGAAATCTAGTTGAAACTTGCATTCAACCACTGCATTTTATTGTGAAGTAGCTACACAAGTTCTTTGATAAATTATACCCTTTTGTTAAAAAATTCTATCATTTGAAATTCTAGACCATTGTCATTGTGAAGGATTTTGATATTTGTTGAGAATTGGGTTTCAATCATGTTACAAAAGGCTTCTAAACAATATGTGGTATCTGCTTTTGTTTTGAGTAAATAAACTCAAGTGGTATCGGTAAAATCATCCACTATTGCTAGAAAGTACTTGGATGCATCATATGTTGATACTGAAAAAGGGCCCCAGATGTCATAATGTATAAAATCAAAATGAGAAGTTGTTTTATGCTCACAAGATTGGAAACATAATCTATGTAATCGAGACATCGGGAAAATAAAACAAGGCATTCTATTAATATCAGAATATTGAGTTTTCCCAAATAGATCATCAATTAAGTTCATTCTAGAAAAGGAAACATGTCTTAAACAACAATGTCATAAATGAAATTTGGAATTGTTCTGACCAATGGAAGTAGTTGTAAATAAGTTTCTAACATGGAATTTAGAAAGTCTGTCTGATAGAGCTGAAAGGTGCAACACTAGAGAGGTTGAGATGATACAAGTCATGCCTTGCTTCACCCATCCCAATTGTGGTCTAAGATAGAAGGTCCTGTATGTAACAATCGTCAGAAAAACAAACAAATTAGCATGTGAGTGATTGCGCAATTTTCTTGGCTAAGAACAAATTGAAAGAGAAACTTGACAAACACAAAACATCAACAAAGACAATACGTTTGATAAGCTTAACATTGCCTATGTAAGTCACTGGCATTTCACTACCATCAGGATGTTTAACTGAATAAGAAATTGAATGTGGGGTAGTAGAAAAAAATGAGGTGTAACACATCATGTGATCCGTCGCACTTGTGTCAATGACCCATCGTATAACATTTTGAGCAATGTTTTGAGAAATACTAGTTAAAAGACACATAATATTGCCAATCATATTAGAGAAAGTGTTAGTAGTCTAGATAATGGTTTGTGCTTGGTTAACCAAGTATGTTGTTGTATTAGTGTCTTTGTTCTCTAATAAAGCAAAAAAGACCATTCCAATGCCCTTTTCGCCATGTATAAACTGAACCAATAATTAGGATAAGTACGAAAATTAAAGTTTCTATAAATATAGATACACTCAATATACTATTGGAAAAGGGATGATCAGCGATGGAAAATCAATGACGAAAAAAAATCAGTCGTTGATAACGACAGATTTCTGACGGAATTACGACCGAGAAATCAATATTAAGAACCCCAAAGCACCGACGGAAAATCGAGGGATTACCGACGGTTTTACATACGGAATTACTGACATATAATTCCGTTAGTAAGTATGATGCTAGAAATACTTTCCGACGGATTAGCAAACGAATAGAGACGGATTTAACGACGGATTATAATACGTTAGTAATTTTTGTCAATTAACGACGGATTATTGAGGGAAAATAGAGCGACAGATTTAGCCCTCGATAATCCGTCGGTGTTCTAAAGCAAAGTTAAAAAAATACTATATGACATTACATCTGCAGGTCCAACTCGTCTCTCTCTCCCTTCCCTGACTTCTCCAAAATTACCTACAAACTCCGTCTACGAAATGCCAGCTTCTCCGTGCTGTAGGGTCGTCCCCGCATATTGTGATGGCATCATCGAGGTTCGTCTGTGATTAGGGTTTTCCTCTTCATCTGCGATGGCATTATCTAAGAGGATATAATTTTGGTTTTGAAAGATTAGGGTTTTCCTATACGTTGAGGTTCGTCTGTCTGTGTCTCTTTCTTACATTAGGGTTTCGTCTCATTTTCTGAAACTATTGCTGCTACTTGTTGTTATAGGGTTTCCTGTCCTTGAATTTCATATATCTGCTTGTTCTACGCCCTAATTTGGCTTTCTGATTTTCATTATCCATCTTTGGTTACAGGCTGATTCGAGAATCGAAGGCATTTCCTCATCGCATGTAAAGGAATAAGAAGACGGAGTTTGTAGGTAAACCCTAGAACGTTGATTCATGCTTCATAGATAATTGCTCTCTTTGTGCGGCAGTGTTTAAAAAAACTCGTACTATTTTTTTCAAGACTTATTCTATTTCTTTCGTTAGAAGTTTTGATTAGAATAAGAAATTTTTCTTGATGGGTTGTTTAGACAGTCTTATGATTTCTCTATTAATGGGTATATAACATACATGTCATTTTTTACACATTAGGTGAATTGTATGCACTTTTCACCCTCAGTTTTGGATCAGTTGTCTATTCTGTATCGTACTGTTGATTTTGGATATTAATTTTGGGCTACTTCTACTGATTAATGTGATTGATTTTTGGAATGAGAGCAATGTTCTATCTTGCTTCTCCCTTAGTCTTGTAGGTTTTATGCATCTGCATCAGGTAAAGCAATCCTCCTAATTAAATCATTATCAAATGTCTAGGACATCTTTAATAAAAATAAATAAATAAATAAAATAGAGACCAACAATCAAGCAAGTCATGTCAGCCCAAAGTCAAGTGCATTCAATTACATCCCAGTACACTAAACATCTCAGTCCTCAGTCCTGTCCATTTTCTAATGTCTCCTCAGGTCTTCATTTTATTCCTAAGTTCAATCCTTCAAAAAAAATTAAGTTTATGCAATCCTTAAAAAATGTTATCTCAGGGTCCATTACTCTTGTCCGCTTAGTCTTGCATGTACCTAGCCACTCGGGTCCAATCAAGTTCCAGTCAAGCTTGAGTTGTCACTGGTCATCCTGCATTCAATCAAGCTCATCTGCCATCTGGTCTGGCAGAAGCTTCTGTTGGACTGTGATATGGTCAAGCAGTTTTCAATATCTCTATTAACCTACTTCCTATTCCAACAAGTTCGTGTTAAATTCTCATTGCAACCAAGCCGTGTCTCATAAAAACTCAAATTTAGGAATTAGAAGGTAACAAACAAAGAGATATAAGATTGGTGAGTTAATGGTGAACATATGGAGTATGACATAAAAAAAAAGCATATGGAGTGTGTACCCTATATAATTTCTTTAAAGTCCTTAATTAACATGACAAAAACCAAGCGTGCCTATACATTGTCCTTGCCCTAGATTGGCAATTTGAATTGTGCTATAGACTTCCTTTCTCTCTTAAGCAATTAAGTAACTCTATAAATAATTGTTTGTTACGTTCCTATACGCAAAATCCTCTCTCTCTCTCTCTCTCCCCCTCTCCCTCTCTGAATCTGTAATTTCTCAAGGGGTGATGTTGCAGAGACATTTTGGTATTCTATCCACCTCCATGAATAGACATGTCGGAGTTTTGGAGGCGGCTAGCATGTCAAAATAGCTGGCTCAACTTCGTACTAGGATTTCCTTTGAGAGCTTTAACCATCACTCGTAACATAAGTACTTCCACCATTATTTTGTTGCCACATTGATGTATTTGCACATGTTGTTAAACTTATATTTCTCTTCTTGTTTTTTTGTTATACAGTGTGTATATCAGAAATGTGATCCATTGATCGTAATTGGATGTATCGTCGTTTAGCTAATGGATATCTGCGAGATGAATTTGTTGAGGGCGTTAATGAGTTTTTGGATTTTGCTTGTACTCAACATAATTTCATGGATGGATCCAAAATTAGATGTCCTTACCATATGTGTCGCAATCATAAATTTTTTAATCGAGATGATGTCGCAGTGCATTTATTCTCAATAGGTTTTGTTGAAGGTTACACTATATGGGTTTCTCACAGAGAAGTGAGAAACACAGAACATTTCAAGGGCAATCATCTAGATGTAGAGAAGATGTTCAGACTCCATATAGATCAATGGTTGTTGATGCATTAATTCCTCAATATGATTGGAATTGCATTTATGATGAAATGAATGCGGATAATACTGACGTACCTAATCCGAAGGCAACATTGTTTTATGAGTTGTTGAGAAGTGCCGACGAACCATTATGGAATGTGTGTCAAATGCACATAACGTTGTTTGTTGGGTCATAGTTGTTAAATTGTAAGTCAGACTTCAACATGAGTGGAGCCTATTATGATCGCTTAAATGAGAAGATTAATATTTGTGAAAATTATTGCATGTTATATTATCAACAAAGTTGGGATAAGTTGAAGTGTGTTGTATGCGGTCATCCTCGGTATAAAATAAGAAGTGTTAGTACTAGTAGATGAAAGAAAGTGCCCAACAAGAGTTACGATACTTGCCTCTTACACCAAGATTTCAAAGGCTTTACATGTCAAGAGCTATATCAGAGCACATGACATGGCATGCTAGAAATGAACGTAGTGACAATGAACCTATTACATACCCCGCCCATAGTGAAACATGAAGCAATTTGATTGTATTCATCCATCCTTCACCTCCAAATCTCGAAATGTTCGCTTAGGGTTATGTACAGATGGATTTAATCCTTTTGGTTAGTCAACCATTCCATACTCTTGTTGGTCGGTATTTCTAACTGTATACAATTTGCTTCCTTCTATGTGTATGAAGCAGCCATTCATTTTCTTTAGTCTGATTATTTCAGGCCCAAGAAATCCGATAAAACATATTGATGTTTTTTTTAAATCTTTGATTGAAAAACTAAAAATATTATGGACCGAAAGTGTAAACACTTATGATATTTCAAGAAAGCAAAGCTTCCTTATGAGGGCATTACTTTTGTGGATAATAAGTGACTTTGCTGCGTTGAAATGTTGTCCAGATGGAACACTCATGGAAAGTTAGCCTGCCTTTATTGCATGGAGCACACATAGTCATTTGTTCTTGCGAATGGTCAAAAAACATCATTTTTTAATTGTCATTGCCAATTTCTTCCTATTGATCACTCATATCTGAAACAAAGGGATAAGTTTCGAAAAGGAAAAGTTGAGAATGCTGAGCCGCCTCCTAGACTGTCGGGGGAGGAGATGTTTTATCGAGTATTTTCTGTTTCGGATATTATATTTCGCACAAAATGCGGTAAACAGACTATTCAAAGTTTTGGAGTTGAACACAACTGGGCCAAAAGAAGTATTTTTTAGAGTTGTCTTATTAGAAAACACTTCTTATTCGTCATAAATTGGATGTGATGCATATTGAGAAAAATGTGCTTGAAAATGTGTTTAACACAGTTATGAATGTTAAAGGAAAGACAAAGGACAACATTAATGCAAGATTGGATTTGGGCTTGTATTGCAAATGGCCGGAATTAGAGTTGAAGCAAATTAATGGGAGGACTTGGAAGCCAAAAGGTTCATATACATTAAATAAAGAACAAATTTTTTATGTATGTCATTGGGTGAAAATTTTGAAATTTCCAGATTGATATGCTTCGAACTTGGCCAGATGTGTTAGCTTGGAGGAAGACAAGTTTTATGGCATGAAAAGTAATGATTGTCATATTTTCATGCAGAGATTGATACCGATTGCCTTTTGTGACCTGGTGCCTAATACTGTTTGGGATGCATTAACAAAACTCAATAATTTCTTTAGAGAATTATGTGCGACTGAGTTGCGTGTTCAGCATATGAAGTTATTAGAAAGCAATATAGTTGTGACACTATGCAAACCTGAGAAGATCTTCCCCCCTCAAATTTTGATAGTATGGAGCATTTACCTGTTCACTTAGTTTATGAAGCCAAGGTGGGAGGATCTGTTCAATACAGATGGAAGTACCCATTTGAGAGGTAATGTGTATAACTTATATTCAATTTACATTATATATTCCTTTTGCTAATTATAGTTAAATAATGTTTAGGTGTATGTTTTGTTTAAAGAAAAAAGTGCGAAATCGAACGCGCGTTGAGGATTTCATATGTGAGGACTATATTATTGAAGAGATTTTAACATTTTGTTCGTTTTATTTTGAACCACACATTGAAATAAAGTTGAATCGAGTTCGTCGAAATGATGATGGGGGTTGTCCTTAATCAATGAGGAGATTATCTATATTTTCTCTTTCAGGTCAAGCAATCGGGGAAAGTCATCATAGATTTTTATCGGACTCAGAATACAAGACTGCAGTTATATACGTTTTATTGAATTGTATTGAACCCACTGAATTTATAGAGTGAGTATCTTGGTCTCCTTGTAGTACTTGCTATTTCACATTTCCATTTACTAAGTTATGATGTCTAATTTCATTCTTTTGAGTAGGATGTTTGATGATGTCGTTAGGGAACAAAATGCCTTCATTAATGATGCGCAACTAAAGAAAATACGTGAATAAGAATTTGATAGTTGGTAGAGGCACTTTGTATGTACACCATTTCAACTTACTTCAAAGTATATGTGTCTAATTACGATATCTAACTATTTTCTCTTTGATGATAGAAATTCTGTATCAAAAAATGTCAGGGATATAGCATAAGGGCCATCACGGTTAGTGAAATGTTATAAGGGATATTTTGTTAACGGTTTCAAGTTTCACACACAGGACTATGGTTTAGGCAAATCAACAATGAATAACGGTGTATGTGTGAAAGGGAGTTATTACAATGATTTTGAGAGTGACTTCTATGGCATGTTAGTTGAGATCGTAGAGTTGGAATACTTTAGAGTTGTTAATACGCTGGTGCTATTTAACTGCATTTGGTATGATACTGAAAAAGGAGTTAGGATGTACCCTCGTCATGGCCTTATTGAAGTTAATCATAATTCAAGATTGCATTCGAATAAGCCTTTCGTGTTGGCAACACAAGTATAACAATTATACTACACTTCCTATCCTTCTAAGAAGAGAGATGGAAATGACCGGCGGGTTGTATGTAAGACTAAAGCTCGATGGTGTGCTAATGGTGGAATTACGGTACCGATTGTAGCTGAAAGCTTTTATCAAGAAGATGGACCATCAATTCCTCTTGTTGTTGATCCTACGATTGATCTTGATGATTCAAGGATTCTAATTCGTAGTTATATGGAAGAGGTAAATACAACTGAATTTCTAGAAGATCAACATAACCACTTCAATTTGTCAGCAGATATTGAAGAAGAAGAAGATGAAGATGATGAAAAAGAAGAAGTAGATGAAGAAGGCGAAGAAGAGGAAGAGATGTCTTCTTCTGAAACTGAGCACATTGAAGAAAATGATTCAGATGGTGGTGACGATGACATGGAATGATTACACCTGTAACATTAAGTAAACATAAGAAAGATAGTTTGCTCTAATATTTTCCTATTGATTTGAACAAATTTCCTACCTGTCCACTTTAAATTATTGTAGATTGTAATTAATATCTTTTTCTAATGTTTTCCTATTGTAATGCAGATCATGGTTAGTATTCTGTAGAGATAGTCACTCTTCTCGTTACCTTGAAGGTTCGCTATAAAGATAGGAACACAATTTTGAGAGGGAATCAGGGATCTTCACATATAACTCAAGTGTAAGGCCCCTTTTCACCCCTATAAATTTCAACTCAAAGAAAGCTGTGCTTGTTGTATGCATTGCCTTGACTCAAAAAAGAGAATAACCCAATACAAACAAATCATCAACCCTATGGTAAACCATACATATCTCTGTGTTTGCGTGCCTACTTCCTTGGTGAATCTATAGCTGTTCTCATTTCATCGTGTACAATCATTTGATCTTAGATTTGTATATACAACTCTATTTTAGCTAAAGAAATATGGTACGAGGCAAAGGAACTACCTCGAGGGGAAGCTCGAGGAGAGGGAGTGAGAGTAGTGGAGGGTACCTATAACTAATATCCCAATGCCCATTATTCAGCTGGAAGAGTCAAGAGCTGAGGATAAGGGTATTGTAGGTTCGTTATCCCCTCGAGATAGAGGCCCAAACAGTGGGATTGAGGTGCCACTCAATTCGGTGGGTAGAACCCGCATTGAACCCGCAAATCAAACGTAAGAGAAATACTTCTTAATTTTTAACATTAACATGTGAATGGTACTTTCTATGTTAATTAATACTAACTCATTAATTTATTGGTCAATAGTTTTGTTGATCTTCATGTTGTTCGTTCAATTATTGAGGATATTAATGGACATATTACTGGAGCGTGGCCTACTTGGCGCATGGTGCCAAAGGATATCAAAGAGGGGCTTTGGGAGAAATTTCATGTAACATCTCAGTCCTCAAACAAAGTTTTTAATAGTCCATCTCTGTCCTAGTAAAACAGATTCTGTTTTGTACCAAAGAGAGGTCTCATTAAAGATGAATGCTATAAAAGAGACTTACTTGGTTGATCCTCGTTTTTTAAACACATTCAGATGTGCCTTTCCTATCGAGGAAGAATAATTGCCCATTGACTGTATTTTAGGTCCACAAACTAAAATCATGTCCGACTTTACTTACATCCAACTTCATGCCTGTGGTCCATATAAAAGAGAGCTACCGGGACTATAGCATATGTGAAACCTGCCTACATATATACCCCAACAGTTAGGTAAAATGCAGCAGATTCTTAAGGACACCCTGCATTTGTTTGTCTACAATTTTTCCTTGCCATCTGCAAGAATGAGTAACAAAAACATTAAGAATTAATTGCTCTTAAAGCACATGATGTTTGTCTATGTAAATACTAGAATACTGGCTTCGTTATGTGTCCTGGTAGCTCATCTTCTTCTTAAACATCTTGTCTCTGTTTATAATCCCCAACACATGAAAGTAATATGAGGCATCCTATAATGCAAGAACCAAATAACAACAAACTGCAATCTGTACAATCTTGTGCTCTCTGCAAGGGTGTCAAATGCTAAAACAATTTCACGTACAGAAAAGAAAAAAAAATGGATAACGGTCATGCCTAGAATCAACTATGCACACTTGTTTATTTGATGAATTCAAGTGAACCATCATGAGCAGAAATAAGCCATCTCATATTACTACAGTTGTATCATTGTGCGATGACTGCATTGATGCTAACTTTCCATCTTCTTCTCCAACTGAATGAGGCTTTCAAATCATGCACTTTGCATACCAGCATATATGCTGCAACATTGTTTCTCAATGTTTGAAAATGAAAGAATATTTACTACATGTCAATGAGTAGACCAATGTCTGCAAATGAGTGTGCAATTCACTGCTCTCTACCAATGCATTGTTTGATGGTTTTTTCCAAAATATAGTTATAAGTGCTAATTCACTATTGTGTACCATTTGATGGGATGTTGTTTTGTGGCAAAATAATGTTCTACATGCAACTTCACTGCTTCACTGCTGTTTACCAATTCATTTTGTATATGCTCATTATGTGCAATTCATTGTGCTAATCACTCGTGTCAACCAATTCATTGTATGTTGAGTTTTTTTGCTTTTCACTGCTGTCTACCATCGTTGAGCCCTACATCCAACATGTTGTTCCCGTTGAATTATCCAAGTTACTGTTCAGCTTACAGTGAGGAATTTATGTCTCCATTGATATGGTATGCAGTTATTCAATTTTCATACTATCCATAATTGATCACTTATCTACTAATGCGTAGCAAAAATTCACAAGGCAAGACGAAGAATCACAGTCAATATGTAATGCATGGAAAGCATCATGTAGGAGGAGATATTCAGATATGCTTGGCGCGGCACGTAAGCAAGCAATGCAAGCTGTTGGTACAACAAGTATACCAGACACGAAAGGTCATCCACCTATGTTCTTGACATCGGTTGTATAGGATGAGTTGATTGAAAAATATTGGACCACACAGAAGTGGCAACATAAGTCAAATGCAGCAAGGCAAAATCGAAATATAGAGAAAGAAGGGGAGATTACGAAACACACAACCCGTTTAATCTCGTTTGCCACTCATATGAAGAGAATGGTATCTTTTCATTTATTATTTAAATTGTTATATTTTCATTATTTATATCTTCGTCAAATTAGTAATGATAATTTGATTTTTTTTTAGACTGACGAAACGCAGCAACCCATTTCCCATCTAGACCTCTTTAATCGAACTCACAGGCAACATAAGGGAAAATGACAGTATGTTGACAAGAAATCTGAATCAATAACAACTTCATTATTATTTTATTTTTTGTAACATTTAGACATTATTCACTTCAGCGATCTAATTACATATGCTTATTGTTGGGCAAGTACAATCAGAAGATCGAGGAAAATTTTGGCTCAAATACGCGTCTCAGCTTGGGTTTGATGTAGGGTCATGGTGTGAGGTTACTGGGGGTCGGATGAAGGGACGTTTATATGGTTTCGAAGAGAGAGGTGATGATGTATTAACGATTAACTAATCTAGTGCTACTTCATCTCTATGCGTGCGTTCATATCAGATGTATACTAAGGAGGAGGTGGATAGAATGATGAACGAAATGAGAAATCAAATACATAGCCAAATTTTGGAACAAGTGCAAAGTGAAGTGCGGGCGGAAACGGAGGCAAAGGTTTGTGACATCCTTGCACAAATTCGTTTCGAACACTACCGGGCCTTGATAGCACTGAGTCACTAGATTCTGATCATCCACCACTGTGAGACTGATGATATGCTTTTCATGTACTTGAGTTTGATTGATGAAATATTGTATTTTTATAATTTATGTATTTTGTGTTGGAACTATCTGTGGATTTTATAGCTATGAAATAGATTTTTTTTCGTAAAATTGTTCGTAATATTATAATTGAGATGAAATAGGTTGATTGAGAAACCGGTTTATAGATGGATGAAATACATTTCACTGGTTCAGAGATGGATAATGTAAAACACCAACGGATTACCGACGGAAAAATTCTGTCACTAAATAATCCGTTGGTAAATCCATTGGTGTATTCTAAAGGCTTTTGAATAAATTAGCGACGGAATACCAAAGGAAAAAATCCATCGCTAATGAAATCCGTCGCTAATCCATCTGTGATATGAATATTGTGATGAGTCCTTTAGTGTCGGATTTCATATGGAAAATATCTGTAGCTAACATATCCAACGGTAATCCGTCGGAAATAGTGTTACGATTTCGCATAGATAAGCGACGAAAATGTCTGCGACGACAAATTTCCGTCGGTAATCCGACGGTGAAACTCAAACGCCACCAGTCATATCACCGAAGGAATAACGATCGCTTATATTAACGTCAAAAATTATCATCACAAATCCGTCGCAAATTTTAGCGACGGAAAAGTTCCGTCGCTTACAATTAGTGGAGTTGCTTTTACCATCGGAATTACTTACGAAAATTTCCGTCGGTAATTCTTTTCACCGATGGAAATTTAACTTTCACCGACAAAAAATTTTATCAATGATACCTCCATTTCTAGTAGTGATAGATCAAAACTGATTACCCATAATCAGATTCTATGTAAAATCTTTAAAAAAATTTTGGAGTCAATTCAATGATGAATGATATATTACAATATGTATTACATTAATTGTAATTAATAATTATTAATTATTACCGCATCATTAGCTTGGAAGGTTAGGGGTTATAGTCGACGTTCATTCATTATTTTTAATATCTTTAAGTCAAAACCGAACATGAAACTTTGATTGTATTAGGCTCTTTTATGGTTTATGAAAGATAAATCAATTTTCTGATCTAAGACATGAGTGACAAAAAAAAAAAAAATTGACCCATAATATCTATACCGGCCCGTGTTGATATTGAATGTTAGATAAAGCCATCTTTTCATCTGCTCCTATTGATTCTACAATAACAGCATTAAATTGCCCAATGACAACATTGCTCTTGCCCTTTCCATACAACTTATGGCCCAGAGGATAGCCATGTAACTTGTAACATTTCTCTACCAAGTGTCCTGTCATGATGTAGTGAGTACATATCAGCGGTTCAGCATTTCCTGCCTCGAAGCATATCTCCAAATTGTGTCCATTGGCCTTGCAGAAGGTACAGTATAGCCTATCTTGTTTAGCTGAAATGTTGTGTTTGTAATTACTTCTGTCATTCACATGACTCTTGTAAGAGTCATGGATTCAGTTACCGATACATTAGTTCCAAGCTTAAGTTTAGAGATGGGCACGAGAGAGATAATCTAACGGTACAAATCGTATTCATATTCATATCGTTGTACAATCCCAAAAAAAAAAAGATGGGCATGAGTCGCTTCCAGCCCGGAAACTGGCCCTACTACCCCGTGGAAGCCTGGACTCGAAACTATCTTGAGTTACAGGACGCGAACTGGTTCAGTTCCTATTTTTTTGAATCGGGAACTGTCCAGGCACGGCACCGGAATCGGCATGGAATCGGCCCGGCCTAGGAACCGCCTTGCGGGTTCCATGGCTGTTAGAGGCAAAAATTTAATAAATTCATGTTTTGAGGTTAAAATCGATCTCAGAGAGAAGAAAAAGTAGGATTTTTGAGCTTTAATTTGAAGTTTTGAGAGTTTTCCGTTGACCGAAAAGTTTAAAGCCACCGTCAATGGCGGAGGAAAGCACATAGTGTTGAAAATAAAAAATTGAGTCTCTGTTATGTTCGAAAATGACGTTCAAAACTTTGGGAAGAATCGGGGGCATGAAAAAGGTCATAATCATCCCTTAATTGAAGGAAATTGAAACTCAGCACCAACGTCAATGGCGGACCGCCGGCAGTAACCAATTTTCTGTCCACTAAGCCCAAAATTGATATTTTCTATGTAGAGAATGTTTTTATAATTTAAATCGAAAGAAAACTTGAAGATTGAGAGTGGTTCGTGGAGAAAATGGTTGAGGGGTATGGGTCTTCAAATTTGCAGGGGGAGAAGATGTGTACACGCTGGGGAAGAAGGAGAAGAAAAGGAAAAAGAAAAGCAGAGAGAGAGAGAGAGTTTATAGTGTTACACAAAAATATAAAAGCAAGGCATGAAGAGCTGTCGAACCAGCCCAGCACGGCTCGACTCAGTAGGCCGACGGCTGAGGGAATCGGACACCAGAATTACACCAGAATTCTAACTGCATAACAATATATACAACCATTATGTACAAATCAGCTAAATAAAAATATCTTACGTGTACCATCCATTTCCTTCTTTCACTTCAGAAACCGAATATTCTCTTTCTTCATGCTTCAATAACCCATGACAGCTCCCATTACATGACGACAGAATTTAATTTATAATACCATGATACCATTTCAAGAATTTTAGTGATTGAATAAATAAATATTGATTCATGTCTAAAAAATTATATTTTAAATTTGAATCCAATCACGCACATAAGAAAAGTATTCAATATGGTAGGGAGGGAATTCTAGTACAAACTAAAAGCTTTTGGTCATGATCATAACCAGAGGAACAATTACCCTTTTTCTTGCAAAAATATATTTCTTCTTACTCATCCTATCAATCCCTTTTCATGGAAGGACTGAAAATTTTGAATACCTTAGTCAATTGGTCTCCCATCCATAGAGAATAATAATAATCATTCACTAGGAAAGTAATTCCTCCATAGGAGGCAAGGACATAGTTGTAGGGTGTATCACTTGGCTGGTGCAAAAGCTGAATCTAATGTGACCAAATAATAAGCCTTTTTTGGCCCACAAAGAAACGTCTCTAGTGACCAGGTTTTCCTTTTTTTTTTTTAATCTTCGATATCCAAAATTATAGTTTGATTAATTTGGTTCAAACGATTACGGAATCTTATTTAGAGAATATCTCTCTCAATATAGTTTTTTTCATTTCTAAGTTTTCATATACGACGCCTTATTTAGAGACATTTCTCCAACGTAATTTTTTTTTTCAAATTTTAAACCCGATACTATATTATATTAAGGAGCTAACACTTTATTTCACTGGACCGAGTATCCATCAGCAAGTGATGATGTTTTTCAAATTCATATATTCAAGATGGTATTTCCTCCACATTTTCATTTTCACATATTTAATAGATATGTGACAATTTTTATACCATCCTATGATCTCCAACGTTCCAAAATTTTCATACCCTTTTGAGGAGTTGTAATCCTCGTGAAAAGAAATCTTTGTAAAATAAAATTTTCAAAATTCTAAAAGGATTTGTGGTTTACTCAATACATAGGTGGGACAATACAACATATCTCTCCTGAGTTCAGTGATTATTAATCAAAATAGTTAAAATAAATTTTGGAGGATTTGTGCTGTAGAGTCGATTATTAGGCATACCGCTTTGACAACTTTGATATCGATCAAAGCCAAAATTAGAGTTGATTGAATTACTTAGAGTAAAATTTCTATAATTTTTGGGTTTTTGTTTTCTTGATTACTAGAGATCTAAATTACGAAATTGAGGGAGAGAGTTATGACTATTAGTCTGTTTTTTTGAGACTATAATTTTTGCTTCTTGTAACCCATGATATGATTGTTTGGCAATTGATGGGATAAGGGGCCGAGGTAATGATGAATAAAAGATAGTTGATGAATGCAGCAAACCATGATCTTTGGTAACAATTAAATATGGCCATGCCATGATCACTTTGAAGAAGGAAAACTGAGAAGTGCTTGAATGTTGAAGAGAAGATGATTATGGAAAGAAGACCACATAGAAGGCTCAACACTTAGCACACTCTCAAAGGAAAAACACACAAATCTTTTTAAGAAAGTAAAATAGTTATACCGAGTAATTAATAATTATTTTTAGTATATAGAGAGACTCGAATTCAAATTCTAAACTTAAGACCCGAATGGATGGAAAAAAAAAAAATATCAATTGAGAACTCATTAACAGTAATTGATCAACGGCTTGTAGTCTGCAAAATAAGCACTCTCAATTTAAGATTTATAGATCTGCTGAGAATTTCTTTGAAACTTCAATTAGGTTGACCCGAGAGTAGATTGACAACACACCCATGACAACAAAAAATTAACGGCTCCATAATTATTTACACCCTACCCCAGAAAACTCAACTTTAGGACTTCATCTGGGTACACCAGCTAACCACATTGTCATCAATTGTTTAATAAAAATCTGAAATATTGTCTGTTTTAGTTACAACTTTGAGTGGGAAGGAAATGTTCTAAAATTAAAGTAAAGGTGTTTTACTATTACATGTTGTGAACACTTGTAGTTAAGATGCCCTAATCATGAACAGGCCTACCTATTAATCAGCGGCTAGCTGCTTATGCTAATGCTACTCCATTTTTTCTTCTTCTTTATTGCTAGCTAAGTACACCTCTCTCTCTCTCTCTCTCTCTCTTACCATATTTGGGTTATCAACTAATCAGGTCTGAATATTATGAAGTCTGACTGATTTTTCATTTTTAAATTTTGAAATCAAGATTTTAATTAAAAGATTTTAATATTTTATTGGTAGATTGGACTCACAAGACATTGGTTAAGTATACCTTTATATACGGCTTTGCACGGGTCACCCCCAACTTATGAACCACACAATCCAGGCGAGATATACATGAAATTCTCCCCTCTCTCTCTCTCTCTCTCTCTCTCCGAATTTAATTGGAATAATGCGAAATGTCATTGCAAATTACTAGGATGTTCCTCCAGAGATGTCAAAATAGAGATTAAACAATGACCAATACGCCAAAAAGGCAGAGAGAAATGGAAGTGAAGTCGTATATGGTGCATGGCAAACATGGCATGGAGGAGGGGAAGGTTGTCCAGATGGCACAATCCCAATCCGACGTATTACAACCCATGATGTTTTGAGAGCAAAATTTCCATATGACGTTGGCAAAAAACCCAGAAGATCCCCTGCTCTTCTCCACTCTCTAGCACCTGATGCGATTATTACTGATGGTCATGAGGTAATTCCACCATATAATAAATATTGACCAGTTTAAACTGGCCCTATCACTAATTTTCAAATGCAATTGATAAATATGGTTATTTTACCCTTTCTATATTTCTCTGTGTATTGGTTGATTAGAGTTTGAGGCATTGAATTGCAAAATGGGGGACAATTCCCTCTATTTATTTAACTTATATTTATATATTTTGTGTGTCTGTGTATATATATTTGAGCATGCTATAGCATATATTGAGGCTTCACATGAAATGTACGAAGCTAACACGTAGCTGATCCAGTGACCGGATATTATATCTCTTACTTAAAATTTTAGATTCGAATTTTGTATACGAAATAAATAGACGTAAGAACAGTTTTATCTCTTAAAAATCCAATCTAAGTCAAACGGATACAGTCGTGGTAAATGAATTCAGTGTCACAGACATGGATACTTGGTGGCTCATTTGATGATTCTGATCTAAATATGGTGGAGGCTGGTTGGCATTCATTACCATTTAGACTTCATTGGTTCTTGACTCAACATTTGAAATTATTTTACAGTCCAATGAAAAAAAAATCAATTAATGGTACGTTATTTAGATTTATTAGTCATTTTTCAATGTTTTAAATCAATAATTTATGTCAAATTCAATAATTAACTTTTTCTGTATGCGATGTGTCACCCTTTTATAGCAAGTAAAGTTTGCTGAAAAGTGTATGATCCACATTGCTCCTTTCTTTAGTCAGGTTAATCCATGGTGACAGCAAACCCAGATTTTTCACATATTGGACGGTCCTCTCTCTCTCTTTCTCTCGATTAGGCCTATTTCAGGTTTTCATAGTAGTAACGATGTCTAATTTTTTTGGGGGCGACATTTTTCAGAGCGATGCATACCAAAAAACAGGCCTTTTCCAGCAGTATTCCCCCTTTTATAGGATCCAAAGATTGGAAACTGGTGGCCAAGATTTGGGGACAACCACATTAGTAGGGTACTGGCCTGCAAAGCTCTTCACCCACCTATCTGACCACGCCACGTTGGTGGAATGGGGGCGGTGAGTGGTGTACTCGAGGCCCAATAGCGAGCTCACGAGGACCCAAATGGGCTCGGGTCAGATTGCGGAAGACGGGTTCATGCAGTCCAGTTATTCTGTTTCTTTTTTTTTTCTCAGCCAGAACACTTCTCGACCGTCTGGTGTCTAAGTTTTCATCATGATTAATTCAGATCGACCCATCTAAGATCTCTATTTGGAGGATAGGGATCTTCCCAAAATAATTACTCTATACTCAAGTTGCGAGTCGAATTCATATTCTTGATTTAGAGGTCGAGTGACCTATCCAATCGTGTGAGTACAGTCCAGTTATTCTAGGGACATTGAGATTGTTGATTCATATGATAGCCTATGCTTTGTTGGGAAATTTCAACTTTAGTCTATAATCCCAATTATTAATCAATATTTTGTTAATTTAGTAACTAAACACTAGTCTCTTTTAATTAAGATTTAATATTCGAATCTTATATATGACCAAAACAAAAGTTAATAGAGTTTTATTATTTAAATGTTTAATTTGATTTGAATTATATTTAATTAAATTTAACGTGATTATCGGATACAGGATAATATATATATATATAAAATAATAACAAAGATATTGGGAATGACACTCGTGATAAATGGGGCACCCACTTGTACTATGGAGGGGCCGACTATAATCCGCAATGCCAGTAATGGGCCCATCCGGCCGTAAAAGTATATTTTTTGATTTGGAAAAAGGAAGAGAAATCAAAATTCGAATCTGAATTATTCATAGTGGACCACAGTGAGAGTGATATTATTGTACTGTTTTCACATCGTCTCCACTGTTCTAATTGTATGAAAGGATTTCAATTATTTTTCTTCTCCACAGAAGATGATTCTCTATGTTATGCCCATATTTTTATTACAATTAGAATTTAGTTATTTACCATGTACGAGAACCCTCAAGAATCCTTAAACATCTCTGGCCAAATCTTTCTGGCAACCAAACCTCCATTTCACCTACCTGTTTTGTATGCAAGCAGTCGCAACAACCGTCTTTTCCATCTCAAACGTAGGAAGAAAATGGGGTGTGGGTTAGTTTAACTCCCTTTGAAAGAAAAATTCTACGTTTAGGCAATTTTAGGTGGGGGCATGATTGAAGATTTTGTTCATCAATTTTCAGTCTCTTGGGATTGTTTTTTCTTTTTTTACTTAACCATCGATATTCAAAAATTTAACTAATTTTATTCAAATAGTTATGGGTTTAATTTAGGAACTGACTCTCGTAACACCTGTTTTTTTATTTTCAACTCTTAAACTTGAGATCTTGATTAAGAAAGTTAGTATCGTACCATTAGACCCAAATGGTAGGTTTAGTCTTTTGTTTTTGCTATAGAAAAGTTTGGTGAGATTGTATCACTTTTCTTTCTTGAACTTTTAAGGGTTACTATATGCATGACGTGATTTCATTGAAGTTGTCTCTGAAGGGACCAATTACAAGTCAAAATTGTACCTCAACTGTGAATCATTTGCAACAATCTGCTCAGTTATGCAATAATTGAACTAAAGTTTTGATTAAAAACCACTCAAATCAAGACCGCATGTGACATAATAATTTTATGTATTAAAAACTCTACCTAATTTGTACATTCCCAACTCTGTTTTCCATATAGGAGGAGGTGATGTAGAGGTCAATAAAAGCAGTGTTAAATCTTATATTATATAGTTCTGATGATTGAATCCATATAGCTGTAGGTTCATGACACAAAATAAGTGTTGTAAAGGTCAATTAAAAGTAAAAAGGGCCTACAACTTTTTGTCTCTACACAGAAATGCATGGTATTTGATGTGGAAAGTGGGATTCCAAGTCATCATCATAGCTAAAGCGTCATTTTCATCCCCCAGCCCAGAGGAATCCAATGAAGAAATGATGCACAGGAATCGGATGAGGTTTTGAATGCTCATGAATAACTATCACTGTCTCCATTTTGCACACTTGCAGTGAAAATCAATGGAGCAATTGAGTGTTCAGCTCATCTCTTGCCACTGGGGGTTTTCAAAATCAATCAGACCACTGACTGCAAACAGAAAGATTTAAATATGGCAGTGTCAAAACCCTAATGCAATTATGAAGAGGGAAGGTGTTCCCATATTCGAGACCATGCCTCAAATTTTTTTACACTCCAGGCATGATATCACATGTGGGTTAGGATATGTACAATTAAACTAGCAAACTGCGGCATTTGTTGAGACTCTTCGTACATTGACAACACAAGATGAAGTTAGGGTTGAGGTGCAGGAAACTTTCAAGAGTCTATGATTAGAGGGTCACATCACAATCAACAATGTGTTAAAATTCAAATTTGCTGCAATTCATACAAGAAAGGAACATTTAAATTCTTCAAGAAGTTTTAACTCAACTGGCACGATCCCTTCCTTATAACAATCTCGAATTCGAATCTCCCTATATATATATAAAAAAAAACATTGAAGTCAAAAAATTCTTGGGATAACAAACCCTAGATTGAGTAATATTATGCCCATTCAGAAAAGCACTTTGAAATGAAAGACCATTTCTTTCACATGACTCACATTATGGGGAGGCACCTTGAACCCACCATGCCAGAAAAAAGGTACTAAATTGAAAAATAAAATAAACAAAAAGAGGTATAGCCTCCGGCAATATTCCCTGGGGAGCCTCCCGGCAATATTCCCTGGGGAGCCTCCCAAGTACATTTTCATTTGATAAGAATGTGCAGAGACCCCAACTTCTCTTTGTCAAATTTTAGAATTTCACCATAGGAACCTAGTTTTCCAAAATGAGCTGGTAGGTGCATGTGAATCAAATGAAGTCACTGGAACATCATTTTCTAACCCCACCTAATCCCACCTAATTGAACATACTCTATGATACACGGAAACAGTAAATATAATGCTGAAAGAAAAATTAAAATTATAGAATATTTTATACTATTTAAGTTAAAAACCATAAGATGTGTGATCGGATACATGCTTAAGCCTAAAATAGCTATGCAAAGCCGGTCCTAGTCCTTTAATATATAGTTATGGGCACTCTCTTTATGACAGCATCTTTCACATTGCATTTGAAATATGTACTATAGCTTTTGAGCATGCTCCAAATTCATGGAGGAGCCTCTGCATGGGTGTTAATGTCTTCTTCATCTTTTCTTTCTAAAACACGCACATGCACACACACACACATAGGAGTTATGGGCTTATTATATGGAGGATATAGAACCCATCTAGTTGAAGTTTAAGAATTAAAATACTATAGTTCAAGCATGGGTAGTTCTAGTTCTACAAACAAGCCCGAGAACGGACAAGTTGGGAAGAAGTTAGATCCAAGAGAGTTAATGGAGAAGATAAGGTTTCTTGAAGTGGAATTGAACAATGTGGTGAGGAAAAGAGAAGAGGAGGCACAAGCTTATGAGCAAGAAGTGTTGGTTTCCATTTTGAAGGAGGCAGAGTGGAAGAAAGAGAGGAAGAACTTGAAGGAGGAGGTGAAGAGGTTGAAGAAGAAGGTGGAGGACAAAGAAGAGAGGATTAGAGAATTGGAGAAAGATGAGATGGTGGTGGGAAAGATTTGTGATAAAGAGTGGCAACGGCAAATCTTGGGTGCTAGCATTTTGGTTGAGCATATGAAGGAAGAGAGAGTGCGGCGAGACGAGGCTGTGGTGAAGTGGAAGACATTGTATCTCGCAATCAAGACTGAGCTTGATAATCTCATTCAAAGGACTCATCAAGGTGCACCATCTCTCTCTCCCCCCCTCCCCCCAATAATCAAACCAAGTACTGCAGAGTGCAGGGCACAAAGATGAGACTGAAATGACTGGTCATAAAGAATTATATGGTTTTACTTTCAGTCTTTCTCCAACAACTCAAACAAAAATGTCCTTCCAAGTCTATAATGCTCTCTTCATATGCATGGCCTTCTTTAGGCCACTCCCCATAATTGAAGGGATACTCTGAGAATAGGGTGCTTGCCATACTTGTGTTAATGGCACTTACTGATACAAAACTCATTTGCTATACCAGTGTTCTACGCAGAATTTGCCTTTGCTACTGACCATCTTCGGTCAATCTAACACTCCAACAAAACCCACAATTTTTCACTTGTCTTTTGTATTAAATTTGGTGATGATTCAGATCAAGTACTAGATAGGTTCCCTTTGCAGTAAGGTAATATGGTGATGAGTCAGATCAAGTACATGAATCTCATGTTTTCCTAAATTTGCGAGCGACATTTAACTCTCTCCTTGAAAATAAGAAACAAATTCATATTTAGAGCTCGATAAATACTTTTAGAAATGATTTATATTCACGGCAGACATGTCTTTAATACACATTTGTAACTTACAGTATTATATCTTATCCTGTGACTTGATGTTATGCCTTGTAAGAGTGTTTGTTGGGGTTCATAGATTAAGACAGACAAATGTGTGATTCCATGTTTTGCAGGAGAAAATTTCTGGAGATCCGATGAAGAACGCATAATAACAAAGGAGCTGCAAAAGGAGGTGAAAGAAAAACAAGAGAACATTGAAGCTTTACGAAAGCAACTAGCTGTTGCCCAACAAGAGAAATCTAGGAGCGAGAGAGAGCTAGACATACTTAGGCAAAGCTTGCGAATTACCGGGAACAAGAAGAAACCGCGATAGCTTTGCACTCTCATGGAAAGTAATTTGAGGTCAAATTTAGTCCAACAAATAAGAAAAAAAAAATGCAGTTAAATAGTAAGAATGTTGTTGTAAAATATGCTCCTACATATAAACAATCTTAGAGGTGAAATCAGTTACATGGCGATCATTATTGTGTATAGTTATCAATTTGTTTTCCCCGTGTTTTGTTTTCCAAGTCTAAGATGAAAGACATGGTATAATCGCACTTACTTCCTAGAAAAATACATGGAAGGTCAATTGTTTCATCAATATTGTTTGTTAAGAAACTTAATTCCTATACCAACAAACAGACGTTAAGAAACTTAATTCTTATACTAATAAACAGTCGATCTAGTAAGATAGTATGTTTGATTTCTTAATCAAATCTCGATTTTGAAATTTAAGAATAAAAAAAACTATGTTAGAAGAGTCGTCACCTAAATAGGATTTCCACAAACACTCGAACCTTTTTAGTAAGAGTGTGACTCCGAATATGGGTGGTTGGTACTAAAAAAAAAAAAAAGAAAATTCCTATCCATTCAAAAACTTTATTCAATATCAAAAAATAATATGAAGTTGAAAAAAAAATTTTAATTTATATATGACAATCCCTTATTATAGGACTATGGTCCATGAATGCCTCACGAGATTCGCGGTCTCGGATACAAGGGCTTAGCCTCTCACTCTGGCATAACAAGTTTTTGGACGTGGGATTGACCGAGCAGGCTTCAGAAGGCCCAAATTGGTGGTATATATCCCAGTAATTAGGAAAGGAAAAGGCTATACTCCATGAGATTTATTGACAACAGCGGTTAGGTCACATAAGAGACAGGAAAACGGATGCCCCAACCAAAGAAATAGCACTGCAAAAGGGGACTGCTCCTGCTGCTAAAACAATGAAGCAGCCGATCCAACTATAAAAACAAAAAAATGCTAGTACTA
The DNA here is from genome assembly GCA_033439265.1 of Dillenia suffruticosa. Taxonomy (NCBI): domain Eukaryota; kingdom Viridiplantae; phylum Streptophyta; class Magnoliopsida; order Dilleniales; family Dilleniaceae; genus Dillenia; species Dillenia suffruticosa. Next base: position 15,219,137 of record JAVTVX010000001.1, read on the forward strand.
CAAAACTTCACAGTTGAAAGAGCAGTGCACTCAAAATGTATCAGAAGTAAACAGCTCCCTGCTTACGTTGAGAAAGAAGTAACAGATATTAGCAAAAGAGCCTGCAATGCTGATGTCCTAAAAGAATACAGATATAGGACGAGATGAGATCCGCAGGGCAGAAACTAAATTAGTGACCCTCAACAAACTTCCAAAATGTCCACAATCACTAACAAAGGAAAACTGAGACAATTTTCCATAATGGACTATGAAAACAACCACTAGTGAACTCCGTTTGCAATTTGTTTTGCTGCCTCTATTAGTTGAGGAATCTTCTCAACGATATCTTTTGCAAAGGAGACTAGCTTGAAAACCCACCTCATTTGGCCCCAGTTGATCCATGTTTCTTTACTCTTCGGATCTGATTCTTTCATTGTGACCAGCAATGTCATCATCATACACCAAAAAGGTAAAAACTCTTTAATGATCTTATAATAGATGACTTGCTTTCTTTTAGTTTTGTTCTTTTCACTCTGTCAACCAGCTTGTCTTTCACTTTTGTTGCCGAGTCTCTTCATTGGATCCACCTTGCAATAAAACCGGCTTCTGCATCCTTAACAATCCTTTTCATCGCCACAGACTGTTGAATATTTTGCAGAATAAAATTACCTAAAATAACAACCACAAATTCTTGTGGTTTATATTATCTGCTTGCCAATGCTTGCTCAACTCGGCCAAAAACATCCATGTGAACTAACTCCAATGTCTTCTTGGTTCTGAACTGACTTCTTGTAGCTGATATGCATTTCCATATTGACATCACGCACAGATTGTATCTCCATGATCATCTAATATTGGAAGACCTTTAAGATCGTTTGCCACACCATTACCTTTAGCTTGTGATGGCTGACATGCCCAACCCTTGCACGCCACAAATTTGCAATCCCATTCTTTCTTGTCTTATCTATTTGTGCCGATTCTACTGACAACAAATAGATAGACTCTACTTTCATGCAGGATGAGTGCTCCAAGAAGCTCCAGATTTATCTTCTCGAACACCTTTACGTAGTCCAGCCCAATAGCACATAACCAACTCCTGTCCCAACAAGTAGATAGACTCTACTTTCGGTTCAGTCGCATCCTCTCCACTCCATCATTCAAGAGTGCAAAATTCTTATGCAAAGACTTGGGATTCCCAGGATTACCCACACGTACAGGGAAGGGAACATTTGTGCTGATCACCTCACCAGCCTTGGACATTCCAAGCATCCAGGAATGCACATCCTCAGCTCCCCTCCTGAAAGCCTTATAAGCTTGTTGCAGCATGACACTTCGGGCAAAGATTCTCTCAGACCAGAAAGAAGAGGGCCTTTAGTCCTTATGTAAGCTTTTGTGTTATTGGGCTTTTTGGCCTTTCCCTTTCAACCAAAAAAACAGATAGACTCTACTTTCATGCAGGATGACTCACCAGGAGAAGCTTTTGAACCAGTTGCCTTGTTCAGGCATTGTGTGAAGATTCACGAAAAATGGACACCAGATCTGAAAAGAGTGCCTCGAGATCTGTGGGACTTCAAATATCGTTGCTGGATTCCACCGAGGTAAAGCACTCTCGCCACCTCCAATCTAGATGAGGGTGGGATTCGTTTAGCACGGAAAAGATCCTGTGTGATAAGCTTATTTTGCACCTCAAATCTGAGTCATTGATTTTTTGGTTGAGATTGATTTAATCTGAGCCACTAGATTGGAATTTAAAGGGCTCTAGTATTGTTTGGTTGAGTGCATAATAAACTCGTGCACCTGAGTCATTTGAGCCATCGCTTGCCGTTGACTTCGTTGACCAACCATTGACCGTAATTGACCAAATATTTGACCGAAGGTCCATGCCTAATTTGGATGTCTGACTCCATTTTTGAGGTTTGTTTGCTCAGATTCTGCTTCTATACTGCTCTTTTTTAGTTAGAGAATTTCATTCACCATGTACAACAGTGTGCCAAAATATGACATTCCCTTATCCGATGTGAAGACGAATTTCACATTTTAGCAGAACACTGTTGAGGATGTTCTGGTGCAGTAAGGTATTGAGCAGGTTTTGGAGAAATCAAAACCAGTAGATATGAACGAAGAAAAGTGGAAGAAAATTCAAAGGCAAGCAGTAAGCACAGTCAAATTAGCACCAACCCTTGAAGTGGAGGTTAATGCGCTTAAAGAGACAGAACCAAAGGCTTTGCGGGACAAGCTTGAGAACACATATGCTTCGAAGTCATTGACCAGTCGAATTTATTTGCGGATAGAGTTGTACGCACTAAGGATGGAAGAGGCAGGTAACATACATGATCACATTAATACCTTCAATCAATTAGTGTGTCAGTTGTTGCATGCAAGTGATGAGATAACGGATGGGGAGTGAGCACTAATCTTGCTGGGATCATTGCCTAAATCATACAAATCACTGGTTCAGACATTAGGGGTGGTAAGTCGAAACTGACGATAGATTAGGTCATCGCAATATTGAGAAAAGTTGAACAGATCATAGGCAACAACAATGCAAACAAGGGAGATGTAGTGTTCGTTGCAGAGAGTTCTGAGAGAGGGAGGAGTCAATCAAAGTGGAGAAATGTTACTTTAGTAGTGAGATGGCCATGTGAGAAATCATTGCCAAAAAATGAATGAAACTCTAAATGAGCTTAAACAGTTGCAAGAGAAGATGAAAGGCAAGATGAAGATTCGCGATGACTCCAATGTAAATGTGGTAGAGGGAGAAGATAAAGATTTTATCTTGGTAGTGAGTGATAATGTTTCCATTGAGAAGAAATCAAATTGGTTATTAGATTCTGCGGATTCGAAACATATTTGCAGAGATGAGGCTATGTTTAGTATTTTGCACATCGAAGGAGAATTTGGACACATGAGAGAAGATGAAAGTTGAAGGCATTAGGAATTTTTACCTATTGTTTCATGATAGAACCGTCAAGACTCTGTGTTATGTAAGATACACACCTTCTAGTGGTGTTAAAATTATTTCTTTGGGTGAGTTGACATCACGTGGATACGAGTATGTTAGAGTTGGAAGGTGATGCAAAGTATACAAAGGTAACGGATTAATTCTTCAAGAGAAGAAGAATTTGAAGAATATTTGTTGCTTGGAAAGGCATTCTGTAACACCTAGCTAAAAAAAAAAAAAAAAAAAAAATGATTTGGAGACGCAGCGTTTTGGGCCCCAATTTGGAGATTAGGGTTAAAACCCTAACCCCCTTTCTCTCTCTCTCTCTCCCTCTCTCTCTCCCGACCTTTCGTCTTCCGCGGCTGTCCGTCTTCCTCCGCGACTGTTCACCTTCCTCTGCCACCGCCACCGCCATCGCCACCTCTTCCTTCTTCTTCTTCTTCTTCTTCTTCTTTCTTCCCTCGGCTCACTCTCCTTTTTGCAGTCGCGATTGTTCGCGATCTCACCTCCTTCGCAAGCCTCGCCGAGCACCGCCACCGCGCGATCTTGCTCCCGTCTGCGAACAGCCGCCACCAGCAGCAACCCCCTCCTGCCACCATCGCGCGAGCTTGAGCGCTCCACAGCGCGATTCCTCCATGCGAGCCCGATCGTGCCACAGCGCGCGATTGTTGCCTCCTCGCGCGATCGAGCCACCAAGTGCGCCCTCCAGCCCATAGCGCGAGCCAGGCCCTGAGCAGGACCCAGCCCGCAGTGCGAGCCCAGGCCACGAGCAGGACCCAGCCGCAGCGCGAGCCCAGGCCGCGAGCAGGACTGAGTCCGCGAGCGCGAGCCCAGGCCGCGAGTGCGAGACCAGGCCGCGAGTGAGAGCCCAGACCGCGAGCGCGCGAGCCAGCGTGCACGGGCACGCGGCCCAGCGCACGAGTGTGCATGGGCGCGCGGCCCAGCTCGCAGCAGCGTACGGGAACGCGGCCCAGCGCGCAGCAACGCACGAGCGCGTGCGAGCCGGCGCATGAGCACGCACCAGCACGGCGCACCTGCGCACGGGCGAGCACCAGCCCGCGAGCCACTGTCGGCCCGCAGGCCCATCAGCAGCAAGCCCACGGGCCCACCAGTCCCATCGGCCCGTCAGCCGCAGACCCATCACATGCAGACCCGCCAGCCCACAGGCCCATCAGCCAGAGGTCCGCCGGCCCGCCGGCCTGCTAGCCCGTCAGCCCATTGGCCCGCAAACCAGCGAGCCCGCTAGCTGTAGCCCACGAGCCTGCGATGGCCCATGAGCCCGTGACAGCCCATGAACCTCCACGTAGGTAAATGACTTAGGGTTTTGCTCCTGATCTAAGTGTTTAGATCTAACAAATAAATTTTGTTTTGATAGAAAACCCTACAGACTTTGGAGTGACCGAAATGACATTCGGACGAGACTCGGCGCTTCGAGAAAACCCTAGGTGAGGAGATTTCGACTCTAATTGATAAATTAGATGAATCTAGGAATAAATCCAAGATGAAATGTTTTGTATATGTTTAGAGTGTAAGTGGAATGCGAATAGAATACAAATTATGAAATGATTATATATGAATTGAAGGTTAAGTGTAGAATGTTACAGAAACTAGATGATCTGATACGAAAGAAGCGTATTATAGAATCACAAAATCATGTCGAGTGAATTCGAATAATTTCCTTTAGAGTTAAACCTTGAAATATGCATGAAAGTATCTGGATTGTAAGGTTGGAATGAAATGAGTCGTAAAGTGGAAGATATTGTATATTTCATGTTTTTTTCGGATAAACCCTTAAGATGCTTGAGAAGTTGATATTCAATTTGATAATTTGATTTAGGTTGATCTTTTGGAGACTCGAGCGGCCAGATCTAATTTGGCTTGTCAGTAGGGAGTGACTTCCCTCCCGTAGATCTCCCTTAGAACTGTGAGTAGGACTTTGACATTCGTTATTGATTGAAAACCATATTTCAAAAATACTTTTAAATGACATGTTTCTGCAAATGTATGATTGTTAGACCTTTCCAATATTGATAAAATGTTTTGTGACTTTTGGAGTGTCTTAACTACTGACTTTATTGATATGCATCTATGAGTTTTGATAAACGTATATTGTGCCACATTTTTGATATATTGATATGTTTTAATACTTCCACTGCATTGGCACATGGTTTTAAATGGATTTACTTACACATTTGGGCTGTATGCCCGGCCGACTTTATGATATTATGTTTTGGGCTGTATGCCCGGCCGACTTTATGATATTATGCATGGGGCTATATGCCCGGCCGATCTGGTGATGGGATGCATGGGGCTACATGCCCGGCTGATTTGAAATTGTGATCCGTAGCTACGAAGGACATCTGGTAGAGGCACCCCTTGTGTCCGGGTACGCTTCGGCCGGAGGTATCCGCCAGATTGTCATGTGTATGTGTAACACTGCACAAAAAATATATATATATATATATATATATATATATATATATATATAAATAAATAAATTTGGGGCTTAAAGCCCTAATTACATTTTCTCTCTCTCTCTCTCTCTCTCTCTCTCTCTCTCCCTCTTTCCCTCTTTCTCTCTTTCTCTTCTCCGCCACGGCCTTCCTCCCGCCACCGCACGCCGCCCACTGCTGCAGCGCCCTCCCGCGAGCAGCTCCTCCCTCCTCAAGCGAGCGCGCGGTCAGCTAGTGAGCAGCGCCTCACCTCTGCACAGCGCGCATTCGAGTGATCTCCCGCCAGCGCTGCCGCCTCAAGCCATCGCGAGCCTCACGCGATCTTCCGCGAGCCAGCACGAGCCAGCGTGCGACCCAGCTCGCGACCCAGCGCGAGCTAGCACGCGACCCAGCGCGGGCCAGCGCGCTACCCCTGCTCGACCCAGCTCGCGACCCATCGCGAGCCAGCTCGCGACCCATCGCGAGCCAGCGCGCGACCCAGCTCGCGACCCAGCGCGAGCCAGCGCGCGACTCAGCTCGCGACCCAGCGCGAGCCAGCGCGCTACTCCTGCTCGACCCAGCTCGCGACCCATCGCGAGCCAGCACGCGACCCAGCTCGCGAGCCAGCACGCGACCCAGCTCGCGAGCCAGCACGCGACCCAGCTCGCGACCCAGCGCGAGCCAGCTCGCGACCCGGCGCGAGCCAGCGCGCGACCCAGCTAGTGACCCAGAGCGAGCCCTAGCCCGTGAGCCACCAGCGGGCCAGCCCGCTAGCAGCCAGCCCACCGGCCCGCGAGCCCGTGACGGCCCGCGAGCCCGCGACCGGCTTTCCCCTGTGAGAGCTCACCTGCATCTTCTGTACTGCAGGTAACGACTGTATTGATTGAAGTTCTATGGTTTGCTGGTAGAAATTTAGTGGTTTCTAATACATCTGAAGTTTGGGAAATATTACAGGTTTTAAACCAACCCAACGGGCGAACGACAACTAGGTCTGAAACCCGAGGAACCTTAGGTGAGAGATGAATAAATTTTATTGATAGAATCCCTTATTAGGGTTTTAATCGTTATAAATTTGACGATTTGATTAGGTTTGTCTTTTGGAGAGTCGTTGAAAAAAATAGGGAGTGACCACCCTCCCTAGATAATGTGAGTGAGACTCTAATCTCTTGCATAAAATAGTAAAACGTATTTTCTGTCGCATTTTCGATAAAACATGCTTTAATATGCATTCGTTGACGTGTGATATTAAATTTGGAAATCTGTTTTGTGATTTTTGGAGTGTCTTGAATTATATTTGCAATGACTATGCATCCATGGTTTGAGATGAATCAATAATTGTGCCATTTTTTGAAAATGTATAAATTTCATTTTATACCAATGTAGTGATATGCTGTTTTGAAATGAATTTGATGAGACGTATTGGCACGCAAAATTTAAAAATGTTTTTGATGAACTATGTGGGTTGGATGCCTACTAGTTGTGCGATGATGTGATGATACTCGTGGGACGTTGTGCCCTGGGACGTTGTGCCCTTGTGATACTATGGGACGTTGTGCCCTTGTGATATTATGATATTCCGTAGCTACGAAGGGCGTTTGTAGAGGCACGGGTTGCCCGGATACGCTTCTGCAGGAGGTATCCGCAAACGTCATTTATTCTAAAGGCTATAGGCGCGGCCGGTTGAACCCACGTAGGGGGAGGACGTGTGTGACGCCACCGTCTAGCACCGGGCGGGGTCCTATACACGTTGATGAGTTGGCCCCAGCGAGCTCATGGCCAACGTCGGGGTAGAGAGCGTTTCAAAGTCTATGCATAATAAAACCCCCGACGCGCCTGTCCTTGGTCACGGTTGACCTTTGCCAGGACTATTTTTGGCTCGCTCTGACATTACTTGATTTTAAATGGATGCATACATGCTTGCTATCGTGTGTTTGATTAAATGATTTCAAAATGATAAATATATCATGTTTTGCTGCGAAGTGTAAATTGTTGTTTCGAATGATATTATTTGACACTCCAATTGTTCACCTATGCTATTTATGCTTGATATTACCCCCCTCACTCACTGAGTATCTTCCCATGATACTCGCCCCTCTATTTTCTCTCCTCAGACAGGTTTATTGTGATAGAGCGGTGTTACAGGCTCTAGTGCGGATTTATTGTTCTGACGGTGAGATTTACTTCTAATTTAGTTTCGACCCTGCGAAGTCTTGACATTGAGGTCCGTAGTTGGCCATGTACTTATTTTGGGATGACTGTATAGTTTAACTCTCATATTTCATTTGCATTGAGGCGATTGTACGTACTTGAACGTTACTTGGGAAATGTGATATATATTGTATAAACTTAGGTCCGCTCGATATAGCGGCTGCTCATGCTCTAGTTGGGCATGACAGTAGAGGTCTGTGGCTAGGTTTGTTTATAGCCTTGCGTTGTTCTGAATGCTGGCTGTGGTGTTTGTTTATTTTGGAGAGGCCGGGATGGCCATTTGTGTATTGTACAGGATGATTTGGATTATACAGGTATAATTGTACATGGGAAACCTTCGATTTATGGGGAGGTTCTGCCCAATTTTCTGTAAAAATACAGCCGGCATTCAGGGGCAACAGGCGGCTGTTCACGATCCCGGTTTGGGGCGTGACAGTTCTATTGGTATCAGAGCGTCTAGGTTTGAGAAAAGATCAAAGTTTTCCCAAGTATACGCAACGTTCTCAATGCATTAGAGAGTTTCATACAGTCATTTAAAGTCCCGTACTTGGCCATAGGCATATAAGTTCGCCTATTTTATGGAGTTGGATACATAACGCATCTAACTCATTACTTTGCATTCGAATGTTTTAAATCATAGTTCATTTATTTTTAGGGGGTTAGTTACGGAGCAACTAACCCTAAATCTCGATTTCTATCCGTTGACAATGTATTTTTTTCGCAGAATTATGCCACCTAGACGTGGTAGGAGAGGTGCTAGATTCGCCTCACTTGAGGGCCTTACAGTGCCTGATACACCTAGGGCACCTGAGGCGCCACGAGTACCAGAGGTTGCTTCCTCTACTCGAGCACGCTCACCAGCGCCACCCCCAGCACCTCCACCGGCTGCTACAGCCGAGATTCCTCCACCACCACTCGATGCCTTGAGACAATGGCAGGAGTGGTACAGTAGATATGGGGCGCAGATGCCACCACCTTCACTACAGACTCCAGCGACCGCACCTGCGGCCGTACCTGCTCCTTCGGCACCGATTCTTCCTTCGGTGGCCGGCCCTTCCGTGTCTACCCCGACCGACGAGACGTCGGCTACTTTGAGGCGCATCCATGAGCTCACTCAGTTAGTGAAAGAGTCACGGCAGCTCGGATGCACAGATTTTTCGGGATCCAGTGATGCAGTAGCGGCGAAACACTGGATCAACAGGATTCGTAGGATCCTTACGGATTTGGGGTTGTCAGAGGAGCTCAGATTGAGAGTTGCTGAGAGACTCCTCGACGGAGATGCCCTCTCGTGGTGGGAGGCTATCCGTGACAGTGCCACACAGACCCTGCGGTGGGAGGACTTTTTACGAGAGTTCGACCGCAGGTACTTTACCCCGTTCCAGCAGGACCGGATGAGGACGGAGTTCCTGCACTTACGTCAGGGGACGAGGTCAGTTTCAGAGTACGAGGCTGAGCTTAGACGACTAGCGGCCTTTGTCCCCGATATGACTACACCGGTTCAGTTGAGGTTCAAGTTTGAAGATGGCCTCCAATTGAGCATCAGGAAATATATGACGGTGACTCCCTCTTTTACACTATCGGAGGTGATTGATTCAGCGTATCGGGCGGAGGAGATCGTCCGAGCGGAGGCGAGACAGAGGGAGAGTCACCAGAAGAGGAAGACTGGGTCACAGAGTGGACAGTCTTCGAAGAGGGGTAGAGGTTCTGGATATCCCGGAGGTTTTTCTAGCTTCAGACCAGCAGCACCGGGACAGGGACCTCGACCACAGGGCTTTGGGGCACCAGCCCCTAGTGTCTCTACACAGTCTACTACACAGAGACCGCCCTTCTGCCGTAGATGCAATTGTCACCATGCCTTTGGGGCATGTAGAACCCCAGTTACTTGCTTCCAGTGTGGGAAGCAAGGTCACGTTAGGAGTGTCTGTCCTGATTTAGGTCGGGGAGGATTGACTTTACAGAGTCGTACTGGTACGTCTGGCACAGGCCAGCAGGGGGCACCTGCGCACTCAGCTCTTACCGCTCCCCGGACTGCAGCCGGGAGTAACACAGTGCCAGGATCGTCGCGACAGCAGCCTAGGGCCCAGGCTCGTGTGTTTGCGATGACACAGGAGGACGCACAGGCAAACCCTGATGTTATTATGGGTAATCCTCCTGCAGACCCCTCAGTGTAGTACTTTTGTGTACTTTCTGTATGAGCTTATTGTATATCATGATATCGATGTACAGTTTTGACTAGTTAAAGCTTTAGAAGCTTAACTAGTTTGATATATATATATATATTTGTTCACTTTTCTTCGCATTTTAAATTCTGTTGAAATTTTTCTTACTTTTAGGTACTATGCGAATATTCGGTATCGACGCCCGTATTCTCATAGATACTGGGTCAAATTTTTCCTATGTGAGCGATACGTTCGCTTGTCATTCTGATAGACTTCTCTCGCCACTTGATGCGGAGATTCTGGTAGTCACTCCTCTTGACAAGCATATCGTTCGAGATACAGTCTATAGGGGCTGTGAGGTCGGAATTGGGGAGACAGTATTAGAGGCAGATCTGATTCCGCTCCCTATCACGGATTTCGATGCCATCCTAGGGATGGATTGGTTGAGTATACACCGGGCTTCCGTGGATTGTTTCACGAAGGAGGTTGAGTTTAGGAGGTTCGAGCAGCCACCGCTAGTCTTCCGGGGTGAGAGACGAGTGTTGCCCCGCAGTATTATCTCCGTTATGAAGGCCAGACGTTTGGTACGCCATGGTTGTGCGGCTTATCTGGCTTATATTGTTGACACCACCGTTGAGGGACCGAGGCTTGAAGATGTCCCTGTGGTGCAGGAATTTTTAGATGTGTTCCCCGAGGAGCTTCCCGGATTACCACCAGTTCGGGAGTTCGATTTCGAGATTGATTTAGTACCGGGGACCAATCCTATTTCTATTCCGCCATACAGAATGGCGCCTGCTGAACTGAGAGAGCTTAAAACTCAGTTACAGGAACTTCTGGACAAGGGGTTTATTCGTCCGAGCACCTCACCTTGGGGCGCTCCGGTACTGTTTGTAAAGAAGAAGGATGGTACATTTCGGCTTTGTGTGGATTACAGGCAATTGAACAAAGCCACCATCAAGAACCGATATCCCTTGCCTCGTATCGATGACTTGTTTGATCAGCTGCAGGGAGCTAAGGTTTTCTCTAAGATTGATCTCCGTTCGGGTTATCATCAGTTGAGGATTCAGGCCGAAGATGTGCCCAAGACAGCTTTTCGCACCCGATACGGCCATTACGAGTTTCTAGTCATGCCGTTTGGGCTGACTAATGCCCCAGCTGCTTTTATGGATCTGATGAACCGAGTTTTTCACGACTATTTGGATCGGTTCGTCATCGTATTCATCGATGACATCTTGATATATTCACGGAGCGATGAAGATCATGTTCAGCACCTTCGGGTGGTATTACAGATACTCCGTGAGAAGCAGCTATATGCCAAATTCTCAAAATGTGAGTTTTGGCTAAGACAAATTGGATTCTTGGGGCACATTGTCTCCGCGGAAGGTATTTATGTTGATCCGCGGAAGGTTGAGGCTATAGTGAAGTGGGAGCAGCCACAAACAGTTACCGAGATTCGTAGTTTTCTCGGTTTGGCCGGGTATTATCGCAGATTTGTAGAGGGATTCTCCCGGATAGCTGCTCCGTTGTCGAGATTGACCCAAAAGGGGGTCAAGTTTGCTTGGGATGACCGTTGTGAGGCAAGCTTCCAGGAGCTCAAACAACGGTTAACATCCGCTCCTATTTTAGCCCTTCCCACTAGTAGTCGGGAGTATACAGTGTACAGTGATGCTAGCCGACAGGGATTGGGTTGTGTTCTGATGCAGGATGGTCGGGTTATTGCGTATGCCTCGCGACAGCTGAAGAAACACGAGGGTAACTACCCGACACATGATTTAGAGTTGGCAGCCATAGTCTTCGCGTTGAAGATATGGCGGCATTATCTTTATGGGGTAACCTGCAGGGTATTTACCGACCACAGGAGTTTGAAATATCTGTTTACCCAAAAAGAGCTGAATTTGAGACAGAGGAGATGGTTGGAGTTATTGAAAGACTATGATCTCATTATTGACTATCATCCGGGCAAGGCAAACGTTGTAGCAGATGCCTTGAGTCGGAAGTCAGCATCATCCTCACAGTCGACAGAGAAAGCCTACCTTTCTTGTTTAGTGGGACTCTGAGCCTTAGGAGTCAGTTTGACTAACGATGATCAGGGAAGCTTATTAGCCAGATTTGAGGTCAGGCCGACTTTGTTCGACCGTATCAGGGAGCTCCAGAGTACGGATGAGGAGATCCAGGGTATTACAGATAGAGTCCGCAGAGCTGAGGGCGGAGATTTCAGAGTCCGTGATGATGGACTCGTCGTATTCAGAGATAGAGTGTGTGTTCCGGCCGATGGTGATCTTCGACGTGCTATCCTTGAGGAAGCACATTCTTCTGCATATGCTATGCATCCCGGAGGTACGAAGATGTATCGGACCATCAGAGGTAGCTACTGGTGGTCAGGCATGAAGAGGGATATAGCAGAGTTTGTGGCACGATGCTTGGTGTGCCAGCAGGTAAAGGCCGAACATCAGCGTCTAGCGGGCACACTGCAGCCTCTTCCTATTCCTGAGTGGAAATGGGAGCATATTACTATGGATTTCGTGATGGGATTGCCGCGGACTTCTACACGGCATGATGCAATTTGGGTGATTGTCGATCGACTCACCAAATCTGCGCATTTCATCCCTATCCGCGGTGACTATTCTTTAGAGGCGTTGGCACGTCTCTACATTGATACCATAGTTCGACTTCACGGGGTACCTGTGTCGATTGTTTCAGATAGGGACCCCAGGTTCACATCTAGGTTTTGGCCCAAATTGCAGGAGGCATTGGGTACTAGATTGAATTTCAGTACGGCATATCACCCTCAGACGGACGGCCAGTCTGAGAGGACCATTCAGACCCTTGAGGACATGCTGAGAGCATGTGTGATGGATTTCCGGGGTAGTTGGGATCGGCACCTTCCACTAGTCGAGTTCGCGTATAATAACAGTTATCAAGCCAGTATAGGGATGCCCCCGTATGAGGCACTATATGGCAGGAAGTGCCGCATCCCGATATGCTGGGATGAGGTCGGAGAGCGACGTCTTAGCAGCGTTGAGTTAATTGAACAAACAAAGGATAAAGTTAAGGTTATCCGTGACAGGATGAAAGCCGCCCAGGACAGACAGAAGACGTATGCTGATCGTAGGCGGCGACCTCTTGAGTTTGCTACGGGAGATATGGTTTTCTTGCGAATATCTCCCTGGAAGGGAGTTATACGGTTCAGGCAGCGGGGCAAGTTGAGCCCTAGATATATTGGGCCCTTCCGTATCCTTGAGAGGGTCGGGAGTGTGGCATATAGATTGGAGCTGCCAGATGAACTATCCCGTATTCACGATGTATTCCATGTCTCAGTACTCAGGAAATACTTGACCGATCCTTCTCATGTACTTGAGCCTCCACCTCTTGAGTTGCGAGAGGACCTTAGCATCCCAATTCAGCCTGTGACTATTCTAGATCGGCAGGTTAGAAAGCTGCGGAGTAAAGAAATTTCATTAGTCAAAGTTCTGTGGAAAAGTGATCAGGTCAAGGAGGAGACCTGGGAGCCCGAGGAAGTTATGAGGAGTCAATACCCCCATTTATTTACAGTGTAGTTCTCTTTTAGTTTCGAGGACGAAACTTGATTTTAGGGGGTTAGAAAATGTAACACTGCACAAAAAAAAAAAATATATATATATATATATATATATATATATATAAATAAATAAATTTGGAGCTTAAAGCCCTAATTACATTTTCTCTCTCTCTCTCTCTCTCTCTCTCTCTCTCTCTCTCTCTCTCCCTCTTTCCCTCTTTCTCTCTTTCTCTTCTCCGCCACGGCCTTCCTCCCGCCACCGCACGCCGCCCACTGCTGCAGCGCCCTCCCGCGAGCAGCTCCTCCCTCCTCAAGCGAGCGCGCGGTCAGCTAGTGAGCAGCGCCTCACCTCTGCACAGCGCGCATTCGAGTGATCTCCCGCCAGCGCTGCCGCCTCAAGCCATCGCGAGCCTCACGCGATCTTCCGCGAGCCAGCACGAGCCAGCGTGCGACCCAGCTCGCGACCCAGCGCGAGCTAGCACGCGACCCAGCGCGGGCCAGCGCGCTACCCCTGCTCGACCCAGCTCGCGACCCATCGCGAGCCAGCTCGCGACCCATCGCGAGCCAGCGCGCGACCCAGCTCGCGACCCAGCGCGAGCCAGCGCGCGACTCAGCTCGCGACCCAGCGCGAGCCAGCGCGCTACTCCTGCTCGACCCAGCTCGCGACCCATCGCGAGCCAGCACGCGACCCAGCTCGCGAGCCAGCACGCGACCCAGCTCGCGACCCAGCGCGAGCCAGCTCGCGACCCGGCGCGAGCCAGCGCGCGACCCAGCTCGTGACCCAGAGCGAGCCCTAGCCCGTGAGCCACCAGCGGGCCAGCCCGCTAGCAGCCAGCCCACCGGCCCGCGAGCCCGTGACGGCCCGCGAGCCCGCGACCGGCTTTCCCCTGTGAGAGCTCACCTGCATCTTCTGTACTGCAGGTAACGACTGTATTGATTGAAGTTCTATGGTTTGCTGGTAGAAATTTAGTGGTTTCTAATACATCTGAAGTTTGGGAAATATTACAGGTTTTAAACCAACCCGACGGGCGAACGACAACTAGGTCTGAAACCCGAGGAACCTTAGGTGAGAGATGAATAAATTTTATTGATAGAATCCCTTATTAGGGTTTTAATCGTTATAAATTTGACGATTTGATTAGGTTTGTCTTTTGGAGAGTCGTTGAAAAAAATAGGGAGTGACCACCCTCCCTAGATAATGTGAGTGGGACTCTAATCTCTTGCATAAAATAGTAAAACGTATTTTCTGTCGCATTTTCGATAAAACATGCTTTGATATGCATTCGTTGACGTGTGATATTAAATTTGGAAATCTGTTTTGTGATTTTTGGAGTGTCTTGAATTATATTTGCAATGACTATGCATCCATGGTTTGAGATGAATCAATAATTATGCCATTTTTTGAAAATGTATAAATTTCATTTTATACCAATGTAGTGATATGCTGTTTTGAAATGAATTTGATGAGACGTATTGGCACGCAAAATTTAAAAATGTTTTTGATGAACTATGTGGGTTGGATGCCTACTAGTTGTGCGATGATGTGATGATACTCGTGGGACGTTGTGCCCTGGGACGTTGTGCCCTTGTGATACTATGGGACGTTGTGCCCTTGTGATATTATGATATTCCGTAGCTACGAAGGGCGTTTGTAGAGGCACGGGTTGCCCGGATACGCTTCTGCAGGAGGTATCCGCAAACGTCATTTATTCTAAAGGCTATAGGCGCGGCCGGTTGAACCCACGTAGGGGGAGGACGTGTGTGACGCCACCGTCTAGCACCGGGCGGGGTCTTATACACGTTGATGAGTTGGCCCCAGCGAGCTCATGGCCAACGTCGGGGTAGAGAGCGTTTCAAAGTCTATGCATAATAAAACCCCCGACGCGCCTGTCCTTGGTCACGGTTGACCTTTGCCAGGACTATTTTTGGCTCGCTCTGACATTACTTGATTTTAAATGGATGCATACATGCTTGCTATCGTGTGTTTGATTAAATGATTTCAAAATGATAAATATATCATGTTTTGCTGCGAAGTGTAAATTGTTGTTTCGAATGATATTATTTGACACTCCAATTGTTCACCTATGCTATTTATGCTTGATATTACCCCCCTCACTCACTGAGTATCTTCCCATGATACTCACCCCTCTATTTTCTCTCCTCAGACAGGTTTATTGTGATAGAGCGGTGTTACAGGCTCTAGTGCGGATTTATTGTTCTGACGGTGAGATTTACTTCTAATTTAGTTTCGACCCTGCGAGGTCTTGACATTGAGGTCCGTAGTTGGCCATGTACTTATTTTGGGATGACTGTATAGTTTAACTCTCATATTTCATTTGCATTGAGGCGATTGTACGTACTTGAACGTTACTTGGGAAATGTGATATATATTGTATAAACTTAGGTTCGCTCGATATAGCGGCTGCTCATGCTCTAGTTGGGCATGACAGTAGAGGTCTGTGGCTAGGTTTGTTTATAGCCTTGCGTTGTTCTGAATGCTGGCTGTGGTGTTTGTTTATTTTGGAGAGGCCGGGATGGCCATTTGTGTATTGTACAGGATGATTTAGATTATACAGGTATAATTGTACATGGGAAACCTCCGATTTATGGGGAGGTTCTGCCCAATTTTCTGTAAAAATACAGCCGGCATTCAGGGGCAACGGGCGGCTGTTCACGATCCCGGTTTGGGGCGTGACAGTATGGGTGTCCCAGGTTGACCCTCATCGGAGAGGACGTTGATTACGGCTCCGTCTAGCACCAGGCGGGGGCATCATACACGGCCGACTAGTTATATGTACATTATTATTATTTACAGACTAGTTGAGGTAGTCTGTGGCCAACATTGGGGTAGAGAGCCATTATTTAATACTTGCATTTGGAAAAACCCCCAATGCGCCGTCCTTGGTCGAGGTAGACCATTGCCGGAAATATTTCATTGGCCGGCTCTTCGCGACATTGATGTAAATATTGGATGCATATCTTACTTTTTGATGTGTGCGTATGATATATGATTTTGGAAATAACATGATCGGTTTACACACTGTGGATATTTTCTTATCTTATGCTTTGACACTTGAAGTTCACCCTCGATATTGATAGTAGGATGTCAATCTCCTCACTTACTGAGTATCCTCCCATAGATACTCATCCTTCACTTTCTTTCCCACAGGATTAGTGTTGGATCGAGGAGATACCACTGGACTTGGGTATGGATGTTTTCCATCTCTTCCGCTACGATGATTGGTGATATTGTTATGTATTGGAGATTTTAGTTTGACCATTCCATTTATCTAAATTTTTGGGATGACTGTATAAATTATGGACTTTTATTCATGAAACTTTCGTGTTGATTATTTCATTGCATTGGGGCATTTGTAAATATTTAAAAATAACTTGAAAATTTATTTTATATATGCGTAGAATTTAAATCCGCTCGGTGTGGCGGCTGCTCATGCTCTAGTTGGGCATGACAGTAGAGGTCTGTTGTTAGGACTGCTAGAAACTTATAGTCTTGCGTTGTTCTGAATGTTGGTTGTGGTATTCGTTGATTTTGGAGAGACCGGGATGACCATTTACTTATTTTTCGGGATGAATATGATATACAGGTGAAATTGTAATTGAGAAACCTCCGATTTATGGGGAGATTCTACCCGATTTTCTGTAAAAATACAGCCGGCATCCAGGGACAACGGGCAGCTGTTCACGATCCCGGTTCAGGGCATGACACATTCACTTCAAGGGAATTAGTTACAAAATTTTTCCGTTGCTAAATTCGTCGCTAATTAGTCACGGTAAAAATATTTGTTACAAAATTTAGCAACAAACTCCAAAATTCGTGACTAATTTTGTCACTAATTAGCCATAAAAAAATATTTGTGGCAAAATTTATCGCTAATTAGTTACAAATAAAATATTCGTGACTAAATTCGTCGCTAATTTATTATCAGAATTTCAAAATTCATGAATAATTTCTGAATAAAATTTATTCTATATTTTATTATAAAATATTTTTAACCGTATCTTTTTTTTTTAACATATTATAAATAACGAAATCGAATTAAATATATATTAAATATTACAATTCTCACAAATTTGATAATTTTAACAATAAATAATTCAACTAATGTATAACAAATAATTTTCAATTAGTTGCGACTATCGATTTCACTATTCGTGTTTTTGTTCTCTACATCCATTCGTTTATCTTATATTGTTCAATTGTTTGTGAGAATTCAATTGTTCATATTCATTCGTTATTGCCATTAGTAAGGAACATAATATATAATATATTCATTTCTGACGATCTATCTCGTATGGCAAGTAGATCAAACAGTATTTTTTAGAGGATGGCGGCAGTGAGACGGATAACTACTGATAAATGGTAATCCATTTATTTTATTATTATTATTATTATTTTATTTTATTAATTTATATTAACTAATCATATTTAATATTTTATAATATCTTAAATAAGCATTTAATTTTATTATTTTATATTTTTATTTTTAAAGACTAAAATTATTATTTTTTTTAATATTTTATTATTTAGCGACAGATTTAATGACAAATTAGAAATCCGTTGCTAAATTTAACGACGAATTAAGGAATCCGTCACTGATTTAGCGACAGATTTAAAAATTCATCGTTGATTTAGCGACGGATTCAACGATCCATCGCTAAACTTAACTTTTTTAAAATTAACATTTAATATTTTATTTTCTTTTGTTATTTTATTAATTTATATTAAATAATCATATTTATTATTTTAAAATATCTTAAATTATCATTTTATTTTTTAATATTTTTAATTTTTAAATAATAATATTTTTAAAATTTTTTAATTATTTTATTATTTAGCAATAGATTTAGCGACGGATTCAACGATCTACCGCTAAACTTAATTTTTAAAAAATTAACATTTAATATTTTATTTTATTTTGTTATTTTATTAATTTATATTAAATAATCATATTTATTATTTTTTAATATTTTAAATTATTATTTTATTATTTTAATTTTTTAAATTTTTAAATAATAATATTTTTTTAATTTTTAAATATTTTATTATTTAGTGACGGATTTAGAGACGAATTAGAATTCGTCGCTAACTTTAGCTTCGAATTCCAAAATCCGTCATTTTTTAAAATTAACATTTAATATTTTATTTTCTTTTGTTATTTTATTAATTTATATTAAATAATCTGATTTATTATTTTATAATATTTTAAATTATCGTTTTATTTTTTTAATATTTTTAATTTTTAAATAATAATATTTTTAATTTTTAAAATATTTTATTATTTAGCGAGAGATTTAGCGACGAATTAGAATCCGTCGCTAAACTTAATTTTTTTTAATTTAACATTTAATATTTTATTTTATTTTGTTATTTTGTTATTTTATTAATTTATATTAAATAATCATATTTATTATTTTTTCATATTTTAAATTAGCATTTTTTTTCATAATAATATTTATTTTTATTTTTTTAAAATTTTCTTATTTTATATTTTTATAATATTTAAAAATAATATTTTTATTTTTTAATTAATTTATTAGTTTATTTTAATTAGCATTTTATTATTTGATATTAATTTTTATTTCTATAATTAATATGTTAGAATTAGATAATAAGTAAACATAAGATAGAAGTATGGTTAAAGGTAAGTTGTGGTCTGGTGGTTGAGTGCTCTAATATTTCACTCGTGTGCAGGTGTTTGAATTGGATTGTAGGCATTTTGAGGGTTTTTTCAGGGATTTTTTGCAAGGCAGCAGGGGCGGGCAGGCGTGTGCTGGGCAGAGGCAGGGGCGGGCGGGCGGGCGGTCGGGATCGTACTTGAGTGGGGCCCAAGGTGGGTTGGGTGGACTCGTGAGTTGGAGCAATGAGGCTCGTGCGCGGGATCCAACTGGCAGGGGTGTGGGAGCTGAAGCAGGGCGTGTCAACAGTGCAAGTTAGCGACGAATCAAGCATTCGTCGCTAATTAAATAAAAATAAAATATTAATATAATAATTAAATAAAATATATAGAATAAATAAAAAATATAATTGTATATAATATAATTTAGTGACGGATTCCTGGATCCGTCTCTAAATTTAGCGATAGAAATCTAAATCCGTCGTTAATTAAATAAAATAAAATATTAATATAATAATTAAATAAAATATATATAATAAATAAATAAATAATTATATATCATATAATTTAGCGACGGATTTTAAATTTTCGTAATTAAAATTTGCGACGGAATTTTTATATCCGTCGCTAAATTTAGCGATGAAAATTTTTTTTCGCTAAATTCGTCGTTATTTTAGATACGGATTTCTGTTTTTCGTCACTAAATTTTTACGTCGCGTCATTAGCGACGAAAAATTTTTCGTCACTAAATCCATCGTTAATGTTTTTAGCAACGAATTTTTTTAAAATTTTCGTCGTTAAATCCATCTCTAAAATCGTGTTTTTTTTATAGTGTTCTCCGATATTGTTGAGATATGTGAGATATGTGGAGCACATCATCCACCTGGTGTGAGGAAGACTCTCTCCACATTGTTGAGATATATTGGGTTGGTTCCCGGGAGCACAATATGAGACTAGCCAATTACTTATATATTGTATATGATGTGTGTGTATGGGTGAAGGAGTTAGAGGCGTGTGTATGAGTTTTCATTTTGTAGAGAGAGAGAATGAAACCCTAAAGTAAGAAGAGTCTGATTCTTATTTTTGAGAGAGAGAGAGAGAGAGAGAGAGAGAGAGAGAGGGAGTTACCTTTGTAGAGTGAGAATGGGAAACCTCAGAGACAGGGAGAGAAGGAATGTGAGAAGAAAGAAAGAGAGAGGTTGAGAGAGGGAGAGATATTGCTCCTTGTACTCCATATTTTCTTTCCTAGTGAATTTCTTTTCTCCATATTCTTATATGTTGTTTTGCTTTTTCTCTTGACTCATTGTGTTGTGATGTATTCTGGTGACCCGTGTGAAGAATCCAACACCAACATCAATTTCTATCATTGCCACTTGGGGATGCCTAGCACCCAAACAAGCTCTTTGGTTGCAAACCAATTCCTTTCAGTCCCAGACAATTTCTCGGCAGAGTGTTGCCTTAACACGGTCCGGACTGCTTGCTTTGACACCGAATTGTTGAATATTTTGTACAATAAAATAGTATAAAATAATAAAGACAACTTTATTTTATCGAGGCAATATGACTTCTCACACCAAAAATAGGTGTATAAGACAACACTCAAACAAAACCATTCACTCAAAGATTACAATAAAGAAGCATCCACACCAATACACTCAAAAGTGACGATGCACCCAAGTGTGTCTCTCACCTACAACCTCACACCACACCAAAGAATTCTCTCTCCCACATGAAATGGCAACTCATAGATGAGACACTTGAACAATACACAAAGGAACCAAGGCTTATACTCTTTACTTTGATACGAAGGGGCACTCAACCTCAGTCACACTCACCCACACCTAGGACTTCCTCTCCAACTTATATATGTTTCACTCCAAATTGTTGATCAACTAGAAGACTCCATCCCCTATTTATACACATTTAATGTCAATTTTTGCACACTTCTTCAACGTTCTCAAAGCGTCTCAAATTTTGGCAACTATGGCAAGATAGAAGCTTCAAAAATAGGGATGCAATCTTCAACAACTGTGGCCATTGAAGAACATAGAAGAAATTTGTGGACAAGTCTAGATAGATGAAGAGAGAAGGAGAGGTTTATAGAGAAAGAGAGAGTGGCGGTGCTCATGATGATCTCAAATGCAGATCACCATCCGGGTGTCAGTGACAAGGCGCAATAGGCAAGTAATGGCCTATAAACATGACAACTTTTTATCAAAAACACGAAAATTTTGAGAATTCAGAGTTAATCTGCCAGCAAAGGGCCATATGATAGTGCTCAAATACTAATGTTATCTCCATTACTGTATTGGGAGAATTTCATCTCTCTTATCGGAAAAAGAAGTCAAGGCCGATTTTCAAGAAGTGCTTGCAAAGAGCATATGTATACAAGATAATGTGGGAAAGCAAAAGAAACATTAAGTTGAAGCAGGCACGTGGCTCATCTAAAGGGTTCAAGCTTCAGAGCAGTCATACCTTCCTATGTGGCGTACAATCCCTGAGGTACCCTTCTCGGACTTCTGGAAAACACATCTGCAACTAAGACAAAGATTTCAAACAATTTAAGCTCATAAGAAAGGGGAATATATTTGTGAGAAAGAAAATTAAAAATGCAGACTTAATCTAAACAATCTCAACACTCGGGCTTTTGAAAATTGTAATATACAAGGGAAAACAATATTTGTGGCTTAGGCCGCAAAACTCCAAGCACCTCTCCGGTCCATACAAATATAATTTACTTGCAAAATACGATTAATCCTTAGCTTCCTTTTCATCCAATACTCCGGTGCAATACTAATCTCTGATTCAGTGGGATAAACTGTTCCATGCCTTTGAGCTTGGTAAGATCCAGCCTTTGGTCTTGCCTTTTTCCACAATGTCTGACTCCATACTTGATGAAGCAACTGTTGTAGTCAGAATCAATTCTTATGATGCCCTTTTAATATATAGAAGTGATTATTCAATCGTGCAAGCAGTAAATGAGCCACTTCTTTTTGCAACATTAGCATCCTGATCATTCAGAGTTGCAAGCCCAGATTCAGTATATCCTGCCTCGGCTATCTTACATGACTGTTCAGCGAATCTTAGTTCAACTCTATCCCATTTTATGCTCTCAGGAACAGGCAAACCAAGTTTCTCAACAACATCGAAGCTGACTACCTCAATAAGGTTCTTCCAAAATTGTTTATCTGTTAACTTAGTCTCACCAAATTGCATCAACAGTGACAAGGTGCTCCCTTCACCGGTGCCATTACTGCTATGCCATGTTTCTGTAAGCTGCTGTCATCGTTGCTTCTTGTAACATCCAGTGAGCCTTCTGGACTAGACTCCAGCTGTGGAGGCAAGTCTCGCATAGTAGTAAGCTTGCTTGGATTATCATCTTGCAAGTTATTTTTAAGGTTGTCCCCTAACAAGTCCTTTTAAGTGCATGTGCTATTAAATGATTTTATCTGACCAAAAGCATACCGAACAAGTTGGTGTGCCAGTAGAGTTTCTGAGGCAACGGCTGTTTCCAAAGCAGAGCCAGAACCCGTGCTTCCAAAAAGCTCCGAGACAAAAGGATTCTCCACTCCACACCTTTTCTTCGTTAATTTCATCAAAAGTTTGGTGCTTAATCTGCGAGAATACCTCCAGCATGGTAATATAACCTGTCGGAATAGGACATCACCTCGATCACGGTAAAGACAAGTTCTGAAGCCAATAATTCTGCTTTTAATGGAACCTCTCGAGTGACTAGGGTCCCCAATCCTGTACACTATAACCTTCTTCAGCGATTGAGGATCCACCTTTCTCTGAAGTTGATCTTACCCCCGTCTAATAATTCAAGCTCACAATTGGGTGGAGGAACGTTGGGGGGGGGGGGAAATCAATTTTTAACGTTGAAACTCGTGCGTGTAACGAATGTCATAATGTATGATAAAACCATTGTGTGAGTTCACTTCAAACAAACACTATGGACCAGGCAAGAGTAAGGATAAATGTAATATCTCCAACAATGTGACATAACAAAAATTTTCCACATGCTGCAGAATTCCACTACTATCCAGTAATGAGCTAAATATATGAATTTCAGTTTTCGGGATCTTTTCAATCAGTTCCTTCTCGCCTTTTTTTCACTAAAACAAACCGGTCAGAACTGTGCTACAGGAAGCCTACCAACACTGCATACATGAGAAATGACCCATACCGATTATACACTCCTTTTCCGTATGTTGTAGCTGGTTTTGAAAAGAAACAATTGCACCAACGAAATGGAATCTTTTGTATCATACCCTCTTTCCAAGATTTTCCCCATCATGATAAATCTTGTCAAGTTCATGTCCCTTACCTGTGTCTATGCTTTAGGGTCAGTTCCTTTTTTTTTTTTTTTTATGAGGGAAGATTTTGGGGCTGGGACAGGGGCGGTGTTTGGGGGTAAGGTGTGGCTACAGTATGTGCTGACACCCTCTTTATATATATATATATATATATATATATATATAGAGAGAGAGAGAGAGAGAGAGAGAGAGAGAGAACATAATTCATGTCTTACAAAGATCTTCACTGACAAACTAAAGCAAGCTCAATCTGAACAACCGCAACACTTGAGCTTTTGAAAATGTAATATATAAGGTGGGATAAAAAGGATTGCGAAACAGGCGGAAACTCTACACATCTCTTCTGTTCATGAGAATATAATTGAGCTGAGAAATACGATCTTTTGAAGCATTGAGAATGCATGCATATAAACTACAAAGCCTTTTTGTTCAACATTTAAATAAGATTATTCTCTCTTGTTTAAGATTCAATTTGTTGTTGTTGTTGTTGTTGTTGTTGTTGTTGAATTGAACGTAACTGAGAGAAAAATATAATCAATATCTTCTTATGCACTATGGGCAGCTAAAAAAGGTCAACCGTTACTCTGCAGGCCATAAGTTATCCTAAGTTGAGCTAAAAAGCCTCCCAATGAGTTCAAAACCAGTTAATTGAAAGAAACTATCTTTTACAAACTAAAATCATGGATAACAATATCCTCCTGAAACTAATTGATCTGATCACCACTTGACACGCCATCCTTAATAGAAGTATGGAACTCCGTAGAAGTGATTACATGAGACCCCATATTGATGTATGCGAGACCTTCTACTAAAGAAACACACTGCTATAGGCTTTCATCTATTAATTACAGTCAACAAATTTCTTACAGAATGAACCTGATGAATCAATGTTTGACAATGGGGGAAAATAAGGTGGCATTGTAACTTGTTAAAATTATAGCATCTAACTTGGCAACATAACTTGGCATCATAACTTGTTAAAAATATAGCATCTAACTAAGCAACATAATACAGAACTTATGGTTACAAGTTCAGCCGCAAAAAGCCCTAATAACCACCTCAACCCATCACACTGGAAAGTTGACCTAATTATGCCAGGAAGGAAGGAGAGATAAATCTAATAGCAGGTATTGACAACATAAGGCATCCAAGAACATGTGACTAAGGTAAATGCAAATGTCTAAAATCTATCCCAGTAGGATTGGTCTATTAAAATGACATGGATAAGGATTGTCATCCAAAATTCAAAAAACAGCGGCAACACAGTGCCAATGACAAAATCAATGGAATATATCATATTTATGAATCAATGACATGTACGAACAAGACAATGCTACTACTAGACTATGTATGACTTTGTACAGATATACAAATAAGACTATGCTACTACGAGACCACGTATGACTTTGTACAAGTAAGATGTACAAGGCAAAGTACGTAGACTAATAATAGAAGATGCAGAAAATCAAGTGTCAAATTCCAAATAAGACCCCACGGACAGGTAAAGAATTGACATCGAGGCAAAATCTCAGAGTCATCTTCCTGAATATGTGGAGGGTGAGGAGACTGTCAGAGCCAGCCTGATGGCTCTTACCCGCAAGCCTATTGATCTGCAGGGACCGAGCCACTCTCTCAAGGCCTCCGTGCAAACCGGGGCAATATTTGAGAATCTGCTTCACGTCATAAACCCTAATCCCAAAGAGATGAGCCATGACCGCAATGAATCCGGGCAAGGTTTCCGGCAAAGGGTCTCCTCCCCTCAGAATCTTGATAAGATAGGCAAAATCATAGGAACCATGAAAGCAGATCCACGTAACCCTGGACCAATTATAGACCAGACGGTAGCTCGCGAGGAGGGAGGCGAATCTGCAAGAGTTGATACCCTTCTCCTTGTTCTTGGCGAAATCAATTCCCTGTGCTTTCAAGAGAGCGATGGAATCTGGGGAGTGGGGATCGGAATCGGGGTCGAAATCGGAGAAATTGAACTGCCAAATGTATGAGAAACGGGTGCCCAAATCTGGGAGGTTTCCATAGATATCACTGAAAGTAAAACCCACCTGAATCAATTTAGATTCGTCAACGTTGCGCTTCAGATGCTCGTATCGATTCCATGGCGACAACTGACACAGCCGATGATACTCCATGGGAAAAATGTGACCGGGAAACTCCGTGTCAAAGGTGATTACGGGGTAATGCGCCAGAATACTTCCGATGAGGGAAAATTCGTAATCCAAATTATCAGCCCAAACCTCTCTAACCCTAATTGGTTTTTCTTCAAATCCCATCACCCACATCCTTAATCAAATCGCACAACAGAGAGAGAGAGAGAGAGAGATGAGAGATGAGAGGAGATAAGGGATGAGAGAGAGAAATATATAGAGGGAAGATGGAATTGGAAGTTGCTAATTTCTTGATTTCCGACCGTTATATAAAATTGGTTTGGGGACTCAGCTCCTGAATTTCAAATTGAGTTCCTCTTTACGCGGCATTTGATCGATACCGTCACCGTCTAACTTTGGTGGTGCACCGCAGAGGTTTGGACTCGTCCGCACCATAGTACGTTTTCCTTTCAATATTCAAAATTACCCCCAAAAAGAAAAATATAATTGTTAGGGTGAACAAAAACGAAGCGTTTATCTACTTTCTTTTTATTCTATTTTATTTAATAATATTTTTAATTAAAATAAAGCTTTTTTAAGCAGGAAATGTTTATTAAAATGTGTATGTGAGAAGTATAAAAAATAAATAAATATTTAAAAATGAGAGGTAAATTTGATGAAATTTAAAAAAATTATGAAATACTTGTAAAAAGGGGAATATGATAAAAAGGCATTTGAAAATAAAAATTAAATCATTATTTTTTTGGTTGTATAAGGAAAAATTAAATCATTATAAAAAAAATAAAAGTAAAATCCAACTACTACTCTTAATTAAAAGGTTTCGTTCGGTCTAATATAGTTTAGAATTTTTCTAAATTTTGAATAAAAATAAATTTAATAAAAAATTTGTATAATACGTACACATATTAAAAATGGTATAACACGTACGTATACGCATATTAAAATGAGAATTGATATTTTTATGTATTTAATTAATAACATTTGCATACCATTTTCCCTACAAAAAACAAATGCTTATTAAAATGAGAATTAATATATTTTTTTTCTTTTTGCTAGTGAATATATCTCTAATTTTCAGGCAAAAAATGTGCCCTTTCGAATGTAGACCATTTTCTAATTAAATTAAAAAGATGATATTTGTAAAGACATGATAAATTTATAATATAATTTACCCACAAAAGAATATTTCTTTAAAAAAATCTAAATTAAATAATTCTCTAATTCTTTTTTTTTTGGGGGGGGGGACTTCTCAAATGTAGATAATTAATAAAGCTTTGTTTGCAAAGAAGCCCTAAGAACAAGAGGTTTTTGCTGAATTGAATCAACTTTTTTTTGTTATACAGATATTCGAATATGAGATTTTCAGAAATGGGGAGGGGGATTATAATTATTAGGCTGTCCCTTTGGGGACAAAAATTAAATCAACTTGGCTTGTGGCATTCCCAAATGCACAGCAAAAATGAAGGAGAAAAGGCTTATAGAGGAATAAAGGAATTTTATTTATAGTAAGAGAATTTGTAATTTTTGAATTGTTATTCAACACCTCACCAACAGACTAAGTTATAGAAAATTTTAAGAAAAAAATACAAATAAACCTGAGTAAAATAATAAAATTGAATAAATTTTGAATAATCGAAAATGCATAAATATTGAAGTGTATTTTTCGGTTTTAAAAAATTCATAATTGAAACACCATTGACTGCCAAACCAGCTTACTCTTTCTCTCTCTCTCTCTCTCTCTCTCTCTCTCTCTCTAAAATGTACCTTTGAACATCTTGAACAACAACTTTAAGTTTGGGATGGCGAAGAGGAAGGGTGAAGTTGTTGAGAATTTAAGAAGAGAGGAGCCCATGAGAAGGGGAGAGAGATTAGGACAATGCAGTCACTTTGGAGCAATAGTTGATAAGAGAGAGAGAGAGAGAGTGGTGGGGTTGAAACTTTTCCTTCTTCAATGAACAAAGTTATATAAAATGAATTATTTTAATTTTCGAGATAGTTTATCTTTTAATTTTCTCTTTTTTTTTTTTGTTTTTATTAAATAAAGATGAGGTAAAAGATAAGATTAAATTTTCAAGCCAAATTACCCCATTAGGTCAGCTCTTAAGATAGACATGAAGGGCATTTCCCTCCATTTTTGTGCCAGTCTTCCCTTCATATCATGCCCTCCCTACTCATATTGACTTTGGCTTCAGATAAAAGAGTGAACAAATACATACAATTAATGTTGTAGAAATTTGAATTTAGAATTTCAAGTGTGAAAGCAAATAATCAAAATTTTCGAATAAGGTGCCATTCACTACATGGCTTGAGGGACCTTAGAGCGCAAGAGATACAAAGGTAAATTTCATGTCCAAGGCTTGACCCGCAAACACCATTATTTACTCATGTGTTAATTGGTGCTTCCTGCTCATGGTTCACCATGGCATTTGGATGGTTGCTATCTCTGGAATCAACAAAACTTAACGCACAAATCAAAGCAAAGAACAAGTAGAGATAAAGATCTGCATGCTACATAATACATTCATGACCCGTAATAAACACGATTTCAACACGACATCCCTCCTCTCATGCAAGAGGAAACTAAAATCCTTTGAACGAAGGTGTATGCAGTTCTCTGCCCCTCCTTCTTCTTCAATTTGGTTATTAACTCTTGGGTGATGACTCAAAGTTTTGTTGGACAAAGAAGATTTTTTATTAAACTCATGAATAACAAAAAATAAATAAATAAATAAAGAACAAAGGACATTCAAGTCATCTTGGATAACCCTTAGTTTCATAATTTAATATATTTCCATTGTTAACAAGCTAAACATATGTTTAATGGCAGTTTAATTAGTTAGTTGATAATCATACGCATGAACTATAAGGAACAGATGCAGATAGGACTCTTTACCAGTGTCCAAATTAAAACTAGGTTGATTAAGGTATTCATTGCCAGTTGATGCGCTAATTGCTATGGATTAACAACATTAATTAATTCACATATTCACATTCATGAATGTATAATTTGTACTAAGAAAATGTGAACAAGGCAAACATGGCGTTTCTCTTATTTACATTCTCGTTCATATTTTTAAGTGAAAATACTTGCTAAAACTAATGCCCTTACTCCTGGGGGGTGTGTTGGGTGTTTTTTTTTTTTTTTTAATTATGACTTTTTTTTATAATTGTAATATTTTTTTACTACAAGAAAACGTGACATCAACGACGGAAAATTATTGACAAAAAAAATTTATCATAAATAGCAACGGAATTACGACGGATTAATGTCGGGCGGAATACCAAGAGATTACCGACGGAAATTATCTATAGAAATATTTCCATTGTTGTAGTGGTTTAGAGTAAAAAAAACAAATTTGTAAATCTATCGGTGACGGATTTTTTAGCGACGGAAATTTTTCTATCACTATAGTGTTCTAGAGTAAAAAAAAAAACAAATTTGTAAATCTATTAGCGACAGAAAATATCTATCGCTAATCCGTCGGTGTAGTAGTGAAGGGAAATATATATATATATATATATATATATATATATATATATATTACTATTAGCGACGGAAATTATCTACAGAAATATTTTCATCGCTAATCTATCGTTATAATGGTTTAGAGTAAAAAAAAATTGTAAACTTATTAGCACGGAAATTTTTCCATCACTATAGTGGTTTAGAGTAAAAGAAAAAAAAAATTGTAAACTTATTAGCAAAGGATTAGCGACAGAAAATATCTGTCACTAATCTGTCGGTGTAGTGGTGAAGGGAAAAAAAAACAAAATATGTATTACTATCAGAGATAGATTACCGACGGAAATTTTAGCGACGGATTACCGACAGAATTTTTAATTTCAGATTAACGACGGATTAACAACGGATATTTTGCTATTTATATTTTTTTATTTTTTAGTTTATAATTCTTTTTCCTTTTTTATTTATTTCTTTTATTCTACTATTTTATTATTCAATTCAATGGGTAAATAAAAAAAATTGCTATTCTATTTTAATTAATCAAAGAAATATTTTATTTATTTATTTAACGCAAATTTGATCAATGTCAAATTTAATCGGTTAGAAAAATTCAATAAAAAGATTCAATGAAAACAATTACCCCAAGGTAAAAGAGAAAAAAAAGAGATGAGAGTGAAGTAAGAAAAAAAAAATGTGAGAGTATGATAAAATTTTTTTATTTTTATTTTATTTTGTAGAAGAATAATATTATTTTATTTTTTAAAATTTTTTATTATTTTATTTTAAGCTAGCATTTTATTATTTTATAATAAATTATCATTTTACATTATTTTATTATTATTTAAAAAAATGTGAGACAAAAATAACAAATAAAAAAAGAATAAGGTTAGATATCTTATTGTGGTTCGGTGGTTGTAGTGTTTCTAATATTTTACGCGCGCGCAGGATTGAACCTGGCTGGAGGTGTGCTCGAGGCATTTTTCTCAAATTAAAGGAAGTTAGCGCACGGGCGAGCCGGTGGGCTGGTGCGCAGGTACGGGGGCGAGCGGGCACGGAAGGGTTGTGTGAGGGCGGGTGTGGGCTAGCGGGAGTGCATGAAGGCGCGTGCACTTGCGTGAGGGCTCCAAGAATTAGTGATGGAAAAAATCCGTTACTGATAGCGAACAATCAGTGATAGAATTTCTATCGGTAATACTTTTATATATTTTTTTCTATCTATGACTGATATTTTAGTAACGGATTTTTTTCGTCGCTAATCCGTCACTGATATCATGGACATGTTTGGAGAGAAAATAAAATGAAGCCAAATGAAGAGAAATTTAACTCCAAAAGGAATAGAAATTAAAGATTTGAAGAAATATGGACATGTTTGATTTCTTTGATAAAAAATTAATCATTTATTTCGTCAGAATAATAAAATATATATATTTCTTATTTATTTGATTGATGAAAAATGATTTGGTCTACAAATAATTAACATGTTTGGAGAGTAAAAGTAATATTACATATACAAAGGACAAAATATAACAAAATGACTCCACAAATACAAAATTAAAGTGTCATCAAATACATTCATATAAAATCTATCATCCGGAGGACCATGGACAGGAAAATGACCTTTCCTCATCTAGGCGGCCCAGATGCCCATTTCAAGACATCTACAGCCAAACTCTATAATGCAAATAAGCCACAGAGAGAGAGAGAGAGACCATGATTGAAGAGGATAAAGAACATAATGTTGTCCATTGTGAACAAGAGTTGCTGTCACTCCTCTTTGGTTATCATATGGTTGAGAGAGAGCTTCTCAAAGGGAATCCACCAAAACCCTTTGCATCTGATTTTTTCATGATCCTTAGCCTTTTGCATGATTCAGTGAACATTTTGCACCAAAAAAGAAAGACATAACATAGGTTTAGCTTGTTGTGGGGGAGAATACTTTATTTTTGTCTTTTAATGTTACTGTTTAATTGATTGAAGGGACATCTCTCTAAGTCTAAGTTGTCAAAGGATCATGAGTAAAATTCCTAAGTACAATCAACTAGGGGGTAGTGGGGTAGACAGACTGACTCCCAATGGACATCTCCAACCAGCATCCAGTCTCCATCTCTGTCTTCATATATTCGTATGTAATCTGAATCGTCTGCATCCTTCAAAGCCTCCCCTATGAAAAAAGAAAAAAAAAAATCATATTATATTAATCAAAATTTTCAATCTTATCTTTTAATTTTCTTTATGTTAGCAATTAAACACGTAAGCTTAGTCAACTTACATGTAAAAGCAGATACTCTTCCCCTAGCTAATATAAGAAAATTAATTTCTTCACAATTCCCTTCCATGGCTATTTTTTTTTTTTTTTTTTGCCTAGATTTTTTTAGCTTAGGCAAATTTAGAAGAATATATATCAAGTTTGAAATTATGGGGTTTCAAACTTTTCCTTTGTAGATCTTTACATGCAAAATTAGGAGTAAATAACTCTTTTTGAAGATCTTAATTCTATACCATCTTCCAATTTTCTTTCAACAATTATAACCTAAAGGCACAAATTTCAATTTTTTTCTCCAAATTTTCCCTTGCTAGATGAGAGTAAATACTACAGGATAGCCCTTCTGAAAAATAGTATGTTAATAGCAAATATATATTTGAAAATATACAATGAATAAGAAGACTTACGTATGCCATGGCAACCAAAGAGTTTCTGATAGCAAGAGCATGTTCTGGATAGCCTTTGTGATTGGCCAAATCGATGTTCGAAGAAAAGGAGCTCCATCCATGCTAATCTTCACATGCATTTTGTTGTTGTCATATTGATTCAACTTCTTCCTGTATGAACAAACTGGGGGCCACCCCACAATTTGAGTCTCGTTGATCATCTTCTCAGTATTCTCATTTTTCCTCTCATTGCTTGAACTATTACTACTCCTTTCATCATTCACCATCTCATCAAACACCCTCTTCTTCTTATTATTATTTTTCTCTCTTAATGATGAATTCCCTGAAAGGCCCAACCTGAGCTCCGTGATGATCTCAATCTCTGAGCCTTGTTTAGACATGTTTGGTGGCCTTTGGTGTTTAGCATTGGAGTGGTTTTTGAATTATGATGAAAGAAATGAAAAACGGCTACTTTTTATATAATAGGGGGGGGGGGGGACGAGGTGGTGGCAATGACAGGTAAAGGGTGGGTGAGTTGGTCGGTGACATGAGAGGCAAAGGTGGGATCTATTTGCCACCCAAATAAACACTATTAAAGGCCGGCAATATTAAGTTGGATATATTGGAAATATCCTAGGGTTGCTGGTCTTTTGATGATTTTGGAGGGTTTTAATCTTGGCCGTTGGATTTTATGATTTTGAGAAAACATCCCATGTGATTTACCCTTTTTTTTGTTGGCCCGGGGGGGCGGGGATGTCAAATGCAAGGGATAAATACATGTGGGTATGCATGAGCATTGTATATTGTTAAATAAGCTTTAGCTACTAAATAATGACATTGTCAAAAGGGTAAAAATTAGGGGGGGTGGGAGAGAGAGAGAGAGAGAGAAGAGAGATCATATGGATGGTTATGTATGGTGATGATCATTTTCAACAATTTTTTATGGAACTAGTTTGCACCCATGATATCAAATGCAAGGGATAAATACATGTGGGTACGCATGAACATTGTATATTATTAAATAAGCTATCAATTAGCACTCAATCTAATAGCTAAAAATACAAAATCTCTTAATCAAATCTTGAATTCAAAATTTGGAAATAAAAAATATAACATTAAGAGAACTCTTTCTAAATTGACTCCAACAACATTAAAATCAAATTAGTCAGAATATAATTTTAAATATTAATCGGTTATACAAAAAAATATTATTAATTAAGCTTTAGCTACTAAGTTATGACCCTGTAAAAAGGGTAAAAAACAAGAATCCATTTGACTCTTTTGCTCCAAGTAACAATTAATAAGAGAGAGAGAGAGAGAGATCATATGGATGGTTATGTATGGTTATGATCATTTTCAACAATTTTTCACATACATAAGAAGCCATATAATTCTCAAATCTCTCTCGAATTTCCACTGTGTATATTGATTTAGCCATTGAAATGTGATGGTAGCACTCAATCAAAATAGTTAAAAGTCTCCCATGTCATTCTAATATCACATGCCCTAACTTAATAAAAGGAAGACACGATTATGACATCTAAAATAGGAGATTACGTATGAACATTTTGATTCTTTGCCCCTAGTTAGGGTGAAGATTTTGGTAACTAACTCTTTCTTTTCTATTTTCACAAAATATAATATTTTACTTTAATTCTACTTACATGATTTTTCAACTAGGATAAAAAAAAAAATTATTTAATAATATTCAATATTATACTAATAAATTTTTAACAATAAGCATAACCATTTTCGAAAAGAGGAAGATTTCATCCAAAACCAGCCTTAGTCCAATAAGGAATAATTCATTTAATTAAGAAATCCAAAACTAGTATTGAAATTTCGAATTTATGGAAAAAATTTCCTATAAAATGTGATTGAATCAATTAAAATTCAGTAACCATTGAATAAATCGAAAAAAAAAATTTACATAATAATAATTTGACATTTAAATAGAAAATATCAAACAAATTTGTTTTCTTCGGAACAAATCTAAAGGAAAAATTACAATTTCTGCAAATTTAAATCAGAAATGAAAATAATATGATTTTGTCACTTTAAATGGGAAATTAGAAAATGTGGGCAGGAAAATTCATGGAGAAAAATTCTCTGTCATGGACGGACAGAGAGGACAATGGTGGAAATCATGCTTCTAAGTTCCCATGAAAAGGATTTCACTAACTTTCGGGTCCCCATTACAAGATAATTGCTGTCGTTTTGAACTGGTCCTATATTATATACAGCACAACACTTCTTTGTGTCAACAAAACTTATGAATTGACCACACTTGTTGGGGAAAGGGCATTTTCGTCCCTTAATCGAGTTAGAAGTTCGATTTCTCCCGGATATGAAAAAAATAATATTGGGAGATCTCCCTCTTAAATGAAACCCGACAGTCAGATCGGTCCAAATTAGTCGAAACGAAATTTCGGATACCGGACGGTAGTTTAGTCATAGGAATCAAAAAAAAAAAAACAAAAATTCTGAATTGAAAGAATTAATTTAATAAATTAATAATTATGAGCATCAAGAAGTTTGTGTTCTTCAAATGTTTTCATGGATTTTAGCCTTTATTTAATATCTGAATTCAAGAATATTATTGTGTATATGACATGAATGAGCATATCTTATGAAAGAATCTTAAAGATGCTTGAGCAAACAACCACTCTTATAATGCACAACATCTAATCGAATGGGCCCTACTTGACGACAGTCCAAGCAGGAATTATTTTTTATCAACTATAAATTATTCCATTATGATAAGGCCTTTTTTGTATATGATGGGGTTGTAGTAGCGTCTTTGCCTTTGTGGGCTGGTGTTTGGTTTCTTGCCAACAATAGGTGACTTCATTTCGTTTTTGTTTGCGTGCATGCATGGGGAGTTTGAGGGAACCGTATCACGTTGAAGGGACAAACTGACAGTCCCCAAATGGGATGAGATGAATTAATTTTTGACTTGGGCCGAATTCAAGAGTTTGCAGTGGTGATAAACTTGAGGCCTTTGTACTTGGAACTTGCTTGTCGAACTTGACCTTCTAAGTTCGTTTCTTTCTTGATCACCTTAGCCAAAAGGCTTAGAAAGGTGTTAGCTTTTTTTTTTTCTTACGTAAGGTGGCTTTTCACATTTCCCCTGATCAATCCCGAGCATGTTGGGGGACAAAAAAAGACAACATAATAACAATCTCCTATCAAAAAATCCTTGTGTGGTTAAATTGACCGTCTCTAGGAAGTTTCAAAGAGTCAGAAATCGCCATGAGTAATAGTTCAATTAACACCGTCCTTTTTCATTTTATAAATATCTCGAATTCAAATCTTAATTAAAAAATATTTGCTATTAAAAGAAAAATCAATGAAGATTCACATGCAAAGGGCAACATGTCCCTTTAACCATTGAATGGAGAATTTGATCCACATATGCAGCCTTATATATATATTTTAATAAAATATAGAACATTCCACCTGTGATTTTAAATAGCATCTGAATTGTGATGTTACGTATATCTATGGATCACCTGTTTAGAAATAATTTATAGTCCAAGCAGGATTTTTCTGAAATTAAGGGGAGTGTAGTTAAACATTTTAAAGAAATTTAGAATGTTGTCGATTAGGAAAAATTTAAGTTGTCATAGAAAATTTTTACTTTATCAAGAGTGACTATCAAAATCTATTTTGTTATTGGGAAAGATTTTTCCTGAATCAGGAGAGAATCATATCCGATTAAAAAATATTTAAATTTGTTAAAAATTTACTTTCTTAATGGGTGATCTCAAATCGTACTTTTCTCATATCGGAATAAATCACTCTTGTATTGATGAAACATATCCATCGAGTAGTGGGATAACCAAGGGACCTAGGAGTCAAGAGCTAAGATGACCGAGAAGTTTTGTGTTTCTTGAGAGCGTAAGACCGAGAGAGTCGATAGATATAAACCGGAGCACTCGATCGAGAGATCAAAAATGTATTCAACTGTTCATGGACTTTGATCTAATGGGCTCCGGTTGGAGATTCTCGTAATCCTCGATACTTAAGTTTTAATAAACAACATACGTACGCTTTTAATCAACAGCATTGCTTTACAATATTTAGTCATTTGATAGTTAAGTTTTTGGTTCCAATAAGATGCAGGGGCATCTCCATAGGTCTCATAACTAGGCCATTTTAATCTTCAAGCTTTATAAATTCTTATTTAATATAAACACTTGTGTTCTTTATAGAAAACAAATATTAGCGTTAGAAGTACGAGCAACATTAAAATGATAAATGAATTAGACAGAAGGTTAGAAGGAAAATAGAGGAATAATGAAGTAAAACATATATAAAATTCCACACTTTTTTTTATTTACATATATAAAAGAGGCTTGAACTTGAAATCTAAGGGAGAGGAGATGGTACCATTCGAATCATAGTTCATAGCTCCACACACTAGCAATAAGAGATTGAGAGTTTATTTACTTGGTTAATTTTCTATATCCCAATTAATGGTGAATTCTTTCTCTCCTAAAAGAACAATAAGTTGCTACCAATACCACACCTGATAACCCTCCTCCAGGACCCATTTATGTTTATTTACTTAAAAAATGTTTTCAGAGAGAGAGAGAGAGAGAGAGAGAGAGAGAGAGAGAGAGAGAGAGAGGATAATGCTATTTAGTTTAAAAATTCACAAGTTTTTGACACATACATTTTGTGAAAAAGAATGTTATCCATCAATCTTTTGTTATAAACCGGAGAAAATGCCGCAGGTGCAAAGCGCAGCAGACCTGCGCCCGACAATTATATATGTACTCAATCAATTACGTTGGTTGATAGTGTTCCCACGTGGGCAATTAACCCCAAAGTAAACAATTTAAATTTTTACTTAGAGGATAATACCCCATTATCCTACTCTCCCTCTAGTCTCTCCCGGTTTTCCTCGAGACTTAGCTTACGTAAATAGGAAAAGATTTATTCATTCATTGAGAGAAGGCCGGAACATAATTCTTGAGAAAAATTGAGTGCACATCTTGATTTTGTGAGGAAGAAAAATCTCTAGGGAGAAATTTATACTGGGTTAAAGAAAATTGCAAGTAGGAAATTTTTATGTTACTTTTGACACCGGATTTATGGGTTGAAGAATCGTAAGATTGTGGTGATAGTTCGTAACGTGATTATCATCCCGATTGCAAGACGTTCGAAAAAAGTATCGTAATTCTCAAAATTATTGTATTTAATCATCGAGATATACCTTATTATTTGTTATATTTATTATTCCAAAAAAATTTATCATACTTCCGTTTGCGTGTATATGTGTATATTAATTCAAACAAATTATAACCGTAATAATAATCGAATGAAAATGTTTAATTCAAGTTGCTAATGAAAATGTTTTATTGGGAACAAATGCAAATTCAAGAATGTTACTTGATGTTTGTTGCTAACCGATCATACGTTTCCTGCAGTTCAGACAAGGCCCCAACGGAGGTGCTCCACAGGTAATGTTAATGTTATTTTCTAAAGTTGGGCATTTGCATTTGTAAGATGGGTCTGTAATATCACCATACTAGTTCAAATGTACTTAAATGGTCATGTTCTTTGCCATTTGTCACATATTACATATGGTATATGGAATTCAAGTTATGTAGCTTGTTGAGATCTAATTGTGCATATCATTTTAATTTTCTATCCACACATTGCAGATGAACTTTCATATGAATATAAATAAGTAGGAATGTTTTGTCATAGATAGAAAAGTAGAGTTGATTTTATGATAATTAGATGACATGACTTGGCTGTTAGTGCTACGAATACCACTTTCCAAAGGTCAATTTTCAACCATGATCAGATAAATAGGAGGGTTCCAAAAAAAAGGGATAAATAGAAGGGGAAGGGAAAGAGATTGTCCCTTCTATTTTCTTCTGACTCAAAAATTTCATATTCAAATCTCTATATAAGTAAAAAAAAAATGAAAAAAAGAAGACTTAACGTTACTATTAGATACCAAATGAATCCATCACTAAATGGGCCTTACATATGCCTTCTTCCCCCTTTTTTTAATTTGACTATTTTTTTATGTTTTAATTTAATTATTAGTATACGAAAATTCGATTAATCCGATTTGAATAATTATAAAATTTAATTTAAAAATTGACTCTTTAACATTAATTTTTTTATTTTTAAGATTTAAATTTAAAATTTTAGTTAAAAAAAATTAATAGTCTCGTATTAAATCCGTAGAACGTTAATACATGCTTTCTTGTTTGCAATGATTTTGCAGGTCTAATTATTCCCACGTGGATTAGCACAAGAAGGCTATAAACATATTTATAGCCCAAGCGGACTACTTCTATATGTTCATTTTAGGAGCTCATCTAGTCCATTTTTGCTAATAGTTTGCAAGCAAGTAAATTTAAAAGCCTTCAAATCAGCTTGTTTTCCAAACAAGTCTTTCATTCTTTTTTCTTTTTCAAGTCAAATTCAGTCGATTGTTATACTCATTTAACAAATTGGTTTAAAACTTGTATTTGTACTTATTTAACTGGTCATGCAAGTATAATGTTCTTGTCAATCATGGAGTCATGATTTACCGACGTGGGTTAACTTAATTGAATGTGAGATTGAGTATTTTTAAACATGATGAAATTTGATTCCTACTAAAAGTATCGGATTTTTATGTATATGAAGCATTTTCTGTTGGGAGACCCATTCTTCGAAAGGAGTCAGTGCAGCAATCAATCAAAATTAGTCAGGGTGAAATTCCATATATCAGCCGGTGTCTAAGATATGGTATCAAAAAAAAAATAGAGCCGTGTGGGTTTAGAGAATTCAGGCACTAGCTCTAGAAATAAATCCGTATTCTTCTTTCTACTTTTCTTACCCAGAAAAAATGAGAACACTTAAATATTTCAAAGAAAATCCAAATTTTTTTAAATACTTTCAAATCTATTCTTTCTTACCGAAAATAAACACCGATATGTTACGATAATTTTATATTAGTTATAATTATTTACT
This sequence comes from Dillenia suffruticosa, assembly GCA_033439265.1. Taxonomy (NCBI): domain Eukaryota; kingdom Viridiplantae; phylum Streptophyta; class Magnoliopsida; order Dilleniales; family Dilleniaceae; genus Dillenia; species Dillenia suffruticosa. The sequence continues at coordinate 15,257,562 of JAVTVX010000001.1, forward strand.
AATTATTAAGATAGTTGGAACACAAAAATAACAAACAATAATAATAATTAAATAAACAGTTGAAAATCTTGCGACAGTATTTCTTATCATAAAACTTATGGTTCCATAACATTGACTCATTGCGAAACGAGTAGAATCATATTGCTCGTATAAAAAATAATAAAAAATTGGTTACCCGGTGAAAATAGGCAACCTTAGTGGTACCAGAATTGTCTTTCCTAAAACCCCGCCTCTGGGTCCGTCTTCTCTCTCTACGAATATCTTTCCTGAAACACCGCCGCTGTCTGTCTGTCTGTCTCTCTCTCTCTCGCTCTCTCGGGTCAATCCAATTCATTCCAGGTCTGGCATCACTGGTTAATTATTGCGTCAGTTGTAAGCATCTAAGTTTTCATTGCATGGTTGGTCTGTTTATTTTGATGTTGCTGTGTTAGAAATGTTTGCTTGATTTGGATTTTTTTGATTCATTTTCCATCTTTCTCGGTTTTTCCCGGATCACGATTTAGTGTCTCGTACTTCCAACAAATTTCTCATAGATGATGGTCACTCTCACTTGTCAATGTATTGATTGAGACACCACCCTCCTCTCCATCTCTGTCGTCCACTCCCTCATCTACCTTGCTGCTGTTTCTCTCTCTCCTTTCCTCCTCCTCCTCCTCATCTTCTCTCTCCAGTAAAATCACTAATACTATAGTTGGTATATAAATAATTATAACACCCCATATTAATACTATAATTTTAATTAATGTTACTATTTATGTCAATATTGCAGTCCGAATGAAATTACCCATAGGAGGATCTCAATTTGGGATAGTGGAGTTAGGGTTTCAATTAAATACGGTGCATTTAAGTTTCAGTTTAAGATAAAAAAGATTTTAATTTCTTAAAAGGATTATGAAAAAATGAAGAAAGGATATTTGGGTTACTTCAGATCTTTTCCGATCCTTAATAGAAATTTCATTTCAACTCTTTCAGGTATTTTTTGTTTTGTGTATCTTAACTGGCGAAGTTTCCAAAAAAGAAAAAAAGGGAAAAAAGAAATAAAAGCCCTCCAGGATTGCTTTATCTTTTCTTACTCAGGCCTCCCAAACCCTAATTTTTTTCTTCTACGCCTCTCCTCCGCCGCCGCTCTTGCTCTCCTCCTCCTCCTCCTCCTCTTCGTCTCTTCCCTCTCCTTCTCCTTCTTCGTCCTCCGTCTCACAAACCCCAAATCTATTATATGTTCCTACTGTCTCCTTCTCCCCTCCTCTGTCCCGGATCGTTGTTTGTTGTCAAACATACTCGACTCTCAACGACTATAATCTTTTCTCCGACCGAGCCGTTCTCAGCCGTGAATCCCCACTACCGTCAATTATCTTTCTACTGTGAATCGCGAATCTTAGGTAACCCCTAGAATTTACAAGCGGTGATCGGCCGATTTTATAGTCCGGTAAGTGAATGCGATTGTGCACCAAATCTCTGACATGTTTGATCTTTTGTGCATGAAATCTGCAAACATGACGAAGAAGTGATTGATTCTATAAATTATCTATAGATTTTCTATAGATTTTCTATAGATTTCTTAGGTGCTTTTTATGGATTGTACAATTTGAATCGTAAGGGTGAGGGAGATTGTTGTGTTTGGGAATTGGGAGTTATTCATAGATTATTTTGAATTTTGCCATACAATTCCCTAACCATTCGTGACATAACCCTTCAAAACCTCTCAGAAAGCAAAGTTGCCCCATGTCAAACACTCCAAGCCGGGACCTATTTTATAGTATGTGTATAGATTAATTTTAATGGGCTTTCAGATTTGAAAATTTTAGGGATTTTTTTTTTCAGGCGAATATATTATTTTTTTCCCCCCATTGCAATCTAATTCGTTAAGTCATCCCACGTAAGTGATCTGGGTTGGTTTGTTTTATTTTGAATTGATTGAAAATGGGGTAAATCCTAACTTAAGCTTGATTTTTTTTTTCCTGAGTTTGGAGGTTGAGAATTATGATTACTATTTTTCTTTTTTATTTTGTTTTTGGCTTGATGTTATTTTCCAATTTTAAATACTTTTATTTGCAACATGGTCTGTGATATCACTATACGAGCTCTAATGTACTTAATTGGTCTTTTCTTTGCCTTTTGTCACTTATTAGATATGGTATATGCAATTCAAGTTATGTAGCTTGTTGAGATCTTTGTGTAATATATAAAAATTTTGCCTTGTAACCGTGAGTTCCACTTTTGCCTGCTGTCCTAGATTTTTATCAGCAAACCTGCTTTTTCCATTTAAGATATTTGCTGACATGTTCCTGCAATTGCTATATCTAAGGACTGTGTTTACTCTTGATCTGACTGGTCATCATCCATATCATTAGACTTGCATTTCATCGTTAGCTGCCTTGTGATCTTTTATTCTGATTTAGCTTAAAAAATTACGTGCATCTCTGCTGATAAATTATGTTTTGCTTGTTGCCAGGTCGTGATGGGGAGGAAGAAGGGGGAAGAAGGAGCTACCCTCGGGAAGGGCAAGTCAGCAGATGGAAAGAAAGAGAAGATTTCTGTATCAGCCTTGCTTGCCAGCATGGATCAGAAGTCAGATAAACCCAAGAAGGGATCCTCCTCTAGTAAGCCCAAGCCCAAGATGATGGCTGCAAAAGCTTCATCCTACACTGATGGCATTGATCTCCCTCCATCTGATGATGAGGACGAGGAGTATGCCTCCGAAGAAGAGGAAGCACAATATGATGTCAAAAAGGGATCTGGCCGATCGCTGAGGTCTGACACAAAGCAACTTGAAGTGTCCATCTCTGAGAAAGAGTTAAAAAAACGGGAGAAGAAGGACATGCTTGCTGCCCATGCTGTGGAGCAGGCTAAACAGGAGGCCCTTAGGGATGATCATGATGCTTTTACTGTAGTCATTGGTAGCAAAGCTTCAGTTCTTGATGGTGAAGATGAAGCTGATGCTAATGTCAAGGATATAGTGATAAAAAATTTCTCTGTTGCGGCTAGAGGAAAAGAACTTTTAAAGAATGCTTCATTGACAATATCTCATGGAAGCAGATATGGGTTGGTTGGACCCAATGGAAAGGGCAAGTCAACACTATTGAAGCTTCTTGCTTGGAGGAAGATTCCTGTACCAAAGAATATTGATGTTCTCTTAGTGGAACAAGAAGTTGTTGGCGATGATAAAACTGCATTGGAGGCAGTTGTTTCGGCTAATGAAGAGCTTGTGAGGCTTCGACAAGAAGTTGCATCATTGCAGAACTCTTCACCAGCTGAGGGGGATGATGAAAATAGTGGCGTTAACGGGGATGATACAGGAGAGAAGCTTTCTGAATTGTATGAAAAACTACAGTTGATTGGTTCAGATGCTGCTGAGGCCCAGGCTTCAAAAATTCTTGCTGGGTTGGGTTTCACAGTTCAAATGCAGGGGCGTCCAACAAAGTCATTTAGTGGAGGCTGGAGGATGAGAATCTCATTGGCTAGAGCACTTTTTGTGCAGCCCACTCTTCTATTGCTTGATGAGCCCACCAATCATCTTGACCTGAGGGCTGTTTTGTGGCTGGAGGAGTACTTGTGCAGGTGGAAGAAGACTCTTGTTGTTGTTTCTCATGATCAAGATTTCCTCAACACAGTCTGCAATGGGATCATTCATCTTCATGACATGCAACTTCATTATTACCGTGGTAATTTTGCTGAGTTTGAAGAGGGTTATAATAAGCGTCGCACAGAGATGAATAAGAAGTTCGAGACCCATGAGAAACAGCTGAAAGCTGCCAAGAGGTCAGGAAATCGTGTTCAACAGGAAAAGGTTAAGGATCGGGCTAAGCTTGCTGCAGCGAAGGAAGCATCAAAGAACAGAGCAAAGGGTAAAGTTGATGAGGATGAGCCCCCACCTGAGGCCCCTAGAAAATGGAAAGATTACACTGTGGAGTTCCACTTCCCTGAACCTACGCAGCTCACTCCTCCTCTTTTGCAGCTCATTGAAGTAAGCTTCAGCTATCCAGGTCGTCCTGATTTCAGGCTTTCAAATGTGGATGTTGGTATTGATATGGGAACGCGAGTTGCCATTGTCGGGCCTAATGGAGCTGGGAAATCTACTCTGCTCAATCTCCTTGCTGGAGACTTAACTCCAACCGAGGGTGAGGTGAGGAGGAGTCAGAAACTGAGGATTGGGAGGTACTCTCAACACTTTGTTGACCTTCTGACAATGGACGAAACTCCTGTTCAGTATCTTCTCCGTCTGCATCCAGAGCAGGAAGGGCTTAGTAAGCAGGAAGCTGTACGCGCAAAGCTTGGCAAGTTTGGACTACCTAGTCATAATCACCTCACCCCAATTATGAAGTTGTCTGGAGGGCAGAAAGCTCGTGTTGTTTTTACGTCTATATCAATGTCAAAACCACATATTCTACTATTGGACGAGCCTACAAATCACTTGGACATGCAGAGTATTGAGGCATTGGCCGATGCTCTTGATGAATTTACTGGTGGAGTTGTGTTGGTCAGTCACGATTCTAGGCTTATATCACGTGTTTGTGCTGATGAAGAGAGGAGTGAGGTTTGGGAAGTGGCTGATGGGACCGTGAGAAAATTGGAAGAAAGTTTTGAAGAGTACAAGGAAGAGCTGCAAAAGAAGATCAAAGAAGAGGTTGATGAATGAGGTGATGATTGAAAAGGCATTATGTGATGATAGGTATTTTCATTATTTAAAGGACAATAAACTTATCCACCCACTGGCCATTTTTGTGTTTGGCCTTATATAAGTGGCTTGGTCAAATCGACCTTTACATATTTAATGAGCTTTGTTATTCATTTTTTTGTTTTCCCCATACTGTATAAATGCTGTGCGAGGCTTTCTTTTTGTTTCAAACTGCTTAAATTTTGAGTTGTCTGATGGATGAATCTGCCAAGTCCGCTTTGTATTGCATTATGAGAGTCCGTCAAATGTTTTGTCCCACTATGATTTGTCTCTTTCTTAATCAAGTTGTTACAGATAATCTCATTGGTATTGCATTGCGATGGGAGGGGGGGAGAGAGGGAGGGAGAGAGAGAGAGAGAGAGAGAGGGCTCGGTTGATTATATGTCATTATGAGAAAACCGTGCAGATCAGTTTAGGCTCAAATGATATTTTTTTCCTCCCCTATTTAATAAATTAGGATTCGAGTCACATTATATACGGAAAAAAAAAAAAAAAAAAAAAGATTTCTGAGAAAACCGTTGATGGACTGCGGTTTGCAGCGTTCTAAGTGCATGCATTTCCTCATGTCCTTTATTAGAGAAACAAAGAGAATCCACCTCTTGAACAGGAGAATGAGAATGGAGTATTCCATATCTGAGGTTCTCACCCTTTTGTGCATCCTGATTAATTATTATTATTATTATTATCATTGTCATTTTTTTTTTGTTTGGGGCGGGGGGACTTTTTTATCAGGCTATGCTGCAATTCGTGTAGTGTGCATGTGCCTGCCTGCGGACATTCTGCGTCTTGCTTTAAATCTGGTGGAACTTTTAGGGTTGTATTTGCGTTTTGAAAAGCCTTAAGATGGAAGAACAGCATCGCTCGTTGGAGTGAAGAGCATGAAGGTAAATTCCAGACATCTTTATGCATGGATGAGCGGAGGCTAGCAAAGCCAATTTTGTTAAAACATGGTTTACCTAATTGTCATCTAATAGTTTTGTTTAAAAAGAAAAAAATAAAGGGCACATATATATTAGTAAGTGTTGGTAATTAGAAATTAATTCTAGGATTAAAAATATAAATTTTATTTCTAATCACTTTTAAACTATTTTCGAAAAAAATATTAAATGAGTTAATTTTAACTATTTCTAGTGAAGAGGGGGTTTAATTGGCCCATGTGACATTAATGTGGTAGATCAAAGTTATTTATCTAAAAAAAAATAAAAAGTGAATTAAAAAAATAATATTATTCATATTGAAAAACAGAATGTGTTTTTAGTTCCATGTTGATATTCCTTCAAAGACATGCATACTTCCATGTTGAGATTACCATTTCTTTTCTTATGAAATAAGGCCAACATATTCCAACTTCACAGTGTGTTGTTCAATACAATTGATCAAAAGGGTTTTAACATATAATATTGAAACGGAAAGACTGCTCCCAAATAAAAAAGATTTAACATTAAGTTGACCACAGCCCAAGACTCAGAATTACCATAACCCCAAGTAATGAGTTCCAGAATTTTGAAATTAATGAGCAAGAAAAGGCTGATGTTTTGCAGGCCATATGCTATCCTAAGTTGAGCTAAAAGGCCTCTCAATGAGTTCAAAACCAATTAGTAGAAAGAAAGATCTTTTAGGAACTAAAAACACGGATAATAAATCTACTCCAGAAGTTAATTGATCTAATTACCACTTGACATGTCATCCTTAATAAAAGTATGGAACCCCTTCATAAAAGTGCTTACATAAGAACCTAAATTCTATCCAAGAGAGACCTTCTATCAAGGAAACACCCTTTATCTATTCGTTACAACCAACAATTTTCTTATAGAAGGAACCTAGGGAATCAATGTTTAACAATGGGGGGAAATAAGGAGGCATCATAACTTGTTTAAAATATAGCATCTAACTTGGCAATTTAACACAGAAGAACATATGGTTACAAGTGTAGTCGCAAAAAGCGCTGGTAACCACACCTCAACCACATCATACCAGAAAGTTGACCTAATTATATTCCTGAAAGGAAGGAGAGATAAATCTAACAGCAGGTATTGACAACATAGAGCATCCAAGAACATGTCAATAAGGTAAATGCAAATGTCTAAAATCCATCCCAGTAGGATTGGTCTATTAAAATGACATGGATAAGGATTGTCACCAAAATTCAAAAACAGTAGAAACACAGTGCCAATACCAAAAAATCAATGGAATATATTCATATTTATGAATCAATCAACAATGGGTATGACATGTACGAACAAGACAATGCTACTACTAGACTCTGTATGACTTTGTACAGATATACAAATAATAAGACTATGCTACTACGAGACCACGTATGACTTTGTACAAGTAAGATATACAAGGCAAAGTAGGTAGACTAATAATAGAAGATGCAGAAAATCAAGTGTCAAATTCCAAATAAGACCCCACGGACAGGTAAAGAATTGACATCGAGGCAAAATCTCAGAGTCATCTTCCTGAATATGTGGAGGGTGAGGAGACTGTCAGAGCCAGCCTGATGGCTCTTACCCGCAAGCCTATTGATCTGCAGGTACCGAGCCACTCTCTCAAGGCCTCCGTGCAAACCGGGGCAGTATTTGAGAATCTGCTTCACGTCATAAACCCTAATCCCAAAGACATGAGCCATGTCCGCAAGGAATCCGGGCAAGGTTTCCGGCAAAGGGTCTCCTCCCCTCAGAATCTTGAGAAGATAGGCAAAATCATAGGAACCATGAAAGCAGATCCATGTAACCCTGGACCAATTATAGACCAGACGGTAGCTCGCGAGGAGGGCGGCGAATCTGCAAGAGTTGATACCCTTCTCCTTGTTCTTGGCGAAATCAATTCCCTGTGCTTTCAAGAGAGCGATGGAATCTGGGGAGTGGGGATCGGAATCGGGGTCGAAATCGGAGAAATTGAACTGCCAAATGTATGAGCAAGGGGTGCCCAAATCGGGGAGGTTTCCATAGATATCACTCAAAGTAAAACCCACCTGAATCAATTTAGATTCATCAACGTTGCGCTTCAGATGCTCGTATCGATTCCATGGGGACAACTGACACAGCCGATGATACTCCATGGGAAAAACGTGACCGGGAAACTCCGTGTCAAAGGTGATGACGGGGTAATGCGCCAGTATACTTCCGATGACGGAAAATTCGTCATCCAAATTATGAGCCCAAACCTCTCTAACCCTAATCGGTTTTTCTTCAAATCCCATCATCCACATCCTTAATCAATCGCACAACAGAGAGAGAGATGAGAGATGAGAGATGAGAGATGAGAGGAGATAAGGGATGAGAGACAAATATATAGAGGGAAGATGGAATTGGAAGTTGCTAATTTCTTGATTTCCGACCGTTGTATAAAATTGGTTTGGGCACTCTGCTCTTGACGTTCAAATTGAGTTTCTGTTTACGCGGGGCATTCCACCGTTACCGTCTGATTTCTGGTCCGCCACACACAGTGGTTTGGACTCGTCCGCACCATAGTACGTTTTCCGTTCAATATTCAAAATTATCCCCAAAAAGAAAAAATATCAATGAAGTTCGTTAGAAGATTTTTTCTACTTTCTTTTAATTCTATTTTATTTAATAATATTTTTAATTAAAATAAAACTTTTTTAAGCAGGAAATGTTTATTAAAATGTGTATGTGAGAAATATAAAAAATAAATAAATATTTAACAATGACAGATAAATTTGACAAAATTTTAAAAAATTATGAAATATTTAGAAAAGTGGAATATGATAAGGGGGCATTTGAAAATAAAAATTAAAATCAATATAAAAAAATAAAAATAAAATCCTAGTACTACTATTACTTAAAGAGGTTTTGCTCGCTCCACTATAGTTTAAATTTTTTTAAAGTTTTGAATCAAATCAAAATTAAAAAATTTTAATAAATTATTCTGACTAAATTTTATTTTTCGTATTTTGAAACCGAACTAAACTTGTCAATTTGTTTAAAATGCTTTCGACATAAAAATTTGTTGGTTATTGATGCCCATTATAGGCATTTGGGTAATTAAGGAATGAGGTAACTCCCATCCTTAATTACCATTAACCAATATTTTGGTAACCCCCCCACCAATTAAGTGAATTGGTCTTACCTTCCTTCTAGGAGAGAAAATAATAGAGGAAACTCTCCTTCTCCTACCTTGTGGGGTGGACAGCAGCCATGGGAGGAAACCATGATGGAGGCTAGGGTTTTGCACAACACTTCTCAAGAGAGAGAAAAATAGAGAGAGGGATGGAGATTTTCGCGTAGGAAAATCTCCCATCGTCAAACGAATCACCGGACATGAGGATTGCGGCGTCGTGGATTTGAGGTGGTGGTTCGACTAACCTCGTGATCACCATCCGACCGTGCGATCCGTTCGAGGGACATCGCGACACGGTGGATTTTGGAGACTGCCCTATCGAGGTATTTATCCCAAAAATTCCGATTTATTTAATTCACGCTTCCACATGTGCGATTAAATTCCAACATTGGTATCAGAGCGGTGGTTGGATTTAATTTAATAATTTTCAGAATTATTTTTGGGATTTTAAAATATTGGGGTCCGGATCACGGATGAGTTTCGTGAATCCGAGAACACCGTAGGAATACCCATGGCCCAAGGATTACAAATATATTTTTTATTTAATTTTCGGAGCATGTTTGGGCCATGAAAAGTCCGGTCGAAATTTGCGACCCTACGAACATAAAACCCTTAGATCTGTGGCTTTAGAGGGCGGATCGATGCATGAAAATAATATAAATGAGTTCCTTGCATCTAGATCTATGGTTTTATATATTTTATTATGTGATTTGGGTGCCGGAAACTGGGATTTCCGAATGGCCGCAGAGGGTCGCGACTGGGGTGGTTGAATCCCACCATTTTTGGGCTTGAATCCTCCTAAAATCAAGTGTAAGATGTTTGGAGGATGCCCACAAATTTTTTCCAGTGAAAAAATGCAAGAAAAAAAAAGCCGGATTGGTGTTTTCTAGAAAACGGGTCGAAAAACCCGTTGCAGGACCCGTCGGGCGAAGAAGACCCGACCCAGACCCGCGGGCGCGTGACACACACGCGCCAGGAGAGCGTCTGATGGCGCGTGTAGTACACGCGCCACACAGGCGCGTGAACAGGCTGGGGGGTCAGCGGCCGGGTCGGACCCTGACCCGGACCAACCCGCCACCGACCCGACCGGGGGTAGGGTCGGACCGTTGACCGGGTCAACGGGTCAACCCTGACCCGTTGACCAACCCGGTCAAAACCCAACTCAACGCGGCTCAGCGCGTGACAGCGCGTGAGCCGCGCGCCGCGACTGGGCCCGCGTGAGCCGAGCCGGCCCTGGCGCGTGGCAGCGCGTCTGAGCCGCGCCGCGCGTCTGGCGCGTGAGCCAAACTGCTGCCAGCGCGTGGAGGCGCGTGGCAGCGCGTGGAGGCCTACCGCCGGGCGTGGAGGCGCGCGGCGGCGCGTGGAGTGCACCGCCGGCGAGCGGCGGCGCGTGTGGGCCCCGGGTGGCGCGTGAAGTCGCTCAAAATTGAATTTTTTCAATTTTTGGGGGGTCCTATATCCATAAATGTGACTTTTTGTGGGTTTTTGTGCGTCGAATCACAATCCAAATGGTAAGATGCGATTCCAAGTTATGGTGTATGGTGTCCGTTGACTCATACGCTCGCTTTGGGGTCGTACTCAAGTCATTTTGGTCTTGATGATTCGTAGGGCGTACAAAAATGTGATAATAAGCATCTCCAAGTCACATATGTCTCTCTTAATGCGTTGAGAACTGTCGTATTAAATTTTTTGTAAATTTTTGCAAGGAGAGTAAACTGAATGATATGATCTGCGCGATTTTATCAGTAGATTCGGTTTATTCTCGAGAGACAAAAATCTAACGGGAATCTGAGGCAAGAGATGATGGGCCCCAGGGTGGGTACCGCGCCTCAGAATATACGAGATAAAGAGATCTATCGTGTATAGGATAAAAGATTTGTCAAGTTAGGGCAATGCTTACAGTGGCATACACGATAACTTAATCTCGTTTTTCGAGTCATATTCTATGAACATGTCGGTTCGACTCGTCCCATAAGAGCATAGTGTTGCTCTCTTCGGCTCCTATGTGAGGACACAGAAGAAAAGGGTTAATCATACAATGAAGCAAATGTCGAGTATGATCACCGAGTTAATATATATGGACGAGTAAATTTCGGATGGAATTTAGGTTCTGGATGTGATCCAGTTTTTACCTGATTCATGGGAAACCGTGAAATCCTATCTCACATTTGATGAAAGTATTCATGCTTTCGTTGACGTGAGTACATATTGTGAGCTCGATGAGGAGCACCTAGAGGCGAGTAGGCCACACTCGAGTCATACTTATTCAGAGGAGTCAAGTAAGGACTTCCCCGGCGCTAAGCCTAACGAACGAGACTCGAGATCTAGGTAATAAAAATCATCCGACAAAACCGACAACGAGGTACAAGAACGCAAGAAGAAGGAATTTGTTTAGACCAAAGAAATTGCTACGTTTGAGGTAGATTTGGTCATTTCGCTCGTGAGTGTGACGAGTAGAAATTAATATCCTTCTTCTTTACGTGGTTTGAGATTTGTCTCATTCACTATAATACTCGCTGATTTCTCTCCTTTGAAATCAGGAGCAACCGATCACGTAACTCGAGATAGGAGTGCGTAATCCGTCAAGTGAATCCTTAAGTTTGGAGGATTTACGTTAAGGACAGAGCATTCGTCGTTGTCAGAGGAACGACACTTGCTATGACGTCCTCAATATTGTAGGCATTTGACGGATCTACAAATTTGTACCTTGTCTAAAATTGACTACGATATGCGTGAAATTATTCCATTGTTTTTAATACGATAATTTTCTGAATCATTCTGGTTTTAATCCATGATGGAATGTATGCACTGGGTGCTACTCCTTGTAATGGTTTTTTGTCGTTCTACTATTGTCTTTACATTTGATTGCGTAGATGATAATGTAAATGAATGACATAGTAGACTTAGATACATGGGGTAAGAGATAATGAATCGGTTAGTAGCGAGAGGTTTCTTGGACCCGCTGACCAGATTCGAATTACCCGTATGTGAGTTTTGCCTAGCCAGCAAAATGACGAGAAAACCATTTGGCGATGTAATGAGAGCTGGGACTCCATTGCAGTTAAACTATTGTGTCTTCCTTCTTTTTATTGTGGTCTTATGAGCATGAGAGTCAGAAATGGAGTTGTGTAGATAATTATAGACGCTTACGTACGTTTTGGTTCATCTATCTCATCTTGCATAAGTCTGAGGCATTAGACTGCTTCAGGAGGTTCATAAGCGAGATAGAAAATCAGTTAGATTTGAGAGTAGAGACTCTCAGAACCGAGCGAGAACGCAAGTATTCGTCTAAACTACACATGGGGCTCTGTTTCGAGAAAAGTTTTACGAGACTACTGACTATTAGTCAGTTTTCCCATTTGAGCTTTGGACAGGGAGGCAGCCTGACCTTAGCCACTTGAGATTATGGGGTTGTGCCACGATTTCTCGCATTCGCACGGTGAGTTAGGCCCGCGAGAAAATATGTGTTCTTAGGTGAACACGAACGGCACTATAATCGAGATTGAGTCTCGTAATACTATATTTCTTGAGAATGATTTCCCTAAGAGAGGTGAAATCAATTTGGACCCTACCCTTTATGCGATGGATGAGTCTAGTGGCTCGAGGAGCCCAGCGGCGGGATACAAGAATCCACTATGGATCTTGATCTCAGTGGGAGCGATCCATCAAGAGGTAAAGATTTTTTCTCTCCTCCTAAGAGTGTCGAGAATGCGTATTTAAACGTTGTTTTCTCGATTGAGGGTGAGACCCTCATTGCGACTCTAGAGGATGATGAAAAATCTAAAACGGTCCGAGAGGCTCTCGAGAGGATGCAAAATGCCGTTTAATGTAGGCCATAAATGAAAATAAGGAATTGATGAGAATCAACGGGGTCTGGGATCTAGTTGATTAGCCTAAGGGCGGAAGGACTATTGGGAACAAGTAGGTTCTCAAAGTCAAGATAAAGGTCAACGGATTGATGAAGAGATAAAGAACCCGTCTAATAACCAAGGGTTACACTTAGACTGAGGGGTGGACTATCGAGGAATCATAGTCCAATTTATCTCGATCCGTTTATCTTTTAGCGATTGTCACGAACATAGATCAAAAGTCACATCACAAGGACGTAAAGACCGCTTTCGTAGTGGAAGTCAAGATGAGGCGATCTACATGGAGCATCCCTTTGGGTTCGTTCTAGTAGATCAGGTGGATAAGGTCTATTGATTTTAGAAATCAAAATACGACCTTAAGCCATCATCTAGAAAACGGCGCTTGAGATTTCACGAGAAGGTGATATCTTATGGTTTTGTAATGATCGAGTAGGATCATTGCATATATCTGATACGTCCCGATGACTCCTTTATGAGCATGTTCGCATATGTAGGTGACATTCTGTTGGCTGGGAACAACCGAGAGTATCCAATGACCATTGTAACATGGTTGTGAGGTTTTAGTTCATTCTCAGATTTTGGATCCATAGGGATCGCTTGAGAATGGTGTTGACTCTTTAACAAGAGTTTTACATCAGGTAGATTCTTAAGCATTTCGAGAATAACGAACACAACCTAAAAGATACTCTAATCGCTAAAGATAAAAAGACCTGAATCTTGACACATGCCCTAGAATTTATAAAGAAATAAGGGAGATGAGCAGAATCCCTTATTCCAGTGCAAAATACATTTCTAGTGTGTGCGATGAGGTATACACGTGTGATATACAATTTGATGTATGCGATGAGGCATACATGACCAGATGTTTATTTAGCAGTCGATCTGGTGAGTAGGTATTAATAGAATCCTAAAAGGGATCACTGTAGAGCAGTGAAAAAGGATTCCGAAATATCTCATTTGAACTGCAGAGCTCTCCATGTGTTACGGATGAGGTGATTTGCGTTTTTTGTTGGGATTCAGATACTGACTGGGAGTAGTGATCTGAATAAACGCAAAAGGTTTTATCTTCTTAGAGCAGTAAGAAGAGAACTTATATGTCTCTATTTACGATAGAGACTGAGCTAGTAGTATGCTCAATTGTAGTTCATGAGAATGGTTGGCTTCAAAAATTTTTTGGAAGACTTAGGGATTGTGACAGATAGTGGGAGGTCAATGATGATTATTGTGATAATCAGACCGACACTGTCATCAAAAGAGACCCTAAGTGTAATAGCAAAGCCAAACACATTAATACCGAAGACCACTATGAGAGATATTACCGAGAAGGGTATTGTGACATCTAAGTACACCTCAGCATGAGAGCTGATCTCTTCAGAAAACCCGTTGTGAGAAATTCTTTTGTGAGGTAAGGAATCATTGGGTTTAGTGTACTTTAACATTTCTCCTTATATACTGTTTTAGATGCTTATTTTAATATATGACATGTATGCATTAATGAGTCACATATTTATTTCCTGCATCATTTGTTGTCATATATTGTGATCTTGTGATTAAAAGATGTGTCAGGCAGGCATGGTCGACTCTCTCACACGAGTGACCACCTCCGACTCTGAGTGAGCGGAGATGAGACGGATTCTAGTCGTAAGAGGCTTTGAGAGTAGCCCTACTAGACATAAGTCGCCCTGATATGTGTTCAGGATGAGATCATATGCGATATGACCGACATGGAAATACCCACATCCATGTTGCCTGTAAGTAGCCAGTTTGAGATCTTAGATATCACCTGCGATTTGTGATATTGTCTCTGAGTTGCTCTCTCTGAGATCTCTGGATAAAGTCTTGTGTGTAGACTGAGTTCCGTACCTGTACAGTGTTAGAGAAATCTGACATATGCCCTTTGAGAGATGGGGGAATAACACTGTGGCACGTGTTTCATACCACGTGTGATGAGACGACCATGGGATAGTGGGAGCTATTATTTGAGACGATAGTTTGATCTTGATCCCCGGTCCCACTGTGTGAGACCTGAGATCCATTGGGTGGGATCTCTTATGCCCTTATTACTTTCGGCTGTCTCTAGAAGTTTTGGTTCAGTGTTGCTACTTTAGTCTATTTACCTATGGCCCGGAAGATAAATTGAGGTCTAAGGGGCAGGTCTAGGAAAGCAGCTGAATTGAGACCGATAGATTTGAGTTTGGGAAAAGGAAGGCCAATAGACATTACATCATTGTCATGTATTCATAGGTCGACCTATTGTGTTAATCCATGTTGGGATTCAAACATAATAATGAATACATAGTCGAGCAAATTGATTGGGATCACTTTCGATGAGGAAAGTGGCTCGATGGATGTAAATGCATTGAGTCTGGGGTATAGCGAGTTATTTTTATACTAATGGTGACTCTTCGATCATCCTAACAGGTGTATCGAGAGTCTTTGCTTGCAGGTGTACTCGCCGGTCGCACGACGCCCAATCCAGTATGAAGGTCCAGTAGGGTGATGTGATAGATCGCATGAGTTGCGATCTTGTGGTTGACGGAAGTGAAATGCCCTCATGTGCAAGTGGGAGATGTTGGTTATTGATACCCATTATAGGCATTTGGGTAATTAAGGAATGGGGTAACTCCCATCCTTAATTACCATTAACCAATATTTTGGTAACCCCCCCACCAATTAAGTGAATTGGTCTTACCTTCCTTCTGGGAGAGAAAATAATAGAGGAAACTCTCCTTCTCCTACCTTGTGGGGTGGACAGCAGCCATGGGAGGAAACCATGATGGAGGCTAGGGTTTTGCACAACACTTCTCAAGAGAGAGAAAAATAGAGAGAGGGATGGAGATTTTCGCGTAGGAAAATCTCCCATCGTCAAACGAATCACCGGACATGAGGATTGCGGCGTCGTGGATTTGAGGTGGTGGTTCGACTAACCTCGTGATCACCATCCGACCGTGCGATCCGTTCGAGGGACATCGCGACACGGTGGATTTTGGAGACTGCCCTATCGAGGTATTTATCCCAAAAATTCCGATCTATTTAATTCATGCTTCCACATGTGCGATTAAATTCCAACAAAATTGTTAAAAAATTTATAATAAAAAATATTTAAATACTTAAATGAATAAGTAAATCAAATCAAACAAAACCGATTTTATATAATTTGATTTAATTGGTTAAATCAAAATCATTGATTTAGTATATAGTTTTTATTTTTATAGAAGTGATCGTATTTAATTTGCTTCAATTCTATTCTTAAAACTGATTCAAATTGCCACATGCAGGCCCATACCAACCCTCTTCAAGGTAACATTTACGGCCACTTCTCCAAATGAAGGTGGAAAAATTGGTATAACACGGACACATACGGATATGAGTAAACATAGTCACGTGCTTATTAAAATAAAAATGTTTATCTACTTATTTAATAACATTTTTGTACCATTTTTCCTAGAAACAACATATGTTTATTAAAATGAGAATTAATATTTTCTTGGTTCAATTTAACATACCACTAGACCAAATACTCTCTTGGTTGACTAATATTTTCTACAATAATTTGATCTAGTTGAACGATATACCAAATTTGAGTCATATGTTGTGAGGTGCATATTAATAGATCGGCCATAAATGATAAACACGAGTTGTGAGGTGCGTATTAATAGATAGGCCAGCATCATACTGTAATCCCTAAACTTGTCCCTTTTTTGGTTTCCACTAGTTGACTGCAAATTACTCCAATACACCATATCCTTCACCTAAATGATAGACAATAGTTATTTTAATGCTCGAAATGTCTAATAGTCAGCAAATATACTCTCTTACACTTCTTTTTTTCATTCTCCAATGATCTATTCAATTAATTTGATGCCATTGTATGGCAAGACAGAACATGATAAATATAAAATGAATACGATTCAACTATGACAAATCATAAGTATATCTATTTGGCATAACGAATTCAGTCAACAATAATATCTATTATACCATATTATTGTAGAAAATGTAAGTTAACTAAGAGAGCATTTGGTCTGGTGGTATAATTCTTGATTATGGTGCAAGAGGTCTTGAGTTCGATTCTCATAATACCCCTTTAATTGGTAAACAAGAGTTGTAGGATGCATATCAATACATAGGAAGTATCATTCCGATTAATTGCAAGTTATTCAAATATACTATATCCTTCGCCTAAATGATACAAAACAACTAGTTCAACGCTCCAAATGTTAAATAGTCAGCAAATCTACTCTCTTCCTCTTCTTTTTTCTATTTTCTAATCAATACAATAAATTGATTTGCTTCTATTATAGGGAAAGATAGGACATGACAAATATAAAATGAATATGATTCAATTATAACCAATCATAGGTACATTTAATTTGCATAATAAATTCAATCAATAATTATAACTGAATCATAGCATATTCTTAAAGAAAATGTCAGTCAATCAAGATGACATTTGATCTAATGGTGTGATTCTCGCTTAGAGTACGAGAGGTCCCCAATTCAATTCTTGCAATGCCCATTTAATTGGACCTACATTTTCTCTTTCAATTCTTTTACAATGTGTGTTCAATCGACTATGGTGACCGATGCAAATCAACTAAAAAATTTCAACGATATCAATTAAAAACAAAACATAGGTGGTAAACACAAATTTTAGGATGCACATCAATAGATAGGCCAATATCATGCTGTAAATTTTAAACTTGGCGTGTGTTTTTGTTTCCACCGATTAACTGCAAGTCATCCAAATATACTATATCTTTCACCTGAATGATAGACAACAATTAGTTCAACGCTCGAAATGTTAAGTCGTCAACAAATATACTATGTTACAATTCCTTTTTCCATTTTCTAATTTATCAATTTAACCAAGTTGATTCCCTTATATCACATGACAGAATATGACAAATATAAAATGACTACAATTAAAGTATGACCAATCATAGGTATATTGGTTTGGCAGAGCTAATTCAGTCAATAATTATATCTAAATTATTGCACATTATTGTGAAAAATATTAGTCAACTAAGAGGGCATTTGGTCTAGTGGTATGATTCTCGCTTTGGGTGCGAGAGGTCCCGAGTTCGATTCTCGGAATGCCCCCTTAAACCCTTAAATAGGCCTACTTTTTCTTCAATGATATCAATGAAAAACAGAACATTAACGGCATGTGACTCAAATTTGAAACAAAACATAAATGGTAAACACGAGTTATTAGATGCATATCAATAGATAGGTAGTATCATACCGTAAACCCTAAACTTGACCCGTCTTTTGGTTTGTATTAGTTGACTACATGTGATTTAAATTGGGTATATCATTCACCTAAATGAGAGCCAATAATTATTTCAATGCTCGAAATGTTAAATAGTCGACAAATATAATTTCTTGCACTTCTTCTTTCCACTTTCTAATTGATCCATTTAACAATTTTGATTGCATTGTATGGCAACGCAGAACATGACAAATATAAAATGAATACGATTCAACCATAACCAATCATAGCGGCTTGGATAAACCAATTCAATCAACAATTATATCTAATAAATTATTGCAAAAAATGTCAATCAACAAAAGCCCCCAGAACAAGAGGTTTTTGCTAAATTGAACCAACTTGGCTAGTGGCATACCCAAATGCACAACAAAAATAAAGGAGAAAAGCCTTATAGAGGAAGACAGCTAATAGACACACACACACACACTCTCTCTCTCTCTCTAAAATGTGTGATGGGGTTGAAACTTTTCCTTCTTCAATGAACAAAATTATATAAACTGAATTATTGAGATAGTTTGTCTTTTAATTTTCTCTTTTTTATTATTTTTTATTAAATAAAGATAAGGAAACATATAGTATAAATTTTCAAGCCAAATTACCCCATCAAGTAAGCACTTAAGATAGACATGATGAGCATTTCCCTTCATTTTTGTGCCAGTCTACCCTTCATATCATGCCCTCCCTATCTATTGATTTTGGCTTCATATCAGCTTTTGGGAGAGCCAGATTGCAAGAACAAATGTTTGGGACAAAAACAACTTTCGGTGAAGAAAAATAACATCAAATTACATAATTTTTAAATATTATGAATATTATATTTGTTAAATCAAAAGTTTAGGGTCAGAATACTATGAATATCATTTCGTTTCAATATTCAAATTTCAACCCTCCAAAATAATAATAAAGTTTGTCGGGTTTTAAGTATTTGAAAAATTGAAGTTTTTATTTATTTTTATTTAATAATTTTTTAATAAAAACTTTTTTTAGGATGAAGATTATTTAAATTCATTTTTTTCTTCCGATTTTAAAATGAACGCAATATTTTTCCTAAAAGCAACAAATGCAATATTGGAATGATATCTAAAGTTAATAAGGAAAAATGCAAAGTGATACTCTGAACTATATGTGAAATCCAAAAGCTCATAAACTTGTAGCGATGATTATTGGGAGAGAATGAATGAAGATTATAGTTATAGAGGTCATAACACGACATGGGTATTTTCAGTTTCGACCATAGCAATGTCACAAAATACTTTCAGGAGAATTTGTACCTCCACCACATTGGGTAATTCCTAATCCTTAGGGCTACTCAATTAGGAAAATATTTATATTCAAACGAATAATTTTTGAACTGTTTATGTGCAAAGTCTTCGGATTTTTTTGATTAAAATTTAATGTTCCTCTCTCGCTCTCACTTTCTCCACTTTGTCTTTCCCTTTTTGCTTGTCGTAGTCCAATGTTAAAACTGTAAAGGACAATGATTGTTTTAATACACCATTAATTGATGGTTTTTTTGGTGTATAAAAAGCTTGGTTAACATTGAAAAACCACAGATTTAGAAACTTTTCAAAAAACTATAATCTAAGCTAGACTTGAGTATGACTGCTCAAATCCGAAAACAGCTCCAGTTCTTCAACTAAATATATATTTCCACCAAATTAAGATGAACAGAAGTGCATTCTCTGAAATTGTACAATGGATTTCTCTGACAGCAAAAGAATAACAACTACTTCATCCTCTGACCTATACTCAAAAAAACTCTCTTCTTCAATTCTCACTCCAAATTTCAAAGACCCCACCTTGTCTTTTGCTCTATAATGATGAAGAATGTGAAAAAAGATAATTTTTTTTTAGTGCGGCCGAGAAGAGTAAAGTTTTCAAAGTGAAAAATGAAAGAGAATAGGACTTGTATTGGGTCATCTCTTGGTTCGCTTATGAAATGATAAAAAAAAGAAAGAAAAAGAAAAAGAAAATCATTCATCTCTTTTTGCCTTCAATCCTTTCACAAACTTTCGAGTTGAATTCCAAAAGCAATTTTGTCCTTAGACCCCGAAAAGCAAAAAACCAAAAGGTGTTTGCTTTTTATCATTTATGCCTCCATGAGTCCAAAATTGCATATTCTGGATCGGAAACGCTGCATGGACGGAAATCAATGATAGAAGTCACAAGTTTTTGTTATGACATGATTTTCCAAGACGAGAAATTGCATGCTTTAGCTGTGGGTGCTCAGTTGAAATATGGGATTTCTCGAAAAGTAGGATTCCCATAAAATTAATTGACATTAAACCAAGTTTTTGTAAAAAAATTATTTGATTTGGAGATGAGAGAGAAGATGACAACACCGTGGTACTGGGTGAAATCGTTCGAATGGTGATCTTATGTTTGTGGTGAGACATACTAGTGAGTTTGTGGACGAAGATGGTAAACTTTTGAGTGCTAAACAGACCGACCCTTTGATTTGTCCATACAGAACAGTCAAGTTTGGTGTGTACAAGTTGGATTTGGGAGGGCAAAAGTGGGTTAAGGTTGAGAATTTAGATGACGTGTTGGTGTTTATAGGAGTGAATGAGTTAATATGGGTGTCTCCCGTCGAGTTTGGATAGTGCAGGAGAAATTCAATTTAATTTAGTGATGATTATTGGGAGAGAATGAATGAAGATTATAGTTACAGAAGTTATGACATGTGTTGGAGGTGAGTTTCACTCAACAAATAATAGCTCCGCTAACATGAACAGGATGAATGATTGTTGGACCGATTGATTGATAAAATCTACAAAAAGCCACCGGAGGATGCTTTGCTGGGGATACTCTGACACTCAAGTCAAAAAACAGTTTTCGAAAATAGAAATAGACTGAAAATGTGAGAGGGCTTTACATAGTCTTTTTGTGTTAAGTGTAAAGTCGAGAGAACGTAACTTGCTGATGACTTTATGATGTATATATAGGTTGCCTGTATAAGTTTCGTGAGCTTCCGGGGTATTAAAACTCTAGTTTTCATATAAAAGTATCCCGAGATTAAAGCATTCTAAATGAAAGATTTTCAAGAGATTCAGAATTCTTTTAGTTAGAGAAATCTCTAGTTGTCATGGGATTCCTTTTCATATCGATTATAGTTCAAAATCTCATTGTTAATTATAGGATGTTATTTCTATGATTTAAGGAAAGACAAATATTGCCCTGGGTTCACCAAATACCGAGCATTGTGGAGGTCTTAAGGTCAATCAACCTTCCACCTAGAAGGATTTATTCGACGAGTATCAAGAGAGTGGGCCGCATTCTCTCAAATGGGAGGTTCATCCCATTCCTACAATCTATTTGATTATGGGCTTAAATCTTATGACAATGGGCCCTTGGGCCATACTCAGTCACTTGCCCCTTACTCTTGGTATCGTTCCGTAGGAATGATTTTAGGAGTAATATTGAACGGATAAGAATTCGGAGAGATGCCAACATAATGCATTAAATGCAATATTGCTGGTAGGATATGCATAAATGCAACAGTAATTAGGGAAATTGAAAGGGCATGAAGTGTCATAAATAAGCGAAAAAGGCGTAATGAGAAGTGTTAGAGGTGAG
The DNA here is from genome assembly GCA_033439265.1 of Dillenia suffruticosa. Lineage (NCBI taxonomy): Eukaryota > Viridiplantae > Streptophyta > Magnoliopsida > Dilleniales > Dilleniaceae > Dillenia > Dillenia suffruticosa. The sequence goes on from JAVTVX010000001.1 coordinate 15,279,043, forward strand.
ATATGGTTATTAAATATGAAACGTTTTTTCAACTCTCGGGAGATTTGACAATACGGTTCCCATCTTTGGGCTACATATACATATGACAATGGGAGGTTGGATTCAAGATGGTTGTTCATGAGGGAAAACTCGTGTTTTTCTCTGGGATTCGAAGTTGAAGAGCAACTTTTTTCTTTTCTGTAGGTTTGGCTTCCGAAAGAGAGGTGGCAACAAAAGCCACAGGCATAAGGTCAATAAAAGAACTATGGGTTTGTGGTCCCATCATACTAGTTAGGCAAGTCATAGGCTGTTGTTATGATGGTTTTGTCCTGACATCTTCTAACTGGGCTCCTTGTTGCTCATCATTGCTTTTATACTCTTTTGTTATTAGGGCTTGAGAGTAACTTGATGGGTTACAAAGTCATTTTCAACTTCCTTTTAGCATCTAGTTGTTTTTTTAGTTTTAATATTTTACTAAGTGCTAAACAGGGACAGTGAGTTTTGGAGAGTTCATCTATGAGTTTGTTTGGGAAAACTTCGGTCATTCAGTAAGGAGGAGAAGGCATCTAGATTCAAAAGGCTAATCTGTTTGGGAATACGAAGATACTCGCCGTTACATTTTTTTGGGTTTTCCTTTTGATGTAATTTAGTTGAACTTAGGCATGTGTAAACTTTTTACTGTATTGTACCCAACCATGTACTTTGATATGTATTTAATGCTATTGAAATAAAAAGAAAGTTTTGTTACTTACTTATCAATCTTATCTTGATTGAGAGGGAATCATCTTATTTGCTCACAGTCTTGGAATACTAATGTTAGAGGCACGTCATTGAGCGAGTAACTTGATTGACGAGGTGATAGCTGGTCAGTTGACTTGCCCAGTCGTCAGGGGTAGCGCCTTGTCTTCTTCCAAAATGCTCCGATATGTTTAACTAAAAGAGCAGGTCGTGCCTACCCCGGGCAAGGATACTCCCTTCATTGTCGATACATTCGTTTGATTGAAAGGTTGGGTCATGCTTACCCATCAAAAAGATACATTCCTTATTGGTTAGGTCGTACCTACCTGTCAGGGAAATACTTCCTTTCTTGACAGCACGTTCGTTCAATGAAACGATTAGGCGGTGCCTACCTGCCATAGAGATGCTTTCCTTATTGATGGCACATTCGTTCGATTGAAGGATTGGATCGTGCCTACCTATCGGGGAAATACATCCCTTATTGATGGCATGTTCATTTGATTAGAAGATTGGATCATACCTTCCCTTCAGGGAGATGCATCCCATATTGACGGCATATTCGTTTGATTGAGAGCATCATGTGAAAGAAATAGTACTCCATATTGATAAAACGAGCAAATATCAAAACTAGAAAGAATGATAAAGATTATTGGTGATAGATATGCAAATTCTCTGAGTTTCATGTTCTTGGCATGACCAAACCGTTTATATGGTTGAGTTGATACGTTTTTAGGCATACTACCGAATGTATTTGATACAGGCCTTCCCAATTGAGTACTAACTTACCCCCGGTTGGGATTGTCTGGTAGCTTTTACTTTATAGAAAACCAAATCCCTTGATTTAAACACTCTAATTTTTACCTGTATGTTATAATAGCATATCATCTGTTGCTAATAAGCAATCATTCGAGCAAACACAGTTTCTCACAGTTCTGAGAGTAAATCTAACTGTTCACAGAATGCAAGCTCATTCTGTCCATACTCAGATTGATCTACTCGAAGTAAATAAATGAAAATCTCTGTAGGTATCATTGCTTCACAATCATAAGTTTGACTGAACGGCGTTTCTCCCGTTACCCTTAAGAATGTTGTCCAATAGGCCCAGAGGATTCTATAAAACTCGTCTATCCACTGACTTTGACTTCATCGAGTACAGCCTTGAGTCCTTGTAGGATTGTTTGGTTTGTTACCATGATGAGACCATTAGCTTGCAGCTATACGACCGAGATGAAATGATGCTGGATTTCCAGTTTGTTGCAATCTTGTATTCTAGTCAAATGAATCATACTGGATTCAAAAATGCAAGAAGATAAATATAGAACAGGAACAAAATTTCAAATATCATCATGGTTTCAGTTTCTGATTTTCTGACCACATGAAAGTGTAAGTGATTGTTAGGAAACCTTTTCGTTAAAATTGATCCATGAACACTCTGTTCTTCCTTCGTAAATCAACCAAAACGGGAGGGGTAAGGGATAGGAGAGATGCCCTATTCCTATTGATGATATATTTACTCAAATCCCTGCCTTCAGGTGTTTTACCCTTACTTTGCCGATGTTTCACATGTTTATGTCTTCAATAGATTTCTCTGTCGTCCTAGCATTACTTTGCAAACATAGCACTACTCGGGTGCTTTTACATAGGATACATGAGATATTTGATAGTTGTAAATTCAGAAATTAAGATATTTTTCTGTCACTTTGTACTTATTTGAACATTAAGATGGTACTTGTTGAGCCTGGTTCAACGGCCGACAATTTTCTCTATGTCTCATTTATTGTGAGAAGCCTTTTGATTCTTTTTTTTTTTTTTTTTGGTCTTTGTCCCAAAAGGGGTGTCGAGACTTTGATTGCCAACAAAATGTATAATTCACTTAACTATTGCTATGGAATCCTCATTATTATAATTTTCCAAGTGGACACAGATTTAAAAAGAGAGAAATGTGCTCATTGGGGCTGCCTGATCAGTGGAAAGGAATCAGATGTTTGAGAAAGCAGCAAAAGTGCATTCTGTAGGATACTGCCTGTATTTAGGGGTACTTGGGGGAAAAAGTCCTATGACTACTTAAGTTTGAGACGAAGAGGGACGAAAGGATTAACAAAACAATCCAAAACACAGTTGAGAGAGAGAGAGGGAGAAGATAGAGGGAGGCTCAAACCGAAAGGAGAGGAAAGGAAGAAAAGAGACATGCAGGAGAAGAGAGAGAATCCAAAGAAAATAACAATTCCATGATCAAGTCATATTCAAAACTCTGAAGAATTCAACCATAGGCCAATGTTTATAGGCCTCAATCACTAAACAAATTAGAAACTAAATAACTTTTAATTCTAGCAAAATCCAATAATAGGTAGAAACCAAATATTCTCCTAAAATATAATCAAATAAGACCCTAAAATTACTCTTCTTGTGCTCCATATAATTGATCATAACTAATTAAACTTATCTAAAGTGTGTGTGTTAACGTGCACTGAACTGCGTGCATAACAAACTTGTTCATCCATCACTTGCAATACAATGAATCTTGTGCAATAAAATAGATCAATTTTTACATAAGTTGTCATCAAAGTTTGATTTACTTATGGCAGAAAACATATTACATTTTTCTTGTGACCCAGTGCCCATAAGATATATTTCCTTAATAAGATGTATCTAAAGTAACTATAATGATGTTACGGATGTTGGAGTTGAACCAAATGGTCACATACGCTAAGTTGCATTAAGGACAACCACATTCTATGTCCCAAAAAAATATTGACTGCCAAGATAGCAGGAACATAAGAAGAACAACATCATGAACACAAAGGTACACAAGTTGCAAAACATTTTTGCATTATTTGCACTTTGTAGATATTAGACAAAGAACTATGTACCATGGCATCCCTTAAACCCCCAGGTGCAAGACAGATGGGTTCTTTACAATCTTTATACATTTGTTTCTAACTCTAACAACTCCTAACTGAATTCAATCAATTGATTCTGCAATCAACTGAATTCTCAACCACTATCAACTATCAACTATCAACTCTATATCTCTTAATCAAGTATTCGGGTTTGACTTTCCTTGGGAACGGAAAAGAGTATTTTGAGAGATCTCTCCCTTTATAGGAGACCCGATAGTAAGGTCGGATTAGTCGAAGCGAAACTCCAGATACCGGGGGGTCAGGGACAAAAAAAAGGCATATGATTAATCAAACTCCTTTAAGTTGAGTGATCAACACTCTAACCCCTTTAATCAAAAGTTTCGAGTTCGAGTTCTAAAAATGACGAAAAATAATTTGGGAGAGTCAATCTTTAAAATGAGTCTCACAGTACTCAAACCGAATTAATCGAGTAAAATTTGAATACCGATCATAAAAACAAAAAAAAAATACACATACGATTAAGCATAGTCACGTGCATATGGAGGGAAATGGTGCTGGCATTGTATGAATACCATGAATATTATACGTTACCTCATCTTTATTTAAACTGGCTTTTCACACTCCAACAACATTTTTGAATACTAAGAATATTATTTTCATTATATCGAAAGTTCGAGGCTAGAATATTATGAATATTATTACGTTTCAATATTCAAATTTAAAATCCCGAACATAGTAACAAAGTTTGACCGGTTTACGTAAATTAAGGTGGTGTTTGGAAAATTAAAATTTTTTTATTTATTTTTCTATTTAATGATTTTTCAGAATAAAACTTTTTTACCTTTAAATTCTTTTTTTCTTCTGGTGTTAAAATGAAAGCAATATTTTTCCTAAAAGCAACGGATGCAATATTGGAATTATATCTAAGATTAATTTAAAAAGGAAAAAGTGCAAAAATATCTCTTAAATTATATCCGACAAAAAAAAAATTCTAAACTTCTAAAAAATACAAAAATCTCTTATCAAAATATGAAACCATATAAAATTAACCTTTCTGTCTATTTCTAATCATTAAACTAATAAAAACCATTAAATTTTAGTTTTTTTATTTAAAAACATTCAATATATTTTTTAAAATAAAAATTTCTCAATCTTCAATTATATATTTTTTTTAGTCTCATCACGCCTTGTATTTAGGTGCAAAATAATTTGGAATCTCACCGATCCTAACAGAGACCCATCACGACCTCCTCAGAAACAAAAGCAAGTAATTCACGGGAACTACCTTCAGCATTTTGGAACCGATTGCATATACGAGATCTGTGATGGTGCTGGAATGCCATCCCGGTTTAATTTAAGAAAAAATTTAAGAAAAATGGAAAAATTTTTAAAGAGAGACGCCTTTCATCGTAAAATTAAGAAAGCTAATTCATTAAGAGACAAACTAGTAGTTACACCTCTCTCTTAATTCTGTGATCCAGATTTAAATTTTAGTATAATAAAAAAAAAAATCAAAAAAACTTAAAACTTCAAATTCTTGACCCTTTTTTGTCCTTGTTTCTTATGACTTGATCATCGTAATCTAATGCCAATTGGAAACTTTATTTTTTCATTTAAAAATTGAGAAAAAAAAAAAGAATAGAAAAAAAAAAACTCTATTCTCCCTCTCCCTGTTCTTTCTCTTTCTCCCTCCTCCTTCAACTACACCCAATCGGCTAGTGACAATGCCGAAGAAAGAACTTTGTACTATTGAATCTTTTTGACTTTTCCTGTTGATTTAGTTTTTCAATTCTGCTCTTGTTTGCAAATTTTACTTCATTCGCCTTCATTTATTATTGTATTTTTGTTTCACCATCGATTGTCTACAATTCTTGTTGTCAATTGTTGCTCTGATTCATCCCCTGTGAGTTCATCTTCCCATCATCATCGAATTCGATTCTTCTGCACCTTCTGCTTGACTTCAATTTCAGCCACGTCATTGTTTTCGACTCCGGCCTTGTTCGAATTCACCAATCGCTTCAGTTTTGCCATCTATCTTCGACTCTATTCTGTTTCAAATCGCCTTCAACCACTTCGTATTCTCCACCCAATTTCATTATCACCGGCGTCCATTGTCTGTTCGACTTCATCATTCTTCGCCTTTGGATTCTCCTCCAATCGCCATCCTTCGGTCTTCGTCCTCATTTGATTTGCTTCGCCTCCGCCTTCGAGTCTTCATCGTTTGTCACCATCTCTGCCCTAATTTAGATATATCCGCCCCCCGAATCACCTCCCCCAGAGTTCTATTGTTATCGTCTCCACTTTAATGCCCAAGTTCGCCGTTGATTTCTTCTTCGATTCACATCTCTGCACTAACCTCAACTTCTCCACCTCTGAGAGTTTAATTTCGTCTCCGTTTGCCTCATCACTTTCGTCCCACTTCAATTGCTCTCAACATCATCTTCTCCACTTGCATTGTTCACCTTCCATAGTTATTCAGTCTCCAATCGCCATTCAAACCCAACGTCACACATCACCTTCGATTGGGGTTGAAGGAGGGAGAAAAGGCGAGAGATTGAGAGTTTTTTTATCTCAATTTTTTTAAATGAAAGAAAATTAACATTTTTTTTATATGTTTAACGGTAAAAATAAATGGTATACAAAAAGATTAATTTTATACATTTTCATACTTAAGTAAAATTTTATTTTATTTTATTTTTTGAAAATTTTAGAAGTTTTGTATAATTCACCAATAATTTAAAAAGGTATTTTTGTACTTTTCCATTTGAAAATTAATAAGTGAGAATATTATGAAAAAGAAAATGAAAATCTAATTTTTTAATAAATATATATAATCTTATCTAAAATTAATTCGAATAAATTGAAAATTATTGAAAATTTATTTATTTATCTATCTCTTTTTTTTTCCCCCAAAAAGAATTCAGCAAAAAAAAAAGAAAAGAAAAAAAACAGGGAGTGGTATTGTAAGAAGTGAAAACTGAAGAAGAAAACTGCAGACTCGTTTAAACCAATAAGCAACGATAAGGAAATTAGGGTTGTATGCTATTCTATTCTAGTCATTCACAATTGCTTTGCCCTTCTTCTTCTTCTTCATCACTATCTCATGGATGCATTTGTTATTGCTTCTCTCTCCTCTTCATCTCGACCTCTTTCCTACCCCATCAGATACCCCAATTTGATCCTCTCTCATCAGGTACTCTCTCTCTCTGCGAATTTGAGATTCTATCTGGTGTCCTGATTATGTTAGATTCATTTTATACGACTGTCCTTTAATCAGCTAAGTTATTAATGTCCATTTGATTGTTCATTCCTATGGATAATATAGGTTCTTAACCCACACGCCAGGTTATTTATTGGCACTAATGGTGTTTTCTAGTTAATAATTGAAAATGTTATTCCTCGGGTTTATCTACTACAGTAACCTGTACACTCATGCCTCCGAGTAATCTACTTTTTTGTGGCAGAGGTTCTTGTAGTTGATGCAATGGCACCATTTCCAGTTCTCTTCAATTGATTGATTGGGACACTGAAACCCATTTCTCTTTTCAGTTGCCCTTTTCGTGTGAAAAGGGGATTGCCCATTTTTTAAGCTGTAAGAACTTATTGTTTGTTGTGTTAGGTAGTGAAAACATTGAGCAATTAGTTGTGATTTGCAATTGTCTATCTGGGATTCCTTTGACAACCTTACTTTTACTATCTATCTTAAATGTGGCTGTAGAATTCTTGTGCATGTTTATGATTCTGGAGCTGATTTCCATACATCCATTATGGTTGGTCTGTTCTTGAATCTTTGACAATGGAGAAAATTGATACGGTTGAAGTCCTTGTTATGTGCAGTGTGCATATTAATCTTGTCAGAAGTGAAAAAGAAAGCTTGGACAACTCTATTCATAAAAGTAAATCTTGTGTAATGATTTGCACCTTTTATGATTTGCATTAATATTTGGAAACCATAAATGTGTCTTAGAGTTCCTTCTTCATAAAAGCAATCAACGTGTGACATAAATCCCATCAACGTAAACAAGAATGAAAGAAAAGACAAATAAAATTATTTAATCTGAAAACCATATAAGAATTTAGACAAGTGACATATATAAATATACTTATATGCACCAATTTCATCTAATAAACTAAAACCATCCTAGAAAAAAAATATGGAGATTTTGGCATTTGTATGCTAGCCAATAATGATGTGCCTAATAAGTCGTGATATCAAGAGTGCACACTTAATTCCCCAGAGAAAACAATGAATAACAATTATCACCTAATATTTTTAGGTTATTTTCCTATGGAAGCAGAAAAACAAAGATTATGCAAGATGGCTGCCAGGTTACAGCTAGCAATGTTTATCATGCTAGTTGAGCAGCCTTTGAGCATGATATTCAAGCATTCAAAATTTAATAACAATTATACTCTATTACTTTGTACAGGGATCCAGATGTGCTCTGTTGGTATCAATGACTTATTAGGCATATTTCAGGTTATAAACATATGCCAAAATCTCCATAATTATGCTTTCGTGTATGGTTTTGTTTTATTATCTGAAAGTTTATGTGTATAGGTATATATAGTATGTTGCTTATCTAGCTTCTGCCTTTTCACAAATGAAATATGGTAATTTCATCCAAGCTACCTGTTTGCAAAAATGTTGGTCAAAGGCAAATGGAAAAAAGTCAGTTTTCTATGATCACTTCTTCAAATGTAAAACCCTAGATTTGGCATGTGTTTTCCAGCAGTGTTGTCATGATTATTGGCCTATCATTGTGTATCTACTGAACTAAAGTTCTATAATGGTTATCATCTATCATGACAGGATGTCTGACATGTCCGAATGCTAATGACCAATAAGATGTTTTCAGGATGGGGATTTAGTTGATGCAATTGCACAACTTTTCGGTTCTTTTATTATTTAATTGGAATCTGAAATTGTTCTAACTTTATTAGTTATTTTCTCATTACAATGTGAGTGATCCAGTCATAAAAGGGCCAAACTTTGAGAACTCCAAGAGCTACCTTTTAGGGTGTTAACAAATTCTAATTACCTTTTGGATAATTAACAATTGTGGTAATTAGTTGTGGTTTGTCACTAAACTGCCGTTTATCTCGGATTCGACTAGTAGCCTTACTTGTATATTCAATGTATTATTGCTCGAACTTTAATTGATTGATCATAAGTTTCATATAAGATTCTTATGCATGGCTAGGACCATGTTATATGTGCTTATTTTAATTGATCCATCAATGGTTGGTCTGGTCCTAGACCTTTGCAAATGGAGAAATTGACATTGTTGAAAACCTTGTTATGTAAAATGTGCATGTTAATGGAGGTCGAAGATATTTATTCTATCTACTTGGGCTTGGTGCAGGTTCTACCATGGAAAACTTTGTCCATCGGGATTCTTGAAGGTCCATCTGCTAGTTCCATACTGTGTATAAAGAATTTTAAGACAATTTCTTCAGACAAAATAGCTACCCGAGCAGTATGTGGGCATGATAGAACCTTTTCATCTATATGCGGCATGTTTGCTGTGAGACATGGATGCAGTCCCAAATTGAATAAATTTACTTCTAGTTTCCAGCAAGTACTAAAATTTCAGGAAAAGATTAAGCATCAAGGTGCAGTGCTTTTTGTTCGCATGTTTGTTGGATTGATGCTGGTTTTCTCAATCTCTGTTGCTATCAACAGGTCACCCTGTTGTAAGTTATCTCAGTTTAACAAGCATAGCCTAGAGCTAGCTTTGAGATAACTCTAAGACAGTTTGTCCTTTCATAATGCTTCTTGGATATTATTTTTGTGCAGTGGCTCTCACAGAAGAAAATCTTCTTTTCTTGGAAGCCTGGAGGACAATTGATCGAGCATATATTGACAAAACTTTTAATGGGCAAAGCTGGTTTAGGTACAGAGAAAATGCGCTTCGCAATGAACCAATGAGCAACCGAGAAGAGACATGTATGAATTCTTTTGGAAAGTTATTAATCATGACTTGCAATCATATTATAGAATTGCAGGATTTCTTCTTCAGCATACTGTAAATCGCATTTGAGTTGGCAAATTGATTCTATATATTAGTTAATAGAACAATCACTTTCCTATATATATTGGTCAATTCTGATAAGGAGGACACAGCCACAAGTACAATTCGTTGGGCTGTGTGAGCCAGTTAGTTTTTATTAAATTATGTTTTGTTATATATTGAACCTTTGCACAACGATGGAGTTGCTCATTTGGTGACCTCGAGGTCATGGGTTCGAGGCGTGGAAACAATCTCTCTGCAAAAAATACAAGAGGAAGGCTGCGTACATATACGCCCACCCTCCCCCTACCGCCGTAGTAAGCCGTGGAGCACTTTGTGCACCGGGTGAGCCCTTTATATATTGAAATTATGGGAATTTGCTGGTCTTCCAGTGGAAAAGACCAAAGTACCAATTTGCATAATGAGGACAGTCTTCCTAATTTCTTTTTTCCTTGCATATGGTTTATTTTCTTGCATAAATGTTAGAACTATCTTCAAACACATCTACTTGGTTATCTCAATGGTCAGTTTCCTCTACTACTATTTTCTTCAGAGAATGGAATATCCACATTCACTAACTACGTCCAAATTAATAAGTTGGAAGCTATGAAGCTCCAAGACATAATTTAAAGGAATTGTTAGTGCCGACATGGACACTATACCAACACATGATGGTCAGAGTTCCGCAAGTTGTAGTAAGAGTGATTTACAGTGATGATCTGGAGAAATGATGCATGGCTTAAAGGCCCTCAGCTTGGTCTGGATGTAGGATGATTCCAAATTTTCAACGGTTGTCTTTTTTTTTTTGTTAACTTTTTTTCTCAGTAAAAGAGTTTTAAAAATTGAACCTTTTCAGTTGCCTGATACAAAAAGTACACTGTTGTAGTTGATCATTTCTGGTGGTATTGCATTTAAATAATATTTGTTAAACATGTGTAATATAATATTTGCATTATACTCTTTTTTTTTGCCTCATTCATAAATTTTCCCTATAAGTGCTTCAAAATTAGCAATTAATTTTTCCATATAATACAAATGTTATTGTTATTATGATTGGCTAATGAGTTAGAGACTTCTCAAAGTGTCTAAACAATAGATCATATTCTTGAAAGTATTTGGTGATTAAGAAAAATAGGAAATTGGACAAATTACTGGCAGATTCAATGGGTCTCTTGTGAGTGTAGGATGACCAATATAGTGTCAGATATGGGTATAGCTATTAATTTGGAATGTCCATGCTTCAACGTAATTGACTCATATCTCTTTATGCATCCCATATAGAAAGACTATCTGCCTACATCCTACAGCAGGAAAACCTAAAGAATGACCTTGGCAAGTTGGGAGTATATTTCTCTTCAATGTAGTTGAAATACAATTAGGTGTATATTTGTATAAGATGCCAAAAAGTTGGGTAGCATCATTTACTACATTTCGTACATTAATCCACAGAACTTCTAGATCTGATACGATGCATGTTCTCCCCAATATCTAAATTGTTATATTGCAATGTTGTTCTTTTTGCATGATAGATGCAGCAATAAGGAAGATGATTGCCACGCTTGATGATCCATTTACTCGTTTTCTTGACCCTGAAAAATTCAAGGGTTTGCGGGTACGCCAATCTCTTATATTAAGGAAATTACCTAGTCCTTAGTCATTCCCTAAATCTTGTTCCTTTCTTGTTTGAAGGCAGTCAGGGACCCAAGGTGCTCTTACAGGTGTAGGACTGTCAATTGGCTACCCTACAGATACTGATGGATCTGGCAATGGGCTTGTTGTTGTTTCAGCTACTCCTGGAGGTCCAGCAGACAGGGCTGGTATTTTATCAGGAGATATTATTCTAGCTATAGATGATACAAGCACGTCAACCATGGGAATATATGATGCAGCAGATCGCTTGCAGTGAGTTTCTTATTCTGATCTTTATCTTCATGTAAATAATACATACTTGCTTCAGTTCAGTATATGGGGCCGACGGTGGGAATATTACATAGAAAACAGATGAATGTGATGCATAGTGTCTCTCAAGTAATATAAAAGGATACAAACTATCCATCATTTCCTTTGCTTTGGCCAACGAAGCGGGGGATCAGGTTCGGTTTGATTGCTACTGTGAAGAATATATTTTGCTGGTCTGCAAGTTCATGAAAACTAACATGGCACTTCCATTGTCTATTGCTTTTGTTTATGCAAAATTACCTTCTTCTTTCTCTTTCTTTTCCTCTTCCTCTTCCTTCTCCTTGTGGATTTTCTTCTCTTCTAGTTTACAACTCTGTGCAAGTCCCTGAACCACCTCTGCTGCCTTCTTTGCTAAAGGCCATGTTAAATTGTATGCACCCCAATAATGTCCTAAATAGTGATTTGTATCTTTGCAAAACATTATGTTCGTTTGAAGTAATTTGAGTAGCATACACGATTATCTGGTTGCTAGATCCTAAATAGTTAAGACGGTGATGTCATGAGCTCTATATTGTGATTTCTCTCTTCTGGAATCAAACATCTAGTCACCTACTACCACATTTCCATTATATATATATATCTCTATAGTAGTTTTAGTTATCTCTTTTAGGTATGAATATTTTGTCCTCAGGACATCTAATTGTTTAAACTTGTATATTAGTGTTTGCAAAGTTATCTATGTTTATTGAACTACAGGGGGCCTGAAGGAACGTCGGTGGAATTAACCCTACATAGTGGACCTCAATTGAAGCACCTTGTTCTGACGTAAGTTCAGTACCTTTAATGCCTAAATAAGTTTCAGTTGGTAAGGAAAAGACAAAATCAAGTAGATTTCAATCTGCGGTCGTCCATTGTTAGAATCAAACATCAACTTCTAATGTGCAGGCGAGAGAGAGTTTCTCTAAATCCTGTGAAGTCTCGACTATGCGAGACGTCTGGCTCAGGAAAGGATGCCCCTAGGATTGGATATATCAAGTTGGCATCGTTCACTCAAAATGCTTCAGGTGTGTAGCGGGTTCTTATTGTTAACTCCATGAATGGAACCATAGCATGCACACAGCCATTTAAGGAGTACATTGTGTGGGGATTACATATAGAGGTGTTCATCACCTTGACAAAAATGTCAGAAATGGGCTTTGGGGACCAGACCATGATAAGTTGCATTGAAGCATTTTCCACAATCTTTTGGGATAGTTTGCATGGAGGCCCTGCATAAAGGTGAGGTCGTGCTATTGTATGTGGTTCTGATTTCCATGTTGCATGAGGAATGATCTTGGGAGTTCATAACCAGGCAAGAGAAAATGAAGTGTATTTAGTAATTTTGAGCTGGCAAGACTCATGTCAAGAGGTGTGTGCATCACCCTCACCTCAATACACATGCTAACAGAGGTTACTGAATAGGGAAAATTGCAGAGACCAATGCTAGTCCTTCTTTGTGAATAAGAGCCTCAGAGCTACAGGAGCCACACAAGAATCGGCCTCAACATAAAATTGAAAAGTAACAATACAATTTGGAAGCTTCTTATATCCTGACAGTCAAATGATGATGATGATGTCTCTCTCATTTCTGCATGTGATGTTTTCTTGATGGTCTTTGGTGGAGTCAAGAATAAGAGATCTCTCTATCTCTTTTGGTGGAGTCTATCATTACTATTATTTTCTAATTTTTCCATCACATAGAGTTAGCTTGGTAATGGTTAATACATTTGCAATTGTCCGTAGTGTGATGTTTCATTTTGAGCATTGTTTTCTCTTTTAATGTACGTGGTTTTTTCATCCACTTCGGATGGTGTATTTATATTTTTACTAGATGCACCCTTCTAGAAAGCAATTCTTATTCTCTCCTTGTAATTTGTTTTCTGGCTGTGATTCCCCTTGTAGCTGCTGTCAAGGAAGCAATAGAAAATTTAAGGAGCAACAATGTCAATGCTTTTGTTTTGGACCTTCGAGATAATAGGTGAATGATTTTGAGTCTTTGGCTGTCTGCTTTAAATTTGTAACTGACATGTGTGACTAGCTATTAAAACACTGAATCTGTTGCAGTGGTGGTCTTTTCCCAGAAGGAATTGAGATAGCAAAAATCTGGTAAGCTTTATAACTTTAAATAATTCCTGCTTCTTCTGTATTTCCAGTTTTTCTATGGTGCTTAATCTTCTTATAGCATGCTGTTAATTAGTGTATGTTTGTGTGTTTGATGTCATGGAATGTTACATGAATTACTTTTGCCTTGGGTCAATATGTGCTAACAGATGCCCAAAAATCCAAGCGTTCTGCATGGTGTGTCCATGATAGCTTTTTTATCTCTTGGGACTGAAATTTGTCCTGATCAGCAAGGACTATGGATGAGAAAAGATGTCACATGCAGCCAGAATTCTTTACTGATTGATGGAGAAAAGAGGGATCACCTTCTGTTACCTCTCTCTTTTGTGTCATGGTTCATTGCCAATTTGTTCAAGTTTTACTAGTCCTTAGTTATTTTCCAAAGAAATCCAGAATGGAGGAAACTGTTATATTGAAGATTTGAATGACCCTTGTTTTTATAATAATGTCTTGATGGAAAGTGGGTTTTCTTGAGAAGGATCAATGCATTTGTTTTAGATCACCAATTTTAAAAAAAAAAAAAAAAAAAAGGCTAGAGAGCTTATTCAATTATTGATATTATAGATCTCTTAGTCATCCATAGTCATCTCAGACATCAATATGAGATCTTGATTTTCAATGACAGAGATAACTAATAAATATTGATCATATCCCCCTTGAAACAATTGATAATACTATAATCGAAGTTTCACATGATCGACTCTGGTCAAGTTTGCTTTGTTAGTTCCTTATTTGGATGGCTGTGTTTCTTGGTTTTGAAATCTTTGAAGCTGTCTTTAGTCATGTTTTTTCTCCTACAGTATGCATGTTTTCCACTATAGTTATTGTGCCCATCAGAATTAAATACAAGGGGCAGCTACATTGAGGGGTCAGTCATAGAACAAGCTTGCTTGAAGTCAACAGGGTGGGAGAGCCGATTCATTGGTGGAACTTTTATCAATTTGTTCTCATAAAATATCCTTAGAAATTCATAGATTCCTGTTGTTAGCACCCAAAGGGAAACGGAAGAGACTTAAGACATCCATGTGTTATCTAAATATGGATAATAATGTGGCACTTTGCAAAATGTAATTAAAATGCGCAAAATGTCCAATGTAGATGTTTTAATCCAAAACAAAATGGAGGCCATTCTTCTACAAAAGCCCATTTTCCTTTGTCAGGGAGCAAATTTACAGACCGTCTCCCAATCTTCGTTAAACGATGATCCACCGGTTATGGAACTCTAGAAGATGTAATGAAACGTGATATGTTAACCTTTAGCTTAATCACTGACATCACTTCCTATAGAGCTGAATGAAAAAGGCAGGATCATGTACTTAATCCAGACTAATATGGGATTAAGAATTAGTTGAGTTGAGGTTAGTTAAGTAGAATTTTGTAACTGTAAACAGAGTTGGCAACTGTAGAACTTGAGAATGGCTGTTAGTGCCATCAATCATGGCACTGAAGAAAGAGGTAACAAAAGATGACCCTTGTTTCCTTCCAAGGTATTGACTTACCTTGGATAGCAAAATTCCCTTTTGCAACAAAACTTGTTTAATATCATCTTGTTCAATGTCCTGCAAATGAACCAATTGAAGATTCTAATCATTAGTTGTTAATTTTTTTTTATAGTAGGGCCATCTTGATTGTGTTAGAACAGCCATCTAAAGCTACCAAGCTTTTGTTGTTTGAGAATTAACCTCAAGGTGGCTCTGTTTAAAGTCAAACTGGAAAATTATGTGTCTTAAAATTGTGTGCATCTTCCTACCTTTGTGCTTTAAAGATTGTTATTTACCATGTAATCACCATCACTTGCAACCCTGAACATAGCCTTTTGACAATAAAAATTGGACTAACATATTCTGTTTTCTGCAAATTATGTTGTTTCATTTAGGATGGACAAAGGTGTTATTGTCTACATTTGTGATAGTCGTGGTGTTCGAGATATATATGACACCGATGGAAGCAATACAATAGCAGCTTCAGAACCACTAGCTGTACTGGTATGTTATTATTTTTTCTTTTCCTGTTACATTTGTTAAGAGCAGTTAGCAACATAGAGTTTTGCATCATACCAATGGGGTTTGTGGCAGTTTGATTGCCATCCAACAGTCACTATATCTTACAGGGTGGAATGGTAAAATGATTGCTGGCTATAGGATGACGATTCCACAGCCATGGACCTCATGGGTATCAATACTTATGGGGATTGTAGAATGATCGTTGCAACACTCCTTAACTTTCCAACAATGGAATTTTTCTGAATATCTACTCTAAATGGTGGTCTCTACCTCTTTAATGGTTCATTGAACAAACGAAGAAAATAGCAGCATCGGTTGAGGGGAAATAACATGGAAATTTTTGGTTCCAGGTAAACAAAGGAACAGCAAGTGCCAGCGAAATTCTAGCTGGGGCATTAAAGGACAATAAACGTGCAGTGCTGTTTGGAGAACCCACATATGGGAAAGGGTAATGGCACCTGCTTCTTGAGTATAGTTTTCGAAGGTTGTCACTCATTTAACAAAAGCTGCTCAATCTTTTCTGCAGGAAGATTCAATCAGTTTTTGAGCTGTCTGATGGGTCGGGCTTGGCAGTTACAGTTGCACGTTATGAGACACCTTCTCACACTGATATTGACAAGGTCTTAATGCTACCACCCCGTCCCCCCGTCCCTCTCTCCAGCTCACTCTCTTAAGTGCGTATCTTTACACAAAAGAATTAAACCATCTTTGTGGCATACAGGTTGGTATAATTCCAGACCACCCACTACCAATTTCATTTCCAAAGGATGAGGATGCCTTCTGTAGTTGTCTCGAGGACCCTGCATCTGCTTGCTATATCGACAGAGTTCAGTTATTCCCAAGATGACAAACTGATGGAGGTGGGAGTGTCGTACCTGATTCTTTTAAGTCATTGTTTCCTGGAAAAAAAAGGTGCTGAATTGGTAAACTTAGAAGAAAAGGAAAATTTTCTGGGGTACAATTCAATTGCAAATTACATATATAAATGTTCAAGTTAACGAGCATTTCTTTGTATTCACTTGTCGCCGGTTTTGTCACCATACTTCTGTAACCAAGCTATTGAATTGAATAGATTGCTCGTGATGGACGTCCAGATTAAGTTTGTTTCTCAACATTCTGGGAAATTCAAGAATACATTTCCATCAACAGGCTGATTTTTCTGCTTTCTCTTCTAAGGTACTATATGGGAAAGCTCAATTTTGCTCATTTGTTTTTTTTTTTTTTTGTTTTATTCTACTTATAAGATCTTCTGTGAGAAATATATGGCTGGTAAGGAAAAGTTAAACTTTACTATAAATAGAATTTAAATTATTATTATTATTATATTAGTAATATTTTATATTAAAAACTCCATTTAATCTCAATTTAGTCTGGCTTAAGTCTTTATGGCTAAGTTTTCGTTTATTAATCTTCTTTTAGCTATAGCATCCCCCCCTCTCGGGAAAGGAAAACAAATTTTGTGGGTTTTTTTTAATATAAATCAGTAATCACATTAAATTCGATTAAATTCTATTAGAATCCGATTGAGTCCGAGGGATAAATATCTATTGGTTTTTATTTTTATTATACATGACACTCAAACTTGACATCTTATTTAAAATGTATCAATGTTTAATTACTAAACTAATAAGGCATCGGTGGAAAGCAAATTTTGATTATTATGCCCTTAAATGATTCAAAAATGAATTTTTGCCTTTAAATATTTAAAAGCATTTTTAAGGCATCTAAATTATGAATTTGTAAGTTTGGCTGATGGTCAAGCGCGTGTTGTCATCGGAAAAGGTTCGCCTATGTTAACCGTGAAATTTTCATATTATCAAAAATATATTATATTTTTGAAAAATTAAAAAATTAAAAAAAAAACAATCATTCTTTTTCAGAAAGATTCATTTTAATGTCCATTTGTTCTAAATTAAAAAAAAAAAAAAAAAAAAAAAATCTCTCCAACTCTTTATTTTTTTGGCTTAATTTCTTTTAATTATCCAAGAAAAAAAGTAATTTCAATGTAAAAAAAAAACCTACCACATTCATTGATTTGATTTGAATAGATGTGACACAATTGATTTTTTTAGTTAATTTAGAATTTATTAATTACCTTTTATTTTAGTATAATTAATTTGTTTTAAAAATCACCATATTTTTAAATTTTTCTTAGTCCATGATATATAATTTTTATTCAAATTTAAAAATTCTATGTAAAATTGATTTTTGGTTAATAATATAACCGCACTAAATAAACAATTAACGATTTTATAAATTTACTTAATATTTAAATTAATAAAAATAACATCTTTTAGTTATATAATTTAGATAGATTAAAAAAGTCAGAAAGTGGGTAAGATCAAACTTTTTTTATACTATAGCATATGAAGATTTTTTTTTTTTTTTTTTTAAGAATTATGGGGGACAAAAAAGGAAAAGAAAAGGAGAGGAAAAAGGCCAGAGGGACAAAACTGACATGGTGCTAAAGTTACAGGGGCCTGAAAATGATTAATTGAAAGAATAGCGGCAGACTTCACTCCTCTAAAACCCTAAAATAAACCCTAAAATCTCATACCTCTCTCTCTCTCTCTCCCTCCCCCGCCCCAGTATCAAGCCCCAGCGGCAGTCGCTCATCATCATCGTCTCGGCTAACGTTAATCCACGACTGTCGTGGTCTCCCGCGGCCGAGAATCACCGTCGAGTATTAGGTCTACGTAATCAGGTAAGGGAGGAAAAATATCACTATTACGAGATTTATTATTCATGTCAAAATGGATTAGGTGGTGATAATTTCATGGTAATAACTTGTTTGATGAGTTTGAGGTTGAAATTATAACTGTATCTGGGAATGCATTGTTTTGTTTCAATGAAACTTAGCATTGGAAAATGTCTTGGAGAAAGTTCTTGCATCTTGTTGGCCTATTAGTGGTTGTAATTTACCTACGACTTGATGTCATGGTATTGGTTGAGAGATTGTATTTCTGAACTCTAATTGTTTCATAATTGGTCTCATCTTTACTGTCAAACATTCTCCATTTGCAACATGCGATGGAGGGGGGAATTTTTAATGGTCCTCACAACTTTAAACCACATGGACGGAGAGCTGAACCTTCGTCTGTCTTACATAGAAAAAAAGCTATAAATTCGCATCCGTGGTGATGCTTCTAGTAATGGTAAAGGGTTTTTTTAAAGGTTTTCAACTGTTGGGTATCTATCTTTCTATGTTTAATTCCTTTTTTTGTGCTATAAAATTTTAATATTGTAAATGTTTTGTTTGTACTGGTGTAATAATTAGCCCTAGTGTAATTTTGCTGCTAAGAACAGTATTTTATTTGTGATAAATGCTTGATAAATAAGTTGAATTTCTGAAGTTGAAACTCAATGTCGAGAACTGTTCTATATAAACTATGTCAACATTAAATATGTGCATTATCAACATATGGTACTCTAGACACATACTTAAAAAACATTAAATTAAGTTTCGACAGTCAACCTATACCTTATATTTAACCTTGCATGATTTTGATTTAGGATATAACATAGTTCAAGAATACCGTAAGTTTAGATAGACAAAGAAATTTGCCTGAGTTGTTAAAGGTTCATATATTAGTTATTTCAAGAGTTAAACTTAATATAGTATAAATTAACATTTTTTGGTTCTCTTATGTTAATTTAATTGAATTCCATAGACATTGCTTTGTAACAGTTAATTTAAATCTTAGTGTTGTGGCCAATTACGTTTTCAACCCAAAATATCTAGTTGTTTCTATTTTTTTTTTTTGTATTTAATCTATAGCAGACATTAAGCATTTTAAAATTCATTTTGCTCCAACTCAACTTCTTTAGTTTCACACAACTTTATTAGTAATACTTTGTGTTGTTTGACCATTCAATTTGGATTTGATTAAGTCTCGTTCTTATTTGGTTCTTTGTTTTGAGTAAGTTCCATTGAATTTTAATTGTGCTTCTGCGTTCTATTTAATTTCAATTAAACTTTGAGGTGTGTAATTATGTTATACTTCTTTCTAGATGTTAGAAAATTTTCAATATGTAAATAATGGAAAGAAAGATATGTTACATTTGCATTTTTTCCCCCTCCATGTGAGAAGATTTGCCGGTTCACAATGGGGTTAAGAAGAGCTTCTCTTACCATTTAACTATTTCATATTTTAACTTTTGTATTTTTATGCTAACAATTTTTTTTCTGGTTAAAGCTTGTTTCTCATCCAACACAAACTGAAATTTTCTGAACATATTCTTTCTTAATGTTGCCATTATAATCTTATAGTTAAATAGAAACACACATATTTTGTGTCTACCACCAGTAACAAGCGGGTAACTAACTAGTAGACCCTAAAAAGCAAGCCACAGACACAGGACATCACCAACTAAGAAAAGGGCATTTTCTGATCAGAGAAACATGAGACCTCCGAGAGGTGGCAGTGCATTTCAGGGAGGACGTGGCAGAGGAGGCAGGGACGGAGGTCGAGGTGGTAGAGGCGGTAGAGGTGGAGGTCGCTTCGGAGGACGTGGCGGTGGTGGATTTCGGGATGAAGGTCCCCCTGCTGAAGTTGTTGGTAAGCTTATTCTTTCTCCCTGTCTTATATGATATATATGTATGTCTACGTATATGTATAGGTATCTGTAAATATCAGGTGTATCTAACCTAAATGGTTTGTTGGTTGGTTTTATGGATGTGTGTGTAGAGGTGTCGACATTTGTACATGCGTGTGAAGGGGATGCAGTGACAAAGCTCACCAATGAGAAGATACCCTACTTCAATGCTCCTATCTACCTCCACAACAAGACCCAGATCGGCAAGGTCGATGAGATTTTTGGACCCATCAACGATTCTGTATGCACGCCTTCTCCTCCGCCTCCCCTTCTCCTTGTTCTTTGTGTCTTACTTTCTTTCTTTCTCTTACGAGTTCAATTATTTCAATATTCTGTTTTGCAATTTTGCAGTATTTTTCGATTAAAATGATGGAGGGAATAATAGCAACATCGTACTCAGATGGTGATAAGTTCTATATTGACCCCGCCAAGCTCTTGCCCCTTGCTCGCTTTCTTCCTCAACCCAAGTATATGCATTTTCCCTTCTTTTCTCTCTATTCAATTTAATTTTATTAGGTGCTTTGCCTACTCATCACTTTGTTTAATTGAGCTTTTGGATGGGAGGTTTTCCCCACAAGTCCCTTGGCATAACCTGCTTCATGCCCTTTGAATGATTTAATTATCTCTTTACATTCTTCGTTGGTCCATCATGTGTTTGAACTTTTGTTTTTATCCAATCTCTGCTCTACTTGTAGAATTTCTACAATCATCAACCTAGTAGAACTTTTACATGATTTTAAGGGCATTGTTTTGGGTTATCAGGGTTAAATATAATGTCTTGTAATAATTTGTTATTAGTATTTGGAAGCATTTATGAGCTGCTAATGTCAAGGAGTTAGTTTGCTGTACCAATGAGAAATTGTATTGATAGAGGGTCTTTGTGCCCTTTTGAATGAGGGGCATGTGAGAAACTTGTTTTATTTTGTCAAAAACAAAACTTGGAGCAGCTACTTTTTGTGGCCTCAGACTGGTTTTGATTTTAGCCTTGTCCAAGGAGGTGGATCCTTCCCCACTTGTCTTTCATCATCCATCTCTCGCAGTTTAGCTTATCTGTTCTAGCGGCAAATTATGTAGTGTCCATCCCCATTAAATCATTTTCTTTTGAAACCATTTTCCTGGCTGCATCACTTCTAGGCTTTTGCATTTGCCATGTTCATTTGTTATGCAAAGCCAGGTTTAAGCATATACTTTTCACCTTCAAGGATGGAGAAGGAAAACAAAGCACTAGATACTTCTTTATTGTAATATAAGGCAAGCTAGAAAACCAGGTATTTGCTCAGCTTGTTTATTTGCATCTCTATCTTTAAGAGCTGCAATTTTTAAAAACATGTTTATAAGCCAATAAAGAAAATCTCAATGTCTTTATAATAATACTCATTATACTGGTAATCTCTATCTTTAAAGCTCTCTGCATCATTAATTTGTTGAACATACAGTTATAAGTATATAATGATATCATATTCTCCAATGTGGAGCTTGATCCATTTAACTGCAGCTACATCTTTCTGCTTCTTGTTTTTTGGGATCTGGATCTAGAAGTAGCAAGTCCACCAGATTGTTAACTTCTAGAACTAGATGAGCTACTTGAGAGAAACTCAGGTCCTTGCTTTCCCACAGGAGTTATGAAGAAACCTTGAAGTAATGCTGCTTCTTATATATGAGACAGATTTCTTATCAAATGTCCAATAAGAGACCAGATAGGTGTATCTTGGACAATGCTGAATATCTAGGACTATAGCAAATTGGATGCTTACTAGCTTAACCTAGCAAGTTTCGAGTTTGTCAAAACCAAGTAAATGTGCTAAATTGTTAAGAAATATGATTTGAAGCTGCTTATGTCCTTTCTCTGGTCATGCTTATATCATTCTGTCTAATTCACTTAGAAGAAATATGACCCACTTAATTCACATTGTTATATATAATTTTGCTGAGCGTCAACCTATGCTTTATGGTTGCAGGGGACAATCTCAACCTGCCTCTAGAGGAGGCCGTGGTGGAGGAAGAGGTGGAGGTAGGGGTGGTGGTCGTGGGAGTTTCCGTGGAAGGGGTGCTCCGAGGGGTGGCAGAGGTGGCCCTCCAAGAGGTGGCCGTGGCGGTGGCTTCAGGGGCAGAGGAAGGTCATAGACCATCAAGTCAAATAACATGTGTTGGACTCTTTTGTTATTCTTTAAGGTTGCAACTGAAATGTGACAAACATAAGTCAGATTCTAATTTAGGTTTCTTATTGTTATTTAATCATGATTTTTGTGGTATAATTTATGCTTTTCCTTGGGCTGCATTTTTCGTTTCATTTTATTATCATTATTTTTCTATGGGTGGTGGGGGGGGGGACCATGATTCTTGGGTCACCGCCGGCTAAATTGAGTTTCGAATAAGCTACTGTTCAGATGTTAATGATGAGTATCAAGTTTAGATCAAAATCAACCACATTTTATCAACTATTATAGAGCTTAGATTCTTGCCAAAGAAACCAAAATATTGAGTAGATAAGCATCAGAATTATAGAATTTTGCTCATCTGGTGATAAAGATATTGCAAGACACAGGATTGTCCCATTTTGCACATGCAATAGCCGTCAATAACCCTGAATAACAAAACTTAAATGCTGTAAACAATGAGGGACAATGAAGTGTTTGCACTCATACCCGCGCCCATGTCGTGTATCGTCAACACAGGTACAGCTGGGCGGGCAAAGTGAAGTGTCCATGTGACATAGGTTTTGAGAAGATGAAATGAGTAGTCTAGTTGCCAGAGTAATGATCTTATGAGCCATTGCTGGAAGTTCATGGACAATGCACTGGTTTGCAAGGGCTATAAAATGCCCAAATATCTTGTTCACACATTAAAGTATAAAAGCTGCTTTATACATCTCTAATGGTAGTAATACAGGGATGGTTCACTTAACCCTCCTGTTGACAGACTTTCCAGGGAACTGAAGCCTCTATCCAATCTGGGACCAAAGGATCCCTCAAAGAGCAAACGTAAGATTAACAAGAAAACAAAAAAATGGGGAAAAAAATATAATATGGTCCCAGGTCTCAGTTTGTAACACCAGGGATATGGGTGCAGTAACTTTGAGAAAATCTAGAAAAAAATTCAGCTCTTTCCTGATCGCTGCATTTGTGATAACTGCTGGATCATGCTTCAGTAGTGTGCCAGGCAGAGTCAAGTGAACGAATCTTTTAAACTGGATAAATCCCTAACTTGCCTTCCAACAGTTACAACTTGGGATTCCAGTTGCAGCAATTCGCAGAATTGTTGGACATGGAAGACTGGACCGGGCATGGCTGAAAGTTGCTAAAGCATATTAGTCCATGAACCCCAGAATACAGCAATCAAAATTCTTGAAAAAGCCGGTCTCCTACTCAAACTGCCTTCAATCGGTTTCCTTTGCGTTGGCCTTTGCATTGACTCCACATCATAGTCCTCTGGTCTATCAATTCATCCCATCCCCCACTGGGTGTCTCCTGGTCTTGCTTCTCAGTTGATCCATCAGCTCCCACAGCCCATGATTTATATCCCACCTTTCCCCTTCTTGCTCCTCCGTTTTTTCTTGTTCATCTTGTCTTGACCTTGCCAGCTCTTTTTGGAGATTTCTTCCTCCCCGCTTTGGCTGGATGATTGGGATCTTTTTGGATTGCATTCCACAATTTTTCAATTGTTGCATTCCACAATTTTTCAATTGCGAGGGTAACTACTGACTGCCCAACAGAAATTGCAATTGCCAGAAGGAAGGCTTTTGGGGCTGTAACTAGTAGCATTGACAATATTATGAATGGAAGAGAAACCAACCATATGAACTAAAAACCTGCCCCACAAAATGCAGTCGTGACACATTCTCATGATTTGAACACTGCACAGAACAAGAAGAATGCATATATGCATGTATAAATTAGCAGAGTGGCTAATCTGATAGCTAGCAATGCCAATTGAAAAAGAATACTTTAAAAAAACACAAAACAACTAGAAAAAGCAGTGAAGTGCAAATGCAGTACATGTTGACAAGAGATGAAAATGGTAATATATATAATTTGACAGGGGCATCTAGTTTGCAGAAGAAAATTTGAAACATAAGGACTGGTGCAAAACGATGCAAGAAGCCCCTTCTTTTTTTCTTCTTTCATTAAGCCCAAATTAATACAAACATTGGACATGTCGCAACAAGAACATAAGAAGTTGCCAAGAATATGAAAGTTTTGTACTACTACAATTTACAAAATGTTGTGTTGCAGCACGCATTAGAACCGTGTCCTCGAACATGGCTGGGAGACAATCATTTCCACCAAGTGTCAATGCAGCTTTGATTTCCTTATTTGAATTCATTGACTTATTGCATATTTTACTATAGTCTATATGCAAGATCAATTACTTGACTTCGACTCTACCAAGGATTGAGAATGACCCAAATTGGTGGAGGATCAAATCTCTGCAAACTAGACAGGTAATGAGGAGTGACAGTGTTGTCATCCAAATCGAAGTCGCCCATGTCATGACCTCCATAATTCTCATCTTCATGCATTCTCATACTGTAGCCATCAGTAAAGTATACACAATTCCTCTTGCACTCGCCAAACTCTGAAGCAGACACCCACATAGACTTACTCATTCCCACAAACACCACCCCATCACCCAAAGACTCAACCTTTACCCACTTTTTCCCGCCAAATTCCAACTTGTGCAACCCAAACCCCACTGTCTTATACGGACAAATCAAAGGTTGTATCTGGTCATCAGATATAAGATCAGCTTCTGTCAACAGTTGACCATCTCCATCCACAAACTCTCCAATGTATCTCACCACAACCATGAGATCACCTTTTGATGATTCCACAAAATACCACCTTGTTGTCATCTTATCTCTCATCTCCCAATCATACAATTTTTCAGAAAAGCTTGGTTGAACATCAATTAATTTCAATGGAATTCCATTTTTGGAAAAATCCCAGATTTCAACTGAACCTTTATCACTCAAAGCGTGCAATTTCTCATCTCAGAAAATTATGTCGCAATAAGGCTTGTGAGTTCCATTTACTTCACTCCATGCAGAGTCTCCAGATTGACAATGCAATTTCAGATTCAAGGAAGCCATGAACGATAAAAAGGAAGCAACTTTTGGTTTTACTCTGTTTGGGTCTGATGACAAAATGGCTTTTTTGGAAACAAGTTTCATGGTGACTGGGGAAATCTATTCGAGACTCTGTTAAGGGATTGAAAGCAGAAAAATAACGATCTTTTTGTTCCCAGAAAATCAGCCAACCATGTGAAGACCCAATACAAAGACGACTATGTTTTTCCACTTTCGGTTTTTTCAAATTATTCAGTGTCTTCTTCTCTGCAAGACTGAAAAAGGAACAAGACCATTTTGCGGAACCTTCATTAGGAAGCAAAAGCCAAGGAGGGATTTTCGAATTTGGAGTGAAAAGGGAAGAAGAGAGATGTATTTTGGCTACGGAATTCCATTTTGAACAAACAGCTTTGAAACGCAGAACATCAATCAAGGAGGAAGAGAGCGATCTACTACTAAGCCCAAAAAATCAATGTGCATATCAGACCAATTTGGAGATGAACAAACAAGAGATTCTTGCAATTTTCTTCTCTTGATTCGTGGAGACATGGTTTCTCTCTCTCTCTCTCTCTGTTTTCTGTTCTCTGTTTATATATAAATATCCTTATATATATGTATGTGTCATATAGTAGTTTTAGTAGTTTCCAATATTTCTCAGCTTGCTGATTTAGTAGTTTCTATGTATGTATGTATGTATGT
Source organism: Dillenia suffruticosa (assembly GCA_033439265.1). Classification (NCBI taxonomy): domain Eukaryota; kingdom Viridiplantae; phylum Streptophyta; class Magnoliopsida; order Dilleniales; family Dilleniaceae; genus Dillenia; species Dillenia suffruticosa. Next base: position 15,305,057 of record JAVTVX010000001.1, read on the forward strand.
ATGTATGTATGTATGTATGTATGTATGTATGTATGTCATGACATAGATTTAGTAGTTTCCAATATTTCTCAGATTGCTTATTTAGTAACTTCTAATTTGTTCTCTCAGTTCAGTATATGGGGCAGACAGCGGGAATATTTCTGCACGATTACCTTCTCTCTTCCTCTTCCTCTTCCTCATCCTCTTCCTTCTCCTTGAGCCACTTCTACAGCCATCTTTGCCAAAGGCCATGTTAGAATGTACGCATTGCCAATAATATCCTAAATAATGATTTGTATCTATGCAAAACATTATGTTCGTCTGAAGTAATTTGAGTGGCATACACAATTATCTGGTTGCTAGATCCCAAACAGTTCAGGCGGTCATGTCATGAGCTTTATATAATGATTTCTCTCTTTTGCAATCAACCATCTAGTTACTTATCACCATATTTCTGTACTTTTTAAAAATTTTTTCTATGGTAGTTTTAGTTATCTCTTTTAGGAAAGAATATTTTGTCCCCAGGACATCTAATTGTTTAAACTTCTATATTAGTGTTGCCAAAGTTATCTATGTTTATCGAGCTACAAGGGCACTGAAGGAACTGCGGTGGAATTAACCCTACGCAGTGGACCTCAATTAAAGCACCTTGTTCTGACATAGGTTTACCGCCTTGCATGCTTGGTAAGGAAAACACAAAATCAAGTCTATTTCAATCTGCGGTCATTCATCGTTAGAATCAAAAACCAACTTCCGATTTGCATACGAGAGAATTTCTCACCCTAAGAAAACAAGTTATCAACCATAAAAAATTATCGATGAAAAAAAAATCGTCATAAATAACGACGGAATTGTAACAAATTAATATCAAACGGATTATCGAGAGATTAGCGACAAAAATTAGCTACAGAAATATTTCCGTCGCTATAATGGTCTAGAGTAAAAAAAAAATTTTATAAACCTATCAGCGACGGAAAATATCCGTTGCTAATTCGTCAATGTAATGGTAAAAGAAAAAAAAAAAAACAAAATATGTACAGCTATCAGTGACGGAATTTTTAGCAAAGGAAAATATCCACTGTTAATCCGTCAATGTAATAGTGAAGAAAAAAAAATATGTATAACTATCAGCGATAGAATTTTTAGCGACAGAAAATATCCGTTATTAATTCATCGATATAGTGGTGAAGAAAAGAAAAACAAAATATGTACACCTATTAATGACAGAAAATTTTTGTCGCTAATCCATCACTGATAGTTGTACAATCAGCGACGGATTAGTGACGAAAATTTTAGTGACAAATTATCGACAGATTTTTTTCTATTTTTTTATTTTTTTTATTTTTTTTATTTTTTAATTTTTTTCTTCTCTTTTATTATTTTATATTTCTTTTTCTTTTTTATTTTATTTATTTAATTTTTTTCTTTTACTCTATTTTTATTATTCAATTTAATGGGTAAATCAAAAAATAATAATTTACTATCCTATCTTAATTAATCAAAAAAATATTTTATTTCTTTATTTAGTGCAAATTTAATCAATGTCGAATTCAAACAGTTAGAAAATTCAATGAAAAAAATGATCCCAAGATAAAAGAAATGTGAGAATAAGAATTTTTTTTTTTTTAAATGAGAGTGAGATTAATATTAAAAAAAGTGAGTGTTAAATAATAAATAATAAAAAAAAAGAAATTATAAAAAGAATTGTGGTATAATGATCGGACAACTCATAACCCATCATGCAAGCGTAGGTTTGATTCCAGGTGGAGACATTTTTTACAAAAAAAATGCAAGGCGCGGGGGAGGGCTGGCGGGAGGGCAGGCATGCATGCGGGGGGCTAGTGAGCAGGCGAGCGTGAGGGAGCGTGTACGAGCGCGTGGGCGGGCGCGCGAGGGTGAGTGGGCATGCGTGAGGGCATGTGCACGCTTCCTCAGGTGTCAAGAATCAATGATGGAAAATACCCGTTACTGATAGCGAGCTATCAGTAATAGATTAGCGATAGAAAAATTTCGTCGTTAATATTTTTATATATTGTTTTCTATCGACAACGAATATTTTAGTAACGGAAATTTTCCGTCATTAATAGTTTAACGACGGATATATTCCATCGGTAATATTTAGCAGGTGATTTTCAGCGATAGATTTAGCGACAGAAATTTTCATCACTAATATTTTTTAATGACGGAAACTTTACTATCAGTAACGGAAATATCCGTTGTTGATACCTTATTTTCTAGTAGTGTTTAGATCCTAAGTCCCGACAATGTGAGACATCTGGCGTGGGAGGATGCCCCAGCATTGGATATATTAAGTTGATGTCATTCACTAGCTGGTTCTCATTGTTAACTAGATTCCTCTAACATATGCTGGGATCTTTCTGATTACTCGAGACTGTTGAATAAGCTTATAGATATCAATTTTTCACTCAAGGGGTGGATATTTCAATAAATGTTATTGTTCCCTTGTTTCAAACACGCTCACGATCTGCACAGACATCAAAATTGAGTAGGCATCGCTGTTGCTGGTGTTACTAGGATCATTCCCAAAATGCTACAAGGGCATGAACCTTCAATCAACTTGTTACTTTGAAATGGACCACAAACTCCATGAATGGAACCATAGCATGCACCACAACCATTTATTGAGGACAGTGTGGGGGTTACCATGTAAAGGTGTTGATCACCTCGACAAAGATGTTAAACATGGGCTTTGGGGACCAGACCATGATAAATTGCATTCCAGTCTTTTGGGATGGCCTGCATGGAGGCCCTGCGTTTAGGTGAGGTCATGGTGTTATATGTGGTTCCAATTTCCTTGTTGCATGAGGAAAGATCTTGGGAGTTCACAACCAGGCAAGAGAAAATGGAGTGTATTTAGTATTTTGAGCTGGCAAGACTCATATCAAGAGGTGTGGGCATTACCCTCACCTCAATACACTTGCCATCGGAGGTTGCTGAAAAGGGAAAATCGCAGAGACCAATGCTAGTCCTTGTTTGTGAATAAGAGCCTCAGAGCTTCAGGAGCCAAACAAGAATCGGCCGCAACATAAAATGAAAACTTAAGGAGCAACAATGTCAATGCTTTTGTTTTGGACAATTCGTGATAACAGGTGACTGACTTCTGAGTCTTTGACTGTCCACTTAAAATTTCTAACTAACATGTGTGACTGGCTATTAAAACGTGAATCTGTTGTAGTGATGATCTTTCCCAAGAAGTAATTGAGATGGAAAAATCCGGTAAGCTTTACGAGAATTCTTTTGCGAATTCCTTCCTGTTCTGCATTTATCCAGTTTTTCTATGGTGCTTAATCTTCTTCTAGCATGCTGTTAATTAGCTAATGTTTGTGTGTCTGACGTCATAGAATGTCACATGTGCTACTTTTGAGTTGGATCAATATGTGATGGCAGACTCCCCCCCCCCCCAAAAAAAAATCCAAGCGTTCTGAGTGTGTCCAAGCTTCTCTATATCTTAGGACTGAAATTAATCCCGTCAGGATTAGAAAAGATGTCACGTCCAACCAGAATTCTTTACTGATTCATGAAGCAGAAAAGAAAAGAGGGATCACCTTTTGTTACCTTTCTTTTTTGTGTCATGATTGGTTACAATATGTTTTAAGTCTTTCTAGTCCTTAGCTCTTTTCCAGAGAAATCCAGAATGAGAAGAACTGTTGTATTGAAGATTTGATTGGGAAAATGATCCGTATTTTTATCATGTGCTGAAGGAAAGTGGGTTTTCCTGAGAAGATCAATGCATTTGTTCAATTATTGACATTATAAGTCTAAACTACACATCAACTCGAGATCTTGATTTTTCAATGATGGAGAGGTAACCAATGAATGTTGAGACGATATCCCCCTTGAAACAATTGATAAAACTATAATTGAAGTTTCATATGATTGACTCCGGGCAAGCCTGCATTTTTAGTTCCTTTTTTGGGTGGCTGCGCCTCTTGGTTTTGAAAATTTTGAAACTCCCTTTGGTCACGTTTTTCTCCTATTGTATACACGTTTTCCGCTAGAGTCAAAATCAAATCCAAGGGGCACCAACATTGAGGGGTCAATCATAAAACAAGCTTTGCTTAAAGTCAGTGAGGTGGGAGACCCACTTCATAGGTGGAAGTTTTGCCAGTTTCTTCTCAGAAAAATATCCTTGGAAATTCATACGTTCCCTGTTGTCAGGACAAAAAAAAAAAAAAAAAAAAAAGACTTTTAAGGCATATACGTGTTACCTAAATATGGATAATAATATGGGATTTTACACAATTAAATTGCGCAAAATGACCAATGTAGTTGTTTTATTCCAAAACAAAATGGAGGTCATTCTTCTACAAATGCCCAGAGCAAAGTTAAAAACTGTTCTCCCTGTTGAATCTTCATTTAAGGTTGATCAACCGATTATGAAACCATAGGAGCTGTAGTGAAACATGATATGTTAACCTTTAGCCTAATCACTGACATCACTTCCAATAGAGCTGAATGGAAAAAGAGGAATCATGTACTCAATCCAGACTAATATGGGATTAAGAATCAGTTGAGTTGAGGTTAGTTAAGTAGAATTTTGAAACTCTAAACAGGGTACTACAGTAGAACTTAAGAATAGTTGTTAACGCCATCAATCATGGCATTGAAGAAAGAGGTAACAAAAGTTGATTCTTGTTACTTTCCAAAGAATCCTAAGAGCAAACGTAAGATTAAAAAAAAAAAAAGGGAACAAAAATATAAGATGGTCCCAGGTCTCAGTTTGTAACACCATGGTTATGGATGCATTAACTCTGGTAAAAACTTGAAGAAATTCAGCTCTTTCCTGATCGTTGTATTCACGATAATTGCTGGATCATACATAGTATCCTGTACCAGGTAGAGTCAAGTGAATGATTCTTTTAAACTGGATAAATCCTCAACTTGGCTTCCAACAGATACAACTTGGGGTTTCAGTTGCTGCAATATGCAGAATTGTTGGACATGGGCATGGCAGAAAGTTACTAAAGCATCTTAGTCCATGAATCCAAGAATGGGAATACAGCAATCAACAGTCTTAAAAGAAGAGTGTCACTCCGTCCCTGTCTCCTACTCAAACCTGCCTTCCATTGGTTTCCTTATACGAGTTGGCCTTTGCATTGACTCCGCATTATAGTCCTGTGGTCTATCTGGTTCATCCCATTCCCCAAAACTGGGTATCTCTTGGTCTTCCTTTTCAGTTATACAACGGCTCCCACAGCCCATGATTTATATCCCGTTCTTACCATTTCTTGCCCCTTGGTTTTCTTCTTGTTCTTCATCCTTTGGCTTGACCTTGCTAGATCCTTTTGTAGATTTTTTCCTCCACACTTTGGCTGCATGAATGGGATCATTTCGGATCACATTCCACAAATTTTCAATTGTGAGGGTAACTACTGACTGCCCAACAGGAATTACAAGTGCCAGAAGAAAGGCTTTTGGGCCTGTAGCTAGTAGCATTGACAATATTATGAATGGAAGAAACCTCCCATATGAGCTAAAAACCCGCACCACAAAATGCAGTCGTGGAACATTTTTATCATTTGAACAGTGCACAGAACAAGGAAGAATGCATATATGAATGGATAAATTAGTAGTATGGCTAAGGAGACAACTAGATTATGAAAGTTTTGCGCCATTACAATCTACAAAATGAGGTGTTATGGCACGCATAAGAACCATGTCCTTGAGCATGACTAGGAGACAATCATTTCCACCAAGTGTCAATACAACATTGATTTACTTATTTGAATTGATTGACTTATTGCAGATTTTACTACAGTCTATATACAAGATCAACTACTTGATTGCAAGATTAAATGTTTTGCACATCCAAAAGTGCATGCAATTCTATTACTAGCTGATAGATAACACCCAAGGTGATTAATGCCTCTATAGTCTATCCTTTTCTCAAGCCTCCGTGGTATCCCTTCACTTGTCCGAAGGATCAAAGAGAATTACATGCTAAAAATGCTCCATTAGAAACAGAGATCAAAATTCCTCCCGTCAGTGACACCGGCGGTAGTGCCTAGGAAGCGCATGCTAAATGTATCTTTTAGGACATTGGCAATGCTGTTATCAAAATTTTCCAGAAGTGGGTCGGCTTGGCTATTGAAGATCTTGTTTTTCATCATTATTATCATTATCATCATTACCATCATTATCATCATCACCATCATCATCATCATCATCATTATGATGACAATGAAACTAATATCCAGGAATGCGGTTCCAAATTAATCACAAAGACATAATAATTAAGGGTTTAGATAAAAAGATGACTTTGAATAGAAATGAGTAACATAAAAGAATCCGTACAAATTAAATTAAACTATCGTAATATATATATTTGTTTGTTTATTTTATTTTATTTTATTTTTTATCAATTTCATATCTTTCTCTCAAATGATCAATTCCAAATGTTAGGATTAAAACTCTGATTGTTGTTGTTGCTGCTGCTGCTACAGTTCCAAGTTAAAAATCTAAAAATTCCCAACTGACGGTCATCATGTTACAGACCACTTTTAATCCAAACACATCAAGAGAAATAGCAGAGAGAGAGGGGGGGAGGGAAGTGAGGGAGGGAGAAAGCCATGATCTTATTATACACAAAGGCATGTTTAAACTATTTTTGGTGTGTTACAAACTCAATCTAGACATCCTTCAAACAAGTCCTTTTGAACATCTGGAAAAACAGCAACAAACCTTAAGCTGTACCATTGTTCAATATCTTCAAATACTAAGGTTGTCAGACAAAGGCTATAAGGTTCACACTTCTGAAGAATACACAAAAACTTGATTCAATTCTTAAATCCCAACTTTCAGCGTTTATTCACTCCAAAATTCAAGACAGATTCCTCTTCGGTCTCAATCAGTAGCAGATAAATTCATCCAAATCACTTTAGCTCGCTCATTTATGTGTATTGAAGTTAAAAATAAATAAAAAGAACTCACCCATTTTTTTAAACAAGTTTCTTAAAAACCCAACAATCAAGTTCAGTTTTTAACTAAAATGAAAACTTCCAAAACCCATGTTCCTATATCAAATTACATGACTCAAAAAGGAAAAGAATTAAAAACCCAATAAAAAAAAGGATTTTTAAGTCCAAAAGACTTACCTTAAAAATCCAGATACTGTCTATAACTTGCTCCAAAAGACCTGGGTCTTTATCTTCCTCGACACACCACGGCTTGTCAGACCACCAACGCCTCTTCTTCGTATTCTTCTTCTTCTGCTTCAGCCCATCTTCATCCTCATCATCCTCGTCCAATTTGGGCATCTGGGTGTTAAAGAATTCAGCATTGGAATCTTTTCTTCTACCGAAATTGGCACGGGTGATGAAGAGTGGTGATGGGAAACAAAGATGACAGAGAAAAAAATTGGTTTCCTTGTGGTTGTGATTATGAGACAAGAAGGAACAAATTGGGTAAGAGAGAAAAGAAGTAGTCTTCTTGGGGTTGTGATTATGAGAAAGAGAGGAACAAATTGGGGACAGCAAGTTCAAGCATGAGTAATGTGTTAGGAGCAGAGATGCCCTGCCCCCATTTGTGGTGGCCTCCATTAGAGCACCACACCACAAATTTTGCCATTATAGAAATCAGACGTGAGTTATGGGTCGGTCTCTGCCTGGACTTTTACGTGGATTTACCGGTCCTTTTCTAAATCTATTTCTAAAATCATGAATTAAAATTTCTCCTCCCATTAAGAATTTGTTGTGTTTATTTATATCTTATAAATATTTTCCATAAACCATATAATATATGTATAATAAAGGTTCAGCAATAGAAAAATAGATAAAATTCTAAAATCAATCTAAACTTATCAAAACCTTTTGTTTAAGTCCAAAAAGTTCAAATTAGGTCAATTGATTTAGTAAAATATGATATTAGATCCTTTAACCAATATCATGAGTTTAACTCGCAACTTGTATATGAAACAAACTACGTTGGGAGAATAGCCTCTTAATGTGCCACTGTAAATCTCAAACTGAATTAATCGGAACATAATTCTGAATATCAGTTAATATAATACCAAAAAAATATCATACTATGATGAAATGTTTTTATATCTCCACTTCTATAAGGAATTGCTTTTTTAATTTTTAAATTGAGAGATGCAAAAGTAAAATGGCTTAGAAAGTATAAACTTATTTTCTGCTCTTTTTTTTTCTTTTCAAATGATGAAAAGAAAATTATCATAAAAATGCCTATCAAATAAGAGATTTAAATGCATTTTAATTGCAACATTGTTGAGATTATTATCCATAACAAAAAGGAAACTTCAAGATAAAACTTTTATATGGTAGCAAATACATGTCTCAAAGTACATTGAAAAGAAGAAAATTATGTTTTCTTAAATCATAATCATTCATAAACTTCTGTTATAGAATGATGAATACGCATTATCTCTATTACAACCTTATATCTTTTCTTCTTTTTTTTTTTTTGTTTTTATATTTTGTTGAAATGATTAACAATAAAACATACAATTTCAATCCCAAAAGTTTCTCTCGCCTGTAAATACATCGTATCTCTTGTGCTATAGAAAACCGATTGCTCTGGTACCATGACAGAAAACAAATCCACCAAAACGCAAATATGAGCTTTTTTTTGCACTCAAAGCAAAAATGTTACAATTGACATTTAAGTCATCGTAGGTACATCTTTACAAGAAAAATACAAGTTTTTATATTGTGTCCAATTCATTACAAACAATAAAAATAAAACATTAAATCTTTGGAAAATAGAAACATAGTCTTTTGACTTGACTTTGACTCTGCCAAGGATTGGAAATGACACAAACCGGTGGAGGCTCAAATCTTTGCAGACTGGATTGGTAATGAGGAGTGACAGTGTTGTCATCCAAATTGAAGACGCCCATGTCATGACCTCCATAATTCTCATCTTCATGCATTCTCATACTGTAGTCATCAGCGAAGTAGACACAATTCCTCTTGCACTCGCTAAACTCTGAAGCAAACACCACCATAGACTCACTCATTTCCACAAACACCACCCCATCACCTTCACGCTAAATTCCAACTTGTACACCCCAAACCCACTGTCTTGTCCGGACAAATCAAAGGTTGTATTCTGGTTATCAGATATAAGATCAGCTTCTGTCAACAGTTGACTATCTCCATCCACAAACTCTCCAATGCATCCCACCACAACCATGAGATCAACTTTTGATGATTCCACCAAGTATTACCTTCTTGTCATCTTATCTCTCATCTCCCAATCATACAATTTTTCAGAAAAACTAGGTTGAACATCAATTAATTTCATTCGAATTCCATTTTTGGAGAAATCCCAGATTTTAAATGAACCTTCATCACTCAAAGGGTGCAATTTCTTATCTCAGAAAATTATGTCACAATAAGACGTGTGAGTTCCATTGATTTCACTCCATGTAGGGTCTCCAGACTGACATTATGCAATTCCAGATTCAAGGAAGCCATGAATGATAGAAAGGAAGCAACTTTTTTTCCTACTCTGTTTTGGGTCTGATGACAAAATGGCTTTTTGGAAACAAATTTCATGGTGACTAGAGAAATCTATTCGAGACTCAAACAGAAAAAGTATGATCATTTTATTCCCAGAAAATCAGCCAAACATGTGAAGACCCAACACCAAGAAGATTCTGTTTTTCCACCCTCGTTTTTTTTTTTCAAATTATTCAGTGTCTTCTTCTCTGCAAGACCGAAAAAAGGAAAAAGACTCCTTTGCGGAATCTTCATTGGGAAGCAAAAGCGAAGGTGGGATTTTTGAATTTGGAGAAAAAAGTGTAGAGGAGAGATGTGTTTTGGCTATGGAATTCCAATTTGAACAAACAGCTCTGAAACGTAGGACATCAATCAAAGAGGAAGAAAGACGATCGACTAGACAACCCAAAATATCAATGTGCCTATCATACCAATTTGGAGATGAACATTCTAGATATTCGTGCAATTTTCTAATCTCCATTCGAGAAAACACAGTTTCTCTCTCTCTCTCTCTCTCTCTCTCATACTTCTCTGTTTTAATGGATATGGTCTCTTCCCTTGATTCGATATACATAAATGCCATGTTGCAGTAGATCTAGTCATTTCCAATATTTCTCAACTTTCTTTTTTTTTTTTTTTGGTTTTTTAAATTTAAATTTCATGTTGGTAATTAAAAAAATGGGGTGGGGGTTCTTGGGAATCCCAGCTAATCAGGAAACTAAGGCCCATGTTTAAGATTTTTTTTTTTCATTGGATTTATTTTAATTTGATAGGGTTCTCTTTTATTTCAACTTTTCCCGCTCTTGCATTTATATCTTTTTTCTTTCAATTAAAAATAATTCAAAAAAAAAAGGCAGACCTTAACACTAGTTCTAGAAAGTTTTTAGAAGCTTCTAAAAAATGAAATTGTATTTCTAACCTAATTTGACCTGTATTGTCTGGTCCTATTCTATTTCTATTTTAAATTGGGAATTTCTGTCTCCTTTCCAACAAATAAGAAAGACCCTTCTTTAAATAAAAATAAAATAAAATAAATTCACAAGGATTATGTTGGGATATTTTTACAAAAAACAAAAAGAATTGTGAGGTGGGGTGGCGGGGAATAGCTTTCTTTTTTTAATAAAGTCAAAAGAAAAAGACCGAAATGATATTGACACGTGTGATGAGAATTCATAAAACCTAGTGTGTGTTTATCTTAGCCCTGTTTTTGTAGCTCAATCTGCTTTATTTCAATTTTCCTTGAAAACAACGTAAACGATAGATCTTAATTTTAAATTTTAAAATCAATCATAAAAAACAAATATTAAAAAATAAATAAATAAGTAAATAAAATTAAAAATGTATTGATTTAATTGATATGAATTCTTCTACACCATTCATTCGATCGAAAATCATCTTCTCAACTAAATCTTAATTATTATATTTTTATAAATAACTTATATTCAAATTTTTAATGATTTATTTCTATATTTTACTAATTTTCCTCTATTAAAATTTTTAATTCTCTTTATTTATGCGTTTTTAAATTTTCGTTGCAATGTCCAAATCACGTCAAATGATATTTTAGCATTTAATCCATAATTAAACTAACTTTCAATTTATTGCGTATCTTTTTATTTATAATTCTATTTTTTCTAGTTTTGTCACACATCCATATAAATATACTTATTTTAATTATAGTCATTTTATACTCTTATTGTTATTTAATGGCCAAATACTCGATGTCATACAACAGGTGTTATTGCAGTTCTATAAAACTTTTATTTCCAATACAAGATATCATGTGATCACAAAGAATTTCAGATATTTTTCTTTATTTCATTTAATCCGCTTGAATTCTACAATTATATCCCTATTTATATTACCATCGCTTTAAATACTGGAACCAAAATATTTAAAATGTTTACTTTTTTATATAACTTTTCCTTCTATCCTAATTGTCTCTTTATCATGCTGATAATTGTTACTAAACCTACATTTCATATACTCAATTTTTAACCTATTTAATCTAAATCCTTTGAACTTTAGTATATCTCTTTATAACTCTAATTTAGCATTAATATCGTTTCTGGTTTCATTTACCAACACTGTATCATTTACAAATAATATATATAATGGTATTTTATCTTAAATATTATTTGTGATTTCATTTATAACTATTATAAAAATGATAAGATTTAATGCTAAATTTTGATAAAATTCAATATTAATAGGAAAGTTGTCGGTCAAACCCCTGTAAATTTTTACATTTGTTACAATTCACTTATATAAATCTCTAATAAGATTAATGTATTTCAAAAAAAAAAAAATTCTTCAACAATACCCATCACATTCCATCTTTGGGAATCTTATCATATGATTTTTTCTAAATTAATGAATATAATATATAAGTTTCTCTTCTATACTCTAAATATATCAATTAAATGTCTTAACAAGTGAATTGGTTCAGCGGTGGATTGTTATGGTATAAATTTAAATTGATTTTAAGATACTCTTATTTCAAATTTTAATTTATATTCTATCACTCTCTTTCTTAACTCCATAGTATAATTCATATGTTTAATTTCTTTGTAATTGGAAAAATATTGTATGTCTCTTTTATTCTAATATAATAATATAAGTGTATTATCTCTCCATGCATTAGACATTTTTTTGATTTGCCAAAATTTTGTTAAAAAAATTTGTTAACATTACTATACCAAATTCACTCAAATATTTTCACGTCTTAATTAGAATACTATAAAGTCTTATGGCCTTATTATTCTTTATTCTTTTTAGGGTTTTCTTTACTTTATTTGAACGAATTTTACGTTTAAAATCTCTATTAATTTTTTTTACATATATTACGATATTTTTTATATTTCTTGTACTCTCAACGTTAAAGAGATTATTAAAAAAAATCTTTCCAACGTTTTTTTAAATTCTTATTTCTTACAAGTATAGTATTCGTTTCACTATTAAGACAAAACACTATTTAAATCTTTTTCCTTCCTTACCCTTAGTGTGAAATTCTATAAATCTCTCTTTCTCCCTCTTTAGTTTCTAGTCTTTCGTATAATTTGTGATATACCTTATTTTTTGATTCATGAATAATTTTTTTTCCTTTTGTTTTGCACTTTTATATTTTTTTATGTATTGCTATTTCTATTATTTTTAAACTTTATATAACATTCTTGTCTTGTTCGAATAGCAGTTTATATTTTCTCATTCCACCACCATGATTCCTTGCCTATTAGAGCCCGACCCTTTGATACTCCTAAAATCTCTAAATCTATACTTTTAATATTATTAGATATCTCTTTTTATATTATTTCGGAATCGTCATTAACAAACCAATTTATTATTTAAATTAATTTGTTTCTAAAAATTGTCGTCTTTTTTTTTTTCTTTTCAAATTTCACCGTTTAATTTTTGACTTCACAAATAGATAATATTTTCCTTGCCTTTAATCTCATCAAGCCAATTTTTTTGTTTTTTGTTTTAATCTTATTTTAAAAATTTGTTATATGAATATAATTATATAATTAATTATAAATTTTGATAATTAATTTTGCATTAACCATTACATTAATGATATACTTTTCTATAAACTTACATAAATATTAACATTTAAGATTTTACTTATATTTAAATAAAAATATCAATACCACATCGTGTCCTACAGGTTCAGCGTACAAGTTTTGGTAAACGTTGTCACCTAATAATGACAAAACTAATTTGTATTCATTTGATGTGACCTTTTTTTAATTTCTCTTCTCAATATAAATAAAAAAGAAAAAAAAATCCTATGAAACAAATTCCCTTATTTTTAAAAGTAGATTTTTTTATAAATAAAAATTTTAAAAATAACTTTTAAAAAAATTTTGAGAGTTTTTTCTTTTCCTTATTTTTTAAATGTCAACTTTTTAGAGAATATATTTATTTTTATTCTATTTATATTCTCACTTAAAAATATAAAATTTTAAATACGTTCATATCATAAATTCATCCGTCATCCGTCGTGTCTTTCAAATTTGAACTCTTCTTTTTTAACTTTTAATTTTTAATTTCCTCTCATATGCCAAGTTAAGAGAGAGAAAGAAAGAGCTTTATATCAAACATATAAATTAGAATCTCCCTTCATATGCCAATGACCCTCCTTAGGAGCTCAAAAAACAAAAAGTAGCCACTTTACTGAAACAAATGCAAGAACAGCATTGTTTCTACAATCACAACAGCACTCATCTGCTGAGAAACCTCTCGGGTACTCTAGAGAGAAGAAAATCACAATGACATTTTCAAAGACATTACCTGTAGGGAGATTCACTTCACTCGTGTTGCATCTAATACATGAACCCCTCACATTGAGGAGGATTTTCCTAGTGATGTAAAAATACATTCTCCATAATGTCACAGTGAATGAATACAAACCCATAATCCTTTTGCCGAGAGTGGGTTGTCCCATGAAGCATTTCTCACCGAGGACTAGGGTGCAATTTGGGGTTAATTGCCTGCAAATGAAATAAGCTTCAAATATCACCCTTAACTCTTAACTTGCATATCGAAGGACTGTATATGCCGCAAGCTACCCTGAACAATAACCCATGTATGAAATATGAGGCACAGGTTGATGCATAAATCCATCTAAAAGGCAACAAAATTATGAGAAGCAATTTGTGTTATCTCAGCTTCACAAAAATGCTAATGTATTTCACAAGTTTATGCTTACACCCTTTGAAATTTGTTACTCTGTCAACACCCCCCCCCCAAAAAAAAAAAAAAAAAATTTCAAGCTATGAAATAATGCCCTGCCCTGTATCTTGTTCCTAGATCAATCCCTGAACTCTACGATCAAGAACTTAATTCTAGAAATTTTTACCTTCTGAGGTAACATTTTAGGAAAAATTAAATTAAAAATTAAGAATAATAGTGAGGCACAAAGTCTCACTCTTTATCTGGTCACTCATGTACCACAAATTAGAAGCATAGAAAGAAATGCAACATGTAAAGCAAATTCACTTAGAATTAAGAGCCTCTCCATGATAGATGTTCTCCACTGAAGAATGAACTGCACGTAGGATAACTCTTCAATATATAACTCTTCAATGTAAAATGGTTACAAGAAAGGGAAGAAGAAACTGACCATCAAGCGTTCTGTACATTTGTAATGCAGATAGCATTACTAAGAGACTAACACTCCAAAGCATAAGTTGGGACCTACAACAAAGAGAAAAATCTGATAAGTTACTATCAATCAACACATAATTACATTGTTTGACAAATTTCATTCAACCAATACAGATAGAAGTAATTTTATACATCATTAAAAGATTACTGGAAGTTTATTTTATTGTACAATTTCTATCGCATCTAGAGATTCATTCTTCCAGAACTGGAAGCCAATTGCACAGGGCTTCGCTTGAGAAAGAATCTGTTCCCTTGAAATATACTTCATTCATCTTCTTCTCCTCATATATTCTAAGAAAGGGAGTGGAAGCCGTAAAAGCAACCATCCCTGATTATAAGGATGTGACCTATCAACTGGTATGAGTCTCGAAGCCATCCTTTAGTCCCAGAGATTTTTCACTAAAATAAATTAAAAGCCTAGGGACTGCTCTTTTCTATTGTTACCACATAAAGCTTTATGCTAGAATCCTACAACCTATCAGTTGCATCAGAATCCTACATTCAGGAGCATCCCAACCTTCCTTCTCCTAGATTAACTCTGCACTACAAGGTGACCATTCTATGTGTCATTTTAAACAACTTCGCTTCACCTCTTCATTTTTCTTAGTTTAGTTACATGTAGGAACTAAAAGAAAGAAATAGTTAATAGTTAACATGTAACACAGGACAAAACAATTAAATGCATAATTTCTTGTATTAGAGTGCTCAAAATATGCTCCCTTGACAGCGTATAATCTTCTTTCACTGTTCTTCAAGATACATACACAGACGCAGTATAGAACTTGCTCTCAAGGCAACAATCTCAATTTAAAATTTTAAAGTTCACACACGCTGCTTTTACAAATTCATTCCAAAATGGCAGCTAGTGATGCTATACATCATTGTAGTTAAAAAGGGAAAACAAATATTAGAAATTTGGAATTGGAAGAGCGTCATACAATATACCATTCAAGCTATGTTCAACACCAGAAGGGGCTAGTTAGAGAGAGAAGAGATACACTTCTTATGTCTATATGCTATGACTTGAAAGCTATAAGCACACAGTATGCCAGTGTGTTGATATTCAGTGGGAAGCTCTCCCTCAGTCCCTCTCAACATGATGTCTTCATATTTTGGTGCAAGTACATATTTTTATATGCAACACACCACCACACGTAATAATAAGCAGAAGTGAAGAGGTGTCCAAGGATTTAGTAAAAGAACTTGATTCAAAGTCACATAACTCGGTGATAGACCTAATTCAAATGAGAAATCCTCAGATAGGAAAAGGCCATTGAAATAAATGGCTCTTCAAAAGTACATAAATACAAAAGACATGAGCTCAACCACATCATGTGAGGTATTGGCATGAGTCCCTTATGGTGCAATGAGCACAATGTCCTTAAGTTTAATTTATTTTCATTTCATTCATGAAAATTAGGGGGAAAAAATAACTCAACTATATGGTGGGAGCTGTATTGTGTACAATGAGCGAAATGTCCCTTGATTTGATATACATGCAAAATGTCAAGTAAATAAAGGGAAACATTAAAATATATATATAGAGCTAAGTCAGCCTACTCTATCACTCTTACCTTTTTTATATCTGCTCTTGCCACAATTCTAAAAAAGAATTTACCTAAAACTGAAACATATCCACTTTGCATTGGATTTATTTTTCTTTCTTGCTGAATATGTTGGTTTTGATTTAATGATCTTTACATTAGATGTGGAAATATCCAACACTACAATGACAACAAAATAATGTATAAAGATTATAATTAAACTTTTATATATTACTGTATCATAATAAATATTTCAGTGGTCTTGCAGCAAAATGGGATCTATGGGCTAGTAACAAAACTAGTTTCAAGCATCTTGTCATTTTTCCTTGGCACAGCACATAAGACTAGCTATGCAGACCCATTTCATGTCAATATGGCTCTCCCCCAATAATTTATGTCAGAATAACATAGACATCTAGCTTAATGGCCATGCTTCATAGATACACACACTTCTAGTACTACAATGATCACAGCAAATCTATTCAATACTCAACAACTTTCCTTTCTACACACAATTTTATATTTTGTAAATTACTTAATTATGAGTACCCTAGTGGAATACAGAGCAGCAGGGATAAAATTTAGTCCCCATTACAATGTCAAAATTTCAGAAAGCCTTTGATTACATCTTTGATTCTTAAATATCTTAAAAGATGTTTCTTATACAGCTAAAAACAAGATGAACATAAGGAAATATCTTAGAAATTGCAGAAAACTACACACTAGCTGTGCAATAACAATGGTTGAAGGTCCATATTTAAAGGGTAAAGCAAACAAATGGGGAAGAAAAAGGATTCTATTGATTTTTGAATAATGTCTAGATTTCCAAAGAAAGCATCAAATGATGTCATTAAACTAACAAATACTTAATCCATAAAGTCTACTAATTTGAAGCATCTGCAGTTGTCAAAATACTACCATCAAAGAAAATTTAAAGTAACAAGATGCACTAATATAACAATTCCTCAAGACAGCACAAAGCTTGGTTTGGCAATTAAAATAGGATATTCTAATTGAGACGGTCAGAGTTTTCCTTTATTGGAAGTATTGAGATAAATAATTAGAGATATATGATTATCTATCAACGAAAATAGAAATTGGTGTAACGTTGAATAAACTACGGCCTTGACCCACCTCGAGCATGTTCTCATTGAAAAAACATGACGCCGCATGATTTATGGCATGGGAACTATCATATTGGAGAATCCTAAGCTTCCCTTCCTGCATCATTACACAAGCAACATTCTTAAATACCAAGAATTAGTAGCAGACAAGAGAAACGAGCATATACAAGCCAGATTACAGCCATTCACCTTGGTTCCATAGACGAGACCACCTCCCACTGTAGGGTGAAAACAAGCAACATTCACCTCATCCTCTGCACTAGGAAGGACTCTTACAAGCTCCATATCGGAAACTCTGTATACCTGAGGAGAAAAGAATAGTTAAATAGCAGAATTTAGATAACAAAGAAAAGCTCGCACAAAGCATTTCTATGTCAAGAAGAAAAGCAGTGTATTTAAAGGCCTGATGTTAACTTTATCATAATTCATCATTATGGTACTGGACACAAGAATCGGAATATGGTAAACCATCGTCCCCAACACGCCGTACACGGTTTAGGCTTAGTTAGATGTACAGACTAATATTTCTAATCGTAGTTTAATTTCACCCAAGTGCTTCACATATTTTATGTATGGCCTTGAGAGAGAATATGTTTAAAATAAATTTCAATTATTACGCAAAAAAAAAGTATTGAATATCATATTACTCTTTGGATTAAACAAATCCTTTTCTACTTATGTAGGATCATCCGTTTAAATGATCTCAATCGCTATATTGCCATGTTTTAATTGCAGATCATGTGGAAGCAAAGCAATCCAAAAAGTAAGGACTTGCCCAACTGAGACATTAAAGACATCAAACTCCACCAAACAAAAATCGTAGGAAGTATTGTTATGCATAAAACAGATACAGGAATAGGAAAGGGATGGGGGAGGAACAGAAGGGGATCCTTGATATCATTGGAGCAACAAAATTGAGCCAGGAAACATTGGAGCATCTCCCACCCTTAAGAAAGAAACGAGAAGTCATTATTAATCCAAATCCAAATCCATATTCATCTTACAATGACTTCAAAAAAGAATTTTGGGGTCAATCCACTGTAGAAAGAGAACAGCAACTCCACAATACATCAACTGCAAATCTACTTTCGTCTCGACAATGACTTCAAAAAAGAATCTTGGGTTAAATTCACTGTAGAAGGAGAACAGCAACTCAACAATACATTGACTGCAAGTCGGACAGAACACTATCCAACATTCTGTTTTTACATACCATCTCTACACAGAATCGGACACAATACTGTCCAACATCCTGGTTCTGGATATAAACAAAACCTCCAAAGCCAGAAGACTTAGAATCACACCCCCCCCCCCCAAAAAAAAAAAGAAAAAGAGAAAAGAAAACCCTAAGTAAATAAATACACTCTTCCATATAACAAGGGAGAGCAATACACTAGGGGAAATACCTAGGATGCTAGTGTAACAACCAAGCCACAAGAATTGCCATTTCAAAGAAAGCAACATCCACAGGAGTAGAAATCCAGAAATGAATAATTCCACCGAGCTTAAGACTAAACTCTTCTCCCTCTTGAACACATTTCAATTACTTTCGATGATCCAAAAATAAACTGGAGGGATACAAATTGAGAAAAGAGGCTCTCTTCACTATACAATAGATGTTGAACCATCTTGTTATTTTAAAGTATACGGTTAAGAAGCATGGATTCCGATTACAAAAAATAAATTAATTAATTAAGTAAAAAAAGAGAGAGAGAGATTAAAAGGCATGGAGGAGTGAAGTACAAACATATGGCAACTTTCCCCCACAAAAATCATGGGCATAAATGGCGAATAAGATGTGTGAACTTTTACCTCTAGGATTGTGTATATTGATACAGTTGTCTCTCCATCAATCACAACACTTTTGAGAAGCGAACTGTGGCGACGGCCATAGGCAAGTAATAAGTGCTCTGATGTGGGCGAGAACTGCAATCAAATAATCAAGTGAAAATTGTGATACCAAATGAGAGTTTAAACTTTCCCAGTCATCTTTCACTTTCACTATATATCCAAAGTGCCTCATCATTCATTCAACCCATGGTCTTGCAGTGAAGTAAAAGGACAAAACATGCTTCTACAGCCAATTTATATAATGTTAAAATTAAAACACTGAAAGCACAGAACAAAATAGAGTCAGAAATAGTAATAATTTTCTTCCATTTCTATGTTCCCACAAAAGAGGAAAAGAAAAGAAAAGGCACCCAGTTCTGAGGATGAAAGCAAAAATAAGCATAAAATCAATCTTCTCCTCTTCACTTCACAAGGGCCATCCTGCATTTATTTCCATACTTGTCCAACATAGGCAACAGCCAGCTCAAGAGCTAAACCCTCCCACCATAAAGTCCAGTTTCAATCATGACCAGATTTCCTACTAATGCACTTCAGAGGTTTTGGAGCGACTACTTCTATGTTTCAGCAATTTGGTTTCTTTGGCTGGAAGGGAATGTAAGGATTTTGAAGAAAGAATCTTACACCATTCAATCTATTGTGGTATAAAATTGTTTTTTTGGCATCTCTTTGATCTAATCAAATGCTACCAACCCATGGTCTTGCAATCAAATGGGGTACTATTAGGAGGCCATTCTTTGCAAGACATTCAACCTATTTGGAATGCTCTTTCATTTTAGGGTTTGCTGCCACTATATTATAACTTCCTTTGATTTTCTTGAGAGGATATTATATCCTCCTGCATTTAATTGTATTTTTTTCTCTCCCTCCACTAATATAATCTTCTTTTTCTTTCCAAAAAATGTACAACAGCAAGAGGAAAATAGCACCCCATCCCGTCCCTGCCCATAAATGGGCAAAAAGAATCCCTTGTGCTTCGTCCTCAAATGCATGAAATATGCAGTTACAGCAGTGCAACATGAGATCAATTTCTCCTAGCAGTATCCAGAATTCATGCAGAGTAATGTTTTAAGTACATTTGGTGATTGTTGGGTACATAACTTCCTCTCTTATCAATATGATTTATTTCAAGCCTATATCTACTTAATCCCCCCAATTAAAAAATAAAAAAGAAATGGCCCAAAAGCATTTAGCATTTGCAAAACAAGTCCTAGATTCAAAACAATTTCATACAAAACAATACAAAGATGCATCCAAAGAATACCACAAACAAACCTGAATTGATGTTAAACAATGAGCAGCTCTGATTGCCCGTGATGCTAGCACCAAACCAAATCTACATCCCAAAGACATTAATTTTAGGATCAAAGATAAGAAGACATTGATTATTTTCATGAAATAATTCTAAGAATACCATACATACGTTGCCTCCTCAAGGGAATATATACGAAGTTCATAGACAACTTGATGGGCTGAAATTGGGTGTCGGGTTGGTGACGTTGCAGCCCCTGTGAATTCATGGTGTACATCCGTTTGTGAACCAGGATCTCCTTCGATATGAGGCAACATGCATGCAACACATGCAGCTAAAAATCTCCCACAAGGTGAAAAATGTGCACCCATCTCACTGCAGATAATTATTGCACTCACATATTCAGTTTGACAGATGTCATAACACCACACCAAAAGAAGAGTTACTGGATATGGAGGTGGTCACTCATCAACAAGTTATAATGAAGCAAAAATATTGTCGTCATTAAGTACACATTTGAAAATATGGACATCATAAGTTGAAACATATATCAAATGCCCAACAAGCCCATGAAGATAAATTAAACCAATAAACTCCATCAAATGAAGCATTCAATAGCAACAACTAGAATTAGTAAAATCGTATACCTACAAAGCACGGCATGGGGTATGGTTAAGCTACATCTCTCTGGATCAAGCAGAGAACAGGGCTCTTTTATGTCATGTGGCCATATCCGCAACTTCACAGTGCAAGGTAATTCAGCAGCAGCAGCTACGGCCAACGAAGAGGCCAATTCAGTGTGGATTCTGCTCACTACTGGCTGAGGATCTGTTTCATTGTTTGAAATGTTATTTAAAGCAGCACCTTCACCAGATCCAGTTGTTGGAATCATGCGTGAACGTGAAGAACGATGTCCTGAGCTAGATCTCCCAGTTAATCTAGGTTGGCTGACACTATTCGTAACCCCAGAAGTTGCAAGTGGTGTAGGATTTTCTGTGTCGTTACATGAAGATAAATTTTCCAAAGTACCATTACCCACCCCAGTACGTTGACTGGAATGGCTTTGACCCATCAACCACCCTTGTAAGAATGGTAGCTCCCAATACATAGGATCACTAAAAGGGAAAAACTGGTTGGATCTCTCTTCAGATTGCACTTCCATAGGTTCTGTAGTATCCATGGCAGTCTGAGGAGCTACATTTTCCACTTCATTTAACAAAGAGTCGTTTTCTGCATCGTTGGGAGCAGGAGAGGAGTTAGTTGGTTCAATAGGAGACAAAAGCAGCTCATATTGTCCCGATGGAGTCGAATATGTGAGAAGTCTCACGGAAGTAGAGGGGTCCACTCTTTGCTGTGAGTTATTTGAACCAACATCCATATCTGTGTGCTGCAAAGATGCTCTTCCATCATCTCTAGAAATGGATGGCCAGATCAAGAAAGGTAAAGACATAAGAGGTAGTTCATCTGTCAAACTGGCACGGTCACCAGAATGAGCATCTGCCAAATACACAGTTGGAGGAGGGTAATGCAAGTAACCAGGAGCAGTTGCAAGAGTCATTGAAGAATCGGGTGAATCAAGATCATTGACCTGCAGAACAGCAGAACACAAAATAAACAAAAAGGAGTGCCTTTCAGAGTAAGAATTTCTTCTTCATTTTTTTTTTTGGTTGTTTGGGGGGTGGAAGCAGAAAGAAAAGAGCAGAACTTCTTATAATCACCTCAGCAGTCAAAAGGAATGGCGCAGCATGTGGGTGGAAATGCACAGCCCGAAGTGAACGGCGTGTCCTTAGTACAATTGTTGGGGATGATGCCTCACCTCTCCGATTATAGTGCCATATATATAACTATCAAGAGATTACAGTCAAAGAATAAAAAAATAATGGCCCAAGAAAATCCCTATATATGCATCTTTTTAGATTCTCACCTTGTGGCCAGAAGCCACAGCAAGAATTTCACCTTGGGCATGGAAAGCAATAGATGCAATCGGTCGGTCTGCATGGAAAAGAGATCATTCAATGAAACCTGCTGCATGTTTGAACATTTCTAGTAAAGCAAACAGTGTGTAAAAGGATCCAAAGAAGTTATTACAAAAATCACGAGATCCTATACACTCTGCAGTATTTGCATCCCATAATCGAACTTCATGATCCAAACTTCCACTTGCAAGTATCTCTGGATACAATGGATGGAACCTGACCTGAACATTTTTCAGCAGCATTAAAAATGAAAGGAGGATTTGGCTTATCTAAATTTAGCATTGCAAAAGTCAAAACACAATGAGATATGCTATTGTAGAAATACAGAATTAGTCAAACATATGCTAAAAATATCACTTATCAAGTTTAAACAACAACAGCTTAAAGCAGGAAAGGGAATAGAATACCTTCAGCAAGGAAGGGTTATGGTCAACCCTATACGCCTCTTGGCAATCCATACCTTTGGAAGCCCTAATTTGACCATCCAACTAGCTACTAAAACTCCAAAGGAGTAGCAACAAAACAACATAAAATACAGGTAGGAACATTTAGATATCATAGCAGAGACCATAACATCATCTTCATCATACCTCATGTGCAATGAGTTGGGTGATGTGCAAGTCTATTTGCAGTAAGCAATGGACCTGAAGTGGGATGAGGAGCTCCACAGAGAAGAGGGAAGCTTTTAAGATACTCCCCATTGCCCTTTTTTGTTGGTCTGGAGGGAATGAAAATATAGAACTTTCAAGGGGGGCAAGTACCCTCTATCCTTTTTTTTTTTTAATAGTTTCCAAGTATCCCTCCCCCATTGACGAGGTTTGCCGATTTTGTTGATTATCTACTTCTATAATCCTGTGCTCACAGCCTCTTTGTACATTGTTTAATTCTTGTGATATTTCTCTTCCGAATACCAAAAGAGGGGGGAAAGCAGCATCATGTTGCAAGCAAGGTTCTCTTGCTATGACATTTAGGTTTACCGATGCTGGCTGCTAACAAACATGAAGCTACATCGAAATTCGTTACTGAAAGACCTGAAAGAAAACTGCCTCATTTGGAGAAGATATATCTTTCTACAGAAGTAGAATAATCAGGCTATCTTATCAACTTAGTTCTCCCCTTCTCCCTCCTCCAAAGAAACTGATAAGTAAGTTGGCAAAAGCTCCAAAGACGCTTTCTGTGGAACAGGATGCAAGAGGAGAAGAAATTTGATCTGGTTAGGTAATACACTGTCCGCCATCTGATGCCCACTACAGAGGCATGGGAGAGGTGTTTAAGGAAAGCCATGTTGAGTAAATGGCTTTGGTGGTAAGGGTAGGCTTTGAGAAATCTTAGTTTGGTGGAGCATATCCACACAACATGGTTGGACAATGTAGGAAGCAATATGCTCGAGTAGGATACAGGAAGGAAATATCAAGAGGTGAATAAATTGTAGATTGCATGAAGATGAAAGCAATGCAGTTTGATCACCAGACTATAGAAACA
The DNA here is from genome assembly GCA_033439265.1 of Dillenia suffruticosa. Classification (NCBI taxonomy): domain Eukaryota; kingdom Viridiplantae; phylum Streptophyta; class Magnoliopsida; order Dilleniales; family Dilleniaceae; genus Dillenia; species Dillenia suffruticosa. The sequence goes on from JAVTVX010000001.1 coordinate 15,328,910, forward strand.
AATTTCCTGAACCCTATGACTTAAGGGGAGATGGGAAGTAATTCTGATTACTTTGTTGGAAATAGAGAGATGAGGGGGCAGGGAGGTGGGATTGCTTTCAATTGGGATATATGGTCTATTCATTTAATTTAGGATTGAGAGCTGTATTCAGCCGGAGCCTTGTCAAAACTGCTCTATTAACATTTTCAGCTAGGTGAAGGGGCAGAGAGTTAACATAGAAATTGCTGACTTGGAGACATTAATATTATTTTTTTTTGGCTTGGTAACAGGGAGGGGGCAATACTCGATCAGACAAGTGTTTCGAGTCATTTGAATGACCATCTGGGCCAAAACTTTTAGTCACAGACCTGAAGACTAAAAGTGAAATCATTGTACAGCTTCCCATGCATGGACACAGAAAAAAAATCCTTCCCTTGGGCATCTCGGCGACAACATTAGTGAACATAAGTAGGTTCATTTCATTGTGCACACACTTGGGATTTTCTACCTTGGTGGTAGCCATTCCATGGGCAAACCTAACAGAAATAATCCATCATTACTACTTTCTTGCCCTTTTGTTATTTAGTTGTTGTCCATGCTTATCTCCTCATGTGGGGCCTCTTGGTTGAAAAAGCATGAAATGAAGGGGGAGGGAGTTGAGGCTTCATCCAATGATTCAATTGTGTTCATGGATGTTATAGAGAGGAAAGGATGACATTGTTCTTAGAACTTTCTATGAATGGGTTTCTTTTCATGGGAATCACCCTCAAGGTAAATTCCTGGAGTCCACATATACACAAGATTTCCCACATCACATGCCCCCATCATTTAGAGAAAAATAAAGGGAAAAAGATGTTTACGCGCAAAAAATTTCAAGCATCCACCACCCATCCCCCACACTTTCCTTTGAAGGCATCTTTGGCTGTGGAATTTTTTTTTACTCAATTTAATATGTAACTGGAGCATCCAGATTCATGCTTGAACCAAAGCTCAACAGACCTTTAAGATTGAACTATGCCCATACTTGTGTTTAGCCCGAACCAGGCAGAGTAAGTACCTATTGAAAGACCAATGGCCAGGGCTCAAAAATGCCTTTTCTTGTAAAGAGGTTCTCATCTTATTCAACTAAAACAGTTGATAGGTTGACAAGAATGTATAATCCAAGATAACTAAAACATAAGACTTCATGGTGCCATTGCCAGTGAAGATTCTATATATGCTTAAAGTTACCAACAACAAAGTGCACACTCAAGAACAGATTTTATTCATCAAAAAAGCCTAGGTCATTATTGATTTTGTGCATATATGTATGTTCAACATGGAAAAAAATCTGTTTCATAAAATTAATAGCTATCAGCCTGGGGGAAGAAAAATTTTACTGTACAAATTCCATATCAAGACCATATAACTATGCTATATTACAAACTTACCACCCAGGGAGTCCTCCGATGGCCACTCAACACCTTTAGGCAGTTCCCACTTTGGCAATCGATAATTTTTACTGTATGGTCTCCACTACAGGCAACAACAAACACAAAATAAGAAAAATAGCCAAATTTAAATATTTCACATCTCTTATAACATTTAAAAATTCATTGCTAAACTGAAATATTCTCACATTGAACCTGATAAGTGAAGTAGAGGAAGCAACTTACTGCGTAGAAGCTAGTGTTTTCCCATCAGGGCTGAAGGCTGCCGCAATGGTCGACCTCGGTGGAGGCAACAATGGGCAATACTTGGCTGATAAATGTCGCAAAGATTCTGCCTCAACCCTAAAGCAATGACACGACTTTTAAATTCCAATTAAAAAAATGAAAAAATATTGTAATAACTTGCCACTGTCAGCAGAAAACAAAAAGGGCTAAGAATTACCAAGATATCAGGCCATTTCTCACATCCTTAAAGGCCTCAGATTTCAGCCCAGACGAATCAACACGCCTTTTAGCCGATTCTCCCCATAATTTTTTAGCTGAATGTTTCGTCCTTGGAGAAACCTCTCTCCGAGCTAAAAGTTGAAAGACATTACTCCTGTTCGGTGAAAAGCAGATGTTAAAAGGAAATAATAATAATTCACCGTAAGTAAAATGGTATATGTGGGCAACTGCCAGTAAGTTCACATTTTGGACACACCAGTGCACGCAAAATTAATGGCATTTGCCTGTATATCATGTCCCATTAAAACTTTGTCAAGAATACATTTACATAGAGCTACACATGTTTTGCAATTAAGTATGCACTATGAAGCAAAACATGGGATACAACCTCGGGATTTCAATAGGCTATTCATCAGTTAATCAAATGGGCGATTGAGCTATCAAACCAACAGAAACAAAATTGAAATTAGAAAATCTGGTTCCTGAATAACTCTACCACATCGCAAATGCAAGAAAACCCGAAGAATTTCAGGAGACAAATCCTAATACCCCCTAAAAAAAAAAGACGAAATCTTCCGACAATCTATAGATAGTGGAGCATACGAAACTAGCTAAAACCAACTACAAGAAGAATCCAATCTACACAAAAACATGCAACAGCATCAATAAATCAAGCTGAAAATTCCTAAATTCACGCATAACCTATTACCAAACCCTCGAATTCACATCGCAAATGTGCAAATTTCCACAAAAAAATCTAAACCCGGATCTAATTTCACCAAATAACAATCCAAGCCCATCAAGAACAATAAACACGAAAAAAATCAGCAAGGGGTGTATTCAAATTCTCATACCCGCGCTTCGAATTCGGATGGCTAAGAACAGAAGAAGAAGAAGAATTAATCCGCTGCTGAGAATTTGAGGTTGATGGAGTACTAGCCGCATCCTGTCCCCATATCGGCGATGCCCTCATTTGCTTATCGCTTGAAGATCGCATTCCTTCCCACAAATAATTTTAATCTCCCCCAAGAAAAAAAGGGGTATAATTCAATGAAACTCCGCCCTCAATTTTAGAAAGAGAGAGAAAGAGAGATAGGAAGGACGGAGGAAACTGAGGGTTGGGTTGGAGCGTTAGGACTTGGATTGAATAATTTCCGCCATCGGACAATTAATTAGATTTCATTTTATACAAACACATAAACAATGAAATCTCCTTCTGTTTTTCCGCTCCTCTTTTTGATTTCTTCGCTAATAACTCATTTCCTCTTTTTTATGTTTTTCACGATTTCTACGATCGGTTTAGCATTTGCCCAGAATACCCCCCCCCGCTCTCTATCTGTATTTGTCTTGCAAATCACACGCGCTATTGGAGAATGTGGCCTCCACGAACTTAATAAGGAAATAAAAATGAACTTTTTTAATAACATTAGAATTTTGTTCCTTTTTTGTAATTTCATTATATTAGGGAAAAAAAAATATATATATATACCCTTCATGTGCTAATCAGATAAAAATACTTACATAATCAAATAATGTGACTAAAATACCCTTGTTGGTATATAATAATTACAATCCGACTAAATTCTATTTAAATCGAATTAAACCCCTTAAAATATAAAACTCTAACAATATTTATTTACTTTACACTCAAGACTTAAATTTGAGAGTTTAATTAAAGGGTATTAATATTCAGATCAATTAGGTATTAATTTATAACGTAGAAGATTGAAATTAAAATTAAATTAAAGTGGCATTAATAATTGGAAGGAAAATTTTATACTAATCAAGAAAAAAAATATTAATTTTTGTTTGTACCAAAAGGGGAAATTTTGGCATATTTGGGCTTTTTCCTTGGACCGGACTAGAATGGCGGCCGAGCCAACCACTGTAGAAAAATATATTGACTCCAACCATTTAAAATTTAATTATCAAAAGTTTCGGATGCATTTAAAAAAAAAAAAGTATTGTCCAGTAAAATAAACAATCAAAATAGTTTTAGCTCAATATTAAGGAAAAAACCCTTAATTGATTTTGATTTATAATATTAAACGATATAGATTTGAATTCGGTCGTTAATTCATTTACTAGGAGGATTAATATATATTTTTTGTACTTAATTTTTGAGTACAAATTAAATAAATATTCCTACCTAATTCAAATTTCAAAGGAGTTTAATATTAAATGTATTTATTAAAATGAGTTGAGTTAGAACATTTTACTATTTGCTAAATCTAAATTTTTATATGTTTTAAAAATTTTGGAAATTTATTGATTTTGATACATATCTACATATCAACATTAAATCAATTTCAAAATTATTTTAAAATACGTTTTTGATTCAACTATAGTCAATGGTTGGAAAATCCCAAATATTTTAATTTGATAAATATATTTTGAAAATAAATAATTTGAAAATTTGAAACAATCATAAGCGTTGATTTGAAGTGTTTGATCCTCCAATCACAACTCAAAACAAGTTTTGCTCCAAATCCTATAAAAAGTCATCATCCCTGATGTCATGTAAGATATTGTGTTATTTCTCGTAACTCATGACTTTCTATCTTATTTCTGACTGTTATAGAAAACTAAGATTTTTTTTTTATATACATAAGAAGACTCGAAAGCAAGATCTTTAAAATGGAAGGGGAATGATACTAGTTGAACTATAGTTTATTAACATAAAAAACTAAGATGACGTGCATGTAAAGTGGGATCATGAGAATGCATTTTAGTTAGTTTGTCCTAGAAGATTCTTTAGTACATCTCACTATATTTGTTATTATACCTAAGAGTTAAAAAATTTGTTTGAGATATAGCGATTAAAGTTTTATTTTGAAGTCTTTTTTAGTGTTTTTAGTATAATAAAATTTGAATTTTTAAATTCGATATGTGGTAATATCTATTCTAATTTTTGAATCCTTACGAAGCGGATTTTATATTTTTACCCTTATCAAGCTTGTAAAAATAAAGAAAATCTAGCCAATGAAATTCCCACGACGATACTTAACACTCGAGAATTTAAGTTTCTAAAATGATACGAGTTAAAATATTATTAAATTTAGTTTTATTTATCAAAAAAGTGCTCAAGATGAGCTAATTTGACCGATTTAAAAAATTATTTTGTGATACGCAATTAAAAGATTCAACATTTTTTTGAGCCTTTCTTTCTTCGGACGTGTTGTATGAAAGGAAAATTTTGAAGGATAATTTACAAAAGTAATATTTCAAAAATTACATGTTATTTTGATAATTTTCCACTTTTCTCTTATGCAGATGAATTAGTGAATAAATATTACTCTCATGATGTTTACTGCATTGGTTTTGAGATTTTTCTTACTAAAAAAAGATAAAATTTTCTCATTATAACAATTAGAGCATTAATTTTCTATCAAAAATTAAATTATTGTAAATCTCTCTAAATATATTTATTTTATATTTCTCTATCTAAAATTAAATATATTAGTTTTATCTCTTCAAAAATTAATTTAATTTACATTTTCTATTTTAAAATACATTGTTTTTAAATTTTATCTATTAAAAAAATAAAATTTAATTTCTCTCTCTAAAAATAAGCTCACTATTTTTCTTTATAGGTAAATTAATAATAAATTTTATCTCTCTAAACATAATAATTTTTAATTTTTTCTTCCTAAAAATAAATTTAATTCATATTTTCTCTCTGAAAATAAATTAATTAAAGTTTGAGACAATTTACTATTTAAATAAAAAATAGTTACAAAAACTCTTCTAAAAATTATAGTTAAATTATAATTAAACTGATATAATATAATATCTATCCGTCGTATAGAATGATAGTTTTAAAATAATAGCTAAAAAATAATGATATACGGATATAATAATAATAATATAACTAATCAAGCCTTAAACGTATATTTATCATCAAGGATTGCAAAATATAAATTATCTTAGACTTTGACCCAATAATTACGATGTCCCCTCCTTCCGCAATATGAAGTAGTATAACATCTAAATGAGTAATATATTGGAGATTCTTTAATCATATTTCTTTAGATAATGCAATTCTTTTTCCATGCGGATATCATAATAAAACAATTTATGAAGTTGTAACTTATAGAATTAAATTGATTGATCATGTTTAGCGCACCCCAAATAACACATGCAATGCCATGATTAGTGCACACACTATTTGGGCCCAAAACACAAAAAGCACACTAAAGCCTAGGATAATTCCTTAGAGAAGGAGATCCCATAACATCTTCATGCCGGGGCTGCCGAATGCTCTTGGGAGGGACAGAGAAGACATGCAGCCCAGGATTCTTCTGCTTCTTCTTCTTCTTCTTCTTCTTCTTCTTCTTCTTCTTCTTCTTCTTCTTCTTCTTATTGGTTAATGGGACACTTCCCAACCATCCGATATTTGAGAATTCACTCCGACTAATCTGAACTAACTTGTCTTAGGTCTTCCTTAAGAGCATGGGAGTCTCCTCAACATCGTTGCTCCATGCAAAATCGAGAGTCGAATTCATGGATTTGGTTAAAGGGTTGAGTGATCTATCCACTCGACCAACTGCCCGTGGGTCTAGGATTTTTCAAATGACCAATCATTGCCAAGTGATCAACACACTTCTCTCTCTCTCTCTTTTTTTTGTTGTACAAAAATTTGAATCTAAAATCACCAGATTGGAAGATGGAGGTTTGTACTATTAGGTTGTCCGTATGAGGACATTTTTCCTTGTACGAAGTGCAAGGGGAAGTGCATTATTCGCACAAATTTTTTTGTCCCTTTTGGAAATGTTTATCGACTAAAATTAGATGCATGTATGAAGATATGATTATTACAATTAATGTAATAATTATAAGTGCATCGCAGGAGTTTGTAATTACAGATGCTCTATTAATGTAAACATTTAATTATTATAGTTAATTTCTACAGAAATAAAGATACGGTTTAGTGACACTCTGATTTATTATGATCTCCTAAAAGAGGATTAGTTGGAAATAGATTTATTAAAGGTCACATTGCATGATATTTCCATACTACACATCTATATTATAATCCATGTCATTTGATTATATCAATTTACGTGACTACTGATAGGTTGAGTTATGAAAGAAATGTAACAAAAACCGTCTTGATTTTAAATTAATATGATTAATGGGTTAGACTAATTGTAAATATATTTCAGTATTGACAGAAAAGTTGAGTTCATTTGATTATTTCGCAATTATATAATTAAAAGTTTTCACATATAATCAAAACGGGAGATTGTTAGATTATTAATTGAACATTGAGTTTATATGTTACAATAATTATATATTGTATAATGTCATTTAAGTTAAACCCATATGAAAGTGATTTGTTAATTTTAGAAATTTTGGTAATTTTGGTTTAAGTATCTCATGAAATATGGAAATAAATAAATGTGTAAATACCAATTGACATTTACTATTTATGATGGGTTAAATAGAAAATGTTGAAAGATAATTTAAGAACGGTTAGAAAATTACCTAATTTATGTGAATTTGGTAAAGTAATTGGCATGAGGTGATCAGATAGATTTGGAAGATAAAAGTCACCCTACAACTGTAAAAAAGTTATGGTCTCAGATCAATATATCACTCTACTCTTCTGATAACTCCATTATACAGAGAGTTTTGTGAGAATACATTTGACTTGAAAGGCCAAACCCAGGAGTCTGCTCGGACTAGGATCTCATTCAATTCAATTTTCGGCTATGGAATCATATACCTTTTCTATCTGATCTGGGTTTTCAATTTCAGTAATTAAGTTTCCAATTTCAGTGATTTAACATGATATCTGGTAAAGTTTTGTATTAAAATTATTTTCCCATCAATCTTATCCTCCATCGAAAAAGAGGAAGATACTATTTTATCCATTCTCGTTGTGATTCCTCTCTCTCTCCCGTCTCCCTCTCTCTGATTTCAAGGCTAAGAGAGTCAGTATGGTCAAACCCCCATCTCTCTCTCTCTCTCTCTCTCTCTCTCTCTCTCTCTCTCTCTCTCTCTCTCTCTTTCTCTTTCTCTCTCTCTCCACTTTCAAGGCCTTTACACTCGAAGTCAAACCCAATCTTCTCAATCCTCCTCTCGCCATCATCAACTGCTGTTGCAACATCAAGACCTTCATAACTGAAGCCGAAGCTCAACCATGATTGCCACCACCACCACTGATCTAATGCTGCCTCAATTTAGTGGCAAGCAGAGCGAAGTTGTCAAAGACTATCTCAGGTGGATTTTGATTACTCAACTCTCAAGGAGATTTTGGGTTTGAAGAAATGGGGTTAGGCCACGAGTTAGAAATTGAAGAGAGCATTTGCTCGAATAAATCATTGTGATTAGTAGAAGAAGGATCAAAGTAAGGAGTAGTTGAAGAAGTTGAGATATGAAGGTTTTGGACAGACATTGTTGATGGATATAATTGCTTGCATTTTAAGAGTGAGAAAGAGAGAGAGAGAGAGAGAGAGAGAGAGGAGAATAGAAGAGAGAGAGGTATAATTAGAGGAATTAGGGTTTTGTTTTCACTCGTGGGTCATACGAGTCGTGGCTAATATATAATTGACTTGCATGTTTTTAAGGTTCAATACAGAAACAATATTATAATTAGACCGACCCATGAAATGTCTGAGTGATTAGTTGAATCGATCCGACTGGCGGGTGTTCTGATTTTAATAACACTATAGTAGAGTCATGGTGTACTCTCAACCCAAATGGTCTTAACCTTGGTACATTGAACCCTACGATCAAAATTGATTTTGTAGGCATAACAAACAAAACCAAGCACACATAGAAATTAATTTACACATTTTATGTTATGTTTACATAATAAAAATGTAAAATACATTAAAAAAAGGATTTATAAGGTTTTCTAAATTTGGGTCCTCACATGGCAGGTTCTCCAAATATGTTTAGGACTCTCCATATATGCTTACCAAGTTCTACTTCATCATCCCTACACAGTGGTTAGTGTAGCTTGTTTAATTTTTGATCATATATTCAAGTTCCATGAATTACGAGAGACGATTGTAAGTGATAGGGATGTCACTTTCACTAGTATTTTTTTTGCTCTTAACTCTTTTAACTTAGTGGCACACAACTATCAATCAGTTCAACCTAGTACTTTGTGCTATTGAAATGCATTTACGTTGTTTCTCAGGAGATCATCCTCGGTCTTGGTTGGATTAGGTCGCTTGGGGAGAATATTGCTATATTACATGTTATCGTTCTTCATTGAAGGCAACCCCATTTAAGATGGTTTATGGTCACTCACTTCATTATTATCTTATTGTTGAGGCTTGGCTAAGGTTGAAGCTGTTAATTGTGTCTTAGAGAACAAAGAACAAGTCTTACGAAATTCATGTGATTGATTATGTTGGTTAGCTATGCCCACTAAGGGGGCATTTTGGTAATTTAGGGATAATATGATAACTCACATTATCCCATTTACCATCTCACTAATTATTATTTTATTTTTAGAAAACTCCTTAATTAACCTCTATTGTGTACCCTATGTGAAATATGCTTCTTCTATGGAGAAGATAGTGAGATGGCTAGGGTTTCTAGAGATACACACATCTCTAGAGAGAGGGATACTATGAGGGTTTGAGAATTTTCCATAGGAAAATTTCCATCGTCAAAGGATTCACCGAACGATGGATTGAGGTGTCGTAGATATGTGATGGTGGTTCGATTTTTGTGATCCCCATCCCGATAGGGTAATCCGTACGAGAGACATCGTGACTACGTTGGATTTTTGGAAACCTTACACGTTGAGATATTTATCCAAAAAATTCCGAATTATTTTATTACGCTTCAACATACGCATGATGTATCGATTAAATCCAACATTGATATCAGAGCCAAATTCATAGGATTTAATTATTTCAAAATTTTTGGGTATAAAAATATAGGATTAAAAATTTGTGACTCGAATCACGGATAAGTTTCGTGAATCCGATCACACCATGATATTGTCCATAATATGTAGATCATGAAAATAATTTTTTAGCAATTTTTGTAACACTTTAAGGCAATGAAATGTGAAGTCAAAGTTTCAGACCATAATGGTGTCCGAAACTTAAAACCTTACATCTATGGCTTTAGATAACAAACTGATCTATGAGAAGGGTTTATACATGTTTCTCATGCATAGATCTACATTTTGCATATATTTATTGTTTGTTTAGGATGCCAAAAATTGGGTTTCAAAAATGGTCACGAATGGCCGAAACCTTAAATGTTTGATTTGTCGAGATTAGGGACTAAATCCAACAAAAATTGAGACAAGGATCGTTGGATGACGCTTAATTGGATTTTTCTGACGAAAATCTTACCGAAAATGAGTTTTTCATAAACCGGGTCGAAAGACCAGGTTACAGATCCGTCGGGCAATAAAGAAAGCATCCAGACCCACGGGCTCATGGACAACACGCGCGGAGAGGCGCGTCTAGGAGCAACAAGATGGCACGTGTGCTTCACGCGTGAACCGGGCGTGCGAAGCTGTAAGATGCTAGTTTAGGTCGGACCCCTGACTCAAATTTGACTCGCGTACCGACAGGGTCAGGTCGGACACAACCTATTAACCAACTGGTCGGGTCAACCCTGAACTGTTGATCAACTCGATCACCGACTTGGGTGACATGGCTCAGCGTGTGAGCAGAGTGCCGCAATTGGGCGCACATGAGCCTAGCCGCGCTAGGCATGTGGTGGTACATGTGAGGCACACCGCGCGTCTAGCGCATGTGACAGGCGGCTGCTAGCATGTGGAGATGCGCCGCCAGCGTATGGACCCCAGCAGCGCATCATGTCATCTGAAATTGAATTTTTTCAATTTTCTGAAAGTCCTATATCTATATTTGTGACTTTTGTGAGTTTTGTGTTCCGAATCCAACTCTGAATGGTAAGATTCGATTCCGGGTTGTGGTGTATGATATCCGTTGACTCATACGCTCGCTTTGAGATCTATATTTAAGTTATTTTAGACTTGTTGATTTGTAGGGTACACAAAATGTAATAGTAAGTATCACTAAGTCACAAATGTTTCTCTTACTATATTGAGAACTGTCGTATCAGATTCTTTTTTGCAATGAGAGTAAACTAAATAATATAATCTGTGAGATTTCATACCATAAATTTAGTTTATTCTTGAGAAACAAAATCTGTTTGAAATTATTAAAGAAAAGAACTGATCATACAATGATACAACATTTGATACAAATGCCGAGTATGATTGTCAAGTTAAAAGAATACGGACGAGCTTATTTCTGATGATAATCAGGTACTGGGTGTAATCCAGTCTTTTGTCTGATTCATGGGAAATCATGAAAATATACCTTACGTGTGACGAGAGTATTAGTTTTTTCGCTAATATGAGTAGGAATTGTATGCTCGAAGAGGAGCGTCTGGAAGTGAGTAGGCCACACTCGAGTCATGCTTATGTAGAGGAGTTGAGTAATAACTCCCATGGCGCTAAGCCAAAAGCATAAGCATGTGAACGAAACTCGAGATCCGAGAAATAAAAACCATTTGAGAAAATCGACAATAAGGTACAAAAGCACAGGAAAAAGGATTTTGACAATACTAATGCGAAGTGTTACGTTTAAGGTAGATTTGGTCATTTCATTCGTTAGTATGATGAGCGGAAAGAATATCCTTCTTCTTTACGCGGTTTGAACTTTGGCTCATCTAATGTGATATTCGCTGATTTCTTTTCTTTGTGGATTGTAAAATCAGAAGTTATCAATCACGTAACTCAAGACAAGAGCACATAAATAGAATTTCGCCAAGTGAATGCTCAAGTTAGAAGGATTTATGCGTGAAACAAAGCATTTGTCATCATCAGAAAGATCGACACTTGCTATGACGTTCCTTATACTCCGAGTATTCGACGAAACTTGAATTTGGTACCTTGTCTAAGATTAACTAGGATATACATAAAATCATATGTTTTATTAAATACAACATCTTTTTGATTTGTTCTGGTTTTGATCTATGATGGATGGAATGCATTGGGTGCTACTCCTAATTGTTTTCTTGTCATTCTTATATTGCTTTTACATCTTATTGCGTAGATGATGATATAAATGAGTGGCATAGTAGACTTCGATATATAGAGTAAGAGATGATGAATCGGTTAGCAGCAAGTGATTTGTTGGACATGTTGACCAGATTCGAGTTGCCTGTATGCGATTTTTGCCTAGCCAGCAAAACGACAAAAAAACCATTTGATAATACAATGAGAGTTGGGACTCCATTGCAGTTAGACCACTCCAACTGTCTATGGCCTTATGAGCATAAGAGACTAAAATGGAGTTGTGTACGTTATGACGTTCACCACGTTTCGGTTCATATATCTGATCTCGCACAAGTCTGAGGTATTAGAATATTTCAAGAAGTTTATTAGCGATATTGAGAGTCAGTTAAACTTGAGAGTGGAGACTCTCAGAACCGATCGAGAGCACGAGTATTCGTCTAAACTATACGAGAGAGCTCTGTTTTGAGAAGAATATCACGAGACACCTGACTATTCCTGCTATTTCTCAGCAGAATGGAGTAGCCAAGATAAGAAATAGAACTTTGTTGGAAATTGTGAGGTCTATGATATCGCAGATCAATATGTCCGTCTCCTATTGGGGAGATATTTTATTGATTGCTGTCTACGCCTTAACTGTGTCTCATTAAAGTCTGTAATCAGTACCCATATGAGCTTTGGACAGAGAGATAGCCTGACCTTAGCCACTTGAGGTTTTGGGGTTATACCGCATTTTCTCACATCTACACGGCAACTTAGGCATATGAGAAAATATGTGTTTTTAGGTGAACATACAAACAACATGGTTATTGAGATTGAGTCTCGTAATACCACATTCATTGAATTATTTCCCTAAGAGATGTGAAATCAATAAAGACATTACCTCTATAAGATGGTTGAGCCAAGTGGCTTGGGGAACTCTATGGCAAGATACAAAATCCACTACGGATCTTGATTCTAGTGGGAGCGATCCATCTAAAGGTAAAGATTTTTCTCTCCTCGTACGAGTATCGAGAATGCGTACTTAAATGTTGCTTCTCGATTGATTGTGACCCCCTCATTGTGACTCTAAAGGATGATGAGAAATAAAAAACGGTCTACGAAACTCTTGAGGGTTCTACGACAAACCATTTGTTGAATGCCATAAATAAAAATAAGGAGTTGATAAGAATCAACGGAGTCTGAAATCTAGTTGATTTGCCAAAGGGTAGAAGGACTATTGGAACAAGTAGGTTTTCAAGATCAAGAGAAAGGTCGATGGATTGAAAGAAAGGTATAAGGCCCATCTAGTAACCATGATTACACTTAGACTAAGGGTTTGGACTATCGGGAGTCATAGTCCAATTTATCTTGATCTGTTTATTTTTAACGATTGTCATGAACATGGATCTGTAGAGAGACATAAGGACCGCTTTTTGTAATGGAAGTCTGGATGAGGTGATTTCCATGAAACATCCCCCTGGGTTCATTCTAATAGATCAGGTGGATAAGGTCTATTGGATTTGGATATCAACATACAACCTAAATAATCATCCAGACGGTGGTACCCGAGATTTCACGAGAATGTGATATCTTACGATATTATGATGATCGAAGAGGATCATTGTGTTTATCTAATACGTTCCAATAACTCTTTAATGATCATGTTCTTTGTTGGAAATTATTGTATTGTCTCCTTAGTTTTAATGATAACAAAACCGCTCATAGTATTCTAACAATTTTATTTAGTGTGCAGAGTTTATATTTATTAGAAAAATTTTATTAAAGAAAAGTTATAAAACCAGTCATAGAATTAGTCATGGAAGCAAGGTTTATTTGGGCCATGGAAGTAAGATTTTTTTATTTTTGTTGAACACCCAGCTAACAAGGTAAATGTAGTTTGGATACTACACTTAACCTATCATTGATCCTAGGTGTATACAAAAATATCCCAACATGAGAACACTTCATATTCCACCACTTAGAAATTTTTCTAAGTATAAAACAATGATCATTTGATCATATTTGCACGTTCATATCTTCCTATATGCTAAAATACTTTCAATATCGAAAATTGTGTTTCAAAGAGGATATATGGAACATCAAATTCAAGTAATTACAGTACAATTATCTTGTTGGAATGGTGGAGAAAATTCGGCTAGAAGTTGTTTGGTCACTCATTTTACATAGTAGAATTTCTGGACAGAATATGATTTTCAGTGGGTATTTGGATCTCGATAACTTCACTACAGGTCAGAAACTTATGAGTTTATTTATTCAATATTATTATACTATAGATAAACAACAATTATGATGATTCGTGACACATTTACCTTGAGATTTTGGTAGAGAAATAAATGGGCAAAGTTGACTAGTTGTTCTGAAAAATTCAGAACATAATGTTAATTTTCTGAAGCTATTTTCGAATTTTTTGGGAAAACAATCATTTAAATATAATCCAACCAACTTTTGAATATCTTAGAGGGATGTTTAAAATTCAGAAGAAAAATATTTACTGTTGGTAAATATCATTATTCAAGGAGAATTTGAAGACTATTTTTCAGGAGGTTGGTAGAGCTGTTGCTCGTAACTTTAGGAAGTTTTTACTGCAAAGATTTTGAATTTTAAATGGGCAGATTTTTTAGCAATGGAGGGTTTTCGAAATTCAAGAGAGTAGAGAGCATTGAACAGCAAACTTTCACAGAAAAAAAGAGCAATGCAATTCCTAAATTCTGAGAAACAAAATTTTGTATTCTGAAAGAATATGCTACTGCTACATTTCTGATTTTCTACCTCTATATCCATTTATTCAAATATTGTTTGAGTTGTAAAAGAGTATTGTGTGAGTGAGTCATTGTATGAGTTATCTTCCATTATTAGACGAAAGAATTTTCATGGTATGAAGATCATAGGTCGACAAGTGAAGTGTATGTTGTTGATTCGATCATAGTGGAAACTAGCTATTGGCTAGACTCTGGCTTGGTTGGTCGGAAGAGTGGACGTAGATATAAAACCGAACTAGTATAAAAACATATTTTTACTCTTATCTCTTTCATTACATTAGATTGACCATAGGTTTAATTATTGAATATAGGTGGAGTTAGATTTTTGAAAAGCCAATTTAGAACAACCAATTCAACCTCCCATTCTTGATTGTCTTTGGGACCAACAATTGGTATCAGAGCAAATTCTTTACCCTATTAAAGAGACCTCTTTAGAGTATTTAATCCATGGCTTTTCCCTATAACTATAGTCAGGTTGTGAACAAAACACCATATTTTGATGGTGCAAACTTTTCCCATTGGAAATGTAGGATGGAGACATTCATTCAAACCACTGATTATGAGGTTTGGGAAGTGATTATTTCTGAAAATTTAGAGGTTAAGTTGCTCATAATCACAAAGGATGACAAGAGAAAGATATCTATTAATTTTCGTGCTAAACATTTGCTTTTATGGGCAATCTCACAAACTAAATTTAATGTAGTTTCTTCATGTGCAACAGCAAAGGAAGTCAGGGACAGGTTATGCATTACACATGAAGCAACCAGCACTGTCAAAGAGACTCGATCAGTCTCTTGATGCAAGAATATGAATTGTTTCGATTTCAGTAAGGAAAAAATGTAAAGGATATGTTTAATAGATTCTCTACAATAACTAACAAACTTGATTCACTTAGAAAAAGAATTTTAGATTCAAATCAAGTGATGAAGGTTTTCGAGTCTTGCCAAGAACTTGGGATGCCAAGAAGACTGCTATTGAGGAAGCACAAGACTTGAACAAGCTATCACTCAACAAATTGAGAGGAAAATTGATATCCTATGAGGTTAAAGTTTTTCATACTGTAGAATTTGAAAATAAGAAGAAGTCTATAACATTTACGACTAAAGAAAATGAGAATTTTACATAAGAAGATAGCAGTGATCAAGACATCAACATGCTGGCCAAGAAACTCTCTTGTGGTAAAGGATGAGGTGATCTCTCATAATTCAATAAATATTGTTGAATCTGACAACATGTTAAGTATATTTTCAGAACTGAAAAATAAAGTTAACATATTGAAAAATGAGAAGGATTTGTTTAGGCAAACCAAGAACTTGTTGAACTTTGAAAATGAAACCATCAGAGCTGAAAATGAGTACTAAAAACTAAAAATTGTGGACTGAAAAATAGAATTGCTGAACTATCAAAATCAATAGACAATACATTTCAAAAGTTTAATGAGAGTGATAAAAAATTAACCAAATTACTTTCCATACAAAGAATGGATTTTTTCAAAAAAGGTTTAGGTTATGTTCATGATCATGATATAGTATCGACTTCTAACAATAGCTGATTTGTTAGAGCTGCAGAAACAGAAAATAACAGTATAGTTTTGCCTGCAATAAATACTCACAGAATCTTACAAGTGACTGCTGAGAAAAACAAGATCCATACTCAAAAAATGGTCCAACAAACCACACAAAATCTGCAAGACACAAACTCACATTCTGCACAATATATGCACAGAAACTTTTCTCAAAATGTAAAAAAATATTACAAAATGACACACAAAAATGGACACAGAAGTAACCATAAAAGCACCTATGGAAATACCCATAGAAAATCTGGTGAAAAATAGTATTTTTACAGAAAATTTTATTCTGAATTTAGATATAACAAATTTGACAGTATGCAAAATTATTTTACTTATAGACCTAACTATGCAAAAAATAAAAATAATATTGCTTCATGTTATATATGTCATAAAATTGGTCATTTTGCTAAAAGTTGTTTTTTGAACAAACTTAGTGCTCATCAAAGCAAATTTAACACATATACAAATTTGTCTTGAAAATGATCCAAATATGTTTGGGTTCCCAAGAACAGATAATTGTTTTTCTTTATGTGCAGGAACAAGAGGCAAAAATAAAAAAAATGGTATGTTGATAGCAGAAGCTCGAAAGAAGAAACCATAGAGTGGTGACCTTTGGAGATAATCAAAAAGGCAAAATAATTGAAAAAGGTACAAGAGGTATAAATTCTATCTCAATAAAAAATATGTTTTTTGTTGATAAATTGATATATAATTTGTTGAGTGTAAGCTAATTGTGTGATTTATGTTACAATGTGTTATTCAAAAGTGATAAATGTATAGTGTTAGATAATGAGTTGTATGAATAAATTTTTGAAAAAATAAAATTAGGTAATATCTATATAGTAGACTTTACAATGTCAAATAATTTAAAAGAAAATTGTTTGATATTATTTAATAATGATATATTTAAATTGTATAAAAAAACTAGATCATATAAATTTCAAGAAATTAGAAAAATTGTCCAAAAAAATTATGGTTAGAAAAATTTCTGAATTTTTATTGAAAGAACCTATAACATGTAGTGCATGTTCGTTGAACAAACAAGTAAAAATATCATTTAAGAGTAAAAATTACATTTCCACATCTAGACCACTAAAAATATTGCATATGGATTTATTTGGATCGGTTAGGAACTTAAGTTTTGGAGGAAACAAATATGAACTAGTTATTGTTGATGATTTTTCTAGATTCATTGGATTTTATTTTTAACCCACAAAAATGAAACTTTTGAAACATTTAAAATTTTTGTAAAGAAAATTCAAAATGAAAAAAATTTAAAAATAGTGAGTTTTAGAATCAACCATGGAAAAAAATTTGATAATTTAGATTTTATACAATATTATGATAAAAAGGGAATTAATCAAAAATTTTCATCAGTTTATACATCACAACAAAATGGGATTGTTGAACGTAAAAATAGAACCATTCAAAAAATGACTAAAATTATATTAAATGATAGTGGTGTTAAAAACTATTTTTGGACCGAAACCGCATCTACAATATGTTATATAATAAATAGAGTCTACACAAAACGTATGACAAACAAAACCCCCTATGAAATTTTTAAAAAAAGAAAACCAAATATCTCTTATTTTCATACATTTGGATACACATACTTTATTTTGAAAAATAATATGAATATTAGAGATAAATTTGATAAAAAAAACCATTGAAAGAATATTTCTAGATTATTTTTTAAATAGCAAAATTTATACAGTTTTCAATAAAAAGTTTAAAATTATATAAAAAACAATAAATGTTAAGTTTCATGAAAATGAATTTCAAAATGTTGAAATAAAAGATGATCATGAAATCTCCCTTGAAAATCAAAATGTAAAACAAGATGATCAAAATGAACAAAGAGAGCAAATTATTAGATGTTGAAAATTTTTATCTAGTCATTCACTTAATAATGTAATATAAAATGTAAGTAAAGGAATAAAAACTAAATCAAATTATAGAAATATTAAAAATCAATTCTCTTTAATCTCTATCATAGAATCGAAAACAATATAAGAAGCCGTAGAAGATGAAAGTTTGATAGAGGCTATACAAGAATAATTAAATCAATTTAAAAGAAACAATATTTGGACTTTAGAACCGAAACCCAAAGATAAATCAATAATTGGAATTAAATGAATTTTTTGAAATAAATTGGATGAAAATGGAAATATTGTAAGAAATAAAACTAAATTAGTTACAAAAAGATATTCACAAGAGTAAGGAATTGATTATGATAAAACATTTGCTCCTATTGTTAAATTAGAGGCTATTAGACTACTTTTAATTTTTACATGTTTTAAAGATTTTAAATTATATCAAATGGATGTTAAGAGTGCATTTTCAAATGGCTACATAAAAGAAAAATTCTATGTTAGTCAATCACCCGGTTTTGAAGAATATAATGAGAAAGATTATATCTATAAATTGTAAAAAGTATTGTATGGTCTAAAACAACCAACAAGGGCATGGTATAATAGACTAAGTGAAACCTTGTGAAAAATAATTTCAAAAAGAGAAATGTGAACACTACTTTATTTATCCAACATGTTAATGATGATATTTTTGTTGTTCAAATATATGTTGATGATATTGTGTTTAGATCTACAAATGAACATTTGTGTGATAATTTTAGTAATATCATGAAGAATGAATTTGAAATGTCAATGATGTATGAATTAAATTTCTTTTTTGGATTACAAATTAAACAATTTTCTCAATATATATTTATAAGTCAAGAAAAGTATACAAAAGAATTAATTAAAAAATTTGGTATGAAAAATTCAAAATATGTTAATACCCCTATATCTATCTCTATTAAATTAGATCTAGATGAAGAAGGTAAAGATATGAATGAAAAACTCTATAAAAGTATGATAGGATCATTATTATATTTGACCACTTCTAAACTCGATATCCTATTTAGTGTATGTCTATGTGCAAGATTTCAAAACAAATCTAAAAAATCTCATCTTAAAGCCACAAGAAGAATTTTAAAGTATATAGCCGGTACTAAAAATCTAGGAATATGGTATCCAAATAATTCAAATTTTAAATTAATTGGATATTCGGATACCGACTATGCTGGTTGCAAAATTGATTGAAAAAGTATTTCAGCTACTTGTCAATTTTTAGGTGATAGAATCATAAGTTGGATATCTAAAAAACAAAATTCAGTTGTATTGTCAACAGCCTAATCGGAATATGTCTCAATAGAAAATTGTTGTACTCAAATTTTGTGGTTAAAACAACAACTTAGAGATTATAGGTTAAATTATAAAAATATTATCATAAAATATGACAATACAAGTGCAATTTGTCTTACCAAAAATCCCATAAATCATTCAAAATCAAAATATATCGAAATTAGGTACCATCTTATTAGATATCATGTTTTAAATAGAGATATAATTTTGGAATATGTAGAGACGCAAAATCAACTTACCGATATTTTTATAAAACTTTTAGACAAAAAAAGATTTGAAAACATTAGAAATGAAATAGGAGTGTACTTTCCATTTTAAAATAAACAAAAAAATTTTTCGGTATATAGAAGTTTCAGTTGAAAGCCCACATAAAGCCTCTGCAGCAAACAGTCCATCTCTCTCTTCGAAAGCCCTAACAGAGATCCCCAAATTTCAAACCCTAAATGGCTACACGCAAATCTTCAAGAATCATGGGAAGAACTCCAAAGAATCCATCTTTTTTACACATTAACATCTCAAGCTTTGATTCTTCAAGTTCTGAATCTTCCACTTCTGATCCTTTAAACCTTTGTTTCAATCATGACGCTCAGAACCCTAGGTCAAATTCGACACAGTCTCGTGATTTTGATTCTCAATCAACTAAATATCAAGCTTATTACTCGATTCAAGAAAGCCATCAAATCTTTTCAGAAAATTAGTTATTTCAACCTCTTCGAATCCAAATTCTTACACTCCGTCACGTCCAATCATGTTCGAAGTTGGCTTTTGTAGGTTCGTAGACTTCAACTATTTTAAGCAAATGAGTTTGGAAATGTGAACTATTCTTGAGAGGATCAGAAGTGTTGGTTTGTGCAACACAAACCAAAACTGTATTAAGAAGGTAATCTTTGATTTTTACAAGAACTTAGATATTGAAAATTCTGATATTTTGAGATCAAGAATATTGGGTATTAGAGTTGAGATTACCAAGAATGATATTACTCATTGTTTGAGACTTAAAAGAACAGATGATCAGTCTCTTGAAAACATGAGGAAAAGAAATATTTATCAATTGTTTGATACAAATTCTAACTCTAGAATTGGATATCTATATGAGAAGGATTTTCCTTTATTAGTTAGAATACTGCACATGGTTGTTGTGATATGCATAATTCCTAAGTATGGAAGCACAACTACAGTGATTGTGGAGGATGCTAAAATTCTAGTTACAATGCTTTTTATGAGAGAACTGGACATGGTTAATGTGGTACTTCATCACATTCATAAAAACAAAAGCAGCAAATCGTATGGAAATATTCTTATGAGGTTATTTGAATTTAAAGAATTTGATTTTTCAGCTCTCAGAGATCCTATCCTAAAGCCATCTGTCTTAGGAGAATCAATAGTTTCTCATATGGAAATAACAATTTCTAACATTAATGTTTGGAAAACCAATGATAATTCTTTTTGGAAAGGCAAATTTCAAGGAAATGGTGGCATAACTTGTCCATTTTCTGAACCAGCCAATGAAGACATTCCAAGCTCCACTTTTATTCATGGTGAATCTTCAAGGAGAAAAAATAAACATGCTAAGTTTGATGATGATGACTGGAAGGAAAGGATTGAAAAGAAGCTTGATATGTGTCTAGAACAACAACGAGACACTCAATCTAAACTCACTAAAGTTCTGAATTTGCTGTCAAAGAATTCATCCTAGACTTAGATACTTCTTGTTTTGATTTTCTGGTTTATAGGATTTTCTTTATCTATCTTTAGCTTTAATGTTCTGATAAGCGCCGGCTCCTTTATACTTCAATGATGTATTTTTTGTGTCAGACTTCAATGAAATTTCCTGTTTTCGTCTATCCATTGTTATGATTAATTTATTTTTGATACAACAAAAAGAGAAAGAATAAGGCTAAACAAAAGAAAGACAGCACTGTAAATCAAACTTCTGTCAAATCAAATTTCTGCACAAAAGAAATTAAACTTCTGCACAAAAAATAAATGAAAGATAGCACTACAAATTGCATAAATAGAAGACTGCACACATTGAAGGGAGAACAAAGAACAAATAATAAATTTTATGCTTATAAGGACAATAAACAAAGGCATAAACTTAGAAAGAGTTTTGAAATGAGAGATAAATGTCATTTTATCATTTGGACATGAATGAGCTTTATTTTTTTTTTATATATTTGAGAAGTGATATAAATGTGTTTTATTGAATTCTTTTGTGACATTTTTTTAAGGTTTTGTTATCATAAAAAAGGGGAAGAATGTTGAAAATTGTTGTGTTGTCTCCTTAATTTTGATGATAACAAAATCATTCATAGTGTTTTAACAATTTTATTTAGTGTGCAGAGTTTATATTTACTGAAAAAATTTTATTAAAGAAAAGTTATAAAACCAGCTATAGAACTAGTCATGGATGCAAGGCTTATTTGGGTCATGGAAGCAAGATTTTTTTTTATTTTTCTTGAAGACCCGGCCAACAAGATAAGTATAGATTGGATACTACACTTAAACTATAATTGATCCTAAATGTATAAAAAAAATGCCCCAATATGAGAACACTTCATATTCCACCACTTAGAAATATTTCTAAGTATAAAACAATGATCATTTGATCATATTTGGAAGTTCATATCTTCCTATATGCTGAAATATTTTCAATACCGAAAATTGTGTTTCAAAGAGAATATATGGATCTTCAAATTCAAGTAATTACAGTACAATTATCTTGTTGGAATTGTGAAGAAAATTCTGCTACAAATTGCTTGGTCACTCATTTTACATAGTAGAATTTCTGGACAGAATATGGTTTTTAGTGGGTATTTGGATCTCGATAACTTCACTACAAGTTAGGAACTTATGAGTTTATTTATTCAACATTATTATACTACAGTTAAACAGCAAATATGATGATTCGTGGCACATTTACCTTGAAATTTTGGTAGAGAAATAAATGGTCAAAGTTGACTAGTTGTTCTGAAGAATTCAGAACATAAGGTTAATTTCCTGGAGTTATTTTCAAATTTTTTGGGAAAGTAATCATCTAAATATAATGCAACCAACTTTTGAATATCTTAAAGAGATATTTAAATTTCGGAAGAAAAATATTTACTGTTGGTAAATATCATTATTCAAGGAGGATTTGAATCCTATTTTTCAGAAGGTTGGTGGAGCTATTGCTGGTAACTTTAGGGAGTTTTTATTGTAAGGATTTAGAATTTTAAATGGGCAGATTTTTCAGCAATGGAGGTTTTCAAAATTCAAGAGAGTAGAGAGTATTGAACAGCAAACTTTCACAGAAAAAAAAAAGCAATGCAATTCCTGAATTCTGAGATAGATAGCAAACTTTCACAGAAAAAAAAAGCAATGCAATTCCTATATACAAAGTTTTGGATGATTTAGGAGTTATGACAGATAGTAAGAGGTCAGCGATGATTATTATGATAATCAGACCTCATTGTCAACAACTAAGACCCTAAGTATCATAGTAAAGCCAAACATATTGATACCGAAGACCGCTCTATAAGAGATATTAACGCGAAGAGTATTGTGACAATTAAGTACACCTTAATATATAGTATCGTGGTTGATCCCTTCATAAAACCTATTGTGAGAGACTCCTTTATGAGATAAGAAATCATTGGATTTAGTAAACTATGATATTTCTCATTATGTACTATTTTTTATGCTTATTGAAATATATGGCATGCGTGCATTATTAAGTCACAAGTTTATTATTTCATACACTTATTTGTTGTTATATATCTTGTGAGATGTTGTGATAAAAAGATGTATCAAACAGGTATGGTCGACTCTCTCACACGAGTGACCATCTCCAACTCCGAATAAGCGAAAATGAGACGGTTTGTAGTTGTAAAAAGTTTTGACAGTGACCCTGCTAAAATATAAGTCACCCTAATATATGTTCAGGATGAAATCATTTGTGATATGAACGACATAGAAATACTCACATCCATGTTGTTTGTAAATAATCAGATTTAAGATCTTAGATATCACCTGTGATTAGTGATATTGTCTTTGAGATACTTTTTTGAGATCTCTGGATAAAGTCTTATGTGTAAACTGAATCCAATACATGTATAGTGTTAGAGAAATATGACATATGCCCTTGAGAGATGGAGGAATAATACTATGGCACGTGTTTTATACCACGTGTAATGAGACGATAATGTGATCATGATCCCCGTTCCCATTGTGTGAGACTCAAGATCCATTGGGAGTGATCTCTTGTACCCTTATTACTTTTGGCTATTTCTAAAAGTTTTGATTCAATATTGGTACTTTAATCTGTTTACCTATGACCCGACAAATAAATTGAGATTTAAGGGGCAGGTCAAGGAAAACAGTTAAATTGAGACTAATAGATTTGAGTTTGAAAAAAGAAAGACCAATAAACATTATATCATTGTATTGTATTCACAAGTCGACCTGTTATATTAATCCATATTGGGATTTAAATATAATAGTGAATACATAGTCGAGCAAATGATTAGTGATCACTTTTGATGAAAAAAGTGGCTCGATAAATGTAATTGCATTGGGTTTGGAGTACAACAAATTATTCTTTTTTATACTAACAGTGACTTCTCGATCATCTTAACAGGTGCATCAAGAAATTTTTGTTTGCAGGTGTACTCGTCGGTCGCATGATACCCAATCCTGTATGAAAGTCCGACAAGGTGATATAATAGATCGCATAAGTTGTAATCTTGTGACGGATGTAAAATATCCTCATGTGCAAGTGGAGATGTTGGTTATGTATACCCACTGAGAGGACATTTTGATAATTTAGGGATAATGGGGTAACTCCCATTATCCCATTTACTACCTTATTAACCATTATTTTATTTTTGCAAAACTCCCTAATTAACCTCTAGTGTGTACCCTACGTGAAACATGTTTCTTCTACAGGGAAAATAGTGAGATGGCTAGGGTTTCTAGAGACACACACATCTCTAAAGAGATGGAATACTATGAGGGTTTGGGAATTTTCGTGTATAAAAATCTCCCTCACCAAAAGATTTACCGGACGATGGATTAAAGTGTCGTGGATTTGTGATGGTGGTTCGGTTTTTGTGATCGCCATCCCGATCAGGCAATCCATTCAAGGGATATCATGACTACGTTGGATTTTTGGAAACCCTACACGTTGAAGTATTTACCCGAAAAATTCTGAATTATTTTATTACGTTTCCACATACATATGATGTATCGATTAAATCCAACAGCTTACGACAAGTTTAGGCAACAATGAAATCTATTTATGATTCATGTCATTGCAAGGAGCACTTTTTTAGTTGGTGATTATGTCTTCTTAAAACTCCATCCTCACCGTTAGCTTTCGTTAGTAACAAGAAGGAATTAGAAGTGAGCTCCCAAATTTTATAGCCCTCTTGAAATCATTTCAAAAAGAATTAATGCCCACGTGGGGCATCTTTCAATGTTTGGAAAATAAGAATTTTCTTACTTTCCATATTCACAAATGGTAACTGATAAAATTTAAATTTCCTACCATGTGTAGTGACGGAAGGATATAGAAACTAGGGCAAACCCTAGGGATCACTACCACACAAAAAAAAACAATGGTGTAGAGGCACAATTGAGAAAATAGAGAGAAAAATAATTCCCTTGAGAGAGAGCACTAAACAAAATTTTGTGTAGAGAATTTGTGCCATATTTATCATCGGATTTCGATTGCGGTGTTGTGGTACTGAGGTGATAACTCGAGTTTCGTGGTTATCATCCCAACAGCGAGATCATTGGATCGAGATTCGTGGCTCCCTAGATTTTTACGATCTACTCTTTGAGATATGTCCGAAAACCTTAATCTTTAATAATTCCAAAAATTCGCACGCTTCCGCATGTGTATGTGCATATAAATCCAACATTGGTATCAGAGCATATAGGGTTGGATTTATTAGATAATTTTCGAAATATTTTCGAGTATAAAAAATATGGGGTTGCAAAAATGGGTTTCGGGTCACAGATGAGTTTCATGAATCCGAATATACCGTGACGTTACCCATATCACTTAGGTTTTAAATATATTTTTTTCTAAATTTTTGGAATACGTTTTAACCATAAAATTAAAGTTAAAGTTTTCGGTTCTAAGAGTGTCCAAAACTTAAAAACCTAAATCTATCCGTGTAGAGGGATTTTTGATCTAAATAAATTACATATTTGTGTTCCATGTGCATTGATCTACGATTTGACATGCATTTTACAATGAGTGGTTGCCGGAAATTGGGTTTTTCGACGAGGCCGCGGAGGGCCAAAACTTGTATATTTGATTCGTCGTGTTTAGGGCTTGAATCGACAAAAAAAAATGAGTTTGGAATATTTTGGGAAGTCCAAATATATTTTCCGGCAGAAATCGTCGTAAAAAAATTAGTCGGAATAGGTTTTCAGAGAATCTGGTCGAAAAACCCGATTGCTAACCCGTCGGGTAAGGAAGAAGATATCCAAACCCATGGGCGTGTGCAGGACACGCTCACAGAGGCGCATCCAGCAGCAACCGGTGGGTACGTGGACCTCACGCGCAAGCAAGGCGCGCGAGCAAGGTGCGTGAGCCGGTTTGGAACCGGATCGGGTCGAAGCGGGTCAAGATCCGACCCATGAACCGACACGTGTCGGGTCGGACCCCAACCCATTTATCGCAAGTCAGGTCAACCCCTGACCGTTGACCGATCCGACGGACTCGGCTCTGAGCGTAAGGGAGCGTGAGTTGCACGTCGCGACTGGGCGCGTGTGAGCCAAGCCGTGCCACGCTCGTGAGCCGAGCCGCGCCAGGCGCGTGGCAGCGTGTATAGCGCGCCGCGCGTCTGGCGCGCCACGCGTCTGGCGTGTGACAGAGCCTACAAACGCGCCGCCGGAGCTCGAAGGCACGTAAGGACCCCGGTAGCATGTTAAGTCATCCAAAATTGAATTTTTTCAATTTTTTGGGTCCTATGTGCATATTTGTGACTATTTGTAGGATTTTATGCGCCGAATTAAAGTCCGGATAGTGAGATGAGATCCCGGGTTGTGGTGTATGGTGTCCGTAGACTCATACGCTCATTTTGGGGTCAAACTCGATTCATTTTGGATTATTAATTCGTAGGGTGCACAAAATTGTAGGAATAAACATTATTAGTCATTGACGTCTCTTTCTTTCTATGTGACAGAGACTATGGCTACAACAAAAAGTATCATCTCGTTAAGGGAGACAAGTTGATCAATGACAACTATGAAATTTGGCACCGTAAAGTTCAATTTGTCTTCAAAGAGCAAGACCTAACGGAGGTTCTACTACCCGAGATGACAGATCCCGGGGTGGGTGATACGCCTCAAGCGAAACTAGATAAGGAGGCGTATCGTGCATGGAAGAAGAAGGATGGCCAAGCTAGGGTCATCCTCCTTAGCAGCATGCACGATAATCTAATTCCGGTGTACGAGCAATATCCTACTGCGATGTCAATTTGGAGTGCTCTGAAAGAGTACCTTAGCTCCCGGTCAGCTCCTGAGCTGAGGATGCTGACCTATAGGTTCATCACCTATAAGAAAAGACCCGATCAGACTATGAAACAGCATTTGATGCACATGTCGAGTATGATCGTTTCTCTAAAGAACATAGGGGAGCCGATGTCTAATGAGCTTCAGGTACTGGGAGTAATCCAGTCCTTGCCTGACTCATGGGATATGGTGAAGATCTATCTCACGCACACTAAGAGTATTCGTACTTTCATGGACGTGCGTAGGCATTGTGAGCTCGAAGAGGAGTGCCAGGAGGTGATTAGGTCGGTTTCCGGTCATGCCTATGTGGTGGAGTTGAGTAAGGGCTCCAAGGGCGTCAAGCGGAAATGGGGCAAGCATGACAAGAAACCTAGCCAGGCTAAGAGGAAGCCATCAGCGAAGACCAAGGACAGAGGGTAGAAACGCAAGAAAATGAGCTCGACAAGAGCAGAGTCCGATGCTACGTTTGTGACAAATTTGGGCATTTCGCTCGCTAGTGTGGCGAGCGAAAGGTATGTCCTTCTTCTTTACATGGTGTGAGTTATGTTTCATCCACTGTGATACTTACTAACTGTTCTCCTTTGTTGATTGTAGACTCAGGAGCCTCCGACCATGTAGCTCGATATAAGAGCGCATATGTGGAGTTTGGCCGATTGAGTCCCCAAGTGAGGAGGCTATACGTGGGGAACGGAGCATTTGTGGTTGTAAAAGGGATCGGTACATGCAAGCTGATGCTGCCAAGTAACCAAGTCCTATATCTGCATGATGTGCTGTATGCTCCTGAAATTCAGCGAAATCTCATATCTATCCTTTGTTTAGATCGTTTAGGATACTCTGTCAATTTCAAAAATTTGAGTGTTTCTGTCATCTACAATAACTTTATTTTATGTACTGGTTTAGTCCATAATGGATTTTATGCGTTGGATTTGGTTTCTTTTATAAAATTTCTGATTTGTCTTCTATTGCGTATACATCTGATAGTATAGTTGATGATATTTTTATTTGGCATAATAGACTTGGCCAAATAGGGCAAGAGAGAATGAACCGGTTAGCTACGAGTGGCTTGTTGGGCCCGTTAACCCGGATCGAGTTGTCTTTATGTGAGTTTTGCCTAGCTGACCTGACAAAGTGACAAGGAAACCATTTGGAAAGGCAATGAGGGCTGAGATCCCATTGCAATTGATCCACTCCAATATTTGTGGGCCTATGAATGTGAGAGCCCGAAACGGAGTCACGTATTTCATTACGTTCATAGATGATTACACACATTTCGGTTACATCTACCTAATCTCGCACAAGTCTGAGGCATTAGATTGCTTCAGGAGGTTTATTAGTGAGGTAAAAAACCAGTTAGACTTGAGAGTTAAAACTCTCAGAATCGATCAAGA
Organism: Dillenia suffruticosa; assembly: GCA_033439265.1. Classification (NCBI taxonomy): domain Eukaryota; kingdom Viridiplantae; phylum Streptophyta; class Magnoliopsida; order Dilleniales; family Dilleniaceae; genus Dillenia; species Dillenia suffruticosa. The sequence continues at coordinate 15,357,222 of JAVTVX010000001.1, forward strand.
ATGCAAGTATTTGTCTGAGGAGTTTAAAGAGATCTATTTCGAGAAGGGCATTACGAGACAGTTGACTGTTCCTGCTACTCTCCAGCAAAACGGGATAGCCGAAGGAAGAAATAGGACTCTGTTGGAGATAGTGAGATCGATGATGGCGTAAGCCAATTTGGCAATCTCCCACTGGAGAGATGCATTGTTAACTGTTGCCTATGTTCTTAACCGTATTCTAACCAAGTCCGTAGTCAATACACCATACGAGCTTTGGACAGGGAGGCAACCTAACCTTAGCCATTTGAAACCATAGGGTTGTGCCGTATACGTTCAAGATTCCTCGCACCCACACTCCAAGTTAAGCCCGTGATGAAAGAAATGTATTTTCGTAAGGTATTCCGAATATTCTAAGGGACATGTGTTCCTAGGTGAACGTACGGATGACACAGTTTCCGAGATCGAATCTCGTAATGCTACGTTCCTAGAAAATGATTTCCCTAAGAGAGGCGAAATCGACCAAGACTTCACTTTTTATGAGATGGGTGAACCTAACGGCCCAATTGAGCCCAACGGTAGGACTCAAGAGCCTGAACAGATCTTGGTCCTAGTGGGAGCAACCCATCTCGAGGTAAGAAGGCTCCTCCTCCTCGTAGGAGTAGTCGGGGACATGTACCCCGACGTCATTTTTTGATAGAAGATAAGATCCTCATCGTGACTCTCGAGGATGATGAGGAACCTCAAACCTTTGAGAAGGCTCTCCAGAGTCCTATGAAGGACCAATGGCTAGAGGCCATGAAAGAGGAGATGGAATCAATGAGGGTCAACGGAGTCTGGGACCTAATTGACCTACCTGAGAATAGAAGGGCCATAGGGAGCAAATGGGTTCTCAAAATCAAAAGAAATGCCAATAGATCGGTGGAGAGATACAAAGTCCGTCTAATAGCCAAGGGTTACACACAGACAAAGGACATTGACTACTAGAAGACTTTATCCCTCGTAGTTAAATTTACATCGATTGTTGCAAGCATGGATCTAAAGTTGCATCAGATGGATGTAAAGACCGTTTTCCTTAATAGAAACTTGGATGAGGAGATCTACATGGAGCAGCCCTCTGGATTTGTTCTAGTAGGTCATGAGGATAAGGTTTGTCGATTTTGGAAGTCGATATATGGCCTAAAGCAATCATCCAGGCGATGGTACCTAAAATTTCACGAGGAGGTGATATCTTATGGTTTTACAATGATCGAGGAGGATTATTGTGTTTATCTGATACGATCTAATGACTCTTTTATGATCCTGTCCCTATATGTGGACGATAAAATGTTAGTTGGGAACAACATTCAGTATCTGATGACGATCAAGATATGGTTGCCATCAAGTTTCGACATGAAAAACATGGGTGAAACTGAGTTCATTCTTGGAGTTAAGATCCAGAGAGATTGATCGAGAAGAATATTGACTCTTTCATAATAGACCTACATTAAGAAAATTCTTGAGCGCTTTAGGATGAGTGATTGTAATCCCATTGATACTCCAATCGCCAAGTGTGATGGCCTGAGTCTTGAGATGTACCCGAAAACTCAGGAAGAAATAAGGAAAATACGTAAAATCCCTTATTCCAGCGCAGTGGGAAGTCTGATGTACGCGATATTGTATACACGACCAGACATACATTACGCAGTCGGTCTGGTGAGTAGATATCAATCAAATCCTAGAATGGGTCACTGGAGAGCAATGAAAAGGATTTTTAGATATCTCAAGGGAACTGCGAGCTACTCCTTATATTATGAGAGAGGCGATTTGCGCCTCATAAGATATTCAGACGCCCACTGAGGCGGTGATCTGGATAAACGCAAATCGATATCAGGTTTTACTTTCTTGCTCAATGTTGGTGTCATTTCTTGGAGTAACAAGAAGCAGACCTGTGTAGCTTTATCTACGATTGAGGCTGAGTTCGTGGTTTACTCAGTCGCAGTTCAGGAGAGTGTTTGGCTCTGGAGACTATTAGATGATTTAGGGGTTGTGGCTGATAGTAGGAGGCCAATGATAATCTACTGTGATAATCAGGCTGCTATCGCCTACACTCGAGACCCTAAGTATCATAGTAGAACCAAACACATCGACACCAGATATAATTTTGTTAGAAACATCATCGAGAAAGGTGAAATAACCGTTAAGTACATCTCGACACATAGCATGCTGGCTGACCGATTCACCAAACCCATCACTAGAGACTCATTTATAGTACATAGAGAGTCATTAGGTTTGGAAATATTTTCACTTTTCTCATTGTACTAAATTGATGATATGATACTTATTATATTTATATATAATTTTATACATTATTCAGTCACATTTAGAATTATTTTGCCTTAAATAATGTACTTATTTATATCATGTATATTTTTTATGTGATAAAATATATGTTAGGCAGACGAGGTCGACTCTCTCACACGAACGACCACCTTCAGCTCTGAGTGAACGAAGATGAAACGGTTTTTAGTCGTAAGAGGCATTGAGAGTGGCCCAACTAGAACAAAAGTGACCCTGATACGTGTTCAGGATGAGGTCATTTAAGATATGACTGACATGGAAATACCCACATCCATGTTGCTTGTGAGTAGCCAGATTTGAGATCTTGAATATCACCTGCGATAGTGATATTGTCTCTGAGATCTCTGGATAGAGTTTTAGAGAAATCTCCACAGTGTTAAAGAAATCTGACATATGCCCTTCTGAGAAATGAGGGATTAACGCTATGATACTTTTTTCATACCGCGTGTGATAGACGACTAGGGATAGTGGGAGTAATTATATGAGACGATGATCTAGTCATGATCCTCGTTCCCACTGTGTAAGACCCGAGATCTATTATGTGAGATCTCTGGTATCCTTATTTTACTTTCGACTGTCTCTATAAATTTTGATTCAGTATTTACTAGTTCAGTCTGTTTACCTATAGTCTGAAAGATAAATTGAGGTCTAAAGGGCAGGTCTAGGAAAACAGCTAAATTTAGGCCGATGGATTCGAGTTTGGGAAGGGAAGACCAATCTACATTATATCGTTGTGTTGAATTCACCGACCGGTCTATTATATATATCTACGTTGGGATACGACGTAATAGTGAATACACATTCGAGTACATAATGGGGATTACTTTCGATGAAAAAAATAGCTCGAATGATGTAATTGTGTTGAGTTTGGGGTATAGCAAGATATTTTTTTTATTTTTAACAACGACTCCTCGAACATCCTAACAGGTGTGTCGAGAAATTTTTATTTGCAGGTGTATTTGCCAGTCGCACGACACTCAATATAGTATGAAAATCCAGTAGCGTGATATAGGAGATCACATGAGTTGTGATCTCGTGACGGATGAAAATGCTCTCGTGTGCAAGTGAGAGATAAAGGAATTAATATCCATGTGGGGCATCTTTACATGTTTGGAAAATTAGAATTTTTTCACTTTCTATATTCACAAATGGTAACTGATAGAATTTGAATTTCTTACCATGTGTGGTGACGGAAAAATATGGAAATTAGGACAAACCCTAGGGATCACTACCACACAAAAAAAATAATGGTGTAGAGGCATAATTGAGAAAATAGAGAGAAAAATATTCCCTTGAGAGAGAACACTAAAGAAAATTATGTGTAGAGAATTTGTGCCGTATTTGTCACCGGATTTCGATTGCGGTGTTATAGTGCTGAGGTGATAGTTCGAGTTTCGTGGTTATCATCCCGACAGCAAGGCCGTTGGATCGAGATTCGTGGCTCCCTGAATTTTTGCGATCTACTCTTTGAGATATGTCAAAAAACCTTAATTTTTAATGATTCCGAAAATTCACATACTTGCGCACGTGTATGTACATATAAATCCAACAATTTTCAAGATTGGTCTAGTAGCATATAATTTAAAGCTACCTGATGGTGCTAAAATATATCCTATATTTCATGTTTCCTGCCACAAGCCATTTCATGAATCCGCTTTAGACATTGAAGTTTCTTTACCTTTGATTCATACCCGTGAATTACGTCCAACTCCGCAATATGTTCTTGATCATCACAACTGCAGGTGTAGATCTGAAGTTCTAATTTATTGGGAAAGCCCGTCATCTATAGATGGCTTCATGGGAAGATGTAACCACCATGGCTGCCTGTTACCAAGATTTTATGTTTGAGGACAAGGACCAACTTGATGGGGTGAGTGATGTCAAAGTGAAAACAAATCTATTTATCAGAAGAGTTTGCCAACAATACTCACATGACAAAAACAAGAGGACAATAGGGAGTAACAGAATGTAAAAAAAAAAAAAAAAAAAAAAAACTTAAGAGAATCAGTTATACTTAGATTAAATATGAGTTTGATTAAATTTGAATTTATAATAAGATGATTACTTTGTTTGTTAGAATCAAAACTTTGAATTCATTTGTAGGATAAAAGTTTTTAAATTTCTGATCAGTCTGTTTAGTTTATTGTTATCTTCTTTTTTGCTAACTTGCATATATACTGTTGGAATATGCCCATTATGGGCATTTGGGTAATTAAGGAATGGGGTAACTCCCATCCTTAATTACCAATTAACCAACCATCAAGTGGTAACCCCCCACCAATTAAGTGAAATTGGTCTTACCTTCCTTCTGTGAGAGGGAACAATGGAGGAAACTCTCATTCTCCTTCCTTGTGGCGTGAACAAGAGTAACCATGTGAAGGAGACCATGGCTAAGGTTTCGCACACTTCTCTAGAGAGAGAAAATAGAGAGAGGGATAAAAATTTTCGCGTAGGAAAATCTCTCATTGTTAAGCAAATCACCGGATGTAGAGGGTTGCGGCGTTGTGACACTGTGGTGGTGATTCGACTAATCTCGTGATCACCATCCCGACCGCGAAATCGGATCAAGGAAAGTGCCGCTTGAAGATTCTACGAATTAAGGTACCCTAAATCCGATCTATTTTATTTTTCAAAAATTATTGTATGCTTCCGCTGCATGAGAATCTTAAAAATCCAACATTGGTAACAGAGTAGGTTGGATTTAATTTAAAAATAATTTTCGGATTTTTCGGGTAGAAAAATATAGGGTATAAAATTTGGGGTCCGGATCACGGATGAGTTTCGTGAATCCGAGAACACCGTAGGAATACCCATAACCCAGGGATTTCAAATATATTTTTTGTTTAATTTTTGGAGCATGGTTGGGCCATGAAAAGTCCGATCGAAGTTTGCGACCCTATGGACATAAAACCCTTAGATCTGTGGCTTTAGAGGGCGGATCGAGGCATGAAAAATTATAAATGAGTTCCTTGCATCTAGATCTACGGTTTTATATATTTTATTATGTGATTTGGATGCTGGAAACTGGGATTTCCGAATGGCCGCGGAGGACCGCGACTGGGGTGATTGAGTCCCACCATTTTTGGGCTTGAATCCTCCTAAAATCGAGTGTAGGATGTTTGGAGGATGCCCACAAATTTTTTCCAATCGAAAAATGCAAGAAAAAATAGTTGAAATCGAGTTTTCCGGAAACCGGGTAAAAAAATCCGTTGTAGGACCCGTCGGGCGAAGAAGAACCGGCCCAGACCCGTAGGCGCGTGACACGCACGCGCCAGGAGGCGCATCTGGCAGGCGCCAGGAGGCGCGTCTGGCAGGCGCGTGTAATGCACGCGCCACACAGGCGCGTGAAGCAAGGGCAGGTAGCGGTCGGGTCGGACCATGACCCGGACCGACACGCAAAACCGACCCGACCGGGTCGGACCGGACCGTTGACCGGGTCAGTCGGGTCAAACTGACCCGTTGACTGAACCGGTCTGACCGGCTCAACACGGCTCAGCGCGTGAGCCGCGCGCCGCGACTGGGCGCGCGTGAGCCGAGACGCGCCAGGCGCGTGGCAGTGCGTCTGAGCCGCGCCGCGCATCTGGCGCGTGAGCCAGACTGCTGCCAGCGCGTGGAGGCGCGTGGCAGCGCGTAAAGGCGCACCGCCGGCGCGTGGAGGCCCGTGGTGGCGCGTGGATCGCACCGCCGGCGAGCGGCGGCACGTGTGGGCTCCGGGCGGCGCGTGAAGTCACTTAAAATTGAATTTTTTCAATTTTTTGGGGGTCCTAAATCCATAAATGTGACTTTTTGTGGGTTTTTGTGTGCTGAATCACAATCCAAATGGTAAGATGCGATTCCAAGTTGTGGTGTATGGTGTCCGTTGACTCATACGCTCGCTTTGGGGTCGTACTCAAGTCATTTTGGTCTTGATGATTCGTAGGGCATACAAAAATGTGATAATAAGCATCTCCAAGTCACAAATATTTCTCTTAATGCGTTGAGAATTGTCATATTAAATTTTTGCAAGGAGAGTAAACTGAATGATATGATCTGCGTGATTTTATCAGTAGATTCAGTTTATTCTCGAGAAGCAAAATATAACGGAAATCTGAAGCACGAGATGATGGGCCCCAGGGTGGGCACCGCGCCTCAGAATATACGAGATAAAGATATCTATCGTGTATGGTACAAAAGATTTGCCAAGTTAGGGCAATGCTTATCAGTGGCATACACGATAACTTAATCTCGTTTTTCGAGTCATATCCTATGGAAATGTCGGTTCGTCTTGTCCCGTAAGAGCATTGTGTTGCTCTCTTCGGCTCCTATGTGAGGATGCAGAAGAAAAGGGTTAATCATACAATGAAGCAAATGTCGAGTATGATCACCGAGTTAATAAATACGGACGAGTAAATTTCGGATGGAATTTAGGTACTGGATGTGATCCAATTTTTACATGATTCATGGGAAACCGTGAAATTCTATCTCACATTTGACGAAAGTATTCATACTTTCGTTGACGTGAATACGTATTGTGAGCTCGATGAGGAGCACCTAGAGGCGAGTAGGCCACACTCGAGTCATGCTTATTCAGAGGAGTCGAGTAAGGACTTCCCCGGCGCTAAGCCAATAGCATAAGCATGCGAACGAGACTCGAGATCTAGGTAATAAAAATCATCCGAGAAAACCGACAATGAGGTACAATAACGCAAGAAGAAGGAATTTGATTAGACCAAAGTAAATTGCTACGTTTGAGGTAGATTTGGTCATTTCGCTCGTGAGTGTGACGAGCAGAAATTAATATCCTTTTTCTTTACGTGGTTTGAGATTTGTCTCATTCACAATAATGCTCGCTGATTTCTTTCCTTTGAAATCAGGAGCAACCGACCACGTAACTCGAGATAAGAGTGCGTATTCTGTCAAATGAATCCTTAAGCTTGGAGGATTTACGTTAAGGACAGAGCATTCGTCGTTGTCAGAGGGAACGACACTTGCTATGACGTCCTCAATATTGTAGGCATTCGACGGATATACAATTTAGTACCTTGTCTAAAATTGACTACGATACGCGTGAAATTATTCCTTTCTTTTAATACGATAATTTTCTGAATTATTCTGGTTTTAATCCATGATGGAATGTATGCACTGGGGTACTACTCCTTCTAATGGTTTCTTGTCGTTCTACTATTGTCTTTACATCTGATTGCGTAGATGATAATGTAAATGAATGACATAGTAGACTTAGACATATGGGGTAAGAGATGATGAATTGGTTAGTAGCGAGAGGTTTATTGCTAACCAGATTCGAGTTACCCGTATGTGAGTTTTGCCTAGCCAGCAAAATGACGAGAAAACCATTTGGCAATGCAATGAGAGCTGGGACTCCATTGCAATTAGATCATTGTGCCTTCTTTTTCTAGTGGTCTTATGAGCATGAGAGCCGGAAATGGAGTTGTGTAGATAATTATAGATGCTTACGTGCGTTTCAGTTCATCTATCTAATCTCGCATAAGTCTGAGGCATTAGACTGTTTCAGGAAATTTCATAAGCGAGATTGAGAATCAGTTAGATTTGAGAGTACAGACTTTCAAGAACCGAGCGAGGACGCAAGTATTCGTCTAAACTACACATGGGACTCTGTTTCGATAAGAGTATTACGAGACTACTGACTATTAGTCAGTTCCCCATTTGAGCTTTGGACAGGTAGGCAGCCTAACCTTAGTCACTTGAGGTTATGGGGTTGTGCCACGATTTCTTACATTCACACGGTGAGTTAGGCCCGCAAGAAAATACGTGTTCATAGGTGAATACGAACGGTACTATAATCGAGATTGAGTCTCATAATACCATATTTCTTGAGAATGATTTCCCTAAGAGAGGTGAAATCAATTTGGACCTTACCTTTTATGCGATGGATGAGCCTAACGGTTCAAGGAGCCCAGCGGCGGGATACAAGAATCCACTATGGATCTTGATTCCAGTGGGAGCGATCCATCAAAAGGTAAAGATTTTTCTATCCTCCTAAAAGCATCGAGCATGCGTATTTAAACGTTGTTTTCTCGATTTAGGGTGAGACCCTCGTTGCGACTCTAGAGGATGATGAAAAATCTAAAACGGTTCGAGAGACTCTCGAGAGTTTTGCAAAAGATGCAAAATACCGTTTATTGAAGGCCATAAATGAAGAGAATGAGTTGATGAGAATCAACGGGGTCTGGAACCTAGTTGATTAGCCTGAGGGCGGAATGACTATTGGGAACAAGTAGGTTCTCAAAATCAAGATAAAGGTTAACGGATTGATGAAGAGATAAAGAACCCGTCTAATAACCGAGGGTTACACTTAGACTGAGGGGTGGACTATCGAGGAGTTATAGTCCAATTTATCTCGATCCGCTTATCCTTTAGCGACTGTTACAAACATAGATCAAGAGTCACATCACAAAGACATAAAGACCGCTTTTGTAGTGGAAGTCTAGATGAGGCGATCTACATGGAGCATCCCTCTGGGTTCGTTCTAGTAGATCAGGTGGATAAGGTCTATTGATTTTAGAAATCAAAATACGACCTTAAGCCATCATCTAGACAGCGGCGCTTGAGATTTCACGAGAAGGTGATATCCTATATTTTTGTAATGATCGAGTAGGATCATTGTATCTATCTGATACGTCCAGATGACTCCTTGTTGCTCATATGTAGTTGACATACTGTTGGCCGGGAACAACAGAGAGTATCCAATGACCATTGTAACATGGTTATGAGGTTTTAGTTCATTCTCAGATTTTGGATCCATAGGGATCGCTTGAGAACGGTGTTGACTCTTTTACAAGAGTTTTACATCAGGTAGATTCTTAAGCATTTCGAGAAGAGCGATAACAACCTAAAAGATACTTTTATCGCTAAAGGTAAAAAGACCTGAATCTTGACACATGCCCTAGAATTTATAAAAGAAATAAGGGAGATGAGCAGAATCCCTTATTCCAGTGCAAAATACATTTCTAGTGTATGCGATGAGGTATACACGTGTGATATACAATTTGATGTATGCGATGAGGCATACATGACCAGACGTTTATTTTATGGTCGATATGGTGAGTAGGTATTAATAGAATCCTGGAAGGGATCACTGTAGAGCAGTGAAAAAGGATTTTGAAATATCTCATTTAAACTGCGGACCTCTCCATGTGTTACGGATGAGGAGATTTGCGTTTTTCGTTGAGATTCAGATACTGACATGGAGTAGTGATCTGAACGCAAAAGGTTTTATCTTCTTAATGCAGTAAGAAGAGAACCTGTATATCTCTATTTACGATAGAGACTGAGTTTGTAGTATACTCAATTGCAGTTTATGAGAATGGTTGGCTTCAGAAATTTTCTGGAAGACTTAGAGGTCGTGACAGATAGTGGGAGGTCAGTGATGATTATTGTGATAATCAGACCGATACTATCAACAAATGAGACCCTAAGTATTATAGTAAAGCCAAACACATTGATACCGAAAACCACTTTGTGAGAGATATTACCGAGAAGGGTATTGTGACATCTAAGTACACCTTGACGTACAGCATGAGAGCTTATCTCTTCAGAAAACCCGTTGTGAGAGATTCCTTTGTGAGATAAGGAATCATTGGGTTTAGTGTACTTTAATATTTCTCTTTATATACTGTTTTAGATGCTTATTTTAATATATGACATGCATGCACTATTAGGTCACATATTTAATTCATACACTATTTGTTGTCATATATTGTGATTTTGTGATAAAGATGTGTCAGGCAGGCATGGTCGACTCTCTCACACGAGTGACCACCTCCGACTCTGAGTGAGCGGAGACGAGACGGATTCTAGTCGTAAGAGGCTTTGAGAGTAGCCCTACTAGAACATAAGTCGCCCTGATATGTGTTCAGGATGAGGTCATATGCGATATGACCGACATGAAAATACCCACATCCATGTTGCCTGTAAGTAGCTAGATTTGAGATCTCAGATATCACCTGCGATTTATGATATTGTCTCTGAGATGCTCTCTCTGAGATCTCTGGGTAAAGTCTTATGTGTAGACTGAGTCCCGTACCTGTATAGTGTTAGAGAAATCTGACATATGCCCTTTGAGAGATGGGGGAATAACACTGTGGCACGTGTTTCATACCACGTGTGATGAGACGACCATGGGACAGTGGGAGCTATTATTTGAGACGATAGTTTGATCTTGATCCCCGTTCCCACTGTGTGAGACCTGAGATCCATTGGGTGGGATCTCTTATACCCTTATTACTTTCGGCTGTCTCTAAAAGTTTTGGTTCAGTGTTGCTACTTTAGTCTGTTTACCTATGGCCCGGAAGATAAATTGAGGTCTAAGGGGCAGGTCTAGGAAAGCAGCTGAATTGAGACCGATAGATTCGAGTTTGGGAAAAGGAAAGCCAATAGACATTACATCATTGTCATGTATTCATAGGTCGACCTATTGTGTTAATCCATGTTGGGATTCAAACATAATGATGAATACATAGTCGAGCAAATTGATTGGGGATCACTTTCGATGAGGAAAGTGGCTCGATGGATGTAAATGCATTGAGTCTGGGGTATAGCGAGTTATTTTTATACTAACAGTGACTATTCGATCATCCTAACAGGTGTATCGAGAAGTCTTTGTTTGCAGGTGCACTCGCCGGTCGCACGACGCCCAATCCAGTATGAAAGTCCAGTAGGGTGATGTGATAGATCGCATGAATTACGATCTTCTGATTGACGGAAGTGAAATACCCTCATGTGCAAGTGGGAGATATTGGAATATGCCCATTATGGGCATTTGAGTAATTAAGGAATGGGGTAACTCCCATCCTTAATTACCAATTAACCAACCATCAAGTGGTAACCCCCCACCAATTAAGTGAAATTGGTCTTACCTTCCTTCTGTGAGAGGGAACAATGGAGGAAACTCTCCTTCTCCTTCCTTGTGGCGTGAACAGGAGTAACCATGTGAAGGAGACTATGGCTAGGGTTTCGCACACTTCTCTAGAGAGAGAAAATAGAGAGAGGGATGAAAATTTTCGCGTAGGAAAATCTCCCATCGTCAAGCAAATCACCGGATGTAGAGGGTTGCGGCGTTGTGACACTGTGGTGGTGATTCGACTAATCTCGTGATCACCATCCCGACCGCGAAATCGGATCAAGAAAAATGCCGCTTGAAGATTCTACGAATTGAGGTACCCTAAACCCGATCTATTTTATTTTTCGAAAATTATTATATACTTCCACTGCATGAGAATCTTAAAAATCCAACATATACATATATACATACATATAATATATATGCAATGTTTCCTTCAATAAAAGGTAATCGATAATTCTCTCAAAATCGTGTTCTTTAAGAGATCCTTGGGTTCTTTCAAACAAGCCCTACTCCTTAACACAATAGGTTATAAATAAAGAAAATCACAGAAACACAACTAGTTTAGAAACCATTATTTTGACGTACAAGTCACTGCCATAACTAGGTCACAAACTTGGGACAATAATATGTTGATTTTGGTGAGATCTTCTCTCTTGTACTTTGTATTCTATTAAAGTTGTTCTAGGTTTGGCTATAAGTTTGGACTTGGAGATTTAACATGTAGATGTGAAAATTGTTTTTCTTCGTTGTGATTTATATTTATATGAAACAACCTAAAAGTTTTGAAATTAGAGGTAAAGAAAACCTTATTTGTAGATTGAAGAAAAGCTTATATAATCTCAAACAAGCTCCTAGGCAATGGTATATGAATGTTGAGTACTTTATAGGGGGAGCATGGGTGCCATAAAGCTCCTTCCAATCATTGTGTTCATAAAAATTTTCTAATCGTGATGTTATTAATCTCCTACTTTATGTAAATGATATATTAATTGTTTGTTACGATGTTCAAAAGATTTAGTTGTAACAACAATGAGCAAATTATATGCGATAAAGGATATAGGACCTATAAAGTAGATCCTTGGTATAATAATCACTTGTAATCGGTAAAACAAAAGGTTGGGTTGTCTCAATAGATACCTATCGAGAATGGGTTAGACAGATTCAATATGGGTAAAATAAAACTAGCTATTTCTACACTTACTAATCATTTTAAACTTAATTCAAAGCAAACTCTTACTCGTGATGGTGTGTAACCTCCATGACATGTGGTCTGTGTTAGAACCCCAATTAGCATGAGCCATGGCTCAGGAGAGCCAAAAGGGCACACCGACCAGAAGGCATTTGGCTCGAGTAGCAAGTGAGAACATGTTAGAAGGGGACTTGAGGGACTTTTCTAATGAGCAACAAGGCATGGTTGGAAACGATCAAGGCTTGAGGACAAAATATGCAAGTGGTGGCTCAACACATGGGCTAGGGTGGCTCGGTAGGGACCAACGAAGAAAGAGAAGTCATGGGCTCGAGCAAAGTGGCTCGTTTTCATTTGGGGTCCAAGGCACTATGTTCCTAAGGCACGAAGGAAGGTAACTTCAATGGGGTCCGAAGAAAACTAGCCAGCATGTCGAGTACAACTTATGAGGCATGGCGACATGGCACGGTGACTTGGCGGCTAAGGTGTCCGAGCAGTTTTGCATGAGCAATTTGAATTGCAGAGTGGGAACGTGGTTGCAAGAGCATGTTGAGGACATGGGAAGTGCATTATATCCATGATAGGGGCAACTACAGCATGATTCAAGTGATGGACAAGTGCCAAAACCCATAAATTATGGGTTTCGGGGTTAGTGAAGAATGTGAAGGCTCCACTCGTTCCATTCACTCCATAATGCCCTGTAATCATGCATAATGGATTGTCAAGTGTAATTCCTAGTAGTTAGGGTTGTTGACGGCATTGTGGCTCTATAAATTAAGAGCCAGACCAAGCATTAAGGCCATCAAATGAACAAATGCATAGAGAGCATAGACTGTGAGAAATCTGTGAGCCATAAGCAAAAACCTAGGATTAGGGTTTCAAACTTAGGGGAGTTTTGTAATTTGCTTGTGTATTGCCCTTGTAATTATGTAAGAAGCAATAAAATAAGATTGGGGAGGGGTTTTTGTAAAGTTTTGTGCATTGTTCTTCAATTGCCTTAGTGAGATTAAAGAAAGAGAAGAGTACAGAGAAAGATGGAGAGAGAGATGGAGAGTGCGTTTGTTGAGGCTAATGCAAGGCATTGGTTTGCATCCTTTAGGGTAAAAATTTATGAGCAAAAATTGTCCAAGTGACCTAGTGACAAAGAAGAAATGAAGTGTGCCCTACATCAGCAGTTTGTAGTTTAATGTACCCCTAGTGAGCACATTCAATCCTAATATTTGTAAAGAATAATGGGCTATTGTGAAATATATTTTCAAATATCTCAAAGTTATTTCTAGCTTTTATTTGTACTTTAGTTGTGGTAATCCTGCACTTAGCAGATATCCAAATGCAGGCATGAGTATGATGTTGAATCTAGAAAGTCTACATCAAGGTACTTGATGACTTATGCCCCGGGGGTGGTTTTATGACAATTTAATTTGTAGAAATGTGTTAAGTCGTCCACAACCATGGCCGAAGAATATATTATCCATCACTGACGCTTTATTGATTTAATAGAAAGAATATTAGTATCTCACGTCAAAAATAAGAATTTGAGTTTTGATAATAATAAAAACGACATTAGAAGAGTTTTCTTCTGATTAGGACCCGACAGCAACTCGATCGAGATTAATAAGAATAAAACTCTGAATACTCAACAGTGGATCAAGTTCATGAGACAATGAAAAAAGGAATATATTACCATCACCGAATCTAACAAAGAGTTGCTATGGTTGAAAAAGTTTTTATAATAATTTGGTGTCGAGCAAGAGAAATAAGTTTCCTTTGGTGACATTTGAAATACAATCCATCTCAACAAAAATCTTACATTTCATTCGAGGCCAAATATATTGAGGTAAGTAACATAGGATTTGAAATATATTGAGGTATGTAACATAGGATTTGAAATGTTTTGAAAATAAGCCGGCATTTGAAAAGCGTATACAAATGATAATGATTGAGACACGATAGCCAAGTCATTGCCCAAGACAAAGTCAAATTTAAGTGAACCTTCAATTTGGTCGAGATAGGGACATTGTTAGGTTTCCTTCCTATTTGAGAAGCCCAATAAAAGGGCCCAATTAGTTAAGTCCAAGTAAAATTTTTTTATTCGTATAAAAATTTGAATTTAAAAACACCAAATTAAAAAAAAAATATTTATACCACTAAATTATTTTTTTAATAAAAATTAAGATTCGACTTCCATGACCCTTTCAGCAAGAAAAGATTTTATTATATTTTTGTCCCTCTTCCTTAAAGAAAAGCTAGTTGTGTCCGAGGATAGGTGATAGAATCTCTCCCTTTTCATTTTTCTTTAATTTGATTTTATTTGATTATATTTTCGTATATTAAAAACAAAAGGACCAAGCTTTATCTTATGTCCGTTATCCTTTTGGCTTGTACCGAGGAGAGAAGACCAGAGACAAATGTTATTGTCTCAATTAAAATGTGATGAGTTTTACGATCTCATTATTTTTTAGTAAAAAGTTTATTGAATTGAGGAATGTGGTTTTTTATTTCTATATTAAAGAATTTTTAAAGTAAAATTTGGTAGTTTTTCTAATTGACTTACTTGTTATTTTATTATTATTTATTTTTTAATTGCAAAAAAATATCCTAATCTTTCTTAGCACAAACGATTGGTTCGTGTAATCCGACACTAATGTAACCATTTTACATGTGTAATTAATGATTCACGCAACCAGAATATTCCCGGCACAAGACGTATGACCTCCGAACCATTCAAAATCGAACCCTCCAGAGTCCAGACTCCAGATTCTGACCAAATCGAAAGAACATGACACCTCACCTAAAATCTGGTCCCTCACATGCATCGTCCCACCTCATGTTTCATTTTTCAACCGTCCTACTTCACTGCTCTCACGCCACGTGTCTCAACAGCTCACCTCATGTTTCACTCCTCCTCCATTACGTGGACGTCAAACCAGCCAAAAGAAAACAAAACGACAAAAACACTCCTTCGTACACTCCCCCCCGGGGGGGAGACATGGCTGCCGCGTTCAGCCCAAGGGTTTGGAGAGCGCGTGATCCGTCACGTGATTCCCACGTGTTGACTCTTCATTGGTTCTCAGTGGAAAAGTTTCCCGCGTATTAGTATTATTTTTTTTATCCCACCGTCAATTTGCGGGATTTCTTGGATCTCAGCCGGCCCTCATTATGCCCATCTTCCCGCCACGTGTTGGGTGACACGTGGCATCGATCGACGGTGTTTGAAATTTGTGATTTTAGATTTTAAATAATAAAATAATCTTATCCGAATTTCACGATCTCTATATGTAGACCACGACTTCCCACTCTTTCCTTTCAAAATATTACCGTCCAAATCCAAATCCAAATCCAAAATCCAAATCCTTCAAAAAAAAAAAGAAAGGCAAGAAAGGTCGCTCTCTCTCTCTCTAAAAACAAGAATCAGAATTACAAATTTGTAAAGAAATGGCGTTGAGCATGCCGCACCAGATCGGAACCCTAAGCGGAACCCCGATCACAACGGAAGAATCGTTGTCGTCGACGACGACGACGACGACGGCAACAGCAACAGTATCGGCAACAGCGATGTGGAAAACTCCGACATCGGGGCTACGATGTAGTGTTCAAAAATCGGACATAGAAGCAATAACTCCGCCGTTGGTTTCACCGCCACTAAGTCCACCTCGGGCTGCGGCGGCTGCGACGTTCCGGCCAGATCTCTCCGTTGCATGCCAGGCGTTCGCTACGGCGGAGACAGAAAATCTAGAAATTGAGCACGGGGGTATGAAGGGTGCGCAGATTAAGGAGAAGGGGGTGCCGGTTTACGTGATGATGCCGTTGGATAGCGTGACGATGGGAAATACGGTGAATAGGAAAAAGGCGATGAATGCGAGCATGATGGCGCTGAAAAGCGCGGGAGTGGAAGGGGTGATGCTGGACGTGTGGTGGGGATTGGTGGAGAGGGATGAGCCCGGTGTCTATAATTGGGGTGGGTATGCCGAGCTTTTGGAGATGGCGAACAAGCATGGCTTGAAAGTTCAGGCCGTCATGTCCTTTCATCAATGCGGTGGCAATGTTGGGGACTCTTGCACGTGCGTCTCTCTCTCTCTCTCTAAATAAAAACGACAGAGAAATAATGATAATGTTTTTTTATTTATTATTATTATTATTGGTTTGCTTGGACTTTTCTATGGCCGGTCTCTTTAGAGACGTATTAACCGACACTTTATCATAATTGCTATGATGATTAAATTTCTATGTTGTGGATTTTTTATTTATTTATTTTTAAATTTCAAATGAATCTTAATTTCTTCAATTATACCAAATATAAATTCAGTTTTCTGGTTCATGTGTTTTTTATTTTTCTTTTTTTGGAGGTTGGGTTAACTTGCACACAATATGAATCACATTTTTTTTATTATTATTATTTTTTTATATAATTTGGATGTTTGTATAAATTGTTTGCTTGCACTCAAGTGGGCCGAGACTTGAGCTTGAAGCAATTTCGGCAGCCCACGTGCTTCCCGTGACTGCAGAATGGAAGGAGGAAATTTAGTGGTTGGATGAAGAGATCACATGGCTTTAGGATCTATAACACCTTTTTCTTTCAACGGTACATTGGTTTTTTTGGTTGAGGAAAAATGGGTTTTTTTTTTCAAAATCACATCATAGGAAATCCTTTTCCATAAGAATCCAGTTAAAATTCTGTTCCTTAGGAGGCCATATAGCGCCTTTTGACACAGTATATGCGCATTAGTTCCTTGCAGCTAGTCAAAAGTTCCTTGCAGCTAGTCAAATCTAATGATTTCGTGTGGTTCAATTGCTTGTTAGGGGAAAAAAATGTTTAAAGGGTGTTTGACAATAACATGAGAAGAGTAAAGTAATTAAAATTAGGGGCAATTAGAAAGGGTAATTTCATCTCTGATGGGGTTGCTTATAAAAATGGGGATAGTTCCAAGATGGCGATAAAATAGAAAGAGCTATTCCATGCCTGAGGATATACTCGATATTTAGGGATAATTTCCGGATTGATCTAAACTTTTGCAAATTTATTATTATTATTATTTATTTTAGCTATCCTATCTCTACTATCTGATGACTTCAGCATGTAGTTGTGAGCGGTAGACCCTAGTGGTTTTATGTGGTTTTATTATTAATCTGTCGTGGATGTAATGCAGATTTTAAAGTCCATTCCTCTTATGGTGCAGGATTCCTTTGCCGAAATGGGTTGTGAAAGAGATAGAGCAAGACCCTGATCTTGCTTACACTGATCAGTGGGGGAGAAGAAACTACGAGTATGTCTCACTTGGTTGTGACACTGTTCCGGTCCTAAGGGGAAGAACACCCGTCCAATGTTACTCGGACTTCATGCGTGCTTTTAGGGACAACTTCAAACACCTACTTGGTCACACCATTGTGGTAATTACCATATACCACTTAGCTTCATTAGAAACTGATTTAATTATTATTATGGGATTGCTTTCTCTGAATTTTCCCTTACCTTGTCATGGGATCGAAGTGGGGGAAGAGTCGAGTTTGATATTGGTTCACGCATATTTTTATGTATTAATTTACTGCCTTGGAGAAGTTGAAGGGCTATGGGCACCCATTAATTATTGACATATCAGTTTTGGATGCATCCGTTGATCTTAAATGGAGCATGGTTCATTGAACTTATGTCCTTTTCACTTCAACCGGCCTCTTACTGATTTTGCAATTTCTGACTCGCAGGAAATTCAAGTTGGAATGGGCCCTGCGGGTGAGCTCCGATACCCTTCGTACCCTGAACAGAATGGGACATGGAAATTCCCAGGAATTGGAGCATTCCAATGTTATGACAAGGTATTTGCGTATGCTCTCTCTCTCTCTCTATACTGTTGCTTTAAATTACCATCCAGTTCCAGCTCTTACACGAAGTGCACTTCTTTGCAGTACATGCTTAGTAACTTGAAGGCTGCAGCTGAAGCTGCTGGGAAGCCTGAATGGGGTCACACTGGCCCTACAGATGCAGGCCACTACAACAACTGGCCAGAAGACACCCAATTCTTTAGAAAAGAAAATGGTGGATGGACTAGTCCTTATGGTGAATTCTTTCTCAACTGGTACTCTCAGATGCTCTTGGATCATGGTGAGAGAATTCTCTCATCAGCCCGAAGCATCTTCCAAGACACAGGTGTGAAGATCTCAGTCAAAATTGCAGGCATCCATTGGCACTACGGAACTCGATCCCACGCACCTGAACTAACAGCTGGGTACTACAACACCCGATTCCAAGATGGGTATCTTCCCATTGCTCGAATGTTAGGGCGGCACGGTGCTGTCTTCAACTTCACTTGTATAGAGATGCGCGACCATGAGCAACCCCAAGATGCACTCTGTGCGCCAGAGAAGCTGGTGAAACAAGTGGCCTTAGCAACTCGAGAAGCGCAGGTCCCTCTTGCTGGTGAAAATGCCTTGCCAAGGTATGATGAGTATGCTCATGACCAAATACTCAACGCATCATCCTTGAACATGGATGGTAATCAAGATGAGCGAGAAATGTGTGCTTTTACATACTTGAGAATGAACCCTAATCTATTCCAGCCGGATAACTGGAGAAAGTTTGTAGCATTTGTGAACAAGATGAAGGAAGGAAAAGACTCCAACCGTTGTCTGGAGCAAGTTGAGAGGGAGGCAGAGCATTTTGTGCACGTCACACGGCCATTGGTCCAGGAAGCTGCAGTTGCTCTAACGCAGTAAATTTGTAGACTACATGTCCGTGCATAGAGGACTACTTCTATGCCCTAAATCTAGGAATCAGTAGCCAAGCTCTTGTTACAAGTTTTATATGCAACAAAAAGAAGTAATGGTGCTAGCTTCTTTAAGCCTAAGCTTCTCCACCAAATGTCCGTAGTATGTTTTCAAGTTTTCAAGTTTTCTGCTCAGAATTATTCTAATACAAGATTATGTTTTCATAACCTTGATTCTGCAAATGTGTGGTGAGATGAGACTATTATGTGCATTTTTAAACATTTATTTAAGAGCCTATGCTAGAACATGAGTTCTGCTTTAGGAAAAAGATTTTCCATTTTTTGGGATACTTTTTAAAGTATTATGTTGAAAGTCTTAAATATATTTTTATGGTATTTATTTTCTAGTTTTCCTCCTTTTATCCTCTTTTTCTTCTTTTTTTTTTTTTTTTATCATGTCTTGATACCGTCTGGTATTCGGAGTTTCGTCCCAACTAATCCGGATCGACTGTTACAGTGGTTCCTTTCTTTTTTATGCCCTAGGGGTATATTTGAGTCAAACCAAACCCGAGTATTCCTCAAGAACTCGAATTTTTAATTAAATTCGAACTCGAGATCAAACTCAACGAGTAGTAAATAATATGACATGAATTCGATTTGTTTGTATCATAAAACCGTTAGAACTTAATTTGTATATATATAATATATATTTTATTTTATTTTATTTTTTATATTATAATAATATATAATATATATAATATATATAATATATATAATATATATTAATATATGTTATCAAATTATTCAATAAGTTTTCAAATTTATAATTCTATTATTCAAATGTGATCCGATTGTATCACGAACTCGATTCGAACTTAGTTAAAATTGAGTTAAGTTGAGAAGCGGTTTGAACTCGATTCAGTTCGTATAACAGTCCCATTACGTCCTTTTATATTAGGTATCAACGGAATCATCTCTTATTTTAATGAATTTTAAGTTGCATTAAATCCCTCCGGTTATAATTGTAAAAAAAAAAAGATATATTTATTATTGTGACATCTTAATTTAGATTTTGGTAATTTAGAAGTGTAACCATATGCAATGATGAGCGTACGATGAATTCCAATTTTGAGGGACGTATCTTTTGTGCATTATTAGAAGTGGTGAGGGGTTTGATCCACCCACATTTTATAATTAAGCTAATTTATATATTTTATAGCGAATATTATGCTGCACATCATTACTTTATATCTATGGAGACAACCATTAAACTTATATTAAATTAAAATATAGATTTTTCTTAAAATAACTCCTATTTATTTATAATAAAATTGATTTGTCATAATTGTTATTTCTTATATTTCATTTGAAATATCTGTACAAGGATTAAGAAAATATTAAATAACTATAATTCTGAATAAAATAATATCAGACATTGTTAAGATAACTTAAAAAATTAATTGCGGTGGTTGTTTGATAGGTTATTAATGAATACAGTAAATATTCATTAAGTTAAAATTTTAAATAAATATAAATATGGTAAATATTATAAAGGAAATACCAAATGAAAATGGCGAATGAAGTGCAATTTTATTGGTATTATTCTCTTTCTTTCGGTAGATTTTATTTTTTTTCCTTTAGTAATCTTGAATTTGAATATATGATAATATTAAATTTATTATTCAATCATACTAATTTTATTTTCTTAAATAAAAATTTTAAGAGATCGACGTGGTTAAGATTGTCATTCAATCCTTAAACCGAATATATATTTTTTTAAAATAGTTACTTAGAATAAGAGTCTTCAAGTTCATTTGTTTGGCATTCGCGAAAGCGGCTTACACCATCAGGCAATTCTTGAATGCATCTCTCCGCCGGTTACTTGCTGCAGTCCCTTCATAAACCCGATTTTATTCCCAAAATACCCTCCTATCTAACCCAAAATTACATCACTCCCCCCAAAATTCGAAGTCGAAGAAGCCCTCGAAAAGTCTCGGCCATGGCTTCCGTGCCACGTCAGCTCCACATTCCGCATCCCTTTCCTGCCATTTCCCCAAAACTCCATCTTCTTCCAACTTACGCTTTTCTCTCTCCTCGTGCTCGTAGGATTAGGGTTTTGAGTTGGAAGTTGAGTAAAGGACGGCATTTTCTGAGTTGTGTGTGCAAGAACAATGATTCGAATGTGGAAGTGGTTTTGGAGAAGGAGGAGAAGATTGAGAGACCTCCGTTTGATATCAATCTTGCTGTTATTCTCGCCGGGTTTTCATTTGAAGCTTATACCTCCCCTCGGGTCAGTTTTATTTTATTTTTTTTTTTGGATTTTGGTGAAATTTAAAATTTTCTTACCCCTTTCTTGTGCGAATTGGATTAGGTAAATATTGGGAAGAGAGAGATGGACGCCGCAAATTGTAAAACAGTGTTTCTCTCAGAGTATGCCTTAGAATTTGCTTTTCTTACGGTTACTTCCTTGTAATGCTTTATGAGAATACTTGGGGGCTAACTGCTAATTTTTAATACCTAAACTAATTCTGGTCAAAGGGTTTTGATGGATTACACCCCCACTCCCAAACTAACTATTTGGGTCATGGGAGTTTGACCCAAGTAGTTTGGAAGTAACCTTAAAATGAAGATCATTCATAGTTTTAACCTCAAATTAAGATCAAGATTTACCCATAGTGGGGTGATTGTTTATTTATTTGTTTGGAAATACCTGAAATCGAACTGATGATTTATTAGGGACAATTTGCAAATGGAATAAATCCAGTTTGATACGAAATAGTTTGGAAATGATCTCAAGTTGAAGACTATTTATATTTTTAGCCGTATAATTAGGATTTTGCCCATGCTCAGAGTGTCTTTTTTCTTTTTTTTTCTTTTTTTTCTTATTTATTTATTTTCTAAAGCTTGAAATCGGCCAACTTTCTTGTTTGATTAGTAGGGACAATTTGCATATGGTATAAATCCAGTAACCATGAGCCAACATCACTTTGTGACAGCTAAAATTTCTTAACTAGGAAATGCTATACAGGATTAAAATACTTTGAAATGCATGCTTTCTTTTGAAATTTAGCTAAAAGAAAAACAATGTAGGATTGGTTTGGGGTAATTATAAGGTTTCTCACGTTATCAACTAAACAAATGTAACATCAATTATTGTACACTAGGAGATACAACATGGTGCCTTGCTTTATCTATGGTACATAAGCGTAGTTGGATGCTTATAATGCAATTTTAACTAGCAGTTTGAACATTTTTATGTGTGTGGTGCTGGCGGTGTGGGTTTATTGAGTTGTAAAGTAAATTTAAACGATATATAAATAACTAAAGAAAATAAAAATGGGCATTGAATTTCATGGTTGTTGTTTTGATTAACATAACTCTTTGCTATTTATGTTGTTTGTATTTTCTCGATTTCTTCAAACCTATTTACTTACGTATCACTTTTTTGAGTAATATGGATTGCACAAATACCATGTTTTGGATTGCATCATTTTGATCTTGGTAGTAGCCTAGTGCTTTGTGCCACTGCTTGCAGTGTTTCTTTACACACAAACTAATCAGCTATTTACCAATCATCTATAACATATCTTAATTAACTTCATGTTTGAGAAAATGTGTAGGTCATTTATACGCGAGATATATGATGGACAGTTATTTATAAAGTTGAAAAAGGGTCTTCATTTTCCAGCCATGGATCCATGGGTAGGTTGCTGCTCTTGGTTTTCTTTAAATTGATGACTGTACCAATTAGTTAGCCTTGCCCACAAGTTCACTTGGCTTTCACCCAAATTATTTTCCTCCCTTTTGAATTCTTCTATGGAAATTTCTTTCTTTTTGATTGCATTCGCAAGACAGTTTACAGGTAGATGACCTGCTTGTTGCTACCTCTCTCTCTCTCTCTCTCCCCCCCTCTAATGTATATTTTTATAAATGCGCTTCAGGGTAGAAGTGACCCCTACATTGTCATGCAATTGGATGGTCAAGTTGTTAAGAGCAAGACCAAATGGGGGTATATGACTTATCGTCCCATCAAAATCAATAAACGTGAAGATTTTTGCTGTTAATTTATTCTACTGATGGGGTTAAATTATATCACTTGTATGTTTTGCAACTCTGTTCTTATGCAAGAGTTGATCTAAAATTCCTTTTTGGTTTCTCATTTCAAAGCTCGTGATTTGGTGCAGGCATTTCTGTGGAAAGCAACGAACTGAAAGCAATCTTTTAAACCTGAATGGAGATTTGACCATTTTAATGAATTTACATTTTCATATGTTTGCACGCAGTTTATCAGATAGGTTTCATTTTAACAATCCTTTGATGTAAAGGAAGTAAAATCTTTTGTGAAGGTTATGCTCATCGATTGTTATCGCTGTAATTGCTGTCATCTGTGTCATTTCACTTTAATCAAATCAATTCCTTTTCCACCCAACTCATTCAATAGATAAAGTTTCCATGTGCCTCTATACTGGTTATATTTCATATCTAGCAACAGTTGCAGAAAACATGGAGTATTGGCTTTATCATCTTCATTATTGTTTTCACTTGCAATGAGAATAGGCAAATCCTTGGGGTCCATAATTGAATGAAAATTGCTTCTATTGGTATGAGTAAATGATCCATTACAATTAGCATTGATCTGCATTTCCTGAATGATAGATGATATCATCCACTATGCTGTTAAAATTCTTGCAATTCTTAATTTTCTGGGATGTGAAAGCATTGATGCATGCCATTAATGATCAAATAATGCTTTTTAGATATTCTTGGTATTGATATCCCCAATTACTGGTTTGTGACAGAACAAGAAATCCGACATGGAATGAGGAATTCTCTTTAAATATCAAGCAGTACCCTACAAAAATTCTTCAGGTCATTATTTATTCTTAAAGAATCTCTTATTTACACTTTCTGGTGTCTAAATCCTATAAACTACTTCTACTTCTACTTTTAAGTGTTTTCTGTCCCTGAATCACTAAGATAGTTATGTAATGGAATATGTTCTATAATATATACGTGTGTGTGCATGGTGGCAATGCCAATAAATGGGGAGTTGGGGCGACCACTGTCTAGAATTCTGGAAAATAATTGCGTATATTTTTAATCGGACATTTAAAAAAATACTACTAAAAATTTTAGAAATGCTACTAAAACTCATTAATATGCTGCTAAAAGTCTTAAAAATTCCACCAAAATCCTTTATAATGTTTTTTATTTCTAGAAAATTATAATCTCCATCTCCACTGTTCCTAGTATGTTGTACTTTACTTTGCCCCCACTAAAATAATTTTTTTGGCTTCGCCCTTGTATGTGTGTAATGGAATATAGAAGTGGTTTCTACTTTATGGTATGTTTCAATTTGTTGTTCTCCATTAAGCCATCAAACTTGAGCGTAGTGATTTATAAATCACTAATTGTCCCAATTCAGGCTTCTACTAATGGTCTTTCCCTGGGTATTGAAAAGAAATTATTCCCAGATTTTGGTTTATAGGTTATATCACCTTTTGAGTTGCTTTCTTATTTTGTCTTTTTGCTCATATGTAGTGATGAACTTCAGGTTGCAGCTTGGGATGCAAATCTTGTAACTCCACATAAGCGCATGGGGAATGCAAGCATCAACTTGGACTCCTTGTGTGATGGTGAGACCATTGAATCACATGCATTGGATTTGCAATCTTATAATTTTTGTCCTATTATGTTGCTTTTTTTACTTTTAAAGTGGACTACTCTTATGTATCCATTATATGACAGTTATATGTTGCTTGTTGTCACCCCTTTTGAGCACTTTATTACATTAAGATGTGAAAGCTGAAAGATTTGCATTAGATTGAATTAGTACAAAGGTCTTTCAGTAGTATAATTGTTGAAAGGTCCAGTTACCAAAGCTATAGGTTGGTGCTGTAGCTATTGATTTGAAGCAGGGTATGCTTGGATACTAAATGATGCAAATTGTACTGTGAAAACTAAACAACTGCTGCATTTCTTACTAGGAAATACTCACGACATGCTGGTGGAATTGGAAGGGATGGGGGGTGGTGGACAGATACAGCTTGAGGTAATTTATTTGTTCTTTTTTCTCGGGATTACCCTTTGGGGAACAAGTGAAAGCCCAGATCATGGTTTTGAGGTGTGATAATCAGAAGACAAATTCTGACATTGAACATTATCAACTTTCAAGTATGTAGGTTCCAAAATTAAATGAGATGGTTGTTAATGATATTTCCTACGTATTTCACACCAAGAATTTTAGACAAAATGCATTGTGATCAATCTTGAACTCTAAAAAATTTATTTCTGAGTCATATTTGATGATTCTGCAGAATTGATGATTTTTGCATTTATAATATTATGTTGGCGACATTTTTGATATTCTTTTCTGAAGGCCCTCATTGATGAAAATAAATGCTTCTATCTTAAATGACTTAATTCAGGTTGAAATGGTATAGTTTCAAGGTATGTAGTTTTGGTCTCTATATATTTCAGTGAAGATCTGTGCAAAGCTGTAGAACATGCTTTTTCTTTCAAGGGAGACATAAGTAATTTGCTGCATGCAAGTCATTGAGGCTTTGGCTTTGTTACAGCACTTCCTAAAGTCGTTAAAGTCTGGCCATATCAAGTAAACTACTGATTGATGACTGTTGGGCAATGGCTATTATAAGTCCTGTTAGATGCAATATTGGCACTCTTTTGTTCTAATATATATATTTCGTAGTTTCTAGGATACAGTGCTTAGAATCTTCCCTTGCAAGGGTTCATTGGTTCTCACTTGCTTTGTTTGGTTAGAGATATGAAAGCATCTTCTTTTACCATTTTTATACTCATTATTATTCTTTTTTTGAAGTATTATGTAATGTGAATGGATTTTCAAATCTGTGCTATTGCTAGTAACTTTTGGGCCTGCATCATGACATGATTTATCTCTTAGGCACAACATGAAACTCCTTGAACAAGTCCCTAATTACTGCATAATTCGCTCTTGATGTTAAGATGGTTATGAAGTAAGAAATTTCAGACTTTCCTGTTTCAGTATGGTGGTTGAGACCATATTAGCGTATCTTTTGTATAGGTTTATGCTGCATAAACAGTCCCAACTTTCAAAATATAAGCAGATATAACAGCAGGAGTTGTCATTTTTTTTCTCCTATCTCTTTTGTAGACTGGACTTTGAAAGCTTAATTTCCTTCCCTTCGCTTATATTTTTAAAGAAAAGAAAAATATTTCATGGAAGTGCTATTCTGATGGGTTATGTTTTTCATGCCGGTGATAATCTCACAGATTAAGTACAAAACTTTTGATGAAATTAATGAAGAAATGAAGTGGCGGGGAATCCCTTTTGTCTCAAAGCTTCTTCGAAGCAACGGTTTTGCCTCTGCCTTGAAAATAGCTGTTGGCTCAGAAACTGTGCCTACGGGCCAATTTGTTAAGTATGCCTTTGGGCAGTTAAAATTACTTAATGGCACATCCACTCAGAAGGACCATTTAGCAGACAACTATAAGAATAACTTGCAAGATGATACAACAAGCAAGCTTGCCACTGTGCCAGAGATGCCTCCACAGCTGGAATCCAGTCTAGAAGGCTCATTGGATGTTGCACGAAGCAAGAAGGACGGCAACTTACAGAAACTTGGAATAGGCGATAATGGTTCCAGTGAAGGGAGCACCATGTCACTGTTGACACAATTTGGTGTGACAAAGTTAACTGATAAACAATTTTGGAAGAACCTTACTGAGATAGTTAACAAGAATGTTGTTCACAAACTTGGTCTGGCTGTTCCTGAGAACAAAAAATGGGATGCAATTGAGCTGTTAAAAAGATTTGGTAAACAGTCAAGAAAGATAGCTGAGGCAGGGTATATTAAATCTGGGCTTGCAATCCCGGAAGATCAGGGTGCTAATGATGCCACAAAATGTGGCTCACTTACTGCTAGCATTGAATTTTCACTTCCAGATATTAAAAAGGCATCAGAAGAATTGTTGAGGCAGACTGAAGGTGTTTTGGGTGCATTAATGGTTCTGACTGCAACGGGTGCTCCATCACGTAAGGAATTAGGCGTTGTGGAAAAAGGCAAGACTAAGGGACCGGATCATACCAAGGTCGAAGGCAATGAAGCAGGGTTTTCTGCAGAATCAAAGATTTCTACTACCCCAGATGGGTCTGTATTGGATGAAAAGGAAGCTGAGGAGATGAGGAAACTGTTTTCAACTGCAGAGAGTGCCATGGAAGCTTGGGCAATGCTTGCCACTTCATTGGGCCATCCGAGTTTCATCAAATCCGAATTCGAGAAAATATGTTTTTTAGATAACCCGACCACGGATACACAAGTAAGCTTACAAGAAATCTCCTGTCATAATGCCCGTACTGATACTTTGCTTTGCTATGTACATGCAATTGAATTTGGATTTGGTAAATAAATTTATTTGTTCTGTATGTGAACTTGAACTTAGATTTGAATTAAAATTTGTACTTTCTGATGAATCTAAATCATGGAAGCCTGCAGGTTGCTATTTGGCGTGATGAATTGCGAAAAAGGTTAGTTGTTGCCTTCAGGGGAACAGAGCAAGTAAGGTCTCCAACTACCTACCTTTGTTTATTTTCTTGGTTTTTGCATGATTTAACATTCTTACATTAACTTTTTGCAGTCAAGTTGGAAGGACTTGCGAACAGATCTAATGGTGGCTCCTGCCGGGTAATGTAAATTTTATAATTGATGTAAAGTGAGGTACCACACAATGTAATATGACAACAATAATAGCAGCACATCTTTGTAGCCAGAATATGAAATTCAGTATAATAACTCTTTTCATACTCTTGTTCTTAGTTTACAGGTGAACCTCTGAGAATTCTCTCTGTAACAAGCAATTCTTGTTGGGGCCCCTAAAATGTGTTATGCTGCTAGATCCTCAAGTTTTGAGTGTTATATATATGGAGCAAGGATAACATATAGCAACATTTGCTTATTTCTTAGTTTATTAATTTCTTTTTCATACTTGTGTAGGCTAAACCCTGAAAGATTAGGTGGTGACTTCAAGCAGGAAATCCAGGTATGACAAATATTCCAGATTGAAGATATTTTCTCTCATTTATTTATTTATTTATTTTTTAATCAGAATACACTATCTTATCTATGGTGAATGCATGGTAGGACACTGAGTTGGTCCATGAGTTGGTCATGTATAATGGCTGGTTTTGTACTAATGTTAATCAGGTACACAGTGGTTTTTTAAGTGCATATGATTCAGTAAGGACGAGGATCCTGTCCATAATTAAATTGTCTATTAAGTACAGGTAAGTAACTCTCTCCTGAATCTATTATCATTATTTGACGAGTAAAAGTGATTCTATGGTTAGTTTACTTGTATTATTATTGTTTTTTTGACATAAGCATATCGGATAACTTTTTTGAGTTAGGTTATGATGCATATTTCAAGTTACTATTTTCTTCCTGATTCAACCACTATCACTTTACAGAACTAGACATATTGAATTATGATTGATGAAGGGACACAATTTAAATTACTTGAGTATTAATATTAGTTAGATTCCAAGAAGGAAAGGGCATGATAGAAGTTGGACATAAAACAAACGGATATTATTTTATGTGCATATATATGCAAGATTTCATAAGATATTCATAAGTTTTTCCCGGAATATTGCAAAATTATGATCAGAAAATACAGTTGCAAACTTACAAATAATCAACCACAGTTTAAATGTGACTAACTTGATCTTGAACATTGGACTGTAACCAATACCAGCAAATACTAACAATGTAAGGTGTCTTTGCATGCTTGCAATAGTGTAATTCAAGTGTTTGGGGAATATTTAAGAAGTATTCGATATTTAAAAAAGGAAAAATGGACATGCCTCTGTGTAAGTCTCTTAGAGTGACATGTCCAACAAGTGTTTTGTTTGAAATGTTGTGGGAGATAGACAGGGGCTTCTTGTATTTTATTTTATTCTTTTGAGAGGGTATCCATTTTAAAATGTTGTTTCATATATTTTGATGGTTCCTTGCAACTATGGTGTGTACAAGGTGATAAGTATAAAATTATCCTGTTGAAAGGTTACATCTGTGGCTCCTTGGGACTCAACGTCCTTCGTCTTGTTATGAATGTCTATCTGAATTGCGTGTGAACAATTTGACCAAGTACTTAAGGAATTGAAGTTGCCACAAAGCAGGTCTCCTGATTGTTTAGCTAAAACTAATTGATTAAGGTATTCCATCATTTTTTGTCCAAGAAAACAATTTAGACCTATAAGTTTTCTGACTGTGTATATCCTTACTTTAGGGGCTTGATTGTGGTAGGGGATATTGTTATGACATGCCCAACAATCATTTGAAGGAGACCTAATATAAGAAACTTGGGTTGAATTAATTTTGACTGATTTAGACTTGATATAAGTGGGCTTTGGAAAATTCCTTTTGGGTCTACATTTTAAATCAGCTTTTGGTCTAAAGGAAACTGTGCTCACAGATAAGAAAAGGCCAGTAGCATTATCAATTGCTCTAGACTCAATACCTCCTATTGTATTAAATTACCAATTTAAATCCCCTCAATATTACTAATTAATACAGACTTAAAACCTCATGTTATGCTTTTACTAAGTTTTCTCCCTATAATGTACTTGTCGAGTTAGGATGTGCTTTTATGGTTGTCGCATGGCTGTGTAGTTCCTAATTCAATGTGTCTTTTAGTTAATCTGGAAACATTTTTCCTTTTTGGGCAGAGATGATGGTGATGAGCCATTGCAAAAATGGCATGTCTATGTGACTGGACATAGCTTAGGTGGTGCATTGGCCACCCTTCTTGCTCTTGAACTCTCATTGAGTCAATTAGCAAAGTAAGTCTCTTTCTTTGGTGGCATTTCAACGAAAAGACTTTTAATTGCAATGGATAAGATGCGTTTGGACATATGTTGCCCGAGTTATTTTCTTTCTAAATCATTACAGTGAGAACTCATGACTTTCAATTCCATTGAAATTTCATTTTGTGATGATTGTTGATGGTACTTTGGTTGTAGAAGACAAATAATTTTTGTATGGTGTCGAGTTTGATATGCCAAAATCCTAAAACTCTGGAAGGGAATCCACCTCAAAAGTAAAGAAAACAACTTTCTTTATTAATGAAAATGCTAAATTCTAGAGGCTAGAAAACAATGAGAGAATGAGAGATTATATAACCAAAGTCTCCAAACCAAAATAGGAAGTGAATGCTAAAACCCCAGGACTCTTATTCTAGAGTTCTAATAACTCTAAGACAGCTAAATAAGCAGGAAATGACAATTAAACTGAAAACGGAAACAAAATTTGGAAAAAAGGGATAAACTTCTCCTCTCATGGGTGCCCCGACGCTTTGGCGGAACAGCCACGGCGTTTTCATCTGCGAGAGATTTGCTGCGGCAGAACCCCAAAGGCACTGTGGAGTTTTCTTCCATAAGACCTCTTCTTGTGCCACGGACTTGATTCTTGGATTTAAGGACCTCTCCTTCTATATGAGTCTCCCCCACTTGAGAAGAACTCGACCTTGAGTTTGGGTTCCCATTGGCCACCACACTTGTTTTTCATCTTGAATGCTTTGTATTCAGGCTGCCTCCTGTTCCCATCATTCAAACCACTTCGAAGGCCACCCAAATGCCTAACAATAGCAAGTCTTGTCTTCTTCTTAGTTCTCGAAGCCTTTACTTGTGGACTAATCTCCATCGAAGTAAGAAAGAATTTGACCCCTCCTCCGTCAAAGGGATAGGCGTTTGACCATCCCTGATGACTAGCATCTAAATCAAATTGCTACAGTATCCCAGAAGACAAATTGCTGACCGTCATATTAACTATGTCATAGTAGGAAAGAATTTGACCCCTCCTTCCTCGAAGTAATAGGTATTTGACCATCCCTGATGGCTAGCATCGAAATCAAATTGCCAACAAATTGCTGACCTTCATATTAACGATGTCATAGTAGGTCCTGTCCTCATATTTCCCAGTATAAAAAGAAGCAAAGCATCCCTGTGTCACCTTAATCTCAAGTACATCTGTAATCCGCCTTATTGAGTACAGCTTCAGATACTTCTCGATTTCCAACTGAAGTGTAGTATTCTGATGAATGAGTTTGTCACAGCTACCACTATCAACAACAAGGTCGAAGACTTGCCTTATTATTGTGCACCTAGACGAAACAAGTTATTCTGTTGAGTCCTATGTTCTTTCGGTGGGAACATCGCCTTACTCCCCGCACCTGCCTCTCAGCATCATTTTCATACTCTTGTCTTTCTTAGGCTCATAAAACACCTCTGCATGGGCATCCTGACCTTGCTTATCCCCTTCACAATTAACCATGCTCACCGGCCTTTGTTGAGGACATTTGTTAGATTTATGCCCTTCCTTACCACATCTATAACACTTTCTATACCCAGTTTTACATGCAGATTGTCTAGCCTCCTTTGGTTGCTCTTCTCAACCATCACTAGTGGTGTACCGTTGTTCCCAGTTGGCCCAGAAACAACAACTTTGGGTTGAAAATTCGATATAGTTTTATTCCTTTCTTCAAATAAATCAACTTGAGCCTCCATATCCTCTATACTAGGGCATCTTTTTGGATGTCCAACTCCAAGGCTACCTGTTTCCTGCATCATCATGTCAGACTTCAATTCCATATTTCTTGCTTTATTAAGATTGTTTATTATTAGCAACTTAATTCTACTTAAAATTTCTAACCTCAACCCCTTAATATATCTAGCACACTGCTGCCCTTGGGTTTCATTTAGATGGTTTCAAGCGGCTAAACCTATAAATTCTACCATGTAGTCCATGATAGACTCGCTACCCTTACAACATCTTTGGTATTTGTTGAATAAATATTGCTCATAATCAAGGGATAGAAACTTTTCTTTCAACATGTCTTTCATTACACCCCAAATCTCTATAGGCCTCCTATAATCTCTCCTCCTAGATGCAACTTCATTATCCTACCAAAATTGGAGCCTCTTGTCAATTTATCTACTACCATTTTAACCATCTTATAATTAGAAATTTCAGTATATTCATGAAAATGGTCACATGCAGCAATCAAATCCAAAAATTCTTCTATATTTAAATATCCCACAAAAGCAGAAATTTTAACCTTTTAATGACAATTGTTTTCATTCCTGTAAATTTCACGATTTTTGCCTGGATCTTCTCATCTCCAGACCTGTAACTATGTCCTCGTGCATTCTCATGAACCATTTCTGGTGTGGGAAAACAATGACTATCATCCCTAAAACGTTTGTCTTGATTCTGATTCGCATTGGCCAAGAAACCTCACGACCCCAAAGCCATGATGATTCTATTCCGTGCTGAGGTTGTAATGGCCACCGAATGGGCATCTAGCTTTGCCTTAATGGCTGGCAATTCCCAATCTCCATCAAGGTATTGACTACTACTCTCTACTGCTATTGTTTCGTTGCTAGATTCCATCCCAAAATGAAGTTACTGTGATACAAATTGATGCAGAAGTATGGTGTGGAGTTTGATAAGCCCAAACTCTGAAGCTTTGCAAGAAAATTCATCCCCAAAAGTAAAGAAACAACTTTTTTTTTTTTTTAAACTAATGCAAATGTCAAAAAGTCCTGGAAAACAATGAGAGAATGAGAGATTATATAACGTGAGACTTCAAACCAAAATAGGAAACAAAAACTAAAACCCAAAAACTCTTATTCCAAGGTTCTAATGATGCTAGACAACCAAATAAGTGGGAATAACAATTAAACTGAAAAAGGAAACAAAATTCAAGAAAAAAAGGATAAACTTCTCACTTTACAGGCTCCAACGGGTGCCATGGACTCTGGAGCAATCGCCGCAACGTTTTCCTATCTGACAGATTATTCACGCCCCAAAGGTGCCACGGCATCACAGTTGCACATTTTAACATCGTTTGGACCACACATTTGATCCCTAAGATCTCCTTTTGTGCCATTGACTAAATTCTTGGACTTATGGACCCCTTGTTCTATATCAGTTGCAAGAGACTAAATAGCTTTATGAATGCATCCTTTCGTACTAAATATGAGCTTAAAGAACAAGAATGTGCCAAGCAATTCTATTCCCCCCACCCCCGCTCCCCCCCCCCCCCAAAAAAAAGGAAAAAAGAAAAGAAAAAAAATATAATGCCCAAGTTGTTATCCTTCATTTGCCATTGACTAAAATATTGGGCCGGACAAGAAATGTGTCTGTGGAACTGCCAACATGGTTGCTGAGCTAACTTATTGATGCTAGAACATTAAGAACAAATTATAGTTGCAATCCTTTATCTCATTTCTGGTGTCTATTTTGTTAAAAAAAAAGGTGCTTTAAAGGATTATGACTCCGCATCAGAAGTATAATTGAATGCTTTTCATGTGGAAAATGAACATTTCTAATAAAATTTAGTTCATCATGTGCAAAAAGTTATGATCGATATGGTGGGGCAATGCATTTTTTTTTGTGTACATTATTCAAATGAACATCTATATCATGCTAACAGAACAAGATTTTGGTTTTTGATACTTTGAGCGAGTGATTATTGCTTTGATTTTGCTAGGTTCCAAATTATTTATTACAAGCCTGAACTGGTTTGGGACCTAATACTTGTGAGCTGATTTGATATTGCATCTGTTATGCAATTTTA
Organism: Dillenia suffruticosa; assembly: GCA_033439265.1. NCBI lineage: Eukaryota > Viridiplantae > Streptophyta > Magnoliopsida > Dilleniales > Dilleniaceae > Dillenia > Dillenia suffruticosa. The sequence goes on from JAVTVX010000001.1 coordinate 15,390,922, forward strand.
CTTAACATGTAACAGTTGTTACTATAATCTCCTTGTGGACTGAGAAATTCCGTGGCACTTAATTATTTGATATTTTTTTTGGGTGAAACAGGCGTGGTGCAGTCGATGTGACCATGTATAATTTTGGATCTCCTAGAGTTGGAAACAGAAGATTTGCTGAAGTCTACAATGAGGTAATTTTCATTTTATTTTCTTTAGTTTCTGTAAGCTTTCTTTTCAATTGGCTTAGTTTTTACTTCACAAGAGTTATTTTTGTTCCAAATATTTCTTCTTGCTTTTTGGCTCCTGAAAACCTGATTAGAAGCCTGGTATGCCATGTACATGTTTAATGGTATCTTCTCACAGTTATATTCATGTCGTCTTCTTGATTTTCTCTTGCACAATCAAATGGAAAGAAATGCACTAGCAATCAATACCGCTTTTGACAAGTAGAAATTGTTTCGTTGTTTTTTTCCACCTCGTGTAAATTTCCAGTCCTGATTTCTGCATCTTTTTGTTGATTGGTAGTGGCTTCTGTCTAATGCTATTGTACGATTTTATGGCAACCATCTATAACATTAGCATGGTGTCTTATCCTTGCAGAAAGTCAAAGATAGTTGGAGAGTTGTAAACCATAGAGATGTAATACCATCAGTCCCCCGCTTGATGGGATATTGCCCTGTTGAAGAACCCGTCTATCTTGCACCTGGGGGTTTAAGGGATGCCATGGTACATGGTTCTTTGTATAATATCTACAAATTGCAAATAATGCAAAATGTTTTGCAACTTGTCTGCCTTTGTGTTCATGATGTTGTTCTTCTTATGTTCCAGCTGTCTTGGAGGTCAATTTTTTTTAGGACATAGAATATGGTTGTCCTTAATGCCACTAAGCATACATGACCATTTGGTTCAACTCCAACATCCAGAACATCATTATAGTTGCTTTAGATACATCTTATTAAGGAAATATATCCTATGGGCATTGGGTCACTGGCTCACAAGAAAAACTATAATATGTTTTGTGGCATAAGTAAATCAAACTTTGATGACAACTTGTGTAAAAATTGATCTATTTATTGCACATGATTCATTGTATTGCAAGTGATGGATATATATGTTTGTTATGCCCGCAGTTCAGTGAATGTAACACATACACTTTAGATAAGTCTAGTTATTTATGATCAATTATATGTAGCACAAGAAGAGTAGCTTTAGGGTCTTATTTGATTATAATTTAGGATAATATTTCGCATCTACCTATTATTGGATTTTGCTAGAATTAGAAGTTATTTAGTTTCTAATTTGTTTAGTGACTGAGGCCTATAAAAACTTGCCTGTGGTTGAATTCTTTGGAGTTTTGAATATGAATTGATCATGGAATTGTTATTTTCTCTGGATTCTATCTCTTCCCCTGCATGTCTCTTTTCTTCCTTTCCTCTCCTTTCTGTTTGAGCCGGCCTCCATCTTCTCTCTCTCTCTCTCTCTCTCTCTACTGTGTTTTGCATTGTTTTGTTAATCCTTCCGTCCCTCTTCGTCTCAAACTTATGTTGTCAAAGGACATTTTCCCTAAGTACCCCTAAATATAAGCAGTATCCTACAAATTGCACTTTTGCTGCTTTCTCAAACATCTGATTCCTTTCCACTGATCAGGCAACCCCAGTGAGCACATTTCTCTCTTTTTAAATCTGTGTCCACTTGGGAAATATAATAATGAGGTTCGATTCCATAGCATAGTTAAGTGAACTATATATTTTGTTGGCCATCAAAGTCTTGATGCCCCTTTTGGGACTAAGACCAAAAAAAAAAAAAAAAAAAAAAAAATCTAAAGGCTTCGCGCAATAAATGAGACGTATAGAAAATTGTCAGCCTTTGAACCAGGCCGAACAAGTACCATCTTAATGTTCAGTTAAGTAGAAAGTGACAGAAAAATATCTTACTTACTGAATTTATAACTATCAAATATCACATATATCCTACATAAAAGCACCCACGTGGTGCTATGTTTGCAATGTGATGCTAGGATGACACAAATCTATTAAAGACATAAACATGTGAAACATTGGCAACGTAAGGGGTAAAACACCTGAAGGCAAGGATTTGAGTATGGATATCAGCAATAGAAATAGGGCAACTCTCGTATTCCTTACCCCCTCTTGTATTGATTGATTTACAAAGGAAGAACCAGAGTGATCATGGATCGATTTTAACGGAAAAGGTTTCCTCACCATCACTTCCACTTTCATGTAGTCAGAAAATCAGAATCTGAAACCATGATGCTATTTGAAATTTTGTTCCTGTTCTATATTTATCTTCTTGTATTTTAGAATCCATTATGATTCATTTGACTAGAATACAAGAGTCTTGAACTCATCAATTGTGTCAATGAATATCAAATGCATTACACTTGTTTATCCTGATGTTATTATTTTTACTTGCAGACTTCCTAATTTTAAAGTAATGGCACTTCTTGTTTCAGGGAAATATGGAGCTTATTGTGGATGGTTACAAAAGTGACGTTATTGGAGAGGCCACACCTGATGTTCTTGTCCGCGAATTTGTATGTCTTTTCACTTCTATGTTTCCTCTTCTTTGCTTATTTTGTCCGTCAATGTGATGACATGAATGAGTTTTATTTAATTATTTATTTTTATGATTTTTAAACTAATGCATGGCATCATAAGAACTACCGCAATTTCATTGATCCCTGTGGATATTATTTTGTTTATTATTATTTTTAAGTGTCCACAAAATTATCCAATTGATTGAAATTCTTCATTGCATATGCATCTTTGTTTCTTTTGATGAACTTCCTGCTGTGACTTACATATGTTCATGGAAAAACATCCTCTTTATTTTCCCAGTTCAACAATGTAAGTCGTATTCCAAAGGTAAGCGAACCCCCAGATCTAAAAATGGAAGTGTTCCTAGCCAGAAGAAGAATCTGGAACTCTTGATGTATTTGAATTTGTACCAACATATTTGCCAATTTTATATTTTGAGGGATGTATGGATCACTAAAATATACGGTTATCGCTATTCAATTCTATCCTTGAAGATTTTTTATTTTTTTTAACCTGTGTGTGTTTTTCTAATCCTTTTTGCCCACTTTAATTCATGAATATTTATGTTCTATAGAAAAGAAAGTTCTGAATTTATATTGTAGGACCTCTTATCCTGAACTCCACAGCCGCCGTGGCCCCAGCCACAAAACCATCTCTCCAATAAAAGAAAGTGAAAAGGAAATTGACCATAGCACAGATATAGGTTAGGGACATGAACATGATGAGATGCGTATCAAGATGGGGAAATCTGTTTAACAGAGGATATGATTAAAAAAAAAAAAGAACATTTCATTTTGCTGGTGCAATTGTTTCTCTTCCAAACCAGCTGCTACATTCTCTCCTTTGCAGTGCTTGGTAGGCTTGCTTTGGCACAGTTCTGACCTGTGAGCAATCTGTTTCGGGTTGTCATCTTACAGATGAAAGGCGAGAAGGAACTGATTCAAAATATACTGCAAACAGAGATAAATATATTTAGCTCACTCCGAGATGGCAGTGGGCTTGTGCAGCATATGGAAGATTTTTATTACATCGCTTTGTTGGAGGTATTTCATTAATCCTTGCTGTTGCCTGGTCCATAGTGTTTCTTTGGAATGAACTCACAATCCTTTTCTATTTGTTAGTGGGTTCTTGTTAAAGTTTGTATCTCTGGGCATTATTATGTCGAGACACAGACAGGTTTCTTTGTCAAAAATTAATCCTTTTTCCTCTTACTTCCACCAGAATGTAAGATTGAATTACTGGACTGAGGCAAGATCAACTTCAGAGAAGGGTGGCTCATCAATAGCTGAAGAAGGTTATCGTGCGTAGGATTGGGGACCTAGCCTGCCTCTCCCGTTTATGCCAACATTCTTTACATGTTATGGGGCTGACTACTGCAATAAAGCTTAGATCCTTGGATTTTTCAAAGAATTGTGAACTAACGGATGCAATCTAGTCATGGTGAAAAGTTGCATTAGTGGAGGTGAGTTAGGAAGCAATCCAAGTCAGAGAATGAAGCTGGAATTGGGTGAAAGTGGAGCAATATCATAAACAAGAATCAGGTGCATAAACTGGGCAACTGGGAAAAAGCTTCTAGCGGGAGGTAGAGGGGCTCTATTCTTTTCCTAAATCATCTTCATGTGGATAAATAAGAGACCCAAGTGCATCTGAATTTAAAGTAATTCTGCATGCCCTGCTGCGGAAACCGTAATAACATTCCAAAAGTTTTTTTTTTTGGGGGGGGGGTGTTGTGGCAAAAGAATGTATTATTATAGAAAACCATAGCAATGGGAATTCTATTTTTTCACAGGAAATGGATTCAGGAATATTATATCTCATTCTATGGCAAGAAAAGTAAAGCCCCGATTTTCATTTTCATTGTTACCGGGAGGTAAGCATCTTTTTATAAATGTGTTAGCATTTTTTAAGTGAATTAATTTCTTGATTAGAAAATTGACCTTTTTATTTTATTTATTATCACAGAAATGGGATGAAATTAGAGTAGATGTTGGAATTTACATCTATGAAACCCGAGATGATGAATATTCTAAGCACCCTGAGCTCGGTGGAGAATTAGAAATAATTAGACACTCTCATCTCTCTCTCTCTCTCTCTCTCTCTCTCTCTCTCTCTCTCTCTCTCTCTCCCCCTCTCTCCCTCCCTCCCTCACTCCCTCCCTCCCTCATATGTAGTTATAATTTAGCAGTGGTGGTAGAAATACCAATCTTGTTAGGGTTTAGGAAAACATTGTGAGGAAAATAATTTAGATTTTGGTAATTCAGTAAGATTTATTTTTTATTAAATTGATTTTTTATTAGAAAAAAGATAATTATTATATCTCAAGTTATCAGCAAGAAAATGGTAGCTATTATTTTCATTGTTATACAAATCGATTATAGCTAAGAATCTATTGTGAAAAGGGTATAATGTTTTATATAACTCAAATTATTTTATTTTTATTTTTAATATTTTTCAATTTAAATGAAAATTTTTGATATAAATATAAAATTTTATAAGTAGAAAACATTTTTATAGAATAGACTAAAAATTTTCTTCTTTGATTTTATTAGAAAGAGGATTCTGTTAGTTTATATTGAAAATAATCGAAATTACTTTTAGACAAATAAAAAATAATAGAATTTGAATCACCGGTGAAACATTTGAAATTACTGTAAAATTATTTGATCAAATTAAATATAATTAAAATTTTGATTACAATAATAACAACAAATTGAGCTTTAATCCCAATAATTTGAAGTCGGTCATTTGAGAGACAAATATGAAAATAATTAAAAAAGAAAAATAATTAAATAATTAAATAAATACAAAGATAAATAAATAAATAAATAAATCAAAATCCGTTCTATGGTTGTAGTTTCATTAACTAATTTTGAGTACAATTTTGAAAATAGATTAAAAATTCATTAATTAATTTGTTGTTATAGTTTCATCTATCCTGAAAACAAAAGCATCTCGGCTAACATATTGTTTTAATTTTTTTTTTCTTAATTTGAATATGGTCTAATCCGTTCGATGCAGTAAAAAAAGTAAAATTTTCAGGCTATGGGAGGATGGAGGATGGAGTACGTCTCTTTTTTGTAATTCATATGATTCTATGCAAACAAGAATATGATCATCTTCATCCGGCTTATTTACCAAAATGCTGTACTTTTAAAAAAAATTTACTTAAATATGGTTATTTTTTTGGTCTTCCCAGAATGTTGGTGCGAAATCAAGGTTTTTTTTTTTCTTTTCTTTTTTTTTTTTAGGTTTTATTTTACCATTTATTTATTTTTTTTAATTTTGAAAATCCAGTTTTGCAGTTACAAAGTGCGAAACACGCCTTGCCCCTACCTGCATTATCCGATTCTCAAGACAATGTAAAAATCAAATTCACTCGTTGTAATGGTCAAAATATCACCGATCTATGATACCGAATACAAATAAAACAATCTCGAAATACCACCAAATCTAGTGAGTACTATCACCCATACTCCAGATGAACAGAAGCAAAGACAATTAAACACAGACAACAGAAATACCATGAACCAATAACATAATATTTTGAATTAAAATCATCACATAATGTCAATCAAAATATATTGAATTATGTAAAACATATACAACAATAAGAAACTAATAAAGAAAATTACTTTATAAAAAAATGAAGTTAATGATTACAAATTTCAAATTTAATACAAATCAAATGGGAAATGTATTCTAAGTGCCGCAAGGAGGTCGTCCAGCATTGCACCGCGGCTGACGTCTCACGAAAATACGAGCTGGTCTACCAGGTGCAGGTGGAGGTATATCATATAACGGTACACTCTCATCTATCTCAGAAAATGCAACTAAAGGAACATCAACTGAATATCGAGAACGACGACATCTCCGCTCGTAAACACTAAGTCGTGACGGCTCCTCGTAAACACTAAGTCATGACGGCTCATCAACATCGTCGGTGCATATCAGAGTCGGAGTGGGATAGGAAGATGATGGAAGTAGCTCTGTCACCTCATCATAATCATCCGCAGCATCTAAGGTCGAAGATATATCGAAGGAGTGTCCGTGTGCGGATGTCGAAGGAACGGTGTCGTCAAATGGCACATGGCCAACATACTAAAGCACATGCCATGACGCATCTATGAACTGTCCAAATCTCGGATCCACTCCTTCCTCAGCGAATACATCCGACGCCATTAAGTTCATGTTTTTCGGCTCAAAGCACTACAAAAGATAAAAGGAAATAAATATTACATCAAGTATAGAAGCATAAATAGGCAGGACCGATAAGATTAACTATAAAACATTACGTAAACTATAAAATATATATTGACTTACAAGATACTCCATTTGTGTCGTGATGGGTCAGTATCCGTAGTGATAACGATGGGCAGGAGATGCAATATATAAACAGGTGATTCAACGATACCACCACATATAGTCAAATGTGGTCCTCGGCTCGTCGAAAGAGTCATTTCCCTATTCAATGTGGTATGTCCAATTATCCCACAATTGCAAGTGTACAACATGTCTCCTCGCCCAATCGCACCCTTGCCTCCCGCGTCGATCAGTCTGATGTAACTCCTGGTGCGTAGGTACTAGTAAAGGACCACGCTGCATAAGTCCAAACTGTCTCATAACCCTCTGAGGGTCAATGATACTCAACTATCTCAAAACAAATCAACGGAATCTCGGCACACCATATATAGTTGCCGGCGAGACAATAGACAAGCAACGCCATAAAATCGGTATGCGAATATGACATCTAAATGAATTGAAAAAAATTATCGTGTTAATAAAATGTATATAAATTGAATGACATATCAATAAAAGAAAATTATACTCATCCATGTATCTCACATATGATCCAACTGGTTCTTGTACGTTCTAAGAACAAACTGCCCTATATGCACAAAATTACGAGAAATATCCCAATTATATATAAATAAAATAATGTCAACATAAAATATAACAAATTTAAGATAGTTTAGATAAATTACAAAAAATAAATAAATCAACATTACGTAATCCTTGAGGCCCAACGGGCAGGTGTGGAGTAGATAACATCGGATCAACATGATGACACATGATTGTGGTAAACATGGGAACTCTCTCCCATGCCTAGAGTTGATAAGAGAAAATATATTGAATAAATGATCTATTATTCATATAAAGTATTGTTAGAAAAAATGAATCAATTATAAAATAGAGATAAATTACCTAAACAAGTAAAATCGGATCACAAATCTGTCTAACTCCATCAACACAAGCCCAACATAGGGCTCTGTAAAGTGTCGCCAAGACAGCACTACCCTACTATACTGTCCCAGCACTCTAAATCTCGTAAAAGCTCTAGATAACAAAACTTAGCTCTCGATTCCGACTGCTCCCCAAAAAGAGTACCCAACAGTTACATAATACGACCGCGTGCATGGAACTCGACTACTGTCGCATCTGCGTCCGGCTCCAGAAGATGTGAAGCAAGAAAATCCGTGATAGCCCGTATTTTAAGATGGTCTCCGAAAAAATCCTCTGGTACAGGATAGAAACCCAACAAATCACGACACGCATCCTATCACTCAGTAATAGAACGAGAGTAATCTACTCCTATAACCGCATCTCCATCTACAGGCAATCCCAGTAGGACCGAAACGTCTTGTAACATAACGGTTGCCTCACCGACGGATAAGTGAAAAATATGGGTCTCCTGTCTCCACCGCTCTACAAACGCGATAATAAGAGCATGATCATGTTGAATATAACCATACCTATACACACCATAAAACCCAACTCAGAACAAAATATCTTGTATCCTAATATCAAGAGGTCGAGCTACCCAAAATCCACAGTCCGAACGTCGCGCCTATAGAGGGGTATCACTGCCGGTCTCCTAGATAGACTGAGACCGGTATGTAACCGTAAGGTCAGGACATTAAGCTCTCGAGAGTCTGGAGTAAAGTCCGCAGCAGTGTACTTTATATCTAAAATGACAAAAAAAATAAATAAGAATAACAATTCTAAGTAGTCAATGCAAATAAGAAATGAAATGAACACGTTAAATCATAACATATGAAAATATTTAACATTCATAATATGAAAACAATAATGTATTTTTGTCAATCTCCTCAACTTTGTCTAGCCCTCGCTTGTAAAAGAATCATATTTGGACAATGATGACGATTATGGTCGTATTCACCACATATCTTACAACGCTGAGTTTTTCTTCTATCCATTTCGTTATGTATCCGTGTATTTCGAGATCTATCTGGCTGGTTATTAAGTTGTGAGACATTGTACACCAAATTGAAAGAAACAAAGGGCCAATAGTCTTTGTGTGGAAGGGGATGAAATCTCCCACAATATGTTAACTCTAAAGATTGACAACTATGGAAGCTATCTACAAAAGTTCTAAACTCCCGACCCATACACGCACAAACTCTCCATATATGTGAGTAAGGAAGTTTAAATATTGTAAATTTTTCACATGTACATGATGTGACATTTAATAGAATGTTGTTTCTGCCCCTTCTACCATGAAATCCTGTTATGATCTCAAACTCACCCCTGAACATATCAAACGCATTGACGCGATGGAATTTAGCTTTCTGCTGAATTCTCACCAATTTTTCCATAACATTTGTTGGCCACATATTGTCATCCCTTATACTGTTAACTACTTGTTTTTTATTCTTATTAAAGAATCGAACCATAGGTACAATGTCGCCCGCACATATGCAATTATTGACAGCTTTCTTGCACTCTTAAACACACCATTAAATGATTCCGATCGATTAGTAGCCATATTGCCCCATCTATACCCACCATCATAACACAAATTCCATTTGTCGAGCGGAATCTTCATCAACCACCTATAAGCCTGTTCGCTAAGTTCTTGAATCTTGTTCATCACAACATAAAATTTTCTTATCTGTTTTTGTTCGGCCGCCTTATGCATCAACTATATTAGTGATTTATTCTTGAATCGCTGGCTAAAATTAGTCTTTACATGACGCAAACAAAGTCTGTGATACATAAGTGGTAGTTAGAGATTAGCATTCCATTTTATAACTCGCATTATACCCGGCGCTCTATCTTATATCAAACACACTCCGTGCCGATCACCAATAATGTGCACTCTCAAGTTCTCCAAAAACCAATTCCAACTAACAATTGTCTCCTCATCAATAATAACAAAATATAAAGGAACAATATGATTAGCTGTATCGGTTCCAACGGCAATTAAATTTTTCTCCATATATCTCCTGTATTGAAATGTGTCGTCAATACTAATCATTGGCTTGCAATGACTAAATGTTTCAATGCATGGCTTGAAGGCTCAGAAAACTAAGTAAAAGATCCTATTATTAGCCCCCTATAATTCAGTAAACCTCTATTCAACAACTGTATCAGAATTATTTATCTACACAGCATCCAAAAATTGTGGCAACAATGTGTAAGAAATCTCCCAATTACCATACACCACTTCAATGGATTTTCGACGTCCCATCCAAGCCTTTTTGTAAAATAGATTTACCCCATACGTTTTTATATTTTCAACCACATCACATACTTTGTAATCGACATTTCTTTAATGTGACTTCTAATCATACGACCTACTATATTCGAGTTCACATTTGGATGATCCCCCAAAGGCAATTGAGGGAAACACGTATGTTTTGCATTGAACATCGTAATTTCCCAAAATTGATGACTTTTCTTTAGTCTAGCCCGAACATACCACAAACAATTATTTTCGTGGTACAAAAAACACCTTACAAGCCATATGGTTGAAGAACTTTCATGGGCTTTAAAGTACCTATGCTCTCACATCAACAACCACTTAACAGCATGTTGAACTTGTTATTTCGAAACGAAAACCATCCCAACTTTTAACTCGAATGTCTGATCATTATTCTACGTTGGATGATCATGGTCATTATATTCATCAACCATCATGACCCCTTCATTTATAGTAAGTATGGTATATCCTCTTCCCCTTTAACAACCAGATTTTCTTCCTCTTCCACGACTTCATCTTCTTTATTAATAACATTCTGCTTATCATCACTTGCATCTTCCGACTCCTCAACAACAAATGAATTTATCGGATCTATCTCCTGCCCTTCATAGGGTCTACTTGTACTAGCCCCCAAAGTAATATTATCCGAAAGAAATGCACCATACTCTAACCAATCATTTTCAATATTCCCACCCCTTAATAGTTCTGTATAATAACCAAAATTTTTCTCACCACCATCACCCATTACCTCTGCACTATTTTCAATCGGCGTTAAGCTACCCAGGATGTCTTCTACATTTTCCCTACCCCAACTTGAGCAAACCACCGTGGATGGGTCAACATGTGGACACACAATTGCTTTTGCTTGTAAAAATAGTTCAACTGTCGTCAAACTCCCGATATATTTCGGAAATGACAACACCTCCGATGTGAGGGGAGGAGACCCTTTGCCGGAAACCTTGCCCGGATTCCTTGCGGACATGGCTCATGTCTTTGGGATTAGGGTTTATGATGTGGAGCAGATTCTCAAATTCTGCCCCGGTATGCACGGAGGCCTTAAGAGAGTGGCTCAGTCCCTGCAGGTCAATAGGCTCCCAGGTCAAAGCCATCGGGCTGGCTCTGACAGTCTCCTCACCCTCCACATATTCAGGAAGATGACTCAGAGATTTTGCCTTGATGTCAGTTCTTTACCTGTCCGTGGGGTCTTATTTGGAATTTGACACTTGATTTTCTGCATCTAGTGTTAGTCTACCTGCTTTGCCTTGTCCATCTTATTTGTACAAAGTCATGTATAGTCTCGTAGTAGCATAGTCTTATTTGTACATCTGTACAAAGTCATACACAGTCTAGTAGTAGCATTGTCTTGTTCGTACATGTCAAACCTATTGTTGCTTGATTCATAAATATGAATATATTCCATTGATTTTTTGTTCTTGGCACTGTGTTTCCACTGCTTTTTGAATTTTGGGTGGCAATCCTTATCCATGTCATTTTAATAGACTAATCCTACTGGGATGGATTTTAGACATTTGCATTTACCTTAGTTATATGTTCTTGGATGCCCTATGTTGTCAACACCTGCTGTTAGATATTATCTCTCCTTCCTTTCGGGCATAATTAGGTCAACTTTCAGGTACGATGTGGTTGAGGTGGTTACTAGGGCTTTTTGCGGCTACACTTGTAACCGCATGTTCTTCTGTGTTAAGTTGCCAAGTTAGATGTACCTTATTTTCCCCCATTGTTAAACATTGATGCCTCAAGTTCCCTCTATAAGAAATTTGTTGACTGTAATTAATAGATGAAAAGCTGTACCGGTGTGTTTCCTTCATAGAAGGTCTTTTCTGGATAGAATTTAGGTTCTTATGTAAGCACTTTTATAAAGAGGTTCCATACTTAAGGATGATATGTCAAGTGCTAATTAGATCAATTAACTTCAGGAGTAGATTTTTTATCCGTGTTTTTAGTTCGTAAAAGATATTGTCTTTCTACTAATTGCTTTTGAACTCATTGGGAGGATTTTTAGCTCAACATAGGATAACTTATAGCCTGCAAAACATCAGCCTTTTCTTGCTCATTAATTCCAAAATTCTGGAACGCATTACTTCAGGTTATGATAATTCTGAGTCTTAGGCTGCAGTAAACTTAATGTTAAGTCTTTTATATTTGGGAGCGGCCTTTCTGTTCCAATATTATATGTGATAACCTTTTTGATCAATTGTACTGAACAACACAATTTGTGAAGAAGTTGGAATATGTTAATAGTATTTTATGTTTGAAGGAATTTCTCAATAGACAGAGTAGTTCTTTTTTGGCCTGACAATGGGGTAGGGGTTAGGGAGGCTTCATCTGATCTCATGCCAGTCAAGATGCCCTCGAAACTGCCCTGCCACATTGCCAAAAGAGAGAACAGACTAGTTCAAAAGTTGAAAACTCTAGATTTTGTTGCTTGTAAGGGTACCCCATAGTGCACGAGGAGAAACTGGTTACCAAAGCTATTGAGAAGTTGAAGTGCTGAAGAATCACTTTTGTCTCAGTGCTTCTTCAAACTAGTCATTTTGCCTCTGCTTTGAAAACAGCTATTGGTTCAGAAGCTGCACTGGCTTGCCAATTTCTTCAGTATTGTTTTGGCTGTTAAAATCATTTAACGGCGCAAACACTCAGAAAACCAGTTGGCAGACAACTCTAAAAATAACTCGTAAGATAATATGACAAGCAAGCTTGCCACTATGCCAGACTCGCCTCCAGAGCTGGAACTTAGTCCAGAAGGCTTATCGGATGTCACAAGAATCTTGAATTGCAGCAACTTAGAGAAACTAGGGAGCACCCTATCACTATTGACACAACATTGTGCAACTAAGTCAACGGATGAACAATTTTGGAAGTTTCTTACCAAGTCAGTCAATATGATTGTTGTTCAGAAACTTGGTTTGCCTGTTCCTGAGAATACAAAATGGGATGGAGTTGAAGTATTAAAGAGATTTGGTCAAAGTCATGAGAGATGAATCTGGGCCTGCAACCCCAGAAGATCCAGATGCTAATGACGCAACAAGAAGCATCTCATTTACTGCTACCTTGATCTAATCTTAATTTCCAGATTTTAAAAGGGCATCAGAAGAATTGTTTAGGCAGACTGAAGGTGTTTTAAGTGCATTAGTGGTTCTGACTTAAACTCTTGCTCCATCAAGTAAGGAACCGGGTGTTGTGGAAAAAGGCCAGACAAAGGGACTGGATCCTGCCAAGCTCAAAACCTAACTGGGTATGCTGCTGGATCAAAGAATAGTACTGCACGATTAAAAAGAAGCTGAGGAGATGAGGAAACTGTTTCGACTGCAGAGAGTGACATGGAAGTTTTGTCAGTGCTTGCAATTTCTTTGGCCCATCGGAGTTTCATCAAATCTGAATTTGAGAAAATGTGTTTTCAAGTTAATCCAACCACAGTTACACAGGTAAGCTTTAGGTTCTTTCCATTCCATGCTTTATGAGAAACCTCTGTCATAATGTCCGTACCTGTACTTTGTTCTGTTCTGTACACAAGGTTGAATTTCGATTTGCTTAACAATATTATAGTTTCCAATATCACCAAGTCATGGAAGAGTGCAGGTTGCTATTTGGAGTAATGCATTGGGTAAAATGATTGGTCTTGCCTTCAGGGGAGCAGAACAAGTAAGTTCGACAACTCTATAATTTTTTTTCTTTCTTCATTTTTCTTTTCTTGGTTTTTCCACAAGAAAATATTCATATAATAAGTTTCCTGCAGTCAAGGTGGAATAATGAGAACAGATTTAAATGAGACAGCCAAGGTGTTCAATTACATATAAGTTTGTGAAAGGATTGAAGGCAAAAAAGGATGAATGATTTTCTTTTTCTCCTTTAGCCCATATTATAAGCCAACCAAGAGATGACCCAATACAAGTACCTCTCCTCTCTCTTGCTCTTCGCTTTGAAAACCTTATTCTTCTCTCCTACACTAAAAAAACAATAAGCCATTTCAGATTCATCATCATCATAGACCAAAAGACAAGGAGGGGTCCTAAAATTTCGAGTGAGAATTGAAGAAGAGAGTTTTTCTGAGTATAGGTAAGAGGATGAAGTAGTTGTTATACTTTTGTTGCCAACGAAATCCATTCGTACAATTTCAGAGAATGCACTTATGCTCATCTTAATTCGGTGGGAATATATATAGTTGAAGAATCGGAGCTGTCTTTGAAGGGTTATTTTCCAAAATATTAATAAAATGAGTCAAAATTATTAAAATATTATAATTTTATTTGGGTTCCAAAAATAGTGAAGTTGATTTCTAAAAATTGATCTTTTTGCCCTCTTTAATCCGTGAATATTTATGTTCTATAGAAAAGGAAGTTGTGAATTTATATTGTAGGACCTCTTACTCCTGAACACTACTGCCACCGTGGCCCCAGCCACAAAACCATCTCTCCCATTAAAGAAAGTGAAAAGGGAATTGACCATAGCACGGATATAGGGTAGGGACACAAACATGCTGAGATGCGTATCAAGATGGAGAAATCTTTTTGACAGAGGATATGATTAAAAAAAAAAAAAAAAAAAAGAAGCCAAACACACACATTTCATTTTGCTAGTGCAATTGTTTCTCTTCCAAACCAGCTGCTGCATTCTCACGTTTGCAGTGTTGGTAGGCTTGCTTTGGCACAGTTGTAACCTGCGAGTAATCTGTTTCAGGTGGTCTTCTTACAGATGAAAGGCGAGAAGGAACTGATTCAAAAGATGCTGCAAAGAGAAATAAATAGATTTAGTTCACTACGAGATGACAGTGGGATGTGCACCGTATGGAAGATTTTTATTACATTGCATTGTTGGAGGTATTTCATTAATCCTTGCTGTTGCCTGGTCCATAACGTTTCTTTGGAATGAACTCACAATCCTTTTCTATTTGTTGGTGGGTTCTTGTTAAAGTTTGTATCTCTAGGCATTATTATGTCGGTGACACAGACGGGTTTCTTTGTCAAAAATTAATCCTTTTTCCTCTAATGTACATCCACCAGAATGTAAGATTGAATGACCGGACTAAGGCAAGATCAACTTCAACTTCAGAGAAGCGTAGCTCATTGATAGCTGAAGAAGAGCGCATAGGATTGGGGACCTAGCCTGCCTCTCCCTTTTTATGCCATCATTCTTTACATGCTATGGGGCTGACTACTGCAATAAAGCTAAGATCCTGGGATTTTTCGAAGAATTGTGAGCCAACCGATGCAATCTAGCATGGCGAAAAGTTGCATTTGTCGAGGTGAGTTAGGAAGCAATCCAAGTCCGAGAATGAAGCTGGAATTGGGTGAAAGTGGAGCAAGATTATAAACAAGAATCAGGTGCATCAACTGTGCAACTGGGAAAAGGCTTCTACCGGTAGGCAAAGGAGCTCTATTCTTCTCTTAAATAGTCTTCATGTGGAGAAACAGGAGACCCAGGTGCACCCCTGCTGCAGGAACTGTAATAACATTCCAAACGGTGTTTTTTTGGGGGCGGGGGGGGGGGGGGGTTGTGGCAAAAGAATTTATTATTATAGAAACCATAGCAATGGGAATTCTATTTTGTCATAGGAAATGGATGCAGGAATATTTTCAATTATAGATGATCCAAAAGATCATTGTTATATCTCAGTCAATGATCTTATAAATGTGTTAGCATTTTTTAAGTGAATTAATTTTTTGATTGGAAAATTATTATCACAGAATTGGGATGAAGTTAGAGTAGATGTTTGAATTTACATTTATAGACCCCAAGATGATGAATATTCTAGGCGCGGTGGAGAATTAGAAATAATTAGAAACTCTCGTATATGTATATGTATATGTATATATCGGTAGAAATATCAAGTACGTTACGGGTTAAAGTTTAAGAAAACATTGTCAAGAAAATAATTTAGATTTTTATTTCTTGATTGACAAAAGTTTAGGAGTTAATGAATTTGTAATATTTATTTTTCATTAATTAAGATTTTTATTAGAAAAAATAATTACTATATCTCAAGTTAACGGCAAGAAAAGGAAAGCTATTATTTCCATTTTTATACAAATCAATCAGTTTATGTTGAAACTAATCGAAATTACTTTGAGACAAATGAAAAGTAATAGAATTTAAATCGGGGGTACATTTGAAATCACCATAAAATTTTTAACATATTTGAAATCAGTGGTGATTATGGACTCATTTATATTAAAAATAAAAATATCATGGTTAACATATTGTTTTTATTTTTTCTTTTCAATTTGATTCCTGTTTAATCCAATGCAATAAAAAAATAAAATATTCAGGCTATGAGGATGGAGGATGGAGTGTATCTCTGTTATTAATTCATATCATTACATGCAACAAGAATATGTTCGTATCCATCTTATTCAATTCATGAATACAAGCTCTATGCTTCTTTCCTTTGCTATTTTTTGGGCATGGAGAGAGAGAGAGAGAGAGAGAGAGAGAGAGAACAATGAGATCATCCAAACAAAAACACTTGCATGAGTTATGCATTAATTTCGCCTTTAATAATACGAAGGCAACGCGGTCTCCCCTCCCCGGCGAGGGGGGTTTGAAAATAATAAAAAAGAAGCGAAGGGTATTTTCATACCAGAAAAATCACGTGCAACTCTCAAAACGGTCGAAAATTAGAAACCGTTATAAGCTCCCCATTCTTATCTCTCTCTCTCATAGAGACAGTTTTCTCTCTCTATTGTGGCGACTTAATTATGATAAGGGAGATAGTAAATGCAGGAAAATCGATTTGGGTTAGGGAGATTTGAGCGGGGAAAATTTGGAGTTTGAATTTTCGCTCATTGGAAGAATATTGCTGTGGTATCTGGTGATATCCTTTGACACTGAGTTTCCAGGTATGTTTTCCCCATGGAGCATCATCACCTGTGTCTGTTGCCCTATAGAATCGATGCGAGAATATGAAGCTGAATGTCGATAATTCACAACTCATTCTGGTGGATTTCACTTTAACTGTTGCCTATGGAAACCTCCCCGATTTAGGCACCAATTTCGCCTACATTTGGGAGTTCAATTTCTCGGATTTCGACTTCGATTCCGATCCCCACTTTCCAGATTCCGTCGCTCTGTTGAAAGCCCAAGGAATTGATCAAGAACAGGGAGAAGGGTATCGACTTTCCGATATTCGCCGCACTCTTCATGCGCTACGGTCTCGTCATGAGTGGGTGGTCTAGAGTTTCATGGATCTGCTTTCATGGGTCCTATTATTTCGCCTTTCTTGTCAAGATTCTGAGCGGAGGAAACCCTTTGCCGGCAAACTTGAACGGATTCATTCCCGTGATGGTTCATCTCTTTGGCTTTAGGAATCACGACGTGAAGTAAATTCTGAAATCTACACCGGTATGCAGGGAGGCCTTGAGAGAGTGGCTCCTTGCTTCAGGTAAAACACATCAGGATAGCTCTGATTGTCTCCTCACCCTCCACGCATTCATGAAGTTGAGGCAGAGATTTCGCCTCAATGTCACTTCTCTACGTGTGGGTGGTGTCCTATTTGGACCACTTGACACTTGATACATTCCCTAGTATTAGTCTAGTTGATATTCCTTCCTTGTACATCTTCTCGTATTAGAATAATCTAATAACCTGCACGTAACCGTTCTTTTTTCTCTTTAATTCAGAAATTCAGGGCACTTATTACTTTGGGTTTATGATAATGCTAACAATCTTGAGCTGAGGTCAACATAATGTTGCTTAACTTTTTATATTTGAATGGCCTTTCAGTTTCAACCTTATATGCGATTACCTATATTATCTATTGTACTAAACTAACAACAAACTTTGCAAAGAACTTTGAATATGTTAGCCTTATATCATTGGAAAATATTGGTAATCTCAACTTGGAACTATGCATGTTTAACTCGATGAGTAGGAGTCTATGTTTGGGGGAATTTCTCAAATAGAATGAGTAGACCATTTGTGGCCGGACAAAAGAGTGTGGGGGTGTATAGGAGGCTTCAACTGACATCATGCCAGGATTTCATTAAACTGCTGCCCTGCCACTATAATGAGGCTTTTTGTAGTCTATGTGCGAGGGTTGCCCATAGTGCATAAGGAGAAACTGATTATATGTTGCAGTCAATTATGATTTAGACGAGAAAATAGTCTTATTTAAATGTTGAAAGCTACAGGCATTGAAGCATATATACATGCATTCCTCATGCTGCAAAAGGAGAGACTATGGTATTTTTATAAAGGATACTGTGTCAAGTGATGATTAGATCAATGTGGGTTTGGAGTAAATCCATTGATTCGTGTTTTTTTGTTTGTGGCAGATGCTTTCTTTCTAGAAATTGGTTTCGAACACATTGGGAGGTTTTTTGGCCCTACTGAGGATAACCTAATGGGTTGCAGAAGGTTATAGCGCATAGGATCAGGGACTGGACCTAGTAGACAGCCTCTCCTGTTATGCCAACATTCTTTGCAGGCTTTGGTATCCAATCACTCCAGTTAACTAAAATCCTTGGATTTTTCAAGAAACACTAGACAAATAGATGTAATCTAGTCAGTAGAGAAGCTCTATTAACAGCGGAATATTATTGATGAGGACATCTTTTATCTTGTTTCAAACCCTGAGCTTGCATGAGGTAAGGGGGTTTTATTTGAACCCCCCTTTCGGTGTTGAGCCCAAAGGTGGCTCAACCTCACATCTACTACATAAATTGGTGCGAAGCATTGTCATACCTCACTGCATACGTTGAGAGAGAAGGAAATGTGGAGGGATTTACAAGATCTGAAGATTTCTGGACTTGAAGCCATCTAACTGAATTGTTGAGGCTAGATTGTCACACATGCAACAAAAATCCAATGACAAATTTATCACATCACAGAGCCTGGAAATGACTGCAGAACATTTTCACAATTTTTTTAGATAATAATAACTACTTGTACAGTCTCAGATCTTCAAGAAAAAAGAACAGTCAAAATTTCCAAATAGATGGATGGAAACATATAAATTAATGAAGAAAAGAAATGGTAGAGAATCCCTTTTGTCTCAAAGTTTCCTTGAGGTAATGGTTTTTCTTCTTCTTTGGAAACAGATGTTGGCTCAGAAACTGTGCAGGCATGCAAATGGGTTCAATAAGCTTTTGGGCAGTTAAAATAATACAATGGCACACACACTCAGAAGGAACGGTTAGCAGAGAACTACAGAAATAACTAGCAAGATGATACGACAAGCAAGCTCGCCACTATGCCAGACTTGCCTCCATTGCTGGAATCTAGTCCAGAAGGCACATAGGATGTTACGAGGAGCAAAAAACCTTGGCATAGACGATTGTGGCACCAGTGAATGGACCACCTTGTCACTGTTGATACAACTTAGGCCAAGTTAACAGAAAACAATTTTGAAAGAATCCTGCCGAGGTAGCCGACTTGAATATTGTTCAGAAACTTGGTCTGCCTGTTCCTGAGAACATAAAATGGGATGGAGTTGAATTAAGATAGGTAAACAGTCACGGAAGATAGCCAAGGCAGGGTACATTGAAATTGGGCTTGCAACTCCAGAAGATCGGAATGCTAATGATGCTAGCATTATTGATACTTTACCTCCAGATACTAAAAGGCACTAGAAGAATTTGGTAAGGCTGCAACAGTTGCTCCATCAAGTAAGGAATCAGATGTTGTGGAAAAAGGCATGTCCAAGGGACTGGATCTTACCAAGCTCAAAGACAATGTAACTGGATACTGCACTGGAGGTGTAGTGTTGGATGAAGAGGAAGCTGAAGAGATGAGAAAACTATTTTCAACTGTAGAGAGTGCCATGGAAGCTTGGGCATGCAGAAAAGATTGATGCATTGCAAAAAAGATTAGTAGTTGCCATCAGGTGAACAGAACATAATTTTGTTCTTTCTTTTCTCTTCTTGGTTTTTCCGTGATTAAAGATTCTTAAAATATTGTTTCTGCATTCGAGGTGGAGGAACTTGCAAACAGATTCAATGTTGGCTCCTGCAGGGTAATGTATATATTTATTTATAAATGATGTATAGACTTAAGCTATATACAATGTTCTTTGACAGCACACCTTCCAAGCCAGAAACTGAAACCAAGTGTAGTTGCTCTTTTCATCCTGTCGTTCTTAATACACAGGATGACCTTTGAGAATTCTATCGGTTACACGTATTCTGGTGAGGGCCCTTTAAGTGTGTTAAGCTGATTGATCCTCAAATTTTCGGTATTGTAGGTATGAAGCTAAGATAAAATATTTTGGTGTTATCCTTGCTAATTTCTTTGTTTTCATATATTTGTGTAGGATAAACCCTGAAAGTTTAGGTGGTGACTTGAAGCAGGATTTCCAGGTATGACAAATATATTCCAGATTGAAGATATTTTGTCTCATTATTTGTTCTTGTTACCAAAATATAGTATCAAAGTATAGGTGGTGACTTCGAGCAGGCTACAATAGTTCTGGGCTTGCAACCCTCGAAGATCGGGTTACTAATGATGCAGCAAGAGGTGGCTCGTTTACTGCAAGCCTGATTCAATCTTCACTTCTAGCTATGATTTGTTTAGGCAGACTGAAGATGTTTTGGTTGCATTAATGGCTCTGACCAGAACAGTTGCTGCCATCAACTAAGGAATAAAGTGTTATGGAAAAGAGGCAAGACCAAGGGACTGAAATCTTACCGGGCTCAAAGGCACCATAACAGTGTATTCTGCAGAATCAAAGAACTGGATGGCTCAGTTTTGGATGAAAAGGAAGATGAGGAGAAAAACTATTTTCAACTGCAGAGAGTGCCGTGGAAGCTTGGGCAAGGCTTGCTATTTTGTTGGGCCTTCCGAGTTTCATCAAATCTGGATTTGAGAAAATGTCTAAGATAACCGCTTCAGATACACATAACCTTTTGGTCCTTGCTATGCCTTATGAGAAACCACCTGTCATAATGTTCGTGCATATAATTTGGAATTGGGTTGCCAAGTCATGGAACCTGCAGGTTGCTATCCGGCGTGATGCATTGCTAAAAAAGATTTGTTGTTGCCTTCAAGGGAGCAGAACCAGTAAGGTCTACAACTAGGTAATTTTGTTCTTTCTTTTTCTTTTCTTGGGTTTTCCATGATTAAGCATTCTTCTAATAATTTCTAAGAATGTTCTTCCATAAGTCTGCAATTTTCTTTGAACTTCTTACCGTAGCCACTTTTTTGCACAAATACTTGCTTCCCATCAAGGTGAAATTTTCTGGTGGACGACAAAATACTGGATTTCATTGGATCAAGCAATATTCAGTTGACTTTTTGTGAAATGGTGATGAGTTTGGGAACTAATGCTTCGTTCAGGACAGAGGAATGCGGTGGAGGAAATGTGCCATGATCAGTATAGTATGTCACGATATGAAGGGTAGATCGGGATAAAAATGGAGGCAAATGCCCATCATGTGTCTCTTATGTGCTGACTTATTGGAACAGATGATAAACATTCGACACATGTTTTCTCCTTACACAATATTCAAACCCGAGATCTTGCTCAAGAGGAATTAATGTCCAACCACCGGATCCACTTGGCATTGTTTTGGATAAGTTTAATTATCAATGTATGAAATTGGAAAATTGAAAGACCAAATCACTCAATTTTATAATTGCAATATTCATTTGCTACTATGGAGCCACATAGTTATACATGTAATATTTTAATTAGAAAAATCATATTACATTAAATTTCGTGTTTTAATTTTTTAGATTTTTGTATGAAATATTGAAATAATGCTTGAGTATTATAATAATATACTTTTAGTTAAAGAACAAATTTTAAAAAAAAAAAATCAATAAGATTATGAGACAAATAATACCCGAATTGGTATATGTTACATCATCTTTATTTAATAAAAACAAATAAAAAAGAGAAAATTAAAGGATAAAGTGTGTAAAAAATTAGAATAATTCAGTTTATGTAACTCTGTTCATCGAAGAAGGAAAAGTTTCAACTCTACCACTTGACTCTCTCTCTCTCTCTCTCTCTCTCTCTCTCACCAACGATTGCTCCAAAGTAGGTGTACTGTCCTAATATCTCTCCTCTTCTCATGTACTCCTCCGTTCTTGCTGTCCTGCGCATTTGGGTATGCCACTAGCCAAGTTGGTTCAATTTAGCAAAAACCTGTTTGTTCTCGGGGCTTCTTTGCAAACAAAGCATTATTGATTGTCTACATTTGAGAAGTCTCTCCCCCCCCCCCCCCCCCATTAGAGAATTATTTAATTTTTAGGTTTTCTTAATAAATATTCTTTTGTGGGTAAATATATATTATGAATTAATCATGTCTTAACAAATATCATCTTTTTAATTTAATTGATGGTTTACATTTGAAATGGCACATTTTTTTTGTCTGAATATTAGAGAAATATTTCATTTCAAGTTTTTAATGTCCTTTTTATTTCTGCGATATAATATTATATCTAATATTCTTCCTCTCTCCAAATTCTAAACCCGTTCAAAATATACATCTCACTAGAAACAAAAAAGAAAATATTAATTCTCATTTTAGTAAACATTTGTTGTTTCTAGAAAAAACGGTGCACTCCCCACGAAAATAGTCTAGTGATATAAATTTTCTCCATAATCTAGTAATCTCAGATTCAAATCTTTATATAATAAAAAAAATAATACCTAAACATTATTAAATAAATAGATAAACAATTTTATTTTAATAAGCACGTGACTATGCTTGTTCATATGCGTTACTCATATGCGTTTGTGTCCGTGTCATACCAATTTTTCCACCTTCATTTTGGAGAAGTGGCCGTAAATGTTCCCTTGAAGAGGGTTGGCATGGGCCTGCATGTGGCAATTTGAATTAGTTTTAAGAATAGAATTGAACCAAATTAAATACAATCACTTCTATAAAAATAAAAACTATATACTAAATCAATGATTTTGATTTAACCAATTAAATCAAATTATATAAAATCGGTTTTGTTTGATTTGATTTACTTATTCATTTAAGTATTTAAATATTTTTTATTATAAATTTTTTAACAATTTTTATGTCGAAAGCATTTTAAACAAATTGACAAGTTTAGTTCGGTTTCAAAATACGAAAAATAAAATTTAGTCAGAATAATTTATTAAAATTTTTTAATTTTGATTTGATTCAAAACTTTAAAAAAATTTAAACTATAGTGGAGCGAGCAAAACCTCTTTAAGTAATAGTAGTACTAGGATTTTACTTTTATTTTTTTATATTGATTTTAATTTTTATTTTCAAATGCCCCCTTATCATATTCCACTTTTCTAAATATTTCATAATTTTTTTAAATTTTGTCAAATTTATCTGTCATTGTTAAATATTTATTTATTTTTTATATTTCTCACATACACATTTTAATAAACATTTCCTGCTTAAAAAAGTTTTATTTTAATTAAAAATATTATTAAATAAAATAGAATTAAAAGAAAGTAGAAAAAATCTTCTAACGAACTTCATTGATATTTTTTCTTTTTGGGGATAATTTTGAATATTGAACGGAAAACGTACTATGGTGCGGACGAGTCCAAACCACTGTGTGTGGCGGACCAGAAATCAGACGGTAACGGTGGAATGCCCCGCGTAAACAGAAACTCAATTTGAACGTCAAGAGCACAGTGCCCAAACCAATTTTATACAACGGTCGGAAATCAAGAAATTAGCAACTTCCAATTCCATCTTCCCTCTATATATTTGTCTCTCATCCCTTATCTCCTCTCATCTCTCATCTCTCATCTCTCATCTCTCTCTCTGTTGTGCGATTTGATTAAGGATGTGGGTGATGGGATTTGAAGAAAAACCGATTAGGGTTAGAGAGGTTTGGGCTCATAATTTGGATGACGAATTTTCCGTCATCGGAAGTATACTGGCACATTACCCCGTCATCACCTTTGACACGGAGTTTCCCGGTCACGTTTTTCCCATGGAGTATCATCGGCTGTGTCAGTTGTCCCCATGGAATCGATACGAGCATCTGAAGCGCAACGTTGATGAATCTAAATTGATTCAGGTGGGTTTTACTTTCAGTGATATCTATGGAAACCTCCCCGATTTGGGCACCCCTTTCTCATACATTTGGCAGTTCAATTTCTCCGATTTCGACCCCGATTCCGATCCCCACTCCCCAGATTCCATCGCTCTCTTGAAAGCACAGGGAATTGATTTCGCCAAGAACAAGGAGAAGGGTATCAACTCTTGCAGATTCGCCGCCCTCCTCGCGAGCTACCGTCTGGTCTATAATTGGTCCAGGGTTACATGGATCTGCTTTCATGGTTCCTATGATTTTGCCTATCTTCTCAAGATTCTGAGGGGAGGAGACCCTTTGCCGGAAACCTTGCCCGGATTCCTTGCGGACATGGCTCATGTCTTTGGAATTAGGGTTTACGATGTGAAGCAGATTCTCAAATTCTGCCCCGGTATGCACGGAGGCCTTGAGAGAGTGGCTCAGTCCCTGCAGGTCAACAGGCTCGCAGGTAAAAGCCATCAGGCTGGCTCTGACAGTCTCCTCACCCTCCATATATTTAGGAAGATGGCTTGGAGATTTTGCCTCGATGTCAATTCTTTACCCGTCCGTGGGGTCTTATTTGGAATTTGACACTTGATTTTCTGCGTCTTCTAGTATTAGTCTACCGTCTTTGCCTTGTACATCTTATTTGTACAAAGTCATATATGGTCTAGTGGTAGCATGTCTTATTTGTACATCTGGACAAAGTCATACAAAGTCTAGTACATAGTCTAGTGGCAGCATTGTCTTGTTTGTACATGTCATACCCATTGTTGTTGGATTCCTAAATATGAATATATTCCATTGATTTTTTTGTTATTGGCACTGTGTTTCCACTGTTTTTTGAATTTTGTGTGACAATCCTTGTACACGTCATTTTAATAGACCAATGCTACTGGGATGGATTTTAGACATTTGCATTTACCTTAGTCACATGTTCTTGGATGCCTATGTTGTCAATACCTGCTTTTAGATTTGTCTCTCCTTCCTATCGGGCATAATTAGGTCAACTTTCCAGTTTGATGTGGTTGAGGTGGTTACTACATCTTTTTGCAGCTGAACTTGTAACCATATGTTCTTCTGTGTTAAGTTGCCAAGTTAGATGCTATCTTTTTAGCAAGTTTGATGCCAACTTACTTGTCCCCATTGTGAAACATTGATGCGTCGAGTTCCTTCTATAGGAGATTTGTTGGTTGTAATGAATAGATGAAAAGTAATGGTAGCGTGTTTCCTAGATAGAAGGTCTCTCTTGGATAGAATTTAGGTTCTCATGTTGGCACTTTTATGGAGGGTTCCATACTTTTATTAAGGATGACATGTCAAGTGGTAATTAGATCAATTAATTTATGAAGTAGATTTGTTATTCATATTTTTAGTTCGTAAAACATACTTTCTTTCTACTAATTGGTTTTGAACTCATTGCTAGGCCTTTTTTGCTCAACTTAGGATAACTTATGGCCTGCAAAACATCAGCCTTTTATTGCTCATTACTTCCAAAATTCTGGAACTCATTACTTCGGGTTATGATAATTCTGAGTCTTTGGCTGCGGTCAACTTAATGTTAAATCTTTTATATTTGGGAGCAGCCTTGCGGTTTTGATATTATATGTGATAACCTTTTTGATCAATTGTACTGAACAACACACTTTGTGAAGAAGTTGGAATATGTTAGCCTTAAATCATAAGAAAAGTAATGGTAATCTCATGGAAGTATACAAGTCTATTAATAGTATTTTATGTTTGAAGGATTTTCTCAATAAAAGGAGAAGTTCTTTTTTGGCCTGACAACAGGGTAGGGTTTAGGGAGGCTTCATCTGATCTCATGCCAGTCGAGATCCCCTCAAAACTGCCCTGCCACAGTGCCGAAAGAGAGAACAGACTACCGAAAGTCGAAAACTCTGGTTTTTGTTCCCCTCCCCATAGTGCATGAGGAGAAACTGATTACCAAAGCTATTGAGAAGTTGAAGTGTTGAAGAATCCCTTTTGTCTCAGAGCTCCTTCAAAGTAGTGGTTTTGCCTCAATTTTGAAAACAGCTGTTGGTTCCAAAGCTACACAGGCACGCCAATTTCTTCAGTATTGTTTTGGCTATTAAAATCTTTTAATGGCGCAAACACTCAGAAAACCAATTGGCGGACAACTCTGAAAATAACTTGTGAGATCATATAACAAGCAGGCTTGCCACTATGCCGGACTCACCTCCACCGCTGGAATCTACTCCAGAAGGCTTTTTGGATGTCGCAAGAATCGAGAATTACAACAACTTAGAGAAACTATGGAGCACCCTGTCAGTATTGACAACATTGTGCTTCCAAGTCAACGGATGAATAATTTTGGAAGATTCTTACCAAGATAGTCAACAAGATGAAACTTGGTTCGTTTGTTCCTGAGAACTTAAAATGGGGTGGAGTTGAAATATTATAGAGATTTGGTCAATGGTCACGAGAGATGAATCCGGGCTTGCAACCCCAGAAGATCCGGATACTAATGATGCAACAAGAAGTAGCTTGTTTACTGCTACCTTGATCGAATCTTCACTTCCAGATATTAAAAAGGCATCAGAAGAATTTTTTTCGGCAGACTGCAGGTGTTTTAGGTGCATTAATGGTTCAAACTGAAACACTTGCTCCATCAAGAAAGGAATTGAGTGTTGTGGAAAAAGGCAAGAAAAAGGGGCGGGATCCTGCCAAGCCCAAAGCTGTCTAACTGGGTATGTTGCTGGACCAAAGAATAGTACTGCACGGAATGGTCAGTCTTGGATTAAAGAGAAGCTGAGGAGATGAGGAAACTATTTTAACTGCAGAGAATGCCATGGAAGTTTCGGCAATGCTTGCGAATTCTCTGGGCCATGGAAGTCTTGGATTAAAGAATTGGAGTGATGCATTGCTAACTTCTTTGTTTTCATACACGTTTAGGCTAAACCTGAAAGACTAGGCGGTGGCTTTAAGCAGGAAATCCAGGTATGACAAATATATTCCAGATTGAAGATATTCTTATCAGAGTATGCTTTATCCGATTTATGGTGAAGGTTGATAGCATCCTGAGCAACTAAGTTGGTCCATGTGTTTGTCCTATAGAATGCAAGCTGCTGTAATGTTTTTCAGGTGGACAGTAGTTTTTTAGGTCCATACGATTCAGTGAGGATGAGGATCCTGCCCTTCATTACAATTCTCAATTGGCTACGAATTTCTTTTGGCATTAGACCATTAAAAGTGATTCCTTTTGTTGCTTTACTTTTTGTTAATTTGTGGTGGACAATTTTATGACCACCTTCTGTAACATTAGTATGGCACGTTATCCTTAGAGAAAGCTGCCGATAGTTAGAGAGGGAATAGGCTCAGTCCACCGCCTGATGGGATAAATATGGTTAACATGCAAGCAATTAAGTTGATGAACTATTTGGTGAATTTGTAATGAATTCCCACCAAGGCAATTCGATGAACTAAATTTTTAAGTTTGATAAAAATATAAATTAAATTGGATGATAGAATCTTATAGAAGAAACTGCCAACAAAAAAATCAAAAATACAAGTGAAACTCTGTAGATTTTCATAACGAATGCATTACCGCACGTGACCATATTTTATTATTAACATTATAGTTGTTATTATTATAATTATTATTGAAATAATTAATGAAAAACACAGATGGAGCATATTTTAATCACCACAATAAAAGCTAGAAAAAGAAATTTAAGTTAATTGCAGATTAAAAGTACCAATGTCCTTTAGAGTCTTTTAGCCAAAAAATCTGAAAACTTAGTATATGAAAAGTCCAAAAGTAAATCCTTCAAATACAAATATTGTCCTAATTGAGTAGTCCTAAAGATTGGGGATTACCCAAAGTGGTGGAGCTACAATTCTCTGCACATTAGCCTGAAAGCATTCTGCGACAACATTGTCGTCCAAACTGAAGACACCCATGTCATGACCTCCATAACTATAATCTTCATTCATTCTCTCCCAATAATCACCACTAAAGTAAATTGAATTCCTCTTGCACTCTGCAAACTCGGCAGGAGACACCCACATTGACTCGTTCATTCCTACAAACACCAACCCATCATCTAAATTGTCAACCTTCACCCACTTTTGCCCTTCAAAATCCAACTTGTATACATCAAACTTCACTGCCCTGTATGGACAAATCAAAGGCTCAGCCTGTTTGTCACTCAAAAGATCACCTTAGTCAAAAGTTAACCATCTTCATCCACAAACATAACATCCCCCTTCGATGATTTCACCAAGCACCACTGTGTTGTCATCTTCTCTCTCATCTCAAAATCAAATAATTTTTTTTACAAAAGCTAGGTTTAATATCAATTAATTTTATAGGAATCCTACTTTTCGAGAAATCCCAGATTTCAACTGAGCCCCCACAGCCCAAAGCATGCAATTTCTCGTCTTGGAAAATCATGTCATGATAAAACTTGTGACTTCCGTCGTTGATTTCCGTCCATGTATCGTCTCCACCCTCAGAATATGCAATTTTGGACTCGAGGAAAAGGATTGAAGGCGAAAAAAGATGAATGATTTTCTTTTTCTTCTTTTGCCAATATTTTAAGCCAACCAAAAGATGACCCGTTACAAGTACCTCTTTTCTCCCTCTCACTCCTTCACTTTGAAAACCTTATTCTTCTCTGCCACACTGAAAAAACAAGACCTTTTTTCAGATTCTTCATCATTATAGAGCAAAAGACAGAGTGGGGACTTGAATTTCGACTGAGAATTAAAGAACCGAGTTTTTCTGAGTATAGGCAAGAGGATGAAGTAGTAGTTATTCTTTTGCTGCCAAAGAAATCCATTATACATTTTCAGAGAATGAACTTATGTTCGTCTTAATTTGGTGGGAATATATTGTTGCAATCCGACCCGCTAACTTGGCAAGGATCAAGCTGTGACTGTGAAACTCAAAATGGAACGAAAAACAGAGCACAGAAAATGCAGGGGAGGTGAACTGAGATAACACAGTGAATGGTGATGGGGTTCACAGGAAGTGGTCAGAAATGGATGTACTGGAATATAAAGAGAGAGAGAAGAATTGAGGAAGAAAGAAGTATAGAGAGAGAGGGGTTAGAGAGAGAGAAGACAACACAGAGCCAAACGAGATTGTTCCGTTGCCTAGCTACCCTAACCACTGTAACTAATCAGCTATTTCAGTTGAAACTAATTCAAGAATCGATTAAAACAGTTTGGGTTGTTAAACAAGCCATTACCTTCGAAAAGCTTCAGCTGTTTCAGTTGGGACTAGCCGTTACTTTGGAGATGCTTCAACTGCTTTGGTTGGTTGTTACATATATGTAGTTGAAGAATGGGACCTGTTTTCGAATTTGAGAGTTCTTTCTTAAGTCTGACCAGATTATAGTTTTTTGGAAAGTTTCTAAGTCGGTAGTTTCTCAATGTTAACTAAGGTTTCTATTTACCAAAATTTCATCACTTAATTTTAAAAGAAAAAATAGAATATATTTTTTATTTTTGAATAAAAAATTCTCTGAACATTGGGAGTTTTTTGTTTTTTTAAGAGAGACTGAAATTCTATCATTTGGAAAGGACCCAAAGTCGGGGGTTTCTCAATATTAACAAATATTTCTAATTATCAACACTTAAAAATACATACATGAAGTTTTTTTTTTTTTTTTTCTTTTTTAAAAAATATTAATAACTTAATGGGGTCATTGTGGTGAGGTATTTTGAATCAAAAATTCCCTGACCATGAACTGAAACAGAAATGTAATAAAGGTATTTCGTCCTCTCACTAATGGAAGATATAGGGAATTAGGTACCCATTTTGAGTTCCCAAATGAGGGCATGTCCATAGTGAAAATTTTCTAATTTTAGGGAAAGTTTCAGAGATAGAACCAAGAAGATGAAGCTCCAAAAGAAGTCTTAGGTACCAATTAGAATAGAGGGCAGAGATGCAGTAGCTAAATCTGTCAAGTAATTGAGACTATATACTTTATTTTTTGTGCTTAGGGTATCCTGACTCCGACTATTTCAATCCGAACTAACTGTGGAGTTTTTTTTGGGAAGAACTCTTTCAATATAGTCTATATACTAATTAATAGAATATATGTCAATTGCAGTCTCAAGCACCACAAGTCCTTAACGTTTTGGTCCAATTTCACAACATTCTTAATATTTTGTAAAGCTAAAAAATAAAATCAGAAACCATATGCTTAATTTAGGAAAACAGGGCGAGAGAGTAGTGAGCACAACTTAGATTGGCTACTTTGTCAGCAACCAGATGCCCTTCCCAGAGATAGCGCTTGAACCAAGTTGAAAAACCTAAATTTGACAAATGAAATCAGAAATCGGCAATAGATGTTATTCTGTAATTTATTCTATCAAGTTTTCTTCTATTACTTCTCAGCTACCATTTGCATGTGTAGTAAGAGATATCTAATGCAATAAAGGTTCAAAACATACTAAATTTTTCATGTAAGAACATGATAGTGAAATTTGTTACTTCTTTTTTTTTTTAAACCTAAAACTTATATTAGATGATAAAATCATTGTTAAAAAATATGCGATATCTATAATATATTTTTATCAAGCATGAAAATAAAAATACAGTTCATTTTGCACTTAACTTTGATATTTAATTAACAATCATAACACTTCTGAAATTAGAAAGTTAGTGTAACAGATTAAATACCCGTAGAAGGCCCCACAAAATGATTTGTTACTAAATCATAATGTATGGGACTATTTTTTTTTTTTTTTTACCTTTACAAACATTAAGCATATAGTTATCTCTTGATTCCGCAGTCCACGCACACTGAGAGCTTCATCATCAAGCATTTAGATATCCAGGATCAAAACTATTAGATCATGTCTGAACAAAATTAGCTCTGCTAGCTTGGCTCGCCCATGCAAAAAGATGTTTGGAATCTGCCTTCATGCCCTTCACTCCAACAATTCATGCTTCTCTTGGATCTTAACCTGACAGGACCACCACCAATTATCACAAGGCTTTTCAAAACGCAACTAGAACCCTAAAAGTTACAGCAGATTTTAAGCAAGACACAGAATCCCTGCAGGCATGCACATGCACTTGAACACTACCTAAATTGCCCAACCACCCCCCCCCCCCAAAAGAAAAAAAGAAGAAAGAAAAAAATTATCAGGATGTTTAAAGGGTAGATAAAGGTGAGACCCATAGAAATGGGATATCCCATTCTCTTTCTCCTGATTAAGAGGTGAATTCTTTTCGTTTCTTAATAAAGGATAGAAAAGGAATTCTGAAACTTTGATTCTAATGCCAGATTAGAGATCAGACTCTTTTAGGTTAAAACTAGTGGACGCATGGATTATGATGAATTGTATGCAACTAGAGCTACCAAATTACCAGTTCAAGCCTAATACAAACAAGACTTAAAAAAATAACAAGAGAACAATGGCATGTTATATTCAGCAGTGGTTCAGATTCCTTACCAACATAGCAAGCCAAAGCTACGTTCTAAAACAGCGATGAAACTATTACAGTTGGAGATCAGAGGTCAGAATGCAGTTGTATCAATATGAGAGAAGGAACATAAGCTGGCTATTCAAATCGACATTTCAAGCTTTTACTTGAACTGTATCTTCACCATTAGCTTCTTCAGCCACTTTGTCACGTTCTATGACTTCTCCCGGCATTGTTACATCAGAACCAGATGCCAAGGCAGCTTCAGTGGCACCCTCCTCTTTACTAGCCTGCTCACCTACACTACGAGAGATTGCATCAACAGCATTTTCAGAGCTACTGGTTGACTCTGTTTCACCTTCCTTTTTGCCAAACAACCTAGATGGTAATAGAGAAGCAACAGCAGCTTTTGCACTAGCTTTGGCAGCTTCTGCAGCTGCCAGCTCTTTAGCCTTGGCTTCAGCTTTTTCCCTTTCAACCTCCTCCATAAGCCTAACCACCCCCTCCTCCCTACCGTCCTTCCTCAACTCATCTTTAACAAACTCCTGCAACTCCATGTCAAAGTCAACTTCGCCATCACGCAACATTTTACCAATTATGGTGAGCACCTCATCCGGCTTGCCATCATCAAACAATGCCTTCATTATAAATTTATAGCTGGCAGTATCCATCTTGAGTTTTCCCACCATCAGATCAAAAAATGATTTTGCCTCATCAATTTTGCCTACTTTAACCAACCCATCAACCAATCTACCATAAACTGCCAAATTTGGTCTAAGCCCAGTATCCACCATTTTCTTAAAATAAGCTGCTGCATCATCTGCCCGATTCTCCTTAAAGCAAGTGTCCATTAACAGAGTATAGGTATACTCATCAGGATTGACACCTTTCTCTCCCATTCCACGGTACATTTCCTCAGCATCTGCCAACATTCCATTATTGCATAACTGCTCAATCAAATTATTGTACGACAAAGTGTCTGGACTACACCTCTTCTCACCCATGCTCTTAAAAACTTCAATAGCATCATTGAACCTCCCATTTGCACAATACCCATCAACCATAACATTGTAGCTCCCAATATTCACCGATAGTTTCCACGGTGGATTATGCCCAACCAACATCCGATCAAACAACCACAACGCCTCTTCAAACTTCCCATTCTTACTTAAAGCATCCAAAATCGAATTAAACGCAACGGCCCCCATCTTAATCCTTGAATCTTCTCTCAATGCCTCTTCATAACACTTCATTGCCTCCTCCTCCATCCCTCTCAAAAAATAACCCTTCATCAAATTCCCAATCACGATCCCATCATTGACAACCCCACCCAACTTCTCCTTCAACTCCTCACAAACCGCAAAAATACTGTCTGCATTAGAATTCCTTGCGTGACCCAACATCAAATAATTATACAAAATTGGGTCCGGTTCAAACCCTTTTTCCAACATTTCATCTTTCAACTCCATAGCCTTATCTACCTTCCCATTATCCACGAGACCCTTAACCAAAATCCTATACGTAGTTGGGGAGGGGTTAAATGGAGCATCATTGATCAATTGCTTATAATATTCTAAGGCAGTATCCATTTTTCGACAATCACAATAAGCATTGATCAATAGATTATGAGTGACAACATTAGGAGCAACACCAGCTTGAGTAATAAACCTATGAAGAGAAAGCATATCTGAATACCTAGATTGTCGAAGAAGAGCAGCCATAACCGAATTGCAAGTGAAGATCGTCGGACGGCAATTTGAGTAAATCGAATGGCGCGTCAGCAGAGCAGCTTCATCGAGATCGTTCTCGCGAATGAGGGTAAGAATTCGGTTATGGAGGTTGAGGCGATTACCAGAGAGAGCGGTAACTGGTTCGGGGAGTTTTGGGGCATTAGGGTTAGGGTTTTGCTGGGGACGAGGCTGCTGGGGTGGTGGGGTTTGTTGTTGACGGAGAGAATTGAAAGGGGGTTCGATGCGCAGGCGGCGCTTGCGGCGACGGCGCTCGGCAGCGGCTTCCTCAGGGGTGGCGAAGGAGAGGAGGCGGAAAGAAATGTAGGATGACGGGCAGTGGTGGTGGTGGTGGTGATGGAAGGGTTTCGTTAGGGTTTTCAGGTGGGTGAAGAAGGACGGTTTGGAGAGAGCCATTGTCAAGCAATGCGTGAGAGAGAGAGAGAGAGAGAGAGAGAGAGAGAGAGGGTTTTGTAGGGGTTCTGATTTTCTGCGAAGTAGATGAGAGAGCTTCAGGTTGGCATTTTCGATCAACGTGGGCCGGATGAAGTATATTACAACCCGAACCTGATCCAGGTTGATCTAGTTGGGCCGGAATGGGCTTGGGTAAGGATCCAAAACAATATGGTCCCTACTCAAATTTTAATTTTTAAGTAAACCACTGTATTTGGTAATCATGTTAAATCTAACTAAATTTAGTTTGAGCCGATTTAAGCTTTTAAGAGACAACTTTTTCGGTATATGTTTTCTTTATATATAAGACTCGAACTAAATTTATTATTTAAATGATACTAGTATCAAGTCGTTGAATTAACCGGACGTTGATATAGTTTCTCTCTTTTAAAGTACTAAATATAGAAAGTACCTGATCCATTAATACAAGGCAATGGGTCCAAAATTGGTTATAAGTGCATTGGGCCTTTACTCATCTTGGATCTCCATGTTTTGGTCTTTCAGGAAGCAGAGAGAAAAAGCCTTCCACCCGCTGCAACCCCCCCACCACCCCCGGGGGGGGCATATAGATATAAGATGCATCAATTCTAATCTTTTGTGAACAACGGTCTCAACCATCTTATCTTAGCATAAATAGGTATATTCTGATAGATGTACACCCCGTTAGTTTTTTTATAGAGTAGATTCTAGTTATCATGGTTTTAACTTATTCTGTAATTTTTTTTATAAACTATCGTATTCGATAATTATTTTAAATTTGATTAAATTTGGTTCGATTGAAATTGAACTCCTTAAATGGTAAAATTTTTTCAACGTTTATTTTCTTTATATACAAAATCAAAACTAAAATTCTATTTAAGAAATACCAATGACCAACTAAGTCAGGATAATTTACTCTACAAGAACTATACTTTAAAACCATTGACCTCTTGCTAAACTAAACAAAGGGGGAAAAATCATCTTTTCCCAAAAATCAATAGTTTAAACTCACGGTAAGAATTGTCTTTACCAAGTTGGAAGTATATTCACCGACGAATAACTGATTTAATAGGAAAAATATTAAATCTTTTAATCAAAATTTATATTCGAATCTTGTAAATAAAAAAAATTACGTTGGTAGAGCTCTCTTCTAAAAAGAGTTCAAAAGCCAATTAGATTAAATTAATCGAAATATGATTTCAGATACCAATTAATCCATAAAAGAAAGTTGAAACTATATTATGTTACAAACAAACTAAGTGAGGGAGTAACCAAGTTTAGCGCATTCATTAAGAACCTTAATCAAGATAAAGAGTCATTTGGGAATGAGTTTTAAATATCATTTAATCTATATTTAAAATTAGTTTATTTAGTAAACCTGCTTAAAAATAATGATGTGATTAATTTATTTGATTAATCAAACATCAATTGTTCTGCACAAACATCATAGAAAAGAAAAAAAAAGGGATACTTACCATAGAGAAAAGTCAAATTTCTTATAATAAAAGCCATATCAATGTATACATCAATCTTTCGTGAAAAATGAAGCTTGCAACGAGGAGAAAGAAACCATACAGACCTTTTTCTCCACCAATTGTCTACAAAAGTAAACTTGGAATGAAAGGTAATTCACACTGACCAAACCAACCCACGTTCACCCTTCTTGCCTTTTGGATCAATAAGTTTAAGTTGTGCAACTTTGACCCACTTGCCTTCCTATGTCAGAAACCCCATCATTTTCGACTCAAAACACCCCACAATTTCAATTCTTCGTACTTTTTTCTGTACGAATGAAATGCTTAGTTGACTGGACTATCCATATCGGCTTATTGACTGTTTCAACTCATTAGTTTTCGTTGGTGCCTTCTTTCTCCTCCACACTCGTTTTTTTTTTTCAACATTAATTCCATTCACATACAATCTTTTCTTTTTAAACCCCCACATTAAAAGAAAAACATGACAATCGTGACAATTTTTTTTTCTTTAAATGTTTTCTCTCTCTCATGCCTTACCATACACCAAACTCTTGCCATTTGCTACCCAACTCGATATGGCATCGCATAATTCTCTTTCTAAATCCAGCCTTTTTTGTTAGCCACGAGAATCGGAGATACCTTTGAATCCCTTGATTCTAGCTGGATCCATATGATTCCATTTTTCAATAAAAATAATATTAAATCAATGTAATCTTTCTAATTCAATACTAATTAATTCAGTGTTTATTAGTTCAAATAATATGAAAAGATTTTAAAATTTTTTAGTATAAGAGAAGGAGGATTTATGGGTATGACGAGAGCTACGTAGCCTTTACAACGTTGCTTTTACTTGACAAAAGAAAAAAGAAATGCAATCTCTCCAAAACTCCTAACAATAATATATTAGAAAAAGGTGTCTTTCCGCCAACATTATTGGTGTTTTGTTTTTTCTGGCAGCCCATTAGCCAAAGGACAATTCAAAGCATAGACCTTTCAGACATGTTTACGTCTGAACATGGACTCCACTCTCAACCCCAAACGCTTGAAAAACCAGAAAGCCTTTTGTTTTGGCCAAGTAAAAAATGACAAGCATGTTCAAGACTGAAATATAATAATAATTTGTATCATACACAGGCAAATTAATTAAACTGACAGTCCATGAGACAGGAGTCCTCAATAATCTCAACAACCACCGATGCAATATTTAACTTTGCACACGCACCCAATACTCTCATTACCCTAACCCTCGTAACAATAATCTCACCGGCTAAAAAATAAAAAATAAAAATTACCCAAGAATCAATATCTCTTAAAGTGGGATCGTTGATCCAGTGGTAGGCTCAATCCTTCTCATCTTGATCCCATTTCTCTGATCATCATCCTCATCATGATAAACATAAGCAAACCCACCATGCCTGGTCAAATCCATTCCGGCCATTTCATCTTCTGGGGAAATCCTCAACAACTTCAATTTATGAAGAATGAAGAAGAGAGGACCCATTGTTGCACTGACAAACCCGATAACAACCAAAATCTGAATAACATGTGCAGCCAAAAGTTTTCCACCTCCACCCATGAATAGACCGTATGGTCGACCGGGTCGACCCGGGTAGACCTCATTCACATACTTCTCACTGGCGAATAAAGCGGTGAAGATCACTCCCCACGCGCCGCAGCCTCCGTGGAGCTGCGCGGCCTCCAGGGGATCATCGTACTTGATTATCTCTGCCAGTTTGTTGCATGAGATTAGGACGACGGACGCAACAAATCCACAAATTATGGCTGCCCATGGTTCGACCACGGAGCAACCGGCTGTAATAGCCGCGAAACCGCCGAGCAAACCGTTGCACACATCGGTTACATTCCAATGACCCGAAAGAATTCTCTTTCCGAACAAAGTGGTCAGGGCCGCAGTGCACCCGGCTAGAGTCGTAGTGACTGCGGTTCGGCCAACGGCGGACCATTGGCCGTAATACGACCCACTTGAATACGGACTCAATATTTTGACAAATGAACCGGGGTTGAACCCGTACCAGCCAAACCATAACAAAAATGTGCCCAACACAACTAGTGAAGCACTGTGTCCACGGAGAGCAACGGACCGGCCGGAATGGTCGAACCGGCCAATTCTTGGTCCTTCAATGAATGCTCCCCACAGACCGGCAATTCCACCGACCATATGAACCACACCAGAACCGGCAAAATCAATAACCCCAGAACCGAAAAGCAAATTATCAGTATTTCCAGCACTTGCCCATCCATCGGCCGACCAAAACCAGTGGGAAACAACCGGGTAAACGAACCCGGTTAGGAAAGAGGAGTAAATCAAATAAGCGACAAATTGGGTTCTCTCTGCAATAGAACCACTGGTAATTCCAGCGGCTGCTATGGCGAAAGCCCATTGGTAGAGGAAGTAGCTGTAATCAAATGAAGAAGATGGGAAATCCTTGAGGGCAAAGTTGTGTTTGCCTATGAAGCCATTGGAGGGGCCTCCGAAGGCGAAAGCGAAGCCGAAGAGGTAGTAAAAGAGACCGCCGGTTGCAGCGTCGAGGACATTTGTGAGCATGATGTTCATGGTGTTTTTGGCACGAACAGAGCCGGCGCACAGCATGGCGAAGCCGAGTTGCATTGAGAAGACAAGGTAGGCGGAGAAGAGAAGGTAGGTGTTGTCAACGGCATAGCTCGTGTCGGATAAGTTGTTGCAGATGTAGGCGGCGGCTTCGGTGGCGTTTGAACCCAGGAGGGGCGCCAGGTCTGCCGAGCAGGTTGCGGACACCATGGTGAAATCGGGGAGGGAGAGAGAGAGAGAGAGCGGCGGCGTTGAAGTGGACTGTGGAATGGGGGATCTGGAGATCCATATATAGGGGCTGGGTTTTTGACCAGGGTGCGGTTCACATTCTCTTCGTGCTCAATTTGGGCTCCTCCTTTTTTTTTTTATTAATTTCAATAAAGAAAGAAAATTGTTATTTTTTAAATTACTAATAATATTTTCAAAAAATAATTTCTGAAATAAATAAAAAATTCTTTTAAATTTTTCTATCATTTTAATTATAATCAATGCGCCATTAATAGCACCAAAATATCAAAATTTATTTACATATCAGGCAGCGATTTTTTATAAAGATTTTTATCATAATCAATATCATATCTTATAAACAAATAATTTTTCCAACTTTAAGGGTTAAGTTGCTAGTAAATTTTCTTTTTTCATTTTTCATAATTTGGATTGTGCATGAGATTTTGAAAATAAAAGGCAATTCTTTAATTACAATTAAATTAGAAAAAATATGAAAATCAAATATTAAAAATATTGGGTGTTTAAGGATTCTAAGAATCTAAATTTTTACTATGTGGTTAACTATGTGAAATTTCCTGCCTTATCATCTTTATTAAAAAAAACAAAAAATTGTTCAATTTTATTTTAATAAAAAGTGACAACTTGTTTTACCCAAATAGCAATATTTGATGTGTATAGCAGTAAAAAGTAAAAAATAAAAAATAAAAAAAAAAGAGATCTGTAATTAGGTGAAAAAAGACTGGAAAAATATTCGATGGGTGAAGATTCTAAATATTCGGAATTTAACTAAGGAGAGGAGAATATTATGGGGGTGGACTTTACTTGGTAAAAATGGGAGATTCTATAGGAATCCAAATTCAAAAATTATACTATTTCTTTTCTATGACTAGTAATAGTAATATTCATGTGTGACAATTTTTCATTGGAAATTTCTTTTTACTGTAAATTTCAATAGAATTCTTTTTGGCAATGTTTAGCTGTATAAAATTTAGTAATAGAATGTGAATTTTCCAGGGACAAAAAATGAAACATCGCTGCCAAAAAAAAAATTCCAATGGTCTTTTCCTAACATTTAAAGCATACATCGCTACTATATTTTCCCAACATTTATCGATAAAAATATCAATAAAATCAATTTTTAGACCGACAAAATGTCGAAAAAATAGTTTTCACAAAAAAAATTAATAGTAGCGGAAACTTTTACCAACATTTCGGTAAAAATATCAGTGGAAGTTTTCATTTTTTTCTCAACACGTGTTCTAAAGAGAGAGATGGAGACTGTATATACCAACTTTTTTACTTAAGAATGTTGGCATATGCAAAGCGATAAAAATGTTGGAGGGACTTTAAAAACCCTCGACCCCTCTTCCTTCTCTCTTTCCCCCTACTGCTTTCTTCATTTATCGCCGCTGCTAAAGACGAAGATCCCCCATTGAAATAGACAACCATTCTGCCTTGCCGTCAAAGGAAGGTGTTGGAGGTAAGTTCTGCATTCTGCATTCTCTATTCTCTACTCGTTCTTATGTTCTCTCTCCTCACAGCAAACTCCATTTTCGGCTAAGGTAAATTCCTCCATTTTCGGCTAATCATTGATATTTTTTTATACCCATACATGATTAGTGTTTAAGATATGAAAAATTAGGACAACATTAGAGTGAAATTATATTAAATTAAGGTCAAATTAGGGTTTGTTCGTATTGCCATGCTATAATTAGGAAAAAATTAGAGTAAAATTAGGGTAAAATTAGAATAAAATTATGATAAAATTAGAATTTATGGTTTAAAATTTAGAGATTAGGATTTTTGAAAATTATTAAATAAAGATTAATAATAAAGCAAAACAAACTCACATAGTTATTAAACAAATATATTCACAATAGGGTTTAGAAAAAAAAAAATTTTGCTTTTGAATTATAAAGAATAACAACATACCAAATTTTTTTGAATTGAGTGGTCAAAGGCGCTCTACCCCTTAACCAGAGGTCTCGAGTTTGAGTCCCGAGAATGATGAAAAATGATTTAAAAATGTCAACCCCTAAAAATGTACTCGAATCGAATTAAGAATAAAATCCAGATACAGATGATAAAAATCAATAAAAAAAAGAATAACAAAATAGTTTTACATGTCATAAATTCTTAATTTTCTTTAGTCATGTCTCGAATAATAATAACAAATGCTTAATATATTAATGATCTTATATTAACAAAATTCATTTATATATATAATTATCTATAACTAATGAATTTTATGCTTATCTATTGTTTTCTCTTTTATGTATATAACATAATCGTGGGTGCGCACTTGCGTGTGCGCATATATATAGGCATATATGTATGTATGTATAATTTGTTTATTAAATTTTTCTTAAAGTTGAAATTTATTTTTAATTGAAATCACGATTTTAACGACCCACTAATTTAGAATTTTGCTATTAATTTTACAATATATACCGAAAGTTTGCATGTTTTACAAATTTGTATTCTTCCTACCCTCTATTCTTAATATCTATTAATATCTAATAATGGCTAATAAGTTAAAAAAGTGGTTAGTCAGTTAGTCTCCAATTATTCTAAATACTTCATATTATATTGGTTTAATATTTTCTTTACATATACATAATACTCATTCATTATATATATTGATTTTTCACTTTTTATTAACACACACGCGCGCGCGCGCGCACACACACACACACACACACACACACACACACACACACACACACACACACACACACACACACACACACACACACACACACACACACAGATATATATATATATGTATCCAAAAGAAATGTTGAGTCTACTAATTATTCATTTCATTCATTATATAGTAAATCCATTATGTAAATTCATTTCATTCATTATCGATTAATTAGTTATCCTCCAATTTCATATATATTTACATACATATATTGGTTTAATGTTATCTTCGCATATATATATAATGCTCATTTATTATATATATATCTCTTTTTTTTTCTTTTGATTAACATATATACATATATATATATATATATATATATTTATATATATATATATATATATATTTATATATATATAAGAATGTTGAATCTAAATTCATTACTGGTTAATTAGTTAATTTTTAATTACTCTAAATACTTCATATATACATATATACATATGTATATTGGTTTCATGTTCACTTTTCATATATATTATACCTATTCATTATATATATTAATATATATTAGTTTTTCTCTTTTGATTAATATATATTAATATAGAAAAAGCATATTGATTCTAAATTCGCTGTTGATTAACTAATCATTCTCTTATTACATTAAATGCTTATATGTATATTGGTTTAATATTCTGTCTGTACATATGTATAATATCAATTCATTACATATATTGATTTTTCTCTTTTAATTAACATATATATATATATATATATATATATATATATATGTATGGAAAATGAATATCGACGCTAAATTCATTACTGGTTAGTTAGTTATTCTTCAATTTTTCTAAATATTTCATATGTATAATAGTTTAATATTCTCTTTGTATATATAAATTGCTCATTCATTATATATATTGGTTTTTCTCTTTTAATTAATATATATAGAAAAGGAATATTGAATTTAAATTTATTATTGGACAGTTAGTTATTCTCCAATTACTCTAATGGTTCATTCATATATATAAATGTTTCATATATATATATATATATACATAGGTTTAATGTTATATTTGCATATATACAATGTTAATTCATTATATATATTGTTTTTCTTTTTTGATTAACATATATATGCATAGAAAAGAAATATTAAATTTAAATTTAATTAGTTATTTTTCAATTACTCTAAATGTTTCATATATATATTAGTTTAATATTCTATTTTCATATATATAATATTCATTCATTTTATATATATATATATATATAGTTTTTTCTACTGACGTACAGCTAGTTTAGCGAAAAGAATACCGGATTCTTTAATTAAATTTCGGTTTCAAATCTTGATAATAGAAAAAATTACGTTGAAAGAGCTCCTCCTTAAAGAGGATCTGACAGCAACTCGACTCGATTCGGAATAATCAGAATATAATTTCGAATACCAATTGATCCAAATACCTAAAAAAAATTATATATTATTTTTTCTCTTTGTATAAAAAAGAAAAGTTGAGTTTAAATTCATTATTGGATAGTTAATTATTCTCCAATTACTCTAAATCCTCCATATGTATATTGCTTTAATGTTCTCTTTGCATATATAATCATCATTTATTATATATATATTGTTTTCTCTTTTGATTAACATATATATGTGTGTATATAGAAAAATGAATATTGAGTCTAAATTTATTATTGGTTATAGTTAGTTATTTTCTGGTTACTTTAAATTCATTTAATTTATTATTGGTTTTATATGTTTTTTATGTTAAACTAACACAATACAAACATTTAATTTTTGTGGTACAAACCTATTTTACTTTTAGGGAAGAGAAGAATTTAAGAGAATCAAAATTATGGAATCATCCGGAAAAGCAATTTGGGCAACTGTTGATGAGTGCCCAAATGAAAAAGGAACCCTTGCTTTGTACACGTCATGAAAACTCATTATTAATTAAAAGTGTATTGAGTTTAGTTGTTTATTAATTTATTATCTAATTTTTACCACTAATGATATTTGAAATATTCGAAGAAGAGGAAAGACCACTTTGAAGGTTATATAGGTCCTAAGATCGCATCGAATTGTAGTGTATTTCAATTATGAGTTGCAGCCCATCGGATAAAAATCACATAAACTAGTTAGTTTTTGTGGTCTTGAAACTAAAAGTTTACAATTTTGCCCTCTTAGTCATGGTGACTCACACATTATTCCTACATAATCGAAAGAACAAACAAAATCATTCATAAAAGTATTTTCTAAATTTGTTTTCTTTTATTGTTGTTATAACATATTTTAATTCAAATATTTTCTTTTACAAAAAATTTCTAATCAAAATAGAAAATGAGCACAGTACTAATATATTCATCCTCAAATCACTCTCTACAAAATGTCCCTGACTGTCACGACCCTCGTCAATGGGAGGCCATTGTTGCACAATGGTATTCAAAACGTGGAAAGATAATAATATGTTTTACGTAATAATATTTTGTTACTTTTATATTTTTATCATAATAACTCAAAATATTTTGTAAAAAAAATTTGAAGTACAAAAATAGACCAATTGCAGTAAACATATTTGCATATTTGTGACTCAAAATCATTTGTAAGGCGTATAAAGCAATTGGTAATTATTTTATATATTAATAATGTATTTAGTAAATTTTTTTTTAGTTATTAATAATTTTGTTTCAGAAATTAGAGATAGGATATTCTCTTGGCCACCCACCAGAAGGATGGTTCATATGTGAATACATATTCTCCCAGTATGATGATACGTCACATGAACTTTAAAAATAACTTATTTTAAGTGTTTGTACTGATATTTATATGAGACTTTGTGCTGTATTTTAATATGCATTTTCTATACATGGAACCAGATTGATGAAATGATACAACTTAATAATTCATCTCAATATAAGAGTCCATCAATCAAATTGAGAATACAGTGTTCCTCAAAGTGACTGACAAAAAACGTTTGGATAAAGTCAAAGGTAAAAGGATGGGTCAACACTTTGAAGCTACTACCGAAAATTATCATCTTCTCATACAGAGTCTAACTCTATCAAAGAGCTAACCGACGTGTGCCATGAATTGAAGAAAAATAAAAGAAAATTTTAAAATTTTGTTTCAAATATTTATCTCAAAATTTCTAGATATGAAAATATCTCTTAAGATATTTGAAGAAATAATATATTAACTTTTATTTTTAAATAATAAGAATTATATTACCTGATATTTTATGATTGTTTTAATTATAAATTTATTATTTATACTGGATGATGATGGTTCATCTAGTGAAGGTAGTAGCTTTTATTCCGTACAAGAGGATGGTCCTATGTCTTGAGATATAAAAAGGTGATGAATATATTATATGCAATGAGATATGTTTTTTTATATATATAAGGAGATTTGAATATAAGACTTTTACAAGGGGGGATAGAGGTATTAATTGAATTATAGATCATTGGCATGCAATGGGATATTATATTGGTTCATTAACATTTTTTGTAAACTTATTTGAGTTTTGTTAATGAAATTTTTATTTTTTTTATTCAAATTTATGTGTGAATGGTTATTTATTAGTTTGAAATATATTTTATATTTGAAGTAATGAGTTATTTGTGATTCAAAGGTGATTGCTCTATTATATTTGTTTGGAATAATGAGTTATTTAGTATTTATAA
Organism: Dillenia suffruticosa; assembly: GCA_033439265.1. NCBI lineage: Eukaryota > Viridiplantae > Streptophyta > Magnoliopsida > Dilleniales > Dilleniaceae > Dillenia > Dillenia suffruticosa. Next base: position 15,435,101 of record JAVTVX010000001.1, read on the forward strand.
CCGGTTATTTGTTTGAAATACAAAATATAGATAAAGTATGAAATTTGAAGTTATTATATAGATATTTGTCGATGAATATTTAATATCGTGGCCGATTGGATTTGGTAAACTAACCATATTTAATAATAATAATAATAATTCTTGCTGACATTTTTAAAGATAAAGTCAATAAGTGTACATGGAATTGCCTTCAAAATATTGGCAAATCATTTATTATTTCCCGACGTTTTATCTCACGCAAATATTGATAAAAATCAAAAGACTTCCCAATATTATTTATAAACATCAAGAAAATCTCCGACCAATTTTTTAATTGACGTTTTGTCTAACATTTTTTCTTTCGTCATCATGTCATTTAGTGACATTTATAAAATGTCGGAAATGATAAAAAAAAAATGTAAAATATATATATATATTGCAATGCGTGGTTCAAGTTTGATTATAGCTTTGAAAATTAAAGTAAACAAAAACCAGTTTAGGCATTTTTTTTCAACTTTAGGGTACACATTTTATTAAAAAAAAATCAGGCCCAATGAATTCTTGACTTAAAAAAAAATAATGAGAAAGTTGGTCATTTTTAAAATAATATATATAATTTTATTTTTAATCATATATCTATAAACTATATAAACTATATATTATCATACATACAATAATTTACAAACAAGATTATGCACATAAATCAAAATTATATTTACTACTAGATAATAAAAAATTTTACCATTTTTATCGACATGAATTAAATATGTAAAAATCCTAAGAAAAAGAAAAGAAAATTACAAAGTAGAATTGTTGCCAAATTTTCTAGTTAGTATACTTACAATTACCTATTTTAACTTCTTCTTCTCCTCTGGTAGATGTGGTTAGGGCTATTATAACACTTGAGTCGAGTCAGGTATTAATAATACCCAAGCTCAGCTCGATTTTTTTTTAGTTGAGTTAGAGCTCGAGCTTAAGCTCGTTGAGCCTATAATTCTAGAGCTTAAGCTCCACTCGAAAACTCATGAAGAAGCTCGAGCTCGAGTGTCGCGGGTGTAAGATTAGACCCGAACTCGAACTCAAACTTGAACCCAAGATAACAGCCAAGGCTGAGCTCGAGTTCGAACCTGAGATCATGCCCAAGCCCGAGCCCAAACCTGGGATCATACCCGAGGTTGAGATACCTCATCAGCATCACCAGCAATTCTAGAGAGCAAAATTCACAAGGCAAAAATCACAGGGATTGAACCAGAGAGCTTGAAATTTGATTTAACGAGAGAAAAAATCAAAAGCTCTAGGGAGAGAGAGAGAGAGCATTTACCTTTGATTCGAATTCTGAGCAATGAAATTGCAACAGCGATGGAGACGAAGCAAGATTTGCGTCACACACAACTTGAAGTTCGATTCTAGGTCAAGACTTGAGAGACGAGAGCTAGGTCACCATGGTGAGAGGAGAAAGAGACCTTCGAACTTTGATCGCGATTGGGGCTGTGGTCGAATGATCGATTCAAGATCGAGACTCAAGGGGTGAGAGTTAGGTCACCATGGTGAAAGGAGAATGCGACCTTTAAACTTCGATCACGATTGGAGCTGCGGCCAAATGAGAAATGAGAATGGAAGGGGTTAGATTAAATGAGATGTAAAATTACATTTGCATCCTTCAAATTTTTTAAAGATAAAAATGATTATATGTAATTTATTAAATTGAGGATATGTATATACGTAATTTTACATTTATGGGAAGCTCGATGAGCCTTCGAACTTGATACAATATGGGTTCGAGCTGATTGAACTCGAACTCGAGCTTTAATCAAGTAGTGTCACGGGTACTCGTAACACTATTTGGGTATCATAACAACTCTAGATGCGGTACAGTGCTTTTGTTCTTTCGCTGGTCGGTAGAGTTTACATCAAATGGAAGAATTATTTTTATAATGATTGTTTCATAGTTATTTATAGAATAATTTTATGATTTTTGAATTAAATTACTTTACAAATAAAATACTTTTATCTCAATTAACAAGTAATGCAAATATAATAGGAGAAAAAGCTACTTCAAATAGAGACAAAAGAGGCTCTTCCAAACGGCAAACTTCTTGTTTTTTTCTTTCTTTTTCTTTTTAACATGAATTGAAATTGCCATAAAATCTCGTGGGATTTTTTACAATTATTGCCATCGAATGGTATATAATCATCACTCTTTCTCGTAAATTGAGGTAATAAAATAATTTATAATAATTTAATAATTATAAATTTCATAAATATCGATACACATAAAAATCAAAAATATCTTGTTACAAGAGTCTCGAAGTAAAAACAAAAATCTCTTTTTTAGATTTCATGCATACGTGTGAATAGTTTGTTGAATAAATGTATTTTATGGAGCTTAACGTGTGCAAGCATAATACAACTTATTCAACTAACATTTGATTGATTGAGGGGTTGAACACTGATATATTTTAAATAAAATTTTAATATCGAGTTTTATAAAACAAATATTAAGATATTTGTCCTTTAAGTATCTTATTTAAGTTAAACTGAATTTAATCATACTTAATATAATTATCAAATATCAATGATTTATAAAAAAAATATAATTTTTTTTTCATGTATTAAGTTTTTCGTACTATATATCTTGAACCAACAAGAATATTTCATTTAAATAAACAAATCATTTCTGCATAAATAAGAAATAGTAGTAAATTGAAACAAAAATCAAGACTTGAATTTATTACAATAAGAACAAGTTAAACAAAATAATAATAATAATAATAATAATAATAATAATAATAATAATAATAATAATAATAATAATAATAATAATAATAATAATAGTTTTTAATATCCATAATATATAGCGGTTTGAACTAAAAAAGAAAATATTATGAAACTTCCGTGGTTGTTTTGTGTAATACTTCATGTACTAAAATTATAATAAAGAATTGATAAGGATTACTATTTAAATGGTTTTTCAAAATTTTTGACTTTTATTTTTCAACAATGTCATGAAAGGAGACATTGGAATTAGAAGTCTTCAAATTAAAATTGGAAAGAAAATTAGAGCATAAATAATATATGGTCAAAGTTCCATATCGTTTACTTTTATAAAATTATAGTTGAAATGAAAGAGTTTCATTGACATTTTGTTTAAAATGCTGAGAAATTAGATCAACCCAAATTAAGTTGAGTCGGTTCTCGAAAGATATATATAAAATATTAGAATTTATAAAATTAAAAAATTGTATATACTAATAAAAATCAGATATCATTCGAATCATATCAAATCAGATTTAACTTTTTTATTTAATTTTTGAATTTTTTTTCAAATTTAAAAAATTAAAAAAAATAATTAATGAAAATAACAATATATACCTCATTTTCCTTAATTGATTGCATTTCTTTATTCTGCTTAATCAATCAACTCTTATTTATCATTTTTTTTTTCCTGAAATAATGATATTTTACCCTATTATTGCTCTTGTCTTACTTTCAACTCTATTTTTTCAATTTTAATTTTTACACCCCTCTTTATTACTTGCAATAATTGGACTTATAATTATGTAGAGTATGTTTGGGAGTGCCTTTTTTTTCTCATTATCTTCTCCTTTTAAGAAAAAATAAAACTTAATTTTTTTTAAAAAAATTAAAATCTGTTTGGATTTTTTAGTTTTGAAATAAAGTTAAAAATTAATAGTTAATTTATTTTTTATTTTTTTACTTTTAATAAAGTTAAAAATTAAAAGTTAGTGATCATATTTAAAATTTTATATCATTTAAATAACAATATTTATTGAATAAAAATATATATATTTTTGAAAAAGTTGAAACATTAAAAAAAAAGGAAGAAAAAAAACTCCTTTCAAAAATTTTTTCTTAAAAGTTATTTTTAAAATTTTTTTCATAAAAAAAGAAACTTATTTTTTTAATAATTCTTAAAAAATATTATTTGTCATGATTCTCTATGTAAAAAAAAAGAAAGAGAAATTGATAAAAAAAAATCTTACCAAACGGCACGAAAAGATATTATTATTATTATTTTTATAATTATTTATCTATTGCGTTAATATAATTACACCACATCGATCAACCATGTACGGATCACAGTTGAAGATCCGGAACATGAGTTGACTTTTTGACTATTATGGGTGGAAGTTGGACACGGAACAGAGACGGAGCTCATACATACGTCATCCTCCAGCTGTAACACGATGGAAACAGTATGACTGAAGAGCATTTAGAAATTGTCAATCTCCATGAAATATTTATTGGCACGTGTGACCAATCTTATCTACGCCCATGCCCTCATGCCCCACGCACGTATTATTTTTATTTATTCATTTCAAAATTCAAATTTTCTTTTTTTTCCTTTCTTTTTCTTTTCTCGATCAATGGTAACCTTTGTCAAAAGTAACGCAAAGGGGGTCAAGGGGCAACTTTCTCCCCATCCCCCCAAAAAAAATTAAAGAAAATTTTGTGTTTATGTATGATATATATATTTTGAATAGAAATGAAACTAAAGTTCGAGTGTTATTGACTCTAATCTGCATTACTAAAATGGAATCATGGCTTGGGCACTCTCAAAGGAAAATTCATGATTCCAAGGTAGAATATGAAAATCAATTTATTGCCTTGAAAGTTTAAAAGAAAAGATCCCTTTTACTTTCATTGGTTAGTAATCATAAACATCATTTAAAAAAATGGAAAGAAAACTCCATGATATTTATAACCAAATACGTACAAAATACAAAATTTTTACAAATAATAGGCCACTAATTTATTCATTGTAGAGATGGATTTGACTTCATAGATATCTACTCTGTTAACTTGAGTGTGAGGCTGGTGTTGAGAACTTTTATGAGCCTCTGTGCATGATAAAACCTACAAGTATAGTGGGAATCTGGCGGGGAAACTCAAACGTTCAAATAAGAAAGAACAGTTTTCAGAGAATAAGAAACAGACTGATGAGATTTGTAAGAAAGCCTTATGTTGCTTTCATGTAAAAAGTGTAGAGTTTCTAAGAACGTACTTAGCTAGTTATTGATACTGGATATAGATATCGTGTGTATATGATAAATCTCGTATGAGTTTAGAAGTATAGAAATTCTAGTTTTAAGAGATTATTAAGAATTTTTGAGATTACAGAGACTATAATTAAAGATCTTTAGGGGATTCAGTATCCTATTGATTAAGGAAAACTCAAGTTGTCGAGAAGGTTTTTTGTCTTATTAGGAGTAATTCCTGTGATATGTTTTCTTATCAAAGAAGATTATCTCGCGACAAGGAAGATTCACATCCGACTAAGAAAGATTTATATCCGTTAGATATTTATTTCCTTAATGGATGACTTCAAGTTATGTTTATCGCGTAATAGAATGAGTTATGCTTGTAGAATGTATTTGCTGAGGAGTGGGACAACCGAGAGACTTAGGTGCTGAGAGTTAAAAAGACTAATGGGTTGAAAGGAGTGCTCAACTGAGAGAATACTCAGTTGTAACAACTACTAATCATAAGGGTTAATAGTTAATCATGATTAGTAAAAATAGTTAGTAGTTAATTGTAGAGTTGGGTGTATTGGTTAGATAATTAGTAAAATTAGTTAGTGATATTAGTATAAATAGTACTCAAATACATGTAATGAATAAGTAATGAAATTGTAAAGAATTCTCTCATTCTCTCTTGTATTCTCTTTCTTTCTATCTTTCTCTATCTCTCTTTCTCTTTCTTCTCTTTCTAATCTCTCTCTTTCTCTCATATTTTTTCTCTATCCTACTTTAGTTGTGATAAATTGGTATCAGAGTATACGAATCTATGATTAGAATTGAAAAATGGTAGAAAAAATTGGGTATGAAACCATTGAAGAAAAAGTTTTGTATAAAGCCATTGAAGAACATTTCAAAAGACAAGAAATTAAAATACAAAAATTTCATTCACATATTGACAAGAAAATCGATGAACAAAATCGAAAATTGGACGCTTTTGTCGCAAGTCTTAATGACAAATTCAACATTTTATTGAAAATATTTAGTATCGATAAAAATATCAAAATCTTGATGGAAAAAGAGCAAGAAAAGGAAAAAAAAAAATCGGATAGTATCACAACAAATCAAATGATAGAAGAAATAATGCCAAAATACAAGGAAAAACGATGTATTGTATCACTTTCTAAATCTCTAATTTTATCTACTCTTGTGAAAAAATATTGAGAGAAGAAGGATTTCAAATATTCAAGAAAGAAGGGTTTTGCATGATCAAGAAAGAATGGTCTTGGATGTTCAAGAAAGAAGAGTCTTGCATGTCCAAGAAAGAAAGATGTTTCATATTCAAGAAAAAAGTTGTTGATGGTGGATTTTTGTCAATTTCTCCAAAAATTAAATTTTCAGTTCAAAAAAAGCCTTTCTCAATCTTCTCCATTTCTATTTTTCTTCCACTGTTTTTCTTACAACTCAAATCACATCTATTATTCGTTTTCATCACCTTATTTCTCAACACAAATGCAAGTTTTTGTTTAAAATTCATGGATTTAAATATCAATTCTTAATTTTCCATCATTGAGAACAAGGATGTCTCAAATGAGAAAAGTATTGTAATACTACTAATCATAGGGTTGGTAGTTAATCATGATTAGTAAAAATAATTAGTAGTCAATTGTAGAGTTAGGTGCATTGATTAAATAATTAATGAAATTAGTTAATGATATTAATATAAATAGTATTCAAATACATGTAATGAATAAGTATGAAGTTGTAAAGAATTCTCTCATTCTCTCTTGTATTCTCTTTCTTTCTCTCTTTCTCTATCTCTCTTTCTTTTTTTTCTCTTCCTAATCTCTCTATTTTTTCGTATTTTTTCTCTATCTTACTTGGGTTGTGATATCAATCAAGAGATAGCAAGCGTATTTGGTTGCTTAAGGACGGTATAGCCTTTTGGGCTCAAGCAGTCTCAATTTGGTGGTAATGAACCGTCCGGCCATGCACCATTAGACTTCGTGTATTTTCAAAATTTTTTTCTGCCCTCTCTGTCTTGTCTTCTTGTTCTGATTTCTTACTTCAAACCAAAAACCGTAAAATGGAAATCATCCTATCTTGTTGTTCTGGCTTATTACTTTAAACAAAATGCTATCAAAAAAGAAATAACAATAACAAAGACATTTTAAAGTCAAATACACAAGAAGACACGTTTAGCTGCACTAGGACCCTATTCATTATTTCCGCGCATGAATTATTGTAATTAATGGTAAACCAGCACCGGAGTTGCAGAAACTACCTTTCCTTTATGGTTTTGTGTTTCAAATCAAAAGAACAAAGTAATAAAAAAAATACCGATCCTTACTTAAATAAAATTTTAGATTTAAATTTTATGTAAAAAAAACACATGTAAAAATTTTTTTTAATTCAACTCATCTCAAATTAAATTTATTGATTTAAAATGATTATGATAATTTATTAGAAAAAAATCAAACAAAATTAAATGTCTTTCTGATTTTGGAAAGTTCAAAATTGTACGGCTATCTCCAAATCTATCACGACTGTGGTCCTCCAGAGTTGCTGTCTATTAATGTCTTGGTCGAAAACTTGTAGAAGTGTTTATAGATGTGAATCAGATATAAATAAATTATTTTGTTTCATATTGATATATATATATATATATATATATATTTTTTTTTTTTTTTTATATCATGATTAGGCCACCAACCTAATATTTAAGATTTCATCCTGATTAATCTGAGTCGATTACTTGTAAGGCCCAATTAAGAAGTAGATCTTTCAGTATTGATTTTTTCATTCCCATAAAGAATTTAACTTCCGATTATTATTAAAGGACGTTAATCCCCGAACTAAGTGAACAATCAGATATTGATTATTTCATATTGATATTGATTGGTCGACTTAAACCCGTATTCTTATTATAAAATAGTTGGGTATTAGGTGTCATGCAAACCATTCAACTTGTTTCTTGATCCTTCATTTGGGGTGTTTTTAGGAGTTGACAGAAAGGTGGTGTGAATTGTGATAAAACTCAATGGCCAATGCATTGAAAATGGGGAGAAGGGTCCAAGCAAGCAGCTTTCCCGAAAATCTCAAACATATGGACAGAAAATTCAAGCCTTCCCTTGGTTGATTTTTTTTTAAAATAATTCATCTTATACGTAATCTGAATATTATCAGTTTTAAATTAAAATAAATTCTTTTAATAAAATCTTTTTTATTCTTAAATTTTAAATTTTAAATTTAATTAAAAAATATTATATCTTTTATCTATTTGATTGATCTCTCTGTATAATTTCCTTAGTCAATATTGCTTATAATGTACCACCATCTCCCACTTAAGCGAAAATCAACATTTTTCATAACAAAAAACTATTTTTATTGAAAATAGAAGTTACGGAGGCTTCTATTAGTGAGCCAATGATTGGGCAATGGAGTGCACTCCCATCCTCATGTGATTTAACCCCATCTTTCACCAAATGGTAGACTCATGACATGAGTGCTTTTTGAAAACCCCATCTTTCATGCGTCCCATTAACAAAAATATAATACAAAAATTTAATTAACAAAAATATAATACAAAAATTTAGAAAATTAATTACTTGTTTAGTTTCTAAACTTTATTCTGAATTCACAAATTCATTCTTGAATTTTAAAACACTATATTTGAGGATCTAGATTTCAAAAATCATAACTTATTAGTTCCTCTGTTAGTAATGATGTCAATCTGTTCGTTAACTGTTGAATTGGATGAACGTTAAAAATGATCTGCATGTCACCTAACAAGAAATTGCTAGAAAAGATGCTGACGTGGAATGACACATCATCAAGTCAGAAATTCAGATTCTCTCTCCTCCCCTCCCCCCTCTCTATCCTCTCTCACCGGAAAAAAGAAAAAGCGCTATCTCTCCTTCCCACCCCCTTTCTCTCTCTCTCTTTCTCTCTCTAAGTCAAGCTCAAGTACTTCATCTTGTCGATTCTTGGTGACCCGATTGTAAGTCAGGTCTTTGGTGAAGGGGATTTTGGCAGCGTTGTATCAAGCTTTCCCTTCTTCACCTACCCTCTCCTTCTCGCTTCTCCCATCCTCGTTGTCCTCTTCTCTTCCTTTGTAATTTCAACTTCATGTTTGATTCCGACCCGACTCATCTCAGATTTCCCTTCCCCTTTCCTGGGTTCTCTAGTTCCCCCAATGGAGATGCGAATTCCAGAAGAATTGCAGGTATGTTAACAAAATCTGAAAGGCGAAGATGATGATGAATGATCTTGGGGATTGCGTGGAGACGAAAATGTTGCAAAAGGAAAAGCAGAGAAATTGTCATAGTTTCTATTTTGAAGACCGATGAATCTCCAGCAGCACCACCAACACCAAAGCTTGGATCTTCCTCCATTCTTCTATAAACAAATTGACTTTGTTTTCTTCTCTTATACGCACTAGACTGTTCTCCGTACTTTCTAGCCATTATGACATGCCAATGATTTTTCATTGCATTGTCTGTTCTTCTTGGAAATAGCCTAGCTATCATTGCCCATTTGTTCCCATAGTGTCTATGTGCTACCATTAGCTTCACTTCTTCTGTAAATGCCCTTCTGTTTATTCTTGGATCCAACTGATTAAACCACCTTAATCTGCAACTTTTACCTTGAAATCCCACCACCCCAAAAAAATAACAAATTCCTTTGTAAACCGACAACATTAACAATGGCAACCAGTTCTTAAGCTTAGAGTCTTCAGCAGGTCTCCAATGTCCTCTAGCACAAAGCTTAGACTGACCACCACCACTGCTATCAGAGTCTTTTCCAATACAAGCACCAACTGAAGTCTCTCTCTCAGTCTCATCATGATGATGATTATCATTCAAGTTTATGTTAAGATCCATAATTCCATCACTATAATCAGAGTCCTTCATTTCACTAGTACTAAGAAAACCCCAAGAGTTTTTTAGGATGCCATCTTCGACGGAGGAGGAGGTGGAGGCAAATCCTTTCCCTACCACTGCGGATGGAGGCGGGGCCATGCTAGATCGCCTTCAAATGTTCATTTTTCAGCCTAAATCCGAAAATCAAAGTTGGAATGTAGAAATTGAGAAAGTGACCGAAACTGAAAGCAAGGGATCCAAACGAATGACACTATTCATCATCTTCAACCTCTCTCTCTCTCTCTCCACCACCGTCATCACAACTTCATCAATTTTATTTCTTCGACATCAATTTTGTCTACAAATCTTCAAGTACCATCGATTTGGAGAGGAAGACAAAAATCCCAAATTACCTCATGCCGTAAGACCACACCTCGTTGATGGAAGAGGAAGCCAAATGACATACTCTCTCTCTCTCTCTCTCTCTCTCTGATGAAGCTATATTCTTTTTTTTTTTAAACGAGAGAGGAGAGGAGATAAAGAAAGGGGGAGAGATTTTTAAGGGGAAAGTGCCACATAAGCATTTTTTGTTATGTGGCATGCCATGTTAGCAATTTTGCTGACATCGGAAATGTTGTGAGTGGTTGTGCTGACGTGTCATCAGACACACTAGCAACTCCTTGACAAGTGAATCCAGATTATCTCCAATATTCACCCAGCTCAACAGTTAACGGATAGGTTGGCGTCGTTACTAATGGAGGGATTAACAAATTATGATTTTTGAAATTTAGGTTCTTAAACGTAGCGTTTTGAAGTTTAAAAATAAATTTATAAATTTATGATAAAGTTTAAAAACTAAATAAGTAATTAACTCAAATTTGGGAGATATGGTTTTATCTTGCCTTTTCTTTTACGTTTTTTAACCACTCTTTTCACCGAATGGCAGACTCATGACATGAGTGCTTTTTGAAAACCCCATCTTTCATCCATCCCATCAACAAAAATATAATACAAAAATTTGGAAGAGATGGTTTTATCTTGCCTTTTCTTTAACAAAAATAAATAAAAGTGTTTTTCAAAAAGTTAAATAGTTTTCTAGGTAATTATGCACATGATAGTTCAAGATAGGGACTCGAAAGCACAAGATCTTTTGTTAGTCAAAAGGGGAAGCTTTGGTTATGATGTATTTACATATCTACAAAATGACAAATTTCTTTACCTATGCATATATGTATGAATTATTTATAAAAAATTGAAAATATTATCAGATATTTAAAGCGGAACGAACCATATATAAATGACTAATTGAAATAACTAAAAATCATTATTCATTACCATACAATTTGAAGTACTCTTTTCACATAAAAAAATTATGGAGCCATTTGAAAAATTCAAATCGACTCAATTTGTCTTAATCTGTTTTTGTTTTTTATTTTATTTGTATTAAATATTAACTAAAATATCTTTTGCAAAAATATAAACTTTTTTACAATGAAATAATATAAACTATTATTATAATAATTTATTTGCAGAAAATCTCATGTAAATATAATTAAATGTAAACTCAACATCTTTTGAAAATTTTCCCACTAACATGGTGATGTGAAGTTACTTTCATTTTGGTCAATTAGCTTTGATGGGAAGAAAACTAAAATTAAAGGACAAGTTTTGTACTTCTTTATAGAAAATAATGTATATTTTATTTTTTTATTACGTAGATATCGTAAAAATTATAAAAAAAAAATATATATATATATATATATATATATATTAAATTTAAAAATTTAAAAATATAAAAATATTTAAATGAGAGATATTTATTATTCGAGTGTTTTTTTATTAAGCACAAAAAGTACTACTTAGTTAATTATGATTTGCAGACACTAATCAATACCTAATCTTGTCCTTTCATGTTTAAAATCATTGTACGCTGTGGCATTGGTCAAAATTGGGTTCCCAAGTTTGAAAAGGTTCACATATTAAAACAACTACGTAACATATTGATTCATACGAGGAACTTAAAATATCTTTTTTTTTTTTTGGAAAAATATTTTTCTCGATTACACACGTGATGTGATATTTGACTTTTAACTTTTTTCTAGACCATGTGAAATAAAAAAAAATATATATATATATATATATATATGACAATATAAAAATAATATTTTATAAGAATATAATTAACAAAAATATATAAATATAAAAAATATATATAAGATTTCTTATATAAATATTAATCATTTATGAAAATAATAAAATAGTTATATTTTGTAATAAAAATATCAAATATGTAATTATTAATTATAAGACAAATAATATAAAAAATAAAATTATATATAAATATTAATTAATTTAACATATTGAAATATTTTGAAAAAAAAATTTTTTGGGAACGAAAGATGTTAACATTGAAAAATTTTTATAAAAGAGACTTTGCATATTGGGATTAGACTACAAAATTCAAATTTAGCGATATGATTTGTCACGTGAATATGCATCTTTCATACTATTAAAAACAATTTCTATAGCCCAAGAATCATTTCAAACTCAATTATTTTTTAGATTAACATGTGTGATTACTCATGATAATTTACTTAAATCATCCTGTCTCATGATTAATTTTACGGTGTTGACTAATTATATATTATAATTGGATTAGTGAATTTGCTATATCGCATATCGAATCATTTCAATTTTCATATTAGAAAAACAACTTTTGATTAATTATCCATGTCTTATCATTTCTTTTTAAGTTGAATAAGAATGTATGTATTGCAAAACTTATTACAAGGAAAAAAATAATAATTTTTCAAAAAAGCTAACCTTTTATAATTATTATTAACTTTAAAATACGTTTTTGTTCTTAATTACGACAACTTTGGTAAAAATTAAAATCATGACTAAAAATAAAATTTATGGAACCGGATACGATTTTAAAATGAATTTTTGGTTTATAAATATTTCTTGGTGAACTTACTTTCATAAGTTATAATCAAATGCATAGTACTTTCCAAACACAACATTAAACTATACCCTCTCAAAAGTCAAGCAAATTTTATAGTTTTCCTCTACTTTTGTAATAGATTAATAATACAGTTTTTCTTAATTAAAATATTGAATTCAAATTTTATGAATAAAAAAATAAGTATTAGAAGAGTCCAATCTCTAAATTAGAATTTACAAGATTCGAATCAGATTAATCAGATAATCAATAATTGAATTAATTAAAAAATAGATTAATATTAGTCTATAATTTTTTCTTCATAAAAAATTTAAATTTTGGATATAATTTAAGAAAATCAGAAGAAAAGGCATGTCCCAAAGTCACATGTCACTTCCCAAAGATGTGATAGGATTGGGATAAGTTCTAAGTATATGAAATGAAATGAGATAAAGAATGTATCAATGGCAAGTTGATATAATAAGTTAATCAATATTTTGAATTTAATTCATGATTTAATTATAAAACAAACTATATTGAAAGAATAGTCTCTTAGATGAGTTATTATAAATCTCAAATTGAATTAATTAAAATATGATTTTAAATATCGATTATATATTATTAAAAATAAAAAAGGAAATGAGATAAGAGTGCAGTACCAGCACTCTTCTTACCGCCACAGCCATGTTGTGGTGTCCTAAACTTCTCTAACATACCCTTTATCAAGTTGCATAGGAACAGACAAAGGTGAGTTTTATAGCAATTGTCTGCATCTTTATCAAAAACCCTACTTCGGTTGATTGCCCACTCGGGAGGATAGGTCCACTTTTTGTCGAGTGGTAACAAATTTAGCCCAAAGAATTTCTGTCATAAAGAAACAGATGTCATAATGAAATTACTTTCAAAGGGCATGGGGAATGATCCAAATTGAAAATTTAAAAATTATTTGCTTTTAATTTTACTTTTTTACCTTTTCAAAATTTTCATTATACTCCTTTTTGTATCCCGGAAGACCGATGAGGATAGAAAAGTTTGATTACGAGGGGAATGGTGCAGCACAACTCTCTTTTCTGAAAATCGAAGGATGGAAGATCCGGTGAGAGTGGAAAAAATCAGGCCAGCCGTGGCGCGCACACATTCTTCCATTCATTTGTCAAGCAAAAGTACCCAAAAAAAGGGTAAAAAGAAAATTTGGGAGCATGAGAGGAAGTTGCAGGAAAACATATTGGTGATAAGATGAAGATGATGATGAAATGAGAGACAACTAATGATATCAATAATGGACAAATGATGGTGAACTCCTTTCATGAAAGGGAGCATGAAAGGAAGTTTTTTTGGTGAAAATTTTGAATGATGGAAAATCATGTTGAATTTGATTAAATCCAATTCAAATCGAATCGAGCCATTAAGAGACAAAACTCTTCCGACATATTTTTTCATCCACAATAATCTAACTCAAATCCTTGTTTAAATGATATCAATACCCAGTTACAAGACCAACTAAACGCTGGTTTAACTAAGTTTCAACTTTCTTAGATCAGAAACACATTTATTTTCGGTCAAATTATGAGACAAATGACTGGTGAACTCTTCTAAAAAGAATTATAAATCCATAATCTCAATAATAAAAGGTAAGTTTCTTCAGCTCTTGTGCTGGTCCATCATTTAATCAGTCATTCATTCAGATGTGGAAATAATGAAAAGCGTTCTGTTGGTATATGTCTCCTGTTTTGCATTTAACTTGAACATTTACACACAATGTTATGCATTTAACTTGAACATCTACACAATCCAATTCAGCTCCAAAGGCTAATCAGTACGTGCTGGAATGCACTATGGTCACTTTAAAATCAATGAAATATGAATTTCAAGTGATTTCTACGGCCAAAATTTAGGTTTAAATACAATCCTAGGAGTTAAGAAGGTTCAAAAAAGTAACTGATGAGATGAATATGTTACTCTGGTTACAAGTTCTCTCTCAGGTGATCTCACTATAAAGCAATGTTATGCAGCCGCGTGATGAGTGCAAAGCGAACTATTCTTTCACCTTTTACTAAAAACAAAAAACTATAAAGCAATGTTCAGTCTTCAGCCCTTTTTGGTCTCTTCCTTTGCTTCCTTCTTTGATCTTTCAAACCTGGTTTATCATCAAAAGGGGCCCACATTCAAAAATCTTGAACCAGATAAGGGAGAGAGCCAAAAAAAAATTTTGAAAGAAGAGTGGAGAAGAATCAAAGGAAATTATTTTTTTAAAAAAAGAACAATTACGTTTTTTTTCCTGTTTTCTTTTTAGCCTCAAGCTTTCCATACTTCTTCTCTTTTCTGCCATCTCTTTCACATCAATTCGTACCTGGAAAATATGTATGAGACACTAGTGAGCACGGTAACCACAAAGGAAATGAGATTCCTAAAATACACAAGCTCTACTAACTTAAAAAAGGATCAGACTAGCAGTCAAAAATTTAAGCAAGTAATTAGATATTTGTGTATGGACACTCAAGACCGACCATAACAAAGTAAACAGTTGATTAATTCCATTAATTAACTAGTATGAGTAAGCTTTTTACCCCAAAAACAAATCTAAGTAGCCAAAATAGTCGGTGCATCACAATCCCAGCAAATGTTCTTCAGCGACTACCAACTTCTGCCTCGCTAAACTAGTGTGTATTGTAATCATTCTACAAGCTTAACACGTATAACAGGGATCAAAGGCATGCAAATGACGGAATGAAACATGTACATCGGCAGAACTGTCTAAGCTAATATTGTCTAATTTTGTTTCAATGCCTATCCCAGTTGAAATAAGGAAAGAGTAGTTTAAGGTAAATCACATACAAGAAAAGGTCTATCTATGCCAGAAGACAGCACTCAACTACTCAAAGCGATCCTCTTCCACCGAAAGGAATTGAAAAGGTTGCCAGTTAAACACAATGTAATCCATACCTCATCTCCAGCACTTCGAAGTGCCTGAAGTGGTTCCACAGAATCCTGACCAATAACCACCAATCTCCCTTTTCTGTAGGCCCCTGAACCCAAGTCTCCACTCATCTTCTGCTGAGCCAACTCTTCAAACTGGTGTTGGAGGAGAGGCGAAACACCAGCCTAAATATCAAAATTCAAGAGTTCAAGTTACATAGTCATGTATAAAATATTCTGTAAATAAAATACAGAGATCCAAACATAGATCCAAGGAGAGGACATAGGAGTTGGTTTCAGCATCAAAAGAATGGAAACCGAAACATGTGCAAAACCAAGACACCCACTCCCCAGCCCCTTCTGCCATGAAGCTCAAAATAAATGATATGAAGTGGTAAATTTGATTGAGTTGACTGTTTATGCCAACACAAACAGCATTCGAGATGAAACCCCGTAAACATTCAAGTTCACTCTCATAAGCCCGATGTGCGAAGTAATCACATGAAGGAAGTCCTATTTCACAAACGTGTAACTGATTCATTAACAGACTACTTCCATTGCTCAATAACCAAATTTCATTATTTTATCTATACACTGAAAGCCGTCAACCGCAGCCAAATTTGAAACTACAACTATTAGCTCCACCAGCAATCAATAGCAGAACTGAGAACTATGACTGCTGATATGCTTAGTCATTTAGCCAACGAACATCCCTGGATCACATGCCTTGCTCACGAGTAGATTTTGAGACTTGCATAATCTTTTTTTTTTTGGCTAATTTGACTTGCCTTTTCAAAAGGAGTTTTAAATCCACAAGGAGTAAGTTCCAAATTTGAAATTGACCAAAAAAGTTCTCCCTTCATGTAAAGATCCACGGCTTTATGTATTCACCTGCTTGCCACTATTTGCTGGTTCAACATTCTTCTCATTAGCAAATTGAATTTGGGTCAACTGTGGTTGAATTGAAAGTATATCTTCCAATGATTACTGATGAAAGGTTATTGTTTTTTTTTGGGTCGTATGAAAAAATTGCATTAGTACTTTTTAATCACTTAAATATCAAAGATTGTTGTACCCAGTCCAATCAGTCAACAATGGCGCAGTACCCAATTTATAATAGAAACCTAAGAATACTATTTGTAAGGATCTGCAGACCATGAGTTGATGAGAAATGCAGTTCCGTAATCAAGATCTGAAAAGCAATATGAATCCTCTTAAACAGAAACGCCGGGATTTTGAAGCAAACTTTAAACAACTACTCAAACTCTCAAGGATGTTTCTAAAAGGAACATCACAAATCTCTTATACCAAGTCAACAAACATATCACCTATGCTAAGGAGTAGACCCAAATGTCAACAATTCTTAGAATCAGTTATTGATCACTCAAACTGTTAACATCTAAAAGTTAATAAAGGGTGATGAAACTAAACTTTTTATACTAAGACTATCACTAGATTCAATCCAGATAAATATATACCGCAAATGACTTCATAATTGATATGTTAAAAAGCTCACAGAGAATTTCCAAAAACTTGACAGGACTAAAAGGTAATGAGAAGTAACATAATTCAAAAGGCAATAGTTTCAAGCATTTCAGATGATCTCACATTATCCTTATTTCTATTAGATTTTCTTTCAAGCTATCCTCATATGACCCTAATGCAAAATTAATTAATTTGCTTGCAAACAGATTCATCTATACTTGCAGTAGTTGCTGCAAGTTTCCAGGTGTTTTGGCTGTGCTTTCCTTTAAATAGTCCCTAAATATGGAGCTGCATTCCTTCCCTTTGATAACACGCAATGGCTTTTACTCATCAACTGTCAATAGCAGACTGTGCGGCAGTGTTTATTCACTAGACTCTTCGACAATAATTCATCCTCCCAAAGAGAATTTGATGAAGGATATGGCTCTCAATGAAATTAGGAATGAATAGATGTTGGGCTTAATTTTGAATTCATGGCACTTGAACAATTTACGTATACGCTACTTGTTTACTTTAACCATCCTAATTTTAAGGCATTTTAGGCCGAAGCATCATAATTGAGAATTATTTGCTTGGGTTTTCTTTCTCTTAGAAATAAGCCAAAGTAATTTCAGGGGTTTAGAAACACCTAGGTGGCGGAATTCACCTTGGCACAAAGAATACTAATGCTTAGCTAGTTAAAGGAATTTCTGTTAGATGAATTCTTTACCACATGTTGCAGACTTAGCTTTGGCCCTACATGGTTCTTGCGCTTAGTTAGCCACAGTTTAGTACAAAATTCTTATAAACATGACAACAAGAATTTTCCAACAGCTTTAACTAGTAGAATGTTGTGAATAATGGATACACAATACAACTTTAGCAGAGGAACATCTCTAATCATTAAACCCGGAATCTGAACTTTTTACAGTCGGTGGGACTATAGCTTACAGGTATTCGCATAGTATTTAACACATCCGGAAAGTTTTATATAGTTAAAAAGTTAATAGTAATCAAGTTCTATGTCAATGAGAACATAAGCTACAACAGTTCAGCTAATCATAATAATAACAGCGAAAGGTTATAAAAGTAGCCCAACAGGTGCTTACTCCTGTAAAATAACGACGGGAAAATGTTTTTGGCTGCAACGGACTTGCAAGCAGTTTATTCAGCTCCTGCAATCAAACAATCACCACAACTCAAAATCCAGGATATTTCCATGGTGAAGAATAAATCTCCCCAGTTTTAAGAACATACAGAGCAAACTATGACAAGAAAAGGGGTCTGAACTATCAAAGCAGAAAGCACTCAGCCTGTTCAATACCTCCTGCAGCTTCGTTAAATGAACAGAGGAAGCTTTTTTTTGCTTATGGCTGCTTACTCTTTCCTCCTCACTTTCGTAGTCATCCATAAATACTTGCAGTGATTCAGCATTTCGTTCCAACCAGCTATCCTTTGCTTTTTCCTGCAACAGAGATAAATTTAACAACAGGTGATTAACAACTGAAAGGGGATATATATAAATATTCAATAGCTAAATAACTTGTTATCTAAGTAGAAAACATCAAATTTGCACACATCAAAAAGCACCCCGGGCATTCTGAAACCAACAAAGCTAAATACAAAGTGAAGCACAAACTTCTTCAAAATCAACCATAACCACCACAATTTTGATCCGCGAGTTTTTGCATACCTAGCTATGTCTCTCTTTCAAACGTTTTAAATATAGATACTGGGCTCAAAAGGCATTTGCAATGTACCATTAGTACTAGTATCTCTTCATTACTTCCAATTGCAGTCACCTAACTTCATTCACAACTCAAATGCCCTTTTCTTCTATACAATCAATGAGAAAATTAGCCAAGAGCAGGATTGCAGAGTGTGTAAAAGATATATGGCCATTCATGTTCTGTGCTCTGAGCATAGTTTTCTCTGTTTTCTAGCCAAAATGTAGTCTCTTTGGACTTATGAAAATCCATCAACTACAAAACAATGAATCACTCAGATCGAGGGATAGTGAGCTCCAGGTGGCAAATAATTGGCAATTGCATTTGAATCGGATTTTTGACATTTTCGAATTGATTTACTGCCTGTTATATACTGTCGCTAACAAATAATAGATAACTTAAAAAGTTCAGGTTTAGGCTTTTAAAGATGATCTGCCTTCTCTAGATGGCCTTTGGCTAATGCAAGAGGAAAGTGATCGTTAACTTCAATAAGCCACACCAAACATGAATAAGGTGATAATAAAAACTATACTGATATTGGAGCTAAACTCCTTATTTAAAGACAAATTGCTAAACACGAAACATGCTTCATACAAGGCGACCAAAACAAGGCCCTCGTTTAATGATGACAACAGAATAGAATTTATGAGACAACAACCCTGAACCCCAAAAAGATAACGAAATAAAGCAGCAAACATCCAAGTTTAATCATCACGTCTAGTTACCATATAGAGGGGTTCTACAGCATTAACTAGGATTTAGTGGGTATTAATTTGGGTGCAAAGCAAGCACATGATAGGGATGAGACTCAAGCTCAAGCCCCACAAGTAGGAGAATCTCTTAAAAATGTGGACAACCAAATTTATTCTAAATAAATTCAAGTTTATAAAGTCCCGCCTAGAAACTGGATAAGGTTTGCACCATCCAGATCATTTCTTAAATCACAGATTCATTCACTAACATCAATATCTTGAAGATGCAGAAGTGAAATTATCAACTCATATCAAAATATAAATTAGAGAAGAAACTGTGAATATCTCAAATGAAAATAACAATTTACACCGTCTTATGTCCATATCAGAGGAAAATTAGTCTGATTACCTTTGACTCCTTCCTTAAAATGTTATCTATTTGGCGAGCAAGAGACAGTCGTTTTGCAACCCCAGGCATATAAGTTTGATCAATGGGAAATTGTAGCAGAGTATCCTGTTGAGAAGCACAAAAAATGTTGTGACTGAAAATTTTACAAGAACTATAAATTCAGCATAAAGCACATTGAACTAAAAGGGGGAAACATCCTTTACAACCTCAATTAGATACAAAGAGAGCAACAGAAAAAGCTATGTCCTCTTCGAGGATAACCAGAAAAAAGGGATTTGATCCAACAGTCATAAAATACAAAGCCAGATAAGTTTCTTTTAACACCATCAAAAAGGTCTCAAATTTCTCTCTCCACACTAACCAAAATATCACAAAAGAATCAGCCAAATAATCTTCCCCTTTGTTGAACAACATGTTATACCCCATTACTACAATGCACCATGCAGACTTGTAGAGTGAACCAATAAGATATGAAGCATCAAACTCTCCCACAAGCATCCCAATCACAAGCAATAGAGCAAAAGATGAATGACCTGTTAAAGCTCACACTTACAAAATGGGCACTTGATTACAAGTCTTATCCCCCTTTCCACAAGTTGCTTGAATATAATCAGCTTTCGGAGCTCACGTTTACATAATAATGTTCCTCTTTGAAAATTTTCTTGAGCTAAAACTCTATGACATACCGCTCCCCAAGCAGATAGCACCACCTTTGTTGAGTATAAATCCTCCAAATTTCAAGGGGTAAGAAAACCCTAATATTCTCCGCCTATTACTGTACAGGAACTTAACAACAAAAAGACGCACCAATATCATTTCCGCAATTACATCCACCACTTCAAGGATGTCATAGAAACTACAAAAGCTTTTTGATTCCTAATCATTTGCACTTCACACAAATTGCACATTCCACTGTCCCAATTTCTCAGGAGACAGCAACATCAAATTAGTCAACACCTCGGCCTCTTGCCATGGCAAACAAATTTGGAAAACAGTCTTTTAAGGGCATGGAAATATGCATATTTCAACCAAGAAGACATACCATGACCCCACCTCTAGGCACACCCCCTGCAAGAAACTAAATCCATCCCTTTTCTAATTTCTTTGCGTACAGCTTCCCCCAGAAGTCCTTATCACATTCTTAGACACAGGCCAAAATGGATGTGAAATTATATGCTAGCACGTTCTATCTCACAACAATAATTTAAACTTGTTCCATTGGTGTCCTAGATTTTGAAAGTTTAGTTTATTGTGTTCTGTCCATGTCTGTATGTTTGCAAACAATTCTAGTGCAAGCCAATTGCCTTCGTGCAATACATTTTTTCTTTCCAACAACACTAAACAACTACCACTAGAATCCATGTACAGTGCTAGACGATATGAATGTACAATCAGGCAAGATACCTCTTAAAAGCATTGACAATTAAAACTTGGACAATCATGTTCTCAAGTTGAGCATTCCGTTGCCTCCTAAATGGAACTAAGCTAGAATTATGCAATCTCTACAGAGTAAGCATTGGTTCAAATCACTGGTCAACCTCAAATTCCATTGCAGAATTAGCATTACAACATTCTATAACAAATAGTTCAATTTCTGTGCAAATAATATGAGTTATTGCTGTAAACAATTATGTCATCACGCACAATGCAACAATTTCCCTGTGGTACCTTAGAAAATGACTTGCACAAAGAAGCAAATTTTGATCTATCTTTGGGAGAAATCAATGCAATACCGCAACCATCACTAGAAGCTCTGGCTGTTCTTCCACTTCTGTGGACATAAATCTAACATGAAAAAGGTAAAAAAGAACATTTTAGTCATTTAGAAAAATGGTTTTCTCATCAAGAAGACTCAATGTATCCATACTTCTGCTGTGTGTGGAAGTTGATAGTGAACAACAGTTCGAACACCAGGAATATCAAGGCCTCGAGCTGCAACATCAGTAGCAACAAGTACACCCTGTTCATTTCCTCGGAAGCGATCAACTGCCTGCAAGGAAAGGGAAAAAAGGTGAGCCATTAATCCTAGTAAAAGTATAAACAGCCACTCCAGTAATAATAGTCAAATGAGTCAGTCAATACGTTCGAAACTGAGGACATTAAAGATGGATAATGCTAAGGGCAAAATCAAATTACACTAAAGCTAAAACTCAAAAATATTTCAGTCAGTGGTCTCTACACCCCACAAGGCCTGCCATTCTTGCCAAAGACTACATTGCAAAAGTTAATCCTGATGAATTTGTCCACTTTAAGGAAACATGTTAGCCATTTCTAGTTTTCAATTTCTAAAAGGCACTAAAAATCTGTTACTTAGATTTAGCTTTTCAAATATGAAAGAACTCGGGGGACATTTGATTCACACTTGGGAATCGGAAATGGATTTGGAGTCAAAACCTTGGAAATGGGTTTAAGAAACCTATGTGTTCATTTGGATTTCAGAAACCCCATAATTTGGGGGTTTCATTCCTAAACCCTCATTCCCATTCCATTAATCCAAACAAATCATATGGGTTTCAATCCAATTCTTGATTTTGATTCAGTTTAACCAAACGCCCCCTTACAACTGCTAAAAATGAAAACAAGGAACCAATTGATAATGGGCCAAGGAATGTCAGTCATCCCCCATGCCCACAACCCCCCTGGGGGGGGGGGGAGAAACAGCAAAATATAGCATCAATGAACATTCAAATTGCCATGTGCATGTGGACAAGAGTGCATCAGCAGAGGAGGCAATAAATGCATGTGTGCATGTCTTATAAACCAAAAGCAAAGGCAAAATAAAGTCTCAGCCTTTGAACCAGACAAGCTTTAAAATTGAAAGCAAACCTTCAACCGTGCGCGTTGCTGCATTTGAGCGTGAAGGGTCAACACATTGAGGCCAAGGATGCGCAAAATGGCAGAAATATGGCGTACAGCTGCAATTGATGTGCAGAAAACAATGGTACGCCCTTGTCCATGAACAGTTAAAATATAGTACAGATGTGCATCTTTATCTTCTTCCATGCATCTGGAAGACACAATAATTGGCTACAGTTATAAGGGTGAAATAATGTAACTCATATACATCAACTTCCATAAGGGTAAAAAATTACAAGAAAAGACACAGCATAAATATATGAACATGAAAAAGATGCATCCCAGATGCAATGAAAACTTTGAAGAGACGGAATACATAAAGTCTAGAAACTGAAAAAGAAAAAAATGAGAGTAAGAGGAGCAGTGTTGATACTAAATAAGAGGAATTGTGAGGGGAATAATCAAACAAAAAAAGAAGCATTGTCCAATCCCTTCCAATCCAGTGAAAACCTCAAGCAACAAAAACCCAAAAAGTTTGAAATTAATAGTAATCCAACACTAGAAAATAATATGGAAATTGGTTCATGAAAATCTCAAAACCCAAATAAAAAATGAAATTTCGTTGAAAAGAATTTTATGATTCAGTTAATTTTTCAAATGAATTTTGTTATTTGGAGTACACTACTAAGAACGTAGAATTCATTTGGATTCTGTATTTGGAATAGATGTAAAATCTAGTTATAACATCTAATATAACTAAAAATATTTGTCTTCAAGTCAATTAATAAAGAGTTAAGTGGGTTCCATTAATTCTACTAGAGTTCATTTGTAAATTCTTTCAATCAAGTTCTAACATCTAATATAACTAAAAATATTTGTCTTCATGTCAATTCATAAAGAGTTAAGTGGATTCCATTAATTCTATTAGAGTTCATTTGTAAATTCTCTCATGAGAGAATTTACAATTCTACACTTTTGAAGGGAAATAAGCTCTATGATCTCTAAACTTCCTACATTTGAAAAGAAAAGAAAAAAAAAAGATTTGGATTAAAATCTTCAAAGTAGTGTGATATTCAATTGGTTCCATAAGGACCATAGAACTAATAAAATTGACCTATCTGTAAAAGTTTCCCCTCCTGTACCAATTATATGACCTCCATGGTAAGTTATCACACTGAACACTTGCTTTGCAAAAGGAGACCCAGTAAGCACCTGTTAACCATCCAATTTGTCTGGGGTTTGGCCTCTTAACTCAAGAAATCTTCAAAAATATGGAGGGTGAGTGGGGCTGGCAAATAGGTATTCCTTTGCAAAAGGATCTTGAATTGGTTTACCTTCTTTCATTTTTCCCTTTTTATTTTTTTTCTTTTGCCCATGGTTGCTCACACTTTGGGAGTCGGTGTGCTCATCTTTGCTCTATATTCATTTGGTGCTTTCAAATGGTACAATGCAGTGTGGACATGGAGGCAAAAATGTGTGTTGTATAGTGAAAAGGAATACCCCTCTCATTATTTTTTGGTTGGTATGAAGGGAGTGAAAGTAGAGGTTGCATTGGAGCTCGGAGAGGCCTTTGTTAATTTCATTAATAAATAGCTCATGACCTTTTTATCCCTGGTATTTCTTCCTCTGACAATTTGAATGTAGTAAGATTTGTATGCTTCCCCTTTCACCACTGTCAATGTTAATTTTTTTTTCCTAATGAAGTTGAAGGATAAGAAGAATACATACTCAACATATGACTCCACAAGTTTCTCAGCCACTATTGATGCCTTTGTTAGATCAATGACAGCAGCATCAGCTCTCATTCCAACCCGCTCAACGAGTGCTTCAATAGAGTTGATTCCAGCATTTGATGAAGATATTGATTTCAATGATTTTTGCTTTAGCTTCTTTCGAAAGTCAGCTGATAGAGCTATAGTTGCAGAGAATACAAAAGCCTGCCTCTTCTTCTTTTGGAAGCTTTGAACTGTCATGCAGTTCACATTCTGGGAAGTTTCTCCAACAGGCATACTGCCCATGGGAAGCATGTCAACTATAGACTGTAACTCATGGAAATGACCACCTTCAATCATACGATCAGCCTCATCCAACACGAAAAATGACAATGAATGCAACTGTATAAGCATAAAATAGAGTCGGTAATGTGATTCTATAAACAGCAAATATAAAGGACAAAGTTCTAAAGTTTATCATTGTCACAAAATATGAAAGAATAGTTTTTCTGCATTTCTTCTTAACTAAATGAAATTATACATGACAATTTATAAACTATTCTATGTTACAAGAATTAGGAAATTATCTAGTCAAATCATAAAAATAGAAAACTATTCTAAATTATAAAAAATGGGAAACAATCTAATCGAATCACATAAAAAAAGGAAATTCCCCAAAGTCAATCCTATATCAATCCCATAATTCAAGAAGTTAACTCTAAGTTAATCCCAAAATTCAATCTCATAATCCGAGAAGTCTAAAAATAAAACTTTCTCAAAACTCTTAAATCCAACACTCACCCTCAAGCTGGAGAGTGGATGTTTTCCATTCCCAGCTTGCTAGCTAAGTCTTCAAAACAAGTCATTTGGTGCATCAAGCATTGGATCCAAAATCAAGCATTCCATTTTTAATATTGAAGGTTGCATAGAGTTCCTTTGGGGCAACTCTAGTCAGGTGGCTGATCTTCCCACGCCCGTGAACTAGATAAAGGGAATTATGTGGTAGTAATTTTTTTTTTTTAGTGATGAAGGCCAAATAAAGATTAGAGTTGAGAGCAATTGAGGCCAAAAGGAATAGAACAAAAAAATGAGAGTTGAAGGCTATGAAGGCCAAAATAAAGATTAGGGTTGAGGTCGATTAAGACCAAAGGAACACAAACAAATTAGGGTTGATGGCGATTAAGGCCAACAAACCAATAGGGAAATGAAGGCCAAAAAAATGGAGATGGCAATGAAGGCCAATAAAAAAATTGAAGATGGCAATGAAGGACGGCAATGAAGGCCGAAAATTGGAGATCACAATAAAGGGGATAAAAAAATGGAGATAACAATAAACATCATAAAAATTTGGAGATGGCAATGAAGGCCAAAAAAAATAGAGATAACAATGAAGATTGAAAAGAAAAAAAAATGGAGATGGATTACTCCTAAGTTTCTTAGCTGATTCAAGGTAGTAAAGACCGCTCCTTTCCTTAGCAAGGCCAATCCTCCTCCCCGAGCCTGGTCCTGAAAGAGCTAATGAACATGCTCCATATGGCTTCTCAAGAGACCCCAACAAGTTTCTCAACTTCTCAATGAATATGAATATGAAAGATAAAAAATAATGGGTTAGAATTTGAGACCATTTGAGGTAGTTCTTCCCATTAAACCTTTTGGAAGCCCGGATATTCAGTAATTCCTTAATTTTCTGAACAGAATTGGATTCTTTTAATAGGTTCGAATTGCTAGAGATGGTGGTTTCGGAGGTTGACATGCTGCAGAAAGAAAATTCACAGCAATTAAGGCTGGAATACGCAGAAAAAAGGGAACCCAAAGGAACCATTAACTCACAGCAATGAAGGCTGCTTGAATAAGAAGAAGAAATCCCAGAAAAAAACCCTAGGGCTCTGATACCATGTCACAAAATATGAAAGAATAGTTTTTTTTTTTGCATTTCTTCTTAACTAAATGAAATTATACATGACAATTTATAGACCATTCAATGTTACAAGAATTAGGAAATTATCTAGTCAAATCATAAAGATAGAAAACTATTCTAAATTACAAAAAACGGAAAACAATCTAATCGAATCACATAAAAAAAAGGAAATTCCCCAAAGTCAATCCTATATCAATCCCATAATTCAAGAAGTTAACTCTAAGTTAATCCCATAATTCAATCTCATAATCCGAGAAGTCTAAAAATAAAACTTTCTCAAAACTCTTAAATCCAACAATCATGATTTTGAATACAAGTTTGAAGATTCAATTCATTCAAAGTAGGCCATGGTATATCTAAATTCTACTGGACACTGTCAACACTCTTGTTCGATGCTAATTACCAAGTAGCCACAGGTCAACCCCAGGGATAAGGGGATAGCACCCCGACTGTTAAACAGGAGTAATGCTAGTTCCTTGTTACAGCATGGGAGGCCAAACAAGGTAACTCCCCCCCCCCCCCCCCAAAAACAAAAATCATCTCTGCCATGCATACTCAGAAAAACTGAGCCTGGTAATCAACTTATTTCTATAAAGCTAATGCTTTTCCCGTATCATTTATAGAAGCTGCAGTTGAAGCACACACTTCACTTTTTTCAGTTAAAAAGCATAGATAAATCATTAGCTTAACTCTAAAATCAACTATGTTACAACTCTACATTGCAGTCAACAAGTGGCTGCCTGCAGAGTCTTTCACAACTGCCTCTTTGTTCTCCTTTAAAATCCAAACAATCACACATTCCACATAAAATTATGGGTAGAAGTATACATAATTAGGGATGTTCAACAAGCAACCAAACCCTTAGTTTCTGATACAAAAGCGTAAAATTATAAGATGACACGGCTGGCTTCAATGCCTTCTGCATGAGTGACATATAATTAAGATAGTACCTTCAAAATGTATGCAGCATTAGCACAATCATGTCTCAGGAAATATCAGGGACTATTAACATGAAATCCGTTTACACACTATAAGAGTAAAACCACAGAATGCAGCAGCACCAACCTCAACAAGATGGTTTTCACCCCTTGACATAAGCTCCCATAACCTTCCTGGAGTTCCAACAATAATTTCAGGTCTAGCTTTTAAAAGTCGTTCTTGCTTTTCAGTGGACATCCCTCCAACAACAGGCACCACCCTAACATTAATGCCCTTTGCTACTGCCTTAAGATGATCAGTGACCTATAGAAATTTGAAAAGAGAGAACTTAGAATTAAAACTAACAAGTAAACAAGAGAGAACCAAGGACAAACTTTTCAGTGTAGCTGCCAATCTTGGGCTATCCAACAAATAAATCGATGATAATATAAAATATCCAGCCAATTGCCCTTCCATACATATTAAAACCAGAAAACAATAAGCCACCGAGGATCTACAAGAAGGTTAATGAAGAAACTTATTTGCACAGTTAACCAAAAAAAAAAAAGTCACACAACTACGAGCACCCCTCCCCAACTGGCGCCCCAAACAAAAACAAAAACATGAATGAGAATAAAACAAACAAACCTCTGATAAACACCTTCCTTTACTTAATATGAACAACCTCAAAATGACACTTTTTGTGTGTTTTTGTGTGGCTATTTACTATTGATACCAGCACAACACAAACATGCGCATGCGATTGTTTCATATTCCACCAACAATAAAATCAATTGTAGGAGTTTCAAACTGGCATAATTTTTACAAGCAAAAATTTGGCATTGGAAACAAGTCCTGAAGTTTAGAACACGTGCATGTCCTGAAGTTTCAGAACACACAAGCATGCACATGCTGCACACACACACAAACACAAAAGACTCAATCGAAGATTTTAACCTCTAACAATTAAAAACAACTTGTGTTAAGTGTTCCGGTATTTGACACAAAATCAATAAATACTAGTTTCATTTTAGGCTCCTATTCCTAGTATACCAAAATTCATCAATCATCAATAATAATAAGTTAGCAAACAAAGTTAGTACTACTAAGACATCTTACAACAATAAGTTGGCTATCAACCACACTTCCAAAAACTTAATTCTGCAGCTATCTGTACCTGAAGTGCAAGTTCTCTGGTGGGCGTGATAATAAGAGCCCGCAGAAGACCATCTGGAGCGATCCTTTTAGCAGCTTCTTCATCAATATTTTCTTCTACTAGCTTTGAAGCTTTTTCTCGTTCTTCAAGGAGGCGCTGCAGAATTGGCAAACCAAAAGCCAAAGTCTTACCAGACCCTGTCTCTGCAGCCCCAACAACATCCTGTTGCCAAAAAAAAAAAAAAAATCATGCCTCACAAGCAATTATCATCCAAATCACATCATATAAATTAGATGGAATAAAAGATCAACCTTTCCTTGATGAGCACCAGCAGGTATACAAGCCTTTTGTATTGGTGTTGGCTCCTTGAATCCAAGCTTAAATATTGATTTCATCAGCAAAGGATGGAGTCTTAACTCATTCCATGCATAAAATTCAGCCTCATCAACGGACTCTTCTTCACTTTCATGCTTGTCATTGGTAACTACAGTGAGACAGTCCGACCAAAGAGTTATTAGATACTCCCCCACCTCTAATGAAACGACAAAGTAGCCACAACTCACATATGAAGAAAAGAATAGAATTTGTTTCAACCTTGTTTACTGACGAAAACTATTTCCAAAATCTTCAATGAAGTAAATCAACATGCTTTTAAGTGTAATATAAGAAAATAATACATTTATTACATTGACCTATGATCTTTGACAATCATTTTGGGACAAGAAGTAAAAAATTGGTACTACATTTAGATTAAACTCAATTTCTCTGGATATTGCACCTGCCTTTGTATTAATATCACCTTGAATTATTTTGACATGAAACAAGACCATGTTTCTCCTCTACGGATGCAATCACCAATATCTCGCTGACCAATCCTTGCAACTAGTAATGTTTATCATCATGTTCTCGAAAAATACATATATCTCAATGATATATTAAGCATTGAGTAAGCGAAAAATTTAAAGCAAAGTTTCCTGTTAAATTAAATAATCTCAGCTCAGCATAGCTACTTACCAGAAGCAGAGTCCATTTTCTCAGCTTCACTTTCCTCCGTCTTCTTCTTTTTCTTCTTTTTCTTCTTCTTGTTTTTCATTTTCTTCTTCTTGGTTTTATCTTCCACCTTATCCTCCACTTCTTCTTCCAAAGTAATATTGAGCACATCACTTGAAGCTACATCAACCTCATCGCGCTTCCGTTTCTTCAATTTCCCAGATGGCTTATCTCGTTGTTTTGCATCTTCTACTCCTGGCATGGGAACGTGAATGCCATATTCAGATTCATCAATCTCTTCAAGTGAAAGAAAACCTGCATCAATTGACACCCATGTTAACAAAACTTTAAATAATAAAATATAAAATATTTATTCAGGGACCAAAACTGTGACCAATAAAAGGAGATATATTATTAATAAATAAACTCCTGAAACAACTATTCACATGCTACAATGGCAGCTCAAATTCTTAAACTGAACTTTAGGTTGCCTAGTGGTCCAAAAAGAAATTTAGAAAAAAAAAATGACCAAAAAAAAAATCATGAAATATGCTATCTAACATAAAGCCAACCCTCACTTTTACTGAAGCCATATTTTGAAGCCTAGTAGCACTTTCAGAGAGACAAAACTATGCCTTAAAAAGATTTAATTTCCATTGTAGCGGAAACTCAAATATGTAACTTCAACCTTTTGTAGCACTTGTAACTTAAGCCATCTCCTCTGCGTCTAAAATTCCAATATGAGCTTCTAAACACCCATGCACAGGAGGACAGAAAACCAAATGACACAAATTCTGTGATATCTAAATCCTAAAATGAATCTTCATTTAGAAGGTTAGACGTGAAGGAAAAAGTAAAATTCATGCAAAAGGAGGATGCAAAAAGTGACGCGGAGATAAAAAGAAAATGGGTGGAAACGGTTTGCATTTTCTTATTCAATTTACCCCTTTCTTGGCAAAGAGGCTTGCATCTTTATTTTCATCATATTATTACATAGATACATGTGCAAACAGGTATATAAATGACTATGATTTATCATGCACATGCCTCAGTGGATTCTAGTTAATTACATTGAAAGCAGAAATCTTGAATCCCAAATTCACTAGTGCAAATAACACTCAAAAACAAAGAATTCTTAATTCTCAGCTAAATTATTGACAAGCTACACAAACATATTAAGGAAGCAAAACAAAATCCAGGTTCATAAACATAAGTAAAGTTAAAAATAAGTCATGAAACAACAATTTCAAATGCAACAATTAAAATACAACTCAAATTCTCACCCCCCCCCCCGACGAAAACTCTTTGAACCATACAGCCCTAAACAAGAAATGTTCAAATTTGTAATTCCCAGAAAAAGCCTCCAAACCCCATTCCTATCAAACTAATTGAGGATAGAGAGAGAGAGAGAGAGAGAACCTCCTTCGAGGTCGTTGGTGCCGATAAAGAGAGAGAGATTTTGGTCATCGGTTTCGGTGGGAAGAGAGGGCTTCCAATGGAGTGAATTAATGCCTTCTGCTTCTCCATCCTGTACGGACCTTCGCTTTGCTTTCTTCTTCGCAGCCATTTGAGCACTCTGGGGTTTTGGTTTAGCTACAAACGCAACGGTGTGCTCTTCTTTTTCTGCGTCATTCCATATCTTCTTGGGCTGGACTAGGTCAGCTAGCCCGGCCCATTGGACCCGCCCTATGTATTAATATCCATTGTACGTTTGATTTTTTTTTTTTTTTGAAATGAAATAAAAACTCAAAATTTTGACAAATGTGCCCAATTTGACAAGGCCACTTTAATTTCCCAACCTAAACCCAAATTCACCTGGGTTTCATATGTAAGAAAAAAGTCATTTTTTGGGTCAAGCTCATAAAAATTTAAAATCTAAGCCCTTTCCTTTTTCTCTCTTCCCCTCACGTTGTTTTCTCTAACCCTAGCAAGAGTCTATCTCTCTCTCTCCCTCTCTCCCTCTCTCTCTCTCTCTCTTTCTCTCTTATCAAATCTCTCCCCCCTTAGTGATTGTGTCAAGCTTCATTTATTCTCTCTCTTTGGTTCATTTTAACCCAACTCCATAGCTTTTACTTTAAGATTGATTCATTGTGGCATTATCGTCAAATTATGGTTTGTCACTGGTGATCAATCTCTCTTCCCCTGTGATTTGACGAGTTTTCTCTCCATTTCCCTAGTTCTAGCATCATGTTTTTTTGTTACCTTTTCCTTGTGCTTAGACCTTCGTATGAGTGCCCTTTTTTGGTGCTTAGAATGGTAATGGAGTTGAAAACCTAGGGCAGTATAAGATTAATGATACTGAAAAATCAGTTTTAGCATTTTGTTATATATTATCATAGTTATTATATATCGAAACTCTAATAAAACCTACTGAATGACTACGGGCTCTTATTTTTACTATGATACGACTATCTTTACGTTGGGGGAGTATTCGAGTACCAGAGGTCCTTGTTAAACCTGGGTAGCTTAGTTTGATCTAATTTGTCTCAAGAATTTTTTTTTTATTATACGAATATTTAAATCTGAAAATACCAGTTTAAGAAATAGAGATTTGTACCATTAAACCAAGTTTAACCTGCTTGACCTGATTCAGCCGCGTTTGGAAGTTTATCTTTAGTGGGTTTGTAGGGTGTGCTTTAGATCAAATTTTAATTGCCTTGGTAGGGTATTCAACTTTGCTAATTGTGTATGTGATATGATAATATATGACTGTTTGTTGTGACTTGTTTGTGATTGTACCATTCCATGTCAAGTAAGAAACCGTGTGTGTAGCCTGATTTGGCTTATGTGTATTTTGATATCATATTATACATATGTTAGATACCGGAGGATTGAAACATGTGATATGCTTTATTATACATATAATGTATGTTTTATATTAGCCATGTTGGTTTCTTTCCTATTTGTGAGGCATCATGCTCAGGGGATATGCAGCCTAATATGTTATATATTGATGTGCTATATCAGGGACCCACTAATGGTTATTAGACTGAGTTGATTTTCAATAATTATACCTATTTATATTTATGAACCGCATGATTGCAAAAAAAAAAAAAAAAAAGATATTCAATCTATTGTTTAATATATATATATATGTGTGTGTGTGTGTGTGTGGTACATTACTTTTTATCCGCCGATTAATTTTCACAAACTAACTTTTTCTTTATCTCTCTTCCAAATCCAATTAGAGGTAAGAGATATAATCTATGGGTAGTACCCAAACCTACATCCATAGAGATGTTTAGAGGCCAATGGAACATGGAGGGTCAAACTTTTGACATGTAGATCTATTATTTTTATTTTTATATTATACCGATCGTATCTGAAATTATATTTTAATTAATTTAATTTAAGATTTATATGATCAATTTAAGAGATTATTTTTCTAATATAATTTTGATATTCTCCTCTCTTTGTTATGTCATTTATTAATAGCAATGTAAGCTTAAATTGCTATTTCTTTTTTACGTGTATTAACAATTTAAGTGCTAACAAACAATCCATAACTATGCATATACCCTTCGATAGTGAAGTAACCGGGCCGGTTTGGGCCCGAAAATTGGCCCGGCTGGCCCGGGTAAAGCCCGGAACCAGCCCATGCTACAGTAAACCGGCCCAGCCCGACTGTTTACTGTAGCGGGCCGGGCCGGTTCAAAAAAAATTTGAACCGGGCCCGGAACCGGCCCGGCCCGGCCGGTTCCGGTTCAAATTTTCCCCCTTTTTTTTTAATTTTGAAATTTTTCCAATTTTACCCCTCCCAACAGTTATAAAACGGCTATTTTTGAGGTTATTTTGGTTCATAGGGTCAAAAAATTTTCCTATAAATACCTTATACCCCATTTCCAAAATCTCCACAACAAAATCTCTCTTTCTCTCTCACATCTACATTCTCTCAATATTACTACATTCTCTCATTATTATTTCCTTTGTATTACCATTTTTTATATCATTTCTATCATTTTCTACACTATTACCTACACCATTTCCATCAACTTTTACACAATTTCATCACCTTATACACCATTTTCATTTTCTCCATTATCTACATTTCCACAATTATTTACATTTCCACCAATTTCTACACCATTTCTATTCTCTTATACCAAATTATCTACACCATTTTTATACCATTTCCATCAAATTTTACACCATTTCCATCAAAATTTACACAATTTCATCACCTTATACCCCCATTATATACATTAATCAAGATTTGAGAAGATTTCAAGATTGGGAGCTCATTCAAGATTTTACGAAAAACAACTGCGATATTCGTCAAATCGGTACATTTAAATTTTTTGCATATTTATTTTTTTGCATTTGCATTACATTTGCATTACATTTGCATTATCTTTTTAAAAAATTTAATCTAAAATTTCCTTTAAAAAAATTTATCTTATATATTATTTTAAAAATTTTAATCTTAATTTTTTTATAAAATGACCGGAACACATTCTTCACAATCTTCTCAACAATCTCCTCTTCCTCCATTTTTTGAAATTCCCGATCATATAGATATTGAAACTTTTTTGGAAGAAACTGAATCTAGTAACACTGAATCTAACACAACACAAACTAAAAAAAATGATTTTAATATATGGACATTTTTTGAAAGAAAAAATGATGAACAAAAAGCAATTTGTAAAATTTGTCATCAAAAATATAATTTTTTAAAAGGTTGGGGGGTAGACACACTTAAGAGACACTTAATTAATAATCATCCAGATAAATTACTCCAAACAAAACAAACACAAATTTCTACAGGGGGAGGTAATATAACTGGTACATTTAAATATAATTCGGATAAAAAAAAATTGGACAAATAGAATGGCTAGCAAGAAAAGAATTACCACTTAGTATAGTTGTATGTCCTGTTTTTGAAGAATATGTACAAAAATATTTATAACCCGGTTATAAAAAAAGTAGTAAAAAATCCGGTAGGAGGAGATCATTAGATAGATATCAGGAATTAAAAAATGGTATACTTACAGAATTTATGACTAGTCAATGTAAATTTTCATTAATTTCGGATAGTTGGAAAAGTGAGCATAAAAAAGAATATTATATTGTAGTAACATGTCATTGGATAAATAATTCATGGTCTTTACAAAAAAGAATTTTAGCTTTTCAACGTTGGGAATTTCCACATTCCGATGCACATATAGCTAGAATAATTTCAAATGTTGTTTATGATTATGGAATAAGTGATAGAATTTTTTCTATTTCCTTTGATAATACTTCGGCTAATACTATTGCGGTTAATAGTTTAAAAAATTCTTTAAAAATAATTTTAAATGGAACTTTTTTTCATATTAGATGTGCATGTCATATAATTAATTTATGTGTTAAGAATGGTTTAGCAATGGGAGAACTATTTTTACAACCTATTCGCGATTTAATTCATCAAATAAGATATTCTGCTGTAAAAACTCAAGAAATGAGATAATTATGTATTTTACATAACAAAAATATAAAAAATTTAAAATGGAATGTGATACTAGGTGGAATTCAACATATAATATGTTACAAGGTGTTCTTCTTTTTCAAAATATTTTAATTGAATTTGCAAATTCAAATTACGAATATGGTTTTATTGATAATACCGCTTTTGAATTTGCGTCTACACTTACAAAATTATTGAAAATTTTTTATTTATGTACAAATTTATTTTCTGGATATTATTATCCAACTACTCATTTAATACTATCAAATCTTTGTAAAATTATTTATGTATTTAATGAATTTGAAAATGAAAAAAGATTTGGTGAAATTGTTTTTTCAATAAAAACAAAATTTTTAAAATATTATAAAAAAATTCCAATTTTATATTTAGTTGCAAGTGCATTAGATCCACGTGTTAAGGTTGAAGGTGCTGAAATGTTAATAGATTGTTTTGCATAAGTTTTTCCATCAGAAATGTCTATTAACCCATATTTTTTTAAAACAACAAATATCTCATACTTTACAATCAATATTTGAATTATATGAAAAGGAAATTAATAATTTAAATACTAATAATATAACTAGTAGTAGTAGTAATAGTATTCAATCATCTTCATTTTCATTTAATCCCTTACACATGTTAGGAAAAAAACAAAGAACTTCATCATCATCATTTAATGAATTACTTTTATATAAACAAACACTTAGATTAGAAGGTTTTGATGATATAGATTTATATGATATATTATGTTGGTGGAAAAATAATGTATCGTATTATCCAATTTTGGCCCAAGTAGCTAAAGATGTACTAACCCCTCCGATATCTACAGTACCATTTGAAAGTGCTTTTAGTGCAGGTGGTCGAGTGTTAACCGAAAAACGTACAAATTTAGCGGACGACACTTTAGAATCTTTAATATGCATTAAAGATTGGAAGGATGCAGAAAAAAGAATGCAATGAATTATCAAAGTCTCAGAAAATGATGAACAAGACGTTGAAGAAGAAGAAGAATAATAATAATAATAATAATAATAATAATAATAATATTAATATTTTTCTTTTATTTAAAAGTCATTTTAAATAGAAAAAAAAAATCAAAGTGATGTAATTATCAAAATAATGTAAAAAAAAATAGTGGATTTAAAAATCCAAGTGATGAGCTTGGTAGTGGACGTACACCGAATTCGGTGGAACCACTCTAAAAATCTTGTGTCTCTAATTTTTAATTACAAGTGAATTATCAAAAGTTAATTAAAAAAAAAATAAAACAAAGTAAAAAAAAATGGAGTTATAAAATTAAAATGGAATTAAAAAATAGAGTTACAAAAAAATTTAGAAAAACGCAATAGAAGAAAAAAAAAAAAAAAAAAAACGAACCGGGCCCGGCCCGGAACCGCTGGTTCCGGTTCAGCGGGCCGGGCCGGTTCCACAAGAAAAAAATTGGGAACCGGCCCGGCCCGGCCCTGACCGGACTGGCCTAGGAACCGCTGCCGGCCCGGCACGCGGTTCCTCGAACCGACCTTGAACCGGCCCGGCCCGGCCCGGCCCGACCCGGTTACTTCACTGCCCTTCGAAATTTTTAAAACACGTTATTATATTCTTTTTAAGTTGGAAAAAAAGTGAAGATGTGGGTGGAAGACACGATGATGCTGCCAGACAGCGACGTCCACTGTCTGGTGTCCTCACATTATAGACCACAAGGTAAGGTCTTCTATCATGATCGAAGCCGTAGACAAGTTGAAATAACTAGAAGTTATGGCTCACGCCTAATAAAATTTCCTTTGTCTCACTTTTGAGACTATTTACTACAATGTCCTTTTTAAAAGTCTAGGGGTTATTTTAAAACTTTAAGAAAATATTTTAACGTAGTTACAAAGTTAAGAGAAACTCCTATGATTTTATAATGACTAAACGATTTTTAATTTTAATTTAAGGAAAAGTGTCAAATTGCCCATGAACATGGAGTATGAATTTATTGAATTTTCTAACGCTATAAATCAAGATTTTCTGATAAAGATAGAGTATATAAGTGTCTTCATATGAAAATTTTAGTCTAATCATAAAGAAAATTAGAAATTTCTATAGTCGTGGTAGGAAAATAAAAAAAAAAAAAAAAAAAAGAAGAATGAAGTGGAGGACACTGTTGCATGCAATTGATGAAACTCATGATTCAAAAATCAGTCTTTAGGTTTCAAACATGTTTGATTTGGAAGAAGATCTTGCTTTTGACAATTAATTCACAAGACAAGTGGTCACCAACGTTGATGGTCATCGAAATCATGTAGAATAAGGATACAGGAAGAAAGCTTCAAATGAGTGAAGTTTTAAGATTTCTAAAGCGTGTCCAAACTTTGGACATGACTAGAGGTGAAATATAATGGTTTTGTAGCTCGATTCTATAGGTCGATCGGGAAGTTCTATCATAATTATTAACGGTAGATTTCGTAAATACAGATAATTTGAAATTAATAATGTATGAAAACTCAAAATTAAAATCAATGTTTTGGATATTTTTATCAAAGTAAAGATGAACTTTTTAAATTTACGTTTCGATTTAATGAGAAAGCGTTTACCATTGTGGTTACAAGAGTTTTTGGATTTACTTGTTAATAGGATTTTGGTTTTAAAATAAATGGTTAGAATATATCTAAAATTGTTTATAAAATTTTATTTTTATTTGTAAATGGTTTACAAAATTCACCGAGATGCACGTGATTTTAATCAGAAAATGTAAAACACATCGGACGGACGGGGTTGAACCATAAGTTTTCCATTTTTAAGGGACTGTTTGTATATGATTCTAAATCTAGGGGTAATTTTGTCATTTTGTCTGTTCATTAATCCAACAAAGTCCATGTCAGGCTACTCTGGCAGGGGTAAAGGTTCAATCACTGCAAATGGCCAAACCGGGAAATCTCACACGCTCTCATCATCGACTCCCGAAAACATCCGCTCCATATAACCCACAACCAAACCCA
This sequence comes from Dillenia suffruticosa, assembly GCA_033439265.1. Taxonomy (NCBI): domain Eukaryota; kingdom Viridiplantae; phylum Streptophyta; class Magnoliopsida; order Dilleniales; family Dilleniaceae; genus Dillenia; species Dillenia suffruticosa. Next base: position 15,472,981 of record JAVTVX010000001.1, read on the forward strand.
CTAATGCTACTTTGCCTCGTTAAAAGAGCACTCTCCTCCTTCCTCAAAACGACGTCGTTTCCCATGGCTAATTTCACTTCCTCCGTCAACGTCACCCCGAGAGCGAAGCTGCGAGGCGTCGTCTTTGACATGGACGGAACCCTAACCGTCCCCGTCATCAACTTCCAGGCAATGTACAGAGCCGTTCTCGGCGACGAAGAGTATGTTGCGCTGAGATCGACAAACCCTCCGGGAATTGATATTTTGCATCATATTGAGAATTGGAGTCCGGAGAAGCAGCAAAAAGCCTACCAGATTATTGCTGATTTCGAGAAGGAAGGACTCGATCGTCTCCAAATCATGCCTGGTTAGTTTGATCAAATTAATCTCTGATTTTGATTTCGTTATAAATCTCAGGCTATTGCAATTGGCATGCCAAACGAAAGAAAACCTTAATTTTGAATTATTGAATTGCTGACTTATCATTCAATATTTCATGTAAGTTTTGATTATATAGAAGAGGGTGTAAGGCACTGTCTCTGAACAAGGTCCGAGGTTCAATCTTTGATAATCACACTTAATTCGATTTAAGGGTTTTAGTCTTGGCACATGTTTGGCCGTACCAGGTGCACGTGATTTGTGAATTATTGAAATTCCTACTGGTAGCTTATAATGTTGTAGCCAATTTGATCATTTAAGGCACACGTTTTTTTTTTTTTTTTGGGAAAAAAAAAAGATTTATTGTCATCAATATTGTTAAGGTCTTTTTTGTTGTTACATTTTTTATTTTGGAGAAAATAAAATGGGCATATTATGCTTTATTCATCTTAGAGATGTTGTACAGAGCTAAACTGCCATATCGCATCTAAGTGGCTACAAATGGTGTTACAGGTGCCATTGAGCTTTGTGGTTATCTGGATGCAAACAACATTAGGTAAAGTTTTTGACCTTTCCTTTTTCTGCTTAAATTTGTTATCTGTCCCACCCAGTCTCTTAATTCATGAACTGAATAAGTCAACTACATAAAAGAATTGAATCCAAAGTAGCAATTTTATATGTTGAAAAAGTTGTCATGTGCTCTCCAATGATCACCATGACTAGTACAATACTAAAACATTGAATTTAGTATTTTTGCCGGTTGACTTTCTTATGGCTTTCTTGTGGGGTAGAAGACAAGGTCACATTTTTCTCCTTTTCTGGCTTCTTTTTCCTTTCTTTGGGCTTTCACACTTCAATGGTCTCCGCTAAATTTAATTTATTTACAGCAGAATCATGGTTGACTAATTGAGCTTTGACTGAAATTTCTGGCTTTTCTTGTATGGGCTCTTGCATTCTACTCCGATGGTTAAAGTCCCCCCCACCCCAGGAGAAAAAATAAAATAAGATAAAATAATTAACCTATTGCTCTAAGAGACCATTGTCATGATGTTAGGTTTTTTCCTTGGTGCATAATGACTAAGGAATTTAAGCTTCAGTATTTATGTCATGTTTTTTAGTCTGTGGTAGAATTATGTGGAGCATGATGATGCATAATGAAATGTGAGTAGTATGCGGCTATTCTTATACATGTTCCAGTTTTATGTTTGCTGCAGTATGAAATCATTTGCTCTATTTTGGTTTACCTACTTAGATTAGGTTGTTCTTAGTAGTTGAATACAGAAATATATATTAAGCTGAGAGAACTCTTAGTTGCAAAGTTGAAAGTACCATGCCTTTGTATCTTTGGTGAAACTACTTCGAAAAGCTAATTGATGTTTTATTTGGTTTTGGCTAAAGTAGACTTTGTGCATACTAAATATTCTAAATCTTGAGTTAATTTGTTTTGAGAAAGATAGTAGAGAATGAGAAAACCTTTTAGTGTTCAATTTTATCATTGAATATTGAATCCGTTTTGAGGTTCACACTATTATTCCAGTAATACTAATTTATCAGTAAAGGCTGATGGCATGAGTGTTCTAATTCTACTTGACTATATTCTCCTTCCTACTTATGTACTCGCATATTGGAGGCAAGTCAAGTTAGTGGTATATTTCCAAATGTGAATCTAAATAACTACAAAAGGCACAAGAACCTCCACCATGTATGTGCAAATTGCTCAGAATTGTACACTCTGGGGCAATACCAGCTGTTTTTTCTCTAATACTTGAATTTGGAATGCTATTTGTTTAATTATTTAATTATTTAATTATTTAATTATTTTTTCTGTGGGGATGGGGGTTGGAAGAAGTGTTGAACAACTGTGCTAAAATACGTTGCAGTGCAGGAAAATAGAAATATTTCATATTCTTTCTATGGATCAAAATCATCACGGTCCATTTTGGAATTTCATCTTTAGGTTGTTATATTCCTATAGTTACGCTCATAATTGAATTTCATTTTTTTAGGAGGGGGTTGATTACACGCAATGTCAAGGATGCTGTTGATTTGTTTCATCAACGTTTCGAGGTAAAAATTTCTACTAGCTTCTTTGCTAACTCTAGGTGTTTCTTTCTTTTTTTTTTTTTTTCCTCCTTGCCTTGTAGTAAAATTATTTATTGACTTAATGTTCTTGTTCTCTCTTATGCCTCGTAGAGTGAATGTCAAGGGGTGAGATAGTGGCTTATGCCTTTGACATGCGTAATATGCATGGGCACATAGATGATGTAACCTGTATGCAGATCAGAGACAATCACATTCACTTTCATATGTGAATGATTGAAACAGTCGTTATCATTAGTGCATTCTGTATCTTGGTTGCATCACAGATTGGGTTCGAGTTCTGTTTTTCTGAAGCCTATTAAAGTTTAGTAAGTGAAGAGCATGATTTCACAGAGAGTGTGTGAGAAAGAAGTAAGAAATTGCCTCGGTATTTAGTTAAAGAAAAACTCTAGGTTCCTTTTGGTCGTAAAAGCAGCACATACCAAAGCCTAATACAGAATGAAGGCCAAGTCAACCATGGTCTTGGAAAACTTGAAAATATAAAAATCCTTTTTGTGAGTAATGAAATATTCTATTTCATCCAGAAGTAGTAGGAATGAGCTTAGTGGCTAACACTGGGGTATGGTGGGCATATGATGAACCAAATAGATATTTCATCATCAGGCCTCCAAGCAGTGCAGGGCCATTCTTGCTGTGACTCTTACAGGCTCTGAATACAGAATCTTTCTGCAGAAGAAATTTTCAGGTTCTGTGTACACTTTGTTATCTGCCTTTACATGGATGTCCATGGATTTTTCTGGGACACAATCTGTGGAGTTCTTTTCCTAGTTTTCTTGGTTGCGCTCTTTTCACTATAATTATAATTGTTGGTAGAAGGTCATGGGATCTCATAAGATATTACTATTTGTTAAGTTTTGTGTTCTTTTTGATCTGGTATTCTAGTATTAGGTTCAAAAGAATTCAAATCTCTCTCTCTCTCTCTCTCTCATCAAATCAAGTTAAAATCCATGGGAGTTCTTGATTCACATACTTTCTGGAGGTGTTAATCTCACAATTTGAAGAATTTTGGGTGACACATGATTTTAAAAATCCTGTCACTTGTGTTAAAAAGAACATAATCTTTTTTATTTCTTTGGAATCTTCTCATAGAATTCTGCAACAATATGGCTTTTTTTTTTTTCTGCAAGATATCATTTTATTTTTTTTGGGGGGGGGGGGGTTTGAAGAATACTTGGCATTGAATAATTCCTCTTATTCTTATGGTAGAAGTCCTTGGATTTTGAAAATCTTGCACATCAGAATATCCCTGGATGTGGGAGATTTTTGGATTCAGAATAGGATGGACTTGATTTATTTCATGGTTTGACTTGCATGAATGCCAAAAAGGAAATAGTATTAAAAAGTTTGTCGGTTCTAATTTTTGAAAACAACATTCAAAATTTTACCTAAGAAATCATGAACTTCAAAATTTTCTGCTACTAAAATGACGTGATTCTACAAAATTTGAGCGCCACTAGTGCATATGACACTTACTGTATTAGGAATGTCTCACTTCTTTAGTGCAGATCACATTCTTTCCTGCCCTGAGTAGAGAATTTCGTCCTTACAAACCAGATCCAGCTCCCCTGCTTCATATCTGTTCAACTTGGGGAGTTCAACCCAATGAAGTGATAATGATCGGTGATAGCCTCAAAGATGATGTAAGTGCATGTTCTTTTTTTTTTTTAATCTTTTCCGATTTTTCTGTTAATTTAAGTCGAAGTTGGTTTTTAAAGAATTCTGAAATGCCGAATGGGATAATTAACCAGTCATACATAGACCAGCTCCATCATAGTAAATCCCAGGAAGGTTGTCCCTTCATCCTTTAGCCAAGGATAGAAGAAATTCAAATGAACTTTTGATGGTCCTAAATGATTTATCTTACGTCACTTCTTTGAATCCATCTGACATGGCACCGCTTTGTGCTTTGTGGACCTGAAGGTGTGATTCATCATATATCTACTCCCTTGGGTGATGCAATTAAATAGCCTTTCATGTGCTGATGTGAGAATGATATAGCCAAGTTCTCCCTGCAGGTTGCTTGCGGCAAAAGAGCGGGAGCATTTACAATATTGCTTGACGAGACTGGGAGGTATGAAAAACCTGAATATGCCAAGGTGAAACATAAACCTGATTTCAAAGTATCATCCCTGAAAGAAGTTCTTTCCTTACTGGAATCAAATTTTGACCTCACACCATGATTCCAACTCAATTGTGCTCCCAAGGCACAACCGACCTTGATTCTGTTCAGCTTGGGAAGATGGGCACTCATAACTCCCAGACTAGCATTTTCTTGTTCCAATTGAGATGCATCACATGAACATTCACATGGTTTGAAGGAGTTATAGTAGTCACTCAAGTAAACATAGTCCAATTTGTGGTTCACTTGTGGTAGTGAAGGTCTCTAAATTAAAGAATAGTGTAATTTGATTCATATTCACATACACATCTATTATCCCGATTTTAATAGGTCTCAGATGGCATGTATTATGACACTTGGAGTAATTAAACTTCTCTTGGTTGCCATCCTTTCATGGAACTCTCTCTCTCTTTTAGAGTCGTTTCATATATTTTATTTACTTTTCCCCGTTACGGCCGTAAAAGAGTTAGCTAACGGGTAAAAATGTCTTTCTACTAGTCCTCAAGGGAAAAATGAATTTTTTTTCTCTACCGTTTTTTGACGGTAGATTCCACTAAAAGAAGTATATATGAGTTAGAAGTTATCAAAACTACTCAGGTCCTGTTTTATTTCTGACAAGTTTTTTTCTTGTTAACTCATTGGAATTTGGCCAAGCTATCAAATTAAGATTTGGTACAATGCTACAGGTCTTCTTTGTTAAATTAAAACATAGGCCAAGGAAACTTCTGTGCGCTATATGTTATTAATTTTTATTTTATTTTATTTGTATTATTTGTTATGTTAATTGATTTTTATTTTTAGAAAAAAAAACTTGTAATATAAGATATATAGTTGACCAAATAAAAGTTAAAATTTTCAAAAATATTACTGATGTATTTTAGCTCAAATGGCGAGACGACAGCTTTTAAAATTCCTTCTTGTGGTGAAAGGTCAAAGGGTCTCGGCAAATGTTTCTTGAAATTTTTCTGGGTTTTTTTTTTTTTTTTTTTTTTTTTCTTTTAATGTGGTATTTGGTCCAACCAAATATAGGAAGGATAATCCTAAATTCATGAAACATGTTACTTTCTCTTTTCAAATTCTTTTTACTTAATCAAGTCTATGCAACAAACAAATTGTTTGATTATGGTATCGCCATATTTGCTCCAAATCAAGAATATGAGAGAGAGACCAACGTGGGTTGGCTCAACTGGATGTGGGGTTGAGTTCCCTGCATGACCGAGGTTCGATTCCCACCGGGAATATCGGGCCCTCATGTGTATGGAGCGTTGCCTGTTGGAAGACTCGCCCTCCGAACAAGAGCCACTACAGCGGTCGGTCCGGATTAGTCGGGACGAAACTCTGAAAATCGGGCGATGTCTAAGACATGGTAAAAAAAAAAAAAGAGAGAGAGAATCATATCTTCTAATACAGTAATTAGACATCGCGTGAACTGTTCCAAACGCTTTCGTATTTACCGAGTAACCAACCGTGTCACTAAGTCTGCCCGACCCACTGGACTGACCGTAGCGTGTTTACCGTGTCTCTCTCTCTCTCTCCAAATATCATGTCATTGTCACGCGGTACAGCCTCTTCCCTATAAAAGAACCATACATAGCTAATCCCGAACCCAAGTTTTATTCCGAATTAATCTCAAAATTTAAAATATTTTTTAAAACAACACTTTTTAAAAAATATTTTTAAATCAGTGTCGTAACTTCAAATCACAATATTTACTGTTTATTGAACAGTATATACTGTTTAATGAATAATGTCATCTCGTGACTTCAAGTTATAACATATATAGTATCATATAGAACTTGAAGTCATGATATGAAACTGTGATGAATAGTATATATCGTGATTTTAAGTCACAATATATATGTATTAGTTTTAAAAATATTATTTAAAAGATGTAGATTTAAAATTTCTTTAAAAAAAATAAGTTCGTATACATACAAAGCTCCGCGGGGAGCTCTCTCCAAATCAAATGTCATGGTCACACGGTCCGACCTCTTCCCTTCAAAAGCACCAAAGCTGACTCCCAACCCCAGAGAGAGAGAGAGAGAGAGAGAGAGAGAGAGAGAGAGGAATTGCAGATTGATGAATGAAACCAAGCCTTGGATTTGACTCGCTTCTCTTGTCGAATTTATTCACAAACACCCAAAAAAATGCTGAGATCTGATTCGACGAGAGAAGTGATTCAATGCCGGGGTTTGCTTTCTCATGTTGAAGAAAGAACAAGAGGGAGCGGATGAGTAAGCGATGCAAGGTTTGATCGTCCCAAATTTTATTGATTCTGTTCTCTCTCTCTCTCTCTCTCTCTCTCTCTCGATCTCTGGGCTTGTCCAGTTTCACCCTTTATAGTTCAGTTTGTAGCAGAATTTTTCTATCTACATTCCTGTTTTATTTTGGAAATTGCTTCTGTACTTGTTCTTGGAACAAAAGAATTCTCCAGGATTACCCTCTGTTCTTTCCTGCGGAAATTGGACTCAGATAGCAAAGATTCGACAGAGTCCTTGGCAAGCCCACTCCGACCTCTCTATCCCTTGTATTAAAACCAGCGGACCTGTCAATGGGGGGACCATTGGAGAGTCCAACCCCCCTCTGGGTGGCAACGGTAATCGACCTTGTGATTCCGACCTACATGGCCTCTGCCGGACATGAAGATAAGAGTGCAGCTTCCCCTTAAGACTACTCACTGTGTGATGGGGGTGTGGGAAGCCGGTCCTCCTCCATCTCTTAGATGCAAAAACTCATATTAAAACTAGAATCATCCATCTTGTTTTAGGACGAGTCGCAAAAGTTGATGGTTTTTGCATTTGAGCTTGGCTTAGCTTTGATCTAAAGAGCCGACCGTGGTTGTGAGATGGGCTTTGTTTTAAGGAGCCCAATTTAATTTAATTTATTATATTTTAATATAATAAATTTTTAGTACAAAATATAAAGAAATTATTAGTAAAATTTAATTTTAGAAATATTATTAATATAGTTTAATATCTTAACTTTTTCAGTACTGGGCGCCGGGAGCAAGTTGGCACGGCCGAGTTGGCTCACCAGATCAAATTCGGAACGTGGCTCTTCCTTCCTCCCATTCCCATCCCAGACACAATATCAACGTTCCTCGGGTCGGGTATGGCTGAAGCCACGTATGTCTAAGTGCTTGTACGTATCATGTCGAGTCTAATTTTGAATTTTTTTTTCTATATGTGTTATTTTTATTTTTTAAATAAAGCAATTTCCGTAGATGGCTCTTCGTGAACCTGTTACATTCTCTCTCTCCCTCTCTCTCTCTCCACAAGAGAATTAATTTCACCAAAGCCTGCACTATCTTGTGTAGAGACCTCCTTTCTTCTGCGTTTCTGTTTCCCTACGGCATCTCTCTCGCTTTCTACACTAGCTAGGGAGTTTCTCTCAGGTACCACTTTCCTCTCTCTTTTTCTCAATGAACAAAGTTGTCTATGTGCAACATCTAAGCCCAAAACCTGATTGGAACCTTAGCTGTTGCCTTCATGTCTCGTTTTGGGTTGTAGCTGGTGTTTGAATTTTGTGTGTTTATTTTTGGATGTCCTAGATTAGATAATTTCGGAGCTTAGGTTGTGTGGAGTCTGCAAATTTCCAAAATGGGGTTAACTTGTTTTTCCTTGTTGCATCTCTGTCTCACACCACACCCATGTCCAATCCATAAATTAGAATACACCCATTAGCTGTTCAAATGAAAATTCGAAAATGGTCCTGACTATTTCTAGAATTCAATTTATTTAGGTGATTCAGAACACTATTTCAACATCCTTTTCCCCTCCCATTGTAGTCAAAGATCATGTTGTTCAATCTACATTTGCGAGGCAAGTTAGTCTCTTTTTAAGTATTGAGAAAGCAATATGTCGAAATCTCTTGGCAAGTATGTTGGTAGTGCTCTCGGGTGCACCCATTAGCAAATATGTCAGAAAACATAAAATTTTGGGTGGGGGAAAGATTTGCATCTTCAAGAAGTCTATTTGTTTAGGCATCTTACCTCCATCGGTCTTGGGTGTGAAAGAATGAAGTGCCTACGAGAAAAAGAGAAAGGAGGAAATTATCAATATGCTTTGAATAGTTTAGCTGTCTCTAAATTTCCTAAAGTTGCCCCTGTGTTTGAAATGGGGCATTACTATCCAACCTAGCAGGGAAGGATGAGTTTGGGGAAGCATTGTCCTCGATGATGGGAAAATGGTTGCTTGTTTGTTTAGCATCCCCTTGTACTTTCTCTCCCCTTTTAGGATTGTGGTTGGGGTAATAGAAAAGGTTGAGAACTTGATGAGAGGTTTTCTTTGATCTGGTAGTGGTTTGGCTAAAAAAGAGCACTTGGTTAGTTGGGATTAGGTGTCTAAACCTAAATCTAAAGGTGGGATGGGTCTCAGTAGTGAGGTGTTCAAACAAATTCTTTTTGGCAAGCAAACAGCTTTGAGAATTTCCCCTAGAACCGAATTCTCTTTGGCATGGGTCTATAAAAAGCAAGTATAGCTTCCGTTAGAATGGATGAGATGCCAATGCTGGAGTGGGAGTTTCTAATTCAAGTCCTTGGAAATGCATTTGTCATTTGCACAATACTTTTCTTTGTTTGGTGACCTTTAAGGTAGGTGATAGTTCTCGTGTGGTTTTTTTAGAGGATTTGAAGATTGAGGATTTGCCTTTACCCATTTTTCCCCTCATCGTCATAGGTTTTTCCCCTTCATTATGCTCCTTCTAAAGATCTTTATAATTGAGAGGGACATTTGTCTTCTTGGATTTTTTTTTTTTTTTTTTTTTAAGGAATATTAATGATAGAGAAGTAGATCTGTTTTCTTCTTTAATTTTCTTCCTTCTGGGTAATGAACCTTCGCTGTATATTTCTGATGCTAGAGGTCAAAGTCTTAATTCTTTCATCATCTGATTAGCTTTTCTCAAAACCCTCCTTTTCAATTAAATAAATAGTTTCTATCAAAGTTAAGGCTTTGTTTGGTCAATGATATTTCATAAATTTTAATACAAATGATCGTTTTCAAAAGAGAAGACTATCTAAAGTTATCTCCCCGGATGTTTGTGTCATATGTATTTGAAATTCCAGATCACTTACTTCTCCAGTGTACTGTTGCAAGGGATATGTGAAATTGCCTCTTTGCTGTGATAATGATTGGGTTTGCCCCACAGACTCCCTGATTGTTGCTTACAAATTTTAGAGGTTTTGCAATGAAGAAAGATGCTCAAATATTGTGGAAATGCCTGTTTTTGACTATCCCATAGCGGAATGCCAAAATTTTTTGCAATAAGACTATTGAAGCTTCTCTTTTATGAGACAAAGTTGTTTTTGTACTTTTATATGACCTACGCCTCAGGGATTTTTTTGAAGTCATATGGCCTGGAAGATTCGGAAAGAGATCAGAGAGCAATTGTGTATTAGTTCTTTTTGTATTGTATTATTTTGTTCTTTGTTACTTCTAAGGATTTCTCATCTTTAGGAGTTTTATACATTTTTCTCTACATTTAATATGATCTTTTTCTATAAAAAAAATTACTTTCTTCATAATATGAAAAATTAAAATCTTAGATGGAAAGGAGATAAAGGATAGGTTGTTGTGAATATGTATGTGGGGAATGAGTTACATTTAGCGGATAGTAGAATCCATGCTCCCACTCTACTAGCTACAGACATTTGAATACTTGCCTTATCCAATTATCCATGTTAGATGGAGTTATTTGGCATGAGTTTCACAAAAATTTGCACTCGTAAAATTCCTAATTAATGTGTATATATATGTATATATTGCATGATGAAGCCAGATTTTTTGTTTATGTTAGAGGATATTGACATTCAAGAGTTTGTAGATCTTCCTTTCCTTTTTATCTAGTCTTTTGAATCCAGGGCCCCTTGATTCTTGTTAATGATGTTTCCTTGGGCTTATGATCATACTAAAAGAAATCATAGTTCAGTGGTGGAGCGAAGGAACTTTTTCTAGATATATTGTTGATTTCCTGTTGTGTATTGTATGTGTTCATGTTTATCTGGTTCTTTAAAATTATTTCTGTGATGTTCCTTCCTATTTTATAATTCATCTGCAGCAGTTGATATGACTTTTAAAAGGCAATAATAAAGTGCGTACAGGATTCTTTTTTGTATTTGGAAAATTTTCAGAATGTTGCTCTTAATCATGCAAAATATATTTATAATGCCTCCAGTGGTCTTAGTCTGTATCTGTTTATTGCAGGGTACACAGAGTGGTACTTTTTGTTTGGAATTATTTTTGTTAGATTGGACAATGTAGTGCCATGAGTCTCCTTGACCAATTTCCAATACCTTTTATATCATATTCTCAATAGTCTACTTGACACTTCTCTGCTGTTACTTTGATTATTCTCCTTGGAATACCTTGATTTTTTTTCTTCCTTCTTAGTTGATTGCGGTTTCTCAATTCAGTATACTGTTGCTATTGTATTCACCTTTTTCCTGGGGCAGTTGTGTTGTGCATGCACCAGTTATGTCTATAAACTTAAAAATTTAATCTGTTTCAGGCAGGCAATCTGCACTAATTTGAAGAAGTTCATCTCCTTTTCTTTTTGTTGCACCAGTTGATCTTCATTGACCTCTTTATGGTCAATTAAAAATCTCCTTTTTCCGGTCATTGTTAGGACTGCAATTGTTATCATTGTCCCTTTAGAAGACATCTATTTCACAACTTCAAATCATAACTCGTGAAACAAATTCAATTGAGATTCAATCTCTGCAACTCCTTTTGGCCTTTCATGTTGTTGCCATCTTTCACTATATTTATACTTTTTCCCATGAAATCTGCTGGCTTCTGTGTCTTCCTCACAGTTGCCTTGCAAACTTCTTTTTTTAGATACATAAGATGCCAAGAGTTAGGCGGTTTTCTTACTTGCTCTAGTGGCTGGCAAAGGCCGACCGAGAGGGGAGGGAGAGCTAATGGCTCAGGAATCAACTGGTTTCAAGCAGACTCGTGGAGCTGCAGCTTGGATTATAAATTATTGGTTCTGTTAGGCTAGCTATATGCTGTGTATTATCAATGATTTCTACAGAAGGGGGTAAGATGATATCTTGAGCAGTTACATATCTGGGGCCCCGAGCACAAATGGATGCGTTTCGAGTTCCGTATGGATTACTTCTCAATACGATAAGCCGGTTGAAGATGAAAAGTCTAGTGAGCCTGAAAAACCAGTTGAATCGGAGGAGAAGGTTGATCTGGATGGAGATAATGATGTTGATAAGGTAATAGAAGAAGAAGTTGAATATGAAGAAGTGGAAGAAGAAGAGGACGTGGAAGAAATAGAGGAGGAAGAAGAAGAAGCGGAAGAAGTAGCAGAAGAGAAGGTGGAAGAAGAAGAGGAGGAAGATGATGATGCTGCAGATGGGGGTGATGCACAGAAAAGCCCAGATGGTGATGATGAAATGATGGATGATGAGGAGAAGAAAAATCATGCTGAGCTTCTTGCACTTCCTTCTCATGGTTCTGAAGTGTATCTTGGTGGCATTCCTAATGTTGCGTCTGAGGAGGATTTAGGGGGATTTTGTAAGTTGATTGGTGAAGTCACCGAGGTATGCTATTATGTCGTTCATATATTTGTTGTCACCTTAATTTGAAAAATTACACTTTTTCATTCTCATTATAAGAGCTAATTTTATTATATTTTGGTGACAACAGGTCAGAATAATGAAGGGAAAAGATTCGGGCGGTAATAAAGGTTTGCTTTCATGACCTTTAGAAGTGTGGATCTGGCCGCTAAAGCCATTGAGAAACTAAATATGACAGAATTCAAGGTAATGTAGTTGTCCACATGTCATGTATGTTCCAATCTTTAATCTAGTTGATAACATGGTAATTTCACATGAGAGGATTTTTTTTTTTTTTTTTTTTTTTTTTTGTGGGGGTTGTCCCCTGGGGGTGGTTTAACGCAGGTGATTTAGGTCATGCATTTAGTCAAGTGCATGGAATTGCGATGATCCTCCTCTCCAAATAGATAGAAGAAGAGAGGAAGAAATAGGAACAATAACAATGTTTAGGAGCAAATTATTTCTTATAGACATTAAAATTTTAGGAATCTAAGTTCCATGCTTCACATTGAATTTACTTTTGTGCTTGTGCATCTTCTTATACCTTTTTGTGCTTTTTTCTCTTTCTTTTATGTGTTCTCTGACCAAACTGGAGAAACTAGTGATACTTTGATTTGAAACCGTGTGATCATTCATACTGGAGCATAAGTTTCTTGCCTTCTCCATGGCATTTTTGCATTGTATTAAATGTTGGCATTCGAGATATAAATATTTAAGCCATCATGGGTTAAAGCGAGTTCTAATCCCCTCTTCGGGATATCATTGTCTTTGCAATTGCTTTTAACTTTTGTGCTTCATGATTTGGAATGATAGTATTCTATAATGTTTCTGGACATGCTTCTGAATCTTTTTCATCTAGTTTCTCTCTCTGCCAGGGGAAAAGGGTAAAGTGCTCTACATCACAAGCAAAACACCGTTTATTTATTGGTAATATTTCTAGGAGCTGGAGTGATAGTAATTTAAAGATGGTTGTGATGAACGTTGGGCCTGGAGTGACATCTGTGGAACTGGTGAAGTTAGTTTAATTCGTTGTAGGTTGATATGCTAGTGTTGCCTTTGTTATGCAGACTTCACTTGATCTTTGTGTCAATTATGATAACAGGACATGAAGAATTCAAGGAGTAACAAGGGCTTCACTTTATTGAGTATTATAATCATCAGTGTGCTGAATATTCAAGGAAAAAGATGAATTCTAAATTCAGGTTGGATGATAATGCTTCAACTGTCAGCCTGTCAGCTGGGCTGATCCAAAAAATGCCGATTCTTCTGCTGCTTCACAGGTTGTTTTCTTGATTGTTATACCTTTTTTCCTGGTTTAGTTAGGTGTCAGTGTTTGATTTGTTGAACCTGATCTCATTGCATGTGGGACAATTTTTGTGCTTGTTATGTTTTGTTTTCTTGATACATGTTTAAATCCATGGTCTTTGATTTTATTCATGCATTCCATATTTGAATGAATAAAATCAAAGACCATGGATTTAAATAGGTTTCAAGAAAACAAAACATGCATTCCATATTTGAGGGCGAACCTTGGTGCAACGGTTGAGTTGCTCCTTTGGTGACCTCGAGGTCATGGTTTGAGGTGTGGAAATAGTTTCTTTGCAAAAAATGTAAGGAGAAGAATGCGTACATATACGCCCACCCTCCTCCTACCCCCGCACTAAGCTGGGGAGCACCTTGTGCACGTGGTGAGCCCTTATTCCATGTTTGTAGAATTTAATCATGGCCTGCTTCTGGTACAGGTGAAGACAGTGTCTGTGAAGAATGTGCCTAAAAATGTAACTCGATTTCAGTTAAAGAAGCTATTTGAACATTATGGAAAGATCACAAAAATAGTTCTCCCACCTGCAAAGCCTGGTCAGGAGAAGAGTAGAATTCGTTTTGTCCATTTTGCTGAGAGGTCAAGTGCCATGAAGGCATTGAAGAACATTGAAAAATATGAGTTAGATGGTGATCATAGCTTTAACATCATAGCATTTTATTTCTTTCTTGTTTTTTGAGTTCAAAGGAGCAGTTAATAAATCTTCTTGTGATTTTACCTCTTGTTAGGCCAAGATTTGGAATGCTCTCTTGCAAAGCCACAGGTGGATAAGAAGTCCTCTGGAGGGTCAAACTCGCAGATGACAGCTTTGCTTCCCAACCATCCACCTTGTATTGGTTCCAGTATCGTGGGAGGTGCCTATGGGGCTCTAGGTGCAGGATACAATGCTGGAGGCTTTGCACAGGTAAAACGTGCATGGGTGCACTTGGGCATGACTCTTGTACTTTCCAACAATAACTTCATGGATATTATGATACTTCGCCAAAGTGCGTTTAGCATGTAAGCACATAGTTTATATTTTTACCTTTGTTTTTTTTCCACTTGAAATATTGCAGGATAGATCCTTTGTTCAAGAAAGTATGATTGCCTTGGGAGAGCTTGGTTTTGATTAGATTCTCATATTTTGAGAGTCAATGTTGAAATTATTTCAAATGTTCTGAAATTTAGTTATGGACCAAAGTGGAACCATGGTAAATTATTTCTGGGAATGATTTTAATTTGTGAACCTTTGGTATCAATCAATCTGGTATCATGTTGGTGCTTGATATTTTGTGATATTGAGAAATATGTTCTGAATGTCATGGTATTTGAGATTATGAGGATGTTTCATGTGACGGAACAATGTGACTAACATGTGTCCTTTTGTGTGTGATGCTTGGATGATTATGGACATAGTCTTGTTTCCTTCTTTCTTGTCCATTGCCCTTGTCCAAAATATTTTAAATTTCTGCTGACATTCTTGTCTATCTTGCAGCCCCTGATCTATGGAAGACCAAATCCAGTGGTATGGCCATGATGCCGATGCTTTTACCTGATGGGCGAGTTGGATTGTCTTATAAGCACAATATTGCATCCTTCTCTCTGTTCGCCTTTGTTGTATGTGATATACATGGTTCTCTACCATGTGCTCACTTTGCTAGTATATAAAATTGGGAACTTTTCCTATCTTCTTTTTAACATGTTCTATGCCTGGGGTTTGTTTTCTACGTCCAAACTAGAGTTTTCTTGTCCTTGTAGGCATGAACTTGTCTACATCTTAGAAACGTGAAATGAAATTCTCTTCCATTTTTTGAGTTTCATCGTGCATCATATCCACCATTTGCACAAAGTGGTTATCCTGTTATAAACTTCTATCTCTAGATCTGGAATTGCATTGCTTATATTCTATGTGTTGCATGTATAGCAACCATGGCTGTATCTAGACAGTTTTGAAAGTTATTCTCCCTTCATGAAGCCTAAGGAGATGGATGTTAGGGAGTCGAGTACCTAGTCGCAACACCCTTGTTCTATATTTGTAGAGAATAGTTCTATATTTGTAGGGAATAATTGTTCAAAACTTTTGCATCTTTTTGCAGACAACAACTAGGGGCATAGCTGCCCCATACCCTACCTCCACCACAGAGTTGGTGGTGGTCGGGGTGCCAGCGGAAGTGACACCAAGGGTAGTGGCTTGGGCCAGGGAAGAAACAGCGGTGGCAGTAGCCAAGGACGTAGATATCAACCTTATTAACTGCCTCTTTTGAGCCCCGGGGAGATCACCCCGTTGGGATCTCTTTCTGTCACAATTGTAGTAAGATGTTCAAAAATTTTAATGTCCCTCTTATTTAAGGGTCATGTGGCCCTCTTATTTAAGGGTAATGCTACACTTGTACCGCTGATTAATTGATAATGTGATTCTTTCCTGCACCATTGTTTGTTTAGCCGGCTGGTGCTTGTTTTTCAGCTCTGAGCTCCACTTTTATTAATGTTCATCTCATTAGTTGGTTAGCCAATTTTGAAATTCTGTCTTTTCAGAAACAGTGGTTTATCCAAAGATTAGAAATATTTAAATAGGAAATTAAGAACTTTTGGAAAGACGTAGAAGAAGAAAAATCACTGGCAGATACATTTTAAGTAGTTCTTTGAAAGGAAGAGACACTCCATTCTACCAAGAAAAAGGAAAATACTTGGAATCCTGTCCAAATTGAACAAATACTAGTTTAAGACATGCTCTGTTTCACAAGGGTTGGGCAGGACTTGTATTTATCCTGAAAAAGGAACAAAAAAATTACAATTCCTTTAGAATTTTGTCATAGAATTTATAGGCAAATTTAGTATAAATGCTCTCTCGTAGTTAACATAAGGAAGAAGAAAGAATCCCTCCACATGTCCATTATATACTATTCCTTTCAACTTATGTATATTTTTTTATAATGGTAGAAATATCCGTCATTATTTTTTAAATATGTATTAATAAAACTTAAAGAATAAACACATCAAGTAAATTATGTTTGAAAGCTTAAAATTTTTCTAGTTTAATTTTTTTTTTTAAAAAAAAATTAAAGTTTTAATTTTGCATAGAAAAAGGAGCATTTTCTACTATTATCGTAGTTTTTGTAAGGGAAAAAATATCTAATATTTATTTCTATCTCTCATGGATAGAGATTTTAGGGAGCAATCCCACTAAATGATATCTCTAAAGGAACAAGGAAAATGCAAGAGGCTAACGATTAAAAGTGTGGACCAGCTTGAAGCTGATAATCTTGGAATTCAAAGAGTTTTATAATATAATCAACAATTGACAACCAATAAATGAATTTTCAATTAGGTTCTTTGACTTTTATATATTTTTTGATTTTCTGAATGATTTTTATTTTAAAAATATTTTAACATGTTAAATTAGTTAATATTTATATAAAATTTTTTTATATTTATATATTTTTATGTTTAATAAATCATTTATTTATTTAATTATAATTATAATTTTTATATTATTTATTTTATGATTAATAATTATATATTTAATTATTGTAAAATTTTCTTATAAAATAGTTATGTTATTATTTTTAAAAAAATAATTAATATTTATATAAAAATTTTTATATTTTTATAAAGTATTGTTATTCATATCATTCCTTTATCGTTTTTATTTTTCGTTTTTGTTCGTGTTTTCCATACAACCTAGCATCAGAATCCACCATAAAAAAAAAAAAAAAAAAGGCCAGAGGGGCGTGGTCTAGCCTACGACAAGTGCGCGTGGTCTATGCAGACTTGGGTTTAGTCACCTAGCCGGCAGTGACACTCTGACGGCCAGACACAGAGTCACGCCAGTCATAAGACACATTCAGAACACCCGACATGTGACCTAGGTGTGGGAAGATCCTATGGAGGGACCCACTTCTCTATGTCCATGTACTTGGGTGGCGCGTGTACCGTACTGGGAGCCCACAAAATATATTAAAACCCCACAAACAAAAGGACAAAAAGAAAATTTCATTCCCAGTAGGAATAAGCTAGACGATTCCTCTCTCTCTCTCTCCCCCACAAGTCTCCGGCCTCCTGGTTTGCCTTTGACATTAGAAAACCCTTCACGACACTCTTCCAGAACTCTCTCCCTCTCTCCTCAAGAGCCAACAAAAGGAGGGGGTTTTGCTTTGTCTTTTATCACCAAATCTGCATATTTGTTCCAATGAATTCAATGTCTCTTCTAAACGGTAAGGTTTTTGGCGCAAATTATGCATACCAATCAAAACATAGTGTTAACCCATTAATCCCGAGAATCCCACCAATCAAAAGTCCTCCACCAAGGCCTCCTCTCATTCACCACAAGTCTACTATACATTGTTGCCATCATCATAACCCTAACACCATTGACAAGCCATCAAAAGAACCCAAAACGCAAATTTTTAAATTTAACCCAATTGGGATAAACCCCAAGAAATTTTATTCAACAAAGGGCGAGAAAATTGGGAGAAATGTGGAGAAAAAGAGATTTTCTCAAGTGGGTAGTGCACAGGTATTCGTTTTGTGTGGCTTTGCTTATGGGGTGCAGGGTTTTAGGTGCTTCCCATGGTTGGCTCTCAATTTCCACATGGCAAATAATCTCAATTTGCACCCTTCTACTCTGCAGCTTGTGCAGAACTCTGGAAATTTGCCTATGGTTGCTAAACCTCTTTATGGGATTTTGTCTGATGTTCTTTACATTGGTGGTGCTCATAGAATACCTTATATTTCCATTGGAGGTAAACATATTTTCATTACCACATCTTGTGTTCAATTTTATTTGACTTCTGCTACATGTGATGTGTATTGTATCAATTTTTGCAATTGAACCCTTGTGGTGAAAAATGCTATTGTTACTTTGATGTTTATCAATATTGGTAATTCCTCGCCCAACTTGTCCATAATTTGTTGACTTGTATCACCAGTTTTGGAACGCAAGCAAATACCTTTTTACTTTATGTGTGTCTTCTCACTTTATAACTTTGCTTTCTCATGAAGTTCGTGGGAAGTCTTCGACTATTGGGATCAGTTAGAATGCATTCAATTCCACCTAATTTACTGATTGTTCCACGTGCCAAAAAAAATAATTGATGTTCATTTTTAATAGGCTTTTAGGATGGCATGTGATTGGGAAGTGAATATTGGCTGTTGTTACATCAAGTCATAAAGTTGGAATAGGACGCAATGCTAACCTGATGATATGAACATTGGAAAAACAATTAGCTTGAAGACATTTTATGCCCTCCCCCCTTTTTTTGAAAAGAACTGATAGAAACAAAAACTTCAGCCCTTCTGCAGGTCTTGTCTTGGGGCCTCCTGGCATTAAGCCAAGTAGCACGTGAAGCGCTTCCAGCACTTATGGTATTCGTTCTTTTGAGTAATCTTGGAGCCTCTGTTGCAGAAGTTGCACAAGATGCTCTTGTTGCAGAGTATGGCAAAAAGACCAAAATGGTTGGCCTTCAGTCTTATGCATTCATGGCCATAGCGGCTGGTGGAATCCTAGGCAATTTGGTAGGCGGGTTCTTCTTACGTAATACACAACCAAGAACCATGTTTCTCGTGTTTGGACTCCTGCTTTCTGTTCAGCTTGCAATGCCCTTAATAACAAAAGAAAGCTCGCTGGGGTTGCCTCAACCATCAGAACATGAGCTTGGGAGGAAATCAGTCTCCCAGAGTATAAAAGAACAGTTTTCTGAGCTCATGACAGCAATTAGTCATGAGAATATATCCCGTCCTCTTCTTTGGATTGTAGCTTCTATTGCCATTGTCCCAATACTATCAGGTTCAATCTTTTGCTACCAAACACAATGCCTCAATCTTGATCCGTCATTTCTTGGGTTGTCACGGGTGATTGGGCAGTTGATGCTTCTTTCGAGTACCATACTATATGACCGGTATTGGAAAAAGTTGCCCATGAGGAAACTGTTTGGAGTGGTTCAGATTCTCTATGCTCTTTCCCTTCTTCTTGATCTTGTACTAGTGAAACAGATCAATCTGAAACTGGGAATACCTAATGAGACATTTGCCCTTTGTTTCTCAGGTGTGGCTGAGACTGTTGCGCAGTTTAAGCTTCTGCCTTTCTCAGTGCTTTTGGCAAGTTTGTGCCCTCCAGGTTCTGAAGGCGCTCTCACTTCTTTCTTGGCATCAGCTTTATGCTTATCGTCTATAATTAGCGGTTTTCTTGGCATTGGATTGTCTTCTCTTATTGGAATTACATTGGGGGATTACTCGAGATTGCCTGCTGGTATAGTTATTCAATTTCTTGCAGCTTTGGTTCCTTTGAGTTGGATATGCCATGTGCCTATGTCTCGAGTAGTAGTTGGGAAGGAGAGGAAGAGAGGAATGAGCAAAAGGACTGGAAAAAATAGAAGAGTTGGAAGAGTAGTAATTGGTTCACTTTGTACCTACAGGCAAGAAAGAGAATCGGATGCCCCAAGGTAGATTTAAAGACGATGGTCCTTGAGATTTGAGCATCGTCAGAAGAACGAAGTATGTATCATTGTTAGACATGGAGGCCGGTGATCCTAAATTGATGGCTTTCACATCATTGGCATTTCCAGTGATGCTAGCTGAAGCAGGTGTTACATTTCCCTAATCCATTTACCTCTCTTGCAAGTAGCATTTCTGGTTTTCAAGCTAGTTTGCACTTCCCCCACCATACTTCCTGCTATATTTACTCCCCTCTCTTGGGGATGTTTTTGCGTGATCCTGATCCTCCTCTCATCTGTTTCGACCAAGACTTGACTCGTGGAAGATTGTAAGGAGTAGAACAATCAAATGTGAAGCACACAAAATGCCTCTTAAGTGGCTTGATTTGTATGGGGAAGTTGTGGATTCTGAATTCACATCCAAGACATGCTGGTTGTGTAGTCAATTGGAATCGGAGGTTTTGATCCCGAGATTGCTAGGCCTGATAAGGACTTGCTGCCAGAAGGGCATCTGTTTGGTGGTTTATATTTTCTTGGTGAAGATATATCTCCGAGATACCTAACTACAACCACTCATTTATCCGGAAAGGAATGAACACCTTTGGCTAGCTTAGTAACTAGCCACTGTTAAGAAAAAAAAAATGTGTTTCCTTACAGTAGAGAAAATTAGGAAATTGAGAGGCGACAGGGTAGAAACCTTCCTTTGGAAACAGAGTATTAATTACTATTCCTCTTGTCTTTGTTCCTTTGTCTATAAATTTGGAGTAAACTGGGTACCAACCTGTAACATAGGGACTGACTACCTAAATTCCACACCAAACCCCCCCCCCCCCCGCCACCCCCCTCTCGCGGCGGGGAAAAAATGAAAAACATACACAGACAAAAAAAAATGAAGAACATTGTTGGTAAAAATAGCTTTTACCACAAGCAAATGATTAAGTTAGAAACGGGTGGTTAACCTATGATCAATAACTCCCAAATATATCTTTCTCATTATTCCACTTATCATGTGGGATTTAACTTCTCTAAGGTGACGTGATTTGATTTTTGATTCTTGCTTGAGAGCATGTTGCTAAGAGAGGGAAGTTGAAAGAGATGCATATTCTTTGAGTGAGAATAATCGAGGGATAGAAAATTTTTCATTTTCGATTAGGAAAATTTTACCCGTCATTAAGTTCATTAGACTTTGGGTTGAGATGTTTTGATATAGTGATAATGGTTTGATTTTGTAATCACTATCTCGATCGAGCAATCTATAAGAGATATTTCACAATTTGGTTGATTTTTTAATATCTATATATCGAGCTATTTACTCAAAAATTTTGAATATTTAATTTTATGATTTATCAAAAAGATTTGAGCCCAAAAGCCTATGAATTTAAAGAATTTGATCATGAAGTATGAAGCACAATAAGCATGCTACAAAATCTATCATCAACGTTTTATTAATTTAATTTTGTACATAATGGAATGAGAAGAAATTTCATCAACTCATGAATTCGCAAAACACACAAACTCTACCTTTTTTGGTCGGGATTTGACCAAGTCTTCTTTCTTTAAGGACCACTTGGTGAACAAGACCCACGCCATTATTCTGCACAGGCTTCGGACAACAATGCTGTTCTTCACAAAGTGCATGATATATTAACAACCAACCTCAATTAGACTAAAGAAGAAAAAAATGTCCAATACATATTTCAACCCCCAACCCCCGATAGTGGTGTGTGCAAAATCTTTTGAAATGTTCATTTTTCCTCTCATAGGTTCAGTTAGGACTCCTGCTCCCCTGAAGATAACAGTGAGAGTATGCCAAGCATATCATTGAAAGCAGAATCTGATGCAAAAATAACAGGATTATGTATATTTCTGTGCTTCACTATTGCCTTCAAAAGTCGTGGTTATTGTTGAGCAAGCTTCGTGATCAAGTGACCATTGTTGGTGCGAAAGCGGTCACCTGGCCAAAGCAACCAATTTTTCGAGAACTCGGAAGTTCTTCATTTAAACTTCTTCGCAACATGAGGTCACGGACGAAAACATGAGCCTGATTTCTTCACAATTACCTTTGAATTTCTGACAAGGGTCATCTGACCAGCACAAACATGAAGATAGGAACTACTATGGTTTCCGAACATTCAGAACAAGCATGTGGAGCTGAGAACCATGAGCAAATAAAATGTCCTTGGGTTTAAATAACAAAGCACCAGTTACACCTGCTCTTCTTTGACATTCTTATACAGTTCAGAGTTTCTGGGAATGTGAAACTTGCTGCTGCAAAGGTCAGTAATTCTTCAGTTCTTTGGCAGCATAATGACCAGAAATGGTTAATTTATGAAGATCAAATCAAGAGAGAGGTAAAACTCTGCGGATCTATGTCAGTTACTGGTAATCAGATCAGAGGTGCAATGATCTCCCTTCATTGTTAGTATCAGATAATGCAGCATCTCATATATCAGATCATGACACTGATGTGTTTTATCTGCAGCATAAAAACAATGTGTCTCGCTATTGATGATAATCCAACTGCATCCCGGCATTTTCCTCAATCCTCTCTCTTTCATAGTCATCCTCACTCTAGCCACAACATCCCAGCGGTTTGAAGAGGCATACACATTTGACAATGAAATATAGTTAGAGGGGTTATCTGGTTCCAGCTCAGCAAGGAAACCATATGCAAGATTTCTCATTTCATCATTTTTATGAGTCACACAAGCACCAACTAGAGCACCCCAAACACTAGGACCAGGTTTTACAGGCATTGCTTTTATAAAGTCCAATGCTCTATCAAGCAGACCTGATTGACCTAACAGATCCACCACACAAGCACATATCTCCACTGATGGCTCAACGCCATAGTCATTTGTTGCGGAGTGATAAATTTCAACGCCTTTCATCACCAATCCTGACCTATTACAAGCAGAAAGAACACCTACAACAGTAACCATATCTGGTTTTATTCCAAGTTGAAGCATCTTATCATACAATTCAACAGCATCATGACCTTTCCCATGTAATCCATACCCAGAAATTATCGAGCTCCAAGAGATTGCATCATTACAAAAAGAATTATCTTCAAAAACTTGTCTTGCACATTTTATACTTCCACACTTAGCATACATATCAATGAGTGCATTACTCACAGAAACATCACTATTAAGCTCATTTCTAATAACATATCCATGTATTTGTTTCCCGCCCATTAAACCAGCAAAAGAGCTACAACCTGGTAGGACACTAACAACTGACACTCTGTTTGGTGCTATCCCGCCTTTGAACTGCATATCCTGAAAAAGCACAAAGGCTTCACTTGAATCCCCATTTTGTACATATCCATTAATAATTGCTGTCCAAGCATATACATTCCTAATCCACATCCTATCAAAAACCCTTCGAGCTAAATCAATCTTATCATTTCTTGAGTACATATCAATCAAACAACTCCCCAAATGAACATCTGAGCCCAAACCTAAATCTAGTTCAATCTTCACAACAAAGCTATGAAGCTCCCTACCATAATTCCATGTCCCGTTCTCACCACCACACAAAGGTAAAAGAGTAGAAACCGTAAAAGCATCAGGTTTCAATCCCTCAATCTGCATATCCTTCACAAATTTCCAGACATCACCATCGCAACTATCATCTCCTAAAGTACTACTGTATGCTGAAATAAGTACATTCCAAGAAGACGCATTTCTTTGAGGCATTTCATCGAACACTTTTCTAGACTCACTAATTTCTCCACATTTACTGTACATAGAAACAATCGAATTGGACAAAACAGTGTCTGCCACAAAACCCACTCGTATACTTCTACAATGAACCATTTTTCCATGTAATAAATTCCCAATATCCCCAGAAATTTTACACAATGTTGAAAAAGTAAATTCATCTGCAAAGTCATTTTCTCTGCACATTTGATTGAACATCACAAAAGCTTCATTGTACAAGTGACATTTTGAATACCCATTAATCAGAGTGTTCCACAAATACACATTTTTGTGTCGACTTGTGTCAAAAACAGCTTTCGAGAATTCTGGGTTTTGGGATTCAGAGTACGCAGAGATGAGTTTTGCAGCTAAAAACGAATTTTGGGATGACCCAGAGGAAAGAATTTGTGAGTGGATTTGTTGGGTGAGTGTTAAGGATTTGTGATTGATGGACAGTTGAAGAAGTTGGAGAAGATTGACAGATGGGTCATGAAATGCAGATGATGTCAAATGATGAGTGGTTTTGGTGGTCTTTTGGACAGCAGAGAGAGTCATTTCAAAGGAGAACTATGTTCTACTTGAAGTTGAAGG
Source organism: Dillenia suffruticosa (assembly GCA_033439265.1). Classification (NCBI taxonomy): domain Eukaryota; kingdom Viridiplantae; phylum Streptophyta; class Magnoliopsida; order Dilleniales; family Dilleniaceae; genus Dillenia; species Dillenia suffruticosa. The sequence continues at coordinate 15,497,144 of JAVTVX010000001.1, forward strand.
CAAACAAAAAGCTGAGAACGTTCACTCCTTGAGTCTCCAGAAGATTTAAATCCGTTTGGATGCTATTACCGAATATGCGAGCGTTGCCCATGTGTTTAAAAAGATTTTCTTTTTTTTTTTTGTAATTCTATTTCTAGGGTGAAATTCTTGTGCAAGTAAATTAGAAAATATATGATTTTACAAAGGTCAAAATTTTTCTATATTAATAACCTTTTATATTAAAAGCTCTATGTAATTTTCATGTGTTTAATATCAACTTTTTTAAATGGATTGATTGTTCATGAAATCGTAGGCTCAAACTATATCCTACATTATTATGTACGTAACTAAATTACTAAAGAAATAGTACCAGAGTATTATCCTAGTTTGGGTTGGAGTAGGTTGTCTATATTACTACCCAAGTTCTAATTCATGTACAATATACGCTTCAAGTTGGGTTCAAGCAAACACAGCTTGAGGGTAGGGTTTTTTTTTTTTTTTTTTTTTTTGTATAAGCGAATTTTTTTTAGTATCAACCGGTATTTAAGTTTCACTTAACTAATCCGTTCTGAGTATTGTAGGCCCATTAAGAGATTGTCTCTCTTAAATTTCATTTCTCAATTTATATGATTCGAAATTAAAATCTATGATTAAGGGAATAGAATCGAGGTTTGTTTTTCAATGAAACAAGTTTGATATCTAATAATGATTTTAGTTTATTTAGTGGTTTTATTGAAAAAATAAATTGTATGATTATCTAATTTAATCACATAACCAACGGAGGTTGGTTCAATTAGATGTGGGGTTGAGTATCTTTAAGCATGACTGAGATTCGACTCCCGCTGGGAGTATCGGGCCCTCATGTGTATGGAGCGTTCCCCGTTGGGAGACCCGCCCTCTGAAAGAAGCCACTACAACGGTCGATCCGAATTAATTAGGGCGAAGTTCTGGATATCGGGCGATATCCAAAACATGATACCAAATAAAATTCAATCACATAAACCTCCGATTAAAAAAATGAAGTCCAAAAATTCTAAACTAAGCTTGCAATATGGTTGGCTTCAGCTCGATTAGGTCAGGCTCAACCTAGCCAGAGTGTAGGCCCATGTTTCAGGGCTATTTTCGACTTGAAGAAAACACTTCTCAGAGTTGATAGAATATTTTCCAAAATCGTTACTAGGTTAAATAATTTCTTTTTTTTTTTGGTACAGGAAAGGGGCAAAACAGAAACGGAAAAACACAACACGAGAAGAAGCAACACAATTCAACAGCTGAGACCCAGATTCAGCGACCCTCAGAAGGGAAGGCTGATGGCGGACCCATTTTTTTCCTTCTCCTGGCCAGGAGCTTCCTTCCATGTCCTACTTCAAGAACAGCTCAATCTCCGAAGGAGAAGGCATTGGCCCAAGTTTGAGCTGCATGTGGTGCTCTTAATGTTTGCAATGGAAATTAAATTGTTTTGCATGTTCTTTTTTTTTTCCCCTTGAAAAATGATAGTTTCATTAAGTAGAATCATCAACAAACCTAGGACATAAAAATTGGGGAGAATCAGACTCCCAAACTATGGGACCTGACAAAGAATCATCTGCCTTGGCAAGACAATAAACAATCCAATTTGCAGATCTCTTCGTAAACACAAAACTCAAGTCATCAAGTTCAGACTTTGAAAGAATAGCGGTCATTGTCCCTAAGGGGACAGCCTGATCACAACCCCCTCCTTCAACTGTGATCCGGGATTCAAATCTCCTGTAATCCAAAAAAAGAAAAAAGAATAGCAGTCATTAATAATCATACTAAGACAAGAACAAAAATCAACATTACTAGAGATAGCTTGTACAATGGTTTGTGCATCTACTCCACAATTTTCGATAATTGCCTACTCTTCATCCATCTAAGCACTTCGCAAATGTTGACAGCTTTAGCAAGAAGTGGGTCGGTAATACCCGGCATAACAAAGGAAGAAGCTGCCAACATCTTACCATCCTCATTTCGGATAATCCAGCCCGCGCCAATCCTTCTACTTCCACCAAAGATAGCAGCATCAGTATTGGCTTTGACGTAACCCAACAAAGAGGTAACCCAGCCAAGGCTTTTCCCATCTCACCTGCCTATTTCCATTCTGACTTGTACCTTGATCCTTTCTAGTACTTTCCGCTATGCATTCCTTCATAGGGAAGAAAAATCACATGCTAATTTCATAATATCAAACACTGACTGTGATTTCTGCTTCCAAACTACACAATATTCCAGTTCTTCCACCAAGTCCTGCATAACATAGCCACATTCTCGTAACATTTGGCGTGCATTTAGAAAAAATAAGTTCGAGCATTCCAAGAAAGAGCTAACATTGCCCCTAATCAAACCTGGAAAATGGACATGCCAAATGGACTCCACTTCTGAACCGCAAACTAGGCAGTACAAATCAACGTCCACATTCCTCAAACACGGCTGGGTTTTACAAGGAAGACAACCAGCTACCACTCTCCAAATGAAACTGCTAAACTTTGGAGGCACACGATGGTGCCAAATATGATGCCTAGTCTGACCATTTGACCCATTTTGATTTTCCCCTGCATTTGTTGAGTAAGTTTATTACCACTCTTCACCATATGGTATCTCCTCTGTTCCAAGGTCCAAAATAACTTCTTATTTTTTTCCTTAAAAGAAGCTAATCAACTGATAAAGTATCCTTCGAATTAAAGAGTTCTGTCATTTGGCCCATGTTCCAAATACGACTACCATCTAACATTAACTCATTAATAGTCCAAGATTCATAACTATCTTTAACATCAGATGCGGGAAACGGACACACCATATCAAGTAGCCAAGGAGCTTTCCAAATGGAAACAGAATTTCCCTCCCCAACTTGCCATTGAATCCTATGTTTTAACAAATCCTGAATTGCCAATAAACTCATCCACACATATCTGGGATTGTGGCCTAAATTAGCTTGAAAAGAGAATCTGGGATAATAAAGCGCCTGAAAGATCTTGGACAAAAGAGAATTTGGCTGTGTAATCAATTGCCAACCTCGCTTCCCAAAAAAATGACATTAAATTCATGAATGTGTCTGAATCCAAACCCACCATCACCCTTCCTCGTACACAAGCGGCTCCACCACATCCAGTTATTACCTTGACGATTTCCACGATTTGAGCCCCACCAAAGGAGTTCATCATTTTCTCTAATTCCCCACAGATATCCAAAGGATGCAGATAAATGCCCATTGTATAATCAGGCAAAGATTGAGCAACTGTTTTGAGTAAGACTTCCTTCCCTGCTCGAGACAAAAGCTTCCTGCTCCAACCTTGCAGTTTCTTCCATAGTTTGTTATTAAGAAAACCAAACACTTCCTTATTTCTAACAATAAAGACTTTGAAGACCTAAAATAGAATCTTGGATAGTAGCCTCCTTGATACTCAACTTGGAGTGTATAGGTAAAAGATGCTCACGTAGGAGTATTTATCTTATCTTAATGGTAAAAGTTAAATTTAAATTTAAATTTTGAATTTAAAGGATAATGGGTGATTAATTAATTATCTCCAACTTCCCTACTTCTCAATCTCTCCCCATTTTTCTTCCTACGTGAGTTAAATCTTCTTTTTCAATTGATTGAGTGAATTGAAGAATAACTTACACTGTGTGAGATAAATATTCTTAAGAGAATACACACTGTGAGAGCATAGAGGTTAAAAAAAATTCTGAGTAGGAATTTTTTTTTTGTCACTTTTGTCACCGAATTGAGGATTGCAGTGTTGTGACATTGTGATGATAACTGATTTAACGTAGTTATCATCCCGACTACAAAATTTTTGAGAAAAGTATCATGGTTTCTAGATTATCGGCATTTAACCACTATATATACTAATAAACTTGATCTTTTAATTATTCCAAAAATTACCATATTTCCGCTTTGTGACAATTAAATCTAACATTGGTATCAGAACGATTGTTAGATTTAATAAATTTTTTTTAAGAATTTTCGGGTATAAAAAGTTGGGTAAAAAAAATTTGGGTTTCCGATCACGAATGAATTTCGTGAATCCGATTATACCAAGATATTACCCATGATATGTAGATCATAAAGATAATTTTTTGGTAATTTTTTAAGTATGTTAAGACCATGAAATTTGAGGTCAAAATTTTCAACCCTAAATGGTATCCGAAACTTAAAACCCTAGATTTGTTACAGTATAGGACAAATTGACCCATGAAATTGATAAATGTGTATTCCTCATAGTCTGATCTATATTTTGACATATATATTGCATATTGATGTCGCCGAAAAGTGGGTTTTCTGACACGTTCGAGAGGGCAAAAATTTTGGTCACTTGATTCGCCGAGATTAGAGCTTGAATCTCCCAAAAATCGAGTTAAGGATGATTTGGAAAAATCCAATTTTAATTTCCTGACAAGATCGTCGTCAAAAACTGGCCGAAAATGTGATTTCCGATAGCTGGCTTGTGAGGACCTAGTTGCGGGCCCATTGGGTGAGGAAGAACCGCTCTAGACCTGCGGGAGAGTGAGCCACACATGCGCAGATGCGCGTCACACATGCAGGGTGCAAGAGCGTGGCTATCACATGTGATGAGGCGCATGAGGAGGTCTAAGTGACCGGGTCGGTTCGGACCCAGATTCGTGTCCGACCCATGTTTCGACCCAATCAACAACCCGGGTGACGTGGGTCGAGCACGTGAGTGACATGCTGCGTGTTTGGGGCGTGCGTCAGACTATTGTCACCCTGTGGAGGCCCGTGGTAGCACACCGCTAGTGCATGGGACTTTCGGAGGTACGTCAGGCTGTCCAGAATTGGATTTTTTCAATTTTTTGAGAGTTCCACGTCTATATATGTAACTATTTATGGGTTTTTGTGTGCCGAATCCAAATCCGGATAGTAAGATACGATTTCGGGTTATAGTGTATGATATCCGTTGTCTTATACGCTCATTTTGGGGTCTATAATTAAATCATTTAGAATTTGTTGATTCGTAGGGTGCACAAAATTGTGAAAATAAATATCATTTGCCACTAACGTCTCTTTTTCTATATAACAGAGACAATGGTTGCAATAAAAATTATCGTACTTGATCTGATAAGGGGAGACAAACTAAACGGTGACAATTATGAGATTTGATACTAGAAGATTCAGTTTGTTTTCGAGAAACAAAATCTATGAGAGGTTATAAAGCACGAGATGACGGACCCCAGGGATGGTATCACACCTTAGGTAAGACGGGATAAGGAAGCATATCATGCATAGAAGAGAAAGGATGTCCAGGTTAGGTCAATTCTTCTGAGCAGTATGCATGACGATATGATCTCAGTTTATGAGCAATATCCTACAGCGATATCGGTTTGGGTTACTCTTAAAGAGCATTTTGGCTCCCTTTCAACTCTTAACTTGAGAATGTTGATTTATAGGTTTTCTTACCTATAATAAGAGACCGGATCATACCATGAAATAACATCTTATACAAATGTCGAGTATAATTGTCTCTTTGAAGAATATAGAGTAGCCATTGTCTAATAAGTTTTAGGTACTGGGAGTGATTCAGTGTTTACCTGACTCCGGGAGGTTATTAAGACATACCTCACATATATTGAGAGTATTCATACTTTCATGGATGTGAATAGGTATTGTGAGCTCAAGAAGGAACGTTAGGAGATGGCTAGATCTGCTTTGGGTCATACTTATATAGGGGAGTGGAGTAAGGGCTCCCGGGGTAATAAGCACAAATGGCGCAAGTATGACAAGAAGACCAGAGGCCAAGGCAAGAAGAATGCATCTGTCAAGACCAACGACAAAGGACAAAAGCATAGGAAGAATGAACTTGATAAGAGCAAAGTCAAGTGTTATGTTTGTGACAACTTTGGCCACTTCGTTCGTTAGTGTAGCGAACAGAAGGTATGTCCTTCTTTTTTACATAGTCTGAGTTTTATTTCATATACTGTGATACTCATCGACTCATATTCTTTGTGAATTGTAGACTTAGAAGCTACCGACCATGTAAGTCGTGATAAAAGCACGTACGTAGAGTTTCACCAATTGAATCCCCATACGAGGAGGTTATATGTGGGAAACGAAAATTTGTGGTTGTTAGAAGGATTGGTACAAGCAAACTAATGCTGTGAAGTTATCAAATTCTATATTTACATGATATATTGTATATTCTTGAGATTCAGCGGAATCTTGTATCTATACTTTGTTTCGATTGCTTAGAATATTCTGTTTTGTTGGGAAACTCTATAGTTTCCATTTCATATAATAGTTTTTTGATATGTACTGGTTTGATCCAAGATAAACTATATGCACTGGATATGGTTTCTTTTAATAATATTTCTCTTTTATCTTCTATTACCTTTACATCTGATAGCGCAGTTGATGATATTACTATTTGGCATAGTAGACTTGGCCACATAGGATAAAAGAGGATGAACCGGTTAGTTATGAGTGGCCTGTTAGGCCTACTAACTAAGGTCGAGTTACTCTTATATGAGTTTTGCCTGGCCGGCAAAGCAATGAGAAAACTATTTAGAAAGACAATAAAAGCTGTGATTCCATTATAATCGATCAATTCTGATATTTGTGGGCCTATAAATGTGAGAGCTTAAAACGGAGTTACGTATTTCATTATGTTTCTAGGCGATTACATGTACTTCGGTTATATCTATCTGATTTCGCACAAATCTGAGGCATTAGAGTGTTTCAGGAGGTTAATTAGCGAGTTTGAGAATCAGTTAGATTTGAGAGTAAAAACTCTTAAAACCGATCGAAAGTGCAAGTATCTGTTTGAGCAATTCAAAATGCTTTCTTTCAAGAAGCGCATTATGAGACAATTGACAATTCCTACTACTCTTCAGCATAATGAAATAGCCGAGAGAAAGAATACGATTCTGTTGGAAATGGTGAGATTTATAATAGCACAGATCAATTTGCCCATCTCCCATTGAGGAGATGCATTATTGACTGTTGTCTACGTTATCAACCATGCTCCAACGAAGTTCGTAGTTAGTACTACATACGAGTTTTAGACAAGGAGACAAGTTAACCTTAGCCACTTGAGGTCGTGGGGTTGTGCCGCATATGTTCACGATTTCTCACATCCACACGACAAGTTAAATCTGTGAGAAAAGAAGTATATCTTTATAAGATATTCTGAATATTTTATGGGACATGTGTTCGTAGGTGAGTATACGGACGACACGGTCACTGAGATTGAATCTCATGATGTCACGTTCTTGAAAATGATTTCCTTAAGAGAAACAAAATCGATCGAGTTTTCACCTTTTATGAGATGGGTGAGACTAACAACTCAGTTGACATTAGCAACGGAACTCAAAAACCCGTTACGGAACTTGGTCATAGTGGGAATGACCCATCTAGAGGTGATGACGCTCCTCCTTCTTGTAGGAGTAGTCGGGATCAAGTACCCCGACGTCATTTTTCGATTAAGGATGAAATTTTCGATTAAGGAGGGTCCTATGAAGAACCAATGGTTAAAGGTCATACGGAAGGAGATGAAATCTATAAGAGTTAAATCTATGAGGAGTATTTCTCTTCTGTACTCAAATTTATATCGATCCGTATATTTTTTGTGATTGTCGCGAGCATGGATTTGGAGTTATACCAGATGAACGTTAAGATCGCTTTCCTTTATGGAAGTTTGGATAATGAGATCTACCTGGAGTAGACCTCTGGGTTTATTCTAGTAAATCAGGAGGATAAGATCTGTCAATTTCAAAAGTCTATATATGGCCTAAAACAGTCATCCAAGCGATGATATCTGAGATTTCACGAGAATGTGATATTTTATGGTTTTACAATGATCGGGAGGATCATTGTGTCTATTTGATATATTTTAATGACTCTTTTGTGATCTTGTCCTTATATATGGACGATATAATGCTGGTTGGAAACAACATTGAATATCTGATGACTATTAATATACGGTTATCATTGAGTTTCGACATAAAGGATATGTGTGAAATTGAGTTCATCTTTGAAGTTAAGATTCAGAGGGATCGCTTGAGAAGAATGTAAACTCTTTCACAAGAGACCTATATTATAAAAATTCTCGAGCGTTTTAGGATAAGCGATTGTAATCCTATAGATACTCTTATCGCCAAGTGTGATGGTCTGAATCTTGAGATGTGTCCTAAAACTCAGGGAGAATTAAGGAAAATGAGCAAAATCTCTTATTCTAGTGCAGTGAGAAATTTAATATAGACGATATTGTGTATACGACCAGACATTTGTTATACAGTCGGCTTGGTGAGTAGATATCAATCAAATTCGGGAAGGGGTCGCTGGAGAGCAGTGAAAAGAATTTTGAGATATATCAAGGGAACTACGAGCTTTTTCTTGTGTTACGGAGGAGGTGATTTACGTCTTATAAGATATTCAGATCTCGATTGGGGTGGTGATCTAGATAAGCACAAATCGACGTCAGGTTTTGCATTCTTACTCAATGGTGGTGTCATTTCTTAAAGCAACAAGAAGCAAACTTGTGTAACTCTATTTATGATGGAGGCTAAGTTCATGGTTTGCTCAGTTATAGTTTAGGAGAGTGTTTGGTTTCGGAGACTATTGGATGACTAAGGGATTGTGCCGGATAGTGAGAGGTCAGTAATAATTTACTGTGATAATCAAACCGCTATCGCCTATACTTGAGATCCTAAGTATCATAGTTGAACCAAACATATTGACACCAGATATAATTTCGTGAAAGATATCATCGAGAATGGTGAAGTGATCATCAAATATATTTCTACACACAGTATAGTAACTGACCCCTTCACCAAACCCATTGCTAAAGACTCTTTTGTAGGACATAGAGAGTTATTGGGTTTTGTATATATTTTGATATTTCTCAATTTATACTGAATTGACGATATTGATACTTATTACCTTTATATATATGATTTTTGTGCATTATTCAGTTACACATAAAATTATATTATTTATTTTAATACACTTGTTTTTAATTATATATACTTTGATGTGATGTGAAAAGATATGTCAGACAGACGAGATCTACTTTCTCGCACAAGTGACCACTTCCAGCTCTGAGTAAACGGAGATGAGACGGTTTCTAGTTGTAAGATACTTTGAGAGTAATTCTACTAGAATATAAGTCATCCTGATATGTATTTAGGATGAGTTCATATGTGTTATGACCGATATGAATATACCTATATCCATGTTACCTATAAATAGTCAGATTTGAAATATCAGATATCACCTGCATCTAGTGATATTGTCTTTGAGATTTTTGGATAAAGTCTTATGTGTAAACTGAATTCCATATCTGTACAGTATTAGAAAAATCTGACATATACTCTTTTGAGAGATGAGGGAATAACACAGTAGCACGTGTTTCATATGCATGTGATAAGAGAACTATGGGATAGTGGGAACTATTGTTTGAGATGATATTATGATCATGATCCATATTTCTACTGTGTGAGATCCGAAATCTATTGAGTGAGATCTCTTATACTCTTATTACTTTCGACTGTTTCTAAAAGTCTTGATTTAGTATTTGTTAATTTAGTCTGTTTACTTATGACGTGGAAGATAATTGAGGTCTAAGGGGTTAGTCTAGAAAAACAGCTTAATTGAGGCTGATGAATTCGAGTTTAAGAAAAGGAAAACCAATCGATATTATATGATTGTGTAGTAATTAACGACCGATCTGTTATATTTATCAATATTGGGATTTAACATAATAGTGAATGTATAGTCGAACAAATATTGAGAATTACTTTCGATGAGAAAAGTGGTTGAATGGATGTAATTGTATTAAGTTTGGAACACAGCGAGTCCTTTTTTTGTACTAACAGTGATTTCTCGATCATTCTAACAGGTACATCGTGAAATCTTTGCTTGCAGGTGTATTGGCTAGTCACAGATACTCAATCCTGTATGAAAGTCTTATAGGATGATATAGAAAATCTTATAAGTTGTAATCTTATAACGGATGTAAAATACTCTTGTGCACAATTGAAAGTTATGATTTTATAGATATACCCGTAAACTTAATCTTTTAATTATTTTGAAAAATTATCATGCTTTCACTTTGGGACAATTAAATCTAATAAAGCGGAATTGAGTCCTTTTATCCATGGATATATGTGAGTTAAACACAATGGAGGACTTGCGAAGATTTATAGCATGACCTGATGCTAGTTCATAGGATTTAAGTACCCGATATAAATTATAAGCCTCTCTGTCATTAGCCCTTAGGAAAAAGAAACTATCATTAGCAAATAGTAAGCAAGTGACCATTGGAGTGGCCACCCTGCACCCGTGAAGCTCTCCTTGTGCCACCCTCTTCAAAAAAAGCAAAGCAGTTAAGGCCTTCAGATCCCATAATGAATAAGTACGGGGAGATCGGATGCCCTTGACGTAAGCCATGCCGTGGAGTAATTGGTCCAAGAAGATCATTGCCAAATATAATTTTATACTGAACATTTGAAACACATCTCATAATCAAATTAACTCAAAAAGCAGAGAACCCCATCTTCAACATAATAAGTTTCAGGAATGACCATTCGTCATAAGCTTTTCTAATATCAATCTTCACTATTGCCAACCCTTGTTTGCCTTGCCGTTTTCTTTTCAAGAAATGCATGATTTCCGAGACAACTAAGATATTATGCTATATCAGCCTTGCAGGCACAATAGCCCATTGTTAAAATTACTCGCGGTAGCACCTTCTTCCACCTATTCGCAGGTATCTTGTAAACAATTGTATACAGAACATTGCCAAGGGCTATCGGCCTCAAGTCAGCATAGATTCAGGAGAATCCTTTTTAGGATATACTTGTTTTATTTTTAAAACAAATTTAATGGGGAGAAAGAGAAGAGATATAGAACCAAAACAAAGTCCCGGAAAGAGTGTGAATGAATGATGAGGGAACAACCACATATATATATATATATATATATATATATATATATATACACACACACAAATTCAAATTACCAAACTCTAACGTGTAACGATAGAACGCCGGAATTCCTTAACCATAAGTCTCGAGATGGAGTTATAAGAATGGAAAAATGAGATTTGGGAGAGTCAACCAGCCTAATAGTGTTCAGATTGAATTAATCAGATAAAATTCGAATACTGATTGATAATAAGAAAAATCCTTTTACACAAATATATATATATATATATATATATATATATATATATACACACACACACATTTAAATTTTGTGCTTGGTAAACAAGTCAAGTAAATTTACTAGAATTAGAAGACTAAGGAAACACTTAAATAATGTGACATGTTCACAAATTAATTATCTTAAGTGGCATAACGATGAAAGTATTATAATAAAAGTGTGAAAGTAATAGTTTCCCGATTTAACTTCCTCAAAAGAAAATATACAGATATGACTTAAGTTGACAAAATTTTGTCAATTATTTAAATAAAAGATATTAACAGTAAAAAAATGTATTTTCTATAATGAATGTATTTATGAACAAAATGTCTGTTAAATTTATTTTCTAGAGAGAGAATTCAAAATTATTAAATTTAGAGACGAATTTGAAAATAACTTAATTTTTTCAGAGAGAGAAAATTATTATGTTTAGTTTTAGAAAAAGAAAATTTAAAATCAATGTACTTTGAGAAAGAAAATATGGATTAAATTGATTTTTGGAAAAGAAAAAATTAATGTGATTATTTTAGAGAGAAAAAACTAAACTTGATTTTTGTAGAGAACGAAAATTTAAAATATATGTTTTTAGAGTGAGGAAATATGAATTCTGTCGATTTTTTAGAGAAAAATTAATATGTTTAAGTTTAGAGAAAGAAAAAAAATGAATTTTTTAGAGAGAAATAAAAATAAATGTGTTTGTAGTGAAAGAATATGAACTAAATTATTTTTTAGTGAGAAAAATTAATATATTTAGTTGCATAAAGAGAAAAACTAATTTTAATGAGAAAACTTAAAATCAATAAATTTGAAAAGAGAAAAAATGAGATAAATTGATTTTTTTATGCAGAGAAAATTAATATATTTAGTTTTAGAGAGATTTAAAATAATATATTTAAAAAGAGAAAATGTAAATTAAATTTTTATATAAATAAAATTAATGTATTTAATTAGTTTTATAGAGAGAAAAATCAACTTTAATTTTTTATATAGAGAAAAAACTTAAAATCAATGATTTTGAAAAGAGAAAATACAAATTAAATTAATTCTTTGAAAGAAAAAAACTAATTTTAATTTTTTTTAGACAGAGAATTTAGAACCAATGCATTTGAATAGAAAAAATGTGAATTAAATTGACTTGTTTAAAAAGAGAAAATTAATATGTATTTAGTTTTTTTTTTTTTTGTATAGAAGGAGACTCATTCTCGAGACCATTACAAGGGAGAGGGTAATGGTATCAGTTGAGTTATAATTCACTGGTATATATATTTAGTTTAAAGAGAGAAAAGTTAAATTCTTTTTTTTAATAGAGAGAAGAATTAATTAATATGTTTTGAGATAAATAAACAGAATTAATTTTACCGTTTAACATTTTTTTCTCTAACTTTTTGCCTAATACATTATATACTAACTTTGTTCAACCAAATAATGAGAAATATAAAATAGTATGGGAATAAAATTTAGTTCATGAAACATTACCTATATAATTTTCTCTCCTTAAAATTTTGTCTTCTACCAAACATGTTTTAAGGATAAATTTGTTTGTTAATTTACACGATATATTATGATTTTGTTACCATTACAAACACTAAGGATATTTTTGAAATAGAACCACAAATGTTAAGGACTTATATTGTATTTTTTTTTAAACAGTTTTATAAATATAGTGCCGTGATTTGGTTTTATTCCCTCTCTTAAGCTCCTATTGGTGGCTCCCACACAAGCTTTGGAGAAACCAAAGGCAAGAATAGGCTCCAATCTAACAATTTTCATCTTTATTTTTTATTTTACGAGAATTTGAATATAAGATTATCACGTGAACGAGCACATTCATTTTTCTTATCTGAATTAATCAATATTTAAAATTATATTTTGACTAATTTATCTTGAATTATTGTCAAACTCTTTTTAAAGAAAAAGCTTTCACAACCTAATTTTTTCTATTTTTAAAATTTAAATTCGAGTTTGAATTAAGTTGGATAACGTTTTTTCTATTAAATCAATTTTAGTTTCGTTGATTGAATACATTTATTTATGAATAAAGAGACATGGTTTCCGGATTGTATTTTATATTGATTTCATGGGATTACAATATGATCATCATCACCGACTATTATTTAATTGGTCGGAAGGATTTATGATCAAAAGAAATGAAGAAAGACCCTATAAGAACCATATCATAAGTCTTAAGTCACTTTATATAGCCTTTTACAGCTCATCATGATTATTTTGTAAAAGCAAACAAATTAGAACTCTCCAAAATCAATAAAACACTCTCTTGTCATCATCAAATCGGAGAAAGCATTGCTTCTTTTAATGTTTCTTCCTACCCTAACACTGCTTTTCTATTCAATTCAACTGATGGCATGAGTTATTACTTGGACTAAACTGAAACAAAAAAAAAATGATTTTCCCATTTTCATGGAAATTTCTTTGAAACTACCATAAATTAGTAAAGAAGAATTTTTATTTTCCTTTTCATAATACACGAGAAGAGTTTTTCAAATCTCTCTCTCTCTCTCTCCCCCACCACCCTGGACATAGACTACAATTGCTTTGCTTTGTGTTCTCGTGTCTTAGAAATCGTAGGATGTGACCACAATTAGGGTGTATTTTCAAAATTTTGAATCATTCAAACAATTTTTCAGTGAATCGGAGTTGATCGAATTTATATCATTCGCAGTTTGCACCATTTTCTGGCAGAGAGACAGCTTTGGAAAAGTAACCAATGATGATGTAATTGAAAGGACTGATTGGAATTCTGATTTATCAGATTTTGAGGATTATGTGAAGCACTTCTGCAGCTATATTTTATTCGTCTACTTCTATTTCACACAAACATTTCAAAAGTGAAGGAAAGGACAAGAAGATCTTATTCAAGCATAAAACTTTCCTTAATACAACATAGTTCCTACAACTGTGTTCCAAAATGCTTTCTTTTGTACCAAAATTCATTAGAATATGGTACGATTTTTACGTACACTTTTGTTCCCACAACACAAAAAACACTTTATGCTCGAGGGTTACTAAAGTTATCCATGCCTAAAATTCACTTGATAACTCATAAATGCAACAACCTTCCCAAATTTTCTGATGCCCTTCTCGTTGATGGGTGCACTTAAAACATCCGAGAAGGGGAAAACAGAAAACTATGCTATTCATTAGGGTTAAGTTAACCCTGATTCATTAAGCACCATGTCTGTCTTGATTGATACCATAGGGAAAAAAATCAATAAAAAGGAGTGACTAAGTTGTGCAAATTGGGTATGCTGTTTGCACATGTTGAGCTTATATTCCCCTGCACATCATCATCCAAATTCCACAATCCATCCCACAAAATGTCGTCATTAACATTCCCACTGGTTGGAGTAATATGGTAAAAGAACCCTTGTTCTTCAGTTCCAACATTTGGGTATGTTGCATAAGCCATCTCATGCCTCATATGAGGTGAAATAAGCACTCTACTATCATTTTCATCAAGCAATGAGATGAATCTTTTCATGTCTACTTGATTCATTTGTTGTTGCTGCTGCTGCTGCTGCTGCTGCTGCTGCTGTTGCTGCAGTAGCTGCTGTTGTGGCTGAAGTTGTTGAAATTGTTGCTTTCTCAGAAGGCGAGCTTTCACCTTTTCTGAGGCAGTGTCACTCGATGCTTTCCACTTTTTCTTGAAATGAGTCCTCCAGTAGTTCTTGATCTCGTTGTCTGTACGTCCAGGCAAGCTTCTGGCTATGGTGGACCACCTTCATTAGAATGATGAATATGATTAGCACTTCATTTATGCAATATTAAAGTCAAGTTTAGAACTTTTTACTATTATTCGATAGACTATGTGGAGTTCAAGTGATTATCAGTACCTGTTTCCCCATCTAGCATGTAACTCCAGAATTATGTTCTCCTCATTTGGGGTTATGTGACCCCTTTTAAGGTCTGGCCTCAAATAATTGACCCATCTCAGCCTGCAGCTTTTCCCATTTCTTTTTAGCCCTGCATAGCCCAAAAACACGTTCAAACTTTGTTAGGAGTTCAATCAAGTGAACCTAACAGCTGATTTGTGTAACTTAGAAACTTGAACAATTCCCTTGCCTATGCTTAAAGACAAAGTTGAAGCATACGTTACATTAATTTTCTGTAACCTAAAATACATTTATGTGATGAATTGATCTAATAAAGCCTGAAGTGGTGATATGATACCGATCGAACTTGCTAACAACTAAGTTATAAGGGTTATGCATGTTTATTCCTTCTTCCATGAGTAAATCACCTTTGAATCAGGAAATGAAAATGGCCACAAGGGATTTAATGCAAAAATAGGAAAAATACCTGCAAGCCTAGCAACAGAATTCCATCTTCCTTCGCCATGCAATTTGACATACTCAATTAGCAACCTGTCTTCTTCGGCTGTCCAAGGACCTTTCCTCCAACCCTCTTCTGTGCCTCCCCAACACATGAGTCCTGCCATCACTTCCAAAGACATACAAGAAAACTACAAAATATTCCTAAGTTTAAGAAACTTGATGAATATGATTAGGTAAGGTTTGCTTTCCTAATCTTGTGACATTTGAGGTTAGTGCTCCCTCTGTATTTATACCAGCACAGGAGGACCTACTACATTGTTCCATCAGTCCATTTTATGTCCCTTTCAAAATCATCCCTCATCTGTCCTCTCCAAGGTACCGTGATGTTAAAAGGTTCGCCGTAACACCTAAAATTACAAAAACACCCCTACTCATTTCTCCATAAAAGTTTAGAAAATCCATGAAAAAACACAATACTGAGATCGGCCAGAACAATGCTGTGTCCAAGAGGAATTACTGAATAACTTAATAAAAAATAGAAATAATTTGAATTTTATGATTGCTCTATGGGAATTTATATAACACTATATATAAGGATTTGAGATGCCCAGACAATTCCAAAACTTTTGCAATGTTCGTAAATTTATTTTAGTTGTGGTATAAGAGTTGTCGAGTAAATGGGTAACAGTTGATCACACGTTCCTATAAGATAATTTTAATCATCTTTTGCAATTGGTTTCACTGCAGCACCCGTTGCTCTAGCTAATTTTCTACCCTTTTCAAGTGTAATCTCTATGTTATGTTTGACTGTGCCTAAGCATTTGTTCTCAGTGTTGTGATGTCCCCAAATGCCTAATGTCATTCGTTGTTTTTTTTTTTTTTTTTCATTTTATAATACCTTTTGTCAAATGAATGAGGAAACCATCCATCTCTTATAAAATATTTGTTTGAATTATAATTATGACTAATTGAATGAGCTATAATTCAATCTTACTTAAATATTATTAATTCAATTCATCTATTCAAATTTACGATATTATAAATACAAACGGTATTAGTAATAATAGGAGTATATCATATCTAGGTAATCTTACTGTGTTTTCGATAGAGCCATTATAATTTCTAGACCTCCATTATCTATTATTAAAACCAGATAGGGTTATTTATGGAAAACAAAGGATTGTTGAGACATGGGGTGACATGTTGTAATCAGGATCATATCTAATAGATTATTTTAAGTTGATGCCAAAGTGTGACAAATACATTTGAGAATCTCATGTCTGAAGGCCACGTAGCAAGCTATGATTTATGCATCTAGACAGTATAGATTAGAGGAACTCATAGCCCTCAAGCATTCTCTTGAAAATACTCAACTAAAATAAGACTGGGTGGTTGATTTTTTTAGTTGAAAATTACTAGGAGGCTAATAGTTCTTAGCCAGGTGTTGATTTGCTCACTTGTTAAGGAGAGTGATGCATGATAATCTCCATTAAATCTTAATTAAATAAGGTGTAGTGGATTCCATATTTGGGTATTAAAGATTAAACTATGTTAAGGGCTTTGGTTGCTTTGATACGTCATTGAGGGGACAGATGGCTGTTTTGATAGCATGGTGCTATCCTCGTAAGATGTCATTTTCAAGATCTCAGATTTTAATTTTTATAAATTTATATATTTTTATGATTTTTGTAATTCCTATGTAACAAAAGAAATGGTATTGGAAGGATTTGAGCAACCCATTTTTTGGGACGATTAGTTTTCTCATTGGGACGATTAGCTGAGAGCTAATTACAATGTTCAGCATTTGATTTTGAGAAATGCTAAAGGCACTATATAATTTATACATTAAGGGGACTAAACTTAATAGGACAGGTTGGTAGAAGGACCATGGGGGAGAGAAACCATTCGACTCATGTGGGGTGGTTGCACAGAGGTTGGTACCTAGCTTGCATAGAAATGAAAACGGTGAAACAGAGATGGATACAAAAAATGACATTTTGTCAAAATACAAGAAACAGAAGTGAAGAGAAACATGTAAATATTAAAATTATAAAAATTTTTACATAAATATTAATTATTTTATAAAAATAATAAAATAATCATATTCTATAATAAAAATATTAATTAAATATGGACAAATATGTAAACATAAAAGATATAAATCTTTTTGTATAAAATTAATTAATTGAATATATTGAGATATTTTTTATTTTGAAAATAAAAAATATTAATATTAAAAAATTTTCCAATAAGATTCACTTTTCAGCTGACAACGCATGCCGTTGGTATCGGGTACGATGGGGAAACAGGAGAAATATCTAATTTGTTTCTCCCGTTGCAAACATGTTAATGACCCAAACCACTTTATTAGAGTTGTGAGGGATAAGAATAAGAATGGGGAGGATCATCAAATCAATCAAAGTGATTAAGATTAAAAGTTAGTAAAAGTAGAAAGGATCTCTCATGCGGTTTCATGCTCCACTTCTTTTTTGTTTTTATTTCTTATCTGTCTGTCCTTTTTAATATACATTAACATAACAAGTTTAGAGGTTACCCCACACTTATTCTATTAATTACTTTATTTTTTTTATTATTTGTTTGAGAATGTCTACATTGCTATTACTCATATTGCCTCTGGAGCTTTGTCTTTGTTAATCTCCATATTCATTTCCAAAAGGCACTGGACTTTAACCTGCCTAAGAGACCCTTCTGCAATGTACATATTACTTAGAAACTCAATTACAAGGCAAAAACCAAGTGGACTGAATTCCTATTGGCGGTGTTTTTAAACCCAGACAGGACCAAAGAAAAAAAAAAAGATACATATGACTATTTCCATTTCACCCATTTGATAGCATGTTCTGATATTTATGTGTTACTGTTTAAACAAATTCTTTTTTTTTTTCATAGAGATATATGAATTTTATTTTATTTTAAAATATATAATATATAAATTATATATAAATGAAATTATGATGATATTATTCGATTCGTAAAACGACTCAATCCGATCAATAAACCAATGAATTGAAAGTTGGTTGAGTTGTATACCAGTGAGGTATTAAAATTATTGGCTATTGGGGTTCAATGGTGATTTTTTACCCAAAGATTGTGGGTTTGATGGGCTATATTCTATTAGGGGTTCAAAAATTAGTAATTTGGATTTGGTTAGATTTGGCAAAACGTATCTTGAGCAAGCTCCGAAATGGTGAAGCCGATTGCCATCTCACACCATCATCCCAAACCCAGAACACCAAATTCTCATCTTTATTGGCAACGTTTCCTCCACTTCGAGAGCTTTCACAATGTCGACTTCACCAACCCTAAATCAAGTCCCGACCATCAAATCGAAGCCCCCAGTAAATTCATCTTGTGGAATCCCTCTTGATCCCCTAATCTTTCCCTTTCTTCCATGTCTAATCTACCCCATTAACCTAACCCCCATTGCCAACCATACCAACACCATTATCCAGACATAACCATGGTTTCAAAACCATCAATTCCCTAGCGATTCCGGATTCTTAATTTAGAGGAATTGAAATCGAATCTTAAAGTGGTGATTCTGGTTTCAGCTCCGGTTCTAAAATCGATGATTATGATTCTAAACGGTTTTAAACAGTACCAATTTTAGATAATTTTGATTCCTATTCTAAATGATATCAGTTCCAATTTTAGAACGGGAATAGTAAAAAATTAAAAATTAAAAAATGAAGATAAGTATTGATATTTTCTTTTTGCATAAAAAAAAATGAAAAACACAGCTGAGTAATGAAGGAATGAATTTAATCGGAAGGTCATTACGTCTTCATTGACGAATTCCTTTATTCGATGCAGGTATAAACATTTGAAACCCACTTTACTACGCCCCATGAGGCTAATTCATTTATATGTAATAATTTTTTATGATAAATATTTATTGTCTTTATTAAATTTGTAAAATAATTTATTCAATTTAGTTTTTCTAATATAAAATTTATATGTATTTTTTATAATTAAATTTTAATGATTATATTAGATTCAGTATTAATTAAAACCGAAAATTTTCTAAATTTACCTTCAAACTAACAAAAAATTTTTTTTTTGGTTGGTATTTTTAATTTTTAATGTGACTTATTTAACCGCTAGCAAATTAAAAAATATTATTTTAGAAACCGCTAATTTGAACCTTGCGGTTCTCACCGAAAACTATGAATTCTCGGTGCTTCAAAAATTATTTTAGTAAATTATTGGAATATTTGGATTTCTCATGAACACTTTAATTTTTTGCAAAATTTCCATCATGTGTATCTTAGGTCATGAATTTAATGGCATAACAAAGAAAGGGAACCGGAAAGATTACCGGTGATAGAAGGCAAATTGCAAAAAAGAAAATGCAAATCACAGGAGGGCATTTTGCCAGTTTTGAAAGCTCAGAGAGGAAACTTGCTAATTTGTAACCTACATCGGCTAATTACAATTGTCCCTATTTAATATTAGATAATTTGTGTATAGTCCCTCGAAAATTTTTTAATACTAACATTTTTCCGTTTCCGAAACATTTTCCATTTTCGAAATCTTTCAACACTAACTTAATTAATATTTATATAAAATGTTTTAAACTTTGTATATTTACAAATTTTTTTTATATTTAATAAATTATTTATTTGTTTGTTTATAATTTTTATTTTTTATATTATATATCTTATAATTAATAATAATATATCTAATCATTTTAGATTTTTATTATAAAATATATCTATTATATTATTTTTATAAAATAATTAATATCTACATAAAAATTTTTATATTTTTTATATTACACATTTGTCCAAGTTTCTGTTTCATGTATTTTTATAAAACTATTATTTTTCGGTATAGTTTTGTAAACCACCACACCAATCATTTAGAGCATGTAAATTTATTTTTTTCTTAAATATTTTCCTGTGGGATAAAATTGAGAAAAAGAATTTATTTTTAAAATCAATACTTTTTTTTTTACTTGGAACTAAATGAATTCTAGAAATATTATGAAGTTCATTCCCGATACCAATATTTATTGCTCGGAACAAGAAAAAAAAAAAGAAATAAAAAAAAACTATAGAGTTCGTTTCTAACTCCATCAACAATATGAATTTTTAAATTAAAAATAAAGAAATACCGTAAATATATTTCATATATTTCAATTACCAAAAATCTTAAATGGGTTTTAATACTAGATTTTATTTATAAATAAACTCTAAATTTTAAATAAATTAAATTTATTTTTATTTGATTTAAGTATATATATATACATATCCAACAGTGTTAACTCAGCCAAAAATATAAAACTGAAAAATGTAAATTTGGCTGCTGCATATGCATCTAACTTTGTAATTGAGGAATGCACAAACGGTTGTCTCAAGTCTCATCAATTAGATGTTTTGAGACAGATTGAAAAGGTCATTTATTTTCATTATCGCCGACCAGAGAAAAGACAAAAAGATTTGGGATGACCAAAATCGAAACTACATACACAAAACAAGTTTAACAAAATGTTTCAAATACCTAACATAAAAAATAAAAATTAAATTTGATAGTATTTGAATGATATTAATCGAATAAAAACATAAATATCGATAATAAAAATTAAAAAAAAAAGCCAAAAATTTTCAAAAAGATCCTCACTTCCTTATCGCTAAGGCTTGACCGTGCCAATTGGAAACCAGATTGGGGAGGGTGTTGGGATTGGTCGGGATATTACATCACTAATCAAATTACATAAATGATAATTTTAATCGATGGATTATTAATTTAATGGTTAAAAATATTAAAATTTTTAATTAAATATAGATTTTTAAATTTAAAAATTAAAAAAAAATTATATTATAAGAGATATCTTTAAAATAAAATCGATAATATTTAAATTTGATTAATTAGATTATAATTTTAAATATCGATTAATAATATAACAAAACAATGGTAACTCCGGAAGATGATAGTGTTCAATGTTTTTCTTTGACCAACCCAAGGGGGAGATTTTGAGCTGCCCTTAAAATCCTAGTGGTTAGGCCAGTCAAGGGTCTTTGCAAAGTGCCCATAATACGATCTTTGAAGAACATGAGAGTGCCAAAAAGATTGACTCAAGTCTTGCTAGCTGGTCAAGGGCCGGTAAAAAGAGCAAAGCTAATTGCGAAAGGAACTGAAAGGAAATTGCACGTTTTGGGACGGAGATGATGGAGGAGAATGTAGGAGAAGAATGTGAAGCTAGCTGGAATCCAAGTCAGGCTGTCAACACCGACAAACGTCTAGACATTATCCTTTTAATGAATTAATTAAATTAATTAATTTTTTAGGGTTAGGCAAACATAGCCATCTAGACGCGTACAAAATCCCACTACAAAACTAAGTGCCTCTACAGTACACTTGTCTTCTATTTTAATTACCCTCACCTCAACAAAATATGCTCCAGTGGGTCCCATTTAATTACGGCTCCTGTCCTATTCATCAATGGATATCCTGGGTCCCATCGCACATGTCAAACAAATGAACGCCGAACGCAGTGATAACAATATCAATTCGGTCCAATCGATTTCCATCCCATTCGATCCATAGAATGAGAATTTTTGGATAGATTTTTTCTTCGAATAATTAGATCGAATTGGATATAAATTTAACTCATTTAAAATTCTATTCGTTTCCACTTCATCCAACTAATTATGTAATTTAATATTTTATTATTAAAAATATTTATATGAAATTAATTAAGATAATTATAATTTCACTTTAAATTTTAAAACCTTTTATCAAAAATGGATGCGATATAGCATAAGCTTCTACCTATGACTCACTCCTCCTCACCCTTCATCCCTTTGTTTTCTCACCCATATCAATGACAATTAACATATATAAGTCAACAAATCACCGACAAAAAAATCCACCCATACATACAACCACATTGAAAGAGAGTCAATCAACAATAAAGGTAGTCAACAGATCACGACAATTAGATTAGCAACACATGCCACTCCATCCCTTCCCTCATCCACACAGTCACGGCCATCCCACCCTTGATTCCTTAACCATATAGTCATATCAAAAGAAAGAATACTCTTCGTCCCTTTCTCATCTACAAATCAATGGTCAAAATTGCAATCGAGGGTCACCTTTCATCCCTTCCCCATCACTAAACTCACGATTGCTCCACCCTTCATCCCTTCTCCAACCCCACCCATACAACTACACTGAAAGAGAGAGAGAGAGAGAGTCAAACTTTTAAAAAAAAAAAAAAGTGGTGCATCGGGTCAAGTTAGTTTTTCGTAAAAACCTATAATATCAGATATCAATTATAGGGTCAGAGTTTTGAAACAAATATGATATTAATAAAACATTTACCATATCCACCATTGTCATCCCTAATCGAATGATGACCAACCCCACCCGTACAACTACACTGAAAGAGAGAGAGAGAGTCAAACTTTAAAAAAAATGTGGTGCAACGAGTCGAGTTGGTTTTTTGTGAAAACATAGGGTCAGAGTTTTGAAGCAGATATGATATTAATAAAACATGTACCATATCCACCATTGTCATCCCTAATCGAACGGCGATTAATGTTGTTGACTTAGTAGAATTTTGATAATGAAAGGTTATAAGAAAAATAGTTCAAGAAAATAAGAAAACAATTAGAAAATTCAGAAGTCTATAGTACAGGTCGACCTGCTTAGAAAACACATCAACCTGTGACATTCATATACACAAGCACATCGACCCATTTGATGTTCTTGTCGACCTAAGCCAAATATTTTCTATAAAAACATGTCTGAACACCTCGACCTATACAAACACACATCGATTTGTAGGCTGTCAGGTGGACAAATTTAGAGTGATATGTCGACCAATTTTAAATTTAAATAGGGAAATGTCAATGTATAGAAAAAAATTATTGATCCGAACCTAAATGTCTTATAAATATGACATTCTAACACATTGACCTAAACACAAATCATGTCGACCTGAAGTAACATGAATAATGACATGTCAACCAATTCATTCTTACATATTAATCAATTTAACTTATGAATAGTAATATGTCAACCCGTTGATGTGATACATCAACCTGCTAGTTCAAATACACATCAACTTGATTTATAACACATCAATCTGAACAATGTCATGTCCACCAATTTTATACTTTGTGTCGACTAATTCAAAATCCAAATAGTAACACATCAACCTGTTGGTTAGACACATAAATCTGATGATACTTGAGTCAGAAACACATACTTCAACCTATTACTGTGCTTATCGATCTAGCCAAAACACATCAACCAATTTACTCAGACACGTCGACCAATTCATAAATGAATAGTGACACATCAACTCTTGATAAACACATATTGATCCGTCTATTATGTTCTGAAATAAACACACATTGACATAGTAAAAGTCTTATCGACCTGTAGAAACACATTGACAAATTAAATTACTCAGATCCACCAATCAAAATTCACACAGTAACATGTCGATGTATATTATCAGATATGTCGACCTAGTAAATGTCTACTCATTAAGACACACGTCGACCCGTTATCATCTTGTCGACACAACATATGAATATCGACGAATTGAACTCTACACATCGACCAATTTATTATCTGAGCAGTAATAGGTTGATGTCCACAAAATGACCTATTGACCTACGCTTGACAAAGTCTGAAACATTACACATCGAAATGGCTGAAAACTTGTCGACACATATGAACACATCAACCAATTAAAAATCACATGTCCACCAATTTTATTTGGCACAATTCCTTGTCGACCCAGAATATCCTCTTGTCAACCTGTTTGCATAGAAATATACTAAGAATATTTCAAATTCAGGTCAAAGTCCATGTTAAGCTTGTCAACCTGCGTGTATCAGAAATCAAATATGGGAAATAATCTTGAACCTAACGGACTCCTTATTTTTTCGATTTCTGAAATGTTTCTTTTTCTATCAAAGTTAACATTCTAATAGACTGCAAACAAAGTTTGATTAGCTTATTTAAAATAGGCGTCAGTAAAAAAAATAAAAATTCAGTGTAAACGAAGAAACAGTTGCAGAAACTTTAGTGACGAAAATTAAATGCGCAACGTTTGGATGCAACAACCACCACCAACCCTCAACGGATTTATTCAATGTCTCAATAAATACTGAGAAGCAGAAAATAGAGAGAGTTACGAGACCCAACAACACGAAACGAGACGAAAATTGAATTCTCTGAAAATTCTTCTTCGTGCACTTGAAAATTTTTCAATTGTCTTAATTGTCTCTGTTTATTCTCACACTGTCAAATTCGAGGAAAGCAGGCCTCAATTGTTAACATTTATTTCGTAGATTAATTTGAGTATTAAAAACTAAGGAGTGAGTATGTCACTACCTTAAGTCTAGATAAGTCAAATTCAGTCTAAGTAAGATTGAATTGTGGTGTTAAAGACTAAGGACTTTGGTTGTTATAGGGACTTAATTCCTTATTGGATGAAGTTATAATAGATTCGTATTGGACTAAGGAATGTTTGAATTTATGGGAGATTCTTTTTCTTATTAGATAATTATAATTTAGACTTGTCACATAATGGGAACTACTCCCATAGCTGCTCGGTTAGGCATGGGGCGAAAGAGTTGAGAGCTAAAATGATTGAGGGGACAAGAAATCAAGGACCTAGGAAGTGGTCAAAGGACTGAGAAGATGGGAAGCCGAGAGAGTTTTGAGGGTTCTATAATCACGGACTGGCTCTATAGTAATGGATTATTGGGCCTTATACCATCATTTGCCCTTAATTTCTAATGGTAGTTCGAAAGAGTAGTATTAGGAGTAAGTTAAGATTAAAAAAGTGGGGTATCTTGAAAAGACGTAAAGAGAAGGCAGTTTCAGGAAATGGCATGGGCACAAAAATGTAGCCTTAAATGTGGCAAATATTGATGTTTTAAATATATTTGAAGCGGAAAAAGATACAGAATTAATGTGGTCTAAAGAGGCGGATAGGACATAAAAGTAGGACGGTTTCGTGTAAGTGGCATTAAATGGAGGAGTTGACTATTTCAACCCCGAAGTATGCCGCTTCGTTCTCTGGGATTTGCATTTAAAACATTGGCTATAAATAGTAGAACATTATGATGGAGTTTCTTCAATCCATTAGATGAGGGATGGTTATAGACTAGATTTTTGATTCATAGGTGTTAAGGTAAATAAAAAATAAGAATTACAAGGGGTTGTTCATCATAATAATTCTTTTACTATTGACGAGCTAAAGACGGGAGATTTTGTACAGTGGTTTTTCTATGCCAAGCCTTTAACATGATGTTTTAAAGAGCGTACTATTGATATGAGATTCAATCAGCATGGCAGACCACCGATATGAGGTCCCATCATGGTATCGGGGAATCCAAAACCGTTGTGGCCTATATTGGTAGTTCCAAGGGACCTTGCGGTAGGCGGAGGTGCTTTCTCCCTATTATATTTCAAATTGAAAGGCGAAGACATCTTTCCCAGGTGAGGCCTGATAGAGACGGCCAAGTGCTAGGTAATGTTAGCTTCTCTTGGAAGGCATAAAAAAGGATGAGAGAACTTAATATGAATGCATCCTCTTTCTCTTTATATCTCCCACTTCCCAACTTCTATTCCTTAAATATGTAAACATCATGTTGTTTCCTTTTTCACTTGTTTGGATTCCGATTTGCTTTGTAAAGACCTTATGAGTGAATAAATAAAAGGTTTGTTTTCTTGTACCTAATCCTTTTGTTGCTTTATTCTACTGGTAGACTTAAGTGCCTGACTCCTCAATTATTCTTTTTGCATGAACTTCATCTTAAGTAGATTTCCTCAACATGTTTAAATTGTTTATTGAATCATCTATAATCAAAATATCAAAAGTTAGGTTTAACTCAAGCAATGGCTTCCATGTGCCGAGAGACTAGAACAATGTCTTGTGGTTATTGGCGTAAGTCATCGGTGTGAGAATGAATGCGAATACCTTTCAAGGTGATGGTAAGGGAGCTTATTGGCATTGCACCAAGAAAGAATGTGGTGGCATTACGCTAAGGATATTTGTTGGTGTTGCATCCCTAGCATAGATATCGTACTAGGCGTTATGCCAAGAGTATTTGAAAGCATTGTGTCTTGGATTTGTATAGCGTACCAGACATTGCACTGACGGTACCCAGAAGCGCTGTGCCTAGAGTGTGAGTGGCGTATCAGGCATTACACCAATGGTATTCAGAGGCATCGGGACTTGAATGTGAGTGGCATACCAAGCGTTGCACCAACAGTACTCGAAGGTGTTGCACCTTGGATTTGTATAGCATACCGGGTGTTGTGCCAATAGTACTCATAGACTTTGTGCCTTAGATGTGTGTGGCATACCAGACATTACGCCAATGGTACTCAGAATCGTTGCGCATTGAATTTGTATAACGTACCAAGCATTGCGCTGAAAATCTTCAAAGACGTTGTTGCGAAGATCTTCAAAGGCGTTGCGTCTTGAATTTGTATAGCATACTAGGCATTGTGCCGAAAGTACTTAGAGGCATTACATGTTCAATGTGAGTAGCGTACTGAGCATTGAATCGACGGTACTCGGAGGCATTGCACCTTGAATTTGTAAAGGGGTGTAGCACCGAGGATACTCGGAGGCGTTGCGCCTTGAATATGTGAGAGACTATGGTTGTTTTGCGTTGAGAGGGTTTGATCCTGAGATAGGGAAAACAATGGGTTCTAGGTGAAGGATGAATTGCTCGTTGCATTAAAAACATAATGTTATCATTGATAAATTGTCAAATAACAAATGTTTAAGATAGGAAAATTGTAAAAGCTACCGATAGTAAATACTCAAATTTTTAGAGTTTCATGTACGGGGAATGGGCGCGAACCGTCTAAATGGTTAAGTCAATAGGTATCAATAGGTTCTGGGGCAGATCATTGAGCGTACCCGATATGGCCTTCCTAATTAGGTGTAAGTTTGTCCCCCGATTGGGACTGTCCAGTAGCTTCAACTCTTCAGAGTACCAAGTCTCTCGATCTAAAAGTTTAGCCATCACTCTTCTATTATAGTAACAAGCCATCTGTTGTTGATATGCAGCCATTCGGGTGGATATGGTTTCCTATGGTTCTGACAAGAGGTCCAGTAGCTCCTACAGGGCGGATTCATTCACCTCCAGTTGGTATTGATGTACTCACAAATAGTAGATTCCTATTTCGACAGGCAACACCGCTTCGAACCCATAGGTTAGGTTAAATGGAATTTCCCTAGTGGCTTTTCTTGGTTAGTGCGGTATACCCAGAGGATGTTGTGAAGTTCATCTGCCCAATTACTCATCATTTCGTCTAGTGTCGTTTTAAGCACACAGAGGATTGTTTGGTTTGTTACCTCAGCAAACCCATTGGATTGTGGATAGCCAACTAATGTTAAGCGATATTAGAACTCAAACTTGGCACAAAATTCTTTGAATTTCTTATTGTCAAATTGTTTGCTATTGTCAGTAATTAGGATGCGGGGTGATCCGAACCAGGTGATTATTAAGATCCACACAAACTTCTATATCTTCTTAGTTGTAATTTGGGCTACTAGTTCTACATCCACCCACTTGATAAAGTAATCAATGGTGACAATTAAGGAATTTCCGTTGTCTATGGCATGTAGGAATGGGTCCAATATGTCTATATCTTATCATTCGAATCTGCTCTGTCGATCTGTTGGAGGTGGGTTTAAACTCTACACATAACTGCTTCGTCGACCTAAGGGTGGAATCGATGTTGATAAGGTTCCTTGTTTGTTCTAGAGAATTAAAGCTACAAAAGACCACTGGAGGTTGCTCTTGCAGAAGAGACTCTGATACTCAAGTAAAAAAAAAGTCGTTTATAGAAAGAGAGGAACATGCTGAGGAAAGCCGTAAGATAGCCCTGTGTAGTTCTATGTGCTTTTGTGAAGAGTTTTTAGAGCATATCTAGATAGTTGTCTATACTAAACATATATAGTATACATGTATGACAAATCTCATATGCATGTAGGGGTGTAAAAATCTTAGTTTTCTTATGGAGAGATCATACGAGATGTTTAGAGATTATAAGAATAATGAGTATAGACTTTGTAGATTCAAAGTCCTCTGTTTTAAGAAAGTCCCAGTTGTCTTTTCAAGGATTGAGAATGACTTTAGTTGTTATGAAAACTTATTTCCTTATTAGATGAGATTACAACAGATTCATATTGGATTAAAGAAAGTTTGAATTTATGAAAAATTTCTTTCTTTATCGGATAATTATAATTTAAACTCATTACATAATGGAAACTACTCCGATAGTTACTTGGTGAGGCATGGGCAAAAGAGCCGAGAGCTAAAATGATTGAGGGGGACAAGGGACCTAGGAGCTGGAAGTGGTCAAGGATCAGGAAGTAGTCAAAGGATTGAGATGTCGGGAAGCCGAGAAAGGTTTGAGGGTCCTACAATCACGGGCCGGCTCCATGGTAATAGATCATTGGGCCATGTATCTACATACAGCACATGGGAGGCTAAAGCAAAGAGGGAAAAATAAATAAATAAAGGAAGATACAAAACAGAAAGGAAAAAAAAAAAATAGACAAACAGACCATAGGAAAGTAACCATAACAAGAGAAGAAAAAAATTGGGCGAACAAAACAGAAATGAAACACAATCCTAATCCTAATATCATGATGCTTTCTTATAGATCCATATGAACGATTATCAACATTCTTACTAAACCTAGATTTGAAGAAACAGGAAAAAAAAAAGAACGAAGAACAAATCTCAAAACTATTGGTGTGGAAGGAGACCAAATGTGGATTTTGCTAAGCCAAACGAAAGCAATCCAAGCTCATGAGATTTCCTTGGTGTTGCAGCCAAAGGAGAGAAAAAGTGAGACAGTCAAAGGAGAGAATGAGAAATGAACTTAGAGTTTTGCTCTTAACCTATTTATGTTGCGATTTGTGATTGTAACATACATGTCGTGATTCCAAATCACATCTAAATCGATTTTTTTTTTTTTTAAAAAAGAATGGTGTTACATTCTGGAAATACGACACTGATGTCGCGTTTGGAACATGAAATCAATATATTTGGAAAAGAACTGTGTCAGTTTAATAATTTTTTTCCAAAATTATAATATTTTTGGTAAAAAACCCTATTTTTTATTACTTTAATTTACAATTTACAATTTAAAAAATAAACGGATCATGGATAAAAAGGCTAAATCTACAATTTTTATAATTGAGAGGATCTTTGTTTAAAAAGAAAAGTTTAGATCACTGTTTGTATTGGACCCTACATTCCAGCCAGCATTTTGCACCTTTTGTTTTGCCAATTGTATAAGAAAGAGTTACTTCCATTATGTAACATTATGCTTAAAGATTTTCACTTGAACAAAAAAATAAATAAATAATTCCACAAAAAATATAAGGTTTATTTTTAATTCTAAGTGTTGTTGTTTCGAACATAAACACCAAAAATAAAAATATTTATGAGTTCACTTAAAAATATATCTTAATTACAATATTATCTTAAAAATAATAACATTTTACTTTCCAAAGTTCTTTTGCTTTTTTGTTATTTCAAGATGAATTCAATTCAATTGAATTTTATATTTTATTTTTTTAATTTTAAACATAGAATTTTATTTTACAAATGAACTTTATAATTCAGCTTGGTTTCATGAATTGAATTCTTTTTTCATTTTTTTTCAAGTATAGAGTAAGTATAAATGTATTTCGAAACTAAATGTAAATTTTAGATTTTAATGATTATATTAAAATTTATATTTATAAATAAAAATTTTCGGTTTGTGACACTTTTTCACAATCTTAGATAGCTTAATAGTACATGCTCCAAAGAAAAATATTTATAAATGTATTTCACGCATATGAAAAGAGTTTTTAGAGTAGAGAAAGAATTTAAAACATATTTATTTTGATTACAAAATAAATAACGTATAAGTTAGAGAAGTTAATAAACAAACGTCTATTATTTTGTTCTTAACTTTTATATATTTATATATATTATCCCTTTATGTAATATTTATAATTGATATATGACAATATATATATATATATATATATATATGTATTTATATATATAAATATATTATCATTTTCTTAATTATTTAATATTTTGAGTTTTTTATTCGTAATAGAAAATATTCAAAATATTCAATTTGTCTGTTATTGATCGATGAAACTTTACAAATTTCATGAATATTCGATATGATATAAAATTATATTACTGAATTTAGTTTCTAAATAAACGACTAAAACACTCAAAAGGACAATTTCCAACACAGTCGACATAGATTTTCTTTTATGAATGTATATCCTAACTAACCAATATCATATGCACAAGTAAGAAACCCGTGACCCATATAAGATTTCACTCATAATATATCAAAATATACAGTTTTAAACTCTATTTCATCCATATACACTCAAAATTAAGACATATAAATTACATATAATTATAAAACACTAATTTTTATTCATAGTACATTTTAGAAAATTACTTTATAGGTGATGTTCAATGCTAACCACATGCACTAGCCACTATAGAGTTTAGACCATTTTCTAACCTGAATCATATTTGATAATCAAGATAAATCATTTTTTACGATTAAAAAATTCACAAACTATAATTTTAATTTTGATGATGCGTATAGTCGATCAATTATGAATAATTTACTTTAGGTATCTATAACTGTGACCTATATTTTTTGTATGTATCATCAAGCTGATTGCATACATAGATCATACAAGTCAAACTATTAGATCTTATACATACATAAATATGTTTATAAAGAAATGCAAATTTCCATAAATTGAGATATGAACTAAAAGCATAGTTTTTAGGGTACACGCAAAATATTTTAATAAAATTGGAAATAATTTTTTGACATTTGCCGATTAGTTAGAGAGAGGGAGAAAGAGAGAAAGAAAGAAAAAAAAAGAATGATATTTACGATTTGAAAGTCAAGTTAAAATTTGTCGGGAGAAATTGAATACAAATTTCTAATAAAATGCTCACTTATCAGAAACATTAAAATTTACTTTCAAAGTTTTACATGATTTGCAATACTGACTGGAGCACTAGATCGTATCCTCTCCGGTTGTTTCTTGGTGATCGTGTGGATCAATGTTGTTTATAGCCTGATGATCCTTTTTAGTTGATGTTGATGACAATCTTGTTGTTCTTGTGGCTTGTTCCTGCGTTTCTGACTCTTCTTCATGGGAAACCTGAGATGGGTTTCCCTTCATTTGATGGTTGGATTTTTCCTTGATGATGATTATCAGCAAACCCTGCGAAGATAGAGAAGAATCAATTGGAGCAATGTAGTCTCTCCCTCTCTGTCTTTCTCTAAATTTATGTTTATTGGATATCAATGGGTACGTGAACTTTGATTGAGGTCATGAAAAAGAGGACACACGAACAACAATGGGGGTGGGTTTCTTGGGTCCAAATTGACAAAATTACCATCGTCAAAATTATTAAATCCTAAAAGGACTCACCCCGTACAAAAAATTCCCTCGACTTAGTGCGGGTAACGGGAGGATAGACATATATATACACAGTCTTTTTTTTTTTATTTTTTATAAAGAGACTATTTTTATATCTCGAACTCATAATTTCGACATCACCAAAACCTAGTTTGGAGAATAGGAAGAGAGAAAATTAATGTAAAAGGAAATACTATTTATTGTTCCAAATTTGTTGGTCCCAAAGACAACAAAAAATGAGTTGAATTGATTGTCTTAAATTTAGTTTTTCAAAAATCTAACTCCACTTAGATTCAATAATTAAGCATATGGTCAATCTAATATAATAATTAAATGTAAAAGTAAGGAGACAAATATGTTTTTATAGTGGTTCGGCTTTATACCTACATCCACTCTTTCAGCCAAGCAAGACGGGGTCTATGTCACGCCCCGAACCGGGATCGTGAACAGCCGCCCGTTGTCCCTGGATGCCGGCTGTATTTTTACAGAAAATCGGGCAGAACCTCCCCATAAATCGGAGGTTTCCCATGTACAATTTCACCTGTATATGACATTCATCCTGTAAAAATAAATAATTGGCCATCCCGACCTCTCCAAAATCAACAGATATCCCAGCCAACATCCAGAACAACGCAAGGCTATAAAGTTCATAGCAGTCCTAGCAACAGACCTCTACTGTCATGCCCAACTAGAGCATGAGCAGCCGCCACACCGAGCGGACTTAAATTCTACGCATATATAAAATAAATTCCCAAATTATTTTTAAATATTTACAAATGCCTCAATGCAACGAAATAATCAACACGTGAGTTTCGCGAAATAAAGTCCATAATTTATACAGTCATCCCAGAAAATTTATATAAATACATTGGTCAATCTAAAACCTCCAATACATAATAATATCACCAATCATCATAGCGGAAGAGATGGAAAATATCCATACCCAATCCCAGTGGTATCTCCTCGATCCAACACTAATCCTGTGGGA
Organism: Dillenia suffruticosa; assembly: GCA_033439265.1. Lineage (NCBI taxonomy): Eukaryota > Viridiplantae > Streptophyta > Magnoliopsida > Dilleniales > Dilleniaceae > Dillenia > Dillenia suffruticosa. Next base: position 15,530,062 of record JAVTVX010000001.1, read on the forward strand.
AAGAAAGTGAGGGATGAGTATCTATGGGAGGATACTCAGTAAGTGAGGGGATTGACATCATGCTATCAATATCGAGGTGAATTTGGAGTGTCAAAGCATAAGATAAGAAAATATCCACAGTGTGCAAACCGATCATGTTATTTCAAAATCATATATAATACGCACACATCAGAAAGCAAGATATGCATCCCAAAATTTTACATCAATGTCATGAAGAACCGGCCAATGAAATATTCCCGGCAATGGTCTACCTCGACCAAGGACGGCGCATTGGGGGTTTTTCCAAATGCAAGTATTAAAGAATGGTTCTCTGCCCCAATGTTGGCCACAGACTACCCCAACTAGCCTGTAAAAAGTATATAGTGTACATATAACTAGTCGGCCGTGTATGGTGCCCCCGCCTGGTGCTAGACGGAGCCGTACTCAACATCCTCTCCGATGAGGGTCAACCTGGGACACCCATACACACGACAATCTGGCGGATACCTCCGGCCGAAGCGTATCCGGACACAAGGGTTGCCTCTACCAGATGTCCTTCGTAGCTACGGATCACAATATCAAATCGGCCGGGCACGTAGCCCCATGCATCCCATCACCAGTCGGCCGGGCATATAGCCCCATGCATAATATCATAACGTCGGCCGGGCATACAGCCCAAAACATAATATCATAAAGTCGGCCGGGCATACAGCCCAAAACATTATATCATAAAGTCAGCCGGGCATACAGCCCAAATGTGTAAGTAAATCCATTTAAAACCATGTGCCAATGCAGTGAAAGCATTTAAAACATATCAATATGTCGAAAATGTGGCACAATATACGTTTATCAAAACTCATGGATGCATATCAATAAGATCAGCAGTTAAGACACTCCAAAGGTCACAAAACATTTCATCAAATATTGGAAAGTCATAACAATCATACATTTTGCAGAAACATGTCATTTAAAAGATATTTTTGAAACATGGTTTTCAATCAATAGCGAATGTCAAAGTCCCACTCACAGTTCTACGGGAGGGAAGTCACTCCCTACTGACAAGCCAAATCGGATCTGACCGCTCGAGTCTCCAAAAGATCAACCTAAATCAGATCATCAAATTTCTGTAACATTCTATACTTAACCTTCAATTCATAGATAATCATTTCATAATTTGTATTCTATATGCATTCCACTTACACTCTAAACATATACAAAACCTTTCATCTTAAATTCAATCCTAGATTCGTCCAATTTATCAATTAGAGTCGCAATCTCCTCACCTAGGGTTTTCTCGAAGCGCCGAGTCTCGTCCGAAAGTCGCTTCGGTCACTCCAAAGTCTGTAGGGTTTCCTATCAAAACAAGGTTTATTTGTTAGATCGAAACACAGATCCGAAGCAAAACCCTAAGTCATTTACCTGCGTGGAGATTCGTGGGCTGTCACGGGCTCGTGGGCTGTCACGGGCCGTCGCGGGCTCGTGGGCCACTGGCCGAACTGGGCTCGTGGGCTACAGCTAGCGGGCTCGCTGGTCTGCGTGCTATGGGGTAGCGGGCCGGCGGGCTGGCAGGCCGATGGGCTGAACTGGGCCGCGGGCCGTACTGGGCCTACGGGCTTGGACGGGCTGTCGGGCTTGGTGGGCCCATGGGCTTGCTGCTGATGGGCCTGCGGCTAATGGGCCTGCACGCTGGCGGGCCTGCGGGCCGACAGTGGCTCGCGGGCTGGTGCTCGCCCGTGTGCTGCGCTGGCTCGTGCGTGCTCGCGCGCTGCTGCGCGCCCCTGCGCGCTCTGCTCGCGCGCTCTGCTCGCGCTCGTGCGCTGGGCCGCGCGCCCGTGCACACTCGTGCACTGGGCCGCGCGCTCGCGGCCTGGGCTCTCGCTCGCGGCCTGGGCTCACGCTCGCGGCCTGGGCTCGCGCTCTAGTGCGCTGATGCGCGCTGGTGCACGCCCGTGCACTGATGCACGCCTATGCGCTGTGCTGCTGCGCACTCGGTGGCTCGATCGCGGCTCGCGGCAGTGTGCGGCGAGGCGGAGAGAGAGCGATCGTGGAAGATAGCGAGAGGGAGAGAAGACAGAGTGAGGTAGAGAGGGAAACCGCGAGGGAAGAAGGAGAAGGAGAAGAAGAAGAAGAAGAAGAAGAAGCTGCCGGCGGCGGCGGTGGTGGCTGTGGCGGAGGAAGCCGAACGGCCGCAGGAGAGGGAATGTCGGGGAGAGAGAAAGAGAGAGAGAGAGAGAGAGAGAGAGAAAGGGGGTTAGGGTTAACCCTAATCCCCAATTGGGGACGCAGCGTTTTGTCCCAAAACGCTGCGTCTCCAAATATTGTTTTTTTTTTTTTTTTTTTTTTTTTTATAGCTTGGTGTTACAGTCTAGCCACTAGCTAATTTCTACTATAGTCGAATCAACAATATACACTCCACTTGTTGACTTCTAATCTTTATACCATGAAAAATTTTTTTGTCAAACAATGGAAGATAGCTCATACAATAATTCACTCACTCAACACATTTTTACAACTTAAACAATGCTTAAATAAATGAATATAGAGGCAGAAATTCAAAAATATAGCAGTAGGATTTTTGTGTTCATAGTGTAGAATTTGTTGCTCAGAAGTCAGAGATTTCATTGCTCTTGATTCAGGAATTTTATATTCTTTTTCTCTCTGAAAATTGCTGTTGAATATACTCAACTCATTTGAATTTCGAAAAGTTCTTGTTGATGAAAAATCTGCTTTTTCAAAATTCAAAATTCTGCAGTAAAAACTCCACAGAGTTACTATTAACAACTTCACCGACCATCGTAAAAAATAGGCTCCAAATCTTTCTTAAATAATGATATTTACCGGCAGTAAATATTTTTTATTTAAAACTTAAACATCCCTCCAATATATTCAAAAGCTGGTTGAATTATATTTATATGATAGCTCCTCAAAAAAAAATTGAAATCAATCCAGAAGTTCAGTTCCATATCAGAGTATTTCAGCATAGCTTGCTAAATTTGCCCATTTATTTCTCCATCAAAATCTCGATGAAATTGTGATATAACAACACATATTTATTGTCCAACTATAGTAATATAATGTTGAATAAATAAACTCATAAGTTATTAACCTGTGATGAAGATATCGAGTTCCAAATACCCACTGAAAACTATATTTTGTCCAGAATTTTTACTATGTAAAATGAGTGACCAAACAAATTTTAGCTGAATTTTCTCCACCATTCCAACAAGATAATTGTACTGTAATTACTTGAATTTGAAGTTCTATATATTCTCTTTGAAACACAATTTTTGGTATTGAAAGTAATTCAGCATATAGGAAGATATGAAGATCCAAATATAATCAAATGATCACTGTTTTTATATTTAGAAAAATTTCTAAGTGGTGGAATATGAATTGTTCTCATGTTGGGGTATTTTTGTATACATCTATGATCAATTATAGGTTAAGTGTAGTACCCAAACTACACTTAGCTTACTGGCTGGGTCTTTAATAGATATCATAAAATCTTAGTTTTATGACCAAATAAGATTTGGTTCCATGATCAATTCTATAATTGATTCTATCACTTTTATGTTGAATAAAAAATTCTGCACACTAAATAAATTGATTAAAATCATATGAGAGATTTTGTTATTATCAAAATTAAAGAGATAACAATTTTCTCAACAAAGTTAATATTGACAATAATTTTTTCTATATGAACTTTAATCTTCAATAATTTGAAAGTAAATAACAAATTTTTAAAGAGAGATTCAAATTTATGAAAATCTACTCAAAAGCCGATTAAACTTAAATGGTTAATATTGATCCGGTAATAATAATAATATCAACAATCAAGCTTTTATTTTTTGAGGATCGATATCGATTCAAATGAAATATATATATATATATATATATTATTTAATTAAATGGGGTTAATTAGAGCCTAGGGCTGCTCTTAAAGCCAAAATAAAAGTCAATGGGGTTGATGAATAGCTTATGTTTTTCCAAAGATTAATGGTTGGAAGCGTATATGGGAATTTAATTACTGGGTTAGAGATCAAAGTATAGGGTTATGCATTTTTCTGACAAATTACCCTTAACTTTTGAAGGAATGAGTAGGTAATTTCGAGATTGCCACGGTGCAGAGATGTGGGCTAAATGGTGGAATGTGACTGAGACGGAGGACGAGACGGGTGAGAGAAAAGAGGAAGAGGCAAAAGCCACGTGAAAGCTCTCCCAAAATGGTAATTACGTAAATTCAGGTACCCTTCATGTCTCCATCAGTAATTGGACTTCTGTTCAATGCCCACAGAACAGAACAAAAATTGGTCGAATCGGCCCTGCACGGCCCGACTCAGCAGACCTGGCTCAGTGGGCCAGGCCTGTTCAGACCAATTTTTAACCGGGCCAGCCTAGCCCAGGATATAGCCAAACCGGCCCGTGATTCCTGAGCCCATCCTGAACCGGACTGATACTGGCCGAACCCGGACTGGACCTATCTCTATTATTTATTATTATTTTTTTTTGTATATTGGAACTCGATCCCGAGTCTATTACATAGAAGAGGGTAAAGGTACCACTTGAGTCGAATCTCATCGGCACCTATCTCTATGTCTAAATTCAAAATTTTTTAATTGGAAACTAAAATTAAATATGAAATTCAATTTCAATTTCACAAAAATTATGAATTTGAAACCAATAAGAAAAAAGATGGATTTGTAAATGAACATTACTAAATTTGTGGGACCATCTAATTCTTTTTCAATTACCATATTATTTTAAGACAGAGAACATTTTACTTTGGCAGGAGTTTATTTACCTTTTCATTATTTCAAACAAAAAAATTCAATTGAATTTCGCAATTCTTTTGTTTCCAAATACAAGATTTCTCATTTGGTTACAAGCAAGCATAGGTAAATATAGTTTTTATGCGGTAAAGATGGAAATTCTTACGAGCGAACTCATATAATTTTTTTTTCTTTTTATTATTGAAAGAAATAAAGGAAAAAAAAAACAAAAAAGAAGAGAATTAGCATAATATTCCTATTTGAGAAACCATTTATTATAAGTTAAACGGTAAATACGAGCTGGGATCCGAGCTCCTTGTCCTGTTTGAGAAAGCTTTGTGCTTGTTTGGCGTGACTTTTCTTCGGGAAATGCAGAAATAAATAATTCGTTTTTAAAAAAATTAAAAATTATTTGATATTTGATTTCATAGATTTTGAAATAAGGTTAATCGGTAATTGTTAAAAAGTTAAAGTTAAATAAAAAAAGGTTTAAATATGAAAGATACGAAAATATGAATTTATAATATAAATATATTTAAAATTTCATATTTTTAAATTGAAAATATAAATGAAATAAAAAAATATATATATTTTTTAAAAAAATATGACGTATTAAAAATAAAGAGAAAAAACTCCTTATAGTAACTTTTTCTTAAAAACAATTTTTAAAATTTTTATTCATAAAAATTGAGAAGACAATCTATTTGACAAAAATTCTTAAAAAGAAGAGAAGATACAAAAAGATCTATTATCAAACGCGTGCTTGTTTCAAATAAGTTTATTTTATGTTTTTATGTAGTATATTTAAATTAAAAATTAAAAAAAATTGATAAAAATACGTAATTTCATAAATAAAATATTAAAAAATTAATTTTCTTTTGAAAAATTGCTCGACTTTCCCTAGAAAGGACCTCAAAATAATATTCCCATATAAATCTAGCCTCATGAGAATTCAGAGGGTAACGGATCTCATCTTTCTGCCAAATAATTCTGTAGAGAAATGAAAATAGGACACCAATATTCTTAAATAAATTTTCGATTTCGTATTTTGTATATAATAAAAATAAATATCGAGAGAATTTTATTTCTTAAAAATTCAATTCGATTGAAATCAAATTTAATCAAATTTAATAAATTTATCGCATATCGACAACTTATATCGAAAAATAAATGATAAATACTATGGTTTAAAATTCTCCGTATCATTTTAACTCAGAATATAATAAGAGTTTTTAACTTCTATTTGTAAGTCTTAATAAATTTTTAACTTTTTTACCTTAACATATAACTATTATAAATAAAATACAATAAATTTAAACAAAAATAAACTAAAAATTAAGCCACTTTTTCTCGGACGCAAGATTGCACAAAGCAAGCCACCAGCGTCATCTCCAACACCCACGGTCTCCACCACACGTGGAAACATTTGAGATTAAAATGTAATGTTAAAATTAGCGAAAAATAATATTTGATAAATAATTTTTAAACTTTGCGCGACACTAATAGAAGATAATAATCATAATTTTTGCATAAATAACAAAATTAGATTATTACTCTAATTGTTGATATATATATTTTTAAATAGAAACCATAAAATTCATGTATATGATGATTTAAGTACAACATTTTAGAAAAAAATATTTGAATGGGAGCTATTTACCACCTGTATCGCTACAAGAATTCTAATCGTTAATATATTAAATTCACAATGATATTGGTCATTAATTTTTATTCTTTTACTAACGTCTAGTTGGTTTAGTAATTAAATACCGATTTTTCTTAAATAAAATCTCAATTTTGAGTCTTTTGTATATGAAAAACAAGTATCAGAAGATTTCTATCCGTTAAGACCCAATAGAGAGATTTAATCGAATCCGAAATGATATAGTTATTAAACTAGAATCTACATGTCTTTCGGATTGGACTAGTTTTCGATCCATATATTTTATGGATCGATTCATAAATTAGACTATTTATACAGTCAACTCATACAAATTTGGGGGTCAATAACAAGTCAATCCTTAACTCGTGTGACCCGCTGATTTTGTTTTTAAAAAATAAAAAAATTATTTCAATCTCAATTCAAATTTTAAAAGAATTTTAATTTAGGGGTAAATTTGAAAATAGGAAAAAAAGAATATCATTTTCATGTTTATATTTTATTTATTTTTTCATTTTATTTGCTCTTTTGAGGCAATAAAAATATGAATTTACGAATCCTTAACTTTTATTACGTGGTTATATTAACTTTTATAAATATTGTGATTGATACTTCATATTTTAAAAAATATAATCATGTATTTTTTTATTTTTTAAAATAATAAAAAAATAAACGATTGATTCAATGACTCAATAGTTTAATCTATTAAACCATAAATTTCAAAAAATAAGAGTCAATATACGAGTTATGTTTAATAACTATGCGGGTTACTGAATACACGTGGTTTATTAAAAAAAATTTTATTATCTTTGTGTCAAGTCATCAATTTCCTTTTTCTTGTGTTGTGATGATTTGGTTAGAATTAAATGAATTTCGGTGGACTTGTGAAGTATAATTCTGGTTAAACTTTTGATTTTTAGGTCCGATAAAAATTATCAAATCTAATTTCAATTTTATAAAAACAAAGGATTTGTAAATAAAAAATAGAAAATAAATAGAAATAAACTCTAAAATTTTATACAAATTTCTTTGCCTCAAATAAAGAAATTCAATTGAATTTAACATTTTTTATTATACTTTAGTTAAAATAATTATTTTAAAATAAAATATTTAAAAGTTTTTATTAAAATAAATACAACTTTAAATAAAAAAAAAAAAAGGTTCCATCCCCGAACTAATATGAACTTTTCAATTTTTAGGGCTTGGAAACTTAAAAAATAAATAAATAAATAAATTCAAATTTCTAATTTGGACCTCTCCGTAGTGCCGCCGCAAACTAAGCCCCGAAAGCAGAAGACCACGGACATCATTCTCCCTCTCTCTCAGATTTGCTTTGCTTCGGTCTCCGATTTCTTTAGGTACTTCCTCCCTCCTCCCTCCCTCCCTCACTCTCTCTCTCTCTCTCTCTCGTCCTGCCCATTTCGTGGTGACAATATATATAGTTTTATCTTTTCTAAACCTGACTAATTTAGGGTTTTCTCTTATTTATGTTCTATATCTATGAATTTCTGGAATCATTTCTTCTTCTTTCTTTCTGGTTTTTATTTCTTTATTGTGATTGTTCTTCAAAATTTGATTTTTCTAGGTTTCCTTTTGTAAACCCTCAATGGGTATGTTAGTTAGTTCATGGGGCATTCATAGGTTTTTTTTTTTTTTTTGGTTCAAATTTTATTCTAGTCGATTGGAATTAAAATACTAATGACAAAAATTTTAAATGGTTTTCTAAAATGAATTTACTGGTGAAATGTTTGTATAGTGTATGTCGAAATTTCAAGAACGATAGTTAGGTTTTTCGAACTTCTATATATGCGGTTTCTGCTTTTAATGAAATTTTAGGTGTCTGTCACTAAAAGGGAGAAAGGGGGTTGTGAATTAGGGTTTAGTGGTGAAGGGTCAAATTTTGATGGGGTTATGAATTAGGGTTTAGTGGTTAAGAGTCAATTTGATGGGGTTGTAAGAGAGGATTTACTTGCTGTGATGGTCAAATATATGCGGATGCTAACAATTGGCAGATTGGTCTTAGGATAGGCATTACTGGCGAGAAAGAAGGGGTATTCTCCTGGGGTGCTGCTTGTTCCAATGGGGTTGGTTTTCTTACATTTTGAGCATATCCAACCTAAGTTAGTTTCATAAAATTAGACCTAGTCCTGAACTGTGAGTAAGTTCGAAGCGCATGAATTCCATCTAAATTTGTTCAGGTCAGTATTGTGGTTCCCAAATATTTTTTACACAAAAAGGAAAATCTGACTAGATATAAAAATTTTAAAAATGTACAGAATCTATTTTAACAAAAGTATTTAACTACCGGTTCAAACGTAAGTATGCCAACTTACATAATAAAATGGGAAAATAGTCAGAATCCAAAATTATTTAAATCTTCAATTTTTTTATTTTGTTATACATTCTACAGAAACTTGTTTAGAATAAATAATAAAATAACAAAGTAGTATATTGGGCTGGTGTTTGTGTTGTTCAAATCGCTGGTGTTTGTGTCTTTTAAATTGCCAATTATTAGCAGATTTTCAGGGAATAGTTTGAGTGATTTGAGAATATGATGTTTATGTTGTGATTAATTTTAAATGCATAAAATTGTCAGTTTTGGGTTTACTTGCTGTGATGGTCAAACATACAGGGCTGTGAATTAGGGTGTTGGTTAAAGCTTTACTTTCTCCTTTTCTGCTTTAGAGATGAAGAAGAAGAAGAAGCAAAAGACTGTATCAAGTGATACTGATCAGGCTTTGGATATCAAGTCTGTGATTCATGAGAACTCGCTGTTCTTCGACAAGTTAATTGAGCTTATCCCGGCGAGGTTCTACCTTCCCACCAGTGACGCAAACGAAAATAAGCCTTGGTTTCATGGGCTCTCCAAAACTGCCAAGGCTTCTGTTAAAAAACAATCTAGGGAGAATCTTAAGAAAGCAAGAAGAGACCGCTTAGATCCTGAGAAATCCACAGCTACTACTCTAGACCTGCTGAATCAAAGCTTGGAAAATCAAAAGGCTGTCAACAAAGAGAATCAGGATAATGATGAAAGTGAAGGCATTAAAATTGATGAGGATAATAAATCAGCAACTTACGAAGAACTTCAGATACGACTACGGAAGCGAATTGAAGAACTCCGATCTAGTCGCGGAGGAAGTTCAGAGAAATCTAAGATGAAGAACGAGAACAAGAAGAGAGAACCTGACCAGAGGAAACGTAAAAGAGATAATGATCAGGAAGAAGAGAAAAAGAATAAGAATAAAAGCAATGAGTCCATGGAGAAGGACATGGAAGAGGCTGCAAAAGGACTTGCATTTAGCCATGTAAAACTTGGGGACAAGGAAGAGCTTGGTAAAAAGAAGAAAAGGAAGGTCTCAAAGTTGAAGGAACTTGAGAGGGTGAAGAGGTTAGAGGAAGCAAAGAAAGATCCTGAGAAGGGAGAAAGTATTGCAAGGAAGTATTCGTGGAAAGCAGCAACTAGCAGAGCAGCGGGAGTGAAAGTTCATGATGATCCAAAGTTGTTGAAGCAAAGTATACAAAAGGAAAAGAGGCGGCATGATAAGAATGTGGAAAAATGGATGGGAAGAGCTGAAAACACACAGAAGATGAAAGCTGAGAGGCAACAGGTTCGGTCAGACCATATAAAGGAGAGAATTCACCAGAAGAAGATGCGCCGGATAGCTAAGAGGGAAAAGAAACTCATGCGACCAGGGTTTGAAGGGCGCAAAGAAGGTTTTATCAATGAGGATCAAGCGTGAGGTGAGTTGTTTTGGAAGATTCCTTTCTCCCTCAGTGAATTTCTTTTACAATTAATGTTTCTACATGTTTTGAGCTAATGTCTCAAAGATACTTATCTACTGGAGGATTTTTGTGTTTCAAGATTTCCGGGTTGTCAACACCTACTAGGATAGTGCATTAAAGCTGACATCAGGTCAGGAATATTTCACTGATTGTAGGTACATTTTACATTAGCATTGTGAAAAACTTGTGGGAGAATCAATATGAACAATTTTGTGTGTATTCACTTTCAGTAACTTGTGCCGTGCATGTTTTCTATGATACATATCACTGTATGATCAACAGTCTGAGTCTCCATATAAGTTGATTGATTTACTCTAGTTATTATGTAAAGATGGTGATTTTGTTAATCATCCAGGGTACCAAGAGAAGATACTTGTCTATTTGTTCTATTCTTTTTTTTTTTTAGTACTGAAATATCTAATATGGGGATACTCTTAGATTTTAGTCCTTTCTGAGTTAAGAGATGTAACTAGGTTCACACTTATTTCCAATATTTACATGAAAAGATAACATTTACCCCCATGGTATTTTTTAGCTTGACGTATCTTTCTGTTTAACATATTTTTGCTCACACAAATAATTTTTTAAACAATATAAGTGCGAAATAGTTGTGCAATTCTTGTTTTCATCTTCCATGAACCTTGTAATCTGCAGTATTTACATAACTGGTGCTTGTTTGACATTCTTAGCATTGCACATGCCTTTTATTTTGGTAAGGGCCCAAGTGATCAGTTTAGCTGTTTGATGATTGCTTTTTGTGCAATTCACTTTGTGGTTGAAAACTTCTCCATGGTTGGTCTAGCATGCTTAATATATTGGGAGTTTAACCTTATGTTCTTATTACCCAAAACAACAGCATCTCTTTACTTCACCTCGATTGGAACGTGTGCATTTTGTCGATATGGCTAACCTAAAACCTTTAGGGAAAGTTACTATCCTTTTTACAGCAGAATTTACTAAATGCTTAGTAAATCTAAGGCAGTTGCATATGAAGAAAGAAATCTTTTGGATAAATTTGGAGAGTGTCACCAATCCATGCACCAGTAATAATACTATGATACTGCTTAGATAGATATATCAATGAAGTTAATTTCCTAGCATCTCCATCATCCAAGTGAAAAAATTTTGGTGCATTTTTGGGATGCATATGATCAAATTTTATATGCTATCACAAATTTGTTTGGTTTCTCAAATTCTCCTCGAGTTGTATAAAGCTTGGACACTCCAAAAGAGAAATTATGTCTATGTCCAACACTGAATTGGAGATAAATCCTGAGTTATGCTTGCCACATGCATACCGGGCGTACCATGGAGTGTGCGTGTTTTATTTGTTATTCTTTTAATACCAGACACTTCTTTGACATTCATTACACTTTTGGGATGCCTTTTGAATATGACATATCAGGAATACACAAATTGTTTAAAATAGTTATATCCGAACTATATAAAGTGCGTATTTGCTAAATCTGTAATACCCATTGGCAATACTAGCTAATATGTATGTTACTTTTTTGTAGTAATTTACAATAGTAGTTATATCTAAACCATACAAAATGCTTATTTCCTAAATTTGTAGTACCTATAAGTGACACTGACATGAATTTTAGGTGTCTGTATAAGAATAATTTCTCAGGAGTTATGGCATATTTGTGTCCATGCTTCACATCCAGAGTTACTTCTATACTAGGGAAACATTTTTAAAATTAGACCATTTAAATGTCTGTTGACACAGAAGTCAAAACTGCCCACAACAAAATGATAGTGTTGCTCAAGATTGGAATCTTGTCAAATGGCTTTCTCTCTTGTTTATCGACTAAGAAAAGGGGGAGTCTTCTTGCATTTTAATCTCATAGTAATTAATTTGTGAGATCTAATAAGACTCAAAATTCGGCACATAGTTTTATCAAATTAAAACAAGTTTAATTGTACATGTCATGGAATGTCTGCTTAAATCCCACATTGAAGGACACCAATAACTATTATTGTTTGTATTTTTTTTTTTGGGGGGGGGGGGGGGGAAGGGTTATCTCCTCCAATACTTGATAAATTCGTCCCCTCCTATTTAGCAGTAGAGGGGAGGGAGCTATTTAAATATTTTTGCTTTTCTTCTAAATGTGTACCCTTCCCCTTTCATTCACCTTCTAAACAAATGAAGTTGGTTTCTAAAGGATGATACACCGCCCCCCACCCCCCCCCCCCCCACCCCCAAAAAAAAAAAGGGAAAACATCCTTTAGCCGCTTGATGCAATCAGTCAAAGTTGGTTTTGAGAATAATTGTCTCTGATGCTTTGGCATTATGTTTTGCTGTAATAAGATTGTTTCCTAAAATATAGCGGTAGTGTACCTTCTGTCTGTTTCATATATGGATAGATATCTTCTTCTTTTGTCAAGTATAAAATATGCAGTTAATCCACCTATCTTTGTAATTTTTTTTTGGACAATTGACTCTATGGTATCTAACCTGCATAATGAAATTATGTCATCAGCAATGGCTCTTGTGTCATTCTAAGTCTCAGTTTGTAATGGTATTCACAATGAATGTTGGATGCACCTGGGATTGATGACTAAATTGAATGTCATTCTGTCTCCTTTCATTCTTCACAATGAGCAGCAGCTTCGTGCACCCCCCCCCCCCCCACCCAAAAAAAAGAGTTGGATTATAAGTGGGTCATTTTTCATCAGTGGCAGTGTACCCCTGCCCTTGTCCAGGATAGCTTTTGTCACATCTCAATCCTTCACCTTCAAGTCTTCCCCTGGTGCCTAAGTAAAGACTTGTGGCCAGTTGTCTAACTGGAGAGTCTGGCGTGTTGAACTCAGCCTTGCAGATTCTAGGTTCCTTGTCTGGTCGGGTAAGATTTTGAAGGAGTGAGTCCCGATGTTATGGAACTTATCTCCTCCTAACATGCTTCTCGTCATAAATGCCCGTTTAACTAGTTTTGATGAAAATTTAAATAACTCTTCAATCCTGTAATTCTGCTGACTAAAATAATGAAAAAACTCAGAATCATTTTTAGTTCTAGTTACTTCTTATGAACCTAAAATAATTACTCATTTATTCATTTGAATTTATTATTATTATTATTATTTGTAATTTGGAACATTTGGAGGACATGCCAAATGCGCTTTCAAACAAGTTTTATATACACAAAATGATGAAAAAGAAAAGACCAGACAATTAAATTATCCCACGTTAACATCACAAGACTACCTTACCTTAATTTACACAGATGAGAAGACTCCAAACGAGAGACTAAAACCCACCTACTAACTGACAAAAAAGAACTAAAACACCCTATGAACACAACAAATTGAAGGATGAAAACAACAAAACAACGTTTCTATCATACACACCGTTGTTTTGTTTTTATTTGATTACATTTCTTTGGTTCACTTCAAAGTTGTCACTCAAACGACCCTAGTCGTCGCCGGTGCTGCCTCGCTTTTGCCGGTGGGATCTCCCATTGCATAGTCGGTGTTCCGATAGCCCGGACCATATTTGCTGCTGAATATACCCGCATGAAGCAACAAAATGTACAAAAATTGGGTGACAGTAAGGATAATGATGAAAGCCTCCAGCACTTTCAACCTCCATCCTCTGTGCCCTCCTATGTCTATCTCCTTCCAGGCAAACCTGTTGGGGGAAAGGTAAAATTATTTAAAACAATGTGTTATTGATTTATAGTAATTAAGGGGTTGTTCTTGGTATTTACCCGAATGCGAGGGCTGTCAACGCCCAAGCAACTAGTGCTGATGATCCCGCTGCAGCTAGACTATCGCTCCTCCATGCTCTGATATGGTTGGCACCGGATAGTTTTGATGCCGCACCTACTACACCCGCTAAGAGTGCGAAAATCAGAAAGAAGAAGGTTGCAGGATTTCCTCCTAGACCTGAGAGAGAGAGAGAGAGAGAGAGAGAGAATCCGTTAATGACATATGACATTCTATTGAAGAGTACTCTTATCTACCAATCCATGTCTATTGACACACCAATCCATGTCTATTGACACAAGCCATTCAAACTCGCGTAGATTGCGAGTGGCACTTCCTCATGGGTCACGACATTCAAGCTAGGGAAAGCGGAAAAAGTTGAGAGAGAGAGAGAGAGTATACCAGGGTGGTTAGCTTGTCCATTTATATATTTATTGACCGACCAACTAGCGAAGCCAAGGACAACGATGTACATGGCAAAGTTGAGAAACAACAATGGCCCTGCTAAATTCCTACCTACTGTTTGAGCCATCTCTTCTGAGCTTTTTCTTCTTTGCCTTCCAAGACTTAGAAAGCAAATACACCCAAAACTTCTCCCTCAAATTGGGGGGGCGGGGGGAGAGAGAGAGAGAGACTTGGTTTTTCGAGCAACTTCTCTAGCTTGCGCTAGCTTTAGCCCTTAGTTAAGTAGGGAAGAGAATGTTGGTGGAACTATATAGAGGTGGCTTAAGCTTTATGTAATACGTGTCAATCCGCTTTTCTTTTGGATGTACAGCTGGTAGGACACTCGTCATTTTTCTTTCTTCCCTTTCCCGTTAAAAATGTAGCACACCCCCCCCCCCCCTCTCTCTCTCTCTCTCTCTCTTATCTGCATTATCCAATAGCCGAGGGGGGATCAAGATTGGTCTTCTCCAGAACAATCATTTCTTGATAGTAAATACCACGCAAAGTAACAATCTATGGGCTTAACAAACTATGGGCTTTCTTTTTGTGGATTTTAAATGTAGTCAATCAGTGAGCGACGCATGGTTAATTCGCATCGAGAGATGCCTCTTTATCCAAAGTGGGGAGGATCAAGATTGGTTTTCTCGGAAATAATCATTTCTTGATGGTAAATAGCCCCACGCAAGGTAACAAACCATGGGCCTTTCGTTTTTTGTGCATCTTATGGGCCTTTCTGTGAGCGACGCATGGTTAATTTTCTTTTGTTTTCGTTTTTTTCTTATTATACAATTATTATTGAGATCACTGGATTAGAAGAAAAAAATTTATATCACTAAATTATTCATTTAAAAACTTAATTTGTCTGTGTATAACATCAAAGTTGTCCTTAAAAAGACAGTTTAATGATCATAATATTTCTCTCTTAATTTGATCTCATATTTGAATATCTGTATAATTAAAAATATATATATATATATCAAAGTTTTAATCATTTATTATTTATGCCCTCTTTGTTTAGTAGTTAAATTATTGATTGATTCGCTAAATTAATTAATGTTGATATAAAAGTTTTTGATATTTTTATATTTAATAAATTATTTATTAATTAAAAAGAAAGGGATATCATAGAGAAGCTTCATGGGCATATGAATGGGCATCGGATTCCCAAGGATATCACTGTTGTTAGGATTGGCTCTATGAAATATACTTTTGTTTAAAATTTATATTTTTGAATACGGTTAATGTGTAAAGACTTTTTTCGCCTCAGACTTTTAGGTAATACCCGCCCAACCATCGAGGGGATGCGAATAAGAACTTGTCAACTAGGTGGGTCCCACCAAGATTCGATGTTTATCGAGTTTGGGGCGGGGCGGGGCGGGGCGGGGCGAGGCAGAGCCGAGAAACGGATATTTTTAATTATTTGTAAATGGGCATATTTTCGGAGAAAAAACATTTAAATTATTTTTAATTATTTAAAAATTAATATTTAAGGAGAAAATAATATTTAAAATTATTTTTCTTAAAATTTTAAAATGTAAGTTTTAAAAAAAAATCAAAAATAGAATACTAATATTAGAAAGTGTGATACTAATTATTACTATTATTTTAAAATTATTTATATTAATTGAGAATAATCATTGGATTCGATTCATTTCGATTCAATCGGATTGACTCAGGTTAAATCCGATGGGCATCATCCGGTGTCAATTCAATACGTGTTGTTAGGTGGTTGGAAGCTAATTAATCAATGGTTTCCTCTGTCCAAATAAAATAAAATCCAATATGAGAGGACAATGAAACAAATTTTAGAAAGTCATTTTGGCTATTCAGTCTTTCTTGCATAACAAGTTGTTTCAATATTTTCAATTCTTGAATAATGGGAACTTTAATTATTCTTTTAAGTAATTATTGTTTGACATAAGAATTATATTTTTTTCTGTTAATTAAAAAAACACTACAAGCGAAGATGGGATATTATTTTAATTTATTAAGAATTTATAAAAATAAGAAATACTTTTTTATGTATGATTTGAGGGAGAATGAACCGGGAATATGCCGGAGAGAGCACGTGAGAAGAAAATGATGTGGCGTCATATTCTCTACCGCGGAGTGCACCGAGATGGACCAGTTTCGACGTCAACTGTCAACTGATCCGCCAATCAGTTTCCCATCTTGAGATCTCTGATCTTTTACGTAGCAACATCGGAAGCGTATGGTGAAGCCGACGCTTGTAGATCCTGACCGGAGCAACATGTGTAAAGTGAAACTGAACTCTTACATTATTCAAGGGACGAAAATGCCCTTTACAGCTCCCATCCAATGGTGTCTCGCCACGTTGCAACACAATTTTTTTTTTTTTTACCTTATTTTTGAGCCCCCTCAAGAAACAAATTTATGAAGTGTTTTAATTTAAACTAGACAATAGGTTTACCGGGGTATTCACTATTATAAAAAATAATTATTATTTTATATTAATAAAAATTGAGTTTACCCTTAAATTTTCATTCGAAACGGCTTGCATTTGAACAACTTGTATTTAATTTTTAAATTAAAATGCATAATGAATTTATGATTTGATTAGTTCTAAAATGGGAGAAAAATTTTGAGACACGAATTTGTAACCTAAAATCATATTAAGATTTATATTTCATATAATTTTATTATAAAAATTATTTAATTAGTCGTTACGGGTATAAAATTACTTTTGTTTCGAATTTGTTGCCTAAATTTATTGAATTATCATTGAAAAAAGATAATATTATTTGTAATGGAATTATTATTTTTTATTTAATAAGAGAATTTTGAATTTAAATTTATATAAATTAATAATTTTCTCATTTAAAAATTATTGATCTTACCAATTGTAAGCAAGAAGTTTGAATTTAAAATTATATAAATAAATAATTTTTTTCAATATAATTATTATTATGTAAATTGATAATTTTTTCGAACGAACTTGAATACCAATTTGTCCGAATAAAACAAATAATACTTACGGCAACAGAGAGTTTGACATTTTTCAAAAATCAAAATAAAAAAAAAAAAGAAAAATCACTAATGGAACCAAAACAGGGATTGTTTCTCCCTCTTTCTTTTCTTTCTTTCCCGGTTTTTCTCAATCTTTCCCTCAATCGTGCGTGAACAGGTTCATTTTCTTCCCCACTTCCTTCGCCACTCACTCTCTTCCTCTGTCTCCCCTTTTAGACTCTTGCTCCCTCTTCTTAAGGGTGGTGTGCCTTGATTGCTTGCCACCACACCGTATTCATAATCTTGATCTTGCATAGAGAGGATGAATTGAAGGTTAAAATCAATCAATCCATGTGTTTGAACCAATCCTACAAGTGTCAAACTTCTTTATCGGCTTCATCAATTCTTAATTTGTTTACTGTTTCCGGCGAGAGTTTCCTCAGTGGTTCAAGCAATGGTTGTTTAGTGATCCAAGCAAGCCAGAATAATGATGATGGAAGTCATGTCATCTGATCAACGGGAGATGACATTTGTAAGGTTATTAATTTTTAATCGGTGCATCAAATCGATGGCTAAAATTAAAATATAATTTTAAAAAAAAATTATCAGTCAAAATAATTTTATATTTTTAAAATAATTTGTCCAAATCAAGATTTTTAGAATTTTAAAAAATTAGTTGTTAGGGTTTTGTTAAAACTTTTTTTAAAAAATAATTTTTCAGAATTGATACTAATATATATATGTATGTATGTATGTTTGTTTGATTGTTTAAAGTCATCAATTTCAAAATTTTCTAAATCCCTAAAATTGATTTTCTGATTTTTTTTTAAAAAATTAGGATTAGAATTATCACAATTATTATGAGTGAAATTTCATTATTATATTATCCATACATAATCCAAAAAATTTTAGCTAAAGAAACTCAACTTGGCAATTTATATCATAAATATTAGGGGTGATTAAATATATAATAATAAAGTTTTTATATGATAAACTACCGAATAAATTGTAACCCTTAGTCCATACTCAGGAGAGTCGACTCCTAAATTAGATCTCATGATTGATTGAATTGGATTAATCAGATTTTTAAATATCGATGATCAAATTTAAAAAAAACCAATGAGACAATTCCAAAAATAATAATTTTATTTAATAGGATAATAATATTATATATAATCACCAAATAAATTACATAACACGAGTCAACCTTTTACCAAAGAAAACTTCCGGAGACAACACCACCACATCATTCCTACTTGTAATCTTTCCCTATGAAATGGTTTATGGGTTGCTCAACCTATACTCCATATGTTTAGTGAGATATTTTATATATTAAGTAACTTAGAACACACTAAATATAATTATGAAAAAATTGAATACTTTCATACTTTTTGCACCATAACTAGCAATATATTCAGACATTTCGTGATTTTTAGGTATATAAACGTTACGTTAGATGTTTTCTAACATAATTAAAATTTAATTACTACAAAGTACTATCAAGAATTATTAATAACATTTTATTAGCAAAATGTTTGTGCCCCGATTCACTCCAATGTGGGAATCAACTTGGTATTTCGAAACCAAATTTCATAAAACTAATTCTTGCTTTTAAGAGATAATCGGTAATTTTAATTCGATTTTTGATTCTGATTTTAAACATTTCCTCGAGAGGTTCAAGAGGTAATAAATACTTTTAATTCAATTTTTTATTCTAATTTTAAATATTTTCCCGACAGATTCAAGAGGTAATGGATAATTTTGAACACCTCCCCCCACATATATGTTTTAATGTTTAAAATCAAAATTTATTTGAATTCAAAAATAAGATATTTGTTAATTATCCATTACCTCTTAAATATTTATTTATTTATTTATTTTATATTATAATATTTTTTAATTAAGATAAATTTTTTAACAAAAAATATATCAATTATTTACACTAAATTAACATTTTCTTATGAAAGTTTTGAAATTATTATTATTTTACTAATTAGAGATGGCGGAAAGATGCATATTTGACCACATTTATCACTTTTGTCTTTTCTAAAACCACCGTAGTTGAGACGATTAATAATTTATAAAATATTTTTTGATTTTGTATTGAATAAAATAAAAAATAAAAAATAAAAAATTAGTAAAAAAAATAGATAGAAAATAAATTTAACAGACAGGGGGGGGGAAGCAATTTCAACTAAGAATTTCTATTTTCTTACTTTTTGTCAAATTTCATAAATTCTTTTTTTATATAACTGAGATGATAAACTGAATTTAGTTTTCAAATTTTAATATATTTTCAATAAAATACTTATGAAATTATGTAAAAGGAAGTACAACGACACTGTGAATGGAGAGAGAGAGAGAAAGAGAGAGAGAAGAGAGAGAAGATAGAGAAGAGATAGAGAGAGAGAGAGAGAGAGAGAGAGAGAGAGAGAGAAGAATATCAGAAAAGGGTGATGTACTTTATCTTAAAAGCTTGTGAAGACAAACCGCTTCCAACGTCCACATCTCATCTTAAACACACTCTCCACTCTACCCCTCACTTCCATTTTAGCTTTAACCTCACCTCAACCCCCGCAATTCCTAATCAAATTCCACCGTCAGGGGCATTTTGGTCATCCTAATCTCACATTTTTACCTCTCTCTCTTCATCTCGGGTTGAAACAAAAAGCTCCCCGATTTCTGCTCCTTTCCGCCATGAAAATCAAAACTTCTTCAAAACTCCAAACAAAACCCTAATACCCTAACCGGTCTCTCCCTCCCCCTCTCTCTCTCTCTAAAACCCTCTCTCTAGAATTTAAAAATGGGCTCCTTGGTGCCATTTCAGGACCTAAATTTGCTTCCAGAGGCACCAGACCCAGTAATTTGCCCTAAGCTGGAGCCCAAGCTCGAACCACTCGACGATTTTCCTTCACCATTTCCATCTTCAGTGAACCCTAGCCCTAGTTTGTTATCGAAGACCTCAATCTCCGAACCAAGCCCTAGCTTCGAAGTCACCCCTTCTTCCGATGATACCAATGTCTACACGGAATTCAGCCGAATCTCGGAGCTCTTTCGTACCGCATTTGCCAAGCAAATGCAGAGCTACGGCGACATTTCCGTTGTCGATCCTAATTCTCGAGCAATTGTTCCGGTCAACAAAGAATCTAGGGTTTCAACTTTGATTGTTCCGAAGAAGAAGCTGAATCAACGCTCCTCTGAGCTAGTTAGGGTCACCGATCTCAGTATCGAAGACCAGCGATATTTCCGAGACGTTGTGAGAAGAACAAGAATGATATATGATTCTCTGCGTATCTTTTCGGTGGTGGACGAGGAGAAGAAGAATGCGGGCTTACCTGTGAAGCGTGCGCGTGGAGATTTGAGGGCTGCTGCTGCAATGAGAGGTCGTGGGTTGTGGTTGAATCGCGATAAACGAATTGTGGGAACAATTCCTGGGGT
Source organism: Dillenia suffruticosa (assembly GCA_033439265.1). Taxonomy (NCBI): domain Eukaryota; kingdom Viridiplantae; phylum Streptophyta; class Magnoliopsida; order Dilleniales; family Dilleniaceae; genus Dillenia; species Dillenia suffruticosa. The sequence continues at coordinate 15,550,810 of JAVTVX010000001.1, forward strand.
TTACATTGGTGATTTGTTCTTTTTTAGGATGGAATTATGTGTTGTTGGATTACATGGACAGGTTCAGGCAGGAATTGATTATGTTCCTGCAAGTCAGAGCTCGAATGGTGAACCAATTGCGACCAGTGTAATCGTTTCAGGTGGGTATGAGGATGACGAAGATACAGGGGATGTGATAATTTATACAGGGCATGGTGGGCAGGACAAATTTGGTAAGCAGAGTGCGCATCAGAATTTGGAAGGTGGGAATTTAGCATTGGAGAGGAGTATGCATTATGGGATTGAAGTGAGAGTCATTCGGGGGATAAAATATGAAGGCGGTGCTTCTGGTAAGGTTTATGTTTATGATGGTTTATATAAGATTCTTGATACATGGTTTGATGTTGGTAAAAGTGGTTTTGGTGTTTATAAGTATAAGCTTGTGAGAATGGAAGGGCAACCCGAAATGGGTAGCTCCATTCTTAGGTTTGCAGGGAGCCTTAGGGCTAGTCCCTTGGCGGCAAGGCCAAAGGGCTATGTGAGTCTTGATATATCAATGAAAAAGGAAAATGTGCCTGTGTTTCTTTTTAATGACATAGATACTGATCATGAGCCTTTGTATTATGAGTATCTTCCGAGGACCGTGTTTCCTCTGTTTGCTTTTCATCAAAGTGCTAGCAGTGCAGGGTGCCAATGCGTTGCTGGTTGTAATGATGATTGCTTTTGTGCTTTGAAAAATGGCGGTGAGTTTCCTTACGATCATAATGGAATGCTCCTGAGAGGGAAGCCTTTGATTTTCGAATGTGGTACCTTTTGTAGCTGTCCGCCTACTTGTAAGAATCGGGTGAGCCAAAAAGGAGTGAGGAATAGATTGGAAGTGTTTAGATCAAGGGAAACTGGTTGGGGAGTTAGGTCTTTGGACTTGATACAAGCTGGTGCTTTTATCTGTGAGTATGCGGGGGTAGTTCTTACAAGGGAGCAGGCATTAGTATTTACAATGAATGATGATACTCTAGTTTACCCAAATAGGTTCACAGATAAGTGGGCAGAATGGGGAGACTTATCTCAAATATATCCTGATTATGTGCGACCCGCATATCCTTCCATTCCACCTCTGGATTTTGCAATGGATGTGTCTAGGATGAGAAATGTTGCTTGTTATATCAGCCACAGTTCGAGCCCTAATGTGTTGGTGCAGTTTGTTCTGTATGATCACAACAACATAATGTTCCCTCACCTTATGCTATTTGCAATGGAGAACATTCCTCCTCTGAGAGAGCTTAGCCTTGATTATGGGGTGGCTGATGAATGGATGGGGAAACTTGCTATCTGTAACTAGAATAATTTTGGAAATTTGATCCATTTTTGGTGGTTGAAAACAGTGATTCGGAAGACCTGATCAACCAAGGTATAAATTTGTTCCTTTTTGGCTTTAATTAGCACTTTCTTTTGTGCTTGAATGCATGTGAAGATGCCATCTTAAATTTATCTCTGAATCATACTTATTTGAAATATTCTATCCTGCCTCTTTTTTCCTGTGAATTAACATATTAGCAAATTATAATTTATATCTGAATTCTTCATTTTTGGTCCGAACATTAAAATACTGTGAATGAAGTTTCCTTTCTTGTCCTGATGATCCTGCTTTTTTGTTGCCCTGTGTAGTAGTTGTTGAGTTTCTTCATTTTCTTTATGTTTTTGGGGGTAACACTTGCTATCATGACTGTTGGAACTGCCTTTTCCCTTGGCAAGTTTACATGAATTGCAGGGTTCTAGTGTGCTGTTATGTGCCCTTCTGGGTTTTGCTTCGCTTTAGTTGCTATTGTGTAATGTTTTGAACCTTTAGCTTTTTCCATGAATGAAGTTTAGTGAGCCGATGCGATGTTTATTCCACTAATCATTACGCCTCAATAATCTATTGCACTACCAAAAATTTGGTACTTGAAAAAGTCATTGCATTCTGTGATGTTGTATCTCTGTTTCATGTTATTTTTCTGATTTAGTCCTGCAAGTTTGAGATTCCTGATTATCTAATTTTATCATGCTTTGGTCCATGGATCATATGTTGCTTAGAATGCCAGGTGGAGCAGTTGGTATTGCCCATTTGCTAGGTGCTTGTAAGGTTGTCATTCTAGAGTTTTCTTTTTCGTAGCATAGGAGTTCTAGCTAATCTTGTGATTGCTGAAGCAGGAGGCCCTTTTTTTCCTCATCTCTTTTGTTTGAAGACATCATCAGTTCTTGTTTATCTGTTTCATTTGCAACCTGTTAGAATAGAGACATTTGCTAGACTCTTAAAAGTATCTAATCTAGCGAAGTGCCATCATACTTTAGTTCTGTATGTGAGATGGTGGCTGGTATTTTATGTGGTTACGCTACTTCAAGAGATGGTGAAGCTGCTTCTATGTGTTTGCACATCTTAGTTGATGATGCATGTTGTAGCCTGAAAATCCTGGGGATTCTGATGGGGGCATTTCATGAGAACATGCCACGCTATTATACTCATTCAATGTTGCATGCATGTAAACACAATGCTATAAAACTAGAGGTGGCCCTGTGTGCATCAGGTCTTTCCTCATACAAAAGCTATTGATAAATGTTTGTCTTAAGGATGATTTAGGCAAGCAACTTGAAGGCACCACAAGGATGAGAGAAAGACTAAGATGACATGGATGAGAGAGCATAATAGGATTTTTGGGTGGCTGCGTGTGTCATTCTATTCCAATTTGTTTGTAGAAGGGTCAATGACCTTTTGAAAAATGCTTGTCATATATACCACTAAAGTGGATGGTGCAAGATTTTTACCCATGAAGATGGGGCCATTGTAAGAATTTCCTGTTGTACGTTCCTTTGACTTGGCTTCTCTGGCTCCTTCCCTCTCTTTTTGCTGGTTTAGCACTTTCTCCTACTTCTAAAAGTTTGGGCTATAGTTCTTGGTTTTGTTGCTATCCTCATTGCTTCTCATTGACCATCTCTTTGCTTCAGCGTGCAACTAATTGCTTGGACATTGCCGTTATGGTCCTATTGTTCAGGCTTTACTCTCTTTCTCACTTTTCGTAGAATTTTTGGGACCTTTGTGCTGCTCGTCATTCATTATGTTCTTGACCATTGCTTGGTTCAGCTCTTCTCTTTCTGTCTAATGTCGCTGCTAGGTTCTTGTTCCTCTGGTTTCTTCATTTGTTCACTTCTAGTAGAGTTGATAAAACCTCTCTCAATATCTCTTGCCCAAATGGGTGGCTTTCCTGGAACTTTTTTCATTATTTATGAGTTGATTTTCTGGGCTCATCTTGGCTTCTCTTCCTTTATTTGTTTCAGTGGTAGTCTACCTTGGCTTTATTGGCTTTTCAATTTAATCAGAATTGCATGTCTTATGTTTTGGCTTAGCTGTTGTTTGCTTTATATATGGGATGAACTGCACTTGAGTTTGGATGTGTCAAATCTTTCTCATAAATTCTTGGCTTCTAGTTGCAGGTTTCCTAATGCTTTGATGTTGGGTTGTGATTTCCTTATCTCTTCATTTTCTGATGAGAAAAGAAGAATATAATAAGTAGAAAGCATTCATTTCACTTTCAAATAGAAAAGAAGAATATCAGTAGAAAGCATGAATTACTAAAATGAGGATGTCCTCGTAGGCTAAACAGAAAGGAAGAGCAGAAAACAATCATTTAAGACCGGTACTCAAATGCCTCTATGTATGTTGAGCTATCTTTCCTTGGATGGATTAGCTGCCATAGACCATAAAGAAACCTTATCTTCTCCCAAATTGATGAAACAAAAAATTATCATGGCATTTCTCTCATCCGATGTGTCCAAATAGCTGCCTTCATAGTATATTCAAAATAACTGCTTCTTGGCATTATTCCAAAGGCATCTTGCCTTCTTTTGTCCTCCTAAGCCTCAAAAGGCCAGGAAAGAAATCTTGAAACTTACTCAGACACCAAAAGCTTTCCAAGACATATTGACAATTTATTCCATAGTCTCGACAAGACTGAACAGTGAAGACATATGTGTTATTGGTCTTGCTGCTCTATTGAAAAATATCATAGATTCTGGGAGAGATGGAAGCCTTGTTTGGTCTCGTAACTTGCAACAAAGTGAGAGTAGTCATCTTATTGTAAACTATTGATTAAGTGACAGCCCTAAACTTAACAGGATCTTCTGTCTTCCAAATTTGATATACAAAATGAAAATTCTTTGCATTTCATTCCCCAAATATTACCATCTGGAACTTTCTATTGAAATCATCTTGGCTATCTGACCAGTCTCCGCCATGACCCCTGCCCTGGTCTCCACATTGATGGCATAGTTTCTTGAGAGTGCACTGCATGTATCCTAGTACTTAATATTTCTTGAGAGGTAGAACTTAGCTGCGTCTGTACAGTATGTTTCTTAGCTGTGTCTGTACTGTATGTTTCCTAATGCTTTTGTTGTAACCGTTGGTATCAACCTGGTCTTACCATCATGTTGGTTAAAATATAGGAGACTAATATCTTTTTAGATTGAAAACTTTGAATTTTCTGGGTTGTGTTTGAATGTTGCATTTTAATTCTACAGATTCCTTTAAAGTGGAGTGTATAATTTATTGATTTTTAAAATATTTGTTTGGTTACCATAAATACAATATTAACTTGAGAATGCCTAAAATTCATAAGGTATCAAGGGGATGAGTTATGGTATAAATCAGTTGTGGTTACTGAATGATTGATAACGATGAATGGAGGTGGTCAAGTGATGTTGGTGGTAGCATGTGAAAGGTGTAAACGATACATTCATATTGGGTTGGAGGGAATGATGGCGATGGCTGAAAATGTAGGTGGGTGGGGGGATCATGTTGGTTTTTGTCCCACTTATGTTGGTTGTTGATTTTGGGAGACTGCTAGTACATCGATAAAATATGAGAGCATAACTGTGTTGTGCAATTCCCTGTTGGAATTTCGCTGCTCCTATAAGATATCTGTTTTTTAACAGAAAAGTAGAACCTTTTGCACCTATTTCTTAACCATCATTACAGAGTCCATGTATGACAAGTGCATTATAAGGAGGATTTGAGGTATTATCATAGTGGCTTCATAATGCTAGATAAGTACGTCTGAGCTGAATGAAGATGGTGGCATGCCTATGTACATGTGTGGGCTTTAATTTGGTGACGAATATAGATTGGCTGTACTGAGATTTTTCTTTTGTGTAAAGCATCCAATGAGATGATGCATTTTGTGCGGAAAGAGATGATGCTTGTCTGTTTTAACTCATTTTCAATAGTCCTTGAATGGCAGCAGCCTTATGTCTCTTAAACCTTTATTTGATAATCTTATGCCTGTTTTACCTCTTCTTTATAAGCTAAGATATGATTGTCCACACAATGCTATCTTGAAATATACACATTTAGCGAGTTGCTTTTAGTGTTTGGTGATTGAAACTCTCTTTTGCTTCCTCTTTGGTATCCTTCTCATACATTTAGTGCAATGTTTTGGAGTTTTAACGGTGGCTAAATTAATATAAACAAAAAACCGGCATCCCTGCCTAACGCTGTGGGCATGTCATAATTCTTTTCTTTTGTCTTAACAACATTTCAGAACACAACTGACATGTGCTAGGATTTAAAATAAGAATTCAATGACCAGAAGGTTAAATATGAATAGAAACAACCAATTTAGATATATACAAAAATTTATGAGTACACTTAATACTATAATTTAGACAGCAAGAAAATTATTTTACATCTTGATTTTGAGTTATTTGCAATGTAACTGAAACTGTGAAAAAAAAATCAACTTGCTTGCACCAGTATATGTTAATGCAGTCACAGAACATCAAATAAGGAATTCTAGACGATAAAGCCGTCTAGCAAAATTTAGGGAAAGCCATCCCAACTTCAAAAACTCATCTCACAAACATTCTTCAAATTTGTTGCTAGAATAATTTTCTATATTGTAGCAGCTTCATTTAATCTATAGAACCAACTCCTGGTGATTGGAGCTGAATATCCATCTTTAAGAAGCATTATTCAGCATAGACTAATTTATATCTTTAAAAATTTTTCAAATTGATTGAAGGTATAGAGAACATCGTAACACTACCTTTGCCATGGTTTGCACAAATTTAAGGTAACCACAACTTGATAAAGAAAATTATTATTAGAATATCCTTCAAACAATCTCTGAGCTTCTCATAAGAGCAATTATTGAAGTGCCCAAAATTGTCAAACATATTTTACATGTCAGTTGTATTATAAAGAAAATGAGTAATAATAACAAATTTTAACCAATATAGCTTAACATAGTTTTATGTACAATTAGAACTCATAGGAATGAGACGGGTGCAATTTGTAGGTATGAGGCATTGATTCTTTGTGATATAGGGTAATCATTAATTTAAGCATATATTTTTGGAAATTAGAAGATAAGCCCGTTGTATATCAACCATTGTCTAAAGGGAGAAAATTGGTCTTTGTTGAATAAAAGATGCATTTAATAGTTCTCGATAAAAGAATGCATTCGATACTTTCCCCAAAAGAAAAGAACTGAATCTCTGTATGGAGAAACAAAACCATTGTTCTTTCACAGATTACAAACAAATTCTATATTCATCTGTAATCCATAACCTAACAATACTAATAGTAGTAACAAATACTAGATGCATTTACCCAAATTGCCTTTGACCATTTTTCTTCATTATCAATTGATTTCTTTTGTTTTTGTTTTTGGTGCTTGACCAGCCGGTATTCGGTAATCAATTTATTGGCCTCGACTAACCCGGTTCAAGCTGACTGTTGGGTCCATTAAGGGGCAAGCTCTTCTGGCGACTGATGTTTTGGTCGAGAACATGGTTAAGAGATTCGAGTGTCTTTGTCACCGGACCAACAAGGCGTTGGTTACCTATTGTTTTTCTGATATCAAATATAAGTGTTCATGGTATTTTTGTAAATGCATTCTCACTATTTTGAAATACTTGCACTAACTTCTTGTTTTGAGGTTCTTAGTTGTCGGATATTTGCTGTGAGAGAGAAATACATTAAATATTGATATAACCTTTTAAAACAAAACTACCTTTAAAGTTGTTAATTATTAATAGCTATAGTAAATGTATTCATATACTATAAAAGCTTAATCATTGAAAACTAATGAAGATGCTTATCACAGTAATAAAAAAAGAACAAAAATCTAAATCACCCCTACTGTCAAATCAATTAACACATTGTAAGCACAAGAGATGGGCCTGTGATGTCTGAGAGCAGGTGAATGCCACCTTTGCTCTACCAATCCTTGAATCTATGACTGCACTTTTCTCCAATATGGTTTCACCACTTAGGTTGCAGAGGATTAGTGATGAATGCCATCCTAGTAAGTTCTAAACTTCTAAACTGCTGACATTGTGTTATGGATTTTTTCATATCACAGTTGTGAAATGACTCCTACTCCGAGGAGTATAAAGAAAAAACTGAATAGTGATAGAAGGATAATTAATATTGTGTGATAACCTTTGATTGTGTCACTGATAATTTTCGTTATAATAGTGCCAAACTATGATCAGTATGATAGATAACTGCTCCAGCATCTTGGTTTGGTGGCTCTTTTCTCAGCAACTGCTATGAAAAACTGTGTTTCCACAGTCTTTCTGGTTTAGGCTGTCATCTGGTTTTTGATACAGACAGGTTTTTTCTCATTGTCTCTATTAGCTGCTGTCAATTGGTCTAAATTTTTTCCTATGCTTCTACTTGGCCTCACCAGTTTAGGTTCCTTCATGGGTACCTGATCCATGTTCATAAGTTTGATTCTTTCTCTTGCATTTCTTCTTTTGATTCAATGCGCTAAGATCCATCTTATGAGATTCTTTAAAACACACACATTATGTTGTTTCCGTCTTCTAGGAGCCGCCATTTGATTCCTTATCTTTAGAGTCCAAGTTCAATCCAATAAAAGGAAGACACAAACATATTGCTGGAGCAGGATCAAGGTTCTGAACCTGAGCTCAAACTTTAGCCCTAGACTTGCAATCTAGGTTCGATTTCTATACTTGGCATCTAGAGTTGATTACAATGTTTGGAATATAGTTAGGATTAAACACACCAGCCTATATTCTTAGAACGTGTGTTTAGACTTGGGGTCTAATTTGATTTCAAGAAAACAACTTCTGTTTTGTGCATATCCGAGATAAAGACTTGAATCTCATAAGAATGAGAAGAGATCATTTGCAATGTGATTGTTGAAATCACAGAGGAGGACAAACTTTGACGCAACGGTTGACTTGCTCCTTCGGTGATTTTGAGATCACGGGTTTGAGGCGTGGAAACAGTTTCTTTGCAAAAGTGCAGGAGGAAGACTGCGTACATATACGCCCACACTCCCCTACCCCTGCACTAAGTCGGGAAGTACTTTATGCACGGAGTGAATCCTTTATTGTTGAGAGTTAGAGACAGTAAGATGGATTTATATGACCAACTGATAGGCTTACTTAGTCAGTTGGCTAAGGTAGGAGTCATTATTAGGAGCATCAGCCTAGTTTCAGATATCAATCTCATCTGCCCTGAGCTTGGAATGGTTGGTTTTTTCTTGATATTTTGGTGGTATGTTGGTGAGGAAAGAAAAATAGAAGATTCTAGGCTTTGTTGGTTTGTGGAAAGGTACAGCTACATACTGAACTTGATGTTCCAGGACAAGTTATGCAGTTGCATTATCTTATGGCTGTGTTTGATAGAATTCTTAGTAAAATTCAACCTTTGTTTTATGTTTATATTTGCTATGTTTGAGGCAATGAAAAGGAATTTAGGAGGAAAGTAGCCTTTTGAGAGTCCTGGTTGGAACTTATTGAACCCTTGCATGGGTGGGACTCTTTGCCCCGGGAGACATATCAAGACCATTTAGGTGACACATGCCAAAATAAATTTTGTCAGGACTCTAAGTCGATTAGGTGAAGTAATCTGAATGAGCCCTATGGACAGCGACAGAGACAAAACATTGTAACATTGAACATGCTGGATTTAGAAATTCTTGAGCTTTTCCTTTACTGGGGCATTGTGAATTCATTTTACAATATGGTTAAGCTCTTCCTTTCAGCAGTTGCCTAGAACTTGTGGGTCAGTACGTCTTGCTTATGTGGTTTTCTCCTATTTAGCCTCCTTTTAGGATGTGATTGATTGTGTATGTGTTCATAATTTATCTAGCACAAGGTAAAGGTCCCGTTAGTTCCTCTTAGTAGCACGTTTTATTACTTGCATCATGTTGACATTCTCTTTTCATGCACTCACAAAATTTTTGTTTGATGTTTGCTTGCTTCAGGTAAATCTTGTCATACTTTTGTGACGATTTTGAGTCTTGTTTTATTTTGGTTGGTTTAAATGTTCACTTATTGATAATCCAGGCTGAAATGATGCTTCTTGTTGGTATTTTATTGGGTGCATTTTGAATGGGAGCCTTAAGTATGCCATTATAGAGGGGACTATGCTAGCAAAGTATCTTATATTCTTTTGCAATCAGGTGACAATATGTTGTGGGGGACTATCTTTTCGATTCATGCTATAATGATAATTCTTTAATAATTCTGTGGTCTGGACATTATGATTTCAGTAATCAAGTCATTCATCTGGGCTAAGTACATTTTGTTTCCTATATTCCAGGTCGATTTTCCATTTTCCACGGACAACCGTTTTGTGATGTGGCTGGAGTTCTCTGGTGAAATATGGCCTCTGGTATCAGTCAAACGAAGAACCTTTTCCACGTTAAAGCTCCTCAGACGGGGGAGAAGGATGCAGGCTGCAAGGCTAAAGCAGGAAGAGTTTTTTATTTTTATTTTTATTTTACAGGGCAATCTCTTCTGGGTTTTGGGGAGTCTTTAAGCACTTGCACTAAGAGTACAGATGCTGAAGTTTGTAAACTTGTAGGCAGGACTGCATGTAGGTTATATGAGCCTTGTATATATGTAACCTACTTTTGAACTTTGTAATGTACAGATGATGTAACAGCTCATGCCTTGGGAGATATAAAGAAAAAGAAAAAATCTAGTTCCATTTCCTTCCTTGAGCAATTTCATTTAATGCTACATCCAGAAGAAAAATGACCTGTATTTTGACTGGGTAAATTATAAATGAATTTTATTTATTTATTTTTTTGTAGAAGAGAACATTCATTACGGTGAGAAATATTTATTTCATAGAATCTGGACAAACCATCTAGACAACGCTTTTCCTATGATTTGAGGAGAAACTAACTTTTTACAATAGTTGTGCCCATGAATCTTGGTGATCTACCTGATTTTGTAGGTCTAACAACTAGGTTGCTCCTACCCAAAAGGGACCAGACCCAGCTTAAGACATAGGTTATTATGATTTAAATGGTTTGACAAACATATTGATCTGATTTCAGCCAATCCCCCCCACCCCCAAAAAAGACTTTCCTTGTAACGTTGTAAAGTTTGCTCAATTTCATTGCTCAATTTCATAATGTTCCTCACCAATGATCCGAGGTTGGAGCATAGTTGACGTTGAATCTAAAGAATCTACTGCAGGAAAGCAAGAATCTGTAAGCATTATCATCCCATCAGCAACTAGTACACGAAAGGGATAGAAATGCTAAGCATAGCAGAGTAAGTGGAAACAGCTTACTCTGTCACATTCGGTTGTGGTTAATGTCCAACGAGTGTTCATATTATGTACATAAAATATAACTGTTCATATGTTCATATTCGATGAAGACCAGTTCTAAGCTTGAGAGGTGATGGTTCCGTTCTTTTCCAGTTCCCGCAGTCTTTGCCGTTCCATTTTCCGCTTGCGCCATTCTTCTAGAGCTGAGGAACAAAAAGCATATTAGTGATGCGAACAAGACAACAGGAGTATTTCCACTTGCAGTAAAAAAGTTCAACCCTAAAAAAAAAACCCCCCGCCTAAGAGACAGAACCTTATGTGAAGTGTCATCTTCTCCGCTCTTTGTTTTATATATTTGTAAACAACAAAACAATTTGACTGTAAAGCATTTGAGACATTGAACTCTGGCTGCGAAAAGTTGAAAGAGAACCTGCGGTCACAAACCTAAAAAAATCTAGGTTTTGCATGCCCTTTAATGTTCTTCCCACCTAAATGCAGCATCAAACTCAACCCACATGTAGCTGCTCCAAACATGATCATGTCCAACTCAAATGCCACTTAGATCAGTTCACAATACCCATAGTAATCGCAACAAACTGATCAACTGATGAGTAGATCAGAGCTACAGGAAGGGGTGTGCAACTCAGCATGATGAAAATGACTCTTAATTATCAAGTTAATTACACAGTACACTGGTGGATTCCAGTTGCATTGCCACTCAGGTCTAATATTATGTAACATCGCAGAGACGACTCTACATAGATACCTTTCATGCTGGCTGCATCTGTAAGGGAATGGAAATCCTTCAACCTTTTTGTAAGATCAATCACGCTGGTCTGCTTTGTTTCTTTTGGCTCTAGCATCTCTGGTTCTTTGTATGTCTCTTGTTGAATTTCCTTGACCTAATGAGAGGTAAGGTTTCAATTCTTAAAGTTTTATTTTAACAGCCATAAAATATCAATGTAAAATGCCCATGACTTTGTAAACAGCCTCTTTGCAAAAAATGCGAGGGGAAAGCTGCATACATATACGCCCACTCTTCCCCTACCCCCACATTAAACCGGGGACTCCTTTGTGCACCGGGTGAGACCTTTTAAAATACCATGACTTCAAACAAGCACACAGTAAAAAGTTCTGTTTAATCAATGTTTGCAATTGTGGGAATTTGAACTTGAACTGTAGATGTATCCAATACTTAAATATCAAAAGCACCGGATTTAGTACAGTTTAATTGGTCAATAAAATACATGAAACTGCAAATTTTCATCCAACAAAATCGCATCACAATATATTTCATTATTTTCTATGAAGAATGCTCTAATTTAGAGTCTTAAATTCTAGTTTCCATGCCATCAAATGCCTGACTGTGTTTTGCCACATCATTCTAATTGGGCAGAGCAATTGGCTTTTTCAGCTCATATGCTTCATAATAAAGGATTCAAATTTCTGATAAGGTTCAATTGCCAGCAACAAAGGTAACTTGTATCACCTTTAGAAAGTGGAAGCCTATGAAATATCCTCTGAATAAAAGAGGTAGAGATTATTTGAAAATTTTTCAGGCTTCATCTAACAGGAAAACAGTTTCTAAGAGTAACCATAGAAAAGGATGAACACGGATGATGGTAGCTGATGGTGCCCCATTTTAACTTGGGACCATGGGTTCAAACCATGCATTATTTGACCTCCAAGTGGGAGGCTTGTGCATTGGGGCTATCCTTGGATAATGGCCACCAAACATAATACAGAAAGGGGCCAAAGCGGATCAATAATGAAAGAAGTTCCAAAATTTTTCTGAACTTGGTTTCTAAATTCAAAGGTGATATTTTTTTCCCAAAAACTTGGTTTATGCTCTATGAAATTACAACTGTGTACCAAAATTTTTAGATCAAGTTTGTCGTAAAAATTGTCAAACTTGTAATTATACTTGTTTCTTACTCTCTTTATCAATTCCAAGGGCTGCATGGCACGACGCACCTCTTCAGATTCTCTGATAGACCTCAGTTGAACTGCAACACAATAGGACACAAACATTAGTTGGCAACAGCTAATTAAAAAAATCTTGTACAGATTAAGTATAGGTCCTTCATACTAGCAGGAACTGTTGTGTCACACAACATTTACAGGAGATAGAAAAGACCAATTATGGGATGAATGAAAATATTTTATTTACACAAGACCACATGGCCTTCTTGCCCTAGCAGAACAACCCTCTCCCTCCCCCTTGGTCCATGCTGGTTCTAGTCTGTATACTCCCTTTCAACTTTAGGAAAAAAAAAAAGAACAAAATACTTGTCCAGAGTCTCAAAAGGAAAAAAAAAACACATAATTTCCATATAGCACCAAGCGAATAGAATGATCCAAAAAAAAATCACATTGCCAATATTAATATAGCTGAGGTACACTGATAGTCACATAAGAGGACAATCCAGATTTTGCAACCAGTTTGAAATTTAATCCAAGATTTGGGGTCATGATTCAAACCATTTTTGGTTAGATGGGTTTGACCAAACACATCAGCACATGCCTGTTATCCTCAATCACAGTTCTAAAGCCAAGACACTGGATCCTGGTGTCTTGAAGACATATGATAGACACGGAGTTTAATTGCTATAAATATTTAAAAGAAACCATTATTAAGGTATCATATAGATAATTGTATGGATATATGTTTAAAAATTGATAGAGCCAAACAAACCCCTTCACTAGAAATACAATCAATCCAATCCCAAATTATAGATTTTAAAATCACATTGCCAATATTAATGTCGCTGAAGTGCCCTGATAGTCACATAAGAGGACAATCCAGATTTTGCAACCAGTTTGAAATTTAATCCAAGATTTGGGGTAATGATCAAAACTATTTTCGGTTAGATGAGTTTGACCTAACACATCAGAACATGCCAATTATCCTTGATCACAGTTCTAAAGCCAAGATATTGATCGTGGTGTCTTGAAGAAAAATGATAGACATGGGGTTTAATTGCTATAAATATTTAAAAGAAACCATTATTAAGGTATCTTATATGTATGGATATATGTTGTAAAATTGATATAGCCAAACAAACTCCTTCACTAGAAATACTATCAATCCAATCCCAAATTATAGATTAAATTGAAAATTAGCCCCTCAAAAACCTGAATTTGTCCTCACACAATCCTTGCAATTGAATGATTAATGACTGCTTTTTTGCCAAGCTTCTGTACAAAGTTACATCACAAATGATCATTCTTCTTTATTTATGAGATTGGCCATTACCAGAAAATTTCTGCAAATCACACATTATGCCCACTCCAAAAAATATGCAAATTAATATCTTGATTTTCTGTTCGAAGATAAACTTCATCTTAGGACTGCCAAGTGACTGTTCAGGTGGGGTCACTTTAATTAGGCGTTTGGAGGGTCAAATGTTAATGAAATTGTGCAAATGACATGTCATTGGAAAGCCCTGGAAGTCTATTTTCCAAACAAGTCTCATCGAATTCCATGCACTACACAGATAGTTATGATGAAAATAGTAGAAGGTGTGCAGTCTGGTGGTTTCAATTGGCAGCCTATAGGATTTACATATTTTACTTTTGTTATGCCCTTTCATTTGCTTAGGCTATTCCTATACTAAGCTCTTGAAGCTATGAGGTGTCTTTAATATAAGTTTAGAGAAGATTAGTATGAATAAGCACCTTTGTAAGCCATTTTCAATCAAGCAAGTCAAGCACTTCAAGCAAGACAAAGTAGTTTCAAGTTCTTCCTCCTATCTTTTCTCTTCTCTTTTGAGCCTGTGAGTGGTGTGAGTAATTCTCAGTTTCTCAGTGTGAATTCCAGAAAAAGCTTCCGAATTTATGAACCAACATACTCCAACAAAAGATTGATAGCTCATAACATTTCAAAAAGTACACTCAACTAAAAGTGTCCCCACTATTAAGAACCATCTAATTGCCCTCAATGATCGTTGGACAAGAATGGACATATAGCAATAGCACATACCCCAAATAATCAACTAAGGTCAAGTCTGAGAAACTACACCAAACCGTTACACTCTCACAAAAACAAAAATAAGTAAAATATAAGATTATACAATCCCCTAAAATGGGAATGTAGGGTAATCTCTACCTACATGGGCACTCAACAAACTTGATATCCCCTTGTCCATAGTATTAAGTTTACCGCAACTCCCAAGATTTTCATTTCTCTTCACATAACACTAAAGCCACAGCAATACTGAAGCTTCCTCATTGCTAACCCTCAGTTTTATTCTGCAGCAATATATAACTTCATACTAAAAAATGTTTATCGTCGAAACAAGGAGATCCTCCCAATCTTTGAACCCAATTGGATGTTAATGACTGCCTAATCCAGTTAAAAATGGAGCTATTAAAGGCAGGTACGTCATGGTACTAAATGAAGTACCAATTTGCGTCATGGTACCTTAGAGCACCAGTTTTGGCGAGGTCCAAATTGTCCACAGGTAATTAAAATTGCAAATTTTGAGATCTGGTTACCTAAAAATGATTTATTTGCTTATGCAAGGTAAAAAAAAAGGGCATCAAGTTCGCCATTGATTACCCCTCAGCTTAAGGTTTTCCATAACCTAGGATTAATAAAACTTCAATACAAACAAGATCTAATGGAAAACCCACTAACAGTTTGACAATTACACCCAAATATGTATCCACTTAACAGAAACCCAAGATAGCATCCAGTTTAATCAATCCACTCCGCCCAAAATACAAAAATCCCCTTAACCATTCTACAATTTAGAAGGTATTGGGGATGGATCACGCACCAAATAGTAAAAGTGAGACATGCCCAATTTCATCAACATTATAAAGATCAAGGGAAGAAGGGTTTAAAAAAGTCGACAGAAAGAGCGAGAGAGGACTAACCGGAGTTCAGTTTGGTATTGAAGGAAGAAGAATAAGAACTGAGAAAGCCTTGAAGCAAGAGAAGAACAGTGACGACATTGAAGAAGCACAGGAATATCGTTGCGCTCCTAAATGAAAGCTTTAGCCTCCATGTTTGCTGGGTCTCCATTTCTCTTCTCTCTCTCTCTCTCACTCTTCTAGTTTATCTGCATCAACCCGATGTACGGAGAATTGCTATTGCAGAACAACCATCGATATTCAGCTTCGTTTAATCCCCTCGGAAATTAACGAACGCTCAAACTCTTGACAAGGGTTTTAATCAAAATTTTCATCGGCCATTGAAAAGAAAAAAAAAAAAAAAATTTATTTTTCGAGTCCCAATTTTCAGATTTTAGTCACCACGTCCGCGTCACGATAATGTCCCGGTTATTTTTTTCCCAGATTGGGTTTATTATATATATATTACTTAATAAATATATATAAATCGATTAAATTTAATTCAAATTACTGAGCGTAAGCCCTCTTGTCTTCTTTGTACAAGTGAGAACTTCTTTAATCATCACGTTGGTGTCACGGTAATGTCCCGCTTATTTTTTTCACCATATCTAATACGATTTATTTTATATTTATATACATATATTACTTTATAAATATATTTAATTTAATTAAATTCTATTCAAATTAAATTAGATTTTTATATATAAACATCTTATCATTTTCATATAAATGAGAACTTATTTAATTATCACATTTGCTTCACGGTAATTCATACTAATTTTTTTCCACCGTCATGTAATATGGTTTATTATATTTGTTTTCCTTTCTTTTTTCTTCTTTAAAAGGAATTTTAAATAGCAATTACACTACTAAGAAAAAGAGGACGCCAGAAAAATGGTGAAGAGAGAGAAGGGAAAAGGTTAAAAAAAAAAAAAAAAACTAGCATTCAATTTTAGTAACAAAGAAAAGAAATTATTGTCACGCCTAATATGCTAATGATATGACTAGTCAAATTTCAAAATTAGAAATAATTTTAAGAACTTACAATTAATTTTTTTCCTTAACAGTAAAATTAGAATTTTACTATAATTAGATTCGTAAAAAAAATGGGATAATACATTTGATCAACCGCCTAAACAACAGTTCTCGGTATTTCCAACGATGAATACAAAAGGTACGATAGAAAATGTAACCTTTCTCAAATTCTTGACTAATGATTTAGGTCAAATTTTCATCGATTAGTTTTGGTGCCGAAAGATGAAAAAAATTTTAATTTTGGGTCCTTTATTATTTTAGAAAATAAACCCATTTTCAATAACAACAACTAAAATATTCTATTTTAAAATTTGAGATCGATTGTTTGAAAAACATTAAAATTAGAATTTTACCTAAAAAAAATTCTAATAAAATCCAAATAATACGTTTAATCAACCGTCTAAACAATAAGTTTCAATATTTTTAATGATGCTTTTCGCTAAACGCACAAGGTACACTAGATGTTGGATTTATATACACATACACATGCGGAAACGTGCAATATTTTCGGAATCATAAAAGATTAGGGTTTTCGGGCATACCTCAAAAAGTAGATTGCAAAATCTGGGGAACCACGAACCTTGATCAATCGACCTCGCCGTCGGGATGATAACCACAAAAGTCGAGCTATCACCGCAGCACCACGACACCTCAATCGAATCCAGTGACACAAATTCTCTTCGCAGAATTTTTCTCCCTCTCTCTCAAATTGTGCCTCTACACACTTGTTATGCAATCATGGAATGAATTGTGCCTCCTAGGGTTTACCCTAGTTTCCATATTCCTCCGTCACCACAAATGGTAGGGAATTCAAATCCTATCAGTTACCATTTGTGCATATGGAAAGTGGGATAATTTCCTTTTTCCAAATATGGAAAGATGCCCCACGTGGGCATTCATTCCTTCATCTCCCACTTGCACACGAGGGCATTTTCATCCATCACGAGATCACAGCTCATGCGATCTCCTGTATCACCCTTCTGGATTTTCATACTAGATTGGGTGTCGTGTGACTGGCGAGTACACCTGCAAATAAAGACTTCTCGATGCACCTGTTAGGATGTTCGAGGAGTCATCGTTAATAATAAAAAACATCTCGCTGTACCCCAAACTCATCACATTTACATCCTTTGAGTCACTTTCCTCATCGAAAGTCATCCCCAATATATTCTCGAATGTGTATTCACTATTACGTTTTTATCCCAACGTGAATATACGTAACAGACCGGTCGGTGAATACAACACAACGATGTAATGTAGATTAGTCTTCCTTTCCCAAACTCGAATCCATCGATCTCAATTCAGCTGCTTTCCTAGACCTGCCCCTTAGACCTCAATTTATCTTCCGGGCTATAGGTAAACAGACTAAAGTAACAAACACTGAATCAAGACTTCTAGAGACAGTCGAAAGTAAAATAAGGGTACTTGAGATCCCACCCAGTGGATCTCGGGTCTCACACAGTGGGAACGGGGATCATGAATAGATCATCGTCTCATGTAATTGCTCTCACTATCCCTAGTCGTCATCACACGCGGTATGAAACGCGTGCCACAGTGTTAATCCCTTATTTCTCAAAAAGGGCATATGTCAGATTTCTTAACACTGTGCAGATACGGGACTCAGTCTACACATAAGACTCTACCCAGAGATCTCAGAGAGAGTGTCTCTGAGACAATATCACTATCGCAGGTGATACCTGAGATCTCTAATCTGGCTACTCACAGGCAACATGGATGTGGATTTTTCCATGTCGGTCATATCCCAAATGACTTCATCCTGAACACGTATCAGGACGACTTTTGTTCTAGCTGGGCCACTCTCACTGCCTCTTACGACTAAAAACTGTCTCATCTCCACTCACTCAGAGTTGGAGGTGGTCGCTCGTGTGAGAGAGTCGACCTCACCTACCTGACATATATTTTATCACATCAAATATACATGATATAAATAAGTGCATTATTTAAGAAAATATAAATGTGACTGAATAATGCACAAAATCATATATAAATATATAATAATCATCACATCGTCAGTTTAGTACAATGAGAAAAATCAAAATATTCCCAAACCCAATAACTCTCTATGTGCTATAAATGAGTTTCTAGTGATGGGTTTGGTGAAGGGGTCAGCCACCATACAATGTGTCGAGATATACTTGACGGTCACTTCACCCTTCTCGATGATGTCTCTAACAAAATTATATCTGGTGTCTATATGTTTGGTCCTACTATGATACTTAGGGTCTCGAGTATAGGCGATAGCAGCCTGATTATCACAGTAAATCATCACTGGCCTCCCACTATCAGCCACAACCCCTAAGTCATCTAATAGTCTCCGGAGCCAAACATTCTCCTGAACTGCGACTGAGCAAGCCACGAACTCAGCCTCCATCGTAGATAAAACTACACAGGTTTGCTTCTTGCTGCTCCAAGAAATGGCACCGCCATTGAGCAAGAAGGCAAAACCTGATGTCGATTTGCGCTTATCCAGATCACCGCCCCAATCGGCGTCTGAATATCCTATGAGACGCAAATCATCTCTCCCACAACACAAAGAGTAGCTTGCAGTTCCCTTGAGATATCTAAAAATCCTTTTCACTGCTCTCCAGTGACACCTTCCAGGATTTGATTGATATCTACTCACCAGACCGACTGCGTAACATATGTATGGTCGTGTACACAACATCGCATACATCAGACTTCCCACTGTGCTGGAATAAGGGATTTTACGCATCTCCCTTATATTTTCTTGAGTTTTCGGGCACATTTCAAGACTCAGACCATCACATTTGGCGATTGGAGTATCAATGGGATTACAATCACTCATCCCAAAGCGCTTGAGAATTTTCTTAATGTAGGTCTCTTGTGTAAGAGCCAACATTCTTCTCGATCGATCTCTCTGGATCTTTACTCCAAGGATGAACTCAGCTTCACCCATGTCGATCATGTCGAAGCGCAATGACAACCAAGCCTTGATCGTCATCAGATACTGAATGTTGTTTCCAGCCAACAATATATCGTCCACATACAGGGACAGGATCACAAAAGAGTTATCAAATCGTATCAAGTAAACACAATGATCCTCCTCGATCATTGTAAAACTATAAGATATCACCTCCTCGTGGAATCTTAGGTACCACCGCCTGGATGATTGCTTTAGGCCATATATCGACTTCCGAAGTCGACAGACCTTGTCCTCATGACCTACTAGAACGAACCCAGAGGGCTGCTCCATGTAGATCTCCTCATCCAGATTTCCATTAAGGAAAGCGGTCTTTACATCCATCTGATGCAACTCTAGATCCATGCTTGCGACAATCGTCAAGAGTAGACGGATCGATGTAAATTTGACTACGGGGGAGAAAGTCTCCTCGTAATCAATGCCCTTTGTCTGTGTGTAACCCTTGGCTACTAGAGCTTTGTATCTTTCTACCGATCCGTCAGCCTTTCTTTTGATTTTGAGAACCCACTTGTTCCCTATGGCCCTTCTATCCTCAGGTAGGTCAACTAGGTCTCAGACCCCGTTGACCCTCATTGATTCCATCTCCTCTTTCATGGCCTCTAGCCATTGGTCCTTCATAGGACTCTCGAGAGCCTTCTCAAAGGTTTGAGGTTCTTCATCATCCTCAGGAGTCACGATGAGGATCTCATCCTCTATCGGAAAATGACGTCGGGGTATATGCCCCCGACTACTCCTACGAGGAGGATGAGCCTCTTCACCTCGAGATGGGTCACTCCCACTAGGAACAAGATCCTTTTCAGGCTCTTGGGTCCCACCCCTGGGCTTAATTGGGCCGTCAGGCTCACCCATCTCATAAAAGGTGAAATCCTGGTCGATTTCGCCTCTCTTAGGGAAATCATTTTCCAGGAACGTAGCATTACGAGATTCGATCTCGGAGACCGTGCCATCCGTACGTTCACCTAGGAACACATGTCTCTTAGAATGTTCAGAGTACCTTACAAAGATACATTTCTTTCCTCGTGGGCCTAACTTGCCGTGTAGGTGCGAGGAATCGTGAACGTATGCGGCACAACCCCATGGTCTCAAATGGCTAAGGTCAGACTGTCTCCCTGTCCAAAGCTCGTATGGGGTACTGACTACGGATTTGGTTGGAACACGGTTAAGAACGTAGGCGGCAGTCAACAATGCGTCTCCCCAATGGGAGATAGCCAAATTAGCCTGCACCATCATCGATCTTACCATCTCCAACAAAGTCCTATTCCTTCTCTCAGCTACCCCGTTCTGCTGGGGAGTAGCAGGAATAGTCAACTGTCTCGTAATGCCTTTCTCGAAACAGAGCTCTTTAAACTCCTCAGACAAGTACTCGCGTCCTCTATCGGTTCTGAGAGTTTTAACTCTCAAGTCTAACTGGTTTTCTATCTCGCTGATAAACCTCCTGAAGCAATCTAATGCCTCAGACTTGTGCGAGATTAGGTAGACGTAACCGAAACGCGTGTAATCATCTATGAACGTAATGAAATACGTGGCTCCGTTTCGGGCTCTCACATTCATAGGTCCACAAATATCGGAGTAGATCAATTGTAATGGGGTCCCAGCCCTCATTGCTTTTCCAAATGGTTTCCTTGTTGCTTTGCCTACTAGGCAAAACTCACATAAGGGCAACTCGATCCGGGTTAGCGGGCCCAACAAGCCACTCGTAGCTAACCGGTTCATTCTCTCTTGCCCTATGTGGCCAAGTCTACTATGCCAAATAGAAACATCATCAACTACGCTATCAGATGTATACGCAATAGAAGACAAATCAGAAATTTTATTAAAGGAAACCAAATCCACGCATAAAGTCCATCATGGACTAAACCAGTACACAAAACAGAGTTATCGTAAATGACAGAAACACTCAAATTTCTGAAAATGACAGAGTATCCTAAACGATCTAAACAAAGGACAGAAATGAGATTCCGCCGAATCTCGGGAGCATACAGCACATGATGCAGGTATAGGACTTGGTTACTTGGCAGCATCAGCTTGCATGTGCCAATCCCCTTCACAACCACAAATGCTCCGTTCCCCACGTACAGCCTCCTCGCTTGGGGACTCAATCGGCGGAACTCCACATATGCGCTCCTATCTCGAGCTACATGGTCGGTGGCTCCTGAGTCTACAATCCACAAAGGAGAAGAGTTAGTAAGCATCACAGTGGATGAAACATAACTCATACCATGTAAAGAAGAAGGACATACCTTTCGCTCGCCACACTCGCGAGCGAAATGCCCAGATTTGCCACAAACGTAGCATCGGACTTTGCTCTTGTCGAGCTCCTTCTTCTTACGTGTCTGCCCTCTATCAACGGTTTTTGCTGGTGGCTTCCTCTTAGCCTGGCTAGGTTTCTTGTCATATTTGCGCCATTTGCGCTTGACGCCCTTGGAGCCCTTACTCGACTCCGCCACATAGGTATGACCAGAAACCGACCTAGCCACCTCCTGACGCTCCTCCTCGAGCTCACAATGCCTACGCACGTCCATGAAAGTACGAATACTCTCAGTGTGCGTGAGGTAGGTCTTTACAACATCCCAGGAGTCAGGCAAGGACTGGATTACTCCCAGTACCTGAAGCTCATCAGACATTGGCTCCCCCATGTTCTTTAGAGAAGCGATCATACTTGACATATGCATCAAATGCTGCTTCATGGTATGATCAGGTCTCTTCTTATAGGTGATAAACCTATAAGTCAGCATCCTCAGCTTAGGAGCTGACCGGGAGCCAAGGTGCTCTCTCAGAGCACTCCAAACCGACATCGCAGTAGGATACTGCTCGTACACTGGAATCAGATCATCGTGCATGCTGCTAAGGAGGATGACCCTAGCTTGGCCATCCTTCTTCTTCCATGCACGATACGCCTCCTCATCCAGTTTCGCCTGAGGCGTATCACCCACCCCGGGGTTTGTCATCTCGTGTAACAGAACCTCCGCTAGGTCCTGCTCCTCGAAGACAAATTGAACTTTACGGTGCCAAATCTCATAATTGTCACTGTTCAACTTGTCTCCCTTAACGAGATCAAGTACGATACTTTTTGTCGCAGCCATTGTCTCTGTCACATAAAAAGAAAGAGACGTTAGTGACTAATAATGCTTATTTTCACAATTTCGTGCACCCTACGAATTAACAATCCAAAATGAATCGAGTATTGACCCCAAAGTGAGCATATGAGTCAATGGACACCATACACCACAACGCGGGACCTCATCTCACCATCCAGACTTTAATTCAGTGCACAAAATCCCACAAATAGTCACAAATATGCACATAGGACCCCCAAAAAATTTGAAAAAATCAATTTTGGACGACCTGACGCGCCGCCAAGGTTCCCCATGCGCCGCCGCTCGCCGACGGTGCTCTCCACGCGCCCCCACGCGCCAGACGCGCGGCGCGCGTCACACGCGCCGCCACGCGCCACGTGCGGCGCGCGTCACACGCGCCGCCACGCGCCACGCGCGGCGAGCGTCACACGCGCCGCCACGCGCCACGCGCGGCTCGGCTCACGCGCGCCAGTCGCGGCGCGTAGCTCACGCGCCTTCACGGGCTGAGCCGCCTTGAGCCGAGTCAGACCGGGTCGGTCAACGGGTCAGGGTTGACCCGACCGACCCGGTCAACGGTCCGGGTCAGGGTCCGACCCGACCGCCACCCGCCATCCAGCTTCACGCGCCTGTGTGGCGCGTGAACCTCACGCGCCTGCTGGACGCGCCTTCTGGCGCGTGTGTGTCACGCGCCCGCGGGTCTGGGCCGGTTCTTCTTCGCCCGACGGGTCCTGCAACGGGTTTTTCGACCCGGTTCTCGGAAAACCCATTTCCGGCTAATTTTTTACGACGATTTCTGCCGGAAAATATATTTGGACTTCCCAAAAATATTTCGAACCATTTTTTTGAAAGATTCAAGCCCTAAACACGGCGAATCATATATCCAAATTTTGGCCATCCGCGGTCTCGCCGGAAATCCCAGTTTCCGGCAACCAATAAATGCAAAATGCATGTCAAATCGTAGATCAATGCACATGGAACACAAATATGCCATTTATTTACATCAACAATCCCTCTACACGGATAGATCTAGGTTTTTAAGTTTTGGACACCCTTAGGGCCGAAAACTTCAACTTCAATTTTTATGGCTTAATCATACTCCAAAAATTCAGAAAAAATTATATATGAGATCTACGTGACATGGGTAACGTCACGGTATATTCGGATTCACGAAACTTATCCGTGATCCGAAACCCATTTTTGCAACCCCATATTTTTACACCCAAAAATATTCCGAAAATTATTTAATAAATCCAACCCTACGCTCTGATACCAATGTTGGATTTATATGCACATACACATGCGGAAGCGTGCAATATTTTCAGAATCATAAAAGATTAGGGTTTTCGGACATATCTCAAAAAGTAGATTGCAAAATCCGGGGAACCACGAACCTCGATTAATCGACCTCGCCGTCGGGATGATAACCACAAAAGTCGAGCTATCACCGCAGCACCACGACACCTCAATCGAATCCGGTGACACAAATTCTTTTCGCAGAATTTTTCTCCCTCTCTCTCAAATTGTGCCTCTACACACTTGTTGTGCAATCATGGAATGAATTGTGCCTCCTAGGGTTTACCCTAGTTTCCATATTCCTCCGTCACCACAAATGGTAGGGAATTCAAATCCCATCAGTTACCATTTGTGCATATGAAAAGTGGGATAATTTTCTTTTTCCAAATATGAAAAGATGCCCCACGTGGGCATTCATTCCTTCACTAGAAAATGTAAGCTTAAACCTCAAATGCCGAAAGAATACTTGTGTAGAAATTCTAGGGTTCCGAATCAAATTGGAATCGGATGAGAGTTGGGTGGTTCTTACTTGGCCAAAAAAGAACTTGAATCAAAATTGTGACCATGATTTTGGTTCTGGTTTAATATGACCAGCCTCCATTCGAGTGTTGTACTCTTACAAAAAGAGCTAAAACATATGTAGAAACGGAAATTAAATCATTACAAAACACACAAACACTTGAAATAATGATTTTTAGATCACCACCCACATGTGTGAAATATGGAAGGAAAAGGGTAGAAAATTTTTATTTTAACTAAATTAAAAAAAAAAAAAGACAAAATCTCTTGGTAAATAAGTTAAATTTAGCTATTCAGGGTTACCGTAAACAATCTAAACTTATAACACTTCAATAATATAATAACAGCATATCTTAGAAGCCTTCCTAACCCACCCAACAATAGATCATATAAAATATAAATTTTAATCATAATTAACTTTTAAACGTTAATCATACTTGTCATTAATGTGACCCAACATGCATAAATATATAAGTTGCAAGCACTGCCATACTACTTATCAATTATAATTTGCTCCATGCATCGGTTCGGAGTTAAAACTTAGATACCGATGCGAATTCTAAACAAAACAATATAAATCAACAAGGAAGATATAAAGTTCACTTATTATATATATATAAATATATACAACATTTAAATAAATCAATTTAAATAATCAACACACAATAGATTAAAAATATAAAAAAAAAGTGAGCGATATAGAATCCCTAAATCCAAAATTCACTATTGTTACCTGAATCATCTTACTTAGTTCTCGATATATCTGAAATATTAAATTCATATCAACCGGTCATTAATTAAGAAAGTAATTTTAAGGGAAGTATACATAACATATACATTACATAAAGCAGTTATTATGCACAAATCATGAATGATAGTTATAATCCAATCCATATCATCATCAATTATGAACATATACACATGCATATAAATAAATGGGTAAATTATAATTTATCCCTCAGTGGTTTCATGTTCCATTGCATACTATACCTATATTTCAAAAATTTCCTATATCCTCCTGTGGTTTTAAAAAGAGTAAAAAGTTGATAAAAATGTGTAGACGTCACGGAGATTGGGATGCACGCAGAGAAAACTCCGTTAGTCGCCAAGATTAATTTTTCTTTGCCAAAATTGTCCTCCGTACACTGTAACCCTGTTATTTTCTATCCTCTCTCTCTCATCCTCTTCAATGGAAATGACCCTCTCTCTTTCTCTCTCTCCAAAACTCCAAACTCTCTCTCTCTCTCTCTCTCTCTCTCTCTCCCTCCCTCCCTCTCCCTCTCCTATCTCTACAATACTCCAATCATCTCCTTGATTGAAGAAATTTGATCATTCTCCAAATCCAAACATTGAAAATAGAATAGATGAAAGAGATGTCGATTGGCTTCTCAGGTTCGATAAAAATGATGATGTTTTGATTGGGGAGCAATGACAACTAGCTCGTGGTGGATTTTGGTGGAGAAGACGGATATCAAATCAATTGGCAAACAATGGTGACTATTCGAATTTGAAGATTGTAGAAGGCAACGTTAAATCAAGGCGGAGATAACGATGCTACCCAATGCGATGATGAAGAGTGATGAATTGATGGTGGTTTGCGAAGGCCCAATGATGGTGGTGGAATGGTGAAATGGTGAAGAAGACAGGCAGAAGGGGATCGAAATTAATTTTGTTAGGATTCTTATAGAAACTCGATTTGAATTTTGGCTAATGGCAGAAAGGCGAATTCAAAATCGAAACCCAAATGGAAACAAAATAAAGGGGATCGAGATTTTCTAGGATATAATTAGGTCAAATCAACAGTTTTGAAATTCCAAATAAAAGAGAGGTAATCTGATTATTTTGGTCAAGGCATAATGGGGGGGGGGGAGGGAAGGAGAAGAACTGGTTGGGTCAGAGTTGGACTTGTGGTCCATATTTTTGCGACTATGGTGAGTCCGGAGGGTGTCAAAGGCGCGTTGAGATTTGACAGAATTCAGCTTATCGTTTTTCTTGTCTCTCTTTCTACAAAGAAAAGCAAACCATCTAGGGTAGACTAACATTTTAATATGGATATAATGGATATTTTTTGCGTCTCCGTTACACCTACATATTTTCATCAAAATTTCATTTTTTTGAAAACTACACGAGGATAGATATTTTTAAAATATAGGAATAGTATATGATTGAACGTGAAACAATAGAAGGGATAAAATTGTAATTTACCCTAAATAAATAGATAATAAGAACCGAAAAAGTAAAAGGGAAGGAGCTCCATTAGTTTGAAAATTTCACTCGCTTAGGTTTCCAGTCAAGAAGCATGTCCACCAAGATAACATATTAAACCTAATCTATTCTAACAAAGGAAGTATGATTGCTTTCTAAACTGTTTTTTTTCACATTTTCTTTACTTGTCTTTTACTTAGAAAAGGGACTAGATTTTGGATTCCAAGACGGCAGAATTTCATGTGAATATAATATTAAAGGCCCCAATGGTTCAGAATTTCACATATAATATATAATATCATAAGAACGGAGAATAAGCCACATAATCATAGAGCGCATCTGATCATCAATATAATTAATGAAGGGAAAATACATTACTTATATCATTTCTAATTAATGTTTATCATATCCTTTCCCCCCCCCTAAATTTTGGCACCTTTTCATCACCATTTAAGGAAATCATGCAATATTAAAGGGAATGAATTCAATTTCAGGACTTATCTTGGAATTTAATATATACCTAATCTTTAAGTTTCCTCATATCATTTTAAAACATGCATTAGAATTCAGGTTCTGGGATTTAAGGAAATTATTAAATACTTACAACCTGAGGAATATCACCTAAAATCAAATACCTAATCTTGCATTCGTATGCTATTTCCCTAATTTACTAGGTACAGAGATGACTGTGTAGTGGACCATCCGTAACAACCCGCGATGTGGGCTTAGTATTGTAGGGATATCACATAAAATGCTTCACGTATAAATAGAACATATTATTCATTGGCTATGAAAGAGGCCACTATGAGGGTATGTTTGACTAACAGACATATTCATATGGGTAAAGACATATCTTACAATGGTGAAGCTCGTGTGAAGTCTTATCTTTGGGGAAGGAAAACTTTGATTTTATTTAACAAAGGCTATACAAAATTTCCTTCCTGACTATTTATTTTTTGTTCACAGTGAAACTCAAGCTCGAGTTTATTATAAAGGGAGGGAGATTGGTTCCACTTGAACTAAAACTCATTAACTTCCTTCCTTCCTTCCCGACTATAAGAGACTATAAAAATCCCTGTTTTGAAGACATAAGCTGAGGAGGAGTTTCCTGACTTCTGATTCCTTCATGCAGAGTTCTTATATATCTAACCTAAGAAAGAAGAGAGAAATTAATGGTTAGTCTCCCATTACTTAGTAGCTTAAACAACTTAAACTTATGCTTCATGATTTCTGTGTTAATTTGATATTATAAAGATACAATGATCATGAAATCATATAATATCACATAATCATTGTACATAAATTCAAAGAAACATTAATCGAAATCTTAAAATAACGATATTCTTAATTATCTTGATTGTTATGCTTATTATCGGCTTAGCATGTGCCTGCATTCCCCAAGCACAAGGCATGTGCATGAATTAAATGTTAGTCATTTGAATATATAAATATAACATTATGCATGAACTTATGTTTACTATGAATGTATATTTACATTTGTTGGTCCCAAAAACAACTAAGAAGAGGGGTTGAATTGATTGTTCTAAATTGACTTTTCAAAAATCTAATTGCATCTTGATTCAATAATTAAATTTATGGTCAATCTAATGCAATGAAAGAGATAAGAGTAAGGAGACAAATCTGTTTTTATAGTGGTTCGACCTTGTGCTTACGTCTACTTTTCCAGCCAACCAAGCCGGGGTATAGCTACTAGTTAGTTTCCACTATAATCGAATCAACAACATACACTCCACTTGTCGACTTCTGATCTTTATACCATGAAAATTCTTTCGTCCAACAATGGAAGATAACTCATACAATAATTCACTCACACAATACTCTTTTACAACTCAAACAATACTTGAACAAATGGATATAAATGTAGAAAATCAGAAATGTAGCAGCAGTATCTTCTTTCAGAATATAAAATTTTGTTTATCAGAATTCAGGAATTGCATTACTCTTTTTTCTGTGAAAGTTTGCTGTTCAATGCTCTCTACTCTTGAATTTTGAAACTCCTATATTACTGAAAAATCTGTTCATTTAAAATTCAAAATCCTTGCAGTAAAAACTCCCCAGAGTTACTAGTAACAGCTCCCTCAACTATCCTGAAAAATAGACTCCAAATCTTTCTTGAATAATGATATTTACCAGCAGTAAATATTTTTTGTTTGAAGTTTAAATATCCCTCAAACATATTCAAAAGCTGGTTGGATTATATCTATATGATAGCTCCTTCAAAAAATTCGAAATCAGTCTAGAAATTCAGTTCCAGTTTAGAGCATTTCAGCATAACTTGCTAATTTCGCCCATTTATTTCTCCATCAAAATCTCGATAAAATTGTTTTATAACAACACATATTTATAGTCCAACTATAGTAATATAATGTTGAATAAATAAATTCACAAGTTCCTAACCTGTGATGAAGATATCGAGATTCAAATACCTACTGAAAACCATAATTTGTCCAGAATTTCTACTATATAAAATAAGTGACCAAGCAACTTTTAGTTGAATTTTTTTCACCATTCCAACAAGATAATTGTACTGTAATTACTTGAATTTGAAGTTCCCTATTCTCTTTAAAATACAATTTTCGGTATTGAAAGTATTTTAGCATATAGGAAGATATGAAAATCTAAATATGGTCAAATGATCACTGTTGTTATATTTAGAAAAATTCTAAATATGAAGAATTTGGAATGTAAAGTTTTTTCTATTTATAAGGAGAATTATCTTATTTAACCTCAAGTTTGGATTAAGTACAGTACCTAAATTACATTTACCTTATTGGCTGGGTTTTTAACAAAAATAAAAAAAATCTTGTTTCTATGGCCTAAATAAGTCTTACTTTTATGATTAGTTTTATGACTGGTTTTATAACTTTTTTTTAATAAAATCTTTCCAGTAAATATAAACTTTGCACACTAAATAAAATTGTTAGAATACTATAAGAGATTTTGTTATCATCAAAATTAAGGAGACAATACAACAATTTCCAACAACATTCGTTACTACATTGATAGTTATCACACATAATACTCAATATCAATCATGAGTTATAAGAGTCACAGACTATTTGGTAATGTTGTTATATGTCATCCGGTAATGTCACAAAGTGCTAACATCATGATTTTCATTGTTTTTTAGTAGCAAATCTAGAATTACATCAATAGTTACCTAGGGTTTAGTTATTCAAAAATTACAACTTGTTCTTAATTTTTTTGAAATTACAAACTAACCCCTAACTATTCTCTCTATATTATTCGTAATAGTTACCTAGGGTTTAGTTATTCAAAAATTACAACTTGTTCTTAATTTTTTTGAAATTACAAACTAACCCCTAACTATTCTCTCTATATTATTCTTAATTTTAAATTAACCTATCACCAATATAAATCCATATTAGCAAATAATAAATATCAATTAAGTTTTTAAGATATAGATCGGATCTAAAACATATTTATTTTGACTCTAAAGTAATTATAATGTCATATGTTAATCCAAAAGTTGTATTAAAATTATTTTCTTTAATTAATTTCACTAAATAACTAAAATTGCACTCTAAAATAAATATCATATTATTTATAAAAATCAATAAATAAATATCTATGACTTTGTACTTAACCTCTATGTATTTATATATATTACACCTCTATGTAACATCCATAATTGAGACAAGATAAAACATGTAAATAAATCTACTATCACCTCCTTAATTATTTAATAGTTTGAGCATCTCATCCAAAATAGAGGATAACCAAAATGTTTAATTTGTCATCCTTTGATTGATAGAATTTGTCAAATTTTAAGAATATCAAATATGATATAAAATTGTATCATTGAATCCACTTTTCAGATAGTCGACTAGAATGATTTAAGATAACGATTTTCGATACTATTGATATAAATTCTCAATTGTGTTTTTATGTCCCAACTAACCAATACCCAAAATTCAAATTACCAAACTCTTGATCCATGAAAAATCTTACTCATAATATATCAAATTATATAGTTCTAACTTCATAGGTTTATCAAGAGCACAAAAACTAAGTATAATTGTAGAGTACAAATTTCCATTCGTATTTCACTTAAAAAAATTACTCCGTAGGTCGTCTTTAGTGCTAACCACTATATTAACTAATATGGAGTTTGGACTTTGTCCAAATCTAGATCTTATCTGATAATCAAGATAAATTATATCTGACAATTAGAATACTCGTAGGCTATAGCTTAAAAGTCGAAGAAGTGCCTAACTTCATCGAGCAACTATGAACTATTTAATTTATGTTGATGTAATGATGAGTTATATTTTTTGTATGCACCATTTACTCGATTGCATATATAAGTCACACATATCAAACTACTTAACTTTATATGATGTTAATTGTTTATCTACTTGAATAAGTAAGACAAATACACGGAAAAATCAATGCATAGTTTTTTTTTTTGACATACAAAATAATAAAAAATAGTGGATAGATAGGATCAAATCCTAATAGTAAGGTCCACAAAGATTAATAGGTTGGACATTTGGAAAGCATCCGAATTGATCAAAAGGTATAATGTAAAAAATATGTATTTCTCATAGAAGGGGCATTTTGAATTTATAAGAGGAAAAATACCCATGAAAGAGTAGGGTATTTTTAACCATTTTCGGTGAAATTTTCATAAGTTATATTTTTATGAGATTTTTGAATCTTTTGGTCACAACTGTAACCGTTCTAACTTACACGACTTTTCTTGAACCCTAATTTTTTTTCTTTTTTTTTTTATATTTAAAACAATATTTCTCTTATGTCTAGCCTTTTCAATTTTCTTAATTTCACAAAGGTTAAGCCCACTAACCAACTCTACATCTTGAACAAACCCTAAGGCCATGGGTAAACCTAACATCCACATTACATAATTTCATGGGTGCAACTTTGGATTTGAGATATGAGAATGTAATAAAATGCATGAAAAAGAAAATTTTAGGGATTTTTAGACTACTCGGGTCTCACATTCCAGAACTGAATGGTTCCGGTTCGTATCTAATTCTAGACAATGAAACTTCTAATTTTAGTTTGGTTTTGGTTTGATTTCGGATTTTATGATTCTTACATCACATTTTATTTTATTTAATTTTTTTAGCTTTTTCATTGTTTTTACAATTTTTTTATCAATTCTTATGGTTCATTCGAGATTTGCTTCTCGGTTTCAGTTCCGGTTCAAAAATGAGAATCAAAAGCAAACTTATGGCTCGGAGGTTCTGGTTTTAGCATCAAACGTGAACTATTTATTCATGATTATGATTTGGTTTTACAAGATTTGATAATAGTTTTATTTCGGTTTGGAAACTTGGCCATGTTTAGACTAGTCTAGCAAGCACTACAAACAAGGCGAGTGCATAAGCAAATATTGTAGACAAAGGAAAGCAAATATATCCCATAATCATGCAATTAGCATTGTTTTATCTTCTTTTACCAGATTCTTGCACATGTGTGTATATATATCTATATATATATTGGAATGGAAGACAAACTATATACTGGCCCAATTATTGCAGTTTCTATGCAAGTATCAAGGGATTTGATCTAATGAATACCCAACATCAATGAAACTTGGACCCAAAATAGAAAAAGAAAAAAAAAAAAAAAAACCATTTAGGTTACAAGATGTTATCTGTAAATTTTGACCTTCAACACCAAATCATACAGGAGTTCTCAGCTCCATTTGATGAGGGCGTGCTGAGTGAGAACCATTATTTCGAAAACATGGGGACAAAGCTTTATTGCTCTTTGCCGACATTGTTCATCGGATTGTGCATTATAAGCGCAAGAGGGTCATTTGCAAGAGTGCCAATTTCAAAGCCAATGGAGAATACAAAAATTATAACTATTCGAATCCATTGGTGGGTTCATATTCTCAATGGATTAAGTAAAGGTGCTAATCCCTTGTATCTTCGTTGTCAGTCTAAAGATGATGATCTTGGCGAGCATTACCTGACTCCTGGTCAGGATTTCAGTTTTAGATTCAAGATCAACTTTTGGATGACTACCTTGTTCTTTTGTCACTTCAAATGGAATAATAAGCATATATCCTTTGATGTGTTTAGAGTCAAAGATGATTATCGATGCTATCAAACGGGGCACAGCTATTGGCAAGCCCGAGATGATGGATTTTATTTTTGCAAGGATATGAACAATAGGGGGCAGAGGTATCAATGGTGATTTTCAACATGATAACGGCTACATTATTGTGTTGCATTTGGATGTCTTGATTATGAATAATTCATTATCAATTTTATTTTGGGAGTCATTTGATGATTTGTTGCCTTTTACTCATCCCCTTCGCATTTATAACAACGACCATGTTTATATTGAAATCTGTCCTTTCAAGTTTCAAACCAAATTGAGGTAATTTTTCTAGATACTTGACTACCACAGAGATAGAATTTAACTTCAACAACATTTCTACAACGACCAGTCTCGTTGATAGGAAGTGTGTGAGCTGCATCAGGCAGCCGATAGCTGAAACTTGAGATTTCACATTGAACTGAGACAAGGCGCGAGTTTAGGATCTCATTGGGTAGCTGAAACTTGAGCTCAATAGAGTCCATAGAGGAGGAATTGCGAATTTGGAATATCTTGGACACGAGAGAATCAAAGTTGATTGATGAGTCAACAAGGAGAACCAAGGTTTTCCCACCAACGTAGACTACGATTGAGTTGTGAAGTTGACGAAGAGCTTTGCTTTTTGCTTTCGGGATTGACATGGGCTTTTCGGAGGTTAACATTTGTTTTGGGGGGGGGGGGGGGGAAGAGTTTAGTGGGATACGGTGATAGAGCACTTAATCAAGTTCTCGAATTTATCTTACTGTTTGGATATGGAAAACACTATGTTGAGAGAGTAGTCTCCTTAAATGAGCCACTATAAGTCTCGAACCAAATTAGTCGGAATATGAATCTAAATATCGATCGATATATTAAAAAAAAAAAAAAAAAAAAAGAGATAGAATTGTCAACAAAATGGGGAAGATGGGGGGGGGGGATTTGATAGCAAGCCCAATGGGCAGTTTACTATTTGAGCCATCTACACTGCGCTTTTAAGTCCACAAGCTCAATTGTGCTGGATGCAACCCCTTTCTTGTAAATGCCTTCTCCACTTGATTTAGATTCTCAATTTGATTTTGTTTTACGTTGGGAGAGCTCAATATGGCAGGTTCTTCTGAGAAAAGGGGTTGTGTTTTTTCTTTTTGCGGGGCTCAGAATTTTGTGTATTGGTCGGGTTGTCGAAACCCTCAAATTAATACTGATTCCCCCAATGTAACAAACTGTAGCAATAGTGGTTATCAGATCGAATTCCAATGGAACTATGTTAACTTAACTCCTTAGTAAATACCAAAATAAAATGGGGGGTTTATAAAAAAAATTCCTAAATCAAAATTAAATAGGTAAAATTAAAAGACAAATCAAATATGCAAAAATACTAAAATTTAAAGAACAAATTCAATTCACCAAACTCCGATTCAAGGGTTCATATATTCGATTGTCTTATTGATCATTGGTTGAAAATATTATTCTTGTAATTCAAGCATTTAACCTTAAATCTATTAGGATAGCCATAATAAATCTTGTGTTTTCCTAAAATAATTGACCAAACCCAGCATCCAATCAAAACTTATCATTAATCGACTGGGCACGATAGCGTTCCATATCAAATAATGACAGCATTAAGTTCTATGAAAACAGTTAAACCAAAATACAAATAACCAGGATAGCCGTATAATTATTCGATTTTGTTTCATCGATTCCTTAAGTTAAAATGAATATCGGCAAACGACCCATAAACATATATAACCTATTTGCTACTCGTACCATTCATTCATGACAATTACGGATCACTGAAATCCTGAATACCGTAGAAAAATTGATATTGAATTAAATTGTCAGATTAACCAATGCCAATTGTTCATAAAAATAAGCCAAAAATCGACGAATACTTGAATAAAAGACAAGAAATTAAATTAAGAACATAATTTCACAATGAAGAACAATTGATTAAAATTCCCCTTGAATCAGAATAAAGAAACTAGCCACTCATGGTGGTAAGTATCAACACAAGAAAATAAAAAATAATATTCCTAAAAAGAAAGAAAAAAAATAAAAAATAAAACCTAATGAGAGATTGAATGAACTGTCATGAAGTTCCTCTCTTTTCTCCTTAAGATGCAGCCACCTCCTTGGAGTATTGTGTTTCTCTGCAGCAGCCCTCCCTTTTCTTGTGTAGAGAGCATTATGTTGTGTCTTTGAGTACAGCCCCTTTTGTATTTAAATAAGCAAGCTAGCAGGCCCTTTTTTTGTGAAAATAGGAAACTTTCCTTCCTTCTAGTTTTCCAATTTGATTAGAACTCTTTCTCTTCATAGAAAATAGGAAAGAAGACATTTTCTCCTAAAGAATAATACAACTTTCCTTTCTTCTAGTTTTCTAATTTAATTAGGACTTTTCCTATTGAGAAAATTAGAAACTCTACTAGAATGCTGAAATTAAAATTCAAACTCCTTTTCTTCAAAGTCCAATAAGATGTCTTGACCCAATTAGATTCAAAATTGCCTTGTTAAGCCCAATTTGCTCCAAGTCTTCAATTCAACCTCCAAAAAATAAAATTTAATAAAACCAACCATTAGGGTATTAAACAATTCAAATTCAAACCATGATAACAAAAATAAATTCAATAAATTCAATAAATTGCATGTTATCATGTATAACAGTAATTCTTGTTGACATGGGGGCTGTTCTGGACTGCTGTATACTTGGCATAGACGACAGAGTGGTGTGACTATTGTTTTGGGAAGGTTGGATAGATCACTTGCTAATGCAGACGGGAGGACATTAATCCCAGCGGCTTGGGTGGTTAATCCAATTATTCTGCACCTGGCGGGTTTCTCGGATAAACGTAACCTTTCAGTTTGAGCTAGTTTTGGTGGCGGTTGAGGAAACTGCCAAACATTTTAACAAACATACTTTTTGGTAACATTTTTCAGTAGAAAGGATTATCAAAGCTCGATCAAATGGTATTCAAAAAGCCTTGGGTAGGGTACCTAACACTTTCTGGAGGGGCTTGGAAGAACAACTTTTCAAATTTGATGAGGTACTCAGCAAGAGGAATTTCTCTGGTTCCAAAAATCAAGAATCCAGTGGCTCCAAGTGGGGATAGATGTATCAGATTCTTCCATGCCTCTACACTGGTAGTGGAAAGCATAACCGGATAGAGAGATTGAAGATAGCTAATGGGTCTTGCTGTTCTGAACCTTCTGCTTTGTAAGACATGGTTCTCATTTTCAACAGCTTTTCTGCTCCAAGTCTGACGTTTATAAGGTGCCTACTATGATTAATCATCTGGCGATTTCTCTGGAGTGCTTGCCTGGCCTTCTCCAGGAAGTTACTCATGACGTATTAGAGACCTCAAATCCATGAAACGATTTGAAGTTCCAGAGCCTGACGGGTTTCAGAGTGGCTTCTGTAAGAAGTATAGGGATGTGGTGGGGGACTTGGTGTTCAGAACTGTGAGGGAAGCATTCATATGTGGGTCTTTTCCTGAGAAGATTCCTGAAACACTTATTGTCCTAATTCCGAAGGAGGAGAAGCCTGACTTGGTTATTAAATTCAGCCCTGTAAGCTTGTTTAATTTGATTTATAAGGTTATCATTACGGTTTTGTTTTCTGCGTTAGGCCTTTGCCGAGTACCATTATCTCCACATGTTAGGTAAGTTTTATTCCGTGTTGGAGCATTAAAGATAACATCATTGCTGCTCACTTTGAAACGAGTGAAACACAAGAAGGGCGCTTTAATTTGGAAGACTATGTGGAAAAAGAATATGGCCCAGTTAATTGAAAGTTTTTGCAGCGGAACTTGAGGGATTGTAGGTTCCCTGATCAGCAAGTAAGCCTCATTATGTTTTATGTTTCAAGTGATTCCCTCTCTATTCTTTGGAATGATGATAGTTACTGAGTTTTGGACCATGCCAGTGACTTAGACAAGGAGAACCTCTGTCCCCATATTTGTTTAAATTGTGTGTGGAAAAGCTATCTATAGCAATCAACATTTGAGTTCAGAGTGGGAATCTGTAACCTATGTATGGCTCAAGCAATGGTTTAGCTCTCATCTTCTGTTTGCCGATTATGTCTTTGGGGCTAGAACTCACTGGGTATCTATTTGGCTAAGTCAAGCCATGAGTGGTCAGTAGAGGCAGTTTCCCGTTCCTGACTTTCACCTTGTCTTGATATTTGCTGGGTTTGGAATCTAAGAGTACTCGAAAAAATTCGTTATTTCTTTTGGCTTGTGGTGCGAGATAGACTCCATTGTGAAGTTCGAGACAAAGGTCGGGTTTACCAGCTTCAGCATTGTGTAAGATGTAATGAAGATCATGGGTCCATTAACTGCTTATGGGAACGCCTCGTTTTATTCTTTACCTCTGGATGAGTGATTAAAATTCCAAAGTCACCATGAGGAGTTTGGCTATCTTTTTCTGTGGTTTGTTGGAAGATTTGGAGGTCAACGAATGCTGAAGTAGTTTGTGGCAATTATAAAGGTTTTTATCATGGAATCCAAGGCAATAGGAGCACCATCATGTTTTGTAATTTGGCATTCCCTTCCACATAGGACTTGGATAATAACAGGGCTAGACTCCTGTCTGTTTTTGTCCTGTGTCACCCTCTTTTGAAGCTAAATACGCATGACAGCTCTTGCAGACACTCAGTAAAGCTGGGTTTGGTAGTTTGATTGAGGAAGAATTAGGTAGTTGGAAAGGGCATTTTTGTTCTTCATTATAACGGCTTCCAACAAGTTGTACAACCCCCCCCCCCTCCCCCAAAAAAAAAATACAGGAGGCCTCGATTAGATTTCTGCACCCTTTTTGCCTGGGGTAAAGGTGTACATTTTCCTATCATTGAGTGGAATTCTCTTGAAACTGTTAATCTCATTAAAACTCTGAGTTCAGGTTAGGACCATTATGGAACATGGTGAAATCATACTAGAAGCATGGTAGCATCTGATTGGCGCATAGAAGTGGTTCATAATTTGAGGGAGACAAACACAAGTGCAGATTTTATAGGTAAACTTGAGTTCAGCGGTCTGAGAATTCGGTGGTACGGGAAGAACTCCCTCATGGATTAGAGACTATTTTGCCCAATGATCATTGCCTTCTGTAGACAGTTGGCCTAGTTTCTCATATATAAAAAAAAAAAAAAAAAAATAATAATTCTATTTTTTTATGTGTATAACAATTAATAACAAGTTTACAACAAATCATTATTAACAATTCTATTTTTGGTGTGACCTGTGATCCTTCATCAAATCATCGTTGTTGGAGGCGAGCAAAATTTAAAAACTATGAATGAACTTGGAAAATGGAAAATAGGAACTTATTATTATTATTTTTAAATAATGGTGAAAAGCTAACTTACATAACTTTTGATGTGCGCTATTCAATGCATTGAGCACGAACAATAGGCTATAAAAAAGGGCGTATCAAGTTTAAGCATATGCAAATCTGTGCGTGCACATTGCATTTGATTGATCAGTTTTAATAAGATTTTGTTTGTTTGGTTGGTAAAAAATGATTTTAAATATTTTTATCAACTCTAGCTCTTTTTTTTTAAAAAAAAAAAAAAAAAAAAAAAAAAAAAAAACTCTTTAATTGATATTGCTTCTGCACTCAACCCGGTTTTTGCCGGTTCCACCTTTTCTGGATTAGCATCAAAGATTACTAATGAAACTTTTTCCTTCATCTATATATGTATTGACCTCTGTGGATAGACCTGCAATAATTAGCAATAAAAGATACAGCATGGCTTTAAAAACCCAAGTGCATTAATGTGAAGGGGATGAGGAAAAGGCAACAAATCATCAAATGACTCCCAAAATAAAAATGATGATAAATTATTCATAATCAAGACATCCAAATGTAACACAATAATGCAGCCATTATCATGTTCATAATCACCATTTTTCCCTCTTCTCCCAATTCTTCATATCCTCGCTAAAATAAAATCCATCATCTCTGGCTTGCCAATAGCAGTGCCCAGTTTGATAGCAATCATGATCATCTTTGGCTCTAAACACAACAAAGGTTATATCCTTGGTAGTCCATTTGAAGCGACACCAGAACAAGGTGGTCATCCCAAAGTTGATCTCGAATCTAAAACTGAAATCGCGACCAGGAGTCACGTAATGCTCACCAAGATCATCATCTTTAGAGTGACAATGAAGATACAGGGGATTAGCACCGCTACTTAATCCATTGAGAATATGAACCCACCAATGGATTCGAATAGTTGCAAATTTATTATTCTCAATTGTCATAGGAAGTGACACTCTTGCAAACGATCCTCTTGCACATATAATGCACAATCCAATGAACAATGTTGGCAAAAAGCAATAAAACTTAGTCCCCATGCTTCTCAGAATAATATTTCTCACTCAAAACTCGCTTATCTCATAGAGCTGAGAGCTCTTGCATGATTTAGTGTTGAAGGTCAAAATTTATAGATAACACCTTGTAACCTAAATGGCCTTTTTTTTTTTTTTTTTCTTTCTCTATTTTGGGTCAAGTTTCATTCATGTTGGATATTCATTACACCAAATCCCTTGCTACTTGCATAGAAACCGCAATCATTGGATCAGCATTGTTGAAAATACATAGGCCCACTTGGGCCCAAGATTTCTGGCCCAAGTGGGCCCATGACTGCAACGGTTATAATAGCCGTTGCACCTCCAACGGTTATAATAGCCGTTGCACCTCCAATGGCTTCATAGCCGTTGGAGAATTCCACATTTTTCACCTCCAACGGCTATATAGCCGTTGGAGGATTCCCCCATTTCTTTTTATTTTTTATTTTTATTATTTTTATTTTTTCTTTCTCTCTCCTCCATCTTCTATAAATAGGATCTTTCTCTTCTCTTGTATTCATAACTTGGAAAACAATCTCTCTTCCAAAATCTCTCTTCTCTTTTTCTGTCTTTGTAATATTGAGATAATTTCTTTTTCACACTCAATAGAAGAAATTCTCTTCATTCTTCAATTTCATTTTTTTCTTGATAAATCTTTCTCCTTATTTTTGTCTTTACTTGATCACATTTTTTATCTCTTTTTGTCTATATTTAAATTTGTGCTCCAAACTTTAGTAAAGTCCATTCTCTAGTATGCGATGGCATAGCATGTCTAGAAAAGTTCTATCAAGTGACAAACATTTGTCCAAGGAAAGAGGTTCTTAAGCGAGGACAGACGAGCTCCACATCTTTCCTGAGAACTTTCCTAGTGCTCCTTATTACAGAACGATTTGGGTTGAATTTAAGTGAGGTTTACAAATTTTTACATGGTATCAGAGCGAATTCTATTATTTCTCACATCGCAAATCCTCCGTCCTCGTTTACTTCATTTCAAACCCAACTTTTTTCTCCACAATCTTAACCTCCACAAATTATTTCCAATGGGTAGGCCATATCAAAAGATCACTCAATACTCTAAAACTCTTGAAGTTTATAACGAGTGAATCTCTTGATGTTACCAACCCTGCATATGAAGAATGGAAAGAAAGAGATGATCAAGTCTTCATTCTTCTCTCTAGTGCCATGGATCAAACTCATAAAAATATGGTGTCATCTTGTTCAAACTCTAAATCTTTATGGGATCAAATGTATGATCTATATGGGCAAGAATCTAATGTGGGAAGAATTTTTGAAATCAAGCGGAAGATCGCCAACATTCAGAAAGAGGAGAAAATTCTTTCCCAACTATTTGGAGAATATGAAGATTTATGAAATGAATTGGAGATGTTAAGGCCTCACACATGTGATCCGAAAATATTGCTGAAACGGAAGGATGAAGATAAGTCTTTTGGCCTTCTTGTCTCTCTTGGCGAACGCTTCTCAAATGTTCACCAAGAAATCCTTCGGATGAAGGACTTCCCTTCATATCAAGAAATCCGATTCCTAATTCAGAAGGCTGATGCTAGCATGCGGCTTGAGGAGGCTTCACAATCAAAAGTTGAAGTTCACGGATTTAAAGTTGAGCAACAAGTTTCTATTCCTGCACCAGAACCCATTGCCAACAAAGTCTATCAGCCTCCTCATAAGAAAGGATGCTCACATTGCAAGAGATTAAACCACACCAAAGAGAAATGTTGGTTTCTTTATCCCCATCTCAAACCAGAGCATCTCAAAAGGAAAGAACAAGAAGCACCAAAAGTAGCGCAAAATGTGGCATTGGAAACAGCTCTTGAAGGCATCACTAAGCTACTGAAACAAGTCACCAATAATTCTGGTAACTCCTCAAACTCCACTTATTATTCTGAAAATTGGTTAATAGATTCGGGATATGACTATCATATGGTTAAGGACAAAGAAAAGATAAAACGTTTTAAACCTCTCATCAATTATAAAATAGTCAAAGTAGCTAATGGACAAAATTTGAAAGTTAAAGAAATTAGAGAAGTTGAATTTTTTGGAAAAAACTCAAATGTTTTATATGTTTCTAAATTTACCTCAAATCTTATGTCAATTAGTAAGTTAACTAAGGACCAAAATTGTAAAGCTATTTTTGATCTTGATACTGTTATTTTTCAGGATTTCAAATCGAATCAAGTGATTGGTAGAGGATCTAGAAGAAACAATTTATATTTTTTGGATCAAGACAATCAAGCTCTTGTAGCATGTGAAGGAGATAATCAATTTTGGCATGCTAGATTAGGTCATCCAAATGATCAAACCTTAAAATTACTTTTTCCTACAAAATTTTGTAAAAATGATCATTGTGAAGCATGTATTTTTGGGAAACAAACCCGAGTATTTTATCCGATTTCAGAAACTATTTATAAAAATGTCTTTGATCTTGTGCATTCAGATATATAGACATCCCCTGTTGAATCTAGAAGAGGTTTCAAATATTTTATATCTTTTATAGATCATAAATCTAGATACACATGGATATACATGCTTCACACTAAGGCACATGCTTTCGAAGCATTTAAAAACTTTAACAACTTTATCTTGAAACAATATGATGCTCATGTTAAAACACTTAGAACTGATAATGGAGATGAATATATGAGTAATGAATTTAAAGAATATTTAGAAAACAAAGGAATCATTCATCAAACATCTTGCCCCTATACTCCACAACAAAATTGAGTAGCCAAAAGAAATAATAGGCATTTACTAGAAATAGCAAGAACCATGATATTTTTTGCAAATATGCCTAAAATATTTTGGAGTGATGCAATTAGTACAGCTGCACATGTAATTAATCGACTTCCCTCAAAGACTCTCTAAGGAAAATCTCCTTTAGAGATACTTAGAAAAGAAAAACCACCCTTACCTCATCTTAAAATATTTGGTTGCACATGTTATGCTTATATTCCTTCTCAAATAAGAGATAAGTTAGAAAAAAAGGGGAGACGTGTTTTTATAGGTTATGCATCATTTCAAAAAGGATATTTATGCTATGAACCCGAAACTAATAAAGTCTATACATCTAAGCATGTAATATTTTTGGAAGATAAATTCTATTTCAAAGAACATAGCAAAAATAAAGATTTCATAAAAAAGGACCTACAAATCCTTCTTTGGGAATCTCCAAGAGTTGAAAATAAATCTCCCCAAGAAATAATTCTAGAACAAAATAATGAGCAAGGGGGAGAACAAGTTAATGAAGAAAATGAGGAAATTCTTATTGAACCATCCTCACCACCTCCTCCACTTAGAAGATCAACTAGATTAAGACGTCCTTCAGAATGGTTAAATAAGGAAGTTTATTATAATTCTAAAGTTACATCTCATGCTATCTCTAATTTTTATACAACTAATAATATTTCTTCTAGTCATCAAGAGTTCTTGAATGACATTGACCAAATACAGGAACCTTTAAGTTATGAAGAAGCTCATGGTCATCAAGAATGGAGGAAGGCTATGAATGAAGAATTAGATGCTCTTACCAAGAATCAAACTTGGGAAATCACAACTCTTCCTAAAGGAAAGAAAGCGGTAGGGTGCAAGTGGATTTACAAGGTCAAGCATAAGAGTGATGGAACAATCGATCGCCTCAAAGCACGACTTGTAGCCAAAGGCTTTACTCAGACATATGGAGAAGACTATACTGAAACTTTTGCTCCAGTCGCTAAAATGACCACAATCCGAGTTTTATTGTCCCTTGCAACAAATTGGAGTTGGCCGATATTCCAAATGGATGTGAAAAATGCATTCTTGCAAGGAGAATTGAAGGAGAAAGTTTACATGCGACTTCCTCAAGGACTTGAAGGCAAAGATGGACAAGTATGCAAGCTCAATAAGGCCATCTATGGTTTGAAACAATCTCCCCGAGCTTGGTATGCTAAACTTAGCACCGCTCTTCTTAGTTATGATTTCTCTAAGTGCAACAGTGACTCATCTTTATTTACAAAATTTTTTAATGAAAAGGTCACCGTTGTACTTATCTATGTCGATGATATAATCATAACCGGGAATGATATAAACCAAATAGATCAAGTCAAAAATTTTCTTAAGTCTAAATTTGAAATTAAAGATTTAGGGAAACTAAGATACTTTCTAGGTATAAAACTTGCCTACTCCTCTAAAGGGCTTGTTCTATCCCAAAGAAAATACATGTTTGATCTTTTGCAGGAAACAGGTAAAATTGGAGCTAAACCAGCTTGTAGTCCAATCTCAACCTTTGAAGAAGAAAAGGATAATAATCAATTCTTTACTGACATATTGAGATACCAGAAACTCGTTGGGAAACTCATTTACTTGACGATCACCAGGCCAGATATAGCATATGCGGTTAGCCGAATCAGCCAGCATATGCATAATCCAAAAATAGGACATTGGAGAGTAGCCGAAAGAATCTTGAGGTACCTAAAGGGCTCTCCTGGGCGTGGAATATGGATGAAGTGCAACCAAAATTCTGAAATTATTGGATATTGTGATGCGGATTGGGCCGGACATTCTCAAGATAGAAGATCTACAACAGGCTTTTGTATGTTTGTGGGAGGTAATCTAGTGTCTTGGAGAAGTAAGAAACAATCAGTAGTTTCAAGATCTAATGCGAAAGCAGAATATAGAGCTATGGCAGCATCGACAAGTGAGATTATATGGCTTAAAACCCTAGTTGAAGACTTGGTGTTCGAGGTCACAATACCAATTTAGCTTTTTTGTGATAATTAATCGGCTATTCACATTGTCTCAAATCCAGTGTTTCATGAGCGGACCAAACATATTGAAGTGGATTGTCATTTTATGCGACAAAAGATTGAAGACAAAATCATAATCACCCCTTACGTAAAGAGTAGTGAACAACTTGCTGATATTTTCACCAAGAGA
This sequence comes from Dillenia suffruticosa, assembly GCA_033439265.1. Classification (NCBI taxonomy): domain Eukaryota; kingdom Viridiplantae; phylum Streptophyta; class Magnoliopsida; order Dilleniales; family Dilleniaceae; genus Dillenia; species Dillenia suffruticosa. Next base: position 15,594,670 of record JAVTVX010000001.1, read on the forward strand.
ACTACGGCTAGTCACATGAATAATATTCTCGACAAGTTAGGCTCCATCGATATATATTCACCAAACTTGAGGGGGAGTGTTGAAAATACATAGGCCTACTTGGGCCCAAGATTTTTGGCCCAAGTGGGCCCATGACTGCAACGGCTATAATAACCGTTGCACCTCCAACGGCTTCATAGCCGTCGGAGAATTCCACATTTTTCACCTTCAACGGCTATATAGCCGTTGGAGGATTCCCCCATTTCTTTTTATTTTTTATTTTTTTTATTTTTATTTTTTCTTTCTCTCTCCTCCATCTTCTATAAATAGGATTTTTCTCTTCTCTTGTATTCATAACTTGGAAGACAATCTCTCTTCCAAAATCTCTCTTCTCTTTTTCTGTCTTTGTAATATTGAGATAATTTTTTTTTCACACTCAATAGAAGAAATTCTCTTCATTCTTCAATTTCATTTTTTTCTTGATAAATCTTTCTCCTTATTTTTGTCTTTACTTGATCACATTTTTTATCTCTCTTTGTCGATATTTAAATTTATGCTCCAAACTTTAGTAAAACCCCTTCTCTAGTATGCGATGGCATAGCATGTCTAGGAAAGTTCTGTCAAGTGACAAACATTTGTTCAAGGAAAGAGGTTCTTAAGTGAGGACAGACGAGCTCCACCTCTTTCCTGGGAACTTTCCTGGTGCTCCCTGCTACAGAACGGTTTGGGTTGAATTTAAGTGAGATTTACAAATTTTTACAAGCATATTATAGTTTGTCTTCCAAGAATATGGTAAAAAAAAACCACTATAGCACACTTGCACTTTCCTTCTTTGTTCTAATTGCACGATTATGGGATGCATGTTAACAGAGGCACATTAAACAAGTACATTGAATCTTTGCGTACACATTGCATTTGATAGGTGAGAGGACGAACAATGGGCTAGAAACACAGGGGCATTAAACGAGCACATTAAATCTGTGTGAGTGCATTGTATTTGATAGGCCGGAGCAACAATTGACTAGAAACAAAGGTACATTAAACAAGTACATTGAATCTTTGCACACACATTGTGTTCGATAGGTGAGAGCACGAACAGGCCAGAAACGGAGTTATATTAAACCAGCACATTGAATCTGTGCGCGTATATTGTATTTCATAGGCCAGAGCATGAACAATAGGCTAGAAACAGCGACACAAAATATAAGCACGTTGAATCTGCGTGCACATAAAGCAGTAGGAATGTCACAGTTCATAATGAAAAGTAAGAAACTTCAGCATGAGGCAAAGCTTTGTATAAGTGACAAACCTCAAGGAATGATAGTGCCTCTAGCCTGTGGGGTTGCAGCAGGGGCCTTATGATCAAAAGGTCTACACCATTAGGATTAGTCTAATATGTTCTTGTTTCATTGGGGACCAAGAAAAATTTCTCGTGCCGTCGATGGATCTCTATGATGGAATTTTCCTGAATGTGCCAGGTTGCAATGTTTTTTGATGAGACTATTTCAAGGGGTGCTGAAGGGAAGCTGGCTGCCAATTGGATAATGGGTGACATTGCTGCGTATCTTAAACATGAAAAATTGTCTATCGACGAGATTAAATTGACCCCTCATGAACTGGCCGAATTGATTGCTTCCATGAAGAGCGGAACTATCAGCAGAAAAATCGGCAAAGAGGTAATTTCTTGTTCCAATTAGTTACCTTCCAGCATAACTTTGTTGCCTCTTGACAGTTATTATCCTACTGCACCAGAACATTATCCTAAAGCTTTAAACTTTTGGGTTTATGAATTCTGCACTGAACACTCATAGGACTATGATTTTTTTGCCATTTCAATTCCTTTAAATAGATTCTCCTGAATGGAGCTTCCATAATCTCATCACATATCTGTTCTCAGTTCCTTGTGGTTGCAGTCATGATATGAGCTCTTCACTGGTGAAAATTGAGAAGCATTTTTTGGGCACAAAAATGATGTGATGCTTGAGTGAAAAACTGGGATTTCCTGAGGCACAATTATTTCTATGTTTTTATGGATGTAACATCCTACTACAAAAAGAAGAAGGCCATTCTCTAGTGCCTGTCCTACTTTTATAGAACTCTGGACTACTGAATTTGTTACGGTCCTAGTTATACTTGAATGAACGAAGTGATTTATCATCATTAGACTTTTCAATATGGTTGAGAAGCTTTAGTTCATGTCGTGGTTCCGAAGAAAATTTCTTTTTCTTTTTTTTTTTGGGTTCCTTTTGCATTTATTCCATTCCGAACACTGCTGATGTTGTCCTCTGTGTCGCCTGAGGGGCTGTAATTTGCAGATTCTGTTTGAGCTGATAGCTAAAGTAGGAACTGTGAAAGGACTGACAAAAGCAAAGGATTTGGTTCAGGTAAGTGTTAATTTTAAATGCTGAATATAAAACAAAGGTTTGTTCAAGCACCTTGATCTTAGTTTTAAGAAACAGATATCTCTGTCTGGGCTTAGTATTAACTTTTAAAGCTGTTTGCCACGGTGTCTCGAATGAGAAAATATTTGTATCCATTTGTTCAAATAAATTAAAAGTATATAATATTGCAAGGATGCGTCTGTATGATATTTGCATGCTCGCAGTACTGGTTCCTTCCTAAAAATTTACCTCATTACTAAATTCAGAGCTTGAGAAGATCAAACTTATTTTTTAATGAAAAAATTGAGCTTTGCTTCTTGGCACTCCTTTTCTCCAAGTGCATAGCATTGATAGTTGAACCTTGTATATTGCGCAATCTTTTTCATGTACAAAGGTGATTAAGCCACACAATCGGGGCTAGGTTGGCCCTCCTCTTAAATCGCATCCCTCCATAACATCGGTACCATCGAAATTTGATCTAAGAACCATTTGATGCCACCTGAAGAGTCTTTATAAGCTAATCTAGCCAACACCATTGCTTCCCATCATTGGTTTTAGAAGTTGGGATAAATGCTTGTCCGCTTGGCTCGGGATCTAATCGTGAAGTAGTTTTCACGTTTCTACATTAGAAGTAATAAAAAATCAAGTTGAGAATTTGATTTGTTGTTACCATATAGTTGATTCTGCTGAGACAGAAAGAATGGTTGATAAGGTAATCTCAGAGAATCCAAAGCAGCTGGAGCAGTATCGTGGAGGCAAAACGAAATTGCAAAGCTACTTTGCTGGTCAGGTAAGCATAGTTCAGCAGCATGCGGAGTTTTTGTCTTCCATCATGCACCTTAGATGTTAACTACCAATGCTTGCTATGTTTAGGTGATGAAAGAATCAAAGGGTAAGGCAAATCCAGGGCTTCTAAATAAGATCCTCTTGGAAAAATTGAATGCCAGAAGTTGATGGTATGTTGGTATGTGTATGGTTCTCTATTTTCTCCCTCTTTTTTCACATATTAATCTTTCTCTCCCGTAAGTTCTAATCATTCTTTTTATCTTGCCAGAAAATGAAAATATTGCCTCATCGCCTTCAAATCTTAAGTCAAGCATCCCAGTTAAATTATCTGTTGAATCCCTAAGACAAATTTATTTATTTATTTATTTATTTTTTGGTACTCTTAAGACAAATTTGAGTTCACTTTTGTGGTGCTGCATCAAATGCGCTACTGAGGACAGTATCAACCCATGTTTCCCAGTCTGAAGTAGGAGTTGATAGTGACATGCAGTCAGATATTTGTTAGAGCTCCCTTTCCTCAATTGTTTTATACATGATGGCAACTGGCAATAAATGGTTGAGCCATAGGGTTCCAAGGGAGAAGCTCTGAAGAGCTCAGGAAACATGAAATCCATAGAATGCTTTGTTATTTGTTCTGCTGTGACTTCTTGAGCTCCACATCCGGGCCATTGATTTAATTTGAAATCAAAATTATAATCTAGCTGACGAAAGTAATGTAATCATTGTTGAAATTTTGACCTGAAAAACCATGTTTATTCTATACCGTAATCTTTCCCTTTAATAATGTTCTAGCAATGACGCAGCCATTGATGACATCTGGAGAGCAATTTTGTTGTATGCCCTTCTGCCAAGATGCGCTTTGAGGTGGCGTGACCAAAGTTCCACTGCAGTTCAATCGGATTTAAACTTATCTGGTTCCTCAAATGTGATATTAGTTTTAATGCTTAGTGTGCCCACAGTAGTAATGGTAGTCTACAGCAATGATGATCTTTAATTATATTTATTCAAAAAATTAAACACAACTAAATTTTTTTCATCTTTAATTAATATTTTACAAATTAAAAACAAACTTATACTATCAAAATCAATGGTGTTGAATTTGAGGTGAACCTTAAGATTACAGTTAGTTATATTGATATTATAAGTATCATATAAGAAACCAAGGGTACCATAAGATATCATTCTAATAAAATGTACAAAGAAAAAAAAGTAGGTAAAAATATTTAATCTAAGGTAACAGAGCAAAAATACCAGGTTCGGTGAATGTCCCCTCAAATGGTTGTGAGACGATGCCAGGCTCCAATAAGACAGTGTACTACTCCAAGTACACCTTCGACCAGACTGCTCCAACTAGGGTGGCTATTTTACTTCCCAAGAGTTCAGCTGTCATGATGTTTCTTGTTTTTTCCTTTTTCCCCTTAAAACACTTCCGGTCAAAATCTTAACCTGCACCAAGAGACCGAGGCTGATCCTGAATTTCAAATGACTGTAGAGATGAAACTCGGGTAGATTAAGGACACTAGTCTGCTAGATTCAACTCTGACGAGTTGGGCTTTCAAATCTACAGAGCTCCACCAAGCACCTCATGCGTCTCTCTCTCTCTCTCTCTCTCTCTACAACTCCAATGTCCTTGTAAGGACCTCTTGCTTATGTCTCTTATACCAAGTGCACCAATCATGGCAGGTCGCAGGCTTTGAAAGGTAACTGTTAAAAGTCGCATAACTGTTGAACTTTGAAGCACCCTATAATAGCAATAATTAAAAATGGGTAGAAGCCTCGTTGTTGCTTTTGATAAAGGGGGGAGGGGGGAGCTTCATGGTGGAGCAATGGATAAGTATTTTAGCCATCAGAATGAGGAAGGCAGAGATACTTTGCTTTTAAAACGGTAAAAGTATATGCCTTGCAAAAGTTGATGCCCCTACTCACAAAATGGAACCTAAGTTACCCTTTTGAGGGGGATAAAGAAGCATGAATTGGATTTCTACCAAATTATGCATGGATCAAATTTTCCATTATAATAGAATACAGGGGACTGAAAAACAAGATTAAGGTGGGGACTGGGGCTAGTTGAAAATGGGGGAAAGGGACGACCCCTCTAGGCATTACCATGAAGGCAGGCACTAACAGCAAAATGCTAGGTTTTAATCGTGGTTTCAACCCTTATGGGAAAAAGGGTCACTGTAACTGTACAAAATGTCAAAGAGTCACAATCTCTTCATAACCCGGATGGTTCCCAGAGTTATTGGAACCACCTCGGTGGTAGGTTTACAACACAACATTTTTCATCATCCCTGATTACAACACCATCAAAAGTCAACATCACCATTTTCACGTGGATGCAAAGTATACCAAACATTACATGGCATTTTCTTCCCTATATATACAACAAATCGACATAGAACACGGAAATAGCCCAGAAACTATACCTTAGCTTGCTACGCATTGAAGAAAGACAGCTATAATGCATAGACATATATACCACGTTCTTGCATTAGATAGAAAAAGGACAGATATTCACATGACAAGACACTAGTTCCCTCACCTACGCAGTCATACACATGAAATCTGTGTCGGAGTCTAGCTCACCATCAAGTGCGCAGGCCTGCTTACAATGAAACCAGATCTCAAGGCATGCAATTACGTACAAGATCAAGAAGAAATGAAACACTCTTAATCTTGTCCCTGAAGGAGGGAAAAAAAAAGACAAATAAAAAATTTATATGCAACAACAGAAATGGTACTTATACCAACAGAAATACAACATTCATTAAGCTTACAATAGGTACTTGTCAATCCAAACACTCAAAAGCCAAATACAGTATATCACAAAGGCTTATAGCAAAATAAATTACCTAATCTGTTCTTCACAATCTTACATTTATCGTCCATCTTTATGCTCTTCAGCTTCTCCAAAATCTTCCCCACTGCTTTCTGCTCCTTGCAGCTATCGTTCGAACAAAAAACGTTGGGATTCACCAAGCTCCTCACATAAACAACTGCCTTAAATTCAACATTTTTGTCACTCCGCTGATTCACAATATACGTCACAACATTATTTCTCCGACTATACACAAAGAGTTCCTTGTCCTCCCTAATCATAACATCACCATTCCTCAAAATGCTCATTGGGATCGGATTAAACAGTTTCTTAGACCCAATTGAATGTGGAATTACAATAGACATTGTCCAATTCGTGTCCTCTCCACCATTCCCATCCATCATCCAAATCTCTGAACAATTCACAGTGGTCTTACTCCTACAAATCATTGCCAAAGAACCACCCAAAACACACAATTCCTCGAAGTGAAATCCACCAGGTATTGCCACTTTACCAATGCTCTCCTCCCCCAAATCGAAAACGGCTACACAACAACCAACCAGCCAATACAGGCCGCCATTGTAATGAACTCCAACTGGGTTTCTCCCATAACCAAAGAAACAATCACTTTTTTCCTCTATAAACCTCCAAGCATTTCCTCTCAAATTGAACACCTCAAACTTCCTATCACTCCCAAATCTCGATTTTGAAACCCTAACAACCTTATAATCATCAACTGGTGAGTCATAACCTAACCCAATAGCCAAACATTCTTCACAATCTTCAGGGTTCGACAATTTAGCCCCGGATTTCGGAAATTTCCGAAAATCCCCCGTACTAGGGTTCCACAAACAGAGAAAGTCATCAGATTGAATCTGAATCAGCAACAACCCATCACAGGAACCCAGAACATCGAATCTCCGGCCGGTTTCGCAGACCGGAAGATTGATATCATCGCTGACTTGGGCGACAGCATCTACAGGTATTAACCCGGAACAAAGTGCATAGGACTGTTCATAGTCCAAAGACTTGAGCGATCTCGGGTACTTGGGATGATACGATGAGGGTTGATAGTATGAATGCTTAAAATTGAGAAAAACTCTATATGGGTTCGATCTTTGAATGGATTGGGTCAAGTGGAGTCTGACGAAAGTTGAATTTGAGAGAAAAGAACGCCAAGATTTGCAAACACGCCTTAAATTGATGAGAGAATTGGTAGGGAGTCGGAGGAAGATGTCGATGAGTACATCGTCGGGGAGTGTCTGAAATCCGTCGATGTTTTGAGAACGAGGATCTTGACATGAGTGAGAGATCTTAAGGTAATTTGAGATGAGAGATTTTGGGGGAAACATGGAAGCATGGTTTGGTAAACGTGGACTACGATGAAGATGACGTGTATGAAGGAACATACGACCCTTACGTTGCCGGTTAGACTTTTGAAAATCGTGGATAAATCTGCTTGTTACACGTGTAACCGTAAATCTATTTATTAAATATACTTGCAATTTCTGGCTGTGCAATGCACAGCCTAACTGACTATCAAAGTTTAACAATAAGGATGAATATAAAAAAAAAATTAGTATTTAACAATATAAAAATATATTAATTTTTTTTCAATTATTAAATATAAAAATTAATGAATACTTACAAATTGTTTTACCAATCTCAATATTGTTGGCAAAAGAATTCTAGGCAAAAAAAAGAAGGGTGAAAAAAAAAGAAACAAAAAAAAAAGGTAAATTGGTGAAAAAAGAAATAAAAAAAAGAATAGTAACAAATCAGTAAAGTGAATCCAAAAATAGAAAAAGAAATGAAAAAAGAATGGTAAACGATGAAAAAAAGAAGTAAAAAGAAAAGAAGAAACTCAAAAAAATAAAAAAAAAGAAGGATAAATGATGAAAAAAATAAGTAAAAAAAAGAAGCAAAAAAAAGAGTAAATGAATGAAAATGAAAAGAAGTAAAAAAAAAAAAGGAAAAGAAACCCTAAAAAAAAAGGAAAAAAAAAAGAGAGAAAAGAAACCCAAAAAAAGAGGGGAAAAAGAGGGATCAGCACACTGTTCCCATCCGACGTGACGGGTGAAGTGTGAAAAAAAAAAAAAGAAGAAGAAATCAAAAAAAAAAAAAAGGTGACAAAAAATGAATTAAAAAAAGAAGCAAAAAAAGGTAAATAAGTGAAAAAAAGAAGTAAAAAAAAAGAATAGTGACAAGTCGATAATAGTTGAACAAAAAAAAGGAGTGAAAAAAAAGGGTGGGGTGAAATAAAAGAAGAAGAAAAAATACAAAAAAAGTGAAAAAAAAGGGAAGGGTAAAAGGTGAAAAAAAAAAAGGAAGCAAAAAAAAGGTAAATGGGTGAAAATAAAAAGAAATAAAAAAAAAGAAAAGAAACCCAAAAAAAGGAAAAAAATGAGAAAAAAGAAAAAAAAAAAAGAGGGAACAATAGTACACTGTTCCATCTGACGCGGTGGGTGAAAGGTAAAAAAAAAGAAGTTAAAAAAAATCCAAAAAAGTAACAAAAAAAATAAAAGGAAGGGTGTATGGTGAAAAAAAAACAAAAAAAGAGTAAATTAATGAAGAGAAAAGAAGTAAAAAAAAAAAAGAACAGTAATAAATTAATAATAGCATAACTAAAAAAAAGAGTAGAAAAAAGAAATGGTGAAAAGTAAAAAAAAAAAAGAATAAAAAAAAGAAAGAAAAAGAAACCTAAAAAAATAAAAAAAAGAAAAAAGGGAAGGGTGGAGGGTAAAAAAAAGAAATAAAAAAAGAGGTAAACGAGTGAAAATAAAAAGAAATAAAAAAAAAAAGGGAAAAGAAAAAAAGGGATGGAAAAGGATCCCAGGGAAGAAAAAAAAGAGGGACTGTTCCCATCCGACGTGGCTCGCTTGAATGAAGGCGTGCCAAGCTCTTTATATAATAGTAGAGATATTAAAAAAATAATTTTATTTATTAATATACTGTTTTTCTTTATTGGTGATCTTTACCCCATTTATTTATTTATTTTTTATAGAATTGTCTCAATTTTCAATCAAATTTTGTACTATTTTAGTAAATAATCTTTTGCAGTAAATATAAAATTTTACTAAAATTTTCAAGAAAATTTTAATTACTCTATTTAAATAATGCTCAGTCAAGTCATGGGCCATTTTTCTCAACGAAATGGTAGAAATAGAATATGCATTTCTTTCTTTGACAAAATTCGAGTTTTTATCATTCAAGATTGTATTAAGTTTAAAGACCACAAATTTAGGTTTATTAAATTTATCTGATGCGTGTGATTTATGGACTATCATGCACTTCAAATAAATTTTCTTATCAAAATTTTAATCTTAATTGTTGATTTAAAGGGTTTAGACCAGTTTATATGGAAACAGAAATGAAAACGATAAAATACAAATTAGTACAAAACATTATCGGAAAATAATATTTATAAGAATATATAACATGAAAATATAGAGAAATGTAAAAATAAAAAAATAAAATAATAGATAATCATTTTTTATAATAAAAATTTAAAATAATTAAATATATAATTATTAATGGTAAGATAAATAATATAAAAAGTAAATATTATAATTAAATAATTAATTAATTTTTAAATATGAAAAATATATAAATATAAAATTATTAATATTTTTAAATAAGTATTAATTAATTTAATAATATCCAAAATGAAAACGTTTCCGGATCATTCGCGAGGCCCAATCCAGCTAACCTTGGATTGTGCCTCAGCAGCTATCTTTGTTGAACTAATCCAACCTTAAGATGTCTGCGACTCTGCTGGCATTTGGATTTCTGTGGACTCAATTTTAAATAAACTTTTTAATATAAAAAATAATTTATATAACGTGAAAGGGAAATTCAACTTTCTTTTTTTTGGTATTTACCGTTAGATATTACTCGATTAATCTGATTGAATATTGTAGAATCTAATTTAGAGATTGACTCTCTCAAATTCTTAGGATTTGAACTTGAGACCCCTAATTAAAAGAGTAAAATATCCGACCACTCAAACTTTTATCGAAAAATATTTATTAGCAAAGTGTAATAAAATAGTGACAAATATAGGCTTCCATACAAACATTAAAAGAGCATTATGTATCTTCGTCTCCCTATCCACCGGAGGGATGCTAGGAAAATATTATGCACCTAACTATTTCCCTTGAACAGCTTGAAATCTAAGTTTAACAAGGAGAAGGCCTTTCTTCTACGGTCCTTCCAATAGGATCTAATTGCAGACACCCTAGGCAAGCTGCAATTTCTCCGAGATCAAATTTCAAATATGGGTTTCCCTATGGTTATGCCAATGGGGTCACTGCGAAGCTTCTACATGTGCCACTACTACTTATGAATCCCATCCCCTGCCTATGCCTATGGGTTGACAAAGCAGCTCGAGCTTTATAGGTCCACCCAGTACACTGCAATGGCAGGGCCTGAGCTCATGGACCAGGCATTATGTGTCTCAGCTCATCCCGAACTTATTTCTTTCTAATTTTGTTATGTTCATATTAGAATATTTCATGACTCTATCATGCAGCGAAAGCAATAAACAATTTCGGAATTAAAAGTTCAGGATTTTGGTAATACCTCAATGAGCAATGCAGAAATCTTTGAGGAACAACGAAAATCACATCTTGATCTACCTCGTAGTCAGGATGATAATCACAAATCAGATTATCAATACAGTTCTATGACGACTCAACTCTAGATCTGGTGATGGAAATGCCGTATGACAAAATCTCTCAATTTTTTTGTCAAACAATTATCAATTCTCTTTCAATTGAATTGTTTGAATTCTCCAACCCCCAGATCCTGAATCTGTGTCTTCTTTCAATCTTTCCAGAATTGTTTTTGTTATTTTTGGTAGACAAATCAATTACCCAGAATTGATTTGGTAGGCCACCATTATTGTAGGAGTTACATCCAAAACCTCATCTCCCACTTGTACACGAAGACATTTTTACAGTCATCTCGAAATCACAATTGATGTGATCTCTTCACATCACCCTACTGGATTTTCATACAGAGTTAGATATCGTGCGACTAGCGAGTACACCTGTAAATAAAAAACTTATCGATACACCTGTTAGAATGATCGAATAGTTAACGTTTGTACAATAATAAACCCGCAGCACCCCAGATCCAAAACTGGTTACATCCATCGAGTTACTTTCCTCAACGAAAGTAATTCCCCATATATCGTTCGACTACGTATTCACTATCGTGTTCAAATCCCTACATAGAAGAATACAAGAGATCAGTCGGTGAATACTATATCACGATATAACGTAAATTTGTCTTCCTTTTTCCCAGACTTGAATCTATCAATCTTAACGTGACTGCTTTTCTAGACCTGTCCCTCAGATCTTAATTTATGTTCCGGGCTATCGGTAAATAGACTAAGGTAGCAGATACCGAATCAAGACTTCAAGAGTCAGTCGAAAGTAATAAGAGTACCAGAGATCCCACCTCGTAGATCTCGGGTCTCACACAGTGGGGTTCGGGGATAAATTTTTTAAATCAGTGCCTCAATCAAAATAGCTCCCACTATCCTTAGTCACCTTTATCACACGCAGCATGAAACGTGTGCCACAGTGTTCTTCCCCATCTCTCAAAGGGTATATGTCAGATTTTTCTAACACTGTACATGTACGAAATTCAGTCTACATATAAGATTTTATCCAGAGATCTCAAAGAGAGCACTTCAGAGGCAATCTCACAGATCGCAGGTGTTTTCTGAGATCTCAAACATGGCTTCTAGCAGGTAATATGGATGTGGGTACGTCCACGTCGGTCATATCACATATGATCTCATCTTGAACACATATCAGAGCAATTTATGTTTCAACATGGCTACTCTCAAAGCTTCTTACAGCTATAAACTGTCTTATCTCCGCTCACTCAGAGCTGGAGGTGGTCACTCGTGTGAGAGAGTTGACCTCACCTGCTTGACGTCTATAAAAACATCACAGAATATATATATGACAATAAAAGTAAGTGCATTAATTAGAATGCAATACTTATGTCACTGAATAAAGCATCATATATATATATATAGAAAAATCAATAAGTATCAATGTCGTCATTAAAAGTACAGGATGAGAAATGTCAACAAATCCTCAAATCCAATGACTCTCAATGTCCTAAGAAAAAGTCTTTAGTAATGGGTTTAGTGAAGGGATCAGCCACCATGCTGAGTGTAGAAGTGTACCTGACGGTCACTTCTCCCTTCTCGATGATGTCTTTTACAAAATGATATCCGGTGTCTATATGTTTGGTCCTACTATGAAACTTAGGGTCTCGAGTATAGACGATAGTGGCCTGATTATCACAATAAATCATTACTGGCCTCCTACTATCCGCTATAATCCCTAAGTTATCTAATAGTCTTCGGAGCCAAATACTCTCCTGAATTACAATAAAGCAAGCCACGAACTTAGCCTCCATCGTTGATATAGCAATATAGGTTTTTTTTTACTGCTCCATGAAATGGCACCACCATTGAGTAAGAAAACAAAATCTGATGTCGATTTGTGTTTATCCAAATCGCCTCCCCAATCGGCGTTCGAATAACCCACAAGACGTAAATCGCCTCCTTCGTAATACAGGGAGAGGTTTGTAGTTCCCTTAAGATATCAGAGAATCATTTTCACTGCTCTCCAGTGACCCCTTTCAGGATTCACCTGATACCTGCTCACCAGACTGACTGCATAACTTATGTCCGGTCTTGTACACAGTATTACGTACATTAGGTTTCCCACCGCACTAGAGTAAGGTACTTTACTCATTTCCCTCATTTCATCCTGAGTTTTAGAACACATTTCCAGGCTCAGGTCTTCACCTTTGGCAATCAGAGTATCTATGGAATTACAATCACTTATCTCAAAACGCTCGAGAATTTTCCTAATGTATGTTTCTTGTGAAAGAGCCAACATTTTTCTCGAGCGATCCCTCTGGATCTCAACTCCGAGGATGAACTCAGTTTCACCCATGTCTTTCATGTCGAAACTGGATGACAACCATGTTTTAATGGTCATTAGATACTCAATGTTGTTCCCAGCCAATATTATGTCATCCACATACAATGAAGGATCACAAATGAATTATCATTTCGTATCATATAGACACAATGATCCTCCTAGACTATCCTAAAGCCATAAGATATCACATTCTCATGAAATCTTAGGTACCACCGCCTGGATAATTGTTTTAGGCCATATATCGACTTCCGAAGTCGATAGATCTTGTCCTCTTGATCTATTAAACCGAATCCATGGGTTGTTCCATGTAGATCTCTTCATCCAAATTCCCGTTAAGGAAAACGGTTTTAACGTTCATCTGGTGTAACTCCAGATCCAAATTAGTGACAATCGCCAAAAGCAAACGGATAGATATAAACTTGACTACTGGGAAGAAAGTCCTCTCATAGTCAATGCCCTTTGTTTGCGTGTAACCTTTGGCTACAAGCCGGGTTTTATACCTCTCGATCGATCCGTCTGTCTTCCTCTTGATTTTGAGAACCCACTTGTTCCCAATGGCCTTTCTTTTCTTAGGTAGGTCAACTAGATCCCAAACCCCGTTGACACTCATGGATTCCATTTCTTCCTTCATGACCTCTAACCATTGGTCCTTTGCAAAACTCTTGAGAGCCTCACTGAATGTCCTTGGCTCCTCATCGTCCTTGGGAATCACAATCAGGATCTCATTCTCAATCGGGAAGTGACGACGAGATACATGTCCCTGACTACTCCTTCGAGGAGGAGGGGCCTTTTCACCTTCAGATGGAACGCTCCCACCAGGACCAAGATTCACAATAGGTTCTTCAGTCTCGCTACTAGGCTCGGCTGAGCCGTTAGGTTCATCCATCTCATAGAAGGTGATGTCTCGATCGATTTCACATATCTTAGGGAAATCATTTTCGAGAAACGTGGTATCATAAGACTCTATCTCAGTGTCTGTGTCGTCCGTATGTTCTCAAAGGAACACATGTCCCTTGGAGTGTTTAAATATCTAATAAAGATACACTTCTTCCCTCGCGGGCCTAACTTGCCATATCTGTGCGATGAATCAAGAATATATGCGGCACAACCCCATTGTCTCAAATGGCTAAGGTCAGGCTGTCTCCCTGTCCAAATCTCATACAGGGTGCTAACTACGGACTTTATTGGGACACGATTAAGGACGTAGGCAGTAGTCAATAATGCATCCCTCCAATGGGAGATGAGTAAATTGGCTTGCGTCATCATCGACCTCACAATCTTTCTAAAAGAGTCATATTCTTTTTCTCGGTTATTTCATTCGGTTGAGTAGTAGCAGGAATAGTCAGCTGTCTCGTAATGCCTCTATCGAAACAGAGCTCTTTGAATTGTTCTGACAAATACTCACACCCTCGATCGGTTCTAAGAGTTTTCACCCTCAAGTCTAACTGATTCTCAACCTCGCTTATAAACCTCATAAAGCACTCTAGTGCCTCAGATTTGTGCTAAATCAGATAGACGTAACTGAAATGCATGTAATCGTTAATGAACGTAATAAAGTATGCAGCTTCGTTTATGGCTCTTATATTCATTGGTCTACAAATATCAGAATGAATCAATTGCAATGAAGTCCCAACTCTAATTGCTTTCCTGAATGGTTTTCTGGTAGCTTTGCCCGCAAGGCAAAACTCACATACGGGCAACTGGACCCTGGTTAGCGGGCCAACAAGCCACTCGAAGCTAACCGGACTATCATCTTTTACCCTATGTGGTCAAGTCTACTATGTCATACAAACACATCATCCACAACACTATCAGATGCAAAGGCAATAAGAGATGAAGGAAAATTTTCATAAAAAGGAATAAAATCCAGTACATAAAGTCTCTCACGGATTAAACCAGAACAAACAAAAAGACTGTCATTATCATAAATGAAAACTTTAGAGTTTCCCAACAAAACAGAATACTCCAACTGGTCTAAATATCGAACAGAAATAAGATTCCACCGAATTTCAGAAGCAAACAATACGTCATGCAGATACAGGGTTTGATTACTTCGAAGCATCAGCTTGTATGTATCAATCCCTCTGACTTCCACAAATGCTTCGTTCCCCACATATAGCCTCCTCGCGTGGGGACTCAAACGATAGAATTCTATATACGTGCTCCTGTCACGAGCTACATGGTCCGTGGCTCATGAGACTACAATCCACGAAAGAGAAAGTTAGTGAGTATCACACTAAATGACACATAACTCAAACCATGTAAAGAAAAAGGATTTACCTTTCGCTCACCACACTCGCGTGCGAAATGCCCATACTTGCCACATACATAGCATTGGACCTTACTCTTGTCGAGCTCCTTCTTCTTGCGTTTCTGTCCTTTGTCATCGATCTTGGCAGATGACTTTCTCTTGCCTTGGCCCTTGGGCTTCTTCTCATGTTTGCGCCACTTGTGCTTAATCCCTTGGGAGCCCTTACTCGATTCCACAATGTTAACATGAGTAGAAGTACACCTAACAACCTCCTGACGCTCCTCGAGCTCACAATGCTTTCTCATGTCCCTGAAAGTACGAATACTCTCAGTGTGTGTGAGATAGGTCTTAACCACATCCCAAGAGTCAGGCAAAGATTAGATCACACCCAGCACTTGAAGCTCATCAGACATTGACTCGCCCATACTCTTCAAAGAGGTGATCATACTCGACATGTGTATCAAATGCTGTTTCATGGTATGATCATCCATTTTCTTATATGTAATAAACTTATACGTCAGCATCCTCAACTTAGGAGCTGACGCGGAGTCAAAGTGCTCTTTCAGAGCAAGCCAAATCAACTTCGCATCGCAGTAGAATACTGCTCATAAATCGAGATTAGTTCATCGTGCATACAGCTAAAAAGGATCACCATAGCTTGGCCATCATTCTTTTTCCAAGTACGATACACCTCCTGATCTCGTTTCCCTTGCTCTGTTGGAACCTCCCCTGGGTCCACCATCTCGTGTCGAAGAACCTCCCCGAGTTCTTGCTCCTCGAAGACAAACTGAATTTTTCGGTACCAAATGTCATAGTTGTCACCGTTCAGTTTGTCTCCCTTAACGAGATCCAGAACTACAATCTTTGTAGTAGTCATGTCTCTATCACACAGAAAATAGAGATGTTAGTGACAAATGATACTTACATTCATAATTTTATACGCCCTATGAATCACCAAAACCAAAATGAATCGACTACAGACTCCAAAAGGAGCATATGAATCAACGGACACCATATACCACAATTCGAGATTGCATCGCACCATTCCGACTAAGATTCGGTACATAAAAATCCCACGAATAGTTACAAAAATAAATATAAGACCCTTTAGAAATTGAAAAAATTCAATTTCAGACAGCCTGACGCGCCGCCGGGGTCCCCACGCGCTGCCACAAGCCGACGGCGCGTTTGCTGGACCTGCCACGTGCCTCCACGCGCTGGTGGGAGCCTGGCTCACGCGCTAGACACACGGCGCGCTTCACATGCGCCGCCACGATCCCCGCGAGGCTCGTCTCGGCTAGGCTTATGCGCGCCTACTCGCGGCGCGCGTGTCATACTCCCACACGCGCAAGGAACCGATCAGTCGGGTCAGTCAACAGGTCAAGGTTGACCCGACCGGGTCGGTTACGGGTTGGTCAACAGTCAGTCAACGGGTCGGTCCGACCCGCCACATGTCGGTTCGACTCGCCACGTGTCGGTTCTCAGGTTGGAGCAGTCAGGCCCTGACCCGATTCGGGTTGGCGACCGCCTTACACGCCTTGCTTGCGCGTGAGGTACACGCGCTCGCGTGTTCTCCTCCGACGCACCTCTCAGCGCGTGTCTGCCACGCGCCCGCAGGTTTGGATCCTTTCCTCCTTACCTGACGGGTCTGCAACCGGGTTTTTTGACCCGACTTCTGAAAAACTCATTTCCCGCCTATTTTTCATGGCGATTCTAACCGGAAAATAATTTTTGACATCCCAACAATATCCTAAACTTGATTTTTGGGTTATTTGCGCTTTAAACTCGGCGAAATAAATATCCAAAGTTTTGGCCCTTTGCGGTCTCGTCGGAAAATCCAGTTTCTGGCAACGACAACATGCAATATGCATACCAACTAGTTAGGGCTCATACTTTTCATCAGTTAGAACCTTTTGAGCAAGTCAATCACGATATAAGTAATTAACCAAACCCAAATGCAACTCCCCTACATAAATCTGCCCTGAAAATGCAATGTCAATTACTCTTGGAAAAGTATTCTAATATACATGAAATTCTCTCCCTCAAAATTTTTAACATTCTCCCCAATTTTATCCAAGCCATACCTAATTGGGATTCTACAAGGTGTCTTTGTGGTCATTGTGCCTTGTGGTAAAATTTCTCAAGTACAAAAATATTCGGCATGTCACGCCCCAAACCGGGATCGTGAACAGCCGCTCGTTATTCTTGGATGCCGGCTATATTTTTATAGAAAATCGGGCAAAAGCTCCCCATAAATCGGAGATTTTCTATGTACAATTAAACCTGTATAATCAAAATCAACCTATAATTTAAACAAATAGCCATCTCGGCCTTTCCAAATTAACAAATTCCACTCCAAACATTTAGGACAACGCAAGGCAATAACATTTCTAGCAGTCCTAGCCACAGACCTCTACTGTCATGCCCAACTAGAGCATGAATAGCCACCACACCGAGCGGACTTAACTTTTATCTTATATACAATAATTTTCCCAAGTAACATTTAAATACGTACAATCGTTTCAATGCAAATAAAATATGAGAGTCATTCCAAAATAAGTACATGGCCAACTACGGATCTCAATGTCAAGATCTCGCAGGGTCAAAACTAAATTAAAGATTTCATATTTCTATTTGAAGTAAATCTCACTATCGTGAATGCCAAATCCACCCTAAAGTCTGTAACGTCGCTCTATCAAAATCAACATGTCTGAAGAGGGAAAAGAAAGGGGTGAGTATCATGAGAAGATATCCAATGAGTAAGGGAGAAAATGTCAAGCATAAATAGCGTGGGTGAAACATTGGAGTGTCAAATAATATCATTTGAAATAAAAATTTACATTTTGCAGCAAAACATGCTATGCTTAGCAATTTGAAATCATTTAATCAATCACACGATAACAATCATATATGTATCCATTTAAAATCAAGTAAGATCAAAGCGAGCCAAAAATGGTCCTAGCAAAGATTAACCGTGACCAAAAACAGGCCTATCGGGGGTTTTATTATGCATAGACTTTAAAACGCTCTCTATCCCGACGTTGGCCATGAGTTCGCTGGGGCTAACTCAACATCGTGTATACGACCCCGCCCGATGCTAGACGGTGGCGTCACACACGTTCTCCCCCTATGTGGGTTTAACCGGCATCGCCTATAGCCCTTAGAATAAATGACGTTTGTGGATAACTCCTGCAGAAGCGTATCCGGGTAAGCCGTGTCTTTACAAACTCCCTTCGTAGCTACGGAATCATCAATGTCATCATCATAGTATCACAAGGGCATAACGTCTCAGGGCACAACGTCCCACAAGTAAAACCATATCATCGCATAACTAGTGGGCATCCGACCCACATAATTTATCAAAACATTTCAAGTCTGCGTGCCAATACGTTTCATCAAATCATTTCAAAACAGCATAGGGGCTGTGAGGTCGGTATTGGGGAGGTGATATTAGAAGCAGATTTGATTCCACTCCCTAACACTGATTTCGATGCCATCCTAGGGATGGATTGGCTGAGTTTACATCGGACTTCCGTGGATTGTTTCATGAAAGAGGTTGAGTTTAGGAGATCCGAGCAGCCACCGTTAGTATTCCGGGGCGAGAGACGACTATTGCCCCGTAATATTATCTCTGTTATGAAGGCCAGACGCTTGGTACGCCATGGTTGTGCGGTTTATCTCGCTTATGTTGTCGACACCACCGTTGAGGGACCGAGGCTTGAAGATTTCCCTGTGGTGCAGGAATTTTCAGATGTGTTTCTTAAGGAGCTTCCCGGATTACCACCAGTTCGGGAGTTCGATATCGAAATTGATCTAAGACCGGGGACCAATCATATTTCTATTCTGCCATACAGAATGACGCCTGCTGAACTGAGAGAGCTTAAAACTCAGCTACAAGAACTTCTAGATAAGGGGTTTATTAGCCCGAGCACCTCACCTTGGGGCGCTCCGGTACTGTTTGTAAAGAAAAAGGATGGTACATTTCGGTTTTGTGTGGACTATAGACAATTAAATAAAGCCACCATAAAAAACAGATATCCTCTGCCACGTATAGATGATTTGTTTGATCAGCTGCACAGAGTCAGGGTTTTCTCTAAGATTGATCTCCGTTCGGATTATCATCAATTGAGAATTCGGGCTGAAGATGTGCCCAATACAGCTTTTCATACCCGAAACGGTCATTACAAGTTTTTAGTCATGCCGTTTGGGCTGACTAATACCTCAGCTGCTTTCATGGATTTGATGAACCGAGTTTTTCATGACTACTTGGATCGGTTCGTCATCGTATTCATTGATGACATCTTGATATATTCACGGAGTGATGAAGATCATATTGAGTTCCTTTGGGTGGTATTGCGGATACTCCGTGAGAAGTAACTATATGTCAAATTCTCGAAATGTGAGTTTTGGTTTAGACAAATTGGGTTCTTAGAACATTGTTTCCACGGAGGGTATTTATGTTGATCTGCGGAAGGTTGAGGCTATAGTGAAGTGGGAGCAGCCACAAACAATTACCGAGATTCGTAACTTTCTCGGTTTGGTCGGGTATTATCGCAAATTTGTAGAGGAATTCTCCCGGATAGTTGCTCCGTTGTCGAGATTGACCCAGAAGGGGGTCAAGTTTGTTTGGGATGATCGTTGTGAAGCGAGCTTCCAGGAGCTCAAACAACGATTGACATCCGTTCCTATTTAAGCCCTTTTCACTAGTAGTCGGGAGTATACAGTGTACAGTGATACTAGCCGATAGGGATTGGGTTGTGTTTTGATGCAGGATGGTCGAGTTATTGCATATACCTCGCGACAGCTGAAGAAACACGAGATTAATTACCCAACAGATGATTTGGAGTTGGCAGCCATAGTTTTCGCATTAAAGATATGACGGCATTATCTTTATGTGGTGAAGGTGCTACAATGGCGGCGATCGCGGGAGGAAGGAGCTGCTCGCGAGAGGGAGTTGCAGCGGTGGGCGGCGGCTGCGGGAGAGGGAGAGAGAGAGAGAGAGAGAGAGAGAGAGAGAGAAAGAGAGAGAGGAAAAGAGATTAGGGCTTTTTAGCTCTAATCAAATTTGGGAATTTTGATTTTTTTTTTGTTACACGACATTTGTACTAAAGGTCAGTCGGTATAGGGGGAAAGGCTTTGTGTCTCTTAACCAAGTGCTTGGGTTCGGGCCTTCTGGGGAACAGAAAAGATTACTTTGGAAGACCTCTCCTTCTATAGAAGGCCCGACAGTCAGGTCGACTCAGATTAGTCAAAACGAAAATCCAGATACTGGGGTCAGGGACCAGAAAAAAAAATATTCAGCATTTGTGTGAAAATGTTAGCCCAGGTCCAACCCATGGCTAGGGCAGGTTAGCTGGGCAAACGGGCCATTTGGCTGTCTACAGATGACATTCTTGATTTCTTTTCTTTTCTCTGCAACGCAATGGTTCTCCTTTTTTTTTTTTTACCTGGGCCTTCTGGCATCCGGAGTTTCATCCCGATTAATCCGGAATCGACCTGACTGTCGAGACTCATTTAAGATGGAGGTCTCCCAATATTATTTTTTTTGTATCTAGTGGGAATCGAACTTCCGATCTGGTTAAGGGAAGAAAGTTTCATTCCCACCTACGCCAACAAGTGTTGATGCAATGGTTCTCCTATCCATAATAATGTGTTTTATTTTCATGTAAACTATATGATACATATACGATAGATTTAAATATAAGTCGATAAGTTCGATTAAAAGTAGGTTTAGTTTGATTATTGACCTTTCGCTATTCAAATGGAACCCATATGTAAGTTGATAAATTCAATAGGTCAATTTGCCCTACCATTCACTTTCCAAAAATATCTAGTGCAGTTCCTAAATCGGGTGTGAGAGAGAGATGAAATTGTAGCTCACTGCAAGAGTACGGACGGACGCGCACATGTGAGTAGGCACTGATCCCTAAGATTGGGACTACTAGTTGAAGTCAATCACAATCCAAGTGAGTTACCAAACCCCACATAAAACCCCCTCAAATGCAACTCCCCGACATAAATCTGCATTGTCAAGGAAGGATTCTGGGTAGGACAAAACCACCCTCCCTCCTAAATTTTGTGTTCTCACACGCATGAAATTGACCATTTCTCTCAAATTTTTTAACATTCTCCCCAAATTTATCCAAACTATACCTAATTGGGAATCTACAAGGTGTCTGTGATTGTTATGCCTTGAGATCAAAATTCTCAAATATAAAAATATCCGGTATTTGTGTGAAAATGCTAATCCAACCCAGTAAATTATAATTTAATTATCATCGTCCCCTTATAATAGTTTCGACTTTGAATCTACTTATATATAAAAGAAAAAAATGCTAGCCCAGCCCAACCCATGGCCAGGGCAGGTTAGGTAGGCCAAGCAGGCCATTTGGCTGTCTATAGATGACATTCATGATCTCTTTTCTTTTCTCTACAATGCAGTGGTTCTCTCCACATTGGTGAGCCCCAAAGTCCTTGTTCATTGTGGTCGCCAACATCACAGTTCCCTAGGAATCAATCAAATCTACCAATGGACCTGAAATGAGACCAGGAGAACTTTTCTCCATTTTAAAACTGTGGAGCTAAGCATTAAAATCCAAAAGGAGAATTTAATTTTTAGATAAAGACTCAAGTGCAACTCATAATAGTCGAACAATGTCCATTTTGCTGATCATTTTGGTTCTAATACAAGAATAGATATGAAAAGAAAAATCAAATTAAATCTAGAATAGTGGTAGCTGAAAATTCAAATCGAAAGCGAAGAGAATGTTAATTCCTCTTACCACGGAACCAAAATGGCTGGTTTTGATTCCAATAATTTCAAAAATTGTATTATTTGTTTTTAATATTATTTTCTATTCTAGTTTTAAAATCAAAATCACAACCGTTTATAACCAAAATGGGAATCAAGACTAGCACCCGTGACTACAAAATCGAAACTCAAAATTAGTGAATTCAAAATTGAAACTAGCAATTTTGAAACTGTTGGCTTCCTAGTACTACCTCAAAATCTTTACTACTTGAGTACCATGATTCCTATTCTCTTTTGATTCTGTTACAACCCCAATCGACTAAGTGATGAAGGTAGTTGAGTTGACTAGGAAGCTTGGTGAGGTTAGCGGTCGGCTGGCAATCATAGCCAGTCAACCGTTGGGTTTTATGGTCGATTGGTTTTCATAACGGGTCGATCACGAATCTTGATCAATGTATAATCCGAGAAGGAATTTGAGAGGAAAAATAGAAAGAGGTAGAGAAAGAGAGAGGAGAGAGAGAGAAATATAGAGAGGGCTTATAGAGAGAGAGAAAATAGAAATAGAGGGAGAGGGAGAGAAACAGAGGAAGGGAAGAGAGAATAAAAAGAGAACACTGAGAATTTCTAGAAATGTTCAAGTCTGTCTTTCCTCTTTCTTTAATCTATTTTTATATAATTTTTTTTAATCAATTTCCTGACAACCTAACAGTTTAATTACTTGCTTATCACAGTTGCAACCAATTATAGTATTTTGTTTTTACAGTTGGATTATTTGAAGTTGGTTGGAAATAATCGTTATATTTGAATTGTCCAACTTCCTTCGTTACAATACCCTCATTCCTTTTAATATCATTGTCCTCAAAGATAGAATGCAAACAAATAAGCATTAATGAAGCTCATATATTTCCAAGGGGACTCTTCTAAACTGAGATAGATCATTTTGATTAATCTTGGATGTCAAGTGATTGTTTTTCAGAATTTGATCCTTCTTTTTCTTCTATTGCTAGCAGTACATTGAGATGTTTGAGTTTGCATTGATGTCCTGGCATGTATTTATCTCCATATTTGAAACAGAAATTATTATCTTTTCTAAATTGCATTTCTTAATATGAAATTCTAGGTATTCTGTTTTCAAATTCAATTTCACTTGACACTTTCTTTCCTTTGTATACAGTATTTCTAGAAGTGGTCGCTACTCCTCCAAAGTTCTTGATTTTAGTTTTAGTTTCTCCAGGGTCACAACTCCTATTTGGACCAGTCTTCCTTTGTTTAGCCTACTCCAATGACTATTCATGAAGTGTTGCTGTCTCAGAAGCTTGCAATAAAATTATGTGTTTTAACATTCTCAATATTGGCTGCTATCTCAAAATCTTGCAATAAAATTGTGAGTTTTAACATTCTCAGTGTTGGCTTGATCTCATCCTTGACTCCACTGATAAAATTGGAGATGAAGTATGCTTCTGCTAGTGTGGGTTTTGTATTAATCATGAGGGATCAGAGTTTTTCAAATTTTTCTTGATATTTCACCATTGATAAATGCTGGTGTAGTTTTTTAAACTCTTTAACTACGTCATCGACTCCTTTGACTTCGAAGCACTAGCAAAGAAGTTTGAAAAACTCTTCCCAGTCCATGTTTTTTTTGGCAAATTTCATCCATTGAAACCAGATTTATGCCTTTCTTTCATATATGTGCTAGGATTTGAAACACATTAAAAAATTTATGACATTTTCTCTGCCACATCCTAGGATTTTCCCCAACAAACAATAAAAGTTTAATTCTTGGAAGATTTGGCAAGAGCCCACGATTAAAAGAATATTTCTTTGATAAATGGGACTCGATTTCTTGCATTATTCTACCTTCTGTTGGGGTTGGTAGAACTTGTGATTTTAAAGTTCTATCATTTTCTAGTTCTTCCGACTTATCTTTATACGTATTTTGAAGACCGAACAAAATCTGGCATCTACGCTCTTCATAAAGGTTTCCAATTTTTGATTTTGTTCCAATAGTAATTGGCACATGCCTTCAAGTTTTTTGTCAGAGACTTGCGGTCGATATTCTGGTGACTCCTTCATGAATTCTTGTAGTTTAGTTTCTTGCCTTTTGAATTGTTCCCCCATGATTTTCTGTCTAGTACCTTCCACCATTGATGTTGTGTGATGTCGATAAACAGATACTTTGGTATCAATTTATTACAACCCCAATGGACTATGTGATGGAGCCAGTTGATTAGAAAGCTTGGTGAGGTTGGGAATCGATTGATAATCATAGCCGGTCGACCATGGGGTTTGATGGTCAACTGGTTTTTACAGCCGATTGATCGTGAAGTTTGATGAATGTATAATCTGAGAAGGTATTTGAGAGGGAAGAGAAAGAGGGGGTTAGGAAGAGAAAGAAAACAAAAGGAGGGGGAGAGGGAGAGAACCAGAGGGAGGGAAGAGAGAGAAAGGAGAGAACACAGAGAAATTCTAGAAATATCCAACTCTGTTTTTTCTCTTCCTTTAATCTATTTTTATATAATTTTTTCTTACCAGTTTTCTAACAACCTAATAGCCTAACTGCTTGCTTATTACTATTACAACCAATTACAGTCTTCCGTCTTTTGTTGGAAATAGTGGTTGTATTTGAATTGCCCAACTCCCGTGGTTACGGATTCATAGGGAACCAACCCGTGCCGCTAAATTTTGATTGACGTTTTAAAGGTAATGGTTAGAAGGGTTTGAGCTAATGCTCATTTCTTGATTGACCTTTTAATGGGATTGAAACAAGAAAGACCTATGCATTACGTTCTATTCAACCATATTGGGGGCTCCGACATTATCCCCCGCCTCAGGGCCTAGGCTGCCCCAGTCCCAGCATGACTTTGATTTCCTTCTGCCCATATTAGCAGAATTAAGGAAATAACATGAATTGAAAACTTGATTATAAGAACAAGATTTGACATCCATTATTCCCTTCCCTTTAATTGTCTAATTGACTTTTTATTTTTTAGTTGATTCTTTTTCCGTTTCATTGCTTAATTGATTCATTTGTATTCTATAATTGCGTATATCAATTTTGTATATATATATATGTATCAAAACAAAGTCAATCAATGGAAAATCATTTCCTTTCACAATCAATTCTTATCATGGTATCAGAGCAAGTCTTCAACCTGTAAACCCTAGTCGCTTCATTCTTCCTTGGTAATGTCAAATCCAATGGCTCTTGAAGCAGATCTAATCTCACCATACTTCTTACACCATTCAGACAATCCAAGTACCATGTTAGTTTCTCAACCATTGATTAGAGATAACTACCCAACTTGGTGTCGTGCCATTACTATGGCTTTTGAGGCAAAAAACAAATTAGGATTCTTAGACGGGTCGATTGTGAAGCCAGAACCAGGTTCACCCACCTTCACCGTTTGGAGTCGTTGCAATAGCATGGTATTATCTTGGCTTCTCAATGCAGTCAGTAAAGAAATTGCAAGCAGCGTCATCTTCATGGAGACAGCCCATGATGTATGGCATGATCTTTGAGATCGTTTTTCCCAACAAAATGCTCCATGGATTTTTGAAATCCAATGAACCATCGTTAACCTTCTTCAGCAAAATAACTCTATTGCCATTTACTATACTGGTTTGAAAACACTATGGGATGAACTTAATATTTACAACTCACCCACTATATGTACTTGTGGTTCTGCTCAAGAACTCGCCACTTTCCAACAACGTGACCGTCTTATCCAATTTTTGATGGGTTTGAATGATACATATGTATCAGTAAGAAGTCAAATCTTACTCATGGACCCTCTTCCATCTGTTGGTCAAGCTTATGTACTTGTGCAACAAGAAGAACAACAAAGGTCAGTACTTACATCCAATCCCATACCAGATCAATCTGCATTCGTGGCTCACCATGGAAGACAAAATTCTCCTGTTCCATGGCAAGACAAATCAAAACATTATAAACACTGTAATTATTGTGGAAGAGATAGATATATTGAGAAGTGGTGCCGCAAGAAACAAGCTGATATGCGTTTTGTTACATCCAACCAACCGAGAACAAATCACTCTCGGTATGAGCAGAACTATGCACCGAATCATAATCGACCAATTGCAGCTACTGCGGATAATGCATCATTTTCTTCTTATAGCTTACCCTTCACTGAGGAACAAGTACAGCAACTCCTCTCCTTAATCCAATCCAACAACACTACATATTCTCATCATTTAGCTAACCTGGCAGGTATGGTTTCTTGTTTTTCTTCCCATTACAATGACACTTGGGTAATCGATTCTGGATGCAGTGATCATATGACTCACGATCTAAAATCCTTACATGATGCCTCTTGCCATAACAACCAACCTGTCAAACGTCCAAACGGTAGTGTTGTTCCAGTAACTCACTTAGGTTCTATTAAATTTTCATCAATTTTCTTACTAGATAAAGTTTTGTATGTTCCATCTTTTAAATTCAACCTCCAATCCATTAGCAAAATCACAAAAACTCTTAATTATTCTGTTACTTTTTTCTCAAACTGTTGTATTTTTCAGGACCTGAAAATAAAGAAGATAATTGGATTGGGAAGAAAACGTGATGGTCTTTACTACCTTGATCTAAAATTCAACTACAGTACCTCTTTGTCATCGATTGCTACAAAAGATAAAGAAGACTTATGGCATTGTCGTCTTGGCCACCCCAATTCAAGTATCTCACATTTGTTCTCTCGTTTAGATTCTGGTATCAGTTTTTTATCTAAATGCACTTGTATGATTTGCCCTTTAGCAAAACAATCATGACTTCCCTTTCCACATAGCTCTATTTCTTCTAAATCTTGTTTTGATTTAATTCATATCGATATTTGAGGACCATATTCCACTCCTATTATTACTGGTGCACGTTATTTTCTCACAATAGTGGATGATTTTTCACGTTCTACTTGGACATATTTGATGCGTTTTAAATCCCAAGCCTTTACCCATATTCACCATTTTTTTCTATGGTTAAAACACAATTTGATACTTCCATTCGTCAAGTGCGTAGTGACAATACACTAGAATTTTTCAATAATAATATTAACGACTTTCTTAATTCCCGTGGTGTCATTCATCAACATAGTTGTGCTTACACACCCTAACAAAATGGGATTGTCGAACGTAAATACCGTCATTTACTAAATGTTGCACGAGCTTTACGATTTCAATCTCACCTACCTTTAACATTTTGGGGTGAATGTATTCTTACTACAGCTTATCTTATCAATCGCACTCCTACAGCCGTCTTTCATGGTAAAACCTCTTTTGAAATTTTGTTCCACAAAATATCTACATATCACCATTTACGTGTTTTTGGCTGTTTGGTTTTTTGTCGAAACAATCATCCCAAACATAAATTTAATTCACGTGCTTTACCAAATATATTTCTTGGTTACCCATATGGCCAAAAGGGATTTAAAATTTTTGATATTAAATCTCAAACAATTTATGTGAGTAGGGATGTCGTGTTTCATGAAAATATTTTTCCATACAAATTGCAAGTGCCAATTAATACTGATACTATCCATGTTCTTCCCCTCCCATTAACTGACACCGGTGACTCCACTTATCCACCTCCAACTTCCAATGTTGAACCCACCTCTACACGTTCCACAACACCTCTTCGTCGCTCACAACGAGTGAGACAAAATACCAAGACTATCATTGCTCTCAAGTTCAACATCAATCATCTTCAACTTTTTCAGGTACTAAATGTCCTTTGGAAAACTATCTTTCTTTCTATCATTTCTCTTCTAGACATTGTGCTTTTCTTTGTCCCTAACCTCTCTTGCAGAACCCAAAACATTTACCCAAGCTGTACGCATACCTAAGTGGCGAGAAGCTATGAAAACAAAATTGAATGTCCTTGAAACAACAAATACATGGTCTATTATGCCTCTTCCACCAGATAAGAAACCTATTGGATGCAAATGGGTCTATAAAATCAAACGGCACTCCGATGGAAGCATTGAACACTACAAGGCACGCTTGATTGCCAAAGGATATACCCAAATTGAAGGGGTAGATTATCATGATACATTTGCTCCGATTGCAAAATTGGTGACTGTCCGAGTCCTTTTAGCCGTTGCTGCTACTCAACGATGGCCTCTTTATCAGTTTGATGTGCAAAATGCTTTCTTACATGATCCACTGCAAGAGGAAGTATACATGTGCTTACCTCCCGGCCATCCACAGCAGGGGGAGAAACATCTAGTTTGCAAGCTTAATAAATTCTTATATGGATTGAAACAAGCCGGAAGAAATTGGTTTGCCACATTTTCTGCTACTTTATTAGAAGCCGGTTTCACAAAATCACATGCTGATAATTCTCTATTTTGTCTCCATCGTGGGTCGTCTTCACTTTTCCTCTTGGTTTATGTGGATGACATCGTCATAATCGGAAATAATCTCAAGTTTCTATCACAAATCAAGTTTTTCTTATTACAACGCTTTCGCATTAAGGACCTTGGCCTTCTCAAGTATTTTCTTGGTATTGAGGTAGTTAGATCTTCTGATGGCATTTATCTCTCACAACATAAATATGTCATGGACCTCCTTGCCGATTCTGGCCTCACGGGAGCTCGCATTGCTCATACACCCATGGAACAATATCTTAAGCTTACCGACTCTATAGGCAATTTACTAGAAGATCCCTCCTCTTATCGACGCTTAGTTGGTCGTCTCATCTACTTGACTATCACTCGGCCTAATATTACATTCGCCGTTAATATTCTTAGCCAGTTTATGCATCAACCTCGTCAACCACACTTAGATGCTGCTCATCGACTACTTCGCTATTTAAAGAAAACTCCTGGTCAGGGTATTCTATTGTCTTCTTCTAGCCCAATAGAGCTTATTGCTTTTTCAGATTCCGATTGGGCAAGCTGTCCTCAAACCTATCGGTCAACTATAGGATACTGCATCTTCCTTGGTAGTTTGGTATCTTGGAAGAGTAAAAAGCAACAGACTGTATCACATTCATCGGCTGAGGCTGAATATCGTGCCATGGCCACCACTACACGAGACATCATTTGGCTTCGATCTTTACTTCGTGACCTTGGCATCTCTTTATCATCTGCCACTCCTCTATATTGTGACAATCAAGCAGCACGTCATATCGCTATCAATCCGGTTTTCCATGAGCGTACCAAGTATCTTGAAATTGATTGTCACATTGTACGTGAAAAGTTTGAAGCTGGAATCATTCAATCACGTACCATCTCTATTACAAACCAGCCGGCTGACATTTTCACTAAAACTATAAGTAAGGACCAATTTTTATTTCTTCAAAGCAAACTGGGCATTACTGACCTTCATGCACCAGTTTGAGGGGGAGTATTAGCAGAATTAAGGAAATAATATCAATTGAAGACTTGATTATAGGAACAAGATTTGACATCCATTATTCCCTTCCCTTTAATTGTCTAATTGACTTTTCCTTTTTTAGTTGATTCTTTTTTCCTTTCATTACTTAATTGATTCCTTTGTATTCTATAATTGCGTATATCAATTTTGTATATATACATATGTATCAAAACAAAATCAATCAATGGAAAATCATTTCTTTTCACAATCAATTCTTATCAGCCCACTATCGTTGATTTATTTATTACTAGTATTATTTTTTAATATGGGTCGCAACGGGGTTTAGTAAACTTAGTATTAATCTTGATATATTTTTTCCCCGTCTATTTGATTTTATTTTTACATATTTTATGTATATATTATATGATATATTTTCATAATTGAAATATGTTTGGCATTTCAATATATTTTTCTTTGTAGGAATTTAATTTGTTAAAAATTTATTAAAAAAAATTACAATTAATTAATGAATATAATCAATTAAAAAATAAAAATTAATGTATTCTTCTTTGCAATACCTTTTGCAATGCAAAGGAATAAATAAAATAAAAAATAATGTTGCAATGCAAAATGTGGCGCAAGGTCTCATTTGCATCCACCAATTTTACAACATCATTTGCAACGCCAAGGTGCATCGCGAAAGAAAGCGACGCGACTTGCAGGAACCATCTTGTGCCTATTTCGCGATGCAAATTCTACCATGAACTCTCGACATGGTTTGAGTCAACTTTCAGCGCATTGCCTAGCCTTCCAATGTTTCTTGGGACAAATAGAGACGTTAGTGACACACCATTTGTGATGCTTTTGAACAAATTTTTCATCACCGGCGTATTAAATCGCCTTCCTTATTTTTTATAATTATATCGAGATTTGAATTTGGGATTATCAAATTAAAGAAAAGAACTTATGATCACTAAACTGTCCGTTCGGGAACCAAAAAATTACCTTCCTTTTGTGCAAGGAGAGAAGCAATACACATTCTAGATTGCATTGCAATTGAATAACAAATGACCGAAAAAGATTCATCCGTATCATATGGTGCTAAAAAGGATTTTTATGTGTTTTTCACGTTGTTACCAAGTATATGAAAACACATGCTCTGTTTCATAAGCTTCTTACTAAATAATGATTTACATCATTTTATTGTAAATATTTGGGCTTGCATGAATTAATTATTGGGCTTTCATGAAAAAAATATTTAATTATTTGGGCCCGTTCCCCGAGCCCAGATCTTGGCACCCAATGCACCAAAAAAAAATCTTGGCACCCACATGAATTTTGTAAATATTTGACATTATTATTTTTTTTTTTGTACCGAAATATTTGACATTATGGAGCCCATTTTCCAATTAATTACATCTTTTTTTTTTTGGATTTTTACGGTCGGTATTCAAGTTTCTCCGATTATTCCGACCAAGCACTATAAAATTTATTATGGAGTTAACTTTTTTAAACCTTATTTTTTCATTCATTTTTGCTTTTCGCCATAGGGTGCAAAGCCTTCACTATGATTGAAAATCGGAAAGACATTGCCCCAATGACCATAAATTTGATCAAACAAAATAAAGGTCCATTCAAAATGAGTATAAATCTCTCTATTAAAAGAAAATATTAAAAAATTAAAAATCAAAAATCAAAAATGAAATTACAAAAAAATAAAAATTGAAAATAATAATAATCTTAGAACACTCGCTCACGACTTTGGACGAAGGCCAATGGGGACCGGTTAACCCGAGCAAACCACGCCGAATTGTCTTTTTCTTTGAATGTAAAAAGACTGCTCATCAAAATCCTCCATCCAAACAGATCCTAAATTTTTTCAGCAGATCCTAAATTTGTTCTTTCTTTTTCCTTTTGAAGTCACAAGAGTCGTGTGGAGCAAACAAGCAAACATTGAATAACACCGACTATTTTATCATTTTATTTTAGAAGTGAAACACCTAATGACATTTTAACCACGAGATTGATCTTCTTCTGGCTCCATTTTCCGCCGCCACTCACCTTTCTCTTCATCTCTCTCATTATTTTCTCAGTCTTGAATTGTTCACCTTTTCTAAGAGAGAAAGAGAGAGAGCGACAGAGGGAGAGATTTGGAATGGCCTCTTCTACTCTAGCATCAAGTTCCTCGGCTTTCATTCACAAGGTTAACATAATACCCATTCCTCACTTTCATCAATTTCCCCTTTTTTTTGTTGTTTTCCTGTTGTGAGATTTAATATATGTGTCTCTAACACAGCGATTTTCTTGTGGTTCAGCTTCAGGAAAATGTTGCTCTCTCAACTTTCTCATCAAAATCACCAAAATCCTTCCCAACTTACAAGAACAAATTTCCCAAGAGGATTGCTTCTGTCATGGCACCACAGCAATCTCCACGCTCTCCTTCTACCACAGGATCGGTTTGATTTCTTTTCTTGACTTTTGGCATATGGGTTTTTGAGGGATCTTCAGAATTTTTATTTTTTAAATTGTTTTTGTTGTCTTTGATTTCGGGCATTTTTAGGTCAAAACTGGGATGACTATGACTGAGAAGATATTAGCCAGGGCTTCTGAGAAGACCCAGTTGAGTCCTGGTGAAAATGTTTGGGTAAATGTCGATATTTTGATGACTCATGATGTTTGTGGCCCTGGCTCTATTGGAATTTTCAAGAAAGAATTTGGGGAAAATGCTAAGGTAAACTGGTTTTAATATGTATTATTGTTGTCAGCATTATCCTCCTTTGGGTTGCATTGCTTTTATTTTGCTATCGTAGTTAGTGCCCTGTAGATTTCTAGTCACAGTCAATTGTGAGTCCTACAACATTAGGTTATTTCGACATCAACCATTGAACAATTCAAATTTGGTTGCTTCGAGACTCTTGTTAGAAACATTAAAGGAGGTTTATTAGTTTGGTGTTGACAATTATATTGTTATTCTACTGAATATTGTTTTTTTTTTTTTGTTCAATGATATATGCCTATGTATGAATGTAGGTTTGGGACCGTGAAAAGCTAGTGATCATACCTGACCATTATATTTTTACAACTGATGAACGTGCAAACCGGAATGTGGACATCTTGAGGGACTTTTGCCTGGAGCAAAATATCAAGTACTTCTATGATATCAAGGATTTAGGAAACTTCAAGGTATCTAATTGTACTTTGTGCTGTTTCATAGTTTTTGATGTCAATCTCTGCTAATCTCTAACCTATTTCAATAAAGAGCTCAAAGTTCATTCAAGTTATACAAGGGATTACCTAATCTCCCACAAATATTAATTCTTCATTGAAAAGAAGTAAAGGGTAATGCATTAAGTACTGAAATGATATTGATTTGAAGTTTATGTGATGATGTTTGCAGGCTAACCCTGATTACAAAGGTGTCTGCCATGTAGCACTTGCTCAAGAAGGGCATTGTAGGCCTGGAGAGGTGCCTTTTTTTAATCACAAACTGTAAATCAGCATTGCAATTTGATATCTACAAATTTTGTAATAGTTCTTTTTTTTCCTTTGCAGGTCTTGTTGGGTACGGACTCACACACCTGTACTGCTGGAGCATTTGGACAGTTTGCTACTGGAATTGGCAACACTGATGCCGGTTTTGTGCTAGGTACCGGAAAGATTCTGCTGAAGGTATGTTGTTTGCTTGTGCGGATTACTTCTTAAGTTTAAGGTGCATTTCAATTGTCTTAGGGAAACTTTTGGCCTAAACACTATTATTTTGAATGAGCTAGTTCCTGTGGGAGAAGATGAAGGTGATTTTATCTGGTTGCTAGTCTTGTTAGTAGATTGAGGTCTTTGCCGATAATTCACTCAGGATTAACCTGTGGTGCAAAATTCAAGGCATTTATAATGCAGCGAGAAAAAGAATAGAGGAGGAGAAATCTGAAATCAAGGGAGAAGGAGTTGTGTGGGCAATCAGCCCTATATTTCAAAATGTTATTCCATTATCTAACTATTACAATGAAGCCTATTTATAGGATTGCCATCCTAATCGAGATAAGGTAACAAAATCGCCTGCAAATATTTGAATGCTACCTAAATACATGATAAAATCTTTAAAGTATTCTCTCAATCTAAGAATGGCTAAAGAATCTTAAATATTTAAGGAGCCATTATTACATGAATTCCTACACCTACTCATCGTGCTGCATCGGTTGACAGCATCAAACTCCAATTGTTCACATATTTAATAAAAACTTATTCTAGTCGGTGATGAATTATTTGTCCCCCGCGCGCCGGGGGGGGGGGGGGGAACTAGCTGTGCTATGGAGAAGAATCTTTTCAAAACTCCTTGCTGTCTGATATCTTATTTTTCCTATTATGATTCATTCAAGAAGTGATTTGGAGTGAACACTTGGGGAAATCTTATGACTATAAGTAGTCATGAAGTTGGATTGTAGGAAAGTGGGCTCCCTGGAGGGGATTGGGTTAATTCTATTCAATTGAAGGAGTTCTATTGTGTCAATTTCATTGGTGTTTAGAAGGAGCTTTTAATATAGTCAGAACTGTCGGATATCATCCAGTGAAAATGGGAGAATGTTACTGCCTGTTAAGGACTAAAAGGTTCTTATTCTTGAACAAGAATTAGGAGAATGCCTGTCTGAAACATTATAGTCAAATTTGGAGTTTCTAACAAGGATAGATCAAAAGGCCCGTAGGAATATGTAGACAGCTTTGTGGGATTAGAAAATTGAGTCTTTAAAAGGTTTGAGTAGCTATAAGAGCCTATCTTGAGAATGTTTTAAATGAGGTCTGCTTTGAAGATGGGACTAAGCTCATAGACGGGAGGAAGATCACAGGATCCCCACCCCCAAAAATAATAATAATAATAATAATCTAGAAAAGGCAATTTGAGAGAAGAAAAGTCTGATAATGAATCAGAGGCTTATGGATGAGTGATCATTTGAAGTTCTTTTAGGTAGTGCTATTATCAGTTGATTATCATTCTTATGGTGATCTTGATTTCAAATAGGATGGTCAGATACCTAGGCCTGTAATTTAACCTTGTGCATAATTCTTTAGAAGTTTATCATGGGCTAGAAAAATCTTGCACCAAACATTAAGATAACAGTTTTTGAAATGGAAAGGGATCAGGCTATGCTGATGGTTTTAGCTTCTTTAAGCTTTATTTTCTTTATCTATTTATTTAGTTTAGTTGACAGGTGGATTCTTTGAGGTTTATTGAGAGGTTATACAGGGTGATAACAGTTCATAACTATATGCTTGTGACATTTAATAATATTAAGAACTTCATTGATGTCACTGTATAGAAGGATTATTTAGTAGAGGTAAAGATTCCGG
Organism: Dillenia suffruticosa; assembly: GCA_033439265.1. Taxonomy (NCBI): domain Eukaryota; kingdom Viridiplantae; phylum Streptophyta; class Magnoliopsida; order Dilleniales; family Dilleniaceae; genus Dillenia; species Dillenia suffruticosa. Next base: position 15,629,273 of record JAVTVX010000001.1, read on the forward strand.
ACGCTTTAGCTTGGCTGTTTCATTAGAATTCTTATGCATTCGAAAGTTGTGCTACTGCTGCGTTACAAAACTTTTCTCAATCTTGGTGCTCTTTTGAGGGAAGATGAATTGGAAGTGACATTGGTGGCAAAGATGTTTAGATGTTGTTATATTGAGACATGGGGAGTTGTTCTGAACTAGATTTGAGAACGCGATGATCAAATAGGGGTGAAGGAAAATTTTAGTTAGTGAAAGAGATGTATGAGGTATTTATTACTTAATAGAGAACATGAGGCTTGGTTTGAAGCACCCTTTGCTTGCCTCACCTTTTGATGTGCAGCAAATGGCAGATTGAGAATTGAGTGGGGTATTAAAACATTCTATGGATCCTATTGAAGTTCAAGAGTATTTCAAAAGAAGAAGATGTATTACAGAAGATACATTAAGCTCTAAGGATGAGAAGTTGTCTAAAGCAAGAGAAAACAAAGAGGGTAACAGAAACTGGTACAGGATTGCTCAAATCCTTCTTCAGCTTGTCCAAATTGAAATCTTTATAGGCACTTAAAACATACACAAAGAGAAGCATAATAGAAAATTCTTGTCTTAGAGGAGAGAAGGACACTACTTTGATTTCTGAAGATCCAAATATACCCAAAAAATAGCCAAAAGAACACATCTCCAAAGTGAACAAGCCTATCAAAATACTAAAATTTTGAATCAAGAAAAAAAAATCTCTAAACTTTATCAGAACCCAGAAGCAAATTAGGAGTCTTTTAAGTCAAACCTACTAATTATCACACCATGCAAAGAGGCGGTTGCTATGTCCCGCACATATATGCAATATCTCTGGTTTCGAAGTCCTTGTGATTCATGACAAAAATATCCAGATAAGTTTAAAAGGTAACCTTTTTGTTACACAGAAGTTGAAGTTAGTGCTCTAAAATTAAGTATAATTGGTAAGAAATAAAATATGAGCTATTCTTGAGAAGCTGTAAGTTTGTCCAAAAAAATTAAATAAAAAAAAATCTTGCTTTCAAATTCTTAGGTTTTGAAAGAAAAATGAAAAAAAAATTCTGACCGGTGTACTGGTGCCAGAGATTTGATTCAATGATTACAAAACAACACAACAACAATAACAATCACCTGGACCTTAATTTTAAATTTGGGATCGGTCATATGAGAGACAAATACAGGAGAGAGAAAAATATATATGTAGTTTAAAAAATATATATAGAAATTTAAAATGACAAGAGAGGTGATTTATTTTGTTAGAATTCTCCTACATCACTTATTTCGATCTAAAGTTATCTTTTCAACTAAAACGATAACTACCATATCTTTACAAATAACTTGTATTCAAGTTTTTAATGACCTACTCCTACATTTCGCTAAATCTCTTATACTTAAGTTCTCGGTTCTCATAACTGATACGTTTTTGGGTCTTCTTTGTATATGCTCAAATCACTTTAAGCGATACTCTCATTTTTTATCCACAATTGAGATTACTCCCAATTTAGTACATATCTCTTTATTTTTAATTTTATCCTTTCAAGTTTTACCACCACCACCACCACCACCACAACAACAACAACAACAACAACAACAAACAACAAACTGAGCCTTAATTCCAAGTTTTACCATATATCCATCTAAATATGTTTATTTCAATTACACCAATTTTATATTCTTATTGTTGTTTAATGATCCAACACTCAGTGTCATATAATAGTATAGGTTTTACTGCGATTCTATAAAACTTCTCATTCAAATGCAATGATATCATACGATTGCAAAGAGATTTAGATATTTTTTTTTTCCATTTTATTCAACCCGTTTGAATCTTTTGATTCACATAAGATTCACATTCTTATTTATATTGTCATCGTTTTGAATGATGGAACCAAGATGTCAAAAATATTCACTTTTTGGTACGTTCTTTCCTTCTAACTTAATTGTTCCTTCATCTTTCCGATGATTGTCACTAAACATACACTTATATACTTAGTTTATGACCAACTCAATGTAAATCTTTTAAATTTCAGTGTGGCTTTCCATAACTCCAATTTAGCACTGATACCCTCTCTCGTTTCATCGACTAACACTGTATCGTCTACAAAAAGCATACACGATAGTATTTTTCTTGAATGCTCTTTGTGATTTCATATATTACTATTGCAAAAAGGATGAAACTTTATGTTGAACCTTGGTGAAGTCTAATATTTTTTGAAAAGCTATCACTTAAATTTCCGCAAGTTACGTTGGTAATAGCTCTCTCATACATATTTTTAATGAAATTAATGTATTTCAAGAAGATTTCATTCTTCATTAACGCTCACCATAATACGTCTCTAGAAACCTTATCATATGTTTTTTCTAGATCAATAAATACCATATGTAAGTTTCTCTTTTGCATTCTAAATGTCTCTATCAAATATTTTACCAAATGAATTACTTCGGTAGTAGATCGTTTTGACATAAATCTAAATTGATTTTGAGACATACTTATCTCCGATTTCAATCTATTCTTTATCACTCTCTCCCATAACTTCATAGTATGATTACAGAACAACACTATAATTATAATGATCAATTTTGTATTTTCTTTCATTATCTAAAGATGTTTTTCTTGGAATCTGTAGCAGATAAAACTGGAGATTAAACAAGCTTTTCATGTTCAAATTTCTTTCATTGTCATTTTCTTTTGAAACTTTATATCCGATCAGCATGGTCTGTTCAATACTTTATAATTCTATCCATCCTTCATCTAATGAAAAAAAAGAAAAACTCTATTTTTTTTGTCAAACCGTTCCTTTATCCCAAAAAAGCACAAAACAGAAAAAAGTTGGTGTATTCTTCTATGTACTTTACATGTTTCAAGATCTTGATTGATATAATATGTTTGTTTTAGCTTTTTGATCTTGTGCACCATGAAATTTCTGTAGTTCAAATCTTGCTTACATTGGCTGCTTAGCTATTAGATTTTCTTTACATTGTCCAATGCAGGTGCCCCCTACTCTAAGATTTGTTATGGATGGAGAAATGCCTGATTATCTACTTGCAAAGGATTTGATTTTGCAAGTAAGTACTGCTAGATCTGGTGATATCTGTTCCTTTTCCGTGAGAATAATTCAATATCATATGTCTTAGTTGATATTGTTTGTAGATAAAACTTTATTTGTTTATCTTTTCTTTGGGATTTAGTGGAGGTGGCCGATTCTTGTTTGCTGCTTTCTTGCATAAATTGGTTTTTCTTGCTTGTAGATCATTGGTGAGATTACTGTGTCTGGAGGAACATATAAGTCGATGGAATTTGTTGGCACTACTGTTGAAGGCTTAACTGTAAGCTCAGTCTATGAGATCTTTGCAGGTTTTTTAAGGTCATTCTGCAATTTAACCATTTGTTTAACCTTTTAGCTAAAACATGTTATGGTGTTTGTTTTGTATTGTTTTACCTTGAAAGATGGAAGAAAGGATGACACTGTGCAACATGGTGGTTGAAGCTGGAGGGAAGAATGGTCTTGTTCCTGCTGATGATACTACATTCAAGTACCTTGAGGTAGTTCATTTGGTCATTCTTTCCATGCAAGCACGTTATTGACCTGCTTATCCCATGCTTGATATGTGACCTGTACCAAGTTGCTGAGGCGTGAATCTTTTAATGCTGCATTCAACTTCCTCTTCCAAGTAATTCTAATAAAGCTTTTCTTTGCTTTGGACAGGATAAGACTTCCATTCCGTATGACCCTGTTTATAGTGATGGGCAGGCCAGGTAGTCAATATTTTGAATATTACAAATTGTCTTCTGCTGCAATTGGTTGTCTTGCGCCTTCTGGTGACTCTTTCAAATGCATGGACTGTGAAATATGTGGTCAATTTTGTTCTCCAGCTGTTGAAGAAGATGCCTTCTTTCACTTTCTGATTATGTGGGACGTTAGCTTAGCTGTGGTAGCACTAGTCATAGTTAACCACAGGGATTCTAAGTGTAGGGAGATGAGACATAATTAGATGCAACTTTTGAACTGGGATTATTCCTGGTGATAATGTGACAAAGGACCTAGTTCAGGCATTTTCTTTGTCAGTTCAATGGTCAATGATCTTGGAAGAAAGAACTGGGATTCATTTTTGCAAATTGAGCCCATGGAATTGGGTTGAGTCGGATCTCTAATAGGAGAAGACAGTTGTTTGTTCAAACAAAAGGTCATTTGGGAGATACCCAGATTATTCCCTTGAGAAGTATAAATCTTGTATAAGATTATCTCATTTTGTCATCATGGAGACTTTTAAATGAGAGGGAATATTGACATTAAAGAACAAGTCAAAGCAGAGATCATTTTAACAAATATCTAATCAAAATGCTGCTTGGCTGTTTGTGGCTTGAGGTCCACGTGTCCCCTCTGTCTAGAGTTTGGATTGCTCCACCTAAGTGAAATGAAAAGGAGGAATTGGGAAAAAGCGGGGTTCATCTTGTTCCAAGCTAAACATGTCTAGTCCATTGCAATCAAGTAGCATATCTAGTAAAATGGGTATGGTTGATATGGTTTCAAAGGGATGCTGGAATCTCAAAATCAGAGCATCCAGGGTTCTCCCTTTGGGACAAGGTTATGTTTTATATATCTTTATGGTGTTCTCATGCTTTGGTGGGCCTTCAAAGATGGTAGTTTGGGGAACCTCAAAAGAGATTGTTTAGTTGTCCTTTTCATGAGAGCTTTCTCAATTTTTTTTGTTTCTTTTTTGTTTTTTGTTAATAGGATATCTCATCCTTTTTCCTGTTCTTTTATACTGTAATTGTTTCTTGTTTTTGTGTCAAATATAGGTGTGAGCTCCATTTCCAACAACCAACTTAAGTCACTTTCAGGGTTTCTACTCATTGGTCATTGATTTTGTTGGCTTCTTGTGTCTCCATGATAATAAAAATATTGCCTGGTTTCTTACACTAACTTGGAACAAAAGACTGCCCTCTGTTTAATTTGAGGCAGTAAACAAAATTCAAACAAAAATGTGTCTTTCTATGGAGGATCTAGCCGGTGACTTGCGTGAGTACATTGTATTGTATGCATAGAAGGACAAGATTTCTGTGTTTTTTATGCTTGGTATCTCTTTAGTGTCCTTGATTGCTCCCATTTTATTGTTATTATAGGTTCTACTTATATTGATGTGTCGTTTATCTCTCTGTAGATTTCTCTCTGAGTATAGATTTGACATCTCAAAGCTGGAACCCTTGGTTGCCAAGGTTTGTGATCTTATGTACCTATAGGCCTTGTCAATTTGTTTGTGTTCCTTTAGTGATAGGTGAAACTTAGCTTGATGGAAATTTGATCTCATCCTTGTGGTATTGTGAGCAACCTCTTTGTGGCGGCTAGTGAGTTGTGTTACTTTACCTAATTTTCAGCCTCATTCTCCTGATAATCGAGCTTTGGCAAGAGAATGCAAGGATGTGAAGATTGACAGAGTGTATATAGGATCTTGCACGGGTGGAAAGACAGAAGATTTTGTTGCTGCAGCCAAAGTCTTTTTAGCATCTGTAAGAGCCAAACATAGTAATATGTTGTTTACTACTCATGCCATATTGATGTTTGTCATTAATGTATCAAATTTATTTCCTTGTGTTTCATTAATGAACCAATCTGGTAAATCTTTATTCTGTGTTTGTCATGCTCATGCAAATTATGTCATCTGCAGGGGAAGAAGGTCAAAGTCCCCACTTTCCTGGTCCCTGCAACGCAGAAGGTTAGTTTGTGTTTCATGGCATTGTAGATATTTATTTGCAGTAAGGAAACTATATGGGTGATCTGTGCATCACCTTGTATACTAAAGCAGTGAAACGGTTGAAGGACATCTTTATATTGATAGAGTAACATTTTTGCAGGTTTGGATGGATATATATAGTCTTCCTGTTCCAGGTTCTGGTGGTAAGACTTGCTCTCAGATATTTGAGGAAGCTGGTTGTGATACACCGGCAAGTCCTAGCTGTGGTGCTTGCTTGGGTGGCCCTAGAGACACTTATGCACGTATGAACGAGCCCCAGGCAAGTTATTCTTCTTAATTAACAAAAAAGTTCTATTTATTTGAAAGGAAGTCTTTTTCTTTTAAAAAAGAAATGGGAAAAAAGAAAAAGGTGATCTGCGGAAAAGTTAAGAGATCGATCAGCCTAGCCGCCGAACATTGCTGTGCTGACTCTATATTGTGATCTGCTACAATGAGCAAGATTTATTTTGGTGGTTATTAACACTTGATTTTGTATCTGCAGGTCTGTGTCTCAACCACTAACCGAAACTTTCCTGGTCGAATGGGTCACAAAGAAGGGCAGATTTACCTAGCTTCACCATACACAGCTGCAGCATCTGCTTTGACCGGTTTTGTCACCGACCCAAGAGAGTTCTTGCAGTGAACAACAAAAACCTAATCCCAATAACCTCAGGTTTGTTGTAATCAGGCCTTACTGTTCTGTTTTGCCTGCCTCTGCATCCGAAGCAAGTCAGATCCATGCCTGAAAATGATCAGCATTTTCTTGGCTTTATTCTGAGTTTATAAAATTGGGCCATATTTCTGTGCTAATATAATGGAACTACCAAACAACATGTGCCAAATGATGAAAGCTTTTGACAAGCCTGTATAAGTTTAATAAACATCTATGGTGAGTGTGAACTTTTAAGGTTTGAAATGGAGCTCAGGGCCTTTGTGTCCCATTTTCCATTGTATTCTGCAATTCTGAATGTGACCATCGCATTTTCTCTACTTAAAACTTTGTGAAAAATAGATTAAGCTATCCTAGTAATGTCTTATTCCTGTGTTATATATGGTATTGGTACACCAATCTGAATAGAAGTGGACAATTCAGCTGAATTTCATAAGTTGATCTAAATCAAATCTCCTAAGATTTTTGACGTTTCCAGGCATGCACCTATAAGTGCAACATGCTATTTGCTTTGCGGTCCATCTTTTGTAAATTTTGTCAATCCCAGTAAATCTGATCAAAACGCTAAATCCTTAACATTGAAACGACTGCTGCATCACTAATAATCATTAGGGCCTTAATCTCACAGATAAAAATAGCAAATTTCAACTAATCACAATTGAGATGGTAGTTTAGTGGCAATAGCACTAGTGTCTACTCAACTCGTTTATAGTAATAATTTGTGATCTAGTAGCGTTTGGTAGTAAGATAAAATGCTTGTAGCACATGAGTTTACAGCAATAATTCATAAGTAGCATTTGGTTATAAGAAAAAATTAGAACTGTAGTGACAGATTGCCCAATGAATGGTAATTCTGTATTAAATTCAGACATTATATCTTATCATAGAGGGAGCAATCGTGCTCATGGTACTAGCCAGAGAGGATACTATGATAGTATCCCATCTACTCTTTTTGACACTATCTTTGCCCAAGTGATCATACCACATCAATATAACTAAGAAATGCTCCAATCAGCTTGCAGTTCCATCTTATTCAAACCATGGAGCACATGGGAAGCAGGAGTGGAGAGTAATGATCTGATATACCACCACTAGCTCAAAATATGACTTACTATCGTCAGCACACATCATTGTTGTCCTATAAAGAGAGCTGCCCATTAAAGTATAAGGATCCCTTATAAGTAGAATGATAATGAACTTTTCCGGTTTTCAACCCAAAAAAAAAAAAAATCATGAGTCTTCCATTTAGGGAACATAAAAATCAATAGGGTGGGCTCGCTGCATCGCCTTACAGTGATGAATCCACAATAAGCGAAGGGCTCCTCGATCATAATCAATGCAGAGAAAGGCAATGAAATGCACATTTTAAAGAGGAAACTTCATGCTTTCGCTTCCATCTGGTATAAATAACCATCCTAGCATAATTCATATTGTTCATGAGCTTTTTACAACCATAGTAGACAGCACTAAAACCTATCAAAAAGGTCATTAGCTAAATGGGGCACCACCGTCATTCATCAACATCTTAACAGTCAGAATCAACATCAATACTTCAACCTAACAGTCCAACATCTTTAGTTCATGTACAAAGCACACACTAAGGAAACTGGAACAAATTTTTTTATTTTTTCTGCACATAGGATAACATGGACGTGTTAAGGTTCGGTGTATGAAGCATAGAGAAAAGGAAAAAGTACGGCTGTTTGAGTCATGTGACATAGCGTGCTTTTGTTTCGAAATGCCAAGATAATGAGCAATTGTAGTCCTATCAGACACTTGGTTCCAATTTGAAAATGCACTGTGTTTCCCATTGGCATAGGTAAAGAAAAAGGTCCAAAAACTGGAGGCCTTGCCATGCTAATTACAGTTTTAGTTGGTCTAATAGGGAGGACAGACATGATGCCATTAAATAGGAAACGCCACCTGATCATATTGTATAATTTTTAGGTACATGTCTCCTTATTGTAAAATCATACATCAGCTAACTACACGTATGACGATGCAGTATATAAACTTGAGATCTTCCACATCGGCAGGTTGCTATTAAGGTCGGAACAAAATTCTCTAGTAACTTTCGCATTGTGTTTCTATGCTTTTCACCATCTTTTTAACACCTATCTGGTGAGTATTATCTGAATTTTATTGCAGATGTTGCAAAGAAATTGTCTGTAATAACCATCAACAGCTAAGAACTTGGTCGATATTAGGTACATATAGATCCATATCCTCCGCAAGAAGCAAAGAATTTCCATCATTAGAAACAATCAAGGTTATTTGGCTATAACCACTGCAAGTTCTACAGTTGAATGTTTCTTTAAGAGACTCTAAAGAATGCAGTAATTTCAAGCCTCTCAAGATATGGTACATGGAATACGAACACCCCAATCCTCAAACAAATAAGAAACAATTGAACAAAACACAAGAATAATTCAATTGAAAAAGAAATGAAATAAAACCACACAAATCTATCTTCATGAAAAGAATTGAGTCACTTGATGAGCCTATGTATCAAGCACTCCTATACAGACAATATGAAAGCAACACTGAATATGTATGCAGTTGTATAAGGAGGCAATATGAAGACTAAAAATGAATATGACCTATATTGGACAAATAAAAAAAAAAAACCAGAAGAAGAAGAAGTAACAACCCACCACAGAATGGGTAGAAATAAGATAAAAGGAAAACAAAAACCCAGCAAAGACCGAACTTGGCAAAAATCTCTTTTTCCTTTTTCTGGTGGTTTTCTTTCAAACTTCAAAGTTCTTCATACCAGAATCAACAAAGTAAAGGCATTAAAGGTATTAGAAGGGCTTTATTGTTTGTTTTGTACTCCTTTGTTGGAAGCCCGGAGCTGCATGGCAGATGAATGATCACAGTAACTAAAACATGGAAACAGAGCTGTTGAAAACCAAATACCATAAAAATAAAATAGAATACAGTGACATACCAAGTCCGTTAGCCTCCAATGTTCTCATGATTCTAAGCCTTTTCACAGTGCTGAGGAACATCCTACAAATGCAACTCAAAACTAGAACCTCACTTGCAAAGGAGAAAACCAAACAATCTACAAAAGTCTAATAAGAGATATTAAAGCTGATTGCTTTTATTCAAGTGCAGATTATAAGGTTTCATGTAATCTTTTGCACAAATGCAAATAAAATCTGGGTCCTAAATGTTGGGAATTTATGTCAATGTTACATAATCTATATTCTGCCAACAGTTGAAAATGTATCACATTTCTATAAAAGGAAAAATGACATACCCCCAAGGAACATCTCCCACAAGCATCCAGTCTCCCTCTTTGTCCTCATATGTGAGTGCAAATTCAGAAGAACCATCCAAAAGTTTTGAGGTTTTTGTTGGTTCTACCAGCATCCCATGTTCCTTTTCTCCTCCTGACCCTACATGGACTCTCCATTATTAAAAAAAATAAAAAAAAAATAAAAAGAAAATAAAAAAAAACAAATTCATTCACTCAACACAACTTGAAGGTAATAACTTCACTGAATATAGTAGCATCCACAAAATGCACACAAACAGGAAAGGTATCTAAGTTCAAATTCCATTTAATGATCAAACAGTGAAGAACAACCTAATTCTGTTCATAGAAATTCACACTAAACAAAGCATGAATAAACATCGACTACAGAAAGAGTGGAACTAAAGAAACTCACTGATGGAAGTTATGGATGTTGTGGATCTAAAGAACATATTCTCCACAGCTTGGGCAAGAGTTTCATAACAAGCATGAGCATTCAAGTCTATCTTCCTCCCAATTGCCACTCTATCCATGGTCACCTTTACAAACCCGAAATGCCCCTTTTCTTTAGCAGTGTCATCAGTTGCTTTCTTGCCACTTTCTTGCATTTTCTCCTTCACGGTATCCTTATTTCTGTTATTATCATTTACTAGCTTGTCTTCCTCAGTGGTTGAAGCCTTTGATTGATTAACCAAGCTGTTCATTCTATATGCCCTTACAGGAGGCCATCCCACCACTTGGCTGCTTCCATTAGGTTAACACAAACACATCAGAAGTTTTTTATATGCAAGCAAAAAGAAAAAGAAACAAAAAAAAAAAAAAAATGAGAACACAGTATCATTCTGCATGCCGTGTTTTTTTTCACAAATATATATATATATATATATATATATATATATATCAGAAATATTTACTCATATTAGAAATTCTTTTAGTCAATCACAAATAATTTCTAGCTGCCTGCAAGCCCAATGCAAATTTCGCCAAAATAACCCCCAATCAATTTCTTTTTAAATCTTTTTTTTTTCCTACTAACTAGCTTATGGGGAGCTGATTTGTTAGATAGAAGATGCAATCTATCAAGTATGAGGGGCTAATTTGCATCAAAATTCATTGTGGCAGCCTTGATATTACACGAATGTGGATGCAATGATCAGACAGCCATAGGACCCTGATGCAAATCAGGCCATTTTTATTATTTATAGATAATATTTTTTTCCACTAAAAAAAAAATCATATTTCACCACCGAAAATCGAAAAATAATTTATTTTTCAAAAAATTTGTAGTAAACATTTTTTCTATTTCTTTGGAGAAATATTCCAGTGGGAGGGTATTTTCCAAAACAGAGGGAAGTGAATAATAAAAAGAAAACAAAAATGTTCCATTTTTACCTCACCAAAAATCTGCATTTGATCGATGAAGAATGACAAAAATACTATCAAAAAGACATCATAACCAACACTAGAGTAACTAGTCCAGATGAGTAGACATAAATACCATTAAGCAGGAGATATAGAAGGACAAGATGTAGAAAATAAAAATAAAAAATCAGTTTCATTATCCTATCAGCAATATTAACAGAACCCATTAAGGCAATAGAAAGAGCACACAAGTAATTGAACAATATCTAAACTTGAACAGTAAAAATCTCAGTACCGATTGAGAAAGAGAGAGACCTGACAGTGGCCGAGGCACCCTCTTGGGATATAGAGCCAGTAGGTCTCCTTTTAGCAGAAACAAACCCAGAAGCAGCAGAAGTAATAGTAGGAGAAGAAGGGGACTTGAAGCCATATGCATAAGAAGGGAAATCTTTGGCAGTCAAAATCCTACCATAGTCACCCCGTGCACCACTAGACTTATTAGCCCTCCCTCCCCCGCTCCCGCTTCCAAGACTTAGACCCAGACCCAATTCAATCTTAGACTCAGCATCAGCATTGTAACATGACATTCTATTTGAATCGTTTTTAGTGTTTCCTCCACCACCACCGCTACTACTACCATCACCGCTACTACTACCATCACCTAGGAGACACAGAGGAGCTTCCATAGAAATGAAACAATAGATGGCAACAGCTAAAGAAACAAAAGCTGCAAAACGAGAGAGAGAGAGAGAGAGAGAGAGAGAGAGAGAGAGAGAGAGACAGATAGACAGAGAGGTGTAGTGCTACTATCTGGGAGGTTTTAGTTGGCAAGGTTTGATGGGTGTGTGGGATTGTGTTCTGGGTGATGGTGAAAGGGAGTAATGGATTTGGTTTTGGGACCCATGTGTCTAGCAGTGCCCCCGGCACTCACGACTCATCTGCCTCTTGATTAACATCTAGTAATCACTAATCCTATTGGATATAATGATTATTTTTAAATAAAATAATTATAAATTTCATAAATATTAATATTCAAAAAATTTATAAGAAAAATACTTTATTATATATATATATATATATATATATATATATATATTTTGGTACAGCTTTATTTTTTATATCTCTATTTCTTGCTTAATAGTTCATAATTTCAACTTAGTCTTTTGTCTTTTTTTTTTTTTAGTTTTATAAATTTATTTACAGAAAAATAGTAAAATTAAATATGAGTTCACTTGCACAAACTTAAAAAAAATAATTTTCAAAAATCAATAATTTTTCTCACGGGTTACTGCTATTTTCACAAAAAGAATGACAATTCTTATGAAAGAAATTTAATGATCATTTGAACACCAAATCCTATTTTCTTAAATAAGGTTAAAAAAATAAAATAAAATTAGAAATCAAGAGTTTTTTCTTCAAAATAACCTTATCTTGTCATTTCCTTTCGCAAATTGTGCGGAACAAAAGTTTTATGATCGATCCTTTGGTCTTTCTGTTCACCTCAACTAGATTTGAAGTGTAAAAGGAAAAGAGGAAAGGGTATAAGATGGAAATGCAAATGGTGTCCTGTAGTCTCTAACTGGACACCATTGCATGCTTCCATGCACCTTCATTATATGACAAAATTGCAAGCTTGTGAATATTATCTTTTGCTCTCTTCAAACTCTGACAAAAGGCAAAAAAAAAAAAAGGGAAAAGAAACAAGGGCCCCCATGAGGATCCTTAGTAATATCTTTAATTTTCATTATCCCTGTTTTAACTAGCTGGATCATGATGCTAATTTTCACATAAATAGAATTCTTATTTCTTCCAAATGTTTCAATATTTTTCTATTACATTAAAAATTTCTATGTAAAATTGTAATTTTTTTTATTAATAATTATTTTTGATAATGGGTCGTTTTAGGACATGTCTGAGACGATTGTAACAATTTAAGTGATAAAAATTATTCCTATAAAAACTACTCTTTCTCTTTGTATGATTAAAGTAAGAAAAATTTTCTCTCTTTAGAGAAAGAGAGGGGAGAGAGAAATTCTTCTAAATAAGAGGGAAAAGTAAGTTTTACAATATTTTATATTACTTATTTATTTTGGCTTTTCCCTTTCTTTGCCTCACACTAACTAGAATAACATTTACCACGTTTTAGAGAGAAAAAATGTATTCGTCAAACACACTTAAAAAAAAAAGAGTAAAATGGGAAAATATTTCACCACCTTTCTCTTCCTCTTCTTGGACTTAACATCAGTCAAGAACTCTATTTTTCTTTTAATAATCGATCGGTATTCAAAATTATATTCTAATTAATTCGATTCAAGTATTGTGAAACTCAATTTAAGAGTTATCTCTCCCAACATAAATTTTTCTAAGTTTCAAATTCAAAATTTGATTAAAAAAATTAAAACCCTTATTCATTAGAGTGATTGTACGTTAGTATAGTAGTCAAGAACTCTAAAACCTCTCTTACAAGCACTATTAGTCCAAAACTCATATTCATCAGTAATTTTGATGTTGCAGCCAAATCAATTTCATAGGCCAAATCTATGCCACAATATTATTCTCATAGAAAGCATACCAAATGTTTGCCTGAGGAAGAAGTTAGAAAGAAGACCTTAATGACTTCAATGTTTGGCTTATAAAAGAAAGACTATCACAACCTCTCAATTGAGCTTAGGTGTATGGGCTTTAGTACAAAAGAAGAGGTTAAAGTCTAAAGTTTTGAGTCTTTTATCAAGAAAAAGCATATTCTAATAAACCCTATTTTACCATGGTCCCCTTTTTTCTTTCTTTAATACGGGTTGTCTAATATTTGGAAGACAAACAGCACAAATCCTTGTTTTAGAAAGTTGAGACCTAAAGATCATAGGCATTTGGCACATGAGGCTTAACCAAGAAGAATAAGGCAAAAGAATAGGATATGAGATGGGAAAACATTTTCTTGCAATGTTTCTTTAATTTTTTTCACATCAAGACCACAACTAACAACAATTTGTGCAATCCCAAGCATTATGTAATTGAAAATTTAAATGTTTTTAAGCTAATCTCAAAAGTTTTGAAATTTAAGTTTAACCTATATTAGGGTTGAAATTATATAAAAATAAAGAGAATCGTATTTTTTTAATAAATTATTGATATTCAGTAATTATGTTGGCGTCGATTAAATTCGATTTGACTTAAATTAGATCTTAACACACAAATCTCTTCCGATACATATTTTTGTCATGAACAAGATTTTAATCCAAAATCTTATTTAAGTGGTGTTAGTGTCCAATCACAGAAAACTAAGTATTGGTAAAGAGACCCGCATTTATTACATAATTCAATTATCTTTACTAAAAAATTAAATAAACATAAATAGTAAAATCACGGGTTGGTCTTTGAATAGAATTCTCCATGTTAAAGTATAGAGCGAGAATCATTAAACTCTACGTTCAAACCTAAAGTTATTTGGTATGGGTTTGAAATTTTCAATAATTGAACTATTAATTAAGAATTGTTATATACCCTATTGATGCAAAATTTGATTTCAAATTTTAGGATCAAGGGACTTAACCAAACGCCTTCTCACATGATAATAATATATTTTTTTTATTTATCAGGAGACAGTCTAGTTGTCATAATTTCTCTCCTTCAACCCAGTGATTTCAGACTCAAATCCCAATGTAACCAAAAAAATAATATCTTTTTTTTTTTTTAAGTCAATAGACCTTAATTTTGCATAATTTACCTAAAAAAATAAAAGTAAAAGAATCGCTATATAATTAAATAGTTCAGATAGAGATTATGTTAATCAAGAGACTTAAGGGTGTATCTTCACATCATGATTATGCTACCATAACGCTTCCTTTTGACATGGCCCCAGCATCTTAGGAAACAATGGCCCGTGATATTGTTGATAGCACTGAACTGGCATGGGGCCAACCAATGTGCAAAGAAAGAGTTGATTTTCATTATGACTAAGCTATAAAGAAATATTTTTAAATCAAAACTTTTACCAATTATTTTTCCATTTTAAGTAAATAATTGCATTAGAGTACCTAAAAATATATAATTAAGATTTTAGGATTTCGATGTGCAGGTAATCTTCTAAAAATACGGAAACATTTGTTAGCAAGTAATTGATAATTTTAATATTTAGGCAAAAAATTTAGTTATATAATCACTAAAATATAAATATTGTTCTTAATATTTGGTCTTGTTGTTTTGATATGAATGGAGACAACCTACCAAAGCCCAGTTGATTTATTAAGTAGGCATTTATTCCCTTAATTAAGATCTTAAATTCGATTTTTATATATATAATAAAAAAATTAGGAGAATTTTATACTTTAAAAGTTTAATACGTTTCGAATCGAATTTAATCAGATTCAACATGATTAAAAAAATTCTGATAATTTTATAACAAAAAAATGAATAGAGATAATTTTTATCGGAAATATAAAAATTATTTAGTGTTAAATTTTAATTATGTAATAATATTTTTTATTTTTTTAAATACCAAGAATTTAATTTTTTTTCAAAAATCTATTTTTATAATAAAATTCTTTATTTTGATTAGAAAATTTTAGATGTAAAATAGACTCTGAGGCTATCAAAAGGTGCCTAAACTTTTTGAGGAAAGAAATCATACTCCTTTTAAAATATCGTATGAGAAGAAATACGATAATTTTGAGTCTCGAAAAGCAAAGAGATTTTGGGATTGAAGGGACAAGAGGGCAAGGTGGGACACGGTTCACATATCTGGACGCCATCGGTGAATGCCACGTAGGCCGACAACCTCCGCCGCTGAACCAACCGAGATCTCCCCACCTCTTCTGCTCCAATTCCTTCAACGATACTTACAAATATAACGCTTCAAATTTAATTATAATTGAATAACCTTCTAAAATTTCAATTTTTTTTTTTATTTAACCTCCTCCCAAATTCTTTTTCAAAATTACTCTCAATAGAAGACAGAGACAGTGAAAAGAGAGAGAGAGAGAGAGAGAGAAAATGAAAACTTTTAATTATTTTACCTTTATCTCAAATATAAAATTTCGAAGCATCACTAAAATTAACAGAAATTTTTAGAATTTTAGATATATATATATATATATATAAAATAAATTTTGGTCACTATTGCTTAAGAAAATAGATTGACTAATGAAGTAGCAAATTTGCAAAGACCTATAAATTTTTTTATTACATTATTTTGATTAATCAATACAGAATTAATTATTTGTTTAAACAATATCATTACTTCTAATATTAAAGTTTATGTAATGCCTCGAATGGTAATAATAAAAATTGTCTTTTCTACGCCGCTGCTACATGTAACAAATTGGAAAAATTACAGCATTTAAAGGGAGAGTTTCAAAAGGCAGACTCTCAACCCAAACCATGTAGTGACATTATGCAATTTTTTGGTTTAATTTGACACTAAATTTTTTTAATTAACATTTAAAGATTAAATTTTAAAAATAAAAAAATAGGTGTGAGAAGAGTCGATCCTTAAAATGAATCGTATAGTATTCGAATTAGATTAATTGACTAATCAGGTGCCAAATTGATTAAAAAAATTACTATAGAGTTTGAACTTTTTAGATTGTTTCCTTCATTGACAAGGTTAAAGCCCCGGATAAAATCTTGAGGATAATATCTTTTATTATTGTCAATGCATAAGCCACAGGTCCACAGCCAGTACTGAGTCAACGGCCGCACGGGGAAGCACGCGCAGCAGTGCACCTACGGACGATTGCAGCACGCAGAGATTGCTGCCTACCGTCACTATCCCCCACCTAGCTGCGCGGATCTCTCTCTACCAAACCAGAAATAGGCAGAAGCTGAGCGGATCAAAGACGAAAACTAAGTGAACTAATGCGCAGACGAGTTAGAGTTCCAAATCTAATTCCTTAAAAGTGTGACTTTTTTGGTACAAACTTCATTACAAATAAACTTCACCACTACATCTCCCGTCTCTTTCTCTTGGTGAACTGAATAAGTGAAGGACACACATCCCTTCTGTTCCTCTACCTCCTCCTTTTCTATTAAAATTTTTCCTTTTTTCTTCTCTAAAATTTGTAGAGGTTTGGGAGCGCGTTTATGAAACATACTGTTTCTCCATTTGATGGGTCTTTGGTTGGTAGTATATTCTCTATAGCAGAGATGATTTTTTTTTTTTTTTTCCGGGTGTTCTAACATTGACTTGTGACTCCCACAATAATAGATGAATCTCTCTTGTTTATAGACTCCCACTCTTGTACTAATAATATTTGGACTCAATTTTTTTGATATCACAACAAATAGTTTAATTAATGGTTCATATTCTATCTCATTGAATCTAAAGTCACAGTGCACACAGGCCATGTAGCCCTTCAACACTTATTACAAAAGAAAGATGCCAAGCTAACGTTGAATCATGACTCCAACAGCAATAGATGAATCTCTCTTCTTTATAGACTCCCAATCTTGCCCTAATAATATTTAGATTCAAATTTTAGGATACGGCGACAAATAATTTTATTAGCAGAATTAGTCGAAAAGATTCATGCACACAAAATCTTTAATCATCGGTGCCCAGACAGGGCGATTACATGTACAAATAATAAATTCTTTTCAAAGAAATACCTATAAGAATTTGTCTCATAAGAAAGATTTATAGGGTTAGTTGGTAACCACCTGAATAATTCTTCCTAATGTTGACATGAAAAATATATAAAAAAATATATATATTTGATAAGAGTTTATAATATAGGTTAGAGAAATTGAAAATCATGATAAATAAAGGAATAAATGCTGAGAGAGTTTCTAGTAACACAAATTTGAAGCAAGAATTAAAAACACATTCAATTTATTTATTATATTTTTTCATAAAGTAAAATTTTTTATAGAAAAGATATGGTATTGTTAAGTATAAATTAAAATTTTCATAAAAAAGATTAAAACTAATATTATATTAATAATTTATTATACGATCGATAAATTAAATTTGATTTCACCTTTTTTAAATAATTAATGTTTTAATATTATCACAAATGAGTTATAACTCAACCGATATAATTCTCTTCCTCTTTATATCTCGAGTTTGAAACTCTTTTATGTATCAAAAAATTATTTTAACATTACCAAAATCATTCAAAAATCTCATTGTAAATGCCACTACATATTGAAAATAGTATTTCAATAGAAAAACCTTTTTATATATGGGACAAGGGTCAAATTAGGTTTTATTTGGCTCTTCTTCTCTTTTAACTATCACAATAACTGGCAGCATCTAAATGAAAAATTCCCTTAGATGGTATTTGAAAAAAGTAGAGTTTGAGTAGAGAAGAAATAAAAAAGATGTTTCAATAAAAGAAAAAAAGAACCGACAAAATCACAATTTTAGTCCTTTTTATAGAGAAATATAATTTTTACTTATAAATCTAATAATATGAATTAAAATTTTTTATTTTGATAAACAAATATTACAAGTGGGAATAAGATAAAATAAAAATAAATAAATAAATAAATAAAAAGCCTCACAAACAGATCAATCCACCATAGTTTACATTTTTCAGCCAAAGGGTCTAATCTCTCTCTCTCTCTCTCTCTCTCTCTCTCTCTATAGATATAAATAAAT
The DNA here is from genome assembly GCA_033439265.1 of Dillenia suffruticosa. NCBI lineage: Eukaryota > Viridiplantae > Streptophyta > Magnoliopsida > Dilleniales > Dilleniaceae > Dillenia > Dillenia suffruticosa. The sequence goes on from JAVTVX010000001.1 coordinate 15,647,888, forward strand.
ATATATATATATACCCACACACACACACACACACACACACACACGTCACCCAGTGTTGGACCTATAAAGTAATTTCCGCCATGATACTAGAAATTTCGGATTAAATCCAATTTACAAAGCAACACCTAAGGGTTGATACGTACAGAACATTTGACAGTCAGTCGTAGAAATTGATTTTCCATCACTCAGCGAGTAATACAAGGACTGACCCAATAGCAAAGGAAAAAAGTATAAAGAAAAGAAAAGAAAGATGTTGGATACACAATGTCTCATTCACATCATTTATAATGTTAAACATGGAAATGTTCAATGAAGAAAAATTTCAATACCCCCCCAAGCAATATGGATAGAATGAATGTCCCCCTTTACAAGTTTGACTTTATATATGTGAATAGTAGAAATGAAGTACTTTTATAGAAGAGAAAAAGTTAAAAATAAAAAAAGAAATCAAAAGAAGAAAGGAAAGAGATCGGTTTGAACTAACCAGTATCGAACTCTCTAATCTCAGCCACCTGTGTTCCCATCATCATCCTGCCCCCCCCCCCCCTCCTTTTTTCCAGCGTTCAAAAACAAGTATGAATATTCCACATTGCTTTGCAGAGCACGCCGCGCACATTAACTCAGGTAGTTATTTACCGTTAAGCACCAAATTTCACATCCGGGTCGACCCAAATTTAAGCCAGGTAATCCTTTTTCCTTTCTGGCTTTTTACAAGTACGATTCTGTCACAGTGGTACACATGGAAGGGCTTCCATGAGCTTTCCCACTACCCTTCTTCTTTGGGGCACTTGCTCCACAAACAATGGAGCATTCGACGCCACAGATGTTCCCAAAGCACGAAAACAGCCCTCCTCCATCCGTATGCCTCCTCCTATGACGGTAGTTTGAGTGATAGCTACTATTCTTTTCAGAGCGGTCATAAATAGGTGGTAGCTCACTCCGCCACCTATCGAGCTTCGATTCGAGCCCTTCGACGCTCCCATCGAGGCTCCATCCGAGAACTGAATCACCTGGGTCACGGATCGGGTACCGACCCTCGGCCACCGCCATTGCCACCTCGGACGGAGATGGACCCACATCACTTGCGGATAAAATCGACCCGGCTATATGTGGGGCTGCAACCACTTGTTTCTTGCGAACGCTATATGGAATCACTTCGGGACGTCCTTCAAACGCCACATTTTTCTTCTCCTTGGTAGGCTCATCTCGGGTCGGACTCTCTTCATTCAATACTGACCCGAGCTTCTTTTTCTGTGCCAATTCTCTAATCTGGTCTCCATATTCAGTGTCCTTGATCTTCAAAATAACAGACTCTGTCATATCAAGCTCCGACCCGAGTATTGACCCTCCTTTTGCCTTGTGGGTTTTCCCTTGTTTTGTTGTTCCATTAGTTCCAAGATCCGAACCGTTTACCATAGAATCTGCTTCCTCAACCTGGGCTGCTCGCGTCGCCCCGGTATCAGAGGCGCTAAGCACAGACCTTGCCGGTTTTGGAGACAAACGATTTGCAAGAGTACTCGGATGTTCGCTTAGATCACTCTTGGTGCGCCGTAAGTTCTTCACAGAACTATGATCCTTTTGATTCTTGTCATTGTGGTGATGAAGCAAGTGCTGTTGGTGGTGATGTTGTGGGTCTACTTCACCCATCAAATCTCGGTATCCAACAGCCGAAGAACTCAAATTTGTGTATAACGGCATGCTCCTTATAGAGCTATTCAAAAGGGCAACACCAATATTGAGAATCCCTTGAGGCCGCCCTGACCTACGCCTGACTTGTAGGGCTACAAACCGCATACCCGGATGACCATGAGAACCTCCATCCATAGGAGGAATCACATTACTAACGAGAATCCGAACCGTCCCTACATGAATGTCACGAAACCAATGGAGCGCATAGATTTCAATCATGACCGCGGATGTGTCCGCCTTTAGAAACTCCTCGCCCACACGAAAGACAAACTTGTCATTCCATGTGGGGTTGGTGTGGCCGTAGGTATCAACTCGGGTTAATAGCTTTCGGTCAGGATGCACCCATGCAACCGCGTATGCTCGCATGTTCCGCGCCACCGGCGCTAGGTCTTGGGCCGAGATCACATTGATTTCTAGGAGTTGGAATGGTACCATTAACATCGACATTTTGTCCCAGAAAAAAGAAATGGAAAATCAATAGATTGCAAATATGATGAAGTGGATAAAAGAAAGCGACGATGACGAAGAGGATGCAGGAGGAAGAAGAAGATGCAGATCCTCTCGCCGCCCACAAGAGCAGGACGACGAGGGATGTGGTGGCATCAAAGAGGTAAGAATATACGCAGGGAGGTTGATGAAAAGAGGAAGGATGACATTGTTGCGGAGGTTAACATGCATGCGGGAGCCTAGGAAAGTTAGTTATTGTGAGTTTTTTGACCTCTTTTTTTTGTCTTGCCTTGGACGCATGTGGTGTCCAACCTTTTAATATTTAGTCGATTTGGGGTTACCCAAAAAGAAGAAGAAAAAAAAATTATATATATATATATATATAAAATATATTTTTCATAAAAATAATTTTGGTTTGAGGTTTCTCCAACAAACAAAGCTATAAAGGGTCAGCATTAGCTGTGTTCCATGCGAGAATGATTTAACCTTAGTTGAGCCAAATTGTTATAACGAGAAGAACATTTCAATGTTTGTGATGATTTAATCTTAGTTTTACCAATTCAGCCAGCTCAATGCGGAATTAGTTAAATTATAAAGCATCTACCTGAAAATAAACATGAATTTTCCTTTTATAACAACATTTTACTTTTTTTTAGAAATGACACAAAAATGACAAGTGTTCACACGCGTTTTAAATATATGAAATCTTTTGAGAATTAGGATGGTCTTTGTGCTAATTGCAAGACTCCGTAGGTAGTGTTTGTTTTTATTAAGAAATTATTGAAAATTTCAATAAATTAATTATGATATAATTGTAATGATTTAATTTAATATTTGGGTTTTTATTATTTTGGCTCTTTTTTTTTTTTTTATATATGGGTCATGAAAATCATAAAAATATACATATCCAAAAAAATTCAAATATAAGTTCTTAGAAAGATATTTGAGTAAGAGTTTTTTACTACTCAATTGTCGCTATAAGGATATTATTATGGCTCCATATTGTAACAGTGTGTGTAAATATTTTACAAATAGATACAGTGCATCACTAGAATTTATATTTTATATATGCTCTCACAGTCGTAACATGATTAAAGATTATGATTTGAATAACTAAAAATTTTTATTCATATATATATATGTTGATTCAATTTGTCTTGAACTTCTTTTTAAGAACAACTGGAAATTCAATAATTACTTTTTAAATATATACTGATAGATTTATTAGACACACGTTATTATCGATGGTAGGGAAAAGAAAAATTAAGACGATGGCTTTGAATTGGGCTATCTAGAGTGGCCAACCTTTATGTGGACTAGCCTCAAGCCCATAACCCGATTTATCTGACTTATCTATGATTTATTTTAATTTTTAATAATTTTAAAATTAATAAAAATTTAAAATTTAAATTAATGTAGAAAATTAATTATGATTATATTAATATTTTTATATTAAAAATTTTATTTAATCTCAATTCAGTTGAAAAAAAATTTATTTTTCTAGACCAATTGGTAACGAGGATAAAAGAAAATTGTTACTTTTTTTTTTTATGGAATCCTGTGACCCATTTTCGTCATGAGAAGGGAAACCCGTTTACTTGTATTATTCGACATTCTGTATACCAATAATTATTTGGGTGACATTTCTCTATTTTTGAAATATTTTTAAGATATTTTTTATATTTAAAATATTTTAACATATTAAATTAATTAATATTTATATTTTTTATATTTACATATTTTTCATATTTAATAAATTATTTTTTATTTAATTTGAACTATTGTTTATATATTATTTTTCTTATGATTAACAATTTTATATTTGACAATTTTATATTTTTATTATAAAAGATAACTATTATATTATTTTTATAAAATAATTAATATTTACATAAAAATTATTATATTTTTTATATTTATATATTTATCCACATTTTTATTTCATATATTCTTAAAAAGTATCATTTTTTTATATTGTTTCGTATCCATTTTTTCTTCCGTATAACTTAGGTTGATACCACTTTTATGCACCAATTTTAAATTTATGCTTTAATGTTTATAATCTAAGAAATCTTTCCCTTATTTATAAGATGAGTTGTTATAAGTTATCCTGGGTGCTCATTTATTGAGCATGACTGAAATTATTAAATGTAAATGATAGATTGATACGTTAAAAAGTTTTTAATTTTTGGGTTAAAAATATCATCAATTGTTAATTTTTAGTTTTATTCTAAATAATTTTTGTCAGGGTTTTATCTGCTCAAATTAACACGTGGGCTACTCTATTTTTCATAATTAATATTTAATATTATTGTCAAAAACATTAGTATTGAAACCATCCTCCGGGGAGATCAATTTTAAAATTTATATTCTCAATAGTGTTTAAATTGTTTTCAAAACCTTTTTTTTAATCATTTTATGGAAAATGATTGTAAAATTATTTTGGGAGAATAAAGAGCCCAACCACCTAATAAGGAAGAAGTAGGATTCTCGCTTGAAGAGGAAGATCACCTCCAAAGAAGTAACAAGAAAGTAAAAACAAATTACGCCAACAAAGATAACATAAGGAGAGTTTCTTTCAAGGACATGTTGGTGGGCACACACAATATAGAAAGTGGTATTGAAAAGTGATGCGACGCAGACTCGGAGGAGGGAGAGGACCTAATGGAGGAAGCGGAGGAAATGATGGATACTAAACAAGGAAGGATTCCTGAGGTGACAATCTCGAATGAGGAACTGAGGAGACTTTGGAAACCCTGGAGACAGTCAGTGACCATTAAACTTCTGGGAAAAGACGTTGGTTATCAACTAATGCTCTCCGAAGTGACCCTAATATGGAGATTGGAGGGAAGCCTTGAACTCTTGGGTCTAAGGGAGGGATATTTTTTGGCAAAGCTCTCAAGCAAGCAAGACTATTATCACATTCTAACAGATGGACCATGGCTTATCCATGATCACCACCTCACAATGAGAAAGTGGAAGCCGAGGTTTTCATCCAAGGAGAAAAAAATCAAGTCAACTGCTATATGGGTTAGGCTTCCTCAATTGCCGATCGAGTTTTTCAATAAAGAAATTTTGTTCAAAATTGGGAAGAAAATAAGAAAACCCATAAAGATTGATGCTAATACTGCAAATGCACTTAGGAGGAAATACACGTATATTTGTGTGGAGATTGAACTAGACAAAGCACTTGTGTCAAGAGTCATAATTGGAAAGAAGGTATAGAGAGAAGAGTATGAAGGGCTACATGTGATATATTTTGGCTATGGAATGATAGGTCATTGAACAGAAAATTGTTTGGAGAAGGTAAGCAATGCAACAAGCGACTTACAGTGTACTGAGGAGATAGTTGCCATCGTCCCTCACTAGAAAATCACTCAGGCACCAACAACAACGGAGTCAGAGCATGATGAAGGACTAGGTCCGTGGATGATCATCATCAAACGACAAAGAATACCCAAAAGTAGCACTTTTAGAGAAAGAGAGAGAAAGGGAAGGGCTCTATACAACCGATTCAACAATTTAGGTAAAGTCAACGACACATTCGATGAAGAGATGATAGAGTAGAGATTCGAAGTGATGAATCAGAAAACAGTAACTAAAAAGCTGATCGGAGAAAGAAATCAGTGTTCAGAATTGATGTCAAAGAAGAGGGAAGTAATGAAGGGATAGCGATTAGCCCCGAGAGATAGAGGCAGACAGTTGGAGGGAGGCCACATGGAGAGCTTTCGAGAGACAATTTCTGTTTCAAAAATTGAGCAGAAGAAGAAGGTTTGGGAGACTGGTAAGCTGGGCTTGGTGGACTGGACTGTGAAGACCCAATTCGGTGTGATCAAAATGAACCGAATGAGGAGAATAAAGGTGATCTAACTCAAGTCAAGGTCCGAGGCTACCATAGTGGGCTGAACAGCCTAGTGATGGTGCAAAGGAATTGAGCAAATCAAACTTTGAGAGTGGGCCAAGAACCAAAAGTGGTGGGGCACTATGACCAAGGAGAGACAAGTAGAGGCCAATCTCTTTTAAATATAAAGGACTTGGAAGAAGAGTGTGAGATACTTGAATCTTGTATGCGAGAAGCGGAGAGAATGGAATGTGAGGGGTCTAGCAAAGGCAAAAGAACAATGGAAAAGGACAATAGAGAGAGTTTGGAGTGCAGTTTTAGTTTGCTTTCCGATCATCTAATCCAATGACTACAAAGGTCATTAGTTGGAATTGTAGAGAAGTATTGAGCAGCAGCTTCAGAAGAGCTTATAAGGAGCTAATTAAAACTCAGAATCTGGAGGTGATTTGCATTCTGGAAACAAATGCAAGGAAAAATTGATTCCCGAGGTTCATGAGGAGGTATGGGTTTGACGGTGAGTTTGTTGTGCTATCAGAAGGCTTTAGGGGAGGCTTATGAATATCTTGGAACACAAATAAAGTGAATCTAGAGGTGATAAGCCACACGAATCAATTGGTTCATATGAACATTGATGAAGTCATCGAGCAACAGTGGTTTGTAAACTGTGTTTACGTCCAACCAAGATTGGAGGGCAAGGAAGCTTGCTGGAAAAGGCTATCTGAGAACATAGGCAACATAGTAAATCCCTGGTTCATGATGAGAGATTTTAATAATATAGTTGGGTTGGAAGAAATTACCAACTCTAATACCCTAATCTAGAGAAGATGTCAAAGGTTTAGGATCTGGTGAAAACAATGCAAGCTTTTAGACATTGAAGTTGAGGCTCTAAATTCACTTGGATTGGGAAATGTCAAGGGAAAGTGGTTTTACAATAGAAACTGGATAGAGTGATTGGCAACCTCACAACAAAATTGGCATTTCCATAGCTGAAAGTTATCAATGTAACAAAAATGCATGCGGGCCATTGCCCTTTGGTTCTCATTTCTGGGTTCTCTAAGCTGCCAAGTAAGCAAAAGAAACATTTTCGTTATGAAATAGTTTAGCTCACTCACCCGAGCTTTAAAGGAGTCTTTGAGAAGGGATGGAGCTCTATAGAAGGTCCTATCCAGCAGGTGATACAATCTGTGATGGAAGAAGTGAAAATTTGGGGGGGGGGGGGGGGAAATGGTCTTTGATAATATCTTCTCTTGCAAAAAGGAGCTAGAGGCAAACTAAAAGCTATTCAGAGATCCCAAAGCTATGCTCACTCAAGCTTCCTTCAGCAACTAGTACAAAAACTCTTAGCAAACTATCACAAAATCTTGGAGTAAGAGGAAATATTCTGGTTTCAGAAATTTATAATTAAATATTTTGAGGATGGAGACAGAAATACAAGATCTTTTCAAACTACAATCAAAATGATGAGGAATGCGAGCAAAATCACAAGCTTAAAGGTAGAAGGAGTGTGGTGCACAAATCAAGAAAAACTTCAAATTCATGTTATCGGTTATTTCTCTGAGCTCTTTGCGGGAAAAAATGTGCAGCCCCCAACTACAAATTCAATAAACGGGTCCAAAAATAAGGATGGAAGAGCATGAAGGTCTAACAAAGCCAGCAGAAGAAGAGGAAGTGAAGAATGCTGCGTTTTCAATGAATGGATGAAAGTTTCGAGTCCGGATGGGGTCCAACCTCTTTTCTTTCAGAAGTTTTGGGAGACGGTCTGGAAATCGCAACTGGTTACATGATCCTTATCACTAAATCTAAAAGTACAGAGTATATCAAATTACAGACTGATAAGCCTTATGAATACGGTTTATAAAGTTCTTAATAAGATCGTAGTTTTGAGACTAAGACCCTTTGTCCTAAGGTTGATAGGGATGTATCAAAATAGTTTCCTTCCTAGGAGAGGAATTTTGGATAACATTATTGTATTACAGGAAGTGATCCACTCTATTAGGCAATCCAAGAGCAAAAATCCTAACATAATTCTCAAAATTGATTTTAGGTAAGCATACAATAATGTAAAGTAGGAATATTTGGTAAAGGTATTGGTGGATGCTAACTTGCCTCCTAAATTAATCAAGCTGATCATGTTTTAGATCACCAATGGGGATACTTCTATTATTTGAAATGGTGAGACTCTTCCCCTTATAAAAATATGTCAAAATTTGAGGAAATGAGACCCTTCTCTCCCTATCTTTTTATCTTAGTTATGGAAAAGTTAAGTTACATGATATAAGAAAGGGTCCAGAAGGGAAACTGGAAGGCCATAAAGATCACTAGACAAAGTCCCTCCATCTCTTATCTCTTTTTTTGTGGATGATCTGTTTCTATTTGCGAAAGCAGAGCATTTGAACCTAAGCAATGTGCTAAGCTGCCTGAGGGAATTTGCAAAGGAAAGCAGGCTCTATATAAATCCGGTAAAATCCAAGATGTGAATCTCCCTAAAAGTTTCGGTGTACCTCAATAGTTCTTTAGCTGCAAGTAATAAATATTCTCTCATAAATGACTTGAGGAAGTATCTAGGGGTCCCTATAATTCATGAGAGAGTGGGAAAGAATCAATACATACAAGTGGTAGAGAAAATTCAGAACAAACTTAGTAGCTGGAAGGCTAATCTATTGAGCATAGTAAGAAGAAAAATTTTGGTTCAATTTGTGACAGCGACAGTCCCTCTTTACACCATGCAATGCACTTGGTTTCCAAATGCAATTTGCAATAATTTAGATAGGCTAAACAGAGATTTTCTTTGAGGAAACTTAAAGGATAGAAGAAAGATTCACCTGATCAGCCAGGAGAAAGTTTGCACCCCTGAAAAGGAGGGAGGCTTGGGGTTAAGAAGGATCAAGGATTGCAACCTAGCCCTCCTTGCTAAGTTGAGATGGAGATTAAGGGAGAAATGACTTGGAGCAAGATTATGCCAAAAAAAAAAAAAAAAAAAAAAAAAAAACCTAAAAGGCAAGGAGTTGCTAGAGGAGAAGGGTGGCAAATCAGTTATGTGGAATGGTATTCTAACTAGTAAGGACTGCTTCAAGAGAGGGCTGAAATGGAGAGTAGGAAATGGAGAAAACATAAGTTCTGGCAGGAGAGGAGAATCTGGTCTCATGCTTTAATCCTGAGAGAGTTATGCACAAAATATATGAAAGTGAGCTACTCCATAGACGAAAAGGGAGGATGGAAGATAGGAGAGCTGGTAGAGGTTATTCCTAAGGAGAAGGAGGAGGTGATAAATGGAATCATGATCTCTAGAGAGAGCCAAATGAAAACTTACTAGAATAAGACCTCCAACGGTAAGTTCTTAGTGGCCTCAGTTTATTGGCTTCAATAGAGGAGTAACAATCTCAAAGGGATACCTGCGGAGAGTGGCATTGGATTTAGAAGTCAAAGGGTCCAGAGAGAGTAAGGTTTTTTGCTTGGTAAGCAATTATGGGAAAAATAACGACTGATGCTGAAAAAATGAGAAGAGGCATTTTGTTGGAAGGAACGTGCCCCATCTGTTCAAAAGAAGAGGAGACGGTGGTACATGTGTTAAGGGACTGTGGCATGCAAGGACAGTTTAGAAACTAGTGGACAAGGACATTAAAGGGAAGCATAAGTTCTGGAGTGATCCTCTTGTGACTTGCCTTAAGGAAGGAATTGGGAAGGGTTACAAGCTGAAGGTGCACAAGGAAGGGCTAGTTTTCATGGGAAAAGTATGGAATATTTGGAAGTCGAAGTTTAGGTGTAGGAGTATGCTTCAAAGGGAGAACCCCCACCCCCTCTTCGTGGTCAACTCAGCGCTATGCATGTCCAAGGAGTATAATTCAAGGAAGAAAGAGGAGCTGCGCATAAGCACGAGTATAAAGGTTAGCTGGAAATGCTCAAGAGAGGGGTCATTAAACACAACACTGATGGAGCCGCAAATATCATGAGAGGTCATGTTAGTGCAGATGGGCTCTTTAGAGACTACTCTGGTAATTGGATAATAGGCTTTTGGATTAACATAGGAACTACTCAAGTAGAAATGATAGAACTCTAGGGTTTAAGAGAAGGTCTGCACTTAGCAAGAAAGAGAATGATGAGGAACATTGAGGTGGAAACTGATTCCCTGATATTGGCTAAGGCACTAAGCAAGGGGCTTGAAGATAATCACTCTCTAGAACTATTGGTTCTTGAATGCAAAAGTCTCGTGAGAGATCTCAATGTTGTTGTTATTAATCATATCTTTATAAGGGCAAACAAATGCGCAGACAAACTTGCTGAGTTGGGCCAGAATGTTGTGCAAGGTGTGATGGAGCTAATTAATCTCCCTTAGAGTTGGGGTAGAACTTCTTTCCAAGTATTGAAGGTGTGGAAAGGGTCAGGATGAAGAGTGGTGTTAGATGTGGTCACTAGGGGTCATTTGTTTCTTTTCTCCCTCTTATAAAAAAAATTATTTTATCCTAAACAATAATTTAAAAAAAAAAAAAAACTGATATAATCACTCAAAACCCTTAATAATAAATTAATTATGACATTTAATTTTAAAATAAGAATTAATTATATTTTTTATCCTTGAATTAAGATTTTATCATTATTTTTTATTTTTTATTTTTTATGTACTATTTTACCACTCTTTTCTAATTCCACGCGTCCTTTTTAAAAAAGAAAGTATTAATTATTTATTTTAATTTTTATTATCTCCATATTTTATCATTACATTTATTAATTAACCTTTTCTGTTATCATATTTCTCAACATTTGCGATCTCTTTACATTCCCAATAAAATAATTTAAAAGAAAGGAACAAAATTACACAAATCCCAACAAGTGAGGGGCTGCCATATCGCCAGCTCAGCCCTGGTAACTCTGAAGTTCTGGGGAAGCCACGTAGCATTAAAGGTTCACGTGTTGTAAGCGTAGCACACTTTAAATGACAGCAACCAAGAGAAGTAATTAAAATATTTACCGGGCATCAGACAAGTCTCACGGGCACAAGAGGAGGGAACCCCATAACTTTGGTCGAACAACTCTATCCTTGCGGAGACCTCTTCCGCATTCCAAACCAAGCAAGAAAAGGTACGTCATATGGGCTAATGCATACTCTGTTTTTGCTTTTGGAAGATGTGTGTTCCTAAAAATATTATATTGAAAATTTATGTGGGTATATTCTAGGTCTTATTTATCATCATTTAATAAGCAATGAGTGATCGTTTCATGGTTTTATATCTTTTTATTTTAAATAAATTATTGATATCTGATTCGATTTGATTTGAAATTTAAAAATAAAATTCAAAAATATTAACTATTTTTAGTGTTGAAATGGGTATAATTTAAATGTGTTTTTAAAGATAAATTCAACTGATTTGTGTGCGTGTGTGTGTGTGTATTAGGGTAATTAATAAAAAGAAAAGTTTTTACATCTAGTTTATTTCATGAAAAAGGTATTTTAATTTAGATAAGTAAGATATTTCTTATTTTGATGAGTGTGAAAAGGTATTAGATGTAAATTCGGTACCGGTTAATTTGGTTAGTTTTGTAGTTAGAAGAATAACTAGAGGAAGTATTGTATCGGAGATTTGACTTGAATTTTAATTCTATTAATTTTTTTAATAATAAAGAAAAAATATTAATCTTTTCTTATTCGAATTTTTTTATATTATTATTATTATTATTATTATTATTATTATTATTATTAAAGATGATTCTAGAAATTTTGACATATTAACAATTTAATTTAAGAGTCTTTATTAACAAATTTGGAAGCTTGTGGGGGGGGGAAGGGAAGGATTGTATCCAATTATTTTTTAGAAGAAAAAAAGAAAAAAGAAATCCAAAACTAGTGATAGATAATAGGGTTGAGCAAGGAGATCTTTGTGTGTACAATAGAAAAAGGCATTCAAAAAGTTAATGAGAATCACATTCATCATGTCGCTGGTGAGACTTGAGTGCCATTCACGAGCTCTGCATGTGTTTTGGGTATCTATTAAAGGCAAATTTGCAAATCAATGCCTTGTATTAATATAGATATGGCTTTCACAAACTGGGGTGCACCCATTTTTAAAGAATAAGTATATCTGATAATTAGTTAAACAATCAAATTAAATTTTAATGAACAAATCAAAGAGATGCAGACAAAATCAAAAGACAAAAATGATTGATTCGTGGATCTAACAACGGACACCAAACTTTACTAATTAAGTTTTTAAATTCAAACCTTTTTTATATGAAAAAATAGGTATTAAGATCAGGAAATTCGATTTTTATATTAAATTTTAAAATTATTCAAAATTAATCAAATTTTTAAAAATCCAATCCCAAAAAAGTTTTTGGAGGCTGTTACCTTAATTTTATTTTTCTCGATCGAAACCGATGAAGGTCAAAGTGTAATCTATGATTCATATGTTAATACTATTCTCTGATGATTATTATTATTATTTTAATTTTTGGCAAAGTGCAGGTCACTGAAGCAGAGATGTTACTGAGAAGCTCTTCAACACCAGTTTTAGAATCATTTCTCTCTTCCTCCTTAGAAATTCCCGACAGAGACATTGAAACCATTTTTGCCACCATAACTTCCCACAATAACAAACTCCACTGTCACTCTTCTCACACTCCCAAATCATTGTCATGCAATTCCTCACCAATAGCAAATTCTGCTTCTGGGTTTTTCAATTCAGATAAAAAATCATCTTCCCTCAATCTCAATTTGTTCAGAAGAGCTCACTCTGATGGAAATTTAGAAAAACTAGGCAAAAATCTTAATTTGATGGCACTGCAAAGGCAGTCCTCTAAAACGATGGAATTTCCATTATATTCTGCTCCTTCATTTTCAATTTACAATTCTGAAGATGGGTTTGGTGAAAATGAGAGAGAAGAGTTTAAATCTGGAGATTTCGAGAACAGGGGATTGAGGATTTTGGAGAGAGCTGCGACAATTGGGGAAACTATTGATGCTGTTGGGAGCAACGAGTTTAGTTTTCAGAAGGAAGGTATGGATCTGATTCAAGAAGAGGGAGAGAATGATGAGGATGAAGTTTTGGGTCAGTTTCAGAAGATGGGGGTTGGTGAAGATATTGAAAGGCCTGCTAGCCCTCCGATGTATCTTGCTACAGGACTTGGAATTGGGAATGGAGGATGTGATATGGAATTTGGTGTGCCAAATTTTGAAGAGGGTCAGGATGTTATGGAGTTTTACAAGAGGGTTCTTGTTCAGGATCCGTACAACCCTTTGTTTCTCAGAAATTATGCTCAACTTTTGCAGGTGACACTTCTATGACAAAACAACTATTTTTTTTTCACACCTTCATGATCTGTTTGAACTTTTTACCGAGAATCTTAAAAGGCGTGGAAGAATTGTCCAATGTTTGACATTGGACTACAGAAGTACAGATGCCACACATTTAATAGACCTCTATTCCATCCATCTATGCCTGTGGAATGAGTGTTTTACTATTCAGAAGTGAAAACTTCTTGTACTGGTCCAGAACTGTTGATGCCAAGTGATTTACCAAGGAGACCGTTGTTTGCCTTGAACAGTCCATATTTTGTGTCTGCTCACCATATAGGCCATTTATTTTATCAGAATATGAGCTTACATTATTATGTTTTGCGCCAATTTGACCATTTTGTGTGAACTACACATGGTATCGGTACCTTGAGCATGGAATGATAATTTTATCTTATTGTGGGTAATTAAGTTGATGAGTGATGTTATATTTTCTCTAAATTATGTACTCCTTGAATTGGCCTTATATGCTTGCATTGCATAAATTCCCACATTCCTAGTCGTAAATGTAAGATGACGAATAAGTGTGCAAAGGAATGAAAAACCAAAAAGCTTGCCCATGTTGAATCATAAAATTAAATAGCATCTCGTGTTACTTGAGAAGGAACTAATTACTATGTTGTGGGACTCTAGTTTTCAAGCTATAGGACTCTTTCATGTAATCTTTCTTTCTACTGCAATACTGAAATTTGAATCCTTTCTTGTAGAATCTCACAGTTCTGTATATTCAAGCCTATATTGCATGAACATTTCTTGAAATGAGTGCCTCCATGTGAGGCACCCTCTTTGTATGCTACAACACTATAAGGCACTTCAAAACTTAAAATGGTGCAAAATTTTTCTGACTGTGTGATGTTGCCCTGCTTGTGTCGGGCTGGGTCCAATGTCTCTAGTCTGTGTTTGTGTCTGAGCTTCATGGATTCAAAATAAGATAGCTTAACAACAGCTAGGGATAAGTGCAAGATGATAGTATTCTTCTTTATAATTCTTGAATGCTCTTTGTAGACATTTAAATGAAACATTCACTTCAACTTTGATCAAGTTGCTCATTTACCCATGCTGCTGGTTTCTAATTCACTGTAAATCATCATCAACAGTCCAAGGGAGATCTTTATGAAGCTGAGAAATATTATTACCGTGCTATGGTCGCAGATCCCGCTGATGGTGAAATCTTGTCACAGTATGCCAAACTAGTTTGGGATCTCCATCGTGACCGAGAGAGAGCCTTGAATTACTTCGATAGAGCAGCTCAAGCTGCTTCCACTGATAGGTGCGCATGCCTTATGCTTTCATACTTTGGTGCCTTTTGTCAAAGCTTCAAATGTGAACGTTAACTACATATGTTCAGGTCCCCTAAACAATGTTTTTTACCTTTATCTAAGCCACCCAAATAGTACCACATGCTTAAATGCCTATCTGAACTAGATACTTGTTAACCTACTTGGATCAATGTTTTATTCCTACCAACTGAATTCTTTTGTCTTGTGCTTCAGCCATGTGCTAGCAGCATACGCTAGTTTCCTCTGGGAAATAGAGGATGATGGAGAAGAAGATGCTTTACAAAAGGATCAAATGCAGGTGATTTTTGAAGACAACCCATAAATTTGAAAACATATTATTTTGACGACCTTGAGAAGGTGGTTAAATGCTAATATGTTTCAATTCACTTCAGAATGGACTGAATGCAAGTCTGGTTAAATTTCAGAACTTGGCTTCTGAAAAAGAAGAAAGGGAACCACCTAGCGTTCCCTTGCACCTTGCAGCAGGACTTGGAATCCATGTAGCTGGTCCTGGTGGTAATTTTGATGGCAGTGATTATGTAGTACCAGAGTCTTCAGAAGTTGGCAATATGGACGAGTGCTATAAAAAGATGATTGAGGAAAACCCTTGCAACTCATTAATTCTAAGAAATTATGCTGAATTTCTGTATTTGGTAATCTCTCTCTCCAGAAGTTTATAACAATATTTAGCTTCATTAGCATCATAAAACTTGGCAACTCTCTATGATTGCGAAACCATAGCAATTGCAGCATCTACTGAAGACTGTCCTGTTCATAAGCAGTTATGGAGGTTCATATATGTTTACTTGCATGAGTATTTTTCTAGTGAGACAATGATTTCATTTTCTCAAGTGCTGCTATTTTGACTGGCAGTCCAAAGGTGACCTGCATGGAGCGGAGTACTACTACTCTCGTGCTGTGCTGGCAGATCCTGTGAATGGTGAAATCTTGTCACGATATGCTAAATTGGTCTGGGAACTCTATCGAGATCAAGATAAGGCCTCAACTTACTTTGAGAGAGCAGTCCACGCTGCCCCTACTGATAGGTAAAGTCTCTACATGCATATGAAATGATGTAGCTAAAATGGTAATTCTGCATGGTCCTTTTGGATTAAAAGTCAGTTTACTTACCAGATAAATACTCTTGGAACCTATGAAGTTGTTCCTTGGCTCATTTAAGAAGGATTCCTACTCAAAAGACCGACTTTGCTAACAAGTTTAGTGGTACTGAAACTCTTTCTTGAATCTGGAACAAACCAGCTAGAACCAATGTACAATTAAAGGTCAAGGCAAGGACATAAGGTCTCAAGTATGTAATAACAGAAAATCCAGGGTTTACAAATTTAAATAACAAAGCTGAAACAGAAAGGAAGCAGGCTACAAAGTGCAAAGGTCGACCACAGGTACCAAGGAAGTCCCCCGACTTTACTGATCACCTCAAGGAATTTACATGCTACCTGTCCGCTCTAATCCCCTGCACCTCATGAGGTATCATCCACTTTGACCTGAAGACCTCACAGTTTTGTCCACAAAAGATGCCTTACGATGTTGGGGGTTTAGTCACATATATAATGGCCAAGGATAACTCTAGTGCCAGCCAAAGTAAGATTAAGCTCTACCACAGCATCATCTCACACCTTCGACTGAGGAAGGATATTACAGAATCAGGCATGATTTCTAATGGAATAGGTTTGACAATAGCTTGTAACCCCATGAAGTTGATTCTTATTTTTCCGACTCCCTCTTACCTGGGCCTCTTCTTTTGGTCCCATGCACATGCAATGGCCTTCCTGAGCTATATCTTAACTTATACATGAGGTCTCCCATTCCACCTGTTAAACAATGTTGTTGACCTTTATGCCACATGAATAGCACCACATGCTTAAACGCCTATCTGAACTAGATGCTTGTAAACCTATGAGGATCAATGTTTTCTTCCTACAACTGACTTTTTATGTCTTGTGCTTCAGCCATGTACTAGCTGCGTATGCTAGTTTCCTCTGGGAAATACAGGATGGAGAAGAAGATGAGACAAAGAAGGATCAAGTGCAGGTGATTTTTTAAAATGGCCTGTAAAGTCGCAAATGTATTTTTTTTTAAGGACCTTGAGAAGGTGCTAAATACTATTATGTTTCAATGCACTTCAGAATGGATCGGATGCATGTTCTGTTGAATTTCAGAAGTTGGCTTCTGAAGAAGAAGAAAGGGAACCACCTAATGAACCCTTGCACATTGCAGCAGGACTTGGAATCCAAGTAGCTGGTCCTGGTGGTAATATTGATGGCAGTAATTCCGTAGTACCGGAGTCTTCAGCAGGTGGCAATCTGGACGAGTGCTATAAAAAGATGATTGAGGAAAACCCTAGCAACTCATTAATTCTACAAAATTATGCTCAATTTCTATATTCGGTACTCTCTATCTCCAGAAGCACATAACAACTACTTTATCAAATCTAGCTTCATTATCATCATAGTACTTGGCAACCCTTTATGGTTGTAAAACCCTAGTAATTGAAGCATAGATTGAAGACTTTTCTTTTCATAAGTAATTATGGGAGTCCACATATGTTTGCTTGCAGTTTCTGAATGTATTCTTCTGGTGAGTCGATGATTTCATCTTTTTAAGTTCTGCTACTTTTGACTGGCAGTCTAAAGGAGACCTACGAGGAGCCGAGGAGTACTACTCTCGTGCTATTCTAGCTGATCCTACAGATGGTGAAATCATATCGCGATATGCTAGATTGATCTGGGAACTCTATCAAGATCAAGATAAGGCCTCAATTTACTTTGAGCGAGCAGTACAAGCTGCCCCAGCAAATAGGTACAAGTTTCTACATGCATATGAAATAGTGTGACTAAAAATGGTGATTCTGAATGGTCCTTTTGGATCTCAAGTCAATCTAGTAACCGGATGAATACTATTCGTATTCGAGCCTATAAAGTTATTCCTTGGCTCATACGATCCCTACTTAAAAGACTGCCTTTGAGAACAACTTTAGGGTATTGAAACTCTTTTATTGAATCTAGCAATATTTCTGTGGGATAGGTTTGACAATAGCGCTTATCCAATGATCTCATGAAGTTGATTCTAATTCTTCTCACTCCCTCTTCCCTGGCCTCTACTTTTGGTTACAACAAAAGCACGATCATGCACATATGCACCCATACGCATACATGGATGTTCTATCATGTACTCATGTTTAATGCATATTAATGGTCCCTCGGTTTCTATGTTATCAGCCAAGTTCTTGCAGCATATGCAAGTTTTCTTTGGGAGACCGACCAGGGCGATGAAGAACAACATTTTGCCGGGCTGAACCACACATCTGCTCCACTTATTGTCGGGGAATGATTGACGTCTGCTAGTGCCTAGCTTTGACTTTGTTCAGTTTAGATGCTAGAGGAACAGCTTGATACCGATATATCAAATGCCTAAGGCTTCTTACATGATAAGAAAAATAAATGGGCCAGGAAAGTAGAAAGTGTGCTCTTCGGAACCCTTGTATCTCGGTTATTTTGGATGAAAGAACATATAATTTGCAACTAATAAAGAAATTGCAACCATTAATTGTTCTTGGTACAGGTGCATGGGCTTGAGCCTGCATTTCAAGTCGCACCCTTTTTTTTTTTGTTCTTTAACATAAAAACTATAAAAATCGTAAAAATACACATTTATGAAGATTTTAACTCTATATAAATTACTCTAACACTTCATGATTAAGGCAGAATATTATCTCTAACATGTAAAAATATAATTTAATTTTATTAAATCACACTTTCTCAGAGTCGATTAAGTTTAGGCTAATCACTTAAAACACTTTAAAATTGTAAGCCTTAGTTGTTATTCTATTGTCTAGAAATATAATAAAAGATGTGGGTAAAGTTAGAAGAAATAAATAAATAATTTTTTAATTTTAAGAGATGTAACATTCGTACTACTGCACGTTTGGAAAATGATTCAAAGATCTTCGAGAGAACAGCCTGATAAATTCTCCTCCGATCCTGAGCTCCAGAATTCGAATCCTTGTGTAATCAAAAAAAAAAAAAAAAAAAAAAAAAGGATTCAAAGGCCAAAGCCCGGTAAAAGAAAAAATAGCCAAGTGTTTTGGATGAATTTCCCAAGCAAGTTAAGCCAAATTTTCTTTTTATTTTCATCTTGTACCTAAAATCATATTTCAATTAATTTAATTCGAATGTATGCAAAAACCTATTTAAGAGACGCTTCTCCTAACGTAATCTTTTTCATTTCCAAACAATTGAAATTGCCTCCAAAATTTAGAGCTTAGGAAGATCAATGTATTCATTAATATAAGTTAAAGCGTCAAAACACAAGGTGACAATTTTCTTTAAAAATAAATACAAGTGAATTAATAAAGCATGTATTTATAATAGCCCCAAAATGCATCATGGACGGACAGAAAAAATAATATGCTGAATCTCTGGTCTAAAGCACAATTCAGTAGGTGGGATCTTCCCTTAATTTTGGGAAGTCCTCCTAGGGTGAAATGTGGGAAAGCTCAAAGAATGAATGTGATGCTTCTTCCTCATCACATAATATATTTCAGACAAATTTACGTAAGAGTAGTGACGCGTAACCGTGCACAAAATCGATAAACACCATGACAGGTGGACACAAAAAATTTGTTCTCCTTTTAGTTAGTAGAACTAAGTTGACGAGTCTACTGGGCTCTGTCCATTTCTAGATTCTTGGAAAGCAGAGGAACCTCTGTCTTGTCGAGAACCTGGCCGATAGTACCCGTTTCCTCTAGGCCTGTAGAAGTCCCTGCCACCTCCATCTTGGCCCCTGCCCCTGCCACTACTCCGCAAGCCAAAACGGCCCCGTGGTGCCTCTGATTGGTACCCACCTCTACCTCTTCCACTTCCCCCTGTTCAGATAAACACAAGAATTTGAACATGGTGAACTGTCTCCTAAACACTGATTTGTTTCCTTAAGAGACATTTATTTGATAACCACAGGGTCAGTTGCAACATTCTGGAAGTTAAACTCCGAGGATTCACGAGAACTGATTGGATATGGGCCAAAATTTCAAGGAGGATTCTTTCCAATTAAATCAATATTCCAGTAGGTCTTAATGTATAATCAACAGAATTAGAAGTTGTCACAAGGCTGATCTCTTTCATCCATGTTATCGGAGCAGATCACAAACTACAAGATCTAAAATTTCAAGGTGCCCAGAAATTCCTTACAGGAATAACTAACAATTTCAACTCAACCAGTATTTGAACATACTCCCAAGACATTAACAAATTAAAGCGAAAATAAGCTGAGACATATCCGAATGTGAAGATTAAATGGAAAATGAAATTTCATGAAATGGGTTAAGCATTGATATCGTAGACCCTCTAAATATTCAATCATCCAAGAGCAACCTCTTCAGCATGAGGCTTCCAAACTAACAAAATTCAGCAAGTGTAATACCCATTAACATTGTAATCGTGGTTCTAGTAGGATTATATATGTGTATGAGGAATATCTATCCCAGTGTAGCTGTGGAACTTTGTCCGCTCCTCTGCCTGTGGACATAGGTTCTAAAGCTTACCCACATACACTCTTTATCTATTTCTATTCTCTCTTTGCTTGCCTAGTTATGTTTGTTTCACAGCCAGTTTCTCCAGCAAACACCTACAGGATCATATGCACCAAAATTTTTCCTAAATTCAATGGGGGGGTTAACATAAAAAGAGAGGCGAGGGTAAAGGTTAAGTAGAGAAAGAAATATAATAATGGCTGTACTATAAACAACATCCCAATGTCCTCACATATAAATTAATATTCTAAATTCACATGTCGAGAAATCTAAGAAATATTGCTCGGACACTTGTAAGAATGTTATTATGATATTAAAAATATATATATATACAAAACTGTGATCTCAAACAATACTCAAAGGATTTTTTTTTTTTTTTCAAGAGACAATTCTCTTGCACAATAATGTCTGGAGTCCTGAAGCTACATTTAACTTTGAACAAAGTTCAATCTGAGCCCTGCGAGAAATGCTTACTGATATTGAAACACTTCAATTGAGCCCCTTCCCTTCTAGATAAGATCAAATAGAGTTTCTCTATTTTAATCTAGATTTAAGGCTTTTCTAGGAATACATGTTATGAATGGAACAAAGTCAAACAGAGAATCCTTTACATGACTAGGGCTTAAGGTTTTCGTTTTTAATTCATAATAACTCAAAATTTAATCCATTTCAGAATGTTATAAAAATCATCAGAAAAAAAAAACCCTCTTGTAAACTCTAAAACACGAGAACAAAAGAGATACATATCCAAAGGACTGAACTCACCGAGGATTTAATAACCAACCAGCATTAGCAATTGATGATGCCGGAAAATGATTTGTTCTAAGATTAATGTTAATGCAAAATCTAATTAGGTTATGCCTACGAGTAATTCATTCACTTCCTATGTTATTAGGACAGAGCTAGTATGTAATTGAAGACACTACTGATGCTCCAAGAGGTTTTCCTATTAAGAAAGTGCTAGAGAGACTTATGCACTCCAAGGTGATTTCCTAAATTACCATCACTCCTAACTGGTAAATTTGTATCTCTAGTAAGAAAATCATGAACTTTTTTATGGCAAACTCTTTTCAAGAGCAGTTTCTTTCAGGTCATTGGTGTTTGGAATGCCAGGCTCGGTGACACGTATGATGCACTTAATCACTATTGACCACATGAATTGCCTTAAACTAATTTGTATGAACTTTCCTTTTTTCTGTTTTTTTTTTTTGGGGGGGGGGGGGATATTGTATGTCGACATATATAGAAAATGCACATCTAAGCCAGTAAAGTTACTATTGGATATGCCCTGAAAGAATTGGAACTTACTTCCTCCTCGAGATGTGCCAGTGCTGCTTGCTCTCCGCTCTTCAATGTATGCTGGACGCCCAGCAATCTGTACCTTAGCTGCCTGTAAAACCCATATATGGCAATTTTAGGTCTCAAACCACATGCAAACAGACCAGAGAGAAGGGCATATAACTGCTAAAAGTGAAGTTTTCAAGAAAGATTTGATTCAAACATGGAAAGCAAGTGCAGGAAAATGGCCAGTGGGTTTACAGGAGATATAACAGTAAGAAAACAACTCCACCTGATAAAAAATAATAACATAAAGGCAAAACATAAATTGAAAGTGCATTTGAACTTTCTTGAACCCTTTACAACAGCAAAAGAAACAGCTATCGGGTTGCTGCAGTTTAGCAAACCTTGATTGCATTTTGAACACCAGCAATGTCTTCAAATTCAACAAATGCATAGCAAACACCGAGATCCTGAGCAAAAGTAAACATCATGCATGTTCAGTATCAATTTAGTTCTGCAAGTAACAAGATGGATAAAGCTCAAAGGACAAAACAATAACGAACTTTGCGGTTCCTGATTGCCACGCCATCAGGCTTCAGTTTACCGAAGTTCTTAAATTCCTCCTCGATCTCAGAAGCAGACACTGTGGGTGATAGGTTTCTCACATAGACCGACTTGATCTCACCTGAAAAAGATTGCAGATTAATGATAAAGATTTGATATGGCTTCCATACATAAAACTATTGAGAAGTACATTCAAACCTATTAAGGCTTGACTTTTATGAATATTTACCAAAAAGATGCATTTAGCTCCTTTCGATCAATACAAAATTAAATGCAAAGGCCATAGAGACAAGTACCAAGGAAAAACTAACCTTCATCTTCTACCGCAGAAATCTCCTCTACAACCTCAACACCAAGCTTCTCAACTGCAATTGCAGATGACTGCTGAGAAAAACTCTGTGGTGCATGATTCCACTCTGAAGCAAGTGGTGTAGTCATATTGAAAGATGGCTGGGAAGAGGCCGGTGGTGCATTTTGACCTTTAGAAACCCGTAGCTTCAAGCAACAAAATAAGACTGAATCATGTAAATGAAAAGGATGAATTATCCAAGAAAGAAATGCATAAAAGGAGAAATTGACAGTTGTACATACAATGGATGCATATGTGTGCTTCTGAGGCTCGCCCAAAGCTTCCTCCGTAGGAGTGGGCAAAGCATCTTGGATAGTGCCCATTGTGTTCTGAAGTGCATTACTTGATGCTTCAATAGAAGTATCCTCCAAAACATTTTCGGTTTCAGAGACTTGCTGCAGATGTTGCTCACCAAAATCATACTGGTGTACGGAACCATTTTCTTTAACATTGATTGGAGCTACAAATTCCCTAACTTGTATGGCTCCACCTAGCATATAGTTGGATGCAACCGCTGCATTCAAAACGCCCAAAACCAAAACCAAGAAAAAGAAAGAAAGATCCTATTAGAAGCATATCATATTTCATAGATGACCAGTCATATAATTGTCACAAGAAATGACTAAATAAAATTTGAAAAGGTTTCTCTAAGGCACCAAGGGCAGGCCGATAATAAAAATTAGCAACATAAATCCTGGAAAAGTCACCTTAACAATGTTGTGCCAAGATCCCTAAGATAGATATGTCAGTTACACAGAGTATTCTTAGTCAGGACGGCAAGTAGCAGTAAGAAGGGGCTTGCTCTTGCCATACACCTTAACAGTGTACATGTAGGTCCCTAGACAAAGTACAACTATTCTTCCCTCAAATAAGTAAGGGGTGATGGCTTCCTCCCCCCTTTCTTACGCTTATTAATTTTGGTCTGTATCTCCAAATTAACTAAGTTATTTAGACAAGTTAACCCAAGTGCTCAACCTACTGGTCATATAAATATACATATGGACTCTGACCTACTACTATATTAGAGGTTCAACCAAAAAAATAAAAAGAAAATAAAAAATAAAGAAGGAATTATCTATGGATCAAAATCTCCCAAACCAAACCTTTACCAATTACTTTGAAAATGAAAAAAACTTCAGTCCAACAACTAGGCAACATAGGATCATCCTTAGGCAAGCAATACCAAAGTGGTAACCCATTGTCTAGCAAAAATTTCAATCTACTAACAAGCATTAGAGGGCATGATATTGATGCAACACTTCACTGAATTAAAACTCAAAAGCCATTGCCAAGACAAGGATACGTTAAATGCAATAGAAATATTGATCCAGAGAAATTTGATCCAATTTTGCTCTAATACCTGGCTCGGGAATAGAACTAGCAACATTTGCTTGATGAGCCAGAAAGGTTGCTGGATGTTGGTATATTGGTTCATCATCGATGAAGTGAAAAATGTCATTCAGAACAAAAAAGCCCTTCTCCTGAGGTGCAAGGAAAAAGGTCTGGAAAAATTTTCTTCTGTTTAAGTCCTTTTTCTGCACAGAACCTGATACCATCACAAGAACACCACCACTCCAAGACTCCAAGGCATGAGCCGTCTTCACCTCAACTCCGACATAACTGAGTGACATGACAAGCGCATGGATTTGCTGTTAGAAGTAAAAAGGGATAAGAAGGTTAGTAACTGCTCCACACAAATTGTTAACCTAATATGATTGTTGCTATTATCATTAGACTTGAACTTTAAGGAAAATATCATCATGTGCACACTACGTATCACACATGCTACCACATACACAGACATACAAGGGCTCAATAACCGTAGAAATTGATCATGGAAATGAATATTAGGCAGCATAGAAATGCCAGAGCAAAGAATCTAATGCCTCTGCTTGACTTTTCAGTTATCTTACTTTAAGAGAATCTCTTTCCCTCCCTCTCTCCCACCCTCCTACCCTTTCTTCTTTTTCATTTCTTCTTTCTGTCCTTTTCAATTCTTCCTCTTCTGCTTATCCTGTTCATAGAAGGGGAGGGAGTTCACTCGCATTTCCTCCAGTCTGTCAACAACTTAAGGCAAGCGGTTCATAGGTGCCTACAGGGCCCAAGTCTGAGCATTGGAAAGGCCATGCATGACAAAGTTGATGCATAACCACAAATATGCATGCAAGCAAAGAGTTCAAAATGGCAAGAAGGTATTGCTTTAAGTGGCATGTATAACAACCATAAGCATATCTTCAATTTGGTTCGGACATAAAATCATGGCAAAAGATAGGCAATTGGCATATAAGAAAGAATATTAAGGTTCACAATGAAATATTAAACTTATGAAGGATGGTAGGATTATGCTAAGTGGCCAAATAGCTCAAAGCGATTGTCCAACAACACCATTCATATGTTCCAGATGTAACTAAATCGTGCAAGGAACAATTTTCCATTTTCAAAAATTCAACAACCAAATTATCAAGGAGAGCACAAAAACTCAGATTTATAATTTTCTGATGAACCTAATTTACAACCATTCCCCACACAAATTTTTTTCCTCTAGCAAATCTGAAGCTGTTTTACCCATTACACAAATATTTTGCTCTAGCAATAGCATGACTAGAACAGAAGAAGAATTATAATCACCAGCTATGAGATCAGTTTTATGTTGGCGAGATTTCGCAAACAAAATCAAGTGAAGCAGAGCAGATCACCATGATTAAATTCATATGAAGAATCGTAGGCGTTGATTCATTTCCACAGCTTATAGCTTTAGTCCAAAACTAACCACTGGAACCAAGTCTGTTCCTACAATGGTCCACTGCTATCTAAAAGCTCTTATGATTTATAAAGCACAAAAGTAAATGGATCGCTATCTGGTCCAAAACTAGAGGCTCTAATCAATCAACCCATACAACCATAACCAAGGCTATCACCCAAAATGCAACCCATATAGATAAAATTAAAAAACTGCCACATGCAGGACTACAAATCCAAAAGTTAAATTAAGCCCACGATTCACTGCTAGACAATCCAAATATCCAGTAACTAGAAACATCATACTTTACAAGTCAATGTAAGGAGACTCCTCTCAGCCCCTCAAAATCTTCAAGCTTGCAGAATGTGTATTATCATGATTGCTTAAACTAAACACTCCACATTGTGCCTTTTAATTTAAACATGTCGAACAATTGGACAAAATGCTACTGGCAAGATTAATGTATTTGTGATGTTAAACAAACATCTTCATCACATATATTGCCAATTAGCATGTAATATCACATGTAAGAAGTCAAAAACATAACATGACTCAACAGCATTTTCATGATATATATATTTATCATGAGGGAAGCAGTGATGTGAACCTTTCACCTGCCAGATATGAAGGTTCATTTCACCTCTTTGCAACTACAGGGGCCTAGGTCAATAGGTTCTTATGTCCAAGTACTTCAGAAGTCCTTGAATTTGAAGAGAATGCAACAGGGTTCACTCACTGAAGAACATGAGGTTTCAAAACTTAAATCACCTAGTGCCATTGGTTATTCACCCAATGTAATGGCACTACAACATATGCTCCCAATCCTCATCCACAAATCACTACTTTCTTCACATATGACAATTGCCACATATAAGTGGATTATGGATCTTTATAAGAAAGACAACGGTATTTACTTAACATAAATTTTCACCAAAGGTAATGGGCCCCCAACACATGCTCCAAGTACCTTTCAACCAATTATGTCCTTTTTCTAAAAAATTATTGTAGTTTTGTAGGAACTTATAATAGTTGAGGACATTTCAAATGTCCTTGGATAATGCAATAAATAAAAGAGATCAATTCAAAATGAGAATAAACTGCTTTACATGATGGCCTCAAATTTGTATTCATAAATGAAAGATAAATAAAAAATAGAATGGCCACATGCATATCAAATACAGATTTTCAACCATTATGTAAAGTAGTTTATTCTCATTTTAAATTGATCTCTTTTATTTATCACATTATTAAAGCACATTTGAAAGGTCATCAGCCATTATCAATTCCTACAAATCTACATCTCCTTTCCATTTTGTACATGGTAAGAGATAACAATTGGAAATTTTGATATAGCCTGATTAAACATAGACCATACCAATGCTAAACTTCCATTTCAAACATATAATACAAACTAAATACATGCTCCAAATGTTCCTAGAAGGAATCATTCAAAAGTTAAGAACTTGTCAATAATACAAACATGATAAGCTACTAATTAAGTAATTATCGTCTTTGCCAATGGAAAATATATAACTCTATTTCCTAAATAAAGCAAGGTGGGGTTAATCAGGCTCCGCAGTGAGCAACATGATCTTAAGCCAGGCTGTTGTCTTTGTCGAGAGAGCACAAAATTGGGAGCTCAACAAGTCTGACTCTCTTTTTGGTGGGGGATTTATAAGCAGCTTGTGCAAATAGAAGGGGGCTCAAGTAGTGGAAAGGAAGCTTTTTAGTTCAAGGCATTTTAAGGTAATAGAATTTTAACGCATTGTCCACTGGAGATCCAAGTAAGGTCTTGATATTAATTCCTATCATAATTCCTTTCACTTGTAAGCTATCTAGAATTCCCTAAATCCTCTTAAAATAGTGGCCCTTTTCTCATGGGAAGCAACTTGGGCCAAAATTTTTTACCAAGCAAAATTGCAACAAAGAGATATGGTATTGGTCAACAAGTTTCTATGATGCAAGGAGTATAGGGTCTGTCAATCATTTGTTGCTACATTGTCTTTGAGTAAGTTCAGATTTTTTTTACTTTTGATATTCACCGGCTTTTTGGGGGGAGATTGTGAATAGCACGCTATGGGTATATGTTGCACAGAAAAGATAAGGTTTCCTTTCGATTCCTTAAATCACGTTTTGGCTTGTCTAGAGGAAAGAAACGGTAGTGTGTTTGAAAGATACTAAGATTTTAATTGGCTATTGAACATTGTTTACATTGTTTGATAGCTATGAAGCACAAACACATGCGCGGGGCACGGGATGCAATGCAACACACATCCGTTGAATGGAGAAGTCATAAAAATTTTATACTATTGTAAACCACAATCTCTTCGCAATAAGTCTCATCCTCTTCACAATACTAATAGACAAAGTCACAAAAAGCATCCAAGATGAAACACTATTGTGTATATTTTTTGCAGACGATATAATACTAGTTGATGAAACTAGAGAAGATATTACTACTAAATTAGAGTTATGGAAAGTCACACTGAAATTCAGAGAGTTTAAGTTGAATAGATCGAAAACTGAGTACATGAGATGTGAGTTTAACGACAGTCATCGAAATGATAAAGAAACAATCAGATTAGATGGACAACCGATATCCAAAAGTGAACGATTTAGATATCTAGATTCTATCATTCAAAATGATAGCAATAAAGATGGGGATGTGAACCATAGAATTCAAGCATGTTAGATGAAATGGAGAAGGGTATCTGGAGTTCTTTACGATAGCATGATACCACTGCATTTGAAGAGAAAGTTCTATAGAATTACGGTTAGACCTGCACTACTCTATGGTAATATGATACCGAGTGTTGGGTTATTAAATAACAACAAGAACAAAAAATGACCGTAGCAGAAATAAAGAAATTTAGGTAGATGTGTGACAAAACTAAAAGAGATAAAATTAAAAATGAAGAAATTCATAACAAATTCGGAGTTAGTTCAATTGTGGATAAGATGTGAGTGTCGTCTAAGGTGGTTTGGGTATATGCAAAGAAGATTCAAAAATGTACCAGTTAGGATAATTGAGAATCTAAATATAGGAGATCTAGTAAAACGTAAAGGTAAATCACTGAAAACTTGAATACAAGTTATATGTAAAGACATGATAGTGAAAAGTTTAAAGGAGATGATGGCCTTTGATAGGAATGAGTGACGCAAAAAAATCCGCACAAATTAAACCAACATATTTTAAATATTTATTTATTTATTTTTCTTATTATTTTTTTTAATCACCTCCAAATTTATCTCTCAAATCGGCAACCCCAAATGTTGGGAATAAGGTGCAGTTTGTTATTGTTGTTATTGTAAACCACAATCTCTTATATTATGAATATAGCTTGATAGAAACCTCCATCTTTGTTTGCTCTCGACTTTAATGATAAATCAAGATGTAGATTCTTTTGCACATTTCGGGTTGTTGTTGTCCCAAAATCAAAAGGGTTAGCACCTTTTTCTTTTCTTTCTAAAGAGCAAAGCTAATGAAAACAATGTCTTTTGTCAATTATTCGCCCCTGAAGTTCGCAATTGTTTGGCTATAATACCAATTATATTGCCCTTGTTCAAGCCACTACTTAATGCCAAGAAATATCAGATGGACATAATAAATTGGAAACAAATTAGACCATCATTATTTGCCATAATAATTTTAAAACTAAAATGGCTGTTTGCAATTAACAACTGTAATTCAATATGCCAAACCATATGGATGTCCCATAAGGAACCAAATGACCATTATTTCTTTTCAAGTTACAAAAGCTTTATGTGTCTCACACTCATCACAGCAATCCTTTAACACCCATTAAAACTATCACTCCCACAAAGAACTTAATTCCCATGTAATCTAAATATTGCTTTCCACAACATACTACCTTCTTAAAATCACATCAACTCTTATATTCACCCACTAGGACTGCATTGTCACTTTCATGTACTACAGCCATCCTATTTACCCATTTAAAGTCATCCCACTAAAATTAACCTAATAAGAAAAAGGGGTTTAAGATTTTTTATTTAACCCTCTAAACAAAAATCAATTATCCAAAAAAGCACTATTAGACAGCGGGTTTAATGTAACATTGCAATTATCAATAATAATTTTGGGAAAAAATAAGAAATTAAAAAGAATGGGAAGAAGAAAAAATACGGGTCTAGCAGTAGCAGTCTCTCGAGTTGGGCCATCAATACGAAGCATAGTGCTTGCATCAGTGTAAAACTGGTGTACAACCTCTGGCTGCTGCTGTAACACTTGATAGTACTGTGCTACAAAGTACGTCCCAATCTGTAGAACCCCACCATTATCAAAACCAAATTATACCACAAAGAGAGGGAGGGAGGGAGGGGGAAAGAGAGAGAGAGAGATGACCTGAGCAGCAGTAACAGGATACGGAAACGGAGTAGCCATTTTCCGAACCCCAAAAAAACCCTAGATCTGAAAAAGCACGAGAAATCATTAAAAGCAAGATTGAAGAACACAATGTAAGCAGAAAGATCTGAAACTTTTAGAAAAAAGACAAAAAGGAATAACGCACAGTCGAATGACAGAGAGACGTGATTTGAGAGAGAGAGAGAGAGAGAGTGACCTGGAGAGAGAGACAGAGAGAACGGAGAAGATCTCGTTTTGGTTAATCTTTAAATATATAAATTCGATCTTCTGCAATCCAATGCTGTCTTTACGGCTTTTATTGGTTTTTCTGAGCTCTCTCTCTCTCTCTCTCTCTCTCTCTCGCGCGCCGTCACGCCACACTATCGCTCAGCTTAATACGTGAGGAGAGGCGTACTTTAGTGGGAGATTAGATGCTGGGATACCGTTCTCGGTGCTAATGTGCGCTCGTGGTTATATTAGCAAAGCTTTCGTTTTTTTGTACTCCCCAAATCGAAAGGGCAAGACAACGTAAGTTGTTATTTTTTGGCATTGATGTTATTGAGATAAACTAAAAATATTGCTTAGTTTTTTGTATTACTATAACCCTTCTAATTTTTTATACATATAAAATTTGGTTCTTAGATCTCATAATACCATTTATATTATGTTAAAATATAATATATGTTTATAATTTTAATTTTAATTGACAAAAATTATGATTTCAGGGTTTTCTCTGTTCGCACTTGCTTAATATCTAATTCAGAAAATGATAAATCAACTGACATCCAATTTTAGGATAAGTTACTCTTTTGCTCAACAAAGTATAATAACTACCAACGTGAGTTGACTCAACTGAATGTGGGGTTAAGTTCCCTTAAGTATGACTGAGATTCGACTCCCGCTGAGAGTATCAGACCCTCATGTGTATGGAGCGTTCCTGGTTGGGAGACACGCTCTTCAAAAAGGAGTCACTGTAGCGATCGGTCCGGATAAATCGATGTGAAACCCCGAATATCAGGCGATATTCAAGACATGGTATCAAAAATAATAAAGTATAATAACTTATTTTATTATTAAAATTACGCTTAAATTTATTAAAATTTTTACTGGCGCATATTTCACTAGTAAATTAAAATAAGAAAGTTGGTGATAAGTTTTGTTTATATAAAAAATTTTCTAGATACATTTTGTTTTATGGAAAGGGGTTACCTCATCAAAAGTCTCATTCTTCAACTAGACCTAACTCGTTCAAAACCCTAATTTCCCTATGGTATCCCAATATTTTTTTAAGAAACCATATTGGTTACAAGGGAAGTACTTCGAAATTAGATTATTTAGACTTAAATATTAAGTCTGTAATTAGTTGTAAATCTTAATATCTTGTTCTTGTATTTTGGTTGCTTTGTTTGCACCCAGATGATCACATCCTCAACATTACAAGTATGCTGCTATTCTTGATGAGTACATGTCTCATGCAATGGTTGCACAAAACTCTCGAACTGAGCATATGTTTCGAGAACAAATATGTATATCATGCTTAGACTTTTCAATTTTCCATAGCCCACTTACATGTGTGGCCTCATGTTACACTATGAATTATTAGAGTATTCTCTACCCTCTATATCCGAGTATTTCTCTAATGGAATGAGGAGGAATGAAATCCGAATAATCTATAGATGTTTGATTAAAGAAAATGAAAATCAAAAATCAGATTGAGATTTATATGAATTGTTTAGATTAACGAAACGGAAATGAAGGTTTGGCAACGAAACTCTTAAAATAAGGGATTTGTGAAATTTAAGTAAAACTATGAAATTTGTAAAATTTCATGTCAAAATCTTTTATTTTGAACTAATTCTGATTTCTAAATTCAAACCAAATGTTATCATAGTAAAGCTTTAGAGTTGATATTCGGCAATGGAGACATCACCCTGTTTCTCTTTTTGTAATCTCATCATGAAATAGAAGTTTACCTACAATTTTCTTAATGTAGGTGCACAAATAAATGTAGAAGTTGTCTCAATTGTTTACTTATGTACAAGACCTTATCTATAATATATATATATTTTTTTTTACATTGAGCAGAACTAAATTCCCTCCCAAAAAGGCCTTTGGGCACCATAAACATAGGGCCACTAAGAAGCTTCAATCGTGTATTAGGGTTAAGATGGACTAACTCTTCATTGGCTCTTTCATTAGTAAACTTTTTTTTTTATCTAGACGAATTAAGAAGTACCATAACAATCCCTAAGTAGTATTTTCCACTTCTGCCACAATCTTTTCTTTCTTTCTTTTTATGATTCTCTATGTTAAAAAACATTCAAATTCAATTATTCTTGCATGCCTTTTACTACATATACATATGAACTTTTTTTGCACTCAAGTGACAAAATTAGCCAAAGTATTAAACTCTAGTCATGTAAGAGTTGATCGAAAGTCTATATAATTGGTGGTATTTCCACTGCAACTGAAATCTGTCCCAAATTGATCAATCAAATTGTGATGGGTATAGCTAGCAACAGCCAACATTGTACAGCGGCCTATGGAGAAATGATATCAAATCATGAACAAAAGGAGATAAAAGGACCCATCTCGGCCTTCTTCTTTACATGGTACTACCATGAAAAGTTTAAGTTGGATTATGTTAATTGTCCATCTTTCATCTGCAAGATAGAAAAGGGCAGACAGAAAAACAACCTAGACCCAGATGTTTCCACGAAAAATATAATCGTATCTCCTAAAAATACTACATCGTGTATGGGGGGAGAAAAAAAGATTTGGGCTTGAACTCATATCGTATGGGCTCAGGTTTGTTCTTTTCAGGCCCATGCCTTATTTTTTTTTTGATTATCGGTATTTGAACAATTGTGAGGCCCAATTTAGGGACTACCTTTTTGAATACTTATTTTTCCATTTCCAAAACCCGAACTCGACATTTTACTAAAAAGAGTTTATTGTCCGTCACTAGCTTAACAAGTTGTTGATAGCCCAAGCCTTATTCAATCCAAGGGAGCCCCCAAAGGAATTTGATTGGACTCTACTTGAATCAAACCATTCACGTAAGAATCCATATACAAAAATTAGATCTATCTTTCATGCAGATGAGGCCAAGTCCTTACAAGAAAAAATTTCCTTTTTAAGATAGCCCATGCAAAGTTACAAGTTTAAACAAATTAGACACCTTGTGAAAAGATAGTCCACCAGCACTTTGATAGAATTGTAATGATATAACTACCCGATAAGTAAGAGCTACAGAATACTAGATCAGCTTTCCTCTTATTCTGAGTACAATAGACAAAAGGGGAAGCTAGTATGATTTTTTGCCTCCCTTCATCATCTTGTAGCAGCAGCATCCTAAAAGGACTCTATTAGGTCATTGTATCTGCTTCATACTTTGAATTAAGTCTGCCTGATCTTTGCCTAGAGGATCATAATGGTTTGTCTAGGATATATATGTATGCAGCATCACATTGCATTTTTTCTTAAGGTTCATATCGTAGGCAAATGCTCAAAATGTCTAATGATGTATACAGAAGGCAGTATGGCCATAGACAAGATTACCATTAAATCTCTGCCAGAAAAGAAGGGTTCACCTTACAATATGATAAAGCGAAAGGAGACCCACGAACATTAACAATGAAAGGAAGTAAACTGTGATCAATGAAAATTGG
Source organism: Dillenia suffruticosa (assembly GCA_033439265.1). NCBI lineage: Eukaryota > Viridiplantae > Streptophyta > Magnoliopsida > Dilleniales > Dilleniaceae > Dillenia > Dillenia suffruticosa. Next base: position 15,680,949 of record JAVTVX010000001.1, read on the forward strand.
AATGCAGCTACAAATTGCTAATATCATGTCCTCCCATTTCTTCTATCATGTACATTTGCCTGTCTTCGCCTCATGACTTTCTTCCTTGTGCTAGACTTACGCGCATAGGCCTTCCCTCTAGTTCCTGATAGCCCAACACATGTATAGTTGTCTATAAAAGCTAAGACATGAGAGAGAGAGAGAGAGAGAGAGAGAGAGAGTAATACATACCACTCCATTTAGTGATTCAAGTGCAGTTTCTAGTTCTGCTCTTGTTGAGTAGCATACAAATCCATATCCACGAGACTGTCCTGTTTCCCCATCATAGAGTACTCGAGCTCCAACCACATTACCATATTCTTGAAAAGCTTGCGTCAAACTCTCTGATGTGACTGACCATGATAAATTTCCAACAAAAAGCTTGTGGTCGGTTTCTGGGTATAATGGCTCTCTAGGTTTAGGTTTGTCTGCGAAATTCACCCTCAAGGTTCTACCGCCAAATTCCTGTAAACATAACCATTTGTTAGGCCCTGCCTCAGTCTAGGAGCGAAAGGAATTTGCTCATGTTCACACTTTCTCTAAAGTGCAGATCCTATGTAAAGAGAGTCATCTATTTGGGGGGGTGCTTACACTTCCATCAAGATTTTCAATGACAGCATTGCAATCTTGAATTGTACTCATTGTCACGAATGCAAAACCTCTGCTTCTTCCTGTATCCCTATCATACAGAACCTGAAAACATTTGAAATATGAAAGGTTTTCTTTAGGACTCACATGGAACTGTTTGGGATACCAAGTGTTTGAAACAGTCCCCATGTCATCTAAATTGTCTAACAATTTAGTTGTGCACATTAACCGGAAAACATGGAAATGAAAATGCTGAAGGATTAAGTGCACCCGGATTGAAAACGGAAAGTTTACCATCAGTGCATAGAAGAATTACAGTAGCATGAATATGGACATAAGATATTACTTGACAGACACAGTGACATGATAAAATTATAAAAAATTCACAGTATGCCAAGTTAAAAGGTGTAATATCATTCACGTGTCCAAATTGGTGTCAACACAACAAAAGAAAGAAAGTTGTCATAGGAACGCAGATTACATCTAATGATAAGTTACAAGAACATAGTCCTCCAAAGCAGGCAATAGAGCAACCATCTGCACATAACAGCCGATCAAACCATTGACAAAGTGCCAAGTTAGATAGACAATTTTGGAGGGCTGTCTAATTGAGTCTTCATAGGTTCGCAGGCACCGGATTAGAATTTCAATTGGACAATGAATCCAAGAATGCCAGAAAGGAAAATATTGGATGTAGAACTAAGAATTTCAGACATGATGTGTAGTCTCAGATGATAACTACTCTGTAGCTTAGTTAACTTTGCAGATTAGACTAAGCCCTGCTCATGTGAAGGCTTGGATGTTGATGTCATAAGCATCTACCAGTGATACTTGTAATAATTCAGATTTCAGATTCTGGAATAGATACTCCTATAATGTGGGTTGGTTCTCGAAAATAGAAAATAGAAGACACAAAGATTATTACTAAGAACCCTCTTACAATAGCATCTTCCTTCTAAAAAAAGAAGCCATGCTTTGCAGGATTCTACTTACAGTACATGTTATGGACCAAACCATTTTTATAAGAAAAAGAATAATGTCACCTATCACAAGTTCCCCGGTGATCCGAAGTATTGAGGGGTTACTCGCCAATTTAAAACATAAATGCGCTAGTGCTTATAAACTATTTAATAATTGTTTCACAAATAAACTATAAATTCTATTATTCTTGTAACAATTAACATTTCTGAAATGCCAATTGACTTTCCTAATCACAACTAAACATAGCTTTAGCTTGCCCTTCATGGTCATTATATCTTCACAGTTCACAGTACTTAATCTATTTTGGGGATGATTTATATTGATCTAGCAACAATATGTCACTAACCTAAGTCAATTTCTTCGTCTAGCAAATGACCCACAAAAGCCAAACAGTCCAAAATGCTGGGCAAAAGCATAGATGTTTAAAAAAAAAAAAAAAAAAGAAGGGAAAACATGTCATGTTACATACCTCTACTAGTTCAGGACTACCATGGTCTTGAATTATGCCAGCAAGCCTAGCACTGTCGCAATTATAAGGCAAGTTCCCAAAATAAAGCTTAGTACTCACAGCACTTTCGGTCTCATCTCCTCCTTCCTCTGCCTCCTCAACTGCCTCTTCCTCAGCTTCTCCACTTTCCACCGCCGCAGCCTCCTCCTGTGCGACGGCTGCAACAGTCTTTGGGACTCTCCACTTGTAGGAGATGTGATCACCTATAGAGAATGAGAGACTATGTGACCGTGATGCCACGTGTGACATGCGTGTTGTCAATGAAACTCTAAGGAGTGCATCTGAGGGTGGCAAGTGGTTTTTGCAGCGGATACATTTGAGGGTGTTGATGGAGAAGGATGAGCCTACTGCAACTGCAGCTGTGGCGGCCATGTCGCCGGAATTTTGAGTGGGAAGTGGTGGTAGTGGTGGTGGGGTTGTTTATTCCGTTTAAGGGTTGGGAGAGATGTGGATGTTTTGGCAGCTAAGCTGATGTGGTCTGCTCTTGTCCAGTGAGATTGGAAGAGATAGATAAGGAATTTTAGTTCCATGGAGGAAAGTGTTATAATTAGCCTCTTCTTGGGTTATTTTTGTACTTTTGGACCATTTGAGCCCAGTCCCATTTTTCTCTCTGTTTTTTTTTTGGTCAAAAGTCCCGTTTTTCTCTCTTGTGGTCTATATGGAGACCTTACCAGCAAGAGAGGGACTTGCTCCTTCCCTCCTGGTTTGTTTTTCATTCTCTTTAGTTTTTAGGAGGGGTCACGCCTTATCATGACTATAGTAGAAAAAAAAAATATAGGATTCCGAACTATTATCATAAATGAGATCAAAATCACAATTCATCAAATCGGCCATATTATAAATTAATTTTAAAAATAATTTATTATTTTAGTTTCAAAACTAAAATAAAAAAAATATCAAGAGTTATATTTCGAATTACATTTGCTACTCGTCGTAGATTGATAAATCTAAAGAATCTATCGTTTTGCCTTAATTATGATTTACATGCTATAGATTAATTTCTTAATAGATATGGATCTTATAGAAAATAGTTTTTGTCGTCTGAATTATTTGCAATTGCATTAATAGCATTAGCCAGAAAACTTTTATGCCCATGTTATTTGGAGTCTTATTAAAACGCATTACTCTTATTATTCTTGTATTTCCTGTATGCCATATTAAAGAAATTTCTCTTCAAAAAATGGAAGTTTCATTGACTTGAGATTTGCTTGTTCTCTTGCTCCACATCAGATGGCCTATTAGCCATTAAAGCATTCACCATAGGCTGTAACCCACTGTAATCCCGGCACTGCAATAAACAATAAACTTGGATTTGAATTGTGCAACCAAAGCAAAGTGAATGGAGCTGGACCGATGGGTAAATGGATCTGAGTTTAAAATTTTTGAGCTCATGAGATTGGCTTAAAATTTATCAAAAGTTAGTAACGTATTGAATTAGAATTTTTTTAAGGTACACTTGAAAATTTTGAAACTGAATCTAAGTAATATATTAAACTCGCAAAAATTGATTATTGCACTAAATAGATAAACAAAAAACTTCACGCTCTCAGTATAAATCTGTTAAATATTTATCTGTAAGTTTATAAATTACTTATGCCAAGTAATATAGATGTAAATGTAGTCCGGTTAAGAATTTACTAAAAAATTTAATAATTTAATCGTGTATTCAACTGGTAAATAGGGCTTAGAAAATATGACTTTGAGATTAGCCCTTTGATCATGATAAGAGGGGAATTTGCTCCAGAGGACAGGTTACTGATTAGCTTGATGAGCAAAAAACAAGGTTCATGGGCTGAAAACCTGATGGATAGGGTAGGGGGATTTTGGAAAAAGAAAACAAAAGGAAAAATTAGAAGTTCTTTAAAAATTAAAATAAAACGCATCACCTTAACTAAAGGGGACCAAAAACAAAATAGACAAAAAAAAAAAAATTATTATTATTATTATTTTTTAAAGTAGACGAACGCTTTCCTTGCAGCAATGGTCGTAAAAGAGTTTGCTGGCTTTCTTACTCGGGTCGTTAAAACTCATGGGGTATGTCAGTCTTTCAACTCGGCCAACGTTTGCAGTCCACAAGCCGTCTTTTCCTAAGACTCTTCAAAACCCACCTCCCTCTGGTACTCAACCGTTCCTTACACACTCATGTTTCAGAATTCCAGCCAAATCTCAAACCACTGAACTCAAAAATCACGTATTTCATGAGAATTGGCTTTTTAGAAGAAGCTCAGAAGTTGTTCGACGAAATGCCTCAGAGAAACACAGTCACTTGGAATGCGATGATCCGGGGGTATTTTCAAAATGGGCATTTTGATAAAGCAGTAAATATGTTCAATCAAATGCCAGAATGCGATGTTGTCACGTATAATACTGTGATTGCAGGGCTTGTTCAGAAGGTGGACATTGATGGGGCAAGAAAGGTTTTTGACAAAATGTTGCATAGAGATGTAGTTACGTGGAATTCGATGCTTTCGGGGTATGTTCATAATGGGTTTATGGAGGAAGCCATGTGGGTTTTTGATAGAATGCCGTTCAAAGATGTTATTTCATGGAATTTGGTATTATGGGGTCATGTGAATTCGGGGTCCATGGATTTAGCTGAAAAGGTTTTTAGGGAAATGAGTGATCCTGATGTTGCTTCGTGGACAATTATGTTGTCTGGGCTTGTTAGTGCAGGGAGGATTGTCGAGGCTCGAGATTTGTTTGATGATATGCCTGTAAAAGATATTCGAGCATGGAAGACAATTATAGGAGGATATGTAGAGAATGGAGAGGTTTTGATTGCTGAAAGTTTGTTTTGGAAAATGCCAGAACATGATTTGGATTCTTGGAGGAGTTTGGTTACTGGCTTGGTAAGAGTTGGACGACTCAATGATGCTATGAGGCTCTACATGTTAATGCCTCAGAAATGTAGACTAACATGGAATTCCTTATGTTTGGAATTAATAAGGAATGGACTAGTCGAAGAAACTCATGCACTAATTGAACAATGTTCATTTGGGGACATTGTGGCATTTACAAATGTAATTGTTGGATATTTTGGACTAGGTGAGGTTGAATATGCTGTTAAGCTTTTTGAATTGATTGCAACTCGAGATACAACCATGTGGAATGTTGTTATATTTGGATTAGGAGAAAATGATTACGGTGAGGAAGGTCTGAAATTTTTCATTAGAATGAAAGAAGAAGGTCCATCCCCAGATGAAGCTACATTTACAAGTATAATGACCATTTGTGCAGAATTACCTACTCTGCACCTTGGAAAACAAGCTCATGCTCAAGTGATTAAAACTGGCTTTGATTATTTTGTGAAAGTTTCTAATGCAGTGATTACCATGTATGAAAAATGTGGAAATTTGGATTCCGCTTTGCTTGCATTTTCTTCCATGCCAAACCAGGACATCATTTCTTGGAATGCTATTATTTGTGGATTCGCTCACCATGGCAATGGTGATAAGGCCCTTGAGATGTTCAGGAAAATGAGATTGACCAATATTCAGCCCAACCACGTAACTTTTGTAGGTGTGCTATCTGCTTGTAGCCATGCAGGATTGGTTGATCAAGGTAAACAGTGTTTTGATTTCATGAGGTACAAGTGCTTTCTTCAGCCAATGGCTGAACATTACACTTCTATGATTGATCTATTGGGGAGGTTTGGACTTATAGATGAAGCAATGAGTTTCCTTGATCAGATGAGGGAGGACAGAGTTGAAGCCCCTGCAAGTATATGGGGAGCTTTAATTGGAGCCTGTAGAATCCACAAGAATATTGAAGTGGCTGAATTTGCTGGGGAAAGGCTCCTGGAGGTAGACCCATATAATACTGGTGTTTATATGATTTTGGCTGAAATGTACCTAAACAGTGGAAGAAGAGATGATGCTGAGAGGATTTTGGTTCGAATGAAGGGGCAGGGAGCTAAAAAGCAACCGGGATGCAGTTGGATTGAGGTAAATAATTGTGGGCATGTATTCCTTGCGGGAGATATGTCACACCCAGATTTTAGCAGTGTCCACAATGTGTTGGACTTGATGCAAATGGAGATGGAGACTGGTTTTCTTGAAACAGATGATATTTCATTTCAGGATTTTCGTGTAACATTAGAATGTTATTGGTGATAAGGTCATCAAAACAGGATTCCTCTCATCTTTGCTACACTGATGGCCACTATATACAAGAATGACAAACAAGTAGTATCACTTGTCAATGTGACTCTCTACAATGTAAGGAGCTACACCTCCTACCAACATCACACTGGAGCATATGACTTGATACGTAACTGCAACAAAATTGAGCATAGAAGCAACAGAACAGAAGGTATGAGAGCACTGGGATTATTTTAAATACTTGAGCTTCAACTCTCACTATGTTTGGTCCTTATCTTACGTAAGTTCTCTCACTGGGAATTGCATGTTTAATCTTTTGATATTGCTTTTAATCATTGCTAATTTTGAGATACTTTATAGACATTCTTGGAACAACTTCTTTGGTGATAGATAAAGTTTAGGGTTGCTTGGCATCTATGATAACATGAGAGGCATTTAGCTTGTTTATTTTATAACTAGAATGCCTTGATTATTTCATCATTCACTTCTTCAATAACTAATTAAAATAATTTATATATATTTTTGCTTCTGTTGCAAATTTGCCACATCACAGTGTTAGTAGCTTGACCTTTTTGCATCTGTGCTTCATACGTCATATTATTTGTTTTTACTAGTTGCAATATGGAGCACCATTTCATGCCTGACATCCTAACAGTGACATTTCCTGTTACCACCATATTTGTGGTATTCGTCTTGTCCTCTGGTGGTGTTCCATGTCTGGTGTGCCTGAATTGTAATTCCTCTCCATGTTGGGTCTGCTATGATAACTTGTATAAGCATCTGGTCCTGATTCATGACATCCTGGCATCTGAGCAACTAGTTATATTTGACAGGTTTCTCTAGTATATTAATAATCGTCAAGCACTTTAATATATAACAATTCAAGAGTGAGGTGATATGTCTCCACAATTTACAAGAGTGTAACCGTGCCTGATGCTTAAGCAAGCTTTACTTCAATATGAAGCGGGGACTTAATAAAGTCCACACTCTGAATACAACAGACGCAGTAGTCCTATCCTAGTTCCTGGGGGTACTTTTATTATATATGCATCGATATGGCCAGCAGTTCCAGGCAAAACACAAAACATTGACACAATTTTCTTTCTTCTGTCTCATTATTAGTCCCAACATAAATGAATGATAAAAGTATTTGTTTCATTAGTCAAATAATCTTCAATCTCCAAGTGTTGCTACTTGTAAAATAATGTTTCTAAGGATGCTTCCTATCGTAATTTGTTTCAATGGCTTCTGTGAAGGTATGCAGAGATCCACCCCAGCCATGAACTGAATGGAAAATTTAGAATCTTTGGTTATCAATGGCATGTGCTTCGCTTTAATGATAATACTCGCTAAAGTGCAGTCAAACTAATGGCAGCAGAATTAGGTCTTGGCCCTGTATAATTCATGCCTCAAGCACATTGTTTGGCTGTTCCATGTAAATTCCATCACCTTAAATTCAATGGACTCTTTGCAGTAATCTTCTGGGGTCACTTTAAACTGGCCAAAGTTTCATATCATTTCCCACAAGTTTCCTTGTGCCTGGCTTTTTTTTTTTTTGCATCAGTCTCTCTCTCTCTCTCTCTCTTATGTTTCTCTGTGTCTGTCTATGAACATGTGCACTTGATTCAACTGAACAAGCCTCAAGTCCAAATTGGTTAGTTTGGCTACAATGAACCAGATTTTCCCATTCAGCATTCAAAGCCATAACATAAGCACATCACTATGCTTTAATTTCACTCTGATTTAGTCATTTCCAACTGGAAAATTTTTTCTATGTGCACCTTTTTTGTTTGAAAATGTATGAACATTATTCTATTTCAGTTAGAAGTCGTCACTTTCACTGCAACAATATTTTTTTTTGTTCACTATTCTTCTTGAAGAACTTTATAAAGCTGACCTGCTTTTAATTTCATTTTTGTCAATCATAGATCCGCCATGGAAAGTCTTTCTTTTGATTTTGTGTCCATGTGTGTGTTCATCCGTTTGTTTTGGATAGAGGGAGAGGTCTCTAGTTACTTTGCTATTTGCCACCTGATAATACATCTCATATTATAACTAAAAGAAGCTATGTCCTAAGGTCATACTGGCGGAAGAACAAACAATCCTTTTGACATTTTTCAACTTTGGTAAAAACTAATTTATCTGTAATAGTTGAACTTTTCTTGACGGATCTGATCTTTATTCTATCTCATCTATCTATTTTTATGAAGGTTTTTTTTCCCTTTTTTTTCCGTATTTTGCTTGCAAAAGTTTCTGATATATTTGTATGAATTTAGTCAATTTCCATATTCTTTTGTCCATGGTGAAGGCTATATTTCTCATGAACATTAAAAGCTAGGTTTAGTTTAGCTCCATATGTGAAGAACTTACCTGAACCTGACAGATCACTGGGTGTAGTTCCATTGACTATCATGATAAACATCATTAGTTGCTTCTGTTGCCTAGTCAATGATCCAAGTTAGTAAATTTTCTTTATTGCTAACTTTCAGACTTAAAAAGTATGATATCTGCTGGTGTATCAGTCATGGTAGAGGAAGCCTGCCACTATTTCTGGCTAATAAAATTCAAGGTGAGAAATGTGATTTCCTTTTTCTCTTTAAACACAATGCATTTTCTTGGACCTTAACAATGCGAGAGGAACTTCTGCTTATTGAACCTTGTCAGTTGTTAATCTTTTCTCAATTTGTAGTCTTATAATTAGAACAATTTTCTGGTTTATTTATTTATTGTACATTGCTATATTATTGGTTTAGCTAAGAGAGTGAGTTGCCTTGTTCCATTGATGAGAAAACCAGGGCACCATGAATTGTGAAAATAAAGGGCTCACCCGGTGCACAAAGTACTTTTCGGTTTAGTGCGGGGATAGGGGGAGGGCGGGTGTATATGTATGCAGCCTTCTCTTTGCATTTTTTTACAAAGAGTGTTTCTACGTCTCGAACCCGTGATCTCGAAATCATCAAAGGAGCAATTCTACCGTTGCGTCAAGATTCGCCCTCGAGGTCAACAAAGGGTACTATGAATTGTGCAAATATATATATAGAAAATAGCAACACCTTTCTCATTACTTGTGATATCATCTTCTCCAGGTCAAAGAAGATATAATAGCTAAACAGGCTGCTACTATTGATGGTTTAACTGAATACCACAAAACTTACATGTCAGGGCAATATGAGGAGATAAAGTACATCTCAACTCTATTCATCTAAGCCTTCGTCACGACCTAATTGGGGCAATTTGAGGAGATAAGTGGTGCAAATATTAAGATATGTATCTTCCTGCAAAAAGTAATGCAATTGAACCTATTAGTCAATAGGTTTGATAATATTGGCCAGTACCAAGTTCAACATTCCGTTATTAGACAAGCAGTAAGATCATTTGGTTAAAAGCATGAGATATCAATGCAGGGATAAGAAAGAGAACTTGTTTGCTATGGATTGTTCTGCTGGAAACATTAAGGCTATGCCTTGCTTTCCTTCCCTTTTCTCCTTCCCCCCTGTCTCTCTTTTGCATGCAGGCATGCCAACACCACATTCATCTTACCTAGAGTGTGTCTCTTTTCCTTTTTAAAATACCATTGTGTTTTGTTTAATTTCAATTACTATGCAGCATGCTGTAAAAGACCCATACGCATTAGCTTTTACTGAAATATGATATTTTGGTGTCAAAATATTTTTTTATTCAAATTCTTGTTCTTTGCAGGGGCTATAGTCCACAGCATTGAGATTGATCCTCTCGTAATCTCAGCGTCGATGGAAGCAATGGGATTCCCTTCCCTTCTTCCTCAGTTGTGAAGCCATCAGGCAAGCGGGCAATATGGAAGCCCAAGCTGGTGGATGAGATCTTATGGAAGGGCACACTTTAGAGGCTCTTCCTGGACTAAGCTGATGCTGAGGAGTTCATTATTGACAACACTTACGTCTTAATATTCATTGACGCTTACGATGGTGATGATATCTTCCCTCACAAGCTCTGGGACCCAAGCAACATATTCCATAAAAACACTCAGTAACCGCTTCGCCCTGACCATGGTAATGTAGTCATCAACTTTCATTCAGATTCCGACATATTGAACCTTGATGGTTCGACTCCAACTGTTCTTCAGCAGATATTGGAGCATGTTGTTCCATCCAATTTATCAATGCCTTTAAAACTCTCTCTGGTGACAAATGGTTCCCAAAAATTCAGCCGTTCAACTGACGTTTAGGGATTTTCCTTTTACACCTCCATCTTCTTCTTGTGTTGATTCTGATCAGGGTTGTAAAAATGCAGGGCAAGGTGGATTTTGGCACCTCTGCCCCCATCTTTGCTTAGAAAAATGGCCTCAATGGTACTTCCACTCGGGTATGAAAAATTTTGAAACATTCTATATGATTTTGGTAGCTCAATCTAGGATTAACCATTTGTTTAAACACTTATATTTCAATCTTTCCTCCTAACCTGACCTCCAAATGAAATCTTATTTATTTTGCACTGCCACCCCCCCCCCCCCCGCCCCAAAAAAAATATATTAAGCTTTACTTGAAAATTGTGTAAAAGAAAATACTTTAAGAAAACATGATGAGAGTTCACTATCCTACCTTCCTTTTCTCATCTCATGGAAAGCACCCTTTTCCCTTCATTTTCACCTAATATGTGCTTTGCTATGAAATATTTCTCCATCCCATCTTTTTCTGATAATAATAAAAAGTTCATATGATGGCGTGGCCACTTCAAGACAATATTGAAATTTTTTTGGAGAAATTTTAATATGTATATTTTTTAACTACATTTAAAAAAAAAAATACTTTCAAAAATCTCAACAATTTACTAAAACTAATAAAAATACCATTAAAAACTCTCAAGGTGCAATTAAAATCTTTTAAAATGTTGTTTATTGTAAGAAAATTGTAACATTCGATCCCATTATTCTTGAATACTATATTTTAACCCATTAAAACAAAAATTAAAGTTTATTATCTAGTGGTGTGTACAATAAATTTACCAAATTTTATGAAAATCCATACATTATGATAAAATTTATTTTTAATAAAAATATTTATAATTATTTCAATCGCCCAACATATTCAACTCAAATAGTTAAAAAAAAAAGAAAAAAAAAATTGAAAATTTATATTCTAATAAAAGTGTTAAATTGAAGACTTGCTCTCTTCTCATATATTATTCTTATTATTTTTTTCTGAAAACTTTGATACGTTAAACCTTTAACGAGAGTAACGCGGTTCGCTCCTAGGTTTTTACTCTCTCTCTCTCTCTCTCTCTCTCATGGCGTCGCAGGGCAGAAGAGTATCTCTCCCACCGAGTGGCGAAGATGGAATTCTGGCTCGAGTCTCAAACGCCGTAACCCAGTCCTCAATAATCTCTCAAGGAAAGAGAATCGCATCGGACACAGCCTACGTAACCAAGAAACTCCTCAGAAGCACGGGAAAAGCAGCCTGGATCGCAGGTACAACCTTCGTCATCCTCGTCGTGCCTCTCATCATCGAGATGGATCGGGAGCAGCAGTTTAATGAGATGGAGTTGCAGCAAGCTAGTCTCCTCGGAACTCCTCCTGTTGCTCAACAAAAGTGATGAATGAAGCCTAGTAAGCAATTTTTCGGGTTTTTCGATCTAAAAAAAAATTGAAGTTGTTCTTTCAATATTTAGTTCCTAAATTTTGGTTCTTAGTCAATTGTTGGTTTTGTTCTTTCGTTCGATATCAATTTATTCTAGGAGGAAAGCAAGCCTTCGTTTATGAAAAGACTTAGGTCGTGTTTGCCTGGTCAAAATCTCAATTTTTGAGCTAATTAATTGAAAGAATCGACCTATATGTAATGCAAGATGTGTGTTCGAGCAGAAAACCGATGGGGGAATTGAAGAGAGAAATTTTCTGGGTATGGGTCAGAGAGTCATGTACGCAATTATACCTTAAAAAATCGGGAGAAAGAAATTCCGGAAATAACCCATATTTCTCGTGGGTTGAACTAGCGATAGGTTATATTGCGGGTTGAACCTGCGACGCGACATAGGCCATGTCGCGTCTTGAGATGCGACATGGCCAGCGGCACCGCGGGAGGGAGGGAGAGGGCTCCCACGGCGGTGGGCAGCAGTGGGGGAGGGAGGGAAAGGGAGGCTCCCGCGGCTGTGGGGGAGGGAGGGAGAGGGAGGAGTGCCGCGGGGGGAGAGAGAGAGGAGTGCCGCGGGGGGAGGGAGGGAGAGAGAGAGAGGAGTGCCACGGTGGGGGAGAGAGAGAGAGCTGCAGGGGGAGGGAGGGAGGGAGGGAGGGAGAGAGAGAGAGTCGTGGGCGGTGGGGGGAGAGAGAGAGAGCCGCGGGAGGGGGAGGGAGGGAGGGAGGGAGGGAGGGAGAGAGAGAGCCGCGGGGGAGGGAGGGAGAGGAGCAGCGCCGCGGGCAGGGGGGGGAGGGAGAGAGGAGCGCCGCGGCCGGCGGAGGGAGGAGCCGTGGGAGCGCCGCGGGGGGCGGGGGAGCCGGACTGTCGCGTCTTCAAGACGCGACAAGCTGTGTCGCGTCTTCAAGACGTGACACGTGGCTCTAGCCCAGTCGGGTGCTGCCACGTGGTGTCGCGAGTCCAACTCACGACAAAATGGGGTTATTTGCAGAATTTTTTTGGTATTGAGGTTGTTTAAAATTTTTTTTTTTTTTAGGTTTAATTTGGAACATGACTCTGGGTCAGAGGATGAAGTGGGTGTCTTCTTTTGCTGCCAGCCTAATACACTGTACAAATTCTGAGAATGTACTTCTGTTCAACTGAATTTTGTGGGTTCATATAGTCAAAGAATTCGAGCAGTCCTTGAGTTTGAGATTCTATTTTTGAGAAAGTTCCCAATGTTAACTAAGATTTCTATTTACCAATGCTTACTAATATATACATGGGCTTTAAATTTTTCTTAGTTTTAAAATAACAATAATAAATTTATGGGGATAATTACGGTGAGGTATTTTGAGTAAAAAATTCCATGACCATGAATTGAAATCTGTACGGAAAAGAGATATTTATGTTGAGTTTCCAGAAGAGGACATGCCCTAAGTGAAAATTTTCTGATGTGAGGATAGTTCCAGATATGCAGCCAAGAACCTGCGCTAGAAGAAGTTTACAATACCGGTTAGAATGGAGGGCACCATTCAAGCGTAAGAAAAAAAATATATTTGAGAAGCATTTCAGGATGGCAATGAATGCTCCTTGTGTTTATCCAGTCAAATGCTAATAGCGTCACCAAGTCATGTTGCAATGATGTTACTGTTCTGGATCGTTCAGAGTTGCAGCAGCCAAATCTGACAACAGTAACTGAGACTATGTTCTAGTTAACATATGCATGTCAATTGCAGTAACTAACACCACAGAGAATAAAATAAGAGGGACTGAAAATACATAAATTGTATTTCTGCAACATGGGAAAAGATAAATTATATACATTGATTGGGCTATTATAAGCTTTTTTTTTTCACAAAGAAATAGAAAACATGAGATTTCCCCATATCACAGCCGAGAATTAGCTCTCTTTTTTTTCTTCCTATTTTAGGTTTATTAGTCCATTCAGCTGAATCTATTGGCCATGATTGTTGTAAATCTGAGTTTGAGAAACCTACTACTCAATTTGAGTAGACTACGCTTGTTATCACCCTGTACAAACTATTTACAGATATATATCATTCAGGTTCTTGTACCTTGGAAGCCCAAATCTTGCAAAAGGTTTTAAGATTTTCTTCTTCTTCTTCTTCTTTGGGCCACTTAGTCTTTTAGCTGTTGATTATCATCTTTACATTATTCTGAAACAAGATTTGAATATGAATTACTTGAAAATGGGACTACCAGGATTGCCCATCACCATGTTAATGACTTAAATTCATCTGCCTAAAGAGGATGGCTTCTAAAGATGAGTTTTTAGCCTTTCTTTTTTTCCTTCAAAACTTCATCCTAGGCCTCATCTTATGTTTTATTCAGCCTTTGGCCTGGAAAGAAAGCTGCATAGCATGTCTTGTACCAGAATTGCGGCATTAGGTTTTGCTAAGTTGAACATGGTGCTGTATTAACTGCTAACAACAAAATAATATATCCATGGTGCATGAAATTTCAAGAGCATATGTTTAAGAATGTTTTCTTTAGAAGGCCCTTAGTAAATTCTCTTTCCCATGACTCTTCCATTACTATTGCTCCTTATATCCTCATCACACTCCCTCTCATACAGGTAATCTACTACTGTATATTCTTTGTTGTAATGGTATAGAGCAAGTCATCTCTGAATTTTGTGCTACTACAGTGAATTTGTATATGGATGCACAAGAAAAATTAAAAGTACATGACATGACTTCACTTTTGCTACTTGCCTTTGGAAAAAATAAACTGGAGAGCAATTTGCCGGATGAAATGGATTAAGGAAGAGAGAATAGCAAAAGTTAATAGGCCTCTCTAATGCATTTCCACAACTGGAATTTCTTTCTTTCAATGATTGCAAGCACCAAGAGTTTTTACATTAACTAGTTTGACACTGGAAGTGGCTTAACATTGATCTTGTTTTTTGCAGGCTTATCTCATTGTGGCCATTGATATGCAGTGGTGATAATGGACATTGCTTTTATTATTGCTGCTAGGAAAGCATTATTGCTGCTAGGAAAGGGGTGGGTGAGGAAGAATTTAAATGCCGATGAAGTTTATCTTTTGCTTTTTAACTTACGTTTTTTGCACCAAACAATTTTTGTGGCACTTGCAGTATGTGTAAACTCTTGCGAGTTAAAGGAGTTCTGTTTGCATCAAAAAATTATTGCACTCATATTTTAACAACAGCCGTCAAGTTTACTTTGGTTTAGAGTTGTGAACTCAGGCGTGATTGTGCAATGATTTATAGAGATCATGTAGGCCATCAAGAAGAGAAAGGAAGATAAGGATATCTCAAACATAGGGAGAAAATCGCATTAAGCTTTGCAGAGAAGTGGTGACCCTAGCATCTTATTTCCATGTGATAACCTTTACATCGACATTATATGAGGTGTGCCCAGGAAGATACCTGTTACGGCAAGTTGGTGACTATTGCTGAGCACTGCAGTTATTAAGATTATGAGTATTGATTAGACAGGGTTATGGCTGCCTCGGTGAACTAATGAATCATAGGCATGTCTTCATGCCTATGATTGTGAAAACTAGCTTATTCATTTGTTTTTCTTTTTTCAACAAAAATGATTATTTTCAATAAGCATACCATGTGACACGGGAGCGATCAACAATTAAGAGCAAGAATCGCTTAGCTCACCTGCCTAAAGAAATCACCTTTAAGATAGTGAGCCGTATTTTTTTTTAGCTTGATTAATTGGTATTCGAAATCAAGTTTCGACTAATCTGATCTGAATTAAAGTTGGACGTTTTTTAGGGGGAGTTTTTCTAACATATTTTCTTCATTCTCAAAATTCGAATTTGAGTTTTAGTTAAATGGTCTAATATTCTTTTTACTAAGTCAACTATCAATCTATAAAAAGAGAACAGTACTTTCACTCCACAGAGTTTAAGAAGGAAAATTTCATTAGAGTCATACATCATCCTCCCTTGATAAGATGATGAGGGAGATTAAATGGAGACTTGGAACACCCCTCTTAAGAATGAGACACTTCAATATTACATGTTTCAAATAATCAAATAACTTATGAAAATGAAAAGACTACAAAGAAATAACAAAATATTTTAAGAATGACCTAGTGATTTCAATTTGGTCATGACTTTCTGAACTCCAAAATGCATGAAGTGATTCAAATGAAATCCATTCTCCTTATTTGAGCACGAAGGGGATCAAAACGAAGTGTCAACTTGACCAATGAAAATCTGCTCCACCATTGGAATGTATTCTCCATCTTTATTAGTGACCAAGACCTTTCATTATACATAAACTAAATGATCCTTATTATATGCTTAGTAATGATAATGTTGTCAATTTTAATTGTGATGAATGAAGGAGTCATAAAATATTTGCCTATTCAAATTCAATAGTTACATACTCAAAATTCAGGATCGTATCATCTTTTTTAATTATAAAAAAAAAAAACTTTAGAACAATTTATCACAATCCCTAAAGTTTAAAGAATGTCCAAGCAATAACTCCTTGAGGCTGCCAAAAGCATGTGCTTAAAGAGCAACTAATCCCGGGTTGTGGTTCTTGCACTGTCCACAAAATCAAATGCCATAAAACTAGCAAATCAGCTCACCTCTTTGCTGCCAAACGTACACATTGGCAGGAAAGTTTTATGCATTGCTGGGGAAAAATTAGCCACTGTTTGGCATGATCTGTATCTTCTAACAAACTTTGCCCCTCTTGACCAAAAACCACCTACCCACCACCCTTAACTGCAATCAAATGAAGCTAAACCATCCCTTTGATTGGCTCTCAAGACTATAATCTTTGACATTGTCATGCTTACGAATCAGCAGATGTTGCAAATAGGGTGCCAGATTTTTTTTTTTGGTGGTGAAGTATCAATCTCAAACCTTGTGATGCTACTGGTCTAACCAATCCAAAGGTTTGATCAGCAGATGCAATCATGTTTAAATGGTGTTTTGCCTGCCAAATCTAACAATATGCAGTTTTTGCAATTCAATAAGAACGTCAGATGAGGCTGGTGTGCTAAGAAGCTGAAATTTCAGGATTCTGTCTGAGGAACTGCATTTAAACAAAACGAATGCCCTGGCGGTCTCCCAAGGCTTTTGTCAGTCTCATGCAAGTCACCAATGACCCCCACAAGAACAAGCACCATTATCAAATGCGTGGTATCTGTTCATGTCCTTCACAATAATCTCCCTTTCAACCACTCTGCTAAAATACCTAAAGGCCTCAGTCCTTACAAATCTTCAAATTCTTCACGATTCTTATAGCCTTCCCAGGTGGCGCAGCACCGCTAATCAACGCAGATACTGATGCCAACTTCTCACTGTGATGCCACAATGCTTCCTTCTTCCGTCTTTCCTCCACCTCATGCAACACCTCATTCCAGATGGGAACATAGCCTAATTCTTCAATCTTCTCCATCAGCTCTGATAGTCTGGCATAATTCTCTTTTGTCCACTCATGACTTCTATCCCCAGCAAAGAACACATGAACCATGTCACGTACCTCAACCCAACTCCTCCCACCATCTTTCCCCACCCTTCTCTCTTTCATCATATTCCTCACTTTGGCAACTTCATCCCACCTCCCCATACCAGCAAAGACATTCGCAGCAATCACGTAAGCAGAATCAACCTCGGGGTCAAGTTTGAATAACCTCTTCCCCATTTTCCAAGCCATATCGGGAGAACCATGAAATGCACAGGCTAAAAGCAATGCATGCCACACTGTAGTGTCCGGGACAAATGGCATTGTCAATGCAACCGTCTCTGCCTCCTCCAGTCTCCCGGCACGGCCCATTGCACCAATCAAACAAGTATAATGCCCCAACCCCGGCTCCAAACCATACCCCACACTCATTCTTTCGAACTACTACTCAATTTCCACAACCAAACCTGAATTGGCCATTGATGTTACTATTGCCAAGAAGCAACCGATAGAGGAGAACTTATTGAAATAATAATTTGTCTTGCCTTTGGACAATTGCATTCCACTATATGTAGAGAATCACAAAAGTGTACACATACACAATAAAAGCTAGATACATGATTGGCTATTAGACTAAATATAAGGCTAAATATAACAGGTCAAATATTCTATCAATTAATCAATTCTATCAATCAATCAATTATTCTATCATACCCCCGCAGTCGGAATGGGAGGAGGTCGAACATTCAGACCGGACCGAAAGTCAAGGAAGAGGGATGAAGGTAAACCCTTTATGAAGATGTCAGCGTATTGATGAGTAGAGGGTACATGAAACACTTTAACTTGTCCCAAGGCTATCTTTTCTCTGACAAAATGTATGTCTAATTCGATGTGTTTAGTGCGCTGATGTTTGACCGGATTATTAGATAAGTAAACAGCACTTACATTATCGCAGTAGACCGATATAGTTTTAGATAATGGACAGTGAAATTCAAGAAGAAGGTTTCGTAGCCAGCAAATCTCAGCCACTGCATTAGCAACACTGCGATATTCAGTTTCGACACTAGAGCGAGAAATAGTGGCCTGTCGTTTTGAGGACAAGGAAATTAAGTTGCTACCGAGAAAAACACAATAGCCGGATGTGAAACGTCTAGTGTTAGGACAACAACCCTAATCTGCATCTGAATAGGCAGTCTGACAATCTGTGGAGGAAGAGTAGAGCTATAAACCATGATCAAGAGTGCCATGAATGTATCGTAAAATGCGTTTAAGTGCTCGAAAGTGAGGTTCTTTGGGATCATGTATAAAAAGGCACACCTGTTGAACTGCATAAGCAATATCCGATCTTCTAAAAGTGAGATACTGAAAAGTTCCGGCAAGACGACGATAAAGAGATGGATCGGATGTCGGAGGGCCATTACAACTAGATAACTTGGCTTTTGTATCGGCAATAGTGGCAGAGGCATTGCAAGAACTCATATTAGCATGTTCTAGAATTTCAAGAGCATATTTGTGTTGGGAAAGGAACAAGCCAGTTTTGGTGCGAGACATAGAGATACCCAGAAAATAATGTAGTGGTTTCATATCAATCATAGCAAACTCATTGCGTAAAGAGTTTATAATGGAGTGTAGAAGAGTAGTGAATGATGCAGTCAATATGATGTCATCAACATATAGAAGAAGGATGGCTATGTCTCTATCTCAACGACACACAAAGAGCGATGTATCAAATCGTTAACTCATAAAGCCATGGAGGTGATAAAAGTAGCAAATCTTTGGTACCAAACCCGTAGAGCCTGTTTGATTCCGTAAATAGACTTTTTGAGACAACAGACATAATTTGGGTGACTATCACTAACAAAACCAAGTGGCTGCTGCATGTATACTGGTTGTTGAAGATGACCATGCAAGAAGGCATCTTGGACATGCAATTGATGGATGGGCCAAGATCTAGAGACTGTGAGACTCAAAACTGTATGAATAATGGTTGGTTTGACAACGGGGCTGAAAGTTTCATCATAGCCTAGACCAGCTTGCTGAGAAGTACCAACAGCGACCAAATGAGACTTATGACGTATAAGATTGCCTTCTGAGTCAAATTTATCTCTAAAAATTCACTGAGAATTAATAGCATTAGTATAGGAGGAGGAGGGGGAGTAGGAGGGTTAGGTGAGGAAGCTAGTATAGGAGAGGAAGGAGGAGAAGGTGTTAAGATGCCAGTAGAAGGTTGAGACGCCACAGGGATAGAAGATGATGAAAAGGGAAGAATCTGGCGCAAAAACGGAGAAGGCATATAATTAATGGGATCAAGGAAATTGTATGAGGTGGTAGTAGGTGTAGATTTTGATACGAAAGGAAATTCCTACTCAACAAATGTAACATGGCGAGAAATGATGATCTTTTTAGTATTGATGTCAAGGTATCTATAGCCACGATGATGTGGTGGATCGCCTAGGAATACACATAGCGTGGAGTTAGGGGCTAATTTGTTTGGGATAGAGTAAGATTGGTTGGGGTAACAAAGACATCCAAAAGTATGAATGTGAGTATAAAGTGGTTGTTTGTGAAAAAGGATTTGAAATGGTATTTAATTGTGAAGTGTTTTTGTAGGTCGAATATTAAGTAGATACACGGTCATGTGTAATGTCTCTACCCAATATGATGGTGGCATATAGGCTTGAAAAAGGAGTGTACGCACAACATCATTGATGGTGCGTAACATCCGTTCAACTTTGTTATTTTGTTGTGATATGTTTGGGTAAGAAAATCGGTAAGAGATGCCATGATTAGCAAAGAAGGAGACAAAAATTTTGTGCCATTGTTACATCGGAGAATCTTAATTTTAGTTTTGAATTGTGTGTGAACAAATGCATGAAAGTGCAGGAATTTTTCAAAAACTTGTGATTGGCACGTAAAAGATATACCCAAACAAAATGTGACAAATTATCTAGGAAAATCAAATAGTATTGAAAATTATTTTTACTAGATACAGGGAAAGTCCAAAGATCAAAGTGGATAATATCTAAGAAAGCAATGCTAAATGATTTTGAAATAGAAAATGGTAATCTAGTATACTTCCCTAATTTACATGTATGACAAAAAGTAGGAGAAGTGGTTTTATTATTTGGAATGAAATTCTTTGATAATAAGTAACAAAAGGTATGTGCGCCCGGATGACCAAGACGTCAATGCCAAGTGGTGCAAGAAGAAACAACCAAAGTAGTAGATGGTGAGGAAGTGTGAGATAGAATTACTGGATATAGATATCCCCAATTATTGCACTTGAGTGTGAATTGTTTCGTTCAAAGATCCTTCACAGAGAAACCAAATGGGTCAAATTTGATAGAGTAAAAATTATCTTTTGTAAATTGGCGTACAGAAATGAGATTTTTAATGATATGAGGTGCAACTAAAACATTGTTAAGATAGAGAGGAAAGGAAGACGTGTTTAGATAAGTGTTTCCGGTACAAGAGATGGGAAGGGATTTCCATTACCGACAAAGACATGCGAAATATTACTCTAATTATAAATAGTATTGAGATTACCTGAATAGTATTGAGATTACCTGGATTGAATGTCAAGTGAGAGGTAGCACCAGTATCAAGATACCATTGGTTGTCGGTGGATTGCTGGAGAGAGAGAGAGAGTTTAAATGTTGGGCTATGTCCATAGGTTAATGGGAAAATCCATAAGTTTGCAAATCAGCCAATAAAGTTTGAGGACCTTGTGGATCCTGTGAAGTGGTTTGCACAAATTAGGCTAACCTATAACTTAAGGCTTGTGGTGTGCTGTTGAGAAGACCGGGTCCTGTTGTGTTGATAGGCTAGCTCCCCGTTGGCCAAACATTCGCTGGGGTGGACCAAAAGGGGGCCGCAGGTGGCCCAAACCAGTATCCAAAACTGGCAGATATTGGACCATACTAGTGTTACATATTTTGCCATCCTTGCACACGACCATAGCCTCGTCCACATCTGCTATTATTACAACCTCGACACCGACCACTGTTGCGATTGAGAAAGTGGTGGTAATTTTGACGTCCTCCATTATGAGCATGAGGGAAGAAAGAATTAGGTGGTGGAGTGAGAGTGTGAAGAACGGTGGAAGGAGATGGATCGGTAGTGATGGAAAGACGGGCTTCTTCAATGAGGAGCATGGAGCGAGCTCTAAGAAATGATGGCAATGGTTCTTGGAACTTGATGATATTAGCGAGAGTACTATATTTGTCACCGACTCCATATAGGAGTTGAAGGACAAGGGTGTTTTGTCGTATTGAGCTATTAATGTCCACCAACCAACAAGAGATTTGACTTGTTGGCAGTATTCAGTGATGGTAGATGTTCCCATACGAATAGTTTTGAATTGTTCGATTAACTGCAAGGCTCTAACACTAAGATTGCCTTTAAATAAGGATTTGATGCGAGTCGAGAGTTCATGAGCAGTGCTAGTTCTATTTGGTTCTAGGATCATACTAAGAACATCACCGGTAATAGTTTGATAGATCCGGGAAGAGACAATCAACCTAAGTCCATGGAGTATCATAAGCATCTTTCAGTTTGATTGTGCCATCAAGATAACCCATAAGACCAACACTTTTGGTATTTGATGTGTACAATGCAGTTCAATTATTATATTTGGTAGGTACCTTTTTTTTTGTGGGTACCTTCTTTATTTTTGGTACTTTTTTTTTTTTTTTTGGAGATGATGCTGTAAGAGTGATATAACAAATAAGAAGTCTGAAAAAAGGAAGTTTCAATTTTCTGAAGAATCCAAGAATAGTGATGAATGCATAAAATTGAAAGCTTCCAAAAAATGATAATAATAAATGTGGAGGAGAGATTGGAGAAAGTAAAAAAAAAAAAAAAAATTGGTTTTGATGTCTCTAGTAAATTGTAAGGTTGTTTTTCTTATTCGAAATAAGAAAATAGCCTGTGATAAAAAGGCGTTTGTTTTTAAATGTAATAACTCTCAAAAGAAAAAGGAAAAAAAATAGATCTTCTGCATGAAAGAAATTTGGGTGATTGTTTTTTTTATGGTTAAGAAATTAACTAAACTTGTTTTGATATTGATCGAGATAAATGTAGAGCATAATAAAACTAAAGATTTCTTGACAACGGAGAAAGGGAGGGATAGGAAATTGTTATTGCCGTGAGACAAAGAAATTGTTGGGTGTATGGAAAGTCAAAGGCAATTGCAACTGACGTGAGACAAAGAGAAATAAAAGAAAAAGATAATTGTTGGGTGCAGCCAATTGCACTTCCAGAGGAGAGGGGCCAGGTTTTTTAACGTGGCTACGAGGTAGAAGAGGATTTATTGAAATAATAATTTATTTTATTTTTAAATAATTGTATTCCATTATATAGAGAATAAGAATGTACATATACATAATAAATATAAGATATATGACTGGTTATTAAACTAAATATAAGACTAAATATAAAAAATCAAATATTCTATCGATCAATCAATTATCCTATCAATTACACTCATTGGGAACCATTTTATCAAAAAGCTCAAAGGCCGAATTCTTATCACTTTGTTGTGCATAACAACTGAGCATTGCATTCCACCTAGCAAGATTCATACCCATCACAAATTCATCAAAACCTGTCTCGCATCGATAACCAACCCACATTTTCCATAGCCATCAACCAAAGCAGCGCTCACAATCACATTTGACTCAAACCCAGAAACAAAAGCATGTGCATGAAGCATCCTACATCGCTCCAATGCAGCCATCTCTGCCACCGCACTCAAAGCACCCGATATACCATACAATGTAGACCCAATTCCTCGTACTCTCATCTCCAAAAACACCGACAAGGCATGGATGTATCGCCTATTTTGCGCCAACCTAACAACCAATGTGGAATAACAGACTTCATCTGGGGTATTTCATCAAGCACCTTGATAGCTTCATTGGGCAAGCGTAATTTGTTATATAAATTGATCAGGGAGGACCCAACAAAGGGTTGAGGGGAGAGAGAGAGAGAGAGAGAGAGAGAGAGAGAGAGTTTGAGGGAAAGAGTGGATCTGGAGGCCAAAGAAGAGACAAAGAAGAGAGGCACAGGTTTTCAGCAAGGAGGCTAAAGTGCGCTGGTTGGGGAGGGTAGGATACCGAAGCACAGATATAAAATGGTGGTGGGCATGGGGAGTGTTGGTGTGGGCACAGATCAAAGCCGACCATGTGACGACGTTGGGTGATTTGATTCGGTGGAATAGGGAGAGAGAGAGAGAGAGGGTAGGAGTGAAAGTTGGATTTGGAGTAGAGGGTGATGAGATTGTTGTAGAGAGCGATTTCTTACCGATATTTATTGACGTAGATGGGATGGATACTTACGTCCCTTATTCAGATCGGAAATTTGACTCTCCCTAAATATGAAAAAATAATATTAATAGATCCGTCCTAAAATAAATCATATTACGGTCCATCAAACTAAAGTACCAAAAAAAAAGAGAGATCTCGGTGTAGGTGGATTTTATGGCGCGTGCATGTTTTGCTCTTGGGTCTGTCTCGGACTCTCGCTCTCACCCTTCTCCATGGTAGGGTTTCGAAGTGTGACGAAATTGCATTTTGAAATAGCTTGATGTCATTAGCCTTTTTTGTGAATCATGATGGGCTCCATGATTTGGGCCTTCAATCCCATAGTGGACTGTTCAATAGTCTTCGATGAGCTCACTGCTTAGCGATGCATATTTTTTTTTATCAAAATCAATTGATATAGTGGGAAGAACTCTATATCGTTTAACTAAATATTTAAGTAAAAACAGAAAAAACTATTTTGAGAGACCTCCCCCTCTATAAGAGACCCTACAGTCAGGTCGACCCGGATTAATAGGAGCGAACCTCCGGATACCGGGGTCAAGAACAAAAAAAATGCATATTTTTTTTTAATTAAAAGTTTTTTTTTGGTACTGTTTCTAAATAAAAGTTTGATATATATAGTTTTAACTACAACGTAAGTTTAACCACATAACACTAATTCTTTTAATTAAAATTTTGAATTCTAATTTTAAAAATAAAAAAAGATACCGAGAGAGTTAACCCCTAACTTAAGACTCATAACTGTTCGAATCGAATTAGTCAAGACACCGGTGGTCAATTACCCAAAAAAAAAAAAAATTCTAGCTGCTTGCTTTAGATAAATTTTGAATTTATACACAGAGTTCACTCACTATATTTATTTAATACATAAGATAAGCACACAAAATCTAATCACGGGTATATTTAATAACTTCGTTGAATAGTTTCGGGTTTGAGTTTTAATAGTGATTATAATTATTTAATAATTATAAAAGTGAGGTTACAGTAACTTTAAATCACGTATTTAAATGGAAATATATTTATTTAATATGTATAATTAATCATTTTATCAGTGTTACAAGAAGACACAAGATTTCCATCCCACCTTTATGAATAAAAAGTGTCGCTATTAGACTATTTCGAATATTTTTGATAGAGTAAAGAAGAAAAGAAAAGGAAAAGAATTTCTTTATCTCAATCTTCTATCTTTTACTTGTTTCCTTATATATTTTAATCTTCGACTCTTTTTTAGAATCTCGACTTGTATTTAGTTTATTTTATTCCATTTGTAATATTTTTTGATTAAAGTAAAAATCTTCTTATAAAAAAATATCATAAGTAGAAGTTAATTTTTATTTTTTTTAAAAATGAATAGAATAATAATTTATTATTTGAATTCTCCATTGGATTTAGTTCCAAATTTCTAAAATGGGCTGAGTAGTACATAATCTAGCATGATTCTAAGTTATATGCCCTATGGTTGCATCCTAAAGACTTACAATTGACTGAGGCAAAGGCCAGGCAAAATATTGTTTGTGGGGTAAAGGGATGGGAGCAAAATTTTCCCTTGAGGTAGTTGGGTGTCGTGGGGCAGTGTAAAAATCATTTGCGTTCTAACGCGTGTCGATGGACAAATGGTATAGTGGATAAAAGTGCTAAATTTATTAATCAAATTTCGAATTCAAAATTTAAAAATGAAAAAATTATTTAAAAAAAACTCTCCCTAATTAAATCTAATAACGTTCAAATTGAATTAATTAAAATATACATTTAAATTTCAATCGATTATTAAAAAAAAATGCCATTGCTATGGGTATTAAATTCGAGATGTGAGATTTAACAAAAAAGTCTCACTTATATGGCCAATGAAATTCGTAAGTAAAATTATTATGGCCAATGAAAAGAAGTTTATGTTCTGAAAATAATGTAATATTAATTGCACAATAGAGTTTGCATGGCAATGGCAGTCTATGGTATGAAATGAAAGCAGAGAGGGTCCTCAATCTCAGGGCAATAGGACCCACATGCAATCTCTCTGAAAAAGGCAGGGGCAGGAGGAGAATCGCAACAATTGGCCCGTTCGGAGTCTGACCATTTGGTGGAGAGATGAAAATGAGGACCCTTTCTGTTTGGTGCGTTTGATTTTGGGGTCTTTGAAGGTATACAACTGGCACACACCATATCCGCGTGAAAGAGTAAGATTTCTTCATTCTTCATTTCAAATTATACTACAAATTCCTTCTCCGTCCCGCCAGATTAGTACGAGAGCCAGTACTAGTCAGAGACCCCGCAACCCCATTGTTTGCACTGTAAATTGAAGTGTCAACAATTTGCATCACCCAACTCTCTCTCTCTCTCTCTCTCTCAATATAGAATCGTAGTCATTATGCACTGTGTTTTTGGTAGGAATTTTCTTTTTCTGTTAGTGAGCAAAGCATGATAGAAGGCAATAATAAATTTGATGAAGTAAAAAGAAAATTTACAATTTATTAGTGAGATAAGTTTTGGTAAGTCATACCAAGCCTCAAAGTCTTTTCTTAAAATCGTAGATTCTTATCCCGGTATAGAGCTTTTAAAGCATATATAGGCCAGCGCGACGAAATACCCATATGTCCAAGGAGTTGTATGGGACTTTTTCAGATTGAAAGTGTTTTCTTGCTCCCAAAATTCACACATTTTTCAAATTTTTACGGACTGTCCCCAACACTCTAAAAATAACTTAAAATATATTATATTTAAAAATAAAAAATAATCAAACACTTGGTTTTATTACAAAATAAATCTATCACTATAAAGGGTTATTTATCAATAGACAAAATTCCTCAGGGTTGAAGATATCGGCTCACAAAGTGATCTTGACTCACACTAACTCAATTGACCCAGACCAACTACATTTTTTTCTTTTTTTTTTTTGGGTACTTGACAATTGATATCCAAAAACTCTATTTATCCAAAAACATTTTTTTTTCTGCCCTTTCATATTTTAACCTTCTTTGCATCCTAAAAAATATTGTGCAAGAAGGCACAACCAATATTAAGCAAACTATTTTCTTAATTAGACCAACCAAAACAAAAATGGGACTAAATCCTAATTTTTGAGTTTAAAATAAAAATAATTCAAATAAAAATAGGCTACTGTGGTATTAATTTTTTTTTCCCGATGCACTAAAAAACTATTATCAAGGATGATAGTTATTTATTTATTTTTTGTTATATGAGATTTGAATTCTGAATCACGAAATCAGAGAATAGGATTGTGATAACCAGACTATGTCATTAGAGACTCAAGAATGATAATTACTTGCTCCTAAAAAGTTGAGTTATTGTGGTGATGCGCCTAAAAGTTAATATCCTGATAAAAATTATGAATGCGTCATTCTAGATGTTAGTTTACGGGCATATCTTAAAAAAAAAAAAAAAAAAACAAATTACTATGTCGAACTAATAAGTGGAGAATTAATTTTGAGAGACACAAGATTTATGATTTTTTTTTTTTTTTCATTTTGAACACCAAAATTAAAACTTCCTAAAAAATCGTGTTATTTAATTTTTAATACATTTAATTAAACCACACAAATTACTAAAATTTTTTAGTCATGAAATTTTATATAATTAAAAGATATGAAAAAGCCAACGGGAACTTTCTATTTTTACATGAAATTTGAATAGTAATAATTGATCTCATGAATTAGATTAGTCAGAATATGATATTAGACATCGATGATGATAAAAAAAAAGGAAACAGCCCCGTGAAATATGATATGAGAAAATCAAGGGGAAAAGTAACCTCATGAATTAGAATGAGGGCAAGCGGAGCCTACTACAAACCCTACCCCACACGCACACACACATTTTGGGTATGCAGCAAAGGTCTTAAACTAAACATTGGAGCTATTGATTTGAGCCTTTTTAATCGTTATACTGGAGATTGAAATCAATTTCGTCTTCAATATGATTAAGATAAAACAGGGATACCAAATGCTACCTAAACCTCTTATAGACAAAAGTTCGTCGATGCTAATATTTCTTCATTTTTGAAATATTTTCATACAAAATTATTATATTTTTTATATTTACACTTTTTCATATTTAATGAATTAATTACTCATTTAATTATAATTATAATTTTTATATTATTTTTCTCATAATTAATAATTACATATTTGATTATTTTAAATTTTTATAAAAAAAATATGACAGTTCTATCATTTTCATAAAATAATTAATATTTATAAAAAGTTCTTATATATATATATATATATATATATATATTTTATTTTTTTTTTATATATATTTATACATTTTCTTACATTTGTCCTTATTATTTCAAATCCATTTTCGTTTATAGTTTCTGTTTTTACGTAATCTAGACCTAAACCACTATGATTTTTTGATTAAAAAAAGAAAATAGTTTATGAATTACTAATCAAAATAAATACATTCCCATATTGAATTTTTTAAATTCCTCTTTGTTTTGATTTATTTTATTCTAACATTTTTGAATGAAATTGATTTTTTGCATAAAAATTATAAAAATCCGTAAATAGAAATCAAATTTCATTATAAACTGAATTAAAATAATTATTATTTAAATAAATTTTTTTTGTATAAAAAATTGAATCTCAGAATAATCTAAACACAACTTTCCTAAACCGGCCTAGGATTTTACGTTCCAAATAGTATTCTTCAAGAAATAAGAAATGCCACAGACTAGGGTTCCACTTTCAAGTTTCAACTACATAGTCGTAGCTCACAAATTATATGGCAGTAACATTTGTGCAATGAATCCGAATCACAAGAGAAGATCGCTGAATAGACATATAGTTGAATTAGTGAGTAAATATGTTAAATCGCTTAACTAAATTTCGAATTCAAAATTTAAAAATAAAAAATATATATTAAGAGAGTTTCTCTTTAAGTTAGACCCGATAACATTTGTTATTCGTTAGTCAAATGATTCTGAATATAAGTTGATTTAAAAAAAGAAAAAAAAAAAACGAGAAGATCATTGAACCATCATTGACTCAGACTGACCGGAGACCAGTTGGGCCAAACATCCCCCTTCTGGCCTCCTCACAAACCCCACCGAAAGACAAAACAAAAACCAAAATTTTTCAATCAAAACTCCACTTGGGATTAACAATCTTTTATGGTCAAACTGTTAATCTGAGTTATGCCTCAAAATATTCACTGTCAGATTAAACCCTAATCAAGAAATACACAAGCGAGAGAGAGAGAGAGAGTGTGTGTGAGCTTTCTGAAAAGCAGAAAAGTGTTGCTATGGAAAATGGAGAAGCATTATTAACAAGTGGGCAAAAAGAGACAAAAAACAAGCACATGGCAATGCAAATAAAGAAAAGCAAAGGGCAAAATAACATTACTCTTCCTTTCATCTCTTTTTTCCCACCCCCAGCTTCACCTCGCCCAATCAAAATGACCAACATTCCTCGTTTTCACTTGTTGAAAATTCATTCCCACTTTCGCACCATACCCCCAACCCAAATGGTCTCTCTTTCCCAAAAGAAAAGGAAAAAAAATTATATCCCAATTGTAATCTTCATTTCTTCTCTCTCTCTCTCTCTCTCACTCTGTGGCTCACCTAATATATTAACCACAGTAATACATTGTTCTCCTCTGTAAAGAGAAACAAAGAAAGAATCCACCTCAAAAAGAAGTTAGCCTCTCTCTTACAAAATCAACTCTTCCTTTTAGTGATCTGCACAAAATAGCAAAAATTCCAACCATGCAGCATAAGCAAAAACACATAACAAATAAAAACAAAAACCAAAGGAAAAGAGAAACAAAAAAGAAAAGTTTCTATGAATTTAATATAAAATTTTAAAATAAAAATCTTACCAATATGTTTCTTCATTAAACCTCTAGCAAACAACAAGCAAATCACTACAAATCCCACTACTGCAGCCCCACCAAGAATAACAGCCACTGTTTTCCCTGTATCTTGCCCTGATCCTACATTAAAAATTAATCACATTCCACATAAAAGCCAATTAGAAAAAAGAAATTCACTCTTAAAAAAAAAAAACAGAAAAAGCTAAACAACCCATGTTTTTTTCCCCAAGCTTCTTTGCTGTCCCTTGAGCATTTCTAGTATATTTAATGGAAATTATTTCATTCAGAAAATTGCTACTAACACGCACATTGTTTGACATGTTCATGAATCAATGAAAATACTAGATAAGTTTTTCAACAACTTTAAATTACCTGAAGAAGGAGAAGAATAAGATGGAGAATGCGAAGCACCTCTAGGGACCCCGTTAGGGTAATAGCTATAACTAACAAAGCACTTTTGCAAATAAACCTGTCCAGAAATAGAGCTTCCACACTCAACTTGTGCCCTTTGAACAGCAGATTGCACACAACTAACACAATCACTAGATCCCAGATCTGATTCACACTGACCCAAAACATAAACAGACTGATAACTAGTAGTGTAAAATCCATTCCCACTAGAAACCCCATTTTCCATAACCTGAAAAGCACTGTCCCTCATCAACTCAAACCCAGTCCCAGCAACATTTGTACCACTACATATTTTGTACAACATTTCCAAGCCTGAAACCTGTGCGAAACCGTTGATTTCATAGGATATGTAACAACCTAGGAGTTGGACTCTAGCTGCCACAGTTTTGCCACACAATTGGTCAGTCATTTGTGGGAGTTTGCTAACACAGTTGTAACAGTCATTTGTTGATAAATCTCCTCTACATTGGAAAAGGCCTGAGAATGAAGTTTGGCCTCCGCCAGATGATGTTTTGTAAAACTTGGATTTTGAGGATTGAGAGACTAGGGAACTGAAGAGTGCTGCGAGTGCTTGTGAGTAGACCCCATTTGGATCTGAAAGAAATTGCTTTGCACAACCCTTGAAAACCAACGTTGTGAAGTCTGCTTCAGATTTGGCAACTGGGGTTTGCTCAAAATGTGAGAGGAAAGCAAGGGAAACCAAGAGGAGGCAAAAGGGATTTTTGAGAAAAATTGAAATACCCATTTGGAAATTGGGATTCTTTTCAATTCATAGCAAGTTTTTTGATGAATTTGGGAAATTTTTTGGGGGGGTGGGGGGTTTGAGAGATGGGTTTTTCTCAAAAATGCAAAAATGTTGAAGGGTTTTGTTTTGCTTTTGGAGGTGTGCCCTGTGCAGAGATGACGAGGTGGGGTTCCCCGTTCACCTGAGAGAGAGAGAGAGAGAGAGAGAGAGAGAGAGAGCGAGGACAGTGAACAAATTACAAAGAACTAATGTACGAGCCTAATAGGGAGAACAAAATAATATTTTTTATGGAAATAATGAATAATTTTATAGCACTTTATAATAATATGCTTATTATTTAAGTCACTTGCTCTATTTTTTTACTAATATTATTACTTGGGGTTTCTTAAGACATATCTAATATAACAATTTAAGCTTTTCTTTAATATTATAATATCCTTAACAACAGTTTTAACATTTTATGAACAAGATTTTAATATATTTTTTCTTCTTCTAACAAAATTTAAACCTTTCCCCTCTCAACCCCTCAAAATTTTTAAACAACAAGAGAAAATTTGAGTTTATTCAAACTTCCAATTTTCTTTTTCTCCTCAATTAAAAAAAGAAAAAAAAAAACTCTCATGCAAATAAAGAGTTATATTGACTCCCTCTTCTCCCGTCCCCTTCCCTTCAATGCCCTTCATCAAAAATGAGAATTGTAGACTAGAACATGTGTGCTCTTTAAATTGAAGGCATGAAAGAATTTAACGAGAGTTGGAGAAAAACCCATGGCATGCATGATCTTCACTTATTGTCGGAATATTAATCGTAACCATTTGGATCTTGTTTCTATTGTGGCTATGGAGAGGGACAATTTTTTTTTTCTTTTAAGTACAATTGGAAATGCCTAAAGCCTACAGGACATCACTAGACTCCTCAGTTCTTGATATTTTATCTAAGAGCTTTCTGATATAATTGACAAGGGGCTAGTAAGGATGCATAGACTAATACCTTTTTCTTTTGGGGGGGGGGGGGGTTAATAATAAGACTTCTAGATGCCCGTATAAAATTTATGGCTTCTATAGTGGAGGACCGAGGAATTTTAATAGGCTCACTCAGGCCTCATTTAATAAACAGAACACCCTTTTTGAATGTGATGTTTGGCTCGCAAGTTGTAACCTGGAGGAAAAGTGCCTAAAATATTTTAACATGAAAAATTGGTCTAAACTTTAAGTGTCCAAGTTGGAAAGTGGAAGCCAAAGAGTGGATTGTTCTTTTCATGCTTTTTTGACTAGTCGGCCTCTGCTCATTGACTTACAAAAACTTTTCTCAAATTAAGACAAACAGAAGAGAAGATGGGAATTCTATTATAAAGTAAATTAGTTGGCAATGCGCCTTTAAAAGTGCATAATGTAACTTTTAAGTCTGTGTAAGAACAAGGCCAAATCTTAGCAAGCAAGGAATATCAAGTGGCAAGAAAATGAGTTACGTTCATGTGCTAAGATTGAATCAGACAGTTGCCTAGAGGCAAAATTTTATTGGGTCTTCCCAAATGAACTAGAAAACAACAAATCACATCCCATTTGGCCCTCATAAGTCGTTGTAGGGGGTTTGTAACCCGTAGAGAATGATAACTATTAGCCATCAATGGATAGTCAATATAATAATATAGTATATTAAATCATTTAATTAAGTTTAATATTTAAAATTTAAGAATAAAAAAAATTATACTGAGAGAGTCGTCTCATAAATAGGATCTCATAGACGATCGAATCAAATTAGTTAAAGTATAAGAATCAAAAAATAAAAATGGTAAGCCAAGGTTTGAATCTCATGTTTTATTCTTGTTTATTAGGTTAGCCTACATTTTTATACTCATTTCAAGTCGATCTAAAAACTCATACAATTTTCACATATAATCATGTTAAATCTATTATATATTCGTATGATCTTATTTGTTATGAGTTTATATATATTTTTTTAATAAGAGCTTGCCGCATAATAGAAAAAAAATTATTTTTCATATAATGGCTAAATAAAACAAAGTCAGTATTAACACTCGAATTTGCTCCCCTCAAGTTATCCATGTAATACTAGACTATGTAATTATTCTGATATAATAACAGCTAATGTCGGATAGAAATTACATAAAATGTAAAAGTTATACCTTCACAGGCTGGTTCGTATAATAAATAAAGAGTACAATAAGGACTTGATGGGTCAAGCAAAGCTTCGAGTTCAAATCTTTACGAGTTTTGTACGGAAATAAACCACTTAAAAAAAATCCAATTAAAAAAATAATTACCAAACTAATTTAGAATAGTCAAATGTTAAACACTTGAAGAATAACTCTCGACGTCCAACACTCGACGAACACTGTTGATCCAGTGTAATGTAATAATAATCGAAAACAAAAAAGAATAATTCAAAAATCGGATCAAATGTATTATCGGCCATTCGTCATTCCGACGATTGTGATAGTATCAAAATTATTCTTAGAATATATATAAATTTTCTAAACTCTTAATTTCACTTAATAGATGGTATGAAATTTAAAAATTTAAATTTAGGGACCCTATACACTAAGAATGAGATTATATACGCTCTTAACCATAAAAAATTTATTAAAACACTATAATTATCATCCAAAATTATTGATAAATATTATGAGAATGTAATTAAATATTTAAAATAGAAAACAAGATTAATTATGTAAAAATTTGAATAGAACACCAAATTCCGATCAAATGCAACCTAATTCAAGTCTTTTCTATTCTTTATCATATTTGATCCCTTTCGATTATATTTATCTAATTAATTTTTATTTTAATGTTTTGAATATATTGAATTTATGAAATTTGAATTTTTAAAAAAATTCCTAACATATTCAACACTCAACTAACATTGCTTAGAATGTTCAACTTTCATCGATTTGGGTTAGTTTAATATTTATTTATTTATTTATTTTTTTTTAAATTGGGTCAATTCCTTACAAAGTTCCAAATCTTTACTAAGCTAAAATGAGTGGTTCAATGGGCCATCGACCATACTTAGTCCAAAGAAAGTTGATATTAAATTTAGTAATATAGAAAATTACTCATATAATGATAATTTTAGTTCTTTTACAAAAAGAAAAATAATCTATATTGCAAAATTATATAAATATATATATATATATATATATATATATATATTTAATAATTCTGTATTTTAGTTAATTATAGGTAACATAAAATAAAATAAAAAAAATTAAGATAAGTTAAGTTTTCAAATGGGGACATTAGGTACACTCAATTGCAATTTTCTATACTATAGGGTCCTCAAATTCCTTGCAGAATATCAAAGGGTTTTAGATTTGCTAAGTTCATCTTATTCAAGTAGAAGTTTATAGAAGCCATTAATCTTCGGCGTAATTATCATCGATTAATTAGATCTATGGCCGCTTGAGCAGAGGAATTCTTTGTCAATGCATCGTCTTCCGATCTCTTCTCTTCCATCCGTTGTTTGGGAAAATCGAAATTAGATTCAATTGAGATTAAATAGAGTTTTCAATATAAAAATTAATAATTTTAGCATTTTATGGAAAATTTAAATTTTGTTTATAATATTATATATATTACAAAATTAGTTTAATTTAAAATATTATAATAAAATAAAATAAAAGACTAAAGCCAAGAGGGATTTTTTTTTTTTATATATAGGTGTATCTAATAACAACTGATATTCAGAGTTAATTTGATTAAATTCGATTTAAATACTCTGAGGTTATTTAGAGGTTAGCGCTCTTTACGTTTATTTATTTATTTTTTTATTCTCAAGTGTCGGAATTTAAAAATTTGAAAGCGAAGAGGGACCTCTGTACGTTGAATCTTTGGATGTTAGGAAACAAGCTAACCAATGAGATGGGCAGTGGGGGTTTGAAGACTGCACAAGCACTCACCCTTTTTCCTTTTTTCCCCTTTAATGCAAGTTGTTTGTGCCAGCTATTTTCCATTTCAGTTTTACTTTATACACAGTCAAAAAGTCATTGATATCACCCCTCCAACTTGTGGTTTTCTCAGGGGCTAAATTTGCCGGACTTGATCGATCTTTAATGACCAATTCTAATATGGGTGGATTTGATCATGGAGATGTAGAAATAATATTTCTCAAAACTAAATATTGAATGTAAATATATAATATGATTTGATGATCATGTTTGTAGAACAAAGAATCAAGAGCCTATATGATGTGTGTATTGGTTTAATGGGAATTGAGCAAATGTAATGGAGGTGACTCTCTTTTTATTCATAAAGACTTCCTCTGTTATTTTGATTAATGGGATTACAGAGTCATATAAGGTTCTCGTCGATGAATCGGAGGAAAAAAAAAATTGAATGTGAGTCCTCCGGAATATGTGAAAGGTTTCATTCCTATATCAAAATTAAATTTTATAGAATCAAATCAAAATTTTGAAAATAGTTTTTATTCGGATTTGAAATAGAAATTACCAAACCTATTACTTGGGTTTGGCTCTTAATTTTTGAGTTAAAATTGGGATAAAAACCAAAACTTTTAAAAATTAGTGAACATATGTATTTTAAAATTTTATTTTGCAAGTAAATATTATCTCTTAGTAATAAAAATATTATCTCTAAACCCCAAAAATAATGTTTTCCTTTTCTATATTTCCTTTTTTAACCAAAAAAAATAAAAATCAAAGAAAAACCCATACGCCAATCGTTAATTCATTCACATGATTGTTGGAATTGAACCAAGAGGATTAGCATCATGTTAGCCATAGAATACATATACACCAACCAAAATTACAGTGGAGATCACAAATCTTAACCATGTTTCATAATGTAATAGCAAAAAGGAAGTCATTGAATTTTTAACATTAATTAATCATATTTTATTTGAGTTGAAAATATAGAATTAACGTAACGATTTATCTAAAATTAGAGTCAAACAAGTAGATATCAACATGACAATGCTCATCTCTCTCTCTTGTGTGTGTGTATATATATATACATATATATGTATATGTATATATGCTATATGCTATAGTATATATACAAATAAAATGTAATATATATTAATAAAACAAATATTAACTAAAGATAAATACATATATAGCATATATATATATATATATGTAATAAATATTATTAGTAAAAGTATGTGAGGTTTACTTATGTGTATATCAATATTTATATCATTTATTAATAGTAATTGTTAATATTTATCTTTTATATGTATTACATATAAAAAGTAATATACGATAATAAAATAATTATTAACTAAAGATAATATATGTATAGTATATATACATATATATATTATTAATAAAAGTATATATGCGATTTACTTATGTATATAATATATTTATATAATTTATTAATAATAATTGTTAATATTATCTTTTATATGTATTACTTTTAAAAATTATTAATAATTTATATGCATTACATTGTTTCATTTGTCCTATATATGTTGTGAAACTTCAACTTGTTTTAATTTTATTAATATATGTATCCTTTTAAAAATTATTAATAATTATTAATATTTTTTAGTTGGTATATATCGAATTTACTTAATATTTAATTTTATTAATAATAATAAAAATAATAAAAAAATTCTAAACCATAAACTTACCCTAAACGCTAAATTCTAAATCTTAAATTCTAATTTTAACCTAATTATATCATGAAAATTTAATCAGCTCATAATTTAATCTTAAATTAATCTAATTTCGTTCGAATTTTGCCCTAATACCTTAATTTTGCCGTAATCTTTTCCTACCCTAAACTCTATTCATGTATGAATATTTAAAAATAGTAATAAATCCATCAATGGTCGTTGGAATTGAAGGAACTTACCTCCGATAGAAGTGGTGCTCACGGTGAAGAGAGAGAAGATGATTTACCTCCGGCTAAAAATGGTATAGCTAAAATTTTACAATTCTATCCTCTTAATTACAGGGATTGACACACTATCTCTACAATGTCGAAAGAACAAATAAAATCTTTCTTTAAGATAATGATGCATTCATTTATGGTTGCATGATTTTTTTCAACATCGAAAGAACAAATGTCTTTTAATTATTGTAGTTTATTATTGTAATATGTTTTAATTCAATTGTTTTCTTTTACAGCAAAGACTTCTTTTCGAAATAAAAAATGACGGTAGTACTAATATATTTGTTCTTAAATCAATTTCTACAAAATTTAAAAAGTATATAGATATTCTAAAAAAAATGATAATAAGGAGAAAACTACCAAAAAGGTTTAAACAAATGTCTTGAAGGGTCACAACTCTCTTAAATGGAAAGACATTGTTGCATATTGTACTCAAG
This sequence comes from Dillenia suffruticosa, assembly GCA_033439265.1. Taxonomy (NCBI): domain Eukaryota; kingdom Viridiplantae; phylum Streptophyta; class Magnoliopsida; order Dilleniales; family Dilleniaceae; genus Dillenia; species Dillenia suffruticosa. Next base: position 15,717,775 of record JAVTVX010000001.1, read on the forward strand.
ATGTGAAAAGTAATAATATGTTTTATTTAATAACATTTTATTTATTTTTATATTCTTATCATAATAACTTAAAATATTTTATAGGAGAAATCTGAATCAGAGAAGCAGAGTCGATTGTAACAAACATATACACACACACACTTATGACTCAAAATCATTTATAAGGCAGGCAAAAGAATAGGTACTGATTTTAAATACTTATGTTCTATTTAATAGTATTTTTTTAATTGCTAACAATTTTATTTTAGGAATTACAGATGGGACATCCACCGGCAAAATTGAATTGCACAAAACTACCCACAAGAAGAAGGATTGTTCATATGTGAATGTAAAATTTGCCAATACGATGGTAAGTGACGTAAATTTTAGATATTATTCATTTTAAATGTTTGTGTTGATATTTTTATAAAAATTTGTATTGATATTTATGCATAGGATGACAACTCAACAAACTATGACAATGTAAGAGTCCATCAATCAAATCGAGAACATAATGCTTCTTGAAGTGATTGGCAAAGAACGTCCGGATAGGGTTAGAGATAAATGGATAGGACCAACACTTATGAGCTATTACAAAAAATCATCATTCTCTCATACAAATGTTAGCACAATCAAAGAGTTAATTGAGGTGAAATGTGAATTGAAGAAAACAAAAATAAAATTTGAATTTTGTTTCAACTATTTACCTCAAATTTTCCAAATATAAAAGTAGCTCCTAAGATGTGGGAAGAGGTAATAAATTAACCTTTTTTCTTTACATAATAGGAATTCTTTTGCGTGACATTTTAGATAACACACTAATTTTTATTCTCCACAAAGTGATGATGGTTTATTTGGTGAAGGTGATGGCTCTCATTCCGTCCAATAAGTTAGTCTTATATCTTGATAGGTGATACAGATTTTGTATATGTTAATTTTTTTTTAAACTTTTTAACTTTTTTATTAATAAAATCTTTATTTCTTTGGTTCAAAATTATGTGTTAATGATTATTTATTTATTTTTTGAAATGCACATTATATTTAAAATAATGAGTTATTTGTGGTTCAAAGGTAATTGTATATTATATTTGTTTGGAATATGAAGTATTTGATGGTTGATAGTTATTTGTTTGTTTGATGGTTTGATGGTTAATTATTTGAAATATAAAGTGTAGATAAAATATGGAGTATGAAGTGTAAATTATGTTTGTTTGATAGTTAATGACAATGTGATGAATATGTTTGAATTAGGAAACTAAAATAATCATTTTTTTAAAATATAGCAATTGTACATAGATTTGTCAATATTTTTGACTCGAAATGTCAATAAATTCTTTAACCTTTGCCGATGTTTTGTGAGTAAACGTTAGAAAATACTCACATATACTGACGTTTTACTAGTCAAACATATTCAAAAATGGCAAAAATTTGTTGATGTTTTATTAGAGGAATGTTGACGTTTGTCTATAAATATCGAAAAATTTCTGATATTTTTTTCCTGATATTTTTTTCCCAACATTTTACTTGACGTTTATTCTTTTATCGTCTCATCTCTTAGTGACGGTTATAAAACATCGGGAGTGAGCGAAATAACCATAAGCAAAGGTACAATTTTTTGAAGTGTCTCTTTAAAATTAAACATATTAATTTTCTTTTTTAAATTAATTTAATTGATATTTTTTCATTAAATTCATTAATTTTAAATTTTCTCTCTTTATAAAATCAAAATTAACTTTTTTATATTTAAAACTAAATTTATTAATTTTCTCTTTTTACAAAGTCAAAATTAATTTTTCGTTTTTAAAACTAAAAACATTAATTTTCTTCTTCTAAAGAAGTCGATTTAATTCAGATTTTTTCTATAAATACATTGATTTTAAGTTTTTTCTTTTTTTGAACATCAAAATTAATTTCTCTCTCTTTAAATGTAATCACATTAATTTTCCCCCTTTAAAAAGTTTAATTTAATTCAAAATTTTCTCTCAATACATGGATTTTAACTTTTCTCTAAAAAAAATTAATTTTTATCTCTCCAAAACTAAATATATTAATTTTCTCTCTTTAAAAAATTAATTAAATTCATATTTTACCCCTCTAAAAATATTTATTTTAAAATTTTCTTTCTAAATATATCAAATTTAATTTTTTAAAATTAATTACATTAATTTTCTCTTTAACATCTCTGGTTACATTGAACTAGTATCCAAAAGTTGTAATTGTAGGGTGAGGAGAATGTAAAGTCTATTTATTTCATCCACGCTAGTATATTGAAGACCAAAGTGATGACATGGCCTTTTTCCGTTGGGCCACGTTTACTGGTACGCACGAGGAGCTGAAAAAAACAGAAACACCAGCCAAAATGGAACTTTAAAATGTCGAATCTTTTTCGACCAACCCATGAGTTACCAAACTTTCCTCTTATTCCCACTTCTCCTGTATGAATTCAACTCTCTCTCTCTCTCTCTCTCTCTCTCTCTCCCAGGTGGACATCAGGGTTTTCATTTAATTACCCGACGCCCATACTAAACAAAACGAAGAACAAACTGAGGAACTAGGAAAGGCTCCTGGTGATGAATTCCTGGAAAAACAAAATTTTTGGTCTTTTCGCTGATTCCCCTTCTACTACACCCCATTTGGACGATGGATCTCCTAAGGTATTCCATCAACTCCAAGTTTTTTGTGTCTATTGTTATTATTGATCTCGTTCTCTGTCGGCTTTTTTTTCTCTTTATTTTTAATTTGGATCACGAGCTCGATCTGTGAATTTTGATCAGCTAATTTTGTCGATCGTTGATCAGTTGATGAGAATTATGGATTTTAGGTAATTTTAAGGAAAAAATTGTCTGATTTTTTGTGTGTTTTTATAATTATTGTATTGTCTATTGTTTTTGAATCCTTAAATATGTGAAAATAAATAAAACTGAGCCTCGTGTTGTGTTTTTTGATTCTTTGACAATTTTATTTCTTGTATTGGTAAAGTAATTTGATTACATTGTTGACTCTAGAGCCCCTCCAGCTGTATAACAATCCTCCAATTTTTTTTATTACATTGTCTGATTTTTGAGGAACCAGATCTTAAACATAAGAGATTTAGTAAAATATAGGAGATTTAGTAAAATGTAGAGGTAGATCTTAGAAAAATTCGATACAAGTTATCTGTAAAGATATGATAGTCAAGGGTTTAGATGGCTTTGGATAGAAATGAGTGGTGTAGGAGAATCCGCATAAATTAAACCAATATCTTTTTATTTTTTCCTTTTTTTTGTTTTTTTTAATCTTTCCTATATTTGTGTCTCAAATGACCTTGGGATTAAGATTTAGATTGTTGTCGGAAGGAGTGGGTGTTACAATTGTTTGAGTGATCATCCTATCTTAATCCATCACTTTTTGCCACCCTTTTCCCAATGGTAGTCTTACAATTTGCGACCAAGATTTGTCTTGTAGAAGGAATTAAATCATCTATATTTATAGCTGAACTGTCACCATCACTGGTGTTTCTACATGCCTTGTGGATAATGACAAACGATTTTGGTTATCCTGGAGCACTTGTCTTGCCCTGATCTTTGTATTTGTTCCATCTGGTCTCTGCTTTAAGAATTGTCTGATTTTGTTGGGATGCTTTGAGCTTGCCGTTGACATTCTCTGGCTTGTATACCCAAGATGGGTGACTGAGATTTGTTGATAGGATGAAGTAATGTATGTAAATGTGAAACAGTAGCCTTGTGTTGTTGTGATTTTGTTTCTTGTTAGAAGGCTTGAAGCGTCATTGTTCTGCATTGTGAGCTAATCATGCTTAATTCTTTCTGTGAGAAAATGAATCAAAAGATTTTGCTTTATTGTTTTGGCTTTACCCTCGTTGAAAGTTAGTGGCAGTTGAACTTGTAATCATCTCATTGATGTGTCTTATAAGACCATATAAGCTACACCTAAGAGCCTAGAAAAGAAAAAAGAAAACAAATAAATAAAGATGGAGAATAATTACTGAATGATCAATGATTGGAGTGAGTTTTAATCCTGTCTTAGAAGCTTCCAAATGGACATGACATGGTACTTGTTCACTGCAACACAACCCTTCATGATGTTCATTCCTTTTGGGAATGACATGCCTCTCCATCAAAAGTGAAATGGATCTTACACTTAATCCAGGGGGAGGATTCCACATGTGGGGGTCCACGCTAAATTGGGTGTGGTTACACTCATGCAATCCATCAATTACATCTTGGAAGGGTTGAAGAGTAACTTGAGGATTTGGTTGGTGGCATGTGTTGTTTTGTTGCACATGTATGGTCCCATCAGAATTGGGTGTAAACAGATGTAATTTGTTCTGCTTTTTCTATTTTTGTGGGCAAACCTGTTTGCTGATAGCAAAGTGGCTTTCATCTTTGCTTCATTCATGTTTAATTCCTAAAAACAAAAGAATGTAAGACTATCTACATGTTGCCATCTTGGACCTTATATGTTTAGTAGAATGCCTTAAGCACTATGTGACCTTTTTGTACTATTTTTGATTGAATTGTGACCGTGCATGTTGTCTGATCCTTGTTAATTGTTACCACTGTAACCACAACCCTTTGAGAGATCATGCCCTACTTGTATATTTGGAAGGGAAAAGAGAGTTCCCTCCAGATCTGTCTTTAAGTTATCTGCTACATCTGATGTGATTTTGGCGTTGTTAAGTTTATCAACCCTAAGCCTATGGGTAGTTGGCTTTTCTCTTGGAAAGAAGATTACTTACTGAATAAGTACGGGCAGCTGCGTGCATTTGTTCAAAGTTGTTTGTAACATTTTTTTTTTTTTTTTTTTTTTGTGTAGGTTAGGAGGTCATATGGGGAGGGAAGACCTTGGTCTTCATTGGTTTCTCTCCTTGTTCCCTCTGCTGGCTCTGATAATTCAATGCAGGATAAGCATCGCCATCTGAAATCCTTTCACTCACTTCCACTGAGGCTGAAGAGCAAAGATTTAGATTTGGAAGATGATCTCAAGTTTGAAGAACGCCCGCCTGTGTGTGAGAACAAAGAACTGGTTGCATGTGATGAAGATCAAGGCCCTTGCTCAGGAAGGAGTACTGATAGATCTGATGTCTTTGAAGAAGCCAACAGTCCTCAGGATTTGCACAAGCCTATGCTTAATGTCATAGACGAATCTTCATTTATATCTGCAGACTTGTACAAGTTCTTGCAGTCATCCCTACCTAACATAGTCAAAGGGTGTCGGTGGATCTTGTTATATAGGTGAGCCTTTCATGAAAATTTTCGTAGTTTATTCTAGAAATTCCTTATCCCTATGTGTCACTGATTTAGCTTTTATTCTTTACTGAAGGGCAGTACCTTGAAACATGGAATTTCACTTCGAACTCTTATTCGTAAGAGTGTTCAGCTTTCCGGTCCTTGTTTGCTGGTATATACTTGCTTCTTTGAGTTCCATTTCTCTGTGAAGTTACACATGTTTTAAGTTCTTTTGATCATCAATGAATTTGCATCTTTATCTTCTAGATTGTTGGAGATATGCAAGGTGCTGTGTTTGGTGGGCTGCTAGAATGCCCTCTGAAACCTACTGCAAAGAGAAAATATCAAGTAAGCTAAATTACTAGCAATTGGCTTTCCAACTATGTGAAGCTTTCCGACTTGGAAATTTCTAATCTCTCTTCTTACCCTATTTGCCTTCTTCTGGCACCAGGGGACAAATCAAACATTTGTCTTTACAACTATATATGGGGAACCAAGATTATTCCGACCAACTGGTTAGCATATTTGCCTAAAAATGTCTTTGTTTGCTTAAGGAGATATACTTGTAGCAAAGCATGCTTTTGTTTCTCAATCTGAATTGGTAGTTTTTTTCCTTTTAGTCACAAACTATGTCCTAGATACTTTGCGTGATGCCTGATTTACTTTTCCTCTCCATTTCCATGCAGGTGCAAACCGATACTTCTACATGTGTTTGAATGACTTGCTAGCACTTGGTGGGGGTGGCAACTTTGCTTTGTGTTTGGATGGAGATTTGTAAGTTAATTTCTCAGTCATTCTGTTCTTGTTGCTGAATATTACTCATGAAATTTAGTGATCTCAAATGGGGGATCATCTTAGCACTATCAGTAATTTGCTTTCACATGCGCATATTTGTTGATGAAGGTTATGTGGATCTAGCGGACCATGTGAAACATTTGGCAACTTGTGCTTGGCTCATTCAACAGAATTTGAGTTGAAGAATGTGGAGGTAATCCTCACATGCTATTTATAACTGTGGCCGATTTACCTTGAATTTCGTATTTAGTTTAATACTGTGCTTTTAACCTGTTCTTGTTGAGCATTTTGTCATGGTCTATGTGCTTTTCCACCGGAGTTTCCTTGAACTCTGGCTGGAGGCAAAATACTGGCTACACTTTTAAACCACAATATTTCCCTTATTGGGTTATGCAAAGTGCAATTCCATAATGATGTTGAATCTGTTTCTAATCAAACTTTTGTTGTAATTTAGAACTGGTATCCAGCCTTCCGCAAAATTTCCCATCTTATAATTCCTTGGTTGAAATGAAAAGGGTTACACTGTGAGGTTTCACCTGCTCGTTTCATAGCCTCTCCCAAAAATATAATTACTTACGTAGAAATCACAGAAGAAATTCCAGAAACTTATCATCTTCTGGTTTTTGCTGTAAGCTCATTTATGTAAGCTCATTTATGTAATCTCGCACTCATGAGGCTGTTTCTTGAAGTAGCATTGTTTTATGCTGGTGCTACATCCCCTTCCAATCCGTTTTCATTGTTCATAAATTCTCATTTTCCACATTGTCGTTTCTGATTGTAGCTTTTGCCAATCTTTGCAGCTGTGGGGTTTCGCCTACTCATCAGAATACCTTTCTTGATGGAGGCATGCTTATCAGTCTAGTCCTAGAGTATTTAAGATGCCATTCTTTGTTCGTTTATTCTTTTCCAGCATTTAAGTTCCCTTGACTAAGGGAACTCTTAATTTAAATAGTACCAGTTACCCTCTTTTACAAACCACAGTTCCAATCTGTAATGTGAATGAGTTGGACATGAGCTGATTGTAAGGGTTCATCTTTCTCATGTGCAGCAACATTTCTTTTTAGTTAAAAAGTTAAAATTATTCACATGTGTGTGTGTGATGCATTTTGTAGTGTACTATTTGGCTTTGTGCAATGTATGTGTGATGCATTTGGCTGGTCATTTGACTTGAAACTTTCCTCCTTACTTCAACTTCTTGGTAAGAAAGTTTCATCCAAATGTTTTGGTTTAGCTGCTACACGCCGTCATAAAATCAAGGAACAAGTCCACCTCTCTAAGGAAGAATTTCTTAATTACTACTCCGGTGTCCCTTTAAAAAATTCTTTTTTTTTTCAATTTTATTCTTTTTTTGTTATTTCTGCTAAATGCTCAATCATAGCACATTAGGGTAAATTTGACTTTTTAAAAACCAACTTGGCTAATTAATACTATTTTTGTTTAGAATTGTAGTTGTTGAATGACTGTCTTAATTTTGACACTTGAAGTGAGACAGGGGGAGTGCATTATTTTATGTATCTGTCAGATAAATGGTACAATCAGACATGCATAATTGTCTAGCAACCGGTGCAAGACAAGCACATAGAAGAGACTCTGGCCCAATCCTAGGGGTTTTAATCGTGATGACTCTGGAGATTGATAGGGCTTCTCATCCCCCAGCAAACCATGGTAATCCCACACAAAAGGCAAACAAGTCATGCAAATTAAGAAGAGAGATCACAATAAACAAGACATGATTCAAAATGATTTTCACAATCAACTGCAAATGTGTTGGTGTGCATGCTGAAAAGGCCGATTCATCTTCTAGTTGTGAAGAGTATATCAACAAAATTGTTTGCAAAGATTCATCTAGGGCCTAGGAATCATGAAGAGATTGTGGGTACTTGCACTTCTATGGTGTTACTGCTATGTGTTCGCTCAAGTGGGTAGTTATGGTCTACATTATACATTCTATCTTTTGCTTAGAAAAGTGTAATTTGAGTTTTAAGAATAAATGTAATATTTGCGGTGGAACACGTAAAAAAGGAGTCCGAAATTTGGAAATAAAAAAAACTACGCTGGGAGAGTCATCCATTAAATAGAGTTCTTGTAAATATTCAAATCGGATTAGTCGAAATATAGATCTGGATATCGATGCTGGAAACAAAAAAAAAAAAAATAGAAAAGGGTATAAAATGAGAGACTACTCTTGAACATTGAGTAGGCTAGGCCGGATGGGTTGGGCCATTGTTGGGGCCAAGGAAAACCTTCACGGGTTTAGGCCTGATTTAAGTTCATGTAATTTTTTTTTTTCATCATCGGTATCTAGATTTTATCTGATTAATCTAATTTGAGTACTGTAGAGTCTATTTTAAGAATTGGTTGTCTCAAATTTTTTTTCGTTATTCCAAAGGATCAAACTTGAGATGTGATACACATCTTTGTCTCCCTTCTCCCCTTTGCCCTCTCCCCTCACTCTTCCGTCTAGCCTATCCACCTCCAAATTGTGCAAAAGAGTCCATCAGTAGTGATCAGAGTCAGCGCGCCAACGATCTCAGTGGAACAGAGGAAGATTTGGACAAGGAATAAGCTATGTGGTGGGTTAAAGATTGATCGGGGGTCGTTTCCCCCTCCATATTTTTAAGTGGTGGTGACCAGATTTTGCCTACCCTGAGCCATCTCATATGGAGTTGGCACATGCAATTGTCAACACAAGTCAACAACTTTGGCTAAAAGCAGGAGTCAACCTTTTTGACCAAAAGGAGAAGGAAACGTTTTTGACTAAAAGGCAGTGTTTTGAAATCGAGATCGGACCGGCCGATCCGACGGGTCCAATCAGGAACGAATCAGCAGCTGATCCGAATTTCTTAACGTAAACGAATTTTGGAAAAATCGATTAAAATCGCAGATTTTTGGGGAGACAACCACAACTGCAAATTTTCGGCGCCCCCATTCTTTTTCTATTTTCTTTCTTCATCCGAATTAATTAATTATTTATTTATATTTCGGAAAGGTCAATATTTTCTGATCCCTATAGCAGCTTGCTTTTTAATGTTTTAGTAAAATTTGGCTAAATTCTTCAGCATCTTAGGCTTAAGTAGACACATCTTTTAACGTTGGTACTCAAAAGCTTATATTACTCTCTGGCAATGTGTTTGTAATAAAAAAACGATATATCATATATATATATATATATTAATAATTAATTAATTATTATTTTGCTTTTAGATGATTTTTTTATTTAGGTATATTTTTTATATTAACATGTGTTGTAATTTATTATAGATTCTACTTTGATATATCCTGCGGATGAAGATGATAACAATATTCAAATTGACTTGTCATATTTTAAAATTAGAAATGGTTGTGGAAATGGCGATGGTGACGATGATGGAAATGGAAATGATAATGAATATGATTTGGATTTGGATAATTAAATTATATTATGTGTTGTATTAGATTTTTTTGTTGTTTAAATTAGATTTTGATATATTTAAATGTATTATTTGAATTAAATTTTGATATATTTAAATGATATTTCGAATTAAATGATATATGATATTTAAATGAATGAATTATATCTTATTAATATTATATATTTTGATAAATATTTGTGATTAGATATATAGATTTTTTAAATTATTAATATATTATAATTTAAATTTATTTATGATGTTACGTTGACTGTCATTTGATTTTTTTCATCTGGTTGGATTAGTTTGACCCAACTCTTGGCGTGACTGATTTGTACTCCGGTCCAGCTTTCAAAACACTGCTAAAAGGAGCTGCTTATCGGATGAACTTGTTAGAAAGAACAACAGCCATGTTGGGAGCTGTAAGCTCGGATAAGGCTTTCTCGATAGCACGATACTCGAGTCTTTACACGATACCGCTTATTATGTGGTAAATCGAGCTCCATCAACGGCAGTTTAGTTGAAGACATTGATGGAAATATGGACCAGTAAGCCAGAAAATCATTCTTTGAAAGTCCAGTGTACATGATGTTCAATACCTAAGAAACTACAAAGCTGGATCCAAAATTTGGGAAATGTTTGTTCTTGGGGGATGCTGACAGGGTGAATGGATATCACATGTGGGATCCCACTACTCGCAAGATTATGGTTAGTGTAGGATGACACATCAGACAAGGAATTCAAAGATGAAATGGTACCTCTTTCGTTTGTTGTAACGGATTTCGAATTAGAATGGCTGGACGTGGAATGAAACAACGCACAAGGCACAACCAAAGTCTTCTTGTTGCAACCTCCTCTTGTTTGCACAAATGTTTATACGCGTGCACCGAGACTTCTTCAATAAACTTCAATCCATGGTGGTAGAAAGAGGCGTGATCATCATGAAATTCCATTTCACGATGGTAGAGAGACGTGACCATCTTGGAAATTTCTTGCTGAGGTGGTGGAGAAGTGAAGCGGGTTGGATCTGGGTCGACCCATCATGGGTGCCCATGTATGGCTTCCAACAGTTAGTAAGGATATTATCTTTGTATTTAGTAAGGATGTTATCATTGTAGGGAATAAGCTAAAGGATAAGGTGTAACGGACATAAGAAGATACAGTACAAGTGGAAAGCAGGTTTGAACAAAAGGATTCTTTTGAAGCTGCACCGGAGCATGAGGTACAAGAATCAAACAGTCTGAAACTCTAGAATCTCATCATACACTCCGCACGGGAACACCAGGTTGGCACTCAGGTTATATTCTGTATTTTAATAGAGGAAGTAGAACCATCAACTCTTCAAGAAGCAATGAACGATGGTCTGTGGAAGGGAGCAATGCATAAAGAAATTGAAGCTCTCCATAAGAACAAACATAGGAACTTGTGCCACTACCAGAAAGAAAAAAAACCCATTGATAAAAAATGGGTTTACAAGGTCAAAAGAAATAGTGATAATCAAATGGAGGGGTATTGTGCAAGATTGGTGGCGAAACAATATACTTAGAAAAGGGATTGACTTCCATTAAATATTTTCCCCTGTGGTTCGACTTACAACGGTCCGAGCAATGCCGGCAATGTGTGCTATGTTTGAATTACATCTTGAGTAATTAGATATAAAAATAGCTTTTCTTTATAGAGATCTCTTAAAATAGAAATTTGTATCACTACAAAAAATATATTTTTGCTGACGCTTTTTTTGCTCATTTTCGATGTTTTATGGCTGTCACTAAAAGGTGGGACAATGAAAGAATAAATATCGGGTAAAACAATAAGAAAGAATGATCAGCGATTTTCCGATATTTACAGACGAACGTCGGTTCTTTGTTGACGTTTCTTCACAAAAATGTCAGCAAAGTTTGGAGATTTTCTGACATGGTTGATAAGTAAAACATTGGGACTATAAAAAAACATCAATTTTGCAATGAAATTTAGCGACAAATTTTTTTTGTTGCAATTTTGCGACGAATTTAGCGACGAAAACTTTTTTAATCGCTATTTTCAACGAAATTTCCAACTAAAAAATAGTCGTCGCTAATTTCCAACGAATTTGAATTTGTCACAAAATTAGCGACGAATTTCGGAATTCGTCACAAAATTAGCGACGAATTTCGGAATTCGTCGCTAATTTTGCTACGAATTCCGCCACAAATACAAATTCGTCGCAAATTAGCTACGAATTTAGAATTCGTCGCTAATTTGCGACGAAATCAGCGACAAATTCGAATTTGTCGCTCGTTTTGCAACAAATTTCGATTTTTGTCGCTAAATTTGAAATATAATTAAATAAAATAAAATAAAATAAAATATATATTTATTATTTAATTATTTTATGTTTTATTATTTAATAAATTAATTTAGCGACGAATTTCGGTTTTTGTCGCTAATTTACGACAAATTCAGCGACAAATTTTGAATTGTCGCTGAATGTTGCGACAAATTTTGAATTTGTCGCTGAATGTTGCGACAAATTTTGAATTTGTCGCTGATTTTGCGACAAATTCAGAATTTGTCGCTAATTTTGTAACAAATTTTGATTTTCGTCGCTAAATTTGAAATATAATAAAATAAAATAAAATATAAATATATATTTTTTATTTAATTATTTTATATTTTATTATTTAATAAATTAATTTAGCGACGAATTTCGGTTTTTGTCGCTAATTTGCGTCCAATTCAGCGACAAATTCGGAATTTGTCGCTGAATTTTGCAACAAATTTCGATTTTCGTCGCTAAATTTGAAATATAATAAAATAAAATAAAATATAAATATATATTTTTTATTTAATTATTTTATATTTTATTATTTAATAAATTAATTTAGCGACGAATTTCGATTTTTGTCGCTAATTTACGACCAATTCAGTGACAAATTCGGAATTTGTCGCTGAATTTTGCAACAAATTTCGATTTTCCTCGCTAAATTTGAAATATAATAAAATAAAATAAAATATAAATATATATTTATTATTTAATTATTTTATATTTTATTATTTAATAAATTAATTTAGCGACGAATTTCGGTTTTTGTCGCTAATTTGCGACAAATTCAGCGACTAATTCTGAATTTGTCGCTGATTTTTGCGACAAATTTTGAATTTGTCACTGATTTTGCGATAAATTTTAGAATTCGTCACTAAATTTGAAATATAACAAAATAAAATAAATTATAAATATATATTTATTATTTAATAAATTTGATGTGTGCCAATAAAATAGGAAGAAGCTTAATGACAAGATACTAATTCAATTAAGAGTTGTTGATATCTATACAGATCGACTATAAAAAAAAAATTATGATTCATTTTGATTAAATTCCTTCGTATTAATGCAGAAGTTCTTCTCTGAAACAAAAATAAAAGAAATTGTGAAAATGGAATCTTGTTATCAATCGATATCCGTGTTTAGTTTAATTAATCCGGCTCTTCCAGATTTTTATTTTAATGATGACTCTTCTAATATAATTTTTTTATTCTCAAATTTCGAATTTGAGATTTGGTTAAGATCTCTAATACCTTATTCCATCAAACCAATTGTTCGTTGATAAAAAAATAATTTAATTCCAAAGTCAAAAGATCATAGTTCTCGAATGAGTAATCGAAAAGGTTTTAGAGCATTATGAGAATTAAGTATTGTTCCTTGAATGATATAGTGCCAATCACTTTCCGACAAACTCTAATATGATCAGATTTATATCTAATCCAATCATAACTTATAGCCAAACATTTCCCCTTTTTTATTTCTTTTGTTCAAAAATGATCGAACGGCATAATAAAAATAACTCTTACTCTATTCACAAATATTTGTTCTCAAATTTTTTAAACTAATCTTAACTTTCAATATTATGTGTCAAATCGTCGCTAAATTTGAAATATAATTAAATAAAATAAAATATAAATATATATTTATTATTTAATAAATTAATTTAGCGACGAATTTCGGTTTTTGTCGCTGATTTTGCGACATATTCGGAATTTGTCGCTGATTTTGCGACAAATTCCGAATTTGTCGCTGAATTTTGCAACAAATTCCGAATTTGTCGCAGATTTTGCGACAAATTCCTAATTTGTCACAGATTTTGCAACAAATTTTGAAATTTATCGCTAAATTTGAAATATAATAAAATAAAATAAAATATAAATATATATTTATTATTTAATAAATTAATTTAGCGACGAATTTCGGTTTTTGTCGCTGATTTTGAGACAAATTCGGAATTTGTCGCTGAATTTTGCGACAAATTTTGAATTTGTCGCTGAATTTTGTGACAAATTTCGGTTTTCGTCGCTAATTTTGCAACGAATTTCGGATTTCGTCGCTAATTTTGCGACAAATTTCGGATTTCGTCACTAAATTTGAAATATAATAAAATAAAATAAAATATTAATATATTTTTATTATTTTTTATTTAAAAAAATTTATCACATTTATTATTTTTAAGTAATATGTTATATTTTATTTTTATTTTATCTTTTTAAAAAATAGTATTATTATTTTTTTATATCTTTTATTATTTTATTTTAAACTAATATTTTATTATTTTATAATAAATTGTTATTTTATATTGTTTTATTATTATTAAAAAAATGTGAAGAAAAGATAATAAGTAAAAAAAAAAAACTTATTACAGATATTAACATTTATCTTGATGGTTACAGGATCTTAAAGGTTTATGGAACGCAGGGGTTCGAACCTTGGTGGAAGCAAAGCAAAGGCAATTTCAAGAATTAAGTGAGGTAGGCACTGTGGGCGCCGGCTCGGGCGGGCTTGCTCAGGCAGACGGGCTCGGGTTCAGGCGGAACCGCATTATTTTTCATTGCTACTTTAGCGACAGATTTTGCGACGAATTTATATCCGTCGCTAATTTAGCGACGAATGTTTTTTGTCCCTAAATTAGCGACAGATAATTTTTCGTCGCTAAATTTGCGATAAATTTGATTATGAAAAATTATTCGTCGCTAAATTTAGCGACGGATAATGTTTTGTCGCTAAATTTCATCGCTAAATTTAGTGATGGATAATGTTTTGTCGCTAAATTCGTCGCTAATAATCCGTCGCTAAATTTAGCGACAAAAATATAAAATGCGTTGCTAAATTTAGTGACAAATAATGTTTTGTCGCTAAATCTGTCACAAGTTTAGCGACAAAAAATTATCCATCGCTAAATTTAGCGACGAATTTTATATTTTCGTCGCTAAATTTGCGACGGATTTAGCGACAAAAAATTATTCGTCGCTAAAGTTAGCGACGAATTTCTAATTTTTCGTCGCTAAATTTTTGCGACGCATAATTAGCGACGAAAATTTTTTCGTCGCTAACGAATTTAGCAACAAATTTTTATTAAATTTTCGTCGCTAAATTTGTGGCTAAGAACTTGTTTTTTTGTAGTGGGATATGTAAGCATTTCCCGACACTTACTCATAAAATATCAGCAAAGGCTAAAGGATTGATTGGCGTTTTAGATTAGAAACGTCGGCAAATCCATATGCAATTGTGGACATTTTACTCTAAAAATGTTTGTAATGGCTTTTTTTTTTTTTTTTTTTTTTAAATAGTTAGTTTAACTCACAAATCTAAATCTGTTTATTACATTACCATCAACTATCAAACAAATATAATGTATACTTCATACTCTAATTTTCATCTATATTTTATATTTCAAACAAAAAATATCAATCATCAAACACTTTATACACCAAACAAAATATAATGTATCCATTACTTTTGAATCACAAATAACTCATTATTCCAAACATAATATATATTTCAAGAAAATAAACAACCATCTACACATAATTTTGAATCAAAGAAAT
Organism: Dillenia suffruticosa; assembly: GCA_033439265.1. Lineage (NCBI taxonomy): Eukaryota > Viridiplantae > Streptophyta > Magnoliopsida > Dilleniales > Dilleniaceae > Dillenia > Dillenia suffruticosa. Next base: position 15,733,016 of record JAVTVX010000001.1, read on the forward strand.
AAATATTTTATTAATAAAAACATAAAAAAGTTTACAAAAAATGTTAATAAACCAACATCGCATTACATACAAAATTTGCATCACCTCTCAAAACGTAGATGGCCCGCTTGGATGGAATGAGAGTCATTACCTTCACCAGATGAACTATCATTATCCTGTAGAGATCAAAAATTAGTTTGTCACCTATCACGTAAAATAATTCCTATTATATATATAAAAAAATTAATATATTATATCTTCTCATATCGCAGGAGCTATTTCCATATTTGAATATTTTGAGATAAACATTTGAAACAAAATTTCAAATTTTACTTTTGTTTTCTTCGATTCATGTCACACGTTGGTTAGCTTTTTGGTAGAGACAGCTTTTGTATCAAAAGATAATTTTTTGTAGTAGTTGGACGGTGTTGGCCAATCCGTTTACCTATAACTCTATCCGGACATTTCTTACCAGTTACTTCTAGGTACACTCTGTTCTCGATTTGATTGATAGACTTGCATTGATGCGACTTGTTAATTTGACATCATTTCATAAGTTTGTTCCTATACATAAAAAAATGAATATAAAAATATTAGTATAAATTTTCATAAAAATATAAGTATAAATACTTAAAATAAGTGATATCTAAAGTTTACGTAACTTACCATCATACTGATAAATTCTGCTTGCGTATATGAATTGTCTTTTTGGTGAGTAGTTTTGTACAATTCAATTTTGTCGAAAATATCCTATCTCTAATTTCTAAAACAAAATTATTAGGAATTAAAAAATACTATTAAATACAATATTAGTATTTAAAATAATTACTAATTTCTTTGCCTGCCTTGCAAATGTCTTTGAAACATAAGTGTATATATGTTTGTTACAATCGGCTCTACTTCCGTGTTTTAAATTTTTTCTGTAAAATATTTTGAATAATTATGATAAGTATATAAAAGTAAACAAAATATTATCAAGTAAAACATATTATTACCTTTTCACATCTTGAGTGCTAGTGTGCAACAATATTCTCCCATTCACAAGGGTTGTGACTCTCTGAGACACTTGTTTCAAATCTCCTCAATAGTTTTCTTCTCATTATAATATTTTTTTAGAGTATATCTATACTCTTTAAATTTTATAAAAATAAATTTGCAGACAAATGCATTAGCACCAGTCTCATTTTTTGTTTTGAAAAGAAATCTTTATTATAAAAAAAACAGTTGAATTAAAACATGTTGCAACAATAATAAAAGAAAAAAAAATATCTTAAAGAAAGATTTCTTTTATTTTTCGATACTGCAGAGATACTGTCCCAGTCCCCGTAACTAAAAGGATAAAATCACTAATTCCTAGCCATGAGACCACAAAAAACGACTGGTATCTACGACTCCTATCCAACAGGCTGCAACTTAATATTGAAAGACATTAGATTTGCTAAGGTCTTAGGTCTCATATGTACTTGAAAGTGGTTCTCTCTTTTTTCGAGTATTTAAAAAAATCATTAGTTATAAAATATGAGATAATATATTAATAAACGACCAAATTCAAAATGTTTATAATTAATACTTAGTACTGATACATTACCACATATAGTGATCTATGAGGTAGAGATACCATTTTCGGGCACTCTATGTGCCCATGATGCTTTCTTCAATGATTTCATAATTCTAATTTCCTTAAGTTTTCCTCTTTCTTGAGATATATTTTTGCCACAAGAATTAAATGTTTTCAATGTGTGTTAGTTTGATATAATTAAACATGTAAAACCAATAATAAATGTAAACTCAATATTCCTTTTCTATATATAAATGTTAATTTAAAAAGAAAAATCAATATATATAATAAATGAATATTATATGTGTAAATAAAATATTAAACAAATATACATATAAAACATTCAAAATAACCGGAGATTAACTAACTAACTAATAATGAATTTAGACTCAACGCTCCTTTTCTATACATATATATGTGTGTTAATTAAAAGAGAAAAATCAATATATGTAATAAATGAATATTATCTATATATATATATATATATATAAAAGTAACATTAAACCAATATATAAATATATAATGAATAACTAACTAACCACTTTTCAAACTTAATATTAAAATTTTATCAATATTAAACTAATATACATATCCATTTTTGTAAAATATGCAAACTTTTGAAATATATGTTGCTAAATTAATTGCAAACTTTTGTAGGTAAATATTATCCCTAAATGCTCAACTCTAAAGATTATACATATATAGCATATAAACATATATATATATATATATATATATATATATTATTAATAAAAGTTTATATGAGATTTATTTATGTATATAGCATATTTATATAATTTATTAACAATAATTGTTAATATTATATTTTATATGTATTACTTTTAAAAATTATTAATAATTGTTAATAATTTATGTGCATTACATATGAAAAGAAATATATGTTGATAACCCTAAAGATAATACTCATATAACATATAATATATTATCCATAAAAGTATATATAGGATTTATTTATGTATATAACAAATTTATATAATTTATTAACAATAATTATTAATATTAACTTTTATATGTATTACTTTTAAAAATTATTAATAATTGTTAATAATTTATATGTATTGCACATAAAATTAATATATGTTAATAAAACAATAAAAATCTAAAGATAATACATATGTAGCATTTATACATATATTAATTATGCATAAGAGTATATATGAGATTTACTTATAATATAGTATATTTATATAATTTATGAACAATAATTGTTAATATTATCTTTTATATGCATTACTTTTTAAAATTGTTTATTATTTTTAGTTGGTATATATTACTTTTATATAAGTATTTATTTTTATTAATAAAAGTAAACAAACCCTAAATACTAAATTCTAATTTTACTCTAAATTCTAAACTCTAAACCCTAATTTTATCCTAACTTTGCCATAATTTTGTCCTAATTTTGTTTTAATTTTATCATACTTATACCATAACAATATGAATGGTTCTTAATTTAACTTTAATTTTATCCTAATTTGCCTAATTTTACTCTAATTTTAATATATATCATGAAAATATGAACAATACCTAATTTAATCTTAAATTAACCAAAATTTATATTTTTTTACCCTAATTTTATCCTAATTTCATCCTAATTTTGTCATAATCTTTCTCTAACCTAAGCTCTAATCATGTATGAGTATCCAAAAACAATAATAAATCCATCAATAGTTGCAGAAATTGAAGGAACTTACCTCCGGTAGAAGTGGTGTTCGTGGTGAGGAAAGAGAGTGAGAGAGAACAGATGATTTATCTATGGAAGAAGATGGTGTTAGTAACAAAATGTATCTCCAGCTGCTTCTTTTGATGGCGGGGCAGAACGACAGCCTCCAATTGGCCAAGGATCTTTAGATTTTGCGAGATTCAACGGCAACAACGAATGGAGAGAACAATAGAGGAAAAAGAGAAAAAAAAGAGAAGGGGAGAGAAAAGAGGGTTTAGGGCTTTTAAAAAACCTTTCGATGTTTCTCCCAAAAATGTCAAGGCATATGTCGACATTTTTAATTAAAAATATCGGCATATGCAATTTAGCTTCCATCGACATTTCTTCTAAAATATTAGAAAAGGTTCCTGTCAGTGGTATTTTTAGCAATAATTACTTTTATGGACATTTATTTTTTCTCTTAAATATTGTGAAAATTGATTTTTCCAACATTTTTGTCTATAAACGTCGAGTAAGAAGAATATTGGCAACAAAATATTTAAACATGGGGCAAAACCGTTCAAACACTTTATTTTTTGTAGTGTATGTTCTATTCATAACGTTTTGAAAAAAAAAAAAGGAAAGGAGAACTCGGCTTGTAGGTTAAAAAATCTCTACACGGTTCAAGGTGTTGGCACAAGAGATTTGATTCATTCATCATGAATCTTGGATATAGTAGACTTATTGCAGACCTTTGCGCACATTTCAAGTGATTTAGTGATAGTGATTTGATTATCTTGCTATTGTATATAGATGACATGTTGGTAATAGACTTTAACAAATGTTGTATTAAAGAATTGAAGGCACAGTTGGCTAAAGAATTTGAGATAAAGGACGTGGAACCAGAAAAGAAGATTCTAGGGATCAAATTCACCGGGACAAAAATAATAGGAAGATTTGGCTTTCTTAGAAAAATTATTTGAAAAAAATCTTGTAGTGCTTCAACATACAAAATTGTAAATCAATTTCTACCCCACTTCTTGCTAATTTCAAGTTATCCTCCAGTATGAGTCCTGGCAATGAAGAAGAGAGGATGGAGATGCCTCAAGTACCATATGCATCAGCATTGGGAAGCTTAATGTTCGCTATGATTTGTACAAGATTAGACATTGCACTAGCAGTAAGAGTCGTTAGTTGGTACATGGCAAATTGTGGTAGAGCGCATTGGAGTTCCTCAAAGAGGATCCTACAAAACATCAAGGGGACCCCATATTTATTGTGTCATTGGGGATCAGACTATATTGTCAGTGGATACATTGATTCTGATTATGCTAATAATTTTGACAAAAGCAAATCCACCACAAGATATGTGTTTACACTTGCCGGCAAAGCTGTTATCTGGGTTTTAAAACTACAGTCAGTTGTGACTACATCAACAACAGAAGCATAATATGTAGCAGCTATACACAAGCCAGTAAAAAGGCAATATGCTTGAAAATGGCATAGGAGGAACTTGGACACGAACAACAGAAAATTTCTATATTCTGCGACAGAGTGCCTTGCATCTTGTAGGAAGTCTGGTATTTCATTCAAAAACCAAACACATATGAGTTCAGTATCACTTCATTTGCAAAAAAGTGGAAGAAGGAACAGTGGATATGTAGAAAATTCATACAAATAGTGATCTAGTAGATTTCATAACAAAGGCGGTCAATACTGACAAGTTTATCTGGTGTCAATCCGCTTGCGGCGTGACAAAGGCGTAAGCATCATGGAAATGACAAGAAGAAAGAGTGGTGTGAAGATCCAAACAACTCTCAATCAAATCTTCAAGTGGGAGATTGTTGAGTTGGTACATGTAATTATCAACAAAAGCCTACAATTTTGACTAAAAGAAGAAGCAATTTTTAACTAAAAGGAGAAGCTAACATTTTTTAACTAAAAGGGGGAGCCACAATTTTTGCATCGTTCTTCGGTGCAGCATGTTAAAGAATGCTGCACCTTCCATTAAAATTGTAAGCTGGTGTAGCTGTAATAGAGTTGTGTTGCAGACTTCATAACATTATAAATAGTCATAGAAGCGTATGACTTTTACAGATTTCACTAAAAATAAAAATAAAAATAAAATTGAGAGTGTTAATAGAAAAATATTAGAAAGTTTTTCTCATAGTTGTTTCTCTTTTATAAATAGGGAGATTGTAATTCATATCAGAGAGTTGAATGACTATTTTTTTGTGGTTTTTTATCCTAATTTGTTCGTGGGTTTAATAACTGTGTGTTTTATTATTATTCATTATTATTTTTCTTAAATATATTAGTTGTGATCAGTGGCGTACCTACATAAAATCCACTTGATTTTCTAAAATTCAATTAGTATGTATGATCCATATCTATTTTGCCCGTACTTAAAACTAATTCATTGATTGCAATTTTAAAAAATATTAATCTATAGTTATTATTTGAACAAATATCTTATAAATTTTTTTGTATTCATGTCTCTGGCTCTTAGGTTCACCGCTGGTTGTGATACTGCTCTATCTGGTCCGATTTCACAACACCTCTGGTATCTGTTGTGTTCCTTTTTTGGTTTTGATGTGTTGGTGGTCGATGGCAACCTAATGTTTAGAGCAGGTTCCGCGTTTACTCATAATGGTCTATTTTTGTCATAAAAATCTCGTCATTTCACGATGAATGTTGGGAGAGACAGTGGTTAGGTTGTATCAAGGTCCTCTGATGGTTTTGCTTAAATGGTTTTCATGATGGTTTTGAGCGTCTTGTTTTGGTTGGGTGGTTTTTTGTTTGGTTTTATGTGTACTCAACACTGGTTTGAGGAACAACACTTATTGGCGTAGGTGAAATGGACACTTTTATCTCTTAATCAGATTGGGAGTTTGACTATCCCTAATCACGAAAAAAACAATGTTGGGAGACCCGCCCCAAAAATGGGCCTTGCAACGGTCGATTCAGATTAGTTGGAATGAAATTCTGGATACTGGGTTTTAAGATGTGTCTTTTATGACCCGGTAGTTTAAAAAAAAATGCGGTACAAGTTCATCAAAATAAATAATGAATAAAAATGCATAAATTATACAAAATAAAAAAAATAAAAATTTAAATATGCTTGATTGAAAATCAAGTAAAATACATGAACTTATGATGTTAGTGACCCTAAAAAGAATGCAACCACCAACCCCAGCTCATCTATATAATTGGCAATTACGGAGGGACACCAAGGGCGAAGCTAAGGGTTGTTGGGCAAATGAAAAAAAAAAAAAAAAAAAAAAAAAAAGATTAACATGTATATTTATTAGTAGCATTTTAGTAAATACAACTAAAAGTTTCAGACATGAAGCTGATTCTTTAAATACTATCCTCTTTTTTTTTTTTCCTGAAAATTATAACTTCTACCCTATGATCCTCTGCTTTTTGTACCTCTCTTTAAAACAACTAAAATTATAACTTCCTTACTATGATTGTTGATATAAATTAAGGCACCAAACATTCATTCTTTTTTTTTTAATAATGTAATATTTGAATATCGGATCATCAGATTGAAAGAATGAGATGTGACCATCAGACTGTCCAGCATCAAACATTCACACCTTATGCAAGTTTAACTGAAGTTCATGCTTAGAAATGAGAACTAATATAAGGGTGCTGGAGCTTGTCATTATAAAGCAAGCACCGATTGATCATGTATCCGATGATGAACTCTCTAAAATCCTACACAATCCTTATCTCTAAAGATCCAAATTGTGTGAGATGACCTTCAAAATCTTCTATTGGTGTAGAAGACAACTGCATGCGGTTGATTCCTTTATGCAAAAAAATCTTGGGGGATGGGGTAGGGATAGATGCTACCATGTGGGAGAGATCTTACCTTGAGAACACTGCATTACCCTTTCCATACCCTCAAACATTTCGAATATATGTTTCGACTTTCACATAGCTTCGGTATTATAGTATAGAATGAAATAGTTGATTCGGAAGACAAAGCATTGTCCCTTTGCTTTGTGTAAATTTTCGTTAAGACACTCTTTCATGTATGCAAGGCGATCGAATTTTGCCAATGATGGTAATATTGGAAGCTCTTCCAAGCCGATATGTGCCGCCATTAAAGGATGGATAAAGTATATGATTTGTGTGTGTGAAAACTATGTGGGGAATAAGGCATAAGGCATGTCATTTCTTAGTCAAATTCACAAGACATGTTGAGTGCATTATGACTGCAACGTGCATATGGATTCAGCAAGTCCAGGCCAAGAGGGAAGGGAAAGAGATTCCTGTGCAGTCTTCTCACTTTGAGATGTTTTTGATGCCAAGCAAAGGTAGCTAAGCCTAGTAGCTATGTCACTTGGTTAATGTAGAGCTGTGCTTTGGTCTCTCCTTTACACTTGCAAAGGGAATCAATAATGGTGTGTGGAGCCCCAAGTGGGTTTCACATTTTGTTCGTACGTATGATCTTTTGTTGCTTTAATTATTTGCTAATCTCATGGGGTTTTTCCCTTTAGGGAATGTCCTAATTTTTTGGTGATGATTTTCAAACTGTCTTTTTCCTTAACCCCGGGGAATGAAAAGGGGTGTCTTTATTCCTTTACCCTACCCTCATCGTGGGTATTCCATTTACTAGAAGCTATGAGAAAATTGATTAAATTAGATATGTGGAGTGATAAAATTGAGAAATCGAACTCATAAAAGAAATAAAAGTTATTAAAAAAAAAGATTTTAACAATCTTAATATCTGCTGAAAATTTTCATATATAAATATATATGTTACCTCTAATTTAATACTTTGTAAGGTGTTTTTTTTTTTTTTGTGAGGTTTATCAACTTGACAAAGTGACATAGACATAGAATGAAACAAAGAAAGTGTTTTGTTTAGGAAACTACGTTTGTCTCGAGCATTTGTTACTTTCTTTTTTTTTTTTTGGTACCATTATTAGACCACCAATCCAGTATTTAAGATTTCCACCCGACTAATCTGGGTCGACCGCTTGCAGGGCTCAATTGAGAGACAGGTCTCTCAGTGCTGATTTTTCCTTTCCTATGGGAAATCGAAATCTCAACCATGGTTAGGGGGTGTCAGTTCTTCAACCATAATTAAGAGACGTTAGTTTCTGAACCAACTAAATTATCAGACGTTGATAAAACATTTGTTACTTTCAAATAATAGTCTCAACAAATTTAAAATATTGAGAACCTAACCAAAAGAAGGGTAAGTATATAAGCCTAACTTGGAGTCCTCTCTTTTTCTTCAAATGCACAGACAACGAGATCTTAAGAACCGGCAATGGTTAAATAGCTTTATCAAGCTGGATTGTGAAGGAGCACCCCACTGTCATGACTTCGAGACACGAGTTAAAATCGTGGAATCATATTCTATTTATTTCTTGAGTTAATAAATTTGACTTTTTCGGAGTTTTATGCCCTCTTGAACCAATATATTTGAAAAATGATATGTAAATTTAGTAGCAAGACACTAGAATCATTTAATTAAAGTTTTGAGTTCAAATTTTATAAATAAAAAAATAGATATCAAGAGAATCGATTCTTTAATTGAATCTCATAACTACTGAAATCGGATTAATCAGATTTCTATTACCAATATTCAAGTAACCAAAAAAAAGCCCCAACATGCTTGTTTTCTTTTTGAACTAATTTTGTCTCCTTCATATTAATAAATCTCTATAGTTAATAGTTTTATATAAGAAATTACCCAATTCAATTACTTGCTACTTTTATTGTTCGATATTCTATTAAGTTATCCACTCAAATTAGATTTTTAATAAATTTTTAAGTTGCGTGTAACCTAATTATTCATTTTCAATTACGTAAATCAATAGCTCAATTGTAACAACTCAAATCTCCAAATAATTGAAATATAACAGTTCAACCAACGCCATTTCAATTTTTAAAATCCAAAATAAATAAATAAGGTCACTCCATCGCTCCAGTTAAGGGTAACACCTTAACCAACCCGCATATCGTCACCCATTTGTTTACTAATTTTACTTAACAAGAGCAAAATCACACCCTATGGTCTTAATGAAATTTGTCATCCACAAAGTGATTTTTTTTTTTTTTTTGGTTTCACCATGGAAATATATTTTGACTAATTCAGTTCAAATATTTACAGACCATATTTAAGGGCGACTATCTCAATATAGTCTTTTTTTATTTTTAAATTTTGAATTTGAGATTTGATCAACAGATCTAACATCTCATATGACTAGACTATTGTTCGTAGGTGTCATCCACAAAGTGATTTATTAATATTCGTAGATGTGATTGATTATTTTGTAAGAAATATTATGGTATTTCTGCTGAACCCCATGATTGAGATACAATTCCCTAATCCCTTTTGGTCTTTTCACTCAAAGCATAGAGTTTGGAAGCCAATACACATGTAATCCTGATCATGGCTTTAGATTCTGTAAAAGGGACAAGTAGAGGGTCACTTTCTGCACCTTAGAGAACAAGCACAGATTTAGACATAAGAATCAATGGAGACAATGAGGAAAGCAACAGAGTTGTTGACGTGCTCAAGCTCAAGGAACCTCAACATTAGCTAAGACCCATTGTTGTGCAGACTAGGAAACATTGTGGTCCCTTAGGCACAATACCTTTATTCTCTCTCTCTCTCTCTCTCTTTCTCTCTTTTGTCATTCAAGGTCTGTCTCTGTGTTTGTCTGTGCATGCATCTTTTTATTTTAAGTAATTAATGTCACAAATAAGAAAACTATTCAATGCTTTGAATGTGACATATGCCATATCTCCTATTCTCCAATTCAAATTTATCCATATTTTTCTTTAGGTTTTCAATTCCATGTCGTGTTTTCAAATGCTTTTACTTTCTTCCCAAGTTGATTCAGCACATTTCTCTTCTACTCTGTTAACCATATGCCATTATGTATAAACACGACTGATTATGTACGTAATTGTTAGCATTTTTTTAAGGAAACAAATTCGAATTATATTGATTACAGTTTATTTACCAACTAGATTGATCGGAACATTTTAATAATTTAACTAAAAATTAATCAACACGTGTTAATATAAACTGTTTAATAGTATTGTTTATTATAAATTTAAAAATTTTAGTTTTTTTTTGCCGCATATTTCGATAAACCTGCAAATATTAGCAATTTTTACAGTTTTCTATCAACAAACATTTAGAATAATGAACATTTAAAGCCAAGCCAAAGTAATACTAAACAGATAGGCAGCGAAAATAGGAAGGCAAAAGAACGAGTAAAACTACAACAGAACAACCAATTAGTCAATTAAGGATATACTACAAACTACTAAACAGTAGACAGCCAAAAGGGAGAAAGACAAAATAAAAAAAAAAAAAAAAACAAGTAAAAACCAAATTATAAAAAAAAAAAAGAAATATATTTTTATTTTTAATAAATTTCGAATGAGAAGATATAGAACTACCCTCACCCAAAAAAAAATTAAAAATTTAAAAGATGTATATTTTTAAGCAAAATTTTTCAAAAAAAATTCAATATTTATAGATAAAATTTATTTAGTGAGTTTATTAATAACACGTGGTTTGTGAAGCATTTTATCTGTATAAATATATTTATTACTGTATAATTTCGTAATATTAATACAGTTATATATGATTACATAAAATTAAAATTAACGAAATAATTTCAAAAATTTCCGGAGACAGAACCCAAATTTATATAGTTAAATATCAGGAAAATTGAAAAATTAATTAAAAAGGAAATTCCCGCAGACGGAACCGAATTTGACTAGGAATTGGAAGTCCATAAGAAAGCAAGGAGAACTGCTGACAAAGCAGAGGAAAGGAGGGTATAAGTGTAACTTCACCAGAAAAAGAGCGAGGAATTCTGTTAATTGCTTGGTCAAACCATTTTCTGCTCATATGTCCACGTCATGAAGGGTGCGCTAAAAGTGCCACGCAAGCAGGAAATGTAAACTCTTGGCCCATCGGGCCTTCCGGGGCCCCACACGAGTCGGCCACGGCTGACGGCTATGTACTTGTACGGAGAAACTCTCTCTCTCTCTCTCTCTCTCTCTCTCTCTCTCTCTCTCTCTCTCTCTTTCTCTCTCTCTGTATACCAAACAGTATAAATATAAACATAACCCAAATACAGCTCTAACATGCTAATTTTAAAAAACGAACACCTTCTTTCCCTCCATCTTCTTTCTAAAATGGAGTTATGTTTTGCTTCATTTGTTATAATTAGACATGTGAAGAAGGTAAGAGAAGGTTTTGGAAACCGTATTAAATTCTTCCAGTTGCTATTCTAGGAACCCAACCCCCTGTCACAAACAAACAAGAGAGAGAGAGATAGAAGAGGTTTAGATTCTTGTGTTTGGATTTCTCTCTTCTTCATTACTATGTTACAAGACATGGTTCATCCTCCGGAGCTATATCCGTTGGTGATTATCCTCACCCTCAATCCTTCTTAATATCTTTTTTAAAATTTTGTTGTAATTACCCATCCTTGATTTTAACTCAAATCCATGTTTTTGTTGATTGTCTTTTCATTTCTTTTTCTGGGTTCTTCTTTGCATTTTCTTGGTATTAAACATCTTGTGATGGTTATCATGTTTCATGTTTGTTATCTTTTGCACAATTAGGCATAAACACCGAGAGGGTAAACACTAATGCAATAAAGTTGTAATAAATTTTACCCTCTGAAATCGTAATAAAAATAAATATAGCTTATTCCGAAATGTATCGATTCAAAAGTAATTAATAAAATTTTTACTATAGTTATAAGTTCATGGGTAGCCAAAATTTATATGGAATTATATTTCATGTTTTCGAAATTGTAACATATTTTGGTTGGTGTATGAAGTTTTTGTTGTTTCTTCAATGGGTTCAATTCCAAAGTTCTTCTTTTGGTGTTTTTCATGCTTTGTGCATTGAAGCTTTTACTTAAACTATTTTGGGGATTTTCTGCATTCACATGCGGTCATTTTCTAGCATACCCAAAATGTTTTTGATGATACAATGTCTTGGTCCTTGGTTTCATATTCTTGTCCATCAAAAATGTCCCAAGGCACTAAGACTATCCTAATCTCTTATCTTAAACTACCCTACGCAGTGTCATTGACCTTATCTTTTACATTATTATGGAATAAGTATAGCTTTGTATGCTTTCCTGTTAAGCTCTCTTTGTTTGATTCTTTTATTCATTTTAGATCAGTAGAAAAATGAAAAAACGATAAAAAAAAAAAAAAAAAGGCTCTCCCTTTGTGTTACATAATGATTTTCAAAGTGCCCTTTTCCCAATTCCAAATATTTGCTTAAATCTAGGTAATTTTCTATATCATGAATATGATTAACATGTCTTGCAACTTCGTTGTTTACTGAGAGGTGATTTTATTGCTCTTGCAAGTACACTTAGCTTTGTTCTTACAAGTCACATGGGGGCACTTGCAGCACATCTTTTTCTAATTCCATAAAACATCCATCATTAAAGCATCCCTCTCTTTGGAGAAGTGACATGTTTTTTTGTTCAATAAAAGCAGTTTGCTTGGTGGGTAGTGGTCATACGCATTTATATTGAGAGAGAGAGAGAGAGAGAGAGAGAGAGAGAGAGAGAGAGAGAGAGAGAGAGAGAGAGAGAGAGAGCGAGAGGAGAGAGAGAGGGGGGGGAGAGAGAGCGAGAGAGAGAGAGAAAGATTATACTTGAGCAAGATTAGTTACGAGGAAAAGATTTGTATCATTTGATCTCTTCCGTTGTTAATTGTGATTATAGTTGTTAAAATACTAATTTTACCTTTACAATCTTAAGATTTTTTTTTTTTCCTTTTTCTTTTACTTTTGAACCAGTCTGCTAGAATTCTGATTCTAGCAATCCCCTTGAGCTCGTGTCCTTAAGATCGTAAGTCATTAATATGACATCTATAACCTCTTCTTTCGTGGGAGATAGACTTGCCCTTGTTATGGGATGTATGACTACTCATGCATCAAACTTGCAGTACTATGAGGTTGTCTTTAAGTCTTTTAATCTTACTAACACAAAAGGAAAATCTTTCATATGTTTATTTCGATCTGATCGGTGTTTCTTCTTCTTTGCAGGATGAGATTTCGAGCCCGCTCAGTGCTCAGATCTTTGAGTTATGTGACCCAGATTTATTTCCAGAAACCATACAAACTTCTGAAGTGACTTCTTCCTCAAATTGTGCACAAGAAGACAACTGCTCATACACTACAAACCTGTCTTTCCCTTCTGATCTAAACAACTTCAATTCCCTCAATGATACTAATGGCAATACTAATGCAACCGCCACTACAACCAGCACCGCCACCATGGCCACCACAACTTCCCCCATCACGATTGAGAACAATGTTAGCAATCTCTCTGCCCTCTTCGATGGTCAAGAAGAAGACATTTCTGCCTCCATAGACTTCTCAACATCCCCACCATTCTCTGTTGCTCAATTCACTGAAAACCAACAAGACCAATCTGACTTCTCATTGCAAACTACTACTGCTAAAACTATTACTAATCCTTCTACTCCACAAGTCTCATTAATCAATCCTGTTGGTGTTGAAGGGCTCCCGCAGTTTCCTTCAAGGGACAACAATGTTGTCCCTCTCATGGGACCTCCATTGCCAATTGAAGAAAATTGTCTGTCGACTATGCGGTCTTATGTGCATTTGAATCCCTCCTCTCCTTCTTGCTCTTTCCTTGACCCTTCTTTGGCATCATACATGCCAGGAACTCTGAATTCCACCCTGTCTTCTGCTGACGCTTGTGGGATTTTCCCGGGAAATCTTCTGATGAGTTCTGAAATACAGCCTCAGGATTTGGATTTCCAAGGTGATAATGGTGGATTGTTTTGCCCTGAGCCTTTGCCGCTGCTTTTTAACCCTGGTAGCCTTCAGGTAAAAAAATCTCTTCTTGTAAAGATGTTAGAATTCAATTTCTTTGCCGTTGAAAAAGAAGAGAAATAGAAATCCACATTAAGTATGCTTGTAAACATTTTTTTTTTTTGCTGCACTTGGTTGACAGACACTTAGCAATGAAAGCCAATCACTAGCGAATGGTGTTGGAAGTTCTACTCCTTTGGCATCAGAGATCTCAAGTTTGGAAGACTCTACCTTCAAAGTTGGGAAACTCTCCGTCGAGCAAAGGAAGGAGAAGATTCATAGATACATGAAAAAAAGAAATGAGAGGAATTTTAGCAAGAAAATCAAGGTCTCTCTCTCTCATATTTGTGCTTGTGATCATATATTCTGTTGGCTTGAAACTCCACCTCTAGCCTAAAATTCGGATTGTGTTTAACATGATTGAAGACTAATATTGTAGAATCAAAATTGGGACTTTACAAAAATCTTTAACAGAAGAACTTTGAAAATCATAAAATTGCATAGACAGAATCAAGATTTTAACAACTACTACACTAACAGATGAAAATGATAATGCAGTATGCATGCCGCAAAACACTTGCAGACAGTAGACCTCGAGTGAGAGGAAGGTTTGCAAAGAATGATGACTTTGGAGAGGCCCATAGAGCTACCTCAAGCACTCATGAGGAAGATGAAGATTATGAAGTAAAGATTATAACCTTTTACCCAAACAAGTTCTCATTTGGACCAAATTTAGAAACTGACATACATATTTTTATTGTTTGGACTTCAGGTAATTGTGAAAGAAGAAGACGACATGATTGATTCCTCAGACATCTTTGCACACATAAGTGGTGTAAATTCCTTCAAATGCACCTATCCAATCCAATCCTGGATTTGATTTAGTTCCTATTCTAACCAAGGTCAAGCAGCATTCTACAGTCTACAATTTTGCAGGCCCCGTCTTGGCCAGGATTCCTATTGCAGGGTCCTGGGTTTAGTAGAACTTGAATAATTGGGTCATTACTCTTGGTTGGTTATTAGAATCAAAAAAGAAAAAGAAAAAAGAAAAAAAATTATGTGCTTAGACAATAAAAAGAGATCTTTTGTAGATAACATCATCTCTTGTATTGACTTTGACAATTATTTCTGTGTCTACGAGCCAATGGCACTTTTTATTTTTATCTTTTTAACTTGCTATTCCAGGGTTTGTGAAGCAGCTTTGCATGTAAACTATGCAGTTTTCAATTATCTGAAACACAGTGGTCCCATTAATACAAAAACCAATTACTAACAGGATTTTAAAATCAAAACCTATGAATGTAAAATGATCATCAGAGAGATTTTTGCGTTAGAATTGTGTTGGCAAATGCATTTCCGGCTTCTTTGGTATAGTCTTTAGTGCATTTTCTTTTGAGAATTCTAATGATATACTAAATTTTTTTAATTAAAATCTCGAATTTAAATTTTAAGAATGGAAAAATAGGTGCTAAAAAAGCCAACTCATAAATTAGACCTCACAGTTGCTCGTAAGACTAGTTGAGGTTGTGGCGGCCAAATATATATACCTTTTGGAATGTGAATCCTGGACCTCATTATATTTTGGGCTCACCATTGTAGGCCCAAGTTCACTCTCTATTCCGGCTTTGAGACATTTATTTGAGTGATTACTTTGAGACATTTATAGTGAAAAGTGATGGGAATGTCTTGGTATATTTTGAATGAAAAGAAAATAGTATTTGAGGTTTGAGATTTTTATCCTCCTCAACTTATGTATTCAATTCTCAAGATGGATACTTATGAAACTGGCCGAGTGTTTAATATTTGGGATGTCGCTTTATTATTCAGAATTTTAGGTTTTCGGGAGGACAATAGGAGCCATCATGAGTTGCAATTCCACCTTCCCACTCCCAAAAATGGTGCTGCCGGAAAAGACCTTCCCGTGGGAAGAAATGAAGCCTCCAATTCCGGGGAAAGGGAGAAGAGAGGAGAGAGGGGAAAGAGGAGAGAGAAAGAAGAGAAGGGAGACGGTACTCCAAATCGACTTGAAGGGCATCCATGGAGGAGACAATTATGTGCTTTGGTCCTCCAACATAAAACATACATTTGACTTCACTAAAATTATATTGTCATTTGATCCCTCTTCATATTGTTATTCCGACCTATAGCAAGAAAATAAACCCCAAAATCATACTAAAATCACAAAAACTCCCAAAAACTTTAATCTTTCTTTCAATTATCCCCCTATTTTTTTTTTTTTTTTTTTTGGTTCCTCTTATGACTATATGCTAATTGCTACCAAACCCCTGGCCCAACAAATAATATTCGCATAAAAGAGACAATTTAGAAACAGAAATAACGTAATACTTCAAGGGGTCTCATTTTAGGATTATTATAATTCAAATGGTTAGGCAGAGCCGCAGAGACTTTAGTAGGCATAGCCTCACACATCAAGCCTCCCATGTCCATACCAAACTTGTCCTTGTCCTCAAGTCTAATCTTCAAATACCGTGTTTGGTCGAACCATGAAATCACGGAATCAATCAAACCAGGTATTTGGTTTTGAAAAAAGGTGATAACAGCAATTTTCATTGATCAAGTAATTAGTTGTTTAGTAATTAAAAATTTTTAGATAATCCACTCCTCCCCCCCCCCCCCCAAAAAAAAAAAGCAATTAACGTTACTATCTCTTCGTAACGAGTCTGGTCTAACGGGTATTCTCTTATTATCTTAGATTTTCTTCATGATTTTAGGATTTTTTGTCCCAAATTATCTATAAATTAAAAAAAAAAAAGGAGATTTAATTAGTAATAAAATCATATACGCTTGAAATTTAACAAAATTACAAGAAAATATTTTGGACAACGCCAAACTCCAGATATTGAAAATCAAATATTTCCAAAATTGGGTGGAATTAGGTTTCAGGGCGGGTCCGCCATATCTAGAGTAAATCAAGGAGGCCAAATTAGACTAAGGACCCTCATTGTGAATGGACTGAAGAGGGAAATGGTAAGTATTGTTCATGTCTAATAATACCCAAACTCCACCTATCCAAAATACAAATGATTGACTACAATGTTTTGCTCAAATGGTCATTTATATGACCCAAAACTTTTGGATATCATAAGTATTTTAAATTTAAATTTGACCCTTTTTCTATTACATAATCTCACATGTGCAGGGACTACAACCGTTGGCATAATTCCTCCGCCTGTTAGGTTAATAATTTATTAGCTAGGTTAATTTCTTTTTCTCTTTTGGTTTATAAGAGGGGTTAATTCAACAAAATTCAATTCGATTTGAGTTAAATTTTTAAATGATAAATTTCTTTCGATATCTATTTTTGTTATATATAAAATTGAATCGAAACTTTGTTTAAAGAGTAATCATACTCGGAGCAATTAGCCAATAAGATTCAGTTCAAGTGATATCAATGCTTTCTCCTTTATAATAGACTTGAATTCGTATCTTACCGTAAAAAAAAAATACTCGGGAGCAATTAACTTTGTTAGAGAAATTGGCCTATGATATCCGTACTCTCAATCCAACCCAGGGAGTTTTTTTCTCAAATGACCGCAACCTCATGTTGATTAGCTCTATATATATATATATATATATATATTTTTTTTTTTTTTAAATCCATATATTGATTTCCCTCTCGCAGCAGGTAAACGCCCTCCACACGCCGCTCGCAATTGAGCAAATTTCTATATCATTTATAATTAGTATAGAAGAAACCATCCTAAATACAAGTCTTCAATCATAGTTAATACCCAGTCATATTCAAGAACCAATTGCCATGCACTTCTCTTGCAAGTAGAAATAAGACCAAACCTAATGGCCAACGGCTCCATAGACATAATCGAAGCAATGCCAACGAAACAAGAAATTCAAGTGAAAAATAGACCTAAATCAAATCGAAATTCAACCGCTTACAAATAAAAAATCAAAGTCTTTATATCAACATAAATAATTGATGTTAATGAATTATAACTCAACTGATACCATTTCTCCATTCTTCTATAAAGATCTCGAATTTGAACATTCTATGTATAAAAAAAAAAAAAAAAAAAAAAAATTGGCATTTTCAAGTCAAAGAGCTTAGTATTTATTAATGTTATTACACCCCCCCTCCCCGGAAAAAAAAAAGAACAAAACAAAAGGGACAACGAACCAAAATGATATATTGTGAGGTAAAGAGATTTTGAAATTTTTTTTTTTTGGGTTCATTTTGGAGGGCTATGCCCCTTGGGTGAGGCTAAGAAACCCAAATACTATTCAAGCAAGTGGGCATTGGTTTTTGCTTGTATTTTTCTTTCAAAATAACATTTAACCATTGCCTTTCTTTTAATAGAACATTGCTCTTAGACTTATTTGTAAATTAACTATAATTGATTTTATTTAAAAGTTATAGCTTGTATTGCACGTCTCAAACCGATAAACCTTATAACAATATAATTTACTTTTATAATCTTAAATACCATTTTAAAATATAAGTAGTTAATATCTAACTGAATTAAATGATAATTAAAAATCAAAATATGAAACCCAATTGAAACCCCTACAAACTAAATTCAATTTAGTAGATTTTGATTGCAAGCAAGAGAACTCTTGCTTGGAAGGAAATTTGAAAAATATCTTGATTTGACAAATGAAAGCTAGCATGGAAAGGGAACAATTCATTTTCAATTAAGTTGTTGGATACAAGAACTAACAAACAATGTCCTCATTCTTATTTATCTATTTCTTATATAAAAATTATAAAAATTACGAAAATGAAAACTCGGGAAAAACACTTGAACAAAAGTTCTTTACAACTCGACTCGGGTGTCCCTATAAGGATATTCTTAATTTTTTTTAATTGCAAAATCATATTCACACTCATAATTGGGTCCTTAATTCTTTTTTCCTAGATTTAGTAGGCCCCACTTCCATATAATCTTAAACATAATCCTTTTTCAATGTTTTATTTGAAATTTATTTTAGTTGTCAATTGGGTAGGTAAAATTTTGAATCCTGCGACCTTATTATAGTGGGAATCCAAGATTTGGATTTCAAAACAATGGATGCAATGATAGGGGCCACCATAGGGCTATGGTGATTTGATCCAATTTTAAATAATTGAGACAGACAAAATTTTATCTATTTAATAAAAAAATTCAACTCTTATTTTATAATTTTATAATTTTTTCATAAAAAATTTATTTAAATAAGATAAAACAAAAATGAATTTAAATATATAATACATGAAAAAATGCGATTCATTGCCATTATCATAAATCTTGAGATACCCTCCCAAAGGTTGAAATGGGGATTTGGGTTAAGTCTAGGTTAAGCTCCAAATTATTATGTTTATTTTGTGTATTTGATTTAATCAAATCATGAACTCTACGATTCGGCCACCTTATTTTATGAAGGTAGAATCTGAAAACTAAATTAAAAATTTCCTCTTATAAAGAAAAACATATATATATATATAGCTATCACATTAATATGTTTTGATATTCACATAATCCTTAAATTGGGTCACACCTAATATTTCAAATGTAAGATTTATAGTAACTCTTGATTATTTTTCGACAGTAATTAGAGAACCTTAGCTTATTTGTAATTTTTCTCGTTTTATTTATAATATTTTATGATTAAAACGTAAATTTTTGTAAAAAAATATTAAATTTTAGAAATAAAAGTCAAAATTTACTGTTGAAAATGATTTGAATTATCATTAATATCACTAATTTTACTAAAAAATTCATTTAATTTCAATTGAATTAACTTTTTCATTAGTTTGTCTCTCTAATTTTAATATCATTAATCCTTAGCTCACTTTTTTGTTTGAATTTCAATTAGAATGCAAACCGACCTATTTTATGAAAAATCATGGGTAAAAACTATAATTGAATCGTGTTGATTTATAATTCAATTAATTAAATGATAATTTATTTAAACCGATTTATTTGTTCTTTAGATTATGATCCAACTGCAATCTGATCACGATATGGTATGATTTCAATAACACTGGCTTTTACTTTTTCAAACAGAAAAATAATTAATTTGTCTCATAAATCATTGGAACAGAGAAATGTTCCACAAAAAGGAAGCATTTCAACATGGAAGGCATGGACAAATAAGATGAAGAAGAAGAAGGATAATACAATGGCCTCAAGTTCGTACGGACAAAACAAGGAAAGTCCAAATGTCTTTTTCTTTTTTTTTTTTTATTTCACAAAAATGGTGATTTATTTTTCCAAATATAAAATAAAAAGTGGAATGGGAGTGTTCGTCCCATTTTTTGGGATCCCAAATTTTTTATTTTCATCGGGATGTTTTGTTTTTTTCATTCAAATCTTTTATATTTTTTAACCCCTTTTTATTTATTCGGATCCTTTCTTCTTTTATTTTTTACCTGATTTTGTTTTGAGAACTTTTATTTTCATTTAAGTCATTTTTTCCATTCAAGCCCTTCATCTCTCTCTCTCTCTTTTTTTTTTTTTAATTCGGTTCCTTCCTCTTCTTTTTCACCAGGTTTTGTTTTTCACTTTGGTTCTTCCTTATTTTTAGACATAGATTTTTTTCTCCCTTTTTGGCTCCGTTTGTTAATTATAGGTTTTTTTTTCTTCCTCTTTTTTTGGACTTTTGTTTATTCAAATCATTTATCTTTTAATTTTTTTTACCCTTTTTTCACTTAAATTCTTCATTTTTTTGACATAGTTTTTCTCCCTTTTTTTGCTTCACTTATCTATAACGTGCTCGGATGGTCGTTCATTTATTTTTTAGACCATAGTTTTTTTTTCCATTTAAGTCCTTCCTCTATTTTTTATCATTTTTTTTTCATTTAGACCCTTCCTCTTTTTATTTTTTTATCCATTTTTTCCCTTAAGTCCTTGATTTTTTTGGATATAGGTTATTGATCTCACTTGTCCATTCAGATCCTTGCTGAGTCTTGACCCAATCTTTTTTTTTTTTTTTTCATTTGAGATCTTCTTCTTTTTTTATTATTGGTTTTTCCCCTTTTATTTTATTGGCCACACATATTATCATCTTTTTATTTTTAGACTATAGTTTTAATTTTTTCCATTCGGATTCTTATTTTTTTTTATTTTTGACCCGTTTTTTCCTCTTAAATCTTTTGTTTTCTTTTTTACATAAAATTTTCCCCTTTTGTTTTTTTTCCCCACAAATGATCGTTCCTTTATTTTTATTATCTTTTTACTTATTTTCCTTTTTATACTCCATTTGTTAACCTTTTTTAGAACTCTAGTAGCTACCTTATTTTTTTTCCTATTAGTAGTATATGTCTTATTTTTTATTGATTTATATAATAATTTAGTTTAGATATTAAGTTAATTATAGATCTAACAAGTGTTCGTACAATGTAAAAATACAATACACACTTTTGGATACCTCATGCTAACTTTAAATATAAAAAAAACAAGGTTAATGGGTGTGGTCGTTTTCTCACATAAGCAACATGTGATATCTTTTTAAAGAAATCAAAATGTTGTATGATTCTATACATGCCTCCATTTAGTATTTGTTCATCATTTCCATCTGTTGTTTTACTTTTAAGATTTAGGATCTAAACATTTTTAGGTAATATAAAACTCAAAAATAAAATTGATTTGAATCATTTTAATTTCAAAATTTAAAAATTTTTAAATTTGTTAAAAGAAATTTTAAAATTATCGAAATAATATATTACTATTAAAATATTAATATTTTTATTATGTTAATCATAATTTGATAACTATATTATAAATTTAATAAATTATAATTATTTTTAATTATTTCTTTTCGTTGGATACACCATGCATCACGCGTTGTGTGCGCGTTGTATGTAGTAAGGATGAAAACGCCCTAAATGCAGGCAGCATTGGGCACCCCCAAAGCCACAGGGTCAACTTTTTTGGTCTCATCAGAGTACCAATTCCCCACTAACCAAATTTATGGGTAGCCCAATTGGATGAAATGAACTTCCACCACTTGTTTTAATTAAAGGAAACTTCTTACCTTTTGCTCTTCCCCCCCTTTATGCTTTCATAAAGTTTACAATATGATTTTTGCAAAAGGAAATATTCTAAAATATATGAAAAAGAAAGTTCTTTTCCCCATAAGATTCTCAAATATTTTTACCCTAAACAAATTGGATTACCAAATTAAAGTGATTTAAGACTTGTCTACAATGAGAGTCTACATACCATGGAGAATCAAAGTCTTGCTCTCCATTTTTTTATTTTTATTTTTTTTTTTTTTGGGATTATCCTAAATCAAAGTAGTGGCAAGAGCCATGTGATTTTGTTTTAAAACTTTAAGATATTTTTCATAAAAATTTTACATTTAAAAAAAACGAGTTTTTCCTTTTTTTTTTTTTTTACAAGTGAATTTTAGTATGAATTGGTTAGCAACTTATACGAGATATTAAAAACTAAATTTCGAGTCAGGATTTAACTATTAAATTTTTAATAGCATATTTTTAAGGGAAATTGAATTTTAAATCGAACTAAATTTTAGAAAAGAAAATTGTTAAAAAAACCCGATCGAGAACTTAAAACACTACAATTTTAGACCAAAGATACTAACTAGATGCCGAACTTAAACTTATGTTTTATTCACAAATTCATAGTCCAAGTTCATAGGTTTTAAAAAGTATCAGTTGAGTTATAATTCATCGATATAGAAACCTTTCATTTTTGTTCTAGAAATTATCCGATTTGCAACCACACGACGAAAGGCCGAGTTGACAAAGAGAAGAAGGAATAAAAGACCTTTATGATAAATGAATGGTTCATCAACTACTACTTGGCAACTGCTTTAACAACTGGATGAATGACTACTTTTCCTAAAGTAGTAGAGAAACATTCTCTTTTAACTTTCTCCCTTGGAGAATTTGCTTTACCAAACCTCATTTAATAGGCCCAATTTTGTTCTAACCTAATCATCCATTTCATTTTTCTTTTGCTTCTTTAAGTGTAATTGGAACTCTTCCCATAATTTGGAGATTTTAATTATATAAGTAAAATTTGCAAGAAAAGAAATTTGAGGAATTGTTTTTGGATTCGTCATTTTTTTTTTTTGAAGTAGTCGTAATTGAAACCAAGATATTTGTACAAACTACAAAAAATTAGTATGAAAGACGATATGCATTTGAGTTTATAATTTCATTGAGAAGAACAGTAACTTTTAAGGAAGGCAAACAATATAGATATTTTTTTATTATATATAAATCGTAAAAATTATAAAAATATGTGTGTTTATAAAAATTCAAATATTAAATATGAACTTTGAAAGAGTTATTTGAGCAAACAAGATGTCTCTACAAAGACGACAATATTTGATATTTTAGAGAAGTGGAAACATTTATACTCCCCCTTCGATCTGCATCTTCATTGTGCTCCTCTATAAATCAAAATAGCTATACTTGATTTATTGAAAAAATGACTTACCATATCATATCATCGAGGTATTTTCATGGTTTTGAATCTATTCTACAATTTTTGATTAGGGTTTATGTCTGAATTGATTTTTGGAATTGTAAAAATGGTTTTTGTTCTAGAATTGGAAGAGCCAAACGCCACATTCATTTTATGTGTTTGATTTTTGAAACTAAATCAAAATAAAAAACCAAAACTTAAAAAAAAAAATCATAAAATCAGAATCTTGAACCAAACCATAAAAGAATCGTGAAAACATGAACAAAAGACAATATAAAAATTATTAAAGAATAATTAGAATTCAATAGGAGCCAAATTAAAATCGAATTAAAATTAAAATCATCCGGTTCTATAACTGAAATCGGATGAATCACAAATGTCTGATAATTCAGTTGGTTTGGGAACTGACGTCCCTTAACTATGGTCGGGATTTCAATCCCTTATGGAAACGGAAAAATTAGCGTCAAGACACCTACCCCTAAAGTGGACCCTACAAGCGATCGACCTAGATAAGTTACGACGAAATTCCGGATACTGAATTAGTGGCCAAATCATAATATCAAAAAAAAAAAAAAAAAAAATCGGGTGAACCCGTTCGGTTTCAAACACGATTCTATCTTTTGATACATTTTTCTACCAAATTAGAATCGTTCGATTTTTGTTTAGTTTCAGTTCAGAATAAGGACCCTTGGACATGTCTGGTCTAGAGCTCCCTCAATGGCTAGACGCTTTCCAAAGGAGAAAAGAACTACACCCGAGACAAATCCTTTTTATTAAACTGTTACGAAGCACCATAGTTGACTTGTATTAACTTTTTTTTTAGTTATACTTTAAGTATGATATCACCGTATTAATGGAGAAAGATTTATACCATTAGATTGTTCTTTTGGGATCGACTCGTATTAACATTTTCTTTGATGTTTGGTGCTACTAAGAAAAACTCTAAGTTTATCTCAATTTATATTTATTTAACTTGATCTTACTCATAATAATTTTTTTACTAGAGTAAAAAAATTCTTGAGAAATATCAAGTTTACAAATTTAAGTTGAATTTTCTTATAAAAATTTTAAAATTATCATTACATTAAAATCTTTTATATTAAAAACCCCGCATAATTGTAATTATGAAATCTCTACTTTTTCATATATACAATCGTATGAAAAATGTTTGCATTTCTGTTGAATTATAAGAACAGCAAAAAAAAAAAAAAAAAAAAAATTGTGAGAAGTTGATTTTCGGGTTCTTATTGTCTTTTGATAAAACTTCATTAATATGATCACTCAAGTGATGGTTGATTGGATCTAGTCATGCCTGAAATTAATTAATTATAGTGCAAAAATCTTTTAATGCTTCAATTAGCAATTTCTTTTTTCTTTTTTTTTTTTGAGATTTATTGGTGCTGAGGTTGTGTAATAATTGGATATCTTAGCTATTATTATTATTATTATTATTATTATTATTATTATTATTATTATTATTATTATTATTAGATGAACAAAAACCTAACACCAAATGATCAGAATTGATTTGAGTATATTCATCGTTAATAACTTATAACTAAACTTGGTATTGTATTATTTTTCTTAGAGATTTTGAATTCGTATATTTTCTGTATATTAAATTTTGAGTATACATACTAAAAGAAAGAGAGACCATTGTTGTAAAATTTGATAAGGAGAGAGTAAGATTTTATATTCGATACCTTCATTTCATGAAAATAAAAGGGATTTAATTATCAGAGAAACAGAGAATAGAAGTGAATATAAAAATATGGAATGTAAATGATTTATAATTTCCATACTTAATTTTGTTAATATGGTATTAGAATCATCGATTTTTAATTAATTTTTTATTTTGTATTTTAACATTACTGATATTCATTCTTCAAAATTTATGTGCAATGTTCAGATGTATCACTTCAGTATTCTTTCGATCTTTATCGTTAGTTTTTTTTTTTTTTTTTTTTCATTTTTCTTGATTTTAGTATAGACTTAAAAAAAAATTACGATGGTCCAGATTGTGGTCGGCGCTCCTATCATGTTTCTTTTTTTTTTTTAGGTACCATGGTTAGGCCACCAACTCAGTATTCGAGATTTCGTCCCAACTAATCTGAGTCGACCGCTTACAGGACCCAATTAAGGGGGCAGATCTTCCAGCACTGATTTTTCCGTTTCCATGAGGGATCGAATTCCCAACTATAAATAAGGGGTGTAATTCCTGAATCAATTAAAACCAATTGAGCTATCAGACATATTATGTTTCTTCTATGAACATCTTTAAATTCATATCTCCAAAATTTATTTTATAGGTTTAAGAGAAGAATTACTATCTTCTTGTTGCCTACATTCAAGTAATTTTCATTTTATTATATATATTCGTTACTAAGGATAATACTAAAAAAATATTCAATATCAGAATAAATCAGTAAATAATTTAAATTTAAAAATATTTGAATTTCTTTTTTTTTCTTCTTTTTTCATATTTGTAATAAGTATGAATTTATAAATACCTAATCCAGTATAATAATTCATTAACATTAATGTTTTTATATTGCTTCATGCTCAATTTCTTAACATTGGGGCCTGATAGCTCAACTTTCGGCTAAAGGGAAGAAAAACCCCATACATGAAAAAAAAAAAAAAAAAAAAAAAAAAAAGAAGTGCCCTAAAAGCTAATAAATCACACAACACAAGCATAGTTGCAGATTTTGCGGTGGGTGAAAGCAAAAGAAAAGAAAGAGTAAATGGAAATTGTCAAAATTGGATAAAATTTGAGGCCGCCCACCCACACAATAAATCTGTGAACAAAGCAACAAATGTGTAAGACTTTAATACCAAATAAAAATAATAATAATAATAAAAAAGAAATACCCAAAGAACATTCCAAACTCTTCCAATGATTAAATTCAAGAATGTAACAAATAAACTTCACTTTCTCTCTCATCTCACATCTCACTACTCACATGTCCTGGAAAAAGGTAGATAGAGAAAGAGAGAGAGAGAGAGAGAGAGAGAGAGAGAGAGAGAGAGAGAGAATTTATGGGTGGTGGGTATGGTGGAGACGAGATGCTTGAATCAAAAACCAAATAATTATGTTCTTTTTTAACCTTAAAAATAAGACTAAGCTATCGAATTTCATGTGAAGCGTTTTAATATGTAAAATCATGTTATAAACTTTCATCACATATTTCTATAATTTTTTTTGAAAAAAAATTCTCTTTTTAATTACCAATAAAATTATGTATTTAGAAATATTAAATTATTTTTTTATAATATTCCATTCTATTCATTTATTAAATTAATTTTTAAAAAAAATTTTTACTCAACAAAAAAAGAAAGAAAAAGATTTAATTAATTTTTAATTATTAAATATAATAAGTCAAGAAATTGCGTCTGCTAATTTTGGTAGGGAGGTGAGCCTTTCGTGCGCACCAGCTCACACACAACAAAATGCCCTCCCCCAAAATCTCTCCCCCCTCTCCCCAACAGAAATTGCGTCGCCAGCCGAAAAGTTTCCTCATCTGTCTGTGTCTGGAGCTTAAGCCAAAGTGGTAATTTGGGTTACTTAAGCCAAAGTGGTGATTTGGGTTTTCTTGTCCCATAAAATTCAATTCAGAAAAGAAAGAGAAAACATGAATAAAATTATAAATAGAAACATGGGTTTTGGTGGGCGCCTACAAAAATGGTGGAATCAAAAATGAGTTTTTGTCAACTAAACGTGGCTTACGACCCCAAAACCCCCCATTGATCCCTCCATTACGCCACGATCACGCTCTTTGTCTCTGTCTCTCTCTCTTTCGAAAACAGAGTTCTCCACAGTTCAAATTTTCTTCATTTGTTTCCTCAAAAACAAAACAAGGGTTTTGCTTTTGTTTTGTTTTATAACTTCCATTAAAAACATAAGTGGCAGCAACACGGCCTCTCTCTCTCTCTCTCTATAAAACAGGGTCTCCTCGGTTCAACTTTTCTTCTTTTGTTTCCTCAAAAACCAAAGAAGGGCTCTATTTTATAACTTCCGTTAAAGTACAAGTGGCAGCAACGCGGCCTCTGTCTCTCTCTATAAAATACATATTGAGTCATCTGGCTTTTTGAAGAAGAAGTTGATTTTGAGCTCTTGAAGCTGGAAATTTGTTTCTTGGATCTCCTCCTCCAGGTAGATTATTTAAAAAGAAGTACTTTGTTGTATTTTTAATTGTTAATTTATTCTGGCCTTGTCGATTGATTGGGGTTTTTCTTTTTTCAAATATTTTTTTTGGGGCTCTTGGGTTTTTGCCCGCCAATATTTTTGGTAAATTTTTTTTACCTTTCTTCATGGAGAATATGTCTTCCAGTTATGGTTATGCTAATTGATTTCTGGGTTTCTTTTGTTTCTGTAAGGTTTGGATTTGCAATGAAATAATTGAATTTTTAATTTTCTTTTTGTTCTTGATTTCATTCATTGTGGGTATTTGTGCATCTATTGTGTTTTAGTACTTTATAGATTTGATTAATTCACTTTTTTTTTTTGAGGAACTTTCTTGCAGAGAGTATGATTTTGGGGAAAATAAAACCGACTGATTAAGATTTTTTTTTTTAATCAAAGGTTATAATTAATTTAAAAAAGAAGAAATTTTGTTGAGTTGATTCAAGCTAGATTTCTACCTGGGATACTAATTTTACCTTTGACCCAGTTTGGCTGACAAATGTAAGTCAATGTCTTTCTGGTTCATCAAAATGTTTGTTGCATAACATATCTATAGAAATATGTGTACAACCCTCTGAACAAATAATTATTTATTCCCAGTGTTTGGTAGGAGGAGACTCGTCAAACAATTCAATGGAACATCCCAATGAGTTTATAGCTGTTAGAGGTTTTTCAAACTTTTGTGTTCCTTCTCTTCATGTGCCAGAGAGATTACAGGACCAATTAATTATAGATTTTCTAAGTTCACGCCCTTGTTAAGACTATAAATTGGTTAGCAATTCCTTTTCACATGTTGGTGCTTTGCAGGGTTGCAAATGAATCAAATTGTTAGTGAGTAGGCTCATTAAGAACTCAATTCGACTTGTTCATTTAGCTAAACGAGTTTGTGTAGATCACAACTTTTAGATTTGATTATTTAATAGGCCAATCTTAGACATAGGGTTCGAAATATCTTCTACTCACTCATTTGCAGCCCTGCTTCTTTGTTCCCCTTTGTTTTTTTTCCTCATTGCATTTGATTGAAATCTTATTCTAAGCATAGCGGTCATAATCATTTTTTGTTTGTTTGTTTTCATTTTAGTTTTAGTTTTTAGCCTTTTTTTCTGTGACAAGAATATGAGACATAGCATTCTTGCCATTCGGATTATTTGTCGATCTGTAAAGCACTAACTGTAGGTTTTTTTTTTTTTTTTCTCTCTCTAGGTGCCCGTGAAATGGTAAAAAGTCAAATTTCAGGGTGAAGGATTATGGTTGTGTGTAATAGCTGATGTTCGGCAGCTGAAAAATGGAGGATAAACTAGTTAATGTGCAGAAAAATCGGCAGGTGGAAGAAGACTCTTTGGATGGCCTGAGCAAAGGCAAGGATACTGCAGAACATCACCCATCAGATTTTCTGTATTCCAAGTCCGCAAAAAGGGTGAGAAGAATAAAAGGGGAGCATACCTTGATATTAAATATAAATAAGTCACCAAGCAGGGCATGTTGCCTTCAGAAGTCATCCCTTCAGAGTGGCCGTGGCTTGGACTATTGGATTCCAAAGCATATTGTGAGTCTTGACGAGAGATATCTCCGTCGGTGTTTGAATTTGATATATATTAGTGCATTTAAAACTAGCCCTAGCAATATCTCTCTGGATTTAAGCTACTCAAAAATAGGCATTCTCTCGGACAGCTTTGACAATTTTACAACCAGAAGAACTAGTTCACTAGGTTTGTCAAGGCTTGTTTCCCAATGCCCGTCAGCTGGTGCGACTGGCAATGCAGTTATAAGCCCAGCAGGACAGTGGATAGTGGGTTTTATTACAGGGAGTAGAACAACAAAGAACTTATTACAAAGCCCTTCGTCCCGCCAACTGGGCACATTAGCTAGTGACACAGGCTCTCCAATGGCTAGATCAGTTGATTTTAGGGAAAAAATGCATTCTGATTATACAAGCTCTCTAGTTTCCCATAAGTTAGAGAACGATATCGTGG
This sequence comes from Dillenia suffruticosa, assembly GCA_033439265.1. NCBI lineage: Eukaryota > Viridiplantae > Streptophyta > Magnoliopsida > Dilleniales > Dilleniaceae > Dillenia > Dillenia suffruticosa. The sequence continues at coordinate 15,762,646 of JAVTVX010000001.1, forward strand.
CTCAGAGAAACCAAGAATATGGATTTAAGGCTTCACATAAGAGGCTTGACTCATCGTCGAGCACATTCTCCACATATTCGGATCTGTTCTCCTCATCTTCTGCGTTTGGAATGGGTAAAACTAGTCAAGGATTGCTCCAATGCTCATGGAAGGCGGATTTTCCATATTTTGTCTTCTCTATGGATGATAAGAAGGAACATTATTCTGCCAATCTGATGCAGGTGGGATCTGCAGGCGATAAGGCTACAGACTACACTTACTTGTTTCATTTGAAAAGTCATGGGAAAAAGGAGCACAGGGTTAACAATGAAGAACCATATCTTGTTGGTAAGATGAAAGTGCACGCCTCTTTTGCTCTCTGTCCAACAAATAATATGAAGATTATGGAGACCGAGTGTGTTTTGTTCGTTGGTGATGAGAATAATATGATGGAGGTGCAAACTTCAAACCAGAAACACAGCAAGAATAGGAAGTTGTCGAAGGTGGTGAAAGTGTTTGGGAGTGGTCATTCCATCAGGCACAGGACTCCCTCCAGTTCTGGTGGATCATGTGCACTTTTTGAAATTAACTCTAAGGAGCCATTCCAAGATTCAGGCAGCAATCTTAATGCAGTAGGTAAGGTCAATCTTTTGGAAAGTACACTTCCACCAAATCTAGAATTGGCTGCCATTATTGTAAAACAATACCTCCATGATAGTCATCAGGAGGCAAAAGATGGAGGTTGGGGCTTGAAATTTTTAAAGAAAATTGGGGTTAAGCAAACCAGTGTCTCCAGAGACACCTCAGTGCCTACTGAAAGTTCCAGAAATAGTGGTGATTGCTCCACAAGCATCGATATTCTGGTCCCTTCAGGTGTACATGGTGGGCCGCAGACCAGAAATGGTGGCCCGTCTAGTCTTGTTGAGAGATGGAGATCTGGTGGACATTGTGACTGCGGTGGCTGGGACATTGGTTGCCCACTCAAAGTGTTCCATACCAAAATAACAAATGCAGATCTATTACCCAGAGTGGATTCTCAAGGACACTGCAAATCCTTTGTCCTAAGCACCCAGGTTGGTTGATCAACTTGTATTATTTTTGTTAGCTTGTTTGCATGCTTGTATTCCGTTTCCAGTTTCAAACATTAGTGAACTCCTGCTTGCAATGTTTTGGTCATTCTAAGCTTCTATCATTTTGCTAGAATATGCCACAGCAATTTGACGATCGACAACTGTGGGGTGAATCCTTTGGTTAGAACCTTACAATGATACAGATCTGGGATGCTAATACTCATTTGTTTGGTAACTTTTGCAGTGGAGAGTATTTTCCTGGAGGATGTAATCTCATGCTAATTCCCACTGTGCCTGTTCCATCAGTTTAAAATAATCTTTAATTTTCACGAATTTACTTTACTAATTGCCTTCAAGTTGATTACATGCATTGTGCCCGAGGTTATTCTCTGGCTCCGTGGTCAAGAGTAATTCTGAGAAGCTAGACATGGAAACCAGCAATAATGTTTGTCCATTTTCTGACTGGGGAATCTGCATGGACCTACTTTATTTGCCAAAGCTTGTTCATTTCATGCTAGCTTAGCTGTTCATTGTTTTTACTACAGCAAATGTCAATCTTTCTAATTTTACTGAATAGTGAAGTATGGTGAAGAAGAAGGTTCTGTAACTTCTGCATTTCATACTTCACTCATACACCATAGGATCTTCACAGTAATCTTGGTCTCTTCATCACGTATGAAGATGTTTTTGATAATTCAATTTATGATGGAAACCTTGTGCATGCATGTGCTTGATTAAGCATTGATGCAATCCTTTTCCTAATTTTCAGGGTTCAGAGCTCGAACCACCTTATTTCAAAATGGTGAACATCAATGATGGCCTGTATTATATTCATTTCCAATCAACTCTATCACCATTGCAGTGTTTTTCAATAGCGGCAGCAATTCTCCACATACAGAGTCCCCAATTCCGGCCAAAAAATGTACAGAGTTTAAAGTAGAATATGGACACAGGTATTGATCAGGTCTTTAACTTACACAATAGTTCAACCAGTAACTAGAAAGTAAGTTCATATAGCCCAGGAAAAGGAGAGGCTTGTTCATATGTTTTGTTATATGATTATTATTTTTGGATTCTATTTTTTTGTCAATTTTGTTAGTATTTTGTGAGCCATGGAATTTATAAAATGCCCTTACGCAAAGAAGGGAGAGAGGGTAGCTAACCCCCTCCCCTGAAATGATAATGTCCCCTGCAATTGCTCCTTTAGTATTAATTTCTAACTTTGCTATTGTCATTACATGTGATATTGTCTCGAATTTTTCCCTGTAGGTTTGGTTTGAAACCTAATTTGCATGAAGAGATCTACCTTCTCCATTTAGTCATGTAGTACTTGGTGTAGGTCTTGTGTATATGTTGTTTTTTTAGGGTTTAGTGGTTGCTTTGAGAGTTTGCTTAATTTTACTTTTATTTGTTTAATATTACTTTTATTTGTTGCTCTTTGACCATGAATTTTACTTTTCTCTACTTGTGAATGACTGAACTTAGGTTTACAAAATGATTTGATTTTTGTTCATATAATTTTGTATTTTTCACATAATATGAGAAAAGAACACATAATGACATATCAAATACACATTGGCCCAGCTAAGCTCCAATCCATCGAAAAGAAAATCACACTAACATCCTGTAGGTCTAGTGAAATGACACTATACTCTCTTAATTAAAATCTCGAATTTAAATCATTGAAATATGAATATGAACACTAAGAGAACTGCTCCTAATTGAGCATCATAATACTCAAACCGAATCAGTCTAGTAATCACGATATCGGTGGTAAAATATTTTTTTAAAAAATCACATAATATTTAAATTTAACACTTCCGTCTTCCATATTACTCAAGAGAGTTTATTATTGTATCAATTCTAAACATTTTTTTAAGAGAGATGGAAAGGAGAATCAATTACATTTTCGGTAAAAGAAAAGGCAAAACTCAAAACGAAAATAGACATAAATAATAACAAGTAACAACCTCGCAAGATGATAAGGGATCAGTTTCCAAACATTTTAGGTGCAAACATGGCCTAGTTGCCTTGCACTTGAAGGACCAAAAGAGCATCCCCCAGTTGCACGTTACTCCAGATTTGCACGCTCAACACCATTTACCATTCAAAGGTGCTTTCTTTTGCTTCTCACTTTTTGCTACGAGGTTTCAATTTTATTGTCATTTAACATATCCTTAATAAGTTTGTAAGTTATGAGAACAAAAATATCTTAGAAAAGGGTGTTTTTTTTGTTGTGGAATACAAAATTTGTCATGCACACAATTGTAACTAAACTACTACAGGCACTAGAAAAAGAAAAAATAATTAAAAAAAAAAGGAACTTGGGCATTGCTCTAAACATTCTGTCCCCTCCAATAGAAATTCTGTCCTCTTATACCAAAAACCTAGAGCGGACTCTCTGTTCTACTTGTCCCTCGACATCCTTAAGTGACAGAACGCATCCCTTATGGTAGGCGGGACAAATCAGGGCCCGTCCTATCCCCACAATGATGATGATGTTGACGATGACGATGATCCCCACAATGAACAAGGGATGGGATGGAAGCCCCCTATCCTTTAAAAAAAACAGTGTTTTCTTGTGGGTTTTTTTTTTTTTTTTTTCGAGAAAGAGAGAGAGAGCTAAAGCTTATTGGATGAGAGACATCTTAGCCCAGATGTTCAATTGTCTTTGAGGATGAAAGAGAAGTGAAATCCTAGCCATCATCGATGTCGTCGATTGTCTCTACTGTATCAGTGTCTTCGCCGTTGAGAAGAGAGATCACTACCATTGTCCAGTCGTCTTTGAGGAGAGATTGAGGAGTAGAGAGAGGAGACAGGGAGAGGGTTAGGTGCGATGAGCATGAGCTGAAGCGAAACCCTTTAGCATTAACATTAGCATTTTTTTTCAATCAATTTACTGTTCTACCGAGAACTATTGGTACGAGCAAGAGGGAAAGAAGCTATTCTTCTTCTTTTTTTTTTTTGGGGGGGGGGGGGGGGGCGTATATTTCGACTCTAGTCGAATGCTATATTGATAATAAATATCTGTAAAGGAATTTCCTGTGAATTCTATGAGTTTGCGCTCGACCAGCTTGGCATGTGAGAGAAGACACTCAAAACAACGGAATTGACAAATGACTTTTGAAACCTAAAAAGGGTTGGCAAAGAAGGAATTTGGAAAGATCCTAAAGAGGGTTCGGCCTAGTTTCAGTTTATAGCAATATTTATTTATTTTTGTATTTATGTATTTTTTTTAAATAAAAGTGTGGTGGTAAACGGTATTATAATTCCTTGGATGTAATCATACAAATTTCCACATATCATGTAATGTTTAATTTAAGATATAATTATTGATTATTTAACAGAATAAGACCTTTTATACTATAAAATGGATTAATGAAAACATATTTTATATATTAATCAGAAAAAGTTCTATTATTGGTATTTTCTTATTACATATTGGAGTCTATTCTATTTCATGTCCTTCCTATCGAATGCTCTCTCAAAGTGAATCTAATCGGTATCAATTCCTTGAGGCGGTGACGCCATGACGTGCTGATCTCTATCAATTAACAGTCAAATTAGTGAATAAAGATATCAGATTTCTTAATTAAGTTTTGAATTTAAAATTTGAGAATAGAAAAAATTAAATTAAGAAAGTTTTTCATGAATTGGGTCTGATAATTTTCCAATCAGATTAATCAAAATATGACTCTGAATACCAATTAGTTATTTAAAAAAAAAAACAAAGGGTCCCGGTGATTAACCAGTAAAAAGGGTTCATCTATCAGCAGTGAGGAGCCTTTGAGCCCTGCCAACTCCTGTGCCCTTTTGTAAAGGGCATTGCATTGAAATATTAACAAGATCAAAGGTGGGCCGCGGGCAATCATACCCCGCCCAAATTTTAAAAAATTTTGCTAATATTTTCTATGATATATTGCCCCAATAAAAATTTATAAAACAAAACAAATCTTAAGTTATTATTCAGTAAAAATAGATGTATACGTATATGTATATAAAAGGAACAATAAAATAATGTGTCATCTTTTCAAAGCCCATAACTTCCAATCTTGGTACCGCAAAAGGGAGGAACGAACGACCAAAGATCAATTGCATGGAACGTATCATTTCTATGTCATCAACGTTTATAGAAGGGTTAAGTATCACATACCTCCTTTTCATATCTTGTTATCATTTATGCATAAATATTTAATCTATAGAAAGATTTGAAGAAAGATAATTTAATATTTGATTTTTTTCCTTTTTAAAGAAAAATATGATGACAACAAATGGCATTATCTTGTTTTAGCATTTGGGTGGAAGATTAATTTGGGGGTGGGGGAGAGGGAGAGCGGGGAGAAATAAACTCTTTTAACTTGAATGGTCGGGTACTCTATTTTCTTAACAAAAAATTTCGAGTTTGAATACTGAAAATGATAAAAAAAGATTTAAAAGCGTTAATCATTAAAATGGGTTTCACAATATTCAAATCAGATTAGTCGAATAAAATTCGGATATCGGTAGTAAAAACCAAAAAAGAGAGAGGGGGAGAGGGAGGGAGGGAGAGAGAGAGTTTTTGTTAAATGTTATTAGATATTATCTTAGTAAAGATGGGCTTTATCAATTTTACATTATAATCAAGGTTGTCAATTGGCAGATATATTTCGGTAAGAGCATTTGTGCGTTTGATATTGAAATTTTAAATATATAAGATATATATATAATTCAAAATATTAATTCAATAAATATGAATTCCAATTCAAATATAAAAATAAGTTAACCTTAAATTATCTAATTTAAACATAACATCGATCATCAAAAAATAAGTTTCAAAATTAAAAATATTTCCAAATAGCCGACACCAAAGAGTAATTATTATTTATAACATTTATTTTTTAGTTTCTACAAACTCAAGAGTACTCAAGTATAAAAGCAATTTGGGATTAGCTTTGATTTCTAATGTTCCTTTGTTACTCTGTATGGTACACGTTAAATAATTTATGTAGGCTGAATTCCTACAGAAGTAATCGTTGAGATCTAAGAATGGGTGTCAGGCAAAGCCCTTCAAATGTCCGTGGAAGCATCCATTGCCGATGGATAAAGTGTTACGGAGTGAGTATAACTTCTCCATCATCTTTACATATTTCTTTTTATTTTTAAATTTCGAACTCGAGACTTGATTAAGAACTTAATATCCTTACCAATTTGACAAACTGTCTGTTGGTTTTTTTTCGCCTATCTTTCAAATGCTACAAGATAGTGTAATGTTGTTCAGACAAATTGTCAATCTTAGGTTCGGGGATTCAACTAATGTAAGGAGGAAGATTGATCAACAGCTCTTTGACTCATCAGTTTGCTTAGTCAATCAAACATTGACTATTTATTTGAATAGCATTCCTAGAGAATATAAAGAACACAGATATCTTATAAACTTTTAACCAACAATGGTGTTCTTGTATTTCGACTTGGCAAAGGACTGAGATGAAAAAACAAGTTTGCCGCCCTTCCTGCTCTTGGAGACTAGTTTCTAAGCTGTAGCCAGAGCTCTAGTTTTTCTTATGTTTCTTTAGCTGCAGTCTAATTTTACACGTAATTCTCTGTTGCAGGAAAGAAGAAACGAGAAAAAAAAAGAATCGGACTAATGACTCCCGCTAACCTGCATAGACCATCTAATACTCCTTTTTTGTTTGTTCTTTTATGGTACATGATAGAAGAATTTCATCCCTCGACTTTACATATACTAGTAGTGTGGTGACCATCAGTGTAGTGTGGGCAAATTTACAGCTTGTATAGTTCAAATTTTTGTATCTTTTGCATTAATTCTGAATCTACATGATTCAGAATTAACTATATTGTTTCTTAATGCATTCTGAGTTGTCCCTGTCGGCTTTTTATCAATTATAGAAATTCTTATTGCATTAAAATGATTTATTTATTTATTTATTTTTAATTCCCAGTTAGTTTTTTTGCTCGGTCATGATAAAGTGAGCTATGATATCCACAATCATGGCTTAAAGTTCTATATTTCTGTTGAGGGAGCTGCAAAGAGATCTTTGATGACCAGAGCATTCATCGTCAACACGCAATTTGGTTCATCCACATGTTGAGGTTCGAAATTTTTTCTTCTCAGTTCTATACGGAAGAATATTTGGGTTTAACACTAAACTGGGTTAGTCAAGTATTCCCTTAATCAGTAGACCTTGCTTCCAACTTATATGTAATTTAATTCTCCAGCTTCCAATATACATACATACATACATATGCCATGGTCTCCACTCCAATACAAGTCCTCTTCTTCATTCCTCTGCCTTTTTTCATATGCCATTTGCTTCTCTAGAAGAACATATGCACAAACACAATTAATATTCGATTGAACACCAAAACTACAAATCCCCAACGTACATATAATTCCCTTTTGCACAAAAGTAGTTGATCATTATGTAAATTTCTTCTGCAATAATTTTGCAATAGTTATAATCAATATTTACAAATTTCATCAAATTTGTTATAAATAGAATATAATCTATGACATGTGATTGAATGTTCATGTCCCCATATCTAAAATTTATAAAAATTTGGCGATTATTATGTCTATTTATATCAGAGCTTTCATGGAACAAAAGTAAAAACCACACAAAATAACCAGAAATTAAAGGAGAGAACAAGTATGCCGTACATCCATATATGATTTTATAGTTTTTCTTCGCATACATAATATCAATTTAGTTTAATCTCACCTCATAACTCATAGAGTCAAGATTGTTTCCCAGATCTTCCATTGTTGGAACCTCCTGCAATACATTCCTCAGTAGTGTATACATCTTGATTGAAATAAAATTTTTAGACAAATCTTCTTCTGTCCCAAGACTTAAAGACTGGAAATTCAGGGAACAACTAATATGGGTGGGTCCCTTGTAGGAACACAAAAGAATAGGAATATAGGAAAGGGGGAATTTCAAAAGTAAAACAAACTTCGAAAATAAAATCTTGCTTTTCTTACCACGGAATTGAAGAAGCAGACTGAAATTATCTGTAAATAATCAAATCAAATTGTCATGATTGAGAGGAATAATCGTATCAAATTGAGAGGAAACGAGATAAGTCTGTTACCACAATACACTAAATATTGAAAATCATGTCACACCTGGTCAACATGAGAAAAAACCATGGAAGTAGTCACAATTCTCTGTCATTTAGCTTTCTCTCTCTTCAGAAAATGAAAATTTATTTGCAGAAATACTCAACAAACTCAAGGGAAAGAAAAAAAATGAAAGAACACTTAACAACAACCCTTAGAGAGAAGGAGAGAAAAGAAGGCTTTTTCTTGTCTATCTCTGCATTTTAGATTTGGCGGCCACACTGGAAGCAACGATGCCTAAGGGCTGTCTTTGTAGTGCTCCAATTGACTCCATACAAAACCCTTGTTACGCAATCGATTTAACTTTTTTTTTTATTAATTTTCGGTTCAAATAATAAAATAAAAAATAATTCTGGTGATATTTTCATAAAATATAATTTTGTACTTTTATATAATTATAAATTATTTTAAATTTTCAAAATAGTCCGGCTTTTTTTTTTTAAATCATTACTTTTTAATGGTGATACTTCAATGTGAAAAAAAAAATTTTAAAAAAAAACTTAAAAAGAAATCACCCACTTTAATCTAGCCGTTATTTTAAAAAAACGGTGTTCTTAAATACATATTACCATTATTTTGTGAAAAGATGTAAAATCTTGTTAGCAATCTAATGGTTTAAATGACAATATTTGTTTTAGCACAATGTATAAACATTTATCAATCAATCCGAAATAAATTGAAATCGACTAGACAACCGTTAGAAATTACGTAACATTTTTATTATTAAGATTAAGTTTAATGTTATATACAAATAATCTAAGAAAGTTAAATATTACCCTCACGTTGAAGAGTTTTCACAGATGAAAATGATAGGATGTTAAATTACATTCATATAAGTAAAAGAAATGTCTATTAGTTTTCGGTAATTATAATTGTCGGAGGATTTTGATATAAGAGTATGGCAATAAAGCATACACTGATATTATATAAGTAATTTAGGTACGAAAAGTGTTTTTGAAAGGTTTGGAGTCGAAAGTGGTTTTGGTCATAGTTTAGGTACAAAAAGGGGGTTTAAGCCTTCATTGATTACTTGCCAAACATAAGGAGACCATTAGCAATTAGGCAATATCTAGTGAATTGTTTCTTGATGCCCAGTTACTCTAATACCATTAGCAATTAGGCAATATCTTGTATTCTCAGTTATCATTTTTCACAAGAAAAAGGTTAATGCTCTGGAGGAGCCGACTTCAGTAAGGGTCATATGACAACCGGAAATGCTAGGCATGGTACAATTTTTAGCTCATCATTGTTGGCAAAACTTTCTGCTATTTGAACCAACATTGGGCTAATCAAAATTTATGTAGGCTGAATTCCTGCAGAAGTACTTGTGGAGATCAAAGAACGAGGGTCAAGCAAAGCCCTTCAAATGTCTCTGTGGAAGCATCCATTGCCGAGGGAAATTGTGTTATGAGAGTGGGTATACCTTCTCTATCAAGTGCCATGGAAACCTGGAATTTTTCCCATTTTTTGCTACTATGTTTAAAAAGGTTACAGGATAAAGTATCGTTATTCAAACAAACAGTCAACCTTGAGTTTGAGGATGCAACTAATGTGGCAAGGAAGATTGATTCACAGCTCTTTGATAGATGCAAATCTTTCCTGCCGAATCAGATTGTATCGTCAATCTAACATTGACTATTTGTTCAAATATCATTACTCAGAAAGGATATAATCAACACAGATATCCCAACTGCACTTAAATTTTGTTTCTAGGATTTAAGTATCTTGAAATCTTTTATCCAAAAATGGTGTTCTTGCATTTCAACTTTGCAATAGGACTGAGAAGGAAAAAACAAGTTTGCTGCCCTTCCTGTTCTTAGGGACTAGTTTCTGAGCTGTAGCAAGAGCTCTAGTAGAGTGGTGACTATAAGTGAAGTGTCGGCAAACTTGCAAATTGTATAGTTCAAACTTTGGTATATATTACAGTAATTCTGAATCTATCTGATCCTAGCTGATTGTGCCTTGGGTGGCTTGTTATTAACTATATTGTTTCTTATGCATTCTGAGTGTTCTTGTTTGCCTTTATCAATCAATTATAGAAACATTCAAGTTCATTCTTACTGCATTAAAATGATTTAGTTGTCATTTAAATTCCTCTTTGGTCTTTTTCCCCTATTTGTTGACGTCATACGTTTCCTCATTGACGTAATGATAAAGTGAATTATGGAATCCACAATCATGGAGTAATGCTAGCTCTTTGGGGAGGTATACAATCTTTTTTTTTTTTTTTTTGATGCAGACTCGAATTTGAGTATGTTACATGGGAAGAGAAAGGTGTTCTTTGAGCTGAAACTCGTTGGCGGCATATAGAGATCTTTGATTACCAGGGTATTCATCTTTAGCATCCAATTTAGTTCCAACCATGTGGAGGTTCAAAGTTTTTTTCACGTTCTACATAGAGGAATATTTGGCTTTTAACACTAAAGCGGCGTTTGATTCAGTTTTAAAAATAAGAATCAGAATCAGAATCGAAATAGGAAACATATCCTCTTGATTCATATCGGACAGAATCATTCCAATTCATTTCAATACAGCGGAATAGGTATCATTACCATAGTTTATGTTTGAATGGTTTTTTTTTTTTTTTTCTCAGAATAGGAATTAACAATTTTTTAATTTTACCTTTATTCCGATATACAACAAAAACTATAAATAATTTAAAATAAACTATTTAAAATTATTATATGAAATTAATTTCACTTGAAAAAATAAATATTATATGAATTTATCAAGTAAACTTTAACTCTTTTCAAAAAAAAAAGAAAGTAACTTAAAAATGAAAATTTTATATTTTTTCACTTGTTTATTATTTTTTTATATGAAGTCTTAAACTTGTAATTTTAGAAAAAGGAATGGAACTTTGTATTAAAATCAATCTTGTAAAATGAATCATGATTTCACTTATTAAAATTGGAAATATCACTTTACAAAATGAATTCATTTTTTTAAAAAAAAAAAATTCGGATTTAGGATAATTTTTTTAGAATGTAAAAAGACAAGAAAGTATAAAAATAGAAAATAATGAGTAATTTTGAGTAAGCATAAGAGTAAATAGTTATTTGAAAATGAGACATGGTTTCCAACAAAACCCACAAATCCAAAATATTCATTCTCATAGTATTAACCAAAATATTAGCTTTCAATTTCATTCATATTTTTTATTCTTATAACCTCTTACCAAACGCTCCCTAGAATTGAGTTCGTCGATCATAGTATTCCCTTGATCATTAGACGGTGCTGCCAACATATATGTAATTTGATTCTTGAGCTTCGAATATATATATATATATATATATTAAAGTTTTTTTGTGTTTTAATGTATATACAATGGATTTAAATGCTTTATTTATTTTCTTCTATAACTTGATTGGAATCCCGGTTAAGGAGACACTTCATGATCATTATTGTCCTATAAGCATTTTTAATACTTCTTTTTTTTTTGGGGGGGGGGGGAATTATTTCTAGTTTACTTCATTGTTGAACCATATCTAAGCGTTCTTAAACATTTATGGAAGGACTCATATATTTGGGTAAGTAGGCTAATACCAAAGAGAAAATTTATATGGCTCAGCCTAGTTTGTGTACTCCACAGAGATCAAAAGAAGTTTATTATTATAATTCATACAACAAAATTACAATAAGATTTCTCTCATCTCACAACCCAAAACTCAATTACAATCAAATCAGGTCACTGCACAATTCAATGATATTAGATGGAATCGATGAGACGTGGTCTCATCCTAACAATCTCCGTCCTGAGCTTGGAAAAATAAAACGAGCAAATCTGAGGAGATCAAAAATTCCTTTACTCTTTAAAATCAGATCAAGCAGTTCATCAGGGAGATCTAACCATGGTCTCCATTCCGAGTCCTCTTCTGGTATTGAAGAATAAAGGGGAAATTATCTGTGAATAATGAAATCAAATGGTCAGCAGTTCGTGTAACAAAGAAAAGTGAATTGAAAGGAAAAAAGGTAAGTTTATTACCACAATACACTAGATATTGAAAATCACCTCATACCTGGTGCACATGAGAAAACACTATGGAAGCACGAATCTCTGTCATCAAACTTATTTTTCTCTCTTCAGAAAATGAAAAATCTATCTGTTGAAATACTCGACACACTCGAGGGAAAGGGAAAACAAAATCAGAAAGAACACCTAAAACAACCCTGAGAGAGAAGGAGAGAGAAGAAAAGGCTCTTTCTTGTCTGTTCCTACATTTTAGATTTGGCGGCCATATCGAAAGCAACGATGCCTAAGGGCTCTATTTGTACTCGCCAACCGGCTAAACATGGAATCCCTACAAAACCCTAACACAATTTATTTAACCTTTTTAATTCTAAAAATGTAGTGTTCAAATAAAAAATTAAAAAAAATTGCTGATATTTTGATAAAATATAATTTTATATTTTTAGTATATAATTATACATATTTTAGATCTTCTAGTGAAAGTTTGTAATTTTCTCAATATTTACTATAATGATGCATCACCAAATAGAAACATTTTAACGTAGTTCCGACTCTTTTTAAATCGTTATTTTGTAACGGTGATACTCGAACAAAAAAAGAAAAACTTAGAAAGAAATCACCCACTTTAATCTTGTCGTTATTTTTAAAAAGTTATATTCTTAAATGCGTATTACCGTTATTTTCTAAGAAGTTATAATATTTTATTAGCAAAGGAAATTTTGGTCTAAATGACAATATTTCTTTTAGCACAATGTATAACATTTATTACTCGAACCGAAAATAAATTGAACTAAACTAAAAAGCGGTGAGAAATTATGTGATCCTTTTATCATTGAGCTTAAGTCCAATGTTATATATAAATAATCTAAGACAAATCATTAAAATTAAATATTACTAACTACAAAGTATAAATAGTTTTATCCGCTTTAACTCGTGATAATGAGTTTTCTCCGTCGATGAGAAAATGATAAGATGTTAAATTACATTCAAAAGTAAATATATATACATCCACTAGTTTTTGATAATTATGATTGTAAGAGAATTTTGATATATGATCTCAGAAATTAAGAGTTCCTTGAACAAGTCTCGATAGAGTACAGTGGTGTAGAACATATTGATGATTGTATAAGTAATATTAGGTCGAAAATAAGATAAAATAGCTAGGCGTAAAATAATTGAAACTATAATATATGTATATATATGGATGAAAATGGAGGACAATCAATTTTAAAGGCATAAACTTTCTAATGAAAAATTGTATGCTCTTTACCATCTCTCCCCCTCTCTATCAATATACATTTGTACATATTCATTTATATATTTTCACAAAATCTATAACAAAATTTCATAATTTTTAATGTTTTTTAATTTTTTTTGCTAGATTTTTTTTTTAATATTTTATGAATACTTAACCAAATATTGACGCCTTGCAACATTTTTTCCAGAAATTTTTCAAATTTTATGAAAATTTTAATTTTCTTTTTGCAATATGCATATATTTTATTTTCTAATTACTTTATTCATTTTAAGAAAAATATTGGATAAGATTTAAAGAAAAAAATTATAATTAATTTAAAAAGGCAAAAACAAAAACAACACTCAGAAACTGTGTAGTTGTACTTCTGAAAAATCTTATAGTCAAGAAAATGAAAAACACAAATAAAGAAAAATTAATAATTAATAATAATAAACACTAAAGCCTTATAAAATCATCATGCAACCTTTTAAAAAGGAATCAAAAAATACTCTCTCTCTCTCTCTCTCTTTCAATATATATTCATATGTATTCATACATATTTAAAAAAAAAATCTTTTAATAAAATTTTTCAAAAAAAAATCTAATATTTTATAATTTCTTGTTCAAGCTATATTCTAATATTTTATTAACATTTGACAAAATATTAACACCTTTATTTTCCTAGAAGTTTTTCAAACTTTATACGAAAAAATTAAAAAAAAAAAGTTATGTAATATGCATGTGTTTTAGTTGCTAATAATTTTATACTATTTTTAAAATATATATTGCGAGTAAGATTCGGAAAATAAAAGTTATATTTATTTTTATACATATAAATACAAAGCAACACTTAACAATTATAATGAAAAACATATCAAGAAAATTTTAGAAAAATAATAATAAAAATGATAAACAGTAAAAACTTCTAAAATCATCAGCCTATTCTAAGGCCTTGCAATTATTCATCCTTTTTAAGGAGCAACTAAATTTTATTTACTCTCATTATCATATATGATTACATTTATATATATATTTACATATATCTTTCTACAAAATATTCGAATAAGATTTTGCAAAATTTTTTATAATATTTTATAATTTTTTTTTAGATATTTTCTAATTTTCTACAAATATTGGCACCTTTCATTTTCCTAGAAAATTTTCTAATTTTATGAAAACTTTTTAAAAGTTATGTAATATGCATGTATTATGTCTTCAATGGGACACTCTAGTGGTCACAACTCTCTTCTCTAATAATTTCGGATTCAAATCTTAATGTAATAAAAAAAAATGCATGTGTAATTTAGCCAAATATTCCACAAGAAACTCCACAAATTCTTGAACCAGCAGAAAGCTAAGTTGAGGAAGGCTGAAGGTAAGTAACAATGAGAAGCGGAGGCTATTAATGTAATTTTATAACTAGTTTGTCCGCAGAATAACCAAAGGAAACTCTATTTATATAATTTTTCTTTTAATTCAATTCGTCCAAATACAATTAAGCGAAATGGGATTAGAATACAAAGGGAAAATGGGAAATTGAAAAATGAAATAGAGCAAAGTATAAAAGTTAAAAATAAATAAATAAATAACCAAAATGGATAAAAAAAAAACTTATTAAATATGATTGACACCCGTATCTAATTAGTTATAATTTTTTTTTTGTATGACTGTTCAATATCTAAGATTTCTCCCTAACTAATCTATACCGACCGTTGCGGGGCCCACATACTGTGAGGAGTCTTCCAACAAATGTCTCTCCATTCCCATAGGGAGTCAAACTCCCGCATGATTAAGGGATAACAGAACATTTATCATTTGCGTCAACATTTGTTGGTTAATTAGTTATATTTACTATTACCACGTAATCTCTATCCATTATTATCATACTGTTTTATTACTATATATTTTATATATTATTACATTATTACCGCATATAATTACTAAAATATATAATTACTGTATGTGTATATACACATATATATATATATATACACATTATATAGTTATAGTTATAATATAGTTATAATATTATTTAGTTATGTTTGGTTCTACCTACTATTAGATTTAATCCAATAGCTCGTCGCACGAAGGCAATACTCTTATCACAGTTAAAGTAGCTGAGTTTTCATTACAAACCGATAGATAATGATTCTGGTGATTAAGGGTGTTAAATCATTTAATTAAGTTTTAGTTTAAAATTTAGGAATAGAAAAAATTATATAAAGAGAACTCTTTTTTATCAACGTTTAAATTATATTAGTTGAAATATAATTTTAAATTTTGATTGATTATATAAAAAAAATAGAGTCATCGTTACAAATAAAAAAGAAACGGAACCCTATGACGGAATATTACTTATAATTAATATCAATAAAAAAAGCTATGATGTTAGATGATGGAATACTTATATCGACGAGATCAAAATTACTCCTGCATACATTGATCGGTTGTCATCCCTTATCTTAAAAATTCTAATGTTTTTATCATGTCTAAGGCACAGGGTCGATCTTCGGCAACCTCTTTTACAAACCGAGACAAAAACAGCACAGCAAGTGGAAAAGAGAGAGGAAAGAAAGAGAAAGAAGAGGAAGAGAGAGGTCATCTACACTCCACTCCTCTCTCTGTCCCTCTCTATGAAAAATGAGTTAAAATTGTTGATATTCGCTGATCCACAAACACAATGTCTAAAGAACTACTAATCACAATAAAATACAAAGATTGCATTCATCAAATAAAATTTTAATACAAAATTGACGTGATTTCAAATTAATTTGCGTATTCCATCGGTATCAGTAATACTGTATTATAATTCGCTCAACACTAGGTTTTCCTCGACTTACAACCTAAAAAACCTAATTACAATTAAATCATTCACCCTCACAACCCTCTCTCTAACTCATATGAAGCACCACACAAAAACTCCATCAGGATTTAATATTAGATGGAATACATCAGGGGTTGGTCTCATCCTTAAAATCTCCGGTCTTGAACTTGGAAGCATACAACCTCCATTGTATCCAGGACCCAAAACTCGACGAGATCTAAAATTCCTCAACCATTGTCTCCACTCCCATCCAAGTTGCCTTCTGCATTCCTCTGCCGCACTTGCTTCTCTTCACTAGAAAGCATCATAAGGTAAAAAAACATCCATCTGCACAAACACAATCAACGGAAGCCATAAATCCCATGTATACTTATAACACCCTGTTGCTCAATTTGATTAACTTAAGAGTACTTTTGAAAGCTTAGGAAGCAAAGTAGTTTTGGTCATAGTAAAAGTATCAAAAAGGGTTTTCAGCCTTCATTGATAAGTTGCCCTTGCTATATGTTTTCGACAAATTAGCTCCCAAACAAAATCAGACCATAAGCAATTAGGCAATATCTAGTGAATTGCATCTTAATACCCCTTTTAAGTTCAATACCTACTTCAGTCTTTGTTGAAGTTTAATTTTATTTGCTCATATTTTGTTGTCATGCAACATTGACCTATCAAAATATATGAAGGCCGAATTCCAACAGAAGCAATTGTGGAGATCAAAGACCTGCATTGATGCCTATGCTTTACAATATAGGACTACACATCAACTTTGATCACAGTGAGGATCAAGCAAAGCCCTTTAATAAAAGGAAGAAGTGCCGCTCGAAATAAATGACACCAAAGGATAATCATAATCTTCACATTTGGTAATGGGTTGAAAGCATTTCTCAAAGTAGTAGAGTCTCCCCTAAAATATACTCGACAAATACTTAAAACCAAATTAATCAAAATATAATTTTGAATATCAATTATAATAACACTCAAAAAAAAAAAAACATTTCTTGGAAGTAGACTTAGGCATGACTAGGTTACCAGTCGTGGTCTAATTAGCTGTCTAATTAGCATGATTCCGCAGCTAATTAATCCCAATGGCTCAGTCCATTATCAAAAAGACTAATCAACCCAAACTCAAAAAATGAATAGGCGTAGATAATAACAAGCGAGCCTAAACTTGACCATGGCTTGTGTCTAACCTTGGAATGCAACTTAAGACTATACATGTGACAAACCTCGTTCACGCAAATTGGTGGTGTTATTACGTGAGTGCATTTATGTAAAATTAAATACTAATTAATTATTAAAAAAAACACTAAATTATTATGTATTCGATCAACTATTTAGTATTTTGCTTCGTCTACTATCTGGTATGAGATAAAAGGTGGTTTAGTTCTGCCCCAACTCTCTCCAAACATAAATTAGGCTCACCACTTCCAAATACAGATAAGTAGTCATTACAAATCATTTCTGAAAAAGGAAAAAAAAAAAAGACTAATATTACTTTCCAAGCAGAAGACAGATTTATAATTAATCACGTTCGTTAATTTGCAAGAGTTTAGGGTTAAGTTGATACAATACATATTACGATTAATAAGAATTACAAGTCAATAGGACTATGCATATACATATACATATATATAATAATCAGATGCTAATTCATAACTTGAAATTTTAGACTATTATATACTGTTATATCACGTAACAGTTGATTTAATTTATTCAGAATTTCTCTTTTTAAAATTAGATAAAATATCAGGACATATGATGTTATGTGAATCAAAAGAATCGTAAATATAATAAATTAACTCTATATATCAATATATGCTGACTAAATTTTAAGAAAAAACTATTTATATATTTTACACAATTTAAATAAAAATTTGTTAATAAATATGAATATAAACTATTATTTAACTAAATTTCTTTGAATTGAGTGATTATGGACACTTTACCCCCTTAACCAGAGGTTTCGAGTTCGAATTCTGAAAATAACAAAAAAGGATTTTGGAGAGTTAATCTCAAAAATAGGTTTCACAGTATTTAAACTAGATTAGTAGGTAAAATCTAGATATCGATGATAAAAATAAAAAAATATATATTATTTAAAATTTAACTTGTAATTTATTTTGTCAGGAGAACATAACCCGGTGAAACCCAAATTCGAAACACTTTTTTCTCGGTGTACACTTCAATTGAATAATTTGTTGGATTTTTTTTTCCCCTCCCTCGTATTGAAATAACGGGGCCATTTGGGTCGGATGAAAGGGGGCCTCTTTCTGGTTTTCGCCATTTCACTAAAATCCGAGGATATTATCGTAATTTTAGAAGAAAAGTGAACTAAAGCGAACCCTAGCAACCCATATTAAAGCCACACTAAACCCTGGTCCTCCTTCCCTTGTCTCATTTGCAGTCGCCAAGATGTCGAAGCGAGGTACTCTCTCTCTCCCTCACGCACGCAAGCACATGCATTTCCTTTCTAACATGGCTGATCTGAGTATGCCTTTGGCTATGGGTTTCAGGACGCGGAGGAACGGCGGGAAACAAGTTCAGGATGTCACTTGGTCTGCCGGTGGCGGCGACGGTGAACTGCGCTGACAACACCGGAGCCAAGAACCTTTACATCATTTCGGTGAAGGGTATCAAGGGAAGGCTGAACCGATTGCCATCTGCTTGCGTAGGAGACATGGTGATGGCCACAGTCAAGAAAGGAAAGCCTGATTTGAGGAAGAAGGTCATGCCTGCTGTCATTGTTCGCCAGCGCAAGCCATGGCGCCGAAAGGATGGTGTCTACATGTACTTTGAAGGTATACATGCTTTTCCTTTTAGGGTTTTGTTTCGTTTTGTTGATGTTCTCTTATTTTGGAGTTTGGAGCTTGTTGTCAATGTAGATTGTCTTTTGTTGGACTGACTTTGATGGTGTTGATGTGATTTGGTTTGGCAAGATTTGGATTGATCTGGATTTTAATGCTTGATATGTTTATTGTGTTTGCTTTAGATAGGGGTGATGGTCTGAATTAAATTGGATTATTATTTGAGGGATGTTTATGTATTTTAATTTTTTATTATCTACAGATTTGGCTCTAGCTTGTCTGGTAAACCGTATTATTAGGGTTTAATCCGTGGGTTATTTTTGTTAGGTTAGTTTTTAGGGGGTGTTGTGTTTTTTGATTCATTTTAAAAGAAATGATATAACCTTAGGTTGAATTAAATCGGGTGAAAATAGTTCGCTGTTAGGTATTTTACTTATGCCTTTTTTAAGGGTTTTATGGATTTCAATTTGGGCTGGTTGGTTTTTGATTGTGCTGGTGATTTGGGTTTGATATTACTGGGTCGTATCTTTGGTTTTAGGCCTGTGATGGTTAGCAGGATTGAGGTTAAGTGAGGTTTATTTTACAAATGTTATTGACACAATATTTTTTGTCTTTCTTATTGAGAGATTCAATTTCTACCTGGAAAACCATAGAATGAGATAAAAAGCCGGACAAGTTGAGGGAAAGTTAAGGAGGTTGAGTTCTTCCTTATATTCAATTTATTGTTTTGGATTTCAGTTGCTTCTCTTCTATTGATATGATGGCCTTAAGTTTGGTCATTCATTATGGGGAGCATATATTGATTGGTTCAAGCCAGTTTTAAACAGCATGATGATTATTATTGCATTGTGTTACCTGTCTGCTGGTACATGTGTTTTTATATGTGAAACTACTTCAGCATCATTAGAATTAGAATATAAATTTTCTTTGGAAACCTCTTGGGTTGCTTATCCTTGATTATCCTGCCTATGGATATCCCTGCCCAATCCCTGATGCTTGTCTTGAGTGACGCTGATCTTTATTTTTATTTTTCTGCAGATAACGCTGGTGTCATTGTCAATCCCAAGGGAGAAATGAAAGGTATTCATGTGTTTCTTAATGTTGAAAATTTCTTTTATGTTCTCATTGCATGTTTTCTACATTAATTTTGACATCCTGGCAAGCATTATGTATAATCCTGTCCATAGAATTTCTATATTGAGCTTTGTATTTAGGATGCTGCATAACATTGCTGGTTGTCTTGATGACACAAAATGTAACTTGTGTCCTTTGTTGTTTTTGTAGGATCTGCCATCACTGGACCGATTGGGAAGGAGTGTGCTGATTTGTGGCCCAGGATTGCCAGTGCAGCCAATGCTATTGTCTAAGATTTTCTTCTATCATTCACTCAGAATTTGGTTTAATGTCTCCTCCAGTTTTGTTTGCCTTAGATTTTTAACTTTTGTGAGTGCTGGATTCTATTTTGGGCAAATTAAGACTTGAATATCATAAACCTTCTGAGGTTTCTTTATTCAATTTTGTTATTTGCTATTTGCTGTAGTCTAAACATGAGTGGTTTGTGCATCTATTCATCGACACGAGTTTGGTGGTCTTGCTTATTTCATTTGTTCTCTACTTTCTTAAAATGCTGCTTGGGGTGCTTTGGTAGCTTGAGAGGAAAATTGTGAAATTTTCAAAAATAATAGTGAAATCTATGTATTCGGGTCGGATGTTTTAATATCAATGTTGTACTTGATTCTATGCTACTTGGGACTTTGATGATTGTGGATCCTATCGACCACCCTTGTCTGGTTTTGTTGAACAATTAAGAATGGTGACTACGAGGCAAGCCTTCCTAGAGGAGTCAAAGACTCATTCATTTCTGGGGTCTTGGACATCCCATTTTCTTTCAAGCAAAATGAAGCAAACAACCAATTTGGTTTTCTTTTTAAGATTTCCTTGTAGTCTTTTTACCGTCTTCATTAATAGTCTTTTTACCGTCTTCATTAATAGAGCATCCTGTGGTACCACCCGATTAAGCACCGCCCCTCCCCCTCCGGCTAACCCAGTTAAGCATCTGTCTTGTATACCCAAACAATGCACATCCATAAGTTTCAACAAAGGCAGGCGTCACCACAGCTATCTTTAAAGGAAAATTTCAGCTGAATGATGTAAATTGTTCATTATAAACAACCAGGAGCTCACAAATTCCAGGTTCTCATGATGAGATTGTTTGCCAGTAGAGAACTTTTCAACGCAGTTTTTGTATTGGTAGTCTATATGTACACAGAAGCCCCACCATTTCCACTGGAAAAGTTATTGAGATTGCAAGAACTAGTAAACTAAAATGCACTGTCTGCAATCATTCTAGCTGTAAATATGCTTGCTTCGACTAGTCTTGTCATCTCTCCTCTTTATTTTAGCACAGTAGTCCAATAAGCTCCCTTCGAAACACCATCTAAGCGCCTCTAGACAAGAATCCCTCCTCGTCTCTACCAAGAATGTAAAGAAATATCCACTCCGGCTTTGTGGCAAGCCCGCAAAACCAAAATCTAAATCTAGTCATACGTGTGTGCCAAGAGTGTACATGTTTCTGGGTGTGCATTCATGTGATAAGTTACAAAGGCCTGCAGAGCATACCAGCCAAGATGTCGAATGCTACTCTTTGTCCCTCTGTCATGGCCCAAAGTTCTCCAGATGTAAGTTTGTTGGGCACTGAGTGATCAGATGGGTAACGAATATTTAGGGAAGAAATGGTGTCCCCCCTCCCCAAAAAAAAATCATTTCGTAGTATATCCCATTTGTTTTGCCATGTGAATTGGCAATTTTTTTTTTTTTTTATTTGCCCGCCCACGCCTGTTAAGTATAGGAATGAGAGATGTGATAAAACAGTAATAAAAGAAATAAAATATTAAAAGAAAAGAAAAAAGGAGGGGCCAAAACAATACAATATTAAAAAAAATAAAATATTTCAGCTTAAAAAGAAATTAAAAATTCCTGCCCCCTCATTGCATCTTATTCATCTAAAGTAAGCGCTTGCTCGAGATCTGTTTTGCCATTTGGTTTTCTCAAGGTCTTAAGGTGGAACTTTAGCGCCTGCTAGAATTATTTTATTGTCGAAAAAGCATTGGGTTATTTGGCCCAAGGAAAAGCATTTATTCTACAAATATAATCGAGAAATGTTAGCATACCAATCATGTTGAAATCCTCCAACCTTTTTCATGTATTGTAGACCCAAAATTCGAAATTTTTAAAAATTTTAAAATTTTTAAAATCTATCTATCTATCTGTCTACCAATGGGCATGGGTGATGGGTGGACATAATCCACAAGTTTATGTATGTGTCTACGTCCTCACATTAGTTCATTTAAACATAAATATAAATAAATAAATAAATTTGTATTGTGAGCCAATGATGTTTTTGAAAGTAAAATTAAATGTTCCTTATATTGGTTTCCGTTCAATAATGATAATAACAATAATAATTAAAAATTAATTAAAAAATTCTTGGAATGTTTCACGGTCCAAAAGCAACAAAAATTATATCGGATTCTTTTGATCGATTGGATACTCTGTTTCCTTAATAAGAGGTTTTAAGTTGAAACTCTTAAAACTAACGTTTTAATAGATATTATAATAGTTAAATCAGGTTAGTCGAATAAAATACAGAAGCGTTTAGGGCAAAAAGCCCAATTCAAAATCCACAAACTCAATCAACGTACGTCAACGGACCAAAAAACATCGATCACTGCCGGTCCATTCGAAACCTCGCATACCGTTCCTCTTCTCTTTACCTCCCGCCGTCTCCCTCTCCAGAGAAAAATCAAGAGATTGAGAGCGAATGGCGACTGATGTAGCGACGACGGAATCAGTCACGGCGGTAGAGACGACGGAGACGAAGCAACCTCACAGGCTGGAGAGGAAGTGGACCTTCTGGTACGACAACCAATCGAAGCCCAAACAAGGTGCTGCTTGGGGCATTTCTCTTCGCAAGGTCTACACTTTCGAAACTGTTGAAGAATTCTGGTGGTATTAGTCTTATTCCAACTCATCCGATTTGCACGCTTATTTTTGTCATTTAGGATCTTTTGCCCCCTTTGGAGAAATCAAATATTGCTATCTGGTGGATTTCGATTGTTTTTATGATGCCTACTTAATGACTTTTAGGAACAGGCTGTACTTGTATATTTGTATACGAAATCAAATGTTAATAGATTTCTGCTGTGCAGCTAGTACGATCCGACGTTTGGGAAAAGCAGATTTCCGCTTATGATATTGTGAATTGGGTTTTTTTTTCCCCATTTGGGTTCTGTGCATGTTTAGTTTGATTTATGGGAGTTACGGGTACTTTTCATTTATTTCGGGTTTTGATTTGCCCTAGAGAGTAAATTATAGTTCCGAGTTGGATTGATTGATTGTCGTGTTTTGTGCTTCTTTATAGCTGTATAACATTGTGATTTGAATTAAAGTAGGTTGTCTCTGAGTCAGATTTATTATACTTAAACCCTAAAATGTAGTGTCCTACACGATCAAGAGTTTTAGGTTACATTGTCACCTGAACGACATATGTCCTTACCTGAAATAAAGGTTTAGGGTTCTCTCTTCTCTTCCCCCCCCCCCCGGGGGGGAGCCAAAAAAGGTGTGATGTTTCTGCAGTTTCCATGGTCAGACATTTAGGCCAAGCAAGCGGCCAGCTTGTATAATTCATTTGATTTGCCCCTATAATTCATTTGATTCATTTGGAACAATTTCCATGTGTATGTTTAGCATTTCAATGAACTTGTGACTGATTTAGGAAATATGAAATAATTTGATCAAGTTTTTGTGATTCCCTAGTTAGCGAAGTGGAAAATAGATTGATTTATTCCTGTGATTACACTTCTTGAATGGGATTGAAGTAGGATATTTCTCAACCAGATTTATTGAATATTAAAGTGGTGATCCTTTTTTTCTTTGGCAGTTTGTATGATCAGATATTTAAGCCAAGCAAGTTTCCACACAATGCAGATTTTCATTTGTTCAAAGCTGGGGTGGAACCCAAATGGGAAGATCCTGAATGCACTAATGGAGGAAAATGGACTGTTACAAGCAATACAAAGAGCAATCTTGACACTATGTGGCTTGAAACTGTAATGACATGAACCTCTTTGCTCTATTTGAACATTGTAATGGGTATCTCTTGGTGGATTGGGATTCTCTGTTGCATCAGCTAATGGGCTTTTCATTTTTTTTTCCTTTAGTTGATGGCTCTACTTGGAGAGCAATTTGAGGAGAGTGGTGAGATATGTGGTGTTGTAGCTAGTGTGCGCCAAAGGGGTGACAAAATCTCTTTATGGACTAAGACAGCTACAAATGAGGCTGCTCAGGTTAGCTTAATCTCTCTCTCCTGTTGATAGCATGTTACTGTCGGTAGAACGTATTCTTTGGCAGCCTTCCATCAATCAGTTTGCGTGAATTTCATAAATGACTTTGATGGTTCTTTATGGACAGTGTAGGGTAATAGTCCTCAATCAAAAGTCAGAAAATCTTGTCAAAGATCTTCTTAATAATTATTCCCATTTGTATTTGGCAATTCATTTTTCATTTTAACTTTGAGTCCAGGATTCCAAATGATTCTTTTGAAGACGCTGGAATGAATGAAATGGATGTCTTATTTTTCTTTGAAGATTATTCCTGGAGGAGTGTGCCACTCTCAGTTTAACACACTCTCTTGGTCTCTGTGTTGGATGTTGCTTTGCCACTCCGTAAAGTTTTGTGGTGTTTAAAGCCCTGCTTCTTGCTTGATACTAATTTTTGGAGTTAGGGTTACACACACCCCTATATATTTATGGATAAAAAGAGGTTTATTCCTAGGAAAATTTCATTGTTATTATATCCAGTTATCAAAGTCTATTGTTGCTTTATATGATTTTGGGTTGCTTTTGGTGTAACTGTATTTGTGGAGCAAAATAAAATAAAAGACAAGACTTGAGAACACCATGGGAAAGCCACGGAAGTGCAAAGATCATGTGACTGAGATGGAATTTAGAATAATTTGTGGCAGGTTCAAAAGATTGAGATATTATCATTTACAACTCGGTGTTTTCTACTGGTGTGAAAAATGAACTCTGATGATCTTGACTTGTGTTATCACAACTTCATATTTTTCTATCCAAGTTTGCCTAGTTAAGTTGATTTAGAAGGGGATGGTGTTTTGCCCCATTGTCTGTGTGTGCGCTTTTGTTGCTGTCAGGGATGCAAGGGTGTTAGTGGTCATCAGTCTTGATATGGTACAACTTTTATGTGGTAGTGATCTAGTTAATACCTAAATACAAGGGAGTCTTTTAGGGATTTAATTGCTAGAAAACAGGAGTATGAAGAGTAATGGTTTCAGCAAGAACCACTGGACTGGATACTAGAGTGAGCCTACTACTAAAATGTGGTTGAGTCAGAAGGAACATGTAGTAACCTTTACGAGTAAGTGTCATTGATCTCTTGTAAATCCCCAAGAGAGCCTGTTAAAGGGAGCAGTCAGTGGAGATTTCTATATAGAAAGTTGGATTAGGGGAAACTTTACTATGATTATGCATGTTGGCGGCATTACTTGGTTAAACCTATTTCTAACCCCCTCGGTGCGGGGATTGCTTGTGCATAGATATTCTTAAAATTGTAGAGCAAAACTACTTAGCAAGAGAGAACACTAGGTTGTGATGAACTTTCATGAAGTAGAAGTTAGGGACATTATCCATTGCTGATTGTATGAACTATGAGGGGAGTGCAAGTTTCCCAACCGATTTATCTACCCTGGTTCCCAACAAATTTCCGAATTGATACCCTTTTCTTTTGTCCCTTTTGCAATAATATGAGAATTAGTTCATCGATGAGTTGCTGATGCCATTATTGTTTATCATGCAAAATCAAGTATGTCTCTCTAGAGCATTAGGTTCATAAAATTTTAACTTAGAGAATATTACGAGAAATATCTTCTATTCTGCCTCTGATTAAACATTGACAGCCCGCCCTTTTAAAATCTAACGTAATGAACCCTATACCATCATCAATAACACTTTGCATCCTCCCTGCCTGTTAGAGTCAATAAAACACTACTCACATTTCATTTTAATAACAAGAATGACATTTTTAAGAAGTTGAATAGATAAAATTGATTTTCTTGATGTAACCACTACCATCTCTACCCCTTTTTGCCCCAAAACGTCACTTTTCATGTCATCTGCTCTCAAAAGCTTTAAGATTCGTGACTTCTCCAAAGTTTTCCCTTTGTCATTTAAAAGCTCACATTCTCCATAAGTAAGCTATTGTAATCATTGATCATCAGCCGCGCTGGAAATGAAAGACATTGTTGCCATAATTACAACTTCAAAGGCATCATCATGTTTACTGATGAAGACAATACTTCCCCCCCCCCCAAAAAAAAATTCATTGCTACCGTTATCTGTAGCAACTCCCATTCAAATGTTCCCTATAAAAGATGTTAATCTGTCGTGGAAAGAACTGGCGAGACTGAATCTCCAAAATGAAGCCTTAATATGCGCCCAGAACAGCCAGACAATGTTGACATAAAGGAAACTTTGAGAGCATCTTCTCTGATAAAATTTTAAAAAGACAAAAAAAAAATCAAAATGAAAATAAAAAAATGGGAGCATCTTCAGTCCACAATTCCAACCAGCTTCAGATACAATTGTTTGCTGTCTTTTCCTTCTTTTGAATTCTCAAACAAATACTGAACTCGATAGCCAAGTGGGATTGCTGCCAAAGAAGTTTCATCCTAGCATAATTGAATAGACAAACCTTCTCAGAGATCTTCCTATTTGAATTCATTGTAGAAGAGTTGGATGGAATAGAACTGAATAATTTGTAGGACTGAATGATGGAAATTGAATTGGCTCCAGAAGTGCATTTGATTGTTGGAAATTGAAGGTTGAACTCACACTTGATTGAGTTCCTACTCGTGGGAAGTTGATCTTCGAATTGTGTGAGATGAAGAGAGAGGATCTCGATATGGAGATGGAAGTGGAGAACTAGCAAACATGTGGCGATCAAAGGATTGCAACAAAACAAGCTGATGCAGTTGAGCTAAATCTCCAAAGCAACATGAATGAATCACATTAGTGAGGGTAGAACATTTATTTTTTGCATGTCTTTTAACAGTTATTCTAACACCATTAAGATGAAAGCAGAACAGGAATTTTTAAGAAATGAGTTTTTTTTTTCTCTTTTTTTGTTACTCGAGCAAAATAATGATTTTTTTTCTTTTGAAATTTTCCATTTTTGGTACCATATGCAAATTGTGTTATTCCTAAAACAGGTGGTCAATTTTGTTTGGTGTATAGAATAACTTGAATAGCTGGGAATACATAACACGATGAAATTTCTTTTTTTTTTGGGTTAGTTTAAGCCTCTTCCAATTGCAGTCACCTCTGAAACCCCCCCCCCCCCCCGGGGGGGAAAAAATAAAAGGGGGAAAGAAGAGGAGCAAGGGCACACACACGCATGCAAATTTAGAGTAAAAAGGAGGGTAATGGGGATGGACTTGAAAAACTAATTCAAGTATATGCAGTCTTATACTGTTGCAGAGAAAGGGTGTAACCATATTGAATCTTGCTTATTTCTTTCTTCTTTATTTGGCTTGAGATGTTGTATTTCTAGCTACAGTCTCCCTCAAGTCATTGTACATTGATATTCTTTGACATTTCCTTCTTTTCCTGCACTTATGCCTTGTTTTCTACATGATCCCTTTGCCTATCTCAAGCCATCCATGAAGCTAAGACGGGACAATAGGGCATGGTTCAGGCTTGAGACCAAAACATCTTCCATTTTAAAACATCCATGTTTCATAGTTTGCCATACTCATTTTAATGTTACTGAGTTATCTTTAATGATCAAATGAATAATGTTTTCTGATTCTTTTGTTTAGATGAGTATTGGAAGGAAGTGGAAAGAGATACTTGATGTAACAGACAAGATCAGCTATAGCTTCCATGTAAGATTTATTCTGCCTCATTTTGTGTTTCTACAAGCAAATAATCCTTTTTTAGGTCTCACACTGTCTTTTCTTTATTTTTTTCAGGATGACTCGCGAAGAGAAAGATCAGCTAAAGGTCGATACAATGTGTGAAAGAGGAGCCATTAATCATATTTTTGTGTGTCACTAGTCTTGGCTGCCATCTACGATGACTTTTTTGAGTTTGCAGTTTATTCTTGTTGTTTTGTATAAACTGATAAATACGGTTAGCATTTCGCATGTGAGATCATGTTATACAAGACTGATATTTTAGTACCCCCTTGCCAAAGCCACCCTAATTATACAGTTCTTCAATGCGTGGATCATTGGAAATCAAGATGTTTTAGCTACTTTGAAGAATCTAGAGTATGCAGGAGTTGACAGAAAAATCATAGAGAGAGGGAATTGGAGATGACAAGAGTGATACGGTAGTTTACAAACATGA
Source organism: Dillenia suffruticosa (assembly GCA_033439265.1). Taxonomy (NCBI): domain Eukaryota; kingdom Viridiplantae; phylum Streptophyta; class Magnoliopsida; order Dilleniales; family Dilleniaceae; genus Dillenia; species Dillenia suffruticosa. Next base: position 15,791,072 of record JAVTVX010000001.1, read on the forward strand.
CTCTGAGGGAAACCCAGACGAAGAAGGTATTCACATCTGGACCCCTTGAACCTTTATACTTGAAACATTCCCTAATGATAATAACAAATTGATCCTAGTTGATCCTTATGCAAGGAAACCAAGCCTTTCTCCATTCTTCTTTGCCAGTCGAATGAGTCCTTGTCTTTGCTTTGCATCTGCTCCAATTGATTTGCAGAATTCAGTGATTACCTGAAACTTCACATCCACACGATATGTTAGGTATAGGTTTTGTTTTTGTGTTGTCTGTCTGTGTGTATTTTTTTTTTCAATAGTTTGTAGTGAATAGAACCTGCGAGTGTAAAGCAATAGCTTTGCCTCTAAGCTGATTGAAACGCCTCTTGCCGATGATGTTACGTGTGATAACAACGATTGGAGCAAACAAACCCTTCCCTTCATTGACATTCCTCATCATTGGTTGTGCCCTAACCGGCTTTCCAACCCTAACCTGAGTGGTAGGCACTGACCTGGCTAGCATAGCATGATCATCTCCCAAGATGGAACTTCCCCAACCTCCAAGAAATGCCGAAGAGAACCCTCCATTAAACCCAGTTGCAGAAATCGAAGTAGCCATGGAAGAAACACAAGAACTCTCTTGAGTTTCAATCGACTCTTGGACAAGACTCTTGTTTTTTGCTTTTCAGAACTTGTGACAGATGTGGTTGGTGGTCTTTCTTATGATTCCTTCATCTCTTTCTCGGTTTTGTGTGCACGAGATTGGGTTTTGAGGCTGTGTAAATTTGAGAGCCTCTGGTTTTTATTGGACGCAAATGAGAGGGATACTTCAAATAGAACATTTTGAGCCACATATTAGTGTGGGCTTGGATTTTTCTCAACTTCTCCTATCCGCTTATATATTTGAACAGTGAGAGGAAAGATCTGAATAGGTCATCCAATGGCTCTCCCTAGGTTTTGGCCTCACCGGTTCCCAAGCCATGAGCTTCCATTTGGCAGGAATTTTTTTTCTCCTTTGTTGGTTGTTGGTTCTTTTTTAATTTCTGTTCTCCAAGAGTATTGGACGGCCTTAATTGTTAGTTTGGGCTAGAAGGTCTGAAAGCTGGATGTTTTTTTTTTTGGTACTATACCGACGTATATTCAGAATCATATTTCGATTAACACAATTCAGAACTTACAATATCCCATTTAAGGGGCTACTCTCCCAACGTAGTTTTTTTCATATCCAAACCGTGAGTTGAACTCGGAAACTTGGTTAAGGATTTAACACCATATCTCATTAAACCAACTGTCCGTCGGTAAAGCTATATGTTTGTTGTCCAAACTATGTCCAAGTTTGTTTCATCACTATTATATATGGAACCAATATATAGTTGATCTAATGAGAAAGATATTAAATTTTTTAATCAAAACTCAAGTGCGAATCTTAAAAACGGAAAGAATTATATTGAGAGAATTTCTCTTAAAAAGAGTACGATAGTAACTCAGGCTGAATTAATCAAAATGTAGTTTTTGATACTGATTGGTCCAAGCATTAAACAAAGGGGGCCATTACATGCGGAACATGTGATTGACCAATGTCTAGAGAAGAACTTGGCTTGTAATTTGATTGGTCTATCTGCCCAACCTAGGAAGCTGGCTAGAATGATCAAGATCATGCAAGAAAATCGTATCATCCTTGAAATAACTTGTACGAGTTTAAGAATGTCCTCTTTAATTGATGCTTTTTGCTAGGGTTACAGTGGAATTTGATTGAAAACGTTTTGGTTTTGGCTCAATTTGTATATGACTTAGGTAGTGTTTGGCATGAGATAAAAAAATATATAAATATTATTGTATAATAAAGTAATTAACGAAATTAATATGTTTAGTTTAAAAGAGTTAAGGATTTGATTTGATTTTTCTTATTAAGGGAAAAATTAAAACCATTTTTAGATAGAGAAGAGAAAATTAAAAATATATGTGTTTAAAGAGATAATAATTTAAATAATTTGTTTCTTAAGATAGAAAATTTTAATCCATATTTAAAGAAAGAAAATATAAATCAAATTGATTTAAAAAAATAATATGCTTAATTAACAGAAAGTAAATTCTTTGAGTTTTTATATGCTTCTTTTTTTATTTAAAAAAAAATATATATTACAGGCCATGAAGGGAATTTGATTTCTTCTTGTTCCTATTTTTGAGGATTTTTATCAATAAATGCACCATTCACCCCTCAGTTTGGGCTTTTTAATCAAGAGTTGGGAGGTTTTGATGGGGAAATAAATTCTTTCATGTATAAATTTTAAAATTTTCAATCAGAATTGTTTAACTTGATCTCTAAAAGACGGAGACAGTTTAATGGTTATAATCTTTCTTCCAAGACAGCCTATAATTTTGGACAATTAAATGTGCAACAATTCTTTAATAATGTTGTACTTATAATTGTTGGAAGACTGTTGGCTTTCTTTTTAATCAAAAATTGTTGACCGGGCCGGATTGTGTACGGTTCACAATCATGCATCCAAGTCACCGGCAATACTACAAAAAAATATTAAACCTTTTCGATTAATCTTTTGATGGAAAAATAAAATCCGAGAGAATCAGTTTTTAAATTGTATTTTATAGTATTTGAAATAAATTAATCGAATAATCCAGATACGAACGATCGAGAAAAAAAAAAGTCACTTGCTATTTTGACCGGGCCGGATGGAGTTTAAGGCCGATACGAAGGAAATTTTTAGATGACAATAACCCACGCGAAACGAGAATGCTTCGGTCTAAATAAACGGGCACTTAAACCGGTCGGATGAAACATTTACGATGTGAAATAATAATAATCTAAACAAAAATAACTGAGTAAAGTTGGTTAGGATTTTGAATTTTCAAGCCAGATTGACCAACTGCTTTTGGGATGATCACAATTTCATCCGTAAACCCTGCCGGCGAACCATTAGGGCAGCATTAATCATCTCAACCTTCGGTCTCACTTCACAACATTCCTCTTCTTCTTCCCAGTGGGCACTCCTCGTCTCCTTTCTTCATCCTCTCGTTTCCTCAGAAACCATCTCTCTACCAGTCAAAACCTTAGTTTGTCGCCGAACCCAGATAAAAAAACCTCGATCTTTATGCTCCTCATTGCCTTGCCCATCGCTTTCTTCTCAAACCTCTTCTTCTTCCTCACCTTCTCAGGTAATTCTTCTTCTACTCTCTCTCTCTCTCTCTCTCTCTCTCTCTCCTTTTAAGATTCTCATTATTGAGAACATCGGTAATTTGATTATTGATTTGGGTTTTGTTTTCTTAAAATCTCATTCTTTCTACAATCTGCGTTGCTTTCTCTTCTTGGTATTCCTAATCATGGTTATTCGTAGAGGAAATGTTGGTAATATGATGGCCAATGAGGGTTTTAGCTTCATTTTTGCTGAAATTCTCATTCTTGCAACAATCTGATGTTGTTTTGCTCCCCTGGGTGTTCCTAATTATGGTTACTCTTATATCTTGTATAACTAACATCAATTCAAAAGCTTGTGGAGAGGTGTTTTTAATTGTTGTTGGGGAATACATCCAATCTTATGGGATTTTTAAATGAAGAGAGAGGGAAAGGGGTTCGGCATGATACAAACTCATGCCTTGCCACTCTAATACCATCTTATATTTTGTAGAACTATCGTCCATTCCAAAAGTTTATGTTTGTAGAGAGATATGTTCACTCGTGAGGGTTTTTGTTAGGGAAGCAATTGCAGGAGACCAGCCGGATGAAGATGTGGCATCTTCAGTCCAGATGGCAGATGAATAGGCTGCTGCAAGACAGATAGCCAACCCAAGTGGGTTGATAGTCTACCAACGCAGAAAGCAAAGGCATCAAAACTGTTAGAAGATGTGTAAAATGTAACAGTCTGCTGTTAGGAGAATATTGGGCGGTTAGAAGAGAGACTTACGCTATAAATAGAATATGAAGGCTAGTGAGAAAGGCATGGAAAAAGTTAATTAGCTTCTGAGAAGTGTGGGCAGTCTGCTCTTAGAGAGAGACTGAGTTTTTCTTCTTTATTTCTGCTGTGTAATGCTCCTTAGAGCCATTAATCGAAGGAAAGGTTTAATCTTCCAAAACCTTTCTACTCCTTGCTATCTCTATTCCTAACAGTTTTGCGTTCATTTTTGCTGGTGTTGCTTTTCTGCTCGATTATAATTTCCCATTCTTTCAACAATTTGCAATTTTTTCTCTTCTGGGTATTTTCATAAAGGTTTTATGTTTTTATTTATTTATTTATTTTTTGGCTAATATTTCTTTTTCTGATTGATTTTAAATTCCTGTTCTTGCAACTATCCGGGGTTATTTGCTCTTTTGAGTCCTATTTTTTTGTTGTTCCATGTGACAACATTGATGATTTGATTGTTCATGTCGATTTCGTGTTCATTTCTTCTGGTTTTACTTTTTCTGATCGATATTCTTTGTCTGCTTCTCAGGGAACCCAACTTCCAAATTCCCGTTCCTGCAACAATCAGCCGTTATTTTTCTAATTTTGGTTGTTCTTCTTGAAAACATCGATAATCTAATTGTTCATGAAGGTTTTGTGTTCATTTTTGCTGGGATTGTTTTTCGGATTGAGTATTCATCAACTGGTAAGGGGATACAAGGTTTGATTGGTGGTGTGAATGGATTATTAGATTCCTTGAATCTATCCTGTGCTGGTTGTTGTTTCTTTCTTTCAATTAGGCCTTGGGCATTTTCTGCTGAGTTCTTGTTGTCTTCTGAGATTCTTTTGAAAGGGACTTGGATGTTGCAAGTGGGTCTGAATTTATATACCACTACATTTTCATTTACGGGTTGTAAGATGATATTACCTACCATGTGGATGTGAAGTGTGATCTTGAGGAGGACAGCATAAGGGGTGTAGCTTTGATGAACCTTTTGTTCATAGTGCATGTGATTGGGATTTTATTTTTGAGTTTTCTGTTGTTCGCGGCATGATCATGGAATCGGAACATGAGACGTGCGAATAGCGGAGCATTGTTGGCAATGCTACAGTCGGAGTGCATGCTGATGCAAACCTTCCTGAACTTAAGCTGGAATGATGGTTTTCTTTCAGGTTCTTCTTATTCTCATTGTATGAACACAGGATAGGAACAAAAAGTTTTAATTGTGAAAGATTTTGTTCATCTGTGACAGGAAAGTTATATTGACAACACTTAAATTTTAATTTTTAATATAGAGAATTAATTTTTGAGACAATCTTTCAGTGATGAAATAATGAAAATAGTTACCACATAATGATCATTAATTTTGTTGCTGTTCATAGTTACGAATTAATAAACTTTTGTTTTCAAGTATTCTTTTATCTTTTGATTCCCTATAGGCTATAGCTATTATTAACATCAAGGGTGCTCCAACCTTTTTTTTTTGGTTTTGCACCACCGGGGGGGGGGGGGGGGGGGAGTCATGGTGGTGCACAAGAGACAGAACTTGTGGTCATTAAATATCAAATACTCATAGTCTTTCTTGGTTTCCTTCCATGATAAACTTTTTCATTGTTGTTATGTTCTCTGTAATGAGAACTATTCTGTCCCATTTGTGGTCTAGTTAATCTGTTTGAAGTGGATCTAGTACTAACCATAACTGATGTGAGGTACTTATTTTCCCAAGGGCCAATGAGGGTCGAGGATAACCTGTTTTTAGTTTCACTGGTTATGAACATGATTGACATACCTATGGGGTGTGAAAAAACATGGTTCCTACCCCAAGACCAAAGATGTGAGATTTTAGGGCATTAACATAATAGAGTTATCCTTGACTTGCTTTCTGGAAGAATTTTTCTCTTACAAAGGCATTATTCATGAGAATTACCGATCTTCTTTCCTTTCTTTCTTCTTCTCCGGAACCAAGGCTTCGGAAAAAATGAGAGGCAACCATGTGAGGCTTGTATTGCTGTAGAATTTGGGGGGGGGTTAAAGACATCTGGGAGTTTTAAACTTACGCAAAATGATTGCTTCTAAGATTTAAACATTTCGGTAATTTGATTGAGGCTCCCATTGTTCAAGGGTAATAAAGATTGCTTTATGTTTTCTCTGTCTCTGTAAAATCAAGCAGCATTCAATTGAGGTAACAAGCAAGCCGAGCCGAGCCGAGCCGAGCTTGGAAGTGCACAGGCTTATTTGTTTAAAACTAATTGAGCTGGAGCTCATTTGATGTTCACAAGCCGGGCAATCTTAACTTATTTTTATGTTTTTTTTTTTAGTCAAGAAATATGCTAAAATAAATTTTATTGAGAACTCATTTCATAACTATAGCCTGATATTATTTCTAGCATTATACTTAAAACAATAAAAACCAGTAAACTGATTTGTTTATGTACAAAATATTAAAAATCAGTACATATTTTTTCAGTCCTGCCTTTAACAAGCTTGTTCATGGGCCTGAAGGACCAAGCTTTGAAGTATTCGACCTGCAGTTCTTTATTATAGAGGTTCAAACTAAGTGAGTTCAAGCTGAGATACAGCTTCTTCTGGAATAGCTCTATTTGTCTGCAACCTTGATTCTTATAGTCAGAAGCATGATTCCTGCTTGTAACAGGTTATGAATATATGGCTTCAATTGGTTGCAAAAAGAACTTAGTCTAGCTTAACATATCTTGTTGAAGAAGAAAACTTTGGGATCCTTAGCCATTGTCGACGAAAACGACTAAAGCCATGAATTTTGAGTGGGCAGTGGATTCTTTTGATGGCCTTGGTGAAATTCCCACATTTTCGTTTGGTGGATTTTGATTTTGAGAGATTAACCAGCTTCCTCACAAACTTACATCCTGCACAGAACCATCAACCAAACTGAGGAATCCTGGCAACATGATTTGAACCGGTTCTCATGGCATTGATTTTTTGTAAGATGGAAAATATTCAAATGATTCAAATGATTTGGACATAGGTTTATTCTTTATATATATAAACACACACATATACATATATATATATATATACTTGTCTCTTATAGTCAATACCCAGGCCCAGGGGAAAGAGCCCCTTCTCTCTCCTTCTTCTTCTTCCCCCCCCCCCTTCTTTTTCTTCCTTTTTAGCAATGTATTCTTTTTATTACTTTCATCTCTGGTATCCTGACCGACCTCATCTTTCTTCCATACACAATTATGACTTAGAAAGATTTACCATATGCTTGCAAGGCAGACATTTTTTAAACAGGATCCCTCAAAAATATAAACCCAAGTCACACTGCTGTTAAGTCAGAGGGAAGCTGAGGTGCCATCGCCTAATAGTGCACCCCTTTGAATTGGTTTTTGCTCCCCTATGAGGCATCCTAATTCCCTTGCTACTTGGTAGTCATAGCAATTTTTGTATCCCATGCCACTCATTCTCCCCTAGTGCTCGTGTAAATCTCCACAAGCACTTGGTAGATAGAGTGTTTATTAAACCTGGCCAGATATGTGAAATTAAAGACTACCCTCTTGGCTGGGCATTTTGCTTATATGCCATCCGACTGAGCCATGTCGTGATCACCCTCATGCACATCATATTTTAAGGTGAGAGTTGTTTAAACTCTGGTTACACTGGATGTTCTTTGACTTTATGGAGAAAGTGGTTGGTTCAGTTAAGCCGTTCCTTAACTTCACTAGCACAAAACTAATTCTATCACCTTTTGACCTTGTTAATATATTCTTCTCTTCTTGAATATTGCCTCAATTTATACCAGATTTTGTTTGTGGAGATTCATAGTTGGGGATTTACCTTGAACTTGTGCATACAATTGTTCTTCCTGTCCATTTGCCTTCTGTAGGAGCTGCAAGTTGCAAAAAGAATCAGTAAATCCCAATATGAGTGCAAATGCCTTTGAATTTGGTAAGTCTGGCTTTTATAGATTTGGCAAGACAGGATATGTTGGTGCACGTTAGAATGATTGTGACCGTAGAGATTAACACAAATAGAATTAAATTTGGTTGACTGTTTTCTCATCCTTTGATTGTAATGGTGTAAGTTGATTACCTCAACCAAGCTGTCTAACCGCTTTCTCATCCTTCTTTGTATGAAACCTCTGGTGCACTAATTGAACAATCCTGTCAGCATGAAACTGAATAAAAATAATTAACTACTCCACATGAAATTGAGAAGGTAGTTTACCTTTACATGGTATTTCACGTAAGCATGGAAGTTCAATAAACTCCAAACTGTCTTGTCTAGTCTCTTCCCTTCAACATGACGAGAAGATATATCTGCATTTTTAGCAATATCAACGGCTGATGTTTTAAGACCCACTGGACTTAACCTTTTGCCTCATTTGTAGAAAAAAGAACGATTTGATATTAACAAAATTTCTGGGGCTTATCAGATAAGCACCCTATTATTGTTTGTTTCATTTCAACAAGAACCGCTAATAGTTCATCTTATATATCTTTAGGGAAATAATGATGTTCTATTTCTGAGAATGAGGGTATAGAATACTTTTGTGATGGACAAGTTGTTTATAATAATTCACAAAACTAGAAGAGAGACAAAATATATGAAATAAAATTTAGTGAGATAAAAATTTGAACATGGGTTCAGAAAAAATTGATGAGCAAGATTTTTCCATGTGAAATAGTTTCCATTAGTTAGATTCTATTAATGAAATGGTGTACAATGTCAAAAGGATGGGGCATAAAGAGTTAGGCATAAGATCAATTATTTTGCCAGTTGGGTATTATGCCAAAAAAAAAATGAAATAAATTAAAAAAAATAATGAATGATGAATGGTGCAAAGATGATGTTCCAATGTTCAAGTGGTTTAATAAGAAAAGATAGGACTGGATTTGAATGTATTAGAAAGAAATTGTGAAGTTGCTCTTGGAAACATGATAGAAAACACTTGGATGAGTTGGTCTTGTGAGTGGAAGACCTTGAAATACACTTGAAAAGAGAGACAAAAGCAAACAAATTGAAGGTTTCCCAGGAGGAAAAGTTTGTGAAACATCGAATGAGTTGGAAAAGATACCCTTTCACGTAATATAACTGCAAACAGGATGTTGCCTTAAATTTGTGAAGGAAAATACCCACTTCCAACTATTCTGGGGTATGAGGCTTGACTTGTGTATATCCTATAGAAGCATGTTCTCTTAGAAAGAAATAGGTATGGCATGCAGACTCGTTGTTCTCATGAATGCTTATGTACTTTGTTTTTATTACCAAAAGAGACAAACCCTCCATTTGTGCTCAAGTCTTCTAAAGCCTCTCCTCTCAACTCAGGAGGGGGAATAGGGGACCAGGAGCAGGGAGGTACTTTAGCCCAGGATTCTGAACTTCCCACATCCATGAGTTCCTGTATAGAAAATTGATGTAAATATATGAAAAACTAGGAAAACCTGATTTAGGAGTCTGAAAGGCTTGAAGAGTTTCAAGATTGACTGCACAAACAAACCTGAAAGAATGCTGTTGCAATTATCACATCAGTATTTTCTCTAAAACGCATAGGAAAAACAGCAGTGATCTTTTCTGGCTGTCAAAAAATATAATGGTTTAGAATTTCTGACACAGCAGATGAATATGCTATGTATTTTGGAATTGTTAACAGTTCCTTTGCCTGGCCCCATTTCCACATTGAATTTGATGCAACAGGATTTGTAGTTCAGTATTTAATGTTAAGTACATATGTTTCCAACTAGTAGTTATTTATCTACAATGGCAAGATGATGTGTCGTGCATGGAGGATATGATTTTATAAAGTTTTCTCCAACACTCATTTGCTACCTGTGAAGAAGGTAGACTTTCTTTATTTATTCTGCTCTAATCCCAACTCTGTTCAAAAATGTCTTGGAAGGATTTCTTGGTGGATCATTACCAGATCTCTCTCAAGCTCTATGTGGGTTTGAGAAAATTCTGGATTAAAGATGAAATACTTCAGAGATATGCCACCTTAGGGCCACTTCAAGTATGTGCATTATTTTACAGAACGTAGAGTTGAGATATTTGCCCTAAATTATGTTCTTGAGTCGAATTTGTATATTGAGGGAGAGGGGGTCTTATATTTGTAGATAGCTCTGTGGCAGATCTCCTCCTGTTCAAGGAGAAAAGAGCAGAAGACAGTAGGCAGTTTATTTTACCCACAATTAGTAGGGCAATCAATACTTGGAAGGAAGTCAGACCACTGCATGCATATACTTGGGAGCTTATCATGCTGTACTCCTACTGTAACTATCCTGCATCTGAAATTGGACCTCTCCATAGGTTTTCCTGCAAATCTAGGCTAGTTGAGAAGTTTTAGTAAATAATATCACCCACTTGTCTAGATGTTAGGAGTGAAAGTGATGCAGTTGTACCAAGTAAAGACCCTAACACCAGAGTTGCCGTACCATTTTTTATGTTAAGCTCAATGTGCTTGACTTTGTTTATGCTAGGTGTCTTATCTCACCATTCTTTTGTTCCTTCATTTCTCAAGTAGTTTCAAGTTTTATAACGGCCTAGATTGCGGAGGTTCTTCTACCATGGACTGGTGTCTGTGTCAGAGACTCCCTTGCACAAGTGACACCTACAGACACATTTTTACATATTAATTTTTAACTAGTACCTCAACGCCTTTAGAAGGCTCTCTTAGAGAACACAATGGACACCAATGGCTCAGAAATCAAACAGAAGCTAGGATAAATAACGAGGTTTTCTAAATGTGTATCTAAATGTCTGCAAATATTGAGTTTGTTAGCTTGTTTTAATGTATTGGTCCATATGATTTTTATTGTTTGATGTGTGTGTGTGTGCGCGCGTGCTGTCTGCTGTCTCATGTCCGACTGTTTCTAGCTTTGTCAAGTATCCCTGTTGGTGACGAGTCCTATGTCCAGTATCTGTGGCAATCCTCCATGGCAACCAGTGTGCATGAAATCAGCCGAGAGCTTATAAACTTGTTGTTCTAATACTTGCTAGACTACAAATATAGGTACATTCTTCTTTGAACATAGATTTCCAGTTAATGTTCTTCCTCACGTGGGTGCATTGCTTTCTTAACTTGAAGGATTCAAGAAGCTTACATGGCTCTTCCATTAATGGCTGATGTATAAATTGATTGACATGCTTAGATTGAACAAAAGAACGTTTTGTGATTCAAAAGTGTGTTTTCCAACCATGAGGATTAAGATAACTTGCCCTGAGATTACCTGTTTGATGACGTAGAAAGGCTCTCTTGGGTGGTAGACAAGTTTGATGGGTTTGTACATTCCTTCAGATATACCCTGAGAACTGACATTTTTCAACATTTCCTTCAGCTGAGAGCTTAGGATTATTGCTTGTACTGTGGAAATTTCTGTTATTGCCTTTATGGAACCTGTAGGGGACAGATTTGTTCAGATAAGATTTATATTATGATAGTTTGTTCTCAGTTTGCATGAACCATAATCATGTCCATCATAATCTAGCCTCATTAAGAGGGGGATAAATATATGAATAATGTTTATGTTCTATTTGTGGGCAGTTTGTTAATCTTGAATTCCTTATGGATGATATGTATAGAAACACTCTCACATGTTCATAAATGCTGACAACCACCTGAACAAAGATGCATGCCTGCAGCTATGAATGGTAGGTCTGCAGTCGTGTTATAGAGAACCTCTAACATGATATATAGAGATCTATATATATAATTTCTTTTTTTTTGGGGGTAAAATCCCTGCTGCCAATTTTCTCCAGTTTGTCGGCTGATATCAATTAATTGTGTGGACTTACATTGAAGTGGCAACCTTTTATTTTTCTTCATATTAGACTTGTCCAGTGATAAATCTCTATATCCAGAAGTATTTCATTTCCAGGTTGTGACTTCTAATTGGATCATCCATTTTGGAAATGGTGGAAATCTACGGCCAGAATTTTGTTATTGGATTTCTCAGCATGCCAACTTGATCTAATAGGCAGGTACCCTTTTTCTTTCTATGCTATATGAACGTATTTTGTTGTCTACGTAGATATGTTTACTTTTTCGCTTTCCTCTCGGTCCTTATATCTGGATTGCATATTGGTTCTTTCAGTCTGTCAAGTCTTTCTTTCCCTTTCTAATGAGCCTCTGTGAAAATTTTCCTGCGAAATTCCAACCTTTGTTTTTTGGCTAATCCTACATGAGATGGTAAGTTCAAGTAGGAGTTATAATTTCATTTTTTTTTTCTATTTATCCTCCATGTTTGAATTAAAAGGAGAATGCTTCATTTTAAGATGCATGTTGGATCAATACAAAGTCTGTATATCATACCTTTTCCTTGTGGAATTTTCTCTAGGTTTATTTTCAGGGTGAGCTGATAACCTTGTCTTGCTGGCTCAACTACCTCCACAATGTCTGTGCAGACCTTCTTTATTGCATATATTGTATAATTTGAAAGCCCATAAGATAGCAGGACCCCTTGGGATAGTAGTGGCGTGGATATTGACAGATAGGCATGTTGTGGATCAGATGCCAATGACTGTTAAACAGTACAAGGTAATTTTAAATAAGTTCAATGGAGTACCTAAAATCCCCTAATTACAATGAGATTTTTCAGTGTAGCGTGATGATAGGTGATGTATAATGTGCTTAAAGCATTTAGATTCAAGTATAACCAGATAAATAAACTGATCAATTTTGAATTCAGCATATGCAAAAGTGGTTTTAGTTTTCACCTGAATATGATATTCCACGGAGCCGAATTCATACAAGTGATGATCAATCTCAAAGGGCCTCTCAGCACTGTCATAAAGAAAAAAAGGTGATCCTTAGAGGGACTTAGCATAAATACCTGTGATGTTTATCTAGCTGAGGTAAGATGCTTATTATTATTTGCTTACTCGATATTTATTTCTGTTCCTAGTGCCTATAATGGTTCCAAGGTAAACATTTTTCATTTTTTTTGCTTTTCACACCATAAAGATGCATTTTTTTTTTTTCAGAGCACCAAACTTGTAGAAACCGAGTAAAAAGGCAACTGGTAGAGATTTCTTCTCCATTGGGTTGTGAAGCTGATACAGAGAATGATTTGAAAGCAGTATGTGATTATGGCATAGTAATTTTCTAACTCACAGCCATCTTTTGACTCTTTGAATTTGCATTCTATTTGTAACTTTCAATGTGCCTTTCCTTATAAAACTTGCGAGTGTGTTAGAATCCTAAGCAGATGCCTTGTGGTGAATGAGATTACCAAGTCAACCAAAGAAATGGTTTTCTCTGGATGAAGGAACAGAAAAGTAACAGCAGGCCTGCACACGTTATTTTGATTTCCTACCTTATGCATGGCCACACCCACAGACATGCGCATGCACAAGCACATGCATACGCACAATCACATGCGCACAGGCACATATATACCCTTAGATGTTCGTGTACATTTATATTGTTCTTTTCTCTATGCTCCTAATATGGTTAGAGTTGACTTCTGAAAGGCCATATCAGAAACTAGCAAAAACACTCTGCCTAGTTGTTGCCATCACCAACCACCCGGAGCAAGAAAAGATGGCTTTATTGGTCATCTACCTGGAACACATTACCATGGTCATGAAGCTGCTATAGTGCCCCTGCCCCAAAGGTCCCCCCCCCCCAAAACAAAACCCCACTTGTCTGGTCAAGCAAGTGAAAAAGTTTCCATGCTATTGTGCTTTATCCTTCTATGTTTGTGGTGTTCATTCCATGACATGACGCGTGCCATATCTACTGCCGACCTTATTTTGGTTGGCTTTGGTGATTGTGCATTTTTGGGCATATTTTTGAATGTTTCATGTCAACTGGTGGAATTATGTGATATGTTACATGTACAATAATAGAAAGGTGAAAAGAATTTTGTATAATTTCCATAGTGATATCCATTGAAATTGGGATCATTGAATCTCTATCCAATGATCACCGATCATTTTACCAGCAGATCACAGGAGAAATAGTATATTGAATGGTGATGGCGTGGATAGGGACTCTGACACCCACGGGGATTATAGAAAATCCTGATCCAAAATAATCAAAGTCTTATTTGTCGCAATTTCATTAGTTGTTGAGAAGCACATAGTATATACAAGCAAAGAAACAACTTACACACTCTCTTTCAACGTCCTACCCTCTGGGCTGAAACCATTTGATAAGCATCACAATTCACACTTGTCTATTATCATGCCATTGTCCATATAATGCCTAGGTTGTGCTAAATTTGCTGCAGAACATGCATATAATACAATGTCTAGTATTTGTGGAATTTGAAAGTCTCAAGTCTTACCGATACAATTTAAGCAGTATATCCTTGAGAGCAGGAGAAGCCCTCTCAAAGCATGCCATCTCTCTCTCTCTCTCTCTCTCTCTCTCTCTCTCTCTCTCTCTCTCTCTCTCTCTCTCTCTCTCTCTCAGTGTTGTTTTTAGGGAGAGAGGATGCAAATGCATTTCAAAGCAATTTTATATGGCTTTAGGCAATGACTGACACGAAAATGTAAAAGTAAGACAAATTGTACCTAACGTTTTATTTATTGCGCACTTTGAGTAAAATTCACCTCTTGTAGAAATCACGTCTGGCATTCTTTGAAGCAAACTCTCTCTCTCTCTCTCTCTCTCTCTCTCTCCCCATTCATTTCATGCGTTTGCATCTGCTTCTTGGGTTCTGCAATCAAGGCAAGTACTTTTCACAAGTCCCATCTCAACACTAAAAATTGGGAGGCGTCTGAGCAAAGAACAGCCTCATTGTGTTTGCTCGTGTTGTCACATCCTTATGACTTGACCCACCAACGGCCAACTCACTCAGCTTGCTGATTACAACTTTGTAATCAACGGACAACATTCTTCCTTCACCCTCATTAAAAAATCCGAAGGATCATCATGAACGCTTCCCATTTAAATCTTGACTTACTCCTTCCCCTTTCTGGAAAGAAAAAAAATAAAAAAATAAATTAGCCAAAATCTATGTTTCACTCGGATCATTTGACGAATGTGAATGAAAATGCATTCGTCCTTTTCTTTTTCCCTTTTTGTTGCACAACTTTATCCTTAATTGGGTTATATGATTGAGCCATTTGAAAACTTTTGTTTTTTAATATATAAGATAATGTAAAAAATAAGAATTTTAAAATTTAAATGAAAATTTATTTATCAATTTTATTCAAAAAATTCTTTTGATATATATACTGAGATATGAATTTTCTATCAAAATTGTACAAATTTAGTTATATAAGTACGAATTGTATTGAATATAGATTTTTTATAAATTTGTACGGTGAGAATTTGGAGATGAGTTGAACACGAAAAATGTAAATATATGTGTTAGATTTAATTAGCAATTTGAATCATTCGATTTTGAGTTATATAGAGAAATCTATGATATTTTTTCTAAAATTGCGCAAGAGTAAAATTTGAAAATCTAAATTTTTATAGATGTATGGGTTTAAACAAATTATGGTGAATTGGAATTTACTCAGATCGGATTGATATATATATATATATATATATACTACACTTGAGGGGTGACTAAGTTGAGTATCGAAGTTTTAGGGGAGTGGAGTATCCTTCCCGTACATGTGAGTGGGTTTTACTGTCGTCATGTAATTAATAAACAAAACCATATTTTATCGTTTTCAAAACATAATTTGTGAAATGATTGTAAAATGATTTTGTTAAATAACTGGTAATATATTTTGTGATAAATGGAGTGTCTCTAAAATTCTGAAATATGCATCTATGAATTTTTATAAAAAAATATGTGTCATATTTTAAATCATAAAATGTACTTTGATGATATATGCTATAATATGCTATATTGGATTTTCATGATTTTCCTTGACATGTATGGTACAGTTGGTTTATTGATAATTTTGATGCGAGATTAGCTACTCAGGTATTAGTATCTGAATCCCCTTGATTGTAAATCATGGATAATACTTATAGCTATGATACTATGATATGATAAGCGTTGTCCCGCGTAAACTCGCCTCGTATGCTATAGCAGACTTGTCTCGTTATATAAATTACTGCACGTTTGCGATGTCTTGAGACGCAGACACTCCACATAATTAGGTGGTATGTATATAATCCTATATTTCGGACTAGCCAAGTTGAACCGAAAGTAGAGGACTGAATGACATTTCAGTCTAGTTTCAGTCTAGTACTTGGGGAGGCCCGACGCCAAGCCAAGTTTTGGGGTTGTTGTTTTTTTGTTTATATACAAAAACCCCTTGGTGGTTCGTCATTGGTCGAAATAGATCTTTATCGAGAATATGATTTAGCATTACCCTTGATTTATGACATAAAATTTTGGATGCATATATTTAAATTTGATAGAAAACTGTATTAAAATTATTATGATTTTGATAATATGTCTTGCATGGATATACATATATATATATATATATATATATATATGACCTTGACACTCCATCCTCACCTCACTTATTAATTATCTGTCACGGATTTCTCATTCACTGAGTATTTGATTATACTCACCCATCAATATTTTTAAATCTATACGGAGTTAATAATTGGAGAGACACGTTGACTTATTTTGACGTATGTAGTATCTGAGACCGCTTGCGGTAATTATCTTCTGCTGTATCTTTGAAAATATTAGTTGATCATGCTGGAATGATTGTGAACCAAAGAACTTTCATTTGTAATATATATATATATATTTTAGAACTTTTGTATTTTAAATACTAATAAAATATTTATAACTGAAATTTGATTAGCTTTGCGTTATCTTGATGATACGTGGAGGGGCTGGGCTAGTGTCCAGGAACAGTCACCCATTACCTTGGATACTGGCCTAACCGCGCCATGCATCCCAAAACAACGCAAGACTAATCATATAAAACAGTCGCATATATTTTTTAAATCATTTTTCCAAGTCATTTTTCAACTTAAAGTACTAAATATAAAGTTTTCATATACATTTACAAAGTATTTAGTCAGTACAAATATGAATTTCAACCGAGAGTTCCATTACTACATACAGTCAACTCATATGATCAACTAATAATCTCAAAATATAGCGAAAGATAATTACCGTAAGCGGTTTCCGATACTACGTACGTCGAAATAAGATAACGTGTCTCTCTTATAACTAATTCTGTATAAATTTAAAAATATTGAGAGGTGAGTAAAATCAAATATTTAGTAAATGAGAAATCCGTGACGGATAATTAATAAGTGAGGTGGGGATGGAGTGTCAATGTTATATATATATCCATACAAGACATATTATCAAAATCATAACAATTTTAACATAGTTTTCCATCTAATATAAACATATGTATCCAAACTCTCATGTCATAAATTATAGAGTCATGTCAAATTATATTCTCAGTAAATATAGTATCATATACACGTCATCTAACTATGTGTAGTGTTTGCGTCTCAAAATATCGCAAACATGCAATAATCTATATAACGAGATTGGTCTGCTATAGCATACGAGGTGAGTCTGTGCGGGACGATGCCTATCATATCATGGTATCATGGCTATATGTACTATTCACGATCTACGATCAAGGAGATTCTACTAATATCCGAGTACCTAGTCTCGCACAAAAATTATCAATATACCAATCGTACCATACATGTCGACGAAAATCATAAAAATCCAATATAGTATATTATAGCATATATTATCAAAATATATTTCATGATTTAAAACATGACACGTATATTTTTCTTCAAAATTCATAAATGCATATTTTAGAATTTTTGGGATATTTCATTTATCACAAAATATGTTACCAGCTATTTAAAAAAACCATTTTACAATCATTTTACAAATTATGCTTTGAAAATGATAAAATATGGTTTTATTTATTAATTATATGGTAACAGTAAAACCCACTCACATGTACGGGAAGGGTAATACACTCCCATAAAATCTCGATACTCAACTGAATCGCCTCTCGAGTGTAGTATAGTCGTCTACTTCTAAGACAACAACAACAATATATATATATATATATGTGTGTGTGTGTGTGTGTGTTAATCCGATCAGACCCAATTTCAATTCACCTTAGTTTGTTTAAGTCCATACATTTACAAAAATTAGGATTTTCAAATTCTACTCTTGCGTAATCTTAGAAAAAAATATCATAACTTTTTCTATATAATTCGGAATTGAATGATTCAAATCGCTAATTAAAATTAAGACATATATCTATATTTTTCATATTCAACTCATCTCCAAATTCCTACTACACGAATTTATAAAAATCTATATTCAATACAATTCGTACTTATATAACTAAATTTGCATAGTTTTGGTAGAAAATTCTTATCTCAGCATATATATCTCCGATTTACATGATTCCAAGGTCTATTGAAAGACAAGAGACAGTTCTACAACTTTTATGTTCAGTATTACCCTTAATTCTAAGTACAGAATTTCATAAAATTTCATTTCTACCTCACTTCTAGTTCTAAATTATGTTCTGCATAGTTTCAGTAAAAATATCATAACTTCCAGTATACTACTCCGATTCTAGTGAATTTTATTCCATTTTAAAAATAAGATAGAGAGCTAAAATTTTGATGTTTTAAGTTTCTCTACATTTTGTATAGAAAATATTTTAAAAATTTATACAATATACTAACCGTGCACAGAAGATGAAAAACAGAACATATCATTTTGTTGTCCCTTTCCAAAAATCACTATAAATCATATTCTTAATGAAAATTTTTGTGTCATACCTTATTTTAAAGTTTAGGGAGTCTGGGTTTACCAGAACTAAACTAATTTAAATTTCGATCATCACATCATAAGATATCATAGAATTAATAAAGTGTGCTGACTATACTAGCTTATTTGAACAAACCTAATTCATGGGACCAATTTATTTCAATGTATACTCAAAGAAAAATGTATTATCTCTTTAATAAGATCTTGACATCTACATATTCATCACCAATACCATCCTTTAGCACTTGATCACCATATCTCGCAACACATATATATCAATAAACAAAAAAAAAAAACTCTATATCATACTAATATCATTTAAACAATTAGAATCCTATCAACCAAAAATTTTTCTTACCTCTTCAACACCTCAAGTGATTGGATGAAAACAAGAAATTTTTACTTCCTACACTACAACTCACGGCCAAGAGGGTAAATTTTAAGAAGAAAATGAGGTCCAATACTTGAAACAACTCATTTATTGAAACCTAGAAAAATTTTTGACCATTGATTCATTTTTATGCAAGATCTCTAATCTACACTTGTCAAGATTTCTCTTATATACTTGAAATGGCAGCAACCAACCTCCATGCATGCAAAAGAAGTGTCCAAGTCTGCTAAAAGGAAAGAAAGCACAAGAAATCTATTAAAATCCCTTTTAAATCACATTTCATGCATTAATTGTTCTTTACAAGCAAATTTCTTCTAAGTTTGTTAGTAGAATTGTCCTATGTGGCCACTGATAGTCTTGGACTTCTTTTGTCCAATCATTTGGCTCCGATTGTCTATCTTTAAGTGTTTTGCAACTTAATCCCTCTATTTTCCTTATTTGCATTTAGATCCCCGCATTTTTTGTCCCTATGAAATTTTGTTCGAAATTTATTAAATATGTTAAATTTCATTTAACTCTATTTAAATGTATAGACATTTTCTTAGTTATTTTTGATTTCTTTATGTCTTGTCGGCGCTCACCCAGAAAATTTTCGGTTTACCGATAAAATTTTGGGTTTTAACGATTTTGAAGGAAACCTCAAAGTAAACAAATGGAAAATTAAAATTTCATTTTAAATGTCTCAAAAGAATGTTAATATATAATTATGAGAAGTGATACATGATATACAGTTACTGAAAAATTGTGTTACAATTTCTAACCCCATGATAAAAAGTTTCTTTCTTGAAACTATATATCGAAAATCTCTGGATACTGTCTTCTCATAGTATCCTCCAGTTCCTAAATCTACTCCTTGATTTGGTCACTCCTCCACAAAATTCAGACCAGGGGTACCTCTTTGCTTCTTAGCTTCCTGGTCTACCTACCAAGTATAGCCACGAGCTAAATAGTAAAACTCAGGTTGTCTCTTAGTTCTATTGGTGGAGGTTCTGGCACATGAGAGGGACCTGATAAATATTTTCTTAGCATGGAAATATGAAAAACGTCATGAATATGTGCAAGTTCAGCTACCATATCTAGTTTGTAAGTTATCTTCCGATCTCTTTCAGGATTCGGAATGATTTAATGTATCTGGAGATCTTAAAATGGGTTTTATAATATTTAAATCGAATTAATCGAATAAAACTCGAATATTGATGGTGAAAACAAAAAAGACTTGTCATGAAAACTTGTAGATGGTGTGACGAGAAATATATATATACATACATACATATATATATATATATATATATATATATATTTATGTCAAGCCATGAAGAATCAAGTAATAAACAAAGTCAAATTCTAGCCGACTCCTTGGCTGAGCACAAAAGAATACATGCTGTTTCATATCATATTCAATTCACTCCGATAATTACATTTTTAATTTATCTTTTTAAAAATATATATATATATATATTTATATTTATATAATTTGAATATGTTTCTTTATTGACTTCGCCAAATTCTTGTCCTTAAGACTTAATCAAAGGTTTATCATTAGTATAGTGATTTTTCCCTCTAGACAAACTATGGTACGTAAATATATTGTAGGTATACACAATATCTATGGTATAATTAACGGACAATTGATTTAGCGGATAGGTCGTTACGTCTTTTAATTAAGGTCACGAGTTTAACTCGCGATTTGGGTATGAAATCGATTACGTTGGGAGACCCTTACCCCCTTAAGAGAGATCTTAGTCGGGTCGATCCGCATTAGTCAAGTCGAAGATTCGGATAGGTTATTACGTCTTTTGACTAAGATCATGAGTTTAACTCACGATTTGAGTATGAAATCGATTACATTAGGAGACCCTTACCCCCTTAAGAGAGATTTTAATAGGGTCGATCCGTATTAATCAGGTCGAAGTTTCGGACATCGGGTGATAAACCAAGTCCAATAGCATAAAAAAATAATAATAACTCTGGTGCAAATATTATTAATACAATACATAGAAATGGACGTACATAGACCTTCTCAATTTACCAAAGGATACACTGCCCAATGATTTCCCCCTAAATTGCCTTCTTACCACTGACCCAATGATGTTTTAATGATCAGAATATCATAAAAGAAAACCTAGTTTGTAAAGTTAAATGTGATTAGATATTAATCTTTTTGTTAATAAGATTTGACCGTATCAGATGTTTTTATTATTATCATTATTCACAACAACTGATACTTATCGAACAATAATTTATTTTATTGTTAAATTTACATATGGCTTGATTTATTTATAAAATGACACAAAATTGTATCAATTAGATAAAATTTAGTGGAGAAATAATTATACAAAATAATGAGAATTGATAAAATAACATTTGAATATCATTTATTCTCATTATTTTCACTAACCAACCGGCTAAACTTAGGTGTGACAGATCTATTTTTGGCTGAGTTGTGAAGAGTTAGGAAAGGCCTACGTCTTTTGATCGAGATTAAACTTCTCTGGGTGATTATTAAGCTGGATCCGAAGCATCTAGTTTGGATACTATTGTCTGAGGTTAACCCACATCACTTAATGTTCACATGATCAAGAATGTCAACAATTCATTAGATAGGTGCAAGTGTTAGTTGTTTTTATCCCTCGTAAAGGTAAGTCATATACGGACATTTTAATAAGTTTTAGACTTTCCATAACTTTTAGTATTCATGAATTATTATCCCTCCAGAGAAACTTATCGAATTTTATTGCCTGATATTCGAGATTTAATTTCATTTATAGATTAATCTTTGTCCCATCCTCGTACCAAAAAAGAAAAAAAAAAAAAAATCTTACAAAGGAAAAATTGCTAACTTGAATACCACACCCTTTCCCACAACCAAAACAATGGGAGGGACAAAACCAGCGATCGTTCCAATGTTTGCCCCCTCGAAAACGAAGGAAAAATTGTTTGACCGACAGCTGGTCACAAAAACAGTCACAGGCCTCGATCAGTCCAACCCCTGTTGTTGCCTAGGTTGTTCAAACGCCATAAATATCACTCCAAGGAGAGAGAGAGAGAGAGAGAGAGAGAGAGAGAGACTCTAAAATCTTAACGAAATTAACTAACGTACGCCGCCCCAACGGTAACTCCACGACCCAATTTATTCCTTCAATTCAATCTTATCCGTCCAATTCGAATAAAAGCAAAAAGAAATGATAATAAATAAAGATCTGCTCCACCCGATCAGGGGGAGCCACATATGGCTTCTTAGGGTAAATCGCAGCCCCTCAAGTTTCGAAAATTAAAAGGATTTTATCAGTATTATTGTATTTTTGTAATATTATACGAATGATTCAAGTAAATAGTCTAAAGAAAAAAATGAAGTATTAATTATATAATTTAGGTAGGAGATTAATCGTTGATCAATAAAATATTGTATCTCCTTATTTAATTAATTTAAAATATTAATAAATCATTGTAAAATGTAAATTCATCAATTCTAATTAAAATTTAATTTTATTAAAAAATTTTCAATATTAACCGATTTAATTTTATTAAAATTTATGTCTTAAATTTGTTACCGATATATTTCACGAGAAAATATAAGAAAAAATAAGATTTTAATCTTTAAGTTGATAATTAAATTAAATATAATTTTTTATTTAACTCTTAACGAATAGAAAGATGGAGGTTTGAAATAAAAAAAAATTGGAAAAATTTTAATATCGTGTAATTTTTATTCATATAGTAAAGTAAAAATTTTAGTTTTGGAATAATTTATTTAAAGTTTTGTTATATTTTTATTTTTTTACTATAAAAGAAAATAAAAAATCGAGCGCTGGTTTACGCCGGCCCGCAATTTTTCATTTGTTTCATTCAATTCAAACCATTCACCCAATCAGAGTGTAACGCATTTCACCAGATCGAACCAATTCGAAATCGTTTCTTTCTTTTTTCTATTCATTCATTTCCCAAAATTTTTTCATCTTCTCTGAGTCTCCCAAAAAAAAAAAAAAAAAAAAAGAGAGAGAGAGAGAGATTAAGAAACGTAAATTTTCCTTAAGATCTTATCCTTTTTTTTTCCCATTTTCTTTGTTCCTCTTTTCTTCGCAAAACTTGGTTAGGTTGGCGGTACAATAAGAAACCAAATTTTTGCTTCTCTTTTTGGAGCTTTAATAATGTTATTCTCTTGGTGTTTTGAACTGGGTTTCTTGGGTTTTTTATAATTTCCAAATTCAATGATGATCTATTCAAAATTGGCGTTGACCCTTTTCTGGGATTGTGAAATTATGCAGTTTTGACTGTTTAATTGGATCAAGGACATGTTTTTGGGGTTTTAGTCACTAGATTTTGGATAGGAATGAGAAATAAAGGGCAGCGTTTTTGCTTATGTTGATTGTTGGATTCTGGTTTTGGTGTTTCCTGGGTTTGATTTTCTAGAACGAGTTTTACAGTTTTTGGGTTCTTTTTTTTTTTTTTTTTTTTTGGTTTTTTAGGTTGTCTATGGATTCTAATGTGAGGAACGTCAACGGGGCAGAGGATAAGGTTTCTGGGAGAGTGGAGAGTAAAGAGGTGGGAATTAGTGGGGAGAGAGAAGGGGAGAGTGAGAAGGAAGCCTTGTTGCCGCCACGTTCCGGCGGCATATCAAAGAAGCCACACAAGCCTAGGCTGAAGGTGCAGTGGAATGATAAGAATGGGAATAAGCTTGTGGAGGTATTGGAATTTCAACCCAGGTAATTTTTTGGTTTTTGATGACACCCCTTTTTGCGTATTTGTTCATTATGTTGAATGACCTTTTCTATTTTTATTTTTCCTCTAAATGGACTCAATGATCTGCTTAACTTGATTTAGCTTCCGTGGACGTAGTGCATACATGGTTTTTTTTTTAATCTATATTCTGTAATTTAGGAACTTGTTGGTGCCTCTTAGATTGTTGGTCAAGGATTAGCCTAAGTTTTGATTGTATCAGTAAGTGATTGGTCAATGTTGTCTGTTCTTCTTCTATGTCAATTTACATTTTATCTAGACGCTGATCTAATTGTTGCACATTGAAATCTATAGTTAAGCTATATGATCTGTTGTATCCATTCCAGAACACCTTTATATTTTTCAGGTCGAAGTGAAGTTCCGCTTGGGATTAGATTATGGGAAGTAGATCACTTCGACCTGATGTAACTTGAACTTAGCAACATTATCGCATTTCTTTTATGACCCTTTAGCTAAAAACCAGTGATTGCTAGGGTTACCATAGCTAGTTAAGTTTTTCCATCGCAGGCAAGGTACTTCTGCATGCTGAACCCTGTAATTTTTAGCTAGCTTCAAACCTTTTCCTTTATTTGTTTCCTTCCAAAATGATTGTTTTGGTTGTTTCACCCACAACCATTTTCTGGTTCCCCATTTTATAATCTGAAAGGCAATATGCACATGATTTGAGTGAGAAAAAAGTTTTTAGTTAATTCAAGTAGGTTGTCAGAGCAAGTATAAAGCAACACTCAGTTCATCTTCATGCATGGATATTCTATCAGTTGCTTACAGACCAGCCATAGCTGTGATGTAACCAGTTGTTAGAACTCATTGCCTAGATAATAACTGTTGTACCACTCAAATTATAGTGCTTATCATTGTCGTTGTTCACCGATATAAAGGTCACACATCCATTTGAAAGCTATTTCATTCATGAGTGGAGAGAAATGTATTTACCCATTGATTTAATAAGGGTAAAATGTTCACTTTAGCAAGATATAACTCCTAAATAAAGGAAAGTTTTCAAATTATTACAAACTATAATTTCAGAATCAAATAAAACCATGCTAAAAACCTTTAATTTGCGAACAATCCATGAACGTAGTCAATCAAACTGTTTTAGACCATCCAAGTTGAGTTTCGTACAAAGGAAAATGCGTTAAGTATTTTAAAATTAGTATTAGATTTGTCCTCACTGATCTCTCAATGCTCACCAATAATTACTTATTGGTTCTTTACCCTTGCATCTCTCCCCATCTCAAAATATAAACAACGCAATGAAGTAAGTGACATGCTTAGTAGAAGGATATATAATGCATGATGTATCTACATACATCTCATGAATTATAGTACAAAATCCAATGTGGAGGGCAAAAGAAACAACCATGTAATCATGGTAACATGACACGCATCCTATCTCCTCTGACAAGGAGCCCACCCTATGAGGTCCTGTCTTGTTAAACTGCCCAGTTAGATTTCATATTTCGAAATCATCCAGTAGTGTTGATAGGTCCCTGCCTCACAACTGCCCCCATCGGATCCCACAGTGAGATTGCCCCGTGGTTGTCAACTAGAGCTCACATGTCTAATAACAACACACAAGCATGCCCATACATGCATGTGCACATATAACAAGTATCGTGATTGGGATAAGTATAGTTCCAAGCTCAATAGTTATACACAACAATAATGATATATATTTTCCAGCAATAGATAATGGGAGATGACCGTAAAACCGCACATGGCCAAGCGAAAAACTAGCCCTAGTGGCTAAAAGTAGACACTGAGCTATCAAAAAGGAGACCAAACTCATAATGGGCAACTGTTATAACACAAAAAGGAAAATCTCAGGCTCAATGAAGAAACTAACCAAAACCACGAAGATATGCGACAAAAACTTAACATGACATCACGAAAGTTTCTAATAAGAAACCACCGACTTCCATATCTGAAAACCTTCCAAAAAATAAAAAATAAATAAATAAATAAATATAAAGAAATAAAAGATCTCATGGGTACATGAAAGGATGGGATGTTACATGAAGCATGTTCTAGAATCTTTAAAGGCATGTTGAGAGTAATCTGTTATCTATTGGTGCAAACAAATTAGAGAATGGCAACCTATTTATGGTTCAATAGGATGTTTTTAGCTCATATGTCCTCATTGATTTCCTAGTGCAACCTATTAATTATTTGATTGGCTGTCTTTTTTGTTAATTTGCAAGCTGCCCTTGTTTTCTTCATTCAAAAAACTGGAATTCTGCACTTGCGATTTCTCTTTGACTTCTCAGAATCACTACATGCCACCATAACTAGTTGTATAATTGATTATAGTTGTACCGTGGTCTCCCCCCCCCCCCCCAAGCGATCTGCTGTACAGTATAGCCAGTCTCAATCCCTTTCAAGCCATTTTGGCTGTTCTAAAATTAACTCTACATGGCACCAATCAGTTTCATTTTTCTTTCTTTTACTTCTGCACTGTTGGAAAAAGTGCCTAATTTGTGGAGGTACAGTGGGGGCATGGTTGTTATGGTTGATTGAATTAAGAAAGATGCAACTAGATCGCATCATATAAGTATAAAGTGCATGTTTAATATGGTGGACAGAGTATCTAATATAAGTATGTTAGCATGAAGAAAAGTGAACCGCATAGAATATGGGTGCCTATATCAATTTCTTTTCCCTATGACTTTTCTTTCAAGTGATACAAAATATATTAGAAGTTATTTAACATTTAGGGTTTTTGTATCATTTCTATTATTTGGATTGTTTCTAATTTTTTTGTGATTGTTGTTTTGATATTATTTTCATATTCGTTTTAGGGCGTTGCCTCTGAAATTAGTCTTTGGGGTTTAAAATTTGTGATCTACTTTGATTAATTAATTGAATTGAACCTTGCCTCTTAAGTTATCCGTGGATCAGATGGTCTCTTATTCTCTTATCCTTTCTCCAGTTTCCATCTTTCTGTACGTTGCTACTTACTCTATTCTCCTATTGTCATCCTACATTATCAGCTATATAGTCTTCTGTTTCTAGATTATAGCTTATAAGCTATTTATTGTACTCGCACAATGGAGATTTGAGATGTAGAGGCTGTCAGAGCTTGGATCTGACTTGCTTTGAATTTCTCATTATGTAATTTTTTCAGTGTGGACATAAGGAATTCATTTTCTACAGAATCATCATGTCATAATGTAACACAACGTAGAGAAGTTGTGAGGCTTTCTGTACAAATATTATTTGGTTGCCCAAAGGCTGCTTTAGATGCGTCTGGTGAGCAATGGTAGAGAAAGGTGAGGAGGAAGATCAAATAAGATTCTCCCATTGTGATTGCTAAGTCAGAGATTCAATTTCAAAATGGGCAGGATTGATGAACAGGGTTTGTATTGTTCTGAAGAGTCCTGATCAGAATTTTCATTTCATATATTAGGTAAAACAAGAGAATGAAACCAGACAAGAGCTCCTGTCACAGTAGAGGCATAATTGCCATCGCTGCTGACAATGCCTTGCAGATTTCTCTGGTTACAAAAATCTAGGACCAGACCAAACCCCTTTGTTCTGTTAGTGGATGGAAGGCTAACCTAGACTCCCTTTGTGGCTCGACAGAGAAGGCATATCATTTGTTGTGAGCTGCTAGTGCTAAACTAACCATGCTAAGACTTGTGGTTATCTTTAAACTGAGACTTTTGGTCCAAGCTAGGCTGTGGAATTGAGAGCTTACTTTGTGGTTCATTGCTCATGTAGTACAAGTGAAGAAATCTTGCCATGCTATTTAAATTAGCAGCTGCTATAAGAGAACTGCCTGGAGATCAATCTTTTACCATAATGTTACTGACTATAGATTTAAGAGAAAATTTAGATGTCTGCATCTGGCTTTATCTGGTGAAGAATCCTGATCAAGGGATTTGTTTACTTGAAAATGGCAAAGTAGAAAGCCATCCACAATTTGTTCCAAGAGAGCAACGGTACAGACGTGGCTTTTCATGTTAGAACTTAAAGCGCCTCAATGAGTTTTTCCTGTTTATTTATTTTTTTTCCTATATCAATCATTTAATTTCCCTAAGGCCAAGCTATGTCTCTGATTTTGCTTAATCATTTAATTTTCTTTTTAGTCTTCTCTTCTCTTTTGTCATATTTTTCTTTTTTCTCCATCATATTCCAACCCTATTAATTAAGCATATGTAGTTTCACGTTTGTTACTTGTTTATATTTAGAATAAGACAATGAAACCAAACATTTAGGTTTTCTCTTGTTTTAGTCCTTTTTATGTTAAGATTCTGCTGCATGTGACTTTGATCTTTAACTAGCGGCCATTAATGTAAAATTGTTTTTCATCTTGAACTGCATGTTAAAATTAAATGACCGCTGGTTAAAGAACAAAGCCACATGCAGCAGAATCTTAACATAGAAGAATCGATAGCGATGATACCAAAGAGTCTTGGCAAAGTCTTTTAACTTATGCTACCAAATTTCTTTGCGAATAATTTATCTGTTGGGGTCATTCATGGTCTCCTTGTTTCTGCCTGCAGCGATGATAGTGATAGTGATGATGACGATTCAGACTCTTGCATATGTACCATAATGTAAATTTCAAAAAACCAACATATGGGATTGCAGGACAAACCAACTAGCTCCATCAACCCTACTCTTGACAACTTTGGTGCGAGTGATTGCATAGGCCCTACTTTTGATGATATGGATCAAAGGTTCTACAAGCTAGATAGCTGTCCAATTTATTGCCCTGGATTGGCCACCCTCATTAAGGAACATGAAAGTTTCTTTGATGGATTTGAGGTGACTTGAGATAGAATGGAGCTCCAATCATATGCTTACAAGAAAATGCAGATTGAGATTTTTGCATGTGATAAGTTGACGTGTACTATACGCTATTATTGAGCTTATCTTGTCTTTAATGGATGTTATTTAGCTTCTATGACATTTAATCCTCTTTCAAATGAAGCAGGCGCATGTGTTCTTGTGATGTATACTCCCTTTAGGCACTTCTCTTTGATGTATCTCATAGAGTCGTGGACAGAATTTACTGTTTTGACAGGTTGAAGTTTTGAACTTTGCGTGGGTCTCTTTGGAGAATATCCTCAAACTAGTTTCATATTTGGTTGATAAGTGAAAATGAAGGTTTTACCGCACCATTCAGAAGACTTCGGCCATTCATTTTGGAAGGAAAACATTCTCCAAAGATTTTTCTTTTTGGGATTTCACCAGTTAATGCATCACCACCTAAGTAGAACCATGGAACAGAAACACTCCGGTGTGCAAAAGTTAAAAGAGATGTTTTCTATCCAAAGTATCCAAGGCATCATCTTGATGCCAGAATTGCTGCGTAATGTTCTTGGACTAGACCTGAGTAATGGATGGGCTCGGTGAGGACTTTGTCACGGCGAAGGTAAAAAGCTTTTGAGCCCCCACCTGCAGCGCCTAGTCTTCCTATCCAAACCCTGGAATCAAGATATTCCAGAAAGTAAAGAAAGGGGAGGTCCTGCCGCCTTTCAAAACTGGTCAAGGACTAAGGCAAGAAGATCCCCTATACCCTTACCTCTTTCTTTTAGTGATGGAAAGATCGTCTTGTGTGATAGAAGAGAAAGTAAAGAAAGGCGTGTGGAGGGCAGTTGAGGTCGTCAAGAGGGATCCCAGCATTTCCCATCTTTTCTTTGCGGATGATCTTGTGCTGTTCGCGGAAACCGAACACCTCAATCTCAGCAACATTTTAAGCTGCCTGTGTGAGTTTTCTGAAGAAAGTGGTCTGCAAGTTAACCCCGCGAAGTTCAAGCTTTGGGTCTCTCAGAAGGCTTCGAGGCATCTTAAACTGTCCCTAGCAGCTTGTTGCAAATTCTCTCTCATAGAAGACTTAGGCAACTATTTGGGTGTGCCTGTTATTCATGGGAGGTGAGGGAGGAACTTTTACCATCAAGTGGTGGAGAGAGTTCAAAATAAATTAAGTGGTTGGAAAGCCAAACTTCTAAGCACCGCATGCCGTAAAACTCTGATTCAGTCAGTCACGACAGCCATCCCTTTGTATGTGATGCAATCCTCCTGGTTATCTGCTAGTTTATGCAAAAAACTAGATAAGCTGAATAGAATCTTTCTATGGGCGAGGAGAAAAGAAAGGTGCATCTCGTGGAGTGAAAAGAGGTTTGCACTGCGAAAGATGATGCAGGGCATGGGATCAGAAGATGAGGGACTGCAATGTTGTTTTATTGCAAAGCTCGAGTGGAGAATTTTGAAGAATGATGAAACTCTCTGGTGTAGAATTCTTAGGAGTAAATACCTGAATGAAGAAGACTTACTAGCTTATAGAAAAAGAGGCAGCTCTTCGGCCATCTGGAGGGGAATTTGCAGTAGCAGAGAATGTTTAGCGAAAGGTTTGAAACGGAATCTTAGAGATGGGAAGACCATTAAGTTCTGGCATGATAGGTGGCTTGGGGAGGAGAAGTTGGCATCCAAGGCAACGATCTCTCAAGAGACGTGTGATTCCAACACTAATGTGAACCACTTCTTGGATGAAGATGGTAGGTGGAAAGTGGAGGATCTGGCCAAAGTTCTTCCTAGGGAAGTTGTGGATCTGATAAGAGCCATAATCATTCCTAGAGCTAGAAATAGAGAGGACTTCAAATTCTGGAAGGAATGTCCTTTAGGAGAGTTCACAGTTGCATCAGCGTATTGGTTGCAAAGGAAGAGCACTGAGGAGTTGCAGATGGAAGATCAAGACTTAAATTGGATTTGGAAAAAGAAATGTCCTGAACGGATAAAATTGTTCCTCTGGTTGGTGACTAAAGAGAGAGTTCTGTCTCATGCGGAATGAAGAGAAGGGGAGTGATTAAAGATGGAACTTGTAGAATCTGCAGTAAGGAAGATGAGACTCTTATCCAACTCTTATCCATATCCTAAGGGAATGTGAGCATGCAAGAAATATTTGGACCAAAGTTTGTGCAGGATTGGTAGGTGATTCTAGCTTTTGGAGGGATGATGTGAAGGAGTGGTTAAAAGAGGGAGTCTCTACAAATCTGAACTCGCCTTGGGTGTTCAAGGATCTTACCTTCATGTTCACTTTGTGGGCCATTTAGAAGTCTAGATGTAATCTTGTCCATAACAAGTGCTTGGATCCTCCTCAACTGATTGCTAACAAAGTTAAAAGCATGGTCAGGTCAAAGTTGGTATGGATCACTACACTAGGAAGATCAACAACAAGAATGAGATTAGAGTTAGGTGGGAGCGGCCTATGGAAGGAGTTACTAAACTCAATATTGACGGTGCAGCGGATCTGAGTAATGGCAGGGTTGACGCAGGAGGGCTTTTCAGAAATTATAAAATAGAGTAGATTCATGGCTACAGGATAAATGTGGGCATCACAGACAGTAATATGGCTGAGCTATGGGGTTTGAAGGAAGACCTTCTCTTGGGTCACGGAAGAAACTTTGGTGCTCTGGATGTAGAGAGTGATTCCTTGAGTTTAGTCAATGCTATCAACGATGGAGTTGGGTCAATCATCCTTGGAAGCACATGATAAATGACCGCAGGGCCTTAATGAAGAAGCTTGGTGTCCAAAAAATTAATCATATTTTTAGAGAAGTGAATAGGAGCGCGGACAAGTTGGCAGGGCTGGGAAAAAGGTGGAAGCTGGCTACCACGAGCTCAAAAGCCCCCCTGAAGCCTTAAAAGACTTGCTGCATTTGGATGCTACTGGTGCTTCATGGATCAGAAGGAAGGGGTCTGCTTACATTGGCACTAATTCTTCTCTAAGAGTTGTTTGAGCTCTTGCTGTTCCTTTTGCTTTGTTTTTTCTGTCTCTTCTCTAGCAAAAAAAGAAAAGAAAAGGATATTCCAGCTAGGATGAGTTGGGTTGCCCGTTACACATGATATATGGCGGGCTTGGGGTTCTAATGGGAGGGAAACCCAACCTGATTACTTAATCATTCCGGTCTAAGCGGGCTGAGACAATTGAACCCCGTGCCTAAGAGGGCCTATGCTCATGCTGAGGTCTGACATTGTAAAACTTGAGTGATGAAATTGAGGACCTAGTATGAACCCACTCTCTTGGTTGGATGTGGGAGATGCACTCACCACACGCTAAAGAACATTGTAATAAGAATGGAGTTTCCCTTTATGTGTTGAGGTTCAATATTCGTTTCTCTGGCTAGCTCTAAGTTCGGTATACAAAAAATATTGTCACACACACAACATGATCAGAAAAAGCAATGGCAATGACACTATAAAACAAACATCCCATTCCACACAAACACTCTCAAACAAGGTCATTATTGTCTACCATGATCCGGAAAGCCATATCCTGACTGCTGCGCGGAAAAGCTTTCCTGGTGGGCATGTACATAATCTGCCCAAACTGGTTGTCATTGTGCAACCTCAAATCAGACTAACCAGCTCGAGAGACTGGCATCGACTGCTAATTCTTGCATCAGAGGTCTGGACTGATTAAAATTTGGTCTGCACTGCAATGCAGATGAATTCAAACTCGTCTCTAAACCAAACACTTGCTTTCCTTCTGGCTCAATCAGCGCATTATCCTTTCTCTGATGTTTTACAGTTGACATTACTCTTGCTTTAGCCGCTTTCCATTGCGTAAGGTTCTCTACCGGCTTCAACACAGAATGTGCATTTACATAGCTGTTCTTTTCTCTAGCATTTTCTTTTGATTGACGTCCTTCTGGTTTCCCATCCACTGTTGCAAAAACAGGCATAGAACTACCGATTTCCTCTTCGTCCAACAAAACTCTGTCACAATATGTCCTGAAAGAATAATCAGTCTGCTCCCAAAACAGTTTTTCGCTTATGTTTTCATTATTGATACTCTCATCATCTCCATCTTCATCGTAATCCAGGTCATCTATATCACTCAACACAGATTCTCTGTCTTCCTCATCATAACTGTCCCTCCAATTCTGGTACCTGTGATTTGTAGGGTAGTCTCCTCCAACATATGAATCCCTTTCACAGAGCAAAAGGGACTCTTCTTCCTTGACTGCTTCATCTTCTTTCCTCTCATCACTCTCCAACCAATAGTCTGTACCAGTGTCAATTTGGATAGGCTCATAAACCTTCGCATTCAGATTGAAGCTAACTTTCTTCTTGATCTTAAGGCTACTAGATTGCTCCTTAGCCTTATTTTCCCTACCCAAAAACAGCCACATTTTTATTAATGTTAAAAACTTAAAGGTAAATTATTCTATTACAAAATAAATACTCAATACTTGAGGTGACTATAGAGCCGGGCGAGGCCCGGCCAAGCTCATGTCTACCCAATAGTAGCATTTCAAAATTCAAAGTGAAACTATTTCTCCTAAGATTAGAAAGGCCACTCATGCGTGACTAATTCCCGTCTAAACATAATGACTTGGAACAGTTTCATTTTCAAGAAACATTTCTCACAGGTTTCTTCCCTCATCAAAATGCATATAAAAAAATTTTAATTCATGGAAAAACAAACAAGCCCCAAATGAACCCAAAAGAGAGAAAAGAGGAAATCATGCTTAAGGGAAACTGGATGTGTAATAGAGCTAGTAAATACAAAATCGTAGACTGACCTAATATTGATGGGGTTTTCTTGCTTTTCATGTTTGGCGGTGACGGTTGAATCCAGAGGTATGTAGCTGCCATGTCCCTGCAACCATAGATGAAAAAAATTTAGGAATGTAAGAAGAAAAAGGAAGAAAGATTTGATACCAAAATTGAAAACCCAGTTCTTGAATCTTAAGAAAGAGCTTACTTGCTCTCCAGAAAGTGATTTATGGGTTGATTTTCTTCGCCGCTTTCGGGTTTTTGAGAAGCCGAAACAAGCAAGAAAGCACCCCATTTAGGAGTCTCTACGAGGGTCGGTCTGTCTCCAGGGTCCTCAACAACCAGATAGAGAGAGAGATAGATTTGAATATGAGTTTTGGGCTCCAACGGCTTTTGAAAATACGAACGTTGGATATAAATGATGATGATGGAAATGTGGTGGGCGCACACGAGAGCTTATTTAAAGACACAAGACAAATCTGCCTCTGTTCTCTGCATTCAAAAGACTTCTTGCCTTTTCCTCTTTGCTCTGCCTTCTCTCTCTCTCTCTCTCTCTCTCTCTCTCTCTCTCTTAAAAGAGAGCAGGAAAAAACTGAGCTAATGGGAAAAGGAAAAACCAGATATTGCTTGGATTTTTCTTGTCTTTAAAATTAATGTACTTTTTTTGATGTACACAAGAAGGGAAATGCCCTTTATAATAGAGGAAATAATTGTGTGAATTCGAATACTCCTCACAATGGAAGAATAACGATCCATTTAACTGGGATTTTTTTTAACTTCTCTTTTTTTTACGAAAGAAAATCCTATCAGATAAAATTCTTCTAATTCTAATTAAAAATAGCTCTTTCTTTTATAAAGAAAAATAGAAAAAAAAATTTAAAGAAAAAGTTTCTGGAATGAGTTTTTTCTTCCTTTTTTTTATCATAAGTCACCCTTTTTGGAATTATATTTATTCTATTTGTATTCTTATTTGAATAATGTAAAATTTAAAATATATCCATTTTACTTAATTTTGAAATTCTATTTAGAATTTTAAATATTTCAAATATATATATATATTTATCCAAATTTAGAAATTCTCTCTCCATCTCTTATCCGATTATTCTAAATAATTTTTAACTTTAATTTCAAATAATATTAATTTTTATTTCTCGTTAAAAGAAGAAGATAAAAAAAAGATAAAGAGAAAAAAATCTACACCAAACATGTTCTAAATCTCCTTATGTTATGTTAATTCTTTAAGAATGCTATTACTCGATTTGATTAATAAACTATTGGTATAACATAATTTATTCATGTATTATGTTAATTTTTTTGCTTATTTCTTAATAATTAATTAAATTATTCATATAAAATTTTATTTATTTTTCGAATCAAATATTTTTCTTAACATTAATATGGCTTATGAGTTTTTTGATTGATATATTTATTTATTTTTATTTCTTACCATCGTATATTCAATCAACCCCTTTTGGGTTCTGTGACTTTTCTGAAAAAGCAGCTGCATTGGATGGTTCAAAAGGTGTTGAGCCGATCTGTATTTGCCTTCGTTTAAATTTTTACTATTTTATTTTACTTTGCCTCCAAATAAAATATTTGTTTTTAACGGCTATAGTCAAACCTGGGCAGCCGGGCACGTATGTTTATGCAGGGGGTCCCAAACTTGAGAGACTTAGACTAACAAAATTTATGGGTTTAAGTTTAAATTTCGTAATTTCATTAGTCTATTTCATTAATCGGGGTGAAAAAAAAATATATTAAATTATCTATTTGGTCGGTACGGCAAAAACAGCCTTTGAAGTGATTCCAACCCCTGCCCCCAAAAAAAAAACTCATTTTTTGTTGGGTGGGAGGTGGGAGGGACCTAGGCCCGGAGCACCTGGGCCTGCACATCCTTTTCCGAGGATGAGGACAGTCCCATGGAGGGACTTGAAGAAGGGCCCAACCTAATTCGTATCAGTGCGCGCGGAGGCTAATCCGTCTGTACTTCAGTTCTTTTGTTTTATAAAAGATTTCTCAAATCTTTGGATGATTTGGAAGGATAGATGTAGCTTTGTCCACCAGAGAGAGGTGAAGAACCCTCAAATCGTAGCCAACTTGGCCTTGAGTATGGCTAAGAATTGTGGAAGAAAGACAGGATTGAAACCACAGGATTAGAGGCCCAACAGAGCTGAATGGACATGTCCTCAGGAAGGGGTGATAAAGCTTAACATGGATGGAGTTGTAAACATAAGAAGCGGGAGAGCCAGTGCTAGAGGAATCTTCATAGACAGTAAGGGAAGCTGGCTATATGGCTTCTGGATCAACATTGGTTCTGCTAGCCCTGAGGTGGCAGGATGGTGGGGATTAAGGGAGGGGTTGCGCATAGCCAAGATGAAAAACATGAGGAATATTGAGATAGAAACCGACTCTGCAATGCTTGGTAAGGCGTTGAGCAAGGGAATTGAAGCTCACAACCCCCTGGAGGTCCTGGTGCTGGAGTGTAGACGGTGTATGAAAGAGTTGAATGCTCTGATTATTAAGCACATCTACAGGGAGGCAAATCGGTGCACGGACAAACTCACGAAAGTCCTTAAGGAAACAGTCTAGTGATTTAAACCCCTATTCTCCTAATTTGATAATTTCATATTCAAATTCTTATGTAACCAAAAAAAAAAAAAAAGATAAACTCACAAAAATGGGTCAAGAGGTGGTGCCGGGTGTGCATGAGCTGGCTTCTCCTCCGGTGGAGGTGGACATGATCATCATGGATGCAAAACTCAAAAGGGTCGGGAGTGGCCTGTTGGATAGGGTGCTGTCCTGGCTGGTTTTCCTGTTGCTATTGCTTTGTTTCGTTATTTACCACTAATAATAATAATAATAAAATATTTCTCAAAAATAAAAATAAAGGACAAACATTCTTTAAAAAAAATCGAGTGTTGATTGAACCAAACAAAGCATGAAGAAATCTTATATCTCAAGTCAAATAACATGCATTATGACATCATACACAAAGACTATGTGGGGATAGTTTTTATAAATTAAATTCAATAATATTTAAATTAAATTAAATTAATTATAATTTTAGTTATCGATCCTATAAAAGAAAAAAAAAAGAATCACACATGGTAAACCCATGCCGAAAGAATTCTGAACTCTCTGGCTGACAAGCAATAGGTGCGGATGCCTATGTAAAGAAAAGTTGGCTTTTGCATCATATGGGATTTCCTCCGTTAAATAGTGCTAGCAGGTGACGGGCACATCACGCGTTGCACGGCATATGCTGTGAAAAGAAATAATTAAAAATAATTATAATTTATTAGATTTAAATATAATTATCAAATTGTGAATAACACAATTTAAAATATTAAAATTTTGATTTTAATAGATTATTTTGATAATTTTAAAATTTATTTTAATAAATTTAGGAGTTTTTTAAACTTTGACACCAAAATGGCTTGAATCAATCTTATCTTACTTATATTATTTAAATGTGTTCAGATTCAAAGTCTCAAATCAATTTCTAAATCTTAAAATTAAACTGCAAATAGAAATAGTGAACAAGTACTAAGCAGATACCAATTCAGACAATTTTTTGAATTGTCACATGTTGGTCACATAAGAAAATGACCAAAAGATGTGGATTGTATACTTAGAGTTAGCGCAAGTAACTCACGAGATGTGGATTATATTTTTTTTATTATACAAATACTTGTTAGATCCATATTTAACTAAAAAATCAATGAAAAATACGAAATATATTTATGACAGAAAAAAAGAGAGAGGCTAACTATTGGAGTTCTTAAAAAAAAACCAACGAATGAAGTTAAAAAAAGTAATAAGTGGAATAAAAAGATAATAGAAATAAATAGACAGTGATCCGTGCGGTTCAAAAACAAAGAGAGAAAAATCTATGGTAAAGAAAGATGAAAATTTTAAGAGAAAAAATTTGGTTAAATATAAAAAGAGTAAGAATATGAATAGACAAAAAAAACTATGGTTTAAAATAAAGAGACGATAACCTGTGAAACTAAAAGAGGGAGAAAAATCTATGTTTAAAAAATATGAAGAACTCGTGAAAAAAAAGGACCGGGTCGAAAAAAAAAAGAATAAAAAACTTGAATGAACAAGTGTGGTCAAAAAAGAAGAAAAATCTATATCCCAAAAAAAAGAAGGATTTAAGTGGAAAAAATGTTAAAAAATAAAAAGAAAAAGGGGACAAAAATAAAAAAAGTAAGGATCTGAATAGAAAAAAAAAATTATGATTTAAAAATAAAGACATGACAATTCATGGGTTAAAAAAATGAAAAAACTTACATTCAAAAAAAAAAACTCCGGTGGAAAAAAAAGACCGGATCAAAAAAGGGTAAGAATTTGAATAGACAAGTTGTGTGAAAAAAATGGGGAAAACCTATGCAAAAAAAAAAGAAAGACTTAAAGGGAAAAAGTCAAGAAAAAATAAAAAGAGGAAGGGGCTGAATGAAAAAAAGATCCGGTAAAAAAAGGCGAAGCATATGAATGAAAAAAAAACTGTAATATAAAAATATAGGGACTACCATCCAATTGCGTCATGGACAAGTGGAGCCCAAAAAGGGAAAAAACTATGTCAAAAATGAAGGATTTAAGTGAAAAAATTTGGGTAAAAAAATAAAAAGAAAAAGGATCTGAATAAAAAAAAAGAAAAAGAACATGAACGGAAAAAATTAAAAAAATTGTGGTCAACAAATGGAGCAAAAAAAAAAAGACCAGAGAGGAAAAACCTATATAAAAAAAAACGAAAGATCTAAACGAAAAATAAAAGGGGTAAAAAAATAAAAAGAGAAAAGATCTGAATGAAAAAATAGTCAGAAAAAGAGAAAGGACTTGAATGAAAAAAAAAATAGGCTTTCAAAATATATAGGACCATCACACTCATTCCTCTTTTTCTTTTATATTTAGACAAGCGAGTATAGAAAAATAAAATCGAATAAAAAAATAAAAAGAGAAAGGATTCAAATGAAAAAAAAAAAAAAGATCAAGAAAAAAGAGGAAAATGAGTTGAATGAAAAAAATATGAGGTAAAAAAAATGGGACAACCACACCCTTGAACTTTTTCTTTTATATTTAGATAAAATAGTATAAATTCAACTTGGAATTAAATATGTTAATAGAAGAATTAAATAGACCCTGGACTCGAGGACCACTTTTATAATTTTTTCATAATTAAGAGAATTTTTTTTTTTCAAAAAAATGTTTTAGAGTCCTATTTTTTACATCTCCCATAATTTGGGGGGGGGGTATTTTGTATTTCTCCTATTATTTTAAGCCCAAATTTCTAACTATAATCTCATCATAATGCCAAGCAACTAGCCCCATAATTTTTTTTGTACTTTTATAAATAATTTCAATTAATTTGAACTTGATTTTAAAATATTAAGATTGTGAATTAAAGCTACGAAGCATTTACTAATTTTTAACTTGATACTAAATGAAATATGAGTTTAATTTATTCAAAATAAATTGAACTATAAAATTTATTTGCAGATAAACTCTTATACTTGAAATCAAGAATTAAAATCTAAAATTCAATTGAACTTCTATCTTTGGAGCATTGAAAATAAAATTTGGAATTCATTTGTAAATATTATTATGTACTTAATTACTCTTAAAATTACATCCTTTTGGAGTTAATTAAAATAAAATCATAATTGAAAACTAAGTAGTTGAACTTAATATAAGAAAACAGATTCAAAATATATATATATAACAAAGGGAACTGTAGGTATACAAAATAGAAATATGGACGAGGGACCATCATGTTAAAATTTAAAGTTTAGGTGAGAGATAATCAAAGTTTAAAATTTATGGAGTAATTAGAAAATGGTTCAAAGTTTAGGGGGGCCATTTCACATTTTTTCTAAATTCATATGCGAAAAGGGTGTTGATATATCATGCAAATTCAAGCAAGTGAAGCCTGCCCAAAAAAAAAAAAAAATGAAAATGAAAATCCAGGCAAGTGAAAAAAAAGTCGAGGGATAAAGTAGTGGCCAAGTCTACTTTCTGTGTCTGCCCTAAAAATATGTTATTAAAAGAATTTAAAAAAATTAAAATATATAATATAAGATAAATACATTTATTATATTTTTTAAAAAATTCTTGCATATAAAGTAAATATGATAATATAAATTCTAGAAAAAATCTATTTCTCTCGCACTCATAAAATACTTAAAACTCTTTGGGGGGAGCGTTTGGTTTATATTCAGGAAACAGAATTGGAATTAAAATAAAAAATATTAAGAATCGAATCCAAATCCAATACTCTTTGTTTGGTTCAAATTTTGAAATAAATATGATTATTATTGTTGATATTTGGTTTATATATCTTTTGAAATGGTAATCAAGTTATTATCTATTTTGTCCCTAATAAAAAATATAAAAAAACTAAAAAAAGAAAACCCTTCTATATATATATATATATACACACACACATATATATATAATTTTAATCAAAAACTCACAAAAAAAAAGGATTTGTTTTAATTAGGGGTGTAGATGAGAGCAAAGTACACAAACTTCATGAAAACAGAAGCTAAGCAGCAGAGCTTAATGGAGGAATATTAAACCATCAAGCAAGAAGAAACCACGGGGAAAAAATTTTCAGGCAGATTAGCAGAAGGAACAGGTGTCCCAAATAGAAAGATCATTCGAGAAAGAAAAAACAAGATAAAGGAAAAAGGAAGCATGTACAATAATATCATCAAACAATCCAAAAGGCTCTGGACAACCATTTCCAAAATCAACTAAATTCAATTTCATTTAATTTATTGAACAGAATCAACTAAAGGGTTTCCCATAATCTTTCTTACTTGTCTCGAATTGCAATCAAGTAACAAGTAACAAAAAACCGATCAAAACCATTCCATTAATCAAAATAAATTATATCAATTTTATTTCGATTCTTAAAATTCATACCCTTTAACCAAACCGACCTTACTTTTATTATGAGATATGTATTTATTATACGGACAACTTTTAATAAATTGTGTAAATATTTATCATACATTAAATTGTTCTCCTTAATTTCCTAGTACATTTTGGATATGAATACTTATGTTACATTTTATTGATGTGTATTTGCAAGAATTTTCAATATTTACGAGAATACGATTATTGGATGGCGGCCCTAATGAATTCAAACCATAAAAAATTTTATTAAATGACTAAAATTTCTTCTACACACCATCTAATAGATACCTCTGTGGATATAAAATCTACATAGGTATAATTTCATATCAATACTCACAAATATGGTAAAATAACCTTTATTTATATTCTATGGTTTCCGTACCCGGAATACATTATATTACAAAGGAAACAATATCAGTTGAGTTATAATTTATCGATCAATAACAAGATAGACATAAAGTCTCTAGAAATGTAATTGTGTAAATATCAGTATTAACAAACACGATAAATCAATCATTATTTGCACTCTGTGAATATCAATGTCCATTAAAATCAAAAAAATAACTGTTCGTTTATGTTACATTAGATTATTTTTGGTAGTATACTTAAAACTAAACAACTATAGAATTTTAAAATTCCAAAATGTGTTATTTTTTTATATTTTTTTGAACTTAAAATTCAAATGTGAATTGTTAGTGGGTTTAATTGATTGCCATTTAAAAATCCATAAATGACAAAATGCATGAAAAATTTTCAAATCAACTGACCATTTTATAATGCTGCAAAATTTTAAAATTAATGGGCCCATGATAATTCACTAAAGTTCCATAATTCACATTAAAATAACAACAAAGATTTTGTCTATTTTCAAAATATTTAAAATTACTACCCACACACACAGAGCTCTATTTTCGATTTATAAAAAAAAAATTAATTTCTTAAAAAATGGAAAACTAAAAATACCAAATTCAAACGATGTGGAAAAGGCAGCACGTGAGGCACGTGATTAACTTCTCTAGTGTTACGCAATCCCCGCGTTGAGCAAAAAAGTTCCAAAAATAAAAAATAAATATCCCAATGCTCAGTTCAAAGCACGCTGAGAAACCCAAAGCCCAACCCTCATAAGCTCCCCCAAAGATCCTAGCCCTCCAATTCAACGAATCCGAGCCGTCCAAATCTACCGCTCCTCATATTGTTCCCAAAACACATCCTCTCCTGCGCCTTTCACGTTAAACGATTCTCCTACACAGCCACAGTCGGTCTCTCTCTCTCTCTCTCTCTCACTCCCGCAGTAGTCCCTAATTCCTAATTCTCTCGAGAGAAAGAGCACATCAAAATTGTTGTATTTCTAGTGAGACAGAGACAGAAAAACCTTAGAGAGAGAGAGAGAAATAGGTGAGAGAAAAGTAAAAAAAGAATGGATTCAGATCAGGGAAAGCTGTTTATAGGAGGGATTTCATGGGAGACATCGGAAGAGAGACTGAAGGACTACTTCGGAAACTACGGAGAGGTTTTGCAGACTGTTATTATGAGAGATAAAAATACTGGTAGGCCTAGGGGTTTTGGTTTCGTTGTCTTTGCAGATCCGGCGATTCTTGATAGTGTTCTTCAGGATAAACACACAATCGATGGTAGAACGGTGGGCTTTCTCTTTGTTTCTTTTTTTCTGATTAGGGCTTTTGTTGGATATGATTTCTGATGATGGATTTTGATTTGGTTTCGTTATCGGGGGTTTTAGGTTTTTCATGTTGTTAGATTTGCTGGGTTTATTCGATTTGCTGATTTCGATTAATTTCAAGAATGGGGTTTTGTGGGGTGGGGGTTTGTTCTATTTAGGGTTTTGGTTGGATTTGATTTGAGATGATTGGGCGATTTGGTCTAAAAATTGTGGTTTTGGGGTTTATTAATGTTTAGGGTTTTAGCTGGATTTGATTTGAGATGTGGATATTGCGGTTGTCATAACCATAATTTTGATTTGATGATTTATTCCCGTTTGGATTCATTTGCTGTGATTGATTTTGCGAATTAGCTTTTGGTGTTTTGTTCTGTGTAGGGTTTTAATTGGATTATATTTGAGATGACTGGTTGATTGGTTTCTGGAAATTGAGGCTTTGGGGTTTATTTATGTTTAGGGTTTAGCTGGATTTGATTTGAGATTATGTTAATTTTTTTTATGTCTTCGAGATAACCTTTAATTTGTTGTTAGTCTTGATAATTTCGATCCAGTGACAAGTTATCGTGATACAAATTGGTCTTTGGGGCTTTTTTCTTTTTATGGTTTTGGTGGATTAGTCAAGTGGTTGTATTTAGCTACTAATTTTATCCCCAACAATTGGGGATTTGGGGTTTTATTGTTACTTAGATTTGATAGTTCTTTCTCACTATGAATGGATTGTTACAGTATATTGATATTTTGATAAAACTTTTATTGATTTCTACTTATGCTTTTAAATAATGTCAGCTTCATTATACGATGGGTTTATTATCATTCCTTTTTAAAAAAAAAAAAAAAGAAAAAAATCAAATGGATTAATAAATATGTTCTCTCTTCGCTGTTCATTTATTTTTTTTCGCTTCCTTTCTTCTTTTATGATATGTTTTGGGATATTTGTTAGCATTACTGCTAGATTCTTGAGCTTTTCTTTGACTAGAAGGTACTCTAATTGTGTTTTTCTCATCAATCCATTCTTTTGAATGGATTCCCAATGTGGGTTTGTGTACATTGTCTCTATTTTTGACATCTTAAATGG
The DNA here is from genome assembly GCA_033439265.1 of Dillenia suffruticosa. Classification (NCBI taxonomy): domain Eukaryota; kingdom Viridiplantae; phylum Streptophyta; class Magnoliopsida; order Dilleniales; family Dilleniaceae; genus Dillenia; species Dillenia suffruticosa. The sequence goes on from JAVTVX010000001.1 coordinate 15,833,932, forward strand.
TTTCACTTGAAATTCTTATTTAATTTGAATCTTGTCGAGTTGAGTGTAAAAGAGTTTCCTTTTATTTTATTGAATAGTACCATATCTCTAGCTAGTTCCTGTTCCATTACCATATGGCATGCTAGCTGGTTCTTGAGTACTGTCCTCCTCTTCCAATGATGGCTATAGTGTAGCATGGTATTTGAGCATAAGTTGAATTTTTGTTGCTATAACTGATTGTGACGGCGAAGCTCTCTCTGTGCCACATGAGATTACTTTTGTGGACGTTTTGAGCACTAGATGGTTTTCATTAAGGTTCCATTCTTCTTCTGCGTTAGAGAAATGGGTGTTTCTTACTTATAATGTATTTAGATGTTATTTAACGCAGCTTTATATGGTTGTGAATGGGTATGCTAGGATTATTTAGCAGTTTTTATATGATCATGAGTTGTCAACATTTTCTTGGTAACTTCATGCATGTTATCATTGTAGCGGTTATTAAGATTATTGGTAATTGTTTTGGGATGTGATATGAGTTACTTGGGCATGTATCTTCTTTAAAATTTGGCACATCTTTCATGTCAAAACTTAAGAGTCTGTTTACTGTGTCCTTGATCAATTTGCTGCAACACGATCTTAATTTTGAGATTGTTATATTCCAAAGTCTATATGTTGAATGGGTTTGACATTGTGGACTTGGAACCTTTTAGAAATTTTCATTTAACACTTCACCTGATTTAACGTTTTAGTTGCTTTACTATAATGGGTAGCTTGGATATTCAGGTTGAGGCTAAGAGGGCTTTATCTAGAGAGGAGCAGCATATCTCCAGTAGAACCGGAAACTCTAACCCTTCTCGAAATGTTGGGGGTGGTGGTAATATTCGGACTAAGAAGATCTTTGTTGGTGGTTTGCCCCCCACTCTGACAGAAGAAGGATTCCGTCAGTATTTTGAAGCCTATGGCCATGTAACTGATGTTGTAGTCATGTATGATCAGAGTACTCAGCGACCCCGTGGTTTTGGATTTATTTCTTTTGATACTGAAGAAGCTGTTGACAGAGTTTTACACAAGACCTTCCATGACTTGAATGGTAAGCAAGTGGAAGTGAAGCGTGCTCTTCCTAAAGATGCCAATCCTGGTGGTGGAAACCGCACCATGGGTGGTGGTGGTGGTGGTGGTGGTGGTGGGGGCTATCAAGGTTATGGTTCCTCTGGTGGCAACTCTGCAGGATATGATGGTCGGATGGATTCAAATAGGTACATGCAGCCTCAGAGTACTGGAGGTGGTTTTCCATCTTATGCTTCTTCTGGATATGGTGCTCCTCCAAATTATGGTTATGGTCCTGCCAGTAATGGTATTGGTTATGGTGGGTATGGCGGGTATGGTGGTGGTAATCCAGGGTACGGTGGGCCTGCTAGTGCAGCCTATGGAAATCCCAATGCACCCAATCCTGGTTATGGAGGTGGTCCGCCAGCTTCAGCCAGAAATTCATGGAATTCGCAAGCTCCCTCTGGTTATGGTGCTGTGGGATATGGGAATAATGCTGCATGGAGTGGTCCAAATGCCAGTGGAGGTGCTCCATGGGGTGGTCCTAGTGCCGGTGGAGGTGCTGTTGCTGCTTCAGCACCTACAGGCCAATCTCCAGGTAGCGCTGCTGGATATGGTAATCAGGGTTATGGCTATGGTGGATATGGTGCGAGTGATGGGTCTTATGGAAATGCATCTGGATATGGTGCCCTGGGAGGGCGTGGTGGTGCCCCTAACAGTAACACAGGTGCTGGTGGCGAGCTTCAAGGTGGTGGCGGCGGCAGCTATGCCTATGGCGATGTTAATGCAAATTCGGGGTATGGAAATTCGGGATGGAGGTCTGATCCATCACAAGGTTCAGGCAACTATGGCACTTCTCAGGGAAATGGCTCTGGCAGTCAAGTTGGTTATGGTGGGGGATATGGTGGTGCTACTCGACAAGCTCAGCAGCAGTGAATTTTTTCACATCAATTTTGAACTTCATCATTGTTATGGTGGAAACAAACTCACTTATGCAGGTTAAAGTGATCCTTATTTCAAACAGCAGAACGGTGGCACTAGTTGAATGCCTAGCAACTTTTGGGCCGGGTTGGATAGCTTGAATCCCAGTAGTTTGCAGTATCCATTTTGCTACTTTATGTTGAGTAGAATTGAGGAGTACTAGATGTCTCTTACTAGTGTTTGCTTTCAATTGTAGTTCTTATTTTGGTGTGCTCATAGTCATGTCTACTAGCTGTCTGAAGCTTTCTCGTAGTGTTATGCTTTAGTTTCTTACATTAAGCTTTATGATGTGGTATGGTTACAATTAAGTATTTCATAATTGTCTGGTGTTAGTGTTTGCTCTACTCATGGCCCTTTTTTTCTTATTAGGAATAAGTTGACACTGAAGGCTTCCAGCTCTTGATATTTATGCTTTCCAAATGTAGTATCTCATGATTTTTTCTGATATGTAAAGTAGGAATACAGAGGTGTAGTGAGGCTACCTACTGATACGACTAGAGCTATGGACTACTTGGTTCGATCACTTCATTATGGGTAGCAGTAGTCATAGTGGTAGTTTGACACTTTGACGATGGCATAATCATTTTTCCCCCTGTATTTCCCTTGTGTTGTACAGGAGGAGATGCTCAAGTATAAATGTTCTCTCCTGGCTGAACCTGAGCTTTTTAATGGGGTGGGTTTGTCGTGGAGTGGTTCAGGTTATAAAATGCGATAACATGAGGGCAGTCATGTCCAATCCAGGCCTTGCCATCAACGCCAAAGTGAAAGAAAGCACATGCATTCCAAGTCATGAAATTTCCCGTCTAATGCAGGTGTGTATGGGCTGGTGGATGTTTCTAAGCTGAATAGCCCTGCAGTATGTCAACTTTGAGCAGTTAGCCAAGCTTGTCACTCTAGCATCTCAATGTTCTGTTAGAGTCCCTTCTGATTGTGTGAAGAGAATCCATGTAAGCTTCCTGGATCTGTTACTTCCATGTAGAGAGTATCAGAAGTTTGTCACCTTGTTGAAAGTTATTTTCCATGAAACATCCCAGTAAGGGTTATGAAAGTACATTGCAAGTTCATTATTCAAAAGTAGGCTACATTTATAGGTATATCACCCCGTCACACGATATTCTGTTTCTCTTGGTTTCATGGTAGGATTATAATAGGATTGTGTTATTTTTTTCATGGTATATGTACAAGTCTGTTTTGGTACTTGTGCTAGTCTGTTCTGTGTGGAAATTGGTTTGGGCAACTAGATGGTATTTTATTTCCTCAGTTGCTTGGCATTAAAGCTAAGCTGAGGCATTCTTCTTGAAACCCATTTTTATTTGGATGCTTCGGTTTGGGGTTATACAGTCTTTTAATCACGGTTGTCTCTATAGGGTGGGCATTTCTCCACTCGTTTCTGACTGCTAGGATGGATGGTTCATCTATTCTATTATGAAAATAGTTGGATGTGGCAAGATTTTCGAACTTTCGAATGAATGCTAAATTTATGTTGTACTGACACCTCTAGTTTCCATATTGTCTTCATGTGGGTTAGTTTTTAGATGTGAAACGGTGGAATGTTTGGGAACTTGTGATGGTATGAGTGTCTCATTACTTTCTATTTCATGTCACATTCCATGTTTATGTACAGGCTTCAGAGTGCTAGAGAGCGTGGATTAGATTGTCATTTGTGCTAGAAATTTGGTTTAGAGATGGAATGTTACCATCTGATATTGATTTCATGTTGTGTAGAGGGTAATTTGGAAATAGCTGTGTCCTTCTAACATCTTCTGTGGGCTGGTTCATTACTAGGTCCTTTACCTTCTATTATGGTTTTCGGCGGTACCAGGTGTGGTTTGGCTTTAGACTGGAGCTATGGGTATTGATAATCTTGAAACTTCAGGTTGAATATTTAGTCTTAAACTGTGGACTGGTTCATTACTAGGTCATTTACCTTCTATTATGGTTTTCGGCGGTACCACGTGTGGTTTGGCTTTAGACTGGAGCTATGGGTATTGACAATCTTGAAACTTGAGGTTGAATATTTAGTCTTAAACTTGAGAGCTGGGATATAGCATGTAGAAGTTAGTCCCTATAGACTCTGTTTGGTCAACCATCCCAAGTGGGATTCTAAGCGATGGAATTGGGAAACGGTTCTTCATTTTTGGTTCTTCATTTTCGGTCTTACAGAGGTGTATTCCTAGTAATGCAGCTCTTTTCTTTTGGTATGAAAAGAACTTGAGTTTTTAAAAAAGAAAGAAGATCATGTAAAGGTTAGTAGATTAGTTAGTTGTTGTAACGGCTAACGGTTAGTGGTTATAGTTAGATGGTTAATGGAGTGATTGGAAAGAGATGATGTGCATATTGTTGTAAGGAAGGCAAGTAATACAGGAATCGAATTGGTTTTCTGTACTCACTCTACTCTCTCTTTCTCTCTCTCTCTCTTGCTCTAGTTCTCTATCAGTTCCTTTTCTTTCCAACATCGTTTACTCCTTCCATTGTAGATTCATCACGGTACTCTGTTTAAACCATGCTCTGTTTTCTTTTATTAGGAGTTGGACTATTATAAATTGTTATCACAGCTTTCGATTTTGACAAATAGTGAGTAAATCCTAGTACAAAGCTATTGAGGATATCAAAAGGCAAGTTAAGTAACAGGAAGTGAGAATGCAAGAGATGACAATTGAGATAAAAGTTCACCTCCGCCTAGAATGAAATGTGGATGAACAAATCCAAAAGATAGAAGCTTTTATGACTAATATGGATGCAAGATTTGGCACCTTAAAAATGATGACACGAGACATGAACAAAAAAGGGTACTCAAAGAATTCTTAAATTTCCTCTTTTACTACCTCCAAGTAATGGAAGGTTGAGGGTGGATAAAAAATCTCAGTTGTCAAAGAAATATTTTACTACCTGTGCTTTGGGAAAATCCTCGCATCTGGCTAAGGAAATGCAGCAAGTTCTTTGTCGTATATCAAATGTTGTCATTAGTAGATTGATACAATGGAAATGTATTTGAATGGAAGAGTAGAGATTTGGTTCTTTGTCGAATGTCAAATGTTGTCATTAGTAGATTGATACAATGGAAATGTATTTGAATGGAAGAGTAGAGATTTGGTATCAAAGGATGAAATTGGTAAAGAAAGAAGTGGATTGAGAAGAGTTTTTCAAATTACTATGTCAAAGGTTTAAAACCAACTGACTATAGAATGAAGTGGAAGAATTTAATAAACTACAGCAAAATAATTCTGTGGCTGAGTATTAAGAAAGGTTAGAAGAACTATAATCAGTTATACTCCATAAGAACCGCAGGCTTATTAAATCTTAGTTTATCTCTAGCTTTATCAGCGGAGTGAAAGAAGAGATTAAAACTATATTAAAAATGTTGAAGCCGACAATTTTATTTCAAACCTTTGAGATTGCAGCACTACAAGAACAATTTTTAAAACTAGTTAAGAAAGGAAGAGTTAGTCTGAATAGATACTCGAATGCCGAAGGAGTATAAAGGCGAACTTGGACATCATTACAAGTTAAAAAATTTGAATTTGATTATAGTAGCAGAGGAAGGAGGAGCTGAAACCTGAGGATATAAAGGAGAACCTAGAACGGAGTACTACCCAGAATAGGAAGCTCGTTGATGTTTCCTTATTTGCACTAACTCTTTAAATAGGAGAACTATAGCACTACAAGGGATTTTGCATGGAATAATTATAACTATGCTAGTTGATATGTGAAGTTTTAACTTAAATCAAATTTTGGTAGATGAGTTAAAGATGGAAGTTGAAGCAGCCGAGCCACTACATGTTGTCCTTGCTATGACAGTAGGATATTTAGTTACACCAAAGTTAAAAATGTGAAATGGAACATTCAATGGTATAATTTTTCATTTGATTTGAGAATAAACAGGTTGAGAGGATATGATATAATTTTGGGAGTAGATTGGATGTACAATTTCAGTCCAATTACATTTCACTTTAAGCAGCTATAGGTGAGGTTTTTTAATGAAGGTGGTGAAGTGATCTTGGTGGGTTAAATAGAACATTCAATGATAGAGTTAGAGGAAAAGATACAAAGAAATTCAGAAAACAATTGCAGAACTGTGTCACTCTTGCTATGAACTCAAATGGCAACGCAGTTAGATGCAAGAAGCAGTTTCTACACTAATAAAACAGTTCGAAGATGTTTTTTCCACCCCAAATACATTTCCATCAGAAAGATCACATGATCATTATATTCCTTTAAAGTTGGATGCTTAGCCATTCAAGCCCAATTCTTATGTACACTCTCATTCACAGAAGGCAAAAATTGAAAAACAAGTGTAAGAGATGATGAACAATGGCATAGTTAGGCCTAGCGTCAGTCCATTTGCTTCTCCAATCTTGTTGGTGAAGAAAAAAGATAATATCTTGCAATTTTGTGTGGATTACATGCAATTGAACAACCTAGTCATTAAAGACAGGTATCCAATTCTAAATATACATAAACTCTTAGATAAATTATATGGCTCCAAAATGTTTTCCAAAATAGACTTGAGAGCAGACTATCATCAAATAAGAATCAAACCTAGTGATGTTGCTAAAACAGCCTTCCAAACTCATCATGGTCATTTTAAATTCCTTATTATGCTCTTTGGCTTAACCAATGTTCTTGACACTTTTCGGTTCTTAATGAATCATATCTTCTAACCCTATCTTAGAAAATTTGTACTAGTCTTCTTCGAAGACATATTGATATATAGTCATGATCTTTTCACCCATGTTTAGAGTCTTAGAGAAGTCTTTATGATATTAAGACAACATCAGTTGTTTACCAAACTCTCCAATTGCACCTTTGTACAATCACATGTGGAATATTTGGGGCATATAGTCTCAGATTTAGAAGTAAAAATGGATTATCAAAAGATAAAATGCATAATGTCTTGGCCAACACTTGCTTCCTAGGAAGTTTCTTAGGATTGATTGTATATTACAGAAGGTTTGTTAAAAATTATGGAATCATAACAAGGCTTTTAAATGATCTTCTTAAGAAGGATAACTTCCGTTGGAATGAGGAGGCAAATCAAGCTTTTAAATAGCTCAAAACAAGTACAAACACTGATAATGAGGCTTCATGATTTCTCCAAACCATTTGTGATAGAAACAGATGTATGTTTTAAAGGATGAAGTGCTATATTGATGCAAGAAAGATAATTAATTACCTATTTGAGTAGAGTCTTAGGACCTAAGAGTCAAGAATTGTCCATATATGAGAAAGAACTAATGGCAGTGATAATGACAGTAACCAATGGAAACATTATTTGATAGAGTATCACTTTATCGTAATATCGTAAGGACTAATCATCAGAGTTTGAAATATTTGTTGGAATAGAAATTGATTAGTACATTATAGTATAAATGGCTTACAAAATTACTAGGACTAGATTGTGAGATACAATACAAGAAATGAGTGGAGAATAGAGTAGCTGATGCACTTTCGAGAAAGGAATTCTAGAAAGAAATGCAATAAGAAAATGCAGTAATGGCAATCTCTATTGTATAGCCACACGGATATGGGATTTTATGCGAAGCTATGAAGGAGTGCCAAGTATTGATAGCACAGTTAACCTTGCAACTTGACTGTAAGCTAGATTTCCATTTTCAAGATGGAATTCTGAAGTTCAAAAAGAAAATTTATGTTGGCTGTGGTTTGCAACTTAGGACAAGAATACTTAAGCAAATGCATAGTTCTGCTATTGGAGGCCACTCTAGGCAACATGGCACTCTACAGAGGTTAAAATCTGCATTCTATTGGCTTTTAATGAAGACAGCTATGATCGGATTTATTCAAGTGTGTAATGATAGCGAGAGAAACAAGCATGAAAATGTTCACTATTTTGGGCTGCTGCAACCACTACCCTTTTCTTCCTAATCTTGGTCTTAGATAAGCATGTACTTCATTAAAGGACTACCAGATTCCAAAGGGTATGATGCCATCTTAGTAGTCATTGATAGACTTACCAAGTTAGGCCACTTCATGGACTTATAGCATCTTTATTCTGCTATTGCTGGTAGCCCAATTGTTTGTGAATAATGTGTTCAAACTATATGGATTGTCACACTCAATTGTTTTAGATAGAGATAAGGTGTTCAACATTCTCTTCTGGCAGGAGTTAATTAGATTGGATGGTATTCAGTTGAAACTTAGTAGTGCATACCATTCCCAAACAGATGGGCAAAGTGAGAGAGACAAACAATACCCATCTTAGATGTATGACTTTAGACAAGCTTGGACTCTAGTTTCAATGGTTGAGTTTGATTGAATGATGGTATGACGTCAACTTCCATACCAGCATCCAAATGTCCCCTTTTGAAGCACCGTATGGATATCAACTGATCAATTCCTCTTGGTCCTTATTTGGACGCAGTCACCCCTACTGCTATAAATTTCATTAGAATCAGACAAGCTATGTTACAAATTTATATGATTATCTAGCTAATGTTCAGAATAAAATGAAATTGTATGTTGATCAAAATCGTTCTGAAAGGAAGTTTAATATAGGTGATTTTGTCGATCTGAATTTACAATCATACACGCAGCAGTCTCTGGAGCTTAGATGACAGCCCAATCTATTTTCTAAATTCTATGGACCTTTTTCGATGCTGACTGGAGTTGGCAAAGTTCACTACCACAAGATTCAAAACTTCATCCGATATTTCATGTTTTATTGCTTAAAAAAAAACTTGGACCTGCATAGTGTCAAAATAGCTTACAGGTTGTAGCTACACAAGGTTCAAAAATTCATCTAGTGTTTCATGTTTCCTTGCTTAAGGAAAAAAAAAAAAAAAAAAAAAAAAAGGACCTGCCCAGATAACTATGTCGACTTTACCTCTGATAGGATCAGATAAACAAGCTATGATGGAAATTGTAGCAGTACGGAAGAGGTGAGTGATTTTGAGGGATTACAAACCTCCCTCGGTTATTAATTAGGTGGGTGAAGCTTAATCGCAGCATGGGAAGATATGGATTTCATTAAAACACAGTTGCCAGCATTTCACTCTTGAGGAGGAAAAGAAAGCTTTCAAGGGAGTGGTATTGTAATGGTTAACAATTAGTAGTTTGTTAGATGGTTAGTTAATTGATTGGAAAGAGACAATGTATATATCGGTGTAAGGAAGACAAGTAATACAGGAATCAAATTGGTCCTATGTACACTCTTTCTCTTTATACCTTCTCCCTCTCTCTCTCTCTCTCTCTATCTATCTACTTCTCTTTGTCGGTTCCTCTTCTTTCCCACCATCATTTACTTCTTCCATTGCAGAACCTTCATCACGTTACTCTGTTTTTCCCGTGCACCATTTTCTTTTCTCTTGAGCTGAACTGCTACAGATTAATGTTTGATCTGATGACCCAAATCAATTAGGTATCTATAAATGAAGAGTTGAGAATGCAACAACTCTAATGGTTGACACAGTCCAGGTTTTTAATAATGCATAGTCTAACGGTTAATATTAAAGAAATATCTAAAGGCCAAGATCAAAGAAAATCTAGTTATCGGCATTAAGCACATCGAATGGTCAAAATCATTCGTCGATCGTCAAAATCAATCATTGGAACTAAATATTAAAGTAAATCAATGATCGTGATCAAACTAGCCTCACACTTGAGATTAAAGTGAATTTAATCGTAAGATTAAAGTAAATCCATGGCTAAGATCTACGACTGGGATCAGAGAATATCAAATGGCCAAGATCAGATTAGATCATATGGTGGAGATCATAACAAATCCAATGGCCAAGATAAATGAAGATCCAATGGTTTAGATCAAAGGGATCCAATGGTTTAGACTAGAGAAAATTTGACAATGAGAAGATTTAACGATTTAGATTAAAGAAAATTTAATGGCCAAGATTAGATATATCCAGTGGCCAAGATTAAAGAAGACCAATGGTCTAGATCAGATACATCTAATGACTGAGATCGAAGAGGATCCCATGGACGAGATCAAAGATGATCCGCAGTGAGATCAAACTAAATCTAATGGTTGAGATCGATAGGATCCCATGAAGAAGATCAATGAGGATCCATGTCGAGATCAAAGAAGATTCGACGGTAGGGATCAACACAAACCATATGGCCAAGAGGAAAACATACCAATGCGCAAGATCAAAGAATATCCCACGGTTGAGATTAGAGGGTTCCAATCGTCATGATCAAGATAGCTTTTACGACCGAGATTCAAGTCGTTTCCACGGATCCCAACATTGAAGATCAAAGGCAACCCGATAGAAAAAATCAAAGCAATTCAAATAGCTGAGACTAAAATGGATCCAACATCTATGATCAAAGTGGATGCAACTATCGTGATCAAACATATCCAATAGTCGTAATCAACAAAAGTTCAACGGTGTAGACCAAAGTTGATCGATGGCCCCAAAGTAGGGTAGATCTGTTGGTTGAGATTGAAGGAGATCCAAATAGATCTGACATGGAAGTCTTATGCTGTTGAAACTCAAAGATAATCTTAATTATGCTTAAAAACACCACAACCTTCGCGAGGGAGAAAAGGAGCGAAGATTGCTGAGATTGATCTTTATTTTTGATGGAACTAAGATTTTACATGGAGACCTGATTTCATTTTGAGCGCTTGATCGTGTGTTTCTTTGGTCTGATACATATCGCACTTGGAAATTGAACTGAAATCTCCGACCACATAGGTTTTAATGCATTGAAAACATAGTGGCCCAATTAGAGTTTCCTCTCACGGTGACGAAGGTGACAATTTGGACTTTTCGCGTGTATCATTGTTTGAAACTGCCAGATTCAGAATGACCAACAAGTCAAGAATGGCCATGACGTAGGCAGAACTAATCGGAAGAAAACCCAGAGAGAAGAATGACAACAGAGTAGAAAGCAAAGGTTTACGAGGTTTCGAATGTCATCTCTCATTTCCATTTGCGAAAAGTCATTGTCGCCAACAAAGACTCCATAGAAGGATTTCCTTTGGCCATGGCGCCTCAGGCCATCAAGGGTTTTCTGTGAGGATGCTGTCTCTTCTCGACACAGCTTGCACAATAGGATTTAGCAAGTGGTTGGAAGAACTAATTTTGTAATGGTTTAGAATTGAGGGAGAGGAAATTGCCAATTGCCAGAGAAGTAGTTTAGGGCAAATTGGACAATTGGTCTGTCAAAGTTCATTGAGAAATTTTGCATTTTCGACGTAAAAAATCATAGCCAGAAAGGGAAACATGACCCTCGGAAGACAACCTAAGGGATCCAAAACACGAGTTAACCCCTAAAAGAGTAGAAAAAATGTGATCAAACAATGTAATTCGGTTTTGTGGTACATATATAAACTTTCCAAACGGAGAAAATCCTGCAGTACATGAGAAACTAGGATAAACTAGGATATTACGAGAATGTCATCACTCTCAAGAGTCCTGCTTCCAGTAATTTTGCTTTTAAGTTGTGTGACAATCAAAGATAGAAAGAGAAAAAATGCATGACCACAATCTGAGGTCCTTCTGAAGATGCAGTCATTCAATAAGCTGATGGCATAGATTCACATGGATCCCCGAATGTGGCACTGTTACCAGGACGTGAAAATACTATCTGCATTGTAAAAATTTTTGTTGAGTTTCCACTCCGTTAATTGGATTACTGAGTTAAACTAAATGCACTGGTGCCCTTGAACAAATTCAATCATATAATCATTTCCTCCCAAGAGTTCAAAGCAGTAACCCCTCCATCGACATGTCTTACTCTGCTATCTCTAAACAGATGCTACTTTTCGATGTCATTTTTCAAATAGATGAACTGTCAACGCAGGGAAAATTCTAATGGTCTCAGGCAGTTTTCAGATTTGATATTGTTTTATACTACTCATATGGTCTTTCTTCTACAGACACAGAATTGAATTTGCGGTTGTGAACTTACTCTACTAACAGACTTATCTTGATTTTGTTTCTGTAAGTCAAAAAATGAGGGCAGAAAAGTACCTGATAATTTCCAAGAGTATGTGTCCTGAAGCCAGCTGAACAATAATCAAAATAATATAGCCACTTTCGGATAAACTTCTCGTCAAATCCTAGTGCAAGGACTTCACTGAAAAGAAGAGAGAGAGAGAGAGAGAGGTTATAACCGCACAACGTTAACATAAAATATCAAAACAACAAAAATAATTGGTATTTGCAGCAGCTAATTTAAGCTTTGCAGATGTCTGGTGTGTCGAAAGGCATGCTTATAATGTAGCTAGAATTTAGCAACCTTTTGGGAAATGCTTAAGCATTAAGATAATCACATCTAACCTCTGGTTCTTGAGGAAGTTTTTCTTCCAGCATCTCATCGTCTGGATGTAGTGTCCTCCTATGTTCTCAGCGTGCTCAACACTGCAAACACCGCATCACCAGAGTATATTCAGGAAAAGAGAGAAGGTGCTTTCAACTACGGATAGTAGTGGAAACTGAGTCAGCCCTCACCTAAGCCTGGATGCAGAAGCCATGGCTGACGTTACTCTACTTAATGAAGGCACACATGCACCAGGAAAAATGAATTCCTTGATAAATTCAGAGCTTCTCTTGTACTTGTCGTATCGTTCATCTGGTATTGATGTGAACTGACCAAAAAATAACTCCCCAATGTCATCCTCATTAAATTTAAAATGTGGAAACCTTACAGTCCAAAGTTTCATTTTTGACAGAACTTTTCGTGATCCAAGAAAAGCATGCCATTCTCATCACTTTAGAAGTGAGATAGGACTGTTGTCAAATTGAAGGCATTTAATCTTTAAACACTTAATAACATATCCAATGGAAAACCATGTAGTAAATTAGTCGAGGTGAACAAACATTCAGACATAATTGACTTTACCTGTATAACAAGAAGCCCATCTTCTGCCAATAATGCTTCACAACAACCAAAAAATTCCTCAAAATATTCATCTCCAACATGCTCAATCATCTCACTGGATTTTGAAAAATCATCCACTTTATAATAGTATTGGCACAATATTAAAGCGTGTAATTATAATGTGATGAACTCACCAAGATATGATTCTATCATATTTAGATGTATCAGGCAATTGACGATAATCACAAAGAAGAAATCTGATTGAGTCCTGAAAAAAAATCCACTTGTGTGTCAGAATAATAACATGGGGGCTAAAAAGATATTCTAAAGATATTGAACAAATCAGACCGGACACCCTGAGATTATAAGTTCCAAAAATATGGCAAGCCAGATGAAATTAATTAATCTATTTGATTGTCTAAAAATAATTTGGGAATAAATCAGAAATAAACAGTTGAACAGTTGACAAAGGGTAATAATTCTAGTTCTGCCAACTACATGAAGCCTCCTCAAAAGAAAAGTTTGCTCGAAATCTCCTTTATGCTTTGAAGTTACACTAACATTCTTGTTCTGGGTATTAAATTGCCTCCGCTGCATGACACCCTGAACATGGAGACCATTTCCAAATCGATACCTCCCCCTTACAATTATAAGTCTTGAACTTTGTCTAGTCATAAGTTACACCAGCAACAGGCAATGCACCAGCAATAGGCCATAGAAGAAATTGGAGGATGGTGTAGGCATATACATAAAGAGTATGTGCCATTTTTCACCATTCAGTGCAAAAATTTAAATTATACCTGAAGACCAGCCTCTTTTATTCTCTTCTCAGCAAAAATAAGTTGTTGCTCAGATAATGTGATGCCAGTGTATTTGCATCCAGTTTTCTTGACAACTTCAATAGCCAGGCTTCCCCAACCACATCCAATCTCAAGAACTTCATGATGCTTCTCAATTCTAGCCTAAGTTATTTTTCCAATTATAAGAAATACTCCAGACAGAAGGAATGCATCAGAAAATAAAATGCTCAGTTATATCTTACTTTCTCAGTCAACATTGCAATCTTTCTAAGCTGTGCAACTTTCAGATCTTCATCTTTCCTCTATCTCGTGACACAACAGAAATTCTAATTCATTGTTAGAATGAAATGTACTGGGGGTGAAAATGGAAGCAAAAACAAAGAAATCTGACCTCAAACACAGCACAGGAATATGTCATTGTCTCGTCCAAGAATGTAGCAAAGAGATTGTTACTCTGGAATTTATAACACAAACATGAGTTCTTTCATAACCTTTATATTCTCTGTGTTAGTTAAAATCTGTCAATGAAAATTAACTCTGTGTCCAGCACAACTAAGCTTTTCTTCCAACTTAGTTGAGGTTGGCTAAATGTCCATGTCCATAAAAGTAAATTTCTCATTCATGGAAACTTGCTGAGGCATTGCAAACTACAGCAAATATGGTACTCTAGGCCAAGTGGCCTGTGGTTACATACAAAATAACTTTGCTAAATAGTATTTTTACTTTCTTATTATGAATGTACAAGATAAAAGCCTATAAATTTACAGATCAATTTATCGATCATGAACTTGTGAAGTGTTTGGATATAAAAATAGATCTTAAAAATATGAACACGGATAATATACGTGAAATTTGTTAAACAAGTGTCTATAAAATGTTTCTAATGTGATTTGTCCAATAAGTATCATCACCTGAATTTGCAGAAAAGCACACACAAACTGGTTCACTCTGAGCTACACACAGGATGGTTGAATATGAGCATGTACGGGATCTTAAGTCCCATGTCAACTAATTCCATCTGTGAAGTGCAATTTATAAGTCTTGGAACTCTCGACATTAAAACCTAGTTTTGTGAGGTATGAATTAGGTTCTCTAATATGAAGCAAGAATCCAAGCCCAATCCTTTCGGGTATTGTGGAGAGTAGCCATCCATAGAGGGGGATGTTGGGTCCCGTATTAATTAATTCCATCCGTCACGGTATGTTTATAAGCCTAGGAACTCTCTGCTTTACTGGTCAACTTTTGACGTTGGATCCAAGTTCTCTAATACAGGAGACCTTTCTAGGAATTAAACTTTAAATTCTCAAATAATAAAAGAGTAAATGCAAAATCAATAGCTTCATATTACCTACCAGATTGTAATGTGCCGAGATGTTTCTGCGTGCTTGTTTTAGATTATTTTGTCTTAAAACATGCTGTAGAAAGTATTTGGCAGATGCAATTCCAGCCGTGAATAACAATGGTGTCCACCAACCGCTGCATACAACAGATAAAGGGTCTTCAAATACTGAATGAAGGATCGGGAAGCCAAAGGTATCAAAGTCCAGCTGAACAACAAATTTAATTTACCTTTTACTGTTGGACCTTGAAATAGATGAGTTAAGATCCCTATTTACAATAAAAATCTGCAGCAGAAAATTTGGCAAGGGAAACATTGCTAAAATGCAAAATCAGATGAAGTCACTACAAGTTGAAAATCAATCATTAGTTACCATGAGAAGATTGATGAGACCTTCATCTTTATTGATCAAAGAAAAATCTCCATTGATATAAGCATCTGCAAGGCCTAGATCAGCTTCTGAAGCAACCTGTTAAAAGATTTTGGCGCATTAAGGTCCTAATAAATCACAATGATTATTTCAAGGTCTGCTCCAGAGCTGCCGATAGGCCCATTGTGTAATTTTCATGCAAGTGCTGTGTGCATTCTTACTTTTAAGTCAGAGTTACTAAGAGTATGGTGCATACCTTCCAGTAAAACTGAGGACTGTGAACTTTAAGAGCAGTTTTTACCAGACATCTCTTTCTGGTTCCTTCAAAAGAGTATACATTACCACCATTCTCTAATAAACTGACAGCCCAGAAGTGATAGTAAGTATATGATAGAACTCCTTTCTAGAATTTAGCATTATTTATGACACAAAAGACTGAACTCACAATTGAAGGTAATGATTGAGATTTCACGCAAGTTACATGTATTGATAATGCAAGTGTCAATGTTGGATTTACCAAGTACATCACTCATGGTAGGAATGGCAATTTCTATATGGAGAATGGGTGTGTTTATCGTTTTGTTTCTTAACATGGTCAATTGGCTTCAAAGTAAAGTCTTTTTTTCTTTCTCTTTTTCAGCTACTTACCGAGTTGTTATACCAAGCTAAAAAGACTTACTTTTGCTATTTTGCCTTGATGTGGAATTATATAGCATCAAATGAGACTAGTAGCTAATTGGATAATTTAAATGTTTATGTGTTCACATAAAAAAATAATGAGCTTGAATAATCCATAGGTACCATCATCAGGAGATTCACTTGTTAAGATCATAAACAAGGAATATATGTCCATTATTGGTTACAGACACTTACATTAAGCATCCAGTTGAGATATAATTCCTGAGAAATCTAGTAACAAGAAGGCGTGCTGCTGATTCTGATAGAGAGGGCACCATAGGTTTTGGGTTGTTCAGAAAAGCACAATTCTTTTTAAGTATATCATGTGCAGCAATCATACCTGCCTGTAAAGAAGTGCATGCCATCACTTGAAAAGTCAACAATTTAATTTTTAAAAGAAACACAAAGACCTAACTGATTAAAACTGAATTGATGTTATCATTTAAGGCCAAATATGATTAGGAATTAAACAGCATGCTGTTATGACATGTTGACTTGCTGCACAGGGCCCTGACTTTCTGATCCGCTGTCATGACATTAGTCCTCAAAAGCACTGACCGTTCAAATAAATGAGCTTGAGAATTACCTTCAGCCCATCCTCATGAAAACCGTTACCTTTTACAGATGTAAATTCAAGATATGATCAGTAAAGAAATGAGTTAGGACAAAAACTAAAAGATCTACCATTGCAAATTGCAAAGGCATAACAAGCATCTTATGATACAAATACAGTACATAGAAACACACTCCAAGGGATGAAAGCTCACCTATGTATGCTCCACAAAACCATATTCTTCTCTTCCCTTGAATACTGTCAAACTTAGACAATGCTTTTGCTGCAGCAACAGACGGAACTGGAAGTCCAACGGACCATTTAAGTAAAGTGCATTCCGGCATATGAGAAGGATTCAGAGTCATGAGAAAAGGTAGATTCGTATCACCAATATTCTGCATTTGCAGATATTTCATGTAGTTATAATTACATTGTAAATCCAGAAGAAAGAGTTGCTGGATTGGAAGAAGATAATTCATTAATTGGCATGTCAAAATATTGAGTATTTTCAATTTTTAGGTTGTTTTATTTTTAAAAATTTTTTATTTGAAAAACAGTTGAGTTTCTTTATCTTCATATTCCCATATTTATAATAATGGGGTACCATATAAGGGCTCACCCAATGCACAAAGTGCTCCCCGACTTAGTGCAGGGGTAAGGGGAGGGTGGGGTACCATATAAATACGCAATTGATGGTAATGGTTAAGTTAAACCAATACATCATTAGGATTTTATATTTTATATTCTTTCCATGTGCAATTTAATTCACATGGTATTAGAGCTTGCAAAAATGGGTACCACAAAAACAACCTCCCAATGAGCAAAGACTCCCACATGTTCAAATATTTTTACTATATATCTCAAGGATACTTGGAGAGAGAGAGAGAGAGAGGAAAAAAAAAACACTCTTTGGCATTTTAGGAATTAGGAACCAAGTCTGGCACAACCAGGGGCAAAGGCAGCAAGGCCCCCCTCCCCCTGCAGCAAATATTTTAAGTAAAAAAATTCTGTATGTATACTTATTAGCGGCATTTTCAACAAATTCCACTAAAGTCTTAAAAATACCACTAAAAATTTTTTTAAAATACCGCTAAAGGTATTTAAAATACTGTTAAAATTCTTTAAAATATTATTTGTGCCTTAAGAATTATATCGACTACCCCCTCCACCACCTCCATGTCATATTTTGCCTCCCCTAATATAAATTCCTGACTTCACCCATGGGCATAACACTCCTAAGACACTTCAAAAAAACTTGTTGGATGCATCTCTGCCATGTCCCAAATGTCCAAAATACAATACTAACAAGAGACTTACTAGACACTTCACAAATACAAGATGCACAATAATATGTAAGAGCATATTGTGTTGTAGTTAAAATTGATAATCTGTATAAAGCTAGTCACACAAATCGAGTCTTTCCTACAGAATAGAGTTACAAGTTTGAATATTTCAGGACATTCTTTCCAAATCAAATCAGAATGGCATGTTAAACTTTCCCTCTTCTTTTTTCTCCCAAGTCGACAAATGGCAAATGTAGATGAACTAGCATAGTTGACATGCTTGAATTTAGAAAGGCAAGACAACTTCCACAGCCCCAGCTTTTGACCTTGACCTAACCCTTTAACAAGCGTGGAAACATTATTGTCATCCAAAAAGTACCGCTGTAGAAAAGAAAAAAGAACAAGATCTATTCACTTCTTTTTTCAGTTAAAGCGGAATGGGTTACTTGCGGTTCTAATGTATAAGGAGAAATAAAAACTTAATTGACACTAAAAGGATTTTAAATGCCTATATGCAATGTAATAATGTTTATATCTCAAACTTAGAAGACAGCAGAGTGTCTGATTGGTAAATACTAATGTCTAATGGCAAAGGAATCTGCAATTGATCCAACGGTGAAGAGGATACATACAAACCTGAAGCACGTTGAGCCAATATGTCACACACACTTTATTGTCCATGCTTCCAAGAAAATTCCAAGCACCCCAAGATGCCGGGTTTTGGGGCATTAAACTTTTATCATGATGAAGGAAAATATCACTGCAAGAGTTAAAAAGAAAATTCGGCACTTTGAGTCAAGGATGATGCATGTCCATCCATTAAAAGGTTGATAATTGTAACTAAACACAGCTTTCTAAGAAAAATATAAACATGCAAGCACAAATCTTTGAAAAATCTTCTTTACATGAAACTACAGGCATTTGCTTCAAAGTTGTGTGCAATTTATATACTATGGAAAAAAAATGAACCGCAGGCATATAATGAAAGCTGGAGTCATATAGATACAACTCATCTCCAAATCTAATACATGTTAACCAACAATAGAATTCCTTTCTTGTCAAACTTAAACTGCTCAAGTTCCAGAAGATTGCAGTATATAGGTACAACTATTGTATTTCAACTGCCCCATAAACAAATGGGGTATCTAGCAGTACCCATTATTTGGTCAATTTAGAATCATTATTGGCCTTGGTGTCTCCATGCTGTGTTTCATTGAGAACAACCAAATGATACAAGAATAGTCCATTGCTCAAAGTTTCTGACAACGTGAATCTTAGATGAGAATGGATGGTAACTTATATAAGGAAGGAAAAGCTTTTGCATTTTAAAAAGAATCAAAAGAACTATAGGATTCAAGTCCATATTACAATTACAAATTCTTTGGTCTTGATTACTGTGTTAGGAAATTCAATTGCCAATAAGGTTCTGAATGGCATGGAACTAGAGGGCATTGGACTATAAGAATTGAGCCCCTAGGAAGAAGCATGTGAACATTTATCTAACTTCTACCATATTCAGTCAACTAGGAGTAGAGCTGAGTTGCTGACCCATCAGGGATTGGAGGCATAAGCAAGTTAATCAACCTTGGTCCATGATGCACTCGAATGGCCATTTTAAATTTAGTCAGCTAAAGTGTTGCTGAGGTCAAACAATGTATTCTGACAGTTATAACAACTATTTTTACTGCATTTGCTTCAGACAAATGGTAGACTGCCAATTAACTACCCTCAATTGTGTAAAGATTATATTTCCAATTAATACTTCACGGTTTGAATTGTATGCAACATAACCCATGGTCCACATTATTTGCTTTAGAGCTGCCAAAGTCTAAAATATTAAACTATTATCAAGGTTCATCTTGAACATATAATCCCTTTTGGTTGAGGCAACATTTGCATATTTTTCTTTCAAGAGGACCAGAAAAAATAATACCTGTAGAAATACTTGAAAGCACCAAGCAAAGTGATTTCATCATATGTAGCATCTTCCCCTAGCATCTTGAGGGCATCAGGGGCATGGGCAGCAATAATGCATGCACTGTACACTTCCTTTGAACCATCTTGACAGAGAATAGCACAACCTGATGAAGAAAAAAATCAGTAAGTATTCTGTAAAGGTATTTTTGGATAACTACGAAATGAAGCTACACATGTATTTACAAACCTTGCAACCTCCATTTCATTTGAGATAATAACGTATACAAAAATTGGAAGATATATAATATGAATGGGAAAGCCTCCAACCCATTATTTCTAGTAAGAGGTCATATCCCAAGATGCAGCATATGGAAACTATTGGCCCAGATATTCTTGCTACTTCCTACATGCTTTTGCCCATGGCGACGTTTTGTCCATGCAACTAAGGCAATCGTTTAAATTGCCAATATAATCACAACTTCCAATTACCAAAGCATGTAAATCCCAATTACTATCAATCTGATAAAGTAACTAAGATGAGTGCGAATCTTGGCGCAACGGTAGAGTTGCTCCTTTGATGACCTTGAGATCACGGGTTTGAGGTGTGGAAATAGCCTCTTTGTAAAATTGCAAAGGAAAGGCTGAGTACATATACGCCCCCTCCCCCTACTCCTGCACTAAGCCATGGAGCACTTTATGCACCGGGTGAACACTTTTATGATAAAGTAACTAAGATGATGACCTCCCCCACTTTCACCACAAAGTCCACCTTTACCACAGTTTTGTGCCATAACTCCTAGATTATCACAACATTGCCATCACTATGATTGCACTACAAACATGTCATTGCTATTAGCAACCAAACTATTGTAGCTGCAGCAGCTATCAGCAGCACCAGCACTATCAAGTAGTTGAGTTGCTACTATATCTGCTATTACCTCCACAATCACCGTAATCCATTGCCTAACACTACCAAAGCACTCTTGCTGTAACCACTTCTTTGCTTTATTCTAAGCCATGTCTTTTCCTTGTAGGCACCCATCATGCATTACCATGCAAAGAAAAACTTTGATATGAAATCCAATACTCACCTTCATCCATTGTTGAAACAGATTTGACCTCAGAACAAGTTCTAATTTGACAGCCTTGGGTCTCTAGCTGTTCTTTAGCCTGTTTTTTTCCCCCATAATCAAATACAAGTAACGTTTATAAGTATCTTCATCAGAGTAAACAAATGGGACAGGGGAAATAAAGTTAAAACTGAGAGAGAGGAACACAGGAGAGCACCTTGTCAACATAACTGCATGAACGCCGTCTTAGAGTCAACCACTGTGGGCGACCAAAGAGCTTCTCAGCCACCCAAACCAAAATGGTATTAGAGGCTAACGCATTACAGAAATCTTTAAGACAGGAGACAAATCAAATGAAGTTCAGCAGGTGCTTCAACAGAAAGGATACAAGGAAAATGTGTGTACCTGCAGCATGTGCTGATTGTGGAAAAATGAAAGAACGGAGAAAGCAGAAAAGGCCATCATAGCTTCAGAATGGCATGACCAAATTGAAGCACATAGGGGAAGCTGTTGCAAATGCATTGAAAACATCAATCTTACCAATCATCATATATAACAGGCAAAGGAAAACCTGTACAATGACCAACTAAAACTGCAAAATGACATATATATATATAAAAGGTTCAGCACTCACAAGAAAAGCTTTTTTAAATAATTCAGAGTAACCCCTTGTCTTTATAAATTGCCCCAGGGTTTCATTTCGATCAATATCTGGATTATTCTTTAGCTCTTCTAGGTACCTTCAACAACGTAATTCATACAAATAATCGATTAACCCAGATGCATAATCTTTTAAATATATACACCCGTGCTGCTGCAAAACCAAAAGAATTCACCAACCAAAACAAAATCCTAAAACTGTTAGCAAAAATAAAGATGCTTAAAAAAAAAACGTTTTTAAACATTCTGTCAATTCAGTCTCCCGATCTTTTTGTCCAGGTGCAATATCCAATACACACACATGTAAACCTAATACAATTCAAATAACACTATTAAAATATCAACTTCCTGATAATTTTTTTTTTTTTTTTTTTGGTAGCATTTTGGTTATTCAGAAGATAAACAAAAATCCCAAAAGGGGAAAAAGAACACATAATCAATTAATACAAAAGGGGAAAAAAAACAACGAGTAATATTGTTGGAAAGTCAGAACCCCGAGAATGAACTCATGTAATTGATTATTCAGAAGGTGAACAGGACACCCGCACATCAAAACCCAAAGTCAAGCCCCCCCCCCAAAAAAAAAAGAAAAAGAAAAAGACACTATAGCTATGGGAAGAATTGAAGAAAACCCAAAGCTCCAAAAAGGAAAATAAAATAAAAAAAAAAAAAAGATTGAGAATAGTGGGTTTCAGTTCATAGTTGAGGATAACATTCCATATGTGTGTGTGTGTGTGTGAGAGAGAGAGAGAGAGAGAGATTTACTTGATAACATCATTTCTGAACTTGGCAACGTCAAAAAGCATGTTCCAGAAATGGGGATCGAACATGTTGGTCTTCCGCGCGAAGACGCTTGAGAGATTGTTTCTGGTGCCCCATTCATAGCCATTGCCTTCGTCTAAGCTGACAGAGAAGGACATGTCTGATGGCTCCATCTCTACTCCCAAATTGTCGAAGAACTCCACTGTGTTTGGAAATCCAACCTGTTTCAATCATTACCCACATTTTCATTTTGAGCAACATGGTTTTCCCCAATGGTTCTCTCTCCCTCAGAGAAATTCAAATTTTCTAACAAAGACTTGATCTTAGCCAAAAGGCCGAGAAAGGTATAATTTTCTCACAAAGACAACGAAGTGGAAGGTAGGAGATGAGGTATAGCAGCCTATAGTGTTGGGTGGGATTGCTCGAATTCTTACCGGGCTGATCTAGGCCCGACCATAACTAAACAATTGTTAAGAGTTAGTTAAAGTACCAAACAATTAACTAAACAATTGTTAGGCAGTAAGAGTGAGGAAATGATATATAAAAAGATATAAAAAATACAGAAGATACTTAGCTAATTGATAAAATTCTTTTCTTCTCTCTCTCTTTTTCTTTCCCTTCTTCCTCTGTCTAATTGTATTATCTCTTTCTCGCATTCACACTATGTTCACTCTCAACTAAATCCTTTCATCATCATAATCATCTTATTCTATCATTCACAAGTTCAGAAATAATTCATCTCTTTTAACTGCAACGGTTCAAAAGGCTAGGCACTAATTCTTGAGTTGCAGCCATTACAAGTGACATCAAAACAGTAGTTCGTTGGCCTTCAAAGATTCAATGGCAGACAACACTCAATACAAAACCATGGAAGATCAAATCAGAAAGCAAGAACGCAAAGCACTGGAATAGACAATGAATTTCAAGAACACAAACTATAAATTGAGAAAAAAATTGGAAGCTATTATGACTAATGTAGATGTTAGATTTTGTTCAATTTATAAAAGATGGAACCAAGAAAAAATGGAAGAACCAGAGATGACAGAAATTCTAAATCCCCTGAACTGCCTACTCCAATAGAAGGCAAAATAAGACTGGAATCTGGATCTCATACATTGAGGAAAGACCCATTGAACTGTGGGTTTTTGCCTAATCCTCTAAAAATTGAACTCCCATTATTTGTAGAGAAGAATCCTAGGGTATGGTTGAGAAAATATCAGAAGGTTTTCGGTGTCTGCCTAATCCCTATCCATGCATAGATTGATACCATTGAAAAGTACCTTGAAAAAAAAGGCTGAGGTCTAGTTCCAAGGTCTCAGGTTAGTGAGACAAGAGCTTAGTTGGGAAGAATTCTCAACACAACTACATCTCCAATTTGAAACAAAAGGGTACCAATATGAAATTGAAAATTTTAATAAACTACAACAGCATGGGTCTTTGTCTAAATACCAAGAAAAGTTTGAGAAATTATGGTCAATAATGTTACAAAAAAATCCCAAGTTGACTAAGTCTTATTTCATCTCAAGTTTTATTAGCAGACTGAGAGAAGACATCCAGCCCATGTTAAGGATAATGAAGCCTCAAACTCTTCTCCAAACTTTTGAAATTGCCAATTTACAAGAACAATCATTGGAGCTAGCTAAAAAAGGTAGAACATGGGTATATAGATCAAGAACAATAGGAGAAGATCAATCTGGGAACAAAAATCAAGGAACAAAAATCAGGGTACATCAAATTCCTTACCCCTACCGAAAATTAACTCAAAGCAGAGCTGGACAAGAAGGACCTACCCAAGGAAATTACTGGCCAAAATTATCACCACAGGAAGTACAATTCAGGAGACAAATCAACTTATGCTTTTAAATGTGGTGAGAAGTTCATTCCTGGTCACAGATACAAGTTTAAGCACCTAAATGTCATCTTAACAGTAGAAGATAAAAAAGAAGTTGAAACTGTTGACAAAGCAACGGAAGAGGAAAATCTACAACAAAATGAAATGGAAAAAAGAGTTCAAGTTTCCTTATGTGCACTATCCAATTCCATTCAAAGACAAACTATAACTTTACAAGGAGTTCTATGTGGAATGAATATCACCATATTTGTGGATACAGATAGTTTTAATAGTTTCTTGCAAGGAAGAGTAGCTGATCAACCGAGGTTGAAAGTTGAACCCACTGAGCTGAAATTGCAGATGGGAGTAAGATCATCAGCTTTACTAAGGTCAATAATTTTAGATGGGTCATTCAAAAATATATTTTTACATTTGATTTAAGAGTCATTCCATTGGGCAGATGGGATATGATACATGGTATGGATTGGATGTATATCTACAATCCAATCACATTTGATTTTAAAAGAATACAAGTTAGGCTTTTCAATGATAGAAAATGAGGTGGTCTTGGAGGGAAAAATAGATGATCCCCTAGTTAAACTGATACGAGGTAAAGATACAAGGATATTCAGAAGACAAGAATTGCAAAGTTGCATGACCCTGACCATTCAAAATGAGCAATAAAGCTGTCAAGTTCCAGGAGTCATAGCTATAGTACTAACTGAGTTTGAAGAAGTCTTTGCAACACCTACCACTCTTCCACCCAAGAGGCAACATGACCATTCAATCCCTATTATGTCCAACTCTCAACCATTCAAACTACAGATATCCACATTCTCAGAAGTCAGAAATTGAAAAACAAGTACAAGAAATACTCAGTAGAGGTATTGTCAGACCCAACACCAATCCATTTGCTTCTCCAGTCCTATTTGTCAGAAAGAAGGATGATACTTTGCGCTTTTATATGGACTATAGGTAGCTGAATCATTTAACTATCAAAGACATGTACCTTATACCTAACATTGATGAACTATTAAATGAGCTCTACAGGTTTAGAGTCTTTTCTAAAATAGATTTAAAGGTAGGTTATCACCAAATCAGAGTTAAATCTTATGATGTGGAGAAAACAATTTTTCTAACACATCATAGCCATATTGAGTTTCTAGTCATGTTATTTGGACTCATCAATATCCATGTTACTTTTCAAGCCTTGATGAATCACATTTTTCAACCTTATTTGAGAAAGTTTATTTTAGTAATTTTTGATAACATTCTCATTTATAGTTCAGATGTAGACACACATACTCAAGACCTTAGAACTATCCTAATGACACTTAGAAAACACCAACTTTTTGTCAAACTCTCTAAATGCTCCTTTGCCCAAATCCAAGTTGAGTACTTAGGACATGTAGTTATTGTAGAGGGTGTTAAGATGGGCCTATAGAAAGTAGAATGCATATCCTCATGGCCAACTCTAGCTTGTCAAATCTCTGAAAGGTTTTCCGGGATTAACTGGATATTACAGAAGGTTTGTAAAAGATTATGATATTATAACAAGACCCTTAAATGATCTTTTAAAGAAAGACAGTTTTCAGTGGAATAAGAATACTGAAAAGGCCTTCAATCAACTCAAATTAACAATAAGCACAACCTCAGTGATGTGGTTACCTGACTTTAGTAAACCTTTTATTATGGAGACCGATACTTCTTCTAATGGTTCAGGAGCTATGTTAATGCAAGAGGGTTAACCTATAGCCTATATAAGTAAGGCATTGGGGTCAAGAAACAAGGGTCTATCCATCTATGAGAAGAAGTTACTTGTAGTTGTGATGACAGTCACAAAGTGGAGACACTATTTGCTTGGATATCATTTCATTGTTAAAACTGATCATCAAAGTTTTAAACATTTGTTAGAGCAAAAGTTTATTACTTCTCTACGGTACAAATGGATGGCAACGTTACTTGAACTGGATTATGAAATTCAGTACAAAAGGGGGTCAAGAATAGAGTTGCTGATACTCTTTCAAGAAGAGAATTCCAAGAAGAGGAGCATTTAGATCATACTTTTTTAGCAATCTCAACGGTCCAACCTAGTTGGATTCACGAGGTAATTCAAAGCTATGAGCAGGATGAATATTGTCATAATCTTATAGCATAATTAACTCTTCAGTCTGATTGCAAATATGAATTTCAGTGCCATGGAGGGATTCTGAAGTACAAAAAGAAGATAATAATTAGAAATGGAGCTCAGCTTAGAGAAAAGATAGTACAACACATTCATAATTTCACTATTGGAGGACACTCAGGACAATTAAGAATATTGTAGATGGTTAAAGTTGTCTTTTACCGGCTCTTAATGAAGAAGACTATTAACAAAGTGGTGCAGGAATATGATGTATGTCAAAGGAGTAAGCACGAGAATACTCCTTATCCAAGTTTGTTGCAGCCACTGCCTATTCTAACTCAAGCTTAGACACAATTAAGTATGGATTTTATTGAGAATTGGCCTGATTGTCATGGCCATAACACTATCTTAGTGGTTGTTGACAGACTCACTAAGTTTGGCTATTTCATGGCACTGCAATACCCTTTTTTTGCTACCAAAGTGACTCAATCATTCTTAGACAATGTCTTCAAGTTGCATGGCCTTCCTTACTCCATCATATCAAACAGAGATAAGGTTTTCACTAGTCTCTTCTGGCAAGAGTTATTTAGACTCATGGAGACTAAGTTGAAGCTGAGCAGTTCATATCATCCGCAGACAGATAGGCAAAGTGAGAGAGTAAATCAATATTTAGAATATTATTTGAGGTGTATAACATCATACAGGCCTGCATATTGGTTATAATGGTTGAACTTAGTAGAGTGGTGCTACAACACCAACTATCACAGTAGCATACAGATGACTCCATTCAAGGCCTTATAAGGACATAAACCTAGGCACATTCCTATAGGTCCTTATGATGCTACAGTTACCCTAGCTGCAGGAGAATTCATCAAGAGCAGACAGAATATGATCCAAATCTTGCGAGATCATTTGTGTCAAGTTCAGAATAGAATGAAAATATATGTTGATAAAAAAAGGATAAAACGTGAGTTCCAAATTGGAGACATGGTTTATCTGAAGCTGCAGCCATATAGACAACAGTCAGTAGAGCTGAGGAGGCAACTCAAGTTGTTTTCTAAATTTTATGGACCTTTTCGTGTTATAACAAAAATTGGTGAGATGGGTTACAAACTGTAGTTACCCCTAAATTAAAAAATCCTTCCAATCTTTCATGTATCTCTGTTAAAGAAGAAAATAGACTCTGATCAATCTTCCATACCTATACTACCATTACTTAGTACAAATATGCAAGCTCTTGTGGAATCAGAAACAGTACTTAAAAGGCGTGTTATATGGAGGAATAACCGATCAATAACACATGTATTGATCAAATGGGTAAACCTTAGCTATGAGGAAGCTACATGGGAAGACTTAGATTTCATCCGTACTCAATTTCCAACATTTAATCCTTGAGGACAATGATGGTTTGAAGGGGAGAAATGTTGTAATAACCATTAACTAAATCTTGGAAGGAACCAACGGCTACTGCAAAAACTTGAAGCTATTAGGAGTTAGTTGGAAGTCCCAAACAACTAACAAAACAATTGTTAGACAGTTAGAATGGTTAGACTAAGGAAATGATGTATAAAAGATGTAAGAAGTACAAAAGATGTATTGGCTAATTGATAAAATTCTTTCCTTCTTTCTCTCTCTCTATCTCTCTTTCTCTCTCCCTCTTTCTCTTTCCCTTCTTCCTCTACCTAATTGCATTACCTCTTTCTCGTGTTCACTCTTTGTTCACTCTCAACTGAAGCCCTTCATCATCATAATCATTTGATTCTATCGTTCACAAGTCCAGAAATACTTCATCACTTTTAACCACAACGATTCTAAAGGCTTGGAGCTAATTCTTGAGTTGCAACCATTACAGTTTGAAAAACATTAGTCGGATCACTATTTCTTTATGAGCTTGGGGTAGGCCAATTGATCTTTTTTGGGCCCACACAGTCATATCACTATTTCTTTATGAGCTTCGGGTAGGCCAATTGATCTTCTTTGGGCCCACACTGGTAGTTGTAACTATTTGAGCTCAGGGAAGTCCAATAGATCATAAGATCCACATGGCCGGCCCGAATGGACCCACTCATCTGATGAACTTGAAATTATTGGACATGTACTTGTTTTCCTAGACTCTTTTGTTGGATCTGGAATCTAAAGAGATTGCCCAAAGAAATATATATATATATATATATATATATATATATATATATATATATATATTTACATAGGAAGTGTCAAACATCAAACCATTAGAGAAGGAGAACGATATCTGTTGAGTTATGATCCATTGACTACCCAAAGAAATATAAGAGCCCTTCTTATTGTGTATTTAAGGTTGTGAGGTATGCCCAAAGTTTGGCAATTATTATTATTATTGTTATTATTATTATTATACAAAAGTGTTAGGAAAGACGAGAAGTATAGCTATCTTTCACTATAAGGTCCTTGACCTTGTTGAATATACAATTTGAGCGCATTCATATCAAGGAGTGGGCGAATTCCTTTCTTTGAATAAGTTTTAAAATTTGATTCTTACTAACGCTAAATTGGTTCAGTAATTAATATTGATATTTTTTAAACAAGATTTTCAATTTAAATTTTATAGATGACAAAAAAATATATTAGGAGAATTTTATTCCTTAACGGTCCAAGTCAAATAGAACTAGATTTAATCGGATCACAACGTGATTACTAAATATCAATTGTTTATACAAAAAAAAAAAAAATCATTCTTGAAAATTGCACCTACATTACACTGAAATGGAAAATGAGAATAAAAATAAATATGAAATGACATAAAAAAAATGATATTTTGTAAAAATATTAAAGATAGAAATATGAAA
This sequence comes from Dillenia suffruticosa, assembly GCA_033439265.1. NCBI lineage: Eukaryota > Viridiplantae > Streptophyta > Magnoliopsida > Dilleniales > Dilleniaceae > Dillenia > Dillenia suffruticosa. The sequence goes on from JAVTVX010000001.1 coordinate 15,862,952, forward strand.
GACATATGAATATAAAAAAATAAAAATTTTTATGTAAATATTAATTATTTAATGGAAAGAATAAAATAATCATTTTTTATAATAATAATATGAAATAATCAAATATATTATTATTAATCATAAGATAAATGATATAAAAAATTAAAATAAGCAAATAATTTATTAAATATGAAAAATATATAAATATAAAAATATAAAAATTTTTATGTAAATATTAATTAATTTATCATATTAAGAAATTTTAATAATAAAAAATATTTTAAAAATGATAAATACCAATGTTAAAAAGCTTTCATGTATAATAGAGAATCGCACTATTTCGCGACCATGAGCATTTGATTTCTTTGGTATGAGCTTTGCAAAGTTATATGCATGTACAATGTGTTTAATTGATGAACACCCCAAAGTTCTCACTGTGGTAAAAATTATTCCCCCTCTCATTTTGATTCTCCCCTATACCTTTTCAAACAATAAATATTAAAACACTACCATTTTGAAAAGAAAAATAGTAATTAGCTGGCTATTATATTACAAAAATATTAAAAATAATAATAATGAAGAGTAAAGGGTGTGAATTACCATTTCCAACAAAATAATGAAGTGATAAAAAATTGATAAAATGAATTTAAGAAGGGTATACTAGGAATTTTAACATTTTGAAATATCCTAAAATATTAAATAGATGAATATTTTCGGCTATCACTAAAAAGCATAATGGACAAACAGAACAAGACGAGAGATTTCTATAAAATAACACCTACTGCTGTTTCTATATATATATTTCATGAAAATGACTAATGGATCATATCTCTTTTTTTTTTTTTTAAACTTGATCATCAGTATTCGGATTATTTGACTAATCTGATTTGAATATTATGGGATTCAATTTAGATATGTACTTTTTTAGTGTATATTTTTTATTTTTAAAATTTAAATTTGAGATTTTAATAAAAGAATTTAATATTTTATCATAAGAGAAAACATCGGCAGATAATATGATATCTCTTGTACACATATTCAACATAAAAACCATAACAATAGACAAAAAGATTATTCAAGAAATTTTGTTTGGTTTATACAAGAGGTCTTCGGTGCTCACTCAATGCGGACCCAACATAACGAAAGGATGATAATAAATGGATAATTCCTCCGGTCGACTTTTTGTATCTTTGCCTAAAACGGATCGAGCCGACACATGTCATACCCATCAATATCGTGGACCATACGCGACATGTCATACCCACTTTTGATTTAAGAATGAAAATGACTATGGATCATTAATTAATTTAAGTGATAATTATTAATTAGGATTATTATAAATGTTAATTTTTATATCCACCAATTTAATTTTTTGACTATGAAAAGTATTTTATTTTAATAATTACTTTTCAAATTCGAAATCTAAATTCTCTTATAACATAATATATCGAGTCATTTCAAATCCTAATTCTGTTTCGTTGCACTTATAAGACTTTAAAATAGGAGCCAAATTCTCTCCAATAATAAAATTTATAACACGACCGAATATTATATAAATATCTTTGTCGGTATCACATATCTAACCTTAAAAAGAAAAAAAAAATGAAGAAGAAGAAAAAGAAAAAGCAAAGCATGTGTAATGCAATAATAGTTTTTCAAATGTCGGAAGATAATACTAAATTAAATAAGAAACTCCAATTCGCGACTGAATTTTTTAGAATTATATTGAATATTTTGTAGTTGTGGGGACTCTTTATTTTAAGCTCGAAAGAAGAATATCTGTGTTGGTCTTTCGTTAACTATAGTGTGATATAGATTCTGGATTTGTGTTGAATTGGGTACTGCAATAGAGGAGTTTAGGTAAGAGTATTATTAGGTACCAAAAATAAAATAAAATAATCCAAATTACTAAATTTCGGAGGTGTGGTTTTCTTTACTATAACGTTGTAATATGTCTGATCACTCAATAAACTTGGGCCATAATAAAATTTACCATTTGTGAGCCTAATATTCTTTTTTTTTTCTTTTGATACGTAAGGCATGGTGTTCGATATAATACAAGAAGGAAAGGAAACATACACGATTGAAAACCATGAAGCCAACGTCCAAGTTAATGCCTTCAATATTAACAGTCCTAGCATGACCTCCCAGATAGTCTTCCTTCTCATACAACACCACTTGGATTCCTGCCTTTGTTAAAACATCTGCGGCTGCAAGCCCACTTATTCCTCCTCCCACTACTGCCACTCTCATTCTTGACACACCTCGAGAGAGATAGACAGATAGAGAGAGAGAGAGAGAGAGAGAGAGAGAGAGGGTAGGTCAAGGGTATGCCAGACTAGTAGCTGAACCCCATATATAAATAGGCAATCGTTTAATATTAGAAGTTTAAAGAAGCGCATTAATTAAATCCATTTTCACGTAATATGGAGACGAAATTTTTATGCTTTGGGGGTGGATGGTTCTGATTGTAACTTACCATACCAATGTGAACAGCGACACAAGGGCCGGAAATGGATAAGAGACTTGGGGAAAGGAGTTTTTAGATAAATCCGATCAATAATATTGATTAAAAAAGTTTAATATTCAATGTAATATATTTGATGTGACATACAGTTACATAGAAAAGCAAATAAGAACAAAAAATAAATATAAAATAATACAGAAAAATGATACATTTTTATGAATACAAGAAAGAAAATATGGATAAACGTGTAAATATAAAAAATATAAGAATATTTATCTAAATATTAATTATTTTATGAAAATAATAGAATGATCTATTTTATAATAAAAATTTAAAATAATGAAATATATAATTATTAATCATAAAATAAATAATATAAAAATAAAAATCATAATAAATACATAAATAACACATTAAATATAAAAAATATAAAAATTTTTATCTTAATATTTATTAATTTAATATATCAAAATTTTTCAAAAACAAAAAAATATGAATGTTGAGAAGTTTGTGGATGCGACATGTATATGGGTTTATTTCTATCCTATTATAAAATCAAGCCTACCGACTCTATTTAAAGAAACACGATTGCTACCTGATAATAATAATAATATAATGGTAGCCGCCTGCACCAAAAAAAAATATAATGGTGGCCGACAAAAAATAGACCCAAAGCCTCCAAACCCAGAAAGGAATATCCAATTCCGAGTCGACCGGAAGATAAGCTCAAACAGTCAAACTTAAAGCAAAATATCCTACTTTATACCCTGCATTATAGCAGCAGCCCGAATTGAAAACGAGAAAAGGATCTAAAAAAGAAAAAGGCCCAAAAGCCAGTTGCCATTTTCCTGATCTGCAGCCAAATGCTCTATCACTGAGCTATAGACCCTTTGTCAGTTGCCATTTTCTTTTAAAAGAGGTATTTGGACCGTAAATTTTCTTGAGTTTACCAGCAACCTTTGCAATGTAGTGCCGTGTCATCGTAGCATAGCACAACTTTGTTTTCTATCTTTTGGGTTAAAATAAATCATATTTTATGTTCATAATTTATAAGAGAATGCGAGTCATGTTCCAACTTTCATGAGTTTGTGTTTCATTACTTTTTCTAAATTTATATTTCCATCGTGCATGTTTGTGGACTACCAATCGGTATCCAAATCAAATTTTTTTGGATTAAATGATCGATATTCTATCACTTTAATTAGAAATCTCAAGTTTGAATTCTGAGAATAAAGAAAATGAATTTAAAAGAATTAATCTCTTAATATAATCCATAATATTAGGATCAGATTAATCGGATAAAATCTAAATATCAATTAGTTCAATACAAAAAAAAAATCAATCGGTATCAAATTCATATTTCGATTAATTTTTGACTAATTGAATGTTAAATTCAATTTAGGAAAAAAAAAATCTTTTAATATAATTTTTTAAATTTTTAATTTTTAAATACGAGATTTAATAAATAAACTTTTGTATCATTGAACATGGTGATGCGACATGACATAATGATTGATCGCCGTGCCCTAAATTAAGGATATTACATAGGGGCTGAGGTAAAGATGTTGGACATGATTGGACATAATTTAATCGATATGCATTTGATTAAAGGTTATTTACAAAATTATTATTATTTTTAATTAAAATTATTTAAATATTATTTTTTTTAAAAAAAAATTTCGCATTTTTAAATTACGAAATCATAGTTTAAATATTTTTTTTTTTAAAAAAAGAGGAAATTGCGGTGTTTGAGTGCGGAATCAATTTCAGAGGGTGCGAATTTAATTTGGGACTCAGAGAGAGCGCGAAATATTGACGTTGTCTACCGCCCTTTTACCCTCTCTCACTCTCTCTCTCTTAACTTCACGTTATCTCTGAGCAAATTTCAGTACCCGACGACATCTGCTAAATTCAGATATTGCATGCTTTTGTCACCTACTCATTCTCTCTCTAAAACCCTCAAAATTAGAATTAGGATGTGCTAGATTCTTCTTCATCAAATGCCCTTCGACAATGCTTAACCCAATTTCCTCCCTGTTTCTAATTTTGCAATCCTTCTCCACATCATTATCCGCATCTTCTTCTCCTTCATCTCTGTCAAAAGATGCACCGGCGATTCTAGCATTCAAACCCAAAGCCGATTTAGGCAACATACTTGAACAGATCTCTCACAACTCAACCTCTACATTCTGCAAATGGCAAGGCGTCACTTGCTCTCAAGGTAAAGTCACCAGATTCGTTCTCGAAAGCTTCAACCTCCACATTTAGACATTTCAAAACTCAGTTTTCTGGTCATGTTTATAGGTTTTAGTTTTTCTTAAAAAAAAAATTTAATTATGATTTCGATTTGGAAAATAAAAAAAAAAAAGAAAAAAACAACGGTATTTAAATAATTTTTATTAAAAAAATAATATTTTTATAAATAACCCTTAGATTAAAAAAGATAAAATGTTGGAAAAATTAAAGAATTGGAATATATAATAACTTCCCGGCATCCAGAGAATATTTTTCATATGTAAGTGATGTTATTATAATATGGTTCATAGAATATTCAAGAGTATAAAAATTAAAAAATAAATGTAATTTTTATATAATTATTAAAGAAATCACAATTATAATGTGACTACCATTGTCTATTTATACTATAGAGGACAAACCTTACTTCTAATTTAAAAGTATTCTAAATATTTAAAGTTTTTACATATTTAAATAAAAGAAAAATAGTAATAAAAAATAATATAAGCTTTCTAAATAAATAAATAATAATATGAAATTAAAAAAATTAGAAATTTTCTAAATTTAAAATGCATCATGGTTTAAAAAAATTATCACAACAAAGGAAATCAAACATCTTCCCTTACTAAACAACAAGCTTAGTTATTACCACCATGACACAACCTCAAATTTATTTATATTTGACTATATAGTATAAATTTTTCGATTATTTCAATAAGTTAACTTATCAATTTTCAAAATTACCAATCCATCGTAGAATCGAAATTCCCAAAACCTAAAATTAAAAATCGACCATAATATTATTAAATTAAAATTGAACCAACTAATCCAATCGATTTGATCTATTTATTCGGTTTTAACCGAATAATGCTGATCCGCATTGTCAACTGCTTGAGATGCTCTCCTATTTACCCATTTTAGCAATTATTTTCTTTAAAACCCTAGGGATGGGGCAACGTCCTTAAATATATGACACCAATCATCATATAATTCTGTTATATTTACTCTAGATTTTTAAAATAATTTTAGGAATATCAACATCCTTAAATATATATTATGAATATAATTGTTATTTGACTAAAACTGCCTTCTTAGCAGCCGCCCCCGTTAGATTTTCAGAAATCTACATCCCCTTTATTTTTTTTTTTTTTGTTGTACAAAGATTTAATTCTGAAATCTTTAGATCGGGGGAGAAAAATTTTGACCACTAAACTGTTCCCTTGAAAACATCTACGTCCCCTTTATGTATATACAAATATATATATTATGGTCCAAAATAGTCTTGATTCGTGATATTTTCACTGGATTTTGATTTTAATGGTTTTTTCATGCTTCTAACTTACTTCTAATTTCAATCAAAGAATAAATAAACAGTAACTAAATCATTGTGTGTACAGTGTTGATCTAGTTTTGGGACCTGAACCAAGTCAATGGTTTGGTGCCAATTCTAAGCGAGCCCATCCTGGTTTGCTCCCATGCCAAACTGGCCTGGGACCAGGTCTGATCGTACCTTACACCCATTTAATATGAATATATCTTTCATTTGAAGTCCTAAGTTTCTGGTCTATGAAGCAATGAAACACCTTTTATGCATGATACCCACATTCTAGACTGGACATTAAAGAATATATAGCTTCCAGTTTTCTTTCATAATCATATACTTTTAAAGCAATTTAAAGATGGAAAATCTGCAACATTACTCTGCATTGGAAAAACAAAATGTTTGTCATCACTTTGAAGAGTCAAACGACCAAGAATGGGCTTTTCAGTTCTCTGGGAATCATGAAAGATGCCCTTCGGAAGGTGCTTTTATTTAAGAAGCCGGTGGGGTAGAAGTCAGGCATGCATCTTGAAATAGCAAATTACCCGGGCGTGAAAACACAATCTGCATTGTGATGAAAATAACCCTTTTGAGTTTATCTTCTCTTCATGGACTAAATCACATATACAAATTAAAAAATAAATGCTTAGGGCATATGATTCTTCTACGCACCGACAACAATGCAATCATTTGTTCTACCTAAGAAATGGCAATTCTTCTTCAGGTCAGGAACTTAATTGGCTTGTGATCTAACTCTACTAAGAACCTTCTTTCTTTTCTTTTAATTTTCAAAATGAGTGGAGAAAGGTACCTGGTAAGTTCCGAGAGTATGTGTCCTGAAACCAGCTGCACAATAATCAAAATAATACTGCCACTGTCTGATAAATTTCTCGTTGAATCCTAGTGCAAGGACTTGGCTGCCAGAAAAGGGAATTAATTCCACGATATTAATATAAAAAATCAAAATAAATGATTGGAATTTATTGGAGCATGATAAAAAGAAGAAAGGTGTCAGACTAACAGAATGTAAAGGGGAAGTCAATAACGGACAAAGGTGCGATTAAAAACGATCTTGAAGAGAGAGATTGTCATATCTAAAATTTCATCACTGAGTAAGCAGAGGCTTGATGTCACAGAATGGTTTATAATCAATCCATGCTCAACTTCCTCATGTGTCTAACAACCCTGTATATCCAGGGTCGGTCTCTTCTACATTCATAAAAATTGAACAAGAAAATATGTAATTCGCAACAAGTTCTGCATTTCCGAGCGGCGGCAGCAATGAGTTACCTTATTCACTTGTTGCAGAAAATTCTTTGTATTTAACTTGTTTCATGTTTTAAAGGCTCTATAGTGATGAGATATTGAATGAGGGAAATTAAGGTTTCATAATAACAGACTATGTTGCATCAATACTTCTATAGATGACAATATTATAGGGGAACAATTCTTGCATACCTCAAAACATTAATTTCTAGGAATGGTATATCCCTCCCTCAATTTACAAGCAATCTATGCTCAACTTACTCATGTGTCAAACAACTTTGTATATCCAGTGTCAGTCTCTTCTACATTCATTAACATTTGAACAAGTAAATATGTAATTCCCAACAAGTTCTCATTTCAGAGCAGCAGCAGCCGCAATAAGTTAGCTTATTCACTTGTTGCAGAAAATTCTTTGTATTTAACTTGTTTCATGTTTTAAAGGCTATATAGTGATGACATATTGAATGAGGGAACTTTAAGGTTCATAATACAGACCATGTTGCAGCAATACTTCTATAAATGACAATATTTTTGTCACCGTCATCGATCTTAGACGTGTGAGTGCAACTTGTTTGGAACATTTCCATGTGAGCATGTTAGTGTCGCATCTAGTGTCACCTGACCATCTCCATGCTTCATACGTAAGAGATAATCCAAAGAGCATTTTGCATATGTTACCTCAGCAGGTATTCCCTATAATCTTTGACATAGCCACAATTTACACATCTTCAAGCAAGGTATTGCAGTTCCAGAAATAAGCTGTTCTTACCTCTGGTTCTCAAGGAAGTTTTTCTTCCAACATCTTAGTGTCTGGATGTAGTGTGCTCCGATGTTCTCTGCGTGCTCCACACTGCAAACCAGCACCATCAAATCGTTTTCCAGAAAGGGAAAAAAAAAAAGAAAAAGAAAGAAGACCAAAGAAATGAAACTGCTGTGCAAAATACTATTTTTCACCTGAATCTGGATGCAGAAGCCATTGCTGATGTTACCCTACTGAGTGAAGGTGCATAACCGCAAGGAAAATTAAATTCTTTTAGGAAATCTGAGCTATTCCTGTGCTCATCATATCGTTCATCTGGTATTGATGTGAACTATGCAACAACTAAATATCAGCTGTCATTAATTTTATAATATGTATAATATTTTGATACAAAAAATTTCAAGTCCAAAGTAACTGTTGATTTAGATCAACATATGTAGATTACGGCGATAATGAAATCATTGGTTTTGCTATAAAAAGTTTAAAGTCCAAGGTAAAGATCAGCCGACCTTTGTCTATCACCCATGTTTCATGCAAAGTAATCAGAATATAATGAAATATCTTAGAATATATACTAAATCATTTGATTATAATTAAATATCAGCCCTCATTAGTTTTCCACTAACATGTGCAGTATTTTGCTACAAAAAGTTTTAAAGTCCGAAGTAGAGATCATCATATATGAGTATACATTCTTAAAATGGAGGAATTTACACGCATGTCACTAAAACACAATGATATCAGAGAAAATGTCCCTGCCTTAATGCAAGCACTCCGGCTGTGTATATATATATATTTTGAGATGATAGCGAGAAACAAAAGCAGGGTATGATGCAATGTTGGCAATATTTCTTAGGTGACTCTCAGATGAAGAAACACCAAATATGCCATTTTCATTGTTTTTCCTATTTCAGATCAAACAAGTAGTAGTCTGCTCATGATTCATGGAGCTAGAAAGGCCTCTGAACCAAAGGCATTCAAGAATCAAGCACTAAACTGGCACTTAAATGGTGGTCGTCCTAATTCAAGCACTGTTGTAATTACCTGTAGAACAAGAAGTCCATCTTTTGCCAAAAATATTTCACAACACCTGAAGAATTCCTCCATATTTTCATGGCCAACAGCTTCTAGCATTTCACTGTAAATGATCAATTGTATCACAGTGCTGGCACAGTAATGGTTTCATAAAAGAAATAAATAAAAAATAGCAATTAGATAATCCAATCCATGAGTTCTTTCTCTTATGTTTAAATAATGATAATTATTGTCAGTACAATGATCAATTTTTCTGTTTTTCTGAATTAATTTGACTAATCATGACAAAATCTAAAATATTATTTGCTGGCATTGTATGTTAGAACTTTCTGAACAAATTATAGATACTTCAGATGCAATTCAACATGAAATTAATCCAACAAGCACCAATATGCTACCATGTATCTTTCCTTAGTGTGGCACCTTGCAGCAAATAAATAATGACATTATTTTGCACTCTATGCCATATAGACATGATAAACTCACCAAGATATGATTCTGTCATATTTGGAAGTACTGGGCAACCGGCGATAGTCACAAAGAAGAAGTTTGATGCGATCCTGACAATAGAAACACTTTGCATGACAGAACAATAAAACTAGCGTCTGTTAAGAGTTTTTATTCAATTGTTGGTCTACTAAAAAAGACGCCTGAACTTTGTGCTGACTACTGAACTTGTATAAGACGGCCACTTTAAGCCACCAGTTGCCCTCAACCAGTGGATTCAAAATCAAGTCTAATCCTAGACTGAGAAAAGAATACACCATGACATATGGTATCTATAAATGAGTGCTCTCTTGATTCCTTAAAATGCATAGGAACTTGTAGAAGATGGCCACTGCAAGCCAAGCTCAGCACAGGAAATAGATATGAAAAAAGAGCGGAAAGGAGCTAAAAGAAAAAGAAAAAGAGAAAAGAAAGACTTAGAGACTACATTATCACAATATATCAAGGCATTGATGAACCCATCTTTGATGTGATTGCTGCAAAGCAAACATCAAAGGAAGCTTAATAAAGTCTCCACAAAGCAATTGGTGGAAGAGAGAAGTTGAAGAATATCTGGTTGCTAGTTTTGAGACTGTAGTTTGAAAAGCAACATTTTGAGTTTGGTCCTATTTCTTGAAAGGGATTATATAACAATTAAGCTTATGTGCACTATGTTCTCCATTTGCAGAAGTTCAAATTATACCTGAAGGCCAGCCTCCTTAACCCTCTTCTCTGCTAACCTATGTTGTTCCTCTGAGAACGTGATGCCAGTGTAATTGCATCCAGTTTGTTTAGCAACTTCAATAGCCAGGCTTCCCCAACCACAGCCAATCTCAAGTACTTCATGCTGCTTCTCAATCCTTGCCTAATTGAAGTCCTTTAAGATTTAACCATTGTAACCCATACCACAAAGAGAAGCCACAGGCCAGAAGTGAAAATGCCAGATTTTGCATCTTACTTTCTTAATCAAATTAGCAATCTTTCTCAGCTGGGCGACTTTCAAGTCTTCATCTTTCCTCTACCTCAGGATGCAATAGAAAGATGAAAAAATCATTGTCAGACTGTACCCAACACAAAAAAAAAAGCAAAACACTCGGTTCTGTCCGTGAGATGAAGTCAACTAAATGTCAAGAACCTGACCTCAAATACTGCACAGGAATATGTCATTGTCTTGTCCAAGAAAGTTGCAAACAGGTCATTGTTCTGGAAATGTTAAAAAAAAAAAAGGAATTGAAAATTGCATAAACTTCAAATATTTCTTGTCATTTTTCAAGGAAACTAGCAAATGATGCTGAAATTAACAGCCTGTACTGTTACTATTATGGTTTTTATTGATGGAAAGAAATGAGTCTTTAGGAAATTATGGCTCACAAACTATATACAGCATCCAATATTTCCGAAACAAACAACTGGTAGGAAAACTAGAATTTCATTCCAAATCTTGCTATATCTCTGGTTTATGAGAAAAGATCATTATTAGGTGTAAACCCAGTTATTTGCTAATATAACAAGTCAAATCTTTGAGGACACTATATTAGATATGAGAAACATGTAAGAACATGATTAGATTTATAGAAATTAAAATTTTAAATATTTTGTAATGCGAATTAAAATACCACCTATTATGTCAAAACGTGATTTTGCTACATGCACTCTCCACATATTATTAGTATAATAATAACAATAACTATTATTATTATTAGTATCACTATTATTATAATTATTGCTTTTTTTATTACCATCACCATTATTATTATTATCACTATTATCACTATTATTATTAGTATTATCACTAATAGCATTAGTAATATAAAATCAATTGCTTTATTATTATTACATATATATATTTTTATGATATATATATTTTTGTTTATTGATTCATCCATTTTTTTTATTTATTATCATTTATATTTTTCTTAATTCGTTTTGCACAACATTATTTGAAGAACTCCGTCACGGCCGGTCCCAAGACCGGATAAAGGAGTAGGGTTGCGGTAGGTTGACAGTCAACGTAAAATCTTTTGTCAAATGAAAAATAAGAGACAAATATATAAAAACTTTTAGAGCGTTTCCCCCTCAGTAACGCGTTACATTGGATCCCGGATGTAGTGACAAATTAATAAGGGATTCTAGGGTACGTGTAAATAAGTTAGACCAAAAAGATAGAATTCGCCTAACCACTTGAAACATAAGATCTTTAACAGGTAAATTAGGAGGATAGGAGAAACAATGAATAGACGAAAAATTCACATCATATGTCTTCAAGAAACTAAGTGGGTCGGGAAGAAAGCAAAAGTAGTAGAATCTTATGGTTATAAGTTTTGGTACACAGGTAGGGATAAAACTAAGAATGAGGTAGGAATAATTATATATAAGGATCTATTAGATGATATAATAGGGATAAGAAGGAAATAAGATAGAATTATATTTGTTAAGTTAGCAGATGAAGATAACATAATTAATATAGTCAGTGTGTATGCACCCCAAATAGATATAGATGCAATTAGTAAAAGACAATTTTGGGAGGATTTAGATGAATTTATACAAACCATACCTAGTAGAGAGAAGTTATTTATTGGAGGAGACTTAAATGGACATATAGGAGAGAGGAACAACAAATTCGAAACTGTATATGGAAATTTTGGATTTGGTAGTAGGAATAAAGCAGGAGATACCATTTTAGAGTTTGCCACAGCAATCGATCTGCTAGTTATAAACACCATTTTTAAGAAAAAAGAAACGCATTTAGTTATATATAGAAGTGGGTCTAATGTTAGTCAAATAGATTTCTTCCTCATTAGGAGAAGTGATAGAATGATCCGTAAAGATTGCAAGGTTATGCTGGGGGAGAGTTTGACAACTTAGTATAGATTTCTAGTTTTAAATATATGTGTCTACAAAGTAAAAGAAGTATCGTCTATTTGTGGAGTCTAGAATTAAGTTGTGGAATCTGAAAGGAGAAAAAGTGACGACCTTTAGAGAAAAATTAATTCAAGTAGCAAATTGATCCACTGATGATGATTCGGAAACAATATGGAAACAGATGTCTACTAATATTAAGAATATAGGTAGAGAGATTCTTAGTGTCTCTAAGAGTCAGGCCCCAATCGGCAAGGAGTCATGGTGGTGGAATGAAAAAATACAAACTGCTATCCGGACTAAGCGAGAGTGCTATAGAAACTTTAAAAATAATAGTAGTAGTGAAACATATGAAAAATATGAAAAAAGATGTCTACTAATATTAAGAATATAGGTAGGGAGATTTTTTGTGTCTCTAAGGGTCAGGCCTTAATAAGCAAGAAATCATGGTGGTGGAACGAAAAAATACAAACTGCTATCCGGAGTAAACGAGAGTGCTATAGGAATCTTAAAAGTAATAATAGAAGTGAAACATATGAAAAATATAAAAACGCAAAAAAAGAGATAAAAAAGATTATTCAAGAATCAAAAACTAAGGTGTATAATGAATTATACAAGAGATTGGAGACTAAAGACGAAAAAAGAGAGATCTAAAGAATTGCCAAGTTAAGGGAAATGAAGGAAAAAGATCTAAATAGTGTTAGGTGTATTAAGAGTGGAACCAATAATATACTTGTAAAGAATGAGGATATAATAAAGCGTTGGAGGGATTATTTTGATAATCTTTTTAATATTGAGAGTACAACAGATATAGAAAGTATCAAAATACCCGCAGAAGAGATTAATAGAGATTTTAAGCTTAAAATTCATTCTCATGAAGTGAAAGAGGCTTTAAAGAGAATGAAAGATAATAAAGCTATAGGGCCTAATGGCATTTCCATAGAAGTGTGGAAATGTTTGGGTGAATTTGATATAATAATGTTAACGGATATTTTCAACAAAATTTGGTAAACCAAGAAAATGATCCAAATATAGAGAAAGAGTACAATTGTACTGCTATATAAGAATAAAGAAAATATACAAGATTGCTCCAATTATAGAGAAATTAAATTTATGAATCATACCATAAAATTATGGGAGAGAGTGATAGAACATAGATTGATATTGGAGATAAATGTGTCTCAAAATCAATTTGGATTTATGCCAAATAGATGTACCATGGAAGCAATCCACTTGTTAAGACATTTAATGAAGATGTATAAAATACATAAGAGAGACCTACATATGATATTCATTGACTTAGAAAAAGCATATGATAGGATTCCTAGAAATATATTGTGGTGGACGCCGATGAACAAAGGGATCTCCTTGAAATACATTAATCTCATTAGGGTTATATATGAGGGCACTATAACCGATGTAAGAACTTATGGAGGTTTAAGCGATAGCTTCCCCATTAACATTGGACTCCATCAAGATTCAGCATTAAGCCCTATCCACTTCGCAATAGTAATAGACGAAATCACAAAAAGCATCCAAGATGAAATACCATGGTATATATTTTTTGCAAATGATATAATGCTAGTTGATGAAATTAGGGAGAGTATTACTACTAAATTAGAGTTATTGAGGGGTCATCTTTGAATCCAGAGGGTTTAGGTTGAGTAGATCGAAAACTGAGTATATGAGATGTAGATTTAGCAACAGTCATCGGAATGATGAAGAAACAATTAGATTAGATGGACAAACTGTATCCAATATTCAGGTTCTATTATTTAAAATGATGGCAATATAGATGGAGATATTAATTATAGGATTCAAGCAAGTTGGATGAAATGGAGAAACGTATCTAGAGCTCTTTGCAATCACACGATGCCACTGCATTTGAAGGGAAAGTTCTATAGAACCGCGGTTAGAAATGCATTATTGTATGGTACTGAGTGTTGGACTATTAAACAATAACAAAAACAAAAAATGACCATAACAGAAATGAGCATGATTAGATGGATGTGTCGCAAAACTAGAAGAAATAGAATTAAAAATAAAGATATTCGTAACAAATTGAAAGTTAGTTCAATTATGGACAAAATACGAGTGTCATTTGAGATGGTTTTGGTCTGTGCAAAGAAGATCCAAAAATGTACCGGTTATGATAATTGAGAACTTAAATATACAAGATTTAATAAAACGTAGAGATAAACCACTGAAAACTTAAATGCAGTTATACGTAAAGACATGATAATAAAATGTTTAGAAGAGAAGATGGCCTTGGATAGGAATAAGTGGCGCAGAAGAATTCGCATAAATTAAACCAATATATTTTATTTTTTATTTTATTTTTTTTAATCACTTCCAAATTTGTCTTTCAAATGGCCAACCCCAAATGTTGAAATTAAGACACAATTTGTTGTTATTGTTGTTAAAGTGTTAGTGAGAAGTTTAGATACAAAGAAATATGGACACAGGTATCATATGTCAAGTGTGTGAATTGAAGTACTTCAAATGTGATGTGTTTAATGAGTGCAATATTGTAGTAGCGTAGAGACAACACAGAGTTCAATTCACACATGACAAGCATACAAAATAGAAGGCAAAAAGCAGGCACATTAACATTTAGAATCAACAGATTAATAAGACCCTACCAGGTCATAATGTAAAGAAATGTTCCTGCATGATTGTATTATTTTTTTTTGCCTCGATAGATGCTGCAGGATGTATTTTGCAGCTGCAACACCAACTGTAGAAAACAAAGGCCTCCACCAGTTCCTAAATAAGGCAGGCCATTATCTTCAAATACTTAATTATGGATCCGGAAGTCACTGGTATCCCATTCTAGCTGGTCTACAAGCAAGGTTTACCTTTTGCAGTTGGACCTTGAAACAAATGAATTTAAGTCTCTATTTGCAATGAGAATCTGCATCACCAAAATTTGGCAATAAAGCTCTGATGGAGCAAAAAATCAGATGAAGTTGCTAATGGTTGACATTCAATCAATAGTTACCATAAGAAGATTGATGAGACCTTCATCCTCATCAATAACTGAAAAATCTCCATCAATATAAGCATAAGCAAGGCCTAGTTCAGCTTGCGTCATGACCTATCAAAAGATTGGAGGTTAGTGGTCCTCCAACTCTGCTTATATAGATGGGTGGTCTTGCCAATGCTGCATTCATCCTAATTTTGTAAATCAACGAGTCAATAAGGTACCTTCGAATAAAATTGAGGATTGTGAACTTTAAGAGCTGCTTTCAACAGACATCTTGTTCCGGTTCCTTCAAAAGTGAATACAGTACCCCCTTCCTCCAGTAGCCTGGCAGTACAAAACAAATATAGCAAGCATGTGCTAATCCCTTCTAGAATTCTACTTTATTTCCCATATATTTAAACTGAACTTAGATGGAGTATTCGGGCATAAAAATACACCCTTCTCCATCAGCATACTCTTTTGGAGGTGTTGATTTTCAGATAATTTAATTTTTACCTTTTCTACCATTTTCCATCACAAAATGTTACTAATTAATGATTCCATTGTTCATAAAGAGATAATTTTTTTTCCTTGCTGGATAAGACAGTGCACTAGATTAATCAAACAAGATTAGCATGAGTTCATGATGAAAAAAGAAAATGAGAAGGAAAAGAGCATACGCTCTCTTAGAATACAGGAACTTACATTAAGCATCCAGTAGAGATATGGCTCCTGAGAAATAGAGAAACGAAATGGCGAGCCCCTCTTTCTAAAGGAGAAATAACCATAGGTTTTGGATTGTTCAGAAGAGCACAATTCATTCTCAGAATACCATGTGCTGCAACCACGCCAGCCTGCAAGAGGTGCACACCACCAATTGAAACTACTTGTAATTATGACTACTTCAAAGGAAACAAGGACCTAGGCAACAAGACAGGTAACAAGTCAATGTTCTTTATAAAGCTAATTACATTTAAGTTTTAATCAGCTTAGTGTTATATCATGTTGAATACACTTGCTACAAAAAACATCATGTTGCAGTGTCCCAGTCTCATGATTTTGTGGTCCAAATAGAAATATTTATAAAGCATTGACTGTTTAGAACGAGTCTTGCCTTCAAGCCATCCTCATGAAATCCACAGCCTGTAACATATGGGATCCAAATCATTATTAGCAAAGAACCCAACTGAGATAAAATAAAAAGTGCAAAGACCCTAATAAGATAACCAGAAAGTGTACGCCCCCCACCCAATCATTGCAAATTGAAAAGAAAAAATACATAACATAACTTCAACGAAAATGTATTTGCTACAAAGTTAAATGAGAAAAACTCATTAGTTAGACAACAAAGTAGCCTATGAATAGAAAAAATTACACAGTATGATGGATAACTGCAAAAGTCAATGTAAGAAAAATTGTCCCAGTGTTCCAAGGACTGTAAGATGAAGAGGCATTTAAAGCAGTTTATCACCTTGAAAAAATATGTAATCTCTTACAAGATAAGCCAGTAAATTTTCCTATCCAAAGGACTCATTTCTTTTCTCAGCTACTAGATCATTTTTCATACATTAAAACACCAAATAATATTCAAGATACAATAAATTTAACTCACATTAAAAAACCAAAATAGCAAGTTAATAGGCCTCTGCACTGCACAACTGAGGAGAGGGAGCTGACACTCAAGGGACACAGACACTACACAACTCATTAAATTGCTCTCTCTTTCTCTCCCTCTCACCACTGGCGCGCGCGCACACACACACACACTAGCACACCCCTGCACATTTCCCTGCAAACACATTAGCTCCAACAGAGGAGTCTTTGTTGTCTCCAGTCCTTCGGCCATGAGAACTGGAACACAGTCTATGTCCATATTTTATGTGCAAAAGAAATGAATTACATGAATGCTGTGAAATGTAGTTATCATGACATAAGGCAATTCTTGAAGTTGAAATGCGTTACAATATGGAAGAAAGCTCACCCATGTATGCTCCACAAAACCATATTCCTCTCTTCCCTTGAATATGATGAAGCTCTGATGATGCTTTAACTGTAGCAACAGTTGGGGCTGAAAGTCCAAAGGACCACTTAAGCAAAGTGTGTTCTGGCATATGAGGTGGATTAAGAGTCATGAGGAATGGTAGGCTTGTATCACCAAGGTTCTGCATTTATATGTATTTTGACTCAGAAGGAGTTTCTCATTCAATCAGGAGGAGGAAAAACCATTTCCTATACTGTCTCATGGGTGCACCATCATAACAAATGTGTTAAATGACACTTCTTAAGATATGCGAGTATCTAATGATTATTAAACTTGCAAATAAAACTCTACTACTTTAAACAGTATTCTGTTCAAACCTGAAGCACATTGAGCCAATATGTTGCACATACTTTGTTCTCCACACAACCAAGAAAATTCCAAGCACCCCAAGCTGATAGGTTCCGAGGCATTAAATTCTTGTCATGATGAAGAAAAACATCACTGCAAAAGTAATCCAAAATGAAAGTTTAAATGGTGCACTTAAGAGTTCAAAGCTTCATTTCAATCAGTTAAGCAGCTCATTGAGAGACAGACAGACAGAGACCGTGTACACTAAGCACCAAAACTTGAGAAGAATAGCAAGTGGCAGGTCCATTAAGGAACAAGTGTAAAAGTTATGTATCAGTTACAGTTCAAAATGTCCACTCGATCATATCCTGCAAGGTCTTTTGCGCTAAACCATGACATGTAGTATCAAAAATTGTTCAGTAATATGATTCAAGCTTTTAGAGATTTGTTTGGTCTTTTTTCTTGCGTCACAATTCACACTAAGACTTCTTCTGTAGGCCATTTCTGGATCAAATATTTTGAGAGAGAGAGAGAGAAAGCAAAGAAAGAAAGAAAAGATATGTTATACTCCTACAAACGGAAAATGAAGAAAACAAAACTGGCAGTCTAGGTAGAAATTGGTCGAAGTAACACTCTTTAAAGAACCTGCAGAGTAAGAAAGAAAAAAGAAAACTTGGTTTTTGCCACAATGTATCACATGCACTGCAACTGAAAAGTTAAAAGTGCACAGTGGTCATTGGACTACTAAAATATCACAAGGAGATAGGTCAAGAAAGCACTAAATCTATTGAAGGTAAAGCTAATATCTTCAACTATACAAGCAAAATATGTGAACTAGAAAGACCCACAAGTGAGGTCATATATAATAACCAAACTCATAAAAGGATTTTCATGCCACCCTTCATTTTAAGCAACTAATTTGAACATTTGAAAATACAAAGTAAGCAGTCTTAATCCCAAAAGCTAATCCTAATGTTAATGGAGCCATCACTTAACCTAGAGATGGTTGTTTTGACATGAAATTTCAAGGATAAATGTACAGATTCTAGATGCTTTCTTAAACTATTTTGAGCAGGGCCAGTCCAACATGTAGACTTGTCCCTATATCTAACATTTGCACAAGAAAAGAAACCATGTGACATGGTAAAAAGTAATCTGAAGATATACAAATGCAACTTCCATTATAGTGATGATGAAAGCAGAGCTACAAAGTTAAATAGAAGATGAATACAATACCTATAGAAATACTGGAAAGCACCAAGTATTCTGATTTCATCATATGTTGCATCTTTACCTAGAATTTTCAAAGCGTTGGGAGCATCGGCCGCAATGATGCATCTATCGTAAATCTCCATTGAACCATCTTGAAAAAGTACAGAACAACCTGTTGAACCATTCCAATTCATCCTTGGAACTGAAACAAGCTTGCGGAGGAAGCATTCAAACAATTATTCAGCCATGTGTAGAGGTGTTTCTGGATGACCAGAAAGCTGGGATTGTATTTACAGACCTTCCAATCCTATGTTTGTTTTAACAAAGTATGAAATAGAAATCTGGAATATTTGCAAGAACAATCAGGAAGCCAGTCATAAGTCCATCCAAACGGTTGTGGATATTATTTACAAGTCCCTCACTTTCCATCACAACAATGCCATAAAGTTGTTCTTATTTTCTTTTATTTTATTTTATTTTATTTTTCCTTATGATAACAGTGGGAACCTCAGTCACTACCCTTATGATAACAGTGGGAACCTCACCTCCAGTTTCACAATTACAATTAGGACTTGATATATCATCACTTGGATGTTACATTTAAAATGCTAACAGCCCTATTATTATTGCCTCTATGACTGTCACCATCCAATCACAATTCCTAAATTCCCTCTATCATTCTGTGTTCCAGACAGCCACAATTACTAAAAGATTGGCACCAACATCACAATCACTATGATCTGGTCACCTGTTTTGGCTACCACCCACAATTCACTGTAATAGCAACCACCACCACTAGTGATATCAAATTGCCATTAATGGCTACTGCTCCCTCCACAATTATGATTCCATTGCTTAACGCTAAAAAGAGTGGTCTAGGTATTACTGTTGCAACCCCACCATACTTCTATGAGCACCTATAGATATATATTTTCCCAATCATAGTTCACATTGTTTTTCCTTTTAGCACTCATCACTATCAGGAATTCATATGTAGAGATAAGCCTATATGTGAATTTCAGCACTCACCTTCGTCAACTGTCAAAACAGATTCAACCTCACAGCAAGTTCTAATTCGACAACCTCTGCTCTCTAGCTGTTCTTGAATCTGTTTTTCCCTCATAAACCAATGCAAATAACTTAACATGTTACCACGAATTTTTTTTCCCCATGCTAATAATCAAATAGGTTAATCATAGAAAACATAAAGAGAGGCATAACAAAAGGCAAAAGTGAGAGGACCTGCTTGACATAGCTACACGAACGCCGCCTTAGAGTCATCCACTGTGGGGCACCAAAGAGCTGCACAGCCAACCAAAATCAAATTACACGTTGCCACAAAATATGAAAAATGAACTAAAGAAAAAAGATGGGAAACCAAGATACAAGATGGTGCTCCAAGAAAAGAGGACATAATTGTACCTGCAGCAAGTGTTGATTATGGAGAAGTGAAAGGACTGAGAAAGCAGAAAAGGCCATCACACCTTCAGAAGGGCATGACCAAATTGAAGCACATAATGGAATCTACATCAAATACAGTGGAATATCCAATTAATGATCATATAACAGACTAGAAATTAAAACCTGTAGAATGACAAATTATAGATATAAAGTGACAGATCAACTCACAAGAAAAGCCTTATGAAATAATTCAGAATATCCCCTTGACTTTATAAATTGACCCAAAGTTTCATACTGATCGATCTGTGGGTTGTTCTCTAGTTCTTCTATATACCTTCAATACAACCAACAGAATCACAAATTCAGATATACACTCCTCATCAACACAACAACACAAGGTAAGTTCAGATAAAAGATTGAACAATAAATTTAATGACCTTAAAGCAAACCCCCATTGTTCTGGGTCAAAAAACTTTGGTTTAATAACCCTTTTCCTTAATTGGGTTCTCTATAAGATTGACACAAACAAAACCCAAAATCAAAACAAATTGAGAAGAAATCAAGAAAATCCAGAAGCCAAAAGAAGAAAATTGACTTCAAACGAGACTTTTGCTATCAAGGTTGATTACAAATTGCAAATGAAGTGGATGAAAATCCAAAAACCCCGAGCCAATAAGAAATAGTCAGGAAAACCCAGAATCGAAAAAGAAGATATTGATTTCACAAGTAAGTGATTAGTTGCAACATTTCAAATGAAGTAAAGTTGAAGAAAAGAAAAACAGAAATCGAAATTACTTGATAGCATCATTTCTGAACTTGACAACGTCAAAAAGCATAGCCCAAAAATGGGGATTGAATAGGTTTTTCTTCTGTGCAAACACGCTTGAAAGATGGTTCCTGGAGCCCCATTCGTAGCCACTGCCTCCGTCTAAGCTGACAGAGAAAGACATGTCTGATGGCTCCATCTCTACTTCCAAACTGTCGAAGAACTCCACTATATTTGGAAATCCAACCTGTTTCGACCATTACCCACATATTCATTTTCAGCAACATGGTTTTCCCCACAACGGTTCTCTGTCAGAGATTCAAATTTCTAAACGAAGACAATGAAGGGGAGAAGGAAGATAAAAGCGAATACGGAGGGAAAAGTGTTGGGCGGGCTTGGTCGGGTTCTTCTAGGCCGATCTAGGCCCGACCAAAACACAAACTTAGTGGAGGATCTGTTTAAGGTCAATTCAAATTAAGGACCGATTCTGGGTAAATTTTTTTTTTTTACTTAAATCGATCAATTGATAACGGATATCAATCGATTAAAAAAATATTATAATAAGTGATACTTGGCTGACTAAACCTATTAGCAATTTAGAACTTTCAGAGTACTTGATTTGCTCACGAAAGAGTTTATCAACAATCACAAATGAATAACAAACTTCCTATATATAATTTTTTTTAAAAAAAAAAGGAAAAAGTGAACAGCTAGAGGAAACATACACGATTGAAAACCATGAAACCAAGGTCCAAATCAATGCCTTCAACATGAACAGTCCTAGCATGACCTCCCAAATACTCTTCCTTCTCATACAACGCCACTTGGACTCCTGCCTTTGTTAAAACATCTGCAGCCGAAAGCCCACTTATTCCTCCTCCCACTACTGCCACTCTCATTCTTGACACACCGACACAGAGTGAGAGAGGTAAAGGATCTGCCAGACTAGTAGCTGAACCCCATATATAAATAGGCAATCATATAAGATTAGAAGTTTAAAGAAGCACATTATTGAATCCATTTTCACGTGATATGGGGGACACAATTTTTCATGCTTTGGGAGGATGGTTCTGATTTTAACTTATGGTGTCGACCTGACCTGCTAGACCAGGGCGGGGACGAATAAGACACCTGGGAAAAGGAGAAAGCACAACTTCGTATCATACGGTTGTACAGTGAAATAAAATATTAAATTTTATAAAAATAAAAAAGATTATAATAAAAGAATTATTCTTAAATACTAAATAGGGTCTTTACATACGAGTGGAAATTAAAAAATAAAAAATCATATGAGTTGCACATTTTCAATCTGAATCTTGACCCAGAGTCCAACTATAACCGTGACACATACAACCTTATCAAAACCCAATAAAAAGACAAAACCCGCTTTGACAGAGGGTAATACAAGCATTTGTTCCCACCCACACTAAAAAACAACCTTTTAAGAATAAAAATATAATATATCTATAAAATTACCTATTTTAACTATAAAAATCATTATCAATTTAATTATTTATTTTGTCTTCCTCTTTATTTAATTTATGATTTTGAATTTCAATGTTTTGTTTCCATTGGGAACCCCCCCCCCGGGTAATGCTGACAAATCATTTTTTGGATTTTTTTTTTTTTTTGGGGGGCTGGATTAGAGTGCAAGGGTATATAATCTATGATTTAACACAAATTAGCTAAATTGAATATCTTGGGAGTGGTGACACAAAGTTATGCTGTAAAAGTTAGGTGCATGGCTCTGCCCAAATTAATGTCACACTCAATTCATATTAGCTTAAATTTTTGACATAAAAAAATTATTACGATGACAATAATCTAAATTAAAATAAAAAAAATTGAGTTTTAGTTGTAAAAAATTTATTGTATTTTATTTGGTAAAAAATTATTTAGAAATAAACTAAAATAAAATAAAATACAAATAGATTAAGAAGATATGAAATTTAAAATTTAATTTTTAAGAAAAAAAGATATTGATACGAATCTCTTTATATATATCTATATTCAATTTAACCCGAATCAGATTTATTATTTATTTATACCCAAGCTTAGGGTTCATATTGTGTTAGCTTGGATCAATTTGAGTTTGTCACAAAATAATTTTTTAATGAATTGTATTTTAAAATTGAGTTATAAAATTTTTTTATATAATCAGTTTAATTAGAATCGACAATCAGTTATCAATTTCTTTATTTTTTATATATAATAAAACTTGAATCTAAATCTGTTGCAAGAGGAAGAGAGACCGTGCAACTTGACCTAAATCTTTTCGGCTTAACCATCCATTTCTCGTATTGGAAACAAATTAAAAAAAAAAAAAAAAGGAGAAAAGTTCTGGTACGTACTCCAGCAGGTTCTTTGTAGAGTTGGACGCATTCTCTCATTAGTCTCGTGAATGTCTTGGGGGGAGGGGGGCGACATGATTGGCTAGAGCAAAAACCCAAAAAAACACAGAACAAGAATTTCAATCAAAATCTTGGAGACTTGCAGAAATATCTCCTTTATAAAAATATTTTAGGCGCAACGTTTTTGGATGGATTTATCTAAAAACGCATCTCCGTCTTGGCAAGTTTCGTAAACCTTTTACCGTAAGAAATAGG
The DNA here is from genome assembly GCA_033439265.1 of Dillenia suffruticosa. Lineage (NCBI taxonomy): Eukaryota > Viridiplantae > Streptophyta > Magnoliopsida > Dilleniales > Dilleniaceae > Dillenia > Dillenia suffruticosa. The sequence continues at coordinate 15,886,639 of JAVTVX010000001.1, forward strand.
GTTGTGCATGATACGATTTTAGGATTAATACCAATACAATTTTTTAATATAATTAATCATAACTTTTTTTATTTATTTTGAATGTTAACGGATGGTTACCATTGTTATTATGATCGGTGACTATTGCGGTGAAAAAATCACAATAATCACGATAATCACAATTTGAATAACAATTAATAATTATCGTTCTTTAGATAAAAAATATTATAAATTAAAGATAAATTATAAAGTACCGTTATGACACAAGAGAGCCGATCATAATCCAAGTTTTGGAGGTCTTACATACATCTTGTTCAACTTGGTTCAACCTTTTCAAAGTCCAAGATCAAATTCAATTGAAGGTTCAATCTCAACTCAGAAGAAAGCCCAAATCACAGGTCAAGAAGTGTTTAAAGTTTGCCTCTAACTGATCATTATGTTAGAATATTTAATTGATTTAGTCAATCATTATAGTTAATTTGATCAATCATTATATATTTGGTTAATTTAGTTAATCATTAAAAAAATAATTTAATTGATCATTATATATTTGGTAGATAATTGATCTAATCAACTATTATATATTTAATGTATGTTGGATAGAAGTTTTTTTCAGATTTTTTTTTTCTTACAAGGAAAACGGAAATTGATAATTTTGAAATAAGTTAAAAGTTATTTGATATTTTTAATTTTAAAAACAGACCAATTTCATAACTTTACAAGTTAAAAGTTAAAATTAAAAAAAAGTGAGGGTAAATAAACTTATGGTATGAACGTATTTGAAATTTTATATTCTTCAATTAAAAAATATAAATGGAATAAAAAGAAATATATTCTTAAAAATGTAGCATATAAAAAATAAGGAGAAAAAAAGTATCTTGCAAAACTTTTTTATTAAAAACTATTTTAAAAATTTTTATTTATAAAAAGAAAAAGTTAAAGGAGAAAAGATTCTGTTTGACAGAGTTTCTCCTAAGAAAAGAATGTGAAAAAAAATTCTGTCAAATGGGCACTAAGAAAATTAATTTTATTCTGATTTTTTTTTTTAATTTCTAGTAGCTAATATATTTTTCTTTTATTTTTCGGTCAAATATTTACATTCTTTTTTCTTTTTAAATAGAAGTATATATATATATATATATATAAGTGTTGTATCATTCTAAAAAATAAAGATAGCTACTCTCTCTTATAAGGGCAATCCTAGTTCTTCTTTTGTAAATATTTTCTTTTATTAATTAAAATAAAAATTCTCTTGTCTTCTTTTAATACTTTTGCTCCAAGATATTCAAAATTTCAACAAAAAATTTATCCCTAAATACTTATCATAAATCCAAAAAAATATAAATCCAAAAAAATACAAATTCCTAATGTGTGGATTTAAAACATACATAAGATTGAAGAAACATAAATATGGTATTCTATTACCGCACCACAGGTAAAAAAAACAAATATTTAACACAATCTCAAACAAAATTAGAAAATAAAAGGCAACACGGTGATTTGTGTATTTGTAATTATAATATTATTATTATATAAATAAAAAATATAATATAATATAATATAATTAAAAATATATACAATATATAATTATTTTAATATTATATTATATATATGACTAACGGTTTTAACTGTATTTTGCACTCCCCCAGTAAAAAGCGACAAAGGGAGTGCAAAACCTAATGGCTTTGCGGACAAGACCATTTCGAAGGGAGGTGGAATGTTGAGTGCTTATCCCATTCAGCACATTTACTTTTAGTTGCTGTTAATATATTTCAAATTATGTTTCTTGTTGAGACCATGATCTATGGCCATGTTTTCCCATTTTCAGCATTTTCCCAATTTCTTAGGAACATGCACGAGCAGTGCATCCAGTGGTAGTTATTTTCAGTTTTCCAAAAAAATGTATGAACAAAGGAGATTAATGAAATACAATTCATTAAACTTTCCACCAAAAAAGAGTACATACAATTGATGGTTTTTTTAGTCTTCTTTGAGAGCTTCTTCACGTCAGGAATCATTCCTCGACAGGGCAGAGGACAAGTGAGGGCTCGCCGGAGACAAGCACATAACAGTATTAGTATCTATAAAGATTTTAGAAAGATCCCAGATTGAACATTCAATGGTTTAAGAAGAAGGTACCTGATAATTTCCAAGTGTGTGTCCTGAATCCAGTTGCACAGTAATCAAAAGAATGCTACGATGTCCGAATAAACTTTTCATCAAATCCAAGTTCAAGAATTTCATTGAGAGAGAGACGATCAATGTCAAAAGTATAACACCTTAAATTAAGATATTATAGCAAGCGCCAAGTTCGATATCACCTTACACTTGTTCTCTAATAAGGCATCAGACTTAAAGCCCGATCCTATTGTGTTGGGCTTTGATAAGTTTTCATCAAGCATAAGTGGAGGTTAGCCCTCTATGGTCGAGAATGTTAATTCTCATATCAGCTAACTCTAACTTGAACTTGTGGTACCTAAACATGTAGATGGTAGCCCTAAACATTATTGGCACCATCTTACCTCTTCTTCTCTGAAAAGTTTTTCCTCCAACATCCAAGTGTTTGATAATAGTGTATGCTTGTGTTCTCCAAATGCTCCGCGCTGTGGTGCAAGTATCATCAGATTTTCATGAAAGAGATTACATAAAACAAACTAAATCCATCTTGGAATTCTGCCTTTACCAGAGTCTGGATGTAGAAGCCATGGCTGATATAATTCTGCTTAAAATGGCAAGCATCCACCAGGAAAAATGTACTCCTTTATAAAATCCAAGCTGCTTCTATGCTCATCATTGTATCTTTCATCTGGTATTGACTGAGACAAAGGTATTCGCTTAAGAAAAAAACAGTGTTCCTAAAAATGGGACTTTGGATCATAGTTTGACAATGAGGTACCTGTAGAACATGAAGTCCAACTTCTGCCAACAATGTTTCACAATGGCCAAAGAGCTCATTTATGAATTCATGTCCAATCACTTCAAGCATCTCGCTGTAGTAGATCATCGGTTAGATCAAAATTTTGACCTATATGTTATGAAGTTAGATCAGAGCAAGAGCGTACCAAGATATGATTCCTTCGTATTTGCAAGGATTAGGCAATTGGTGATAGTCACAGAGAAGAAATTTTATGCTGTCCTGACAAGAGAATGAAATTAGTATCCTTGGTTGGTACTAAGAGAACTGGTGTGCATACTTGCAGAGTAAGAGGGAGGTGAATGCACATACCTGCAAGCCAGCCTCCTTCACTCTCTTTTCTGCTTATCTGAGTTGTTACTCTGATAACGTGATGCCCGTGTACTTGTAACTGGTTTGTTTGACAACCTCAGTGGTTAGAAATCCCCAACCGCAACCAGTCCAAGAATTGCATGCCTTTTCGCAACTCTAGCCTATGTTAAGTGTAAAGATGTTTCAAACAAGAATTGAAAATCCAAGTCAAGAAAAAGAACGAAGAATTGATTTTACTTTCTCGATTAGAAGCACAATCTTTCTCCTTTGTGCAACTTTCAAATCTTCATCTTCATGCTGTCAAATGATTGAGCTGTTAGCCAAACTCATTAGGGGAACAAGAGAGAAGAATATGAAATCCTAACCTTAAACACCGCACATGAATACGTCATTGCTTCATCCAAGAATGTTGCAAAGAGATCATTACTCTAACAGCAGAAGAACCAGTCATGCTAATGCTTGCAGTAACAATCTGGTTTGCCATAGGAAAAAACAGAAAGGCGCAGCTTGGCATATCATATGCCAGATCATAATGGCAAGAGATATTCCTGTGTCAAAGTATTTTGCCTTGAAACATACTGGAACAAGTATGTTGTAGATGCTATACAAGCTGTGAACATCATAGTTCACCACCCCCCGTGGGCAGAATTTATAATCTTTATTGAAGTAGAATGATAGTCCAAAATCTGAAAATGAGAATGTACCTTTTACTGCTGAACTTCGAGATTGAGGAATTCAAGTCTCTATTGGCAATACAAATCTGTCCCACAAATTTAGCATTTAGCAATGAAATCAATCAAATCCTAAGAAGCAAAATCAGATCAAATAGCTAGATGGTTTCACTGGAGATTCTTAACATGAAAAGATTAAGAAGGCCTTCATTTTTATCGACGAAAGAAAAATCTCCATTGATACAAGCATCTACAAGGCCTAAGTCAGCCTGTGCCTGTAAACAACTGGTTCATGTGCTTCTCATTCATGTCACATTTCCAACATGCTACTTATTGTATAAATTCAAAAATACCTTCCAGTAAACTGACTGTGGATTCTAAGAGCTGTTTTGGTGAGGAATTTCCTTGTGGATCCTTCGAACGTGAACATTGTACCCCCTTCCTCTAGTAATCTACGAAATAGGAAAAGCATGTGAGATGCACTGTTTTTTGGTGATTTCTTCGTGTGCTTCATAAGATTAATGAGAACTAAGCTGAAATATTTCTTCTCTCTCTTTCCTTATTTTTGGAATCCCTTTTTCTCCTTACATTGTACAACAACAAATTCCCTGCATCACAAAGGGAGACTTAGGGAATGAGCCTGATAATGCTGAAACATGGAACCCCATTTGTATAAATATTCAATTTCTGAACATGGGCTGTAAATAATGTACACATTACAGCCAACATAAGAAACTATACAGGCCTTTTAAATGATTTCATCATCTTACGAAGGGGATATTGTGACATGGGACAATCCCAGCTGCACCTCCATAGCACAGGCATCACTCACTGCCTTTGTTCTCTTTCCATCTCACTCTGTGCAAAGCAACAATGTTGGGAGGAAGTACTTATCTTCGGTCTTTTCAGCCTCAGCTTCATAAGAGGCTAAAGCCTGATCATCTTTTTGCCTTCTGTTACTGTTCTTTTTCACTGTCGAATGCATTCTGCAGTTCTTGGCACGCCTGCTGGCTCATTTTCATAGCATATAGCTGCAACATTCTCAAAATCAATTAGATACGATGCAATGGTACAAGGAAAACAAAATGAAGCATTTCAAAAGTTACCAGACAGAGCATCATATGATTAGCAAAAAGGTCCCCCCCCCCAAAAAAAAAGTTGGACACCGGAGAAATCCATACTCTAATATGGATTCTTTCTACAACTGTTTCCAACACAGCAATAAAAAAAAAGGAAGCATATAATGTTAGTGTCACTATAATCCCCACACTGAAAGAATCTAATATTCATTCTAAATATATAAAAGCATATAGTGTCATGATCACTGATAAAATGACACAGTATCCAAAATAATAGTTTTGAAATGTGTTTCTGAAACTTCGGGCAATCTAATAATAAAACACCCTAAGGCGTGGAAATGAAAGACAGCATCCTCACCTTGTTCGTGGAAATAGTAGAAGCAAAGGCTTTTCTTTTTGGCAGAATTGTACCTCTCGGCTCTGAGTATGTTGTGGAAGATATTCAACACACAGCCTTACTATTGCAACGATGCATTTATTTTCAAACGCAATGATATATCTTATGAATCAGCTAATCTTAGCTTCACGGTTAGAGATGAGATTGTATTGATAGAAAATGTAACATTTACTTCTTTTCTTTTATTTATAAGCTTCACTATCACCCCAAAAAAAAGCTAGCAATCTCAAATGACCATGCACGGTTTGAAGAGTTGAAATTAAGTTTGATAGAAATTGTGCGAGGTTTTTAATATAAAAAATTATTAATATAGTGATAGTTTTATTCAATTCTATTAAAAATTAATTTTTATTTATAAAATAGAATTATATTACAGATAAAATAAAATAAATATAAGTTTAGATAAAAATTTTTAAAAAATTCAATTATAATGTAATTTCTTTATAATATTATCATAATTTTAAATATTTGTTATTCATTTTATTTTATTTTTATCACTTTTTTTTTTTATGTTAATCGACCTTAAAGTATTCTATGGATTATCCTTTTTAACGATCGTATAAATGCCCTTAGTAAAATTAAAAAAAAAAAAGAATGAAAGATATATATATTATTTGGAAATTTTGAAGGCCATTTATCCTTTTGTGTAATTATTATTATTATTATTATTATTATTATTATTATTATTATTATTTGGCCTTTATTCCTTTCTTATACCCCAACTCTAACGCAAGCTTTGCCATCCTCACTCCATCGCCATGGATGTACTCTTCATCTCAGCTCCACCACTTTCTCACTTCTCTTCCACATCCCTAAAAGCTCCGCAATTATCTCATCTGTCTAAATTAAAACCCTCCTCGTCGCTCTCTCTCTGTCTTCGCTCTCATTTCTTGGCATCTCAGTTGCGCAAACCTCGCTCTCCTTCGTCTTCTTTCAAAACCCTATCTCTAGCTGCAGTTGGGCTCAATGAGTCAGAAGTAGTTTCGTCGGCTCCTCAGACGCCCGCCACGGCCATGAGAGGTGCGGAGTCTGACGTAATGGGTCTTCTTTTGAGGGAGAGGATTGTGTTTTTGGGCAGCAGTGTTGATGACTTTGTTGCAGACGCCATTATTAGTCAGCTCTTGTTGTTGGATGTTCAGGATCCCAAAAAAGACATTAAGCTTTTCATTAACTCACCTGGTGGCTCTCTCAGGTTCCATTTCCATTCTCCCCCTCCCCCATCAACTAGGGTTTTAACTTACTATAATATGCCCTGTGAATGTGATGGATCTCTGTTTGTTGTTATTTTCAATTGAATTGCGGAATCTTCTTGTCGGTTTGATTTGAATTGTTTCAACAGCTCTAAGTTGATGTTGAATAGAAACAAAATAGAAGGGGGAATAGTGTGCCTAGAATGGGTTGCTGAGAAAAATTGGGTTGCCTGTTCTTGGAGGGATCAAACTGAGTCTAACCAAATGAATGGGTTGGGTCTAAAGGGGCTTTTTAACAAAACTATTTAACATGAGAATCAGCATGCCTAGTGTGGCTATTCAGGAAGTCATTAAAATCCAACGCTTTGTCATTGGTTTTACTAGTTAAGCTTTCTCTTTATTTTAGTTTCCAACGCTATGAAGCATGAAAACCTGGATGCCTAGTGTGACCTCATCGTTTGAGGTAGTGATCTTTTTAACGCATGTCATAGGTAAGGAAAGACCATAAAGTTTAAATGCAATAATCATTTCAGGTAACTGCATGATCACTGCTTTTAAATGTTGTTACACAGCTAATCCTCGCAAATTTTGGACAAGTATTTGGTTGAATCATATTACCGAACAGGATGAATCAGATTTTCAGTTTGCTGTCAATGTCTTCATCATGCATATACTTTGGTTCCTATGATGATAATGCTGTCGGTATACCCGACTTGCCCATCATGGTGCTTATGATCATGTCTCTCTTGGGATTAAGCGGTTAGGGATTATAACTGTTATCTGGAGTAAAATGATCCCAAGCATGGTTATGTAATTCTCCAAAAAGAAAGATTAAAAAATCAACACATTTAAGGTTTATTACCTGGTTAAGCCCCCTTCCCCACCCCCAAAAAAAAAAACACTCCTATAGGTCTTCATGGGAAGATTTATTGATGGGCTTAGTCCCAAAACTTTAGTCATATGGGTTGTGAGTTCTTGGGTAAATGACTTGGTAGTAATTAAAGGGGCGTAATGCTTAGGTGATATAGTGAGATTGGATACATTTATTGAGTTTGGCTTAATATGGATTCAGTGACAATAGTTTAGATGCTCGGGGTGCGTAGAATGGGCATAAACTTTAGGAAACTGCCTGAGGAGAAGCAGGTAGCCGATTTTTTAGTCGGTTTTCTTGCGAAAATTGGGTGCTGCAGGATGAGAAAATGCCGAACCAACTTTCAGTCACCAGGACAATTTCAGTTTTGAATTCCTGAAAACCATTATGAACCGGGTTGAGCAAGACCAAATTAATGTGTAAATTTTTTTATGATCATGTCAAGACACACATTATTATGGGGTATGCTCAAAGGGGGAGGGGAACTAGCTCCTCATTTAAATCTCTCATTTGACCACCTCTCATATCATTACTTGTTATCATTGTCAACTCACAAGACTTGGATCTGATTAGCATCTTCCTTAAGGCCTAGACTTATCTCTGGCTAATTGGATCTTGTCATTGATCTATCTCAAACTATTTCGTCCATTACATCTAGAGTATTGGTCATTCAAATTGCAAACCTTACCGAGTGAGGACATGGATGTTCCTTCTTCATTGGTGGTTGCCCATTCCCCTATCTTAGAGGAAACTGTACTCTAGCTCTCCATGTCTTGGACATAACAAAGTAATTTAGTTATATATATATTCTTTTTTGATGCTGTGGGGTCTATCTTGTGAGGTTGGTGGAGTTATGGCGTATTTTTTTTCCTGTGGTTTCCCAGAGACTTGATTAATTATGAGAACTTTCATAAATCCCTATTTTGGTTTCGAAATTTCATTTGCAATTGGGTCTTTTAGGATTTGATAGCGCCCACCCTTAACTTACTTTAAATTGACTAAACCATAGAGATTAAGGCCATTTCTTAGTCTCTTTCGGTGGCTTCCATATGACATTTGAGCAAATCAAGAAATTTAGTCATGTCTGAAAAAAGTCTAAAGTAGCAACTCAAACTGATTGTGTTCACTCAATAGATATCATGCATCGGAGTCAATGGTGTTTGTGGGTATATCAGCGATAAGAAGTACGCTAGCCATTGAACTATTGATCAGTGTTTGAGGGTGTATCAGTGATATTTGAGGGGAGAGAGTGTGTGATTGACAAGTTCAACCTTTGATCAGTTGGAAAAGTCAGTATAGTTGGACCAGAGTGTCCCTCTGGCATTTTCTTTGAGAATCTAGGCATGTAGGCTTGCTGCTGATGAACTATTGCCTGGGAATAATAAGTATAGCTGGAGATTGTTCATTTTAATTTCTGAATATAAGTTTATAAAGGAATTTCAAGCCTAAATCAAATTGAGAGTTGCAAATTGAAGCATACTCACAATTGGGATAGAAGTTTTAACTAAGTGTTGACCTTGATATTTTCATCGATTTCTTTACATGCTTGCCTTGTAAATAAGGTCCTCATAAGAAACTAGAGATTGAAGCAAGAGGTCACTAAAATGAATATAACCTATATGACTTGATTTTCTTTGCACCAAAGGTCATTTATATTAATTTGTTCCTGCTTTTGCCCGTACCCATGCCGAAATGTAATGCTTGAATTTTGCGGCTTCACATGCAAATATTCTTTTCCCGTGTTGCAAAAGGTGCTTTATAGAACTTAGCACACCATGGAGCCACGGAGAGGTTGCTATATAGAGACAATTCCCTTTTATTTGCTAGGCACTAAAGGCTGACCATCTCATTGGAATAACTAATTGTATTTTTCTGTCTCTGTGTGTTATCCTTCTTCTTCTTGGTTCATTTTTTGTCTCTTATTTTGTGCCTTTAATTCAAGAATATTGTTCATTTCTCATTTTAATCTGTTTCTCTTGCATTTTAATTTGCTTGTTTTATGTGTGTGCACAGGCACTAAAGGTTGACCTTGCCTGAAACTAATTACATTTTTATGTTGAAACATGAAATAACAAGCATTTGTGAATTTTTTTTTTCTTTTATTGCAATGTATATTTTATTGTTGGTGACCTTCTCCTCATAATTTTGACACTAGGGTTTGGAGTCTTGATTTCTTAGTGGTTTTTATTTGTCTTTCTCAAAATCTTCCTTTTTATTTGAACAATTTAATTTTGGAAGGAAAGGTCCCTAAGGCTTTTATTTGGTTGATGAATTAATAAATTTAATACCAATGATCTCTTTCAAAAGGAGAGACATTCAAAACTTTCTCCCAAATATATGTCATATGTTATTCCGAATCTAGAGATCACTTATTTTTGCATAGCCCTATCATGAGACAGATATGAAATTGCCCTTTTGCTATGTGTGATAATGATCGGGTTTGTTCAAGCAGAGTCTGATCTTTTCCTTACAGATTTTGGAGGTTTTGAGAGGAAAAAAGATACTGGATTATTGTGAAAATGTGCACTTTTAGTTATCCCCTAGTGTATTTGGTGAGAGCGGAATACTAGAATTTTTCTCATAATTAAACTCTTGCAACTTCTCTTTTATGGGACTAAATAGTTTTCTGTACTTCTTTATGAGCTCATATTTTGAGAATTTATAAAGAGTTTAGACTAGAAAATTTTAAAATGGGATTTGAAAGTATTTGTGCATTAGTTATTCAGTCTTGTCTTGTATTGTTCTTTTCTATTATGACGTTTTTTAAAAAGTTCCTATACATTTTTTTCATCTAATATATTCTTTTTTTCTATAAAAAATATGTATTTTATATTTTTCTTTATTCTGTTTGCATATCTTAATGCATATATTCAGGTTTTTTATTTTTTGGGTTTTCAATTCTCTTCATTCATCAAATATTTTATCCTGTTATATAACTTTACTTATTTATTTATTTTTAAATAATATCCTAAATAAGTGCCTTAATTCACTTGGCAATTATTGGGTGTGGCACCTAGGGCCTTACAATATGGGATCCTATGGTTAGTACCAACATGCTTTTTCTGCCTCTTTGTTGACGCTGGCACATCTGCTCTGTGCTCTATGGTAGTCCATAGGTATCCTTGGTGCAAAATGTTTTAGACGGCACCACTTTGCCATGGAGACTCTTTAGCTAATTCTGCTCTAGAGATAATACGTTTGATTTTGGCTTTGATAGATTGTGCGCAAACAATGAAGTGGCACTTTTGAAGTCTTGCTTTAGGTTTGAGGTTTTGTTAACTATTTGTTGGTGACATCGGCTACAATACAGTTCAAAAAACTATGGGGCACAAAAGGGACACCCTAGATATATCAAGTTCGGGCTATATTAGAAGAAGAAAACTGCTTGTTATTGTTCCCCATGTTGCAGTATGGAGGAAAGTAATAGGATGGTGGTGTAGGAAATCCTATAACAATTTTAACTGATCTGTGGTTTGGAAAGATTTAAATGTTAATGTCAAATTTCTTGCTGGAAAATTTAGGCATCCTTTTATTTTTTTTCAGTGCCTCCTCTTTTGGTACAACACAAAAGAGTTCAATTGTTTTCTTTTGTCTTGCATACTATTAGGGGAAAAAAGGGGAATTGAGACCTCTTTCTTCATTTTATTGTCATTTTTGTGTCTTTGCTGTTATAACTAGTTTGGGAACTGCTGAAAGCAAGTGTGAAGGAATGAAGGATTAGCAAAGATCAGAATGGTCCCTAAGGGGACAGCATAGTGGACACAATCCCCCTCCCCCAATCCCGTGATCCGGGGTTCAAATCTTGTGTAACCAAAAAAATAAAAAAATAAATAAAAATGTAAAGATCAGAATAACAAAGAAAGGAGGAAGGACATGAAGGAAGAAAAGCTAAATTGTGGAGTTTGCCTTCTAGTCAATGGACTGAACTCTGTTGGAAAACCTATATATTTCAATGATGTGCTCATTTTTCTTGTCTTGCATTATGGCACGTATGGGAAATGTCCACCTGCTCTCAAAGAGAGAGAGAGAGAGAGCAATGCTTGCTATTAAGCATCTGGGTTTACTTACACTCCTTGTTTGCTTTCCACATGACAAAACTACAAGATTAATAACTCTGAACAGTTGTGGTTAGTTAATTGTATTGAACGTTGTAGATAAGAGGAAAACTGAATATTGAATGGGTGGATTAAGGGATTCTAACAAGCTTATATAATTTAATATATACGATGGGATCAACTAACCAATGCAGTCGTTTAGCAGCCATATATTTCTTGGCCTTGTCGAAAATATGTTATAGGTTTATGGTTGCATCTTGTTTCAACAAAAAGCTGATCCTTTTCCTTTATATAATATTTATTGTGTTTTATTCATTGATGAGCTCCCCCCCCCCCAAAAAAAAAACCTGTTTTTTGTTTTGGAGTTCTTTGTAATAAGTTCTTTTCTTGTGCTATGTTACATACCATCTGCAACATCTGCTGATGTTCTGTTTGATTATCTGCTAATCATCTGTATCAGTGCTACGATGGCTATCTATGACGTGGTACAACTGGTGAGGGCAGATGTTTCGACTGTTGCACTCGGTATCGCAGCATCAACAGCTTCAATAATTCTTGGCGGTGGCACCAAGGGCAAGCGCTTGGCAATGCCCAACACACGCATAATGGTGCATCAACCTCTTGGTGGTGCTAGCGGTCAGGCAATAGATGTGGAAATTCAAGCAAGGGAGATTATGCATAACAAGGATAATGTCACAAGAATTATCTCAGGTTTCACAGGCCGCCCATTTGAGCAAGTCCAGAAAGATATTGATAGGGATCGTTATATGTCCCCTATTGAAGCAGTTGAATATGGCATTATTGATGGAGTCATCGACAGAGACAGCATTATTCCATTGGTACCTGTACCAGAGAGGGTGAAACCAAGATTAAACTATGAGGAAATTAGTAAAGATCCAAGGAAGTTCTTGACGCCAGAGATCCCTGATGATGAGATATATTAATTTAAATTCGAAATCAGCTTCTCTTGGCATATCAATTGTCTGTGCCTAATTCTTTAGTGTTATGCTGCAATTTCTTGGAGTTAAAGGACTTGTAACTCTAGAGGGATGTAGCTTTTACACATTTGAAAGATCTACATTTAGTATTGTTGTATGTGGCTGTGGTGTAAGCTTAATATTTTCAAATTCCTTTAGCAGAAAATCATGTTCGGTGATATCTGCTTTTACATAATTTTTTTTTTTCCCAATGTCACAAATGGGGAATTATGGTGATTGCTTTATTGCATTGCAACGTGCTCATCCCACTCCCTTTGGTCCTGATAGGAGAATTTAGGACCTTGGCATCTGTGGACACTTCTCTTTTGAATCTCTTTTTACCGTTTTATTTGAGTGGTGTTTGGAAAATCTCAATTTGTCTTAGTTTTCTTTTATCTTATTATAGTAAAAAAAAATAAAAGAAAAACATAAAAGAAATAAAAAAAGACAAAGACTTACATGGCTTGTCTGCAAAAGCTTATTCCATGTCAATTAAGGGGTAGCTCTCCCGGCGCTAATTTTTCAGTTCTCATGGGGCATTGAATTTCCGATTATGATTAAGGAGTATCAGTTTCCAAACCAACTGAATTATCAGACGTTGGTAACACATGCACGCTTTTCAATCAAGCAAAATTTGCTTCTAAAATGCAGCATTCTGTTCATCTGGTTAAGCAACACTTTAATTTGTGATTCCAAATGGCGATTGATCATAGTCATGATAGTTCTTTTTCTCTAGTCACAGTGTAAGTTTATTCCTAATTATTTCTTACTTATTCTTTGTTATGTTCACTATTTTTTCTTTTTACATGCCGCACACGGACAGCCACATGCTGTGAGAGACGTTGTGATTTGCAAGTGTCCATATGATCCTGTAGTTGCCCTGGGCTTCTTATCATTCATCTCTCTCATTGTGTCTGCGGTAGTTGCGTTTACAAAGGAAAACCTGTGCCTTGTAGTACATTGTTCAAGAGCATGTCTTTTGTGCTGTTCTTCCAGATTGCTGTGTAAGCATCCTGTGCTCTGTGTTATTAGTTGTTATTTTTTACTTCTCACTTTCATGCTCTAGTTCCAGAGCCTTTAATCGATACCTATATCATTGAGCAAGCATCTGTGCATTGTTCAAGAGCATCTCTTTTGTGGTGCTCTTCCAGATTGCTGCATAAGCATCCTGTGTAGGTGTTATTGGTAGTTATTTTTTACTTCTCATTTTCATGCTCTAGTTCCAGAGCCTTCAATAAATACCTATATGATTGAGTAACCAAAATTTGGCATGAAGCCAAAGTTGATGGAATTTCTTCTGGGATAAATTGTTTCATAATTCAACATTTCTAATGATTGTAAAGAAATAATAAATTGTTCAAATAATTGTACACTGCAACATGAATACAACCTGCCCCACTGCAAAGACTGGTCTTTTGAAGGTGCTACTTTCCTGGCACTTGATGCGTCCCTCTTCTGGATGGTTAGTCTAATGCTCATAGACAATGCCAGAAACGACTACTTGGCTGATCAGGAAGAAGATCTTTAAGGTGAATATAGTCAGATTTTCCTACTGGATATGGTACAAATGGACAAGGCAAGGTCTAGACTCTAGAGACAGGAATTAGCAAATATGAAAGTGCCTTAAAAGTCCAACAGTTGGCCATTACGCACATAATGCTTCCTTATATTCGAAAAATTCTGATTGTCTATACGGTTTTATATTTTCTTCAAAATTCTCTCAGAGAGGAACTCTAATTGTGGATTTACTCAGAAAATTTGAAAAACAATTTATTGTGTCAATCCTTTAGAAGTTCACCTCACTCCTTGGTGGCTATATCTACACTTGACAAGTGTGGTAGGACGATCATGCCCTGATGAAAAACATTTCTTGTTAAGAGATGCACGGCTACAGCTTGTACATTGAATTACCAATGGAGAGTCTTTTAGCAGCACTTCTGCACTGAGTATATATAAAGTTGTCCTTGTCCTAAATAAAAACTAGTTCTAAATAGGAAAAATAATAGAATTTATATAAGGAAACTTAGCTACCAAGAAAAGCCTGTTATGTCCTAAATTATGAGCTGAACCTTACACGTGAACACACACGTGCGCAAATATTGTGCACAATTTAGTGGATCACTCCAAGTTTCCAGCCATTAACTTGTTATTAAATGGTGCTTATTTTATTTAGGAGCTATATGAAGCCCTTCAATCCTCACCAAAATTATCTGTTGGTTTGAAAGGCAAGAAGAATTATCTCTGTTGCACCTCCTATTGATGCTTTATCAAGTCAAAGCTCGCCAGCCTGATGGCTGCAAACAAACCAAGAATGAGATGGACCCTTGAGCTCCATGAGTTTTGTTGAGCCTGTCTACAAGCTTGATGATGCTAAAAGTAAGTTTACTATCAAATCTATTCAGCAAAACTAGTGTTTCTTCAGTCTTAGAATTTGCTTGTCTAATGGACAATTATTAAATTTATGCTTTAATATGAATTGATTGGCTGGATCCATTTTCAAAATCTGCATTACTGCACCCTTGTTATGTGTTATGTGGCTCACCTATTTTACTTTGAAACTCAGAGGCAACTCCAAAGGGCGAGCTTAAGCTTATGAATCTTGAACGTTTGACCATCTATCATGTGAAAAGCCACTTGCAGGTGCACTTTTGGATACCTATTATAAACTGTTCTCTCATAATTAAATCATATCCAGTCTGTCTTAATCTTATGATCATTTTGTGTTATTTGAAGAAATATAGGCTTGCCAGTTATGCACCAGAGAAAAAAGAAGATAAGAAACATGATCATAGAAAAGCAATTTATGATCCCTTCTTTCCTTGTCTGTACTATATTTTGGAAAATTTGTCAGAAATCATGGTTTTGTCACCTTTGGCAAACATAAATTGTAATTTCTTACATAAGCTCAATATTTAGCTGGCTATATTTCTGGTCTTCTTTCTTCGAGCCATGATTCAATTATTATTTACAATACTGTCCATCTTAGACTTTTAGTTGTTTAACTATGATTAATTGGGCCTCATAGCCCCCAAAACCTCTACTACACTAAAAGAACTTCAGATCCCTATAGTGGGATTGGCTACATGAAGTTTTGGTTTATCAATGTCTGTATTCATATCATGATTTTCTTAGGCATTTGGTTTCCCAACTGAAGAAACTTTTTTCTCATCTCGTACGTGGTTCTTGTGCAACAGTTGCTTCATGCAGCCTTAGAGCCTCACTTCTAGTCAGTTCTTCAAAATCTTAGATGCTGCTGCTGTGTCCTTCTGCATCTTTGCTAAGTAAAATATGAGATCTTAAATTTCTGTGTGCAGATTGCTGAAAGATTTACTTTTCAAATTGCATTGATTCTCTCTCTCATCTTCCTTCTTTGAGTGTGAGTTCATTGAGATTACTTGCATTTAGCCAATTTTTTCAGTTGGCCAACTTGAATCTTTAGTCTCTATCAGCTTTTCACTGTTGAAATGAGCTCCTTGTCAACTTTCTGTCCCTCTGGCTCTTTCACCTGCTGCTTTTTTGAGAGTGATGCTTACTTCAAGCCAAATTCAAGCTCCTAAAAAAGAACTCTTAATACCTTTTTGTAGCGACGTTGGAGGGAGACCTTGCCTTTTCTTTCTTGGAACATTTATTGTTACGGTGAAAGAAGAAGAGCTAAAAATGGCTCTCTGCTTGGAAAACGAGCATATTTTTGACTCTGGAGTTGATGACTTTTCTTGTTTGCATAAAGCAACTAGGAAATTGAGTGGCTGTATGCATGACTTTTCTCTTCGTGCCACCGAGGGGCCATGAAGAGAAAAGGGGATACAAACTACTTAGGAGACAAATTAACCCTCTTGGTCATTACTTCATTGTGGTTGTGGCTCAAGCCGAAGGGCAGGGTGCGCTTTGGCTTTTTTTTTTTTTTTGGGGAGGGGGGGAGGCACAAATGTCTGTTATCTTCTGTTGCCAATATCAACATCAGATTGTTTAACAGTGAGCTTTAAAGCTGTTTCTGTAGCATTAGATGCTCATGCCAGTCGCTTCTAGGCCTCTAATTTTCTTCATCTGGGTGAAGTCAGGTTTGGCTACCTTGCGGAATAAGCATGCTTTGGGGCCTGAATTTCCAACTTTTAGTTATTTTATTTGTACATACTTGCCGGTGCATAATGCACCATCACAAAGTGGATGTATCTTAAAAATATACTAGAGACTTTCATGGGAAATGTCATACATTTACAAGCATTTGGTGAAATGGAAGTCATCGAGAATACTTTTCTTCTGTCTGTGTTTCAATCTCTGTAGTTGCTAAAGACATCCCAACTTTTGGTGCACTAGAACGGTAGTACCTAACCAAGATGATTTCCACTCATCATGTCCGTACAAAAGGTCCTTCAGCTGTGAATAGCGAGGAACATGCTAGGTACTTACCGGAGATCTTAGACAAACAGCGGAAAGCTAGCAATGCCTTATTGCGCAGCCCCTCAACCCAGGACTCAGAAAGGCCTTCATATCCACGTGCTAGCCCCACATTCCCATGTCTTGGCATCTAAAACGGACTCATCGCCACCAACAAAGAATAAGGCTGCAGAAAGGAAGTCATGCTGAGGCAGAGCAGCAAGGCTGCACGAGAGTCCCAGGCTTGAAGCCAAGCTGGAAAGGAGTAACGAAGATGATGTGGTTGAGAATCCTGTGCGGGGACCAACCACTTGATTTGGCTTGTTAATCAAAGTGGGTATTTGTTTGATACGCAACTCCTGCAAGTTTAGGTGTTGAATAACGGGACTCCTTTGTGAAACAATTTTCTTCCATACAATTTATATTTGAAAATCATCGCAAGACCATTAGGGAAAACATGTATTGTGAAGTAGCCTCATCCCTTGGTGATAAATGAAATAGCTTGTGATATTGGTCTGACTAAGTTGATTATAATTACAATTTTTTTGCATATACATATGCATATATATATATATATATATATATATATATATACATAAATATGAAATAAAAACCTTTGTATCGTTATAGATATGAGAGAATGTCAAATAATATAAAATTACATTTAACATAACTCTAATTTTAGTGATTTTCATTTGTCACTGAATAAAAAAAGAAAAGACGTCTTTAATTATAAAGATTTAATAATATCGGACGATTTGAGAATCTTTATTCATTTTAATTTGATTTATAAATAGATGGCATATTTATCTATAAAATGAGTTAAAAATTATTATTATACAAATAAACTCATGAGTTAAAAACTTTATTTAATTATAATTAAATTTAATCTCAATTTTCGGAAAAATATTTCTTAGTTCCTTTGGCTATTAGTAAGATTTGACATTAATATTAACATTAAAAGAAAAACTAATGTAAAAAATTCCTGAGTTGCATGGTGTACCTGATAATTTTTAAGAGAAATACATATTCAAAGACCGACTATAACTTTAATTTATTTAATGGTTATATATATATATATATGTGTGTGTGTGTGTGAGAATTAACTATTATGTAATTTTAGTTTATTCAAAGTGAGGAAAAAAATTTACTTGGTAATGTTTTTCCTATTCACCTAAAGTAAATTTATTTTTTAAATAGTAAATACATAACATATTATTATATTTTCACAAAAAGGTTAAAAGGTTTTTATACTTAAAAGAAAATGTTTTATATTATTATAATATATTTTAAAGTTTGTCTATAAAAATTGGGGTGAGAGTAGGGTTGACAATTGAGCCTTCTGAACTAGGGTTTTATAATGCTCAAACTCACACCTGTTTAAAATTTTATGGATTTGAATCTGAGTCCAACTTGAAAAAATTCAAAAAATCAAAAAATCATGACTCGGTTTAAATCGAAAGAGCTTTGTTTTGGATCAGATTTTATCCCGTATCATAAATTTTATTTTTAACTCATTTTATACTGTAATAAATATAAAATAAAAACATGTTGATTATTCAAAATAAAACACAAAATAAATACTACTATATCAAATTAAGGATTATGAATAATGAAAAATTAAAAAATTGAATTAAAAATAATATAATAAATTTATCAAAGTCGTTATCAAAATTACAATTTTTTTAAAAGCACAAAAAACAATATTTGATTTTAAATATGTTAACTTTATAACGGGTCGAATCTATCGATATCCAAACTTGACTCATAATTAAAACGGATCTAAATAATAGACCGAGTTCAGAGCGGTCCGATCCAATTGTCAGTCCTGGATAGGAGTAAGAGAATACAGCGTTATAAAAATTTTAATAATTTGAGAGGAGAATTGAGACCTGTGTAAAATAGTTATCGATAAACCTAGTAAAATAGTTAATTGTGGTATTGTGATTTGGCAGTGACCGTTCCATGCTATTAAAACCTTCTATAATTATAGAAAATTCAGAGTTATTGACGTTGCCTAAGGTGCAGAAATCGGAGCATCAGAGTTAAAAAAGTTTTGCCGCCGAGACAGACACATGAAATGGGAAAGACCGAGAGACAGAGAGTGGTGAGTAAAATCATAGACAAAAGAAGAACAAGCAGCTCCCCCTCTCCCCCGCGAACGCCAACACACCGCTGTCTCCAACCTCCACGCACTTTCTCTCTCTCTCTCTCTCTCTCACATCCGCGTACCCAAAATTGTAACCCGAAAAACCCAAAGAATGTAGAGCTCTAGTTTGTAGTCAATTTCAACCCCGTAGTCTCTTTTTAATCTTTCAAAGCGAGAAGGGATTAGGGTTTTGTCTGTTTTATTGGGTTGAACGAGAGAGAGAGAGAGAGAGAGAGAGAGAGAGAGAGAGAGAGAGAGAGAGAGAGAGAGAGAGAGTTGTTTTCAAGAAATTTGCGAGTGCTTCCTTATGATGGAAGGGATTCAACCTAGGGTTCGTTGCCACCTGCCAAATGCATTGATACAAAAAAGCGGTATATTATTTGTATGTATGTTTGATTTCTTAAGTTTATTGGCATTTTTTTTTTCAATTCTCATATATTCTAGTAGTATTTTAGCAGTTTTATCTATTTATCGTGGGATCATTGATAATGTCAAAAAATGAGATCGTTGATATTGTCAGGATATCAGCTGAAAACCTAGTTACCTTTTCTGTTGCTTTGGGGGTACTATTGTTAGTTTTTGGCCGAATATTGTTAATATTCCTATAAAATCATGATAGGTACGCTATAAATGCAATGGCTTGTGCAGGGTGCCAAATTAAACTATTGTATAGTCCTTAGATTAATACCAGAGAGAGCTCAGATGGAATATTTTATTATTGTTAAAGGCTATCAAGATATAGATGGGATAATTGCATATTTACCTTAAAATTCTAAGTTATATTGGAGAAGAATCTTTATTATTGTGCAAAAAATGTTACTCCTTTTTACACTTTTATTGGTAATGTTTGGTGACTAGGATCCAAAATTTGAAGTGGCAATATGTATATTTGCCCTTCAGCTAATGGTGCATTTCGGGCCTGTTGTCATGGTCATATCTTTGGAGATTGGCTTGTTTTATTCTTTTCCCTTGTGTGCTGGGAGGATCTCTCACCCTTTATGTGTTTCTATTTTTATCTTTGTATATTCCTCTTGATTAATGATGTTTTCTTCTTTTGCCATAAGGAAAACCTTGCAATGATGCTAGAGAAAGAGATAATCAGATATGACTATGACATAAAAGGAATATTCATATTTTAGATTGTTATGAGGGTCCTTAGCTTCATTTCTCTTAGATTTGATCACATGTTAAAACACATTATGAATAAATACTGCAAAAACGTATGGTATAAGAGGCCATCTATCAAAATGATGTCTTAATCTAAATTTAAAAAATTGTATAATAAAGATTTGAAATCAGTACTTACTGTTCCATAATTACTATACAACTTTTTATCCAGAACTTTTTGTAAGACTCTCGATGGGCAAGAGCACATTCAGGACTTAAGTTGATGAACTGTTATTGTTTAAAATTTGTTAGATCATCTATTTTAGTTATGACACCATTAATCAAAAGTCAATAGGTATTTACCACATTTGTCATGTAGGTTTCCGTGGTGCCAAATGACCATAAAGAAAAAGGCATTTACGTTCATAATCTATAATGATGCTTAAGTATTTAATAATCAATTGCCAATTAATTGTGTAGTGGCCAAACATCAAGCTAGCTTGGCAGCATTTCTTCCTTAAATTTTGGAGGGACCAAGTTTATTCTCTTGACATCAAGCAAGAAGATAATTTTACAAAATTTTCTGGTGACAGCAAAGTCTGGTGTCCTGGTGTCAAGCAAAATGACAATTCTCACAAAATTTTGTAGTAGCCATGTCTCCTGATATAGGTTTCCCATTGTCAAAATAGAAATGCACATTTAGTCAAATCATGATTTGATAATGGTTTTGATAAATAGTGATATCTATGGGTGATAGAGCAAATGCCAATATTGGGCAGGAAAATCATTGATAGGATTTTCAAAATTTTAGGGAATTTTTGGTCAATATATTGTAAAGTATCCTCCTTATTTGAAAATAGTTGAAAATGATAAACACTTGCAAAGTTAGTATAAAAATAGATAAAAAATATAAACAATACTTTAATTTTGAAAATTATGTCGTATGTTTGAGATGTCATGGAAATATCTTTCTAATTTTGGTATGCAACCTGCCAAAAATAGCAATTTAGAACCTTCTTTTTCTTTCTTTGATTTAGTTAAATGATAGCAATTGTGCAGTGTCTTTGGATATTGAGTTGTCAATATAGCTTTAAACGATGATGTTTGTTTTGTTATTTTTTATTTTTTGTATGTGTACAGGCACCTGCTTCTGTGCATGCTTTTTGTTTGTCTGTTCTTTTTTTTTCCGATAACAAAATAGTTTTGCCATTTGAGTTGCCAATATAATGTAGCGTGTTAAATGCAAAACGTTGCTTAATGGTAGCATTTAATAATTTCATTTATTCTTGTTTTCAGGGATTGTGCTTTTCTGGTCACTGTGAATGCTCTGGATTCAAATTGAGGTGAAGACTTTCTTTAAGAAAGACTAACAGTGTGAAACCATGAACTACTGAGGTGAGTACAACAAATTTTAGATAAGCAGGATTTAAGGCAGTCCCCAACTTAAAGGATTTGGTCTCACAATTTGTCAAGTTCGCTGGTATAAAGACTTCTGATTTGTGGAATGTACAACTTATGATAGATAATAACCACATGCTTGGTAGATTGTGAAACTGATATCTATAAAAAGATCAGTATCTACATATATTCTCTTCTTGTTGCGATTGAAAGATATATATATATTTTTTCTAAGTGTCGAAAGATAGCACGCCAAGGTCATATTTCCCATGCAGTACTTTCTTGGCAAAACTCGCTAGGTGATTGGCTATTCACAGTGTTTTCCTTTATCTCATGCAAAGAGATTGGCATTTTTTAGCATCAGGAAAGAAGGTGTTAGTTTTGGGATTTCTAAATATTCTTTAGTTTGTCACATTAAACTTAATTAAATTTAGGTCCTCTCTCTCTCTCTCTCTCTCTCCATATATATTATTATATTGTTCAAGGTCTGTAGTGTTGGAAAAAAGAAGATAGTTGCTACTTCAATTTGTAAATAGAAACTTATATCATTGTCATTAACCATAATTGTTCAAAATTTGAGATGCTGTTTATCTGACGTGGATCGTCTGCCATTCTACTTTGTTTGTGGTGTTTATATATAGAAGGAATAACACTGCTCTGAGCTGGTGCATATGGGCAAGAGCTACCCAAGGTGAAAATGTACTAAATTGACAACCTCATAAGAGAAAAGGATCTCTGCAATGTCCAAAACTTCAAAATCTTCAAAAAACTAATGGTAAAATAAAATATAGTGTTCATTCCTGTTAAAATTCTCCAGTTGCGTGCTCTCTTGACCAATCAAAAAACAATTAGAGGAAGTATTCCAAGCACTCTCCTTCAAAATAAAACTTCTGAAATCACTCCAATCCCATAATTCAGCAAGCACTGGGCTGTTGCCATGCAATGAATGCGAAGAACGAAAAACACCTATTCTCATGACTAGCGAGTCCAAGAACAATGAAATAGTGAATTGTTGACTGGTTCAGGCTTACTTTTGCAAAGAGCATGCCTTTTAATTAAGACAAACCTCTTCTTTGAACAGTTCCTCGAGTTAGATCCATCCTCAAGTTTCCTCCCACCCCAAATGAGATACCCTAGGTGGATGAAAGAAATCCATGAGCTCTCCAGGGGAATGAATTCTCTCTATCTATGCTCATTACCTTTGGTTAATGACATTGCACAAACTGCACACCTCAAAGCACCAAAGGAGGCAAACTTCCGATTGACCGTGCTGTTGTGGTTTCTAACCACAAACATTACCCATTAGTTAAATATAAGGAACATATTATACAGGTCAATTTGTTGGATTTTGATAAGATTTGTTGGTTAACATAAAAAAGATTATATTGGTTCTTTTTTAATTGGCCAGCATAACACATTCCTAACATTACATTAATACATAAGGTGAACTAGTTGGGACGGTGTCGGCAAATCAAAATTAATATCACATCAAAGGGCTTAATGAATTGATGTGAAAGACTCATGCATTACCTTTAGGAATTAAGCATTTGTATTTTGGATGATCTGTCAAAATACTGTACAGTAAAAATAAAATGTGTAGTGTCCGTTCTCGTCAGAAAAATGGAAGAGTCTTAGGAATGTGTAGCTTTTCAAGTTTCTTTTTTGACAGGCAACTGGTTTATCATCAATCATACCAAATGTGGAAACTTGATAACCAATATTAGCTTGCGTAATAGAGTTCATTGATGCTGCAATATGGTTACTATGTTTGACAAGTTACACATCTTTATGAAGTAAAAGATAGTCATGTTGATAATATTTCATTGCATCACTTCGCTTTAATTAGTCCTCAATCTTATATGGGATTCATGTGGGATATTAGAGGGGAAATAGTAGATAAAACAGGGGAAATAATAAAAGAGAGGAAAGTTGTTTCTTCTTGCCTTGGTTATATTATCTTTCTATATAAAAAAAAAGAAAAAAAAATAGCTCAATGTAAATTAAAGAAAAAGGAACAAGAAGGAAAGTTTTCTTCATCTCCTGTCTCCCTCTCAATTCCTCTTCAACATTGTTTTATGCTTCCTCTTCTTCTTTTCTTCAGTTTCACTTCTTTTCTCCCAGCCTACAAACAAAGAACATGTTTTTGGAGCGTGCCTTAGCTTTGGTGACCTGGATTATCAACTCAAGAACTTGTACATACCAGTGTTCAGGTTATCTTTTATTTTTTTTCCAGGATATAATTTGTTCTCTGTGATGCAATTGCTTTTATAAAACGGTGATTGATCTATTTGTTGTGACATATTTGTTGTAGCTTTGCTAAGTATTCTTCATTAGTATTATTTTTTTAGTGGTCAGTCACAAATTTTGAACAAATGCTGTAATATTGAACAGGATTAGCTTGCGGGCCTAACAAATCATTGTCCTCTCATGGGACTTTGTTCTCTAGGAATAATAAATCTTTCAAGTCATTTGTGTTTTTGTTGGTTTTTAATTTTTTTTTTAATTTTTTTAATTTTTTTAATTTTTTTAATTTTTTTAATTTTTTTAATTTTTTTAATTTTTTTAATTTTTTTTAATTTTTTTAATTTTTTTTAATTTTTTTAATTTTTTTAATTTTTTTAATTTTTTTAATTTTTTTAATTTTTTTAATTTTTTTAATTTTTTTAATTTTTTTAATTTTTTAATTTTTTTAATTTTTTAATTTTTTAATTTTTTAATTTTTTAATTTTTTAATTTTTTAATTTTTTTAATTTTTTAATTTTTTTAATTTTTTTAAAAATTTTTAAAATTTTTAAAATTTTAAAATTTTTTATTTTTTTTTCGTAATCCCTTTTCTTGTGGCCTGGGTCTTTTAGTAATGAGTATGTCTCATGTGCACTGGAAGTTGATCTTTTTTATATTTTTGGATTAGAAAAAGCAGAAAAGGGAGCAGATGTAAACTTTTATGCATGGGTGCCTTGGTTTGGCGTATTTGATTGCTTAAATTAGGATTCACTTTTTTGACATGTAAGTTTTTTCTGGCCTGTGATATGTTTATTCAAGGTAATTTGTTGTCGTTGGTTTACATCCAGCATTACTTAAATGATTAGTCCGGAGTTGCTGAGAATCAGGAGTATAAATACATGAATTGTCATAATGGAGCAATTGTTGCCTTGCAGTAAATGGCACTTATTCTATCTCTGAGAAAAACATTTAGTGCGTAACAAGTAGTTATATCGTATAATTGTTATTATGATAATTTGTCAGACTTCTTGAATTCACATGGGGTGTGAGTTCTTTCTTTATGAAATACTAAATCTTGGAGCTTGTGATGTGCATAGAAGGGCTATGCTATGAGGATAACTATAATTTGTGTCCAGTGAAATAGAGGAATGAGGATAATTACCACCAAGTGGAAGATCCATCCCCTGGAAAAATTTAAAAAGGGAAGAAAAAGAAAAAAAGAATGCTGTTGAGAGGAAAGACAAACCTTATTTATTTTCTTTTGGTATAACAAGAAAAGATAACCATCTTATGAGATGCGAAAGATTTGTTCTCTAAAATTCAAGCATTCTGTTCACAATGTAGAAGTCCTGGTACAATTTCAGAGCAACTTCAAGATCTTGTAGGGGGCCAAAACCTTAAACTTAATGATTGAAAAAAAAATGAAATCATTAGGATTCTAAGTGAACACATCATTCTCCAAATATGACAAATAATTCAATTAGCAATCTCAGGCTGTTGAAAAGTGGAGGATCAGATGGTTTCTGGCAAATCACAAACATGAGGAGATCTAGCCGAATTTAATCTTGTCATTTGCAGCAATTCAATTGTGGTCATTTTGTTGATTAAGAAAATCCAATGCATGTTGAATGTTATGTGTAAGAGAAGAATGCTCAAATTCGCCTGCATCCCAGTGCCATTCTATAAATAAAGGGTTGTGGTTAGATATAATGCCAATGCACTGAGTACTGAACAAATGGACAAAAGGGTCTATAATCTACATTTAACATGTAATCCTATTGGAACAGAGCTATTCATAAGCTGTGGACGATTTGACCCAGATGAGTTTTTAAATATTCTTGGCTTGGGTCTATAGGAAGTTCAGAAGAGCTTTGGATTTATTTATTTTAGTGATTGCATTTGCTTGAAACACTTATGCTGTCATTTATAAACCTTGACCAAAAACTATGGCTGTTTTACAAGCCCCGTTGGTGGTCTATGTTAACATTAGAAGGTTCTTCCTTTTCTGTTTCGTTGGGATAAAATTTTGTATTTTGATGGTGACAGAAATCTCTGGCTATAAGACTCATTGTGTTTTACCTAATTGTGAAATTGATCTAACAATTTGTATTTGTATTGCTGACCTAGTGATCAGGTTTGAGCAGATGGATTTGCTTTAAGAAATCTATGTCTTTTACATTTATATTTTTACAATTAACTTCGGGTCACGTAGTTGGGTGATCAGTTATTTTTAACGCATAGTGAGAGATGCTTTAGTTAAAATTATGATGGTGCTATATGATAATAAAATATTAAAAATAGCAGACCACATTGATTATTACGTGTTATGCAAATGTATAGGATTTTGGAAATATAACCAGAAATTATATTTAGTTTCTGTTGATGTGTAAACTTACACAAGCAAGTTAGCATTTTGGATGCAAAGAATTTTGTATGGCATATAAAACCAATTTTAAGTTACACTTATTTAATAGGTTGCTGATTTCTCACACCAAAAGAAAACCTTGGATCTTCTGTGACCTACTGTGGAATGTTTGTATCCTTCATTGTAGGATCTCTATGAAAATTGACCAATAATACCAGCATTTTACTTTTATATACCTTTGGGAATGGTGAAGGAATTTTGTCAATGGTTTCCATTGACCATAACTCTTTACTTCTAGGAACCTTAAATATCGTCTATATATTCCCAATATTTCAACTTATCAGCAAAAGGTTAAACAGTGTTGCTCTGTTGATTATTAAGAACATTTAAGTTTCACCAACACATTATGCGCTTTGCATTCAAGAAATCTACTTATCACATTGAGATAGATTATTATCATATTTGTTTGTGAAGGTGTTGATGAGCCGAAGCAGATCTGAAGTTAGTTTCCTTAGCTGGAAAGATATGTGGCCATAAAATAGGGATTAAGTGGAATAGAATTGACCGGATGGTAGATTCCTGGAAATACCTGTTTCTTCCATATTTTGCTTCCAGCTGTCATATATAATCTTTCCTTAGCAACTGCAGCTACAATTATATTTCTATTTGCCAACTCTCTGGAGTTTGGAGCATACATTTCCGATTTGAAGTTTGTCTTATGAGTACCTAGAATGAAATTGTGAGCTTTAGCTTGCTATCTGTGTACTCTACCTGCCTTGCACAAGATATTGACCTTTTGTCCTGCACCAAGTTAAGGTGCACAAAAGCTTTATTTTATTGCGTAAATTCATTTATATGTCCTTTTAGAATTCAGATTTTCATAGTTGATACAGTCTCTGAGAGTGCTTTTATTGCATAAACTCGGGAATCCTGCTGATTGTAACGAAATTTGTCATTTGTATCTTTTAAGAGTGAGTTGTGGTATCACTGTATGTTCACTAGAAAAATATTCGTGTTACAGGACCTAATCAATTTCAATTGTTTCTGGCTTTTTTCAACAGAAATGGCTTCAGGTGATGCCTCCATCAATGTTCATGAGCATGGTATTGTGCTTGATGAGAAGAAGAGGAAAGTCAAATGCAATTATTGTGGAAAAATTGTGAGTGGCTTCTCCCGTCTTAAGTGCCATCTTGGGAATGTGGGCACTGATGTAAAATCTTGTGACAAGGTTCCCGAAGAAATTGGCAAACTAATTAGAAAACAATTACTTGAAAGCAAGTGTTACCACCTAAGCAAAGAAATTGGGAAACTGTTGCACTACGATCTTCCATTGAAGAGAATTTGTACCCCTGGCTCCAGTAATCCGAAGCACCTTAAGCGTGATGCAACTGAGGCAGCTGGATCAGGAAGCAGAATCCCGTTTGAGACATCTACCACTTCAGAAGATGAAATTGAATGGGTTCCGGCTGTCAACAGAGACATAGAATCCATAAGAGCTGTTTGCCCCGGTGATAGTAAAGAGTCAATGCTGAAGCACATTCAGAAGTGCATTGGTAGATTCTTTTACGAAGCAGGCATTGATCTCAGTGTGGCAAAATCAACGAGCTTCCAACATCTTATTGATGCTACATGTGGCAGTGGTGAGATCGGGTTTTTTAAGGTCCCCGCTGTTGAGGAGCTCAAAGGATGGATCCTCGAAGAAGAACTTAGCGAGATCCAACAATATGCCAAGGAAATTAAAGTTTCCTGGCAAAGTACAGGCTGCAGCATCTTATTGGGTAGCTGGAATGATGAAAGCGGTAAAAATCTCATTTACTTTCTGGTCGACTGCCCAAAGGGGGTCATATTCCTCCATGCGTGTGACATTTCAGCTATCGCTGCAGATGTTGATGCCCTGCAGTTGATTGTTGAACGCGTTCTTGTGGAGGTTGGGGTTGACAATGTGGTTCAAGTTATCACTAACTCTACCTCAGGCTGCATGCGAGATGTTGGAAGGAGATTAACAGAGAAGCATAGAACCCTGTTTTGGACCGTGAGTGCAACGCAATGCATAGAGCTCATTCTAGACAGGATGAGAATGATGGACATAATCAAAAGTGTGCTTGATAAGTCCAGGACCATTACAGGATTCATATACAGCCACACAACAATTCTGAATCTACTGAGGGATTGTATAAGTGGCCGTGATCTGGTCAAGTCCTTCAAGATTAAGTTCGTTGTCCCTTTCTTAACCTTGGAAAATATGGTTTTAGAAAGAAAAAACTTGACAAACATGTTTATGTCACCTGAGTGGTGGACATTGGTTTGGGCGTGCGGGCCAGAGGGAAAGAAGGTAGCTGATTTGGTGGGGGACTCTGATTTCTGGACTGAGGCTGAAATAGTTTTGAAGGGTTGCATTCCTCTGGTAAACTTTTTGTGCTTAATCAATGGTAGGGATAAGCTATTAATGGGTGTTGCCTACGATGCTATGGACCAGGTGAAGGAAACCATAAAGAGAGAATTTGGAAACAAGAAAGAATTGTACATGCCATTCTGGGAAGTGATTGATGAGTTTTGGAATAAATATCTTCATAACCCACTCTGTTCTGCTGGTTACCTATTGAATCCGGCGTTCTATTATTCTAGGGATTTTTTTCTTGATGATGAAGTTTCTAATGATCTTTTCTCCTGTATCTCCCGGATGTCAAAAGACCAACAGACTAAAGACATCATAGTGCAGCAACTTGAGGCCTACTGGAAAGGTGAAGGTGCTTTGGCAAATGGGAGTACCATTAGCTGTAGATCTAATATTACTCCTGGTTGGTGAACTATCTTTCTATGTTCTGAGATCTTAATTTCTATTATGGTTATCATAACTGTATGACGGCAGTCTTAACAAAAACCTTAAATCGCAGCTGCATGGTGGGCACGATATGGAGAACAATGGCCTGAGTTGCGGAGGCTAGCTGTGCGAATTTTAAGCCAGACGTTTGATGGGGCATCAAGGTTTGATCTCAAGAAGGACATGGCAGATAAATTTCTTGAAGGGAGGAATCCATTAGAGCAGCAACGACTTAAGGACCTAACATTTGTGCATTATAATTTGAATCTTCAGCAATTTGAGTCTAGTAATTACAGTGATGAAATGAGTGAAAAAATAAACCCATTTGATCATTAGATTGTGGATGTTGAACCCGCGATTGGATCCCAAGATGTAACCACCACATGGATGGACTCGGACATGAAAGATATTACTAGTATCGGGAATAGGGGCCCCTGATGGTGGTGCATCTGCATCTTCTTCCTCCGAAGTCACGTTGGAAATGATGTGGGGTGTATTGGTTCAAATCCAAGGCCAACTGAATAGAATAGAGGATCGAAACTCACAGATGCTAGGCCAGTTGCAACAACTGGAAGCTCACATGCATACTATTAGTTCTTAAGAGGAAATCAGTCTGGACCCTCCAGCACCTCTTCCTCCTATCTTGACACCTCTCCTCCTCATGAGCTACTTCAAGAAACCCACACTTTTAGTTGTTTGATTATTTTCTTTCATTTTCTTATTTTTAGTATTTTTGATGTACTTGGTTGAACATTTTGCAATCAATATAATCAAGTATGCTTTATAGATGAGTGTTTTTTGGGGATGATCTACTTCTGAGTAATTATCTTCAAGTATTTTTTCATGAAACCCTCTAGTATGTTTTATGTTTTATGAATGAATGACTTTTACGTGCATTATCGCTTCATGAATGAGTTATGTTTCAAATTGCATCTAAGATGTAATATGCACGAGAAAAACAAAAGGGGGAGCTATTCGAATTATGGATAAACGGGGGAGAAATGAATTATATTTGGTTGTATGTATCTACATTGTATTTGGTTCTCCCCATTTTGTTGATGACAAAAAGGGGGAGAAAATTTAGTATGGTTTGAAGTATATTTTGGATGGTTTGGAATATAGTTTGGTTATGGTTTTATGGTAATTTAGTTTGGTTATGGTTAGTTTAGTTATGGTAATTTGAAAGGTAGTTAGAAGTCCATGTCTAAGTATTAAAACAAACTTGAAATCTAAGCACGAACAAGTTGGAGTTTTCTATGCATAAGATAATACCATAGATTGAGGGGGAGGGGTTTATTTCAAAAATCCAAATAGATTTTGTCCAATTTTTCAAGATTTTGTTATTATAAAAAGAGATAGATTGTTGAGTAAAATGTATTTTGATAATAATTAAATGTAAATAAAAATAATTAAAGTTAATTTAATATAAAATTAGAAAGTTAAAAAAAAATTGTCAGAATTAAACATAATGCAGCAAGTTGACTTACACAATAGAAATGACCTAGATCTAA
The DNA here is from genome assembly GCA_033439265.1 of Dillenia suffruticosa. Classification (NCBI taxonomy): domain Eukaryota; kingdom Viridiplantae; phylum Streptophyta; class Magnoliopsida; order Dilleniales; family Dilleniaceae; genus Dillenia; species Dillenia suffruticosa. Next base: position 15,917,032 of record JAVTVX010000001.1, read on the forward strand.
GTAAAAAAATTGACTTGCATGTTGCACAAGTCGACTCAACAATGCCTCAAGTCGCCCCAACCTTGAGACCATGTCGACCCAGAATTTGAAATTTGAAATTTGACCAAATATAGAACACCACAAGTTGACATGAGAAGATAGACAAGTTGACTTACTAATTTAGGTATCAGAAAATGAGTTCTTCAAAGTTTATAAGTCGACTTACATAAAATGACAAGTCGACCTGAAGAATCAAGCCTTTGGAATCAAAGTCTATAAAACATATAAGTCGACCTATAGGAATGACAAGTCAACTTACCTTTAGTTGAAAATGTATTCAAGTCGATCTAAGCTAAGAACATGTTGACCTACAAATAGAAAAAGGTTTAAGTTTAGTCGACCCATAAGTATGGTGATGAAGAAGTTGACTTGACCTTGAGACAAGTTGACCAATAAAATTTGATCACAGAAACACTAAGTTTGAAACATACCAAGTCGACTCAATAAGAGAAAGACAAATTGACCTAGAATAATGACAAATTGACCTATGAATTTTGTTCTCAAAAAATTAAGTTCTGAAACTTAACTAAATCGACCTAAAAGTAGACTGAGTCAACCTAACAGCATCAATAAGTCGACCCAAGTGTATAAATAAGTCAACCCGACAATTCATGTCTCATAAAGTCTATCTACAACATAATTGAGTCGACCTAGGAAGTGTGTAAGTTACTTAAGAAGATTTCTAAGATGACCTAGCATCGACTTATAGGATAGACAAGTCGACCTGAGAGGAGAACAAGTCAACCAACCAATATGACTCAAAAATTTAAGTCAAAAACAAATTGTGTCAACTTAGGGCAAAAACAAGTTGACTCATTAACATTCTTAAATCGACCTAATAAAGAATCAAGTCGACCATGTAGGAAATTCAGCAATATGATGTCGACTTCTTAAGAATTCAAAGGTAACCCAAATAAACACAAATTGACCCGGCAGAGAGCAATCCAACTCAATATATACACAAAATGCATATGAGTCGACCTGAGCAAGCTAAAACTTAAAGACAAGTCAACTCAAAACATGAAGAAGTTGACTCATTGTGTGTAACGGTTATTTGTTCAAAAAAACTATTCAAAAATTTAATGACATTTCAATCACTTTCAACAGCTACTGTGATGCATTAAATGGCCATTAGTGTTATTCAATAACTATTCACTCTTTACAACTATAAATACAACTCAAGTATTGATAGATGATGATTTTCGACCTTTGAAAGATCTAGCAAGCTTAAAGCATTCATCATCTGTTTTTAATCTTTCTATTGTATTTTTGTTCTAAGCTTGTAACGAGCATATTTAAAATTTAAAGTTTCAATTTGTACCCCAATTTCACTTTGTAATTCTTGTAAATGATCAAAAGAGTAGTCTTCTTAATTTGGGATTGAATTGTGTTGAGTGAAACAAATTTGGGTTTGCTTGCTCTTGGGAAAAACAAGTGTTGAGTGTTTGGAAAAAAATACTTGTAAGATTTTACTAGCACTTGTAAAGTTAGTTGTGTGCACTATTGGATAGAATAGTGGATTAGAAATTTAGATGAAGTTTAGGAGTGGATCTACACTAGAGAAATAGAACCACTATAAAAATCGTATCCTTCACCTTCTCTGCTTTAATCCTTTTATTAATCTCCATTTAATTTCCAGAAAAACCAAAAATTTTCAAATATTCTATTCATCCCTCTAAGTTGTTACACATATTGTCTTCAATTTACAAATAGATGGTGTTGGAGGTGGGTTTAGTCTCCACAAATAACTACTCCATAGACTTGAGGGAGGAATCGATGTCGGAGAGGTTCCTTATTCGTTCCAGAGAATTAAATCTATAAAAGACCGTAGGGGTGGCTCCGACAGAGAAAACTCCAGCGCTGAAGTTAGAAGGAGCAATGAATAAAAGAGAATCAAGCTGATGAGAGTTGTGTCTTAACTCTGTGTAGTTTTGTATGTTTTTTAGTATAGAGTTTCAAAACCTACTTGGCAGATTACCTCTGCATAATAAATATCGTGGCTGTCTGGTGGGTTCCGTATGCCCTTAGAGGTATAGAAACCCTAATTTCCTGGTAAGGATATTGATGAAAATCTTTTGAAATTATAGGGATTAAAGTCAAAGATTCAAAAGATTTTAAAAAGGTTTAAAATCCTTTTGATTAAGGAAAACTCAAGTAGTTATAGAGGTTCCCTACCTTATTGGGGGCGACTATCGAGATCTATTTCCTTCATGAGAGAAACTTTCCCGAGTTTAAGGGGAGATTCGTATTTAGTGTGGAGAGATTCGAATTTGTTAGAAATTTCTTCTTTACTTAAGTTGTACTTATCACATAATAGGGATGTTTGCATATAATGAGATATATCCACCGAGAAATGGGATAAATGAGAGGTACAGGGGACTGAGGACTATGGCGATCGAGAGAGCCAGAAGTTATAAACTAGTGCTTGATGGAGAGAGAATTCAATTGAGGAACTGAGATGATTGAGAGCGTATTCAATCGTTCATGGGCTTGATGTACACGAACAATTTTGTCTTTATTGTAATGGGCCATCATACCATATACCATCATTGGTCCCTCACTCATAATTGTTACTTAGTAGAAATGACATTTAGGAATAGAGAAAAAATCTGAAAGGGCCAGTAAACGAAAAGCTTTTTTGTTTAGTGACATAGGCATGAAAGTGGTGCATTTAATGTTGTATGTGTCTTTTCGGTTTTCATGAATCTTCTTTAATATGCTTCTTTATGATCAGTTGTTGTATCTTTATTTTAGACAGTCACCTTGTGAGAGAAAGAAGGGGAAAAGGAGACCGATGATTTTTAGGGTTTACAAAATTTTGGACAAAGCAAACATAGCAAGAGGTTCTGGTTCACATAAGTATTGTAAGATTAACGAAATTAATAGTGTAATGATAAAGAGGGAGTTAGAATCTATGCTAAAGGATAAGGGTCTAGGTGGTGATTTTCAGTCGACGTTGCCTATAGGTAGGGAAAGGCTTAACGAAACACCACGGGGTTGTATTCCATGTACATAAAATACGTTAGGTATGAATTGTAGGTGCCCTCGGAACCTTTGTTCGTTGCTTTGAGGGATTGGAATGCATTTTCGACCTTATTAATTCTCAATTTGTGGCGGTTGCCAGTTTGTTGAATTTTTGTCACTTAAAATTTGATTTTGAAATTCTGTTTTCTATCTTTCATTTGAGAAAGTATGCCATCGGGGGTCTTACAGAGGGCTGGTACTGCATTCAAATACAATGGCAATCGAAGTAGAAGTTTTTCTATAAGGTGACCCATGACAAATCATGGAGAAGCAAATTCTTTTTTGTAAAGTTTGCAAATAAGTATTTGATGCCATCATTGTTGATGGTTGATGCAAAGCCTTTTGTTGGGTTGAAGGCATCGACATCTTCCCGACATTCTAGTTTTCTTAAATCTGTTGGTAGTTTTCATAGGGTATCGAGTAGAGCAATGTGGGTGAATGCCTTTATTGAGAACAAAATGCTTAAATTAACTAGTCTTCTATTGAATGAGAAGATACAAATTCAAGAGTCGTTCATGTTTGGAGAAGAGGGCTAAGTGGCTTTCTGATGTTGTTGATTTTGTTGAGATTGATGACCTCGATCGGGTTACGACCATAAAGTCGATGAGGGCCCATGCAAAGGGAGCCCTAAAGAAGAGTGAGAATGAAGGGAGCACGTCTGAGGGTGCATTTCCAGATCATATTCTAGGAAGAAGAGAAGACTTGTCTGGACACAAGCAGTGGGGAAGCCAACGATTATGATAAATTGAGTTCGGCAGGCATGGTAGTTCTAATACTTGGGAATTCAATTCTTTTACTAGAAGGCATCGGAAGGAAGGAGGCCGATTAGAAGCTCCTTGCAACAGGTTGTTAGGATCATAGACTACCATAGATGAAAGAACAGGGAAAGAAAGATAAAGTCCATCAGAGGAGGGGTCAAGTAATGAGTGCCCTATCGCCACGCTTATTCCCAAAGGGAAAAGAAGCAAATTGATGTCCCTTGCTCCTAGCATTCAGAGGTAAGGGCTATTGGGGAGGCGCCCCCAATCCCTCCTTTAGCTGTAGAAGGTCGCAAAGCTTCTGGTACTGAAGCAGTAGTAGGAACAAAATCGAGTTCTTCGAGTACCCTTCAGGAGTACCTGTACGTTCAGAAGGGTAAAGGGGTGATGCCCGAGCAAACAGTCCCTTTTCCTTCTATTTTGGTTATCAAAACATTTGAAGGACAGAGGAACCGCCACTGTAAGCTGTGGTGACCACTATTTTTATTATCTTGACATCGCTGAAGCGAGAAGGTTCATTGATAGGCTCGATTTCCATCAAGAAGAGTCAGAATTAAACCTTTTGTTGAGGGAATAGGGTGATGAGTCCGTAGTAGCTCTTCTAATTCAGGCATGCTGATCTTGATAAGCTTTAATTTAACCTATCGCTTCTTTCCTGTTAATGTGACTTGTTTTTCTTTGTAGGCCATTGCCATGGCTGAATTTCAAGGATCATCTAAGGAGTCAATTGGATCATTTTGAAAAGGAGACCTCTCTGTTTCGAGCTAAGAAGGCCTAGGAAGAAGCTGAGAAAATAAAGGCAGCATCTGTTGCTCTACGTAAAAAGGAAAAAATGATAGAGATATTGTAGACTGACTTTGAATATTCGTATCATGTTATGGACGTGGCCATAGATGAGGGTGAGAAGTTGAGGGATCTCCTAATAGTAGGAAAGTTGGTCGACTGGCTGCTGAGGAGTTGGCATGAGAATGGGAGCAGGCATTTGCCGCTTCACGGAGTGAAGTCGTAGATTTGAGGGAGACTTACGAACGCAACCATTAGAAACTTTCTGAGAAGTTGCATCAAGCTAAGGAAACCATCTGCTGTTTAAGGGGTGGCTCGACTGAATGAGCTGAGTTAGTAGTTCCAATATGCCAAGTCCAAGTCTTGTCAAAGCTCTCAAGGGTGGCCCTTCTGAAGAAGTCATTGCTGTTGGTTCACGCATTATTGCTCTTCGAGTAGATCTTACCAACTTGTGGCAAAGACCAACAACTCCCTTTTCTCCCTGATTTGTTATTGTTTTTGTGCTTCTCTTTTATAATTCTATTCTATACTGATATGTTTTGGAAATGAAACAACTTCCTAAATCCACTTTTTTCATTTTTGACATTCGTGTTGCCAGCATATTGCTTTGTTATTTGATAATTTCTTTGAACAGGAGTGTCGAGATGATGTCCTGAGCGGGAACTATGAAAGTAGGTCCAAAACCCTTTGAAGGTTAGTGTTGAGTGAAATCTCATAATTTTATTGTCTCATAGTCTTATTCCTTGCTCCATGAGGCCTCGTTTATTACAGAAGGGGCGCAAGGCCTATATCGTGTCATAAGCTGAGAAGTTTCTTGAATTGCACTGGAATACTGTGGAGATATTGTTTGGAGAGTATGGTCAGGTGCCATGTCGAGCTATGTGAAAGTGTTGCAATAAGAGCATGTTTGGTATCGCGTTAAGAGAGGTTGAGGAAGTGTACTAAGGTATTGTAAAGGCCTTACACCTTTGGAGTACATGGTGTACCTAGAGTAAGATATTGCAAGGCATACCAGGCGTTGCGCAGATAGTACTCGGCAGTGTTATGCCTTGAACCATACAGCGTACGGAGCATTACGTCGACAGCACTCAAAGACATTGTGCCTTGAAGTGTATAGTGTACCAGGTATTATGCTGATGATACTTAGAGGCGTTGTGCCTTAAAGTATATGATGTACCAGGTGTTGCGCAGATGGTACTTGGAGGCGTAGCACCTTAAAGTGTACAGTGTACCGGGTATTGCGTCATTGGTACTCGGAGGTATTACACCTTAAAGATATATAGTGTACTAGGCATTGTGCCAATGATACTTGAATATATTGCACCTTGAGAATTTATTACTCATATTTTGTAATAACTATTTGTAACCAATATGAGTTAGTGCATTTCGTTAACATAATAAAATATGAAAAACCAAGACATTATTATTAAAGCGCTTGTAGAGAGAAAACATCAAATAAAAACTTCAAAAGGTGGCATAAGACCACCGACAAAATAGTGTAAAACATTGAGAAGGGTTTACTAAACAGGGGGAACCAAAGGATCTTGATCACAATTGAGCATTATGATGTCGAGGGGCATTTTGAATTTGATTTTCATATGTTTCGTGCTTGGTAATGCCTACAAAGCATTCAGCCTTGGATGGCCTAGAATAGCATTGTATGGTGACAGAAACTTTACCACATTAAAAGTGGCCATAGAGATGGAATGGTTCAACGGCGTTCCTAATGTCACAGGGAGAGATATGGCACCATCAAGATATAGCTACTCGTCTAAGATCCCTTTTATAGTTCCAACATGAGGTTACAGGTGTGCATGATTAAAACCCATTTGATTAAAGACGTCTTAATAAAGGAGATCGTAGTTCACTCCTTGATCATTGAATATTCTTTTAACTGTGTATTGGCCGATCATCGTTGTGATGATCAATGGGTCATCGCGGCTCGGATGGACTCCCATGAGGTCGTCATCATCAAATCATGTTATCAGTCTTTTTTGCTTTTATTATTTTCCAACATGAGCTGAGAGAACTTCCTTGAAGGCAGACGGTTCGGTCATTTAAAAGATTAGGGCCACTATCATCTCTTTTGAGTGGGGGTCCGCTTCTGTTACTATCACGCCCCGAACCAGAGTCGTGAACAGTCACCCATTACCCTGAATGCCGGCTATATTTTTACAAAAAATTGAATAGAATCTCCCCATATATCGGAAGTCTCCCATGTATAAGTAAACCTGTTTAAACCTATAAAATTTAAAATTATCATGTAAATAAAATAAAATGGTCATCCCGGCTTCACAACAACCCACCAACCACAGCAGACATCCAGAACAACGACAGACAAATTAAATTACCAACAATTATTGCCACAAACCTCTACTGTCATACCCAATTAGAGTATGAGTAGCCGCCACACTGAGCAGGTCTAAGTTTTATACAATTTATAATCAATTTTTCCAAATTAATATTCAAACACTACAATTTGCCGCAATGCAAATGAAATATGAGAGTTTCATAATTTAATGTACATAAATTATACAGTCAATCCCAAATAAATACACGATCAACTACGGACCTCAAGGTCAGACCTCACAGGATCAAAAATAAAGTGCGGAGCTCATATTTCAACTTAATTTAAATCTCACCCGTCGAAAAACACTAAAATCCGCCAATGAGCTACCAATTCCTCAAGAGCCGAAGTGTCACTCTAGCACAATAATCCTGTCTGAGGAGTGAAAGAAGAGGGGTGAGTATCAACGAAGATACCCAGTGAGTGAGGGGATTAATATCTAGTACTAATAGTGTAGGTAAACATTGAAATGTCAAATAATATCATTCATAATCAATAATTCAAATTTTTGCAATAAATCATGATATGTTCGCTAAAATGAATTCATTTATTCATTCACACGTTAACATACATATATGCATCCATTTAAAATCAAGTAGATCATAAAACAAACCGAAAGGATCCTGACAAAGGTCAACAATGACCAAAAATAGGCACATCGAGGGTTTTATTATGCAAAGAGTTTTCAAAAGTAGCTCTCTACCCCGACGTTGACCATGAGTTTGCTGTGGCTAACTCATTATCGTGTATAGGACCCCACTCGATGCTAGACGGTGGCGTCACATATGTTTTCCCCCTTATGTGGGTTCAACCAGCCACGCCTATAGTCATTAGTCATATGACGTTTGCGGATACCTCCTGCAGAAGCGTATCTGGGTAACCTGGTGTCTCTACAAACGCTTTTCGTAACTACAGAATTTATCAAATAATGCCATATCATCATATAATTTCAAGCTAGTAGGCATCCAATCCACATACCCAAATCAGCTCATCATATTCTCAAAACAATTCAAATCCGTATGCCAATATATTTCATTGAAATCATTTAAATTTAACAAACCAATGCAATGGTAGAATAGAAAACATTCTATTTCTCAAATCATGGCACAATTTCATTTCATTTCAAATATGGATGCATAATCGTAGAAATATAAGTACGACACTCCAATAATCAGAAAACAGATTTGAATTTCAATTCCATACGTCGAGACAATGCAAATAAAAAAAACTTGTTTTATTAAAAATATGATAAAATCATATTTCACTATTTCATGTAAGAGATTAGGGTTTCACTCACATCTAGGGAGGGTGGTCACTCCCTATTTTCAAAACAAATCCAATCTGACTTCTCGAGTCTCCAAAAAGATTTTCCTAATCAAATTATCATAATTTAATATCAAATAAAGCTTAACAAGGGATTTTTCATTTTTCTTTCCACTTTAATACAACCTTACTTTATCCAATTTCCTTTCTAGATTTCCGTTTTATCATTTTCGAATCATTTGGTTCACCAAAGATCAAATTTTCAATATTTCTCATTTTTTTTTTCTAATTTTCTTCGAATTTAACATATTTCAGAACATATATATAGCTTCCGATTCTAATTTCAACATAAATTCGATAAAATTTATTTCAAACATTCAAGTGATTGCATTTCTCTCTCACTTAGGGTTTCGCAAATCTCAGACCTATCTTTCGTTTGCTCGTCAAATTGGTTTAAAATCTGTAATATTTTCAAATTTGAATAATATTAGCAACTAACTCAAATTATAAATACCAAACCCTAGGACTACAACCAACATAGCCGTTACCTACAGTGAAGAAGCTGCGACCTAGGGTTTCTGCAGGGACTGCAGGTGAGCTCTCGAAGGAGACGGCTGGTAGCGGGCTCGCGGGCCATTGCAGGCTCGCGGGACGTCGCGGGCCGTCGTGGGCTGGCGGGCTCGTGGGCTGGTCTGCAGTTGTGCGCCCACGGGAGGTAGCTTGCTGTGGCGCACTTGCGCTCGTGTGGGAGAGATTGCGCAGGGGCGCGCTCGGCTCGCGGAAGGGCGGAGTAGTGGCGACGCTCGCGGGAGGAAGTCAAGGTGGAGGGGTGGTGGATTCGAGCGAATCTGAAGAAAGAGAGAGAAAACAGAGAAAGAAAGGGAAAGTTAAAGAGAAACCGAGAGATGGAATAGCATGAGGGAGAATGAGAGAGAGAGAAGGCAGAGAGGGGGTCGGTGGTGATAGTGGTGGGCGGTGGCAATGGCGGAAAGGGAGCGGCGGAGGGGTGGATCGCAATGGAGGCAAGGCGGAAGATGAAACGACAGAGAGAGAATTGGGAGAGAGAGAGAGAGGAAGAGAGAGGAAGAATTAGGGCTTTAAGCCCTAATTCGATTTTTTTTTTTGTTATTAATATTATATATTTTTTTATTTAGATAAATAGATTTATAAATAAATAATTGAGTAAATAATTAGATTAATAAATGAAAAAATATATTTTTCACATCACGAATTGGAATACGGATACTTTGCATATATAAAAAAAATTTGAATTAAAAACCCCAAAATCGAAAATCAATAAAATTAAAATTTCTCTCTACGTACATAAACTGAGAAATATTTTATTTAATTTAGGAACGGAAGTACAAAAGTACGGCACCACAGAACCGACATTACATTTTCTAACCCCCTAAAAACAAGTTTCGTTTTCAAAACTAAAAGAGGACTAAACAGCGAATAAATGGAGATACTGTCTCCTTATAGCCTCCTCGAGCTCCCAGGTCTCTTCCTTGACCTGGTCACTCCTCCACAAGACTCTAACTAACAAGACTTTCTTGCTTTGCAGCTTCTTGACATGCTGATCTAGAATAGCCACGGACTGAACTGGAAGACTAAGGTCCTCTCGTAATTCAACAGGTGGAGACTCAAGTACATGAGAAGGATCGGCTAAATACTTCCTAAGTACTGAGATATGGAAAATGTCGTGAATACGGGATAGTTCATCTGGCAACTCCAATCTGTATGCCACACTTTCGACCCTCTCAAGGATACGGAAGGGTCCAATATATCTGGGACTCAACTTGCCCCACTATTTGAACCGTATAACTCCCTTCCAAGGAGATATCCTCAAGAAAACCATATCTCCAGTGGCAAAGTCAAGAGGTCGCCGCCTACGATCGGTATATGCCTTTTGTCTGTCCTGGGCGGCTTTCATCCGCTCACGGATGAGCTTTACTTTATCTTTCGTTTCTTCAACTAACTAAACATTGCTGAGACGTCGCTCTCTGACCCATCCCAGCATATCGGGGTGTGGCACTTCCTGCCATACAGTGCCTCATATGGGGGCATCCCTTTACTGGCCTGATAGCTGTTATTATATGCGAATTCGACCGGTGGAAGGTGTTGATCCCAACTACCCCGGAAATCCATCACATATGCCCTCAGCATGTCCTCAAGGGTCTGAATGGTCCTCTCTGACTGACCATCTATCTGCGGATGATAGGCTGTACTAAAATTCAGCCTTGTGCCTATTGCCTCCTGTAACTTGGGCCAAAACCTAGATGCGAATCTAGGATCTCTATCTGATACTATCAACACAGGTACTCCATGAAGTCTAACAATAGTGTCAATGTAGAGACGTGCCAACACTTCCAAAGAGAAATCGGCACAAATAGCAATAAAGTGGGCAGACTTCGTAAGTCTATCTGCAATCACCCATACGGTGTCATACCGTGCTGAAGTCCGAGGCAGTTCCACCCCAAAATCCATCGTGATATATTCCCACTTCCATTCAGGAATGGGGAAGGACTGCAATGTACCAACCGGCCGCTGATGTTCGGCCTTCACCTATTGGCAAACTAAATATCTAGCCACAAAATCTACGATCTCCCTTCTTTTCCCGGGCCACCAATAACTATCTCAGATAGTCCGATATATTTTTGTGCCGCCTGGATGCAAGGCATAAGTGGAAGAATGAGTCTCCTCAAGAATAGCCCTACGAAGATCGTTATTGGCGGGAATGCAAGCCTGCTCTCTGTATACAACTAGTCCATCATCGCAATCTCGGAATTCTCCACTCTCGCCTCTGCTGATCTTCTCAAGAATACTCTGGAGCTCCTCATTTGACCCCTGAAGCTCTTTAATGCGATTAAGTAAAGTCGGCCTCACCTCAAATCGAGCTACTGGTACTCCTTGATCATTACTAGTCAAACTGACTTCGAGTGTACGGAGTCCCATTAAGCAAGAGAGGTAAGCACTCTCTGTCATAGTAGAGGGAGAAGAGGAGGATGATGACTTTCGGCTCAATGCATCCGCTACCACATGTGCCTTTCCCGAATGGTAATCAATGATAAGGTCGTAGTCTTTCAATAACTCCAACCATCTCCTCTGTCGGAGGTTCAACTCCTGCTGGGTGAACAAGTACTTTAGACTTTTGTGATCCGTGAATACCTTACAAGTCACCCCATATAAGTAATGTCGCCATATCTTCAAGGCAAAGACTATGGCGGCCAACTCAAGATTATGTGTCGGGTAGTTTGACTCATGCTTCTTCAACTGCTGAGAATCATATGCAATGACCCGACCATCCTGCATCAGAACACAACCCAATCTTTATCGGTTAGCATCACTATACACTGTATATTCCCAACTGCTAGTGGAAAGGGATAAAATAGGAGCAGATGTCAACCGTTGTTTGAGCTCTTGAAAACTCGTCTCACAACGGTCATCATAAACAAACTTGACCCCCTTCCGGGTCAATTTAGACAACGGAGTGGCTACCCGAGAGAATACTTCTATAAATCGGTGATAATACCCGGCTAAACCGAGAAAACTACGGATCTCGATAACTGTTTGTGGCTACTCCCACTTCAATATAGCCTCAACCTTTCGCAGATCAACATAAATACCTTCCGCGGAGACAATGTGTCCCAAAAATCCTATCTGTCTCAGCCAAAATTCACATTTCGAGAATTTGGCATATAGCTGCTTCTTACGGAGTATTTGTAGTACTACCCGAACGTGCTGAACATGATCTTCATCACTCCGTGATTACACCAAAATGTCATTGATGAATACGATGAAAAACCAATCCAAGAAATCATGGAAGACTCGGTTTATCAAATTTATAAAAGCAGATGGGGCATTAGTCAATCCAAATGGTATGACTAAAACTCATAGTGGCCGTATCGGGTGCGAAAAGTTATCTTGGGCATATCTCCGGCCCGAACCCTGAACTGATGATAATCGGAACGGAGATCAATTTTCGAGAAACCGTAGCTCCCTGCAGCTGATCAAACAAATCATTTATACATGGTTGGGGATATCTATTTTTTATTGTGGCTTTGTTTAACTGTCTGTAATCCACACAAAGCCAAAGCGCACCGTGTTTTTTCTTTACGATTAACACCGGATCACCCCAAGGTGAAGTGTTTGGGTGAATAAACCCCTTGTCTAGGAGTTCTTGCAATTGAATTTTAAGCTCTCTCAGTTCAGCAGGTGCCATTCTGTATGGCGAAATAGAAATAGGATTGGTCCTCGATACTAGATCAATCTCGAAATCGAACTTTCGAACTGGTGGTAATCCGGGAAGCTCCTCGGGGACTACCTCTGGAAACTCTTGCACCACAGGGATATTTTTAAGTCTCAATCCCTCAACGGTGGTGTCGACAACATAAGCCAAATAAGCCGCACTACCATGGCGTACCAAGTTTTTGGCCTTCATAACAGATATAATATAGCGGGACAATATTCGTCTCTTGCCCCGGAATACTAATGGTGGCTGCCCGGACCTCCGAAACTTAACCTCTTTCATGAAACAATCCACAGAAGTCCAGTGTAAACTCAGCCAATCCATCCCTAGGATGGTATCAAAATCCGTGATAGGGAGCGGAATTAGATCTGCCTCTAATATCGCCTCCCCAATACTGACCTTACAGCCCCTATAGATTGTATCTCAAATGATATACTTGTCAATAGGAGTGACTACCATAATTTCTTCATCAAGTGGCGAGAGAGGTTTATCAGAATGGCGAGTTAACATATCGCTCACATATGAAAAATTCGACCCGATATCTATAAGAATACGGGCGTTGATACCAAATATCCGCACGGTACCTAAAGATAGGAAAAAGATTAAAAATATTTAAAATGCGAAGAAAAGTAGACATATTTATATATATATCAAACCAGTTAAGTTTTTAAAAGTTTAATTAGTCAAAACTGTACATCGATATCATGATATACAAAAAACTCATACAGAATTACAACAAAAGTACTACACTGAGGGATCTGCGGGAGGATTACCCATAATAAAATCAGAGTTTGCCTGTGCGTCCTCCTACGTCATCGCAAACACACGAGCCTGGGCCCTAGGCTGCTGTCGCGACTGTCCTGTCATTGTATTACTCCTGGCTGTAGTCTGAGAAGCTGTAAGAGCTGAGTGCGCAGGTGCCCCCTGCTGGCCTGTGCCAGAAGTACTAGTACGACTCTGCAAAGTCGATCCTCATCGACCTAAATCTGGGCAGACACTCCTAACGTGATATTGCTTCCTACACTGGAAGCAAATAACTGGTACTCTACATGCCCCAAAGGCATGGTAGCTGTCGCATCTACGGTAGAAAGACTGTCTCTATATAGTAGACTGTGTAAAGACACTAGGGGCTGGTGCCCCAAAACCCTGTGGTCGAGGCCCCTGTTCCGATCCTACTGGTCTGAAGCTAGAAGAACCTCCAGGACATCCAAGACCTCTACCTCTCTTCGAAGACTATCCACCATGTGACCCAGTCTTCCTCTTCTGGTGACTCTCCCTCTGTCGAGCGTCAGCTCGAACGATCTCCTCCTCCCGATATGTTGAATCAATCACCTTTGATAGTATAAAAGAGGGAGTCACCGTCATATACTTCCTGATACTCAATTGGATGCCATTTTCAAACTTGAATCTCATCTAAACGGGTGTAGCCATGTCGGGGACGAACACTGCTAGTCGTCTGAGCTCAGTCTCGTACTCTTAAACTGATCTCGTCCCCTGGCGTAAGTGTAGGAACTCCGTCCTCATTCGGTCCTGTTGGAACGGGGTGAAGTAGTTGCGATCGAACTCTCGTAGAAAGTCCTCCGACCGCAGGGTCTGTGTAACACTGTCACGGATAGCCTCCCACCACGAGAGGGCATCTCTGTCGAGGAGTCTCTCAGCAACTCTCAATTTGAGCTCCTCTAACAACCACAAATCCGTAAAGATCTTACGAGTCCTGTTGATCCAGTGCTTCGCCGCTACGGCATCACTGAATCCTGAAAAGTCTATGCATCCGAGCTGCCGAGACTCTTTCACCAACTGAGTGAGCTCGTGGATGCACCTCAAAGTAGTCGACGTCTCATCGGTCGGAGTAGAAATAGAAGGATCGACCATCGAAAGAGGAATCGGTGCCGTAGGTGTAGGTACAGCCGCAAGTGCGGTCGCTGGAGTCTGTAGTGGAGGTGGTGATATCTACGCCCCATATCTACTATACCACTTCTGCGACTGCCTCAAGGCATCGAGTGGTGGTGGAGGAATCTCGACTGTACCAGCCGGTAGAGGTGCTGGGGTGGCACTGGAGAAGGTGCGTGAGTAGAAGAAACACCATCCGGTACTCGTGGAGCCTCAAGTCCCCTAGAAGCCTCAGGTACTGAGGGACTCTCCGGTGGTGTACCGCGCCTACCACGTCTAAGTGGCATAATTTTGCAAAGAAAGTACCATTTCATTAGATATAAGCAAGAATTAGGGTTAGTTACCAGGTAACTAACCCCCTAAAAATAGAATTCGAGTTATGAATGAAGGTATTCAAATACAGAATCATGGAATGTATGTCTCGTATATCGTACCCTTTACAATAAATGATCTTATATGCCTATGACTGTATACAAGACTTTAAATGACTGTATGAAACTCTCTAATACATTGAAGACTTTTAAACGTATTTGAGAAGACTTTTACTGTTATCTTTTCTCTAACCTAGACACTCTCATACCAATAGAACTGTCACACCCCGAACCAGAGTCGTGAACAGTCGCCTGTTGCCCTGAATGCCGGCTGTATTTTTACAGAAAATAAGACAGAATCTCCCCATAAATCGAAGGTCTTCCATGTATAAGTAAACATGTTTAAACTTATAAAATTTAAAATCATCTTGTAAATAAAATAAAATGGTCATCCCGGCCTCACAATAACCCACCAACCACAGCAGACATCCAGAACAACGCCAGACTAAGTAAATTACCAACAATTCTAGCCACAGACCTCTACTGTCATGCCCAACTAGAGTATGAGCAGCCGCCACTGAGCGGACCTAAGTTTTATACAATTTATAACCAATTTTTCCAAATTAACATTCAAACACTACAATTTACCTCAATATAAATGAAATATGAGAGTTTCGTAATTTAATGTACATAAATTATATAGTCAATCCCAAATAAATATACGGTCAACTACGGACCTCAAGGTCAAGACCTCACAGGATTGAAAATAAAGTGCGGAGCTCATATCTTAACTTAATTTAAATCTCATCATCGAAAAATACTCAAATCCGCCAACAAGCTACCAATTCTTCAAGAGCCGAAATGTTACTCTAGCACAATAATCCTGTCTGAGGAGAGAAAGAAGATGGGTGAGTATCAAGGAAGATACCCAGTGAGTAAGGAGATTAATCTCAAGTACTCATAATGTAGGTGAATATTAGAGTGTCAAATAATATCATTTATAACAAATAATTCAAATTTTTGCAGTAAATCATGATATGTTCGCTAAAATGAAATCATTTAATCATTTACACGTTAACTTACATGTATGCATCAATTTAAAATCAAGTAGATCATAGAGCAATTCGAAAGGATTCTGACAAAGGTTAACCATGACCAAGAACAAGCGCATCGGAGGTTTTATTATGTAAAGAGTTTTCAAAAATAGCTCTCTGCCCTGACGTTGGCAATGAGTTCGCTGGGACTAGCTCATCATCGTGTATAGGATCCCGCCCGGTGCTAGACGGTGACGTCACACACGTTCTCCCCCTTACGTGGGTTCAACAGGCCGCGCCAATAGCCATTAGACTTATGACGTTTGCGGATACCTTTTGCAGAAGCGTATCTGGGCAACCCGGTACCTCTACAAACGTCTTTCGTAGCTATGAAATTTATCAAATAATGTCATATCATCATATCATCTCAAATTAGTAGGCATCCAACCCATATAGCCAAATCATCTCATCATATCCTCAAAACAATTCAAATCCGTGTGCCAATATATTTCATCGAAATCATTTAAATTCAACGAACAAATGCAATAGTAGAATAGAAAACATTCCATTTCTCAAATCATGGCACAATTTCATTTCATTTCAAACATGGATGTATAATCGTAAAAATATAAGTACGATACTCCAATAATCAGAAAACAGATTTGAATTTCAATTCTATACGTCGAGACAATGCATATAAAAAAAACATGTTTTATTAAAAATATGATAAAATCAGGTTTCACTATTTCATACAAGAGATTAGGGTCCCACTCACATTTAGGGTGGGTGGTCACTCCCTATTTTCAAAACAAATCCAATCTGACTACTCGAGTCTCCAAAAAATTTTCCCTAATCAAATCATCACAATTTAATATCAAATCAAGCCTAACAAGGGATTTTCCTTTTTTCTTTCCAATTTAATACAATCTTAATTTACCCAATCTGCTTTCTAGATTTTCGTTTTATCAATTTCGAATCATTTGGTTCACCAATGATTAAATTTTCAATATTTCTAATTTTTTTTTCTAATTTTCCTCGAATTTAACATATTTCAGAACATATATATAGTTTCCGATTCTAATTTCAACATAAATTCGATAAAATTTATTTCAAACGTTTAAGTGATTATATTTCTCTCTCACCTAGAGTTTCGCAAATCTTAGACCTAGCTTTCGTTTACCCGTCGAATTGGTTTAAAACATGTAATATTTTCAAATTTGAACAATATTAGCAACTAACTCAAATTCTAAATACCAAACCCTAGGACTACAACCAATATAGCCGTTACCTGCAGTGAAGAAGCCGCGACCTAGGGTTTCTACGGGGACTGCAGGTGAGCTCTAGAAGGAGACGGCTGGTCGTAGGCTCGTGGGCCATTGTAGGCTCGTAGGCTGGTGTGCTCGCTGGCTGGTGGGCTGGTCTGCAGTTGTGCGCCCGCGGGAGGTAGTGTGCTGTGGCACGCTCGCACTCATGCGGGAGAGATCGCATAGGGGCGCGCTCGGCTCGCAGAAAGGCGGAGCAGCGGCGGCGCTCGCGGGAGGAAGGCGAGGAGGAGGAGTGGCGGAGGGGTGGTGGATTCGTGCAAATCCGAAGAGCGAGAGAGAGAAAACAGAAAAAGAAAGAGAGAGTGAGAGAGAAACCGAGAAATGGAATAGCGAGAGGGAGAGTGAGAGAGAGAGAGGGGAGAGAGGGGGGTCAGTGGCGATGGCGGAAAGGGAGCAGCGGAGGGGTCGATAACAATGGAGGGCGAGGTGGAAGAGGAAACGACGGAGAGAGAATCGGGAGAGAGAGAGGAAGAGAGAAGAAGAATTAGGGCTTTAAGCCCTAATTCGTTTTTTTTTTTGTTATTAATATTATATATTTTTTATTTAGATAAATAGATTTATAAATAAATAATTGAGCAAATAATTAGATTAATAAATGAAAAAATATATTCTTCACATTATGAATTGGAATACGGATACTTTGAATATATATAAAAAAATTTAATTAAAAACCTCAAAATCGAAAATCAATAAAATTAAAATTTATCTCTACATACATAAACTAAGGAATATTTTATTTAATTTAAGAATGGGAGTACACAAGTACGGCACCACAGAATCGGCGTTACAGTTACGCTGGCTGACCAGGGAGTAGGAGGATTGTCTTCAGAGGAGGGAGTCATCGAAGGTGGGTGCCTGACCTATATGCGTAGGATCACCCTATTCACTTGATCCCCAGTAGATCTCAAGCCACATTGCCTGCTCATCTCATCTCCCCGTTTCTCTCCCTGTAGTTCTCGGTGAGAGTTACCTTGACGGTGATCATGGATAAACCTATGGAGTTTACCATCTTGGACTAGCATTTCGAGCTCATCATTTAATTTTGGACAGTAATCTATTAGGTGACCATAATCTCAATGGAAATGACAGTACGGCGTTCGGTCGTTCCTAGAGTCATCACCTGGAAAGCGTTTTAACCACTTGACATATGGCTTGTTTCTTTTTTGCAGTAGGATCTGA
This sequence comes from Dillenia suffruticosa, assembly GCA_033439265.1. Taxonomy (NCBI): domain Eukaryota; kingdom Viridiplantae; phylum Streptophyta; class Magnoliopsida; order Dilleniales; family Dilleniaceae; genus Dillenia; species Dillenia suffruticosa. The sequence continues at coordinate 15,935,234 of JAVTVX010000001.1, forward strand.
CTCGATGTTTCATTTAGAAGTGTATAGTGATTGAACTTACGATGACGCGGGAGCGCTAGTCAGTCCTTATGGGGGAGTGTTGTCGAGGAGAGTGTCTACATTCATTCCTGCTGGGTTTACTTCGACGCCTATCAAATGCTTCCGCTTCCTCAGTGGCTATGCACTTCTTGACATGCGAGTAGAACTCCTGTATTGTGGCTGAGGTTTTTTTTATTGAGAGGCTGCAATCTAGTTAGCAGTGCCACCAAAGCAATAGATTGGTCCAAGCTCGAAACTCTCATCGTCCCTTTGTTGTAGTCAAAGGATGGAAATAGATTTCCTCTTGGCCTTATAACTGATCACGAAGTAGGCCTTAAATTGCTCCCTTAACTAGGAGAAACGCGTGATACTAAACGTCAGTAGGAAGTTGAACCGTGTCAGACCATTCCTCTTCAGAGTCATGGGGAAGTGCTTGCACATGGTGGCGTCAGACATGTCTACTGAGATCATCACCATTATGAAATGGGAGGCGTGATCTTAGGGATCAGTCGTACCACCATACCTTTCTTTGGGGAAAGGAGCACATTTCTTGACATTGGTTCTGTAGAAATCTTCGAGTCAAAAGGCAAAACATTGGCAGTGTATTGAATGACCTCATTTCATCTGGTGTTGGCACGTCTCAATTTGGTAGCCACAAGATCCTCCACATGATTCCTTAAATCGTTCGAATCGTGCTAAGAGGTTGTCGAAAGTTCTCGGTTCCCTCAGGGGTTGAAGCCTATGTAAGCATGATTGCTCCAATCTCTGGGGAGAGGTTAATCTTTCTTACCGGCAGGCATGATTTATATCTTCCAATTATCTGCTCATATCTTAAAGTTTTGATTCGAGTCTCTCCATTTGGGAGCAGTGAGCTCTGTTGGGAGAGGCTGGAATAGGGATTGGAATCGGCTGGTTTTGTTGTTGTGCGACTTGCAGTCAGGTCTCTCCTTGAGGAGGTGGTCTCATTGGTTGAGTTTGGGCGACGAGAGCATCTATTGGGTCAATTGGGGCTGTCAGCTGAACGAGGTCCATCGGGGTAGACATCCGCCCATCCACCACAGACAATGGGATAGGGTACAAAATGAGTATCTTCCTAACCTATTCCCACAGACAATGCCAATTTGTTGGAGATGAGTTTAGTCTACATAGATAATTGCTTCGTAGACCTGAGGGAGGAATCGAAGCAAGAGAGTTTCTTGTTCGTTCTGGAGAATTAAACCTATAAAAGATCGCCGGGGGTAGCTCTGACAGAAAAGACTCCAACGCTCAAACCAAAAGGAGCGATGAATAAAAGAGAATCAAGCTAAGGAGAGCTGTGTGTTATCCCTATGTAGTTTTGTGTGTTTGTTGGTATGTTTGTTGGTATAGAGCTTTATAACCTACATAGTAGGTTATCTCTGTATAGTATATATATCGTGACTGTTGGGTGGGTTCCGTATGCCTTTAGAGGTACAGAAAGCCTAATTTCTTGGTAGGGAGATTGATGAGAATCTTCCAAAATTATAGGGATGAAGTCAAAAATTCAAAAGAATTTAAAAAGGTTTAAAAACCTTTTGATTAAGGAAAACTCAAGTAGTTATGGAGATTCCCTACCTTATTGGGGGCGATTACCGAGATCAATTTTCTTTATGAGAGAAACTTCCCTGAGTTTGGGGGAGATTTATATTCGGTGTGGAGAGATTCAAATTTGTTAAAAATTTCTTTCTTTACTTAAATTGTAGTTATCACGTAACAGAGATACTTGTGTATAATGAGATATATCCACCAACGGGGTAGGATAACTGAGAGGTATAGGAGATTGAGGACTGGGGTGATCCAGAGAGCCGAAAGTCATAAATTAGTGTTCAGCTAAGAAAGTATTCAATCGAGAAACTAAGAGGGCCAAGAGCGTATTCGATTGTTCATGGACTTGATATACACGGACAATTTTGTCCTTACTGTAATGGGTCGTCGGACATTGTACGATCAAAAGGCATATTTATCTATAAAATAAGTTAAAAATTGATATTATATAAATAATCTCATTGTAAATTTTATTTAATTTTAATTAAATTTAATCTCAATTTTTGAAAAAATATCTCGTAGTATCTCTAGAGTTGGCAATCGATCTTTCTAAATCGAACTTTATAAAATTCGGGCCAAGCCCGTTAAAAATTTTATGGGCTTGAGCTCGAACCCGAGCCCGATTCAAGAAAACTCGAACAATCAAGATTCAAGTTTGGCCCAAGATATTTAAGAGGCCCTAGGGCCCATTTCGAATTAGACTCGAGCTCATTTTAAGCCCAAAAAACCTAGAGAGAGTAAGAGAGAGAAAGAGAGAGAGAGAGAGAGAGGGTAGGTGAAAGGTCGCTTCTATACAAAAAAATGAAAGACATGATTCATGAATGCATCCACTTCTCTCCTCATTATAAATAAAAAAAAAAACAAATATTTAATTTTAAACAACCGAGCCCACGTTGTTCCGGCACGTAATTAAAACAACCCTAAATAATGGGCAGGTCTAGCTCCGGTTGGTCCTGCCCAATTGCTGGTCCTAAGTACCTCTGAATATTAGTAAAATTTGACATTAAATAGACCCATTTGATAATTGGATTGCGGACGATGAACCTGTGATTGGATCCCAAGATGTCACCACCACATGGATGGACTTCGACATGAAAGATATGACTAGTATCGATGGGAATGGGGACCCTAATGAGCAAGACCATCTTGCTTTATTCCAAAGGAATGATTATAACGGATCGTACTCTCATATGATGTAGCTGCTCTTTTTTTTTTTTTTTTTGGTTGCTCCAGGTTGCTTCAGATGGAAGAGTACAGTTTATAGGTGTTGAAGGGGTACAGACCCGCATCATTGATTTTGGAGTACAGACAATGAATAGAAGGTGAAAATTATGGAGATGTCCAAGAAGATCTGCATCATAACTGACGCTGCTCCATATTGTCTCCATTTGTAGAAATGGCAAAATTGTATAGACCTTAGCTCGTATATGGAATGCTAGTTGATTTAACTGTTAATATGCGTTGCAGCAATTCATGTCTGTTTGATTATTCCTCTTCTTCTCCTGCACCCATTGCTTGCAGCTTGTTTGTCTGTAATAGGAGTGCAGCTCGTTGGTGCTGGCGCTCCCATCGGCTATGCTATGTAACTAAAGTTGTTTCTCACCATCTCAACAATTCTCTCACTGATCAAACCGAGTGCCTGAGAAAAGCTGTGGTTTGCCTAGGATCATCTGAAATTTCCGTTGTACTTGTAACCATATTACATGTTGAACGGCCAAGTTCTCTCCCAGAGTCTTCTGTCAATCTCTCCCAGAGTCTTCTGTATCTCTTATTCTTTGGTTTTTTTTTTTGTTTATTTTAACACTAATTTCTGGAGAATTTTTGCTTTATTTCCTTTATTTGCTCCCATTAAAGGTTCTTTTGCATTAGTTGGCATCATGCAGCCTTAGAGCCTCACTTCTTTGTGTACTTTTTTAGATTCTATACGAAACTGCGCCCTTCTGCATCTGTCCTTCCGGATACGTTCAGCTTGTGTTAGCTGGCACTAGACCTTATACGATTTTTTTTCTTTCTTTTTTTGGCCCCGGGGGGGGGGGGCGGCACTAAGATTGATGTTGTTTTCACTTGTATCATTCGCGATCTTGATGACATTTATAATAATCTTTCACTCTCTTAGGTTCGGAAATTTTGAGATCTAAATGATAGGAGAGTCTAAATCTGATGCTCTCAGCCTCTCACCATTTGTTTTTTTCCCAAGGATCTCTCTCTCTCTCTCTCTCTCTTCCCCCCCCCCCCCCCAAAAAAAAACACACACACACACTTCCCATTACTCATTTAGACTTTTTCACGACACACACACCACTCTTCTTCTTTGTGTTTCTCCTTCGACAATTGAGTTTCAATTTTTTTTTTTAATTTCTTTTAAACTTTCGTCTTTTGATCAGAAAATAATAATGTATTATTTGACAAAATGGAGGTCAAGTTTTATCTCTCTCAACTACAAAATGACAACTTTGGTTTGGTTTTTCTTTTTCCTTTTTTTTTTTCTTCACTTTTTGCATCTTCAAATAATGATGAAAGCTACTTGTCCAATACAAAACTCCTTAAATGTAACCACGTCGTTCCATTTTATCCTACTCAAAACACTTCTCGACTTGCATCAAACAAGCAGAACAAAAAAAGGAACTTAAAAGGAATGAACGAAAATTTAGAAAAGAAGAAAGCAAGAAGAAATATTTTAAAAAAAAAATATTCTCAAATGACAGTCTAGTGGTACAAATTTCCTTCAATTCAAAATTTATAGATTTTCCATGAAAGTAAAAATCTGACATAATTGTTCAAACAAAGTGAAATGTGCTAGGAAGACTAGAGAACTTAATGATGACATAGGTTGATATATGTAACCTTATTTGATTATTTGACATAGAAACATATTTTTTTTTTATAAAAAAAAGGTCTAATACATTAATCTTAAAAAAAAAAAAGACTAATGCGAAAAATAATCTAAAGAATTTCCAAAATTGTTAATAGAAGATAGACATGAAAATTAAACAATTATAAATGAATATATACAAGAATTGATTTATATGAATAAAAAACACAACATTGCAATTGTTCTGATGGGTACCCTAATATTCTCTCAAGATTTGTAGCCCAAAATTTAGAAAATAGAATTTCATTTTGTAGGCAATGAGAAGTTGTTGAATTAACAAAACAAGCAAATATAAAAGGATCAAACACAACTTGCGGGGCATATCAATGGAAAAAGAAATTGCATGTGCAAGGTAAGGTTCCCCCGCAAACCATTAGATTTTCAATATAATTTATATTTTTCGATGGTAATGCCATTTATTTAACACAGCAGAAGAGTTTTTGGATATATTTCATATCATAAAAATGCATGAAAAATATAATTTCTAGAATAAGAATGAGTCACATGAATCATCCAAATCTATCTTATTATCAAAGCTAATGGACCTTTCCCCAGCTAGGTCTTCTTGTCCAAATAGATGCAAGATATATTGAGCGAAAGCATCAAAGAAGCAACTCAGCTCCAACATGAGATAGCAGAGATTCCAAAGTAGTTTATTTCATTCCTTGTTTTTCATCTGGAAGATGAGTTGAATAAGCTGATGGGAAACCCTCGTATGGATCATCAAAAGTCGCGTGATTGCAAGGACGTGAAAATACAATCTGCATTTCAAGAAGTTTATCATTTCATTTTCCAGAATTCTACAAAACTGAACATGGGGGCAGAGAGAGCATAGTTTCGGACTGCAAGCAGACTTGAGCATTCTTAATTGCATAAACTTGCCCCAATCTTATGATCAAGCTGAGCATGGATTGATAGGTCACATGATCCTCTTCTATTCGTGTAAAGCAACTGCTCAACAAGGAACTAAAAAATACGTGTTGGATGGTACTAGAATGCTACAATTTTGTGTATTTGTACAACATTCCGGTAATAATTTCTTTTAACTAGTGTCGCCTTGTTCAGCTAATAAAAATTGTTGAGGTGATATCAACAGAAAGGACCAAATCCCTTGGTACCAGGGTTGGGGGTGTTTATAGGTATGGGAAGAGACACTTCCATTGTATAACTCACCATTGAACTGAACAGCAATGAATTGTACCCTCTGTACTTCAGATCTGTCCCTTCCTGGCCCAAATCCGCCCTTTGCAAGCTCCAACCCCATTGGATCTGTTCCTTGTCAACCTAGACAAGGTAGTTTCGTTCTTTTTCTCTTCCTCTCTCTCTCGATCTCTGTCTCCCCCCGTCGATCCAGATCATAGATTTCCCCGTTACTCCTCTCTTGCCATATTGTTTTCTCACCTTACGCCTTGCGAAGCTGTCCATCTACCTATCTCGTTACACCCCTCTCTCAGCCCCCTCTGCATACCCCTTTCACCCTTCTAACTGCTTTCAGCCGAAGCCGACGCCGAAGCCTCCAAATCCCTCTGCCTGCGGCTGAAGCTCCCGAAGCCTCCAAAATCGAAGCCTCCCGTGCTTCCTTCACAGATCTCTCCAACCCCTCAACCCAAGTCTGAGAAACACTTTTTATTATTATTGTGATTACTAATATTATTATTAATAGCATTAATAATTACTGCTATCCATTGTTATCATTATTGTTTTATCAATATTACTATTATTAACCTTATTAGTTTGGTTCATTTTATTATTACCTACTATTAATATTGTTAGTAGTAATATCATTGATATTAGTATTATTACGATTATTAGATATACATATTTTATGATATATATCACTTATCTCCTCTATTTATTTATTTATCTACCTATTTAGCTATTATTACTTATTTTGGGCTTTGTCCCTTAGTTCGTTCTCTATACATCTATTTGAAGAACTCCGCCACGGCCGGTCCCAAGCCCGGGTAAAGGAGTAGGGTTGCGGTAGGTCGAGAGCCAGCGTAAAAATTCTATCAAATGACAAAATGGGAGACAAACGATACAAAACCTTTGGGGCGTTTCCCCCTCAGCGACGCGTTACATCGGACCCCGGGTGTAGCGACAAGTTAACAAGGGACTCTAGGGTGCGGGTAAATAAATTAGTCCATGAAGATAGGATTCGCATAGCCACTTGGAATATAGGATCTTTGACCGGTAAGCTAGGAGAGATAGGAGAAACAATGAATAGACGGAAAATTCATATCTTGTGTCTTCAAGAAACCAAATGGGTGGGAGAGAAGGCTAAAGTAGTGGAACCCTATGGTCATAAGCTTTGGTATACCGGTAGGGATAGAACTAAGAATGGGGTAGGGATAATTATACATAAGAATCTATTGGATGATGTAATAGAGATACGAAGGAAGGGCGATAGAATTATACTTGTTAAGTTAGTAGACGGAGAAAACATAATTAATATAGTTAGTGTGTATGCGCCCCAAATAGGTACAGATATAATTAGTAAAAAACAATTTTGGGAGGATTTAGAGGATTTTATACAAGGCATACCGAGTACGGAAAAGTTATTTATAGGAGGTGATCTAAATGGACATGTAGGCGAGAGGAATGAAGGATTCGAAACCGTACATGGAAACTTTGGATTTGGTTGTAGGAATGAGGCGGGATGTACCATTTTAGAGTTTGCTACCGCGTTTGAGTTAGTAGTTGTAAACACTTTATTTAAAAAAAGAGAATCACACTTAGTCACATATAAAAGTGGTTTTAATACTAGTCAAATAGATTTCTTCCTCACTAGGAAAGTTGATAGAATGACTTGTAAGGATTGTAAGGTTATCCCGGGTGAGAGTGCGGCAACTCAGCATCGACCTCTGGTTTTAGATATACGGGTGTCTAAAAGGCAAAAGAGACATCGTCTATTTGTGGATCCAAGAATTAAGTGGTGGAATTTAAAAGGAGAAAAGTTGACGACCTTTAGAGATAAATTATATCAAGTGGCAAATTGGTCTATTATGGACGATTCAGACACAATGTGGAATGAGATATCTAATACTATTATGAGCACAGGTAAGGAAGTTCTTGGTGTATCGAAGGGTCAGGTCCCTATAGGCAAAGAATCATGGTGGTGGAACGAAGAAATTCAAACGGCTATCCACACCAAACGAGAGTGTTATAGGAACCTTAAAGGTAATAGCGGTAGTGATGCGTATGACAAATACAAGAAAGCAAAAAAGGATGTGAAAAAGTTTATCCTAAAGTCAAAGAGTAAGGTGTATAATGAAATATACAAGAAATTGGATACTAAAGACGGAGAGAAAGAGATCTACAAAATTGCCAAACTAAGGGAGCGAAAGAGTAAAGATTTAAATGGTATTAGGTGCATTAAGAGTGGAACCAATACTATACTTGTAAAGGATGAGGACATAAGAAAACGTTGGCGTGATTATTTTGACGATCTCTTTAATGCTAAGAATACGGGAGTTATAGGGAATATCGAAATACCTATAGAAGAGATCAATAGAGATTTTAAACGCAAGATCCGTCCTCTTGAAGTGAAGGAGGCTTTAAAGAGAATGAAGAATAATAAGGCCATAGGACCTGATGGCATTCCTATAGAAGTGTGGAAATGTTTGGGTGAATTTGGTATAAAAATATTAACGGATATTTTCAATAAAATTTGGGAAACTAGGAGAATGCCTCAGATATGGAGGAAGAGTGTAATTGTACCGCTCTATAAGAATAAAGGAGATATACAGGATTGCTCTAACTATAGAGGGATTAAGCTTATGAGTCATACTATGAAATTATGGGAGAGAGTAATAGAGCATCGATTGAGATTGGAGATAAGTATATCTCAAAATCAATTTGGATTTATGCCAGGCAGATCCACCACGGAAGCGATTCACTTGCTAAGACGTTTAATGGAGAAATATAGAGCACAGAAGAGAGACCTACATATGGTATTCATTGATCTGGAAAAAGCATATGATAGAGTTTCTAGAGACTTATTGTGGTGGGCGCTGATGAAGAAAGGGATATCCTTGAGGTATATTAACCTAATTAGAGATATGTATGAGGGAGCTATAACCGGCGTAAGCACTCGTGGGGGTTTGAGTGATAGTTTTCCCATTAACATTGGACTCCATCAAGGTTCGGCATTAAGCCCCCTCCTCTTTGCAGTAGTGATAGACGAAATTACCAAAAATATCCAAGATGAAATACCATGGTGTATGCTTTTCGCAGATGATATAGTGTTAGTTGATGAAACTATAGAGAGTGTTAGTGCTAAACTCGAGTTATGGAGATTTACACTAGAAACTAGCGGGTTTAGACTGAGTAGATCAAAAACAGAATATATGAGATGTGGGTTTAGTGACAGACCCCGGAATGATGAAGAAACGATTAGGTTAGATGGGCAAGAGGTACCCAAAAGTGAACGATTTAGATACTTAGGATCTATCATTCAAAATGATGGTAACATCGATGGAGATGTGAACCATAGAATTCAAGCGGGTTGGATGAAATGGAGAAGGGCCTCCGGAATTCTTTGCGATCACACGATGCCATTGCACTTAAAGGGAAAGTTTTATAGAAGCGTGGTTAGACCTACATTATTATATGGTACTGAGTGTTGGGCTGTTAAACAACAACAAGAACAAAAGATGTCTGTAGCAGAAATGAGGATGCTTAGGTGGATGTGTGGAAAAACTAGAACAGATAGAATAAGAAATGAAGAGATCCGAAATAAGTTGGGGGTTAGTTCAATTGTGGATAAGATGCGAGAGTGCCGTCTGAGGTGGTTCGGACATGTGCAACGAAGACCCAATGATGCGCCTGTTAGGAGAACCGAGAACTTAAATCTAGACAGTTTAGTAAAACGTAGAGGTAGACCGCTGAAAACTTGGATGCAAGTTATCCGCAAAGATTTGAAGATTAAGGGTTTAGAAGAGGAAATAGTTTTGGATAGGAATGGATGGCGTAGTAGAATCCGCACAAATTAAACCAATCTGTTTTCAAATATTTATCTATTGATTTATTTATCTATTTTTCATTGTATTTATTTTATTTTATTTTATTTTTATTTTATTTTTATTTTATTTTATCTTTATTTTTATTTTATTTTTCTCTCCTTTTCAAGTTTGTCTCTCAAATGGCCGACCCCAACTATTGGGATTAAGGCGCAGTTTGTTGTTGTTGTTGTTGTTATGAGAGTGATCAATGGAACCCTTAGAAAATAACAAGTTATCAACTCAACATTTGAGTTGAGACTAGAACATGAGAGAACAGGTGTTGTTTTTTTTTAATTAATAATTGGATCAGCCTGACTAGTCTCAATTTTTTTTTTTTTGGCTCGGATCCATAATTTGAATTCTCTTAAGAAATTCAGCCACTGCCATGGGGCTTGAGCTAAGTCCAAAGCCCAGCCTTGGATTGAGCCAAGGCCAGATTTTATTCCTTGATATCTCCTACAGGCCTGACTGAGCCGATTCTCAGGTGTAGTTGAGACAAAGTGAACCTATCTTGTTTACTCCAATATTGGTGGACATAGTATGATACATAATACTTATAATGCTCAAGCAGGAAATGGTCAAGCAGCAATAGCAGGCTGTAGAAAAGAAAAGTACCTGATAATCTCCTAGAGTACGTGTTTTGAAACCAGCAGCACAGTAATCAAAATAATACTCCCATGTCCGGATAAACTTTTCATCAAATCCCAGAGCGAGAACTTTGCTGCAAGAGTGACAACTTACTTAAAATATCATTAAAATCTAAAGCTAAACAATTTTTGTTATTTACTGCTGACAACTATGACCGTTTACATGATCAATATAGAGCAGCAATCAGTGACAGCAACAACAAAGAAGTCAAAATTTTGAAATTGGTTTAAATATATTGGAGATCCAGTTCCTCTAAAGAAATGTTGGACCATCCAGTTTCATAGCAAAAGTAGAACATGTTACCTCCGGTGTTCAAGAAAGTTTTTCCTCCAACATCTCAATGTTTGGTAGTAATGTATTCCTATGTTTTCAATGTGCTCCACACTGCGGGCATGAAATAATCAAATTATTTATGAAGAGAAATGGACAATTGAAGTCTCATATAGTTATGAATCCAGGCACAGAAGAGAACAACATTTACCAAAGTCTGGAAGCAGATGCCATAGAAGATGTAATTTTACATAATGAAGGAAGGCATCCACCAGGGAAAATGTATTCCTTGATAAATCCTGCCCCTCTCCGGTATTCATCATATAAATGATCAGGATATGATACAAACTGGAATAGAAGCATTCAGATCCAATGTCAAGTATGATTGAATATTAAGATGAGAAATTTAGAACTCAAGAATTTTCATAATCCAAAAATACCTTTTGAAGCATTAGGTCTGAAATAATTCTAGGAATATACTCCTCTAGAAATGATGGTTAATTCATTCACAAAAATCCACATTTTTTGCCACAGACTTCTTAAGTGAAGGTATATCATACATTAGAAACTTATTTTTATAACAGTAGACAACACAAACACATAAGTCAATTTATGAATCCCATTTGAAAAATGAACTCTAATTGGAAATCTATTGGGCAAAATTAAACTATGATGCTAAGTTAGCTAATATTAATCATGTCACTTCCACATCAAGAATCAAAGAATAATGTTAGCTTGCTCGTATCACCAAAGCCCAATTTAAATAGAATCAACTTGTTGTCTACTATCATTCATAAATTGAAGGAAGCTAAATGATGAGGAAAATAAATATACTGCACTAAGAACCAAAACTGCAACCAATTAATTAATTCATAAGATTCAGTACCTGTAGGACAAGAAGGCCGTCTTTTGCCAATAATGACTCACAGCGACTGAAAAACTCCTCTATGTATTCATGTCCAACATGTTCAATCATCCCGCTGTAAGAGATTATCCATTAGATCACTGTGTTGAAATAATATACTAATGCTGGAGTTTTATCTACAAAAGTTGTGATGAACTCACCAAGATATGATTCTATCATACTTGCAAGTATCAGGTAATTGACGATAGTCACAAAGAAGAAGTTTTATGTAGTCCTGACATGCAACCAAAATAGCTTAGTTCTGTCAGATGAATAGTTGCAGTGCTGTACATGCTTTTCTAGATGGCAGTGTAATAGTAAGGCAGCAGATCAAATCCAAACACTATTACAGATCTTATATATTCTTAAATATACATACATACATAGGTATTGTTAAATCAAATGTTGTGTTTCTGAGCAAGATGAATTAGAATGAAATCAATCAAGTTGAATGTCTACTTCTTTAGGAGACATATTTCAGTCACAAAGAGCTACAAGCTACTTTCCTTTTCAATTTGCCCAAGTGGAATACTTTCATCTCTCACTCACACATGACTTCGACAAACAGTTGTCAATGGGATTGATCTGCTTCATAAGAAAAATCCCTTGAAAGAAAATACAGGGGATTGAGACTGCGTAAGAGTACAAGAAATAAATAACATTTTTTTCCCTTAAGTTACAAGATTGTTTTCTTGTTTTAAATTACACTAAAAAGAAACTCCAGGATAGCTGAATGACAAAAACAGCAGCAATCTCTTACCAGGAGGAAAGAGTCCGGCTAACAAATGAGAGAATACAAGGGAGCTGGAAGTAGGGATGGTTACAAGGTGGGTTAAACAGGTGCCGAACTTGTTATCCATGAACAGAACACCAAGTTTAAGTGCAACTTAACACTTAAACGTCTAAAAGTAAGAGTGGCTCTAATTAGATCGTTTGCCAAACTCAGTATGGTAGATTCTATTTTTCTCATTCTTTAAAGGTAGGAAAACATTGTAGATCTATAAGTTATCTTCAAAAGTGCGGACATGCTTGTTCAATTCTATCTTTTTAATCTTGGTCTATTATGACATCCAAATAAATATCGTGTACCTGAAGGCCAGCCTCCTTCACTCTCTTTTCTGCAAATTTAAATTGTTGCTCTGACAATGTGATGCCCGTGTACTTGCATCCCGTTTGCTTGACAACCTCAATAGCTAAACTTCCCCAACCACACCCAATATCAAGAATTTCATGCCTTTTCTCAATCCTTGCCTATATTGGAACAAATCATTTAAACCAGAAAAGGAAAAAAAAACAAGAAATTAAAAGAACATCTAACAACTCTCATACGAAATATAAAAAACATACCTTCTCAATCAAAGCAGTAATTTTTCTCAGTTGTGCAGCTTTTAGATCTTCATCCTCCCTCTGACGCATGATAAAACAAATCATTGATGGATCCAAGATACATGGAAAGAAGACTTCAAGTAAAAATGCATCATATTCCTTACCTTAAAAACTGCACATGAATATGTCATTGTTTCGTCCAAGAAAGTGGAAAAGAGATCATTACTCTGGAAACAGTAAAACAAACACAAGTTATTGTATGCACTTTATGTGTTGTCTTTCTGTTTTTTTTTTTTTTTTCTGAGGGAGGAGGCAGTCACGGAGGGAGTCCCCCCATTGCTCAACCCAATAGGTTGGTGGAACCTTTTGTGTTCTCGCTGTTTGTGATAGTATATGCAAAAAAAGAAAAAAAAAAAAGCATATGGCTTAATAAAGGCTGGCACTTTCATCTAGACTAATTTGTGAAAACTCATGGAAGGCATTCTATTGGAAATTGGATTCAAAAAGGTGACTCAAACATGCATGCTGGCACGCTCCCACATACATTAGGCAACTACAAAAATAGCTTTTGGAAGTTAAATCTACAAATTCTAGTCTAAGAAATATGGGAGCAAGAGTTTAATATCCCATACCAGATCATAATGGCGAGAGATGTTCCTGCGAGCTTTTGTTACAGTATTTTGATTCAAAATATGCTGAACGACATTTCTTGCTAATGCGAATCCAGCTGTGAATCGCAACAATGTCCACCAACCTCTAAATTCAACAAAGGGTGGAAATTTAAGAACTAAAGTTCAGAATATGCCCATAAAAAATATGCTACACTAGCTGCTTTATAGACGACAATGTACCTTTTATTGTTGGACCTTGAAACGGAGGAATTTAGATCATTGTTGACAATGAAAATCTGTGCCATAAAATTCAGCAAGGGAAACGATTAAACAATGCAAATATTCGATGGAATTAGCAGTTTTGAGCTTTAGTCAGTATTAACCATGAAAAGATTAAGAAGACCCTCATCCTTATTGACAAAAGAAATATCTCCATGGATATAAGCATCTGCAAGACCCAACTCAGCCTCTGTTGCAACCTGTCAAAGAATCTTGGAGTTTAGGAGACAAACAAAAATTTTAACCTCCCAATTATTGCATGGCCTGTTCAATATTGCTAAAATGTTCCTTGGTATAAAAGTTTTAGAGTTAATACCTTCCAATAGAACTGAGGATTGTGAACCCTAAAAGCAGATTTCAGATAAGATTTCTTACTGGTACTCCCAAAGGTGAACACTGCACCTCCTTCCTCATATATGCTGGGACACCAGAAGAAACATGCTAAGTAATATCCACATATGACTTCAGACTAAATTCCTATACACAAATTAATTCTGTATATTGCCACAAGTAAATAATGATATACGCAAGAATATGTGCAGTTGCATTCATGCACATTCGCCAGTCAACATAAAGCAACAAAGTGGTATAAAATACGAAAAAGGAAATATAGCCAAAATGGCTCAGAAAGACTGCAATGGCAGCTACTGCCATTATGATGGCTTTATGACTTGTGGATCAATATTATAGTGACGCATCCACAAGTCTCGGCTGATCCTTTCCAATTGCATCACTCAGATTGTTATTTCCTTCTATGATGTAAAAAAGGGCCTTTAAGTATGATGCTTGTGATACCAAAGTGCTTGCACCCAACTAAATAAAGCTACAGACAGCACCCAGAACTCAAATTTTAGCAACACAAGGACAATGAATGAAGTTAAGTCTAAAAGTTAACTCCAGAAGTAGGAATTGAAACATCCATTCTATCAGGCATGGTCAAGATAGCTTTCACATGCAATTCCTTCCCAGAAGAAAAAATCTAATCTTCACCGATTAGGTGAAAATTAAGTTCTTTGGTGAAAATAGAAATGAACGAGAGAGAGAGAGAGAGAGAGATTCAATCAACAATACTATCAAGACAAGGTGAAAATGGATAACCAAAAGTACAAGCAACATCACTTGGAAACTTCAATTTTCAGGATAAAGAGCAGAATTTATGTGCACTCTCACGAAAACTTACATCAGGCATCCAGTCGAGATATAGCTCTTAAAAAATCTGATAACTAAAAGTCGTGCCCATGTTTCAAATAGCGGAGTTTCCATATGTTTTGGAATTTTCTGAACTGTAGAATTTGTTCCAAGTATGCCATTGGCAGCAACTATGCCTGCCTGCATAGAATTAGGTATACATTATTACATGCAGGATACATATTACTTACAGTAAAGGGCTTCTTTTCCTTCTTATATGCATAACAATATTAATCCTCTAAACATAACAATCAACCTATCACAAATTTTTTTTCCCCCATTTTTTGGCCCAGAATGAAGGGTGAGAAGGGCAACTAAAGTAGCTACCCACTCCCTTGGGGCATCACCATAGAGGTACCCACCTAGTGTGGGATATTCATTTTGAGTCATAACTCTTATTCAATGGGCGAGGTCATCACCCCACCTAAGTGCTAGGTTTCTAATATTTGTCCACAAGGTAATGGGTTTGCAGCGACCTTGCAACCTTGAATTTTTGAACTCGCAAAACTGTGACGTGATATTGTTGCTACCTCATTGGTGATCCTACCACAAGTTACAGCTTGTTCATCTACTTACAACAATTAAGTTAAAAGAGTGAGCTCTAATAGTTACCTTAAATCGATCCTCCTGAAACCCGTGGCCTGCAAGAAATGCAATTAAAGTTTTCAACCAATTTCATCATGTAAGAAAGATTACGGCAACCAAAGCTCAGTAAACTCTGAGCTAGTGCAATTTGCTAACGCACTTAAAGAAAGGAACCATTAGTACCCTATGTATGCACCAAACAATGCATAAGCTAATGTAAAGCATTTTTGTTGAAACCAGATAATTGGACGATTTTCTGCCTTCTTCACAAAAGACTCAAGAATTTTGTGGGTATTCTGTCTGGAAGAATACAAAATTCTGAAAAAAAGAGAGAAACGCATAACCTTCCATTACATTACCAGTGGACCTCATGTCTAGTTTACTCAAATCAGATCTTTATTCCCCAATATCAAAGGAGGATGAGAGAATAATAATATCCACTATGGCATGCCAAGTCAATAAAGTACTGATTTCTCCAAAGAACTCATTAATAAAGTTCACAACATGCAGTGTCTATGTCAAATCTTAAGATAAAATGATTTCCTCTATGTCAAAGAAAAAAAAATGTCGTTAACGAACTATGCCAAAATCACTAAGTAAACAAACTGGAATAGAATTCAACTGGAAGTATCAAATTGTCTCTGCAGGAGAGACCAGGAGAGTAATTGTTCATAAATGCCCTCCCAATTAAGTGCTTATTTTACTCTTTTAGTCATCTACTCTGCTTCATCACTTAGAACAGGAGAAGGCAACACAACAATCCGTGGCCCACAAGAGAGTCGAAAGGGGCTTTCCAATCACAATGTCATACAAACAAATAGTGCCTAAGTCCTTGTATATTTCCAGTGCTCATTGACAATTTTACAAGAACTTTTCCAAAATTTAAAATATTTTCACAGATGAAGCTTTTGTAGTGCAGATCATATAGTCTTCGTTGGTGAGAGTTATGAGAAACTAGAAGAGAGGATAAATACTCTCAAAGCCTAAAAATTCAAAAATTAATATAACAAAAGCAAGGGTATATAAAGAATGAATTTACTGAAATTTGTATTTTATCAAAGGATATTCAATGGACAAACAATACTAAAAGGCATAGTTTTCACCACTTAAAATCAAGATGCAAAGTTAACAATGAAACAAATTTTAGGATTATGCTGTCGTGTGAGGGGGTGGTTCCAAAATTGTGCGACCATAAAAATTGAACTAAATTAAAAGGAAAATTTACAATACCGCTATAAGACTAGTAACCATTGATAACAGAATTGTTTTTCCATGCATGTTATGTGTAGTTTCATTATAGAAAGCATATTATGGACTTGAAATAGGGCAAAACAGTAGTCACAGTAATCATTAACAACATCATTGTTGAGGTCAATCCTCAAGCACAACTCCTGTGATGTACCACTAAATTAAATGGGTCACACCTTGATTCCCAATTATTATAAGCAGGTATGAATCTTGAAATTCTATAACAGGGGACAGGGGGATTGAACCTAAAAATCAATGCTTGCACATAAGTGAATTTAGGTAAGCCAGAAAATTTACCCTGGTAAGCTCCACAAAACCATATTCCTCTCTTCCCCTGAATACTATCAATTCTGGATGATGCTTTGGCTGCCGCAACTGATGGGATAGGCCACCTTGTTGACAATTTAAGCAAGGTGTTTTCAGGGGTGTATGCTGGATCAAGAGTCACAAGAAATGGAAGAGTTGTATCCCCAATGTTCTGCATGTGTTGATATGACACAGAATGAGAAGAATATTGAGTTCAAAGGAGTGTTACTGAATTGGGTTTCTTCATTCATGGCAGAACTAGACCAGCTTTGGATATATAAGCATTTCATGCCTTTGGACTAGGAATTTTATTTTAATATTGCTTCTTGTTCAAATAGGTTCACAGCACATGGATGTCCAATATAAATAATTTCAAAAGTAAACACTAATAGAACATCTTATGGTTGTTGTATACAGCATTTATCGCGTATGGTAAGACCATTATTATTATTGTCTTTTTTTTAAGTGTATCATAACCTTCAGAAGATGTTAAGGGAGGAGAAAATAGAGGGAAATACAAAAATTTATCATGTAATACACGTATTTCCATGTGAAATGTATAGATATTTATATTACAGAGGAAAGAAAATTAGAAAGGGTATGTTAGCTGTTCTTCAGTAACACCCATTTCAGAGCATAACAGCCCCATTTTAGGTGCAGAAAGATGAGGTACACCTCCACATGCATTTTCTCAATTTTCTAAAGTTAACCCCTATATCCTTATCCTTAGCAAGATGCCTTCAAGGGGATACAATGGGATATCATTGTAATAAATGCACAATGTCATGATATTCAATGCAATGCAACTTCATGGAGGGCAAGAAAAATGTTGAGCACTTGAGATTTCAGCCTTAAATTGGTTAACTTTTTCCATGTCCCGGCAGCTAGATTTCTATCTATGCTACATAATTAAATGAGATGCAATTACAAGGGACCCAACACAAGTGTTGGTGAGTGCAATTGATTTGTTTACCTCTTCCAGCGGTAAAATGTAAAACCATAGCCATTTTCAAGGGAAATATGGATTTTCAAGGGTGCATTTCCTATATGTTATTTCAGATTTTTTTTTAGTTGAAATACATTGTCCAGTATAAAAAATTGCATGTTAAGTTTCTGAGATTATCATCCCATAACTGCATTGTTGATAAGACAATTAAACAATGTGTCTTTTGCTACCTAGCAAGATATGAAGTGACTACAATAAATCAAATAAAAAGAGATGAATTTTCAACTAGGCATGTAGATTACAGCAACAGAAGACATCAAATTTTTTTCCCAAGTGTATAATTATACCTAATGATCTTGAAACTCAAACAGGTTGATTACAACAGGCTCAGGGATAACTCATGCATACCTGAAGCACATTAAGCCAATAAGTCAAACAAACATTATTCTCTGAACTGCACAGGAAGTTCCTTGCACTCCAGGATATTGGATTCTTGGGCATCAAGCTTTTGTCATGATGGAAGAAGATGTCTCTGCCAATATAGAATATAAATCATATTTGTCTTAGTATAAATAGCTTATTGAATAAAAGTGGGAACGGCAAAAGAGAGAAAAGCGCCCAGGGAAGAGAAATCGTGGCATTGACCATTTATATCCAATAAATAGCAGTGCAACACCATGCATCAGAGTGCTTTGTGGCAATTTGTAGGAGGGAATAATCAGAGGCTGAATATTGAAAACAAATTACAGTTGATGAGAGCTGCAACGCCATATGACATTGAAAATGGTACCTCTGGACATATTGGAAGGCACCTAGTATTTGCAATTCATCATATGTAGCCTTGATCCCCAACATTTTCAAAGCATCTGGTGCATGGGCAGCGATAATGCATCTGTCATAGGTTTCCTTTGAACCATCTTGACAAATTACAGTGCAACCTGCCACATTACTCCAGTTTAGATTGACACAAAGTTGGCAAAGAAAATTTCCAAATAAAGATCATATTTTGCCCAGAAGAAGCTCAATCCATCTGTTTAATATTTTAAGGTGTGATGCTTAAAAGGGAGCTGGAACAATAAAAATAAAAGCATAAATAGAATAAAAGATTATTGAATAGGAACACTAAAGAGATATGCATAAGTGTTGCAAACTCAAGCCAATAAAGTATTACATGGTAGGTGGTTTTAAATAACAGGTTATGGAAATGAAAATAAGAAGGGACTCTGGGTTCCTACATTTAGCTCGACAAGGGATGCCATCAAACAAACCTCTGCAAGACAAGAAAGGAGTGAATCCTAAGGCCGAGTTACCAGGGTGATGTCTCATTGGATGACCTACAATCATAAGGATTTTGTCTAGTACCATTTATTGTTCCCACAAATACAAATGATAGGATTATTATTACCCTTACTCACCACAACACTTTCAACCACACATACATATATAATCTATCAAAAGTACACAACTGCTGTGCGCTATGCTGCATGTCACTACAACTGCTACTACCAACATTAGAGCCAACATTACCACATTCACTAAACGAAGTCCCACTCTACCATCTGTACCTGACAATTGCCAAACCTCCCTCACATTGATTCCTAGAAGTATTGTTGCCACCAACACCACTACATCCACACTCAGCTCCATTTGCTATCACAAGAACTGTATTGTTGCTACAGCTTTGACTACATTCATAAGCATATCCTTATACCACTATCTTCTTCATTTTCTTTGAAACTACTACCTAATTTTACAGCAGCCATAAAAATGTTAATGCAACAAAAGGAGGCATGACACCCCTCACCTTCAACATCTGTTGAAATAGATTCAACCTCACAACCAGTTTTTATTTGACAACCTTTGCTCCTTAGCTGTTCTTCAACCTGCTTTTCCACCATAATCAAATGCAAGCAATTTCACAAGTAAGTACTTTTCCAGGCTAACAGCAGAAAATTGCAAGTACTCCCAAAGAAAAGACAAGCACACATATCAATAAGATGATAGAAAGCACCTTATTGACAAAATCACATGCACGCTTTCCTAGACTCAGGCATTGCGAGCTATCAAAGAGCTGCAGAGTTAAAAATTTGAAATTAATACATGGCCAAGAGGGAAAGGATTAAATTTAAATACTTGCACACACTCGCGCACAAAAAGAAATGTAAGAAATCTATGTTTATGACATTAAGGAAGCAAACCTGTAGCAGGTGATGAGTATGACAATATGAAAGAACAAAAAAAGAAGAAAAGTTCAATGCAGCCTCTGAAGAGCATGACCAAATTGAAGCACATATTGGAACCTATCACAAATTTATAAGCAAAGTTAGCAGTGTAATTATGACACAGAAAACATAAGCCAGTGAAACGGAACTAAGTCTCACCAGATAAGCCTTCTCAAATAACTCAGAATATCCTCTTTTCTTTATGAATTGCCCCAATGTCTCGTTTTGATGGATGTCTTGATTGTTTTCTAGCTCTTCTAGATACCTTCAATATACCAAACAAAATTATTCAGTTAATCCACATTCTAGGCCTTCACCAAATAAATAATGAACAACAAAGTAACTGGAAGCTCAGGCCCATGGCTTTCCAGAACACTATAGCAAGCAACAACTGTAAAGGACCGAATTTTAGGGATATGGAAATTTGGATTTATAATTTGGTTTATAAAATATTGCAACAAATGAGTTCTAAATATTAGACAATCTTGGATACCATTTCACTGATACAACTAGAATAATCCAAGAAAATCAAAAACGAAAACATTTAGCACCTTTTTCATTATTCCCTAATATGAAATGATTTTTGACATCAAAGAACCAACTTCTCCAAAACTTTGAATTCACAGAAAAAGAGTACGTTTATTTAGATTTTCACATTTTACGCCCCATCATAAAGTGGCTTTTTAACATAAAATTTTAAAAAGGATAAACCAGACCTTCCAAGTTTCAAATTCAACTATTATGTTCCACAATATTTACCTTCTCATTTAGTTTAGGGTATGATATGTAACTCTGATGCCCATGAATGTGCAGCAGTAAATGCGCAATGGCTAAGAAAAAACATTGCAGCTAGCAAGCACAAAATGACCAATAGACATTATTTCATAATTTATAGATTATTTATATTTATTTGTGTGTAGATATTCTCCGAATATGTATTTGGCACACAACAATGTCTGAATCTGCTGCCTATGAGAAATTGAATTTTTTTTTCTTGAACATGAAACCATCGAAACAATGTCAGTATACTCAAACAAATCACAACTGCCCGTTAGAAGAAATCTAACATTAAGGGAAAAATTTTCAAATTTCACCGTTTAATTTGAACCCAAAACAGGGGGAAAAAAGAAAAGAAAACCCAAATTCATAAGGTAAAGAGGAAATTGGCTCACTTGACAGCATCGTCCTTGAACTTGGTAATTTCGCGGAACAACTGTAAGAAATATGGGTTGATAAGGTTGGTCTTTTGAGAAAACAAGCTCCGTAAACCATTTCTAGTACCCCATTCATACCCCCGACCTTGGTCTAGGCTGACAGAGAATGACATATCCGATGGCTCCAAATCGAACCCCAAATTGTCCAAATACTCCATTGTACTTGGCTCCGTTACCTGTGAAAATTATCAGATCATTCATCGTCATGCAAAAAACCAGAAAACCTCAGAGGTCGAGCTCGCGAACCGATTATTATTCAATTCTCAGTCTCGGTTGGGAGTGAACGGGAAAGAAAGTGACCAATTTTAACAATATATTCAAATATTGGGCCGGGCCGGGTGGGCTCGTTAGTATCCCAACCCAATCGAGTTTGCGGGCTTGGCCTGTGCGTGTTCAAATTTTTTTTTATTACACAAGAATTCACATCCTAAATCTCAGCATCGAAGAGTGCTATCGTGAACACCGATATTCCTAAGGAATGCTGCTTACCCGGTTTCCACATCGTGGCCCAATGAGAAACTTTTTTTTGGTGGGACCCACTGAGAAATTAAAATAGAAAACGATTTTGAAACTCAAAACGGGAAGCTGAATATTTGTCCAACCTCTTTACAAATAATACCATGTGCTTAAGTGGACTTACCAAGGGATTTCATACTGGCGCCAATCCTACCCTTCTAAGAAGGCTCATGGAATAAGTCTATTTACAAATCCTTGATGGTAAATTTTCATTTCAAATAAAATATTTTAGCACTTTATGAAAGTGAATCGGTGGTCGAAGATAACACAAGAATGTTGACAGATATATAGAGAAAAATATGGATTTGGATGAATAAATAACACTAAATTCTTCCTTCTATAAATAATCTCGGAGGAAAATAATTAAAAAGAACTTATCAACTTTATCTTTTATGTCTTCATAAAAATACACGTATTCACGAAAATTTAAATATTAGAAATTAAGAAAGATACTTAAATAAGTGTTCTTTATCATTCAGGTGCCCCTACAATGACTTATATTTTTGTTTTCTCATTCACTTTATCTTAAATTTTAGATTTTATCTCTTATGTTATATGTTTTTGTTTTTAATTAGTTGGATTATTTTCTTTGATTGCTGTTTTTAGTATAACAGATCCTTTATCCAATCTACGAATAAGGGGGTTTATTTTAGCTTTTGAGAGACCCTCATCAAGCAGCAGAGTTCCTGTTTTGACTCAATGGCCTAATACAAAGGGAAATCATTTGAGTGTTTATCCTTTTTAATCCAAATCCATACAACACTTCCTCGGCAAAAAAAAAAAAAAGCTGAGGTTTGTTTGTTTGTTTGTTTGTTTAGTATAATGAACAAAATGATTTTATTAATTTGGTCATTATTATTATTATTATTATTTCATTTGTCTTTCCATCTTGCTTCCGTAATTAATGATCCCCCAAGACCCGTGGTTAACAAAAAGGGTAGTGATCCTACAATAGCAAAATTCTTTTTGCCAGAGCAATTTTTACTTAAATATCAATTTTACCCTTAATTAAATTTTTTTATTTTAATTGATTTTATTAAACCTCATTTTATATATTAATTACTCCCCAAATTCTGTCAACTTTCTCTCTCTCATTTTCCCCACATCGCACCTTTTAACTTCCCCATCCCTTTCCCACCGACCAGTGTCCCCCCCCCTTTCCTTGCTACAATTCACTTCACTCTTTGAGACTGTCTTAAGATATTGTTTGAAGCTAATTGCAAGAAACTTTTCTTCATCCAACTCTTTGGTGATGTATTTTTTATTTTTTAACGAAGTTTTCATGTATAAGTTTTTTTTTTTGTTCTCTTTTTTTTTTTTGTTTTTAATTTCAATGAGATAATAAAGATAAAATTTGAAATTTAATTGTATAATTCATATTTTGCAAATAGACAACACGATTAATACTCGAGTGGAAGAAAATCATATGAATAGGTGGAGCGGTGATATTCAACGACAACAACCAATTGGTCAAAAAAATATTGCTTAAATATTAGATTACAAATATGAAACACGTGAAGAAATGATGAAATGCTAGTTGTTTTCTTTGATCAATACGATAATCAAAATGTTTTTCATTTAAATAGTATGACATCTGTATTGTTCACGAATTAGTATCTTTTTTTATTTTATTTGTTATTTATTTAAGATGCTATAATTTTAGTTATATAAATAATTTTTTAAATATAAATATAAAAAATTAATAATAATATATTTTTATATGAAACGATAAAATAATATATTAAAATGAAAGAATTAATAACAAAATGGGAAGAGAAAAGAGAGAGTAATTAATTTATACTAGGTTTTAACAAAATCAATTAAAATTAAAGAATTTGATTGATTAAGGGTGAAATTAGTCTTTGAGCAAAAATTTTTCTAGCAGAAAGAATTTTACTCAGGCAGGATCACCATCCAAACAAAAAACCAGTAATTAATTCGGTTAATAATTAATTTTTACATGAAATAATTAAAATAATGTTTTTTTAACAAAACGAAAATAAAGTGAAAAGGCGCTTTCGCACCAAAACCCGCCGCTTACCGTCGGCGCAATACTGGTTGACTACTACTCCTACACAACATGAATGCGGCCACAGCACGACCTTTAAGCTGTTCAGAGTACGGAACTAGGATTTGACTGTAGAAACAAATATATATATATATATATATATATATATATATATATATATTTCTATATATATATAAAAATATAGCGAATATAAGATATAATTATCTAAAATGTAAAATATAAAATTAAAAATTTTGTAAACACAAATTTTTTATTTTTTAATAAAAAAGACGGAAATTTATGAAAACTGAAAATTAATAAGTAATAAAGGTTTTAAAATTTTAAAATTGTTTTTAAAAATACAAAATGTATTTTATAATAATTAGATATTTTATTATAATTTGAATTTTAAAGATGAGAACATTGTTTGGAATATTAAGAGAAAAGAGGAAAATTTATAAATATTGTATATAATAAATATATAAATTTGTATTTATACAGACAAATTGCTAACCCTAGCAATAGTCAATATGTTATTGTAGGCACAACAAATATATTTTTAATATTATTTCAATATATAATAAATATTATGTTATTGCAATAATAAATATTGTATAAATATTATGTTATTAAAATTATATTTTATTATTCAAAAAATTCAATATAAAATTTAAGTATAATATTTATTTAAAATCGTCAATAATTTAGATTTAGATAAATTGGTAAATTTAACAATCATGAAATGAGAAAAGGGATTCTTAATAGAAATTAGGGATGAGCTTTGATAGAGTGAGATGGGGCTTATAAATTCTTGATGTTTTTTTCTTTAAATGCATATATAATAATTTTTTTAATTTTGATCTAAAATAATAGTAGTACTGTGCGTGCAATGCATAAAACAACAGTTGAATAAATTAATAGGAAATCAAGAGGGAAAAAAATGTTTGGAAAAGACGAAAATAGGCCCAGATAATCCGGTGATCTGATCACAAAATCTCTTCCTTCCCTTCTCCTTTTCCCTCTCCACCGCAACCAAACTCTCCCGCCTCCCTTTGTCGTTCTCTGTCTCACTTCCTTGTTCCCTTATCCTCTCGTTATCTCTCTTTTGATTGATTTTTTTTTTTTTTTGGATTTCAGTCACTTCTTTTTCATTTTTCTCGATTATTTGTATAGGATCCACCATTTTCTCCTCTTCTCTTTATCTTTTTTGATTAATTTTCATTCTCTTCCCCATCAAATTCTCTGGTCTTATCGATATACAAACTGATTTTTTTTTAAAATTTTTTTTCTTTAAAATAAAAAACGAGGAAAAGATTCTTCAAAATAAGGGAGAGAGAGAGAGAGAATCTAGAAGAAAAGAAAGAGAACGAACAGAAATGACGCTTTCACATCAACTAGGGAGAGACAAGAAACATAAATAGAAAAACAGTTAAAACGATGCTTTCATTCACATCGATGAACATTAAAAAGTCACTAATCAACTGATGAATAGAGAAGTTCGAATCGTTTTTCTATTGGTAATAGAAATTAGCTTCCGTCTTGCGTCACTTAAAAAAGTTCCACCTTTGAATTTTTTGTCAATCATGGATATCATATTTTTCACCTTTCATCCCACGAGAGGTCAAAAAGGCACGTGCGGTTAACTGGGGAAAAAAAATACTACAATGCTATTCATACGAGAGGATTTAAATAATTTTTTATTTAATTTTTAATGATTTTCTTTATCAAACACAATAAAAATATGGAGTCATGTGAATAAAAATTTCTATAAAAATATTTTAATTATCAATATATTGATAATTTCTAGAATTAAAAAATTTACTTTATTTTAATTGAATCTAACTCAAAGAAATCCGTAAATTTTTCCTACGGGAGCGAAATATAATATCCGGAGAATAAGATAGAGGGAAAAAGGTTTATAATTTTTTTTTAAAAAAAATAAATATTATTTTAAAAAATATGATAAGTTTAGATAATTGTAACCAATATTTTTATGACTTTCAAATATATTAATAAACTTTTTTATCATGAAAAGTATACATGTTCAATTGTATCAACGATATCTGGGTTTACTGGATGCTCGAATAGAGTTAGTCAGATTTTTGGATATCGATAATAAAAAATATATATATATATATATATATATATATATATATAAAATACACATTCAATTGTTATCCCCTCCTCGAATCTCCACCACCTTATCTATCCTCAATTTTTTTGAACAGAGTTTTGAACTTTCTCAAAACGAAGATAACGTACGAAAGAAATAAAGCTTACTGGATTGAAAAGCAGGGAACTGAGGTCCAAATCAATGCCATGGAAGGTGGCAGTCTTGGAATGAGCTCCCAGATTGTCTTCCTTCTCATACAGCACCACTTCTACACCGGCTTTCACGAGCTCGCTCGCTGCCACAAGCCCACTGATCCCTCCTCCGATCACTGCCACCCTCATTTTCTTTTCTCCTGTTTGAAATATATGAAAGCTGAACGTCACAATAGGACATATGCACTAGACCATTAGTTCCAACTTTTTATTAGGAAAGGTACGTAGTTGTGTTAGTTATGACAGCGGTTTTGTATTAGGAGAGAGAGGGACAGAATACCAGATATTGGGTGAAGTGAGAGAGAATAGACGATCACCAAGTCCCACTGTTCGGACGAGAGAGAGTGAAGCAACAACTAGGTTGTTATAGGACCGAGGAGTACCGGGGCAAAGTTGTAGCACATCTAATATAACATATCTTAGGGACACGTACGTATGCAAGGGTCATCTTCAAACATCCGCCATTTTTGCTGTCTTTTCAGTCAAATGGTACATTTGGTTCAGAGTAGGCGAACTCTGACTGTGACTGTGACCACTAATGACGTGACTGCTACGGAGTTTTCATTAACAAAAGTATGCACTATAAGAAATTTAGATAGCTCTTTCCATACTTGAAAATCTCTCCAAATGCATTGAATAATGGTAGTCAGTCACAATCTCGTTCCCGATTTGTTTGGATTTCTTCATCAGTTAATGCGGATGGGACAAGAAAGAGGCTGCTAGGCATGGAGTGAGAAATTCAAAAGCCAAGGAGATCCAAGTCATAATTCGAAAATACTCACCATACTTTGTCAACCATCTTATTCCCGTCGATCACTTATTTTAGTAAATTAAATGATGAGGACGCTACAGCTGCTGGTTTTGAAATTTTTGTCCAAATAAGTGTAAGAAATATGGAGTAAAATCCTCCTCCTATGGACCCGAGGCTGCTTGGCATGGAGTGAGAAATTCCAAAGCCAAGGTGATCAGGTCATACTTGGAAAATACTCACTACTCTTTCCCCCAGTCTTCCTTGTAAATTCAATGTTGAAGACTCTAAGCCGCTAGTTTTGACGTTTTTGCAAATAAATAGAAGAAATATGGAGAAAAATCCCCGCCCCCCCCCGCCCATTGGACGCGTTCACTCGTGCAAGCAAGTCAATGACACTAACACTTTTGTTCATGCGGTGTACGCAGATTACGTCCGACGCTAAGATCATCTATGATAGGAATAGAAAGGGTTTAAAAGAAATAATCTCTTAGAATATGTGTGGAAGGAGAGAAATTGGGTGAAAATTACTCTCTAAAATATTTTCCTCCTTTAAGGATTTAGCATGTACCAACTTTTCACTCCTAAATTTTTATAGGAAGTAACATTTACTCTCGCAGTAGGGTTGACCCTAAAGTTGGGGTTGGGTAACACGAGGGGAAAATACAAAAATAAAAAATTCTCTCAAAATTGATTATTTTATATAGAAAAATTCTAAATAAATTTATTTGTTTAGAAGTCGAAAATTAATATACTTAGTTTATAGAGAGAAAAATTAATTTAAATTTTTTTAAGAGAGAAAACTCAAAACAAATATATTTAGAAAAATAAAATATGAACTAAATTAATTTTCTAGAGAGAGAGAATTAATATGTTTAGTTAGGAAAAAAAACTAGTATATTTAGAGGGACAAAATTTAAGAAAAATTATTTTTTAGTGAGAACTAAAATTAATGTTCTCTCTTTTAGAGAGATAAAAAATAAATTTGGTATTTTAAGAGAGAGAAAACTTAAAATCAGTGTGTTTAGATAGAGACAAAGTGAATTAAGTTGATTTTTTAGAAAGTTTTTTATAGAGAAAACATAAAACAATGTGTTTAAAGAGGGAAAAAGATATAATTGTTTTAGAGACAAAATTTATGTACTATAAAAACTAAGTTTCATATTTTTAGAAAGAAAAAACTTAAAATCAATAGGATTAAAGAGCAAAGTGTGAATTAATTTTATTTTTTGGGAGAGAAAATTAATGAATTGTGTTAAGGAAGAAAAATAAATTTAGTATTCTTAGAGAGAAAAAAAAAACTTAAAATCAATTTGTTTAAAAAGAGAAAATATGAATTAAATTGATTTTTTAAGAAAAAATTAATGCGCATAGTTTTGGATACAGAAAAACTAAATTTCATTTTAAAAAAATAAGAAAACTTAAAATCAATGTGATTGGAGAGAAAAGATGTGAATTAAAGTGATCTTTTTAGAAAGAGAAAATTAATTTTTTTATTTTAGAGGAAAAAAACCAAATTTGATATTTTTATAGAGAAATCTTAAAATCCATATATTTAGAAAATGATTTTGAGCCTACCATGATCTCTTCTCGGTCTCCAAGGAATATTTATCTGAACGACAGAATTTCATACTTTGGGGTTGCATAGCTTTTCCAAGAGAAAGAAACAATCCTAGACTCGTGGAACTCAAAAAAAGAGTCCCTACTGTCATACTCACTCGTACAGCTAAATAAGCTTAATGTTTCCTCAGTGTAATTGTTTCTCTCCTTGGCTTTCATTGCTTGCTTCTCTTTCTTTCAGATTTTTTTCTATATAAAAAAGGAATTTGTGATTTGACTCTTAAAAGTTCTGGTTATGCCCATTTCTTTTTTGTTTTAGAAATCTTAGTGCAAGGATGAAAGTTGAGCAAGAACTTTGTAGCTATATCTCCTTGTACCAAAAAAAAAAAAAAAAAAAGAACTTTTATAGCAAAAGCTTACTGATACATGGTAAAAATATATTAGGTGTACTATGAGCTGATCAATTGTTAATTTCGTGGCTTCAGGTAATGCACGCCCTTCACTGTTCTTGAGGAGGTTGGGCTGCAGATTGTGTGCAGACTGTTCGGAAAGCTGTCGACAGAGAAACTACATGTATCTTAATGTGGTTCAAACCATGCTGTTGATATTTGGACTAAAGTTATGTGTTGAGTAGATTAGGATTGGCTTGTTCCTCGGATGTATTTGAATGTTACTCTTAACATATGATTAGTGTTTATCTTTATATATTTCGGTTCTGATATGCTGAAATCAGGATGGACTTGATCTATATTATGGTGTGTATATGTTTCAGAGCCTCTGTTCATTTAACCATCCCAAATAGGATTGTGAATTGTTAATTTCAGATGTTTAGAAGCAATACCAATCCCCAAGGACCATAGCCCGACATTTTAACTTCCCAGGGCAATAAAACATGTTAGTGAATGAAATAAATAGCCAAATGAATTTAGGAAAATATATTGCTCTTATGTTTGTCACGTATAACTTCTACAAATCTTTCTATTTTTCATTACGATGCGATCCATTCTTTTTTTTTTTTTTTGAAAATACCTCTGATAGAAGGACAAATAATCAAATTGTAAAACTTATTCACATGTATTGTAAGCATGGTAAATTATAAAAATTAAATATTCAGAATTTTCAGATAAATATCTGGATGTGTAGCTTCAAAAAAATTAACCGAATTGCAAACTTTCTTGTATGAATCGCTCTGTGGGATGGTGATCATAAAATTAAACTCACCCCCACAGATCTACGATACCTTAACCCAAAATCTGGTAAATCTAATGACGGGAGAAATTTTCCTACTTAAAAATTTCTCAATCTCTCGATAGTATTCTCACTCTAGAGAATATGTATATTTCACATTCTCTCTTGACAAATTTTTTTTTTCTAAGGACTTGTGAACTTCACTCACATACAAGTTCACCAAAAGGAGGGAGAGATTTATTTAGGGAAAATGAGGATAATGGTAACCACTCATTATCCCACATACCCAATGCTCCTACGTGAGCATTTTAACTTACATAAATTTTGAAAAAACTTTTTGTCAACCTCATTCAGATATGATTCTATCTTATTTAGAAAGAAAAAATTTATATAAATATCTCAATTTCAATTTGAAAATATGTTTGAGTCACATTTTATGTTTTGTGAAATATTTGTCATGAAAAGAGGAAAAAAATGGAGTCTTCAACATTTCTTAAGAGAGTTGGGGAGTTCAAGGATAAAGTCCTAGGTATCTCTCGTAAGAATATAGATTTGATTAGAAACAAGAGCGTGATTCAAAAGAAAGTGATACATATACAAAACGAATTTCCTTTTTTATTATTATATTTTTTTTCCTCTAAGCAACAAGAGACTTCTCCAAGTTTCATAGAACTCTCATCAGAGGGGAGTGATCTATTAAGGGTGAGAGAGGGTAAATGCCCCCCCCCCCCAAAAAAAAGAAATTTTGGTAACTTATAGAAAACTTTTATGCATATAAAGTAATTGTTTTTCTCCTATCATTTAAAATATACTAACTCTCAATTTTAAAAATTTATATTTTTTTCTTGAAAATTGCTTCTTGATCGTCTACGAATCGATTAACTTGTTCTTTGCAAGACAATTCCTTTTCTTTCTTTCTTTTTGCATTTTTTTTATTTCTACTACAAAATAATGTATTATTTTTTCCACTTAAATTTAGGAGAGTATGCTTTTTTATTGTTGTACAAGGATTTGAACTAAATTGGGGAGGGATATTTGTACCACTACGTTGTCCCCTTAGGTACCTAAATATGATGCTCTCAGCCTCTCACAATTTGTTTGTTCCAAAGAATACCTCTACACAAAATTCACATTACTGATTTGGACTGTCACAACAAACACCGTTAATCTTTTCTCTCTCTCTTTTTTAACCGACTAGTATTTAGAATCATACTATAGTTAAAAATAACACTAGATTGGTTTCAGCATGAAAACCAACCCAGCTGACCCATTTCAGCCCGGACCGGAAACAAACCGGCCCGACCCGGCTATAGTAGCGGGCCAGTTTGGTTCATTCCTTTTTGGAAACAGGAATCGGCACGGCACAGACCCAGAACTGACACACCGGTTCCAACGGCTATTTTTGTTTTTTTTTTGAATTTTTTCAATTTTATCTCTCCTAACAGTTATAGAATGACTAGTTTGAAAGATATTTTGGTCTATAAAGTCAAAAAAATTTTCTATAAATAGATTACATCTCATTTCTAAATCTCATACAACAAAATATCAGTCTCTCTCACAATTTTATTCTCTACTACACTCTCAAAATCTCTATACAACAACTTAATTCCAATTTTTTACGACTCTCTCTTACATTAAACACATTTTCATCTCTTACTAATCACACCACCATTTCTATTTTGAATTCATTTTCAATCTCCCATTAATCACATTACCTATAATATCCATCAATATTTGATAAGATTTTAAGGATGAAAACTCAAATTTTCAATATTTGATAATAAACAACCGTAATCTCCGTCAACTCGGTAACATTTAATTTTTTACAACTTTATTTTTTTTTACATTTTTAATTCATTTGCATTAACTTTTTTTTCATATTTAAACTTAAATTTTTTTTAAAAAAAAATTGACTGGAACACATTTTTCATAATTTTTCCAACAATCTCCTCTCCCTCCATTTTCATTTTTACAAGAGGGCATTCCAGAACATATAAATATTGATATTGATTTTGAAGAAAATGAATCTAATCACACAATCTAATACAACATGTACCAGAAAAGATGATTTTGATGCATGAAATTTTTTGGTTAAAAATTATGAGGAACAAAAGACAATTTGTGAAATTTGTCATCAAAAATATAAATTTTTGAAGGGTTTAAAAGTGGGCACACTCAAAAGACACACAGTTCGAGACCATCCAGATAAATTATCTCAAACTAGACAAACGCAAATCACCATTGGGAGGGAAATGTAACGGGTACATTTAGATATAATGCAAAGGCTGAAAAAATATGACATATAGAATGGATAGCACATAAAGAATTACTATTTAGTACAGTTGAATGTAAGGTTTTTGAAAAATATATTTAAAAATATTTACAACTGGGTTTAAAAAAAATAGTAGAAAAAATGGTAGGAATAAATCACTAGATTGATTTCAAGGCTTGAAAGATAGTTTAATTGTAAAATTTATGAATACTAATCGAAAATTTTCATTAATTTCAGATACTTGAAAAAAATGAATTAAAAAAAACATTTTATTATAATAACATGTTATTAGATCAATGATTCATGAGTTTTAGAAAAAAAAAATTTACTTTTTCTTGGGATCCCCCACATTTCAGTTCTCACATAACTAGAGTAATTATGAATATTATTTATGAATATGATATTAATGATAAATTTTTTCTGTCTTTCGATAATATATAAGTTAATACTAATGTCATTAATACTTTAAAAAATACTTTAAAAATAATATTAGATGAAATATTTTTTCATAATAGATGAACATGTCATGTGTTAAAAACGGTTTAGAAACAACAGAAGTAGTTTTAAAAGCCATTTGTAATTTAATTTATCAAATTAGAATTTTTTCAATAAAAATACAAGAAATGGGATAATTATATATTTTACATAATATAAAATTAAAAAAAAAATTAAACAGGAATTTGAAACTAGATGGAGCTCAACTTATAATATGTTACAATGTGTAATTTCTTTTAAAAATATTTTAATTGAATTTTTTAATTCTAATTATGAATATAATTTTATTAATAATATTGTGTTTTTCATATTTAGTCAAATTGAAAATGATGATAGATTTAATGACATTGTTGAACTTATAAAAATAAAAATTTTAAAATATTATGAAAATATTCCTATTTTGTATTTAGTAGCAAATTTTTTAGATCTACATGTAAAATTTGAAAGTATTGAA
Source organism: Dillenia suffruticosa (assembly GCA_033439265.1). Classification (NCBI taxonomy): domain Eukaryota; kingdom Viridiplantae; phylum Streptophyta; class Magnoliopsida; order Dilleniales; family Dilleniaceae; genus Dillenia; species Dillenia suffruticosa. The sequence goes on from JAVTVX010000001.1 coordinate 15,968,003, forward strand.
ATTCTAATAAATTGTTTTGTTAGTAGTTTTTTAACGGAAATATATATTAACCGACAACTTTTAAAATAATAAACATCTCATATTTTACAAATCATGTTCACATTATACGAAAAGAAATATAATAATATAAATGGTAGTGATGTAGGTAGTAGTAGAGTGGTTCAACGAATCCTTTACATGACCAATGTTCACATATTTTACAATGATGATCATTTTGATATATTAAATCTGTAGAGAAATAATATATCTTACTATTCAATTTTGATCAAAATGATTAAAGATATACTAACCCCTCCGATGTCCATAATCCTATTGGAGAGTGTTTTTAGTGCAGGTGATCGAGTTTTAACAGCGTACAAATTTGGCAGACAATACTTTAGAAATCTTGATTTTCATTAAAAATTGAAAGGAAATGGAAAAAGGGATGCAATGCATGAACAATAACTAAGAGTTGGAAGATGAAGAGGAAGAATAATAAATTTTTAGTGTATAGAAAAATTATGTAAATATGTTTAAAAAAAATCATTCTTGTAAAAAAAGAAATATAACTATATTGAATTAATGGATTTAAAAATCCAAGTAAAGAGTTTGATAATAGACGTACACCGAATTCGGTAGAACCATACTAAAAATTTTTTGCGTCTCTAATTTTTTCTTTATCTCTTTATTGGTTGATTCCCAAAAAAAAAATAAAGAGAGAGTAAAAGGAAAATAAAGATACTTAAAAAAACAACAAAGAGAACAATTTTATTTAAAAAAAAAAAGAGATAAAAAAAAAACAAAGAGAGTTTGAAAATTTAATTCAAGAACAGCGGGCCTTGTTCACCAGGCGAGGCCGGGCCGTTTCCAAGTAAATTTTTTTGGAACCAGCCCACGACTCATGGGCCCATCTAGGAATCGGATTGGAACCGGTCCAATCCGGCCCGGTCTCATCTCTAACTATGACTAATTCTGTTGTTGATAGACTCATTTTAGAATAACTTTTTTAATATAATTTTTTTTTATTTCTAATTTTCGAATTCAAAAATTATTTAAAAAATTTAATATTTTTATCCATTAAATTGACTAACTGTCCGTTAATTTTTGTCTTTCTTTTTCCACAATCAAAAAATAATAACGCTTCATTAATCAAAATGGAGGTACTTGTCTAAAACAAAACTCCTCAAATGTAACCACTATTGGCAACTCTGATTCAAATGAATGAGTTTTAGGAGTAATAAGGCATATCCCACATTTTATGGAGAAATAAGGGTGATTATGCTTATTCAAATATCTATTCAAGGAATATGGCTGGACTCTGATTCAAATGAATAAGTTTTAGGAGTAATAAGACATATCCCACATTTTATGGAGAAATAAGGGTGATTATACTCATTCAAATATCTATTCAAGGAATATGGCTCGTGTCAAGGATTCTTAAAGAGTAATAACTTCTCCTACATATGGTAGTCTATTTGATAAAAGAAATATCAATTATTTACTGCGTTTAATATTTTCTTTCTCTTGTTGATTACTAGTTTTAAGAACCTAATTTAGGAATATTTGTTATTTCCTTCAACTTAGTTATGTGTATGAACTGTATATAATTATCCATCTCTTGTAGTCAATATAGTGTGGAATCATTCAATAAAAAATTCATCAAGAAAAATTCTTTTTGAACTCTGTTTTTCCTCTTGGTATCAGAACAGGAACGATTTTCTCTTCTTCCTGTCATGACTTCTCTATCTTTGAATGTTGGTAACTTTGTTACTCTAAAATTCACCCCAACTAACTATCCGTTATGGAGAGAACAGGTATTAGAATTGACAGAAAGTCAAGACCTGATTCATCATCTCACCAATGAAACTGCCATTCCACCCAAATTTGCTCCACAAAATTCAGATACCACAGGCACAAAAATCTCATCAACACCAACAAAAGAATTTGTTACATGGCAAAAATCTGATCGTCTTCTCAGGGGTTGGATCATTGGAACTCTCTCTGAAGAAGCGCTTGGACTTGTCATCGGATTAGATACAGCAATTGCAGTCTGGACTGCACTCAAAGAAGCCTACGCATAGGACTCTCAGGAGCGAGAGTTCACACTTCGACAACAACTAACCTATTTGCGTAAAGATGAAAACAAAACTATTACAGGCCATATACGAAATTTCAAAAGGTTATGCGATAACCTTGTTGCTATTGGTAAACCCATTCCTGATCAAGAGAAAGTGTTTTGTCTTCTCACAAGTCTTGGACCATAGTATGAAACTTTCACCACAACAATGCTGAAACCTCCAAGACCAACCTATACAAAACTGATTTCACAATTGCAAAGCCTAGATCACCGTATGAACTGGTTCTCAAATCAATCTGATATTTCTCTCTCCTCTCTCACTCCACATCTAGCCTTCTATGGACAACAGCAGCAACAGATGCAAAACTTCACACCTAGGCATCAAAATAGTCTCTTCACTTCTACAGGTCGTGGTTTTCAAGCACAACAGTCTCGTAGACAAACACAAGGCTATCCAAACACACAACAACGCAAACCACCGCCACCTGGAGAACGACGAATGACTACTGCAGAAAGAGAATTGTATCGTGATGCAATCTGTCAATACTGTGACAAACCAGGTCATGTTGCAAAAATCTGCTGGTGGTTACCGAAGAAAGCAAAACAAAACAACGAACTCCCACAAGCTCTTGCAGCACTCACACTCGACAACTCCATCATTGACACAGAATGGACTTCAGATACCAAAGCTTCAAATCATATGACTGGACAACCAGGTATGCCAAACAATGTTCATAAATATAGTGGAACTGACTCCATCATCATTGGAGATAGATTCTCTTTACCAATAAAAGGTATTGGTAATTCTTCTATTAAACAAAAAGGCAATATTCTACCTCTTGATGATGTTCTTTTAGTACCAGCTCTTAAAAAAAACTTACTTTCTATTAGTCAACTTACATCTCAATTTCCTGTTAATTGTGAATTCTCTAACACTAATTTTTGTGTGAGGCCACGGAACACAGGCAACCCTCTCATAACAGGAAAACGAAAGGGTAATTTATATGTCTTGTCCAATGAGCCAGAAGCATACTTTTCTTATCGATTCAAATCTGGCACCACAGACATCTGGCATCAACGTTTAAGTCATCCGCAATTTTCTATAATTCAGCTATTAAAGAATAAAGGACTTATTGAAGTTGTAGACTCTTCAAAGGCAGATCATTTATGTGATAGTTGTCAATTAGGCAAATTAAGTAAACTTCTCTTTAGTTCTTCTGAACACTCCAGTTCTGATATTTTTGATAAGATACATTGTGATCTTTGGGGTCCTGCTCCTGTTTTATCTGTTGGCAAATTTCGGTTCTATGCATGTTTGGTAGATGATTTCTCAAAGTATACTTGGATCATTCATTTGAAAAATAAATCTGATTTCTTTGCTGCTTATTTAGTATTTGAAAAATATGTTGAGCGCCAATTCAATAAGAGAATTAAAATCTTCCATTCCGATGGTGGGGAAGAATTTGTTAATTCTCGATTATCATCTCATTTTCTTACCACAGGAATCGTTCACCAAATCTCATGTCCCTATACACTAGAACAAACAAGTATGGTTGAGCGACGACACCGTATTATACGAGAATTAGGTATGACAATGTTATTTCATAGTCGTGCCCATTTATTTTTATGGTTAGAAGCTTTTTCCACTGCTGTTTTTCTTATTAATCGCTTACCTTCATCCTCTCTTCACTTTGAAACACCATACTTCAGGTTGCATAGAACTCATCCTGATTATACTTCTCTTCGAGTGTTTGGCTCCAAATGTTTTCCATATACATGGGACACAAAAAATACGAAATTTGATCCTAAATCTGCTTTGTGTGTTTTTGTAGGATACAGTGAGAAACACAAAGGATATAAGTGCTTTCACCCTCCTAGTCGTAAGTTCATCATTTCTCGACATGTTTTTTATGAAACTATTTTTCCATTTAAATCATCCAACTCATCTACTTCGGTCTCTCACATACATCATATTTTTGACTCTTGGCTGACTTCTTGTGGTGGTTCTGACTCAAGTACATCTTTCCAGGAGCTTACCTCGCTACATCACTCCCATACTCCGCTAGCAACTGTTATGACAGCTCTTCCACAAAGTGATCCTATACTACCCTCAGATTCCTCTTTTGATGAATCTACTTCAACCAGCAACACATTCACTCCTTCGCCTGAATCTCATGACTCTTTACCACTTGGTGACACAATAATCGCATCAGTTGTGGCTATAATGGCTGACTCTGAGTCTACTGCTATAATTTCAAAACCACAATCAAGTTCTGCACCTGTCCATCATCCTATGACTACTCGGTCTCAACATGGAATTGTCAAGCCCAATCCTAAATATGCCTTAACTATTGCCACTTCTAGCACTATACCTCGTGAACCTAAGACAATTAAAGCAGCTCTCTCTCACCCAGACTGGAAAACTGCAATGCTTGATGAACTTGCTGCTCTTCATCAAAATAACACGTGGCGACTAGTTCCACGAACTCCCAACATGAATGTGATTGGCTCAAAATGGGTTTTTAAGACTAAACTTCGACCAAATGGTACCTTGGACCGACTCAAAGCTCGCTTAGTTGTAAAAGGTTATCATCAAATCAATGGACTTAATTATACAGAAACTTTTTCTCCTGTCATCTGTCCAGGTACAATTCGTCTAATTTTAACTGTTGCTCTTGTCAAGCATCGGCCAATTCGACAATTGGACGTAAAAAATGCGTTCTTACATGGTTATATAGTTGAAGATATTTACATGGAATAACCTCCAGGTATGGCTGATTCTCACTTTCCGAATCATGTTTGTAAGCTTCAACGTGCTTTATATGGGCTTAAACAGGCACCATGTGCTTGGTTTGATAGACTCAGTAATTTTCTTTTTTCTTGTGGTTTCTTTTGTAGCCTTGCTGACCCTTCTCTTTTTGTTTGTCACTTTACTCAGGGTGTTCTTGTTTTACTTTTATACGTTGATGATATGCTTCTTACAGGATCTTCTACTGCAATTGTCACTTCTTTTATTCAAACCTTAAGCCATGAATTCTCCATGAAGGACCTTGGACCAGTTCATCATTTTCTTGGAGTTGAAATCTCTCCTACGTCTGAAGGACTGCATCTTTCTCAATCACATTATGCTCTTACCATCCTAGAGCGGTCCAACATGCTAGACTGTAAACCTATGTCTACTCCTCTGGATGTCAAGCTCCAACCTCCTACACAGGCGTTTCCTCTTGCGGATCCTAGTTTTTATCGTGGAATTGTTGGAGCTCTCCAGTACCTCACCCTCACGCGTCCGGACCTATCCTATAGCGTTAATTATGTTTCTCAATTCATGCATGCTCCTACGGTTGCTCACTTGAAATTAGTCCATCGCATCCTTTGGTACCTCAAAGGCACGATCTCTACTGGTCTACATCTTACCTCTACTACTACTCTCACATTGTCTACTTTTTCTGATGTTGACCGGGCGGGATGTCCTACAACAAGGCGCTCACTACAAGCTATTGCACATTCCTCGGCTCCAATATCATTTCATGGTGTGCTAAGAAGCAACACACTATCTCTCGCTCTAGTACAGAAGCGGAATACCGTGCTATGGTTAATACTGCTGCTGAGGTTACCTGACTAACTTATATTCTCAGCGACCTCCACATTTCACTTCCATTAGCACCGACTCTTTATTGTGATAATATCAGTGCTCTATACATGACAATAAATCCCGTTTTCCATGCACGAAGTAAACATATCGAATTGGATTACCATTTTGTACGTGAACGCGTTGTTCTTGGGCTACTTGTCACTAAACATATTTCTTCGACTAACCAGATTGCTGATCTCTTTACTAAGTCTGTTCCAAAAGCTACGTTAGCTTCCTTTCGCACCAAACTGTGCCTTCAGTCCCGGCTCAATTTGCGAGAGGGTATTGGCAACTCTGATTCAAATGAATGAGCTTTAGAGTAATAAGGCATATCCCACATTTTATGGAGAAATAAGGGTGATTATGCTCTTTCAAATATCTATTCAAGGAATATGATTGGTGTCAAGAATTCTTAAAGAGTAATAACTTCTCCTACATATGGTAGTCTATTTGATAAAAGAACCATCAATTATTTACTACGTTTAATATTTTCTTTCTCTTGTTGATTATTAGTTTTAAGGACCTAATTTAGGAATTATTTCCTTCAACTTAATTATGTGTATGAACTGTATATAATTATCCCTCTCTTGTAGTCAATATAGTGTGGAATCATTCAATAAAAAATTCATCAAGAAAAATTCTCTCTGAACTCTGTTTTCCTCTACTACGTTGTTCCATTTTATCCCATTCAAAATATTTCTCGACTCGCATCAAACAAACAAGAAAAAAGGTAACTTGTAGACAACAAATGAATGAAAATTTACAAAAGAAGAAAGCAAGAAGAAATATTAAAAAAAAAATTAAAAAGGGTGTCACCTATTAACTATAGACATGCAAGATAAAATAAAGAATCCAATTCAAAATTTGTAGATTTTCCATGAAAGTAAAAGTCTGATATAATTATTCAAACAATGTGAAATGTGCTAAGAAGAGTAGAAAACCTAATGAAGGCAGAGATTAATATATGTAACCCTTATTTGATTATTAAAAATTGAAGAATTAAAAATGAATATATAAAAAGAATTGAATTGTATGAATAAAAAACACAACATTGCAGTTGCAAGAATCGCAAATCGTAATGGGTACCCTAATATTCTCTCAAGACATATAGAAAAATAGAATTTGATTTCGTAGGCAATGAGAAATGCTGTTGAATTATCAAAACAAGCAAACATAAAAGGATCAAATACAACTTGCGGGGCATATCAATGGAAAAATAAATTGCGCGTGCAAGGTAGAGTTTCCCTACAAACTGTTAGATTTTTAATGTAAAATATATATTTTTTTGATGATAATGCCATTTATTTAACACGACATAAGAGTTTTTTCCATACATTTCATATCATAAAAATGCATGAAAAATATAATTTCCACAATGAGTCACACATATCATCCAGATCTATCTTATTTATTATCAAAGCTAATGGACCTTTCCTCTGTTGGGTCTTCTTGTCCAAATAGATGCAAGCTGTACTGAGCGAAAGCATCGAAGAAGCAACTCAGTTCCAACATGAGATGGCAGAGATTCCAAAGTAGTTTATTTCATTCCTTGTTTTTCATCTGGAAGATGAGTTGAATAAGCTGATGGGAAACCCTCGTATGGATCAACAAAAGTTGCGTTATTGCCAGGACGTGAAAATACAATCTGCATTTCAAGAAGTATATCATTTCATTTTCCATGAATTCTATAAAACTGAACATGGGGGCAGAGAGAAAGCATAGTTTCGGAGTGGAACCAGACTTGAGCATTCTTAATTGCATAAACTTGCCCCAATCTTATGATCAAGCTGAGCATAGATTGGTAGGTCACATGATCCTCTTCTATTCGTGTAAAGCTACTGCTCAACAAGGAACTGAAAAATACGTGTTGGATGGTACTAGAATGCTACAATTTTGAGTATTTATACAACATTCCAGTAATAATTTCTTTTAACTAGTGTCACATTGTTCAGCTAGTAAAAATTGTTGAGGTGATATCAACAGAAAAGACCAAATCCCTTGGTACTAGGGTTGGGGGTGTTTATAGGTATGGGAAGAGACACTTCCATTGTATTACTCACCATTGAACTGAACAGCAATGAATTGTACCATCATGTCAATTTTGTCATGTTTATGAGAGTGATCAATGGAACCCTTAGAAAATAACAAGTAATCAACTTAACATTTGAGTTGTGACTAGAACATGAGAGAACTGGTTTTTCACATTTTTTTCTAATAATTGGATCCAGCTGACTAGTCTCAAATTTTTTTGGGTCGGATCCGGAAGTTGAATTCTCTTAAGAACTTCGGACGCCGACGCACCGCTTGAGCTAAGTCCTAAGCCCAGCCTTTGGATTGAGCCGAGGCCAGATTTTATTCCTCAATATCTCCTATAGGCCTGACTGAGCTGATTCTCAGGTGTAGTTGTCAAAGTGAACCTTGTTTATTCCAATATTGGTGGACATAGTATGATACATGGTACTTATAATGCTCAAGCAGAAAATGAAGTAGCAATAGCGGGCTGTAGAAGAGAAAGGTACCTGATAGTCTCCTAGAGTACGTGTTTTGAAACCAGCAGCACAGTAATCAAAAAAATACTCCCATGTCCGGATAAACTTTTCATCAAATCCCAGAGCGAGAACTTTGCTGCAAGAGTGACAACTTAATTCAAATATCATTAAAATCTAAACCTAAACTATTTTTGTTATTTACTGCTGACAACTATGACCATTTACATGATCAATATAGAGCAGCAATCAGTGACAGCAACAACAAACAAGTCAAAATTTTGAAATTGGTTTAAATATGTAGGAGATCCAGTTCCTCTAAAAAAATGTTGGACCATCTGGTTTCATAGCAAAAGAACATGTTACCTCCGGTTTTCAAGAAAGTTTTTCCTCCAACATCTCAATGTTTGGTAGTAATGTATTCCTATGTTTTCAATGTGCTCCACACTGCGGGCATGAAATAATCAAATTATTTATGAAGAGAAATGGACAATTGAAGTCTCATATAGTTATGAATCCTGGCGCAGAAGAGAACAACATTTACCAAAGTCTGGAACCAGATGCCATAGAAGATGTAATTTTACGTAATGAAGGAAGGCATCCACCAGGGAAAATGTATTCCTTGATAAATCCTGCCCCTCTCCGGTATTCATCATATAAATGATCAGGATATGATACAAACTGGAATAGAAGCATTCAGATCCAATGTCAAGTATGATTGAATATTAAGATGAGAAATTTAGAACTCAAGAATTTTCATAATCCAAAAATACTTTTTTGAAGCATTTGGTCTGAAATAATTCTAGGAATATACTCCTCTAGAAATGATGGTTAATTCATTCACAAAAATCCACATTTTTTATATAAAAAATCCACATTTTTTATATAAAAAATCCACATTTTTTTGCCACAGTCTTCTTAAGTGAAGATATATCATACATTAGAAACTCATTTTTATAACAGTAGAAAACACAAACAAGTCGGTCAATTTTTGAATCCCATTTGAAAAATAAACTCGAATTGGAAATCTATTGGGCAAAATTACACTACGATACTAAGTTTGCTAATATTAATCATGCCACTTCCAGATCAAAAATCAAGGAATAATGTAATCTTGCTCTTATCACCAAAGCTCAATTTAAATAGAATCAACTTGTTGTCAAAAATCATTCATAAATTGAAGGAAGCTACATGATGTGGAAAATAAAGAAACTGCGCTAAGAACCAAAACTGCAACCAATTAATTAATTCATAAGATTCATTACCTGTACGACAAGAAGGCCATCTTTTGCCAATAACGATTCACAGCAACTGAAAAACTCCTCTATGTATTCATGTCCAACATGTTCAATCATCCCACTGTAAGAGATCATCCATTAGATCACTGTCTGGAAATAAAACAATAATGTTGTAGTTTTGTCTACAAAAGTTGTTATGAACTCACCAAGCTATGATTCTATCATACTTGCAAGTATCAGGTAATTGACGATAGTCACAATGAAGAAGTTTTATGTAGTCCTGACAGGCAACCAAAATAGCTTAGTTGTCAGATGAATTGTTGCACTGCTGTACATGCTTTACTAGAAGGCAGTGCAATAATAAGGCAGCAGATCAAATCCAAACACTATTACAGACCTTTTTATATATTCTTATACATACATGGGCATTGTTAAATCAAATGCTATGTTTCCGAGCTAGATGAATTGGCCAGTTTCAGAGCCATAATGCATTTCTGGCCTTTATGTGAAGTAATTTTTAACGGTCTGCTGTAAAGGCAGGACAAATGAAATCAATCAAGTTGATTGTCTACTTCCATAGGAGATATATTTCAGTTACAAAAAGCTCCGAGCTACTTTCCTTTTCAATTTTCCAATGTGGATTACTTTCATCTCTCACTCATACATGACTTTGACAAACAGTTGACAATGGGATAAGAAGAATCCCTTGAAAGAAAGTACAGAGGATTGAGACTACATAAGAGTACAAGAAATAAATAACATTTTTTTTAAGTTACAAGATTCTTTTCTTGCTTTAAATTACACTAAAAGGAAACTCCAGGATTGCTGAATGACAAAAACCACAGCAATCTCTTACGAGGAGGAAAGAGTCCAGCTAACAAATAAGAGAATACAAGGGAGCTGAAAGTAGGGATGGTTTACAAGGTGGGTTAAACAGGTGCTGAACTTGTTATCCATCAACAGAACACCAAGTTTAAGTAGAACTTAATGTTTAAACATCTAAAAGTAAGAGTAGCTGTAATTATATCGTTTTCCTAACTAACTATGATAGATTTTATTTTTTCTCATTCTTTAATGTAGGGAAAACATTGTAGATCCAAAAGTTATCCTCAAAAATGCTGACATGCTTGTTCAGTTCCATCCTTTTAATCTTGGTCAATTATGACACCCAAATAAACATCATGTACCTGAAGGCCAGCCTCATTCACTCTCTTTTCTGCAAACTTAAATTGTTGCTCGGACAATGTGATGCCCGTGTACTTGCATCCAGTTTGCTTGACAACCTCAATAGCGAAACCTCCCCAACCACACCCAAGATCAAGAATTTCATGCTTTTTATCAATCCTTGCCTATATTGGAACAAATTCATTTAAACCAGAAATGAAAAAAAGGAAAATTAAAAGAACATCTGACAACTCTCATATGAAATATAAAAAACATACCTTCTCAATCAAAGCAGTAATTTTTCTCAGTTGTGCAGCTTTTAGATCTTCATCCTCCCTCTGACACATGATAAAACAAATCATTGATGGATCCAAGATACATGGAAAGAAGACTTCAAGTAAAAATGCATCATATTCCTTACCTTAAAAACTGCACATGTATATGTCATTGTTTCGTCCAAGAAAGTGGAAAAGAGATCATTACTCTGGAAACAGCAAAACAAACACAAGTTATTGTATGCACTTCATGTGCTGTCTTCATCATTATTATTTTTTATTTATTTTGCTACATAAAGGTGGAGGGGGCAGTCAAGGAATGAGTCCCCCCATTGCTCAACCCAATAGGTTGGTGGTACTTTTTGTGTTCCTGCTGTTTGTGATAATTTTGCATGCCAAAAAAAAAAATGCATATGGCTTCATAAATGGTGGCACTTTCATCCAGATTACTTTGTCAAAACTCATGGATGGCATTCTGTTGGAAATTGGATTCAAAATGGTGACTCAAACATGCATGATGGCACGCTCCCACTTACCTTAGTCAACTACAAAAACAGCTTTTGGAAGATAAATCTACAAATTCTAGTCTAAGAAATATGGGATAGGAAAAACCAGCCAAAAGTGAGAGTTTAATATCTCATACCAGATCATAATGGCGAGAGATGTTCTTGCGAGCTTGTGTTACAGTATTTTGATTCAAAACATGCTGAATGATGTTTCTTGCTAATGCGAACCCAGCTGTGAATCGTAACAATATCCACCAACCTCTAAATTCGACAAAGGGTGGAAATTTAAGAACTAAAGTTCAGAATATGCCCACAAAAATATCCTATACTAGCTGATTTATAGACTACAATGTACCTTTTATTGTTGGACCATGAAATGGAGGAATTTAAATCATTGTTGAAAATGAAAATCTGTGCATAAAATTCAGCAAGGGAAACAATTAAACAATGCAAATATTAGATCGAATTAGCAGTGTTGAGCTTTAGTCAGTATTAACCATGAAAAGATTAAGAAGACCCTCATCTTTATTGACAAAAGAAATATCTCCATGGATAAAAGCATCTGCAAGACCCAACTCAGCCTCTGTTACAACCTGTCAAAGAATCTTGGAGTTTAGGAGACGAACAAAAATTCTAACTTTCAATCATTGCATGACCCGTTCTATATTGCTGAAGTGTTCCTTGGTATAAAAGTTGAGTTAATACCTTCCAATAGAACTGAGGATTGTGAACCCTAAAAGCAGATTTCAGATAAGATTTCTTACTGGTATCCCCAAAGGTGAACACTGCACCTCCTTCCTCATATATGCTGGGACACCAGAAGAAACATGCTAAGTAATATCCACATATCACTTCAGACTAAATTCCTATGTACAAATTAATCCTGTATACTGCCACAACTAAATAATGATATATGTAAGAATGTGTGCAGTTGCATTCATGCACATTCGCCAGTCAATGTAAAGCAACAAAATGGTATAAAATATGAAAAAGGACATCATAGTCAAAATGGCTCAGAAAGACTGCAATGGCAGCTGCTGCCATTTTGATGGGCCTAATGACTACTGGATTAATATTACAGTTAATGTATCCATAAGTCTCTGCTGATCCTTTCAAATGTCGTCACTCAGATAGTTATTTCTAGTGTCATCCTTTCTTATGATGTAAAAAAAGGTCTTCAGGCATGATGCTTGTGTAAGTGGCATGTATATATCAGAGTGCTTGCACCCAACTAAATAAAGCTACAGACAGCACCCAGAATTCAAATTTTAGCAACACAAGGACAATGAACAAAGTTAAGTCCAAAAGTTAACTCCAGAAGTAGGAACTGAAACATCCATTCAATCAGGCGAGGTCAAGATAGCTTTCACACGCAATTCCTTCCCAGAAGAAAGAAATCTAATCTTCACCAATTAGGTGAAAATTAAATTCTTTGATGAAATTAGAAATGTACGAGAGAGAGAGAGAGAGAGAGATTCAATCAACAATACCGTCAAGACACAGTGAAAGTGGATAACAAAAGTAAATATTGAGGATAACATAATGGGGTAGAGAAATTACAGTAACAAGCAACATCACTAAGAAACTTCAATTTTCAGGATAAAGGGCAGAATTTATGTGCACTCTCATGAAAACTTACATCAGGCATCCAGTCGAGATATAGCTCTTAAAAAATCTGATAACAAAAAGTCGTGCCCATGTTTCAAATAGTGAAGCTTCCATATGTTTTGGAATTTTCTGAATTGTAGAATTCATTCCAAGTATGCCTTTGGCAGCAACCATGCCTGCCTGCAAAGAATTAGGTATACATTATTACGCATAGGATACATATTACTTACTGTAAAGGGCTTCATTTCCTTCTTCTATGCATAACAATACTAATTCTCTAAAATTAACAATCAACCTATCACAATTTTTTTTTTACCATTTCAGATGGAAGGGTGAGAAGGGCAACTAGCATAGCTACCCCACTCCCTTGGGGCATCACCATAAAGCTACCCACCCTCTGTGGAATATTCGTTTTGAGTCATAACTCTTATTCAATGGGTGAAGTTATCACTGACCTCACCCAAGTGCTAGGTTTATAACATTTATCCACAAGGTAATTGGCTTATAACCTTGAATTTTCGAACTTGCAAAACTGTGATGTGACATTGTTGATCATTAGGCAACCACCTTATTGGTGATCCTACCACAAGTTACCCCCTGTTCTTCTACTTATGACAATAAGTTAAAAGAGTGAGCTCTAATAGTTACCTTGAATCGATCCTCCTGAAACCCATGGCCTGCAAGAAATGCAATTAAAGTTTTCAACCAATTTCATCATGTAAGAAACAGATTACGGCAACCAAAGCACAGTAAACTCTAAGCTAGTGCAATTTGCCCAGGCACTTAAAGAAAGGAACCATTGGTACCCTAGGTATGCAACAAACATTGCACAAGGCATAATCCTAATGTAAAGCATTTTTGTTGAAACTAAATAATTTGACAATTTTCTGCCTTCTTCATAAAACATTCAAGAATTTTGTGGGTATTCTGTCTGGAAGAATACAAAATTCTGAAAAAAAGAGAGAAATGCATAACTTTCCATTACATTACCAGTCAAACTCATGTCTACTCTACTAAAATCAGATGTTTCTCCAATATCAAAGGAGGATGAGAGCAGAATAATATCCACTACGACATGCCAAGTCAATAAAGTACTGATTTCTCCAAAGAACTCATTAATAAACTTCACGGCATGCAGTGTCTATTTCCAATCTTAAGATAAAACGATCTCCTCTAGGCCAAAGGAAAAAATGCTGTTAATGAACTATGCCTAAATCAATAAGTAAACAAATTGGAATAAAATTGGACTGGACACATCAAATTGTCTCTGCAGAAGAGACCGGTAGAGCAATTGTTCATAAATGCTCTCCCAATTACATGTGTATTTTACAATTTTAGTCATCTACTCTGCTTCATAACATAGAACAGGAGAAGGCAATACAACAATCCCCTTTGTGGCCCACAAGAAAGTTGAAAGGGGCTTTCCGATCAAAATAAGTCATACTCACAAATGGTGCTTATTGACAATTTAACAAAATTTTTTTCCAAAATTTTAAATATTTCCACAGATGAAGATTTTGTAGTGCAGATCATCTAGTCTTCATTGGTGAGAGTTATGAGAAACGAGAAGACTGGATAAATATTCTCAAAGCATAAAAATTCAAAAATTAATATAACAAAGGCAAGGGTATATAAAGCACAAATTTTCCGAAATTTATATTTTATCAAAGGATATTCAATGGACAAGCAGTACAAAAAGGCATAGTTTTCACCACTTAAAATCAAGATGCAAAGTTAACAATGAAATAAATTTTAGGATTATGTTGTTGTGTGAGGGGTGGTTCCAAAAATTGTTCGACCATCAAATTTCAACTAAATTAAAAGGAAAATTTATAGTAATGCAATAAGACTAGTAACTATTGATAATAGAATCGTGGTTCAATGCTTGTTATGAGTACTTTCATTATAGAAAGCATATTGTGGGCTTGAAATAGGGCAAAACAGTAATCACAGTAATCATCAACAGCATCATTGTTGAGGTCAATCCTCAAGCACAGCTCTTGTGATGAACTACATAATTAAATGGGTCAAGCCTTGATTCCCAATTATTATAACCAGGCATGAATCTAGAAATTCTATAACAGGGGAAGGGGGATTGAACCTAGCAAAGCAATGCTTGCACATAAGTGAATTTAGGTAAGCCAGAAAATTTACCCTGGTATGCTCCACAAAACCATATTCCTCTCTTCCCCTGAATACTATCAATTCTAGATGATGCTTTGGCCGCAGCAACTGATGGGATAGGCCACCGTGTTGACCATTTAAGCAAGGTGTTTTCAGGGGTGTATGCTGGATCAAGAGTCGCAAGAAATGGAAGAGTTGTATCCCCAATGTTCTGCAATGACACAGAATGAGAAGAAAATTGAGTTCAAAGGATTGTTACTTACCGAATTGGGTTTCTTCATTCATAGAAGAACTAGACCAGCTTTGGATATATATATAAGCATTTCATGCCTTCGAACGAGGAATTTTATTTTAATATTGCTTCTTGTTCACATAGGTCCACTTCACATGGATGTCCAATATAAATTATTTCAAAAGAAGCAAACACTAATAGAAATTCATATGGTTGTTGTACATAGCATATATCGCACATGATAAGACCATTATTATTATCGTCTTTTTTTTTTTGAAGTGTATTAGAACCTTCAGGAGATGTTGAGGTAGGAGAAGATAGAGGAGAAATATAAAAATTTATCATGTAATACACGTATATGCATGTGAAATGCATAGATATTTACATAAATACAGAGGAAGGAAAATTACAAAGGGTATGTTAACTATTCTTCAGTAACACCCATTTTAAAGCGTAACAGCCCCTTTTAGGTGCAGAAACATGAGGTCCACTAACATTAACCTCCACATGCATTTTCTCAATTTTCTAAAATTAACCCCTGTATCCTTATCCTTAGCATTAAACATGCCTTCAATGGGATATCATTGTACTAAATATGTAATGACGTGATATTCAACACAATGCAACTTCATGGAGGGTAAGAAAAATGTTCAGAGCACTGGAGATTTCATACTTCAATTGGTTAACTTTTCCCATGTTCAGGCAGTTAGATTTCTATCTATGCTACATGTATAAATGAGATGCAATTACACGGGACCCAACACAAGTGTTGGTGAGTGCAATTGATTTGTTTACTGCTTCCAATGGTAAAATGTAAAACCATAGCCTTTTTCAAGGGAAATAAGGATTTTCATGGAAGCATTTCCTATAAGTTATTTTAGATTTTTTTTTTTAGTCAAAATACATTCTCAAGAATAAAAATCGTATGTCAAGTTTCTGAGATTATCATCCCACAACTGCTTTGTCCATAAGACAATTAAACAATTTGTCTTTAGCTACCTAGCAAGATAAGAAGTGGCTACAACAAATGGATGCTATGCATGCTGACTACAGCAACAGAAGACATCAAATTATGTTCTCAAGTGCATAATTATACCTAACGATCTTGAAAACTCAAACAAATTGATTACAACAGGCTCAACGATAACTCATGCATACCTGAAGCACATTAAGCCAATAAGTCAAACAAACTTTATTCTCTGAACTGCACAGGAAGTTCCTCGCACTCCAGGATATTGGATTCTTGGGCATCAAGCTTTTGTCACAATGGAAGAAGATGTCTCTGCCAATATAGAGTATATATCATAGTTGTCTTAATGTAAACAGCTTATGAATAAAAGTAGGAAGGGCAAAAGAGAGAAAAGTGCCCGGGGAAGAGAAATCATGGCATTAACCATTTATATCCAATAAATAGCAGTGCAACACCATGCATCAAAGAGCTTTGTGGCAATTTGTCGGAGGGAATAATCAAAGGCTGAATAGTGAAGACAAATTACAGTTAATGAGAGCTGCAAAGCCATATGATATTGAAGGTGGTACCTCTGGACATATTGGAAGGCACCTAGTATTTGCAATTCATCATATGTAGCCTTCTTCCCCAACATTTTCAAAGCATCGGGTGCATGGGCAGCAATAATGCATCTGTCATAGGTTTCCTTTGAACCATCTTGACAAATTACAGTGCAACCTGCCACATTACTCCAGTTTAGGTTGACACAAAGTTGGCAAAGAAAATTTCCAAATCAAGATCATATATTGCCTAGAAGAAGTTCAATCCATCTGTTTAATATTTTAAGGTGTGATGCTTAAAAGGGGGCTGGAACAACAAAAGTACGAGCATAAGAAGAATAAAAGATTATTGAATGGGAACACTTAAGAGATATTCATAAATGTTGAAAACTCAAGCCAATCAAGTATTACATAGTAGGTGGTTTTAAACAACAGGGTTATGGAAATGAAAATAAGAAGGGACTCTGGGTTCCTACATTTAGCTCGACAAGGGATGAGATCAAACAAACTTCTGTAAGGAAAGAAAGGAGTGAATCCTAAGGCTGAGTTACCAGGTTGATGTCTCATTGGATGACCTACAATTGTAAGGATTTTGCCAAGTTACAGTTATTGATCCCGCAAATACAAATAATAGGATTATTATTACCCTTACCTACCACTTCATTTTCAACCACACACCTAGAACCCACCACCATATTTCTACAAATATCGTCTATCGCAAGTATGCAACTGCTGTGTGCTATGTTGCATGTCACTACAACTACTACAACCAATATTAGAGCCACCATTGCCACAATCACTAAACGAAGTCCAACTCTACCATCTGTACCTGACAATTACCAAACCTCCCTCACATTGTTTCCCTGAAGTATTGCTGCCACCGACACCAATACATCCACACTCTGCTCCATTTGCTATCAACAAGAACTGTATTGTTGCTACAGCTTTGACCACATTCATAAGCATATCATTCTACCACTATCTTCTTCATTTTCTTTGAAACTACTTGAAGGAAGACATGACATTATCATCATTAGACAGGGAATTCAAAACATAAAACGGGTCACCTCTTTTCCGACGTCCAACTACGCAACGGAATCCGGATCGATCGCTTGATTGAATCACATGCTCTTTTGATCAGTGTGAAATCACATAATGGAAACCACACATGATCCACAACCCAAGTCCTTTTGATGATTTCTTTGCAAAGAATTCTGACAGAAGATCAATTTCGTACTAAAAAAGCAAAGACTCTTAAGCTTTTTTTCAAGTTCGAGAGCTCTCTCTCTTTCACACTTCTATTTTCTCTCTCTCCCTTCTATTTTCTCTCTCTCTCTTTTTTTTTTCTCTCAAGCTCTATCTCAAGTTCATATTCCAAGCTTCCTCTCAAACTCATATTTATAGCCTCCTGAAGCTTCTCTTGGAAGTTACTTGAGGCTTCTCTTAGAAGCCATCTCTGAGGCTTCTCTCAAAAGCTTTTCGAGGCTTCTCTCAGAAGCTACTTCTGAATCTTCTCTTAGAAGCTTCCCAAGACTTCTCTTGTAAGCTTCATCTCGGAATTTGCTCAAAGCTTCACTTGTAAGCTTCTCGAGACCTCCCTCGGAAGCCTCTCGAGGCTTCCCTTAGAAGCTTTGTGTGACAAGCTTCCCTCGGAAGTTTCGTGAGACTTCTATAGAAAGCTTCCTGCTGAGGCAATGGAGGAGGAAGCGGGTCGGCCTCAGGTCAGCCCATCATGGGTGTAATTTTAACCCGACTCATTGTAAAGGCTCCCAACACTACTACATAATTTTAGAGCAGCCATAAAAATGTTAATGCAACAAAAGAAGACATGACACCACTCACCTTCAACATCTGTTGAAATAGATTCAACCTCACAACTAGTTTTTATTTGACAACCTTTGCTCCTTAGCAGTTCTTCAACCTGCTTTTCCACCATAATCAAATGCAAGCAATTTCACAAGTTAGAAGCACTTTTGCACACTAACAGCAGAAAAATTGCAAGCACTCCAAAAGAAAAGGCAAGCATACATATCAATAGGATGATAGAAAAGCACCTTATTAACAAAATCACGTGCACGCTGTCCTAGACTCTGCCATTGTGAGCTATCAAAGAGCTGCAGAATTAAAAATTTGAAATTAATACATGGCCAAGAGGGCAAAGGATTAAATTTTAAACACTTGCACACACACACACATGCAAAAAGAAATGCAAGAAATCTACGTTTATGAAATTAAGGAAGCAAACCTGAAGCAGGTGATGAGTATGACAATATGAAAGAACAAAAAAGGAAGAAAAGTTTAATACAGCCTCTGAAGAGCATGACCAAATTGAAGCACATATTGGAACCTATCACAAATTTATAAGCAAAGTTAGCACTGAAGTTATGACATAGAAACCATAAGGCAGTGAAATGGAACAAAGTCTCACCAGATAAGCCTTCTCAAATAACTCAGAATATCCTCTTTTCTTTATGAATTGCCCCAGTGTCTCGTTTTGATGGATGTATGGATTGATTTCTAGCTCTTCTAGATACCTTCAATATACCAAACAACATTATTCAGTTAATCCACATTCTAGGCCTCCACCAAATAAATAATGAATCAAGTAACTGGAAGCTGAGGCCCATGTTGCATTTCTTTCGGGAACACTATAGCAAGCAACAACTCTAAAGGACCAAATTTTAGGATATGGAAATTTGAATTTATAATTTGGTTTATAAATATTGCAACAAATGAGTTCTAAATATTAGACAATCTAGGATTCCATTTCACTGACACAACTAGAATAATCCAAGAAAATAAAAAATGAAAACATTTAGCTCCTTTTTCATTATTCCCTAATATGGAATGATTTTTTACATCAAAGAACCAACTTCTCCAAAAATTTGAATTCATAGAGAAAGAGTATGTTTATTTAGATTTTCACATTTTACACCCCATCATAAAGTGGCTTTTTAACATAAAATTTTATATAGGATAAACCAGACCTTTCAAGTTTCAAATTCAACCATTATGTTCCACAATAGGTACATCCTCCTTTAGTTTAGGGTATGATATGTAACTCTGATGCCCATGAATGTGCAGCAATAAATGCACAATGGCCAAGAGAAAACATTGCAACGGGCAAGCACACAATGACCAATAGACATTATTTCATAATTTATACATTATTTCTATTTATTTGTGTGTAGATATTCTCCAAGTATGTATTTGGCACACAACAATTCTGAATCTGCTGCCCATGAGAAATTGGTTTTTTTTTCTTTGAACATGAAAACATTGAAATAAGGTCAGTATACTCAAACAAATCACAACTGCCCGTTAGAAGAAGTTCTTACATTAAGGGAAAACATTTCAAATTTCACTATTTAATTTGAACCCGAAACAGGGGGAAAAAAAGAAAAAAAAAAAAAACCCAAATTCATAAGGTAAAGAGGGAATTGGCTCACTTGACAGCATCGTCCTTGAACTTGGTAATTTCGCGGAACAACTGCAAGAAATATGGGTTGATAAGGTTGGTCTTTTGAGAAAACAAGCTCCGTAAACCATTTCTAGTACCCCATTCATAGCCACGACCTTGGTCTATGCTGACAGAGAATGACATATCCGATGGCTCCAAATCGAACCCCAAATTCTCCAAATACTCCATAGTACTTGGCTCCGTTACCTGTGATAACTATCAGATGATTCATCGTCATTCAAAAAACAGAAACCTCAAAGGTCGAGCTCGCGAATCGATAAATATTGAATTCCTCTTTCGGGGTTCTCTCTCCCTCTCTCTTTCTCTCAGAGTTGGACTGGGGAGGGAACGGAAAAGAAAGTGACCAAATTTAACAAGATATTCAAATATTGGGCCGGGCCGGTGAGCTGGTCAGTATGAGAATCCTCATACAACACTTCGTTCAAATTAGTTCTTTTTTCCTGTTTTACCCTTGATTGATTTTTTTTTTTTTAATTCAATCACTTCTTTTTCTTTTTCTCAATTGTTGATGTACGGATCCACTATTTTCTCTTTTTCCCTTTATCTTTTTTGATTAATTTCATTCCCTTCTCTCCTGTTATCGTTATACAAACCGATTATTTTCTCCTTCTTCTATAATTTATCCCTCGATCACTTATTTCTTTTTGTCTGTCTTTTTTCTTATTTTTTTTTATTTTGTTGTCTTTAAAAAAAATATATTCATCAAAATAAGAGAGAGAGAAAATCTAGAAGAAAAAAAAAGAAAACAGAGCAGAAAAGAGAAGAGAAGAGAAGGGATAAGAAAGAGAGAGAGCGGTAGCCATCGATATAAATAGAGAGAGAGAGAGAGAGAGAAAAAGAAAGAAAAAAATAATTAAAAAATGATGCTTTCACATCAGTTAAAGGGAAAAAGAGAAAAAATATAAATAGAAAAAAAGGCAAAATGATTCTTTCATTCACATTAACGAACATTAAAAAATCACTTGTGAAAGGAAAAAGCATTTTTTAATACTAATGGAAATTAACTTTCGCAGTTTGTCACTTAATAAAGTTTCGTCTTTGAATTATTTATCACTCATGAATATAATGTTTTTCATCTTTCGTCACACAAGAGATCAAAAAAGCACATACTACTAATTGGGTAAAAGGTGCTACAATATCATTCGTACTGCAGTAATTTTACTGATAGGGAGGATTTAAATAATTTTTTATTTAATTTTTATTCATTTTCTTTATAAAAACTCAGTAAAAATATGGAGTTGTGTGAGTAAAATATTTAAATTATCAAAATATTGATAATTTCTAAAATTAAAAAATTTACTTCATTTCAATTGAATCTTACTCAAAGAAATCCATAAATATTTCTTAGGGGAGCAGAGTACGGTATATGGAGAGTAAGATTAAGATGGAAAGAAAAAAAAAAAAAAAAAAAAAAAGAGTTTATAATTTTTTTTGAAAAATAAATGTTATTTAAAAAATCATGATAAGTTTTTATAATTTTAATCAATATTTTTTTTGACTTGTAAATATATTAGTAAACTTTCTTCTTTTTTTTTGCCGCCAAAAGTGCACACATTCAATTTGTTATCCCCTCCTGGGATCTCGATGATCCATCCTCAATTTTTGCGAACAGGGTTTTGAACTTTCTCAAGGCGAAGATAGCGTACGAAAGAAAATAAAGCTTACAGGATTGAAAAGCATGGAACTAAGGTCCAAATCAATGCCATTGAAGTTGGCAGTCTTGTAATGACCTCCCAGGTTGTCTTCCTTTTCATACAGCACCACTTCCACACCGGCTTTCACGAGCTCGCTCGCTGCCACAAGCCCACTGATGCCTCCTCCGATCACTGCCACCCTCATTTTCTTTTCTCTTGTTTGAAATTTCTGAAAGCTGAACATCACGATGGGACTTATGCACTAGATCATTAGGTTGCAATTTTTATTAGGAATGGAACGTAGTTTTGTTAGTTATGACAGCGGCTTTGTATTGGGGGGGCGGGGGAGAGAGAGAGAGAGAGAGAGATTACCAGATATTGGGTGAAGTGAGAGAGAATAGACGATCACCAAAGTCCCAATGTTCGGACGAGAGAGAGAGAGAAGCAATAACTATGTTTTTATAGGACCGAGGAGTACTGGGGCAGAGTTGTAGCACATCTAATATAACATATCTTAGCGGACACGTACGTATGCAAGAGTCATCTTCAAATATCCTCCATGTCTGCTGCCTTCTTTCTCAAATGGTAGATTTAGTTCAGAGTTTTTCAACTCTGACTGTGACAACTACGAAGTTTTTATTAACAAAATGTTGATCGCTCTTTCCTTAGTTAAGAATCTCTCCAAAATGCATTGAATAATTGTAGTCGGTCACAATAATCTATCTTACTTGATTTTGGTTGGATTCCTTTTCATTAGTTTATACTGATGCTCCACCAATAGAATACCAGCAATTCAAGATGTGACGAGATAGAGGCTGCTAGGCATGGGGAAAGAAATTCGAAAGCCAAGGAGATCAGGTCATACTTTGAAAGTGCTCACTGTACTCTGTGTCACCCGTGTTCCTCCCTTCAATCATTTTGTTTAGTAAATTCAATGTTGCAGGTGCTACAGCTGTTAGTTTTGGCGTTTTTGTTCAAACAAATGGAAGAAATATTGAGTAAAAACCCCCTCATTTGGACGCATTCTCTCGCCGAAGCTTGGGCCAATGACATTAAAAACACATTTGTTCATGTGTGGTGTGAGCACATTAAGTTACCCAACAGATAAGCTTTTTAAAATTTAACCCCACGCTAAGGTCATCTATGACAGGAATACAAAGGGTTTAAAAGAAATAATCTCTTAGGATATGTGTGGGAGGAGAGAAATTGGGTCAGCTTTTCCCCCCAAATTCTTATAGGAAGTAACATTTACTCTCACAGGGGGTAAGGGTACCCTAAAGTGGGGTAGGGTAACACAAGGGGATGATGGGGAAAAAAAGGTCTCTCAAAATTGATTATTTTTTGTAGAGAAAATTTAAAATAATTTTATTTTTTTTAGAAATGGAAAATTAATATACTTAGTTTTACAAAGAGGACAACTAATTTTAGTTTTTTTAATGAGAGAAAATTCAAAACAAAATTTTCTAGAGAGGGGCAATTAATATATTTAGTTTTAGAAAAAACCAATATATTCTGAAATACAAAATTTAAGATAAATTATTTTTTAGAGAGAAATAAAATTAATATTCTTACTTTTAGAGAGAGAAAAATTCATTTTAGTATTTTAAGAGAGAGAACTTTAAAAATTATTGTGTTCAGAGAGAGACAAAATGAATTAAGTTTTTTTTTAGAAAGTTTTTTATAGTAAAAATATAAAACAACGTCTTTAGAGAGAGAAAAAATATGATTGTTTTAGAGACTAAATTATTGTGCTATAAAAGCTAAATTTCATATTTTTAGAGAGAAAAAAACTTCAGATCAATATGGTTGAGGAGCAAAGTGTGAATTGATTTTATTTTTTTAAGAGAAAACATTAATGAATTGTTTTAAGGAAGAAAAATAAATTTAGTATTATTAGAAAGAAAAAGCCTAAAATCAATTTATTTAAAAATAGAAATATGAATTAAATTGATTTTTTAAAGAGATAAAATTAATACAATTAATTTTGGAGACAGAAAAACTAAATTTCATTTTTCTAAAAGGAGAAAATTTAAAATCAATGTAAATGGAGATAAAAGATATGAATTGAATTGATTTTCAGAGAAAAATTAATGTGCTTATTTTAGAGAGAATTAAAAATAAAATTATTTATACCGAGAATGTGAATTAAATTGATCTTTTTAGAGAGAAAATTAATTTTCTTATTTTAGAGAAAAAAATAAATTTGATATTTTTAGAGAGAGATTTTAAAATCAAGTTGTTTAGAAAGATATCAAATTAAGGTGATTTTGTCCAAAGCCCACTAAAATTTGGAAAAAAAATTGATTGATTTTGGTAGACTTTTGAAAAGAGGAATTGTTTCCCGATTTTATAATTTATTTGGATGAGAAAAGTGATTGTAATAACAGGATATTAATAAAGATTTTGAGAGAAAATGTGAAAATATGAAAAAAGAAAGTATATGTTGTATGCAGAGCTATCAAAAAGTAATGAATCAGAGTATTTGAATTTCCTCTGTTTAAGAGAAGCTTTAAGTTTTAGAGAGCGAGAGATAAAGAGATGATATTAATTACCTAAAATGGTCTCTCTAGCGTTCAATCCTCTTTCTTGTTGACCTTCAATTATCTCTCAATTTCTCTCCGATGATGAGCTAAACACTTGTTTTTTATTCTTCTTTTTCTCTTGTTCTGGAATAATAATTCACTATCAAAATCGCATTTGCATTTTGTTTTTAATTATTAAATACAGTAAAAGTTGATTTTTTAAAATTCAATTTTACTCTATTTTTGGATAATTTTCAAATAGAGATTTGAAGTCAATTTCTTAAAAATTAATTTTAATATTCTGATAAGTCAAATAAAAATATCAATATTTTTATAATTTTAATCCTCTTAAATTT
The DNA here is from genome assembly GCA_033439265.1 of Dillenia suffruticosa. NCBI lineage: Eukaryota > Viridiplantae > Streptophyta > Magnoliopsida > Dilleniales > Dilleniaceae > Dillenia > Dillenia suffruticosa. The sequence goes on from JAVTVX010000001.1 coordinate 15,992,825, forward strand.
AACATTTAGAGAAAAAACCTGGAATCGGAGAATAAAGAATTATAAAAATTTTAATAATTCTTAGATGAGTATTGAGACTTGTGTAAAATTGTTATCGATAAACCTAGTAAAATATTTAATGTTGCACTATGATTTAGCAATGGCCATTTCATGCTATTAAAACTTTCCATAACTGTAGAAAATTCGGAGTTATTAACGTTGACTAAGGTGAAGAAATCGGAGCATTCGAGGTAAAAAAGTTTTGCCGCCGAGACGGACACTTGAAGTGGGAAAGAGCCAGATACAGAGAAAGGCGAGCAAAATCATAGACAAAGAAGTCGAAGAAGAAGCGCTGCCCCCCCACCCCACCCCTCCGCGAACAACACAACACCTCTGTCTCCAACCTCCACCCTCTCTCTCTATCTCTCTCTCTCTCTCTCACATCCGCATACCCAAAATTGTAAACCCAAAAAACCATAAAAATGTAAAGCCAAATGGGTTTTTGCTCTCTTTTGGAACCCTAGTTTGTAGTCAATTTCTACGAAATAGGATCTTTGTAATATTTTAAAGCGAGAACGGATTAGGGTTTTGTCTGTTTTATTGGGTTGAACGAGCTGAGAGGGGGAGATTTTTTTTTTTTTTTTTTTTTTCAGGGATCTTGTGAGTGTTTTCTCGTTATGGAAGGAATTCAACCTAAGGTTTGTTGCCGTCTGCCAAATGCATTGGTACAAAAAGGGGATACGTATGAAAATATATTTGGAATAATTTATCTTTTATGATATGATAATACTATTTTTATGAAAAAAAAAAACAAAGATTCCTTCAAATGAAACATTGTTTTATATTTTGTGTGTTTTCAAATATTAGCATGTGTGTAATAGGTATGGTGCACGACTTTTATTTTTTCTGTTCAAATTGATCAATAAAGATAATAAAATATTATTATAACATTGACATATTAAAAATATTATCAAAATATATCTTAACTATTAATTTATTAATTTACTTTGTGTTAAATTGTGTTAAATTGAAAAGTAAAAAAAAAAAGAATTTGAAAGTGTTAAAGTAGAACTAAGTTCTACACATTTTGCGGTGCAGACCTACAAAATATTATAATTTAGCCCCTAAAACAAAAATTTGTCGACGAAGGCATTAGAAATATTTAGATATTTGTTATAATTTAACCCCTCGGAATATGTATTTTTTTATATATTTTAGATTTTACACATATATTAATATTATGCAGAAATTTTTTTCATTTTAATTTAGGATATTTAGATCAAATTTAAAGAAATGAAAATGGAAAAAAAAAAAAAAAGAACAGTGCACTACAGAACAAAGATCTGCACTATACAGTACCACAGAACCAGCAAAACTATATAGTTCTGCAGCGCAGAACCAGCTTCTGCACTGAAATTCTACTTTCAGAACTTCCTTGTTCTGCAGCGCAAAACGACCAAGTTTTGCACCTCTCATCCACCACACCCCATGTCTCAATTTTTTGTTTTCCATATTATATAAATAATTATTATTTTTTCCTATTTGTAGACTTTAAAAATTTTATTATTTATAAGTTTACAAAACGAAGAAAAAGATGTTGGTTAGGTTTTCCACAAATTGGGGAGCATTTTTGGAGATCTTTTTATTTTTTTTGTAATATGAATTCGCTTTTTTTTTGTTCCTATTTTTGGAACAATCAATTTTACAAATTTAGCCCATAAAAAAAATCATCAAGGGAGGCTTTATATTTTTAGATTAAAAAGTTTTATGATTATATTAAAAATCTAAAAAATATTTAAAATAAATATTTTTTAGAGAAAATATTACAATATTATAATATTATAAAAATAATAAAAATATTGAGTAAAAAATATTTGAAAATATTTTTTATATTAAAAAATTCATATTCGAAATAATTAATTCTAAGAAAAAAATTTTAGCCCACAGAAATAACATGATACGCTTTGATAATTTCATAGTTCGTAAAACTAACACGATTTCCTTGTTCTGCTTAGAGAGGTTTTTTTTTTCTTTTACTATAATATGTATAAAAATATATTTGGAATATTTTGTCTTTTATGATAAGATAAGACTATTTTTATATATAAAAAAATAGATTCCATCGAATGAAACAGTGTTTTGTGTTTTCAAATATTAGCATGTGTGTCATAGGTATGCGCACGACTTTTATTTTTTCTGCTCAAAGTGATTGATAAAGATAACAAAATATTATTATAATATTGGCATATTAAAAACATTATCAAAATATATCTTAACTATTAATTTATTAATTTACTTTAAATATTAGATTGTGTTAAATTGAAAAGTAAAAAAAAAATTGAAAGTGTTAAAAAGTTCTACACGTTTTGCGGTGCAGAACTGCAAAATAATATAATTTGGCCCCCAAAAAAAATAATTTGTCGACGAAGGCATTAAAAATATTTTAGATATTTTTTATAATTTAGTTCCTCAGAACATGTATTTTTTATATATTTTAGATTTTACACATGTTAATATTATGCAGAAATTTTTTTCATTTTAATTTAGGATATTTAGATTGAATTTAAAGAAAGGAAAATGAAAAAGAAAAAAAAAAGAACAGTGCACTGCAGAACCAAGTTTTGCACTATGCAAAATGAAAAACCAGTAGAACTACATAGTCTACAGCACAGAACAAGGTTCTGCACTAAAGTTCTACTTTCAGAACTTCCTGTTCTGCGGTCTTCCTGTTCTGCAGTGCAGAATGACCAAATTCTGCACTTTGTTCTGCACTACAGAATAACCAAGTTCTATAGTGCAGAACTTCAATTTCTACGGTCTCGTCCACCACAACCCTTCTCTCAAATTATTGTTTTTATATTTTATAAATAATTAATTTTTTTCTATTTTTATACTTTAAAAATTTTATTATTTATGAATTTAAAAAAAGAAGAAGAGGATGTTGGTTAGGCTTTCCACAAATTTGGGAGCATTTTCGGAGATTTTTTTTTTTTTGTAATATGAATTGGCCTTTTTTTTGTTCCTGTCTTTGGAACAATTAATTTTATAAATTTAGCTCATAAAAAAATCATCGAGGGAGACATTACAGATATTTTTAGATTAAAAAAATATAAATATACACTAAAATTAACAGAACTACTTTGATAGTTCTGCATAGTGCAGAACTACCATGGTTGTTTTGCCATGTGCAGAATTATTTTGGTTTTTTAGAGCTAAACAATATTTGATTTAAAGTTTAATATTTGATTCGGACAAACTGTTAATTTTGATATTTAATTTTTCAAATTACTTTTAATTATAAAAGTCGCCTTACACTGTCACTAATATTAAACTTAAAGTACTAAAAATATATTAAGTATTTAAATAACTACATTATTTTTTATATATTGAAGATTTTACAAACTTTTAATTAAATAATAATATTTATAAGTTTTTTTACACTTAAATTGTTAAATATTATAATTTCAATTTAATATTTATATATTTAAAATTTTACAAAGATATTAATATTATACAGATATTTTTTATTTTAATTTAGGATATTTAATCTTAAATCACTTTTTTTAAATTTAAATAATGTGTATAATAGAAATACAATTTGTAAAAATTACAATTATAAAAATGTCAACAACTAATTCTATAGTTCTATACTTAATATGCAGAATTGAACAGTGGAGAAATGTCTAGACTGCACAGAACCACATGGTTCTGCACTGTGCAGAACGAGGTGGTTCTGTGCTGAGCAGAACCACAAAGTGCAGAACGATGTGGTTTTGCACAGCCAAGAACCACCATGTTCTACAGAACCACATGGTTCTGCGCAGTGCAGAACGATGTGGTTTTGCATTGCACAGAACATACATAGGTTTTTCAAATCTTTTTTTATACTTTTAGATTAAAAAGTTTTATGATTTTTTTTAAAATCTAAAAAATATTTAAAATAAATAATTTTTAGAGATAATATTACAATATTATAATATTATAAGAATTATAATAATAAAAATATTGAGTAAAAAATTTTTGAAAATAATTTTATATTAAAAAATTCATATTCAAATAATTAATTTTAAGAAAAAAATTTTAGCCCACAGAAATAACATGATACGCTTTGATAATTCTGTAGTTTGTAAAACTAACATGATTTCATTGTTCTACTTAGTGAGCTCTTTTTTTTTTTTTTTTCTTTTACTATAATATGTATAAAAATATATTTGAAATATTTTGTCTTTTATGACATGATAATATTATTTTTATTGAAAAAAAAAGATTCTATCAAATGAAACAGTGTTTTGTGTTTTTATATTTTTTGTGTTTTTGAATATTAGCATGTGTGCCATATGTATGGCGCACGACTTTTATTTTTTCTGCTCAAAGTGATGGATAAAGATAATAAAATATTATTATAATATTGGTATGTTAAAAACATTATCAAAATATATCTTAACTATTAATTTATTAATTTACTTTATGTGTTAGATTGTGTTAAATTGAAAAGTAAAAAAATTGAAAGTGTTAAAAAGTTTTACACCGCAGAACTAACTTCTTCACGTTTTGTGGTGCAGAACTGCAAAATATTATAATTTAGCCCCTAAAAAAATAATTCCTCTACGAAGGCATTAGAAATATTTTAGATATTTTTTATAATTTAGCCCCTCAGAACATGCATTTTTTTATATATTTTAGATTTTACACAAATATTAATATTATGCAAAATTTTTTTTCATTTTAATTTAGAATATTTAGATCGAATTTAAATAAATGAAAAAGAAAAAAGAAATAACAAGAACTGTGCACTGCAGAACCAAGTTTAGCAGAAGCAGCAGAACTACATAGTTCTACAGCATAGAACCAGATTCTGCACTGAAGTTTTACTTACAGAACTTCATTGTTCTGCACTACAGAACAACCAAGTTCTGCGGCTCTCGCCCCCACACTCCCTCTCTGAAATTATTATTTTTTATATTATATAAATAATTAATTTTTTTCTATTTTTATACTTTAAAATTTTTATTATTTATGAGTTTAAAAAAAGAAGAAGAAGATGTTGGCTAGGCTTTTCACAAATTTGGGAGCATTTTATGAGATCATTTTTTTTGTAATATGAATTGGTTTTTTTTTTTTTTTTTTTCTATCTTTGGAACAATCAATTTTATAAATTTAGCCTATAAAAAAAATTATCGAGTGAGACATTACAGATATTTTTAGATTAAAAAAATACAGATATGCATTAAAATTGACAGAACTACTTTGATAGTTCTGCATAGTGCAGAACTACCAAGGTTGTTATGTCATGTGCAAAACTATTCTAGTTTTTTAAAGCAAAACAATATTTAGTTTAGAGTTTAATATTTGATTCGGATAAATTATTAATTTTGATATTTAATTTTTTAAATTATTTTTAATTATAAAAGCCGCCCTACTCCGTCACTAATAATAAACTTAAAGTACTAAAAATATATTAAGTATTTAAATAACTAAATTATTTTTTATAAATCGAAGATTTTACAAACTTTTAATTAAATATTAATATTTATAAGTTTTTTTACACTTAAATTATTAAATATTATAATTTCAATTTAAAATTTATATATTTTAAATTTTACACAGATATTAATATTATATAGATATTTTTTATTTTAATTTAGGATATTTAATGTTAAATCACTTTTTAAATATTTAAATAATGTGTATAGTAGAAATACAATTTGTAAAAATTATGGTTACAAAAATGTCAACAACTAATTCTATAATTCTACACTTAATATGCATAGCGCAGAACTACCAATACTTTTATTGAAAAAAAATGAATGCACTGAAAATATTAAGAGTATTCGAAATGGATGACATATAATAAATTTGTTATAATATTATAATAACGCAAAAATTAAAATTATTTAAATATTAAATTAAAAATATTTGAAATTATAAAAATATTTTAATAAATTGAATAATGTGGTTTTGGTTTATTATTTAGTATTTTTACAATTTTGTTTTGCTCATTCCATGTAGTTCAAACTTTGGTGGTTCAGTATCGTGCAGAACTATTTGGTAGTTCTGTATAGTACAGAACTACGTAGTTTTGCTCCATGTAGAACTGAACTGCTTGGTGGTTTTGCATAAATATTAATATTATAAAAATTAAATATTTAAAATATGAAATATTTTATTCAAAAACCTGAAGTATTAATATTTAATATATTAAAATGTTAATGCTAAAATTTATACATTAAAAAGTTTTACAATCAACAAATAAAAAAAGCAAAAATTTATTAAAAAAAAAAGGAAATTTGAAAAATTATTAAAAGAAAGCAAAAATAATAAAACTTTAATTTTTGTATTCAAATTAAAATATTATGATTTAAAAAATTATTAAGATGGGTAAGTTAGATGCCTTTTCATGCAAATTTACTATTTCCCTCAAGTATTTGATCTTTATCGACGAAGGCATGCAGTGTTACATAGCAGAACTACATGGTCTTGCTATGTAGCAAAACTTCAGCAGCAGAACAATATAGTTTTGTTATATAGCAGAACTAGAAAATAGATTTTCTTTTTTTTTTTAACTAAAACACTTTATTATGAAGAAAAACAAATTCAACTTTAAAATGGTAATTTTAAATATATTATATGAATTTTTTAAAATTTTCAAAAAATTCCAAGTATGGTGGCGATTGATATTTTTATTTTGTTTTAATGTTATGCAATATTTGTAGTGCATATATAAAAATACGTTGATTTAATGTTATGATATTAGAAAAATTATAATTTTAAAAATACTAAGTAACAAATATTTTACAGATATTTTTATATTAAAAAAATACATATAGGTACTAAAATTGACAGAATTACGTGTGAAGTGCAGAACTAACAAGGTAATTTAATATTCAATTTAAAATTTTATAAATTTTAAAATTTTAATTTAATATTATAATTTTAATTTAATATTACAGATTAGTATTAATACTAAAAAATATTAATGTTGTAAGAATTAGAAATTTAAAATATGTAATATTTTATTCTAATACCTAAATTATTAATATTTAATATATTAAAATGTTAATGCTAAAATTTATATATTAAAAAGTTTTACGATTAGCAAAAAATCAAAAAAGAAAGAAAGAAAAAATATTAAAAAAAAGTAAATTTGAAAAATTATTAATAGAAAGCAAAAATTATAAAACTTTAATTTTGTATTCAAATTAAAATATTATGATTTTAAAAATTATTAAAGCTAGTAAGTTGATTGCTTTTAAAGCAAATTTACTATCTTCCTCAAGCATTTAGTTTTTGCCGACGAAGGCGTGCAGTGCTACATAGCAGAACTATGAAGTTCTGCTATATAGCAAAACTACAAAGTGAGGCTGCATAGCAGAACTTTAGCAACAGAATAATATAATTGTACCATGTAGAAGAACAATATAGTTCTGTCATGTAACAGAACTAGAAAATACATTTTCTTTCTTTCTTTTTTTTTTTTTTTTTTTTACTAAAACACATTATTATGAACAAATGTAAATTCAACTTCAAAATGGTAATTATAAATATATTAATCATGATTTTTTTTTTAATTTTCTAAAGATTTCAAGCATGGTGACGATTGATATTTTCATTTTAATGTTATGCAAAATTTTTAGTGCACATATAAAAATGTTTTGATTTAATGTAGACAATAAAAAAATATTTGAACTTTAGTGCATATATAAAAAATATTTTACAGATATTTTTAGATTAAAAAAAATACAAATAGACAATAAAATTGACATAATTACGTGTAAAGTGCAAAACTACCAAGGTAATTTTATATTCAATTTAATATTTTATTCTTATAAAATTTTAAATTGAATATTCATATTTATAAGTTTTAGTTTTGTTTTATTTTTTAATATTTTTATATTTTATATTACGATTAACATTTTATTTGAAACTCCAATTTTTTAAACTTTTAGTTAGATAAAAATTAAAACTACTAGAGTAAAAATTTTAGATAGACAATAATTCTTTAAAAGATCAAAATTCTAATTTAAAAACGGCATAGTTAACTATAGGCAAAACTTATAAAATTAGATAACTTATACATAAATTGATCGGCACAATCTCATATTTAATACCTACCAATAGAATATTTGATTTATCGTATGAAATCTTTAAATAACTAAATTATTTTTGATACTTTTTATATTTTACAAACCTTAAATTAAATATTAATATTTATATTTTTTGACTTAAATTATTAAATATTATAATTTCAAATTAATATTTATATATTTTTAATTTCACACCGATATTAATGTTATATATGTTATGTCCATGTTTCTTTTTGTTTTAATTTAGAATGTTTAATATTAGATAAATATTTGAATATTATCTAATCTAAAAATGCAATCTATAAAAATTATAATTATAAAAAAATCTATCAAACTATGGTTTTTAATAATATTTCATTCTTTGTGAAAAGATTTAATATATATAAAAAAGAAAAATTATATTTATTTTATAGAAACAAATCGAATTTAAATTTTTTTAAATCATTTAGATGCGGTTTATAAAAAATTTATACCATCACAGCCCTAGACAAAATAAAAAAAATGTTTTCGAGTGTTTCAAAAATAAAAGTAATATTTTGGGAGATTAAAAATGTTTTGTTTTTTGGGGGGAATAATAGCAGAGCCATGAGTTTCTGCATAGCAAAACCATGTGGTTCTGCGTACTACCTTATTATTCGAATATTCAGTTTTTTATAAAATTCAAAATAATTTATTTGAATATTTGATATTTATTTAAATAAAATATGAAATTGTAGCATGAAATGTAAAAATATTGAATGATGAACAAAAACAATATTATTAATATTTTTATTTAAATAGATGCATAAATATTTTTATCATTTAAAATTATATAAGAATAAAAATTAATAAATTAAATATATAATTCTTAATATATAGCACGCACACTATGCACACTACATGCTACCTTTTGTCACGTCTCCCTTTATATAGAAAAAAAGACCCGAAAGATAAAAAAAAAAAGAATATATAAGCACTCAAGAACAATTATGTCGTTTAAACATAATATTGCATAATATTACACAGATAATGTTTTTTCTAGATATATTTTATTTAATATCTAATTTATTCAGTTTTAAATAAATATCTACATATTTAAATTAAATATTTAAATATTTTTATTTTTTTTTAATTTTAAATTGCATAATCATATTTATAAGTTTTAGTTTTGTTTTATTTATTAATGTTTTTATATTTTTTACTACGATTAAGATTTTATTTGAAATTCCAATTTTTCAAATTTTTAGTTAGACAAAAATTAAAACTATTAAAGTAAAAGTTTTAGATAGATAATAATTCTTTAAAAGATCAAAACTCTAATTTAAAAACTCCATAGTTAACTATAGACAAAACTTATAAAATTAGATAACTTATACATAAATTGATCAGCACAAACTTATATTTAATGCCTATCAAAAGAATATTTGATTTATTGTATGAAATCTTCAAATAACTAAGTTATTTTTAATATTTTTTATATTTTACAAACCTTAAATTAAATATTAATATTTATGCATTTTTTATACTTAAATTATTAAATATTATAATTTTAAATTAATATTTATGTATTTTTAATTTCACACCGATATTAATGTTATACATGTTATGTCCATATTTTTTTCATTTTAATTTAGGATGTTTAATGTTAGATAAATATTTAAATATTATCTAACCTAAAAATGCAATCTATAAAAATTATAATTATAAAAATATCTACCATATTATGGTTTTTAATAATATTTCACTCTTTGTGAAAATATTTAATATATATAAAAAAGAAAAACTATATTTATTTTACAAAAGCAAATCGAATTTAAACTTTTTTGTTGTTTTATTATGCAGAACCTCATGGTTCTGCACCACGTGATTCTGCTAGCAGAACCATATCCTTCTGCATACCATAATCATGCCGTTTTGTGTACCATCTTATTATTCGAATATTCAATTTTTTATAATATTAAAAATAATTTATTTGAATATTTGATATTTATTTAAATAAAATGTGAAATTGTAACATGAAAATATGAAAATATTAAATGATGAATCAAAACAATATTATTAATATTTTTATTTATATATACTTATAAATATTTTTATCATTTGAAATTGTATAAGAATAAAAATTAACAGATTAAATATATAAATTTTAATATATAGTACGCACACCACGCACACTACAAACTACCTTTTGTCACGCCTCCCTCTATATAGAAAAAAAAGACCCAAAAAATAAAAAAAAACAAGAAATATACAAACAATCAAAAACAATTATGTCGTTTAAATATAATATTACATAACATTACACAGATAATTTTTTTCCGGATATAATTTTTTTAATATCTAATTTATTTAATTTTAAATAAATCTCTACATATTTAAATTAAATATTTAAATATTTTTATTCTTATAAAATTTAAAATTGCATATTCATATTTATAAGTTTTAATTTTTGTTTATTTTTCAATATTTTTATATTTTATATTACGATTAACATTTTATTTGAAATTCTAATTTTTAAACCTTTTACTTAGACACACAAAAATTAAAACTATTAAAATAAAGATTTTAGATAGACAAACATTCTATAAAAAATTAAAACTCTAATTTAAAAACTCCATGCTTAAATAATAATTTAGTTTTGGTTTATTATTTAATATTATCACATTCTATTTCAATTTAATATTTTAATCAAATCTCAAATATCTAAATATACATATTCAAATATATTATATGTGGTTATGTCAAACGCAGAATCACCTTCTGGCTCTCCAACATGCAGAATCACGTTGTGGATCTACGAAACGTAGAATTTTGTTGTCATCCTGCATAGCGTAGAACTATTTTAAAAAATTAAAACCAATAAAAAATTGAAAAAAAATGAAAAACATATTTAATTCTGTTTTAAATATTTTTTTTGAGTTAATATATAACTTTTAATATATATTACATACACTACGCACACTATATTTTAATATATACATTTAAATCCAAACATATTTAAATAAATAACTTAAATCTAAATATATTTAAATATAATATACATTTTTTTTCCATTCTAATGTATTTTTTTTTAATATAATATATTTAATGTTAAATGAATATATTTAAAATATATTTCTCTCGGTCATGTTTTTTTGGGTTTCATTTTTTTGGTATTATAAAAAAAAATTTTACGTATCACAAAACTGAAATTAATACGAATTTCATTAAATCACACTGGGCAACTTCCCTCATTTTGCAGCTAAAATCAAAACTTTACACCGCGTATCATGCAGTGTACACCTCCTAGTTGATCAAAATAGAAGCCTTCTTTCAATTGCAAAGTGAGGACTTGACCAAATTACTAAACTCTCTTAACCAACATTTCGAATTCGAGTATTAAAAGTTAAAAAATAAGCACCAAGATAAACAACCCCTAAATTAAGTCTCATAACTGTTCGATGAGTCAAATTTCCAAATACCGATGATTAAATGCAAAAAAAAAAAAAATGAAAACTTCTTGCTGGTCTGTGGTGTTTTTTTTTTTAAATACTTTTTACATCTCCAAATAATGATGAAAGCTACTTGTCCAATACAAAACTCCTGAAATGTAACTACATTTTTCCATTTTATCCTACTCAAAACATTTCTTAGCGTGCATCAAACAGGCAAAAAAAAAAGCACTTTATAGACAACAAATGAATGAAAATTTATAAAAGAAGAAAGCAGAAGAAATATTAAAAAATAAAAAAGGGTGTCACATATCAACTATAGAAATGCAAGAATCCATTTTAAAATTTGTAAGTTTTCCATGAAAAAAAAGTCTGATATAATTGTTCAGAAAAAAATGAAATGTACTAAGAAGAGTAGAGAACCAAATGAAGGCATGGATGAATATATGTAGCCTTTATTTAATTATTAAAAATTGAATAATTAAATATGAATATATAAAAAGAATTGAATTGTATGAATAAAAAACACAACATTTTATTTGCAAGAATCTCAAAACCTAATGGGCACCCTAATATTCTCTCAAGATTTATAGGAAAATGAAATTTCATTTCGTAGGCAATGAGAAAAGCAGTTGAATTAACAAAACAAACAAATATAAAAGGATCATATACAACTTGCGAGGCATATCAATGGAAAAAGAAATTGCATAAGGTAGGGTTCCCCTACAAACCATTAGATTTTTAATATAATATATATTTTTCGACAATAATGCCATTTATTTAACACGACACGAGTTTTTTTTGATACATTTCATACCATAAAAATGCATGAAAAATATTATTTGCAGAATAAGAGTGAGTCACATAAATCATCCAAATCTATCTTATTTATTATCAAAGCTAATGGACCTTTCCTCTGTTGGGTCTTGTTGTCCAAATGGATGCAAGATGAGTGAGAGCATCGAAGAAGCAACTCAGTTCCAAGCTGAGATGGCATTCCAAAGTAGTTTATTTCATCCCTTGTTTTTCATCTGGAAGATGAGTTGAATAAGCTGATGGGAAACCCTCGTATGGATCATCAAAAGTTGTATTATTGCCAGGACGTGAAAATACAATCTGCATTTCAAGAAATTATCATTTCATTTTCCGTGAATTCTATAAAACTGAACATGGGGGCAGAGAGAAAGCATAGTTTCAGTGTGCAAGCAAACTTGAGCATTCTTAATTGCATAAACTTGCCTTAATCTTATGATCAAGCTGAGCATGGATTGATAGGTCACATAATCCTCTTCTATACTGCTCAACAAGGAACTAAAAAATACGTGTTGGATGGTACTAGAATGCTACAATTTTGTGTATTTGTACAACATTCCAGTAATAATTTCTTTTAACTAGTGTCACCTTGTTCAGCTAGTAAAAATTGTTGATTTGATATCAACAGAAAGGACCAAATCCCCTGGTACTAGGGTTGGGGGTGTGTATAGGTATGAGAAGAGACACTTCCATTGTATAACTCACCATTGAACTGAACCGCAATGAATTGTAAGTCAATTTTGTCATTTTTTATGAGAGAGAAGAATGGAACCCTTAGAAAATAAGAAATTATCAACTCAACATTTTAGTTGTGACTAGAACGTGAGAGAACTGGTTTTTGGCTTTTTTTTTCTTTTTTTAATAATTGGATCAGCCTTATTGGTCTCAAATTTTTTTTTTTTGGGTTGGACCCGGAAGTTGAATTCTCTTAAGAAATGCGGCCGCTGCCACGGGGCTTGAGCTTGTCCTAAGCGCAGCCTTTGGATTGAACCAAGGCCAGATTTTATTCCTCGGTATCTCTGATAGGCCTGACTGAGCTGATTCTCAGGTGTAGTTGTCAAAGTGAACCTTTCTTGTTTATTCCAGTATTGGTGGACATAGTATGATCCATAACACATATAATGCTCAAGCAGGAAATGGTCAAGCAGCAATGGCGGGCTGTAGAACAGGAAGGTACCTGATAATCTCCTAGAGTACGTGTTTTGAAACCAGCAGCACAGTAATCAAAATAATACTCCCATGTCCGGATAAACTTTTCATCAAATCCCAGTGCGAGAACTTTGCTGCAAGAGTGACAACTTAATTCAGATATCATTAAAATCTAAACCTAAACTGTTTTTTTTTTATTTACTGCTGACAACTATGACCGTTTAGATGATCAATATAGAGCAGCAATCAGTAACAGCAACAACATACAAGTCAAAATTTTGAAATTGGTTTAAATATATAGGAGCAGCAGGCTCCTCTAGAAAAAATGTTGGAGCACCCCATTTCAAGCAAAAGCAGAACATGCTACCTCTGGTTTTCAAGAAAGTTTTTCCTCCAACATCTCAGTGTCTGGTAGTAATGTATTCCTATGTTTTCAACATGCTCCACACTGAAGGCAAGAAATCATCAAATTATTTATGAAAAGAAATGGACAATTGAAGTCTCATGTAGTTATGAATCCTGGCACAAAAGAGAACAGCATGTACCAAAGTCTGGAAGCAGATGCCATAGAAAATGTAATTTTACATAATGAAGGGACGCATCCACCAGGGAAAATGTATTGCTTGATAAATCCTCCCCCTCTCCGGTATTCATCATATAAATGATCAGGAAACGATATGAACTGGAAATGGAATAGAAGCAATTAGATCCAATGTCAAGAATGATTGAATATAAAGATGAGAAATTTAGAACTTGAGAATTTTCATAATCCAAAAATACCTTTTGAAGCATTTGGTCTGAAATAATTCCTGGAATATAATCTTCTCTAGAAATGATGGCAAATTCATTCACAAAAATCCAAAATTTTGGCCACAGATTTCTTAAGTGAAGGTATATCATACATTAGAAAATTATTTTTATAATAGTAGACAACACAAACATGTAAGTCAACTTTTGAATCCCATTTGAAAAATAAACTCGAATTGGAAATCTATTGGACAAAATTACAGTATGGTGCTAAGTTAGCTAATATTAATCTGCCACTTCCAGATCAAAAATCAAAGAATAATGTTATCTTGCCCTTACACCAAAGCTCAATTTATATAGAACCAACATCTTGTTTACTATCATTCATAAATTGAAGGAAGCTACATGATGCAGAAAATAAAGATACTATGCTAAGAACCAAAACTGCAACCAATTAATTAATTCATAAGATTCATTACCTGTAGGACAAGAAGGCCGTCTTTTGCCAATAATGATTCACAGAGACTGAAAAACTCCTCTATGTATTCATGTCCAACATGTTCAATCATCCCGCTGTCAGAGATCATCCATTAGATCACTGTATTGAAACAATATAATAACTTGTAGTTTTATCTACAAAAGTTGTGATGAACTCACCAAGATATGATTCTATCATACTTGCAAGTATCAGGTAATTGACGATAGTCACAAAGAAGAAGTTTTATGTAGTCCTGACATGCAACCAAAATAGCTTAGTTCTGTCAGATGAATAGTTGCAGTGCTGTACATGCTTTTCTAGATGGCAGTGTAATAGTAAGGCAGCAGATCAAATCCAAACACTATTACAGATCTTATATATTCTTAAATATACATACATACATAGGTATTGTTAAATCAAATGTTGTGTTTCTGAGCAAGATGAATTAGAATGAAATCAATCAAGTTGAAAGTCTACTTCTTTAGGAGACATATTTCAGTCACAAAGAGCTACAAGCTACTTTCCTTTTCAATTTGCCCAAGTGGAATACTTTCATCTCTCACTCACACATGACTTCGACAAACAGTTGTCAATGGGATTGATCTGCTTCATAAGAAAAATCCCTTGAAAGAAAATACAGGGGATTGAGACTGCGTAAGAGTACAAGAAATAAATAACATTTTTTTCCCTTAAGTTACAAGATTATTTTCTTGTTTTAAATTACACTAAAAAGAAACTCCAGGATTGCTGAATAACAAAAACCGCAGCAATCTCTTACCAGGAGGAAAGAGTCCAGCTAACAAATGAGAGAACACAAGGGAGCTGGAAGTAGGGATGGTTACAAGGAGGGTTAAACAGGTGCTGAACTTGTTATCCATGAACAGAACACCAAGTTTAAGTGGAACTTAACGCTTGAACATCCAAAAGTAAGAGTGGCTCTAATTAGATCGTTTGCCAAACTCAGTATGATAGATTCATTTTTCTCATTCTTTAATGTAGGCAAAACATTGTCGATCTATATGTAATCTTCAAAAGTGCCGACATGCTTGTTCAATTCTATCTTTTTAATATTGGTCTATTATGACATCCAAACAAATATTATGTACCTGAAGGCCAGCCTCTTTCACTCTCTTTTCTGCAAATTTAAATTGTTGCTCTGACAATGTGATGCCCGTGTACTTGCATCCAGTTTGCTTGACAACCTCAATAGCTAAACTTCCCCATCCACACCCAATATCAAGAATTTCATGCCTTTGCTCAATCCTTGCCTATATTGGAACAAATTCATTTAAACCAGAAATTAAAAAAAAAAAGGAAATTAAAAGAACATCTGACAACTCTCATACAAAATATTAAAAACATGCCTTCTCAATCAAAGCAGTAATTTTTCTCAGTTGCGCAGCTTTTAGATCTTCATCCTCCCTCTGACACATAATAAAACAAATCATTGATGGATCCGAGATACATGGAAAGAAGACTTCAAGTAAAAATGCATCATATTCCTTACCTTAAAAACTGCACATGAATATGTCATTGTTTCGTCCAAGAAAGTGGAAAAGAGATCATTACTCTGGAAACAGCAAAACAAACACAAGTTATTGTATGCACTTTATGTGCTGTCTTTCTGGTTTCTTTTTTTTTTTTTTATAAAGAGGGAGGAGGCAGTCAGGGAGGGAGTCCCCCCATTGCTCAACCCAATAGGTTGGTGGTACCTTTTGTGTTCCCGCTGTTTGTGATAGTATTGCATGCAAAAAAAAAAAAAAAAAAAAAAAAAGCCTATGGCTTCATAAATGCTGGCACTTTCATCCAGACTAATTTGTGAAAACTCATGGATGGCATTCTATTGGAAATTGGATTCAAAAAGGTGACTCAAACATGCATGATGGCTCGCTCCCACATACATTAGGCAACTACAAAAATAGCTTTTGGAAGTTAAATCTACAAATTCTAGTCTAAGAAATATGGGATGGGAAAATCAGCCAAAGTAAGAGTTTAATATCCCATACCAGATCATAATGGCGAGAGATGTTCCTGCGAGCTTGTGTTACAGTATTTTGATTCAAAACATGCTGAATGACATTTCTTGCTAATGCTAATCCAGCTGTAAATCGCAACAAAGTCCACCAACCTCTAAATTCAACAAAGGGTGGAAATTTAAGAACTAAAGTTCAGAATATGCCCATAAAAAATATCCTATACTACCTGCTTTATAGACTACAATGTACCTTTTATTGTTGGACCTTGAAACGGAGGAATTTGGATCACTGTTGACAATGAAAATCTGTGCCATAAAATTCAGCAAGGGAAACACTTAAACAATGCAAATATTCGAGGAATTAGCAGTTTTGAGCTTTAGTCAGTATTAACCATGAAAAGATTAAGAAGACCCTCATCCTTATTGACAAAAGAAATATCCCCATGGATATAAGCATCTGCAAGACCCAACTCGGCCTCTGTTGCAACCTGTCAAAGAATCTCGGAGTTTAGGAGACAAACAAAAATTTTAACCTCCAATTATTGCAGGGCCTGTTCTACATTGCTAAAATGTTCCTTGGTATAAAAGTTTTAGAGTTAATACCTTCCAATAGAACTGAGGATTGTGAACCCTAAAAGCAGATTTCAGATAAGATTTCTTACTGGTACCCCCAAAGGTGAACACTGCACCTCCTTCCTCATATATGCTGAGACACCAGAAGAAACATGCCAAGTAATTTCCACATATGACTTCAGACTAAATTCCTATACACAAATTAATCCTGTATATTGCCACAAGTAAATAATGATATACACAAGAATGTGTGCAGTTGCATTCATGCACATTCGCCAGTCAACATAAAGCAACAAAGTGGTATAAAATACGAAGAAGGAAATATAGTCAAAATAGCTCAGAAAGACTGCAATGGCAGCTGCTGCCATTATGATGGCCTAATGACTTGTGGATTAATATTATAGTTAACGCATCGACAAGTCTCTGCTGATCCTTTCCAATGTCATCACTCAGATTGTTATTTCCTTCTATGATGTAAAAAAGGGCCTTTAAGTATGATGCTTGTGATTAAGTGGCATGTATATACCATAGTGATTGCACCCAACTCAACAAAGCTACAGACCGCACCCAGAGCTCAAATTTTAGCAACACAAGGACAATGAATGAAGTTAAGTCTAAAAGTTAAACTTCAGAAGTAGGAATTGAAACATCCATTCTATTAGGCATGGTCAAGATAGCTTTCACATCCAATTCCTTCCCAGAAGAAAGAATTCTAATCTTCACCGATTAGGTGAAAATTAAGTTCTTTGGTGAAAATAGAAATGAACGAGAGAGAGAGAGAGAGAGAGAGAGAGAGAGAGAGAGAGAGAATACTATCAAGACACGGTGAAAATGGATAACCAAAGTAAACATTGAGGATAATATAATGGGGTAGAGAAATTACAGCAACAAGCAACATCACTAGGAAACTTCAATTTTCAGGATAAAGAGCACAATTTATGTGCACTTTCATGAAAACTTACATGAGGTATCCAGTCGAGATATAGCTCTTAAAAAATCTGATAACTAAAAGTCGTGCCCATGTTTCAAACAGCGGAGCTTCCATATGTTTAGGAATTTTCTGAACTGTAGAATTCGTTCCAAGTATGCCATTGGCAGCAACTATGCCTGCCTGCAAAGAATTAGGTATACATTATTACCTGCAGGATACATATTACTTACAGTAAAGGGCTTCCTTCTTATATGCATAACAATATTAATCCTCTAAACGTAACAATTAACCTATCACAAATTTTTGTTTCCCCATTTTTTTGGCCGAGAAGGAAGGGTGAGAAGGGCAACTAGAGTAGCTACCCACTCCCTTCGGCATCACCATAAAGGTACCCACCCAGTGTGGGATATTCATTTTGAGTCATAACTCTTATTCAATGTGCGAGGTCATCACCCCACCTAAGTGTTAGGTTTCTAGTATTTGTCCACAAGGTAATTGGTTTGCAGTGACCTTGCAACCTTGAATTTTCAAACTCGTAAAACTGTGACTTGACATTGTTGATCATTAGGCTACTACCTCACTGGTGATCCTACCACAAGTTACAGCTTGTTCATCTACTTATGACAATAAGTTAAAAGCGTGAGCTCTAATAGTTACCTTGAATCAATCCTCCTGAAACCCGTGGCCTACAAGAAATGCAATTAAAGTTTTCAACCAATTTCATCATGTAAGAAACAGATTACGGCAACCAAAGCTCAGTAAACTCTAAGCTAGTGCAATTTGGCACTTAAAGAAAGGAACCATTAGTACCCTACATATGCACCGAACAATGCATAAGCCCAATGTAAAGCATTTTTGTTGAAACCAGATAAATGGACAATTTTCTGCCTTCTTCACAAAAGACTCAAGAATTTTGTGGGTATTCTGTCTGGAAGAATACAAAATTCTGAAAAAAAGAGAGAAATGCATAACCTTCCATTACATTACCAGTGGACCTCATGTCTAGTTTGCTCAAATCAGATTTTACCCCCCCATATCAAAGGAGGATGAGAGAATAATAATATCCACTATGGCATGCCAAGTCAATAAAGTACTGATTTCTCCAAAGAACTCATTAATAAACTTCGCAGCATGCAGTGGCTATGTCAAATCTTAAGATAAGATGATTTCCTCCAGGTCAAAGCAAAAAAAAAAATGCCGTTAACGAACTATTCCTAAATCACTAAGTAAACAAACTGGAATAGAATTCGACTGGATATATCAAACTGTCTCTGCAGGAGAGACCAGGAGAGTAATTGTTCAATGGACAAACAATACTAAAAGGCAAAGTTTTCACCACTTAAAGTCAAGATGCAAAGTTAACAATGAAACAAATTTTAAGATTACGCTGTTGTGTGAGGGGGTGGTTCCAAAATTGTGTGACCATAAAATTTGAACTAAATTAAAAGGAACATTTACAATACCGCAATAAGACTAGTAACCATTGATAATAGAATCGTTGTTCCATGCATGTTATGAGTAGTTTCATTATAGAAAGCATATTGTGGGCTTGAAATAGGGCAAAACAGTAATCACAGTAATCATTAAAAACATCATTGTTGAGGTCAATCCTCAAGCACAACTCCTGTGATGAACTACATAATTAAATGGGTCAAGCCTTGATTCCCAATTATTATAAGCAGGTCTGAATCTAAAAATTCTATAACAGGGAAAGGGGGGATTGAACCTAGCAAAGCAATGCTTGCACATAAGTGAATTTAGGTAAGCCGGAAAATTTACCCTGGTATGCTCCACAAAACCATATTCCTCTCTTCCCCTGAATACTATCAATTCTAGATGATGCTTTGGCTGCAGCAACTGATGGGATAGGCCACCTTGTTGACCATTTAAACAAGGTGTTTTCAGGGGTGTATGCTGGATCAAGAGTCACAAGAAATGGAAGAGTTGTATCCCCAACGTTCTGCATGTGTTGATATGACACGGAATGAGAAGAATATTGAGTTCAAAGGAGTGTTACTGAATTGGGTTTCTTCATTCATGGCAGAACTAGACCAGCTTTGGATATACAAGCATTTCACACCTTTGGACAAGGAATTTTATTTTAATATTGCTTCTTGTTCAAATAGGTTCACTTCACATGGATGTCCAATATAAATTATTTCAAAAGAAGTAAACACTAATAGAACTTCTTATGGTTGTTGTATACAGCATATATCGCATATGGTAAGACCATTATTATTATTGTCTTTTTTTAAAAAAAAGTGTATTATAACCTTCAAAAGATGTTAAGGGAGGAGAAAATAGAGGGGAAATACAAAAATTTATCATGTAATACACGTATTTCCACGTGAAATGCATAGATATTTATATCACAGAGGAAAGAAAATTAGATAGGGTATGTTAGCTGTTCTTCAGTAACACCCATTTTGAGAGCATAATAGCCCCTTTTAGGTGCAGAAACATGAGGTACACCTCCACACGCATTTTTTCAATTTTCTAAAATTAACCCCCTATATCCTTATCCTTAGCAAGATTCCTTCAAGGGGATACAATGGGATATCATTGTAAGAAATATAAAAAGACATGATATTCAACGCAATGCAACTTCATGGAGGGCAAAGAAAAATGTTGAGCACTTGAGATTTCAGCCTTCAATTGGTTAACTTTACCACTACCAGGGTGAAATGTAAAACCATAGCCATTTTCAAGGGAAATATGGATTTTCAAGGATGCATTTCCTATATGTTATTTCAGATTTTTTTTTTTTTTTAGTTGAAATACATTGTCCAGTATAAAAAATTGCATGTTAAGTTTCTGAGATTATCATTACACAACTGCTTCGTCGATAAGACAATTAAACAATTTGTGCCTATTGCTACCCAGAAAGATATGAAGTGACTACAATAAATCGAATAAAAAGAGATGAATTTTCAACTATGCATGTAGATTACAGCAACAGAAGACATCAAATTTTTTTCTCAAGTGTATAATTATACCCAACGATCTTGAAACTCAAACAGGTTGATTACAACAGGCTCAGGGATAACTCATGCATACCTGAAGCACATTAAGCCAATAAGTCAAACAAACTTTATTCTCTGAACTGCACAGGAAGTTCCTTGCACTCCAGGACATTGGACTCTTGGGCATCAAGCTTTTGTCATGATGGAAGAAGATGTCTCTGCCAATATAGAATATAAATCATATTTGTCTTAGTGTAAATAGCTTATGAATAAAAGTGGGAAGGGCAAAAGATAGAAAAGTGCCCAGGGAAGAGAAATCATGGCATTGACCATTTATATCCAATAAATAGCAGTGCAACACCATGCATCAGAATGCTTTGTGGCAATTTGTTGGAAGGAATAATCAGAGGCTGAATATTGAAAACAAATTACAGTTGATGAGAGCTGCAACACCATATGACATTGAAAATGGTACCTCTGGACATATTGGAAGGCACCTAGTATTTGCAGTTCATCATATGTAGCCTTGTTCCCCAACATTTTCAAAGCATCGGGTGCATGGGCAGCAATAATGCATCTGTCGTAGGTTTCCTTTGAACCATCTTGACAAATTACAGTGCAACCTGCCACATTACTCCAGTTTAGATTGACACAAAGTTGGCAAAGAAAATTTCCAAATCAAGATCATATTTGGCCCAGAAGAAGCTCAATCCATCTGTTTAATATTTTAAGGTGTGATGCTTAAAAAGGGGCTGGAAAATAAAAATTAGAGCATAAATAGAATAAAAGATTATTGAATAGGAACACTAAAGAGATACGCATACGTGTTGCAAACTCAAGCCAATAAAGTATTACATAGTAGGTGGTTTTAAATAACAGGTTATGGAAATGAAAATAAGAAGGGACTCTGGGTTCCTACATTTAGCTTGACAAAGGATGATATCAAACAAACCTCTGCAAGACAAGAAAGGAGTGAATCCGAAGGCTGAGTTACCAAGGTGATGTCTCATTGGATGACCTACACATGTACCATTTATTGTTCCGACAAATACAAATAATAGGATTATTATTACCCTTACTCACCACAACATTTTTAACCACACGCATGGAACCCACCACCATATTATTACAAATATCATCTATCACAAGTACACAACTGCTGTGTGCTATGCTGCATGTCACTACAACTGCTACTACCAATATTAGAGCCACCATTAGCACATTCACTAAATGAAGTTCAACTCTACCATCTGTACCTGACAATTACCAAACCTCCCTCACATTGATTCCTAGAAGTATTGCTGCCACCGACACCACTACATCCACACTCTGCTCCATTTGTTATCACAAGAACTGTATTGTTGCTACAGCTTTGACCACATTCATAAGTATATCATTATACCACTATCTTCTTCATTTTCTTTGAAACTACTACCTAATTTTAGAGCAGCCCTAAAAATGTTAATGCAACAAAAGGAGGCATGACACCCCTCACCTTCAACATCTGTTGAAATAGATTCAACCTCACAACCAGTTTTTGTTTGACAACCTTTGCTCCTTAGCTGGTCTTCAACCTGCGTTTCCACGATAATCAAATGAAAGCAATTTCACAAGTAAGTACTTTTGCAGGCTAACAGCAGAAAAATTGCAAGTACTCCCAAAGAAAAGGCAAGCATACATATCAATAAGATGATAGAAAGCACCTTATCGACAAAGTCACGTGCACGCTGTCCTAGACTCAGCCATTGTGAGCTATCAAAGAGCTGCAGAATTAAAAATTTGAAATTAATACATGGCCAAGAGGGAAAAGGATTAAATTTTAAACACTTACACACACTCGCACACAAAAAGAGATGCAAGAAATCTATGTTTATGAAATTAAGGAAGCAAACCTGTAGCAGGTGATGAGTATGACAATATGAAAGAACAAAAAAAGAAGAAAAGTTCAATGCAGCCTCTGAAGAGCATGACCAAATTGAAGCACATATTGGAACCTATCACAAATTTATAAGCAAAGTTAGCAGTGAAATTATGACATAGAAACCATAAGCCAGTGAAACAGAACTAGGCCTCACCAGATAAGTCTTCTCAAATAACTCAGAATATCCTCTTTTCTTTATGAATTGCCCCAGTGTCTCGTTTTGATCGATGTCTTGATTGTTTTCTAGCTCTTCTAGATACCTTGAATATACCAAACAAATTATTCAGTTAATCCACATTCTAGGCCTTCACCAAATAAATAATGAACAACCAAGTAACTGGAAGCTGAGGCCCATGTTGCATTTCTTTCCAGAACACTATAGCAAGCAACAACTCTAAAGGACCAAATTTTTGGGATATGGAAATTTGGATTTATAATATGGTTTATAAAATATTGCAACAAATGAGTTCTAAATATTAGACAATCTTGGATTCCATTTCACTGATACAACTAGAATAATCCAAGAAAATAAAAAAGGAAAACATTTAGCACCTTTTTCATTATTCCCTAATATGAAATGATTTTTGACATCAAAGAACCAACTTCTCCAAATTTGAATTCTTAGAGAAAGAGTATGTTTATTTAGATTTTCATATTTTACACCCCATCATAAAGGGGCTTTTTAACATAAAATTTTAAATAGGATAAACCAGACCTTTCAAGTTTCAAAATCAACTATTATGTTCCACAATAGGTACCTCCTCATTTAGTTTAGGGTATGGTATGTAACTCTGAGGCCCATGAATGTGCAGCAGTAAATGCGCAATGGCCAAGAGAAAACACTGCAGCAAGCAAGCACGAAATGACCAGTAGACATTATTTCAAAATTTATAGATTATTTCTATTTATTTGTGTGTAGATATTCTCCAAGTATGTATTTGGCACACAACAATTCTGAATCTGCTGCCTATGAGAAACTGATTTTTTTTTCTTTGAACATGAAACCATCGACATAAAGTCGGTATACTCAAACAAATCACAACTGCCCGTTAGAAGAAATTCTAACATTAAGGGAAACAATTTCAAATTTCACCATTAATTTGAACCCGAAACAGGGGCAAAAAAAAAAAAAAAAGAAAAACAGAAAAGCAAATTCATAAGGTAAAGAGGAAATTGGCTCACTTGACAGCATCGTCCTTGAGCTTGGTAATTTCGCGGAACAACTGTAAGAAATATGGGTTGATAAGGTTGGTCTTTTGCGAAAACAAGCTCCGTAAACCATTTCTAGTACCCCATTCATACCCACGACCTTGGTCTAGGCTGACAGAGAATGACATATCCGATGGCTCCAAATCGAACCCCAAATTCTCCAAATACTCCATTGTACTTGGCTCCGTTACCTGTGAAAATTATCAGATCATTCATCGTCATCCGAAAAACAGAAACCTCCAAGGTCGAGCTCGCGAACCGATTAATATTCAATTCCCGCAAACCGATTAATATTCAATTCCTCTTTCGGGGCTCTCTCTCTCTCTCTCTCTCTCTCTCTCTCTCTCTCTCAAAGTGGGACTTGGGAGGGAAAGGAAAAGAAAGTGACCAGATTTAACAAGAAATTCAAATATCGGGACGGGCCGGTGAGCTGGTCAGTATGACAATCCTCGTACAACACTTCGTTCAAATTAGTTCTTTTTTCCTCTTTTACCTTTGATTTATTTATTTTTTTTAATTCAATCACTTCTTTTTCTTTTTTCTCAATTATTGATATGCAGATCCACAATTTTCGCTTTTTCTCTTTATCTTTTTTGATTAATTTTCATTCTTTTCTCTCCTATTATCCATATACAAATAGATTATTTTCTGTCTTCAATTATTTATCCTTCGATCACTTGTTTCTTTTTGTCTGTCTTTTTTTTTTTAATTTTTTGTCTTTAAAATAGAAAAAAAAAATATTCATCAAAATAAAAGAGAGAAAAAATCTAGAAAAAAAAAAAAAAGAAAACAGAGCAGAAAAGAGAAGAGAAGGGATAGGAAAGAGAGAGCGGTGGTCATCGATATAAACAGAGAGAGGAAAAAAAAAAGAAAAAAAAATTCAAAATGATGCTTTCACATCAATTAGAGAGAGAGAAATAGAAAAAATATAAACACAAAAAAAAACAGTTAAAATGATCCTTTCAACATTAAAAATACTCATAAAAGCAAAAAGTTTTTTAATTGCTAACAAAAATTAACTTTCATAATGTATCACTTAATAAAGTTTCGCCTTTGAGTTATTAACCACTCATGAATATAATGTATTTCACCTTCCATCAAACAAGTGGTCAAAAAAGCACATGCTGCTAATTGAGAAAAAGGTGCTATAATGCCATTCAGACAGTAGTAATTTTACTGATAGAGAGGATTTAAATAATTATTTATTTAATTTTTAATCATTTTCTTTATGATTTACTGAGTTATGTGAATATAATATTTAAATTATCAAAATATTGATAATTTCTAAAATTAAAAAATTTACTTCATTTCGGTTGAATCTAACTCAAAGAAATCAATAAATTTTTCTTAGGGGAGCAGAGTACGGTATATGGAGAGTAAGATTCAGATGGAAAGAAAAAAAAAAAAGAGTTAAAATTTTTTTTGAAAAATAAATATTATTTAAAAAATATAATAAGTTTTTATAATTTTAATTAATATTTTTTATGACTTGAAAATATATTAGTAAACATTTTTTTTTTTTTTTTTTTGCCGCCAAAAGGGTACACATTCGATTTGTTACCCCCTCCCGGGATCTCCATAATCTATCCTCAAATCAAAATCAAAATAAAAATCAGAAATCAAAATCAAAACATCAAAATCAGCAATGAGAGGCCAAACATATCCAATCCACAAATAAAACATCACTTTTACCTGTGAATAGAAGAAATAAGAGGAAGACCTGTGTGCAGGAAAGCTTGGCCATTTCCCTAGGGTTAGGCTGTCGAGGGAACCTTACTGCCCAAGTGGACAATATAAATTAAACCACTTGAGAGTAATATTTTAAGAAGCTATTAATGGTGAATGGACGTGTAATCTCTTTTTGTATGGTACATGAAATAGATGGTTGTTAGAGATTTGTGCCAATTATGGAACTTAAAAATTCGGATTAACCCATATATCATATTTATTTCCAAATCAAATATGAAATATTTTCTATGATTTGACAAAAAAATAATTTAATTGGTGGTTGCCCTTGTTGAGATTTGCTTATAATTTGAATTCAATTTTTTTTTTTACCCCCACATGTCCAGTGATGCAAGCAAAAAATCTGTTACCTCCTTTCTCTCTCTCCCCATCACTTCCAAACTCTCCCTCTTGCCTTTGTCATTCTCTCTCTATTCATGAGTTGATTTTTTCAAGAATGATAAAGAGAAAAAAATAATTAAAATAATCCTTTCACATCAATAGAGAGGAAAAGAAAGAAAAACAGTTGAAATAATCTTTTTATTCACATCAATGAACATTAAAAGTTAGGATGGACTAATCTGCAGAGAAAGTCCAAATAGCATGAAAACTAGAAATGGAAATGTTTTTCTAGTATTAATAGAAATTAACTTCTGTTTTGTATCATTTAATAAAGTTTTACGATTGAATTATTGGACACTTAAAAATAAGACAGAAAGAAAAAAAAAATTATAATTTTTAAAAAAATAAATATTATTTTAAAAAATCATCATAAGTTTTTCAAGACGAAGATAACGTAAGAAAAAAAAGGCTTACAGGATTGAAAAGCATGGAACTAAGGTCCAAATCAATGCCATTGATGGTGGCAGTCTTGGAATGAGCTCCCAGGTTGTTTTCCTTCTCATACAGAACCACTTCCACACCCGCTTTCACGAGCTCACTCGCTGCCACAAGCCCACTGATGCCTCCTCCGATCACAGCCACCCTCATTTTCTTTTCTCTTGTTTGAAATTTCTGAAAGCTGAAGATATTGGGTGAAGTGAGAGAGAATAGACGATCACCAAAGTCCCAATGTTCGGACGAGAGAGAGAAGCAACAGCTGGGTTGTTATAGGACCGAGAGACATGTTACAAAATGTCCCAAAAAAAAAAAATTTTTTAAAACAACCTCAACCCAAAAGAATTTTCCCAAATAACCCCAATTTGTCGCGTCTCCAAGATGCGACAACCCAAAGTCCAGAGAGAGAGAGAGGGAGGGAGGGAGAGGAGTCCGCGGGGGGAGGGAGAGAGGGGAGGAGAGTGGCGGGGAAGGGAGGAGCGCGGCGGGGGGCAGCAGGGGGAAGGAGAGAGAGGGGAGAACTGCGGCGGGGTGCGGAAGGGGGAGGTAGGGAGAGAGAGAGGGGAGAGGGCTGCGGAGGGAGGAGGGAGAGAGAGAGGAAGGGCCGCGGGGGGCGGAGGGGGAGGAGAGAGACAGCGGAGGGGGGAGGGAGGGGGAGGGAGAGAGAGAGGGAGGGCCGCGAGGGGGGCGGAGGGGGAGCCCCCGGCGGCCCTCCGCGGAGCCCCCCGCGGCCCTCCCTCTCTCTCTCCCTCCCCCCTCCGCTGTGTCTCTCTCCTCCCCCTCCGCCCCCTGCGTCCCTCCCTGCTGCCCTCCGTCCACCCGAGGCCCTCCCTCTCTCTCTCCCTCCCCCCTCCGCCCCCCGCGACCCTCCCTCTCTCTCTCCTTCCCTCCCCTCTCCGCACCCCGCCGCGGTCCTCCCCTCTCTCTCCTTCCCCCCGCCGCCCCCTGCCGCGCTCCTCCCTCCCCCGCCGCTCTCCTCCCCTCTCTCCCTCCCCCCGCGGACTCCTCTCCCTCCCTCTCTCTCTCTCTGGACTTTGGGTTGTCCCGTCTTGGAGACGCGATACAGACGCGACAAATTGGGATTATTTGAGAAAATTTTTTTGGGTTGAGATTATTTAAAAAAAAAATTTTTTTTTTGGGTCATTTTGAAACATATGTCTCTAGGACCGAGGAGTACTGGGGCAAAGTTGTAGCACATCTAATATAACATATCTTCGGGGACACGTACGTATGCAAGAGTCATCTTCAAATATCCTCCATTTCTGCTGTCTTTTCAGTCAAATGGTAGATGTGGTTCAGAGTTGGCCAACTCTGACTGTGATTACAATGGAGTTTTTATTAACAAAGGCCCTACCTTGAGTTTATAAGAAATGTTGATAACTCTTCATTACTTGAAACTCTCTTCAAAATGCATTGAATAATTGTAGTCGGTCCCAATTCTCTCCCACGTGATTTGGTTGGATTGCTTTTCGTCAGTTCATACTGATGGGACAAGAAAGAGGCTGGCTGCTTGGCATGGAGTGAGAAATTCAAAAGCCAAGGAGGCCAGGTCATACTTTGAAAATACTCACTGTACTCTGTGTCACCCATTTTCCTCCCTTCAATCATTTAGTTTAGTAAATTCAATGAAGACGGCACAGCTGCTAGTTTTGGCATTTTAATTCAAATAAATGGAAGAAATATCGAGTAAAAATCCCCTCCTGTGGACGCATTCACTAGCGCAAGCGTGAGCCAATGACATTAAAACACATTTGTTCATGTGGTGTAAGCACATTAAGTTACCCAACAGACAAACGTTTTGCCTTTGGTCTGCTTTTAACTTATCCCCACGCTACGATCATCTATGATAGGAACAGAAAGGGTTTAAAAAGAAATAAGCTCTTAGAATAGGTGTGGTAGGAGAGAAATTGGGTGAAAAATTACTCTTTAAAATATTTTCCTCCTTTAAGGATTTAGCATATATCAACTTTTGCCTCCTAAATTTTTATAGGAATTAACATTTAATCTTAGAGTGGGGTGAACATTTACCGGATGGCAAATACTATAGTTCTTCATTATGTAAGGGAAAACGGAAAATATTATGGGAGTAACATTTACTTCATGAAATATTACTCTTGTAATTTTTTCACCTTAAAATTTCCTCTTATACCATTAAAAATTTCTCCTCTTTTAAGCCATATGTCAGCTCCACTTTACCACCTAATTTTTTTGTAAGTAAATATTACCCTAGAGGGAAAAGGGGTAAGGTAACACAAGGAGAAAAGAAAAAAAATGAATTCAGAAAAAGAAAATATGAAGTAAATTTATTTTCTAGATAGAAAATTAAAAATCAATATATTTTAAGAGTCAAGATTTAAAATAGATTTTGTGTTTTATTTTAGAAAGAAAAAACTTAAAATCAATATGTTAATATGCGTTGCAGCAATTCATGTCTGTATGATTAGTCCTCTTCTTCTCCTGCACCCATTGCTTGCAGATTGTTTGTCTGTAATAGGAGTGCAGCTCGTTGGTGTTGGCGCTCCCATCGGCTATGCTATGCAACTAAAGTTGTTTCTCACCATCTCAACAATTCTCTCATTGACCAAACCAAGTGCCTGAGAAAAAGCCGTGGTTTGCCCAGGATCATCTGAAATTTCCGTTGTACTTGTAACCATATGATATGTTGGAACGGCCAATTTCTCACCCAGACTTTTGCATCTGCTCGATCTTAGTTTGACAAAAAAGGAAAAGAAAATAGAACAGTTAATTCTGTCTCACACCTGGAGAATTCTTGCTTTATTTCCTTTATTTGCTCACGTTAAGGAGTTCTTTTGCGACGGTTTTATTTAAAAATTTAAAACAATATTATATTTGATATTTGTATTTTGTAAGGTCCGACATTCTTTTCAATAAAAGTTTAACACTAATTTAACAAAAATATATGATTTTTTTATTACTCAATTTTTTCTCTTTGACTTTTTTCTTTGGTGGTTTTTAATTATCTTTATTTTCTCGTTCAAAGAATCATAATATATAATGATCATTTTGAAAATTAATGAGCCAACCATAATATATAATAATCATTTTGAAAAATTACATAATTTTAAAAAAATTTTAATTGTATTCTTAAAAAGTCATATCTTTTAAGATTTTTGACAATTTGATTGAAGTTGTTAACGGACTTTGTTAAATGTTGCTAATAAATATATATATAATTTTTAATAAATTTTTATTTTATAATTTTTATTAATTATTATTTTATGACTTCTCCAAAAAGAATTTTCTGGCTCTGCTCTGTATCAAACGTTGTATGTTTTTTGGGGGCACTAAAATTGATGTTGTTTTCACTTGCATCATTCGCGATTTCTTGATGATATTTATAATAATTTTTCACTCTCATAGGGTTCGGGAATTTTGAGATCTAAATGATAGACAATAAATGAATAAAAATTTACAAAAGAAAAAAACGAGAAGAAATACTAAAAAAAAAAAATTAAAAAGAGATTGTCACATGTTAACCGTTGACATGCAAGAATTCAATTCAAAATTTGTAGATTTTCCATGAAAGTAAAAGTCTGATATAATTGTTGAAACAAAGTGAATTGTGCTAAAGAAGAGTAGAAAACTTAAAGATGACATATATTGAGTTATTTATTAAAATATTATTTTTTTAATTAAAATTATTTAATTATTATTATTATTTTTTATTTTTCGATCTATTGATTTTGCACTCTTAGTATGAAATTATTCGTTTAAATTTAAAAAAAAGAATTTACGATTTCGTAAAGAGTGCGAAATCATTGCCGACCAACGGGAGTCGAGCTCTTTCCGGTTCCTCCTTCAATTCTGCTAAATTCTACCCTAGATAAAGGCTGAAAATACCAGAAAGAGAGAGAAGAGCGAGGAGAGAGAGAGAGAGAGAGAGAGAGAGAGAGAGAGAGAGAGAGGCATATATGGAAGAGGAAGAAAAGACAAAGGATGTCCGAGGCTTCGATTACGTCCATGGCGGCCTAATCTTCCTACCCCAGAGAGTGAGATCACCAAAAGTAGTCGCTTTTGGACGGTAGTTTAGATCCATAGAGAGAGAGATGGGAAAGGTTTGGCGACCCCTTTGCCAATGAAGAACAGAGAAGAATGCTGGAGGAACAACAAATATAGGCGTTGAATTGAGTGCTTCTCCATTTATGACTAACAATAAACTAGTTGGCACACAATTCGAATTGTGTAAATTCACATGTAAATTCGCATAGACTTACAACCCTAACTCTCAAAGTGCAAATTGAAGGAGAAGCATAATCGAGTCAGTTTCGTACTCTCTAAGTGCGAATCGCACCGCACGAAATCAGTTTTTCATTCTCAAAATGAGAAATCATAAATTAAAAAAAAAAAAAATTAAACGAATGATTTCGTATTCTAAAAATACGAAATTAATAAATTGGAAAATAAAAAAAAATTAAATAATTTTAATAAAAAAATAATATTTTAATAAATAAGCTGGCATATATTAATATGTTTAACCTTATTTGATTATTTGGCATAGAGGGAATTGCACAAACATAAATATACATACATATATATATATATATATATATATATATAATGGTTTAATGCAAATAATAATCTAAGGGATTTTCAAAATTTTTAAGAGTTGGTAGACCTGAAAATTGAAGAATTAAAAATGAATATATGAAAAGAATAGATTTGTATGAATCAAAAACACAACAATGCAATTGCCCTAACGGGTACCCTAATATTCTCTCAAGATTTATAGCCCAAAATTTAGAAAATAGAATTTCATTTCGTAGGCAATGAGAAAAGCTGTTGAACTGACAAAACAGGCAAATATAAAAGGATCAAATACAACTTGTGGGGCATATCAATGCAAAAGAAATGGCATGTGCAAGGTAGGGGTCTCCTACAACACATTAGTTTTTCAATATAATATATATTTTTCCGATAGTAATGCCATTTATTTAATACGATAGAAGCGTTTTTTGATACATTTCATATCATAAAAATGTATGGAAAATATAATTTCCAAAATAAGAACGAGTTACAAAGATCATCCAACTCTTATTTATTATCAAAGCTGATGGACCTTTACTCGGTTGGGTCTTCTTGTCCAAATGGATGCAGGATATATTGAGCGAAAGCATAGGAGAAGCAACTCAGCTCCAAGTTGAGATAGCAGAGATTCTAAAGTATTTTATTTCATCCCTTGTTTTTCATCTGGAAGATGAGTTGAATAAGCTGATGGGAAACCCTCGTATGGATCATCAAAAGTTGCGTTATTGCCTGGACGTGAAAATACAATCTGCATTTCAAGAAGTTTATCATTTCATTTTCCATGAATTCTATAAAACTGAACATGGGGGAAGAAGGAAAGCACAGTTTCAGAGTGCAAGCAAACTTGAGCATTCTTAATTGTATAAACTTGCCCCAATCTTATGCACAAGCAGAGTATGGATTGATAGGTCACATGATCCTCTTCTACTTGTGTAATACTCAACAAGGAACTAAAAAATTCGTGTTGAATGGTACTATAATGCTACAATTTTGTATATTTGTACAACATTCCGGTAATAGTTTCTTTTAACTAGTGTCACCTTGTTCAGCAAGTAAAACTTGTTGAGGTGATATCAACAGAAAGGACCAAATCCCTTGGTTGGGGGAGTTTATAGGTATGGCAAGAGACACTTCCATTGTATAACTCACCATTGAACTGAACAGCAATGAATTGTGGTTTTTGGCGCTTTTTTTTTGGGTTGGACCCAGAAGTTGAATTCTCTTAAGAAATTCAGCCACCGCTGCAGGGCTTGAGCTAAGTCCTAAGCCCAGCCTTTGGATCAAGCCAAGGCCAGATTTTATTCCCCGATATCGCCTATAGGCCTGACAGAGCAGATTCTCAGGTGTAGTTGTGACAAAGTGAACCTTTTTTTGTTTATTCCACTTTTGGTGGGCATAGTATGATACATAATACTTCTAATACTTGAGCAGGAAATGGTCAAGCAGCAATAGCGGGCTGTAGAACAGAGAGGTACCTGATAATCTCCCAGAGTACGTGTTTTGAAACCAGCAGCAAAATAATCAAAATAATACTCCCATGTCCGGATAAACTTTTCATCAAATCCCAGAGCGAGGATTTCGCTGCGAGAGTGAAAACTTAATTCAAATTTCATTAAAATCTAAATCTAAACTATTTTTGGTATTTACTGCTGAAAACTATGACCGTTGATATGATCAATACAGAGCAGCAAACAGTAGCAGCAACAACAAACAAGTCAAAATTTTGAAATTGGTTTAAAAATATAGGAGCATCCAGTTCCTCTAGAAAAAATGTTGGAGCATCCGGGATCATAGCAAAAGTAGAACATGTTACCTCCGGTTTTCAAGAAAGTTTTTCCTCCAACATCTCAGTGTTTGGTAGTAATGTATTCCTATGCTTTCAACGTGCTCCACACTGTGGGCATGAAATCGTCAAATCATTTACGAAGAGAAATGGACAATTGAAGTCTCATATGAATCCTGGTGCAAAAGAGAACAGCATTTACCAAAGTCTGGAAGCAGATGCCATAGAAGATGTGATTTTACATAATGAAGGCAGGCATCCACCAGGGAAAATATATTCGTTGATAAATCCAGCCCCTCTCCGGTATTCATCGTATAAATGATCAGGTGATGATACGAACTGGAATAGAAACAATCAGATCCAATGTCAAGTATGATTGAATATTAAGATGAGAAATTTAGAACTTGAGAATTTTCATAATCCAGAAATACTTTTTGAAGCATTGGGTCGGCAATAATTCTTGGAATATAATCTTCTCTAGAAATTATGGTTAAGTCATTCACAAAAATCCACATTTTTTGCCACGGACTTCTTAAGTGAAGGTATATCATACATTAGAAACTTATTTTTGTTAACAGGAGACATCACAAACACATAAGTCAATTTTTGAATCCCATTTGAAAAATAAACTCGAATTGGAATTCTATTGGGCAAAATTACACTACGATGCTAAGTTAGCTGATATTAATCATGTCACTTCCAGATCAAGAATCAAAGAATAATGTTATCTTGCTCGTATCACCAAAGCTCAATTTAAATAGAATCAACTTGTTGTCTGCTGTCAATCATAAATTGAAGGAAGCTACATGATGCGGAAAATATACTGCACTAAGAACCAAAACTGCAACCAATTAATTAATTCATCAGATTCGTTACCTGTAGGACAAGAAGGCCGTCTTTTGCCAATAATGATTCACAGCGACTGAAAAACTCCTCCATGTATTCATGTCCAACATGTTCAATCATCCCGCTATAAGATATCATCCATTAGATCACTGTGTTGAAATAATATAATAAGGCTGTAGTTTTATCTACAAAAGTTGTGACGAACTCACCAAGATATGATTCTATCATACTTGCAAGTATCAGGTAATTGACAATAGTCACAATGAAGAAGTTTATGTAGTCCTGACATGCAAACAAATTAGCTTAGTTCTGTCAGATGAATATTTGCAGTGCTGTACATGCTTTTCTAGAAGGCAGTGTTATAGTAAGGCAGCAGATCTAATCCAAACACTATTACATATCTTTTTATTTATTCTTATACATACAAACATTGGTCCTGTTAAATCAAATGCTGTGTTTCTGAGCTAGATGAATTGGCCAGTTTTAGTGCCGTAAAGCATTTCTGGCCTTTTATGTGAAGTAATTTTTAACTGTATGCTGTAAAGGAAAGATAAATGAAATCAATCAAGTTGATTGTCTACTTCCATAGGAGACATATTTCAGTTGCAAAGTGCTACAAGCTAGTTCCCTTTTCAATTTTCCTTTGTGGAATACCTTCATCTCTCACTCACATGACTTTGACAAACAGTTGACAAGGGGGTTGATCTGCTACCTTAGAAGAATCCCTTGAAAGAAAGTACCGGAGATTGAGACTACATAAGAGCACAAGAAATAAATAAAATTTTCTTCTTTTAAGTTACACTATTCTTTTCTTGTTTTAATTACACTAAAAAGAAACTCCAGGATTGTTGAATGACAAAAACCGCAGCAATCTCTTACCAGGAGGAAAGAGTCCGGCAAACAATGAGAGAATACAAGGGAGCCGGAAGTAGGGATGGTTACAAGGTGGGTTAAATGGGTGCTGAACTTGTTATCCGCCAAGTTTAAGTGGAACTTAATGTTTAAACGTCTAAAAGTAAGAGTGGCTGTAATTAGATCATTTGCCTAGCTCAGTATGATGGGTTCTATTTTCTCATTCTTTAATGTAGGGAAAACATTGTAGATCCATAAGTTATCCTCAAAGACACCAACATGCATGTTCAATTCTATCTTTTTAATCTTGGTCTATTATGGCATCCAGATGAATATTATGTACCTGAAGGCCAGCCTCCTTCACTCTCTTTTCTGCATATTTAAATTGTTGCTCTGACAATGTGATGCCTGTGTACTTGCATCCAGTTTGCTCGACAACCTCAACAGCTAAACTTCCCCAACCACACCCAATATCAAGAATTTCATGCTTTTTCTCAATCCTTGCCTATATTGGAACAAATTTATTTAAACCAGAAATGAAAAAAAAGGGAAAATTAAAAGAACATCTGACAACTCTCATTCAAAATATAAAAAGCATACCTTCTCAATCAAAGCAGTAATTTTTCTCAGTTGTGCAGCTTTTAGATCTTCATCTTCCCTCTGACACATGATAAAACAAATCATTGACGTATCCAAGATACAGGGAATGAAGACTTCAAGTAAAAATGCACCATATTCCTTACCTTGAAAACTGCACATGAATATGTCATTGTTTCATCCAAGAAAGTGGCAAAGAGATCATTACTCTGGAAACAGCAAAACAAACACAAGTTATGGTATGCACTTTATGTGATGTATTTTTTTTTGGGGGGGGGGAGGGGCAGTCAGGGAAGGAGTTCCCCCTATTGCTCAACCCAATAGGTCAGTGGTGCCTATTGTGTTCCCATTGTTTCTGCAATATAGCATAAAAAAAGCCTATGGCTTCATAAATTCTGGCACTTTCATCCAGACTAATTTGTTAAAACTCATGGATGGCATTCTATTGGAAATTGGATTCAAAATGGTAACTCAAAACATGCATGAAGGCATGCTCCCACATACCTTAGGTGACTACAACAATAGCTTTTGGAAGTTAAATCTACAAATTCTAGTCTTAAGAAATATGGGATGGCAAAAAACCAGCCAAAAGCAAGAGTTTAATATCCCATACCAGATCATAATAGCAAGAGATATTCCTGCACGCTTGTGTTACAGTATTTTGATTCAAAACATGCTGAATGACATTTCTTGCAGATGCTAATCCAGCTGTGAATAGCAACAATGTCCACCAGCCTCTAATTCAACAAAGGGTGGAAACTTAAGGAATATAGTTCAGAATATGCACATGAAAAATATTCTATACCCGCTGCTTTATAGATTACAATGTACCTTTTATTGTTGGACCCTGAAACGGAGGAGTTTAAATCATCGTTGACAATGAAAATCTGTCTCATAAAATTCAGCAAGGGAAACAATTAAACAAAGCAAATATTCGATGGACTGAGCAGTTTTGAGCTTTAGTTCGTATTAACCATGAAAAGATGAAGAAGACCCTCATCCTTATTGACAAAAGAAATATCTCCATGGATATAAGCATCCGCAAGACCCAACTCAGCCTTTGCTGCAACCTGTCAAAGAATCTTGGAGTTTGAATGGCCAGTTCTATATTGCTAAAATGTTCCTTGGTATAAAAGTTCCAGAGTTAATACCTTCCAATAGAACTGAGGATTGTGAACCCTAAAAGCAGATTTCAGATTAGTTTTCTTACTGGTACCCCCAAAGGTGAACACTGCACCCCCTTCCTCATATATGCTGGGACACGAGAAGAAACATTCTAAGTAATAGCCACATATGACTTCAGATTAAATTCCTTCTATACAAATTAATCCTGTATATTGCCGCAAGTAATTAAATGATATACACAAGAATGTGTGCAGTTGCATTCATGCACATTCGCCTGTCAATGTAAAGAAACAAAGTGGTATAAATATGAAAAAGGACATA
Organism: Dillenia suffruticosa; assembly: GCA_033439265.1. NCBI lineage: Eukaryota > Viridiplantae > Streptophyta > Magnoliopsida > Dilleniales > Dilleniaceae > Dillenia > Dillenia suffruticosa. The sequence goes on from JAVTVX010000001.1 coordinate 16,029,688, forward strand.
ATAGTCAAAATGGCTCAGAAAGACTGCAATGGCTGCTGCTGCCATTATGATGGGCCTAATGACCACTAGATTAATATTATAGTTGATGCATCCACAAGTCTCTGCTGATCCTTCTAATGTCATCGCTCAGATTGTGATTTCATTCTATGATGTGAAAAAAAGTCTTCAGATATGATGCTTGTGATTAAGTGGAATGTATATATTAGAGTGCTTGCACCCAACTAAAAAAAGCTACAGACAGCACCCAGAATTCAAATGTTAGCAACAATAAAGGGAAGAATTTATGTGCACTCGCACAAAAACTTACATCAGGCATCCAGTCGAGATATAGCTCTTAAAAAGACAACTAAAAGACGTGCCCATGTTTCAAATGGTTAAGCTTCCATATGTTTTGGAATTTTCTGAATTGTGCAATTCGTTCCAAGTATGCCATTGGCAGCAACTTTGCCTGCCTGCAAATAATTAGGTATACATTGTTACGTGTAGGATACATACTACTTATAGTAAAGGGCTTCTTTTCCTTCTTATATGCATAACAATATTAATCCTCTAAAATTAACAATCAACTTATCACCATTTTTCCCCCTTTTTTGGCCCAGAAGGAAGGGTGAGAAGGGCAACTAGTGTAGCTAACCCTCTCCTTTGGGGCGTCGCCATAAAGGTACCCACCCAGTGTGGAATATCCATTTTGAGTCATAACTCTTTATTTAATGGGCAAGATCATCACCCCACCTAAGTGCTAGGTTTCTAGTATTTGTGCGCAAGGTAATTGGTTTGCAGCAACCTTGCAACCTTGAATTTTCGAACTCACAAAACTGTGATGTGACATTGATGATCATTAGGCTACCGCCTTATTTGTGATCCTACCACAAGGTACCCTTGTTCATCTACTAATGACAATAAGTTAAAAGAGTGAGCTCTAATAGTTACCCTGAATTGATCCTCCTGAAACCCATGGCCTGCAAGAAATGCAATTGAAGTTTTCAACCAATTTCATCAGTAAGAAACAGATAATGGCAACCAAAGCTCAGTAAACTCTACACTAGTGAATTTGCCCAGGCACTTAAGAAAGGAACCATTAGTACCCCAGGTATGGACCAAACATTGCACAACGCACAAGCCTAAAGTTAAGCATTTTTGTTGAAACCAGATAATTGGACAATTTTCTGCCTTCTTCACAAAAGACTCAAGAATTTTGTGGGTATTCTGTCCGGAAGAATACAAAATTCTGAAAAAAAGGAGGATGAGAGCACAACAATATCCACTATGACATGCCACTGATTTCTCCAAAGAACTCATCAATAAACTTCACTGCACTGTCTATGTCACATCTTAAGTAAAATGATTTCCTCTAGGTCAAAGAAAAAAAATGCTGTTCATGAACGATGCCTAAATCAATAAGTAAACAAATTGGAATAGATTTGGAGTGGAAGTATCAAATTGTCTCTGCAGGAGAAACCAGGAGAGTAATTGTTCATAAATGCGCTCCCAATTACATGCTCATTTTACTCTTTTAGTCATCTACTCTGCTTCATCACTTAGAACAGGAGAAGGCAACACAATAATCCCCTTTGTGACCCACAAGAAAGTCGAAAGGGGCTTTCCAATCACAATAAGTCATACTCACAAACAATGCCTAAGTCCTTATATATTTCTAGTGCTTATTGACAATTTAACAAGAACTTTTCCAACATTTTAAATATTTTCACAGATGAAGCTTTTGCAGTGCAGATCATATAGTCTTCATTAGTAAGAGTTATGAGGAACTAGAAAAAGTGGATAAATACTCTCAAAGACTAAAAATTCAAAAATTAATATGACAAAAGCAAAGGTATATAAAGCATGAATTTACTGAAATTTATATTTTATCAAAGGTTATTCAATGGACAAGAAGTACTAAAAGGCATAGTTTTCACCACTCAAAATCAAGAAGCAAAGTTAACAATGAAAAAAAAAAATTTAGGATTATACTGTTGTGTGAGGGGGGTTTCCAAAATTGTGCGACCATAAAAATTCAACTACATTAAAAGGAAAATTTATAATACTGCAATAAGACTAGTAACCATTGATAATAGAATTGTTGTTCCATGCATGTTATGTGTATTTTTCATCATAGAAAGCATATTATGGGCTTGAAATAGGGCAAAACAGTAATCATAAACAAAATCATTGTTGAGGTCAATCCTCAAGCACAACTCCTGTGATGTACCACATAATTAAATGGGTCACACCTTGATTCCCAAGTATTACAAGCAGGTATGAATCAATTCTATAACAAGGGAAAGGGGGATTGAACCTAGCAATCAATGCTTGCACATAACTGAATTTAGGTAAGCTAGAAAATTTACCCTGGTGTGCTCCACAAAACCATATTCCTCTCTTCCCCTGAATACTATCAACTCTAGATGATGCTTTGGCTGCAGCAACTGATGGGATAGGCCACCTTGTTGACCATTTGAGCAAGGTGTTTTCAGGAGTGTATGCTGGATCAAGAGTCACAAGAACTGGAAGAGTTGTATCCCCAACATTCTGCATGCGTTGATATGACACAGAATGAGAAGAATATTGAGTTCTAAGGAGTGTTACTGAATTGGGTTTCTTCATTCATGGCAGAACTAGACCAGCTTTGAATATATAAGCGTTTCACGCCTTTGGACTAGGAGTTTTATTTTAATATTGCTTCTTGTTCAAATAGGTTCACTTCACATGGATGTCCAATATAAATTATTTCAAAAGAAGTAAACACTAAAAGAAATTCTTATGGTTGTATACAGCATATATCGCATATGGTAAGACCATTATTATTTTTGTCTTTTTTTCTGAAGTGCATTATAACCATCAAGAGATGTTAAGGGAGGAGAAAATAGAGGGGACATACAAAAATTTATCATGCAATACACGTATTTGCATGTGAAATGCATAGATATTTATATTATAGAGGAAAGAAAATAAGAAAGGGTATGTTAGCTATTCTTCAGTAACACCCATTTCGGAGTGTGACAGCCCCCTTTTAGGTGCAGAAACATGGAGTACACTAACATCAACCTTCAGATGCATTTTCTCAATTTTATAAAATAAACCCCTCTATCCTTATCCTTAGCATTAAACATGCCTTCAATGGGATACATTGGGATATCATTGCAATAAATATATAATGACATGATATTCAATGCAATGCAACTTCATGGAGGGTAAGAAAAATGTTGAGCACTTGAGATTTCAGCCTTCAATTGGTTTACTTTTCCCATGTTCAGGCAATTAGATTTCTATCTATGCTACATGTATAAAATGAGATGCAACCACAAAGGACCCAGCACAACTGTTGGTGGGGGCAGTTGATTTGTTTATCACTTACAACAACAACAACAACATGGGCCTTAATCCCAAAATTTGGGGTCTTGTTTTCCACTTCTAGGGTAAAATGTAAAACCATAGACATTTTCAAGGGAAATATGGATTTTCATGGATGCATTTCCTGTATGCTATTTTACATTTTTTTAGTCAAAATACATTCTCCAAAAAAAAAATCGTATGCTAAGTTCCTGAGATTATCATCCCACAATTGCTTTGTCCATAAGATAATTAAACAATTTGTGTCTTTTGCTACCTAGCAAAATATGAAGTGGCTACAATAAATGGAATAAAAAGTGATGAATTTTCAACTATGCATGTAGATTACAGCAACAGAAGACATCAAATTATGTTCTCAAGTGTATAATTGTACCTAACGATGTAGAAACTCAAACAACTTGATTACAACAAGCTCAGGGATAACTCATGCACACCTGAAACACATTAAGCCAATAAGTCAAACAAACTTTATTCTCTGAACTGCACAGGAAGTTCCTCGCACTCCAGGATATTGGATTCTTAGGCATCAAGCTTTTGTCATGATGGAAGAAGATGTCTCTGCCAATATAGAGTACAAATCATAGTTGTCTTAATGTAAACGGCATATGAATAAAAGTGGGAAGGGCAAAAGAGAGAAAAGTGCCCAGGGAAGAGAATCATGGCATTGACCATTTATATCCAATAAATAGCAGTGCAACACCATGCATCAGAGAGCTTTGTGGCAATTTGTTGGAAGGAATAATCAGAGGCTGAATATTGAACACAAATTACAGTTGATGAGAACTGTGAAGCCATATGACATTGAAAATGGTACCTCTGGACATATTGGAAGGCACCCAGTATTTGCAATTCATCATATGTAGCCTTGTTCCCCAACATTTTCAAAGCATCCGGTGCATGGGCAGCAATAATGCATCTGTCATAGGTTTCCTTTGAACCATCTTGACAAATTACAGTGCAACCTGCCACACTACTCCAGTTTAGGTTGACACAAAGCTGGCAAAGAAAATTTCCAAATCAAGATCATATATTGCCCAGAAGAAGCTCAATCCATCTGTTTAATATTTTAAGGTGTGATGCTTAAAAGGGTGCTGTAAAAGGGGGCTGCAACAATAAAAATACGAGCACAAAAATAATAAAAGATTGTTGAATAGGAACACTTTATTCTACCAAAAAAAAAAAAAAAATAGGAACACTTTAAGAGATATACATAAGTGTTGCAAACTCAAGCCAATCAAGTATCACATAGGAGGTGGTTTTCCATAACAGGTTATGGAAATGAAAATAAGAAGGGACTCTGGGTTCCTACATTTAGCTTGACAAGGGTTGAGATCAAACAAACTTCTGCAAGACAAGAAAGGAGTGAATCCTAAGCCTGAGTTACCAGGGTGATGTCTCATCGGATGACCTACAATCTTAAGGATTTCGTCTAGTAACATTTATTGTTCCTGCAAATACAAATAATAGGATTAATATTACCCTTACTTACCCCAAAATTTTCAACCACACACCAGAACCCACCACCATATTATTACAAATATCATCTATCACAAGTACACAACTGCTGTGCGCCATGCTGCATGTCACTACAACTGCTACTACCAATATTAGAGCTGCCATTACACATTCACTAAACGAAGTCCAACTCTACCATATGTTCTGGACAATCACTGAACCTCCCTCACATTGATTCCTAGAAGTATTGCGGCCACCAACACCACTACATCCACACTGTGCTCTATTTGCTATCACAAGAACTGTATTGTTGCTGCAGCTTTGACCACATTCATTAGCATATCATTATACCACTATCTTCATTTTCTTTGAAACAACTACATAATTTTAGAGCAGCCATAAAAATGTTAATGCAACAGAAGGAGGCATGACACCCCTCACTTTCAACATCTGTTGAAATAGATTCAACCTCACAACTAGTTTTTATTTGACAACCTTTGCTCCTTAGTAGTTCTTCAACCTGCTTTTCCACCGTCATCAAATGCAAGCAATTTCACAAGTTAGAAGTACTTTTGCAGGCTAACATCAGAAAAATTGCAAGCACTCCCAAAGGAAAGGCAAGCATACATATCAATAGGATAATAGAAAAACACCTTATTAACAAAATCATGCGCACGCTGTCCTATACTCAGCCACTGCGAGCTATCAAAGAGCTGCAGAATTAAAAATTTGAAATTAATACATGGCCAAGAGGGAAAAGGATTAAATTTTAAACACTTGCTCTCATACTCGCACAAAAAGAAATGCAAGAAATCTATGTTTATGAAATTTAGGTAGCAAACCTGTAGCAGGTGATGAGTATGACAATATGAAAGAACAAAAAAAGAAGAAAAGTTCAATGCAGCCTCTGAAGAGCATGACCAAATTGAAGCACATATTGGAACCTATCACAAATTTATAAGCAAAGTTAGCACTGAAATTATGACATAGAAAACATAAGGCAGTGAAATGGAACAAAGTCTCACCAGATAAGCCTTCTCAAATAACTCAGAATATCCTCTTTTCTTTATGAATTGCCCTATTGTCTCGTTTTGATGGATGTCTGCATTGTTTTCTAGCTCTTCTAGATACCTTCAATATACCAAACAAAATTATTCAGTTAATCCACATTCTAGGCCTCCACCAAATAAATAATGAACAACCAAGTAACCAGAAGCTGAGGCCCATGTTGCATTTCTTTCCATAACACAATAGCAAGCAACAACTCTAAAGTACCAAATTTTAGGGATATGGAAATTTGGATTTATAATTTGGTTTATAAAATATTGCAACAAATGAGTTCTAAATATTAGACAATCTTGGGTTCCATTTCACTGATACAACTAGAATAATCCACGAAAATGAAAAATGAAAACATTTAGCACCTTTTTCATTATTCCCTAATATGAAATGATTTTTAAAATCAAAGAACGAACTTCTCCAAAAATTTGAATTCATAGAGAAAGAGTACGTTTATTTAGATTTTTGCATTTTACACCCCATCATAAAGTGGCCTTTTAACATAAAATTTTAAATAGGATAAACAAGAACTTTCAAGTTCCAAATTCAACTATTATGTTCCACGATAGGTACCTCCACATTTAATTGAGGGTATGGTATGTAACCCTTAATACTTTCCATTTTAATAGATAGTTTTCAAGGTAGGAATCAAGTTCTCTAAATATAAAACTGAAGCTCAAACCCATTTGTGTCAGGTTCTGACCAATTTGAATTAAGCTAGTCATATATTAGGGGGATGTTAAATGCTACATTGGCTAACTTCAACTTCAGAATGTAATATATAAAGTTTGAAAGTCTTCACCTTAACAATTATTTTCAATGTAGGAATCAAGTTCTATAACATCTGTTTTTCCTTAATAACACCACGTCAAATAGTCAGTCTCCCACTTTTCTTTAATAATGTAAAAAGTTCAGCTGATGCCCATCGATGTGCAGCAATAAATGCACAATGGCCAAGAGAAAACATTGCAGTGAGCAATCACACAATGGCCAATAGATATTATTTCATAATTTATAGATTATTTCTATTTATTTGTGTGTAGATATTCTCCGAATATGTATTCGGCATACAACAATGTCTGAATCTGCTGCCTATGAGAACTCGAGTCTTTTTCTTTGAACATGAAACCATCGAAATAAAGTCAATATACTCAAATAAATCATAACTGCCCATTAGAAAAAATTGTAACGTTAAGGGAAAAAATTCAAATTTAACCATTTAATTTGAACAAAAAAAAAGGAAAAAAAAAAAAAAGAAAAAGACAAAACCCAAATTCATAAGGTAAAAAGGAAACTGGCTCACATGACAGCATCGTCCTTGAACTTGGTAATTTCGCGGAACAACTGTAAGAAATATGGGTTGATAAGATTGGTCTTCTGAGAAAACAAGCTCCGTAAACCATTTCTAGTACCCCATTCATAGCCACGACCTTGGTCTAGGCTGACACAGAATGACATATTCGATGGCTCCAACCAAATTCCCCAAATACTCCAGTGTACATGGCTCCGTTATCTGTGAAAATTATCAGATCATTCATCGTCATCCAAAAAACAGAAAACCTCAACGGTCGAGCTCGCAAACGGACTAATTTTCAATCTCTCTCTCGCTCTCTCTCTGAGTGGGACTTGGGAGTTGGGAGGGAACGGGAAGGAAGGTGACCAAATTCACAAGATAATCAAATATTGGGCCGGGCCCGGTGGGCTGGTAATTATCCTAAAATTTACAAATCCTTGACGGTAAATTTTCATTTCAAATAAAATATTTAAGCACTTTACGAAAGTGAATCGATGATCGAAGAAAACATAACACACTTACAGAAAGTCAGCCCATGCGTAGAGAAAAATGAGGATCTGGGTGAATAAATAACAGTAAATTCTTCCTCCCATAAATAAGCTTGGAGGAAAATAATTAAAAAAAAATTCTCACACAAAAAACCCAAACTTATGAACTTTATCTTTTATATCTTTGTTATTTTCATTCACTTTATCTTAAATTTTAGACTTTATTTCATGTGATATAGTTTTTTTCGGTTAATGCGATTTCGATTATTTTCTTCGTTACATTGCTACTTTTAGTATAGTAGATCCTTTATCCTATTTTAGCTAAGTTCCTAATTGACTCAATAGCCTAATACAAAGGGAAATCATTTGAGATACAAAATTATGTATATACAAAATTATGTCTGTTATTAGAAACAAAAAATTTTAATAATTAGATATTTTATTATAATTTAAATTTTTAAAGACGAGAGCATTGTTTGGAAAATGAAGAGAAAAATAGAGGTTTAGAAATATTTGTATATTATTGAGTATTTAAGAATTGTATAGATCCGTATTTATACAGACCAATTGGTAACCCTAACAATAGCCAATATGTTGTAGTATATACAACAAATATATTTTTAATATTATTTGAATATATAATAAAAGTTGTGTTATCATAATAGTGTAAATATTGCATGAATATTAAAGTTTATACCCTCAAAAAGTATAAGACAAAGTTTAAGTATAATATTTATTTAAAATTGTCGGTAATTTAGATATGTCGGTATATCTAACAACCATCAGATGAGAGAAGGGATTCTTCATAGAAATTAGCGACAAGCTTTGATAAGAGCGAGATAGGCTTATAAATTCAATAAGATTTCACATGAACTCACATGGCCTCGCGCTCACAGACAAGAGCACAACAGTCCGTGAGATTTAACTTATTTTGATGGACCAGCAAGGCATATCCCCAAGCAAGTTTCTGATTCTTGTTCAACAAACTCGAAGTAGGCGATTCCCAATGACAAATGGAAATTAATTTCTCTTAGTAGTGGAAAAGGTATTTCCGGTTTCCGTTTGTATAGACAAAAGTAACCCCCACATAATGCAGTGATGTGATCACAAAATCTCTTGCTTCCTTCCTCCTTTCCCTCTCCGATCACCACTACCAAACTCTCCCACTTCCCTTTGTCATTCTCTCTCTTTCTCACCTTTTTGTCCCCTTTTCCCTTATTATCTCTCTTTTCCTCTTTCTCTTTTGATTGAATTTTTTTTTTCTTTTTTCCCCTTTCTCTTTCCCTTATCTCTTTCCTCTTTATCTTTTTTTTTTTTATTATTGATTTTCATTCTCTTCCCAATCAAATTCTCTCCTATTATCAATATACAAATCGACTTTTTCCTCTTTCTACCTTTTTTCGTCCTAAATAACTTGCTTCTTTCCGTTTGTCTTTTTTTTTTTCTTTTTTTTTTTGTCTTTAAAATAGAGAATAAAAGAAGAAAATATGCATAGAAAAAAAAAGCAAAGAAAGAGAATGAGCAAAGCAAAGAAGAGAATAGAAAGGAAAAGAAAAAAAAGATAAAGATAAAGAGAAAAATAATTAAAATGATGCTTGACATCAATCAGAGACAGAGAGAGAGAGAGAGAGAGAAGAGAAACATAAACATAGTTAAAATAATAATTTTATTCACATCGATGAACATTAAAAAGTCACTAATCAACTAATCAAATCAATAGAGAAAGTCCAAATAGCACAAAGCTAGGAAGGGAAAAGTTTTTCAATTACTAATAGAAATTAACTTCCATCTTACATCTCTTGGAGCATGATTGGTATAACTTTTTTTTTTTTTCTCGTCTTCTCTTTTATTTTAAAAAAATAGAAATTAATTTTTTTTTGAAAAAAATCTAAAAGTTGTTTAGCATATTTTTAAAAATTATTTTTATACTCCTTTTTATAAATAAATTATTTGACAAAATACTTTTTATAAATTTTATTTTTAATCAAATTATCATAAAAGATATATACATAAAATATTCCTCACCATCGATCGATTAAAATTAATATATCTATATTTTAAAAATAAAATATATAAATACCAATAATTAAAATAAAAATAAATTAATTATTTTCTAAACTATTAAATCTCACATTTATAAATACAAAATTATTTTTATATAATATAAAGAATTAAAAATTTTGAAAATAACATAAATTATATATTTATGAACGCCCAAATCATATAAATGGAATAAAAAAATTTATGAATATATTTTGTAATTTATGAATATATTTGAAATTTATAAAATAATATTTAAATCCACCCCAATCATATATTTATGAATATCTAATTCATATAAATAGAATAAAAAAATATTAATGAACATATTTGAAAATTTATAAAAAGGATATATCTAGATCTACTCAAATCATAGCATTTATGAACATATTTATGATGTTAATATATTTAAAATTTCATATTATTCAAATAAGAATATAAGTGAAATAAAAAAATATAATTCCAGAAAAAGATGAAATATTACAAAAGAAAAAGAAAAAACTCCTCTAAAGAGCATCTCTTTTAAAGTTACTTTTTGTATTTTTTTCATTAAAAAGAGTTACTTTAAAAAAAATTTGTTAAATAGGATTTCTCGGAAGAGAATTTAAAAAACCCTACTAAACGGACACTTTGATAAAGTTTCACCTTTCTTATTTGCTAATCACGAATCTCATGTTTTTCACCTCTCGTCCCACAAGAGTTGAAAAAGCACATGCCGTAATTTTACTAATAAACAGGATTTAAATAATTTTTATTTAATTTTCGATCAATGCTTTATAAAAATCAATAAAAATATGGAGTTACGTGAATAAAATATTTAAGATAAGTTCTAAAATTAAAAAGTTTAATTCATTTCAATTGAATCAAACTCAAAGAAATACATAAATTTTTCTCAGGGGACATAGTACAGTATACAGAGAATAAGACGGAAAGAAAATAAAAATTATAATTTTTAAAAAAATAAATATTATTTTTAAAAAATCATGATAAGTTTTCATAATTTTAACCAATAATTTTTATGACCAGTAAATATGTTAGTGAACTTTTTTACCGCCAAAAGTATACACATACAATTGTTATCCCCTCTTGGGATCTCTATCGCCTGATCTATCCTCAATTTTGGAAGACAAAGTAAGAAAGAAAATAAAGCTTACAGGATCGAAAAGCAGGGAACTAAGGTCCAAATCAATGCCATTGAAGGTGGCAGTCTTGGAATGAGCTCCCAAGTTGTCTTACTTCTCATACAGCACCACTTCCACACCGGCTTTCAAGAGCTCGTTCGCTGCCACAAGCCCACTGATGCCTCCTCCGATCACTGCCACCCTCATTTTCTTTTCTCTTGTGTGAAATTTCTGAAAGCTGAACATCACAATAGGACGTATGCACTAGATCATTAGTTCCAATTTTTTATTAGGAAAGGTACGTAGTTTTGTTAGTTATGACAGCGTCCTTGTTGGGAGAGAGAGAGAGAGAGAGAGAGAGAGAGAGAATACCAGATATTGAGTTGATAAGAAATGTTGAATAATTGTAGTCGGTCACAAAAATCTCTCTTATTTGATTTTGGTCGGATATCTTTTCATTAGTCTATACTGATGCTCCATCGATAGAATGCCAGCAATACAAGATGTGACAAGATACAGGCTTTTAGGCATGGAGAGTGAAATTCAAATGCCAAGGAGATCAGGTCATACTTTGAAAATACTCACTATATTCCTCCCTTCAATCATTTGGTTTGGTAAATTCAAAATGTTCCTGAAGACGCTACAGGTACTAGTTTTGACATTTTTGTCCAAATAAATGGAAGAAATATGGAGTAAAATCCCCCTCCTATGGAAGCGTTCACTCGCGCAAGCCCGAGCCAATGCCATTGAAACACATTTGTTCATGTGGTGTACGCAGATTACGTTACCCAACAGGTAAACTTTTTAAAATTTAACCCCCACGCTAACATCATCTATGATAGGAATACAAAGGGTTTAAAAAGAAATAAGCTCTTAGAATATGTGTGGTAGGAGAGAAATTGGGGAAAAATTACCCTTTAAAATATTTTCCTCCTTTAAGGATTTAGCATATATCAACTTTTCCCTCCTAATTTTTTATAGGAATTAACATTTACTCTCAAATGGGGTATAAATTTTACCCTAAAGTCGGGTAGGGTAACACAAGGAGAAAATGAAAAAAAAAAAAAAGAATTCTCTCAAAATTGATTATATTATGTGGAGAAAATTTAAAATAATTTTATTGCTTAGAAATAGAAAATTAATATACTTAGTTTATAGTTTTACAAAGAGGAAAAATAATTTTAGTTTTTCAAAAGAAAGAAAATTCAAAACCAATGCATTTACAGAAACAAAATATGAATTAAATTAATTTTCTATAAAGAGACAATTAATATGTTTAGTTTTAGGGGAAAAAACTAATATATTTAGAGGGACAAAATTTAAGAAAATTTATTTTTTAGTGAGAAATAAAATTAATGTTCTCACTTTTAGAAAGAAAAAAATTAAATTTGATATTTTAAGAGAGAGAAAACTTAAAATCAATGTGTTTAGAGTGAGACAAAATGAATTGATTTGATTTTTTTAAAAAAAATTATATAGAAAACATAAAATGATTTGTTTAAAGAGAGAAAAAATATGATTTTTTTTTTTAGAGACAAAATTAATGTGCCATAAAAACTAAATTTCATATTTTTAGAGCAAGAAAAGTTAAAATCAATACGGTCAAAGAGCAAAGTGTGAATTAGTTTTATTTTTTTTAGAGAGAAATTAATGAATTGTTTTAAGAAAGAAAAAAAATTGGTATTCTTAGAGCGAAAAAAAAAACCTTAAAATCAATTTGTTTAAAAAGAGTAAATATGAATTAAATTGATATTTAAAAAGAGAAGATTAATGCACTTGGTTATGGAGACAGAAAAACTAAATTTTATTTATTTTAAAAGGAGAAAACTTAAAATCGATGTAGTTAAAGAGAAAAGACAAGACGTGAATTAAATTGATTTTCTTAAAAGAAAATTAATGTACTTATTTTAGAGAGAGAATTCAAAATCAAAATATTTATAAAGAGAAATGTAAATTAAGTTGATCTTTTTAGAGAGAGAAAATTAATTTTCTTATTTTAGAAAGAAAAAACTAAATATGACTTTTATTGAGAAATTTTAAAATTAATATGCTTAGAAAAAAGAGATATAAGTTACATTGACTTTTTTATAAAGAGAACGTTAATGTAATTGGTTTTATAGAGAAAAAAAAAATAAATTTGATTTTTCTAAATAATGAAAACTCAAAACAAATATGATCATAGAGATAAAATATAAACTAAATTAATTTTACAATAAATTATTTTTCCTCTAACCAGTTACCAGATACCAAATACTATAATTGTTCATTATATAAGGGAAAATGAAAAATATTATGGGAGTAGCATTTCTTCTATGAAATATTACTCTCGTAATTTTTTCATCTTAAAATTTCCTCTTAACCCATTAAAATTTTCTCCTCTTTTAGGCCATATGCCAGCTCCACTTTTACCACCTAAATTTTTAGGTAACACAAGGAAAAAAGAAAAAAAAAAATTAAAACAAATGAATTAAGATAAAGAAAATGTGAACTAAAATTTTCTTCTAGATAGAAAATTAAAAATCAATATATTTAGAGAGTCAATATTTAAAATAGTTAATTTTTTCAGAGCGAAAAATGAATATGTTTAATTCTAGAAAGAATAAAGATTTAAAATCAATGTGTTTGTAAAGAAAAAATATAAATTAAATTGATTTTTGAACAGAAAAATTAATGTACATAGTTTTAAAAAGTGAGAAAAATTAAGATTAATATATTTTGAGGGAGAAAAATGAATTAAAATAATTTTAAAGAAAAAATTAAGAGAAAATTACATAAAAAAAAAATGCTTGAACTCTAATCACGAATTTCAAAAAATTTCTTAAATTTTATTTTTTTCGTTAAGTTCCTAAATTTTAAAATATAGGATATTTGGATCCTTGGACTCACGATATTGAAGACATGGACATTTTCTAGCTGATGTGACATGCTTGGTTATTGAGGTAACGCTGATGTGTGGACATGAAGGGTGATGTGTCACATGAGAAAGCAAAAAATTTCCACCTTAGCACCAATCATTGTAGTCTGAAATGTTAATTTGGAAAGTTGGAAAAAAATTTCACCAAAAACTATGTATAAGTTAATATTAATTTTTGGATCACATTGAGGTGAGCCTGTGAGAAGTTAATATAGCGCTCGTGTTTGGTTATAATAGTAAAATGTATATTGTAACCATCGTTACCTTGCAATAAAAGTGAATTTGGGAATATTAATATGGAAAGCTGGAAAAAAATTTCACCAAAAATCATACATAAGTGAATTTGGGAACGAAATCGGGAGCTTTGGCTTGCTATGTGTATACTGTATATTCTACCTGACTTGCGCAAGATATTGACCTTTTATCCTGCACCAAGTTAAGGTGCTCAAAAACTTTATTTTATTGTGTGAATTCATTTATGTCCTTTTAGAATTCAGATTTTGATTGTTGATACAGTTTCTGAGAGTGCTTTTATTGCAGAAACTCGGGAATCCTGCTGTTTGAAACGAAATTTGTCATTTATATTCTTTTTGGGTGAGTTGTAGTATTACTGTATGTTCATTGGAAAAATATTCGTGTTAAAGGACCTAATTAATTTCAATTGTTTCTGGCTTTTTTCATCAGAAAATGGCTTCAGGTGATGTCTCCATCAATGTTCATGAGCATGGTATTGAGCTTGATGAGAAGAAGAGGAAAGTCGAAAGCAATTATTGTGGAAAAATTGTGAGCGGATTCTCCCGTCTTAAGTGCCATCTTAGGAATATGGGCACTGGTGTAAAATCTTGTGAAAAAGTTCCTGAAGAAATTGGCAAACTAATTAGAAAACAATTACTTGAATGCAAGCTTGACCACCTGAGCGAAGAAATTGGGAAACTGTTGCACTTCGATCTTCCATTGAAGAGAATTTGTAACCCTGGCTCCATTAATCTGAAGCACCTTAAGCATGATGCAAATGAGGCAGCTGGATCAGGAAGCAGAATCCCGTTTGAGACACCTACCACTTCAGAAGATGATGAAATTGAATGGGTTCCGGCTGTCAACCCAAACATTGAATCCTTTAGAGCTGTTTGCCCTGTTGATGGTAAAGGGTCATTGCTGAAGGACATTCAGAAGTGCATCGGCAGATTCTTTTATGAAGCAGGCATTGATCTCAGCGTGGCAAGATCGACGAGCTTCCAACATCTTATTGATGTTACATTTGGCAGTGGTGAGATTGGGCTTTTTAAGGTCTCTGCCATTGAGGAGCTCAAAGGATGGATCCATGAAGAAGAACTTAGCAAGATCCAACAATATGCCAAGGAAATTAAAGTTTCCTGGCAAAGTACAGGCTGCAGCATCTTATTGGGTAGCTGGGATGATGAAAGCGGTCAAAATCTCATTTACTTTCTGGTCGACCGCCCAAAGGGGGTCATATTCCTCCATGAGTGTGACATATCAGCTATTGCTGCAGATGTTGATGCCTTGCAGTTGATTGTTGAACGCGTTCTTCTGGACGTTGGGGTTGACAGTGTGGTTCAAGTTATCACAAACTCTACCTCAGGCTGTATGCGAGATGTTGGGAGGTTATTGACAGAGAAGCATAGAACCGCGGCCATGATCTGGTCAAGACCTTCAAGATTAAGTTCGTAGCATCTTTCTTAACCTTGGAAAATTGTAGAAATAGCAAAATTGCAAAGAACTTAGTTTGTTTATGGAATGCTAGTTGATTTAACTATTAATATGCGTTGCAGCAGTTCATGTCTGTCTTGTTATTCCTCTTCTCCTGCACCCATTGCTTGCTGCTTGTTTGTCTGTAATAGGTGTGAAGCTAGTTGGTGCTGGCACTCCTATCGGCTATGCTATGTAACTAAAGTTGTTTCTCACCATCTCAACAATCCTCTCATTGACCAAACCGAGTGCCTGAGAAAAGCTGTGGTTTTACTTGTAGCCATATTACATGTTGAACGGCCAATCTCTCCCAGAGTCTTCTGCATCTCCTATTCTTTGGATTTTTTTTCACACTTATGTCATTAATAACTCCCCATCTTAGTTTGACCGAAAAAAGAAAAAAAAATGAACAGTTTATTCTGTTTGATACCTGGAGAATTCTTTCTTTATTTCCTTGATTTGCTCCCATTAAAGAGAGTTCTCTTGCAATAGTTGAATCATGCAGCCTTGAGCCTCACTTCTTTGTGTACTAAGATTTTATAAGATAACTGCGCCCTTCTGCATCTGTCCTTCAAGGTACATTTTGCTTGTGGTAGCTGCATTAAACCTTGTATCAAACACACACGTAACTACATCTGATATACGAAAACTTCTCAATATTAGTGTTTTTCCATTTTTGATACGTTTTCCATTTCCGATACGTTTCTAAAATATTTTAATAGACTAAATTAATTAATATTTATATAAAAATCCTTATGTTTTTTATATTTATACATTTTTTCATATTTAACAATTTATTTATTTATTTAATTATAATTTTTATTTTTATATTACTTTTCTTATATTAGTAATTACATTTTTGATTATTTTTTATTTTTATTATAAAATATGACTATTCTATTATTTTTATAAAATAATTAATATTTATAAAAAAATCTTTATATTTATGTATTCTCTACGTTTTTATTTTTATAAAATATCAATTTTTCATATTATTTCATATCCGTTTTCTCCTTTCCATTTCCGTGCAACAAAGACAATTCCCATTACTCATTTGGACTTAGTCAGGACACACACCACTCTTCTTCTATGTCTTTCTCTTTCGACAATCAAAAAAATAATAATACATTATTGATCACCCCTCTTTCTTTTTTATATAAAAAAAAAAACTTTTTCCATCTCCAAATAATGATGAAAGCTACTTGTCCAATACAAAACTCCTTAAATGTAACTACGTTGTTCCATTTTATCCTACTCAAAGCATTTCTTGACTTGCATCAAACAGGCAAGAAGGAAGAAAAAAAAAAAAGAACTCATAGACAATAAATGAATGAAAATTTACAAAAGAAGAAAGAAAGAAGAAATATTAAAAAATTAAAAAATTAAAAATTAAAAAAGGGTGTCACATATTAATTGTAGACATGCAAGGATCCAATTCAAAATTTGTAGGTTTTCCATGAAAGTAAAAGTATGATATAGTTGTTCAGACAAAGTGAAATGTACTAAGAAAAGTAGAAAGCCTAATGATGGCATGGATTAATATAAGTAACCTTTATTTGATTATTAAAAATTGAAGAATTAACTATGAGTATATGAAAAGAACTGAGTTGTATGAATCAAAAACAAAGCATTGCAGTTGCAAGAATCCCAAAACCTAATGGGCACTCTAATATTTAATAGGAAAATATAATTTCATTTCGTAGGCAATGAGAAAAGCTGTTGAATTAACAAAACAAGCAAATATAAAAGGATAATATACAACTTGCAGGGCATATCAATGGAAAAAGAAATTGCACATGTAAGGTAGGGTTCCCCGACAAACCATTAGATTTTCAATATAATATATATTTTTTGATGATAATACCATTTATTTAACACGACAGGAGTTTTTTTGATACATTTCATATCATAAAAATACATGAAAAATATAATTTCCAGAATAAGAATAAGAATGAGTCTCATAAATCATCCAAATCTATCTTATTTATTATCAAAGCTAATGGACCTTTCCTCTGTTGGGTCTTCTTGTCCAAATGGATGCAAGATAAGTAGAGCAAAAGCATCGAAGAAGCAACTCAGTTCCAAGATGAGATAGCAGAGATTCCATAGTATAGTTTATTTCATCCCTTGTTTTTCATCTGGAAGAAGAGTTGAATAAGCTGATGGGAAACCCTCGTATGGATCATCAGAAGTTGTATTATTGCCAGGACGTGAAAATACAATCTGCATTTCAAGAAGTTATCATTTCATTTTCCATGAATTCTATAAAACTGAACATGGCGGCAGAGAAAAAGCATAGTGTCAGAGTGCAAGCAAACTTAAGCATTCTTAATTGCATAAACTTGCCTCAATCTTATGATCAAGCTGAGCATGGATTGATAGATCACATGATCCTCTTCTATTCGTGTAAAGCTACTGCTCAACAAGGAACTAAAAAATATGTGTTGGATGGTACTAGAATGCTACAATTTTGTGTATTTGTACAACATTCCAGTAATAATTTCTTTTAACTAGTGTCACCTTGTTCAGCTAGAAAAAATTGTTGAGGTGACATCAACAGAAAGGACCAAATCACCTGGTACTAGGGTTGGGGGTGTTTATAGGTATGAGAAGAGACACTTCCATTGTATAACTCACCATTGAACTGAACAGCAATGAATTGTAAGTCAATTTTGTCATTTTTTATGAGAGAGATCAATGGAACCCTTAGAAAATAAGAAGTTATCAACTCAACATTTTAGTTGTGACTAGAACATGAGCGAACTGGTTTTTGGGGGGTTTTTTTTTTCTCTTTTCTCCTTTTTTAATAATTGGATCAGCCTTACTAGTCTTAAAATTTTTTTGGGTCGGACCCGGAAGTTGAATTCTTTTAAGAAATACGGCCGCTACCATGGGGCTTGAGCTAGTCCTAAGCCCAGCCTTTGGATTGAGCCAAGGCCAGAATTTATTCCTCGTTATCTCCTACAGGCCTGACTGAACCGATTCTCAGGTGTAGTTGAGACAAAGTGAACCTATATTGTTTACTCCAATATTGGTGGACATAGTATGATACATAATACTTATAATGCTCAAGCAGGAAATGGTCAAGCAGCAATAGCAGGCTGTAGAACAGAAAGGTACCTGATAATCTCCTAGAGTACGTGTTTTGAAACCAGCAGCACAGTAATCAAAATAATACTCCCATGTCCGGATAAACTTTTCATCAAATCCCAGAGTGAGGACTTTGCTGCCAGAGTGACAACTTAATTCAAATATCATTAAAATGTAAACATATACTATTTTTGGTATTTACTGCTGAAAACTATGACCGTTAGTATGATCAATATAGAGCAGCAATCATTAACAGCAACAACAAAGAAGTAAAAATTTTGAAATTGTTTTAAATATATAGGGGCATCCAGTTCCTCTAAAAAATGTTGGAGCATCTGGTTTCATAGCAAAAGTAGAACATGTTACCTCCGGTTTTCAAGAAAGTTTTTCCTCCAACATCTCAGTGTTTGGTAGTAATGTATTCCTATATTTTCAACATGCTCCACACTGCACAAATGAAATCATCAAATTATTTATGAAAAGAAATGGAAAATTGAAGTCTCATATAGTCATGAATCCTGGTGCAAAAGAGAACAGTATTTACCATAGTCTGGAAGCAGATGCCATAGAAGATGTAATTTTACATAATGAAGGCAGGCATCCACCAGGGAAAATGTATTCCTTGATAAATCCTGCCCCTCTCCGGTATTCATCATATAAATGATCAGGCACCGATATGAACTGGAATAGAAGCAATCAGATCCAGTGTCAAGTATGATTGAATATTAAGATGAGAAATTTAGAACTTGAGAATTTTCATAATCCAAAAATACCTTTTGGAGCATTAGGTCTGAAATAATTCTTGGAATTTAATCTTCTCTAGAAATGATGGTTAATTCATTCACGAAAATCCACATTTTTTGCCACAGACTTCTTAAGTGAAGGTATATCATACGTTAGAAACTTATTTTTATAACAGTAGACAAAACAAACACATAAGTCAATTTATGAATCCCATTTGCAAAATAAACTCTAATTGGAAATCTATTGGGCAAAATTACACTATGATGCTAAGTTAGCTAATATTAATCATGTCACTTCCAGATCAAGAACCGAAGAATAATGTTATCTTGCTCGTATCACCAAAGCTCAACTTAAATAGAATCAACTTGTTGTCTACTATCATTCATAAATTGAAGGAAGCTAAATGATGCGGAAAATAAATATACTGCACTAAGAACCAAAACTACAACCAATTAATTAATTCACAAGTTCATTACCTGTAGGACAAGAAGGCCGTCTTTTGCCAATAATGATTCACAGCAACCGAAAAACTCCTCTATGTATTCATGTCCAACATGTTCAATCATCCCGCTGTAAGATATTATCCATTAGATCACTGCATTGAAATAATATAATAATGCTGTTGTTTTATCTACAAAAGTTGTGATGAACTCACCAAGATATGATTCTATCATACTTGCAAGTATCAGGTAATTGACGATAGTCACAAAGAAGAAGTTTTATGTAGTCCTGACATGCAACCAAATTAGCTTAGTTCTGTCAGATGAATAGTTGCAGTGCTGTACATGCTTTTCTAGATGGCAGTGTAATAGTAAGGCAGCAGATCAAATGCAAATAGTATTATGGATCTTTTTATATATTCTTAAACATACATACATACATACATAGGTATTGTTAAATCAAATGCTTTGTTTCTGAGCAAGATGAATTAGAATGAAATCAGTCAAGTTGATTGTCTACTTCTTCAGGAGACATATTTCTGTCACAAAGAGCTACAGGCTACTTTCCTTTTCAATTTTCCCAAGTGAAATACTTTCATCTCTCACTCACACATGACTTCGACAAACAGTTGCCAGTGGGATTGATCTGCTACCTAAGAAAAATCCCTAGAAAGAAAATACAGGGGATTGAGACTACATAAGAGTACAAGAAATAAATAACATTTTTTTTCCCTTAAGTTTGAAGATTATTTTCTTGTTTTAAATTACACTAAAAAGAAACTCCAGGATTGCTGAATGACAAAAACCGCAGCAATCTCTTACCAGGAGGAAAGAGTCTGGCTAACAAATGAGAGAATACAAGGGAGCTGGAAGTAGGGATGGTTACAAGGTGGGTTAAACAGGTGCTGAACTTGTTATCCATGAACAGAACACCAAGTTTAAGTGCAACTTAACGTTTAAACGTCTAAAAGTAAGAGTGGCTTTAATTAGATCATTTGCCAAACTCAGTATGATAGATTCTATTTTTCTCATTCTTTAATGTAGGCAAAACATTATAGATCTATAAGTTATCTTCAAAAGTGCCGACATGCTTGTTCAATTCTATCTTCTTAATCTTGGTCTATTATGACATCCAAATAAATATCATGTACCTGAAGGCCAGCCTCCTTCACTCTCTTTTCTGCAAGTTTAAATTGTTGCTCCGACAACGTGATGCCCGTGTACTTGCATCCGGTTTGGTTGACAACCTCAATAGCTAAACTTCCCCAACCACACCCAATATCAAGAATTTCATGCCTTTTCTCAATCCTTGCCTATATCGGAACAAATTCATTTAAACCAGAAATGAAAAAAAAAAGGAAATTAAAAGAACATCTGACAACTCTTATATGAAATGTAAAAAACATACCTTCTCAATCAAAGCAGTAATTTTTCGCAATTGTGCAGCTTTTAGATCTTCATCCTCCCTCTGACACATGATAAAATAAATCATCGATGGATCCAAGATACATGGAAACAAGACTTCAAGTAAAAATGCTTCATATTCCTTACCTTAAAAACTGCACATGAATATGTCATTGTTTCGTCCAAGAAAGTGGCAAAGAGATCATTACTCTGGAAACAGCAAAACAAACACAAGTTATTGTATGCACTTTATGTGTTGTCTTTCCTTTTTTTTTTCTGGCTACATGAAAGGGGAGGGGGGCAGTCAGGGAGGGAGTCCCCCCATTGCTCAACCCCAATAGGTTGGTGGTACCTGTTGTGTTCCCACTGTTTGTGATAGTATTGAATGCAAAAAAAAAAAAAAAAAGAAAAGAAAAGAAAAGAAAAGAAAAACCATATGGCTTCATAAATGCTGGCACTTTCATCCAGACTAATTTGTGAGAACTCATGGATGGCATTCTACTGGAAATTGGATTCAAAAAGGTGACTCAAACATGCATGATGGCATGCTCCCACATGCATGATGGCATGCTTCCACATACATTAGGCAACTACAAAAATAGCTTTTGGAAGTTAAATCTACAAACTCTAGTCTAAGAAATATGGGATGGGAAAAATCAGCCAACAGCAACAGTTTAATATCCCATACCAGATCATAATGGCGAGAGATGTTCCTGCGAGCTTGTGTTACAGTATTTTGATTCAAAACATGCTGAATGACATTTCTTGCTAATGCTAATCCAGCTGTGAATCGCAACAATGTCCACCAACCTCTAAATTCCACAAAGGGTGGAAATTTAAGAACTGAAATTCAGAATATGCCCATAAAAAATATCCTACACTAGCTGCATTATAGACTACAATGTACCTTTTATAGTTGGACCTTGAAATGGAGGAATTTAGATCATTGTTGACAATGAAAATCTGTGCCATAAAATTCAGCAAGGGAAACAATTAGACAATGAAAATATTCGATGGAATTAGCAGTTTTGAGCTTTAGTCAGTATTAACCATGAAAAGATTAAGAAGACCCTCATCCTTATTGACAAAAGAAATATCTCCATGGATATAAGCATCTGCAAGACCCAACTCGGCCTCTGTTGCAACCTGTCAAAGAATCTTGGAGTTTAGGAGACAAACAAAAATTTAACCTCCAATTATTGCATGGCCTGTTCTATATTGCTAAAATGTTCCTTGGTACACAAGTTTTAGAGTTAATACCTTCCAATAGAACCGAGGATTGTGAACCCTAAAAGCAGATTTCAGATAAGATTTCTTACTGGTACCCCCAAAGGTGAACACTGCACCTCCTTCCTCATATATGCTGGGACACCAGAAGAAACATGCTAAGTAATATCCACATATGACTTCACACTAAATTCCTATACACAAATTAATCCTGTATATTGCCACAAGTAAATAATGATAAACACAAGAATGTGTGCAGTTGCATTCATGCACATTCGCCAGTCAACATAAAGCAACAAAGTGGTATAAAATACAAAGAAGGAAATATAGTCAAAAAGGCTCAGAAGGACTGCAACGGCAGCTGCTGCCATTATGATGGCCTAATGGCCTAATGACGTGGATTAATATTATAGTTGATGCATCCACAGGTCTCAGCTGATCCTTTCCAATGTCATCACTGAGATTGTTATTTCCTTCTATGATGTAAAAAAAGGGCCTTTAAGTATGATGCTTGTGATTAAGTGGCATGTATCTACCAGAGTGCTTGCACCCAACTAAATAAAGCTACAGACAGCACCCAGAACTCAAATTTTAGCAACACAAGGACAATGAATGAAGTTAAGTCTAAAAGTTAACTCCAGAAGAAGGAATTGAAACATCCATTCTATCAGGCATGGTCAAGATAGCTTTCACATGCAATTCCTTCCAGAAAGAAAGAAATCTAATCTTCGCCAATTAAGTTCTTTGGTGAAAATAGAAATGAAAGAGAGAGAGAGAGAGAGAGAGAGAGAGAGAGAGAGAGAGAGAGAGGGAGATTCAATCAACAATACTATCAAGACACGGTGAAAATGGACAACCAAAAGTAAACATTGAGGATAATATAATGGGTAGAGAAATTACAGCAACAAGCAACATCACTGGGAAAATTCAATTTTGAGAATAAAGAGCAGAATTTATGTGCACTCTCACGAAAGCTTACATCAGGCATCCAATCGAGATATAGCTCTTAAAAAATCTGATAACTAAAAGTCGTGCCCATGTTTCAAATAGTGGAGCTTCCATATGTTTTGGAATTTTCTGAACTGTAGAATTTGTTCCAAGTATGCTATGGGCAGCAACTATGCCTGCCTGCATAGAATTAGGTATACATTATTACATGCAGGATACATATTACTTACAGTAAAGGGCTTCCTTCTTACGACAATAAGTTAAAAGAGTGAGCTCTAATAGTTACCTTGAATCGATCCTCCTGTAACCCGTGGCCTGCAAGAAATGCAATTAAAGTTTTCAACCAATTTCATCATGTAAGAAACAGATTACGGCGACCAAAGCTCAGTAAACTCTAAGCTAGTGCAATTTGCTCAGGCACTCAAAGAAAGGAACCATTAGTACCCTACATATGCATCGAACAATGCGTAAGCCTAATGTAAAGCATTTTAGTTGAAACCAGATAATTGGACAATTTTCTGCCTTCTTCACAAAAGACTCAAGAATTTTGTGGGTATTCTGTCCGGAAGAATACAAATTTCTGAAAAAAAGAGAGAAATGCATAGCCTTCCATTACATTACCAGTGGACCTCATGTCTAGTTTACTCAAATCAGATTCCCCCCCCCCCCCCATATCAAAGGAGGATGAGAGAATAATAATATCCACTATGGCATGCCAAGTCAATAATGAAGTACTGATTTCTTCAAAGAACTCGTTAATAAACTTCACAGCATGCAGTGTCTATGTCAAATCTTAAGATAAAATGATTTCCTCTATGTCAAAGGAAAAAGAAAAATGCTGTTAACGAACTATGCCTAAATCAATAAGTAAACAAACTGGAATAGAATTCGACTGGAAGTATCAAATTGTCTCTGCAGGAGAGTAATTGTTCATAAATGCCCTCCCAATTACATGCTTATTTTACTCTTTTAGTCATCTACTCTGCTTCATAACTCAGAACAGGAGAAGGCAACACAACAATCCCCTTAGTAGCCCACAAGAAAGTCGAAAGGGGCTTTCCAATCACAATGCCATACACACAAATAGTGCCTAAGTCCTTCCATATTTCCAGTGCTAATTGACAATTTAATAAGAACTTTTCCAAAATTTAAAATATTTTCACAGATGAAACTTTTGTAGTGCAGATAATATAGTCTTCATTGGTGAGCGTTATAAGAAACTAGAAGAGAGGATAAATACTCTCAAAGCCTAAAAATTCAAAAATTAATATAACAAAACCAAGGGTATATAAAGAATAAATTTACTGAAATTTGTATTTTATCAAAGGATATTCAATGGACAAACAATACTAAAAGGCATAGTTTTCACCACTCAAAATCAAGATGCAAAGTTAACAATGAAACAAATGTTAGGATTATGCTGTTGTGTGAGCGGGGTGGTTCCAAAATTGTGTGACCATAAAATTTAAACTAAATTAAAAGGAAAATTTACAATACTGCAATAAGACTAGTAACCATTGATAATAGAATTGTTTTTCCATGCATGTTATGTGTACTTTCATTATAGAAACCATAATATGGGCTTGAAATAGGGCAAAACAGTAAGCGCAGTGATCATTAACAACATCATTGTTGAGGTCAATCCTCAAGCACAAGTCCTGTGATGTACCACTTAATCAAATGGGTCACACCTTGATTCCCAATTATTATAAGCAGGTACGAATCTAGAAATTCTATAACAGGGGAAAGGGGGATTGAACCAAGCAAATCAATGCTTGCCCATAAGTGAATTTAGGTAAGCCAGAAAATTTACCCTGGTATGCTCCACAAAACCATATTCCTCTCTTCCCCTGAATACTATCAATTCTAGATGATGCTTTGGCTGCAGCAACTGATGGGATAGGCCACCTTGTTGACCATTTAAGCAAGGTGTTTTCAGGGGTGTATGCTGGATCAAGAGTCACAAGAAATGGAAGAGTTGTATCCCCAATGTTCTGCATGTGTTGATATGACACAGAATGAGAAGAATATTGACTTCAAAGGAGTGTTACTGAATTGGGTTTCTTCATTCATGGCAGAACTAGACCAGCCTTGGATATACAAGCATTTCACACCTTTGGACCAGGAATTTTATTTTAATATTGCTTCTTGTTCAAATAGGTTCACTTCACATGGATGTCTGATATAAATTATTTCAAAAGAATTAAACACTAATAGAACTTCTTATGGTTGTTGTATACAGCATATATCGCGTATGGCAAGACCATTATTATTATTGTCTTTTTTTTTTTTTTTTTTTTAAGTGTATTATAACCTTCAGAAGATGTTAAGGGAGGAGAAAATAGAGGGGAAATTCAAAAATTTATCATGTAATACAAGTATTTCCATGTGAAATACATAGATATTTATATTACAGAGGAAAGAAAATTAGAAAGGGTATGTTAGCTGTTCAGTAACACCCATTTCAGAGCGTTTCAGCCCCCTTTTAGGTGCAGAAACATGAGGTACACCTCCACACGCATTTTCTCAATTTTCTAAAGTTAACGCCAATATCCTTATCCTTAGCAAGATGCCTTCAAGGGGATACAATGGGATATCATTGTAATAACCATATAATGACATGATATTCAACGCAATGCAACTTGATGGAGCGTAAGAAAAATGTTCTGAGTGCTGGAGATTTCAGCCTTCAATTGGTTAACTTCACCGTTTGCAGGGGTAAAATGAAAAACCATAGCCATTTTCAAGGGAAATATGGATTTTCAAGGATGCATTTCCTATATGTTATTTCAGATTTTTTTTTTTAGGTGAAATGCATTGTCCAGAATAAAAAATTGCCTGTTAAGTTTCTGAGATTATTATCCCACAACTGCTTCGTTGATAAGACAATTAAACAATTTGTGTCATTTGCTACCTAGCAAGATATGAAGTGACTACAATAAATCAAATAAAAAGAGATGAATTTTCAACTTTGCATGTAGATTACAGCAACAGAAGACATCAAATTTTTTTCTCAAGTGTATAATTATACCTAACAATCTTGAAACTCAAACAGGTTGATTACAACAGGCTCAGGGATAACTCATGCATACCTGAAGCACATTAAGCCAATAAGTCAAACAAACTTTATTCTC
Source organism: Dillenia suffruticosa (assembly GCA_033439265.1). Taxonomy (NCBI): domain Eukaryota; kingdom Viridiplantae; phylum Streptophyta; class Magnoliopsida; order Dilleniales; family Dilleniaceae; genus Dillenia; species Dillenia suffruticosa. Next base: position 16,056,104 of record JAVTVX010000001.1, read on the forward strand.
TGAACTGCACAGGAAGTTCCTCGCACTCCAGGATATTGGATTCTTAGGCATCAAGCTTTTGTCATGATGGAAGAAGATGTCTCTGCCAATATAGAGTATAAATCATATTTGTCTTAGTGCAAATAGCTTATGAATAAAAGTGGGAAGGGCAAAAGCGAGAAAAGTGCCCATGGAAGAGAAATCATGGCATTGACCATTTATATCCAATAAATAGCAGTGCAACACCATGCATCAGAGTGCTTTGTGGCAATTGGTTGGAGGGAATAATCAGAGGCTGAATATTGAAAACAAATTACAGTTGATGAGAGCTGCAATGCCATATGACATTGAAAATGGTACCTGTGGACATATTGGAAGGCACCTAGTATTTGCATTTCATCATATGTAGCCTTGTTACCCAACATTTTCAAAGCATCTGGTGCATGGGCAGCGATAATGCATCTATCATAGGTTTCCTTTGAACCATCTTGACAAATTACAGTGCAACCTGCCACATTACTCCAGTTTAGATTGACACAAAGTTGGCAAAGAAAATTTCCAAATCAAGATCATATTTGGCCCAGAAGAAGCTCAATCCATCTGTTTAATATTTTAAGGCGTGATGCTTAAAAGGGGCCTGGAACAATAAAAATAAGAGCATAAATAGAATAAAAGATTATTGAATAGGAACACTAAAGAGATATGCATAAGTGTTGCAAACTCAAGCCAATAAAGTATTACATAGTAGGTGGTTTTAAATAACAGGTTATGGAAATGAAAATAAGAAGGGACTCTGGGTTCCTACATTTAGCTCGACAAGGGATGACATCAAACAAACCTCTGCAAGACAAGAAAGGAGTGAATCCGAAGGCTGAGTTACCAGGGTGATGTCTCATTGGATGACCTACAATTGTAAGGATTTTGTCTAGTACCATTTATTGTTCCCGCAAATACAAATTATAGGATTATTATTACCCTTACTCACCGCAACATTTTCAATCGCACACCCGGAACCCACCACCATATTATTACAAATATCATCTATCACAAGTACACAACTGCTGTGTGATATGCTGCATGTCACTACAACTGCTACTACCAATATTAGAGCCACCATTAGCACATTCACTAAATGAAGTCCAACTCTACCATCTGTACCTGACAATTACCAAACCTCCCTCACATTGATTCCTAGAAGTATTGCTGCCACCGACACCACTACATCCACACTCTGCTCCATTTGCTATCACAAGAACTGTATTGTTGCTACAGCTTTGACCACATTCATAAGCATATCATTATACCGCTATCTTCTTCGTTTTCTTTTAAACTGCTACCTAATTTTAAAGCAGCCATAAAAATGTTAATATAACAAAAGGAGGTATGACACCCCTCACCTTCAACATCTGTTGAAATTGATTCAACATCACAGCCAGTTTTTATTTGACAACCTTTCCTTCTTAGCTGTTCTTCAACCTGCTTTTCCACCATAATCAAATGCAAACAATTTCACAAGTACTTTTGCAGGCCAACAGCAGAAAAATTGCAAGTCCTCCCAAAGAAAAGGCAAGCATCATATCAATAAGGTGATAGAAAGCACCTTATTGACAAAATCACGTGCACGCTGTCCTAGATTCAGCCATTGCGAGCTATCAAAGAGCTGCAGAATTAAAAATTTGAAATTAATACATGGCCAAGGGGGAAAAGGATTAAATTTTAAACACTTGCACACACTCGCGCACAAAAAGAAATGCAAGAAATCTATGTTTATGAAATTAAGGAAGCAAACCTGTAGCAGGTGATGAGTATGACAATATGAAAGAACAAAAAAAGAAGAAAAGTTCAATGCAGCCTCTGAAGAGCATGACCAAATTGAAGCACATATTGGAACCTATCACAAAGCAACGTTAGCGGTGAAATTATGACATAGAAACCATAAGCCAGTGAAACAGAACTAAGTCTCACCAGATAAGCCTTCTCAAATAACTCAGAATATCCTCTTTTCTTTATGAATTGCTCCAACGTCTCGTTTTGATGGATGTCTTGATTGTTTTCTAGCTCTCCTAGATACCTTCAATATACCAACCAAAATTATTCAGTTAATCCACATTCTAGGCCTTCATCAAATAAATAATGAACAACCAAGTAAATGGAAGCTGAGGCCCAAGTTGCATTTCTTTCCAGAACACTATAGCAAGCAACAACTCTAAAGGACCGAATTTTACTGATATGGAAATTTGGATTTATAATTTGGTTTATAAAATATTGCAACAAATGAGTTCTAAATATTTGACAATCTTGGATTCCATTTCACTGATACAACTAGAATAATGCAAGAAAATCAAAAATGAAAACATTTAGCGCCTTTTTCATTATTCCCTAATATGAAATGATTTTTGACATCAAAGAACCAACTTCTCCAAAAATTTGAATTCATAGAGAAAGAATACATGTATTCAGATCCTCACATTTTACACCCCATCATAAAGTGGCTTTTTAACATTAATTTTAAATAGCACAAACCAGACCTTTCAAGTTCCAAATTCAACTATTATGTTCCACAATAGGGACCTCCTCATTTACATTAGGGTATGGTATGTAACTCTGAAACTTTCCATTTTAGTAGATAATTTTCAAGGTAGGAATCAGGTTCTCCAAATATAAAACCAAAGCTCAAACCCGTTTGTGTCAAGTTCCGACCAATTCCAATTAAGCTAGTCATATATTGAGGGGGATGTTAAATGCCACATTGGCTGACTTCACCTTCAGGATGTGGTATATAAAGTTTGAAACTCTTAACCTTAACGATTATTTCAATGTAGGAATCAAATTCTTTATGTTAGATTTTTAATTGAACGTTGGGTTAATATGTAATTATATATTTAGACTATCATTTAAGTGTAATTCAATGAAAGTGATTTATTACAGTATATTTGTTATAGGATTTTAATGTATATAAAAGGGTGTAAAACTTTTAAAAATACAGACACCAAATAGTAATTTCTATTCTGTGATATGTAAAAAAAATATTTAAAAGACAAAGGTAACTTTGTAATTTTCAAAAGGTCACTGATAGTTATCTTAGAGTGGTTATGATCTCCAGATTAATGGGTCTTATACTTTTTTTGATTTATTATCGTTTAGAGAGAAATCCTAGAGATACGTATAATCTGAAAGATCAAAACCAAGATCAAATCCAGGATAGGTACACCTATTTGGTTTCAATGGATTTAGGTACACTTTCTCTAAGCAATTCGTATTTAAATCACTAAGATTTTGGGATTAAAATTGGGTTTTTAATTTTTGGAATTTTATTTTGAAGAAATTAGGGTTTTCACTTATTGGGTTCTTTATGGATGCCTTTAGAAAATAAATAAATAAATTAAGGTCATTGAGTTCAGAAAACGAAGCTCTTTTTATCTTGTCTTTAGATTTCAAGGAGCATTAATGAAGAGTGTGACATTTAATAAATTAAATAATTGGAAGAAAGAGACTTTCTCTTTCTAGACTTGCAGACTTTTCGTCTCTCTTTCGGATTTTATTTATTTATTTATTTTTTTTTTGTATCACATAGAGACAAGAGAGGTGGTCGTCTCTCGCTCTCCCTCTATGAAAAAGGAATGCCATCAGAGACGCCGGTGACGCATTTGATGTTGGCGACGTCTAGCCGGCGGCAAGGGCTTCGGCGAAGTAAGGAGACAAAGATGAAGAGTCTTCGTGATGGCGGACGGTGAGAGACAAACGGCTAAGGAAGATGAACAGTAACATTTAAAAAAAAGAATGTTGAAGTGGTGTTAACCGCTGCACTAGGGGTGTTAATGATACCGGGTAGTGTCACGGGACTCGGTCAAACCGAGCTCGAGTCGAGCTCGGGCTCGGGTAGCTGGGTATCGAGCTCGAGCTCGAGCCCAGCTGTGTCGAGCTCGAAAACTTGATGAGCTACCCGAAATATTTTAACTTTTAAAAAAATAAATTTTATATATAATTATATATATATATTTTAAAAAATTATATATAAAATTATATTTTTAGGTATATTTTTTAAATATATTATCTATACCCCCAATGACACTACTCGACGATACTACCCGATGACACCCGACGACACTTCGAGCTCGAGCTCGAGCTTGAAAAATACAAACTCGGCGAGCTCGAGCTCACCTAAAGTGCATCGAGCTCGAGCTTGGGTATTATGATACCCGAGCTCGAGCCGGGTGTCATAACACCCCTACGCTGCACTAGTTAGGTGTTACAATACCCGAAAGGATCTAATTTCCTTTAAGATTTGGAGCCAGAATTTTCAAGCCTCAAGTATTGTTGGGCCCTACCCATTATGAATTATTTGATTAAGTTAAAATAGGCCCAAGCATACCTAATTTATAGAATCCACTAAGTAAATAAAGTATGGGCCATTAAGTTTAGTAATCCAAAAACATTATAAAATTGAACCTACATTTAAATCTAATTTTCAAGTGTAATCCCATTAGATCAAAATTGAATATAATTCCAATTAAAGATATAATTTTTAATTCAAATATTTGTTATGTATATATTTTGAGATATTATAATTGAATCAACATCTCACCAAAGTGAACTCTCTTGTGAAAATTATTTTATTTTAAAATATAAAAAATATGCATATACAACTTAAGTAAATATTGACCGGCCAAAGGAAGGTTATTGTTCTAGCAGAATTATGTGTGCATCTGTGGTAATAAACATATGATAATTTTTTGGTTTTATGTGTAAATTGTGAATTGACTCAAAGGAAGGTTTACAATTTGACATGTTAATTTATTATCAGTGTTTAATTACTGTATCAATGTATCACTTATAAGTTAATTATTATCCTAAAATGAAATATTAATGAAGTTTTCGATATTTTGTTATGGGATTACATTTATTTGAATTATTAATTAATTGTTTTAGGTTGTTGTGAGTATGTTTTTGATTATTTATTATTCTTTGTTTAGTTTTACCTTCTATTTTTACGAATATCAATGCCCAACTTAGTTCAATTCCTATATTGAACGGCTCAAATTTTAAATCATGATAAGAAAATCTGCTTATAATTCTCAGAGTTATGGACTTAGCCCTCACATTAAGGACTAGCCCTCTTCTGCCACTTGTTGATAAAAGTATTTTAGAAGAAAAGAGGGAGATGGAAAGGTAACAGAGATCAGATTGCATGTGTCTAATGATCATGAAATGGGTCATCCCAAAGATATTCAGAGATACCATGTCTGATTCTATCACGATAGCTAAAGCTTTCCTTGTGGATATTGAGAAATATTTTGTCAAGAATTAATCTCGATGCGGTATAAGGATCAAGGCAACATCAAGGAGTATATCCTTGAGATGTCTCATCTTGCTTCGAAATTGAAAGCACTAAAGCTTGAACTCTTCGAGCACTTGCTAATGCATTTACTTCTTACATCTTTTCCTGCACAATACAATCAGTTCAAAGTGAGCTACAATTGTCAAAAAGAAACTTGGTCCCCGAATGAGCTCATTTCATACTGTGTCCAGGAAGATGAAAGGTTGAAGCAAGACAGGACAGAAAACGCACACTTGACCACTAAGGATAAAGGAAAGGGAAAGAAAAGAAAACAAGGTAAGGATGCTGCATGTATGGCATTGCAAAAGAAGCAACGTAAGGCATCGGGTGAATCGGGAAAGAAGGGTTGCTTCTTTTGTGGTACTGAAGGACACAAGAAGAAAGAATGTACCAACTATTACGCATGGCGTGCTAAGAAAGGTATGTTCCTTATCCTAGTTTGTTTTGAGATTAATTTAACTTTAATGTCAAGACACACTTGGTGACTGGATTCTGCTTGTGCTGCTGCTATTATTACTCACATCAGTGTATCTATGCAGGGTTACCTAAATTGCCAACAGCCATGATGGTGAAAGATACATCTACGTAGGCGACAACATTAAAGTTCTAGTTAAAGCCACCGGAAAATTTAGATTATTATTAAGAACTGTATTGTATTTGAATTTTCATGAAACATTTGTAATAATGTCTTTTAAACGAAATTTAATTTCTATTTCTGTATCAGATAAATTTGGTTTTGCTTGTTCTATTGAAAATGAAAAAGTTAGCTTGTTTTTTTATTCAAAATTGATTGGTTCAGATTTTTTATTAGAATCCGATAATCTTTATCTACTTGATACTGTGATTTCTTTTAATGCATTCCTGCAAACTAGCACTTGAAGTGTAAAACATAAATTAACCGATGAGAATTCTTCTTTATTATGGTACAAAAGATTAGGTCATATCTTCAGACGAAAAATAGAGAGATTTGTGTCAGAAGAGATTCTTGATACCCTAAATTTCACGAATTTTGATATTTGTGTAAATTGCAAAAAGGTAAACAAACCAACAAAAGGAAATTTGAAGCCAATCGGTCTTCAAACGTCTTAGAACTGATTCATACGGATATCTGTGTGGGCCATGCCTTTCGGTTTCTTAGAATGGTCAATAATATTTTATTACGTTTATAGACGCTTATTCATAATATGACTATATATATATCTCCTTATAGATAAATCTCAATCTTTGGACATGTTCAAAGTTTATAAGACCAAAGTTGAGAACCAACTCAACAAAAAAATTAAAAGTGTTAGATTTGTCTGTGGTGGAGAGTACTATGACAGAAATGACGGATCGGGTGAATAATATTTGAGACCATTTGCTCTTTTCTTAGAAGAATGTGATATCGTTTCACAGTACACTATGTCTAACTCTGCAACCATGAATGGAGTTGCAGAAAGATGAAATAAGACTCTTCATGATATGATAAGTAGCATGATTGCTCATTCAACCTTACCTGAGTCATTATGGGGAGTAACACTCAAGACTATAGTATATATTCTGAACAGTATTCCCGCTAAAACAACTACCAAAATCCAGCTCTGGACCGAAAGGTGACCTAGTTTAAAACATTTCCATGTTTGGGGCTGTCTAGCTAAGGCTAAGCCTCATTGGCCTAATGAAAGACATCTGGACTCTAGAATGGTGAGTTGCTATTTTATAACATACTCTAAAAGATCTAAATGGTACAAATTTTATAATTCCATAAATAAGGTTATATTTGAGTCGAAAAATGCCCGATTCTTTGAGTATGTTGAGTTTGCGTGGAAAGATTTAGTGAGAAATATTGTCTTTGAAGATGAATATATAGATATTCCCACAAGTGTCTTGGTTTCTATTTAGGATTTACCTGATAGTGTCCAGGATACAACAAATCGGGACAATACTAGAAAACCCTCCAATGAAGAAATTGTTCTGCAAGAACAATTTGAAAAACAAACTCAACTACTTCAAGAACCTATACCATTAAGAAGATCCACTAGAGAAAGAAAAAACGCAATTCCAAATGATTATATTGTATTTTTTCAAGAATATGAGATAGACATTGCAATGATGGAAGATAATCCAATCAACTTCCGTCAAACCATGGAAAGTTCCATAGAAAGTTCTAACTCTCAAAAGTGGATAAATGTCATGAATGAGGAGATGATGTCTATGAAGGACAATGATGTATGTGATCTCGTCCCATTGTCTGAAAGTGCGAAACCCATTGATTGTAAATTGATATTTAAAATCAAAAGGGATTTGAAAGGTAACGTGGAGAGATATAAGATTTGTCTTGTTGCAAAAGACTTCACACAGAAAAAAGCGTCGATTATAAAGAGACTCTCTTTCTAGTTTTGTTGAAAGACTCTTTAAGAATTATAATGGTATTAGTGGCACATTTTGATATTGAGTTACACCAAATGGATGTAAAGACAATATTTCTCAATGGCGACATTGATGAAACAATCAATATGGTACAACCAAAGTATTTTGGGTCAAATGACTCAAAGGAAATGGTTTGCAAACTTAAAAAATCCATTTATGGGTTAACGCAGGGATCCCGACAATGGTATTACAAATTTCATCAAATCATTATCTCGTTTGGATTTGAGATGAATTTGGTTGATCATTGTGTATACCATAACTTCCATGGGAGTAAATATATTTTTCTAATTTTATATGTCGATGACATATTGCTTGTCAATAATGATACATGCTTAGTGCACGAAACCAAAAGATTTCTGGTTAAAAATTTTGATATGAAAGATCTTGATGACGTCTCTTTTGTATTAGGAATCCAGATTCAAAGAGATCGCTATCGGGGAATTCTCGAATTATCACAAAAAAGTTATATCGAAAGGGTTTTATAAAAATATGGCATGCAGAATTGTAAATCAAGAGATACCCCTGTTGTTATGGGAGACAAATTTAGTCTCAATTAGTGTCTCAAGAATGAGTTTGAACAAAAGGAAATATAGAAGATTCCTTATGCGTCAGTAGTAGAAGGTCTGATGTATGCTCAACTTTGTATGCGTGCGGATATTGCATACATTACAGGAATGTTAGGCAGGTACTTAAGTAACCCATGAATAAATCATTGGAGAGCAGTCAAACGAGTATTCAAATATTTATAAAGAATAAAATGGTATATGCTCACGTATCGAAGATCAGATTAGCTTGAGATCATTGGGTTTATAGACTCTGACTTTGTGGAATGTCAAAACAGCATGAAGTCAATTTCAAACTACATTTATTTGCTTGCTAAAGGTGCCATCTATTGGAAAAGTGCTAAAAGTCACTTATAGCCTCTTCCATTATAGCACCAGAGTTTCTAGTATGCTACGAGGCATTCAACCATGGGGTGTGGCTATGAAATTTTATCACGAGATTGTGCACAGTGGATCATGTTGAATAACCACTCAAGTTATTTTGTGTCAATAAATCAGTAGTGCTGTACTCCAATAATAACAGGAGCTCGACAATGTCAAAACATATAGATATCAAGTTTTTGGTTGTTAAAGAAAAGATTCAGAGCGGACAGTTATTTATATAGCATCTTGCCACAAACTTCATGATCATGAATCCACTTACCAAGGGAGTGCCACCCAAAGCGTTTCATGACCAGACTGCTCGTATGGGTGTGATGTCACTTGAAGATGTATAGTTTTAGTGGGAGTTTGTATTTTCTTATACTCATTTTTATGGACATTTTCGGTTGTACATACAGATTGTTTTATACAGAAATAAAAATTTAGTTTTTATCACATTTTGATATGAAGTATAGTTGATTTCACTATAGTCTCAGAAGGATCAGTTGGAAATAGACATGTTATTGATTACATTGCATGTAATTTTCATACTACACATTCACATCATGATTTATGTCATTTAGTTGTATTGACGTATAAGACCATTATTGGATCAAGTTACGATAAATGTAATGAAAACTATCTTGATCCTATATTGATATGATTGATGGACTGAATTTATTATAAATATATTCCAGTATTGACAACAAAGTTAACCTCATATGGTTATACATAATTATAAAGATATACATATAGTTCAGGTAGGAGATTGTTGGATTTTTAATCCAACGTTGAGCTGATATGTAAAATAATTTTATATTTGGATTGTCATTTAAGTGTAACCCAATAAAAGTGATCTATTACAGTATATTTGTTATATGATTTTAATGTATATAAAAGGGTGTGAAACTTTTAAAAACGCGGTGACCGAATAATAATTTCTATTTATGATAGGTCAAAATAGAAATACTTAAAAGATAAGGGGTGGCTTTGTAATTTTCAAAAGGTCACTAAGAGTTATCTTAAAGTGGTTATGGTCCCCAAATTAACTGGTCTCACACTTCTTCTGATTCCCCAATGTCCAGAGAGAAAATTTAGAGATACATATAATTTGAAAGATCAAAACCAAGATCAAATCCCATGATCTGTACAACCATTTTGTTTCAATGAATTTAGGTACGTTTTCTCTAATTTTTTTGGTGATTTAACCTGAAATCTAGGGTATGAAAATATATCGATGATTGTTTTTATCAAATTAGGGTTTCTAACACTCTAACATCTATTTTCCTTTATAATACCACGTCAAATAATCAATCTCCCACTTTTCTTTAATAATGTGAAAAGTTCAGCTGATGCCCATGGATGTGCAGCAATAAAAGCACAATGGCCTAGAGAAAACATTGCAGGTAGCATGCACACAATGACCAATAGACATTATTTCATAATTTATTGATTATTTCTTTTTATTTGTGTGTAAATATTCTCCGATATATTTGGCATACAAAAATGTCTGAATCTTCTGCCTATGAGAAATTGATTTTTTTTTCTTGGAACATGAAACCATCGAAATAAAGTTAATATACTCAAATAAATCACAACTGCCCATTAGAAGAAATTCTAACATTAAGGAAAAAAATTACAAATTTCACCATTTAATTTGAACCCAAAAAGGGGGGGGGGGAAACCAATTTCATAAGGTAAAGAGGAAAATGACTCACTTGACAGCATCGTCCTTGAACTTGGTAATTTCGCGGAACAACTGTAAGAAATATGGGTTGATAATGTTGGTCTTTTGAGAAAACAAGCTCCGTAAACCATTTCTAGTACCCCATTCATACCCACGACCTTGGTCTAGGCTGACAGAGAATGACATATCCGATGGCTCCAAATCGAACCCCAAATTCTCCAAATACTCCATTGTTCTTGGCTCCGTTACCTGTGAAAATTATCAGATCATTCATCGTCATCCAAAAAACAGAGAACCTCAACGGTCGAGCTCGCGAACCGATTAATATTCAATTTCTCTCTCTCTCTCTCTCTCTCTAGGTGGGACTTGGGAGTGAATGGGAAAGACAGTGACCAAATCTACAAAATCTTGGGCCGGCCCCGTGGGCTGGTAAGTACCCAACCCAATCGAGTTTGCAGGCTGGGCCTGGGCGGGCTGAGGTTGCTATGCTACCTACCTAGTTTGCACGCCGAGGCCCACTGAGAAATAAAAGATTGAAAACGATTTTGAAACTCAAAGGGGAAGCTGAATATTTGTCTAACCTCTTTCATTTATGGAGTTGATCATGGAAGACGACAATGGCAATGGGTAAGCATAGAAAAGTTTGAAAGCTTAAATTTCATTTCAAATAAATATTTGAGTATTTTACTAAAGTGAATCAACGGTTAAAGAAAACTTGGCACACTTATGGAAAATCATCCGACGTGTAGAGAAAAATGAGGATCTGGATGAACAAATAATAGTTAATTCTTTGTTCGATAAATAAAATTAGAGGAAACTAATTAAAAAATTCTCACACCAAAAAAAAAAAAAAAAAAAAAAGCCAAACAAACTTATCAACTTTTTATATATCTTTTTGTTATTTTCATTCGGTTTATCTTAAAATTTAAACTTTATTTCTTTTAACCAAAATTGACACCTCACTTCGTCCAAAAAAAATGAAACTGTTGTTTCATTCATTTGTTTGTTTAGTATAATGAGCAAAATGATTTTATTAATTTGGTCATTATTATTATTATTATTTCATTTGTCTTTCCATCTTGCTTCCGTAATTAATGATCCCCCAAGACTTATGGTTTACAAAAAACCAGTAATCAATTTGGTTGACATAATCTTGATGAAGGAAGATTGAGGATAGATGGGGACTGTCATGTAATCAAGAAAGACTCAGCAAACCCCGGTTGGATCAGTAATCCTCCCAAGATTGAACTACCATTGTTCACAGGGGAGAAACCTCAAGCATGGCTGAGACAGTGTAATAAGTTCTTCAACGTGTATCAAATATCCAGCCACAAAGGGTCGAGGTCCTATAAATGTATCTGAATGGCAAAGCTAAAATTTGATGTCAAGGCCTCAAAATGGTAAAAAGAGAAGTGGATTGGGAAGAATTCTCTCAAATACTATTGCAGAGTTTTGAAGTAAAAAGATTACAAGATAAAGTGAAAGCATTCAACAAACTCCAGCAAAATGGTTCCCTAATTAAGTACCAAGAGAGGTTTGAAGAACTCTGGTTAGTTATGCAAAAAACAAAAACCCACGAATTCCATAATCTTTTTTTATTTCTAGCTTCATAAATGAGGTAAGAGAAGATATCAAGTCTATGTTAAGAATGATGAAATCTATCACTCTCTTACAAGCTTTTGAAGCTGCATCAGTACAAGAGCAGTCTCTTAAGCTAACCGAAAGGAAGAAGGGTAATATGGAGGAACAACCAATTAGTGACTCAGATTTTGGTTAGGTGGATCAATCTCAGCCTAGAGGAGTCTACTCCTTGGGAAGATCCAGACTTCATAAGAGCTTAGTTTCCGATTTTCTATCCTTCAGGATAAGGATGCCATAGAAAATATTGTAACAGTTATTGGGATTAAAAAAAAAAAACCAACGGTTAGCACAAATTTGAAATTTAGTTTAATTAATTAGTTGGATTGTGTTGTAAAACTGATTAACTAAAACTACTAACTAGTTAGAAAATTGTTAAATAACAATCTTTAAATACCTATAAGAAGCTTAGCAAAGACAAACGGGATGAATGAATAATTCTCTTCTTCTTTCCCCTGTTTCTGTCTTCCCTCTCTCTGACCCCTCTTCTCTCTATTTTCTTATTGCGTTCCTATAGAATCCTTGATAATTCATTTACTTATCATGATGAATGCAAGCTGCCCACATGCTCCGTTTTCGATTTTCATTGCTTCCAGCATCTCTGTTTTGTGTTCTATTCTGTTGTGATAGCTGAACAAGCTCACTTTTCCTCCTCTTTGAGCTGGGTCGTGACAGACTATCGCATCAACACTTGAATGCCACAACACAGCGACCTATAAGTTGTTCGGTGTATGGAACTAGGTTTTGGCTTTAGGGACAAATATATATTGAAAATACAATAAATATAAGATATATATATTTAAAATGTAAAATATTGGAATTAAAAATTTAGTAAATAGAAATTTTTTGTTTGTTAATTAAAATCTCTTTCTTTAAAAAAAAGAGAGAGAAAGAAAGAAATTTATGAAAATAAAAAATAAATAAGTAATAAAGGTTTTAAAATTTTAAATTATGTATGTTATTGAAAACACAAAAGATATGCCCTAATAATTAGATATTTTATTATAATTTAAATTTTAAAAGATAAGACCATTGTTTGAAAAATGAAAAGAAAAGAGAGAAATTCATAAATATTGTGTATTATTCAAAAATCAATATTTATATACACCGGTCACGAACACTAACAGTAGTCAATATGTTCTAGCATATACAAAGAATATGCTTTTAATATTGTTTTAATATACAATAAATATTATGTTATGATAATAGTTAATATTGTATTAGTAAAATTATATCGACAAAAAATAAAAATCACAAGAGTTAAAAATTATTTATAGTTAGTTATTTGGTCATAAAGAGTGATATAATTCGTATTAATTTATGTATAAATTAAAGTTTATATACTCAAAAGGTTCAAAATAAAGTTTAAGTATATTATTTATTTAAACATACAATCAACAATTTGAAATGAAAAAAGGGTTCATGCTTTGAGAGGAGCGAGATGGGTTTTTAAATTCTTGATGTTATTTTTTTAAAAATGCATATATAATAAAATATTAGTAGTACTATGCATGCAATGTATAAAACAACTATTTGATAAATTAATAAGAAATCAAAGAAAAAAGAGATGTTTTGAAAATATAGGTCCGAGAGAGAAATACGATAAATATATATGAGATGAGTTATTATCTAAAAGATTTAAATTACGGTAATTATAAATAGTTTCATTTTTATATATAATAATTATTTAATATTTATGTATATTAATAAATAAAATACTAATACATTATAAATCATTAAAAATATTTATTTCTTAATTAACAGTATAGATGATTTTTTTTAATACACAATTATCCTATGCGTTGCGGAGAAGTGGAAATTTTCTCACATATTCCAGAATATCTGGACCGTCGTTTGATGGGAGATGCTAGGAGCATACCGTGAATTATCAAGCGCGAGTTGCCATCGGGGCCAAAATGGTCAATAAGATTTAACATGACCTCACGCTCACGGTCACGTGCACAACAGTCCGCGAGATTTAAATTATTTGATGGGCCAGCAAATCACCAGCTCTTGCTTTTTGTTTTTTGTTTTTTGTTTTCTTTTTTAATTATTATTCAAACTTATATTTTAACTAATCCATTTTGAATACCTATATAAACTATAATTTTTTTTATTATCAAGTTTCGAATCTAAAAATTAATTAAGAGACCTAATATTTATCTCATTAAATCGACTGTTTGCTTATCATATCCCCAAATTTCTAATTCTTAAGATGAACATTCATATTCAAATCGTAATTAAGTTCATCCATTTAATTCATTTATATAATTTTCATAATCATAACTAATATAATAAAACAAAACCTAACAATTTGTTTTGACCAAATTATACAATTAATTCAGTTTGTTAATCAAAATTAATAGAATTATTAAAATTTTTATAAAAAAATATTAGCATTGATACTTTCTATTCCTATTTATATAAATATATATATATATATATATATATCATATTTTAAATTTTAAAATTCATTAATAATTATAGTTTCACTAAATATCAATTTAAAAACTTTTAAAATTTAAATTACAAACAAAATAACAAAAATGAAACTTTTAAACTAACTCCTTTAATCCGTTGATAAAATAAAAAATAACTAATATTACGTTATCATTTTCTCTTTTAACTTTTAGTTATAATTATATTAATATTTATAAGAATAAAAATTATTTAAAAATATATATTTTTAATTATTTCGATTGATTCGGTTTGATCGGAATAAAAATGATAAATATCGATAACCGTTAAAATAATTAAATTAAATTTTAGTACTCAAAATCGAAATCTAAAATTGAATAAATAGTCTGAAATATAAAAAACAGTTCCGAAAAAATAATTATTTCAGTGTTATGCTCCCCTACTGAACAACATATTTGAATTAGGCGATTTCTAATAACAATGGAAGTTAATTTCTCTTAGTAGTGGAGAAAGTTTTACCTGTTTCCCTTTGCATAGACAAAAATACCTCCACATAATCCAGTGATGTGATAAAAAAATCTCATCCTTTATTTTTTTTCCTCTCTCCTCCCCCACTTCCCTTTGTCATTCTCCACCCGTCAAACTCTCCCACCTCCCTTTGTCATTCTCTGTCTCACTTTTTAGTTCCCTTATTCTCTCTCTATTCATGAAGTGATTATTTCTCTTTTTCTCTTTCTCTCAGGAATTCATTTTTTTTTTAAATATTTCTTTTTTCTTAACCATTGATACGAATCCACCATTTTCTCCTTTTCTCTTTATATTTTTAAATTAATTTTCATCGTCTTCCCAATCAAATTCTCTTATCTTATCATAAACAAACTGATTTTTCTGTCTTTTTTTTATTATTTGTCCTTGGATCACTTGTTTCTTTTTGTTTGTCTTTTTTTTTTCTTTTTTTTTTATCTTTTGTCTTTAAAATAGAGAAAAAAGAAAAAAATATTCATCAAAATAAGAGAGAGAAAAAATCTAAAAGAAAAGAAAGAGAACGGGGAGGAAAAAAAAAGAGAAAAGATAAGAAAGGGAGTGCGGTGATCATTGATATAAATAGAGAGAGAGAATAATAGAAAGACGAAGAGAAAAATAATTAAAAAGATTATTTCACATAAATTAGAGAGAGAGAGAATCTAAAAGAAAAGAAAGAGAACGAGAAGAAAAAAAAAAAGAAAAGAAAAGATAAGGAAGGGAGAGCGGTGGCCATCGGTATAAAGAAAAAGAGAAAAATAATTAAAATGATGCTTTCACATCAACTAGGGGAGAGACAAGAAACATAAATGGAAAAACAGTTAAAACGATCCTTTCATTCACATCAATGAACATTAAAAAGTCACTAATCAACTAATATTGGTTTAGTAATTTTTAAGAAATAAATATTATTTAAAAATATAATAATTTTTATAATTTTAACTAATATTTTTATGATTTTAACGATAATTTTGATTTTTTAATATATTTATAGACTTTTTACAGCCAAAAGTCTACCCATTAAATTGTTATCCCCTTCTGGGATCTCCATGACCTGATCTATCCTCAATTTTTTCGAACAGGGTTTTGAACTTTCTCAAGACAAAGATAACGTAAGAAAGAGAATAAAGCTTACGGGATTGAAAAGGATGGAACTAAGTTCCAAATCAATGCCATTGAAGGTGGCAGTCTTCGAATGACCTCCCAGGTTGTCTTCCTTCTCGTACAGCACCACTTCTACACCGGCTTTCTCCAGCTCGCTAGCTGCCACAAGCCCACTGATGCCTCCTCCGATCACTGCCACCCTCATTTTCTTTCTCTTGTTTGAAATTTCTGAAAGCTGAACATCACATTACGGCATATTTCACTAGACCATTAGTTCCAACTTTTTATTAGGAAAGGTACGTAGTTTTGTTAGTTATGACAGCGACTTTGTATTAGAGAGAGAGAGAGAGAATACCAGATTTTGGATGAAGTGAGAGAGAATAGACGATCGCCAAAGTCCCAATGTTCGGACGAGAAAGAGAGAAGCAACAACTTGGTTGTTATAGGACCCAGAAGTACTGGGGCAAAGTGGTAGCACATTTAATATCACATATCTAAGGGACACGTACGTATGAGTCATCTTCAAATATCCTCCATGTCTGCTGTCTTTTCGGTCAAATGGTATATTTGGATTAGAGTCGCCCAACTCTGGCTAACTACTAATGACGTGACTACTACGGAGTTTTTATTAACAAACGTAAAGTCTCTATCTTGTGTTTATAAAGAAATGTTGATAGCTCTTTCCTTACTTGAAAATCTCTCCAAAATACACATAATAATCTCTCTTATTTGACTTTGGTTGGATTTCTTTTCATTAGTTTATACCGATGCTCCATCAACAGAATACCGGCAATACAAGTATGACAAGATAGAGGCTGCTAGGCATGGATAGAGAAATTCAAAAGCCAAGGAAAGCAGGTCATATTTAAAATGCTACCCATACTGTGTCACCCACCTTCCTCCCTTAATCATTTAGTTTAGTAAATTCAATATTGAAGACGCTACAGCCTCTGGTTTTGACATTTTTGTCCAAATAAATGGAAGAAATATGGAGTAAAGTCCCCCTCCTATGGACACATTCACTCGTGCAAGCTTGAGCCAATGACATTAAAATACATTTGTCTTTGTAGAAACACCTAAGTGGTAAAAAAATTCTTGCTCTAGCATTTTCTCTGATATTGAGATATAGCATTTGAATTTTTATCGACATGTGTATTTTCGCTATTTCCGCAAACACTATGTGACTTAAAAAAAATTTAAAACACATTTGTTCATGTGGTGTACGCAGCTTACGTTACCTAATGGACAAGCTTTTTAAAATTTAACCCCACGCTAAGATCATCTATTGGTTTGAGAGAAAAGACAAGAATTAAATTCATTTTTTTAGAAAGAAAATTAATGTACTTATTTTAGGGAGAGAATTCAAAATCAAAATATTTATAGAGAGAAATGTGAATTAAGTTGGTCTATTTATAGAGAGAAAATTAATTTTCTTAGAGAGAAAAAAAACTAAATTTGATATTTTTAGAGAGAAATTTTAAATCAATATGTTTAGAAAAAGGAGATATAAGTTACATTGACTTTTTTTATAGAGAGAAGATTAAGGTAATTAGTTTTATAGAGAAAAAAATAAATTTGATTTTTCTAAATAATGAAAACTCAAGACAAATATATTTAGAGAGATAAAATATAAACTAAATTAATTTTACAATAAATTATGTTTAGAGAAAATTAAAAATCAATATATTTAGAGAGTCAAGATTTAAAATAGTTCATTTTTTTTGGAGAGAAAAATGAATATGTTTTGTTTTAGAGAAAAAAAAACATTAATTCACAGAAAAATATGAATTAAAGTGATTTTTGAAAAGAAAAAATTAATGTACATAATTTTAAAGAGTGAAAAGATTAAAATCAATATATTTAGAGGGAGAAAAAAATGAATCAATTTTTAATGAGAAAAAATTAAGAGAAAATTATTTATAAAATTCTTGAACTTTGACCACGAATTTCAAATAAGTTCTTAAATTTTATTTTCCCATTAAGTTCTTCAATTTTAAAATATATGATAATTAGGTCTTTGGACCGACGAAATTGATGGCATGGACATTTTCTAGCAGATGTGACATGCTTGGTTGTTGAGGTAACACTGATGTGGACACAAATGGCAGATGTGTCACATGAGAAAGCAAAAAATTCCCACATTAGCTCCAATAATATATCAACAATGTCAACTGAATAATCCAATTGTTATATATTTTAAAATCTAAAAACTCAATTGTAGCAAAATAAAGTTTAAAATCTTAATCAAAATTTGGAGTCAAAGTTCATGCTTACAAGTAATTATAAGTATTCTAATTTTTGGGATTGTCATTCGATTTGTTAAAACCCAATAAAAAAAATACTGAAATTGATGATTTATAGGGAAAAAGAATCAACCTTTAGGATGGGGAGCCAATTTTGCTGAAGCAAGAGGTAGAAGAAATTATTTGAGAACTCTTGTATAATGTGTTTCTCTCTTCTTTATATATTTGCCTGCAACAATTGCAGCATCTCTCTATTTGCCTTTCTCTCTTTTCTCTTTCACTTTTTTTTTTCCTTTATTTTCAATGTCATTGATTGTTATTAGACTTTTCTCTCTTTCTTTTTTTCTCTTACTTCTCTCTCTCTCTTTCTATTTTTGATTGGTGGTCACAGGCTTTTTATATTACCAAACTACAATTTAAAATTTTAAGTGTAATAAGCATTTGTTTGTTTAAGTTTTGATACAGCCCCTCTATATATTATAGAGGTTCAACAAATTTTGGTTTGTCTTTGTTTGTGATCTCACGGCCTCTACCTCTGTTACTCTCAAAAGTATATGAGTTTACGACCGATGTTATTGGTGTGAATTTTCATGTAAATAGATAGAGGGAGCTTTATATGATTGCTTCTAATAAATTACTTTCATGTAAATATTTTACATGAATTTGCATTCCGACAAAACCGAATTCACTAATTTACATACAACTAAAAACATAGCATGAGGTATAAGGAAGTCACAAACAACTAGCAAGCAAATGTGCACACATGCAATGTTGTATCAACTATAAAGAAATAGGTAGTACAATAGTTATTGGGCTAATGATTTGTTTAGAAAATTTTATTATTTAATTTATATTATTCTATTCATAATATTTTATAATTAAAATAATATTTATTTATAAAAGTTCAATGACTAACGAACCTTTGTATTTTTTAGAGAGCAATAGTTAGTTGTTTACGGACTACCTATACCTAATCGTTCGTTCGTTGTTTCCATGCTCATCGAGGTTGATGATGAACTTCAAAAAGAGAGCGAGAAAATATAGTCTGAACCCAAATTTGCAATTAAGTCCTAAATCTTTATTTTACTATAATTTGGTCATTGAACTTTAATATATGTAACAATAGGGTCCTTGGGTGACATCCTGATAACATGAACATTATCTATTAATGTATCATGTGACACATCAACAATATCTCAGCAGTAGCATGCTATGTTAATAGATAACTTCCATGCTATGAGGCGCTCTAAAATTTATTTGTTACGTATTTTAAAATTTTAAGTCTCAATACTCGTAGAATAAAACTAAGTTAATTATCTAAAGAGAAAAAATAAATATATTTAGTTTTAAAGATAGAAAAAATTAAATTTGATTGTTTTAGAAAGAGAAAACTTATAACCAATGCGATGTTTTAAAAAGAGAAAACTAATAATCAACTAAATTAAGTTTCAATGTGAATTAAGTTTGGTTGTTTTACTGTGTGTGTGTAAGGATTTACTCGTACATCATGGACCTGTTATATATTGTTCTAGTTTTTCTCAGATGGGATCGACCCCTTCCTTTGTACTTACGTTTCTAAATGTTGTATAAAATTAATTTTCAATCTACTAAACTAGGTAATATTACACAACAGATTTGGCTGCTTTAGTGAATATTTAAGTCCTTTTTTTTTTTTTTTGGTAAAGATTTGAAATATGTGATTACTTCTGTTGATTGGTAATAAAAAAATAAAATATTTTATCATAAAATCGAAAGACAGAAGGATCCATGGTAGTCGTGAAAAAAGAATATATATGTACCTGAATAACTTTGACTTTTGAGAGAACTTGACAAAAAGTAAAATTTTAAAAAAAAAGTTAAATAACTACACTTGAGTCTAAACTCACATGACGGTGTAGATGCATAGAAGTCAAACTTAGTTTTTTAAATCAAGTGTGGTTATGTGGGGACCGAGACAATAAGGAATTGGGGAACCGGGGATGTTTTGGCAAGAAAGGCTTGATTTGGACTTCTTGCCTTAAACTTGAATGGGTTGTGCACTTGATAAAAGCAAAGTAAATATAAGAGTTAACTAATATTAATAGTACTGTAAATGAGTTATGTTCAATTGATACTGTTTTCTATTTTTTTTGTAAATGTCTCGAATTTCAACCTTCTCATATATGAAAAAAAAATAGGAGTAAAACTTTTTAGTAGGGGCAAAATCAAGTTTGTAAAAACTTTATATATATATATATATAGAGAGAGAGAGAGAGAGAGAGAGAGTAAAATTTGGCTAGTGGGGGCAATTGCCCCCACCGCCCTGTTCCCTCCACCACTGCGCAGCTGTTAGTTTTGGCTTTTTTGTTCCGTTTGAGTAAAAAAAAGCCTCTCCTATGGACGCATTCACTGGTGCAAGCGTGAGCCAATGATAGGAATACAAAGGGTTTAAAAAGAAATAAGCTCTTAGAATATGTGTGGTAGGAGAGAAATTGGGTGAAAAATTATTCATTAAAATATTTTCCTCCTTTAAGGATTTAGCATATACCAACTTTTCCCTCCTAATTTTTTTTATAGGAATTAACATTTACTCCAGTGTGGGGTAATATTACCACAAAGTGGTGTAGTGTAACACAAGGGGAAAATTGAAAAAAAAAATTCTCTCAATATCGATTATTTTATGCAGAGAAAATTTAAAATAATTTTATTTTTTTAGAGATAGAAAATTAATATGCTTTGTTTTAGAGACAAAAAACCAATTTTAGTTTTTCAAAAGGAAAAAAAACTAAAACAAATGTATTTAGAGAAACAAAATATGAATTAAATTAATTTTCTAGAAAGAGAGAACTAATATGTTTAGTTTTAGTATATTTAGGGGGACAAAATTTAAGATCAATTATTTTTTTAGTCAGAAATAAAATTAAAGTTCTTACTTTTAGAATTGGTATTTTAAGAGAGAGAGAACTTAAAACACTGTGTTTAAAGAGAAAAATATGATTTTTCTGGAGACAAAATTAAAGCACCATAAAAATTAAATTTCATATTTTTAATAAGAGAAAATTTTAAATCAATACAGTTAAAGAGGAAAGTATGAATTAATGTTATTTTTTTGAGCGAGAAAATTAATATGAGATGTTTTAAGTAAGAAAAAAAAAATTTAGTATTCTTGAGAGAAAAAAAAAACTTAAAATCAATTTGTTTAAAAAGGAAAAATATCAATTAAATTGTTTTTTTAAACAGAGAAAATTAATGCATTTAGCTTTGGAGATAGAAAAATTAAAATTTATTTTTTAGAAAGAGAAAACTTAAAATCAATGTGATTGGAGAGAGAAGCTCCCGATAAAATTGATTTTCTTAGAGGGAACATTAATGTGCTTATTTTAGAAAGAGAATTCAAAATCAAAATATTTATAGAGAGAAATATGAATTAAGTTGATCGTTATAGAGAGAGAAAATTAATTTTTTTTTTATTTTAGAGAGAAAATTAATTTTTTTTTTATTTTAGAGAGAAAAAATTTGATATTTTTAGAGAGAAATCTTAAAATCAATATGTTTAGAGAGCTTTTTTTTTTTTTTTTTTTTTTTAATTATAGGGAGAAGATTAGTGTAATTGGTTTCACAGAGAAAAAAATAAATTTGATTTTTCTAAATAATGAAAACTCAAAATAAATATGTTTAGAGAGATAAAATATAAACTAAATTAATTTTACAATAGATTATTTTTCCTCTAACCTTTTACCACATACCAGATACTATAGTTTTTCTTTATATAAGGGAAAATGGAAAATATTATGGGATTAACATTTATTTCATGAAATATTACTCTTGTAATTTTTTATCTTAAATTTCCTCTTATACGATTAAAATTTTCTCCCCTTTTAAGCCATATGTCAGCCCCACTTTTACTGCCTAAATTTTCATGAAGTAAATATTACCCTAGTGGGAAGGGGGGTAAGGTGTAACACAAGGGAGAAAAAGAAAAATTTTAAAACAAATGAATTTAGAAAAAGAAAATATACACTAAATTTATTTTCTAGATAAAAAATTAAAAATCAATATATTTAGAGAGTCAAGATTTAAAATATTTTTTTTTTCTGGAGAGAAAAATGAATATGCTTAGTTTTAGAAAATAAAAACTTAAAATCAAATTTCTTAGAGAAAAAAAATGAGTTAAATTGATTTTTGAAAAGAAAAACTAATATATATAGTTTTAAAAAGTGAAAAGGTTAAAATCAAAATATTTTGAAAGAAAAAAGTGAATCAAATCAATTTTCAAAGATAAAAATTAAGAGAAAATTACGAATAAAATTCTTGAATTTTAATCATGAATTTCAAATAAGTTTTAAACTTCATTTTTTCATTAAATTCTTAAATTTTAAAATATATGATAATTGGATATTTGGACCAATGATATTGATAACATTGACATTTTCTGGCTGATGTGTAATGCTGATGTGGACACGAATAGCTAATGTGTCACATGAGAAAGCAAAAATTTCCATGTTAGCACACCAATTATTAATGACGTCAATTGAATAACCCAATTATTACATATTTTAAAATCTAATAAGTTAATTGTAGAAAAATAAAGTTTAAGTTCAGGCTTTTATGTAATAAAAAATATTCTAATTTTTGGGACTGTTGTTCGATTTGCTAAAACTCAATAAAAAAAAAAAATACTGAAATTGATGATTTAGAGGGAAAAAGAATCAACTTTTGGGATGAAGAGCCAATTTTGCCATAGCTAGAGGTAGAAGAAATTATTTGAGAACTCTTGTGTTGGTCAAAATGTTGTCAAGTATTAACTTGATAAGTTGAGAATTTTCGAACACTATCAAGATAGGTACTCTCCAAATACCATTCTACCATTAATCAATCGAAAAGGAAGGCGTTACTTCTTAACTTCACTTATGGACATAAGAGATACATGCTTCCCTTCATATTTTATTTCACCCAAAACATTGATTTCCATTGCCAGCTCTAGTTAATGTATTATTATGTTACCAATGATATCTTTGTTCAATTCTTCACAAGCAAACCCGCCTGCTGAAGATGCGTGCATCTCTTTGCATGAGGTTGAATTGCATCCCTTAATTATTATGGTAGATAGATTTCAATTATAGAACAATTTTTGCAAAATATATTTGTATTCAGATGTATATTTTATAAAGTTAATTTGCATAATTTGAAAGATGTATATTTTCTTGATTATTAAAAAAAAGTTAAAATTCTAAATGTTAAAGAAAATCCTAAGACAATACACTAAATTTAAAAAAAATATTTTGATTTAATTTTGACACATAATATTTTTTAAATATTCTAAAAGCATATGATAATTTTAATTTTAAGTTAATTAAGACTGCTTTAATCTAAAAACTATTTTCACAGAGTTGGCAGCTTAATCCTAATTCTCCTCGGCAGGAGATGAAGATCTTTTCTGTTTTTTTTTTCATTTTTTTTCCTTTAAAATTATTACTTTCCAGCCATAGCAATAGATTGCTTTCAACATTAATAGCATAAAACATAATTGATTAACACATGATAATGTGCTAGTCTTATAATTTCAAAGTTTCCGATCCAACCCTAGTCTAGGTTAGATTGGTTTATTTTTCACCGACATGCATATTTCTCAGACACACACTCTCTCTCTCTAAAACCATAAGCGACCAACTTGACAAGTCTCAGGCTTGAGCATGCACATGCCAGGCAACTTCCTGGCCATCTCCATCATCTTTTGCATTTCCTCACTCATCATCCGACTCCTCATCATTTGATCGACAACCATGTTGACAGCATCACACCGGCATTTCTCATCCATTTGAGACATCTGCCTGCAACACCCCTGCATGTGCTCTTCTTCGCTTGGGAGCAGCACCATGCGGCCGCCTCCATAGGGGCTCTGCATTTGCATTTTCAAGTACATCTCGCAGTGGCTCATCTTCTGCATGGAGACTTGTTCTTGGCATTCTTCCGACACCCTCATGTCATCGTTGATCTCGGTCACCGTGACCGTCTTGCGGTAGATTTTGGCATCGGCAAGGACTAGGAGGAGAGCTAGGGCTGCGAGGGATAAGAGCTTCGCCATTGTGTTGTTTGTGGTTGGAAAAGTGAGGAAAGTGATGCTTTTTGGTGTGTGCTTTGATGGATGAGAGTGATGTGTGAAGGGTTTTATAGAGTGTTTGGGGTTTTGCATGGATAGTACGTGGCTGATGATGAGGTTGGTGGTTGGGTTTTGTTGGTGAAATGTTGGAATATTGACTACACGTTGTGGATGTGGGTGATGTGGGTGTAGAGTGAAGAATTTTGTAGTTTTGTGCAAAAATAGATTTGGGTTCTTTGAAGGATTTGGGTTGAAACAATTTGGGCGTGATCTAAATCTTTTGAGGAAAAAGCCCATGTCCCAAATCAAAGGATTCGGCGGGCTTTTTGTGTGGCCTCGAATTCCAATATTGAACGTGGAGACCATTGTTAGGAGTTTCACCATTTAAAAATTTCCCCCTCTTATCTGGTTATAATCTTTTCTTTTTTTCCCATTCAATGAGAACACTGATCATTAATTTTCTAGGGTTCAAGAACGGAGACTGTTTTTGTACCAATACCTTGCGGTGTTGCGGGTGTTATTTATGTAAAACGAGGTTTTATGAGTTGTATTAAAGCACTACCAATTATTTATTGTCGTAATAGTCAGATATTAAATCTCCTTAACTAACATCTCTCGAATTTGAATTTTAAAAATGGAAAGACATGTATCGAAAGATCCACCCCTTTATGGGCCTCATAGTACTGAGTTGGATTAATCGAATTAAATGTGGCCATCGGTTGTTGACAAATATCTACTTGCACCAAAAAAAAAAAGCAAATATCATGGTAACCTTGTCAAGTATTAACTCATAAAGAAAAAAATTATTTTCCAAGGAAAATTTGAGAGAGAGAAAGAGAAAGAAGTCTACGCATACATTGCATAGAAGAAAAATGAAAACAGAAAGATAAATCGTATGCAATATATGAAAGTTTATTCTATTTTTTTCCTTAAATAACACATGTTCTGTTTAATTAGAAAAGACCAGCTGCTGATATCTCCTTCGTGCCCAAATCAAGAACTCAGCAACAAGAAGAGGTTACAATTCCAGACTAGTTTGCTGAATCCCTTGGTTTCTCACCTGGAACATACGGTAAACAAGCTGATTAGTATAGCCTGTATGAATCTTTAAATGACATATTATTACCGGGACGTGAAAGTATAATCTGCACTGCGAGAAGTAACTTCATTAATTTGTTTCTCAGGAAGTGTCAAAGTACAGGACACTCGAAGACATTAGCTCATTCTGTCAACGTGTGACGAATGTAGCTTAAACACTTGTGTTCAAAGCTCAAGAGTCGTGATCCATTCATGCTTCTTAAGGCCTATTTGGTAAAGCCGGTAAAATTTGGCTGATATCAATAGCTGATGGGTAACGACACGATAGTTAACAATAGAGAGTTTTGTTTGAAAAAATAATTTAATGCACAATCATATCAAAATTATGTTAAATCATTGGAATTAAAAAATTTAATAAATTAAAATTTAGAATGGATCGAAATTATACCTGACTCCATAGCAAAAAACTGAATAGAATGAAATCATGATTCGACCTTCGTCTGGACAGAATCCTGACCATAGCCTTCCATATCAAATATATTCTCATAAAATCTCTCTATATGATGGGAGTATTAGGAAGAAGAGTACTACTTTGACCCAGAAATCATAACCCTTATTTATAGTTATAGTGGTGACTTTACTTTCAAATTCATAATTGAAATTTACCTATTTGACTTATTCAAGTTATTTTACCTAATTCACATGAATTTAGGTAATTTTCATACTACTCTTAAGTCACTCTTAGACATTCCATATTTAACCTATCATAAATAGCAAATATCTATTGGTATTTACACATTTATTAATTTCCATATTCTTTAAAATATTTAAACCTAAATTACTGAATTTTTAGAATTTACCATATTACTTTCATATAAACTTATCATATGGACTTGGCAGTATGTAATACATAATTATTTTAACATATAATCCCGATATTGGATTAATGATCCAACAATCTCCCACTTGGTCTATATGTTAAACTTTATAATTATGTAATTGCGAAACAATCGAATGAGGTCAACTTCTCTATCAATATTGAAATGTATCTATAAACAATTCCGTCCATCAATCATATCAATTTAGGATTAATGTGGCTTTTGTTGCATTTTTCGTAACTCAACCTTCAATAGTCATGTAAATTGACATAATCGAATGACATGGATCATGAAATGGATGCGAGTATGGAAATGTCATGCAATGTGATATTTAATATGCCTATTTCCAACTGTTCTCTTTAGTGAGATCATACCAAATCAGAGTGAATAAAAACTGAATCTTTATTTCTGCTAAATTTAACTATAGTAACTCAATATTTATATCAATAAAACATTCATAATTTATAAACTCCCACTAAAACTGTATATTCTTAAGTGACATTACGTCCATACGAGCAACATGCTTAAGGAATACTTTTGGTGGCAAACCTTTGTAAGCGGATCCGCAATCATAGAATTTGTTCCTATATGTTCTATAAATATCTAACCACTATGTACTCTTTCTTTAACAACAAGAAACTTGATATCTATGTGTTTGAACTTTGTCGAACTCTTGTTGTTATGAGAACAGAGAACTGCCGATTTGTTGTCACAAAATAATTTGAGTGGCTTATCAATGCTATCCATTATTCGTAGTCCTGTGACAAAATTTTACAGTCATATTCTATGGTCGGATGCCTCATGACACACTATGAATTCTACCACCATTATGGAAGATACTATAAGAGACTGTTTAGTACCCTTCCAAGAAATAACTCCTCCCGTTAGCTTGTAGATATAGCCTGTTGTAGATTTTATGCTATCTTGGCATCCCACAAAATCGGAGTCAGTATGTGATCTCAAGCCATTCTGATCTCCAATATGTGAACATATATTCCTTCGTTCTCTACAGATACCGTAAGACCCGTTTGACAGCTTTCCAATGGTCCATTCCAAGATTGCTTAAGTATCTGCCCAACATTCCTATAATGTACGCAATATCCGGACGCGTACATACTTAAGTATACATCAGAGTCCCTACTGCTGATGCATAAGGAATCTTTTGCATTTCCCGTTTCTCAATATCATTTTGGGGACACTGTTTGATACTAAATTTGTCTCCCTTAGTTATAGGGGTATCACTTGATTTACAATTTTGCATGTCATATCTCGTTAAAATCTTTTCAATATATCCCTTTGGAATAATTATAGAATACCCTGAGAACGATTTCAGTGTATCTGAGTGCCCAATATGAAAGAACTTTCCCCAAAATCTTTCATCTCAAATTTCTTAGTGAGAAAGATCTTGGTTTTTAGATTTTTATTATTACTGGCAAACAATATGTCATCGATATATAAAATCAGAAAAATATACTTATTCCCACAGAACCTATGGTATATATAATCATCAACTAAATTCATCTCAAAACCAAATGAGATGATTACTTGATAAAATTTAAAATACCATTGTCGAGATGTTTGCTTGAGTCTATAGATAGATTTTTTAAGTTTGCAAACTATATTCTTTGGATCTCCCGATACAAAATTTTCTGGTTGCAACATATAGATCGTTTCATCAATGTCACAATTGAGAAATGCCGTTTTTACATCCATTTGATGTAACTCAAAGTCAAAATATGCTACTAATTCCATTATAATCCTGAAAGGGTCTTTCGAAGAAACGGGAAAGAAAGACTTTTTATAATCGATGTCTCCTTTCTGTGTGAAACCTTTTATGACAAGACGAACTCTATATCTCTTCACATTGCCTTTCGAATCCCTTTTGGGTTTACGTATCCATTTACAACTAATGAGTTTCATAACTTTAGGCAATGGGATGAGGTCCCAAATGTCATTATTCTTCACGGACTTCATTTCCTCATTCATGACATTGATCCACTTTGAAAGTTACAATATTCAATGGCTTGACGGAAGTTGATCGGATCATCTCTATCACTCCAATGTCAACATCATGGTCCTGAAAAAATATAACATAATCATTCGAAATTGCACTTCTTCTTTCTCTAGTGGATCTTCTTAATGGCATATGTTCTTGCGGTGGTAGAGTTTGTTTTTCCGAATTGGAGGGTTCTCCTTCATTGTCTGACTCTGTTGTGTTTTGAACAGGATTATGATAGAAACATGATCAAGTCTAATAACACCTGTGGAAATATCAACACATTCATTTTAAAAGACAATGTCTCTAACCATATCTCCCTCCCAAACTCAACATTCTCAAAGGACCAGGTATTTCCGGACTAAAAAATGATCTTATTTGTGGGATCATAAAATTTGTACCCTTTAAAATTTTCAGAGTATCCTACAAAATAGTAACTAATTATCTTAACATCCAATTTTTCATTGAGCCTAAAAGGTCTAGCCTCAGCTAGACAGCCCCAAATGAGCAGATGCTTCAGACTAGGATGTCTGTCAATCCAAAGTTTGTAGGGGTTTTTGGTAATTGTCTTAGTAGGAACCCTATTTAGGAGGTATGCTGCAGTCTTGAATGCTGCAGTCTTGAGTGCTTCTCCCCAGACTGACTCAGATAAGACAGAATGAGCAATCATACTTTTGACCATATCTTGAAGAGTCATGTTTTGTCTTTCAGCAATACCATTCATGGTAGGTGAGCCAGACATAATATACTATGGGACGATACCACAATTCTCTAGGAAGTGAGCAAACGGTCTTGGACACTGTTCACCTAATCCATCATTTCTATCATAATATTCTCCACTACGGTCAGATCTGACTTTCTTAATTCTTTTGCCGAGTTGGTTTTCAACTTCAGATTTATAAATTTTGAACATATCTAAAGATTGAGAATTTTTTGTAAGGAGATAAATGTAACCATATATTGAATAATTATCTATAAACGTGATAAAATATCGTTGACCATTCCAACAAGCTAAAGGGAATGATCCACCGATATCCATATGAATCAGTTCTAAGACATTTGAAATCCTTTTGGCCTCATTATTCATTTTATTAGTTTGTTTTCCCTTTATACAATTTACACAAATATCAAAGTCTGTAAAATCAAGAGAATTAAGAATTTCTTCTGACACAATTCTCTCTATTCTCTGTCTAGAGATATGATCCAATCTCTTATACCACAACGAGAAGAAATTCTCATTAGTTAATTTGCGTTTTACATTTTGAGTACTAGTATGCAGGGATTCATTAAAACAATCCACAGTATCAAGTAAATAAAGATTATCGAATCCTAATAAAGAACTAGAACCAACTATTTTTGAATCAAGAAACAAACTAACTTTCTCAATTCTTAAATAACAAGTAAAATCAAATTTGTCCAATACAGAAATAAAAATCAAATTCCGTCTAAAAGATGGTACAATAAATGTTTCAGGTAGATCCAAAAATAATCCAAACCTTAACAATAATCTAAACCTTCCTATGGTTTCAACTGGATCCTTATTGCCATCGCCTACGTAGATGTATCTTTCATCATCATTTGATGGTCGGTAATTTAGGCAACCCTGCATGGGCACACTAATGTGAGTGGTTACAGCGAAATCTAGCCACCAAGTGTATCTTAGTACCGAAATTAAATTAACCTCAGAACAAATCAAAGGTAGAGAGGCATACCTTTCTTTGCTTGCCGGGCGTGATAATTGGTACACTCATTCCTATATCCCTCGGCACCACAAAAGAAACATCTTTTCTTTTTCGGTTCATCCGGTACCTTTTGTTGTTTCTTCTGAGGTGTCGTACTTGCAGCATCTTTAGCGGGCGTCCTTTTCTTGCCTTTGGTCGAGACTATGTGAGTACTTTCTGTCCGATCTTGCTTCAACTTTTCCTCTTCTTGGACACATTGAGAGATAAGCTCATTCAGAGACCATGTCTCTTTCTGACAATTATAGTTCAATTTAAACTGATTAAACTATACTAAAAGAGATATTAAAACCAAATACACAAGCAAGTCCTCATAGAGGTCAAGTTTGAGTGTTTTTAACTTTGAAGTGATATGAGACATCTTCATGATGTAATCTCTAATATTGTCTTGACCTTTATACTCCATTGACACAAGATTTATCAAAAGTGTATCAATTTCTGACTTTTCATTCTTGACAAATCTTTTTTCAATATTAGCAAAGAAGTCATTAGCTATAGCAATAGTATCAGATATAGTGTCCCTAAAAATTTCTGGGATGGCCTTCTTCATAATCATGAGACTAATGCGATTCGACCTCTCCCACCTTTCAAACTCCCTCTTTTTATCAGAAGTACTTTTATTTGTAATTGGTGGAGAACAGTCGGTTCTTAGTGCAAAGTCCATATCCATAATCCCGAGAACAATCAGAAGATTTTCTCATACTGATTTGAAAGTTTGAGCCATTCAACATAGAAATAGAGTTGAGTTGGGCATTGATTTTGGTGGAAATAATGTTAAGTGTCAAAATAGAGAACGATTATCAATATATGCTCAAATTGAACTTTAAAGCCAAATAAATTCAAATATGAGAAATTCTCATCATAAGATACCGATAACTCCATTAATATTTTGTCTTTGGACAAAATAATTAACTTGTAAATGATATCTTGATATAGTAATCAAACACTGACAATAAGAGCATGTCAACCAACTGTTTTCCTTTGGACCGATAAATTGATCACGTGAAAAAATCGAAAAATTATCACTCATTTATTACCACAATGTGCACATGTAATTCCGTCAAATACGGACCTTCCTTTGAATCAATCGGTATTCACATGAATTGCATACACATAACTTTTTATATCCCAAAAATAAATTAATTTCCACAAGAGGGGACACTTTGGTGACATGTTGCTTCAATTAATTTATCTCAAAATATATACAAAACCATACTCATATTTGAATAATATCCATGATTGGAAAATTTTCAATTTTATTATGTTGGATTCAATTTCTTAAGAATTGGGATATTTAAATCCCAATCTCATAAACTTTAAATTTGGTCTAAAAAAAAGAAAATCTAATTTTATTAAATTTGTCTCCATCATCTTATTTTTCTGTCCCTATACTTTCGTTGTCGGCATAAAACTAAAGTTTTAACATTTTGCTGATAACTGATCCAAAATTTAGCCAATCCCTATTCTGTAGCAGAGGACATCAGAAAAGTTACCAGGTCGGTAGTGGGTTCATTTAAAACTGTTTAAAAATAAGTCAGTTTTAGATTTATCCCCGTTTTATTGACAGAACTTTTCTAGATATGTCATATTATCGCATACTAAAAAAATGACCAGTCTTAAATATAAAGAGAGAGTAAAGAATGATAATGATGAAAATGGGTTCAATTGAATCCAATGAGTTTCAAAACTTTTTACACCTAAGATTGAATCTATTTGCGCCCAAAATAAACTTTTTTTTTGAAAAAAATATTGATTCTTTTGTGATGTAGATTTGCAATAAAAAGAAAAAATTCTTTTTGTTGAAATTTGAAAGTTTTCCATTGAAATTGGCAAGTCATACTTTAAAAAGAAATCAAATCTAAAAATTTTCTTTTTTTTTTTTTTTGTTTTTTCCAAATTCTGAAACTTTGTTATAAGAAACCAAATTTAAAATATTCTTTAAATAAAAAAATTCTCAAAATTAGATTTGCAGTTACCCAAAAAAAACTTACCATAAAAATGATACCCAAAATAAAGAAAGTCCATAAAAAAATCTTTGACTTGCACCATTTTTCCTTTTTTCTTGGAAGAAAGTTCATTACAAAAAAAAAGGGTAAGTTTTAAATATTAAACTAAAATTTACATATACACGTATCATTGAAGAACTCAAAGATTCCAAAAAAAAAAGATCAACTTCCTTTTTTTTTTTTGGGTTGAAAAGATCCCAAAATGACACAATATATATATATATATATATATATATATATATATATCTATATACATATTAAAAAAAGGCCGAATGTCGATTTTAATGAAAAACTGAAAATCGACTTTAGTAAAAGTGAATGTCGACTTTGATGAAAATTAAACGTCGACTTGATCAGAACTTTTCAGAATTTTTTTTATTCAAATCTATAAAAGTCAAATATATTTTTAAAATTCATATAGTAACCAAAATCATAAAAAAAAACTTAAAATATGCATAAAAATTCCAATAACTCAAGCACGAGTGGCTCTAATACCACTTGTTGGAAAAAATAATTTAATGTAAAACCATATCAAAATCTTGTTAAATCATTGAAAATAAAAAAAAAAAACTTAATAAACTGAAATTAAAATTTAAAACGGATCGAAATTATACTTGACTCTAGCCGGAAACTGAATAGAATGAAATCATGATTCGACTTTCGTCTGGGCAGAATCCTGGTCATGACCTTTTAGGTCAAATATATTCTCATAAAATCTCACTATATGATAGGAGTATTAGGGAGAAAAGTAATACTCTGATTTAGAGACCATAACCCTTATTTATGGTTATAGGGGGTGATTTACTTCCAAATTTATAATTGGAATTTACCTATTTGACTTATTCAAGTTATTTTACCTAATTCACATGAATTTAAATAACTTTCGTACTATTCTTAAGTCATCTTTAGTCATTTCTTGTTTAACTAATCATAAATAGTAAATGTCTATTGGTATCTACACATTTATTTATTCCCATATCCTTTGAAATACTTAAACTAAAATTACTGAATTTTTAAAATTTATCCGATCACTTTCATATGAGATTATTTTATGGACTTGATGGTATATAATATATAATTATTTTAACATATTAGTTCAATGTTGGATTAATGATCTAGTGTTTGGTTATCTACTCATTGAAATATAAAATAATTAAAAATGACAACTCTATGTTAATTAAATTACTGGCTTTCTTTTCATTTAATGATTAGATTTTTAGTTAAAAATTGTGAGAGGAGGGTGGGTAATGTTGCACATATGAGCAGCCATTTTTGGCGATCCCTATTGTATTTTAGATGGAGTCATCCCTCGAGGTGCACCTCTGGTGACTCCTGGATCATTATTTTTTTTCATAAGAAGATGTAATTAATTAGTATCAAATTAGGAAAGAGACATTGGAAATGGGGACTCTACCGCTTGAGTTGTTGCTAAGAGACTCCCAGATCACTATGGCGATTGCTATGGCCGATTTTTGTCCGGACAGTCTCACAATCAGGCAGGATTTTTCTTAAAATGCAGAAACGTAATAAAAGACAGAGAGAGATATTACTTGCACGCCAATATTAAAAGAAGTGAATGCTTAAGAGAGAATTAAAGAAGAAATAGAGTGCCTGAAGTACAATGCAAAGAAGAAGAAGAAACAAATGACAGAGAGAGAAGATGATGATCGTAATGATGCAAATATTTGACATAGTCTTGAAGATCACACGGGCCGCAGACTGCTAAGACTGTTTTCCGAATATTACTTAGAACCTGATAAGAGTGAAATTAAAATATTATTTTAATGGGGTGAGCTACAACATGGGGCAGGCAGCAAATTGTTATAATTTTTTAAATAAACAATATTAGAAATAATTTTTGATAGTATTTTAAAATTTTTAATAAAAAAAATTGTATTTTTATTAGTTATGACTGACGTTTAAGTAACTTATTGGCAAAATCAAAGTTGTTTTTCATTTCGATGGCATACCCATGTAAGAAAAAAATATAAGAAAATAAAAAATATATATGTTTTTTAAAAAACAAAAAATAAAAATAAAAATAAAAACAACAAAATAACAATAGTAGAGAAATCTACGGAATGAGACTTGATAGGCAACTTTTCTAACTATGTCACCTCTGTCCCCCCATTCCACCACCCTTACTTTCTCGCTTTCTTCGCACAAACAACGCAGTCTTAACCATCAACACCCTTCTCTGTCTCTCTCTCTCTCTCTCCTAATACAAAACCGCTGTCATTACTAACAAAATTACGTACCTTTCCTTTTGATATAAGTGATCTCTCTTGTTTCTTGAAAGAATGCCGACCTCTCCGCACTCTCTCCCTCCGGATATTTGACGTACATATCTCCGGAAATCTGACCCTCCACCTCCACCACCACCACCACCACCACCACCACCACCACCACCACCACCTTCTCCACCTAAAAAATTAAATGGTTCATCAAGTCAGGGTAATGGCTAGACCCGAGTCTGAACCCGAACAGCCTCTTACGGACCTTGCATGGCCATTTGGGAAGCTCGATAACATCGATACTGATGACATCCGTGAGACAGCCTACGAAATCTTCTTCACTGCGTGCCGCTCTGCTCCAGGGTTCGGTGGGCGCAATGCTTTGACATACTACTCGTCGAACCAGGACGATAGTAGTCCGGTTAGTGGGAATGCGGTTGTTGGCGGGTCTGGAACCGGGTCGGGACCCACGACACCGACCAGAGGAAATGGGGTTGGGATGGTGGTGACAAGTAGAGTGAAGAGAGCGCTTGGATTGAAGATATTGAAGCGGTCTCCGTCTAGGCGGGTCAGTGTGGGCGGAAATGGGTCGAATCCATCCAGCCCGGTGGCCCATGGGGTAAGTGCTTTAGGTTCAAGCAGCCCGGGAATGGCGTTCACGGTGCCGCTACGGAGGCGACCGCTGACGTCGGCAGAGATGATGAGGCAGCAAATGAGGGTCACAGAGCAGAGTGATAATCGGCTTAGAAAAACTCTCTTGAGAACCCTTGTTGGCCAGGTAAGTCCTTTAAATTGTGTGAATATATGTACAAATTTTATGTGTGTATGTATATATTCTATGTTATTTTTGTTGATATTATTTGGTTTTTTGGGATTGATGAAAATGTCAAAAGTTCTTACAGGTAATTTAGTTATAAGAAAATTTGATAACTCCAAATTTGTTGGCAAAATAGAAAGGAAGACCATTATTTTGTATGGATTTGGAATAAAATGAATATGTGTTTCTTGATGGTTGAATCATTGATGAATCCACATTTTTTGCCAAATTTCATCAGAAACTTAATCATGATTTTGTTAGAAATGAGAAGATAGGATGGCTTTGTTAGTTCTCAAAATAGATTTATTTTTCAAGCTTCTTGAAATCATGTGCTCAACATTATGTTGTTTTTCATGATCTTGGACAGATGGGAAGGCGAGCGGAGACAATAATCCTTCCATTAGAGCTCCTTCGCCACCTAAAGCCATCCGAATTCAATGATTCCCATGAGTACCATTTATGGCAAAAGCGTCAGCTAAAAATCCTCGAAGCAGGTCTACTTCTCCACCCTTCAATCCCACTAGACAAATCAAACACCTTTGCTATGCGTCTCAGAGACATAATCCGGGGAAGTGAAGCAAAGGCTATAGACACAGGCAAGAATTCGGAGACAATGAGATCACTGTGCAATTGTGTGGTGACATTAGCTTGGAGAAGCCCCAATGGAGCCCCCACTGAGGCTTGTCACTGGGCCGATGGCTTTCCACTCAACATTCACATCTATCTCGCGCTTCTCCAATCAATCTTTGATATCAAGGATGAGACATCAGTCCTCGATGAGGTTGATGAGCTTTTGGAGCTAATGAAGAAGACATGGACAACATTGGGAATTAATAGGCCTTACCATAATTTGTGCTTTACATGGATTTTGTTTTGCCAATATGTTAATACTTCCCAAGCTGAGCCTGATCTTCTTTGTGCTTCACAAGCAATGCTAGCAGAAGTGGCTAATGATTTGAAGAAGTCCGACAGGGACATTATGTATATGAAGATCTTGTCATCTGTCTTGGCTTCAATGAGAGCATGGTCGGAGAAGAGACTGTTTGACTACCATGAGAGTTTTCAGAAGGGTATTCAGTTGGTGATGGAAAACCTTCTCCCTTTGGCGTTATCTGTTACAAAGATGTTGGAAGAAGACATAACAGCTAGTACAGGGGGAGTACAAGAAACAGGATGTATGGCAGACATGAAAGGCAATAGAGTTGATTCTTATATCCGATCTTCCATGAAGAAGGCGTTCACAAAGGTACACAGTTAGTTCTACTTCGATGTGCAAACAAGTTAATTATATTATTTATTTGTTTACTAAGATATATTATTTTTTAGAGTCAGAAATCGCACACTCTGATTAGCTAAATATTTTTATATAAAGAATTGCATAAACTTCGTTTCTTATTCCTTATGTTTGTTTTCATATCAAAAAGATACTAGAGAAGTGGAATGCCAATCACATTACAGTAGAAAAAGAGGCAAGTGAGGTTCTCACTGAATTAGCACAAGAGATCGAGGATTTGGCCACAAAGGAGAAGGGAAGCTACAGTCCTATACTGAAGAGATGGCATCCGATTGCAGCTGGTGTTGCTGCAGTTACACTTCACAACTGTTATGGAACCGTTTTGAAGCAATATCTCGATGGAGTCTCCACTCTCACAAATGAGACAGTCTCAGTGCTGCAGAGAGCTGGAAAGCTCGAAAAGCTTTTGGTGCAAATGGTTGTTGAAGACTCTGTCGAGTGTGAAGATGGAGGCAAAGCTATTGTGAGGGAGATGGTTCCTTATGAAGTTGATTCCATCATAATGCGCTTGTTGAGAGCTTGGATTAATGAACGGTTGAGGAAAGGAGCAGATTCCTTGGAGAGAGCCAAAGAAACTGAAGTAAGTTTCTTCCTTTATTGTGTTTGCAATATGCTTATCATTGAAGAGTAATATGTTTGATTTGGATTGTATTCTTTGTGGTTTTAGACATGGAATCCGAAATCCAAATCAGAACCTTATGCACAATCAGCAGCTGAGCTAATGAAGATAGCCAAGGGAATTGTGGATGATTTCTTTGAAATCCCAATTGGAATTTCTGATGATTTGGTTCAAGACTTGGCTGAAAGATTAGAAGCACTCTTCAGAGAGTACATTTCCTTTGTTGCTGGATGTGGTAAGAAAATCACTTCACTAAGTGAGCTCGATTCTTTACATATCTTTTAATCTTTTGTAATGAGTAGTCTGTCATTGTTCTCTTCAACAGGTTCAAAGCAGAGCTATACGCCTACACTTCCCCCACTAACAAGATGCAACCGAGACTCCAAGTTCACCAGACTATGGAGGAAGGCTAGTCCTTGCAGGGTTGGGATTGATGATCCACACATAACTGGAGCAAATGAAGGTCACCATCCTCGCCCATCAACAAGCCGCGGAACACAACGCCTTTACATTCGCCTCAACACATTACACTACCTTCTTACAAATCTCCATAGCCTTGACAAGGCACTCTCTCTCTCACCACGTGTTGTGCCTTCATCCTGCACACGCTTCAACTGCCGACGCTCCATTGGTGCTTCACCTTCCTACTTTGACCTTACTAGAGCAACAATTGCTTCCGCTGCCCAACATGTTTCGGAAGTTGCAGCCTACCGCCTAATCTTCCTCGACTCAAACTCTGTCTTCTATGAAAGCCTCTATTTGGGTGATGTAGCCAACACTCGCATTAGACCTGCATTGCGCATTCTCAAGCAAAATCTAACTCTCATGGGAGCAATGGTGACCGATCCTGCTCAACCTTTGGCAGTGAAGGAAGTAATGAAGGCATCTTTCGAGGCATTCCTTATGGTATTGCTTGCGGGAGGGTTCTCACGAGTGTTCCACAGGTCTGATTATGAGATGATTGAGGAAGACTTCGACAGTTTGAAACGGGTATTCTGCACCTGTGGTGAAGGGCTAATAGCTGAGGATCTCGTGGACCGAGAGGCAGAGGTAGTGGAAGGAATTGTATCATTGATGGGCCAGCCGACAGAGCAACTAGTGGAAGATTTCAGCACTGCAGCTTGTGAAGCAAGTGGAATAGGTGTTGTTGGCAATGTTGAAGGACAAAAACTACCTATGCCTCCGACAACCGGACGATGGAGTAGAACTGATCCAAACACTATCCTGAGGGTCTTATGCCACAGGAAAGATCGTGCAGCTAATCAGTTTTTGAAGAGGGCGTTCCAATTAGCAAAGAGGAGATGAAAGAACTTGAGATTCTATTCTGTGCAGGGTCCAAACCAGAATCCAATAATGGGGTTCAACTTATGTTACGAAGAAAGAATGTAAAGATTGGGAAACTGTTTCAGGACCTCAGCTTGCTTTTGAATGACATATTAGGTTCTGAGAGATTTTTGTTGGGTCTTCATTCCTTGGATTTCATAGCACTAGGCTTTCCCCCCCCCCACCCTCTTCCAGGTACATATTTTTTAGGGTTTATGGAACACTTGTTCATAATGATTTGTGCAATGGAAACTGCAATTCCTTCAACTCTTCAATTTTTTTTCCCCCTTCAATTGGGTGCAGCATAATTAGCCCTAATTATTCCTAACATTATGCCATGTATGGTAGGTGAATGTTCACCCGTCGGGAGAAGCATCAATATGTACCATATATGAGAGAGAGAGAGAGAGAGAGAGAGAGAGAGAGAGAGAGAGAGAGAGTATTCCCTTTGGCACGATTTAATAAAAAAAGGTATCTTTTTTCGTTTTAATAATCATAAAAAATAATTTACTATTTTTAAATATAATTCATAAATTATAAATAAACCTCAAAACTGACCAAAAATATTTTATTATATACAATTACTCATAAATTAAGAGAAATTGACTTATTATTTAAAGAATTTTTTCTCTTAATAGGAGATCTTAATTTCAGTACTGCACAACAAGGGGTAACTTTATCTAATACAACCATTAAATAACTTTAATCTCTATTAAATTTTGAATTCACTCTCTTTAAAAATATAATTCAGTGTATTAATCAGAAATTTTGTACTGTAATTTGAAAATATATTGATACAAATCAAGCTAGTTAAAAATGAAATTGAAAGTTAATAAATTTGGTACAGGTCAATAAAAGTTTTGAGAAGACAATGATGAAGAGCAGCCTCCTCCCATGTGTGAGAGAGAGAAAGGGTGGCTCCAAGTAATGAAACTTGTTCATTTGCTCAGCACAAAAATGGGAAACAAGAAAAAAGAAAATTGTCCCCACCCCTTAATGATATAGTAGTTTATTTTAAATAAATGAAGAAAAATATTAAAAAGTAATTTTGTAATCAAAATAATTGATTTCTAAAAATTTGGTGCAAACTTAATTCGGCAAAATTCTATAATCTGTATCGCATTAAAAATTTTGAAAGTTCATAGTTAATTTAGTTTACCATATCTAGTTCTTATATTTAATTCTAATACTTCAAGATTAAAAGGAAAAAGCAAGTAAGAAATGATAATTCTTATATCTATATATTTTTAATTTTCTTTTACTACTTCAAAATTTAAATATTTATACATAGCGGGACAACCAATCATTTGAAGTTCTTTATGTTATTAGGAAAAAAAAATGATTAATGATTCTTAACTAGATTATTTTTTAAGTTCCATTGTCCCATCGAGTGGCGACAGATAGTTGGTTTGGTGAGAAAAATATTAAATTTTTTAATTAAAATTTGGATTTAAATTTTAGAAATAAAAAATATTACGTTGAGAGATCTCTTCTATAAAGAGTTTAATCGTAATTCAAATTATATTAATTAAAATATAATTTTGTATATCAATTAAACAAACAGAAACAATAACAACAACAACAATCACGTGAACCTTAATCACAAATGTTGAATTCCATTTTAGAGATAAAAATAGGATAAAATAGTCCCACCGAGTACCTGGCCTTCTTCACTACAACTATATTAGCATAAGCAGGTTATTTATCAGCATCACCAAAAATCAGAGAAAAGAAAAAAATAATAGTTACTTCCCATCTTCAAGGAGAGCAACTAAAAGGCGAAGGGTATGGCATGAGAGAGAGAGAGAGAGAGAGAGAGAGAGAGAGAGAGAGAGAGAGAGAGAGAGAGATGGTGAGAGAGGAATACCAACAATGAAACAGCAAGCTCTCCAACCACCTCTCTTGGATCTAAGGACCAGGTTTGCCTTTGGGATCAACAGTCCCATCTTGTGTATACCCATCACCCCCATCTTCCAAAGCCATATGATCTAATTTTTGCCGATGTGAAGGACTCACTTTGAAGTGTTTCTCGTTAGGTTCTAAGGTTCAATGTTTCCTTTTATAGACCTTATCATGTTCCCCTGTGGAGTTCAAAATTTTCACGGATGATGAACCTTTCTGCCATCAAATCCCTCTGTGAGCCTCACAAAGCAAGTTTACAAAATTAATTTTATAAATCAAAAATACATTTGAAAATTGTGTTTGGTTCAAAATTTTGAAACAATATAAAGCAGTATCCTATATTAAAATTTTCCAGATTTAAAAAATAATATTGTATTTGTCATTATAGATTCAGATTATAAGTTTTATTTTTTTTAATTTTAATTTTCCAATGTAAATTGAAAAATTCAGTGTAACAAATTACATTATTAAATCCCTTTATTTTGCAGAGTTTATTCTCAGGGATTGTCCCCTCACGGACCCGAAATAAATAAAAAGGCCATGCCCCAATGAAAAATAATCAAGGTTGGTTTTTATTAATAAGTTTATACAGTTTTTTATTTATTTTTTTTTTGAGGTTATTGTGTGTACAATGAGTTTACCTCGAGTATTTTAATGTTATTAATAAAAATTAAATAAGCCAACATGTTTCGAGGAGTAAATGAAACAAAAATTCTTACATTAAAATGTGTATTGGAACTTAGCCCTTCCTATGCCAGAGCAAATTAGTAGTGTTGGATTGTAGAATTAGATGGGGCGAATGCTGTGTCTTGAATAAAAACTATAGAAAAGGAATGCAAAGACGACGGAAAAAAAAAAGGGAAGCCCTAACCTCCCTCCCCTTTCTATCATCAGGTGGCTGAAAGAGGTTAAGGAGGGTTGCGAGAAGAAGAGGTGGTTTTGTTTAGTGTCTTGCTGTGGGCCTTTGTTTCTCCCTTCTCTCAAAAAAGTGCAAGGGTATATGCCCGATTGTTTGGCCAAGCAAGAGATGGATAGATACTTGGGATTTCATTTTTTTATTTTAACTTCGTTTTTTTTTTTTTTTTTTTGACTAGTTAATGAGTGCTCAAGTGCTTTAATGATTTTGACTTTTAATTGAAAAAGGAGGATAATGGAGAAAAAAAAATTTTTTTTCCTCCTTCATTAATGAAACAAGGTTTTTACTTACGTCAATTGGTTTAAGTGAATGTGGGGTTGAGTATCCTTAAATATGATCGAGGTTTGACTCTCGTCAGGAGTATCGAGCCCTTATATGTATGGAACGTTCCTCGTTGTGAGATCCGTCCTCCGAAAGGAGCCACTGTAGCGGTCGGTCATGATTAGTTAGGGCGAAATCTAAAAAATCAGGCGGTGTCCAAGATATAGTAAAAAAAAAAAAAACAAGGTTTTTTGTAGGCCATCACTACTGTATTTTTAGAACTTCGGTTGGGGGTTGACTTCCCAAACATTT
The DNA here is from genome assembly GCA_033439265.1 of Dillenia suffruticosa. Classification (NCBI taxonomy): domain Eukaryota; kingdom Viridiplantae; phylum Streptophyta; class Magnoliopsida; order Dilleniales; family Dilleniaceae; genus Dillenia; species Dillenia suffruticosa. Next base: position 16,097,779 of record JAVTVX010000001.1, read on the forward strand.
TCTCCAATTTGGCCAACAAGACACTAACCACACAATTACTTTGCCTTTACCCCAACATTTTCTCCATTTTTTTTTTATTTTTTGTCGACCCCCTACCAAGCATAAAAACTACTAAAAATAGGAAGTAGTAGGCCTTGCACTTGTTCCACATCCAATGTTTTGAAGAGTTGGACTTCACTTGTAGTCTATAAATAAAGTTTTGCACTTGTCCAACGTTGGATAAATTAAAGAGTTTGTCTTCACTTCAAACAGAGATTTTAGTAATGATATGTGAACGGCAAAACCAGGAGAGCTGGTGGGCTATTAGAACCTTTGGATCATCAAATCTCTTCTATTATTTTGAATTCTTTTATATTTTTGTATTAGTGCTTGTGGGTATAGAAACACTTTTTAAGGGCTTTTCACTCTCTTCTTCATAGTAAAAATTTTGCTTGTCCTCCACTATAAATGTAGGTCATTTGATTGAACCATATAAATCCAATGTTTTTCTATTATTATTATTATTATCATCATTCTGTGTTAGTTGTCTAGAAACGCTTTGATGATTCCTAGGGTCTTAACTTGGGTTGTTTTCTAACTAACTAGTATTAGAGCTTTGTTAAAAAGGCTCTACGGCTAGATAACGATTACAGTAGCGAAGACTAGTGTTGAAAATTAGACAAGAATGTCAATTTCAGAAATGTGACTAGTCAAAATGGAGATCTTCTTGATTCAGGATAGAGTTAATATATCACTAAAAGGAGTAAAGAAAAAGTCAGAGAAGATGAACGATGTGAATTTTGACGAGTTAGATAAAAAGGTTAGATCAAGTATCATATTAAACCTCTCCAATAAGACATGTAGAAAAAGCTGAAAGTTTTGTATATGAAGCAAACCGTTGAGAATAGACTTTATCTAAAGCGGTCCATGTACATGCTTTGTATGATTGAAGATAGCATCTCAATAAATTTGATTCTATTATTATGGATTTAGAGAATATAAATATGAAAATTGATGATAAGGATCAGGTCATTTTATTGTTATGTTTCCTTCCCCTGTCTTTTAAACATTTTTGAGATATTATGATTTCAGAATAAAAAGCCATCTCCTATCGCAAAATTAAATATTCTTTAAAATATGAGGAGTAGATTGATAGGGGCATAACTGGGAAAACTAGTGGGAATCAGGTTAATGGTTTGTTCGTTTGGAGCAAAGCTAAAAAGAGAGACTTGAACAGTAAATACAGACGCAAGAATTTGATTTACAATTATTGTCATAAAAAGAGATACACTAAGTCCAAATGTTTCAAACTGAAAAATAGATATAAGTATCAGGAGAAATTTCAACAAAAAAATACTGAAACCGCCAAGATTGGTGTTGTAGCTTATGAGAGTGATGGAAATATATTTTTTGTGATTGATGATGGGACAAGGTCTAAGAATGAGTGAATTATAGATTCAGGTTGTTTTTATCATGTGTCTAATAGGGATTTTTTTCCCACTTATGAATGTTGTAATGGTTGAATAATTTTAATGGACAATAATGGTGCCAATGATGTTGTGGGTAAGGATCCGGTTTGAATTAAAATATATGATGGTATTGTAAGGATGCTCACTAATATTAGACATGTTCTTGATCTAAAAAAGAATATCATCTCTTTAGGCACTCTTGAACCTTTTGAGTACAGGTAGGGGTGTTCATCGGTTTGGTTTTCGAATTCTTCGATTAATTCGATTCGGTTAATTCGGTTTAATATTTTTTAACTCCAAATCGAAAACCGAACCGAATTCGTTTAAATTCAAAATTCGGTTTTCGGTTTGAATTCGAATTGAATTGAATAAATCAAAAAATTCGATTTTGATTTTTGAGATCTAAATTTTCACATAAATCCAATTTAACTAAATTCGAATTGATAAAATAATGAACTTTTTAACTACTATTTTATTGTTTGCTTAAAAAAGAAAAATTACCAATCAAAATTTGCATAAAAAGAAAAGAAAATAAATAATAAATAATCAAAATAAATAAAAAATGAGATAATTAAAAATTCTAATTCGGTTTTCGGTTCGAATTCGTATTAAAAATCTCAATTCGAAACTCGAACCGAAAACCAAATTTGAATTCGGTTTTAACCGAAAATCGATTCGAATCCAAAAATCGAATTCAAATTTAATTCGATTCGGTCGGATTTTCGGTTATCACCAAATATTGCACACCCCTAAGTACAGGTATGTAACTGAAGGTGGAGTTATAAAAGCTTGTACAGGTGTTCTTGTTGTGACGAAAGATTATAGATTTGCTGGATTGTATATTTTGTAGGGATCTACTGTCAGAAGTCTTGTTGCAATCTTTACATCATTTTTGTCTAATTCTAATATCACCAAATTATAACATATGCGTTTGGGGCACTTGAGGAAGAAATGTTTAACCATGTTAAGTAAAAGATGTCTTCTTTGTGGACAAAGTACCGGAGCATAAAAAGTACTGGAGCATTAGTTTTTTGTGCACATTGTATCCTTGGGAAGCAGAAGAAGGTCAGTTTCACTTCACCTGCAAGTCATCAAACAAAAGATACTTAGGATTACATCCATTTAGGATTACATCCATTTAGATCTTTGGGGGTCAGCTAGTGTTCCTAGGTACATATTGACTTTCATTGATAATTTTTCAAAAAAAGTTTGGGTTTAGATTCTTAAAGGAAAGAATAAAGTTTACCTAACTTGCAAGCAATGGAAAATGTTGATTGAGAAACAGACAAGGAAACAGAACAAGTAGGTCAATACGGATAATGGCATGGAGTTTTGTGAAGGTGAATTTGATGAAGTTTTCAAGAATGAAAGAATTATTCGACACCGTATAGTTAGAATGACAGCTAATGTATGAATAGAACATTTTTAAAGAAAGTATGTTGTATGATCTCTAATGCAGGGTAATTACTCTGATTTAAAAATATTTGAGTGTCCAGCATATATACACACACATTGGATGCTCATGCTAAAAAGTGTGGAGCATTTTTCTTTTAGAGAGATGCTTCCTCTTGGCTTTCATGCATGACGTCTGATTTGACCCTATAGTTTTGGATGACTATTATATATGAATATTTGTTATTCAATTATATTTGACAATCTTTTTGTGACATTTCATTTTGTAAGCTTTAACTTGTTACCCTTGTGTAAGGCCATGTTCTGTCTTGTCTGTTACATATTTTATAGTTTAGACATATTTGATTAAACTTTTTAACTATGCAATAGTTAAATATTTTTTTACCATTAAACTACTACCACAGGGACGATACTTACTATTTCAACTTTATTAGTGAATCAAGAGTAACAATATAAACCAATAGCATATAGTGTTTTGGGTGGTATTTATGATCTATGATGTGTCATAAGTTGTACTCAAGCACATATTTTGGTCAAAACGTTGTCAAGTATTAACTTCATAAGTTGGAGGATTTTCGAACACCACCAAGATTCAAGGCTTCCATGGTTCAATTATGGGACCTTTGTTTCCATTTTTCTCATCCCAAATTAGGAACTCTCCAAATACTATTTTACCATTAATTAATCGAAAAGAAAGGTGTTGCCTTAACTTCAATTATGGACATGAGAGATTCAAGCTTAACTTCATATTTTAGCTTACCCAAAAAATTGTTTTCCATAGCCTAGCTTTAGTTAATGCATTATTATGGTACCAATGACGTATTAGTTCAATTCTTCACAACCAAACACACCAGCTCAAGATGTGTGCATCTCTTTGCATAAGTTTGAATTGCATCCCTTAATTATTATAGTAGATAGATTTCAAATTTAGAATAATATTTGCAAAATATATTTGTATTTGATGTATATTTTATAAAGTTAATTTGCATAATTTGAAAGATGTTTCTTGATTCTTAAAATAACAGTTAAAAATTCTATAATGAAAAAAAAAACAATATACTAAATTTAAAGAATGTTTTAACTTTTTGTTTGCGTAATAGCTTGAAAAAAAAATCAATTTTAATTTTAACATAATTAAAACTACTTTAACCATAATAAATAACATAAAACCAATTTGAAAACTATTTTCATGCATGGAGTTGACAGCTTTATCGTAATCCTCCTCGGCAGGGAGATGAAGATCTTTTCGTTTTTTCATTTTTTTTTCCTTTTAAATTATTACCTTACAGACATGGTAGACCTTGTTTCGAAATAATTTTTAGCAATAGATTGCTTTAAACTTTTATTACCATAAAACAGGCATAATTAACACATGATAATGTGCTAGTCTTATAAAAATTACAAAGTTTCCAATCCTACCCTAGTCTAGTTTAGATTGGTTTATTTTTCACCGACATGCATATTTGTCACACTCTCTCTCTAAAACCATAAGCGACCAACTTGACAAGTCTCAGGCTAGAGCATGCACATGCCAGACAACTTCCTGCAGGTCATCTCCATCATCTTTTGCACTTCCTCACTCATCATCCGACTCCTCATCATGTGATCGACAACCATGTTGACAGCATCACACCAGCATTTGTCATCCATTTGAGACATCTGCCTGCAACACTCCAGCATGTGCCCTTGTTCGCTTGGGAGCAACACCATGCGACACCCTCATGTCATCGTTGATCTCAGTCACCGTGACCATCTTGCGGTAGATTTTGGCGTCGGCAAGTTCTAGGAGGAGAGCTAGGGCTGCGAGGGATAAGAACCTGGCTACCCTATTGTTTGTGGTTGGAACAGTGAAGACAGTGATGCTTTTTGGTGTGTGTATTGATGGATAAGAATATTGGGGGGTGGGGTCTATAGTGTTGGGGTTTTGCATGGAGAGTACGTGGTTGATGATGAGGTCGGTGGTTGGGTTTTGACGGTGAAATGTTGGAATATTGACTACACGTTGTGGATGTGGGTGATGTGGGTGTGGAGTGAAGAATTTTGATGTTTTGTGCAAACATTTGGGTTCTTTGAAGGATACTGCCTTGAAACAATTTGGGCATGATCTAAATCTCTTGGGGAAAATGCCTATGGCCCAAATCAAAAGGATTCAGCAAATTCCAGTAATGGACTTTTTGTGTGGCCTCGAATTTCGATATTGGTCAAATGTAGAGGCCATTGTTAGGTGTAGAAGACAAAGCTAGATATTCATGCCATCATCCCTCAGAATACGCGCCCCACTGATGTCAAAGTGAGTCAATTCATCGATGAAGAAGGAAGTTGAAAAGTGGCAGAATTGCTTTAGATCCTTCCCAGAGAAAAGGCGAAGGAAATCATAGGCATTTTGGTCCAGGAAAAAGTAACTTGTTATATTTATGTTATGTACGTAAAAAAATTATAAAATATAAATAGATTAGATTTTTTTGGATAATATCTCGGTAAGTGTTCAAAATCTGAACCGTGAATCTTCACGCGCAAATCGAACGATTAGAATGATGATCACAAAAAACGAATCATCTCTGTACTTCCATGACATTTCAATTCAAAATCTAATGAACCACAAAGGACTGTAAAAAATTTTCTACTCAAAATTTTCTTAATATATTCATTATTTTTCTTGTGTATCTTTCAAAAGTGTCTCTCTCAATCTCTTTTCCTCAACAAGTATCGAGAGTAAAATTTGTTCATCCAAAACGAAAATAAATGATCATCTAAATCACGTTAGAAGAGATATCACAGTATATGGGAGAGAGAGGGAGGGATCTTTTGGGAAAGTTTATGGAAATTGAGGATAACGGGTTAACTACCAATTATTCTTTAATTAATATTTAAATAAATTTAAATCATTTGTGGTTAAAAGTCACTTATGGACATATTTTATTAATATCTCCAATTTGTATATGAGAGTATTTTATGTCTGTTATAATATCACAACTTATTTGACCTTTCACTTCACCCTATTGGATTTTCATCCAATATTGGGTGTCATGCGACCGGCGAATATACATGCCTGTAAAGACTTCTCGATACACATATTAGAATGATAAAAAAGTTATCGTTAGTATAAAAAGAACTTGTTGTGCCACAAACTCAACACATTATATTAATCGAGCTACTTTTTTCATCGAAAGTGATCCTTTCGATCGTGTATTCACTATTATATTTGAATTTCAATATGGATAAATATAACAGATGACTTATGAATACAATACAACAATATAATATCGATTGGTTTTCCTTTTCGCTACTAGAATCTATCCATCTCAATATAGTTGTTTTTCTAAATCTATCACGTTGATCTCATTTATCTCTCAAACCATTGATAAGCAGACTAAAATAGTATACACTGAATCAGGATTTCAAGAAATAACCAAAAGTGATGATGGTACAATTGGGTTTATCCAATGGGTCTTGGATCTCAAACTGTAGCATGGGGATCAAAATTAGATTATTGTTTTATATAATAATTCCCATTATACTATGGTCGATTTATCACACATAGTATGAAATATATGTCATAGTATTATTTTCCTATTTCTTAAAAAGGGTATATGTCAAATTTTTTTAAACACTACAAATATGATACTTAATTTACACATAAAACTTTATTTAAAGATCTCATGGAGAGTTCCTTAGAGACGATATCACTAGACACATGTGATATTTAAGATTTTAAATTTGACTACTTACAGACAATGTGGATATGGGTATGTCCATATCGGTTATATCATATATGATTTCATCCTGAATACATATCAGAACGACTTATATTCTAACAGGCCACTTTCAAAGCCTTTGATGCTTAGAAATTGTTTCATCTCTAAGGCAGTCATTCATGTGTGAGAGTCGATCTCGCCTGCCTGATATATCTTTTTATTATATCACATCTTAAAAAAATATATATATGACAATAAACAAGTGCAATATATAAATCAGCTCCAAATATAGCTGAATAATACAGATATGCCATATATAATAATAATAATAATAATAATAATAATAATAATAATAATAATAATAAACATCATAATATCAATCCAGTATAGAATGAGAAATATCAGAATACATGTAAATCTAAGAACTCTCTATATTCTATAAAGAAATCTCTCACAATGGATTTGGTAAAGAGGTCATCTACCATACCGTGTGTGGAAATGTACTAGATTATCACTTCACCCTTCGCAATGATATTTGTCACAAAATTGTATTAGTTATGCTGTGATATTTAGGGTCTCGGGTATAGGCCATAGTGAGCTAATTATTATAATAAATTATCACTGGTTTTCTACCATATGTCACAACTCTTAAATCATCCAGAAATCTCCGAAACCAAATGTTTCCTGAATTGCTACTGAACATACTACAAATTCAGTCTCCATCGTAGGTAGAAATACATAGATTTACTTCTTGCTACTCCAAGATATGGTACTGTTGTTGAGCAAAAAAGCAAAACCTGATGTCGATTTACGTCTATCCAAATCACCATCCCAATCGGTGTCTAAATATCCAACAAAACATAAATTACCTCTTCTGTAATATAAGGAGAGATCCACAATTCCTTTGAAATATCTCAAAATCCTTTTCACTGCTCTCCAGTAACCCTTTCTGAGATTCAATTGATGCCTACTCACCAAATCAATTGCAAAACAAATGGTTGGTCATGTATTCAACATTGCATATATCAGACTGCTCATTGGCCAAAATTTGATGGGTGTCAATCTAATCAAAAATAAAAATATCTACTTTAAACAATATAAGTATAGTGCGAGTATGGTCGTATTCATAGGAAACGGTAGATTTATTTTTTTTTTAAGGAAAATATGGATGTGGGGGTTTAAGAAATTATCTAAAATAACAAAATAAATAAAATTAACTAAAACAAGAAAATTAAATACTATCAATTAAAAGAGAAAATATCAATGAAAAGAAAGTCTAGTTAAAAGAATTATTTTTTACCTTGATTTCATGCGATTAATTATCGATCTACTTAAAAATTTCAATAATCATAGATAAATTGGTTATAGTTATTAAATACCACGAAACGACCAATCTTTCCTTACTTTTTTGATAATTAAAATACCATCATTAATACTTCCCCCAATTGAAAGACAACCCAAGAAACCCTCATTGGATTTAATGTTTCGACAGCATTAAGATCTAAAGAGATCCAATTCTAAGTGGCAAACATACACCGGGATTGCTAAAATTAGATTATTCAATTCCATGACATAGATGTCATTCGCCACTCTATTAAAAACAAACAAATCTTGCTATTTTTAAATGGTTATAGATTATTTTAGAGTTATTAAATATTGGTCACTATTCAATAAATTCTAAAAAATCATGATCCATGAAGTACGAGAATTAAATAAATACCTATAATATGTTGAATTAATATGTCCAATTAAATTTCACAATCATTAAAAATCATAATTTCAATAAATTTTCATCTAGAAAAATAATTAAAAATAAAGTATAATGAAAGTAAGACTCGCAAATGATCTTTATTGCTTCCCAAGAATGTGAAGTGACAAAAGGAATGAATGAAAATTGATCCCCATGGCTGCATCTCCTTTTTCTATTCTATGTCTCTCAAAGTCAAGGAACAAAGGATGAAGAAAATGTGCTTTTCTCAAGTAGCCGGCTGCTGCCCCCTTTGGGGCACTCTCCTCTCCCCCCAATGTTATGTAACTCTCCTATATATATAGGAGTGTAACCCTAAAAAAAAATAGTGGTGTCCCTTTCTTTTTCAATTAACAAAATATTCTTATTTATTTTAAGGAAGGGAAAACTTCTAAAAGATAATAAAAGAATTTCCTAAAAGATAAAATGATTTGAGATTTATATTTTTAAAAATTTATTTTCCTAAATATTAGAAATGGAATAAAATCTTTAATATTTCCAATTTCATCCCAATTTTCTTTTGAATATGCAATTGAGAAAGGAAATTTTACTGCAATAAATTTTCAAAATCTTGCATTGTCTCCTTGCAATTAACGTGCCCACGTGCTAATGAAATAATATTGTTATCCAATTTTTTATCCTTTGTATAATTGTTTCAATTTAGTTCGTTTTCTTCACTTTCCTTAATAAGCATTCTCTATCAATCCTAACACATCAAATATCACAAAATATAAATATTAGTGTAATATTTTTTTAAAAATAATACAAAATCAATCATAAATATTATACTCATTTAAACTCTATCACTACCATAAGGGATTTTAATCATTTTTCTTATTTCTTCCGGAGTTTTAGGACACATGTCAAAATTCAGACCTTCACCTTTAACGATGGGAGTATCTATTGAGTTATAATCATTCATACTAAAACGTTCAAGAATTTTTCTGATGTAAAACTCTTGTGAAAGGGTCAACACCCATCTCGAGTGATCTTTCTGGATCCTAACTCCGAGAATGAATTCAGTTTCACCCATATCTTTCATATCAAAACTCGACGATAGTCATATTTTGATAGTCATTAGATACTCTCAATTGTTTCTAGCCAACAAAATGTCATCTACATATAAATACATGATTACAAAGGAGTAAATGGAATGTATCAAATACACGCAATGATTCTCCTCGAATATCACGAACCCATAAGATATCACATCCTCAGAAATCTCACTATGTGGATGATTGCTTAAGGCCATATATTGATTTTCAAAGTCAACAGAACTTATCCTCCTGACTTATAGGAGCAAAGCCGGATAGTTGCTTTATGTAGATCTTCTCATCCAAATTTTCACACAAAAAGTCAGTCTTAATGTGCATTTGGTGCAACTCCAAATCCATGTCTACCACTACATCAAAAGTAAATGAATCAAAGTAAATTTGATTAAAGGGGAGAAAGTCTTCCCGTAGTTCACACCCTTCGTCTAAGTATACCTTGGCTACCAGACGGGTTTTATATCTTTCTGCTGATCCATTAGCCTTTCTCTTGATCTTAAGAATCCACTTGTTTCCAATGGTCTTTCTCCTCTCAGGCAAATCAACTAGATCCTAGATCTCGTTGATTTTCATAGACTCCATCTCTTCTTTCATGGCCTTCAACCAATGGCATTTTGCAGGACCCTCAAGAGGCTCCTAGATTGTTTTGGACTCCTTATCATTCTCAAGAGTTACAATGAGAGTCTCACTTTCAATCGGAAAACGAAATTTAGGTACATGTTCTCGACTGCTCTTACGAAGAGGGAGAATCTCTTCACCTCTGGATATATCACTCCCATTAAAATCAAGATCTGTAACGAGTTCTTGGGTCTCATCGCTGCGCTCAGCTGAATTATTAAGCTCAGCTAAACTATTAGTCTCATTCATCTCATAAAAGGTAAAGTCCTGATTGTATTTACCTTTCTTATAGAGATCATTCTCCAGGAACGTGGTATCACAAAACTTAATCTCAGTGACAGTGACAGTGCCATCTGTATACTCATCTAAGAACACATATTTTTTGGAGTATTCTGAATATTTTATAAAAATATACTTCTTTTTTTGCAGACCTAACTTGTCATATGAATGTGATAAATCGTGAACATACGTAGCACATTCCCATGTCTCAAGTGACTATGATCAGACTACCTCCATATCCAAAACTCATATATGGTATTGATTATAAACTTTGATGGGATACATTTGAGAATATAGATTACAGTCAATAAAGCATCTACCCTCTCCCCAATAGGAGATAAATAAATTGGTCTGCGTTATCATAAACCTCGTCATATCCAACAAAGTCCTATTCGGCCTCTCGGTTACCCCATTCTATTGAGAAGTAGCAAAAATAATCAATTATCTCATAATACCCTTCTCAAAACAGAGCTCTTTGAATTGTTTAAACAAATACTCACGTTCCTGATTGGTTCTAAGAGTTTTCACTTTCAAGTCTAATTAATTTTCAATCTCGCTAATAAAACTTCTAAACCATTCCAATACCTCAGATTTGTGCGAGATCAGATAGACGTAACCAAAACGCGTATAATAATCTATAAACATAATAAAATACATAGTTTCATTTCGCATTCTCACATTCGTAGGATCACGAATATCGAAATGAACCAACTACAATAGAGTTCCATGGTTTTCTTATAACTTTTCCAGCTACTCAAAATTCACATACGGACAACTTGACTCTAGTTAGCGGACCCAATAGACAACTCGTAGCTAACCTGTTTATCCTCTCTTGCTCTATATATCTAAGTTTACTATGTCATACATTTAGATCATTATCAACACAATCAGATGTAAAGACAATAGAAAAAAAATAAGAATCACTATTAAACGAAATAACATACAGTGCATACAGTCTATCATGGACAAAATCAGCGCAAATCAAAGAACTATCATAGTAAATAGAACAAAAGAGCGAAAATAAGGCTATATTCTTTAAAGACTTGTTTGAGCGTTGGCAAAAGTTATTTCTTCACTCTCTTTGCATCATATTTATACTCAAAGAAGATATTTTGTCCATTGAAACTTAGTAAATGCATCACAAAGGTTAGTGAGTTTGGTGAGCTTTCATTTAATTCAAAATAACTTTTCTGAACTATTGAACGTTACTCACATACTGTTGACTTGTTGGAACTCTAAGTCGACTTACTAATGAATTTTGAAATATTCGAGTCGACTTCTTGGATGGTCAGGTCGATTTTTCCCTATGATTTGCAAATTACTCAGGTCGATTTTGTAAGTACATAGGTCAACTTGTATACGTTCATGTTATGAGAAATAAGTCTACTTGGTTTACTTATGAGTTGGCTTGTACACAATATTAGTCAATTCAAAAATTAATTGAGTTGACATAACATAGTCTCAGATCGACTTATTTTAGCCCTAGGTCGACTTACTAATGTTACAAACACTAGTTTCTATAACTGTGATTCCTCAAGCAGACTTAAATTATGACTGAGTTGACTTATGTTTCTATTTTCCTCTGACTCAAGTCGACTTATTGTTTTGTCAAGTTGACTTGGCATTTGTTCATTGTGGGTTCATGTCGGTTTTGCCTAGTGTATAGGTCAACTCGATTAGATTACAGAGTGAACTTCTATGACTTTGGTTTAACAAGTCAACTTGTTAGTTTTCCTAAGTCGACTTGTGATTTTCCATACTTAGATAAATTTTCGATACAAGTATTCAAAACGATTTGTATTTCAACTAAGTCGACTTGCTTATATTATAGACTAGATTTCTAAATTTTATATTTGACAGGTCAACTTGTTCTAAGTGTGAGTTGACTTATAGTCTTATAATTTATAAAATCAGGTCGACTTTTCACTATGACAGGTCGACTTAGTTCTGTGCAGACTTAGAGTTCTATGACCTGTATTTCTCAGGTCGATTCGTCATTTCCTCAGGTCAACTTAGTGTATCCCAAACTTAGTAAAAATTAAAAATTTTGAACTTCAGGTCAACTTAAAGCTAAGACGGAGTCTACTTGACACTTTAGATGTTGACTTGACATATATGATGGTCAACATTCTAATCTACATATTCTGATTATGCAAGTCAACTCACAGAATAAACAGGTTGACTTGCCTAAGTTCACTTTTAATTTTGACAATTTTCCTTTTATACTTGAACTTCAATTAATCAACTCAAGTCAATTATACTCTTTTCTAATTATCATGAAAACCTATTTTACTCAACAGGTTGTAAGTGTCAATCCTCTGATGACAAAAAATACTCCATTCCCCACATAGATCCTCCTTGCTTGATAACTCATTCAACGGAACTCCACGTACACACTTCTGTCTCAAGCTACATGGCTAGTGACTTCTGAGTCTACAATCCGCAAAGAAGAAGAATTAGAGAGTATCATAGTAAAAGAAACAAAGTTAAAACTATATAAAGAAGAAAGACATACTTTCTTCTCATCACACTCACGAGCAAAATGATCAAGTTTGCCACATATGTAGCACTTCGTTTTGACCTTATCAAACTGTTTCTTCTTGTATTTTTGTACTTTATTGTCAGATTCTCGGATGACTTTTTTTTGCCTAAGTCTCAAGTCTTCTTCTTATGCTTTTGCTATTTATGTTTGGTACCACAGGAGCCCTTGCTCAACTTCACCGCATAAGCATAACCCAAGTATGGTCTACTCGCCTCCAAGCTCTCCTCCTCGAGCTCACAATACCTGCTTACATTAGTGAAAGTACGAATATTCTTGTTGTGCATTAGATAGATTTTCTTAGTCTTCCATGAATCAGATAATGATTGGATCACACACAATACTTGAAACTTATTCGAAATAGGCTCATTCGCGTTCTTTAACCAAATGATCATACTCAACATTTGCATCGAATGTTATTTCATTGTATGATCATATTTTTTTTTATAAGTGATAAACTTCTAAGTTAGCATTCTTACCTTAGGAATTAAGAGGGCACCATAATGCTCTTTAAGAGTGAACTAAATCGATATAGCCATAAGATACTACTTATAGACTGAAATCATGTTATCGTGTATACTACTGATCAGGATAGCCCTAGCCTAGTTATTTTTCTTTTTCCATGTATGATAGGCCTTTTGATCCCACCTAGCCTGAGGTATGGTACCCTCACCGGTGTCCACCATCTCATGTAATGGAATCTAAGAAAGATCTTGCTACTCGAGAGTTAATTGAATCTTCTGGTGTCAAATATTGTAATTGTCACATTTAGTTTATTCCTTTTGCAAAGATCTAACACGACAGTTTTCGATACAGTTATAGTCTCTGGTACACAAAAAGAAAGAGACATTGGTGACTTGTTAATACTTATTCATATATTTTGAGCACTATTTGAATCAACAAATACGAAATAGTTCGAATGTAAACCCAAAAATGAATGAATGGATTGACGGATCTATCCACTATAACCCGAGATTATATCTTACCATCCATACTTGAATCAATACACAAAACCCACAAAAAGTCAAAATTAATGACGTGAGACCATAAAAAAAATAAGAAAATTCAGTTCGGAGTAGCCTAACGCATCGTTGGAGGTCCTACACACCTATACACGCTGGCAGTACATTAGTACACGCACCATATGCATGAGCGTCTGGCTCGCGCACGACTTACATCTTGGGTCGCATCTCGGGTCGGGACGCGATTCTAGGTTGGATTCAACTCGAACCTAATCTCAACCTATCATGTGCCTTAGCATATGTGACGTGCATGCGCTAGCGCCCGACCCCGTCACGTGCCTCAACGCATGTGACATGCACGTACCTGCAAGCCAAGTCGGGTCCTTTTCACCCGACGGTCTGCAACTGGGTTGCCACGACACTATTGGAAAACACTTTTCTGGCCGGTTTCAAATGACGATTTCGACCGAAAATTGAAATTGAACTTTCCCTATTCATCCAAAACTTGATTTTTGGAAGATTCAAGTCCTAAACATAGCGATTCAAGTGTCCTCTATCGTGGCCCTTCGTAGCCGATGGAGAAACTGTCTTTTCGGTGACTTGCATCAAACTTGTAGATCAAATTATCAGGAACATATTTAAACTATTTTCACAGATCAATTTGTTCTCAAATTCAACAAAACTAAGGTTCTTTGGTTGCGATTACTGTGGGTGGCCAAAAATTTCGACCGAACTTTTCATAACTTAAACATACTCTAAAAATTAAACAAAAAATATATTTATAATCCTTGGTTGTGGGTAATGTTGTGGTATCAGTGGATTCACGAAATTCATTCGTGATGCAGATCCTAAGTTTTACTCTATACATTTTTATCCTAAAAATTCCAAAAAAATTCGTAAATAAATCTAACATGCGCTTTAATACCAATGTTAGATTTATTTTACATAACGGAAGCACGAAAAAATCATAAAAAATAAATAGATTGGATTTTCAGGATGGTACCTCTATTATAGATCTTCAAAGTTTAAACCGCGAATCTTCACTACCAAATCACATGGTCAGGATGATGACTATGAAAAACGAACTACCACAATAGTTTCATGACCTTTCAACCCACAATCAATGAACCACAAATGACTGGAAAAAATTTCCTACTGAAAATTTTCTCAATACCCTCACTATGTTTCTTGTGTATCTTTCAAAAGTGTCTCTCTCAATCTCTCTCTCTTGACAAGTATGCAGAGTAAAATTTGTTCATCCAAAAACCAAAATGAATGATCATTTAAATCACGTTAGAAGAGATATCATAGTATTTGGGAGACAAAGAGAGGGAGAGATTTTTTTTGGAAGTTTATGGGAATTGGGGATATTGGATTAACTACCTATTATTCTTTAATTAATATTTAAATAAATTTAAATCATTTTACTTGTGGTAAAAAGCTCCTCATGGGCATATTTTACCAATATAACTCAACCTTTTAGAGTGAAAAACCCGATGGCCAATTCTCGGTTGCATCAGCTGACTAACTACAAAGGAAGGAGACTATTTGGAAGAAATAGAGGAGAAGGATTGGTCCTAGATTTGGAGGGTCAAGTGGTTGGAAAAGATTAAGGTCTTCTTCTGGCCAATAGTCATGGGAAAATTGATGACTAATGTGGAGAAGACGCAATGGGGTGTCACCCTAGATGGAACCTGCAATATCTGTAAAGAAGAAGAAGAGACAGTGGAGCATGCTTAAAAGGTTGCAGCCATGCAAGAAGCATTTGGAAGGTGGTAGACATGAATATAGAAGAAAACCAGAAATTTTGGAGAGTGCATAAGATGGAATGGTTAAAGAAGGGAGCTAAAAAAATATTAATTTGAGAGTAGACAAGGAAGACCTATTTTTCACAATGGTAACGAAGAACATGTAGAAGTCAAGGTGTAGGTGGATCCATTAGGATTAACATCTCACCCCCAAGCTATGGCCCATGCAGCATTGAGTTGGATTAATAGGTGTGGAAGACCTCATGTTCAAAACAAGCCGATAACAAGTAGCATGGAAGATGAATGGAGTTGTCCTCAAGTAGGCTCCCTTAAACTTAACACAAATGGAGCAGTAAAGCCAATAAATGGGAAGGCAAGTGATGAAGTGATTTTTGGTAATAGTACTGGAGAGTGGGAGTATGGTTTTAGGCTAAATATAGGAATACCAAGCATGGACTCGGCAGAATTATGGGGAATTTGAGAGGGTTTGAATGTAGCCAAGAAGAAGAAGTAAGCAACTTAGAGTCAGACTCTTTGTTTCTGGTTAATGCTCTAGTTAAGAGGGTTGCGGAGGACTACCTACTGGTAATCATGTTGCAAGAGTGTATGGAAGCAATGAAGGAGTTAATGGCCATGAGACATATCTATGGGGAGGCAAATAAATGTGTTGAGAAACTTACTTCTATAGGGCAGAATGTGAGAGCAAGATTAACAGAGTGCAAGCTCTCCCTTGAGGATCTAGTTAAGCTCATTAGGGAAAACACTAGAGGTAGCAAATACGTTAGAACAAAAGGAAAGGTAATGACGGGCACATAAGTCTTTTTTTTTTATCTTCTTTTTCCTTATTTTACCCAAAAAAATCTAAAATTTTCCCCCTCCCATCTCGTTATAATCTTTTCTTTTTTTCCCTATACAATGAGTACACTAATCATTAATTTTCTTGGGTTCAACACCAATGATTGTTTTTGTACCAATACATTATAGTGTTGTGGGCAGTATTTATGTAATATGATGTTTCATAAGTTGTATTAAAGCATACATCATCATAACCTTGTCAAGCATTAACTCATAAAGAAGGAAACTATTTTCCAAGGAAAATTTGAGAGAGTGAGAGAGAAAGAGAGAGAGGAAGAAATCTAATCCATATGGAAACCAAAGTCATACATTGTATAAAAGAAATAATAAAAAAATGGAAAAAGAAAGATAAATCGTATGCGACATATGAAGTCTATTATGTTGTTTCCCTTAAAAAATACCTATTTTGTTTAATTAGAAAAGACCAACTGTTGATACCTCCTTCGTGCCCAAATCAAGAACCTCCATACGGGTAGTTCAACAACAAGAAGAGATTATAATTCCAGACTAGTTTGTTGGATCCCTTGGTTTCTTATCTGGAACATGCGGTAAACAAACTGATGGTAGACCTTCGTATGGATCTTTAAATGCCACATTATTACCAAGACATGAAAGTACAATCTGCATCATGAGAAGAAACTTTATTAATTTGTTTCTCGTGAATGAAATTCTGCGCGACAAACCCAATTATTGGAATGCAAGTCAGTGTCAAAGTATAGGACATTCGAAGACGTTAGTTCATTCTATGAATGTGTGATGAATGTAGCTTAAACACTTATGTTCAGAGCTCAAGAGTCATGATCCATTCATGTTTCTTAAGGCCTATTTGGTATACCAATAAAATTTGGCTGATTATCGATAACTAATGGGATGACTAACAATCGATAACTTATAGTTGGCAATTGAGAGTCTCTGATGTTATTGTTTAGTTATCTAGCCGTTCAAATATATAATAATTGAAAAGGACAACTCTATGTTAATTAAATTATTGACATCATTTTTATTTAATGGTTAGATTTTTAGTTAAAAATTGTGGCTTGTATTTGCATGTGCACAAACTCCAGATTTAGGCTGGTCTGGTCATTCATGAAGTTCCCTATCCATCAATCGATCACGTGAGAACACATTAGGTAAGCATATAATAAAAAAGATTAGTTCATCTAAAGTTTCTTATCCTTATGCATGAATTATTGAATAAGACATCTTACAATCAAGGTTAAGAGTTAATTGAGAATCTCAATGGTGGGATTGAAAACCCAAATCAAATCAGAGTTCACTCCCCCACCTTGAACAAATAGGAGGGTGGATATAGATTGCACATATGGGCAGCCATTTTTGGTCGTCCCTATTGTATTTTAGATAGAGTCATCCCCTGAAATGTTCTACCTGATGATCTTACAATTAGGCAGAATTTGGTTTAAAATGCAAAGATGTAATAAAAGAGAGAGAAAGATATTACTTGCATGCCAATATTAAAAGAAGTGAATGTTTAAGAGAGAATCAAAGAAGAGAGAGAGCCTTAGTACAATGCAAAGAAGAAGAAGAAACGAATGGCAGAGAGAGAAGATAATGATCGTAATGATGTTGTTGAAGCCAAAATTGACTCGATAGTAGATCATCCTTCTGGCCTGAATGGGGAACTGGTGATGTGAAGTCTGTTGGGTCGCCTTCAATGTGAAATCTTGTAAAAAACCCATCGGATATGGCTCCGGCGAAAGAGACTTTGATTCTCAAATCAGAAAGAGTGATAAAAAGGGAAATACTAAGTGAGTCTGAATTTTGTGTAGTCTCTATATGTAATATGTGAAGTAAGATGTGCGTACCTGGCGAGTTGCCTCTTGCGTAGTATATATAACATATATGAGGAGTCACGTATGTGCTCGGGGATGTAAAAACCCTACTTACCTTGTTGAGAGATCGCTAGAGATATTCCGAAATTATAGGAATCGTGGTGGGACACACCCTGTAGATTTGAAATCCTTTAAGGAATGAAAGTTTCTATTGTCATCGCGGAGATCCGTGAAGGTCTAAATCGCTAAGGGATTTATTTTCTTGTCGGGAAAGATTACAATAAACTCATGTCAAATTAAAGAGATTCAGACTTATAGACAATCCTTTCCTTGTTGAATAATTGTGACTACGACCTATTGTGTAATAAAAGTTAACTCTGCAAGGATCGAGAGGCCAAAAAGCCAAAAGGTTAAAGGTCCCAGTGAACAATCTGTGCCAAGAGAGTGATCAAGCAGTGCAGGAACTAAAAAGGTCCTGCTGAAAGGCTTAGGTTGGGAGGGTGTCTTCCCAAGAGGGGGTTTGTTCAAGATCGAATGAGAGGTCGCTTAGTAACTTATGAGTTTTATGATTATGGGCCCATTAGGTTCCATGATAATGGGCTACTGAATCATGTCCCATCATTTGCGCCACACTCCTAATGTTTTTGTAGAAAGGGCATTAGGCGTAGATAAATAGGCTCTAGAGAAATGTATTTTTAAAGTATAGAACATGGAGGTGCAGCATTGAATAGTATAGATATTGGCAATGTAAAGAGTCGTGAAAGTGGAAAGAGCATACTTGGGGAAGTGGAAAGCATAAAAGGGAAACGGATATGGGTGATAAGATAGCATTAAATGTGAGATATGCAGTTTCAGCATTAAAGTGTGCTGCTACAGCATTAAAGTGTGCTGCTTCGATTGCTAAAAAGCACGTTTAACATGCCTCCTATGTTTATACATTGAAGAAGTGGTTGGTAAAGAATGTGGGGATTTGGGTGAGATTTAGATTTAATCTGGATTAGTGAGTGACAAATTGTATGCGAAGCAAAGTTGGTGAGGGTTTCTGAATCGCAATTTTTTTTCTCTGTTCTTTCGTATCTAAGAGTAGGGTGTTTTGTATGATAGTTCTTCTATGCCCCCATTGAGCAGTTGGATGTTAAAGAGGGGATAAGATAAGACTTGTTTTTGAATCTACCAATATGAAGTTCCATCAATAGAGAAGCTGTCGATACGAGGGTTTGTCATAGTCTCTGGAAGCCCAATAATGTGGGCCCTATATTGGTGTTTCAAGGGATCTTGCAATGGGTGTGATATTCTCTCTTCCTTTCATTAGTCCTTTGGAAAGTGGAAGTGTTTTCCCCTGCAAGGTCGTACGAAGATGACCGAGCGCTAGGTGCAACAAATGGCCTAGTGCTGGCGTTTTCCAGGAGGAGTGAAGAAAATGGAGGAGCTAAATATGTGAAGGTGGAGTCAATCAAAATAAATATGCTCTATAAGGCTACGATTCAAGATAAAGAACAAACCTGGATGATTGCCTTCTCTTTCTCCATAGCTTCCTCCTTGCATATGTTATTTCCACTATAATTTCCACTTTGTAACTTCTTTTTTCTTTAATATGCGATCCACATGCTTGTTTTTGCTTTTGCTTGTCTGAATTCTGACATGTACAAAAGTTTGAATGAATAAAAAGTGGGGAACTTTCCCCTTTGTCATCTTTATGTTCTGCTGTTTGATTATGTACTGGCATAAAAGACTTAAGCTTGGTGTTCTTCCAATCGCACCTCACTCGAGAGAACATGCGAAAGACGCAAAATCGAGGGATAAGCGAGGTGTATGTTAAAAAGATTGAGTGTCGCATCCGGTTACAACCTATACATGGCACGGAATTCGAGAAAGTTTAAGTGTTTACATTCACAGAGAGCATCCGAGAGACGCGAGCCAATATAGGGGTTTGGAACCCAAGTACTGGGATATGTGCAAAACCCATATGAGGCGCAGAGTTGAAAGATGGTTGGCGCGAATCCAAAAGATAGTGGGCATCACCTACTTGGGAGTAAGACCCTGTATGTTGCTAAGATGGATGCGGAACCCATGTGAGAGGCGCGAAGTCGAGAGATAGTGGGAGCCACCCACTCAGGAGTTAGATTCCATTCGTTGGCTAGGATCGGTGTAAAGCCCATGTCAGAGGCACTGAGTTGAGAGATATTGGGACCCACCCGCTTGAGAGTCAAGTCCCATATGTTGGCTAGAATATGTACAGAACCCATGTGAGAGGTGCGGAGCTGAGAGATGGTAGGAGCCACCCGCTTTGAAATCATATCTCTTATATTTGCTAGGATGGGTGCAAAATCCATTAAAAGGCATGGAGCCGAGAGATAGTGGGAGCCACCCGCTTGAGAGTCAGATCCCGTGTATTGCATAGGATGGGTGCGGAACCTATATGAGTGGCATGAAGCCAAGAGATAGTTCTGCAATTACTAGGGTAATGAGATAGGTACCCTTGGTCACTAAGCTCGAGAGATCAGAATTATACGAAAGAATAATGTTATTGCTAGTGACCGGAGCATATATCAAAATTGGAAAAATAACAAGAATTACAGATAATAGACGCATAAGTTGTCTGAGTTCTATGTTCTGGGTACAGCAGAACCATCTGGGTGGCAGAGCTGGTATGTTCCTAGGCAAATGACAGAATGCATTGAGTACGGATCTGAGTTTTCCCTCCGATTGCGGCTGTCTTGTTGCCTTTTATTCTTCGCAGGACTAAGTCCCCTAGTTTGAATATCCTAGTCTTTACACTTCTATTATAGTATCAAGCTATTTGTTGTTGGTAGGCGACCATCCGAGCAGATACGGTATCTCGAAATGCTGGCTGAAGGTCCAGTTTTTCATGAAGTGCAAGCTCATTTGTTTCTAGCTGGTATTGGCTTGTGCACAATAAATGGAAACCTAGCTCCACTGGTAGGACTCCCTCACATCTGTAGGTAAGATTGAATAGTATTTCCCTTGTGACTATAGGGTGTGTGGTTCAGTAGGCCCAAAGGATTCCATAAAGATCATCTACCCGCTTGCCATTTGCTTCGTTCAGTGACATCTTGAGTCCTTGGAGGATCTTTCGATTCGTGACTTTGGCAAGGCCATTTGCTTGTGAGTAAGTAACAGAGGTAAAATGATAGTGAATTTCAAGTTTGGAGCAAAACTCTCTGAAATTTCTATTATCGAACTGGTTACCATTATCTATGATAAGGACACGAGGTAAACCAAACCTGGAAATGATGGATGCCTATATGAATTCTTGGACCTTTCTTGTGACTATCTGGGCTAAGGATTCAGCTTCCACCCATTTAATGAAATAATCTATGGCAACGATGAGAAATTTCTACTACTTGGTGGCCCATGGAAACGGCCCTACTATATCCATCCCCCATTGCACGAAAGGCCACAAACTTGCGAGTGGATAGAGCTCAAAGGAGGTTGGTGAGGAACCGAGGAGAAGCGTTAGAATTTATCCAATCATTTGATGTAAGTTTCTACGTCGGTCTTTATAGTGGACCAGTCATATCCTTGTTGGAAGACATTGTTAGCTAGGTTCCAAGCGCCCACATGGTTATCGCATATTCTTTCATGGATTTCTCTAAGTATGTAGTCTTCTTCTTCAGATGTCAGGCATTTGAGATAAGAATGAGTAAAGGATTTCTTGTAGATCTCTCCATCAATGATGGCATCATGCGTGACTTTGTGTTTGACGTTTATTGCTTCCTATTGGGAATCCAACAATTGGCCACTTTGGAGATAAGCCTAGATTGGATTGGCAGCTGTTGGCCACCATGATCTATTCAGATTCGTCTAGACTTGAGTATGAGAGACTCTTGACATAGACGGTTCTACTGGTCTTGACGAACTCCAAACTTGCAAGCTTGAAGAGCTTGTCTGCTCTAACATTCTCGGATCTAGAAATCTGTTGTATGTCAACTTTGCTGAACTTGATCATTCCTTATTATCATACATTCTCTCGATCTGTTTGACTACAAGCTGACTATCTATAAAGACTTGGATGTCTCGAGCTTCCAATAATGTTGCGATTCATAAGCCTGTTAGCAATGCTTCATATTTAGCCTGATTATTAGTGGTTCGGAAATCAAAGTAGAGTGCATATTTGCTTTGAAGTCCCCGGGGCCCACTAGGATGAGTTTGACTTCCTAACGAGTTGGAGGACCCATCTACATGCAGGGTCCACAATGGAATCATCTACGCCTTTGATGAGTTATCGGTAGTCACCTCGACAGAGACTGAGAAAGTGCACTCAAGGATAAAGTCAACGAGTGCTTGCCCCTTGATGGTAGGTCTCGGTTAATACTTGATATCAAACTCTTTGAGTTCGATACTCCATTTGATGAGGCAGCCCAAGGTGCCTCTCTTTTGTAACATCAGCTTCAAAGGTTGATCGGTTAGTATTACGATTATGCATACTTGGAAGCAAGGATGAAGTCGACGGGCAATTATAACAAGAGCAAAGGCTACATTCTTGATAAGCCTGTAATTGGTTTCTGATTCTTAGTGTACCTGGCTGACATAATACATGGGTCTTTGCACAGCAGCATCCTGTCTCACTAGTACAAGAGAGAAAGATCGATTAGATATTGACAAGTAAAGGTAAAGTTTTTCACTTGAGACAAGCCGAGAGAGGAGAGGTAATGATGAGAGGTACTTCTTGAGTTTGTCGAAGGCTGTTTGACACTTGAGTGTCCATGCGAACCTCTAAGATTTCTTCAGAGTATCGAAGAAGGGCTTGTACTTTTTTTTCCTACTTTTGACATAAACCAGCTTAGGGCAACAATTCAACCAATGAGGTGTTGCATCTCCTTTAATGTTCTAGGTGGGCGATGTCTAAGATTGCCTGAACATTTTCTAGTTTGGCTTCAATGCCTTGGTTAGTGATCAAGAAGTCTAAGAATTTGCCATAAGTAATGCCAAAAATACATTTGGCTGGATTTATCTTCATATTGTATCGTTCCAGCATTTAGAACGTTTCTTCGAGATCTACAACATGAGTCTCCAAGCTAGTGCTCTTGATAAGCAAGTTGTCCACATAGGGCTCAATATTCTTACTGAGCTGCTAATTGAATACTTTGTTGACCAAGCGTTGGAAGATTGCTTCTACATTCTTAAGGCCAAAGAGCATGACCTTGTTGTAGTAAGTACCTAACTCTATAATAAAACTCATTTTTTCTTCATCCTCTGGGGCCATGTGAACCTAATTGTAGCCCAAGTACGTGTCCATAAAACTTAGGAATTGATGTCCTAACGAATTATCTACAAGATTTTCAATGTTCAAAAGTAGATAGTTGTCTTTCGAGCATGTCTTATTGAGATTGATAAAATCGATGCATATTCTTCACTTGCCATTCACTTTCTTCACCAAGACCATGTTCGCTAGCCATTCAAGGTATTTTACTTCTCAGATAAAATTTGCCTTCAGCAGTTTTTGTACTTCTTTCTGTATTACCCATTGACGTTATAGTACAAATAGTCTCTTCTTCTGCTTTATAGGCTCGCAGCTGGGGTCTACCTTCAGTTTGTGTACGATTATCAAGGGGTGTATTCCTCACATGTTCTCGGAAGACCATGCAAAGACGTGAGATTGTCGTCACAAGCACTCTGTTATAGCACCTCGAAAGGGAGCTAGCAATTGGGCCCTTATTTGGACTGTCTAGCCTAGAATATCTCTGATCTAGACTTCAACCACTTCTTCACCAAGCATAGATTTGGCAGACTGTTTGATGTCATCTCTGAATTCCATGGTGTCTATAGTGAGATTCTCTCTTTCCTCGTCTAGCATGGCGTACGTAAGGGATCGAGAACGCAAGTGAGCGTTACAATGCTTAGGGGCATTCTGAACTTAACTTTCATGTATTTTGTGCTTGGCAAGGCTTCTAAATCATTTAAACCGGGACAACTGAAGATGACATTATATAGAGATGGCAGTTCGACTATACTGAGGGTGGTCATGGGGGTGACATGATTGGGTGGTGTCCCAGAGTTACAGGGACCGAGATAGTGCCCTTAGGGTACAGTTACTCGTCGAAAAGTCCTTTTAAAGGTTCGGCAGAAAGCTAGAGATGCTTTTAATGGAAGGTCACCTATAGAAACATCCCAAAAAAGGAGGTTGCGATATGCTCCTTGGTCGAAAAACTCTCTTCACAATGTACTAGCCTATTTTAACAATGAAGACTAGGGGGTCGTGCCGAGTTGGGTCGACTCCTTCTAGATCATTATCATCGAAACCAATCACTGGCCTTACTTTCTTTGGTGACACGTTGATAGGAGAAACAAGGCACGAATATCTTTAAGCTTATCAGTTAGTTGTTCCCACGAACAGTGCCAATCTATTGAAACTAAAATTGACTCCATAGTAAATCATCCTTTTGGCCTGAACAGGGAACTAGTGATGCGGTAGGTCATCTTTAATGTTAAATCCTTCAAAAGTACCCGTCAAAGGCAGTTTAACTCTAACGCTTAATTCCAAAAGAGCGATAAAAAAGGAAAAACTGAAAGAATTTGAACTCTGTATAGTCTCTGTATGCGATATGTAAAATAAGATGTGTGTACCCTATGGGTTGCCTCTTGCGTAGTATATAGAGCATATATGGGAAGTCCCGTATGTGATTGGGGTATAGAAATTGATATTCAACTAGAGAGTGGTGATTAGTTGAATTTGTATCTTTTATGACCTTTGAATTTTAAACTTGTAATAGAAAGAAATGAAAAATCAAGAACAGAGAACACCAAAACTTTTTATAGTGGTTCCATCAAATTCAGTGTAAGTCCATTCCCAGACTCCCTCTGGATTTTTCACTAACAGATTAAAAACACAAACTAGTTTGCAGGTTCAAATTCAACCTTTATAGTGTTTCTACCCAACACTACGTTTCAATAATTCACAAATTGATTTTTCACTCTTAAGACCTAAACTAGTGATTCACAGTCTTTAGTTTTTTTACACTTGTTCGAATTGAAAAATAAATGTCAAGAGTAGAGGCTTTCTATCCTTAGATGTGATAATTTGTAAACAGGTTTTCAAAATTTTGAGATAAATAAAAGAATTTAAGAACACAATAAATACAGCAAATGTAAGTAAGAATTTTTCAGAATATTCGATCAGGCATTTAATTCATCTCTGTTCTCTCATCTTCGCTTCAGCTCTTTGGTATTTATTGATGCATTGAAGAGATTCGTCGGGGGCTATTGAGGGTTGTTGTGTTCGAATGTTGAATAATTAATTTCCATCATTAATGCTCTGCAACAATACCTATTTTTCATGCTGAACTTCCATTCCTTCACTGGTGCCACTTTTGTTTTAGCCAATCAAAGCAAGTTTGTACTGCATTCGAATGTTAGTTTTGATAGAAATAAAAATATTTTAGAAAATTAGGAAACAAAGTGGCCGTTTAGTTCAAATCTGTTTCCCAGATTTGTTTTTAGACAATTTCGGGTTGATACGTTTAAGAGAGATATCGACCTGAATTCAAAATTTTGTAGTACATTTTTTGACAAACAGGTCGACAAGATTTCATTCAGGTCAACAAGGTCATGTACTAAATAAAATAGGTAGACATACATATTTAAATTGGTCGATATGTGTATGTATGTTGACAGGAGTGAGGACAGGTCGATGTGTGATTTCAAGGAGTCAATGAACATCAGGTCAACAAGTCTACTATATGCATCAATATATTACTATGCAAATAAGAAATTTGTGAACTTGAATTTATAAATTGGTTGATGTGTCTTTGAGGTCGACATATCTGCATGTGGGTCGATATGTGACATTTGACAAACAAAAGCTATCAGGTCAACATGTCTTCTTTAGGCATCAATGTATCACTATTCAGATAGTTGGTCGATATGTGATACTTAAATAATACTACATCAGGTCGACATGTCTTGGCATCATATCGTCATGTTCATGTGTCTTCTTAAAATTGGTAGACATGACTTATAAGATAGGTCAATGTACTGTTTGCATGTCGACATGGTTAAAGACAAGTCGATGTATAATTCTTAGGAAACAAGTATAATAGGTCGACAAGTTATTGGGCACATCGATATCTTAATATTTTTGCCTAGTGTGTGTCGATGTGTATAACGCATGGGTCGATGTGTTTCTAAAATTGGTCAACATATCACTCTAAATTTATCCATTTGAAATTGTTCAGGTCAATGTAAGAAATGGGTCGATGTGTTTATAGGTGTGTCGATGTGTTTTTATTTATCTATTTCTATAGCATTCCTATAACTCAGGTCGACAAGGTATGCTCATCAGATCGATGTGTTTAAGATAGAATTAAAATTGGTTGATATAGGGCTTAAATTGATGGACCTATGATACAAGTCGATGTGTTCTAAGATCATGTCAACATAATGTGTAGACTTCTGATTTCTTATTTCTTTTCTGATTTACTTTGAACTTATTTTCTTTCTTTCTCTCATTATCAAAACTTTTCTATCTCAATAGAAACTCTACTTATATTGTTGAAAGATCGTTAGAGATCTTTCAAGATTATTGGAATCGTGATGGGAAACTCTCTATAGATTTGGAATCCTCTTAGAAAGGAAAGTTTTTATTGCCATCATAGAAACCCGTGAAGATCTGAATTGCCAAGGGATTTACTTCATTGTTGGGAGATCGTAATAAACTCATCTCGGATTAAGGAAGATTCAAACTTATTGACAATTCCTTTCCTTATCGGAAAATTACGACTAAGATCTGTCGCATAATAGAAGTTGATTCTACAAGGATCGAGAGGCCGAAAAGTCAGAGGTTAAAAGGCCCGGTGAACAGACTATGCTAGGAAAGTGATCAAGCAATGTGGGAACCAAAAAGGTTCTGTTGAAAGGTTCAAGTCGAGAGGGTGTCTTCCCGAGAGAGGGTTTGCTCAAGATCGACTGAGAGATTGCTAAGTAACTTACGAACTTTATGATTATGGGCCTATTAAATTACACGGTAATGGGCTGCTGAAACGCATACCATCATATACAAATATTAGACATTGTCTTGAAGATCAAACATGCCACAAAATGCCAAGAATGTTTTCAGAATATTACTTAGAACCACTACTAGAAAACAAGATATCAACGACGGAAATATCCGCTGCTAAAGAGTATTACTGACAAAAAATTCCATTGGAAAATTCGTCGATAAAAATCTTATCGCTAAATATTACTGACAGAATACTATCAATCGCTAAACTATCAGCGATAGAAATTTTTTGTCGCTAAAAAATCCGTTACTAATTTGTCGCTGATCAAAAAACAATATGTAAAAGTAATAGTAACAGAAAATTTTCATTATTAATCCGTCATTGATAGTAAACAATATGTAAGACTATCAGCGACAGAAAATTTTCGTCACTGATTCTTGGCACCTACTTGCGTATGCAGGCGCCTTCCCACGCGCCCTCTCATGCACACGTGCGCTCGGATTTGAACCTCAGCACCATGGCAATTTTTGAGTTGTCACAACCATTATACCACAATCCTTTTTGTGAAGTCCTTTTTTTTATTATTATTTCACTCTCACATTTTTTTTCTTATTTCACTCTCATTTCAATTCATTTTTTCTTTATCTTGGTGTAATTTTTTTTTTCATTGAACTTTTCTAACTATTTAAATTCGATTTTGATTAAATTGGCGCTAAATATAGAAATAAAATATTTTTTGAGTTAAAAACATAAATTTGATTAATTAAAATAGAATAATAAATTATTTTTCTTGATTTACCCAATAAAATAAATAAAATGAAAAAGAAAAAGAATTATAAAATAAATAAAAAATAATAAAATAAAAACTCGTCGTTGATCCGTCGTTAAAAATTTCATCACTAATTTGTCGCTAATAGATTTATATAAATTTTTTTCCTAAAGCATATTAGCGATGAATTAACGACGAAAAATTCCGTCGCTAAAAAAATCTATCGTTAATGCGTCGTTGATAGCAGACAATAAGTAACAGCGACAGATTAGCGATAAAAATTTTTCATCGTTGGTTTACATAATTTTTTTTTTTGCCCTAGACCATTACATCGACGAATTACCGATAGAAATATTTCCGTCACTAATTTATCGCTGATAGGTTTACATAGTTTTTTTTTATCCTAAACCATTACACCGATGGATTACCGACGAAAATATTTTCGTTGCTAGTATCTCAGTAATTTTTGTCGACGTTAATCCGTCACAATTTTGTCGCTATTATCGATAGATTTTTTCCGTCGCTAATTTTTCATCACTGATACCCTGTTTTCTTGTGGTGGACCCAGGAGAGTGAAATTAAAAAATTATTTTAATGGGGTGAGTTACAACATGGGACAGTAGACAAGTTGTTATAATTTTTTAAATAAACAATATTAGAAATTATTTTAATGGTATTTTAAAATTTTTAATGATTTTTTTTTGGGTTAATTATGACTGACATTTAAGTAACGTATTGGCAAAATCCAACAAAAAATGTTGTTTTTCCTAATTTTGATGGCGTACCCATGTAAGAAAAAATATAAGAAAATAAAAAATATACATGTTTTGTAAAAATAAAATAAAAAAATAAAAACAAAAACAAAATAATAACAATAGTAGAGAAGTCTAGGAACGAGAATTGATAGGAAACACCTCTATGTCACCTCTGTCCCCTCCATTCCACCACCCTTACTTTCTCGCTTTATTCGCACAAACAACGCAGCCTTAACCGTCAACGCCCCTCTCTCTGTCTCTCTCCCCTTCTCTCTCCTAATGCAAAACCGCTGTCATAACTAACAAAATTACGTACCTTTCCTTTTGAATAGTTGATCTCTCTTCTTTCTTTTAAGAATGCCGACCTCTCCGCACTCTCTCCCGCCGGATATTTGACGTACATATCTCCGGAAATCTGACCCAACGCCTCCGCCTCCGCCTCCGCCTCCACCTCCACCTCCACCACCACCACCACCACCACCTTCTCCACCTAAAAAAATTTAAATGGTTCATCAAGTCAGGGTAACGGCCCGACCCGAGGCTGACCAGGAACAGCCTCTTGCTGACCTTGCGTGGCCATTCGGGAAGCTCGATAACATCGACACTGATGACATCCGTGAGACAGCCTACGAGATCTTCTTCACCGCGTGCCGCTCTGCTCCAGGGTTCGGTGGGCGCAATGCCTTGACATACTACTCGTCGAGCCAGGACGATAGCAGTCCGGTTAGCGGGAATGCGGCTGTTGGCGGGTCTGGTAACGGGTCGGGACCCATGACACCGACTAGAGGAAATGGGGTTGGGATGGTGGTGACAAGTAGAGTGAAGAGAGCGCTTGGATTGAAGATATTGAAGCGGTCTCCTTCTAGGCGGGTCAATGTGGGCGGAAATGGGTCGAACCCATCCAGCCCGGTTGCCCACGGGGCAAGTGGTTTGGGTTCAATCAGCCCGGGAATGGCGTTCACGGTACCGCTACGGAGGCGACCGCTGACGTCGGCAGAGATGATGAGGCAGCAAATGAGGGTCACAGAGCAGAGTGATAATCGGCTAAGAAAAACTCTCTTGAGAACCCTCGTTGGCCAGGTAAGTCCGTTAAATTGTGTGAATATATGTACAAATTTTATGTGTGTATGTATATATTCTAAGTTATTTTTGCTGATATTATTTGGTTTTTTTGGGTATTGATGAAAATGTGACAAGTTCTTCTCATGGGTAATTTAGTTATAAGAAATTTTGATTAGTCCAAATTTGTTGGCAAAATAGAAACGAAAACCATTATTTTGTATGGATTTGGTATAAAATGAATATGGGTGTTTCTTGATGGTTGAATCATTATTTTGCTAGAAATGAGAAGATAGGATGCCATTGTTAGTTCTCAAATAGATTTATTTTTCAGGTTTTTTGAAATCTTGAACTGAACATTATGTTGTTTTTCATGATCTTGGACAGATGGGAAGGCGAGCGGAGACAATAATCCTTCCATTAGAGCTCCTTCGCCACCTAAAGCCATCCGAATTCAATGCTTCCCATGATTACCATTTGTGGCAAAAGCGTCAGCTAAAAATCCTCGAAGCAGGTCTACTTCTCCACCCTTCAATCCCTCTAGACAAATCAAACACCTTTGCTATGCGTCTCAGAGACATAATCCGAGGAAGTGAAGCAAAGGCTATAGACACAGGCAAGAATTCGGAGACAATGAGATCACTGTGCAATTGTGTGGTGACATTAGCTTGGAGAAGCCCCAATGGAGCCCCCACTGAGGCTTGTCACTGGGCCGATGGCTTTCCACTCAACATTCACATCTATCTCGTGCTTCTCCAATCAATCTTTGATATCAAGGATGAGACATCAGTCCTAGATGAGGTTGATGAGCTTTTGGAGCTAATGAAGAAGACATGGACAACATTGGGAATTAATAGGCCTTACCATAATTTGTGCTTTACATGGATTTTGTTTTTCCAATATGTTAATACTTCCCAAGCTGAGCCTGATCTTCTCAGTGCTTCGCAAGCAATGCTAGCAGAGGTGGCTAACGACTTGAAGAAGTCGGACAGGGACATTATGTATATGAAGATCTTGTCGTCTGTCTTGGCTTCAATAAGAGCATGGTCCGAGAAAAGACTGTTTGACTACCATGAGAGTTTTCAGAAGGGTACTCAGTTGGTGATGGAAAACCTTCTCCCTTTGGCGTTATCTGTTACAAAGATGTTGGAAGAAGATATTACAGCCAGTACAGGGGGAGTACAAGAAACAGGATGTATGGCAGACATGAAAGGCAATAGAGTTGATTCTTATATCCGATCTTCCATGAAGAAGGCATTCACAAAGGTACGCAGTTAGTCCTATTTCGATGTGCAAACACGTTAATTATATTATTTATTTGTTTATAGAGAAATATTATTTTTTAGAGTCCAAGATAACACATTCTCTTAGCTAAATACTTTCATAAGAAGAATTGTACAAACTTCATTTCTTACAACTTATGTTTGTTTTCACGTCAAAAAGACACTAGAGAAGTGGAATGCCAATCACTTTACCGTAGAAAAAGAGGCAAGTGAAGCTCTTACTGAATTAGCACAAGAAATCGAGGATTTGGCTACAAAGGAGAAGGAGAGCTACAGTCCTATACTGAAGAGATGGCACCCGATTGCAGCCGGTGCTGCTGCAGTTACACTTCACAACTGTTACGGAACCGTCTTGAAGCAATATCTCGATGGAGTCTCCACTCTCACAAATGAGACAGTCTCAACTCTGCAGAGAGCTGGAAAACTGGAAAAGGTTTTGGTGCAAATGGTTGTTGAAGACTCTGTTGAGTGCGAAGATGGAGGCAAAGCAATTGTGAGGGAGATGGTTCCTTATGAAGTTGACTCAATCATAACACGCTTGTTGAAAACTTGGATTAATGAACGGTTGAGGAAAGGAGCAGAATCCTTGGAGAGAGCCAAAGAAACAGAAGTAAGTCTCTTCCTTTATTGTGTTTGCTATATACATATCATTGAATAGTAATATAATTGATTTGGATTGTATTCTTTTAGACATGGAATCCAAAATCCAAATCAGAACCTTATGCACAATCAGCTGCTGATTTAATGAAGATAGCCAAGGGAATTGTGGATGATTTCTTTGAAATCCCAATTGGAATTTCCGATGACTTGGTTCAAGACTTGGCTGACAGATTAGAAGCACTCTTCAGAGAGTACACTTCCTTTATTGCAGGATGTGGTAAGAAAATCGCTTCACAAAGTGACCTTGACTCTTTACATATCTTTTATCATTTCTAATGAGTACTTGGTCATTGTTCTCTTCAACAGGTTCAAAGCAGAGCTATACGCCTACACTTCCCCCACTAACAAGATGCAACCGCGACTCCAAGTTCACCCGACTATGGAGGAAGGCTAGTCCTTGCAGGGTAGGGACCGATGATTCACACATAATTGGGGCAAATGAAGGTCACCATCCTCGCCCATCAACAAGCCGTGGAACACAACGCCTTTACATTCGCCTCAACACATTACACTACCTTCTTACAAATCTCCATAGCCTTGACAAGACACTCTCTCTCTCACCACGTGTTGTGCCTCCATCCCGCACGTGCTTCAACAGCCGTCGCTCCATTGGTGCTTCACCTTCCTACTTTGACCTTGCTAGAGCAACAATCGCTTCTGCTTCCCAACATGTTTCGGAAGTTGCAGCCTACCGCCTAATCTTCCTCGACTCAAACTCTGTCTTCTACGAAAGCCTCTATGTGGATGATGTAGCCAACACTCGCATTAGACCTGCATTGCGCATTCTCAAGCAAAATCTAACTCTCCTGGGAGCAATGGTGATTGATCGTGCTCAACCTCTGGCGGTGAAGGAAGTAATGAAGGCATCTTTCGAGGCATACCTTATGGTATTGCTTGCAGGAGGCTTCTCACGTGTGTTCCACAGGTCTGATCATGAGATGATTGAGGAAGACTTCGACAATTTGAAAAGGGTATTCTGCAACTGTGGTGAAGGGCTAATAGCTGAGGATGTCGTGGAGCGAGAAGCAGAGATAGTGGAAGGAATTATTGCATTGATGGGTCAGCCGACTGAGCAACTAGTGGAAGATTTCAGCACCGCAGCTTGTGAAGCAAGTGGAATAGGTGTTGTTAGCAATGGTGAAGGACAAAAACTACCTATGCCTCCAACAACGGGACGATGGAATGGAACGGATCCAAACACTATCCTGAGGGTCTTATGCCACAGGAATGATCGTGCAGCTAATCAGTTTTTGAAGAGGGCATTCCAATTAGCAAAGAGGAGATGAAAAAACTTGAGATTCTATTCTGTGTAGAGTCTAAAACAGAATCCGACTTATGTTACAAAGAAAGAACGTACAGATTGGGAAACTGTTTCAGGACCTCAGCTTGCTTATGAATGACTTATTAGGTTCTGAGAGATTTTTTGTTGGTTCTTCATTCTTCGGATTTCATAGCACTAGGCATTTTTTCCTCTCTAGGTACATATGTTTGAGTGGTTATTGAACAGTTGCTGAAGATGATTTGTGTAATGGGAAACTGCAATTCCTTAAATTTTTTTTCCTCTCTTTTCTTTCTTTATGGACCACCGGTGGTGCAAAAGGGAAATATGAGAACCAATTACTATAAGAAAACACGTTATCAGCGACGAAAAATTACCGACGGAAAAAATCTATCGGTAATAGTAATAGATTTGCGACAAATTAACGTCGAATTGAATACCGAAAAATTAGCAACGGAAATTAGTGACGGAAATATTTTCGTCACTAATCCGTTCCTATAGTGGTTACAGTAAAAAAAAAAAAACAAATCTGTAAACTTATTAACGACGGATTATCGACGGAAATTTTAGCAACGGATTTTTTTTTTATTTTTAAATTTTTTATTTAATAATTCTTTTTCTATTTTTTTATTTTATTTTGTAAAATAATAATATTATTTTATTTTTTAAAATTTTTTATTATTTTATTTTAAGTTAAAATTTTATTATTTTATAATAAATTATCATTTTAAATTATTTTATTATTATTAAAAAATGAGATAAAGATAAAAAATAAATAAATAAAAAAGAATAGAGATGTCATTGTGATCCGGTGGTTGTGGTATTCCTATCATTTTATTTGTGCACAGGATATAGGCAGGCTAGTGGAATTTTTCACAAATTAAAGGAAGTCAACACACAGATGAGCGCGGCCGACGCATGATGGCACAGGCAGGCACGTGTGAGGGAGTGAGAAGGCGTGTGCCAGCTGGCGGTAGCACATGAAAGCGCATGCATGCGCCTAAGAGCTCAAAGAATCAGTGACGGAAAAATTCCGTTATTGACATTTTTTTATATTTTTTTTTATCAACAACGGATAGTTTAGTGACAGATTTTTTATATCCCTAATCTGTCATTCTATCGGTAATATTTAGCAGGGTGATTTTCAATGATGAAAAAAATCCGTCGCTAATATAGTATCATATCTAAAGATTGAGGTTCAAATCCTATCACACTCATTTGTTAACCATGTTCATATTCTATGGATGCTCTGATGTTTGATAAATATATATAATATGTTATCCACTCTTTTTTATCGGAAGATCAAAAATTAATATCGGATATCCTTTTTAAGGAATTTGATATGCTAACATTTTCATTAGATTGGTAGAGAGCACATCGTAATGATCTCATTATTTATAGTGATAAATTTTAGTGAACTAGACATTGTAGATTTTTATCCTCACGACGAGGGGCTTTTCATGTAAAAATTTGGTGTCCTTATTGTCAAATTGATTAATTTTGGTTTATTACTTAGTTTATTAGTGCCAAATTTATTGCAAAAAATGAAGAAAGGTGCAGCATATTAGCCCTAATTATTCCTAACATTATGCCATGTATAGGAGATGAATGTTCACCTGTTGGGAGAAGCATCAATATGTGCCATGGTGTGTGTGTGAGAGAGAGAGAGAGAGAGAGAGAGAGAGATTATACTTTAAGTTGCACTTAAACACAATTAAATCAACTTATCTAAACATTTTAATTCCTATAGTTTCTTTTCTTCCATATAACTATCCAAAAATATGAAGAAAAAAAAAAAAAAAAAGCAGCAGCAAAAAGTTAAACACTTTTTCTAGCATAACAGGAGCATGTATTCAATCAATTCAAACCTCTTATTTCCTACAGTCTTCACCTATTCTTCTAAGAATTTCCTATTGAATCAGCCACATTCAAATTGGCCGTAGGTTCGATTTGTCTTAATTCTCTGACCGATGAACCTCGTAATTCTTCTGCAAGCACTTCCATGGAATCCGTAACTTCAGCCTTATATACATAGAACTTTGTCATGACCAAAAAGAAGATAAAATTGAGGAAGTTGAGTATAGCAAAAAATGCATAATAGTAGTCCAAATGCGAGGCGTTGAGGTTGTTTTTAATCCACTCGTCACCTCGATTCTTAGTAACGTGAGAAACCGTGGAAAGAAGAAAGCTACTGAGGAAGTTCCCAACACCAAGACTTGTCATAGCATAAGATGTCCCAAGACTCTTCATGTTCTCCGGTGCTTGGTCATAGAAGAACTCGATCTTAGCCACTTCAAGGAACGCATCAGCCATCCCCATAAGCACGAATTGAGGAAGTAAGATGAAGATCGTAAGTGGAACTTGGCCCCCACTTTGGACTAGTCCATGATCTTTGGCAACACTTAGTCTGTATCTTTCTATGAACGAGGAAACGAGCATGATTATGATATGAATAACCATGCCGATTCCCATTCTTTGAAGAAGAGATATTCCTCTAGGGTTTTTAGTCCATTTCCTCATTATGGTGACAAAGAAGCGATCATAGAGAACCACATTGACAAGCATTGAGATCGTGACAAATGCTTGTAAGCTTGCAGGGGGGATTTTGAAGTTGCCAATGTGCCTGTCAAGAGTGGTGCCTTGCTTGACAAAAAGGGTGTTGACTTGAGCAACCATTGTGCTCGGAATAAACGTCGTGGCCAATATTGGTAGCATGCGTAGCATTTGTTTAGTTTCCTCTACTTCAGTTACTGAGCGTAGCATCCATGGACTAGTAGACCCTGTCTTCACACAAGCCTTGTTGAGTAACCTGCATGAAAACATAAAGTCATCAATAAAAGCAGTAAATAATTGTAAATTTCTAGAAGTGAATGTTCAAATTTTCAGTTCAAACATAATACTATGGCCACGAATTCCTTAAGACCAGACATAATATGGATAGGTTACAACATAAAAAAGTTATGCAACAAAAGATCTGGTGAGATGAAAATTCGAAGCTTATGAGAACAAACCTTAAGGTTGGTGTTGAATCAATTCTATATTCACCAGCCTTAGTGTACACTTCCAAGTCAAGTTCATAGAGCTCTTTAGGGTCACTAGGAACAGGAACATTCCATTTCCTTAAAGAAGCAACAATGACCCTAGCCATTCTTGTGAAGGGGCTTCCACTGGGGACCTTGTGCCTGTAAAATGGTGTACCTGACAAAAAGATGATAATGGATATGGCAAGCCCAACAGTAGGAAGCCCGTAGCCCAAAGTCCAGCCTACATTGTCCTGAATGTACACAAGAACGGTGTATGCAAATAGGGTTCCAAAGAAGATGCTAAACATCCACCAGTTGAAGAAGGAAAGCTTGTGAGCTTTCTCTTTTGGGTCGAACTCGTCGAATTGGTCTGCTCCGATTGTTGATATGTTGGGCTTGGTCCCGCCAGTTCCAATGGTCAGGGTGTAAAGCGCGCCGAAGAAGACGGCTAGCTGAAGCGTGGAGGCCCGTTTGCAATCAGCGCCATTGGTATTTGAACATGGGGGTGGTTTAAGTGCAGGGACTGAGACTGCTAGTGTTAGGAGAGACATTCCCTACAATCAAGTCGAAACATTGAAATGGGGTCGAGGGTATTATTGTAAATAAGGGAGGGTTTAGGGGCAGTCTAGGTAATTGAAAGAAAGTACAATGCAAAAGGAGAAAGGAGAAGATTTCCCCTTTTTTTTTTTTTTGGTTGAAACAAAGAGAGCGAAAACTGAAGACCCGGGACCATCCCACTAGGCTTACACCGCATATCTTTCTCCAAAATCATTTAATTTGTTTTCTCTAAATCCTACTTAATAAAGTCTTATTCTGAATTTTTATCTTTTGTTTTTAGTGTTATATTTATAAAATAAATAGTCCTAGTTATATTTGTATTAGAAAGAAACTAAAGGTTAATCAGCTTCGAGATTGAAACAAGTTTCTCCTTTATTAAATTAAAATAAAATCTAGAATTACTTATTTAAATTAATTTTAAATTTTGGATAATTTCAAAAATAATCAAAATTGGAGATGAAAAATTCTCTTTTAGGCTAAATCCTCCCATTAATCCCAACTCGCCCTCATACATACATACACACAGAGAGATGTCACTTGGTGCCAGGGAAATATATCACAACCTCCTACAGTGATTGATTCCGTAATTTGAAATTTAAATTTTGCGTAATCAAAAAAAATGAGGAAGATTTCACTTGGTGTTATGTATTCTTTTTCATGGAGCCATCCGAGGACCCACCCAAAAAACAAATGGACCCAATCGAGGACAGACCAAGTTCACCTAGCGATGCATACAAGAAAAGTCGTTGATAGTTCAAAATAGTCCCAAAAAAAATACTAAATGCAACCACTTTTGGAGACTTTTGTAACCTTTCTCAAATTAAATATTGTACTTTAATAATTTTATTGTTATTATATTTTTATTTTTATTTTCATGTGATCGAAATTAAATATACGAAGACTCAAACTAAAAGTTTGTCATAAGAAGCTCGTAGGAACATCTTTTGAGTAACAATTTTTATTTTATAATGTTTTAAGGGATAATTTAATGATATAAATTCTTTTTTTTTTAATTTGATAATTTTATATTTAAATCTATATAATAAAAAAAAGTTTCTATTTTATAACGAGAGAGAGAGAGAGAGAGAGAGAGAGAGAGAGAGAGAGAGAGAGAGAGAGAGAGAGAGAGAGAGAGAGAGAGAGAGAGAGAGAGAGAGAGAGAGAGAGAGAGAGAGAGAGAGCAATGGTGAGGTGAGATAAGAACCGAAGAGATTAGGTTTGTAATAAGAACCGAACAGATTAGGTTTGTAATCTCTGGAATGAGAGGAGAGAGAGGAGCAATGGTGAGGTGAGATAAGAACCGAAGAGATTAGGTGTGTAATAAGTCGGCCTCTGCTTTCTGTCACACTGATATGACTCACTAAGGAAACAAGACCAAAAGATTACAATCAGGTGCAGAAAAACATACCAAAAGATAGATGCCGGATGCAATCACGAACGTGTAATAACGGCCAAGATGAGCATCAGCAACATAAGCACCGAGAATGGGAGTCATCCAGATGGTCCCTGCCCAATTGGTGACGTTGTTTGATGATTTGACCGTTCCTTGGTGTAGCTTTGTCGTCAAGTAGACGAACAAATTTGACGAGATTCCATAATATGCCATCCGTTCAAACACTTCATACACTGCAACCCGTCAAACGTAAAAATGTCTTAGAAAAATCTCGGCCGTCCGATTGTATGCAACATGTCCAATGGATGACTTGACAAGATGTGGGCCCCAGGTAATAATGCTCGGATTGGTCTATGGAGATTCACTTGACGAGTAATTTTCCTTTTTTTTTTTTTTTCATTTGATGGCTTCGTGAAAAGATAGAAACATGAAAACATAAAAATAGGAGTAGAGCAAATGATTTAAATAAAACATATACTAAAAAATGAAAAG
The DNA here is from genome assembly GCA_033439265.1 of Dillenia suffruticosa. Lineage (NCBI taxonomy): Eukaryota > Viridiplantae > Streptophyta > Magnoliopsida > Dilleniales > Dilleniaceae > Dillenia > Dillenia suffruticosa. Next base: position 16,136,153 of record JAVTVX010000001.1, read on the forward strand.
GTTGAACAAAAATAAATAAATCTCAAGCAGCCGATAAATTTTTTTTATTATACACTGTTATTTATAAATTGTATCATAGTTTTTTTTTTTAAATAAAAGAAGAAAAATATTAAAGGGTAATTTCGGAATCAAAATAATTGATTTCTACAAATTTGGTTCAAACTTGATTTGGTAAAATTCTACAATCTGTATCGTGTTAAAATTTTTGAAATTTTATAGTTAATTTAGTTTACTATATCATTTTCCCAGCCTAGATCTGTGCTTGATATCTAATTTCGGTTCAGGAAAAAAAAATAAAAGGAAAAAGTAATTTAGAAATGATAATTCTTTTATTTTTTATTTTTCTTTTAAGTACTCCGAAATTTAAATATTTATGCATAAGGGGACAACCAATCATTTGAAGTTCTTTATGTTCTGAAGGCGAAAAAAAAGATTACTGATTCTTAGCTAGATTTTGTTTTTTTTTTTTTATTTTATTTTATTATGCTATTCATTATCTTGATTATCATTTTTTATTAATAAATAGCTTGTAAATTCTGTTTCCGCCGCTTTCTCTGATTCTCAGAAAAGGGATCACTTTCTACTTTCCATGGGCCCAAGAAGTACCTGGTCTTGTTTACTAGAACTGGATTAGCATGGAACCCCCAATAGTCAAATTTTAGGTAATAATGCAAAAGGTTATTTATCAGCATCACCAAAAATCAGAGAAAAGAAAAAATGAAGTTACTCCCTATCTTCAAGGAGGGCAACTAAAAAGCAAAAGGGTATGGCATGAGAGAGAGAGAGAGAGAGAGAGAGATGGGAAGAGAGGAAATACCAACAATGAACCAGCAAGCTCTCCAACCACCTCTCTTGGATCTAAGGACAGGGTTGCCTTTGAGATCAACAGTCCCATCTTGTGTATACCCATTACCCCCTTCTTCCAAAGCCATATGGCCTAATGTTTTAAGTGAAGAACGGGTTTCCCTTCAGGTTCTAAGGTTCCATATTCCCTTTTATAGACCTTATCCGTTGACCTAAATTTTTCACGAGTAATTACCATTTTTGCCACCGACTCGGTGTTTAAAACAATATAAAGCAGTATCATGTATTTAAATTTTTTCAGATTAAAAAAATAATAACGTATTTGTCATTATAGATTCAGACTTAGTTTAATAATATTCATTTTAGGAAACAATTTTTTTAATTTTAATTTTCCAATATAAATTGAAAAATGCAGTGTGACAAACTGTATTATTAAATCTGGTAAATTATACTTTTTTTTCCCTATGGTTTGAATCAAATTCACATATTATTTTTATGGTAAAAAATATCCATTTATTTATTGTGGTTTTCAAAAAAGGTAGGAAATAACGAAAATAGTCAGATTTTACGAAATTTGAGGATCACGCCTGAAAAATATTGAATTCACCTGTAAAACTTTTTTTTTTCAAAATTACCCCCCAATCTTCTGACATTCTCTCTTCTCCCTCCTGTCTCCTCTCCACTCCTCTCCGCTGTCGCCGGCAGCAGCCGTGGCCACTGTCGAAATCAAGCTCTAACGGCAGCAAACAAACCCATTTTTCTCTCTCCTCTCCTCTCCTCTCCTCTCCTCACCAACGGCAGCAAGTACAGTGGACAGCCCAAGGATGAACTCTTCGGGGAAGATTTTGTTCCAGGGGTTAGAGAGAAACTCAAGCTTGCGGAGCAGCTTCAATGGCGGCCCTAGATTCAAGTATCGAGGAATGGAGAGATCGTATTCAATGGCGGACCCAGGGCTCACCGAGTTACTCCGGTTTTCAATGTTCCGGTTTGTTCATTAAGAGGGTCTCTCTCTCTCTTCAGCCATGGCCGTCGTCCACGCCCCTCTCCTCTCTCTCACTCTCTCATATTTATGTTGGCTGAGTTTAATTTGGTGATTAGTGGCTTCCTTACGGCAGCAGCTCTGGCTTTCAAATATCACTACTACTACTCCCCCAATCTATTGCGTGTGCTCTTTGCTGCTGTATGCTACTCTGTTTTTCTTCAAAGCAGTGTTTTTCCAACCTGGGTTTTCTTCGAGCAGTGTTTTTCTTAAAAATAATAATAATAATAATAATAAGGGATATAATGGACAATTTATGAGTCACCATTACATTTCCCTTACATCTCCATTAATTTTATAAATTCCGTGGATTTGTCACAATTTTTTTTAATCACAGAGGATAAAGGATAAGTCAATATTTTTAAACCACGGATTTATATATGAATTTCGGTCAAATTAAAAGAGAAAAAATTCTATAATTTACCCTATTAAATCTCTTTATTTTACAGAGTTTAATCTCAGGCAATGCCCTTCACAGTCCCAAAATTTAAAAAATAATAAAAAATAAAAAAGGCATGCCCCCATGAAAAATAAACAAGGTTGGCTTTTATTAATAAGTTTATACAGTTTTTATTTTTATTATTATTTTTTTTTTGTTATTGTGTGTACAATGAGTTTACCTGCGTATTTTAATGTTATTAGTAAAAATAAATAAATAAACCGACATGTTTATCGGAACTTATTCTTTCCTGTGCCAAAGCAAATTAGTGTCGTTGGATTGTAGAATTAGATTGCACAAATGCTATGCCTTGAATTCCTAGTTCTTACTATTGGAGACCGTGAAGGCTGAATAATGATTTTAGTGCTTTTTATTATTATTATTATTATTTCGAAATCTTTTCATTCCTTTTCTATTGTTTATATATCTAGAAAGTGTAAGGGTATATGGCCTATTGTTTGGCCAAGCATGGGATGGGATGGATAAATATTTAGAATTTCCTTTTTAATTTTAACTTCTTTTTTGAAATTTTCCTCCTCCATTGATGAAACAAGGTTTTTTTTTTTGTAGGGCATTACTACTTGCCTCTCCTATATTTTGGGAAACATCGGTTAAAATTAATGAATTGATTTAAAATTCATATAATTTGTTTAAATTAATAAAACAAAGATGACATTAAAGAATAAAATTTTCAAATTATAAAATTTTTGAAATTCAAATGAAAAATAAATTTTTAAAACTCATTTGTAAAATTTTTAATTCTAAATATAATTTTGATTATCAAATACAATCCAAACGTCGCTTACAACTTCCCTTATGGTTGAGTTTACTAAATTTTCTCGAATTTGGTCGACAACAAGATGCCAACCGCACAACAACCTTGCCTTTACCCCACGTTGATTCTAACTACACAACCACCTTGCCTTTGCCCTACATTTTCTCCAATTCTTTTTTTGTTCCTCGACTCACTACCAAGCATGCAATCAATGTGAGAGATCTATTTTATTAACTACAAATGGCCAAAAAGAACGAAACTTGGAACATCCCTCCCCCTTCCGCAGTATACAGGACGGCAAATATATATATAAATGTGTGTGTATAGCATATATATATATATATATATATAATGGTTAGTTAATCCTTCGTTTGCAGTTTATAACTTTGGAAGGCCATATACTTTTGGACGATAGAGAGAGAGAGAGGGGGGGGCACTTCCATCTTTCATTTCTGAACAACTGAAAATTATGATGTGCTCAAGTTGCCTTTTAGGTTAAGGAAGATAAGCAGTACATCTTATGTCACACTTTCCCTAAAAAAAAATTATCATAGTATAACCTAGTAACTGAGAAATGAAAATTTATAAATTCCTTTTTGTTATTGAAATTTCAGGATTCATTGTGTCCGTGATCACTGTAGAAATGAAATGGCTATTGAAGAGCTGAGGAAGAGGAATTGTTGGACAACTTTGGACGAGATATTCCAAGCAGTGGGCAGTATATATCTGTGTTATTGACAGAGGCACTAAACTTCTTGTTGCCAACACATACATGGATTCCAGTTGTGCAGTTCTGAAACATCTACCACCGAGTGTAGGACACATTTCTTAAATTTGTTGACAGAGGTATTGAACATTTCCATGAATTTTGTTTTCCCTCGTACAGCTAATAATTTTGTTGTTGTGTATTTATAACTCAAGACTAACTAATATTTGTTTGATTCCTTTAATAGAACAGTAAATTTTTCGCCATGCGCGCAGCATTGCGCCATTGCCTTATTTCCTTGGTCTAGGTAACAAACAAGTTGGAAATACCCCAAAAAAAGCACATTTTTGCTTCTGTCTTTGGCTCGCATCTGCCTCTTCTTGTCATCTTGAGCCATTCATTTCCTTCCTCCTTATAAATGCTTACTTGAAAATACAAGTTATGGAAGTTCAATCGAATTAATTTATTAATTCAGGAAAATAGAATTTTGGTATTCACTAAATTATGGAAAATAATTGAGAAAAACTTTAAAGTCTATATCTAAAATAGTGGTAATATGTTGCATATATAACAATATAGCATTAGTGCATTACTAAATGATGGATTAATTTACTATTTTAACTTAGACTTGAAATATTCAAATTTATCAATTCCATTTAATTGCAAAACACATTAATTCAAAATTTAATGGAAAGATTTAATATCGTGATACTAAAAAATTAGTATTTAAATTCAAACATATTAAATATCCAATGCTAATAGTGGAATCAAACAATGATGAGTTGGAAAAATAAAATATAGAAAGAGAAAAGAGCTACAAGAAGTTGGTATTTCTATAGGCATTGAATGAGAAAATCCAATGCTAATCGTGATTCTAGGTTCGAATCCGCTTGATTATATCTTATTGTACCAAAAAAAAAAAAAGAGAGAGAGAGAGAGAGAAGGGGGGGGGGAGGGGCTGTGAACTGCTGCCGGGACTAATCCTAGTTTTTAATGTTTTGAGCGTGGGATTGCATGAATAATTTGTTTTATATAGTAAACAATCAAGAGTGCAGGAGAGAACTACTCATCATGTAGCCAGACTGAAATTATAAATGTTAATAATCTTTTTGCATTATTTCATGATTTATATAATTTTTATCGCTATTTTACTAATAAATACGCAACTAAAAGAAATTCCACTTCTAGGGTACTGTTAAGTCTCGGATTTTTGTTTGGAGCATTAGTGACTATCATCAGATAAATTAGTAACCAGGATCGTATAGTTAATGTTGAACAAGCACAAATCTCTCTTCAATCGGGTTTGAAGACTCTCTTTTACAAATAATTTTATTTAATTAGATTATAACTCAAAATTTCTTCATTACCGGTAAGTACACCCCAGGTGAATTGTGTTCACCTTCATGGCAAGCAACATGTTGTACTATGGAGATTTTCGTACGAGGGATAATGCAGAGAGGCTTATATTAAGGTTGCATGAGCCTGTTAACATAAGAAATTTAGTTACAATAATTGAACCTCCATTGAAATTATGAAATATCAAGATACATGTGATATGTTGAAGGACCGGTTTCAACCAATGTTTTATGAGTGCAGTGGTCGGATATTAAATTCTCTTAATCAAAATCTTGATTTCGAGTATTGGAAATGAAAAAACAGGTATTCGGAGAGACAACTTTTAAATAAATTCTATACTATTTGAACCGGATTTAGTTAGATTGTAAATACACAAGCATCAAGAAGGGGTCAATTTCAATACTATTAACTAGGTGCCTTATTGTTGCATGGAAGGCAAAAGGGTCTCAGCCTTCAATTCTTAACCTATCAAAGTATTCAATTAAATGCAAGGACCTTTTTAGGAGAAAATATCTCACACAAGCAATAAGTTTTTTTTATCCTCTTTCATATGGTGATTTTTATTTTGCTTTAATAGGAGGTTTGTGGGGGACGACCAGATAAACCAAATCACTACTAGAACTGGAATTCGCTCCATAGAAGAAAGCCATCAAATGCGTTAGACTATTGCCTAGTAATGCATAAAATTACTTATTTTGAATAATGATTTACCAATTCTTCGTCTTTGATGAAGAGTTAGAGCTTTGAGAGATACTTTGATCCATTCCATTAAGTTAAGTTGTACATGTTATGAAAGGCAAAGTTGGAAAAGTAAAAGTTATGTTTAACTAAGATTGGTCAGAACTCCCCTAATATTATTTTTATTAGAAAATTTTGATTTTTATGATAACATTTTGTACATTTAGCAAAATTTTTTAAATTTAGTTAAAAATGGGTTTGCAGAGAGAAATTAACTACATTCTACAAAATTGGTTCAGTGTCCAACCAATGAATCAATCACGTTGTTTGGATTCCTCTCTGCTAATTTATAACCTAAGGTGCTTCATTCTACAAAACATATGACATTCTTGCAATTTATCATAATAAGGAATAATTTAGGAGCCCAACTTCACTCTTTTTATTTGGCAATCAAAAGTGATAAAAATAGATTTATGGGTCCAAAGCTAGCATGCCAATTTAACATTTATTTTAAGTTCTAATGGATAAACCTAAACGTATAAATCATTTTTTTCTCTAGTTAAAACTAGTGATGCATAAGTCGGTCTCTATTTGTTTAATATGCATAATTTATAATTATTAGATACATATTAAATTTATAGACATACTGAATAACTATTTGCAAAAATTTTTACTATTACTTTTAAAAATATAAATAATTTTGTCTAGAAATAGAGTTAAAATATCCTTTTTTCTAATTTAATCCCACTTGTAGTTGAATTGGGGTTGAGAGTTAGAAAATGGGAACTTCATCTCTCGTTGGTTGGCCTAAACAAAGACTTATATTCCTTGCTGCAATAATTCTCTTATAAGAAAGAATTTTCAACTATTAAATTTAATTGTTAGCATATTTATAAATTTTGATGATAAATAAAACAAAATTAGATTAATTAAGAAAGGTAATTGTTAGCTAAAACATAAAATAGCTAAAATATAAGGAGTAGTCGATGTGTCTCTTAAACTAATGGACTCAATAGATAAACATAAGAATGAATATAAGACTAGAAAGTCAGACACATTTGAAAGGGTAGTTAAGAGGTCATATAGAACAAGTCGACTAAATCTTTAAATATTTATTAATCCCATAATAAGAAAAAATAACTATCACTAATAGTGAAATAATAGTTCTACTCAAGCAAGCGAGTTGAATAAAAAATGAGTTATTTAAAATATTGAAAATTCAAATTTGACCAACTCGCTAAAAACTAAATACTCAAAAATATGAGTATTTAAAATATCAATAAAATCAGAATAAAAAATAATGATATTTGTTCCCCACGTATCAATTAACTTAAAACCTATTTTTTAAGAATTTTTCTAAATTATTAGATCTTATAACAAAACTCATCCAAAGTGAAACTCAAAATCAAAACTGGAAATTTATTTTTTGAAGGACATGTTGACTTTTTATTACTAAAAAATAGATTTTGAAATAATTTTTATTGGGGGTATTTTATTATTTATATGTAATATCTTAAATAAATAGAGATATAAAAACTCAAATGTAAAAAATGGACACTTATTTAAAAAATTATTACTGAGTCAATAAGATTAGTTCTGAATCCTATCGACCCAACATAACTTGATCATTTCATCTAGTATCCAGGTCGACCCACGGTCTTTCAGGTCAACCCATGCTCCTCTCAAGTCGACCCATGCTCCTCTTAGGTCGACCCAAACCTATTTCAGGTTGACCCAAACATGCTTTAACTCGACCCAAAACTCATCTAGGTCGACCCAAGCATTATCTTGGTCAACCCAAACTCGTTCTCTAGGTCGACCTACACACAAATGTCGACCCAAGCAAACACATAGGTCGACCTAAAGAATGAACATCTCAGAACATAGGTAGACCCATAGATTAATATAGGTTGACCCAAGCCCATAAGGAATGAACCTCACAACAAAAGCTGACCCAAAAGCTATATAAGTCAACCCACATTCACATTTATGTCTCAATAGCCTAAAAATTTTAAATTTGAATCGACCCAATATATATTCAGGTCAACCCTAAGCAGACACACTTTTATTTAAAATGTTCAACACATGATTATTGGGTTCTGATTAATCTATCCAATCAAACTTAATTATTAAATTATATTTTCATGAGATCTAACAAGCTATATGCAGGAAAAGCAAGTTTTTCTTTCATAAAACAAAAAGGGACTATCCAAAAGAAACAAAGCAGTTTCTCATTAGTCAAAATACAACAATAGGCAAAAATATTTAATGAAAAACAACTGAAGCATTAATGAGCAAGCATTAATGTCTAACGTTCAAATTCATCAACTTCACAACAACTCTCTTCAATTCGTTTATAAATGTCAAAGTAGAGGAGAAATAGGAGCGGATGACTAATGACTCACTGATAAATTAATCAACAAATGTATAAAATGCACATCCTCTGTTTCTGACTTTGCTCTTTCATCTTTCATCTTTCTTGAGTGCAATTTCATGTAAGCTTAAATTTTGTCACATCTGAGGATTGTAATCTTACTCTTTGTAACATTTTACTTCTTTTATACTGAAAAATTTCAAAGACCGTTGAAGGATTCACAGTTTGAGATTTAGAAAGAGAGAGAGAAACAACTCGAGTTTGGTTGGAAAGTTAGTACTGTGGATAAACACCATAAATGTCTAATTTGAACATGTAATCAAATTTGTACTATTGAGATAATAGTGAAAAATCCATAATGATGTCTAGGAGTAGATGTACATCGGATTTGGTGAAATCACTATAAAAATCCGTGTATTCCTTGTGTTTTACTTTAATTGTTATTCTCCAACAATCTTCTTAAACCTTTCTCAATCAAAACATCTTAAAAAAACCTATAAAGTGTCATACAATCTTGTTGGAGGTGGATCTAAACTCCATAGATGAGGGTTCTGCTGACTCGAATGGGATGACTGGTTGCTTGGAGATCTTAATCGATGAGATTTGTAAAAGATCACCGAAAGGTATTCTAGAGGGGAGATTTCGACACTCAAGTCAGAGAACCGTTTTTTAAAAGAGAAAGAACAAATTGAAAGAGAGAGATAACTCTATGCCCTTGTGTGTTTTGTATGAGTTCTCAAGGGTGGAGGGACTTATCTGATCGGTCGAGTAAATGCAGTATATATAAGTTACAAGCTAGTTCCATATGCTTTTAGAGTATTAAACCTCTAGTTTCCTTATAGAGACGTCCCAAGATTTACGGAAATTGAACCAAATCTTAGGAGATCCGGAGACTTACCAAGTGGAGGAAATTAAAACTTGCAAGGAGATTGTTTTCTTTATCGAAGAGGATTCAAGGACTTCCTAGTTTTTTTTACGAGATTCTATTCTCGTATTTTATGGAGAAACAAATATTACTCCAAACTCACCTAGCATTGAATATCAAGGAGGTTCAGCTACTGAACGAGATTCGATCATTGGACACTAATCAGGAAAGGTGCATTTGTGTAAACGATGCTTCTCGATAGGTTCACAACACGTCTTATTTTTTTAGCCCAAGACCCGTGTCATACGCTAATAGGCTCTTGGTCCATGTAACATCATTTGCCCGCTACTCCTCGTGTCATTTTAAAGAAGAGGAAAACGACATGAGGAGTATGTTGGTAGGCTGTTACCTAAATGATCAAGGGGACGTTAATGAAGATATCCACCAAATAAATGACACCAAAATAAACACTTCGTGGGAAGTTGGAAGACTTGAATTCTTCATTCATTGCGCATGTCTTCCATTGGGACGTTTCAGTTGCTACCAATCGTGAGGATCACGCCTTCGTAACTATAAATAGGGGTGAAGACTTCGGTATTCGCCACAAAGTGATTTTGAAAGATTTGAAACTGACTTCTTGAAATCTCTTCGCTGTGACCTAGTACACCTTAGAGATAATTCGATCATATGCTTTATACCTCAAAACTTAGTATGTTAGAAAGCTTCTGCCGACATAAGGTGTCATCAAGTGTAGGGCTGTCAACATAAGGCGCCAACATGATGTCTAGGATTCTGGCATTATAGTGGGATTTGTTGGGGCTTCTCGAGAATGCTGGCTTTGGATACAGAGAGATCTTAACTTGGACAAGAAATGTTTTTGTTCACAGTGGAAGTTCTCTTTTCAAGGTCAGAATTGTCGAAATCAGAATCATCGCCTAGCCTTCAAGAACAGCTAGTGGCAGAGGGTCTTTCCTCAGTCTTTTTCGGGTCGGGCGATAAGAGAAGTTAGGAAGTCAAAGAAAGCCGAACCGTAGGAAAGTTGTGAAACTTGATGCATATTTTCTGTCTCATTTTGGTAAACTTATACCTTCTACAATATTCTTCCCGACTTCTCTTGGAAAATTTTCACAATTTTGCTTCTATTGTATGATGTTTCTTTTGCACCATTCGGTGTCTTGTACTTCTCGTTATATCCGTATCTATTTCGTCTTGTAATAATATCAAGTGAATTCTTTCCTCCTTTGAGATTGTATTGCATGGATGTCTTGTACCCACAATGTTAATAATAATAATATTCTTTGATTTGTTTAATTGGTCTCCTAGTTCATATGTCTAACACTTGCTAACCTGTCTGTTTAGGAGTCATGTTCCTTATTCACTATACGATATGATCGGTAGGACATCAAAGATAAAAAGAGAGAGAATAAATCTCAATGATAGGATAGATTGTGTCTACATATTCAGGAGTCATGTTCCTTATTGACGATACGCTACATTCGATAAGATACTCGAGAAAGAAAATCTCAACGATAGAATAGGCCCTGCCTACCCGTTCAAGAGTCATGTCGTTTATTAATGAAACACGACGTTAGATAAGACATTCGAGAGAGAGAATCTCAATGATAAAATAGGTCGTGCCTACCCGTCCCGGAGTCATGTTTCTTATTGATAACACACTACGTTTGGTAAGACATTCGAGAGAGAGAACACTACAAAAAAACAGCCTTTTAGCCACAAATTTAGCGACGAAAATTTTAAAAAATTCGTCGCTAAAAACATTAGCGACGGATTTAGCGACGAAAAATTTTTCGTCGCTAATAACGCGTCGCAAAAATTTAGCGACGGAAATTAGAAATCCGTCGCTAAATTTAGCGACGAAAATCGAAATCCGTCGCTAATTTTAGCGACAAATAATTTTTCGTCGCTAAAATTCGTCACAAACTTTAGCGATGAAAAATTATCCGTCGCTAAATTAGCGACATAAAAAAAATCCGTTGCTAAATTTAGCGACGAAAATCTAAAATTCGTCGCTAAATTTAGCGACAGATATTTTTTGTCGCTAAAATCCGTCACTAATTAAGGGGAAAAAAAATCTGTAATAATTAAAAAATCCGTCGCTAAATTCAGCGACGGATTTGGAATCCGTCACAAAAATCCGTCACAAAAATCCGTCGCTGATTTCAAATTCAAATGTTCGAGGAGGGCACGTGTCACCCGAGCGCCACCCTTGCCCACCCCGCACCCCGCCCGCCCGAGCGCGTGCCACCTGAGCCAGCCGCACCCCGCGCATGCACTCTTAATTTTCTGGAAAATGCCTTCTGCCTCCTGCCTCCACCGTGTTTCGAACTCCGAACTCCGCACTCCTCCGAACTCATGAATGCAACCTGTAAACCACCGAGCCAAATATATTATTATGATATAAATTTCTTTTTTTATTATTTATTATCTTTATTTCACATTTTTCTAATAATAATAAAATAATATATAATAATAATTTAAAATAATAAATATAATAACTTTTTTTATTTATACCACCAACCTAAAATAATATTAATTAAAAATAATAAATATGATAATTTTTAATAAAATAAAAAATAATAAAATACTAATTTAAAATAAAATAATAAATTAATTAAAAAATATGTTTATATTATATTTTGATTTCTTCTTTTCTCTTTTATCTTATTATCTTATTAATTTTTTTCATTTTTATTTTATTTTTTTAATCCATAATTTAAAAATGGATTACAATATCTCAAAACTATAAAATTATAATTATCAATAAATTATAATATATTAATAATTTAAAAAATCTATATATTTAATTATAAAATATTTTTATTCGTTATAATAAAATTATTATATATTATAATAAAATTATTATATATAAGAAATGAGAGTAGAAAGAAAAAAAAATAGAGATAAGGAAAAAAAAGCGAGAATAAAAAACAAAGAGGAGGAAAAAAGTCACACAACAACACCCGTGGTGCAGTGGTAACATGTCTTTGAGGTTGAGATCCAAGTCCAAGGTTCGAATCCCATCAACCACAGATTTATTTAAATTTTTTGTGACACGCCCCAGGCAGGCGCGCGGGCGCCCGCCTGGGCGCCCGCCTGGGCGCCCGCCTGGGCTGCCTGGGCGCCCCAGCAGGCAGCGCCTGCCTGGGCGCCCAGGCAGGCACGCCCCAGCACGCACAGGGCGCGGGCGCCCGGGCAGGCAGGCGCCCGTGCGTGCAAGGGCCGGCGCCCGTGCTATATTAATATTTAATTAAAAAATTTATATTATTAAATAAAATAAAACAAATAAAATAAAATTACCTATACAATAATAAAAAATATTAAATCAAAAAAAAGAAAAAAATAATAAATTAATTAAAATATATATATAATTTAAATAAAATAAAATATATGGTTTTTTTTAAAATGTAAATTAAAATATTATAAACTAATAATATGATTTGTTAATATAAAATAATAAAATAAAATAAAAATAAAATAAAATTATAATTAAAAGAAGATAAAATTCAGCGACGGATTTGGAATCCGTCGCTGATTCAGTGACGGATTTCCAAATCCGTCGCTGAATTTATTAAAATAAAATAAAAATAAAACAAAATTCTAATTATTGAGCGACGGATTTGGAATCCGTCGCTGAATCAGCCACGGATTTGGAAATCCGTCGCTAAATTAAATTCGGTTGTTAAATTAATTTTTTAATTTAAATATTATATTAATATTTTATTTTATTTAATTATATATAAAAAACCTATTTAGCGACGGATTTCGAATCCGTCGCTGAATCAGCTACGGATTTAGAAATCCGTCGCTAAACCATGGTTGTTAAATTAATTTTTTAATTTAAATATTATATTAATATTTTATTTTATTTTATTATATATAAAAAACTTATTTAGCGACGAAATTTGCAATGAAAAATTTTTTTGTCGCCAATTAGCGACGAATTTAGTCACGAAAATTTTTTCGTCACTAATTAGCGACGAATTTAGACATGAAAATTTTTTCGTCACTAATTAGCGACGAATTTTGCTACGAATGATGTGTCCGTCGCTAATTTAGCCACGACTTCCTTTTCGTTGCAAATTTTGTGGCAAATTATCGACGAAAAAATTTTTGTCGCTAAATTCGTCGTAAAATAGCGACGAATTTTTTCCGTCGCGAAAATCCGTGGCTAAAACCGTGTTTTTTTGTAGTGGAATCTCAAAGATAGGATGGGCCATACCTATCCGACCGGGAGTCATGTCCCTTATTTACGACACACTATATTTAGTAAGATATTCAAGAGAGAGAATTTCAATGATAGGATAGGCCAAACCCACCCGTTGGGAAGTTATGTCCCTTATTGACAATACGCTACATTCGGTAGGATATTCAAGAGAGAGAATCTCAACTATAGGATAAGCCATGCCTATCTTCAGGAAGTCATGTCCCTTATTGATGACACGCTACATTCGGTATTGCAAATCAATAAACAAATATATTAAAGAACCACAATGGTCTTACCTAACTATTCGGTCAAAACTGAGGGAGTGGTTGTCATTACTGATAGTAGATGCGCAAGTTTTCATAATTTCATGTTCTCGGCACGATGGAGCCATTTAGGCGATTAAAACAATATGTTCCTAGTCGGACTTCTGAGTATACTTGATAAGATCCTTCCCAATTGAGCGTGAGCTTCCCACCTGGCTGGGGTTATCCAGTAGCCTCTATCTTCCTTAGTACCTGATCTCTAGGCTTGAATGTCTTGGCCCTGACCCATCTGTTATGATATCGTGGCATCTGCTACTGGTAAGTTACCATCCGAACGGATGCGGTTTCTCGTAAGTCGAGGAACAGGTCTAGCCGTTCACGTAATGTTGACTCGTTCTGACCAGGCTCATATTGATCTACTTGGAAAGAGTGGATACCGATTTCCATTGGTATTACTACTTTGCAGTCGTAGGTCAAACTGAATGGTGTTTCTCCCATTGCCCTTCGGGGCATTGTTCTGTAGGTTAATAGGATGCCATAGAGCTTTTTCACCCAATGCTTTTTGACTTCATCCAATGAAGCCTTCAGTACTTGTAAGATTGTTTGGTTCGTCACTTCAGTAAGACCATTGGTTTGAGGGTACACGACGGAGGTGAATCGATGTTAGATTTCCAATTTGTTATAGAAGTCTTGAAAGTTTTTGTTGTTGAACTACTTCCCGTTGTCGGTTATGATAACGTGGGGCATGCCAAACCTGGTAATGATGGATGTCCACATGAAATCTGGTAATGATGGATGTCCACACGAAATTTTGTATTTTGCCAATAGTTATCTAAGCTAGCAGTTCAACTTCCACTACTTGGTAAAATAATCGATCGCTATGATGAGAAACTTCTGCTATCCGGTGGTATGTGGGAATAGGCCAAGTATGTCCATCCTCCATTGTGCGAATGGCTATGGACTCGCTATTGAGTTGAGCTTGGTGGAGGGCTGGTATGGCATCGATGAGAAATGTTGGCATTTGTCGCACCTTTTAACGTAATCGTTCACGTCGGCCTTCATGGTGGGTCAGTAGTATCCTTGCCGAAGAGCCTTGTTTGCTAGGTTCCGTGTACCTAGATGATTACCACATATCCCCTCATGGATTTCTCTAAACACGTAGTTTCCTTCTTCGATGTTAATCACTTCGTGTATGGGTTAGTATAAGACTTCTTGTAAATGTCTCAATTAATGATGGCATAGAGAGCAGCCTTATGCTTTAACTTGGCAGCTTCGATTGGGGAGTTTGGCAATTGATCGTGCTTCAAATAGATCTCTATTGAATCTTTCCAGCTTAGGGAGTTATCTACTGATAGGACCTGTTCAGACTCGATGATACTCGGGTGTGGTAAACTCTTATATAGACTGTTTAGTCGGTTGCTACCAAATCAGAGCTAGCTAGCTTTGAGAAGGTACTGGCCCGTGCGTTTTCTGATCAGGAGATCTGTTGTATGTCTACTTTGTTGAAACTGCCCACCACCTCTTGCTACTTGGTCAGGTACTTCACCATTATCGTATCCTTAGTCTTGTAAATCCCTTTGATTTGTTTGATGACCAGTTGGCTATCAGTTAAAACTCAAATGTTTCAAACTCCCAGTGATGTGACTACTCATAACCAAGTTTGAAAGGTTTCGTATTTGGATTGATTGTTTGTTGTCCAAAAATCAAAGCGAAAGGGCATATTCGGCTTTGAAATTGTCAGGTCCTATGAGCGTGAGCCCGACTCCATTTCTGAGGAGTTCGATGATCCATTTATGTAAGGAGTCCACTCGAGTAGCACACATTCTTCCCGATCATCGGTGAGAATGTGCTCAATGAGCGGCGGGAGGGTACATTCAAGAATTAAGTCGATGAGGGTTTGACCTTTAACTATTGGCGCCGATTGATATTCAATGTCGAACTCATCTAGTTCGATACTCTACTTAACGAGTTGGCCTGAGGTGTCTCTCATTTGTAAGATCTATTTTAAGGGCTGGTTAGTCAGCACTATGATTGTGTGGGCTTAGAAGTAGGGCCAGAGACGTTTGGCAGTCACGACTAGGGTGAAGGCCATCTCGATAGATCGATAGTTGATCTTAATTTCGTGAAATATGTGGCTCACGTAGTATACTAGTTTCTGTACTAAAAAATAAAGTATCAACGACAGAAATATCTATTGTTGATAGTAAAGATTTCGTCGCTAATGAGTATTAGCGACGGAAATTTTCGTCGTTAATTTTATCGCTGAAAATCTCCCTACTAAATATTAGCGATGGAAGACCATCGGTCGCTAAATTTTTCAACAGATTAGCAACAGAATATTTATGTTATTAAAACTTTTCGTCGATAATCTGTCGCTAATTTCAAACAATATATAAAACTATTAGTGATGAAAATATTTTATCGCTAAAAATTTTATTGTTGATAGCTTTACATAATCCACTAGTACCCGCCCGCCAGCGCGCCCACCAACTCCCTACGCTTGCGCCCACGCAGCCTTGTTTTTTTTTCTTCTGAAAAGTATCAACATGAGAACTCAAAACTGGACACGCAACGAGAGTTTGAGTTGTGAGAACCACTATACCACACTATCATATCTGATCATCTTTTTTTTTTTCTTTGTTATCTTACTCTCACATTTTTTCAGAATAATAAAATAATATAAAATGCTAATTTGTTATAAAATAATTAAATAATAAAATGCTAACTTAAAATAAAATAATAAAAGATTTAAAAAATAAAATAAAATACTAATTTGAAATATTATAAAATAATAAATATGATTTGTTAATATAAAATAATAAAATATAATATAATATAATATACTAATTAAAAAATTAAGTTTAGCGATTAAAAATTTCCATCGCTAAAATTTTCGATATTAAACCGTCGCTGATAGTTTTACATAGTTTTTGAAATCAGCGACGGAAATTTTGCATTGTTAAAAATTTTATCGCTAATCTATCGCCAATAATTTTACATAGTTTCTTTTTTCTTTTTCTTTTTTACCCTAGAGCAGTACACCGACAGATTAGCGACAAAAAAAATCCGTCACTAATTTCTGTCGCTAATCTCTCGTTAAATAACACTATTTCTTCCGATTGCGATCGATTAGTAACGAAAATATTTTCATCACTAATTTTTTTCGTTAATCTCTCGATAATTTTTATCTTTTTTTTATGTAATATCTAACGTTAATTTATCGTAATTCCGATACTATTTACGATAGAATTTTTCCATCGCTAATACCCTTTTTTGTAGTGATATCATAAGAATATAATAGAGTGTTTGGTCAGAAATTGAGAGGTAGAGATAGAGTTTCTCATCGGCGTCAAGCCGAGAGAGGAGAGGAGGGGGCATGAGGAATTTTTTAAGTTGTTCGAATGCCGTTTAGCACTCTAATATGCACATGAACTCCCAAGACTTCTTCAAAGTATCGTAGAGAGACTTGTATTTCTCCCTTACTTTTGACATGAATTGGTTTGGATCCGCAATTCTCCCCGTGAGGCGTTATACTTCCTTTACTGTCCTTGGTGGTGCCATATCTAAAATAGCTTGTATCTTTTCTAGATTCGCCTCAATTGCTCTGTTAGTAATCAGAAAACCCAAAAACTTTCCAGAAGTGATTCCGAACGTACACTTTGCAGGGTTCAATCTCATGTTGTAGCATTCCAACATTTGGAACATTTTTTCTAGATCTGCTATATGATTTTCGGGCTCGTTACTTTTGACTTGCATGTCCCCAACATAGGCCTCCACATTTCTGCCTAACTAGTCACTGAAGACTTTGTTAACTAACTATTGGAAAGCCACACTAGTGTTTTTTAGGCTAAATGGTATTATCTTGTAACAGTAGGTACCAAATTCTGTGATGAAACTGGTCTTCTCTTCATCCTCTTGGGACATGTGTATCTGGTTGTAACCAGAGTATGCATCCATGAGACTCAATAGCTGATGACCAGACGAGTTGTCTACCAACTTGTTGACATTGAGAAGCGGATAGCTATCTTTCGGATACACCTTGTTGAGGTCGGTGAAGTCCAGACACATTCTCCATTTTCAATTGTCCTTTTCGACCATAACTACGTTTTCCAGCCACTTTGGATAGTCCACCTCATGGATGAACCCTACCATTAGGAGTTTGTGGACTTCTTCTTGTATTATGCACTGACATTCAAACACAAATACTCTTTTCTTTTGCTTAACAGGTTTTCAAGTGGAGTCCACAGTTAACCTGTAGACCATGATTGAGGGATGAATGTCTGACATATCTTCTGAAGACCATGCGAAGACTTTAGAATGTCATCAAAAACGTTCCGTTACTGCATTTCGAAGGGGAGTAAGTAGGCGGGCACCAACCTGGTTAGGGCTTCGACTGGTATTGAGTCATGTCTCTATGCTTGAGTGTGTCTACTAAGAGAATTTCTTTTCCTTCATCAATGTTGGGAAAGACCAGAGGAGTGATATCGCCATGAAGCATTGCTACCCCTACGGATGTTTAGAACTTAATATTCATGTGTTTCATGCTTGGTAGTGCCTTAAGACCGTCCAGGCCAGAGCGGCCTAGAATCGCGTTGTAAGGAGATGAAAGTTTTACCATGTGAAAAGTAGTCCTGATAGTGGCATGATGAGGTAGCATCCCCAAGGTCACAACAAGGGGAGTGGTACCTTCCGGGTGTAAATACTCATTTGCGAATCCCTTTATGGGCCCTCTAGGAGGTTAAAGGTGAGATTGGTTGAGACTAATTCGCTGAAAAGCGACCCAAAAGAGGAAGTTCCGATCTACTCTTTGGTTGATGAAGATCCTTTTGACTAGATAGGATCCTATTCCTACAATGATAATTAGCGGATCGTCTCGACTCGTATCGACTCCTATCAGATTGTCATTATTGAAACGATGGTTTGTCTCCTTCTCTTAATCGACATCATGATCATAAGAAGGAGAAGATGGCAATAAGAACTCGAGAAATCAGTCTGTTCCCATGGATACCGCCAATCTGTTGGAGGTGAATCTAGACTCCACAAATGAGGGCTCCGCTGACTCCAACAGGATGACTGGTTGTTTGGAGATCTTGATCGATAAGACTTGAAAAATACCACCAAAGGGTGGTCCGATGGGAGAGACTCCAATACTCAAGTCAAAGAACGGTTTTCAAAAAGAGAAAGAACAGACTAAAAGAGAGAGAGAGCTCTTTATGCCCTTGTTTGTTTCGTGTGAGTTCTCAGGGGAGAAGGGACTTACCTGATCGGTTGAGTAAATATAGTATATATAAGTTACTCGTGCCAATTTCATATGCATCCTGGGTATTAAAACTCTAATTTCCTTATAAAGATATCTCGAGATTTATGAGAATCGAACGAAATCTTAAGAGATCCAGAATCTTGTCAAATGGAGGAAATTAAAATTTGCAAGGAGATTACTTTTCTTATCGAAGAGAATTCGAGGACTTCCTTCTTTGTTACAAGATTCTGTTCTTGTGCTTTATAGAAAAATGAATATTACTCCAAACTGACCGAGCATTGAATACCAAGGAGGTTCAACTATAAAGCAAGGTCCAGTCATTGGACACTGATCAGGAGGGGTACATTCATGTAAACGACGCGTCTTAATAGGTTCACAACTTGTCTTGCTTGTTGGGCCCAAGGCTCGTGTCATACGCTAATAGACTCTTAGTCCATGTAATAACAAATCTATTCACTCTCTTTAAATTATATTTCAACATTATTGAAGGGCAATTCGTTGGTTTGAATTTTAACGTAAAAGTCAATTATGTGTAGCAAGCCTAAGGAGGTCTCCTTTCTACTAAAAATTAGTAATTTTCCCAGCGGAAATTTTCCTACGTTTAAATTTTATGTCCCCAAGAATTTTCTTTTTTTGACATTTTTGTTAAAAATGTCGGTAATAAGAATAAATTCCAACGTTTAAAAGCGAATACGATGGAAAAAGTCATTGACGCCAAATTCGGATGGTGGCGAGAATTTTTTGCCGAAATTTAAGCACTAAACGTCAATAAAACCTTTTACTTTTATCGACATTTAGTGACAAATACATTGGAAAAAGTTATTGGTGCGCAATTCAGATGGTAGTGGGAATTGTGCCAATGTTTTAGTACTAAATATTAGTAAAAATTTTGCCAACATTTGTTTATAAACACAGTTATAATCAATTTTTACTGACGTTTCGTTGAAACTTTGGGATAGAGGGGAGAGAGAGAGAGATATGCCAACATTTATATTTGTAAAAGTTGGAAATTGATGGAGAGAGATGGATATGTTGAAGTTTATACTTATAAACGTCGGGAAAGGATGAGAATATTCATTGGAAAATGCGGTATAATAGGTTTTTCCTAAAGTTTTCGAAAACATAGGTTCTCAAAGCCCACAAATCCCTCTCTTCTCCTCTTTTCTCTCTACTCTCTCCTCATGCTACCATTGCTGCTCATCACACATGACTTTCATTGCCGTTGCTGCCCCGCAGTCAACGAGTTAAACGTTGAAATGTTTACTATCTCTCCTCACGTTTTCAAGTTAAACGTTGAAACATTGCTCACTACCAGAGTTTGCTATCTCTCCTCACGTTTTCTTTTTTTGGTGAACAAGGAGGAGAGAAACAAAACTATAGGCCGAAGCCAAGACCTCTGGGCCTATCAATCGAGGCACTACATTTAAGCCTTAGAAACTTAGTTCCTAAACTATCATTTTGGATCAGATTTGCTATGGAGGAGGGCTGAGAGATGAATTCATGCATCCCCGGACTAAAGTTGTGATTGAGAGCCGCGAGGTGGTCTGTACATTTGTTGCCTTCTTTGAAAGTATGACGAATTTTCATAACGTTAACCTCCCTCATAGGTTCCTTACAATCTTGGATTATGTACCCAAAGGAGTGATTGTCTACAATCTTCTCGGTAAGGAAATTGAACACAACCAAAGAGTCCACCTCCGGCTCAATGTTCTTCATCCCTCTCTTGAGAGCAAGCAATAGACCCTCCCTCACTCCCCAGAACTCTGTGGTAGTGATTGAACAGCATCCCACATTAGCAGTGAACCCTGCCACCCATTCTCCCTTGTCATTTTGCAAGATACCTCTAGCAGCAGCCTGACCATCTGACAGAACGGAGCCATCAGTGTTCAATTTAAAGCAATTGATTCCAGGAGGAGACCAATTGACCTACTCCTTCCTGCAAGAGCTCCTATCTGACTTCTTAGAGCTAGCCTTCCTGATTTCCCTACAAAAATTCAAAGCCCATCTAGCAATCGATAAGGCTGGTAACTTCTCTTGCTGAAATATATCTGCACCAAACCTTCCAAATAATCCAGACAGTAGCTAAGAACATTCTTTTATCTATGTGATATAATCTTGTGCAGAGACCTTTATAACCAATTTTGAGCCAACTGATAACTTCTGGGGTCTAGAAACTGGTCATTCTTTCCACCCCTAGAAGGGCTAAGCTCCACACTTCTTTGGCTACATTGCAGTCTTGCAGACAGTGCAGAATGGTTTCCTTTGATCCTCTGCAGTATAGGCAATCTTCGTCCATGGTAAAATGTCTTTTCTTCCTCTTCACATTCATCGTGATCTTGTTATTGACAGCCAGCCAGAAGAAGAATTTCACTCATTCAGGGCATTACATTTTCCACACCCAAGATCTATCCTCCTCCTAAATTCCCCCATGCCTTAGAAGGTGGCAAAGTCTATACGCCGAAACAACTGTGAAGCTCCCATCCGCACTTCCATTCTAGTAGAAACCATTAGTGGCCCTGCTATAATTAGGGATTATAACGCTTCTGATCTCTTCAACCTTAGCCATTGGAAGACAGGCATGTAGCTCCCCAAGATTCCATTCTCTATTATTTGTTATGAACTGATTAACTTTGATGTCAGAGCTCAGTTGCTGAGCAGGAGTAAGAGCATCATTAATCAAAGGTTCTTTCCCGTCCAAAGATCATGCCAAAACCTGATTTTGCTTCCATCTCCCACCCTCCATCTCATGTCTTTGGCGAGAAGCTCTCTACTTTTAACAATGCCTTTCCGGACCACTGAAGCTCCAGGATTGGCTCTGTGATTTAAAGCATCTTTCTCTTTAAGATATTTACTTCTTAGCACCTTACACCACAAATTTTGATCTCCCTTTATGATACTCCATCCAAATTTGGTCATGCCAGTAATGTTGGAATCTCTTGACCTCCTCAATCCCAAACCACCGTCTGTTTGGGACCTCCTCACGTTTTCAAGTTAAACGTTGAAAGGCTGCTCACCGTCGGAGTTTGCTATCTCTCCTTACCTTCTATGTCATTACTTTTACTGCTTCAAAAGTATAAATAAATTTTTCTAGAAACAAAGTTAAATTATCCTTATCTTAATTTAATCCCACTTGTTGTTGAATTGGAGTGGAAGGTTAGAAAATGGGAACTTCATCTCACGCTTGGTTGGCCTAAACATCACTTTTCAACTAAAGAAGAGAGAAAAACATTAGGAAAAAACAAAGACATTGCAAAAATTCTCATGCGCCCCACGCAATTTGTGCAATAATTTTTTTGACGTTTACTTAAAACAAACATCCTTGTTATTTTCAAGCCGTAAGATTCCAACTCAAATTTGCTCCACAAAAGACTTTTCTCATCTATCTCCAAGATGAGATTTTTACGATGCCATGATAATTATTTATCATCTAATAATTATTAATATATTATAAAAATAAGATAATAAAACAATTGCTGACTATCAAATACTAACAACGACTTAACGACTCCTATACCAAAATAAATATCATACAATAAAGATGGAAAAAAGTCCACCACAAGTTTACTTCATTTTTACAACAAATATGAGTAATAAATTTTTTTTAATAATAATTTAAAATTATATTTCGATTAATATGATTTGAATATTAAAAAAATTAATTTATAAAAAAATTTTTAATATATTAATTTTATGTGAACATGCAATATATATGAACATCATTATTATTTTCGACCGCAAGACTCCAGCTCAAATCTTAGCTTGGCTTCTGGTTTTCTTATCTGTCACATTTTACTTCCTTCGGTCGGACTAATTGCGAGTGGGACCTGAATTGATTAAAAAGCAGATGGAGAGAGAGAGAGAGAGCGAGAGTGGGGAAGGCCAAATTGGGTGGGGTCCTTACTCGTGGAAAACTTGGAGCAGGGAACCTTTCGACAATCCAATAATTTTCTTCTGCTTTGTCTTCAGATTCCCATAGACCTTCCAGAAGTTCACATTGTGCATTTATGGCTTTTAAAGAAGTAAAATAAATTTTTAGCACTTGTTTATTTTTTTTCCTTCCAATATTATTGCATCACCCCTACGACGTTTTTGATTTTTTTAATGGGAATTTGTTTTTGAATTTAAAGGACAATTTTTAGAAAAACAAGTCAAAAAATAGAAAATTATAATAAAATTTTTGTTTTTTCTATTTTTCAATTAGCGGGTAAAAGAATTATGTTTATATAATATTATTTAAAAGAAAATTTTATTAATTTACACTTTAAAAAAAGTTAGTGAGAGCACCGTTCAAAATGAACCCATCTTGGAGTCCAAGGGCTAAAGTCAATTTTCTGTTTTCATTATATTTGTTGTCTACATTTAATTAATATATTATAATAATATAATATATATTTAGTAACTTAATTTAAATAATTAACTATAATGTATTATTTTAGCTATATAATTGCTTAATTTTATCATTACTTACACTGTTTAAATTATTATTTCACGAATTAAACTTTACATCACTATTACGCCCTATCTTTTACATTTGGTAGAAATATTAGAATATTATTTGTGTTATATTTTTGAAAATGAAATCAGAAGTAATATAATAGATCGATGTTATATGTTTTTACGATAAATCTCATGCAATTGGCTCAACACATCATGACATGGCATCTAACGTTATGAACTCTTTAACTTTAACAATAAGTTTTAAGATTGAATAAAAGAAATACAATAAAAAATGAATTAAAAATTCACTATTATTATATAAAAGCAGGAGCTATATTCATTTTTTACAAATTTGTGTGTTCAAATAATTGTAGGATACTTCACTAAAAATATTATCGAGTATGCAAACATCATGCTAAATTTTTTAATTTAATTGAAATTCTTTTATATTTTAATTAATTTAAAGGCTAATTATATGCAATGTAATATTCGAATAATACTGAATATATATATATTTTTTGTATTATA
Organism: Dillenia suffruticosa; assembly: GCA_033439265.1. Taxonomy (NCBI): domain Eukaryota; kingdom Viridiplantae; phylum Streptophyta; class Magnoliopsida; order Dilleniales; family Dilleniaceae; genus Dillenia; species Dillenia suffruticosa. Next base: position 16,159,902 of record JAVTVX010000001.1, read on the forward strand.
TCAATTAATATTCGAAATGATATTTTAATTAATTTATTAAGGATTTACGGTGATTCATTTAGGGGTTATTCTTCTAATACGATTTTTTTTATATTTAAATTAACATGTGCGTATGTATGGTGGAAAGTTTCATGAGCTGCCATTATCTTTACTATTATTATTTTAGGGTCAGCTAAGTCCCGTTAAATTGTCATGTGCTCTCGTGTAAAAGTTTGACCCTGCATGATATAAGATTTTGCATGGACTCATTCCATTGTGTTTTTCAATTTATGCCATTATTTTATTTCCTTATTGATTGATTGATTGATTTTGAATGATGTAAGCCAAACACATCATTTTCATCACCACAGGCGTGACCCCTTTTTTTAACTAGAAAGTAATATTTGAACCTTGACCCTTTTCTATAAATAAGATTTTCTAGTTGTTTAAAGAGTAGTTTGAGGCAATACTCTTAAAAATCTTAAAAGAAAAAAAAAAAGAAAGAAATTATTGTTGCTATAAAATAGTTTTCATTGTTAATCTTATCTATCTAAAGACAAACATGTTAGGAGATACAAACCTGACAAAGGCGAAATACCAGTTGCCTAGCCATATACTTCAATACTGCACCAACCTTGTCACTATCAAGGTTGCTGGAATTCCAACGCAGCCAATTCCAAAATACTCCTGGCAATAAGATATTTTATAATTGTTATTATAAAATAATAAGGAAATGGCAGAAGACTTTTGAAACTTGCGGAAGGTAAAGCACATTTTATCTACAGCCACAAATTTCTAGAAAAATACTTGAGGGGTTATCTCTCACTCTATCTTCTAGGATTATATTTCTATTAGAAGTCTTAGAGTTTTGAAGTTTTGGCGAGTCTATGTTAAAATTTTCTTTTATACAAGAGAAACATATTTCAATAAGACGAAGTGAACATTTCCATCTTTTATTAATGGCTGGAAAATTGCAAAATAAAAGTTATCAATCCTGATCTTTCCATTAAATCACATGAATTCCAATATAACAATTGGGAACAAGAAGAATGCAAATCGCATATTTCTCAGTTGCTTTTAAATATAATTAAAATAAATTATTTTGATCAATAAAATTATATTTTTATCTTTTTATATTTAATAAAAATTACAACTATATCATATTTTATGTCCACTATCGTTATTTCACTATTTTATATAGTTTATAAATACTCATTTTACTAAAAAAAAATTAACTATTTTTAAGTAATATTTATCAAAACAAATAATAACTTATTTAAAAAAAAAACTAAAATGAATTTATAAACTAAAAATCTACTTACAAGTGCTAAGTGCTTATAAACAACATTTTTAAGCAATCCCAAATGATCTTTTAGTTTGCTTCAACTTCTCTAAATCATTTTTAGTTTATTTTATTATATTTATCATATTTTTTTCAGCTTAAGTAAAAAAAAATCAGTAAATAATATTTTTTCTAATAAATATACTAAATTTACTATTACTTTTTAACAATTTTATATTAAGATTTACTTAATTTCAACATATTGAACCTCAATTTTCTTGAATGAGCCTTTTTTGAATATGAAACATTGACAAATTGCTAAAAAGAAAACAGAGTTGGGATGGAGATGTCTTGTGAAAATGAAATGACATATTACAAAAATTTAGCTTATTATTATCGATATTTAATTAGTTTAATAATTAAATACTGATATCATTTAATTAAAATTTTAATTTTAAATTTTTTATATAATAAAAAAAATATTGAAAGAATTTTATTATTTAAAAATCTAATTTAATTCGAATCGAATTTAGTCAAAAATAACATGATTATCGAATATTTATGATTTATTTAAAAAAAAAATCATTTGTAGGTTATCATTGTCCTTGTACATCCGTCTAGCATTTCTAAAGGTCAACCGCTGCCGATCAATCCATATATTCCATATGATAAAGCCGATAGATAATTGCTCTTTTGTCTCACATATAATAGAATGGCCTCTTTATGTGAAAGGAAATTAAAGAATAAAGTAATAAAATATTTTCAATTTGGAGAAGCAGAAATTGTTTTGCAATTCTTCTTAAAAAAGTTTAATTCTTGCACTTTGTATCATTATTGACTAGAAGTAAACCATAATTGGCTAGATTTCTTTTCTTTTTTTTTTTGTTTTTAAAAGAAGACAATTATATTTGGATTATTAACACCTAAGTTGCAAAAGAAAAGAAAAACGGAACCGAAAAGAAATGATAGGGAAAAATAACACTTTACAAAAATATATAAAACGGAAACACGTGAGAATACATAAATATAAAAAGAACTATAATAATTTTTATTTAAATATTAATTATTTTATAAAAATAATAGAATAATCATATTTTAATTATAAGACAAATAATAAAAAAATTTAATTATAATTGAATAACTAAATGATTCATTAAATGTGAAAAAATATGCAGATATAAAAAATATAAAAATTTTTATATAAATATTAATTAATTTAGTATGTTGAATCGTTTTGAAAATAAGAAATATTTTTGAAATAAAAATATCAGTATCGAAAAGTTTTAATGTATAAAAAATTAATACTCTTGGCCATGAGTGGATGAGAATGAGTCGGTCACGATGATACTTGGATATGATAGAATCACCACATAAAGTAATACAACCATGCAATTTTTATAATCTTCCTTCTTTCGTAATGAGAGAAACAAATAGAATACAGGTTCTAGAGGTAATATCCGAATGCAAGAATCAAATTAGAAAGAAGAGTATGCAATCCTAATAGAGAGATGGATGGAGACCCTATCGTATAGAGCTCAACTTGTAACATCACAATAGACAACTATTCCTAATTTATACAAATTATGTAAATTAAAATAAAGTAAACAACACGATAAAAAATCTTAATTATAGAGTTTAAAATTAAAAAATAAAAAAAATCTTATTTTAAGACCACATCTAAAATAGTTTATAGAAAGGTGATGCAGTATTATTGTGGCATTACGTGGTCAATGAAATCCTTTCGATCGAAAATAATTTGAAAATAATTCGGAATCTAGAATAATAATAATTTATATTTTTAAATTTATAATTAAGATTCTTTAACGGAAAAATCCAAAACTATTTATTTTACTATTTCTTGGAACCGAATGGCACGTTTTCTGACTTTAGGGTTTGTGATTTGGATGCTTGCTACATGTGGGGGAAGTCGTTCCAAAGTATGTCACATACCAGTAGACGAAATGTAGGGATCTTTTGGAATTTCGACGAGCGGACCATATGAATTATGCATATAGAAATATTGGAATGTAGCTGTCGACTCCACGTTAACGTTGGAGGATATTTTCAATTTTGTTTTGTTCATAAAATTTCTTAATTTTTTTATATGATAAAAGAAGTTTTCCAAAATTTGAGATTTCATAATCATCACCTTTTTTTCTTGTTGGGTAGACTTTGATCTTTATCTTTATTGTTATTGATATTATTGCTATTATTTGTCAGGGCAGTCTCATTAGCATTATATTGTACTTAAAAACTAATAGATTTGTAAAAAAATTCGAGTTTCATTTTAATTCTAAATTATCGATAAGACGCAAGTGAAACTCCTTTTTTTTTTTTTATGTTATATCAAACTCACTTTTTTTTTTTTTTAAATTATCCATCAATAAACAAGTCAAACTCTTGTGAACTTTGATGAACTTAGTAATAGTAGTTGATTTAGACAAAGTGGCCAAAAGAGAGAAGACAATAAGAAAAATAAATACCAACACTTGTTTGTTTAGGTGGAATGGGCATATTCATTCCTTAACTAGCTCTAGAGTTCGATTTCCCCTGACTACGAAAAAAAAAATATTGAGAGACCCGCCTTCATAAAATGGGCTTTACAGTAGTCCATCCAAATTAGTCGAGATAAAACTCTAGATACTAAATGGTGCCGAACAATAGTACCCAAAAAAATAAGAAAAATAAATAAATAAATATGTTTGGCTCCCAAAGGCCTTGCGTGTAACAATCACGCACCCTCCATCTCCATGGGACAAATTTTGAACCGGAGATTCCATGCCATTTACTATCTAATAAAGGGCCTACACGTGGGATGGGCATGAAAAATACAATATTAGGAGATCTACTCTCATAAAATAAGTCCTGTAGTAGTCGATTTAAATTAATCGGGACGAAATTCTGAATACTATGTGATGGTCACGTTATAGTATCAAAAATAAATAAACAAATAAAAGGCCTACTGGTTGGGCCCAAAAGATACAGTTGGACATAAATTGGACCAGTCCAGTTTTTTTTTTTTTTTTTTTTTTTTTTTTTTTTTTTTTATGAAGCCAGTCCCAGTTTCTACACATCTGATGCAATCTTGCCCGATCAAACCATAAGGAACAAAGAAAAAAAACCCTCCAAACCAAGGGACATTCAGCATAAAGTATTAAGTTCTTTGACCAACTCTCATATTTAAAATTTGGGATTATAAAAGATAATATTAGGAGAACTATTCCTAAATAGGATTCCTGTAAACTTTTAAACCGAAATATTCAGAATATGACACCGGATACCGATAGTGAAAAAAAAAGAAAAAAGAAAAAATAACCCTCCTACAATTTGAGAAAATATTTGGCAAATTGATGTCGAACATTGATAAATAGTGGAAGATTTTTGAAAACATAAGTCACAAAACATTAGTTAAGAAGTTATAAAGCTTATACCACTTGTGTGGATAAAGGCTGTCATGACACCTGAATAGTATCACGGGTACCCGTGACACTACCCGGTCAAATCTCGAGTTTGAGTTTGGGCTCGGGTAGTTCGATATTGAGCTCGAGCTCGAGCCTAGCCATGTCGAGCTCAAAAGCTCGACGAGCTATCCAAAATATATTAATTTTTTTAAAAAAATAATTTTTATATATAATTATATTTTTTAAAAATAATTTTTATATGTAAAATTACGTTTTTAGATATATTTTTTAAATATATTATCTATACTATTCATTGACATTACTGACGACATTATCCAATGACATCCGATGACATTTCGAGGTTGAAAAATACAAGCCTGGCAAGCTCGAGCTCACCTAAAGTATATCGAACTTGAGCTCGGGTATTGTAATATCCGAACTCGACCCGAATGTCATAACACCCCCAGTGTGGATCACATAGGAATGTCTTGCCCTCTATGAAAAAAACGTTTATATCATTTTCTCATAAGAAATATGTCTACTATTATTTATTTTTTTATAATAAGAAAATCGTGTATCAATGTTTTCGCTAAACACGCACAATAATGACAAATAACAAGCATTAAAAAAAGCATGGTTACACTATATGTAGACTTGATCTCTCTAAAATGATTTCGAAATTCAAATTTTAGTTTTTTTTTTTTTTTTAAATGTTGCGTCTTATCAAGTTGAATAATGCTGGAAGAGGCAAATGAATTATAGACAAAATGATCAAATTTTATTTTACAATTTACTTTTTTATATTTAAGAAAATTTTTTACTTGATTTAAAATTTGATTTGACCAATTTAAAGTTACTTGAATTCAAATTATTTGGACAGAATTGGTTTGTTCAACTTATAACTCATGTAGTATATATATTATTACCATTAAAAAAAAAAACAGTTTGATGGTCATAATTTTTTTCATCCAATTTTAAAATTCAAGATTTAAATTCTTATATAATAAAAAAAATATATTATTACCGGATCAAGTTATGATGTCTATGGCTGATGGACGCCCGCCCCGAGCAAAGCGGCCCCCTCACCGTGACCCATTTCTTTCTACTACATTTCCTCTTGGCTTTTGGGGCAACAAAGAGGTTTCCCATCAGAAAAGAGGATGCAAAGTGCCATCCAGTCTTTTTGATGCTCTTCTTGTGCCCGAAACGTGTGACAAAGTGTGGGTTGAGTTAACCGGATATGGGATTAATACTTTTTAATATGATCGAAATTCGATTTCCGTCGGGAGTATCGAGTCTTTTTGTGTATGGAGCGTTTCTCGTTAGGAGACTCACTCTCCAAAAGGAGTCACTGTAATTGTCGGTTCGGATTAATCAGGATAAAATCTTGAATATCGGGCGATGTTAATCGTAAAAAAAAAAAAAAAAAAAAAAGAAAAAGAGAGAATGATTCGTGTGCCACTCACAATTGGGCCATGTCAGGTCCTCATTCAGCCCACATAGACAAACAAACTCAGAAAATTATCTAGTCTAGTAGGGAAAAAAAAAAAAGAGAAATTGTTCACGTTTCAGATAATCAAGCACACCCATGAATCACACAATCAATTTCCGAAACCTCTAAACTCAAAACACTCCAAAGATACCAAAACCTTCAACACAGACACAGGAATGGAAGAATCAAAGGTAAACTTGGTGAGGCGTTTGCAAGATGCAAAACGACAGTCAGGGAAGTCGTATAATCAGATAGCAGAAGAGACTAGACTCACCAATGTGTATGTAGCTCAACTTCTTAGACGCCAAGCCCAGCTCAAACCCCAAACTCTCCCAAAATTGAAGGAATCCTTACCTCAGCTTTCTGAAGAGCTTCTTGAAGAAATGATGAAACCCCCGTTTAGGTCCTATGATCCTAATTTGACTCAAGAACCCGCTATTTACAGGTATATATTTGCCTTTCATTTTATGATCCCTGATATGATTATTGCTATTTGTGACGTTGGTTTGTGTTATTTTTGTTTAAAATTCGATAAATCTTGTGGGTTTTGAGTTTTGGGTGCTGTGGTCTGTTAAATTGTGAGAAATGTGTAACATTGTTTTTCTTCATTCTTGTCTATCTATGTTATCTCTGATGTGGGTTTGTGCTGTTTTTGACTGAACTTGGAAATATCATGTGGGTTTGAGTTTTAGGTGATCATACTTTTGTTAAATTCTGAAATACCTTGATATAATTTATATGCGTGTTTGTTCAATATTGTGTTCTTACGTTTTCTTTTGGGACTTAAATTTTGTACCACTACCACGCCTTGACTATTGAAAATCGTGCATATACATTTGGTTGAAAGAATGGTTTAGGTATCATAACGTAAACAACATGGAATTACTAATTGTCATGGTTCTTTGCAAGGTGAAACGAAATTCAGTAATTGCTAAAGGGGATATAAGTAGTCATCAAGCTAATGCATTTGTGGAGAAGACGGCTTTTTTTTTTCCCAAATATTGGTGTGATTGTTGCATAATGGTGGAATAGAAAAAAATCGAAGAATCACCTTTGTGTCTGTGTCTGTGTATGTGTCTGAATAGAATTAATGCAACCCATTGCTATGAACTTGAACTTTTTGATTCACAGCTCATGAACTCCTCACATCGAACTCCTAACACGGGTTTTGCAAAATAGTTCTACATGAATTTTAATAATGGAGCAAGCATCCCATGTGGCCTAATTGTGATAGTTTACAGGAATGGTTCAAACATGCTCTCGCTGTACTAACAAAGAACTATGTATTTAATTGTGGTTTAGTTCTAGATCTCTTGATTTTATGCTTGTATCGAATGAACAAAAAAGAAATCTAAATTGCTTTGGTGATTGAACATACTTCCTGTGTTTTAAAACCTTATTTTGTTAATGAATTCTTAGAGCATTTTTTAAACCTAATATATTGCTTTCTTCAGTTCTATAATATGATGCGTTCTCTCATTACCGAAAATTTGTTGATAGGTTGAATGAAGCGGTGATGCACTTTGGTGAGAGCATTAAGGAAATTATCAATGAGGAATTTGGTGATGGCATGTAAGATAATATTTTTTGCTGACACAATATTAGTTTAGTTTATTAGGTTTTATGCTATCTGGCTCCTCAAGCTATTGGCTGCAATGTATTTTACATTTGAATGCATATGAGCTTGTTGAGGGGCTGGATATATGTGTTCCAATCATTGGAAAACTCCACATTCTAAATTTTTTAGGTATCTAGTTTCCTTTTATTCTGTAGTTTCCTGGACTTCAAGTGTTGAGCTGGCATGTCTGAGTGCAGAGCAAGGAAATCTGTGCTTCTGTAATAAGTTTTGTGACCCATTCCAAATGTAGTTACTGCTACCTGCTTGGAATCCAAAAAACCTTTTTCCTGAAAATTTGGGCTGCGCTAGGAAAAATGCGCATCCACAATGATGAAACTCCATTGTTTTCTGCACAATGCCTTCTAGCAGCTTCACCCTCTTTCTGGCGCACTTTCTTCAGAGAACAATCATCCACTCAAATTTGTATTCCCCACTTTGGTGCAATGTATCTATAGTAACTTTCCACAAACAATTTATAGACTAATTTTTACAACTTCCCAATTTCATTCTTAGAACTGGAGTCCTTTAAAAACGATAATGTCTTAGTTGCTTAGGCATTCTAAAATCATGCCCCCAGTTCCCTGCCTTATTATTTTTCTTCATTTTAAGAGAGGGTACTTCATGTAGTCATTTGCAGCTCAATAAGTGTTCTCTTTTTCCTTCTTTTTTCCTCCCTGTTTCTTGGGGCCTTTTTTTTGGGGGAGGCGCGGGGTTGGGAGGATTTTTCTGAATTCAGAGCCATAAACATTAGGAATGACTCAGAAAGTCAGTGCTTAGTGTTGATAAATCATATGTTGACAGAATGCCATATCACACTCGCAATCCCCTGTGCTGATTTGTAAGCATGCATCTACACATGCATGATGTCTGATATCTACACAAGGCACTAAATGTATGTACAGCTCTAGTATGTGGGTATTTTATGTTAATTACCTTTCCAAAAGCTTTTATTTTTTATTTTTATTTTTTTTATTTTTTGGAAATGCCTTATCTTTTTAATTTGCATAAGAAGAAAACCTATTTGGGGGGATTATTAGCTAATTTATGTGTCCGATGCTGTTGTTAGGGACGATAATTCTTCTTGAGGATAAGTATTGGTCAATTGACATCCTTTGAGGACCATAGGTGCTCTACTAGGACTTGCCAAACTGGACAACATTTTAGAAGTTAGGTCTCCTTATTGAGCTCTATCATGCGTATGAGTTGCGTTTTGTGGTAAGATAGTGTGGCACCCTATCTAATTAATTTTGTAGTTTGTGATTAAAGCAGCAAAAGAATCAACTAATGGTGTACTCCAACTCATTCATTTCCTAGGAGAGTCTTGTTTTGCAAAGGGCCTAAAAGGCTTGTCGGGCTAGCATATTTAGTTAGTTGAACAACTCAAGTTGGGCTCTAAACAAACCCCAATCCCAACCTTATTTTCAAACTTGGTCTGTTTAGTAAAAGAGTTTACAAATTGTGCTCGTGTTTGGCTCTCTTACGGAAATGAACGAGCTGTGTTATGAGTGGTCCCCTGGCATCTTTAATGTTTGAAAATGCCTTTGCTTGCAAAGGTATAGTATTGTTGTTGAGCTACTGAACTTTTGCCTTATTCCAAAGAATAAAAGCATAAATTTGTTACCGACTGATATTGCAAAATTCTTATATAGCAGTTCATCATGGCCTTGAACTTCTTAATTTTTTTCCTTTAATTGCATTAATTCTAACTGAACCTTTTGAGATGTATATGTTAGGTATTGTATCACCTCATGCAAATTCAAGATGTACGTTAATTCCAAAAGGAAATAATGAAAAGATGAACTGTCTTGAGTTTTCTGTATTAAATCCTCATCTCTTTCAAAAGAAGATGTTACTTCCTTATTGAAAGCTTTCACCCATAAACACTTTTGAAATGTTTCGGGATGGTGGATGGGCTCTTTCTTATTTTGCTGCAGCTATGCTACGCTTTTTTCTTTTCTTATTTTCAATGACAAAATTCAATACAACATTTTCTCAATGACAAAACTCAATACAACATTTTCTCAATGACAAAATTCAATACAACATTTTCCTTCCAAAGCAAAGGAGAAGGTTTGGTGGGTTGAGAAAGAGAGATCTCTGAACGAAGTGTGATATCACAGTCATATGGTTTCTAACAATGTATCTACTTTTCTGATGTAGTATGTCAGCAATAGACTTCTACTGTTCCGTTGACAAAGTTAAAGGTGTGGATGGGAAGGATCGCGTAGTTGTAACATTTGACGGCAAGTATTTGCCTTATACAGAGCAGGTCAGTTGCCTTTATTGTACAGATTACTTAAGAGGAAAAGTGTTCCCTAATTTCAGACTACGTTATTACATGTTGAAATATAATGAACTTGTAAAAGCTATATGGCAGCAATACTAGTAGAAATAACTGTCTGAACTTATAATGGTATAAAATTTTTATAACTTTTCCATGCCACGTAAAACTTTTATTAATGCTTAAGTTCTGACCAATGCAATCCTAAATTAATCAAGACTGACATTGCGCTATTTTTTCTTGTATCAGACCATATATGAAGTGCCGCTTTAAACACAGCATTGGTTTTTCTTGTACTGGTGCTTAAAAGGATCCCATTAAACACATGGGATCCAAGTCAGCAATATGTAGACAGCCTTACTTTCTTGTTACTTAGAGGGGGCTAGTTCTAGGAATTGAATCTAAGATCTGCAGTAAAGATGCAAGCAACTTTACCATTAGATTACAACAATTTGGTTTTCTTGTATTAAATTTTCAAAATGCTTCTCAGGTGGTTTAGATTGCATCCTTGGTTTCTAGTATTCGCGAGCAAAAGATGAAATATTGAGAATAGGAACATCTATCCTGGTTTGTCTTAGCCAGAGAGGTTAGGAGTTGCAAGGAAAGATTGAGAAGATGATCCGGGGAACCTTTGAATTCCCAAATGTTTTTTCCTCGCCTTTTTTTATGCTAAAAAATTTCTTATATCATGAAAAGAATATTCAGTAAAAAATAATTAGTTTTCTTGACTGCTACATTTGGCTACCAACTCGAATCTAGTCTTGTAATCATAATTCTGAGAATCCAAGCTTTAGTGTTTTAACTGAGATATTCTGAAGTAGTAATATCTGATTTCCAAAAAATAAGTCTTATATTCTTCTGTCTTGGACAGGTCACTGAGCATATGACATCAAGACTGAGACCACAGGGAAGCTAAAGATTATCTTGTCCCTGCTTCAAATGGTATGAAGTCATCTTGCAGTCTCCTCTAGTTATGATGGGCTTTGCTAGATCATAGTTTTATGCAGAGTCGGTAACTAAAACGTTTGTACCCTGTCTGCTTGTAATTTGATGTCTGTCATGTTTACCAGCTCATTTACTTGTAATCAACCACAGACAAGATATATTTATATATATATATATATATATATATATATGTATGTATATATATGTATGTATATATATGTAATGCAACTTTATATTGCGATCCAAAGCCTGCACCAATTATGCATTGTAGTCTTAAATTTCCTTTGTACCCTCTATTGTGCAACTTCAAGCAATATTAAATGGTCTTCTAATGCTACCTTGTTAAATTGATGGTATGTATGTGGATTCTATGCATGTTATTTTCTCAACTCTCTCTCTCTCTATTTTTTTTTTTTATTGGTACATGGGAGAGAATTAATCTCGAAACCTCTAAGGGAGAGAGGATTGGTGTCAGTTGTAGCTCATTGATCTCTCTTTCAATACAATGCTGTAAAAGATGAAAAGCTAGTAGAGTGAAAGGCTAATTCAAAAAATTAAAAATAATAATAGAAACTCACTACCGTTTCATGCATAAAACGGTAAAGAATGGAAGAACTCATTATTTTCTTCTTTTTTTTTTCTCGTTTTATTTTTATTTCTTTCGTTTCTATCCTATATTTCTGGTGATTTCCACCTCCTTGCATGGTTTTGTGAAACTCAAAGGAGCACTTTTCTAATTTCAGAAAATAACCATTCCCAATTTCTTCTTTTTAAATTTTTAATTACTGTATATATCAAAAATAATAAAAAACTAGTGGTTATAGAATTATTATTATTTTTTAATTAGTGTTGACGATAGTATTAGCCAAATATAATATTATAAAAATTTAAAAAATTTAGATGGTCAAATAATTATATTTATTTTATTTGACTTTTGAAAATAACATATGTTTTGTAGATTAAAAGATATATATATTTTTTAAATTTAGGGAGGGCATAGCACCTAATATATTAATGACATTATATTATTAGTTCTCTTATAAAATAGGTGCTTTACTGTTGCTCTTGGTTCGAGTTTTGAAAAAAAAAAATTATTAAGGGAGTTTTATTTTTTAAAAATTTAATTTAATTTGAATAGAATTTAATTGATATAATATGATTATCGGATATTATGATAATTTATTTTAAAAGTAAAATTTTTTAAAATATAAATACTGATATAAATATTTAAGTATAACGAAACTCACATTCATCGGAGGTTTGGGATGCACAATAACCCCCCCCCCCCCCTTTCCCGCGGCCGATTGCCTTCGTCAATTAAAAAGAACAAGGAAAAAAAAAAGACTAATTTAAAATTACAAATCCTTGGCCCTCAATGGGTTGAGCCGGATCACGGGTACCCGTTTCTGGAATTTGCTTCCTTCTTGTCTCTCTCTGTGCCCTAGCCCTCACGTCATCTGCTGCGCTCCTCTCTATCTCTCTCTCTCTCCACAAATCGAGACAGTAGTCTGCACAAGAGAATTTGTGGATGAAGAAGGCCACAACCTGAGAAGTGCTGCTTCGAAAGCAGAGGCAGAAACCCATCCTTTAGAACAGTTTGGTTTGTATTTTGTCTGATGATTGGTGAGTCTATCATCTTATTCGGTTTTTCCCTTAAATTTCTTTTAAAATTTTCTCTAACTTGCAGCTGATTCTAATTTCTGAGTTTGTGGGGTATAAGATTAGGGTTTTGTGTCTGTGAATGAACTCAACTCATGTGCAAATTCATTTAATCAATATTGTCGCTCTGTGTGTGTGTCGTAAGACGTCGGTCAATTTGATGGCATGATCAGTTCAGGTTGTATTTTATGGTCTATGCGAGAGAGAGACAATTGATTTGGACAAAACCATGTCCGACTCCCAATCAGTGAATTCAGGGAAACATTAGAAACAACCAAAAGAATTGCTCCAGTTACTCGAATGCTGAACTCAGTATCATTAGAAAGTAAATGATTTATCCGAAATATCATTATGGCTTTATAATCACCCATATAGAGAGCAATATCTTGGGAAAAAGAAAATATAGGATTTGGTTTTGGAGTTAGGTTTCTATGTCCTGATTCCCATGTTGTAAGAACATTTCTAAAGATGAGCATGACTTGACCTTTTCAAATTTACAATAGTGAATCTTTATATAACCATGATGTGTCATGTGTCTCTGTTGCTTGTCGCTGCTTGTGCCACGTAGCCAATCTTATTGGAGCTACCCAAATTGGTTGAGTTGGGACTGAGATAGCATGGTTTTTTCTGCCATTCCATCCACTATTGTTTCTGATTTTAATTGCTTGTTTGTGGTGGTTTGGAGCCACATGGAACTGTCAAGAGAGGGTGGGACGAAGGGACATTTGTGTCTTGGAGAAATCAGAAAGAGTGCAACGGGGAGCCATAAAAAAATGTGAAAAAGAGTGGGGATGAGTGAGGGATGTAAAATGAGGATACCCTTCTTATAAAATTTCTTTTCCTGCAAAGATATTGTTGCTGAACTCATGCTGGTAGTGTTTCCTGGACATTTATCCTGAACCCACTCCAAATTAAGGGTTGGTAGCAACTTTCCAACCTAAGATTAATGCCTTTTCTTTGTTGGGCACTGGGGGGGGGGATGAACTTCAATTCATCTTCTTAGAGGTCAGGCCTAGTTGGGTCAGGATCAGCCTGCTGTTTTGGTGTTTTGAAATGTTTTTTTTTTCCTCATTATGACATTTTTTCCCCTTCTATTCAAGTTATATTTGTTTTTTTTTTCTGTATACATGTGTTGTTTCACCCATGGTAATATGTTTGATCCACAGCAAGTTACTTCTGGAGGTGATTTGCTCCTTTGTCGTAATCAATAATAAGCTGATTTGTGTTCTGATATTACTGTAGATCTGTCCAAAGTCTGTCTAGATTGGGATGGGCAGATCTAGACGAGAAAAAGAAGGATACACAAATAGTGACATATCTGCAGATAATAGCAATGATGGAACTGCTGCTCGCACACGACCTTATAGTTATGAAGAGATAATGATGAGGAGGAAAAATAAAAAATTGTCTGGGGACTTTGAAGGACCTGGAGAAGCCGCCAACGTGTTACAGAATGACTCTAAAAATACTGTTTCGGATGTACCTGAACCCGAGAGAAGTCATAGAACTGAGAAGAATTCTGTTTGGGGTGCCAAAAAGCATGTTGTGGAGGAACATGAAAAGGGTATTTCCAGAGAAGAGAAGAAATCTATCACAGGAGGCAATTCGCTTAAAGGGAAAGAAGAAGAATTGCATGACTCAGAAAGGAAGTTGAAGGCCAAACCTAGCAAAGATCAGAATAATAGAAGTCACAAGGATTCTGTCAGTGATGTAGGAAATCATATTTCTGAGGAACTCTCAAAGAACATTTCCAGAGGTAGTGAAAGGAAAATATCTTCCAAGGAAAATGACCGTGCTAGAGGTAAAGATGAAGAAACTTGTAACCTGCAAAGCAAGTTGAAATCTAATCTGGACAAATATCCAAAAAAGAAAGTTGAAGGGCCAAAGTATGACAAAAGGGGTGATGATGTCAGCAAACACGATGAACAGTCAAGGAAAGATTCTAAAAACAGTTCTGATCAGAGAGGTGATGATAGATCTAGGAAAGATTCTAAATACAATTCTAACCAGAAGCATTCTCGAGATTCAGTGGGAAAGGATAGATATGGACACATCAAAGCTTTGTCTGAAACTGAAGGCAAAAGAAAACAGAGGAATGAGGATGATGAGAAGTATAGAAGCAGAGATTCTCTGAAGAAACATAATTCAGGATCTCAAGGCCATTCGAAGGAGCTAAAGACAAAAAGGAGAAGGCCTAGGAGTCATGAGCATGAGGACAGGAGTAGGAGGTCTCCTTCGCTCTCTCCGAGAGGGCACAAGCGGTCATCTAATCAAGGTCGTGAACATAGTGATTGGTCGGGAAGACTTCAGTCAGATTCTGATAGGAAAAGAGTATCAAGTAATGGTATCAAAAGCAGCTCTCGACGGCATAGTGGGTCTACAAGTGGACTTGGTGGATATTCACCTAGAAAAAGGAGAACTGAGGCTGCTATTAAAACCCCTTCCCCATCTATCCGGTCTCCTGAAAAGAGAACTGCTGGGTGGGATCTTCCTCCTCCAGTATTAGGCAACAATCAGTCTGGTTATGCTGTTAGTAGCTTGCAATCATCACTCCAAACTGCTGCTATGAATGTGCAAGATTTTCCGAGTACCATTCCTGCTGCCACTACTATTGCTAGGTCCCTTTCTGAAATTTCTTCCAATATATTACCCTTGAAGACAAATGCCACAATTGACACAGTTCAGTTGACACAAGCTACCCGGCCTATGAGGAGGCTTTATGTGGAAAATGTCCCAGCTTCTGCCTCTGAAAAGGCTTTGTTAGAACTTTTTAATGATTTTCTGGTTTCGTCAGGTGTTAATCACATTCAAGGGACAAAACCGTGCATCAGCTGTATTGTAAGTCTTGAACAGATCAATGAGCATAGATGTTTAATTCTTGTCATTATCTAACTTCATTTGGAGGATTTATAGTTGTATCAACAAAGGTAATGGAGAAAAGAAAAGGAGAGATGAGAAAGGAGGAGAAGTAGGAGAGCAAGTGAGGCAGAAAATTGAGCAGAAACAAGGAAGTCAAGTGATCCCGATATTGTTGAATATTTGATAATCATTGCCTGTCTTACAAATAATATCACCTATACTCGTAGGAAAATCATCAATCAGCTTAGAATCATTAGTCAATTAAATAAGGGAATTGCAAACACAACCCAAATTTCTAAAATTCATATCATTGATATCAAATTTGAAATTATGATAAAATTGAATTTTTACTCATTGTGGCCTCAGCTTAACATGTACGAGTATATTCTTGTCGCAGATACACAAGGAAAAAGGCCAAGCTATTGTGGAATTTCTCACGCCTGAAGATGCATCAGCTGCTCTTTCTTTTGATGGCAGATCATTTTCTGGCTCTAATATCAAAATTAGGCGGCCCAAAGACTTTCTTGAAGTGGCAGTAAGAATGCTTATCATAATCCTTCTCTTCCTAATTATTACACCAAAATGATTTCCTTACATCTAGATGTCATATTCAACGTGCTATTGGTTCGGTCAAATGTACATATTCAACGTGCTATTGGTTCGGTCAAATGTACATATTCAATGTTGTGTTGGATATTGCTGTTTCACTATAAGTGAATCATTTAAAGGGAATACACTGGACTAGCTTGTCATTATACTTCTCCTGTGATCATTTTATATTATGTCATTCTGTTGACTTTATACTTTTGTTACTTGCATTTTTTTTCCCTCAAGTTAAATGGTAGCTTGTAATGTATTTTTGCCAATGGACTTGTTCAAATGCTTCAAAATTTTGACTTCATTTGTTTTGAGGCTCTTTGTTGTTTCTAGGGGTTGCAGTGTAGAACATATAATTATATTCATGTTGAGCTTTTGTGTTGGAAAAATATTCTCATTGAACTGGTGTGACATATATTTTATGCCATGTGGTCGACTTGCTGACTCAAAAATCACCTATTGGTTGACACTTTTGGAGTAGACTATAAAATTGACAATGTTGAATAGCTAATGCTGTGTTAAATGGACTTGTTTCTTGATTATATGTTTCAAACTAAAAAAGTTTGGTGTTGGTTATTAAACATGTGAGGTGTGTCATGTCATCCCGTGTAACAATTGCAAAGCATCTACGTGATATGAACAACTTGGTGTGTTTGTATTTGCTTGAATGATCTTGTAATTGGGTCACAACACAAACATGACCAACCCACATGAATTGCTTCTGTCTTGTTGTTCTCTGTGGCATTTCAGAATAGTAGTTGATTTGTTGTAACTTATGAGGCCTTAGCTCACATGCTACCAACTTAACTTTGGATAGGCCTCCCAGACTATTTGAGGTTTGCTGCATAAATTCATTTCATTCGTTCCATAATTTAAGGCGATATAAGTGGTTTATGCCATGTCTTTTATTGCTACTTATATGGAGTTCCCTTAAATTTTTCTCTTATTCTTAGAACACTCAACCTGTATAGACTGCAATTTCCTCTTAAAGGGCAACCAATCTGGTAGAAGAGGTTCCACCTTCTGTGGTACCTGTCTGCTGAACGTGGCCTTAGCCTTGCAACCATAGTTTATTTTCTTGATTTGAATCCGCAACGTCCTGGTTACAACACCTAGTTCATGGGCCTCCTACCATTATGGGGTTGGTTAGAGGTATTTGATATGCACTTGGATATCATTGGAAATAATTATTCTGAAAAGTGCATATCATGGGAAAGAGATCTTTTAAAGGAATATTTAGAAATTAGTAAAAAAAATATTTTAGAAAAATAGTAGTTTCCTTATTTTAATTGATTGCAATCTTTTTAAAATTACTAGTTACCTTAATTTTGGGAATCCTTCATATTAGAGTGATTATTGGGATTTGTTTTTAGTAATGATTCTGTTTTATTGTAAACCTTTATTTTTCTTATTTGAAGGGAGTATGATCAATAAAGAAGCAATTCTAAATTTTAATAAAAGAAGCGTGGTTGGAAATTTGTTAGGAAACAAGTTCCCAGCCGTCAAACCTAGGGTCTAAGAGAGGGAAAACCCTAGCAAGGAAGAGAGACATTCTTGCAGAGTATTCATCAACTAGATCCTGTACTAGGGCACATATCAATTTGGTATCAGAGTCGGCCATCATGGAAAACTTTACAGAATGGTTATAGTCGGATGGATAGATTCACGAGGGAATTCGAGCAGCAAATGGAGCAGCAAGAGGAGAGATTCATGAGGGAATTCGAGCAGTGAATGGAGCAACAACTGGCCAAGGAGGAGGAACTCCAGCAACAGTAGACAGCACTAATCTCGCTGATGTAAAGGTTTCGGCAAGAGTTGCAGGGGCACAAGGTCCATGTGGTCTATACTGCATATAGAAAGAATCTAATTTCTAGTTGTTCCACTAGGGATCAAAACATGGTAATCAAGGAAGTTGTAATTTTTGAAGTTTATAATTCAAATGTTGGTTCACTTTTCTTGTTCAGATGCAGTTTTAAAAATCAGGAGCAATTCAAAGAAAAGCCTAGCAAGTGTAGAAAAGAAAGCAAGCAAGGCTACTATTGAAGGAAGCATTGGCTCATACATTCATGGCAGCGAAATTGGTGACTTAATAGCAATGAATTGTGAGACAGATTTTGTCTCTCGTGGAGATATTTTCAGGGAACTGGTTGATGATATGGCCATGCAAGTGACTGCCTGTCAACAAGTGGTATTTTGCTACGGAAGTATGTCCTGAGGATTCTAAATTTGCAGAAAGGGGAAATTCTGCGAAGTTCAAAGAGGATGAGGGGAGACTTATTGGGAGTTCTTGAAGACTTAAGACCCATCCTGAATTTGAGTTTGAGGACAAGCTCTTTGTCCAGGAGAGGAGTAATAATATGCACTTGGATATCATTGGAAAAATTATTTTAGATTTGAATTTCTTATTTTAGTTAATTACGGTCTTTTTAAAATTAGTAGTTGTCTTAGTTTTGGAAATTCTTCACATTAGAAATGATTATTGGGATTTGTTTTTAGTAATAATTTTGTTTTATTGTAAATCCTAATTTTCCCTGTGGTTGGAAACTCCCAGCCGTCAAACCTAGGGTCCAATAGAAGGAAAGCTTTAGCAAGGAAGAGAGGAATTCCTGCAGACTAGATCCTGTACCAAGGTTCATATCAGTATTGTCTATTGATTTAGTTTTTGAATCCATGACCTTTGAGTCACTCGTTCTTGCAGTCATATATGCCTATACTTTTTATGCACATTACGACTCATCTCTATATTTTTTCATCTTGAAACCATTCCCGAGTTTTCAAAATGTGCTTATTTTTGTTTTTATCTTTTGTTGTCAAGCCACTCATCCTCCTTACATTCTCATCTTTGCAACAGATATCTTTTGATATCCCTAGGCCACATAAGTGGGGGGTGAATTAGGTGGAGAAAAACTTATGGTTTTTACAACTTTTTTCACTTTAGCATTTTGTCAGACACTTATTGTGCATGAATCCTCTAGAGAAAAAATGAACATAAAGCACATCAATGAAGGCATATAAGGAATCAAGGATACGCTCGATTTAGAAGCTTTGCTGCCTACTTTTTTCCCATGAGACCCTTCAAGGCTTTTCCAATCCACTATGCTCGACCTCCTCCAGGGGAAACCCTTGCAAGAAAAACCCTCCTGTAATTCTTCATATTACCACCTGATTGGAGAAACCCCTCTCAAATCATATACCCCACTTGAGTAACAATCCTCAAGTATTACACAGTCATCAATTCTAACCCTTATTCTTGATTGTCAAGAAGAAATATCCAAGCTGTAGCCCTCCATACACAGCAATCTCTCTCTCTCAATAACTCAATTCTCTATAGAGAACCCCCACCAAGCAGTTCAAAGGCTCTTGTCAGTTGAATCCTCAGAGATCTTGAGAACATCAGTGTTTCCTTATTAACCATTTCTTTTCCTTTTTGCTGCATTCTTTTCTTTTATGTTTGGCTACTTCTTAATATGATATCCAATGCATGGAGCCACTTTAACACATGTTAGACATTGTTGAAAGGGTTTGTTATTGGACAAAACTAAGTGATGTTGAACCTTGGGCTAAAACATTTTACGTTTGTTCTCTTTTCTTCCATTATACACTCAATCCTAAATTTTGATGAACTCACATTCCTTGTATGTAGTTTTAGATCAACTAATTTTACGACTTGTCTACTATAAATAAATTTTCATCTTCTTTCTTTTTAATAGTTTCTTATTTGATTTTGAAGCTTTCTACTTTGATCAGTCAATATTGTTAGCTCAAAATATCTTAATTTCATCCATGACAAATGCGAGTATAGTACACCAAGGGTCTTATTGCCGTTGCTGTATTGGAAGTAACTTGTTTCTTCCCTTTCTTCTCTTCGAAAGATTCATTGTAGGGTCACAGTCTCAATATTCTTTTTATTGTAAAAGTGGATGCTCTATGATTTGTTAAGAAGAATGGTTTTGAACATCACTTTATAATATACAAGTGCTATGCTCCTTCTCTTTGGCCATTTTCTCATTCTAAAATTTTAATTATGTTGTAATATTGGTTTTTAATCCATATCTTATCATTATCCATTGAGTACTTTCAAATTTAGTCCTTATAGATTTTCTTGTTTCCTAACTTTCCAGTGTCCTAAAATTTCTAATTTTTCTAGCTTATCCAAAGTATTAGCTTATCCAAAATTGGGTTTAAGGCTCGGTTTGTTGTTGTTGTATCCAAAGTATTAGTTGTATGAGGATTAGTATGTTTGGTTATGCTTTGCATATGATTAGTTTAAATACCATTCTTGTTGTATCTGTTACTGTAAGTGAAAGTTAATCTTGAAGGAAACTGCTTTCTGGATCTTGTGATTGTTCTTTAATATTTTATTCTTTCATTTCTTTAGACATACTAGACTAGTGACAGTGTGGTGTAAATCAAATATATGTTCAGTGCATCTAATCTTTTGATAGTTTCTTTCTTTCTTTATTTTTTTTTTAATTCCTTCCTTGATTTGTTTGTAAGGTTGCAGAAATCCATCTTACTTATTATTAGGGCCCATTTACACCTCTTTTATTCTTTTTTAAAACAGGAAATTTCCTGTTCTTGTTTAAGATACAGTATGATAGATCTTACACTAGCATGCTTACTCATGCAACTAGTTTGCTAGTTTTAGCTTCCTGTGCTAATCAATTAATCTTATTAGCTTGCCAATTGGTGAAGACAAATACATTATTTGCTTTTGATGAATTGTTTTGATATGTTATGATTTTGGCTTAACCCATTTGTCACCAACTTTTAGTCCGCTTCTTGTTTCTAGTCTCTTGGCTATTTACCTGGTCATCCAAGTATTCTTCTGCATTCTGTCCTGTGCAGGTCCTTGATCCGCACACTTTTGAATCCCTGTCATGATTTCATAATTCTTTATTATAGAACCTCTACCTAATGGTCTCGGTTGTAGGAGGATAATGTAGTTTAGGCATCTTTATATACTTCAGTGACGCTGTAAAGTTATCTATTTTATGAGTCTGATCTAGTTGTGCATTACTTTTTTTTTTAATTAGATTAATCTATCCACAAATCTTTCATTGTCTATTTTGAA
Organism: Dillenia suffruticosa; assembly: GCA_033439265.1. Taxonomy (NCBI): domain Eukaryota; kingdom Viridiplantae; phylum Streptophyta; class Magnoliopsida; order Dilleniales; family Dilleniaceae; genus Dillenia; species Dillenia suffruticosa. The sequence goes on from JAVTVX010000001.1 coordinate 16,181,089, forward strand.
TTATCCACTTTTCTCTGCTCGAATTCTTTATGTGGTGATAAAGTCTATTATTTAGGTTCAAATAATACTTTCTACTACTGTTTTTTTGTTGTCTGAGGTATGTTGTGGTTACTATTCATGTAGCAGGTTTTCAGACAGTTCCTATTTTCATGCAGACTGGTGCTGCAGAGAAACCAGTGTTTGCTGTTGATGAGATTTCTGATGTGGTATTGGACTCACCTTACAAGGTAAGTAAAGAACTTACAAAAAAGTTCCTCTAAGTCTCATTTACGTAGATTAGTTTATTTTTCAGAGGAACCTTTTTTGTGCGGAAGATTAGGTGAAAAACGTCTCTTTGCTGGCATCTTAATTTGGAGTTAATAGTTAAATGTTCAATAGCATTTGTACTTCTTGCTCTCCTTCAAATGAAGGTATTAAGTGAACAAATAAAACGATCCTAGTTGAAGTATTTCTAAAGTAACCAATCCAAGCGTCTTCCTACAAGTGTCCGAGGAGTGTCCTAGAAATGCTTGGCATTTAAAAGAGTTGGAAATAATATCTGTCTTTCAGGAGGTGGGTGTGACTTTCATTTTGAATTGTCATGCTTTTTGGACTGTGATCATAAATAGTTTACCATTGACATCTCTAGTGGTCTTCTAAAACTGGAAGTAGATTGACCGTCAAATAAGAAGCTTACAGGGGAAACATGGTTTAAACTTTGCTCTTAGCTTTATCAAATTGTTCTTGAGGTGGGGTTGTATCAATTTCTAGTATCATTGGTTCTGTCTACAGCGTTAATGAAATTTTAACAGCGTTATGAGGATGTAACCTGTGTGATGCACTCTTTAACTATGGTCTTGGTTTGCTAAAGGTGCACTGCCTTGGAGTGAGAGAATAATGGAGGGAGAAATGATTGAACAATTTTTCAAAGTCATTAGAATGCAAGAAATGAAAATACAGGCTTCCGGTAACAATTGGAGTTTCTTTTGGAAATTCTAAGCCTGTATCCAAGTCAATCCAAATTTGGAGTAACCCTGATTATATATTGAGTCTTTGGTTATGTTAACCATTCAGCGAAATTTATCATGAAAATAGATACTGACATTATGCATGAGTGGAACCCTTCAGTAACTCATTATTGCTCTTGTCTTCATTATAAGTTCTGGGATTTATATGGAGGAACTGACCAGCCCTCATTTCCTGACGTGCTGGTCCTTTGGGTTAAAAAAGGTATTCAATATGATTGCATCTAATAATTTGCAATGCTTGTTTCTATCAATTGCATTTTCCTTGTAAGATGTTGCATCAAGTGGTCTTTGGCTGTTCCATTGGCCTTATGTGTTGACTCTTTTTGAATTGTTCTTCTAACTCTGTAAGACATTAGCACTTTGGGGTGTTGGTCATATAAAGGGAGATTGGATGTTGACATGATGATTGGTAGGAGATATCATTGCTGTTTATCAACTAGAAAAGGATCATGATGCACTCATGACAGGTTTACATGTAGCTTTTGTAAGACAATTTGGACTGTTCATTTGACTATAGGCTTATTTTGCATAATGTGACCAGATACATCAGTCAAAGACTGACCAGTTCTTTTCCGTCCTGCTAAGATTACATGAGGGTCTTAGGACTCCGGTAGGCATTTTGAAAAATTATCAAGTGCTTTGTCAAGATTCTACATGCATTTCATGTGGTCTTCCAGGATGTGGTTCCCATGGTCTTTTTATTGTTGCTCGGTCAATGTTATTGGATAAAACTAATGCCGGGACCCTTGTGACACCCTAATTTTATTTAAATAATGATATTAAGCATGATAATTGAGATATCATTGTCTTTTGAATGAACCATAGCCTATATTTTTCTGTTTACTTTTAGTAATGAAATGAGTACCTTTTAAGAAATTTGAATTCCTAGGAATTCAGGAAAGGTTTTTCTTGTAAAGTAACAAAAGCCATTCTGGTTGAGAGCTTTCCAATTCATCTTGTACGAATAAATTAAGAGAACTATCTATGGATGGATGTGCTGTAACATTCCCATATCAACAGACTTAATAAGCCCACCAAGCTGAATATTCCCAAAAAAAATTGAATGGATGTGAGCTTGCACTGCTGAATTTGGGTTCTAGTGACATGCAGTTATTTTGTTAGAACAGGTTTCACCCTTGCACTCCAGCTGATCTAAAAGGTTTAGTCATTAATGCTATATCCATCCTTCTTGATGCTGTGACATTTTTTTTTTTTATTTTATCCTGAAACTGTTGATAAATAACAACATCCTTTCATCATGCAATCTTGCTGCAGATCTTTGTGGGTGGAATATCAAGGTCACTTTCCAGTAAAATGGTAAGATGATGTCTGGAGTATTTTGTAATATAATAAAGACATTGCTTCCCAGACTCTACGATTCATGCGAGAAAAGCTACCTTTTGCTGTCCTTTCGTTATTATTCTTGTTCAATATTGTCTAATTTGTGAGCTAAGATCTTGTTGCTTTTTCCAGCTAATGGACATTGCCAGTGTCTTTGGACCCTTAAAGGCATTTCATTTTCAAATTTGTGAGGATTCTGAAGAACCAAGTGCTTTTCTAGAGGTGTCTATGCTTATTTTTTTATTCAATGTGCATTCTTCATTTATGCTTTAGAAAGTCTAGCATTGATAACTTCATATTGTGGTAATGTGAAAACCTTAAATTCTAACATTTTCCTGGTTTGAGTTGGAATTTTACATAAATGGTAGAGCTTAGACAATAAGTTTTGCATCTCCAAGTATATTTCTTTCATTTAGATTGATCTTTGTGAAAAATAGGTCATGAATCCTGGTTTCACTGCAGTTATGATATGCAGTCAGGACATGTATCTAGATGTTAACTTGATTTTGCATTAATGAGAAAACCTTCAATTATAACATTTTCCAGGTTTGAGTTGGAATTTTTACAAAAATGGTAGGGGCTTAGACAACAAGTTTTTGCATCTCCAAGTATATTTCTTTCATTTAGATTAGATAGGATCTTTGTGAAAAATAGGTCATGAATCCTGGTTTCACTTCTGTTATGATATGCAGTCAGGACATATATCTAGATGTGCAATCTATCCATCGAAAAATTTTCTCTTTTATGTTAAGCTTGGATTATCCCAAATCCCAAGACACAACATATGCTTTTGCAAGATAAATCTTCTTCACCACTGACTTTTGTAGCCTTTTGTATCACTGCTCCAGTACATAGACCAATCGGTTACACTGAAGGCATGTGCGGGACTTAATGGTATGAAATTGGGAGGACAAGTATTGACAGTTGTTCAAGCATTTCCAGAAGCAAAGTTAGAGGTGGTTCATTGCTCTTCTTTTTCCTTCAGTTTTCATTGCTCTTATTTCCGTTTTTCTGTTTGCTGATGTTCTGTTTTCCCTGAGAGTTGACAGGAAATCCTGTTTTCTCTTTCATGTGTATTTAGAGTTTTCTATTTAATTCTAATCATGTTTTGCAGGATAAATCTGGAAGTCCACCATTCTATGGGATTCCTGAACATGCAAAGCCACTTCTGAGGAAGCCAACACAAATCCTGAAGCTTAAAAATGTGGTATAGTTGTCATGGTTTTGATGTATTTCGTACTTACCTAAGAATAGTCGTAAGTTACGCACTTAAGTTTTTACTCTTAATTTCTTACCCTTCTTTTTTGGTGTGTGTAATGTAATTTAGTTCAATCTAGAGGGCCTAGCAACATTCTCTGAAGCAAATATTGAAGAAGTACTGGAAGATATACGGTTAGAGTGTGCCAGGTTAAGATTAAATCTTTGCATTTGAATTTCTTCAGAGGTTTCCAACTGCTAATTAAAAGCATGTGTTGATTCAACTATTCGTGCAGGTTTGGCACTGTTAAATCTGTTAATTTAGTGAAGCAGCAGGATGCAACCACAAGCCTAGATGCACACGAGGCTGACAAGAGTATGGAATCTGCCATGGTTCTGCTTGACTTGGGGTTTGATCGAAAAAACACAGAAGGAGAAATGACGTCCAAAAGCAATGGGCATGATTCTGGAGAAAATGGCAGAATAGAGCCTTCAGGAGATGTAGGGGAGACTGATGATGCCTTGCAAGATAAATCTCCAAATGGTCATATGAAGGATGAGCCCAAGGAAATAAGTGACTTGAATAATGAGATAGCTGTTGAAGACTTAAGCTCTGCAGATAATTCCATTTCACCTTCCCAAAATCTCTGTGGCCATAAAAATGTGAAAGAAAGCTTAGAGATCACAGATGATGAAGGTTCTAATACCGTTCAAACTACGGAATGCATTGACGAAGACAGATTAGTGGCTAAAGAAACAAAACTCAACAAACCTAAAGAAGTGCTGGAGCTGGAAGAAGCTAAACAACAAGTTATTTGGGAGGAGGCCAAAATAGAACCTGCTGAGGAAGCGGCAGAGCTGGAAAATAGAGTGGGAATGGCAATAGATTCAACTCAGAAGTTTGACAAGAAGGAAGAGGATTTTAATCTGAATGATGTTTTTGAGCCTGGAAGTGTTCTGGTTGAGTACGCAAGAACAGAGGCTTCATCCACGGCAGCACATTGTCTGCATGGAAGACTATTTGATGATCGCTTAATACAAGTCGAGTATGTAAGTTATGATCTTTACAAAGGGAGGTTCCCCTAATGGGGTTTCCGATAGTCACTCGTGGAAAAAGAGTTAAAAGTTGCAATGCGCCAAATGCCTGCAAGAATTCCAACTGAAATATAGTATGGACATGCCTTGTCATATTGAAGGAATCATGAGACGGCATTCCTCTTCGCATGTACACTGCAACTCATTGTTATTATTTTTTGAACCTTTCATGTATGAATTATAGTTTGAGATCATATAGCTAACTTGAATAGGGTGACAGACAAAATTGAGATGCATACTTGGGGTTCGAAGTTCTACGAGGTTCTCTGCCACTAGGGCAATGCAGTCGACCCTTCCTTTGCCTTTGGAGCTGTTGAGATACATATTTGTGTGGCTGATGATACCCTTCCACAAGGCTATTGGGTCATTTTAAGCTGATATTTGTGTATTAACCATGAATATTCTTTATTTTTATTGAGGTATGAGAACTAAGATCTCTGATTTCAACATTTCACGTGGGAACAATAAATTTGCAAAGTTCATGTAACTTAGCCTGTATTGATGTTGATTTTGTGCCCTATCCTATTAAATCAGAATGAAATAGGCAAAAATATAAAATTGGCACGAATTAAAAAAAAATAGAATATTTTGTCTACTTTTATTACACAGGAGTACATAGATTTTTCTTAATTACGATTTAGTAAACCCTTTTAAAAAAAAAAAAAAAATCTATATGATTTGTAAAGTCTTCTGCCAAATAAATATATAATAAAAATATATTTTAAAAATTTTGCCCTATTTAATTAGATAAATTAGATTAATCCTTTGCAAATCAAATGTTTAAAAAATTAAATTGAGTAAATCTTATCTAATAATTTAAAGAAAAATAAAGTCCTTTAAATTTAAGTAATTTTAAATTAATAAAAATTTTATAAAATATACTAAATTAAATGTTATATTCCATAAAATATTAAATTCTGGGATGCTAATATGAAGAAATGCCTACGCGTCGTTTTATTCTTCAAACCAAAACGGACAATTGCGCAAACCGTTAACCCCCTTCTTCTCTCTCTCTCTCTCCATCTCTCTCTCTCTTAATTTTCAATTCTCTCCCGAGAGAAAGAGATAAGGAAGTAAAACGGTAGACGGAGGGTGGGAGGGAGCGCGAGAAAGAGAGAGAGAGAGAGAGAATATGGCAGCGGCAACAGGGTTATTGATAGGGCAAACAACTAGTCTAGGTTTTCGAAAAGCGGAATTCAGAAACGGAGTGAGCATGAAGACGACAACTAAGAAGAATACAAGGTGGCAAGAGCTAGGGTTTATCACTTCCCAATTGGGCGGAATCAAAATCTCTTCCTCTCTTCACTTCTCCACTAACATTTCCCTGAACTCAATTTCTACTTCTTCTCCTCCTCTTATTCAACCCGTAGCTCGTACGTCTCTCTCCTCTCTCTATTCATATATATTATCTTGTATGGGTACTTCATATTTTCTTGCTTTTGGTCTTCAAATTGTATGGTACGACGTTTGAAATTCTTTAGGATGTTGATAATGCGGTTTTACGTTATGTGTTATTTGATAATTATATTGCTTTAGTTGTTGAAAACTAGATTAAGTGTGTCCTAGTGATTTCTCAAAATTAATCTTGGATTTAGTAAAATTGATTGGGGACTCCGATTACCTTACCATGATGTTCTAACAAGAAAAAAAAATGCAGAATCTTTCATAGAAGACCTTCAAAAACAGAGCTGAGACCCAACCTAATGCCACAATCCTTCATTCGGGCCTGGGATCAGGCTATAATAAAAGATACAGCACTGAGTACTGCATAGGTGGAGTTAAATTTTTGACCTAGCCATGTATTTTTGGCCTCGATTACAGAGGATTGAGGTTTAATAGGGTTGAGTTCCCTTCAAAAATTTTCCTTCATTTAAGTTAGCATGCATAGCAAGTGGATTCCGTATTTGGTGATGTTTCAAGGAGAGAAGATAAAAGGGCTAGGTACTAAAATAAGCTGCTTCATGGTGAATTTAAGGAAACTAACCAGCTTGATGGTCTCCGGAGATGTAGCTTTCGAAAAACTTGTGTGTGTTAGCTAGAAAGATGTGGTGTCTGAGAACAAAGTAAAATGAACAGAGAATCACTTTTTTCTGCATTGAGTGTGAAAATTGGAAACTTGGGGATATTGTGTCTTCCATTTTTGGAACTTTTGGATCACTTTGGGATCTATGTTTGGTGACTTTGGGTGTTATAGGATACTTAGTAGTGGGCAAATATTGAAAGCGATAATTCTTTTAGAACTCCACCATTTTCTTGTGTTGGTTTTTGGACAGAGGCAATAGCAGGTATTTTCATTTTTCATTTTAAAATTATAGAGGAGAAAGCAGTGGTTCTGGATAGTTGGCTTGGGATAGTTGAAGCATATGGAAATTATCCAAAGTTTTGCATGTGTTCATAATTTATGTACCTTATATATTTTTCTTCCTGATGAAAAATGTGGGAATGGTAGATCAATTTAGTGTAAAGATGCAGATATCAAGATGTGTCCTGTAGAAGATGCCGCATCACAACTTAGCGATGTTTTGTACAAGTCATAATGTTTGATTGAAGTCATAAGTCTAAGGCCTCACAGCACCTCATGCTAAGGCTGCTTATAAGGCCCTTTTTTCAATTACCCCAATGTATTTGAAAAGACTTTCTACACTTTTAAGTTACAACATGAAATCTAGTCCGCAAAGCCTACCACCTCCAAGCTGGTAATTTTTAACTTAATTTATCATTGTGGGAAGAAAGTTAGTCATTGATTCAAGGATTCAAAGAGCTGTGAAAAGGCTTCTACATGCATGGTTGAAGATCTGTAAGAGGGTTGATGCTCAATAAACAAATATGATCCTTATAGTGTTCAGTTTCATTATTTCCAATAAACATGATATGCATATATGCTCCTGCTAGTAAAAGAGTAGCATTTTACAGTCTCAGTATCTGTTTTGTTGGCAGTTCATTGTGTTGTCTCTTGCATCATATACCCCCTGGTTAGAACCCTTAGATTATGTGTCCTCTTGCATTTGTCAGGCAGAGTATGCCCATTTACTGGGAAGAAGGCCAACAAGGCAAATAAGGTTTCATTTTCGAATCACAAGACCAAGAAGCTGCAGTTTGTAAACCTACAGTACAAAAAGATTTGGTGGGAAGCTGGGAAACGTTATGTCAAGTTACGTTTGTCAACCAAGGCAATTAAAACAATAGAGAAGAATGGCCTGGATGCAGTTGCTAAAAAGGCTGGCATTGATCTGAGCAAGGAGTAAAATATTAGCTTGCTATCTTTCAAATGTACTGGTAAAGTACTTCTGGCTGTCTGTGTTGTTAATCAATTGACATTCTATATAATCCTCTTCCCCTCGCCCCAGTTGGGAAATTGAGAAATTTATTCATACTTGAGTCTTGAGGTTATTTCATCCGTAAAATCAAGAATTTGCGGCTCTGTTTCTTTTATTGAAACAGCAAAGACATTGCATCGGAGAAGTAAACAAAACCTCAGGGTCCAACACGAGTAACAATAGAATTTGCAAAACTAGTTCATGTTCTGTTTATAATACCGTCTAAACATAGCTCTGAGTAGGAAGATCCGAGGATTTATGACCTTTGTTAAAAGTTCCATTAGACCTGCTTTTAAACTTGCTTCCTATCAAACTTAAAGAAATGCTGATGAGCATCTGTTCGGGCAAGTCTCATGCTAGTGGCCGCAGTAATTTCAGGTTCCAACAGCGTGTATAATGTTCTTGCACTTGAAATGCTTGTGACTCTACATTGGCATTGGCATGGGTCCGTTGGTCTGCATGATGGTGTTCACAGGCCGACTTTGGCGGGTGATGAACTCCTGACCCAAACCGGCTGGAAAAGGGAAAAAAATGAAAATCAAACAAGTGAGCATGGTTTTTCAACCTTACGAAGGCCACATAGATGCCCGACACTCAAGAGAGACCACAAGCTGAGTACCATATCCAACTTCCTGTATAATCTAAACGCCATAAAAAATATGCCTCAAAGAAGTCATCAAAAAATTTGAAAACGTGACCCCAGATATTTCAATTTTCATTTCTTAGCTTCGGCAAACGATTTTCAGGCACAAGAACATTTGATTTACTCAGTAGTTAGTAAGCCATTTCGTGGGCCATTACAAGCACTTAACAGATGCAGAGTCCATTGTCACTGAGAGCTCTCACGCTTTCTGCCATAGTTTGGCATCACCATCTCTTTTACAGCAACCATGAGGCATCATCCCTTTTCACATAACAGTTACATTCAGCCAACATATGGGTAGTAAGCCCTAAACAAACGAGTCCAAAAATTACGTAAGAAAAATTATTTACTTATTTTGTACTTATCTAAGATATAACTATGATATAGAATGATAATAAGTGAGAAAACTTCTAGGTTACATAGGAATGATTTATGTGATCTGTACGCTTACTAAGACAAAATGGAGCAGGCCGAAGTGGTCATCTAAAGGGTTCAACTGGGGCAGATTCTTGAAGATGGGCAGCTGCCTCGAAGCAATCGACAGCTTCTGTAGCTGCTGTACCAATCTCAGCTTTGTAGAGCAGTCCTAGATTGTACCAAGCAGAAGGGTTTGTTCTATCGAGTCGAAGTGCATCAGTGAGAAAGCTTCTCACAATTGGCAATGACTGGTTACCAAGCTTTTGCAAAACAGTAGCAATGGAAATCAAGCTCGGGACATGAGTTGGTTCCACATCTAATGCATTTCCGTATGCCTTCAGCGCTTCTTTGGGTAGACCCTTTGCTTCATAAAGTAAACCTTGAAAATTATCACCATGTTAGTCTCTCCATACAAAAATTGTTACAAGATCTTAGAGAAAAAATTCCCACTTCGGCTTTCAAAGGACACTTTCAAAGAGGTGTAGAATTATTCTCTTGCAAAATGCAAAATATCGAACAGTAATACGTTGCCATGTCCTTTACGGGGTAACGGGAAACTTACATGAGAGTGCTTTCTGGAGGTCCAAGAAATAAGATATATATACACCTTACACTTTAGGGAATTCCATCACTTCCAAACCCTACAATTTAATATTTTTCTTCCAATAGGGGTGTTTCGAAGTAAGGTGGAAAAGTGCTTCCGTAGGTTCTTTTGTGAATCTAAATTTTGAACTTTTTGACCAAAATGATTTTGGTTTAATGACAATTTTAAAGCCTCCTAAAGGGAAATTTTAATTGGTACGAGAACTCCACATGTTTGCACAAAATTTCTTTTTAGTAGCAGAAGGAAAATAAGGCATAGTCCACACGCTCAAAGTGCACATATTAGCAACTTGCTTCAGCTTCATCAGAAACTCCAATTGGTGTCCTTATTGTGTTCTTTTTGTCATAATTTCTATAGCCTGGGCACAAAATCACCACATAACAGGCAACATACTACCCTAACTACTAGCTATGTAACATTATAGAGAAAGAGGTAGAATAAAGAAGCTTACCAACAATATACAAATATCAATTAGGAACAAAGTTCAAGAAGACATCATACCTGTAGTATGCCATCTGGATGCAGAATGAGGATTAATCAACTTTGACTTTGAAAGACAGACCTCAGCATCCCGCCACTGAGACAAGCTTATGTACACATTAGCAAGATCATGCCATGTTTCCATTTCCAGAGTCCTATCATATCTTCCCCTGTTCTGTGAGAAACAAGGCTATAAGTTTACCGACCAGAGACATCTTAAAGTTTTGTTTGGGCTTGTGCATGTGAGCGTGTTATCGAGAAAAAGTATTTAGTATTGGATAGGTTGTATCATTTTGACAAAAGTAGTCCCACATATTCCACATAAATAAAGACTTAAAGTTTATGAACATTACTTGAAATATAAACTATTGGTTTCATCAAACTAATGATACAACAAGAACTAAGGATAATACATTTATCACAACACACCAAAAGGTGATAAATTTGTACCTTTATAAACTTCTTTCCAACTCCAAAGCTTTTTGTGCGAACCTGAAGAATAGCAAGAAGACTGGTATATGTCTCAATGGCATTCCTTAACTGGCCCTGTACAATCTGGAGCTTTGCCTTGGTTCGCAAAAGTACTCCTTGATCCCACTTCCCAGTCTGATCCAATGCAGCATTAGCTATGGTCTCCGCGTCCACATATCGTTTTTGAGCCGACAATATTCTAGCCATAAGGATCCACCCTTTCACACTGGATCCAGCCTCAAGTCTCAGCAACTGCTTCACATAATAGAGTGCAGCATCCAGCTTCCGTTGCTCAGCATATTCGAGACTAAGATGGAATAATACGGATGGATCTCTTTCTCTCATAGATCTTGCTGCATATTCCAGTGCTTTGAGTGCTTCAGACTGCCTTAAACTCCTTTCTGAATCAGAACCAACTAGTCTTGACTGAGCTGACAAAAGAACACCCAGCATATAATTTGCAACACTACTCATCTCTCGACATTTTCCATGAAAGTTGTTAAGTACTTTTCGTGCATAATCTATGCCTTCTATGGTAAAATTTGGATTCTGCGAGCAAATCTTGGATGCCAGTAACAACTCTTTCGTGCAGTTTGGATGTTCTCTGATGTGCAAAAAGTTCCTCAAAAGATTTAAGGAAATAATGTCTTCACCCTCCCCAAAATAACACAGAGCTAATGTATAATATCTTTCTCCACCTTCCATGATACTAGGAAGCAATTCTTCTATTTGATGAGCTAGTGCTTTTAAGTCACCTGCTATAGATACTGCAAAAGAAAGATGGTCTAGAATTGAGGGGTCCCATGGGATCCATCTGCGAACATATTTCCTAAGAAGAATCAACAACAGTAGGATGGCCTCTTCAATGTTATTTCTTGGCACGAAGGAACCTTCCACCTGAGAACGGAGATTTGGGGCACTTGCCTCGCAGCCACTGTACAAAAGGAAAGCTGCAAACTCTTTCTCTATCTTGGACATTGTTTCCATGTCAAGATTCCAATGGTGAAGGAGGGCTTGCCGATATGACAAGATTGCTTCCTGGAAAGCCCCTGCAAGTTTCCACAGCTCAGGAAGCAACTCAACTGCCTTATTCAGAGTCTCCTGCAATTTACAATCACTGGCAAAGTTTTCAGGCAAGCCTTCTGGTAATGCAGATTCAATGGTGTCCAGGATAGTTTTGCATGATTGAGCAGCTTCTGAAAAAATAAATTTAAGAGAAAGTTAGACACATGTTTGATGCTTTGAAGGCTTACCGTCTTGGAGAATAGTTGTGTTTGTGTACATTTTTCTTTTGTTTTCTTTTTTATTACTTTTTTTTTGTTGGGGGAGGGGGGTATATACTATGATAAGAATCATCAAAAGCTCTTTTAATCAGATCTACCCGTGTACCTGATATTTATGCTAATTAATGTCCACGTGCTTGCTTTAAAATATGAATTACAATAGATGAATGAAGGGCTGAATTATAAAGTTTAAATTGCATTTATGTTAAAGAAATATTTGGTCCCCAAGAACAACAGCATGGCCCCTATGCAAGGATGACATGCACAAATCGAGAAATGATTCAAACTTTATTCATCAAAAAATGATATTGGAGAAATTGATGACACGTAGTTCCTAAAAATATGGGTGCATAGCTAACAAGACCAAGAACTGAAGAATGCCCAAATGGCATCAAGATCAATACTAAGGGTAAGTTTGGCTCGTGGAGGGGGAGGGGTAGGGGTAGGGGGAGGGGGAAGGGATGGGGGAGATTTACTTCACCTGGTGGAAGTAAATACATTTTCTTTTACTTTGTTTGAGTAGGAAATGGGTATTACTCTCCTTAAACCAAATGGGTATTACTCTCCATAAACCATGTAAAATTGAAAAACGAAGAGGATAATTTTGTCTATAAATTCTTATTGCAGCCACAATCCATCCAAAAGTGGAAGGAAATTTTTTCTGATATGAAGGGGGCGCTATTTCACCCCTCTTTTACTTCTATCCGCCTTTCACTTTGAACCAAACGAAAGTAATCTCTTATTTCACCCCACATTTACTTCCCTTCCTCTTTTCCTCCCACTTTACACCCCAACCAAACTAACTGCAAAATAAATGGGAAAATTTCAAATCAAAGAAGGTTGGATAGTGTACCTCTAAACCTCCCAAGAGCTTGCAAGGACTTTGCCTTTAGAAAGATTGCTTCGACGAGTAAACTAACAGCATGCATAGACATTAAAGGGCCAGGATTGCTTTGTGATTGCCGTCTATTTGGTTCACATCTTGCAACAATTGAGAATTTTATTTTGGAAGTAACAGCAGCAATGTCTATTCCTTCAAAAACATGAAGAGCAGCTTCTACATTTCCCTTTTGATACTCAAGTCTGCCCAATAAAGCTCTTGCTTCCTACAAATTACAACAGTTGCTAAATCAAATAACTGACTTCAAGAAACCATATTGATGAATAGTTGTGCTGCTGTTTACCTTTAAAGTGTCCTACTTATAACTATTTTGGAAAATGAAAAAGTACTCTATTTTGACATAATTTTAATGACCGAACATGCTGATGACCATAGGGAAGCCTGATGACAACTACAAGTGCATTTTTTTTTTCAATCAGAAAGTTTAAATGCAAATTTAACTCAAAATGAGACTATGTCCTCATCAAGTGTTTAAGGAGATTGTCGAACCATCATTATTTAAAGCAGGTACTAGAAGCTACAAATTACATTAATGCAATTCTTTTAACCTTAATGGAATGTCAATATAATGATTGGTTGCAACTAATAACATGCCAAAAAAAAAAGATCTGCATTAGAATCTGATATTTACTTGGAATATTAGCTAACGAACTGCCTAAATTTGTTCAGTTTCTTGAAATCATTTGGAAGACATAAGGAGGACTTGACCATTACCCTAACTAAAACACATTCAACACATGGAACTAACATACAAGAAACTAAAGAGACACTGCAAACTCTATAGAGAATTTCCAATGGTGTTCATTCTATAGCAGCTCTTCTACTAATCAATGAACATCTATCAAATAATTGCTAAACTATGACAACATGGAACCACCATAGAAATATTTAGGAGACTTCTAATAAGCCATTTAGTTCAAAAATGAAACATGATTCCAAAAGAAACAACCACATTAAAACCGAACTAGGTTCAATAAACTAACCTCATAATTAAGAAAGCCACTCTCACGCAGAGATGACTCAGCTTCTTCAATGTTACTGGTATCAGCCTTAGTTTCTGTCTCTCCAACTTTTGATGAATAACCTCCACTAGCAGAATAATCACGGGTCGCCAAAGACTCCGATGAAGTAATAGCCTCATCTACTCTCAATTGCTCTCCTGAACATATGCACTTCATCATCTTCCCCATCCTTCTTTTGACTCCAAATCCTTTGCTCCTAATCCAATTCTTCGCTCTCATAATGCTTCAAAACACACTTCAAATTCATCCAAACACCAACCAACCAGAAACTACAATGTCAGATTCACAACATCAAACCACAAATGTACTATTCATACAAGTACCCGGAAAACGTTTTCTAATCACTTAGAACTACCAATCAAGTCAATGGCAGAACCAAGTATCAGAATTGAGGATATATGACCGGTAAATGCAAAAAGAATTAAAAGTTGATTTAATATAGGAACAGTTCTGTACCTCCAAAACCCTACTTTAGAATCTTGAACATCCCATATTCAATTCTTCCATTACAAGTAAATCCATTTAACAAATCTACCAAATTTGCAAATCAAAAGATTTAAAACACTCCAAAAGCCTAAATAAAATATGGAAAAAAGAAACCCCAAATCATGAACAGTCAGAAAGGTACAGAAAAATCATGAAAATTGAAAAGCTAAAGGAAATACAGCAACAGCCCATTAAACCCAGGAAGTATAAAAAGCAAAGTAAGAAGAAAGTAAAAAAGATTTACCAAGAGAGAAAAAAAGACTTACCTTTGGATAGAAAACAAGCATTGAAAGAGCCCACAAGACATAATCATCAAAACCCATCACACCCATCTCAGTCCAAAGCCAATCTTTTGTGCCCTTTGAATTTCTCTCTTCCTATACAAGAAGAATCCAAAGCTTGAGCACCTTTTAGCGGGATTGCTTATCATTTCCGTGAGTGGTTTTGGTGGGGTCAAGCACAGAGAGAGAGAGAGAGAGAGATGTGCAGTGGAATCCAAAATTCAAACTCTGCGCGAGAAATTAAGTTGAAGTCTCTCTCTCTGCAAACAGGTGTGAACGGAGTTTGAAAGACTTTGTTAATGATTGACAATCCAGGGCGGGTTTTTGTATTTTTATTAATGAGTAACATTGTTCAAAAAATAAAAAATAAATTTTATACAAAATTTGGTAATAAATGATAGTCAGTTACATGATGTTGCAAAATATCTTATTATTTGTAAATTGGAAAGTAATTAAATTTTATTAATTCAATATTTTTTTAATTCCTAATAGCATTACCTTTTAAATTTGAAGAGAGAGAGAGAGTGAGAAAGAGAGGATTTGCTTAGAGGGGAATGAATGTCTAATTGTCCGGTGCCTAGTGGTGGGATTGGTTGAACTTCAATGCCCCTTTTGGTCAACTGCGTGATCAGTTGAATAAGCAGGGGTAGTTGAGAGCGTCAGCAATGTCATGCCATTTTTAATTAATTGAAAGGACCATTCATTTGTTTTATTTATTAATTTCCTTTTGTCCTGCAAGGGTTTAATTAATGTATAGATTGAAGTGAAGTAACTGTTAAAACAATAAGACACATCAGAGAATTAAGACTGAAGTTCTTTCTGTTTGGATTCTAGTACAGTGTGTCTGAAATCTTAGATTCACCCAACTAATATACGTTAAAACAAAGATATGTTTGTAGCACTTGGGAGCTCTGGAAGGTGATCATCCTCTTGACTCAATAAGTTTCTTTCTCTTGAGCGGCTGAGTGATTGGACGATCAATGAGATCACTAAACATATTTTAAATTATATTTTGATCGATATGATTTAAATATTTACCGAATTTATTTTAGGATAACTTTTACAAAACTGGATTATGTTTTGAGAGTGCAAGATCTATGGTGGAGCAATGGAGGGGATTTGTATCAGATAAGAACAGAAGCTGGATTACATTTCAGTACAGTTTTCTTTACTATTATTATCCGGTCAATTTGGATTTAGAGAAACGAGGAATTCTTAAAAGTCGAGGTCCTCTCTGTTGAAAATATCTGTGAACTTATTCATGTTAAAATGTTTGGGCATAAAAGACATAAAGTTTAAGGTATTTGATTAGAAGGCATAAAATTTATATAGTTTGTTTAGATTAATAAAATAAAAATAAAAGTTTAAAAATGAAATTTTTAAAATGTGTTTTATAAAATTAAATAAAATAATGAATTTTGACCGAAACACGTCCCTAAACCCAAGAAAATAACCGGCGAATATTGCTCTTTCATTCAGCTGACGCTCCCTGTCACCAAACCTATAACTCTCAAATTCTCTCTCTATACTCTCTCTCTACTCGATCTAATTTCATTGTTCCGTTCTCTCTATTCATGTCATTTCTTGACGCTTTCGAAATTTTCGTCCAAACCTTTTTTGCGAAAAATTTCTCCACATTCTCCGATCTCACTCACCCCTCCGGCAATGCTCCAAAATTCATTGATCTGTGAGAGATATTTTGAAGGGGAGAGAAGAAGAGGAGAGAGAAAAGGAAGACGAAGTTGTGAACGATGAAGAGAATGAAGAGAGAGACGGCGTGGCCGATAAGGAATAGAATGATGAGGACATAGATTGCGAGCGATGGATTTGGTTTCCGAGTTTAGGGTTCGGTGGCTGCAGTTGAGAGGTCGAGGTCGAGGTCGAGGCCGAGGTAGAGAGAGGGCGGGGGGTATATGGTATCATAAAAATAAGAAATATGATATTAATAATGGGCCTAAAGTGTCGTGTCTCATTAAGTCATCAAGGGTTTGCCGGTGGGTGACAATGCCAGAGTGCATCACATTCAACAGGTTAACTTAATTCTTTTTAAATTGTTAGTGAATTAATAATTATGTGACGGTGCATCACACTCAACAAATACCTTTTCATTTAGCTTCAATTTTTGAAAGGGATTTTTTTTTTGTTTATTTCCTATATTTTTTATCTATAATAAAATTAACAATTATATAATTTTCATTTTAAAAGATATATAAATCAAATATCAACAATAATAATCGTATTCATTCTAGAATTTAAACCAAATAATGTTTATTAGATTTCAATTCTGAATCTAATTCCAATTTCTGAATACGAACCAAACGCTAACTAAATTGCATGAAAATGAAAACCAAAAAAGAAATAAAAATAAATATGAAATAACATAAGAAAACAATATTTTGTAAGAATTCAAGAAATGAGAACGTAGAAACATATAAATATAAAAAAGAAATAAAAAATTATGTAAATATTAATTATTTTATAAAAATAATAAAAAAGTCATATTTTATAATAAGAATTTAAAAAAATTAAATATATAATTATTAATTATAAAACAAATAATATAAAAATAATAATTATAATTTATTAATTTATTAATTTATTAAATGTAAATATATATATATATAATATAAAATTTTGATTTAAATATTAATTAATTTAACCTATCAAACTAAATGAAAAATATTTTAAAAATACAAAATGTTAGCATAGAAGTTTTTGTGTATCGAAATGTGTGAATGGTTTTACGAATCTCTGTTGTGGACTAAGTTGACACCTTACATGTTTCTTCTCTTTTCCCTTTTTTTTTTTTTTTATTATAGACTAAACGCATGGGGATGACAAGAATTGTATCGAAGATGTTTACTCAGAACTTGATATAATGACAAAATTCACTCTGACCGCTGGGGAACAAAAAGAAAAAAGTCACATAGTAATCCATAAACATCCTATTAACCCAATTGGTTTCGGTGGTAGAGTCTATATCTACATCTACATGCACAAAAATCCCCATACTCCCAGAAATAATAGACAACCATTATCGATTTACTACATGGCATGTGAGCCCGCTCTGGTGTTCTAATTTAATTTCCAGGACCAACTCAAGTTTGGTGATATTGAGACCCACCTTGGCTTGAGTCGGATTAATCCATTACCAAGCTCATACATTTGCACCTTGCTTCCTGGGTGTCCTATAGTCCCGCTTAACATTGTCCATCAGAATTTTTTTTTTTTTTTTTTATATAACTCTTATGAGTATTAATACTTTTACAGATTTGTATTGTAATCATTACAATTTTATTCAACGATCAATGGTTATTATTTTCTCAATCATAAGATAATAAAATAATAAATAATCAATGAATAATAGTCAAATAATTATAATCCCATACACAATGGTAGTCCTATGCCAGTTTTATATCAAGGAAATAGTAAGTATCCCTTTTTTGAGCTCATATGTTTTTGCATGTATTTCACTCGCCTATTTTTATATTTGTCTTCTCAAATGATACCCTTATCTTTTTCAAGCTAATTATCATCATTAAAAGAAAATTTACTTGTCAAGATTACTTGCTACACCAACATTATCCTCTCTTTCTGTTTCGGCCACCATTGCCAGCAGCCTCGACTACCATGGCTAGCCTCCACGACCACAAAAAATCAACCACTATGACCTTGAAGGCAACGACCACCACCCTAATTGAATTTGTTGGTCAATCTCTCTCTGTTCATTTGTTATTAAACTTAACACGGTAATATATATGGGATCTACTTGTTGGTTTTATGTATCGATGCATTGGTTGATAAGTTGCTAGTCTTACCAAGTGTATATATGTATGAATGAGGGTTTAGCTCCGAGTTGAATTTTGATAACGGATATGGACATTGAAGTTGCTTGGAATCACTTTCTGTGCTTTTCTTCATGTGGGTTTCTCCTACTTCTGTTATTTATGGACCTTTTTTTTTTAATATTTTTGGCTAATGGGTTTATTAGATTTGAGTTGAATTGAAATATTGAATCTTTTATTAGTTAATAATTTTTAACACGTAGTTGCATTTTTTTGTTCAATTTCAAATGGTTATAAGCCTTGGGTTATTTCCGCGAGTATGGTATGGTTCACTCAGAGAGAGAGAGAGAGAGAGAGAGAGAGAGAGAGAGAGAGAGAGAGAGAGAGAGAGAGAGAAGAGACTTTCGGTTGAACTAGACCGATATATAACACACTTGTCGATCACCAAGAATCAGTGTAGTAGTAGAAATAATTTAAAGAGACATTAAATCGGACATATTTGTGCCGCAACATAGAAGTTCATTCCACCACCTTTGCCAATGTTTTAGGCTTATGCTTTTTGTTTCCATGCAACATGCAAATTGATTAGCGATGTCCAATGCCGCCACCCCCGCCTCCACCGAAGCCACCGCCACCGCCACCGCCACCTCCAAATCCACCACCACCACCAGCACCTCCCCCAAATCCACCCCCAAAGCCACCACCTGAGCCTCCTCCTACTCCACCTCCAATTCCACCACCCTTGCCAAATCCTCCACCGACGCCACCACCCTTGCCTATTCCACCACCAATACCACTGCCCTTTCCATATCCACCACCTTTACCACCACTAACACCGCCGCCTTTCCCGATTCCACCACCAACACCTCCACCAAATCCACCACCTTTGCCAAATCCTCCTCCAGCACCACCACCAATTCCTCCACCTACACCACCGCCAATACCACCACCTTTTCCACCACCAACGCCACCCCCAACTCCACCACCTTTGCCAAATCCTCCTCCAGCTCCACCACCAACTCCTCCACTTGCCCCACCACCTTTTCCATATCCTCCTCCTGCACCTCCACCAACTCCGCCTCCTTTCCCTCCACCGTGACCACCGCCAAGTCCACCACCTATAACACCATGTCCACCACCAACTCCGTCGCCTTTTCCATGACCTCCACCAACTCCACCACCTTTGCCAACGCCGACACCTACACTACCACCCTTGCCAATGCCTCCACCAACTTCACCGCCCTTGCCAATTCCACCTCCTACACTACCACCCTTGCCAATTCCACCTCCAACACCACCACCTACTCCACCACCCTTGCCAATGCCTCCACCTGCACCACCACCTACTCCGCCACCCTTGCCATACCCACCACCAATTCCACCACCTTTACCAAACCCGCCTCCTATTCCGCCACCCTTACCAAACCCACCACCAATTCCGCCACCCTTACCAAACCCACCACCAATTCCTCCACCCTTACCAAACCCACCACCAATGCCACCTCCCTTACCAAACGCACCACCAATTCCACCACCTTTACCAAACCCGCCTCCTATTCCGCCACCCTTACCAAACCCGCCACCAATTCCGCCACCCTTACCAAACCCACCACCAATGCCGCCACCCTTACCAAACACACCACCAATGCCACCACCCTTACCAAACCCACCACCTACACCACCTCCAAACCCACCACCATACCCACCCCCAGCCCCGAACCCACCACCAAACCCACCTCCCTTAGCAAAAAAGAACTTCTCATCTTCATCACCACCACTATTCTTCACACTAGGCACATCTCTAGATACAACACTCACAACTAGTACATTGAAACAAAACAACAACAAAAGTGAAACTAATCCCAAAGCCCCACCTTTCATCTTTGAAAAGAATTTCTTTAGAAATGAGAGCCCTTTCTTTCTCCCTGACGACTTCACTAAAACCAACACGAGTGGTTTTTATAGTCTCACATTTGAGGGCCTTTTGCATTGAATGAGGTTGAGGGGTTTCAACCACCAACTGTTCGTCACATTTAATCAATTGAAAGGAGAACTAGCTGGAAGGGGATTGAGAGAGCGAGAGAGAGATGATCATATCGTTTGATATTAATTGGGGGGTGCATCATGCTTGTTCTTTTCATTGGATCAATGAACACACAGATATAGAAAATCTAGTGGGCACTCAGATCTGAAACACTATAAACTCATTTTTTGCACTCACATGCATATGTAAAGTTCCAGCCGTGAGTGTCATGGTTGTCCTTTATGCTTTCGGAAAGTGAATGCTATTTTATGACTAAAAAAGTGGTTTTGAGGTGTTACAAATGTGGTATTATTTGAGGAAAAAGGAGAAATTTTCAATAATGATTTTCATGATTTAGATGATCGACCACTTTTAATAATTTATAAAAAGATCCCAAACATATAAAACTTGACAAAAATTATTCTACTATTTATTTGAAGATCTTGGACAAAATTCTTTGAACTATTTATAAACTAAACTACTTAATTATTTTAGAAAATATATCACTCCGATATATAACACCACATTATTAGTATTGTTTCACAAAAATTTAAACATTCTCGATTTCTATTTATAATAAGTGTAATAAAATAATAAAAATCCAAGATTAATTGTCAAAATCAAAAAGTAACACATCCACATTTGAAAGCTAGATGGCATGTTAACCACTTTACCCGAAACGAAGATAACCCATAATTTCAAGAGACCATTTGAACATTCTTTTTACCGTTCTTGTACTCATAACATCGGAGTCATGTTATCGAACATTCTTTCTTTCTTTTTTTTTTAATCAATTTAGATTGTGGAATAATTTAGTAATTATTACATAGTGATTTTTTTGAGATTAATCATATCGGATCCGAGTAAATATGTTTTAAACCCTTAAGGAACAAAATACTCCAAATATTTGTTTTTTCATATAAAAAAAAAACTCGAAACCGAAATATTATTAACGAGGTACTAATGTTACCAACAGTTGGGCATTATTTGATAGTGATAAAATAGTCACTAACTTTACAAATATTAATATTCATAAAAATGTTAAAAAAATTTTAATTTTAAAATACATAAATTTATTGTTCAATTAAAGACACAAGTTATTTTGACCGTTTACAAATACAAGGAGAACCTAAAAACTTTGTCCAATACCATACCACAGAAAGGGGCAGAAGCATAGGTTACAGTAATGCAACTGACATGTCGGGCCCACAAAAGAATTGTTCTAATGAATTGCAGTGGTTGCCCATGCCCGCACTCAAAAATGCAATGTATGTTCTGTTCCTTGGGTAATCACATTTCTCTTTTTTAATCCGTTCATTTTTTTGTTCCTCACCAAAAAAGAAAAGACTGCATCATTGCAGCAAAAGCAGTATGTTAGATAAAAAGGTGAATCGCTAATGTAATTTCCTTCGATTTTCTATTCTCATTCATTCATCAATATTTAATTTTAACATTACCATTGCCTTTTGGGTGCAATTTTTTAGATAGACGGATTAATATTCAAAATTATATTTCGATTAATTTAATTTAAGTATTAACGGATCCAATGTAGCAGAAACTTTCTCAATATAGTATTTTCTATTATCAAATTTTAAATCCGATATTTAATTAAAAAATTTAACACTTAGTGTGAGAGATTAAAACACTGTACATCCTAATTTTTTTAAAAAAAGGAGAGCCGTCCCAATCAGAAAAAATGAATGAATATTAATATTTTTATCCATATAGTATTTTAAAATAAATGCAGGAAATTGTTGTTAAATTAGGAGAAATAATATTTGTAAAATATATATAAAAAAAATTAGGAGCAGGAGTTTATTATCGGAACGAAGGATGATTTTATTCTCAATGTCCATGAAGTAGAAGAAAAGTCGCTCGGGCAGTGGGATGTCAATGTCAAGTCCTGCTGTCCTACAACATGTATATATTGGGGTAAGGAGAGCGTATGGTAAACATTAAACAGCACCTTTCATAAATACAAGCAGTTCAGCACTTCTGCAACATTAAATGGATTTTTGACTTTGATACCATTGATCAGAAACTTTTTTAATAAAGAAAAAACACTTCTTTTTTGCATATACCTACTGGTCGATAAAATGAGCATGGTAAATCAAAGTTTGACAACCTTGGAATTCACATAGATGGAATTATTTACCCTCGGTAAAGGATGGGGAGAGAGAGAGAGAGAGAGATTTATATGGATACCTACATTTATCCAAAAATTAGAAAATCCTCACAATGGGGTGGCATCACTTCTATGGAGCTTATGATTGTTGTAACCATGAGACAATGATGTGAAAGTTCAAGAATAGAGATGAAAAGGGAAAATGATGCAGCAAAGCAAAGCAAACAGAAAGAAAAGTGGTATAGATCATGTAGTATATTATGCACCTCAAATTACTACCGACGCAGGAAAATATGATTCAATGTGGGTGTGGTGTTTTGTCCCCAAACATTCAATGTGCATTTGTCCTCTAAGCATAAGAAAAATAGCTACCCCACTGAGGTTATCTACAGCTAGTATAGATATAGAAAGTATATAGCACTAACTAGGAAGTACATGTATAAATATTGAATAATGGAATACATAAATGTAATGTTTGAACAACAGTGTAACTTGGATTCACATGGTGGAGGTTGTGTGCTTGGTTAAGAGACAAATAAGCAAGACACTGATAAACGGTTGATCTAATAAGTAAAGTATTAAATTTTTTAACAAAGTCTCGAATGTTGGAGAGTTTTCTCATAAATTGAGTCTGATAACTCTTGAATTAAATTAGATGAACATAATTTCAAATATCAGTTGATTTAAAAAAAATAAAAAAGCAAGAATCTCGTGCATGGTTGCTATATATTAGATAATTTTTCCTTGGCTCTCTTCTTGTGCTCCTCTTCGTTGCCATGTGCTTGGTAGATGAAGAATTTATTGCCTTTTGTAGGACGAAAAGCAATTTATAGAACAAATGGTCGTTCCCATCATGATTTTCTTGAGGTAAGAGGTGCAATTTTCTAATTTAATAATGCTTTGTCCATGATTTACTTTTGAAAATCCATGCCAACTAATGTTCTTTGTTCTTACTTCCTTTCTTGTTTTCTCCCTAACTACTACTATGGCATCTCTTAAACTTCACCCTTGAAATAGAAAGTAAATAGCGACTTTTACTTTTACTTTTAACTGCTCCCATTATTGATCAAAAGTATTGGTTTTTTTTATTTTATATTTGACTAATTGATATCTGAAACTATATTTTAATTAATATTGTTTGAGTTATCGAACTCCTTTTAGGAGGGAACTCTTCTAATGTATTCATAAGATTTTTATCTAACTTTTTATTAAAAAAACTAACGTTCTTCCTATTAGTCCAATTATAATTTTAGTGATTATAACTCAAAAGATCATTCACTCTCTCCCATTTGGCTTATTCCTTTTACCTTATCACATCAATTAGGAAATACAATAAATAATATACCTCATCATCTAAGTTGCTAGTGCTGCTCTTTTAAAGAGAAGAATGGTGATTGGCTAGTTATTATGATGGAAAAACAATAACAAATTAATAAAGAAAAATGTGTGGGAATCACAATTTTCATAAAATTGATGAAGTGATAAAATAAAATAAAATAAATTTAAGAAGGGCATAAGAGGTAACATTTCGAAACATTTCAAAATGTTAAAGTGGATAAATATTATATTTTGGGACATCGCAAGAAAGAATAGGGAACAAACAAAACGGGACTCAGTGAGTTACTTGTCATAAAAGTTATAAATGCGGGATTGTATTCTTTGCACTACCAAGTTAAAAAACAAAACCCTAACCTCAAAATTTAAAATCAGACCATTTGCAATGGCTATACTATTTAAATAGGCCGATTACATAAACGGATTTTGTTTGAAATTTTACAAACTATTTTTCTTTTTATAGATCGATATCTGACAATCAATTTATTGATTCTAATTAATTCATCTCGAGTTAACTATCGGAATCATTAAAGGACAAACTCTCACGATATTTATTTTTTTATTTTTAAAATTTAAATTTAAAATTTTATTAAAAAATCTGATATTTATTTCTGTAGACCAATAAACCATTGTTATAATTTTACAAAGTATACGGAAAAAGTCCAATAAAATATGGGAATAAAGTACCCGGAAGAAAAAGTAAGAGCAATTTAAAAATTTTTGTGTTACAATGTATAAAATTTTTGTTGTACGGTGAGTTTGTAGATTTGTTAACCAAAACAAAAAAAAAGTTGGTGGACATTGAGTTTCCCATGACGATGGATATGAGGATCAGGCCTGTTCCATTTTTTTGGAATTATACGCTCAATACGTGAACTCATATTTTGATTAATCTATTTTGAAATTTATAGCGATTCATTTAAAAAAATTACTCTCTCAATATAATCTGTTTTATGTTTAAATCGTGAGTTAAACTCATAATTTTAATTAAACAATTTAATATCCCATCTTATTAAATTAAATGATGGTCGGTGGATCTGGCCAAGATGACCGGTCTGATTTTGGGTTCACGAACTAGACCCAGAACTAATGGAGCCTGAAATGGGCTTCAAATGGGGGTGGGTCCTAGATCGAGTGAACTAAATTTTTAAAATTTTAATATGAAAATACGCAAATCTCTGAACAAGGGCAAATCAAAGTATTTTGAGGCTCATGCTTATAAATAAGTCTAGGGCACCGTTTGGTATACAATATAGAATGAAAAGACAAAACAGTAAAAATAAAATAGAAGAAAGAGATTAAAATAAGAATTTTAAAAATATAAGATGGTAAAATATATTTTTTTTGGTATAATGCTCCTACTTCGATTAATCCCTCTCGACATAGTTTTTTATTTTTATATTTTAACTTTAAGATTTAATTAAGAAATTTAATATTTTTATTCAATAGATCAATTGTTCTGTAGTTATAAGACGACACGGTTGAAAAAAAGATTTTATTTCATCTTTACATGTCTCTTGCGTCTCATCATCCAAACTAAACCCTACCTAGCTTCCTCAAGGATCCTAAACTTAGAGTAGCCACAGAAGCATAGTGGAAGATCACTCCTCGTTTGTAAAACCAGAGATCACTCCTCGTTTGATGCATTATTTACTATTAGAAAAAAATGGACTACCCCAAAATTAATGCTCCATAATTCATTATTATTTTATTTTATTATAATTATAATTTTTTAAATAAAGTGAAAAATTTTCGTAGAAATATTGAATTGGTATAAGTAGAAAGCAAAATTTCATAATAATTTAAATTTGTTTCCATAAAAAATTAATAAATTTTGAACTATAAAAGCCCTAATTTCGGTTGAGTTAAACTTCAATTTTGCCAAATGAAACCCAATACGGCAAAACAGCACAAAATTAGAAAATTTTGTAAGAAAAAGTAAGAAAAATGCATGTCTTCATTACTTATTTTGCGTAAGGCAATTCCACTTTGACTTATATAGCATTTCACCGATTCAATACTAATGTTCAGTCCATTTAGTGAGAAATACACTAAATTTTTTTTAATAAAAATCTTAATCTCGAATATTGAGAATAAAAAAAAAAAAGGTATCAGAGAGTTCGTTCCTAAATTAAATTCTACAATATTCAAATTATATTAGTTTAGTAATCAGAATAATAGTGGTCAAGTAAAAAAAATAAAAAGCAAGCATATGTATTTTACTTGGTTTGATGCATGTGTTTTACAGTCTAACAGGGTGAAACGTATAGCTAATGGCATGATTAACTAGAGACTATCCACCATTAGTCCTTAAGCAATGGAGCTTTGCCATAAGTTTACGTGCTCAATTTCCATACCCAATGATGCATTCTTGCAAACCAAACACCATACCCACAATCATTGTAGGGGACCAAAATTTTAAATTCTTCGCACAAGAAGGGATAGGCCAAGGACATAACTTAACCACATGGCATAAGCTAGGTCTTACCATAATGTACAGTTTCCATCTTAGTTGAAGTTAATGTGACAAATGACATCAACCTGCATTCCAAAAAGCCATGCCATCACAAGCTCACAGTCTCCATGATAGTGATAGATCACCCACTTGACTGCAAACCTTAGTTGTCATCTTACCAAATACTTTTGTCCTCCCAAAATTTTTTGCAAGATTAAGGATCGAGATGGACGACAACTGTAGGCTAAATTGCCGGTTTCCAGTTATATCTTTTGGTAAGATTTCGTGTCATGCAAACCATCTGAAGAAGCCAATTTCAGAAGAAGATTCCATGCCAGAATTATCATTTTTACTCTTGTTCTTCATTTATTGCATCTCATGAATTCTGAGCTCACAAGGGAAAGGAGTGGGAGAGCTATTTATTATTTATTTTTTTATGCAACATTATTATACGAATTAAATGAATTATAAATTAAATAAAATAAATATCAAGTGGTGATGTACAAACTACATGTTGGTCTGTCTAGCATTCTTCTTTTTGCTTTATGTGTCGATTATAGAAATAGACAAAGAATGAGATCCTTCCTGAATTTTTTTTATTATATAAAAATCATAAAAATTACAAAAATATATGTATTTATAAAATTTCAAATACCATATCAGTTAAGCGAAAACTCCTTACCATCCAAATATCCCCTTCAAAAATATGAGATCTCTTCCTGCATGAATGTCGTTAGAGAGGATCCTAACTTTCACGCGCACTTAAATTTATGTATTGCTTAACAGAACTTCCTTATCCGATCTTATATATATATTTTTTATATTTCTTTATTTAATTGGAGGCCCTTAGATATAAAATTATATAATGATAATTTCCTTGATACATGATGTGTGAATTTACATATATACGCGTTCAAATAATAAAAAATTAATAAAATATTGTTCACAGGAGTATTGTTATCTAATTATTAGTTTAACCTACTATTTGTAATATTTAAAAGATAAATTAGATATGAAATATTTCTAAAATTTACTAATCAAAAAATGATATAAAAATAAATGAAAAATAAATACTAAGAGAGTTAAGTATTATTTTTTTTGTTATACAAGAATTCGAAACCTAAATTTCAAGATTGAGATAGGAAGATTATGACCACCTGACTGTCCCCTTGAGGATAGAAATAAATATTATCATGACAACCAATTGTGCTCCCTGTATAATTTATTCTACAGAAGTTAAGTGTTGATTCATTTTTCCTAGAATTTGGCAATTGGAACACTAATTCATCTTAATTGCTCTCTCAAATCATATCAAACTTATTATCATATAATAATGGCATTTTTTTTTTTAATTTAAGAGGGGAGTTGAAGGGTGTTAAGGGGTGATTATTACAAAATAACAACTTTCTCCTTTATTTAAATTTAAATATTTTTGGAAAGGATCGGGTCTACCACCTCGTTTTTCCAACAATAACTAAATAGCTAAAAAAAATAATGTTATCACTATAATCTAAATTTAATTCATATATGAATATTATGGGATAAACTAATCATCATACAATGTCTACTTTGTTATACATTTCTACTCTATTTAATAGTTAATAACTCGTATTTTATTTTCATTACTATTCTAAAATATGTTGAGTCTGGTAACTTTTTTCTCGATTTAATATGATTAAGGGAGATATTTCAAAACTAAAAATTAAGTACAATAATCAATGGTGCTTTTATGTTCCTTTAGTTATGATCATCCTTGTTAGGGTAAAAATAATTCGGACTGCTTGATAATTGCTCATAAGTTATTCTGATTGAATTTGACTCTACTTATATATTGAATCGAGACAGATTTAGGCGAGTGACAAGTCAACCAATATAATTAATTATATATAAAATATATTTGAAATATACTTTATATCATATAATTATTGTAAAAAATTTTTATACTTAATAATCTCATCATATTTTTTCATTTGTAATTTGTTTAATTTCGCATAATATGCTAACAAATTGGATTTACAAACAAATCTGACTAAATCTTTTTTTTTTCTTTTAGTCATGTCATTGGCCATAAACAAAAATCCCTCCTTTAATCACAATTGTCATGGAACACCATTTGGTGCAAAATTGCAGTGTCAAAAGATGAAATTGTGCTGATAAATTATAACCTAATTAATACTATTTTCATTTCTCTTAAAAATTTTAAATTTGAAACTTCTCTCTATATTAAAAATAAAGAAATTGTTTCCCAAAAAAAGGATATTTCTTGAGGTCGCATAGTAGTTGTTGGATTTAATTATACATGTGGAAACGTAAAATAAATGGATTCAGAATTTTTCGGGATAAATACCTCTATAGGGCGCTCTTCAAAAATCCATCGAGTCGCGATATCCCTCGAACGGCTCGCACGGTTGGATGGTGATCACGCAATCGAACGACCACCGCAAATCCACGACGCCTCAAACCTCATGTCCGGTGAATCATTTGACGATGGGAGATTTTTTTACGCAAAAATCTCTAACTCTCACGGTGATTTCTCTCTCTAGAGAAAATACGTCCCTTAAGCAAGAACTTTCTCGTTGAATCTCCATGGATAAAGAAAAGTCACTCACCGGAAAAGAAGCAAGCCACTCATGTGAGGCTTCATAGGGTCATTTTGGCAAGTCATTATTAGAGAGTTAATTAGGTGATTAATGGAATAATGGGAGTTACCCCATTATCCCTAAGATACCAAAATGCCCCTCTTGGGCATACTAATCTATATCTCTCACTTGCACATGAGGACATTTCACGTACGTCACAAGATCACACTCATGCGATCTATCACATCATTCTACTGGACTTTCATACAGAATTGGACGTCGTGCGACCGGCGAATACACCTGCAAACAAAGATTTCTCGATACACCTGCTAGAATGATCGAGAAGTCACAGGTAGTATCAAAAGCATCTCGCTATACCCCAGACTCAATGCATTTATATCCATCGAGTCATTTTTCTCATCGAAAGTGATCCTCAATCAATTTGCTCAACTATGTATTCACTATTATATTTGAATCCCAATATGGATTAATATAACAGGTCGACCTGTGAATACACGACAATGATATAATGTCTATTGGCCTTCATTTTCTCAAACTCGAATCTATCAGTTTCAATTCAACTGTTTTCCTAGACCTGCCCCTTAGATCTCAATTTATCTCCGGGTCATAGGTAAACAAACTAAAATAACAATACTGAACCAAAACTTCTAGATATAGCCGAAAGTAATAAGGGCATAAGAGATCCCACCTAATAGATTTCAGGTCTCACACAGTGGGAACATGGATCAATCAAACTATCGTCTCAAATAATAACTTACACTGTCTCATGGTCGTCTCATTACACATGGTATGAAACACGTGTCATAGTGTTATTCCCTCATCTCTCAAAGGGCATATGTCAGTTTCTTTAATACTGTACAGGTATGAGACTCAGTCTACACATAAAAATTTACCCAGAGATTTCAGAGAAAACATCTCAAAGATAATATCATAAATCGCAGGTGATATCTAAGATCTCAAACCTGGTTACTTACAGGCAACATGGATGTAGGTATTTTCATGTCGGTCATATCGCATATGATCTCATCCTGAATACATATCAGAGCGACTCATATTCTAGTAGGGCCACTCTTAAAGTTTCTTACAATTAGAATCCGTCTCATCTCCGTTCACTCAGAGTCGAAGGTGGTCACTCGTGTGAGAGAGTCGACCACGTCTGCCTGACACATCTTTTATCACAAAATCACTATATATGATAATAAATAATGCATGAAATAAATATGTGAGCCAATAATACATGCATGTCATATATTTCAATAAACATCTAAAACAATACATAATGAGAAATGTTAAAGTACACTAAATCCAATGATTTCTTATCTCACAAAGGAATCTCTCACAACGGGTTTTCTGAAGGGATCAGCTATGATGTTGTATGTCAAGGTGTACTTAGCTGTCACAATACCCTTCTCGATAATATCTCTCACAAAATGGTTTTCGGTATCAATGTGTTTGGATTTATTATAACACTTAGAGTCTCAGTTGTTGACAATGACGGTCTGATTATCATAATAATCATCACTGACCTCCCACTATCTGTCACGACCCTAAGTCATTCAGAAATGTCTGAAGCCAACCATTCTCATAAACTGCAATTGAGTATACTACAAACTCAGTCTTTATCGTAAATAGAAATATATAGGTTCTCTCATTACTACTCTAAGAAAATAAAATCTAATATTAGTTTGCGTTTATTCATATCGCTACTCATAGTCAGTATTTGAATCCCAACGAAAAAACGTAAATCACCTCATCCGTAATACATTGAGATGTCTACAGTTCAAATGAGATATTTCAAAATCATTTTTCACTGTTCTACAGTGATTCCTTCCAGAATTCTATTAATATCTACTCACCATATCGATTGCAAAACAAACGTCTGGTCATGTATGCCTCATCGCATACATTAAATTGTACATTATACTGAAATAAGGGATTCTGCTCATTTCCCTTATTTCTTTATAAATGTTAGGACACATGTCAAGAATCAGGTTTTTACCTTTAGCGATAGAATATATATTAGGTCATCATCATTTATCTCGAAACGTTCAAAAATCTATCTGATATAAAACGCTTGTTAAAAAGTTAACACCATTCTCAAGCGATCCCTATGGATCCAAAATTCGATAATTGAATTAAAACCTCATAACCATATTACAATGGTCATTGGATATTCTCTATTGTTTCCGGCCAACAGAATGTCACCTACATATAAGAACATGCTCATAAAGGAGTCATCGGGACGTATCAGATAGATACAATAACCCTACTCGATCATTACAAAACCATAAGATATCACCCTCTCAAGAAATTTCATGCGCCGCTGTCTAGATGAAGGCTTAAGGTCGTATGTTGATTTCTAAAATCAACAGACCTTATTCACCTGAACTACTAGAACGAATCTAGAGGGATGCTCTATGTAGATCACCTCATCTAGACTTCCACTATGGAAAGCGGTCTTTACGTCCTTGTGGTGTGAATCCACATCCATGTTCGTGACAATCGTTAAACGGATCGAGATAAGTTTGACTATGACATCTTGGTAGTCCACCCTTCATTTTAAGTGTAACTTTTGGTTAATAGATGGGTTATTTATCTCTTTATCGATCCGTCAATCTTTCTCCTGACTTTGAAAACCTACTTGTTTCCAAGAGTTCTTCTACCCTTAGGTAAATCAACTAGCTCCCAGACTCCATTGATTCTCATCAACTCCTTCTCTTCATTTATGGTCTTCAATAAACGGTCTTTTGTATCTTTTGCAGAACTCTCGAGAGTCTCTTAAACCATTTTAGATTTCTCATCATCATCTAGAGTCACAACGAGAGTCTCACCCTCAATCGAGAAACGATGTTTAAATACGCATCCTCGATACTTTTATGAGGAGAGAAAAATCTTTATCTCTTGATGGATCGCTTCCGCAGAGATCAAGATCCTAGTAGATTCTTGTATCCCGCCGCTGGGCTCCCCGAGTCATTAAGCTCATCTATTATATAAAGGGTAAGGTCCAAATTGGTTTCACCTCTCTTAGAGAAATCATTCTCAAGTAATGTGGTATTACGAGACTCAATCTCGATTATAGTGTTGTCCGTATATTCACCTAAAAACGCGTATTTTCTCGCGGGCCTAACTCACCATCTGAATGCGAGAAATCGTGGCACAACCCCATAATCGCAAGTGGCTAAGGTTAGGTTGCCTCCTTATCCAAAGTTCAAATGGAGAACTGACTAATAGTCAATAATCTCGTAATACTCTTCTCGAAACAAAGCTCCATGTGTAGTTTAGACGAATATTTACGTCCCCGATTGGTTCTGAAAGTCTCTACTCTCAAATCTAACTGATTCTCAATCTCGCTTATGAATCTCCTGAAGCATTATGATGCCTCAGACTTGTGCGAAATCAGATAGATAAACCAAAACGCACATAAGCGTCTATAATTATCTACACAACTCCATTTCCAACTCTCATGCTCATAAAACCACAAAAAAAAAGAAAGGTACAATGGTCTAACTGCAATGGAGTCCCAGCTCTCATTGTATTGTCAAATGGTTTTCTTGTCATTTTGCCCGCTAAACAAAACTCACATACGAGTAACTTAAATCTGGTCAACGGGTCCAATAAACCTTTCGCTACTAACCGATTCATCATCTCAAGTCTACTATGTCATTCATTTACATTATCATCTACACAATCAGATGTAAAGACAATGAGAAAATGACAAAAAACCATTAGAAGGAGTAGCACCCAGTGCATACAATTCATCATGGATTAAAATTAGAACAATTCATAGAATTGTCGTATTATTAAATAAAAAATGATAATTTTATGCATATCCTAGTCAATATTAGACAAGGTACTAAATTGAAAATTCGTTGAATGCTTTCAGTATTAAGAACGTCATGGCAAGTGTCGTTCCCTTTAACAACGACAAATGCTCTGTTCTTGACGTAAATTCTCCAAACTTAAGAATTTACTTGACGGAACTATATTTATGCACTCCTCTCTCGATTTACGTGATCGGTTGCTTCTGATTATAAAGGTGAGAAATCAACGAACATTATAGTGAATGAGACAAATCTCAAATCACGTAATGAAGAAAGATATTAATTTTTGCTCATCACACTCACGAGCAAAATGATCAAATCTACCTCAAACGTAATAATTTACATTGGTCTAATCAAATTCTTTCTTCCTGCGCTTTTATACCTCGTTGTCGGTTTTCTTTGATGTTTTTTTTTTATTACCTAGATTTCGAGTCTTGTTCACATGCTTATGCGATTGGTTTAGCGCCGGGAAAGTCCTTACTTGACTCCTCTGAATAAGCATGACTCGAGTGTGGCCTACTCGCCACTAGGTGCTCCTCATCGAGCTCACAATACGTATTCACATCAACTAAAGTACGAATACTTTCGTCAATTGTGAGAAAGGATTTCACGGTTTCCCATGAATCAGGTAAAAATAGGATCACATCAAGTATCTAAATTCCATTTGAAATTTGCTCGTCCGTATTTCTTAACTTGGTGATCATACTCGACATTTGTATCGTTGTATGATCAACCATTTTCTTATGCATCCTCACATTAGGAGCCGAAGAGAGTAACACAATGCTCTTATGGGGCGAGTCGAACCGACATGTCCATAGGATATGACTCGAAGAATGAGATTAAGTTATCGTGTATGCCACTGATAAGGATTACCCTAACTTGACAATTCTTTTCTACCATGCACGATAAATCTCTTTATCTCGTATATCCTGAGACGCGGTACCCACCCTGGAGCTCATCATCTCGTGCCTCAGATTCCCATTAGTTTTGCCTCTCGAGAATAAACTGAATCTATTGATGTGAAATCTCGCAGATCACATCATTTAGTTTACTCTCATTATAAAAATTTAATACGACAGTTCTTAACGCATTAAGGGAGACATTTGTGACTTGGAGATACTTATTATCATATTTCTATGCGCCCTACGAATCATCAAAACCAAAATGACTTGAGTACAGATCCCAAAGCGAGCGTATGAGTCAACGGATACCATACATCACAACCCGGAATCGCATATTACTATTTGGATTTTGATTCGGCATACAAAAACCCACAAAAAGTCATATTTATGGATATAAGACCCCCAAAAATTGAAAAAATTCAATTTTAAATGACCTGATGCACCGCCGGGAGCCCACACGGGCCGCCGCTGCCCGCCTACGGTGCGCTCCACGCGCTGCCACGCACTGCCACACGCCTCCACGCGCTGGCAGCAGCCTGGCGCGCCTCACACGCGGCGCCACGAGCCTGGCGTGGCTCGGCTCACGCGCTCCCAGTCGTAGCTCGCGGCTCACGCGCTGAGCCGTGTTGAGCCGGTCAGACCGGATCGGTCAACGGGTCAGGGGTTTGGCCCGACCATCCGGTCAATAGGTCGGGATCCGACCTGATCGTGTCGGTTGGCGGGTCAGTCCGGGTCAGGGTCTGACCCGAACTGGGACTCACTGCTTCAAGTGCCTGTGTGGCGCGTGATGTACACGCACCACTGGAGCGCCTTAGAGCGCGTGAGATGCACGAACCCGCTGGTCTAGGTTGGGTCTTCTTCGCCTGACGGGTCCTGTAACGAGTTTTTCAACCCGGTTGCCAGAAAACTCAATTCCGGCTGCTTTTTCTCACATTTTTTGACTGGAAAAAATTAGTTGGCATCCTCCAAACATTCTACACTTGATTTTAGAAGGATTCAAGCCCAAAAATGGCGGAACTCAACCACCCCAGTTGCGGCCCTCCGCAGCCATTTGGAAATCCAGGTTTCCGGCATCCAAAACTCATCAAAAAATACATGAAAAAATAGATCAGGATGCAAGGAATACATATAAACCATTTTAATGCATTGATCCGCCTTCTAAAGCCATAGATCTAAGGTTTTAAAGTCCATACATTCGCAAAGTTCGACCGAACTTTTCATGGCCTAAACATGTTCAGAAAATTAAACAAAAAATAGTTTTGTAATCCTTGGACCATTATATTCCTACGGTGTTCTCGAATTCACGAAATTCATCCGTAATCCTGACCCCAAAATCTTATACCCCAAAAATAATTCCGAAAATAATTTGAATTAAATCCAACCCTACTCTGATACCAATGTTGGATTTAATCGCACATGCGGAAGCGAAAAATAAATGGATTCGGAATTTTTCAGAATAAATACCTCCATAGGGCGCTTTTCAAAAATCTATCGTGTTGCGATATCCCTCAAACGGCTCGCACAGTCGGATGGTGATCACGCAATTAAACCACCACCGCAAATCCATGAGATCTCAAGTCTCATATTCGGTGAATCGTTTGACGATGAGAGATTTTTCTACGTGAAAATCTCTAACCCTCACGGTGTTTTCTCTCTCTAGAGAAAGTACATCCCTCAAGCAAGAACTTTCTCGTTGAATATCCATGGATAAAGAAAAGTCACTCACTGTTTTTCTTCTCCCTAGAAGAAAAGAAGCAAGCCACTCACGTGAGACTTCATAGGGTTATTTTGGCAAGTCATTATTAGGGAGTTAATTAGATGGTTAGTGGGATAATAGGAGTTACCCCATTATCCCTAAGGTACCAAAATGCCCCTCTTGGGCATGCTAATCTACAGTAGTAAATTCCTAAGCCTAAAAAGCAAAAGGTTATGATAGATAAAGAACGAAGTTATAGGAAACACATACCTACGATTTGTTCTTAGAGGGCGTTTTGTTCGATTGTAAAAACCAAAATCCAAATCGAAATTATAAACTTTAAAATCGAAATAAAAAGAATCATTTCAATTCATCTATTTAGTTCAGTACATTGAAATGTATATCATTACCATATCTAGCATTTGATTGACTGATTTTTTTGAAATAAAAATTCATCATTTTTCAATTTTATCCTTATTTCAATATATAATAAAAAATTAATAATTTAAAATAAACTATTTTAAGATATTGAAATTAATATATGAAAAATAATTATTTAAACAACATCTCAATTTTGAGTTTAGAAGAAAGGAAAAGAGGGCTGGTTTGGGGCTTAGTTGCTACCACCATTACTTTGTAATTTTGAGTTTTTGGGGTCCGTAAATCTAAAGAGAAAGCATTATGAGACAAAAAATTGAGAGTTTGTTTTTTTTAACCAGATTTTATTAGGGATGATGGACTTGTTTTGCCATTTGAAACCCTAGCTTGAGGGGGGAGATGCAGAGAGAGAGGAGAATATGAAAAGACGGAGAAATGGTGAAAAGTGGAGAGTAATGGATGGTGTTAGGAAATAAAATGTTTATTTAGGAATCAAACGTGGGTTTTGAAGGAAACCATCAATTTACTTGGGTTTCATGGATTCCTATATTTTTAGAATTGATTCTAAAATTTTCATTCCCATAATATTAACCCAAAAGTCTACTTTGGGTTTTATTCTCATTCTTCGTTCCTATACCCTCTTATCAAAACCCCCCTTAGCAAGAGAACTTTTAAATTTTAATTATATTATTTTGTTGAGAAATTAAACAGATCTTGTGGATGTCACTTCCCACCAGTCCTCTGTTGGGCCGAAGTTTGGGCTACATACCTCTCCCAAGTCCGGTTAGTCACCGGGTCAAGCCGAAGCCAGACAGAACCCTTATAATAATAGAAAGAAAAATTGGTGGATTGTTAGGCACACGACTGAATCACGGGTTAAAGAAGGAAAATTATAATTACAAGACTAATCCCTTAAGAACATCTTATCATATATTCATGGGTTGGGTATGGTATATTATATAATAAATTCATACTAATAAACAATTGGTCTAACAAAAAGAACGTTAAGTTATTTGATCAAGATTGATGTCAAATTTTGAAAATAAAAAAAATTATATTGGGAGAACTTCCTCTTAAAGAGAATCTAACAATAGTTCAAATTAGAATAATTAAAATATAATTCTGGATTTCAATTAATCCTGATAAAAAAAAAAATCATGAATTTTCATTCACGTAGGTCATGTAATTTGGACGTGAGGGGGAAAAAAACCCAATGAGCAAGAAAAAAAAAATTGGAATACAAACATTATTTTTAGTTCAAATTTCTATAATATAATATATACTGAGAAAAAAATAGACCCTATTTAAATATTAGCATTTTACGGATAAGATTTTCAATTTATTATTAGATTGCATAAAGATTGAACCTTTATCAATGAAAATAACTTCTAAGGCACGAGTTCGAACCACGAAGCATATGCCTCAAAGGAAAGATCCTTTCTGCCCACCAAAATAAATAATAAAGATTGTAACCAAAAAAATAAATAAATAATAAAGATATAGTGTTTTGACATTTCAATTAAAAAATCTAAATTCAAATTGCCGCATTATTATAGAATAAGGTAAATGTTTATAGAGCTTTTGCGCCTTTATTGCTTGCTTCCACACAAAATTTATTGGAACACTATTTTCTCTCAAACTCCTCCTTTTTTATTAGTTATTTTATAATCGGTATCCAAAAATTCAATCAATCCGAGTAACTATAAGATCTATTAAGAGTTATTTCTTCTAATACCTGTTTTTTTATTTGATCTCAAAATTCTAATTAAAAAAGTGTAGTGTGATTGGTTTTTATCAAACTCCTCTAACATATATAACAAAAGGAAGAATTTCTTTTAAATTTTCTAGCCTTTTAAATACCATAGTATTTTGTAGAATTGATTCCTTCGATTTGCTTTGATTGTAATATCGCCTTGTCACAATCTTTATAAAGCATCCAAATAGGTTCACGATGATAAAAGGGCAAATGTTTGAGGTAATCGAATCAATTGTTAGAATATGTTGCTTTTCGACGTATAGGCCACAACTGGCATTCGCAAGAAAAGTTAGCTGGTTTTGGCCACGGGTATTTAGGCTTTTGTGCACCATAGTTGGTCCTCGCTGGCTTGATCTATTGCCTCCCATGTGGTTAGCATTGAAAATTTCGGACTTTGGAGAGACCCTTGACGGATGGGCATTTCGTGATTACACCTTTCATGGAATTCTTTCCTTTGTTGCTTCCTAGAAAGCAATAGGCCAATATTAAATTAATGATAAACAATGGGAAATAAATGTTTTAATAGAGAAACTAATTGACCATTATTACAAACTGTGAGATGGCACGTACCAATTTAGCTTTTGTTTATTTTCTTTTTCTTTTTCTTAAAACATCATTTCCGATAACCATATTAGATTTAATTAAATTCGATTTAAGTTGAATTAGACTCTTGAGTGTCAAAACTCTGCTAACGTTCTCTTTTGCCATATATAAAAGTTAAAACCAAAACTTATTTAAAAAATATCAATATTCGATTACTTGATCAATTAAGTGTCCGTGGCTTTTGTTTATTAAACATGATTGATTGTGTATTAGATACAAATGACAAAAATTAATACATATAACAAATACTTTTGTCAAAAAGAAATCCTTTAGGCTTAAAAAGATCAAAACATACCAATGGATAGTCGATCTAGTAAGTAATTGTATTAGATATTTTAATCAAGTTTTGATACAAAAATTGAAAATAAAAAGATTACACAGAAAAAGTTTTTCTTAGATTTGATTCGACAATATTGAATCATATTTATCAGAATATAAATTCAAATAACAGTTTGATTATAAAAAAAAAAAAAGGCCAAAGCATCGAGAAATAGTACGAGGGCAACACAATGAAATAATTATTTTTATTTAGTTATTAAATTTATTACAACTTTAATATTTTTTCTATAGTAAATAAAATGAGTACACGATTATCAGAATAATTTATGTAAATGTAGAACTCACAACGTGCGAAAACAATTATGAATATGTTGTTGGCTAAAGAGGAGGTCCCATGCCATGTGGTGCACGCCACGCAATTTCATCAACATCTGTTTTTGAAATTTGAATTTGAATTTCACACTCATCAAAGCCTAGAATTCGATCAATGCTTCGTAAAGAACCCACAATATGGGCGAAGAGTTCACTTCTCAATTATTTTCCTGGTGTGTTCTTTTTTTTTTTTTTTTTTTTTTCTGTCTCCCATTATAGAAGATTTTCGGTCATAATTAATAAGCCATGACATATTAATATATTCAAATTATTCTCCAAAATATTTTTCTTTATAATTAACTGCGGGGTTTGACTCAAATAATTTAAAATTTTTTGTCATTGTCACTAAAAAAAGGATACCCATTCACCATTTTATGAGTGGTATGCGCCCAAAATTTTGGAGGGGTGAGTTTGGGGCCACGAGTTCTTTAATTTAACTCATTAGGAGAAGAAATGTTACGTATAGAAAATTGGCCGAGACCAGGCTGTGAATTCGCATTTACCTTTATATTTCAGTAGGATTTTTATTTTATTTGGTGTAATAAAACCATTTTTAGGGCACAACAATGCCAAAATATCAATAGAAAGACTACATCCTACGGGGAAAGCACCGACAGATACACTAGTGGATCATTAACACATTGACAAAAACAACATAAAAGGGGCAAAACTGTTATCTTAAGCCAAAGACTCAAATTAGGGTAGAAATTGGGTCCGGAGATATATATATATATATATATATATATATATATATATATTCCTGACACACATTACAAGATATCTACCCACCCTTGCTTGTACAAGTGATGAAGTCCGCATACCAATGAGAGGGGATCCGCTCACCAACCGCAAGCCATCGCCAACACTTTTAGGCCTTTAGATCTCCTGAATTCCTGTTAGAGCCTTTGATCCATTGCAGCAATTGCTAGCTTGATGTTCTTGTCAAATCACTCGGACGATAAAAAATTTTTACTATGATATTTTTTTTAATATCAAGTTTTAATATTTGAAATTTTATAAATACGTATATTTATATAATTTTTATAATTTTTATAATTTTTATATAA
The DNA here is from genome assembly GCA_033439265.1 of Dillenia suffruticosa. NCBI lineage: Eukaryota > Viridiplantae > Streptophyta > Magnoliopsida > Dilleniales > Dilleniaceae > Dillenia > Dillenia suffruticosa. The sequence continues at coordinate 16,220,831 of JAVTVX010000001.1, forward strand.
TAAAAAAAAAAATCTTTAACTTGATAGACGATGATCACCATTGCTAAAATTTCTTTAATTCTTAATTGATTCGGTCGCCTAACCAGTAAAAGAGGCAAAGAGAGAGTGTGGGGGACACCTTAGGAGGGCCCCCCCCCCGGCCCCCGCCCCGGGGGGGGTTTAAAAGGAAATAGTATTAGATTATTTTGATTTTGTCCTTTTTTATGAAGAAAATTTATAGTTTAATACTTAGTTAACTTAATCATGGAGTAATTCAATCCTATGTTATCATATTTTGCACGCCAAAATACACTATAATAGAAAAGGCTTAATGTGCATTAACTATTAAGGTAGAGTGATAGGATTGAGCATTTTCGAATTACAGGATGCATTCTAACAAAAATATATGATAACCAAGCATAAATATATTGAATACTAAGTTAACACATTTTGTCTAACCCTTGTCATTCATAGGATTCAGAAGAATAAGTTTACTTTGGAGAACATAATGAGTAAACTAGAGTTTTTAACATCCAAAAAAAGAAAAACCTTAATCATAGGATATTTCAGGAGTAAGTTGAAGTGGATTGTTAATTGCTCTGATTTAGAGCCAAAATTATATATTAATATCTAGTTGATTTAATAATTATATATCAATATTTTTTAAATAAAATTTTGTATTCGAATTTTATATATGAAAAAAATAAATATCAAAAAAATTTTATCTTTTATAATATTAATTCGATTCGAATTAAATTTAATTATACCAATTTGTATAAAAAAAAAAATTTAAAATTATATTAAATATTTTAAATTGTCCTCGTTTTAAATCTATGTTTTAAGTTTGATGTAATCTTTTGCCAAGACCGAGGGTATTATCTTTAAAAGGTTGGTCCCTACATGGCTGGGTTCGACCATATCACCTACCGATGTACAGAAATCAGAATGGGCCACGTGTCAGCTTAAGACATGGGGATTTCTCATTGGTTTTAAGCGACATGACAACCGAATCATAAGATGGAACATATCAATATATATTTTTCAATGATATAAAAAATAAAATAAATAATTTATAATAAAGAAAAAAATTATACAATATAGTTACTATTACTAAAGAAAAATATAAAAAATCAACAAACAGTTAGGATAACAATATGAAATTTTTAAATCAAGTTTTTGATTCAAAATTTAAAAATAAAAAATATTATTTTTAATAAATAATTAAATTAAATTAATTAAAATATAATTTTAAATACTAATTAAAATATATATAAAAATATAAATATAAAAAATCTCATGAATTTATACCCAAAAAGGAAAAATAAAAACAAAAACAAAACCAAGCAACAGCTGTTATCTGATCTTAACACACGTGTCCGATGATCAAGCTAATCCAAGACCGGCTTTCGTGATTCGTTGGGTCACCGCCGTCCCGGGATTCCCGCTCTCCTCCACACACCGGCACAGCCAACGCTTGTCCTCGTCATTGTACCAATATACCCTCCTGTTAGGTCCAAATGTCCAACAATGCCACTCTTCTCTCGTAATGGACTCGCCCACGCAAGATATTGCTCTTTTATTTTTTTATTATGGATACCCAAATTTTATTTAATTAATCTAATTTAAATATTAAAAAAATTATTTTTAAAATTGATTTTTTTTAATTTTTTTTAATCATTCTTAAAATTTTAATTTAAAATCTTTAATTAAAAATATAGAATATTCGATCACTCAATTTAAATATACATAATTGTCACACATGTAAAGAAATCGGCTCTAGATCAATTAATGAATTGGATTATTGTGCCAAAAGACGAATTTTTTCCTTTAGTTTTTATTTTTAAGGTATATTATAAATATTAATTTTTAAATAAAAAGGTTTTTGAGTATAGATATAATTTGTCGAATATAATATATTTTACTGATTTAAATTTTATGAATAATTATTAATAATTTTGTTATTTCTTTAAAAGAAAAGCACACATGAAACTTGTACACAAATTTAGGTCATGTAATTGTGATAAATTAATCTAAAAGTCCGATGCATATTTCCTTACAGTGAAATACAACTCTGTATGAAGTCCCACTTACGAATAATAATTTAGAAGAATGTTGTGCACTTAATAATAATAATAGGGTAAAATGTTATCGTAAAATTTGTAAAATTAAAAAGTATAAAAAAAGAGAAATTCGATTGTTTTATTTTTTCGATTATTGAGAGTAAGTTACAATAGATATTAATATCTAACACAATCATGAAAACAAAATAAAAAAACCACAATAATCTTATTCATTAGTATGGCTAACTATGTAAGAGGCCGAGTCCCTCAGAGATAGTTCAAGTGGTAAAATTTTTCTATTTTTATATTATTTTTTTTCTATTCTATTTTATTTGGTTATATCTTATTATACAAAATAAATAAATATATAGATATAAGGGGTTGAGAAATGCGCGTTACCCTCTTTACTTTTTCTTTTTTCTATTTTTTGAAATTTAGACCATAAAAGGAAAAAATATATATATTTTTTGTTGGGCAAAGAAAAAAATGCACTTTCAAGGCTTTTCTGGTTTAAACTTAATTATCAATTATAGGATAATTATATGTGAAATTCTAAATTTTTTTCCAATTTTTTGATTTATTCCTAAAAATTTTAATTTTTTATTTACTAATAATCATTTTAATTCGGTTGCGATCTAATCCTACAATGGATATTTACTAATGAATTGTACATGTTGTGATTGTGACATCAATATTATTGTGTCAAAAAATTTGAAATATAAACAATAGTTTAATAAAATCACTTACTACATAGATCTCTTCAAATATAAAATCACTTACTATAACAGTTGAATATTATTAGTACCTGAAAGTCATATTAATACCGTATAACTTATTTATTATATAGAGTATGATTTGTTAGTAATTCTTTCTTAGGATATATCTTAATAATAAAAGATTTAACTAAATTTAAATTTTTAGAGCTCAATTGATTAAATTTAAAGATTTGAGACTAAATAAGAAAAGGGTAAAAAATTTAAGTGATTATCCCTAAATTAAAACTAAATTAGTCTTTGGATTCTCCCTCTCTCCCTCTCTCTCTCTCTCTCTCTCTCTCTCTCTCTCTCTCTCTCTCTCTCAAGCGGGCCCAACCTTTCAATGCATACGGATGTTGACACTAAATTTACTATGTAATGTTGAGGAAATAATTTGTGGAAGTTCTTAATCTATGCTTACGAAAACAAATAGGTTTTCCAAATTTCATTTATATTATGTAAAATTTTAAATTTTACTTTTTCTTTTTTATGGACAATGAATCGTGATACCGTTAACAAACATTAGAATTTAAAAGGCAAATTCTAATCAAACCTAATAATCATCCATATTTTTTAGATCAATACCTGGTGGATTTAGTAGTTGACATCAATACTTTTTAAATATGGTTTCAGATTCGACTCTTATATATAAAAAATATAAAAATCGAGAGAACTTTATCGTTTAAATTTTAATTTATCTCAAATTAAATTTAATTAGAATTAATATAATTATAAGATACAATTAGTTTTTTTTAAAAAATCAATATTTGTTTGCTTTGGCTGCGCCATAGGTAATACCAAGGCCATATGAAATTTTGCCTTTTTTGACAGGTTAATTGAGTTAAAAAAATTTAATATAGAATACGGTGAGAGGACTTAAAGACCTATTGGAACATAGGCTTTTACTAAATGCTCTTTCAGAATTTCCATCAGTTTGACTTTAATCTAGGACTTTTCCTTCATAGAACAACTTTATTTAGAAAAAAAAAATTATATATATTTTTGTGAAAAAACATCGGAGAAAATGACTCGTTATTTTGGATTCAAGTTCGGCCGAGATAATGTGAATTATATCACACTACGAATTTATGGGCTTTTTTTTTTTTTTTTTTTTGCACCCTTGTACTCGATCCATCACTTGGTATTTAAAATTTCATCATAACTAATTTAGATCGACTTGATTGAGATCCTCTTAAAAGATAGGAGTCTTCCGATATAGTTAAATTTATATTTAAATCATAAATTAAATTTATAATCTTGATTAAAAAATACAATAATTTATCTGCCACGTCAATCGTTTGTTGGCGGGTCTTTTCGGTTTGTGGAAATATCATAACAATGTTGCACCGGTAACAACTGTGTGCATAGCAATTGTTTCACAGTGATAACTTCCCATGGCATGTAACCTAGTGGGGTACGCTCGAATTGATTTTCTAGTCCATCTCTATCCGTAAGGCATTCACTTTTTACCCTTTGCAATCTTAACTCCATCAAAATATTCAGAAATTATAATTTACCCTTTGTAATTCAATCATCTCAGGTCAAATATGCTTCAATAAATTTGTTAGAGTTCTCAATGTTTGAAGAGCGGAGAATTTTGACAGCAAATATGTTGGGTGGAATTATCAAAAGGCCCCAAAAAAAAAAAAAGGATCCACATTGGACCGAGTCATACTGACCTTTTTGATATTCCATTAGCTAATTCGTGTATGCTATATGGTGATGATACAGGACATGCGTTTTATGCCGTGGATATATTGTGATTGTATCTCTTCCTTGTGACGTGAGGGATGAGTATTGCATGCGGCTTACTTTGGCCTATGTGTGACTATTTGGAGTGAAATTTGATTTTTATACTCCCTCTCTCACTCCCTATTATGATATTTTGATACAGTAGTTCGACTAGACTATATGCTAGGAATTATGGCATGTGTTATGCATATGATTTTTATTATATATAGATCACGTTGTTTCGTATCTTGTTTGGAGAGTCTTTGATTGGTTTCAGGGTGACAAAAGATAGAAGAGAGTTGCTGTAATTTCTTTTTTTTATCTCTTATTAATGATACAAAGTATATTTATATATAAAAGAGATCCTTAAATTAAGGATACTAAAAAAGAATATAAATATTTGATAGAAAAAATTAAGGTTAGATTAGGATACAAATATTTGACCAACTAGAAATTCTTAAATTAAGGATACTAAAAGGTAATATAAATATTTGATAGAGAAGAATAAGGTTAACCGGAGATTGTCATCCAATACACCCTCTCAAGTAGGAACATGAAGATTTCGAATGCCCAACTTGCCAACAAGAAAATGAAATTGCTGATGACCGAGAGTTTTAGTAAAGAGATCAGCAAGTTGAAGGTGAGAAGGAACATGAGACGTAATGATGGAATCGGATGTAATGCAATCTCGAATAAAATGACAGTCAATTTCAATATGTTTGGTGCGCTCATGATAAACAGGATTGGCGGCAATATGAATGGCAGCACGATTGTCACAATGAAGGTGAGCCGGCAAAGATTGAGGGATTTGCAAATCATGAAGTAAGGTACGAAGCCAGATAAGTTCACATGCAGTGGTAGCCATAGAGCGATATTCAGCTTCAGCGAAAGAACGAGAAACAATGGTTTGTTTCTTGGTTCTCCAGGAAATGGGAGAGTGACCAAGAAAAACAAGATAGCCAGTAATAGAACGCCGTGTAAGAGGACAACCGGCCCAATCAGAGTCACAATATGCATTAAGTCATAAATCAGATTTGGAGGAAAGAAAAATGCCTTGTCCTGGAGCAGACTTGAGGTAGCATAAGATGCGAAGAGCAGCTAGCCAATGTCGATGGCGGGGCTGATGCATGAATTGAGACAGAATATGGACTGAATAGCAGAGTTCTGGTCTGGTGATAGTTAAGTATATGAGTCTGCCAACCAAGCGACGATAAGGATCAGGATCATCAAGGAGATCACTATTATCGGTTCCCAAGGTGTGATTTTGCTCCATAGGAAACGTAACTGGTTTGGAACCAATCATGCCAGATTCTTGTAGAATATCCAATGTATATTTCCGTTGGGACAAAACGATACCATCAGGAGAGCGAGCTACTTCCAAACCAAGAAAGTACTTGAGAACACCAAGGTCTTTGATGTGGAAACAAGCATCCAGGTATGCTTTGAGAGCAGTAGTATGATGACTGTCATTGCTAGCAATAATAACATCATTCACATACACAAGTAGAGCCGTGAAGGAGGTGCCCTTATGGTATAAGAAAAGGGATGTGTCTGCTTTAGATTGAGGGAAACCAAAACGAAGAAGTGAAGCAGAGAATTTAGCATACCATTGACGCGATGCCTGTTTTAAACCATAAAGAGATTTCCGAATCCGACATACTCGATTATCACTTGGGGATAAATAACCAGGAGAACGTGTCATGTAGACTTCCTCAGAAAGATCACCATGCAAAAAGGTGTTGTGAACATCGAGTTGGTGTAAGTCCCCTGATTTTGCGGTTGCTACCGCTAATAGTGTACGAACTGTCGGAAGTTTGGCTATAGGGGCAAAGGTTTCAGTGTAATCAAGTCCTTCAATCTGTGTATAACCCTTAGCAACTAAACGAGTCTTGTAGCGCTCGATTGTGCCATCAGAATGATACTTGATCTTGTAAACCCATTTTGATCCAATTGCCTTCTTTCCAGTGGGAAGTGGCTCTAAAGTCCATGTACAATTGTGTTCAAGTGCTTGTAATTCCTTATTCATTGCGTCTTGCCAGCGAGTGTCCTTAATGGCCTGTTTATAAGATTTTGGCTCATCATCTTGGGTGATGGCCATAAGAAAACGAGTATGTGAAGGATTGAATTTGGAATATGAGAGAAAAGAGGTTAAAGGATAAGACATACCTGAGGAAGCATGGTTGGAAGAGGTGGGAGAAGAACTATAATATCCTGGCAAATCAACATGGAAGTCACGGAAGTGAGATGGGAATTTCCTTGTTCGAGGAGGAAATGATTGTGGCTGTATTGGTTTGGAATCAGGTGTGAGAGATTGAGAAGAACTATCAATATCTATGAAAGAATTCAATTCAAGGTTATCGATAGGAGGTGATATGAATGTTGGTGTAGATGATTCAAAAGATGCAGGTTCAGGGTTAGGAACTGGTAAAGGGGCAGGTGTGATTAAAGGAATATCACGTTCTGGAGAAGGTAAACATGATTGGTGAAAAGGAAAAATATGCTCATAGAAATTCAAATCTCGAGAGGTGAAAACTTTATGAGTGGCTAAATTGTACACCTTATATGCCTTTTGGCCGTGAGGGTATCCAAGGAAAATGCAAGCAGTGGCACGTTCATGGAATTTATCCTTTGATCGAGGAAGGACGGAAGCATAGCAAAGGCACCCAAAAACACGAGGATGAGAATAATTGGGCCTTTTAGAAAATAATTTTTCATAAGGACTTCGACCAGATAAAAGAGGCGAGGGCATGTAATTTATTAAATATGTTGCTGTTAAAATACACTCACCCCAAAACTTAATAGGTAAATTGGCCTGAAAACGTAAGGCCCTAGCCATCTCAAGTATGTGTCGATATTTACGTTCCACTACTCCATTTTGTTGAGGGGTGGAAACGCAAGAAAACTGAGTCAAAATCCCATTTTGTTGACAAAAGAGTTGAAAATTATGATTTGTAAATTCGGTGCCATTATCACTACGAATTTGTTTAACCACCTTTCCAAATTGTCTAGTCACCATGGTCAAGAAGGAAAGCAACCTAAGAAAAACTTCAGATTTGGTTCTAAGCAAATAAACCCAAGTGACTCTGGTATAATCATCCACAATACTTAAGAAATAATTGGCGCCGGACAAAGATGCAGTATGATATGGGCCCCAAACATCACAATGAATTAATTCAAAAGATTCATGAGTTTTAATTGAACTAACTGGAAAAGGGATTCGAGACTGTTTCGCTCGATGACAAGAGTCACAACACTTATGAAAGGACTTAACAGAAAACTGACCTAAATCTGGAATAAAAGATAGTCTATCAAAGGATAAATGCCCAAGGCGTTAATGCCACAAATTGAGTTTAGAATCATGAGTGATGCTGGTTGCTACAATGAGAATTTTGATTGCTCGAAAATAATAGAGCCCATCTCGCAATTCACCCATTCCAATCAGTTTCCCGTCGTGGCTAGGTCCTGTAAAGCACAAAAGGAAGGAAAAAAATGAGCAACGCAATGCAAGGCTGTGGTTAATTTGCTGATGGATATAAGATTGCACTTAAATGAGGGTATATAAAGGACATTATTTAAAGTAAGAGATGGATTAAGAAAAACATTTCCATAAGATTTTGCTGGAATGCTTGACCCATCTGGAATAGTAATTGGTGAAAAATGAGGTAAAGTTTTGGGGGAATCAATGACACTCGCATGACATGTCATATGGTCAGAAGCACCTGAATCCAAGATCCATTCAATTGTATAGTTGGACAGAGGAGCTGCCTTACCCGCAAAGTTGGCTGTAGGATTGTGAGCCTTTTCAAGATTAAGCATAGAGATGAGTTGAGCATATTGTTCTGCAGTCAGCCCATTAATTGGTATAGTTTTACCTTCAACGGGTTCCATACGCTGTGAGTTATTAGCTGTTTTGGGTTTGGATGATTTCTTTCCCTTATCCCACCATTCAGGATATCCGTTGAGCTCAAAACAAGTCTCTTTAGTGTGTCTTGTCTTTTTGCAATATTCACAAAATAATTTGGATAAGTCACGATTGTTTGTAGATTTGTGATTGTTGTGGGTTTTGTTCCCGTTGCTGCTATGAAATGCTACTCCCTCAACAGAAGGTAATCGCGATGCTGTCACTAATTGTTGTCGCTCTTCTTGTGCTACAAGTCCATAAACACGAGACAATGAAGGTAATGGTTCAGTATTCAAAATTTGAGAGCGTACTGTATTATATTTGTCATTCAGGTCCATTAAAAATTGATGCACTTTTTCTTTCTCCCTTTCTACAGCAAGAGCCTGTGCAAACCCACAAGTACACATTGGAATTTGCAAATATGTGCTAAGCTCATCCCAAATTCCCTTTAATTTTGTGTGATATGCTGAAACAGACATGCTTTGTTGCAAGGTATTCACCATCTCAGTCTTCAACCGATGAATGCGAGGTGCGTTCCCTTGAGAAAATCTTTCTTCAAGATCATTCCACATCGCTTGTGCTGTAGCAAAGTATGCTACACTATCATGTAAGGTAGGATGAAGAGAATTAAAGATCCAAGAGATTACCATAGAGTTGCATTTAATCCATGCAGGTTCTGCTGTGGAACCAGGTGATGGACATTTGATAGTCCCATCTACAAAGCCAAATTTATTTTTGGCCTGAAGTGCATTTGTCATGGCACGACGGGGTAATTTTCTTCTTTGAGGAGGCATGTTACTAAGGTTGTGCCTAGATTGTTAGATGCATGAAGAACATAGGGTAATGAAATATCAAAATTGGTTTGAGTCATGTCTAATTGGCTAGTTTTTTATATACTAGAACCCAAAGGGCTTTCTTCGGTCATGTTGAGAAGATGAAGAAATAATTTAGGATTTCAACTGCTCTGATACCATAACAAAAGGTAGAAGAGGGTTGCTGTAATTTCTTTTCTTATCTCTTATTAATGATACAAAGTATATTTATATACAAAAGAGATCCTTAAATTAAGGATACTAAAAAAAGAATATAAATATTTGATAGAAAAAATTAAGGCTAGATTAAAGATACAAATATTTGACCAACTAGAAATCCTTAAATTAAGGATACTAAAAGATAATATAAATATTTGATAGAGAAGAATAAGGTTAACCGGAGATTGTCATCCAATACAGGGTGACTTGCAACCTACCGGATCAAAATGATCGGCACCTGAATTCCATTATTTGCTATCTTGTTTTATTACTTTATTTCATAATCCTTGAAATTCATACCTATTTCTGAGGACGTGTGCCTTAACATCTGCCCTATAATTAGTCCATTACCACAATAATTTTATCCACCAAATGTATCCAAAAATCATGAAAAATAACAATGCAACCTCAGCAATAAAAACCAAGATTTCTTTTAAGGTTGTAATCCTAAAATTCAAATAAATATTTTTAAAGGGAACAAAAATCCCTTATCCTAAATTATCTATTTCTCACTCCGCCTAATATGCTTCATTGCACATAAATTAGATCTTCAGTATATGACCTTCAAGGGTATATCTAATACAATAAATTAAAACTTAATTTTAAATTTTAAAATTGATCATTTAAGAGATAAATATGAAAAAAAAAATCTCTTATCAAAATGAAAATGGGAGACAAATTATCGATATTAAAATAAATTTATGGAGCATTATAAATGTCAATTTGAATTATTAAGTTAGACCATTCCTTTCAAAGTAAAGAACTTTATATAGGCAGGAAACTATAAAAAGTGGTAAAAAAAAAAAAAAAAAAAGAAAGAAGGAAGTCAACATCATCAAGACTTTCTTGGGAGCTACTGACAGAACCTTTTAATAAGTTTTAAATTGAATAAAGCAGTCAAGATTTCTCTCCTCTCTTTTCTATTTAAAACTCAAATCATAGGTCTGTTGAATACAAGACCATTTGTTGGAAGCTTCTACTTGAACGTTTTTCTATTTATTTTAAATTATTTAAGGGCCCATAACAAATATCATATCTGGGTCTCTTTAATTATTTATTTTTAAGATGTAACATGCATTTTGAGTTTTTATTATTAAGAATTTGGGTAATAATTTTTAGTTAAATAAATAATATTTAAGTTATGAAATTTTAAATTTTATATATAATCTTCTTTTTTAAATTTCTATACCATTCCCTTCGCCGCATGTGAGGAGTTTCCTGGAAAACAAAATCAAAAATCTTTTTATCTTTATAATATATTACAATATTAAACTGAATTTTAATTCCAAATTTTTGATTCAACCGATTAAAAAACTAATATAAGAAAAAAATAATATAAAATTAAATTTTAAAAATAAAAATAAAAAAATAAAACTAAAAACTAACAATAAAAATAAAAATAAAAGAAATTAGTAAAAATAAACTATTTATACAACAATAACAATAAATTGACTTTTAATCTCAATATTTGAAATCGGTCATTTGAGATATAAATTTAAAAAAGATAAATAAAATAAAAATAAAATAAAATAAAAATAAAATAAAAATAAAAATTAATTAATTAATTAATTAATAGATAAATATCTAAAATATATTGGTTTAATTTGTGCGGATTCTTGTACGCCATCTATTCCTATCTAAAACCATTTCCTCTTCTAAATTCTTAACTTTCATGTTTTTACGGATAATTTGTATACAAGTTTTCAGCGGTTTACCTCTACGTTTTACTAGATCTTCTATATTTAGACTCTTGGTTCTTCGAACCGGTGAATTATACCAAAACCATCTCAGACAACATTTTCACATTTTATCTATAATTGAATTAACTCCCAACTTATTACGAATTTCTTTATTTTTAATTCTATATTTTCTAGTTTTTTTCACACATCTACCTAAATATTTTCATTTCTGCTATAGTCATTTTTTATTCTTATTGTTATTTAATAACTCAACATTCAGTACTATACAATAGTATAAGTCTAATTGCGATTCTATGGGACTTTCTTTTCAAATATAATGGTATCGTGCGATCACAAAGAATTCTAGATACCCTTCTCAATTTCATCCAACCCGCTTGAATCATATAATTCACATCTTTATCTATATTGCCATCATTTTGAATGATAAAATCTAGATATTTAAATCATTTATTTTTGAGTATATTTTGTCTATCTAATTTAATCGTTTCTTAATCATTCATATAACTGTCGCTAAATCTATATTTCAAATACTCGGTTTTTTATATACTCAATTTAAACATTCTAAATTTCAGTGTGAGTCTCCATAACTCTGCTTTAGTACTAACACTCTTCATAATTTCATCAATTAATACTATATTATTTACGAAAAGTATACACCATGATATTTCAATTTGGATATTTTTTGTGATCTTGTCTATCACAATTGCAAAGAGGGTGAGACTTAATGCCGATTTTTTATGGAGTCCAATGTTATTGAGAAAACTATCGATCAAACTCTCGCAGGTTCTTACATCAATTACAGTTCCCTCATACATATCTTTAATGAGATTAATGTATTTTAATGATATATTTTTCTTCATTAGTGTCTATCACAGTAAGTTTCTAGGAATTCTATCATATATTTTTCTTTAGGTCAATTAATATTATATGTAGATTTTTTTTTATGTACTCTATATAATAATAATTTAACTGATTCATATATTTCTATATCATTCGTAACTATTTAAGGTAATTTACTCAATTAAATTTTTAATACTTATATGTTTACAGATAATTTGCATTTAGATTTTCAATAGTTTACCCTGATATCTTAATAAATCTCCTTCATTTAAGATCTCACTCCTCTCAATTGCAGTGTCTTTAAATTTTTATTGCACATGTCCAAATTAGCATGGGTAATACTTCTTTTTATCTTATTTACAATTGAAATTCATTTCCCACTTAATACGTGTTTCTTTATTTCTAATTCTATTTTTTTTACCACTTATTTATCTGAATATTTTCATTTCAATTACAACCATTTTATTTTCTTGTTATTATTTAATCGCTTAACACTCTATACTATACAATAATATAGGTTTTATTGCGATTCTATAAAACTTTCATTTCAATTGTAACAGTACCATTCGATTACAAAAAATTTCATATTTAATTTTTCATTTTATCCGATCGGCTTAAATTCTATACTTCATATTACTATCTATATTATTGTTATTTTGAATGATAAATTCAAAATATTTAAAATATTCACTTTTTGATACTTTTTGTGCCTTTAATTTAATTGCTTTTTCATCATTTTAATAATTGACATTTAATGTATATCTCATATATTCAGTTTTTTAATGACTCAATCTAAATTATTTGAATTCTAATGTGTTCCTTTATAATTTCAATTTAAAACTAATATCTTTTATAATTTTATTGAGCAATATTAAATCATTTGTAAAAAAATATATATCATGATATTTTTGTTGGTCCCATAGACAACCAAGAAGAGGGTTGAATTGATTGTCTAAAATTTAGTTTTTCAAATTTTTATCTAACTCCATTTATATTTAATTGAATCTATGGTCAATTTATAGAATATATAGCAAAAATTAAAAGAGAAAATAAGGACACAAATATGATTTATAGTGGTTCGGTCTTGTGCCTACATCCATTTTTCCAGCCAAGCAAGCCGAGATAGCAATTTGCTAATTTCCACTATAATCCAAAACAACAATGTATATCCACTTATCGATTTCTGATTTTTATACCATGAAGATTGCTTTGTCCAACAATGGAAGACAACTCACACAAAGGTTTAATAAAAAAATTACAGAATATATAAATGAAAATGACAGCAGCAAACTCTTTTTGTATCTCAGAATGCATACTTTTTTCTTTATTTTTTGGTGTTATGAAGTCTAAAAAATCATTGTCATTCAGCCACTATTATTCTGTTTTGAAACTTGCTGATTTACTGTTTTATTTGATACCAGTGAAACTCAACAAATTACAGTAAAAAGTCTTCAAACTTACTGCAACAAATTCAGCAACTATCCCAAAAAATAGGATTCAAATTCTTATGAATTTTGATATTTACCGATTGTAAATAATTTTCTTCTGAATTTTAAACATTCATTTATCATATTCAACAACTATTTTGATTATATTCAAATGATTACTCTTTCATAAAATTCAAAAACTACTCAAGAACTTCAGTTTCAGTTATAAATTTTTAAGAATAAATAGTTGACTTTACCTATTTATTTCCTCATTAAAATTTCAAAATAATTGTGTCATGAATCATTATATCTGCTATTCAACTATAGTATTATAATGTAGAATAATTAAATTCACAAGTTCAAATCCAGTGGTGAAGATATCGAAGGCAAAATCAAATAATTATGTTATGTAAAATAGGTAACCAACCAATTTCTATCTGATTTTTTTCCTACATATCCACAAGATGTTTGTACTGTAAATGGTTGAAATTGAAATTCCATAAACTTTCTTTGAAACATAATTTTTGGTTTTAGAAATATTTTAACACATAAGAAAATATGACTATCCAAATACATTCAAATAATTACATTTCAACACTTAAAAATTTCTAAATAGTGAAATATAAATTGTACTCATATTGTGAGATCTTTTATTTACATATATGGTCAATTATAAGTTAAGTGTAATATCCAATCTAAACTTATCTTGTTGGTTGAGTTTTTAACAAATATAAAAAAAATTTGTTTCTATAACTGATTTTATGACTTTTTTTTTAATAAAAACTATCTATTAAATAAAAAATCTGTACACTAAATAAATTGGTTAGAACAATATGAGATATTTTATTATCATTAAAATTAAGGAGACAATAATTTCCTTAATAATTTTATTATAAATGTTTTTCGTTATATTTTCATAATATATTATTTTGCAAAATGTTTTGGAAAATAAACACAAACGTAGATTTTTAATACAGCAGAAGGAAGTAGAACTTGTAATTCTTAAAGCATGTCCCACGACAAAAGGTAAGGTGAATTTTGTCAAAATTTTCTCAAAGTTTGGTGGTTTTGCTCTCAATCCTTTCAGGTGGACAATGAATTATTGCATTCTATCTAAATCAACTTTTACTTACTAGAGAATGGCTATTGGTTAGCCTTTTATTTTCTCTTTTTTGGGGCTACCAACAATTGATTCCCACACAGAATACAGACCTACCTAGTAACTTGCGGGCGGCTACGGCCTGCGGCCTGCGCTTTGTGCTCTTTGAATATGATGGCTTGAAATCGATACCTCAAGGGAAGGGAGAGAGAGGGACTCGTTGGCGATTTTTATTTTTAGCAATTCCTTCTGATATCCGTGTATTGTCATGGACACAAACGTAATGATTTTTAATAAACATAATAATAATGATATTAATGATAATTCACGTGAATTAATTTTTTTAAAATATTTTATGATTTTTGTTAGGCCTATATATATTTTTATCTTATTACCGATCCATAACCAAAGGAGCTAGGATTTAATTTTAAGGGTAAATTATATACGTGGGTGTATATATATATATGTGTGTGTGTGTATATATATAATTAAAAGTATAATAAGTATAATTATTTTAAAGTATAAAATATTAAAAATAAAGTATGTGATGATATTATTTAAAAAATAATATATCTACTTTTTATTGTTAAGGAAAAATTTATTCAATTGAGAGGCTGACAATGTCTCTTTTGTAAATATATTCCTCTTGCTTTATCTCTAACCTTCCGATTATATTTAATTTTCTCTTTTTTTGTATATAACTGAAATCAAATGAAAGATTTAAAAGATCTATCTCAAATCGGTTTCATCCGAGAGATTGCAAGAGGAAATAGGTCTGGAGAGTCACTCATCGTCTCTGGGGGTGCTTTCTTTTCGGAAAACAAGACCATTGTGGTATCGTTTATGCCTTCAAGAATTACACTAATGGACAAAAAAGATAGGTAGGCCCAGTCACGTCCTCCCCAACAACATTCCAAAATGTTTGAGAAAACAAAGCCGGATCGATCAGAACCATCCAGCCCCGAGGGTCTGTCTGGATGCATGCTAAGGAGAGCGCATCTCACCTCCTCGGCCTGATATAGAGCTTCCAAAAACAAATTCTGATCGTCTGATAGCATAGGAAATTACCTCGTCCATTGAGCGGCTTTGAGCACCGAAAAGTCTAGTAAAATAACTTACCATAAGGTCCCCAAGATCTCCCTTCCAATCATGACAACTACATTCGACTTCCCCAAGTCTAGTCGCTTTGTTCTTCCTTTTTCTTGAGCTCGCCATGTTGGGAAAGAACCTGGCCGTTCTAGCTTCCTTCCTTAGGCGAGAATGATCAAGCTAGTTAATACGTTTGTTTGAGAATCTATCCTAGTCTAAGGTTGATAATTCATTGCTTCTTTTTCCTTTTTCCTTTTTCCATAAGCAGAACACTAGAAACAGTGCCGGACCAGGGACTTAGGCAACGGGTGCAAAGTGCAAAATTGTAGTCAAGTGAGTGTAAAATAAATATAAGTCATAAATACTAATTAAATTTTAAAAAATTTAGGGGGGTGCAATTGCCACCGGACCTAGCCTTTGATTAGAAAAAGAGTTAATTTATATGATAAAGTGTGAGAAATTACACTCATTATCACAAAGGTTTTTTTCTTTCTTTCTTTTCGAGCAAAAAATGTGTGCAAAAACAACGGGCATTTAATCTGTAAAAGAATTTTCACACACTATGGAATTTTCAAATCTACTATCGTAACTATATCAAAATGTAAAATAGTTGTAATATCTTTTATAATTCGTTCATGTTATACATATTCATGCAAGCAATTTTTATTAAATAAATTTAAACTCTTGGATCTTGAGATTATAAATTGTGTGCCCCATCTAGTTTGATTACTACCCAAATGGTGAATTGACTTCCAAGTCACCACTCATTGTTGAAGACTATAAGCACATAGGTCAATTTTTTAATCCATAATCTACAAAGGATTGGAGAAAATTTGAAATTATATCATTAATTATTTTTACATGATGATTCAATGCATCATTTAGATGACCCGGGTATTCGTAAAATTTACGTCTAATGAATATGATAATAATAAAAAGATTAATTACCGAATATTATAATTAAATGAATACAAATAATATTAATGTATCAAAAACACTATTGATAGGGCTTAAATAAGTGTAATATTTGCGATTGATTTTGTATTATTTTTGAATAAATATTATACTAATATTTATGTTTTGTGACATTTGATTTAAGAGGAGATTTATTTTGAAAAATGAAGAAAAATGAGTTAAATTGGAGCAATTTTGTAAAGTATGGAAAATTGGACAGTAATGTTCTTTCATTACCATATGAGCACGTGGATTTCAAGAGACAAGTAAGAGATTTTGAAGATTTACTGCAGTAAAAATTCACTTTCCCAGTTACACATTCAAGAGAAAATTGGAGTGGACTTGGAATATTGAAGATATTGAAGAATTTTATTCCATTCCTAATATTTAGGAAAAGAAATTTTTAAAGATGTAAATTTGTTAGATATTATGTTTTAGGAATTTTACTTTTTACTTTTTACTTTCTTTTTATTTATTTAGTAGTTATTAGGGTTAGAAATATTTACTTTTTACAAATAGGAAAAATTCTATTTTTTTTAGGGTTTTCTACTTATATATATATAGGAGTATTCCATACTTTGGAAGAACCTTGGAGGAGGCAGCCAGGCAGCCAGGCAGCCCCTTGGTGGCAGCACTATTCACGTCTACAGTAGCAGTCGGCAGCCATTGTTCATGTAGTCCAACATATTCTTTTCATTTTTAATTTAATTTGTGAGTTTTTCTTTTTAGATCATTTTGTTTTAATTTATTTTTCTAGTCAAAGGATTATTGAAGGTTTGATGAATAATGATTGTGAGATCTAAATGATTTTATTTGCTTGATATTTGTGGGTATTTATTTAATCTCTATGTTTAGTGTTTATGAGTGTTTTGGGATTGTTAAATAGAGGTCTATGTTTGATAACCTTAGAATAGTCTACAACCATTTAAAAATAGTAAGATTTGTGTATTTTTAATGGAGTGGTAATTGACATAATTTTATGGCCTCGCAAGCGGTAGGATTTATGTCAAGAGATTAGATAATCTAATTTAAATAAATTCAGGTTGGAATTTACTGATTAGAATTGGATCTCTCTAGATCTTAATACTGTCGGAATATTAAATCCAACGAGGGTCTCTTGGGTTGTCTTTCGATTAGGAAAGTAATTAACGATGGTATCTTGATTACCGAAGAAGTACGGAGAGATTGGTCGCTTCGTGGTACTTAGTGACTATAACCAATTTATTCGCATAATATCGAGTAATTTTTGTATCGATAATCAATCAAACATATCATGGCGGAAATAACTCCTTTGGCTAGATTTTTTCTTAATTGACATCTTTTCTTTTAATTGATATTTTCTCATCATTTTATTGTAGTTAATTTTCATTAATTTGTTTGTTTATTTATTTTAGATTATTTTATCAAAACCTCCCATATTTTCATTTTTCTTGAAAGAGATAAATCCGCCGTTTTCTGTGGATACGATCCTACTCGCACTATATTCGTATTGTTTGAAGTAGGTATTTTATTTTTGGTTGTTTGACGACACACCAACTATATTATAAAGTTTTATTATAAATTATGTTTCAATTTGTTTGGATTAAATTCTAAAATATAAGAGAAAAATAACATTTATTATAGTTAAAAGCATAACGATTTCATCTATTGTTTTTATTAAAAAAAAAGAAGTGAAGATTTTAGATATAATGGTCATGATATGGGGCACCTTGTACATAATATATTCACTTTAATTCATTGTATTATCATATATTGCTAATGTATTTAGACCAAATCTCATGGGAGGAATTCTTGCAGATGGTGAAAAATCACGAAAGGTTTGATACAATTGAATTATACAAGGAAGAAAGACATGGTAGGTTTCATTATTACTAAATTTTGCTTCTAATACTACGTACGTGATAATTTAAAAAAAAAAAAAAAAATATATATATATATATATATATATATATAGAGAGAGAGAGAGAGAAATAAGAGAGATGGAGGTAGGTTTTTATAAATATATATATATATATATAACAGAGAGATTTGAATTTGAGATTTATAAGAGAAAGAAAATGATATCCGTTATATTATAATTTCGGTGATAGAAGTAGTTTCTGAAGCGGGGATCGACAGAGAAAAAATGAAGTGTGAGTACATATTTAAAATTATTAATGGCGTTCAAATTTGGGTCTCGCCAAAAGGTCGAGAGTTCTCTTAATAATGATAATGGATTAATTCTATTAATGATAATAGATTACTATCAATACGTTACACGTGATGCCTGCAATAAAGTCCATTAGATGTGATGTCAAAAAAAAAAAAGAAAGAAAAAGAACATTTTTTTAATTGAATAAATGTGAGTGAAAAATATGAGAAAATGGGTATCAATGGTCAGCCTATAATTATTGGATTTTTTTTTTAAATTGATAATTTAATGTTTGTCTATTCAAATGTGTTTTCACAACATTCAGAGTACCAAATTTCAAATATTTTAATATATACAGTCAAGTGCGGTGGGTTCCAAACACTAAATATATGTATTTCCTTTTTCAATAACAAAGATTATTATTATTTTTTACTTTACTGGGAATCGAAACCCTTACCATTGGCACTATTACTATTAGGACACATAGCCGATAGTAAGGAATGGGAGGGGCATCTATCCCTCAAAAAGGGTACGTAATTCTGCTATTTTAGTGTTTTGCTTGGGTATTGTTCCCTCTGATTCTTGTGCCCTCCTCTGTTTTTAGGGCCTTTGGTCCTTTCTTCACAAAAAGAAGGAAAGCGTGGTGGGTTGAGATTATAAAAATGGAAATAGGAGACGTCTTTCGTCCATGATGTAAATCAAAAAAGTTAATATTTTCCTTAATTTAGTCAAATCTTACAAATTTTCCTAATTTTCGCTTCCATAATTTAAGACATCATCACCCCTTGTTACATGCAAAACTCAAAAGGTCGGACCGAAGCCCAAATGAAATGGGCTTAGCAATTGACACGCGGACTCCCACTGCTGGGCCCATCTGTTCCAAATTACATTATCACCCCCTTATCACTGTATAGTCTATAGACAGATCCGTCCCCTGCGGATTCATTCGGAGGAATAGGCCAGGGGAGTAGTATCGTCATTTTGTTCGGCAATGGCATTCCAGATATTTCCTTTCATAAGAAGGGCAGCTTATAAAAGCAAACCACCTATATGCATATCACCCCCTCCTCACTCATCCTCTCCCTATAACCCCCCTCGCCCCTTCCCCGTCCCCTAAATCTCCTCTCCTTCTCTACCCCTCATCCCCCCTCTCTCTTTTCTAATTCTCTATCCGGCACCGCCATATACGGCGGAGACGCCCACCGGAAAATCCGTCCGTACGCTTAGATCCAGATTACAGCCACTCTCTCTTTGATCCCGATTTTTCATTTTATTCCCGTCTGTCTGTTTGTCTCTCTTTAACCTACCCCCTGTTCCTCCCTCCCTCCCTCCCTCATCTGTCTTTTTCTTTCTTTTTTTTTTTATTATTTCGTATTTATTTTTTTATATATATCTTTTCTTGTTGGCTATTATTTTATGTCCTTTCCTATCTAGGATATTTCATTTTATCACGAAATTACCGTTTTACCCTTCAGTCTCATCATAATTACCCTTTCACTTAAACGGAGACGGTTGTTGTTTTTTACCTGTTTTGGGCAATTTGATTTTTCATTTTTAAAATTTCATTTCACTTTTTATTTGGGTGAGCGTTATCGCTGACGGGGTATTTTTTAAAAAAACGAACGGCTGAGATGAGCCACGCTCGGCGAATATTGACGCCTGGAGCGTCCAGAAAGCGCAAAGAGAGAGACGATGCATTTTACGCCGTTAAGACTCCGTTACCGTTAGCGCCCCCGTTAAGTGGTGTGGCTCAGGCCGCTAAGTCAGTCGAGCCGCCTTCTTCCAATAGGCTCCTGGCCGGGTACATGGCTCACGAGTTTTTGACAAAGGGGACTCTGTTCGGGCAAAAGTTCGACCCGGCTCGAGGCGAGGCTATGCCAGTCTCGGCTCCGTCAGCCGAGCTGAATAAGAAGCCGAGTGTAGGGAATCAGAAGGTGGAGTCAGGGGAGCCGAGCGGAAGGAAGTCGGCTGAGGCTGGAGCCGAGACGAAGCCGGTGAGCAAGAGCTATGCTGACGTGGCGGGATTGCTGAAGAGTGATGGGGCCCACATACCGGGAATTGTCAACCCTGCGCAACTGGCTCGGTGGATTCAGATGGGTCACACTTGTTGAGACTGTGATCCACGTGACGAGCTCCCATTGGACGACTTTTTTTGTTAGGGTTTTGTAGCTCGGAGAAAATTGCAGTGAGCTCTTATTGAAGACCCAATCATCCCAAAAAAAAAAAAAAAGAACAGCAAAGAGAGAGAAAGAAGAAGAAGAGAGTGTTGTATTTTCTCTCTCTGGAAAATGAAGAAAGCTGATAATTCTCTCTCTCTCTCTCCCTCTCTCATCTCTTTAGATTGCACAGTGGGCATTAAGGAGGAGGAGGTCTGGTCAGGAATTTAGGTGACTTCTCTATCTCTTAATGCACTTTGAAGTTTGTAGATTTGTTTACTAGCTTAAAGTTGCTGCAATGTTTTGCTCTTTCGGTTTATAAATTTGCATATCAAGGATACATTACATTTGATCTCTCTGTTTGTCTGAGAAAATGCATGAAGCATGGCGTAAACACATGCAGTTGGGGGGGGGGGTGTTGTGTTGGTTATGTCATGCATACAAGTATTGTTATATGAAGCACAAAATTTGTTGGAATGGGTTTTTCCCCCCTTAAGGATTATCAAATTTGGGATGGGACGTAAGGGTAAGTTAGCTGTATAGCTCAAGCTAGGGAGGCTGTATTTATTGAATGATACGATGGCCAATCATTTTAGGATTTTGTTTCATGAGAAATAGCGATCGTTAGAGAAGAATGATCAATCTTACGGCTTACGAGTTGTCATTCTTTTATTATGCTTCACGGTATTCAGGCATTAATTGCGTCCTAGCTTACTTAACATGAAAAACACAAAGTTTTGCTATTTTGACTTAAAATCTTTGAAAGCAAAATTATACTTCATTCGTATTGGTTGATGATATAACATATAATAAATATATATATTTTTAACATTATTGTGGTAAGTTGAGCAGATTTGCATTAAATTTTGTCTTTTTAATTGTAAGTTTTTTGATTTAAAATATTATTGTTCAAAACTATTTTCATTCTATCGTAATTGATTATACATATAATTTGCATATAACAATGTCTTTGGAACGGTGAAGTGCTCCTTCCCCTCAAGCCGGGGGCAAGGGCTGAGGAAAGGTGATCTCCTTTCTCTTTATCTCTTTATTCTTGTCATGGAAAAGTTTGCATACATGACTTGAGGATAGGGCGGAGAGGAACTCCTGGAATGCAGTCAAAACCTCTTGCAATGGCCTAACCATCTCTTGCATCTTTTTTGCCGATCACCTTATACTCTTTGTGGAAGCTGATCATCTCAAACATGAGTAGCACTCTGTCTTGTCTCAGAGAATTCTCTGTTGAGAGTGGCTTGTCTATCAATCCCATCAATTCCAAATTGTGGATCTCTCCCAAAGGTCTCTAAAAAGCTCCCTTGCTCCGGCCATCTAGTTTAGCTTCTCAGATAATCTTAGCACCTATCTAGGGCCCCCATCCTGCACGAGAGTGAGTAGCACCTCCTACATTCAGCTAGTTGAGAAAATCCAACACAACCTAGGCAATGGGAAGTCCAAGCTCCTAACTACAGCAGACAAAAAGGCCCTCATTCAGTCTGTATCTTTTGCAACTCCAATTCGCATAATGCAGTCCTCTTGGGTGCAAGAGTCCATATGTAACAAAATGGATAGGCTCAATAGAGATTTCCTGTGTGGAAGTTTTGAGAACAAGAGAAAGATCCACCCCATCAAATGGGACTCTCTGCCAGCCCAAGTAGAGAGGAGGCCTTGGTTTTCGGAGGATGAGGATGACCAACATTCCCTCTTAGCCAAGCTAGGATGGCAACTTATACAAGAGGACAACAACTCCCTTTGGTGTGAAGTCCTCTACAAGAAATATCTTAGAGGAGACAACTTGCTAAGCCACTGCAAGAAGCCAAGAAGTTCCCATGTTTGGACGAGCATTTTGAAAAGTAGAAGTTGTATCAAAATGGGGATCCGATGGAGGGTCGGAGATGGAGAGCTCATCAACTTCTGGCCAGACCAATGGGTTGGCATGAAAAGCTTAGGCAAACATGCCACAATTCAACTAGACCAAACCTCAAAGGAAGCCAAAGTTGGGAGCTTTCTATCCATGATTGGAGTGGAAGACAACGAACTCAACAGTGTCCTTTCCGATGATAAAGTCAAAGAAATCAGAGCCATCATGGTTTTCCATGCAAGGTTTGCACAAAACTCCTATTGGAAAGGCTCGACAGATGGCGCCTTCATAGTTTCCTGTGCTTACAACCTCCTTCATAGCCATGTCAACCTCCTTCATAGATTCCGTTCCCACTCTGGGGATCATGCACATCCTGCAAGAGGATGCCAGAGACCTCCTTCCTTGAAGACAGGCCTTGCTAGGCCCTTAGGCACATACACACGGCGTCCTTGGCATAGTTTTGTTTTGAGGGTTGTTTAGAATTTGAAAGGTGTTTGTCCAAAATGTGGTGGGTCCCTGCAACGCCCCGTTGGGTCGTCATTTATTTTGTCTACTTGTGTTTGTGAAAGGGTGAAATGTTAAGCACTCGAATGGAAACAAACATCATTTTTATAGCACAAGCTGGGTAAAATGTGTGCGGTAAAAGGAGTGTCCTTGCAGCTAAAAGCCCTACTGTGTGTTTATTTTGGATGCCCTATCTTGGCTTACATATTTTCATCTCAGCGCAGAGAGAGAGAGAGAGAGAGAGAGAGAGAGAGAGAGAGAGAGAGAGAGAGAGAGAGCTTTCACAAGTTCTCACCAATTATCGATAATTGCAGGGTGATTTTATTTTTGAGGCAAAGTTTTATGCCAATACGCTTGCTATTTTGTTTCCTTGCCCACCCGGTCTAGGCCCACTTGTATCACGATGTACTTCCCATCTGCTTGTTTGATTCCTAATTTCTCCATAAATTTAATTATGAATAAATTGAAATTTTATAATGAGGAGTGCTTTCAATTGACCGATCATCAAATTCAATCTAGAATTACGCCTTAAATTTAGTCCAAAATCCAATGTGATTCTTGAAATCTCATGAGTAATTTTATCAAATCCCACCCTTGTGGGGAGACAGAGTTAATGGAGAGGTGAGGTGAAGGGATTGGATACACCCTCAACCTCTTTTAAGAGCCTCTACCTCACGTTGTATTCTATTCTTCAAAACATCAACGTATAAGTATTGTAGGCAGGACATTCATATTGCTACCAAACACCATGCGTCAATGTGCACATACATGTGATAGTACCATAACATAGATGGTTTTAATAGACTCATATTCGAATTCCAGTATGTACTAAAAAAATAAATAACATAGACGTTTCAAAAAACGAAAAGAAAAAATTCCACACTAGGAAAATGAAATGAAATGAGATTTGTCCAGTTTAGGCCTTCTTGATGGCAACTGATCTGGCTTTGAGATTGAGAAAGATTGCCCTGATATCATCCAATTCAATAAACAATATTACTGAAATGGTAACTAAATGGGCTCGATCATGAAGCAAACATTTACTTGTGGGGCAATTTTTAAGCACAGAGAGAGAGAGAGAGAGAGAGAGAGAGAGAGAGAGAGAGAGAGAGAGGAACTTTACCAGCAGGAAGCAACAAAGCTGTGGAACAAAACCCTGAACTGAAGAGGCATATACTGGTAGTTTATCCAACCAACGATTGGCCAAAACTGAAAAAAAAAAAAAAAACACGCATCGAACAGGCCTCAGAGGTTTTATATTAGAGTGAAAAAAACAAAGGAGAAAAAAGGGTGATTTTGATTTCTCAATACCTTCCACGCAGTCAATTGTACGGAAGGGTAGTCCTTCCTAACTTTATTCTTTACCAGACCCCATGGTCTTCCTGCCATTTTTATTACACGTTGAGTTTAGTTTTTCTCGACCAAAATAAAATGAAAAAAGCAAAAAAAAAAAAAAAAAACACTAAAATCTCCTCATTAACTTCTCCAATTAATGTCGGAAATTTCTTGCAGTCCATTAATGTTGTCATGTCATTTTAATTTAATTTAATTTAATTTTTCTAGAGATAGAGAGAGTATCAAAGAGAGTTTTGTTCTGATCGGATTTAGTTAGATTGTAATTATCATATACCCCTGGTGTTTTATTTAAAAAAAAAAAAAGTGTCACAAAAAGAAAAGAAAAGACCATTATTCATACCTTCAACAACCAATCCATAGTACATCATGAAAAACATATTGTTCCAAGGGGAAGAAGTTAATTGTTCCAACAACACCTGAACTCAAACATTATAGCATCCTCATTAAAATTGCTAATTAACTCCACCAACCCCCCCCCCCCTCCCCCCCAATGGAAAAAAATGGGTAAGCCCATCAAAAGTCTTCAATTAAATTTGTGGGTTCTTTTTAACTTTTTATATTTACCTTGGTTGCCACAGTTTTGTTGCCTTTCTTTCCCTTGAAGAAGGTGTCCATAAGCTTATGAAGGAAATGCCCAAAAGGCCCAGAGTACAACAGCCCATATAGCTTCACAACAATTTATGTCAAAATTCTCCACAGAAACAATCAATTAAAATCAGAATAACCATTCCAACAGCACAAAATCAATGAAGTAGACATAACACGCGTCAAAACATAGACAAGGAGTCGTATGTAGAATAATATGAACTAAATTATTATAAAATACAAAACTTTGTATGATGTCATGTTTAACATTCAATCATTCTTGTCCGGGCACAGTCATTTTCTTTTGACAGGTCAAAATTGAAGAGGGATTTCATCAAAATCAATATATGAAGATACCATGATGAGGAAAAATCTTCTGTATTGAAATTGTTTGATCCCAGAGATCTTTTGAGCAATTATGTCACTGCACCCAGCTAAAACCCCCGCTGTAATTGCCTAAAATGATAAAAATCAACATAATCAAGCATCAAAAGTACTATACTTTGAGCATGAATTAATTAATTAACCTCCGAATGATAACACTACACAAATGAAACACATAAAGCAAAAACCAACCTTGGTTCTCAGAGGGTGGTTTTGGAGTTGCAAGAGATAGTTTCTCCAAGCTTCATTGACTACGTCCGACATGATTTCCTCTAGCGAGAAACAGAGGGAGAGGGAGAGAGGGAGAGGGAGAGAGAGAGAGAGAGAGAGAGAGAGATTTGGAGATGGGGAATTAAGGAAAAGAATAAATAGAGGGGGTTGACAGGTTTAGCGGGTGAAGAAGTAAACTAAGGTGCAAATCATGCGTGTGAACTATAAACAACAACCATGTTTAGAGGGGGAAAAAAAATTAAAGTTCTCTTGGTTGATGAATTGCCTAAAACATTTAGGCAAAATTTTCATCACAGATGTCACATAGAATATATTTTCCGTTAAGGATGAAAACATTTTACTTTTGCTTTGGATGGGCTTTGGACTTTTCTTGAGTTAGCATTTTTCGCCTTTATCAAAGCGGAATGTTGATGTTTCTTTCATTATATATATCTTGATTTTAAGTTATGAAAATAAAAATAATAGAATTTGAGAGATCTGATCTCTTAATAAACTTTATGATAGTTGAATCAAATTAATCAAATAAAAATATAAATATCAATTGATGAAAAAAAAAAGAACTATGATTTTCCCTTTTTTTTCGGTGACCACCGGTCTCTCACTTTTCTCACTATCTTCACTGTCATTTTCAAAAGGTAATATAATATTTTGGTCTAATCAAAAGAAAGAAAAGAGTGAAATGGTTATGTAACTTCTAATTGGAGAAAAGAATGTAATTAGAGATTTTTCCAACCATAATGTATTATTTTAGTTGGCATCTACAAGTGAAGTTTCGTCTAACAAGATGACTTTGACCTAAGTAATTGCCGACAAATGGAAAATTTTATGACGTGGAAAGAAATGATTGGTGGGTGCGTGCGTGAATGTTTGGAGCAATTGAATTGCTCAGCAGTTTCTTGGTAATGCCTTGGCTCGGTCAAGGTCCTTAACTAACACTCTCACCGATTAAAAGATTTCAAAGGCGGTCTTTAACAAACATGTCCGAATCGGAGTCATCGTACAATGTTACAAGTTGGCAATATTTAATATTTTTTTTTTTTTTTTTTTTTTTTATTCTTTAAGAGGGGGTCGAGACATCAAATCCAAGGTTCAAGAAGAACACTCAAAAACTCGAGAAAACCACTCAGCCAAGATATGGTCTGGAAAACCAGCCCCAAAAGAAAAAACCCTAGCAAAATCACTCAGAAAACCATTTTCAAAGCTTAGAGGTGACGGCCACCGTCGCCAAACCTACCTGCCATGGATGACGGGGGAGATATGGAAACACCACAGCCCCCTCTCCGCAACTTCACGCTATGAAACAATGAGATCAAAGATAAAGCCATCCGACTAACATCATAGCAACCCAACCCCCCCCCCCCGGGGGGTGATTTCAAAATTTTAATGATCGTTATCGATAAGATTTTCTGTTTTCTTTTTAAGTTCTTCAAGAAGTTATGAAAAATAAATTTATTAATAGATATATGAACCGTGGTGATGAAAAGTTTATCGTTCTTAAAGATCAGTACCAAAAAATAAATATAAGAGAATAATTGTAGACAAGTCATGTTTGTGATAAACTTTCTTCATCCATTGAAGCACTAAGTTTTAGATATGATCCAATTGAAGAATTTAAGTTTGCATAAGTTTTGGCAAGAAAATCATCCCAGGCATTGCCCAAAGACACATGGGGAAGAAAGGATCAAAAGTAGCTTAAATTACTACTTTTTTTTTTTTTAAGTTTCGAACTCAAAATTTGATAAAAAAATATAATACTTTTAGTTACCAATTAACTACCCATTGGTTGATAGAATATGAAACTTCTAAAATCAAGTGATTTGATAGAAACAACATTAATGATCAAAATTTTCTCCTACTAAATGAGGTTAATTATATAGATTTTTTTACGAGATTAGGAGAAGAGATTGTAATCATTATGCTATCTTATTGGGGATTTGCTCATTTATACGATTTGGTAAAAAAAAAAAAAAGAAATAAATGATTAAGTTGACCAAAAGTTTTGTATTAAATAGTGATTCAAATAATTTATAATCCTCAATGGTGTTATAGGTTTATGTTGAAGTGTTATCCCACTCTTCTTTAGAAAGAAAAAAAGAAAAAGTCAAATGTAGACCAAAGAAAAAAAAACTTATATTTCACAATGTTTAAGAATTTTTTATAGAATCATGAAATCTTAGCTGTAATGTTTTGCATAAACTGTTATTTCACGATGTTTAAGAATTCTTATAGAATCATGAAATCTTAGCTGTAATGCTTTGCATTATCTCCTATCGTTCCTCCTTGTATCAGTTTGCATTTGCTCAAGTTAGCTATTGCACAAAATCTCTTCTTTGTTGGCTTATCACTGTTTATTGAGTTGACGACTAGAAAAATTGGGTCGAAATTTCCACTGTTGATACGGCCAACAGACACAAAATGGTTGATCTGTTGATACAGAAGAATGTTGGGTGGTGTATTCAAAAATTTTGGACTAAGATTTTAAAAGTTTGCTGGAATTTGAAATAATGGATTTCAAAAACTTAGAAAATACAAAACACTCAAAGAGAGAAGAGAGAGAAAAAGTTAAGTGTTAAGAACACGCAAGATCAACCAAAACATATCACGAAATCTCAAACAAAAAGAACCCACAAAATATAGGATTACGTTTTCAAATGTCAACATCAAATAAACATAATCTTAACCAAATCAACAACAAAAACCAACATAACAAACATAACAAGTTGCTCATACTCAATATGGCATCGTACTATTCTGTTTCCAAGAGGGCATCATCACTTATTTGTACATAGAAGGAGGCATTGGTGGAGTCGACATCGGAGGACCAATCCAACCTATATGTCACACACAAATTCACAAGTTGTAAGCTCAACTCCATAGTTATTAAAAAAAGGAAGCTGAATTATTTATTAATGCATTTAAAGTATTGCATAATATTATGAGATTTGTACTAATAAACAGTCGGTCTAGTAGAATGGATGTAAGGTTCTTTAATTAAATCTCAATTTGAAATTTGGAAATGAAAAAACTATATTAAGAAAGTCTTCCTTGAATAGGACAGCTCAAACGCTCGAACTAAATTAGTTAGAAAATGGTTCAGGATACTAGTAGTGGAAAAATAAAAATAATATTGTGAGATTTGCTATTAACAATTTCTTGAGAAAAATTGACATGATTAACTAAATATAAATATGTTTATGTAAAAAGACAATTAATCTAAATATTAATGAACAAGATGTCTCAAATATAAAAAAACACACCTTTAGAAGGGTCAAAACCCCTACTTTTGAGCTCAGCATGTTCTTGGCAAAGAGCGCAGGGATCGCAACAAAAGTGAGCACAGCAATCAGCACAAGGGCTTGATTGTATTCCAAAGTTGGCTCTCAATTTTCCTCTGTAAACGCATGAATAGATCCAGTGGCAATTGAACGCCAAGAGGACACCATACACGCAACAATGTGTACCCCATGCTTTGTTAAAGGGAAAAAGACAATTGCATTACTTACAAGTGAGAAACCCATGTTTAAAGAGAGAAAATTTTGTGTAAGATGAAGGCGTTTTGCAATTGCATAAAAAGTAAATCAAGTAATTGGTAGCATGTTAATTTACTTACACCCAGTTCGTTCATCGAGAATTTCAGCAATTTGGCCAAAGGTGATGCATGGAAGCCAACATGCCATGCAACCTACGACACACCCACAAAATAAATAAAAGAAATATTAGAATAGAACATGCTTTATTTATTGCAAAAATAAATAAATAAAACAAGGAAAGGAAAAATCTAGGTTACCACAATTTAACACCCAACTCATGCTTACCCGTTATATATATATATATATATATATATATATATATTAAAGTAAAGATTTGAAACCAATCAACTAAGAAAACTATGCAACAGATAATTATAAATAGTCATTTTTTTATCGTGTAATATTTAATTTAAATTATAATTATAATTTTCAATAAAAATTTTCACTAGATTTTAAACAAGCAATTTCTTCAAGAAAGTGCAAAAAACTCATGTTTATACCTGTATCTACCTTCTTTTTTTTTTTTGACGTTTTCATTGCCCAGCATACTTATATTTACACATTCATATGTTTATATCCATTTGGAATATTCAAATAATGATTGAAATGAAATCGCATCTAAGCACTGAGCTTAAGAAGAGAGAGAGAGAGAGAGAGAGAGCTTACATGTGGATAGCTCAACTTCTGCACAAGCACAAAGGCTTGTAGACCATTTCTCTTGCTTATCATGACTGATGTTCATTTTTCCGGATGCAAATGAGATAGACGACTCATGCAGTCCTTGCGCATTCTATTCCATTTATGCAAGCGACGGCTTTGGAAATGTCGAAAATAATAAGCAACGCCGGACATACATGACAAGAAAGAACCTATCCATTTTTACTACGATTATAATTTCCAGAGAAATAATAAGAAAACACGTAACATTTCGAAACACTCTGTTTTTTCTTAATGGCAGATACGAATACAAGCACACATTGAGACACAAAAAGATCATACATAATTCGTTATAATTTGATCCTAATTTTTAAAGGATGTGTGTGTGTGTGTGTGTGTGTGTGTGTGTGATATACATACAAAGGCTCTTGTCATAACTTGCTTGTTTTGTTGCATGGCAACGCCGGCCAGCTTCGATGGTGTCGTAGGCCGGCAAACACTTTTTTTTTTTGTGAATAGGCCGGCAAACACTGATGACACATTATTGACAATTAATCAACTATGACCCAGAAGAACTTAAATAATAATAATAATAAGAACGAAAACGTGGATTTGACATATTTTTTATTTTTCATTAGAATTTAAACTCTTCCCTTCCAAACCCCTAAAATTACTTCTTCTTTTTTTAAATATCCGCTAAAAATTTCTTGTTTTATAATAGACCCAGCCCGGTTTTGGGAATTGATCTTAGGCTTGGGGGCTGTGGCCTATGTTTGGCCCTTTGGGACCGGCCCAACCATGTCATGAGCATAAATAGCTTTAAAACCACAGGTTTAGATTCAAACGAAACGTTGCATACCACGAGAAGCAGAAGCCCTAATTTTTTTGTTTATTACAAATTTGGAATAGCATCAAATTGAAGGATACCCATTTGAAAATGATCGATTTGAGACTTAACCCCATGTGATCCATGGTCAACCGCAGCTTCCCAACTCCCAAAAGAGGTAACCCAGGAATTTCAATTCTTTCTTAATCGGGTTTTGATACATTCTATGATTCGTTCATTTATTACTCCCGATGAATGTCCTCTGATACTATGATTCATCTTATTTTTAGATTTATATCTCTGTTTAGTTTTATGTAAATATTTTGATATGACGTACCCATACTGCCTTCAAATCTTCCAACGGTGTACATATGAGAACAAGGGTTTGATTGATTTCTGTTTTTATCGTATTTTGCACATCCCATGAATTTATTTCTCTCTAGGATTTACGTATACTTGCCGTTCAGAGATAGGGTACCTATAATGTCTGCCTTGGATATATGGAGATGGTGCTGGGGTTTTATTTTTATTTACAATATATAATATTTTTTGCCATTTTTTTTCCTACTGAGTTTTGTAAATTTTGGAATTAAATGCCATTTTTCTTTGAGTAGAGAATTGCTTCTAGATCCTAATGCAACCTGGATAATTCCTTGGAGATACTGTGTTGGAGTTTCTTTTAGTTGACCCTATAAATTTGCTTTTTCTTCTTTTCTTTTCTTATTTATTTTGAGTGATTCGAAACTATTTATCTTCATGTTTAGGAGGGCTATGGAGAATGTATAATTCTTTTTTTTTTTTTTGGAAATGCTTGTAGCTAGATTAGATAGGTTGTGATCCTATCACACATACAAATTAAATAGGGTTGCAATGATGTATTACATGTTTGTGTTTCTC
This sequence comes from Dillenia suffruticosa, assembly GCA_033439265.1. Lineage (NCBI taxonomy): Eukaryota > Viridiplantae > Streptophyta > Magnoliopsida > Dilleniales > Dilleniaceae > Dillenia > Dillenia suffruticosa. The sequence continues at coordinate 16,252,512 of JAVTVX010000001.1, forward strand.
TGCACATCTACACCAACAACCACTTGTATCTATGTTCATGTACACGTATGACAATGGACATGGACAATAGATGGACAAAATGATATAGCAATATATTCTGATGGACATGACATGCTAAAAATTGTAGTGGTTTCATGTACTCTAATAATCTTGAAGCCTTATTTCAATTTTATGTACAAGTCACTTTGTGTTTAGGCTCAGTTAATTGTTTAAGCATTTCAGTGGAACCATTGCCCCACAAAATGTGGTTTACCCTTAATGGTTTAATGTTAATTATTAATCATAAACGTTAATACTTATCAGAAACCTATTCTTTGAGTCTCCAGTAAAAATCCACCGTTCATCTGTTCTTTTAGTTATCCATCCAATAGATTGCCAATGATAGGCTAAAATATAGATAACACTTGTGGCTTGCTAAAATTGCTCATAACCTTCATGTGTTTCAAAAGTTAGCTTCATAACCCTTGTGATTAAAACTTTTAGCATTTCTTTCCCTCCAATCCCCACTCCCCCGACGTTAATAATTAAATTAATTGACTATTTGTCCATCCCAATTCCTCCTCTAATTTGATTTGATTCTTTCCCCTTGGTGGACTTGCCTATCAAGAATGGATAGATTGGCCCTCATGGCTCAGTTGTCATTGTAGGTCTTGTGCCTTTGCACATGTGCTTCCCTCGTTTTCTTGGGCTCCTCCAAATCTTGCTTTCAAGCTATAGAGCCTGACAAATATATATATCACTCTAAACAAAGTGCATAGAAAAGAACTGTGCATAAATTGTTACTACAGAGGGATGCTTGGTCTGGGACTTTAGCACATTTTTCACTTGTTTCTGTCAAATAGCCTTTTGTGCGATGTTAATTTTGTTTTGATTTAAGATGCCCTTGGGGGATTCAATTTTCATTAACATGGAAAATAATATTGGATCAATGAAGAGAACCCTTTTCTCCCAAATGAGGGGAATTGCATTTGCTGCATGACCTTCTGATGCAGCTTTTTTAGATATCCAGACTTTAGTTTCCTGAGGCATTGGATGATTTTTTCCACCATAACTTGATTCCTTGTTTCTTCTCTCTTTATAAGGCATCCTTCTTGATAAAATCCATGCATGCAGCTAATCTTTTCTCTTGATTAGTTTTGTGGTTTACTGTATGCTGTTCGTTAAAGGTAAAAACTATGGTTGTTGCAAGAGCTACTTGCAGAAATTCTTCCCTGCTTCTGATAGAAACGGAATATTCATGGCTCGTAAAATTTTGATCTTCTCATATTAGCCTTCCATGGACGAATGCATCTCCTTAGTGGGTAGATTATGTCATGGATCATACATGGTTTCCCAACATAATTGGCCTTTGCTATCTGCCATGGGACAAAAACAAATGTAAAGCTTTGAGTATTTATTAAGTTCCACAAAACAAACCTTACAAGAACGTCCCCGCCAAAAGCAAAAGTGGAGAAGTTTTTGTTTATGGTGAGAAAAACTGTAGTAGATCAAACTGTATTACAATAATAAACTATTTGCACTGGTGGGGATAAATGTTGATTTATCAGGACTCCACGATGATGGTTGTGTCATGATCTCATCTTGATCATGCAATCAAAGGCTGATTCCCCACAACTGTAAACCGAGCTACAATATATGCCACTTTCATCTTGTATATTTAACCTCTCTATGCTTAGAAAAATACATGTCATGTGAATTCATGTGTAATGTGTACACTGTGCACCTCTTTTCAAGGATGTGCGTTAGATATCATGGCTGACGTATTTTGTTCATTTAAACTTTTTAATGCTGTTCTCATTTCTCTGTTGGGACTGAACATCCACAATGTGAATGGATTAATTAATGCGTTAGTGTGTGAATCATCCAATGATAAATTTCCTTAGAATTAATGTCAAAGGCATTGACAAATATTCAATTTGACATTTGGTCTGTTTGAGCAGACACGGTGTGCTCAGTTCTAAGTTGGGGTAGGTTATTGAGAGCATACTGTTTCGAGTGGTAGTGTCCCCATCAATGTTTTTGCAAAGCATCCACTAAATTACACCAAGTCTGAGTGGTTATGGTTTCTCCTTTCTAATGTTAAACATATTATGTATTTCAATGTTCCCCACTTAGAAATAGGGCTCCTTTAATTTCTAATTACTTTCTTACCTGGTTCTTTCTCCTTTCTTTTGCCATATCGGTAGTTTTTCTTTCTTTCTCCTCTTTCATTTTTCAAAACATTTCATAATTTTCAATTTGTTTTCATTCTTATGTCCTAAGGGACCCGCTTCACATAATCTTGCAAGTCCGTTAATGGAAATTCAAGTGACTTCGTTTTTGCCGCACTTTGAGTGAATTCCATTGGGGCATTTTAATATGGGGTGAATCATATAGACCTGGAACTAGGTCACAATTATGTGATGTCTACATAAAATTTGTATTGACATTGACAACGGGAAGAGTCTTGTGTCTCTGGGAAGGATTAAATGAAACATAACAACAGAATCATAGTTGTTTGAAATGGATTATGATAAATTTGCCTAGGAGATGTGTCATGCTCTCTAGTTGTAGTAACCATGCTTGAAACAAGAAACGTGGAGACCTTATCAATGTAAGAAGAGGACACGACATTTTTCAATAGGCAATAGTGTCGGGAAAAAAAAAAGAACCTGAACAGTGTTTGAGAGATGCATTCATACTGTTCCCATCGAATTACCACTCGCTCATGTCCATTGTACTTGGCATGCACCTTTTGATAGAGAGATTCTATCGAGTAATTTTCCTTCTCTTTGTTTTTGAGAAATAAATGAATCCGCTAATCATATCGGCTTCTTGTTTTGTCTTTTATCAAAGAATGAATGTGCAGAAGGTTCTTGGTGCTTGTTGAGCTCATGGGTCTAGAGGACAATTGAGTAGGGCCTAGCATGAAGGAATCTTAAGGGGGTATGTTAAGTGCAAGCCCCATCTCTTTGTTGATTGGAATGCTCAATAAGTGAAGTCTTCTCTAGTCTACCAAGGTGGCTCTTGATGGTGAAAAGTTTGATGTTTGATTGTAGCCATATCTTTGTTGGCATGATGAATAGGTCTGATTTTGGGCTGAAGCAATAGTTACTTTCCAGATAATCCTTTCATTTTCTGTCTGACCTAAATTGGGAAACTTGTGCCGTCAAGAATTTTGCGATGGGTATAAGTTGAGCTATTTTTCATACTGAGCTATCATGAAAAGCTTTGTGACGTATTAGTCTACCATGGTGGTTGAATGGGACACTTCTCAACTATTGCTGCTAGGCATGGTGTGGTATGATATAATTGGACAGAATTATTATATAAAAAGATATCTAATATAATATTTTATTCTTATTTGAATAACTTGAAACGCCTGATGGAATGATTTAGTTTTCAAATGGCTAGCATAATAATGATTATCTTTTTTCATCATGTTATCAATGTGGTTATTATATGAAATATTTGGTCAGACTTGAATTTTCATAATTTCAGCTCTCCAACCAAATCTTCTTTTTTTTTTTTTTTAATTCCCTTATTCAGGAAATTGAAAAGACAATATGGCAATTCGTGTCATTCTTGCGCTTCATTTTTTATGCATGTTTATCATACGTATCAGACTAAAAAAGCATGAAAAATCCAAAGCCAATTTTGCAGCAGAAAGGAGACCTTTTGAAATCTCAATGGCAATTGTCTCCCTCTATTTCAATTCCACCAATGCTTAGACCAAAAAGCTTCCATCTTTCAGTTTTCTTTTCCAAATCCAAAATTTCCTTAATTCAAGAGATCCAAAATTGTGAGAAATAAGTAAGTTGGAAACGTGGACCAAGTACTACATTTTCCAAAATTTCCTTGAAATTCTGGTGTTCCTTGAAGTGGGCATGGATTAGTTTGCTTGCACTAAATCATGCACAGAAAACCGAACGCAAAGTCCAGAAACCCCATCGCTGCATGACTGGAAACGATTTCCCTACTAATCACACATTACCTTTTTAGACCAACTTAAGTTCATTCTTCCCTTCTTTTCTTTTGTTTTTTTTTTTTGGTCTTAACTTACGAGTATTTGAATTACTTGATTAATTCGATTTAAATATTGTGAAATCCAATTTAGAAATTGAATCTTTTTTTTTGGTCTCATGTCTTGGATATCGCACGGTATCAGAGGTTTTGTCCCAACTAATCTGGATCGACCGTTACAATGACTCCTTTTGGAGGGTAGGTTTCCTAACGGGGATCGCTCCATACATATGAGAGCCTAGTGGGAGTCGAATTTCAGTTATGTTTAAGGGTATTTAACCTCATATCTAGTTGAACCGATCCATATTAATAAACTGAATCTCTCAATATCTATTTTTTTATTCTCAAGATTTGAACAAGATATTTTGACCAAGGGAATCTAATCTCCAACCATTACTACTTTGGTTAAGGTTAATTCTTCAGCATAAACATAATATGAGGAATGGTATGGAGAATGTAAAGATGGGATAGGGTCACTACGTAACTTGCTTTAACTAAAGGAAGGCCAATCCTTACTTGGCGCAAAATACTAAGTGGACCAATGCCTTCTTGTTTTCCTTTTACGTGCCTTCCTATGATTCGCCATCTTTCTAAGTAAAATACCCTAATACGACGCTCGACAGGATACCAAATACAAGGGTAGACGCATAGTAAGCCATGTACCTTCGTAGAATGCATATGAAGATGTCAATTTTTTTCCAACTAATATCTAAAATCATACTATAATTAATATGATTTGACTAATTACAAAAATCCTATTTAAGAGACGATTCTCGCATATAGTCTTTTTCATTTAAAAATGTCTACTTCTTATATAATATAGTGAATGTAACCAAAATGTACGTGCATAGCACCATTTCCATATTGCTTCCTCATGCGTCACTTTTCAAAATTCTTATTGGTTATTGACAAAGGTGCATGATCTATACAAGGATGCTTATTAGCCCAAAATCAGATATTAACAATTGACCGGCTAACCAATGGAAACATACCTAATTAGTGGTTCAATTCTGCAAATCAGATCCAACTTTTTTCATACTAATTGAGTATTTAGACCAAAGACTAGCATTCTTTGTGTGTATCCCCGTCATTTTTCTTGAGATAAACACATCTACTAGACACAATTGCCATCTTTGTTTTTGGAACCGGTTGAGATTGTTGTCAAAATACAAATTGTTGAGACCAACTTTTGGTCACCCATTTGGACAGGACATCATTATTTATTTATTTTTTATAACCAATTAATATCTAAAATCGTACTCTAACTAATTTAATTCAAGTGTTGTTGGAATCAATTTAAGGAAATCTCTTTTTTTTTTTGGTACAAGAGATGCAACTAAGTGAAATCTAATTGAGAAAAAGAGGGTGGAGATAGGGAGGCTTTACTGTTTGAATTGGGATATTTAAGAGGAGCTCTTTAAACATAATTTTTTTTATTTTCAAGTTGTGAATCCAAAATTTGATTAAGAGATATAATATTTTTATTCATCAGGCCGATTCTTCATCTGTGGACAGAACATCATTATTAAGGCTGGCCATGCATGCCAGTGGAGAAGGCAATAACAGAGTCCCCACTAATTCACCTTGAGCTCCACAGGGCATTAAGTTGACCTAATTTTCGTAGCCACTCCATGGCTTTTCAAGCAAACATCAAGGATGGCCTCTTTAGATTGGTGGCATTGTTTCACTAATCTAACTAAAGCCCATACCGGAAACACCTTAAAACATTCATCATCGTAAGGCAGAGAGCCATTGGTCTCTACCCACAATCAGTGGCGAAACCAGGGACCGGGATAACGGCTCCTGAAAGTTTTAGAAAAAAATTAATATAAATACTCATCAATAGTATTCAAGCATATGCTCCATTATGTTTGAGAAATACTATTAATAGTTTTTAAAATGTTACTTGTTCTCTAAAAATTATAACATTTACCCCTTATTCCCTATTCCCTATATATTGTACTTCACTCGACTAAAATAAATTTCTGGATAAGCCCCCCACAACAATACCATAATGAGTACGGACCACGGGTCTTGTGGAGGCTCGACGTATTTGAAATATGATATATGAATCTGATATCATATTATATTAAAGACAGAAACAATGAATTATTAGGGTTTAATATTTTTATGTTACTTCTATATTTAATATTACTAAAGTTTCAACATATCTCCGTTAGCTTTGTTTTGTCAATGAGGAGGGGCAGCTGGCCTTCACTCAATGATTTCTTCAAACTAGAGAACTAAAATATTCAATATAGTCTATGTTGTTGGTAGGAATAAATTAATAAATAGTTTTTTGATATGACTAAGAAATTAAAAATATTCAATCATATGTGGTTGTCATTAATATAACCTAAAACGGATCGAATGAGGTGGATTTCCACGTAAAGATCAGCACAAATTAAAGAAAGCAAAATTTTTCTTCCAAAAGACAATGTGTACTATGTAACAGTCGATTGAACTATTGGGATGTGACGCTAAATCTCTTAATTAAAATTTTGAGTTCAACTCATAACTTGGATATGGAACAGACCATGTTGGGAGGATAACCCCCTAACGGGTCATTATAAGTTTCGAATCGAATTAATTAGAATATAAATCTGAATACCGATTAGTATACTATAAAAAAAAAAGACGATGCCTACTAAATTTTGCATCTTTCGGGTACCAGAATTCTTATGCAACCCTATCTAACCCACTTCCTACTCTTAATTGCCCAAAGTTAAGCGCATGTTAATCCTGTCACGAGCTCATGGGATCATGTCTGTGCCTTCCTACACAGAATTTCTAGAGAGAGAGAGAGAGAGAGAGCAAATTGGTCACTACTATATCCAACAATGTCAAGGTTGCCATTCATGATCTAACTATAATGGATATCACATACACCGTTAAGTGCCCGATTAATTTAACTATAAAATCCACAATCAAAGATTAAAATAACCCTTCAAAAAAGGTTATGTGAAAGAGAAAGGAAACAATAGCGACTTCGGTGGGAGATGCATTATATGTGTTTTACATGGTAGTCAAATAAATAAATAAAAAAGTAGATTTTCAATGGAAAGATGACGTACACTAGAAAGGCTTTTTTATTCCTTCCCACATTTTTTACTATTAATCTCTCTCATTCTTTTCTGTGGAAGGTAGATTTTCAGAGACAAAACCCCAGTTGGATTCACAAGCCATAAATTAACCTAGTGAAGCTGTCAAGCACATATCCCCTCTGACTCTTTTGGAAACTAAAGGTCACTAAAGACTCTCATATGCACCATGTAGATTAAGTTGGGAGGGGTGGACTAATCTACTTTTAACTAGGATAGAATGTTTTATTCCTTCCGGAGTTTGGGACACTTTGTAGGATTCCAAAAGATGCCCTCAAAGTATAGTACTTGATTCCTAGACAAAAATAGGGTACGCTTTTATCTTGTCTGTGCCCCAAAATAATCCCAAAGTACACATACTAATGCTAAGTTTCGATTGGGGTCAAAATCATTTCTAAATATTTTTATAGTTGATATCGTAACTATAAATTCCCTATATCAATTTTTTGTCCGATGAACATATACAAGTTACTATACAAAATCAATCAAGCCATCTCGAACCAATTAAGTATTTTATCAAAAATCGACTTTAGGAAATAAAAATATGAACTTCATGATTAGCAAAGTCCAATTAGTGAAGCATGTAAAGCTAATAGTTTAGTTCAACCCCAAGTGCTTGGGGAGCACCAACCCCTTAGGTTTTATATAAAAAGACCCAAAGGTGAACCATTGGCAAAAGGTACTCTCTCCCACGTAGTCCCGTTAGGGTTAATATTGTTGCACTTGGTTTAGCTTTCCATTGTTTTAGTGGGGGAACACACAAAAGTGTACATTGCTTCCAACGTCATGCAACACTAAAATGGAAAAGGGTTGGTTGGCTCTCTCTCTCTCTCTCTCTCTCCACACCCATCTTCTATCACCGTATCGCACTAAAACTAGTATTTTATTTATTTATTTATTATCCATTACACTGCAGAAAACAACTTCTAAATAGTTCATGATCTTCTTAGAACCCCTCAAGTTCGTAGTTGGCAACTTCTATATGATGGCAAAGAATATATACACGTGTCTTGATCGATGACCGGAAAGAAAACTCTGTTCTTATATTATGCCATGTCAAAGCTCAAAACAATATCAGTACAAAATAGACTTTCAGCGATAAAAAAATCTCTCATTGAAAGTTCATTTTTCATCATTAAATCCGTCATTGATAATGATCCTACTAAATATTACCGATAGATTTTTTTTTTTTATCGCTAAATCAACGACGAAAAAAAATTCATCGCTAAATAAAAAAAAAACCAATCAGCGACGACCGACTCCGTCTCTAATTTTAGACTTCTCAAAAAAAAAGCTCCATGAGCCCCTCCAACCCACTCCCTTTTATTTGTGGAAAATTGCCTCACCAGGCAGAAGAGATGTTCCGTAAGCAACCCAACCACCAAGCCAAGCTTCACCTTTGATCATATTACTTTTTTATTTTTATTTATTATCTTTATATCATATTTTTTAATAATAATAAAATAATATAAAATATAATTTTTTTAATAATAATAAAATTATATAAAATTATAATTTATTATAAAATAATTTTATTTTAGCTTAAAAAAATTTAAAAAATAAAATAATATTATCCTTTTACAAAATAAAATAAAATTAATTATATTAAATAAAATTAAAATTTTAAAATTTTAAAAATAAATTTTAAAAATTAAAAAAAAACTGTTGCTAATCCATCGGTAATCTGTTGCTAATTTTCCATTGGTAATCCATCGTTAATTTTTCCGTCGGTAATAGGTTTATAAAAATTTTTAAAAAATTAAAATTTAAACAAATTTAAAAATTTTTAAAAATTTAAAAAATCTATCGTAATTCCGTCGGTAATTCATAACTAAAATTTTAGTCTGTAATCCATCGCTAAATTTTTTGTTGGTAATCCGTCGTTATTATTAACGAAAATAAATCTATCGGTTATTTTCTATCGCTCAAAGTTTATTTTAACTTTCTGTTTGTTAAATGAAAACTCTAACCGTGATAATCACTAGCCGATCACAATAATTCACTCCGCGTGGCTCGCATTATTCAAAGAATTCATATAATGAGTCCCATTTTTGCATATATAGGAGTGAGCCAAAACACCCTAATGTACCATGTCATAAACCCCGAAATCTTAATCCTAACTTGTATAGCAACCAGGAATAATGGAGGAGTATGTTATAAAGGCGAGACCCATTGATTGCTAAGGCACTATTGGTATCCTAAAATTCAACTAATCCAATTTAAATAATTGTGGAGTCCAATTTAAAAATTGCTTGTACCGGCATTTTTTTTTTTTAAGACTCGAATTTAAAATTTTGATTAAAAGATTCTAGTATCCTATTATTAGATCTACATGACGTTGATGTGTGTGTATATATATATATATATATGTATGTATGCATGCATGCATGTATGTATGGAGAAGAAAAATGCATGATCCTGTGAAGCTTTTGAACTGATTTTTGATGATGGATTGATTGAGGTGCATTTGCCCACCCCCCCACTTGTATATATGCTTCAATTATTAATGTTCCTTTAGTTAGAATATTCTTTCAATAGATACTTTGCTCTCAAAGATAATCAATCTCTTCCCTTTTAGTGCAATTTAGAGATGAACAAAAAAAGAATGAAAACAAAACGAGATCTTGTGATTGTTCTTGTTGCGCAATGACGTTCATACACCAAAAATAGTTTATGGTTTTGAGCTATGCATAGTGGGTTCTTTGAAACCAGTTATTCTTGTGTTGATCACAAATTCTAAAAAAAGAATGAGAAATAGCTATCTTGGACATAGATATATGTATTTAAGACTTTTTTTTTTTGATGAATTTTACATAATTTAAGCTAATGCACTATGAGATCTTTGTAGAAATCCATGAAGCCCCACTCACTAATTTTTGATAAATAATAATGTTGATTAACGAGTGGTCGCTTTCTAATGAACAAAAAAAAAAAAAAAAAAATGGTGGTCTGACTTTGGAACTTCAAAAGAAGGATATTGAAGAGAAAAAAAATAAAAGTGGGAGTGTTATCTAGAATAGGCAGATGTCTAAAATTATTATAGTCTTTTCTAAAGTACCATTATTGAGAAAATCACCCAATAAGTGACCTAAATGGCCCTTTTTTTATTTACATTACCTCGTTATTTACTTGGAAAATTCCTATATATATATATTTTTAAATAAAGTAGTTTAATTCCAACATTTGAAAATTTTGACAGATATTTTAACGGTTAAATAAAATTAGAACAATTTTGCATGAGTCTACAACTTAAAAAAAAAAAAAAAATCCCTCTTTTTGACAGATATTTCTTGATGGGTATTAAAACGAGGTGAAAAAATGGAACTCTAATAGATTTCGTTTTTGTCCTGAATTGGAATTTACCCTAAAAATGTCCAAACAAAAATTGACCCATATTCATAGGAGTATTGTTTATTAAATTATTATTATTATTATTATTATTATTATTATTATAAGAACACGTTTGGGATTTCATTGCATGTGTCATGAAGTGACAAGAACCTAATTTTAAACTGCAGTTGATAGTTGGAATTTGGGTTGGTTTCTCTGTTGATGTGTGATTGTCTTTGGGAAATCGATTTAGCATTATTTGGAATGTAAGGCTAAAGAGTTGATATGGAGGTCAGAGACTTGATTTGTTAAGCTACTATCAAGTATAATTGTACTCGACCCATAAATATTTATTTACATTATCTCTTCAAAAGTTTTGGTAGTGAAATGGAAGGATAGGAATTTGATTCCCTCCTCCTTTAAACAATGTCTTTAAAATCAAACCAATAAACAATTTGTTTATTTTATTCGTTCATTAATCAGATTTGTCAGACCGTTGTACAAAGTAAATGACATCATCATAATATCATACATATATATATATAATTTATATATTATATATTTTAAAATAAAATAAATTTTATATAATTTTGTGAAAAAATAAATTTGTTTTATCGGTGATATATGAAAAACATTGATTATAATAAAAATTTGGTCCGACTGATTTAAATAGTTTATCATTTTATTTGTTTTGATTGATTTTAAATGATTTTGATTTTGATTTAATAATAATAATCGAATTAAACTGTAGAATAATTTCTAATTAAATCGGTCTGGTCGCATTTTAAAAACACTGGGACCCCATTTTAAAAACACCTCTCTATTGCTCTGAATGTCAAAAATTTTGAGCGATGTGAATAATCTGAATTTCAGAGAGGGCGCCGGGGGGTCAAAAGGGTCCCACTTGATATGGTGCAGACCGTAGTTGGAACCACGTGGGTCCCATCAGCGAATTATGAAAGATGGATGAGAACCTTCTAGACTTTTCAAATTCTTCATTGCATGGCATTATCAAGACTCCTGATGATGACACGTGGAAATTCAAAGGCGGGGCGAAGCAATTACCTTGATTCGCTTCCCGAGAATGGTTAGACCTTGCGGCTCGTGGACAACGTACGAATTCAAATGGGTTCGAGTGTGAAGATAAAAGTATCTACGCGTAAATTAATCCTTAATCCCTTTAGAGACAATTAATTAATATTTAAAATATATAAATTTTATTATTGAAATATTTAGAATATAAGATTATCAAAATTCTAATCAAAGAAAGAGTAGAACATAAATTCTTTTTCTATATCTCTTTTTACTTTACTTTTATTTTTTTTATTTTAAGTTTATTTTTATTTTTATTTTTATTTTTGTTATAGATTTTATTTTATATTGTGTTATTCGTGTCGTCAAACTATTTTTAAATTTTAATTATAATTATATCAAGAAATTCTTATATTAAAAATTTTACTTAAATTTTGTTTAGTCTATCTCTCTCAACTTTTCCAACCAAACCTATTTCTTGACTTTTGTTATATTTGTATTTGGAATTTCAAAAATTGGCCGAACATATAAGTAAAGTGAAGGTCTATGTACGTATTCTCATGTGGTCAACAGAGAATCCAAAATTTTCTAAACTCTGAAATTGACCTTAATTTTTCCAAAATGTTTGACCATCCTAAGTTCGGGTGTGTTTAATGAGGATGGAATCTAAAACTTTATTTGGCCAAATTTTAGGACAAGTTAGTGATTGAAAGGACCACCTGAAGAAACATTAACCCTAATTGATCCAATTATTCATTAATCTGGATCTAGGGAAGGTGTTCCATTCTTTATTTCTTTTCTTTTTTTTTTTTGTTTTATAAGAGTCACAAAAATCGTAAAAATGCAAATACTCGTGAAGGATCGAACATGAGATTTCAGAAAAAACATTTGAATAAGAATTTTTTACCATTTAGATATCCCTTTAAACTCTATTCTTCTTTCTTTCGGCCCTAATCGTCCAGCAAAAGGAGAAATGTTATTTAATAAATTTTCATAATAATTTTTATGTTATAAGTAGTGCATTAACAATAATTTTTGCATAACTGTCAAATAATTTGATGTAGTTAGAAAGATCATTTTAATTTGTACAAAACGAGTAAATTAATGAAATTTGCAAAGCAACAATTCACTAGTAATAAAGGAACAAAATTTTCTGGTAATTTGGTGTGAGTATTTTCTTTTTTTTTTTTAATAATAACCTTAAATGTTTTAACTATTATTTTCCATGAAAAAGTTGAAGGGGATAAAATATAGATTTAAGTATGGGAATAAACTGCAAAAACAATTCACGAAAAACAAATGAGTGTAAATGTTTAGGTTGATTGTCTTCTCATACCCTTTAAAACCTAGAAAAAGGAATTGTAAACTCTCGGATTATTAGAAAAAGAATTGCAAGGCTGTCTCCTTGTCACAGTCCACGGAAGAAAATTGAATGCTTCTCCAAATAACTACTTTACAGTCACCCACCAACTCAAAAACCAACCCTTTACAATTTTGGAGAAAAGGAACAGGGATCATAAACGTAAGTAATAATAGCACATTAATCCTTCTTTTTTCTTAATTCACAAACTACACAGACAGAGAGAGAGTAATCTCTTACAATTTGACCCTTAATCTTGGTCTACAAAAATTTAAGTGCACTTTATGATATGAGGCACTCACTTTCTTGTGGTGGTTTTTTTTTTTTTTTTTTTTTTCTTTTTGTTATACCGATCGGTATTTAAAATCATATTCTAACTAATCCAGTTCGAGTATTTGTTTGATCCATTTTAAGAGACAGTTTTTTTAATATAATTTTTTACTTTTCTAAATTTTGAATTCAAAAATTTAATATTCATACTTAATAAACCAACCGTCTATCGACATTGTTAGCTAACAAAAGCATGTTCATATTGTGAACTGTTATTTTAAATTGTTGAATATGTTATACAAAATCGATTATCATGACTGATGAATATGAATGCATTTCAATTCAATACTTTGTTTTGTTTTTTAATCAAGGAAAATGTTCTAAAATTGGGTAACCATCACAAATTCTAGGGGCTGTCTATGGGCATGGAAATTAAAAAAAAAAAATTTTTTTACCTTTATCCTTATTTGCACTATATCGTGTTTTCAACTAAACCCAATTATATATTTGTTTTGTGTGTAGAATTCATATATTCTGGAGTGTAAGAAAATACTCTATCACGCAAATATAATATATATATATATATATATATATTATCTTATCAATTAATACTATAAAAAGGAAAAAATATTACTTCTTAAGTTTAATCCATAAGAATTTTTTCTATAACTAGTGAAAACTCGTAACGCAGTCAATCTCTACACGTAATAAATTGCATTAAGTCTTCTTAAAAAAAAAAAAAAAAAAGAGCAAATTGTCTGCGGTGGAGGTTGGGTTGGAAAGAAAAATAGTGGGGTTGATCTAGCCAAAAATGCATTTCCTATCTTGAGAGACAAGAAAAGAAAAGGCATTAGTATTACTATTTTGTAAAATGGATTTGGCAACCAATGATCAGTTAGTATAATGGGATATAATATTAGGTCCCTTAATCAAGATGTCAAATGCGACTCGCGACGTAGATATGAAATAGATTACGTTAGGAGGGTAATCATTTAAATGGATCACTGTAAATTCCAAATCAAATTAATCAAAATATGATTATAAATATTGATCGATTTAATAAAAAAAATGAACCCACCAATATACAGTGTAATAATCTATAACTTTTTTTTAATGAAAATGAGAATTTTATAGAAAAACAATTCCACCAAAAAGATGATGAAAGCAAATATACAACAAAAATTATAAAAATTGAAATTCAACAAAAGAAAAAACATATATAAAACTACTGGTCTAAATATGTCTTTTTAATTTATTTTTATATATAGAAAAGATTTTAATCCGTGATATCTAAAAAAAAGATAATAATAATAGTTGAGATATAATTCATCGAATAAACATGTATTTTTTTATAATTAGTTAACAAATTTTATAACAAGTAATTGATTTATATTGGTATGACGAATGTAAATGTATCATTATCCACTAAATCCCATCCACTATTCCCAAAATGGTTAAAGATTAATCGAGTCCATCCAAATTACATTACCGGTTTTTCATGACCCGGTTAATGCAAAAGAACAGTAAACTATTCAAAAAAATCCAACAAGCCATCACCATATGTGAATCCTTTTTCTCTATATATAATCCTCTTTAATCCCTCCATTGTCTCTCGTTCTTCTTCTTCTTCTTCTTCTGCTTCTTCTTCTTCTTCTTCTTCTTCTTCTTCTTTTTCTTCTTCTTCTTCTTCTTCTTCTTCTTCTTCTTCCTTCCAAAAGAGGAAAAGAAAAATGGTGAAGTTCTCGAAGGAATTCGAAGCTCAATTGATTCCGGAATGGAAGGAAGCTTTTGTGGATTATAAACAACTCAAGAAGTACGTGAAGAAGGTTAAGCTAGCTAAAAAACCAAAAGAAACTCATGAAGTTACTCATGACTTTGGAATATCCATTTTCGATCCGATTCGAGCTTTTGCAAGCAGAGTCTGTGCTAGACTCTGCAATGGTGATGAGCACAAAGAAGAGATAATTCAGGTACATGTGATTTTCATAGGAAGAAACTCCATTAATAACAAAATGGGTATCAAAATTTTTCCTTTTCTTCACGTTACATCTTCTTAGTTTTGATCTTTTAGTAATGGGTTTTCCTTGGTTTACAAAAATCAATCATGATTCTCCCTTTCAATTTGAATTTTTTAGGGATGAAAAACATCTGTTTTTCCGACGAGAAAAACTTCTGTTTTTCCGACAAAAAAAACAGAGGACTCTGTTTCTTTCTATATGTTTGGACGCAAGTGAGGTCATTCTCAGGCTAAAGCTTCGGTTTTTTGTTACACCATATCAAAGTTTTTCGTTTCTCGGATTTTTTTTTCACTTTAGTACCTAAAATATTATAAGATTTTCATATGGGAACATGACACCAATTTTTCGGGCACTTTATAACTAAAGTTTAGGGATGAGTCCAAATTCTATAGAACAGCAAAGTGTCATGTTTACTCAACTCTTTTGAGCATGTGATTGTGAAGTTTCTCTGGAAATTTTCTTAAAAAAATAATAATAATTTGTATGTTATCTAATTATTTAATAATTTAACCATCATCACGTAGTTCAGGGACACTGAAACATATGATCGTATTGTAGTAAATTTGAGTCCCACATAGTGATCCAACTTTAGTTACTTATATTGTCATGAGAGCATTGAAAAAGCTGTTGTTGGTCACCTTAGTTTCACGAAATCATCGTGAGTATCAGAAAGGAGAAAAAGAGAGCCAACCCCATAAAAACAATTCAATCTGATTTGCCTTCTCATGATTATTCTTGGCATATATATCTATTTATTTCTATTTTATTTTCATTTTTTCAGGTGAAAAAGAAAAGTGGACAGGATGAGCAATATGAGACTGAGCTCAAAAGTGAGGTAGTGCAATTCTTCTCGGAAGAAGATGAGGTAACAATTTATAACATTAAAAAAAATTACAATGGAAAATAATTATTTTCATAATCCTAAATTTTAAATTAATATTAACTATTTCCTTTTTTACGGCTCCTGATAATTTGGGCTGTCCAATAGTAAAATTTGCATGAACCCATAAAAAATTTTAAAACATTTTACTGTTTCGTGATAGATTGATTTATTTTTGTTTTTTGATTTTAGGTGAGAATGTTTTTTGAGAGGTTGGATGAAGAGCTAAACAAAGTGAACAAATTTTACAAGAGCAAAGAGGGAGAGTGCCTTGAGAGAGGAGAAGTGCTTAATAAACAGCTGGAGATACTAGTCGACCTCAAACAAGTCCTCACTGACCGTCGCCGGAAAAACAATCCTTTTTCTAGGACAAATTCCGGCAACCCTCCTAGCTCTTATCCTCCGTCGGCTCGAAACTCCGACTACTCTGGTAAGTTGCTCCATTATGTCTCTTTCCAAAAAAGGAATATAAATATTAATAATCTATCTGTCTCTATAAATATCTTTTTGACAATTAATTTTGATAACATAATATTTTTAGTAATTATTTCAATGTTAAGCGATTTACCGAAAACTGAAATATTCATTTCTAATTTCACAACGATAATGGCCAAACTACCCTCCTTGTTGGTATCATTATGTAACATTATTTGGACATTTGATGGGTAATGGAAGAAACAATAAAATTAACCATGGTGTACTTCTTTATTTGAAAATATAATATATATATATATAATATCCTTGTATAAAAAAAATAATAATAATAAAATAAAAACTCCATACATATGGGGAACAAAGGATGTTGAGGATCACATGATAAATCTAGTGACCCAGTGGACACAGATAATATACTACATAAAAATACAAAAGGCACCATAATTTTTTTTCTTTTAATGTTCGTGTGAGTCTATGATGCGTAGGATTTGCACCAAACCATATGGGAATGAAGGGACCAGAGAAGCCATCACTGAAAAATTGCAAAGAATAAAAAAGGGAATAAGAGTCATGTCCTATAAACCACCATGTTAGAGAAGGAAGCACAGAAATGGTAAAGATGTGTTGTGCGCTTGAAAGAATGTTCTGTTACGCATAGGATTGGCTTTCCTCTTGGTGGGATTTATGAAGTCCATATTAGCTTTCGTCTTGGTGGGATTTATGAAATCAATATAACCCACTCAATAAAAAGGTTCCTTTGTCACATGAGAGAGAGAGAGAGTTAGAAGTAAAGTTATGAACAAACATGGAATCCAACTTAGGTTTGTCAACTTACTATTTGTGCTAATTTTGTGTTAAGTATTGTTTCCTCATTCTCCATTTCATTGTCAAAAGGAAATGGTTTAATTCCATTAAATTAAAGAAACTCTTTTCCTCTTTCTTTCGTTGAATGAGAACCACCAAAAATTTTAAAAGAATATATTTGAGAAGACAGCCATGATGACAGTGTGAATTGTAATATCCCATTACTTTAAGATGTCTTATTGACACTTTGCGTGGCTTTTAATGAAGTTTAATGGGAAAATTATGTCCAACTTCTTTAAAGGCACACGCAAACAATTTAATTCACACAATTTCATTTCATTTTTCTTCTCAGATGCAAATATATATAGAGATTGTATCAATTCAATACCCATAAGAATTAAAAAAAAAAAAAAAATCTCCGAATGTAAATAAATTTATATTTTTATCGGCCCCCTTAATTTCCAAGAAAAAATTCAAAAAATATATATATATATATATATATATATATATATATATATTCCTTCCTTTAGTTGGAAGAAAATATTTTGGTTTAATATTCTAAGCAAGTCAAATTCTATAAAAGTAATTCCTGAGAATTTCTATTTGCTAACCTGGGTGCTTCAAATTAATAAAAGTCAATAATTGGAAAAGTAGAAATTCTGTTAACATGTCTGAGAAGTAACTTAAATTTGGGTTTATTTGCATGGTAAACATAAGATTATGATCTCAACAAGTAAAATATTGTGCAGAGACACCATCAGAATTAAGTGACAGCCCTACAGAGAACACACAAACAGATGAAGTAATAGCAGCACTGGAGAGAAATGGAGTGAACTTCATAAACTCTGCAACAAGAGGAAAAACAAAGAATGGGAAACCAAAAATAGCCATGAGGATTGACATCCCCGCCACCACGCCAACACGTGCCATCACGGCCGTGACCTCCATGTTGTGGGAAGATTTGGTGAACAATCCTAAGAAAGAAGCAGGAGGAGATTTTATTAATAGAAAGAAGATTCAGTGTGCTGAGAAGATGATTCGAAGTGCCTTTGTTGAGCTCTATAGAGGCCTTGGTCTCCTCAAAGCTTACAGGTTTATGAATAATGATCTACTAAAATAAATCTATATAATAATATATTATTATCTAAATCAAGAACGTTTCAGATGAATGAACATTTTGTATATTGCTAATTTCCATATTATTGTTCCTTTTGTCACGCAGCTCCTTGAACATGGTTGCTTTTACCAAGATACTCAAGAAATTCGACAAGGTAATTAGCATAATGTACAGATTTTATTTTTATATGATTTGATTTCCACGTATAATAAAAGCAATAATAATTTTGCTTTTATCTCTCCAAATCAGGTGTCTAATCAACAGGCCTCAGCAACTTACCTAAGAACAGTGAAGAGATCCTACTTTGTTAGTTCTGACAAGGTACCATGCCATTGTCATAGTTTGAGTTTTTTTTTCTGGAATTGAAGGTTGTTCCTAAGTTGAGTTTTTTCTCACCTGTAAATTGACTTTTTTTTTTTTGGCATAATTAAGGTAATTAGACTAATGGACGAAGTGGAGTCCATATTCACAAAGCAATTCGCCAACAATGACAGGAAAAAGGCCATGAAATTTTTGAGACCCCAACCGAACAAAGACTCTCACATGGTCACCTTCTTTGTTGGTATATTCCTCTCTCTCTCTCTCTCTCTCTCTCTCTCTCTCTCTCATAGACGCATAAAAACTAGTGCAACATTGTTCTTTGTTTGCAGGACTATTCACAGGTTGTTTTGTAACATTATTCAGTGTATATGCACTATTGGCACATTCGTCTGGAATGTTTAAGCCTGGATCAGGTTCATCTTACGTGGAAGCTGTCTACCCGGTTTTTAGGTACCCTCCTTTTGCAAATTACTCTACACTGACAAAAATTTTAAGGTAAATACAGAACAGCCCGAGAATCTTACAAACATTTTTCTGGTTGCTGCAGCATGTTTGCCCTGTTAAGCTTGCACTTGTTCATGTATGGGTGCAACCTCTTCATGTGGAAGAGCACAAGAATCAACTGCAACTTCATATTTGAGTTCTCGGCAAAAACTTCCCTCAGGTACAGAGATGCTTTCCTCATCTGCACCTCGATAATGACCGCTGTCGTAGGTGCCCTGGTCATGCACCTTGTCCTGAGGGCCAACAACATTTTGCCACATCAAATCGATGCCATTCCTGGGATACTACTCTTGGTTAGTTCAACTTCATGGACTTGATCATTATTATATATTGCGTTCATTAGCTCTAGAACACTAGAAAGATAATGGCAAACAAAGACTAAGTGCAGAGTGGTGATGGTTGATAGCTAACTGATGGTCGCTGATCTGACTCATTTTTCAGCTCTTTGTCACCTTGCTTACTTGCCCGTTTAACATCTTCTACCGTCCAACTCGCTATTGTTTCCTCCGAGTGATTCGTAACATTGTCTTCTCTCCATTTTACAAGGTACAGACTTGTTCCTTCTTTCTTTTGTTTTCCCCTTCCTATATACTCTGCTAGTGTTCTGGTTTGATACATGAGATATATATGTGCAGGTTTTGATGGTAGATTTCTTCATGGCTGACCAACTCACAAGCCAGGTTTTTAACACTTTACAGACTAGAATTTACTAAATTTTGTGCTATTATTTGCATCATTGCAATCATTTTAATATATAAAAGCTTGCCGCTGTATTTACAGATTCCATTGCTGAGGCATATGGAGTCCACAGCCTGCTACTTCCTTGCTGGAAGTTTCAGAACGCACCGATATGAAACTTGCCACTCTGGAAAGATTTACAGAGAGCTTGTTTATGTCATCTCATTTTTGCCATACTACTGGCGAGCTATGCAGGTAAAACTTAGTCTAACTCCTTCGGTCTGAATACTAACCTTAAGTTGAATTTAATCATCCTTCGGTTAATAATTGAACAATACCTTGGTTCTTTCAACATTTTAACGTCTAGTGTGCAAGAAGATGGTTTGACGAGGGTGATGTGAACCATTTGGCCAACTTAGGCAAGTATGTATCAGCCATGGTGGCTGCAGGAGCAAGGCTAACACTGATAAGGCAACCCACCACTTTCTGGATGCTAATAGCGGTGGCCACTTCCGTGATAGCAACAGTTTATCAGTTGTACTGGGATTTTGTCAAGGATTGGGGCTTTTTCAATCCCAAATCCAAAAACCCTTTCCTCAGGGATGATCTAATTCTCAAGAGCAAAAGCATCTACTATGTCTCCATCGTGAGTTATATCTAGTTCTCTCCTTTAAAACTTATGAATTGTGATGGTTTGCCTTTGCTATACAGAAAGTGAACTAAAAGGAAAGAATATAATGCAGGTTTTGAATTTGGTGCTAAGAGTTGCTTGGGTGGAGGCTGTGATCAAGTTCAATGTCCCTACAGTCGAATCACGGTTGCTAGACTTTTTCGTGGCTTCCCTGGAGGTCATTCGACGTGGGCATTGGAATTTTTACAGGTAAGTTTAATCTTATTGAAAATGGTACAAGACAATATTCAAAACATACAGTATAAGACTTAATAAAGTACAGACAAAATGGATGTAGGCTTCACAAGAAGCAATTAGAATGGTTAAAGTTGAATTGCACATATTGAAGAATTCGCACAGTCAAATGCTAACAAAGAAGTGATGCAGGAATCAACAAAATTTGCAATATAACTTGTCAAGAATTTGCTTTTTTTCTGTTCAACAAAGAAATATATCATAGGAGACATACTCTCTTACAACATGTGATGAAACAGGTTGGAGAATGAACACCTTAATAATTGTGGAAAGTTCAGGGCAGTGAAGGCTGTTCCATTGCCATTCCGTGAGACTGATTCAGATGGATAAGCTTATCTTACTGCCTAAATAAAATGTACAGACATCCTTTACCACCTTTTCATGAAGGCGAAACAAGACCCACCAACATTTTTCCCTGCAGTAGACCAAGGGAGTGTCAAAAGGTGGGAGAGAGCAAGAATTGAACAAAGGATGGAATGGAGCGGTGAAGATTAATTCTGCCAGTGAACCGTAAGGTTCCTTTTTACTATGAGGAATGTGTTTCCCAATTGGTAGCTGATGCTTTCTGCCTCCTTCTGTATATTTAAGCATTCCAATTTGCATTCAACTATATAAATAAAAATTACCCAAGTTTCCGCTACTAGATTTCTATATACTCTCTCTGCTGTTTTTCCCGTGAATATCAAAACTGCAAACTTAAGAAGACGAATATTGACGCAACGGTTGAGTTGTTTCTTTGGTGATCTTAATAGCACGAGTTCAAGGCATCGAGTTGTTTATTTGGTGATCTTAATATCACGAGTTCAAGACGTGAAAACAGTCTCTTTGCAAAAAAATATAAAGGGAATGCTACATACATATATATCCACCCTCTCTCTAACCCCACACTAGGCTGGAAGCACTTATGTATTGGGAGAGCCCTTGTTATTAAAAATGCAAACTCCGGAGTACATATGATGCATGCAAATAATGCTTCTGTTCATCTTCATAACCTTACTATTTCATAACCTTACTATTTCATGCAAAAGGAGTCAGCGGAGGATGCTTCTTCAACTCTTTGTCCTTCAGCCATCAACTTCTCCACTCCCAATTACATCTCCATTTCCCAAAATACCACCCCCTTCCCCTTACTTCCCCATTAATTAACGTGGGCATATTCGTCAAAAAAAACCAAAAGTCCACATCTTCTACATCTGCATCCGCCCCAGCTACCCTCCGATCAAACCCATAGAAAAGCCCCATTTCGCGAATTGAAGAATCCCATCTGTCCAACAAAAATCCACACTCCCCAAAAGAA
This sequence comes from Dillenia suffruticosa, assembly GCA_033439265.1. Taxonomy (NCBI): domain Eukaryota; kingdom Viridiplantae; phylum Streptophyta; class Magnoliopsida; order Dilleniales; family Dilleniaceae; genus Dillenia; species Dillenia suffruticosa. Next base: position 16,274,586 of record JAVTVX010000001.1, read on the forward strand.
CCCCATCTCGGACAACTCAACCAAGGGCATTTTAATTATTTACTGTTTAAAGAATTGAATTGTTCCTAATTGATTATTAAACTTTTTATCTAGTTTAGAAAATTATAAAAGGTTACCAATACCTTATAAATCTAGTTGTGTATTAAATTTTCTTATTCAAATTCTCGAATTTGACTTTTAAAGATGAAAAAATAAAAAAAAAAAACATTGGCCGAGCTTGCATCTTAATGATTCAATAATTATCTCGAACCAGAATAATCAACATATGTCCAACACCTAAAAATAAAAAGGTTAATATGTTAGCTCGAAGAACATCAGAAAGCTATCACCAAAAAAAAAAAAAAAAAAAAACATCAGAAAGCACATTAAAGTTTTGTTTTAAAAATATATATATATATATTGAGTTAGAGATAATTTGTTTATAATTTAAATTTTTATTTATAATGAATTTTCATATTTTTATTAAGTTGAAAAATATCATAATCGTTAACAACTTGAGGCCATTTAAGGTATGGACTTGTATTTTTCCCAAATGCACCGTACCTAGGTTGGGCCGGATCACACTTTTGCCATTTGATGGATTGGTATATTTTTTATTCCAAGGGATAAAAGGAGATAATTTATTGATACAAACCCTTTCTTTCTCTCTGATAATTTTATATTCAAATTCTTATACGATGAAAAAAAGAAAATGATTTTTTTTTCAAAGCTACAAAACTAGAAAAGCTTGCCAAACTCAGACAAAAAAGTTGTTTTTATTGAATTGGGTTGACTATTTAGCCTGCTTTTAGTTCTACCTAGGTGCACCATACTGAATGGCCATTTGCTGTTTGCTGTTTTGAAGAAGGCCTTTGGGCAACCTCCTTAACTTATGAGTAGGTTTGAGAGAGAGAGAGAGAGAGAGAGAGAGAGAGAGAGAGAGAGAGAGAGAGAGAGAGAGAGAGAGAGAGAGGAGTACCTATGCATATTTGATCCGGTGACTAAGCACCGTCATCATTTAAGCAAAGTCTTGTCCGCGTATCAACGGAGAGCTAGTTTAATGGGATGTAACGCTAGGTCTTGAGTTTAATTTAAGGTTTGTGTATAAAAAAACTATGTTGAGAGGGTAGTTCTCTTAAATGGGTCATTGTAAATCCCGAACCGGATTAATCGGAGTATGACTCCAAATACTGATTGGAATAGTATAAAAAAAAAGTCTTGTTCGAGTTTAATATACGAAAAATACAGATACCGAGAGAGTTTTATCCCCTAAGAACATCAAATTTAATCATGTTCAATATAGTTACCGAATAATATAAGTTTATTTAATAAGAGAGAGAGGGGGGGAGTAGGTAGTATATTCAACAATAAATCATACGAGTGAGGAATCACCCAAAACAGAATCCACAATCATACAGTCGTTACGATTAATCATTGCAATAAATCTTTCAAACACTTGCTCATTGTAATTCTAAACACCCTTCCATTCCAAGTCTTCTCTTTCAATGCAAAAAAGCCAAATATTGTGCATGTCAAAAAATGCACCAACTTTATGCAGCTTCAACTATTTCAGAGATTCAACTATCTTGTTTGAGATACAATAAGCAGTGGACTGAATGGTGATCATCGGGTTGACCCCAATTGCAGTTGGAAGAACACTGCCATCACAAATATACAAGTTTTCCGCTTCCCAGCTCTCGCCATTCTCATCAACTGCACCTTCCTTTTCATTCACTCCCATCCTACAACTCCCCAGTTGATGCGCTGTACAATACATCGTCCAGTTCTCTTCATTCGACAGCGCTCCTCCATCTGCGTTAATACCATCCAAAAACTCCTCCAACTCATCCTCACGAATCCCTTTAGTCTCAATTCTGAGCCCATCGCTTCTATGAGTGCCAACCTCAACAGCTCCTGCAGCTATCAAAATTCTTAGTGCTGTCCTTAACCCTGCCTTGAGGTTATCCTTGTCTATTTTGTCAAAATCATAGCTTATTCTGCCCTCCGCCTTCACTTCTCCGGACCCTTTGTCTCTCACTAAGGTGAACAAATGTGCGGTCCTTGCATACTTTGACATCCTCTCCTTTATGTCAAACCCGGAAAACCAAGGAGTTAATGCAGCAAATGATGCAGGGCCAAATGCAGGAGCTTGTATAATGGCATTCATGCCAGAGTCCTCTGACACTACCTTATGAATTGATGTGATGATTCCTCCTTCATGATTGTTTCCACTTACTTCCTTGTCAGAATCAGGGAAGTGTCCCCAAGCAAATATAGCTGGGTGAAGATGAAGGTTTCTGCCAATGTTAGGATTTTTTAATCCGCTTCTGATCATTAAAGGCGGTGTTAAAAGTGATCCACATGCTGAGACTGTTATTTTGGCTTCAAACTGCAGTTTCCTTTTTATGTTGTCATTAAGAGATTTTGCAATTACCCCATTGCATTTCAATTTTCGCACCCTCCCCTTTGCGTTCTTGTCAAGTACAAACCTCTCAGCTTTGCATCCTGTTATGATCACTGCTCCGGAGTCAACAGCATCCACCAGCCAAGTGGAATCAGTGCCTTGTTTCTCTCCCGTTCTGCAACCATAACAGCATGAACCGCAGTAATGATTCTCTGAGGAATTTCGAGGCACGAAATCCACTTTAAGGCCAAGATTTTGACACCCTTTTCTCAAAATTTGATTTTGGAATCCTTCGTTGATGCACTTATCTGTAACACCTAATCTTTTACGCACAGTATCCATTGCTGAAAAATATTTAGGACTTTGAAAGAGTGGCATCTTGTGGTCCTCAGCCCATTCTCGGAGAACATGATCCGGTGTGTTAATGCATGCTGACCAATTGATTGCAGAGCCTCCACCCACAGTTGATCCTGCCAAGATCATCATCTTCCCATCGACACTTGTCATGATCCCTCCTGATTCATATAGTTGCCTCATGGAAGGACCCTCCAGAGAAGAATAATCACTCCATGTATAATAATTCCCCTTCTCAATAACAATGACCTTTAAGCCAGAATTTGCGAGGACAGCTGCTGCAACACCTCCACCACAACCTGAGCCAATAATTACAGCATCGCACTTGATGTTGTATAGATTCTGCCCGGCATCTTCTGTTACTTCTAGACCTTTCTCCCGCAAAGATTGGACAAGGGTTGAGTCTGTCTCGTATGTGGTTTCTACGATTCCTTTTTGAAGAGGTCTCTCTTTTTGATGGCCAGGGGGATTCTCCCTTGAGTCTGCATGGTATCCAATGGCTTCCCATGTTGGGCTGTTTGAATTCTCCCCAACCTGGATGGACAAAGTTAAGTTAGAGACTGAACAATGACCATTTGGGCCACAAAAAGCTAGAGACTGTCACTATTTGTGCATTAAAAGGTTGCTTCCCTCCCTCCCTCCCTCCCCCCCTCTAAAAATCTTATTTAGGTTTTGTCTCTTCTTTTTTTGGTTTTTGATAATGTTGTATGAATGCTATGCTTTCTCCTTTTCCAATGTGCCCTCTCCTTTTGAAAATAATTTTCTCTAAATTTCATTCTCTGTTTCCAAAAGGAAAATAATTTCTCTTCTATTTCTCTCCATTTCCTATCTCATGAAAATCAACGTATTTCCTATGGGTTTTGTCTCTCCCTCCTTTTCCTATGCTGTGCTGTGAAAATAAAATTTTTATATCACGTAACATTTACAGCGAAAAAGAAATAAAATTTTTTTAAAAAGGACATTTATGGAGAGAATTTTAACTAAATCTCATTACATTTAGAAATAGAAAATAGAAAATAATTTAATTTTTTAAGGAAGAAATTGATGTTTGGAGAGAGAAAATATGAATAAAATTATTTTAATGAGAAAAAAATTAATATATTTAGTTTTAAAGAGAGAGAAATAAAGTTTGTTTCTACAGAGAAATTTTAAAATCAACATATTTAAAGAAAATAGTTGTGAATTAAATTATTATTTTAGAAAGACAAAATTAATATGTTTAGTTTTAAAGAGAGAAAAACTAATTTTGATTTTGTTGAAAGAAAGAAATTAAAATCAATGAGTTTGGAGAAAAATAATTTGGGTTAAATTGAGTTTCTAGAGATAAAAAAATAACGTATTTAATCTTAGAAAGTGGAAAATAAAATTTTTTTTTAGCGGGAGAAAACACAAAATCAATATGTATATATAACGAAAATTTGAAGTAAATTGAATTTTTTAGAGAGAGAAAAAATAATTTTAGTTTTTTAGGGAGAAAAAAAATTAGAGATTGAATTAAATTGATTTTCTTATAAAGAGAAAATTAATGTGTTTATTTTTTAATAGATAAAAACTAATTTTAGTTTTTTAGGGAGAAAAAAATTTAGAACCATTGTATTCAAATAAATGCGTGCTGAGTTTTTTAGAAAGAGAAAAATTAAATTTTAGTCTTTTTTGGAGAGAAAACTTAATCAAAATATTTAAAGAGAAAATATGAACTAAATCGCTGTTCGATATTTTTTCAAATAATACTTTTATTCGATATAAAGAAAAAATATTATGGAAATAACAGTTACCCTTTGAAATTCTACTGTTATACTTTTTCTTCTTTAAAATTAATATTTCTAATGGGATAAAAATAAAGTCAATATTGATTAAATGTGAGTGTGAACCATATGGAATCCATTTCTATGAATATCATCCAAAGAGAAGGAAAAAAAAAAATCCAAGAAAAAGAAATATTTGATGAAGATGAAAGCATAACAGGATGGAAGAGACATGCTTTCATTATCATCATAAACACAAATTCAGAATGGTCTCACTTAGAAAAAGCTCCTCTTAATTTATCTCTATTTCTTATTAATTTACTAATAATATCTTTAAATTAAATTAAAAGTATAATTTTTAAACTAAAGACAAATTATTTTAAAACTTTATTTTATATTTAAATTTCACGACAACAATAGGAAGTCTACTTACGATGACAGACTTTTCGTTGAATTAAGGTCATAAAATTAGGAACTTTTGCATTTTAAATCCTTTCTCCACAAGTAAATGATACATTTTCCTCATTAGCTGTATTTGTTAAGATTTCGAATGAATATATCTGTTATTATTAATCTAATTAAAGCCTAATTCAATTGAATTTATAATTAATTTTTTTAAACAGATCCAAACTATAAGAATGGTTTGAAAATTCTCATTTCTTTAATATTATCTTATTACTTTTATACCGATGGATAATGGATAAAAATGTCAAATCGTTTAATCAAATCTTGAATTCGAATCAGATTTATCAGAATATAGATTCCGACACTAACTGGTTAAAAAAAGTCTTATTATATTTTTATACTTTATTATAATTTTTTATATATACTTACAAAAATTCGAACATGAGATCTTAAAAAAAATATTAAATAAAAATATTTTTATCAATCAGATGTCCCTATAAAGATTATATTTCGTTAAAATATCATTATTAGAATAGGCAAATAGTCGATCGAGATTTAAAATTATTACACGGGACAATATGGAAAACCTGTTATTTTCTTCCTTCTCCTCTTTTCTTTTTAAACCTTTATAAATATTGTTATATCAATAATTTTACTATGATTGAAAGTCGTAGATCTACATGGTTCTCTGATGACCATAAATTATTAAAAAATATATATATAATTTTCATACTTGGTCCCCCTTCTTTTGTTGGGTGTGTGAATGATTGGGGTGGGCTCTTCCTGATGTAGATAGGAATCTTTTAATTTGAATTTCGATTCATGAGATTACGGATATAATTCAAGGGAACCCAAAATCTAGACCTTGTTTGGTAGTTGAAATTTTTATTTATTTTATTTGTTTATTAATTCTAACATTTTGGCGGATAAGCCATGGCTCACTGTTTTATAAGGCTAGGTCTCGATCTATCTTTCATATCTTCACAGGGCAAAACTTCAGCCGCAATTATAGGCATTTTTCTAAATTTTCTTTTCTTAAAATAATAGTTGAAAAGATCTTTTCAACCACCATTTCTTTTTGTGTAAGTACTTCCAAACAGGACAAAACTTTTTTTTTTTCTTAGCTTCCCTTTTAAAATTATTTTTTTTTTATTTTTCTTTATATATATAAAAAATTACTCTTAAGAAAAAAAAAATTATTTAATAGAATTTGTTCTCCTTACAATAAAGAAGAGAAATTGAAAAAATATCCAACCAAAGGGGCACACAATAGACATGCAAAACAAAATTTAAATTATGCTAAATAAATATTGTGAATTGAGCAATTCAATATAATAATATTGGAACAAGAATAAAAGGGCAAGTGTGTAGAGGAAGTTTACCTGAGAAAAGAAGGTATAGAGGCTCAAGACCTTGATCAAAACAAAAGCAAGTCTGATGGGGGTGAAGAGGGTATGTCTTAACCATCTTTGCAATACTAGTTCTCTTTTCTTCAAGGACATGTTTGGGAAATCACATATAAAGAAAGGCCATTTCTCCGCAAAACAGAGGAACCCACATAGTAATAAAGTTCCTAATCTTGTTGATAGCAACCATAGAACAACTCTCACTGCGATCACTGCCTCCGGTAATCCCCTCTCCACTAGCATCTCTGCTACCTACATAAGCCCAAAATAATGTAAAAGTTGAAAAACAGAATCATAAGATATAAGGAAAGATAAAGAGACTAACAAGCTTAATTAAAAACAAGTCTTTTTTTTCTAAGAGAAAGAGAGAATATTACCTCGTCAGGGATAGGATATTGGGCACCAGAGGCTTTGTAGAATTGGAGAAGAGATTGATTGGGTTGACCCTCCGGAGATTGATGGAAAAGTTGATCGGTTGGTAAAGGAGGCACGAAGGCTTCACACATGGCACGCAGTGATCTCATCTCTGACTGAGAGAGGCCATGACAGTTTTTGTTCTCCCTCCTCCCTCCTCTCAGCAATGGGTGGCACTCTCTTCCCATCTCTCTCTCTCTCTCTCTCTCGTGTTTGGTTTGAGTGAAAAATAATGCGACGTGGGAGTTCGTTATATAGAACACCGAATGGAAGTTGAAATTTGATGCGAAAATGATAGCTAACCAGTTATGTACGGCAGTCAATTTGGCTTTATAAATGTCCGGCTCTAAGCATTACTAAGGCGGCACGGCACATCCCCGAGTACCCTTCTCGTATTCCAATGGGTTGCCATAGGTTTGACCACACTAGATTTATTTGACCTTAGAGAAATAATGATAATTTTTTTCAAAAAAAAAATTAAAAGGATAAATTTTTAGATATATCTCAATAAAAAAATATAAAAAATTCAAAAATCATAAATCTTTTCGTGAACTTGAACGATCTTACAATCAAGATGATAACTACATAAATCAAATTACCACCACACGACTTTAAATCAAATAATTAAATGACCAAAAAATTTAATCTCTCCATCTTATACAATTCTCTCGATTAACGTATTCTCTAAGATTCAAACTCTTCCAAACTCTTACATATTTGTAATCAATTCACATATAACACCACATAGAGAGTGAGGGAGATTATTTAGGAAAAAATGAAATAATGGGTAATGATCCCCATTATCCAATTAGTTTTAATTTCAAAATTTTAAATTAATATTTTTAACCTCAAGTAAAATACATCAACGTAAATATATTAACCAACAGACCATATTTTTTTTTAGCTTACAATTGCAATTTACTGCATATGGTGTGGAAATTACAAAGTACAAAGCAAGGCATGCCCATAAAAGAGTAATTATTTAAAATTATTTAAAATTTTTGGTTAATTATTAATTTATTTGGCCAATTGAATCAACGATACGCTCCTACTCCAATGTTAAACCAGTTGAAGCAGCCGAGCTGAGATTCAGACCGTTCAAATGCTACGATGGATTTTTTTTGTTTTTTTTTTTGTGCGAGGGAGAAAGACAAATGCTATTTTTGTCGGAAAGAAAAGTATGGGGTCCCTTGCCTTCTGGGGGAACCACCTGTGACTTATTTCCATCATCCTTCAGACAAAATGACTTCAGTATAAATAGAAAGTAATTGATGATGGCAGCACTCGATCTCGATCTCGATTAACAGATAAATTTTAGTTCAATTCTTATTCAAAACACTTTTATTTTTTCTATTGTTTTATTTCCTTTTTTTTATCTAGTGTTTAATTTAATACATTAAATCAACAAAAAAAGAAAGAGAAAAAATATATATGTAATATATGATTTCTTTTGCATATATCAAGAGAAAATGTGTCGGCTTATTTTGCATTTTCCATCTTCCATGAATTTTATTTTCCTTGATGGGAGGAAGAGGCAGCAAAGATTAGTCGGTCTGATGACAGGACATCGGAACTTATAAGTAAAATCTTAAAATCGAGTTTTATATATGATAAAAATAAATATTAAAAATATTTTATCTTTTAAAAGATTTTATTCGACTTAAATTATATTTAATCAGATTTAATATAATTATTGATATAAATGATTTATAAAAAAAAAAAAAAGGGACAAAAATGGTACACAAATGGTAATAGTTTGATTTTCCAATTTGTACCCTTGTCGTCTACGGCTAACCCTCAGCAACTTCAATGTACTTCATGAACTATTAAGTACGTAAACCATTTTTTGAATGGTGAGTTATAATGACATGGTCCTTCGTTTTTTGTGGACTGGTTCTTAAATTGTTAATTTGGTAATTTAGTATTTTTAGTTCACATTTCTAATTTCTGGCCTTCATTTTCGTGGTGATAATCAAGAATAATTGACTGATTTCTTCTGGTTTGATGTCTCAATTATTTCTGCCTCAAAACCCCAATGCTTGTATTTTGTTTTATCCTACAATAATGCTCAATAAAATATTATTTTATTCAAAATAAAAATATTACCATTTTTATGAAAAAAAAAAAAAAGTTTTGTAGAAGAAATATATATCAACCCACCCATTCAAGTACAGCTCTATATTAATATTCTTGAAGTTTATTGTTACTGGATCGTCATTTAAAATGGTAATTTTTCTTGAGTTAGAATAGTAAAATGATATATGGTTATAATTTAATGGATATTAATATCTATGGAACCACTATAAATAAATAGGATTGGAATCTGTATCATACCTGTTTAAGTTAATTCCGTGGTGGTGAGTTCAAATATGAGGGAAAAAAATAGAAACAATTTTGTATGATTATAGAAAGTCGTATTCATTACTAAACTATTCCATGAATTTTTTTTTTTTTTTTTTTTTTGATTACATGAGATTTGAATTCGATTTACGGGATTAGAGAATGGGACTTGTGATCGTTAAAATGAGACATGCCCGGATTATTATTATTGGAGTGTTGGTTGTCTTGTTAGCCCAACCATCGAAAGCAACACCTCATTGTCATGGCTACCACTAAGCCCCAACCATAAAAACAAAAAAAAAAACAAGAACAAAAATAGAAACGGAAAAATGTGATAAGGTTTGTTTTTGTGGTTCAAAGAAATTGGATTTTCGTATTTTTATTTTTTTATTTTTAATATTATATAGATTGATTTTGAAAATTATAATCTGATTAATTTGATTTAAAACTTATAATGATTCATTTAAGAGAATTACTCTTTTAATATAATTTTTTTATATTCAATTCATGAATTGAATTTAAAATTTTAATTAAAAATTTTAATATTATATCCTATTATATCAATCGTCAGATAGAGCCATGGTTGTCTTGTCATTGGATTTTGGTCATTTAGCTTGACGTTTTATTTAAAAAAAAAGGGAAAAACAAAAAGATAAACAATAATACCTCCATGCGATAGGTGTGCGCATGTGGACGAGAAGAGGAGGTGGTCCACTCAAAATTTGCAACAGTTGCCAATGCCAATCCTCTCGAGGCTTTAGCTATCAATCCACATTGTTCCATGTGCAAAAGAGCAATCAATCCACGTCGGGCGCCGAAACAAAAGATGAACACAACACAATGCCAATGCTTTTGAGACTATTATTTTGTTCGGTGCAGACTCATTTATGATAAGAGTCGTGCTTTAGGTTTAGACTTCAGCCCTTTTCAGTCATGAATGTTCTTGAGCTCGAACCCCTTTTTGGCACTTCTAACTTAAATTAATCTGACTAATAAAAATGTTTAAAATAGTATAAATAGATATTAAAATCTGTTTTTCTTTATTTAAGATTGAAAGTTTTATAAGTAAATAGAGTATTCGTGGTCTTAATCCATGATACATTTGATCAGCATCGGTCAAGATTTATCAGTAATTTAAGTAAAAATTATTCAATCAAACTGATATGATGTGGGAGTTAACATGATCTATTTAATTCATGATACATTTGATAATATATAATTTGATTAAGGAAGAAATGCAATTCTAAGAACAAAGGAAAGGAAAAAAAAAATTAATAAAATAATAAATCTAAATAAACTTGGTAAAGAAGATCAGATTTATCAACAGATGCATTAAGAACGTTAATAGATTAATTTATGCATGTCCCCCCCACCCCTTTCGCATTGAGTGCCTCACCAATGCAACTATTCTTAGATAAATATGATTGTCTTTACCAAATTTTGCTGAATTTTATTGCTTATGGTATTCCTTTTCCCTTCCTTTTCATCTTAAACTTGCTTTTCATTTATCGGTTCCGAAGGTTGGTGAGAGAATTTTTAGGTTTTTCCATTATTAGGAAAAGCAAATAGAATACAGAATTAGAACACAGAATGTTAATTATTATTATTATATAAAATTACATCATATTCAAAATAATTTTATTTCTTAGAGAGTTGATGTACAAAATTGAATGTAGGGTTTCAATGCTTTAAATCAAATCACCATCACAGCTCGCCAAACTTAAAATGATCCGACCATTTCATGTGGTACTAATAGAATTGGTTTGGCTACTGCAATTCTAGTGGTCGCAAAAGGAGTGGTTTGGCCACCGCAACCTACACACCCAGGAATCCAGATTGGAGTGGAAGGATTGAACTTAACAATTTGAGTAACAAAAACAGGGATTAATGAAGGACACAGATCACCCAAAAAAATAAATAAATAAATAAATAAAGCACATTTAAGATGAATATGATACAAGGGTCCACACTTCAAACTACATCCTATGGTTTCTCGATTTGTCCTTGGCTATTGTAACCAAGTACTTTTATATTACAAAAGCAAAGGAATCAAACAAATTCCATTTCTTCCTACATAATACATCTCCAACTTAATAGAAAATTACAGTCTTACATCGGGAGTAAACACAAAAGGCATCATGGTTTGATGCTAATATACTAGTACTGGCCTAAGATATTGAGCATATATATCTATGGCAAGTACCTACATTGGGCTGGCCTATCTCCTGATATTAGAAGAGCACGAGAAGACGAGTAATCAAAAGAAGGTAAATACAGGTCATCAGGACCAATGACCTCTCTTACCTTTCTACTATTACCATTGGAGTTGCTGTAAAGGAGTCCTTCATCCTTAATGGCATCAAAAACAAAAAGCCCCAGTCCGGAAACACCCATGACAAGGTTTGAATTTCCCCAAACTTGTGTTATGGCAGAGAAGTGGAAGTGAGCACTCGATTCCGGCATATTATAAGTGCTGACAAGCTTTTGTTCGCGCACTGAATACTGTTGAATCTCCGAGCATGGCTGCTTCTTCCCAGCTGACCTTGCGTTAGTGCATGCAACATAGATAGAATCTCCACGAGAGAAAACCGAGTGGACATCAACAGCGATTTTGGGAATCTTAAAGCCAATGCCAGATGGGTGTCGGAAGTCTAAAAGGGCTATGGAATCTGATGTGCAGAATACACCATCATTTCCTTCAGCTTCTGATGAAGTTGCTCTGCATTCCAAGATCAACTATCAATTATAATACCATGAAACAAACAACCTTAAGAGATTCTATTAAATATGTCTGCTAGTCATCATAGTTCTACTAATCAGAGAAAAGTTGTTCTTCATGACCAGTCTGGTCAGGTCAGTATTCTCCTCGTGGTTGACATGACATGGTTTTGCACCACATTCGATTTTGACTTAATTTGAATATGTGATGTAAAAGTGATACATTTGCTATGAAGAGGACCCTGATAAAGCAAGAAACTATAAATGCTATTAACTTTTGCTCCAGAGTGAAGTCAGACAAAAGGAAGAATCACTTAACAGCATCTTCAAAATTCAAAAATTTCACTTAACACGTTGGACAAACTCAGGAGTCGTCATTAACTGAAGAAAGACCATATGCTACAGTGTTCTATCATGAAACGGTGAAATTAACTACCAAGTGCAAATAGCTTATGATGACATAGAATAATTGGCAAGTGCAGGGTATAGAATTCACCTTTGACGAACCCCACCACCTACTTCAGCATCTGTGTTATTGATATGAAGAGCTGAGATTTTTCGACCCAAAGCGGAAACAGATAGTAATGGTTGTGGAGTCAGAGAATTCACATCCCAAAGAGAAATAGATTCTGACACAGCTATAACCACTTTTCCTCTATTCCTCCATTGCAAGGGACTTGCATAATCCATCCTTACTACAGGTTTTTGCAAGTTCCATCTCATGACTGGCTCTCCATCACGAATATCATAGACTCTAACAACCTTCTGACAGCTTGCAGTTGAGATGATAAGTGGTCCACAAGGTTTATACCACCATTGCTGATTTTCAGGGACAATAAGGCTAGATAAAGTATTTCTTCTGTAGACACTATTATTAGGCAGCGGTGCAAGAGCTGCTCTTAAATTGGGCATCTCATCCTCAATATGAAATGCTTGCACATCTTTTGTGTAAAAGTCCCATGAGCAAAAACCAGAATCCATTGTATTCCCAGCTGATGCGGCAACCACATACCTTCCTGAGCAACCATCTGCACCAGGGGCACGAATTATCCAACAATCTCTCCAAATGTTTGGGGACAATGCAGATGGGGGCTTGTAAACAGCCTTCTCCTGAGATGATAGAACAATCAGGCAAAAAAAAAATTAGTGTAAGGGCATGGATCAACATCACTAGAATAGAAAAATTAAATACATAGTTGCAGGCACCATTATTTTTATGATGTATATTTTAGATGGAAGAATAAAAGTTTCAGAATAAGCAGATGCAATATAATTAGCAATACTTTCGGCAAGTCAAAATCAACAAGAATATACTGCAGGATAGTAAATACTTTCTACAATAGACAGGATATGGCAATTATGATGCACAAGAAAAAAGCTTTTTCCGAACAAATTTTCCTTTGTGATTGCATAACCAGCACCTTTTGCTTTTACATGGCATTGAAAGCACCACAACTAACGAAATAGAGAGTGAAGAGATCTCATGCTACAAAATTTGAGCCAAAACATTACAAGAATGGAAATCTACCTCAGAGTTTGCAATATCATAAAATGAACATGACCCATCATCATGAGTGAGAATAACCGATTCTCCCTCTGAGACAAACCATCCTCCAGTTGAGGTTTTGTGACCTATTTCATGCAGCTGATACATGGAGGTATCTTCAGGCTCATCATCAATTATTACAGCCTGCCTGTTCTCCTGATCATCAAATTCTTCGAGCTTCTCATCAGCCATGAGGATGAGTTCAACATGACAACTTTCAATCAGTGAGCTTGTAGAGCCCTGAGCTGATGAAGTAACTTGTTCATCCATGTCTTGGTTCTCATATGAATCCAAGCCTGAGTTTCGGTCCTTTGTTGTGACATGAGGCTTTTCCTGATTCAACGAAGCCAGGAACTCCCGTGCAACTGGGTTCTCATCAATTGGGCCCAGCAACTTCTCTTCCAGTCCTTCAGTTCTAGCTTCAACAGGACTAGGTTTCAGAAGTTCAGAGCTACCGGAACATGTTTTCAACAATGCCCTATTTCTAAGCAACTTATGATGAGGAAAAAGCCTTGCTTCCAAATCCTCACTGCTCAGGCCCTTAACAGAACATTTCCCACAACTAGCTTCACCGGTTTGACCAACTTTACAGTCAGTATCATTTGCAACGTGACCCATAACCTTTTCAATCCCAGATATCTTTTCCTGAATGTCAGAAAGTATCAACTTTGACGCATTTGGATTATTCATATCCAACATTTCTTTAGTCCTCTTGATATCAGAAGCAATCCTCTTGACTTTCCCCTCCAGAAATGCAAGCTTCTCATGGAGCTTACTCGGATACCTATTACCACTCCGTCTACTCACGTTCTCTTCGCAGACAGCTTTCTCTTTCAAAACCTTCGAATCACCCAAAATGTGTACAACTGGCTCTTTAGGACATGAAGAAGAAAAAGCCACTGTTTCCTTCACTATACCCTTCACAGCTTCCAACTTTGGATCGGAGTGAGCGCTTTCCTTCAGCTTGTCCACTTCAACTTTACTTAGAACTTCCAATTGTGAACTAATACTGTCTTTCACTGTCTCCTTTGCAGGTTCCAACTTTGAAACCAAACAAGGCTTTTCCTTCACTAAGTTGTCCAGTTGAACGTTACCCAAAACTTCCAAACAAGAACTATTACTATTGTCACTAACCCCACTTACTTTATCCGAAGTTAACGCTAAATTGGCTTCGTCTTTGACACATTTTACAGCCTTTTCACTTGATTTCACTTTCAAACCCCCATTTTGAGACAAACCCTTTTCACATTTTTTCCCCAAATCCTCATTATCCTTAAAAACCCTGAACCCATTTCCAATTCTATAGTTCATTTTCAAATTCTGCTCCTCAATCTCCATATCAGCCCTAGATTTACTAGAACCTCTCAAATTACTGACGGATCGTCTCCCATTTGACACCGATCTATTAACTTCACCAGATGATTTCTCAGAAACCCTAGTTTTCCTCATATCAGACAAAACCCTATTGAAATCAGAGGGGCTAGAGCTCCTACCTCTCGGCACCGACGACGTAGACCACCGAACCTTAGGCTCAGGACCTGATGCCTTTTCGATCCTCGGCATTGGATGAATTGAAGGTTTCAGCGAATTTGACGAAACTCTAGTAGAACCAGGGTTAGGGTTTGGCTTTGAAGAAAGAGATTTGAGGGCGGTTTGGTTTTCTTTGTCGGAGGTTGAAGCGGTTAGGGTTTTGGGCGACGGCTTCATTGCAACCACTTTTCCGCCTGCGCCGCCGCGGTCTTTGATCCTGCGAACTGATGACGTGGACATCGGAGGTTGAACAGATCAGTTGATTAATGTTTAGGGAATCAATACCGGATAGATCAATTACCTTGTAGAGAGAGAGAGAGATTGGGTTGGCTTGAAGTGACGCTAAAGATGAAGTGAGCAATCTGATCTGATGGAGGATGAGGTAGAGAGAGAGAGAGTGAGAGAGAGAGACAAGAGAGAGAGATGAGCGGGAAATGGAATTATTCGTTTTCGGGTTTTGAATTTCTTGCGCTTTGGTGCGTCTTTCGTTGTTGTCTGTACGGTTGTCCTGCCATCTTGGAACATCCACATTAAGGGTAATTACGTCTTTTCAATATTTGCCCCCAGGCCCAGCCGCGGGAGAATAACCCTCGGAGGAATTTCGAGTTTTTTACAAGAATAATGTTTTTTTTTTAATTAAAATTATTTAAGTTGTATTTTTTTTCTTTCAAAACTAGAGAAGTCGCTGTTGAGTATCGCAACTTCTAAAGTCACGATCCTCATTCACGAATTCTGAAGTCGTGATCCCCATCCTTGACTTTATTAATTTTTTTTTTTACTTTCAAATTTTTTATCAAACATTAAAAAAAAAAACATAATCGAGAGTCACGCTTTTAAAATGAGAGTCATGATTTCACTTTCAATTCATTAAAAGCACTTTTAAAAGCGAGAGTCGTGATCGAGAGTACCGCTTATCGTGGATTGCGCTTTCAACTTATTAAAACCAACAAACTAAATCTATTTCCTCATTCTTTTCTTCCTTCGTCGCGACTCTACTCTCACTCTGTTCTTCACTCTGCCATCACTCTCCGCCGACTGTCTTTCTCATTCTCTCACCCTTCGCCATGATCTGCTCATGCTTTCACTCTCCTCTCACTCATGGTCACCTCGTGAAGTCGAAGAACGTGGAGATCCGCAAGATCCGTCTCCTCCCATCAGCGATTGAAGCCAAAGTTCTCACCTTTTGTCTGTCATTATCTCACTCACCATCCGCATGTCATTCTCTCATGATTCCTCACTTGCTCTCACTCATACTCACCGTCGCAGATCTCTCATCTTTGGCATTCTCCAGCGGTAGCAAGTAGCAGATTCTTTCTCTAGTGCAACAACTGAGATTCTATAAGATTCGTTTCAATTTTTTTTCTAACTTTCAAAAAGTGAGATCCGTGATCTCTCTTTCAACCAATTTTTTGTATTTTTGTAAAAAACTTTAAAATGCAGAGAAATATTATGAAGTCGAGAGTCCCGATCTCGACTTCTCTAGTTTTGGTGGGGGGGGGGGGCGGGGGGAAAGCCCTATACTATTTAAATAATTTTAATTTAAAAATATTATTTTTCGTAAAAAAATATAGGAATTTCTATAATTTGACAGGGGAATGAAATAATATTTATATTGTTGAGGAAATTACATGTTTCCCCTTGATTTGTGATGTGAGGGTTTATGTACACCGAACCCAAGGCCAAGATTTTTCAATAATTCATGAACAAACACGCCCAAAAAAAAAACAATTTTAACCAATATTTATATGTATATATCAAAAATATAGAATTTTCTAAAATTATAAAATTTATTCGTAAATAAGAGTAAAATGACTATCATTATGCTGACTAGTCTTAGTATTGAAGGCGAACACTTAAAATAGAAAAAGGTTAATAGAAATTTTATAAAACAATCTTTACTAAATAGATTTGAAGTTTGGAACCATAAATAATAGTCTCAACCTTAATAAGTATGTTCGAACAATAAATAAATATGAGTTAGATCCATAAATATGATTGAGCTTTCATATAAGCTACATCCATAAATATGGTTGAACTTAGTTTCATTTGAAAAATGGAGATTATTCGCGATCAGAGTATAAATGAGACGAGCTATAAATGACTAGTTCAGACTTGACTCCAGAAATGATTCGACTTGATTCACCCGTTTGTTAAGCGAGTTGAGTTTAAACTTAAAAATTGATTTCGTCTGATAAATGAGGAGTTAGAAATTTTTACTATTAGGCTCCAAAGCTCGTAAGCCAACTCATTAAGATATAATAAATAAATATATTTATAAAAAATTAAACATATATATTTTTAAATATGAGTATTCCTATATTATTTATATTTTTATAATAAAAATTGACAAATTTATGAAAAACTATTTTAATTTCGAGTCTCAATTCGAACTTGGTTTGAACTCAAACTCACTTGCATATCGAGCTTGCATGAGTCATGTCCAAGTTTAGACCTACTCGTTTAAACCCAACCTTGAGTTTGGAAAGTAAGCTTGATTCAATATCAGATTTCAAGTTTTATATTGAGTTGAGTTTAAGATTTTGAATACTCAAATTAACTTGAATCGATTATATCCATGTTCTCAACCGAATTTGAGATTATTAATAAATAGGGTTGGACCTAACTTATTGGATCGAGCAAGTAGCAAACCCATAGTTATCCACAAATCAGAATAGAAAATTTTGAGTTAGAATTGTAAGTTTAACCGAATTCAAAATTTATGAATTGAATGAGACACTCTCACTTTGAATTCTCCTCTATTTCTGAAAAATAAAAAACAATATTACAATTATAGAACTTTCAAAGGAGAATGATTACTCCAAAAGAAATATTATTATTGATATCTCTAAAATAATGAAATATTACAATTATTTATAAGATCAATACAAATCCTAAAAATTAAGAAATTAAAAAAACTAGAAAACTAGACAAATCTGAAAATTATAAAAACTAACTAAAAAAAAAACTTAAAAGACTGAAAAGTGACTAAAACGATCAAAAGTTAACGGACTCCTTTCCTTTTCTTGAATCAATCTCGTGCAACCCAATAATTATCTGAAATTTGTTCCACATCGGTTCCCCACCTAAAAAGAACATGCCCTCGAGTGATGCCTCCAAAGTGTGCATCCATATCCTCAACTTTCTCCTCTGGTTTTCTTGTCCAGAAACATATGTTAAGCATGGTAAATACCAACATAACTGCTATTATAAGAGCTGTAATTATGACTACCATAATCATTCTGAACTTTTTCCCTTTTGGGAGAATATGTTGATTATTAAAATTTCCCGTAACAATAAAAGGATACACATTAGATCTAAATAAATAATTAGGTTTAAGAACTAAATCACGTTGTAATCCACCATAACAAGACTGAAAATCATTGATGGCCCCGTAGAGACAACTCATACAATTGGTCTGACCCACGTCGGTGTGCACTCCACCATGCTGTATATTGATTGCAAGCTATTGAAATTCACATTGCTTGTTGCAAAATTCTTAACATTGTAAGAAGTATTTTCCAAAACTGTACTCATCACCAAAGTCTACACATTTTCATTTGAAAAATTATTCTCATTGGTTTGAACCCTATGAGATTTTTGAGGTAACATAGGATTGACATGTGGTCCCTAAGCGATTCTTTTGGCGCTACTTTCACTTCCTATATTGTTCTGGTTTGCCCACAATGTTCACAATCCTGTTTCTATTCGTTCCATTCAAACACAGAGTTTGGAGTATAACTGTCACGGTTCATAACTTCTGAGCATATCAGAAAGAGTACTGCCTTCACCATTCTGATCGGCCATCACACGAAAAAGTTATGGCCCTAATACCACCTAACACGGGAAAGATAAAAAGAAAATAACTAAGTTTACAAAAGTGACAAAATTTTAAAACTTTCGAAAGGAGTGATTACTCTAAAAGAAATATTATTATTGATATCTCTAAAATAATATAATACTATAAGTATTTATAGGGTCAAAACAAATATTAAAAATTAGGAAACTAAAAAATACCATAAAACTAAAGAAATTTAAAAACTAAAGAAATTAGAAAATTAAAAAAATTAAAAAATTAAAAAAATTAAAAAATTATAGAAATTAAGAAACTAGAAAAATTAGAAAATGAGAAAAATTTAAAAATGAATTTAAAAAACTTAAAAGATTGAAAAGTATCTAAAATGATCAAAAGTTAATGAACCTCTTTTGATATATGGTGTAATTTAATAATTATCTGAAATATGTGCTATATCAATTTCTCTGAGATAAGATAGAAGGAGAGGGTCGGCCCCCAAATTGTCACACATAGTCTGTACAACCAAAAATTGTCACCCAAAGTATTAATATTCAATAATTATTTTAATTTTAATTAAATTCGTTTAGAGCTGAATTAGAGAAACTGTTTCTGGAAGAGTTAAATCTCCTGTTGAACCAAATTTTTATAATTTCTAAATTTATTTAATATATTTTTATTTTTAAGAATATTTTTTATGGGAATAATTCTAATAAAATATTTTATTGTCTTAAGTGTCTCGCTCAAGATCCTGGAAACAAATGGAAATAAAAATTATGCGGGGGGTAAGTTTTCATAATGGGAAATAATGACGTCAATATGAGGTTTTTTCAAAAATAAATAAATTAAACAAAAGGGAAAGGAAGCGTCGGATCGGATCCTACGTGCAGGGTCACAAGCTTGCCTAAAATAGAGACGTTAGGATGGTAACGGCTACATTTATTTTTGAACTGCAAACTTCAATCAAATCAAATCCCCATTTTCTTTAATTCTTTCCTTTGTGAACCTCTCTCTCTCTCTCTTTCTCTCTACACGTTCTCTTAGGATCTTTATCTCAGCTTTCGTCAAAGACCTCTGCTATTACTCTCTCTCTCTCTCTCTCTCTCTCTCTCTCTCTCTCTAAAAACCCTAAACAGAGATTTCAGACCAAATCTCGAAATTCAACTCAAGAGCCGAAAGAAGATCTGAAAGTTCTTGTCTGTGGCTTCAACGAATGGCTCCAACACCATCATCAAAATCAAATCAAACCCATTCAACACAAATCAAAACCCCACATTCCAAAAACAAGCTTCACTTCACCCCTGCCAAAAACCCTAATCCATCACCAAACCCCAACACAATCCTTAAAGAAACCCCACCCCCAGAACACCCTATTGAAGTAATTGGCCGAATTCGTGATTATCCGGATCGAAAAGACAAACCCATTTCGGCTTTACACATAAATCAGGATCGGAAAAGTCTTAGGGTCAGAACAGAAATTGGATGCAGTGATTTCGTTCTTGATGGAGTCTCTTTATCTGAAGAAGAAGATCTTGAAGGGTTTTACATAAAATTTGTCCAATCAAGGATTAGTGGTGTGAAATTGGGGGCTAAGTGCACTATTATGATGTATGGTCCAACTGGTTCAGGGAAGAGTCATACGATGTTTGGTTGTCCAAAGCAGCCTGGAATAGTTTACAAGTCTTTGCAGGACATTTTGGGTGAAAGGGATGAGGACGGTGAGTCAGACGATCATCTGGTTGGGATCGGGACTTTTGTGCAGGTTACAGTACTGGAGATCTACAATGAAGAGATTTATGATCTTTTGTCAAGTAATAATGGTGGAGGGCTGAGCCTTGGCTGGTCTAAAGGGAATTCCTCAAAGGTAATTTTTCTGCTCCTTTCATTTTCTTGATCTAATGATTTTTCTTTTTGGCTTCATTTGTAAGTGTAAAAATTCTCTAAATTCGATGTTTGTTGATTTAATTGGTTCCTGGGTTGAATGAATTTATTGTGTTTCAATAGCAGTCCTCTTATCCAGTTGGATTCTCTGAAAAATTGTAACATTCTTGATTTCAAGAAGTTTTGTCTTGTTAATGAGCGCACCTAGTATTGGGAAATCTTTAAATGAACTCCGCAGATTTAAGTTGGTTTACTATGCGGAAATTGTTAAACCATTTTTATGTGGAACGGTGGGCAATATAAGAAGATGCTGAAATTTGCTTATTTATATTGTTTTTGTGAAATTCCACTGAAGGAGAGGTCAACTAACACCAAAAACATAGTCTATGGTTTGAACTTGTTATAGTTCCGTGCATAAGCTGTAGTCCCAGACTACATAAATGGTTTACAAAATGTGATGCATATATATAGTTGGCCTTACACCTAATAGCTTTCAGGTGAAGAATTGGTGTCCTACCTTTTATACATGTACTAAAAAAAAAAAGAAAAAAGAAAAAACCTCCCCACGGTATTCCACTGTTCCTAACCATACTATTGATGCACTCCATGAAATCTATTGATTAAACTATTGCTCCTCAGCAGACCTAATTTAGCAGTTTTATTGACTTTATGGATGTTAGTGTTGTCTGCCAGATATGCTCCTAATGTATGTTGTCATTGTTACATGGGCATCAAAATTTTCTTCTTAATTTTGCAGGTGAAGTTAGAAGTGATGGGAAAGAAGGCAAAAAATGCAACCTTTATATCCGGGAATGAAGCTGGAAAGATATTAAAAGAGATACAAAAGGTGGAGAAGAGAAGGATTGTGAAAAGCACACTCTGCAACGACAGAAGCTCTCGAAGCCACTGCATGGTATGGGTCTGCCAGAACTAATTTGCTTGTACATTGATTCAAAGTTGTTCTGCTGTGCATAGGCTTAACCTACTAACTGCTGCAGATAATTCTCGACGTTCCTACTGTTGGAGGACGACTCATGCTTGTTGACATGGCTGGTTCAGAGAACATTGAGCAAGCTGGTCAAATTGGATTCGAGGCAAAAATGCAGGTAGATCTCTTGTACTGTCTAGTTTAAGGTTTTCATTGCATTTATTTAGTTAGTCGCTGCGGTCTACTGTGTTATGTAAACCATATATGTTTTTTATAGCTGATTCATATGAGAATATGTTTCTGAAGTACTCGGATATACTTACTTTGCATTTACTGAAATTGCAGACAGCAAAGATCAACCAAGGAAATATTGCACTGAAGAGGGTAGTCGAATCAATTGCCAATGGTGACTCTCATGTGCCTTTTCGAGATAGCAAACTAACAATGCTTTTGCAGGTCAGGTTCTTTTACATGGCCCGAATCTGAGTTTAGATTCTGCATTTTTGTGTTTGTAGTATTCTCTAGATTAATTTGGAATTTCTTTGACCATTCTGCGCAGGATTCTTTTGAAGACGATAAGTCAAAGATTCTGATGATATTGTGTGCAAGCCCAGATCCCAAGGAGTTGCACAAGACAATTTCTACCCTTGAGTATGGTGCTAAAGCAAAGTGCATTGTACGTGGTCCTCAAACTCCAGTAAAGGATAAAGCTGGAGGTGAAGATTCTTCTTCCGCAGTTATATTAGGCTCAAGAATTGCAGCAATGGATCAGTTCATAATGAAGCTACAAATGGAGAACAAGCTTAGAGAGAAAGAGCGTAATGAAGCTCACAAACAGCTCTTGAAAAGGGAAGAGGAAGTTGCTTCACTCAGAGCTAAACTTGAGCTCATGGAGGGTAGGGGATCGGAGACAAATGAAGAGGAGATCAACATGAAGATCAAAGAGCGAACCCAAAGCATGAAACTTGAGTTGGAGATGAAATTACTGGAGTGTAAGAAAGCAGCAAATGAGTTGGTTGAATTAGAGAAGAGGAGAATGGAAGAGAAAATTTTGCAACAGCAGCAAGAAATTGAGATGCTGAGACATCGTTTGGAGGAAATTGAGTCTGAAGTAGGCCTTCCAAAAGCAGAAAACACTGATGGCCACAGGGCTAGTGTCAATGATGGTAGTGATTTCGCCAAGAAGCTGATGGAGATTTATGCAGATGAAGATCCAGGAATGATCAAGTCAATGGATTTGGACATGGGTGATCAAGAACCGTTTCGTGAGGTTAAATATGTGGGTGGCTCTTTTACTAAGATGAACAATGGTGGCAATCTACCCGAATTTGGTTACTTCCACGGGGACAAAGATTGCGATTTTCTTGCACCAGAGTTCAGTGACAGGGTCCGTTTAAGCACGGTCTTCGAGGAAGATGAAGTGGAAGAGAGGGAGGAGAGTGAAGGCAGGGCTGAGGATGAAGAAGTTGAGAAAGAGATCATAGAGGAGAAGAAAGTTTGTTCTAGCAGTCCCATGATAAGATATAATTTGGGACCTTTAACAACATTACCAATGAACTTCGGAGATGTGGTGGAGGAGAAGCACATGGGAGTGGGTTCTCTGTGTGACAGTGAAAATGGGAAGGACACAGCCTCTTCAAGACTGAAGAGGATTCAGAACATATTTACACTTTGTGGGAATCACAGAGAGCTTTCTCAGCAGATTAGGACCCCTATGCCCTCCAAAAAGAGATGTGAGACTGATGATCACCTAGTTTCTCTGCTGATAACTCCTAAAGAGGAGTCTGCAGCTAAAGACATAACTGAGCTTCAAAAGGGCGCCCCAATGCCAGAATCTGCATTTGAGAAACAAGATCATCCTGATATTCCTGTGAAGAACATCTCAGAAATCACATCTCCAGCACTCTCTACAGATCCATTATCATCTCTTAAAGTTGCAAATGGGCAAAAGAGGGCCACCTCAGAGATGGATGAAAGAGGTTTGAATTCAGCAAAGGAAAATTGCGATCCAGCAAATGAGTGTAAAGGCGATATGATTGAAGTGTATGTCAAATGGGAGGCCACCAAGGAGAATCCTGGGAAAATCATTTCAACATTTAAGGTTTTAAAGGATTCCAGCCTTGCTGACTTGAGGAAGCTGGTTGAATCCCATCTTGGGGTGGACAAAAGGGCATTTGCCTTTCTTGCACTCGGGGTACATTCTTGTTCACACAATTCCTTAGTTTCCCTCAATCCTTGGTTTCACATTCCCTTTAATTTTAATTTGTCAGGGATAAGTGCATAAACATCATTTGCTTTTTACAGGACCCTACTGGAGCTCCCTTTGGAAAAGAGAAGGAAGCAACCGTTCTGGCAAGTAAACTCCCCATTTGCGACAACCAAATAGGTGGGCACCTAGTTTGCTTGCGTCCAACAAAAGGACTCCAACCCCCAAATCATGTCCCATTTGCATCACTTGAAAACAAGCTCGATGTCAACTTTGACTCTCATTTGTCGCAGCCAGGTGACGGTTTCTCACCCAAACTGGCAAGGAACTTCAGTCCTACTCCTTATGTTATGTAGATAAAGATATCTAGTTGAATATGTAATATTCCTATTTGTTTTGTACTTGCTTGCACCGGCGGTGTGCATTTAGTACGGAGTCTGTTGCACTACGAGTGTATACATATACATATGAATGTACTCGTATTGCAATTTCTGTATCAAATGTTGTAATCTGTGTCTTCGGGTAATGAACCAATCAGTTCTACGAACTGCTTCTCGCTCATAACTGGTGATACTCTGACCATAGTTTCTGTGTATTTGAGAAAAAGAAGAGAATGTGGGTTTAAATCTATGCTGCCCAGATGATGATTTGTATATATCTTCATGCTCCTTGAATTTGACTAGCTCCTTGAATTTGACTAATGGAAGAGTCCACCATAATTACTCTCCAGATTTCCATACTGACATCAATTTTCTAAAATCATGTTAAGGCCTTCTCGTAGGATAAATCATCACTTTGTTTAATGTGAGTCGCTTTGTGAATATGGCACTTCCATGCTCCAAGCTGCGCTGTTCTTGAATCTCATGATTTTGATTACTTGCAACATAATTAGTTTGTTTTGTTAGAATTAAGAACAGTTGGACCTATGGAGGGAAACATAATTAAGATTGTATGAATAAGTACATAGATGATCGATAGAGACTCCAGTTAGATGATACGAAACTTCGACTGAGGGAAATATAAAAAAACTTGAATAACAATAATAAATTATGATATAAATTATTTAAATATAAATTAACATATGATATAATATAATATACAAGAAGGTAGAAGGATGTATATAATCCATATGCCAATTGGGACATTGGTTTTTAGGAATTTTCTATGATTCCCTGTATTAATACTTATAAATAAGTTTTTTATAAAATAAAAAATAAAATAATGTTTAATACTTATTTATTGATTTAATATAGATCAAAATTTGAGAATGAAAAAAACTATATTAAAAGAAGCGTATATAAATGGAGTCCCATGCAGATGTTCAAATCAAAATCCTTTATAAATATTCGAATCATATTAATTAAAGTATAATTTTAGATACCGATACCAAGCAAGAAAAAAAAAAAAAAACTGCATACTTAGTTTTTATTTCCAAAGAAAGAAAGGGAAAAGGAAAACGGTTTAATCCCCTAGCATTGAAACCAGAAAATTAGGAAGCAAGAAAAGGGGGAACTACTCCAAAAGGCAAATACTGTGTCTTTTGCGGCGGTTTCCCTAAATCCCCACCCTGTGAACTACAAAACTTAGGCTTTCTTACTCTCTCTCTCTCAATGAATCAATGAAGAACGAGAATGAAGAAACCGTGCCGTCGCCGGAATACTTACGGTGTAGCAGAAACGACGGCCGTGGTTGGCGGTGCAAAAGAAGAGTTCTAGAGAACAACAGATACTGCGAAGTTCACTACCTCCAGTATGAGGAGAGGAAAGCACGAGATCGATGACGTTATCGTCGTAGGATAGCTGACGACGACGACGACGACGACCAACAACGGCGGCGAAAGATACGAGATGAGCAAGAAAAGGTCGACGAGAAGAAGGATCTAACGTCCGGAGTTCAATCAATCGAAGAAGAAGAGGAAGTATCTACACTTCGAGCCCCTGTTGTTCTTCAAAACGCTGACAAGAAGGTTCCATCGATTGATGAAGATGACCGTGACATGGTATGTGAAATTGAAACATCCCCCTCCACTCCCCAAAAAAGAAACAGTTTAAATGTCCCAAAATTTGAAGAATTGATTCAAAATCAAGGATATTAGGTTGTTGTTGTTTTTTTTTTTTCTAAGCACAAATATTGGCGGGAAAAGCTGACCGAGTTGATGGTATGTTTTGGATATATGGGCAGCTCTGTTCTTTCAACGTGTCTCTTCAATGCCTATACCCGTGGGCCAAAATGTTACCCTGGCTTAGGACCTAAAGTACGATTCTAAAACCTAAGTTTAGACCACTCGAAGGTTTAATAGTACTACTCGAGGGCTCGAATACCTAATGTTGTTATTGCTCGAGGTCAGTGATAACCACAAACCTAGACCTTTCGTGTAGTAATATTAACCTTTTAAGTACAATTTAATCTGAGAGTGATAGCCATGACATTTTTTTAACGGATATTGACATTCATGGATATCTTGGAATTTTCCTAATTTTCATTTTTCATATGGTTAATTTGTGTGACAATATGATTATTTAATTTTTGTATTTACTTGTAATTTGTGTATTTTGTGGCGTATTCCATTATTGTAAAACAACAATGTATGTAGTTTTTCGTGTTTTTTTTCAAGTCCCACACAAGTAGCACCCCTTGTTGAGACCCACAAGACGTGAACATGGCATGTGTGTCTTGCCACCATACATGAGGGACTTGACATGACTAGATGGTGCAAGAGCGTTTTATCATGCATTACAACTATCAAATTTTGTTTATTATTGTAAAGCCCCCCCTTTTTGATTGGTTCTATCTTTTATCGAAAGAGCTACTTGAAATCCTCCCCCTCCCCCCAAAAACCCCCTGGGTTTTTTTTTTTTTGTGGGGGGTGGGGGGGGGGGGATGGAGAAGAGGGATTGTAGCGAGTTGGTGTGTTGGCATATATGATCCTTTAAATCGTAAAAATGCTTTTCATGATAAATTTTTTTCAGCATTAACTCTTCATGATTTGGATTGATAAATAATGCTCTTATGCATTTCATTTCATCGAAGGAGCATATTTTGTCATGCCACAAGAGCATCTTGCTTTAGGCATTCTCATTGAAACTGTATTTTTCATTCTTGATGATCTTCAGAAGGAATTATAACAAGTTTAATGCTTTAGTTTCTATTCACCATCTTGGTGCTTTTGTTCTGTTTAATGATATTCTTGTTTTTCCTAATTAAAAAAAAAAAGAACAAGTTGTAACTTGGAGCTTTTGCGTCGTTCTTTTCCTGGTTGTAGTTGGATGTGTACTTGAAAGTCATAAAAACTGTTGCTTTCAAGGTGAAAGGAACTGAAGCAATCAGAAATCTAAAGAAAAAGATTCGCCAAAAGGAAGGCATTCCGGAACATCTCCAGCAGCTTTTCTTTGAGGGTGAACAGCTTAAGGATGCCCAAACACTGATCTCTTATGGTATTCATGGTGATTCAATTCTCCATCTTCTCAGCCCATTTGTGCGAGTTAATATCCCAACAAAAATGAAGACGATCCTAGTTGAGGTAGGGCCCCATGAAACAATTTGCAGCATCAAATCAGACATTGCTGCTGAGGAAGGGATGGAGCAAGACCAATACAGTCTGATGTACGCTGGGAAAATCCTTGATAATGACAGCATTCTGGCTTCTGCTGTTGATTTATCACAAAAGGTAACTCTTCGGATGGTCAGCAATCCAGGTGACAAAATTTCGGTTTTTGTGAAGACACTAGAGAAGGGCACTGTGGAAGTTGAAGTCATGCTTATGCACACCGTTAATGATGTGAAAGCATTGGTTATGAATCTGTTAGGACCTGCAGGGAGAGACCATGATTTGATTTATTCCGGGGTGGTTTTGCGTGGCACTAAGACTTTGGTTTCCTATTCTTGTGATATCAAAGAAGGGATCGTCTTTGAGATGTTGCCTGTCCTAAATGAGATATTTGTGAAGACAGTGGAAGGGAAAACTATGATTGTTGGTTTGCATCAATCCGATACCATCAAAGATGTGAAGAAAAAAGTTTCTGAGGAGCTAAGTTTGGCAGATTACAGTGCAATTAGGCTTCTGTTTTCTGGAAAATTGCTCCAAGATGACCGGGTTTTGGCCGGTTATGATATCAGGAGCGGTTACACTCTCCATGTGGTGTACAAAGGCACCTGTTGCATCTTGATGCTCTTACCCATTAGCTTTTGCTCATACAACAATTTGTGAATAGCTATTGAACCTTAGATTTCACGGTTTATTAACATTGTCTGTATACGATAATTTGGAGTTGTTTGAGCCAAGATGAAACGGATAGGATTTCCAATCAGGAATGGGTTCGTTTTTTTTTTTTTTTTTTTTTTTGGGATTGGTTTCATTTGGATCCCGAAATTACATATGTTTTTGGAGTATGTTATTTTAGTAAAAATTTTATATTTGCTGTTAAAAGTTTTGAAAATACTATTGAATTTCTTATAGAATGTTCTTTATTTTTAGAAAATTATAGTGTTTGCCCTCCTCCGATATATTATACTTTACCTTCCTATAATAATTTTTTAACAGGCAACAAAAACTGTAGCCTTACAAGGCAAAAGGAACAGAGACCATAAAAAATCTCAAGAAAAAGTTAAGGATCGTTAAACACTGTTCTCTGGTGGGACTCACGTTGGTTAAACCCTTTTTATAAGATACCAGCAATTTCTGGCTGTGCAATGCACAGCCTCACTGCCCATCAAAGTTTAACAATAATGATGGATATAGAAAAAAATTAGTATTTAACAATATAAAAATGCATTAATTTTTTTTCGATTATTAAATGTAAAAATTAATGAATACTTACAAAAAGAAGGGCAAAGGTGAAAAAAAAGAAGTAAAAAAAAAAAAGGAAGAAGAAGAAACCCAAAAAAATAAAGAAAAAAGGAAGAGTGAAAGGTGAAAAAAAAGTAAAAAAAAAAAAAAGAAATAGAAAAAAAGCATAAACGAGTGAAAATAAAAAGAAGTAAAAAAAAATAGGAAACCCCCAAAAAAAAAAGAGGAAAAAGAAACCCAAAAAATGGGGGAAAAAAAAGAAGGAACAGTAGCACATTGTTCCCATCCGATGTGGTGGGTGAGCGGTGAAAAAAAAAAGAAGTAAAAAAAGAAAAAGAAGAAACTCAAAAAATAAAAAAAAAAGAATGGTGAAAAAATTAATTAAAAAAAGAAGCAAAAAAAGGGTCAATGGGTGAAAAAAAAAGTAAAATAAGAATAGTGACAAATCAGTAACAGTGGAACCAAAAAAAAAAAGAATAAAAAAAAGAAGCGTGGGGTGTAAGAAAAGAAGAAGAAGAAATCCAAAAAAAGTAAAAAAAAAAAAAAAAAACTAAATGGTGAAAAAAATAAAAAAAGAAGCAAAAAAAGGTAAAAAAGTGAAAATAAAAAGAAATAAAAAAGAAAAGAAACCCAAAAAAAGGAAAAAAAACAAAGAAAGAAAAGAAACCCAAAAAAAGAAAAAAAAAAAGAGATGGAACAATAGCACACTGTTTCCATCCGATGTGGTGGGTGAAAGGTGAAATAAAATAAGTAAAAAATAAAAAAACAAGAAGAAGAAATCCAAAAAAGTAAAAAAAAAAAAAAAGAAAATGTGAAAGGTGAAAAAAAAAGAAACAAAAAAAGATTAAATCAACGAAAAGAAAAGAAGTAAAATAAAAAGAATAGTAATAAATCGATAATATATGAACTTAAAAAAAAGAATGGAAAAAAGAATGGGTGAAAGGTGAAAAAAAAAAGAAGAAAAAGAAATTTAAAAAAAAAAAGAAAAAAGAAAAAGGGAAGGTTGAAGGATGAAAAAATAAAAAATAAAAAAAAGAGGTAAATGGGTAAAAGTAAAAAGAAGTAAAAAAAAAAAAAAAAAAAGGATGGAAAAGGAACCTAGACAAAAAATAAAAGGGGACTGTTCCCATCGGACGTGGCTCGCTTTAATGAAGGCGTGGCTCTTTATATAATAGTAGATTATAGTGTGTTTTTTAATGTTACTTGATTTGTTTCTCTAGTTGGATCATTTAAATGGTTAATTAATAGCCAAAACCAAAAAAATCCCCTAAACTTTTGAGAGAGAGATAAAATGAAAGATAAAGAGGGTGAGAGACTTTGAAAGACGAGAGTTGAGAAAAGGAAGAAAGGGAGAAAGCGAAACCAGAATTTATAGGTGGAGACGAAGATGTAAAGAAGAAGTAGAAGCTGAAATTGCTGGACTCAGTGGTTGCAAGAATACTTCTGTCTTGGCCAAGTACAATATCAGATGGGTCGTAAGTAAAATGAAAGTTATATAGGTTTTGTGAATGTTCATGAAGTTCTATGTTTCTAATATTATATAACTCTTTATTTAATATATAGAGAAATGGCTATAAGGACTTTCACTTTTGTCTGTGCGCTTTAGGATGTTCATTCAACTAGGCATAGCGAAAGAAGAAAAGAAAAAGAAAAAATTGTAAGAGTTACATTCTTACATTCTTACATTCTTTTCTCTCCCGTAAAAGCTTCTAAAACTGAAGTGAGACAGCTCTCATTGCATGGTTTGGTCGGACCTAGATCCAGGGTCAGAATTGGGAGAGTTTTCAGCAAAGGAGTTTTCTCCTTTAGATCTCGATGGCCTAGTTGCCCCCCTAGTTGACCCATCACCCGATGACCCTCCTTTTGACCTCCTTTGGCGAGAGCTCTTATGGTCCTTGGAAGGGGACCCTGACCCTAGATTAGATTTGCTGTGCTTTCTTGGTTTGGTACTGCCTTGTGGATCCCAGGTCGCAGAACCGATTGAATCACCCGAAGATGAGTGTTTATCACTTTTCCGATTTTTCGAAGACCGGCGCTTGTCCCGGTTTGGCGAGTTAGATCCAGGCGACCCGGTCTGTTTCTCGTGAAGAGTTTGATGCAGTTTGTCACGCATTCTGGGACTACTTCGACCTGTTTATCCAGATTTTCACAAAATCAAAACAAAGATCCATTAACCATATTGAACTTACATTTCTAAAACCTTAGGATTTTATGTACTCGTAAAAATTTTAAAATTTATTATGTCTCTGTGTTGATTTTTTTTTTTTGTTTTTTTGGTAGTAGTCTCTGTGTTGATATTATATCATTTTTCTGTACCTCATCTCATGGATAGTTACAAAATGTTGCCAAAGCAAATGAACCAAGTAAGAGGAAACTCAACCTTCAGAGTACAATTTGGCATCTTCATCGACTGACTTCACAGGCTCAGGTGAATCTTTTGGGGCACCATTAAACTGATTCATCTGCAAAAACCCAGAACTGTAAGAATAAGAACATTGTGGTTCCCTTGTATAGGGAGCATATTGTGGATTATTCAGAGATTACTGTGGTGCTTTGTACTTATGTACCTTAAAAGTTATAACAAAACTTGTGTACCTTAAAAGTTATAACGAGAGAGAATGCCTACCCAGCTCGGCGTATTTACTGAGGGACCTTCCCATCCTATGTGAGCAACATGCTTTACGTCCGTGGGATACCCAATTTCGATTTCTTCTTCTTTTTCGCCGTCTGCAGACAATTAGTAGTGAATGAAGAAGTTCTTAATCCAAATTAATACTTCAGAAAATGGAAACAAGAAGATTACAAAGTCTTACCAAGAATTTGGGAGATGTACTTTAAGCCTTTGAAAAAGCCCTTCATTCTGGTGGTCGGTTTAATTAATTTGGCTTTTACAAAAAGGCAAAAAATGAAATACGCCGAGACAAATCCACTTGTGTTGATTAAATCAACATGAGCAGGCTCCTCTCTTATCATAAATAAACCTGAACCTGCGACCCAACATTAAAAAGAATAAACAAACGATGTACAGTGAAGAAGGCCTCAATTTGAGAGTAGAGAGAGAAAGAGGGTAGGAATGAGTAGTGAGACAGGGAAAGAGAGAGAGAAAGGGTGTGGATTGTTTTGGAGAAGAACAATCAAAGAGGGAAAGGAGAGACAGTGTGGGAATTAAACTTTCAAAATTGATTATTGGGAACCTTTTTTTTGGACGGTACGCATTTTCCTGGACAGATTCGTGGAGGGCTGTCAACTCTCCGAAGCAAAATAACCTAAATTGGCTAAGCGTTAAAAGATATTCTTAGAGCCTCAGATTTGGTTGGTGTCTTAACGGGTCCATTGTGGGATTGCGCGAGCTTAGCGGTTATGACAGTTGGGAGCTAGCACTTATCTCTCTCTCTCTCTCTCTCTCTCTCTCTCTCTCCCCCCCCCCCCCACTAAATAAACAATCTACGGCGGATGATTCTATGATGTTCATGATTGGCAGAATCACACTTCAGAAACCAAATTAAGTCGGTGACAAAATATTAAATTATTTTAATTAAAATTTTAAATTCAAATATTAAAAATAAAAATTTAACTTGACCCGAATAAATCTATCGATTTATACTATTATATAATTTATAATGATTCATAGTTTTATAATTTATCTACTTTTGGATGGGATGATGGATGGCCCTGCCCACCATTTATATTATTATTATATATAATTTAATAATTATTTTCATTCTCTTCCATGTAATTTCAAGAAAGTATTTGCAGATTTTTGTTATGATATGAAAATAATATCTGTACTATTATTGGAGATGTGTCTTGCGAGTTTTGGTTTAAATTTCATATTTTTATTTTTTATTTATTTTCATGATATACTATTTTAATAATAATTTTTTATTAAATCAGACTATTTGTGAAATTTTTTAATAATAAATTTTTATATTAAAGTTTTAAAAATCAACTTATCAACTTCTTGATATTAGATCGATTCAAATTACACAGTTTATATGATAAAGTGATAAGTGCAGTCTAAATATTTAATCACCCACTATATGGTATTTGAAGTCATCTATCTCAAACATAAAACATATGTCAAATACAAAATCCAACTGACAGGATGAACACTAATATTTTTTAAATAAAATTTTAAATTTAAATTTTATATATAACAAAAATAGATGTAAAAATAATTTTATTTTTAAAAAATTTAACTTATTTTGACGAATCACGCTTAGCTAGATTTAATATTATTATCAAATCACTATTCGAAAATATGACTTCAATGATGAAAAATTATAGACGGAAAAATATCCGTCAGTAATAGCAATGAATTTATGTCGGATTAACATCGGAATCAATACCAAGGGATTAGTGACAAAAATATTTTCATCGCTAAACCCTTAAAAAAAATATAAAATTATAAAATTATCAGCGACGGATTACTGACGAAATTTTTAGCGACGAAAATATTCTGTGGCTACGGTGAATTGGTGAAGGAAAAAAAAATATATATATATATATATACAGCCTTTAGCGATGGATTACCGATGGAAAATTAGTAACGGATTAGCAAAAGATTTTTTTATTTTTTTATTTTTATTTTTATTTTTAATTTTAATTTTTAAAATTTTAAATTTATTTAATAATTCTTATTATTTTTATTTTATTTTGTAAAGAATAATATTATTTTATTTTTTTCAAAATTTTTATTATTTTGTTTTAAGTAATAAGAAAATTATTTTATTATTTTATAATAAATTATAATTTTATATTATTTTAATATTATTAAAAATAAGAAATAAAGATAATAAGTAAAAAAAAAAGTAAAGTTAGATAATTTGTTTGCTCTAGTGGCTAGAGTGCTCTCACATGGGTGCAGCTACTGTGCACTTTATTTTCTTTTTTCATAACTCCAATCAGCGACGGATTTCTGTCATTCGTTGGTTTTTTTTTAGTTTTTTTTTTTGTTTCAGTGACAGATTTTTTTCCGTCTCTAATATTAGTGACGGATTGTTTCCGTGGGCTGGAGTTATTGTGCACTTTATTTTCTTTTTTCATAACTCAAATCAGTAACGGATCCTGTCTGTTGCTATTTTTTTTTTTTGGTTTCAGAGATGAATTTTTTTCCGTCATTAATATCAATGACGGATTGTTTCCGTTATTAAACCGATGCTAATATTTGTGACGGAAAAAAATTCGTTGCTGAAAATTAGTGGAGTCACTTTTTGTAACGGGCTTAGTGACAGAAAAAGAACTTTCAGTGACTGATTTTTTCGTCGTTGAAAGTACGTTTTCTAACTGTGAATATAGTAAGAAAAACAAAATAAAACCCGGTCAATAGTCGATTTACAGCCCAAACTAGAAATATTCTCTTTAATCTTTGTCCGGTCAAAAATTTCATCTACCTTAATCTTTTTATTTTAACGTTTAAATTTTAACCTAATTGGGTTGAAGACAACTTTGTCATGTGATTATTAAAATATTCCTTAAATTTCCATTTAGGCATTTGGTATATGGGAATAAATGGATCAATTTTGATCAATTTTAGTCTCGTGATTATATAAATTTTCCCTTTAAAAAAACAATTTATTTTAAATTTATCTAAACATAATAATTATAAACTTTTCTTTATTATTAAAAACACCAAATTTATTTTTTCTTTTTAGAACTAAACACATTAATTTTTTTTGTCTAAACAAATCAATTTATTTCAATTTTCTCCCTCTAAATCCATTGATTTTGAGTTTTTCTCACTAAAAATATCAAATTTATATCTTTATAAATGGATTAGTTTTAAATTCTCTCTCTCTCAAAAAAAAAAAAACAAATTTAGTTTAGCCCCTAATTATCCAAAAAATTAAATTATTTTGAAAATTTTCTCTAAAGATAATGGTTTTAAATTTTCTAATTAAATTAACATTTTCTTTTTCTAAAAAATAAAATTCATTCACACTTTCTCTCTTAAAAAATTAAAATATTTTAAAATTTATCTTTATAAACACATTAGTTTTAAAATTTTTCTTTTTAGAAAATAAATTTAATTTTCTATTCTAATTAAACATATTGATTTTTCCCTCTAAAAGATTTAATTTATTTTAAATTTCATCTATCTAAATATATTGATTTTGAGTTTTATCTCAGTATAAAAATACATTTTATACTTTAAACAATATACAAATAACCCAAATTATAGTTTACCTAAAAAAATCATATATTTGAAATTATCTACAAAATTTAAAATCAATTTGATTAATTTTGAATTAAAGAGATAGTTAGCAAAGATTAAAAAAAAAATACTGAATAGATAAGATAGACCAACCATTGCAATCTATAATAAACTGTCCTATGTGCGTCCCTAAAATGATCTCCATCATTGATTCAGATGGCTCCTTAAATTCCCTAAAAAATACTGAAGAGATAAGATAGACCAAACAGTACAATCCATCATAAACAGTCCTACTTGCATCCCTAAAATCTCTACCATTGATTCAGATGGCTCCCTAAAATCCCAGCCATTGATTCGGGTGGCACCTTAAAATCCCGGCCATTGATTTACGTGTCCTTGAGAAAATATAGTTTAACCCTTTATTGTCTTCTATTTACCCTGCCAAAACCACGTAAACCCCATCATTAGTTTCTTGCAGAAGAAAGAGAATGTCTCCTCCAAATTCAACTTTTTCCATGCGAGTAGCTGATTCCACAGGTGATGATGTTTGCAACTTTGAGGGTTCCCCTCCTGGAGGGTATAGATTCAAACCTACCACAGGTGATGATATTTGCAACTTTGAGGGTTTCCCTCCTGGGTATAGATTCAAACCTACCGATGAAGAAATTATTACTTATTACGTGAGCAAGAAAGTCAAGAATCAGCCATTGCCATGGAACAAGTTCATCTTCGAAGATATCTACAAGATGAAGCCTCATGATTTATTAGGTTTTCCCTTTCTAGTTTCTTAGTTTTTATTTTTTATTTTTGTTGGGTTTCTGCATTTTTTTTCCTCATGTAAGATATCTTTGAAGATATCCCTACTCTAGTTTCTTTGTGTTTTCTTTGCCTAAAACTTTGAGCCCCCTAGATTTGTTATGCATACTTCTGTCTTTTTTAAATTTCATCACCTTTTGTTGGGGTCTTTTGCATGAAACCTTTGTTATATATATTTCTGTCCCTTTTGCTAGTTTTACTACTTTTGACTTTATGGAGATACCATATTCATACATACGTATGCATCTACATAAACAGAAACATTGATTATGTATTCATGCAGAAGGTAAATAAAATTTAATTTTGGGACAGGGAAATACAAGCATGTGTGGCCTGAAAATGAAGCCTACTTCTTCACACCAAGAGATCGAAAGTACCCAAACGGACGTCGACCAAATCGGCGAGTGCTTGATGGACATTGGAAGGCCAATGGAGCGGACAAGAGAATAAGTTGTGGAGAGACGGTAGGACTCAAGAGGAACCTTGTCTATTACATAGGCAAACCTCCTCAGGATGATAAGATTGACTGGCAAATGTATGAGTACAGAGAAGGAACCGACATAGCTCCCTCCACAGCAGAACACAACAAAGATATGAGGGTCTCTCTCTCTCTCTCTCTCTCTCTCTCTCTTTCTTTCTCTTAAGTGTCTTTTTTTTTCCTACTGCAGTTGAATGATTTTGTTCTCTGCAAAATATACAAAAAGCGGGAGGAGAAGGCGAAGAAGCGAGCGACGCAAGACAATGGTGGTGAGTGCCAACAGCCGCCTTCATCAGCTGTCTGTTAACAAAAGTGCCAATAGTCCACCAAGAGCACCCATGAGGATTGATAATATTTGAAGTTTAGAAAGGAATATTATTTAGGGAGAGCTAGATAAGAAGAGTAGAAGGATTTGGATGTGGGAATAGGAGACACTATTTTGGAACTTAGTTATTTCTTCTTGATATAGTACAAATGAGGCCATGACTACCCATTTATGGGCAAACAAGGTTGGTGGCCATTTGGAATTTGCGACCAATATTTGTTTTCTGGAGTGTTCTACAAATATCATCTACAACATTTACTTTCCAAAGTTTTCTACAAATATTATCTACAATATATTCTTATCAATATTCACCCAAAAAAAATATATTCTTATCAATTTTTAGAACATTCTACAAAAGTATATTTCTATCATTTTTTAAAAGTTTCTAGAAAAATGCAACATTTTCTAATAGGGATGGTGTACTTCAATAGCTATGCACCAGTTCAACAACCACCAGTAAACCTTAACAACAATTCTCGGCAAATCTAGCCATTTCAACAATTATTTCACTATGGAGAGATAGTGGAACCTAAAAATGGTGCAGGTTTAGGGACACAGGCGCCTTATCCAATGAATCAGCACGCAACCCCAGACCTCCACCCTCTAGTCGGTCGACATTAAAATCGATTTCCCCATGTGTCTGATCCTCCCCCCATGTCAACTCTTCCTCCTGAAAATCTTTATCCCTAGGTGCCTGATACTCCCCCCTGTCAACCATCCCTCCTGAAAATTTTTATCCCTATGTCACTGGTTCTGCCCATAGTCAAATCTTGATGCTGTGGAGGAATCAAATCTTTATCCCTATATGACTGGTTCAGCCCACCATTCAAATCTTTATGCTGTGGCAGAATCGTATCGGTTTCAACCACTTGAAGACCTTCCCGATCCACCCCCCCCGGGGGGCGGCAGTATCCTATTAGGTAAGGTTTAGTCTACCGGCAAGACTAATTAGGGGCTCTGGCGGGTGGTCCCATACCAATCAGAGCAGGATTAGTAGCAACTTAGAGTCTTAGTTGTTTTAGTCCATATTAGTGTCCTATTTTCTGAAATGCAGTCCTTTGATTCGAGTATTTTGGTTCATTTTCTTTTGATTGTATAGTATGTTGGCGTGTGTCTGCCACTTGGTTGTTAGTAACCTACGTTGCACCACATGAGGCAATTGCAGCAAAATGGAACTCTAGTCAGAAATTATAGCAGCGGGAAAACTTCCTAAGCAGAAACTAAACATGCTTAAAATTGTTGTTCAAACACACTGAAATGAGCTGACCTGAGCCAAGCCAAGCCAAATCTCATTTTCTAAACATAGCTAAAAATCTTGTTCAAGCACAGCTCGTTTAACAAACAAGTCTCACAAAAATTAATAGTGTTTGTGCTCATCGCATTGAACCAAAGTGACAAGCTAGTTGTGAGCAACTTGATTAATGAGCAGACCTGTTCGTACATGTTAAATTCGTTCAGAAAATGTCAATGGAATTGCTGCGGTTTCCAGGGTTGTGGGTGAGGAATTTGACACACTGATCAGTTCTTACCAACACAAACTGGAACCACCTGATATAGAATATAATGTGGCAAGTCTAAAACATCATTGCACTATTTAACATTTATTTGCTCCCATCAAACAGCAAGGAGAGAGCAAAGAATAAATGGATGGTGCTGTTCTTGAGGCAATGAGATAGCTGTACCTCTATAATCTTAATTAATAACCATGATTTCGAGAATATTAAGAAACATGATGCTTGAAGGAAAAGAGCAAGATACTAATGTCAATGCCTTGCATAAAAGGGATAGAGAAGGAAATTGGAACGGCAAGTTTGAAGTACTCCCACCACATTAGAAGACTTCTCTGATTATGAAGCTTTCAGATTGTCCAAACCAACACCGGCCTGTTCAGAGCACACAAATGCAGATAGCATCATTAATAGTGTAAACATAAATATATTTGTAACAAACATAATGTAGAGATAGAAAAAGCTTGAAAGCTTTTGACAGAAGGTAGTTCCTTGAATAGACTAGAAACTCTCTTTCAAGTATAGAATGAAAATGTAATCTGGATGAATTGCTAGTCTGTAGCTGATTAAATTTCCTTGACAGAATAGTGTGTCATTGCCTCTGTTTTACATGTTTTGTGGAATTTTATGTGTGGGTGATAATGACACGCATGTTTTCCTTTTTCCAGTCACTTATAAAACTCCAGCAATCAAAAGGTCATTATAAATTCAAAATATTATTCTGACACAACAGCTGAAGATATCTCACCAGAAATTTGTGGTTTTGCTCAAGAGCTGGTGAAAAATTTGTGCAAAATTTCTCAATGTCGGCATTGATATCACCCTTGCCTCCTATAACATCCATGAATTTCTTCCTATCCGGAGCAAGCTTCATGGCAACCTGAAACTTAAGCAACAAGCTTAGTGCAAGCTTTTAAGAAGGCATGTTGAACCAATGGAAGAGAAAAATGGAAGTTGTTAGTCTAATATACAACAACAATAGCAGCCTGAATCTTAATCCCAAGTTTAGGGGTCGACCATTTGAAAGACAAATATAGGATATATGAAAAAATATATATAGTTAAAATTTTAAAACACAGCAGAGAAGATTCAAAAAAAAAAAAAAAAAAAAAAAAACTGTATAAACTTATTACAAAAGAGATGATTTAACTTATTCAAATTCTCCTATACCAATCACTCCTATCTAAAGTCATCTCCTCAATTAACCCCTTAACCATCGTATCTTTATGGATACATTGCATCCGGGATTTCAACGACCTATCTCGACATTTCACTAAATCTCTTATATTTAATCTCTCGATTCTAATTTTTATCCACAATTGAACTCACTTCCAACTTAGTACATATTTCTTCATTTCACTCTAGCTTTTCTAATTTTACTACATATCCACCTCAGTATCATGATCTCAACTACAGCCATTTTATATTCTAATATGAGAAGAGAAAAAGAGAGATTCATTTTCATCAAATTTGAGCAATCAGAACAGTTGAATGTCATGATTCAATGGGTGAGGTCCATTTACTGTTTGTTTCTCAATTTCTAATTGCATAATGGATCTAACTGAGACCATATGCAATATATAAATACTGGAGACAAATTTCATTATTTATTAAGAAGCATATCAAATGTTTTAGCAGTCTAGTGATTCCCAATTGATCTCTGTTTTAGAAATTCAGATGTTGTTTTACATACATCTAAAAGTTCCTCTTTTTTCCAAGAGGAAATAACATAATAGTTATTTGGATGTGGTAGCATCCCCCTTTCTATTAACTATGAGTGATACTTATAAAGTTGATTTAAGAATCTAAAAGATGAAAATGAAATTGGTATTCAAACAAGGAATAGCTCCTATAATGGTAGAAAAGTTTATTGAATACTCCTATAATTTAGAACTCCAAATTCACTCATTGCACATGAGGAAAGCCCGCCGAGGAGTTTTTTCCTGTATGTATATGATAAATAACAATTTTGAAGGGCACAGATGTTACCGTGAAACTTGAACTAGCAAGCCAGCCATGCCACTGTTTAAGGGTCTTCCCATAGGAATCAGTACAAGCTTGTGACATTGACCAATCAGGTTGAAGAATCAAATTCCGGAACAACGCCACCAAGAAGTCCATAGCTCTGTAAACAGACTTTATCGTTCATCAGATGATAACCGTAGATGTACAAGCAGCAATGCAAGATATTTTCTGGTTCCATCTCATGCAGTTTCATTTTTCTCTGATGAAACAAAGTGGATGAAATCTGTTTCCTTAAGAATAGTGCAATTTAGTAGAAAAAGATCTGCCATATAAAAATGAAAGAATATGATTGAAGGCTGCCGTAATTCATTTTGTCTTGATTGTATAGTCATGGCCAGAGAATATAAAGAAAACCTAAAGCAAGAAACAAGACCAGAGTTTAGTTAC
This sequence comes from Dillenia suffruticosa, assembly GCA_033439265.1. Taxonomy (NCBI): domain Eukaryota; kingdom Viridiplantae; phylum Streptophyta; class Magnoliopsida; order Dilleniales; family Dilleniaceae; genus Dillenia; species Dillenia suffruticosa. The sequence goes on from JAVTVX010000001.1 coordinate 16,314,711, forward strand.
TGGATTTGTATCAATAATATTCTTAGCATTAATACAGTATATTATTCTGATTTTAAAAGTTTTAACAAGAAGAGATCCCTGACTCATTTTAACTTAATCCACTTATCATAGCAAACAAAATGGTAGCATCTCAAACTCTCAACCCACTTGCACCAAAACAAACGTCATCATTACCACTCCAGAAATATATATATATATATATATATATCATTCGCATGTAGCCAAGCTCTTGTCCTGGATCTAGCTGGGCATATGAAAGCACAAGTCTTAAATACAGAAAACTGCATCCTTTACCTTGTCAACCAAAGGAGACCATTTGTACAACTGGATGAAGATTTTGCAGTTTTGGTTTCAACCTCCTCCTGTACCATGCTGTACAAGTATTTGTATTTTGATGTATTGGATTGATATTTATTTTCCAGCCTCTGCAAGTGTACAAATTAGACCATCATCAAAGACTGCAATAAGATCTCTCCTCTATAGAATTTATTGGATCTCTCCTCTCGATGATGTTGTCACCTAATAACTAAAACACATGTGGGTAGCCATGCAAAGGGAATACTGGAATTTGCATAGCAACATTGGCAACTCAAACTTAAGGGGAAAGAAAATGAAGTACTGATGCCACCATAACCAAAGAATCATTTACTTTTTCACTTTAACAATAATTGGCGGAATATATCATCACATCATATCAGCCAAAAGTTATTTTTTTTCTATCAAAAAATGACTCAGAAAAGTTCAGCACTAGCTTCATGGCTAACTAACAAATGATTTGCATGGAACCTCTCCCAAAAGTTAAATAGGTGATACCTAATTAAACAGAACTGAAACAGATGATTTCATGTTTTGTACTTTTTATTTGAATTAGTATTTCAAAGATCTACATTTCAAGATGCGGCAACCAAACACCACATGTGAGCAATCAAGTACACCATCTAACAACTTTTGTTTGGTTATAGGTGAAGGATGTTGCCAAGAAAGAAAAAATAGCTACCTCTTGTTTAGGATGGTTCATGGGGATTCAGCTAGGCTAAATATCAATCAAGTTAATCGGGCCTCTTGGGCCATATGATCCTCCTATCTAGATCCATTAATGCTATTCCAAGAATTGGTTTTTACCAATTGTTAAATATGTAGTAGTGGAAAACGTCATCTTCCCTTCAGGGAAATACCAAAGTCCATTTAATACTCTCCATAAACAGTGCTCTTGTTTTAAAATTGGAACATTAAAAAACTTTAACCTAAAATTTAAACGAGAAAGGGGGAACTTGAACTGCATAGATGCAGAAGAAAATGTTTCGGTCAATGAAAGTATTGTCATCCCATACAAGTGTTCACATACAAGGAGGATGGATGGGATTCCCATCATTGGGACTTATCTTACTGTTATATTACCGCCAATATCAGATTTTACTAGCGTCATAGCAGCCCCAAAGTTGTCTGCAAATAAATAAATAAAGGCCTGAATTATGAAAACTTGAACTCAACAGCAAATTTATATCAGAAAATTAGCATATCTGGAATGGTAAACCATTAAGAGAAAGGAAGACTGAACATCCATGAATTGTTTTGTGGCTATAAACTAGCAGAAGATAATGATTGAACAAATATTTTAGTGATTGAAGTTAAAAAATAATCACATCATTTTGCTTGATATATATTGCATGTGCCATTTGAGAAAATATTGCATTAAGTTCAACGGGAATCTGCGGTTTGGTAAGTGCTGTGCACTGTAACAATGTATTTCCAAAGATTGTCCTAAATCATAAGATCTAGGTTCTTGCACATGCATGTGATTATACACCAGGTGAAAAAAATGCACAATACAAAAAATTGACATATGGTCTGTGCATTAATTTGGACATCATTCTCCTCACATATCTTCCAGCTAGTTCTGTCTTATCTTAAACAACAATATTATGAGGCAAAGGTCACATCATAATTCTATCACTCTCAACTTTTCTCCAATGAACACAAATAACATTGAAGGTGATAAAATAGATATGATTTTAGGTTTTGATACTTCAAGGCTGGTTTCAATGGGTTCACCACTAGCATATATTCAAGCTTAAAGATTTCAGCTTTTGAGGCATTCAAGGGCTCACAAGTCAAGGGATGCCATTTTTTCTGTGCAGAATAATAAGTACATTCTCAATCAATATGTTCAATATGTAAATGACGCAAACATGCATGGTTTCTCTATTTTACCGAGAAGTGAGTTATGCACATAGAGAAGCTAGAAATACTTATCAAGGAAAATGTATGATATAGATTTAGAAAGAGCAACTAATTAGATAATGAGGTATGAAATGGCTTAACTAGACGAGTAAGCATTTTACTTAAGCTTGGCATGATGCCCAGTTAATCCAATGTCCAAAACTGCGGTGTTTTGATTCTTTATCAAAGTAAATGTTTTTTTTTTTTCCCAACCTGTAAAGTTGGACTTCCCCTTGTACCATTTGGGAGACAGCATTTACACATGTGAAAGACAAATGTTTCAACATTTAAGGATCAGTCCTAGATAAACAAATAAGGATACAAGAATGACTTTATCAAGATTTAAAAAATTGTAACTTCAGGACTGGGTATTTTCTAATAAAAATCTAGAATCTATAGCAGACTAGAACTACTGGTTCTCAAAATTTTTCAAAAATTGTTATCGAAAAGATGACATATTAGTGCTAAGTGGCCAACAGAAAACAATTGAAGAAAAATAACTAGGAGCAAGTAAGAAGGTGACATTAAGATCAACAGCAGCCAGAAAATGAAAGATGTACCTAAGACAGGCAATATGAGTTTGCAGACATCCAAGAAGGGTTTTGTGAGCATGTCCCCTTCCTCATTCTTGACATATTTCAAGCCTTCCAAACAAGGGGTGAACACAGTTCCCTCCATCTCAATCTTTAGCTGCATATGAAAGTATCACAAATGGTAGAACATAAGCAATAGGTGTAGTGGTCCAAATGAAATTCCACTGTATAAAATTTGATTGCTGAACAACTTTACCGATCACAATAACAATGTCAAGTCGATGAATTTCCATAAAGGTATCATGAGTAACAAAAACAACCCATTCAAAGATTGACCTTTTAGACATCAAGAAAAGATCATTAGCAGCTCATAACCTTATGGAGCAAGGACAGCAAATTCTTTCCAACTTTCCACATGTACTGAATACATCCGTGATCATGAACAAATTAGACACATGCTTATTCTTCTTTAGTACATACCTTTTCTTGTGCAACAGAAAATGACTTTAAGGATAAGGACAAAATTCATTTGACAATGAGCAGTGACAATGCATTCCTCAAGGGTCAAACAACGTATTTGTGGAATGATTGGTTGAATTCTTATGCTAAAAGACATGAAACATCATTTTCTCAATCATTTGTCACCAGATCGTGATAAGGCCATAATGCTGATGATAAGAATTTCGAAATGTACGACTTTTCATGTACTAAATACCATAAGAAAAATCATGGTTGCAATATTAAGCAGCCATATGTGTGACCTTTTCTTGAGGTCATATATGTTGCCATCCATTACCATTTGATACCTAGGCCATGAGACCTTACCATGGACCATGACAAATAGCAATTCTTCCCCAAAAAATAAGCCCACAAGTCCATTAAACACCATTGCCATCCACCGATCCAATCTCAAACATGTAATTAGAAATCCAACACAGACAAATCAGATCAATATAACCCCGTTAGACAATTCAACCACATTAACTAAATCCCAGATCACCATTACTAAGAAAACGCTTAAACTACCAAAGAAAACGCTGAATTGAGGATTTAGAGCATTTTAACAAATCGAATCAGATCTAACGAATTCAGCAACTTTACAGTACTTTACAGTCGGCGACTTTTAAGAAACGAGACAAAGAACATCCGAGAATACTACACAAGTCAGTTGTCAAGATCTGAGCATCAAACAATTGAATCCACAAAATCATGCGGCAAGCAGTCGAACTCATGACGAAATTCGACAGAATTGAAGAGATCGAGAGATTGAGAGAGAGAGAGAGAGAGAGAGAGATGATAAACCTTGTAGCGCGAAGAGACAGATACTTGTGATTTGGAATTTTCTTATTAAGAGAGAGAGAAGAAAAATCACGAGATTTGGTAGCGTGAAAATGGAGAGAATCGGATTCGGATGTATGAGTAAAATTCTTCCGAGGGCAGCAAAACGTAACAGCGTCAAGTGGGTCCCACACCCCTCTCTACTCCTTTACCACTTCACTTCCGGTCCTGCTTTCGACTGCCTCCCGCGTTTCAACCTTTTACAAATAAATTTAAAATATTACAAAAGTATTACTCTTATCCTATAGCTATAAATCACCACGAATCAAAATAAATAAATAAATAAATAAATTTTAAATTTAAATTTACAGTTATGCAAAATTTATCACTTATTTAATTAATTAAATAAATATGAAGAATGAGATTTTAAATTTAATTTGTTCTCAAATAAAAACTTAACTTAGATTTTATTTATAGATCAATCTAATTTTCTTATTTAGATTTGCATTTTACAAATCTATTAATTTATTTTTAAAAAATAATAATAAAAGGAGTGAATGCACATGCTAGCACAGGAGAGACATGCATGATAAGTTTTGGTATTTATTTTGAACTAAGAGATGAGAAATTGTGATATATATATATATTTGGTTGTAGTGATATATATATAGAAAAGCATGATAGGTTCGAACTCTAATATCTCAAAGGGATGTCTTTACTTAATGGAATCCATTGGAGAGGTGGATTTTGGCTCATAGATAGCTTTGTATTATCCTTTTGTATTATCGAAAGAGTGATTTTCTACAAAAAAAAAACAGATCGAAAGAAAAAGAAAGCTCTGTATTATCCTTTTGTATACTAAGTGTAGTGATAGCTTTCATAATGCCTATATAGCCTTATGCACAGTAAGTCTCATATGCCTTAAGGTGTAAAAACCTTAATTTCTTTATAAAAATGTCTAAAAATTATAGGACTCATGTCGAAAATTTTTTTAAAAATTTAGAATCCTATTAGTCCAGAGAAATTCAAATTGTCAAAGAAATTTCTTTTCTTATCGGTAGCAGTTAAAAAGGAAGGTGTTTCCACAATTTAAAAAAAAGGTGAATATTATTTTAATTAATCACATAGTAATACTGTATACTGAGAGAGTGTTGGAGCCGATCAAATGACTAACTGAGAGGGATGATATTGATAGGTATTAACAGAATGGGTCATGCAATCGGAAGATATATCACATATTAATGACACGTTTCAATATATTTCACTCCGAACTATGGACCGATAGATCTCAAATCTTATAATAATGGATTTTTGGACTATACTCCATTGGGATCCAATCGGCCATTGAAGAAAATGATCGACAAGCTGAGTGACGAGGAGTAACCCTGAAATAACTTAGGAGTTGTGAAATTGTGTCATTTTTAGATGTCCCCCCGGTCTATGTTTCAAAGTACTGTAACATGTTGGCTACTACTTTAGATAAGCTCTGCTGGATTGAGAGTATGTTTAGATAGAACAAACCTTATCTTTTACACAGTCTTTTCTCCTTTCTTTTCTCTCTCGAATAAAATATTTAGTTTCTTTTTCTATCGAATAAATTCATCTTTTTATAAAATAAAATAAAAAAAAGTGATTCCATATATTTACGTTTAAAATTTATTTATTGCTATTGAGATGATGCTAATTTTTTTTTTTTTTTAATTTTTCTATCGAATTTGGAAACTCATGTCCATGTAAATCCCGATTCTATACAAGAACCAAGTAGTATTAATGTTTATATTAAGGTAAACGTGCACGAATGTGACCATATTGTTGTCTTCTCATTCAATTCAAGGGACTGGTCAGCCACGACGTAATATTCCTTTCTCGAAATAGTTAGGCTTAAATTATCATTTTTGTTTTTTTGTTTTTTTATTTTTCTTTCAGATGGCGAAGGGCGAGAAGTGTTATTGTTCTTTTATTTTAATTCTGTTATTCAGATTTTCGACGATCGTGTAATATATAGTTTGATTTAATGTTGTTCAATCGAATCTATCATTATAATTTTACTAAACTATCACTATAACAATAAAATAAAACAAATACCCACAAACAAATTTGGAAGATAAAGGATTTATTTAGGATATAACAAATTTTTTTAGATAAATATAGAGAGCCAACATTAGTACTAATAGATTTTAATATAAATAAAAAACCTTGGTAACACAAATAATAAATGCTTTTCCTCCTAATGTGGCAACCCTTGTAATATTCAAATTCAAATAACACTGTGACAGAGATCTTAGATTTTTTAATTAATATCATATTTAAAATTTAATAATAAAAAAATTATGTTAAAAAAAGTCGTGTACCAAATAGAATCTCCGTTTATACTCAAATCATATTATTCAGAATATATTTCTGAATATCGATGATATAAAAAAAATACCATGACAGCCAACAATTCAAATTTGTAAATATTTTAGGCGAAATAGCAAGAAAGAAAGTGAAGATGAAAAGAAAAAAATACTTTTCCTCCCACAAAACTATCAGCAACCACACAAAACAAAAGCAAAAGCGGGTTTTTTTTTTGGTGGGGGGGGGGGTCTTCAAAAGGCCTTGCCCTTGTAGGGTGGGTATTTGACTGCATTTTTGAGAATTTTCTTGGAGGCAGCGTCACCAAGATCAATGCCACAGATATCAGCCAGCCTTATGAGGTAAAGCAGCACATCAGATAACTCTTCTCCCAAATGCTCTTTATCTGATTCCTCCCAATTTGGCAACCCTTTGTCCACCTCTCCCCTCCATTGAAATATCTCTGATAATTCCCCCACTTCACCCACCTGCAAATTAATCAAAACTATCTCATAATATAGGAGATTAATGACATCATTTTTTTTATCATACGAGATTTAAATCCAGATTATGGAATTGATAGAAGAGGGTTGTAACTGTTAAATTGTTCCCTTACAAACATCAATGACACATATACATGTCCATCAGTGAGCACATATACATGTCCATCAGCTGCCATTCTATTGTTCCTTCTATTTTCCTAGATGCCTTCCAAAGCAAGTACGTGTAAAAGATTTCAAAAGGCTTGCTTGTCCAAAATTGCATCCTCACCTTTATTGCATGTTGGGCAAAAGATGGCCACAAATTGTGCTCAATGCTACATTGTTGCTTCATTTTGGCCAAAACTCTTTAAAAAATGGTAGAGGAAAGAGAGATGGCTAGAATTTAAAAATTTTATTATATGACGATTATCTTAATTTATTCAGATGATCTTCTGAATAAAAATTTTTAGTTGCAAATTGCAGACTTAATATATGTATTTCTGCAACTATATTTCAATTGTTTTTCCTTGACATGTATGATAACATTTATGTTATTTCCCAGAGCCCCAAATTAACAAAGTTGAGGTATTTGACCTCTTTCTTGGAAGAAAGTGATTAAATATTTTTTTTTATGATTTTAGAGAAAAGCAAAACACTGTAAAATATATATATATATATGGGTTTAGAAGGAAAAGAAAATTACCATGGCAAGAAGTAAATTCCTTGGACTGTGGTACTTCTCCCAATCTCTAGCCTTAGCAAACTCCTCAAGCTTCCTTGAAAGCTCCTTCAAGCTAACCTCCATCTCTCTCTCTTCTTCTTTCTCTTTTCTCTCTCTCTCTCTCTCTCTCTCTCTCTCTCTCTCTCTCTATAATTTCACACTTTGAGATGTGAAAGGAGAGTGCTATATATAAAGGCATATGCAAAGCTTCATCAAAGAAATTGAATTATATATTATGTGGGGGCAAATAGAATTGAAAGTTGCCTCTCGGAGATTCCTCACCTATCCTTACCTTGTAAAATGGCCAACTTCACCACCCAAAAATTAACATGAGAATATTCTGTTATTCACATATGTTAACCCAACTAATGACAAATTGATCAATTCTTGTGGCTTAGGTTTTTTCTAAGGAGAAATTAATTTTAGTACCCATTGGTTTAGAGTGGCCATGCATTGTCCATTCAATTTCAATGAGGAGGTTGTGTGTCATTCATATGATTCAACTACTCGTTTAGGTTCCAGGTGAATCAAATCTTCATCTACCACATCATTCATAAGATGAGAAGAGGCCGCGTGTGAAATTGATTACTTTTGGGTAAATCACTGTCTAATAAACAAGTGACTCATTTTATTATTATTATTATTATTATTATAAATTATCATTATTGAATAATCATATTAAATCTGATTAAAATCTTTTTAAATCAAATTTAATTTTCAACAGATAAACCTCTTCTATATATAATATTTAAATCTAAAATTTTAATTAAAAAAACTAAAATTCTATCTCTGAATCAACAAATAGTGAATCATGTCACTCATTTTGTTTCTAGATCATTTCATGCTTTTTCTTCCTTATAAAATTAATAAATAAATAATGACTTTACAATAGGAATGGGTTATTTAAGTAAACAAAATATTAAGTTATTTTAATTAAAATCTTAAATTTGAGTTTTAAAAGTGAAAAAATGGAAATTGAAAGAGTCAATTTCTAAATTAGGCTCGTGATACTAAAATCAAATTAGTCGGATAATTAAAATAGCGATAGGGAAAGACAATGAAAAGAAAAGAAAAGAAAATTCATGGCCTTTTAAATTCTTTTCTTTTTTTTATTATTTTGACTTTTCTTATGTTTATAAATTAATGCAGCTATTGGTTGATTTGAATTCAACAAAGCATCGCCTCGACATGGAGAACATTTACTTTATTCTTACTCATTCACCATATGCTTTTCCCTCCAAAACAATGGTAGAAGGAAGATGATCGCCGCCGAAGATATAAAAAATGGTCGGTGACTTTCTCGTCTCTTATCTTTTTGTTTCTGATCAGAAAGAATATCTTTTTTCCATATGCATATCTGAGAATACCAGCACAATGTCAAGTTGCTTTTTTAGTCTTTAAAAATTAATTTTACAACTTTTTTTTTTCTTTTGTTTATTAGAAAACTCGTAATTTTAAAACAATACAATTGAGAGTAATTCTCTTCGTATAATTTTAAAATAAATTAAATTTATTAAAATTTAAAATTAATTTTTAAATGATACCAAAAGAGGCGAATACATCAAGCACATTATGTTTATTTGTGTTCAACATCTTTACTTTTTTTTTTTTATTGCATATGGATCATGAAAATCACAAAAGTATATATATTTACCAAAATTCGAATACTAGATTTCAATATCATGAAAAATACTTGAGTAAGAGTATTTTACCATTTGGATATCCCTGTGGGTACACTTTACATCTTTACTTTGTGTACAAATTTTATTGAGTTATTATATGCATTTAATGAGTTTATTGAATATATATAAAATGAGAATAATATTTTTACAATTATATATATATATATATATATATTTAAAAATGAAAATATATGTCATTTGAATACATCAATCTAAAATCAGTATTTTCAAATTTTTTCATTATATAAAATTTATGAAAATCGTAAAAATATATGTGTTTACGAAAATTTGAATACTAAATTTTAAAAAAAATATTTGAATAAAATTTTTTACCACACGAGTGTCTTTTCAAAACTTGTTAAAGCTATTCTAAGGTATTCTTATTGGTTGCGTTTCAAAGATTTAATGGTATCAGTCCACTACCAAATTCAACCATTCGAAAGTATATTAGGCAAATGATTATAAGTGAATCTTATCAACAAAGTGTGTGCCGAAGGATTAAAGATATATAAACACAACCTTGAGAACATTTCTTTTTCCTTTTTGGTCCACAAATCAGCACAAAGATATTATCTGTATATCAACACCCTTTTAAAACCCTAACAGAGGCCAAACTTTATTGTCCAATATTTAAATTTAATCATTGCCATTTTCCTTTTCTATTTGATAAAAAAGTGAAAAGAGATAACCCATGTAGTATTTTTTGTAGGGTGTCTTTATTTGTGCATTATTTGTTCAATTTTTTATGAACATTTTGTTTTGTATATAGAAAGATTCGAACATGAGATTATGATACCAATTGAGTTACAGCTTATTGACTAATTTTTTATAAGTATATCACCACAATATCTTCAAAATATCGAGAATCTATCGTTGCAGGTATATCAATTCGCATAGTGATATTTAAATACAAGAAATATTGGTTCGTCAGCTTAATCAACCAGACTTGTGTTATCTTTAATATAATTTTTGCCATTTAATAGTACAAAAAGGAGGTGAGGAGGAATTAAAATACCATACGATATACACAATGTGATTATTTTTTTAAAGGAAATATTAATAAATTGAAGGGCGCATAAGTTCTTCTTCTAAAGAATTAAAAGGGTTACTCCAATATACCCTTGGAGGTCCTACTAGAGGCCAATATGCTAGAGTGGCTTCATCAATAGAATATGTATCAGATGAGTAAAGATACATTATTACCTGATCTTCAACGAATTTTCTGGTTTTAGCATGGTGTGGAAGATATCTATATAGATGAAGAATTAATTAATCAATATGCTTGAGCATTAGCTTGGAATGTATATCTTATGCCTATGGATTACGTGTACTTTATTCAAAAAAAAAAAAAAAGGAGAACCATAGTCTCCCATATAAACCAAGAAAGGGCACACAACCATTCCCCTACTTTATATGTATGGGAAAGCTTAATTTCCGATCATGGTCTGGAATAGCACCATGGTCACCAATTGGATGGAGGGCAGAGATGGGTGCCTTAGCAACAAATCTTATCGGTTCAATGGTTAGGAAGCATTGGCATCTTCCTATGGTATTTGATTCAAGAGGTTATTACATTCTATAGAGTTTGCTTATAGCTATCTCATGCATGCATGTTTAGAGAGGAAAAAAAAAAGTGTGGGTTAAAATTATAAATCATTTATATTTTGGTATTATCTCTAAATTATTTTTAATTTAAAAGTATTAACCGATTATATTAACGGTGTATCAACGATACATCAACATATTTTTAAATTATTTACAATCACAAGACATTTGTGTAATATTATATTACATACCAAATGCAATAATAATTGAATATAAATAAAATAACTCAAAAAAGATCCAGCAATTTATGATTCCGATGAATTCCAACAATTGTGATAGCATCAAAATGATGCTCGGGACGTACACAAAATTTTTAAATTTTCAATTTCACTCAATAGATGGTTTAGAGTTTAAAAATTTAGATTTATGAATCTCATACACTAAGAAAGAGATTTATATAAACTCTCAACTATCAAAAAACCATTATAACCATAAAATTATCATTCTAAATTATTGTTAAACGTTATGAAAATACAATTAAATATTCCAATTGGAGAAACAAGATTAATTATGTAAAAATTTGAATGGAACATCAAAATCTGGTCAAATACATCCAAATTCAAATTTTTTCCATTTTTTATCACATTTAATATTTTTTTGTTATATTTTTCCCATTAACTTAATTTTAAATGTATTAATTCATGGAATTTGAACTTTAAAAAAAGTTCCTAATATTCTCTCACTTGACCCAATAAACTGATTTGAAATCAAAATTAAATCAATTTTGTATGAAAATAGAGTATATAAGTCACAGCGATAAATTCTCTAAAAATAAGAATTATCTTTCGTGTACTACATTATATTTTATTTTTTAATTTTATGATAATATTTATTTTATGAATAAACTCTACATTTATTTGGAATCCAAATTTGATAAATTTATTTCAAAATAATAACATATGCACAACTTTATTAAGAAAATTTAATTCTGTGTTTCATTTAAATAAGATAATAAACACATATTTACAATATGATCCATGAACCTACTTGGTGGCATGCCTTTATTTAAGAGATCGACTAACATACAATTAATGCTGATATGTTGGATTACAATTTCATTTTTCAACACTCTTTCCCTAATAACCAAATACTTTATGTCGATACGTTTATTTCGACTACCGCTCTTATTATTTTCAGACAAAAATATAGTATCTGAATTATTACAAAATACACATAATGACTTAGATATAGAATTTAAAACCCTAAATCCGGATATGAAACTCTTAAACTACAACGCGTATGACGTAATCTCAAAATCCGCTACGAACTTAGTTTCTATAATGGAGGTCGCAGTTAATATCTATTTAGTACTTCTCCACAATATAGCTCTACCAGCTATCATGAAAATATAACTTGACGTTGATTTCTGAAAATCAGCATAGCCGACAAAGTTCGAATTTGAGTATCTGACTACTTTCAAATTGTCGGTTTTTCTATATGTAAGTATATGTTTCTTGGTGTCTTGTAAATATCTCAACATCTTCTTTGCAGCCTTTTAATGTTCCAAACTCGGATTATTTTGATATCTACATAATATTCCTACAGCATGCGTTATATTAGATCTTGTACAAATTTGTGCATACATGAGAGTTCCAACAATGAAAGCATATAGTATGTTAGTCATCTGTTCCCTTTCCAAATCTGTCTTACAACACCTTTTTTGCAGCTTTTTAATGTTCCAAATCCGGATTATTTTGATATCTACATAATATTTCTACAGCATGTGTTATATTAGATCTTGTACAGATCTGTGCATACATGAGAGTTCCAACAATGAAAGCATATAGTATGTTAGTCATATGTTCCCTTTCCAAATTTGTCTTATGATATTGGTTCAAATTGAACATTTCTCATTTGACAATCAGAACTATATTTGGTAAATAATTCTCCATTTTGTATCTTTTAAACACTTTGTAGATATAGATATCTTGACAATCAGAACACTTTGTTGATATATTATAGGATCTATCTCGATATTTCTTTATGCTGATAACATAAAATGTATCATTTAAATCTTTTATCTCAAAGTTTTTAAAAAGAAATTGTTTTACCTCATACAACATTCTCTTATCATTGGTGGCAAGTAGTATGTCATCCACATACAAGACAAGAAAATAAAATCTATTCCCACTGACTTTGAAGTATATACATTGATCCACAATATTTTTTTCAAAACTGAATGAAACGACTATATTGTAAAATTTTACCATTGACGGGAGGCTTATTTCAATCTATATATGGATTTTTTAAGTTTGCACATCAAATGCTCACTAACACTAGAGGAGAATCGTTCAGGTTGACACATGTAAACCTTTTTCTCTAGTTCCCCATTAAAAAAGCCGTTTTCATACCCATTTATTATAATTTTCGGTCGAAATATACAACAAGTGCCATAATAATGTAGAGAGAATCTTTCTTAGATATCAAGGAAAATATCTCTGAATAGTCGAATCCTTCCCTTTAGATAAACCCTTTAGTAACGAGTCTGGTCTTATATTTTTCGATATTCCCTAATGAGTCTATCTTAATTTTAACGACCCATTTTACATCTGATTGGTTTTACCCCATCTGAAATTCCATATGATCCCAGATTTTGTTGCTTCTCATGGAGTCCATCTCGTCTTTCATGGCGCTTAGTTATAAGTTCAAATTCTTAGAATTCATAACTTGTGAAAATGTTTCTGGGTCATCTACGACTTCAATGTTATAGTTAGAGTTTTGAGTCATCGGGTATAGTTAACCTTCTTTCTGGGATAGATATTCTTAGTATAGGTTTAACATTCTCCGTAAGAGAAAATTGATAAACTTGATTTGGTTAACTATTTGTGAAACTTCTTGATTGTCACTTGTACCTTGATTTGTGTCCATAAGCACTTGAGGGTCATTTGAGACAATAACTAATTTGGTATTTGAAATTAAGAGGATACATGATAGATCTCTTTTAAGAATTAACTCTCGAAAGTTATCCCTTTCACTGGTCAAGTCATTTTTTAGAAATTTAGCAATTTTAGATTCCACAAATTTGGGATGATATGATGGATAATAAAACCGGTATCATTTGGACTTTTCGGTATAACTAACAAAATATCCACTCACGATTATTCAATCCAGTTTCTTTTCTCGTGGATAAACCCTTATCTCTGTAGAACAGCCTCAAATGCGAATATGTCTCAAACTAAGTTTCCAATTCTTAAATAATTCGAACAGAATTTTCGTTACTATCTCGATTGGAACCCTGTTTAGAATGTGCACTGTCATCTTAAGAGTTTCAGTTCACAAGAATTTAGACAGTTTGAACCTAACTATCATACTTCTAACTATATCAAGTAAGATCCTATTCTTTTTTTCAGTTACTTCATTCTGGTTAGGCGAACCAGACATGGTATATTGGGTAACAATCTTATTTTCTTGAAGGAATTTTGTAAACGGATCTAGTATTTGTCCATTTTCTATATATTTTTCATAGTATTCCCCACATTTTTCTGACTTCACTATCTTTATTTGCTTACGACATTGTTTCTCCATTTTTACTTTAAAAATTTTAAAGGTATCAAACGCCTTATTCTTATGATGAAAAATATAGTGATACATATATCGTGAATAGTTATTTATAAACGATGTGAAATAACTATGATCATATGAATTTATACATACATTACAAATGTCCATATGTATGATGTCAAACAATTCTAAACTTTTTCTGACACCTTTTTGTGTCTTATTGGTCTACTTTCCCTTAATGCAGTTCACATAACTATCAAAATCACTAAAATCTAGAGTATCAAATATCTCATCCTATATAAATTTTTATATTCTTTTTATGGAGATATATCCTAATATTCGGTACTACAATATGAAAAAATTTTCATCAATAACACTTCTTTTAATCATTGTATATATTACATTTATACAACCATTATCTTGTAAAGTAATAATATACAATTATTTAATAATATATTATAATCAGCGACATTTGAACCATAAAATAATATCATTTTATTAGTAAATTGGAAAAAATAATTGAATTGTACAAATTTTGAAATTGAAATTGACTTTCTAGAAAACTTAGATATATAAAATACTCTCTCCAATTTCAAAACACGTCCGTTTGCCAATATGAGTTCTTAATCTCAATGGTTTTTACTCGTGATCTTATCTTATTGACTGAACAGATAAATTGTTCATACTTTACTAGTTTCGTTAGGTTTTGCAAACCTTGCAAATACATTCATAATATGGATGATATAAATAGAATCAATTCACCATGTGTTATAAGAAATTTTAATCATGCAAAATTCATAACAAATTAATGAAATTTGCATACCTTTATTCTCAAACCACCATTTTGTACTTGACACAATCTTATTTCATATGTCCCTTCTTTTTACCAAAAAAATATCCGCATTCAATTTTGTGCCCTTTTAGTTTGTTTTGAACTTACCTTTCTTCTTTACTTGTATTGTCATATGTGCACTAGTAGAATTTTATTTTATCTCCATTAGCTGTCTTCTTTCCTCATGCATACACATGACCATCAATTTATTGATAGATTATTTCTCTTTATGTATATTGTAAGAAATCTTAAAAGTATCGTAGGGCTGAGAAAGAGTTTAGAATAAGGAAGGACTCGAACATTTCAACCTATAGGTTCTTTATTTGAGTCGTAATATACTGCATTCGCATGATATGCTCACGTACACCATGGACAGTAATGAGTCTCATGAAAGAGAATTGAATAATGAGAGTATTAGTCAAAAATTTCTCCAATACTTCAAATTACTCATCTATAATCTTAAAAAGAATACGGATATTGGTATGTTGGTTGATTGAGTCACCGATACTAGCTGAAATTTTGCTTTTTGTAAATATGATATTTAGGCGATTAAATCGTTCATATTTTTCAAAAGAGTCTTTTCATCTATAGAACTAGTATTGGTTACCGAAGGTGGTTTGTTTTTCCGTATAATATAGTTAATGTTCAAGCAGTTCAAATGGAGAAATATCATTTCCCTCAGCTCCTTATAAATCTCTCTATTCAAATTAGGAAAATCGGATTTTAAATTTATAGTTTGGAATACTACAAAATAAATAAATATGTTTAGTAACTATATGTGAAATATTTAATATTTGTCTACCAATATAAATATATGAAAATAAATTTATAATATAAAAATTGCCTGTGGGTTAAATTTATAATTTTATTAGACTTTTTTAAACTTATGATAAGATTTATAAAAAATAAATCATTTCCCAATACCTGTGGGTTAATTGAAAAACTACTAATAGATAGTCTTTTCTTGATTATTTTATCATTTTCTATTTAACTTTATAAGACGACTTTTTTAGTATATCATATAGATTTCCAGATATGTGGTAAATCATATGAAACCACTTAAAAACTAGCTAATTTTAAAATTATCCCCGTCTTTTTAATAGAACCAGTTTATACATGTATTAGATCAACCGTATTTATAGTATTACATAAAAAAAAGATTTCAACCAAATAAACTATTATTGAAAATAATTATTTTGATATCTTATCTCCCATTTTATTATTTTCATGAAACAAAATTTTTGTGAGATAAAATTTATTATATAAAAATAATTTTCATGATAAAATCTATAATATAAAAATTACATGTGGGCTAAATTTATAATTCTATTAAATTTATTTGATTTTATGATAAGATTTATTAAAAATAAATCATTCCTTAATACTTATAACCTAATTAAAAAACTACCAATAGTTAGTATTTTCTTGATTATTTTTTTTTTCTATTTAACCCTATAAGACGACTTTTTTGGTATACTAGATAGATTCTCAGATAGATAGTCGGTCACATAGAACCGCTTAAAACTAATCAGTTTTAAACTTATCCCCGTCTTTTTGATAGAACAAGTCTATATATGTACTAGATCAACCGTATATAGAGTCTTACATAGCAATTTTAACTAAGTAAATTACTATTGAAAATAACTATTTTGATTTCTTATTTCTCATTTTATTATTTTTATGTAACAAAAATTTCTGTAAGATAAAATTTATTATATAAAAATAATTTTCATGACAAATTTATCGTTTTCCTAATGTGATAATGTTTTTATATATAATTTTTTATTTAATTGTGACTGTTGTGGTTAAACTCTAATTAATTTTAAAAATTATATTGATCACAAGTATAATAATATTAATTAATTTTGCTATGGTAAAATGCATAAAATTATAATTAAATTATAATTAAATTATCTAATACATTTCATTAATTTTGTACCTCCTCTTATATACAAAATATGTCTAAAATTAATTTTATGCAAGATTTTCTAAAATTTGGATTTAAAAAATATTTTGAAAATTTTATCAAAATTTTCAGCCTAAAAAATATTTTAATAATTTTATATATTCCCTTATATACAATATTATTTTAAAATTAACTTTATGTATAATTTTTAAATATGATGTTTCAAGTTTTTATTTATTGATTTATTTAATCCAAATGTCTAATATGAAACATTTCAAAATTTATTAGATCTTTTAAAAAATATTATAAGGATTTGATTGTAATAATTAATAAAAATTCAAAAATCATGGGATTATTAAAAATTTTAGGACAAGACCATAATTTTTTAAAAAATACATACCAAAATGCATTCAATGAGAAGACAATAATCGATCAATCACAAGACATTCAAAATACAATATATGTGATGGATGTTTGATCATTCAATCACAATTTATAAGGTTTTAATTGTTCACATGTATCGGCTATCTTAACACATTGAATGTTTGAAGTCACCCGAAAGATCTCTGGTGATCAGAGTTCCGTCTTAAAATACATGAATGTTCCAAATTATTTTTAAAAACATGATTTTGATCGTAATCATACAAGAACTTCAATTTTGGGCTCAATTTTTGATAAAATTAAGATTTTTTGGACCAAATATTCAAAAATCTGAAAATCCTAATTTTTAAAAAATTTTCAAATTTGCCAAAATATTGAAGGCATATGATAAAATTGCTCTGATACCAAATATAATATTATATTGCATATTAAATGCAATAATAATCGAATACAAATAAAATAATCCGAAAAATGAATCTAATGTATCTCTAGCTATTTGCGATCCCAACGAGTTTCAATGATTGTGATAGAATAAAAATGATTCTTGGGACATGCACAAACCTTCTAAACTCTCAATTTTCACTCAATAGATGATGTAAAGTTTAGAAATTTGGATTATAATTCAATACACTAAGAGGGAGTTTATATATGCTAGTGGAATTAAATCGAAAAAGAGAAAATGAAAATGGAGACTTTATTGCTTGAGCTATATGTGAGGAACACTATGCTACACTAAAGTATTGTGCTAACTAAATCTAGACCAGACATAATAATAAACTATATTAATATTTTTTTATAATTAATCAGTATTTAAAATCATATTTTGATTTATTAACTTCAAGTTGGATCCAATTTAGAGAAAAACTCTTATAACGTAATTTTTTTTATTCATAAATTTCAAATTTGAAATTGGGTTAAGAAATTTAACACTCTTATTCACTTCGTGTCATCCTTGTTGCAAGAATAGGATATTCTTCGGTTCACTCTCTCCTCCTTTCATCATCTTCTTTTTCTTCTTTATTTCTTTTTACTTAACTACCGATACCTAAAAATCAAACTAATTTGATTTAGATAATTATATAATTCAATTTAAGGGTCGACTCTCCCAATATCAATTTTCTATTTATAAAATTTAAATTCGATATCTTAATTAAGAGAATTTAGTGTCTTATCACTAAATTCGATTTTCCTTTCTTTTACTTACAAATCCTTAATTTTTCTCTTCTTAAAATCTTCAAATAGTGTGCAATTAGTATTTTCAAAACAAATAAAAATTTACATTTTCTTTTTACAGGTAGGGCTAGTCATTAGTGAATAGCTCATCTCTCATTGTCAAAGGAGTACAAATCTAATTTTTAGGCTTATTTATTTAATCAGTCGAGTTTTTTAAAAAATACTTTGAATTTATTTTAAAAAATAGGCTTATTTATTATTGGACGCGTTTAAAAATCTGAAACGTGGACTAGCCCATCGGTTCGTTTTCGGCTCTGGGCTACCGGCCCACAACCCATTTTCCTGACCCCGACCAGTAATTATAATGGTAATCGCGAACCCTAAATCCGACGGTGGAGAATAGACTACCTACAAACTCTTAGTTACAAAAGCCTTAGCTTATTTTCTTCTTCTTCTTCTGTTTCATCACCGCATTTGCTCTCTTCTTACAGACTCGCGCACGCTTCAACTTTCTCTCCCCCATCTGCCAAAATGGTGCTCTCTCTCTCTCTCTCTCTATCTATCTATCTTATCTTTACTTGGCTTCGATTTATAAAACTTATGTGATTTTGTGATGTCTGTGTTTAATTTGCTATAGCCGTTCAAGCGATATGTGGAGATCGGGAGGGTTGCTCTTGTCAACTACGGCAAAGATTATGGCAAGCTCGTCGTCATCGTCGACGTCGTCGATCAGAATCGGGTATTGCTCTCTCTCTCTCTCTCTCTCTCTCTCTCTCTCTTTCTCGCCTCTCTCTCTCTCTCTCTCTCTCTCTCTCTTATTTATAAGCTCAAAACTTGGAATTCGTAGATCTTTATAAGAAATGTGAAATTTGTTTGTTGTACACGAAATTATTATTATTTTTGTTTTTATTGGTGTTTATGTGACCGTCGCGGATAATTTCTTAGTTAAAATGACACTGGGTTTGGAGGAGTGTGATTTGATTTGAAATAGGTTGTATTGTCAAATCTTGTGAATGCATTTGTTTGTCATTCACTGCAAAAGCATGTTCAAATCCCCTGCCTTATTCTTATTTCTTTTAGGAATTTAAGGTTATAATCAATTGATCATAAACTAGAGAAGCTTCACCAAAAAAAAAAAAAAAACAAAGAAAGAAAGAAAGAAATATCTAATTCTCCGGAAAGAATCAATTGAAACTAGATAAAATCTATATTCTTTTTTTTGAATATAAATTTTGAAATTCTAAAAATATAGAAATATAATAGAATAGATTCATTTTTCATATTGGAAATTGTAAGATGTTAGCCGTATGACAAACTAAATGAATGGAAATGGTTGTAATATTATCAAAGCAAGGGTTATACCATGGCTGGGGTTGGACCACTATTAAGGGTTCTTGCCATCACCGTTTGTGCAAATGGTCTTCTTTCTACACTTCCAAAATTGTGCATCTTTGTGTCATCTCCAACATGATTTGATAGTTTTCTTGTAAGTTTGAATTTTTTGCTGTGTTTGTGTTGTGTTATGTCTGTCAGTGAGTGCTATATGGAGCATCATATGCTCATTTTTCTTCTCTGGAAAAAGTATTGGTGTGTTAAATTCTAATTCGAAGCCTGAGTAGGGTTTGTTTTCAAAGAGACAAGTGTTTTGTAGGCTGTGGATGTTGATTTGTGAGACCTCAGTGCATTGCTGTTTCTATTGTCAACTCATACATGACAAGTCTTTGTAGCATCCCTATGGGACTGGATTATTTTAAACTAAAAGTGTGGCTTATATTAGATTTGACGAAATGGTGTTCCCTTCTTTAGGGAAGAAAAAGGAAGGGCTATTCTGTGAATGACTAATCAGGCCATATTTGAGTTGTCTAAACTGTTTATATTGGAGTACTTCTGAACTCTTGTTTATGTCATTATCTATTGATGTGATGAAAACATGGAAATTCTCCATGGTTTGAAAACTTTTTCATTTTACTTCAGTCCGATTTCTGTAGCCTTTTTTGTTTTGCTTGCTGGAATTTTTCTGAGTTCACTTGTTGACTTTCAATATGTAATTGCATTTACTAGCATGAGAATGGTTATTGAGATGTCATTTTTTTGCCATCTTCCCGTGAATACTTTGCAGGCTCTTGTTGATGCCCCTGACATGGTCAGATGCCAAATGAATTTCAAGAGGCTTACGCTTACCGATATCACCATTCAAATCAAGAGGGTCCCCAAGAAGAAGGATCTTATTGCTGCCATGGAGGCTGCTGGTAGGATGTTTATTCAAGAGATGTTTTAAAATTTTTCCTTGGATTTCTGTTTCTAAATTTGACTTGATTATGTTGCAGATGTCAAGAACAAGTGGGAGTCTAGTTCCTGGGGAAGGAAGCTGATTGTCCAGAAGAGAAGGGCTGCTCTTAATGATTTTGATAGGTTCAAGCTCATGTTGGCAAAGATCAAGGTATGCTACACTGCATTTTGTGTGCCTTGATGGGATAGCTAGGGCATATTGTTCTTCACACTTTAAGGATGGGATAGCAGCCTGCATAAATGCACTTAGATAGATGATCATGATGTCGTGTGATTGTATTTTTATTCCCATTATCTATGTTTTTGCTCTTTTTTGGTTGATGAGGTCTCTATGTGTTGCGATACTTTGTGCTATGTATGTGGTTTTTGTTTTTTTTTTTTTTTTGCTTTTTAATAAAATTTTACATGCTCTATGTTTGCACTTGCAGAGAGCTGCAGTGGTCAATCAAGAACTTGCCAAGCTGAAGAAGCAAACTGCATCTTAGGCATTTTAATTTATCAAAAAATTTCCAATTTTGTTGAGTAGTCTTCAAGCTGTACCCTGGATTATGGTTTTTTTTTTTTTTTTCTTTGTGATTAATTTGGAGATTCAGGTCAATGATACTTAATGATGCAAGTGTTGGCTTTGATTGGATATCCATATCTTCTATATCTGGATGATTAATTGATGGCATTAATGATTTGTAAAAGTCTTCTTTTTGGCATACTTTAACAGGGTTTGGCAGTTATAGGTTTGAACCAGACTTGATGTTTCAATTTCTCACCTAGGAAACACCCATGATTTGCAGTGTTGAGATACCCTACTTGAAAACTCTCTCTATCTCTCTATCTCTCTCTCTGGTTTACGATTGGAGAGAAGGCCAAGAATTTGTTGAGATATCCCAATTAAACTCTCTCTCACTTGGGTTAACGGTGCGAGCGAGAGAAGTCGAGGTTTTATTCCTCTTTCAAAAATCATAGGATATAAGATGTTCTTATCCGGTTTGACAGGGTTGTAAGTTGTACATATGTGGATCAGATTTTAGTGAAAAACCGTTTTGAATTCATTTTGGTTCATAATTAGGCTGGGGAAATGGGCATTTTGTAATTTGATGTAGGAAAACATCACCCCCCCATGACTCGTATAATTCTGATGTGACAAATAATCACACGCATGTTCGCTACACTAGCTAGGGATTTGGAGTTGGCAGATGTTCCATTCCACCTTCACCGTTATTCATGGAAGGTAGTATACGCTGTTTTGTTTTGGTTTTTTTTTTTTTTTTTTTTTTTTTTTTTTGGTTTTTGTTTTGTTATTGTTACTTTGGGGGGGGGGGGATGTATTGTATTGAGACAAACCGGCGGAACAGCCAATCAAACAAACGGAAAGTTTAGGTTATGGCTCATGACGACCTGCATGGCTGGCCTACAGTATGGCGTAGGAATTTTTCATTAATTTGAGAAATTGAGGTCTCCTGTTTGTATTGATCCATAATGACAACATAGCTGATATGATATATGACAACATAGCTGATATGATATATGATAATGAAAACGAATCGCCCCAGTAGAATTGAGTATTAGATTACTTGACTAACTCTTAGGTTTTAAACTTAATAAAAAATATTACGCCGAGAGAACTATTATTTAAATAGAACTCCCACAAACATTCGAACCGAATTAATCAGAGTATAATTCTAGATAACAATGATAAGAATTAAAAAAAAAAAAAAAATCCACTCTTACAGCTGGAGAGAGATATAATTCCGGGATGGTAAAAAAGAATGAATGCAGCCTATCCACGGTTTTGGTAGAAATTAAAACATTACCAAAGCTGTGGATATGAGAGGTAAGAGCTCTCATCTATGAAGGCAGCCAAGTCTGTTGGCGTTCTCGGATTGTTTACTATAAAAATAATTGCTATGGTGCGGAAAGCTACGAGGTAAGCCTCCAAATTAACTCTTGCTTTTTCCAAATTTGATATCAACCCCAGAGTATTTGGCGGCAAGATTGGATAAACAATCTCTATCGAGTGGTTTCTCAATTGTTTTGATCAATTCGTGGATTGTGGATTTCAGGTATCTTCTTCCATCGCCCTGATTCCACAGGACTTCAAGAATTTTCAGAGGAAAGATTGGTGCAGGTTGAGCGATCCATCTTCTACCGTCTAACTCCATTCCATTTAACCTGCATATATGTAAATAAATTATATATATATATATGCACTTAGATTGAAATATATGAGGAAAGATGGAAATGTTCTCGATTGGGATGAAAAGGAAGAAGAATGTTACAACATACTTATTGAGAATGTTCAACATATTGGGCCATTCCTCAATTGAAAAATGCACGTCAGCAATGGCATCTCGTCCCTTTAGCCGGTACTGCATTTGGTTGATTTTCCCACATGACTTGCAAATGGATAGAACTTGACGCGATTTCTGGTTTATATTTGAAATTCTAACTACTGTTGTTCTTGGAGGATCAATTCTGTAGATTAGCAGCTGCTTTCCAAGAACACATATTGTGTATACTGAAAGGGCCCGCTCCTTGGCATCTCCCATCTGCACAATGACAATTCACGACTTATAAGAACCAGCAATAGTAAGGTTTCTTGCTAGAAGACACATTTAAGAGATTCTTGTCAGAAAGTCCTCGGGCACCAGATGATTTTACCCTCTTAATGGGTGGTTTCACTTACAGCAAATGTTCAGCGGATAAGCACAAGTACCCTAGTAGGTGAAGCAAATCCCATAGTGGCACTGTAAATTTCTCCTACAAAAAACATATGCCTAATCTGCATTCCTTTCTATTAGGTTTCAAAGCAAGCATAATGGTAATGTTTTGATCATATTAGAGTAGAATACAACATGGATCAAGTTTAAAACTTTATTCAGACTGGTGATGGAATATAATGCATATGCAGCGCTTTGGTGCAGTTTGTTGGCAGATCACATATTCTTGAGGGCTGAGAGCAAACGATAAGTAGAAAAAAGCTGGTAAAATGATGGTTTTAACAATGCGTGAGATCAGAAAAGAAAATGGTATTTTGAAAAGAAAGAACCCAAAATATTGACTAGAAAAAGAAATACTAATAATAAGAGAGTTTTAAAAGTGATGGAGAGGTTAAACTCCACAGAGATGGTTTTCATTATTTCAATCCAGCTGAAAGGAATTTTGACATTATCATGGATAAAATTAGGATGTACAAATTTCATGGAGGAATGTTTCGGAAAATTGTGGCATCACAAAGTTTCAAAACTAAAAATATACAGAATTACTGTAAGTATGTGAATATTTCATGGGATTGAGTGCTGGACAACTAAGCAACAACGATAATAAGCATAAGCATTACATAGATTAAAATGCTAAGGTGGATGAATATTTTGACAAAAGAAATAATTAGAAACAAATGTATGAAAATGGTTTGGTATATGACCAATTAAAAATATGAGGAAGAAGAGAGATGGTTTGGCCATTAGTAAATAGAAGCAAATTTAAGGTACCTCGGAACTAAGAGAAGAAAGTATGATATGAAATGCATAAAAGCCATATGTTGACCTTGACATAATGGCGTATTTGGCCTTAAATAGAGTGGAGAAAAAGGAAAGGGACCAATCAAGTTGACTCAAGGTAATTGGGATTTGTGAAATAAGGCACATAAGGCTTGGTTAAGTCAAAGATAATGAATGGCATGAACCTTTGCCATCAATATAGAAATCTTAGAATTTTTTGTGGGTCGGATGGCATCCTGTTGAGTTGAAAACTAGTCCTTGATCTCTCTTACAACATTTGTTTAGTTTTAAAGGAGCCCTATTGAAAATAGATAAGAGAAAATAACACACTAGATGATTTCAGGGGCTTTTATTCTCAGTATGGGGGCAATAGGTGCAGAGGCAAGTTTTAAGCCTCAAAACAAGTTTGCAGGGGAAAAAAATGCAAAAAGTGTGAAGAAAATGTGT
This sequence comes from Dillenia suffruticosa, assembly GCA_033439265.1. NCBI lineage: Eukaryota > Viridiplantae > Streptophyta > Magnoliopsida > Dilleniales > Dilleniaceae > Dillenia > Dillenia suffruticosa. The sequence continues at coordinate 16,339,589 of JAVTVX010000001.1, forward strand.
TCCTACATGAACTTCTCAAATGAGACATTCATATTGAGCCCAAGACAGCGTATAGGTTCTGAAGGACCATGAAGCATGAACATTCATTTAGAAAGTCATTGTAAGAAACAAAGGCAATGTCAAGGATAACAGCAGATAATATAAATGACATTTAAACACTAGTTGAACAAGTAAAGAAACCCACCTCAAACTCCACATAAGCAACAGAACATGATGAACCAAAGAAAATGCCAGATATGCTTCCATATATAGATAGTGCTTCTTTCAGGTGACATGAGTTTATATTATGAGCCAACCCTTTGATCATTACTGTTCTACTAGGATTCTTCACTAAAGCAACTGGAACCTCCAAATCAGTGATATGGCATGATATGTCATCAGGCATGCATTTGGAGAAAGAAGTATGTTTCCCCTTGGTATCTGTGTCTTTAATCACCTGATCAGTCCTTGTAAGAGCTTTCTTTAAACCTTCCTGCAACCAAAAGGAAGAGGGAAAAAAACATTTTAGAAAGAGTATGCCTGGTGTTCTGTACAATTGATATATGACATTAATCAGCCTGTCTAAAAACATTAGGAAAAAAATTCTCATTTCATCCATTTTGGTGGCACGATAAATCTAATTTCTGCAATCTGGTTCATGTTACAAACTGCAAAACTATGTACAATATTTAAATTGCAAAGGCTTGTTCGGATGAAAGAGGAACCTGTGGTGTTGGTTCAGGCTTGCTAACACCATCTAGAACACTTCCTGCATCTTCCTTGCTCATGGATTTGGCACCTATTATACTTAAGTTCTTGGTACTTGGCTCTCCTTCACTTTCAGAGAAACCACCAAGTCCTTTTCCAGTGTTGCAGACATTTGATATCATTTTACAGCCTTTGTGAGAACTTTGCCTACTAGCCAGAGACTGGGCCTCCCTTTTGGGGCAATTATCAGATCTTTTATCTGTTCCAGTAGGTCTAACATCATCAGGAGATGTATCATTTGGTTGAGAGAAAGGTAGCACACTGATGTAATCAAGAAAGTCATTAATGGCATCATTTGTTGCTGCCTTCTTCCCAGTTAAATCTCCGGAATTACTTAAAATTCTATCAGGTGCCCATTTATCACCTTCATTGTTGGAAAGAATTTTTTCTCGTTGGTTGACCACGTGTTTATCAAACAGATCCTCTCTTTTACTACCAGATAAGTCAGGCAATTCACCACCTTTAGAGCATGGTTGATGACCAAAGGAAACAGTCATGTCCTGGAGGGGCATGGCACCATTTCCTGCTGCATCCTTTTTTTCTAAACCATCTTTTTCATAGGCTACAATTTCTTGTTGTCTTAAACGTGACAAAAGCTCATTCCCAGAGTCCTGGTCACTGACTGAATGTGCTAATGTATTAAAAATTGCCTCAATTTTGGTTTTCTTGTTACTTTTCTGCATCTTTAAAATGCCTGGGCCCACAGAAGAAATATCATCACTAGTATATGGCGATACATTTGGCAACATATTTTTCTCATCACTGTGAGAACCCATTTGCAGTTCTGATGATTGAAATACAGTCACAAGCTCAGAAACTTCTGCGTCTTCTGAGTTATCATGTTTTGCTCTAACCTCAGAAGCTGTCACATCACCTGTAATTCCCTCAGAAGTTTCATTTTTTGTCCTTGTGCCAAAACTTTCATCACATTCAGTGCCAGTAACAGAGTAAGATTTTAGACCAATTGCATCCTTGCAACTAGAACCTGCAGAAGCATCTTTGTGGGCTATAGCATTATCTGTCACAGCCACAGATTTCGATGCTTGAACAATATTCCCAGGAAAATTAAGTTCAGTTTTATCTCTATCATGCTGCATATTTAAACTATCAGAATTTGTTGAACCCAGTGAATACTTGGCAGAGTTGACGTTGCATGTGGTGCTTGTTGCAGAAATCTGGCATTCCATTTCAGGCACAGCTTTGCATGTTTGAGTTTTATTTTCAGGCTTCCCAGCATCAACATGATCACTTTCTGTAAGCAGGTCAGAAGCTGTGGCATTGTGCCGATGTTCTAATGTTGCAATCAAGCTGGGTTTCTGAGTTTGATCATTTCCAAGCACCATTTCTTTCTGGTTGATAAAAACATTCAATGATCCCCCAAATTCGGCTCTGATTTCTGCTGCTTCAACATGGTCTCCTAGCTTTCCTTCTGTAAAACTAAGATTCAGAAGTCAGAAGAGAGAAAAAGATAGAGAGAGTAAATAATAAGATATCAACAGAATACACTGCAAATCTACAGGATTTGGATACTTGAGGTACCATTTATATCAAGAAAGTAGAAGAGATGGGGTTTCAGTTTCTCGACATGTGCTTAAAGGCCCCAGGATCAAGCCTCCCCAGTACACTCGGTAAAATATTCCATTTTTATAAGGACAAGAGTGCTAGTTAAACTTGAAGACCAATTTAATTGGTATAAGGACATGAGATTCTCTTTTCTTTCAACTACATATCAGTATCTAGGCCTTTAAAGTCTCATCCCATTATTCTCCTACTCTTACTAACTCCTATAACATTTTCAAACCAAATGGAGTCATTGCTTTATATTGGACAACATTCATCAATCCTTTTTCCCATAAGGGAGAAATGCTATAGGTAACAAGATACTGCGACTCAGAGTGTATGAGTGAAAATGTTTTGTGAACCAAGAAAGCAATATAGAGAAAGATTTGGCAAAATCAAAATGTCAAAAAAGTCAAAAGCTTTATACGAATAAACAGAAATAGCAAACAATTATTTTCACACTCAAATCCAGTTTTCATAAAAAAAAATTCTCCAACTTTACATCCTCCAGACCACATAAAAAAAAAAGGAAAAACAGTTGCACAAAAAGGCCAAAGTTTTCAAAGCCATAGCCCATATCCAACCTAAATTGCAGGGTTGTAATAAATATTTAACATTCATTCTTTATTATTTCTGCATAAAATGCATCTATTCACCAAAATACAACCTTTTTCTCTGCAGATTATTCTATTATAAGTGTCCCAAGAAACTGTAAAAGAAAAATGAAAAAAAAAAACACTTGGAAGGAACATTTGGATTTCAGAATGACTTTTTAGAATCCTACATCCTTCCTCCATGCCAGCACCTTATAAAAGGATCTGGCCCTAAAGGATTACAAACTTTTAACTGTCCAAAAAACCTTACCCTTAACTTCACATTAACCCCAAGTTATATGAATAAATTGTAAATGCTCCTATCAAGAGAATTAAGTAACAAGATTTAACTCCAAGGACAACCAAAGGCTTATGCACCAACTCGGGAAACTCCATATCATCGGTTTCTGCATACCAAGTTCAACTCCCTTTGGACAACACTTCCTCTGCCTTCTGTCAATGTGAACAAATAATTTGAAATCCTCAAAGCTGAGGAAACATAATACATGCATCTTACCAAGCTCCACAACATTCTCTTCCCTATTAACAGCCTTCTCTCCAACACACCATTCTACAAGCCCTAGACTTATCCAAACTGACACCCATAACCTGTGAGCTTTCACAACCAACAAAGAATAATCCCCCCCCACACACTTGGCAAAGCAAAAAATATATTTGATTCCTTTATAAACCAATTTTGTCCCTCGTAAACCTCTCCCAAGAGGTTAAGGTATGACTATGAAGAATGAAAGTAATAGTTTCCAGCAAGATCTTTTGGAGAAGCAGTGGTTGTGGAGGCATTGTAGTTGGGAGGAGATAGAATACCACAAATTACAGGGATGGGATAAAGCTCCTGGGCTGCATTATATTTTCGTAGGATTTGGTGGCAATCATTAGAATGACAAAGAAACAATTAAGTTAAAAGGACATGTCGTACCAAAAAGTGAACGTTTTAGATATTCTGGATCCATCATTGAAAGTGATTGCAATATAAATGGAGATGTAAATTATAGGATTTAAACGGGTTGAATGAAATGGAGAAGTGTATTTAAAATTCTTTGCGATCATTCGATACTATTGCAGTTGAAGGGGAAGTTTTATAGAATCGTAGTCCAAGTATTGGGCCTTTAAATAATAACTAGAGCATAAAATGACTGTTATTGAAATGAAAATGCTCAATGAATGTGTGGTAAAATAAGAAAATATATGAAAATGAGAGAGTATTGCTCAAAGTGGTTTGGACATGTGTAACGAAGAGCCAAAGACACACCGGTTAGGAGGAGCGAAACCTTGAATATAGGAAATTAGTGAAACATTGGGGTAAACCATTAAAAATTTAGATACAAATCATCCATAAATAGGGAAATTGGTTTAAAAGGATTTCAATCTCTAAATGCGATGCTTCCCATGTAATAGAATCGATATCAATATATTTATTTGTCATACTTTTCAGGACGAGTTTGATTTGGAACTTGATGATACTGACTTGATAACTTGGCCTTACAGTATGATTTCTGATAGAAGTTTGACATTCGTTTGTAGTGATGAATGATATGAAAAAAGGAAGTTGGATTATTTCTGTAGATTCGTTGGGAAGCCACAAAAGGCAGAAGCTTGCAGTCTCTTTAGATTTGTATAGGATTGGTATATAAAATCGATATATATATTGTTTAACCATAGACTGGACATCAGAAGGACAAGATACACGGTAACCTTAAGAAAGCATAACATAGTCAGATGCTAAACATGATACAACTGCTGTAATTAGCCAGCACTATACACCAGTGATTTATATCTATTGACATTTTAAAAGTGTTAACATAGGAGAGAAACCGAAATCACAGATGAAGACTTGTCCGGTATCTAAAATAAAATGGCTCCATTTTGACATATGCTAATCAACAACGTGCATCGAAGTGGCACCGTGAAACGAAATCTGAAACCATTTCTCCCAATACTAGAAACGAATTCCTCTTGGCTAATTGCAATTTAATTATATTAAAATTTCATTAGTTTCAATTTTAAGAAAAAAGTATTCCATTTTCAATGTATGTTTACGCACAAATGCAAATAAGATTTTTCCATTTTATGAGACATCAAACAGCCCATTAGATGACCAAACAGTATTAGCACACATTTGAACAAAATTTCATAGGAAAGTGATTAATTTAGACAAAATTTTCTCCTTAACAACTTGAATATGGAATGGAATGATCAACACCGCTAGAAAAAAATAAATAATAAATTTAAGAAATGGGATTTTAAGGAAGACCTGACTTCTTTGATTCAGCAGCACCAACATTCCACTTATGTGCTGCCTCTGAATTCTTGGACTGAGATTCAAACTCACTATTGAAAGAAGCAGAATAACGACGTGTCCTTGGTTTCTCAAACCCTGTAGCAAGTTCTACACTTCAATACCCAAATCGAGAGGGAGAGAGAGAGAGAGAGAGAGAGAGAAAGAGAGATTTGAATGGATTTTGGAAGTGGGTTTTACCTATTTTGAGAAAACGCAGTCTTGTTTTGCCAGGAAGAAGGCGATAGAGAACCATTTGCAGAGCTCCGTGGGAACCGGGAAGAGAAAGGGGAGGGGGTTTAGCAAGTTTTTTGAAGAAAAATGCTTGGGGATTAGAAAAAAGTCACTTTAGGTTTTTACCCAAAATAAAAAACACAATTCATATTTTCGCCCATAGGTACTATGATAAAATTTGTTTTATCAGATTACTCAAAAAGGTTTGAGGCATATGGCAAATATGCAAATGGTTCGATTAAAAGAAATATATATATATATTAAGTAGGAATTTACATAAAATTGGAATATTTAGTTGAAGGGCTGTCGGACAGATTTTTTAGTTACAAATCATTTTGAAAAGACAAAAGTTTTTAAATATAAATATCACTACAAAAATAATATTAATTAAAATTTTTTAATAAATTTAATTTTTTTTAAGCGACATTAATATGATTCAAATTTTATTCAAATAATTTCTCAAAAAAAATCTCACATTTAAATTAAGATTTTAAAGTCAGCATATCAAATGGCTCTTTATATTAATTTAGTCATAAATAAAAAAAAATTATAAGAAATAAGAAGCAAGACAAAATAAAGTATAGAAAATTAAAAGAGAGAGAGAGGGGGGGGGGGGGAGAGAGAGAGAGAGAGAGAGAGAGAGAGAGAGAGAGAGAGAAGAGAAAACGGGGCAAAACACCGATGCCGGAGTTGAAGCGGAAAAAATTGACTCGAGAGGATCGCGCATTTCGATAGCACCATTTTGAAATATATAAACTATAATATTGTTAAAATAATTTAATTTAATATCCACGAAAACAAATATTCAACGACATGACATGAAACTAACAAATTCATGAATCACTTTAATATAAATTAAGGTAGTATATGGTTCACACTCAAAAAACAAAATTATGGTATTCGTGTCTGCAATGCATGTAGCAATCTGAAACAAAATAAATCGAAAAGTTATTGCATTGATGGATTGTTCCTTTGGTTCAAGCTAAAGAACACCTATTTCCAATAGAAATATGAAAAACAAATATATATATATATATATATATATATATATTTATCAAATTAAACCCCTTTTTGAAGTGCCAATCAGCTCATGATTACATGATTACTTAATATCCAAATCATGTGTTTTCCAAAATTAAACTTGAAGGGGGAATTTTCAATCAAAGATCGTAAGATAGCATCAAAATTCAGCTTAATAAAGACCTTTCTAACAAACAAAAAACTTAAAAATTTAAAATTACAGTAGAGAGAGAAAATATAGTGGCAAGTTCTTGGGAGTCAAAAGGTTTAAGACAATTGCTACAAGCGTCTTCATGAGTGTCATCGATAGCGCCATAAAAGGACGATGAGTCTAAACATGATCGGTGGAGATAGAGAGTGAAATGAGTCCGTCATTGCAGTGCATAGAGAGAGAGAGAGAGAGAGAGAGAGCGAATTTGTTTAGAGAATGAGGGAAAGAGAGGAAAGATAACAGAGAGAAAAGTGGGAAGAGCCGATGAGTTTTAATTCAAGTGGTATATTTCTTTCTCTCATATAATAGATTCATATTCGAGTTTCATTATCTAAAAAGAAAAGAGAATAATGGGTGGAGAGAGAGAGAGAGATAGAGAAAAGAGACAGAGTCAGAGAAAAGAGAGGAATTGTAGGAGAGAGGAGAGAGAAAAGGGAAACCCCGGTTCGATATCATTCGAACTCCATCGATTCCCTCTAGATCTGTTGTTGCCATCTCCGATACAGCTCTTCACCTAGTCAAACGATTGGGGAGAGAGACGGGAGAGATGAGGAATTTCAGAAATTGAGAAAGAGAGAGAGAGTTGAAGGACAAACGGTTGAATGATGGGTTTTAGAGATAGGTTTTGTTCAAAATCCATCATTTTAATTGGATTTCATAAAATCTAAAATACGATAATTTCATTCTCATTCTCATTCTCTCATTTCTATTTTATTAATCCAAATAATTAATATGAATTTTATTTTCATTCCTAAAATTCATATCTTTTAACAAAACAACTCCCGATTTATTCACCTTATACTCGCACATGTAGGGGTTGGGGGCTTGTTAGGGAAGAGAGAGAAAATCAAATAAACAAATCCATTGTTAATATTATTTTTCAAATGTCACATTAATATTTTATTAATTTACTTTCAAATTATTCTCGATGCAAAAAATGAAATGATTATATGTGACTTAAGATGTGAATAGTCAAATTTTAATAATGAATAATTTAAAAATGATTTCAAGATAATAAGTATTTATACGTTTAGTAAATAATTAAGATAATGATCTTTATCCTCTTTTTTATTTAGTTATTAAATGAGTGGTAAGGTTTGAAATTAAATTGATTCATCACATAACATTTAATATATAAAACTTTATATATTTTCACTTAATATATTATATACACAATATTCCCTTTCTCTCCCAAACAAACAAGTTCTAAAATTATAATCTCTGTAATTCTAGGAATCATCCATGTCTTTTGATTTACAACTAATATAAAATTATAGATATTTCAAATGTTGTGTGTATCAAGAGTCCCACCCCATTTGCACAAGAAACCTAATCTTTCTAACAATTCAGTTCTCAGCATACTAAGTATTACCCTATCTTAATTCTCCCTTTTTGCACATGATATTCCCACAGAACTCCATTTTCTCAGGCACTCTTTGTGACCCTCCATTCTCTATATCCCCCAATGCCTCTACTCTTTCCAATTCCTCTCTTTCATCAAACACCATCCTCATCGCAATCTTCACTGCTTTCGTGACTGTCCCTTCCCCCCCCCCCCCATATGCTGCCGCCAGCACGTACTCCATCTCGCTTTTGGTTTATGGGTGCTAAAATTTGACGTCACTGAAATGGGCGATTATTTAGGTAGATTGCTTGAAACCAGGGATGCGGAACGATGACATTTTGGATGTAGGCGAGATGGCATCTTCAACACTTGGTGTACGGTTCCCAGGAACAGAAGTAGGCTACCTTAACGTCTGTTGCCCATGCCATGAAGTCACCGACGTCATCAATTGTGAGTTTTCGAAGTGCGATTTCGTGATTTTGATCCATCTTCTGTGGGTTTTTTTTTTTTTTAAGATTTGGGATTAGGGTTTGTGGGTTTTGTCGACGGAGCTCAATTGGTATGTCTTTGGAGAACATACAACTTTTGAACGAAAATGCCCTTGGTTGAGTGGTGGGAGATAGGGTTGTTTTGGGGAATGTGGATTTTTGTTGCTAGGGGTTGATATGGAATAACACGTGGTGCTGATCTAGCTAGCAAGTGGACCTGATTCATCTGACATGTGGCACTAACTGCATGGAAACGATGGCTGACAGTATCACATGGAGCTGATGCATCGTACAAGTCAATGAAATGGTAGAAGTGTTGGCCACATGCAGCCGTAGGTGGACAAGTTGCTGACCTGTGCGCACATGCATGCTTCAGTGGATTGGTGGCTGAGGTGTCCGCCACGTGGACTCTGGGGTGGCGTTGTAGCTCACATGTGGACTACGTATGGTCTGAGGTGGATAATTCGCTCACGTGTTTGATGTGTGTTGGGTGAGCTGTACATGTGGATACTGGCTGAATTTACACCACGTGGAAGCTGAGCCGGAGAAGCACTTGATTTGTCCGCCATTTGTATGCAGAGGTGGAAAGTTCTCTGACATTTGAGTCCACGTGTTGTTTTAGATGGACTGGTCACTGAAGTGTTGACCAAGTGTTTTCTGAGGTGGGTACGAAGATGACGAGTGCGTCACGTCTAGCCTCAGCTGGACAGGTACCTGACGTGTTTGCTATGTTTGCTGATTTGGATTGTTCATTAACATGTCTGTCCACGTATAGTTCGAGGTGGACTTTGCACCGACGTGCTAGCCATGTGTTTGTTGTGGTGGATATGTGATTGACGTGTTTGCCACTATAGTCTGAGGTGGAGTTTGCACTGATATGTTGGCCAAGTGTAGCTGGAGCTGGACTGGTAGCTGACGTGTTGGCGATGTGTTTGTTGAGTCAGATATTTCTCTGATGTGTCGGCGAACGTGTTGACCGATGTGGAATGGTCACTAATGTGTCAACCAAGTGTATGATGAGGTGGATACGAAGATGATGTGTGCGCGACATGTTTGCTAAGGTGTAGAGTTCTCTTACATGCGTGGCGGCCACGTGTTGGCTGTGGAGGACTCGATAGGTGTTGGCATGCATATGTTGAGGGGGATACGAAGTTGACTTGTGCACCACGTGTAGCGGAGAGCAAAAAAATTCCAAATATTCAATATCTAAGATATCTGATCTAAATTTAATTTAAAAATAGTCGACGGATTAGACATCTAAAAAACCAAATCAAATATCTAAAAAAACAGATCGAATCAATTCAGATAGTACTCTTTCTATATACGGGTACTGATCGGTATATTCAGTATTCGTGGATATTCGATTTGATCCAAAAAAATAGGGGTAAATAAGTCATTACAGTGAATTATAGTTAATCGGTTGTAAAAAACAGCCAACCGAGAAGCTTTAAGAAGCTGTCGATCAATCGATCGCAAAGACCAACCAATCGAACAACCTTGATGAGCCGCACGGTTGACTAGCTAAAAGTACTAGCCGATCGAGCAATAATGCAAAGAAGTACTTGCCCAACTGAGTAAGGAATCAACTGGCTGCCCATTTAGTCAGCCAGCTTCTTATTTCTCCCATTCGACTGAATGACCAATCAATCGATCGTTCTTTGATATATTATTATATCATTTGGATGAAATATATTATATCGTGTATTTTAATATTGTTTTAACTTAATTGGATGATTAAATTTTAATTATTAAATTGAGTTTAATTTTAATAAAAATAAAATTTAAATTAATTTTTTTGGATACGGATAATTCAATATATCCGATCCATTGGATACTATTCCATGCGAATACGGATTTGAATAGTAAAATTCAATATAAAAAATGTTTGGATTGAATTAGATAATAAACATTCAGATCAAATATCCGGTCTATGTTCACCCCTGACCACGTCCTTAGCCGGATAGGTACCTAGCGTGTCTGTATGTTTGTAGACTGACGTGGACTTGACAGCAACGTGTCTGACTTATGCATCACGTGTCAATCCACGTCAGTGGCCACGTGTTGATTGTGGAGGACTTGACAGTAACGTGCCGGCAAGTGTATGCCGAGGGGATACGAAGCTGACTTGTGCACCACATGTCTCCTGAGTTGGACCTAACGTGTTTGTCCACGTGTAGACTGAGGTGGACTTCACACTGACGTGTCGGCCAGGTGAAAGCTGATGAGGGCAGGAGATGACATCCGTAGCACGTGTAGACTCGGCTAGACTGGCACTTGATGTGTAGTCCACGTGTTTGCTGATGTGGATATTTGTCTCACGTGTCTGTCCACTTGTAAAGTGGGGGTTGGATTTTACTCTTCACTACTTGTAATTATCATAATTTTTTGGTATATTTCCGATTTTAGATCCCTTAATAGAAAATTTTATAATTTTTTTAAAAATATTATATTTTTGTAATTTTTCATTTTTGGTTCATAGCGAGAAATTCTATAAATAAAGCAACACAAAAGGGCCAAATATATTTAGAGGAGTAAAAGAGAAAAAGGGGCATCTCAACACCTTACTCACTCTAGCAAAGACTCACAAAGATACAAATGATATTATATATTTAGCTTTGTAGTTTTAAATGTTTCTCTCTTTCTTTTTTCTTTTTTATTTTTTTATATTTACATGTGGTTATGAAAATAGAATTCTTTTTTTGATTTTTTCGATTGAAAACTTTTTGTTTTTAAATAATAAAAGAAAGAAATTTGTGAGAATAGAAAATAAATAACGATGAAGGTTTTAAAAATTTAAAATTATGGATGTTATTGAAAGCATAAAAGATATTATATATATTTTATTAGGATTTGAATTTTGAAAGGTAAGACCATTGTTTTAAAAATAAAGAGTAAAGAGTAGAATTGAGAAACATTATATATTATTTAGTATGTAATTAGTATAAAAACCGTATTTGTATAACCAATTTTCTAACCTGAATAATAGTTAAAGAACCGTATTGGTATATTATTTCATTTCGTATACAAAAAATATGTTCTCAATATTATTTTAATATACAGTAAATATTGTATTAATAAAATAGTGAATATTATGTAAATATTGTGTTACCAAAATTATATTAACAAAAACAAATTTAAAATAATGAGAATTAGAAATTATTTATAGTTTTTTATTAGAGAGGAAAAATTAATATTAATTTTAATTTAAGGGGTAATATTAAAAAAAATTAAAATTTTGATTTTTTTTTTTGTTTAAAGTTGGCTCCAATTGCCCCCTTTCTCTGCAGCTAAGAGATTTTCTCATAAAACTCAAATCTTTTTTTTTTTTATCATATTCTAGCTCGAGTTAGTGTCAGACCTTTTATAATAAAATCTCTTCTAATATAATTTTTTTTTTTATTTTTAAAATTCAAACTAAATGTAAACTCAAATCTTAAACTAAATCACAATAATTTCCATCAAGTGGCTCCATTGATGAGCATTCCTTCTATCTCCAAATACGAAGAACTAGAAATAATTTGACTGTCTTGGTTTCATATGTATAGACCCTCAAAAACGGCAAATCATGGTCAACCCAGGTGGTCTCCAATGAGACCATTTCGGATGTTCTAGAATCAAGATCCATGGTGGAGGATGATAGGAATGGATGGTGCCATCAATGAGGTCAAGCTTTGGCCTAAATTTTCCAAGAGCATTTAGAACATAGCGCACACCAACTTCTTGGTTGAATAATGACTGCTACTGCAATAGATAACACAATTTGACCAAGAAAAAGGCAATTGATTTTGGACCGGAGCAGTGAATATATATATATTTTTTTGTTTCCTGGACTTGGTTCACCGCATAATATCTAGAATTTTATTGTAAATTTCGATCGAGTTATTGTCAGGTCTCAATCAGGAGAGAGATCTCTTAACATCGTTTTTGTCACTATTAAGATTCGAATCTCTATTTTAGATATAGAGTGTTAATACTCTTCCTACTACACCAATGAAACATCAGTAGGATAATGAATATAAAACCCCCACAAAATCTCCACACTTTTACGTTATTTCAATACAATTTAAAAACTTAAAATATATCTATAAAAATTTAATTTCGATAGCATTTCAAAAATTAGTTTCAAAATTACTATTAAAAATCATAGAATATCAATAAAAATCTTAAAACTCATTTTTAAAATTGTTTATAATATTAACTTTTTTTCTAAAATTTTATCGAGAGTATCACTGTTCAGCCATTGATCAGACATTTGATTTTATATTTTGTACTTCACTTTATCTTTTTTCTCCTGGCGCTCCATGGTTGACTTAAAAATTTTATTTCACTAGAGATGGTATGGAGAGATGCCTAACTAGGGTTGAAAATATTAACCCTACTCTCAATTTCAGTGAGGCTAATTCAAAACTTGTTCAACTCTGAAAAAGAAAAAAAAAGAGTAAAATTTGAAATTAATTGAAATTTAAATAATATATTACCTAATTTATATTTAATTTTTATAAATAAAATGAATAGATTATTTCGAGTTTAACTAAAGCTTGATGGGCATGATTCTTATAAAACATATTATCGACTCACTTTCACACCAATATATAATATTTGCAATACACATACACTAGTTTTAAAAAATTTATAATATTTTTTCCATAATTTCTAATCAAAATCTTATAATGAAATATTCTATAATCGAGATCGGTAACGGTTAAAATATAATTCAACAATTATTATTTTTTAAGTGTTAAAATTATAAAATGATCTTTAATCGTAAAATATTCTGATATACCCTGATGAATGTATTGATATCGTTATAATTAATGGTTGTTGGATGACCATTCAAAAATTAAATATCATTCTACCATTTTATTCCACAGATTATCAACCCATATGATATCAGTAATGGTAAAAATAATAAAATAATTGATAATTAATTAATGGTACGAAGCATATGGTTTGCCCATGAAAGGGCTGGATGAAACCCCCAAAATGGTTTGATATTTCCATAAATTCGAACCAAGTCAAAGGACCAAGAAGAGGTCGGGTAGGAACGCCACCCAAGCAAAAGCAGAAACCTGACCGTTACGTTGTGATCTTTCCCATGTCAGAAATTGAGGGCCAATCAAGCCCAACAAAATTAAATGGCTAAAATCTGATTAACTAATGCATACCAAAATCCTAAAAAATAATTTTATTTTTTCCTTTTCTGTTACCCCAACTGTTGAAACTGGACTCACAGACTCCGTATTTACACTATTTTTGCAAGAAAAAGGCAAGTGAGAAAGACTCTCTCTCTCTCTCTCTCTCTCTCTCTCTGTGTGCAGAAAGTTCTGAAAGTTTTTACTTTACAGTTTCTTGTTTTTCTGATTCTTTTGTGTAACAAAAGCAAAAAGTTCATCAGGGTTTTCGAGATTTCATCAAGGAGATTGTTTTCTCTCTTTATACTCATGGGTCTCAAAGATCTTCGTCTCAAATTCAAGGCAAGCCCCCTTTTTTTCGAAGGCATTAGTTTCTTCATTTTTATCAACTTTTTAATGTTTTTCGTGGAGGAAATGCACAGGTTTAGAAGTTCAGTCTAAAATCATATATTAAAAAAGAAAGATGAGTTTATCATATAAAGATTTGATCTTGATTATGTTTTCAATGTAAATTACCAAAAAAAAAAAGACTATATACATGAAGAGGAGAAGATGGGTGAAAATATACTATTTAATAATTCATTGAATTGTTCATAGACCCCTGAACTTCTTGTTTTTAATGGATTTTATGAAGGCTGGAGAGTAATGATGGAATTTGTTGATTTGAGCAGGCAATTTTTATGTCACGATTGTTTAGGCTTGGAGATTCTAAGAAAGAGCCTGAGGAGGTTGCAAAGAAGCCATCATGGATGGTGCCAGTTTCTCATGGGCTCTATGTTGTGGATAATCATCAGTCATACAGAGACGACGGGTCTGATGATGAGAGAGATACAGACTCTGTTGTGGCTCAGAGAGAGCAGATTGAAGAGCTTGAATTATGGTATTTTGGAGTTTCCAATGCCAATATTGGAGATGGTGTTACCAAGTATATGCAGTCCCATCTTTTCAATAAGAAGCAAAAAGAGGTAAAACTATACCCTTTCTGTCCACAGCCAATTCTATTCATTCGATACAAATAGCAATTGATCGAAGTTGTAGAATGAATTTGGAGCAAAATTGATATATATTAAATATTGTCATGTATATAGCTTTTTAAAATCATTTATACTCTAAATTCTTGCTGTTGGTCACTTTTCTGAGATTTTTTAATCGACCCAATTCTAGTAGTAGTTAAATATCTGCACAATTCAAGGTGCAAATCTTTGCCTAATCAATTGTCATTCCATTTTGTGCTATTCCTTGATAGCATCAACGGGATGCATTGCATAGCTAATTGTGTCTAATTGGTAGTGCAACACGCACATTCTCTCTCTCACCCGAGTTTTTGTATAATGTTGACAGCCACAGATATGGAGAAAAAGCAAAGAAACAATCAGAAAGGCGTACCTTGGAGCAAGAACAAAGGCAAGAAAAGTACAGGAAAATGATGAGACATGCAAAGCTGGCTCAGCTTCAGCCATTGTGATTAACGGAGAAAAACTTGTTTTAGCAAATATGGGTGATTACAAAGTTGTTGTATGCAGAGATGGTGAGGCTTATCAGATACCCAAAAGACACCATCACCACACTGCAAAAGGACATTGGCCTCGCAAATTTGTTTCAGGTGAGGAATTTTCCTCTAACCCACTTTGGAAAATTCCTAGTACTATGAACCTTAAACATGATTCAATGTTTATCAGGGGTCATTCGAATGCCAAAAGTAAGAATACTTGGATGCTCTTCCGGAAATGCAGCGGCAACTAAGACCTCAAAAGGCTTAGAGTTAGCGGTTGGGGTAGAGCGAGTAGACTCTGATACTGAATTTGTCATCTTAGCAAGTAGTGGCATATGGGAGGTAAGCAACTTTTTCTGGGTAAAAACTTGGTACTATGTACTACTTTTGCTTTACATTTTAAGTTTTCGCTTACTCTTTGATGCAGGTGATGAAGAATCAGGAGGCTGTGAACCTTATCCAGCACATAGAAGATCCACAAGAAGCCGCTGAATGCTTGGCGAAGGAGGCTTTAGCTAGAATGAGCAGAGGCAACATTTCTTGCTTGATCATTCGTTTTGATTAGGGTTCAATGTCTCTGTTCTCATTTCTTATAGGAAATATGGTGACAGAATCAACTGCAACAGTGAAAAGTGAATACAATATTGTTCAATGCAGGACAGTTTTACTAGTAGGAATGTTAGGGTATGTTATTAGGGTGGAAAATTTTGTAAGTCGTTCTATTATTATCGAGTTATACTGCTTTCATTTCCTCCTCTTGCATTCCGAATGCCACAAATACTTGCATCTTAGACTTGGGAAAAATTTTGCATTAGCTTGAATTCGGCCCGTCATAAACTAGAACTAAACATGCTAACCTCAATACATCTATTATCACAAAATCTAGCAACATAAAAGAATTTGAGCCTTCATCCGTTTAGGTGACTTGCTTTGAATTGAATGTGAATTTGAGCTTGCCAAACTTGATCAAGTATGATTCAAGCAAAAGCGTTGGGCTGCACCGGGTGGAATACATGTGATCTTGATTCAAACCAGGGATCTTGAGGTTGGGGGAAGGGGATTATAACCACTAGATTTAAGGACAGAATACATGTGATCTTTAGACAACAGGATGCAGAACCAAGGAAAGAGCAAAAATAGGTATTCCTAAACTTCACCCGAACAGCTTTGAAAGGAGTGCTTGAAATTGGTCGACAATACTTTTTATCCTTTCTTTTTTGGGGGGAGGGGGGATAATACAAAGTCCTGACAAGTGTAAAACAAAATAGTGGCATTTTTCAATCAAGTGACCAAATTTTACAACCAGTATCAAGTAGAAATCATCATCTCTTAATAATACAAAGAGGAAATAAATAAATAAATAAATAAATAAATAAATAAGACATTGAAGTCCCATATTTTGTGACAAGGTGACGGAACAAAATCTTTCTTTTTCAGATCTCAAAACACTGCCTTCCTCATGCGGACACCTTCTTTTCACTGGTCTTGCTTCTGAAGGGTGACAACAATGAGGAGGAGGGAGAGGCTGGAGTCAAAACAATTGGTAAGGTGAGATATGACACCCAGCTCTAACATTAAAAGAAATTGCAGGTACTTTAAAGCACAAGGTTTATGTGACAGAAATGCAACAGTGAAATATGTTAAATCTTTAGAAAAATTACTTACACTTGTGTGGAGTGGGGGTGGCTGTCAGGGAATCATCTTGCGAGATCAGATTCTTCAATGTATGAACTAGCGAGATGGAAAACAAAAAATGTAGGTTAGCATGTGTAAAGGTTTATGATTGTACACAGACAATCAAATGCCAACTTCGCGCTTCTACTCCAAGAGCTCTCAATTTAATTATTTAAGCACAAAGAGATTGATATATGTTATGAATAAAAACATCAATGTGCTATTCCTTCAGGGATCTGGCGACCTGGAATAGAAAGGGCAACCGACTTGTGGAGGCTAGATTCTAACAAATTCAAGGCACCAGGAAGTGTCATGCAATGTTTGGTGGGGGCAAAAGATTGGATCAGTTCATTGCTCAGTCAAACTTTAGAACAAAAATGAGTGAAGTAAGTGTTTTGCTACTTATAGGTCATGACATGAACAAAAATGACCATAGGTGGTCTCACAAGATGTTAAAGATATGAAATGGATATTACCTTCAGCAGCAGAAGTGCTTGCAGCATTATCTTCTGTAATAGATCTATCAACACTAACATGGTCTATGTCAACACTGCGATCAGTTGAATTATGATTTTTCCGGCCAAACTTCAAAAGCCATCGAAGACCCTTTGATGAGTCTTTGCCATGAGATTTATCCGAGACCTCCGGAATTTTCACTAGTTTCATGTTTCTAAGCTCAGATACATGTGCAATAGCACTCTCACCTATATTTGCCCTAGCCTGTAGGCTGGTTGGTGGAGCTTTGCTGTATTCTGAGTTTTTAGTGCATGGATCTTCCAAAGAAGAGTTCCGGGCAAAAGGAGCTTGGTATGGTTTTTCAACATCAATGAGTGGAAGCTTTTGTGGCTCATTGCTTGTATACAAGGTCACCTTAAAAAAGAAAATATTAAACTTAATTATGAAAAGTAGAAACATTAACATCAGATAAATGCACATGGATGAATCAATGCATGATAAAGTCAATAGGCTAGTGGGCTAAGCAGGCAAAGAATCTATGTGTGTTAGCAGTGGGCAAACCACTGCTTGTAATGGGGCATCTCTTGGTGACATCATATGCCTTGATACAGCTTAGGAAAAAAAAAAAAAGGATAATAATCTAGCACAGTTTCAAATATAAGAAGATATGGAACCAGGTTGACATTTGATTAATACTGAAGTCAGACCCAATAAACAAGTTCATATATTGAACATAAATTCCTAAAAAGATTTGCTACCAGGTTGACATTGGATTAATACTCAGAAGTCAGACCCAATAAACAAGTTCATATATTGAACATAAATTCCTCAAAAGATTTGCTAGACATCAACAGGAAGCAAATACAGCTAATACAATTTAATCAGTTTCTCTTTTTGTCTCCTATAAAATCCAAAGCTGAGTTTATTATGATGATTTTAAAAACCATATCCCAGCAAGTCCTTTGTTTGATGAATTTATTCTTCCCTTGCATGGTTGCCACTGACGAAAATTTCCATGGGAAACAGAAGAAAGAGAAGGTAGTAAAAAGATAGCACAAGATGTGCATCAGAATGCATGTTTTGACCATTTGATATAAATGGTAATACAAGGTTACGGAACCAAAAAGAAGCAGCCTAGAATAGCACTTATAAATCTAATTTGAAATGCTTTCTACTTGGTGATTCCCCATTTACCAGCAACTGTACCATGCTTTGGGATTACATTCACTAGTTCCGAGCTCAGCCCACTAAACACCATCCTATGATGTGCATGCATTTGTCCAGAATCATATCGGTTTCACTTTTCTGAATTTCATAGTTGATTCATAATTGCAAATCAAGCATGATTGTCAGCTTAAGTATCTTCGCATATCAGAGATTAAATGGGCACTTAAATGAAATTGTTTTACAAAATGAGAAAGCTACCTCAAGTGAACTGGGTTGCTCTTGCCACTGGTGTCTGATCGGCTCTCCATGCGCTCTATCTGAGGTAAGCTGAGAAGCTGGAGCATGAACGGCTGCAGATTCTGAAACTGGAACAGTTTTTGCTCCCATTGTCAATTTATTGTCACGTCCCTTAATTGGTTCCATCTTTTCATTTGATGCAGTCAGAGCAGGATGCTTCTCACATTCAAGCATCACAACTGTCTTCTCAATCACTGGGTTGTCATCACCATCATCCTGATGTGCCTCGCTACTTCTGCCCAATTTGGAATTTTCTGAAGTAACCGTAGACTTATTTCCCCCATTCGCCTTTTGTGACACCTTTGCTGCAGGTTTGTTCTGATCTGCATGTGAAGACCCTTTGGATGTTTTAATCTTCAGTTCAGGGAGAGTTGCAGCTTTTGCTCTATCGAGTTTAATTATAGCTGATATCTTCTTCATCTCAGGCCCATCAGACACTCTTCGTTTTGATTCTGTCTCTGCACTACTGGACTTCACTAAGGAAACATGATGACTGCTGCTTGATTTGGGCTCTGACAATCTTCTAAGCCGTGCCATAGATGCTTTGGGATCACGAGTAACATCCTTGTTTTCTGTCTTAGGGTCAGGCAATGAGGAAACCAACAGAGTCAACCTATTCGCATCTAACTGGCTGCCACTAATTTTCCTGATGGATTTAGAGCTTTTGGATTCATTAGACCCTCCAGATCCTGTTCTGCTCGGGTATGACCTCTGTAAAGGTGATAAAGCTCCAGGCTTTGAATCACTAAACTTAGATCCTCTGTGAAAGCTTGGGGAAAGTTTTGTTGGAAGCAGTTTTCTAGTTTGTTGTGACTGCAACGGTGACTTTGTGGGGATGGAACTACCTCTTGCAACAATTCTCTTTTGCCTCTCTATCTTCAAAGCTTCAAGTCGCTTTAATTCTTCCTCTTCCTGAAATAGAATTGCATTAAGATTTGAAAATTTGTTAACTAAGATCATAAGCATACTCTAACTGGGCTAACCAATTAACAAGGATCAAACTTTAATCAACCTAAAAAAAATCCTACCCTTTCTTTTTTTGCTTTTTGCAAATTGGCTTTGAAATTCCTTAGCCTTTCAGCACGTGCTCGTGCTTCATCCAGAGGACTCATCTTTGAAGGCTTGCCTTTCTTAATTCCAGTTAGCATCTTCTTATCTGAAGAATCAGGAATAGCTTTTGATCTTCTTGCATCTGCCTTCTTAGTCCCTTGCTTGACTTCACTGTCAACAACCTTATGAGATGCATCTTCAGCACGGACTTGAATTTCACACTCTAAAGCAGGGTCATAACCACCTAATGCCCTTTCCGTTACTTGCACACGTGTCAAGCCCATGTCATCTGGCTCATAGTTTTGACTTCCATTTTTATGGGAAGTGCCATCCGGATTCTGGAGTGCAGATGGAATCTCAGAATCCATGTCAATAGCAGTTCTGTCAACACCTCCAAGATCTACAGAGATTGATCTAAATGGAACCATATATTCGTCAGCTAAATTATCTAATGGACTTCTATCCGAAGCATAAGCTGAACTTTCATATCCATTTATTACCGAGGAAGAATTTCTAAACCCTGATTCGTCTTCTCGTCCATGAACCACAAAATCATCATTTGCAGTTCTCCTATATCCGCTCCTTCTACCCTCTATTTCTGATAACTGTAAAGCAGTTTGACCATCTGTGTTTCCTCTGCCATATTTATAAGGATCATCTCCTCCAGAAGTCAACAACTCATGATCAGAGACCCTAGGCCTGCGAGTCACATTTCCATTAGTATGTTGGAACTCAAGTCCTCTCCCTTCTTGACTTTGACTTTGTCTGCCTTTAATTAAAGGGTCATTGGTGACATTAACATGTCGTCTTTTTACTTTAGCCTCCTTTTCCATTGAAAACATGCCTTGTGCTGTGCCATGCTTATCTTCATTATCATCTCTAAGTAAACAACTCTGAAATGCTGCCCAGTGTCCACTGTCAGGCTCCTTTAGATGAGTTGTCTCCTCATTATTGTATGAACTAGATACCTCCACAGGTCTTGTGTTGCTTCCATGCTTTTTGGAAGACTTCTTATGTTTCATTTCAGGAGTATCAAACTGAGAATCTACTGTTTCCTGATCAGTTTCAGAGTCAGAAGTTGATTCTGAGCCTGACTCCATGCCTGATGAATGCTGCTTCTTTGCGGTGATGTAGTTAATGTTCCGAATAACCACCATGCCAGATTGTTTTTTACCTAATCTATCAGTCTTCTTTCGTGAATTCTGTGAGGCTTCTTTGTCCAAATCAAGGTCATCTCGTGATCTTGTCCTGGAATCATCCATATCCCAAGTCTCTAGCTCACCATTCATCTCCCTGCTATCCACTGAATGTCTTTTGTGTCTTGTTATTGGAGCACCATTTAATCTAGATTCATCCACGGGAAGGTAAGGTGGCTGAATAAATGGGCCATTAGCTGGATAGTTCTGATAGTAAGGCATGCCCTGCATGGGGTATGCTTGAAACATCGGTAAAGCACCAGGTGGAGAATGAACAGGCCAGGGAGGGTACATTCCATGAGGATATTGACCAATTGGTACTTGGTGATCCATGGGAGGCTTTTCACCTGAAAGATGAATAAACATCATTTCTTAATCTGATATCACTGTTGAAAAATACAGCACCAGATAATGCATTTTGAATATTAAAGTGCTGTTTAAAGACTTAATGACATCAAATAGAATCCTCCACCGGGAAACTACTAATGATTTGGTCAATGCAATAATATGATATGATCCACAGGCCCCAGGGTGTTGCAACTTAATGTTTTATGGATTTTAATAACAAGAAATGCCAAATGCTGAGGGGTCCACAATCTCTGTGATAGTTTAGTTTGTCTTTAAAGGCAAAGTCAAAACTCCTTAAATTGGTGCTGACACTAACAAGCACAATAGCGCTATGGGTAGAATAGAATTTTTTTTTTCCCAGCACTTCCTAAGAGTCAAAGCCCTTCGCACAAATGACGACGAGAGCTCAACATAATGGATAAAGTGGTCCATGATTCCAATTTCTCCACGATATGATACAAAGCACACTCTTAAGGCAAATTATTAGCAACTTCTGCATTTTGATAAGACTTTTTTTTTTTGATACTATACCAACCAATATCCGGAGCTATACTCCGACTAATCCAGTTCGGAACTTGCAGTGGCCCATTTAAGGGAATTACCCTCTCAACATAGTTTTTTCCATACCCAAACCGCGAGTCGAATTCGGAAACTTGGTTAAGGGACTTAACACCACATCCCACTAGGCCAACTGTCCGTTAGTCATTTTGATAAGACTTCAAATAGCCATAAATGCAGACATGGTAATCATTCTTTTTCTTCCTCTGTGTGTGTGCAAATTACCTTTATTTTCGTTGACATTTATTTCTATCCCCATAAGCTGCCTGGATAACATGTTACTAGAAAGGGTATCACAAAAATAGTAGTAATTATCTTTTCTCATTTTCATATTTGGGGACCTCAATCCAGTATAAAGCAACCACCACTGATCACACCTCTGAAAAGCTAAAATAGTGAATCTAAACTACCAAAGCAAAATGAGAAATGCAACTGCAGATGCCAAATCCCAAGTTCATAAATAAGAAGATTTCTTCAAGTGAATTCATCAATGACTATGAACAGCCAATAAAGCTAGCCATAGCAATAGGTTGAAAAATAGACAGTTACATATATAGGGAGGAAAGCCTGCTTATATGTGACAGAGAAGTTAGCTTGATCCCTCAGATACTTTGTGAATTAAGTTCTTACCTGCATTGGCTTCAATACCAGATTTCCCATTGCTTTCTGGAGGCAAATCATTTTGGGATTCAGACTTGTTCCCCGGACTAGAAAGCATAATGCCTGATGCAGTTATGGAAGAAATCTCTAATCGAGTCGACATTTCTTCTGCTGCTTCAATTTCAGCCCATTGGCCAGTTTCGTGCTTTCTCTTCCATAATTCCAAAAACTTTAAGCAGGCATCCCTAACACATGGATCAGTCTGATATTGTAAGGAATTATTAGAATATAAAGTATTGCTGCAAGTAATAGATGTCCTATAAAAGCTGTTACACCCATAACAAGGTGCAGCAATGAATAACTGTCATGAAAAAATATTGCTTACATCATACGTGAGGCTCCAAAGCATTCAGCAAATGAAATAAGTGGTGGCATGTGGTCAATATCAAATCCTGCAGCCACAGCTCGAGCAAAGGACATCCCTTGTTCTTTCTGCAGCATGGCTTTGCGGGTCTCCAGCACTTTCAACAACTGGACTCTGATGACAAAAACATATGTGATACTCGCGAAAACTTTCTGAGTTTTACTTGGATTCATTCTAATCAATTAGAGAGACTATCCACTAACTGAGCCACTGTAATGGACAGCTATCTATATAATGACCAAAAGAAGACCTCATGCATAAGACAATGCTTGGTCTCTTTAAATTTACAATACATGACTCAAACATGCATGCTCAAAATATGCAACATGTGCTCATCCCATCTGTCTTGTAATAGTAAAACATCAACTGTCTTCAGTTAAATGATAGCATCCCAAAGTAATCAGAAAACATGTGTGTGCATTTATGCAGACCCACTGATATGTGTATACCGAGCATAGATTAGATTCAAAGTAATTACATGTGCCCTATAATTCCCACAGGTAGGGTCAATGCTGAAGTATAATCTGAAGGTTAAAACAGCAGCAAACATAGAAAATTGTAATTATTATTGCATAACCTTCAGTTAGCATTAGTAATTGAACTGCGAAAATTATCACATAATCATGAAAGTTACAGCACATACTTTGAGTTCCCCTCGGATGCAATTGATCCATTAGATTCAGGTGGTTGTGCACCAGGCTGCAAGATTTCAAAAAGATCAAATTAGAAAATTAAGTTCAATGTCAATGGGATTTTGTGGAATCTATCATACAATGTTGTCAATTAAAAGTCTAATGGTGCAACAACCTTGTAAAGGACAATAGCTTTTTCCTCGTACATATCCACTGCTGACTTGCTTCCTGCCAACAAATAGCAACTCTCAAATTTAAAGACTTATGAAAATAAAACGTAAAAGCCTTTTTTCTTTTGGGTGCTTACTTTCAATCTTTTCCTTAAGTTTGGTTGAATGATCTTCCACCTGACAGACAAAAAAATTTACTGAAAAAATCTGTTCATTGACGTGCTAATACAGATCTATATAGAGCATTCTTACAGTGCTTATTCCAATGTCATTGTTGCTTTGGATGGAAATTGCTTCCTCTATTTGCAAAATTTCAGATTCTAACGTAGACACCCGCTCTAGGACCTCAGGTGTGTTAACAAAGCGAACAAACCTGTAAAAAGCAACATCTATCATCTCCGATGTTACTTGCAAGAAGGAAGAAAACAACAGTCCTCGTGAGCTAGGAACCAAAAACCAGAAAGAAATATTGGATGGGGGAAACAGTGCCAGCAATATCAGAATAGGATTTGGATTAGCAGTTGGAGACATCTGTGATTAGTTTTGAAGCTTATTCTGTGCATGTTGGATGCCCCTCAACATACATGCTTGGTCAAGAAAGTTGATATTGAGCCTTCTCATAAGAACAGGAGCCTTATCGAGACATGGATCATAAACAAAAGCCACGACATGAGATTAATTGACAGAACGCTGTGAAGATTATATCGCACACATTATGGATAAAAGAGATAATGGAGTAATTTTTGGAGCATCGCTATTTCAATTAAATAGGGTTACTACAAAAACAATGACAGCGAAAGGCGAACAAACTAATGGCTTTTATTTTTCCTTCAAAGAAAAAAAACATATAATTCTTGTGCAGCATTCTATATCAAAAACTTTCCAAGCATGCATTTTCAACAAATTACCAACCAACTAGCAATTCAAATCCATGCTCTTTCCAATGGTTGAGTAAAGAATTCATTCTATCCACTACTAATATAAAATGTGATGCTCACATAGCAGCGTGCCGCAAAAATTGGACAACAGCACAAACCTTTCCACTGTGCCCTTGGTAAACCATGCAGCATCACTATCAGGTTCAGGCTCAAGACTGATTGAATAGCCACCCTTTGTAATCTGATCTTGGGCAGTCTTTAAATGAGCAAGAAAAGGGTTCAGTAAACCCGCAGCAATCTTCTCCGACTTCCCATTGGCATTAATTACCAAATCACACCTGTACCAGAAGTAATTAGACTTCCACTCTCTCTCTATTGATCAGATATTCAATCAATGATCAGAGCTAAATCCATATCTTAAAAATTCCTCAAATGCACAATCCTGTAACATACTTTGAGAAGTTAAACCGTATCATGCATTTCCAAAAAAATTTTTTCGATTGCTTACTCTTTCTGGAACCCTTGAAAATAAAAAATTTCCAAGAATAAATCAAATTCACATAAATATAGAAATTGAAAATTAATTAATCATTTGATCAAACAAATAAATTTAAAATCAAAGCAAAACAAAGAGAAGAAATCTTTTATCTACTTATAAAACACCTAATCCATTACAGTCTACAACATAATTCCACATCAGAGAGAGGGAGAGAGAGAGAAAGAAGCTCCATTGACCTATAAAAGGAATTTCGCGATTAAAGAGTTATTACCTAGTGCGAGTAGGAGTGAGCTGAAAAACAGCTGAATCGAGCCTAGTCTTCGACTTCATTTGCCAAGTTTTGGGTTTAAAACTGGTGTCAGGTGATCAGCGAAAGAGAGTGAAGCTTTCAAATGGCGTAAATCTTCGATTAACGTAACATTTTTCGTTCTCTCAAAGTCACTTTCAGGAGAAAAAGCCTAATAAGGAGCTGCAATAGCTTTAAAGAGAGAGGGAGAGAGAGAAGAAAGGAAAGTGTCACGAGAGAGAAAAAAACCGTATAAGTTAAGAATTAGCTCCAATGGCTTTCGCGGGGAGAGAGAGAGAGACACACACACAGTGATGGAATGGCATGGTGAGACAGAGAGAGAGGATCCAAGAGAGAGAGAGAGCCTATGGTCGTATTGGATACCAACCCGAGAGAGAGACAATGAAAACGTTGAACAATAATAGAGGATGACGAAGGCTGTATGGAAAGTCGAAGGGTATATTTGACTTTTAGTCCAATTTAGACGAGGGTGACGACGTTCCGATAAAGCATGGGACGACAAATTTGCGCAGAAATGAGACCCGAGATCTTTTGCGAAAGTACCTAAATACCCCTTGAACGTTCTACGGCGTCCTTTTGATTTTCCTTCCCCGAAGTAATGTCGACAGCGAAGGGGATGCCAGTGGGATAGGGCAGTGGCGTGAGCTAACGTGCGCCCTGAGCTAATTTGTTATCGTGGTGACAAAATGGTGGCCCCACTTTAATGTTGAAATTCGTTAATATAATATCGAGATGATTCCTCCACCACCCGAAGCGAAAACTACACTTACAAATAATTTTTAATTTATAAATAAATTTTGTAAAAATAATATTTAATAAAATTATAAAAATTACACATTTAAATAGTCTCAAACATTCAATTAAAAGTGATAAGAGTAATTTTGATATTTTAAAAAATAATTATAAATAATACAATATTTAGGATAATTACAATGATAAGTTCAAAAGTTTTTTTTTTATAATTTGTTACTTATTTTAAGTAATTTAATTTACTGATAATTAAAATTAAATATTTTTTTTTCATATTTTATACGTAAATATATGTTTAATTAATTTATAAATACACAAACACGACATTATATTTGAATGAAATAATATGATTTTAAAACTTTTTTATTGTGGGTGAAGTCATGCATGTTAATACCATCGGGAATGATGATATTGATTACCTGTAACTATTATTTGATATAAAAATAAAAAAGAGATATGAGAGAACCGTAGAATCAAATGGTAAAGTAATAAAACTAAGTATGAGTAACTATAGGTTGACAATTAGCAAATCGGGTAATTTTTTTAAAGGAGGTTTGAGTCATGATAATAATTTTAATTTATTTAATCATTTATGTGGAAAAATTATTGTAATTTTATGATTCTAACCATTGAAACCTTGTTGATCAGTAGTCGGGTTTTATCCGATTAATCCGATTCAAATATTGTGAGAGTTATTAAGAGTTTGATTCTCTTAAATATTATTTCTTCATTCTCATGATTTGAATTCGAGACTGGTAGTTAAGAGAGTGTAGCACCTGACTGATACATTCACGAGAGTTTGATAAGTTCACACTTTTATATTCAACCCATGAGATTTTTCAACAATTAATAGAGGTATTTTCTACAAGTTTAATCAAATAACAATCATCACAAATAGAATCTATGATTTATAATTCAATTGATATTAGTTTTTTTCCTCTTAAACATCTCAAGTTTGAGTCTCTTACATATATAAAATCACAAACAAACTAAACTAGACCGGGGATCAATAATTGAACAATCATGGAAATATCAAATGGCCATCTCAAGATCAATGTATAACCAAATTTTGTTTGCATCTTTTGCCCATCTAGGATTTTCTTAGTGTTATCTCACTTGATGGGAGGTGGGACCCTTTGCAATGAATTTAATTTATTCTTATGCCAAACTTGAAAAAATAATAATGCACAAATTCTCTTATGTCCCAACAGTGCCTTCATTTATAAGCACCAACCTCATAGAAACCCTCACCAAAGCATCTTCACCAACATAATTTTTCTAATGTTTCACCTATGTCCTTGCCTTGGATTTTTCATATTCGGACAGCAAAACAAACCAAGTATCCAGCCAAACCCATTAACATTTCCTATTTAATGGTAGAGGAACTTGTTGGAAAATTTTGGTACTTAGATTTTATAAATATCTAATGAGACATTTTTGAGAATTTATATTTTTATACAAAATATATATGTGATCCTCAAAATTGTCATTGCTAGTGACTATATGCATTGTTTAAGAGTAAGAATTTTTTATGATTGCTTATCCTTTTTTAGGACATGATCTGCATAGATAACTAGAAATCATGTGTGTTAGATCATCATGCACTTATGAAATAGTATATAAGCTCGATTTTGTAAAGAAAAATAATTTGTAATTACACATTAAACAATATAATTTATAAATTATAATTACGGTCTATCCCTTTCTAATAAATTTCATAAATAAGACTCGGTGAAAATCGACTTGAATTAAACAATAATAAGATGGAGAGTTCTCTATTTTATTAGAGTAATTAGATATAAATATTATAATAAACAATAACCAGGTCGGCTACCTTTCACAAAATGGACTTTAGATGCCATGAATTGCTACTTTTGATTTATTGATACAATAATTAAGTAGCTATTGGTCCTTTTTCAGAGTTCTCTCCTCAAAGTATAATGTTTTAGCTTGCATACACACGTAAACACATTTCATGACTAATCGACCATTACAGTTGAAAATTAGATCAAACCGTTTAATCAAAATTTGGATTTGAATTTTGATGATAAAAAAAATTATATCGAAAGATTTTTACTCTAAAGAGGATCCAAACTCTTATTATGACCCCATCTCTTTTGTTCTATTTTTGGTGGTTGCAAGAATATGAGGTGCTTGAGGGCTTTTGGCCTAATCTATTTGAGCCTTTGTGTATTCTATTCAACAGAGAAATGCGCCAAGGACCAACATGCTTGTTTAATTCATTGCACGGCATGGCCACATATACTATTTTATAAGAGACAAAAAGCATCATCCAAGTTGTCCCCAAGAAAGAAACATATTTCACCAAGAAGAGTAGGCTACTCAAATTTTCACACATGTGAAAGATAGGCATATTTTCTCATGTTTATAGTGCGATCAAGAACACAAAAGTAAAGATTTATGTAACCTATGCTAGGGTGATGAACAGCTTAATTCAAACTTTTACAATAAAGATTTCAAATGTATATCTTTTTCCATTCATTAGAAGGATATGGGTCTAAAACCATAACTTTCTCCCAAGAAAATAATAAATAAATTAAAATCACTACTACAACCGAATATATGTTCCGATAAACGAAGCTCACGGAAACACTTTACTATATTATGCCTGTTTGCGTGGAGTTTAAATATTTTATCGCTCTATCATTTAATTCACTATGAAGAATTTTAAACTTTAGTCTTGATTTTTGGTTTAAGTTAATAATTTGAGTTTTGTTTTGTGTTAGTTAGATTGAAAGAAGAATTACAATTCTAATAGGATATACAATGATGCTAAAGTTATTCATTGTATGCATAAGAAAGGATGAAAATAAATTTCAGCAAATCATATTTTATTATCTTTTTCGTACAACAAAATCAACTAATTGATTTAGTGGCGAAAATGAGTAACCATATTAAGGTGCACAGAACTTGATTTTCTAACCTTCAATGCAATATGGAGGGATATTATCGGTCAAGCTTATATAAAACGGAAAAACGTTGGGGGGATAGTGAGAAAATTTTCTATTTAATCCCAAAAAGTGGACACTTTTTTTTTTATGGTTTTTAATTTTACTCAAGTAATCTGATTTAAGTATTGTGGGGTTCATTTTAAGAGTTGGCTCTTCTAAATCCTTTTTTACTATTCCAATGATTTAAACTCGAAATCTCTAGTTAAGAGAGTAGACTATCTGACCACTCAACGCAAATGAGTGTAATAAAAATGGTCACTTTAAGAGGCTCACCAAAGCAAAAATTCGAAAGTGCACAAATCGTTCGAGTAATAAAATAATGAAATGGAGATCATTCTCGTGAAAACTGATATATAATTACCAATTTAGCTAATTAATTGTAATATTTAGAAAATAAAATTTATGATTATATATTTAATTAATTAAAATCTACCCTCCAGTTTCAACTCAAATGATATCAATTTTCATCCTCTCATAATAAATTGGGGTTCGAGTTTTATTGTGAATAAAAAAAAGAAATATTACCCCGCAAAATTAATCAATTAGGGTTATAAAAGAATATAAAAAATTACGAAAAATCGTTTCATTTAGAGCAATAGAAGGAAATTGGAAGTCAGCAAATTAAAATGTCTCAAATATCACTAAAAATTACTAAAAGGTCAAGACAATTATGTGATACAGAGCAAAACAAGGCACTAACCATCAAAACGCTTCCTCTCATTAATAATCAAAATAATTTATTATCCAATTAACTCAGTAATATAAAAAGAAATGCTTGTGATATATAGAAAAAATTTATTAATAATCAACAAAATTTTAGTACAATACAATACGAAAAATTTAAATGTACTCAACAAAATACAAATATATAAATACAAATACAAATGTGTATTTTAATAATTTCTTGAGACATGACCTTACATATCTAGTTAATTCTTTTACAAATATTTACGATTTATGTAATATTTTTTCTCTATTTTATGTTCTAATGGAGAAATAATACTCTTGTTCAAAAGGAAAAACTTAACATCACAGATATAATCAAAGACGACGCAAACAAAGCAGACGCAATTACAAGAAGTATCAAAACATGTCAAGACCAATTTTTCTCCATAAAAGAAAAAATTAAAGAAAAAATAAACCAAGAAAAAAGAAAATCATTTCAAACATCAAAATTCAACACCCCAGGATTTGGTTTCAAACTGAGAGTACTTCATAGCCTGCACACAGAAAGGTTGGCAACATTCAAAGGGTGTCTTTTTTTTTTTTTTTTTTTATTGTATAAGAATTTGAATATAAAATCATCAAATTGATGATGAGATTTATAATACTAGACTGTCCCATTGGAGATCAACATTCAAAGTTTTAGATAACATGAAAAAGTTAAGTCATGCAAATTGAAAACATGAGGAGACTTACCCCAACAAAGATTAAAATTGGAAAAAGTTAACTCTTGGATACATGCTTAGCAACAATGGGGAAAAAAAATCAAAAGCTTTTAAACCTATTCACCAATAAAGTAATGCAGTAATTTAAAATAAACACGATATTACCATAGTTTCTCTAAAAATTTTTACAAAAATGGTGATCAGCCTCCCGGCCATTCTCTCTCTCTCCTATGGGTGTGTGCATGTGGTCTTTTAAATTTATAGAGAACTTTAGTTGGAGAGAAAGAAAGACATCGAGCTCCTATAAAGACAGTTACGTTTATTATGTTTATGTCGATCCTAACTTTTTCATACTAAATAGATAACATTTTTTAATTGACTAAATTTTTTATACCTATTTTATGCAAAGATCAAATCAACCACATTACAGTATCTTAAAAAAATAATAATAATAAGAAAAAGGAATGACAAGAAAAGAATGATAAAAAAGAAATGGAAACTTTAGATACTATATGAAAGACTACAAGATGCAAATGAATTTGAGATTTTTGAAAATTTTGAGGTTATGCTTGGCGGAAATATATATATATATATATTTAGAATAATTGATTGTCCTTTTTTAAGTAGTAAAAAATTGTCCTTTTTTTTTTTATAAAATTATGAATATTTATATAATTTGCATTAATTTTTTATAATATGTATTTGAATTTATTATTTTAAAAAAATTATGGACATGTATTTATACTTTACTATATAACAATAATATAAAAAAATTAAAAAGATAAACTGATTTAACTAATATAATTTTTTTTATCATTTAACGGGCAAAAACTTTTTATAGTATGTATATAAATAACTGTTATTAATTAATAACAATTATCAATTATCAACTATCAATCGTCAAATATGAATGATAACTTGAATTTTATCCGCTAAACTAAAGAGACCTAAAAGATAGGAAACATGCTCGATGACAACAACCAGAAAAAAAAAAAAATATATATATATATATATATATATATATATATATTAATTTATAATTTACGATGATCAACTCCAACCCCACCCAATCCGACCCGACCCGACCCAACCCAACGCAAAAGGGAGAAAAAAAAATTGTAGGGCAACATAATAGACAAAATCATAATTACAAGATAAAAAATATAAATAATTTTTATTTTAAGATTATCTCTAAAATATTTTTAATTAAAAGAGTTTGACCAATAACATAGTGCCATGTGGTCTGCCAAACCCACTCGAATAAAAATAGTTCAAGAATAGCACTCACATGACATCGGTGTTAAAGTGGCGTTGGTCGAACTTTTATAATCTAAAATTAATTTAAAAATAATCACAAAATTTAGATTTTTTAAATAATTTTAATCCTAAAATTAAAACTTTTCTGAATATTAGATTCAACTCTAAATTAATCAAAAGTCATTAGATATATTCAAAAAAGAAGAAGCTTTTGTGAAGAACATCGACCATCCTCCATCAATCATTGACTCCTAGAGATAATTCAGCTATCATAGTCATTGTTCCAGCATCAGGACCCCATAAAATACAGTTTGTTGGAATTCTTAGCCATCCTTCATATATAGAAATATAACTGGCTCAGCCTCTTGTCATTGTAAACAAGCATAAGTTTAACACATATTAAGATATCTTAATTAACCAACAAAGTAAGCTAATTACACCCTCCCTTGAATTATGAAAGCATATTTAATCAACTAACAAACTCACCCCCTCCCCACCCCAACAAAAAAAAAAAAGGAACCAATTTTGTATTCTTTTATTTTTGTGATAATGTTAAGACACTTAGACGAGCACCATGCACAATATCTCATAAAAGAAACATCCCACGGACAGACTTTACTAGGTTAAAGATGGTTATTTAGACGAGTAAATAGATTGACTTTGAAACAATTAGTGTTTTTAAAATTATATCAGACAAGTCAATTTGACAGGAAGTCATTCTATAGTTCAGTTTCTTTCTTACTATTAAATCGATTGAAGTTAAATACATTTAATACAATTTAAAACCTGTCAAAACTAATAAAACAAGTGAAACATTCAAACTGCTCTGATTGGTTTTCATTGCAGATAGTGTTTTTCATGTGTTACTAATAGAATAAATTCATTTTTTTATAAAGATATATAGATTTTATTTATTTTTTAAATGTATAATATATAAATTATATATATGATATCTTGATGGTATTATTTAATTTGTAAAATGGTCTGATCGATCCGATTAATGAACTAATTGATTGATCAAGTTATTTACAGGTTTAATTTTAAAAACATTAGAAACAACAACTATTTATTACTATTATTATAAAACAAGCTATCTGTGTATCTGTGTTTGTTTAAAATCTCTCTTCCCAGCCTTCCCTCCCTCCCCTCCCCCCCCCCCCCACCCCCCACACAAAAAAAAAAAAAAAAAAAAAAAGTCTTGGATTTGAACATTGAATTATAACGATGTGCATTTATTGCCAACTTTCGCAGGATTTATAGGATTTGGATTTTGTTATTCTACACAATTGGCCCCTCTTTTCTATAATTTTGAATAACTTGATATTGAGAGAAATTATCCCATTTTTTGGAAACATGTAAATGTATAAATTTATTATGGGAGTTTTTCCTCTAAAAAGTTTCTTAATTAAAATTGTTAGAGAATAGGAAACAATAATAATATTATGAAACCGATTCATAACTTCAATAAAAAAATATAAAATATTATAATATAAAAATAAAAAACTTAAATATTTTCAAAATCAAATCAGTTATTAATTTGTTCTGATACACAATATCTTTTAATAGTTAATTTGATTTTAATTTATAATATATATATTAGAATCTTTTAAATTTAATATGATATAATAAAAACTATTTGAATTTTGAAATAGACGTACATGTATGCTGATATGACTGAAAATGTGGTACTAATCGTAAAATATATAGTACTAACCGACAATTTATGATCGATCAAAAAAAGGACACGTGGTAAAGGTTAAAAGAAAATAATAAAGGATCAAAATGATGTTATTTGAAGTTGTCTTCAACTTTTGGATCATATCAATGATCTTTAGGCGATGCATGAAGGCACATGGGAGATTTTTTTGGCATCTAACGGCACGTGTTCCAAATATATTATCCTGATCTTGTTAGAAAATATTAGAAAATATTTGAATATAATTCTGATACCATATTAAAAAAATTTGAATATGGTTCTAATATCAAATAGGAAACAATAATAATATTATGAAATCCCTAATAATCCATTGATTTAGTAAAATATTATAATAAATTAAGTTTATTAACAAAACTCATTGTTATAAATATAAAAACAAAGAAAATAAAATATTCTCAAAATCAAATCAATTATTGATTTATTTTAATATATAATATTTTTTTTAATAATTGATTTGATTTTGATAAATAATATATATTTTCTAACAAAAATAACCGATAAGTGGTGTAATTTTTAAATTTTCAAAATATAAAAGATTTGTTAAAAACTAGGTACATATAATCCTAAACTTACATATACTTTTGCCTGTTTCCGAATTAGAAATTATCCAATTAATGAAGTCAGGGCACCCCATGTTGTGCAAAATGTTCTGAGCACACTGCATGATTGGGCAGAGGCTAAGGCCATTCATACATCCCAGCCAACTCAAGACTACACTCAAAAAGTGAATCTTTGTTGAAGCAAGCCGAAGTTTGGAAGAATGAAATGTAATGTGAATGCATCTATCTTCTAGGAGGCAAATCGCACCGGGTGTACGGCTATTGTGCATGGCCATGAGGGGAAATTATCTCAGGATTCTCTTGCTTTAATTTGAGATGTTGGTCCTCTAAGATGGCAGAGGCCACGGACTAATGAAACGCTTTTGTTTGGCTGCTGACTCCGAAGATGTGCCTTATGGGGTCAGCTCAATTGGACCGAGTTTGGTAAGATTATTTTGGACTGTAAGAAGCTCGTTAGCCAAGGATCTGGTTGGGATGCCTATTGGGTTGTAGACAAGCTAATACAGCAGCTCATTCTCTTCCTAGGGTAGCCTTATTAATTTTTTTTTTTTAACTACCATCATCGTCCAAAAATATATTATCACTAATTCGATTCGAATATTTACAGAAACTTCATTTAAAAGGCGACTCTACCAACATAAATTTTTTAATTATTTTTAAGTTTCGAAATCGATACTTAATTAAATAATTTAACATTCCATTCCACTAAACCGAATTTCCATCTATAAGTTGCCTTATTGTATGGTAGTCC
This sequence comes from Dillenia suffruticosa, assembly GCA_033439265.1. NCBI lineage: Eukaryota > Viridiplantae > Streptophyta > Magnoliopsida > Dilleniales > Dilleniaceae > Dillenia > Dillenia suffruticosa. The sequence goes on from JAVTVX010000001.1 coordinate 16,374,358, forward strand.
TATGATCGGAGAGAACTTCCAAACTCTTTGAGTAATGTTCTTAACGCTAATGTACTTACCCAGATTTTTTTCACTTAAACAGAGATCTTAGGTTGGGTGTAGTGGGTCGGGTTTATTGACCCGAAGTTAGTTTTTGATCTATTCAATATTCAAAAAGACATAGAAAACTCATTTTGAACTGTTCATAAACTCCTAAAATTTATAAAAAAATTTTGAAATTTATAAACTTCTATTTTTTCAAATGTACTGTTAAAATGAAATATTTGTATGACATTTTTTTGAATAAATTGTTGTATTTAATAGCAATAATTATTTATGAACTCCTTTTCCTTTGAGTATTGAAATTACTAAAAACAAGATAATATCATTGCACAAACACGCATAACCAAACGACCAATGTGCCTGCTAACTTCTTTTAAGGGGCAGATTTGAGTTTTATTAATAATTATAATTTAGTTTATTTAGTGATAGTAAAGCAATGGGATACCCCATTTGTATAGATCTATGCCCACGGACCTCTTACTAAAAGAACATACTGTCACACTCATATGATGTAAATAAATATTTATTAATTGAAAGGGTAAATGGGAGACTATAAAATTTTTAATGAAGATATTTTAGTTTTTTTATATGTTAAAATAAAATAGTTTATTAGATGAATAAAAAAAATTAGGTAGGGCTATTTTTTTTTAAAAAAAAAATTATTATAAGCTCTATAAATTATTTAGATTTTATAAACTCTTTTTGGAAAAAAAATTATTAACCAAACTTTATGAGTTTATGAGTTTTAAAATATTTTATAAAATATTTTTAAAAGTTTAGTCAAACGTTATAAAATATTTTTAAAAGTTTAGATATTTGATATGCTCACAATAAATCTTTCATTTGTTTGAAATATTAATGGTGTTGTCTTCATGCTTACTAAATCTTTATCATTAACCTAATTCTTTTCATTTTCCTCTTTCCTGATGAATCTAGAGGATAACAAAATGCATGCTAGGTTTAGATGTGAAATTATTAGGTTGGACGACCTTAATTAGAGAAAATAATAATATAATAGACTCGCCAGCTCATAACGAATCAGAGAAGTATTTTTTTATTGGTGCTTTTGGACTCGGTTCACCACCTGATATTTAGAATTTCATCCCAATTAATCCAGATCGATCCGATTGAATTTTCTCTTAAGAGGTAAGGATCTCCCAACATAACCGATTTCATATCCAAATTGCCGATCTGAACTCATAATCTTAGTTAAAAGGCACAATAACTTACCCAATGTACTGACTATCTGTTTGGTGAATCAGAGAACTATTTTAGTTGTGCAATTGGTTCGAAAAGTAAGACCACCCCACTTTTATTATTGGATCATAAGAGCTTAACCAAGAGTGAAAAGACTGTGTTGATGTAAATAAATAAGTTAATTTAATATGTAAAAGTTTATAGCATGGACTTGTTTTGTGAGGTTTGTATAAAGATGTGTCTAAATATATTAAGAAATCAAGCTCTCGTGAGTATAATGGTTAGACATCATATTTTTTTAACTATAGGTCTGAGTACGAACTATAAGAACAAAGAAATGAGATTTAGAAGAGCCAACCCCATAATAAATCTCACAATGATTAGGTTAGATTAGTTGGAATAACCCAAATACTTATCGATGAAAACCTAAATATATTTAAAAATTTTTAATTTTCTTCTTCTATGATATTGCTACGACTTTAAACAAATAGCATGGGTTATTAAATAAATTGTGAATTAAACTTCAATTTAGTCTCTAAGATTTGATTAATAACGCTCGAAGTTTTTAAAATTTCAAATTCATTGCAATAAAGGGAAGAATGCTAAGAATAATGACCGAAAGTTGTCGAAGTGGGATACCTTATCTGTGGTTGCAGACCCCATGGTGATAACCAACGGTGGAACGGTTTATCAACGCCGGACCAACTGGCAACAAAATACAAGAAACGGGAAACGGTTTAAGAAATTGTCTTGCTATTCCCCTTGAGTTTTTTGTATCTCTCTCGCAAGGATTGGCCGTCCATATAATGATTTATTAATTTCTCTATCAATGAACAGTCAGCCGAATAGTTAACTGTGTTAAATTTATTGATAAAATTTCATATTCAAAACTTGAAAATAAAAAAAAAATTATATTAGAAAAGCTCATAATAAATTAAACTCAAAAATACTCGAACCAAATTAATTAAAATATAATTTCAGATACTAGTCGACTACGAAAAAAAATTAATCTTTCTTTCTCTTATTCACTTTCTTATTTCTCTCTCATTCTCTCTTCTTTTCACTTTTGTTTTTTTTTTGGGCCCTGACCCACATCAATCTATTTGTCTCTAACTCTATGTCATTGTCTTGTTGCTGATCGATCGATTCGCATAAACCATCTTCTCTTCTCGTGCCATTTTTTCTCTGTTGTGCTTTTCTTCCGGTCTCTACTAATTCTTCTCTTCTTCTCTAATATTTTTTTTAACTGCTTATGTAAGAAGCCGATTTAGCTAAACTAGGTTGTAGATGATGGCCGTAGATGAAAAACGTTAAAGTTATCTTGGGAAGTCTAGCAGAGAGAGATGAAAGAGAGAGGATCAGACAGAGACAGAAGATAAAGAAAAAAGAATGGATAGAGAAAGAGAACAAATATTTGGGAGGGATGGGGAAATCACATGGGAGGAGAGATAGGAGTGATATGATATCTCACATGCCATGGTAGGACTTTACATCCTATTTCATTCATTTTTATTCTATTCATAACATTCGGTCTGTATTTTCACTTGATTGTATGCACTTAGGAGGAGAGATGGGAGAAATGGCTTGAGAGGAGAAATAAAATTAGGGATATGACACCACACATGCCCGTAGACTGTGCATCCTACCCTATTTTTTTCTATTCATAACGTCTGACTGCATTTTTACTTGATTGCTATGAATTTTAAATTTTAGGATTTTGACATAAAGAATCAAAATTTTGGAACTAAATCGAAATCTAGTCCGTAGTTCACTCACGGATTGCAATTGTAATTTGGCATTTACTATCAGCTCTCTCGTACAAGGTCAACACATTCGCACTGTTCTACTAGTACCATGCCTCAGAGACCAAAGAGCAATGTGGGTCTTCTAGTAAACAAGCTAGAGGCACTCTTCCTGCTGTGTCCATTTTTCCTAACGTTGTTACGTAAAGATTTGCACCCTTTTACTTGATTGTAATGTAGCATTGATTATACAAGAAGATTATATGAAACTCTTAAATTGGAATCAAATAATAAGGATAGGCACTCTCCCAACTCATAAATTTCTACTCTCTTTGCTTACCTTATTAGGCAACCAGATTGCGTATCCACATTAACATTTCAAAACATTTTAATAACAAAATTAATTGATAGACATTCTTCTTATTGCATATAGGCATTTCTTCTTTCCTTTCTATGTTTTATTTTCTTCATCAAATTACGAGTGAAATATTGATTAAATCTCTCTCTCTCTCTACAATTGAAAATTGTGGTATTATTACTACGAAAACAATTGAATTTAAAGCACTAGTGTTCAACAGAAGTACAAATTAATTGGGATCAAAGGAAATTACAACAAATTAAGGGAAGAACTATCTTAATATTTAAAGCATCTTGCCCATCCCTAAAAATGTACCCATAAAGACTACAAAACAAAGTTGAGTCACAACTTTTGGGAAGGAACCATGAATTAGAGCTTCAAAGATAGATTCAAGCCCATCTCATTAGATCCATCATCATCGTTATCGCTTTCAGTGAGGTCGATGGGCATTGGATGATTTAATCGGTTGATAAACGGCCTTGTGACAAAGTGATAAGGGCTCTTCGCAATTACACCCAATGATTTTGTTTGCTTGAGAGATGAGACCGTAGCTTGCAACCATGGTGTTGGCTGGAATGAAACCCTAGTAACATCAGGAGTTGTATCCAAGCTTACGTTTTCTACTTTGCGGCACTTGTGGTTTTGGAAAGCCAATGTTGGTGCTGGTGTAGCATTTGAAATAGAATTAGCTTCCCAAGTAGCATTCAATGGAGATGATGGATGCTTACGCTTGAGGGAAGGCTTAGCTTGTTGAGGCAAGATTGACTGGGTTCCACCAATTGTAAGATTGTCCTCCAAAGAATCCTTTGCTAGAAGCATCTGTCTATTTGGCATGGCAACCCTAGCTTGGTGAAGTTGAACCCTAGGGTTACTTGAAGATGCATGGGATTGCAATGCTATCGCAAGGTGATTGTTATGGAAAGGAGGTTGGAATCGGGAACTCCTCATAGGCGGTTGCACTACAGAAGAACAATCAAGGTCAGAGATACCAAATTCATTTGAAGAATTAGACATTAAAGGTTGAGTGGTAAGGGTTTTCTCGCCATTATGGAGAAGACCTGGAAAACTTTCCTCACCTACTAAGCCGGTACCTCTTCCGTGAGACAACGCCAGGTGTTGAAGGAGAGATCCAGTGCTAGAAAAGACTTGGAAGCATATGCGACATTTACACAGTCTAGGACCATCCTGGGTAGCATTTGGATGTGGGTGTGCGCCTTGGATTTGGATTGAGGAGTTTTGGTCACGTAGGTTTCTTATTCCTCTATCGCATGTAAACATGGTGTAAAGAATAAAAAAAAGCCTTTTACCAAAAAAAAAAAAGAACCAAAAACCTTTGTATCGTCCTAAGAGAAAAAGAAGAGACACAAAGGATTTGAGTTGAACAAGATTGAAGGAGAGAGGATGTGTCTTTGGACAATTCCAAGAAGAAAACTTACTGCTATATATATCGGAGAACTTCACTCCGCCATCTCTAATTGACTGCGGGTAATGGGAAGGAAAGTAAGAGAAGGAAGAAGGGACCCAATGTCCCTCGACTCCTATAACACGGATGCAATGTGTCTAGACTCCTATCACACGCGATTCTACGACACAAATTGTCACTAATTTTGAAATTTTATCCTAATTATAATAAATATATTTGATCCAATATGATCGATTATAACCTAATTTTCATATGAATGATCCGAATATCATAATTTGGATACAATACATTGCAACTTTTATTCAGCCGAAGCAAATCAAGGTGCATCGATTCAAACACTACTAAGAAAGAGAGGTCACAGGTACATCATGTAGCCAAAATCCATGTAAAATTCAGAGAATAAGATTTTAAATGATGGAGTTTTTCGTCCCTTAAGAACATTAATTGCACTATGGTTTCCTTCATTTAATGTCAATCAAATATTTGTCACCAAAAAACTTGCTAAAAAAATAAGGAAACGCGGAAAGTATTATGATTAATCATATGAAAATATGATTAAGGATAGCTACAAGTTGGGATTGTACATTGAGCATTTCAAAATTCTTATCCATGCATTTGTGATTGACCAAACAAAAAAATGACTTTATTTACATATAGAGAGAGATAACGCCACCAAAAATAACTAAAAAAAAAAAAACTTCAAAAATTTCAAAAAATTCATTGCAATGGTACAAAATTTCAGATCCTATTTTCCCTATTTGCAGTTTGTTGTCTTTCCTCATATCCAAAGTTTCCATTCTTTATTTCACTATTTTCTTGTTATTCCTTTTTCCTCTTTTGTATTATTCATGGCCCAAGAGGCTGCACTTTTACTAAGCAATTCATACAAACTTTCAAAAATTTTCCATTTAATGAGAGCAAAGGGAATGCATCTAGCAAAAGTTCTCTGATTATTGAATGAAAACTAACATTATTATTTTATAAATAGGAAGTATTATTTATTAGTCTATTTTTTGGTTAAATAGAATAAAAATGGAAGACCCATTTCCTAGAAATCCTTTCTTACTAATTAAGATGACAAATAAGAAAAATTAGAAAATGCTTTAAGCATCAATTCTATGAGTACCAACCTTCAGGCCAGTTTCTCAGTTTTGGAAAATATTATGTAAAATAATCAAAGAAGATATTACAATTGGCTACCTTCGTGGTACTTTCGTTTCTAGTTCTATGAATCTTTTTTTTTTTTCTTATTTCTACAAATATACACATCCTTATCATGGCTTGTGACTTGAACAAAAACTTAAAATGGACAACCAGACATTTTTAAGATAGTTTTTTTCCTTTTTTTCAGTAAAAAAGGGTATAAACCAGACACATTAATTTTTACTAAAAATAAAAATAAAAAATGGGTGTTCGGTTCACTCAAGAATCAAAATTGAATTTAAAATCAAAGATTTTGAAAATAAGTTTCAGAAAACCACGTGTTCACGTAGATTTCAAAAACCCAATAATTTAACAGTTTCATTCCTAAACTCAATTCTCATTCTATAAATCTAAATAAATCATATAAATTTCAACCTTATTATTTATTTTGATTCGCCTTGATCAAACCTCCCCAAATACATCAATCGAGGATTTCCTTTGGATTCATCGGGTGGATATCACCCAATCATGGCATTTACCTACCCTACTTTCTCTTTTTTATTTTTTTGGGACAATTTACAAAAAGACATGTACTGAATTTTACCTCTATTTATATTTTACATATCATTTTTTTTTAAATCTATCAAATAATTGTATTTTGTAATCAATTATTACTAACATTGAATCAGTTTCATTAATTGAATATGCGAATAAGTGCATCTCCTAATGCTAAATTCAAAGAGTAGGTGTTGTAGGTAATATCAAAAATACCTTTACATTTGATATGCCAATCATATTTTAAAGTGAAAAATGATACCCAAAGCAAAAATAGAGAAAAAGAGAAGCATACTGATGCCGGCTAGTTATTGATATACGTTAAGAAAATTTTCAAATTTAAATTTTATGTATCGAAAAAATATACACCAAATGTAAAATTACGTTACCACTTTTTAAGGCTGGTTTTTATTGTGAAATAAACTCATACCACATTCTACCCTAAATAATATATAACGCCATTTCTTGCTTGATACATCATCTACCAAAGGCCTACTTTTGTTTCTATTTCTAAAATATATTTTAATTTACTTTTCAAAATAATGATGTAAAAATACACATACCTTGTATGGGAGTGAATTGAATAATACAATTGATGTTAATAATCAATTATTTAAGATTGTTTACTATTTTACCTGAAACGAAAATATTGGATACACTAAATTCAGTGATTTCTACCGATAATAAATGGAAAAGACGTGTCAATTCACAATTGTTAAAACAAATATTAATTTAGAATTCACTATGGTTTATCGAATTGTACTTATCTTAAAATTTTCTTAGAAATGTCAATATTTGTTTAATATATGTAATTAACTTCGAAATTTTGTTCCATGTTTTAGTTTATTTGTATACTTAACCTTTTTTATATAGGAAAATGAAAGGATTTTTAAATATAACATCCTTTTATTCTTCTAACAATTTCATACATGTACAATAAAATTACATTTTATTAGGACAAAAATCAACGTTCTCATCAATAATTTCAACAGAACTGAAGTATTGTTGGAGTATTTTCAAAAAGTTATAAAGTTTGGAATTTGTTATATAAGTATGAGAGGTAGAAATGGGTCCCTGCAACTCCTAATATTTTTTAACCATAAAGCAGAACTATCCTTATTTTTGATCTTGAACAATATGATTATTGATTAATGAGTGTGTGACATAAGGATTTCGAAGCAGCTAAACCTTTTTGGGTCTTGCTTGTTTAATCTGAAGGTTTAGAACAATGGTTACTACGTATCTGTAAAAATGTGTCATGATCCAGCTCAAGAAAGAGTAAATAAGGCTTATTCAGTTGTCACTATTCGTTGGAGGGAAAAACAGAGTACACTGAAAGTCATGAGGAATGAAAAGAGAGCATGGTGGGTAACCTAGATTCGGTATGATGGATAAAGGAAATGTTGTGGATTCAATAGAAAGACAATAGGGGTTTAGAAAGAAGAAGAAGAAAGAGAGACAGAGAGATGACAACAACCGAGAAGATGGGGTTCTGTTATTCATTTCCATTTTTTGTACATTCTCATTAATTGGTTGCTTAATAATCTACCTAACTAATCATTGATTACAATTCAAACTAACTAACAATTTGATGGTTGATACTTCGGATGTTGAAAGTTAGTTGACGAACTAGCTCTTGAATTTGAATTTTCCTTCCACTAGTCGTTATTTATTCTCCTTTTTAAAATGTCCTTGTCCTCGAGAATGTAAAGTAAAAAACTAGGCCTCGATAAAACTCATGTCTTTCCGGGTTGATTCCTTCACGCTATGCTTAATCCACTTGATTAACGATTGTGTGACAAGCTCTGTTATGATTACCCTTCTTTTTAACATTCCTCCGGTTCCACGATGGCTTGTTTATCCCCATTAGACGATGGCTTGTTTATCCCCATTGGAGATAAAGTGGGTATGATTTCTTGAGTTGGCCCAAACTTCTTATTAAGTAGTGAAACATGAAATATGTGATGAATCTATGATCCTTGTGATAATTGCAACCTCAAGGTTTTCTTATCCACCTTAGCTATTATGGGAAAGGGCCCATAGAATTTGGCACACAATTTGAGTTATCTTCTAAATTCTATAGACTGTTGCCTATAAGATTGCAGTTTTAGGTGTAACAAAATATTGTACTTGAAATGTAATAAAAATTAAATACAAATAAGAATAATCCGAAATAAGGAATCGAATGTATTTCCAATTATTCACGATTCCAACAAGGTCCAACAAGATTCTTTGAAACTTGTACAAATCTTCTAAACTCTCAATTCATTCAATAGATAATGTAAAGTCACAAAATTTAGTCTTAAGGATTCAATGCACTAGAAGAGAGTTTATATAGACTCTCAACCAGAATCATTAAAACCATATAATTGTCATACTAAATTATTGTTAGATGCTATGGGAAGATAATTAAACACTCAAAATGAAAAAAACAATGATTAATTAAGTAAAGATTTGAATGGACCATCAAAATTCAATCAAATGTAACTCAATTCAAATTTTTTCTATTATTTATCACATTTAATCTCTTTCAGTTATATTTCTCTTATTAACTTTATGTTGAATGCATTAGTACATGGAATTTGGATTTTATGAAAAATTCTTAACATTCTCCTATTTGATCTAATAAATCAACTTGAAATCAGAATCAAGTCAATTCGATATAAGAATAGAGTAAACGAGTCATGACGATAAATTCTCTAAAAGCAAATATTATCTTCCAGATATTACAATGCATTCTATTTTTTAACCTTATAGTGATATTTATTTTATGTATAAATTCTATATTTATTCGGGATCCAAACTCGATAAATTTATATCAAAATAAAAATATATGCATAATTTTATTGGGAAAACTCAATTCTAAGTTTCATTTAAATAAGATCATAAATCTATATTTATAACATGATCGCTGAACCAATTTATTGGCATGCCTTTAGTTACACAATCAGTCAACATACAATCCGTATAAATGTATTGAATTTATTTTGATACATAATATTTTTTAATAAATGAAAGAGAGAGAATGAGACAGAGACGGAAGAAAAAGAAAAAGGAATAGATAGAGAAAAAGAAATAGTATTTGGGAGGACGGATGGGGAAATGACATCGGAGGAGAGATAGGAGGGATATGATATCTCACATGCCATGGTAGGACTTTGCATCCTATTTCATTCATTTTTATTCTTTTCATAACATTCGGTCTTTTTCACTTGCTTGCATGAATTTGGGAGGAGGGATGGGAGAGATGGCGTGAGAAGAGAGATAAGAGGGATATGATATTTCACGTGCTCCGATAGACTGTGCATCCTACACAATTCTTTTCTATTCATAAAGTCTGTCTGCATTTTTGCTTGATTGCTATGAATTTTATAGTTTAGGAATTTAGGGTTAACTAATTCTGAGCATGTTAAATTGTTTAATTAAGTTTTGAATTTTAAACTTGAGAATAGAAAATGTTGACTTGAGAAAGCTATTCCTAAAATAGATAGACAAGTGTTCAAATCGAATTATTTGAAATATGATTCTAAATACCGATCGATACAGTATAAAAAAAAAAGTTTAGGATTTTGACATAAGGAATCAAAATTTTGGGACTAAATTGAAATCTAGTCCATATATAGTACGTAATTTGGCATGTAGAATCAACACTCTCGTACAAGGTCGACACCGTTCCCACTGTTCTACTATGCCTCAAAGACCAAAGAATAATGAAAGCGTTCTGGTAAACAGGCTAAAGCCACTCTTCCTGTTGTGTCCATCTTTCCTAATGTTTTTACGTAAAGATTTGTACCGATTTTCTTAACACATTGTAATGTATCATTGATTATACAAAAAGATTATATGAAACTCTTAAATTGGAATCAAATAATAAGGATAGGCACTCTCCCAACTCATAAATTTCTACTCTCTTTGCTCACCTTATTAGGCAACCAGATTGCGTATCCACATTAACATTTCAAAACATTTTAATAACAAAATTAATTAATAGTAAGACGTTCTTCTTATTGCATACAGGCATTTCTTTTTTCCTTTCTGTGTTTTATTTTCTTCATCAAATTTTGAGTGAAATATTGATTAAATCTCTCTTCCTCAACAATTGAAAATTGTGGTATTATTACTGGAACACAATTGAATTTAAAGTACTATTATACAACAGAAGTACAAATTAATTGAGATCAAAGGAAACTACAACAAATTAAGGGAACTATCTTAATATTTAAAACATCTTGCCCATCCCTACAAATGTACCCATAAAGACTACAAAACAAAGTTGAGTCACTACTTTTGGGAAGGAAACATGAATTAGAGCTACAAAGATAGATTCAAGCCCATCTCATTAGATCCATCATCATCGTTATCGCTTTCAGTGAGGTCGATGGGCATTGGATGATTTAATCGGTTGATAAACGGCCTTGTGACAAAGTGATAAGGGCTCTTCGCAATTACACCCAATGATTTTGTTTGCTTGAGAGATGATACCGTAGCATTTGAGGAAGCTGCAGTATTCTTGGTCAAATGCGACGTCCCTGCTTGCAACCATGGTGTTGGCTGGAATGAAACCCTAGTGTCACTAGGAGAACTAACGTTTTCTCCTTTGTGGCGCTTTTGGTTTTGGAGAGCCAATGTTGGTGCTGGTATAGCATTTGAAATAGAATTAACTTCCCAAGTAGCATTCAATGGAGATGATGAATGCTTACGCTTGAGGGAAGGCCTAGTTTGTGGGGACAAGATTGACTGGGTTCCACCAATTCCTAGATTGTCCTCCAAAGAATCCTTTGGTGGAAGCATCTTTCTATTTGGCATGGCAACCCTAGCTTGGTGAAGTTGAACCCTTGGGTTACTTGTAGATGCACGGGATTGCAGTGCTATTGCAAGATGATTGTTATGGAAAGGAGGTAGGAATCGGGAACTCCTCATAGGCGGTTGCACTGCAGAAGAACAATCAAGATCGGAGATTCCAAATTCATTTGAAGAATTAGACATCAAAGGTTGAGAGGTAAGGGTTTTCTCGCCATTATGGAGAAGACCCGGAAAACTTTCCTCACCTACTAAGCCAGTACCTCTTCCGTGAGACAACGCTAAGTGTTGAAGGAGAGATCCAGTGCTAGAAAAGACTTGGAAGCATATGCGACATTCACATAGTCTAGGACCATCCAGAGTAGCATTTGGATGTGGGTGTGCGCGATGGATTTCGATTGAGGATTTTTTATCAGGTAGGTTTCTTAAGCCTCTCTCGCATGTAAACATGGTGTAAAGAACAAAATCAAGACGTTAAAAAAAAAGCCTTTTACAATTAAAAACACACACACTCACACACACCCCGAAAAACTTTGTATTGTCCTGAGAGAAAACGAAGAGAGAAAAAGGATTTGAGTTGAACAAGATTGAAGGAGAGAGGATGCGTTTTTGGACAATTCCAAGAAGAAAACTACCGCTCTATATATATAGGAGAACTTCACTCCGCCATCTCTAATTGACAGAGAGTAATGGGAAGAAAGAGAAGAAAGAAGGGACCCAATGTCCCTGGACTCCTATAACACGGATGCAATGTGCCTAGACTCCAACTACACGCGATTCTACGACACAAATTGTCACTAATTTTAAAATTTTATCCTGATTGTAATAGCTGTATTTGGCCAAATATGATCGATTATAACCTAATTTTCATATGAATGTTCTAAATATTATAATTCTGATATGATACATTGCAACTTGCAATACCCATTATTCAATGGAAGCAAATCATGATATATCAATTCAAACACTTCTAAGAAAGAGAGGTCATAGGTACATCGCGTAGCCAAAATCCATGAAAAATTCAGAGAATTAGAATTTAAATGATGGAGTTTTTTGTCCCATAAGAACATTAATTGCACTATGGTTTCCTTCATTTAGTGTCAATCAAATATTTGTCACTCAAAAATTTACTAAAAGAAACGAGGAAACACGGAAATTAATATGATTAATCATATGAAAATATGATTGTATATTGAGCATTTCAAAATTCTTATCCTTGCATTTTTTATTAGCAAAAAAATGATTTTATTTATATATAGAGAGAGATAACACCACCAAAAACAACTAAAAAAAAAAAAAAAAAAAAAAACTTCAAAATTTTAAAAAAATTCTTTGCAATGGTACAAAATTGCAGAACCTATTTTCCCTATTTGCAATTTGTTGTCTTTCCTCATATCTAAAGTTTCCATTCTTTATTTCACTATTTTCTTGTTATTCCTTTTACCTTTTTTGTATTATTCATGTCCCAAGTGGCTGCATTTTTACTAACTCCAAATCATACATTCAAAAATTTTCCATTTAATGAAAGCAAAGGGAATGTATCTAGCAGAAGTTCTCTGATTGTTGAATGAAAACTAGCATTATTATTTTATAAATAGGTAGTATTATTCATTATTCTTTTTTATGGTTAAATAGAATAAAAATCGAAGACCCTTTTCCTTGAAATCCTTTCTTACTAATTAAGATGACACATAAGAAAAATTAGGAAATGCTTTATGTATCAGTGCTATTTGGAAAATATTATGCAAGATAATCGAAAGAGATTACAATTGGCCACCTACATGGTACGTTCGTTTCTATTTCAATGAATATTTTTTTTTATTATTTTTCCTTTATTTCTACAAATATACAAATGCTTTTCATGGTTTGTGACTTGAACAAAAACTTAAAATGGACAACCAGACATTTTTAAGATTGTTTTGGATTTCTTTTTACTAAAAAAGGGTATAAACCAAATTCATTAATTTTTAATAAAAAAATAAAAAATGGGTACTCGATTTGTATCGAACTCGAGAATCAGAATTAAATTTAAAATCAAAGATTTTGAAAATAAATTTAAAAATACTACATATTTACTTGGATTTCAAAAACTCAATAATTTAAGAGTTTTATTACTAAACTTCATTCACTTTCCATAAATCTAAACAAATTTTAAGAATTTCAATCCGATTCTTAATATGGATTCACTTTAATCAAACACCCCTTAGATACATCAATTGAGGATTTTCTCTGGAATCATCGTGTGGATATCTCCCAATTGTGTCATTTACTTTGACCCTATTTTCTCTATTTTTTTATTTAAAATGCCAAATGTAGTTCTATGTATTTTTATTTTTCGAACAATTTACAAAAAGACATATACTGAATTTATCTTTATTCATATTTTGCATATCATTTTATTTACAAAAAGACAAATTCAAAGAGTAGGTGCTGTAGGTAATATAAGTAATTATGTAATTTCATATTTTATTTTGCAAAATCAAAAATACCTTTAGATTTGATATGCCAATTATAATTCAAAGTAAAAAATGGTAACAAAGCAAAAATAGAAAAACACGTAATATATCGACGCTTATTTACCGATAATCCTTAAGTAAAATATCAAATTCGAATTTTATGTATCGTAAAAATATATATTAAGAGAGTTTTACATTGGATACTGATAATTTATAAAAGAAAAATACAAAAAAATGTATAATATGTTTAAACCGGTAAGAATATAAAAGATTTTTTAAAATAAATTTCGAATGTTTTCAGATCCTTAACATGAGATTCGGACGTGGACAACAAGAGTATGAGAATTGCTCTTCCGTAAAACAAGTGTAAAATTACATTATCACTTGTTAAGACTAGTTTTTATTGTGAAATAAACCCATACCACATTCCACCCTATATGATATAAGTAATGCCATTTCTTGCTAGCTACATCATCCACCAAAGGCCTACTTTTGTTTCTATTTCTAAAACATATTTTAATTTACTTTTCAAAATAATGATGTAAAAATACACATATTTTGTATATCAATGAATTGAATAAAAAGATTGATATGAATAATCAATTATATTTAAGATTCTTTACGATTTTACCTGATATGAAAATATTAAATACACTGAATTCAGTGACTTCTCTACTGATAATAATAAAATGAAAAGGCGTGTCAATTTATAATAGTTAAAACAACTGTCTCTAAAGGGACAGCGTAATGTTCCAAACCCCTTTTCCCAATCGGATGATTTTAGATTCAAATTTTTATATAATAATAATAAAAAAAAAGAATTCATTATGATTTAAAATATCACTTAATTTAAAATTTTCTTAGAAATGTCAAAATTTGCTTGATATATGCAACTACGATATTTTTATTCATATTTAAGTTTACTTGCATACTTAACCTTTTTTATATGGGAGAATGAAAGGATTTTTAAATATAATATTTATGCTCAATAAAATTGTTTTTTATTAGAACAAACATTATCGTTCTTATCAATAATTTCAACAAAGCTGAAATATTATCGGAGTATTTTTAAAAAGTTATTAAGTTTGGGTTTGTGTATAAATATGAATATTGATAGAGAAATTTAAAGGTAGAAATGGGTACTTGAACTCCTAATAATTTTCGAACCATATAGCCGAGCCATCCTTATTTGTGATTTTGAATATTCTAATTATTAATTAAGAAGCATTGTATCCTGATTGTTAATTATAAAACCAATCCATTTTCATTTGTAAAAATGGGTTTTAACCAATTATTTGAAATTATATTCCGACTAATTCGATTCGAATATCTACCGAGTCTATTTAGATATGGGCTCTAACCTTTGAAAAGGTAAAAGCATGTTGGAAATATGTATCCTGATTAATAATTCTAAACCTAATCTATCCTCATTTGTAGAAGTGTGTTCTAACCAGGTACAATTTGGTTAAAAATGGTGTCTATTTAATGGTTGTAAGACAAGAGGCTTTGGAAGCAGCTAGGGTTTTGCGTGTTTAATCTAAAGGTTTAGAACTTGATTACCCCGTATCTGAAAAAATGCCACACCTTTTTCTCTAATCTAATTTTTATTTTATTTATTTTTAAGTTAGTTATTACTCCCATTTTTTAGGTTTTTTTTTTTCCTTTTTTATTTATAAATTTCAATTACCATCAATTATAATTACCTCTAAAACTTATAAAATAAGTTCTAATGTGCTGATAAATAGGTTTTCTATCAGCTCAATCAGCCTATTTTCATGAAATATCCAAATCATCCACAAATTTCCTTTTCCTCCTTTTTTTATTTTTTTCTCTGTTCAGCGAGACCACATGATATTTGTCACAATAACTTAGATTTGTGAGTCCTTTTAGATTTTGATTTTATTTTCACAATCTATCTCTCTGTCTCTGTCTCTCTCTCTCTCTCTCTCTCTTTCTCTCCCATTAATTTATGCAGTGATTGATTTCAATTTTAAAAATTTAAGGGGTAATAAACTACAAAAAAAAAGGTTATAGTGCTATTTGAAAATAGGACTAAAGTTGAGTCACTTGTGATTCTACTTTTTTTTTTTTTTTTTTGGTTTGGAGGAAAGGCATCAAATCCGAAATCTACTGCACAAAAAGATAAAGCCAAAATGAGGAATTTCCTAGGATTGATCACAAGTCTGAGCGTGCTAAGATCATTTCAACCCACCCGAGTTAATGAGTTTTGACTTGAGTTTTGCCTTGTGTCTCATTCATTAATACATATGACATTTGGCATGATATTTAGCAAGTAGATTACTAAAGATGATAGCGGGACTTTTCTCCACAAATTTGATTAGTATATACGGGGAGGGCAGAATTGTCTATAGTATAACTTCATTGTTATTTTGATTTGGCACTGAATAAATCCAACAAGGAAAACTCACATGTACATGGAACTGCAGGAAAACCACTCATAGAGTACTCTTTGACACACTTCACAGAAATTACAACAGGGAACAATTTTTTTCTCCCTACTCAAGGATTTCTTACCATTTTAAGGAAGCACTTATTTCCTCTTTCCTGCGCCAATTGACAAGAGCTCAAAGCTCCGGAAAGTATCATCACGACCACCTCTTGTGACTGGATTACGGGAAAGGTAAGTGGGTTTTTGATCAAATTGGATCCTTTGGGTTGTGGATGGGCGACCACTGCTGGAGACTAACCGGTTTGGCCGACTGTCAATGAACTCGCCAGAGGAGCTTGGCCTTGTGCCTGGCATAACAGGCCTCTTGGAAGCACTGCCATGCCGTGAAGATGAGCGAGGTCTCTCAAAATCAGGTTGCTGCATGTGAGTAAAAGCAGGGGTTCTTGTCAAATTGCAATGGTTTTTGCAGCTAGGTGTCAGAGCAATGAGATGTACTAAGAGGGGTTTGGTATTGAAGGAACTCACCACTTCCATTGATGAAGGCACATCCTCCGACATCCTGTGTCGAGAGCGATCACCCTGCAGCGGGCCCGAATGATTTCTTCTAGCATATGGGTCAACGGTGGTTGGATATTTATCTTGAATCTCTTGAACCCCTGGGAGAAATTGGATTCTATTAAATCTGAGGTAAAGAGAGAAGCGGCTTCATTTCAAGGAATCACCAACTCTAATCCAAAATGTACTCGAGAATGTGTAACTTCTTCAATCAATTCTAAGCAATTCTATAACACTTGTATCAGAAGATCTAGCAATGATATGAAGTACGAGGCACATAGCAGATAACTACCTAAGGGTCTTTCTATTCTTTCTGCATATGGTCCTGGAGTCATTCCCGGTTTGATGCCTTGGTGCTGGAGAGAAATAAATGAGATAAGAATCTAACACTCAAAAGTAATATATATATATGTGTATTATTGCAGTAAACATGAAACTATATATATATTCAGGCAAGTAGAGACCCGTGCTCTTGAACTGGAGCTGATCTGTGGATACTTCAAAATGGTCCAGTCAAATACATAGTCAAACTGATAGCCTGCACAAGAAGACAGCGATAAGTGCTTTGACTCAATATTTAGTGAGAAGATTTGGTTGCCAAGGAAACCACCATAAGCAGGAGAAAGAAGGCGGCGGCACGATAGATAGTACATGTGGATTAAACCCAAAATATATATGATACCTTCTCGGATGAATAAGTCCCTGAAAAGCCTCTTCAGGTATGAGTAATCTGGTTTGTCTTCAAAACGTAATGATCGGCAATAGTGGAAGTATGATACAAATTCCGATGAATAATTTTTGCAGAGTGCCTGTATAACAACTTTTCAATATATTGTTTCATGCAGTACTTAGGAAGGAAGTTATCATATGGATGATAGGTAAATGGAAATATCAATGAATCAATTTAAGAACCTGGTAATGTAGTGCTCCATGGTATATATCAATGAATCAATTACTATGCACCTTCTATTAAAAAACATAAAAGGTACACTATTCTAAGGCCCAGTTTGGATGCACTTGTGCTTATGGCTATAAGCACTTATTTTTGTATAAATTATTAATTTTACAACAAAAACAGTTTTAAATTAAAGAAAATTTTAGATTATTTATGGGGAAATTTTAGTTTAATATAAATCATATACTCCTACACAAAAATTTTTTGCTCCAGTTGACAACTATCACTCTTTGAACAAGACAAAATTGGGAGAAGCTCTTCACATAGCGTTTCTGGAATCATACAAATGCCCCTCCAAAAAAGTATCCAAAGGAACATATGTTACACGCATAGGATAGTTCAGTAAAATAGTAGTATTTTGTTCACTCGATTAAAAAATTCTCATATTTTATCACAAATATTTCAATTTAGCAAGTAAGCAATCAGTACAACATAATTTAGATTATTAATGCCAAAGTCTTCTAGCAAACATCCTAAACAATTAAAGTATCCCAAATTTGTAAAAAGAAGAATGGCAACCCTAGAGTGCTAAAAAAAATCAGAGAACTATACAGAGTCCAAAATGAATAATAAAGAATGAACTTTTGGAATATATATCAAAGATTCATGTATAGCACAAGTATCAATTAATGACATGTCAAATATAGTTCCTACTCAAATTTAAACAGATCCAGGCTTCATAAGATATATTCATCAGGCCTTAATTGTTTGGAAGCATGAAATAGTACCTCTATAGGAGTAAGCATCTTTTTCTCACTTATCTTGTCATATTTCTGCTTTTTGGTGCCAGCCTTTAAGCCTTGCCAGGGAAGACTGAAACAGAGATTAAAAACAAAAAAGTGCAATTTTAATTGTCATATTTCAGTTTCGAATTAGTTCAAAATTTGAGAAACAAAACCAATTTGTCAAGCTACTCAACCTGCAATAAATAAATAAAAAAAAAAAAACAAGTTTCTTAATAATGTGTTCAACCTTCCCCTCAGGAAATACATAAGCACATAACCAAGTGATTCCAGATCATCTCTTCTGCTTTGCTCTACAATTAAAATTAAGTCACAATTAGGAGTGTAAAAGCCAGATAAAGAATGACCCATCCACAATTGAAACTTTATTAACTGTAAGAGGAAAATTTAATTACCAACTCCAAGATGAGTGTTAACACTTGCATATCGAGCAGTCCCAGTGAGATTCTTATTTTCCCTGCAAGAGAAATCTTAGTTAGTCCAATGAAGGATAAAATGCAACTAGAAAGCCACCTTAGCATGAATTATAAGGTAAAAAAGCAAGAAACACACAAGACAAAGAAGAATACAGGGTGGGGACACGATGGGAAGCCGTAAGACATAATGACCTTAGCCATTACCATACCAAGGAATGTGAAGTTAAATCAAACACCCAGAGAACTGCAGGCAAAAATTTGGAGAATAATTGAAAGTAACTGAACTAGAAGTATAAACTCAATCAAGGGTCATCTGTATTACATTTCATAAGGAGATTGGTTAAAAAAAACCAGAAAACAATTTGGTCTACTTCTAGCTAGAACCAAGTTTACCGTCTGGGACAGAAGTTAAAAGGATGATATAAGTTCATACTTGCTTGTGAGTCTTTAATTAACAGCACAATAGAACAAGATAATTCAACACAGTGCCTCTCCAGGCAAAACCAGGAGAGGCCTAATGCAATGCAAGTGGAAAAACTTTAAAATATTTAATTTTCAACCGCTTAATTCATATTGAACCATAATATTTCACTTAAGTGGTTATATACTCCTACTTTTGGGGCTACTAGTGAGAATCTAGACGTAGACGTAGCCCTTTTATCTTGTTTTGAATTATTAGCTTTGTAAGTTCTTGGTTTGGCATCCCTTTAATGCCACTAATAAAATTTTTATTCATAAAAAATATATATATTTGGAAGAAGACAAATTTTCTTCTTCCTCTTTTCTTTTATCTAATAAATTCTTTACATGGCTTTGTGTAGCCAGAACCCAATTTTAGCGAGCATGAATGATGATAATCAAATCCTATAAGAGCAGGGTATGTCCTTGACAAAATATTTTCAGTTCAAATGTTCCCATGTGCTTGTGAACTGAGTATATTTGGCGTCAAATGCACCCAGAAAACAACATTAATTGAAGTTAAAGCATAAATGAAAACGAAAATATTTAAGGAAGGAACAACATGTAGTCAAGTTAAACCATAAGACAAGAAGTATACGGTATTAAAGGTTATGACTAGCACCTGTATGGTATGTGCTTGTGTGTCTGAAGATCCCTATATTTTTTTGCAAGGCCATAATCAATAATATAAACCTGCATGAAGTGGAATCAAAGATAAATCAGTTTCACCATATATTGGCAAAGAAGAGCTCAGAAGACATGTTTATTTTAACATTTCTGACCAATGACCTTGTCAGATACCAGAAATAAAACAGCCAAAGTAGAAACATATTTGAAAGGAACACGCCAGGTATAAAACAGGATAGTCCTCATAGCCTTCATGATACATTTGTTTGGATTTATATTCATGTTTGTTTGGCAAATTTTACTTTGGCTGCTAACCAAATGCCATTCTACTCATTAATCCAGGCTTGAGACCAACTGTGATAACAGATAAAACAGTAGGTACGCACAATAATTCATATAGCCGACCTCAACAGAGTTTGGATTAAGGCTTAGTAAAGTTGAGTTGTTACTCCTCATAGCAACATTGTGTCTCATGGTCCTACGTGGAATTTCCGTACATAAATATGTTTGTCTGTTTGATTGCATGATTGTGTGAAGTATGTTTTCTCTTCTTAAGAATATTATGAAAATGGCCCTACTTGAATATGTGTTCAGGGCTTTGTTCAAGAGATATGGGTTAAAATACACTTCAATGCAAATCTGCTAAACCATTTATTCTGCCATGAGTTAAATTCTCATAAAATAATTCAGGTGTTTCAGAGAAGGTCAAGCACTGTCATGTAATTTATTATGATACTAAGAATTAAATCACTCAAAAAAACATAATTGAAAGAAATAAACCTGAATAATTATCACTAGAGAATCTAAGTCAATTTCATAACTAATTTGAGAACAAATTCAACACCATGAGTTCCACTTCATTACTTATCCCGAACACCTTATTTTTAGTTTGTCTCCATCTGGCAGTAATAGGTGATCTTCTTCAAAAACATATGATTGCTTTTTCTCGCTGCATCTTGCTCATTAGAATCAATTAGACTAAACAGATATGTTTGGGTGTCTCCAGTCCTGACAGCATTCAACAAGTACCCTAGAGAAATAAGTTTCAGATTTTGAAAACCATATAAAGCTATCCGAATGAGAAACAAGTAAGACCAGATCAGTTAGATTGTAAGAACATGGAGGGAAAGCAAGGGGAAGAAAGGAAGGTCGATTCTTAGGCCAGCATTCTTCTCATAGATTCATACCCAAACTATATCACAACTTGCCATCCAGCATTTTTAAAGATAGGACCAACCAAAGAGCAACAAGTGCTTCACATTTGAGCAAACTAGTCTAACTGTAAATTCAGAAAATGGCTCTTGACCCCAGGCCTTATCCCATCTATCTCAAAAGTCACCCCTTTAATCCCTCCAAGCTCAAAAGCTCCTTTTAACTGAATAGCCTTGGAAGCAGATATAAGCGCCCAATCCATACCTCCAACCCCAATCTTCAGTCACTATATATCCACCTTTAATGATAGACTCATACAAAGATAAGTGACCTCATTTACAATCTCCAGTTTAACAAATTCATCATCTTCAGGACTCCAATTGCTATGTTCTTGGGTTGGACCCAAAACTGGATAAACACAAGAAAGATCTTGGGCTATTATAGACAGAAAAGGGCAACTAACAACTTTAATCTACTTTTTTTTGGGGATACGATTAGGGAGGAAAAGATTATACATAATACTCCATGAAATTTAATTGTTCAATACGTTCGCAAATAATATTACTTATTTCGTCAACTCAAGTGAATTAGATATATCTTCTGACTCGTCGAGTATTTAATTATTGAATTACTTTTTTCTTTTGTAAAATTATACTTCTGTACCAAAGTTTCTCTCTGCTAGAATTCAATCTGCTGAAGGGAATCTAATTTACTTGAAGTCATCTTACTTGAATGATATGGTAAATTTTAAAAATTCAATTTTCATTTATATTTAGATATTTCATCGCTGTAAACTGAACTCTATGATCACATGCATATGAAGTTCCTTCCAATTCTTAACATTCAATTAATTTAGAATTCCAACAAACTGAACAATAATTAGGACACTAGACTGTAGACCTTTGATGATCTAAACACATACAAGAATAAATGTTACAAAAGTCTGTCCTCAAGAACAAGAACATCATGGATCTAGACAGCTCTTGCTTAATACATTATCGAACCTGATTTGCTTTACGCCCTAAACCCATTAAAAAGTTGTCGGGCTTTATATCACGGTGAAGAAATCCCCTTGAATGCATGTATTCAACTCTATTAATCTGCATACAACATCATTAAAGGATGAGAAAGAAACAGGACATCATAAAAACCGAAACAATATTAAAAATTTCATAGCCACTACTATCCCTACCAATTGATCTGCAAGCATCAAAACTGTCTTCAATGAGAATTTCCTATTGCAATAGTTGAACAGGTCTTCTAGGCTTGGCCCCAAAAGGTCGATAACCATGACATTGTATTCGCCCTCAACTCCAAACCACTTGAGATGGGGAACACCAGCTTCATTTCAAAATAAATAGGCAAAGTTAGATTAAAAAAATACTTGCATACATTTCTTGCCACAGAGACAAAAAGAAAAGGTGAACTTACTTCCTCCCTGAAGAAGCATGTACAACTTTGACTCATAATGTAGTTGAGGGTGCTTAGTCTTAATAGGTTCCTGCAAGGAAAATGGGTGTTGGTAGATGAGAAGAATAAAAACTATAATAAATAAAACAATCAAAACAGAAAATAATCACATTAACATGGACAGCAATCAAATACTGACAAAATGGAACCCCCCCAGAAAGAAAGAAAAAAAAGTAAAAAAGAAAATATAAAATAGACAAGATGTCAAATATTACTCGAACTATCGGTAAGCTTTCAGCAAAGGAAAAAAATAAATAAACAAATAAAATAAAAATCTTGAAGGGTCCTCAATAAGAATCATATAAGTTTATCTGTGAGTGCATGCTTGAAACATATGGCACAAAAAATGAGCAAATAATTGATTTCCCAACTTGGGGAAGTAAGAAAACACACTCCTAATTTAATCACCAGTGTAAATAATATCCAGCATTGCTCCAAACAAGTGTTTTTACATACAAAATTGCAATAGGCCATCTATTTACCAAAAACTGAACAAGCCAAACTGGTGCAGCGTTGAGCAGGTCATCAACATCTAACAAACATCTAGTTGACAACAAACTTTGTTGCAAAACACTTCCACTTTGGAGCCCCATCCTAATTCAGTAATTTATCTGACAAGAATTTCAAAGAAATGTATTCAGAATATTTTAACCATGTCCAAATTATTGATATATTTTCCCACACAATCACTAACCCAAAGACATGCAGAAAATTCAGCTATCAAGTTACAAAAAGTAGGAACACAGACTAATTGAATCCATCAAGCTCTGAGAACAGCTCACCCTCCCTTTCTCTCTTCCTGAGGAAATTCTACCTAAACCTTAATGAAGAACTTATTTATCATGTATAATGCCCGAGAGAAACAAATCCATGAAAATTTTTTACCCAAGGCTTCAGCCTCTAACATCAGGAAATCAAATTCACCAAACAGATACAAATCTTTTGAATTACAGAAAAATTCTACTAAGAGGCAAATCTCTGTAGTTAATTGTATTAAGTGATTGTGCTTTTAATTGACCCCAAAGTCATTTGAATCATCTATACATGTTGAATTCTTAGATTATCTGTCTCTTGAGGTACACAGGTGGATGAGCACCTCCTTAGTGCTCTTCCCTTTTTTTTATTTGTCGTTTATGGTAAATAAAGTTCTTTAAACCAATAAAAGAAAAAAGAAGATGCTTCACGATCAAAGAAAATTTAGTTGCCTCAAACAACAAATAGCCCAAAACAACTACAGAGAAAACTAACAGAAAAACCTCCCAAGAGAAAAAGAAAAGAAATTGCAAACAATTAAAAACAAACTTCACAAATTAGCAATCTGAAAAACACAAACCGAACGGCTTTAAATTAAACATACCATCTTCACAGCCACTTCCTCTCCGCTTTGCAAATTAGCACCTACAACAAATCAAACACATAGATCAACGTATTACAATCAAGCCTAAAATCGACGAAAAGAAAACCCAAATTTATCAAACAACATCATAAAACATATAAAAATTTCAATTGAACAAACCTAAAAAAAGCTCCCCGAATGATCCACTCCCGATCTTCCTCCCAAGCTTAAACTTTCCCCCAACCACACGTTCCATGATCAAAACACCCCAACTCAACCCAACTTCAAACTCACGAACACCTTCACTTCACCTATCAAACCCCAATGGATCCAAACCCTCAAATCTCCAAAAGCTTCCCAGATCCATCAAATTTTACCAAAATTTTGAAACCCCATATAATAATCCACATAACTGGATTGAATTACCAGCTCAGACATCAAAATTAACAAATAATACGCTGTCTGCTAATTAAAACACTAACCATAGAAAACTGATCAAGGGAATCGATTTGATGAGCAGACAATGGATGGAAAATAAGGGGTTCTATTGGAAATGAAAAATAAATGATGGGATTTTATGCAATTAAATTTGGGTTACAAGACTTGAGAATTTGAAGAAAAGATGAAGAATGAATTTAAATCTAAAAAGGAAAGCTTTTCGATGATTATTGATTTTTTTTTATCGCCAACGAATTTTTCCACATGCTAAGGAAACGAATCTGAATGGCACGAATTTCACGGCGAAGAAAATTTACAGATTTTCTTTTTTTATGTCTTGAGCTGAGGATGCTGGGATCTTTTGTCGTCCTTGCGTACGAAAAAACAGAACACAGAGGATTTCGGAGAAAACCTCAAAGATTCCAAAGGGAAGGAATAATCTCCGTAAGAACGTATGACTGAGAGAGAGAGAGAGAGGGAGAGAGAGAGAGAGAGAGAAAGGGGGTGAGGAAGAGAAGACGACCAAACGATGGTAAGGAGACAAAAAGAAAATTATGCTAGTTATGAATAGTTGGATGATGAGACACCCAATATTGAAAATAATATTTTTTAAATTCTTTTTTTTTTTGCTTTTCTCAATCAATACTAAATATTATATAGGTAAGTTTTATATACAATCCAGAAACACTTAAATTTTATGATAATATTTTAAAATATCATGTGTCTAATTTAAATCTATTTTCTGCTATTTATTTTTGGTGAGAGAATTTACAAATAATCAGTTATATAATAAAATTAAAATGCCACAAGCTTTTATTATCTTCTTTTAAAAAATAATAATAATAATAAAAAAAAAACAACAGAGAAGACTTCTCCTCTTCCCCAATTTGGATTTCTTTTTAAATAAATAAGATTAAATTAAATGTGATGATAAGATTCAAGTTAGATAAAATTAATAAAAAAAAAGTGTTTGTTTTGAACTTTGTTTTATTTATTTTTAAGTGTTAAAATTGAATATTAATTTAAATATAATTTTTTATAAATTATAAGTATTCGGTAACCATATTGGAATTGACTAAATTCATCTCGAGTCAGATTAAACTTTTAAAAAGTAAAATTTTCTCAATATCTATTTTTGTCGGACACAATTCAAATTTGAAATCTTATTAAAGAGATGCAAATATTCAATTATTGGATCAATTAAGTATCGTGGATATTATAATTGAATAACTATAAGCTCTCATACTTAAAATTTGTTTTTAATTTCAAAAAAATTATAATTCTACATATTATTTGCTTCACTGAAAATCAATTTTTTAAATGTATATTATATTTCATTATAGAGAGATTTATAGACTCGTCTTTGTTATAACAAGTCAAATTTATTAATCAAAATATACTTATTTATTTTATAGAATATGTACAAAATAATAATAATTACATATTTACAATAATATAATATGATTTATCACATTCTCTTTTATTAGGGGAAAGAAAATGATAAATGAGGATTAGGGTCTTCTCCTCATTTTATTTATGAGCCTTGTGTTATTGGCAAGGTGATATTTGATTTCTTTTTATGAAAATCAACTTAAATTTAAAAAATAATATAAATATTTTTATTGTGAAAAAATGAAATTGAATTATATAATTGAAGTCGACCCTTTAAATATAAATTTCTCACAGACTAAACATACTAAACATATTAAGTAATTAACGTCATAGGTGTCCCATAATGAAGTTTATTAAACCCTATTATAAATACAAATATAGGCCGTTAATAGTAGACATTAATAATTTTAATTACGTTGTCAATAAATTATAATTTAATTGGTATCATTTCTTATTCTTTTATAAAAATTTCTAGTTTGAGTCTTTCTATATAAAAAAAATAAAAAAAATAAATAATTACTCTACTCGCCTACTTTGAATTAAAAAAGAATATTATTAGTAACCCCGGAAGAAATTGTCGTGTCAATTACTGTTTTTCTCACTCTTTCTCAAAAAATGGTTTGCACTTAGTTGGAAATTAGAATTTTATCTTTTGTTAACCTGATTAATGCGTTGGGAAGAGGGGAGTCCTTCTCTCTTCTTCACTACTTATTATTAAGAATAGATCACTAAATTTGTATCTTTTATATATACCGATAACTAATGAGCGATCTGAATTTGAATAAAAGAATCCAAATAAAAAATCTAAAAATTCAAGAGGTATTTTTCTAATCCATTTTTGCAAAAGCAATTCTAATATCATATTAAGATCAATAAAAGTAATCGGTTATTAGAATTTTATATTGTTATATTAATTTTCATTTTTAATATATATCGGTGGTGCGTTAACAATTAATAATAAAAAAATAATGACAGGGTAGGGTCTTTTCAAATTTTCTATATGGATCTTTTGTAGTACTAGCAAGCTAATATATAGTTTAAACAAACTATGTAAATTTAGGGGGATTTTCTTTTTTGTCTCAACAATATCCTAGATGAGCATTATTTGAACAGAGGAAAAGGTGTTAAATACATAATTAAGGGTATTTGTATTAGGGTTTTTTGATAATCTTAATCTTAATCTAGCATTAGGGTTTTTTTATGACAAAAAATGGTGACCCATATGGTTCGATTGTGTTTCCAACTATAAAGAAAGGGCAATTGCTTTTTACAAATTGGTATTTTGTGATTGAGCTATACAAGATGACCTTTCCATTTCCCATAAACAAGCTAAGAAAATTTTATTCGTTGAATTTCAAGAATTTAGCTATGTTAGGTGATTGGACAAAATGGGACTTTGGCATACGAAGCTTTTACCTGCCTAGATTTCACCGGCTTAAATTTTGAGATGTGTCACGTTTTTTTGTTCTTTTCTATTCTTACTCCAATAAACCAACATATATTTCATGGTGGGCCTTTAAATTCTAATTATATAAACATTTGTTTCATTTTTTATTTATAAGGTAAGTGACAAGTAATTAATGAATTACATATAACTGAATATAAAAAGTGATCGACGTATGATGAGTCAATTGGTTCGGAAACTGACGTTCCTTAATCATGATTAGGAGTTTGATCCCTAATGAAAACGGAAAAATCAGCGCCGAGAGACCTACCTCCTCAATTGAGCTCTGCAAGCGATCGATTCAAATTAATCGGGACGAAATCCCAAATACTAAGTTAGTGGTCTAACCATAGTATCAAATATATATATATATATATATATATATATATATAAAGTGAGTATTTTTTATGACAAATAGAAGCGAAAAATATTAGTTTCTAAAAGAAATCATCCCTGAGTGTCACGTTTCAAATATCTATGCACATGAAGAGACAGAATAAAGAACTCATGAAAACCAAGAGGAAATGGCAAGTTGGCTTAGTAGAGGTACCGGGACAACTATTTCCCTCTCTGTAAATGAAAAATACTTCATGAAGGAAGGAATGACGGATGAAATCTTGACAATCCCGAATAATACAAAAGCTTCCGTGTGAGGTAGCTATATCAAATGAAAGCGCCGACACAAATTCAGTCGAGTCAATTTTAAGAACCATCGGAAAAAGTTTCATCCGATCCATTTGGAGAAAACCCTCCTTAACTTCATATAATGCTGCTATAAAAGGATTTGATACATCTAGATTTATCATAAAATCACATATTCAACAGCCATGCTCATCATGGATAAGACCCCACCCTTGCCAACCGAGAGATAAAATCTAAGAAACCATCAGTATTCAACTTGTTCAAAACCAGGGAAGGGAAGACCCACCAATCCAATAATCTAATTAGTTAATTAATTTCATAAATTTTAACACTTCAATCATTTTTCTAATAAAATTAAAACAAAAATGGGAAAGAAAGAAAAAAAGGGTTCCCCAAGTTGTTATCCTACCGATGGTGCAAGAATGTTCCTCAAAACTAATTTTGCCACCATAGAAATTGCTTAGTTTAGAAAGTTTAGTACACACTCTTTGCCAGAAAAGATTTCAGGGTATATACTTCAGGTTGTCCATCAATTAAGTTAGATCTGATAAATGCTTGCTTCCAACCATTTTTTCATCAAAACGAAAAGATTTTTGAATGACTTAATAGCTTTACCTTAGCTTTAAAAGAAATGAATAATAAGAAGGAAATTGAGGGCTTTCTCTTTCTCCACCTCTCTTCCACGTGACATGTAAAAATTTATGATGGTTGTCTAAGACATGTGAAACGTATATTTTATAATCTCAAAATTTTTGAGTTTAAATTCAACAAAATTGCTTAAGATTTTGTACTACGTTGTATTTGAATGAATTGTGGTAGTTTAAATTATCGGGACATTCTTAAAGAATCCGAGTACAATCATAGTTCACCCGTAATGTAAAATTTAGGATTGAAATAAACATTTTATGATAAATAGAGAACTTAAAAATGACGTTGAGAGTGAGTAACAATGCAATGACCCCCACCTGGGTTTCTGATTTTTCCTAGGGAAGAAAAACACCAAAGAAAAATCTTGGATAAGTTTTGTCGGGTCTATTCTTGCCTCCATAGTCTACGCAATGTTGCTTTCTTAGGTTTTCAGAAGACAAAAAGAGTTGGTGAGTGAGTGTTAACCATAAGGTCCATAGCAATTTGGAATTGTGGTCCAGATTTTAGCCCCCATTTGTAATGCATGTCTCACCGTGATACCACCCACCTTGCTTGCCGATTGTTTGGGAACGGAGAAGTGAAACGAAAATACATTCATTCCCCCCCCCCCCCGGGGGGTTGCGATGGAAAGTGAAGGAAAGAGAGAACCAAATTTTGTAAAATCTATGGTGAAGGTCTTTCTTTTTTCTTTATGCGTAATATTTTTGTTAATTTTGAAATATTTGATGCATCAAAACTTGTTGTAACCCAATTCAAAAAGACCCAATAACAAGCGGTATTTTGAAGCAGTGGGGTCGATACTTGATTGATAATTACCATCCCAATTCCATGACCTAATTAATCATGTATTCATAAGCATTGTTTACTTTCGAAGGACTTTTTTTTGGAAATTTTTCAAAAGAACTAAAATTTCAGGCTGGTCCCAACAACAAATCATTCTGTCTCTAATTTAAATACCATAATAATTAAAAAAAAATCTTAAAATGATTATTTGAATAACTCAAAATTCTTATGTGGTCTAAATATTTGGTGTTTGATTTTTTTTTTTTGAACCAATATATGTGCTAATAAGTTTTAATTCAACTGAAATTATCTCTCTCTCTCCCTTTAAATGTCTCAAGTTTGAACTCTCACACCATAATAAAAAAGAACGGCAAATGTGCCATTTCCCATGTACCAAAATACGACAAGGTGATTGTCCTACACCTGGTAAGGCAAAACTCTTGCATTCAACTGTACAGCTTACATCAGAACCCAGAAATGGGAGAAAGGCATCACAACAAACCTTGATCTTATTTGAATAAATACAGAAAAAAATAATCAAAAAATAATAAAAATAAATAAAAAAACGGGGGCCTGAGAGGGTGCTTCACGCGCCCTCACGCGCCGCTTGGTTGCGGCGGCGCGTGGGTGACTTGCCCACGCGCCCAGGCGGCGCGTGAAGCCCACGCACCGCCTTCTCGACGGAATCCGGCCACCGGATTTTGTTTATTTTTATTATTTTTTGATTGTTTTTTTCTGTATTTTTAAATTATTTTTTTTTATGACTGAAAATATTCATTAAGTTATAAATTCTATTTGAAAATTACAAAAAAAAATCAATTAACAAGTGAGACAAAATTATGAAAATTTCTCACATGTTTAAAAAAATATATATATAAATATATATATATATATGTTAGATTATGGTGACTCAATCACGCAACGGAAGCAATAATTAACATTTTTCGGAATCATAAGAAATCGAGTTTACGGTATACCTTAATCGGTGATTCGAATAATTTCGGAAACCGCAAACTTGGAACTGCAGCAACTCGCAGTCGGGATGATAGTTACGTAAGACGAACTATTAACACGATACCACAACGATCCAACCCTTAACCCGGTGATTTGTGCGTTGATCGGAATCAATCCCTCTTGATCATCATCTCTCTTGATGTTCTATTTCATTGAATAAAATAATGTTTTTCTTTTTTTTTTAATCATAACTCCCGTAGGAGTTATTTTTTAGAACAAAATTAGGGGAGAGTGGGGTAATGGGTAACTACCCATTACCCCTTTTTTTTGAAATTTAAAGACCAATGAAAGCATTCTCTTATGCATTTACAGCGAAATAAATGTTGAGTGTCCCAAGATCTAGGGTCGGATCACTAACCTTTCGATGTACGGGTCCGAAGAATGTCACCAATGGATCAATCTTCTTTCTCTTTCACAATCCAAGAGTCCTTTTGATAGAATGGAATTAGGAAGTGTGTAGATCTTCTTCCTTACTTTTTCATTTTTCTCTCTACCCTCTTAGTGCACCATGGATGGAATAATGGGGATGGTTATTGGGAGTTGGAGTTGGTTTTTTCCATAAAAAACCACTCCCTCCCTTCCCTCCTTTGGAAATTCAAAATAGGGAAATGGGTTTGGGTCAAACCCACATGGGCGACCCGACCCGGATTTTCCCATAACTTACATCTCCCACTCGCACATGAGGGTTAGACCTACATTTTACTCAATCACTTCCATATACCATCGATTTCATACAGACAAATGGATCGTGTGACCAGCGAGTACATCAAAAGCTCATAACTACACACCGTTTAAGGATATATAGCAGCTCAAGATCTAATATTATGAGGACATCAAGTCTCGCTATACCCCAGATCTCTTTTTACTATATATATATAGAGTCACTGTACCTCTTATCCCTCTATTAATAAACGAGAGCATACTTGACTCATTTCAACTATGCATTCACAATTATGTTTCAGAACATCAAGTTAAAAACATAACTGGTCAGTCTGTGAATACAAAAATTATGTACAAACTTTAAGACAGTCTTTCTTTCGCACTACTATCTTTCCACTTCATTTTAGCTGCTTTCCTAATCATGCACCGCAAAACCGAATCACACATGATTTATTGGTTACATGCTAAAGTAGCAACACTAAAATAAACTTTCAAGAAACAGGCGAAAGTCTTAAGGGTATTAAATGAGGTTAATTACAAACCTCTGGGTCTCACACAATGAGATAGAGGGATTTATCAACTCATTTCCCATAGGGTCACTGAAAGCACACGTGGTATGAACACGTGCTACGATGCCTTTTCTATTTATTTAGAAGCGTATGTCTATTTCAGAATTTATAATACATCGTACAGGTTTTAGTCCAAATATATCACGATACTGACTTGATTCTCTCTTCTTATAAATCCTCCAAAAAAAAATTTTTCCAAGAGAGAACCACACCTGACTTCTAGACAAGTGTAATGGATTGTGGGAAATCCATTTCGATTATCCAATAAGTAAATATCAATGATAATCTCATCTTAGTTCTATACTAAGGTGGCTAATTTATGTTAATTATCCAAAATTAACATTGCCTCATCTCTACATATCACATAGATATTAGAGGCGATTGCTCGTGTGAGAGAGCCAATCTTCCAAACTTGTCCGACATACTTTTTAATCAAGACATAAGAACTCACAAATGCAAAGAAATTCAAATGTCATATAATAATGAGCATTACATCATGTTTATTGCTTATACATACAATTACAATCTACGCAATCTTAGAGATTTTACATGTTTCAGAAATACATCTCTAGGTATCGGTTTCGTAAATGGATCAGTCACCATTAAATGCGTAGATAAATACTTCAATGTCACCTCTCCTTTTTCAACAATGTCTCGAATAAAGTTGAATTTCGTATCAATGTGTTTGGTTTTCCCATGATATTTGGGATCTCTCGTATAAGCGATTGCTGCTTGACTATCACAATAAATTGTCACAGCTCCCACTGTGTCGCTTACAATCCCTAAATGTTGAAAAAAAACGTTTCAACAAAACACACTCCTGAACTGCTGAAACACAAGCTACAAACTCTGCTTCTATCGTCGACAGTGATACACATGTTTGTTTCTTACTTCTCCAAGAGATTGCGCATTTATTTAGCAAGAAAACATAACCTGAGGTGGACTTACGTTCATCTAAGTCACCACCCCAATCAGCATCTGTGTATCCGCTCAATAACAAGTCATTTCCTTGATAACAAAGGGAATAATTCGCAGTTTCTTTCAGGTATCTTAGAATCCTCTTCACAGCTGTCCAGTGAGTTTTACCTGGATTGGATTGATACCTGCTGACCAAACCCACGGCATAGCAGATGTCAGGGCGAGTACACATCATAGCGTACATCAGACTCCCAACAGCGCTGGAATACGGTACTTTTGACATCTCATGTTTTTCTTCAGCGGTCTTTGGGCACATTGCTAAACTTAAACTTTCGCCTTTAGCCACAGGAGTATCAATAGGTTTACAGCTATCCATCCTAAATCGTTCCAAAATCTTTTTAATATAAGATTCTTGAGATAAAGCTAACAATCTCTTAGAACGATCTCTGTGGATCTTAACACCCAGTATGTACTCTGCTTCACCCATGTCCTTCATTTCAAAATTTGATGATAACCAACTTTTGATATTCAGGACATACTCCATATCATTTCCGGCTAACAATATGTTATCGACATACAGACTTAGAATTACAAATTTATTATTGGACTTTTTCACATAAACACAATGGTCTTCGTCTATCATTACGAAGTCGTAAGAGATTACGGATCTATGAAATCTCAAATACCATTGTCTTGAAGACTGTTTAAGGCCATAAATTGATCTATTCAATTTACAAACTTTATTTTCTTGACCTTTAACAATGAAACCTACTGGTTGTTCCATGTATATTTCTTCTTTAAGTTCTCCGTTGAGAAACGCAGTCTTCACATCCATTTGATGTAATTCTAAATCTAAATTGGCTACAATAGCTAATAATAAGCGAATAGAGACAAATCTCACTACTGGTGAAAATGTTTCTTCATAATCAATACCCTCTTGTTGGGTATAACCTTTTACCACCAATCGAGCTTTGTACCTCTCAATTGTTCCATCAGCTTTACGTTTAACTTTAAGAACCCATTTGTTCCCAATAGGTTTGCGCCCAGGTGGAAGATCAACCAGTTCCCAAACATAGTTGGAATCCATCGACTCTATTTCTTCCTCCATTGCTTTTATCCACTCATCCTTGGCAGGACAAGATAAAGCCTCGTTCACATTTTTCGGCTCATCCTCGTCCTGTGGAGAAATGATGAAGGTGTGCCCTTCAATTTCGTAATGACGTTTGGGCACAGCTTTCCTAGTACTTTTCCGAATTGATGATTCGGTTGGATCGTTAGAATTTGAATCCCTCCCACTGGGATCATCTGGGGATTCAACTTCTTGTAATTCCCTTGATCCATCCTGCACGGAACCATCATTTGAATTATTTAATTCAAACAAAGGTTCTCCTTTTGTTGTATCACCTTTACTAGGAAAATCATTTTCCAAGAACGTTACATTTCGTGATTCAATTTCGGTTATAGTACCATCTTCTCTTTCACCGATGAACACATAACCTTTTGACTGATGAGAATATCTAATAAAGATACATTTCTTCCCCCGGGGACCAAGCTTTCCAAATTTATTAGAAGGATCATGAACATATGCTGCCGATCCCCAAGGTCTAAGATCAGTCAGACTTGGTGTCCTACCAGTCCATAGTTCGTACGGTGTTGTGGGTACTGTTTTTGAAGGCACTCTATTTAAAATATAGGTCGCAGTTAATAATGCATCTCCCCAAAAGGAAATTGGCAAGTTAGCCTGCTCGCCACGTAGAACTCGAAGATGAGCGGCTTGGTGCTGCAAAATCGATTTCTAATGCCTTTGTAGCTGAGTCAAGTTCCCAGAAAGTTACGGGCTTTAAACGGAAAGGGAACAAGAACAAAGGCAAGAAAGGGAAGGACATTGCGGAAGGGTTTAAGAAGAGCAATTCCAACCGCAAGAACAAGCGCAAGCGGTTTTGGAAAAAGAAGGATAAGAGCAAACTGAAGTGCTACAATTGTAAAGCTCTTGGTCATTTCGCTTGAGAATGTCCCGAGCCGAAAAAGGTAGCACCTTGTAACGCTTCTCTAAGTGTTATATATGTCTCTAGCACTGTTTTACTTTCTGAATCATATCCTGTGTGGATTATAGACTCAGGAGCAACAGACCATGTGACAAGAGATCGAGAAGCGTTCGTGGACTTTCGTCGAGTTCCTCCTGGTGCAAGATGGATATACATAGGAAACAATACAAGAGTAGAAGTCAAAGGAATTGGCACTTGTAAACTGGAGTTACGAAGTTGCCAAACTCTAATCTTACATGATGTTCTCTTTGCACCAGAAATTCGACGAAATTTAGTCTCTGTTATTGTTCTTCTTAAACTTGGCTATGACTTGAACTTTACTCGTGATAGGGTTTGTATTTATAATGGTGGTGTGTTTTATGGTACTGGACATCTGTTAAATGGATTTCTTACTTTAGATTGTGACAGACAAATGTTTAACTGTTATACTGATCGTTATATTTCGTTAAATGTTTGCTCTTCTAGTAATGCTAATATAGATGATAAAGTATGACATGCTAGACTTGGTCACATAGGGCATGACAGGATGAATCGACTTCTGAAAGCAGGACTATTGGGTTCGCTTACTAAAGTTGATTTACCGAATTGTGAATATTGTCTTGCCGGGAAGATGACTCGAAAACCTTTTGGAAAAGCCGTGAGGGCTGACTTCCATTACAATTGGTTCACTCTGACATGAAAGCATTCTCTTATGCATTTACAGCGAAATAAATGTTGAGTGTCCCAAAATCTAGGGTCGGATCACTAACCTTTCGATGTACGGGTCCGAAGAATGTCACCAATGGATCAATCTTCTTTCTCTTTCACAATCCAAGAGTCCTTTTGATAGAATGGAATTAGGAAGTGTGTAGATCTTCTTCCTTACTTTTTCATTTTTCTCTCTACCCTCTTAGTGCACCATGGATGGAATAATGGGGATGGTTATTGGGAGTTGGAGTTGGTTTTTTCCATAAAAAACCACTCCCTCCCTTCCCTCCTTTGGAAATTCAAAATAGGGAAATGGGTTTGGGTCAAACCCACATGGGCACCCGACCCGGATTTTCCCATAACTTACATCTCCCACTCGCACATGAGGGTTAAACCTACATTTTACTCAATCACTTCCATATACCATCGATTTCATACAGACAAATGGATCGTGTGACCAGCGAGTACATCAAGAGCTCATAACTACACACCGTTTAAGGATATATAGCAGCTCAAGATCTAATATTATGAGGACATCAAGTCTCGCTATACCCCAGACCTCTTTTTACTATATATATATAGAGTCACTGTACCTCTTATCCCTCTATTAAGAAACGAGAGCATACTTGACTCATTTCAACTATGCATTCACAATTATGTTTCAGAACATCAAGTTAAAAACATAACTGGTCAGTCTGTGAATACAAAAATTATGTACAAACTTTAAGACAGTCTTCCTTTCACACTACTATCTTTCCACTTCATTTTAACTGTTTTCCTAGTCATGCACCGCAAAACCGAATCACACATGATTTATTCCGGATTTTCCCATAACTTACAGAATAACTTGGTTAACGTAAGAACAAATGCACATCCAAAATCAACAAAGTTCCGGAGGGTAATCAAACCCGATTTGAACTCTTCATGGGATCATGAAGGGTAGGTAGAAAGCACTGTTAACTCGATTAGGAGAGTCTGACAAATCCAAGAGTGAGCCTAACACTTTTAACTCGACATGACAACCCCTTAAAACATTATTAAGGGATTTTACCCATTATAGAGTATTTAATTTAAATTATAACTACTACTTAAAAATGAAGCTTTATTAGATAATTTTTCCTATATTCACGGAAAAAGAAAGATGCGTGACTTAAAACTTCAAACACTTTTGGAAAATTTTCAATGAAATGTTGAGGATTAGTTGTCAATTGAAGACAAAGCAAAGATATGATTTGTATGATTGACCATGTAAGGCACACAATATCTAGCAAGGGGGAAAATAATAGGAACCTCCAAGTTGGATCATTTGTCAAGGATATCATACAATAATTGAAAAGTTTTGTTTGACAACTCTATACCCAGTCTCATCAAACATGCCTTCCTTTATTAATATCTCAATCACAATCGCTAATAGAAACCAAGGAATACCAACAAAATAGATCAAACTATTGATCAAAAGATCAAAACCCTCTTTCTAAAAGCTCTTTTGATTATAAACCACCGAAAGTAAAAGGAGGCGGATGAAATTCTTCTTAAGATTCAGTATGAGAAAAAAGCTTACAAATAGGACACGTCAGTGCAATCTTTCGCCACTGTGTGGAGGCGTCCTTGTGATCCTTTCCATTGAAGTCATAGCAGATAAAGACTTTGCAACGTCAGCAGGCTCTGAATCAATGCGAAGGGGTTCGCACAAATTTGATATACAGACCACTAACAAGGAATAGGAAGGCTCGGCTTATCATGGCCCAATCATCAGGAGATGCAAAATTTGCCACAGCCGTCATGAAGACTGATTAGTGTCCCCTTGCAGCCTATGACTTCCACAAACAGCACCACGCTGGAGCATCAAGTCAGTTGTTCCCAGGCATTTTGGTTTCAAAGAGATTCCCCCAATGACTTCTTGCCCTTATTCAACATTCCTTGTCTAAAAAAATCAAAAAAAAAAAAAAAAAAAAAAAAACGCTTAAACTATCCAAGTATCTCTTACATGAATTTTGTAGCAGTATGGCAGTCTGTACACCACCGGAGATTCTTTGTTATATGTATCTCTGAGCCAGATTCGAGTGCAGATTATGCCAAAAGCTCCCTGTGATTGAATAATATCTCTCTCGTTTGCTCCTTGTCAACATCATGGAGCCCCTCCCTTGTGTCAGGAACATAACCTTCACGTTCCATCTGCTCCAAGAGAACTTTAAGGGCCTTAATGTATTTTACTGTAATATGGATGAGATTTATCCGTTGACACAAAAGCGAATATCTCATTCTTTACTTCAATCCAGCTGCAAGCTGGACTATTTCTCATGCCCTTATCTCCCATCTTACTTCTCACTTTTGCTGCATCTTTTCATCTTCCAGCAGCTGAATATATTTTGGAGAAGAGAACATAAGCTGCAAAATCAATGTTCTTGCGGACTCTGCAAGCAGCTAAAAGTGCTGACCACACACCACCAGTAGGTCTCACATGCATTTTACTGATGAAATCATAAGCATCTTGCAGCCTCCCCGCTCAACCAAGGAGATCAGCCACTGCAGCATAGTGCTCACTCTGGAGCAAAACCAAAATCATGAACAATGCTATTGAAATAATGCCAATGCTTCATCTACCAATCCAGCCATGACTACAGGCGGTTAAAACGGCCACAAATGCCCAGGGAATAGGTTTTACACCTTCCATTTCCATTTGCCTAAATAAGAATATGGCGTCATGGGCATGCCCATGCGAAGCATAGGCCCTAATTATGGCTGTCCATGAAACCATGTCACGCACTTCCATATGATCAAATATCAACCTAGCGATCCTGATGTTCCCACATTTGGCGTACATATCCACCAGAGAACTAGCTATCAAGACATTATCATCAAAAGCTTACCTAATTATGTACCCATGGAGTTGATTCCCCAAGTGTAATGTTGTCAAGTGTGCACAAGCAGGCATTATAGTTGAAAACGATTAATCCCAGCTTCCAGCATCTGCCTAAAAAGCCTAAGACCTTCATCAAACATTCCATTTTGCACACACCCTGCAACCAGGAAGTTCCATGAGATGCTATCCTGTTGAGGTAAATGATAGAACACTTGCCTTGAGTCTTCAACTCTAGGGCTTTTCGCATACATGTTGATCAAGCCACTTCCAATGGACAAATTTACATCAAGCCCATGAATTTCTTTCCCCTTCAAAGCATCCAAATAATCCGCAAACATAAGAAGCACACTAGACATGGTAAAACAATCTGGCTTCAAGTTAGCACGCCCCATGTCCCTAACCGAGATCAATGCTTCCTCATACATCCCATTCCGTGCACTCCCTGCTATCGCGATATTCCAAGAAACAATATCCCTTCTCGGCATCATTTCAAACAGTTTCCTCACGCTATCAGTATGAACACAATGAGTTCGTTGAGGACTTTCATCGATTGTTTTGAATACATAACCACCTTTTACGCTATTGCCATTAACAGTTTGTAACGTTGAATACATATTCGTAAGGGCATTACAAGAATACAGATCGAAATCCACACCATGGCTTATAGTGCAACCATGAATAGACTCACCTAGCTTTGAGTCGATTAAAGAAGCACAAGCTTTGACAACAACTGAGAACACATTTTGCTCTGGGTATATCCCAAAAGCTCTCATTCTGACAAAACAGGACATCGATTGTGAAAAAAGGCCATGGAAAGTGTAAGATTTGATAAGTGACTTAAAACCAAGAAATGGGGGTGAAAAGAGTGTTGAAGATGAAAATGGATTCAGGTAAGAGAGTGAAGTTAAAGAAAATGGAGAGGATTGAAGAGGGAAGAGAGTTGGAAATGGGTGATTTTGACTTGATGATTTGAGCATGGAGTTGTTTGGCTTGCGATTTGGTTGTGATTGTTGATGGGTTTTCTCTACAAGACTTTAAAAGAGCTGTGAAAATCATCGTGTTTGAATTGTTTCTTACAAGCTCTTCTCACCTCACCATTGTTATCAGTGAAGAAGCCCCCCCCCCCAAAAAAAAAATCAAATCAAAGGCTTGAGAACTCAGTTGTACAATTCAAACCAGAGAAAAAGGAGTCGTTGAGGAGGCTTAAGCTTTTAAATTGCAGTTGAGTTCCATCTCTATTATCTAGTCGCGCGCTTTATTATTAGTTATTTTGTTCTTCGAACTGTCTCTGTAGTTACTTCAACTCTTTTTCAACTATTTTCAATTTGACATCCTTTGGGATTCAATTCTACATTAACAAAAAATTGTGAATTTCAAAATAAGCAAAAAAAAAAAAAAAAGGGAATTTTAAGACCTCTTTCCATTTTTTTCATTTTAATATAAAACTCCTTTTAAACACTTTAATCATAATATACACGTATCGAAAAAAAATAATAATTTCCCTAATTTCTTAACAAATTTTTTCATAGGTTTTAATGATAAATGCCACTAATAATTTTAATAAAATGTGACAGTTTAATTTATTGCGTCGTTAGAATATTTTCAATATTAAATATATAAAATAAAGTTAATAAAAACATTTTTGAGTAATGTGAATTTTTTAACAAATAGATAAAGTTTTCTTCTAGATCGGCAATATTTCGTTACAAAATACCATTATGCCTAATATTATTAAATTTATATTGAAAAAATAGGGTATATAGTTTTCTATTAGACATAACAATAAAAATATTTTATTGGTTATAATTCATATATTCCTTATTTTTTATGCCATTATACTCCACATTGAAAAAAATATGCTATTAGTCATTATTACAATAATAAATTCTTTTGTTACTTCTAATTTATATATGACACCAAAAATCATACATTTGATACTCAAAAAAATATAATGTATAACAATTAGACTACCGACATGTATATTTAATAACAGAATACTAAACTTATTATTAACCAAAATTGAGTTTTATAATTATTTAAACCGAATTAATCAATTTTTCAAATATCAAATGTCAAATACCAAAAAAAAAAAAAATATATATATATATATATATATATATATATATAAGAATTAGAAAAGGTTAAATACTTTTTATGAAATTTTAAATGCAATGAGGGCTACATTCTTTTAGATCTGAATGTAGATGTGTCTGAGGGATTAAAATAAGTATATCTCAAAATTACATAGTAAAATATATTAAATTTTTAATTCACTTGAATTAAATTGCTAATTATTCTATTATAGAAAATTACTATAAATTACTAAATTTTCGCCCTCACCAATGCAATACGGGGGGGCATCAACTTGTTAATTTGTATTTCAATACCTTAATTAGGATTTTGAAGCAAAAAGGTATCAAATCTTACCATGATTAGGGAGTCTAGTTGATAATGACAAGTATGACACTTCTTCCTCTATTTTATTCTTTTCTCCCAGGGAGTAAGAAGAAAGAGCAAAAATCTTATTAATTATGAATTTTATAATTTGAGCATTACAGAAATATAATAAAAATAAATAAATATTGAAAATTCATTACAAGAAAAAATAGCTTGATGATGTGTCATGTTAACACTTATGAAGTCGACTCGAGATTTAGAGTAAATTTATAAACTTTCCAAAACAGTTTATATGATATTTGAAACTTATAAATTTTTAAAACAAAATAACTACACTATTTTAATCTACAAACTAACTTAAAAAACCATCGATAATATTTCATTACACTAACTTTATCTTTTCAATGTTAATAGATAATTATTTATATGATATTAATGATATTATTTTCTTTTCGATTAATTTCGATATTAAAAATAGTTTTTTAATACTAAAAGAGCAGGCAATCCTGCTAAAAGATGCAAGCACGAGACCTAGCAAGACCCATTAAATCTTTTTCTAAAAACTTCACACCAAATGGAGGATGAGTCTAAATTATAGTTTCTAAATCCCCACAAAGCGCATTTTTGCTCGTACCAATGCTCGAACATTTGATCCACGGCCAACACATGCGTGCTGAACCACAAGAGTCAAGATGGAGTTGGTCCCACAAAGCGCATCGGAAGCGAGAAAATCAGCACAAAGATTGGCTTCTCGATACGTATGTACTAGAAAGCAATTCAATTGTCGTGACAAAATATTTAACACTATTATTCATTAAGTTACCGTCGGTTGTGCAAATCTGACTCTACAATGACGTTTCCTTGGCCAATGGTTCCAAAGCAACTTCAATCCAAAACAAATGGTGTAAAGTTCTGCTTTTAATATATTCCCTCAACTAATTCTTCTGCCACAACTGAAACACCAGGTTCCCACTTCATCATGACAAACTCCTCCTATAAATAAGATGGGAGTGTTGGAAAGCGTATCCCCATCCACATTCACCTTAACAAAATTAGGAGGAGATGGTCGCCAAGCAATCAGTTTAACTACATGAAGGGGACCTCTTATTTTAGTAGCTTTGAACTTTATAAAATCATCAATTTTGGCCAAACACACAGAAGTATTTGCCGGCCATACAAAATCCACTTTGAAAACAAGATTACTCCTTAGCTTCCATGGATACCAACGGACGAAACCAAAAGCAAGTGGGCCAAGGCACCCCATTTTCAACAAGAAACATTCTTCCAGCTTAGATTATATGACACCTAATCCTTCAGAAGTGGTGAACAAACCAAAAAAGAATCATTAAACCATCCGGTTCAAATAGTTTTGAAGGAGGCACTATCTTGAAGCAAATGAAAAATGCTATCTACCTCACAGTTACACTTGGGGCACCTACTCGAAACAACAAAGCCATGCCGTGTATAAGCTTCTTTCGTTAGAATACGGTTATGTGCCACTAACCACATAAAATATTTAACTCTGGGAGAGGTATCCATTTTCCATATTTTCATTCAAGCAAACTGATGCACTCTATCAAAAAGCAAGTTGTAAGCAGACTTAATTAAAAATAATCCACTCGGAGAGGTAAACCAAATCACTTGGCCCTCTTTACCCGGAATAGAGTTAAGGAAATTTGATCCTTAATATCAGTTGGCAAGAAGAGTAGACTGTAGTCTTGGAAAGCTAATCAACTATCATTAGCAGGGAGAGCAACCTAACTGCAAGCTGTTACTAGTTGCAAGGAGTACCATATGCAATCAGTTCAACTCCCAACGTCATGGCCAGTGTAATTGATGCTCTAACTCGGAATTTCTTTTGGGGTTCGACGGATTCAGGTGTTAGGAAAACTCCATTGTTGAAATAGGATTCGATTTGTCAACATAGGGAGGAAGGCACCTTAATCATTCGGCGAACAAGGGATAGGAACATAGCGCTGCTTGCTAAAATTTTGTGGAAACTAGAGAGCGGTGATTCCCGTCTTTAGGCTAGAATCATTCGCTTTAAGTACTTGTGGGGGAAATCATTTACTCTGGCTATCAATAAGTCTTCAGATTTTTACACTTTGACAAAGCATCTTAGGAACCAACGATGTTGTCGCAATTAGTTAAGAGAGCCGTGCCTCGGCTTTATACTCGGAGTTTAAATTTAATTGAAACGAAATCTTGAATATTAAATAATGATCTAAAAATAAAAAAAAAAAAAAAAAAAAAAGCAAAGGAGTTAGTTAATACGGAACCGCGCGTATGATTAGGGAAGGACGAATATAGTCAGTTGCATTGATGGTTTGCTGCTCATTGTCTTCTCTCTCTCTTTCTTTTATTGGTAGGTGTGTTCTCTCTCTCGCTCTCCAATCAAATTGAGAACTAGGTATGATTGTGGAAGGAGGCGTATTGTCTATTGCTTTGATGATGTGCCCCCCATTGATGTGAAATGAGCGTAAGGCTGTATGGTCGGCATTGAAGTCACTATACACGAACGCAATTAAAGTCGCGTTTTAGTGGGGTTATTTTTTTTATTTTCTTTTGTGAAAAATGAAATTGGCAACTCTAAGCTGGAGATGAGAAACCCAAAATCCTTGGTCTAGTGTATAGGAAATATAGCAACCAAAGATGAAATATGCACTGAACTCCAAGCTTGTCTATAGAGTACACCAAATACTGTTCCACACAAACAAAGCCAACTAGAATCTAAAAATGTTAAATATCATCCAATCACCATCCTCAAACTAGACAAGAACAACGTAGCGGGCTCCAAAGACATGGTCCCAGTGGAGAACATGAGAACTTGAATCCGGGGCACTCCTTAGAAGTTTCTCAATCATCTTCTCTTTCGGGTGGGAGACCACAAGGCAAAAGCATTTTCTGCACAGATATTGAAGGAAAAGCGCAATGCATCAGAATTTTAGAACAGAGGTTTAAAGTAAAATAGAAGCCAAAGAAGTTCATGCAATACACATCACAATGAACATGGACACAACAGAACCCATTTTGCTAGATTCACCATTCCAAATGGCTTAATTTGGGTATGGATACCAAAAGATTTCCTCTAAGATGAAATTATGCTGTCTGTAGTTTTATGTTCTATAACATTCTAAGGCAGCAAAATAAGGTTCAATATTGCATTAATGAATGAAATAGAGAATAGCCTCCTTTTATTTTAGGTGGGTGGATCTGGGTAAAGGGAAAAATGCCACTGTAACTGCCATATTAGCAAAAACAAGGACAAGCCACAGAGAGTAACATGCATAAGCAGGATCAGGAGGGTCGAAAAATATAATAGATCCACAAGAAATACCAAAAACTTCTTATAAAGACACAATGGCATCAATTACAAAGCCTCTTGTAAGTCAATATATCTAAGGCAGCAAAATAAGGTTCATTTGATCCTCTAAGCTTTTGCATGAGTAGAGCCATATATTTTGGCTTTTTGGAAGTTATAGGAGAATTCTCTCTCTCTCTCTCAAGGTGTATGCAAATTGTACAGGTGCTTTAGCTTACCAACCCTAATGCCCATATGCAATGCCACAATCCACCCTGGCATGCACTCTTTATCTTTTGGTGCCTAAAGTTGGCATTCTTCTCCAACGTGCTCCGTCCTATAGACTTTTTATCCCTCTCCTATCCCCTGCACCTCTAAGCATAGATCCCGATCAACCTGCAGGCTGGGTAGTATTTTTTCTCTACAAAAAATTATAATGAATTTTTGTAAACCCACAGGCTCCAGTGCAATCTTATTGGGGATCACATTCCTAAAGAATATCTCTCTCTCTCCCCTGCCCCTGCTGTTCCTGTTAGGGAACAGAGCAAGGGTTTGAAAAATTATCTAGCAAACCAGCTCCTACCACGTGGCAATTTTAGCTTAAAAAAGAATTTCTACTTACGCATGCAAACAGAATACATTTATTTACATAACTGGAATGAAGCAAAATTTACCCTTTGTGCCTAATGCATATAATCCAACAGAAATTTATGTAGTCAACATCTAATAGGCAAGCCAAATCTCAGGTTATCAACACAAATTGAACAACAACATCAGTAAATGCTGTTCAAGACAAACAAAAAAAGACCAAAATGCACAAATGAAGAACTAACATTTTAATAAGAAGCTTCAACAAGAAAACCGAACCTGCATAAAATTGTATCTCTCTCTTCCAATAGATTCATTTTCAGCTACAGCAAAATAGGCCAGAATTGGGTAATGCCCTATATACGACGCATAGCTATCACGCTGAATATTCACTGCCCACTCACTACAAATTCAAAAAATATTGAAAACCCATATGTTAAATCATCAAACATCAGCAAAACAACACATGAATTCCAATACTAAAACATCAAATTTGAAAGATTTTTCTTACAATCGATTCAAGTCAGCG
The DNA here is from genome assembly GCA_033439265.1 of Dillenia suffruticosa. NCBI lineage: Eukaryota > Viridiplantae > Streptophyta > Magnoliopsida > Dilleniales > Dilleniaceae > Dillenia > Dillenia suffruticosa. The sequence goes on from JAVTVX010000001.1 coordinate 16,419,115, forward strand.
TGTCCAGTTCCTACGTATCTGGCTTGGAGATGTTCGAGCTGAGAGTTGATGTTGAATCTGTCACTGGCCTGCCCAGAATCACAAAGATGGTATACAGTTACAGGTTTAAGTAAAATCAGGTTAAAAAGAAATTCTTGAATTGAGAAAGTTAGGGTTTCTGCTATTGAGCGCGAATTTGGGAAAATAGAACTACCGTTTGGACTTTGAATTCTTAACCGTAGAAAACTGAAGATACGATTTCCAGAGGTCTTACCTGCATCTTCGTTTCTTAGAGAGAGAGAGAGAGAGAGAGAGAGAGAGGGTGGAAGGGGCTCCTGAGTGGAGAAGAGATAAAAACGAACAGCTCTCCTCGGAGCCGAAGCTTGTTCATTTCACTTTTGCACAATTTTTTTTTTTTTTTCCTAAGATAAGAAAAAGGAAAATATTAATAGCAAATTTTGGGGAAAAAAATCTCAGAAAAATGATTTTCAGAATAAAATAAAATTTCAAAAGTCATTTTTCTAGCATTTTAGGCTGGTCAGTTGACTTTTTTACTTTTATTTTTCTGGCTGACAACATTAGACAGACTTATAAAAAAATAAAGACATCATTTTTCTTATTTCCCAGACAATGAAAAGTATCTATAAAAGAAAAAATATATATTTTTTTTAATTTTGATAGCAAACTATTTTTTTAGTATAATTTTTTTTGTTAAACAAATGAAGCGTTTAATATATTTTATGAACTCTACTAATATGGGTTTTAGTAAAATTTCAATACTTGAAAAGTTAAAAATTTAATATCCCCTTTCACGTTCCCATTTGGTGGGATTCTAAACCAGTGGAGTCATGGTGTTTGGAAAATTATCTGTGAATCAGATTTTGCTAGATCCTGTTTGGATGGTCAATCGTCAATGAGATATGGTCTGCCATGCACCATTTGGGAAGCATAGTTTTTTACATTTAAAGCATGCTTAGGTGTGATTGGAAGCCTCTGCTCATCATGTTTTGGTCAATTTTCTTGCTTTCTTCTTAACCATGGTGCTCAACATGATGATAAGTGCAAATGGTGGGATTACCCACCTTTGAGACTCAATGGGTATCTCATCAGGTAGGATTTAGCTTTTCTTTTCTTTTCCTCATGTTCCAATAGTCCCTTGGTTCTAGCCAATTTAATTTAATAGTTTTGCTTTTTATAGTTCATATAAATCACAAAAACTCAATTTATTTGATAGGGAAATAAAAATCTCAAACATATCTTTTAGACACTTCTTGTTATGGATCAAATAACACTCTTGCCTCCCAAAATTCAAAGCCAATTACTTCAACAATGTTCAATACTTACAAGTAAACCTCTCCACGACTTGAGAAATAGGGGGATTCTAATTTTGGAAAGCAAAATGATATTAAGAAAAGTTGAATAGGTTCCCAAGGAGGGCAAACATCAATCAAGTAGCACACCTAATTTTACTTGAGAAAAAAAGATGTTATTTCTATCATTAACTCAATTTAAAAATGTAATTACATGACAAAATATCACAAGAGGGTTATAATACACATATTGCTTTGGAACCACAAAGAAGACCAAAAGAATTACATCAAGGGTCAAAAAAAATATTAAATTATAGATTTACAAATGACCAACCACAAAGAAGTGATCCATCCAAGTCAATCAGTAATCCCCCCGAAAAATCTACTTTGTTCATTAGGCTTTGCCTTCATATATATCCAACATTGGAAACAAGAATTGACACAAATGCCTCACTTCAGAGGAACCTTCTCCTCAATGGTTGGAAATTGGTTCAGCTTCTGAGCAACTTCAAATCGTGGAGGTAAGAGGTTGAGAAAACTTCCTTGTCTAGGTTGAGTGGTGTCCTCACCACTCTCATCATCTGTATCATGTTATATTATCTTAGAAGATGGAAGGTTAAGCACTATGACGTACATATGAAATTAATTAAGAACCATTATTTCCAGGGAAATGGAGCAAAATTAATTGAAACCATTCATCTAAAAATGGCAAAAACATCTCAGAATATATGGGGATAGCACAAGATGAACATATACTTCACAGAATTGAAGTGAAAAGCTTCGTGAGATCCAGTGCTATATCTGCTATATTCATCCAAATGAATCATTAGCGTGCATTCTGTAGGACAAGACTTTGTATAATAATAATTAAAAAAAAATCTCTGTTCATGCAGGGAGAAAACCTTTGAGGATGCTCCATTAAATTTGTTTGATATTTGAAATAAATAAATAATAATTTTTCATTAGTTGTCCATAGTAATAAAGACAAGCATAATTGTTGGGAAATGGCTAATATGCTTATGAACAAAATCACAATAAAGAAGAGCGAGATTATGACCAGGCTAATAATGCTGGCTAACCACTGACAACCAAATCTTAAATAAGTACTTTATCATTTGTTTCCAGAATAGCAGGAAAAAATCCTTGTTCTTCTCCCTTTTCTTTTAAACTAATGGGCATTTAGTATTTTATATGAAATGGCTCCATGTCCCTCAGCACAAACAGTAAAACGTGAATAAGACATCGCAATGGAAGAATGTTAAAAGGGGAGATACCAAACAGGGTTTTGATGGATGGCCTCTTTGGTTTGGTGCTCTTCTTCTTTAATTCGGCTGTTAAAAAAAAAAAAGGGTCCCATGGTCACTGATCACAGAATAATAAAGCAACCACAAGGACTAAACAATAAACAAGAACTATGTAGTAAAATACCATTATTCAATTGGAATGAGATTAAATATGATTCTACTATTGTGTTCTCAACATCAAAGTTATCACCAGAACCCAGCTTACCCACCACTATTTTTGGGTAACATAGATCAGCAGTCCCTTAGTATCTTTATATGCATATTTTATCTTTCTTGTTCCTATTTCCTTTTTTTTTTTTTTTTTGAAGGCACTGCACAGATGGAAGCACATTGCCAAATAGTGCACGAGGCAGGCACATGATGCCAGCTGGGAAGGAACTTGCAATCACATTTAAAGCAAACTTAAATTCAATACCAGATTAAGAGAAGGAAGAGATACCTATTCCTGGAACTTGATTATCGTTTATAATTTCAAAATTTTTGTACGTATAACCCACAAAATTAATGTCCTTGGATGGGAGCATCTGCAGCAAAGTAGAAACACAACCAAAGCAATGAGCAATTTCAGAAGCAATAAGAATATTGTGCAAATGAATGGTGGTGGGGATGCTTGAAACATAGGTCCAACCACCATCATTAATTGGCTCAAGTAACAGAAGCAAAATTTGCATAATCTACCAACCTTCCTCCATGGGCCTGACTTTGCAGAAGTCTGAACTTGATTCTCAGTCTGCAACAGCAGAGAGCATACATGAGAAAAGGAGTAATGCCAGGAACAAATATCTAGACATAGGAGTGCTATTAGAACAAAAAGTCACCAAGATTTTTTACCTCTTCAAACTTCTCAAAATTTTGAGTATCCAATTCACCATTCACCTCAGGAATAAAAGCAGCTTCCATTTGATACAATTTATCCCACTGAACGCCTTCAAACCAAGGATGTGCCTAAAAATTGAGAAGGCAAATGTTATTCCAGCATTTCTTAGGGAAGCCCGGTATTTAGAAAGTATCAAAGAACCCACACCTTTATTTCATCAGCACCCTTTGTTCCAAGCCTCTGGTCCACGTTACACAAAAGTTTGCTAATAAGATCTTTTGCTTCTGGGGATAGCTTTGCCTCTTCTGGGAATTTCAAATGAGTTCTCCAGTTAACTATCTGCAGAAAAGAGTACTAGATTAGACAATACAGTTTAATAAGGGAATCATAAGTTCACAATTAGGCTGGTGAAGTTGAAAACATTCTTAAGAAGTTAAAAGGAAAAAGAACATGTTGTGAAAGCATAATTTGCGTTTACAGAAAAGCATCACAATAGCTTGTGAAGAAGCACAAATATTCGGTGAAACTTCTGGAAACAAAGAAATTGTGCATTTGTTGAGTGAGTACATTATGAGCTGGCGAAATCATGTAAGCATGGACAAATGTATCATCCGCTGTGTAAACTCTACAACAACAGAACACTAAAACCTCAGTAACAATCAGTGGATGTGCTATCCACCAATATTTTATGGGATGAATAGTACTTGTCACCTCTTGTGGGACCATGCTTCAGGTGTCTTCAGGACTGTCGCTTTAAGTGGATCAGTTAAGAGATTGGCAATCTGTAATTTTTTAATACTCTCTTCACTCTTGTATGAGGATGCTTCATCATCATTTCTCTCCTAGGACTATTTCTTTTTTCTATCTAAAAATAAGTGGGAAAGAACCGCCTAGGTACCAAGAATGTTAAATAAAATAAGCTTCCAATGCCAACCACCAAATCTGTGAAACTTTCTCATAGTTGAGGAACTAGAGCACAATCTGGGTCCTCAAAGGAATCTTTGTGTAGGTCTTCTAGCATTTAGTTCTGTTATTTCTTCAATTATGGCTGAAGTAGAGTTATACAGCAATTTAAATCAAAATCTAGCTTCAGAATCATTGGTATAGAAGCCTTGACTGGGTTCTCAATATGCGAAAACCATTGATTGATAGGCGGATTAATTCACATATATGATTACTAGTCCCATTTGCTAAACTGAACAAATGCAAAGTCACAAGAAAAAGAAAACATTTTTAGTCAGAGCTAGGTTATTTTTCTTGGTTTATTTATTGAGTAAATTACATAGTCCGGTCCCTAAAGTTTGTCACATTTTCACAAATTAGTCCCTACAGTTAGGAATGCTATCTTATGGTTCTCAAACTTTCAAAAGTATAACGAGTTGGTCCTTCCGTCAATGACGGCGACACTCCGGCCGTTAACTGATGACATGGCATGACATGGCAATATACGTGGCTGTATGGATGCTGATTTGTCGTTAACGGGTCAACACATTCAACACCTCATTAAGCCACGTCAGCATTTTGCTGATGTGGCAATGTCACTCTGTCATTTTGCTGACATGGCTCTTCCACATCAGCACAAGGGGGGCATTATCGTCAATCCGCAGCACAGAAAAGAAGTCTCGATCTCTCCTCTCTCTCTCGCCGCAGCAGCCATGACCGCTGCGCTGCCGCCGCACTGCAACGCTGCGCCGCCGCCACACTGCAACGCTGCGCCGCCACCCTTGGCCTCCTGTTACTTCCTTGTTCGCAGCTAAGCCTCTCTCTGACCGCGGAGAGCTGCTACCACGGCCGTCGAACGGCAGAGGCTCGTCTCTGCCGAGCTTTCACACGCAGTGAGCCTCATCGTTCGCCGATGAGGCCAAGCGCCGGTGGCGTTTGTCTGCAATTGGTCTTCAACACTCAATTTCAGTCCCCGTTCATCATCACCCTTCGATTTCTAGCCAACGTCATCAGTTCGATTCATCACTATCACAGTCTAGTCGTTCGATTTTACCATTAAATATAGATTCATCATCTTCATCAGTCGCCTAATTTTAGCTCGCCATCATCAGCGTCATCTTCATCCCCAGACTCTGAATTCTTTATTCGCCATCACGTTTGCCAATGGCCACAGCTCCAGAGAAGCTTTTCCCATGTGGGTTTTGAGTATAAATGCAAATCCACGAAAGGGTCTTTCATTAGGGTTTTGAGAAGGGCTTTTCAGAAGACCACGGGTTTTAAAAGTAGTCAAAAGTCAATTGTTGCCACAATTCATATGAATAAAAATGTGAACTTGGATTTTAGTGGTGGGAGAAGTAATTTGAGTACAGATAATGTTTCTGAGGATTTTGATGATGAGTCTTTGTCTTCTTCAATAAAGAGTCAAAATCTTCAATGGGTTCAAGGAAAAGCAGGTGAAGATAGAGTTCATGTTGTGATTTCTGAGGAACATGGTTGGGTTTTTGTTGGGATTTATGATGGATTCAATGGTCCTAATGCTCCTGATTTTTTGCTGTCCAATCTCTACTCTGCTGTTCATAAGGAATTGAAAGGTTTGTTATGGAATGAAAAAGATAAGTTTGAAGCAAAACTCAGTTTTTGTTTTGATGGGTTGAAGGGTGAGAGAGGGAAGAATTCAAAGAATAGGATCCGGAGAGCGAAGAAATGGGTGGAGTATCAGAAGAAGTGGAGGTGTGAATGGGACAGAGAGAGATTGGAGCTTGATCGGACTTTGAAGGAACAAATGAATCAATCAGGTTCAAATGGGTGTGATGCAGTTAATCATTCTGATGTTCTGAATGCTCTTTCCGGGGCATTGAAGAAGACGGAGGATACTTATTTGGAAATTGTTATAGTCCATCTGGGTATTTAGATTGAAACCCCAAAATTTCTGTTCAGAAAGAGGTGATACAATCACAATTTTCTCATCAAAAGCAGCTGTTACCAGTGAGAGAGAGAGAGAGAGGGAGAAGAGTGTTTAGCAAGAGAGGAGAGAAGAGAGAGAAAGGGGGAGGAGAGGAGAGAGAGAGGGAGGTGGCCTTTTTTTCTGGTGAGAGGAGAGGAGAGAGAAAAAGAGGGAGGGGAGGAGTGAGAGAATTTTTTTTTTTCTATAGAGTTTTGCTCCACATCATCAGTAATGCTGACGTGGTAACATTATTAGTGTATGATGCTGACACGTCAATAAAATGACAAAGTGACACTGCCACGTCAGCAAAATGCCGACATGGCTTAACGAGGTGTTGAATGTGCTTACCCGTCAGCGACGAATCAGCATCCATACAGCCACGTATATTGCCACGTCATGCCACGTCATCAGTTAACGGCTAGAGTGTCGCCGTTATTGACATAAGGACCAACTCGTTACACTTTTGGAAGTTTGAGGACAATAAGGTAACATTCCTAACTGTAAGGACAAATTTGTGAAAATGAGACAAGCTTTAATGACCGGACATGTAATTTACTCTTTATTTATTTATTGGTTGGGAAGGAGGAGGGGTAGGTGTTCTATCTCATTTTTGTCACCACCTTTTCTTCCCCCTTGACAAGGGTCTAAAACGCATGACTAAAGGCATAATCCCAAAAGACATAAATTATGTAGAATTCATTAAAGAAGTATCTCCAACAAAGTGAAATAGGAAATAGATGACAGTAAATGCAAATAGAAAAGATGTAAGAGCATGCCCAGAACTTCAGGCAAGTTAAATTTAGTAAATACAAGGGATAAGAAGTACTTTCAAGAGTACCTTCCTACAAGTTGACATAGGCTCATCTGAATAGAATGGCGGATATCCAACGAGCATCTCATACATGATAGCACCAAGAGACCACCTAGAGAAATATGTCAAGAAAGGTCAGCAAAGAATGTGTCTTAAAAATCGAGTGAGACATGAAAATACAATTGAAGAGACCAACCAGTCACATTCCATTCCATATCCTTTCTTCAACAAAACTTCAGGGGCAATATAGTCAGGCGTACCAACCGTTGAGTAAGCCTGCAGCATTCCATATAAAAGGTTCAAATAACCACTCATGAACTTTGGCACTATTCAATCCATCCTCACAATAGCAGACTATCAAACACATGGACCAAAGAGAAGGTGATTTTGGGTCTTTCCAACTCATGGCCAAAAATGTTCTTTTCCTGTAGAATACTTGAAATAGTAAACATGATGCAAATACCATCATAATGGAAGAATATCATTTCTCATTTGATGCAACAAGCTACTTGAAACTGAAAGCATTTGAGTCACGTGCGATTAAGAACTCACAAGCATCCTCCTGTTCTTCTGCCAATGTTGCAGTTGCTCCTGCTGTGTTCGTTTTGGAGGTGCAGGCCGCCCATCACTTTGAAGAGCCCCACTAAGATTGCTTCTCAGAGAAAAATCCTTTTCTTGGAGATTACTGCAGTCTAGTGGTTTACATAGTCCAAAATCTGATAATTTCATGTGACCATTTCTATCAAGAAGTAAATTGTCAGGCTTGATATCCCTGAAAAAGTGATAAAAAAGAAACATTACTCTTCAAGTAGTCAAGCAACATGAATAGGTATATTCCCAACGATAACCCACTCAACAAACCTATGAATATAGTTATGCTTATGGATGGACTCAATGGCCAGAACTGTTTCTGCAACATAAAACCTGGCCTCATCCTCAGTCAATGTATCTTTTCGCATCAATAAAGTCATCATATCTCCTCCAGGAAGATATTCCATGATAAGATAAAGAAACTCTTCATCTTGAAAGGAACAGTAAAGCTTAACAATGCAATTGCTATCAACCTCAGCTAGAAGGTTCCTTTCGGCTTTGACGTGCTCAACCTGATCAAATTTTGAACAAAACTGTCTTTAGGGCATATGGATTACAAAATTAATAGTCACATAGCAGACTGGACAAGTCATATACTTGGCCCCTGCGAAGCATCTCAGATTTCTTGAGCTTCTTCATCGCATATACATGTCCTGTTGTTTTCTCTCTACAAATTCTGACCTATAGTGGAAAAGTAGAAAGATAACAAAAAACAAATGAAAAAAAAAATTAAGTATATACTTTATGTGGAAGAAAAAATAGTAACTCGGTGGACAGTCTCAAGAAAAATGTATTCTTCATTAGGGCTCCGGGAAAGGGCATTCACGACTGATCATTGACTGCAAAAGGACAATAAGAAGCCAAAACAGCATAGATGGTGGCATTAAGGAAGAGAGAACCAGAGGCCCACAAATTCAATAAGTGCCTTCCCAATCTTCATCTTAAACCAAGAAGTAAGATGAGTAACCTAATAATGAAGTTATGCCTAGCCAAATAACATAAAGTAAAATAAATCATCAAGCCAGCAGATTGTGAGGAACTTTGCCAGATTTGATACAGAATGGGTGCAAAGCTCAAATAACAGCCACACAATTTCTGATCAATAATCACCCAAGCATATTTAAAATGTACAAACCCAGCAAATTTATGCCAAGTATTAAGCTCTAAGAAGGTCCTTTAGAAATCTCCCAACACACCCCCAGTTCCACCAGAGATCAGTGGCAGGATAAATGCATGAATCTGACAATGCAGGGCACATTTGGTGACTGGAGGATACCTTCAGGATTCAGCTGTAGGTTTTTCCATTCTAGAAGATCAATTCCAACAGCAGGATAAGTATTGAAGGGACAAGGACATGTAAGACAATTACTCAATAAAAAAGTCATTATGACATGCTGAACTTAACAGAAAGCACAAACACATGATAATTGTTAGAGCTACCATAAATGAGAAGTACCAAATTCCTTGTATAAGAAAAGTCAAATACATAATTCCAATCTAATTAGTTCTCCGTAATCCAAATAATGTACTTATGGCAAGTAAAATCAGGCGACTCAGCAGAAATTGCACAATGCCCTTTCAATAGGAAGAATTACCTAAGTGATAATAAAATATTATTTTTTAATGTATCAAGTCAAGACTGAAAGTCATACCTCCCCAAATGCACCCTTCCCTATCATTGTCAATGGCTCAAAATCATCAGCACCCATTTTATGTCTCTGAAGACGCATATACTCTGTTTCCTTCTTCTCCAAATACTTTAGTAAGTTGTTTTGCTCTTCCTCGGATACCTCAGCATCAGCCAACTTCCTTTCCAGCATATTTCGTCTGGATGGAAGAATTACCAGAAAATCCATCATTTAAAGTCCTTGAAATTCATCATGATCATGATAAGAATATCAGTGATACTTTATCACGAAAAAGGAAGAAAAAACCAGAACCCAAGCGGTTTAATACTTTACTTATGTGACAAGCTCTCCTGCAAACATGGAGATCCAGTAAAATGACAGGAATGACACTTTAAGGAACAATGACCATGAAATCATTTAGATTGGGGGGGGGGGAAGGAGGCTAATGCAATTAGTCCCCCAAAAATATCTGCTGAAATAAGCACATTAACGTGGGGCCACATCAGATACCTCAGCATCAGCCAACTTCCTTTCCAGCATAGTTCGTTTGGATAGAAGAGTTACCAGAAAATCCATCATTTTAAAGTCCTTGAAATTCATAATGACGATGATAAAAATCTCAGTGATACTATGTCATGAAAAGAAAGAACCAGATCCTAAGTGTTATAATACTTTATTTATGTGACAAGCCCTCCTGAAAGCATAGACATCCAGTAAAATGACAACAATGACACTTAAGGAACAACGACCATGGAATCATATAGATAGAAAAACATTAGAGAGAGAGAGAAGAAGCTAATGCAATAAGTTGCCAAATAAGTACATTAACATGGGGCCATATTAAGGTTGCTGACATGCTACGGCCTGACCATCGAACAAACCAGCAGTTTCTTGGTGCATCTTACTCTTCAAAATGACAGGAAAACAAAAAACAACTCTTATGTGTAGCTGCTTACTGGTGCAACCAAGAATATAACAGAAGGTCATTGTAGTTGATAACAAATAGAACAACAGAGTCAACATGTTTACAGTGAAGAACTCATTATAATCATGATCAGTAAAATCTATGATGAGCATTACTACTCACAGCCCAGCCACATTGTTAACTTCAAACTTCAAAGTTTCAAATTATGCAGGTGGAAGTTATATAAACCCACAATAAGCTCTATTTACGTTACGCATCTTCAAAGATTACAATTTCAGCTCCACAGTAGATGGATCAAGCAGTAGTTGAGCATTCTCTGATAACAACACCTCCAAATATCTTAGGAACAACAAAAGCTTCTACTATGAGTAAGACTAGTCGGCTATATTGGAACGCAAACTCCAAAGGGTAAATGCCATTAGCCACCCCCATATCTTAAATGAGAACTTCTGCACAGATTCTCAAAGGATGCCTCACAAAAATCTCTATGGAAATTTAGAATGTAAATATTGTTAGTCCAAAATCAAACTGCAAAGGCCATCAGCCACTCATTCATCTCAAATGTGAACTTCTACATAGCTTCTCATAAGGAAAGAGCTTTCAAGGTTGTTATCGGAGTCCATTAATGCCTTTGATAGCAGTCCATTAATGTCGTTAACAACACCAAGGGGGCGTGCAATCCAAAAATCTGACCATTGCAGACCTTTATTCATATCTGCATCACATATAAATTTCACAATCTGTATAACTTTAAATTCTTACAGGATTTTTTCTTTTGCACTCACTTATACCCATAAGGGAAGTCCATTTCTCACAATGTCACACCCTTCTTTAAGCATGAAAGAAATATCCATTTGATACAATGAGCAACTAATAGCAAACTCCTCTTCATGGTAATAGCAGCATCAGCAATAAAATAAATACTGAGAACAAACGGAATGCCAAGATGCAGTTGCAGCTAATACTATAGGTGCTTTGTTCTGTGCATGTGCCTCTGTGGGATATCCGGGCATTAATGGAGATACTTCGTGACATACAACAATCATATTCAAGCAGTAACTTCTCTTAATTATTGCTTTGACAAGTACAAAAATAAAATGGTCATTAACGAACTTTCAATTGAAAGATTTGGGTGGTTATTAGTGAGTAGCAATTGGTGCACCCGTCTAAACATCGTTTATGAATCCTGATGTGGCAAAACAAATAACCCCCTCGCATTTCAGCTCAAATTTTAGGTTCAAATATAACTCTGACATTCTTCAATAGGCACATAACTGAAAGCCCTAGATTCCTCCTATGGCTTGGAGCCTATAGTTTCATCTTCTATTTTCTTTCTCAATGGGGTTCTTTTCAACTGTCCCCCCACAGGACTACTTCACTATTAATCACCAAGGACCACGAGTATTTAACGCATGAGGTAAGGTGGTCCTTGACACATCAAAAGAGACTGAAAAAGGATAGTTGTGCAAGGATCCATTTTTGAGAATATCGCAAATAACCAATTGGTAATATAACCATTTTGAAACCACCATATGTAGCTGGCTTGCAAAGTGGAGTCCTGAAATACCAAATTCACAATTTTGTGACTAGTTTAAACGGATGAATTTTATATTCTCGATTTGCTTTTGTGAAATGGGTGTTAAAGAAGGTAAGGATCCTCATCATTCCATCCCCTCATCAGAAGCCTACCACAGCGAAATAAAAATCCAATTTCCTGATTGGGAGATAGATGACCGCTCTCTTAACTAACCTATTGTCAGTGGTACTTGTGATTAGATTCATACAATCCCTTTGCAGTATTAATGAGATAGGTTAGGTAGCTCTGATCATACATTTCCAGTGAAATATGAAGTGAATCCAGTAGGTTCCTCCCTGGTATCTATATGGCACCCATTCTAGGAAATTCTGGAGAATCATGATCACCACAGTAATAACATGTCCAGCATCATTGGTCTGATACAAGTTCAGGAACATAAATAATATCCACAATCAAACAAACAACACTAATGATGATATTCGAAGGTAAGGGAAATCAGCATTCTAGTAAAAAAGTAAACTATAAAGTCATTAACTCAAAATTTAAATTATGACTAACAAAAGAGATTTAAACTCATACCTTTCTTTCCTCTCCTCCAAGTTCTTCATCTGCTCCTTATAGTGCTTTTCTATATACTGCTTGGCAGCTTCAACCTTCTGCTTGGTGATATTTGAAGGTGTCTCCTCAGAGGCCGCACTTTTTGCCCCTTCTTTCCCACTACTAGTGGCCTCCTTCTTCTTTGACAACTTGCCCTTATCCCTGGGCTTAAATTTACTGAACCAGCTTCTTGCTGATTCCATTGTAATTGCCTCAAATTCACAAAAACTAACACTTTCAATTCCTTAATCCAAATTCCTAATCACACACTACCCCCACCAATTCATCAAACCTCAACTTCACATCAACAGAAACATGTAGATTGGTTTCAGTGTCCTGAATTCGCCAAACAAACAAACCCAGATAAGAAGACAGATCAAATTCACTGACAGTTTCATCAAAATCATATCCTTTTTGTTCTACATACAACAGGAGTAGAAAACTGAATTACATACCCAAATCAGTAAACAAATTCAACACAATTACTCATACCCACTGACACAGTACTCCAAAAAGATAAACCCCAGATCTAGAAACCTTGCTAAGAACACAATAGTCCCCCACGGATCTTGTAAAAACCCTAAAATTGCTGAAACTGAAGTGCAATTAAGAGGGAGAGGGAGAGAGAGAGAGAGAGAGAGAGAGAGAGAGAGAGTTACCGCGTAAAGGGAGGAGAGAAAGAGAGAAACCCTAGAAGAAAGACAGGGAAACAAATGAACCCGCCATCTTGGCTTTAGAGTGGAACTAAAGAGACCAACTTTTGATGTCTGTGTGATGATGTTAGATGCTGATAATGAATCCCCATTTTCTTTTCCTCACATAACCATATTCTCTCTCTCTCTCTCTCTCTCTCTCTCTCTCTCTCTCGTCTATGTTGCTATTTTTAAATCCCATACTTTATTTCCATGTTAAGAGAGATATAGAGAGAGAGACTGTATATTCTTTCTACCTTGTTTTCTTTTAAGCTGTATTCCAACCGCGAGTTGGCCAATTGGGTTCCTCGGAAGAGGAAGTAGAAGAGGAAGAGGTTATACCAAAATTCTTCTTTTCAAATTTATTTACTCACTTACTTCCAATTCAAGTATATATATATATATATATAATTAATCATATTACCAACTAAACCCTATTCGCCACACACAAAAATGTATTCCCTTTTTCCCTTTGACCAGATAGAAAGATGATCAATGCAGCATTCCTAATTTCTACGTAGACTTCATCCATTACAAGATATTTTATTTGAATTGCATTTACTATTTTCTTTGCTAAGAAAAGAGAGCCATTGGGTAAATTCAGTGGAAGCGCCGTCATCTTCCCTTTACCATTGATATTTAAAAATTTAATTAATTTGATTTAAATAATTATAAAACTCAATTAAAAAATTAACTCTTTGAATATATATTTTTTCGCTTCTAAAACTCAAACTCATATTAATTAAGTAAATTTAATATTCTGCTATTAGACCCACATGATTATAAATTTTCCTGTATTATTACAAAATTTTACTTTTAATTATATATTTGTTTTGAATTATAATAATATTTATTTGAATAAATGGGTCATCAAAATTTTAATAATAATATTGGTTATGATCTTCAAGATTTTCAACATAGTTTGATAAGGACAAGAAAGTTCCAATTTGGTCAAAGCGTTACTGTTGGATAACCTAAGTACCCAAAAATAATTTTCTTATTTAGGTGTGGAAGTTGTCCAACTGCTTGAATTTATGGTTAAATTTATTACTTCAATTTTACCTAATTCAATTGAATGTGAATTATCTCTTTTTGGAAATTGTTTTTAAAAGAGGTATAATTCTATGATTGCCAATTTTATGGAAAATATTGAATTTTAGGAAGATTTACTAGTAAATAAATGGATAAACAATAAATCATTGGATTCAGCTCAGAAGGAATTAATTTCTAAATCTTTTTACATTGTCAATATTAAGGATCTAATAGGATGAGAGAGAGAGAGATAAGCTCGAAAATATTAATTTTGTTCTTTATAAAGTAAACGTTAGTTCTATTATTTATTTATTTACGTCTTTTGGTTCGACAATGGAAGAAATCGAGATTCAAATCCTAATATTTTCATGCGAGACAAGAATTTCATTCAAATGGTTTATATTTTAACTTAGTATTAAAATTAATCAATCTGGAATGTCAAAATTATTAAATCGGATAATTTGGAAAAAAAATTAATTTGTTCTTGCACTCCTCATAAAAAATATATTTGTTTTTAATTATGTATTTAATATTTACCAAATGCGAAAAAATATGAATTTTATCTTGTATTTTAAGAATCATATATTTAAAATTTGTGATTTAACCATTATCTAGGGATCACAGTTTAACAAGATGTAATTTTTAACATCATGAGAAATATAGATCCTTCTTTATTTTTTTTTGGGGGAGGGGGAGAAAAATTATTAATAAAAAGAAGAAATATCATATATTATATATCATATATCATATATCAAAAATCAAAAATATTATATATAAAAAATTATTAACCCTAATTAACGTTTGGTTAGTTCAGTGGGAATGACGCTAAACTCTTTAACCATGTCCGGATTCAACTCGACATGAGAATAGAAAAATCTAAATTGGGAGATCTCTCGAAAGCAAACCTGACAGCGGATTAGTCTAATTTAATCGGGGCAAACCCTCTGACACTGGGTTGTGATCAAGCCGACGACAAAAAAAAAAAAAAAAAATATATATATATATATATATATATATATATATATTAACCCAGTGAGAGTGAGATTAGATAAGGAACATGCGACCGGATATCATAATCGGCTCAAACCATTTCCGGTTTGATGTTAACTCGGGTCAACATTTCAAATTTCTCTAAATTTTCAAGAAAAAACAGCACTGGTTTTTTTTTTTCCTATTTTTCTTAGTAAATTTTCAAATATATTATTGTTAAGTGTAAATTTTTATATTCTTTACTTAATGTTTTATTCTTTTACCACAGTCAACAGACTTATTTAAAAATAAGAGTTGCATTAAGTTGTAAAATTGTTTCATATAATTATTAATATTAATCCAAACAATCCGGTCTTTCGGATAACAACATTCTATGCAACACTATTTAAAATCCGGTATTAGGCATGAATATTCAGTTAAACCACTCCGTAGTGATAAAAATTAAAATAATTAATTTGATTTGATTATATAATTTTCATAATTATAATTTAATCGAACAAACGAACAATTGATAATTCAATTTGACTGAATTAGACATTTCATTCAGTTCAGTTATCAAAATTAATAAAATTATTAAAATCTCTATAATAGATTTATTTAATAATATTTTCTATTTATATCCATACAAATATAATATATACCATTCACATCAATATACTGTAATTGAATCGTTAAAATCTCTATAAATTATAATTTTAAAGTTTTAAATTCTTTAAAATTTATTAATAATTATAGTTTGACAATTTAAAAATTTTAAAATTCAAATTTCAAACAAAATATATGAAACTTTTAAACTAATTCTATTAATTTACTAATAATTCATAAATTAAAAAAAAATCATTAACATTAACTATTTCTTTTAATTTGATTTGATCAAAATAAAAATTATTAAAATAAATAACTGTTCAAATAATAAAATTAAATTTTGATATTACCTTAAATTGAAACTGAAAAACGAATAAACTATCTTAAATATAAAAAACAGTTTAAAAAATTAAATTTTTTTTTATTTTAACCTGATAATACTTACTCTTGTCAGGTATAATGTGATTGAGAAATTAAAAATCATTGGTCATTAACGTGAGATCTAATAATAATAAAAATAAAGTTCTTTTAATAAAGGTATTTTTTAAAAATAAAAGTTCTGCGGATTTCCGTTTAATACGATAAGGAAAAACGTTCAAAGAACCTCATTTCTAAGTTGCAGGTAAGTTAGACGGCAATCAATGTGCTGATCTAATGGCTTAAGCTCAAATCTCGCCAACATAAACAGTACGTTTATTGGCTCGAGGTGCGAATAAGGGCAAAAGGACTATTATCAACTTACGATACCATATCAAATTATTTTAAGTTAACCGATTTTAATTAAAGGTTTCGAATTTAAATTTTAAAAATAATAAAAAAGAATTTAAAAAAACCAATTTTTAAAATAAATTTTACAATACATCGGATAAAATTTAAAAATCGATGGTGAAAAAAAAATAACCGGCGGTATGAGTATTATTTTCGGTAAATCTTAAATATTATTTATTTTTTTATATAATGAGAAAAATTAATATTCTCATATATAATTATTAAATAAGTTAAAATTACTATTGAAAATTTGATTTCTAAAATTAATCAATGTGATGATTTCAGGGGTAAAGAAAGATATCGAGAACATGTAGCGGGAGTTCATTGGGGCCCAAGGTGGCAACAGAGAGAAAACGCTATTTTTTTATTATTATTATTTAGACTACTAATGTTCAGGTCATCCGACTACTCTAACATATTATAAGATTTAATTTAAAAATAAATATATATATATTTTTAAATATAATTAAATATGATCAAATCGAGAAAGAAAATATGAAAAAAAAGAGATTCTATCACTTAAGGTGCGACTGTTATCTTCGATTTAAATTTATTTTTTTTTAAATTATTATGTAGTACTCTGATGATTAAGTTTGGTGTGCTTTTATATTTTTTCATTTCACAAAGAAGATAATATTTGGTAATAAAAAAATGGTCGATTTTGTGGCTGAAATGCATCACATTATTTAGTGCTTATAAACAGGAGAAATAAATAAATAAATAAATGAAAACGCGTTCGGGGAAGAGAACGCGTGCTGAGCTGGACCACTAAAGAAGAATAATGTAATCTTTGCTTTTGGTTCGCAGACATAGCCTTGAAATCCGCCCGAGCGCATGCGTTCCACGTGTCGTCACCACAACACCTCTTACCTAGAAATTTTAGAGACTTTCTTCCCGTCAAAACCAATTTCTGAACAAGAAAATATATAAAGAAATATTAAGGAAAATAAAATAAAAAATCTGAATGAAAATTTTAAGGAAGCAGAGCTTTGGGTGTTTTATTCTAAGTAAAATGACCATTTTATCCCTCGAATCTCTCTCTCTCCCCCCTCTTCTCTGTGGTGTATATATATTTTTTGAAATAATTATTTGAGATGGAGATAATACGAAAATAATTTCCCCTAAGTTTAGATATCAACACTTACAATTTATACACTTAATCTATATTAAATATATTATATATTAAAATCAAATTAAATACAAATTAATTTCTTTGAGACATGTGTGATTACATATTAAAAAATAATTTTTTCAAAATGGACTAGAAATCTTTTGAATACACGTGCAAATACATATTGAAAAATAATTTATTGATTTAATTTTAATATATAATATATTTTAACAATCTTATATTTTATGTAAAATCTAAAATATATGAAGAATTAAAGACCCAGTGCTTTGTGTCTCTGAAGCTTCCAAATTTCTTTGGGAGAAGTGAGGGGGAGATGGGAACAAGTCCCGGATATTATCAAGAGGATGTTGAGAATTGTACTTTACAAAGCATTTCATTTTCTTGTGGAGCCTTTTTTTTTTTTTTCTTTTCCCTTCCTCTCTCACAAATTTTCTATACTACAGAGATTATGTAACATGATTTTTTATTTTATTTTTATAAATGAGGGCATCGCTAAAAGATAATATTTTAAATTCGAGATTTAAGTGAAAATGGTAACGTGTGATATCGATAGATCGAGGTTATTTGACAAATTTTTAATATTAGACGGTCACAAAATTTGATTATAATAGTTATGGAACTTATACGTTGATGGAGACATATCATTCTTTAATTTCTAATTGACACACGTCTTTTAACTTTGGATATGCTTTCTCACTACAAGCTAAAACAACTGGCCATTTGGCAACAAATGGGGAGTTGATGGAAATGCCATATTGGAATTAAAGTGTTGATCAAATAAGCGATAATACAAGAAGACAAAAGGAGAAATACAAAACAAATATAAAATGACCAAACTTTTATAGATATAACGATAAAACGTTATATTCTCTTAATAATAGATTTTAAATATAAATTATGAGAATAAAAAAATAAAATTTGAAAGAGTTAATATCATAATAGACTTTATAATATTTAAAATAAATTAGTCAGGTAAATCTCAAATACTGATCGATGAAGAAAAAAATCCATTTAAAAAAAAAACCATAAAAAAGGAACAATCTATAAACTTTGACCTTAGTGCCTTGTAATGGGCCACATCAAATATTGTTATCCGATAGGCTTGTTGTCATCAGCCTTATTATTGTTGATTAGAAATTAACTTCTCTTCTACTACTTATGATGATTATTTTCTAGTTGGACAAAAGAGTTGGTGACTAGGTTTCTCAAAAGGTTACAACTAATACCTTTATTAAGGAAGGGGATTTTTATGTTATGTAGGATACCCAAAAACAAAAAAAGATTTAAGAAGATAAGTTTTATAGTATTATTAGGTTAGCTTTTGATATAAAGCAAAAAATTTTGAGAGGAAATGATAAAAGGATAATAGGTTTTTTTTTTATTTGGTATTAATTAATATCGAGAAAATTTTATCTATGTATAATATGAAATATTACTTTTTTCACTCTAGAAAAAGTAGTCACGTATAAATTCTGTTTCTCTAAAAAATTAACTAAAGATGGTAGTTTTCTCTCCATAAAAATAAGAAAATTAAATTCATTGATTTTTCCCTATTTCTTTTAAACAAGAAATAATAATTAAAATTTTTCTTTTTTTTTTAACTTAATACATTAGTTTCCCTCTCTCTAAAAAAAATAATTTCTTTTTGTTTCTCTCTCACTCTCTCTATCTACATTTAATCAAATTAATTTATTTTCTCCACCTAAAAGATAATTTGATTTATATTCTTTCTCTCAAATTGAACATATTATTATTTTTATGTCTAAACTCATTAATTTGCTAAAAGCATACGTATTATTTTTTCTCTCTCTAAAAAATCAATTTATTTTAAATTTTGTCTCTAGGCACATCAATCTTAAATTATCTATATATATAAAATCAAATTTAGTTTCTATTTTTAAAACTAAACACATTAGTCTTCTTCATTCTAAAAATCAACACTACAAGAAAAAAGGGTATCAGTGATGAAAAATTTTCGTCGCTAAATCCGCTACTAAAAACCTACCTACTAATTATTACCGATGGAATATATCCATCACTAAATATCAACAACGGAAATTTTCCGTCACTAAAATATTCATTGGCAATCCGTCGCTATATTAACGATAGAATTTTTCCATCGCTAAACATTTCGTCACTGATAATTTACTATCAACGACGGATACTTAACACTTGAGAGCTCGTTCACGCGCCTTCACACACAACCGCCACACTTGCTTATTCGCGCCTGCCCGAGCTGCTCACCCGCTCCCTCATGCGCGCTCGCCCGCACATTAACCTTGCATTTATTTCGTGAAAAATGTCTCCCCCAAGAATCAAACTTGCACCTATAACGTGAAATGTGAATTATCCAACTACTATGCCGCAATCTGTTTTGTAATATCTTTTATTTATTTATTTATTATCTAATTCTCGTTTTTTTTCTTAATATTAATCTCACTCTCATTTTTTTTTTAAAAAAAAATTATCTTACTCTCACATTTTTTTTCTCATCTCACTCTCGTCTCTTTTTTTTCTTTACCTTAGGATAATTTTTTTCATTGAATATTTTCACTGAATAACAATTATTTTTTTATTTACCCTTTAAATTGAATAATAAATTATTAGAATTAAAAAAATAAATAAAAAAAGAAAAAGAATTATAAAATAATAAAAGAGAATAAAAAATTTATAAAGATTTAAAATTTTAAAAAATTTTAAAAATAAATAAATAAATAAATTTAAATAAATTTAAATAAAAAAAATCCGTCGTTAATTTGTTGCTAAAATTTCATTTGATAATCCGTTGCAAAATTTCCGTTAGTAACCCATTGGTAATCCATCGCTGATAATTGTACATATGTTTTTTTTTTTATCTTTCATCACTACACCAACGGATTAGCAACGGATATTTTTCATAGCTAATCCATCACTAATATCTCAGTATTCCATCCGACATTAATCTATCGTTTTTTATGACAGATTTTTTTCTGTCGCTAAAAATCAGATTTCTTGTAATGCAAATTAATTTAGTTTATTATTTCATTTGCAAAAGAAACCCTTTTAAATCAGTCAAAAATGAGAATTATTTTAACCTATTTATGAGAACATTATTATTATTCTATTTATAATAGGCCGATTCCAAATATGGAGAAATAAGCTAAAAAGTTATTCATGCATCTTTACATCCTCTTTTATACCAAAGTAAACCCTACATAAGCAGCAACGTGGGAGCAGCAACAGGGGTTACTGAATTTTCAAGAACAAAAACGGCGAAGGATATATAAAATATTTGTGTAACGAAAGGGTTGGAGGGGGAGAATCGCGGATAGCAACATTAACGTAGCTAACAAACTAAAATCTGACGGTAATACTTAAATATAGTGATAAATCTCTTAAATAAATTTTTGAATTTGAATCTTGAAAATAAAAATATAGATATAAAAAAAGTTAACCTCTTGATAAATCACATAGTTTTCAATCAGACTAGTTGGATTAATTTCGGATACCAGGTTGATAGTAAATATTCATTTAAAAAAAAAACAAAAATCCATACTCCAAGAGATAGAAAAAAGGCTCTTTAAATGTCAGCAAGAATGCCAAGAAAAAGGTACACTTGTAGGGGCGAAATCACTTAAAAGAAAATTGTAGTTGCCAATGCCATTTGATTGAAAGAAATTCCAAGAGAGTAATACAAGCACTCAATGCTAGCCAGCTCGCCATACTTGGTTAATTCTTACAACCGAAGCTGTCATTTGGGTACACCCATAATTTTCATCTACAATTTTCATTTCACATTTAAATATGCACTATGTGTACAATGCCAAGCCATTAAGCAAAGGAAGGACTGCCTTATTGTTGTAAAAAACAGGGCACAGTGATACATTATCTTCTAACCAATTGCTAAAGAGAAATAATTAAAAGTCTCATCTACCATGATTTGGCATATTTTAAGTTCAAAATTTATAAAATGTTTTAAATTATTAGAAATCTGAAGTTATACTTTTTTTTCCCTAAAAAGAAGCAAATTTAGACTTTGATTTGCTCTTTTGATTTTTTTTTGTATTAAATTAATTGATATGTGAAATTATGATCCGACTAATTTAGTTCAAATATTATCGAGTTTAATTTAGGAGAACTCTTTCAATGTAATATTTTTGTATTCAAATTTTAAACTTAAAATTTGATTAAAAAATCTATCTAGTATTCATTAAACTGACTATCTGTTGATTGCTCTTTTGAAATTAACCCCTTAAGAATCATACTTGAACATGGAAAAAGAAACATGAACAATAAAAGGAAAAGGCAAGAAAGAACCAAAAAATATAAAAGGTGATAAAGTTTGAAAAAGTAGGCAAATGTAACATGGATAAATTGAGTATAGAAGAGTGTGTGGTGGGAATTTCCTTGCAATTGGGGCATCATGGGGGACCATAATTCAATCCTTTTAGGTAGACATCAGTTGAAAGAAGAGGATGGGGAATGGGGGCATTAATTCAAAGGAAGAACCAAAAACAATAGAAGATGTGGGGTTGATTTACCATAATTTTGTCAAATTGGGCCACTTGATTTGACATTTCTTGGCAATTTTAGATTGAAAATGCCAGCTTTGTGCCCCTCTAATTTGGACATGGGGGTTTTCTTTTTTGCATTCCAAAATCCACCTCAGGCATCTAATTGTAATTATTATGCACCGTATTTGTGAGAGATCCAAGAATTATGCACTTTGACTAGGGGTTAGTGAGGAAAGATGTAGCTAGATGTTTGAAGAGATGTTGCTTAAAGTCAATATGATGGTAACATGGTCTCCTTTCGCGCCATTACTTGCACTTCAACGAGAGAGAGAGAGATGCTTGATTTCCAATTTCCAATTTTCAATGGTGGATTGGGATCGGATCACTACTCTACTCGTTGGCTTTATTGAAATAGTTTCAAAGCTTGGAAAAAAAAAAGAAAGAAAAAAGCAAAACAATGGACATCACAAAATTCCAATTATCTCAAGACAGGAGGAGTAATAATTTTGTATTAACAATCACAAACCGAAAAGAACTTGCCCAAAACGCCGAATGCAAAGATGACCACAGGGGAATTGGCTTCCATTTTTTATTTTTTTTTTACATTGAGATCATGAAATCAAGGAGTTATCCTTTCATGAAAATTCGAACTATACACTCTCACAAAAATTTGAATATTAAACTTTGGAGAAAATATTTGAATAAGATTTTTATACTATTGAGGTGTTTTTACAAGGCCAAGAGAATAGTACTATAAGCACATTTGACTGCATTTTATTTATGAGAGAGAGAGAGAGAGAGAGAGAGAGAGAGAGAGAGAGAGAGAGAGAGAGAGAGAGAGAGAGAGAGAGAGAGAGAGCTTGTATCACTAGTTAAGTGTTGAATGAAACCATAATATGCCCGGAGAACAAAAACAGCAACATGTCATGCAAATTGCGATAGAAAAACAAAAACAAAGAACAAGGGAAGAACATGGTGTTTTAGATGAGACACAAGAGTCTGTGGGGGGGGGGGGGGTACCATCATATGTCCCGAGACAGGGACTCTCCATGGTCCTACTATGGTCTACATTGCCGTTTGCCAACATCTTAAATATTAAATAATGCTGATCCATGCAAGGGCTCTCTCTCTCTCTCTCTCTCAAAATGCTATCACAAATGTTTATGATATAAGTGGCGTGTTGCTATTTCTCCAATTTTATCACATAATTTTTCAAAGAAAATCAATTAAACTTGTCAAATTTCAAGAAAATTTTTCTTTTTGAATGATAAAAAGAACTTTTCATTCTCTTTTCCTTTTACTTTAGCTAGAGGAGGCTAACTTTTCAAGTGGGCAATAGCAGAAATGGACTTCAAAGATTGTGAACCACTACCTATTGATTTTGGGGGCTGTTCTTTTCACCTGATTTGTCATGAGCACTAGATTTGAGCATGAGCTAACCTTCCTAGCCCACATTCTTGGTGGGTTTGACTTTGAGTACAAAATTTAATCTCACAAACTTAATTAGGTCAAACACGCATATGGTTGGGGAGCAACGAGGATTGGTTTTGGAAATATTCTTTATGTTAAAAATTCAGTCTCGTCTATTACAATCTAGTTTGTCTTCAAAGTAAAATGGGTTGGACAAAAAGAGTAGCCAGAGTGTTCAGATTGAGTTAAGGTGTGTTAGGGGTCACCCATTCAAACCTAAAGGGCCTCTCCCTTAGGCATCCAATGCTCTCAGAGAGCCTGGTTCAGAAATTATACATATATAGCCGAGCACAGCCCGACCTTAACACGGGTCAGGCTTGGGCACAATGTCTCCGCGTTGCCAATATTTAAGTCATGCTAAATGTTGAATTTTTTTTTTTCTTTTCATAAATGGATACATTTACTTGCAAAGGAAGGCTGCGAAGAGCACATGCCTCTCCAGATTTTCAGTACCAATGGGGCAAATGTACAACAAATAACTACCTCCCATCAATTATGTTGACACAAGATGAGGAGACCATGACCCCAAAAGCAAAAAAGGTAGAGAAGGTTTTGACCACCTTATTCCATAGAATATGGTATAGACAGGCAATGCATGTGCTAATTGTTTGAATGCATTTATGCGGTTTTATGCATATGGGGCTTTGCATGACGCCTTTAATAATGAGGGCAGTACCAGCCATCCTTAAGGGGCCTTATGGACAAGATGACCATCATTAGTACTTTTTGAGTGGACATATCTTGTAACAAAATGCTCAAAGATAAGATCGTCACAGAATTCGGAGGCAGATGATTAGAAAAATAAGTAAAATTTAGGATTTGTATCTTTAGCAAGATCACAAACTCTACAGGTATCAATATTTATGGAGTACAGAAAATCTCTATTACTAATTTATACCTTTTTTTTTATGCCAAGAAACACTTTTCCACCGTTCGATATCCAGAATGATATTCTGACTAATTTGATTTAAGTCACGTCTGACTTCTCTTCGAGAGAAACTTTCTCAACGTAATTCTTACCATTCCCAATATTTGAGATTAAGGGCTCTAATACCCTTTCTATTGGACCAACTTTCTATTGGTACTAATTTATACTTTCTTAGCAGGCATAAGTTAAACAAATTGCTCTTACTTGCTTTGTAGCATCATATCATTGTTAAGAATACTAATTGAGTTCAATTAAAAACCCGATTAATTTGATTCAAGTCACGTTTGACTTCTCTTCGAGGAAAACTTTCTCAACGTAATTTTTTTTATTCTCAATATTCGAGATTAAGGGCTCTAATACCCTTTCTATTGGATCAACTTTCTATTGGTACTAATTTATACTTTCGTAGCTGGCATAAGTTAAACAAATTGCTCTTACTCGCTTTGTAGCATCATATAATTGTTAAGAATACTAATTGAGTTCAATTAAAAACCCGATTAATTTGATTCAAATCACGTCTGACTTCTGTTCGAGGAAAACTTTCTCAACGTAATTCTTTTTATTCTCAATATTCGAGATTAAGGGCTCTAATACCCTTTCTATTGGATCAACTTTCTATTGGTACTAATTTATACTTTCGTAGCTGGCATAAGTTAAACAAATTGCTCTTACTCGCTTTGTAGCATCATATAATTGTTAAGAATACTAATTGAGTTCAATTAAAAACCCGATTAATTTGATTCAAGTCACGTCTGACTTCTGTTCGAGGAAAACTTTCTCAACGTAATTTTTTTTATTCTCAATATTCGAGATTAAGGGCTCTAATACCCTTTCTATTGGATCAACTTTCTATTGGTACTAATTTATACTTTCGTAGCTGGCATAAGTTAAACAAATTGCTCTTACTCGCTTTGTAGCATCATATAATTGTTAAGAATACTAATTGAGTTCAATTAAAAACCCGATTAATTTGATTCAAGTCACGTCTGACTTCTGTTCGAGGAAAACTTTCTCAACGTAATTCTTTTTATTCTCAATATTCGAGATTAAGGGCTCTAATACCCTTTCTATTGGATCAACTTTCTATTGGTACTAATTTATACTTTCGTAGCTGGCATAAGTTAAACAAATTGCTCTTACTCGCTTTGTAGCATCATATAATTGTTAAGAATACTAATTGAGTTCAATTAAAAACCCGAACCTAGTTTGAGCTAAAAATAACCCGCGCTAGTGGTACTATACCCATTGATTGATAAACTAGAAACTATAGTTATAGTTTCAACTGGATAATAGCTATCTTGGCCCGATTTCCCGTCATCCACAATCTGAAATAGGATAGAATACACTCTTTTGTATATAAGAAAACCTTAAACACCACTTTACAAAATAGTATTCAGTGGGTTTATTATTATTGTTATTGGTGATAAGGATAGAGGTCCAAGAACAGGAAACAGTACTCCATTACTCCAAATACCTCCTCAGCGCACCTATGTCTATATTTTTTTTTGGTATCATAGATTAGTCACACCACCTAATATCTGAAATTTTGTCCCGACTAATCTGAATCAACCGCTACAAAGCTCACTTTGTGGGGGCGAGTATTCCAATATTGTTTTTTCCATGAAGCACCTATGTCCATATCTTTCATTAACAATTGCTCCATGGAGGTGAGTGAAAGCACCACCCTCTCACAACTCGAAACCTGAGCAGTAGAAACTAAAAAATGGGTATGCTGACTAGCCTCCTTCATTATATGAGAATATATTTAGATTTTGCCTCAGAGTTCTTGGGTTATGCATTGCTTGTTGCGAATTGTTTATTATTTTATAAAATAAAATTTTCATGTATGTAACTTTTTAATAAAACTTTTCTTACTAATATGCTTAATGAAATCTAGACTATGAACGTCAATTGTGTAGTTTTATTTTAAATATTTCTTTTGCCACGTTTGCTTTTTATTGTTTAGCATTTCTCTAGAAATAGGATAATTGTTCATAATTAAATATTTTTCATTTTAAATGAGAGCCCTCGTGATAACATTCTAATGGTAGCAATGCTGGTTTAAAATTTTCCGGGTAGCAATGTTGGTCTAACATTTTAATGATAGCTTTCGTGGATATATATATTTCTATGATTTTTGTGATTCTATCTAATAAAAAAAAATGCGGGTTTCTTTTTCACCCTTTTACTTAGCACTGAGTAGGGGAAAAAATTCTATGATTTAGAGAGGGTTATGAAAAAGGTTTTGTGATTAAACGGTGGTTTATTTTGATGAATTCAAACCCTCCGGCCCAATAAAAAAAATGAAGCCCTTGTCAGGGTCTAGATGGCCGAGGAGAGGAACAAAAATGAAGCCCTTGGCATATAGCACCCCAAAATAACAGGAGAACAGGAATTCTTTTATGATTGGCAGGAAAAGATAATGGTAGGAAAACAAGAGACAATTTGAACCGGTGTCCTATAAGCGGCAACCGGCGGGCAGGCGTCCTACAAGCAACGCCTACACTTGAAACCCTAAGTTGCCTTCTCATGTCCTAAAATCCCAACACCTTATTGCCATAGGCTGGAGATAAAAGTCATGCTACTAAGATCGGCACCAACCCAATCCTATACATACTTCATCACTCCTAAACGCTGTGGGATGATAATAAGTGTGCTCATCATCACTCCCAACAAAATTTAATGTCAAATGATTCTATAAGTGTGATAAATTGAAAAATGTATTATTTCAGATAATACTATTTTAATAATGTTATGCTGTAGCCTTAACTTTGATATATGCTCGGGTTATTACTAAAATCAAAATCCTCTACCATTGGCCTTATTGATCTCTAAAATTATTGAGAATCATTGATTTTATGGGGAAAAAGAAAATCTTATTAATCTCCAAACCATCATGAGTCAAGCCTCTCTTTGCTTGCCTAAAGTGCTGGACTTGTGAATGTTGTGTGCCATTCTGCATACATGACAAGGTTACAAGCGTGTGTGTGTAAATTATTCAAAAACAAGTTAATTAATATAACTGCAAAAATGCTGATTATAGGGAACAAGAGGGAGGGAGTGGCTGGACCCGAAACCCGATCAGCGTGCACAGCACAACCTATCCGATAACTGGAATAGTTGAACCAAACAGCATTATCCTCCTCTCGTGGTCCAGACCCATCTACCATCTCTTGCCCCTGGCGAGAGAGAGAGAGAGAGAGAGAGAGAGAGAGAGAGAGAGAGAGAGAGAGAGAGTGGTGTAGCTCATAGATAGAAATATGGCGGGGTAAAGTGATTTCGGCCCCCAAACTAGATTAACTAGTTTAAGTATAAAAGATCAGCTAAAAAGAAAATGAGTAAGGCGTACAACAATGATCAGCAGATGCATACATGGATTACATGAGAAGCAGCTCATTGATCTGCTTCAGTACCAAATATCTTCTCTGTTTGATCGTTAGCTTTTAGCTGAGAAGCCTATATTTGAAAGAGATCTTTTAGCATATCAATTATAGAAAAATAAAAGACACAAAATTGTAACTATGTCTTGATTCTACATGATGAGATCAATTACCTCGTTAATGATTTGGAAGATCAGTCCCTTCTGTTCTTGGATGACTGAAAGAAAGACACAGAGAACCAAAGAAGATTGCTTTGGATTTGCTGACTCCTATTCAGCACCCTTGAGGTTCTTGCTTGTCAACCAAATCTTCTTTTGGATAACAAACACAACTTCATCACTGTCCAGGTCTGAATCAGAACCAGAATTGGCTGTTGCTACAGCTTCCCAGTGCAATGCCAATAAATACTTCTTCATGAAATCTATCACCAATTGTTTGTCCCGAACTATAATGAGACCAGTAGGTCTGAGTATGCGATTCATTTCAAGAAGCAAATCTTCAGCACTACAGCCTTTCCTCTCTATGTCAGAGAACACGGTCCAAGCATGGAGAAGATCATATGTGCGGGGATATGTTGAGAAAGCTTCACACCTATCAAGATGAAACACAACTAAATGACATTTCATGCCACTGAGTGGAGCAATTATCTCAGGAGTACTTTCCTAATATTCACTCTCTTACTAGCCTTTCCACAAAGATATCTGGGATGTGAAACTACATTTTGAAGCATGTATCAAAGAGCTACCTAAGAGATTAAATCAAAGGGTTGCCTCTTCTCTATCCTTCTACAAGAAGATTTGTCATTGTCCAAATGAAAGATAAACACGATGGTGTTTTCTTCTTTTCTTTTTTTTTTTTTTTTTTGATCCTTTTTATCTTTTTTGTTTTGTTTTTTATTTTTTATTTTTTATTTTTATTTTTCAAGTGTTCGTTTAGTTATGGTTTCTTTTTCCAAATGTGGAACTCCTTACCGGTTGTGGGTGGTGCCAATAAGACCTCTGTCATATATCACCTTCAGTGTGTTCGGTCCATCTTCAGGGATTACGTTCATCACCCAAACATCCTTGTCCTTCAGAGCAGCTGCGAATGACCCCAAGTTTGCCTTCATGTCTATCAAGTTGCTTAAAGTATCTGATGAAATCCTTGGACTCAGGAGATTCCAGTAACTCTCGACCCTCCGTCTCCATGATTCCTGCATTGACCAAGGGATCACAGGTATACTTCAGTTTTTTCATACTACATGATGCAAGAGAATGTGCAGAAATACAAGGCAGAATTGTAAGGTGACAGCAATCTTACTGTGTCCTTCACAAACATTTCACTGAGTAACCAAAATCAGCAAGTCAGGGAGGTGCAGAAGTCAATCGAGCTGGCCAAGGAGCCAATTCACTTCCTTTGGCATTATGATCGTCTGATATATCCGATAGAATATTCTAGGTTAGTAAATAGAACTATGTTGCTGCACTATTTTTTGTTATTTTTTTAAACTTTTTTGTTTTTTTTTTTTGCAAGAAGTATCATATTTAGCAAATGGCTAAGTTAGAGTAGACAAATTGTATCTGCAGATATCCATTTTCAAACAGGAATATTAGATAAGTAGGACAAATCATATTACTAGATTGAAAAATCATCAGCTATGAACTATATATTGTCTGTGCATAAAAGAGATATTTTTGTCCCCAACCTTCTACCTTCAAATGTGACAGAGATTACACATACCGACTAAAAAAAGAAAAAAGATAGAGAAATACCGATTTGATAACAGGCTGAAAAGGTTGCATCAGATTATTATAGGAGATCACTCGCATTAATGATAAGCAAAAGTAGAAAGGGGGGAATACTAACGGTCTGAGTAAGGAGTGATGCAAGCTTCCATGTTCACACCCCAAACTGCATCAGGATCATCATCAGATTGTCAGAGGGGGAGGCTGAGTACCAGGGGTTCTCTCCATATAGCAATCATTAGTAAGAGGGATTTACCCAAATGACTGTCTGGTTCCTTTTGGCAGCAATTTTCCAACACATCGGTTCTACAAGGGCACTCATTTCTCTCCATATCCTAAGATCCTCTTCATCCTGTGCATATGCTTCTGGAGAAGAGTATGCAAAATAGCCCCCAGGTCTAAGCAACCTATCAAGCTCAAGAAGAAGGATACCATCCCTTTGAAGCCAATCAATCCTACAACGAGAACAGTGAACAAGTTCAAAGGATCTGCTTGGATAAGGGAGTCTTTTTGTCCCCAAAACAAAATAAGCTGGAATTCCTCTCTCAAGGGCAAATTGGATCTGGTTTTGATGTACATCATTAGGTGCTAAGGACACTGCTATGATGTCAGACAAGAGGAGATAAGCTCCGAAGCTTGCAACACCACAGCCAACATCAAGCACAGTCCTTAATCTTCCCTCATTGTTCAAATTATTGTTTGTAAAATTAAGCATCTGCAAAACAAACTAGTCTCAGTGATGCAGAAGTGGAATCCAAGAAAAATCAATGTACAAAAGAATGATCAGTCCCAATAGAGGATGGACACTACAAAAACCAAGAAATGATGTGAAGAGTGTTGAGACTGAATAAGTGGTTAACTAGAAACATGAACATGAATTAATGAAACGTATGGACCAAAGGAACCATGTAAAAATATTCACATCTAGGAACATCACTCTTACATTTGCAAGCAATGCAATATATTTATCAGCTCCATGGTGAAAATGGGTGCCTCCACCAGGAAACGCAATCTTTTCACCTTTTACAACCATCCAATTTGGATCAGATTTTTCATGTGCAAGGTGACTGTGTGGTATGTTAGCCTTCCAGACCTCATCCCTGCTAGCTGGCCACTTAATTGGGATCTGCAGTGTTCCAGAACCACGACGATGAAGATCTAATAAGTCAGATTCCAATCCACAAGCAAGCTATTAGTAACTTTACAAAGTAATTTGTATTACTTTAATTAGAAACAAATTCACCTTGTAACTCAAACTAGAAATTTTAATTAAAAAAATTTAGTATGTTATCGCTAAATTCATAATAAATTAGTATGAAAACAAATATATGATTGGTTTATAGACTATTTGTGTTAAATTACTCCTGGACTTTTAAGTTGACTTGCCAATATCTACCAAAGTATTATATTAACCATTGATTTTCACCTCATCTCTCTCTCTCTCTCTCTCTCTCTCTCTCTCTCTCTCTCTCTCTTATTTTATACAAAGCAATTATTCTGTCAGAGAATTCATAAGTAAACAAATGGAATGCCAACCAAAAATGCTCCAACCCCAAGTTGCCTAATCATTTTCCTAACCAATAAAATAGTAATTTACTATCACAAAACCTTTACGGGGGAGTGGAGTTCTGGCCAATCACAACACAAGAAGTCCTCAGATCAGCATGTGGATGCGCTGCTTACCATTGTTTTTGTGTCGGGTCTTCACCCTATGATTGGACCACCCTTCCAACGATGGCCCATGGGCTCACTTAAAATATTGGGCCTACCTCCTATATGGGCTTCTCGGGTACTTGTTTGGAGTTGGACGGGCTTATAATTATTTGTTTTTTTTTTTCAATGACCGGTATCTAATGATCTATTGATTTTGATTATTTTGGTCCGAATTAACTGTCAAATTTATTAATGTATTTGTTTTTTCTATTTTCAAAACTTAAATTCAAAATTTTTATATTATGAAAATCCATTGCCCTTTCGCTTGCTTTTGATTCCTCTTTGTTCTTTTTTTTTTTCCTTCTTTTCTTTTCTAATTTTTATTTTTTTCCATTAAATACTAACAGTAAGTTTGGTTGGGGTGTACCATGAAAGGAAAAAGGAAGGAAAGTAAATATGGGGTGAAATAGAAAATTATCCTTATTTAATTCGGAGTGAAAAGAGAGATGGAAGTAAAAAAAAATGGTGAAATAGCACTCCCTCCATGTCTCAAATTTTTTTTTTTTTTTCCATTTGTAGACGGATTGAGGTTACAATGAAAATTTGTGAACAAAATTGTCCTCTTTTTTTTTTTTTAATTTTATATGGTTTAGGGAAAACAATTCTAATTTCATTCCCCTCTCCCTCCACTTTTCACTCTAACCATATATGGGAAATTAATATTCATTTCCTTTCCTTTTATTCCTATCAAACAAAATGGAAGAAAATATATTTACTTCCATAAGTTGAAATAAATCTCTCCCTTGCTCTTCTCCCTCCCTCTTCGCAAATCAAACTTACCTTAAAATGTTAAGAATAAAAATTAAATTTTTATATCAAAAAACAATCAAAATCATCTTTACAATAATAATATTTTGCATTAAAAACCCAACTCAACCTTTTCTCTGCTCGGCCTTTACCTTTTTTTCCCCCAAAAGTGAATGAAAAGTTTGATGTTCCCAGAATTAAACCAACGAATTTGAATTTTTCAAAAAAAACATATATATATATTTTCTTTTATTTTAAGTTAGCCTAATTAATTAAAGGTTTAATTAAGTAAATAGTTTTCGATAAGAATGAGAGATATATGAAAATCTGTAATAATTAAATCAATACCCTTTTTTTTCTTTTGATATTTATTTTTCATGACCGATTCTAAAATTTAAAATTAAGATTATTTTCTTTTGTTAAGTTGGTCACTAACAAAATTTCAATGTCTAACAAAAACTACTTTGATTGCCAAAACCAAAATATTTTCCTTTTTAACTGAAATCTTGACTAGATTTATATAATGTAAAATAATTTTTTATTACTAAATAAATTAAGATTATTGTCAGATAATATTAAAAAAATCAATAGAGTATCAACCGTGATACTATACTTACTCATGATTTAAATTACTTTGATGGGTCAGGAGATGGGTCAGATGGGTCAATGCAAATTGACTGGAAAAGAAATATCCCATGTGAGAAGCTTGAAGTTCCGTGAAAATATGGTTATTGAGTTATAATTCAATCGATATTATTTTTAATTTTTTATAAATTTTATATATAAATTTTTTCGACATAAAAATATATACCTGTGTGTGTATGGTCGCCATCGGTGAAGTTTCAGACTCCATGGAACCCTTACTCTTTGTTACAACTCTTACGTGTGATTTTTAAAAGATTATAAAATAGTATTTAAATCTAATAGGCTCTCTCACCTAACAGACTGATTTTTTGAACTGAGTTCTCCTATTAGACTTGAGTCCAATATTTAGATCCGTGATAAATTGATATCAGAGTCTCCTATCTAACTATGAAAAAGGGATACATGGAAGAGTTTACCTGAAAAAGAGCCACCTAATACCAAAGTTAGAATTGTTTAAAATGGAAAAGGGTTATCTAGTGTCGGAGTGAGAGCCGTTAGAAGAGAAAAAGAGTTACTCGCTAGAGTGAAAACCGTCCAGAGTGAGAGTCGTCCGTGGACGTCTAACTTCTCAAAAAGAGGATAATGTTACAAATCTCATATCGAATTTCAAAAAAATTATAAAATAATAATTAAATCCAATAAACTCTCTCACTTATCAGTCTTTTAGTCTTTTAACATAATTTTTTAGATCGAATTCTTTTATCAGCTTTGAATCCGATCCTTAAAGCTCGTGACACTCTTCACAAAGGACAAAATGGAAGGGCAAGAAGTCCCAAGTCCGAGTTGGTAACATTATCAGTGTAGACAAAAGAATTGAAAGCTACGGACAATTCGCTTTCCTTCCCGACTAGTCATTTCATTTGGTAAAATAAGGGCGGGCCCCAACATGTACACGTGGTAAAATATGAGAGAGGGAGCATTTATAGGATCCGGACAAGAGAAATATGATTTGAGCCGACAAGAGTGATAAGACACCACGTGGATGCGCATGAATGGTAGGTCCCCTTTTGAAATTCCCTCCTTTTTTTTTTTAATGAAAGAGGAAAAATGCCCTTCTGCTTGCTAGCTTATCTTTTGTCCGCCAGTACACCTTCACTCACGCTGGATTCTAGGACTCCCTACAACCCTTCTCATTATTATCCTGTTTTTAAGACACGGTAATGGAAATTAACCCCAAAAAAAAAGACAAAATTAATAATTATAAAGTTTTGGGGAATTAGGGTTTTCTTTACATAAAAAAATCTACTGCAAGTTCTTTCATGAATGTATATATTATATTTGTATTAAGATTGTCTACTTGTATAACTAATACAAATTTTAATGGTAAAATTTTATTTATATTAGAAATAAGAATTTAATTAATCTCATGTAAATATAATAATAAAACGCTAAATTCTTCTTATTTGAAACTTAGAAATTGAAAGATACGAATTGAGAAAACTATTCCTACTATAACAGTCTCAGAGTGCTCAATCGGATTGATCAGAATAATTCAGATATCGATCGATAAAAACAAAAAAATATATATATAAAGGTTTATGTTGGTCTCTTTGTGTGATTCAAACATTTAAAATGCAAAATTAGGCCATATTGTAAATATTGAATTCTTTTTATGTATGATATTTTTTATTATTTTTAATGTATGAAAAGAATTCAGAAAAAAAAGAAAGTATTTTTTTTATATGAAAAACTCAAATTTGAATTTCTTCTAAAAATTCAACATTTTATATTAGGATTGGCTCATTTTTTTTTTTTAAATAAAGCTTTTGTTATTTATTTTTGGATACCGAGTTTTCTTGTATGAAGTATATTGTTTTTACAATTTAAAGTTATATTTTATTTAGTAAAATCGCAACTTTATAAATATTTTTTAATACAACTTAGAAAGGTTGTTTATAATAAATGGCTATAGAAAACACATTGGGTTTCTATAATTTTCTATGGCTTAGAGCTTAAAAAGAGTTGGTAGTCAGATTTGGATTGATTTTCGAATTGGATATTACTATTTGAATTAATTTGAGTCTCTCGTTGATATAAGGATTAAAATGCTAAATAAACAACAACAATAAATTAAATTTTAATTCTAATATTTGAAATCCTCTGAGAGACAAATTGAAATGCTAAATCACGTAAAACAATTCTTTTTTTATTTATTTGTGGTTCGGTTGTGAATGTTATATTTGTTAATTTTTTGGATTTATTTCTTAACCAGAGATATTAGAGTAAGATTTGACTGTCAAAAAATTTTAACAAATATGACGGGTATTTCTTGAAATTTCATGGTTCAAAGTTTGATTGTGGCAGAAAAATGGTAAACGATCTGGTTTTAATAAGGCTTGACAACAGCCTTGAAGGGTCCAAAGACCAAACTTGAAACCATGAGTGATGATGGTAGGAAGGAGTTTGGAGAAAATTGTAGGGTCACAATGTGGCTATGCATAACATTTTTTTTATTATTATAATAAGATTTGAAATACGTACTATGAGATCGGGAGAAAAAGATATGAGCACTGGGCTATCCCATCGTGGGGCGATTTTACTTGTACAACTGAATAAAGAAATCGGTGAGGTACAAGGGGACAAACTTATTGAAGAGGACACCTCCTCTTGGTCTGTCTCCTCAATTAACATTTGATCCAACCAAAAAATGCCATATGATGCGATTAGTGTTTCACTTGGTGAAAGTCTCACGCCATGTTCTTTTCTCACCCAACTCTACTGTTCTCGTGGACATGAGTGCCTTTTTCTTCCACGGAAAAATTGCATCCTAGGCCAAGCAACTTCCCCCTTTTCTTCCATTTTGCATTTCTTTGTTCTATTTTCTAAAAAAGAAAATTCTAGTGCCATTTTCTTTGAGAAATCACCTTGCGTGGAAGGATTCGACGTATGATATGTCATAATCTTGTAGACAATAATAAACCTATTCTAATCAAATCATATCGAAATTTTTTTGTGTTATATAAGAGTTACAAAGATTTAAATACAGAATCTCAAAATAAATATTTGAACAATAACTCTTTACTGTTTGAGTGCGGGACCAAAGCACACTAAAACTTGTTATTACACTGCTTTGTTGATTTGAAATACATCAATTCATTTACACTATTTTTGGAGAATTAAATTATGGAAGATGAAAAGTACCAAAGTTAATGCCAAATATTGTAATATTAAATTGGCTTTTAATGAAAAATAAATGGATATAACTACAAATATCTGATTTCTTGCAAAGTTTTATATTATTTTATTAAAATTCTTAAATTATTTAAAAAATAATATAAGTATAATGAAAATAAAATAGATGTAAATGTAAAGATTTAAAAACAACCTTATTTTCTCACTTTGCTCTCATCGTCCAACTAAAAGTGCATAAGATTGGATAACTTGCCTTACAGTCTAATTTACATTGGACCCAACGATCGCGTAACACGAGCTTAGACCCTCAATCCTTAGGTCAAGTGTGTGTGTGTGTCTCTCTCTCTCTCCGTGTCAGGTGTGCTTTTCTTCTATCCAGGAGGCATTTCCTTTTCTGTACCCTATATTGGTAGGACACAAAGATCACCTCACTCGGGTTCATGCCATATCCAATATACTGCTACTTATTGAAGTATGTAAGTTTTGCACAAATTTCTTGAACATACATAATATGAACCTAAAATTGTCCATTCCAATTAAATTCAAGTCCAGGGAAACTTTGTTCAAGTTTGCCTTCAACAAGGGCTTGAGAAATTCTAGGGTTTTTTCCTCGTATGTGATCTGCATGAGGGTCCTTCCTTTTTTTCCCCTAATTTTTGCTAATTTTATAATATTTTTTAAGATAAATTTTTTATTGTTACGACATTCGAATTTGGCTTTGATGATTCAAAGAATTCGTAGTATTAATCATTTTGATGACAATGCCCATGTTCTCAACTCAAACAATTTAATATGTTCATGTCTCAAATACATCAATTGCTATTGTAATTAGAGATTGCACCTCAATCTCGTGCTTGAGCTGAGAAATTAGGGTTTTCAACAAACGTATTCCGTTTCTGCTGCCCTCTTTCTCTTTATGAATAAACTTGAAGACATCAGAAGTTTCTATTTTCAATTGCCTTTTAATTAGTTATCATCCAGAATAGTAATAGAAGAAGCTTAATGATCATTTCATATTGTAAACTCAACAAGAGCTATCTACAATTTCATTCAAAAACGAAAAAGAAATGTACCATTTATATTAGCATCATTATAAATAAAGTATAAATGAATGGAATATTTGTCGTTACTATCCGGACAACTTAAGGATAAAGAACCCAATTTGGTTAGTCCTTCAAAGGTTTTCAGATGATAGAGAATTAGGATTGAAAAAGAAAAAGAAAAAGAAAGAGAGAGAGAGAGAGAGAGAAAGAAGGAAAATTTGAAAAGAAAATAGAACATGAGAGCTAATTATATAAAGATCTTTTCCAAACACCATATATTAGTGAAGATTGTTTCATATTTCACAGCACCCGGATGCTGTTATGGTAACTTTCAAAGCGCAGATCATTCACATCATCCTTTTCGATGAGAGAGAGAAAGAAAAGAAGAAACGAATTGTAAATATTTATATGCATTCATAATTTTGAACTCTTTAATTAGGGTTTCTTAGGTAGCACTAGATTTAGAGTATAAAATAGGGTAAGTAAAAACTTCATGGTAATGCTAAAAAGAAAATAACAAGGAAAGAAAGAAAAGAAAAGAAAAGAAGAGAAGAGAAAAAAGGGCAGCGAGCCCCACGGTTTAAGAAACAAATCATCATAAGAATGGAAAAACAAAGAAAAACACTCAATTCAACCAAAGCGAACCCTACAAAATTAATCTTGCTGAGAAAAACAATCAAGGCCACAAATTTTTTCTTTCCCATATGACTCATGATAATAAGAAAGGGGAATAGCATGTGCATCTTATCTAAAATGATGCAAAACACAAACATCAATTGCACAAGAAAAAATCACTTTCAATGTTTTCCCATAATGCAGCCACCATTATTTTGAATCCCTACCCAAATGATCTGAATATCACAGGCCTCATCGACCCATGATTCTGCTATATTATACATATATACATATATAATTTTTTTGAGCTTGAATGTAAATAATAATAAGCCATACACACGGAGACTCGACTCAACTCCAAGCAAAGAGTAGCTGCCGGAGGAGCGAAAAAAGGCATAAGCTTGGTAATAACAATTTATGGGATGTGAAATTCAGAAATGTACCCAAGAGACTGCATTCAGCATTTAAGAACAGGAGTACAGAGATCAGAGACCAAATGAGGCAGAGAAAACCCCCAAATCAACTAAAGCATGAGCCACGTCTATACTACCTATATAAATTTGGATTTTTGTCATAAATACTGATATCTATTATGAGCTTTTTCAATATAAATAGAATAAAAAAGCTTAAAAAAACCTCTTTTTTTTTTTTTAAGGTTGTTTAACATTTGACTTTTCATTTATTTGATATGTTTTTGTTATAAATATTAATGTTTATTATGTGTTTTTTAATATAAATTGGATAAAAAACCATAAGAAAATCCGATATTTTTTGAAAAGTTGTAAGCATTTGACTTCTCATTTATTTAACATATTTTTATCATGAATATGACATTTATTATGAATTTTTTTAATAAAACCGAATAAAATACCGTAAGAAAATCATTTTTTTATTTGAGAAGGTTATTAAATATTCGACTTTTTATTTATTTGATATTAAATTTTTTTCCCCTTAGAATGTTGGTTTACATATATTTAATAACATTAGCCATAGCATTTTCTTTGCTTTTTTCTTTCTATATTCTTTTTGATTGATTATTATTCTTTTAATATTTAATCTCTTCTTCTCTACAATATGTATTGGCCATTTCTACACCTAAATTTCATATACAACAATTTTTTGATAGTAATACTAATTTTTAAACCATATACATAGATTTTAAAAATTAAAAAACTACTTTCACTTAAATCACATGAGCCTTTAAAACAATATATAGAAACATTTAAATTTTTAAATTCTTTAAAACTCCTTTAATTTAAAAATGAAAGGTTCTTAAGTTTTAACCTAAATTACTTTTCACTTCACTTGAATATATAATTCAATTTACTCAAATAATCTAATTTAAATATTATCCCTCCAATCTAATTTATCTTTTATTTTCATGGTCTTTATCTCTATTTCAATAAATGATTATTTTAATTATTATTTTCTGTAATAAACAAGAAAACTTTCTATTTTATCTTTTATTTAAATCACACATGACCCATCTCACAGTAAATATACAATTAGTATTTAAATTTCTTATAATTGAAATACTAAATAAATATCACTTTAAACATTTGACCTTTAAGTTATTTTTAACGTTTAACACTTTTCATTTACCTCAATTTTAATTTGTGATTTTTTATTTACTTTTTTTTTATTTTTAACATAAAAATCATGTTTTCTTAATAAACAATAATATCTTCCATTTAAAATATTTGGTCTTTCGATTATTTTTTACATTTAACATCTTTTATTTACCTCTATTTTAATTTGTAACATTTTATTTATTTATTTAACATAAAAATTGAGTTTCCTTAATAAATAAGAACAACTTCTCTTTTAATCGTGTTTCCATTATCATCCTTTTAAATCGCTTTTATTCTCAATCATCTTTATCCTTTAACTTTTTTAACCATCATTAGCTTTTTATTTCTATTCCTCACATTTTTTCTCTCAAATTACATTTCCTTTTTTTCTCTATTCCTCCTCACTTTCTCCATCTCTTCTAAACAAGATTTATCCATAAGAGGAACAACCATCAGCCCACTATGCATCAGGTATAAAAATTACTTTATATATATATATATATATATATATATATATATATATATATATCTCTTTTTTCTACTATTTATTCTCCTCTATCTTTCTAACTTAGAAATATTATTAAAAAATTATATATGAGTATATATTATATTTCTCCATTATTTAATTATATACTTTTACAATGTATAGTATAAATAGAGAATAGAAAATAAAAATAGTAATTCATATCCTTTTTTATTTGACTTAAATATTAAAATAATTAAGTTGTTTGTTTATGCTATTTTGCATTTTATATGTCGGTTAAAAAACAATAAAAAGAATTTTGATTATATTTTATTACCAAAATTGTGCCGTGACAAAAAAAATTCAAGAATTAAAGTTAAAAATACTCGAATGTGGGAAGTCACTACGCACAAGGAAAATATATAAACACTGAATTTGTTATTATCGATGAAGAGATATTTTATTGTAATTATTATTATTATTTCTATTATATTTTAAAAATATTCATAAGTGCTTTAATAATCTTAAAAGTTTTATTTTAGGGAAATTACATGCATTGTGTTATTTGGAATTATCTTTCTTATCGATTCAAGGACAAAATAGAAAAATGAATGATTTACTACATCAAAAACTTTTCCATCATACTTAACAGAGAAAAATATAGAGTTATAAAACATGTGGAATATATGATACAATTCAATTTTAATATTGTTTTAAAGATGGTGGAAGAAGAAGAGATATGTTTTAAAAATCATCTATTTGTAGTATGATTATTTAATAATAATTCTATAATTTTAAAATTGTATGGCTTGATAAAGAAACATTAATTGATATGTTGAAAGATAATGAACCTGATATTGGAGGAAAATAATTACATCCCTTAATTTAAAATGGCCAACTATTTTTTCCCTTTTTTTTTATACATAGTTTGTTTCAATTAGTTGTACTTTTCTTTATATATTGTTTTAACCCCCCCCCCCCCCGCGGGACAAATGTGCTTTTGGTTTGTTAGATATAATTTAGTTTCTAACATTTATTTTATATTTTTGTTAATATTTTTATCATGATTTAATTTTTATCATTTATTTATATTTATTTTAATGTTTATTTTGATCCATGAACAGATTTGCTTTTCAATGATTACATCGTAACATGATTATAATAGTCATTAGTATAATAATGTATTTCGTATTAATATATTACCTTACAATTCTAAAATATTGTTTACAAATTCCGATGAACCTCTATTTATTTTCGTTTAATAATAGTAATAATAGATTCAATTTATTATGCGTTGAATAATATCACATTAAATTAAATTAAATATTTTTACAATTTTATTAATTTCTTTCAATAACAATAATAATTGGATTCAATTTATATCATTTACAGATGGTAGAATTTAATAGACACCCATTTATTTTCATTTAATAATATTAACAATGTACTCACTTTATTATAAATTTAATAATATCAAATAAAACTTATCTAAATATTTTTACAATTTTACTATCTATTATGATAGATTTTTCATTTT
Organism: Dillenia suffruticosa; assembly: GCA_033439265.1. Taxonomy (NCBI): domain Eukaryota; kingdom Viridiplantae; phylum Streptophyta; class Magnoliopsida; order Dilleniales; family Dilleniaceae; genus Dillenia; species Dillenia suffruticosa. The sequence continues at coordinate 16,460,161 of JAVTVX010000001.1, forward strand.
TATTATTCTTTTTCATAGAATAAAAATAAATATTTAAAATAATCATATTTTAATTTGATGATTTGGATTATAATTATTTAATAATAATTCTATATCTTTAAAATTACATTGTTTGGTGAAAAAATATAAATTGATATGTTAAAAGATAATGAACCCAACGTAGGGAGAAAAAATTTACATCCCACAATATAAAATGACTAACTGTTTTTTTCTTTTTCTTAATTTTTATAAATAGTATATTTCAATTAGTTGTATTATATAAAATAATTACCATCTATTATATTGTACTTTTATAAATATTATATAATTAAATGTGCATCGCACGGATTTAGAATATTAATATAATACTATGATTACAGGACCCAAGACTTAAACAACCTTGTCAGAGAAATTTATTAAAAGAGACCATCATTAGGCAGCAGTTTTCATTTCCATTCTATCCTCTTCGAGGCTGTTCTACTTTCTAACAACCGACAGAGACCAAAATTTATGACAGAAATGCAAGCGTTAGAAACTTAACTCTCTTTACACTGCCTTAACCTCTTCTAAAGTTTATGTCCCACAAACAGCATTCTATAATCGGTCATGCTCTCTTACATGAGAGACAGATTTTTATACAGTTTGAATAAAGTGATAGCTAGGAAAGATTAAGGAAGGGTGTGTGGAGATAGGGTCAAGGCAGATAAAATTGTGATTTACTTCTGGAAACTAACCAACGGAACACGATATCTTAGCCTGCAAAATTGTTACCTTGGTAGGTAAATCAGCTCCTACATGGCTTTAGCTTTCTCTCTAGATGTTCTTATGTTATCAAACTTAAAAGCTAAGTACACACTAATTTTTTGACCACACACAAATCATATACACATTGTATAGAATAAGACTGATAAAGGAGTTATCTAGCAGGAGTTTTCAATACTCAAATAAATCCAGAATTCTATAAGGGAGCATTTCCCTACCGGAGAGGCAACAGATTTCTCTATTCTAAACTTTTTTTTGGGGGGGGGGGGGGAGAGAGAGAGAGAGAGAGAGAGAGAGAGAGAGAGAGAGAGAGAGAGAGAGAGAGAGGTCAACCATACAATGTAATAGCACATAACCATATATGCTTGAGATACAAAAGGGACTTCACACCCACTCACCTCCTAATTCTTAGGACAATGACATTACTTCCATTAGTTAGACATTTGGTATAGCTTTGATCATATTCATAATGCCATTTGATGGGAGAGCTAAAGATAAAAGAAAATGAAGAAAATAGCACCATCTTATGACCCAGGGATGTATGGAAAAGGCAAACAACCTATTAATGAAAGGCACGGGAGAAGACTGTCTAGATACATGGAGAAGAAATACAAAATGATCTTTATCACTGGTGTGGGCACCAACTTTACCAACCTTAAACAAATATGAGATCTCATGATAACCAAAACTTAATTACACACTAAAGATCTAATCTGTAAAAGATTCAAATATTATATAAATACTCAGGTACACATACCCTACCCCACAACCATCAACTAGCAATAAGAGTCATATCCCCTTACGAAATAATTAAAGGGTCACTTAAAATTTCATTTTTTCTTCGTCCCCTTTCAATATAAAAATAAAAATATATTCATATAAAAAATCTAGCCCCAGTACAAAGGCCTAAATGCTTGGTAAAATAATGGAAAGAGATCCTTTATTTGGCATTTAGCATGATTATTTTCATTAAAACATTAACTATACATCACTTAAAAGAGGTAGGGGCTTCCTTGCATCTATGCTAAATGCCATAACTTCCTTCTCATGAGAATGCAATCCCACATCAGCCAACAAAAAATATAATAAAAAATGAAAGCAACAATCCATCTAACATGATAAATTGTCTGCCAGGATGATTGATTGTTATAAAATAAGAAAATAATAATTAATACTATCATATGTCATAATACACTCAGCTATTGCCCTAGTTATACCTATTATTCATGTGTCAAATTAGTTTTCGTTAATAGTACACCTAAAATGAGAAACCATTTTTGCACAATATTGGAAATAGCCTGTCTTGTACTTCAAAGAATGGTCAAATCTCAGAAATGTTCAGGATTGCCAAGATAGTCCTTTGGTTCTATCTAGTTTAAAAGTTTCATGTGAATTTACCCTCACCTATTAAATGCCATCACCTCATCAGGGAACAAAGAGGACTCATAGACATGACACAAATAAGAAAATGGGAAATGGATTTTACATAATAAATAGAGGTAGACTAGTCAAGGCAAGTGACGTAACAAACAATTTGGTCATATCTTTAGTCCTATATACCTAAAAGGATGAAAAAATAATAAAACAAAGAAAAGAAAACATACAATATCTTGTCACATTAGCGATCCACACATTACTTGTTCGATCAAACAATATTATCCTATAATATAAGCCTATCTTTTGTGCTATCATGAAGGCACTTATATCCATTAGACAACTATATTTAAATATTAATTAACAGGTTTGAGAAGCAAAATTTTCGTGTTTGTTTATTATTTGTCAGAGGCAGAGACCCTTCGAAGAGACCACTCAATGGATGTCTTGGTTAAGCTTTTCTTTTTTCCTGATTCCCGCACTATTAGGCCAAACAAAAGTATGTGATTCAGAACTCATAGTTTCTCCACTTACCAATGAAAAAGGAGAGGAAAGCAAAATATGTGTGTGTGTGTGTGTGCGTGCGTGCGCGCTAGTTAGGGCAATACCGAAAATAAGCAAGGCAAAAGCTGTGAGAGATCAGAAGAGGGAGCGTGTCTGACAAGATCTGACCGATGAACTTTGCCCAAGTCCAGATGACCTTTCTTTTGACATATGCGAGATTGATCTGCCAATACGACCCTCCCCCTTTTTTATTAAAAAAAAAAAAAGAGTTGATCACCAAAAAAGACATCAAACAATGATCTCCAAAATCTATTACTTGTCATAAATGGGAGGCTACCAAAGTACATAAAAATATATCTGTAATATAGATATGAGTTGACAAATTGAATGTGAAGTCTCTCATACAGACCTCTCCAACCAGAAGGACTACTAGTCCTACTGCATTACTAGTTCTACCATATGCATATAAAAACCTAAAAATACACGATTCCAAAAAGAAAAAAAGAGTAATCATAAGATTTCACAATAATAACTATAATATTGGAATTTAGGGTAGAAGGTTTATAATGTAGATTAAAAATATCTTATTCATCACATTCATTTCATGCCATGTGATCTAATTCATATGAAATATGCTTCTTACTAATGACTTCAACTCGGAGGCATGGTCAGCGGTGGTGGTGGGGGCGTTGGCGGAGGAAGAGATGGTGGTTGCGGGGGGCGCTTCCGCTTCTTCTTCTCATAGCTAATCCCTCTAGCCTTAGCTTGAGTATCGCGAACTTCGCGGAGATAAAGCCGGACTGCACGGGTTCCAAACGGGTTGGCCTCGGGCTTGCCACCGTGTTCCTCAAAGGCAGCCCTAAGGCGGCCTATGAGAGCATCAAGGCTACCCCAGGCTTGGCGGAGTGGGCACGGGCATGGGCCGGGCGGGCTAGGGTGTCCGAAAAAGGGACAGATTTGAGTGTGGACTTTGGTCTTGCCGAATTGGTCCAAGTAGCGAAGGAATTCAAGGACATGAGCTCCACTGCAGCGGGAGAGAGAGAGTGGAGGGCGGTGGTTGCGGAGGTATTGGCCGAAAGTGTTCCAGTCACGACGCTTTTGGTTCTCATAACGGCTTGGAGTAGTAGTAGAAGTTGATGAAGATGATGATGGTGAGGTTGATGATGTTGCAGAAGTTGGGGATGTAGGTGTAGGTTTAGGTGATGCTAAGGTGATGTTGGAGGTGGAGTAGTGTCGTGATGATGACATTCCATTGTTATGTTCTCGTTGAGCTTCTTCTTCTTCTTGGGATTCTTGAGATGAATCCATGAAGAATATGTTTGATCTTTCTCTGTTGTTGTCGGGTTGCATCTAGGATACTTTGAAGAAGAGATCTAGTGTGAGAGAGAGAGCGCGAGACAAGCGTGAGTTTTAGGAGTTAAATATAGGGTGTTAAGTGGAAGTGGAAGAGGGGTGATTGACGGTTTGGGGACATCCAACAGAGAGTTCGATCATAGCTAGCTAGCTGGTAGGGGTTTAGAGAGAGAGGGGTAGATGATATGGAAGATGATGAATAGTACAAGGGTAGGGAAAGAGAGAAGTAAGAAAGAGGGTTTTCTTCTGCTTCTCCCTCCCTCTCTCTCTCACACACACACACACCACTGTGAGGAACTTCTTTAGTTTGATCAGTCCTAGAAACCTTGAAAGGCTAGATATGATGCTACTTGGGAAGGTAGCTTTTGCTATTAACGTTAGAGAATTGGCAGATATTTTTCCCCATAAAAGAGGCGGCCAAACTCAGCGTTTGCCGATGAAATGGAAGCCTAATCAAGCAGGATTTGGGAGGATAGAGAGAGGAGGGAGGGGGGGCTCGTGACAAATAATGTTTATTGGCCAGGGGGAAAGAACTTGGGACTTTGTGGAAATGTGAAGAAGTTGACAGTATGGTAGAGATGATGGATAGAGACACAAAAAAGCAAATAGGCCAGCCCAAGGTTAAAAGGGAATAATACAAAGAAAAATGAAAATGAAAATTTTTGTGAATGACTGTGCAGGGAATAAAATGATTTTGTTTCTTTAAAACTTTGTGTTGATCAACATTTTCTTACCCAAATGATCAAATCATTTGAAAAACACTTTTTTTTTCCTCCCCAATGATGAATATTAAAATGATATGCATTTAGAATATTTTTAATATTTAAAAAGAAAAATCACATGATAAAACACCTCCTAAGAGAGAAATGACACAATTACATGATAAAACCACGGACTTAAACCCACTTAATTTAGTTATCAAGTCATTCAGTCTTAGGGCAAAGGGAGGGATAGACAAGAGTCTCAGCTTCCCTTCCTAAAATAATAGTAATAATAATAAATATATATATATATATATATATAATTTAAAATTCTACATAACATTTAAAATATATATATATATATATATATATACACAAAATGTAATAAGTTTGAAAATTAAAAAATACCACAAAATTTATTTTTCCACTCTCATCGAAAACATAATACTTTGATGTCCATGGCATTTCATCTTGATTTTATGGTGGTGGAATAGGAACCCTATGCTATATTCTTAGTACCATTCTCTTTTCTGGATCAAATTTGCTAAATTTATTCTTTAAGTATTTTTTTTTTTTTTTTGCTTCTAGCAAATATTCTGCAAAACTTAAATATCAAATTATATTCCCCTATAAAAAAAGATTAATTATAGATTAATTTTGCATCACATGCAAAACAATATTATGGATTTATATTACCAAATGAATTATAGTTCAACTGTTATCATTTCTTTCGGTTTCACTCGATCTCTCTTATGTGTAAAAAAAAAAAAAAAAAAAAAAAATCATGGGTTTTTATTAGTCGCCCTAAAGATGGAGCTTATCCTTCAATTGCAACAAAAATCCCATCTTAAGACACGGGTAGCGGGCAAAGCCGGCTAAAGCTTACCGAATTTTTTATGCCTTTTCTTTTCTTTTACACTTTGGTTAAGTAGAAGCAAAGAAGAATAGGGATATCATGTCCCCATCTTTTGTTTTGGGATGTAAGATATTTGTGCTCAAGGTTTCAAGCTTACCGAATTTTCGTTTCCCTCTAAAATTAAATACATTAATTTTTTTCTTTCCAAAAAAGTCAATTTAATTTATATTTTTTTCTCTAAACACGTTGATTTTAGCCTTTTTCTCTCTAAAAAAACAAAATTTAGTTTTTCTTTTTAAATAGAAGTACATTCTCTCTCTCTCTCTCTCTCTCTCTCTCTCTCTCTCTCTCTCTCTCTCTCTCTCTCAAAACAACTTAATTCACATTTTTTCTCTTCAAACATATTTATTTTAAGTTTTTTTTTCTAAAACCAAACACATTAATTTTCTCACTCTAGAAAAAATAAATTATTTAAAATTCTCTTTCTAATTTTAACAATTTTTTAATTTTTCTTTTTAGAAAATAAATTTGATTGAAATTTTCTCCATGAAAAAATTGTTTTAAAATTTTTATTTCATTTCCCCTTGTTATCCTACTTGGCACTAGGGTAACATTTACCCACACTTTAGGGGTAAATGCTACCTCCTGAAAATTTAGAGGATAAAAGAATGAATAACTAATATTCTCAAACACTTTTAAATGAGAGAATTTTAAAGTGGTAATTTTTTTACCCTCTTTTCCCTCCAGCCAACCATGTCCCAAGAGGTAAAAAAAATTTGCCCCAACTTTAAAGAACAAGAAATTTATTACTTTTTTTTTTTTTTGAAAGACTTGAGTTTTTGATAATATATAAGTCTGTTAAAATTGATTCAAAAAAAAAAAAAAGGAATTAGTAAGACAAGAGAGAGAAGGTTTAAAGAAGCAGACAGAACAGAGAAGGACCATAGGGAAAAAAAATGTCATACGTTGTACGAAATGTTCTTGGAAAGCCCTTCATGGAATCTTAAAACCTCCAACAACCATTCAATGACAACAAGATAATTTTGAACTTAACATGGACGAACATGGACGCACAAATCCTTTAATTCAATATTTTTTATATAGAATACTATGGGTCTTAGTTTAATGATCTTACCCAAAAAACTTTGTCCCATAATCTCTCTTTTTTCAAGAAGAATAAATGTTTATGGTTGAAATCCGAAGGCCAAACTTCTCCAAACATAAGATCATTGAACAGATAATGCATGAATTAACGAGACAGGGAATAGGGTATGGCATGATAACAAATGTTCTAGGTGTGGATTAAGTACCTCAAGCACTTGGAGCTCATTTTTCACATTTCTACATCATAATTAGCCGCTGGCAGATGCCAAGGTTTTCATCATATAAAGAAGATGATAAACTTTGCAAAATTGAAATATGAAAGTTATTAAAAAGTACATAATCAAAAAGCATACCTTATTCTTGCACTGCAAACGCTTCATGTCCATAGGCTTAATTGGATTCTCTTCGAATCCACTGGCTTCAGTTACACGAGCAAAATGCATTGATCAGCCATGGATGTAGACATATTTGCATAAGCCTGCAGACCTGTGTTGCATGTGTATGCAAATGGTTTATTATTGCATTAGACTTCTTAGAAAGAGGGAGCAATATTTGGCACAATAGAGAAAACCCCGATGTAAATCTGATTTAAGGCCCTTTGATTTACAAGAAATGTTTTGTATCCTTTCCACATATAGCATCTTTACAAAGAAAACTTTCAACATAGTTATACATCAAACCCACCCACTTTAACAGCATCAGCTCAAGTCAAGAGACCAGCTCCATTTCTAGCTCTCAATTCCAAGAGCATCCAAGATCTGGACTATTGTCCCTGAAGAGCAACTCAAGGTGTATAGGGAGAGAATCGACTATATTCTTATATTCTTCCTCGGTCACGAGGGAGGAATGAGCTTTGACATATCTTACCCGCTGCTAATATGAGACTTTGAAGAAATGAGGCTGTCCAATAATGGACAGTCTGGAGGTGAAGAAATATAACAAAACAAGGAAAATTCATTTCCAAGAACTCCTGACCATGAAGTGTCTAGCATCTCATTTACATACAAGTTGCAGAAAGTCTGGCCATGGCGTTTCAGTAATCATACTGCATATAGCCTTATAACCTGATTGATCTTAGCACGACAAACTGGGCATCCCCATTTTTTGGCTTTGATTTCTTTCAGACATGACATGCATCCAGCCATGTGACCACAAGGAATACAAGCTCCCTCGATTGGGGCATCTAAGCATATCACACATGAATTGCTTTCATTGTCTTTCCTTTCAGCCAATTCAGCAGGTAACTTCTCAGCACTTGGGGTAGGCAAATCAACAGGGCTGGAATCAATCAGATCAATGGATGGATAGTGGATTGGGCCATCGTCTATACTTGCATCAGCAATTGGCGGGGCTGATGGAGCAGGGGCAGGAGCTTGGTTCTCCTGGGTCGTCGTTTGGCTAACAGCAGGAATATTGGTCTGGTTCTCTACATGCTGGGCAGGACTGCCACTTGGGCCAGCTTCTTCGACTGCCCACCCACCGCTACTTGCTTTTATGGGAGGTGAAACCAGGGCATCCCAACCTCCAAGGCTGGTGGATGCATCTGTTGCAGAACTTAGTGGGTTACCAGAAAGAGGTGGTCTCTCGGCCATTGCAGACTGAATGGAGGCATTGATGGCCATTGCCAATTCTAAGTCGTCTTCGGCGGTGGGTGGTGCAGTTGCTGGAACTGGACTCTGGGTGTTATTATTTAGAAACATTGGCTGTCTTCCCTGAAATGTTAAGAATCAATCACATAAATCTTTTGAGCATAGCTTAAATACCTATCATGGAGCTTATAAACAATCAGTACAGGAAATTTTGAACAATCATGTTACACACCAACTGCAAATAAACATTCGGCCTAATTTGGTAACTTTAGTGGATTCAAAGCAGTATGATGAGCATATGGAGGCACGTAAAGTCTCTCAATAGCAAACAACACACTCAAAGTGGAAGCATCTCTTCATAAAAGGGCACAAGAATGCTGACAAACGTATAAAAATGAATGACAAATTGCCGTATCGCTGTAGTTGAAGGTTCTAATCTTTGTATCTTTCTATTATCTAAATTGAACATAATGGCGATGGAGCCAAGATAGATCTCAGGAATGTTTGAAGGCACCAAATGCTTCCGCAATATCACTCAGGGCCTCCAAAGTAAAGAAGTGACAGGCATTGGTGAATAAGTGAGCCAATAACTAACCCAACACCTTCCTCATACAACACTATTTTAACAAAGACATCTACTTTTAACTACGTTGCATATGACTAAATACCATGCTGGGCTTTCTATTGATGATATACTCTAACCACCCCCACCCCCACAAAAACAAAAAAAAAAAACAAAAAAACAAAAAAAAAAAAGCCAAGAAGGAAACTTAGAAGGTAACTTATGGTACAAATTACAATTCCAAGATAGAAACACCACCCTTCACAGGATGAAGTGACACCAAGTAGCTTCAGGGAGCAGAATACCCCGTCCTGCCAATATTCTATCCCAGGCCCCCAATTTCATGATCATAAGCAATTCTCGTGCACGAGTTTCAATGGCGAATAATCTGAATGACTCAACTGGCCAAAAAAAGCCAAACTCACAGTTCCTTGCACCCTTCCTTCTGTTCACAATAGATCACATAATGCTTGTTCTTTGATTTCCTAAGCTCTCAACTATTGAGGATAGTTGAATAGTCCCCCAATTCATTGGCAAAGTGGGGCTCCATTAAATTTAGATGAATAGTCCCAAGAGATCTTTAGCAGGAGAGCAGCTGCCTATCAGATCTCTATAGGGACCATTCATCTAAATTAAATGAAGCCCCACTTTGCCAAAGAACTGGGGAAAAAAATAGTCTTAGCCTTGTGGGGATCACATCCAAGCATTATTAAGCAACAGAAAAAGTAATCATCTATAAACTGAGCATAGATGCGCATTATGAAAATCTTGACCTAGAATCGTTTCAAATATGACCATGAATATTACAATGTTTAAGTTAATGACTTTCAAATGCGACCATGAATATTACAATGTTTAAGTTAATGACTAAATAAATCTCCATCCTGTCCAAAACTCAAGTGTATGGACAAATATTGAATCTAGATCCAACAAATGAGATTTCAAATTGACTGACATCAGGAGGCTTACCACAGTAATTCCTTTGCACGCAATGCAAAACAATTCAAGTTGCTGCTTGTCATTTTCATCCGCTGCAGCAAGTTTAATCCGCGACTCTAGAAAATGAACAAAACCAAGTTAACATGCAACCAAGAAAAAGTATTTTACAGAAAATGAATGAGGTATTTATCGAACTCTATTTTTTCAGCCCCTAAAGATTCATGTAACCTTTCAAGGGTATCAACACATGAGATGTGGAATTGAGCAAACATTCCGACTAAGATCATTTAGAAAGTCCAAATATAATTTCCACCACTCACATCTCAGTGGCTTTTTTAATAATTCAACTCTATTTTTTAGATAGACATGACAGATTCAGATCTCAAGGTAATCAAAATGCAACAGTGCTCAGAGGCCAGAGCAACTACTTAAGGCACATCCAGATGGAACGCATCTCCAGCTTACAACACAACCTGAGGAATACACTTCAATACTATCTCCGGCTTACAACACAACCTGAGGAATACGCTTCGATCCTTGAATTCATTCTATCTTCTGGCTGCTATGATGTAAATTTACCAGGATTCAGTTAGGATACTGCTCTATTAAATCTGCTCCCACATCAATGTAACATTCATTGCCTGATGATGCGAAATATGTTTCCATGTTATGGCTATGTATAACTGTGACGGAAGCAATAGAATCTAGACTTCAGCCCTAATCGTCTATACAGCCTGGAAGACCTCTCTAAAGTCATATTCTAAACATTTGAGAATCAATACAGATGATTGGGCACAAAGAAAGAAGTGAAGCATAAACTTTGGAGAACATCAGGAGAAACATGGAAGAGCTTAACTATTAATTGATTAAAATACAGATCCAAAAGGGGCTAGTGAAAGAAGAGGAAAGAAAGGAACAACAACAAAGATGAATAATCATTCAGATGCCCAACATGAAGGGAGGTGTGCCAAAGATTATAAAATAAGCAATTCTTGGTAAAGGTATGACAATTCTTAACTATGATAGAAGAGCCACAGATAACTACTTACACAAAAAGCACCTGACATGGATGCACAGAGAGAAAAATAGTTGGATTCAAAAGTGAAATTTTATGTTCAGGAATCTTTTATCTTTCAATAATTGGGAAAGGGGGCCACTAAAATAAAAGTAACTAGGCAATTTCTTGGTGCATGATATTTATTTCAGGAAGTGTAGCTTTTCTATTTCTCTGTTACTTTTTTATTACTTTTTCGTTGTAATGAGAAACAAAAATTTATTAGAAGAGGAGAAAAGAGGATGAGGTGTCTTCATACAAGAGAGAAGAACAAAAAGGGACTAAAGTAGCTCTGATCTTAATGAGATTAATTACATAAATAATAGAGTTTCAAAGCATTGGAATTATCAAGCTGAAAACTAATATCCTATTCTTTGTTATAGTTTAATTTCTCTAACTCACACTTTCAAACTCAAAACTTCTCAAAGGATGACAATACTTACGCCTAAGTACTTGAGGCTTACACCTTGCCCGTCGGCGGGTGTAAAGGTTATGCCTCCTTCTTGTGCCTCTCAAGACTATGGATGAACCAGGAAAAAAAAATACAACATTACAAATTAAAAAAAAAAAAAAAAAAAAAAATTGACACGACTTCACGTAATGAGACTGAAAGAAAAAGAAATTTGCAAATGAATATTTTCAGCATGAAACATTACTTGTGGAGTTATCCAGAATTATCACAGTAGGGTCAGGCTGATTAAGCTTTGGCTCCTCCATATTGGCTTTCCAAAGTGCAACAACTGTCCGAGGCTGGGCATCCTGTGCATGTAAAAGTAGTAGATTCACAATGTTGACCTTAACATAGTAATCCAAACATTACAAATAAAGAAAAGAATGCCTGAATAACTTGATAGTCACCAGACAAAAATTAAGGCAAAATGTCCAAATGCAATGAGAGACTTGAGAAGTGACTCCAATCTCTTAATGGACTGTTCCAGAGTGCTGTTTTCTCATAGTAAATTATCAATGTGCCCCCGGATGCAAGGTGGAGTTATTTATAAGTTATGGAGCATGGACACATAAATGGGACATAACATGACACGGAAAAGTTGTAAAAGTTTTACATTATATTAAGTTAAAAAGTGTGGTACCGTGTTGTCTAAAAAGGGCTTCTACAGATACTATAGGGACAAGTTCATTTTTTAGAAGTGTCCATGCAACATAGTCCATAAGAGATTAATCTGAAACTGACCTCTCATAGAACACTCTGAGATATGCAATAGGATATAAGTATATGATAACGCAGTTGATCAACTCATATTTTTCCACAAAGCAACTCTTAGCACTAAGTTATGTGTAGCTGCTAGAGCAAAAGCTGGCTGTTACTACGATTGCATTTTTAGCATGTGAAGTGGAACCAAGAAAAAGCATCTCAGAAGCAGAACTGCAAATAACTGGTAATTGGCAGCAATTGCACTTCAAATTACCTGCAAACTAGCATATACTGCCAGCTCCAACTTAAAAGGCTTCCTAGAATTATGAGAGCCACATGGTGAAACAACCACCCAACTGCAAAAATGGGAAAGGGAAAAATGAAGAGCAAAGCAGGAATTAGACTAAGTGGGAAGTCACACAAGGATAGCTAGTTAGAGCACAATAAAAACAATCCCAGCATATTAATAAATTCCATTAATTAGCAACTCCAGCTGTCAAGATATGCTTTTCATATATGCACCGTGAACCAGCCAAATTTAACCACATCTCAGATGCAATTATTCTGAATTGGACAGGTTATAAAAGTTTGTTTTCACAGAATGAGAAAATGCCCGGATGAAGGAATAGGTTCAGCTAGAAAAATAGATTTTGCAGAGTTGCAACACAATACAGGATGAACTAATGTATTATCTTTTCAAGGTTAGTGCAGGATAACAACATAGGTTAATGATAAACACTCACACTTTTCTAGAAAGCAATTGAGGAGCTAATGCTTCCAAAAAGCCTGGCCCATAAAGCTCTCGCATCCAACCAGAGAACAAGCAAATATGGTTCTACAAAGCATCAGAAGAAATAGCATTTAGTCAAGCAACATTTCAATTGATGAACAATCCAATTACACAGTGCTCAAAATGATAGCAAAGTAATAGATTAGTGGAAACAGTTGAAAAGTTTAAGGGTACCTCAATTGCTCGCACAACATTGCTGAACCCTTTAGCTCTAGCGACATCAAGCGCAGTTTGACAATCATCATTCATCACCAATGGATTTGCTGAAAAAGTCAGACAACAAAAAAAGGAATCCTTTATTATACTACAGGCAACTGGGGAAAATACCAACATTTTGAAGATTAATAAATTCTGGCACCACTTGGAACATGTCATCTCTACAGGAATGAAAGCTACACTTACCACCGTGAGAAAGAAGTAACTTGACAGTGCGGTCAAGGCCTCTTTTTGCTGCATGGTGCAAAGGAGTCCCCGCATGACGGCCTGAAACGCATCGATATTTTAAAATAAAAAATAAGAAGTGGGCAATGTAATTGCAGGATTCATGTTTTCTTACTGTCCAATTATCCAATAGGCACAATTATCTGGTTATTTAAGATAAAAGCTATTTTACTTTCCATATGTAGAACTTTCTAACTAAATTGAACAGAACATGATCAGAGATAATGCAAGAGTGGTCTAATCAAGCAAGGATGTCAATAGTCATAATTTGCTTTTGCAAAAATTCACATAAATTAGCTCAACCTGCAGAAATGCAGAATCCCACCATGTAATAACACAAATGTGTTCCACAGAATCAAGACTCAAATAGATGCTGGGAAGGATTGCAAAATACTCAAGCAGATGGGAATGAGTTTCAAATATTTCTCTTTTCCACAAGTTTTCTACACTTGCAGACTCTTTTAATTCCAAAATCAATGTCAAATGGTGCTACAAAATAGAACAATATTCTGCCTCCAAAATTGTTGACTAGATCTTCTGCACACGATTCTGCCAATGATGCTCAATTTCTCTTGGTTTTACAAGGTTCTTCGCTCTGTCAAGGGCAATGATCCTGCCATACAAAAATAGAACACCATTCTGCCTTCAAAATTGTTGACTTGATCCTATGCACACTATTTTACCAATGATACTCAATATCTCTTGGTTTTACAAGGCTCTTCACTCTGTCAAGGGCAAGGATTCTGCCATACAAGCATTTGGACTATCTACATTCTTGTACTCCAATTCCGACCGCAATAAAACTAAAAGAATTCTTGTACTAACAGCCCAACAAAGGCAAAAACCTAACAAAATCATCATCTAAAGATGAACAAAAGAAAGACACACAAACCTGGACGATAAGCATTGGGATTAGCACCCAAGTCTATCAAAGTCTTCGCAACATTGAGAAGCTCAGGGTTCATGCAGGCCAGAATCAATGGAGTTTTCCCTTCTCTGTCAATCCACTGCACCCCAAAACCCAATAATCAACAAGTACCCGCAAAAGATGAAAATGAAAATCACAGAAACCCAAAAATGAAAACATAAAATTATTAAAAACCCACAAAGAAAAAACACATAAAACTCATAACAACCAATCAACAATTAAAAAAGAAAAAGGAAAGAAAGAAAATTACCTCAAGACCAGCACCTTCTCTTCTAAGAGCTTTAATTCCTTCAATATTTCCATAATTCACCTGCTGATACAACAATTCATCCTTCGATTGTTGTGCACCCATCACTCCAAAGCCTAAATCTCAACCAGATTCGTATCAAAATCAAAACCCAGAATTATAAGAAATGAGATCACTAGATAAATGATAGCGTTTTTTCTCGGGGAGGGGGGAATCTATTAGGGAAAACACTCCCAGAAACCCTAATAGGTGAACTTTATTATATGTTGTTGAAGTTTTGATTTTGCAACCTTTTGGGTCTGAGAAATTTCTTGGAAATTTGGAGGTATACCAAACGATGATTACTCCTCTTTCTTCTACGTGTCTGGTTCGCGTCCGGTTAACAACTTTGGGTAATTATTACATTATTTGTGTACTTATTGTACACTTCAATTGCGTTATCTTTGAAATTCAAAATTCAATAATTATTATATATATATATCATCAATCCATATATAATGAAATTTGTACACTTCAACTTCGAGTTTAATAAAATTTTACAGACTTTTTGGTATTTAAAAGAATTTTAATGATAAATTAATTTTAAAAAATCGATTATAGTTTAAATCAGATATTTTTAATTTTTTAATAAAATTAACTCAAGATTTTAATATTAATTTTCGTTAAATAAACTAATTGCGGTATATCTTATTCAATAATAGAAATTATTAGTCTTTAATTTTTTTTTTTTAGTATTTATAAAATTAGTTTCTTGGTGGCATATCTTCCGCAAAACTAAAGAAAATGTCAAAAATAATGAATTTTTTTCTATTTAAAAAATATGTTTAAATAGAAAATTGGGTCTGTAAACAGGTTGCTATTTTGAGTTGATCTTTATGAACTTATCCAATATGAAACCATAGAAGGGGTCCTGCCAGAAATGGAGACTGATAGTCTCGGCTTATTCCTTTGGCATTAAGTAACTCCAAGACTGAATAAACAAAGTTGTTGGAATAGGACTTGGGATGACAGAAATCAGAAAAATAATAATTGTGATTATGATGTATCATGTTTTATCTCTTTTATTTTTCTTTAAATTTGGTTTATAATCGAGACTAATTTCGATCGAATTATTATCGGATCTTAATCGATAAGAAACTCTTCTAATATCGTTTTTACTATTATCAAGATTCTAATTCTAAATTTTTATGTGAAGTATTAGTGTTATTTTCACTGTACCATCGAGAGCCGGTATGTATCATGTTCTATGCATTCACCTGTCTTTAGCCTTTTCCAAGTATATGCATAGAAAAAAATAAACAATATCTAACGGAGTTAAATAAGAGATTTTTCTTTCTTCTTTTTATTTTTATTATTTTCAAAATGATTTACCCAAAAAAAAATAAGTTTCTAGTGAAGTATTTATTTATAATCGTTTCCAAATAAAATGACAATATTAAAATATATTGTGTATCAAAATCAAATCAATAATGATACATAATATATTTTGACATCTCATCTTAAATTCAATATTATATAATAAAAATTATTTGAATTTAAAAGAAAAGTAAAATAGAGAATCTAAAATTCTAGGGATATTTTTATAACATTAAGAGTAGCTTTTTTACGAGTCTTCTAAAGATATGTGCAGACATGTGAATAATTATTTTAAATTTTGATTGTAATTCATATTAAAAATAATTGAATATAAGTCTAACACTGATTATGACACTATATTAAACATAGATGAATATGGTTCAGATACCGTATTAGAGATGTATGAACATGACTCTAATACATGTTAGAGAGATGTAAGCAATATAAAATAATATGAATCTTAATATTCCATTGTTTTCATTAAAATATCACAATAAATTATGTTTATATAGAAAAATAATTGTTATAAATATGAAAATATAAAAATAAGAAATTTAAATATTTTCATAATATTTTTAAATAAAATTAAATATTCTCATAATCATTTAAAAAACTATAACCTACTCTCTCACCGAAAAGAAAACATATTGATGTTCTCAAAAAAATGAAATCACATGGTGGAAATCCAAAGAGATTATCCTATACCACATTCAATGATGAAAAATCTGAGAGAGAGAGAGAGAGAGAGAGAGAGAGAGAGAGAGAGAGAGAGAGAGAGAGAGAGAGAGAGAGAGGCGGCTTCAAATATACCATTCATGGAGTATCTTACATCAACCTAGACAAGTACCGTTTGGGCCCGAAAACCAACCCGGCTGGCCCGGGTAAAGCCCTGAACCGTTTACTGTAGCGGGCCGGGCTGGTTCCAAAAAAATTGAACCGTGAACCGGTCCGGTTCAGAAAACCGGCCTGGACCTGAACCGGCTCGGAACCGGCCCGGAACCGGCCAGGCCCTGTCGGTTCCGGTTCAAATTTTCTCCCTTTTTTTTAATTTTGAAATTTTTTCAATTTTACCCCTCCCAACAGTTATAAACGACTACTTTTGAGATTATTTTGATTCATAGGGTCAAAAAATTTTCCTATAAATACCTTATACTCCATTTCCAAATCTCTATAACAAAATCTCTCTTTCTTTCGCACATCTACATTCTCTCAATATTATTACATTCTCTCAATTTTCATTAATTTTCTATTATTATTCCCTTTCTATTACCATTTTTTATATCATTTTCATCATTTTCTACACCATTTCTAATTTTCCATTTTCATTTTCTCCATTATCTACATTTCCACCATTATCTACATTTCCACCAATTTCTACACCATTTCTATTACCTTATATCACATTACCTACACCATTTTTTATATCATTTCCATCATTTTCTATACAATTTCCAATTTTCCATTTTCATTTTCTCCATTATCTACATTTCCACCAATTTCTACACAATTTCTATTACCTTATACCGCATTACCTACACCATTTTTTATACCATTTCCATCAATTTCTACACCATTTCATCATCTTATACCCCATTATCTACATTGATCAAGATTTGACAAAATTTCAAGGTTGGGAACTCATTCAAATCGGTACATTTAATTTTTTTGCATATTTATTTTTTTGCATTTGCATTACATTTGTATTATCTTTTTAAAAAATTTAAATTTTAAAATTTTTTTAAAAAATTTAATCTTAAATTTCCTTTAAAAAATTTTATCGTATGTATTATTTTAAAAATTTTAATCTTAATTTTTTTATATAATGGCCAGAACACACTCTTCACAATCTTTTCAACAATCTTCTCTTCCTCCATTTTTTGAAATTCCCGATCATATAAATATTGAAACTTTTTTGAAAGAAACTGAATTTAGTAACACTGAATCTAACACAATACAAACTAAAAAAATGATTTTAATATATGGACATTTTTTTAAAGGAAAAATGATGAACAAAAAGTAATTTGTAAAATTTGTTATCAAAAATATAAATTTTTAAAAGGTTGGGGGTAGGCACACTTAAGAGACACTTAATTAATAATCATTCAGATAAATTATCACAAACAAAACAAATACAAATTTCTATAGGGGGAGATAATATAACTGGTACATTTAAATATAATTCGAATAAAGAAAAAATTGGACAAATAGAATGACTAATAAGAAAATAATTACCACTTAGTATAGTTGCATGTCCTGTATTTGAAGAATATGTACAAAAATATTTACAACCCGGTTATAAAAAAAGTAGTAAAAAATTCGGTAGGAGGTGATCATTAGATAGATATCAGGAATTAAAAACTGGTATACTTACACAATTTATGACTAGTCAATATAAATTTTCATTAAGTTCGGATAGTTGGAAAAGTGAACATAAAAAAGAATATTATATTGTAGTAACATGTCATTGGATAAATAATTCGTGGTATTTAGAAAAAAGAATTTTAGCTTTTCAATGTTGGGAATTTTCACATTCCGATACACATATAGTTAGATTAGAAAGTTTTGATGATAAAGATTTATATGATATATTAGGAAAAATAATGAATTACTTTATCATCATTTAATCAATTATTTTTATATAAATAAATATCTAGATTAGAAGGTTTTGATAATATAGATTTATATGATATATTAGGTTAGTGAAAAAATAATATATCGTATTATCCATAATTTTATGTTAGCACCTTCACAATAGGGATTTGGTAAAACTTTGCACCCACCTACACGGAACAGTCCTGGCTGCATTGGCTCACAAAATTGGAACGTATCAAGATGTATGAAGGCAATAATTGATAACCAAAATGACTTAATGAACCATAATCGTAGTGCATAAAATAGTTACCGTCTCATAGAGTCTAAAGTTAAACCTCAATTTCATTGTATTTTTGAAGCTTCTAATCACTTTTCTTCCAAGCTTTAGAAGTATGGGGCTCTTGCTGCTTCCGCTGCTAGGGTTGAGACATTAAGGGAAAAGGCCTAGGGTTGGAGTTATACAAAACAAGGGATTGTTCTAGAAGTTTAAACCTCTTCCTCCAAAACACTTGGGAGAAGGGTATGATAAGTTTCAAACTGTACACCCCAAGTACATAGAAATGGGCAAAAGCTACACCTTTTGATGGCCTTAAATAACTTAACAACAATGAACTTAACTCAGAACAATGACAAAGCAAAAGGGGGATTACATTTGAAAGTCATGCCTTAACAAAAGTATTTATCGGGGAAATCCTCCTTCATCCTACAAAATGGAGAGAGAATTTCATCTTCAACATCTTCTGTCATTTGACCATCTGCATTTTTAAGTTCCCGGCAGATTAGAACTGTTAGGACTTACGGAGTCATCATTGAACAGCGCTTATTCCTTCACGTTTCTCAACTTCTCATTGACATCCAATTCAAATTTCAATACTGATGAATCCATAACCCTTCCAGACAAACTAGAAGAGGTCAACAATGGAGCCAAAAAAAAAAGGGGGAAAAAGAAACATAACATGTTAGCCACCTTGTATAAGTCCTTGCTTTATTAAAGAGAAAATAGTTAACACCAAAATCTTACATTGGATATGGTACAAGTAATGAACTGGAATTGAGGGTAGGGCAGTTTTCCTGTTTCGTACAGGTCCATGGTCGACAGCATTGCGCAAACCGTACATCACTCTTCCAACAATGTTTGACGGTACAGGACCAAACATCCTACTGTCATTGGCTTCCTGGACCCACATGATAATTTGAAAGGGACTCATTTGGATTATCTCATACGTAGCTGAAATCCCAATCCAAGCCATAAATTGAGAAATCTAAATTTCTTCAAATTTTTAACTCATTTCTCTGAATTCATTCCGGAAGTTGGCACAATAAGAAATAACAGATGAAAGCAATAGAAGTTTGTTTAAACCTTAAGGTAAGTCTAATGACAGTGATAAATCTAGATTTTGGAAAGAAACCTTCCAGGTTCTTACAAGACCAAGTAAAATTCATGGATGCCCAATATTTCTTTTTATGATCACTATTTGATCAGTTGACTCTACCATGGTTAAGTCATTTTCCTATTCCTTCCCATGGGCTCTCTCTTTCTTTTTGGGGGGGGGGGTGAGGACAAGGTACATACATCATCAGCCTTTAAATTTTTGTTTTCTGAAAGAACCCAACATTGATTTTCTTCAAGAACAAAAGGCTCATCTTTCTCATATCTGGATACCATTTCATCTCCTTCAACAGCAGCAACTCTTCTAACAAGATATTTACCTGAATGCTCAGGGTCTTTGAAGAGAACAACAACTAACCTGTTATAACAATTGCAGTTTGAGGAAGTTATCATTGCTGGCATGTAACTTAATCCATATTTAAAAGTACACATAGATGCAACAACAAAACTACACCAAGCTTAGATGGAAAGCAGAAGCTGTAGTTTAAGGAAGCAATAATTCAACAGCTGAATGTTAAACTTATAGTTCTGCCCCTGGATGGGAGGCGCTAATGTAGGATAGCAACGGGACAAATAGAGAGAGAGGGAAGAAAGAGAAGCAGAGAAGGGAGAGAGAGAAAAACAGGGTGAGTGACTGGGAATCCACCAATAACTTAGGAAAAGCTCAAATCAATTCATTAACTAAACCATCACTAATAATAAATCCTAATGCCTAAATTTACAGGCAATGCCCCAAAAAATTATGGAAATTATATCAAAAGAACAATCTCACAAAAATTAGAATCAAACTAAATAAGTGTGTAAACTATTCAAAAACCTTAAATATTAAAGAACTCATATATTCTGCATCAGACACTTATCCACAAGGGAAAATGTGTCCTTGAAGCTAAGCATTCACTATGGAAAAAAGCTAGGACCCTAGAGCCTAAGATGCTGAGCTAACAGGACACCCTAAAGGGGTGCCCCAAGTAGAATTCTGAAAATCAATTTGAACCAGTCAACCATATTCCTCCTCGGTCACACGAAGGATGAATGAGCTTTGACGTTTCTCACCCGCTGCTGCTCTTGAGACTTTGAAGAAATGGGGCTGTCCAATAATGGACAGTCTGGAGGTGAAGAAATATATAAAAACAAGGAAAATTCATTTCCAAGAACTCCTGACCATGAAGTGTCTAGCATCTCATTTACATACAAGTTGCAGAGAGCAGCAATCATACTGCATATAGCCTTATAACCTGATTGATCTTAGCACGACAAACCGGGCATCCCCATTTTTTGGCTTTGATTTCTTTCAGACATGACATGCATCCAGCCATGTGACCACATGGAATACAAGCTCCCTCGATTGGGGCATCTAAGCATATCACACATGAATTGATTTCATTGTGTTTCCTTTCAGTCGATTCAGCAGGTAACTTCTCAGCACTTGGGGTAGGCAAATCAACAGGGCTGGAATCAATCAGATCGATGGATGGATAGTGGATTGGGCCATCGTCTACAATTGCATCAGCATTTGGCGGGGCCAATGGAGCGGCGGCAGGAGCTTGGGTCTCGTGGGTCATCGTTTGGCTAACAGCAGGAGTATTGGTCTGGTTCTCTACATGCTGGATAGGAATGCCACTTGGGCCAGCTTCATCTACTGCCCACCCACTGCCACTTGCTTTTGTGGAAGGTGAAACCAGAGCATCCCAACCTCCGAGGCCGGTGGATGCATCTGTTGCAGAACTTTGTGGGTTACCAGAAAGAGGTGGGCTCTCGGCCATTGCAGACTGAATGGAGGCATTGATGGCCATTGCCAACTCTAGGTCTTCTTCAGCGGTGGGTGGTGCAGTTGCTGGAACTGGTCTCTGGATGTGATTATTTAGAAACATGGACCGTCTACCCTGAAATGTTAAGAATCAATCACATAAATCATTTGAGCATAGCTTCAATGCCTATCATGGAGCCTATAAACAATTTCGGTATGGCAATTTCGAACAATCATGTTACACACCAACTGCAAATAAACATTCGATTGAATTTGGTAACTTTAGTAGATTCAAAGCAGTATGATGAGCATATGGAGGCACATAAAGTTTCTCAACAGCAAACACACTCAAAGTGGAAGCATCTCTTCATAAAAGGGCAAAAGAATGCTGAAAAACGTATAAAAATGAATGACAAATTGTTTTATCACCGTAGTTGAAGGTTCTAATCTTTCTTTCTATTATCCGCATTGAACATAATGGAGATGGAGCCAAGATAGATCTCAGGAAAGTTTTAAGGTACCAAATGCTTCCGCAATATCACTCAGTGCCTCCGAAGTTAAGAAGTGACAGGCATTGTTGAATAAGTGAGCCAATAACTAACCCAACGCCTTCCTCATTCAACACTTTTTTAACAAAGACATCTACTTTTAACTATGTTACATATGACTTAACACCATGCTGGGCTTTCTATTAATGATATACTCTAACCACCGCCCCCCCTCCCCCCCCCCCCCCAAAAAAAACAAGGTTGCCAAGAAGGACACTTGGAAGGTAACTTATGGTACAAATTACAATTCCAAGATAAAAACACCACCCTTCACAGGATGAAGTGACACCAAGTAGCTTCAGGGAGCAGAATACCACCTCCTGCCAATATTCTATCCCAGGGCCCCCAATTTCATAATCATAAGCAATTCTCATGCACGAGTTTCAATGGTGCATAATCTGACTGACTCAACTTTGCCTGAAAAAGCCAAACTCACAGTTCCTTGCACCCTTCCTTCCATACAGTCACATAATGCTTGTTCTTTGATTTCCTAAGCTCTCAATTATTGAGGATAGTTGAACAGTCCCCCAGTTCATTGGCAAATTGGGGCTCCATTAAATTTAGATGGATAGTCCCTAGAGATGCTATCCTACTAAAGATCTCTAGGGACTAATCATCTAAATTTAATGGAGCCCCATCTAAATTAAATGGAGCCCCACTTTGCCAATGAACTGGGGAAAAAGTAGACTCAACTTTGGTGATCACATCCAATAGCATTATTAAGCAACAGAACAAGTAAGCATCTATAAACTGATGGCCATTATGAAAATCTTGACCTAGAATGGTTTCAAGTGTGACCATGAATATTACAATGTTGAAGTTGATGACTAAATACATTTCCACCTGGTCCAAAGCACAAGTGTATGGGCAAAAATATTGAATCTAGATCCAACATATGAGATTTGAAATTGACTGCCATCAGGAGGCTTACCACAGTAATTCCTTTGCATGCACTGCAAAACAATTGAATTTGCTGCTTGTCATTTTCATTAACTGCAGCAAGTTTAATCCGTGACTCTAGAAAATGAACAAAACCAAGTTAACATGCATCCAAGAAAAAGTATTTTACAGAAAATGAGGTATTTATCAAACACGATTTTTTCAGCGCCTAAAGACTCATTTAGCCTTTCAAGGGTATCAACACATGAGATATGGAATCGAGCAAACATTCCAACTAAGATCATGTAGAAAGTCCAAATCTAATTTCCACTACTCACATCTCAGTGGCCTTGTTTGATACTTCAACTTGATTTTATAGATAGACATGACAGGTTCAGATCTCAAGGTAATCAAAATGCAACAGTGCTCAGAGGCCAGAGCAACTATTTAAGGCACAGCCAGATGGAACGCATCTCCGGCTTACAATGCAACCTGAGGAATACGGTTCAACCCTTGAATTCATTCTATATTCTGGCTGCTGTGATGTGAATTTACCAGGTTTCAGGTAGGATTACTGCTCTATTAAATCTGCTCCCACATCAATGCAATATGCAGTGCGTGATGGCGTGAAATATGTTTCCATGTTATGGCTACATATAACTGTGAAGGATGCAATGGAATCTAGACTTCAGTCCTAATCGTCTATACAACCTGGAAGGCCTCTCTAAAGTCATATTCTAAACATTTGAGAATCAATACTGATGATTGAGCACAAAGAAAGAAGTGAAGCATAAACTTTGGAGAACATCAGGAGAAACGTGGAAGAGCTTAACTATTAATTGATTAAAATACAGATCCAAAAGGGGCTGGTGAAAGAAGAGGAAAGAAAGGAACAACATCATAGATGAATAATCATTCAGACGCCCAACAAGGCAGGAAGCGTGCCAAAGATTATAAAAGAAGCAATTCTTGGTAAAGGTATGACAATTCTTAACTATGATAGAAGAGCCACAGATAACTACTTCACAAAAAGCACATGACATGGATGCACAGAAAGAAAAATAGTTGGATTCAAAAGTGAAATTTTATGTTCAGGAATCTTTTAGCTTTCAATAATTAGGAAAAGGGGCCGCTAAAATAAAAGTAACAAAGCAATTTCTTGGTGCATGATATTTATTTTCAGGAAGTGTAGCTTTTCGATTTCTCTGTTACTTTTTTATTACTTTTTCGTTGTAATGAGAAACAAAATTTATTAGAAGAGGAGAAAAAAGGATGCGGTGTCTTCATACAAGATGGAAGAAAAAAAATACAAAGACAACTGATAATCTCTTTGAAGACCAGTCAATGAGATACACAACAAAGTAAACCTTGGCACCATAAGAAGACACTAAAACACTAAAAGATTGTTTAGCAAAATGCATTCTTTGAAGATATAAGCATAAAAGACTTGACCAATCTTTGCCAGGAGAGTTGCTTTAGCTAAGCACATTCAGCATAATGTTTCTCAAAAATAACACAATATTGCTTTATAACTAAATGGCTTCACAGTAAATAATCAATAAATCTATTGATAGGATGTTTCATACAGACACATACACACACACACACATGGATGTGTGTGTGTGTGTGTGTGTGTGTGTGTGTGTGTGTGTGTGTGTGTGTGTAATAGGGTAATGGGGATAATCAATGTGGAGAGAGAATCAAAAGTGATCATGTTTGTTATTTCAAGTGTAACACTTGAAAGATTGGGAAGATTAAACATTATGTGATGAAAAGAATTTCAAATGCAGGATATGCATTAACAAAGTTTCATTTAGGTCATTTATAATGATATTATACAGACATGGTAGGAACTATGAAACAACATGGATGAATATTGAGTAACCAAAAGGAGGCTGCTTATGCAAAAAAAACTGAGTTTACAAAAAAGGCATAAGGAAATAAACCAAATTCTTTTTTATATTGTTGGAGTGGTAGGGGGAATGGTGAACGCCGATAAAAAAAAGGAAATCATTGAGATACATAAATCTCATTAGAGATATATATAAGAGAGTTGTAACTGGCGTAAGAACTTGCGGGGGTTTGAGCGATAGTTTTCCCATTAACATTGGATTCCATCAAGATTCGGCATTAAGTTTTCTCCTTTTTGCAATAGTAATAGACGAAATCACAAAAAATATCTGAAATGAAATATCATATGGTGTATACTTTTCGTAGATGATATAGTATTAGTTGATGAAACTAAGGAGAGTGTTAGTGCTAAATTAGAATTATGGAGACTCACATTGGAATCAAGAGGGTTTAGATTGAGTAGATCGAAAACCGAATATATGAGATGTAAATTTAACGACAGTTATCAGAATGATGAAAAAACAATTAGGTTAGATGGGCAAGACGTACCCAAAAGTGAACGATTTATATGTTTAGATTCTATCGTTCAAAATGATGACAATATATGTGGAGATGTGAACCATAGGATTCAAACGGGTCGAATGAAATGGAGAAGGGTATCCGGAGTCGGAGTTCTATGCGATTGCATGATGCCATTGCATTTGAAGGAAAACCATTGTTAGACATACATTATTGTATGACACTGAGTGTTGAGCTATTAAACAAAAACAAGAACAAAAGATGGCTATAGTAGAAATTAGGATATTTAGGCAGATGTATGAAAAAACTAAAAGAGATAGAATTAAAAATGAAGATATTCGTAACAAATTAGGAGTTAGTTCAATTGCAGATAAGATGCGAGAGTATCGTCTAAAATGGTTCGGACATGTGCAAAGAATATTCAAAGATGTACCAGTTAGGAGAACCAAGAACTTCGATATTGGAGATCTAATATAGGAGATTTAGTAAGACGTAAAGGTAAACTGCTGAAAATTTGAATGCAAATTATTCGTCAAGACATGGAAGTTAAGAGTTTAGAAGATGAAATGGTATTTGATAGGAATGATTGGTATAGAAGAATTCATATAAATTAGACCAATATATTTTAGATATATATCTATTGATTTATTTATTTATTTTTCTTTTTCCCCTTCTTTTTCCTTTTATATATATATTTTATTTATTTCATTTTTATATTTTATTTATTTATTTATTTATTTATTTATTTTATTTATTTCTTTTCCTTTTTCTCTATCTTTTTCAAATTTGTCTCTCAAATGACCGATCTCAAATATTAGGACAAAGACTCAGTTTGTTGTTGTTGGTGGTGTGGTAGGGGAAAGAGATATCTGCATCGGAAAGGGTAAATGAAGGAGAGAAGCAGGCTAAGATGGTCTTATACGAAAATATTCTTGAAGTAATGTGTTCAGGTGGCCTGAAATTCAAAATGTGTAATAGCAAGAGAACTCAGGCACAACAAAGTTGAAAAGAAAAAGGACTAAAGTAGCTGAGATCTTAATGAGATTAATTACATAAATAATAGAATGGAAGGTGTTGAAAGCATTGGAATTATCAAGCTGAAAACTAATACCATATTCTTTCTTATAGTTTAATTTCTTTAACTCACACTTTCAAACTCAAAACTTCTCAAAGGAGGTCTATACTTAAGCCATGCTTGAGGCTTACACCTTGCCCCTCAGCAGGTGTAAAGGTTGCACGTCCTTGTGCCTCTCAAGACGATGGATGAACCAGGAAAAAAAAATACAAAACTACAAATTAAAAAAAGAAATTGACATGACTTCCCCCTAATGAGACTGAAAGAAAAAGAAATTTGCAAATGAATATTTTCAGCATGAAACATTACTTGTGGAGTTATCCAGAATTATCACTGTAGGGTCAGGCTGATTAAGCTTTGGTTCCTCCACATTGGCTTTCCTAAGTGCAACAACTGTCCGAGGCCGGGCATCCTGTGCATGTAGAAGTAGTATATTGACAATGTTGACCTTAACATAGTAATCCAAAACTTAAGTGCAACAACAAAAGGATGCCTGAATAAGTTGATAGTCACTAGACAAAAATTAAGGCAAAATGTCCAAATCCAATGAGAGACATGAGAAGTGGCTCCAATCTCTTAATGGACTGCTCCAGAGTGCTGTTTTCTCATAGTGAATTATCAATGTGCCTCCAGATGCAAGGTGGAGTTATTTAGAAGTTATGAAGCATGGACACATAAATGGGACACCACATGGCATGGAAAAGTTGTAAAAGTTTTACATTATATTAAGTTAAAAAGTGCGATACTGTGTTGTCTAAAAAGGGCTTCTACAGATACAAGAGAGACATGTTCATTTTTTATAAGTGTCCATGCAACGTAATCCATAAGAGATTAATCTGAAACTGACATAGAACACTCTGAGATATGAAATAGGAGGGGACAGTCATAAAGTATATGTCAAAGCAATTGATCAACTTATATTTTCCCACAAAGCAACTCTTTGCACTAAGTTATGTGTAGCCACTGAAGCCAAAGTCTGGCGGTTACTACAGATTGCATTTTTAGCATGTGAAGTGGGACCAAGAAAAAGCATCTCAGAAGCAGAACGGCAAATAACTGGTAATTGACAGCAAATGCACTTCAAATTACCTGCAAACCAGCGTAGATTGCCAGCTCCAACTTAAAAGGCTTCCAACAATTATGGGAGCGACATGGTGAAACAACCACCCAACTGCAAAAAAGGGAAAGGGAAAAAGAAAAAGCAAAGCAGGAATTAGACTAAGTGGGAAGTCACACGAGGATAGCTAGTTAGAGCACGATAAAAACAATCCCAGCATATTAATAAATTCCATCGATTATCAACTCCAGCTGCAAGATATGATTTTCATATATGCACTGTGAACCAGCCAAATTTAACCACATCTCAGATGCAATTATTCTGAATTGGACAGGTTATAAAAGTTTGTTTTCACAGAATGAGAAAAAGCCCTGATGAAGGAATAGGTTCAACTAGAAAAATAGATTTTACAGAGTTGCAACACAATCCATGATGAACTAATGTATTTTCTTTTCAAGGTTAGTGCAGGATAACAACATAGGTTAATGATAAACACTCACACTTTTCTAGAAAGCAATTGAGGAGCTAATGCTTCCAAAAAGCCTGGCCCATAAAGCTCTCGCATCCAACCAGAGAACAAGCAAATATGGTTCTACAAAGCATCAGAAAAATGGCATTTAATCAAGCAACATTTCAATTGATGAACTATCCAGTTACATAGTTCTCACAATGATGTCGAAGTAATAGATTTGTAGAAACAGTTGAAAAGTTTAAGGGTACCTCAATTGCTCGCACAACATTGCTGAACCCTTTAGCTCTAGCGACATCAAGCGCAGTTTGACAATTATCATTCATCTCCAATGGATTTGCTGAAAAAGTCAGACAACAAAAAAAGAATCCTTTATTATACTACAGGCAAATGAGAAAAATACCAACATTTCAAAGATTAATAAATTCTGGCACCGGTTGGCACGTGTCATCTCTACAAGAATGAAAGCTACGCTTACCTCCGTGCGAAAGAAGTAACTTGACAGTGCCGACAAGGCCTCTTTTTGCTGCATGGTGCAAAGGAGTCCCCGCATGACGGCCTGAAACGCATCGATATTTGAAAATAAAAATAAAAAAGAAGTGAGGAATGTAACTGCAGGATTCAAGTTTTCTTACTGTCCAATTATCCAACAAGCACAATTGTCTGGTTATTTAAGATAAAAGCTATTTTACTTTCCATATGTAGAACTGGCTAACTAAATTGAATGGAACATGAACAGAGATAATGCAAGAGTAGTCTAATCATGCAAGGATGTCAATAGTCATAATTTGCTTTTGCAAAAATTCACATCAATTAGCTCAAGCTGCAGAAATGCAGAATCCCACCATGTAATAACACAAATGTGCTCCACAGAATCAAGACTCAAATAGATACAGGGAAGGAATGCAAAATACTCAAGCAGATGGGAATGAGTTTCAATATTTGTCTTTTCCACAAGTTTTGCACCCTTGCAGACTCTTTTAACTCCAAAATCAATGTCAAATGGCGCAACAAAATAGAACAATATTCTGCCTTCAAAATTGTTGACTTGATCCTATGCACACTATTCTGCCAATGATGCTCAATTTCTCTTGGTTTTACAAGGTTCTTCGCTCTGTAAAGGGCAATGATCCTGCCATATAAAAATAGAACACCATTCTGCCTTCAAAATTGTTGACTTGAACCTATGCACACTATTCTACCAATGATGCTCAATTTCTCTTGGTTTTATAAGGCTTTTTTTCTCTGTCAAGGGCAATGATTCTGCCATACAAGCATTTGGAGTATCTAAATTCTTGTTCTCCAATTCCGACTGCAATTGAGACCAATAAAACTACAAGAATTCTTGTACTAAAAAGCCCGACAAAGGCAAAAACCTAACAAAATCATCATCTAAAGATGAACAAAACAAAGACACACAAACCTGGACAGTAAGAATTGGGCTTAGCACCCAAGTCTATCAAAGTCCTCGCAGCATTGATAAGCTCAGGGTACATGCAGGCCAGAATCAAAGGAGTTCTCCCATCTCTGTCAATCCACTGCACCCCAGAACCCAATAATCAACAAGTAACCGCAAAAGATGATGATGAAAATCACAGAAACAACAAAACCCGAAAAATGAAAACACAAAATCATCAAAACCCAGAAATAAAAAACACACAAAAGTCATAACAACCAATCAACGATTAAAAAAAAAAAAGGAAAGAAAGAAAATTACCTCAAGACCAGCACCTTCTCTTCTAAGAGCTTTAATTCCTTCAATATTCCCATAACTCACCTGCTGATACAACAATTTATCCTTCGATTGTTGTGCACCCATCACTCCAAAGCCTGAATCACAACCAGATTCCAATCAAAATCAAACCCTAGAATTATAAGAAAATGAGACCACTAGATAAATTAAAGTGTTTTTTCTTTTGGGTTGGGGGGGGTGAATCTATTTGGGCAAACACTCTCAGAAACCGTAATAGGTGAACTTTATTATATGTTGTTGAAGATTTGATTTTGCAACCTTTGGGTCTGAGAAATTCTTGGAAATTTTTCGGAAACTTGGGAGGTATACAAAACGATGATCACTCCTCTTTGCTCTACGTGTCTGGTTCACTCCTCTTTGGAGTAACACTTCCATTACGTTATCGTTGAAATTCAAATTTTAACTATAATTATTATATTATCATCAATCCATATCTAATGAAATTTGGACTCTGGGATAAATTTTTACGGACATTATAGTGTCTTTTGTGATACTAAATTAATTTAAAAAAGATCTATTATAGTTTAAATAAGATATTTTTAATTTTTTTTAATAAAATTAACTTAAAATTTTAATAATAATTTTCATTAAATTTATCATTTTCAATTATATGAAATATTATTTTTTTATTTCTTAATAAATTATAAATCAATCATTATTCATTTCTCTTTAAAAATTTCAAATTTAATTTTTAATATTTATAAAATTAGTTTCTTGATGACACTTCTTTCACAAAACTAAAGAAATGCTCATAGCAATGGATTTTTAGGACTATGTATAAGATTTTTCCTATTTAAAAGTATAACTGAATTTGTAAATTGGTTACTATTTTGAGTTGAAATTATTTGTAAAGAAAAAGAATGAGAGGTATTAACTATGTTAATAATTTATTAGACTTAATTTAACTTATCCTATATAAAACTATAGAGGCTATTTGATTGGGTAGCATTAAGTAACTCCAAAAATGAATAAACAAGTAGTTGGGTTAGGACTTGGGAGGTATGAATAAACTAGAGAAATGGTCAAAATAATAAATTTTTAGGACTGTGTATGATGTTTTTTCCGTTTTAAAAATATGATTAGGTGTGTAAATTGATTGGTATTTTGAATTGAAATTGTTTGAAAAGGAAATAAATTGAGAGGTATTAACTACATTAAAAACTTTATTAGACTTCATTTAACTTATCCAATATAAAACTACAAGACTATTAGACTAAGTGGCATTTAGTAACTCCACGAATGAATAAACAAGTAGTTGGATTAGGACTTAAGAGGTATGAATAAATTAGAGAAATGGTCAAAATAATGAATTTTTAGGACCATGCGGAAGGTCTTTTCTATTTTAAATGTATGATTGGATTTAATTGGTTACTATTTTAAGTTAAAACTATTCGAAAAGAAAAGGAATGAGAGGTATTAACTTTGTTAAAAGCTTTATTAGATTGATTTAACTTATCTAATATAAAACTATAGAGACTATTAGACTGGGCGGCATTAAGTAACTCCTCGAATGAATAAACAAGTAATTGGATTTGGATTTGGCATGTATGAATAAACTAGAGAAATGGTTAGAATAATGAATTTTTAGGACCATACTTAAGTTTTTCTATTTTAAAAGTGTGATTGGATTTGTAAATTAGTTGTTATTTTGAATTAAAATTGTTTGAAAAGGAAAGGAAGAAGACGTATTAACTTCGTTAAAACTTTAGTAGACCTGATTTAACTTATTCAATATAAAACTATGGAGACTATTAGACCAGGTGGCATTAAGTAACTCGAAGAGTGAATAAACAATCTCTACATATTTTATGCAATCATATTGTATTAGATTATATGCCATGTTGATACCCGACTTATTATCATGGTACAACCTCATTGGGCTTTCCCCTTAATTTTCAGATTTTCCAAAATTATTTTCAACCATAGGAGTTTATAGATTCCAAGTGCCATTAACCTGATTTCTGCTTCTATACTCGATCTTCTTGTAATCACATTTTGTTTCTTATTTCTTTGTATAATAAAGTTTTCTTTAAAAAAATTACAATAACCCGAGGTTAATCTTCTATCATCTACCGACTTTGCAAATTTGCATCAGTATAGCCGTCGAGACTCATTCCTTCTCCTCATCTAAACAAAATTCTATTGTCAAGTGAGCCCCGTAGGTACTATAAGATTCCTAAGATAAGTTTTTCTGGGATTATACATAAATCGACTCACTATACTAGCAGCATATGTTATGTCTGGTCTAGTGTGTGATAAATAAATCAATTTCTCAACAAAACTATGATAATTCCTTTGTCAATTGTAGCATCTTTTGGGACATCATCCATTTATGATTGGGCTTTATGGGCATGTCAACTGATTTACATCCTAGTTTACCAATATCTTTCAAAAGATCAATTACATATTTCTGTTGAAATATAAAAATCTCTCGTCGAAAGTGGGCTACTTCTATGTTAAGAAAATATTTTAATTTACCAAACTCTTTAATCTTGAATTCTTTTTCCAAACATCATTTTAACTTTTTAATTCATTCCCTATTATTCTTATTATTCTCGGCCACTACTATTTTAACCACATAAACTAACAATGCTATGACTTTTCCTGAGATTAAATGTCTCGTGAACAAAATATGATCATCTTGGCTTTGTCTGAATCCAAGATTCAATATTACTTTCGCAAATCTTTCAAACCAAGCCCCTTCAAAGATTGTTTGAGTTCATATAAACTTTTCTTTTAATTGCATACCATTTGTTTTTCATTTGAGCCAAACCTAGTGAAGTTTCATTTAAATCTTTTTTTCAAAATAACCATGTAAGAATACATTCTTGACATCAAATTGTTATAATTTTCATCTAAAATTAGCTGCTAATAGCAACAACACTGTCACTATATTCATTTTTATAATTGGAGCCAACGTTTTAAGATAGCTTATACTATTGGTTTGGGTATATCCTTTGGAAACTAGGGTTACCTTTTACCTTCTAATGAACTATTTTGACTTATATTTCACTACAAATACCCATTTATAACCCAATTGTTCTTTTCCCTCTCTGCAATTTCATCAAATCCTAGGTTTTGTTCTTCTCCGTCTAATCACATTTCTCCCATTCACATCCCTATTGTCTCGGATAATGTTTTAGAAATGACAATACTATTAAGGCCGGTGAGAAAGAATCTATAGTTATAAGATGATTTTTGGACATGAAAAGATTTTAAAATTATTAAAACAATTTATTATGATCGAAATTTTAATATTTTGAATTTTATTATCCATAATTTGATAACTATATTATAAACCTAACATATTATAATTATTTTTATCTGTTTTTTTTTTTTTTTCACAGCGCACACTTGCGTTGTGTGTCTGCCACCTGCCAGTTCTTTTCTAATTTTCCATTTCAACCCGGTCCATGAACTCGCTGTGCTACATTTTATGCTCAACAGGTTCCCTAGGTTTGCCTCTTACCCAGGATCTTCATTAGACGTACACTATTTTAAATGGTAATGTATGCATACGTTTACCACCCATCAAAATAATATATGAAATATATATATGTAGACGCCATTTATATATATTTTTATAACTAATCAAAATAATGATGCGACAAATAAAAATTACTGAAAAGCTTACTTTCAAAAAACAAAAGTTATTCAAAAGTTTTCATTTCCTTTTTATGGTCTCCTGAGATGACTGTACAGTGAATTTTTTTTTTTTTTTATTTTTTATTGTTCCACACTGTATTTTAAAAGATCATTTTTGAATGGGTATGACTCATGGGTTTTCTTTCAATTCTTCTCTTTCTTTGTTGTTGTGAAGAAATCTTATTTTGATTTTCATTTTGTCAATTTTATACTCGTTCAAGTGAAAAATCATGGAGCTTGTATGCATTTTCTTATGCTCTGTTTTTTCTTTGTGGCGATTAATGACTTTTGCGGTGAAATTCGCAGATGGGTCGTTTTATACGAAGCAATTTAGAGAAGGGCGTTCTTAATTTTCACCAAGTGAAAGGTATTTATTCTTTATACAAATTTGTCACAATGTGAAAATGTATTTGCCCTCCGTAGCTTTTTATCCTCTCGCCCATCCTCTCTCTCTCTCTCTCATCTCTAATTTATGTAGTATCAATTTTCAACATCTCCTTTTTCGTGAGGAGACACATCGCAAAGAAAAATTAAGAAGAGGAAAAAAATTCTCTTACTAAAGAGAGATTTCAGGCCGTGTTCACCGTGGAGAAAGGAGTCGGTATTTTTTTTCAAAATTCCTCATTTTATGATTATATAAATCATCGACCGATAAAAATTGAAGGTTCCTATGTGATCTACTTATTCTTCTTTTTTCTTTTCTTTTTTCTTTTTTTTTTCGTTGATACTGCATATCTAACTTGAGAGGGGGATTGATGCCATTAAGCTAAAGCTCATCAGCATCTACTTATTCTTCTTTTGTGTGTGTCTATCACCATCATCCCATGGTCCAATAATAGAATACTAAACTCTCTTAATCATGAGTTTGGATCTTTAAAACAGAAAAAAAGAATAGATATCGAAAAAATCAATTTCTAAATTAAACCTCACAATACTCAAATCAAATTAGTCAAATTATCCGAACACCGATGGTCAAATACAAATATATATATATTTTTTAATAACTCATAATTTACACATACTAACCAAGCAGAGAACATAGACTGTGGCTTAAACCATAGAGCATTATTAAATTTTGAACTCTGATATTGTTTGTTTAGGAAAAAGTATTATTCAGGTAACACATTTCAAAAGCTTGATGCAATTTTACCTTTTATTTTTAAAAATATTATAAGATCATTATTTTGGCAAAGTTTGAGAAAATTAATATCGGTTTTAATTCAAGTTAGATGAAAATAGAAAAATTTTATAAGATAATCATTTCTAGAGGTAAATATGATTTTATATTGACTAAATGAAAAATAACATTAATTTTCAAACAAAAATATATGCTTGTTTAGAGTTGGAAGTCCTCAAGTTTCACAATATAAATTGTGTATAAAGATATTCAAGTAGTGCAATCCAAAAAATAGATAAAAAAAAAAAAGGGGGGGGGAGTTACATGGAGAATCTGCCAACTTTTTTCCCTTTTTATCAAGCTGAGTCCTAAGTATTAAAAGAAAAACTGAACCCTTAGCTCAGAGTAATGGAGCAGCAAAAAGGGTATTAGAGTTAGTAGTCCTGAAGCTTCAGAGAATGTGCACATGCAAAATAGTTCAGTCGCTTGTTCTTCTCAACAAATCCTTCCTTACCAGGCAAAATGGAGAAGAATTTTATCTGCAACTTCCCTCCCTCTTTTGACATTGTCCAACAGCAGTTATGTTTTTGCATTTTTTGCCATCTCATCAACATCTAATTCAACCTCCAGTATTGCTGAATCCATATGCTTTCCATCCCGACTAGAAAAGACCATCAATGAAGCCACAAAAGAGAAGGGCGTGGGGTGAACAAAGCGTGTTAGTAAACCATTTATTGATTCTCACTTTATTCATATCAAAAAAAGAACAGAGAAAAAACACGAGAAATCTAATTTGGGAGATGATATAAATTATTAACAATAATTTTAGGCGATAATTCACTTGCACAAGGCCAAGATCTGGAAAATTTCCATAAAGGCAGCTGACCTGTTTGGCACTGGACCATGGTCCGTGGATGTCCGTAGACAATACATTACTCTGCCAACAATGTTAGACATAGGTACTGGGCCAAACGTCCTACTGTCATAAGCTTCCTGCATCAAAACAATATTTGGAGGGAATCATTTGGATCATCCTATAAATAGTCAAAATCCCAATCCAAAGCATCAAATTTAAAAGTTTTATAAAACAACAATACAGAACTTCATGACTTGATTCTTCAAATCCCACTAGTAGAATTTCAATTAAACAAGTTTTAAGAAAGTTGACAGGTAAAGTGTAGTTTAAACTATATAGGGATTTTGACTAAGATAGCGAAAAGTTGCACCTTGGAATGCCTCCTGCGCTCTGCATCAAATCAGAGAGATTCATTTCTACTGTGAAGGTGCTAACACCTAAAATTATGGAACTTAACGAGTATATTCCCAACAGACCCATTCCTCTTTAAATTTATCCTTTTTTTTGGGGGGGGGGGGGCTATTCATGGAGTGCATGTTGAAAAGCTGCATTAGACTCTGATACATGGTATTCAACCAGGGTAAGAGAAGTACGAGCAAACTGTAATGCAGAAGGGGGTACTTCAAACTGTAATGCAGAAGGGGGTACTTTTAAGTCCATAAGTACTGAAGATGCATGTAGGCATATTTTGAAAATGAAGCTGCTACGGTTTCTTCAGCATGAAAGACACCTGACTGTAAGGATGGCAATGTTAACTTGCCCCGGCTGCACCGCACCACCCTTAATATGCCCATTTGGGGCGCCCCATTTAAAAGCTTGAGGTAGAATTGGGAGGAAAAAAATGTAAATTGCGTTCAGGGCTAAATCTTGGTTAGGGATTTGAGGTCAATAGTCTTGTCTCTCTCACTCCTCTGCACCTTTTAGGAGCCCAAAATTGCTGCTAAGATGCTTTATGCTTGCCTCACAAAAAAAAAAAAAATAAAATAAAATAATTTGAGTTTCTTTATACTTCTCACCCCTCATCCACCGCTCCACATGTTTTAAGTTCTTTCTGCTGCTTCTCTGCCTCCATTTCTTAATGAGACTA
This sequence comes from Dillenia suffruticosa, assembly GCA_033439265.1. NCBI lineage: Eukaryota > Viridiplantae > Streptophyta > Magnoliopsida > Dilleniales > Dilleniaceae > Dillenia > Dillenia suffruticosa. The sequence continues at coordinate 16,496,438 of JAVTVX010000001.1, forward strand.
CGACTACAGAGGCATTCTGGTGGGAAGCCGGCCAACTCCACAGACTCATAGACACTATACCAGGTTATGAGCAATAGCAAGCCTCCAAAAGTTTTAATTATAGATCCGCTATATTCAATCAATCCCATTTTATTAATGTTGAACTTTCAAAGGATGAGACAAATTGCCTGTGCTCTCTACCTTGTAGCAACAATGAGTGAGTGAGACTTTTCAACTGCTTGCCCCTCTCACTATGGGGGCCCCCAACCCTGACCCAAGCCCTTTACAGGCAGGAATGGGAAGACAGGTCTCAGACCCAATCAAGGGGCAGGGATGAGAAGACAGATCTCAGCCCCAATCGGGGCTCTAGGTGGGGATGGAGGTTTTTGCTTGGTGGGCAGGGGTCAGGAATGAGTCAACCCGGGCCAAAACCTGCCCCATTGGCATCCCTACATGATAGAAGTGAGGTTTTTCAGAACTAAAAGTATTAATCTGAAAGCAGAAAAGAATTACTGACAACATATATAAAAATTATATACCTGAGGATTCAAACTTTTATTCTCTGAAAGAACCCAGCATTGTTCTTCTTCAAGAACAAAAGGCTCATCTTTCTCATCTGTAGATGCCATCTCAAATCCTTCAACAGCAGCCAATCTTCTAACAAGATATTTATCCATATTCTGAGGGTCTTTCAAGAGCACAACATCTCCGACAAAAGCTTGCCTGTCAAGACAAATTCAGTTTGAACCAATGACCACTGCAGGAACATCATCCATATTAATGTACTCATAGTTGCTATGTCATGGCTTACAAGGAAAGCAGAAGCCTTCAACTAGACGAATGATAAATTATGATTCTGGCCCTCAATCGCGACATAGAATCAAATATATCAAGTCAGCATGTGTAAAATGTTAGTCCTCTAACAAATTGTTTAATTAAGACATGACTGCTTGTGGACCCGAAGAGACTTGTAAAATACAACTTTATCTCATACGAAAGAAGTAAGAAGAAACGGACTTTTGATTATCCTGATATTCCTTGACCAAAAAAACGTCTAAAGCATCAGAATTTGGTCATAAGAATATCATCCACACTTCTCGCGATGAAAAAACCCATTAGTCATTGCAAATTGCAAAACAGACACACACACACACACAAAAAAAATAAGCTAAGGAAATATGAGATACATGGGCAATATAAAATATATATATATATATATATATTGGACGAGGTAAGCTATGAAAATGACAAAAACAAGGTAAGTAATGGCAACCCTATTAATGTAATATTTTTCCTATCATGATTTTGCCCAGAATTCCTGAGATACATGTGCAATATAAAAACAAGTGATCTCTAGATTCACCAGACTTATAGCACATGGTACAAATACGCTTGGAGAATTTTTGAAAGGTGTCCTTTGCAACCTGTCATTTGCACTGATTTTATTTATAACCATCAACAAGATGAAAGCCTTAACCTTGGATGGAACCTTAGCTTCTCAAGTCAAATTATTCAATGCAAAGGAGGTGCATTCAATCAAAACATCTGTCCTACCAACTGTAGTATGGTTAGTGATGAAAATAATAGTTTTGCCAAGTTCCAAATGATTTTGGACAAGGTAAGCTAACGGACTCTTCAATACTAATAATTTAGCTATTGTTTAAGAATACACTTGCAGAATTACAAAAAACAAACTAGGTTCTAGGCTGTTTCTTTTCTTTGATCAAAATTGGATTAAGGATTTAATCATCATTTACTACTCAACCAGAAATAAATCCACGCCTAGTTCAAAGGGTAACTACAACCCCATATGTATTTTGAGCCCAAACCTGATTAAACCGGTCTAACTAACAAATTTATCCGGATCTGAGAAAGTATGGGTCCATTTCAAATGTTAATTGCACCATATAAGCCAAGCCCATCATTGCCCCCAGTCATACTAGTGGATGTGAGAGAGATGATAAATACATTGGACCAAAAAATCCCCACTATATTCCTGGATTGAATGAAACAACTAGATTTATAATTTCCTTGATAACTAAGAAATGATCCTAATGGATAAATAGATTGCAACAAATGATTTTATTTTAAAGCGTAAGAAGGGTAGTTACCCTAATTCTGCCACCGGCAGTTTACGGACAAGCATGCTTCCCCCTCCCTCTCCTATAATTGGAGCCATTTCTTTTCCCGTATTACAGTGTAGGAATGTTAATCTTGCATGCAGAAAATTCTTCCAGAGAAGATCACCTATCTCTCTCTGGGTGATTCGGCCATTTTCATACTCCTGCATCAAAATGAAAACAGCAAGCTCTCCCTATATTAAATAACTATAGTGCACACATAGCCTCCCACACTACCAAGAAGGGAAAGAAGAGTATAGATCTGCTACTTAAGATAAAGTAGCAGTAAAATACAGAAACACATTGAATGCATCAGAACTAAATACCACTTAAAAACATAAGCAGGTCCAACGGTCATCAAACTCCAACTTCTACAAATTGATCCTGTATACCTTGTCATATGCAAAGGCTGATGAAATCAGAAAAGGATTACATTGATCTATCAGAGGACATAAAGTACTAACATCTAATATTTATGTTAGGTAGGGAATGTTAGTTACGGGCATATTACTCGGAGTTGGTGAAGGGCTTAGATCTATTTGAGACGTGCAAAGATGTACTTTGAGGTACACTACCCTTATAGAAAAATGCTTTCAATCACTTGCTATGTCACTGCTATGGCACACAATGGTCTTCCTAGCATCCTTATGCTCTTTAGCTACTGGAGTTTTCATGGGGGCTTCTTCATGATATGCCAAGCAGGACCTAAAGCTTTGATTCACTGATTTTGGTCCTCTTGTGCTTCCAAGTTTCATTTTTCTTTTTGTAAAAAAGAAAAGAAGATATATTGACAGAACAAATAATTTAACAGAGAAAGGTAAGATATCCTCTCTGAATACTAAAGAAAGAAAGCCAGCAAAAGAAAAGAGCATGAGATCATGGCAAACTGTTCCCTGCTCCTGCTTCACAAGCTCAAATGAGATTCTCTTGACAGCTCCCATTGCAGGACCATAATGATGCTAGACCACAATTTTACCCCCAAAGAATATTGATAGGAAGGCTCTTCTCTTTAAAACTACAATTGTTCTATTAAAATACAATAATAACAGTCATCCACCACAGTTCAAAAGAGTCTGAACACTAGAGAACAGCTGAAACCTTTAGATTCAATTCCATAGAATCTTATAGCTTTTGCAAAGGGACATAATATTCTCCAGAGAATATTATGTCAAAAGGATTGAGAAATCAATTACTGTTAAAAGAGAGAGTCCCAGATTCACAGCCTCAAAGCACATGACACACATGTAAGGAGAAAAAACCCTAGCTAGTCTCCTATCTGCAACATGTAATTCCATGAAGCAATTGAGTCCTGCAGAAGTCCTAATCTTAGGAGTTTATCTACCAAATACCACTTGAAAAGGGATACAGTGGATAACGGTTACCATCTTTTGGCAAGATGTTTCACAAAAAAAAATAAATAAATAACAGAAGAAGGTACTAGAAGTTGGTTTTGACCACACATATCTAACACATTCTCCCAGAAATGGACTCAGCCACCTTCAATAGCTTTAGATTGGGTAGGAGAGGTAACAACATAATACACCTCCAACACTAAGTTCTAGAGATTTGATTAGTTGCAGGCTTTGCATCCCATCCAGTTTCTTGAAGACCAAACTTGTCTTTGCCATTTTCTTTTCTCTCTTCTTTAATTTCTGTTTAGGAAGTCTCAGTTTCCTGCATGTAATTTCCTTTTCTTTAAAGTAATCATCTTTTTTCTGGCAACAAATATTAGGATCAGGTATATATAGGGCTACGAACACTACTTTATCATGTTGCCCACCCTCAACTTAAATCAACATGCTTTAGTATTTGTTTATTTGGATAGAAAAATTTAAGTAAATATAGTGATGGCATCCTCTACAGATTATCCGTAGATTATTAGTAGAATTTTGGAGGCCTAAGACTTTTAGCCCTTGCAAGACCCTAACAGCAAAGAAATGGGACAGGTTAGTGGAGTTTATTTTCCACAAGACTAATCTAGTGAGAGATCATTAACTCTACAGTAAGTGCTCCACAGTTTAATACAGGATGCACGTATAAATGTGTGAAGGAGTTGGGTTCATATTATTTTCTATATATATATATGATGTATGTATATAAACCAAAACTTCACCAACAAGACTGCCAACAAGTAGCACTTATTTTGCTCCTCAAAACATCTGGTATAGGGACCAACTCCAAATACTGCAGTATAACAGCTCTGCCTTCACCAAGCCGGTGGAAAGACAAAATCAATAATCCTTCTATATCCCATTCGGCAAGCGAATGGGTTTAGAATTAATGCAGGACATGCATGATGACCACAGGATTTTCAACAAATGCAAAGTACACATTCCGCTGCACAAAGAAGCAGATAATATGAGTAGAAGTAATTAAATAAGCACAAGAGATGGAGGTGAATACCGGAACATTTATATGTCTATAGAGAGAGATAAATGGATAATTGACAGATGCATATCTTATATCTCTCCACAAATAGTGATGGCATCATCTCAAATGTTGCTATGTTTTAAATTTTTCTATTGAGATTGCATAGTGATTGATAGCACCAGTTTGAAAACCAGTATGGTTCTGAACAAAGAGCTATCAAGGGTTTGGATGCCTCTCTCTCTTTTTGTTTGAGGAACAGATTTCTTTCACTGCCAGTTTTGCTTAGCACACTATCAGAAAATCACTATCCATCAATAAAGGGGATTGGCTCCATTAAGTAGGATAGTTGAATCTTAGAAAATAAATTCGCCATGAAAAATGAGTTTGAGTTAAAAAAATAAAAAAATAAAAAGGAAAAAAGGATTTTAATTGATCCACAAAACGAAGGACATCGTTTGCTGGAAAGGCTACTTCGGTTGAATCCTAACTCAAGATGCAGGGGTGTCAAGGAGGCCATAGGTGTCCTCTTTGTAAAAAAGTAGCACAGACAGAAGATCATCTTCTTCTTCGCTGTGATTGGACTAGTGTTATTTGGAATGTAGTCCTTCTCTTCCCCAGTTCTGATGGATACTCTCAAAGACTGTGCATAGGGAACTCAAGGCGTGAAGGGGTGTGAGGAGGTGTACAACAAAGAAAAAGCTTGTTCAGGTTATTTCATCCCACCATATTATGGTTGGTGTGGAGGGAAAGGAGTAGGAGAGTTTTCTAGTGGGATTGAGAAACCGGAGTAGGAGAGTTTTCTAGTGGTGTTGAGAAACCTATTGGTTTTTTTGTGGATGCCTTCTTAGAGAAATTAGCTTTTTGATTCACTCCTACATCTTTTTCAACCTTTCAGGATGCTCTTTTGTTTATTGACCTCCTTCTCAATCTTTGGATGTACCTCTTAGGCACTGCCTCAATGCAAGGCTTATATATTAGAGATATTTATTTATTCCATTTTTTATCGGGGCAAAAAAAAAAGCACCACCTCTCCCTGCATGCTATGAATGAGCTCCAACTCATCCAACATATTCACCTTCCCAGATGTGTTTTTTAAGTCACCATATTACCAAAGGACTCCTTATTCCACTCTTTCCACTCTTTCAGAATGTGTTTTGACTACCAGAAAGCAAGTAGCATATCCCACCAGGTTCTCCCTCCCCCCCCCCCCCAAAGCCAAAAAAAAAAAAAAAAACCTTATCTCTCAATCAACCTTTTAACCCTTCTTTTAACCATTTTCTTTTATCCTTTCCACAAGATGGTGCCACATATTCTCAAGTCTGGCCCCTCATTACACCACCAATCTCTAGCAAAATCGCATAATGATCAGAAATCAGATGATATAACACCTGCTGGATGCTGCTAGGGAAATGAAAACAAACAACCAGTCCACCCAGGACAAAGAAGGGTTTTCCTTAGCCTGGACCAAGTAAAGCATCCTCCAACACTACACATATCCACCAACTTATTCTCATTAAGAAAGTCTAGAAACTCCAGCACAAGCTCCATCCACCGAGAACTTCTCTTATGTGGATAAAGCACATGAGATCCCCACTGATCACCCATGCATGACTCCATCTGTCTCTAACCACTAACATCTCCTGCCCAAGAGACCTTCTACCCAACCCCTCTTCCAGACCACACCCCCAGGAAAATCCAAAAATAAAAAAATAAAGAAAAAATCTTTATGCTTTGTTGGGAAGAATGAAGAGCCAAACACATGCTGTTTTACTGCCACAACATCTTCCTTCCATAAGACACAAATACCTCCAGCATTTTCAATAGCTCAAATGGACACGCTTCCACCAATTCTACCATTCCAAATACATTGCTTCAAGCTTTCATCACATTTAGCCAACCCCGTCCATTGTAAACATGCAACACCTGATATCCCCTCTTTCAAGAAATGTTTGACCACTGCCTTTTCATTACGATCATTCAGACCCCTCACACTCCATGTAATGATACATAACGATGACATCTAGATCATCAATATCCTTGTTCTCCACCTCCCCCTTTCTAGTAGTCGAGCCCCACAAATCATAAACCATGTTCCATTCTGATCTTTTCAACTCTTGACTACCTCCCATTACCTTCTTTCACATACTTGCTCATTTGGTGTTCTAAGGACTCCAGCCAGCATCCATCTCATATAGAAATTTCAGCAATCTATACTCAAAATCTCCACCGCCACTATAGTTTCTTCCTAACACTTTCACAGGATCTGCTTCACCACATCTACCACCAGCAATCTATCGTCAAACCAACATACAACCGACTTGTACCCTCGTGCACCACAATCTAGAAAGTCCCACCAGACTCATCTATGCCTCGACTCTTAAACACTCCCTAGGAGAAGAGGAGGACTCTCCTCCTCCTTTCTGAAATTCTATCTATTTCTCTGCACCCTCTCTCTCTCTTTCTCCCTCTCTTCTTAGCAAAACAAGCATGGAAATCCTAAAGCCTAATTAACTAGCAGATATGTTAGTTGTAATGTATGGCCTGATTTTGTGTTTTCTCACCCTTCAATGAACCCATTTAGTTGAGATAAAGTGGCAATATTTAATGCTTGAAGGGGCCTGGCCAATACAGACCGGACCTACTTCAAAATTTAATGCACATATATATAATGTAAATGTATACCTCTTAGGGTATGTGTGTGTACCCATAAGCTCATCCAATGAAAGTATGGGGGTTTTTGGTAGATATAGAGTTTTCTTCCTTCTTTCTCCACCACCTCTCTACCTCTTCGATTATAGCGGATACTACTCCCCTTTCTCCGCCTTTGGATGCAACCCTTAAATCTAAATCTCTTTGGATGCAACCCTTAAATCTAAATTTCTTGTATCAAGTGTTTCACATCGTCTCTTTCTTCTACTTTGTTGTTTGAGTGTTTCATTCTTCTATCATTAGTCTCACAGACACACAATGATAATTTATATCTAAATAGCAGGAAAAAGAAAACAGAAAACCTTCAAGATTCCTAAAAGTTCTATTGCACTTGAACAGAGATCAAGAAATCTAATAACAGCCTTCATGAATCAGACCATAACAATCTGCAGCGCTCAAGTTGAGAAGAAAAGCCAAGAACAAATCATAGCACTAAAACACAGCAATCCAGCAATATAAATGCATAAAAGCAGAGAAACAAGATCAACAAAACCAAAAAGTCCAATCCCAACAGAATGGCAGGGGAAAAAAGAAAGAAAGAAACTAACTACTGTCACGTCAAAAAGATTAATCAAGAAAATAGGATGAAAAAATTATGAAAATTCACTGAATCAGCAGACACCCATATTCCAACCCTAATCGAAGAACCTCATAGCATGAAGCAAAATTTTCATTGAGAGAATAAAACCCTTTTGTGGGGTTTAGTATTCAATTAAATTCAAAAGAGACTCAGAAAGCACCAACAAGAATAACCGGGAAATTTTTGTTTTTCCTATGAGAAAGAGAGAGAGACCTTTAGGGATACATAGAGAGAGTAAAAGAACTTGCTCCAACCGTAGCGGATCCAAGTAGTGAATGAAACCATGGGAGGAGAAAAGAGTATCTTTCGAATTAATTCACTTCTTCTTTTTTAACCTTTCAATGGCGGATTCCTCGACCTCAATCCTCAGCCCTCTCTCTCTCTCTCATATTCATAAGCCATGCAATCTGATTGGCCTCCTTACCACCACTTAATTATATGAAATGAAACAGGGAGTCCATTTCCACATAGACCATGTCCAAAATATAAACTTTAATTAACTTTTTATGTTTAAAATAATAAAGCAAATTCATTACTTTTTATTTAATTATTCTCCACGTTCCATCCATCTTTATAAGAATTATTAAAATAAAATAATAATAAAAAAGCAAAAACTCTTATGAAGTTTAATTACAAATTTTACTTTTCCTGAATAGAAAATTTTTTGTAGAGTTAAAAATAAATTTTATATTTTTTGCGTCAATTTGATCTAATTTTTTTTGGTTTAAAACTAATTTAAATTTAAAATTTATGCTAAACAATTTTTTAAAAAAAAAAATTGCTTAAAAACTGATTTTTTAATAAAAACAGAAAAAAAGAGAAATGCATGTGGTTTTTAATGAAAATGTAAATTGACAAAATTATTTATAATTTTTTCCAATATTATAATTTCGTCATATACATAAATTCAAAAAATATCTAAACATTTATGAACATTTAAATAAACCCAATATTTTGTCATATATATGTTCAATTTTGCATTTATGAATTTGATGCTTAAAAATGTATGAATTTTAAATATTTATAAATATTTTAGAATACTTATGAATTTAAAATATTTATTTTTAATTTATGAATATTTTAAAATTACTTATGCAACTATTTATTTTACATGTTATTTATTAAAATTTAAATTGTCTTGCCATACAATTTCTTTAATAAAAAAAGTTTTTTAAAAGTAAAATTGGTAAAGTTAAGTTTTAAAACTTTTATTTTTTACACCACCGCATAAATAAAAAATGAAAACTTTTAATGCAAAAAAAGTTAGACCAAACATACTCTCAAAGAATTAAATTTAGATTTAAAAATAAATTCCATAAAATATAAATTTAAAAATAAAATCTTAAAAAAGTTGAAACTTCCAAAAATACCATTTTGAGATCATTAAGAATGAAAAAAAAAACACCATTATAATAATTTTGCAATTAAAATTTTCATTCAATACAAAACAAATTTTTATGTAATATCAAACAAAAAAAAAGGAAAATACCAAATCTTAAGTTCGACAAACATTTAACTTTGCAATTAGAATTTTGAGGTTGAAATTTTTGTCATTTGGCTATGAAAGCTAACATTCAACATTTTTTTTTTCAGTGTAGAAGTACAAATCACATAAAGCATCACCTTCATGACAATGACATGCCAAAGGGAAGGTGCATTACTTGGCTCCCTTTATTGTGGAGCGCAAATTTTAATTTATATTTTTCTCCTCCTTCCTTTCTTTTTTTCCCATTTCAAGTGGCACAAAAATATTTGTACCATGCTGCACATATGAATTGTCAGCATTGGAAAAATGTGCTTCAAAAGACTACATTAACTCTTCGTGGTAAATAAACTTTAAAAGAAGAAAGGGATCTAGTCTATAATTACAAGGAATGCCGGGAAAAAAAAAATCATACAAAGAATAATCTGAGTGAAGAATTTCAAACAAATGCCTACATCTTACATTCTACAACTGTGCTTTCAATGTTCTGAAAAAACTGCTGCTGTATCCTAGTGTAAAAAAACTCAGTCATAGTACCGAAAGTGAGTCAAGTTAAGTTGGTTGAATTGAGAAGATGGGGATGCTAAGTTTCAGAAGGTGGCGCTAATGGTGTCTCTCCATTTTCCTCGACCGATGGTCTATTCTCCTCGACATGCATCTGAGTGGTTGATGATGATGCACTTATAAGATTGCTTGGAACTGGAGTGTACCTTTTAAGCAGCCTGTCTTTGTTGGCCTTCCACCACTCCTCTGCCTGATTCTCATCGAATCTTCTTTTACTGGATAAGCATAAGACAACATGTAACACACCGAAATAAGATCAGCCATGAAATGTTTTTTGTGGATTAATGAAACTAATTAACCTCAATATCTTCTCCAGATCGCTTGTATACTTATTGAAAGTAGTACATATTGCAGTTCATGTATAACCATGATAATTAAAGAATTACAAAGGTTGTATCAGCAGTAAGCTATAAGACTCCTGGTTAAGAATTTGTCATACAACTAATTAATACAATATTTAATTAGGATGATGATTGAAATTCATTCAGAGTAAGGAACCAGCATAAAAGAGAGACTATATCAGATTAAGGTGTTGAGGAGCATGCAACTTGATATAGAAAAAGGAGGATTGGCATATAACCTTACTAACGTGTGTTTCTTTTTAATATGGTAGTGCTAAACAAGCACTAATGACATAGGAAAGAGTGTATCTAATTCCTATATTTTGCCGTGATGGAGATTAGATGGCTGACATTCAGAACTACTTTACATGCAAATAATGCATCTTCTCAATCCAGCAGAAGGGGTCAAGCACAATATGAACATCCTCTCCCTCTCTCAATCCAGCGGAAGGGCCAAGCACAACATGAACATCCTCTCTCTCTCTCTCTCTCTCCCACTCTCCCTCTAAGAATGATGACCGTATGGACAGAAAATATGCATATCTTACACACTCTCACATACACATGCGAGGATGGATTGGATAGTTCACAAATATGCAGATAAACACACAAACAGTACCTGAATCTGACTCGCTGGAATATCTTAGTACCATTTTGAAGTAGAATGACAGTTACATACACACCCGGTTCAAATTGTTCAATAACTTGCGTCTGTCCCACACTCGTGGATGGTGAAGTCTTCGGTGATCTTGAGTTGTTTTCTGTGTTCGTTTGCACTACAGATTCTTTTGTCTCTGGTAAAGATGATCCATTGCCCTGTGTAGTGGATTCTTCTGACAAGCCTCTAACTCCATTGACCTCCGTATGATCACCCACCATCTGGTTTTGCATTGAATTTTCTTTGGATATTAAAGTTCGATATGTAACCAGAAAGGCCTCAACTTTTGCATGCATGGCTTTAAATGTACTTCTATTACAGGCTTCAGGAGGCATCTTTTCAATCACTTCCATCAGCTGAAAGACAAAAACAAGGACAAGCCACTTAGGATAAGCCACTATTTTCCTGAAATACTGACATAATAAGGCATTTTTGCTTCTTGTGGAAAGGACAGCAAAATATGTGAAAGATTTTTTATGCCTTCTTTACTCAAGGTCTTGTCATACAAAATTTAGCCAAGCAAATATACAAAATACTCCAGCTAAAGTTATAGAACAACAATTTGGATTCCCAGTGAGATGCACCTTTTAATTATGTATGGTGAATTTTACACTCCTCTACCATGGAATTTTCATCACATGTAAACAATGGTGGAGCTAGGGGAGGCTCAGGGTGGCCAACCCCCCCCCCCCAACTCATAATAATTTGTTTTAGGATCTTAGTCAAAATATATAAAAGTATTATTATAATAGTAAATTACCACTATAAATTTTTGTTCATAGATTTTGTTTACGAGTAAAGATATTAGTAAAAGTTATTTGACAGGTGATACATCAAGACATTTTCGAAGTCAAATCATATAAAAAACTAGTAATAGATTTTGGGTGCACTAAATGACTAAAATTTAAACAATTCAACCTGTTATTTGTGAAATGAATTTAAAATTGCATTTCAGAAACCCATAAAATCTTTACACTCAAATTTGTCAATTCAGATATTTAACACTTACAATATTAATTTTGTTACACTAAAAATAATTAGAAGAGCTACGTTAGGTTATTCAATAAGAAGTTTACATATCATTACAATATGGCAACTTCCTTAGAAGAGAGCATTAAAACCATTATGCAGAAGCCGTTTATATCTCTTCTTTTTCTTGCCAATTATAGTAAGATATTTGTTTGCAAAAAATCCAAAATTTATGTTACATACGACATAAACAATACAAATTTGACGCATATGGCAAGACAACACTTACTCCCCCCCCTTCCCGGGCACAAGTTAAAATTCTGGTGTCATCACTATATGTAAATAACCACAGAATTTAGGATAATGTTGACATTCAAGTACCTGCGAGGTGACAGAAATCATGCCATCTTTTGTCACTGGGGAAGTGGACTGTTCTTCAGGCAGTAAAGCTGGTTCCGTGACATTCTTCCGTACTTTCTGCAGCTCATCCTCTTGAAGTTCACACTTCTGTTTTAACATTTTGACCTATAGTGAAGTGGACAAAAATTAAATTCATATTACTGCAAAGCAACTCTCAGTCAAGCATGTCAGACATGAAAAATGTAACCATTAAGTACTTGGTTTTGCAACTTTGACACTTCCTGGTTCAGTACTTCATTTGACCTCTTCAGACTCTCAATGACACCCCTAGTAAATACAGGAGTGATGCCACGTGTAGGGCTCTGTCTCCTCGAGTACGGGGACGCAGACCTGGAGTTGCTTGCTGGTTGAGGTGTCGTAATGACTGGCTTCAAAGCATTCTGAATAGCACTAAGCGAACTTGGAAAGGCAATATCTTTAAGTTGCTGAACTGCAGGAACTTGAGAAGCACGGACAATAGAATAAGAATCAGGTCTGGAACCATGCCTCATAGACCTGACCTCGAGGTACTTGATTGGCTCCGTTGTTGGATACAGTAGAATACGTGACGACTTTACTTCTCCTCTATCCATTCTTTGACTTACTGCAGCGGAGCCAGGAAGGGCAGTAGGTTTCCTAGATAAGGTCATGGTTGTACCAGCTTCAGAGGCTTTAAGTTTTGCATAACAAGAATCACATACACGGTGTGGCTTTCCTGGAGTTGGAGCTAGTGCAGCTCTCAGCGCCTTTTTAGAACTGCAAGCATGGCAATGGACCAGTCCACAGTTATAACAGTTGTGCCTCTTTCTTGTAAATCCAAATTGCTGCCTACAACCGGAGCAAACTGACTGATCTGCTCCGGAGACCCATTTATGAATGCATATACTTGCTGTGAAATTGGAGCCACACGAAATGCTCTTCACATGCCGATCTTTAAGTGCTTCAACTAATGTTGGAGATTTTCGATCTTCAATGTCCCCATGTCCTAATCTTCCATTGGCACCTCTGCCCCAAGTAAATACTTCACTTCTTGATGTCAAGACAGCAACATGATTTGCCCCACATGCAATTTCTTCAACAAATTCACCCACCAATTTGTCTTGCACCAAGCAAGGAGACTTTCCATCAGCCTGCGGACTACCCAACTGACCATATGCAGTACCTCCCATAGTGAAAACATGACCAGATGTTGTGAGAGCAACTGTCATGCTATGTCCACATGCTAGTTGGTGGAAGTTGTAATCAATGAGAGTGGAGACACAGGTTGGAAGCAAGTAAGCATCCTTGCTTCCATGACCCAAACGATTTTTGTCGCCATCACCCCAGGTGAACAGCTTTCTGGATGAAACATTTCCTCCAACCTGGCTCATTACCTCCACAATTGCAGCAGTGTGCCATACTCCACATGCAACCTTGATAGTCCTTAGTCCATTCAGCGAATTCACTTCCTTTGGATATGAAACACTTTCTCTATCTCCATGGCCCAAAACACCAAATGTTCCATCTCCAAAGGTAAATAGCTTACCGTTAGAAGTTGCCAGTGCTGAGTGCCAACTTCCACATGCAACAGATAAAACTTGCAGTCCTTCTAAAGGACCACAAATCCTTTTTGGAATCCAGTGACTGACATCATTGCCATGACCGAGAAGTCCAGCATTATAAGTACCATCACCCCAGGTAAATAAGTCACCAGAAGTAGAAACAGCAGATGTATGGTACTCACCACATGAAACAAAATCCACATTAGTAACTGCAAGAGACTCGACAAGATGAGGACGACAATAATCCTTTTGAATTCCATGACCAAGTCTTCCCCCAGATTCTTCTCCCCATGTAAAAACTTCACCTTGCCTCGTGACAAGGGCAACATGTCGGACGCCACAAGCAATCTGATGAACATCAAGAACCACACTTGACTCTAGTGGCTTAGGAACTAGAATATCCAGTTTTGAAGGATATATACTAACGGATCCATCATTACTAAGCCCATCAGACCAAACCTCTCCCCACACATAAACATCACCTAAAGATTCTATATCATCTGGTCCAGAACCTAGACTTGAACAGCTAGGACTGCTTGAAACGCTAAGTCGAAAACCATCTCCAGCAGAACTTGGCCTCATTTGCATATTTGCTCGCTCTGACCCAACATCTGAGCTTTCAATATCACGACTATTTAAATCAATAGATACCCTACTGCGGGTAATACTAGCAGTGAACCCTAGTGCTGCACCATATGTACGACCACTTTGAACTGATTCAGCATCATCGTTAAACTGAAACGAGAATATGGAAGTGTTAAGTTATGTGTTCCCAACCAGTACTATGCATTTAACATGCACCTAACAGATCATTAGCTGGAACTAATATATTGTACATAGAGCTGTAGAGTGCTACAAAGTACACAGGATTCAATATCAGAGATCAGTCACCAACACCCTCACTAGATCAAATAAGAATCATGTAGGAAAGTCTTTGCTGATCAGGATGCAGTGAAAATAACCCGTCACCCTCAAAATATTAACCTGGAACCTGTTGCACTAACTGTAATGAAATACAATGTCAACAAGATCATGCTTGTGTCATACTACTGACTAGCTATATCTTATGTCACCAGATGACGCAAATTGCAGTCCTTTATTAAAAGGAGATGCTCATGTGAGACCACTAACCTCTTTCTCCTTCAAATGAGTAGCTGGAGATGAGCAATAACAATGAATGGAAGAGATATCAGAGACTCATGAAAATGCTAGAGTTCAGACTACAAACATAATGTCAATTAAGTCATTGTAGTCCTTTCTAAGGTCCAAGCCTAATTCCTTTTTCTTCTCTTCACATTTCATTTTCCAAGTAAATGAAAGATTCTATAAGTTTGATGATTTTCATACTCTTCTTCTTGCCTTTATTTTTTTCAGATGGTTGCCCTTACCAATTATCATGTATCTTCATAAATTAAATTCGTATTTCTTTTCTGCTTAAGAGGACCTACTGTTTTTCTCTGTTAAACCATAATCCAAAGAAACTCACTATAGGTGATAACTTAGCAATATTTTGTAGGATTAAATTTGGAAATGCACACCACAACATCAGAACTTTTGCAAAATTTCATGTAACCAACGGAACAAAGTTCACCATAATCCGGGATCAGGGACACAATTAAACTAAATAGAAATCTGAAATGAAGAACAGCAAGCTGTGAAAACACGGACATAAACAAATATATATTTTGGGACAGAAGACTCACGTCAGGAATTTCACTCCTCGTACGCCTACTACGAAATTGTCCGTCAGATATTAAAGCCTTTAGGCCAGCAAACCACACTTCTGCCTCAGCTTTATCCTTGCAAATCTATGGAGCAAAAACTCTTAGAAGCAATCGCTAGACTGTACTCATCTTCCAGAAGTCCTAAAATCTATTTAGTTGCATGTATCAAAATTTGAATGGAAGGTTTATTTTCACTAACCAGATCAAGTGATCTTTCACCGTTGTTGTATATTAGGGAAAATGACAGATAGTCCTTTTCAGGGCGCAAATATCTTCTAAAGACAGCCTGTGGAGAAATAGCTCAAGCTGTCAATTCTTTTGTAAAATATTTGTTCCATTTAGAACAGAGACATAAATAAATATTAAAAAATAATAATAATACTGGAAATTGAAAGAAAGATTAACCCACAGTTCTTTGTCCTGGAATAATTCGGCTGACCAATGATAACTTTAGATTCCTTTCTTCTCCACGAGAGTACCAAATAAGTGTTGTTTCATCCTGTGAATATATTAAGTTATAAATGTTAGTACGAGAGGCTTATGACTTACATAAGTAAGTAGCGTATGACTATGCATTAATGAATGTATCTGCTTTGTGCATCTTTACACATATGCAGACACACACATAGAGACATCCACATTACTAAGAACTAGAAGCAGACAGCTTGTTTCTTCTGGAATTTTTGGATAACTCCTCTTCTTTGCTCTTCTAATTTAAATTCTTAGTCTACTGATTCTTCACTATACATAAAGCATTTATGCTCATCAATCATTCTCCTTTTTGTTTAACTTAATCACAATGATGTATTATTATGTAATTGCATTAGGTATCACCACCAAATAAAAAGAGAAGGATGGTCGTATATATGAAGGAAACAGAACTTACAGTAGAAAGTCTGAATGGGCAGAACTTGGGCTTTCCTTGCCGGCTATACTTGATTAATTGTGAACCTTTTTTCAAAGCAGTTATTGCCTTCAACAGAAACAAAAGAGGAAAATAAACAAAAACAAAAAAGAAAACAAACAAACAAATTAAAAGCAGCAAAGATTCATGGTAAACCTATCCCAAAAATATCAGTTACAAGGTTGTTGAAGTTCACAACCCCATGATGAAACAACCCCGTAGTCAAGAATGGCATATTCACCTGATGACCCTATACTGATGGAGCCACCTGTTAGATTAAACTGGTGGAAAAAGTCATGATTATATTTCATCTTTTAATATCCTCGTTCAACATTTTACCGATAATAAATTTTGAGATCCTCAAACGGGTATATTGAAAAGGATCAATGGGGTCCAATAAGTTTTGAGCTTTCAAATTTCTACTCCAATATCTGGTGAAACAACAAACTATTCTAAAACATAAACCGATGAAGAAGGGAGTACCCGCATACTTTCATAAGGTTCACAGTCCATTATGTCAAAACTAACAGTGTCCAAAATTATGGAGTCTTGGGATATAAAGAATCCAAAATAAGGAAGGAGTTTTCTCCTCAAACAACTCCATTGTTTCTTCTCTTTACCATAATCTATATGACTTGGTTGACATTCATTGGATACTTGAGCTACACCCCACCACCTTGATTGTCATAAAAATTTCTCTTAATGGCACCAATGTCTTCCATTACATGCACTATTAGAATGATTATACAGCTACTTCCTGGATGGGATAAATACAGACACTGCCCTTTCACGGTGTACTTATAAACTCATTGGATACAAAAGGCGCGCACACCCAAGAAGCAAAGCCAAGTACAGGCTTAACCTCCCGGAAGCAATTTTCAAGGTTTTGAATTTGGACCTTAGTTGGAGAGAGGTACATTTCTCAAACTACCTGGACATTCCAAAATCGAGTTGATCAAAATTTTTAATTTTTTGTTTTTATTTTGGAAACAATCTTAAAATTTCCTATTTATGGAAAAAAAACTTGAAGCTACTGATAATAATTTTTCAAAGGGTCAAGCTATGATGCGAATCATCCTCTCCAGAATCCAAGCTTCAAAGACCCTTCTCTTTCCTTGTTGCCTGCTAAGTTCTTACATAAAAGCCGCCAGTACAGACACCACTAATGACAACGTTATCGAAGACATTGCACTATACATCGACATGGCTAATTTTTCTAGACGTGTCTGAAAAAAAATTTAAAAACAAAAATAACAAAATCGCGAGACAAAATAAAGAAGTGGGTCCCGGGGAACACCTGCTCAATGTCACGCTCATTAGTATGGCTAAGTGGATCTGCCATTCCATCTGAGAAAATTTCTGGAGAACAGCACAAGGACAATGACCCACTGCATCAAGTGCCTTGAACCCACAACTAGTCTTCATAGATAACTTTTCTTCTTTGGCCTATCATTAATTTCTTAAAATCCGCCCACAACAACTAATTCAACAAAATCGAACTTGCCATTGATCAATCTTTAATGATCAAATCGCCTGTTTTTCTTTTTGGGAGGGGTGGGTGGGATCGAAAGAGAAAGCATGTTGTTGTGTGTGTGATCAGGAGAGAGAGAAAGAGAGAGAGAGAAGCGAAAACAGGGCAAAGTGCCAGATGTTTAGGAACGTTTGCAGCTGAGACTGGAGAATGTGCGACTTTCCCGCGCTCCCTCGCTTGCCTCCACGACCACCTCCACCATTCTCTTTTTTCATTTCTTATTAAATAAATCTAAGACACGTGTTCAATTGCGAAGCATATGGGCCAAGGGCCCACAACGTAATTTAGAAAATCAATTTTTTGTTATTTGATATTTTGGACTTATTATATTTTTCACTAAAATTAAAAATTTATAATACATAATTATATGTACTTCGTAAATTGATTTGAATTAAAAAAATTTTACAAAAATATAATTATGTTTAATAATAAATTTTCTATTAGAAAATCATGTTATACTTTTAATAAAGAAAAATCAATTTTTTAGATAAAGGAAATTTATGTTGTATTTTCTATAAAAAATCACATAATCATTATTAAAATATCATTGAACAAAACAAAGATATCGGTTAAAAATATATATCTTTCATGATATATAATTTGTGAAAGCAATCAAATAATATTGGACTGCACTACCTTTTAAACATTCTGTATTAAATCAATTTATTGGATATTTTACCATAAAAAAGTATTTAAAAAATTATTCTTGTTTTTAAAAAATTGTATCAATAGGAAAGCTGTGTTAGGTAATCTATTGACGTAAAATTAAAACAAAAATTTATATATAAATCTTTTATAATATTGTGTTAATATTAAGTTGTTTCCCGATAGGAACGTGTTATAGGATCCAATTGCAACGTCTCAACAAAAATTGTAACATCTTCATGAGAATTTGGATATAGCGTTATATAAGTGAAAATTCTTATGTCCTAAGTTGGATAAGAAAAAAAGTATAGGATTGAAGATGGTATTAGATTTGGAATTTGGATCCCACGAATCCTTGTTGGCAAAGTTATAGAGGTAATAAGTATAATGATTATGAGAAAAATTAATATGTTGGGCTTACAAGAGATGAAATGGATAGATGAGATGGTAAAACATAAGAAAATTCAAATGTTTTTTAATATAACATATTTTAAACTATGGTACAAAGGAAAAATTAAAACAAGAAATGAAATATATATTATTGTAAATAGTTCATTGAGGAATTAAATAATATGAGTAGTTAGAAACTGAGATATAGTTATAACTTTTAAGATAGTAATAGCAAAAGAAACTATTTATATATTTATCATATATACAGCTCAAATAGGATTAGATGAACTTACTAAACAAAAATTTTAGGTGGATCTAAATGAGATAGTACAATAAATTCTACAAAATGTGAGGATTTTAAGAGGAGGATATCTGGGTGGAGGATATCTAAATAAGCATGTAGGAGAAAGAGAAAAGAAATATGGAAGGGTACATGTGGTTATGATCTTTGGGGAAAAAATGAAGACAAAAAAGTCATTTTGAATTTCGCAATAGCATATGAGTTCAACATGGTTAATGCATTTTTTTGGAAAGAAAAAAAAAATCATTTGGTTACTTTTAAAAAAATGAGAACAATAAATCACAAATTAACTTTCTCATGGTTAGAAAAAGGGATAAGAAAACTTGTAAATATTGCATAGTCATCTCGAGAGAGAGTTTAATCATCTAATATAGGTTAGTGATATTGGATATGCATATCAAATGTAGTACTCATAGAAGGAAAATGTGCATAAATCCCTAGAATTAATCGGTAGAATTTAAATGATGAGAAATAAAACGCTTTTAAGAAGAGAGTGGGAAAACAAGTTTCAACTGAAATACATACCGATCCTAATATGGTATGGGAGAAGACAACACTTTATATAAAAATGGTGACTAACAGTGTATTTGATGATGATACATAATGACGTATACCTTTAAACAAAAAATCTTCATGGTGGAAACAAGTATAATAGAAAATAAAGACAAAAAGAACTACCCATGAATTACTAATAGCAAGAAAAATTTAGAGACCTATGCAATAGCCAAAAAAAAAAAAAAAAAGGCAAAAGGAGCGGTAAGTGAAGTAAAAAATGAAGTTTTTAAATATATTTATCTACAGTTTGATACAAAAGAACTAGAAATTGATGTCTATAAAATAGATAAATTGAGAGAAATGAAAATAAAAGATCTAATATAAATAAAATGTATTAAACATGAATCAAATAGGGTGTTAATAAATAATGAAAAAAAAAACGATAGAAAATATATTTTTATCAACTATTTAATAAAAATCAAGAGGATTAAGTTAGTTTAAATGAACTAAGTAGATCAAAGGGGTATAGAAATATAAATTTTTATCAGATAATTCAACTCTCATAAATTGAAGATATTTAAGAATAATGAAAAATAGAAAAACGATTGGATCCGATGATATCCCAATAGAAGCATGGAAGTACATGGGGAAACAAGATATTGGATGACTTAAAAACTTATTCGATATGATGTTTTAGATAAAAAAACGTAGAAAATATTTTTTTTTACTTTTATTTAAAAATATGAATGACATACAAAATTGTGCAAATTATAAGGGTATTAAACTAATAAATTATACCATGAAGTTTTGAAAAAAAGTGATTGAAAGAGGTCTATAAAAGGAGACCAATGTAATTGAAAATCAATTTGCATTTATGTTTGGAAGGTTGATGATGGAAACCATGCACCTTCTTAGATAATTAACTGAGAAGTACCAAAAAAAGAAGTAAAACTTACATATGATATTCATTAATCTAAAAAAAGTATATGACAGAGTTGTTATAGAATTATGTGAAAAATTCTAGAAATGAATGATATAAAAGTTGTATATATTAAAGTGATTAAGGACATGTATAAGCATATGATAATGACAAAAGTGAGGACATCAAGTAGATTAATCATAGAGTTTTTAACAAATATAGGGTTATATCAAGGGTGTGTGTCAAAACTCTATCATTTATAGTAGTTATAGATGAATTTACCAAACACATCAAAAATATAATATCATATTGTTTGTGGATGATGAGACACTTGAAATAGTAAATGCTAAACTCAAATTTTGAAGGAAAACAATGATAGTGAAAGGATATAAACTCAGTAGAGAAAATACAAAATATATAAAATTTAAGTTTAGCGATACTAGTGTTAGGCAGATAATAATTAAGATATGAGATGATAAATTATCTATAAGTAAGAGTTTTAAATATTTATGATCAATTTTACAAAAAGATGAAGAGATTGATAGAAATGTATCACATAGAATATAAATAAAATGGTCGAAATAGATAAGTAAATTAACTATTTTATGTGAACGAAAGATATCTGTAAAACTTAAAAGGGAATTTTTATAAGGGAATTTTTATAAGATGATGGTTATATCTATTTTATTGTATGGATCTGAATATCAGGTAATGATCCAAAAATACGAGCAAAATATAAGAGTTGCGGATATGCAGATATTAAGATGGATGTATGGATACACATGGATAAACAAAATAAGTGTATTAGAGAGAAAATATAAAAAAAGTTGGGATTATATCTATCGAGAAAAAATTGAGAGAAATATGATTGAAATGAAATGGAGACGTATATAAGCGATCGATAGAGACTTTAGTTAGACGGTGCGAAACTATAATAAATACTTATATTAATCGAAAAAGAGGGAGATATAAGAAAAATTAGATAACGATAATAAAATATAATATGAATTATTTAAATATATATATAAAAATATTATATAAGATAAAATATAATGACGTGAGAGTATTTAAATTTTCAATTCTATTTAGTGTGGTAAAAATATAATTATTATTATCATAAAAAAATAATAATATACGTAGATATACGATATAAAATAAAGTATAATAATTAGGGATAACGTATGTAGTTCATTTTCCCAGGGAGTATGAAGACTTGTTTGTTGTTGATGAATTTATCTAAATAGAATTAATATCACACGAAGATGGGAGGATTATCCGTCCTTCACTTTCTTCAGAGTTACTTTCTTCTGAGCGCCCAACTCTGAGTATTCAAAAGCTCTCTTCTGCGTACGCGGGAATATAGAAATCGAAGAAAATTCAAACCCAAGTTCCAATTATTGGCAGAAACTCTTATAATTCACTTCCCCTCTTGCCAAAATTCCCCTAAGACTTGCCTTCGTTGCTTTTCTTTGAATCAGCTCCGATGGAATCGGCTCTGATTTCATGGTGTTTGTTCTTCTCAGTGTTCTTGTTCCATCAGCAGACCTTTCTAATCGGAGTCTTGGCACGACCCAACACTGATGAGGCTTACGTGACTCTATTGTACGGCGATGAATTCCTTCTCGGAGTCCGGGTTCTCGGAAAATCGATTCGCAACACTCGATCTACGATTAAGGACATGGTTGTTCTTGTCTCTGATGGAGTCTCCAACTACGCCAAGAGTCTTCTTAGAGTAAATTGATCTTCATTTCATTTGAAATTCAAATCTCTGAATTCCATCGATGTATGCAAATTGTTTATGGTTTGTTTATTTGTGGTTCTGTGTGTGTAGGCTGATGGGTGGATTGTGGAGCAAATTAGTCTATTGGCAAACCCTAATCATGTGAGCCCTAAGAGGTTTTGGGGCGTTTACACCAAGCTCAAGATATTTAACATGACTGATTACAAGAAAGGTAATTCTTTTTTTTTTTTTTTTTTTCCTTCTAATTTTTTAAACCCTTTATCAGATACTGCTTATTGGAATGGGAACTTTCTTTAATGGTCCAATTTATTGTTGCTTTTTTCCATTTCTTCACTTGTTCTTTATTAGTTTAATGCAAGTATTTATGAAAAATGGGTTACTTTAGTTGACATTGGTTTGCTAGCTCTGACATATTATTACTTGGAAGTATATTTATTACAGTAGTTGCTAAAATCCCGATAGTGCCCGAACTTCAACCCAATTTGATGATTCTATTGTTGGAATTGCATGAGTAGAATCCTTCTGTGAACAAGTATGTTTGGTAGTTGAATTTATTGTCGCTGTTGCGGCTTCTTGCTATACTTTTGTCGGTTTGTTACAATTACTTGAGAGAAATGGGTAGTTTTTGCTGGTATAATTTTGTTAAATCATGATCTTTTATGGTTGTTAGAATTTTAATCGATTTGTTTTGGATCACACTGGGATTGAACATTAAAATTGATCCGAATGGTGCACAAGTTGTAAAGCTGTACTAGTAAAATCAGGATTTCACAAGTTGGAGATATCTTCATTAGCAAGGTTGTTAACATGTCACTTCCACCTAAATGATCTTACAATTTTATAAATGCTTTGATTTAAATTTTTACAGAATTTCCCCTGATTCTATTTATCTTGATTTTAACAACCATGTTCACTTGTCCGATTTCTTGTTTCTTTCCCTACTATTTCCTATACTGTGTTAGTTAGGTCCACTACCTAAGAGAAACAAGTTATTTTTTGTTGGCATTAATTTGTTGAGTCACAATCTTGTCCAAAGTTTGTGATTGATGGATTCGAATGCAACTATTTTAGAAAAGGAGTGATTTTTATATCAGTGAATGATTGGCAATGACTTGAAATTTCGGTGCTATAGATTAGCATTGACATTGTTATAGGCTGTCTATGCATTTTGTTGAGTTATTACTCGCCTTTTGGGTGCAGTGGTTTATCTTGATGCTGATACTATTGTGGTTAAAAACATTGAGGTTCTCTTCAAATGTGGAAAATTCTGTGCAAATTTGAAGCATTCTGAGAGATTGAATTCAGGTGTCATGGTATTGGAACCATCGGAGAAGGTTTTCAATGATATGATGAACCAAATTAACTCTTTGTATTCGTACACTGGAGGTATGACATTTTTCTGTTTATTATGTTTGATAATATATTTGATTACTCTAAAGATGATTCCTCTCATGCATTTGATTGAAGGTAACATTTCTTTGTGATAGACTGATGGTGGATGTAAATAAAATTGCAAAATGCACCATGAGGTTGAATCCAAAATACAGCTTATGGATGATAAGTCTTAAACATAACTATTATGTAGTAAAGAGGGTTGGAGACCCAGAAAGTGACTACCCTAGTGCTTCACTTTACCATAAATGTGCTCCCAAAAGTACTTGGAGCCATAAAAAATGTTGTTTTCTTCAGCCACACAAAAATGCCCTCTGTTTGGAGCCTGTAGCTCTACTAAGACAGAAATTGCTTTTTCTCCCTTGAAAGTGAAAATGGAAAATATGATTAAGAAATTTTAACTTTTAGTTAAGTATGCGTTCGAATGAAACCACATGCAAATAACATTTTTGGTATAAACATAATGAAACTGACCCCATTAATTTCAAAGTGCTCAATTTTTATCAAGGTTTTGTCGATATCATCAAAATAGATCGCAATAGTACAGTAAATGTGTCCTACTTAACATCATGATCTATTACATACATATTCTTGTACACAATATACACAGATAACTGTTCTATCTGCTTAAAATTTTTATGTTCTCTCCCTTACATCTCTTCTCTCCTATATTGGTCTCTCAAATGACCAACTTTAAAATTTGGGATTAAGGCTCATTTTGTTGTTGTTGTTATCTCTCCCTGACATCCTTTTTATTAACAGGAGATCAAGGCTTTCTGAATTCTTATTATGCTGACTTTCCCAATGCCCCTTTATTTGAACCAAACTTATCTCCTGCTGAGCGGAATTCTAGACCAGTTCTTGAAATGGAGCGACTCTCTACTTTATATAATGCAGATGTTGGTCTTTATATGCTTGCTAACAAGGTATTCAAATTGATCCATAACAATATTTTGTTTTTAACTAATCATGGATTGATATAATGTTGTTCTATTGCAACGCAGACATCATTGGTGGGATACTAATAGCCTTCTCACCCGAGAGTCGGGGTAGTTTACATGTTTGGTTTTGTTTTCATAATTTTTCTTCCAAAAAACAAATAGACACCTTAAATTCATCGATGGTACATTAATATTCTGAAACTTGAACGGTTGCAAATTTAGTTCAAATCGTGATAGAACTAAGATTACGTTTGTTGTTTTAGAAATGTTACAATCTTATAATATTTATCAGCTTTATGTTGGATGTTTGCCTAATTATTTTTGTTGGTTACTATATTACTCAATGACTAAATACCTATTTGGTCTAGCTTTTTTCGGTGTTAAAGCCATATCAAAGTTAAAAATTAGACCAAATAGGTTCTCAAAAGTTGTTTCTGAAGAACCAAAAAAAAAAAAAGAAGCTTCTTGAGGAACTTTTACTCGACTACTTTGTGGCCTTTTTTAATGAAAATGTAAGAGGACAAAATTGTTCTTTGACTATTTCAAATTTTACAATTTTGTCACAAAAAATAATTAAATAAAATCAAAAAATATTTTGTCTCATATATGTTTAATTTAACTATTTACGCAATTGTGCCTTAAAAATATATAAACTTTAAATATTTATAAATATTTTAAAATATTTATGAATTTAAAATATGAATATTTTAGAATTATTTATGAAATTACTTGTTTTAGGTATTATTTCTGAGACCTTAATATATTGCCTTTTTGTTGTAATTTTATCAAGTATTAAAACTTATTGTTTTGATGAACAATCTACTTAAGTAAAGAGATTTTTTTTTTTTTTTTTTTTTTTTTTTTTTTTTTAAATTAGCAAACAACGTTTTACTCAAATTTTAAAATTCTTATTTTTCACACTAACTTATAAACCAAATATAAGAGTTTTTGACTGAAAAAAAGTTAGGCCAAACAGGCTCTAAACCTGTAAAAAGAAAACGTAGTTGTATACTTATTTTTACTAGATCTTGGTTTTCAGCCTCTTTGCTGTTAGTCCTTCTAATTCTGTCTGTTTTGGTTGCAGTGGATGGTAGATGAGAAAGAACTTTGCGTTATTCACTATACACTTGGCCCCCTTAAACCATGGGACTGGTGGACATCTTGGATAGTGAAACCTGTTGATGTCTGGCAGGTATTTACTCTTGTCTCTCGCCTTTCAATATAGCCTTTTTTTTTCCTGGTTTTGCTATTGCTTTGGTCCAGTTTTCTCCATTTTGTTGGTGGTTATGTTTTCAATCTTTTCTATTTATTTTTCTTGGTATTTGGTTTGAATTGTGATAATCTCTTGGACCACTTGTTGGCATGTTGTGATATTTTGTTGCAGTCATGGGGGGATGGTTGCTGAAAATAGAGCTTATGCCATGCTTGTCATAGAAAAATTTTGGTGAATTTGCTGTGGTACTCTTAAATGCTGAAATCTAATAATGTTTGGTGATGGTGCAGGAGATCAGGCAACAGCTTGAGGACTCTCTTCCTGGAACAGGAGGTGGCAGAAATCCTGATGATCTTCTTATAGTTAACATTCTATTTTTGCTTCCATTGGTCTTCCTAGTTTTCTGTTTCTATCAGTCAAATCTCCAAGTCAGTAGTTTTTGGACCATCTTGTTCTTTGCACCAATCAAACAACTAATTTTTCATTTGGATTTAGTAGCTTTTTGAATTTGGTGCAGTGGCGGGACCCGAATTTATTTCTGAGAAGTTCATTGCATAATCAGATTAGGAAGATTTATTACAAATTGAAATCAGGTGGCTTACAATCTTATGTTGTTCTCTCGTCATCATCAGCTGTCAATTCTTACCAACAGGTTTTACTCTTCATATGCTGCATCGTTTTCAGTGTTGTTACTTGCTTAAACCTAGCCATACTGATCCCTGCTATGCTGCTCTTATGAATTTGTGCACTGACAGATGCAAATATTTATTTCTTCTGCATATGATAATCGTTCTATTTTGTTTTCTTGCGACAAATAAATCTTCACTCCTAACTGATCAGTTGTCATTATTCTACTACCTTTTTCTCTTGTGAAACAGTCCTCAAGTGGTCTGCAGTCTAAGATACCGTCTTATTTGGGGGGCTTTTCCATTGCTATCTGTTTTTTGATTGCTGTGGTGGCAATTGGACTCTCATTTTCTATAATACCTGGGCAAGTGATGCCATGGACGGGTCTGCTGCTGATGTATGAGTATACATTTATAATCTTTTTTGTCCTTTTTGCTGGTTATCTTCATCTAGTACGTCGGTGGGGAAAATTAGTGGGAACTCAAGTTGGTTCCTCTTCTTTGCGGTCTGATAGTTTGGATTATGATTCTGGGAAAGGTTTGTCAAATAAGTTAAGATGATAGTTAAATAACTGGCAGAATCATTTTTAGAGTTTTGTGTTTAATGACCTTTGTGTGTTTTGCAGGTCATCAACGAAATGCATCTTTGTGCGATGGAGCCACATGGTTTTATGGATTAGGGATGGCATTTTTGGCTGTTGTTGCCCCTTCTCTGCCTTGCCTATTTGGAATTACAGCTCTGTTTCTCAGGTACTTCATATGGTTTGAAGGTTTGAGTATTGGTTTTAATATTAAATAACTGCGTTCTTATTTACTGAAATTTGTACCTATAAAATATGCTTGTCTCACACTGCAAGTGTATGCCTGCGGGGTGGGGGGAGATGTTGCTTCAAAGTGTGCTCACATGATTCCAATGAGAGGTAAATTTTACTTGAAGTTCTCTGAAAAAGAAACCATTTGGTACAGTTTGATGTACTTCTATGGTTTAGTCATGCCTGAAGCTATGTAAGATCAACTTGGAAATTAGTGATGCATATGTGAAACAGGGGTAGTTTAGCAGTTGTAATGCAGGAAAGTTTATAGGAGTGTTGTCAAAGAAGTGACATGGAAGATGGCATTTTGTTTTAAATGAACTGACAAGGCTTCCATGGTTGATAAAATCAAAAGTCCTTTAAATGATAGTTATAGGAAGGACTTAATTACTTTGAGAAACTCTTGATTGGAATTATTTAATGGACTATTTATTTTTCTTGCACGGTATTCTTTATTTCTTTGATGTAAGAAGGGTTGAAACCTGTGCCACCTTTATAATACCTGTTAGACTATGGTAAAATAAAAGAAACCCATTCATCCTCTCATTTTTGGAGCCCAACTCATACACTTATCTACAAAATTAGCCTTGGGATAAAATATCAGCACCACACTTACATTCCTGATCCCCACTCAACACCTTTTTGGGGGTCTTTCGTACATAGAGGAGAATCCTTCATGATTGAGTGGCATTCCTCTCAAAGTTTGCCAGGACTTCAGAAGCAGTAACCAGCCAGCTACCAGGTCATCCAGTACAGTCACAATGAGAGCTGTTATGCCAGACAGACTCATTTTTTAAGTTGCATATGCCAACTAATCTTTTTCAACTTTTGACTTCTCAAGGATTACAGTGTTGAGGAACCTTCTCCATTGCCTTTGAACCAAAAGGCCCACCTTCAGAGGCAGTCTTACCTTTGGTAGACCTTTTCAACTTCCACTTGCTGACCTTTGCTGTGCGCAGCATTTCTAACTTTGCCTCAAACACCTTGCTTCTAGACTCCTTCCAAATAATTCTCTCCTTTCATACTAAGTTCTGCCAAGCTACCAAAGGGTCAAATTTCCAGTCCCAAGCAGTCCTAATAAAAGAAGCATCCAGGCCTACCCCATTAAAGGGGATGGTAGGAAGGTGTTTGAGGCCTCATAAATATGGGAGTCTGACAGAGTGACGAGGGGCGCGTGGTTTCCTTGAAGTTCATGAATGGTGGGAATACCCTTTTTGTGGGGGGCTTTTGTTTTGTTTTTGTTTGTGGTTTTGGTAGCAGTAACATCAGCTAACTACAATATTTCAGTTTCTTAAATCTCCCTCCCCTGCAAAAACAAATCTTGGAGTTGGCTCCTTAAGTAGCTCACAATACCTATCTGCAAAAATAGAGTGCGGGGGGGGGGGGGGGGGGGTGAGCAGAGCAGCCATCACCACCAAGACAATTTTTTTAGGTCTGAGAAAGAACAAAAGCCCAAACACAACAAACACGGCCCCCAACTGAAAAGAGCCTAGTGCCAAAACAGCTGATACGTAAACCAAAACAATCTAGATGCACAGAACTGAAGTTAGCCAAAAGAACCAGAGAGAATTCACAAGACTCAATACTAGAAGCGTAAAACCAAGGGTAGATGATAGTCACAGTTGTGGGCCCATCCGTGGTTCCGGATCCAGATATATTTAGATTGCTAAGCTAGTAAAGATTAGAGGTTCATATATTAATCCTTTTAGCTCTTTCCTTAATCCTCCGGTTTCATGTGTTCTCTGACTACACTTCTGTCTACTATGGTGTGTCAGTGTTTACAGAATTTACAAGGTGGTACTAAATATTTAATCCAACATCTAAAGTGTTATGACACTAATATTGGTATTTATCTTTGGATTTCACTTTTCCTCTTAGTTTAGGTTGGTGGTTTACAAAGATAGTGTGGAAACTTCATTATGAAATTGGCCTATTGAACAAATTGATGTCAATTTAATTTCGTATCTTGAGTTAGACATGCAAAATCCAAGTTTTATGTTCGTCATTTTTGTTCATTTTTATACTTGTAAGGTTCTGAAACATGTATTACTTACAAAAGCTTGGGGATGTTGAACAGATTAGGTCTGATGGTTGTGGGAGGTATAATATTGGCAGCTTTCATGACATATGCTGCAGAGCACCTTGCGATAGGTGCATTCTGCAGAGGCCTTGAGGATAGGGGGACACAATGGAACAGAAACTCATGCTCATGTTGATGATAGGTGGCTTTTTTTTTTTTCATATTTTTTTTCCTGTGTAATATATTCTTCCCCTTCAGTTCAATTGTATCATATCAATGAGCACCTCTTTTAGGTTAGGAATTAATTTCCTGAGAGGGTTTTTGCTCTTCCTATTTCCAGTATTTCTGGTCCCCTCCTCCCCTCTGGGATTTTTCCGACTTAACTTTTGTCGTTATACCATTATACTCTCAAAAACTACATAGATTTGCACAAAAATTAAAAGAAGAAATGTCTTTGAATGGAATGTGATGTGATTTGTGAGGGGGAGAATTCAACAAGGTAATGAGAAGATTTGTGCGAATACCTTAGAACGGAGATTAACAGAAAAAAGAATGAGCTCACAAGTTTGGATACAGCAATTTCACCACCAAACAAAAATACAGAGGTTCAAATGGATTTACCCCACTTAGAATTCATTAAGTGATATGATACAGAAACCAAATGGTATGCAATAGAATTGCAAGAGAAAACTCTTAATATGATTCAGTAATGGGTTGTCTTCAAAAGAGATGAATTTTAAGTATAAATAAACATTTGTTCTGGTGAATTTAAACTTTCCAAGTACGCTTGGGACAATGCAGAATCATAACTTCTCTGGAGTCCTATGGCATTACCTAAAAACATTGAAAGTTAGTCACATTGTCAAAAACTGACAATCATCGGCATTTGATGCTCTTTGGCCTGTATCACTTTATTTTAAATCTGTAAATTCTTCAAATAGCAGTAATTTTCCATGTAATCATGGTAATACATGGCGTATAGTGATTGATGGATGCTGGACATTCCTCTAGAAATGCTTCAAAATGGCCTTATCCTCATTTGGTTGATGTATTTTTTTTGGGTCAACGGCACACTTTCCAATCATCCGATATCTGAGGTTTTGTCGTGACTAATCTGTATCGATCCGTTTGAGATCTCCTTTCAAAAAATAAGGGTTTTCCTAATATAGTTATTTCATGTCTAAGTCACGAGTAGAATTTGTGACTTTGATTAAAGGGTCGAGTGATCTATCTACTTGATCAACTGCACACGGGTTTGGTAAATGTATAATTATTGAGTCTCGGTTTTGGTTTTGAAATTTTATCGTACGATTTCACAGCAGTTATTTAAATCAACGTATAGTCAGTTTAGTAGATAAAAATGTTAAATTTTTCGATCAAATTTTGAATTCAAAACTTGAAATGAAAAATATTACGTTGAAAGAGTTATCCATAAATTGAACTCGATAACGATTGGAGTAGATTAATTAAAATATAATTTTGAATATCGATTGAGTTATAAAAAAAAAATAATGGACATTAAATTTATTGGATATGCTAGAAGTTCCTAAACCACAAGCCACAAAAGATTATCTTAACGTGGGTTCACCTCACAAAGAAGGTAGGAAACTGTGGATAGAGAAGTTTGAAGTTCGAGGATGGAACGAACCTCACCCTCAATGGTGAGGGAGGTCCATCTTAACTATCAAGTTTTGATAACAGCAAAAGAAAGACAGATCACTGGAGGTGGTGCAACAATCTCAACAAAAATGCTTCTGCACAAAACTTTTTATCATGGGCATCAAAAAATTTAAAATTAGTTGGGACTTAATTACTTTTTCCCTCTAACACTAAATTTCTTCTCTCTTTCCAAGGGAGGGGAAGCCATGGACCTTTGGGTTGAGACGCGAAAACTGGATACCTCTAAGTACGAAAAACAATCGAAAGCAATAGTACAACAGGCTGCATTTTGCATCAAGAGGCTATTAATACAAGAATGAAATGGAGAGGCTATTAATGAGAAAAGCAATAAAGTCTACAAGAGAGCAGCATATATACTCGGAAAAATGGGAATAGCAAGCAAATCTCGCTGCAAAAAATACGTATGTCGCTTCAAAGAATTGCTCAAGGCACATGGATTGATATGTAAAAGAATCTCTCTGGTGTGCTTCTCTTCTTAAACTCTTCTAATATACTAAGATGCAGAGTTTTATTGCATTGGCATCTGGAAAAAAAGTCCAATTTAATTGTATGATGTGAGACAGCACTCAAAAGATTGCAGGGTCTTTGTATCTCTTGAATGTGTTCTCAATGTCAGCCATTACTTCGGGTGGCAAAGGACGTTCAGTTGTCACAAATGCATCAATGTCTTCTTTCAGTTGTTCAACAGAAGTAGCCCCTATTATTGAACTTGTCATGAATGGACGGTCCCGAGCAAATCCTAGAGCAAGCTCAACCGGAGAAAGACCGTGCTTTTTTGCCAATTCAAGGTACTCAATTGTTGCTTCCTGAAAGTTAAACTATAGCACATAAGCCCATTAATAATGAAATATCAAATTAAATTTTGACAACAGATGGCCATCGGGAAACAGCATTGACATCCATCTTGATTAATGGCTGCAAATCTAGTAATTCAGTCCCGCCAGAGATAAATAACAACATACCCTAGCAATAGATCTGTTGTATCTTTCCATGTAGCCAGGAAAGAGGTTGAGCCTTCCCTTCCTTGCAGCTTCAGAATTGATATCTATATATTTGCCTGTCAACGATCCGCCACCTAATGGGGAATATGCTAATAAGCCAATATTGCAGTTCTTTGGATGACACACTTCAACAAGGTCAACTACAAAAGGGTAAAAGATTAGTTAGACATATTAAGGTAGGATTTTCCATATGCAAATGTAAATAAGTCCATAGTGATATCTTGTGCATCAATTTTATGAATCCAAATCCCTCTATGGTTGCTGGTCTATTAGGAGAAGTCAAAAACATGTTGAAGTTTTGTGGGTACTTCATCACATCTGTTGATTAAGCTGATGAGATGTATAAATGAGCCCAAGTGATAAATTCTGCGGAAAGCTTTAAGCTAAATATGATCATATTAATCCGCTTTCAGGAAAAATTTACATAGTGGATTGATGGGCAATTAAGGAGAAAGGATGATCAATAAGACGAAATGGTTGTCGTAAGGAAGGCATGTGCAGGCTGATGAGTGGAATCTAAGACTAAGTTGCTGCATGAAAGATGGTAGCTTTTGTCAGGATTTAAAAGCCTAGAATTAAATAGCACTCCCCATGATTCCATTTTAATTGAACATATTTTGAAGGTTAATCATCAGTCCACAACTTTCAAACCCAGATGACAGTAAGAGAAAATCTTGCCTTCAAAACGGCATCTAACTAAGAGACTGTAGCTGTTCTGGATGCTAACAATCTTTGGTAGTCCTTCAACTTTTGCTGCTTGAACAAACTCCATCACTCCATACGAAGTTTCATTAGAAACACCTATATAACGTACCTGGATGCAAAGCAAACTCACATGACAATTGATAATATATAGCAACCAACAATGCCATGTGAGGTTGACTGTCATTTAATACTTGAAATTTTGGAATCTAAAAGCATTCATTTTACAGAGTTGATTTTCCCTCTGGTATTTATTAGGACATTTGCGAGCTATATTTGTTTCAATAATTCTGTCCTTGATTACAGTAAGAACAGAGAAATTTTTTGTTGGAATTTTTATTAAAAAAGAATGCCAGCAATAGAAATTTGCCAATGAGATAGGTACCTTTGCTGTTCACACATCTTATGACATGATATAATATTTAACTAATTGTACAAGTAATTAAGCAGATCATTATGAAGAATCTCCTTAATATTGCTTTATTAGCTCATAGCAACTGGCCTGAAACCCCAAATTAATCAGCTAAATGGATCTGAATTACTTCATTATAAGCTGGAAATATTTGATCCTATTGCACATTCCACAGCCACTTGTAATGATTTCACAAGCTTATTACCAGCAAAGCAAGGCTATTTATTTAAACAATCCTAGTGTTTCTCATACTAATAATTTATCTTGTTCTAGATATATGTACTACCGCATGCATTTCATTCATGGCTTCTTTTTTTTTTTTTTCTGTTTTTTTCCTTCCAGAATCACAAGAATGCACAAAAAGAGACTGAAAAGGTAGCTGAGAAAAATTTCAAATGCAAGACAATTACCTTCCCTTCATCAATAAGCTCTTGAAAGGCCCTGAGTTGCTCCACAAATGGCACACTTGGTCTCCAACTTGAGAAATCATACATAAGTTCACCAAATAGAGGTACATATCGATCTGGCCTGGATCAGAGCAGTATATTACACTTCCGAAGACTGCATTTCATGTCATTTCCAGTTTAAACCTAGATTATGCAAATAGAAGCTCCAAAAAAGATACTAAAATGAGCTGTCAATCTTTGCAAGGCCATCTAGACATCCATAAGAGTTGAAACAGATAACTGTAAAGAGCTTAAATCCTCTTTAGAGGTTCAAAAGTAATTAAAGTGGCACTTGCCCTGCTGAGTAATACTTGTCATATTTGCAGCAACAATATTTTCATACTGAAAAAAGTCTGTCCATGCTACTATAAGAGAAATTACAGATTTCAGTTACCAAAGATGATTTTAACCACAAACCAAAACAAAAAAGGGGAAGTGAGTTGTATCAATGTATATAGATGAACATATGTGCGACACAAAGCATGCATGTGTGTGTGTGTCTGTGTGCAACCTTGATAGGCTGTAAGAGTCTGCAGAGAAAATGGAGCACACAAAATTGTCCTTGAAGCCAAATGTGTTTAAGCAAGCATTGGAAGGGCCGGATTGATGGAGGTCATGCCCAATAGTAAGAAGCAAGAAGGGGATAGAATGTCTCTAAGCTACCCTTCGAGGGCTAAATAATAGGGTGCCAGCCCAGGACAAAAAGTATGTAAGAAAAGACTGGAAAAGACTAAGAAGATCTAATGGTAATTTTATAATTAAAGAAGACAGGTAGTCAAAAAGCTCTCAAAAGAGATTTCTTAGAATGCACCAAAGAAGGGGAGGAGAACAATATTGACAGGAGTTGGATGCACCCCCTTCCCTTGTTTCTCCTATCAGGCTAGATACTAGTCTTGATCTCCTTGGATGGAGTTCAACCTATGATGGTTGACGAGAGTTACCAAGCCCATGCATCAAGAAGGACACTTATTGCAGGATATCAAATTGAATTTTCAACTGTTACTCAAGAAATCGAAGTACTTCTGACAAGTCAAACAGACATTTGACAGATATCTGAGGGTTGCTTGGATCACTATGGATCTTGGGATATGATGGGAGTTTTCTAACATGAGAACAACTTTGCCAGTTTGGATATGGGAATTGAATCTCTCAATTCAAAATCTTCATGAAAAAGGTCTTATTTCAAATTGATGACTATGAGAATCATACTCATTGTCTATCTCCATGTCAACACTAATTGGCTGCCACCACATCCATGCTCATGACCTCACGTTCCTCATAGTTACTCCACACACAGACCATAAGCTGCTATTGTCACCACTATCCTCCTACTTTTGCTTGTCTCCATCAGCTTGCTGCCATCAATGCTGTCATCTCTTCCCATGGTGTTTGTACAATAAGGAATAAGAATTTTCCAAGTTTGATGTTCATATTTCTTACTTAGTTACAAAATAAAGCAAAAAAGATCCGAGTAGCATTAGGATCTAGCAGGGTCCAAAGATCAAGCTTGTTTTCATTTTAATGTACAATTCTAAAAGTAAAGCATCATTCCTTTTCTGCTCTTCTTTCAGTGTTTCTCAGGGTTGCAATGGGCATATTGAACATCATATTTCTGTTTTGCAAATGGAGATATTTTGTGGTTGATAGATTTAAATTTTTTTGATTTTTGATTTATTTATTTTTTTTGGTTTAAGTTTTCAAATGAGTTAGGTGAGAAATGCAGAAAGAAATACTGGAGGTATTCTTATAAGTTTCTCATCTCCCTGAGCCTGTTGAAGTCTGAGTTTTCCAGCACCAGGAAAATAAGGTAAATCTGATTTGGAAATCAGGAAATTTGAGCAGAACACTACAGTTAGTCCCTCAATGTCCTTGCTTTGCACAAAATAAAGCAAGATTTGGAATTTGGCATGAGAAACTAGATTATTTATCCAATGCAGTATAGAAGGTATGTGAAATATCATATCCCGGAACTTATTCTGGCAAATGCATCAGTCCAGCAATTATACTTTGCTGGTATGGTCGCAAGCTAGTGGTGGAGCTTTA
Organism: Dillenia suffruticosa; assembly: GCA_033439265.1. Lineage (NCBI taxonomy): Eukaryota > Viridiplantae > Streptophyta > Magnoliopsida > Dilleniales > Dilleniaceae > Dillenia > Dillenia suffruticosa. The sequence goes on from JAVTVX010000001.1 coordinate 16,532,089, forward strand.
ATAATGAAGTATCATTTGGATCTGATCAACCGAACTGGGAAGAAATTTGCAAGTAACACTGTAGAGGTCAACAATAAGCTGATTGGACCTGATGAACAAAAGTAAACATCAGAATACTAGTCATTTCAAACTCACCAATGAATTTGCAGTAAGTCAATGTAATCAGTGTTGAGACGTTTAAGGCTTTTCTCAACACTTTCTCTGATATTGGCAGCATCAACCCGCAGAGCTTTTGCATTGTCGCGTAGATAATTTGATCGCTCTGAATAACCACACACTTTTGTTGCCACGATAACCTAACCATGACAATATAGAAAAGAGGTAAAGCTTAAGATCTTATAGTTGAATGCTTTATCCCTAGAAGCTATTTGTTTTGAACTTTCACATATCAAACACAGAAATTAGGACCTAAAGTGTCATATATTTTAACGAAGAATTGAAGGGATAAAGCAAACATACAGAGAGTATTAAGCCAAATCCATCACAACTTTGAGATGTGTCACACAATTCAATCTCAAGGCAGTAATAAGACAAAGAGGGTTCTGCTTATATACTGCTAAGACCACTAATATTTAACAGAAAGCAAGTATAAGCTTTACCTATAAAGACAAGAATAAATCATGGTTGCTTCCTTATGCCAAAGATTTATTGGAATGAAAGGTGCATATTGGTTAGCGATACCGAGTACAGATCCTTGCTTGTCTAAATGTAATTAAATGTAATCAAGGCTCTACTCAATACAAAAGCTTATAAAGATCAAATCTTGGGATAACAGATTTAATAGGAAGCAGGTAAAAGCTCTACTAAATTCAAAATCAACCAGAATTTTTCATGCTCTAATAGTGAAACTCCAGAAACAAAACGGGCTGCTTCCTTGTATACTAAATTTCTTGGAATGAAGGGTGCATATTTGTTTCAGAGAGTGAATATTTTTTGGATTATATGCACTTAATGAGGAAGCTTAAAAAAGAATAATAAAATCTAGTATCAGAATGTCAACATGTTTAAATCCATAATAATATGTAAGATATGAAGTCTCTGATCAACCAGTCATTTCTTGCAGGTTCATGCTATTACCTTATCACGAGGTTGAGACTTTAGCCAGCTAGCAATGTACAAGTCTGTCCGTCCTTGTGTTTCCTTCTTCATGGGTATTGGATACTGCATAGGATAAAGGGGAAATTAAAAAGATTTTCTCCATTAAGCTTGTTCGCTAGTTACTAATCCATTGGCACGTACAGTAGTAGCAATTTTTTGAAGTCATCAACAAAGTAATCAAAAAGTTAGAGATGTGAATAAAAGTTGAGGAGGCCTTCAAGGTGGAAGAGGAAAATTTTAAAGAACTGATGCTAGGGAAGGGTGCAAAACAAAATCCTAAAAAAAACTTAAAAGATGAGGGACCTGCAAGGCTCACAATATTTCCACCTCCATCATATCAACCAAGCACAATATAGTAAACCGTAGTTTGACCTAGTGCTGCAATTTCCATTTTATCTTCTACCTCTTCCTTTTATTTTTATTTTTATTTTTTTATTTTTGTCCTTTATCCATTCTTCTCATCTACAGACCAGAGTTTACCACCATGAAGCATCATTTTTTCATTCTGCAATCTGTATGAAAAAGTGAGTCTCGAAATGATTCAAGTGTAAATAGTTTGATTTCCTGCATTCAAGTGCTCTGTTTAATCACTTTATTTTTGGTTAAACGTTTACATTGGATACATTCCATTTTGTTACGTATATGATTTATTATAAGTCAGATCGTGGAGATCAAATTTAAGAGTTAGTGAGTGCACTACAGCAACAAAGGAACTTACAGCTTCAGCAGTGTCTAGAGCATTGATTCCACGATCAAATGCATAACTAAGCATGTCATGAGCTTCTTTCTCTGTATTTTGCTCTCCAAATGTCATCTGAAATGTTTGTGTCCACATTAAATCATAAAAATGGTACAATAGTCTGTTATTCATTCACAATGTTAAAGATACAGAAATCATTAAATACAATTGCATACCATTTTTCTTTATTCTTGAAGACACTATTTTTGAAGATCATTTTTTAGAATTATAGAAGGTTGTGAACCAAACAAAGTAAAGTGGATGTGTATGAATTGAGTACAGAACTTTTTAAGTTAATACCAAATCATGTAAAATTTATCTATTCAAATTAAATGCAAAACTTTAGGTCGCATCATAGCCAGGGTTAAACAAAATCCCAATTTGACTTATACAACTTTACAACTCTATGATTCAAGAATCAGAAGAAAACAAAATCTATGCAATTCTACAGTTCGTTTCAATGAGCCTGAAAAAGGATCCGGGGCACAATCCCAATTTTAATAATGTTCCCTTTTAGTACGCCAATTGTTAGGGGAGTTTGAGGAGAAAGAATGACATTCCCAACAACTTGAGTGACATGCTAGCAAGACAACTTTAACCTAGATTCTTTTGATGAGGAGATCGTGAGCCTTACCACTCGGTGGTAACTTTAACAACCGAATAAGGATTACGTCTATGCTCAGCTCGCAGTTCATAACCAATGTGAAATCATAAGAACTTGCCTCTTCTGTTATTACCTAGACCTAGTATATTCCCTCTAGCACCTTGAAACCTTTGACAGGAAATCAAAAACATTTCTTATCAATCACAATATTGAATTTTCATAGAGTATAAAAATGACTATCATGAATCCTAATTGTTCAAAACATAAAGGAGTTCAACAACCTCAGTTAACCTTCAACTAGATTTTGCTCTGTGTGCATACCATATTATTGTACAACTTATATGCATGATTATGTCAAATATGTTGTAGGCATTATCAGTCTAAACTGCAGAAAATTCTCTAAATACACACATGCACTTCATAATTAGAAAATTGAAAGGCACAAAAATGCAAATTTCAAAATTTTGAGAGAAACCCATTACACTTAAACTAGAAATGGAGAAGTTAATTACAGTTCCAAGAGTAATTTCACTGATGTGAAGGTCAGAATCCCCAAGTTTTCTGTACTGCAGGGCTGCATTCACTCCAATTTTGGCAGCAATTGTTCTCCTCCTTCTTCTACTATAATCTGGTAGTGCTGTCAATGATGATGGCAATGAGAAGTGCATCAGTTTGTGATGAAAATTTTTGTCATTTCCACTGAGAAATGCTGGCACCATTGTAGAGCTAATAGAAGCCATGACAGTAACACTAGAGGAGAGACTCTCTCTCTCTCTCTCTAGATAGAGAAAAGATTGATAGAGAGAGAGTAGCGACTCTATTTCTTGTTCTTATCACCAAAATGGAAGTGTATGAATTCTGGAAGTGAAGGATTCTTCCGTGGCAGCAGACAAGCCTTGCACTCGGTCTTCAACCATCAACACCATCCGTTCGAGGATAAGTTAAGTAGCGTATGCTTCCAACATTTTTTTTTAAAGTTCAATAATTAATTAAATAAATTTATACATTTTTTTTAATAAAAAAAACCCTCTTATTTGAAAAACAAAATGATTACAACATACTATTAATATTAGTTTCCCATTGCCACATGGTTCGAAATACAATTAAGCACAAAGTTAGTTGTTACCATTCATTTGAAATTTAAAATTAAATTTAATAATTAAGAAATAAAGAAAAAAGGGTTAAGAATAATTCGACACTATTGGAAGAAATTTGAATATAGAAAAATATAATACTATAAAAGTTTAATAATCTATTACTTTAATAAAATATTAAAATATATTCAATTTATATAAAAAAAACTCAATTTTGTAAATATAGAAACAAATAAAATTAAATATTTTTAAAATCAAAATCTAATTTATTTTATTTTGATGTATAATTTATTTTAACGAAATCAAATATTATCATAAATATTTTACTCAAACTCAATATAGTATAATAAAAACTATTTGAATTTAAAAAGATGATAAGTGTATGTTGATATGATGACACGTAAATGCTGACATGGTTGAAGAAGTGATATTCACTTTAAGACACGTATGTTGATTGAGCAATTTGTGATCAATCAGAGAATGACATATGGTAGAGCTTTGAGAGAAAATAGTAAAAGATCAAAATAATATCATTTAAAGTCATTTTCAATATTTGAACAATAGGATCCGACTGATTGAACCAATGATTTTAAGGTGATGCGTGAGAGAGTGTGAGAGACTTTTTTAGGCATCTGATAGCGCATGTGTTCCAAACACGTCATCTTAGAAATATTTGAACATGAGATATCGTATTAAAAAATAAGAAATAATAATAAAATATTAAACTTTAAAACTCCGTTGATTTAGTAAAATATTATAATATATTGAATATATATAAAAAATTTATTATTATAAATATAAAAGTAATTATTAAAAATATAGAAATAAATAAAATTAAATATTTTTAAAATTAAATTAATAATTAATTTGATTTTAATAATAAAAAAAGATATTTTTATAATATATGATAACTTCTAGAGATACAATATCTTTATAAGGGATAGAGTTATTCAATTGTTTTTTCAAATTTTATTTTATTACTATTTTTGATACTATACCAATTAGTATTCGAAATTATATTCGACTAATTCGGTTCAAGATTTACAGTTGTCTTTTTAGAAAATTACTCTCTCAACGTAATTTGTTTCATATTCACGTCATGAGTTAAATTTAGAATTTTGATTAAAAAATTTAATAATACATATATTATATCAATTTACCATTGATTTTATTACTATTTTTTTACAAAGCAGTTTACCACAATTTTTTTGGTTGAGGGCCACGGCCCAAAACACGAAAAGTCAAAACCCAAGAACAACATTCCAAGCACACGACGGTCTTAATCTCATGTAGAACTCTACCACAAGGGCAGGCGCAAGTTTACGGTGTAATGTAACAGTTTGGATCCTAGCTGCTTGAACAAGAATGCAGAACTGTGGATGCAGAAGTCTACTGCTGTAATATGGATAGGAAATGAATGCTGTTGGAGTAACGAAAGAAGTAAGAATTGAGAAGATAGAAGGGAGAGGGAAGGAAGAAGAAGGAGAAGAGAAGAAGGTTAGAAAAGAGAGACAGAAAGCAAGAGAAAACTTTATTCATCAACACTACTTCTGCCATTTTTACAAGTATTTATAGTTGTCAAACAAATTCACTAGCTGCTGTAGTTAGTTAATGCTGTAGTTGATTCTGTTACAATTCAGTTGCAATCCTAATTACCTCTCAACTACCTAACCGTAGCTGTTGTTCATTACAGTTTCCCCCTCCTTTCAAAAAGGATCCTTAACCTCAAGGATTAAAGGTAGGGAACTGTGCTATGATGAAATCCTAGTCCTCCCATGTAGACTCTTCAGAGCTGAGATTAATCCAACGAATCACTGCTTGTGTCATTGGGTGATTATTTCTCCAAATGACTCTCCTCTTCAGTATTGTTTCTGGTTCAACAAGAGTCTGTTTATCTGTTCCCAACAGTGGTAAAGTAGATATAGCAGATTGGTGTGGACCCAACTTTTTCTTCAGTAGAGATGCATGAAATACGAGATGTATCTTTGATCCTTCAGGTAGTTTGAGTCTATAGGCAACTCTCCCAACTGTAGCTATCACCTGAAAAGGGCCATAATACTTGGAAGAGATTTTTAATTGTCTCCTTATCTTGATGGATTGCTGTCTATAAGGCTTTAACCTTAGATACACCCAATCTCCTATTTAAAATTCCCTCTCTGAACGGTTCTTATCAGCATAAAGCTTCATTTTGTTTTGAGTTTGAGCCAAATGATCCTTGAGAATTTGGATCATCGCTTGCTTATCTCTGATGAAATTCCCTGTTGCTAGAGTTGCAGTATCCATATAGTGACCCAAAGGTATTTGTCTTAGGGGTGTTATGACACCCGGGTCGAGTTTGCCGAGTTTGTATTTTTCGAGCTCGAGCTCGAGCTCGAGCTCGAAATGTCATCGGGTGTCAACGGGTAATGTCGTCGGGTAGTATCGTCGGGTAGTGTCGTTGGGTGGTATATATAATATATTTAAAAAATATACCTAAAAATATAATTTTATATATAATTTTTTTTTTAAAAATATATATAATTATATATAAAATTTATTTAAAAAAAATTAAAATATTTCGGGTAGCTCGTCGAGTTTTTGAGCTCAACACAGTTGGGCTCGAGCTTTGACCGAGTAGTGTCACGGGTACCCGTGACACTACCCGGTGTTATTAACACCCCTAATTTGTCTTGGTTGATATCCATATAAAACCTCAAAGGGAGTCATTTGAAGACTATGATGGAAGTTAGTGTTGTACCACCATTCAGCTAGACTCAACCACCTAAACCACAATGCTGGTCTGTCAGATGTCATGCAACGAAGATAACACTCCAAGCATTGATTTAGTCTTTCACTTTGCCCATCCGTTTGGGGGTGATAAGCATTACTAAGATTAAGTTATGTCCCTATTAGCTTGAACATCTCTTACCAAAATAAATTTGTAAAAATTCTATCCCTGTCAAAAATAATCGAATTAAGCAACCTATGTAACTTGAAGATATGATCCAAGAACACTTGCACTACCTTGGCTGCTGAGTTAGGATGTTGTAGGGCTATGAAGTGACTGAACTTAGTGAGTCGATCAATGACAACTAAGATGGTGTTGTATCCTTCAGACTCAGGTAACCCCTCAATGAAATCCATACTAACTTGTGACCAAAGTGGTTACAGAAGTCCAGGGTAAAGAACATTCTCATGTTTGTTTCTCTGACAAAAATCACATTTTCTCACAAACTTAACCACTGTATCTTTCATGGAAGGCTAGTAAAACATAGACTTCACTATCTGCAATATTCCTTGTTATCCAGAATGTCCTCCCATAGATGTGTTATGTAATTGCTCCATAATTTTTTTCTCAGCTTCATACCTTTTCCAATCAAAATCTTTTTCTTATACTTCATAAATCCATCTTGAAAATTGAAATCACATTTAGTGTCTGGTTGCAAAATCAATTGGGCTATTAAATTCTGACACTTCGCATCATTTTCATAACCGTGAATCACATCATTGATCCATTGTGGCACCACTGCAGAGACTGACAAAACCAAACCTCCTTCTTGTTGCTCCTCCTCCTGTATGTCTCTCCTTGATAAGGTATCAACAATCCTATTCTCAGCTCCTTTCTTATATTGAATTTCATAGTATAATCCCAATAGCCTAGTTAGCCATTTGTGTTGTATGGTATTTGTTGACTTCTGCTCTAGTAAATACCTCAAACTCTGATGGTCTGTTCTTATTATGAAGTGATGGCCTAGCAAGTAATGCCTCCATTTGGTTAATGCCATTACCACTGCCAATAACTCCTTTTCGTATATAGACAAGCTTCTGCTTTTAGAACCCAAAACCTTACTTAGGTAAGCAATGGGCTGCCCTTCCTGCGTGAGAACTGCTCCCCATCCATATGAGCAAGCATCAGTCTCCACAATAAAGTGTTTGGATAAATTAGGCAACCTCATCATTGGTGCAATACACATAGCTAACTTGAGCTATTTCAGCTTCAGCTGACCAATTAAACCCATCCTTCTTAAGCAATTCATTCAATGGTCTCGAAATGATCTCATAGCCTTTTATTAATCTCCTATAATAGTCTATCAGTCCTAGGAAACCTCTGAGTGCTCTGATAGATGTAGGAACTGGCCAAGAGGATATACATTTTGTCTTCTGGGTATCCATTTTCACTCTTTTTTCAGTGATTACATGTCCTAGATATTCTACTTGAGATTGTGCAAATGCACACTTAGATAGCTTAGCAAACAATTGATAATGCTTGCTCTTAAGTTCTGAGCATGAACCATAATGTTAGGACTGTAAACTAATATGTCATAAAAAAAAAAACCAACAAAAACTTCCTAAGATGTGGCTTGAAGACATGGTTCATTATAGATTGAAAAGTGGTCGAGGCATTTATTAACCCAAAAGCATAACAAGCAATTCAAAGTGGCTATGGTGAGTTTGGAATGCAGTTTTCTCAATGTCAGAAGATTTCACTCTGATCTGATGATAGCCTGATCTTAAGTCTATTTTGGAGAAGACTTTTGAGTCATACAATTCATCTAGTAGTTTATCAATGTTGGGAATGAGATACCTGTCCTTGATGGTGAGCTAATTTAATTGTCTATAGTTCACGCAGAAATGTTAAGAATTGTCTTTCTTTTTGACCAACAAAACTGGAGAAGCAAAGGGACTATTACTGGTTTTTGTTATGCCTTTATCCAAAATTTCTAAGAATTGTCTTTCTTTCTTGATGGCTTGAGCTTCAATGGTTGAGAGCCTGGTTTCAATGGGATTGAATGGTCATGCTACCTTTCAGGAGGGACTGTAAAAAATTCTTAGAAGACATCTTCAAACTTAGACAGTATTAGAGATATAGTTTCTGGTAACCTAGCATTTTGACCTTCTGAATTGAGTATGAGTGTCTTTGTAATTGCTGTTTCCTAAATTTCTTGATTTCTTTTCCTTTAATCAACTTCATTAAAGGTTGTTCAGCTTTCCCTTCCAAAATGACTTCATCCTCTTCATTAAAAAATCTCCCTTGTAGCTTCTTAAAATCGAAAGTAATTGGACTATAGTTATACATCCAATCTACTCCCAATATCGCATCCTACCTTCCCAATGCTATTATTCTCATATTGAAAGAGAAATTATACCTTTATATTTTCCATTTCACATTTCTAACTCTTGTAGTACTCTTGATTTTGCTTCCATCTGCTATTTCAGCTTGTAGGAGTTCAATTGGCTCTATAGTCAATTGTAGATCATCCACCAATTTCTCGTGTAGGAAGCTGTTTGAATTTCTTGTGTCAACTAGGATAGATACTATCTTCCCATTTAATGATCCTTATAGTACAATGGTTTGTCTCGATATTAAGTTAGATAAAGCACAAAGTGATGCCTCCAGTGCTTCCTCACAGTTGTTATCCATTTCTTCCCTAACAATAGTAGTTTCTTCTTCATTTCCTTCTTCTGTTACTAATAAAAAGTTCAAGTGTTTGAACTTATATTGATATCCTGGTACAGATTTCTCACTACACTTGAAGCATAAATTGTTACTTCTCTGGTATTGAACTTCTTGTGGAGATATCCTATGAAACTTGTTGTTATTGGTATGCTCCCACTGTGGTTTCTTACGGAAGGTTATCTCCTGCGGAGTAGTGGCGGTAATTGATTCAGTATTTCTTCCTTTCTTTGCTAATTCCAGGGATTGCTCTTGCAGATTAGCAATTTCAAATGCTTGTAAAAGAGTTTCAGGTTTCATCATTCTAAGCATGGATTTGATTTCCTCCATAACTCCACTAATAAAATTTGAAATAAAATAAGATTCTTGAAGCCTTGGATTCTTGATCAACATGTTGGCCCACAATTCTTCAAACCTTTCCTGATACTCTGCCAAAGAACCTTTTTGCTACAACTTATTGAATTCCTCTACCTCATATTGCATTCCAGTATTTTCAAATCTCTAGCTTATCATTTTTGAGAATTCCTCCCAACTAATCTCTCTCTTAGTCATCTTCAATCCCTAGTACCAGACCTCTACTTTACTATCTAGGTACATCTCAACTGTGTCAACCCATTGCTATTGAGGTATGTGATACACACCGAAAAATTTCAAACACTTGCGCAGCCACACACGAGGATTATTTCCTGCAAAGATTGTAAGTTCAATTCTTGGAGGATTTGGAATCATTCCTCTAAGGTTGAGGTCTTTTTTAATCACTTGGGATTCTGCTTCTATTCGTATTCTTCTCTCACTTGGAGTAGGCAGTATTGGAGAATTAAATCCTCTATTCACATTTAGTCCTTCTTATCTTTCTTGATGGGAAGGTTTGCCAATATTGTCTATCTCACCTTCCAGATTAGCCATTTGTGCTTCCATTCTTTCTTTTAAATCTTCTATTTTTCTATCAAGACGAGAGTGATTTTCCTTACATTCAAATGTCAATTCTTGCACATGAGCTTCATGTTTCTTAATTTGTTTCTCATTGAACTTTTGATGTGTTCCTTCTACCATGGATGTGCCTTCTAGGAATCAAGAATCTGCTATAATACTAAATTTGTAATAGTTTGGATCCTAGCTGCTGAACAAGAATGCAAAACTGTGGATACAGAAGTCTACTGCTGTAATATGGATAGGAAATGAATGCTGTTGGAGTGAAGAAAGAAGTAAGAATTGAGAAGCTAGAAGGGAGAAGGAAGGAAGAAGAAGCAGAAGAGAAGAAAGAAGGTTAGAAAAGAGGGACAGAAAGCAAGAGAAAACTTTATTCATCAACACTACTTCTGCCATTTTTACAAGTATTTATAGCTGTCCAACAAATCCACTAGCTGCTTCAGTTAGTTGATGTTGCATTTGGTTCTGTTACATTTCAATTACAATCCTAACTACCTCCCAACTACCTAACAATAGCTGTTTTCATTACATGTAATTAGCTCCATCCCTTGACCATTGGGGTCAAGAGTTCAGGCAATAGGGTCATATCTTCATTGTGAGATTCAAAACATATAATAACAAATATATGTTGAAGATGTCAGCTCCTTTTACTTCTACTTTTTTTTTTCTTTCTTTCTTTTTTATTTTTTATATGCAATTTCCATTTTGGTTAGATTTTTAAAATCCATGCTACCCCAGGCAAGGCTTGATTGGATCTACCAAGCCTGTCTCCATGGGATAGAAATTTTGAAGCCTAGAACTTTGTCGGATTATTTATTTATTTTTTTAGTTATACAATAATTTAAACTTGAAATCATAGGGTTAGGGAAAGGAGATTTGTACCACTAGACTGTCCTCTTGGGAACTTTGCCAAGTTAATTGGGCCCGTTACTACGCTTAGATGCTCTTTCCTCTATCCATGCTTAATTGATACAATGATTGGATACTAATACTATTCAAATAAAATTTCAAATTCGAATATCGTGTATAACAAAAATAGATTTCGGGAGAGTTTTGTCTCTTAAAGAACCAATTGACTTAAATCAGATTTAATTGAATTCAACATGATTATCAGATATTAATAATTGACTTAAATAGATTCCGGAATATTAATGATTTACAAAAAAAAAATCCTTTCCTCTTTTTTTTTTTAGGTATATAGAAAGGGTAGAACACAAGATCTTTAAGGGAGAGAGGGACGATAGTAATTGAAATATAACTTATTGGCAATGTACTCTTTCCTCTTTGCTATCAAGAAAACAAAAAAGACTAACTTAACATCAAGAACCATTTCTTCTCAACTTTTTTTACTCCACAACCTTTTATCGGACAATAAAATTGTAACTTTTAGCAAAACAGGTAGGGTGTATGGAAGTTATCTCTTAGGTTGCATGTAAATGAAAATATAAAAATAGAAATTGATACAAAACGATACAATAAAAAGATACTTTATAAAAATATATGAAATAGAAACGTGAGAAAAATACATAAATATAAAATATAAAAAATTTATATAAATATTAATTATTTTATAAAAATAATAGAATAATCATTTTTTTCACATGAATACAAAATGATCAAATATGTAATAATTAATTATAAGATAAATAAAATAAAAACAAAAGTTATAATTAAATAAATAAATAATTTATTAAATATGAAAAAAATGTAAATATAAAAAATATAAAAATTTTACATAAATATTAATTAATTTAACATGTTAAATTGTTTTAAAAAAAGAAAAACGTTAGTATTAAGAAATTTCTATTCACAAGAAATTATCTCAAATAACCATCCCTAATTTAACACTATAAGCTAATCAATGATAAATTAACTTTTAACTAATAACGTAATTTAGTTTAATTTTGACATAATCTTTTTTACTCTTCCACTCGGTTAGATGATATATTTTTTTTATTTTTATTATCGGTATTTGAAATCACGTTTCTATTAATTCAATTCAAATGTTTATGAATTTTATTTAGAGAGTGATTCTTTTGGTGTAATTTTTTTAATTATCAAATTTTAAATCTAAAATTTAATTAAATTATTTAATATTTATCTCACTAGATCAACCGTACATCCGTCTAAGACGAAACTTCTTTTGACCTGCGTTACGAGCTTAAACTTCATCTTCTGGGGTTATGGTTTTGTTTATCAATGTTTTTAGTTTTCATACGACAATTAATTAGTACTAAAAAAATGAAAATATAAGAATTTTCAATGTCAAAAACAGTGCGTCAATCATGGCCTCCAGAGACTACTAGCTATCCTCTAAATTGGGATTATTGTTAATATCATCCTTTTCTAGAAGGCTAAAAAATATTATTTAAAAAAATATCCAAGAGGAGATAGATGAAGTATTTTTGTAAGGAGAGGAACTATTGAAAAAAAGTGATTAAAAAGAAATTATTCGTTCATTGAAGCTTAAAATCACTGTGGGCGAAAACACAAAGCGCCTCCACATACACAGCTACCAAATTGTTTTCTTCTCACTCACAACTGCCACATATGGCAACTGAAACTCCTCATGTGTGAAACAGAGGAACTCTGTAACAAAAAAACCATGCAAGTATGAACAAAACTAATAACACCAACCAAATGCCAGATGTTTAGCGCAAACCCATTTTTTCCTTCTATATATACACCCCAAATTTTTTCTCCGGTTCACCATATCGCAGGCAAATCTTCTACTTCTTTTCTCCCTTCCTCTGTTCTGCAAATGGCTAATTCAGCTCTGTTTTTCACCCTCAGTTTTCTCCTCTGCTATGGGTGCTTTGCTCAGGTGGAGCAACAGCTAAGGTGGGAAACCAGACAGCAGCTTCAACAACACAACACTCGCCTACGCACGGATTGCAGCATCCAGAACCTTGCTGCGATGGAGCCTAGTCGAGTAATCGAATCTGAGGCCGGAAGAGTAGAGCTGTGGGAACAGAACAGTGAACAGTTCCAATGCGCAGGCGTCGCCATGATCCGCCACCTCATAGATTCCAGAGGGCTTCTCTTGCCTTCCGCAATGAACGTACCCAAGCTCATCTATGTCGTCAGAGGCTAGTTTCCTGTGCTTTTCAGCTCAAAATTAAGAAAATTTTCATTTATTGAGACGGGTGATTGACAATATTAATGAGTTTTTGATAAATTTCAGGTAGTGCTGTACAAGGAGTTATATTTCCAGGATGTGCTGACACTTACCAGTCAATTAGACAGTCGATTTCTGGCGAGCGTGGACAGCAGAGTACGAGGGATCAGCACCAAAAACTCCGCAGAGTTCGTGCTGGAGATGTCATTGCTGTGCCTGCTGGAGTCACTGTCTGGACTTATAATGATGGTGATGAACAACTAGAGTACATTTCATTCAATGACATGGCCAATGAGGAAAACCAGCTTGATATGAACTTGAGAGTAAGAAACAGAGTGCTCTGTTCAAACCCCCGTTTTTCTACTTGGAAAATTGTTGAATCTGAGAAAATGAGATTGAAATTTGGTGTTTTTTGGGTTAGAAATTCTTCTTGGCTGGAAACCCAAGAGAGTCAGAGAAGCAACAAATGGGATACCAACACCTCCAAAAGGGCGAGGAAGAGATCTACGGAGACAACATCTTCAAAGGATTTGACGTTCGGATGTTGGCTGAGGCATTCGGCGTTGGGACAGAGACAGCAAGGAAGCTACAAAGTCAAGATGACAGGAGAGGCATGATTGTAAGAGTCAAGGAAGGACTCAAGGTCGTTAGCCCACAGATGATGGAGGGAGAAGAAGAGCGAGAAAGACAACCAGGAAGATCCCGCAATGGCTTGGAAGAGACATTCTGCACAATGAGGCTCAGCGAGAACATTGCCGATGCTTCTCGTGCTGATGTGTACAACCCACATGGCGGCCGTGTCAGCCACCTCAACAGTCAGAAGCTCCCCATCCTCGCCAACCTCCAGCTCAGCGCTGAGAGGGGAGTCCTCTACAGCGTAAGCCAAACAAAGCCCACCATTTTTTTTCCTGAAATACCCTTTTGATTTCTCTTTTGACATGGGCAACAGCATAATTTCACATCTTTTCTCGATGCAGAATGCCTTGATGGCACCAAGATGGATCATGAACGCACATTGCGTGATGTACATCACTAAGGGCAGTGGCAGGGTTCAAGTGGTCGGACCAGCGGGACAATCGGTGTTCAACGGCCAAGTCCGTGAGCGACAAGTTCTAGTGGTGCCACAAAATTTCGCAGTAATGAAGAAGGCCGGAAACCAAGGCTTAGAATGGATTACTTTCCAGACTAATGATAACACCATGAGCAGCCAACTCGCAGGTCGTCTCTCAGTCCTCCGAAGCATGCCCGTCGAAGTTCTCATGAACTCATATGACATTTCAAGGGATGAGGCCAGGAGCGTCAAGTATAATAGGGAAGAATTGACAGTGTTGAGTCCTAGTGTTAAGTCGCAGTAAAAAAGTCTATTTCAACAAGAAAATCTAGCTAATATGTAGTAGAAGTATACAGGACTCTTGGATAGTATGAAGAAATAAAAACCCTTTTCTGGGGCATGGAGACTTTTGCTTGTCTCCTTAAAGTACTACTCTGTTTGCGGGAAAAGAAGAGTTTCTTTGTGTGAGGTTAATCAATATAACAATAAAGCTTTTGGTGCTCATTTTGTTTGCATGGTTTTGAAAGCATTCATATATTTGGTAATATTTTTTTTTTTATTTTTTGAATTAATTTGGTATAAGACTATGGTGCAAAACATATGATCTACTCAAGTAAAGAATTCGAACTTTCATTGACTTGAAATAATCTAGACAATAATTATTTAGCCCTTGGGCTTATGGAGAGATCAATATATATATAAAGAGAAAGACATGGCATTGTTCATCTGTGGATGTGGCAGGAGATTGTAGAGAGTATGAATGAAACCTGGACTCTGCTGAACTTGAAGAGATTGCTTAGGATAGACACCTCCAGATTCATGGCTTTAGCGAGTTCCAAGCAAAATGATAAACAAAGAAAAGTAGAAAATTTGGCAGAAATGGTACCTAACCTTGTTAGCTTTCTAGAAAAGTTTACCCTAAAATTTATAAGGCTCTATCATAAGGGATTTTCTTTCTATTTGTTGTATGTGTATTCAAGTATAACAAGGGGTTGGAATCGTTGGTGTAAAATAGAGGGACTTTCCAATTTTACAAAAAATTTCTCACACTTTATTCATTCAAGATGAACATAATTTATATAATACTTTATAACTGATACCCATTGGAATTTGAAATATTTTGGAACTGACAAAAAGATCTTTGAGATTCCCAACTAAATACATATTATTTATTTTAATTAAAACAAATTTACGTTTCCAACACCCCCTCTTAAACTTGTAATTCAACCTTTGATAACTCCAAGAGTAGGTCTCAATCTGCAAAAATCTTCAAATTTTAGAGCTTTTATAAATATGTCATCAACTTGATCCTTAGACGACACATGTTTGAGCTGAATCACCTTCTTCGCAATGCATTCTCGGATGTAATGGTACTTGGTGTCGATATGCTTGCTTCTGTCATGAAAAACTGGATTTTTTCCCAAGGCTATTGTTGATTTGTTATCAACAAAAATATAAGTAGCCCCATCTTGCTCAAACGTTAGAACCTTTAGAAGGCTCTTCATCCAAATAGCATGACAAACACAGAAATTTGCTGCAACATACTCAGCCTCACAGGTTGAAAGAGTGACAATTGGCTGTTTCTTTGAATTCCAAGCAAATGCAGTCGCACGCATAAAGAAAACAAAACCACTTGTATTTTTTCGATCATCAACATCTCCTCCCTAATCACTGTCACTAAACCCATACAATCTGAAATCATTTGCAGTAGTATAAAATAAACCATAATCCAATATTCCTTTAATATATCGAAAAATTCTCTTGACTACCTTTATGTGAGTTAGAGTTGGAGCTTCCATGTATCGACTAACGACACCAACACCATACAAAATATCCGGCCTTGTACAAGTCAAAAACCGCAGTCTTCCAACTAATCTTCTAAATATCATTGGATTTACCTTTTCCGCATTATCAAACTTTGAGAACTTGATTCTACACTCCACAGGTATAGTAACTGAATTGATTTTATCTATCTTGAACTCTTTCAAGATTGTTTCTGCATAAGTCCTCTGAGAGAGAAAAATCCCTTCTTCACTTTGCCTAACCTCAATTCCAAGGTAATAGGACATAAGTCCCAAATTAATCATCTCAAAATTTTCATATATTTTCCTTTTGAATTTTCAACCATTATCAAATTACCACCTGTGAAAATCAAGTCATCAACATATAAACATATAAACACACATACATAATTTCTCCAACCTGTGACTTCTTCACATATAAAACATGTTCATAAGGGCAATTAAAAACCCATTTTTCTGAAAATATTCATCAATACATGTATACCAGGCCCTTGGAGCTTGTTTGAGGCCGTATAAAGCCTTTTTCAACCTTAGCACCTTCTCTTCTTGACCATTAACAATATAACCCAATGGTTGCTACACATAGATTTCTTCTTCCAGCGTGCCATTCAAGAGGGCAGATTTTACATCCATTTGAAAAATCTTCCAATTTTATTGAGCAGCCAAAGAAATAATTAGCCGGATAATTTCAAAGCGAGCTACTGGTGCAAAGACTTTATCATAATCGATTCTGGCTTTTTGGGTGAATCTCTTTGCAACAAGCCTAGTTTTGTATTTTTCAACCTCTCTTTTAGTATTTTTCTTGACTTTGTAAATCCATTTTACTGCAAGGTTGTTTTCCTATTGGGAGTGTTGTCAACTGCCAAGTATCATTCCTTTTAATGGCTTTTATCTCTTTATCCATAGCTAATCTCCATCTTTCATCTTGGACTGCTTCGTCAAAACTTATAGGCTCTGTGTCTGCAAATAAACCAAAGAGAGTAGAATCATTGAGTTCTTCCATTTCTGCATAGATTTCTTCCAAACTTCGCATACGAGGAGGCCTCTCGGAGGAGCTTTGAGGGGAAAAATCTGCTTGATTTGATTGAGGTGCACGTAGAGGAGTTTGTGACGTAGTGGTAGCAGCTTGATTTGTTTGAGATACTTGTGGAGGAGTCTGTGATGTAGTAGCAGTAGTAACAACTTGGTCTGGAGATTGATCTACATAAACAAAATTATCAAACAAAGGAATAAAGTTATAATTTTTATCTTGAGGAATATTCCATTCCCAAGAGCCATTTTCATCAAATTCCACATCTCTACTGATGATAATTTTTCCATTCTGAGGATTATAAAATTTGTAACCCTTAGAATGTTTTGTGTATCTTATGAATACGAGTTTTTCACTTTTATCGTCCAATTTGCTTCTTGTCTCGTTCGTAACATGAACAAAACCAATACTGTCGAACACTCTTAAGTGTGAAATATTTGGCTTTTTCCCGCTCCATGCTTTTTGTGGAGTCATTTGCTTCAATCTCATTGTGGGACTTCTATTTATCAGATAGACTGCACATGCAATTGTCTCAGCCCAAAACTCTTTTGGCATTCTTTTGCCATTCAGCATACTACGAGCCAAGTTAAGGATGGTTCTGTTTTTTCGTTCCACCACACCGTTCTGTTGAGGTGACCTTGGAACAGTCAATGAGTGTCGGATACCATGATAATCACAAAATTGATTAAACTTTTGTGATGTGAACTCTCCTCCTTGATCAGTTCGAATGACTCTAATTAAGCAGCCCCTTTCATTCTCAACTTGAATTTTGAATATTTTGAAAGTTTCAAATGTCTCAGATTTTTCCTTCGAAAAATAAACCCAAGTTTTGCGAGAATAATCATCAACAAACAATAAAAAATACTTGCTCTTCCCATACGAATTTGGGTTGAAAGGCCCACATATATCGGCATGTATCAAATCAAGTGGTTGTGAGGCTCGAGAGAAAGACTCATTCGGAAAACTTTTCCTGGTTTGCTTACCGTATATACGACCTTCACATATTTGATTGGGATGGTTTATGGGAAGTAAACCATACACCAACCGTTTCTTGGACAGCAACTCCAATCTACCAAAATTCAAGTGACCCATCCTATGATGCCACAGTCATGATGTATCGTCTGCAGTAGCCTTTAAACACTTAGGAATATCAGTGTTAATTTTCAGTTTAAACATATTGTTTTTTGATAATGGCACTTTTGCAATCAATTTTCCTTTTTCATATTTCATAACAAGCCCATTCTGGTTCATCATTATCCCATATCCCTTTGCCAAAAGTTGTCCAATACTCAAAATATTTGTTTTTAAGATAGGAACATAATATGCATGAGAGATAAATTGGTGATCTCCATTCTTCAATTATATAAGAATATCTCCTTTGCCCATTACAGGAACAATAGTTTTATTGCCAAAAGAAATGCTATTTTTAACAGATTTATCAAGATTACAAAACAAATCTTTGTTACATGTCATATGATTGCTGGCTCCAGAGTTAAGATACCAAAACTCCAGATTTCTTTCTTCATTTTTGTTACAAGTCATTAGCAAAGTGGACTCTTCATCTTCCTCGACCTCAACAAAATTTGCCTTCTCATTTTTGTTGAAATGCATTTTACAGTTTGCAGCAAATTGATTCCATCCTTGACAATTGTAATATTGTATACTAGATGCTCGACCACGACCTCTTTGAAACCATTGCCTTCTCATTTTTGATGAAATGTATTTTATAGTTTGCAGCAAAGTGATTCCATCATTGACAATTGTAACATTGTGTACTAGATGCTCGACCACGACCTCTTTGAAACCAACCACCTCTACTATGTCATCTTGATTTTTGTTGTTGAACATCTAGTTTCTTATTATTAGTGAAATTTCTGTCTCCTCTACCTCTTCCACGTCCTCCTCGAGTCCAGTCTCGACCTCTTCCACTCAATCTTCCTTGGCTTCGGCCTCTGCTACGTCCGTCAGCAAATTGTTGTTTTGCATCCTCCTTTTCATTGATATTTAATTTAGCCTGTAATACTTGGGCGACAGGCTTTTCTCTTTTTTTCAATCTTTCTTCATGGGCTTGTAAAGAACCCAAAAGTTGATCAATTGACATTTGCTCCAAATCATGTGACTCTTCGATTGCAGTCACAAAAAAATCAAATTTTGGAATCAACGAACGAAGAATTTTTTCAATCACACGAATATTGTCTATCATTTCTCCATATCTTCTTAGTTGATTAACAATTGTCAAAACTCTATTAAAATATTTTTCAATAGATTCAGAGTTCTTCATTTTTAGATTTTCATACTCACGTCTCATGGTTTGCAGATGCACTTTAATGACTTTATCTTTTTCTTTAAAGAAATTTTGAAGGACCTCCCATGCATCCTTTGCACTTGTTGTAGAAGAAACCATTTCAAACATACTCTCATCCAAGCACATATGGATAAGAGTAGGAGCTTGATGGCCTTTCTTCTTTGCCTTCTGCAAAGCGTCTCTTTGTGTCGTCGTCATTGCTCCCTTGTTCTCAGGCTGATCACAACCCTTCTCAATAATGTCCCATACATCTTGGGATCTAAGTAGTGTTTTTATTTTGATGCATCAGTTGTCATAATTTTCTTTGGTGAGTTTTGGAAATTGGAAGGGAATCATTCCATTCATCTTGTTTCAAGAGGAGGGTTCTGATTTTTGTAAAGTGACATGAGGGTTCTTTTTTTTTTTGTGAGAAATGAAAAGGCTCTGATACCAATTTGTTGGTGTAGAATAGAGGAGGGACTGTTCAACTGTACAAAATATTTCTCACACTTTATTCATTCAAGATGAATATAATTTATATAATATTTTATAACTGACACCCATTAGAATTTGAAACATTTTGGAATTCACAAAGAGAGCTTTGATATTTCCAATTAAATTCATATTATTTATTTTAATTAATACAAGTTTACATTTCCAACGGGAACATCACTTTGCAGTCACTAATCAAATATGGTAAGCTTGTGTTTTGGAAAATGGTCCACTGAACCTAACTTGTCTCAAACTTGCCTCTATTTATTTTATTTTATATAGAATATTCTTTTGGTTAAAATAAAAAAAATTATAGTAAAAAAATTTACAAATAAAATTCACTTTTTTGATGAAAGCAATTTAAATTATTTATTATATTAATTACCTTTTATATTAAAAAATAAATTTAACTTCAACAGTAGTTCTCAAATTTTTAACAGAAAATTGTTTAGATTTTTCTTAGAAAATTGGAGTAGAGTGAAATGCCAGTTTGTCTATTATTTTTGCTGGGAAATGGGCAACCTCAATATGTAAAGAAAGTTAAAATTGGCCGTGGGGTTTTTGAAGAAGCCGGTTCGCTTGATCATGGTCTTGGTAGTGTTTTTCAAGCTCATCCAACTTGGTAAGGTTGAATAATAAAAACACTCAATGTTGAGATTGTTCCTTCTTTCACGCTTGGCCCATTAGTTGTATGCATAAATAGTTTGGAAAATTTGTTTTGAGAGTCCCACATTAACAGACGTAGGCCTCAGCTTTTGGCCAAATTTGTTGAATGTTGTCTTGAATTTGTATTACATAAAAGATATTTGCCATAGTTAGGTAATTAAATTTTGACATCTACAGCTTTCACAAGTGTGTGAGAAATTAGGTGTACCAGGAATTTAGGTTGAGATTTCTGAGACAATTCTTGTAATCTTCTAATTTTTTACTCATGGTGTATCATCACGAATAGTTTCTTTCTTTTTTTTTTTTTTTTTTTTTTTTTTTCAGATGGACCAAATGGGATGAAGTCATCTATGCAAAATCCTAATCGGATGTTGCAAGATTCTCGGATGTTGCAAGATTCTATTGCAAAGTCGGGGTAGGTTAATCAAATGTTTTACGGTGCTTCGCATTTGATAGATGAAACATTACTCCAGATTTTACAATGAGTGGCATGCCAAGTCATCTGCTCCTATGTAGTCTTAGATTGATAAAGTCTCTACAATTTTGGAGTCAATGAGAGATAAAACATCTCTTTCCTTGGCATATGCTGTGCCTTTTATACCTTGCCGCTCTACATAACTTATATGTTTCAAACTATGCATCATTATTCCAAAATAGCATACACCCTTCCTTGCAAATGTGCATCCGTTGCACTGGAATGCCCAAGTCTCAGACTAGTTTCTCGTCATTTCGTTGAAACCGGCCTCTGTGTAAATATGCTCGGTTTTCACGTCCAACATTTGTGCTGTGATGTAACATGGTATGATTTTTACAACTTTCAAATAAAGGTTGATCAACAACATGTAATACGTTTATGAATTAATTTATAAGATATAACTTCCAACCGTCGTTGTTGTCTGTGCCTCTAGGACATGTCTCATCAAATTTTAGAAGAGAACTAATAGCTAGTTCATTCCGCAGTGAAGTGACAAGGTCCTAGGTGAAACCAAATCATTAGCGGTAGCATCGGTGACCATTCTTTGGTGGCGTTGAGTTCATCATAATTTGGACACCATTGCTCCCTTACTACAACAACCTTCTCACTTCTTACTTTAACCCTTATCCATGGTTTCTCATGACAAGTCCAATTAGCTCTATCCGACCCGAACCCTTTACTTTAAATTAAAGGTGCCATGCGTCTGTTTACATGTCTCAAAATTTGGTGTTCTTACATTTTTTATATGGGCAATGCATCCATGGCCCGTCCATGAAGCCAGGCTGATTCGACACAAATGTGAAACTCTTGCTTGCGAACAACAGATTCATTAGTAACCCCATGGCATTCGAGTAAGTTCTTATTGTACATCCAATATCAATTTTATTCTATTTTCTCATATATTCACAGTGCATATGTAATTAGTGATACATAAAATATTAATTGAATTATAAATTAAAAGTAAATGGCTAATTCAACTCTAATCTTTGTTTCAAAAAAAGAAAAAAAAACTAATTTCATCATCACATTAATTTCAAAACCGATCGCCTGCAAATCAAGAACAAAAATATATATACATATTAGCATTAAATGGAAATAAATGTAATTGCAAATATTCAATATACATTAACTTAAAAAATAGTTTATAGCCTTCAATGTGAACGAAAACTCGGCCTTATATGAATTACGAGATCTTATTTGATTAACAATCTCAATACAAATTTTTACCCCTTATAAAAAAATTTAAACCAGAGAGATAAACAAGAGAGAGATGGGAGAATAGGATGAGATTTCATGGTGCAAGCAAATAGACGGTGGTTGTTGCATATATATAGTGTTAAATAGCGACGCACTCTATGACGCACAAGAACATTGTTGCAAACAAACGTAGCTGAGATGATAAGATTGATCATTAAACAAGAGAGAGATGGATGAGATTTCATGGTGTAAGAAAAGAGACCGGGGTTTTTGTGTATATATAGTGTCAATAGCGACACACTTTGCGACGCACAAGCATGTTGTTGGAAACAAATGTACCTGGCATGATAAGATTGATCATTAAAAGGACATTAGTGACGCCATACTCAATCCATCGCAAAAAACATACCTGAAAAGAGGCGATGGATAATGAAAAAGGCATTTTGTGTCATAGTTGGTGACACAAAAAAGTAAATGTTGCAACATGTTACGATGCAATTAGTGATGCATTTAGCGACATAGCGTTTGTGCATCGCAAAATAAAGTACCTGAAATAATGTGACGGCTCACCGAAAAGCAAATTAGCAGCAAAGTTAGTGACACCATATCATATAGACACTATTGGCGATGCCCTTCGGACGACATGCAATGCATCGCAAGGTTTTTGCAACGGACTTTGTGACGCCTCTCTTTTGTGCCATATCGTGCCAAATTAGAGATGGATTCGGTGATGCCTAATGCGGAATCATATTTTTCACCCAAATTTGGGTAAGACTTTGGGACACACATGTTGCTGTTTGCATCTCTGAATTTTTCACGCCAATTTGCACAAGAATTTGCGAGGACTTAGTCATCGCTTTTTTCGATGATGACTTCTCGTGCCACTTCATGCAATACTTTGTGATGTTGTTTTCATCGCGGAGGGCGTCAATATTTTTGTTGGCGATATTGGTATCGCTATTTTCATCGTTTTTGTCAATAAACGCATTGTTGATTTTGCGACGCCTTTTGTGATCGCAACTCTGTGCATTGTTGAAGGTCTATTTTTTTCCCCTCATGATAGAAACATAAAATACTAAAAAGATAAAAAAATAAATCATGAGGTACACAAAGACACATCTAGGACATCACTAAAAAGCAAGAATGATAAATCTAGTTACGCATGCTCCGTGAGGTGTGTACTCCTAACAAAACTAGTTCTTCTTCTTCGTCCCTTCTTCAAGGTTCCTCTAAGAAAAATCCATAGTCAGCTTCCAAAAAGATTTCTTTTATCTCCTTTTAAGTAATGATTGAACCATGATTTTTCTCTGGGACACCAAAACGATAAAAAATCTATAATAAAAAATATTGAAATTTTATTAAATAAAAGAATAAAAATTGTATTTCAATTAAATTCCCTTTTTAGAATTAAAACTTGCCTATTATTATATAAATACCGATCATTTCAGTAATTTTCCTCGCATTATATACCATTAAAATAATTCTCAAGAACTCATCTTCTATTTTGTTGAGAAGTTTAATCTTAACGTGCCTCGTTCTAGAAAAGGTTTACTCTATCAATATTGTTGAATAAATTCTTATTAATCATAACTAATTATCATGTCATCAAATTTTATTAATATTAATTAAAATATATCAAACATTCAATTATAAAAATCATAAATAAATTTAAAAATTTTAAAAAATATCTAAAAATTGCTCATACTCTAATATATATATGTAAAAATAGAATGAGAGAGATGGGATGGAAAAATAGTAATAACAAAAAAAAGAATGAAAAGGAAACTAAATTTACGGTAACATCGACTAATATTAAGTGATTTTTAATTATATATATATATATATATATATATATGTAATTTTACCTTAAGACAATATAACATCTTAGATTTTTAGATCAAAATGAAAAACGTTTTACTCATCAGCATGAGACATTAAAATCATATAGTATAAAAATGCATATATAAAAAAGAAAACTTCATAAAAATTCAAATATCATGCATATGATGGTCTATAGTTGGTGTCTTTTGCTATTAAGATACAACAAGATGTACTCAAGTAAGCCCGTGGTTCCAACACTACCGATAAATAGTTGGTCTAATGAATAAGTGTATTAAGTATTTTAACCAAATCTCATATTCAAAATTTAGGAATAAAAAAATTTATGTTGAGAGAATTCTTTTTAAATTAAATCCGACAACGTTTGGATCGAATTAATTGAATTATGATTTCAGATACGGTTAATTATAAAACAAAAATAAAAAAAAAAACAAAAAAGGTAGCTTGACATCTTGACTAGCCATGACCAATGGTCCATTGTCAGTACTATTCCTACAATTCCTTGTCGATTTTTTAACAAGAAAATGTGCTTTGAGTTTTTGAATTTATAAAATGTATCATAGAGTAACGTAGACACGTTTTTGGAAAAATAATCACCCAAGAAAATGCCAACCAGCTTTTGTTAGGGTTTTCCCTTCTGACGGAGGATGCTGATGTTAATGTTGGTTTTGTTTTCGGCCCACAATTCTCGAGCCTACATTTGGAAGCTCAATCATGATTATGGCAACGGTGGTAGCTTATGTGTCACGCCCGACCCTCGAGTATATAATAATCTTCACATTATCTCAAATATGGATAAACCTAATCTCTACATCAAGGGACCGCAAGATATTTATCGATACCACTCATTTTCCAAAATAATCAATCCATAACAAATAAATCAGCATACATTAGTCGCACAATCCAAGGACCAGTTTGATCTATCCCTGTTCAAAAACATGCATGCATCATACTAACCCGACCATTCAAATCAAATCTATAAAATAAAAACATGTCTCTACTCAAGGGATCCAAATCAAATTCCACCAAAACAACTCTAAAAAAAAAAAAAAATTAAGAAGATAAAAAGGGGTCTTCATTTTAAATATACAAACCATAATCAAATTTCAAATCTATATAAATATAGTAGAAATTATTTTTCAAATTAAAATATATGGTATGCCTCCACTTGGGTCCATTAAGACCTTAATTCCAAAAAAAAACTATTATCCAAAAAAATCTGACAAAACAAGTTTCTACGAGTCCAACACTATGCGTTCACAAGTCTCGACTAATCTTTCTCTGTGAAAATGGAAATAGGAGGAGTGTGTATATAATATATCCGGTAAATGATATACAAATTATACAAAAACAAAATTGATGTGGTGGATATATCAAATGCATATATTTTAAAATCATCGTATATTCTCAATTTTATCCAATAAATAAATAATTCAGATATTATTATCAAAATTATCATAATTCACAATTATCATAATTCAATTTCATATGTATCCAATTATTTCATATTTTCAAATACGGGGCGAACCAAAATCATTGTTTCTAATAAAAGTTTACCACGATGTAGAATGGAACCGTCAAGAGTTTTAATAATTTTTTTTTTTCGTTTTAAAAATATCTTCATCATTGACGTTATCTGTGACCTCTCATTGGAGGTATATCTAACAATTCTACGCTAATGGACACTATATTCAACCATGAATGTACCACACGTACTCGTCCCATGGTCTACCAACCCCAATATATCACCCGATTGACTCGCTCTGTAGCAGGAAATGATTAGTCATCTAATAGGGATTTAAACTCTCACCCCAAGCAAAACGTATGCACCGTTTCACAAAAATTATAAATTAAATTCATGTATCGTCAATTTTAACAATTTTTTAATAATAATCATCATACCAATGGATTCAATATCAACCAATTCACATGGCACATTTGTTCATTCAAAGTATATAGGATGCATAAGAATCAAAATTCAATATTTGAGATATTCTACACACACTAAAGTATGTAAATCCAAGTTTTGAAAATCATTAAAAAAATTCAATAAAAACATTTTTCTTATTTAAATATAATTATAAAATCATTCACATCTAGGGAGGGTGAACACTCTCAATCCACAATCCAATTCAAAGTAAATTCTCTTAACCCTTTAATTATTTCAATCTAAACCAATAAATACGAATTTATCAACTAATCACAAATTAACGATAGGAAAAAACAATATTTTTCATATAACCCAAATTCTAATTTTTTCAAAATTCATCAATATATCATCTAATTTTGTCAAACTATATCACTAATGTAGAGAAATAATTCTCATTTCAAGATTTTCTAAAATTTTAACATTATATATATCTTAAATTTAAAACTCTAAACTTTATTTTTCCGATCTCAACATAAAGTTTATATATTAAAAAATACTCTTAAATTTAAGATAAATGAATAAAAATTATCTTAGTTGAACCATCAATTTTATCTTTTGGTCACATTATCTTTAAATCTTAATTTTTTTCTCTCTATAAAAATCATAAATCTCAATATAAATCTAAAATTTATGCTAAAATAATGAAAATTCAAGTTTAGAAAAGAGTATTATCTCTATTGGAACCATCAATTTCATCTGTTGTTGAACCACTCTAAAACTCTAGATTTTTTTCTCTTTAGAAAAATTTAAAATTTTTCCTAAATTTAACATTTTAGAAAGTTTGTCAAAGAGTTTAGAGTTTTGATCTCCATGTATTTGAGGATAATTATTCAAGTTAGAGGGAGAGGAGAGGGAGAGGGAGAGGGTGGTCGAGAGGGAGGAGAGGGGGCGCGGAGAAGAGGGGGAGAGGGGTCTCGGGTGGGGAGAGAAAAAGAGAGTGGGAAAGGCTGAAAAGAATGGGTCGTTTGTTGTATTTTTTTTCTTTTTTTTTAATTCCTTTTTTTGACTTTTCCACTCTCTTTTTTTTTTCTTTTTTTTTTGTTTCTTCCTTCTTTTTTTTTGACTTTTTTTTTCTTCAGCTTTACATTATGCATCTTTGGAGGTGCTTTTGAGAAAACACTAATGAGCAATGTTTTTCAAGTTGAACCGGACCGGTCGGTTTGACTGGTTCAACCATGAACAGCTTTATAGTTCGGTTCGGTTCGGTTCGGTTCGGTTCGGTTTGCATTGTTAAACCGAATAAAGTCAAATCCAATCAAAACCATTTAAACCCAATCAAAACTGATAAAACTGATGAACCGTTCAAATTGATCTAATCGATTTTTTATTATAATTAATATTTTTCATGTTATTGATACAAATTCATTTTTTCATAGAAATATATATTTTATTTTATTTTAAAATATATGATATATAAATTATATATATGATATTATAATAATATCATTTGATTCATAAAACGATTTAACTGGTTCGACCAATAAACTAATGAACCGATAGATTAGTCGAATTGATTATCGGTTCGATTTTAAAGACATTGCTAATGAGTGGGTTTTGAATTTTTGGGTCATTTGTCATCCACTGGGTGCATCTCATATTTTTCCCAACAGTTTTGGGCCATATATTTAGAAATAAGTTGTCACTTTAGGCATCAATCCCAAATTTTGAGAATAACACTGTCGTCGAGTCGACGACGACATTTAGGCATCAAAATAAACTCAAAAGCCTCTCATTATTCATGGTCTCCTGCAACCTGTAAACGCATTCCAAATTACAGAAGTACTGAACGTGGATGCTGGAGTGATTCAACAAGCTTCAAAGATCAAATGAACTATGCTAGTTAGAGCTTATGAAAACATGTACTCTACTCGGTGCCTTAACTTTGTTGTTTGGATTTCTTATTCTGGGCTATTTCTTGGCGGCGATTCTTGAAGTAGACAACCATTTTGTCACGAGGAGGCAAATTTTCTTTGATCAATGGGTGGCTGAGAAAATTGTTCATCCATGAAGTGATTGCGGGAAATTTCAAAGGGTCCAAAATTTTCATGGAACCCACTTCTTCCCAAATTGGAAGCCAATAAGAAATCCAACCAATGCTAATGTCCAAATACCCAATTTTTTCCCCAACAAAAAACTTCTTGTTCTTCCGCTTTAGCTCTTCTTCTAGCTTCTCAAAGGACTCTATTGTCAATTCCACAAACTTCTCTTGATCTTCTCCTTCTGAGCACATAGCTGTAAAGGAGTCTTGCATGATCTGTGAGAAGAAAACCAATTAAGGTGGAAATTTCTTGAGACCAGGTTGCTAAATCATCATTCTTGAGACCAGGTTGCATTCCAAATTCTGATTTCGACTTTGCTCATGATAAATAATATTTCTCCTCTTAATATAAGTTCTTAAAATGTTAAGTAGAACATGAGATTTAGGCAGAAAAAATATGGACAGACAAAAAAAATTGACAGAAGGGTTACTTTACCTTCTCATCACAAAATCTAGCCCAAAATCGAGCTATAGCTCTCTCGTAAGGATCATTGGGCAGCAATGGATTTTCTTTCCAAGTCTCATCAATGTATTCAAGTATAACAAATGACTCATTGATGACTTTCTCTTCATGAACCAACACTGGGACTCTCTTGAGAACTGGATTTAGCTCCAAGAGCAAAGGACTCTTGTTGAACACATCTTCCTCAATGTACCCATATTCAACTCCTTTCAATTTTAGTGCCCATATCACCCTAACCACGTATGGTCCAACCCAAAATCCTAGTAGCTTCACTTCTTGGGGAGCCATGAATTTGCTGCTCTTGCCTGTGAGCTGTCTATTGACAACTTGCCCGACAAAACTTACATAATGGTCTCAAAAGTTGTGGAGCATCTGTGCTTTGACAGAAACCTACCTATACTTATTTGACCTGTTGCATAATTAAGGGCCCACTTCTTTTGCGATCTCTCTCTCTCTTTCTCTTTCTCTCTCTCTTACTCTCTCTCATGCTCAGCATGGTGATGCGTTTGGAAGTTTTGGGAAAAAAAAGGAAAAGATTAGTTAAAAAAGAAAAGAAAAGAAGATAAAGGGTATAATTTTCTCTCTGTATTGGTAGAAATTTTATGAAATCAAACTTACGAGAAATAAAGAACTTTATTTTTAATTTTTAAAAGATATTTTTAGAATATAAAAAATATTTAATTCTAATATTTTCTCTCATCTCCATTTCTTTTTATATTTGATTTAAAAAAATTTTAAATTTGAAAAGATCTCAAATTCATAAAAAACCCCTTTTTTATTATATCTAAGTTTCCAAGGGAAAAAATAGTCATAATTTCTTCTCCCTATTTTTTTCTTCCTCTCCTAATCTTTCCATCAAACGGACTGTCAGTGACATCATTTATTTTTTTAGTGGGAGGGTAGTGAATATGAGATATTTGTAATAAACACTCTTCGCCGGCCAAATGATTGCAGATGGGGTAAAAATTAGTTATTACGATAATTACTATCTCTAAGTATGAGGGGTCCCCGTCCATCAAGTCTGGGAAGCTGAGTTTACCTTATTTGCTCATCATCAAACCAAGAAAATCAGATAATTTGTATCTTAGGAT
Organism: Dillenia suffruticosa; assembly: GCA_033439265.1. Lineage (NCBI taxonomy): Eukaryota > Viridiplantae > Streptophyta > Magnoliopsida > Dilleniales > Dilleniaceae > Dillenia > Dillenia suffruticosa. The sequence goes on from JAVTVX010000001.1 coordinate 16,561,464, forward strand.
TCTAATCAATAGCAATTTATCACAAAATTTGCAAAGATATTTAGAACTTTTTCACCATAAATAAACATATATCTCCAGGAGCAAAGACAAAAGGGGGCATTGCCTTCTAAGGAGAGAGAGTTCATCATATTTCTGAAGAAAGAGAGAGAGAGAGAGAAAGAGTGTGTGTGTGAGATTTGAAAGACTCAAGTTGTGTGTTTCCATTACTCAAAATTTTTTCACGGATATTACCCAAATTCAAATTAGCTTTATATGACTTGCTAAGATAGCGAGATCAAGAGCGGCCATATTTAGGTCTAATCAGAACCCAATTGGCCCAACCAAATAGTACTTTTCTGGTCATAAAACCAGATGACCATTCAGAGGTTCTTACAATGTTCAAACCCCTAAACACCCAGTTGGAAACCGAAGTAACATTGTAATATTGTAGTCCCCAAGAAAACAAGAAAACAGTCTAGTGGTACAAAACTCCTACCCCAACCTGATATCCCATATTCAAATTCTTATACAATAAAAAAAAAAAATTGTAATATTGTATTAAGGTCACAAACTTAAAAAAGGGTCAAGCCAGGACATATTTTATTCTGCAGACTGCTTATTTCTTCGCCATAAAACATCTAAACAGGAAAAAAAAAGGTATATGTACTTAATGTCTTAATGTTTGAATTTTGATTTCAGGATCTCGGCTACTTCTATCCTGCGCTTTTGGAAGTAGACAACCGACTTGTCCCGAGGTGGCAAATTTTCTCTGATCAATGGGTGGCTGAGCATAATGTTGATCCATGAAGTGGTTGCTGGAAACTTCAGGGGGTTCAAAATTTTTATGGAACCAACTTCTTCCCACATTGGAAGCCAATAAGGAATCCATCCCATTACAATGTCCAAGTATCCAATTGTTTCCCCACCAAAAAACTTGTTCTTCTTTCTCTTGAGCTCTTCCTCTATTTTCTCTAAGCACTCTGTTGCCAATCTCACAAACTTCTCTCGATCTTCTTCCTCTTCTGAACAATGAGCCATGCACGCATTCTCCAGGAACTATCAGAAACACAGAGTGAAAATGCATATCTCTTAGTCAAAGTTATGTGGCTGTTAGAATTAAATGATGAAAGTAATATCACCTACTACAATCACTAAATAAATTATAGACAGTAGGATTCAAAGTTGTCCCACTAGAAAAAATTACTGCCTACTTGTGTTTGCTGTGAAATTGCCCTTTGCAGATTTTAAAATTAAGGTGTTAAAATGAAAATGCGCATGAAATTAATGTGGGTTTACCTTATCCTCAGAAAATCTCGCCCAGAATCGAGCCATGGCTCTATCATAAGGACCATTTGGCAACAATGGATTCTCTTTCCACATCTCCTCGATGTATTCGAGTATAACGAAGGACTCAGCAATGGCATTCTCTTCATGAATCAAGACTGGTACTTTCTTGTGAACTGGATTGAGCTCCAAAAGCAGATCACTCTTGTTGAAGATATCTTCCTCAATGTACTCATAATCAACTTCTTTAAATTTGAGTGCCCATATGACTCTATACACAAATGGGCTTACCCAAAATCCTACTAGCTTCACCTTTTGGCTAGCCATGGATTCTGGTTACTCCTGCTCTTCCTTGTGAGCCAGCTCACACTACCTATTTTTATATATGGAGAGAAGTCTTGAGGACCACGCTTTGATTGAAAATGTGAGGAACTTTCCTGGTCACATAGGGACTGAACTTTGACCAGATGCATAGATTGCGCTATCCATTCCACATGGAGACAAGGGAAGGGGTAGTAATTATATTGCCTAAATATAATATAATAAAAGAATTAAAAAAAATAGCAACAAATATCTTCTTTACTTCTACTTTTTTTTTTTAAAATCCAATTTAAAAGAATATTTTTAAAATTCTAATGAGGCAAATGCAGCCTCCTTGGTTGCCCTTGTTGATTGCATAATTTGTTGGACCGAGAAGAGGAAAGATGCCCCCGGGACCAGATGATAAGTCCCTGATCTATTGGTCCCCTGAAACATAAAGAGTGTTGATAGTCTTGGGACACCAAGAACTTTAAAAATTATGATTTAAATTTGTTACCAAAATTGTTCTATATTTCTTCTTTTTCTTTTGAGAATTTATTAAATCTGTACTAATTTTCTAAAACTAAAATTAAGTTACTACTACTCTTAGAATATATATATATAAATATATATATATATATATATATATATATATACCCACACACACACTAGTTACTGCCTGTGGGAATGCGCAGGGTGCCCACAAGATATAAATTATACTTTTTCACTGCATAAATATTTGTTAGATTTATAATTAGTTTAATATTTAAATTAAATTATTATTTAGATTAATGAAAAATGCAACGTATATTAGTAATAGGAAAAGAAAAAGAGTTTAACTATTGAAGTTTTTTTTTTAAAAAAACCAATGAATGAAGTAATGAAAAGGTAATAAGTGGAGTAAAAAGATAATAGAAATAAAGAAATCACTATTCGTGGGGCTCAAAAAAACAAAAGGAAAAAAATCTATGTTAAAAAAAACCAAAAGACTCAAGAGGAAAAAAATGGTTAAAAAAAAAGTAAAGATCTGAATGGAAAAAATAAAAAGATGTGCTTGAAAAACAAAGAAATGACCGTCAGTAGGACAAAAAAGGGAAAAAACCCTATGTTTAGAAAAGATGAAAGACTAAAGGCAAAAAAATTTGGGTAAAAAAGGATATGAATGGACAAGTGGAGCAAAACAATAGAGCAAGAACTTGAATAAAAAATACCATGGTCTAAAATTAAAGAAACGATCATCCGTGAAACAAAAATAAAAAGGGGAAAAACCTATGTGCCAAAAAGACGGATGACTTAAACAAAAAAATGGTAAAAAAAAACGGAAGGATCTGAATAAAAAGAAAGTGTGATTTCATAAAGACGAAGGACTCAAGTGAAAAAAATAGTTAAAAAAAAAAAGCACAAAAACTTGAATGAAACAAAAAAAATAAAGTATGGTCTCAAAAAAATGAAGAATCTAAGTGAAAAAGTGGTCAAAACGAGGAAGTGTAAGAACTTGAAGGAAAAAAGTGAAGTCCAAAAAAAAATGCGGTCTCAAAAAGATGAAAAATCCAAGTAAAAAAAATCGGGCAAAAACGAAAAAGTGTAAAGATTTGAATAAATAAAAAAAAAATGTAAGGTCCCAAAAATATGGGAGAACCAAGTAGAGACATCTCCAAAAAAAAAAATACGAGAACGAAAAAAAAGGAAATTGCACTAAAAGAAATAATGCAATGAAACGGATAAAAAAAGATGTAACAAAAAAATAGCAGATGACTTCTTAGAGACGTATAAAAAAAAGTAAAAAACTAAAAAAAAAAAATGCAAGGACTTGAACAAAACCCAAAAAAAAGTGTGGTCCCAAAAAAACAAAATATCGAAACGAAAAAAAAAGGTTAAAACGAAAAAGTCCAAAGATTTGAATGAAAACAAATTATCGGATCCAGAAAATATTGGATGACCAAGTAGAGACATCACAAAAAAATGGATGCAAACAAAAAAAAAAAGAAGTTGCATGAAAAAAGGCTGCAAATGAAAAAAACAAAAAAGAAGCTATGGTGAAAAAAGTAGTGGACGACCACTTAGGGCCATCAGAATTTTGCGTGAATACTAAGTGGGTTCAACGCTTTATATCTATTGTAATTGGAAAGAATATGGTTTAAAAATAAATAGATGATCATCTATGGGGCAAAAAGATGGAAAAACCTATGTCCTTAAAAGACAAAGACTTAAGCAGAAAAAAAAGGATAAAAAAAGTGCAATGATATGAATGAAAAAGAAGAAAACAAAAGTATGGTCCTAAAAAGACGAATGATTTAAGCCGCAAAAGAAGGGCCAAAAAAATACAAGGATTTAAATAAAAATAAAATAAAATGTGGTCACGAGTAAGAAAAAGTATAAGGACCTGAATTAAAAGAAAGTGTAAAAAAAAAAAGAATAGGGACTCGAATAAACAAAAAAGAGTGCTGTCCTAAAATGACGAAGGGTCTAAGCAAAAAAAAGAAAAAAAAGATCAAAAACCAATGCAAGAACTAGAAGAAAAAAAAGTGTGGTCATGGGTTCAAAAGAATGTGCAAGCAGGAAAAAAAAAAGCAAGCGGAAAAAAAGGAAGGACCCAAGTGGAGAAAAAACAAGCAAAAAAAGGTGCAAGGATGTGATTGGAGAAAAAAATATTGTGGGGTCAAAAGATGAAGGACTAAAAAAAACAAAGTATGGTCATGGGTAAAAAAAAAGGTGCAAGAATATGAATTAAAAAAAGTGTAAAAGGGGTTAAAAAAAGTATAAGAAACTGAATGAAAAAAAAATATGGTCAAGAGACCAAGCAAAAAAAAACCAGGTCAAAAATTAGTGCAAGGACTTGAGGAAAAAAAATAGTAGTCATGGGTCCCAAAAAAAGTGCAAGCGGAAAAAAAAAAAAAACGAAGGACCCAGGAAAAAAACGAACAAATGGTCCAAAAACAGGTGCAAGGACGTGATCATAAAAAAAAGTGGGGTTAAAAAAATGAAGGATTAAAAAAAAGGACTCAAGCGGGAAAAAAAAGGGACCCAAGCAAAAAAATAAAAAGAAAAAGAAAAAGGTTCAAAAAAATAGGTGCAAAGATGTGATTGAATAAAAAAATAACAAGGTCAAAAAGTCAAAATATCAAAACTAAAAAAATGATCAAAAAGGGTACGATGATGCGATTAGAGATAGGACTGGGTCGGTTCTAGGCCGAAAACCGACCCAGCCGCTCCATTGTAACTCGGATCGAAAACCGGCTCAAGGTAATAGTAATCCGAAACCGGATCGGCCCATTACAGTAATAGGCCCGGGCTGGTTCCAAGCAAGTTTTTGGCTTGATCGGCTTAGCCCAGCCCGACCTGGCCTTGAAAGGCCTCAGAACCGTGGTCGAATCGGCCTGTGTTCCTGGGCCCATCCAGGAATCAGATCAGAACTGTAGCTGGTAAAAAAAATAATGGACAACCATTATGGACATTCGAAAAAGAAAGGAGTAGTGACGAATGAATAGTAAATGCCTTTGGCGCATTTATACATAGGGAATATAAATAATTTTTTTTGAATTTAGTGATTGGACACTCTATTTTCTTAATTAGAGATTTCGAATTTGAGTTTTGAGAATAGAGAAAAAGAATTTGGGAGAGTTAACCTCTTAATGGAATTTATAGTACTTGAATTGTGCTAATCGGATAAAATCTGATAATTTAAACCCACCAATAGTCAGCAATTAATCTTTTCCAAAATTGAAATCAAATTACCAAAAGATGAGGGGTAGTGAAAATCCAAGAGCGCCATGAATTTGGTGCTCCTGCGTGTTAACTATCTATAAACAACTTCCCCGACAAAACAGTAAATAATGTCTTCAAAGTTGTGGAGCTTCAAAGGTTGGAAAGATCGCTACTCATATGACCTGTCCTTATTTGCTTTGTGTTCAATCTAGACCTGTTATGACACTCGGGTAATGTCACGGGCCAGTCAAGGCCCGAGCTCGAAGGCTCGTCGAGCTACCCGGATATATGAAATTACGCATATGCCCCTGCTGACTATTCTTGACTTTAAAATTTTGAAGGACGAAAAGGTAATTTGGCTTTCACTTCTTCTTTCGATTTTGTCATTTCGTTTCTCATTCTAGATCTAGATCTCGAATCGCTCTCCCTCTTGCGGCGACCTAGCAAAGCAGCTCTTGCATCCCGTGACGAAGATCAAGCTCTGTGCGGCGAAGATTTTGTTCTTGTGTTCGTCGCTGCTCCGATTTCACAACTCAGAGGTTGATTCAAATGTGAAATCTCTCTCTCTCTCTCTCTCTAGGGTTTCTGCAAGATTAAGGCTTTTGCGATTTGTTTCTTCTCCCTTAGAGTTTTGATGATTTGTTCTTCTCTCACCTTCACTTAGCTTTCAAGTCTTCAATGGAGATTTACGAACTGCGACTACGCTTCATCCATCACTGTTCGATGTCGCCGTCGCTACTGCAAGACCATTTCTTTTAGTCGAAGGTAAACTCTCTCTCTCTCTCTCTCTCTCTCTCTGGCTGTGAACAAGAAGATGTTCTTCTCTCTCTATTTCTGCAAGATCATCACTACTCATTAGACCTAGCGAGTAGCTTATAATTTAACCTAGATCTCTCATCATGCTTTGCGTTTTTGATTTTGTATCGAGTTATGTATGATGGCTCATATTGATCCACTTAAAAATTTCTGATTTTTTATCTAATGATGGGAACAATTATGAGTTGTACATATGGCTTTAATGCAATTTTCTGAGTTTTGTTATGATAATGTGGCTTTCAGTTTGATTTTTGTGACCAAAATTGCTAAAAGTAAATAGTGAAAGTGAAATGCAGCTTGAATGAGATTTGAGAAATAACAAGTTGGTAATTTCAAAAAAGAAATTAGAAGAGAGTTTTGTTCATTTTGAATGTGAGTGCAAAGATTACTTTCGTGGTTGAGGAAGGTGATGACAATGGATATATGTTAAAGCAATCATTCAGAGTGATGAATGGATTTGTAATATCGATACTCGGTACCCGAACAATGTATATTTGTTTTGAAATATATATTCTTTTTTTTAACAAAAAAAAAGAGGAAGGAGGAAACGCAGCGTTTTGGACCGAAACGCGGCACTCCCTCCCCCTTGTGAGATTAGGGCTAAAAGCCCTAATCTGTCTCTCTCCCTCCTTCTCTCTCTCTTTCTCTTTCTCTCTCCCCGACCCTTCACCTTCAGCGGCCGCCGCCCTCCTCCACCGCTGTTTCGTCGTGACCCGCCACCACCCAACGGCCATCGCCACCGCACTCTCTCTACCCTTCCCTCTCAGTTTCTCTCTCTCTCTCCACTGTTCACTCTCTCTCGCGATCTCCCTCTCGGTCTCTTCCGCCGCGCGCTTCTGTCGCGCGCCACCACCGCGAGCGCACCAGCGCGCGACAGCGTAGACCACTGTGCGCTCTCCCTTGCGCCACTGTGTGCTCTCCCTTGTGTGACTGCTCGCTCTCCCTTGCACGACTGCGTGCTCTCCCGAGTGCAAGCGTGCACGGAGCGACCCTCTGCGCGAGCGCTAGCGCACCCCTGCGCGCCCCTGCACAAGCGCCAGCGATCCCTATACGAGCGGGACCGCGCTCCAGCGCGCGACCCACTGTGCGAGTGCACATGCCTCACAACGCGCAATCCACTCGCGAGCGCGGGCCCTAGCCCGTGAGCGCCCGCCAGGCCACGAAGCCCACTGTTGACCCGTGAGCCTACTATGGCCCGCGAAGCCTACTGCGGCCAGCAAGCCGGCCCGCGAGCCCGCGACCGGCTTTCTCCTTTGATAGCCATCTGCCATACTCGTAGAAATCCTTCACTGCAAGTAATAGCTGTGTTAGATGTGGTTTTGTGTTAGAAATTAATTTAGTCACTAACGTGATTTCAAAATTAAAAATATTACAGGTTTTAAATTAATCTGACGGACAAACGAAAGTTAGATCTGCAACCCGAGGGACCCTACATGAGGATTTCTAACTTACTCGATTTATTTGGATGAATTTAGGGTCAATTAGAGTAAAAGTGTATTGCATATGTTAGGATGAATGTTAGAATAGATTGAAATATATTGTTTGACACTATATGAAATTAATTAGATCAAATATAGGATTTTATATAAATTGAGCTATTCTGGATGATAGAATCATATGGACTTGATTCGAATAGCTTCTCTTAGAGTTGATTTGACGAATGCTTAAAAATATTCAGAATTTGGGATTTGAGTTTAAGGATTGATACAATCTTTTCATGATAAATTTTCTTGCATATAGGAAATTAAAATACGTTTATATTTTGAAAATAGATTTCGAAACCTTGAAAATGGAACGAAATCGATGATATTGGTGTATATTTATAAATTGAAGAATTTAGGGTTTGTATGAATTTAAGGAAAATGATAAACCCTGAAAATAGTCGAAAATTTGATGAAAATCGTGATGACTAGATTAGGTTGGCTTTCTTGGTGATTCGATTGAGGGGAGCTTTGATTCTTCGGATTGTAGTTTTATTGGGAAGTGCGTTATCCTCCCCAAAACAGTGAGTGAGATTTATTTCAATATTTTTGTTTAATTTGTAAACCCTGTTTTAACATATTTGATAAATGAGCATGATTTATAGCGTATTTGAAATGTTTTGACTGATTTTGAAATTGATTTTGTGAACCGATAGAGTGTCCAAAAACTGTGTTGAAATATTAAAATTATGCATCCATGTGGTTGAAATGTATAATGTGTCATTTTATGCTATATGTTGCATTTGGTTTGTGAACCTGATTTCGTCACATTTTGATACGATTTTGGATTTGGCCTTGAGGGCTTTGGTATGTATTGTTCCGTAGCTATGAAGGACACCGTGAGAGACGCTTTGGTGGTGTCCGGATATGCCTAAGCCTGGGGTATCCCACGAGTTATCGTGATTTTTATTAACGATACGGTACTAACCAGGTTGAACCCGAAAGGGGGAGGTTTTGGATACTCTCTTCAAGTCTAGCACCTGGACGAGGTCCGCCGTCAACGCCGGGGTAGAGAGCACTTTAGATAAACTTGCATATAATACCTCTGGTGCGCCTGTCATAGGTCGAGGTAGACCTCTGCCAGGACATTTTCGACTGACAACTCTATAATTTTAGTGACAGTGATTCGGATGTATATTTGACTTGAAAATGTGTGCTAATGATATATCGTTGAAATGAAAAATATGATAATTTGAAATATAATTCGTATACTTATATTTTAACATTTCAGTTTCACACTTTATATTAGACGATTGTATTGACCCACTCACTCACTCACTGAGTATTCTTTCCCGAATACTCACCCTTCATTTCCCTTCTTGTTTCAGAGATAGTATTTGACAGGGAGCGTTACTTTTAGGATGCTCAGTATCATTGAGAGATCTGGTTTGGACTTGAGGAGTCATTATATATTTCTACTGTAAAATTTGTATTGGTAATGTATATGCATTCTGAGATCTATAGACGACCATTGTGAAATTCTGGGATGACTGTATAAATATGGACATTTAAATTGTGAAACTCTCATATCATTGCATAACATTGCATTGAGGCATTTCTTATTCGTTGTCTATGTACTTGAGAATGTGTTATGTCTTAGAAGTGTACTCTAGAATCGTTCGGTACCACCTCTAAATCATAGGAGGGGTGACTGGCGGCTGTCCATGCCTTTGACGGGGGCATAGCGGTAGAGGTCTGTGGTTAGATTACTGGAAATTTTTATAGCTTTGCGTTATTCTGGATATTTACTGTGGGATTGGTTTATTTGGGAGAGGCCGAGATGACCATTTGATTAGTTTACAGGATGGTTGTGATTTATACATGATTAATTGTACTTGGGAGACCTCCGAAATATGGGGAGGTTCTACCTGATTTTCTGTAAAAATACAACCAGCATTCAGGACAACAGGCGACTGTTCACGATCCCGGTCCGGAGCGTGACAGTTGGATTGGTATCAGAGCGACTAGGTTGAGAGTTATGTAGGAAAAGAGTCTTGAAAACACTCCCGAGTGTGTTTGTGTTTAAAGTCCTCAATGCATGAGAGTTTCATACAGTCATGAAGTCCCAGTACATGGTCATAGGTATATGAGTTCATCCATTTTAGGGGGTTAGATACGGTTGTGTATATGCATTTTTGGCTGGCAGCTCTATAATTTTAGTGACAGTGTTTCGGATGCATATTTGACTTGAAAATGCATACTAATGATATATCGTTGAAATGAAAAGTATGATGATTTGAAATATGATTCGTATACTTATGATTTGACACTTCAGTTTTACATTCCATATTAGACGATTGTATTGACTCACTCACTCATTGAGTATTCTTTCCCGAGTACTCATCCCTCATTTCCCTTCTTGTTTCAGAGATAGTATTTGACAATGAGCGTTGCTTTTAGGACTCTCAGTATCATTGAGAGATCTGGTCTGGAATTGAGGAGTCATTATATATTTCTGCTGTAAAATTTATATTGGTAATGTATATGCATTCTGAGATCTATAGACGACCATTGTGAAATTTTGGGATGACTGTATAAATATGGACATTTAAATTGTGGAACTCTCATGTCATTGCATAACATTGTATTGAGGCATTTCTTATTCGTTGTGTATGTATTTGGGAATGTGTTATGTCTTAGAAGTGTACTTTAGAATCGCTCGGTGCCACCTCTAAATCACAGGAGGGACGACTAGTGGCTGTCTATGCTTTTGACGGGGGTATGGCAATAGAGGTCTATGGTTAGGTTGCTGGAAATTTTTATAGCCTTACGTTATTCTGGATGTTTGCTGTGGGATTGGTTGATTTTGGAGAGATCGGGATAGCCATTTGATTATTTTACAGGATGGTTGTGATTTATACAAGATTAATTGTATTTGGGAGACCTCCGAAATATGGGAAGATTTTATCCGATTTTCTGTAAAAATACAGCCAGCATTCAGGACAACGGGCGGTTGTTCACGATCCCGGTCCGGGGCATGACAGTTGGATTGGTATCAGAGCGACTAGGTTGAAAGCTATGTTGGAAGAGAGTCTTGAAAGCACTCCCGAGTGTGTTTGTGTTTAAAGTCCTCAATGCATGAGAGTTTCATACAGTCATGAAGTCCCAGTATATGGTCATAGGTATATGAGTTTATCCATTTTAGGGGGTTAGATACGGTTGTGTCTAACCTAACATGTTTTTTTTGGATTGGATTCCATTCCTTGTGAGGGTAGTCAAGATGCGACTAGCCCAAATTTCTTGAGCCATGCCTATTCTTTGAACGATACCTAATAAGAATTCTTCTCTTGTAGAAGTATGACGACCCGATAGAGCACCCGTTTTACCCCACCAGAGGAATTAGTCGAGCCGAAGGATCGTTCCTCGACTCGCATGCCACTACCGGCACCTACTCAGCCAGCTGCTCAGGCTGAGACTCTCGTACCCACACTTGACTCCTTTCGGCAGGTGTACGAGTGGTACGCTTCGCATGGGGTCCAGATTCCTTCCCCACCACCTTTTACAGCGACGCCTGTACCTGCAGCAGTGCCAGTCCCTTTAGCACCGGTTCCACCACCGGTGGCCGGCCCTTATACTTTGTCCAAGCCCAGTAAGACCACATCGGCTGCTCTTAAATGGATACATGAGTTGACTTAGTTGGTTAAGGAGGCCCGTCAACTGAGGTGTACTGATTTCACGGGGCTTGGTGATGCTACGACAACCAAACATTGGATTAGCTGCACTCGCAGGATTTTGACCGATCTAGGGATTGGAGAGAAGCTCTGCCTGAAAGTGACACAGCGATTATTAGAATGAGAAGCCCTCTTATAGTGGGAGGCCCTTACTGATGAGGTGACAAAGCCACTGCGGTGGGACTACTTCCTTCGGGAGTTTGACCGCCGATTCTTCCCACTCTATCAGTAGGACAAGATGAGGTCAGAGTTGGGATGGCTTATATAGGGGTCCAGATTTGTCTCGGAGTATGAGGCAGACATGCGGAGACTTGCCGCATTCGTACCGAATTTGGCCACACCTCAGTATTTGCGCTTCGAATTTGAGGACGGTCTTAGTCTTAGCATAAAAAGGTATATTACTGTTACTCCACAGTTTATATTGGCCGAGGTGATAGACTCTGCTCACCGCGCGGAGGCTTTGGTCTGTGCCAAGACTAGGCAGAGAGAGAGCAGAGAGCAAAAAAGAAAGAAAGAAAAGTCTCATTTTGCGTAGAACTCCATGAGGGGTAGGGGATACAGTTCGCACAGAGGCGGATTAGGATCTAGATTTCCTGAGCTAGGACAGGGACAGTACTCTAGGGGTTCAGATAACCCGCTCCGACTCACCGTGTGCAGTATACTCCTCAGCAGTATCCTTATTGCCGCAGGAGCAATAGGTCCCATCCGATAGGAGCTTGTTCAGTGACGGTCACTTGCTTCCACTGTAGGAAGTTGGGGCATATTAAGAGTTCTTGCCCTGCGTTAGGACTCGGAGGACAGAGTTCACAGAGCCGTACTAGTACTCCTCGTATGGGACAGTAGGGGCAGCCTGCTCAGCCAGCATCTTTTACTCCCAGTGTGACCACTGGGAGTAACATAGTGCAGACCCAGGCACGACAGCAGCCTAGGGCTCAGGCCTGGGTTTATGCCATGACGCACGAGGACGCCCAGGCGAACCCCGATATCATCATGGGTACTCCTCCTTCTAATCCTGTAAAATAAGATCTCTATTCGTATTTTCACTTGTTTTGGGGATGTCAGCATTGTATCATGATAGTTGTATATGTATTTATGTTGTGTACTCTTTTGTCGACATGATACTACTTTGACATCTTTGTACACTGAAATTGTAAAAGCCTTAGAAACTCAGCTATTTTGACATATACATATATATATCAAGTTTGAAATTATTCTAAGTTTATGTGCATTTTGTTCAATGATAGGTACTTTACCTATTTTCGGAATAAATGCTCGTATCCTTATTGACACGGGGTCTAACTATTCGTATGTTAGCGATCAATTCTTCCGACATTTTGACATGCCGCTCTCACCTTTGGACGAGGAGCTATTGGTCATCACTCCTTTAGGTGAACAGATTGTGCGCGGCACAATGTATAGAGAATGTGAGATCAAAGTTGGGATACAGTGCTAAAAGCAGATCTAATCCCTTTCGCTATGACTGATTTTGATACCATCTTGGGGATGGATTGGCTACATATGTATCGGGTTTCAGTTGACTGCTTTAAGAAGTAGGTGGAGTTTCGAAAACCCGATCAGTCAGTGTTGATTTTTTAGGGCGAGAGGTGGGTTTTACCCCGCTATGTCATTTCAGTTTTGGATGCCAAATGCATGATTTGCCACGGGTGTACGACATATTTGGCTCACATCATAGACACCACTACTCAGGGACCGAAACTGGAAGATGTTCCAGTGGTACAGGACTTTCCTGATGTTTTCCCCAGGAGCTACCCGGATTACCATCGATTCGAGAGTTTGACTTTAAAATCAATTTAGCTCCGGGGATTACCCCTATCTCTATGCCGCCATACAGGATGGCACCGACTGAGCTAAGAAAGCTCAAGGTCCAGCTACAAGAGTTGCTGGATAAGGGGTTTATCCGTCCTAGCACGTCCCTTTAGAGCGCTCCAGTGCTGTTTGTAAAGAAGAAGGACGGCTCACTGAGATTGTGTATGGATTATAGACAGCTTAATTGGGTGACTGTGAAGAACAGATATCCGCTGCCTCGCATAGATGATTTATTTGATCAATTACAAGGTGCCCAAGTTTTCTCGAAGATTGATCTTCGATCAGGATATCATCAGTTGCGGATTAAGAGTCAAGATGCACCAAAGATAGCTTTCCGCACTCGATACGGGCACTACGAATTTCTAGTTATACCGTTTGGACTGACTAATGCCCCCACTGCATTCATGGACTTGATGAACAGGGTCTTTTACGACTATCTGGATCAGTTTGTCATAGTTTTCATAGACGATATACTGGTGTATTCACGGAGTAACGAGAATCATGTTCAGCATTTTCGCACCGTTTTACAAAACCTCCGTGATAAGCAACTTTATGTCAAATTCACAAAATGTGAATTTTGGCCAAGACAGGTTGGATTTTTAGGGTATGTCGTTTCTATGGAAGGGATTTTTGTCGATCCGCAGAAGGTCGATGCCATTACGAGATGAGAGTAGCCGCAGACAGTGACTGAGATCATGAGTTTTCTTGGTCTGGCCAGATATTACCGCAGATTTGTTAAGGGGTTTTTATAAATAGTTGCTCCATTATATAGATTAACGCGAAAAGATATCAAGTTTGCATGGGATAACCGTTGTGAGGCGAGTTTTAAGGAGCTCAAACAACGGTTGATTTCAGCTTCGATTTTGGCACTTTCCACCAGCAGTCGGGAGTACACAGTGTACAGTAATACTAGCCGACAGGGGTTGGATTGTGTTTTGATGCAAAATGGTAGGGTGATCGCTTACGCCTTTAGACAGTTGAAAAAACATGAGGTGAATTATCCGACACACGATCTAGAACTTGCAGCCATAGTCTTTACATTAAAGATATGACGTCATTACTTGTACGGGATGACTTGTCGGGTGTATACTGATCATAAAAGTCTGAAATATTGATTCACCCAACGAGAACTTAGCTTGAGACAGAGGAGATGGTTGGAACTCTTAAAAAATTATGATCTTATCATTGATTATCATCCGGGCAAAGCCAATGTGGTTGTACCCGGGTAGTACAAAAATGTATCGAACTATTCGGGGTAGCTATTGGTGGCTAGATATGAAGAAGGACATTGCGGAGTTTGTAACTAGATGTTTAGTCTGTCAGCAGGTGAAGGCTGAGCATCAGAGGCCAGCGGGTTTACTACAGCCTCTTTCTATTCCCGTATAGAAGTGGGAACATGTGATTATGGATTTTGTTATGGGATTGCCGCGGACTCAGGCCAGATATGATGCCATTTAGGTGGTAGTCGATCGACTCACCAATTCCGCCCATTTCCTCCCGATGCGCAGCGACTCTCCACTAGAGACATTGGCATGTCTGTATATTGACGAAATAGTCAGACTGCATGGGGTTCCTATGTCCATAGTCTCGGATAGAGATCCGAGGTTCACTTCTCGATTTTGGCCTAAGCTGTAGGAAGCTTTGGGCACACGGCTCAGTTTTAGCACAACATATCACCCACAGATAGATGGTCAGTCAGAGAGAACCATTCAGACGCTCGAGGATTTGTTTCGGGCATGTGTTATGGATTTTCGAGGTAATTGGGATAGGCATTTACCCCTGGTAGAGTTTGCATATAATAATAGTTATCAGGCCAGTATCGGCATGCCACCCTATGAGGCATTTTATGACAGAAAGTGTCGCACCCCGTTGTGCTGGGATGAGGTAGGCGAAAGACGTCTTACTAGTGTTGAGTTAGTCGAGGAGACTAAGAAAAAGGTCAGGGTGATCCGCGAGTGGTTGAAAGCCTCCCAAAACATACAGAGGGCATATGCGGATCGAAGACGCCGACCTTTAGAATTTGAGATGGGCGATATAGTATTTTTGTGGATTTCTCCCTTGAAAGGACTCATTCGATATCAGCAGCGGGGCAAGTTGAGCCCTAGGTACATTGGCCCATTCCGTATCCTCAGTAGAGTTGGGAGCGTGGCATACAGACTAGAGCGGCTATATGAGTTATGTCGAATCCATGATGTCTTCCATGTATTAGTGTTGAAGAAGTACATCCCAGATCCTTCGCATATTTTGGAGCCTCCGCCAGTAAAGGTACAAGAGAACTTGAGTTTACCTGTTCAGTCGGTGGCCATACTTGACCAGCAGTCCGACAGTTACGGAACAGGGAGGTATCTCTTGTTCGAGTGCTATGGCGCAACGATCAGGTCGAGAAAGAGATCTGGGAACCCGAGGAGATTATGAGGAGACAGCACCCCCCAGTTGTTTGTTGTTTAGCCTTCTTTTAGTTTCGAGAACGAAATTTGCTTTTAGGGGGCTAGAAAATATAACACCGATACTCGGTGCCCGAACAATGTATATTGGTTTTGAAATATATATTCTTTTTTTTAACCAAAAAAAAAAAGAGGAAGGAGGAAATGTCGCGTTTCGGCCCGAAATGCTGCACTCCCTCCCCCTTGTAGCCCTAATCTGTCTCTCTTTCTCTTTCTCTCTCCCCTACCCTTCACCTCCCGTGGCCGCCACCCTCCTCCGCAGCTATTTCGTGCCTCTCCGCCGCGACCCGCCACCACCCAACGGCTATCGCCACAACACTCTCTCTACCTTTCCCTCTCAGTTTCTCTCTTTCTTCGCTGTTCACTCTCTCTCGCGATCTCCCTCTCGGTCTCTTCCGCCGCGCTCTTCTGTCGCATGCCACCACCTCAAGCGCACCAGTGCGCGACAGAGCAGACCACTGTGCGCTTTCTCTCACGCCACTGTGCGCTTTCCCTCACTCGACTGCTCGCTTTCCCTCCCGCGACTGCGCGTTCTCCCGAGCGCGAGCGCTAGCGCGCCCCTGCGCACCCTTGCACGAGCGTCAGCGATCCCTGCACGAGCGCTAGCGCGCCCCAGCACGAGAGCAAGCGCGCGATCCACTCGCGAGCGCAATCCAGCTCGCGAGCACGAGCCCTAGCCCGTGAGCGCCCGCCAGGCCGCGAAGCCCACTGCTGACCGACGAAGCCCACTTTGACCCGTGAGCCCACTACGGCCCGCGAGGCCTACTGCATCCAGCAAGCCGGGCTGCGAGCCCGTGAACCCACCAGAGGGCCAGTCCGCCAGGCCATCGTCCCGCGAGCCCGTGACTGGCTTTCTCCTTTGAGAGCCATCTGCTATCCTCGCAGAAATCCTTCACTGCAAGTAACAACTGTGTTAGATGTAGTTTTGTGTTAGAAATTGATTTAGTCGCTAAAGTGGTTTCAAAATTGAAAATATTATAGATTTTAAATTAATCTGATAGATGAACAAAAGCTAGATCTGCAACCTGAGAGACCCTACTTGAGGATTTCTAACTCACTCGATTTATTTGGACGAATTTAGGGTAAATTAGAGTAAAAGTGTATTGCATATGTTATGATAAATGTTAGAATAGATTGAAATGCATTGTTTGACATTATATGAAATTAATTAGATCAAATATAGGATTTTATACAAATTGAGTAATTCTGGATGATAGAATCGTACGGACTTGATTCGAATAGCTTTTCTTAGAGTTGATTTGACGAATGCTTAAAAACATTTAGAATTTGGGATTTGAGTTTAAGGATTGATACAGTCTTTTCATGATAAATTTTCCTGCATATAGAAAATTAAAATACGTCTATATTATGAAATAGATTTCGATACCTTGAAAATGGAACAAAATTGATGATATTGGTGTATATTTATAAATTGAAAAATTTAGAATTTATACGAACTTAAGGAAAATGATAAACCCTGAAAATAGTCAGAAATTTGATGAAAATCGTGATAACTTGATTAGGTTAGCTTTCTTGATGATTCGATTGAGAGGAGTTTTGATTCTACGGGTTGTGGTTTTATTGGGGAATGCGCTATTCTCCCCAAAACAGTAAGTGAGATTTATTTCAATACTTTTATTTAATGTGTAAACCCTATTTTAACATATTTGATAAATGAGCATGATTTGTAGCGTACTTGAAATGTTTTGACTGATTTTGAAATTGATTTTGTGAACCGATGGAGTGTCCAAAAACTGTGTTAAAATATTGAAATTATGCATCCATGTGGTTGAAATGTATAATATATCATTTTATGCTATATGTTGTATTTGGTTTGTGAACCTGATTTCGGTACATTTTGATACGATTTTGGATTTGATCTTGAGGGTTTTGGTATGTATTGTTCTGTATCTACGAAGGACACAATGAGAGGGCTTTGGTGGCGTCCGGATATGCTTAGGCCTGGGATATCCCACAAGTTGTCGTGATTTTTATTAATGACACGGTACTAGCCAGGTTGAACCCGAAAGGGGGAGGATTTAGATACTCTCTCCAAGTCTAGCACATGGACGAGATCCGTCGCCAACGCCAGGGTAGAGAGCACTTTAAATAAACTTGCATCTAACACCCCCGGTGCACATGTCATAGGTCGCGGTAGATCTCTGTCAGGACATTTTCGGCTGGCAGCTTTATGATTTTAGTGACAGTGTTTCTGATGCATATTTGACTTGAAAATGCGTGCTAATGATATATTATTGAAATGAAAAATATGATAATTTGAAATATGATTTGTATACTTATACTTTGACATTCCAGTTTCATATTTCATATTAGACGATTGCATTGACTCGCTCACTCACTGAGTATTCTTTCCCGAGTACTCACCCCTCATTTCTCTTCTTGTTTCAGAGATAGTATTTGATAAAGAGCGTTGCTTTTAGGATGTTTAGTATAATTGGGAGATTTGGTCTAGACTTGAGGAGTCATTTTATATTTCTGTTGTAAAATTTGTATTGGTAATGTATATGCATTCTGAGATCTATAGACGACCATTGTGAAATTCTGGAATGACTATATAAATATGGATATTTAAATTGTGGAACTCTCGTGTCATTGCATAACATTACATTGAGTCATTTCTTATTCGTTGTGTATGTACTTGGGAATGTGTTATGTCTTCGAAATGTACTCTATGATAGCTCGGTGCCACCTCTAAATCACAGGAGGGGCGACTGGCGGCTGTCCATGCCTTTTGACGGGGGCATGGCAGTAGAGGTTTGTGGTTAGGTTGTTGGAAAATTTTATTAATTTACGTTATTTTGGATATTGGCTGTGGGATTGGTTAATTTTGGACAGGCCGGGATGACCATTTGATTATTTTACAGGATGGTTGTGATTTATACAGCATTAATTGTACTTGGGAGACCTCCGAAATATGAGGAGATTCTGTCCGATTTTTTATAAAAATACAGTCGGCATTCAGGATAACGAGTGGCTGTTCACGATCTTGGTCCGGAGCGTGACAAGATTTCTTAACAGAGACACTATTTAATTGGGTTGTGTTCTGAATTTTGCATTAATCAATCATGAACCGATACATATGATCTTGATGCAAAATCATAGCCATGCGATTGACATTACTTTCTAATGAAAACTTTACAGGTGAGAAGTACCAATTCTTTCTTTCCTTAAATCCTATTTTATACTTTCTAGTTTCCCCTCTTCCATATCTTTTCCTTCAATCCTATTTCTATTACTGTTAATGTTCAATTTGCAGAAAATTTTGACTTACATGCTTTCCCCCATATGTCAGTTGGCCAGTGCTTGCTTAGACTCTTGCTCACAGCTTCATTTTGCTTTAAAGTGTGTAGACCAAGTAAGCCTTTCATGCCCCACAGTTATTATGTTGTTTGTTAGTGTTTCTATTTGTTTATTGTTTGTTATTCCTCTTACTGTAATAGAAACATAATTAATTCAGATCTCCTTTGTCTTACTTTGAGTGTAATATTTTTAACAAAAGTGAAAAGTTTTTTATAAGAAATGCAAGATTTTGCAAGTGTGATATGTTGCTAATATATTAATTTTTGTTATATGTAGAAAGATATCATTATGGTAAAGGAAATTTCGTTTGTACGTCCAATAAAAAGTAAGTAAATAATCGTATCAATATTTTTATTTTTATTGTTGGTATAATTTTATTTCATAACATTTATGACTCGTATAGATTAAGTTGTTGAGTATTGAAGGATGTTGAGGATATTGCTTTATTGTTGTTTATTTGATATGGTTTTATTTTCCGAATGTTGCTGTTGGGAAAGATTTATTTTCTAAATGTTGTTGTTTGTGAGTGTTGGAGGATATTGTTGGTTTGTTGCTGGAAGATGCTGATGTTAGAGTTGATTTGAGTACCTTTATTTATTTTATATCATGTTGTTATTATGATGTGATATATTTTTATTCGAAAGGACCGTTATAAATGTAATATGTAACTAATTTTGATTTGTATGGTTGGAGACATGTGATTGGACTTGTTCAGTAGTTATTATGGATTTTATTTAATTTTTGCATAGTTGCAAACAAAATTGTGATCGGATTCAATTAAAATTTAGATTTTATTTAATTTTATAAGCATGTTTAGATTTGGAATGTCCAAAAAACATGAAAGATTTAGTTAGTTTTGAAATTAGGAATTTAGACAATCATGAATTTAGGCAAAATTTTGTCCATTTTATAGGGAATTTGAATTTGCCCAATAGGGAACCAAAATTGGAACTAGATTTGCCAATCTTGAGCTCAAGTATGATCCTGGGTTCGAACTCGGGTTCAGGCTTTGGTATCATCTCGGGCTCGAGCTCATGTATCATCTCGAGCTTGGGCTCGGACTCAGGCTCAACCAGGTCTCGCCAGACTCGTGACACTCGAGTTTGAGCTCCTGGATGACACTTCAAGTCGAGATCGAGCCTAGAATTATGGGCTCGACGAGCTCGAGTTCGGGTATTGTGATATCCGAACTCGACTCGGGTATCATAACACCCCTAGTTCAATCATACAAAATAAACTTGATGATTTATTTGACTTATGTTCAATCATACAACTATGTGATTGATTTCTTCAATTGTGTGAGTTAATTATGTTATCATCCTTCGGAATCAAGGTGAGAAGTGGTCCCCAACTTGAATCGGAAAATAAGAGCAATGAAGCAATGAAGGAGAAGAATCTTAAGAAAGATGTCAATAGGTTGAAAAAATACTTACCTAACCTCTTGAGTAGGTATGACAAATATTAAATTTTTTTTTAATAAATTATTAAAATTTGATAATCATTTTATGTTTAATTAAATTTGATTCGAATTGAATTAAATTTTTAATAAAAAAATTTTTTTGATTTTTTTTAATTTATAAAATTCAAATTTAAATTTTATTAAAAAAGTATAAGACAAATTAAGGATGATTTTAAAATGTCTTCACACCTATTGAGCCGTTTCACAAGTATGGATATGACTCCTCTTGAGCATTGGGCCCTTTATCAATGACCAGTTGGCAGCATGGCTTACGGCGGAGTCACCACGCTTGGTATTTGCCACGTCGTGCATTTGATTAGTCAATTCCTTGGTTGGTATTTGATTAGTCAATTCTTGACACCCTCATTTTTTCGCTATTCTACGGATTCTTTAATTTATCAATGGTACTTTATTCCTTGAGACCTGTACTCTTGATTTGTTATACTTCCGATGGCTAGCAACGGAGTTTTCTGAACTCGATTTTTTATAAAATCTGAACAAGAAATGTGCCCGGCCGATTTGTATCCAAAAATTGGCCCAACCAACCCGGAAAAGTCCGTCCTGTGAATCGGATCGGAGCTACAGTAATCTGACTCGACCGGCCCAAATCGGTGTTTGAACTCAATGAATTGAATTTATCGGTGTTCGAACTCGGTCCATAATTAAAACAAAACTAAAAAATGAGTCCAAACTCAGCGTAACCCTAAAATAGGCTGAGCTTGCGTCGGCTCGGCTCAATTGCCGGTTCTAATTATACTACTAGGATGTTGACTTGACTAGTGACCCAATTCATCACTGTTCTACAATTGTATATTGTTTATTTTTGGATTCTTCCATAATCTCTTGCCATGGTAAAAAACAAACTTCTATGATCCAATATGGAGGTTGAATATTATACACTAACAAAGGTTACTTCGGAAATCCTTTGGATATATTGATTAGTTGATAATATAAGAGTCACCTATCAACGTGGGTTGGTTCAACTGGATATAGGGTTGAGTTTCCTTAAGTATGACTGAGATTCGACTCCCGCTGGGAATATCGAATTTTCATGTATATGAAACGTTCCTCATTAAGAGATCTGTCTTTATGCAACCTTTTACTATAATAACGAGTGTTATTCAAATTACTAGCAAAGATGTATTCAATGAAGTGAATGAATCACATAAAAATTGATTGCAATTTCGTCCATCTGTAGAGGACTTCGAGTGGTTTCTATTTGTTCCAAAGAAATCATTCGGCAAGGATGGATTATCTTTTCACGTCTCCGTGATGTTTTTTTTTTTTTTATAATGATTGTATAAAAATTTAAAACTGATATTATTATATTATGGGAGCGACTTTATATTATTAAGTTATTCCCGTTAGGGATCACGGTGGACGGTGTTCTCGAGTATAACAAGGGACCCAGCAACGGCATTCTCTTCGGGAATCAAAACTGTTACTTTCTTATGAACTGGATTAAGCTCCAAAAGCAGATCACCCCTGTTGAAGATATCTTCCTCGATGTACTCATAATCAACTCCTTTAAATTTTAGTGCCGTTATGACTCTATGCACAAGTGGGCTTGCCGAAAATCCTACTAGCTTCACATTTTGGCTAGCCGTAGGTTTTGGTTGCTCTTGCTTTCCTTGTGAACTAGCTTGCACTACCTGCACATATATAGAGGCCTGAGAACCGCGCTTTGATTAATGGTCTTGGGGTGCGTCGAACTTTGCTGCCGCAAAATCTTTTAATTAAAATTTTAAATTAAAATTAAAAAAAAATATATACATAAAGAGATAACTTCTAAAATAAATTTTATAATATTTAAATCGAATTAATTAAATAATTCAAAAATATCTACATGTGACATACACCCCTAAAAAGATATTGATCATAGGTTGCCTTATCCACTTTTCCTTTTCCTTAGAAATTACACCTCATGAAACCAGGAGTCGAGGACGCATCAGCCAAGGGCTAGTTGGGCAATTTCTTCTTACCAAAATATAATAAAATAAAAAATTAACATTAAATATCTTATTTACCTCTACTTTTAATTTTTTTTTAAAAAAAACCCGATTTAAAAAGAATATTCTTAAAATTCTGATGAGGGGATGGAACCCTTGGCCTCCTTGGGTTGTATTTGTTGATCGAATAACTTGTTGGACAGAAGGAGAGATGATGCCCCCTTGAAGCAGATGATAAGTACTTTAATCTTTTGGACTTGGGGGTTTTCTGATCTAATGGCCCTCTGGAACATAAAGAGGGAGGGGACCCGGGGACATTAAGAATTTTAAAAGTTAATAATTCAAAATATTATTTACTTTTAAAAAATTATAATTTTGATATTTTTAAAGTAACTCTTAATTTAATTTCAATTACATTTGTGATAGAAAATGCATTTTTTATAATTTGGTGATTTGGAAAAAAAAAATTCTGAAATACAATTTCCAAATTTAAAACTCATTAGATGTTTAAGTTTTGTGTTTTATGCTTTTTTTCGTGAGAACTTTTCTATAAAAAGGATTTTTGGATCCCATGTTTGTGTCAAACTACAATCTAAGTATTCTGATTGAGCAACTTTAGTTCAACTTGTCTTCTAAGAATTTTAATTCAAAATTCCAATTGGGAAAAAAGAAAGCCCTGTAAAAATAGAAATAATGAAATGAACCAGTTGGAAGATCCCCAAATTGGCATGTCTGTCCTTTACGCCTTTGGTTGCCAAGTCATTTGGTCCAAATGGCTGCCTCTTTTCAGATATTTTGTGATACCCATTTCTTTATACAAAACATTCTCGAATGATTTGTATAGAATGGTACTTTTCAATAGATATAGGAATTTAAGTTAATATTTAAGAGTTTTTCTTTAACCCACTTGTTAAAAATTAAAAATAAAAATTATCGGTTTTAACTTAGAGTTATAACTATAATAGAAAATAACTATAACAGAAAATAACTAAAAAAGGGAAAATATTTATTACTTTTGTGACGCGCCAATTGCAGTCTTGGTTAGAACCTTCTATCACGAACGAACTTTAGAGGGAGGGAAAGAAAGAGAGAGAGAGAGAGAGAGAGAGAGAGAGAGAGGTTAAAATAGTACAGAGAGAAAGAGATAGAGAGAATTTAGAGAGAGAGAGAGAGTGAGAAAGACTAGAGAGAGCGTGAGAGCAATATCAATTTTTTCTATTTTGCCTGCTTTGTCTTCTCATTTAGTATTTATACATTTATATCTCTAACTATTTAATCACTTTACTAACTATATTAACTAGTAATCACTTTACTAACTAACTACTAACCGCTAACAACCTAATTAATCATTAACTATTATTATAATACTTTCGCTTAAAACATCTTTATCCTCAAAGGAAAAAAATCAAAATTTAAGATTTTATGAAATTTATAAATTTTGAATCAAAACTTGTATTTGTGCTTAAAGATAAACCGATCAAGTTGAATAATGAATTTGACTTGAATTATTGGGAGAATAATGGGTGGAAAATGGAGATGAGAAAAATTGAGAGAAAACTTCGTTGAATTAATTTCTGATGGAGGATTTTTCCCGATCAATATCAAAAGTTTAATTATCGAAAAACTTGGCAAAAAACTATCATTAACGTGTTTTTTTGTGGATAATTGAAATCTTGCTTCTTATGAAGGATTTTTTTTCCATTGAATCTTGGAAGTTTAATCTTTGGATGTGTTTTTCAAGAAATGACCATTAATAGATTCTTTCTTGAGTATTTACAAATTTTCTTCTACCCTCAACGGAATAGGTAGAATGAAAAATTTAGAAAGTTTATTAATATTTTGTTTTTTGGTTTTGTTTTTGAGAACATCGAAAAACATCCAATTTCTGGTTTTATTTGTTAATTTTTCACTTGATTTTATTTTATTTTTTCTAATTAAAGACGACCTATTTTGATTTCCTTTATCAATTCTTGCATTCATTCTTCGATGGCAAATATTCGTTGAGAAACTTGTTGCCATATAGTAGAGAGAGAGAGAAAGAGAGGGATGGAAAGATAGAGAGAGAAAGAGGGGTTAGAATAGTAGAGAGAGAAAGAGATAGAGAGAATTTAGAGAGAGAGACTAAAAACAGACAGAGAACAAAATAAATTTTATTTCATTATGTTGTCTTTATTTTTCGTATCTAATATTTATATATTTATTTTTTTTAATTATTTAGCTATGTTATTAATCTTATTAACTATTAATTATTTTATTAACATTCTATTAACTATTAACAGCTTAATCAACTATTAATTATTGTTATTAAATATGATTAACTACCAGTTATAATTGTTACACCCTCGAATTAGATATTGCATCACGAAATGTCGCCGGGGTCCTCCCCCATAAATGCAAAAGAGAAAAGGTAAGTATATATGTGTAGTTTAATATAATTTTGGGCCTCAATTGGTAGGTGGGAACCTCAACAACCACCTCCATCCCACCTAACAAAACCCCTCCAACCCAAATCTACACTGCCGAACATAAAAAATCAAAACCCCATTTTCTCAATCGTCCAAATTTTGCTTCCACCAAAAATGGGTTTGGGTCTTTACTATACACTCATGGAAGCAATCACAAACTACACTGGCCTTACTCCCACAGCGTTCTTCACAATCTTGGCTATCATGGTTGTTGCTTACAAAATGGTGTGTAGCTTGTTTGTCTCTCCGGAAGACTACTACAAGTCCTTACCCAATAACGGTGTCAACCCAAATAATGTGTCTGCTCAATCTTTTCAAATAGCTGAGCCGGTTCAACTTGGAGATGTAACTGAGGAGGAGTTGAGAGGTTATGATGGGTCTGACCCTAGTAAGCCCTTGTTGATGGCCATCAAGGGACAGATTTATGATGTTTCTCGGTCCAGGTACTTCTGGGGTTCATTTATTTTCCCTCAGTTTTTTTGATTTGGTTGTTTCTCTGTGTGCTTTCGATTTCAGGGTTTAGGGTTTTTTTAGTTGTATTTAATTTTGGGGGAAATTTAAATCTGGAACCTTGCGTGATATATAAATTGTCATGGTGTAAAAATGAATTCTTAAGTAAATAATGACATGGTTAAGACCTTAAACTATTCAATGTGGTAAGCTAGATTTGGTCCCTTTTCGACTAATGTAGGAAACTTGGCAATGTTTGCCGATTGTGGCATGGTTAAGATTTAGACAAAGTATTTAATTTTTGGTTTTCAGGCCTAGTTCATGAGACTTAAATATGTTACGGTCTACGAATGAGGAAAATTCTGAAATAATGTTCGTTGTATGGCAAAACTAGCTATCCAGGTGTTGGAAAGTAAATGCTGGATTTCCCCCTCTTCTAACAAATGCGGTAAATGGTTCATGGATTTAAAGTTGAGGAAAGATTTGATAATACACATCAGCTGTTCGTCAGACTTCGGAAGTGGTGAAATTAACCACAGTGTGCAAAACGTTTAGAATTAGAAATGGCAATAGATTTACAGCACATTTACTCATTTTTTTTGAAGTCAAATATTCACTACAATCGTATTGTTGTAAAGATACTCCGAGCTCCATATTCTTTCTTTAAATTTTGGTTGCTTAGCATCATATGTCTTTAATTTCAATACAAAATTTGGTTATACCACCCTTGGGGAAATTTTTCATGTTTGTACTATATCAAGGAGCAAAGACGAGGTGTGAAGTAACAATTTTGTAGCATTACTTATTCTACACTTTTCTTTTCCTGTTGTGTATACCACTTGCAAAGATCTGATGTGGCTAAGGCGAGTTATTTCACTAAATGCATCTACTTCATTAAATTCCTTTGAGTTTTATGCTAATTGTGCTTTTTATGGTTTTATCATTGCTAGAGTTTTCCATTATCTATGCCTGGCAATGCTTTTCTTGCCCTTCATCCATCTTAAGATATTTGCTGGTTGTATTTGACCATGGAAGGCAGCGCACAACCTCCCCCCCCCCCCGCCCCGGCGGGGGGGAGGGGGATTGTTCTGGAAACCTAGATATAATGGGAAATAATAGCATGGTACAATGGAATAAAGAAAAATTAATTAAATCCATGCATATTAGCAGTAATTTGATTGAAAAGTTCTTTTGTTTCCTCCTTCCTATATAATTGGCTTTTCCAATCTTTCTCAATGTTTCTGTTGATTTTCTGAGTTCTTTACACAAGTGCACATCAAATTTGCGCTTCTCATTTGAGCGGTTTTACCATTGTGGGCTACAACCCTCATTTTTGGGAGAGAGGAGTTATAGGGGCTAAGGTAGTCCAATGGACTCATTAGTTAACTTTTCTTTTGGCTCAACGTAGTACATATTTCTTTCATAAGTTTTTTTTTTTAACTTTATTGGCAGGATGAGTCACATATTACACTTGTTTTGTTAAAGGCCTTTGTTTGCCATATCTTTGTTCTATACTTCTATACAAGTGCAACCATGTGATGGAATTCATCGGTGACTGTTAGAATAAAAGATCCTGAGCTTGAAGATAAACAATCACCAAATGTATTAACAAGAATTTTCAAATTATTTTTGGTGACTATCCATCCTAATATATATGGGGGTAAGTCTTTATCTGGAACATTCTTTTTGTGAGTGTTCTTTGTTCCTCAATATTGTTTCAGGGATGGTATACAAGACTTTGGCACATGTATCTTAATTGATTCTGTTGACTTGTAAACCGAAGACCTTTTACTCCCTCAAACTTACCCCTTTTCAAGTTTAGTTCTACTCTTTCTGATAAGTTTCCACATTGAGATTGATTTTTCTTGACATGATGTGTAGGATGTTTTATGGCCCTGGCGGTCCATATGCTATGTTTTCTGGTAGGGATGCAAGCCGGGCCCTAGCTCTCCTATCATTTGATCCCCAAGACCTGACTGGAAATATTGAAGGATTGAGTGATTCTGAGCTGGAGGTATTGCAGGATTGGGAATATAAATTCAAGGAGAAATATGTGAAGGTTGGACAATTAGTAACCAAGAAGATAAGGAATGCAGGCAATGAGAGTGAAGAAAGAACTGAGACTCAGGATCATGGTGGAAATGAAGATGCACAGTAGATTATGGGGTGGGACCTGTCGCTTTATGAACTCCAGGCCAGGGCCAGGGGTGCCTTTTATGAAATGGTCCATCTTTGGTAGAACATACTTCGAAAGCTGTATGGCATGCTAGATATTATTCTATGGTTCGTAAGTAGCTGCTGGGTATGGAGCTGGAATTTGAACCTTAAAACTATTTTTATCAGACGCGACATTTGTCTATCTCCACACTCATATCTCCTTCTCTCTCTCTCTCTCTCCCCCCACCCCCATTTTTATTCCATTTCATCTCTGAATTTGGATAATTCATAACTGGAGGTCATGCAGTGTTTTTCATGAAGACCTTGAGAATCGTGGAGCACAAGGAAAGCATATGCTTTGGTTAGTCATGGGACAGTCCATTGGTGATGGCTAGCTTTAAGCTGTCTGCGGTCTGGATCCTTGAGGTCTCTTGGAGTCTTGATCAGGCTAACTGGACAAGATAACCTCTTGCAAAAGTGAGGCTTGACGGGAACTTGCCCTTGGAAAATTGAAAAAGAAAATATGAAAATAAAGGGTCTTAAAATTAGGATAACTCATAGCTCTAGAGTGATTATTTGTAGGGTCTTGATTTGTTGTAAGGAAAGCTAGAGGAAGTTATAACCACTGCTTTCTCTTGGAGGAAGGTATAGAAGCAAACTTTCCAACTAAGATAGGCCAACCACCCTTTGCTTTCCACATACGGTGCCTTCGGATATTGTACTAGCTGGTGCTCTGTGCGTGTGTGTGTGGTGGTTAAATCTAATCACTATCCAAAACTCTATAAACATCCTGGACAAATAAGCTTAGAAACAGTCTCCTAGTCAATTTTAGAGCAAATTTAGATCAGGAAATTCAAACTGATAGGGAAACATCAACTTCACATGAAAGTTGAAAAATCTCCAACCCAAAAAGAGTCCAAGTAAAAGCACACTCTACAGATTGTCTTCTGGATAAAACTTAGGACCCAAGTTTGCTCTGGCCTTGGCCGAAAGATAAATCTGGTTGTCCAT
Organism: Dillenia suffruticosa; assembly: GCA_033439265.1. Classification (NCBI taxonomy): domain Eukaryota; kingdom Viridiplantae; phylum Streptophyta; class Magnoliopsida; order Dilleniales; family Dilleniaceae; genus Dillenia; species Dillenia suffruticosa. The sequence goes on from JAVTVX010000001.1 coordinate 16,589,783, forward strand.
GAAGAACGCTTCGTCACTGTTCCTTTCAAATTCAAATTACCCTCCTTCAAGCCAACCATAGGTCTCTCCAATTAAAACTCTTGTTCTCTCTCACTCGCACACATTTCATCAAAGAAAAGCTTGAAAACCAGAAATTCGCCTAGTTGATGTCTTGCATAAACTTGAGGAAGAAGCTTATACCTGCTAAGAAGGCGTGGAAGAGCATCACCAACATCTTCCGATCAAAATTACACAAGGTAAAGAAGATCTCCAAACCTATCAAAAGAACAACTCATGGCTTCTTTACCCAAAAAACTATCAAGTCAATTTTTAGAAAGAAACACAAATTTACTCCAATTGCCAACGATCTTCCAAATACTCATCGCCAAACTTGTTCTTGCCGCCACCACCACCTCAGGCGCCACCAGCAACAGCACCAAAAGTGCTCAGCTGCAGTTTATGTGGATGAGCTCTATGCAAGGAAAAATCGCTTGATGAAAATGAAAAAGCAAATTGAAGCAACAGCTGAGACTGAAACAAGCAAGGCTGGAGAAAATGAAGAAGTACTTAAAGCGAGCTATAGTGAGGCCAAAGCTGAAGTTGCTGTGATGACTGTCCAGCAATTGCGAATTCCTAAAATGGAGGTCAAGATTGTTAATGAGAAGGCAAAGGTGGCAAGCAGTAGCTCTGCTGCTGAAAAATGGAGGGCTGCTATCTCTATGATCCCACAACTGCGAGGTGTAGATGAGAGAGCAGAGGAATTCATATCCAAGTTCCGTGAAGAGATGAAGCTTCAAAGGGAGAACTCCAATCTTGAGTTCCAGGAAATGCTGGCTCGCGGTTCCTAGCAGTGATCTGATTAGTTATTTTTTCATATTTCTCTGGCTCCTTTTTACAGATATGGTCTGCAAATCACTAGGAGCTTGCAAAGTGTGAGGATTTTTTTTTCTTTTATTTCTTTTATTCAAGAGCTTTCATACAGTGTGTGATATTTTTATTTATCGGATGAATTGTCTTTTTTTTGGGGGGGGGGGGGGGGAAGATTTGCCAGTGTGTGTGTATAACTATAGGTTTTTCCAAAAAAAAAAAAAAATGACTGATTGATTGGGGGTGCTTTAAATGAATTGTGCGATGGGAAAGTCATTGAATTAGGAGAAGTCATTGTAGTTCATTATTTTATTTGCATGTAAATTGGGAAAATGCTTCGGAAAGAATAACATCTAAATATTGGAATTTCATACTGTTATGCCAGCTTGATCCTTTTTTTCTTTCTTGATAATTCGGATCTCATATGGGTTTTATACCGTGAATACGAAATGAATTGCCCTCTCGTTTTGTTTCAATTGCCCGGCTGATGATGCACAAGCCTCTGCGGGTGTTAGCCAGCATTATGTGCATATGAAAGCTCAGGGCACTTAGTTATGGAGACAAATTTAGCACCATTTTAAGGTGATGGCAATGCTCCTATTATTAATAGTCTTGATGAAAAGATCATCAACCCCAAATTTGTAGAAGTTGAAGGGCGAATTTGCGCTGGTTTAAGTTTGGAGATAAATAATCGGATGGTGAAAAATAAAACTTTAAAAAAATATTTTAAATTATAAAAATAAAAAAATTAGTTGATAAGATATATTAAAAATATTATTTTATAAGAATATACCAGTCAAGTTAAAAAACAATTCTTTCACTTTTTTTTTAACCAAACAAATAAAAAAAATCACTTATTTTTCTTCCTTCCCATCCCTACTAAATAAAAATAAAAGAAATATATTTACTTTGATCAGAAATGAATCTTCCCTTCGCCTTCTCCTTCCCCTCCCATTCCGCGAACCCAGCTTACCCTTAGTTGGACGTCGGCCGATGAACGACCATTAGTTCAATCAAAGGCACTTTTGATTAGCTGAAGGCAGCATCTCCTACTCCTCCAACGTCCTGTGGGTCCACTCCCCCGTTTGAACTGACATTATGCTCATGCTGACCCCAATTAACCGGTCTCTGTGACGAATAATGAATTCAACAAGCACAACCGGCTATGGTCTAATTTTTAATGTAATTTTATTACGAGAGACTGAATTCAAATTCTAATAATATCTAATTATTTAGTGATTATATATATATATATATATAAATTATCTGTGTAATCAAAATTTATCAGATTTCTATTATATATAAATAAATAAATAAATAAATAAATTAATTAATTAATAATGCGTTAACCAGCAATAAAAGCTAAACAACGGGCTCCTACCCGAATATTCCTTTTTGCCTCACGTGGGCTCCGCCAACTTTTCAAGTGAGCTCATGCTTTCCATGAAGTGAAGGTTAAGGCTATCTTTTATTTGAATTCAATGCGCAAACTAAACTATGGCCAATGGTTAGTTGCCCCTTTTTCCTCCATCTGTAAATTCAAAATTATGAGGGTCAATGATAATGACGTGGGGGTGTTTTATTTATTTATTTATTTTTTATATTTTTGTTTTTTCAATCAGCGGAAAAAAGAACTCAAGCCCTAGATTTTCAATTAAAGATAAAGCTTTTAACTTTTTTTGGTAACCATTTGAATCAAACTCTTGGCAAATAATTGTGTTTTTTTTTTTTTTTTTAGAGATGAGAGAACTTGAAATCCAATCTTTATTTCTATCATCATATGTGAGAATTTTAAATTATTTAAATAATTTTTTAAAATTATTCGGTACATGAAATTAAATGAGATTTTTGAGATTTCATGAAACATTGCTTATTTAATACTTAAAAAATAGTGCTTTTAAATTTGCATCTTCCTTATTTTCTATCCTCATTTTCTTATAGAAAATGTATATTAAAAGACAGTAATTATTTGTATTTTACCGCACAATTATAACCATATTGATATATATATTTTGTATATCTACCTTTTAAATTTATTTATTTCAAATAAACCGAAAAAAATTAAAATATGAAATCTAATCGAAACTACTTTAATTGAAACAATAAAAATAAAATACTGAATTCAGTTCTAAATATCGTTATTTATTAATCTATCTTTTATTTTTGTTAAAAGCATTATAATTTAAAAAATAATTATAAATTTTATATTCGTAAATTAAACATAATAAATATTTTCTCAAGCGACATTCAAGAAAGATTTTTGAAGATATAACTTTAATGAGAAACTTTTGTTTCGCCCGAATTAAATATACAGTACTATATAATTTTGTCAGCGATGAAATTTTCATAAAACTAATAATGGGATACTTTAAAATTTTCCCCAATAAGGAATCTCAGCAAACACGCTGTCGATATGTACATCTTCAAAATACAAACGTAGAAGAAACCCACGTCATGAAATGTTCATAAAATCAAAATTAATGATCGGATATTTTATTCTCTTAATTAGAGATCTTGATTTTGAGTTTTAAAAATGGTAAAAAAAGATTTGAGAGAACTAATTTTTAAAATAAATTTTATAATACTCGAATCTGATTAATAGAGTAAAATTTAGATAATGATGGTGAAAAAAAAGGAAATATTCAAAAACCGGGTAAGAATAAAATATTTATGGAAACCCAAAATCTAGATATAGAAAAAGATTAATCTTTTTGGAATTCATTTACTCAAAAGAAGAGCCGACGGTAGCATGAAAAAATGAAAATGAAAATGAAACAAAGGAATAAAAATGTGTTAAAATATGTAAATATAAAATTTATTACGATTTTTATATAAATATTAATGATTTTATGAAAATAATATTTTATAATTAAAATATATAATTATCAATAATAAAATATAATATAAAAAAATAATTAAATAAAAAAATAATTTATTAAATATTAAAAAATATAATAATTTAGCATATCAAAAGTTTTGAAGATGGAAAACGATTTGAAAACGGAAACATTTTCGATACGAGAAAATTTAAAAGGTTTCCATGGTATCATGTTTAAATTGTGTTATTAAATTAGGATTATAAAATAATTGAAAGATAAAATTATATAGACTTATACACTCTTATCTTGAGCAATTTTTTTTTAAATTAAAATTTAAAAAATCATAATCTAAAGGGCATATTATAGCAATAATGAATTTAAGTTAGATTAGACATCCTATTTAACATAGAAAAATAAACTCCCTGCAAGTTCATTTTTGGTACAAAGTTAATTTTATATTTAATTTTTTTCCATTGATTCATACATGCAAATGTTTTTGTTGGGTGATAGTTTAACTATTTATGAAATTTTAGAATATTTAACTGATGACTTTTTTTTTTTTTATTTTTTATAATCAACATGAAATATTATTTTTATTTTCTTACGGATTTTCTTTCCTAATATTTGAACGGCAATTTTATCTTTTGAAAAGGAAAATAATAATAATAATAAATAATAAAAGGCGAAAGGACCAAACGATTGGGGTTGACGTGGGTAAACGGCGTCGTTTCATCGTCTGCCTTGGAAATATCAGTTTCTGACGATAAATATCATCCGACCCTGTGTAGAAACTCAGAGCCACGAGGTTTTTCTTAGTCTCAGTGAACGCAAGAGGACTCACACATCGATTGCATCCCTCTCTCGATCTTCGACAATGGCCAAAGAACCCGTTCGTGTTCTCGTTACTGGCGCTGCTGGTAATCTCTCTCTCTCTCTCTCTCTCTCTCTCTCTCTCTCTCTCTCTCTCTCTCTCTGTGTAGATCTGTTTAGGGTTTAGCCAATTACTTGCCAAAGATCTATTGTTGTTCTTTATCTGCGTTTAGTCTTTAAAGTGAAGAATATAGTTGGTTTTTTTTTTGTTGGGTATTTGTTTGATGCTTGGATTTATTAATAGATCTTGTGTTTATTATAGGGGTTTAATCAAAGTTTTAGATCCTTTTGTTCTCTACGTATTAATGGTGCTTTCGTGTTAATCATGTGATCTGATTGACTATATTTACTATACATTTGTTTGTGGGGAGAGAGATTCATGATTTTGTATCTTTCTGTGTCTGGGATAGAGTGTACAAGGAATTGCAAGCATGATCTGAAAGCCTTCTTAACTATCCATTTTTTTTTATATATAATCAGATGTGAGATTTCAAGTGATAGTCCAAAGGATCTCTTTGTTTACTTATGGTTGATTTTATTTGTTGTGCGTCTTTTCTTGAGGGGCCTTTTGGTGGTGGAATGTGAATGCTTGATGCTCTTTATTATCGCTTTTTAACAATTCCCATGTGATCTTAGATTAACTATTTCTGAGATTGACTGTACAAGGAATTGCAAGCTCGATCTGAAATCATTCTTGTCGATCTTTTCTTATATATCATCAGATGTGGGATCTCAAGTCAGAGTCTAAAGGATCTCTCTCTTTAGTAATGTTTGATTGTAGGTGTTGTGGGTCTTTTGTTGATGGGGCTTTTGGTGGTGGAATGTGAATGACTGGTTGAATGATGTTCTTTATTATTGCTTTCTGATCTTAAGATTTAAGTATTTAGGATTCTGTTTGTTGATACGCCTCGAGAAGTAGGTGTCCTTGTATTTTTTTCCTTGGAAAACTCAGATCTAGATTGGTCAAGCTTTCTGGCTCCTGTTCAATGTTCTTGATCATGTGTGATCAACCAATCCTTTTCATTTGCTTATGCCTTTTTTGGTCATGTTTCCCATTTGGACTTTTCTATCAAAACTCAACTAAGTTGTGTGATGCTACATGAGTTCTTTTTTGTTAATTTTGGTGCTTATTTATTTATTCATTCATTCATTCATTCACCTGTGTTGCGTTTTATAGGACAAATTGGATATGCATTGGTGCCCATGATTGCTAGAGGTGTGATGTTGGGTGCTGATCAGCCCGTCATTTTGCATATGCTTGATATCCCTCCTGCTGCTGAGGCTTTGAATGGCGTGAAGATGGAATTGGTTGATGCTGCCTTTCCTCTTCTTAAAGGTGATTTATGCCTCTAAAGCCTCATGAGGCAATTATTCATAAAGTGGAGGAATCCTGGTAGTCTGCTTGGTAATGTGGTTCTGACACGTCTTTTTTTGTAATTTTGTCTTTAGGTGTTGTTGCCACCACCGATGTTGTTGAGGCGTGTACCGGAGTCAATATTGCAGTCATGGTTGGTGGATTCCCCAGGAAGGAAGGTATGGAAAGAAAAGATGTAATGTCTAAGAATGTTGCTATTTACAAGTCTCAAGCTTCGGCCTTGGAGAAGCATGCAGCTGCAAACTGCAAGGTGATATATTTGAAATTATTACTTGGCATGTTGCCATATGAATTTGCATGGCATGTAGATAAGGACATGGCCATTTACTGTTGGTGGTAGTTTCTTCCACCTGCATCCACAATTTGAAATATCAGGTATGATATGAATTTCTTTTTGTTGTGGGAACTCAAACTACTGTGCTTGTTGCGAAGGACCTGTCAGGCCCTTATAGGGAGATTGCCCTCATTAATTTTTTCAAAAATATAAGATTCATTGGAAAGAAGTTTGTGTTAATGTGAAAGTGTAGTGAGTTCATATTTGGTTGGATATCAAAATGCTTAAAGGTGATTTGGATGATTGTGTTGGAAAGTTAACTCTCCTGCATGAGCTCCTACATGTTTATAGTGTGTGCAGTGCACACATTCTGATATGTGCTTGCTGTTTATTGCAGGTTCTGGTTGTTGCTAATCCTGCTAACACCAATGCATTGATCCTCAAGGAGTTTGCACCGTCAATCCCTGAAAAAAACATTACTTGTTTAACAAGACTGGACCATAACAGGGCACTTGGTCAAATCTCAGAGAGATTGAATGTTCCGGTGTCTGATGTTAAGAATGTCATAATATGGGGAAATCATTCATCAACTCAGTATCCTGATGTGAACCACGCCACTGTTAAGACACCGGCTGGGGATAAGCCTGTTCGTGGGCTTGTGAATGATGATGCATGGTGAGTGAACTTCTCTTTACATCTATGAATCTCGTTAGCTATGATTTTGTCAATCATTTCTAAAATAAAATGTGTGTCTTGAAGGTTGGATGCAGAATTCATCACCACTGTCCAACAACGTGGCGCTGCGATCATTAAAGCCCGAAAGCTATCTAGTGCATTATCTGCTGCAAGCTCTGCTTGTGACCACATTCGTGATTGGGTCCTTGGAACCCCAGAGGTGGGTTTTAACTTAACATATTATGAGTTGCTGTGATGTTGTTGTGGAAAATCTCACACATGTTTTATTATTTTGAAATTTTAGGGGACTTGGGTTTCCATGGGAGTATACTCTGATGGCTCATACAATGTGCCTGCGGGACTTATCTATTCATTCCCTGTAACTTGCTGCAATGGAGAATGGACAATTGTTCAAGGTAATGAATTGTCTATTTCAGCTTTTGCATTAGAACTATGGAAGCCTTTTTGTAGACAAATTTCAATAATGGTATATTCATCAGATCCGAGTTCTCCACATTGGTTTGTACACATCTTTTTCCTCAATTTGAGTTATGGAGCATCCTAATATCTTAAATTGTGTTGGTTCATGATGGAGTGGATTTTCAAAATTTTTATGGGTGAAACTGAATTTACTTGTATTGGAGTTCATTCGTAAGTGCTGTTACATATATGGATCTCTAATGGTTATGTAAATATTCCTGAACTTCGTTTTCTGCATTTTCTCTATGGTTGTTCAGGACTTGCAATCAATGAGTTCTCAAGAAAGAAGTTGGACGCCACGGCTGAGGAGCTCAGTGAGGAAAAGGCTCTTGCATACTCCTGCCTCTCATAAATCCGAGTCCCCGTCCCACTTATAGTTAGTAAGTAGGGGACTTGATCATGTGTTGTAGAAGAAGCTATAGTTTGGAATAAAAGCCATTCGTGGTACAATACAATCTGTATTGATGGAGGGATTTCTTCTTTACCTCCATTATACTTTTCTGCTGCACCCGTTATTTGCATGAGGGATTGGAGTTTTGTTACTTTATCGTGATAAAGTTTTTTTTACGGGCATTTTTTTATTGTCATTCTTATCAACTTTGGTCTGCCTTGGTCTGCAAAATGTTGTTCCTGGGTCATAAGAGGCTCGCGCTGGTAGATTTTTGCACTGTCTGTGGAGCTTAGGTATATAATTTTTTTTTTAGTTTTAAGTGTCTGGTAATGAATTTTGATGCTCGAGTTGGTATTTGGAATTATATATTGATTAATTTAGTTTTAATATTTGTGAGGGTTTTTTTTTAGAGGTTTTTTCATCATAGATTTTTTTATTTCAAAATTTTAAATTTGAGATTTAATTATGAGAATTAATACCCTATTCCACTCCACTCCGTTCATGATAGAAAAATGTTTTTCAAACACTTGAAAAATATTTTTTTTTCTTTTAAAAATCTATTCTAAGGAAATATTTTCATTTTGGATTTCTTTTGGCTAAAAAACAGTGACTCATGGACCACAATTTCTTCTTTCCTTATTGCTGCAATATGCATGTCCAATCTCAAAATTTACTCTTTCAAAATTATATTTAAATTAAAATAAAGGAACGGCTGAGATTAACCGTATAAAAGCAAGTTTTACTTGTTCAACTTGTTTGAAATTTGCCACATTTAAACAAAAATTACACTACTACAAGAAAAGTCTAAAGCCAAATCTACTATCTGCTTTATTTAATTCTTTGCCAGGATCTTCTTTTATAATGATGTCTTTGCGCCATCTTAAAGTTCAAAACTCCAAGAATATTATTTAAGAAAATTAATATCATATCCAAAAAATGATTTTACATTAGTTTTTCCTTCATATTAAGCAACCCAATAATCAAAAATATATTTCATTCACCTAAGTGCAGTTTGACCTAATAGAAGATACCATATTTTAGCATATACTTTTATTAAAAAATTTTAATTACTAAACAAGTTTTAAACGATCAATAACCTAGTGATGCTTGATTTTTCACTCCATCAACCATATCAGGTTTTAGTCACCCCTACCCTTCTGTAAGGAACCCACCCCACCACCACACCCCAAAAAAAGTTCTAAGAGGAAGTTATAGAATTTTTCACAAAGAAAATTATTTTTTATTGTATTTAATAAAAATTTATTGTGTACATGTGTTAAAAGATCACAAACTTGGTAGAAAGATAACCAGAAGTACCTGCGACTACTAGACATTATAGGAAATACAATTTCTAATGCCATCAAATCATTTCCTTTTTCACTTTTTTTCTTCTTCTGGGTCTCCAAAATGTCACCCATTATTGCATTATGTATATAAATTCAATGAATGATTCTGTCTTTTGGACTTGGATAATTATTGCACCAATTGGAGTTTGCTGTCCCTTCCCAAGGGCCATATCCGAAAAAACCAAGAATTTTAAAATCATATACTAGACATCTAACTTGTAAAAGCAACGTAAATCCAGATTTGTGCATCAAAATTCCGGTACTTCTGGTAATTCCCCAGCTCTGATGAACATATTGTACCAAAATTCCATGCAGTCATTCATTTCGTCTCCATTTTCTGCTGCAGCAATTGAATAAATTGGAATTTGAGTCTGCATTTCAAATTTCAATGAATTCCCAGATGCCCAAAGATTTGACCAGAACGTTTGATCAATTTCTGGGATCGATTCTGATGAATCCAAGTGATCATCTTTGATACTTTGGTAATTATTTGTGTCACAACTAAGGTTGGAGGACTCTGCGAAGGTTGAAAATTCACTAGAGTAATCCTCATGCCCTGAATGAATAAGGTTTTGAGAATTCATGTCTTTGGAATTGGACTGCCAGGTTGTTGTTGCTTTGGAATCAGAAATGGGAATTTTTCTAGAGCAGTGCCTTCGGGTGTCCAAAAAAATGGTCTGGTTTTCTTTAAGCCTTTTCTTCAAGTGGGTGTGCCAGACATTTTTTATCTCATTGTCCGTCCGTCCGGGCAATCGTGCTGCTATTGCAGACCATCTGAAAAAAAAAGAATATAAACAAATAAATTAAAAATTATTTCTCACATATTGGTTTCACGAAATACTAAATTTTATATTAACGCGAACTACTAAAATTTCTAATATGATAACTAATATTAATATGAACTACTAAATTTATATTGCAGACCATCACTCTTCTTGGAAAGAGAAGTTCAATCTCAAAAAAAGAGAAATTATAGATTTATTACCTATTTCCGAGTACTTGATGTAACTTGATGATGGATTCTTCCTCTTCTCTACTGAAGTTTCCTCTCTTAATATCGGGACGTAAGTAGTTTAACCATCGCAGTCTGCAGCTCTTCCCACATCTTAGCAGTCCTGCAAGACGCATTTCCAACCAAATGTTAGAATTTATGTATAAAGTTTGACTTATTATATATCTATAGACTATATTCCTAACTAATCATACCAGGAAGAAAGACGAAGCAAGTGCAGAATTCTGGTATCCATGAGAGAGAGAGAGAGAGAGTTTTATTAGTTTACTCGTAGCGCCAACAGAAAATGCCTACCTATTTCCTTTAAAGATTTGAGAACAGAGAAAAATAAAATTGTCTTCAAGGCCTAGACCAACAAGGGGGCAAAAAGAAAAAGGCCAAGATGAGGATGCTTGTAGTTTTTACCAGCTTGTTTTGGAAGAGCACGCCAATTGCCACATCCATTTTGTTGAATGTAAGAAACTAAAATCTGGTCTTCTTCAGGGGTCCATGGCCCTTTCTTCAGTCCCATCTTTTCACAACAAGGAGTTCTCCCCATATTTCTCTCTCTTTATTTTCCTTCTTCAGCTTACAGTGCACTCTCTTTATTTTTACTAGTCCTTATTCCCTCATTCTCTCTTTTTTAAATGTAATCTCAACATTTTCTATGGCCTATATAAGCATTCCAATATGCAGAAATATTCCACCACCCAAAAGGTGCATGCCGTTGAATAGTCTAAGCGCAGAATCCCAAATTCAAAATCAGAAGGTTATGCGCCTCGTTGGAACCTCTCTCTCTTTCTCTCTTTAAAATAGCTTTTAGTTAATAATTAACAAGATATAGCGGGAGCTAGGAGATATCTTACGGTGCAAAAAAAAAAGAAAAAAAAAGAGAGACTAACGAAGAGGATAATGATAAAAATGAGACTACCAAAGAGGATGCAGCCTTTGAGCAGCGTGATTTCATACCGGTGCGCATGTGAAAGGCTCTCAAGTATGGAATTCACGTGTTAAAGAAATACAAGGTTTTACACATGAAAATGATTTTTATAAAAGAGATTAAAATTATCATTATATCAATAAATTTTATATTAAAAACCTCACTTAATTTTCATTAACTATTATCTCAATTTTTTTAAGATTAAAGATACTGTATTTTTAATTACTAATGAAGTAGGACTTACTTTTCATTCTTAAATATGTAATTTTTGGAGAGTTTGAGAGTTTTAAGGAAAAATGAGATAATACCAGTTGGTTGGGTTATAACTATTACTCACGGAGGTGTCTGCGATGATCTTATTTTGGACCAAGTAGAAAAGAACCAAGTCAAAAACTCCTAAAGTTTATGGAGTCGGGTAATACCAAATCAAAACATGGGACTTAGTTAATATTTCGAAGAAAGGACACTGGGTCTGAAACATCAACGCCAGTGTCATCTAGTAACTCTGGCTGCAACGAGATGAATAACTTTAAAAACTATTTGACTTGTATACCGGAACTATTCAAGTGAACCCAAACAAGAGTAAATCGAAAAGAGGTCTCGACTTCCCTGGTTTTCACTTGATTTATGCCTTTCAAATTTGGTTAAACGACAACTTATGTATGATCTAATGCTAATTCAGCACATCCTTGAGAACATTTTTGGGGTAATCCTAACTCTAACCCATCAGATTATCGTCTATTTTGTCCACAAGCATCACGTTTTTGTCCCTCTGGTGATATATATTAAGCCCCACGGGGAGCAGCTTTCCAAAGAGAACACCCCTCCTGGAATTATTTCCACTTGAGCATGCTTGACTATAGAGTTCTCAACGCCTGAAGACACGTGATGTTGTAAAGTTCAAATCCAGTGGGTAGTTCTATAATGCTGTGGGCATTTATATCGTGGTATTAATGAGCATTAATCGTGGGAATGACTAAAATTATTATGTGAATGTCTAATATTACAACCGGCGGTGCAAATCGCTGACATTATGCTCTTAGAGAGAGAGAGAGAGAGAGAGAGAGAGAGAGAGAGAGAGAGTAGACATGAGCCTTTGTATGAAGATGACAAGCGGTCAAACATTATGATGAGACGCGAACAATGAGGTCTGACCTAACGGTGCACGCGTCCCTTAAACTTTCCAAATATTTCTTAAAATATACATTCCTGTCATTATAGAAATTAAATCAAGTGTAAGTTATCGGCATTTGAAGCTATTATCAAGAGTCAATCCTTTTGGGCTGCCCTTTTGCATCAATAAGTAAGCATTTGTCTCTGCTACTCGGTTAATGTACTCTCTATGTTCTTTCATATGCATTGCATATCCATGTAAAGGGGCTCCATATAATTCAGTTCAAACGCAAATACCAAAGCTTACGCTTAAAACCAATGAATTTCATAAAATTTGTGAAATTCAATTATAATTCTATTTTTCATTGTTTGGATGCAACAAAAGACTATGAAATTCAATTCTAACTCTGTAAAAAAATAAGGATCCAAAATGAACAGAAAAAAGGAACTTTTAAATGAACTCTAGGGTCCCACGTGTATATATATGTTATAAATGTTATTAAATTATAATTTTAAAATTAAAATCAGAAGTAATTTTAAATAATAATTCCTTTAAATTTTAAATGACAATATTGTTGAGTATATTGACTTTTGATGATATTAAAAGAATTTGAATTAAGAAAGTGAAGAAAAAATAGAAAAACAGAGATGGAAAAAACACAAATCTGCAAATTATGTTGACATATTCTAAATCCATGTTTACCTGACCATACATGAATCCATCTATGTCAATCTATTTTAAGTCTCGGGTCAAACATGTCGACCGGCTCAAATCTTGAAACCAAAACATAACATTCTCCTAAGCAAAATTATGTCGACATACTCAAAAATATGTCGACCTAAAGGAGTATTAACCATTTCTTGTCTACCTAACCAAAAACTTGCTGACATAACTTACAAATTGATCAACCTATTCAATAAAATTGGTCGACTTGTCTCTCATGTTAAACCGATCATTTTCAAATGTCGACCCGAATAAGATTATACCAAAGTTCTTCTAAGTAACACTATGTTGACGTGCCCGACAAAATGTCGATATAATATAAGCCAAGATGATTCTGAACGACCTAAGTAAAAACCTGTCAACATGATATACAAATTGATCAATCTGTTTAATAAAATTGGTCAACCTGTCTCTCATGTCAGCCTGATTACTTATAGATGTTGACCTGTCCACCTCATGTTGACCTATTTATGTTTATAGGTCCACCAATTGAAGTATCGGGTTGATTCATTATTATGCATGTCGACAAGCATTTTAGCAAAAATATTAAGTTGGTCGACATGCCTGATAAATTGTCGACATATCCTTATCTATGCTATTCTCTTGGTGGCGACCTGTTTCAAAATTGTATCAACCCACCATTGTATGTCGACCAATATAAATATGACAAGTCCACTAATCGACTCTGAAATAGGATTGTGTCAACTCAAACATTCTAGTATGTCGATAGCCTTTTTCTTTTGAATTGTCAATCTATCATTGTTCTTTTCAAATATTCTTAAAGATTTGGTTGACACATGAACACAAACTTGTCGACACCTGAACACAAATTTGTTAACACCTTACACTAAATGGTTGAGATAATTTAACCTTGTCAATTTAAAAATATATCAACATAGGTTTTGACTTATAAAACAAAAATTTAAATTTGAGTCGATATTTTCTTTAACTTTGTCAACCTGAGAAACACTTTTAGAATTTAGAAATCAAAATCATTTAAAGGTAATCTTGCCGGACTCTATTTATCTCCCACTCTGTGAAAGACTAACATCACAATGCATCAAAAGCTATTCACTTAATTGGCCAGAGAACATGAGTCTGTAGTGGAAAACATCAGTATGAGGAATAGTCAGAAAACATTTAATGGCAGATATTAATGACCAACATCCGAGATCAACCACCGCACAATGGATCTTTCCTGCTCATCAATAAATATTAGAGAGATGGAGAAAGGATAAGTCAATGCTTCTCTGACGATGAAAACACAATTGCTAATAAAGTGCTCTCCTTACTCTATTTCTCTTCATTTACACTTTGTTTTCAATTCATTTCATATTTTTGAGTGTAACTTCAATTCAGATCTACATTTGTTACATTTGAGGATTAAAGTCTCAAGTTCTAATCTTCTTACTCTTATTTGTACCAGAAATTGTTAAGACCTTTGAGTGAGTCACAGTCTTGGGTTTAAAGAGATATAGTCTGAAAGGTGTTGAGGATAACACTGTAAAGGTCCACTTGAACCTGTAATCAAGTTTATACTATTGAGACTATAGTGAAAATTTAGGAGAGAGTATGGGAGTGGATATATACTAAGTTCGGTGAAACCATTATAAAAACTTTCCGTGTTCTTTGATTTTTTACTTAAATCATCAAATACCATTATATGTTATTTTTCTTTCAAAAGCTCTCAAATTAGCAAAAATATTCAAAAATTACAAAACAACTATTCACTTCCCTCCGGTTATTTTACAATAAATTCTTTAAAATAAAGTGAATTAAAAAGTTTAACTAAGATAAATTTAACTCCTTTTTCATTTAGTTCTTTCCACACATTCGCATTGCCACAGTTAGATCTATCTTCAAATTTTTCTATCATGAAGTAGAATAGTATGTAGAGCCTGAGTGAGGTGTTAGAGCCAAAGTCAAAGCTATAGCTAGAGTCAGAGCCAAAGCTAGAGTCAGAGTCAGAGCCAGAGCAAGAGCAAGAGTAGGAGTAACTTGAGTAAGTGGCAGAGCAAGAGTCTTCACCTGAGTAGCAAGTTAGAGTCAAAGGTAGAGTCAAGACCATCCCCATTACAAAAAAACACGGATTTTAGCAACCGAAATCCAATATCCATTGCTAAATTTAGCAACAGTTTCTAAATTTTCGTCGTTAAATTTATAATTTATAATTTATTTAATTATTATATTTATATTATATTATATTTAATTAGATATTTAATATTATATTTAATTATATATTTAATTAGCAATGGATATTTAATTATTATATTTATATTTATATTATATATATATTTTATTTAATTATATATTTAATTAGCGACGGATATCCAAATCCGTCGCTAATTTATATTTTATAATTTATATTTATTTTTTTAATTATTATATTCATATTATATTTTATTTAATTATATATTTATATATATTTTATTTAATTATTATATTTATATAATATTTTATTTAATTATATTCATATATATTTTATTATATATATTTGATTATTTTATTTTGTTCATTGTTGATGACAATAATGAATGAAAATGAACAACTGAATTTTCAAAAACAATTGAATTATATGAGAGAAGCAAATGGATGTAGAAAACAAAAAACATAAATAGTGAACTTGACTAATTGAAAATTATTTGTAACAGATTGGTTGAATTATTTATCGTTGAAAATTGTCAAATTGGTGAGAATTGTAATATTCAATATATATTTAATTCAATTTCATTATTTAGAATAGATTAAAAAGAGAGATATGGTTAAAAATATTTCTTAATAGAGTATAGAAGAAATTTTGTTTAGAAATTAGTCATAAATTTTGAAATTTCGGTAATAAATTAGCGACGAATTTAGTTACAAATATTTTTTTGGCTAATTAGCGACGACTTTTACCATGAATATTTTTTGTGGCTAATTAGCGACGAATTTTGTCACAAATATTTTTTTGTGGTTACTTAATGATGAATTTAGTCACTAATTTTGTAGTTTGTTGTTAAATTTTGTGACAAATATTTTTATCTTGACTAATTAGTGATAGAAAATTTTTATAACTAATTAGTGACGAAATTTGCTATGAAAATTTTTCGTCACTAAATTTGGCGACGGATAACATTATCCGTGTCAAAATTTAGACACAAAATTTTTATTCGTTACTAATTAGCTATGAATTTTGTAACGAAAAATTTTTTATTGTCAATTAGTGACGGATTTAGTGTCAAAAAATTTTTTGTTGCCAATTAGCGACGAATTTAGCCACAAATAATATATCTGTTGCTAATTTAGTCATGAATACTTTTTCGTCGCTAATTTCGTTACAAAATAGCAACGAAAAAATTTTTCATCACTAAATGTGTCATAAAATAGCATTGAATTTTTTCTATCGCTAAAATTCATCAATAAAACCATGTTTTTTTGTAGTGCCCGTTAAAAAAAAAATGTTGTCAAGAGTTGTGAAAATACCCTTTGATTTTAGACTCTCTATCTATTTTTTTTTTAAATTGAAATAAATTTCATTATATCATATTAAATTTAAAAAAATGTTAAAATATGTTACGTAATAAAATCAAATAATATTTGATTGACTAGTCAACCAACCAAACAGTAAAATTGATTGACCAGTGAGCACAGATCGCGGATAAATTGATTAACTTAAAATCAAATCCCACCATATGTTTATCCAGTGGTAGCTAATCCTAAGGCCAACAAATACCGCAGATATATTGCTTGACCGGTGAACCAACCAAACTGTTAAACCCATTCTTTATATAAGTAAATGTCGTTCTGCAAGACCTGTAATGAAAACTTAATTTTTATTTTTCTTCTAGATGAATACGATATTGAGAGCTTCTCCCCAAATGTAATCGGTTTCTAAGATCATTTCGGGTATGTCTATATATATATGTATGTATGTACGTATGAATGTTTGTATGCACGTATGCATGCATGCATGTGTTTTTCTTGAATTTTAACTTCTTTAATGTGGCTGACTTAATCAGCTTTTACCCATTCCAGATCGCGGAGTATACTAATGTATTCAACCTTGTTTAGGTAATTCTTTCTAAGTCACGTGTTCAGCTTTTTCTTGTTAATCACAATCAGCACTTAAGATGTGCCATTTCGTGGACTATTAGCAAGTTGCTCATGCAAACTGCAGCAAACAAATCTCCTAGTGAAACACCTACCTTTCATGTGCTACTTTCTAAACTGAACCGCTCCGTTGCACATTAGAGTGATCTATGGAGTTTTTACTATTTTTTTGCAGATATTAATACTTATAAGTTTATAGTTATTGAGTTATCATCCAATGATACCGATTATTTTATGTCTTATCGGTAGCGATCATTATGTACAAGAAAGAGCAGTGGAAAATTTCTGATAGCATCTGGTACGGGTAAGGAATTAGAAGGAAAATAATAGATGAGAAAAATATAGGAGGGACACCCTTTGTGTTTGATATCAATATCAAGATTGTAAACTTTACAAAATAAGAAAATTAAATATAAATTATATCTTTTTAAAACTAAATTAGGTTGCATAGAAACAGAAAGGGAAATGAAAAACTGAAATAGATATAAAACAATATAGAAAAATGATATTTTTATGTAAATATTAAAAAATATAAAAATATAAACATTTTATATAAATATTAATTATTTTATGAAAATAATAGAATAGTAATATTTTATAATAAAAATCTAAAATGATCAAATATATAATTATTAATTATAAAACAAACAAAATAAAAATAAAAATTATAATCATATAAATAAATAATTTATTAAATATGAAAAAATATAAATATAAAAATTAAAGATTTTTGTATAAATATTAAATAATTTAACATGTTAAAATATTTCAAAAACATTTTAAAAACGGGAAAAGGTTAATATGAAGAAGGTTCTGTGCATTATAGAAACTAAACATATTAATTTTGAATTAAAAACATTTATATTTCTCTCTCTAAGTGCAAAACTTCTAAATTTAAAAATATTAGTTCTCCATTAGCAAATTTAATGTTTTTTTTTAAAATTTTCTTTTTTTAACCAAATCCATTTTTAGTTCCCCCTCTACAAAAAATCCAAATTTAATTTCCTTTTTTTCAAAACAAAATATATTAGTTTTCTCACAAAAGAATTGAATTAATTTAAATTTTTATTTCAAATGTATTGTTTTTAAGTTTTCTCTTACTAAAAAAGGAAATTTAGTTTTTCTCACTCTTGAAACCTAAATTTAAATTTTCTCTATAACTAAACACATATAGTTTTTTCTCTCTAAAAATCTCGTCAATTAATATTTTTGTCTCTCTAAAGAGATGAGTTTTAAAATTTTCTCTATACAAAATCTAAACTTAATTTTTTTCTCTTTTTAAACTAAACACATTAGTTTTCTTTTTCTTTTTTTTTTTCTCTAAAAAATCAATTTAATTCAAATTTTTTATCTTCAAATACCTTGATTTTAAAGTTTCTCTCTCCAAATAAAGCCAAATTTGATTTTTCTCTCTCTAAAAGTAAGCACATTGTTTTTCTCTTTCTAAAAAATTTAAATTATTTTTAAATTTATCTCTCTAAAAAATTAATTTCAATTTTTCTCTCAAACTGAACACATTATTTTTTTCCTCTCTAAAAAATTATTTAATTCATAATTTTCTCTCTAAATACAATAGTTTTAAGTTTTCTCTTTCTAGATAAAACTAAATTTAATTTTTCTCCCTCTACAACCAAGCATATTATTTTTAAATTGTCTCTGTAAACAAGTTTTTTTTTTCTTTTTTTCTTTAATTTTCTTTCTACATAAGCCAAATTCAATTTTTTCTCTCTCTAAAAGTAAATAATTTTTTTGTCTATCTGTTTTAACTTTTCTCTAATGGATCACATTCTCAGTTTCTCTCTTTCTCAAAAGTTAAACACATCACTTTAATTGTTATTTTATTTCAAGATGGTGAAGTACTTTTAACTCGTAATAAATGAGTATTCTTTTATCCCCCATTTAAAATTGCTTTTAACCTCATTGCAATAATACCATAATTGAATTTTATGTATCAAATATGAAAAAATGGGGTAAAGGGGCGTATTCGAGTTGAGTTAATTTCGAGTACCTCTATATTCGAACTCGACTCAAATTTTTTAATGATACTCAAAGTCAAATTCGAATTGAAACTCAAACTTGAACTTAACAAATAGTAATAATATGATTCGAACTTGATTCATTATAATTTAATGAGTTTGAAATCGACTTGAAAACTCAAAAATTTGAAAACTTCGAAAAGATGATTTTATTAATTTATAAAACTTTATTAATATATTTAATTTAATTTAGTTTTTATATTATAATTATATATGAGTATATATAATATATATTATCGATCTATTTGACGAGTTTTCAAGTCTAAAATTTTATTATTTGAACTCGACTCGATTGTATAATGAAATCATTTAAATTCTAGTTGAGTTGGATCAAAATCGAGTCGAGTTGAGCCTTTGACCGAGCGGCTCGTGAGCGACGGGAGTTCGGCTCAATTCGCATAACAGTCCTAGGTAAAAGGTTATTGGGGTTATTTTTAAATCTCCTTTTATCCGGTGCCTAATGTCATCTATTTTCATTGTTCAAAAACTTTGACAATGTAAAAGAAAAAAACTATTATGTTATCATGTAATGTTCAAAAACTAATGAAGAAAAACAACTCGGGTGATCCTAAATGGTTTTGTTTGAAGTCAAAATAGATGACAAAATTAATAATATCCGTCAAAAATTGACATTATCCAGTTTCTTTCGAATGGCTGATCTAGAAATTCTGTGGAATAATCAGCTTTTAACAACTCAACCTTGTTTAGGTAATTCTGACTAAGGAAATGTCTAGTGTTCAGTTTTTTCTTATTATCATGAACGGAACTTAAAATGTGGCATTTCGTCCGCTATTAACAAGTAGATCAAGCAAACTGCAGCACAGCAATCTCGTCGTAAATACCTCCCTCCTTTTCTCATGTTATTATACAATTTTAGAAAATTAATAGTGAAATATAACTATGGAGCACCAAATTCCAAAACGGCATGTCCATAAGGGAACGGTCTAGTAGTACAAATCCCCATCCCCCAACATGATGATTCCATATTCAAATCTTTATATAAAAAAAAAAAATCCAAAACAGCGTAGATGAAATTAAGTATTGGAGAATCAAAGAGGTGAAATCAATCGGCAGATGCTGGTTCTGGTGGGGTGAACTTTATTTGAAATTATAAAGCGGGCACTCAATGTGGCATCGTCCAAGCAGAAGGGAGATATATGAAGCCTGAAATAAATGATGGTTGCTTGTAGATCCAATCTTTGAAGCCACAGAATGGTAAAAAAACAGAAACCGAAACTACTTCTTCCCATACAAATATGGACTCTTCAAACTCCACGTGCCGTATGAATTTTCAAATTTGAACTCTTTAAGAAGAGTTTTTCTACACAACATTGCTCACACGGCTCAAATTCTCCCCAATAACCTTCCCCCTATTCCCTACTAATTTTTCATCCTATAAGCTACTTCCAGTTAAAATTCCTTGTTGGGAATAGGCATCATTTGTAATTTATGTTGAAATCCTTTTTTTTTTTTTTAAAATATAAATTTGCATGCATTCACATTTTTTAATTTGTATGAGTTCGAATCATAAAAATGAAAAGAACTATCTTAAGAGAACTTTCCGCTAAAAAGGACTCAATAGTAGCTCAAATCGGATTAATCAAAATATTACTCCAAATACTGTTTAGCCCAACAATAATAATATAATAATAATGGTCCACCCTCATCTTTACACATGATGTAGAACCCTTTCATCTTGGACCACACACCACCACCTTTACTTAGCTCCCTGTTGGGCTACCTCTTCGATAAACTCTCATGAATCAGCCCGGTAAACTCCAATGAGACTCATAAAACCCTAGAAGTCAATATTCTCCATTTATAGAAGAGAATGACTTGCCTATCTAAGAGAATTGTGACAAATATCTTTCTACTAAAACGATTATTTTCTATTTTTATATATTTGGGTTATATAAATCAAAACATAACAAAGCTAATATAATACATTAAGTGTGTTTAGATGGTAATTCAGTGACGCATACAACCCAAATATTTAATGTGTGTGCAAGATACAACATTTAGTATCATGATTAATTGATTTATCTTGACATGCAATACGATTATTGTTTTTGTAGAGACACCCAAATGTAAAAAAATTTTACTCAAATATCTTCCCTGATGTCAAGACTAGTGTTCCAACCTTTGTGATGCAATACAATTACTAAACAATGTGGAAAAAAAAAAATTAGAAAGGCATAATAAATTGCTGTTGCTTTGTTAGAAATGCTCATAAGACTTAATCAGCCTCAATCACTGCTGGTGATGGATCAGGTGGTGCCAAAAATAGCCGGCTTGAAGGTAGACCTAAATGGAAAATTTAGAGGCAAAGGGGAAGAGAGAAAAGATGAAAAATGAATATTTGTGATTAAAAAATGGTCTATTTTAATTTTTTATTGTAAAATTGGAAAAAAAATATGCAAAATTGAAAATCTAAAAAAAAATGTTAATAGCTAATGATATTATATATAATGTATAAAGTGTTATTCGATTTTAAAGTAAATCAAAGTATAATTTACGAAAAATATCAAAACATTAATAGCTATTTGAAATAAAATATAAGAGGCAAATTATAATTTACCCAGGGTAAAAACACAAAGGTTACACCCCTCTTCAGCAACCAGAATTGTTCGGATATGCACACACTATTCTTTACAATGTTATATATTTTCTGCTACCATGGAACACAATACATACACTTCACAGTTGAACTCAAGTCGACCTTAACCATCGTTAGCAAAAAGTGTCACAAACTTATATATTTGACTCAAGTCAACCAAATCTCATTAGCAAAAAAATGGTTACTTATAGATCTGCAGGGTTTGATAATAAAAAGTGTCTTAGCTCTTTTGGGAGTCCGAAATGTGATATTATTATAATTTTACTACACAAAGTAATCCAGCCGAAACAAAAAATTACAAAAAAAAAAGAAAAATAAATTCTTAATAAGGTATGGGGCGACTGTAGAAGACTTTTCCCAAATATCTTTCATACCTTGATGAGCTTCCATGTCCATGTCCTTAAAACATGGTCATTTGAGACAATGCTCAACACATATTATGTGACAAGATTCTACATTCTTTACAAGTTGGTTGCAGCACCCATTGATAATGGTGATAAGTTACCTAGAGAATTACAAAACCATAAATCTCATGTCCAAAGTAAAAGATTGATTTGATTTTCACAATTTCACAATCTCATGCGGTGATTTGAATATCTCTATCCATAAAACATGTCGAAACCATGAGTATCATCACAATACAAAATATTGTCAAAATAGTATTTTTTTTCTCTTTTGGTGTCAAAATAGGTGCCAAATTAATTATTGGATTTTGAGTTGTTGAACTTTCCTTATATATTACTTTGCAAGAATAGAATGACCGACACATTTTAAAAATTTTGAACAGTTTTAAACAATCAAACATGTTATTCTTATAAATATATGTAAACTCCTATATACTATCGGCTATGAATAAACCTTTGGTGCTAATCATTCTTTTCTTTTGGAAAAATACAAAATTTTTGTAACGGGTTGACATTATTTCAAATTGATAAATTATGTAAGCAAGCAAAACTGGCCTCTCGCAATCAAGATAGAATATTTAAATTTCAATCCAAGGCAGCCAACAAGACAGTGATCTTAATTGAAAGAAAGCCTTTCTAACAGTTTTGCAGGAGCAAGGACACTACGATAACAATGAAAATAGGTCAATGCACAACCAACATTTATTATCTGGTGCATCCAATCCAAAGGGTTTCCCAACACAGATAGAATGCAATTAGCGAGATTATGATACTTTTGTGTTTCATCTTTCTATTGCTGTATAAATAAAAAAATCAACGACTAAACAAACTCACATATATATCTATTTTGAAAATTAGATAAGAAAAACTTTTTAATTTTGTTATTTTTATTAGCAACTAGTAAATAAGTTTTCCATACCCACGTCACCCACTCTTTAGCGGCGATAGTACAATCATAATTTGGATATGCAGACTTCATTTCTCACGTTATTACACATTTTTTGCTACCGTTGGGGCACGCTTCAATGTTTGACTCAAATGAAGCTTGGCCGTCATTAACAACAAAAGTTCCCTGTCGCATAGGCAAGATTTCATAATAAAACATATCTAGCCACATTTCAAGAGACCGGAACGTGATATTCTTATGAATAGTCTTAAATTTTTTCGCACTTAGCGATCGGACAGAAACGAAAAATGAAAAAACAAAAGGATAGCATTTTTAAGAAGATACGGGGGCGACTTTAGAACACTTCTCCCATATATCTTTGGCACCTTGATGAGCTTGCGCTACCCTGTCCTTAAGGTCTGGTCTTGTGAGACCGTGCTCAACCAATGTTGTGTGACAAGATTGTCCATTCTTTATAAGTTGGATGCAGCACTCATCGGTAACGTTAATGAGTTCGGTGGCGAATACAAAACCGTATATCTCCTGTCCACAGTAGAAAGTTAGACCGGACTTGCACTTTTTCACAACGGCACGATACCCTGGGTAAGGCTCTGGCGCGGTGTATCGGATGTCCTTGTCCGCAAGGCATGTCGCGACCAACAGCGTTAATGCGACAAAAAAGATTGCCGAAACGGTATTGTTCCCCCTCTTCATTGTTACTTTTATTACTTTGGGAGCAATAGTTTTGTAAGATACAATAGAGGATTCTTATTGACGATGAAATTCATTCCTCAAGCACCGTCACTTTATATGAGAGGAAGTCCCAAAATTTATGTTAAACGCATTGACGCGGAGAGTTTTGCTCCCTCGTATTAACACCTTAATTGCTTTTTGGCCTCCCTTTTATGAAACTTACGACCCAAGCATTAAATGACTTATGTGAAAAGCACCTGGTTTTCTTATTGGTCGATAAATAGATGATCATGGAACACAAAATAATTGCGAAACTAGAGGACGCGGGAACGACAATTGACCGTCGTTTAACGCACCGAAATACAGTTAGCCACGCCCGTGCCAGCGTGTCACGTTAAATTTGATTTTCGTCCCTTTTCCGTAATTATGCAAACTAATTATCGGAGCGATGTGAGTTTGAGTGTTGGGTGGTCGAACTTTCTTTATATAACGCACGCTACATCTTGCAAGAATAGAATGACCGACGCATTTTTGAAATTTTGAGCAGTTTCAAACCGTCACAGATGTTATTTTTGAGAAGTACATGCGAGCTCCATCTATGCCGTCGGTCACGGATCGACCCTTTGTTGCAAATAAAATTTTTTGAAAAAGACAAAATTCTTGTAACGCGTAGATATTATTCTGAATTGAGAAATTCTGCTAGCATGCGAAATCGGTCTCTCGTAATCGAGATAGAATTTTTAAATTTCGGTCCCGAGAAGCCTAGAAGACAGTGACTTTAATCGAGGGAAAGACCTTTGTAACGGTCGTGCGACATTTCGACGGCAACGGAAATAGGTCAATGCAAAACCAATGTCCATTTTCAAGTGCGTCCGATCCACGTGTGTCCCGCACAGGTAGATCAGTGACGTTATTATACTTTTGTGTTTTGTATTTTTGTAGCTTTACAAATCATGAGATCAACGACTAAACAAGTTCTTTTATTTCAATTTCACGAATGAGGCAAGAAAAACTCTTTCATTCTTTTGTTTTTGTTAGCAACTGGTAAACAAGTCTTCCACCGAACAGCGCACGTCACCCCCTCCTGAGCGGGCGACAGTGCGATCGTAATTTGGATATGCCGGCTTCCTTTCTCACGTTATTACACATTTTTTGCTACCGTTGGGGCACGCTTCAATGTTTGACTCAAATGAAGCTTGGCCGTCATTAACAACAAAAGTTCCCTGTCGCATAGGCAAGATTTCATAATAAAACATATCTAGCCACATTTCAAGAGACCGGAACGTGATATTCTTATGAATAGTCTTAAATTTTTTCGCACTTAGCGATCGGACAGAAACGAAAAATGGAAAAACAAAAGGATAGCATTTTTAAGAAGATACGGGGGCGACTTTAGAACACTTCTCCCATATATCTTTGGCACCTTGATGAGCTTGCGCTACCCTGTCCTTAAGGTCTGGTCTTGTGAGACCGTGCTCAACCAATGTTGTGTGACAAGATTGTCCATTCTTTATAAGTTGGATGCAGCACTCATCGGTAACGTTAATGAGTTCGGTGGCGAATACAAAACCGTATATCTCCTGTCCACAGTAGAAAGTTAGACCGGACTTGCACTTTTTCACAACGGCACGATACCCTGGGTAAGGCTCTGGCGCGGTGTATCGGATGTCCTTGTCCGCAAGGCATGTCGCGACCAACAGCGTTAATGCGACAAAAAAGATTGCCGAAACGGTATTGTTCCCCCTCTTCATTGTTACTTTTATTACTTTGGGAGCAATAGTTTTGTAAGATACAATAGAGGATTCTTATTGACGATGAAATTCATTCCTCAAGCACCGTCACTTTATATGAGAGGAAGTCCCAAAATTTATGTTAAACGCATTGACGCGGAGAGTTTTGCTCCCTCGTATTAACACCTTAATTGCTTTTTGGCCTCCCTTTTATGAAACTTACGACCCAAGCATTAAATGACTTATGTGAAAAGCACCTGGTTTTCTTATTGGTCGATAAATAGATGATCATGGAACACAAAATAATTGCGAAACTAGAGGACGCGGGAACGACAATTGACCGTCGTTTAACGCACCGAAATACAGTTAGCCACGCCCGTGCCAGCGTGTCACGTTAAATTTGATTTTCGTCCCTTTTCCGTAATTATGCAAACTAATTATCGGAGCGATGTGAGTTTGAGTGTTGGGTGGTCGAACTTTCTTTATATAACGCACGCTACATCTTGCAAGAATAGAATGACCGACGCATTTTTGAAATTTTGAGCAGTTTCAAACCGTCACAGATGTTATTTTTGAGAAGTACATGCGAGCTCCATCTATGCCGTCGGTCACGGATCGACCCTTTGTTGCAAATAAAATTTTTTGAAAAAGACAAAATTCTTGTAACGCGTAGATATTATTCTGAATTGAGAAATTCTGCTAGCATGCGAAATCGGTCTCTCGTAATCGAGATAGAATTTTTAAATTTCGGTCCCGAGAAGCCTAGAAGACAGTGACTTTAATCGAGGGAAAGACCTTTGTAACGGTCGTGCGACATTTCGACGGCAACGGAAATAGGTCAATGCAAAACCAATGTCCATTTTCAAGTGCGTCCGATCCACGTGTGTCCCGCACAGGTAGATCAGTGACGTTATTATACTTTTGTGTTTTGTATTTTTGTAGCTTTACAAATCATGAGATCAACGACTAAACAAGTTCTTTTATTTCAATTTCACGAATGAGGCAAGAAAAACTCTTTCATTCTTTTGTTTTTGTTAGCAACTGGTAAACAAGTCTTCCACCGAACAGCGCACGTCACCCCCTCCTGAGCGGGCGACAGTGCGATCGTAATTTGGATATGCCGGCTTCCTTTCTCACGTTATTACACATTTTTTGCTACCGTTGGGGCACGCTTCAATGTTTGACTCAAATGAAGCTTGGCCGTCATTAACAACAAAAGTTCCCTGTCGCATAGGCAAGATTTCATAATAAAACATATCTAGCCACATTTCAAGAGACCGGAACGTGATATTCTTATGAATAGTCTTAAATTTTTTCGCACTTAGCGATCGGACAGAAACGAAAAATGGAAAAACAAAAGGATAGCATTTTTAAGAAGATACGGGGGCGACTTTAGAACACTTCTCCCATATATCTTTGGCACCTTGATGAGCTTGCGCTACCCTGTCCTTAAGGTCTGGTCTTGTGAGACCGTGCTCAACCAATGTTGTGTGACAAGATTGTCCATTCTTTATAAGTTGGATGCAGCACTCATCGGTAACGTTAATGAGTTCGGTGGCGAATACAAAACCGTATATCTCCTGTCCACAGTAGAAAGTTAGACCGGACTTGCACTTTTTCACAACGGCACGATACCCTGGGTAAGGCTCTGGCGCGGTGTATCGGATGTCCTTGTCCGCAAGGCATGTCGCGACCAACAGCGTTAATGCGACAAAAAAGATTGCCGAAACGGTATTGTTCCCCCTCTTCATTGTTACTTTTATTACTTTGGGAGCAATAGTTTTGTAAGATACAATAGAGGATTCTTATTGACGATGAAATTCATTCCTCAAGCACCGTCACTTTATATGAGAGGAAGTCCCAAAATTTATGTTAAACGCATTGACGCGGAGAGTTTTGCTCCCTCGTATTAACACCTTAATTGCTTTTTGGCCTCCCTTTTATGAAACTTACGACCCAAGCATTAAATGACTTATGTGAAAAGCACCTGGTTTTCTTATTGGTCGATAAATAGATGATCATGGAACACAAAATAATTGCGAAACTAGAGGACGCGGGAACGACAATTGACCGTCGTTTAACGCACCGAAATACAGTTAGCCACGCCCGTGCCAGCGTGTCACGTTAAATTTGATTTTCGTCCCTTTTCCGTAATTATGCAAACTAATTATCGGAGCGATGTGAGTTTGAGTGTTGGGTGGTCGAACTTTCTTTATATAACGCACGCTACATCTTGCAAGAATAGAATGACCGACGCATTTTTGAAATTTTGAGCAGTTTCAAACCGTCACAGATGTTATTTTTGAGAAGTACATGCGAGCTCCATCTATGCCGTCGGTCACGGATCGACCCTTTGTTGCAAATAAAATTTTTTGAAAAAGACAAAATTCTTGTAACGCGTAGATATTATTCTGAATTGAGAAATTCTGCTAGCATGCGAAATCGGTCTCTCGTAATCGAGATAGAATTTTTAAATTTCGGTCCCGAGAAGCCTCGAAGACAGTGACTTTAATCGAGGGAAAGACCTTTGTAACGGTCGTGCGACATTTCGACGGCAACGGAAATAGGTCAATGCAAAACCAATGTCCATTTTCAAGTGCGTCCGATCCACGTGTGTCCCGCACAGGTAGATCAGTGACGTTATTATACTTTTGTGTTTTGTATTTTTGTAGCTTTACAAATCATGAGATCAACGACTAAACAAGTTCTTTTATTTCAATTTCACGAATGAGGCAAGAAAAACTCTTTCATTCTTTTGTTTTTGTTAGCAACTGGTAAACAAGTCTTCCACCGAACAGCGCACGTCACCCCCTCCTGAGCGGGCGACAGTGCGATCGTAATTTGGATATGCCGGCTTCCTTTCTCACGTTATTACACATTTTTTGCTACCGTTGGGGCACGCTTCAATGTTTGACTCAAATGAAGCTTGGCCGTCATTAACAACAAAAGTTCCCTGTCGCATAGGCAAGATTTCATAATAAAACATATCTAGCCACATTTCAAGAGACCGGAACGTGATATTCTTATGAATAGTCTTAAATTTTTTCGCACTTAGCGATCGGACAGAAACGAAAAATGGAAAAACAAAAGGATAGCATTTTTAAGAAGATACGGGGGCGACTTTAGAACACTTCTCCCATATATCTTTGGCACCTTGATGAGCTTGCGCTACCCTGTCCTTAAGGTCTGGTCTTGTGAGACCGTGCTCAACCAATGTTGTGTGACAAGATTGTCCATTCTTTATAAGTTGGATGCAGCACTCATCGGTAACGTTAATGAGTTCGGTGGCGAATACAAAACCGTATATCTCCTGTCCACAGTAGAAAGTTAGACCGGACTTGCACTTTTTCACAACGGCACGATACCCTGGGTAAGGCTCTGGCGCGGTGTATCGGATGTCCTTGTCCGCAAGGCATGTCGCGACCAACAGCGTTAATGCGACAAAAAAGATTGCCGAAACGGTATTGTTCCCCCTCTTCATTGTTACTTTTATTACTTTGGGAGCAATAGTTTTGTAAGATACAATAGAGGATTCTTATTGACGATGAAATTCATTCCTCAAGCACCGTCACTTTATATGAGAGGAAGTCCCAAAATTTATGTTAAACGCATTGACGCGGAGAGTTTTGCTCCCTCGTATTAACACCTTAATTGCTTTTTGGCCTCCCTTTTATGAAACTTACGACCCAAGCATTAAATGACTTATGTGAAAAGCACCTGGTTTTCTTATTGGTCGATAAATAGATGATCATGGAACACAAAATAATTGCGAAACTAGAGGACGCGGGA
Source organism: Dillenia suffruticosa (assembly GCA_033439265.1). Taxonomy (NCBI): domain Eukaryota; kingdom Viridiplantae; phylum Streptophyta; class Magnoliopsida; order Dilleniales; family Dilleniaceae; genus Dillenia; species Dillenia suffruticosa. The sequence continues at coordinate 16,618,871 of JAVTVX010000001.1, forward strand.
ACGACAATTGACCGTCGTTTAACGCACCGAAATACAGTTAGCCACGCCCGTGCCAGCGTGTCACGTTAAATTTGATTTTCGTCCCTTTTCCGTAATTATGCAAACTAATTATCGGAGCGATGTGAGTTTGAGTGTTGGGTGGTCGAACTTTCTTTATATAACGCACGCTACATCTTGCAAGAATAGAATGACCGACGCATTTTTGAAATTTTGAGCAGTTTCAAACCGTCACAGATGTTATTTTTGAGAAGTACATGCGAGCTCCATCTATGCCGTCGGTCACGGATCGACCCTTTGTTGCAAATAAAATTTTTTGAAAAAGACAAAATTCTTGTAACGCGTAGATATTATTCTGAATTGAGAAATTCTGCTAGCATGCGAAATCGGTCTCTCGTAATCGAGATAGAATTTTTAAATTTCGGTCCCGAGAAGCCTAGAAGACAGTGACTTTAATCGAGGGAAAGACCTTTGTAACGGTCGTGCGACATTTCGACGGCAACGGAAATAGGTCAATGCAAAACCAATGTCCATTTTCAAGTGCGTCCGATCCACGTGTGTCCCGCACAGGTAGATCAGTGACGTTATTATACTTTTGTGTTTTGTATTTTTGTAGCTTTACAAATCATGAGATCAACGACTAAACAAGTTCTTTTATTTCAATTTCACGAATGAGGCAAGAAAAACTCTTTCATTCTTTTGTTTTTGTTAGCAACTGGTAAACAAGTCTTCCACCGAACAGCGCACGTCACCCCCTCCTGAGCGGGCGACAGTGCGATCGTAATTTGGATATGCCGGCTTCCTTTCTCACGTTATTACACATTTTTTGCTACCGTTGGGGCACGCTTCAATGTTTGACTCAAATGAAGCTTGGCCGTCATTAACAACAAAAGTTCCCTGTCGCATAGGCAAGATTTCATAATAAAACATATCTAGCCACATTTCAAGAGACCGGAACGTGATATTCTTATGAATAGTCTTAAATTTTTTCGCACTTAGCGATCGGACAGAAACGAAAAATGGAAAAACAAAAGGATAGCATTTTTAAGAAGATACGGGGGCGACTTTAGAACACTTCTCCCATATATCTTTGGCACCTTGATGAGCTTGCGCTACCCTGTCCTTAAGGTCTGGTCTTGTGAGACCGTGCTCAACCAATGTTGTGTGACAAGATTGTCCATTCTTTATAAGTTGGATGCAGCACTCATCGGTAACGTTAATGAGTTCGGTGGCGAATACAAAACCGTATATCTCCTGTCCACAGTAGAAAGTTAGACCGGACTTGCACTTTTTCACAACGGCACGATACCCTGGGTAAGGCTCTGGCGCGGTGTATCGGATGTCCTTGTCCGCAAGGCATGTCGCGACCAACAGCGTTAATGCGACAAAAAAGATTGCCGAAACGGTATTGTTCCCCCTCTTCATTGTTACTTTTATTACTTTGGGAGCAATAGTTTTGTAAGATACAATAGAGGATTCTTATTGACGATGAAATTCATTCCTCAAGCACCGTCACTTTATATGAGAGGAAGTCCCAAAATTTATGTTAAACGCATTGACGCGGAGAGTTTTGCTCCCTCGTATTAACACCTTAATTGCTTTTTGGCCTCCCTTTTATGAAACTTACGACCCAAGCATTAAATGACTTATGTGAAAAGCACCTGGTTTTCTTATTGGTCGATAAATAGATGATCATGGAACACAAAATAATTGCGAAACTAGAGGACGCGGGAACGACAATTGACCGTCGTTTAACGCACCGAAATACAGTTAGCCACGCCCGTGCCAGCGTGTCACGTTAAATTTGATTTTCGTCCCTTTTCCGTAATTATGCAAACTAATTATCGGAGCGATGTGAGTTTGAGTGTTGGGTGGTCGAACTTTCTTTATATAACGCACGCTACATCTTGCAAGAATAGAATGACCGACGCATTTTTGAAATTTTGAGCAGTTTCAAACCGTCACAGATGTTATTTTTGAGAAGTACATGCGAGCTCCATCTATGCCGTCGGTCACGGATCGACCCTTTGTTGCAAATAAAATTTTTTGAAAAAGACAAAATTCTTGTAACGCGTAGATATTATTCTGAATTGAGAAATTCTGCTAGCATGCGAAATCGGTCTCTCGTAATCGAGATAGAATTTTTAAATTTCGGTCCCGAGAAGCCTAGAAGACAGTGACTTTAATCGAGGGAAAGACCTTTGTAACGGTCGTGCGACATTTCGACGGCAACGGAAATAGGTCAATGCAAAACCAATGTCCATTTTCAAGTGCGTCCGATCCACGTGTGTCCCGCACAGGTAGATCAGTGACGTTATTATACTTTTGTGTTTTGTATTTTTGTAGCTTTACAAATCATGAGATCAACGACTAAACAAGTTCTTTTATTTCAATTTCACGAATGAGGCAAGAAAAACTCTTTCATTCTTTTGTTTTTGTTAGCAACTGGTAAACAAGTCTTCCACCGAACAGCGCACGTCACCCCCTCCTGAGCGGGCGACAGTGCGATCGTAATTTGGATATGCCGGCTTCCTTTCTCACGTTATTACACATTTTTTGCTACCGTTGGGGCACGCTTCAATGTTTGACTCAAATGAAGCTTGGCCGTCATTAACAACAAAAGTTCCCTGTCGCATAGGCAAGATTTCATAATAAAACATATCTAGCCACATTTCAAGAGACCGGAACGTGATATTCTTATGAATAGTCTTAAATTTTTTCGCACTTAGCGATCGGACAGAAACGAAAAATGGAAAAACAAAAGGATAGCATTTTTAAGAAGATACGGGGGCGACTTTAGAACACTTCTCCCATATATCTTTGGCACCTTGATGAGCTTGCGCTACCCTGTCCTTAAGGTCTGGTCTTGTGAGACCGTGCTCAACCAATGTTGTGTGACAAGATTGTCCATTCTTTATAAGTTGGATGCAGCACTCATCGGTAACGTTAATGAGTTCGGTGGCGAATACAAAACCGTATATCTCCTGTCCACAGTAGAAAGTTAGACCGGACTTGCACTTTTTCACAACGGCACGATACCCTGGGTAAGGCTCTGGCGCGGTGTATCGGATGTCCTTGTCCGCAAGGCATGTCGCGACCAACAGCGTTAATGCGACAAAAAAGATTGCCGAAACGGTATTGTTCCCCCTCTTCATTGTTACTTTTATTACTTTGGGAGCAATAGTTTTGTAAGATACAATAGAGGATTCTTATTGACGATGAAATTCATTCCTCAAGCACCGTCACTTTATATGAGAGGAAGTCCCAAAATTTATGTTAAACGCATTGACGCGGAGAGTTTTGCTCCCTCGTATTAACACCTTAATTGCTTTTTGGCCTCCCTTTTATGAAACTTACGACCCAAGCATTAAATGACTTATGTGAAAAGCACCTGGTTTTCTTATTGGTCGATAAATAGATGATCATGGAACACAAAATAATTGCGAAACTAGAGGACGCGGGAACGACAATTGACCGTCGTTTAACGCACCGAAATACAGTTAGCCACGCCCGTGCCAGCGTGTCACGTTAAATTTGATTTTCGTCCCTTTTCCGTAATTATGCAAACTAATTATCGGAGCGATGTGAGTTTGAGTGTTGGGTGGTCGAACTTTCTTTATATAACGCACGCTACATCTTGCAAGAATAGAATGACCGACGCATTTTTGAAATTTTGAGCAGTTTCAAACCGTCACAGATGTTATTTTTGAGAAGTACATGCGAGCTCCATCTATGCCGTCGGTCACGGATCGACCCTTTGTTGCAAATAAAATTTTTTGAAAAAGACAAAATTCTTGTAACGCGTAGATATTATTCTGAATTGAGAAATTCTGCTAGCATGCGAAATCGGTCTCTCGTAATCGAGATAGAATTTTTAAATTTCGGTCCCGAGAAGCCTAGAAGACAGTGACTTTAATCGAGGGAAAGACCTTTGTAACGGTCGTGCGACATTTCGACGGCAACGGAAATAGGTCAATGCAAAACCAATGTCCATTTTCAAGTGCGTCCGATCCACGTGTGTCCCGCACAGGTAGATCAGTGACGTTATTATACTTTTGTGTTTTGTATTTTTGTAGCTTTACAAATCATGAGATCAACGACTAAACAAGTTCTTTTATTTCAATTTCACGAATGAGGCAAGAAAAACTCTTTCATTCTTTTGTTTTTGTTAGCAACTGGTAAACAAGTCTTCCACCGAACAGCGCACGTCACCCCCTCCTGAGCGGGCGACAGTGCGATCGTAATTTGGATATGCCGGCTTCCTTTCTCACGTTATTACACATTTTTTGCTACCGTTGGGGCACGCTTCAATGTTTGACTCAAATGAAGCTTGGCCGTCATTAACAACAAAAGTTCCCTGTCGCATAGGCAAGATTTCATAATAAAACATATCTAGCCACATTTCAAGAGACCGGAACGTGATATTCTTATGAATAGTCTTAAATTTTTTCGCACTTAGCGATCGGACAGAAACGAAAAATGGAAAAACAAAAGGATAGCATTTTTAAGAAGATACGGGGGCGACTTTAGAACACTTCTCCCATATATCTTTGGCACCTTGATGAGCTTGCGCTACCCTGTCCTTAAGGTCTGGTCTTGTGAGACCGTGCTCAACCAATGTTGTGTGACAAGATTGTCCATTCTTTATAAGTTGGATGCAGCACTCATCGGTAACGTTAATGAGTTCGGTGGCGAATACAAAACCGTATATCTCCTGTCCACAGTAGAAAGTTAGACCGGACTTGCACTTTTTCACAACGGCACGATACCCTGGGTAAGGCTCTGGCGCGGTGTATCGGATGTCCTTGTCCGCAAGGCATGTCGCGACCAACAGCGTTAATGCGACAAAAAAGATTGCCGAAACGGTATTGTTCCCCCTCTTCATTGTTACTTTTATTACTTTGGGAGCAATAGTTTTGTAAGATACAATAGAGGATTCTTATTGACGATGAAATTCATTCCTCAAGCACCGTCACTTTATATGAGAGGAAGTCCCAAAATTTATGTTAAACGCATTGACGCGGAGAGTTTTGCTCCCTCGTATTAACACCTTAATTGCTTTTTGGCCTCCCTTTTATGAAACTTACGACCCAAGCATTAAATGACTTATGTGAAAAGCACCTGGTTTTCTTATTGGTCGATAAATAGATGATCATGGAACACAAAATAATTGCGAAACTAGAGGACGCGGGAACGACAATTGACCGTCGTTTAACGCACCGAAATACAGTTAGCCACGCCCGTGCCAGCGTGTCACGTTAAATTTGATTTTCGTCCCTTTTCCGTAATTATGCAAACTAATTATCGGAGCGATGTGAGTTTGAGTGTTGGGTGGTCGAACTTTCTTTATATAACGCACGCTACATCTTGCAAGAATAGAATGACCGACGCATTTTTGAAATTTTGAGCAGTTTCAAACCGTCACAGATGTTATTTTTGAGAAGTACATGCGAGCTCCATCTATGCCGTCGGTCACGGATCGACCCTTTGTTGCAAATAAAATTTTTTGAAAAAGACAAAATTCTTGTAACGCGTAGATATTATTCTGAATTGAGAAATTCTGCTAGCATGCGAAATCGGTCTCTCGTAATCGAGATAGAATTTTTAAATTTCGGTCCCGAGAAGCCTAGAAGACAGTGACTTTAATCGAGGGAAAGACCTTTGTAACGGTCGTGCGACATTTCGACGGCAACGGAAATAGGTCAATGCAAAACCAATGTCCATTTTCAAGTGCGTCCGATCCACGTGTGTCCCGCACAGGTAGATCAGTGACGTTATTATACTTTTGTGTTTTGTATTTTTGTAGCTTTACAAATCATGAGATCAACGACTAAACAAGTTCTTTTATTTCAATTTCACGAATGAGGCAAGAAAAACTCTTTCATTCTTTTGTTTTTGTTAGCAACTGGTAAACAAGTCTTCCACCGAACAGCGCACGTCACCCCCTCCTGAGCGGGCGACAGTGCGATCGTAATTTGGATATGCCGGCTTCCTTTCTCACGTTATTACACATTTTTTGCTACCGTTGGGGCACGCTTCAATGTTTGACTCAAATGAAGCTTGGCCGTCATTAACAACAAAAGTTCCCTGTCGCATAGGCAAGATTTCATAATAAAACATATCTAGCCACATTTCAAGAGACCGGAACGTGATATTCTTATGAATAGTCTTAAATTTTTTCGCACTTAGCGATCGGACAGAAACGAAAAATGGAAAAACAAAAGGATAGCATTTTTAAGAAGATACGGGGGCGACTTTAGAACACTTCTCCCATATATCTTTGGCACCTTGATGAGCTTGCGCTACCCTGTCCTTAAGGTCTGGTCTTGTGAGACCGTGCTCAACCAATGTTGTGTGACAAGATTGTCCATTCTTTATAAGTTGGATGCAGCACTCATCGGTAACGTTAATGAGTTCGGTGGCGAATACAAAACCGTATATCTCCTGTCCACAGTAGAAAGTTAGACCGGACTTGCACTTTTTCACAACGGCACGATACCCTGGGTAAGGCTCTGGCGCGGTGTATCGGATGTCCTTGTCCGCAAGGCATGTCGCGACCAACAGCGTTAATGCGACAAAAAAGATTGCCGAAACGGTATTGTTCCCCCTCTTCATTGTTACTTTTATTACTTTGGGAGCAATAGTTTTGTAAGATACAATAGAGGATTCTTATTGACGATGAAATTCATTCCTCAAGCACCGTCACTTTATATGAGAGGAAGTCCCAAAATTTATGTTAAACGCATTGACGCGGAGAGTTTTGCTCCCTCGTATTAACACCTTAATTGCTTTTTGGCCTCCCTTTTATGAAACTTACGACCCAAGCATTAAATGACTTATGTGAAAAGCACCTGGTTTTCTTATTGGTCGATAAATAGATGATCATGGAACACAAAATAATTGCGAAACTAGAGGACGCGGGAACGACAATTGACCGTCGTTTAACGCACCGAAATACAGTTAGCCACGCCCGTGCCAGCGTGTCACGTTAAATTTGATTTTCGTCCCTTTTCCGTAATTATGCAAACTAATTATCGGAGCGATGTGAGTTTGAGTGTTGGGTGGTCGAACTTTCTTTATATAACGCACGCTACATCTTGCAAGAATAGAATGACCGACGCATTTTTGAAATTTTGAGCAGTTTCAAACCGTCACAGATGTTATTTTTGAGAAGTACATGCGAGCTCCATCTATGCCGTCGGTCACGGATCGACCCTTTGTTGCAAATAAAATTTTTTGAAAAAGACAAAATTCTTGTAACGCGTAGATATTATTCTGAATTGAGAAATTCTGCTAGCATGCGAAATCGGTCTCTCGTAATCGAGATAGAATTTTTAAATTTCGGTCCCGAGAAGCCTAGAAGACAGTGACTTTAATCGAGGGAAAGACCTTTGTAACGGTCGTGCGACATTTCGACGGCAACGGAAATAGGTCAATGCAAAACCAATGTCCATTTTCAAGTGCGTCCGATCCACGTGTGTCCCGCACAGGTAGATCAGTGACGTTATTATACTTTTGTGTTTTGTATTTTTGTAGCTTTACAAATCATGAGATCAACGACTAAACAAGTTCTTTTATTTCAATTTCACGAATGAGGCAAGAAAAACTCTTTCATTCTTTTGTTTTTGTTAGCAACTGGTAAACAAGTCTTCCACCGAACAGCGCACGTCACCCCCTCCTGAGCGGGCGACAGTGCGATCGTAATTTGGATATGCCGGCTTCCTTTCTCACGTTATTACACATTTTTTGCTACCGTTGGGGCACGCTTCAATGTTTGACTCAAATGAAGCTTGGCCGTCATTAACAACAAAAGTTCCCTGTCGCATAGGCAAGATTTCATAATAAAACATATCTAGCCACATTTCAAGAGACCGGAACGTGATATTCTTATGAATAGTCTTAAATTTTTTCGCACTTAGCGATCGGACAGAAACGAAAAATGGAAAAACAAAAGGATAGCATTTTTAAGAAGATACGGGGGCGACTTTAGAACACTTCTCCCATATATCTTTGGCACCTTGATGAGCTTGCGCTACCCTGTCCTTAAGGTCTGGTCTTGTGAGACCGTGCTCAACCAATGTTGTGTGACAAGATTGTCCATTCTTTATAAGTTGGATGCAGCACTCATCGGTAACGTTAATGAGTTCGGTGGCGAATACAAAACCGTATATCTCCTGTCCACAGTAGAAAGTTAGACCGGACTTGCACTTTTTCACAACGGCACGATACCCTGGGTAAGGCTCTGGCGCGGTGTATCGGATGTCCTTGTCCGCAAGGCATGTCGCGACCAACAGCGTTAATGCGACAAAAAAGATTGCCGAAACGGTATTGTTCCCCCTCTTCATTGTTACTTTTATTACTTTGGGAGCAATAGTTTTGTAAGATACAATAGAGGATTCTTATTGACGATGAAATTCATTCCTCAAGCACCGTCACTTTATATGAGAGGAAGTCCCAAAATTTATGTTAAACGCATTGACGCGGAGAGTTTTGCTCCCTCGTATTAACACCTTAATTGCTTTTTGGCCTCCCTTTTATGAAACTTACGACCCAAGCATTAAATGACTTATGTGAAAAGCACCTGGTTTTCTTATTGGTCGATAAATAGATGATCATGGAACACAAAATAATTGCGAAACTAGAGGACGCGGGAACGACAATTGACCGTCGTTTAACGCACCGAAATACAGTTAGCCACGCCCGTGCCAGCGTGTCACGTTAAATTTGATTTTCGTCCCTTTTCCGTAATTATGCAAACTAATTATCGGAGCGATGTGAGTTTGAGTGTTGGGTGGTCGAACTTTCTTTATATAACGCACGCTACATCTTGCAAGAATAGAATGACCGACGCATTTTTGAAATTTTGAGCAGTTTCAAACCGTCACAGATGTTATTTTTGAGAAGTACATGCGAGCTCCATCTATGCCGTCGGTCACGGATCGACCCTTTGTTGCAAATAAAATTTTTTGAAAAAGACAAAATTCTTGTAACGCGTAGATATTATTCTGAATTGAGAAATTCTGCTAGCATGCGAAATCGGTCTCTCGTAATCGAGATAGAATTTTTAAATTTCGGTCCCGAGAAGCCTAGAAGACAGTGACTTTAATCGAGGGAAAGACCTTTGTAACGGTCGTGCGACATTTCGACGGCAACGGAAATAGGTCAATGCAAAACCAATGTCCATTTTCAAGTGCGTCCGATCCACGTGTGTCCCGCACAGGTAGATCAGTGACGTTATTATACTTTTGTGTTTTGTATTTTTGTAGCTTTACAAATCATGAGATCAACGACTAAACAAGTTCTTTTATTTCAATTTCACGAATGAGGCAAGAAAAACTCTTTCATTCTTTTGTTTTTGTTAGCAACTGGTAAACAAGTCTTCCACCGAACAGCGCACGTCACCCCCTCCTGAGCGGGCGACAGTGCGATCGTAATTTGGATATGCCGGCTTCCTTTCTCACGTTATTACACATTTTTTGCTACCGTTGGGGCACGCTTCAATGTTTGACTCAAATGAAGCTTGGCCGTCATTAACAACAAAAGTTCCCTGTCGCATAGGCAAGATTTCATAATAAAACATATCTAGCCACATTTCAAGAGACCGGAACGTGATATTCTTATGAATAGTCTTAAATTTTTTCGCACTTAGCGATCGGACAGAAACGAAAAATGGAAAAACAAAAGGATAGCATTTTTAAGAAGATACGGGGGCGACTTTAGAACACTTCTCCCATATATCTTTGGCACCTTGATGAGCTTGCGCTACCCTGTCCTTAAGGTCTGGTCTTGTGAGACCGTGCTCAACCAATGTTGTGTGACAAGATTGTCCATTCTTTATAAGTTGGATGCAGCACTCATCGGTAACGTTAATGAGTTCGGTGGCGAATACAAAACCGTATATCTCCTGTCCACAGTAGAAAGTTAGACCGGACTTGCACTTTTTCACAACGGCACGATACCCTGGGTAAGGCTCTGGCGCGGTGTATCGGATGTCCTTGTCCGCAAGGCATGTCGCGACCAACAGCGTTAATGCGACAAAAAAGATTGCCGAAACGGTATTGTTCCCCCTCTTCATTGTTACTTTTATTACTTTGGGAGCAATAGTTTTGTAAGATACAATAGAGGATTCTTATTGACGATGAAATTCATTCCTCAAGCACCGTCACTTTATATGAGAGGAAGTCCCAAAATTTATGTTAAACGCATTGACGCGGAGAGTTTTGCTCCCTCGTATTAACACCTTAATTGCTTTTTGGCCTCCCTTTTATGAAACTTACGACCCAAGCATTAAATGACTTATGTGAAAAGCACCTGGTTTTCTTATTGGTCGATAAATAGATGATCATGGAACACAAAATAATTGCGAAACTAGAGGACGCGGGAACGACAATTGACCGTCGTTTAACGCACCGAAATACAGTTAGCCACGCCCGTGCCAGCGTGTCACGTTAAATTTGATTTTCGTCCCTTTTCCGTAATTATGCAAACTAATTATCGGAGCGATGTGAGTTTGAGTGTTGGGTGGTCGAACTTTCTTTATATAACGCACGCTACATCTTGCAAGAATAGAATGACCGACGCATTTTTGAAATTTTGAGCAGTTTCAAACCGTCACAGATGTTATTTTTGAGAAGTACATGCGAGCTCCATCTATGCCGTCGGTCACGGATCGACCCTTTGTTGCAAATAAAATTTTTTGAAAAAGACAAAATTCTTGTAACGCGTAGATATTATTCTGAATTGAGAAATTCTGCTAGCATGCGAAATCGGTCTCTCGTAATCGAGATAGAATTTTTAAATTTCGGTCCCGAGAAGCCTAGAAGACAGTGACTTTAATCGAGGGAAAGACCTTTGTAACGGTCGTGCGACATTTCGACGGCAACGGAAATAGGTCAATGCAAAACCAATGTCCATTTTCAAGTGCGTCCGATCCACGTGTGTCCCGCACAGGTAGATCAGTGACGTTATTATACTTTTGTGTTTTGTATTTTTGTAGCTTTACAAATCATGAGATCAACGACTAAACAAGTTCTTTTATTTCAATTTCACGAATGAGGCAAGAAAAACTCTTTCATTCTTTTGTTTTTGTTAGCAACTGGTAAACAAGTCTTCCACCGAACAGCGCACGTCACCCCCTCCTGAGCGGGCGACAGTGCGATCGTAATTTGGATATGCCGGCTTCCTTTCTCACGTTATTACACATTTTTTGCTACCGTTGGGGCACGCTTCAATGTTTGACTCAAATGAAGCTTGGCCGTCATTAACAACAAAAGTTCCCTGTCGCATAGGCAAGATTTCATAATAAAACATATCTAGCCACATTTCAAGAGACCGGAACGTGATATTCTTATGAATAGTCTTAAATTTTTTCGCACTTAGCGATCGGACAGAAACGAAAAATGGAAAAACAAAAGGATAGCATTTTTAAGAAGATACGGGGGCGACTTTAGAACACTTCTCCCATATATCTTTGGCACCTTGATGAGCTTGCGCTACCCTGTCCTTAAGGTCTGGTCTTGTGAGACCGTGCTCAACCAATGTTGTGTGACAAGATTGTCCATTCTTTATAAGTTGGATGCAGCACTCATCGGTAACGTTAATGAGTTCGGTGGCGAATACAAAACCGTATATCTCCTGTCCACAGTAGAAAGTTAGACCGGACTTGCACTTTTTCACAACGGCACGATACCCTGGGTAAGGCTCTGGCGCGGTGTATCGGATGTCCTTGTCCGCAAGGCATGTCGCGACCAACAGCGTTAATGCGACAAAAAAGATTGCCGAAACGGTATTGTTCCCCCTCTTCATTGTTACTTTTATTACTTTGGGAGCAATAGTTTTGTAAGATACAATAGAGGATTCTTATTGACGATGAAATTCATTCCTCAAGCACCGTCACTTTATATGAGAGGAAGTCCCAAAATTTATGTTAAACGCATTGACGCGGAGAGTTTTGCTCCCTCGTATTAACACCTTAATTGCTTTTTGGCCTCCCTTTTATGAAACTTACGACCCAAGCATTAAATGACTTATGTGAAAAGCACCTGGTTTTCTTATTGGTCGATAAATAGATGATCATGGAACACAAAATAATTGCGAAACTAGAGGACGCGGGAACGACAATTGACCGTCGTTTAACGCACCGAAATACAGTTAGCCACGCCCGTGCCAGCGTGTCACGTTAAATTTGATTTTCGTCCCTTTTCCGTAATTATGCAAACTAATTATCGGAGCGATGTGAGTTTGAGTGTTGGGTGGTCGAACTTTCTTTATATAACGCACGCTACATCTTGCAAGAATAGAATGACCGACGCATTTTTGAAATTTTGAGCAGTTTCAAACCGTCACAGATGTTATTTTTGAGAAGTACATGCGAGCTCCATCTATGCCGTCGGTCACGGATCGACCCTTTGTTGCAAATAAAATTTTTTGAAAAAGACAAAATTCTTGTAACGCGTAGATATTATTCTGAATTGAGAAATTCTGCTAGCATGCGAAATCGGTCTCTCGTAATCGAGATAGAATTTTTAAATTTCGGTCCCGAGAAGCCTAGAAGACAGTGACTTTAATCGAGGGAAAGACCTTTGTAACGGTCGTGCGACATTTCGACGGCAACGGAAATAGGTCAATGCAAAACCAATGTCCATTTTCAAGTGCGTCCGATCCACGTGTGTCCCGCACAGGTAGATCAGTGACGTTATTATACTTTTGTGTTTTGTATTTTTGTAGCTTTACAAATCATGAGATCAACGACTAAACAAGTTCTTTTATTTCAATTTCACGAATGAGGCAAGAAAAACTCTTTCATTCTTTTGTTTTTGTTAGCAACTGGTAAACAAGTCTTCCACCGAACAGCGCACGTCACCCCCTCCTGAGCGGGCGACAGTGCGATCGTAATTTGGATATGCCGGCTTCCTTTCTCACGTTATTACACATTTTTTGCTACCGTTGGGGCACGCTTCAATGTTTGACTCAAATGAAGCTTGGCCGTCATTAACAACAAAAGTTCCCTGTCGCATAGGCAAGATTTCATAATAAAACATATCTAGCCACATTTCAAGAGACCGGAACGTGATATTCTTATGAATAGTCTTAAATTTTTTCGCACTTAGCGATCGGACAGAAACGAAAAATGGAAAAACAAAAGGATAGCATTTTTAAGAAGATACGGGGGCGACTTTAGAACACTTCTCCCATATATCTTTGGCACCTTGATGAGCTTGCGCTACCCTGTCCTTAAGGTCTGGTCTTGTGAGACCGTGCTCAACCAATGTTGTGTGACAAGATTGTCCATTCTTTATAAGTTGGATGCAGCACTCATCGGTAACGTTAATGAGTTCGGTGGCGAATACAAAACCGTATATCTCCTGTCCACAGTAGAAAGTTAGACCGGACTTGCACTTTTTCACAACGGCACGATACCCTGGGTAAGGCTCTGGCGCGGTGTATCGGATGTCCTTGTCCGCAAGGCATGTCGCGACCAACAGCGTTAATGCGACAAAAAAGATTGCCGAAACGGTATTGTTCCCCCTCTTCATTGTTACTTTTATTACTTTGGGAGCAATAGTTTTGTAAGATACAATAGAGGATTCTTATTGACGATGAAATTCATTCCTCAAGCACCGTCACTTTATATGAGAGGAAGTCCCAAAATTTATGTTAAACGCATTGACGCGGAGAGTTTTGCTCCCTCGTATTAACACCTTAATTGCTTTTTGGCCTCCCTTTTATGAAACTTACGACCCAAGCATTAAATGACTTATGTGAAAAGCACCTGGTTTTCTTATTGGTCGATAAATAGATGATCATGGAACACAAAATAATTGCGAAACTAGAGGACGCGGGAACGACAATTGACCGTCGTTTAACGCACCGAAATACAGTTAGCCACGCCCGTGCCAGCGTGTCACGTTAAATTTGATTTTCGTCCCTTTTCCGTAATTATGCAAACTAATTATCGGAGCGATGTGAGTTTGAGTGTTGGGTGGTCGAACTTTCTTTATATAACGCACGCTACATCTTGCAAGAATAGAATGACCGACGCATTTTTGAAATTTTGAGCAGTTTCAAACCGTCACAGATGTTATTTTTGAGAAGTACATGCGAGCTCCATCTATGCCGTCGGTCACGGATCGACCCTTTGTTGCAAATAAAATTTTTTGAAAAAGACAAAATTCTTGTAACGCGTAGATATTATTCTGAATTGAGAAATTCTGCTAGCATGCGAAATCGGTCTCTCGTAATCGAGATAGAATTTTTAAATTTCGGTCCCGAGAAGCCTAGAAGACAGTGACTTTAATCGAGGGAAAGACCTTTGTAACGGTCGTGCGACATTTCGACGGCAACGGAAATAGGTCAATGCAAAACCAATGTCCATTTTCAAGTGCGTCCGATCCACGTGTGTCCCGCACAGGTAGATCAGTGACGTTATTATACTTTTGTGTTTTGTATTTTTGTAGCTTTACAAATCATGAGATCAACGACTAAACAAGTTCTTTTATTTCAATTTCACGAATGAGGCAAGAAAAACTCTTTCATTCTTTTGTTTTTGTTAGCAACTGGTAAACAAGTCTTCCACCGAACAGCGCACGTCACCCCCTCCTGAGCGGGCGACAGTGCGATCGTAATTTGGATATGCCGGCTTCCTTTCTCACGTTATTACACATTTTTTGCTACCGTTGGGGCACGCTTCAATGTTTGACTCAAATGAAGCTTGGCCGTCATTAACAACAAAAGTTCCCTGTCGCATAGGCAAGATTTCATAATAAAACATATCTAGCCACATTTCAAGAGACCGGAACGTGATATTCTTATGAATAGTCTTAAATTTTTTCGCACTTAGCGATCGGACAGAAACGAAAAATGGAAAAACAAAAGGATAGCATTTTTAAGAAGATACGGGGGCGACTTTAGAACACTTCTCCCATATATCTTTGGCACCTTGATGAGCTTGCGCTACCCTGTCCTTAAGGTCTGGTCTTGTGAGACCGTGCTCAACCAATGTTGTGTGACAAGATTGTCCATTCTTTATAAGTTGGATGCAGCACTCATCGGTAACGTTAATGAGTTCGGTGGCGAATACAAAACCGTATATCTCCTGTCCACAGTAGAAAGTTAGACCGGACTTGCACTTTTTCACAACGGCACGATACCCTGGGTAAGGCTCTGGCGCGGTGTATCGGATGTCCTTGTCCGCAAGGCATGTCGCGACCAACAGCGTTAATGCGACAAAAAAGATTGCCGAAACGGTATTGTTCCCCCTCTTCATTGTTACTTTTATTACTTTGGGAGCAATAGTTTTGTAAGATACAATAGAGGATTCTTATTGACGATGAAATTCATTCCTCAAGCACCGTCACTTTATATGAGAGGAAGTCCCAAAATTTATGTTAAACGCATTGACGCGGAGAGTTTTGCTCCCTCGTATTAACACCTTCATTGCTTTTTGGCCTCCCTTTTATGAAACTTACGACCCAAGCATTAAATGACTTATGTGAAAAGCACCTGGTTTTCTTATTGGTCGATAAATAGATGATCATGGAACACAAAATAATTGCGAAACTAGAGGACGCGGGAACGACAATTGACCGTCGTTTAACGCACCGAAATACAGTTAGCCACGCCCGTGCCAGCGTGTCACGTTAAATTTGATTTTCGTCCCTTTTCCGTAATTATGCAAACTAATTATCGGAGCGATGTGAGTTTGAGTGTTGGGTGGTCGAACTTTCTTTATATAACGCACGCTACATCTTGCAAGAATAGAATGACCGACGCATTTTTGAAATTTTGAGCAGTTTCAAACCGTCACAGATGTTATTTTTGAGAAGTACATGCGAGCTCCATCTATGCCGTCGGTCACGGATCGACCCTTTGTTGCAAATAAAATTTTTTGAAAAAGACAAAATTCTTGTAACGCGTAGATATTATTCTGAATTGAGAAATTCTGCTAGCATGCGAAATCGGTCTCTCGTAATCGAGATAGAATTTTTAAATTTCGGTCCCGAGAAGCCTAGAAGACAGTGACTTTAATCGAGGGAAAGACCTTTGTAACGGTCGTGCGACATTTCGACGGCAACGGAAATAGGTCAATGCAAAACCAATGTCCATTTTCAAGTGCGTCCGATCCACGTGTGTCCCGCACAGGTAGATCAGTGACGTTATTATACTTTTGTGTTTTGTATTTTTGTAGCTTTACAAATCATGAGATCAACGACTAAACAAGTTCTTTTATTTCAATTTCACGAATGAGGCAAGAAAAACTCTTTCATTCTTTTGTTTTTGTTAGCAACTGGTAAACAAGTCTTCCACCGAACAGCGCACGTCACCCCCTCCTGAGCGGGCGACAGTGCGATCGTAATTTGGATATGCCGGCTTCCTTTCTCACGTTATTACACATTTTTTGCTACCGTTGGGGCACGCTTCAATGTTTGACTCAAATGAAGCTTGGCCGTCATTAACAACAAAAGTTCCCTGTCGCATAGGCAAGATTTCATAATAAAACATATCTAGCCACATTTCAAGAGACCGGAACGTGATATTCTTATGAATAGTCTTAAATTTTTTCGCACTTAGCGATCGGACAGAAACGAAAAATGGAAAAACAAAAGGATAGCATTTTTAAGAAGATACGGGGGCGACTTTAGAACACTTCTCCCATATATCTTTGGCACCTTGATGAGCTTGCGCTACCCTGTCCTTAAGGTCTGGTCTTGTGAGACCGTGCTCAACCAATGTTGTGTGACAAGATTGTCCATTCTTTATAAGTTGGATGCAGCACTCATCGGTAACGTTAATGAGTTCGGTGGCGAATACAAAACCGTATATCTCCTGTCCACAGTAGAAAGTTAGACCGGACTTGCACTTTTTCACAACGGCACGATACCCTGGGTAAGGCTCTGGCGCGGTGTATCGGATGTCCTTGTCCGCAAGGCATGTCGCGACCAACAGCGTTAATGCGACAAAAAAGATTGCCGAAACGGTATTGTTCCCCCTCTTCATTGTTACTTTTATTACTTTGGGAGCAATAGTTTTGTAAGATACAATAGAGGATTCTTATTGACGAAGAAATTCATTCCTCAAGCACCGTCACTTTATATGAGAGGAAGTCCCAAAATTTATGTTAAACGCATTGACGCGGAGAGTTTTGCTCCCTCGTATTAACACCTTCATTGCTTTTTGGCCTCCCTTTTATGAAACTTACGACCCAAGCATTAAATGACTTATGTGAAAAGCACCTGGTTTTCTTATTGGTCGATAAATAGATGATCATGGAACACAAAATAATTGCGAAACTAGAGGACGCGGGAACGACAATTGACCGTCGTTTAACGCACCGAAATACAGTTAGCCACGCCCGTGCCAGCGTGTCACGTTAAATTTGATTTTCGTCCCTTTTCCGTAATTATGCAAACTAATTATCGGAGCGATGTGAGTTTGAGTGTTGGGTGGTCGAACTTTCTTTATATAACGCACGCTACATCTTGCAAGAATAGAATGACCGACGCATTTTTGAAATTTTGAGCAGTTTCAAACCGTCACAGATGTTATTTTTGAGAAGTACATGCGAGCTCCATCTATGCCGTCGGTCACGGATCGACCCTTTGTTGCAAATAAAATTTTTTGAAAAAGACAAAATTCTTGTAACGCGTAGATATTATTCTGAATTGAGAAATTCTGCTAGCATGCGAAATCGGTCTCTCGTAATCGAGATAGAATTTTTAAATTTCGGTCCCGAGAAGCCTAGAAGACAGTGACTTTAATCGAGGGAAAGACCTTTGTAACGGTCGTGCGACATTTCGACGGCAACGGAAATAGGTCAATGCAAAACCAATGTCCATTTTCAAGTGCGTCCGATCCACGTGTGTCCCGCACAGGTAGATCAGTGACGTTATTATACTTTTGTGTTTTGTATTTTTGTAGCTTTACAAATCATGAGATCAACGACTAAACAAGTTCTTTTATTTCAATTTCACGAATGAGGCAAGAAAAACTCTTTCATTCTTTTGTTTTTGTTAGCAACTGGTAAACAAGTCTTCCACCGAACAGCGCACGTCACCCCCTCCTGAGCGGGCGACAGTGCGATCGTAATTTGGATATGCCGGCTTCCTTTCTCACGTTATTACACATTTTTTGCTACCGTTGGGGCACGCTTCAATGTTTGACTCAAATGAAGCTTGGCCGTCATTAACAACAAAAGTTCCCTGTCGCATAGGCAAGATTTCATAATAAAACATATCTAGCCACATTTCAAGAGACCGGAACGTGATATTCTTATGAATAGTCTTAAATTTTTTCGCACTTAGCGATCGGACAGAAACGAAAAATGGAAAAACAAAAGGATAGCATTTTTAAGAAGATACGGGGGCGACTTTAGAACACTTCTCCCATATATCTTTGGCACCTTGATGAGCTTGCGCTACCCTGTCCTTAAGGTCTGGTCTTGTGAGACCGTGCTCAACCAATGTTGTGTGACAAGATTGTCCATTCTTTATAAGTTGGATGCAGCACTCATCGGTAACGTTAATGAGTTCGGTGGCGAATACAAAACCGTATATCTCCTGTCCACAGTAGAAAGTTAGACCGGACTTGCACTTTTTCACAACGGCACGATACCCTGGGTAAGGCTCTGGCGCGGTGTATCGGATGTCCTTGTCCGCAAGGCATGTCGCGACCAACAGCGTTAATGCGACAAAAAAGATTGCCGAAACGGTATTGTTCCCCCTCTTCATTGTTACTTTTATTACTTTGGGAGCAATAGTTTTGTAAGATACAATAGAGGATTCTTATTGACGATGAAATTCATTCCTCAAGCACCGTCACTTTATATGAGAGGAAGTCCCAAAATTTATGTTAAACGCATTGACGCGGAGAGTTTTGCTCCCTCGTATTAACACCTTCATTGCTTTTTGGCCTCCCTTTTATGAAACTTACGACCCAAGCATTAAATGACTTATGTGAAAAGCACCTGGTTTTCTTATTGGTCGATAAATAGATGATCATGGAACACAAAATAATTGCGAAACTAGAGGACGCGGGAACGACAATTGACCGTCGTTTAACGCACCGAAATACAGTTAGCCACGCCCGTGCCAGCGTGTCACGTTAAATTTGATTTTCGTCCCTTTTCCGTAATTATGCAAACTAATTATCGGAGCGATGTGAGTTTGAGTGTTGGGTGGTCGAACTTTCTTTATATAACGCACGCTACATCTTGCAAGAATAGAATGACCGACGCATTTTTGAAATTTTGAGCAGTTTCAAACCGTCACAGATGTTATTTTTGAGAAGTACATGCGAGCTCCATCTATGCCGTCGGTCACGGATCGACCCTTTGTTGCAAATAAAATTTTTTGAAAAAGACAAAATTCTTGTAACGCGTAGATATTATTCTGAATTGAGAAATTCTGCTAGCATGCGAAATCGGTCTCTCGTAATCGAGATAGAATTTTTAAATTTCGGTCCCGAGAAGCCTAGAAGACAGTGACTTTAATCGAGGGAAAGACCTTTGTAACGGTCGTGCGACATTTCGACGGCAACGGAAATAGGTCAATGCAAAACCAATGTCCATTTTCAAGTGCGTCCGATCCACGTGTGTCCCGCACAGGTAGATCAGTGACGTTATTATACTTTTGTGTTTTGTATTTTTGTAGCTTTACAAATCATGAGATCAACGACTAAACAAGTTCTTTTATTTCAATTTCACGAATGAGGCAAGAAAAACTCTTTCATTCTTTTGTTTTTGTTAGCAACTGGTAAACAAGTCTTCCACCGAACAGCGCACGTCACCCCCTCCTGAGCGGGCGACAGTGCGATCGTGATTTGGATATGCCGGCTTCCTTTCTCACGTTATTACACATTTTTTGCTACCGTTGGGGCACGCTTCAATGTTTGACTCAAATGAAGCTTGGCCGTCATTAACAACAAAAGTTCCCTGTCGCATAGGCAAGATTTCATAATAAAACATATCTAGCCACATTTCAAGAGACCGGAACGTGATATTCTTATGAATAGTCTTAAATTTTTTCGCACTTAGCGATCGGACAGAAACGAAAAATGGAAAAACAAAAGGATAGCATTTTTAAGAAGATACGGGGGCGACTTTAGAACACTTCTCCCATATATCTTTGGCACCTTGATGAGCTTGCGCTACCCTGTCCTTAAGGTCTGGTCTTGTGAGACCGTGCTCAACCAATGTTGTGTGACAAGATTGTCCATTCTTTATAAGTTGGATGCAGCACTCATCGGTAACGTTAATGAGTTCGGTGGCGAATACAAAACCGTATATCTCCTGTCCACAGTAGAAAGTTAGACCGGACTTGCACTTTTTCACAACGGCACGATACCCTGGGTAAGGCTCTGGCGCGGTGTATCGGATGTCCTTGTCCGCAAGGCATGTCGCGACCAACAGCGTTAATGCGACAAAAAAGATTGCCGAAACGGTATTGTTCCCCCTCTTCATTGTTACTTTTATTACTTTGGGAGCAATAGTTTTGTAAGATACAATAGAGGATTCTTATTGACGAAGAAATTCATTCCTCAAGCACCGTCACTTTATATGAGAGGAAGTCCCAAAATTTATGTTAAACGCATTGACGCGGAGAGTTTTGCTCCCTCGTATTAACACCTTCATTGCTTTTTGGCCTCCCTTTTATGAAACTTACGACCCAAGCATTAAATGACTTATGTGAAAAGCACCTGGTTTTCTTATTGGTCGATAAATAGATGATCATGGAACACAAAATAATTGCGAAACTAGAGGACGCGGGAACGACAATTGACCGTCGTTTAACGCACCGAAATACAGTTAGCCACGCCCGTGCCAGCGTGTCACGTTAAATTTGATTTTCGTCCCTTTTCCGTAATTATGCAAACTAATTATCGGAGCGATGTGAGTTTGAGTGTTGGGTGGTCGAACTTTCTTTATATAACGCACGCTACATCTTGCAAGAATAGAATGACCGACGCATTTTTGAAATTTTGAGCAGTTTCAAACCGTCACAGATGTTATTTTTGAGAAGTACATGCGAGCTCCATCTATGCCGTCGGTCACGGATCGACCCTTTGTTGCAAATAAAATTTTTTGAAAAAGACAAAATTCTTGTAACGCGTAGATATTATTCTGAATTGAGAAATTCTGCTAGCATGCGAAATCGGTCTCTCGTAATCGAGATAGAATTTTTAAATTTCGGTCCCGAGAAGCCTAGAAGACAGTGACTTTAATCGAGGGAAAGACCTTTGTAACGGTCGTGCGACATTTCGACGGCAACGGAAATAGGTCAATGCAAAACCAATGTCCATTTTCAAGTGCGTCCGATCCACGTGTGTCCCGCACAGGTAGATCAGTGACGTTATTATACTTTTGTGTTTTGTATTTTTGTAGCTTTACAAATCATGAGATCAACGACTAAACAAGTTCTTTTATTTCAATTTCACGAATGAGGCAAGAAAAACTCTTTCATTCTTTTGTTTTTGTTAGCAACTGGTAAACAAGTCTTCCACCGAACAGCGCACGTCACCCCCTCCTGAGCGGGCGACAGTGCGATCGTGATTTGGATATGCCGGCTTCCTTTCTCACGTTATTACACATTTTTTGCTACCGTTGGGGCACGCTTCAATGTTTGACTCAAATGAAGCTTGGCCGTCATTAACAACAAAAGTTCCCTGTCGCATAGGCAAGATTTCATAATAAAACATATCTAGCCACATTTCAAGAGACCGGAACGTGATATTCTTATGAATAGTCTTAAATTTTTTCGCACTTAGCGATCGGACAGAAACGAAAAATGGAAAAACAAAAGGATAGCATTTTTAAGAAGATACGGGGGCGACTTTAGAACACTTCTCCCATATATCTTTGGCACCTTGATGAGCTTGCGCTACCCTGTCCTTAAGGTCTGGTCTTGTGAGACCGTGCTCAACCAATGTTGTGTGACAAGATTGTCCATTCTTTATAAGTTGGATGCAGCACTCATCGGTAACGTTAATGAGTTCGGTGGCGAATACAAAACCGTATATCTCCTGTCCACAGTAGAAAGTTAGACCGGACTTGCACTTTTTCACAACGGCACGATACCCTGGGTAAGGCTCTGGCGCGGTGTATCGGATGTCCTTGTCCGCAAGGCATGTCGCGACCAACAGCGTTAATGCGACAAAAAAGATTGCCGAAACGGTATTGTTCCCCCTCTTCATTGTTACTTTTATTACTTTGGGAGCAATAGTTTTGTAAGATACAATAGAGGATTCTTATTGACGATGAAATTCATTCCTCAAGCACCGTCACTTTATATGAGAGGAAGTCCCAAAATTTATGTTAAACGCATTGACGCGGAGAGTTTTGCTCCCTCGTATTAACACCTTCATTGCTTTTTGGCCTCCCTTTTATGAAACTTACGACCCAAGCATTAAATGACTTATGTGAAAAGCACCTGGTTTTCTTATTGGTCGATAAATAGATGATCATGGAACACAAAATAATTGCGAAACTAGAGGACGCGGGAACGACAATTGACCGTCGTTTAACGCACCGAAATACAGTTAGCCACGCCCGTGCCAGCGTGTCACGTTAAATTTGATTTTCGTCCCTTTTCCGTAATTATGCAAACTAATTATCGGAGCGATGTGAGTTTGAGTGTTGGGTGGTCGAACTTTCTTTATATAACGCACGCTACATCTTGCAAGAATAGAATGACCGACGCATTTTTGAAATTTTGAGCAGTTTCAAACCGTCACAGATGTTATTTTTGAGAAGTACATGCGAGCTCCATCTATGCCGTCGGTCACGGATCGACCCTTTGTTGCAAATAAAATTTTTTGAAAAAGACAAAATTCTTGTAACGCGTAGATATTATTCTGAATTGAGAAATTCTGCTAGCATGCGAAATCGGTCTCTCGTAATCGAGATAGAATTTTTAAATTTCGGTCCCGAGAAGCCTAGAAGACAGTGACTTTAATCGAGGGAAAGACCTTTGTAACGGTCGTGCGACATTTCGACGGCAACGGAAATAGGTCAATGCAAAACCAATGTCCATTTTCAAGTGCGTCCGATCCACGTGTGTCCCGCACAGGTAGATCAGTGACGTTATTATACTTTTGTGTTTTGTATTTTTGTAGCTTTACAAATCATGAGATCAACGACTAAACAAGTTCTTTTATTTCAATTTCACGAATGAGGCAAGAAAAACTCTTTCATTCTTTTGTTTTTGTTAGCAACTGGTAAACAAGTCTTCCACCGAACAGCGCACGTCACCCCCTCCTGAGCGGGCGACAGTGCGATCGTGATTTGGATATGCCGGCTTCCTTTCTCACGTTATTACACATTTTTTGCTACCGTTGGGGCACGCTTCAATGTTTGACTCAAATGAAGCTTGGCCGTCATTAACAACAAAAGTTCCCTGTCGCATAGGCAAGATTTCATAATAAAACATATCTAGCCACATTTCAAGAGACCGGAACGTGATATTCTTATGAATAGTCTTAAATTTTTTCGCACTTAGCGATCGGACAGAAACGAAAAATGGAAAAACAAAAGGATAGCATTTTTAAGAAGATACGGGGGCGACTTTAGAACACTTCTCCCATATATCTTTGGCACCTTGATGAGCTTGCGCTACCCTGTCCTTAAGGTCTGGTCTTGTGAGACCGTGCTCAACCAATGTTGTGTGACAAGATTGTCCATTCTTTATAAGTTGGATGCAGCACTCATCGGTAACGTTAATGAGTTCGGTGGCGAATACAAAACCGTATATCTCCTGTCCACAGTAGAAAGTTAGACCGGACTTGCACTTTTTCACAACGGCACGATACCCTGGGTAAGGCTCTGGCGCGGTGTATCGGATGTCCTTGTCCGCAAGGCATGTCGCGACCAACAGCGTTAATGCGACAAAAAAGATTGCCGAAACGGTATTGTTCCCCCTCTTCATTGTTACTTTTATTACTTTGGGAGCAATAGTTTTGTAAGATACAATAGAGGATTCTTATTGACGATGAAATTCATTCCTCAAGCACCGTCACTTTATATGAGAGGAAGTCCCAAAATTTATGTTAAACGCATTGACGCGGAGAGTTTTGCTCCCTCGTATTAACACCTTCATTGCTTTTTGGCCTCCCTTTTATGAAACTTACGACCCAAGCATTAAATGACTTATGTGAAAAGCACCTGGTTTTCTTATTGGTCGATAAATAGATGATCATGGAACACAAAATAATTGCGAAACTAGAGGACGCGGGAACGACAATTGACCGTCGTTTAACGCACCGAAATACAGTTAGCCACGCCCGTGCCAGCGTGTCACGTTAAATTTGATTTTCGTCCCTTTTCCGTAATTATGCAAACTAATTATCGGAGCGATGTGAGTTTGAGTGTTGGGTGGTCGAACTTTCTTTATATAACGCACGCTACATCTTGCAAGAATAGAATGACCGACGCATTTTTGAAATTTTGAGCAGTTTCAAACCGTCACAGATGTTATTTTTGAGAAGTACATGCGAGCTCCATCTATGCCGTCGGTCACGGATCGACCCTTTGTTGCAAATAAAATTTTTTGAAAAAGACAAAATTCTTGTAACGCGTAGATATTATTCTGAATTGAGAAATTCTGCTAGCATGCGAAATCGGTCTCTCGTAATCGAGATAGAATTTTTAAATTTCGGTCCCGAGAAGCCTAGAAGACAGTGACTTTAATCGAGGGAAAGACCTTTGTAACGGTCGTGCGACATTTCGACGGCAACGGAAATAGGTCAATGCAAAACCAATGTCCATTTTCAAGTGCGTCCGATCCACGTGTGTCCCGCACAGGTAGATCAGTGACGTTATTATACTTTTGTGTTTTGTATTTTTGTAGCTTTACAAATCATGAGATCAACGACTAAACAAGTTCTTTTATTTCAATTTCACGAATGAGGCAAGAAAAACTCTTTCATTCTTTTGTTTTTGTTAGCAACTGGTAAACAAGTCTTCCACCGAACAGCGCACGTCACCCCCTCCTGAGCGGGCGACAGTGCGATCGTGATTTGGATATGCCGGCTTCCTTTCTCACGTTATTACACATTTTTTGCTACCGTTGGGGCACGCTTCAATGTTTGACTCAAATGAAGCTTGGCCGTCATTAACAACAAAAGTTCCCTGTCGCATAGGCAAGATTTCATAATAAAACATATCTAGCCACATTTCAAGAGACCGGAACGTGATATTCTTATGAATAGTCTTAAATTTTTTCGCACTTAGCGATCGGACAGAAACGAAAAATGGAAAAACAAAAGGATAGCATTTTTAAGAAGATACGGGGGCGACTTTAGAACACTTCTCCCATATATCTTTGGCACCTTGATGAGCTTGCGCTACCCTGTCCTTAAGGTCTGGTCTTGTGAGACCGTGCTCAACCAATGTTGTGTGACAAGATTGTCCATTCTTTATAAGTTGGATGCAGCACTCATCGGTAACGTTAATGAGTTCGGTGGCGAATACAAAACCGTATATCTCCTGTCCACAGTAGAAAGTTAGACCGGACTTGCACTTTTTCACAACGGCACGATACCCTGGGTAAGGCTCTGGCGCGGTGTATCGGATGTCCTTGTCCGCAAGGCATGTCGCGACCAACAGCGTTAATGCGACAAAAAAGATTGCCGAAACGGTATTGTTCCCCCTCTTCATTGTTACTTTTATTACTTTGGGAGCAATAGTTTTGTAAGATACAATAGAGGATTCTTATTGACGATGAAATTCATTCCTCAAGCACCGTCACTTTATATGAGAGGAAGTCCCAAAATTTATGTTAAACGCATTGACGCGGAGAGTTTTGCTCCCTCGTATTAACACCTTCATTGCTTTTTGGCCTCCCTTTTATGAAACTTACGACCCAAGCATTAAATGACTTATGTGAAAAGCACCTGGTTTTCTTATTGGTCGATAAATAGATGATCATGGAACACAAAATAATTGCGAAACTAGAGGACGCGGGAACGACAATTGACCGTCGTTTAACGCACCGAAATACAGTTAGCCACGCCCGTGCCAGCGTGTCACGTTAAATTTGATTTTCGTCCCTTTTCCGTAATTATGCAAACTAATTATCGGAGCGATGTGAGTTTGAGTGTTGGGTGGTCGAACTTTCTTTATATAACGCACGCTACATCTTGCAAGAATAGAATGACCGACGCATTTTTGAAATTTTGAGCAGTTTCAAACCGTCACAGATGTTATTTTTGAGAAGTACATGCGAGCTCCATCTATGCCGTCGGTCACGGATCGACCCTTTGTTGCAAATAAAATTTTTTGAAAAAGACAAAATTCTTGTAACGCGTAGATATTATTCTGAATTGAGAAATTCTGCTAGCATGCGAAATCGGTCTCTCGTAATCGAGATAGAATTTTTAAATTTCGGTCCCGAGAAGCCTAGAAGACAGTGACTTTAATCGAGGGAAAGACCTTTGTAACGGTCGTGCGACATTTCGACGGCAACGGAAATAGGTCAATGCAAAACCAATGTCCATTTTCAAGTGCGTCCGATCCACGTGTGTCCCGCACAGGTAGATCAGTGACGTTATTATACTTTTGTGTTTTGTATTTTTGTAGCTTTACAAATCATGAGATCAACGACTAAACAAGTTCTTTTATTTCAATTTCACGAATGAGGCAAGAAAAACTCTTTCATTCTTTTGTTTTTGTTAGCAACTGGTAAACAAGTCTTCCACCGAACAGCGCACGTCACCCCCTCCTGAGCGGGCGACAGTGCGATCGTGATTTGGATATGCCGGCTTCCTTTCTCACGTTATTACACATTTTTTGCTACCGTTGGGGCACGCTTCAATGTTTGACTCAAATGAAGCTTGGCCGTCATTAACAACAAAAGTTCCCTGTCGCATAGGCAAGATTTCATAATAAAACATATCTAGCCACATTTCAAGAGACCGGAACGTGATATTCTTATGAATAGTCTTAAATTTTTTCGCACTTAGCGATCGGACAGAAACGAAAAATGGAAAAACAAAAGGATAGCATTTTTAAGAAGATACGGGGGCGACTTTAGAACACTTCTCCCATATATCTTTGGCACCTTGATGAGCTTGCGCTACCCTGTCCTTAAGGTCTGGTCTTGTGAGACCGTGCTCAACCAATGTTGTGTGACAAGATTGTCCATTCTTTATAAGTTGGATGCAGCACTCATCGGTAACGTTAATGAGTTCGGTGGCGAATACAAAACCGTATATCTCCTGTCCACAGTAGAAAGTTAGACCGGACTTGCACTTTTTCACAACGGCACGATACCCTGGGTAAGGCTCTGGCGCGGTGTATCGGATGTCCTTGTCCGCAAGGCATGTCGCGACCAACAGCGTTAATGCGACAAAAAAGATTGCCGAAACGGTATTGTTCCCCCTCTTCATTGTTACTTTTATTACTTTGGGAGCAATAGTTTTGTAAGATACAATAGAGGATTCTTATTGACGATGAAATTCATTCCTCAAGCACCGTCACTTTATATGAGAGGAAGTCCCAAAATTTATGTTAAACGCATTGACGCGGAGAGTTTTGCTCCCTCGTATTAACACCTTCATTGCTTTTTGGCCTCCCTTTTATGAAACTTACGACCCAAGCATTAAATGACTTATGTGAAAAGCACCTGGTTTTCTTATTGGTCGATAAATAGATGATCATGGAACACAAAATAATTGCGAAACTAGAGGACGCGGGAACGACAATTGACCGTCGTTTAACGCACCGAAATACAGTTAGCCACGCCCGTGCCAGCGTGTCACGTTAAATTTGATTTTCGTCCCTTTTCCGTAATTATGCAAACTAATTATCGGAGCGATGTGAGTTTGAGTGTTGGGTGGTCGAACTTTCTTTATATAACGCACGCTACATCTTGCAAGAATAGAATGACCGACGCATTTTTGAAATTTTGAGCAGTTTCAAACCGTCACAGATGTTATTTTTGAGAAGTACATGCGAGCTCCATCTATGCCGTCGGTCACGGATCGACCCTTTGTTGCAAATAAAATTTTTTGAAAAAGACAAAATTCTTGTAACGCGTAGATATTATTCTGAATTGAGAAATTCTGCTAGCATGCGAAATCGGTCTCTCGTAATCGAGATAGAATTTTTAAATTTCGGTCCCGAGAAGCCTAGAAGACAGTGACTTTAATCGAGGGAAAGACCTTTGTAACGGTCGTGCGACATTTCGACGGCAACGGAAATAGGTCAATGCAAAACCAATGTCCATTTTCAAGTGCGTCCGATCCACGTGTGTCCCGCACAGGTAGATCAGTGACGTTATTATACTTTTGTGTTTTGTATTTTTGTAGCTTTACAAATCATGAGATCAACGACTAAACAAGTTCTTTTATTTCAATTTCACGAATGAGGCAAGAAAAACTCTTTCATTCTTTTGTTTTTGTTAGCAACTGGTAAACAAGTCTTCCACCGAACAGCGCACGTCACCCCCTCCTGAGCGGGCGACAGTGCGATCGTGATTTGGATATGCCGGCTTCCTTTCTCACGTTATTACACATTTTTTGCTACCGTTGGGGCACGCTTCAATGTTTGACTCAAATGAAGCTTGGCCGTCATTAACAACAAAAGTTCCCTGTCGCATAGGCAAGATTTCATAATAAAACATATCTAGCCACATTTCAAGAGACCGGAACGTGATATTCTTATGAATAGTCTTAAATTTTTTCGCACTTAGCGATCGGACAGAAACGAAAAATGGAAAAACAAAAGGATAGCATTTTTAAGAAGATACGGGGGCGACTTTAGAACACTTCTCCCATATATCTTTGGCACCTTGATGAGCTTGCGCTACCCTGTCCTTAAGGTCTGGTCTTGTGAGACCGTGCTCAACCAATGTTGTGTGACAAGATTGTCCATTCTTTATAAGTTGGATGCAGCACTCATCGGTAACGTTAATGAGTTCGGTGGCGAATACAAAACCGTATATCTCCTGTCCACAGTAGAAAGTTAGACCGGACTTGCACTTTTTCACAACGGCACGATACCCTGGGTAAGGCTCTGGCGCGGTGTATCGGATGTCCTTGTCCGCAAGGCATGTCGCGACCAACAGCGTTAATGCGACAAAAAAGATTGCCGAAACGGTATTGTTCCCCCTCTTCATTGTTACTTTTATTACTTTGGGAGCAATAGTTTTGTAAGATACAATAGAGGATTCTTATTGACGATGAAATTCATTCCTCAAGCACCGTCACTTTATATGAGAGGAAGTCCCAAAATTTATGTTAAACGCATTGACGCGGAGAGTTTTGCTCCCTCGTATTAACACCTTCATTGCTTTTTGGCCTCCCTTTTATGAAACTTACGACCCAAGCATTAAATGACTTATGTGAAAAGCACCTGGTTTTCTTATTGGTCGATAAATAGATGATCATGGAACACAAAATAATTGCGAAACTAGAGGACGCGGGAACGACAATTGACCGTCGTTTAACGCACCGAAATACAGTTAGCCACGCCCGTGCCAGCGTGTCACGTTAAATTTGATTTTCGTCCCTTTTCCGTAATTATGCAAACTAATTATCGGAGCGATGTGAGTTTGAGTGTTGGGTGGTCGAACTTTCTTTATATAACGCACGCTACATCTTGCAAGAATAGAATGACCGACGCATTTTTGAAATTTTGAGCAGTTTCAAACCGTCACAGATGTTATTTTTGAGAAGTACATGCGAGCTCCATCTATGCCGTCGGTCACGGATCGACCCTTTGTTGCAAATAAAATTTTTTGAAAAAGACAAAATTCTTGTAACGCGTAGATATTATTCTGAATTGAGAAATTCTGCTAGCATGCGAAATCGGTCTCTCGTAATCGAGATAGAATTTTTAAATTTCGGTCCCGAGAAGCCTAGAAGACAGTGACTTTAATCGAGGGAAAGACCTTTGTAACGGTCGTGCGACATTTCGACGGCAACGGAAATAGGTCAATGCAAAACCAATGTCCATTTTCAAGTGCGTCCGATCCACGTGTGTCCCGCACAGGTAGATCAGTGACGTTATTATACTTTTGTGTTTTGTATTTTTGTAGCTTTACAAATCATGAGATCAACGACTAAACAAGTTCTTTTATTTCAATTTCACGAATGAGGCAAGAAAAACTCTTTCATTCTTTTGTTTTTGTTAGCAACTGGTAAACAAGTCTTCCACCGAACAGCGCACGTCACCCCCTCCTGAGCGGGCGACAGTGCGATCGTGATTTGGATATGCCGGCTTCCTTTCTCACGTTATTACACATTTTTTGCTACCGTTGGGGCACGCTTCAATGTTTGACTCAAATGAAGCTTGGCCGTCATTAACAACAAAAGTTCCCTGTCGCATAGGCAAGATTTCATAATAAAACATATCTAGCCACATTTCAAGAGACCGGAACGTGATATTCTTATGAATAGTCTTAAATTTTTTCGCACTTAGCGATCGGACAGAAACGAAAAATGGAAAAACAAAAGGATAGCATTTTTAAGAAGATACGGGGGCGACTTTAGAACACTTCTCCCATATATCTTTGGCACCTTGATGAGCTTGCGCTACCCTGTCCTTAAGGTCTGGTCTTGTGAGACCGTGCTCAACCAATGTTGTGTGACAAGATTGTCCATTCTTTATAAGTTGGATGCAGCACTCATCGGTAACGTTAATGAGTTCGGTGGCGAATACAAAACCGTATATCTCCTGTCCACAGTAGAAAGTTAGACCGGACTTGCACTTTTTCACAACGGCACGATACCCTGGGTAAGGCTCTGGCGCGGTGTATCGGATGTCCTTGTCCGCAAGGCATGTCGCGACCAACAGCGTTAATGCGACAAAAAAGATTGCCGAAACGGTATTGTTCCCCCTCTTCATTGTTACTTTTATTACTTTGGGAGCAATAGTTTTGTAAGATACAATAGAGGATTCTTATTGACGATGAAATTCATTCCTCAAGCACCGTCACTTTATATGAGAGGAAGTCCCAAAATTTATGTTAAACGCATTGACGCGGAGAGTTTTGCTCCCTCGTATTAACACCTTCATTGCTTTTTGGCCTCCCTTTTATGAAACTTACGACCCAAGCATTAAATGACTTATGTGAAAAGCACCTGGTTTTCTTATTGGTCGATAAATAGATGATCATGGAACACAAAATAATTGCGAAACTAGAGGACGCGGGAACGACAATTGACCGTCGTTTAAGGCACCGAAATACAGTTAGCCACGCCCGTGCCAGCGTGTCACGTTAAATTTGATTTTCGTCCCTTTTCCGTAATTATGCAAACTAATTATCGGAGCGATGTGAGTTTGAGTGTTGGGTGGTCGAACTTTCTTTATATAACGCACGCTACATCTTGCAAGAATAGAATGACCGACGCATTTTTGAAATTTTGAGCAGTTTCAAACCGTCACAGATGTTATTTTTGAGAAGTACATGCGAGCTCCATCTATGCCGTCGGTCACGGATCGACCCTTTGTTGCAAATAAAATTTTTTGAAAAAGACAAAATTCTTGTAACGCGTAGATATTATTCTGAATTGAGAAATTCTGCTAGCATGCGAAATCGGTCTCTCGTAATCGAGATAGAATTTTTAAATTTCGGTCCCGAGAAGCCTAGAAGACAGTGACTTTAATCGAGGGAAAGACCTTTGTAACGGTCGTGCGACATTTCGACGGCAACGGAAATAGGTCAATGCAAAACCAATGTCCATTTTCAAGTGCGTCCGATCCACGTGTGTCCCGCACAGGTAGATCAGTGACGTTATTATACTTTTGTGTTTTGTATTTTTGTAGCTTTACAAATCATGAGATCAACGACTAAACAAGTTCTTTTATTTCAATTTCACGAATGAGGCAAGAAAAACTCTTTCATTCTTTTGTTTTTGTTAGCAACTGGTAAACAAGTCTTCCACCGAACAGCGCACGTCACCCCCTCCTGAGCGGGCGACAGTGCGATCGTGATTTGGATATGCCGGCTTCCTTTCTCACGTTATTACACATTTTTTGCTACCGTTGGGGCACGCTTCAATGTTTGACTCAAATGAAGCTTGGCCGTCATTAACAACAAAAGTTCCCTGTCGCATAGGCAAGATTTCATAATAAAACATATCTAGCCACATTTCAAGAGACCGGAACGTGATATTCTTATGAATAGTCTTAAATTTTTTCGCACTTAGCGATCGGACAGAAACGAAAAATGGAAAAACAAAAGGATAGCATTTTTAAGAAGATACGGGGGCGACTTTAGAACACTTCTCCCATATATCTTTGGCACCTTGATGAGCTTGCGCTACCCTGTCCTTAAGGTCTGGTCTTGTGAGACCGTGCTCAACCAATGTTGTGTGACAAGATTGTCCATTCTTTATAAGTTGGATGCAGCACTCATCGGTAACGTTAATGAGTTCGGTGGCGAATACAAAACCGTATATCTCCTGTCCACAGTAGAAAGTTAGACCGGACTTGCACTTTTT
This sequence comes from Dillenia suffruticosa, assembly GCA_033439265.1. NCBI lineage: Eukaryota > Viridiplantae > Streptophyta > Magnoliopsida > Dilleniales > Dilleniaceae > Dillenia > Dillenia suffruticosa. The sequence continues at coordinate 16,651,301 of JAVTVX010000001.1, forward strand.
CACAACGGCACGATACCCTGGGTAAGGCTCTGGCGCGGTGTATCGGATGTCCTTGTCCGCAAGGCATGTCGCGACCAACAGCGTTAATGCGACAAAAAAGATTGCCGAAACGGTATTGTTCCCCCTCTTCATTGTTACTTTTATTACTTTGGGAGCAATAGTTTTGTAAGATACAATAGAGGATTCTTATTGACGATGAAATTCATTCCTCAAGCACCGTCACTTTATATGAGAGGAAGTCCCAAAATTTATGTTAAACGCATTGACGCGGAGAGTTTTGCTCCCTCGTATTAACACCTTCATTGCTTTTTGGCCTCCCTTTTATGAAACTTACGACCCAAGCATTAAATGACTTATGTGAAAAGCACCTGGTTTTCTTATTGGTCGATAAATAGATGATCATGGAACACAAAATAATTGCGAAACTAGAGGACGCGGGAACGACAATTGACCGTCGTTTAACGCACCGAAATACAGTTAGCCACGCCCGTGCCAGCGTGTCACGTTAAATTTGATTTTCGTCCCTTTTCCGTAATTATGCAAACTAATTATCGGAGCGATGTGAGTTTGAGTGTTGGGTGGTCGAACTTTCTTTATATAACGCACGCTACATCTTGCAAGAATAGAATGACCGACGCATTTTTGAAATTTTGAGCAGTTTCAAACCGTCACAGATGTTATTTTTGAGAAGTACATGCGAGCTCCATCTATGCCGTCGGTCACGGATCGACCCTTTGTTGCAAATAAAATTTTTTGAAAAAGACAAAATTCTTGTAACGCGTAGATATTATTCTGAATTGAGAAATTCTGCTAGCATGCGAAATCGGTCTCTCGTAATCGAGATAGAATTTTTAAATTTCGGTCCCGAGAAGCCTAGAAGACAGTGACTTTAATCGAGGGAAAGACCTTTGTAACGGTCGTGCGACATTTCGACGGCAACGGAAATAGGTCAATGCAAAACCAATGTCCATTTTCAAGTGCGTCCGATCCACGTGTGTCCCGCACAGGTAGATCAGTGACGTTATTATACTTTTGTGTTTTGTATTTTTGTAGCTTTACAAATCATGAGATCAACGACTAAACAAGTTCTTTTATTTCAATTTCACGAATGAGGCAAGAAAAACTCTTTCATTCTTTTGTTTGTGTTAGCAACTGGTAAACAAGTCTTCCACCGAACAGCGCACGTCACCCCCTCCTGAGCGGGCGACAGTGCGATCGTGATTTGGATATGCCGGCTTCCTTTCTCACGTTATTACACATTTTTTGCTACCGTTGGGGCACGCTTCAATGTTTGACTCAAATGAAGCTTGGCCGTCATTAACAACAAAAGTTCCCTGTCGCATAGGCAAGATTTCATAATAAAACATATCTAGCCACATTTCAAGAGACCGGAACGTGATATTCTTATGAATAGTCTTAAATTTTTTCGCACTTAGCGATCGGACAGAAACGAAAAATGGAAAAACAAAAGGATAGCATTTTTAAGAAGATACGGGGGCGACTTTAGAACACTTCTCCCATATATCTTTGGCACCTTGATGAGCTTGCGCTACCCTGTCCTTAAGGTCTGGTCTTGTGAGACCGTGCTCAACCAATGTTGTGTGACAAGATTGTCCATTCTTTATAAGTTGGATGCAGCACTCATCGGTAACGTTAATGAGTTCGGTGGCGAATACAAAACCGTATATCTCCTGTCCACAGTAGAAAGTTAGACCGGACTTGCACTTTTTCACAACGGCACGATACCCTGGGTAAGGCTCTGGCGCGGTGTATCGGATGTCCTTGTCCGCAAGGCATGTCGCGACCAACAGCGTTAATGCGACAAAAAAGATTGCCGAAACGGTATTGTTCCCCCTCTTCATTGTTACTTTTATTACTTTGGGAGCAATAGTTTTGTAAGATACAATAGAGGATTCTTATTGACGATGAAATTCATTCCTCAAGCACCGTCACTTTATATGAGAGGAAGTCCCAAAATTTATGTTAAACGCATTGACGCGGAGAGTTTTGCTCCCTCGTATTAACACCTTCATTGCTTTTTGGCCTCCCTTTTATGAAACTTACGACCCAAGCATTAAATGACTTATGTGAAAAGCACCTGGTTTTCTTATTGGTCGATAAATAGATGATCATGGAACACAAAATAATTGCGAAACTAGAGGACGCGGGAACGACAATTGACCGTCGTTTAACGCACCGAAATACAGTTAGCCACGCCCGTGCCAGCGTGTCACGTTAAATTTGATTTTCGTCCCTTTTCCGTAATTATGCAAACTAATTATCGGAGCGATGTGAGTTTGAGTGTTGGGTGGTCGAACTTTCTTTATATAACGCACGCTACATCTTGCAAGAATAGAATGACCGACGCATTTTTGAAATTTTGAGCAGTTTCAAACCGTCACAGATGTTATTTTTGAGAAGTACATGCGAGCTCCATCTATGCCGTCGGTCACGGATCGACCCTTTGTTGCAAATAAAATTTTTTGAAAAAGACAAAATTCTTGTAACGCGTAGATATTATTCTGAATTGAGAAATTCTGCTAGCATGCGAAATCGGTCTCTCGTAATCGAGATAGAATTTTTAAATTTCGGTCCCGAGAAGCCTAGAAGACAGTGACTTTAATCGAGGGAAAGACCTTTGTAACGGTCGTGCGACATTTCGACGGCAACGGAAATAGGTCAATGCAAAACCAATGTCCATTTTCAAGTGCGTCCGATCCACGTGTGTCCCGCACAGGTAGATCAGTGACGTTATTATACTTTTGTGTTTTGTATTTTTGTAGCTTTACAAATCATGAGATCAACGACTAAACAAGTTCTTTTATTTCAATTTCACGAATGAGGCAAGAAAAACTCTTTCATTCTTTTGTTTGTGTTAGCAACTGGTAAACAAGTCTTCCACCGAACAGCGCACGTCACCCCCTCCTGAGCGGGCGACAGTGCGATCGTGATTTGGATATGCCGGCTTCCTTTCTCACGTTATTACACATTTTTTGCTACCGTTGGGGCACGCTTCAATGTTTGACTCAAATGAAGCTTGGCCGTCATTAACAACAAAAGTTCCCTGTCGCATAGGCAAGATTTCATAATAAAACATATCTAGCGACATTTCAAGAGACCGGAACGTGATATTCTTATGAATAGTCTTAAATTTTTTCGCACTTAGCGATCGGACAGAAACGAAAAATGGAAAAACAAAAGGATAGCATTTTTAAGAAGATACGGGGGCGACTTTAGAACACTTCTCCCATATATCTTTGGCACCTTGATGAGCTTGCGCTACCCTGTCCTTAAGGTCTGGTCTTGTGAGACCGTGCTCAACCAATGTTGTGTGACAAGATTGTCCATTCTTTATAAGTTGGATGCAGCACTCATCGGTAACGTTAATGAGTTCGGTGGCGAATACAAAACCGTATATCTCCTGTCCACAGTAGAAAGTTAGACCGGACTTGCACTTTTTCACAACGGCACGATACCCTGGGTAAGGCTCTGGCGCGGTGTATCGGATGTCCTTGTCCGCAAGGCATGTCGCGACCAACAGCGTTAATGCGACAAAAAAGATTGCCGAAACGGTATTGTTCCCCCTCTTCATTGTTACTTTTATTACTTTGGGAGCAATAGTTTTGTAAGATACAATAGAGGATTCTTATTGACGATGAAATTCATTCCTCAAGCACCGTCACTTTATATGAGAGGAAGTCCCAAAATTTATGTTAAACGCATTGACGCGGAGAGTTTTGCTCCCTCGTATTAACACCTTCATTGCTTTTTGGCCTCCCTTTTATGAAACTTACGACCCAAGCATTAAATGACTTATGTGAAAAGCACCTGGTTTTCTTATTGGTCGATAAATAGATGATCATGGAACACAAAATAATTGCGAAACTAGAGGACGCGGGAACGACAATTGACCGTCGTTTAACGCACCGAAATACAGTTAGCCACGCCCGTGCCAGCGTGTCACGTTAAATTTGATTTTCGTCCCTTTTCCGTAATTATGCAAACTAATTATCGGAGCGATGTGAGTTTGAGTGTTGGGTGGTCGAACTTTCTTTATATAACGCACGCTACATCTTGCAAGAATAGAATGACCGACGCATTTTTGAAATTTTGAGCAGTTTCAAACCGTCACAGATGTTATTTTTGAGAAGTACATGCGAGCTCCATCTATGCCGTCGGTCACGGATCGACCCTTTGTTGCAAATAAAATTTTTTGAAAAAGACAAAATTCTTGTAACGCGTAGATATTATTCTGAATTGAGAAATTCTGCTAGCATGCGAAATCGGTCTCTCGTAATCGAGATAGAATTTTTAAATTTCGGTCCCGAGAAGCCTAGAAGACAGTGACTTTAATCGAGGGAAAGACCTTTGTAACGGTCGTGCGACATTTCGACGGCAACGGAAATAGGTCAATGCAAAACCAATGTCCATTTTCAAGTGCGTCCGATCCACGTGTGTCCCGCACAGGTAGATCAGTGACGTTATTATACTTTTGTGTTTTGTATTTTTGTAGCTTTACAAATCATGAGATCAACGACTAAACAAGTTCTTTTATTTCAATTTCACGAATGAGGCAAGAAAAACTCTTTCATTCTTTTGTTTGTGTTAGCAACTGGTAAACAAGTCTTCCACCGAACAGCGCACGTCACCCCCTCCTGAGCGGGCGACAGTGCGATCGTGATTTGGATATGCCGGCTTCCTTTCTCACGTTATTACACATTTTTTGCTACCGTTGGGGCACGCTTCAATGTTTGACTCAAATGAAGCTTGGCCGTCATTAACAACAAAAGTTCCCTGTCGCATAGGCAAGATTTCATAATAAAACATATCTAGCCACATTTCAAGAGACCGGAACGTGATATTCTTATGAATAGTCTTAAATTTTTTCGCACTTAGCGATCGGACAGAAACGAAAAATGGAAAAACAAAAGGATAGCATTTTTAAGAAGATACGGGGGCGACTTTAGAACACTTCTCCCATATATCTTTGGCACCTTGATGAGCTTGCGCTACCCTGTCCTTAAGGTCTGGTCTTGTGAGACCGTGCTCAACCAATGTTGTGTGACAAGATTGTCCATTCTTTATAAGTTGGATGCAGCACTCATCGGTAACGTTAATGAGTTCGGTGGCGAATACAAAACCGTATATCTCCTGTCCACAGTAGAAAGTTAGACCGGACTTGCACTTTTTCACAACGGCACGATACCCTGGGTAAGGCTCTGGCGCGGTGTATCGGATGTCCTTGTCCGCAAGGCATGTCGCGACCAACAGCGTTAATGCGACAAAAAAGATTGCCGAAACGGTATTGTTCCCCCTCTTCATTGTTACTTTTATTACTTTGGGAGCAATAGTTTTGTAAGATACAATAGAGGATTCTTATTGACGATGAAATTCATTCCTCAAGCACCGTCACTTTATATGAGAGGAAGTCCCAAAATTTATGTTAAACGCATTGACGCGGAGAGTTTTGCTCCCTCGTATTAACACCTTCATTGCTTTTTGGCCTCCCTTTTATGAAACTTACGACCCAAGCATTAAATGACTTATGTGAAAAGCACCTGGTTTTCTTATTGGTCGATAAATAGATGATCATGGAACACAAAATAATTGCGAAACTAGAGGACGCGGGAACGACAATTGACCGTCGTTTAACGCACCGAAATACAGTTAGCCACGCCCGTGCCAGCGTGTCACGTTAAATTTGATTTTCGTCCCTTTTCCGTAATTATGCAAACTAATTATCGGAGCGATGTGAGTTTGAGTGTTGGGTGGTCGAACTTTCTTTATATAACGCACGCTACATCTTGCAAGAATAGAATGACCGACGCATTTTTGAAATTTTGAGCAGTTTCAAACCGTCACAGATGTTATTTTTGAGAAGTACATGCGAGCTCCATCTATGCCGTCGGTCACGGATCGACCCTTTGTTGCAAATAAAATTTTTTGAAAAAGACAAAATTCTTGTAACGCGTAGATATTATTCTGAATTGAGAAATTCTGCTAGCATGCGAAATCGGTCTCTCGTAATCGAGATAGAATTTTTAAATTTCGGTCCCGAGAAGCCTAGAAGACAGTGACTTTAATCGAGGGAAAGACCTTTGTAACGGTCGTGCGACATTTCGACGGCAACGGAAATAGGTCAATGCAAAACCAATGTCCATTTTCAAGTGCGTCCGATCCACGTGTGTCCCGCACAGGTAGATCAGTGACGTTATTATACTTTTGTGTTTTGTATTTTTGTAGCTTTACAAATCATGAGATCAACGACTAAACAAGTTCTTTTATTTCAATTTCACGAATGAGGCAAGAAAAACTCTTTCATTCTTTTGTTTGTGTTAGCAACTGGTAAACAAGTCTTCCACCGAACAGCGCACGTCACCCCCTCCTGAGCGGGCGACAGTGCGATCGTGATTTGGATATGCCGGCTTCCTTTCTCACGTTATTACACATTTTTTGCTACCGTTGGGGCACGCTTCAATGTTTGACTCAAATGAAGCTTGGCCGTCATTAACAACAAAAGTTCCCTGTCGCATAGGCAAGATTTCATAATAAAACATATCTAGCCACATTTCAAGAGACCGGAACGTGATATTCTTATGAATAGTCTTAAATTTTTTCGCACTTAGCGATCGGACAGAAACGAAAAATGGAAAAACAAAAGGATAGCATTTTTAAGAAGATACGGGGGCGACTTTAGAACACTTCTCCCATATATCTTTGGCACCTTGATGAGCTTGCGCTACCCTGTCCTTAAGGTCTGGTCTTGTGAGACCGTGCTCAACCAATGTTGTGTGACAAGATTGTCCATTCTTTATAAGTTGGATGCAGCACTCATCGGTAACGTTAATGAGTTCGGTGGCGAATACAAAACCGTATATCTCCTGTCCACAGTAGAAAGTTAGACCGGACTTGCACTTTTTCACAACGGCACGATACCCTGGGTAAGGCTCTGGCGCGGTGTATCGGATGTCCTTGTCCGCAAGGCATGTCGCGACCAACAGCGTTAATGCGACAAAAAAGATTGCCGAAACGGTATTGTTCCCCCTCTTCATTGTTACTTTTATTACTTTGGGAGCAATAGTTTTGTAAGATACAATAGAGGATTCTTATTGACGATGAAATTCATTCCTCAAGCACCGTCACTTTATATGAGAGGAAGTCCCAAAATTTATGTTAAACGCATTGACGCGGAGAGTTTTGCTCCCTCGTATTAACACCTTAATTGCTTTTTGGCCTCCCTTTTATGAAACTTACGACCCAAGCATTAAATGACTTATGTGAAAAGCACCTGGTTTTCTTATTGGTCGATAAATAGATGATCATGGAACACAAAATAATTGCGAAACTAGAGGACGCGGGAACGACAATTGACCGTCGTTTAACGCACCGAAATACAGTTAGCCACGCCCGTGCCAGCGTGTCACGTTAAATTTGATTTTCGTCCCTTTTCCGTAATTATGCAAACTAATTATCGGAGCGATGTGAGTTTGAGTGTTGGGTGGTCGAACTTTCTTTATATAACGCACGCTACATCTTGCAAGAATAGAATGACCGACGCATTTTTGAAATTTTGAGCAGTTTCAAACCGTCACAGATGTTATTTTTGAGAAGTACATGCGAGCTCCATCTATGCCGTCGGTCACGGATCGACCCTTTGTTGCAAATAAAATTTTTTGAAAAAGACAAAATTCTTGTAACGCGTAGATATTATTCTGAATTGAGAAATTCTGCTAGCATGCGAAATCGGTCTCTCGTAATCGAGATAGAATTTTTAAATTTCGGTCCCGAGAAGCCTAGAAGACAGTGACTTTAATCGAGGGAAAGACCTTTGTAACGGTCGTGCGACATTTCGACGGCAACGGAAATAGGTCAATGCAAAACCAATGTCCATTTTCAAGTGCGTCCGATCCACGTGTGTCCCGCACAGGTAGATCAGTGACGTTATTATACTTTTGTGTTTTGTATTTTTGTAGCTTTACAAATCATGAGATCAACGACTAAACAAGTTCTTTTATTTCAATTTCACGAATGAGGCAAGAAAAACTCTTTCATTCTTTTGTTTGTGTTAGCAACTGGTAAACAAGTCTTCCACCGAACAGCGCACGTCACCCCCTCCTGAGCGGGCGACAGTGCGATCGTGATTTGGATATGCCGGCTTCCTTTCTCACGTTATTACACATTTTTTGCTACCGTTGGGGCACGCTTCAATGTTTGACTCAAATGAAGCTTGGCCGTCATTAACAACAAAAGTTCCCTGTCGCATAGGCAAGATTTCATAATAAAACATATCTAGCCACATTTCAAGAGACCGGAACGTGATATTCTTATGAATAGTCTTAAATTTTTTCGCACTTAGCGATCGGACAGAAACGAAAAATGGAAAAACAAAAGGATAGCATTTTTAAGAAGATACGGGGGCGACTTTAGAACACTTCTCCCATATATCTTTGGCACCTTGATGAGCTTGCGCTACCCTGTCCTTAAGGTCTGGTCTTGTGAGACCGTGCTCAACCAATGTTGTGTGACAAGATTGTCCATTCTTTATAAGTTGGATGCAGCACTCATCGGTAACGTTAATGAGTTCGGTGGCGAATACAAAACCGTATATCTCCTGTCCACAGTAGAAAGTTAGACCGGACTTGCACTTTTTCACAACGGCACGATACCCTGGGTAAGGCTCTGGCGCGGTGTATCGGATGTCCTTGTCCGCAAGGCATGTCGCGACCAACAGCGTTAATGCGACAAAAAAGATTGCCGAAACGGTATTGTTCCCCCTCTTCATTGTTACTTTTATTACTTTGGGAGCAATAGTTTTGTAAGATACAATAGAGGATTCTTATTGACGATGAAATTCATTCCTCAAGCACCGTCACTTTATATGAGAGGAAGTCCCAAAATTTATGTTAAACGCATTGACGCGGAGAGTTTTGCTCCCTCGTATTAACACCTTCATTGCTTTTTGGCCTCCCTTTTATGAAACTTACGACCCAAGCATTAAATGACTTATGTGAAAAGCACCTGGTTTTCTTATTGGTCGATAAATAGATGATCATGGAACACAAAATAATTGCGAAACTAGAGGACGCGGGAACGACAATTGACCGTCGTTTAACGCACCGAAATACAGTTAGCCACGCCCGTGCCAGCGTGTCACGTTAAATTTGATTTTCGTCCCTTTTCCGTAATTATGCAAACTAATTATCGGAGCGATGTGAGTTTGAGTGTTGGGTGGTCGAACTTTCTTTATATAACGCACGCTACATCTTGCAAGAATAGAATGACCGACGCATTTTTGAAATTTTGAGCAGTTTCAAACCGTCACAGATGTTATTTTTGAGAAGTACATGCGAGCTCCATCTATGCCGTCGGTCACGGATCGACCCTTTGTTGCAAATAAAATTTTTTGAAAAAGACAAAATTCTTGTAACGCGTAGATATTATTCTGAATTGAGAAATTCTGCTAGCATGCGAAATCGGTCTCTCGTAATCGAGATAGAATTTTTAAATTTCGGTCCCGAGAAGCCTAGAAGACAGTGACTTTAATCGAGGGAAAGACCTTTGTAACGGTCGTGCGACATTTCGACGGCAACGGAAATAGGTCAATGCAAAACCAATGTCCATTTTCAAGTGCGTCCGATCCACGTGTGTCCCGCACAGGTAGATCAGTGACGTTATTATACTTTTGTGTTTTGTATTTTTGTAGCTTTACAAATCATGAGATCAACGACTAAACAAGTTCTTTTATTTCAATTTCACGAATGAGGCAAGAAAAACTCTTTCATTCTTTTGTTTTTGTTAGCAACTGGTAAACAAGTCTTCCACCGAACAGCGCACGTCACCCCCTCCTGAGCGGGCGACAGTGCGATCGTGATTTGGATATGCCGGCTTCCTTTCTCACGTTATTACACATTTTTTGCTACCGTTGGGGCACGCTTCAATGTTTGACTCAAATGAAGCTTGGCCGTCATTAACAACAAAAGTTCCCTGTCGCATAGGCAAGATTTCATAATAAAACATATCTAGCCACATTTCAAGAGACCGGAACGTGATATTCTTATGAATAGTCTTAAATTTTTTCGCACTTAGCGATCGGACAGAAACGAAAAATGGAAAAACAAAAGGATAGCATTTTTAAGAAGATACGGGGGCGACTTTAGAACACTTCTCCCATATATCTTTGGCACCTTGATGAGCTTGCGCTACCCTGTCCTTAAGGTCTGGTCTTGTGAGACCGTGCTCAACCAATGTTGTGTGACAAGATTGTCCATTCTTTATAAGTTGGATGCAGCACTCATCGGTAACGTTAATGAGTTCGGTGGCGAATACAAAACCGTATATCTCCTGTCCACAGTAGAAAGTTAGACCGGACTTGCACTTTTTCACAACGGCACGATACCCTGGGTAAGGCTCTGGCGCGGTGTATCGGATGTCCTTGTCCGCAAGGCATGTCGCGACCAACAGCGTTAATGCGACAAAAAAGATTGCCGAAACGGTATTGTTCCCCCTCTTCATTGTTACTTTTATTACTTTGGGAGCAATAGTTTTGTAAGATACAATAGAGGATTCTTATTGACGATGAAATTCATTCCTCAAGCACCGTCACTTTATATGAGAGGAAGTCCCAAAATTTATGTTAAACGCATTGACGCGGAGAGTTTTGCTCCCTCGTATTAACACCTTCATTGCTTTTTGGCCTCCCTTTTATGAAACTTACGACCCAAGCATTAAATGACTTATGTGAAAAGCACCTGGTTTTCTTATTGGTCGATAAATAGATGATCATGGAACACAAAATAATTGCGAAACTAGAGGACGCGGGAACGACAATTGACCGTCGTTTAACGCACCGAAATACAGTTAGCCACGCCCGTGCCAGCGTGTCACGTTAAATTTGATTTTCGTCCCTTTTCCGTAATTATGCAAACTAATTATCGGAGCGATGTGAGTTTGAGTGTTGGGTGGTCGAACTTTCTTTATATAACGCACGCTACATCTTGCAAGAATAGAATGACCGACGCATTTTTGAAATTTTGAGCAGTTTCAAACCGTCACAGATGTTATTTTTGAGAAGTACATGCGAGCTCCATCTATGCCGTCGGTCACGGATCGACCCTTTGTTGCAAATAAAATTTTTTGAAAAAGACAAAATTCTTGTAACGCGTAGATATTATTCTGAATTGAGAAATTCTGCTAGCATGCGAAATCGGTCTCTCGTAATCGAGATAGAATTTTTAAATTTCGGTCCCGAGAAGCCTAGAAGACAGTGACTTTAATCGAGGGAAAGACCTTTGTAACGGTCGTGCGACATTTCGACGGCAACGGAAATAGGTCAATGCAAAACCAATGTCCATTTTCAAGTGCGTCCGATCCACGTGTGTCCCGCACAGGTAGATCAGTGACGTTATTATACTTTTGTGTTTTGTATTTTTGTAGCTTTACAAATCATGAGATCAACGACTAAACAAGTTCTTTTATTTCAATTTCACGAATGAGGCAAGAAAAACTCTTTCATTCTTTTGTTTTTGTTAGCAACTGGTAAACAAGTCTTCCACCGAACAGCGCACGTCACCCCCTCCTGAGCGGGCGACAGTGCGATCGTGATTTGGATATGCCGGCTTCCTTTCTCACGTTATTACACATTTTTTGCTACCGTTGGGGCACGCTTCAATGTTTGACTCAAATGAAGCTTGGCCGTCATTAACAACAAAAGTTCCCTGTCGCATAGGCAAGATTTCATAATAAAACATATCTAGCCACATTTCAAGAGACCGGAACGTGATATTCTTATGAATAGTCTTAAATTTTTTCGCACTTAGCGATCGGACAGAAACGAAAAATGGAAAAACAAAAGGATAGCATTTTTAAGAAGATACGGGGGCGACTTTAGAACACTTCTCCCATATATCTTTGGCACCTTGATGAGCTTGCGCTACCCTGTCCTTAAGGTCTGGTCTTGTGAGACCGTGCTCAACCAATGTTGTGTGACAAGATTGTCCATTCTTTATAAGTTGGATGCAGCACTCATCGGTAACGTTAATGAGTTCGGTGGCGAATACAAAACCGTATATCTCCTGTCCACAGTAGAAAGTTAGACCGGACTTGCACTTTTTCACAACGGCACGATACCCTGGGTAAGGCTCTGGCGCGGTGTATCGGATGTCCTTGTCCGCAAGGCATGTCGCGACCAACAGCGTTAATGCGACAAAAAAGATTGCCGAAACGGTATTGTTCCCCCTCTTCATTGTTACTTTTATTACTTTGGGAGCAATAGTTTTGTAAGATACAATAGAGGATTCTTATTGACGATGAAATTCATTCCTCAAGCACCGTCACTTTATATGAGAGGAAGTCCCAAAATTTATGTTAAACGCATTGACGCGGAGAGTTTTGCTCCCTCGTATTAACACCTTCATTGCTTTTTGGCCTCCCTTTTATGAAACTTACGACCCAAGCATTAAATGACTTATGTGAAAAGCACCTGGTTTTCTTATTGGTCGATAAATAGATGATCATGGAACACAAAATAATTGCGAAACTAGAGGACGCGGGAACGACAATTGACCGTCGTTTAACGCACCGAAATACAGTTAGCCACGCCCGTGCCAGCGTGTCACGTTAAATTTGATTTTCGTCCCTTTTCCGTAATTATGCAAACTAATTATCGGAGCGATGTGAGTTTGAGTGTTGGGTGGTCGAACTTTCTTTATATAACGCACGCTACATCTTGCAAGAATAGAATGACCGACGCATTTTTGAAATTTTGAGCAGTTTCAAACCGTCACAGATGTTATTTTTGAGAAGTACATGCGAGCTCCATCTATGCCGTCGGTCACGGATCGACCCTTTGTTGCAAATAAAATTTTTTGAAAAAGACAAAATTCTTGTAACGCGTAGATATTATTCTGAATTGAGAAATTCTGCTAGCATGCGAAATCGGTCTCTCGTAATCGAGATAGAATTTTTAAATTTCGGTCCCGAGAAGCCTAGAAGACAGTGACTTTAATCGAGGGAAAGACCTTTGTAACGGTCGTGCGACATTTCGACGGCAACGGAAATAGGTCAATGCAAAACCAATGTCCATTTTCAAGTGCGTCCGATCCACGTGTGTCCCGCACAGGTAGATCAGTGACGTTATTATACTTTTGTGTTTTGTATTTTTGTAGCTTTACAAATCATGAGATCAACGACTAAACAAGTTCTTTTATTTCAATTTCACGAATGAGGCAAGAAAAACTCTTTCATTCTTTTGTTTTTGTTAGCAACTGGTAAACAAGTCTTCCACCGAACAGCGCACGTCACCCCCTCCTGAGCGGGCGACAGTGCGATCGTGATTTGGATATGCCGGCTTCCTTTCTCACGTTATTACACATTTTTTGCTACCGTTGGGGCACGCTTCAATGTTTGACTCAAATGAAGCTTGGCCGTCATTAACAACAAAAGTTCCCTGTCGCATAGGCAAGATTTCATAATAAAACATATCTAGCCACATTTCAAGAGACCGGAACGTGATATTCTTATGAATAGTCTTAAATTTTTTCGCACTTAGCGATCGGACAGAAACGAAAAATGGAAAAACAAAAGGATAGCATTTTTAAGAAGATACGGGGGCGACTTTAGAACACTTCTCCCATATATCTTTGGCACCTTGATGAGCTTGCGCTACCCTGTCCTTAAGGTCTGGTCTTGTGAGACCGTGCTCAACCAATGTTGTGTGACAAGATTGTCCATTCTTTATAAGTTGGATGCAGCACTCATCGGTAACGTTAATGAGTTCGGTGGCGAATACAAAACCGTATATCTCCTGTCCACAGTAGAAAGTTAGACCGGACTTGCACTTTTTCACAACGGCACGATACCCTGGGTAAGGCTCTGGCGCGGTGTATCGGATGTCCTTGTCCGCAAGGCATGTCGCGACCAACAGCGTTAATGCGACAAAAAAGATTGCCGAAACGGTATTGTTCCCCCTCTTCATTGTTACTTTTATTACTTTGGGAGCAATAGTTTTGTAAGATACAATAGAGGATTCTTATTGACGATGAAATTCATTCCTCAAGCACCGTCACTTTATATGAGAGGAAGTCCCAAAATTTATGTTAAACGCATTGACGCGGAGAGTTTTGCTCCCTCGTATTAACACCTTCATTGCTTTTTGGCCTCCCTTTTATGAAACTTACGACCCAAGCATTAAATGACTTATGTGAAAAGCACCTGGTTTTCTTATTGGTCGATAAATAGATGATCATGGAACACAAAATAATTGCGAAACTAGAGGACGCGGGAACGACAATTGACCGTCGTTTAACGCACCGAAATACAGTTAGCCACGCCCGTGCCAGCGTGTCACGTTAAATTTGATTTTCGTCCCTTTTCCGTAATTATGCAAACTAATTATCGGAGCGATGTGAGTTTGAGTGTTGGGTGGTCGAACTTTCTTTATATAACGCACGCTACATCTTGCAAGAATAGAATGACCGACGCATTTTTGAAATTTTGAGCAGTTTCAAACCGTCACAGATGTTATTTTTGAGAAGTACATGCGAGCTCCATCTATGCCGTCGGTCACGGATCGACCCTTTGTTGCAAATAAAATTTTTTGAAAAAGACAAAATTCTTGTAACGCGTAGATATTATTCTGAATTGAGAAATTCTGCTAGCATGCGAAATCGGTCTCTCGTAATCGAGATAGAATTTTTAAATTTCGGTCCCGAGAAGCCTAGAAGACAGTGACTTTAATCGAGGGAAAGACCTTTGTAACGGTCGTGCGACATTTCGACGGCAACGGAAATAGGTCAATGCAAAACCAATGTCCATTTTCAAGTGCGTCCGATCCACGTGTGTCCCGCACAGGTAGATCAGTGACGTTATTATACTTTTGTGTTTTGTATTTTTGTAGCTTTACAAATCATGAGATCAACGACTAAACAAGTTCTTTTATTTCAATTTCACGAATGAGGCAAGAAAAACTCTTTCATTCTTTTGTTTTTGTTAGCAACTGGTAAACAAGTCTTCCACCGAACAGCGCACGTCACCCCCTCCTGAGCGGGCGACAGTGCGATCGTGATTTGGATATGCCGGCTTCCTTTCTCACGTTATTACACATTTTTTGCTACCGTTGGGGCACGCTTCAATGTTTGACTCAAATGAAGCTTGGCCGTCATTAACAACAAAAGTTCCCTGTCGCATAGGCAAGATTTCATAATAAAACATATCTAGCCACATTTCAAGAGACCGGAACGTGATATTCTTATGAATAGTCTTAAATTTTTTCGCACTTAGCGATCGGACAGAAACGAAAAATGGAAAAACAAAAGGATAGCATTTTTAAGAAGATACGGGGGCGACTTTAGAACACTTCTCCCATATATCTTTGGCACCTTGATGAGCTTGCGCTACCCTGTCCTTAAGGTCTGGTCTTGTGAGACCGTGCTCAACCAATGTTGTGTGACAAGATTGTCCATTCTTTATAAGTTGGATGCAGCACTCATCGGTAACGTTAATGAGTTCGGTGGCGAATACAAAACCGTATATCTCCTGTCCACAGTAGAAAGTTAGACCGGACTTGCACTTTTTCACAACGGCACGATACCCTGGGTAAGGCTCTGGCGCGGTGTATCGGATGTCCTTGTCCGCAAGGCATGTCGCGACCAACAGCGTTAATGCGACAAAAAAGATTGCCGAAACGGTATTGTTCCCCCTCTTCATTGTTACTTTTATTACTTTGGGAGCAATAGTTTTGTAAGATACAATAGAGGATTCTTATTGACGATGAAATTCATTCCTCAAGCACCGTCACTTTATATGAGAGGAAGTCCCAAAATTTATGTTAAACGCATTGACGCGGAGAGTTTTGCTCCCTCGTATTAACACCTTCATTGCTTTTTGGCCTCCCTTTTATGAAACTTACGACCCAAGCATTAAATGACTTATGTGAAAAGCACCTGGTTTTCTTATTGGTCGATAAATAGATGATCATGGAACACAAAATAATTGCGAAACTAGAGGACGCGGGAACGACAATTGACCGTCGTTTAACGCACCGAAATACAGTTAGCCACGCCCGTGCCAGCGTGTCACGTTAAATTTGATTTTCGTCCCTTTTCCGTAATTATGCAAACTAATTATCGGAGCGATGTGAGTTTGAGTGTTGGGTGGTCGAACTTTCTTTATATAACGCACGCTACATCTTGCAAGAATAGAATGACCGACGCATTTTTGAAATTTTGAGCAGTTTCAAACCGTCACAGATGTTATTTTTGAGAAGTACATGCGAGCTCCATCTATGCCGTCGGTCACGGATCGACCCTTTGTTGCAAATAAAATTTTTTGAAAAAGACAAAATTCTTGTAACGCGTAGATATTATTCTGAATTGAGAAATTCTGCTAGCATGCGAAATCGGTCTCTCGTAATCGAGATAGAATTTTTAAATTTCGGTCCCGAGAAGCCTAGAAGACAGTGACTTTAATCGAGGGAAAGACCTTTGTAACGGTCGTGCGACATTTCGACGGCAACGGAAATAGGTCAATGCAAAACCAATGTCCATTTTCAAGTGCGTCCGATCCACGTGTGTCCCGCACAGGTAGATCAGTGACGTTATTATACTTTTGTGTTTTGTATTTTTGTAGCTTTACAAATCATGAGATCAACGACTAAACAAGTTCTTTTATTTCAATTTCACGAATGAGGCAAGAAAAACTCTTTCATTCTTTTGTTTTTGTTAGCAACTGGTAAACAAGTCTTCCACCGAACAGCGCACGTCACCCCCTCCTGAGCGGGCGACAGTGCGATCGTGATTTGGATATGCCGGCTTCCTTTCTCACGTTATTACACATTTTTTGCTACCGTTGGGGCACGCTTCAATGTTTGACTCAAATGAAGCTTGGCCGTCATTAACAACAAAAGTTCCCTGTCGCATAGGCAAGATTTCATAATAAAACATATCTAGCCACATTTCAAGAGACCGGAACGTGATATTCTTATGAATAGTCTTAAATTTTTTCGCACTTAGCGATCGGACAGAAACGAAAAATGGAAAAACAAAAGGATAGCATTTTTAAGAAGATACGGGGGCGACTTTAGAACACTTCTCCCATATATCTTTGGCACCTTGATGAGCTTGCGCTACCCTGTCCTTAAGGTCTGGTCTTGTGAGACCGTGCTCAACCAATGTTGTGTGACAAGATTGTCCATTCTTTATAAGTTGGATGCAGCACTCATCGGTAACGTTAATGAGTTCGGTGGCGAATACAAAACCGTATATCTCCTGTCCACAGTAGAAAGTTAGACCGGACTTGCACTTTTTCACAACGGCACGATACCCTGGGTAAGGCTCTGGCGCGGTGTATCGGATGTCCTTGTCCGCAAGGCATGTCGCGACCAACAGCGTTAATGCGACAAAAAAGATTGCCGAAACGGTATTGTTCCCCCTCTTCATTGTTACTTTTATTACTTTGGGAGCAATAGTTTTGTAAGATACAATAGAGGATTCTTATTGACGATGAAATTCATTCCTCAAGCACCGTCACTTTATATGAGAGGAAGTCCCAAAATTTATGTTAAACGCATTGACGCGGAGAGTTTTGCTCCCTCGTATTAACACCTTCATTGCTTTTTGGCCTCCCTTTTATGAAACTTACGACCCAAGCATTAAATGACTTATGTGAAAAGCACCTGGTTTTCTTATTGGTCGATAAATAGATGATCATGGAACACAAAATAATTGCGAAACTAGAGGACGCGGGAACGACAATTGACCGTCGTTTAACGCACCGAAATACAGTTAGCCACGCCCGTGCCAGCGTGTCACGTTAAATTTGATTTTCGTCCCTTTTCCGTAATTATGCAAACTAATTATCGGAGCGATGTGAGTTTGAGTGTTGGGTGGTCGAACTTTCTTTATATAACGCACGCTACATCTTGCAAGAATAGAATGACCGACGCATTTTTGAAATTTTGAGCAGTTTCAAACCGTCACAGATGTTATTTTTGAGAAGTACATGCGAGCTCCATCTATGCCGTCGGTCACGGATCGACCCTTTGTTGCAAATAAAATTTTTTGAAAAAGACAAAATTCTTGTAACGCGTAGATATTATTCTGAATTGAGAAATTCTGCTAGCATGCGAAATCGGTCTCTCGTAATCGAGATAGAATTTTTAAATTTCGGTCCCGAGAAGCCTAGAAGACAGTGACTTTAATCGAGGGAAAGACCTTTGTAACGGTCGTGCGACATTTCGACGGCAACGGAAATAGGTCAATGCAAAACCAATGTCCATTTTCAAGTGCGTCCGATCCACGTGTGTCCCGCACAGGTAGATCAGTGACGTTATTATACTTTTGTGTTTTGTATTTTTGTAGCTTTACAAATCATGAGATCAACGACTAAACAAGTTCTTTTATTTCAATTTCACGAATGAGGCAAGAAAAACTCTTTCATTCTTTTGTTTTTGTTAGCAACTGGTAAACAAGTCTTCCACCGAACAGCGCACGTCACCCCCTCCTGAGCGGGCGACAGTGCGATCGTGATTTGGATATGCCGGCTTCCTTTCTCACGTTATTACACATTTTTTGCTACCGTTGGGGCACGCTTCAATGTTTGACTCAAATGAAGCTTGGCCGTCATTAACAACAAAAGTTCCCTGTCGCATAGGCAAGATTTCATAATAAAACATATCTAGCCACATTTCAAGAGACCGGAACGTGATATTCTTATGAATAGTCTTAAATTTTTTCGCACTTAGCGATCGGACAGAAACGAAAAATGGAAAAACAAAAGGATAGCATTTTTAAGAAGATACGGGGGCGACTTTAGAACACTTCTCCCATATATCTTTGGCACCTTGATGAGCTTGCGCTACCCTGTCCTTAAGGTCTGGTCTTGTGAGACCGTGCTCAACCAATGTTGTGTGACAAGATTGTCCATTCTTTATAAGTTGGATGCAGCACTCATCGGTAACGTTAATGAGTTCGGTGGCGAATACAAAACCGTATATCTCCTGTCCACAGTAGAAAGTTAGACCGGACTTGCACTTTTTCACAACGGCACGATACCCTGGGTAAGGCTCTGGCGCGGTGTATCGGATGTCCTTGTCCGCAAGGCATGTCGCGACCAACAGCGTTAATGCGACAAAAAAGATTGCCGAAACGGTATTGTTCCCCCTCTTCATTGTTACTTTTATTACTTTGGGAGCAATAGTTTTGTAAGATACAATAGAGGATTCTTATTGACGATGAAATTCATTCCTCAAGCACCGTCACTTTATATGAGAGGAAGTCCCAAAATTTATGTTAAACGCATTGACGCGGAGAGTTTTGCTCCCTCGTATTAACACCTTCATTGCTTTTTGGCCTCCCTTTTATGAAACTTACGACCCAAGCATTAAATGACTTATGTGAAAAGCACCTGGTTTTCTTATTGGTCGATAAATAGATGATCATGGAACACAAAATAATTGCGAAACTAGAGGACGCGGGAACGACAATTGACCGTCGTTTAACGCACCGAAATACAGTTAGCCACGCCCGTGCCAGCGTGTCACGTTAAATTTGATTTTCGTCCCTTTTCCGTAATTATGCAAACTAATTATCGGAGCGATGTGAGTTTGAGTGTTGGGTGGTCGAACTTTCTTTATATAACGCACGCTACATCTTGCAAGAATAGAATGACCGACGCATTTTTGAAATTTTGAGCAGTTTCAAACCGTCACAGATGTTATTTTTGAGAAGTACATGCGAGCTCCATCTATGCCGTCGGTCACGGATCGACCCTTTGTTGCAAATAAAATTTTTTGAAAAAGACAAAATTCTTGTAACGCGTAGATATTATTCTGAATTGAGAAATTCTGCTAGCATGCGAAATCGGTCTCTCGTAATCGAGATAGAATTTTTAAATTTCGGTCCCGAGAAGCCTAGAAGACAGTGACTTTAATCGAGGGAAAGACCTTTGTAACGGTCGTGCGACATTTCGACGGCAACGGAAATAGGTCAATGCAAAACCAATGTCCATTTTCAAGTGCGTCCGATCCACGTGTGTCCCGCACAGGTAGATCAGTGACGTTATTATACTTTTGTGTTTTGTATTTTTGTAGCTTTACAAATCATGAGATCAACGACTAAACAAGTTCTTTTATTTCAATTTCACGAATGAGGCAAGAAAAACTCTTTCATTCTTTTGTTTTTGTTAGCAACTGGTAAACAAGTCTTCCACCGAACAGCGCACGTCACCCCCTCCTGAGCGGGCGACAGTGCGATCGTAATTTGGATATGCCGGCTTCCTTTCTCACGTTATTACACATTTTTTGCTACCGTTGGGGCACGCTTCAATGTTTGACTCAAATGAAGCTTGGCCGTCATTAACAACAAAAGTTCCCTGTCGCATAGGCAAGATTTCATAATAAAACATATCTAGCCACATTTCAAGAGACCGGAACGTGATATTCTTATGAATAGTCTTAAATTTTTTCGCACTTAGCGATCGGACAGAAACGAAAAATGGAAAAACAAAAGGATAGCATTTTTAAGAAGATACGGGGGCGACTTTAGAACACTTCTCCCATATATCTTTGGCACCTTGATGAGCTTGCGCTACCCTGTCCTTAAGGTCTGGTCTTGTGAGACCGTGCTCAACCAATGTTGTGTGACAAGATTGTCCATTCTTTATAAGTTGGATGCAGCACTCATCGGTAACGTTAATGAGTTCGGTGGCGAATACAAAACCGTATATCTCCTGTCCACAGTAGAAAGTTAGACCGGACTTGCACTTTTTCACAACGGCACGATACCCTGGGTAAGGCTCTGGCGCGGTGTATCGGATGTCCTTGTCCGCAAGGCATGTCGCGACCAACAGCGTTAATGCGACAAAAAAGATTGCCGAAACGGTATTGTTCCCCCTCTTCATTGTTACTTTTATTACTTTGGGAGCAATAGTTTTGTAAGATACAATAGAGGATTCTTATTGACGATGAAATTCATTCCTCAAGCACCGTCACTTTATATGAGAGGAAGTCCCAAAATTTATGTTAAACGCATTGACGCGGAGAGTTTTGCTCCCTCGTATTAACACCTTCATTGCTTTTTGGCCTCCCTTTTATGAAACTTACGACCCAAGCATTAAATGACTTATGTGAAAAGCACCTGGTTTTCTTATTGGTCGATAAATAGATGATCATGGAACACAAAATAATTGCGAAACTAGAGGACGCGGGAACGACAATTGACCGTCGTTTAACGCACCGAAATACAGTTAGCCACGCCCGTGCCAGCGTGTCACGTTAAATTTGATTTTCGTCCCTTTTCCGTAATTATGCAAACTAATTATCGGAGCGATGTGAGTTTGAGTGTTGGGTGGTCGAACTTTCTTTATATAACGCACGCTACATCTTGCAAGAATAGAATGACCGACGCATTTTTGAAATTTTGAGCAGTTTCAAACCGTCACAGATGTTATTTTTGAGAAGTACATGCGAGCTCCATCTATGCCGTCGGTCACGGATCGACCCTTTGTTGCAAATAAAATTTTTTGAAAAAGACAAAATTCTTGTAACGCGTAGATATTATTCTGAATTGAGAAATTCTGCTAGCATGCGAAATCGGTCTCTCGTAATCGAGATAGAATTTTTAAATTTCGGTCCCGAGAAGCCTAGAAGACAGTGACTTTAATCGAGGGAAAGACCTTTGTAACGGTCGTGCGACATTTCGACGGCAACGGAAATAGGTCAATGCAAAACCAATGTCCATTTTCAAGTGCGTCCGATCCACGTGTGTCCCGCACAGGTAGATCAGTGACGTTATTATACTTTTGTGTTTTGTATTTTTGTAGCTTTACAAATCATGAGATCAACGACTAAACAAGTTCTTTTATTTCAATTTCACGAATGAGGCAAGAAAAACTCTTTCATTCTTTTGTTTTTGTTAGCAACTGGTAAACAAGTCTTCCACCGAACAGCGCACGTCACCCCCTCCTGAGCGGGCGACAGTGCGATCGTAATTTGGATATGTCGGCTTCCTTTCTCACGTTATTACACATTTTTTGCTACCGTTGGGGCACGCTTCAATGTTTGACTCAAATGAAGCTTGGCCGTCATTAACAACAAAAGTTCCCTGTCGCATAGGCAAGATTTCATAATAAAACATATCTAGCCACATTTCAAGAGACCGGAACGTGATATTCTTATGAATAGTCTTAAATTTTTTCGCACTTAGCGATCGGACAGAAACGAAAAATGGAAAAACAAAAGGATAGCATTTTTAAGAAGATACGGGGGCGACTTTAGAACACTTCTCCCATATATCTTTGGCACCTTGATGAGCTTGCGCTACCCTGTCCTTAAGGTCTGGTCTTGTGAGACCGTGCTCAACCAATGTTGTGTGACAAGATTGTCCATTCTTTATAAGTTGGATGCAGCACTCATCGGTAACGTTAATGAGTTCGGTGGCGAATACAAAACCGTATATCTCCTGTCCACAGTAGAAAGTTAGACCGGACTTGCACTTTTTCACAACGGCACGATACCCTGGGTAAGGCTCTGGCGCGGTGTATCGGATGTCCTTGTCCGCAAGGCATGTCGCGACCAACAGCGTTAATGCGACAAAAAAGATTGCCGAAACGGTATTGTTCCCCCTCTTCATTGTTACTTTTATTACTTTGGGAGCAATAGTTTTGTAAGATACAATAGAGGATTCTTATTGACGATGAAATTCATTCCTCAAGCACCGTCACTTTATATGAGAGGAAGTCCCAAAATTTATGTTAAACGCATTGACGCGGAGAGTTTTGCTCCCTCGTATTAACACCTTCATTGCTTTTTGGCCTCCCTTTTATGAAACTTACGACCCAAGCATTAAATGACTTATGTGAAAAGCACCTGGTTTTCTTATTGGTCGATAAATAGATGATCATGGAACACAAAATAATTGCGAAACTAGAGGACGCGGGAACGACAATTGACCGTCGTTTAACGCACCGAAATACAGTTAGCCACGCCCGTGCCAGCGTGTCACGTTAAATTTGATTTTCGTCCCTTTTCCGTAATTATGCAAACTAATTATCGGAGCGATGTGAGTTTGAGTGTTGGGTGGTCGAACTTTCTTTATATAACGCACGCTACATCTTGCAAGAATAGAATGACCGACGCATTTTTGAAATTTTGAGCAGTTTCAAACCGTCACAGATGTTATTTTTGAGAAGTACATGCGAGCTCCATCTATGCCGTCGGTCACGGATCGACCCTTTGTTGCAAATAAAATTTTTTGAAAAAGACAAAATTCTTGTAACGCGTAGATATTATTCTGAATTGAGAAATTCTGCTAGCATGCGAAATCGGTCTCTCGTAATCGAGATAGAATTTTTAAATTTCGGTCCCGAGAAGCCTAGAAGACAGTGACTTTAATCGAGGGAAAGACCTTTGTAACGGTCGTGCGACATTTCGACGGCAACGGAAATAGGTCAATGCAAAACCAATGTCCATTTTCAAGTGCGTCCGATCCACGTGTGTCCCGCACAGGTAGATCAGTGACGTTATTATACTTTTGTGTTTTGTATTTTTGTAGCTTTACAAATCATGAGATCAACGACTAAACAAGTTCTTTTATTTCAATTTCACGAATGAGGCAAGAAAAACTCTTTCATTCTTTTGTTTTTGTTAGCAACTGGTAAACAAGTCTTCCACCGAACAGCGCACGTCACCCCCTCCTGAGCGGGCGACAGTGCGATCGTAATTTGGATATGCCGGCTTCCTTTCTCACGTTATTACACATTTTTTGCTACCGTTGGGGCACGCTTCAATGTTTGACTCAAATGAAGCTTGGCCGTCATTAACAACAAAAGTTCCCTGTCGCATAGGCAAGATTTCATAATAAAACATATCTAGCCACATTTCAAGAGACCGGAACGTGATATTCTTATGAATAGTCTTAAATTTTTTCGCACTTAGCGATCGGACAGAAACGAAAAATGGAAAAACAAAAGGATAGCATTTTTAAGAAGATACGGGGGCGACTTTAGAACACTTCTCCCATATATCTTTGGCACCTTGATGAGCTTGCGCTACCCTGTCCTTAAGGTCTGGTCTTGTGAGACCGTGCTCAACCAATGTTGTGTGACAAGATTGTCCATTCTTTATAAGTTGGATGCAGCACTCATCGGTAACGTTAATGAGTTCGGTGGCGAATACAAAACCGTATATCTCCTGTCCACAGTAGAAAGTTAGACCGGACTTGCACTTTTTCACAACGGCACGATACCCTGGGTAAGGCTCTGGCGCGGTGTATCGGATGTCCTTGTCCGCAAGGCATGTCGCGACCAACAGCGTTAATGCGACAAAAAAGATTGCCGAAACGGTATTGTTCCCCCTCTTCATTGTTACTTTTATTACTTTGGGAGCAATAGTTTTGTAAGATACAATAGAGGATTCTTATTGACGATGAAATTCATTCCTCAAGCACCGTCACTTTATATGAGAGGAAGTCCCAAAATTTATGTTAAACGCATTGACGCGGAGAGTTTTGCTCCCTCGTATTAACACCTTCATTGCTTTTTGGCCTCCCTTTTATGAAACTTACGACCCAAGCATTAAATGACTTATGTGAAAAGCACCTGGTTTTCTTATTGGTCGATAAATAGATGATCATGGAACACAAAATAATTGCGAAACTAGAGGACGCGGGAACGACAATTGACCGTCGTTTAACGCACCGAAATACAGTTAGCCACGCCCGTGCCAGCGTGTCACGTTAAATTTGATTTTCGTCCCTTTTCCGTAATTATGCAAACTAATTATCGGAGCGATGTGAGTTTGAGTGTTGGGTGGTCGAACTTTCTTTATATAACGCACGCTACATCTTGCAAGAATAGAATGACCGACGCATTTTTGAAATTTTGAGCAGTTTCAAACCGTCACAGATGTTATTTTTGAGAAGTACATGCGAGCTCCATCTATGCCGTCGGTCACGGATCGACCCTTTGTTGCAAATAAAATTTTTTGAAAAAGACAAAATTCTTGTAACGCGTAGATATTATTCTGAATTGATAAATTCTGCTAGCATGCGAAATCGGTCTCTCGTAATCGAGATAGAATTTTTAAATTTCGGTCCCGAGAAGCCTAGAAGACAGTGACTTTAATCGAGGGAAAGACCTTTGTAACGGTCGTGCGACATTTCGACGGCAACGGAAATAGGTCAATGCAAAACCAATGTCCATTTTCAAGTGCGTCCAATCCTTTGGATTTCTCCCATAGTTAGATTAGCGAGATCGTTTTTGTACTCTTATTACTGTATAAATTATATGATCATTGATTAAACAAATTCATATATTTGTATTTTTGTCACAACTCTCTTCAGCGGCGACGGTGCAATCAGAATTTGTCTATGCAGATATCATATCATATGTTTTTTGTACTGTTGGGCACTCTTCAATGTTTGACTCAAATGTCTCTTGGCTATCTTTAGCAATGAATGTTCGTTGTTATAGCGTTGGCAATATTTCATAATATAAAATTATCTAACCTTATTTCATTGGACTAAAACGTTATGTTTTTATTTATAATTTTCAATTTTATTGCACATAGCGATCGGACAGAAACAAGTAATAAAAAAATAAAAAGATAGCATTTTTAGGAAGACACTGAGGTGACTTTAGAACACTTTTCCCAATTATCTTTGGCACCTTGATGAGCTTACGCTACCATATCCTTAAGATCTGGTCTTGAGACCGTGCTCAACCAATGTTGTGTGACAAGATTGTCCATTCTTTATAAGTTTGTTGCAACACTTATTGATAACGGTAATAAGTCCACCGGAGAATACAAAACCGTATATCTATTGTCCACGGTAGAGAGTCATATTTGACTTGCTCTTTTTAACAAATGCACGATACCTTGGGTATGGCTCTGGCAAAG
This sequence comes from Dillenia suffruticosa, assembly GCA_033439265.1. Lineage (NCBI taxonomy): Eukaryota > Viridiplantae > Streptophyta > Magnoliopsida > Dilleniales > Dilleniaceae > Dillenia > Dillenia suffruticosa. The sequence continues at coordinate 16,677,189 of JAVTVX010000001.1, forward strand.
TGATTTGGATATCTATGTCCGCATGGCATGTTGCAACCAATAGTGCTACTGCGACCGAAAAATATTGCCAAAACAGTATTATTCCCCCTCTTCATTGTTGCCTTTTTTACTTTTAGAACAATAGTATTGTAAGATAAATAGAGGATTTTGATTGATGATGAAATTCATTCGCCAATCCACCTCAATTTATATAATAGGAAATCCCAAATTTATGCCGAATGTATTCATGTGGAGAGTTTAGCTCCCGTATATCAATACCTTAAATGCTTTTTGGCCTCCCTTTTATGAAGCTTACAACCAAATATTAAATTACTTATGCGAGAAGCACCTGGTTTTCTTATTGATTAAAACAATAACTGAACAAAAGGAAGCAGAAACAAAAATTAACCATAGTTTAATACACCAAAGTAAAGTTAACCATGCTCATGCCAGCATGTCACCTTAATTTTGATTTTCTTCTTTTTTTCTGTAATTATCCAAACTAATTATCATAACAATGTGGGTTTGAGTTTTGAGTGGTTGAACTTTCTTGATATAATGTATATTACATTTCTAGAATAGAATGATCGACGCATTTTAAAATTTTTGAACTGTTTTAAACCATGACACATGTTATTATCAAAAATATATGTAAGCTCCTTTATACCATCCGTCATGGATCAACCTTTGTTGCTAATCAATTTTTTAGAAAAAGACAAAATTCTTATATCACATTGATATTATTTTGAATTGATAAATTACGTTAGCAAGCAAAATGATTCTCAAGCAAAATGAGTCTCTCCTAATCGAGATAGAATTTTCAAAATTTCAGTCCAGAGAAGCCAACAAAGCAAAGACCTTTCTAACAGTTTTGCAACATTTCGACAGCAATGAAAATAGCTCAATGCAAAACCAACTTCTATTATCAAGTGCATCCAATCCTATGGGTTTCGCGCACAGGTAGAGTAGTGAGATTATTATATTTTTGTGTTTTGTACTCTTATTGCTGTATAAATAATAAAATCAATGATTAAACAAATTCATATATATCTATTTTACATATGAGGTAAAAAAAACTTTTTTATTTTTTGTCTTTACTAGCAACTCGTAAATACATCTTTCATTGAATAACACACGTCACACGCCTCTTTAGTGGCGGCAGTGCAATCAGAATTTGGATATGCAGACTTCATTTCTTGTAGTAATATACATTTTTTGCCACCGTTGGTGTGAGAGCCTACCCTCCTCAGGCGGTTACCTTCACTCAAGGTATTGTCTCTGTAGGCCGGCCATTCGACTCTTCGCATCCCTGCAGGGTCTTGGCATCGAACCCGTAACCTACTCCTTTACACCCCCTCAGGAGGTCGCCTCTCACCAGGTCAATATTGCAGTCATGGTCGGTGGATTCCCCAGGAAGGAAGGTATGGAAGGAAAGATGTGATGTCTAAGAATGTTGCTATTTACAAGTCTCAAGCTTTGGCCTTGGAGAAGCATGCAGCTGCAAGCTGCAAGGTGATATATTTGAAATTATTACTTGACATGTTGCCATATGAATTTTCATGGCATGAGCATGGTGTAGATAAGGACATTGTCATTTACTGTTGGTGGTAGTTTCTTCCACCTGAATCCACAATTTGACATTTGTGGTATGATATGAATTTCTTTTTGTTGTGGAAACTCAAACTATCATGCTAATTGCGAAGGACCTGGCAGGCCCTTAGAGGAAGTGTAATACCCAATTAAATTAAAAAAAAATAATAATAAAAAAAAAAAAAGTTGAAATTAAAATTAGGGCTTAAAGCCCTAATTTTCTTTCCTCTCTCTCTCTCTCTCTCTCTCTTTCTCTCCCTCTTTCCCTCTTTCTCCTCTTCTCCTCCGCTGCGGCCTCTCCCTTCCGCCACCGCACCAAGCCACAGCGCGACCTCCTTCCCGCAAGCACGCCACTACGCAGATCGGCCCTCCCGCGAGCGCTGCCGCCTCGAGCTATCACGACCCAGCGCGAGGCCCAGCGCGCGAGCCAGTGCGCGGCCCAGCGCGCGAGCCAGTGCGCGGCCCAGCGCGCGAGCCAGTGCGCGGCCCAGCGCGCGAGCCCAGTGCGGCCCAGCGCGCGAGCCCAGAGCAGCCCAGCTCGGCCCAGCGCGCGAGCAGCGCCGCCCAGCGTGCGAGCTCCCGCGACCCAGCCTGCGCTATCTCCCGCGACCTAGCTTGCGCGCCCCTGCACGAGCACAGTGCGCAGAGCACGAGACCCATCTGCGCGAGCGCGCGCACCTCACAGCACGCGATCCTGTCCTGAGGGCGCGCCTCAGCTCGCGAGCGCGCGTTCCAGCTCGCGAGAGCGAGCCCTAGCCCGTGAGCGGGCCAACCCACCAGCGGCGAGCCCAACAGCGGCCCAAGGCCCAGTCCAACCGCGGCCCACTGCAATCCGCGAAGCCCGCTGCGGCCAGCAAGCCGGGCTAAGAGCCGCGAGCCACCAGCGGACCAGCCCGCTAGCCTGCCGGCCCGCCGGCCCGCGAGCTTGTGACGGCCCGCGAGCCCGCGACCGGCTTTCCCCTTCGAGAGTTCACCTGCGTCTTCTGTATTGCAGGTAACGACTATATTTGGTTGAAGTCCTAGGGTTTGGTGTTAGAAATTTAGTTGTTTCTAATATAATTGAAATTTGGTAATATTACATGTTTTAGACCAGGTTGACGGGCGAACGAAAGCTAGATCCGGAAATCCAAGAAACCCTAGGTGAGAGAAATGCAACATTTTCAACATTTGAATTAATTCTATCGAAATTAGGTCGAATTTAGATCGAGAGTTACATAATATATTGAAATGTGTGAAATTCGAGGAAAAATAGACAAAAAAATGATAAATATTAGAAATTTGACCATTGGTGAGTCAGATGATTCGAAATTGAGGAAACGAGAATCTATAACGAAATTTTGTAAATTAGGTGGGAGAAATTTGGAAGGGACAAATTGAAAATCCCTGATTTGGCTTTTATTTGATATTAAATGTTGATAATCTGATTTAGGTTGATCTTTTGGAGACTCGAGCGGTCAGATCCGATTTGGCTTGTCAGTAGGGAGTGACTTCCCTCCCGTAGACGGTGAGTGGGACCCTAATCTCTTGCATAAAATAGTAAAACGTATTTTCTGTCGCATTTTCGATGAAACATGCTTTGATATGCATTCGTTGACGTGTGATATTAAATTTAGAAATCTGTTTTGTGATTTTTGGAGTGTCTTGAATTATATTTACAATGACTATGCATCCATGGTTTGAAATGAAACAATAATTGTGCCATTACTTGAAATTGTATAAATTTCATTTTATACCGTTGCATTGATATGCTGTTTTGAAATGAATTGAAGAGACGTATTGGCACGCAAATTTAAAATGTTTTTGATGAACTACGTGGGTTGGATGCCCACTAGTTATGTGATAATGTGATGATACTTGTGGGACGTTGTGCCCTTGTGATACTATGGGACGTTATGCCCTTGTGATATTATGATGATTCCGTAGCTACGAAGGGCATTTGTAGAGGCACGAGTTACCCGAATACGCTTCTGCAGGAGGTATCCGCAAACGTCATTTATTCTAAAGGTTATAGGCGCGGCCGGTTGAACCCACGTAGGGGGAGGACGTGTGTGACGCCACCGTCTAGCACCGGGTGGGGTCCTATACACGTTGATGAGTTGGCCCCAGCAAGCTCATGGCCAACGTCGGGGTAGAGAGCGTTTTAAAGTCTATGCATAATAAAAACCCCCGACGCGCCTGTCCTTGGTCACGGTTGACCTTTGCCGGGACTATTTTTGGCTCGCTCTGACATTACTTGATTTTAAATGGATGCATATATGCTTGTTATCGTGTGATTGGTTAAATGATTTCAAATTTGTTAAACATATCGTGTTATGTCGTGAAATGTAAATTTTTGTTTCAAATGATATTATTTGACACTCCAATTGTTCACCTATGCTATTTATGCTGGATATTATCCCCCTCACTCACTGAGTATCTTCCCATGATACTCACCCCTCTATTTTCTCTCCTCAGACAGGTTTATTGTGATAGAGCGACGTTACAGGCTCTAGAGCGGAGTTGGTATTTCCGACGGTAAGATTTACTTTAAATTTAGCTTCGACCCTGCGAGGTCTTGACATAGAGGTCCGTAGTTGGCCATGTACTTATTTTGGGATGACTGTATAGTTTAACTCTCATATTTCATTTGCATTGAGTCAATTGTACGTATTTGAATGTTACTTGGGAAATGTGTTATCCATTGTATAAACTTAGGTCCGCTCGGTATAGCGGCTGCTCATGCTCTAGTTGGGCAGGATAGTAGAGGTCTGTGGCTAGGACTGTTAGAAACTTGTAGTCTTGCGTTGTTCTGGATGCTGGCGGTGGTGTTTATTGATTTTGGAGAGGCCGGGATGGTCATTTATTTAAATTATAGATTGATTTTGATTATACAGGTTTAATTGTACACGGGAAACCTCCGATTTATGGGGAGGTTCTGTCCGATTTTCTGTAAAAATACAGCCGGCATCTTAGGGCAACGGGCGGCTGTTCACGATCCCGGTTTGGGGCGTGACAGGATAATTGCCCTCATTAATTTTGTCAAAAATATAAGATTCTTTGGAAAGAGGTTTGTGTTAATGTCAAAGTGTAGTGAGTTCATATTTGGTTGGATATCAAAATGCTTATTGGTCATTTGGACGATTGTGTTGGAAACTTAATTCTCCTGCATCAGTTCCTACATGTTTACAGTGTGTGCAGTGCACACATTCTGATATAACATGTTTGTTGTTTATTGCAGGTTCTGGTTGTTGCTAATCCTGCTAACACCAATGCATTGATCCTCAAGGAGTTTGCACCATCAATCCCTAAAAAAAACATTACTTTTTTGACAAGACTGGACCATAACAGGGCAGTGAGTCAAATCTCATAGAGATTGAATGTTCGGGTGTCTGATGTTAAGAATGTCATAATATGTATAAAAATAAATTAGTTACAAAGTTCTCTCATCCCAGCATAGCAAGCCCAGATAGCTCAAGTGACTCTTCAAGTATTTTTTAGTTAGTTAGTTTCTTTAGATAGTTAGTTAGTTTATCAAGTTAGTTAGAACTAATTCAGTTAATTTTTGTTCAGTTTGTTAGAGATAACCTCCCGGTTAGCAAAGCTTGTATAAATACTCAATTTCTATTCAAGGAAGATAGAAGAAATAGAGAGAGCAGTAAACTTCTCTCTGTACTTCATTTTCAGAATGCTTAGATTCTCCATGTTTGAGTAATTCGTACAATATGGGGAAATTATCAACTCAGTATCCGGATGTGAACCGTGCCACTATTAAGACACCGGCTGGGGATAAGCCTGTTCGTGAGCTTGTGAATGATGATGCATGGTAAGTGAACTTCTTTTTACATCTATGAATCTCGTTTGCTATGATGTTGTCGATCATTTCTTAAATAAAATTTTTTGTCTTGAAGGTTGGATGCAGAATTCATCACCACTCTCAAACAACATGGCACTGCGATCATTAAAGCCCGAAAGCTATCTATGCATTATCTGCTACAAGCTCTGCCTATGACCACATTCGTGATTGGGTCCTTGGAATCCTAGAAGTTGGTCTTAGCTTAACATATTACGAGTTGCTGCGATGCTGTTGTGGAAGATCTCACACGTTTTATTATTTTAAATTTTTAGGGGACTTGCGTTTCCATGGAAGTATATTCTGATGGCTCATACAATGTGCCTGCGGGACTTATCTACTCATTCCCTGTAACTTGCCGCCATGGAGAATGGACAATTGTTCAAGGTAATGAATTGTCTATTTCAGCTTTTGCATTAGAACTACCGAAGCCTTTTTGTAGAGAAATTTCAGTAATGGTATATTCATCAGATCCAATACAAGTTCACACATTGATTTGTATACATCTTTTTCCTCAATTTGGGTCACGGAGCATCCTAATGTCTTAAATGGTGTTGGCTCATGATGGAGTGGATTTTCAAAATTTTAATGGGTGAAACAGAATTCACTTGTATTGGAGTTCATTCGTAGGTGCTGTTACATATATGGATCTCTAATGGTTATGGAATATTCCTGAACTTGTCTTCCGCATTTTCTCTATGGTTAGGACTTGCAATCAATGAGTTCTCGAGGAAGAAGTTGGATTTGACTGCTGAGGAGCTCAGTGAGGAAAAGGCTCTTGCATACTCATGCCTTTCATAAATCCGAGTCCCCCTCCCACTTTGAGTTCGTTAGTTTGGGGACTTGATCGTGTTGTAGAAGAAGCTATAGTTTGGAATAAAAGCCATTCGTGGTACAATGCAAACTGTATTGATGGAGGGGTTTCTTCTTTACCTTCATTATGCTTTTCTGCTGCACCTGTTATTTGCATGAGGGATTGGAGTTTTGTTACTTAATCGTGATAAAGTTTTTTAACCGGCATTTTATATTGTCATTCTTATCAACTTTGGTCTGCCTTAGTCTGCAAAATGTTGTTCCAATGGTCATAAGCTGCTCGAGCTGGTAGATTTTAAGCACTATTTGTGGAGTTTAAATGTCCGCTTTTTCTCTATTGCCGTGTTGTAATTGTGATTGGGTTGCTAGAGAGATTTTGCCTCCCAATTTGTGATTGTTTCTTATAAAATTTCATAAAAGGATAAACTTCAAATAATAATTTACATTATTTTGTTTTATGTTTTGTTTTGTTTTATTTTTTGTGGAGATTTTGGAGAATGTCTTTCATGTGAGATTTTTTTTTTTAAATAATATTTGAGAATATCTTATTTTTCAAGCTAGAAAAGTGGTAATAAAAATATATATTTAATATAGATCTTCCTGTATTTATTTCTTTTCTTTTATGAATAGGTATATCAAATTAGATGAAATTCATTTCTAATATAAGATTTTCTTATAAAATGGGTCATTGTATTTTATTTTGATTTTGACTGTTCGGAGTTTATTTTATGATATACTTATCATAATTTATTAGCATTCGTATATTTGTTTTGTATAATTTTCCTTGAACATCTCATTTGTTGCAAAGTGAGAGAACTTTCCAAACAATGGAATGTTTTGCAGAAGAACTTAATTCACTTCCAAACAATAGAAAAATGTTTTTCAAAAACATGAAAAGTAATTCCCCCCCCCCAAAAAAAAATCATTCTAACGAAATATTTTCATATTGGAATTTTTTCGCTAAAAATACCCTAACATAATCCATTTTTCTATTTTTCAACTCCATTTTTCTTCCTATTTGAAAAAGCAAGTTTTGCTTGATCAACTTGTTTGAAATTTGCTACATTTAAACAGAAATTACACTACCACACGAAAAGTCTAAAGCCAAATCTACCATCTGCTTTATTTAATACTTTGCCGGGATCCTCTTTTATAATGATGTCTTTGCATCATCTTCAAGTTCAAAACTCCAAGAAGATTATTTGAGAAAATTAATATTACAAAAAAAAAAATGATTTTGCATTAGTTTTTCCTTCATATTAAGCAATCCAATAGTCAATAATATATTTCAAGCACCAAAGTGAAGTTTGACTTAATAGAAGATACCATGCTTTAGCATATACCTTTATTAAATAATTTTAGTTAGTAAACAAGTTTTAAACGATCAATAACCTAGTGATGCTTGATTTTTCACTTCATCAACCATATCAGGTTTTAGTCACCCGTATCATTCTGTAAGGAACCCCCCTCCCCCAAAAAGAAAAGTTCCAAGAGAAAGTAATCTAAGAAAATTATTTTTTGTTGTATTTAATAAAAACTTCTTGTGTACATGTGTTAAAAGATCACAAACTTGGTAGAAAGATAGCCAGAACAACTTACGACTAATAGACATAGGAAATACTATTTCTAATGCCATTAAATCATTTCCTTCTGAATTTATTCTTCTTCTGGGCCTCCAAAATGTCACCATTATTGATTTTTTTTTTATTAAATTAATGAATGATTCAGTCTTTTGGACTTGGACAATTATTGCACCAATTGGAATTTGCTGTCCCTTTCGTAAGGGCCAAATCCCAAAAAAACCAAGAATTTAAAAATCATATACTAGACATCTAACTTGTAAAAGCAACGTAAATCCAAATTTGTGCATCAGAATTCCGGCACTTCTGGTAATTCCCCAGCTCTAATGAACATATTGTACCAAAATTCCAAGCATTCATTCGTTTCGTCTCCATTTTCTGCTGCAGCAATCGAATAAATTGGAATTTGAGTCTGCATTTCAGATTTCAATGAATTCCCAGATGCGAAAGGATTTGACCAGAACATTTCATCAATTTCTGGGGTTGATTCTGATGAGTGCAAGTGATCATCTTTGATACTTTGGTAATTATTTGCGTCACAACTAAGGTTGGAGGACTCTGTGAAGGTTGAAAATTCACTAGAGGAATCCTCATGCCCTGAATAAATAAGGTTTTGAGAATTCATGTCTTTGGAATTGGATTGCCAGGTTGTTGTTGCTTTGGAATCAGAAATGGGAATTTTTCTAGAGTCGTGCCTTTTGGTGTCCAAAAAAATGGTCTGGTTAAGCTTTTTCTTCAAGTGGGTGTGCCAGACATTTTTTATCTCATTGTCTGTCCGTCCGGGCAATCGTGCTGCAATCGCCGACCATCTGAAAAATATATATAATACAAATAAATTAAAAATTATTTTTCACATCTTGGTTTCCCGAAATACTAAATTTTATATTAACGTGAACTTCTAAAATTTCTCATATGATAACTTTTATTAATATGAACTACTAAATTTATTTCACCAAAAAAAAAAAAGCACTACTAAATTTATATTGCAGACCATCACTCTTCTTGGAAAGAGAAGTTTAATATAAAAAAAAAAAAAGAGAAATTATAGAATTATTACCTATTTCCGAGTACTTGATGTAACTTGATGATGGCCTCTTCTTCTTCTCTACTGAAGTTTCCCCTCTTAATATCCGGACGTAAGTAGTTTACCCATCGCAGTCTGCAGCTCTTCCCACATCTTAGCAGTCCTGCAAGACGAATTTCTAACCAAATGTTAGAATTTATGTACAAAGTTTTGAGGCGCTTTCAGAACTTATTGTATATCTATAGACTATACTCCTAACTAATCATACCAGGTTCTTTCAGAACTTATTAGTTACGTAGCGCCAACAGAAAATGCCCAGCTATTTACTTTAGAGATTTGAGAAAAAAAGAAAAATAAAATTGTCTTCAAGGCCTAGACCAACAAGGGGGCAAAAAAGAAAAAGGCCAAATGAGGATGCTTGTAGTTTTACCGGCTTGTTTTGGTAGAGCACGCCAATTGCCATGGCCATTTTGTTGAATGTAAGAAACTAAAATCTGATCTTCTTCAGGGCTCCATGGCCCTTTCTTCAGTCCCATCTTTTCACAACAAGGAGCTCTCCCCATTTTTCTTTCCCTTTATTTTCTTTCTTCAGCTTGTTGTGCACTCTCTTTATTTTTACAAGCCCTTTCTCCCTCAGTCTCTCTCTTTCATATGTAATCTCAACATTTTCCATGGCCTATATAAGCATACCAATATGCAGAAGTATTCCACAAACCAACAGGTGCACGCCGTTGAATAGTTCAACAACAGAATCCCAAATTCATAATCAGAAAGTTATGCGCTTCTTGGAAAAACTTACCTCTCTCTCTCTCTCTCTCTCTCTTAAATAGCTTTTAATTAATTAATAAGACATAGTGCGAGCTAGGAGACACCTTACAATGTAAAGAAAAATAAAAAAGAGACTAACGAAGAGGTATAAAAAAGAAACACTTGTTCTTATTTGTGTATACCTAGCCTACTTGTTGGATTTCTCTTTGGAATATCACTCATGACCTGCTTCTTGCCCTTTTCTTTTGTTTGAAATTAGTGGTGGAGGTGTCCGTGATGATCTGATTTTGGACAAAGTAAAAAAGAACCACGTCAGAAATTCCTAAAGTTTTCGGAGTCGGGAAATACTAAATCAAAACGTGGCAGTTAGTGAATATTTCAAAGAGAGGACAGCGGGTCTGAAACATCAAACGCAGCGTCACTGTCACTTACTAACTCTAGACACAGATAGTTGACTAACTTTAAAAAATATTTGACTTCTACACCGGAGCTATTCAAGGAAACCCAAACAAGAGTAAATAGAAAAGAGGTCTCAACTTCACCAGTTTTGCACTTGGTTTATGCCTTTCATATGAGGTTAAACTACAACTTATGTATGATCTAATGGTAATTCAACACATCCTTGAGAACATTTTTGTAGTGATCCGATCCCTAACCCATCAAATTATCATCTATTTTGTCCACAAGCATCACGGTTTTGTCCCTATAGTGATGTTAAACCCCACGGGGAGCAGCTTCCCAATGAGGCCACCCCTCCTGGAATTATTTCCACTTGAACATGCTTAACTATAGAGTTCCCAACGTGATGGTGTAAAATTCAAACGGAGTTGGTATATCTATAATGCCGTGGGCATTTATATCGTAGTATTAATGGACATTATTGACTAAAATTATTATTTGAATGTCTAATATTATAGCCGGAAGATTTAAATTTACTACATTATCATTGATATCAAATACTTATACCCATATGAATTGTAAAATTTTTCCACAACAAAATATAGATTCATATATAATACTTTTTGTATAATTTCTGAATTCAAAGTTTTCAAATGCCACAAACTGAATCCTTTCGTATATGCTCTTGATTGGAAAGGCAATGTACTATTTGGTTTTCTGCATGCTAATATAACCGTTTCTTCTTTTTCTTCTTCGGACTAATTAATTTTGAGAGAATTGAGGGGTTGAGGGCTTCAACTTCCAGGGATGATGCTTTGGTGCTTCTAGAATTAATCGCATGCAACGAAAATATGAAAAATCACATAAATTAATTAAATCAGAATCTTTGGATAAATATCTCAACGCGTAAATTTCTAAAAAATCAACCGAGCCACAAACTCTCTCTTACAGATTGCTCGTTTGGAATTATGATCATGAAACGAACCACCACTACTGATTCATGACGCCTCAACCCAAAGTTTGGTGAACCTAATGACGGGAGAAAATTTTCTACTCGAAAATTTCTCAAACCCTCAATGTTTCCTCTCTAGAAAAGTGTGTGCTTACACAGAACTCTTTTTTCTCAAAGGTAAGTTTTTGTGTATATTATTTTTCTTCTTAAATTTTCTCAAATTAAAGAAGAAGATGCTTACACACATAGTATCATTGGGAGGGAGTTTGGGAGAAGCAGAGATAATGAGTTAACCGCTCATTATCCCTCAAATTAAAATTTAATTCAATTTAACCTTTTTATATGGTAAAAAGCCCCTACGTGGACATTTTTTTACCAATATCTCCCATTTGTATATGAAAGTATTTTATATCTGTCACATGATCATAACTTATGTGATCTATCACATCACCCTACTGGACTTATATATAAGATTACGTGTCATGTGACCGGCAAAAATATATGCAAGCAAAGACTTCTCGATATACCTGTTAGAATGACCGAGAAGCCACCGTTAGTACCAAAAAGAATTCTTTGTACCCCAAACTTAACACAGTTACATCCATCGAGTTACTTTCCAAAGTGATTCACAATCATTTGTTTGACTGTGTATTCACTAATATATTTGAATCTCAACATGAATTAATATAATAGGTCGACCTGTAAATATAACACAATGATATAATATCAATTAGTTTTCTTTTTTCTAAACTTGAATCTATTGGTCTCAATTTAACTATTTTCCTAAATCTATCTCTTAAATCTCAATTTATCTTCCGGACCACAGGTAAATAGATTAAACTAGCAAACACTGAACCAAAATTTCTAAAAACAATCGAAAATAATAAGGGCACAAGAGATCACACCAAGTAGATCTCGAGTTTCACACAGTAGGAGCGAGAATCATGATTATACTATCGTCTCAAATAATAGCTTCCACTATTTCATGATCATCTTATCATACACGGTATGAAACACGTGCCACAGTGTTATTTTCTCATCTTTCAAAAGGGTATAAGTTAGATTTCTCTAACACTATAAGGTATGAGACTCAGTCTATACATAAAACTTTACCCAGAGATCTCAAAAAGATCATATCAGAAACAATATCACTAAATATAGATGATATCTGAGATCTCAAACTTAGTTATTTACAAGCAAAATAAATGTGGGTATATCCATATCGGTTTTATCGTATATGAACTTATTCTGAACACATATCAAGGCGATTTATGTAACACTGAAAATTCGGTGTTAGAAAATTTTATTTAAGTTATTGTAAACTGTAGAGAAGAATTTGAATTGTAATCAATTTTTTGTACATAGAACGTAACAATTGAAAATTTAGTGTTGAATTTTTTAATTTATTATTTCCTATAATTACCAAATGTTATACTTTTCAATTTGTTTTTATGAATAAATCATAAGGTATCAAATAGATTGGTGGTGTAATGACTTTTTGAAAATCATGAAGTCATGGGTTCAAACCTCCTTGGAGATAAAGGACGAGGGATTTTCTTCCATTTATAAATGACAAGAGGCCTTGTGTTCGGATGAGTCGACTTGTGAACATAGAGCTTGTGAGAGGTAAGAGGACTTGTAAAAAATTTGGGTTAGCTTGTGCAAGGGTGAGGCGCCTTGTGAGAGCAGGGGAGGCGTCTTGTGTGTATGCAGAGAAGGACTTCTGAGTCTTGGAGTTATTGAGTCGCTTTGCACGACATAATAAGGTGACCCAAGACTCAAGAAATTCATTTTTGTTAAGTAAAGAAGTCATCAAGGTGACCTGAGGGGTTTGAGTCTCAAAATTCTTGAGTCTGCACATAAACAAGTCGCATTGTCTCAAAGACAAGACGACTTGTGCTACTGGCCTTGGGTTGGTAAGGCGACTTGTCGCCACCACAAGCCGATCTACCATATTCAAGACTCAGAAAAGCATGTCTACAGTAAAAACAAGGCGACCTGTGGATATTTTAGGAAGGTAATTAGGTCATCTTGTGCTACTTTTGAGACGACTTGAGGGCTTGATAAAACAAAGAGTAAGCCAACTTGTTGGACAATAAGGTGACTTAGCTTTGAAAACTTTAGACATATAAGATGACTTGTACTATTTGCAAGCCGACTCATGAATGTGAAAATTGCGAAATGACAAAAAGGAACAACCAAATGTAAGCAAACCTTAGAAATAAGAGGGACAAATCAAAGATTTCACACCCCACTATTAAAAAGGCTCGAAGAAGCCTTCCTTCTCATTTCTTCTCTCCTGAAGTCTCTGTCTTCTCTCTCGCTCGACTCTTCCTCTCGACTCTCATCTCTCTCTCGTCCACCTCTTTCAATCTCTCACAAAATCAACTACATTTTCCTCAAATCCACTCCCTAAACCTGACAAACCTTTAAGCAAACATGTGAACGAAGACGATTTTGGGAGAAAAGAAAACTTAGGGTTTGCTTGAAGAAGAAAAAATCTAAAATTTGTGAAACCCAACATTCAAAGTTCAATCCAAGCATAAAATTGAGGTAATTTCTTCCTTCTAAATATGGTTTTAGTTTCATTACTCATAAATATGATTTTTATACTTGGATTTACAAAATTTGTAGAGAGAGAAAATTAGAATTTTGCATAAAATTGATTCGAACGAAAATTATAGAATTCTTTTGAGGTAATCTTGTTCTCTCAACCTAGATCTATGTTTTCTAGCATGAATTTGGATCATTAAACTTGGCTTACGAGATTTGATTTGAGGATTTAAATCTAGAGTTTATAAATATTGAGATATTTGGAAATCGTGAATGGAAATGGTATGGATATTCAATTAGGGTGTGGTTGATGGAACTAGAACATAGATTCGTGAATTTTGGAAATTAGGGTTTGAATTATATTTGGGGAAAACTCATAAACCCTAATTATAGGCCTGATTTAACATTTAATTCATGTTTATTGGTTTAGGAAAATTCGATTGGAAATCAAGAAGGGGTCATTATAGTTTGATTGTGAATTGGGAGTGACTACTCTCCCAAGAGGTAAGTGGTTTCATGATTTTTCTTAAATAAGAAAATGTTTTTATGGAATTTTCTAAATGAATTTCAAAACTTAGATTTAAATGTTTTAGCGTATGTGGAATATCTCAAAAATTGGATTTTGAATTGTTATGCATCTTATATGCTTTGTGAACAAATGTGCTATGTGAATCTATTGATATTGAATCCATTAGTATGATGAATACTAATGAGAAATTTGTTGAAATTGTTGGCACATGAATTGGATTATGATTTTGTGAAGAAGGTGCATATGATTTGGTTTGGGGTGAGAGCCTGAACCTTTATTAAATGACTAGTCATTTCTCGCTATGGAGCGACCAGACAGGGTGATGTAATGGGGTTGATAGACTGTGGGATGTAGCCAAACACGTGCAATACATTCATGGCCGGATATGATCTAGTGCCTACGGGCGTGGGATTGTTGGATGCACCTCCAATAAGGCTTACAGACAACGCCAAGGAAGGGGGTATTTTTAAAACGTGAAAATTATTAAAACTCTTGACGATTCCACCCTAAATCATAGTAGACCTTTATTGGAAAAATTGATTGGGTCATCCCGTGTTTGAAAATGTGAAATATATGGATGCATATGAGATTAATTATGACCATTGTGAATTATGATGATTTTGGAAACAATGGTTTGAAATTGTTCATTTATTGGATGAAATTGTGAATGATATGATGGTTTGGAACTATATATATTTGATATATCTACCACACAAATTTTATTTTTGTATAATTTGTATCTCACTCATTGAGTATATTATATATCCACCCCTCCTACTTTCATTTTTACAGAGGAAGCTTAGTAAAAACTTGTGAACGCTTGGAATGATTTGAAGAAGTTGTTTTGTTGGAATTCTTCGAATAGTAGTTTTCATTTGGAAATTGAGGTATTAGTGGATCCAAGTAGAGGCATAACATGCAATTATTTTTGAAAACTTATTTGCTACTATGTTTTTATCTATTTGAAATATGACTATGGTTTGTACATTTAAAAATGAGGACCATTTTTCTTTATTTCCTTAAATTTTCTTTGAGAATTGTTTTGGAGAAATATTATATTGATCTCTTGAGTGGGGACTTGTTTATATTTTGTGAATTTGACTTGAATGGCTGGGTGGTCGATACATGCATGTTTTGAGCAAGGATGGACCGAGTGGTCTTTTGAATTTGCATATGAATGCATACTGATTTATTTTGATAGACTGATCATTTTGAAAAATAGGTGGATATTAGAATGTCATGCGGTATCTCCTAACACGGAATGGGGTTCACACGTGTTCCGAGGTAACGCGGTAGTTGTCGCGTGCTTGACGGGCGAGTCCAGGCGTGACAACTAATGTTCTAGCAGAGCTATTTTTAAAGTCTTTTACGACTAGAAACCATTTTATCCCTGCTTACTCAAAGTTGGAGGTGATCACTCATGTGAGAGAGTCGACAACACCTACCTAACATTTTTTTTATCATAACTCACTACAAAATATATGACAATAAATAAGTATAAAAAATAAACTTGTAACTGTATGATACACATATGTCATATATATAAATAAATATCAAAATTAGTACATAGTAAGAAATGTCAAAATACACTAAATCTAATAATTTCATGTGTCACAAAGGAATCTCTCACAATGGGTTTGTTGGCCATTGCGGCCTAATTATCATAATAAATCATCACCGGCCTCCCACATCTACCATAACTCCTAAGTTATTTAGAAATTTTTAGAGTCAAACACTCTTCTGAACTGTTAACTGAGCATGCCACAAACTCAATATCTATCATAAATAGAGATACACAAATTTGCTTCTAACTTCTCCAAGATATAACACCATTATTGAGAAAGATAACAAATCTTGATGTCGATTTGCATTCATTCAGATTGTCACCCCTAGTCGGCGTTTGAATACCTGGTGAAACGTAAATCACCTCCTCCTTAACACAACAAAAGGTTCACAGTTCCCTTGAGATATCTTAGAATCCTTTTCAGTATTCTCCAGTGATCTCTTCTGGGATTTAATTGATACCTACTCACCAGATCAACTTCAAAACAAATGTCTAGTCGTATACACCTCATCACATATACTAGATTGCCCATTGCACTAGCATAAGGGATTCTAGTCATTTTCGTTATTTGTTCTTGAATTTTATGGTATATGTCAAGATTCAGGTCTTATCTTCAATGATAAGAGTATTTATTAGATTGCAATCATTCATCTCGAAAATGCTCAACAATCTTCTTGACGTAGGACTCTTGTTAAAGAGTCAATATGCTTCTCAAACGATCACTCTAGATCCTAATTCTTAGAATGAGCTAAACCTCACTAGTCCTTTATATCAAAACTCAATGATAATCATATTTTAATGGTCATCAGATACTCTCTATTGTTCCTACTCAATAGAATGTCACTTACATATAAGAACACGATCGCAAAAAAGTCATCGTAACGTATCATCATTATAAAACCCATAAGATATTATTTTCTCGTGAAATCTCAGGTACCACTGCCTAGATGATTGTTTAAGCTCGTATATCGACTTCTGAAGTCAATGGACCTTATCATCATGACCTACTAAAACGAACCCAGAGGGTTACTCGATATAGATCTTTTCATCTAAACTTCTATTATGGAAAACGGTTCTTTACGTCTATTTAGTATAACTCCAAATCCATATTCATGACAATCGTTAAAAGTAAACAGATTGAGATAAATTGGACTACAAATCCCTGGTAGTCCACGCCCTTAGTTTAAGTATAACCCTTGATTACCAAAGGAAACTTATATTTCTCTACCAATCTGTCAGCCTTCCTCTCAACCTCGAGAACTTACTCATTCCATATAGTTCTTCTACCCTTAGACAAATCAACTAGATTTCAGCCTCCGATAATTCTCATCAACTCATTCTCTTTATCTATGGCCTTTAACAAATGCTCCTTCGCAGAATCCTCGAGAGCCTTCAAGGCTATTTTAGATTTCTCATCATCCTCAAGATTACAATGAGAGTTTCACCCTCAATAGGGAAGCGACATTTAAGTATGCGATCTCCATTCTCCTACAAGGAGAGAGAATCTCTTCATCTCTAGATAGATCGCTCCCACTAGGACCAAAATTCATAATAGATTATTGTATCTCGCCGCTGGGCTCACCTGGGTGACTAAGCTCATCCATCTCATAAAAGGTAAAGTTGATTAATTTCACCTCCTTTAGGGAAATCATTTTTAAAAAATGTGGTATCACAAAACTCAATCTCAATTATAGTGTTGTCCATATGCTCACCTAAGAACACATATCTCCTGAAGTATTCTGAGTATCTTATAAAGATACATTTCTTTTCTCACGGGTCTAACTTGCAGTGTGAATGCAAAAAATCGTGATCATATATGGCACAACCCTATGACCTTAAGTGGCTAAGGTGAGACTGTCTCCTTGTCCAAAACTCATATGGGGTACTAACTGTGGACTTTAATGAGACATGGTTGAACACGTAGGTTACAGTCAATAAAACATCTCACCAATGGGAGATGGACAAATTGATCTGTACCATCATAGACCTCACCATGTTCAACAAAGTCCTAGTCTTTCTTTAAAGTACTCTATTTTGCTGAGAAGTAGTATAGATAGTTAGTTATTTCATAATACCCTTTCTCGAAACAGGGTTCTTTGAATAGTTCCGACAAATACTTGCACCCCCGATCAGTTTTGAGAGTCTTTACTCTCAAGTCTAACCGATTCTCAACCTCACTAATAAACCTCTTAAAGTATTCCAATGCCTCAGACTTGTATGTGGTCAGATAAATGTAATCGAAACGTGTGCAATCGTCTATAAATGTAATAGAGTACACAGCTCCATTTCAAGCTCTGATACTCATAGGGCCTTAGATATCAGAGTGGACCAATTGCAATGGAAACCCAACTCTCATGCGTTGCCAAATGTTTTCTTGTAGCTTTGTTGGCTAGACAAAACTCATATACGAGCATCTCGAACCAAGTTAGCGGGTCCAACAAATAAATCACTGCTAACTGGTTCATCATCTCTTGCCCTATGTGTCTAAGTCTCTTATACCATACATTTACATTATCATCTACGCAATCAAATATAAAGGCAATAGGATAATAACAAGAATACTATTGAAAGAAACAGCATCCAGTGTATACAATCAATTATATATAAAATCAAAACAGGTCAAAAAACGGTTATATAAAAACAGATGATTTTCTATATGACATAACATATTTTCGGTGATCTTAAACAAAATACTAAAATCAAGTTCTGTTAAATACCCAAAACATAAAGAACATCTTATAGATACAGAGTATGGCTATTTTACAACTCCAACTTGCAAGTGTTATTCTCTCTGATGACGATAAATATTCCGCTTCTCATGTAAATCCTCATAACCTGAGGATTTACTCGATGGAAATCCGTGTACACACTCCTGTCTTGAGCTACGTAGTTTATGGTTTATGAGTTTACAATCCACAAAGGATAGAAAACAGTGACTTTACAAACCACGTAAAGAAGAAGGATATTTCTTCCGCTCGTCACACTCACGAGCGAAATGATCAATTCTATCTCAAACGCAATACTTCACATTGGTTTTATCAAACTCCTTCTTCTCGCATTTTTTTACTTTGTTGTCAGATTTCTTGGATGGTTTTTTTTTGTCTAGATCTCGAGTCTCTTCTCATGTTTATGCTATTTGTTAGGTGCCACATGAATCCTTACTTGACTCCGCAACATAAGCATGACCCAGTACAGCCTACTCGCCTCCAGGTGCTCATTCTCGAACTCAGAATGCCTACTCACATCAGCGAAAGTACGAATTCTATTGTCATGTGTAAGATAGGTTTTTATGATCTCCCATGAATCAAGTAAAAAATTGGATCACACCCGGTACATGAAATTCATCCGAAATGGGCTCGTCCACATTCTTTAACTTGATAATCATACTTGACATTTGCATCAAATGTTCCATCATTGTATGATCAGCCATTTTCTTTAGTATCTTAACCATAGGAGCTGAAAAGAGTAACATAATACTCTTTTAGGGTAAGTCAAACCGACATAAGTTTAAGATACTGCTTAAAGACCATGATCATGTTATCATGTATGCTGCTCAGAAGAATTGCCCTAATTTGGTGATCATTTCTCTTCTACACACGATGGACTACCTTATCGCGTCTAACCTAAGATACTGTACCCTTCCCGTCCTCAGAATCTTATATAGATCTTGCTCCTCGAGAATAAACTGAAATTTCAGGTATAAAATCTCATAGTTTTTAACATTCGGTTTATCCTCCTTGCAAAGATTTGATACTATAGTTTTCAATCCATCAAAAAAGACTTTAATAACTTACTTATACTTATTCTCACATTTTGTGTACCCTTTGAATCAATAAATCCCAAATGATTTGAGTATAAACCTTAAAGTGAGAGTATGAGTCAACGGATACCATACACCATAATCTAAACTCGCATCTTATCATCTAGATTTGAATTCAACACACAAAAATCCACAAAAAGTCATATTTAATAGCATGAGATTCTAAAAAAAATAGAAAAATCCAATCAAGAAGACTTGATGTGCTGTCGGAGGCATGCTTGATGTGCTGTCGGAGGCATGCCCCAGACATTGCGACTGAGCCACATGCCTGTACGCTCCTCTAGGTCAAAACCATCCTGGACCACCTAATCCGGTTCACACTCCTCTGCACGCACCAGCTCCCGTGGGCTGCACATGCTTCTTCGCATGTGTAATCCATGTGCCTGCGGGTTGGGATAGGATCTTCTTCGCATGACTCCTTGCAGTCGGGTCTGCACAACCCGACAGCCCAAAAACCCAATTTCGGCCACTTTTAATGTCGTTTTTCATCTGAAAATTATAATTGGGTATCCTCTAAATATCATTGACTCAATTTTAGGAGATTTAAGCCCTAACAATGGCAGATTCAACCACCCCAGTCATGGCCCTTCACAGCCATTTTCAAAATCTCAGTTTCCAGCAACAACAGTTACAATTGATCACTCAAATTGATAGATCTGAGTGTCGGGAACCCATTTAGACCATTTTCATGCATCCATTTGTCCTCTAACTTGACAGATCTAAGATTTTGATGTCCGTATGGTTACAAACTTCGACCGGACTTTTCATGGCCTAAACATGCTCAAAAAATTCAACAAATTTTTTTTTTATAATCCTTAGGCCATGGGTATTCTCGTGGTATTCTCAGATTCGTGAAACTCATCATTGATCCAAACTCTAAATTTTATACTATACACATTTTATACCCAAAAAATTTTAAAAAATTTTTATTAAATCTATCGATCACTCTAATACCAATGTTAGATTTAATTGCATGCAACAGAAGTGTAAAAAATTGTAGAAATTAATTAGATCAGAAATTTTGGATAAATACCTCAATACGTAAGTCTCCAAAAAATCAACTGAGTCGCAAATTTTCTCGTATAGATCATTCGATTGGGATAATGATCATGAAACAAACAACCCCACCACGAATTCACGACATCTCAATCTAAAGTTTGGTGAACCCAATGATGAGAGAAATTTTTCTACTCAAAAATTTCTCAAACTCTCAATATTTCCTTTCTAGAAAAGTGTGTACTTACCCAAAACTCTTTTCTCTCAAAGGTAAGTTCTTTGTGTATATTATTTTTCTTCTTCATTTTTCTCAAATTAAAGAAGAAAATGCTTACTCACGTAGTATCATTGGGAGGGAGTTTACGTGAAGCGGGGATAATGGGTTAACCATCCTGTCATTATAGAAATTAAATCAAGTGGATGTTATAAGTATTTGGAGCCATTATCAAGAGTCAATCCTTTTGGCCTGCCCTTTTGCATCAATAAACGAGCATTTGTCTCTATTTGTTTTTTTGTTTTCACATTCCGGTATTCAAACTTTACCTGACTAATCCGATTCCAATACTGTAAAGTTTATTTTTTAGGTTGGTTCTTCCAAATCCTTTTTTACCATTCTCAGGCTCAAACTCGAGATTTTTAATTAAGGGGTAGAGTGTCCGACCACTCAACTCAAAGAAATTTGATAGTAAGCATTTGTCTCTGCTACTCGGTTAATGTCTCATATTCTTTCATATGCATTGCATATCCACGTAAAGGGGCTCCTTTTGAGAAATGAAGATTAGTAAATGAACAGAAAAAAAAAAAAAAAAAAAACTTTAAAAAGGGTCCTACATAATTTTTTTAATAAATGTTATTAAATAACAATTTAAAAATAAAAATCGTAGGTAATTTGACAGTTTCAATTAATGAAATTTCATTGAATTTTATATTTTTCTCTTAAATTTTACATAAAAATAAATTCCTTAAAATAAAGTGAATTAAAAAGTTTAACTAAGATAAATTTAACTTATTTTTCATTTAGTTCTTTACACGACATAAATGTAACTTAAATGATAGAATCCCACCAAATCAAACAGGAGAAATTCTGCAAGGGACATCATTATTTTGGTTTTTAGTTCCATGAAAATACATTGCCTTGGTGTTTGGCTAGGCTCTTTGTTGAGGGCAGTGTTAGATCATCTACCCGGAGCATGTTATCTTAAAATCGGGATAATTCCTTCCCTATGAACCACCCAAACTGTAAAATTGATTGACCAGTGAACAGAGACGGCAGATATATCGATTAACTCAAAATCAAATCCCACCACATGTTTTTCCAATGGTAACTAATTCTAAGGCCAACAAAGACTGCGGATATATTGATTGACCGGTGAACCAACCAAACTGTTACACCCATTCTTTATATAAAGGAATTATGGTTCTGTAAGACTATAATGAAAACGTAATTTTTGTTTTGCTTCTAGAATATTGGATCTTTTTCCAAATCGCTATTGGTTTCTAAGATCACTTTGGATAAATATATATCAGCATGCATGTATGTATGTATGTATTTTTCTTAAATCCAATTCTTTACCTTGTCTGACTTAGAATAACAGCTTTTACTCATTCCAGATCTAGAGTTTGCTGATTTATTCAACCTTGTTTAGGCAATTCTGACAAAGTAAGAGTCACGTGTTCGGTTTTTTCTTGTTAATCCCAAGTAGCACTTAAAATGTGCCATATCTTTGACTATTAGCAAGTTGCTCAAGCAAACAGCAGCAAAACAAATCTCTTAGTGAAACACCAACCTTTCTTGTGCTACTTTCTAAACTGAACCGCTCCTTTACACATTGGAGTGATCTATGGAGTTTTTATGATTTCCGCAGATATTGATACTTATAAGTTTATAGTTATTGAGTTATTATCCAAAATCATTTTGCATCTCATCGGTAACGATCATTATGTAGAAGAGGGAACAGTAGAAAATTTATGATAGCATTTGGTAGGTAAAGAATTAGAAGGAAATCGATAAATGGGTCTAGAAGGGCCAATATATATATATATATTTATCCTTTGTGTTTGATATCAATATTAAGATCATAAACTTTACAAAATATGAGAATTAAATATAAATTATATCTTTTTAAAACTAAACTATGTTGAATGGAAATGGAAACAAAACGGAAAATGAAAATGGATAAAAAATAATATAGAAAAATAACATTTTGTAATAATATAGAAAATAGAATATGTGACAAATGCATAAATACAAAAAATATAAGGATCTTTATATAAATATTAAATAATTTAACGTATCGAAATGTTTTGAAAACATTTTAGAAGTGTGAAAGTGTTAGTGTTGAGAAATTTTCGTTAAATCATAGAAGCTAAACATAATAAATTTATATTAAAAAATAAAGTTTCATTTATTTTTTTTCTCTCTAAGAGCAAAACTACTAAATTTAAAAATATTAGTTTTCCATCTGCAAATTTAATTTGTTTAAAATTTTCTTTCTTTAAGCAAATCAATTTTTAGTTTTCCTTGTACCAAAAAAAAAATCTAAATTTAGTTTCTTTTTTTTGCCAAAAAAAATATATTAATTTTCTCTCAAAAGAATTAAATTATTTTAAATTTTTTATTTCAAATGTATTATTTTTAAGTTTTCTCTTACTAAAAAAGGAAATTTAGTTTTTCTCACTCTTGAAAAACTAAATTTAAATTTTCTTTAAAATTAAACACATATAATTTTTTCTCTCTAAAAAATCAACTCAATTAATATTTTTTTGTCTATCTAAAGACATGAGTTTTAAATTTTCTCCCTACAAAAACTAAACTTAATTTTTTCTCTCTTTAAACTAAACATATTAGTTTTCTTTTTTCTAAAAATAATTTAATGCACTTTTTTTTATCTTAAAATACATTGGTTTTAAATTTTCTCTCTCCAAATGAAGTCAAATTTAATATTTCTCTCTTCTCTATCTACAAAACTTAATTTTTTTTTATAAAAAAAATTCTCTCTGTAAAAAATCAAATTAAAAATTTCTCTCTAAACTGAACACATTATTTTTTCTTTCTAAAAAGTAATTTAATTCACAATTTTTCTCTAAATATAAGTTTTCTCTTTATAGATTAATTTTTCTCCCTCTAGAGCCAAAAATATATTTTTTTTTCTCTAAAAATTGTCTCTTTAAGCAAGTTCATTTTTAATTTTCTTTCTGGAGAAACTAATCAATTTTTTTTTTTTTTTGCACTCTAAATGTAAATAAAATTTTCTCTATCTATTTTAAACTTTTCTCTTACTAAAAGGATCAAATTCAGTTTCTCTGTTTCTCGAAAGTTAAACACAATACTTTAGTTTGTTATTTTATTTCAAGATGGGGTAATACTTATAACCCTTAATAATTGATTATTCTTTTATCCACTATTTAAAAATGCTTTCAACCTCATTATAATAATACCCGAAATGAATTTTACATATCCAAGATGAAGACAAGGGGTAAAAGGTCATCTGGGTTATTTTTAAATCTCCTTTTATCCGATACCGAATGTCGTCTATTTCCATAGTTCAATTCTTTGAAAGCATAAAAAAAAAAAAAAAAAACATATTATGTCATTATGATCTGTTCAAAGCCGAATAAAAAAAAAGACAACTATGGTGCTCCTAAACGGCTTTATTTGAAGCCAAAATAAATGACGAAATTAATAATATCCATCAAAATTCGATATTATCCAGTTGCTTTGGAATGGATGATCTAGAAATTCTGTAGAATAATCAGCTTTTAACTACTTAACCTTGTTTAGGTAATTCTGACTAAGGAAATGTCTAGTGTTCAATTTTTTCTTATTATCTTGAATAGCACTTAAAATGTGGCACTTCGCCCACCATTGGCAAGTAGCTCATGCAAACTGCAGCACAGCAATCTCGTCTTAAATACCTCCTTTGCATTATGAACCAAAAAATTCCCACACCTTTTCTCATGTTATTCTACAATTTTAGAAAAATTAATAGTGAAATATAACCATGGAGCACCAAAATCCAAAACGGCATAGATGAAATTAAGTATTGGAGAATGAAAAGGAGGTGAAATCAAACTCCAGATGCTGGTGGGGTGAACTTTATTTGAAATTATAGAAACGTGAACTCAATGTGGCTTTGTCAAAGAGGAAATAAATGATGGTTGCTTGGAGATCCAATCTTTGAAGCCATTGAATGGCAAACCAACAGAAACAGAAATACAAACTAGTTCTACCCATTCAAATTTGGACACTTCAGGCACCACGGGCCGATGAATTATCAAATTTGGACTCTTTAAGGAAAAGAGCTTTCCTACACAACATTGCTCACGCGGGGCAAATTCTCCCCAATATCCTGCCCCAAATTCTCTACTAATTGGAGGAGAAAATCTTTTCTTTTTTAAATTTGCAAGTGTCAACATCTTTACACATACAACGGTGCTAAGGATCAACCCTTTTTAAATCTGTATCCTGCCTCCTTTTATACTGTCAATCATGGATCAACCATTGTTGCCAATCAAATTTTTTCAAAAAGACAAAATTCTTGCGACGTGTAGATATTATTTTGAGTTGATAAATTATGTTAGCAAGCTGAATCGGTCTCTCGGTATCGAGATTGAATTTTTAATTTTGGAACCGGAGAAACCTACAAGACAGTGATTATGACCGTGGGGAAGACCTTTCTAACGGTCTTGCGACATTTCGACGGCAACGAAAATAGGTCAACGCAAAACCAACGTCTATTTTCAAGTGCGACCACCGCACAGGTAGCCTCGCGAGTTTGTTATGCGTTTGCGTTCTGTACGTTTATAGCAGTGATATCATGAGATCAATGACCAAACAGATTCATATATATCTATTTCACAAATTAGGCGGGAAAAACTCTTTTATTCTTTTGTTTTTTATTAGCAACCAGCGAAGAAGTCTTCCACCGAACAGCGCGCGTCACCCCCCTCTTTAGCGGCGACAGCCCAATCGGAATTTGGATACGCAGACTTCATTTCCTACCGTATTGCACATTTTTTGCAACCGTTGGGGCACACTTCAATGTTTGACTCAAATGAAGCTTGGCCATCATTAGCAATAAAAGTCCCTTGTCGCATAGGCAAGATTCCATAATAAAAAATATCTAGCCTCATTTCCAGAGACCGAAACGTGATATTGTAATTAATAGTCTTAAATTTTATCGCGCTTAGCGATCGGACAGAAACGAAAAATAGAAAAACAAAAGGATAGCATTTTTAAGAAG
This sequence comes from Dillenia suffruticosa, assembly GCA_033439265.1. Classification (NCBI taxonomy): domain Eukaryota; kingdom Viridiplantae; phylum Streptophyta; class Magnoliopsida; order Dilleniales; family Dilleniaceae; genus Dillenia; species Dillenia suffruticosa. The sequence goes on from JAVTVX010000001.1 coordinate 16,702,828, forward strand.
ATGCGGGGGCGACTTTAGAACACTTCTCCCATATGTCTTTGGCACCTTGATGAGCTTGCGCTACCCTGTCCTTAAGATCTGGTCTTGTGAGACCGTGCTCAACCAATGTTGTGTGACAAGATTGTCCATTCTTTATAAGTTGGATGCAGCACTCATCGGTAACGTTAATGAGTTCGCTGGCGAATACAAAACCGTATATCTCCTGTCCACAGTAGAAAGTTAGACCTGACTTGCACGTTTTCACAAACGCACGATACCCTGGGTAAGGCTCTGGCGCGGTGTATCGGATATCCCTGTCCGCAAGACATGTCGCGACCAACAGCGTTAATGCGACCAAAAACATTGCCGAAACAGTATCGTTCCCCCTCTTCATTGTTACTTTTATTACTTTGAGAACAACACTTCTATAAGATAAGACGGGGGAGGATTCGGATTGACGATGACATCCATTCGTCAACCAACGTCAATTTATATGAGAGCAAATCCCAAAATTGATGTTAAACGTATTCCATGCCGAGAGTTTTGCTCCCTCATATTAATACCTTAAATGCTTTTTGGCCTCCTTTTGTGAAACTTGCAACCCGGGTATTAAATGACTTAAGCGGAAAGCACCTGGTTCTCTTATTGATTGATTAGTGGATGATCATGAAATACAAAAACAAATGCTAAACTAAAGGATATGCGGAAACGAAAATTGACCATAGTTTAACACACCAAAACAAAGTTAACCACGCCCGTCCCAGGGTGTCACGTTAAACTTGATTTTCTTCCCCTTTCCGTAGTTATACAAACTAGTCATCGGAACGATGTGACTTTGAGTGTTGAGTGGTTGAACTTTCTTCATATAACGTATATTATTTTGCAAGAATAGAATGACCGGCGCACTTTAGAGACTTTGAGCTGTTTCAAACTGTCACACATTTTATTTTTAAAAGTGTATGTGAGCTCCTTTTATGTCGTCGGTCACGGATCGACCTTTGTTGCCAATCAAATTTTTTCAAAAAGACAAAATTCTCGCGACGCGTACATATTATTTTGAGTTGATAAATTATGTTAGCGAGCGGAATCGGTCTCTCGGTATCGAGATTGAATTTTTAAATTTCGGTCCGGAGAAGCCTACAAGACAGTGATTATCACCGTGGGGAAGACCTTTCTAACGGTCTTGCGACATTTCGACGGCAACGAAAATAGGTCAGCGCAAAACCAACGTCTATTTTCAAGTGCGTCCAATCCCACGGGGTTTCCCGCACAGGTAGCCTCGCGAGATTGTTATGCGTTTGCGTTCTGTACGTTTATAGCTGTGATATCATGAGATCAATGACCAAACAGATTCATATATATCTACTTCACAAATTAGGCGGGAAAAACTCTTTTATTCTTTTGTTTTTTATTAGCAACCAGCGAAGAAGTCTTCCACCGAACAGCGCGCGTCACCCCCCCTCTTTAGCGGCGACAGCCCAATCGGAATTTGGATACGCAGACTTCATTTCCTACCGTATTGCACATTTTTTGCAACCGTTGGGGCACACTTCAATGTTTGACTCAAATGAAGCTTGGCCATCATTAGCAATGAAAGTCCCTTGTCGCATAGGCAAGATTCCATAATAAAAAATATCTAGCCTCATTTCCAGAGACCGAAACGTGATATTGTAATTAATAGTCTTAAATTTTATCGCGCTTAGCGATCGGACAGAAACGAAAAATAGAAAAACAAAAGGATAGCATTTTTAAGAAGATGCGGGGGCGACTTTAGAACACTTCTCCCATATGTCTTTGGCACCTTGATGAGCTTGCGCTACCCTGTCCTTAAGATCTGGTCTTGTGAGACCGTGCTCAACCAATGTTGTGTGACAAGATTGTCCATTCTTTATAAGTTGGATGCAGCACTCATCGGTAACGTTAATGAGTTCGCTGGCGAATACAAAACCGTATATCTCCTGTCCACAGTAGAAAGTTAGACCTGACTTGCACGTTTTCACAAACGCACGATACCCTGGGTAAGGCTCTGGCGCGGTGTATCGGATATCCCTGTCCGCAAGACATGTCGCGACCAACAGCGTTATTGCGACCAAAAACATTGCCGAAACAGTATCGTTCCCCCTCTTCATTGTTACTTTTATTACTTTGAGAACAACACTTCTATAAGATAAGACGGGGGAGGATTCGGATTGACGATGACATCCATTCGTCAACCAACGTCAATTTATATGAGAGCAAATCCCAAAATTGATGTTAAACGTATTCCATGCCGAGAGTTTTGCTCCCTCATATTAATACCTTAAATGCTTTTTGGCCTCCTTTTGTGAAACTTGCAACCCGGGTATTAAATGACTTAAGCGGAAAGCACCTGGTTCTCTTATTGATTGATTAGTGGATGATCATGAAATACAAAAACAAATGCTAAACTAAAGGATATGCGGAAACGAAAATTGACCATAGTTTAACACACCAAAACAAAGTTAACCACGCCCGTCCCAGGGTGTCACGTTAAACTTGATTTTCTTCCCCTTTCCGTAGTTATACAAACTAGTCATCGGAACGATGTGACTTTGAGTGTTGAGTGGTTGAACTTTCTTCATATAACGTATATTATTTTGCAAGAATAGAATGACCGGCGCACTTTAGAGACTTTGAGCTGTTTCAAACTGTCACACATGTTATTTTTAAAAGTGTATGTGAGCTCCTTTTATGTCGTCGGTCACGGATCGACCTTTGTTGCCAATCAAATTTTTTCAAAAAGACAAAATTCTCGCGACGCGTACATATTATTTTGAGTTGATAAATTATGTTAGCGAGCGGAATCGGTCTCTCGGTATCGAGATTGAATTTTTAAATTTCGGTCCGGAGAAGCCTACAAGACAGTGATTATCACCGTGGGGAAGACCTTTCTAACGGTCTTGCGACATTTCGACGGCAACGAAAATAGGTCAGCGCAAAACCAACGTCTATTTTCAAGTGCGTCCAATCCCACGGGGTTTCCCGCACAGGTAGCCTCGCGAGATTGTTATGCGTTTGCGTTCTGTACGTTTATAGCAGTGATATCATGAGATCAATGACCAAACAGATTCATATATATCTACTTCACAAATTAGGCGGGAAAAACTCTTTTATTCTTTTGTTTTTTATTAGCAACCAGCGAACAAGTCTTCCACCGAACAGCGCGCGTCACCCCCCCTCTTTAGCGGCGACAGCCCAATCGGAATTTGGATACGCAGACTTCATTTCCTACCGTATTGCACATTTTTTGCAACCGTTGGGGCACACTTCAATGTTTGACTCAAATGAAGCTTGGCCATCATTAGCAATGAAAGTCCCTTGTCGCATAGGCAAGATTCCATAATAAAAAATATCTAGCCTCATTTCCAGAGACCGAAACGTGATATTGTAATTAATAGTCTTAAATTTTATCGCGCTTAGCGATCGGACAGAAACGAAAAATAGAAAAACAAAAGGATAGCATTTTTAAGAAGATGCGGGGGCGACTTTAGAACACTTCTCCCATATGTCTTTGGCACCTTGATGAGCTTGCGCTACCCTGTCCTTAAGATCTGGTCTTGTGAGACCGTGCTCAACCAATGTTGTGTGACAAGATTGTCCATTCTTTATAAGTTGGATGCAGCACTCATCGGTAACGTTAATGAGTTCGCTGGCGAATACAAAACCGTATATCTCCTGTCCACAGTAGAAAGTTAGACCTGACTTGCACGTTTTCACAAACGCACGATACCCTGGGTAAGGCTCTGGCGCGGTGTATCGGATATCCCTGTCCGCAAGACATGTCGCGACCAACAGCGTTATTGCGACCAAAAACATTGCCGAAACAGTATCGTTCCCCCTCTTCATTGTTACTTTTATTACTTTGAGAACAACACTTCTATAAGATAAGACGGGGGAGGATTCGGATTGACGATGACATCCATTCGTCAACCAACGTCAATTTATATGAGAGCAAATCCCAAAATTGATGTTAAACGTATTCCATGCCGAGAGTTTTGCTCCCTCATATTAATACCTTAAATGCTTTTTGGCCTCCTTTTGTGAAACTTGCAACCCGGGTATTAAATGACTTAAGCGGAAAGCACCTGGTTCTCTTATTGATTGATTAGTGGATGATCATGAAATACAAAAACAAATGCTAAACTAAAGGATATGCGGAAACGAAAATTGACCATAGTTTAACACACCAAAACAAAGTTAACCACGCCCGTCCCAGGGTGTCACGTTAAACTTGATTTTCTTCCCCTTTCCGTAGTTATACAAACTAGTCATCGGAACGATGTGACTTTGAGTGTTGAGTGGTTGAACTTTCTTCATATAACGTATATTATTTTGCAAGAATAGAATGACCGGCGCACTTTAGAGACTTTGAGCTGTTTCAAACTGTCACACATGTTATTTTTAAAAGTGTATGTGAGCTCCTTTTATGTCGTCGGTCACGGATCGACCTTTGTTGCCAATCAAATTTTTTCAAAAAGACAAAATTCTCGCTACGCGTACATATTATTTTGAGTTGATAAATTATGTTAGCGAGCCGAATCGGTCTCTCGGTATCGAGATTGAATTTTTAAATTTCGGTCCGGAGAAGCCTACAAGACAGTGATTATCACCGTGGGGAAGACCTTTCTAACGGTCTTGCGACATTTCGACGGCAACGAAAATAGGTCAGCGCAAAACCAACGTCTATTTTCAAGTGCGTCCAATCCCACGGGGTTTCCCGCACAGGTAGCCTCGCGAGATTGTTATGCGTTTGCGTTCTGTACGTTTATAGCTGTGATATCATGAGATCAATGACCAAACAGATTCATATATATCTACTTCACAAATTAGGCGGGAAAAACTCTTTTATTCTTTTGTTTTTTATTAGCAACCAGCGAACAAGTCTTCCACCGAACAGCGCGCGTCACCCCCCCTCTTTAGCGGCGACAGCCCAATCGGAATTTGGATACGCAGACTTCATTTCCTACCGTATTGCACATTTTTTGCAACCGTTGGGGCACACTTCAATGTTTGACTCAAATGAAGCTTGGCCATCATTAGCAATGAAAGTCCCTTGTCGCATAGGCAAGATTCCATAATAAAAAATATCTAGCCTCATTTCCAGAGACCGAAACGTGATATTGTAATTAATAGTCTTAAATTTTATCGCGCTTAGCGATCGGACAGAAACGAAAAATAGAAAAACAAAAGGATAGCATTTTTAAGAAGATGCGGGGGCGACTTTAGAACACTTCTCCCATATGTCTTTGGCACCTTGATGAGCTTGCGCTACCCTGTCCTTAAGATCTGGTCTTGTGAGACCGTGCTCAACCAATGTTGTGTGACAAGATTGTCCATTCTTTATAAGTTGGATGCAGCACTCATCGGTAACGTTAATGAGTTCGCTGGCGAATACAAAACCGTATATCTCCTGTCCACAGTAGAAAGTTAGACCTGACTTGCACGTTTTCACAAACGCACGATACCCTGGGTAAGGCTCTGGCGCGGTGTATCGGATATCCCTGTCCGCAAGACATGTCGCGACCAACAGCGTTATTGCGACCAAAAACATTGCCGAAACAGTATCGTTCCCCCTCTTCATTGTTACTTTTATTACTTTGAGAACAACACTTCTATAAGATAAGACGGGGGAGGATTCGGATTGACGATGACATCCATTCGTCAACCAACGTCAATTTATATGAGAGCAAATCCCAAAATTGATGTTAAACGTATTCCATGCCGAGAGTTTTGCTCCCTCATATTAATACCTTAAATGCTTTTTGGCCTCCTTTTGTGAAACTTGCAACCCGGGTATTAAATGACTTAAGCGGAAAGCACCTGGTTCTCTTATTGATTGATTAGTGGATGATCATGAAATACAAAAACAAATGCTAAACTAAAGGATATGCGGAAACGAAAATTGACCATAGTTTAACACACCAAAACAAAGTTAACCACGCCCGTCCCAGGGTGTCACGTTAAACTTGATTTTCTTCCCCTTTCCGTAGTTATACAAACTAGTCATCGGAACGATGTGACTTTGAGTGTTGAGTGGTTGAACTTTCTTCATATAACGTATATTATTTTGCAAGAATAGAATGACCGGCGCACTTTAGAGACTTTGAGCTGTTTCAAACTGTCACACATGTTATTTTTAAAAGTGTATGTGAGCTCCTTTTATGTCGTCGGTCACGGATCGACCTTTGTTGCCAATCAAATTTTTTCAAAAAGACAAAATTCTCGCGACGCGTACATATTATTTTGAGTTGATAAATTATGTTAGCGAGCCGAATCGGTCTCTCGGTATCGAGATTGAATTTTTAAATTTCGGTCCGGAGAAGCCTACAAGACAGTGATTATCACCGTGGGGAAGACCTTTCTAACGGTCTTGCGACATTTCGACGGCAACGAAAATAGGTCAGCGCAAAACCAACGTCTATTTTCAAGTGCGTCCAATCCCACGGGGTTTCCCGCACAGGTAGCCTCGCGAGATTGTTATGCGTTTGCGTTCTGTACGTTTATAGCTGTGATATCATGAGATCAATGACCAAACAGATTCATATATATCTACTTCACAAATTAGGCGGGAAAAACTCTTTTATTCTTTTGTTTTTTATTAGCAACCAGCGAACAAGTCTTCCACCGAACAGCGCGCGTCACCCCCCCTCTTTAGCGGCGACAGCCCAATCGGAATTTGGATACGCAGACTTCATTTCCTACCGTATTGCACATTTTTTGCAACCGTTGGGGCACACTTCAATGTTTGACTCAAATGAAGCTTGGCCATCATTAGCAATGAAAGTCCCTTGTCGCATAGGCAAGATTCCATAATAAAAAATATCTAGCCTCATTTCCAGAGACCGAAACGTGATATTGTAATTAATAGTCTTAAATTTTATCGCGCTTAGCGATCGGACAGAAACGAAAAATAGAAAAACAAAAGGATAGCATTTTTAAGAAGATGCGGGGGCGACTTTAGAACACTTCTCCCATATGTCTTTGGCACCTTGATGAGCTTGCGCTACCCTGTCCTTAAGATCTGGTCTTGTGAGACCGTGCTCAACCAATGTTGTGTGACAAGATTGTCCATTCTTTATAAGTTGGATGCAGCACTCATCGGTAACGTTAATGAGTTCGCTGGCGAATACAAAACCGTATATCTCCTGTCCACAGTAGAAAGTTAGACCTGACTTGCACGTTTTCACAAACGCACGATACCCTGGGTAAGGCTCTGGCGCGGTGTATCGGATATCCCTGTCCGCAAGACATGTCGCGACCAACAGCGTTATTGCGACCAAAAACATTGCCGAAACAGTATCGTTCCCCCTCTTCATTGTTACTTTTATTACTTTGAGAACAACACTTCTATAAGATAAGACGGGGGAGGATTCGGATTGACGATGACATCCATTCGTCAACCAACGTCAATTTATATGAGAGCAAATCCCAAAATTGATGTTAAACGTATTCCATGCCGAGAGTTTTGCTCCCTCATATTAATACCTTAAATGCTTTTTGGCCTCCTTTTGTGAAACTTGCAACCCGGGTATTAAATGACTTAAGCGGAAAGCACCTGGTTCTCTTATTGATTGATTAGTGGATGATCATGAAATACAAAAACAAATGCTAAACTAAAGGATATGCGGAAACGAAAATTGACCATAGTTTAACACACCAAAACAAAGTTAACCACGCCCGTCCCAGGGTGTCACGTTAAACTTGATTTTCTTCCCCTTTCCGTAGTTATACAAACTAGTCATCGGAACGATGTGACTTTGAGTGTTGAGTGGTTGAACTTTCTTCATATAACGTATATTATTTTGCAAGAATAGAATGACCGGCGCACTTTAGAGACTTTGAGCTGTTTCAAACTGTCACACATGTTATTTTTAAAAGTGTATGTGAGCTCCTTTTATGTCGTCGGTCACGGATCGACCTTTGTTGCCAATCAAATTTTTTCAAAAAGACAAAATTCTCGCGACGCGTACATATTATTTTGAGTTGATAAATTATGTTAGCGAGCGGAATCGGTCTCTCGGTATCGAGATTGAATTTTTAAATTTCGGTCCGGAGAAGCCTACAAGACAGTGATTATCACCGTGGGGAAGACCTTTCTAACGGTCTTGCGACATTTCGACGGCAACGAAAATAGGTCAGCGCAAAACCAACGTCTATTTTCAAGTGCGTCCAATCCCACGGGGTTTCCCGCACAGGTAGCCTCGCGAGATTGTTATGCGTTTGCGTTCTGTACGTTTATAGCAGTGATATCATGAGATCAATGACCAAACAGATTCATATATATCTACTTCACAAATTAGGCGGGAAAAACTCTTTTATTCTTTTGTTTTTTATTAGCAACCAGCGAAGAAGTCTTCCACCGAACAGCGCGCGTCACCCCCCCTCTTTAGCGGCGACAGCCCAATCGGAATTTGGATACGCAGACTTCATTTCCTACCGTATTGCACATTTTTTGCAACCGTTGGGGCACACTTCAATGTTTGACTCAAATGAAGCTTGGCCATCATTAGCAATGAAAGTCCCTTGTCGCATAGGCAAGATTCCATAATAAAAAATATCTAGCCTCATTTCCAGAGACCGAAACGTGATATTGTAATTAATAGTCTTAAATTTTATCGCGCTTAGCGATCGGACAGAAACGAAAAATAGAAAAACAAAAGGATAGCATTTTTAAGAAGATGCGGGGGCGACTTTAGAACACTTCTCCCATATGTCTTTGGCACCTTGATGAGCTTGCGCTACCCTGTCCTTAAGATCTGGTCTTGTGAGACCGTGCTCAACCAATGTTGTGTGACAAGATTGTCCATTCTTTATAAGTTGGATGCAGCACTCATCGGTAACGTTAATGAGTTCGCTGGCGAATACAAAACCGTATATCTCCTGTCCACAGTAGAAAGTTAGACCTGACTTGCACGTTTTCACAAACGCACGATACCCTGGGTAAGGCTCTGGCGCGGTGTATCGGATATCCCTGTCCGCAAGACATGTCGCGACCAACAGCGTTATTGCGACCAAAAACATTGCCGAAACAGTATCGTTCCCCCTCTTCATTGTTACTTTTATTACTTTGAGAACAACACTTCTATAAGATAAGACGGGGGAGGATTCGGATTGACGATGACATCCATTCGTCAACCAACGTCAATTTATATGAGAGCAAATCCCAAAATTGATGTTAAACGTATTCCATGCCGAGAGTTTTGCTCCCTCATATTAATACCTTAAATGCTTTTTGGCCTCCTTTTGTGAAACTTGCAACCCGGGTATTAAATGACTTAAGCGGAAAGCACCTGGTTCTCTTATTGATTGATTAGTGGATGATCATGAAATACAAAAACAAATGCTAAACTAAAGGATATGCGGAAACGAAAATTGACCATAGTTTAACACACCAAAACAAAGTTAACCACGCCCGTCCCAGGGTGTCACGTTAAACTTGATTTTCTTCCCCTTTCCGTAGTTATACAAACTAGTCATCGGAACGATGTGACTTTGAGTGTTGAGTGGTTGAACTTTCTTCATATAACGTATATTATTTTGCAAGAATAGAATGACCGGCGCACTTTAGAGACTTTGAGCTGTTTCAAACTGTCACACATGTTATTTTTAAAAGTGTATGTGAGCTCCTTTTATGTCGTCGGTCACGGATCGACCTTTGTTGCCAATCAAATTTTTTCAAAAAGACAAAATTCTCGCGACGCGTACATATTATTTTGAGTTGATAAATTATGTTAGCGAGCCGAATCGGTCTCTCGGTATCGAGATTGAATTTTTAAATTTCGGTCCGGAGAAGCCTACAAGACAGTGATTATCACCGTGGGGAAGACCTTTCTAACGGTCTTGCGACATTTCGACGGCAACGAAAATAGGTCAGCGCAAAACCAACGTCTATTTTCAAGTGCGTCCAATCCCACGGGGTTTCCCGCACAGGTAGCCTCGCGAGATTGTTATGCGTTTGCGTTCTGTACGTTTATAGCTGTGATATCATGAGATCAATGACCAAACAGATTCATATATATCTACTTCACAAATTAGGCGGGAAAAACTCTTTTATTCTTTTGTTTTTTATTAGCAACCAGCGAACAAGTCTTCCACCGAACAGCGCGCGTCACCCCCCCTCTTTAGCGGCGACAGCCCAATCGGAATTTGGATACGCAGACTTCATTTCCTACCGTATTGCACATTTTTTGCAACCGTTGGGGCACACTTCAATGTTTGACTCAAATGAAGCTTGGCCATCATTAGCAATGAAAGTCCCTTGTCGCATAGGCAAGATTCCATAATAAAAAATATCTAGCCTCATTTCCAGAGACCGAAACGTGATATTGTAATTAATAGTCTTAAATTTTATCGCGCTTAGCGATCGGACAGAAACGAAAAATAGAAAAACAAAAGGATAGCATTTTTAAGAAGATGCGGGGGCGACTTTAGAACACTTCTCCCATATGTCTTTGGCACCTTGATGAGCTTGCGCTACCCTGTCCTTAAGATCTGGTCTTGTGAGACCGTGCTCAACCAATGTTGTGTGACAAGATTGTCCATTCTTTATAAGTTGGATGCAGCACTCATCGGTAACGTTAATGAGTTCGCTGGCGAATACAAAACCGTATATCTCCTGTCCACAGTAGAAAGTTAGACCTGACTTGCACGTTTTCACAAACGCACGATACCCTGGGTAAGGCTCTGGCGCGGTGTATCGGATATCCCTGTCCGCAAGACATGTCGCGACCAACAGCGTTATTGCGACCAAAAACATTGCCGAAACAGTATCGTTCCCCCTCTTCATTGTTACTTTTATTACTTTGAGAACAACACTTCTATAAGATAAGACGGGGGAGGATTCGGATTGACGATGACATCCATTCGTCAACCAACGTCAATTTATATGAGAGCAAATCCCAAAATTGATGTTAAACGTATTCCATGCCGAGAGTTTTGCTCCCTCATATTAATACCTTAAATGCTTTTTGGCCTCCTTTTGTGAAACTTGCAACCCGGGTATTAAATGACTTAAGCGGAAAGCACCTGGTTCTCTTATTGATTGATTAGTGGATGATCATGAAATACAAAAACAAATGCTAAACTAAAGGATATGCGGAAACGAAAATTGACCATAGTTTAACACACCAAAACAAAGTTAACCACGCCCGTCCCAGGGTGTCACGTTAAACTTGATTTTCTTCCCCTTTCCGTAGTTATACAAACTAGTCATCGGAACGATGTGACTTTGAGTGTTGAGTGGTTGAACTTTCTTCATATAACGTATATTATTTTGCAAGAATAGAATGACCGGCGCACTTTAGAGACTTTGAGCTGTTTCAAACTGTCACACATGTTATTTTTAAAAGTGTATGTGAGCTCCTTTTATGTCGTCGGTCACGGATCGACCTTTGTTGCCAATCAAATTTTTTCAAAAAGACAAAATTCTCGCGACGCGTACATATTATTTTGAGTTGATAAATTATGTTAGCGAGCCGAATCGGTCTCTCGGTATCGAGATTGAATTTTTAAATTTCGGTCCGGAGAAGCCTACAAGACAGTGATTATCACCGTGGGGAAGACCTTTCTAACGGTCTTGCGACATTTCGACGGCAACGAAAATAGGTCAGCGCAAAACCAACGTCTATTTTCAAGTGCGTCCAATCCCACGGGGTTTCCCGCACAGGTAGCCTCGCGAGATTGTTATGCGTTTGCGTTCTGTACGTTTATAGCTGTGATATCATGAGATCAATGACCAAACAGATTCATATATATCTACTTCACAAATTAGGCGGGAAAAACTCTTTTATTCTTTTGTTTTTTATTAGCAACCAGCGAACAAGTCTTCCACCGAACAGCGCGCGTCACCCCCCCTCTTTAGCGGCGACAGCCCAATCGGAATTTGGATACGCAGACTTCATTTCCTACCGTATTGCACATTTTTTGCAACCGTTGGGGCACACTTCAATGTTTGACTCAAATGAAGCTTGGCCATCATTAGCAATGAAAGTCCCTTGTCGCATAGGCAAGATTCCATAATAAAAAATATCTAGCCTCATTTCCAGAGACCGAAACGTGATATTGTAATTAATAGTCTTAAATTTTATCGCGCTTAGCGATCGGACAGAAACGAAAAATAGAAAAACAAAAGGATAGCATTTTTAAGAAGATGCGGGGGCGACTTTAGAACACTTCTCCCATATGTCTTTGGCACCTTGATGAGCTTGCGCTACCCTGTCCTTAAGATCTGGTCTTGTGAGACCGTGCTCAACCAATGTTGTGTGACAAGATTGTCCATTCTTTATAAGTTGGATGCAGCACTCATCGGTAACGTTAATGAGTTCGCTGGCGAATACAAAACCGTATATCTCCTGTCCACAGTAGAAAGTTAGACCTGACTTGCACGTTTTCACAAACGCACGATACCCTGGGTAAGGCTCTGGCGCGGTGTATCGGATATCCCTGTCCGCAAGACATGTCGCGACCAACAGCGTTATTGCGACCAAAAACATTGCCGAAACAGTATCGTTCCCCCTCTTCATTGTTACTTTTATTACTTTGAGAACAACACTTCTATAAGATAAGACGGGGGAGGATTCGGATTGACGATGACATCCATTCGTCAACCAACGTCAATTTATATGAGAGCAAATCCCAAAATTGATGTTAAACGTATTCCATGCCGAGAGTTTTGCTCCCTCATATTAATACCTTAAATGCTTTTTGGCCTCCTTTTGTGAAACTTGCAACCCGGGTATTAAATGACTTAAGCGGAAAGCACCTGGTTCTCTTATTGATTGATTAGTGGATGATCATGAAATACAAAAACAAATGCTAAACTAAAGGATATGCGGAAACGAAAATTGACCATAGTTTAACACACCAAAACAAAGTTAACCACGCCCGTCCCAGGGTGTCACGTTAAACTTGATTTTCTTCCCCTTTCCGTAGTTATACAAACTAGTCATCGGAACGATGTGACTTTGAGTGTTGAGTGGTTGAACTTTCTTCATATAACGTATATTATTTTGCAAGAATAGAATGACCGGCGCACTTTAGAGACTTTGAGCTGTTTCAAACTGTCACACATGTTATTTTTAAAAGTGTATGTGAGCTCCTTTTATGTCGTCGGTCACGGATCGACCTTTGTTGCCAATCAAATTTTTTCAAAAAGACAAAATTCTCGCGACGCGTACATATTATTTTGAGTTGATAAATTATGTTAGCGAGCCGAATCGGTCTCTCGGTATCGAGATTGAATTTTTAAATTTCGGTCCGGAGAAGCCTACAAGACAGTGATTATCACCGTGGGGAAGACCTTTCTAACGGTCTTGCGACATTTCGACGGCAACGAAAATAGGTCAGCGCAAAACCAACGTCTATTTTCAAGTGCGTCCAATCCCACGGGGTTTCCCGCACAGGTAGCCTCGCGAGATTGTTATGCGTTTGCGTTCTGTACGTTTATAGCTGTGATATCATGAGATCAATGACCAAACAGATTCATATATATCTACTTCACAAATTAGGCGGGAAAAACTCTTTTATTCTTTTGTTTTTTATTAGCAACCAGCGAACAAGTCTTCCACCGAACAGCGCGCGTCACCCCCCCTCTTTAGCGGCGACAGCCCAATCGGAATTTGGATACGCAGACTTCATTTCCTACCGTATTGCACATTTTTTGCAACCGTTGGGGCACACTTCAATGTTTGACTCAAATGAAGCTTGGCCATCATTAGCAATGAAAGTCCCTTGTCGCATAGGCAAGATTCCATAATAAAAAATATCTAGCCTCATTTCCAGAGACCGAAACGTGATATTGTAATTAATAGTCTTAAATTTTATCGCGCTTAGCGATCGGACAGAAACGAAAAATAGAAAAACAAAAGGATAGCATTTTTAAGAAGATGCGGGGGCGACTTTAGAACACTTCTCCCATATGTCTTTGGCACCTTGATGAGCTTGCGCTACCCTGTCCTTAAGATCTGGTCTTGTGAGACCGTGCTCAACCAATGTTGTGTGACAAGATTGTCCATTCTTTATAAGTTGGATGCAGCACTCATCGGTAACGTTAATGAGTTCGCTGGCGAATACAAAACCGTATATCTCCTGTCCACAGTAGAAAGTTAGACCTGACTTGCACGTTTTCACAAACGCACGATACCCTGGGTAAGGCTCTGGCGCGGTGTATCGGATATCCCTGTCCGCAAGACATGTCGCGACCAACAGCGTTATTGCGACCAAAAACATTGCCGAAACAGTATCGTTCCCCCTCTTCATTGTTACTTTTATTACTTTGAGAACAACACTTCTATAAGATAAGACGGGGGAGGATTCGGATTGACGATGACATCCATTCGTCAACCAACGTCAATTTATATGAGAGCAAATCCCAAAATTGATGTTAAACGTATTCCATGCCGAGAGTTTTGCTCCCTCATATTAATACCTTAAATGCTTTTTGGCCTCCTTTTGTGAAACTTGCAACCCGGGTATTAAATGACTTAAGCGGAAAGCACCTGGTTCTCTTATTGATTGATTAGTGGATGATCATGAAATACAAAAACAAATGCTAAACTAAAGGATATGCGGAAACGAAAATTGACCATAGTTTAACACACCAAAACAAAGTTAACCACGCCCGTCCCAGGGTGTCACGTTAAACTTGATTTTCTTCCCCTTTCCGTAGTTATACAAACTAGTCATCGGAACGATGTGACTTTGAGTGTTGAGTGGTTGAACTTTCTTCATATAACGTATATTATTTTGCAAGAATAGAATGACCGGCGCACTTTAGAGACTTTGAGCTGTTTCAAACTGTCACACATGTTATTTTTAAAAGTGTATGTGAGCTCCTTTTATGTCGTCGGTCACGGATCGACCTTTGTTGCCAATCAAATTTTTTCAAAAAGACAAAATTCTCGCGACGCGTACATATTATTTTGAGTTGATAAATTATGTTAGCGAGCCGAATCGGTCTCTCGGTATCGAGATTGAATTTTTAAATTTCGGTCCGGAGAAGCCTACAAGACAGTGATTATCACCGTGGGGAAGACCTTTCTAACGGTCTTGCGACATTTCGACGGCAACGAAAATAGGTCAGCGCAAAACCAACGTCTATTTTCAAGTGCGTCCAATCCCACGGGGTTTCCCGCACAGGTAGCCTCGCGAGATTGTTATGCGTTTGCGTTCTGTACGTTTATAGCTGTGATATCATGAGATCAATGACCAAACAGATTCATATATATCTACTTCACAAATTAGGCGGGAAAAACTCTTTTATTCTTTTGTTTTTTATTAGCAACCAGCGAACAAGTCTTCCACCGAACAGCGCGCGTCACCCCCCCTCTTTAGCGGCGACAGCCCAATCGGAATTTGGATACGCAGACTTCATTTCCTACCGTATTGCACATTTTTTGCAACCGTTGGGGCACACTTCAATGTTTGACTCAAATGAAGCTTGGCCATCATTAGCAATGAAAGTCCCTTGTCGCATAGGCAAGATTCCATAATAAAAAATATCTAGCCTCATTTCCAGAGACCGAAACGTGATATTGTAATTAATAGTCTTAAATTTTATCGCGCTTAGCGATCGGACAGAAACGAAAAATAGAAAAACAAAAGGATAGCATTTTTAAGAAGATGCGGGGGCGACTTTAGAACACTTCTCCCATATGTCTTTGGCACCTTGATGAGCTTGCGCTACCCTGTCCTTAAGATCTGGTCTTGTGAGACCGTGCTCAACCAATGTTGTGTGACAAGATTGTCCATTCTTTATAAGTTGGATGCAGCACTCATCGGTAACGTTAATGAGTTCGCTGGCGAATACAAAACCGTATATCTCCTGTCCACAGTAGAAAGTTAGACCTGACTTGCACGTTTTCACAAACGCACGATACCCTGGGTAAGGCTCTGGCGCGGTGTATCGGATATCCCTGTCCGCAAGACATGTCGCGACCAACAGCGTTAATGCGACCAAAAACATTGCCGAAACAGTATCGTTCCCCCTCTTCATTGTTACTTTTATTACTTTGAGAACAACACTTCTATAAGATAAGACGGGGGAGGATTCGGATTGACGATGAATCCATTCGTCAACCAACGTCAATTTATATGAGAGCAAATCCCAAAATTGATGTTAAACGTATTCCATGCCGAGAGTTTTGCCCCCTCATATTAATACCTTAAATGCTTTTTGGCCTCCTTTTGTGAAACTTGCAACCCGGGTATTAAATGACTTAAGCGGAAAGCACCTGGTTCTCTTATTGATTGATTAGTGGATGATCATGAAATACAAAAACAAATGCTAAACTAAAGGATATGCGGAAACGAAAATTGACCATAGTTTAACACACCAAAACAAAGTTAACCACGCCCGTCCCAGGGTGTCACGTTAAACTTGATTTTCTTCCCCTTTCCGTAGTTATACAAACTAGTCATCGGAACGATGTGACTTTGAGTGTTGAGTGGTTGAACTTTCTTCATATAACGTATATTATTTTGCAAGAATAGAATGACCGGCGCACTTTAGAGACTTTGAGCTGTTTCAAACTGTCACACATGTTATTTTTAAAAGTGTATGTGAGCTCCTTTTATGTCGTCGGTCACGGATCGACCTTTGTTGCCAATCAAATTTTTTCAAAAAGACAAAATTCTCGCGACGCGTACATATTATTTTGAGTTGATAAATTATGTTAGCGAGCCGAATCGGTCTCTCGGTATCGAGATTGAATTTTTAAATTTCGGTCCGGAGAAGCCTACAAGACAGTGATTATCACCGTGGGGAAGACCTTTCTAACGGTCTTGCGACATTTCGACGGCAACGAAAATAGGTCAGCGCAAAACCAACGTCTATTTTCAAGTGCGTCCAATCCCACGGGGTTTCCCGCACAGGTAGCCTCGCGAGATTGTTATGCGTTTGCGTTCTGTACGTTTATAGCTGTGATATCATGAGATCAATGACCAAACAGATTCATATATATCTACTTCACAAATTAGGCGGGAAAAACTCTTTTATTCTTTTGTTTTTTATTAGCAACCAGCGAACAAGTCTTCCACCGAACAGCGCGCGTCACCCCCCCTCTTTAGCGGCGACAGCCCAATCGGAATTTGGATACGCAGACTTCATTTCCTACCGTATTGCACATTTTTTGCAACCGTTGGGGCACACTTCAATGTTTGACTCAAATGAAGCTTGGCCATCATTAGCAATGAAAGTCCCTTGTCGCATAGGCAAGATTCCATAATAAAAAATATCTAGCCTCATTTCCAGAGACCGAAACGTGATATTGTAATTAATAGTCTTAAATTTTATCGCGCTTAGCGATCGGACAGAAACGAAAAATAGAAAAACAAAAGGATAGCATTTTTAAGAAGATGCGGGGGCGACTTTAGAACACTTCTCCCATATGTCTTTGGCACCTTGATGAGCTTGCGCTACCCTGTCCTTAAGATCTGGTCTTGTGAGACCGTGCTCAACCAATGTTGTGTGACAAGATTGTCCATTCTTTATAAGTTGGATGCAGCACTCATCGGTAACGTTAATGAGTTCGCTGGCGAATACAAAACCGTATATCTCCTGTCCACAGTAGAAAGTTAGACCTGACTTGCACGTTTTCACAAACGCACGATACCCTGGGTAAGGCTCTGGCGCGGTGTATCGGATATCCCTGTCCGCAAGACATGTCGCGACCAACAGCGTTAATGCGACCAAAAACATTGCCGAAACAGTATCGTTCCCCCTCTTCATTGTTACTTTTATTACTTTGAGAACAACACTTCTATAAGATAAGACGGGGGAGGATTCGGATTGACGATGAATCCATTCGTCAACCAACGTCAATTTATATGAGAGCAAATCCCAAAATTGATGTTAAACGTATTCCATGCCGAGAGTTTTGCCCCCTCATATTAATACCTTAAATGCTTTTTGGCCTCCTTTTGTGAAACTTGCAACCCGGGTATTAAATGACTTAAGCGGAAAGCACCTGGTTCTCTTATTGATTGATTAGTGGATGATCATGAAATACAAAAACAAATGCTAAACTAAAGGATATGCGGAAACGAAAATTGACCATAGTTTAACACACCAAAACAAAGTTAACCACGCCCGTCCCAGGGTGTCACGTTAAACTTGATTTTCTTCCCCTTTCCGTAGTTATACAAACTAGTCATCGGAACGATGTGACTTTGAGTGTTGAGTGGTTGAACTTTCTTCATATAACGTATATTATTTTGCAAGAATAGAATGACCGGCGCACTTTAGAGACTTTGAGCTGTTTCAAACTGTCACACATGTTATTTTTAAAAGTGTATGTGAGCTCCTTTTATGTCGTCGGTCACGGATCGACCTTTGTTGCCAATCAAATTTTTTCAAAAAGACAAAATTCTCGCGACGCGTACATATTATTTTGAGTTGATAAATTATGTTAGCGAGCCGAATCGGTCTCTCGGTATCGAGATTGAATTTTTAAATTTCGGTCCGGAGAAGCCTACAAGACAGTGATTATCACCGTGGGGAAGACCTTTCTAACGGTCTTGCGACATTTCGACGGCAACGAAAATAGGTCAGCGCAAAACCAACGTCTATTTTCAAGTGCGTCCAATCCCACGGGGTTTCCCGCACAGGTAGCCTCGCGAGATTGTTATGCGTTTGCGTTCTGTACGTTTATAGCTGTGATATCATGAGATCAATGACCAAACAGATTCATATATATCTACTTCACAAATTAGGCGGGAAAAACTCTTTTATTCTTTTGTTTTTTATT
Organism: Dillenia suffruticosa; assembly: GCA_033439265.1. Taxonomy (NCBI): domain Eukaryota; kingdom Viridiplantae; phylum Streptophyta; class Magnoliopsida; order Dilleniales; family Dilleniaceae; genus Dillenia; species Dillenia suffruticosa. The sequence goes on from JAVTVX010000001.1 coordinate 16,721,568, forward strand.
AGCAACCAGCGAACAAGTCTTCCACCGAACAGCGCGCGTCACCCCCCCTCTTTAGCGGCGACAGCCCAATCGGAATTTGGATACGCAGACTTCATTTCCTACCGTATTGCACATTTTTTGCAACCGTTGGGGCACACTTCAATGTTTGACTCAAATGAAGCTTGGCCATCATTAGCAATGAAAGTCCCTTGTCGCATAGGCAAGATTCCATAATAAAAAATATCTAGCCTCATTTCCAGAGACCGAAACGTGATATTGTAATTAATAGTCTTAAATTTTATCGCGCTTAGCGATCGGACAGAAACGAAAAATAGAAAAACAAAAGGATAGCATTTTTAAGAAGATGCGGGGGCGACTTTAGAACACTTCTCCCATATGTCTTTGGCACCTTGATGAGCTTGCGCTACCCTGTCCTTAAGATCTGGTCTTGTGAGACCGTGCTCAACCAATGTTGTGTGACAAGATTGTCCATTCTTTATAAGTTGGATGCAGCACTCATCGGTAACGTTAATGAGTTCGCTGGCGAATACAAAACCGTATATCTCCTGTCCACAGTAGAAAGTTAGACCTGACTTGCACGTTTTCACAAACGCACGATACCCTGGGTAAGGCTCTGGCGCGGTGTATCGGATATCCCTGTCCGCAAGACATGTCGCGACCAACAGCGTTAATGCGACCAAAAACATTGCCGAAACAGTATCGTTCCCCCTCTTCATTGTTACTTTTATTACTTTGAGAACAACACTTCTATAAGATAAGACGGGGGAGGATTCGGATTGACGATGACATCCATTCGTCAACCAACGTCAATTTATATGAGAGCAAATCCCAAAATTGATGTTAAACGTATTCCATGCCGAGAGTTTTGCCCCCTCATATTAATACCTTAAATGCTTTTTGGCCTCCTTTTGTGAAACTTGCAACCCGGGTATTAAATGACTTAAGCGGAAAGCACCTGGTTCTCTTATTGATTGATTAGTGGATGATCATGAAATACAAAAACAAATGCTAAACTAAAGGATATGCGGAAACGAAAATTGACCATAGTTTAACACACCAAAACAAAGTTAACCACGCCCGTCCCAGGGTGTCACGTTAAACTTGATTTTCTTCCCCTTTCCGTAGTTATACAAACTAGTCATCGGAACGATGTGACTTTGAGTGTTGAGTGGTTGAACTTTCTTCATATAACGTATATTATTTTGCAAGAATAGAATGACCGGCGCACTTTAGAGACTTTGAGCTGTTTCAAACTGTCACACATGTTATTTTTAAAAGTGTATGTGAGCTCCTTTTATGTCGTCGGTCACGGATCGACCTTTGTTGCCAATCAAATTTTTTCAAAAAGACAAAATTCTCGCGACGCGTACATATTATTTTGAGTTGATAAATTATGTTAGCGAGCCGAATCGGTCTCTCGGTATCGAGATTGAATTTTTAAATTTCGGTCCGGAGAAGCCTACAAGACAGTGATTATCACCGTGGGGAAGACCTTTCTAACGGTCTTGCGACATTTCGACGGCAACGAAAATAGGTCAGCGCAAAACCAACGTCTATTTTCAAGTGCGTCCAATCCCACGGGGTTTCCCGCACAGGTAGCCTCGCGAGATTGTTATGCGTTTGCGTTCTGTACGTTTATAGCTGTGATATCATGAGATCAATGACCAAACAGATTCATATATATCTACTTCACAAATTAGGCGGGAAAAACTCTTTTATTCTTTTGTTTTTTATTAGCAACCAGCGAACAAGTCTTCCACCGAACAGCGCGCGTCACCCCCCCTCTTTAGCGGCGACAGCCCAATCGGAATTTGGATACGCAGACTTCATTTCCTACCGTATTGCACATTTTTTGCAACCGTTGGGGCACACTTCAATGTTTGACTCAAATGAAGCTTGGCCATCATTAGCAATGAAAGTCCCTTGTCGCATAGGCAAGATTCCATAATAAAAAATATCTAGCCTCATTTCCAGAGACCGAAACGTGATATTGTAATTAATAGTCTTAAATTTTATCGCGCTTAGCGATCGGACAGAAACGAAAAATAGAAAAACAAAAGGATAGCATTTTTAAGAAGATGCGGGGGCGACTTTAGAACACTTCTCCCATATGTCTTTGGCACCTTGATGAGCTTGCGCTACCCTGTCCTTAAGATCTGGTCTTGTGAGACCGTGCTCAACCAATGTTGTGTGACAAGATTGTCCATTCTTTATAAGTTGGATGCAGCACTCATCGGTAACGTTAATGAGTTCGCTGGCGAATACAAAACCGTATATCTCCTGTCCACAGTAGAAAGTTAGACCTGACTTGCACGTTTTCACAAACGCACGATACCCTGGGTAAGGCTCTGGCGCGGTGTATCGGATATCCCTGTCCGCAAGACATGTCGCGACCAACAGCGTTAATGCGACCAAAAACATTGCCGAAACAGTATCGTTCCCCCTCTTCATTGTTACTTTTATTACTTTGAGAACAACACTTCTATAAGATAAGACGGGGGAGGATTCGGATTGACGATGACATCCATTCGTCAACCAACGTCAATTTATATGAGAGCAAATCCCAAAATTGATGTTAAACGTATTCCATGCCGAGAGTTTTGCCCCCTCATATTAATACCTTAAATGCTTTTTGGCCTCCTTTTGTGATACTTGCAACCCGGGTATTAAATGACTTAAGCGGAAAGCACCTGGTTCTCTTATTGATTGATTAGTGGATGATCATGAAATACAAAAACAAATGCTAAACTAAAGGATATGCGGAAACGAAAATTGACCATAGTTTAACACACCAAAACAAAGTTAACCACGCCCGTCCCAGGGTGTCACGTTAAACTTGATTTTCTTCCCCTTTCCGTAGTTATACAAACTAGTCATCGGAACGATGTGACTTTGAGTGTTGAGTGGTTGAACTTTCTTCATATAACGTATATTATTTTGCAAGAATAGAATGACCGGCGCACTTTAGAGACTTTGAGCTGTTTCAAACTGTCACACATGTTATTTTTAAAAGTGTATGTGAGCTCCTTTTATGTCGTCGGTCACGGATCGACCTTTGTTGCCAATCAAATTTTTTCAAAAAGACAAAATTCTCGCGACGCGTACATATTATTTTGAGTTGATAAATTATGTTAGCGAGCCGAATCGGTCTCTCGGTATCGAGATTGAATTTTTAAATTTCGGTCCGGAGAAGCCTACAAGACAGTGATTATCACCGTGGGGAAGACCTTTCTAACGGTCTTGCGACATTTCGACGGCAACGAAAATAGGTCAGCGCAAAACCAACGTCTATTTTCAAGTGCGTCCAATCCCACGGGGTTTCCCGCACAGGTAGCCTCGCGAGATTGTTATGCGTTTGCGTTCTGTACGTTTATAGCTGTGATATCATGAGATCAATGACCAAACAGATTCATATATATCTACTTCACAAATTAGGCGGGAAAAACTCTTTTATTCTTTTGTTTTTTATTAGCAACCAGCGAACAAGTCTTCCACCGAACAGCGCGCGTCACCCCCCCTCTTTAGCGGCGACAGCCCAATCGGAATTTGCACACGCAGACTTCATTTCCTACCGTATTGCACATTTTTTGCAACCGTTGGGGCACACTTCAATGTTTGACTCAAATGAAGCTTGGCCATCATTAGCAATGAAAGTCCCTTGTCGCATAGGCAAGATTCCATAATAAAAAATATCTAGCCTCATTTCCAGAGACCGAAACGTGATATTGTAATTAATAGTCTTAAATTTTATCGCGCTTAGCGATCGGACAGAAACGAAAAATAGAAAAACAAAAGGATAGCATTTTTAAGAAGATGCGGGGGCGACTTTAGAACACTTCTCCCATATGTCTTTGGCACCTTGATGAGCTTGCGCTACCCTGTCCTTAAGATCTGGTCTTGTGAGACCGTGCTCAACCAATGTTGTGTGACAAGATTGTCCATTCTTTATAAGTTGGATGCAGCACTCATCGGTAACGTTAATGAGTTCGCTGGCGAATACAAAACCGTATATCTCCTGTCCACAGTAGAAAGTTAGACCTGACTTGCACGTTTTCACAAACGCACGATACCCTGGGTAAGGCTCTGGCGCGGTGTATCGGATATCCCTGTCCGCAAGACATGTCGCGACCAACAGCGTTAATGCGACCAAAAACATTGCCGAAACAGTATCGTTCCCCCTCTTCATTGTTACTTTTATTACTTTGAGAACAACACTTCTATAAGATAAGACGGGGGAGGATTCGGATTGACGATGACATCCATTCGTCAACCAACGTCAATTTATATGAGAGCAAATCCCAAAATTGATGTTAAACGTATTCCATGCCGAGAGTTTTGCCCCCTCATATTAATACCTTAAATGCTTTTTGGCCTCCTTTTGTGATACTTGCAACCCGGGTATTAAATGACTTAAGCGGAAAGCACCTGGTTCTCTTATTGATTGATTAGTGGATGATCATGAAATACAAAAACAAATGCTAAACTAAAGGATATGCGGAAACGAAAATTGACCATAGTTTAACACACCAAAACAAAGTTAACCACGCTCGTCCCAGGGTGTCACGTTAAACTTGATTTTCTTCCCCTTTCCGTAGTTATACAAACTAGTCATCGGAACGATGTGACTTTGAGTGTTGAGTGGTTGAACTTTCTTCATATAACGTATATTATTTTGCAAGAATAGAATGACCGGCGCACTTTAGAGACTTTGAGCTGTTTCAAACTGTCACACATGTTATTTTTAAAAGTGTATGTGAGCTCCTTTTATGTCGTCGGTCACGGATCGACCTTTGTTGCCAATCAAATTTTTTCAAAAAGACAAAATTCTCGCGACGCGTACATATTATTTTGAGTTGATAAATTATGTTAGCGAGCCGAATCGGTCTCTCGGTATCGAGATTGAATTTTTAAATTTCGGTCCGGAGAAGCCTACAAGACAGTGATTATCACCGTGGGGAAGACCTTTCTAACGGTCTTGCGACATTTCGACGGCAACGAAAATAGGTCAGCGCAAAACCAACGTCTATTTTCAAGTGCGTCCAATCCCACGGGGTTTCCCGCACAGGTAGCCTCGCGAGATTGTTATGCGTTTGCGTTCTGTACGTTTATAGCTGTGATATCATGAGATCAATGACCAAACAGATTCATATATATCTACTTCACAAATTAGGCGGGAAAAACTCTTTTATTCTTTTGTTTTTTATTAGCAACCAGCGAACAAGTCTTCCACCGAACAGCGCGCGTCACCCCCCCTCTTTAGCGGCGACAGCCCAATCGGAATTTGGATACGCAGACTTCATTTCCTACCGTATTGCACATTTTTTGCAACCGTTGGGGCACACTTCAATGTTTGACTCAAATGAAGCTTGGCCATCATTAGCAATGAAAGTCCCTTGTCGCATAGGCAAGATTCCATAATAAAAAATATCTAGCCTCATTTCCAGAGACCGAAACGTGATATTGTAATTAATAGTCTTAAATTTTATCGCGCTTAGCGATCGGACAGAAACGAAAAATAGAAAAACAAAAGGATAGCATTTTTAAGAAGATGCGGGGGCGACTTTAGAACACTTCTCCCATATGTCTTTGGCACCTTGATGAGCTTGCGCTACCCTGTCCTTAAGATCTGGTCTTGTGAGACCGTGCTCAACCAATGTTGTGTGACAAGATTGTCCATTCTTTATAAGTTGGATGCAGCACTCATCGGTAACGTTAATGAGTTCGCTGGCGAATACAAAACCGTATATCTCCTGTCCACAGTAGAAAGTTAGACCTGACTTGCACGTTTTCACAAACGCACGATACCCTGGGTAAGGCTCTGGCGCGGTGTATCGGATATCCCTGTCCGCAAGACATGTCGCGACCAACAGCGTTAATGCGACCAAAAACATTGCCGAAACAGTATCGTTCCCCCTCTTCATTGTTACTTTTATTACTTTGAGAACAACACTTCTATAAGATAAGACGGGGGAGGATTCGGATTGACGATGACATCCATTCGTCAACCAACGTCAATTTATATGAGAGCAAATCCCAAAATTGATGTTAAACGTATTCCATGCCGAGAGTTTTGCCCCCTCATATTAATACCTTAAATGCTTTTTGGCCTCCTTTTGTGATACTTGCAACCCGGGTATTAAATGACTTAAGCGGAAAGCACCTGGTTCTCTTATTGATTGATTAGTGGATGATCATGAAATACAAAAACAAATGCTAAACTAAAGGATATGCGGAAACGAAAATTGACCATAGTTTAACACACCAAAACAAAGTTAACCACGCTCGTCCCAGGGTGTCACGTTAAACTTGATTTTCTTCCCCTTTCCGTAGTTATACAAACTAGTCATCGGAACGATGTGACTTTGAGTGTTGAGTGGTTGAACTTTCTTCATATAACGTATATTATTTTGCAAGAATAGAATGACCGGCGCACTTTAGAGACTTTGAGCTGTTTCAAACTGTCACACATGTTATTTTTAAAAGTGTATGTGAGCTCCTTTTATGTCGTCGGTCACGGATCGACCTTTGTTGCCAATCAAATTTTTTCAAAAAGACAAAATTCTCGCGACGCGTACATATTATTTTGAGTTGATAAATTATGTTAGCGAGCCGAATCGGTCTCTCGGTATCGAGATTGAATTTTTAAATTTCGGTCCGGAGAAGCCTACAAGACAGTGATTATCACCGTGGGGAAGACCTTTCTAACGGTCTTGCGACATTTCGACGGCAACGAAAATAGGTCAGCGCAAAACCAACGTCTATTTTCAAGTGCGTCCAATCCCACGGGGTTTCCCGCACAGGTAGCCTCGCGAGATTGTTATGCGTTTGCGTTCTGTACGTTTATAGCTGTGATATCATGAGATCAATGACCAAACAGATTCATATATATCTACTTCACAAATTAGGCGGGAAAAACTCTTTTATTCTTTTGTTTTTTATTAGCAACCAGCGAACAAGTCTTCCACCGAACAGCGCGCGTCACCCCCCCTCTTTAGCGGCGACAGCCCAATCGGAATTTGCACACGCAGACTTCATTTCCTACCGTATTGCACATTTTTTGCAACCGTTGGGGCACACTTCAATGTTTGACTCAAATGAAGCTTGGCCATCATTAGCAATGAAAGTCCCTTGTCGCATAGGCAAGATTCCATAATAAAAAATATCTAGCCTCATTTCCAGAGACCGAAACGTGATATTGTAATTAATAGTCTTAAATTTTATCGCGCTTAGCGATCGGACAGAAACGAAAAATAGAAAAACAAAAGGATAGCATTTTTAAGAAGATGCGGGGGCGACTTTAGAACACTTCTCCCATATGTCTTTGGCACCTTGATGAGCTTGCGCTACCCTGTCCTTAAGATCTGGTCTTGTGAGACCGTGCTCAACCAATGTTGTGTGACAAGATTGTCCATTCTTTATAAGTTGGATGCAGCACTCATCGGTAACGTTAATGAGTTCGCTGGCGAATACAAAACCGTATATCTCCTGTCCACAGTAGAAAGTTAGACCTGACTTGCACGTTTTCACAAACGCACGATACCCTGGGTAAGGCTCTGGCGCGGTGTATCGGATATCCCTGTCCGCAAGACATGTCGCGACCAACAGCGTTAATGCGACCAAAAACATTGCCGAAACAGTATCGTTCCCCCTCTTCATTGTTACTTTTATTACTTTGAGAACAACACTTCTATAAGATAAGACGGGGGAGGATTCGGATTGACGATGACATCCATTCGTCAACCAACGTCAATTTATATGAGAGCAAATCCCAAAATTGATGTTAAACGTATTCCATGCCGAGAGTTTTGCCCCCTCATATTAATACCTTAAATGCTTTTTGGCCTCCTTTTGTGATACTTGCAACCCGGGTATTAAATGACTTAAGCGGAAAGCACCTGGTTCTCTTATTGATTGATTAGTGGATGATCATGAAATACAAAAACAAATGCTAAACTAAAGGATATGCGGAAACGAAAATTGACCATAGTTTAACACACCAAAACAAAGTTAACCACGCTCGTCCCAGGGTGTCACGTTAAACTTGATTTTCTTCCCCTTTCCGTAGTTATACAAACTAGTCATCGGAACGATGTGACTTTGAGTGTTGAGTGGTTGAACTTTCTTCATATAACGTATATTATTTTGCAAGAATAGAATGACCGGCGCACTTTAGAGACTTTGAGCTGTTTCAAACTGTCACACATGTTATTTTTAAAAGTGTATGTGAGCTCCTTTTATGTCGTCGGTCACGGATCGACCTTTGTTGCCAATCAAATTTTTTCAAAAAGACAAAATTCTCGCGACGCGTACATATTATTTTGAGTTGATAAATTATGTTAGCGAGCCGAATCGGTCTCTCGGTATCGAGATTGAATTTTTAAATTTCGGTCCGGAGAAGCCTACAAGACAGTGATTATCACCGTGGGGAAGACCTTTCTAACGGTCTTGCGACATTTCGACGGCAACGAAAATAGGTCAGCGCAAAACCAACGTCTATTTTCAAGTGCGTCCAATCCCACGGGGTTTCCCGCACAGGTAGCCTCGCGAGATTGTTATGCGTTTGCGTTCTGTACGTTTATAGCTGTGATATCATGAGATCAATGACCAAACAGATTCATATATATCTACTTCACAAATTAGGCGGGAAAAACTCTTTTATTCTTTTGTTTTTTATTAGCAACCAGCGAACAAGTCTTCCACCGAACAGCGCGCGTCACCCCCCCTCTTTAGCGGCGACAGCCCAATCGGAATTTGGATACGCAGACTTCATTTCCTACCGTATTGCACATTTTTTGCAACCGTTGGGGCACACTTCAATGTTTGACTCAAATGAAGCTTGGCCATCATTAGCAATGAAAGTCCCTTGTCGCATAGGCAAGATTCCATAATAAAAAATATCTAGCCTCATTTCCAGAGACCGAAACGTGATATTGTAATTAATAGTCTTAAATTTTATCGCGCTTAGCGATCGGACAGAAACGAAAAATAGAAAAACAAAAGGATAGCATTTTTAAGAAGATGCGGGGGCGACTTTAGAACACTTCTCCCATATGTCTTTGGCACCTTGATGAGCTTGCGCTACCCTGTCCTTAAGATCTGGTCTTGTGAGACCGTGCTCAACCAATGTTGTGTGACAAGATTGTCCATTCTTTATAAGTTGGATGCAGCACTCATCGGTAACGTTAATGAGTTCGCTGGCGAATACAAAACCGTATATCTCCTGTCCACAGTAGAAAGTTAGACCTGACTTGCACGTTTTCACAAACGCACGATACCCTGGGTAAGGCTCTGGCGCGGTGTATCGGATATCCCTGTCCGCAAGACATGTCGCGACCAACAGCGTTAATGCGACCAAAAACATTGCCGAAACAGTATCGTTCCCCCTCTTCATTGTTACTTTTATTACTTTGAGAACAACACTTCTATAAGATAAGACGGGGGAGGATTCGGATTGACGATGACATCCATTCGTCAACCAACGTCAATTTATATGAGAGCAAATCCCAAAATTGATGTTAAACGTATTCCATGCCGAGAGTTTTGCCCCCTCATATTAATACCTTAAATGCTTTTTGGCCTCCTTTTGTGATACTTGCAACCCGGGTATTAAATGACTTAAGCGGAAAGCACCTGGTTCTCTTATTGATTGATTAGTGGATGATCATGAAATACAAAAACAAATGCTAAACTAAAGGATATGCGGAAACGAAAATTGACCATAGTTTAACACACCAAAACAAAGTTAACCACGCTCGTCCCAGGGTGTCACGTTAAACTTGATTTTCTTCCCCTTTCCGTAGTTATACAAACTAGTCATCGGAACGATGTGACTTTGAGTGTTGAGTGGTTGAACTTTCTTCATATAACGTATATTATTTTGCAAGAATAGAATGACCGGCGCACTTTAGAGACTTTGAGCTGTTTCAAACTGTCACACATGTTATTTTTAAAAGTGTATGTGAGCTCCTTTTATGTCGTCGGTCACGGATCGACCTTTGTTGCCAATCAAATTTTTTCAAAAAGACAAAATTCTCGCGACGCGTACATATTATTTTGAGTTGATAAATTATGTTAGCGAGCCGAATCGGTCTCTCGGTATCGAGATTGAATTTTTAAATTTCGGTCCGGAGAAGCCTACAAGACAGTGATTATCACCGTGGGGAAGACCTTTCTAACGGTCTTGCGACATTTCGACGGCAACGAAAATAGGTCAGCGCAAAACCAACGTCTATTTTCAAGTGCGTCCAATCCCACGGGGTTTCCCGCACAGGTAGCCTCGCGAGATTGTTATGCGTTTGCGTTCTGTACGTTTATAGCTGTGATATCATGAGATCAATGACCAAACAGATTCATATATATCTACTTCACAAATTAGGCGGGAAAAACTCTTTTATTCTTTTGTTTTTTATTAGCAACCAGCGAACAAGTCTTCCACCGAACAGCGCGCGTCACCCCCCCTCTTTAGCGGCGACAGCCCAATCGGAATTTGCACACGCAGACTTCATTTCCTACCGTATTGCACATTTTTTGCAACCGTTGGGGCACACTTCAATGTTTGACTCAAATGAAGCTTGGCCATCATTAGCAATGAAAGTCCCTTGTCGCATAGGCAAGATTCCATAATAAAAAATATCTAGCCTCATTTCCAGAGACCGAAACGTGATATTGTAATTAATAGTCTTAAATTTTATCGCGCTTAGCGATCGGACAGAAACGAAAAATAGAAAAACAAAAGGATAGCATTTTTAAGAAGATGCGGGGGCGACTTTAGAACACTTCTCCCATATGTCTTTGGCACCTTGATGAGCTTGCGCTACCCTGTCCTTAAGATCTGGTCTTGTGAGACCGTGCTCAACCAATGTTGTGTGACAAGATTGTCCATTCTTTATAAGTTGGATGCAGCACTCATCGGTAACGTTAATGAGTTCGCTGGCGAATACAAAACCGTATATCTCCTGTCCACAGTAGAAAGTTAGACCTGACTTGCACGTTTTCACAAACGCACGATACCCTGGGTAAGGCTCTGGCGCGGTGTATCGGATATCCCTGTCCGCAAGACATGTCGCGACCAACAGCGTTAATGCGACCAAAAACATTGCCGAAACAGTATCGTTCCCCCTCTTCATTGTTACTTTTATTACTTTGAGAACAACACTTCTATAAGATAAGACGGGGGAGGATTCGGATTGACGATGACATCCATTCGTCAACCAACGTCAATTTATATGAGAGCAAATCCCAAAATTGATGTTAAACGTATTCCATGCCGAGAGTTTTGCCCCCTCATATTAATACCTTAAATGCTTTTTGGCCTCCTTTTGTGATACTTGCAACCCGGGTATTAAATGACTTAAGCGGAAAGCACCTGGTTCTCTTATTGATTGATTAGTGGATGATCATGAAATACAAAAACAAATGCTAAACTAAAGGATATGCGGAAACGAAAATTGACCATAGTTTAACACACCAAAACAAAGTTAACCACGCTCGTCCCAGGGTGTCACGTTAAACTTGATTTTCTTCCCCTTTCCGTAGTTATACAAACTAGTCATCGGAACGATGTGACTTTGAGTGTTGAGTGGTTGAACTTTCTTCATATAACGTATATTATTTTGCAAGAATAGAATGACCGGCGCACTTTAGAGACTTTGAGCTGTTTCAAACTGTCACACATGTTATTTTTAAAAGTGTATGTGAGCTCCTTTTATGTCGTCGGTCACGGATCGACCTTTGTTGCCAATCAAATTTTTTCAAAAAGACAAAATTCTCGCGACGCGTACATATTATTTTGAGTTGATAAATTATGTTAGCGAGCCGAATCGGTCTCTCGGTATCGAGATTGAATTTTTAAATTTCGGTCCGGAGAAGCCTACAAGACAGTGATTATCACCGTGGGGAAGACCTTTCTAACGGTCTTGCGACATTTCGACGGCAACGAAAATAGGTCAGCGCAAAACCAACGTCTATTTTCAAGTGCGTCCAATCCCACGGGGTTTCCCGCACAGGTAGCCTCGCGAGATTGTTATGCGTTTGCGTTCTGTACGTTTATAGCTGTGATATCATGAGATCAATGACCAAACAGATTCATATATATCTACTTCACAAATTAGGCGGGAAAAACTCTTTTATTCTTTTGTTTTTTATTAGCAACCAGCGAACAAGTCTTCCACCGAACAGCGCGCGTCACCCCCCCTCTTTAGCGGCGACAGCCCAATCGGAATTTGGATACGCAGACTTCATTTCCTACCGTATTGCACATTTTTTGCAACCGTTGGGGCACACTTCAATGTTTGACTCAAATGAAGCTTGGCCATCATTAGCAATGAAAGTCCCTTGTCGCATAGGCAAGATTCCATAATAAAAAATATCTAGCCTCATTTCCAGAGACCGAAACGTGATATTGTAATTAATAGTCTTAAATTTTATCGCGCTTAGCGATCGGACAGAAACGAAAAATAGAAAAACAAAAGGATAGCATTTTTAAGAAGATGCGGGGGCGACTTTAGAACACTTCTCCCATATGTCTTTGGCACCTTGATGAGCTTGCGCTACCCTGTCCTTAAGATCTGGTCTTGTGAGACCGTGCTCAACCAATGTTGTGTGACAAGATTGTCCATTCTTTATAAGTTGGATGCAGCACTCATCGGTAACGTTAATGAGTTCGCTGGCGAATACAAAACCGTATATCTCCTGTCCACAGTAGAAAGTTAGACCTGACTTGCACGTTTTCACAAACGCACGATACCCTGGGTAAGGCTCTGGCGCGGTGTATCGGATATCCCTGTCCGCAAGACATGTCGCGACCAACAGCGTTAATGCGACCAAAAACATTGCCGAAACAGTATCGTTCCCCCTCTTCATTGTTACTTTTATTACTTTGAGAACAACACTTCTATAAGATAAGACGGGGGAGGATTCGGATTGACGATGACATCCATTCGTCAACCAACGTCAATTTATATGAGAGCAAATCCCAAAATTGATGTTAAACGTATTCCATGCCGAGAGTTTTGCCCCCTCATATTAATACCTTAAATGCTTTTTGGCCTCCTTTTGTGATACTTGCAACCCGGGTATTAAATGACTTAAGCGGAAAGCACCTGGTTCTCTTATTGATTGATTAGTGGATGATCATGAAATACAAAAACAAATGCTAAACTAAAGGATATGCGGAAACGAAAATTGACCATAGTTTAACACACCAAAACAAAGTTAACCACGCTCGTCCCAGGGTGTCACGTTAAACTTGATTTTCTTCCCCTTTCCGTAGTTATACAAACTAGTCATCGGAACGATGTGACTTTGAGTGTTGAGTGGTTGAACTTTCTTCATATAACGTATATTATTTTGCAAGAATAGAATGACCGGCGCACTTTAGAGACTTTGAGCTGTTTCAAACTGTCACACATGTTATTTTTAAAAGTGTATGTGAGCTCCTTTTATGTCGTCGGTCACGGATCGACCTTTGTTGCCAATCAAATTTTTTCAAAAAGACAAAATTCTCGCGACGCGTACATATTATTTTGAGTTGATAAATTATGTTAGCGAGCCGAATCGGTCTCTCGGTATCGAGATTGAATTTTTAAATTTCGGTCCGGAGAAGCCTACAAGACAGTGATTATCACCGTGGGGAAGACCTTTCTAACGGTCTTGCGACATTTCGACGGCAACGAAAATAGGTCAGCGCAAAACCAACGTCTATTTTCAAGTGCGTCCAATCCCACGGGGTTTCCCGCACAGGTAGCCTCGCGAGATTGTTATGCGTTTGCGTTCTGTACGTTTATAGCTGTGATATCATGAGATCAATGACCAAACAGATTCATATATATCTACTTCACAAATTAGGCGGGAAAAACTCTTTTATTCTTTTGTTTTTTATTAGCAACCAGCGAACAAGTCTTCCACCGAACAGCGCGCGTCACCCCCCCTCTTTAGCGGCGACAGCCCAATCGGAATTTGCACACGCAGACTTCATTTCCTACCGTATTGCACATTTTTTGCAACCGTTGGGGCACACTTCAATGTTTGACTCAAATGAAGCTTGGCCATCATTAGCAATGAAAGTCCCTTGTCGCATAGGCAAGATTCCATAATAAAAAATATCTAGCCTCATTTCCAGAGACCGAAACGTGATATTGTAATTAATAGTCTTAAATTTTATCGCGCTTAGCGATCGGACAGAAACGAAAAATAGAAAAACAAAAGGATAGCATTTTTAAGAAGATGCGGGGGCGACTTTAGAACACTTCTCCCATATGTCTTTGGCACCTTGATGAGCTTGCGCTACCCTGTCCTTAAGATCTGGTCTTGTGAGACCGTGCTCAACCAATGTTGTGTGACAAGATTGTCCATTCTTTATAAGTTGGATGCAGCACTCATCGGTAACGTTAATGAGTTCGCTGGCGAATACAAAACCGTATATCTCCTGTCCACAGTAGAAAGTTAGACCTGACTTGCACGTTTTCACAAACGCACGATACCCTGGGTAAGGCTCTGGCGCGGTGTATCGGATATCCCTGTCCGCAAGACATGTCGCGACCAACAGCGTTAATGCGACCAAAAACATTGCCGAAACAGTATCGTTCCCCCTCTTCATTGTTACTTTTATTACTTTGAGAACAACACTTCTATAAGATAAGACGGGGGAGGATTCGGATTGACGATGACATCCATTCGTCAACCAACGTCAATTTATATGAGAGCAAATCCCAAAATTGATGTTAAACGTATTCCATGCCGAGAGTTTTGCCCCCTCATATTAATACCTTAAATGCTTTTTGGCCTCCTTTTGTGATACTTGCAACCCGGGTATTAAATGACTTAAGCGGAAAGCACCTGGTTCTCTTATTGATTGATTAGTGGATGATCATGAAATACAAAAACAAATGCTAAACTAAAGGATATGCGGAAACGAAAATTGACCATAGTTTAACACACCAAAACAAAGTTAACCACGCTCGTCCCAGGGTGTCACGTTAAACTTGATTTTCTTCCCCTTTCCGTAGTTATACAAACTAGTCATCGGAACGATGTGACTTTGAGTGTTGAGTGGTTGAACTTTCTTCATATAACGTATATTATTTTGCAAGAATAGAATGACCGGCGCACTTTAGAGACTTTGAGCTGTTTCAAACTGTCACACATGTTATTTTTAAAAGTGTATGTGAGCTCCTTTTATGTCGTCGGTCACGGATCGACCTTTGTTGCCAATCAAATTTTTTCAAAAAGACAAAATTCTCGCGACGCGTACATATTATTTTGAGTTGATAAATTATGTTAGCGAGCCGAATCGGTCTCTCGGTATCGAGATTGAATTTTTAAATTTCGGTCCGGAGAAGCCTACAAGACAGTGATTATCACCGTGGGGAAGACCTTTCTAACGGTCTTGCGACATTTCGACGGCAACGAAAATAGGTCAGCGCAAAACCAACGTCTATTTTCAAGTGCGTCCAATCCCACGGGGTTTCCCGCACAGGTAGCCTCGCGAGATTGTTATGCGTTTGCGTTCTGTACGTTTATAGCTGTGATATCATGAGATCAATGACCAAACAGATTCATATATATCTACTTCACAAATTAGGCGGGAAAAACTCTTTTATTCTTTTGTTTTTTATTAGCAACCAGCGAACAAGTCTTCCACCGAACAGCGCGCGTCACCCCCCCTCTTTAGCGGCGACAGCCCAATCGGAATTTGGATACGCAGACTTCATTTCCTACCGTATTGCACATTTTTTGCAACCGTTGGGGCACACTTCAATGTTTGACTCAAATGAAGCTTGGCCATCATTAGCAATGAAAGTCCCTTGTCGCATAGGCAAGATTCCATAATAAAAAATATCTAGCCTCATTTCCAGAGACCGAAACGTGATATTGTAATTAATAGTCTTAAATTTTATCGCGCTTAGCGATCGGACAGAAACGAAAAATAGAAAAACAAAAGGATAGCATTTTTAAGAAGATGCGGGGGCGACTTTAGAACACTTCTCCCATATGTCTTTGGCACCTTGATGAGCTTGCGCTACCCTGTCCTTAAGATCTGGTCTTGTGAGACCGTGCTCAACCAATGTTGTGTGACAAGATTGTCCATTCTTTATAAGTTGGATGCAGCACTCATCGGTAACGTTAATGAGTTCGCTGGCGAATACAAAACCGTATATCTCCTGTCCACAGTAGAAAGTTAGACCTGACTTGCACGTTTTCACAAACGCACGATACCCTGGGTAAGGCTCTGGCGCGGTGTATCGGATATCCCTGTCCGCAAGACATGTCGCGACCAACAGCGTTAATGCGACCAAAAACATTGCCGAAACAGTATCGTTCCCCCTCTTCATTGTTACTTTTATTACTTTGAGAACAACACTTCTATAAGATAAGACGGGGGAGGATTCGGATTGACGATGACATCCATTCGTCAACCAACGTCAATTTATATGAGAGCAAATCCCAAAATTGATGTTAAACGTATTCCATGCCGAGAGTTTTGCCCCCTCATATTAATACCTTAAATGCTTTTTGGCCTCCTTTTGTGATACTTGCAACCCGGGTATTAAATGACTTAAGCGGAAAGCACCTGGTTCTCTTATTGATTGATTAGTGGATGATCATGAAATACAAAAACAAATGCTAAACTAAAGGATATGCGGAAACGAAAATTGACCATAGTTTAACACACCAAAACAAAGTTAACCACGCTCGTCCCAGGGTGTCACGTTAAACTTGATTTTCTTCCCCTTTCCGTAGTTATACAAACTAGTCATCGGAACGATGTGACTTTGAGTGTTGAGTGGTTGAACTTTCTTCATATAACGTATATTATTTTGCAAGAATAGAATGACCGGCGCACTTTAGAGACTTTGAGCTGTTTCAAACTGTCACACATGTTATTTTTAAAAGTGTATGTGAGCTCCTTTTATGTCGTCGGTCACGGATCGACCTTTGTTGCCAATCAAATTTTTTCAAAAAGACAAAATTCTCGCGACGCGTACATATTATTTTGAGTTGATAAATTATGTTAGCGAGCCGAATCGGTCTCTCGGTATCGAGATTGAATTTTTAAATTTCGGTCCGGAGAAGCCTACAAGACAGTGATTATCACCGTGGGGAAGACCTTTCTAACGGTCTTGCGACATTTCGACGGCAACGAAAATAGGTCAGCGCAAAACCAACGTCTATTTTCAAGTGCGTCCAATCCCACGGGGTTTCCCGCACAGGTAGCCTCGCGAGATTGTTATGCGTTTGCGTTCTGTACGTTTATAGCTGTGATATCATGAGATCAATGACCAAACAGATTCATATATATCTACTTCACAAATTAGGCGGGAAAAACTCTATTATTCTTTTGTTTTTTATTAGCAACCTGCGAAGAAGTCTTCCACCGAACAGCGCGCGTCACCCCCCCTCTTTAGCGGCGACAGCCCAATCGGAATTTGGATACGCAGACTTCATTTCCTACCGTATTGCACATTTTTTGCAACCGTTGGGGCACACTTCAATGTTTGACTCAAATGAAGCTTGGCCATCATTAGCAATGAAAGTCCCTTGTCGCATAGGCAAGATTCCATAATAAAAAATATCTAGCCTCATTTCCAGAGACCGAAACGTGATATTGTAATTAATAGTCTTAAATTTTATCGCGCTTAGCGATCGGACAGAAACGAAAAATAGAAAAACAAAAGGATAGCATTTTTAAGAAGATGCGGGGGCGACTTTAGAACACTTCTCCCATATGTCTTTGGCACCTTGATGAGCTTGCGCTACCCTGTCCTTAAGATCTGGTCTTGTGAGACCGTGCTCAACCAATGTTGTGTGACAAGATTGTCCATTCTTTATAAGTTGGATGCAGCACTCATCGGTAACGTTAATGAGTTCGCTGGCGAATACAAAACCGTATATCTCCTGTCCACAGTAGAAAGTTAGACCTGACTTGCACGTTTTCACAAACGCACGATACCCTGGGTAAGGCTCTGGCGCGGTGTATCGGATATCCCTGTCCGCAAGACATGTCGCGACCAACAGCGTTAATGCGACCAAAAACATTGCCGAAACAGTATCGTTCCCCCTCTTCATTGTTACTTTTATTACTTTGAGAACAACACTTCTATAAGATAAGACGGGGGAGGATTCGGATTGACGATGACATCCATTCGTCAACCAACGTCAATTTATATGAGAGCAAATCCCAAAATTGATGTTAAACGTATTCCATGCCGAGAGTTTTGCTCCCTCATATTAATACCTTAAATGCTTTTTGGCCTCCTTTTGTGATACTTGCAACCCGGGTATTAAATGACTTAAGCGGAAAGCACCTGGTTCTCTTATTGATTGATTAGTGGATGATCATGAAATACAAAAACAAATGCTAAACTAAAGGATATGCGGAAACGAAAATTGACCATAGTTTAACACACCAAAACAAAGTTAACCACGCCCGTCCCAGGGTGTCACGTTAAACTTGATTTTCTTCCCCTTTCCGTAGTTATACAAACTAGTCATCGGAACGATGTGACTTTGAGTGTTGAGTGGTTGAACTTTCTTCATATAACGTATATTATTTTGCAAGAATAGAATGACCGGCGCACTTTAGAGACTTTGAGCTGTTTCAAACTGTCACACATGTTATTTTTAAAAGTGTATGTGAGCTCCTTTTATGTCGTCGGTCACGGATCGACCTTTGTTGCCAATCAAATTTTTTCAAAAAGACAAAATTCTCCCGACGCGTACATATTATTTTGAGTTGATAAATTATGTTAGCGAGCCGAATCGGTCTCTCGGTATCGAGATTGAATTTTTAAATTTCGGTCCGGAGAAGCCTACAAGATAGTGATTATCACCGTGGGGAAGACCTTTCTAACGGTCTTGCGACATTTCGACGGCAACGAAAATAGGTCAGCGCAAAACCAACGTCTATTTTCAAGTGCGTCCAATCCCACGGGGTTTCCCGCACAGGTAGCCTCGCGAGATTGTTATGCGTTTGCGTTCTGTACGTTTATAGCTGTGATATCATGAGATCAATGACCAAACAGATTCATATATATCTACTTCACAAATTAGGCGGGAAAAACTCTTTTATTCTTTTGTTTTTTATTAGCAACCAGCGAAGAAGTCTTCCACCGAACAGCGCGCGTCACCCCCCCTCTTTAGCGGCGACAGCCCAATCGGAATTTGGATACGCAGACTTCATTTCCTACCGTATTGCACATTTTTTGCAACCGTTGGGGCACACTTCAATGTTTGACTCAAATGAAGCTTGGCCATCATTAGCAATGAAAGTCCCTTGTCGCATAGGCAAGATTCCATAATAAAAAATATCTAGCCTCATTTCCAGAGACCGAAACGTGATATTGTAATTAATAGTCTTAAATTTTATCGCGCTTAGCGATCGGACAGAAACGAAAAATAGAAAAACAAAAGGATAGCATTTTTAAGAAGATGCGGGGGCGACTTTAGAACACTTCTCCCATATGTCTTTGGCACCTTGATGAGCTTGCGCTACCCTGTCCTTAAGATCTGGTCTTGTGAGACCGTGCTCAACCAATGTTGTGTGACAAGATTGTCCATTCTTTATAAGTTGGATGCAGCACTCATCGGTAACGTTAATGAGTTCGCTGGCGAATACAAAACCGTATATCTCCTGTCCACAGTAGAAAGTTAGACCTGACTTGCACGTTTTCACAAACGCACGATACCCTGGGTAAGGCTCTGGCGCGGTGTATCGGATATCCCTGTCCGCAAGACATGTCGCGACCAACAGCGTTAATGCGACCAAAAACATTGCCGAAACAGTATCGTTCCCCCTCTTCATTGTTACTTTTATTACTTTGAGAACAACACTTCTATAAGATAAGACGGGGGAGGATTCGGATTGACGATGACATCCATTCGTCAACCAACGTCAATTTATATGAGAGCAAATCCCAAAATTGATGTTAAACGTATTCCATGCCGAGAGTTTTGCTCCCTCATATTAATACCTTAAATGCTTTTTGGCCTCCTTTTGTGAAACTTGCAACCCGGGTATTAAATGACTTAAGCGGAAAGCACCTGGTTCTCTTATTGATTGATTAGTGGATGATCATGAAATACAAAAACAAATGCTAAACTAAAGGATATGCGGAAACGAAAATTGACCATAGTTTAACACACCAAAACAAAGTTAACCACGCCCGTCCCAGGGTGTCACGTTAAACTTGATTTTCTTCCCCTTTCCGTAGTTATACAAACTAGTCATCGGAACGATGTGACTTTGAGTGTTGAGTGGTTGAACTTTCTTCATATAACGTATATTATTTTGCAAGAATAGAATGACCGGCGCACTTTAGAGACTTTGAGCTGTTTCAAACTGTCACACATGTTATTTTTAAAAGTGTATGTGAGCTCCTTTTATGTCGTCGGTCACGGATCGACCTTTGTTGCCAATCAAATTTTTTCAAAAAGACAAAATTCTCGCGACGCGTACATATTATTTTGAGTTGATAAATTATGTTAGCGAGCCGAATCGGTCTCTCGGTATCGAGATTGAATTTTTAAATTTCGGTCCGGAGAAGCCTACAAGACAGTGATTATCACCGTGGGGAAGACCTTTCTAACGGTCTTGCGACATTTCGACGGCAACGAAAATAGGTCAGCGCAAAACCAACGTCTATTTTCAAGTGCGTCCAATCCCACGGGGTTTCCCGCACAGGTAGCCTCGCGAGATTGTTATGCGTTTGCGTTCTGTACGTTTATAGCTGTGATATCATGAGATCAATGACCAAACAGATTCATATATATCTACTTCACAAATTAGGCGGGAAAAACTCTATTATTCTTTTGTTTTTTATTAGCAACCTGCGAAGAAGTCTTCCACCGAACAGCGCGCGTCACCCCCCCTCTTTAGCGGCGACAGCCCTATCGGAATTTGGATACGCAGACTTCATTTCCTACCGTATTGCACATTTTTTGCAACCGTTGGGGCACACTTCAATGTTTGACTCAAATGAAGCTTGGCCATCGTTAGCAATGAAAGTCCCTTGTCGCATAGGCAAGATTCCATAATAAAAAATATCTAGCCTCATTTCCAGAGACCGAAACGTGATATTGTAATTAATAGTCTTAAATTTTATCGCGCTTAGCGATCGGACAGAAACGAAAAATAGAAAAACAAAAGGATAGCATTTTTAAGAAGATGCGGGGGCGACTTTAGAACACTTCTCCCATATGTCTTTGGCACCTTGATGAGCTTGCGCTACCCTGTCCTTAAGATCTGGTCTTGTGAGACCGTGCTCAACCAATGTTGTGTGACAAGATTGTCCATTCTTTATAAGTTGGATGCAGCACTCATCGGTAACGTTAATGAGTTCGCTGGCGAATACAAAACCGTATATCTCCTGTCCACAGTAGAAAGTTAGACCTGACTTGCACGTTTTCACAAACGCACGATACCCTGGGTAAGGCTCTGGCGCGGTGTATCGGATATCCCTGTCCGCAAGACATGTCGCGACCAACAGCGTTAATGCGACCAAAAACATTGCCGAAACAGTATCGTTCCCCCTCTTCATTGTTACTTTTATTACTTTGAGAACAACACTTCTATAAGATAAGACGGGGGAGGATTCGGATTGACGATGACATCCATTCGTCAACCAACGTCAATTTATATGAGAGCAAATCCCAAAATTGATGTTAAACGTATTCCATGCCGAGAGTTTTGCTCCCTCATATTAATACCTTAAATGCTTTTTGGCCTCCTTTTGTGAAACTTGCAACCCGGGTATTAAATGACTTAAGCGGAAAGCACCTGGTTCTCTTATTGATTGATTAGTGGATGATCATGAAATACAAAAACAAATGCTAAACTAAAGGATATGCGGAAACGAAAATTGACCATAGTTTAACACACCAAAACAAAGTTAACCACGCCCGTCCCAGGGTGTCACGTTAAACTTGATTTTCTTCCCCTTTCCGTAGTTATACAAACTAGTCATCGGAACGATGTGACTTTGAGTGTTGAGTGGTTGAACTTTCTTCATATAACGTATATTATTTTGCAAGAATAGAATGACCGGCGCACTTTAGAGACTTTGAGCTGTTTCAAACTGTCACACATGTTATTTTTAAAAGTGTATGTGAGCTCCTTTTATGTCGTCGGTCACGGATCGACCTTTGTTGCCAATCAAATTTTTTCAAAAAGACAAAATTCTCGCGACGCGTACATATTATTTTGAGTTGATAAATTATGTTAGCGAGCCGAATCGGTCTCTCGGTATCGAGATTGAATTTTTAAATTTCGGTCCGGAGAAGCCTACAAGACAGTGATTATCACCGTGGGGAAGACCTTTCTAACGGTCTTGCGACATTTCGACGGCAACGAAAATAGGTCAGCGCAAAACCAACGTCTATTTTCAAGTGCGTCCAATCCCACGGGGTTTCCCGCACAGGTAGCCTCGCGAGATTGTTATGCGTTTGCGTTCTGTACGTTTATAGCTGTGATATCATGAGATCAATGACCAAACAGATTCATATATATCTACTTCACAAATTAGGCGGGAAAAACTCTTTTATTCTTTTGTTTTTTATTAGCAACCAGCGAACAAGTCTTCCACCGAACAGCGCGCGTCACCCCCCCTCTTTAGCGGCGACAGCCCTATCGGAATTTGGATACGCAGACTTCATTTCCTACCGTATTGCACATTTTTTGCAACCGTTGGGGCACACTTCAATGTTTGACTCAAATGAAGCTTGGCCATCGTTAGCAATGAAAGTCCCTTGTCGCATAGGCAAGATTCCATAATAAAAAATATCTAGCCTCATTTCCAGAGACCGAAACGTGATATTGTAATTAATAGTCTTAAATTTTATCGCGCTTAGCGATCGGACAGAAACGAAAAATAGAAAAACAAAAGGATAGCATTTTTAAGAAGATGCGGGGGCGACTTTAGAACACTTCTCCCATATGTCTTTGGCACCTTGATGAGCTTGCGCTACCCTGTCCTTAAGATCTGGTCTTGTGAGACCGTGCTCAACCAATGTTGTGTGACAAGATTGTCCATTCTTTATAAGTTGGATGCAGCACTCATCGGTAACGTTAATGAGTTCGCTGGCGAATACAAAACCGTATATCTCCTGTCCACAGTAGAAAGTTAGACCTGACTTGCACGTTTTCACAAACGCACGATACCCTGGGTAAGGCTCTGGCGCGGTGTATCGGATATCCCTGTCCGCAAGACATGTCGCGACCAACAGCGTTAATGCGACCAAAAACATTGCCGAAACAGTATCGTTCCCCCTCTTCATTGTTACTTTTATTACTTTGAGAACAACACTTCTATAAGATAAGACGGGGGAGGATTCGGATTGACGATGACATCCATTCGTCAACCAACGTCAATTTATATGAGAGCAAATCCCAAAATTGATGTTAAACGTATTCCATGCCGAGAGTTTTGCTCCCTCATATTAATACCTTAAATGCTTTTTGGCCTCCTTTTGTGATACTTGCAACCCGGGTATTAAATGACTTAAGCGGAAAGCACCTGGTTCTCTTATTGATTGATTAGTGGATGATCATGAAATACAAAAACAAATGCTAAACTAAAGGATATGCGGAAACGAAAATTGACCATAGTTTAACACACCAAAACAAAGTTAACCACGCCCGTCCCAGGGTGTCACGTTAAACTTGATTTTCTTCCCCTTTCCGTAGTTATACAAACTAGTCATCGGAACGATGTGACTTTGAGTGTTGAGTGGTTGAACTTTCTTCATATAACGTATATTATTTTGCAAGAATAGAATGACCGGCGCACTTTAGAGACTTTGAGCTGTTTCAAACTGTCACACATGTTATTTTTAAAAGTGTATGTGAGCTCCTTTTATGTCGTCGGTCACGGATCGACCTTTGTTGCCAATCAAATTTTTTCAAAAAGACAAAATTCTCGCGACGCGTACATATTATTTTGAGTTGATAAATTATGTTAGCGAGCCGAATCGGTCTCTCGGTATCGAGATTGAATTTTTAAATTTCGGTCCGGAGAAGCCTACAAGACAGTGATTATCACCGTGGGGAAGACCTTTCTAACGGTCTTGCGACATTTCGACGGCAACGAAAATAGGTCAGCGCAAAACCAACGTCTATTTTCAAGTGCGTCCAATCCCACGGGGTTTCCCGCACAGGTAGCCTCGCGAGATTGTTATGCGTTTGCGTTCTGTACGTTTATAGCTGTGATATCATGAGATCAATGACCAAACAGATTCATATATATCTACTTCACAAATTAGGCGGGAAAAACTCTTTTATTCTTTTGTTTTTTATTAGCAACCAGCGAACAAGTCTTCCACCGAACAGCGCGCGTCACCCCCCCTCTTTAGCGGCGACAGCCCTATCGGAATTTGGATACGCAGACTTCATTTCCTACCGTATTGCACATTTTTTGCAACCGTTGGGGCACACTTCAATGTTTGACTCAAATGAAGCTTGGCCATCGTTAGCAATGAAAGTCCCTTGTCGCATAGGCAAGATTCCATAATAAAAAATATCTAGCCTCATTTCCAGAGACCGAAACGTGATATTGTAATTAATAGTCTTAAATTTTATCGCGCTTAGCGATCGGACAGAAACGAAAAATAGAAAAACAAAAGGATAGCATTTTTAAGAAGATGCGGGGGCGACTTTAGAACACTTCTCCCATATGTCTTTGGCACCTTGATGAGCTTGCGCTACCCTGTCCTTAAGATCTGGTCTTGTGAGACCGTGCTCAACCAATGTTGTGTGACAAGATTGTCCATTCTTTATAAGTTGGATGCAGCACTCATCGGTAACGTTAATGAGTTCGCTGGCGAATACAAAACCGTATATCTCCTGTCCACAGTAGAAAGTTAGACCTGACTTGCACGTTTTCACAAACGCACGATACCCTGGGTAAGGCTCTGGCGCGGTGTATCGGATATCCCTGTCCGCAAGACATGTCGCGACCAACAGCGTTAATGCGACCAAAAACATTGCCGAAACAGTATCGTTCCCCCTCTTCATTGTTACTTTTATTACTTTGAGAACAACACTTCTATAAGATAAGACGGGGGAGGATTCGGATTGACGATGACATCCATTCGTCAACCAACGTCAATTTATATGAGAGCAAATCCCAAAATTGATGTTAAACGTATTCCATGCCGAGAGTTTTGCTCCCTCATATTAATACCTTAAATGCTTTTTGGCCTCCTTTTGTGAAACTTGCAACCCGGGTATTAAATGACTTAAGCGGAAAGCACCTGGTTCTCTTATTGATTGATTAGTGGATGATCATGAAATACAAAAACAAATGCTAAACTAAAGGATATGCGGAAACGAAAATTGACCATAGTTTAACACACCAAAACAAAGTTAACCACGCCCGTCCCAGGGTGTCACGTTAAACTTGATTTTCTTCCCCTTTCCGTAGTTATACAAACTAGTCATCGGAACGATGTGACTTTGAGTGTTGAGTGGTTGAACTTTCTTCATATAACGTATATTATTTTGCAAGAATAGAATGACCGGCGCACTTTAGAGACTTTGAGCTGTTTCAAACTGTCACACATGTTATTTTTAAAAGTGTATGTGAGCTCCTTTTATGTCGTCGGTCACGGATCGACCTTTGTTGCCAATCAAATTTTTTCAAAAAGACAAAATTCTCGCGACGCGTACATATTATTTTGAGTTGATAAATTATGTTAGCGAGCCGAATCGGTCTCTCGGTATCGAGATTGAATTTTTAAATTTCGGTCCGGAGAAGCCTACAAGACAGTGATTATCACCGTGGGGAAGACCTTTCTAACGGTCTTGCGACATTTCGACGGCAACGAAAATAGGTCAGCGCAAAACCAACGTCTATTTTCAAGTGCGTCCAATCCCACGGGGTTTCCCGCACAGGTAGCCTCGCGAGATTGTTATGCGTTTGCGTTCTGTACGTTTATAGCTGTGATATCATGAGATCAATGACCAAACAGATTCATATATATCTACTTCACAAATTAGGCGGGAAAAACTCTTTTATTCTTTTGTTTTTTATTAGCAACCAGCGAACAAGTCTTCCACCGAACAGCGCGCGTCACCCCCCCTCTTTAGCGGCGACAGCCCTATCGGAATTTGGATACGCAGACTTCATTTCCTACCGTATTGCACATTTTTTGCAACCGTTGGGGCACACTTCAATGTTTGACTCAAATGAAGCTTGGCCATCGTTAGCAATGAAAGTCCCTTGTCGCATAGGCAAGATTCCATAATAAAAAATATCTAGCCTCATTTCCAGAGACCGAAACGTGATATTGTAATTAATAGTCTTAAATTTTATCGCGCTTAGCGATCGGACAGAAACGAAAAATAGAAAAACAAAAGGATAGCATTTTTAAGAAGATGCGGGGGCGACTTTAGAACACTTCTCCCATATGTCTTTGGCACCTTGATGAGCTTGCGCTACCCTGTCCTTAAGATCTGGTCTTGTGAGACCGTGCTCAACCAATGTTGTGTGACAAGATTGTCCATTCTTTATAAGTTGGATGCAGCACTCATCGGTAACGTTAATGAGTTCGCTGGCGAATACAAAACCGTATATCTCCTGTCCACAGTAGAAAGTTAGACCTGACTTGCACGTTTTCACAAACGCACGATACCCTGGGTAAGGCTCTGGCGCGGTGTATCGGATATCCCTGTCCGCAAGACATGTCGCGACCAACAGCGTTAATGCGACCAAAAACATTGCCGAAACAGTATCGTTCCCCCTCTTCATTGTTACTTTTATTACTTTGAGAACAACACTTCTATAAGATAAGACGGGGGAGGATTCGGATTGACGATGACATCCATTCGTCAACCAACGTCAATTTATATGAGAGCAAATCCCAAAATTGATGTTAAACGTATTCCATGCCGAGAGTTTTGCTCCCTCATATTAATACCTTAAATGCTTTTTGGCCTCCTTTTGTGATACTTGCAACCCGGGTATTAAATGACTTAAGCGGAAAGCACCTGGTTCTCTTATTGATTGATTAGTGGATGATCATGAAATACAAAAACAAATGCTAAACTAAAGGATATGCGGAAACGAAAATTGACCATAGTTTAACACACCAAAACAAAGTTAACCACGCTCGTCCCAGGGTGTCACGTTAAACTTGATTTTCTTCCCCTTTCCGTAGTTATACAAACTAGTCATCGGAACGATGTGACTTTGAGTGTTGAGTGGTTGAACTTTCTTCATATAACGTATATTATTTTGCAAGAATAGAATGACCGGCGCACTTTAGAGACTTTGAGCTGTTTCAAACTGTCACACATGTTATTTTTAAAAGTGTATGTGAGCTCCTTTTATGTCGTCGGTCACGGATCGACCTTTGTTGCCAATCAAATTTTTTCAAAAAGACAAAATTCTCGCGACGCGTACATATTATTTTGAGTTGATAAATTATGTTAGCGAGCCGAATCGGTCTCTCGGTATCGAGATTGAATTTTTAAATTTCGGTCCGGAGAAGCCTACAAGACAGTGATTATCACCGTGGGGAAGACCTTTCTAACGGTCTTGCGACATTTCGACGGCAACGAAAATAGGTCAGCGCAAAACCAACGTCTATTTTCAAGTGCGTCCAATCCCACGGGGTTTCCCGCACAGGTAGCCTCGCGAGATTGTTATGCGTTTGCGTTCTGTACGTTTATAGCTGTGATATCATGAGATCAATGACCAAACAGATTCATATATATCTACTTCACAAATTAGGCGGGAAAAACTCTTTTATTCTTTTGTTTTTTATTAGCAACCAGCGAACAAGTCTTCCACCGAACAGCGCGCGTCACCCCCCCTCTTTAGCGGCGACAGCCCTATCGGAATTTGGATACGCAGACTTCATTTCCTACCGTATTGCACATTTTTTGCAACCGTTGGGGCACACTTCAATGTTTGACTCAAATGAAGCTTGGCCATCGTTAGCAATGAAAGTCCCTTGTCGCATAGGCAAGATTCCATAATAAAAAATATCTAGCCTCATTTCCAGAGACCGAAACGTGATATTGTAATTAATAGTCTTAAATTTTATCGCGCTTAGCGATCGGACAGAAACGAAAAATAGAAAAACAAAAGGATAGCATTTTTAAGAAGATGCGGGGGCGACTTTAGAACACTTCTCCCATATGTCTTTGGCACCTTGATGAGCTTGCGCTACCCTGTCCTTAAGATCTGGTCTTGTGAGACCGTGCTCAACCAATGTTGTGTGACAAGATTGTCCATTCTTTATAAGTTGGATGCAGCACTCATCGGTAACGTTAATGAGTTCGCTGGCGAATACAAAACCGTATATCTCCTGTCCACAGTAGAAAGTTAGACCTGACTTGCACGTTTTCACAAACGCACGATACCCTGGGTAAGGCTCTGGCGCGGTGTATCGGATATCCCTGTCCGCAAGACATGTCGCGACCAACAGCGTTAATGCGACCAAAAACATTGCCGAAACAGTATCGTTCCCCCTCTTCATTGTTACTTTTATTACTTTGAGAACAACACTTCTATAAGATAAGACGGGGGAGGATTCGGATTGACGATGACATCCATTCGTCAACCAACGTCAATTTATATGAGAGCAAATCCCAAAATTGATGTTAAACGTATTCCATGCCGAGAGTTTTGCTCCCTCATATTAATACCTTAAATGCTTTTTGGCCTCCTTTTGTGAAACTTGCAACCCGGGTATTAAATGACTTAAGCGGAAAGCACCTGGTTCTCTTATTGATTGATTAGTGGATGATCATGAAATACAAAAACAAATGCTAAACTAAAGGATATGCGGAAACGAAAATTGACCATAGTTTAACACACCAAAACAAAGTTAACCACGCTCGTCCCAGGGTGTCACGTTAAACTTGATTTTCTTCCCCTTTCCGTAGTTATACAAACTAGTCATCGGAACGATGTGACTTTGAGTGTTGAGTGGTTGAACTTTCTTCATATAACGTATATTATTTTGCAAGAATAGAATGACCGGCGCACTTTAGAGACTTTGAGCTGTTTCAAACTGTCACACATGTTATTTTTAAAAGTGTATGTGAGCTCCTTTTATGTCGTCGGTCACGGATCGACCTTTGTTGCCAATCAAATTTTTTCAAAAAGACAAAATTCTCGCGACGCGTACATATTATTTTGAGTTGATAAATTATGTTAGCGAGCCGAATCGGTCTCTCGGTATCGAGATTGAATTTTTAAATTTCGGTCCGGAGAAGCCTACAAGACAGTGATTATCACCGTGGGGAAGACCTTTCTAACGGTCTTGCGACATTTCGACGGCAACGAAAATAGGTCAGCGCAAAACCAACGTCTATTTTCAAGTGCGTCCAATCCCACGGGGTTTCCCGCACAGGTAGCCTCGCGAGATTGTTATGCGTTTGCGTTCTGTACGTTTATAGCTGTGATATCATGAGATCAATGACCAAACAGATTCATATATATCTACTTCACAAATTAGGCGGGAAAAACTCTTTTATTCTTTTGTTTTTTATTAGCAACCAGCGAACAAGTCTTCCACCGAACAGCGCGCGTCACCCCCCCTCTTTAGCGGCGACAGCCCTATCGGAATTTGGATACGCAGACTTCATTTCCTACCGTATTGCACATTTTTTGCAACCGTTGGGGCACACTTCAATGTTTGACTCAAATGAAGCTTGGCCATCGTTAGCAATGAAAGTCCCTTGTCGCATAGGCAAGATTCCATAATAAAAAATATCTAGCCTCATTTCCAGAGACCGAAACGTGATATTGTAATTAATAGTCTTAAATTTTATCGCGCTTAGCGATCGGACAGAAACGAAAAATAGAAAAACAAAAGGATAGCATTTTTAAGAAGATGCGGGGGCGACTTTAGAACACTTCTCCCATATGTCTTTGGCACCTTGATGAGCTTGCGCTACCCTGTCCTTAAGATCTGGTCTTGTGAGACCGTGCTCAACCAATGTTGTGTGACAAGATTGTCCATTCTTTATAAGTTGGATGCAGCACTCATCGGTAACGTTAATGAGTTCGCTGGCGAATACAAAACCGTATATCTCCTGTCCACAGTAGAAAGTTAGACCTGACTTGCACGTTTTCACAAACGCACGATACCCTGGGTAAGGCTCTGGCGCGGTGTATCGGATATCCCTGTCCGCAAGACATGTCGCGACCAACAGCGTTAATGCGACCAAAAACATTGCCGAAACAGTATCGTTCCCCCTCTTCATTGTTACTTTTATTACTTTGAGAACAACACTTCTATAAGATAAGACGGGGGAGGATTCGGATTGACGATGACATCCATTCGTCAACCAACGTCAATTTATATGAGAGCAAATCCCAAAATTGATGTTAAACGTATTCCATGCCGAGAGTTTTGCTCCCTCATATTAATACCTTAAATGCTTTTTGGCCTCCTTTTGTGAAACTTGCAACCCGGGTATTAAATGACTTAAGCGGAAAGCACCTGGTTCTCTTATTGATTGATTAGTGGATGATCATGAAATACAAAAACAAATGCTAAACTAAAGGATATGCGGAAACGAAAATTGACCATAGTTTAACACACCAAAACAAAGTTAACCACGCTCGTCCCAGGGTGTCACGTTAAACTTGATTTTCTTCCCCTTTCCGTAGTTATACAAACTAGTCATCGGAACGATGTGACTTTGAGTGTTGAGTGGTTGAACTTTCTTCATATAACGTATATTATTTTGCAAGAATAGAATGACCGGCGCACTTTAGAGACTTTGAGCTGTTTCAAACTGTCACACATGTTATTTTTAAAAGTGTATGTGAGCTCCTTTTATGTCGTCGGTCACGGATCGACCTTTGTTGCCAATCAAATTTTTTCAAAAAGACAAAATTCTCGCGACGCGTACATATTATTTTGAGTTGATAAATTATGTTAGCGAGCCGAATCGGTCTCTCGGTATCGAGATTGAATTTTTAAATTTCGGTCCGGAGAAGCCTACAAGACAGTGATTATCACCGTGGGGAAGACCTTTCTAACGGTCTTGCGACATTTCGACGGCAACGAAAATAGGTCAGCGCAAAACCAACGTCTATTTTCAAGTGCGTCCAATCCCACGGGGTTTCCCGCACAGGTAGCCTCGCGAGATTGTTATGCGTTTGCGTTCTGTACGTTTATAGCTGTGATATCATGAGATCAATGACCAAACAGATTCATATATATCTACTTCACAAATTAGGCGGGAAAAACTCTTTTATTCTTTTGTTTTTTATTAGCAACCAGCGAACAAGTCTTCCACCGAACAGCGCGCGTCACCCCCCCTCTTTAGCGGCGACAGCCCTATCGGAATTTGGATACGCAGACTTCATTTCCTACCGTATTGCACATTTTTTGCAACCGTTGGGGCACACTTCAATGTTTGACTCAAATGAAGCTTGGCCATCGTTAGCAATGAAAGTCCCTTGTCGCATAGGCAAGATTCCATAATAAAAAATATCTAGCCTCATTTCCAGAGACCGAAACGTGATATTGTAATTAATAGTCTTAAATTTTATCGCGCTTAGCGATCGGACAGAAACGAAAAATAGAAAAACAAAAGGATAGCATTTTTAAGAAGATGCGGGGGCGACTTTAGAACACTTCTCCCATATGTCTTTGGCACCTTGATGAGCTTGCGCTACCCTGTCCTTAAGATCTGGTCTTGTGAGACCGTGCTCAACCAATGTTGTGTGACAAGATTGTCCATTCTTTATAAGTTGGATGCAGCACTCATCGGTAACGTTAATGAGTTCGCTGGCGAATACAAAACCGTATATCTCCTGTCCACAGTAGAAAGTTAGACCTGACTTGCACGTTTTCACAAACGCACGATACCCTGGGTAAGGCTCTGGCGCGGTGTATCGGATATCCCTGTCCGCAAGACATGTCGCGACCAACAGCGTTAATGCGACCAAAAACATTGCCGAAACAGTATCGTTCCCCCTCTTCATTGTTACTTTTATTACTTTGAGAACAACACTTCTATAAGATAAGACGGGGGAGGATTCGGATTGACGATGACATCCATTCGTCAACCAACGTCAATTTATATGAGAGCAAATCCCAAAATTGATGTTAAACGTATTCCATGCCGAGAGTTTTGCCCCCTCATATTAATACCTTAAATGCTTTTTGGCCTCCTTTTGTGATACTTGCAACCCGGGTATTAAATGACTTAAGCGGAAAGCACCTGGTTCTCTTATTGATTGATTAGTGGATGATCATGAAATACAAAAACAAATGCTAAACTAAAGGATATGCGGAAACGAAAATTGACCATAGTTTAACACACCAAAACAAAGTTAACCA
This sequence comes from Dillenia suffruticosa, assembly GCA_033439265.1. Lineage (NCBI taxonomy): Eukaryota > Viridiplantae > Streptophyta > Magnoliopsida > Dilleniales > Dilleniaceae > Dillenia > Dillenia suffruticosa. The sequence goes on from JAVTVX010000001.1 coordinate 16,753,872, forward strand.
CGCTCGTCCCAGGGTGTCACGTTAAACTTGATTTTCTTCCCCTTTCCGTTGTTATACAAACTAGTTATTAGAACGATGTGAGTTTGAGTGTTGAGTGGTTGAACTTTCTTTATATAACTTATATTATTTTGCAAGAATAGAATGACAGGCGCACTTTAGAAGTTTTGAACTATTTCAAACTGTCACACATGTTATTTTTGAAAGTATATGAGTAAAACCGACAAAGTCAAAAAAAACAAAAAAAAAAAAGAATTTTTGGAAAGTTACTTTCCCAATTCACCTTCTCTCCCCCTCATTCTCTCCCGCGTTCTCTGTCTCTCACCCTCTCACAAATGTCTCCCTCCCTCCATCACAAGCTCTCTCTCTCTCTCTCTCTCTCTCTCTCTCTCTCTCTCCCTCTCTCACCGATCTCTCTCTCTCCTGCGGGCGCTGCACAGCCCGCGGTGCGCGGCTTCCCTCCCGCGCTGCTACAGCCAAAGAGCACAGTGGCTCCTGCCCGCGAGCAGCTCCATCTCGCGTGCGCTCCAACGCGCGCCAGCCGCGACTCCTCTCCCTCGTGCGCGAATAGCCCACTGCTTCTCTTCTTCGCCTGTTCGCGTGTTGCCCTTTGCCGAGACACTTGCTATAACCCCAAAAGAGACCCCAACTCGGCAATCATCGGTAAGCCCTCGAGAACTCTAGCCGAGATTTCAATTCATCCCCTGTACATGTGGTATGAATTTCTGATTGATATATTCTAGGTTTTCAATTTCCTTTGATGATTGAACCTAAATACTAAATTTTGCTTCAAATCGGAAGCATTGCAGGTTTCGAATTAAATCTAGCTGCGCACAAAGGTTTGGTAGGCAAATGCGAAAACCCTAAGTCTGAATCTGCACTCCTTTCTTTGCCCAGGTAAGGGCTAATTTCTGAAAATAACTTTAGGATTGTGAAATAATTGCAATATGATAGAATTGGAATGTATGTCCATGAATTGGAAAAATTAGAAAAAACTAAGACTATGTTAATTTAAGAAAATCTAGGAGAGTTGTGAATATGCATTTTGTAAAGATGTAAATGGCGATAAATTGGTAAAATGAGGATAGGAACAAGAAAATGTTAGAAATGTGGGTTAAACAAAATTAGGAAAGTTTGTGAACCCTTGAGTTTGGAGGAGAAATGACTTGAGAATTGTTATGGTTGCTTCAGGACAATCCATTGGAGTTTGAAAGGAGATTTCTTCAGTATGGATAGGGTGTAGAGAGTAAATACCCTCTCTAGAGGTGAGTGGATGGTTCATTGTATTCATAAATGAGAAACCTGTTTTAAAATTGTTTTATAAATGATTTTCGAAAGATTTTACGTGATTTATTCGAATTGTTTTGTGATTGTGGACTGTCTGAACTGAATTATAAAGTATAAATGCATCCATTGTGTTTAAAAATGATTTTGTGACATATGTTATTTAATATTGCTCTATGAATTGATTTGGCATGAGATTGTTAATTATTTGATGGAAAATTATGGCACATTGCTTGTGCATTGGATTGATTTAGAAATAAAGGGTGCCGCAGATGACTATTGTAATACCGAAAAAAAAAACAAAAAAAAAAAAGAGAAGGAAATGCAGCGTTTTGGACCAAAACGCTGCGCTCTCCCCAAGAGTGAAATTAGGGCAAAAAGCCCTAATTTCTCTCTCTTCCTTCCGTCTCTCTCTATCTCATTCTCTCTCTCTCTCTCCCGAATCTCTCTCACTCCCGTCGCCTCTCCGCCCCCACCTCCACCATCTCCGCCGTCCTTTGCCCCTTCTGTCCACCGCTCACCGTCTCTCTCTCCATCGCTCTGTCTCTCTCTATCATCTCTCTCCCTCTCTTGATTTTGTGCTCTACTCCGTCTCTCTCCCGCGCGCGCGACAGTTCTCTCCTTGTTTGCTTGCTCGCACGCGGCAGCTTTTCTCCTTGCTTGCTCACGCGTGATAGCTTCACTCCCGCGAGCATGCGACAGCCTCGATTTCTCTCCTGCTCTCGCGCGACGGTCACTCTCTCCTTTGCTTGCTCGTGTGCGCTGCACCCTGTGAGCTCCACCCTTCTACAACCTTCGCAGAAGCCCCAAGCTGGCAGTGGCGAGAGGTATCCGAGAACCCTAGGCCGCGACTATTCCACTGCATAGGTAAGGGTCAATTTTTTATCAATAGGTTAGGGGTTTTGATTCTCTTGGTAATTTAAGCCTAATTATTGAATTTTGTGTCAGTCTAAAAGTACTGCAGGCCCAGACTGAATTGTAGACGCACGGACATTAGGGTTACGAGCTGCGAAAACCCTAGGTGAGGAATTTTTTGATGTATTCAATAACTAAGCGGATTTAGGCTAAATTTAGAATGAGATGTCTTATATATGTTTTGAAAATATATGGAATTTGAAGAGAATGCATTTTTTTGAAGTTTGATATGTGATTTCTAGGGTTAATTCTAACTTCTACGTGAATTTAGATCGATTAATACGGAAGGAACGTGTTAGATGAAATTAGAAACTTATTAGGTTGATGAGATTAGTTTTCCTTGGAGTTTGAATTGAAATTGTGAATTATTGATCTAGGTGGACCTTTTGGAGACTTGAAAGAAGTCATTTTAGAAAGCTAATGGAAATAGGGAGTGAATACCCTCCCTAGAGGTGAGTGGATGGTTCATTGTGTTCATGAATGAGAAACTTGTTTTAAAATTGCTTTATAAATGATTTTCGAAAGATTTTACGTGATTTATGTGAATTGTTTTGTAACTGTGGGCTATCTGAACTGAATTATAAAATATAAATATATCCATTGTGTTTAAAAATGATTCCGTGCCATATATTATTTGGTATTGCTCTATGAATTGATTTGGCATGAGATTGTTGATTATTTGATGGAAAATTATGGCACATTGCTTGTGAACTGGATTGATTTAGAAATGAACGGTGCCGCAGATGACTATAGTCATATTCCCACCACGGAGTGACCTGACGGGGTGGCGTGGTTTGGGGTTTGGATGTGCAGGGGAGTTAGACATCCCTCCCTCTATCGAAGTCGTACTATATCTGGTGCACCCCGGTGAGGTACGAGCCAACGCCAAGGTAGGGGGTTTGTTTTGAGACATTGGACAGAAAAACCCTTGGCGGGATTTCGTTTGAGTTTGGCCGCCCTAAGATGGAAGTGTTTTTTTTTTATGGAACCCCAAGATTTTCTGAAATAATAATTGATATGGATGCATATTTTGTAAATTGTGATTTATTGAAATGTTTTATACATATGAACTGTTATTTATGGGATATGATTTGATTGCCCCACATTTACCCCTTATTTATGAACACAATCACACCATTGCACTCCACTCACTGAGTATACCCCTATACTCACCTATTTCTTCCCCTTTTTCAGAGGACACTTAGTTGGGAGACTACTCGACAGAGCTTGTGCAGTATTTTTGTGGATTGTATAGGTATTTGGCACATGCAGGGTTACTTTTGGAGATTTATAGATCTCAAACCATGGAAAGGGAAGACTGTGCAACCCTGTCGTGTGGATTTCATTGATACTGGCCGAGTTGTTGGCAAGTATTGATAAAATCCGCTGATTTTTGATTTATTCTTTATTATCTTAATTACTCGATTATTTTTGTAAAACTGTTTATATCTGTACTGGGATATTTGGACTGTAAATCTTAATTTCGATACTTTTCTCTAATTTTGTAAAGTTCTGTACAACTCATACCGTTAGGACTCTACCGATATTGGCTTGTCTTCCTCAGGTAAGTGTTGGTAAAGTCCGACGGCTATGTTTTGGGATTTCTTGTTTGTCACACACTTTATTGATGTGAGAATTCTGAATAGCTAGGATGGCCACATCGCATGCGTGCTTGTACAGGATCCCACTCCCCGATGTGTGCCAATGTGTGTGTTTGAATGTTCAGGGATGAGCCGGATGGGCTCCTTGCGTGTGTATTGTTATATGATTTCACATTTTGAAGAGTCTCATGCTTTCGATAATTTATTGTAAATTTGATAGCCTTGCGGAGTGCCGATATACGGGGAGGTTCTGCCCGTGTATCGAGATGACGCGGCGGTTGTCGCGTGGTCGATCCGAGGATCGGGACATGACAGCTTTATTGGTATCAGAGCCAGGTTCACAATTTTAAAGGCATGATGGTTTCTAAATGTTTTGAAATGTTTCCAAATGTCTCGAAAGTTTCTAAAGGTTTTGAAATGTTTAGTTTTTTAAAAAAGGTTAAGCTCTTTTAAAGGGTCTTCGAAAATTATACAGAACTTTCCATGGTTTTCTTAGGGAATTAAGAATATTTTGTTTTAGGGGGTTAAGTCTTAGTCTTCGCTTAACGCTTGACTTAATTCTAGTTTCTTATTTTGTATAGGTTGCAATGCCTCCACGAAGGAAAATGAGGAATGTGAGCGAAATTCCTCCACAGGAGCACGAGGATGAGTCGTCCTCGCATGCTCTTCCTCCACCTACGTCCACACTCCTGGCTCCTTCTACCAGGCCTGCTCCTCCTCCTGTCACTGCTCTTCAGGAAGTTATGGAGTGGTGGAGTACCTTTGGAGCACAGTACCGAACTCCGCGGCCGACTATAGTTCCAGCACCTGTTCCTCCTTCGGTGCCAGCTGCTGCACCCAGTGCCCCACTAGCCCCCACTCCTCCGGTTTCCACTCCAAGCAGCCGCTCTCCAATTCATTTGTCCAAGCTGATTAAAGAAGCAAGGCAGCTTGGTTGTGAAACCTTCTCGGCATCTGGTGATCCTACGGAAGCAAAGAAATGGATCAAGAAGGTTAAGAAAGCTTTGACGGACATGGGGATAGAGGACAACGTGAAGCTCCTAGTAGCCACAAGACTATTGGATGACGATACCAGCACATGGTGGGACGGATTAGAGGAAAATGCAGTTTCATCTCCCACTTGGCACGACTTCCTTAGGGAATTCGACCAGAGGTTCTACACCCACTTTAATCGGGACTTGAAGAGGAGAGAATTCCTTCGGCTTCGTCAAGGAAATATGTCTGTGACAGAATATGAAGCCAAGTTTAGAAGTCTATCTTCCTTTGCACCTGAGTTGATCACCTCTGAGGAGTACAGACTTTTTAAGTTTGAAGATTGCCTGAATCTAAACATCCGAGAGAAGATGTCCATCACAGATGAGCACACGTATCAGAACGTGTTGCAATTGGCCTTGAGGGCCGAACAGATGGTGTTGGAAAGGGAAAAGGTTAAGGACCACAGTGGGAAGAAGAGGTCTGGTGGGTTCATACAGGGCCAGAGCTCTAAGAAGGTCAGAACTACTGGCTTCCAAAGTGGTGGATTTACTTCGGGATCGGTTGGATTCCCTCAAAGCCAACCAATTCGTAGATCGAATGCTTCTAGCGTTGAAAATATTGGATCGGGAGTAAGACCTAGAGGATGTGGAATGCAGACTTGCCCTACTTATAAAGGGTATCACACGGGTCCGTGCGAGGTGTTATCACTGCGGGAAGGAGGGACACATCCGTTATTCTTGCCCTGAGTTGACAGAAGAAGGGCAAGGGAGTCGGCAAGTTAGAAATCCCTCTAGTGGCTCCAAAACTGGTCCAGCAGGTTCGGTGACACCTTCCACTAGTACCATCCCTAGGACGGGCACAGGAAGCAATACAGTAGCTACCCCCTCTCAGCGACCTCAGCCGCGAGCTCAAGCTAGGGTTTTTGCCATGACGAACGAAGAAGTTCAGATTAATCCCAACGTAGTCACAGGTAAATTTTCATTTAAATTTAAGTTTGAAATTTGAAAATATGATATCTATGGATTATAACTATGATTTGATAATTTGTGATTATGAATGAAAGAGTATGATGATATGATTATGTTTATGGTTTACATTTATAGGTATGATGAAAATTTTTGGAGTGGATGCTCATATACTCATTGATATCGGATCGAATAATTCATTTGTAAGCTCGGGATTTACAAGACATTCTGATAGGGATTTAGTTCCTCTTGATGAAGAACTATTGGTCATTACTCCCTTAGGAGAGCATATGATTCTAAATTTTGTACATAAGTCTTGTGAGGTGAAAATTGGTGAAACAATCCTTGAAGCGGATTTGATTCCGTTGGATATGAAGGACTTTGACGCCATCCTAGGCATGGATTGGCTAAGTCTTCACCGAGTTTCAGTAAATTGCTTCACTAAAGAAGTGGAATTCCATAGGGCAGGACATCCACTACTTGTGTTCGCTGGTGAACGACGAGTATTGCCGACCTGTGTGATTTCAGCTCTTGAGGCACGGAGATTAGTGCATAAGGGCTGCGAAGCGTATTTGGCTCATATCATTGACACTACGGCAGTAAGACCTGATCTGAACGATATCCTTATGGTAAATGAGTTCCCGGACATCTTTCCAAAAGAGTTACCGGGGTTGCCACCGATTCGGGAGTTTGATTTCACTATAGATCTTATTCCCGGTATGGCACCAGTCTCCGTTTCTCCTTATCAAATGGCACTGGCAGAATTAAAAAAGTTGAAAGTCCAACTCCAAGAGTTGTTGAGAAAGGGATTCATCCGACCGAGCACTTCACCTTGGAGTGCTCCGGTTCTCTTTGTCAAGAAGAAAGATGGCACTCTTCGATTGTGTATTGATTATCGACAATTAAATAAGGTGACCATCAAGAACAAATACCCCTTGCTGAGGATTGATGACTTGTTTGATCCACTCGAAGGGGCCAGTGTATTCTCCAAGATAGATTTGAGGTCTGTCTATCATCAGTTGCGGATAAAGAAAAATGATGTCCCCAAGACTGCGTTTAGGACAAGGTATGGACACTATGAATTCTTGGTGATACCTTTCGGCTTGACGAATGCTCTAGCAGTTTTCATAGACCTAATGAATCGAGTTTTTCACTCCTATCTCGACAAGTTCGTCATTGTTTTCATTGACGACATCCTTGTGTACTCCAAAAATGACGAAGAGCATTCAAATCCTCTTCGGATTGTGTTGCAGACTCTCCAAGACAAGCATTTGTATGCCAAGTTCTCAAAATATGAATTTTGGTTGAAGGAAATTGGGTTCTTGGGACATGTAGTATCCAGAGAATGGATATTTATTGATCCGAAGAAAGTTGAGACAATTCTGAAATGGGAACAATCCAAAAACGTTGCTGAGGTGAGAAGCTTCCTCGGATTGGCAGGTTACTATCGAAGATTCGTAGAGGGTTTTTCCAAAATTGCATCTCCATTGTCTGGTTTGACGCAGAAAGGAATCAAGTTTGAATGGACGGATAAATGTGAGCAGAGTTTTCAAGAATTCAAGAAGAGACTCACAATGGCTCCCATACTTGCCGTTTCTACCCTCGGTGATGATATGTTGTCTACAGCGATACCAGTAAACAAGGATTAGGATGCATCTTGATGCAAGGCAGCAGAACTATCTCCTACGCTTCTCGACAGTTAAAGAAGCATGAGCTGAATTATCCTACACATGATTTAGAATTGGCTACGATTGTATTTGCATTAAAGATTTGGCGTCATTATTTATATGGAGCCACTTGCAGAATCTTCACCGACCACAAGAGCCTCAAATACCTGCTCACCCAGAAGGAGCTCAATTTGAGACAAAGGAGATGGCTAGAGCTAATCAAAGACTACGATTTGGTGATTGATTATCACCCGGGCAAGGCAAATGTAGTTGCTGATGCCTTAAGCCGCAAGTCCTCATCTTCTTTTCAGATTCAGGGAGACGCTTACCTCTCATGCCTGGTGGGATTTTGTGCTCTTGGAGCCAAAATTGCTTGTGATGACAGTGGTGCATTATTAGCGAAATTTGAAGCTCGACCAACCTTGGTAGACAGTATTAAAGAACTCCAAACCACTGACGAAGAGTTAAAGCAAATAGTGGAAAAGGTTCGCAAAGGTGGAACTAGTGATTTCCATGTTCGGGAGGATGGTATAGTCATGTATGGGAAACGGATTTGTGTTCCCAAAAATGATAAGCTTCGGAAGGCTATTCTAGAAGAAGCACACTCTTCGGCTTATGCTATGCATCCCGGAAGTACTAAAATGTACCGAACCATCAAAGAAACTCATTGGTGGTCAGGTTTGAAACGGGAAATAGCCAAATTTGTAGCAAGATGTCTGGTGTGTCAACAAACCAAAGCTGAGCATCAAAAGCTAGCCGGAATGCTTCAACCATTGTCTATACCTGAATGGAAATGGGAGCATATTACTATGGATTTTATGGTAGGATTGCCACGTACTCCGAGTCGTCATGATGCCATTTGGGTAATAGTAGACAAACTCACAAAATCGGTGCTTTTCTTCCCAGTTCAGAATACTTATTCCTTGGAGAAGTTAGCAAGGGTGTATCTTGATGAGATTGTCCGACTCCACGGGGTTCCGATATCGATTATATCAGATCGAGACCCCCGATTCACATCCAGATTCTGGCCTAAATTACAAGAAGCCTTGGGTACCAAACTGAAATTCAGCACTGCATTTCATCCACAGACAGACGGGCAATCTGAACGTACAATCCAAACGTTGGAAGATATGTTGAGAGCGTGCGTTATGGATTTCCATGGGAGTTGAGATAGGCATCTCTCGCTGATTGAATTTGTATATAACAATAGCTACCAAGCTAGTATTGGAATGCCTCCCTATGAAGCTCTCTATGGAAGGAAATGTCGAACTCCTCTTTGTTGGGATGAAGTTGGAGAAAGCAAAATTGAAAGCATAGAATTGATTGAAATTACCAAGGAAAATGTGAAGTTAATTCGGGAAAGAATGAAGGCAGCTCAAGATCAGCAAAAGAGTTACGCTGACAAAAGGAGAAGGCCATTGGTATTCACAGTGGGAGAAATGGTATTCTTGAAGATATCTCATTGGAAGGGCATAGTTCGATTTCAGCAACGAGGAAAATTAAACTCTCGTTATATCGGACCCTTTAAAATCCTTGAAAGAATTGGAGTGGTGGCATACCGACTAGATTTGCCGTCAAAATTGCAGAGGATCCATGATATTTTTCATGTGTCGATGCTGAAAAAGTATTTGCCGGATCCCTCGCACGTATTGGAAGTTCCTCCAATAGAACTGAAAGAAGACTTGAGTTTCAAAGTACAACAGATGAAAATCATCGACCGGCAGATCAAACAGTTGAGGAGTAAGCAGATTCCTATGGTTAGGGTGCTGTGGAGAAATAATAAAGTAGAGGAACGGATTTGGGAGACTGAAGAATTAATGCGGAAGCAACACCAGCAATTTTTTTATGTATAAATTGTATTTTGAAATTTCGAGGACGAAATTTATTTTTAGGAGGTTAAGAATTGTAAAACCGACAAAATCAAAAAAAAAAAAAAAGAATTTTGGGAAAGTTACTTTCCTAATTCACCTTCTCTCCCCCTCATTCTCTCCTGCGTTCTCTGTCTCTTACCCTCTCACAAATCTCTCCCTCCCTCCATCACAAGCTCTCTCTCTCTCTCTCTCTCTCTCTCTCTCTCTCTCTCACCGATCTCTCTCTCTCTCCCGCGGGCGCTGCACAGTCCGCAGCGTGCAGCTTCCCTCCCGTGCTGCTACAGCCCGCGAGCACAGCGGCTCCTGCCCGTGAGCAGCTCCATCTCGCGAGCGCTCCAACTCACGCCAGCCGCGACTCCTCTCCCTCACGCACGAACAGCCCACTGCTTCTCTCCCTTGCCTGTTCGCGTGCTGCCCTCTGCCGAGACACTTGCTGTAACCCTAGAAGATACCCCAACTCGGCAGTCATCGGTAAGCCCTCGAAAACTCTAGCCGAGATTTCAATTCATGTCCTGTACATGTGGTATGAATTTTTGATTGATATATTCTAGGGTTTCAATTTCCTTTGGTGATTAAACCTAAATACTAAATTTTGCTTCAAATCGGAAGTATTGCAAGTTTCGAATTAAATCGAACAGCCCACGAAGGTTTGGTAGGCAAATGCAAAAACCCTAGGTCTGAATCTGCACTCCTTTCTCTACGCGGATAAGGACTAATTTCTGAAAATAACTCTAGAATTGTGAAATAATTGTAATATGGTAGAATTGGAATGTATGTTCATGAATTGCAAAAATTAAAAACAACTAAGACTATGTTAATTTAAGAAAATCTAGGAGAGTTGTGAATATGAATTTTGTAAAGATGTAAATGGCGATAAATTGGTAAAATGAGGATAGGAAAAAGAAAATGTTAGAAATGAGGGTTAAACAAAATTATGAAAGTTTATGAACTCTTGAGTTTGGAGGAGAAATGACTTGAGAATTGTTATGGTTGCTTCAGGACAATCCATTGGAGTTTGAAATGAGATTTCTTGAGTATGGATAGGGTGTAGGGAGTGAATACCCTCTCTAGAGGTGAGTGGATGGTTCATTGTATTCATGAATGAGAAATCTGTTTTAAAATTGCTTTATAAATGATTTTCGAAAGATTTTACGTGATTTATGCGAATTGTTTTGTGACTGTGGGTTGTCTGAACTGAATTATAAAGTATAAATGCATTCATTGTATTTAAAAATGATTTTGTGCCATATGTTATTTAATATTGCTCTATGAATTGATTTGGCATGAGATTGTTGATTATTTGATAGAAAATTATGGCACATTGCTTGTGAACTGGATTGATTTAGAAATGAAGGGTGCCGCAGATGACTATAGTCATATTCCCATCACGGAGCGACCCGATGGGGTGGCGTGGTTTGGGGTTTGGATATGCAGAGGAGTTAGACGTCACTCCACCTGTCGAAGTCGTACTATATCTGGTGCACCCCAGAGAGGTACGAGCCAACGCCAAGGTAGAGGGTTTGTTTTGAGACATTAGATAGAAAAACCCTTTACGGGATTTCGTCTGGGTTTGGCCGCCCTAAGACAGAAGTGTTTTTCGATGGAACCCCAAGATTTTCTGAAATGATAATTGACATGGATGCATATTTTGTAAATTATGATTTATTGAAATGTTTTATACATATGAACTGTTATTTATGATATATGTTTTGACTGCCCCATATTTACCCCTTATTTATGAACACAATCACACCATTGCACTCTACTCATTGAGTATACCCCTATACTCACCCCTCTCTTCCCCTTTTTCAGAGGAGACTTAGTTGGGAAACTACTCGACAGAGCTTGTGTAGTATTTTTGCGGATTGTATGGGTATTTGACACATACAGGGCTACTTTTGGAGATTTATAGATCTCAAACCATGGAAAGAGAAGACTGTACATCCCCTACCGTGCGGATTTCATTGATACTGGCCGAGTTGTTAGCAAGTATTCATAAAATCCGCTGATTTTTTATTTGTTCTTTATTATCTTAATTACTCGATTATTTTTGTAAAACCGTTTATATTTGTACTACGATATTTGGACTGTAAATCTTAATTTCGATACTTTTCTCTGATTTTGTGAAGTTCTGTACAACTCATACCGTTAGGACTCTACCGATACTGGCTTGTCTTCCTTAGGTAAGTGTTGGTAAAATCCGACGGCTATATTTTGGGATTTTTTGTTTATCACACGCTTTATTGAGGTGAGAATTCTGAATGGCTTGGATAGCCACATCGCATGCGTGCTTGTACAGGATCCCACTCCCCGATGTGTGCCAATGTGTGTGTTTGAATGTTCAGGGATAAGCCGGATGGGCTCCTTGCGTATGTATTGTTATATGATTTCACGTTTTGAAGAGTCTCATGCTTTCGATGATTTATTGTAAATTTGATAGCCTTGCGGAGTCCCGGTATACGGGAAGGTTCTGCCCGTGTATCAAGACGACGCGGCGATTGTCGCATGGTCGATCCGAGAATCGGGGCGTGACAATATGTGAGCTCCTTTTATGTCGTCGGTCACGGATCGACCTTTGTTGCCAATCAAATTTTTTCAAAAAGATGAAATTCTCGCGACGCGTAGATATTATTTTGAGTTGATAAATTATGTTAGCAAGCGGAATCGGTCTCTCAGTATCGAGATTGAATTTTTAAATTTCGGTCCGGAGAAGCCTACAAGACAGTGATTCTCACCGTGGGGAAGGCCTTTCTAACGGTCTTGCGACATTTCGACGGCAACAAAAATAGGTCTATGCAAAACCAACGTCTATTTTCAAGTGCGTCCAATCCCACGGGGTTTCCCGCACAGGTAGCCTAGCGAGATTATTATGCGTTTGTGTTCTGTACGTTTATAGCAGTGATATCATGAGATCAATGACCAAACAGATTCATATATATCTATTTCACAAATTAAGCAGGAAAAACTCTTTTATTCTTTTGTTTTTTATTAGCAACCAGCGAACAAGTCTTCCACCGAACAGCACGCGTCACCCCCCTCTTTAGCGGCGACAGCACAATCGGAATTTGGATACGCAGACCTCATTTCTTACAGTATTGCACATTTTTTGCAACCGTTGGGGCACACTTCAATGTTTGACTCAAATGAAGCTTGGCCATCATTAGCAATAAAAGTCCCTCGTCGCATAGGCAAGATTTCCTAATAAAAAATATCTAGTCTCATTTCCAGAGACCGAAACGTGATATTGTTATTAATAGTCTTAAATTTTATCGCGCTTAGCGATCGGACATAAACAAAAAATAGAAAACCAAAAGGATTGCATTTTTAAGAAGATGCGGGGGTGACTTTAGAACACTTCTCCCATATGTCTTTGGCACCTTGATGAGCTTGCGCTACCCTGTCCTTAAGATCTGGTCTTGTGAGACCGTGCTCAACCAATGTTGTGTGACAAGATTGTCCATTCTTTATAAGTTGGATGCAGCACTCATCGGTAACGTTAATGAGTTCGCTGGCGAATACAAAACCGCATATCTCCTGTCCACAGTAGAAAGTTAGACCTGACTTGCACCTTTTCACAAACACACGATACCCTGGGTAGACATGTCGCGACCAACAGCGTTAATGCGACCAAAAACATTGCCGAAACAGTATCGTTCCCCCTGTTCATTGTTACTTTTATTACTTTGAGAACAATAGTTCTATAAGATAAAACAGGAGAGGATTCTGATTGACGATGACATCCGTCCGTCAACCAACGTCAATTTATATGAGAGCAAATCCCAAAATTTATGTTTAACGTATTCGATGCAGGGAGTTTTGCTCTCTTATATTAATACCTTAAATGCTTTTTGGCCTCCATTTTATGAAACTTACAACTCAAATATTAAACGACTTATTTGATTAATTAATAGATGATCATGAAAAACAAAACATTTGCTAAACTAAAGGATGCAGAAACAAAAATTGACCATAGTTTAATAAACGAATAAAGTTAACCACCCTCGTGCGCGCGTGTCACCTTGAATTATATTTTCCTCTCTTTTCCTTAATTTTCCAAACTAATTATCTGAACAATATGAGTTTAAATTTTGAGTGGTTGAACTTTCTTTATATTAGATATATAATTTTATATGAATGGAATGATGGATGCATTTTAAAAATTTTGTGTTTCTTACCTTTCATTTGCAAGATTATTATTTTTTTGTGTTTTGTACTTTTTATAGTCATATAAATCTTAAGATCAGTGAGTAAACAAATTCATATATATCTATTTCAAGTAAGAAAAATCTTTTTTGTTCTTTTGTTTTCATTAGCAACCAGTAAATAAGTCTTTCATCGAACGAACGACACACACGTCGCACCCCACTTAGTGGCAACAGTGCAATCAGAATTTAGTGGTGACACAGATGACGCATATTTTGAATCGTTAAATCACATTAGCTTGCAAAATAGGTCTCTACTGGTGTAAACATTGTTTTTCAATTATGGCCTATGGTATGGTAGTGATAGGTTAATTAAACGAGGGACGAGGACGCCTTTCTTGACGTACAATTAGGGGATGGAGAGGCATCCCGTTGGGAATGACAATAAATCAATGATATTTTTCTTTTGGTAAACATAAATCTATGATTTCAAACTTAAAAACATTAAATTGAAATTTATCGGCTCAATTTTAGATTTCAAACTTATACTATGCGTGTTATACTGTTCAAACACCATATATATATATATATATATATATATTTATATATATGCATGTATGTGTGTATATGTATGTATATATATATATATATATATACACGCGATGCGCGCGTGCGCGCGCGTGTGTGTGTGTGTGTAAGAAAGAGGAAAGATACATTTAGGAGATGTAAAAAGCAACTTTAGGATGCACCGACCATCTTAAGATTGTATCACAATGAAATCCTTGTGCCAAATTTGTGGACCTGATCTAAAGTTTGGATGGACCCCATCATTCCTCCCAAACGTAAAAATATTTTGGGTGTGGGCCGTCACAGCTAGGCACTGATGCCATGACTCCTACAATAGTAAGAGTAACATTTTTTGGTTGGCTGTTCAGCTTGAATTGTGACTTTATTCAGCTTGCGGCTAAGTTTAATGTAATCACAGTAGTTGCAATTGTGGTGCAATTGAATTGTCCCCTCGTCGTGTCTGAGGTCTTATCTGAATTTCTATTTTAATTTTTTCTCAAGCTTTAGCGTGGCTCGATGGCCACAACTTTGATACCATCATTTTGCATCTCCATGCGATTCAAGATAAATTGTTTATTATTTATGACTTTAGCGAAATATGAGCCCAAATTCATGAGCATTTCTGTGGTCACATTTAGATGCGTTGATGGTAATTGAAGTAACATGTTATGTTTGTGCCCTTGGGTACACCTCAAGGTGCATAATATGGAATCTAAAGCGCCTACTATGCCACTCACATTGGTTGCCTCGAAAACACCACGTAGAGGCATGACAGCTACTTAAGAAATGCCTCAAATAACATGAAACCAAAAAAATAAAATAAAATAAAATAAAATAAAATAACTGCAAATTCAAAATTTGTTGTTGGTTGTATGTGTATTGGTACCATAGTTTGAACTTTGAACCCAAGGTTTAAGTCCCGTGGGTAGCCATAACCACTGGGTCAATGTTCTACGGTGCAAATTCAAAATTTATGTAATCGAGATTAGAGGATGTTATATTATTGTGACCTATGTTCTTTTTGGTTCATCTCAATGAACCCACTTATTATATTTTTGGGTTAGACTTTTATTTTTGGCATAGTGTCTATTAGGGTTTAGGTGCTGGATATTCGGTTACCATTCATTTCACATTTCCCCTTACGCTCCACTATTTTAGTGAATTCTTCTCTTTTACCGTAGTTTTTCCCCTATTTGGGATTTTCCAGGTAAACATTTGTATGATTCTCACTCTCTCTCTCTCTCTCTCTTATTTCTAACGAATTGGTATTAGAGTATGATTGATTTGTTTTTCTGAAAATGACAATGATGAAATATAGATTTTTGCTTTGGCAAGTCAAAAGTGCGTTGTGCTTGTGCAAATGGATATGGATGATGCTTTGTTGGGGGTTGATAAAAATGCCCTCTTCATGGTCACTAAAGCAAAGTTCTTTCCGAAGTATATCTACATTTATCAAATCAAATTCTGCAAAATGTTTTGAAAGTGAAAACTGTTGCTGCCTTATGGTTGAAATTGGAATGCCTGTGCATGATGAAGAGATTCAACCAACAATTACAACTTAAGTGGTGATTGTACTCTCATGGTATGTCTAAAAATGAGTCTTTACAAGATCCCTTATCATTTTTTACCAAAATCATCTCTAATTTAGAGACCATAGAGATTAAAAACGATGAAGAGAACTGCTGCTTTCATCGTATGCTACACTTAGGGATACTCTTTTATATAGTCGTAATACTTGAACTTTGGATGAAATATACGATCCGCTGCACTCTAAAAGGAGAAAATGAAACAACTTGTGGTCAGTTTCGAGACTCAATTCGAAGGTTTGGTTGCTCAAGGGAGGAGCCAGGAGAGGAATTCTAGGTATGAGTGAGGGGTAGATCAAAATTTAGGAACAAAGATAAAATACATAACTCTTGCAAGAAAAAGCTATGAGTAGGATTGTGACAGTTGCGACAATAGTGGTACAAGGAAGATTTGATGTTACTCAGAATGTGTTTCTTTTTTCTATTTATTTGTTATCTCTTTTTCTTTTTTTAATCTTTGGATCGGTTAGAAATTCAATATTACATTGTAATAGAACTTATATTTATTCCTTATTTTAATTTGAGTAGTTTTATGATTTTTATTTTTAATTTTTTGTTTTAAAAGATTTTTTAAGGATTTACTTGACCTCGATACTAACTTATATCTATATAAACTCTTATTTTCATATAAATAGAAATTTTTAGATCTTGATTAATACATATATCGAACTAAATCTAATCTTATGTATAAATTCTGATTACAATTATAACGTCTTAAGCTTTTATCTTACCAAACTAATCATAAGACTTTCACCGTATCAACCAAAATAAAAAATATATAAATAAAATTCATGCTTCGCATGAAATTGTGGGTGCCCATGTATAACGTAAGTACTCAATGTAATTGACTTTGCTTTATAAGCTAATTTTTTTATAATTAAATTTGAATTCGAAATAATAATAAATTGTATTGTGTGATTTTTAACGCAGGCTATGGCCAGAAGGTAGATACCCACAAGGAGTCAAAACGACGCGTATGGTCCTCCGATCTGACTTGACGTGACGCTACTAACCAATAAAAAAACTGGCCATATAATAATAACAAATTCGACGCGCCTCTTTTCCTTCCCTCACAACACGAATCTCGCCCCCCATGTCTACAACATAATCATAACTTGTCTCTTTCCTACGTCTCACTCTCTCTCTGACATATATTCTCGACTCCACTTTACCATTCCTTCTGTTTTAGTTCAGAGCATCTCGATCACTTCAGCTATGGCGTACAGAGGGGTGAGCACTCTTAAGACTTTTTAACTCTTGCTTATAGTCATAGTTGATCTGAATTTGGTCAAGTGTCTAACTTGTGTTCTTGAAGATCTGGGTTAAATTTTTGGCTTCTTTTTTGGGGTGCTCTCGATTAGCTTTCTGTTTTTTTTTTTAATTATTATTATGATTATCTAATTGGTGGGTTTTATTGATTTCCATGCTTTGATTTAGCTATACATCTTTAGTTATTTGTTGTGAAAATTTCATTAGACCCTTTTCTAGGATAATCTAAACAATATAATTTTTTGTGGTTAAGAATGTTTTCTTTTTCAATGATGTTGGTTATCGATGATTTTGATGTAGAATATTTGGCATTCATGCATTTGTTCTATCAATTTAGGGATCATCTGGTGGCAACACTATTTATGTTCCGGCATATAAGCGCAGAATAAATCTAATCTTTGTTTCTTTTATAATTCTGCAAATTGATTCAGGGTTTTCCTTTCCTTCTCTTTTCTTTCTGACTCTAAATCTATTAACTATAGTCTAGGATGCTTTTGTTTATATCTTATAGTGAAAGCTTGGAAGTAGGTATGGCATGTCCTTTTTTTGTAATTTAATTAGCTTGAATACTTTCAATTGACATTGTTAAAAAAATGATTTCTATATACGAGGCATTGAACTGATTCATATAGCTGGCCTCCGCTAATTTCAAATTTAAGGCTCAGTCGACTTGTATATTTGGGCTTCATAGGCATGTATAAATTTCTTGAAGTGGATCTCATATTATTAGATAAACCCGGATGGACAAAATTTGGTTTTGTGGCCTACTTTGTTAGGATTAAAATACCTGAATAGTAATTATAGTTTGAATTGGAGTATCTGGTCTTGAATGTGATTGTTCTTTTTCAGTCAAATGCTTCCTCGGGCATGGGTGTTGCTGAATACAGCAAGACTGCTTACTTGGAACTGCAGAGGAAAAAGGTGCACCGCTATGTGATTTTTAAGATTGATGAGAAGAAGAAGGAGGTTGTGGTTGAAAAGACCGGCGGTCCAACAGAGAGCTATGAAGATTTCACAGCTTCTTTGCCGGAGAATGACTGCAGATATGCTGTTTATGACTTTGATTTCGTAACTTCTGAGAATTGCCAGAAGAGCAAAATATTTTTTATTGCGTGGTAAGTTTCTTCAATAACAGAATTTATAATATTCTTCCATTTAGTCTAATATGGTAATTTCAAGGATTAAAGCTCCTGTGAAAATTTATTTGCTTTTAGACTCAAAACTGTCTATCCAATCCTGGCTGCACCACCTTCCACAACCCCTCACCCCTCCCCCCCCCCCCAAAAAAAAGGGCAACCACCTCCACACTTTTGATGTATCGCATGAATCGAATTTTTGCCTACCCTTTCTTTTGTGATCTTAGTTCACTCTATTTCCTTCACATCTGAGGACATTTGTAGGCCTTTTCAACATGAATAAATCCCTATCTATATAGATGACCCATGTTACCTTATTTTCCTGTGTTTGCTGGCTGCTTTCTTTTCTGGTATGTTGTCATCATAATTTCCTTGAGGACCATTAAAAGTGCTGGTTCTTTAGATGTTGAAGGGAGGGCAATTGAGGAATAAAAGGGATACTTTTACTTGCTTCCTTGAGTTTAGTAAGTATGCTGGGCCAATGCAGTCTAGCATACTTTGATTTTTATGAGTATCTCCATAACTTCTACCAAGGTGATTCCTCTATTTGTTTTGGATAAAAATCGCCTTACTGGGCATACAAGGTTCAATCCTGTTTTGGATTATGTTAGATTAGAAAATACGACATGCACCTGTTGGACGTAAGGGTTATGATCCTGAAATAAAGTTAGAAACTTTGAAGATCTATGCAATAAGATTTATGTCTTTTGATGGTGGGGAAATATTTCTTTTGAAGATTGGGCATTTGTGGAAGAAAGAAAATAGATGGAAATCAAGCAATATCTGGAATAGAGTTAATTGTGGTAAAAGCTGTTATGTATAAGAATTTTTTGCTTCCTCCAGTGTCACATGCTAGTTAGGAGGTCATTATATGAGTTCTTGATAGACACCTTATCAAATGCCATTCTTTAGATTTGATGACCTTTTTGCCAATCCATGTCATCTCCTCTGTGAGTGTGTGTGTATAAAGAGAAAAGAAAATAAAAGCAAGAAAGAAAGATATTATGGATTGCATGAAATTCTTCTGAATTTAATGTCAGGTTTGTTCATGTTGATGGAGTTTTTGACTTCAATCAGTCATGGCCCGTCCTTTTGGTTGTCGGTATTTATACTTATACTACAGTCTATGAGCTGTTTCCAACCTTGAGATACATAGGTTAGGAAACATCCTGAATTGTTGATTTTGCTGGTTTGTGGTGGGTTCATAACTACTGGGGGAAGTTGCCACTCTCATTTAACATAAAGCCTCAGTTATCTTGAGAATTCTTCCACATAAGACATGAAATAATACTCCAAGAGTTATGTCCTCAATCCAACATAATTTCCAATTCTTCCATATAAGCCATGTGTTTTGCTTGAACTACCTAAACATTTTGCTGGAGACCACTGGTTGTTTGATATAGAAGCTCTTAAGCATAAACTTGGTTTTTGTTGCTCAATCATTGCTTGTCCTTGCACTTTTCGATATCAGGGTGATGGTTCAAAAAGAGAGGAGACAGTTTGTGTAGGATGTATCATTTGGAAAAATATTATTTAATACATAATTGTAATGTTCAGTATTATTTATAATATTGTTGCCTTAAATATTTTTAACCTCTTGGATGAACAATCAATCTGATTTAGATGCTGTGATACTTTCTTGTCAAATAAATACCTAATTAAGACATTGAACAAGAGACTATTAGTATCTAGACCACCACGTGTCTATTTGCTATTAATAACATGTCAAGGTATTCTCAAGAATCTAAAGGATATAAGGTGCGCTATATGCATAAACATGCCATGCTGCATAGGTGGTGGGTACTGGGGAGTGTTGAGTTATTATTTAATGTGCTGTCAAACATGGTCGCAACTTTAATTTTCATGTTGCGTGTGTGTGTGTAGTTAGATGCTTTGCTGTTAATATTGAAGAAGTTTTCAGTGAGTTGGAATTGATCTTTTTTTGCGAAGAATTAACGGCACCCAAATGGTTATTATTTGCTTCTTTTCATTTATGCTTCCTAAAATTGATAAATATTAGTAAATTTTTTAGGTCTCCTGCAATATCAAGGATCCGGGCAAAGATGTTGTATGCGACATCCAAGGATAGGTTCAGAAGGGAGCTGGAGGGCATCCATTATGAGATTCAAGCCACTGACCCGGCTGAGATGGATCTTGAAGTGCTCAGAGATCGTGCTCACTAAACACTTTATCTAAAGAGCTCTGCCTCTTAAAAGAGAAAAGATGGGGGCCAACAAAATACACAAATTTCTTCTCTTCAGCCATCTGAAGGGGATGAGCCCCCTCGTTATTATGTGCATTAACCACTCTGACATAGCATACAAGCTTGATTACAAATAATTTGACATTTGGGAAGGCTGATCAGGAGCTCTTGGCTACACCCTTATGAAGGGAAGGCTCTGGACTCCTTACTGTCATGATGCTTCTCAGATGAAATTCACTATGGTTGTCGTATATTGATGAATTGACCTCTGATAATATATACTGGTATGAGGATGGTATTGTATGAATAGAAGCTTTCTTAAGTATTAAATGTTGGCTTCTTTGATTGTTAGATAAACTCTGTCCCTATCCATGGTACCTGAAGAGGTTTGCCTTAATTCAAGGTTCCCGCCTTTTGGGGTTGTCGCCTACTTTAAATATCTTCGCGTTGTTAAATGTTGATCCCACCACGTCCCAGGTTTCTTCATTTTCCCTTTCCCTTCAGTCTAGTCCTTGGTTGCGGTATCAACTTACCACATACCCACAAAAAACTAACTGGTTCTCGGCTCCCACGTAGGGAGTGGAGAAAGGGGGCGAAAGGTGAAAGTCTCATGACCATGTTCATTCACTCTCTTGCCTACTTATGACGTACATTTGGTGATTCATGACCGTATCATGTATATGTTATTCCTTATATTTTAGCTTGAATTAAGTACCCCACGAATGTGCTGTAGTCGGTCGGGATGCATCCATCACATTTAACCAATGCACGAGTCGGTTGTTTGCCTCAGCATGAGGTTTTACCAAGATCTGATGGTGGAAAACTCATTCATTCTCACCAAAAAAAACACATTCATTGCTTCAGCAGCCCACTCTTGAACGTTGTTTTTCCCAATTGTTCATGCTTCTTGGGGATTAAGAGGGACCAATTATATCAAATGGTGATATCTATAGTCGATCTTTTGAAGCAAGACTGGATCTTCTGAATGCTTTGTTGCCCCAACTCAGTTGCCATCTATAGTGGAGAACTTGTACTTGGGAGGCTTGAGCCTGTTGATAAGAATGAGAAATGAACATGAACGGAGATCATCATTGAGAATGAGATGTCGACAAGCTCATGTGGGAGAAAATGGCCATCGCAGCCGAGGCTGTCATTCCTTTTTTTTTCACTCTGTTTCCCTACATTTTTTTTTATCAATTATTGCATTTGTTTATTTGTATAAAAGGAAAAATAGAAATCTTAATATGATTATAGGATTAATGGATAAAATTTACTAATGGATCAACATTTGCACCAAACGAAGGAGCAAATGTTACCTCAAAAAAGTTCTCATAGGTAGTATGGTTCAAAGTGGTCCAGGTTTTGTACTGTTCATATCACCAAAAGAAAGTGGCATTTAGTTGCAGATTCAATGAGTATACTTCTGGACAGACAATTCCTCCAAAATGCCTAATCAAATATCATCGCTGCAAATATATTAAGGCATTGCGCTGTGCAGCTTGCTGGTCCCATAATCTTAGTGGTTTCTGTCACTCCCATCCTTTTGTCTGCATCTATCCTCGTTTTTATAGTACTCACAAGCCGGTGATATCTTGGGACATTTTCCCTTGTAATTTCTACTCTCTCTCACTCTCTCTTACCCACCGATATTCAAAATCATATTTCAATTAATTTAATTCGAATATTGTTAGGTCTAATTTAACATAAGCTAATTTATTAAGGGTTTTCTCAATATAATTTTTTTCATTTTTAAATTTCGAATTCAATATTTAGTTAAGAAATCTAATACCCCTTACTAGTTAGTTAGGTCGATTATCAATTGATTTCTCACCCCTTGGTGGGCTATATTTCCAAGTGGCTAACAAAATAGATTGAAGCATATCCAGCGTCATTTCTTCGGATTTTAATTAGGGTATCTAAGAAATCTGTCTTTTTCTGATATTACTTAAAAAATTTACTGTATTTTTATTTTATTATTATATTTTAAAAATTATATAAAATTTTACAAGTAAAAACTAATTTTATTGAATAAAAAATTTAAATTATCTTTATATCAATAATTGTTTCATATTTTTAAAAATACCTAATTTTAATTAAATCTAATGTTAATTTTAGGAGGATCTCTGAATTTTCAAATTTATACTTTTAGGCCTCGTTGACCAATCAACATTCATTGCATCAACAATCCATAAAGCATAGTCTTGAGCATCTGAAAATGGTTTTGCTTATCTTTTCAAAGTAGGAAGTGATTGATGTACTCAACCTTTTAATTAATTTCTTCTGTTCAAATTTCTATTATACGTTGGAACAAAGTTCATTTCTCATACGAATTATACTAATATGAGCCTATTTTAATGTTTTATTTTATGTTTCGAAGATCTTAGAGAATGATTTACACTATCGATATCTATCTAATATGGATAAAACTTCTTAAAATTAACATTAAAGTTGTTCTATTTTTAAAACGTATTAATACGTTAAATTAATTAATATTTATATAAAAATTTTTATATTTTTTATATTTAATTAATTATTATCTTATTTAATTATAATTTTTATTTATTTGTATTATTTTCTTATAATTAATAATTATATATTTGATTATTTAGATTTTCATTATAAAATATAATATCCTATTATTTTTATAAAATAATTAATATTTATATAAAAATTCTTATATTTTTATATTTATTCATTTATTTATATTTTCATGTTCTTTATTCTTACAAAATTTTATTTCACATATAATTTCGCACCTAACCATCCATAACATAGACAAGGAATTTCTTTCAATTTTTTTCTAACATTACCAAGACTATTGCCTCCAACAAGAGAAAAATACATGAAAAGTTTAAGCACTTCTCCATAATTCTCAAAAAAGTACTTAGTCAAAACCCTCGATAATAGAATATATATAACATTAGTGAGAAAAGTAAGTGTTTTGAGAATAAACAAGCCCAAAAAATCAAAAAAAAAAAAAAAAAAAAATTGGTCCCCGGACTTGGTCCAACACTTGTTATCCCGAATTTTATTCTAATTAATTTGGTTCAATCCGTGATTGGATCCAAATCGAAAGAGAGTTTTATCATCATAATTTTTTTTATTTCTAAATCTCGAATCCAAGATATTTGTTAAACGATTTAATATCTTCCTGAATGAGAGCATATGCATTTTTTATATTAAAAATCATGCGTTGACATTTATTTACTTTTTCTTCGCATTGGGGAGCAAAACATAATTTATGACGTTTTAAGATGCTAAAAATATTTTGAATTATTCTAATAATAATTTGAGTCAAGACTAAATTTATTTATTTTGAATTATTCTTCAAACGATTTTGTTTAATCGAGCATCAAATTTATGATCTAATGTTCGTGAAATTAATTTTTCTTTCATTTGAACAACCAACGGTGGTATAATTTTATTTATAATTAAAAATAATTAATAATTAATTCCATAAGACTAAGAGGGTATTTGAAATTGTTTATAAACCGATCAAATCAACTTATAAGCTAAAATTATAATTATAATTATTTGATAATTAAAATTTGTAAAAATGGTTATAAGCCCAAAAAATACTTATAAACCAAAAAAATAATATGCTGCTCTCTCCAACTTTTTCATTTTAATACTTTTAAATATAACTAAAATAAACTATTTTGATCGACAAAAATATATTTTCATCTTTTTGTATTTAATAAAAATTACAACTATACTATAGGTTTCAAATTCTCATCTAGCAATAAGGTTTCACCACCGCATAAGGGTTTCTCCTTTTTCAAGTTCTTTTTTGGTTTGGAGTGGTATTTTCTTCTCCTACTCTATTTTCTTTATATTCTTTTATAGATACATTTCGAAAAATTCTGTGTTTTGAAGGAGATAAAAAATGAAGATGATGATTGGGCAGCATTCCATGATGCAATTACATTGGAGATTGCAAGAGATTGATTAGCTGCATTTGTATCATTGTAACTTATTTCTTTAATGTAAACTATGTTATTTTAAATTATATAAACTTTATTTATAAAAATAAATCTAAAAATTATTTATTTTATTTATCCGTTTTTAACCGAATTATTTTGACTTTAATTTACTATCATTTAAATAGTAATATTGTTTACATCTGAAGTATATATTCTAATTAATTAAGTAAATATATCTTATATTTATCATGATCTTTTCTCTATTTTTATATAATTTATAAATATTCATTTTATCATATAATTAAGTATTTTTAAGTAATATTTATTTAAATAAATAAATAATTTATTTTTTAAAAAAATAAAATAAATTTGTAAACTAAAAAACTACTTATAAATACAACATTTTTTAAGCAATCCGAGACCATCTCTAAATATGAAAGCGTGGATTGCACTGAAAGACGGCAGGCTGCCACGAGTTTCATCTCGTCACTTCAAAATGATTTGGCAAAAGACTGTTGACTCACGAGCCCACTTTCCAACCAGAGAGCGGGGGATCGGAAGACATTTTTTTTTTTTTTTTTTTTTAACACAATAATGTGGTTGTGTTTTTTGGGGGGCGGGGGGGAGATAAATGTTTACCAAACTCAGTAGCTGTCGCTGTCTTGCTGACCACGTGCTTATCACATTATTGGATCTTAAAAGGAATAGCAAGCAGGATTTGGGCAACTGGTAAAAAAAACCTTATCACTTTTCATCTTTCTATGTCCATTAGTGCTCTCATTTTCATCTCTCCATGATCTTCTCTTTTATGTTTTTGTTTCCCTCCATCGTACCATGCTTCCCATCTTGTTTCAGGATAATATATTTTAATTGTGGAATTTAATGTGAAATCATGTTGGGCTGTCTCTGATCCAGACCTCGAAGTCACATGTAAAGTAGTCTTTCATTATTTTCATAGGAGCTGGTTTTTGTTAGGTTCTAGACAACTGTTTCCCAATTTGGGCAACTTTATTTGATTGGGTTTTGATCTGTCAGTTGGGTTTGTTAGGAACCCGAAAGGGATCTTGAGAGTATTCACGCTTTTTTATTGATTAAATTCTCTAGTTTGGTTTTTACAACTGGGTCTTGGTTGAAATTTCAATATTTGGGTCTAATCTTGAAAGTGTATGAATTTTTGCCTGACTTGGAACTGAGGTTTCCTGTTGAGGTGTTGAGCTGAAAGATATGCCGTAAAAGCTCTGTTATGAAAGAAGGTTGGTGGGGTTGTGGATTTTTGTAGAGTGGGTTTGCTGGAAATATCTTGGAACATGTGGTTGTGTGAACCTTAGTTAGGTTCGGAAGTTTGGATCGTCAGTGGTTTCATGTACTTAAGACGCTACATGACAAAGGACCTACCTACTTACAGATTGTTCCGCTCAAGTTGAGGTTTTATTTGGGGATTTCTGGTAATGGAACAGATATTAGGAATCTAATTTGGGACGGTTTGAGAGTTGATGCTGTGGCTTTTGCGTTCAAAGGTGCTTATAAGGGTTCTTGCAGTGGATGCTTGATATTGTCTAATCAACTCACCTCAGTTACAATATCTTCGGAGTTGAGTCTTTGTGCAATTATAATCTTAAGACTATGCTGCATTGAATTTGAAGTAACTTGTATGAACTGTCAAGTATGGGTGGCAATTCTAAGACGATCGTTTGGTTCAGAAGGGATCTCCGGATTGAAGACAATCCTGCCTTAGCTGCTGCTGCTAGAGATGGCTGTATTTTCCCTGTATATATATGGTGTCCTGAGGAAGAAGGGCAATTCTATCCGGGTCGGGTTTCAAGGTGGTGGCTAAAGAAGTCTCTTACCCACTTGGAGCAGTCCCTGAGGTCACTTGGTGCTTCACTTGTGTTGATTAAGGCCCAGAGTACCCTTGCTGCTCTTCTGGATTGTGTTTATGCAATTGGGGCAACAAAAGTAGTATTTAACCATCTTTACGGTATGCTTTGACTTTGCAAAGCAAACATATTACATTTTCATTTTTTTTAAAATTTAGTTTTAATTACTATCTACATTGTTGTCTTTGATACTCATGCAGTTCAAAATTTAGCCAAACCTAAAAACAACAATAACAAGTTGAGTTTTAATCCCAACAATTGGGGTTGACCTTTTGGGATACAAAATAAAAAGAAAAAGTGTTGGTCTAATTTGTGCGGATTTTCCTACGGCACTTATTCCTATCCAGAACTATCTTCTCATCTAAACTCTTAACTATCATGTTTTTACGGATAACTTGTATCCAAGTTTTCAACATCTATCTCTACATTTTACTAAATCTCCTATACTTATGTTCTCGGTTCTCCTAATCGATGTGTTTTAGGGTTTTCTTTGCACATGCTCGAGTCACCCCAGATGACACTCTCGCATTTTATTAACAATTGAACTAACTCCCAACTTATTACGAATCTCTTCATTTCTAATTCTATTTCTTCTAGTTTTATCACATATCCATCTAAATATCATCATTTCTACTATGATCATTTTCTATCATTTTATTGTTTAATAGTCTAACACTCAATGTCATACAATAATGCAGGTTTTATTGTAGTTCTATAGAAATTTCCCCTCAAATGTTGCAGTATTGTACGATCGCAAAAATCTTTAAATGCCCTTCTCTATTTCATCCAACCTGTTTGAGTCCTATGATTCACATGCCTATCTATATTGTCATCATTTTGAATGATAGAATCAAAATATCTAAAACGTTCACTATTTTATAAATTTTTTTCTTTTAATCTAATCGTTTCTGTATCATTCTGATGATTGTCGTTAAATTACATCTTATATACTCAATTTTCAACCTCCACTATCTAAATTCTCTAAATTTCAGTGTGACCCTCCATAACTCTAATTTAGCATTAATGCCCTCTCTAGTTTATCAATCAACACTATCATTTACAAAATGCATACACAATGATATTTTATTTTTGATACTTTTTGTGATTTCATCTATCACTATTATAAAAGGAATAGAATTTAATGCTGAACCTTAATATAGCCCAATGTTAATAGGGAAACTATCATTCAAACCCCCCGCACGTTCATACAGCTTTCTCATGCATATCTCTAATAAGATTAATGTACTTCAAAGAGATTCCTTTCTTTATTAGCGTCCACTATAATATGGCTCTAGAAATCTTGTCATATGCTTTTTCTAGGTCGATGAATACCATGTGTAGCTCTCTCTTGTATACTTTATATATTTCCATTAAATGTTTTAACAAGTGGATTACTTTTGTGGTGGATCTTTTTTGTATAAATGCAAATTGATTCTGAGACACTTATCTTCAATCTCAACTTATGCTCTATCATTCTCTCCCATAGTTTCATGATATGACTCATAAATTTAATTCCTTTATAATTGGAGCAATTTTGTATGTCTCCTTTATTCTTATATAATGGTACAATTGTGCTCTCCCTCCATGCTTTGGGCATTCTCTTGATTTGGAAAATTTTGTTGAAAAAATCCATTAACATTATTATACCAAATTTACATAAACATTTCCACACTTCAATGGAAATGCAATCAGGTCCTATGGATTTATTATTTTTCATCCTCTTTAAGACCTCTTTAACTTCATGCGGACGAATTTTGCGTTTAAAATCTCTATTAACTTCTTCTATAGGTATCTCGATATTTTCTATATTTATTGTATCTGACACTATAGAGATTATCAAAAAAGTAAAGACAATTTTAAGTTCTCTCTTGTTGGCTTTACATTTCCTAGAATTATAGTTCACTAGCTATTTCATTAAGGTAAAGCTTATGGGGAAGGCCACTGTGTGTGCAGTTAGATTAGATGTTGCGATGACTAACCCATTAGTCACACGGTTAGTCTAATCACAATCACAACATATTATAGTATATTCTATTACATCTTTACAAAACTTATCCAACCATTCAAATGGATCTCAAAGCCACACACAAACGCATTACATTGTCTTTCCATATCCTAACACATTACATAATCTTTTCTTGAAATCTACTAATGGTGCATTGCATAAGTGTTGACAATTGGATTTCTTAATGCTATTTAGGGAGATGAGTGGCCACAGTATAGAAATATTAGTCAGTTGGCCTATAATGTCATTACATGAAAATTGGAGTGCTTGTCTTTTATCCTGATGCTGATGAAACTAGGTTGGTAGTTGGTTGGTGAATGACAGGTGTCGAATCTGTTCAATAATAAATATCTACTCAACAAAATATAATTTTGTATATAGTAGTGAACAGTATCGGCTTCACAGGGATTTGGGGAAATTTATTTCTTTTAGAACAAAGTTTGATGAGGGGTTTTTAAAGAATGAAAATGAGAAATCAATTGTAACAAAAGAACCTAAATGGAAATTAATTAAAATCTATTCAATAACGAACAAAGTTCTAGTCAAAAGTGTAACTTCAAAAATGGTTCACGAAACTAATCATTGATGCAAAGATAAATTCAAACTTTCATTGATAAACTGGTTATAGTTGTCAATAGGTTTTGACGGCCAATTTTTTCTTTCTTTG
Source organism: Dillenia suffruticosa (assembly GCA_033439265.1). NCBI lineage: Eukaryota > Viridiplantae > Streptophyta > Magnoliopsida > Dilleniales > Dilleniaceae > Dillenia > Dillenia suffruticosa. The sequence continues at coordinate 16,782,522 of JAVTVX010000001.1, forward strand.
TCGGTAGTCAAGATACAACCATTAACTATTTCTCCAATCAAGAAATAACCCTAGGTACGACTGTAGGATTTAATCTCTCAATTGCATTAAAAATTAGAAAAGCCTAGTTCTAATTAATAAGCATACTACGAGGGTTTATTTAAATCAGATCATATATTTCCCCTGACACAAACTTAATCATGCCAATCACCACCAATATTAAAGCAGTTAAACAATTACGGATTTAACTGTTTAATTGGAAATAGATTATTAGGTTAATTCAAATATCAGATCCTTGATATTCAAACAACACAATAATCATAAACAATAAATTAGGAAATATATAAATACCAATGAAAGGAAGAATTAAATTAAAACAAATATGATCTCATAGATGTTAAACCAAATCCCCTGCTATCCTCTGACGAGAAAGTGAGTTTAGTTACTACTCATGAAGAAAACCCAAAAAGCAAAAGAGAAGAAATTACAAAAGTTCTGCCTTTCATGAGAGAGAGCTTTTGATTTGATGTACAACGGAGAGAGAAAAAGGCTAGCAAAAATCCCAGATTTGATATTCTTCTCCACTTTTTCTGGCTTTTAAAATAATAACACAATCCCTACATGAAAGGAAATTCTCCAAAAATAAAACTAGATAAAACAGAAATTGAAATCTTGCGTCTTGATAGGAGTGCCATTCAACTTCAGCAAGAGACTTGCTTTGAATTAGGAAATTACTCTCCAGACTTGCAAACTGGAATCTGGGGCGCCCACGCTTTACTTGGTAGAAGTCTTCTAAAAATCACCTCCTTTAACTTCTTTTTATTCCCAATTCCTATAACTGGCACCAAATATAAAATTTAAGTAAAATCTATTGATTAACATGACATTCGTCAAAATACGGAGGAAATATTCACAAATTTACTAGCTATTATGAACCCTATCAGAGAACTTCATGAGAAGGAATTTTGCTGAGTTTGAATTCCCAAAGCAAGTGGTGCCCTCATTCTCTAAGCCTAGAGTGATGATTTCATATAAATAAGTTGAATAATTTGCTGAAGGTTCAACCTGGTGCTGAGATAATTTGCTGATAGAATACACACTTGCACCACCTTGTTTTACATTTTGCATATAAAAATGCTGGTCGTTGTGAATGAATACAAGATGTTTAGTGAATTGCTGTGGTGGCTAAAAGTGGATGCACTTCCAAGTAGGGAGTTCTGACAGGGTACAGGTAACTCATTGTTTTGTCAAACTGACTAACCAAAAGAAGGGGGGAAAAAGGAGACATGATGCCATGAAATCGTTAGCAACTGTGTAGTTTAGTTCAACCTTTCACCTAACCTTTGAGGCAAAATATGTGTTATAGCACTTGCTCTTCTCCTGTTTGCTGTATTATCGAGGACTCTTTTGTGATCTTCCAGGGTTATCTAACTTTTGAACTGCTTGCAGTGGCTGATATGATATTTCTTTGCATATAGAAACCAATGGATATCATGGCAATGACTAGTTTTCTGAAAGTGTACTTTCTGTTATTACTCATGTTGCACTGTCCATAAGCTTTGCTGCCTATGTTCGTGTGCTGTTTTATTTCAGTACTTTTTGCAAAAGATTTGGGGGTCGTGGTTGTGGGGGGAGTGTTGAAAACAGTGAGTTACAAGTGACCAAAGTCTTAAATTTGTCTGAAATACTGCCTGTCGACATAAAGTAAATTAGTCAAAATAATACCACTCGACAATGTTGTTCCTATCAAATTTGGACATTTGTCATGCCCATGACACATCAGCATGTTGAAAATCTGAAATGGTTCATTTTGGAGTTATTCTTCAAAAGATGGCTTTAAGCAAAATAACAGGCAGGCCACAGACTCTTTGTCTAATAGTCACTTTGGTCCTTAATATTTTCATTTTGACCCCAATATCTTTTCACTTGCTAGTGCTCAAACCCCGCACCTCCCTAATTGATTTTGCTTGCACAAACGGTTAGCTTAATCCTCCTGCCATTAATAGGTGCCTAGCCCCCTCCTAAAAGCTTAAACAAGGAGAAAGAGAATCCTGGAAAGGAGGATGTCACAACAAACAGAAGCTCTTAAGTTTGTTTGGAGGGTCTTAAAAGTTTTTAACTGCTTGAACTTCAAAGTCACACTTTGAGATGTCCTGAAATTGTTGTTTGAAGGTTGATTGGATCTTCAAACTTTTAGGTGTTTGATCTATCAAAATTCAAAAATTATTTTGTTTTCTTCGTTTTTGATCCGCCATTCAGTGGACAAGATGATTAAGCTTTGTTGAAGCCTGCCCTCATTAAATCCACCGCCTAGATGATTAAGCATGTCTTCATTAAATCAGCCAACAGAGACAAACAATCCTACCATCACCAAATATGTCAACTAAGGCAATATTTAACATGAGATTAAGCATTCACACCATTGTTTTAATACTTCAAAGTTGGAGAAACGGAGAATTTTCTTTTATCTTTTGTGAATAGACACTTAGAGCCTTGTAATTACAATTTTTTTTTTTTTAATGAATTCAATTTGCCACTTGCATTTCTTGTCTTGATTTCAGACTCAAAATTTGTTGTGAACACTGAGCTCTTAGCTTTTAATGGCCAAAAGATAACCTTTCTACAGAAAAAAGGTTATTATGATATTGAATTTCTTAATTAACTAAGTTTGTTTTAGTTAATAGTGCAGCATTCACCTGGTACATGTGGAGTCTGATACTCCTGTATGGAGAATCAGGGAACCTAACGAGTATGTTGGCTGATACATCTCAATGAGAGGTGGTTCTGGTGGAAGTTTTCTACTAGTAGAAACTAGTGGATAAACTTGAAATCAATGGTTCCTAAACTTATTCAAAGTAAGCAGTCCTTTTCTTTTTTGCAATTTTGTTAGTGATAATAAGAGCTGTGTAAATATGAGGACATGCTGGACAAGTTCAGCATCATGTCCAAGACTCTATCCAACTAAGTTCTCTTTGTTCAAACATAATAATGTGATCAATACAATTTGATTCCTTGAGCGTTAGATAAGATTTGGGGAATCCATGAGATTGTTTTTTCCAGCAGACATGTAGCATTCTTTGGGTTTGTGCAAGTGTGTCAATGAGAGGGTTGGAAAAAGTTTTAAGTTAGTTGTCAAGAAACTGATGAGTTGTTAAGTTATTGAAAAGTAACTTACCTTTCTATTGTTTATCTATTAATTTGTTTGAATAGGAAATATAATTTCAGTGCTATATCAAAAGAAAATCTCTAATAGGGAATCACTCACCTAATTGTAAGTTTCATTTGTATGGTTTGAGATGCATCATATAGTGTTGTTATTTAGCCACCATCACAACCAGGTACACATCACCAATGCCACTGCCATGAAGCAACAATGTCTGACATCTTCTGTTTTCTATGTTTTATGCAACAAAATGCCTAATAACATCCATTTTACTATATCACATGCTTGAGTAAAGCCATAGTCCATATGTAACTCATTATGTACGTGACAAGTAGGACAGTTCTTTGTTGATATCAAGCCTGGGTATGCATTATCAAGTGCTTATTTGTTATTCTTTTAATTCATTAGATCCTGTTTCCCTTGTCCGTGATCACAATATCAAACAAAAATTGGTGGAGCTTGGAATTTCTGTGAAAAGTTATAATGCAGATTTACTGTATGAGCCTTGGGAAGTATACGATGACAAAGGATGTGCTTTTACAACCTTTGATGCATACTGGGACAAGTGTTTAAGCATGCAAATGGAACCAGTTTCCCTTCTTCCTCCTTGGCAATTCGCACAAGCTGAAGGTATGCACTTTAGATGTAATTGCTTTAGATGTAATTATTCCTGTTCTTTCTTAGCACCTGTTGACTCAAAATGAAATGGGTGTGAGACACTTTGTTTTTATGGATATTTTTTCAAATGTGGTCCATATATGTACCCTAGTTGATCTAATATAGGCAAAAATGAAACGTGGCAAAGTTAGCAAGAAAAAAATATGCATGTGAGGGGCTTGCATGGTGAAAAACTTTTAAATTTAGAAGTAAAATGTCATCTTAATATATAACATCAACAAATTGTATGATACTAGGCCAATAAGTAGAATATTGTAGAGATTTCACTTTTGACATTGAAAATTTTCTGAGCTTTCATTTCATTTGCACAATAGTTTTATTCTGATTTTGATACCAAGTCTTATTTTCTTAAACCTATGAAAGGATTCTGACAGTCCATGATTTATTATGTTTGCCACATAATTTTAAGTGTAAAATTTGTCTTAGAAGTGTTTAAGGTATTGGATTGAGAAGAAAATATTAGAAATTCTGGACATATTTGAGGCATGTTGGATCTTCAGAGTGTCATATGGGTGCCATTTCGAAAAACACAGACATGACTTGTCTGTGCAGAGAGTATGCAATCTATCTCATGGTTGTGAAGAAGTTGGAGTTGGAAGGGGAATTAGTTCTATTGCAAACCAGTCACTGCACGTTAATAGTACCGTTGTTGTCCTACTCTCATAATACAAATTAAGTGAAGAATGTTGAAATGTTGCTTCCGCTTTGCTGCAGGAATGGTTGAAAGCTGTTCAATTGAGGATTTAGGCCTTGAAAATGAATCAGAAAAGTCTAGCAATGCCTTATTAGGAAGAGCATGGTCCCCAGGTTGGACCAATGCTGACAAGGTTCTTACTGAATTTCTTGATCTGCATTTGCTCGACTATTCAAAGAACAAGCAAAAGGTGGAAGGAAACTCCACATCTCTCTTGTCACCATATTTACATTTTGGGGAATTAAGTGTTAGGAAAGTTTTCCAGTGTGTAAGAATGAAGCAGATACTCTGGGCAAAAGAAGAGAACTCTTCTGGCAAAGAGAGTGTGACTTCTTTCCTTAGGGCCCTTGGACTTCGGGAATATTCTCGTTATCTTTGTTTCAACTTTCCATTCACTCATGAAAGAGCACTGCTTAGCAATTTGAAATATTTCCCTTGGCATCCCAATGAGTCCCATTTCAAGGCTTGGAGACAGGGACGGACTGGTTATCCATTGGTTGATGCTGGGATGAGAGAGCTTTGGGCAACTGGGTGGATCCACAACAGGATAAGGGTGATTGTTTCAAGCTTCTTCGTGAAGTTTTTGCTACTTCCTTGGAGATGGGGTATGAAGTACTTCTGGGACACACTTTTGGATGCAGATTTGGAAAGTGACATTCTTGGTTGGCAGTATATATCAGGGAGCTTACCAGATGGCCACGACCTTGATCGCTTGGACAGCCCAGAGGTATGTTAGAATTAGCATTTGAAAGCACAACAACCATTACATGCTTTTTAGGATTTGTAAAAAATTCCTGGAGTCCAATTGGTAACATAGTGTTGCCAAATTTATGAATTTCACAAGCTACTACCAGGGGTAAGTATTGGCCTATGAAGCTCAGTTTTACAGGAAATGTGTGTTATGGCTAAAGGAAATTTAGAATAATAAAATTTAAGAATTATTTTGCTTTCTCTTTAGTAGGAGAATCCACCTTCACATGAATGCCGCCATTTCACAAGAAACAATGTTTTAATACTGGTTGTCTAATATTACCAAAAATTCTGATCACAAAATCCTGCTGTTTCAACAATGACTCCTTGCATGCAATGTAGCAAATTAATCTTTTGTGCTGAACATGGAGTAAGAAAAAATTTGGGATGTTGAATGTTCATACAAATAAGATATCTATGTTTCTTTTTATGAAATTTTTGTATGAAAGGTTTATATTTTGCATACCTTGATAATTTGCTATAATTCTTGAGGTCAGGTTCAAGGCTCCAAGTTCGACCCCGAGGGTGATTATGTGAGGCACTGGCTTCCTGAGCTTGCAAGAATGCCAACCGAGTGGATCCATCATCCTTGGGATGCTCCCCTTGCCGTGCTAAAAGCTGCTGGGGTAGAGTTAGGTCAGAACTACCCAAAGCCAATCATTGGTATGGATTTGGCGAGAGAGCGTTTAACTGAAGCTATATTTGCAATGTGGGAAATGGAAGCAAAATCAATAGCTGCAGACTCTAGTGGGGCAAATGAAGTTGTCGATAATTCTGATTCCAATGAAAGATTAGCAATTCCAAGGGTTGTTTTGAAGGATAATTCTGCTCTTTGCCCTACTAACTCAGCTCATGATCAGAAGGTACCAACAATTCAGAATTCCAAGATGGACACTAGGAAGAGACCAAAGACTGCTGAAGATGAGAGGCCAACCACTCAAGATAACTTGCATAACTGCAACATTGAAGCTGGAATCTCTAGGATGGATGAAGATTTATGCTCCACAGCGGAATCTTCTTCAGCTAAAAAGCAAGCCATCAGTTCCAACTCGTTCTCCGTTCCCCAAACATGCTCTTCATCATCAAATGGCACCCACTTGCCAGATTATGAATATTGCACAGAGAAGCGGCCGAGGCGTGATATTCGTGACATGGAACACGTTTCAGGCAAGAGATTGTAATGTATGCTCAACCTCAAACCCTAAGCTATTAATTGATATCCTAAACTGCATGTCTAGAATCTATTTGCTTAATTTGCTTTGGAATCGTTTTTCTCTTTCTAATGTAGTTTTGTCTGATGTACTTTATGGATGGAAGACATGAAATAATCGGAAGAAAGTTACCATTTTTCTCCTTCTGTATCCAGTGATTCTCAATTTCAACTTTCCAACACTGGCAATGAGTGATCTGATTTACAGATTTTATATGTGGTTGTATGAGGGAGAGATGTATTGTATGGCTCCAAGGAGTTATATGGAGCTCTGTGGTACTGCTGTTTCTCTCCTCAAGGCAGCACACCTCTCTGTCTCTCTCTCTCTCTATAAGGGGAATTAGTTCCTCTTAAATGTATGTTGAAACCCAAAGTATCACCGGCTCCTAGTGCTTGCCATCGCTGGCAATGAGTTAAATGTATATGTTTAAACCTAAAATTTTTCTCATTTTGAAGTTTGTTCTCAATTGTTAATTCTCATAATTGGTATTATTAAACTCCCATGAAACAAATATCTTAAAATTTTATAATATTTTGCCCAATTATGCCTAAATAAACTATATGACTCACACTAACACCTAAAATAATGTGTTGTATATCCACCCCAAATAAAACCCACAAAAATCACACACCCAAAGAGGAACCCATTCCCCAATTTAACCCATTCTAGCTAATGAGAGGGGGATAAAAAAAAAGGAATCAGATATAGGGAGAGATCAAGAGAGAGAAATTCTAGAGAAGGAGAATTCGTGGTGACAATCTTCAACAAGTGACGACCTTCAACAAACAAATATTGCTGTTCATTTTTTTCCCCTAGCATCAATAAATTCTATTCTATTTCTATAGAATTAAATTTTTTTTCTTCTTTTATGAGCAAAAAATACTAGTCTAGACTCTAGACAAGTATTTTAACTAATACCATGTATATCCCATTTTCCTGTAGAGATCAAGTTTCTCTTATATATAAATAAATTTTATGTTTCATATGCTATTTTTTTAACATCCGGAATAAAAACTGTTGGATTAGTATGCCCAAAAGAGATATTATAGTAATTTAGGAATAATGGGTAACTCTCATTATCTCATTTATCACCCTATTAACCACTCATTAAGTGGTAACTCCCAAATAATGACTCTCTTGCGAATGCCAATGGAATGATCTGCGTGAATGGCTTGCCTTTCTTCTTTGATAGAGATGAACAGTAGCCATGAGAGAAGCATAACAAAAAGTAGGGAGAAAAAAAATACGAAGGAGGGTTGGAGATTTTCATATAGGAAAATCTCATTCGTCAAAATCGTCATTAGATTTGGGTTGAGATATCGTGAATTTACGGTGGTGGTTCAATTATGTGCTTACCATTCGACCATGCGATCCATTCGAGGAATATCAAGATACAATTATTTTTAAAGACTGTACTATCGAAATATTTATCAAAAAATTCTGATTTATTTATTTACGCTTCCCAAATCTCCTATCAGTAGAGTCCACACACGCATGCACACACGCACGCAGAGGCATGATCTTGTCCGGTAGAAGCAAAATGAGCAAGGTCCAGTCCGTGATTACACGTTGTGACTTCCTAAAATGTAATGTTACTCTTTCCTCGAGCAATTAAAATGAAAATGAATTACAATCACAACTTCTTTCCTCCAACAAAGTTTGTCTATAATAAACATTGAGTTGTGTAAATATCGATTTTGTCAATTTTCAAAAAATAATTAGAGCCAACATTGAGTTGTGTCAAAAACATTTTCAAAAATTAATGATACAATTTTTTGTCTATAATAAAATTTTTGAGATAGAAATTAACCTCTCTTTTGTAGCCAAATAAAAAACATTTAAAAAAAAAAAAAAAAAAAAAAAGAAGTGCTTCTTAAATGTTTATTGGATGTCTTTATCAATACTTCTATTTTTTTTCTTTTTACTTGATTATCGATATTTAAAAATTTAATAAATTTAGTTTAAATAGATATAGAGTTTAATTTAAGAACTAATTCTTTTAACCTCTTTTGTTTTTTAAGATTTTGATTAAAAAAATTTAATCCCCTACTACTAAAATTCAAAGCACTTTTGTTTCATGTTTCCTTCTATAACAATTGTAATAATTTGAATAATATCTTGGATATCAAGCATTATTTTTTGTTGAGAATACTGACTTTTTTATTCAGTTATTTATTTTCCATATAACTTTTGTATTTGGGAGAGTTTGGTCAAGAACACTCTACTTCCCTAACAAAAAATCTCGAGTTTAAATCTTGAAAATAATGAAAAAACATTTGAAAAAATCGATACCTAAAAATGATTTATATAGTAGTCGAACTGAATTAATCGAACAAAATCAAGATATCGATAGTGAAAATAAAAAAAAATAACTTTTATATTTTTTTCATTTCTAATATGTTTTTGCTTATATCAAGTAAATTTTCCAAAATATTTAATATTTTCAAAACATCCCATTTATATCTCTTCCGCACCAGCCATGTTAGAAGTTTACAACGATCTATTATTAGGCAGCTATTTTTGACGATATGTGTATCGAAATTGTGATTTTTGTTTGTTTTTGACAAGTGACCGCATGCTTTTGTTGGCTTTCAACAAAAGTGGCTGCTTAAAGTCAACACCGGATACTATGCTCCCGTTGAATAATAAAATACTAAACTCATTCGTAAATTTTTAAATTTAAATATTAAAAATAAAAAATTAATAGAAAAATATTTCCTTAAATTGAGTTTCATAATAATTAAATCGATTAGTTGAGTAATTTAAATAACAATGTTTAGTTTAAATAAATAAATATATATATATATATTATAATAGATGAGCTTAATATTAAGAAGTTACAATATTTGCACTCCCCATCGCCCTCTCAATTAAAAAAAAAATACTTTATTGAGCAATGAAATCTTCAGAATGGAACAGAGAGATCCGTAGACGTGAGAATCCCAAAACATGCAGACTCATTGCCTCTTAAATTGCTTTTGCATTATCAAACTCTGACAGAAGGAGCCACAATACCCAACTGTTTATCCAAACATCATTCCTTTGGCATCTGCGCATCCGATAGGTATGCACCACGAGAGCCGGATAAATGTATGAAAATAAAAATTAATTAAGTTTGAAAAACTAAGATGCCAATAGGCATGCACCACGAGAGCTCCCAAAGATGAATACAAATCCTCCAAGACCCTTTATCTTTAGGCCTATAGCTATGGCTACCCGGTGCAGATGTGCAAAAGAAAAACACACTGATTAAAAATAAAATAAAAGAACTCATGCTTAATACAAATTTAATGAAGCTATTTTACCTCTAATTTTGGCATATGCTGGCCAAGCTAAGATGATAGAACATCGACTTTCTGTCCCGCTGGCTTTGGCTGGAGGACTACCATCAACCCCAAATTCATTAAACCTACACGCTAGGATTTATGCTGTCAAGTTAACAAGGACACCCCATTAATGATATGGGAATAGGCTTGGTGGAATACTTGGGCTGCTATTTATGCTCTGCAACTTACATAAATTCAGTGTTTTAACCTAACTCGTTGGTGTAATTGTCAGGTGCTACATTCTCTTAAGCATAAATTTAGAGTTTGAGTCATGGAATGGAGAAACGAGATTTGAAAAAACCAACCCCACTATAGGTTTCACAGTATTCGGGTCAAATTAATCGGCGTAATCCGAATATTGATCGGTGAGAACAATAAAAAAAAAAAGAAAAATTAAATCCACTGTTTTAAACATTGTCATGTGTGGATTCATAGATAGAACACGAAGAAAGAAGTAAAACAAGCACCAAATATTGTAGGGTTTTTTTTATTGAGATCTTAATATGGTCATTTTTAATGATCTTGATCGAAAAACATTTAACAGCATGCATGTAAGCATAATGTGTGACAAATAAATAGGCACCATGAGATACCATTATAGCTTATAAATTTCAAGGCTTCTAGCAAGCCAGGAGTAGGATGAAATACCATGGAAGACTGCGCTTATGGTGCGCCTTCCAAAGTTAACAATTGTACCTTTTTTCAATTTAGAAAAAGATACCCCCATCGACACCGCCAACACCATCAGCATCACCTTTTTTCAATTGGCTGTTTGGGTGGTCAGGAAAGGAAAGGGAAGCCATGTTAGACTTCAAAGGTGCCGAATAAGAAGGTTTGTACAAGGAAGGCCTCCACGAAGTGCTACATATTCCACTGGCACAAGTCATTCAATGAAGGCAACAGTGACCGCGATCATGAACCTAATTATTATAATCATAATTACAATCAGGAAAGTGTCGTGTTGATTGATATTATTTTTGAATCAGATTTTTCTTTATCATAAACATAATCAGCCTACCTCATAAACCTTACCTCTCTCTCTCTCTACTTCTTGATCCCATCATCCCCTTCTTCAGTCTCTCTCTCTTTCTCTCTCTCTCTCTCTCTCTCTCTCTCTCTCTAACAATGCAAGCGCCTTTAGTCAACTAAAAAAAAAAACAATACAAGCCCACAGCTCTTGGTCCTTAGAATGGGCAGGCCAGTCAGGAGTCGGCCCACCTTTTATGCAGCGAAGCCCATTCAAGTGACATTGGGCTTTGGCCCCATCGAGCCTGCACATAGAGAGCTATCACATCTGTTCAGCTGAGACTTTTTTTTTTTTTAATTGATTATCGATATCTGAAAAATCTGACTGATTCAATTTGAATAGATATGAAGCCTAATTTAAAGATTAGCTTTCAATGTCTATTTTTTCATTCTTAACAATCAAATTTGATATTTTGATTAAAAGAATTTAATATTCTATCACTAAACTATAAGTTAGTACTCCACTAAGAACATTATTCAACCACCGAAACCAAACTAAATTTGGACTATTATCGACACTAGCTATTTGGGAAAATTTACAATAAGATTCAATTTGATGTTAAGTAGAAATTTAAAATAAAATTAAAAATAAATTTGTAATATAATTATAAACTAAGTTCTTTTTGAGAAAAAAATTTAATTTGTACTCGCACAATCATATGTTTTTTATTAAAAAAAATCATTTTTTAGAAAATTATTACTACTAGAATGAAAAAAAATAATACAGATAAATTGAGCTAAGTTGAGTTTTTTCATACACTACCATATTATGCCCAGGTATCCTTTGCTTTTAACCTAGTAAATATATGAGAGGATAAGAATTTTAATACACAATTATAGACCTAAAGGCGATTAATTGTACTTATTTAATCCCAAAACAAGATCAATCAATGCTACAAACTCAACTACAGTGTAATTAAGAAGCAACTTTTTTAATAAAAGAAATTAAAATTATTATTATATTAGTAATTTTTTGTATTAAAAATTTTATATAATTTTAGATGAATCCAAACTCAACCCGTGCTTGATTCTATATTTCAAAAATGAAATGGTAAGCCAGCTATAATTCGTGTCACGGTAAACCAACATTATTTATGTTAAATTACATCAAATTTTTTTAGATCGAATAATCAAACATTTTATCTTTTTAATCATAAATTTTGAATTCAAGTTTTAGAATTGTGAAAAAAAATTTGAAAGAATCAATACCCTAAAATAAATTTTACACTACTTGAATCATATTAATCGGATAAACTCTGGATACCGACTATGAAAACCAAAAAAAAAAATTTATGTCAAATTACTGTACTATTGTTAGGTTCGGTACAAAAAAGAAAATGACAAACCAAACTTGATTAATTTGGGCCCTACATTCACTTCTCGAGTTACCTCCTTGATTATTATACTTGGGATCTTGTTGGAATATACCTTTGGTAGTTAGCTAATAGACAAAGCAAAGCTTATGTCCCAGTCCTAGTCCTTGTCCTACTTTTACAGCAACCAAAAAAATAAAAAATATTCATTGTATTAAATGGACTATCAAAGACTTCACTATATATTTGACCGTCGAATTAAATAACCAGACATTATTGGTATTGGTCATTCCATAAATATTGAGTAAAACAAATTTTTTTAACTCAGAATTTATATTTTTATAGTTAATGATTCTACACATCTGTCTCTCTTCTCAAACTCCTCTCCTAAAGCCCTTAACATAGAATAATGTATAACAAATAATATCTAGTTAGTCTAATATCGATAACTTTTAAATAAAATTTTGAATTTGAATTTTATATATAATAAAAATAAATATCGAAATATAATTCAGATAAATATAAAATCAAAACACCGGTATTGATGTAATCAAAGTTTGCTTTGCATAGTTATCTCAACTATAAATACAGAATCCAACCAACTCTATTTTTAACCTAATTACTAAATTAACAATAATTTATTGATGGGTTGTTATAAGGTAACACTATGTGCGGCATGTCATCTGAGAAAGCATGTCATATTGAATAGTTATTTTTGTAGACCTATGTCCAGTTGTCCACGGGCTGAAGACTTGTGAACCAATATATATATATATATATATATATATATATATATATATATATATATATATATATATATATATATATTAGTAATGATTCAAGATAAAAATATTTCATGTCCTTTGAAATGATAAACTTTTTTAGCAAAACGGCAAGCCAAAATTAATGGCTTTGCTACTCATTTCTAGACACTTTCGTATATACATAGGTTGTAAAATGCAAGCATATTACCTTAGCGAGAGAGAGAGATGCATGTCTCATTTGCATGATTGTCCTTCGCTTTGTACTTTATATTGTCCGGACTCACTTTCACAAAATTCTATCCCCACCCAGACTAAAGGGCATCAGAAAGAAGTTAAACTAACCTAACTTTTTCTTTCTCACAAAAGCCATTGAAAATCTGAGAGGAGTGTACATCTACTTTGGTCCCTCTTATATAAAACCAAATCATAGAAAGATACTCCCTTCTTATTTCCCACCACAATCAGCTCCGACTAAAGAAAAGGGAAACCTCCTAAAGTTTTAAATATCATCTTTCATATGTTTGTTCACTCCCATAATTACTTTTCTATGCTACGAAATTAGGGAGGTCAAAAAAAGAAAAAGGAACCAAATTACTCTCTTGTACTTTAAATATTCACAAAAATATGCTTCTCCATTATCCTTTATTGTTGTCTGCAACTGACCCATGAAATATCTAAGCCTATATTTTCATTACCTTGAATTTTTAGAAAAAAAATATATATAGATTATTGGAATAGAATATCCAAAGTTCGAAACTTGTATTGCTAATTTTTTGACCGGATTTTATATTTTATTAGCTTAAATAATTAATTAAAAAAAAAAAAGAATTTCTTAGTAGTGCATGCAGTGTCAAGTTTTTCCATGCAAGCACTGAGGGTCTGAAATCGTCTCCTAGTTTGTCCTCTCAAACTTCCACGAGTCACCATGCATGAAAAACATTGTTGTCAAATTTTGACTCCTCGACTAAAAATTAAAATTTTAAACCTAATATTTTGAAATCCACTCCACGCCGTCCAACGGTAGAAGATGCGTGATGCGTTCCTTATCATGTCGTTCTTAGAGAACTTCAATGTTTATGAATCGTGGAATATAGAAATTTATTATTGCCCCCCATCCCTACGTAATTAATAATTATTTTAAATCTAATTAAATCAATATTGAGTTGGATTGAAATTTTAAACAAATTTCTATCAATATTTATTTTATATATATATATATATAATTTAAATATAATATTTTACTTATAATGTCATCCTATTATCTCAAAAGATTTGTGGTTAAGTGGTGTTTTAAAATCGTAATTATTATGAAAGGAAAGGGTAGAGGAAGAAAATCAGTGAATTAAGAGAATGTTATTAAATTTAAAATAGGTTACAGACACAGAGGACCCCAGAAAGGAGATAAAAATCCACGGCGGTTAAGTGAAAAGGGCAATCCGAAATCGGGTCAAGTACGGAAACCTAATCCGGACCAAATTGATAACCCAACGCAACACATATGAAAGGGGCAACCTCTGTTAATTTCACCCAACCTTGTGCCTGTTTCTCTATCTATGGCTTAAAGTTCAACCGTTCCGAAATTCCCTAATCAATTTTCATCGTCCGATCAATCCACGTGGGAACATCGTATTCGCCCAGAGTCCCAAACCGAATATTCTACCTAAACATTCCAGAGACCGTATTCAACTCAACGTCAACCCTTTTCTGTTTTCCTTTATAAAAACGGAGCGAGCTTTTACAGAGAGATAGAAATTCTAGTGAGAGAAACTGAGATAGAGAGTGAGAGAGAGTGATGAGCGAAGCGTTGAGACGGGACTATCAGGTTTGTGAAGAGATTGGTAGGGGAAGATTCGGCACAGTTTTCCGGTGTATTTCGCTGGAATCCGGCGAGTCTTTTGCCTGCAAATCAGTCGACAAGAGACTTTTGAACGATTCTGTAGATCGAGAATGTATTGACAAGGAATCGAAACTCATGCAGATTGTATCTGGAAACCCTAATATCGTTCAGATCTACAACGTCTACGAAGACGAAACGCATCTCCACATAGTAATGGAGCTCTGTAACTCCTCCGATCTCTACGATCGAATATCCAACCGCACAGTCACTGAATCCGAAGCAGCGAAAGTGATAACGGCTTTGATCGAAGCGGTGGCTCACTGTCACCGCCGCGGTGTGGCTCACAGGGACATCAAGCCGGACAACATCCTCTTCGACGACTTCAATCGGCTCAAACTCGCCGATTTCGGCTCGGCCGAGTGCTTCCGAGAATCGGAGCCGATGAGCGGAATCGTTGGCACTCCGTATTACGTCGCGCCGGAGATTTTGGCGGGTAGGGAGTATAACGAGAAGGTTGATGTGTGGAGCTGCGGCGTGATTCTGTACATAATGCTCGCCGGAATTCCTCCGTTTTACGGCGAGTCGGCGCCGGAGATTTTTGAGGCGGTTCTGAAGGCAAATCTGCGGTTTCCGTCGAGGGTTTTTCACTCTGTTTCGTCTTCGGCCAAGGATTTGCTCCGGAGAATGCTGTGTAAAGACGTTTCCAGAAGATTTTCTGCTGATCAAGTTCTAAGTAAGTTTGAAAGTTCCCTAATTGAGGAAAATTTTCAAACAAGTTCTCTTTTTGCCATAATGTTATTATAATCGGATCGGAATTTTGCTTATATATGCAAATACATAGAACCATTAATTTTTCCTTCTAAATATTAATTTTTTGAAACTGTTTTAACTGAAAAAAACTTACTTCTTTAATTTCAGGGCACCCATGGATCACAAGTGGAGGATAATGAAGGGTTTTTTTTTTCCCCGAAAAAGAGTTGAATTTGGAAAAATGGTGAAGAAGGGTATGGATGCATATATTAGAACTGCGCAAAGGCTTTTCTTGGGATGTGTAAATAGAGGGGAGGCCTTAGAATCTGCGTCGTGGCCTTTATTTTTGTGGGGTGGATTTTAGTTAAATCTAAATTTTGGGGTTTTGAATCTGCTTAAAAGCAGAGTGTAAAAAGAAATGGCAAGTATGCCAAGGCTTGTTGCATCTATTAACTGGATCAAGAAAGGGGCTGCTTTGAGTTTTGCCTATTTTGTGTATTATCCGACGTGTATGAATGGAAGAAATGAAGTTTTTTTTCTCAAATATGCAACTCTTTTTGTCTCTTTGATTCACGCTTTGTTTGTGAAGTTTATGATGAGGTTCAATCAATTTACCAAACGTATGCCAAATATGCTAATTTTGGGGAGCTCTAAAGGCCCGCCCTTTTTTTTTTTCTTTTAATTGCATATTGTAAAAATGGTAGTCCTCTTATGATACATTACCTCCTTGTGATTGGTGACCATTATTTCACCATTCAATAGTATTATTTTAAGATGACCAAGTTTTTTTTAATAAATTAGTAGTATATAATAATTAAGTTTGGTTTAAATAGAATTACGATTAATTCTTTTTCGATATTTGTTTACACAGTGACTTTTAAATTATGTCCTAACAAATAAAAAGGAAAAGTTGGTTGTTTCCGGAGAAGGAAATAGAGAAGTAAGTTGTGTTAGGAGAAAGAGGGAATTATAATCAGATCTTTTTTCCTTAAACAATGCAAATAAAAAGTTATTTAAAATGATATGAAGTCCTTTGGGTAAACAAAATCCCATGTTCTAGCTCGGCACACAAAGAAAAAGGAGATGTGTCCTTGTCTCGAGATTTCTTCGTCACCACGGAAGAACCACAGGCAAGGGGTGGAATACGAGTTATTTGAGATATGAAAAGTATATTCCTTTGGATCAAAAGAGCGTTCAATAATTGGGAGCATAGAAAACAAAAAGAGAGGTTAATATTGGGCCCACAGAGGCCCAGGTGGTGTTGTATCAGTGTGCTCCACCATTTTCACATGAACGTGATAAAGAAAGAAAATTTTTTTTAACATATTTTGGTCATGATATTTAAAATTTTATCCCAATTAATCAAGATCGATCATTATAATGATTTTTTTTTAAAGAACGGGTCTCCCAATAGGAAACACTCCATACACATGAAAACCCTATATTCCCGATGACAGTCGAATCTCTATTATATTTAAAAAAACCCAACTGTACGTCTAGTTGACCCAACTCACGTCGGGTATAAAAAAAGAAATTTGGAAAGGGAAAGATTTGCCAATTTTCATTGCTCAAGTGCTTTTGATTTTCTTTGAACAAAGATGGGTCGATGAAATTGGTACTTTTATTTTTAAAAAAGATAACGCCATAAACCCATATTCTTTTAAAAACAATAATATTAAATGGATGGAATAGACTAAAATATATAGTGATCACTTTTTAAATGAATTATTAATATTTATTAACTAATTCAAAGAATATTTGATAGATAATTGCATGAAACATGTTAATTAAAAAGTAAGATTTTATTTATTTAGTCAATGATTTTTTTTTTCATCTAATATACATAGATATATAAGGTTTCTTATCTAACGTAGTGATAAATTCCTTAAATTTGTCTCGGTTATCCCCCATTTGATTACTTAATTTTTATTTTAATTTCTGATTCTTTGAATTATTTGAATAATTTATACTTGACATATGATAGGGTTTAAATAAGTGTAATATTTGCGATTGATTTTGTATTATTTTTGAATAAATATTACACTAATATTTATGTTTTGTGACATTTGATTTAGGAGGAGACTTATTATGGAAAATGAAGAAAAATGAGCTAAATTGGAGCAATTTTGTAAAATATGGAAAATTGGACATCAATACTCTTTCATTAGTACGTGGGCACGTGGATTTCAAGAGGCAAGCAAGAGATTTTGAAGATTTAATGCAGTAAAAATTTCCTTTCCCAATTACAGAGAAAGTTGGGATGGAATTGAAGATATTGAAGAATTTTATTCCATTCCTAATATTTAGGAAAAGAAATTTTTAAAAATGTAAATTTGTTAGATATTATGTTTTAGGAATTTTACTTTTTACTTTTTACTTTCTTTTTATTTAGTAGTTATTAGGGTTAGAAATATTTACTTTTTACAAATAGGAAAAATTCGATTTTCTTTAGGCTTTTCTACTCCTATATATATAGGAGTATTCCATACCTTGGAGGAGGCAACCAGGCAGCCCTTTGGAGGCAGCACTATTCACGTCTACAGTAGCAGCCTTTAGCCGGGAGAGAAACTTTTTGTTCTTTTCTTCATTCCTTAGGAGCAATAAATCCTTTTTTATGAATTTTCTTTTTATTATACTTTGTCTTTAATTTATTTTTCTAGTCAAAGGATTATTGAACCCTTGATGAATGATGATTGTGAGATCTAAATGCTCTTATTTGCTTGATATTTGTGAGTATTTATTTAATCTCTATATTTAGTATTTATGATTGTTTTGGGATTGTTAAATAGAGGCATATGTTTAATAGATCTAGAATAGTCTACAACCATTTAAAAATAGCAAAATTTGTGTATTTTTAATGGAGTGGTAATTGACATAATTTTATGGCTTCGCAAGCGGTAGGATTTATGTCAAGAGATTAGATAATCTAATTTAAATAAATCCAGGTTGGAATTTACCGATTAGAATTGGGTCTCTCTAGATCTTAATGTTGTCGGAACATTAAATCCAACGAGAGTCTCTTGGGTTGTCTTTCGATTAGGGAAGTAATTAACGATGGTATCTTGATTACCGAAGAAGTACGGAGAGATTGGTCGCTTCGTGGTACTTAGTGGCTATAACCAATTTATTCGCATAATATCGAGTAATTTTTGTATCGATGATCAATCAAACACATCAAGACGGAAATAACTCCTTTGGCTAGATTTTCTCTTAATCGATAACTTTTCCTTTAATTGATATTTTCTCATCATTTTATTGTAGTTAATTTTTATTAATTTGTTTGCTTAGTTATTTTAGATTATTTTATCAAAACTCCCCATATTTTTATTTTTTTTGAAAGAGATAAATCCGCAATTCTCTGTGGATACGACCCTACTCGTGTTATATTTATATTGTTTGAAGTAGGTATTTTATTTTTGGTTGTTTGACGATATAACAACATAAAATGACAAAATTTTATAATTAAAATTATAATATGTTCTTTTATAAAAGAGTAAGGTTGAAGGATATTATCAAGCCACAGTAGTATAAGAATTTTCCGGGGTAGCGTGGCACCCCATCCATCCAACTCTCCAGGGATCCTGAGCATCGTACCACAGGATGGAGATGAAGCGCGAACGTCTCATCCGGCGGCCACCCAAAAATAACAAAAAAAAAAATAATAATAATAATTTAAAGTTTATCAAAATAAGTCCGTACCCAGCCCCACACCCACAGCAGTCCCTTATCTGTCGTTTCTCAAAAGCATCTTCCGTACACGCATTCTAAAAATATGCATGATATCTTGGCTTCTTCTTTCAATTTTAAAAAAATATATGATTAGATCCTGTTTCAATTTAAAATAGTTAAATAAATATTTAATTAAAAAAAAGTTGATAAAAATTTTAATTACTTTAAATAAATTTTAAAATTTAAATCAAAACATTACCTTATCACGCTCCTGTTTTTTTATAGTTAATATAGGCCCTTATTTATTTAAGTTTTTGTAAAATGTATTATATTAATAATTTTATGAAAAAAAAACTATCAATTAAATAACTCAAAATATTTATAATATTTATGAACTTAAAATATTTATTTTTAATTTATAAATATTTTAGAATTATTTATGAAACTATTTACTTTATAAAATATTTATGAAATTTTAATGTCAATTATCATTTATTATGATTTCATTAAATTTACAACTTATAAAAGATTTTTGAATAAAATTATTGGATAATTTATCAGTCAAATTTTCACCCTCTTATTTTTTCCATCAATTTATAAACAAAAATAAGAGTGTTTTTACGGTAAAAAAAGTTAAATCAAACAGATTATTAAAAAATTTTATAACTTAATTTAATTTATTTTAAATATAACATTCATTAATTAAAACAACTTGTATGAAGATAAATACAGTTCTTCCTACTAAATTAAGTTTTCTCATTAAAATCTTTAATTTTGCTGAAGAAAAAAATTATTTTAGACAAAAAAAAATAAAAATTTACACTTACACAAAAAAAAAGAGGAGGAGATAAATCTACGGCAAGGGAATCTGGTGGCGGCATGGCACGTGGCTGTTGATACTGCTTTTCAAAATTTTAGTTTCCCAAAAGAATAAGTAGAGCAGCCTATCAACTCCCAACAACGAAACACTGAACAGATGTTCATATCATATTATACTACAATAATACCGATGATGGATGGTGTCACGTGACGTGACATGACGGGCGTCCAATCTTACTTTCTTGGGTATTAAATAAATTGGAATAATGTGTTATTTAAGGGACAAACCGGACAGTGGGGGCTCAGCCCTGGGCTACATATTTTTGACACATCCCATCATGTCTCCACTCCTTACCGTCTACCCTCTACCCTCTGCCCTCTACCCACTGCTCTCTTGATTCAAGAGTCGCACTCACTTGGCAGTTTACAATTTGGAAAACTTTTGTCCTTTTCTAATTATTTATTTAAAGAATCATTATTTGTCAATTAGGCACCGGCTAACCTCAAAAAGACTTGTTCGATTTGATCATGATGCATGCTTGGGTGTTGCCTTTTAGCGAAGAGCTTGTAAGATTACGTTTTATGACCTTTTCAATATAGCATGGCATTTCCCTTTATACCAACCAACGGTGGATTTAATATGATAAAATATTAAATTTTTTAATTAAAAATTAAAAATTAAAAATTTAAATTTTAAAAATAAAATTTAAAATAATCATTATTAAAAATATATTATTTAAAATATAATTTTAAATATCAATGATTTAATAAAAAAAAAAGAAAATTAACTTATCATTTTAGGCTTAGCAAATGATAGACGTGAGAGAGGCAACAATCATGCAAATTCTCAACTTGCAATTCCAGGTAAGCAAAAGTTGGGTGGATGCCTTAATCGCATTGATATCCTTCTAGACACCTTATCCTTACCTTCATCGTCTTTTGTGGCCAAGAAGCTTTAAATAAGTCCACATGTCGGGTGTCATGAAAATAACTTTTTAAGAATTAAATTGCTTGTCTACTCGGACACTCTTCGGTTCCTATCAAAACCGGCCTACAGGGCAAAATAGGTGCTTTTGATTGGTTGATTCGAAACGTCGATATATGTGCATTCACTCCGTTAGATATGGGTAGGTTTGTTTCTAGCCTATTTGTGTGACATCTTCTTTAAATGAAATTGTTTTCTGTCGGGTTACAAAAAAATAAAAAATGATATTTTATAAAAATAAAAAAAAAACTATAATAATTTTCGTATAGATATTAATTAATTTATAAAAATAATAAAATAATTATATTTTATGATAAAAATTTAAAATGATGTAATTATTAATAATAGAATAAAAAATATACAAATTAAAATTTATAATTAATTAATTAATTAATTAATTATAATAAATTATAAATATAAAAAATATAAATTTTTTTGTATAAATATTAATTGACATTTTAAAAACAGGGAATATAATCTGTGTACCAAAATTTTCGGCACAAGTTGATGCAGGTGCAGAGATTGATTTCCCCATATGCTGGTTGGTTTTGTTGGCTATTTTGTCATAGATCTTGGATGTATAATAATTAGTTTAATAAAATAAAATATTAAATATTTTAATTAAATTTTGGATTCGCAAATTAAAAATGAAATTATTTATAATTACGATTCGAAATTATCTAAACAAATTTAATCGGGAAGATTTTTAAGTTTATATCAAATGGAATTTTCTAGAACATTCATAACTAATGTGCAAGACAGTATCATCGGTTGCAACTATAATATGATTGTGACGTAGATATTAATTTAGTGCAGGAGATAAAACCAACAATTTAAAGTCGAGCTCCTGGTGTCGACCGGATTACTTGTTCATACGGTATTTTTTTGACCATTATCTCGATTAATTATCAATAAAATATCACAAAAGTATCCTAAAATCATAAATTTGATAATTTATAAGATGAGAAAATGATATAAATCCTTTTCAGAGATCAAACTAACCCTGGAATTCTTTTAAAAAAAGAATTAAAAGTAAAATTTGGGCTAATCATTGCCTGGGATAAAGCTGTCTCCATATAACTAAGGAAGGATGAGTTGATTGTGGGACACTCTGAGTTGCTTAATCAATGTCCCTTCCAACTTTTAGGAAACACATGATAATGGGATTATTTTTTTTTAAAGACTTTGTATTGGATAAGTAGGGTCCATTTGGTGCCACCAATAATAGAATATTTAACTATAATAATACTTTATCTTTGTAATATCACTATGGCTCCTACTCTTGATAATTTATCTTAAATAATGGATGAATAGTCCACTAACTCACCCTTTTGTTTTGTCTTCTTAGCTTGTGTTTAGAAAAATTATTTTATATCGTTCTATTATATAGTATTTTTCAACTCAAGCAAAGACTATTTTTTTTTAGGGATATAGAGTTTGTAAGTATAATTCTTTTTTTTTTTTTTTTTAAAGAATTTAAAATATTTTATATTCATGATATTTTACAATAAAAAATTATACATAAATCTCAACTGAAGTAATCTCAACTTTATTATAATAACAAAATTTGGATGGACTAAATTCAATTATTTTTGTTAATGATTTTTTCAATTATATTTTTTGTCTTATTGGATGGTCTCCTGAGTAATCATCGCATAATAATCCACGGTTTTTGTATCAGTAGAAAGTTTACCTAATAGCAAAAACGTTAAATCTCTTTACTAATATTCGGGAAATAACTACAATGGAGAACTTCCCCTCATGAAGAGTGGCTGATGTAAATGAAAATCGATTGGCTTAAGGATGGTCTTGCATTTTATTAAAAAAAAGGGCTGCTGCCTCTAAGAAAGATTCCTGGTGCATGCATAATGGGGCTTTTTTTTTTTTTTTTTTTTTTCCTTAGATTTGGTCTATTGTTGAGTATCTGGATCTTTATTCCGATTAATCTCGGCTAAACTGCTATCGGGTTTCAATCCGGAGAAAACTCTTCCGATGTTATTTTTTTCACTATCAAGACTTGAATTCCGATTTTTAGTGTGGATGTTAGTGTTTTTTCCACTAGACTAACGAAGTGCTGATATAATAGGTTATATTTATAATCAATGACCAAGGAAGAATTGAGGTGAAACTGAAACTGGGTTTCTGTTGAATTGAAGAACACAGAGTTCTCTTTTGCTTTCTCAAGAGAGCCCACATTTGTGCATGTCATCACCGTGCAAAACTTGAAATATCCGGTACTCAAAATGTTGTTCTATAAATCTAGTTGATATCTTTTTGGAGTCTTCTTGGGCAAAGATTGAACCTATTAATTTTTGTAGTATTGTTTTGTCATTGAGAATTTTTATTTTATTTTATTTTTTGTATTCTCCAAAGAAATCTAAAGTTATCCATGACAAACTAATAGGGATAGGTTCTTCTGAGTATCAATGGCCAAAGTAATAAAATTTTAAACTAACAGAGTCACTTTTTTTTTTCCCTTTAGTGTGAGAGAAATTTGTACCAAGTATACTCTGCCTATACTTTTTTTTTTGTTACTCCTCTGAACACAGTTACTGAAATTTGTGCAAGTGATTAATCTCCATATGAAATTGACTCAATTATGAGTCTAATGTGCAGGGATGTTTATTAGGAAAGTTCCCTGCTGACTCCAAACTGCACACAGTTACTGCCCGCAACAGTGGCTTCGGTTCAGGTATGGAGAGCACGGTTGAATTCTTGATACTTGATTTTCTTACAAGTCAGATGACCCTAATCCAAAGTCTCTGCCCTATAGTTAAAGACTCCCAATTCAATGTAAAGTATGGAGCAAGTGGTATGGCTGGCAACTACAACTGCACTCCTTGGCAAGGGGCAATAACCATATTGTCAGTGGGATGGGGTTTGCGACAGGTCCGATGAGGATTCAATGAGCCCCAGCAGTAGCCCTAGCCCTAGCCCTGGCCCTGGGCCTAGTCTTGCTAAGTCTGTCTAGTGTTTTGGTGATTTGGAACTTCAAATCAGATGATGCCTACAACGAATTGAGACTGCACTAAAAAGCGTGGCCCTTTCCAAGAGCGTAGTCACAGAAGATTGCACTGAACGCTGCCTAGGCGATGAGGTTTTGACCTCAAACTTTTCTGGATAAATTCAAAGTTTGGTACTTTGAGTCCATGAATAAGCCAACTACGAAATGAGTCGCAAGAATTTGTGTAGAGAGAGCTGTTTAAATGAAGAGAGAGAGAATCTTGCAACCCGCGTCAGTTGAATGGAGAGAGAGCTTAACACATGCTTTACGGTACCTTTGGTTGAGGTGTAAAGCAGGTGAAAAAGAGAAAAGTAAACCGTAAAGTGAAATAGGAGAATAATTGTTTGATTCGGAATAAAAAAGGGATGAAAATAAAAGAGAGATGAAATAGCATATCTTTTACTGGAAAAAATTTATTTCCACTTATGAATGGATTGAAGTTGCGATGATTCAAGCATCAAGGCTTGGGTGTTAAGAGTCAGTATACAATACATAACACATTTCTGGTCACGATAAGTGATGATTCTATTCCGACAGCACTAAAAAAACTCAATATAACTCAAGGAAAAATTGCTGTGCTAGAAGTCCCCTGATGTGCAACCCCATGTGATTTACCCCACCGGAAAACAAAAAGAAAATAAAAAGTTAAATATACCTTTTCTCCTCACAGTTTTCTTTTTCCACATTCCTCATCCTTCTCGTCGTCTTCCTCTGTTTTCTCACTCATTAATATATATGTATATATATGTCTGTCTATATATATATATATTATTTTTGGCTTAATATCTATTATTCTCTTCATCAATGAAAGCAAATAAAGTAATAATTAAGGGTGACCCTGGTGTAACATAAAAGCGAATGATAATACCATTAGCTCTGTTTTTTTTTTCCTTGGTCAAAAAAGAAAAAAATAGTTAAAGAATATGGGGAAGTCTTTCCGGATTAAAAAACCTTGTCCCTATAATCACCGTAATAAAATCAAATCTCCATTTTGACTCAACAAGGAGTTTACCACAATCAGTGCAGTAAAATTTGTGAAACAAATCATGTCTTTATGCGCTCGCCCGGAAAGTATAGGCCGACTGTCGGACCCACTCTAACTCTAGAGAGTCAAGTAAGGCAGCCAAGAGTTCTGAGTCTCCTATTCCAAGCCTTAGTGGGCGAAATGTGGCAATATTTCACTTGATATAAGAAGAAAAAAAGTTAAACATGCTGATTGAAGTTAAAGTATATTTAAAGTGAATGGAAAAATCTAAGGGTAACTTGGTTTATTTAATTACTTGAATGAGTTAAAACTAAGCCCCATCTAAGCCTTATAAACTGATTCCAAGATAAGCCTATTCAACAAATGGACTCGATCATGCTATAATGGGTTGAGTATTGTGGTTTATCAACAACTCAGTTTATTCTTTGAAATCCTATTTTTGCCTAATCTAATGCAAAATTTATACACATGGGAAAAAGTTGAACAAAGCATTCATATAAGAGACATGAGCAAGCGAAAGAGCTTATTTCATCTCTAAGACGCAAAAAAAAAAAAAAAGCCCTTCGAAAAGGAGCATAGTTTTCCACCTACAAAGATGTGTGCTCATGAACATTTTAGAACATTACACACAATCTTCTACTAAACTATAAGAATCTTACACCTAATTCAAATCAAACAGGCACAGTCCTAATATCACCAATCTCCCCCACTCCACCTTCTTCATTTTCGCCTGACATCTCTTCCAATGACTTCCCTTTGGACTCAGGCACCAAGAAAGTGAATAATATACCAAAGAAGTTGACGCAACCAAGCGTGATAAGAGAGTTCTTCACACCAATACCTGGAGGGTAGCCCTTATCAGGGTTAGTCTTGCTCTGCGCAGCATATAGAAATCCGAATGCACCCACGATGGCACCAGACTTGCCTGCAGCTGCTGAAATACCATGGCATGTGGAGCGTAACCTGGCAGGGAAAATCTCAGCTGGAACAACAAAGGTAGTGGCATTAGGTCCGAAATTAGAGAAAAAGAAGGTTAATGAGTACATGACCACAAAGCCAATTCTGTTTTCCTTCAATGTCCAGTGATGGTATGGAATTGCCAGTGCAAACATGAAGACTGTCATGAAGAAGAATCCCATTAATTGGATGGCAAAACGACCCATTTTATCAATGAATGCGACTGTGAACCAGTATCCAGGAACAGTACTGCAGAGAGCAATGAGTGTCTGAGCTCTAGCAATCTTGTAAACCTCTTGAATGGCACTCATTGTCTTAGCATCCGGGATCCAACCAATGGCAGAGAAAATGTCCTTCTGGAACAGATTCTGACTGTAGAAGGCGATATCGAGCAAGAACCAGCAAGTAGTAGTTCCAACCAAGTGAAGTCCATGTCTCCGAATAAATTCATTTGAAAATAGACCAAAATCATTCTTGGATTCCTGAGCCAATCTCTCAACGTTCTCCTGTTCTGCCTCCAACTCAACCTGCAACACCTTAGACATGTCTGCAGCAGCCTGCTTAGCGTTCTTGGCAACCAAGGCAGTATAACGAGCGGTCTCAGGCATCTTCATACGCCAGTAGTAAGTAAGCAAAGCAGGCAAAGCACCAAACATGAGAATTATACGCCAGACATAGTCTGCTTGAGGCACAGTGGAACCAATTGGATCGACTTCATAAGCAGGAGCTGGATATAAAGACTTGAAAGAAGCTGAAACTATAATAGCAAACATCCCACCAGCCAAAATTCCAAAACCCTGCATAGCAAACACTGCGGCAATAAAAGCACCGCGAGTTTTCTTATTGGCATACTCTGACATGATTGTCGCGGACAAAGGGTAGTCACCTCCAATGCCAAAGCCAAGCCAGAATCTGAAGAAGCATAAAGTTGCCACGATACCTTTAGTTTCCTTTCCAAAAGAAAGGCCCGAGGCTATTGAGCATATGACCATGAGCATTAGGGTCATGCCATAGACTCTTTTTCGGCCCATTTTATCCCCGAGCCATCCAAAGAAAAGCTGGCCAGCTAGGGTTCCGCACAAGGCGACACCATTGACAGCAGATGAGACATTAGGAGGGAGTGTTCCTGGCTTGGCATCACCAACTTCATGGTAGTAAATCCGGCCAAGGAGTTTGGTTACTAGAGAGATGCAGAAAAGGTCATAGGCATCTGTGAAGAAACCCATGCCCGCTATAACTATAGCTGTGAAGTGGTACCATTGTGTTTTCGCCACATCAAGTGCATTTAGCACTTGTAGCTGGTCTTTAGCCATTGTTAGTTGCTTCCTTCTTCCCTTAACACTCTCTAATGACAATTTGAGCCTGCCAGAAAAAGGGACTTCATCAGTATCTGTAAAACTATATAAATTCCAATATTTAGTAATTCCCAAACAGCTTCTTTTGTATGGAAAACCATCAAAATTTCCACAGAAACTATTATTTATAAGTATTTCAATTAAGATATCTGAAGGGTTACTAGTTCTTTTTCTCATTTCAAAATAAGAGGGCTATTTCTCTCATTTATGAATCGATTGGAATGGGTTGATTGAAAAAATAAATTAAGATTTTTTAAAAGCAATTAATTATTTGAAAAGGAAACACGAAGTGGAAGTATTACATGTGTGACGAAAGAGAGAGTTGCGTATGTTGACACACATCCTATGGTTGATCACCCACGTATCATATAAAGCAACAAAAACGCTAAAAACTGTAATTTGGAAGTAAAGGGAAAACGACATCCTTTGTTGAATTAATGTGATTCATTTTCAAATGTTGTGACTATATGACTCTTGACTAATAAGATTAGGATGTTGATCTTAACATGTGAAGGAAACATCATAACGCAATCAACCGTCATGAGATTTCAACCCCCCCCCCCTATGATATAATCATAATTTAAAATAAATAAATAAATAAAGGATGTATCAATTGTTTCTCAAAATATTTCCCAACGATTCTACACCTCCCAGATGAGCAGCAAAGGGAGGGAGAGAGAGCTGCCCTTAAATTTAAAAAATATAAAAAATGTGTATATTTACAATTTAGAAATATAATTATGTATAATTCAACTCCTTCAAATTATAATTCTAATTATATGTTATGGCTTCACCCCCTATATTTCTAACTCGTTAATTTTTTTAGTATGGGGTTGTTTAACAAGATAGATTTTCAAAATTATAAGTAGGTTTAATTAAAATTTTCTGAAGTCAAAGAGTCGAAGTACTCTGTTTCTACCCCTGTTTTTGTTGCTGCTTCGTATTCGAAGCTCCACATGAAGAACTGTTTCCGTTTATAGCCTATGAGGTCTTGATGATTAGAACTCCATAATGCTGCTAAAACAATCAACATCTTTACAAGGAAAAAAATTACCCAATATAAAAGAAAACCATAAGAACAGAAAAAAATTCCCACCGTTGGATTTGAAGGTGATTGTATTATGTTTCCTTAAAAACTAATTTTAAGTCGGCAATTCATCTTGAAGTAGAAAAAAGGGAGGGAAAAAAAAAGCAGAGAACATATTTGTCTACAACCAACGACGTTCTTCTGATGTTACTAAAAATGCAAAGCTTAGACTAATCACACAAGAATCTTGGAAAAGCAATAAAAATAATGGAACCCACAAGAAAAATATAGAAAAAAAAAAAGAAAGCGCAATGAAAGAGAAAATGAAGAGCTATGATGATAACAGAGGTGACCAAGTGAACAAGAAGATGGATGGATGCATAAATGAATGTTAATAGAAAAGAGTTCTGAGAGAGACATAAGAGCACGTACCTCGACTGTGGTTCCAAGGAGAGAGTTAAATGATAGGCCACCAGTTTTTTGTTAGAAAAGAGATATTTGGGGAAGGGAAAGGTAAGGTGGGTGATGGGAGAGGGAAGGGGGAGAGTAGTTCCATATTTAAGTGCGTGGATGGGGAGAGAGAAAGAGAGATGAGATAGAGAGAGAGAGAGGAGTCAGAAGACTGTTCAAAATCTTTGAGAATCAAGTGTGCAAGAGTGAGAGTATGTTGTATTCAGTTCTTTTGCCGCCTTTTGCAACCCCTCCTCCCTTCTCTCTCTCTCTCTCTCTCTCTCTGGACTGTGGCAATCCCCACCTCCTCTTATCTACGTGGTCAACCGAGCAGCATGGTTAGGAAAATTGGTTGCAATTTGAATTAGCCTGAAATTGATCCGAAAATATAGAAAATCAATGTTCAGTTAGAAACTTTCTCTTGCTTAGATTTACCCAATCTCACTCCTCAACAAATTTAAGAGGAAAAAGGAAAAAAAATCTTTCCTACATATAATGCAAGATATTATATTTACAACAACAATAAAATGAGACATAATCTCAAATTTTTGATTGGTCGGAAAAACCCTCTAAATCTATTTAATTGTATTTTTGGGAAACAAAATTTCCATTTTCCTCTTATTACTCCAACTTTTTGAAATATTTGGCCAACATGGTGTAATCTACATTTAAGATCTAATAACTTGACTAGAGGCAGATCGGAGAAGAAGAAGTTGGTGGAGCCGCAGATTAAACTACTTGGAATTTGATTAATTGACTTCATTTATTCTTTTATATGATAAAAAAAAAAGAACTACTGCTTAACATGCTTTATTTTGTGCCACTTGATTGCGCATTTTTTTTTACTCAAGAACAGATAATCGATTTAATAAAATAAAATACTATATCTTTTAATCAAATATCATTTTTAAAATTTGGAAATGATAAAAACTACAGTGAAAAAGTGTCTTCTAAATAGGTTCTCATAAATTTTCGAATCAGATTAATCAGAATATAGTTTTGAATACCAATGATAAATAAAAAAAAAAGTGTTATTTACTAACCCTTTATTTTTTAATCATTTTTTTTACTCAATATACGCCAAACACTTTGTTCTGTGTTTGTATCCATGCAGATCTTATTTATCATCTGTAGGGTAAATCTTAACATTTTTTAACGGCTATCCATTTTTATTATTATAGCATTAGATCTCGATGGTCGGTTATTAATGACGCATACCCCTTTTCAATTAAAGTTGTATTTTTATTAAAAATAAGTAAATTATTTTTTTTTCTTTTTAGACAAAAAGACAGAAGTTGGGTTGTGGGAGTACGAAATTAGATTACTTCGTTGAAAGAAAAGTCAGTTGAGCACTAAAATATTATTCAACAAATGACTTCAAGGTCAAGGTGGGGAGAAAGAGGAGCTAAGGATGCGATCATGCAACAACAACGGCATGCCACGCACCGCACTTAGCCGAAGAGTAGCATTCACACACGCAAAATACCATTCAAAACATACTCACACATTAACCATTTCAATTTGTTCTTTTTCTCTTCTTTTAATGTGTTTACATTTGTGGTCTAACTAAGCACCTCTCTCTCTCTCTCTCTCTCTTTGATTTCTCCATTGAATACTCCTTTTTGTTGGGGGGGGGGGGGAGGACCCCAGGAAGCCACTTTGCATACATTGGACTTCGAAGAGTCTCTGCACCTACCCATGCCAAGATTAAAATTGTCCAAAAATTTGGAGGAAAACAAAGAGGTACTTGAATTGTTCTTATAGAAATTCAGAGTTCATCGTAAGGCATTTGTACGTTCACCTGGTCTTTGGATAACATAATAAGATTTCACAAATGTCTTTGTTTTGTAATACTAAGGTTTTGTTTCAAAAACTTCCTTTTGTTATTTTTCCAACTAAAGTAATTATTTTATAAAAATATAATATAAATAATTTTTTTTTAATTTTTTCAAACGAATTCTGAAATACTTTAAGCTCGTATCGTTAAATGATTCAACACATTAAATTAATCTCATTCATTAAATAAGTTTAATTTAAATATAAAATTAATTATCAATGGTCAATTAGCAGAGTTTAATGACCATTTGGAACTTTAAACAATGGATTATTCCATTTTATCTCGATTCTTTAATAGGGACTCTCTCTCCCGCCTGCAGTCTTATTTTGAATTATAAGCAAAATGACTATCAAATAATGTGAAAGACAAATCCTATCTCTGAATATTTCTCTCTCTCAATTTTTTCTTCCTTTTGTAACGTATTTTTTATTTTTCTTTAAGTATATAGAAAACGAATTAGGGTAAAAATAAATCAGACCGCTTATGAAATCATCATTCCCTCTTCCAGCTTAACTAGCTTATATGTCTAATCCATTCAAGATTAGGCAAAAAAGTAGGTCTGCTTAGTTAAGCAGGTTTGACTTGTTTTAACTTGGCCTGACTCATTAGTTTGACACAACTCGTATAATTAATTATATATAAAATATATAATTATTAAAATTTTTATACTTAATGATGACATCTTATTTATTTCTTTAAGTAGATTTTGTTTCTAGATCTAGTCTAATCGACTAATAAGTTAAGCTAAATTTAATTGTTTGATTTATTATAGTTCATAATGTAATATAATATTACGTATTAAATATAATAATAATTAAATAAAAATAAAATAACTCGAAAAAGGGGATCGAATATATCTCTGGTCATTCAGGATTCCGACAAACTCCAATGATTGTGATGGCACCAAAATGATTCTTGAAACTTGTACAAACCTTCTAAACCTTCAATTTCACTCATAGATGGTATGAAGTTTAGAAATTTATATTTAAAAACTCAATACACTAAGAAAGAGTTTATATAGTCTCTCAACTATTAAAAAACTATTAAAATTTTATAATTGTCATCCTAAATTATTGTTAGACGTCATGAGAATTTAATTAAATATTCAAAACGGAAAAATAAGATTAATTTTATAGAAATTTGAATGGGACATCAAAATCCGACCAACTGCATCCAAATTCAAATCTCTTCGATTGTTTATCATATTTAATATTTTTTTATTATATTTCTTCCATTAACTTCATTTTGAATCCATTAACTCATGGAATTTGAATTTAAGAAAAAAATTTTTTTAACATTCTTCCACTTGGCCCAATAAACCGACTTGAAATTAAAATCAAATCAATTTTATATGAAAATATAATATATGAGTCACTATGATAAATCATTTAAAAGCGAGTATTATCTTTCGTACATTACAATACATTCTATTTTCTAATATTATGGTAACATTTACTTTATAAATAAATTCTATATTTATTTGATATCCAAACTTGATAAATTTATTTCAAGATAATAACATATGTACAACTTTATTAAGAAAATTCAATACTGAATTTCATTCAAATAAAATAATAATCTTATATTTATAATATGATCATTAAACCTACTTGGTAGCATACTTTTATTTAAGAGATCGATCAATATACAATCAGTGATATTGTATTGAATTATAACTTTATTTTCCAACACTTTTCCCCTAATGGCTAAATACTCTATGTTGATATATTTAATTTGACTACCAGACTTATTATTTTTAATAAAAAAATACAACAACTGAATTAATACAAAATACACATAATGGCTTAAATATATAATTTAAAACTCTAAAATCGGATATGAAACTCTTGAATCCTATCACGTGTAACATAGCATCAAAATACGCTACGAACACAACTTCCATAGTAGAGGTCGCAATCGATGTCTACTTAACACTCCTCCACGATACAGCTCTAACAGTTATCATGAAGATGTAACACGACATTAATTTCTGAAAATCAACATAGTCAGCAAAATCTAAATCCGAGTACCCCACTACTTCCAAACTGTCGATTCTTCTGTATGTAACTATGTATTTTTTGGTATCTTATAGATATCTCAATATCTTTTTTGCAACATTCCAATATTCCAAATCCAGATTATTTTGATATTTATCTAACATTCCTACAGTATGCGCTATATTAAATCTTGTACAAATCTATACATATATAATATTTCTAACAACGGAAGCATATAGAATGTTAGCGATCTATTTTCTTTCCAAATCTGTCTTAAGATATTGATCCAAATTGAATATATCCCTTTTGACAATCAAAACTATATTTGGTGAAAGTTCTCCATCATATATCTCTTAAATACTTTGTTGATGTATGTTTTTTTAAATAGTCTCAAAATTTTATAAAATCTATATCGATATATTTTTATGCTGATGACATAAAATGACTCACTTAAATCCTTAATCTCAAAATTCTTAAAGAAAAATTGTTTCACCTCATACAGTATTCTCTTATAATTTGTGGTAGTACTATGTCATTCATATATAAGACAAGAAAACAAAATCTACTCCCATTGACTTTGAGATACATGCATTTATCAACAATATTCTCTTCAAAATCAAATGAAATGACTCAATTATGGAATTTTTAAATACTATTGGTAAGAGAATTGTTTCAGTCTATATATAGATTTTTTGAGATTACACACCAAATACTTACTACTACTAGAGAAAAATCCTTCACATTGATACATGATTGATACATGTAAACCTCTGGCAGTAGTTCCACACAAAGGAAAATTGTTTTTCACATCCATTTGTTACAATTTTAGGTCGAAATGTGCAACAAGTGCCAGAATGATATAGAGGGAATCTTTCTTAGATACCGGAGAAAATGTCTCCGAGTAATCGATTCCTTCCCTTTGAGTGAATCCTTTAGCAATGAGTCTAACTTTATATTTCTCAATATTGCCTATTGAGTCTATCTTGATTTTAAAAATTCATTTACATCTAATGGGTTTTATTATATTTGGCAAATCTACAAGATTCTAGACTTTATTGCTCCTTACAGAGTCTATCTCATCTTTCATGGCATTTAATCATAAGTGCGAGTCCTTAGAGTTTTTTTGAGAAAAATGTATAATTGACTTTTTTTGAGTAAATTTTCTTAATATATGTTCAACATTCTCTTAGAAGAAGGTTGACTAATTTGATATTAGTCAACTGTTTGCGGAATTTCTTAATTGTCACCCATACTCTGATTTGTGTTTATAGGCATTGAGGGTCATTTTAGACGACAACTAATTTGGTACTTGAATTTGATGGGATACTTGATGGGTTCCTTCTACGAGTTAACTTTCGAAAGTTATTCCTTCTATTAATCAAGTCATTCTCTATAAATCTAATATTTCTAGATTCTACAAATTAAGTGTAGTAGAATAAATAATAAAATCGATATGTTTTGTACTCTTCAGCATAACCAACAAAATATTCACTCATGATTTTTGGATCCAATTTTTTTTCTCGAGGATTATAAACCATTATCTCTATAGAATGGTCCCAAATGTATACATATGTTAAATTAGGTTTCCAACTCTTAAACAACTCCAATAGAGTTTTGATTCCTGTTTTGATTGGAATCCTATCTATGATATACACTGCCGTCTTAAAAGTTTCAGTACATAAAAATTTATATAGTTTGGAGTTAGCCATCATGCCTTTAACCATATTAAACAAGATTTTAGTCTTTCTTTCAGCTATCTTATTCTAGTCAGGTAACCAGATATAGTGTATTGGACAACAGTCTAATTTTTCTAAAAGAATTTTGTTAATAGATCTGGTGATTGTCCATCCTCTGTATACTTTCTATAGTATTCCTCACTTCTATCTGATCTCATAATTTTTATTTATTTATCATATTGTTTCTCTACTTCTGTTTTAAAAATTTTAAAGGCATCCAACGTCATATCGTTATGACGAAAGATATCGTGAATAGTTATTTATAAATGAGATAAAATAAATATGATAATACGAATTTGTATGTGGAGCACAAATGTCTAATCATACGAATTTGTATGTGGAGTACAAATGTCCGTATATATGATTTCAACCAATTTTGAGTTTTGTTGATTTACTTTTCCTTAATGTGTCCACATACATCTCAAAATCGCTAAAATTTAAGATATCAAGTACCCTTTCATTTACCCGTTTTTCACTACAAAAAAAAAACATCATTTTGTCATAACATTTGCAAGAAAAATTTATCCCAAAACAAATTTGCGATGAATTTTATAACAAATTTTTTTTTTCGTTGCTAATAAGGCATTGCAAAATTTTGGAACGAAAAATTAATTATTCGTCGCAAAAATTTCCAACAAATATTTTTTTATTGCAATATTCGTCGCAAATTTGTGACAAATTTAGCAAAGAAAATTTATTCGTCTTAAATTTGAAACAAATAAAATTTTCGTTGCAAAATTTGCGACGAAAAACTAATTTGTTGCAAATTTGCGATGAATAACATTTTCGTCGCAAATTTTGCGACGAAAAAAATTTTGTTGCAAATTTTACAACGAATAAGTTATTCGTCGCAAATTAGTAACGAAAAATAATTCATCACAAATTTGCCACGAAATATTTTTTGTCGCATATTTGTCACGACTCTAATTTTCGTCGCAAATTTGCGACGATTAGTTTTTTTCATCGGAATTTTTGCAACGAAATACAATTTGTGGCAAATTAGGAACGAAAAAAAATTCATCGCAAATTTTTTCGCAAATTTGCGACGAATGTTTTTCGTTGCAAAATTCATCACTAATCAAAATTTACAATTCTATTTTAGCAATGAAATTTGCGACATGCATAGTTTTTAGGGACAAATTTTGTTACGAATATGTATTTTGCTACAAATATAAATTTTGCTGGCATATTTGGACCATTTTTCCCTATATAACCCATATTTATACTTGCTCATCCAACCATATCAATAATTAATCATCCAAATCATTTTTTATATCAAATTTTATCCATCTATACTCATCAATATAACTAACTATTCAATAAAATCAATAATTTAAAAATTTAACAAGAAATCATAATAGTAATATAAAAAATAAAAGCAATATCAAGTCTAAATGTTAAAAAATCAATAACCATGCATAATCAAAAAAATAAATGTAATGAGTATCAAAATGTAACAGTCAAATAACAGTACACAATTTTAAGTACGACTTCCACCATCATCGTCATCATAATCATCATCGAAGAAATCATCACATTCATCATCGAAGAAATCATCACATTCATCACCATCGCGAGCATTATTAGGAGGAGAAATAAAAGGGGAAATCTGAATTATAGCGGAGACTAACTGAAGATACTATATGATTAACATTTGCTGCGTGCAGAACTTATTCATTTCTTGCATGTGTTTTGCTTGAAGTTCATTAAATTCCTGATCTCTTTGCAACAGTAACTCCTTCAAATGACTCATCTCTTGATTCAATTAATTTATTTCTGTACTGATTGCTGGTAGGGTGGAAGAAAATGAACCAGCGATTTTGCAAGTTCTGCTTAAAGAACCTAACCCAACTACTCTACCTCGTTTTGGTCCACCAGTCACCTCAAGCCATGTTTTTATGTTATCAACAGATGGATCAGATTCGCCAGCATCATCACTAGCACTCAAACTTCTGCGTGATAGCTCATCATATTTTTCCTATATTGTCATGAGAAAAATTAAAATAAATTTATAATAACATTATAATACAAGCACATATAATCTTAATTAGATATATATATATATATGAAGGAAAATAAAAAAATTTATAACATAAATCATGAGATTATATATGATCTAAATTATGAACATGCATATTAACATTGAATAAGTTGAAATTTATGAAAAAAAAAGAGAATCTCTATCAAGTAATTTATTAGAAATCAAAGAATCAAGTCAGCAATAAAAATAAATTTGGGAGAGACTAACCTAATAAATTCATTTTCATACATTGTTATGATATGTTCAACATTATATGTTCAAATCAACATTGAAAATGTTCATTAAATAATTGGAAGTTTTGAAATCACAAACCTTAATTACTCTAACTCTCTTCTCACTCCAAGTCTTGTCTTTTTTCTGAAATATGCGCGTAAAAGTATCTATGAATGAAGGTTCGGTTCTCGTTTCCTTGACCTAAAATAAAAAAACACTGTTAAAAATAATGAAATAGTTTAAATTAGATTAAAAAATTAGTGTTTGTATAAAATTATCAATCTATTTCTATGCTCACCGATATTGATTGAGTCTCCCGCATACGTCGTAGACAATTCCCCTGATTTATAAGCTATTTTTTTATTCTATTCACTCATTCGTTTGCTCTCCTTCAATTCCTAAAAATTCACAATCATGCCCCAATTTTACTCAGTGATGTAGTTTGGCTTTTTTTCGTGTCTTTTCGCATGATTTAAAATGTGTCGGATGCGATTACCACATTTTTTCTTAAAAATTCTTCTTACTTTCAACTCTTTAGTTTCGTCTCAAGTGAATAGTCGTTGCAATGGAAAAAAATCAATTAATTATAAAACTATTAACTTAATTTCATATATAAACTAATTGGAATAACTTATCTTAAATTCGTTTCACCATATCTCTTTTGTTTCTTTCGGAATACTTGTGTAAGTCATCGAATCTCCTCCTATGTTTTCGTCACAATTTGCAACGAATTTATGAACAAATAATTTTTTTTTTACAATTTGTAACGAATTTAGCAACGATACTAATGGTTTCTGACAAATAACTCATTGAATTCACTAAAATAGAAACTAAATAGATAAGCTATTAACAATATTTGCATATTATGATATAATTATAAACAACATTTGTCACGCCCCGACCCGGGATCGTGAGCAGCCGCCCGTTACCCTGGATGCCGGCTGTATTTTTACAGAAAATCGGGCAGAACTTCCCCATATATCGGAGGTCTCCCATATTAAAATAAACCTGTTACCTGTCCAAAAGGGACCATCCCGGCCTCAAAATGCATATATTATCCTCAACAACAAATCAGATCATCCTACTGCACAATCCAGGGCAACGCAAGGCTAACAAACAATTCTCCACAGTCCTAACCACAGACCTCTACTGCCATGCCCCCGTCAAAGGCATGGACAGCCGCCAGTCGCCCCTCCTGTGATTTAGAGGAGGTACCGAGCGATCCTAGAGGACAATTCTAAGACATGACACATTCCCAAATACAGACGCAACGAAAAAGAAATGCCTCAATGCAATGTCATGCAGTGACATGAGAGTTCCACAATTTAAATGTCCATATTTATACAGTCATCCCAGAATTATAAAAATGGTCATCTATAGACCTCAGAATACAAATACATCACCAATACAAATTTTTTTTTTGCAGCGGAAATACACAATGACTCCTCAAGTCCAGGCCTGATCTCCCAAAGATACTGAGCGTCCTAAAAGCGACACTCCTTGTCAAATACTATCTCTGAAACAAAAGGGAAATGAGGGGTGAGTACTCGGGAGAGAATACTCAGTGAGTGAGTGGGTCAATGCAGTCATCAAATATGGAGTGTGAAACTGGAGTGTCAAAACATAAGTATATAAATCATATTTCAAATCATCATGCTTTTCATTTCAACAATATATCACTTCACGCATTTTCAAGTCAAATATGCATCCAAAGTACCATCATTTAAAATCATAGAGCTGCCAGCCGAAAATGTCCTGGCAGAGGTCTACCGCGACCTATGACAGGCGCACCGGGGGTGTTATATGCAAATTTCTTTAAAGTGCTCTCTACCCCGGCGTTGGCGACGAACCTCGTCCAGGTGCTAGACTTGGAGAGGATATCCAATCCAAATCCAAATCCTCCCCCTTTCGGGTTCAACCTGGCTAGTACCGTGTAGATAATCAAATCACGACAACTCGTGGGATACCCCAGGCCTAGGCATATCCGGACGCCACCAAAGCGCCTCTCACGGTGTCCTTCGTAGCTACGGAACAATACATATCAAAGCTCTCAAAGCCAAAATCAATATCACATCAAAATGTGCCGAAGTCAGGTTCATAAACCAATGCAACATAGAGCATAAAATGGCACATTATACATTTCAACCACATGGATGCATAATTTCATAATTCAATACAGTTTTTGGACACTCCAACGGTTCACAAAAGTCAATTTTAAAACCAGTCAAAACATTTCCAATATACGACAAATCATGCTCATTATCAAAATGTTGTAAAACAGGATTTACATATTAAACAAAAGTATTGAAATAAATCTCACTCACAGTTTTGGGGAAGGTAGCGCACTCCCCAATAACACCAAAATACGTAAAACAAGGCGCCCCTCAATCGAGTCACCAAAATAGCCAACCTAATCAATCATCACGATTTTTATCAATTTCCGACTATTTCAGGGTTTATCGTTTTTTTCTTAATTCGTACGAACCCTAAATTCCTCAATTTATAAACAAATCAACTAATGCTACCTAATTTGATAAAATTTATTCAAGGGTTGAAGAGATTTCATTTCCCTCACCTAGGATTCTTCGGATCTCGAATTTAGCTTTCGTTCGCCTGTTGGTTTGGTCTAAAACCTGAATGTTTCCAAATTTGAAACAATTGCGAACAATTTAAGTCCAATACTAAAGAATTTCGAAACCCAAGTGCGAAAATCGAAACTTAGAGTCATTTACCTTCGCAGAGGCTCACGGACTGTCACGGGCCGTGGGCCGCGGGCTGGCGGGCCTGATGGGCCTGGTGGGCCGCGGGCCGGACTGGGCCGTGTGCTGGACTGGGCCGCAGTGGCTAGGGTTAAGCTCGCGAGCTGGATCGAGCACTCGCGCAGTGGGTCGCACGCTGGAGGTGCGCAAGGGCGCGCTGGGGTCGCGCGCTGGGTGTCGCGCGCTGCTCGTGCGCTGATCGAGCGCTGGTCGCGCGCTGCTCGCGCGCTGCTCGCGCGCTGCTCGCGCGCTGCTCGCGCGCTGCTCGTGCTGGGCTGGCGCTGGGCTCGCGCGCTGGGCTCGCGCTAGCTCGCGCGCTGTTGTGCGAAGGAGAGAGCTGCAGCGGCGCTCGTGCAGAGAGGAGCTGCAGCGGCTCTCTCGCGGGAGGGGGGAAGCTGCAGCGGCTGTGGGTGGCGCTGGTGGTGACCGGCGGTGCTGGCGACGGCGGCGGCGGCGGCAGCGGGAGGGGAAGAGACACGGTGGCGGGGAGAAGGGAAAAGAGAGAAGAAAGAGGGAGAGAAGAAGAGGGAGAGAAGAGAAGAGAGGGGGAAAGAGAGAGAGAGAGAGAATGGAAAGTAATTAGGGCTTTAAGCCCTAATTTTAAATATCCTTTTTTTTTTTTTTTTTCTGCTGGGTATTACATTTTCTAACCCCCTAAAAACAAGTCTCGTCCTCGAGACAAAAGAAAACTATACAGAAAATAGATGGGAGTACTGTTTCCTCATGGCTTCCTCAGGCTCCCAGGTTTGTTCCTCAACTCAGTCGCTCCTCCACAAAACTTTGACAAGAGGAACCTCTTTGCACCGTAGCTTTCTGACCTGTCGATCCAAAATAGTCACGGGCTGGACAGGTAAGCTCAAGTCCTCTCGAAGCTCAACTGGCGGAGCCTCTAAAATGTGTGAGGGATTTGGCTGATATCTCCTAAGTACTGAGACATGAAATACATCGTGAATACGCGATAGGTCTGCTGGCAGCTCCAATTTATATGCTACACTTCCGACCCTCTCAAGGATACGGAAGGGCCCAATATACCTGGGACTCAACTTCCCTCGCTGCCCAAATCGAATGACTCCCTTCAAGGGAGATATCTTTACGAATACCATGTCTCCCACAGTAAACTCTAGAGGTCGCCGCCTACGATCTGCATAGGATTTCTGTCTATCCTGGGCGGCTTTCATCCGCGTACGGATAATCCTCACTTTCTCCTTCGTCTCCTCTACCAGCTCAACATTGGTGAGTCGTCGCTCACCGACCTCATCCCAGCACAACGGGGTACGACACTTCCTCCCATACAATGCCTCGTAAGGTGGCATGCCAATGCTCGCCTGATAGCTATTATTATAGGCGAACTCCACTAACGGAAGATGCCGATCCCAACTCCCCCGGAAATCCATAACACATGCCCTAAGCATGTCCTCTAAAGTCTGAATAGTTCTCTCTGACTGACCATCTGTTTGGGGGTGATACGCTGTGCTGAAATTCAGTCTAGTACCCAAAGCCTCCTGCAGACTGGGCCAAAAACGGGATGTAAATCTGGGGTCTCGATCTGATAGTATCGATACTGGAACCCCATGCAGTCTCACAATCATATCAATATAGAGGCGTGCCAACCTTTCAAGCGAGTAATCACCTCTAATCGGGATGAAATGTGCGGATTTAGTAAGTCGGTCAACTATCACCCAAATAACATCATGCTGTGCCGAAGTCCGCGGTAATCCCACTACAAAATCCATCGTGATATGCTCCCACTTCCACTCAGGAATGGGAAGGGACTGCAAAGTGCCAGCTGGATGCTGGTGCTCAGCCTTCACCTGCTGACATACAAGGCAACAAGCAATGAATTCTGCAATTTCCCGTTTCATACCCGACCACCAATAACTGTCTCTGATGGTGCGGTACATTTTGGTACTACCGGGATGTAAAGCATAGGCAGATGAATGAGCCTCCTCAAGAATAGCCCTGCGGAGATCACTATCTGCCGGTACACATACTCGATCTCGAAAAACCAACAGTCTATCCTTGCGAACTCTAAAGTCGTCAATATCACCTCTGCTGGCTTTCTCATAAATACCTCGGAGCTCTTCGTCACTCTGCTGAAGCTCCCTGATACGATCGAGCAAACTCGGTCGAACCTCAAATCTGGCTAGTATAGCTCCCTGATCATCACTAGCCAACCTGACTCCCAAAGCTCGGAGTCCCAATAAACACGAGAGATAAGTACTCTCGGTAGTCTGAGAAGAGGAAGATGACTTCCGACTCAAGGCATCAGCCACCACATTAGCCTTGTCCGGATGATAATCAATAATGAGGTCATAATCCTTTAGCAACTCTAACCATCTCCGCTGCCTCAAATTCAGCTCCCTCTGAGTGAACAGATACTTTAGACTTTTGTGATCTGTAAACACTCTGCATGTGACCCCATATAAATAGTGGCGCCATATATTTAGCGCAAAGACTATGGCCGCCAACTCCAAATCGTGCGTAGGATAATTCACCTCATGCTTCTTTAGCTGCCGCGAAGCATAGGCGATAACTCTACCATCCTGCATCAATACACAGCCCAATCCCTGCCTGCTGGCGTCACTGTACACCACATACTCTCGACTACTCGTGGGAAGGGCTAGAATCGGAGCGGACGTCAATCGCTGTTTGAGCTCCTAAAAGCTCACCTCACAACGATCATCCCATACAAACTTGACACCTTTTCGCATCAATCTAGATAACGGAGCCACAATTTGAGAAAAACCCTTTACAAACCTACGGTAATACCCGGCTAGACCAAGAAAACTCCTGATCTCAGTCACTGTCTGTGGCTGCTCCCATCTCAAGATAGCCTCAACTTTCTGCGGATCAACAAAGATACCTTCCGCAGAAACTATATGGCCAAGAAAACCAATCTGCCGTAACCAAAATTCACACTTGGTGAACTTGGCATAAAGCTGTCTCTCACGAAGAGTCTACAAAATCACCCTAAGGTGCTGAGCATGCTCATCATCACTCCGCGAGTAGACTAAGATATTATCAATAAAAACAATGACGAACCGATCCAAATAATCGTGAAAAATTCGGTTCATTAGGTCCATAAATGCGGCAGGGGCATTAGTCATCCCAAACGGCATGACCAAAAACTCATAATGTCCGTATCGGGTGCAGAAAGCCGTCTTAGGCACATCCTCGGCCCTAATCCGCAATTGATGGTAACCCGACCGGAGATCTATCTTCGAGAATACTTTGGTACCCTGTAATTGATCAAAGAGATCATCAATACGTGGTAGTGGGTACCGATTTTTAACGGTAACTTTGTTCAGCTGTCTATAATCTACACATAGCCGAAATGTGCCGTCCTTCTTTTTCACAAACAACACCGGTGCACCCCACGGAGACGTGCTAAGACGGATAAACCCCTTATCCAGCAACTCCTGCAGCTGGACCTTGAGCTCTCTCAGCTCAGCCGGCGCCATCCTGTATGGCGGCATAGAGATAGGGGTAGTCCCCGGAGCTAAATCGATCTCAAAATCAAACTCCCGAACAGGTGGTAGTCCGGGCAGCTTCTCGGGGAAAACATCAGGAAAGTCCTGTACCACTGGGACATCCTCCAGTCTCGGTCCCTGAGCAGTGGTGTCAATGATATGAGCCAGGTAAGTCGCACATCCGCGGCGAATCATGCGTCTGGCCTCCAAAACTGAAATGACACAGCGGGGTAAAACCCGCCTCTCG
Organism: Dillenia suffruticosa; assembly: GCA_033439265.1. Taxonomy (NCBI): domain Eukaryota; kingdom Viridiplantae; phylum Streptophyta; class Magnoliopsida; order Dilleniales; family Dilleniaceae; genus Dillenia; species Dillenia suffruticosa. The sequence continues at coordinate 16,825,564 of JAVTVX010000001.1, forward strand.
CCCTCAAAAATCAACACTGGCTGATCGGGTTTTCGAAACTCCACCTGCTTCTTAAGGCAGTCAACTGAAGCCCAATGAATATGTAGCCAGTCCATCCCCAAGATGGCATCAAAATCAGTCATAGCGAGAGGGATTAAATCTGCCTTTAGCACTGTATCCCCAACTTTGATCTCACATTCTCTATACACTGTGCCACGAACAATCTGCTCACCCAGAGGAGTGATGACCGATATCTCCTCGTCCAAAGGTGAGAGCGGTCTATCAGAGTGTCGGGAGAATTTATCGCTCACATACGAATAATTAGACCCCGTGTCAATAAGGATACGAGCATCTATTCCGAAAATGGGTAGAGTACCTATCATTTGAACAAATACACATAAACTTAGAATAATTTCAAACCCGATATGTATATATATATGTCAAAATAGTTGAGCCTCTAGGGCTTCTACAACCTCGGTGTACAAAGATGTCAGAGAGATATCATGTCGACAAAAGGGAACACAACTCAAAATACCTATATGACTGATACAATGCTGACATCCTCAAAAGAAGTGAAAATACGAATAGAGATCCTATTCTACAGGATCAGAAGGAGGAGTACCCATGATGATGTCGGGATTCGCCTGGGCGTCCTCATGCGTCATGGCATAAACCCGGGCCTGAGCCCTAGGCTGCTGTCGTGCCTGAGTCTGCACTGTGTTACTCCCAGTGGTCACCCTGGGAGTAGAAGCTGCTGGCCGAACAGGCTGCCCCTACTATCCCATACGAGGAGTACTAGTGCGGCTCAGTGAACTCTGTCCTCCGAGTCCTAACTTAGGGCAAAAACTCCTAATATGCCCCGGCTTCCCACAGTGGAAGCAAGTGACCGTCACTGAACAAGCTCCGCTCGGATGGGACTGACTGCACCTGCGGCAATAAGGATACCGCTGAGTAATAAACTGTGCAGGGTGAGTCGGTGCGGGCTATCTAAACTCCTGGGAGTACTGTCCCCGTCCCAGCTCAGGAAATCCAGATCCAAATCCGCCTCTGTACGAACTGGATCCCCTGCCCCTCTTGGAATTCTCCGCAAAATGAGACTTCTCCTTCTTTCTCTTCTGCTCTCTGTTCTCTTTCTGCCTAGTCTCAGCGCGGACCAAAGCCTCCGCGCGGTGAGCAGAGTCTATCACCTCAGCCAGTGTAAACTGTGGAGTAACAGTCATATATCTCTTTATGCTGAGGCTAAGACCGTCCTCAAATTTGAAGCGCAAATACTGAGGTGTGGCCAGATCTGGTACAAATGCGGCTAGTCTCCGCATGTCTGCCTCATACTCCGAGACAGATCTGGACCCTGTGTAAGCCGTCCCAACTCTGACCTCATCCGGTCCTACTGGTAGAGTGGGAAAAATCTGCGGTCAAACTCCCGAAGGAAGTCGTCCCACCGCAATGGCTCTATCGCCTCATCAGTAAGGGTCTCCCACCATGAGAGGGCCTCTCCCTCTAATAATCGCTCTGCCACTTTCAGGCAGAGCTCCTCTCCAATCCCGAGATCAGTCAAAATCCTGCGGGTGCGGTTGATCCAATGCTTGGCTGCCGCAGCATCACCAAGCCCTGCAAAATCTGTGCACTCTAGCTGACGGGCCTCCTTAACCAACTGAGTCAGCTCATGTACCCGTCTAAGAATAGCCGATGTGCTCTCACTCGGCTCGGACAAAGTAGAAGGACCGGCCACCGGCGGTGGAACCGGTGCCGTAGGAACTGGCGCTGCTGCAGGTACAGGCGCCGCTGTAGGAGGTGGTGGGGGCGGAATCTGGACCCCATGCGAAGCGTACCACTCGTACACCTGCCGAAAGGCGTCGAGTGTGGGTACGGAAGTCTCAGCCTGAGCAGCTGGCTGAGTAGGTGCCGGTGGTGGCACGCGAGTCGAGGTACGATCCTCCGGCTCGTCTAAGTCCTCTGGTACTCGTGGGGTCTCGGGTGCTCGAGGTGCATCTGGCACTAACAGACCCTCAAGCGATGCGAATCTAGCACCTCTCCTTCCACGTCTAGGTGGCATAATTCTGTAAGAGAAAGATGCTTATTATCATAAAAAGAATAGGCACGGTTCAAGAATTTTGAACTAATCATAGCATGGTTATCTTCACAAAAGGATGAGATTCTTAGTTCTATAGGAGAAGAATATAGCAAGTTAGGTTAGATACAACCGTATCTAACCCCCTAAAATAGATGAACTCATATGCCTATGACCATGCACTGGGACTTTATGACTGTATGAAACTCTCATGCATTGAGGACTTTAAAAACCAATTTATTCGGGAATGTTTCCAAGACTCTCTTCCTACATAGCTCTTAACCAAGTCGCTCTGATACCAATCCAACTGTCACGCCCCGACCCGGGATCGTGAGCAGCCGCCCGTTACCCTGGATGCCGGCTGTATTTTTACAGAAAATCGGGCAGAACTTCCTCATATATCGGAGGTCTCCCATATTAAAATGAACCTGTTACCTATCCAAAAGGGGTCATCCCAGCCTCAAAATGCATATATTATCCTCAACAACAAATCAGATCATCCTACTGCACAATTCAGGGCAACGCAAGGCTAACAAACAATTCTCCACAGTCCTAACCACAGACCTCTACTGCCATGCCCCCGTCAAAGGCATGGACAGCCGCCAATCGCCCCTCCTGTGATTTAGAGGAGGCACCGAGCGATTCTAGAGGACAATTCTAAGACATGACACATTCCCAAATACAGACGCAACGAAAAAGAAATGCCTCAATGCAATGTCATGCAGTGACATGAGAGTTCCACAATTTAAATGTCCATATTTATACAGTCATCCCAGAATTATAAAAATGGTCATCTATAGACCTCAGAATAGAAATACATCACCAATACAAATTTTTTTTTTTTGCAGCGGAAATACACAATGACTCCTCAAGTCCAGGCCTGATCTCCCAAAGATACTGAGCGTCCTAAAAGCGACACTCCTTGTCAAATACTATCTCTGAAACAAAAGGGAAATGAGGGGTGAGTACTCGGGAGAGAATACTCAGTGAGCGAGTGGGTCAATGCAGTCATCAAATATGGAGTGTGAAACTGGAGTGTCAAAACATAAGTATATAAATCATATTTCAAATCATCATGCTTTTCATTTCAACAATATATCACTTCACGCATTTTCAAGTCAAATATGCATCCAAAGTACCATCATTTAAAATCATAGAGCTGCCAGCCGAAAATGTCCTGGCAGAGGTCTACCGCGACCTATGACAGGCGCACCGGGGGTGTTATATGCAAATTTCTTTAAAGTGCTCTCTACCCCGGCGTTGGCGACGAACCTCGTCCAGGTGCTAGACTTGGAGAGGATATCCAATCCAAATCCAAATCCTCCCCCTTTCGGGTTCAACCTGGCTAGTACCGTGTAGATAATCAAATCACGACAACTCGTGGGATACCCCAGGCCTAGGCATATCCGGACGCCACCAAAGCGCCTCTCACGGTGTCCTTCGTAGCTACGGAACAATACATATCAAAGCTCTCAAAGCCAAAATCAATATCACATCAAAATGTGTCGAAGTCAGGTTCATAAACCAATGCAACATAGAGCATAAAATGGCACATTATACATTTCAACCACATGGATGCATAATTTCATAATTCAATACAGTTTTTGGACACTCCAACGGTTCACAAAAGTCAATTTTAAAACCAGTCAAAACATTTCCAACATACGACAAATCATGCTCATTATCAAAATGTTGTAAAACAGGATTTACATATTAAACAAAAGTATTGAAATAAATCTCACTCACAGTTTTGGGGAAGGTAGCGCACTCCCCAATAACACCAAAATACGTAAAACAAGGCGCCCCTCAATCGAGTCACCAAAATAGCCAACCTAATCAATCATCACGATTTTTATCAATTTCCGACTATTTCAGGGTTTATCGTTTTTTTCTTAATTCGTACGAACCCTAAATTCCTCAATTTATAAACAAATCAACTAATGCTACCTAATTTGATAAAATTTATTCAAGGGTTCAAGAGATTTCATTTCCCTCACCTAGGATTCTTCGGATCTCGAATTTAGCTTTCGTTCGCCTGTTGGTTTGGTCTAAAACCTGAATGTTTCCAAATTTTAAACAATTGCGAACAATTTAAGTCCAATACTAAAGAATTTCGAAACCCAAGTGCGAAAATCGAAACTTAGAGTCATTTACCTTCGCAGAGGCTCACGGACTGTCACGGGCCGTCGCGGGCCTGATGGGCCTGGTGGGCCGTGGGCCGGACTGGGCCGCAGTGGCTAGGGTTACGCTCGCGAGCTGGATCGAGCACTCGCGCAGTGGGTCGCACGCTGGAGCGCTTGCGCTCGTGCTGGAGGTGCGCAGGGGCTCGGGCAGAGGCGCGCAAGGGCGCGCTGGGGTCGCGCGCTGGGTGTCGCGCGCTGCTCGTGCGTTGATCGAGCGCTGTTCGTGCGCTGCTCGCGCGCTGCTCGCGGGCTGCTCGTGCTGGGCTGGCGCTGGGCTCGCGCGCTGCTCGCGCGCTGGCTCGCGCTAGCTCGCGCGCTGGCTCTCGCTAGCTCGCGCGCTGTTGTGCGAAGGAGAGGAGCTGCAGCGGCTCGCTCGCGGGAGGGGGGAAGCTGCAGCGGCTGTGGGTGGCGCTGGTGGTGACCGGCGGTGCTGGCGGCGGCGGCGGCGGCAGCGGGAGGGGAAGAGACACGGCGGCGGGGAGAAGGGAAAAGAGAGAAGAAAGAGGGAGAGAAGAAGAGGGAGAGAAGAGAAGAGAGGGGGAAAGAGAGAGAGAGAGAGAATGGAAAGTAATTAGGGCTTTAAGCCCTAATTTTAAATATCCCATTTTTTTTTTTTCTGCTGGGTATTACAACATTAATTATATTGATCATTAATTTACAAGTATCCTACTTTAATTCTTAGTTTAGTGAATCAAATACTTAAACAAATTTATAAGATAAAGTTATCAATGTTGAGAATGAAAAATTAAACAGATAGTGAATGTACCAATAATAATTTTTTTTAACAATTTAAAAGATTATAAAGTTATAGAAAATGAATATACCAATTTAAAAAATTACACTATATTATTATTGTTTTATATAAACAGATAATGAATGAATTATTTTATATAAGGTTTTGTGAACATTTTAAGATTTTATACGCTATCAGTGCATATCACTGTTTACAAATTGTTTTTTAATATTAGAAAATGTTTTTAAAAAATGAATTTTAGCGACGAATTTTGCCACAAATGTTACATTTATCGCTAATTTGTAACAAATTTAGCAACAAATAATCGAATTTGTTGATTTGTCACTAAATTTGCGACGAATTTAGAAATTCGTTGCAAATTTAAGGATAAATTCGTTTTCATCCCCAATTTAGGGATGAATTCAAAAATTTATCGTAAAAATTTGGGACGAATAAGCTAATTCGTCTCAGATTTAGGGACAAATTTTGATTTCTTCCCAAAAATTTGGGACGAATTTTTTATTTGTCCCAAATTTAGGGATGAATTTTTTATTCGTCCCAAATTTAGGGACGAATTATAAGTTCATTACAAATTTAGCGACGAATTTTGAAATTCGTTACAAATTAGCAACGAATTTTTTTTTCATCGCAAATTGGCAACGAATTTTGCGTAAAAAATTTTTCATCAAAAATCAGCGACGAATTTTGTAACGAAAATTTTTTTGTTTTGCTAAAATCGTTACTAATTTACGACGATACAATTTTTTGTTGCTAAATTTGTTACAGATTTGCGACGAATATTTGTCGTTACAAAAATTCGTCGCTAAATTCTTATTTTTTTGTAGTTTTTCTATTCTCCTTATTAAGATGTGTTCTAATATCTGATACCACCATATGGAAAAATTTTCCTCAATAACACTTTTTTTAACCCATGTATATGTTATATTCATGCAAACATTATCGTGTAAAGTAATAGTATACAATTTATCTAATAATGGACAATAGCCAATGATATTTACACCATAAAATAATATCATTTTATTACTAAATTGGAAAGAGTAATTGAATTGTACAATTTTTGAAACAAAAATTAACTTTTTAGAAAATTTAGGTATATAAAATTCTGTCTCCAATTTTAAAACATACTCGCTTGCCAATATGAGCTTGCAATCTCCAATTGCTTTTACTTGTAAGCCCATCTTATTATCAGAATGTGTTGTAAGAGATCTTAAAAGGATCGTATGGCTAAGGGAGAGAACTTAGAAAGAAGTGCACGAAAAATAACTCGAATATCTCAACCTCCAGGTCTTTTAATTGAGCCGCAATGGTGTCAGCTAATTGGGAAACTATCAATCGTTAGTTTTTTCTTAATCAATTTATCTTTTTCTATTTTGCCCTATAAGACGACTTTTCTAATGCATCAAGTAAGTTCATAGGTTGGTGGTGGGTCATATGGGACTACTTAAAAACCATCTAACCTTAAACTTATCATCATCTTTTAACAGAACTAATTTAAATATGCACTAAATCAACCGTAGTTATAGTATTACATAGAAAAAGGATTTCAACCAAATAAACTATTATTGAAAATAACTATTTTGATATTTTATCTTCAATTTTATTATTTTCATGCAATAAAAATTGTTCTGGATAATATTCATGACAAAATTATTTTTTTCCTAATGTGATCATATATTTATATATAATTTCCTACTTAATTGTGAATGTTGTGGTTAAATTCTAATTAATTTAAAAAATTATATTGATCACAAAAATAATAATAATAATTAATTTTACCATGTTAAAGTGCATAAAATTTTAATAAAAATCCAATTAAATTAGTTAATTCATTTTATTAATTTTGTACCTCCCCGTATGTACAAAATATGTTCAAAATTAATTTTATACATAATTTTCTAAAATTTTGGTTTAGAAAATACTTTGAAAATTTTAAGAATTTTTTGAAAATTTTTTCAAAATTTTCAGCCACAAAAACATTTTAATAATTTTATACACTCCTTTATATACAAAATTATTCCAAAATTAATTTTATGTATAATTTTTAAATATCATGTTTTGAATTTTTATTTATTTATTTATTTAATCCAAAGGTTTAATATGAAATATTTCCAAATTTATTAGGCCCCTTTTAAAAATACTGTATAGACTTGATTGCAACAATTAATAAAATTCGGAAATCGTAAGGTTATTGAAAGTTTTAGAATAGAACCATAATTCTTTAAAAAATACATACCAAAACGCATTTAATGAAAAGACATTAATTGTTCAATCACAAGATATTCAAAATACAATACACGTGGTAAATGTTTGATCATTCAATCACAACTTATAGGGTTTCAATTGTTCACACGTCGGAAAATACATGAATGTTCTAAAATTATTTTTGAAAATATGTTTTAATCATAATGATACAAAAATTTCAATTTTGGGCTCAAATTTTTGAAAATATAAAGATTTTTTGGGGTCAAATATTCAAAAATCTAAAAATTTTAATTTTTGAAAAATTTTCAAATTTATCGGAATTTTGAAGGTAGATGACAAAATGGTTCTGATACCAAATGTAATATTATATTGTGCACCAAATGCAATAATAATTGAATATTGATAAAATAACTCGAAAAAGGGGATCGAATAAACCTCCGGCCATTCACAATTCCAATGAACTCTAACGATTGTGATAATACAAAAATGATTTTTGAGACGTGCACAAATATTTTAAACTCTCGATTTCACTTAATAAATGGTGTGGAATTTCTAAATTCGGATTTAGGGACCCAATACAGTAAGATAGGGTTTAACAAACTTTCAATCATCAAAAAGCCATTAAAACTCTATAGTTGTTACCTTAAATTATTACCGAACGTTACGAAAATTCAATTAACTATTCAAAACGGAAAAATAAGATTAATTGTGTAGAGATTTGAATGTGACGCGAAAATCCAACTAAATGCATCCAAATTCAAATTCCTTTTATTTTTTATCACATTTAATCTTTTTTCGATTATATTTTTCCATTAACTTCATTATGAATGCATTAATTGATGGAATTTGAATTTAAAAAAAAAATCCTAACACACAAGCCAAATTAAGGACAAGGAAGCTAACTTTCTTCAATATCTCATCCAAAAATTGTTTTATCCAACTGAGCTTTCCGTGGCCTATGATCTTAGTTAGTGGTTTTTTTTTTAATTAGCAAAGAAGTTTATCTATTAATTTTTATAAACTACTTATATTCATTAATCGCGTTAAATCTGATTAAATTTAAATCGAATTGAATTAATTATTAACAAATAAAACTTTCTTGATATTTATTTTATTATATATAAAATTTAAATTCAAAATTTTATTTAAGAATAATTAGTATTTAATTATTGTATCAATCAGAAATCGATCAAATTTATGAATATAGCTATGGAAGCACCACAAATAGGCCTTTACGCATGAGCATCAAAACCATCCTATCACCCTCATTCAATACTAAAATCAGATCACCCTCCTCGTATCACCCTATGTTCCTAATATTATTAATCATAATTAAATATTGTATTAACCTAAATTTGCATTGCACAGCTGTTGTTGACCATGGAGTTATAAATATTCAACAAGTTCCCTCCAATTAATACACGTAGCTTGTTATCAGATTTCAATGAAAGTTTTAATAATTTAATACCCATTCACAAGAATCTCGATGTTGGAGTAACGTTGTTAAAGTGTGTACGATGCATGCCCAAAATATTAGTTAAGATGTCATTAATCAATTAGATCTACTTTTGTCATCTAAAGTGGAGACAACTTAGGAATTTAGGAAAAAGTCAACGTCCTTTTTGCACACGTGTGTTCTTTTAAGGAAGACCTACCAACAAGGATAAGACACATTAACATGGAAACGAGTTTCTGGGTATGTGTAGTTTGGGATTAATAATAAATATTTTTATTTTTTGATAAAATTTGATTTAAAATTTATGATAAACCCTCCCAACGTAATCTATTTTATACCCAAATCGTGAGTCAAATTCAAAATCTTAATTAAAAGATTTAATATCATATTCTATTAGAGTAATTGATCATCGATAATAATAAATATTTTTTAGGGAGTGAGTTTATTGATCGTGCATTCTTAGATTGGTATCTATTTATAGGAATACCGAATGATAAAATTCTATTATTCAAATTTTTTTTCAAAATTTCGTGTATAAATTTTTATCGATATCTATATTTTTATAATTTTTTTAACTTTTATATAATAAAAAAAATACAAACTATAAGTGGTTCGCATTATAGTGAAATACTCACGTATTCTCAACTTCAAATATATATATAAATGGAAAAACACAAATTCTAAAAAAAATCTTCTTTATAAGATTAAAATTATAAATAATTCATATTTTATTATTATTTCTAAATTATTTTAGTTTAAAGGAGATCGATCAGACACCTCATGACGAGAAATTGTTTGCATGTGGTGATGATATGTCTAATTATTATTATAATGGGTCTATATTCTTATGTTACAAGATTAACCAAATGAGGTATGAAAGAATTTCATCTTTCTTTCTTTTTTTTTTTTACCATATTTTAAAATATTTTTTAAGTAGTATTTTTCTAAGTATATTTTAAGCATTTTTAACTTGTTGGATTAGTTGATACTTGTTTGAGTAATGGTAATAGGGAATAGCTGATGCTTAGACACCAATTGCTCATGCCACTCCTACTTTGAGATTAAAATCCATTCCCTACCTATAACCTAAATTAATAATGATTTTGTAAAATTTGAGATCTATTTTTTAACTCTCTGACCGGCTAATTGGAGCAGATTGAAGAAATGTAGACAAAGTTGATATGCAAAATTTCTTCATGGGCTGACCCCCTACGCCTTGGATTATGATCTCTGGGTTGCTTTTTTGGGGTTTGGCTTTTGGTTTAGGTCTCAGAGAAAAGGTCTGGCATGCATCATTATCGTTCCCACAATCACTGGTTAAGCACCCTGAAGAACCAGGAGATTTTTCATAATTTCCCAATTATTACAATAAGTGGTCGACCTAGCCAATGAAATACAACCGGGCAAAATTAATCACACTCTTATGTGTGGCATTGAGACATTAAGCTTATTTGGGAAATTCTAACTTGTTTTTATTTCATCTTAATTTATTAATAATATTTTTTAATTAAAATAAAACTCTTGATAAAAATAGAGAATACCGTAAATAAAAATCTAATTAGTTTATAAATGAAACAAAAATAGTTATTATATTAATAAGATTTTATGTTAAAAATTTTTAACTATTTTTTTTTAAAAAAGAACCAGACGAAATGAACTAGTTGGCCTCCTCCTTTCAAGCAATTTATAATTAGATTAAGTTTTATAACACATTTGAAAGATTAGCACCTAAATGTAACTCAAAATTGTGTGGTAAATGATCTTATCAAAATTTAAGTAGGAAAGAAACCCGAATTTTATCAAAATCCTCTGAGTTGAGTGGTTAGACACTTTACTCCCGATCTCAAATTCAAGTTTTAAGAATGACAAAAAATGATTTAGGAGAGTCAATCCTCTAAAATGGGTTCCATAGTGCTCGAACTGGATTAGTAGAATAAACTTGGATACCGGTGGTGAAAAAAAAAAAAAAGAAACCCAAGTTTCACAAATTAGGTTTTGTCAATTCTATATGTTGTTAGGAGTCATATGTGAAAATGATTTTGTTTTTAAAAAAAATTAAAACAATATAAAAGGAAAAAATTTTCAAAATTAGTATAAATATCGAGTTTTTAAAATTTGACATATTTTAAAAAAATATTTAATAGTATATGATGAATTTGCAAGACTTAATGTTTCGTTGGTTTAGTGGGAAGGATATTAGTACTCCACCTAAGAATCGGGATCTGACTCTCGGTAGTAATAAAAACGGTATTATGAGAGCTTTCTTCCGATTGGGACCCGACAGTAACTCAATCGAGATTAGTCAGAGTAAAATTTCGAATACTCGATAACAGACCAAATCCAAGAAAAAAAAAAAAACAAAGACGGGGCGTCGAGTTTTCAAGATTAGAATGCGACTTGTAATGGACATGTCCTCCGGTCTACTGATCGAAGCCCAACCCAATGGATCTGGTCAATCTAATTCGGCAAAGCCTTGTTATGTGTTTTCGTTCCCTTCTCATCTCGGATTAATAAATAAATTTCCCACCCCAAACATGACCTACCCCTCTCTCTTACTCCCCCCGCCCTGCACTCTTTGGCTCTGCACGAAAACCAAAAGCAAGAAAAGGGGCCTTTGACTCTTGGTCCCAAAAAGCAGGCAAGGAGATGAAAAAAGGTAGGAAACACATTTTAATGGACCATCTTATCACACACACATCCCCATAATCTCCTCCCCCATTCCCCCAAATAAAAATCACAAAACACTCAAAAATAGAAGAAATATACAAAAAAAAATCAACCATCGACCTTTTGTCATGTCATTACATCCAACGTCCTAGGCTTGCTTCTCTCTTGTATTTACATCCGATCCAAACAGTAGCAACATAGAAAAGCCAAAAAACCAACCAAAACGGCGATATGGCGGCGCGCTGGTGTCCGGTTACATGTCGAGTCTAGACTCGACATGAATGGTCTCAACATGTCCTATCGATTCTATTTTTAAAATATGTCAAGTTTTTTAAATTATATATATATATATATTAATTTAAAAATTATTTTCATCTGTATTGTTTTAAATTTCTTTTTTAAAAATAAAACTATTTTCATACATGACTTCTGCTGTAACATGATTGACAACTGCCTAACTACGTGCGTAATGTACTAGATTGTACCCATTTTGTAGGGCCAAAAATCATTTCAAATCTAATTTCCATCATCTTCGTTCACCTTTTCTATCTCTTTCTCCAATCATGACCCTAGATAAATGCATGGTAAGTGGCCTATTATTTTATTTACTTTTATATCACGGAGACAAATTGCCTTAAACAAACCATACAAGTACTGAAAAAAATCCGATCAAGTCTTTACATCTAAAGTAAAATAAAAGACATTTACCAACATTTTATCTTCCACTCCAAGATTACTTTGGTAGTTTGAGGGTAGCACAGCATGTTTTGGGTCACTTGGTTTTGCCACACATCTGTAGCAAAACAAGGGTTTACTGCCCATTATATTCAAACTTTTACATTCACCCCGTTATTGTCAATATGATGTCTTGACGGTCCTGATGCCCTAAGTTTAGTTTGTCACATCATAAGTTTGATCAGTAGTGACTCTTGTCTTACTTTGGACCCACGTTGTTGGCCAACAAATGTAGGTATCCCATAATTATTAAATGTGGCATTGGAAAAAGAAAAATGGTTTCCCAAAATAAATATATTAGTTTAAGTCTTACAATTTTAAAAATCTAAGATCTAAACTAGCCAAACTCAAGAACTTATATATATATATATATATAATCTATGGGTATTGTAGTAATTAAGTTCAGGGTTCTAAAGTATTAAAAAAAAAGGAAAAAACAACTCAAACCAAGCTGATTGAATGTGATTAATATGGTTAGATTGCACACATATGTTCATTTCTATTGGCAACAAACAAACCAAAATTTCTATGGTTATCAACAAGAGAAAAATTAATATCACGTTGGTTCAAATCGGATTAGTTAGATTTTTAAATACTGATGGTCCAAATAAAAAAAAAAAAACTAATACCATTGAGTTAATTATAAAAAAAAATTATAACTAACCACCATTGGAACAAAGAAAAAGCTTCTCAATTTATAGAAATTCAAGCTCAAAACAACATTAATGATATATCTAGGGGTGAGCAATGAGATACAAGATTAAAGTTATTGATTTATTTATTTTTTACTACTTTTTGGTTCTTGATATATTTCACTATTGCGTGAATTAAGAAATTTCTCTAATATATTAATAATGGGATGTTGTAAATCTATTATCTTGTTTATTTCATATTCCAAGACGTTTTTGCACCATCATATTGGCTTATTCAGTTATATGTATATATATTAAATACAAATATTCTAATATATTTATTTAAAAAATTCGTTGAATTATTCACGCATGTATGTGTCGATAAGTTTTCAACTTATCATAATTTTTGTTTTATATGTTAATTTTTATTTAACGATTAATATTTGTCGCGGAATGAGATGTGTAAATTTAATTGATAACTTTTGGAAAACAATTTCAATTACTATCAACTCTATTGATATTGATATTTATGAAAATAATAAAAAAATTATTTTTAATTTCCTCAATCATTTGTCTACGACTTGGGAATGTTTTTACTTCTTTTTTTCCTCTTTGTTTTTGCATAAATTATACTCTTTCCATGTGGTTTGATCAAATATCTACTTATCCCTTGCGATAAAAAAATATACACTTGTATCCCTGTGATTTAAAAAAAAATAAATAAGTGATAAAAATACTCAAAATTAACGATAAATTTAAAAATAAATAAATAATTGACAGAAATAATCAAAATAAACAGGAAAGATCCTCAGGCCATAAGCTTAAATTGATTCACGATATTAATTTTTATTTTCCAAATTACCCCTAATTAAAAAAACAAACATTCTCTTCCGTTTCTTTCACCATCTTTTTTTTTTATTTTTATTTTACGTTAATTTAAATATGAAATTATCGGGAGAAAAATTTATACCACGGCACTTTCGTAACTTCTCTCTAATCCTTGCTCTCTCCTCTCCTCTGCACACTCAGACAACCATGGCCGCTGTGAATCTTATGCTCTCACGATCTACTTTGAAGATCCAACTCTACTCTCTTCAATTTCTTCACATCTTCTGGATGTCCAACTTAACTCTCTCTCTCCTCTCTCACACACCCCCTCTCTCTCCCCAAGGCGAATCACAGGCGAATCCTAGGCGACCTCCACAAAACCGCACCACCACCACTCCTCCGTCCCCGGAGCATCATCGCCGCCCCTTCAGCGGCGATGGTGACCCACGGGCACTGCCTTGCCGGCTTCCTTGTCGGCCGACTGGGACCAGAGAAGTGATACAGAGGTTGTTTCAACGTGAACACGAAGTTTTGGCGTTCGATTGGAGGCTGGAAATCACAATCGAGGGAAGATCTGTTCATCGCGGAGATCATGAGGCTTAGTTCTATTTGGTCCGAAGTGAATCATAAGAATCACTACCACAGTATGGTGTACTATGGGCAGGGTCCAACTCAATCACATAATGAATAAACTGAATCTCTAGTCTCAGATACGACTACAACACTGAATCCATACATCATGAGACTCAATCCTATGAGACCGCAGATAGTCCTATGGTTTGATCCGGACTATGAGGCTAATTGATGTGATGTGAAATAAAGGGTGGTCGACTCGATGGTCAAAACGACAGATTATATGACTAAATTTATAGGAATATAGGATTCAGTCTCATTAATCCAATAACTAAATGGATTGAGTTTTATAGTTTCAGTAATGAATTATAAACTCAAATATAAACCATGAGACTCAGTTCTATAGACTGACATATACCATAAAACTCAACCCAGGATGAATGGGCTATATTCTATGATCGAAACGAAGAGTCTTATGGTTGTCTATTTGGAGTCGAGTAGCATTTATAACGTGAACTTGAGATGTCGGGTAGATTAGGTCCTAGAACAAGCACATATTTAGATCATTATTTACTTCCAAACTTCCCATTTCAAGAAACGGTCCCATATTATTTGTGGCCTGGTCCTGCCCCATTCTCTCTCTCTCTCTCTCTCTCTCTCTCTCTCTCTCTCTCTCTCGACTCAACCATTTTCCGACGGTCTACAAGCAATTTGTAGAGTGGATCAGGCGTATCAGCCCACTCTACACTCTAGAATATCTCACAACTGATCCCATTGTCACCATACTTAGAAAGAGAGGCATCAGCGCTAACATTTAAACTGAATGGCCCCGCACACTACCTTCTTCATCATCTTCTTCTTCTTAAATCACTCTTTTCGCTAAATCTCATAATTCAGAAAAAAAATCCTTGTATTAAAATTTAAAAGGCCAAAGGTCAACTATTTGGGAGTTGGGTTTTGCGAAGCCAAAGTCAATTTTGTGTTTTGCACATATTATCGCCAACTGGGGAAACCTTGTGTGGCTGTCTGCTGCCACGGATAAGGTTGGCAAGCAAACACATTCCAACATGCATTGTATATCTATTTCCCTCATGGACATGACTCCTCGACCATGTGTATCAAACCTTTCCCATTAACTAAATGAACGAGAGTACGATGTTAAATTTAACAATGTAAAATATTTAGTTTATTTAATATATGTATCATTACCGTTGCCCTTTTTTAAACGCCAAGAGTAACGTTCTCATTACCTTTTTCTGATTAAAGATTATTGTCCAAAAATATTGAATATTGAATAAAATAGTTGAGTGAGTTCTTTATTTTCATATTTGCAATAATATAAAATTTCCTATTTTATTGTAATAATATATGTGAAACAGTGGACATTAGGTTTTTCTTGTTTTGCTTAGTTCCGATATTCAATTTTATTTAAAAATATAAATCTTCTACCATCTTCCCTATTTGTACTTTGCGTTTCTTTAATTTGATTGGTTCATTCTTTTTTCTACAAAAAAGCTGAAAATTTTTTAGTGATACCTGTAAAATATTTTATTTTAATGTGGTCAATCCAGTAGATTATTGATCTACTAATTTTTTTTGAATATATTTGAGATTCATATTCCAGTAGATTCTTTGATTTGCTAACTTTAATGATCTGCTAATTTTACAAGATTGATCGAATAGCAGATTCATTGTTGTTCATTAATTATGTTACTTAATGGACATACCAAATTGAAGATTAATATATATAAATTGAATTATCATAAAGTTTTGTAACATAAAGTGAGAAAGAGGGTTAACGGAAAAAAAAAACTAATTTTATACACCACTGGCAAAAAACTTTTCCAGTGTCAATCGTTAATGACGATGTTTTCTACATCAGTTATATTTTATAATATTGTGAGAATTATATTATTTAAGATTTTAGGTTTAATGATTGATGAAGCCTAATAACTGAATGAAATTTTAATTTGTAATATGCACTTGGATGGAGCGATACAAGTTTATATCTTAGCATGGCCAAGTAGCCTATCTCGCTTGTCCTTTGAAGGGCATATGCATCAATTTAACCCAACTCAAGAAGGCTTGATAAAAAATTTAGGACCTCGTATAGTTTATATTTACGATGAAAAACTTGGTCCAACTCGAATATTATACTCCAAACCTTGGGATAATTGGTGTTTTTTAAATTGTCACAATATCTAAACGGATCTGATTAAACTCAGTTCAATTATATTCACATATAACTTATATGTTTTTATATATTAATACGTGTAAAACATGAGATATTAATTTATCCTCAATACTATACTTAAAAAAGAATTTAATTTAGAGAATTAACAAATGAGACCTTAAGCCGGGTGTGGTGTGTACAGTAAGCCCCTTTTCTCAAATGGGGCTTTAAATTGTTCCCTCAGAATTTGAGCACCAACAGATTTCAGTCTCATTGATTCTTCCATGTTACCATTCTCAAGAATCTCGAGGGACTAAAGGTTGGCATGAATGGTCTTTGCGGTGGCCACGGAAAGATTCATGGAAATCAATTTGTTATTGAAGTTTGTCTTCTTCAAGAACTTGTCAAAAAGTTGCAATCCAGTGTCATGCATTAAAGTGGATTTGATGAAAACTAACCCAAAGAATGGTCATCAATTTTTTTTCTTTGATCTAACCATTTTTAAAGAAAGTGCAATTTGCCTAAATTTTGAATATTTTATGAAGCCCTAGCTTTCTAATTTTGACCTTTGAGAAAAATTTATGGGCAGGATTATTGGGTCGGTGTGAACCATAATTAGTCCCTTCAATATCATTTTTGAAAAAAAAAAAGAAAAGGAAAAAAACTTTTTGTAACATTTTTCACAAAATATAAGGAAAATATTACCTCTTGCACTTATTGGATACTGGAATAATGAAAAATCATAAAAGGGTGCTCAATAAAATAATAACTTGCGCTCTCAAATTTTCGTGACAATATTTTCTGTAAAAGTATTGGTACTTGTCGCGAGAATTTCTGTAAAAGACAAAAACTATTGTGACAAAGAAGAATGTAGGATCATCTTGAAAGGTAAACTCTTTAACATAAGGTAGAGGTGTGGAGTTGAGTCTAAAAGTTGAAAAGTGTAGGGAAGACTAACAAGAGATGATGGACCAGTAACAACCCAGATGTCATCCTCTCCCTCTTCTAGCTCCCAAATTTTGTCTTAGGCTTATGAAATAGAATCTCTTTTTTCTGCCATGGAAGGTTGGTAAGTACATACAGAGAATCCAAAAAGATTTTGGCTTTTTCCAATGTTTCTTTTTTTGGTCTATAAGTTTGACACAAGGAAATTTGAAAATTATTTGGAAAATTTTATGGGGTATCTAAGGTCTTTTAGAGAGCACAAAGAGACACAAAGCTAGAATTCAGAAAAGGGGCTTTGGGTGAGTGATCATGATAATTATTGATTGTGATGTCTTAAGGGTATTAAGCATATTAAATCATAAAATAACATGCAAAAGAAATTTAAAAAAAAAGGTTACCTCAGAAAACCAGGCTAGCAAAAAATCTATGCGTATTTAAAAACACCAAAAAGACCATAACTTTATTTATTTATTTATGTTTTGTAGCATTTTCTGGCAAGCCACTTGTATGACTTGCGATTAATCAATTACTGAAATAGTTGTTTGTGCTGATATGCCGGTCGCCTTAACATGTAGAGAGAGAGAGAGAGAGAGAGAGCGAGAGATTTATTTTTCATTTCCGATGGAATTTCCCAAGTATCTGATTGAGTTGAATGTGCCATATGTGGATCCAAAACTTAGGATTTGAAGACAAAAATTAGGACAAGAGATTACTCGGTTTGGTGATTCGGAGCCCAAGTTGCGGCAAACAATCAACGATGTGTGACATCCGACGGAATTAAGAAAATAATATTAAATGAATAGTTTGATTATAAGAACAAGATTTAATCTCATTAACATTTATATATTTCCTCTCTTTTTTAATTACGTAATTAACTTTTCTCTTTTAATTGTTTCCTTTTACTCTTTTATTACTTAATTGATTCATTTATATTTTATAAATATGTGTACTAATTATATATATATATCAAAACAAAGTATATCAATAGAAACTTAACTCCTTTCATAACCAAATCTTATCACATGACATTAAATATTTTTAATTAAAATCTTGAATTCGAATAAAAAATAGATGTTGGGAGAGTCAATATCTTAATTAAACCCCACAATTGCTTAATCGGATTTTTGAATACCAATGATTAAGTAAAAAAAGAAAAAAAGGAAAGAAAAGTGGAGCTAGCAACCATAATTGTTCCAAACTCAGGAAATTTGGACATTTTTTTCCCTTAAAAATAATAATAATAAGAACCGGGTGCTGCATAAGTTCTTTCCTGTTAACCAAGTTCTTAAAAAATAATTTCTCTTACTTATTTGCACAATAATTATTGTAACTTAATTAAAATACTTCTGCAAATAATTATGGGAAATTAGAGACCAGAAGTTAATTAATTGCATAATTATTTAAATTATTTAAGCAGAGTATGAGATTAATATAAGTACATTTGATCTCATAATTTGCAAAAGTTGCAAAGGTCCATTGGCCTAACAAACCATATATATATTTTTTGTTTCCAATACCATAGTCCGACTAATCCAGTTCGACTATTTGTGGGGATCCTATTTAAGGACGACTCTCCCGGCGCACTATTTTCTATTTCTAAATTTCAAATCTGAAATTTAATTAAGTGAGTGATTTAATATCTTATTCTATTAGATCGATTGTTCGTTGGTTGATCTAATAAACTGTAATACTACCCTTAAAAATATTTTAATTTGTGACAATGACAAAGAACATACATGAATGTCATTTTTCGCACATTACTTGGCAATATTTGAATTTGGGGACAATTGTCTCAGTTCTAAGAACCTTTCAGCTTTCTGCATATTTATTTGCTAGTTACAAAGAGCTGCAACTATTGTTAATTGCAATTAACAAGTCTCACTCCACAAGAAACGGACTAAGCTTTTGCATGTTATTTGACATTTAGAAATTACTTAATTTGGATCGAATCCTATTAATTTAATTATTTGATAAAATCTTTCGAAATATAGGTATACAACCATTCAAAATTGTTCAAAAGAGAGCCAAGGGCCGGCAGCCCCTGACTTGACAATTGTAATTCTTTTATTCACACAAATATACATTTTTCTTTTTTTTTTTTAGGAAAATTCGAATTAATCGCCCATACTCCTCCCGTTTTAGTCGAAAGGAATATTATTTCCCTTCAAAGAGGTAGATAGAAAAATTACAAAAATACCAATAAATTATAGATCAACTAATACAGTTTCCTTTCCTTTTATAAAGCTCTCAAATTCAAATTTCTCTATATACCCAAAAAAGAAAAATTACAAAAATAAATTTAAGTTTGATTGCAAATTTCACATTACATCTTTTTTTTTGTTTTTGTTTTAATAAACAATCGATATCCAGGTCTTTAAGAGATAAAATTCTCTCGGTGTCTATTTTCATCATACACAAGATTTGAATCCAAGACATTACTTAAGAAGTACGAGTATCTGATCACTGGATCAATTAAACGTTGATATTTTATATTCTCTTATTTGTGATTTGAGTGAAGGTACGAAGAAGAGAGAATAAGAAGAAAAAAATATTTACAAGCACTTTTTTAAGAAAAGAACAAGGTATTTCAGATTTTTTATGTAAGAGATTAATGTCACAGTTTTAGACAAATTTTGCATACAACTCCAAGCGCTATAGCATACGAGAGTTAGAGATCAAATTTAGTAGGGTTTGAAGAGGAAAAAGAATTAAAAAGGAAAAAAATAAAAAACTCATTTGTTATTGAAAGAAAGAAAAGACACCAACAAAATACTATAGACTTTGAGTGAATGAGGGTAAGAATATCTCGTTACATATTCCGTATAATCAAGAAAAATGAAAAATAGATGATCATCTCAACAAACAAACATTAGGTTGGATCGACATAAAATGCACAAACCCCACAACAGATAGTTATAGAAATTGCATCCAAATTGGAGAAAATCCAAAGCAAATAATCGACATCATACATTATTTTTGTTTTCATTGACAACCAGACAACAAGGGAAATATAAAACCCCATCAACTCTTTTTTTTTTTTTTTCCTCCTTTTACCTTCCTATCTAAATCCCTTATACATCGCTAATTTCTTATGTAAATTAAGAAGAAAATAACTCATAAAAAAAAAGACTCGACCCCACTAAAATTATACAGGAACAGTTCTGCTAGATGCTTCGGCAACAACATTGGTATCATCATCCTCGTTCTCACGAGACATTTCCTCAAGTGATTTTCCCTTTGCTTCAGGAACCAAGAATGTGAACAAGAAGCCCAAGAAATTAACACCTCCAAGCACAAGAAGTGAATTCTTGACACCAATTCCTGGTGGATAACCCTTGTCCGTTTTCGTTGGGTCTGTGGGCTCGGCTGCGTAGAGAAACCCGAATGCACCCACAATGGCTCCAGCCTTGCCAGCAGCGGCAGAGATACCGTGACATGTAGACCGCAGCCTGGCAGGGAAGATTTCGGCTGGGACAACAAATGTCGTTGCATTTGGCCCAAAATTGGAAAAGAAAAAGGTAAATGAGTACATGACCACGAAGCCGATTCTGTTTGCTTTTAGAGTCCAGTGGTGGTATGGAATGGCTAGTGCAAACATGAAAACTGTCATGAAGAAAAATCCCATAAGCTGGATAGCGAATCGTCCCATGCTGTCGATGAATGCAACAGTGAACCAGTAACCTGGGACAGTACTGCAGAGAGCAATAAGTGTTTGTGCTCTGGCAATTCTGAAAACCTCGTATGTTGCAGACATTGTCTGAGCTGGCGGAAGCCATCCTATAGCGGTGAAAACATCTTTCTGGAAAAGGTTTTGGCTGTAGAAAGCAATGTCGAGGAAAAACCAAGTAGTGGTTGTGCCTAAAAGGTGAAGACCATGACGGCGGACAAATTCTCTTGAGAATAATCCGAAATTGTTTGCTGGTTCTGCTGCGATTTTCTCAATCTTTTCTTCCTCTGCTTCGATTTCCACTTGCAAAACTTTTGACATGTCCGAAGCTGCCTGTTGGGCGTTTTTGGCAACGAGTGCAGTGTACCTGGCAGTTTCTGGCATACGCATACGCCAGTAATATGTCAGAGCGGCAGGAAAAGCACCGAACATGAGAATGATTCTCCAGATGTAGTCAGCCTGCGGCGCTGTTGAGCCAGCAGGATCGACATCGTAAGCAGGACGATTGTATGCGTGGTCAAAAATAGCAGAGACTATTATACCAACAATCCCACCTGCGGTAGCGAAACCAGCAATTTCTTTTATGTAACTGTGACAAATTTAAAGATAATAAAATCTAGAAATAGATTTATCACCACCCACCTGTCAAGATTCCAAAACCCTGCATAGCGAAAACGGCCGAAATGAATGCGCCACGGGTCCTTTTGTTCGCATACTCTGACATGATTGTGGCGGACAGAGGATAGTCTCCACCAATGCCAAAACCGAGCCAGAAGCGGAAAAAGCATAGAGTGGCTATGATACCCTTGGTCTCTTTTCCAAAGGAAAGACCAGAAGCAAGTGAGCAGACAACCATGAGAACAAGTGTCAAACCATAAACCTTTTTCCTGCCCATTTTGTCGCCGAGCCACCCAAAGAAGAGCTGACCAGCGAGGGTGCCGCAGAGAGCGACACCATTGACAGCGGCCGCCACATTGGGTGGGAGAGTGCCAGGCTTGGGGTAGCCCGGATCATAGTAGTATATGCGGCCGAGGAGCTTTGTGACTATAGAGATACTGAAAAGATCATAGGCATCCGTGAAGAATCCCATTCCAGCAATTATAATTGCTGTGAAGTGGTACAATTGGGTCTTTGCGGCATCAAGTGCTGTAAGCACTTGCAACTGATTATCTTTAGCCATTCCTGAAGTTTCTGTCCTCCCACTCCCACAATTCTAGCTAGATTTCCTGCAAAAATACATAAAATTTATTATTATTATTTTTTAAATTGAGTTCTGTGATTGTTTTTAAGGTTGAATTTGCAATAACTTGACTATAGATTTTTTTTTTTAATGAATTCATTTTTGTCGTTTATAAAATATCAGAAGCAAAACAGAACCAAAATAAATGGGTCCAGCCCTGGTCCAACTAGCCCACCCCAACATGGGACGGATTTATAAAGGGCTATTACCAATGTTTAGAAAATTTAAATGATATCCCCACGAATTTATATTATTTTCCATTAATACCCCCACCAACTTTAGTCTCCTCAAATTTTTCAAGTAAACGCTGTGGCCCCCACCACTGCCCATCGGAGAACCTTCACTTTGAACTTATACAAGAGTTGGGTAATCAATCCAAGAGTCAAGAGTTGGACTTAGTCAAAGAAGAACTTTGTGCCTTGCCTTTCCCACCACTTTACTACGTTAATGAATATTAAACTTAAAAGGTATTATTGAAAATTGACCAAAAAATAACATAACTAATAATATGAATAGAAAATAAAAGAAGCAATAAAAGAAGGGAGAGGATTCGAATTCTTCAGTAATAACGGAATTGATAGACCAATTATATATATAATATTATCTTTTTTCCATTTATATTCTTTCTAAAACAACTATCGTGGGACGGCATATGTAAGACCGTAGTATCCTAAAGGAGTGTTTCCAGGAAACCGTGGGAACTCATGTTCTCCGAAATCCCTCTCAATTTCTCGAGCTTATAGTCTATTATTTAATAGAGATTACATTTATTACTTATACGTATTAACATAATTAAAGATAAAAGCTTTATTTATTTATTTATTTTATTCAGAAAGACTCGAATTTAAAACTTTTACAAAGAGACAAGGAACAGTGTCAGTTAAGTTTTAAATTATTAACGTAAAAGCTACATGTTTACATGTTTATTCTTCTTTAATGAAGAAATTTCAGAAATAAACCTAAATATTATATTATATTAGTTGCATGAAGAGAAGAAACAAGAAGAAACACTTCCCAAGATCACCCTAGCAGTAGGTGGTCAATATGACCGTTTATGCTTTATCTTACATGCAAAATATTGTTGTATTTTAATGTGCAGGTACTAATGTATGTGTAAAAGATGAAAAAAGAAAAGAAAAAGTTAAGAATTAAGTTCATATTAATGAAATTTTCTAGGAACTTAATGGTATGACTAAAGACAGCGACCATAAGATTGTTCACCAACCATAGCCTAGAAGTCCACAAAAAATTCTAATATATTGATTAGCCAACCAGAAAATATGTCATCCTGTGCTTCTTTTCAACCTGTGGATAGGAAAATAACTAGCAGCTCTGAAGTCATATGAATAGAACCAAAAAGTCAACGGATCTCTTGTGTCACTGAAGTATTCACAATTTGTAAAATTCAAGAAAAATTTTAGTGGAAAATTGGAAACGATGAAAAGGTAATTAATAAATGGGTTAAACTTGATTTTTCAAGGTTTTAATCTCAAAAATAAAATCACAATTTAATCAAAGCAATTTGGGATGTAATGTATCAAAAACATAGATGTTGGACAAAAAAAAATTATATAACACCTATGGAGAAAAAAGATTGAGAAAAATCATAGATCTTAAAAGACTAAGAGACAATTGGTTTTGTAAAATAAGATATTAGATCTCTTAATTAAATCTTGAATTCGAAATTTGAGAATGAAAAGAACTATGCCGAGAAAGTCATCCCTAAATAGAGCTCTGGAGATACTCCAACCGGATTAGTTGGAGTATAATTTCGAATACCGATGGTAGATATAAAAAAGAAAATAGATCTATTGAGGAAACTCATCTGAGGAATGGAGCGAAAGGGGGAAGAAAGAAGGAAAAAAGCTTTGAAACTGGGGTGATTGTGGGGGCGGCGGGGGATCAAAGGTTCATTTGAAAAGACAAGGAAAGATGAAAAGGGAAAAGGTGCCTTGATATAATATTTACCCAACTTAAAACTCCTTGCACCCCCCGCCTCTTGGCCAGTGGGGTATAGGCTGCTCATCCCTCACCAGTGGTGAAAAAGGTAAAGAATCCTTATAGTACTAATTGCTAAACTAAGTATAACCAAGAATAAAGGTTGTTAACCTGGAGGAACTATTTTCTCCCCCCTTGTGTTTGGACCAATTTCCAGCCCACTCATTTAAAAGAAAAAAAAAAAAAAAAACTGCTAAGCAAAGATATAACCACATCTGATTTTATTGGGTCTGTGTGTCAGAGAGAGGGAGAGAGAGAGAGAGAGAGAGATCTAACCTCTTGGCCTGGAATTAACGGTTGCAAGAGAGAGAGGGAGAGGGAGGGGGAGGAAGAGAGAGAGAGAGAGAGAGAGAGAGAGAGAGAGAGAGAGAGAGAGAGAGAGAGAGAGAGAGAGAGAGAGAGCGAAGAGTTTGCGGAGATTGCAGAGAATGAAGTGAGAAATGGAGTAGTATTTAAACAAAATGCGTGATGTTTACAAAGCCCCCAGAATCAACTTCGGCATATCAAGCATATACCCCTCTCTCTTCACGTCAACGCTTTCAGAACGTTGCTTCTTACCCACTTTCTCTTCCTTGATCATCTGTACATTATTACGTCAATCATATTCTATATATATATTTTTAAGTCTTTGTTTTCTCTATGTGCTCTTAAGACTTTTGGGTTGGGGAGGTGGGGAGGTGGGGAGGGGGGAATGGATACGGGTTGCCAAGGGATGTGTATCCTCAACTTTTCTATTTGACCTTTTCTCGAAGAGCAACTCCATCCTTAACATGGCATACTAAATGCTGATATGTAGATAATAGTTTTAATTAACATGGCACCTATTGCAAATGATATTTTGCCCTAAGATATGTCAAACAAAGTCGGTAAAAAAAATAATGACAAACTAGGTAAAAAATTTAAGTGTAATTATTTTGCAACTCAGTAAAAAATGATGTCAATTTAGGTTGGGAGGTTTTCAGTCCAACACAAAATTTTACCCTATACTTATCAAATACATATGGCTTGTGTTACTATATATATGAGATAGATTTATTTGTAATTATTTGAAGAGTAATGGTTAAACTTGTTACGAAAATTCAAAAGATAATCTCTAACTTAAAATAAGAATTTGTGTCCTATTTAATCTAATTAGTACTTGGATAAATTCGTTTGAAATTTTCAGGGTGTATAATATTATTTTTTTAATCAGAAAATAAAATACCCTATACAAATGGCGGGATTTTTAATGTTTTAGATCTTCGCCAACGAAAAAGGGGTTCTCTTATACACATTAATTTCTTTTTAACCCAATAATTTTTTTTTGTTAATATTACTTGTGAATGTTTAGATTCACATGAAGCATTTTTTGTTATATCACATTTATCTAAATTTTTTCTTGACAGTATAATTCTGTTACTTTTTACAATGTATATGAACAAAGATAAGACGGTTTAATGTTGTCTACGTTCTGTTAATCACATGAAGCATTTCACATGAGAACAGAGACAGAGGTGGTCGGTCAAAGGTAGATAAACTGCCCGTGAAAAATAATATTTACATGAACCGTGAATGAAAAGAAAGGGTGATAGGAATGGAAATTTGTCTTTGTCAAAGGAGACACAAATGCTTGGATAACTTTTAGGTGGAGAGGCCTCGCTATTTTTTTTTTTTTATATCGACTTATATTTGAAATAATATTTTGATTAATTCAATTCAAATATTATTGGAATGAGGTTTTTTAATATAATATTTTTTATTTCTAAATTTTAAATTTAAAAATTTGTAAAATAATTTAATATTTTTACTTATTAAATCGATTATATATTTATCAAGATTCTCACAGTGGAAAAAGTAATTATATCTCTTACAATCGGCAGTTGTGACAAATTCTAACACTTTGGAACTTCCAAAAATACATTTGATGCTTCAGATTAAGCAAAGTTCTTAGGAGGGAGGGCCCCGGGGGTGGGGGGGGGGGGATGTTTTAAGGAGGGTATAAAATTTTCTCCTACCCCTTTGTATGGTTCAATTAGTAGACTACAATATGTTACCAACCCAGTCAGCTGGGAATAGAAAGGCTTTTGTCATAGCCTAATCGACTGCCTATCACAAATGGTTGGCACGGAATGGAAGGTCTACGAGATATCTTGTCCGGTTTAGAATATATATTTTTCTATTTTAAAATATTTAAATTTAAATAGCAATATATATTTATAAACTTTCTATTTATAAATAAGAATGTATAACCAAAAAATTAGAGAGAAGGTGGAAGATAAAGAGTTAGAGATAGAGAGAAGGAAAGAAAAGATAGCAACAGAGAGAAAGAGAGAGAGAGTGAGAAAGATAGAGGTAGAGAGACAGAAAGAGAGAAAACAGGATTAGAGAGATAGAAGTAAAGAGAAACAGAGAGGGAGTGAAAGAGATCAAGAATCAATTTCATTCATGTCATTCATGTCTTCCTTTATTGATTTGCAGCTATTTATATAGTCTGATTTCTAACTATCTAATCAAACTAACAGTTTAACTATTTATTGTTTACGGTTGCAACTAGTTATAGTATTTTATTTTTCAGTTGGTTTGGAATAACCATTGTATTTAAAGTTTCCAACCACTTTCGTTATAATATCTTCTCTCTGTTTGACACTTTTGTCCTCAAGGATGAAAAAAAAGAAACAACAAAATTGAAGTTTTATCAAATTTATGAATTTTACGCCAAAATTTGTATTTGTGTTAAGAGATAAGATAATGAGGTCGAATAATAGACTTGACTTGAGTTGCAAGGAGAGTAGTGAGAGGAATATAGAGATGAACGAACTTTAAAGAGATTTTTCTTGAATTTCTTTTTAGTGAAAGATTTTGTCTGATGAGTATCGAAAGTTCAATTTTTAGAAAGTTTTGCAAGAATCCACCATTAATAGCTTTTGTCTTGAACAATTAAGATCCTGTTTCTGACAAAAACTTTTTCTTAATGAACCCAAAAGTGCAATTTTTGAAAAATTTTTCAAGAATTTACCATTAATAAATTCTTTTTTGAACATCTACGAATCTTCTTCTATCCTTAACTTTTCTTACTAGAAGTATGTACAATGGAAAACTTAGAAAATGTATCAATACATTGTTCTTCATATTTGCCTTTGCTCAACACTTTCATGAGAATGTTGAATTTGTTGTTAAAACTTATCATAAAAGCGTCCAATTTCCGATTTTATTTATTAATTTTCTGATTGATTTCATCCATTTTTTATATCAACCGGAGATGACTTTTTTTTTTTTTCATGGCCAATTCTTGCATTTGTTCTTTGATGGTCAAGATTCACCAATAAACGTAAGCATTGATACCAATTTGTTACAAACACAGTCGACTGCATACCTCAGGTGGTCGGCTAGGAATGGAAAGGCTTCTGCCACAACCTCCGGTCGACTGCTTATAGCAAACGGTTGGCCGGGAATGGAAGGTTGACTGGATATGTTGTCCAATCGACTGAGAGATGGAAGAATGTATAACCAAGAAATTAGATAAAGAAGCCCCGTTGTATCTATGACATGACTATCATGATAATTTCCTAGATATCAACAAGCCTTGGGGCCGTTGTGAGCTCTCCTTTGAATTTTTCAAATCTATCTCTGATTGTTGTCGCTTAAACTAGATCTAAGTTGAATCGAGTTTCAACAAGATTAGTGATAAATTCTCAACTAGAATCCCATATGTCCATGGTTGTCTGTTGCCACTGATAAAATATGCATTGATTGAATATTAATTGTGATTGATTGATAAAATATTTGATTTTCTATATTTAGTCTAATAACCAATCATGTATCTAGCCATTATTTTATATGTGTACACTCATGTAATTCTTTATATCTAATAGAGTACAATTGTCCAAAGGCCGGACAAAATCATTCTTTCAATAAGTCTTATTTTAGCATAGTATCAGAGCAATATTAGAAAACCTAACCTCTTTCTTCTCACTCGTCGTTTCTTTTTTTTCCACCACCAAGAAATCTTTTTAGTTCTATTATGCTCTGTACTTGCCTCTTGTAAGGATCATGTGAATCAGAATAAGTTTAGTTAATTTTTTGGTAAAAAAAAAAACCACCAAAATAGATTAGATTTTGGATATTGCATTTGTCGTAGTCATCTTTCTTCACAACCAAAATAGAGTCTGTTCCATTTTTGTACTTGAAAAAGAGGACATCATTTGACTTGTTTTTTCAGCCTTGAACCTTGCAATTTACTAGCAACATCAAATCCAATTTTTGACTTTTTTCGATCTTTTCTCTATATTTATTATTGTTTTCTTTGGAAGCATCTAATTTTGTGCCTTCATCATTGTTCCTGGATTTTTCAGAAGATTGAAACTTCCTATTTTCGGATCACTCCTTTGCTACATCACTCTTGTAGTATCATCTCCAAAAAAAAATAAAAAATATATACCAAAAAAAAGGTATCCACAAAAAAAGAGGTAAAAAAAAAAGAAGAGGTACAAAAAAAATGTTTTTCTTTAGTCAGATCCACACCACAGCCTTCCTCTATTTTTTTTTATCTGACTTTAGTCTTTCTCCCCTATGGCACCACACAACATCGATACAATCTCTCCCCTCATTACCCACCATGCATATGGTATCAACAATATCAATGCACATGTCCCCACTATTCTTGATTTTAACAATCCCAAATACAATAATTGGATTGCATTGCACACATCAAATGTCAAAAGTGTTGGTGTCACGGGCTATCTTGACGGCACAATAAAACCAAAAGATGCCCATGATACTCAATGGACTCAGCTTGATGCCCTTGTCTCTTCCTGAATCTATCAAACTATTACCGATAATGTTCTTAGTATGATCCTTAAACCAAATAAAACTAGCACTGCCTATAAACTCTGAACTCGCATCAAATCCTTATTTAAAGCCAATCTTAATGCTAGAGCGTTGTAGTTAACCAAACAATTTAGAACCATTCATATGGTAACATCTACCATCACGGAATACTGCCAATGAGTCAAATCTCTTGCTGATTCATTAGCTAACATTGATAGTCCAATACCAGAAAATACCCTTGTCCTTCAACTCCTACATGGACTCAATGACAAATATAGCGCTCTCGCTAATATCATCAGGTACCAAGAGCCATTGCCATCATTTCTTAAAGCTAACTCTATGCTCCTCATTGAAGAAGCGCGTCTTTCCACCGCCACCGATCCATCTCCTTCCACCATTCTTCACACTCTCACTCCACCACCTAATTCTTCATTCCCTTGTGCTCATAATGGGGGATGTCAAAATTACTACCACTATCCCAGTAGAAACTGTGGTCGGGGTCGAAATTGTAATAATAACAAATGTGGATGAGGTTATAGTCGTGCACAAGGATGACAAAATATGCAACACTGGTGTGGTCCAATGTATGCTGGTTTTGGATACTGGTCTGGGCCACTTGTGGCCTCCTTTTGGTCCACCCAAGCCCCTGCTTGGCCAATCAGGAGCCAGCTCATCAACACAGTAGGACTCGGTCCTCTCAACAGCACACCATAAGCCTTGGGCCATGGGTCAGCCCAATTTGTGCAATCTACTTCACAGGATCCGCAAGGTCCATAGACTTTTTTGATTGGTTCGCAAACTTTTGGGTTTTCCCATCAACTTACAGACATAGCCCAGCATTTAAATGATCTCTCTCTCCAGCAATCCACCGACAATCAAAGGTATGTTGATACTGGTGCTACCTCTAACTTGACATACAATCCAAGTAATCTCAATATTATTTTTAATAAGAGTAATATTTCGCATGTCTTTGTCTGTAATGAAACCCCCTTCCTATCTCTTGTGCTGGAAATACTTATCTAAATATATTTTCCTCTCCTTTCCATCTTAACAATGACTTAGTTGCGCCTCATATCATTAAAAATCTCATTTCTGTGTGCCAATTTACAAAAGATAATTTTTGTTCTATCAAATTTGACCCATTTGGTTTCTCTGTGAAAGATCTTTGAACGAAACAAATCACACTCAGGTGCAATAGTTTGGGAGATCTATATCCAGTAACTCCTTTCATACTTCCTCACCATCTACTACTTTGGCTATTTCTTCCTGCACCACTTGGCATAGACATATTGGTCATCCAGGCGCGCATACATTTCATTACTTGTCATCAAAGAATTTAACTACATGTAATGAAACCACTTCTCCTACTTTTTGTCATGCATGTCAATTAGGGAAGCATACTAGATTATCATTTTCTACTTCAAAATCACTTAGCATTGCTTCCTTTGATATTATCCACTCTGATCTATGGACTTCCCATGTATCTAGTGAAAGTGGTTTTCAATACTATTTGATTTTCCTAGATGATTTCTCACATTTTGTTTGGGTGTATCCTTTATATGCCAAATCACAAGTTTTTGAAAAGTTCATGCACTTTCATGCATTTGTTTGCACACAATTCAAAATTGAAATTAAGATGCTCTAGTGTGACAATGGTACAGAATTTGACAACTCCTCTTTTGTCTCCTTCTTTGCTAATCATGGTATCTTTTACTGATTTTCTTACCCGGGCACTTCATAACAAAATGGCAAAGCTGAATGCATGTTACGCACAATCAATGATGTTGTGGGTACACTCTTTTTTTAACCCCATATGCCACCATCATACCAGATAGAGGCATTACACATGGTCGTTCATCTATTTAATATTCAACCCACGAAAACACTTTACAATCAAACATCATTGCAAACCCTTTTCCACGAACAACCATTTTAAACTTATCTTCGTACTTTTGGGTGTCTCCGTTACCCCCAACCTATCTCACTCTATCCCAAAGAAATTAGTCTCTCGCTCCACGCCATGTGTATTCCTAGGCTATCTACCATATCTTGTGACTATAGATGTCTTGACATCAATACTAAGAAGATCATCATTTCTCGCCATATTACATTTGTTGAGTAGGAATTTCCTTTCGCATCATAACATACACCAACTACCACCTCATACAATTTCTTTGATCCCATCAATGATACGCCTTCTCCTTTTTCTCACCTGATTCTTCCCTTTTCATCTTCTTCTATCCATGCAGCATCTCAACCTTTTTTTGGCATTTTAACACCCTCTCCTCCTTCCTCTACTACACTATCTCCCTCATCTAACCCTCCTACTTCCCCTCCTCCTCCCCCACATCATCCTATTGTCACGTGTAGTCAATGTGGCATATTCAAACCAAAACAACCACTTTCCCTTCATATTCATACTAACTCCTTTTTTTCTTGTGGTTACAAACAAACTCTTTAAAATTCAAACCGGCAACAAGCCATGTTTAAAGAATATAATGCTTTTATTAAAAATGATACTTGGGATCTTGTTCCCCGGCCTTTCGAGGTTAATATTGTTAATTTTTAATGGATTTTCAAAGATAAATTTGACTCAGATAGCAATCTCATATACCATAAAGCTCATTTGGTCATTGTTGGTACTTCTCAGCAAGCTCGTCTAGATTATGATGAAACTTTCAACCCCGTTGTCAAGCTAGCTACTATTTGTACATTTTTGAATCTTGTAGTCTCCAGATCTTGGTCCATCCATCAACTAGACGTCCAAAATGCCTTCTTGTATGGTCATCTTCAACAGCCAGCATACATGTGTTAGCCACATGATTTTGTCAGTGATAGACACCCAAATTACGTCTGTCATCTCAAAAGGTCTCTTTACGGACTCAAACAGACTCCACGAACATCGTACCAAAGGTTTGCTACTTTTATCACCTCCATTGGCTTTATAAGTTTTCGATCTGATATATCCTTCTTTGTGTATTGTCGAGATAGAAACATAGCCATCATTCTTCTATATTTTGATGACATCATATTGATTACATCATCCACTATTCTTCTACACTCCATTATAAAATCTTTAAGCAAAGAGTTAACTATGACTGATATGGGGCTACTATATTATTTTCTGGGTATCTCTGTATCTCACACCAAGAATGGATTGTTCCTTTACCAACACAAATATGCTCTCAAAATTCTAGAACATGCTAACATGAGTTCTGGCATTGCCTCTGTCATTCCAACTGATACAAAAGCCAAGTTATCTAGTTGCAATGGCCCTCCGACCTCTGATCCATCTCTTTATTGCCGCTCTGCCGGAGTTCTTTAGTATCTCACTTTTACCGAACTAGATATTGCTTATGCAGTTCAACATGTGTGTCTTTTTAAGCATGATCCCAAAGAATCTCACTTTCGAGCACTCAAACGCATTTTAGGATACATTCATGGCACCCTTGAT
Organism: Dillenia suffruticosa; assembly: GCA_033439265.1. Lineage (NCBI taxonomy): Eukaryota > Viridiplantae > Streptophyta > Magnoliopsida > Dilleniales > Dilleniaceae > Dillenia > Dillenia suffruticosa. Next base: position 16,857,924 of record JAVTVX010000001.1, read on the forward strand.
CATGGTTTACGGTCTACTCTTCCTTCACCGATAGTTTGATTGCTTATTCAGATGCAGATTGTCACATCTGGTTTGAAACCTTTTTCTTGAGCTTCACTGTCCATTATCTAAGGCTACGTTAGTCTACTGCGATAAAGTAAGTGCTGTTTACTTGTTTAATAATCTGATCAAATATCAGCACACTAAACACATCGAATTAGACATACATTTTGTTCGAGAAAAGGTAGTCTTGGGATAGGTTAAAGTGTTTCATGTACCCTCTCTTTATCAATACGCCGATATCTTCACAAAGGGTTTACCTTCATTCAATTTTCGGTCCAATCTGAACGTCCGACCTTCTCCCATTCCGACTGCGGAGGTATGATAAAATATTAATTGATTGAATATTAATTGTGATTGAATGATAAAATATTTGATCTCCTATATTTAGCATAATAACTAATCATGTATCTAGACCTTATTTTGTATGTGTACATTCATATAATTCTTTATATATAGTAGAATACAATTGTCTAAAGGTAAAGCAAAATCATTCTTTCAATAAATTCTCTTCTAGCAGTCATCCCCGCACCTTCTTTTAAAAAAATAATAATAAAAAAGGGGAATTTTCCTTTATAACCTCTTTAGATCAACAAAATATCGTAATTTTATGTCTCAATAGAGAAGAGCATGATGAATTGTTTGAGAGTCGAAATGTTAAATCCTTATCAATAAACTCAATATTAAAATAAATAAAAACTATTCCAAATTTCCAAGAGACCTTTGGCTCGGGAATCATTTTCAGTGCAATAGAACCCAAAAAGTTGGATGGAGAGTAATAACCGATATTTTTTTGTATAATGTTGATGGGGTCAACCTCCATTAATTCATTAATTTTTTAAAATTATTAATCAAATGATTATGAGATTTTGGACAAAAGCAGTGATTTGGTGTGCTTGAGTTTTTTAAGCCTAAACTTATGAAACTTTAAGAAAAAGAAAATATCATAAATTAAGTAAAATACATTCAATTTATATAAAACGTTGGTAATATATTCTACTGCATGATTAGGGTTATTGTTATATTTAAAAAATTAGTATAAATCGGACGTATAATATTTGGGAGTACGATAATATTGTTGAAAGATAGGTATGATTTTAGTGGGGGTTAGGTGTGTTTCTTCTTGGAAGTACCATAGGGATTAGCCTACTTAATTATTAAAGACATTGATCAACAATTCCTATGTGACAGGTTGCGTCTCGTTTTTAGTTTTAAATAAAATATGCTAAGGAAAAATCATTTCAAACATCTCATTGCAAATTCCAGTGTCCAAGTTTATGTTATTATTTGTTTATCGTTTTCATAAATGGACAAGAACATAAAATGTTAATATAATTAAGATGAAACAATCATGCCCATGTGAACCCTAAGATGATAATCATAATATGCAAAAAGGTAAAATCTCTCTCTCTCTCTCTCTCTCTCTCTCTCTCTCTCTCTCTATATATATATATATATATATATATATAAAATCTTCCTCCTTTTTTGGCATCGGGTTTTTTTTTTTTTTACCCGGTGTATAAAGTGCTCCTTAACTTAATATAGAAGTAAGGAGAGATTGAACGTATATATGTACAATTTTTCTTTTTTTTGTAAAGAAACTATTTTCACACTTTGAATCTGTAATCTCAAGATTACCAAAGAATTAACCCTATCATTATGGTAAGATTCGCCCTCATTAAGTATTATTTTTTGCCGTTTGAAAACATATCAATACTTAAGACAAAATGGTAAGTAAATCCGCAACCTGTTGAGCAGATTAAGAAAATATTCTTCATCATGGGATGATACAAGCTTTTGTTGCTAATTACCAGTTGCCCTCATTCACCTAGGCTTTGCAGCAAAAGTTAGTCCCTTTCTTGGCATCAGTATCTTATGAAATTTCCATTTTGTTTGTCGACTCAATTGATTGAAACGAGAAAACACGTTATTAATAAATTATAATTTAATTGATATTATTTTTTTATTTTAAAATTTTGAATTTAAATTTCTCCGATAAAAAAAATTAAAAGGACACTCAAAATCTCCAAAACTTTTATTCCCGATTTGAGCAAACCCTTAGCCTTTGTCACTAATTGTTTGCTTTTGCTTGTCTTTCTTACACATGGTATGGAAGTAGTCCCTAACATGCATTGTCTTTGTCATTAATAGTTTACTTAAAGATGTATTTATTAAAATTAAATGATTATTCTTTTTTATAGTTTTTAACATGATGAGAAAATTAATCAATTAAATTATACTGTATTTCGATCATCGAAAATAACAAAGACAATATTCTTTTTTATGTAAAATGATTTTCTTTTTTTTTTAATAAAAGGTTTATGGGTTGAGAATTATACAAGTTTATGATAACTCTCCGTAATACAATTACAAAATAAATTAAAATTACACTAAAACTCGATTTTACTCTTTAAAAGAAGTTATCAGATGTATTAATCATTAAATTTATATTTATTTGTGCAGTGTAAATTGATGGTCATCATTAGGAGTTACCTGACTATCAAAATACAAGAAAACATTAGAGTAAAAATCCTTTTTTTTTTTTGACAACTTTATCAAATAATTTTATTTAAAAAATTAAAGATAATCATGATACGTAATATAACTCGCTTTAAAATTAATTTAAACTAAGTTTTCGAAGGTATAAAATTCATGTGAACCGTCGATTAGAGAATCTATGGGCTCAAACCAACCCCGCATCACCCTCCCCATCTCATGAATTTGTGCTGTGGACCCGGAAACTATTGAAGTCAACGGATAGAGTTTTCAACCCCTCGTACGCTATGTAGAAGATAAGTCAACACATTCAATGCGTCATGCATACGTTTTTTTTTTTTTTTTTTTTTATTATTATGAGATTTGAATCATAAATCATAAAATTAAAAAAAAATATATAATTACTAGATTGTCCCTTGGAACGCGTCACCATACGTTAAGAGATATTCATTTAGATTATTTTTTTTATGTATTTAAAATCTAAGAAAAACGAAGAAAAGAGAATCCAGCTGTGTGAACCAACCAGGAAATTGAATGAGCTAATGATTGATGCAATCATCTTATCACCGTTTGTCACTTCCCTTGGACAGAATTTATCAACATTTGTTATTTGCACCAACCTTGTTAAACAAATTTGAAGAGCAAATGAACTTGTAAGTCACCTGCCAAGAGCAAAATGATATTTTATAATGATAATGAAAATAAAAATATAAAATATATGTAAATATAAAAAATATAATAATTGTTATATAAATATTAATTTTTTTATGAAAATAATATAATAATTATTTTTGTAATAAAATTTTAAAATGATCAAATACGTAATTATTAATTATAAAATAAATAATATAAAAAATGAAATCATAATTAAATAAGTAAATAATTCATTAAATATGAGAAAATATATAAATATAAAAAATATAAAATTTTTATATTAATATTAATTAGGCAATAAATACAGGGAAGTTTCTATGATTGTTTTTTCCTATTTTTGGATAATAACATGATGCTTTCTACGAAATTGTCAAAACCCAAGAAAAACGCGGTTTGGTTTGACCCCCAAATATTTTTACACTTTCTAATGCTTGATTATCTGGATAATCTTTGATTTCTTCGATGCAAATTCGTGGAAAGATCAGACAGGATTAGCTTTGGGTTTGGTTTCTTTTAACAATTAATAGAATTTTGGTCGAGTAGTGAGTTGAAAGTTAAGTAAAAAAATCGCATTCATCAACTGTAAATATTTTTTTAAAAAAAATTATGGTTCTCAAGATAAAAAGATATAATTTGCTTCAAATAGAGTAAAATCGAGCTTGCAAAGATTTAAAAATAAATAAATAAATGAAATGTAAGGTAAGACACTTCTGTTTACAGGCTTGTGATGGGGATGACCTGTCCGTGACAATAATTCTTGTGATCACATCATACACCCTTAATTGAGGCTTGGTTTTGAAACATTGATTTCTTTTTTTATCGATCGATATTTGAATTTTATCTTATTAATTCAGTTTGAGTATTATAGGGTTTATTAAAAAATTGACTTTCTCTAATCTTATTTCTCTATTTTCATAACTCGAACCTAAAAAATATAGTATTTTACTATTATATTTATGAGAGTTTGATGTTAATTTTGATTTTATGATAAGAACCCTTGGTATAAAATTGTGCACAACAAATGAACTTCGCTGGATTTCCAAGTTGGGCAGCCAAAATTTGTGTCTTCAATATCCAGCTTAATCCAAATTGGACTTTTGGTATGTCTATGTCTAACTAACATTTTGTTCACCAATTCACATAAGTTTTTGGCCTCGTCACAATAAAAAAAGAATTGTTCTTACCCATTTGCTGACCCCAATGAAATGGGGAGGAAACCCTGCAAAGAATTTATTATTATTATTAAAACGTGTCTTCATGATTATATAAAAATATTTATATTATCTTGTGCGTGTAATATCAGGTGATTGATTCATATCTTATGATGCTAATCCAAGCCATAGTGAATGCAACTCTGGTTCTCTACGGCTCTAAGCTTATCTTAAACAAGTTGATGATCCATTTTCAAGGTTCAAACTCCCATGACAAAAGAGTGAAACATAAAATGGGGATTTAGTTGACAAACGAACTGGCAACCGTATTTTTTGTAAGGACAAAGGACATCCAATGGTAAGTCAAATCTGAATACCCTTGATGTGCTATATATTGTTGATAAATCTGCATCGCTATCCTATTTGAAAATACCATGAGCCGACTGCAAAATACTCAATTTAAATTATAAATGATACCGTCATTGTATCCCAGTAAAACTCTTTAAATCCTCATAAGTTACAGGTTTTCTTTCACATATCGAGCATACATCAACCACCTCAATGGTGAAGTCGACACAGTTGAGATTTAGTAGACCTCTGATGAAAAGAAAATGATATGATAATAATTTTAGTTCTTTTTGTATAAAAGTTGATTCATTACAAAATCATATATGCTTTTCCTAAAGTAAAACTATGGGTAAACCGAGACAAATCGGGGCAAACTAAGGTTTGAGAGAAAGACCTTAATAATTTATGTTGATCACTAAAGGCATTTATCGACGATTTTAAGGAACAAACTGTCACTTAAATATATATAGTCAATGGCTTCTAAATTTAAGTAACGTAGGCGCCCGTTGAACTCAAACATTCAACGATTCTCAGAGTATATACCAAGTGCTGCAGAAGAAAACCAAGAAGAAACCCTTAACAGTTGACAATCATTTCGAGACAACGAAGCATTAGCATGCAAGTTGCAAGAACCAAATTTGTAGCCAAATTCAAAATTATTGAAGGAATATATTTTAAGATATTCCAAATATTCTCTAAAAATTGAAAGTAAACCATAATACTAAAAAATATCGCCCAACGTTGTACGTGTAGAATATATATACATATATATATATATATATATATATATATTAAAAAGGAAATTGCCTAAGCCAACAGTGATTTAACACATATTTAGAAAAAAAATAGTTAATTTAATACAATTATAAATCCTAGCAACTACAGTGCAGAAGCTTTAGTCTCGCTGACTGTCTTTGGCATGGCTTTTTTTTTTCAGCTTATTGTCTCCTTTTAAGGAGAAGTAAAAATTATTTTTTTTTTTAAAAAAAGTTAAAAATTGTTTAATTTTTTTATTTTTAAAATAAAGTTAAAAATAAAAGTTAATTTTATTTTTACTTTTTTATTTTGGAAGTAAAATTAAAAGTTAAAAATTAATAGTCATATTTAAAATTTTGTATCATTTAAACGAAGATATCAATAGAATAAAAATAATTATGTGAAAATATAAATAGAATAAAAAAATATATATTTCTAAAAAAAACTTGAGTATTAAAAAAATGATTTTTCTTTATAATAAGAGCTCCCTTTTTTAAGAATTTCTAAAAATATATTATTTGACAAAATTTCTTCTTATAAGAAGAAGAGAAACCAAAAAAAATTCTGTCAAACAGATACTAAAACGTAAACTTCAAACTTTCGAAATGGATATAGATACGGAGACAAATGGTTTTCGTGGAATTTTGTGTTTCCCTCTAGATTTGCATTTATTTGTCAATTAAGTCTGAAATTCTAAATTATTTAGGAAAAAAAAAGGGGAGAGAGAGAAAAGGAGAGTTTTCGTGGAATTTTGTTTTTCCTTCTAGATTTACATTTATTTGTCAATTAAATCTGAATTCCTAAAACATATGAAGAAAAAAGGAGAGTGAGAAGTGCATCATGACTTGTCATGCTCATTTCAGTCATTTTTTTATATATAAACAATATATAATTATGTAAAATTTGATTAAATCTAATCTAATTTGGGATTATACTTTTAAAAATTAAAAGTCTATTGGTATTTGTTTTCTGCATGACTTGGATTTAAAATTAGTATCTAATCACTAAATTAATTATGATTGCAGTCCTTTTTATAACTGAGAAAGAATACCAGAGATGTTAAGATTTATAGCTTCTTATTGAAAAGATGTAATTATTGAGCTCTAAATATTGCTTTGGCCTTTGAGCTCCTATTTTACAATGTCTTTTTTTATTTTTTTGAAATTACTAACCAATAAGAGATTATCATCATAGTCCTTAATCTCCTAGACTATCATCATAGCCCTTTTTTTTAGGTCAAAATCATTAGTCCTTTTAATCTCCTACATCCTGGAAAAATAATATTTCCTAATTTTCACAAACTTGAATTAGTTATTAAAAGTTTGGTGAAGGTGAAAAACTTAAAAGAGAGAGGGAAAAAGATATCAATGGTTTTATTATTTTAACATTATATTCACCGATGGTGCCCATATTTATCACACCCTATCCCTAGGCATGGTTTATGTAGAGGGTAGTTTGACCTGAGGTAAACTTTCATAAAAAACCAAACCCTTCATAAATAGCCATATGCCTTTGAGAAGACGGACGTGGAGAGGATAAATCAACCCCATCCACACTCCCCCCCCCCCCCACCCCCCACCAAAACACATGCAATGAAAGTACTTTAATCGTTAGCTCCTTACTCATTTCTTTGTTTATATATAAGAATTTGAATATGAGACTGAGGGAGAAAAATTTATATCATTAGGAACTTATTCATTTTCCGTGGATATGTAATCAGTTAATTTATTGCGTGATTGTCTCAAAGTTCAATAGCAAAAATATAAGTATCTATCAATTCAAACTAATGTCCCCTGGCTTTTGTACTCTTTGCTCAAAATCAAATGCCGCCGAATAGAGTTTACCATATAAATTCAATTTGCGGCATTCTTTTGCAGTAGAATGCTGCCAAACAAGGTCTGTACATTATTGTTCATTTCACACGTATTCGGCGCAAGGTCAATGCCGTAAAGATGCTGAAGTCTACTAGCTTTAAATCAATCAAACTTCTCAAGTCACCAAAATTCATTTCCTCCTTTTTTTTCGATTCTCTGTTTGTGGATTCTTCTCAGCTAGTAAAATGTTGAATAAATAGCTTAAAATATTTAATTTCAATCATAATCTCTATATAAATTTGAAAACACAGTGCTATGAAATTATTAAACCCTAGTTAATATTATTCCGGACTTTGTATTTTGAGCCCAATGGGGGAAAACTAGTGTATGACAGGGCGGGGGCTTGGTAGCGCCCGCATGTGCTCACTGGGGTTTAGAGTGCGAAACTTGTAACGAGACTTGGTCCATCTTTCTTTGGATTTTCAATGGGTTCCATGTGTATGCGCTGCAACCCCAGCTGAGATTACAAGGAACACAAAGCCCCATCAAATGTCTGGTAATATTAAACTTTGATCATGTGCCATTTTTTGGTTTAAGTTTTACTTCCCATTTTGCCCTTATTATTGGGATTTGTCTCGTTTTGATGGACTTGGTCAGTTGCGGAATTAGTGAAAGAGAATCAAAATTTTGGTAGCTTCTGTCCTGTCCACAAGGAAGAGATGCCTTTCTTACAAGAACGTTTGCAAATTGAAATGAATTCACGACACTTGTCAACTTTGCAGGTTGGTCTGATATGCTTTAACCGCCCAACTTTGCAACCAACACCAACAGCCCCGCGGAGATAACATTCCCAAGCATTCCTAACCATCAACCAAGACCATTGAAAGGCAGAAAAACTGTTTGAGTAGCTCTAGATCAATACTTTGAAATACTAACGTCTTATAATGTTTTCCACTCTGTATGTGTGGGTGAGAGAGAGAGAGAGAGAGGGTGAACAACCGATTGCTCGATTAGCTTATATACACAACAATGGTGCAGACAATTGATGCCAAGGGATTTGGATATAATTTTTTTGACACCATACCTATGCTAACTTTAATCATGAACATACTCGAAAGAACTTGCACCTTTGAGTAGCTGATCAATACTATGAAATGCAAACATCTTATAATGTTTTCCACTCTGTATACGTGGGAGGGAGGGGGAGAGAGAGAGAGAGAGAGAGAGAGAGAGAGAGAGAGAGAACAACCGATTGCACGATTAGCCTTATACACAACAATGGTGCAGACAATTGATGCCAAGGGATTTGGATAAAATTTTTTTGACACCAGTACCTATGATAACCTTAATCATGAACATACTCGAAAGAACTTGCACCTTTATTCTGGGGGGTATGCATGGAGATCCAAAGCAACATTAAAAGAGCATCAAGTAGAAGCTAAGGATCTTGTCAAACTATACAACCAACTACACAATTACCAGATAAAAGGAAGTACGCAATGTCAGTTAGACTTATAACTTAAATGGGGCACTGAAGGTTGCTCTTGTTCGTAGAACCCTTTCCCCCAAGCAGTAGAGCTTATTATTTCTTGACTACAAACATCCATGTCTCTCATACGCCGGCACCAAAAAATGACTGCAAACAAGTACTACTAGCTTTAGACAAGTTAGTGAGGATGCTAATCAACAGGAAGCTATTTATCCTTCGTATAGTTTAACATATACAAAAATGAGAAGCTTATTATTTTATGATCTCACCATCTCCCCTCATGAGGAAGAAAGATAAGCAATCAAGACTACAGGTGAACACAAAAGCAAAGAAGTTATTAGATTCACCAGATCTGATTGTAATTTAAAATGGAAATTGATTTTATTATTAGACAAATCAAACAAAACATGCAAGCAAGAATATGCGCCCTGAATTGAAGTAGAGGATATTAAGTTTCCCTTATGTTACACACCCAAGATATGCATCTGCTTCGTGTTGTAACAGACCCTAAGTACATGTATATGCCCTAGAAATGCATCCCTTATTCCCAAGAATCAGAAAACTAAGGGCCTTTCCAGACTATCAGTACTTCTAATCCTGGTAAAAGGTAGCTCCTACAATCATTAGCTTGCTTTTCTTAACTTCTTCCTTGGGGGAGAAGGTGAGATTTGAACTCCTGAACTAACACAAGCGGTAAAGGATTCAACATTTCTCCTTATACCAGCAGGCTAAATGCCTGGATTATAAATGGGTCCCTTTGAAATTGTCATTTTCAATATGTCCATTCCAACTCATTATCGACCATACATATTTTCCTTTAGAACATAAATTAAGAATAACAAAGCAAACAAAAAAAACCATAGTTAATGAGAAAGAAGAGATGTGAGAGACATTTTCCCAATGATCATAACTTCAGCAAGAGGGAAACATGTTCAAAGTGCACTAAAGAACCAAAAAAAAGAAAAGAAATAGGATTGAGAAGAAAAAAAGGAAAGAAAAATCATTATGGATGTTTGCTTGTTTAAGGGAGATGGTAATCCATCCTTCTCTCATGCTAATTTGACATAAAAAGTATTGCTGGATTCCTATTACTAAGGGTGTGTTTAGTTGTGGAAAACAAGAGTGTTTTCTAGAAAACGTATTTTAAAAAAATGAAATTGTGTTCGTATACTCCACTTTTCAATTTTTAGAAAATGACAATTAGAAAACACGGTTTTCTAATTTATAAAGAGATAGAAAATAGTCTTAGAGTTGTTTTCTACTGTTTTCCATTATAAATAAAATCTGTATTTTATAAAATTTTCTACTCTTTTCTTTAGAGATAGAAAATATGAGAAAATTAGAGATGAAAAATTAAAGAACATTTTCCACAACAAAATGCACCCCAAAGTTCTTTATCGGTTTCGACCCAATTATTTAAAGGCTCAAATTTTCCCCCATTTCTTGTTCCTAATAATGACAAACATGAGGAGAGAAAAAAGTTTAGCCATTTGCAGTCAACAGCACTAGGCAAGGAGTTCAAGGCCTTCAATCAATGGATAATTGTACCTTGACCTTCGCAGGAGATGTCATCAACTTAGCACTAGCAACACCAAACCCAAATTTGGGCTTCTTCTCGAGAGGCCTTAGTATTTGGAAAGAACACATAAGAGTCTCATCCACACTCATCATGGCACCATTATTGTCAAACTCTCCACAATAATTAGGTGCTGAGAATATGGTTACAAGCAGCCTATTGGCAAAGAACTCGTACCCATCTTCCACAACCTGCATAATTGGTAAGCAGCTATGGAAACCAATAACAGTCACAAACAGATAGGTAAACCAAAGGGCAGTAGAAACCTGGTGGGCCCGACAAATAAGATCAAGTCCCTGCTTCTGAAGAAACTCAGTCACCCTATCTGCTCCAAAGGTATACGAAACTCCCCTATCGTTCATCCCCCAACCACGGACATTTTTACAAGGATCTGACCAGAGGAGATCGCATAGCAAACCACTATCTGGAACATCAGTTGGGCGTGGTAAATTCCTTATTTGATTCAAGTTATGCAGGTCAGGAGAAAGTCCTCCATGCATGCACAGTATTTTCCCATCAATTAGAGCTGCCACTGGAAGGCAGTTAAAACATTCCCCAAATACTTTCCATAGTCTTACATTGAATCTTCGCTTACATTCATCATAAAATCCATATATACGATTTATAGAAGCACATTCATGGTTTCCCCGCAAAAGGAAAAAGTTCTCAGGGTATTTAATTTTGTAAGCAAGAAGAAGGCAAATGGTTTCTAAGCTTTGCTTTCCCCTGTCGACATAATCCCCCAAGAACAGATAATTCGCACGTGGCGGAAAACCACCATATTCAAAAAGCCTCAAAAGATCAGAATACTGGCCATGAATATCTCCTGCATGAGACATTATAAAATTTCTTAGCTAGCCTTAATTCACTTTTTACCTAGAAAAACCAACACCTAAGATAAATAAAAAATAAAAAATAATATGCGTGACAGCAATAGAACTTTTTTTATTTTCCAAGAGAATATGGCATTTTCAAATAAAATCCAGAGCCATGGTCTTCATTCATACAGTTACTTTGCGCTAAGTTCATACTATAATTATCAGTGCAGCATAAGATCTGCTCATTTATTCTCAATTTGTTTAGTCTTCTTTAAACAACTTGTGGAAAAGTGAACGACCATTAGGCTGTACAGAAGATGGGAATTGGTCATTTACCAACTCAATGATGCACCAATGCCCTAAAAAATCTAGAATGGGCAAACCTATTATAAAAGGATACCCAGAAGAAGAGACTTTGAAAGCATATACCCATACGTACACGATGCACACGTCTATACACAGACACAGCCCACTCAGATGATATTTGCTAAATCTAGGAATTATAAACCAAGAAAAGATAGACACCCCAGAAGCAGAGGTTTTGAAAATACATGCACAAACACTGACACATATTATATATATGGCCAAAATTCTTCAAGTCAAGCTATAGCAGAAGACATTCCTTGTAACAAGTAAATTCGATTTCAGCCTGCTAGAACTCAACAACAACAAAACTAAAAGGATACACCTTGCAAGCTGAATGACAGGTGTTACAGTTATAAGAACTTCATGAAATGTCTTCATTGGACCAAAAAGAATTTTTGCCCTTCAAATTTGGTTGCACAGCTCTAGAAAGGTGCTTTTCTTCTTTCAATGTCTATGACAAAAGATGGTGAAAACATTTTTTAACTCAAAATCTTTCCTACAAGAGCATTTTAATCGGATCTAGGATCCAAACTTAATAAGATGCAAACAAATTCAACAAATAAATAATTAAATAAAACCCAAAATGAAAAATCAATACAAAAAAAGAATCTGTGACAGAATAAATTATAACATCAACAACAACAACAACAACAACAAACTGCGCCTTAATCCCAATAGTTGGGGTCGGCCATTTGAGAGACAAACTTGAAAAGGAGAGAAATATAAAATAAAAATAAAGATAAAATAAAATAAAAATAAAATAAAAATAAAATAAAAGTTGGTGTATGTGAATTCTTGTACTCGATGTTATAATTTATAGAATAAATTATAACATCGAGTACAAGAATTCACATACACCAACTTTTCTTGCAATAAGGCTTGTGCATCCTACAAAAGCTGGAAAATTGGAACACCATATATGCTAGCAAGTATTAATTCTCCTGCTGCCCTTGACCAAGGCATTTAATTGGCCGAGTGTATCCAATGGTTTTTGCTAGCCCCATACCAATGATTATATTATGGTTGAAATATAAATTAGATCTCTAACTATCCTATAGTGTACAGCAAAAATCCATGACATAGGACACAACAACTGGCAGACCAATTCAAGCAAGAAACAGTGCCTTACATGTGCACCTTTATTACAAAAGAGCAAAAAATATTAGCATTCTATTTACGCTTTCATGGGAAAATGCATAAAGAGCAGCAAGCAAATAATTGCAAAGTGGAAACAGTAATACTTTACTATCATGGATTCATGCATTAGTTAACCTAGGGCTGTTTGACCAACTGCACAACCATTACATAGCTGTTGTCTTGCTGATAAGTTTTTTAAGGGAAAAAGAAATCACTCCAAAAAGTGTTAGAAAATTAATGGTAAATCAAAGAAAACGAAAAAGAGGAAGAACACCAAGATTTACGTGGAAAACCCAAATCGGGAAAAACCACGGGCAGAGGAGAGCTGTAAATCACTATTTCAAAGGATGGTACAAATGGAAGAGAGAACAAAGAAGTGCGGCTGCAAAAGCATCTAATGATGCTAAAATCCGAAAAAACAATATATATACTTGCACAGATAACCCTAGTCCATAAATGGTAAACAGCCCAATAGCAAAGATCCATACCACAATAGATCCCCAATTTTTTCGCCCAAAATATTTTTTCATCAAACAGATCGCACCGCGAACTTTCGGGCCGGGCCAAGAATTCGGGTCACCAACACTAACAAAAAGCCTAAAATTTTACCGACCGATTATTATAACCAACCATGGGAAACACATTTGTTCCTCATCAGCAAGACACAAGAAACATGAACTCAAAATTCAGATAAACCAAAACTTGAGCTCAGCATAAGACGTGAAAATATTCTCACTCTGAACTCAAAATGACAAGGAAGCGATACCTGGTGGCATATTGCCAAGGAGAAAATCTCCGGGATATAGAATTTCGCCAGACCACACGTATGCCCATCCACCAAAGAGCAAGAGTGACGCATCAAATATGTGTATATACATAAGTAATACTAAGGTCTTAGAGGGAGGTGTCCCTGATCTCACACACAGTGAGATCATCACAATGTGAAGTTAGTCACTATTTAATGGAGCAACTAAGGAGAGAAATAAGGAACCTAAAGAAACAACCACTAAGAAGAAGGGAAGGGAACAAGCCCAACCTAAATTCTTATCAAAGAAGTTCAATACCAAAAAAAAAAAAAAAAAAAAAAAAAATCTGCCATCTTCCTCTCCAATGTAGTATAAAAGCTAAAATCGTTAATAACAAGGTGACTATTTGGCTTAATGCTCTCATAACTCCTCTAAGAAGTTACATCTCTCTTGGTAATAGTACTAATTCTTACTAATTTCCAAGTCACCAAAATGAACCTGATGGGAATTATAGCATTAGTGTTCACTATTGCATCCTCCCCCAGCCAGAGAAAACTCGTCCACAAGTTGTCACCTGAAGAAATGAGCTGATTTCCTGCACAAGCCTCCATGTTATCTTCATCTCCATTGAACACTGTTAAGTCTTGCTTATTGAAACTACATCCCTCTTGGTAAAACTATTAATACGTACTAATTCCCAAGAGTCACCAACATGAACTTGGTAGAAATTATAGCACTATCGTTTACTACATCGCTACTGCTCAAAAAGCTATCACATATGGTGGCGGCTGCCACCACCTACCCTGACTAATATGGAATAAGTAATGGCTGCTACCACCACAGGAGAAATTCTGTGCCCATTGTAGAACCCAGCACCACTAAATAATTAAAAAGCATATTAATCTATAAATAACTGATATCCTGTGATACAAACGGTACACACAATGCAATAAGACTACAACCATCGGTGGAAATGTGTAAAGCGAACTCACGAACACCCCACAGTTCAATTCAATAATTAGCTCAACGAGCCAAACTCATAAACCAAATGAGCGATAAACATACCAAACTTTTTAGTTCACATAAAATATAAGTCAAGTTTGAGATAGAGGGTGTTCGACTCACTTGGTTGATGAGCTTACTCAAAATATATATACATACACATATATAAATATATACACATACATATAATATTATTTAATATTTAATATGTATTAGAATTAATTAGCATGAATAATACATGTGAAGAAAACAAAAGACCTAAAAGCAAGGACTCATTAATTGGTTAGGTTCATTTTGTTCTGGAAATTTTTTTCCTGAGAAAGTGAACAATTTATAAATGTTAATTGACTCACGAGTCACTTGCAAGCCCAGTGTGAGCCACACTTGCGCCTAAAAAAATAACTCACAGAAAAATGAGTTGAGATATGAACTGAACAAGATTTAATCAAGCCGAGTTTGAGCCAGCTTTATCTCAGCTCATTCATTTCCACTCCTAGCTACAACTAGTGTGATTTAATGGAAGCTAGTATCCATGTTAGGCATTATATGATATAACACTTGCCAAACACATGTTAGATTTGCCATGTCCAATTATCCATATTGAGAATAAAGGAACACTTGGTTTTGCCTCCTATGTTTTGTACTAAAATTATTAATAGCCAGATGGTTCAAAATGTATTCAACCATTCTCCTTGCTTTCAACTATTCTCCTTGCTTTGATCCGTTGGAAAAAGTGACACATCTGTCAAGGTTTTCCATCAAAAAGTTTCACATGACCCCTTTGTGAGTTGAATTGAAATTATTAACCCTTCTGTGGCATCAAGTGTCCCTTTGGTGTTGTGATTGAGTCAAAGAGGGCCCCTGATTTAAGTCTTGGACAGAAAGAAGGGACCATTTTTCCTAATATAAGTAACCACAATGGGGTACTTTGACATATTTTAAAACCATAAGGTGATTAAATGTATTCAAGTCAGACTTCAAGAGGGTTAAGCTAATGTTCCCCTTCAATTTTCTATGATATCGGTCGAGTGTATATGATCCAAAAATGCATAAATTCAAATTTAATAGGCAGAGGAGGATTGGTACTTCACACTTTATGGACCTGGCCAAAGTGGAGCCACACAACAGGAATAACCTTACCATAGAGTTATGCCAACATTGAAAGTGGCTCTTTCCAACAGAAGTACAAAATGATAAAGAACTAGTTAGGTACCCAGGGGAAAACAACCAAGTCACACCTCTCTCAGAAATCTACAATCTTGTCAAGAAGCAATTATTGATCATGACTAAAGGCTTAATAGAATTACATATTTACTTCATTTTACTTGAAACAATGAAAATGCCAACTTGGATCACACCAGATGCTATTCAAATTCTATGCAACAAGGGTTCAACTTCCGACATCAAATGAATATGTACGAGTGGTAAATTATTCCAATCCTCTATGTACTAATTTACCTAATATGCAAAGCACAATGCTTTGCAGAGTGAAAAAGAAAAGGCCATGCATGGCTTGAAGTTCTGTTATGAAAATAGTGTTTTTAGACTGTAGTCACTAGAAAATTGAGCATTTATACACCATGATTTCACAATTTTATGCACAATTCTATGCATATGGTCCGTATTTTACTTGTTATACATGGGTATAACATTAAGAGTTCTAGCATGATAACTATTGCCATGATCCCCTCATGCTAACAACACTAAACAAGACATTTCACACGATGTGAAAAGAAAATTAAAAAAAAAAAAAAGCAAATCTATATAATTAGAGCTAGTTGCCTTTCTGAATTACTAATCCATACACTCCAAGTTGCCAACTCAAGACTCATGGATTGAGAATTGAAAGATGATAATAAGTAAGAGTAGGAATAATAAATGATAACACAGCTCAAGACACAGCACTACAGAGTGCTTAAGTTTCCTAAGAATGAGTTTGAGGCTAATTATTTACACACACACACACACACAGAAACACCTGTATATATATATGGCAACAATATAATTGAATAACTTCGAGTTGGTATTACAACAAAAAGTCATACTCACTTGATAAATAGGAATGGAATAACATATGAAGCACCGACAAAAGATAGGACATGCCATGGGAAAGTGCTAAAAATTGTACATTGTTGTCAGATAAAGTGTCAACGCAACATAGTTTATAACAGTCACAGCCATGCTAAACTGCTGAGAGCAAAGCAAGCAAGGGACTGAAACCATGTCCTTTATCCGGCAAGGGCCACTGTCATGACTGATTTTAACAAGGAACCAACCAATTCCAATTTCTCCTCTTGTCCATAGTTTAAAAGAGGCAAGTTTAATTCTCTTTATGCCCTTTTCTTCATTTGACACAACTACAGTTCATAGACAAAATGCAAAAGTAGAGGCAATGCATTTCCTGCATCCAAACCCACCATAATTGACAGCACACATGACTTGTAATCTTCTTCTACTCCCTGTCACCTTTCTTCCATCCTCTTCACGTTTACATCATTCATGCAACAAGCCATAACTGGGCTGGGTAAGGAAGCACAAAGCAGGCAAATAAAACAGGCAATCAATTGTAACTACAGCACTCCCTTACAGGACTACCTCTAGCATATAACCATGGTGCCTATAGTTAAGTCCAGGTTCCAACAGAAAAGCAAAACCAAACAGCAATGAAATGGTTTACTTGCTAAGGAAAAACCCAAAGAGATCAGACTCTCGAGACATTCCCCAAATCATCTCTCTTGGAAATTCATGCAACAAGCCTTAGGGCTTGGTAAGGTAGCACAAAAAGAAGAACAGGTATTCTATTGTAACTACAGCACTCCCTTACAGGACTGCCCCTAGCATATAACCACGGTGCCTATAGTTAAGTCCAGGTTACAACAGAAAAGCAAAACCAAACAACAATGAAATGGTTTGGTAGCCAAGGAAAAACCCAAAGAGACCAGGCTTTCGAGACATTCACACTCTCTCTAAGAAGTTACTGTCACTAAATCATGGCTAGAGGCATGATCTTGCAGCATGCTGTACTTGTTGTTAGAAATAATAAGGGTGCCAACTTAAACTGTTTGCCTGATGGCATGGCTACCGAAAAGATCCCACTAAATTTCAAACTTTACTACAGATGCCTGTTGTAACTGCAAATGTATAAAGGCCGAATTACTCCAACCACATATTAACTAAAAATGTCAACCAAATGCACAAAACTCATCCCCTTGTTTCCAGCAAGGTATTCCCCATATATTCATTCATCCAAATGGAACGCCATGACAGCCAACTAGGACATGGACACAATGATCAGTTCAATTAACATAGCTCAAATGTGCACAAACATTGTGTCCAGCAAAAGCAAGCTCGTGATTTCTTCTCCTCTCCCCACTTTCCTTCCACAATCTTCACACAGAATCAGCATTGTTTGCCTAGTCTTCCTTATCGACATAAATAGGTCCCAATCATTAACCTTATCAAGTATAAAACCAATAATTTGTACTTATTGTCAACATATAATGATTGCATTTCTGGCATTGATTCTTTAAAAAACTTGTTCACAAAATGAAATGGTACTTCGAACAAGCTATTGCCAATTAGTACTTCAAATAACCACTTCCAAGAAATCCACACAATCAACTCGTAAGGAGAATTATTCACATTCCCCTATTTTCTAGAATAGAGCCTCTATAACTCTTTCGATTAGCAAAAACCCCACATGACAGAGAACTCTTAGGATTTTTAGTATGAAGAAGAAGAACCCATCAAAAAGCATAAACATGAATTTGTTCGTTTAAAATTAGCAACTTTTCTACGGACCACGCCCACCCACCCCAATCCCCCGCATGAGAAAAGACAATTCAATGCCTTCCAACACAAAACCACAATTACAAAATCAATCAGCACCAAATCAAGAAAAGATTCACCCAGGAAAACCCAAATGAACTCATACCCAGAAAATACTTCTCAACAAAGGCCCAAAAAAAAAGATCAAAGGAAAAGACAGCTACAAGCACTTAAATCAATTATTACCATCAAAATCAAACATAATACACGAAAAAGTATTCAAATTTAAAGCTAAAGAAAATAAACAAATCCAAAACAAACCATCAACAAATTCATAAATGAACTGTTAGACAAAAGAAAACACAAACTTAAGTCGTACACAGAACTACACTTCCCAAACAAATACAAGAATCAACCCAAAGACAGCTAAAAGCACCCAAAATCAACAACTACGATCAAAACCAAACCAAAAATGCAAAAGGGCATTGAGTTTTACCACAAATTTTGATGGGTGCTTCAAGTTCCAAAAGATTAGGCTGTTGCAAGAAAATAGACTTAGAAACAAGACAGAGCTGTTGAATTTCATTCTCAGAAAGCGGAAGCTGCACTTGCTTTCCTGGTCGAGTTCTAACTTCAAGAAGCCTATTGATTATGTCGTCAAGAACCGAAGAATCCATGAAAGGGTGTTACGCAAATTTGTTAGCCCAGACCGAACAACCAAAAAGAAACGGGAGAGAGAGAGATAGAAGAGAGAGAGAGAGAGATTTCTTGGATTCTTTCTTTGTGAAAATGATAGAGATAAGCATGCCTATCGAAATTGAGAAAGATAGGAATCAGAGAGAGAGAGAGAGAGAGAGAGAGAAAGAGAGAATTTAGTGACTTTGGAGATTTTTAGCTTTTGGGTTCTCTCTCTAACAAAGTTGGAAGAGCATCTGAAACATTCGCTCTCTCTCTGTGGTGAACCACTGAATTGAAAAGGCAGGCAAGTGAGATTCTTTCTTTTTTCATTTCTATACCGCTCGATATTTGTTTCAATAAATCTAATTTGGGATGAAACTATTCTTTTAATATAATTTTTTTTTTATGCTTAGTGATTCACGGGAAAAGAGAGAAGTCAAAGAGAGCGCCTGTAAGGAGCACTTGGTTTTTTCCTGCGGCTGATGCCGCCTAGTGGCCGATTGGAAAGGATGGAAGGTGGCGGTAGCATGCGCAGATTATTCAATATTCTAGTGCTTACGATAGTTTCTTTCTCAAGTTTAGTTTAAGGAATGAAAATTAGCTTTGCGTGAACACAAAAAATGGAAGGTTCCTTTCATTTTGGAGGGTAAGAAATAAAAATTTTAGTATAATTACTGGTTAGGTCAATGGACTTAAGTCATGTTTCGTAGAGGGAAAAAGAGAAAAATTATTTCATTAAATCTTTTCCACTTTTAAATGTATTTAATATTTATATTTTTACCCTTCAATTATTAAATAAATGCATTTATGTGACAAAAAAATAAAAAATTATTAAATTTATAAAAAGAAAATTTTAGATGATTTAACTTTATGTGAGAAAAATTAATGTGTTTGGTTCATAAGAGATAGAAAAATAAATGTTTTCGGAGAGAGAGAAAAAACATAAATTGAATTGATTTTTTAAAGAAAAATTATATACTTAGTTTTAAATAGGAAATATTTTATTTTATTTTGTAAGGAGAGAATAATGTGTTAAAGAAAAAAAAATGTGAATTACATTGACTTTTAAGATAGGAAAAAAAATTCAATTTAGTTTCTTAAGAGAGAGAAAATTTAAAATAAATAGATTTAAAGAGGAAAAATAATAAATTAAATCAATTTTTAGAGTGAAAAATTAATATATTTAGTTTTAAAGATAGAAAAGATAATTTTCTAAAGAATAATTTAAAATAAATGTATTTAGTAGTAAGATAAAATTATTATACTTAATTGTAGAGAGAGAAAAACTGATTTTGATTTTTTTTAGAGCGATAAAACTTAAAATCAATGAAATTAGAGTGAGAAAGTACGAGTTAAACTAATTTTGTAAGAAAATAAAATAATATATTTAGTTTTAGAGAGAGAAAAATAAAATTTTATCTTTAAAAAAATCTTTAAATCATTATATTTCGAGAGAGGAAACATAAATTAGATTAATGTTTTTAGGGAGAAAAAATTAATGTACTTAGTTTTAGAGAGAGAAAAGCAAATTTTGGTTTTTATAGAGAGAATATTTAATATTTCTAAGAAAAAAATATAAATCTAATTAATTTTTTAAAAAGAAAAAAATTAATATACTTTATTTTAGAGGAAAAAATTTAGCAATAATAGAAGGAAAAACCCAAATTTTAAAATTGACAACATGTTGCGACAAAATGTGATCAAAGTTGGCCACAATTTCCAATGGTTTTAAGGTTTACCGTTTTATTGGCACATTGTGGAAATAAAACACCTTTTATGACAAACCCTAAATTCCTCCATGTGATTCAAACATGACCTTCCAGTATTCTAGCAATTAAAAAAAAAAAAGAACCAATGGATGGTCAAATGTGGTGTTAGATTATTTAGTTAAATTTTAAATTTGAAATTTGAGATGAAAAATATTATGTTAAAAGAGTTTCCTCTTAAATAGAGTTTCGTATATATTCGTACTAAATTAATCTGATTATACTTTTAGACATTTATGATGAAAAAAAAAAAAACAATCAGAAAGAAGTATAGAATCCCTTTCGAAATTGGCTCTTGGAGGAGCTTTGGTTATTAGTCAAAATCATTGTGCCCTAAGCAAGACAGCCCATGGACTCATATCATTTGGTGTGTAAACAAAATATATATTCTAGATCATATTATGTAGAATAATGGAAGTTTTTTTCTAGATGCAGTTATCAACATTGGTTAGTGCAGCTGGCTAAGGGGTTATATTATTCTATCACTTTTGGGGTTTGACTCAGGGTGAAAGCGAAAAAAATGAATATCGAGAGATTTGTCCCTACAAAACGGGCCCTACAGCAGTCGGTCCAGAATAATAGAGCAAAACTCTTGACACCGGATGATGAACTAATCAAGGTATCAAAAAAAAAAAAACTTCTCGGATCCAAAAGTGTGCGATAGAGCTAGAAAGGTTAATTATAAAGCCATTACCATCTCTCAATTCAATGCTTCTTTTTTTTTTTTTATAGTAACACCTTGAAAGAATCAATATGTTATCAACGGTGAACCTAAGATCCAGCAAAAAATCTATAACATATTTATTCATGAAATATTAATATTTTTTGAGTTATAATATTATTTATCTTTTTCATTATTGACTTTAAATATTACAAAATATTTTTTTATTGATTTAAAATATATGAAAGTGATGTTATATTTTGTTTTTGTTATATGATGGGTTTTTGAAAAAATAATTTATGTGAAATTTAGTAAATGATCAAATTTTAAAAAAGACAAGTGAGAACAAAATTATAGTTAAGCGGATATTAAATATATATAAATCATAAATAGTAATTAAATTTTAAAAAATTAAGGAATGCAATTGTTCAGCCTGGACTCTTCTTAGGTCCACCACTGTATGTTATTACATGTAGAATTAGATGTAGTTTGATAATTATGTATCGAATAATTTTATTTAATGAAATAGTTTTAAATTCTAATAGAAACTCTGTTATCACTGGAATATCAATTTTTAACACAATAAACTATATTAATATTTAAATCTAAATATTGTTTAGAATGCACGTAGATTTGTTTTGTGTTACTTTTTGAGACGGAAACACACTGGCAATTTGTGGCAGTGTTTAGGGCTCTGATTTCCTTAGGCTCAAACGTGACAGCCTCTCCCTTTTTTTTGGGTAGACTGACAGCCTCTCCTTTGCTGTCCCTAACGAGTTGAACTATCCTACTCTCCTATAATGATTGGTTGCATTGTCTTGAAAGGGTTGGTCCAAAATTCTTCTCTGGGTCCCTTTGCTTCAGATCAACTCTTTTCGTAGGCCCAGTTGTTTTTATCCAACTTGGTGTTTCTTGAAGCCCAATTAAATCAGGCTATTTTCAAAGTAGATTTTGAAGGACAAAACAATTAGGTTGACTGTGTCGGATTGAACCGGGTACATCCCTCTCGGAACTTGTCATGGGAGAATAAATATTGGTCCATGAAAGCATGCCAAATGTAAACGTAAGCGGGGAACAGTACTATATCTTCCACACAAGTCTAGCAAATAGACACAACATCACTACATAGGAGGATGCATATTTTAAACTTCTAAGCTATAATACTGTCATCCTCACAAGGCTAGAAAAGACTAAAAACCATCACAAGCACCCCTTATTTCAACATTGATTCACAGCAGCACACTAACATGAGCCTCTAGGGCTTTGAATGTCCTTTTTGAGATGGCTTTTCTTTTGGTGGCATAATCTCCTTGTGTGGAGGCTCTTCTTTCTTAGGAGGTTCTGACCGCGGACTTCCAGGCTGGTGTACACTATCTTGGCTTTCCTCAAGGTCATGGCGTCGAGGATCTTCTTGGAATGGAGGCTTCTCCTTGGCTGGTGGTTTCTCAACTGCTGGTGACTTATCTCCTCTGATGGGCAATTTGGGTCATGCTCAGGTTCTTCAGGCTTGTGGAATGGTGGTTTATGGGCATCATTAGGACCATCTTCAAGGGCATGATGTTGCGGAGGTTCTTTTGAGAAAGGTGGTCTTCAATCATGTGGTGGTTCTTCAGGCTTGTGTGTGCATGGTGGCCATTCCTCATGTGACGGTCTTTTATCATGTGGTGGCTCTTCAGGCTTCCCAGTGAATGGTGGCTTGTGGAAGTCATTGTGACCATCTTCTAGAGCATGTCGATGAGGAGGCTCTTTTGAGAAGGGTGGCTTTTCCTGATAGGATGGTCTTTTATCACGTGGAGGCTCTTCAGGTTTGTGTGCGAATGGTGGTTCTTCTTCAGGACCATCTTCAAGAGCCTGACGGTGCGGAGGTTCTTTTGAGAAAGGTGGTCTTCTATCAAGTGGTGGCTCTTCAAGTTTGTGTGTGAGTGGTGACTCGTCCTCATGTGGCGGTCTTTTATCATGTGGTGGCTTTTCAGGCTTCCCTGTGAATGGTGGCTTGTGGAAGTCATTGTGACCATCTTCTAGAGCCTGTCGATGAGGAGGCTCTTGTGAGAAGGGTGGCTCTTCCTTATGGGGTGGTCTTTTATCATGTGGAAGCTCTTCAGGTTTATGTGCAAATGGTGGTTCTTCTTGTGGACTGTCTTCAAGAGCATGACGGTGTGGAGGTTCTTTTGAGAAAGGTGGTCTTCTATCATGTGGTGGTTTTTTAGGTTTGTGTGTGAATGGTGACTCTTCCTCATGTGGTGGTCTTTTATCATGTGGTGGCTTAGGTTTCTCTATGAATGGTGGCTTGTGGAAGTCATTGTGACCATCTTCTAGAGCATGTCGATGAGGAGGCTCTTTTGAAAAGGGTGGCTCTTCCTTATGGGGTGGTCTTTTATGTGGAGGCTCTTCAGGTTTGCGTGCAAATGGTAGTTCTTCTTCAAGACCGTCTACAAGAGCATGACGGTGTGGAGGTTCTTTTGAGAAAGGTGGTCTTCTATCATGTAGTGATTCTTTAGGTTTGTGTGTGAGTGCTGACTCTTGCTCATGTGGCTGTCTTTTATCATGTGGTGGCTTTTCAGGCTTCCCTATGAATGGTGGCTTGTGGAAGTCATTGTGACCATCTTCTGGAACATGTCGATGAGGAGGCTCTTTTGAGAACGGTGGCTCTTCTTTATGGGGTGGTCCTTTATCATGTGGAGGCTTTTCAGGTTTGCGTGCGAATGGTGGTTCTTCTTCATGTGGCAGCTCTTCAGGCTTATGTGTAGACGATGGCTTGTGAAAATCATCGTGACCATCTTGAAGAGCGTGACGATGAGGAGGCTCTCTGGAGCGAGGAGGTTCTTTCTCATGTGGAGGATCCTCTCTCTTATGCCTCGGTGGCATATTGTAATCATGGTAACTACTCTCAAGGGCATGGCGATGAGGTTCTTTTGAGAAGGGTGGATCTGGTCTTTTATCATGTGGTGGCTCTTCTGGCTTGTGAGGCTCCTTTGAGAATGGAGGCTTTTCCTCTTGTGGGGGTTGTTTATCACGCGGTGGCTCTTTTGGCTTTTGGGTGAATGGTGGTTTAGGTGCATCATCAAAAGGACCATCACTAAGCACATGTCGCCCTAAAACTTTAGGACGAGGCTTGTTTAATAGTGGAATGCGAATACCTCCATTTAGCGGTGGACCTTGATTCTTTGCCTTCTCATCCGCCAAGTTTTCAATGGCATTGGAGAAGGTGGCAAAGAATGCCACCACAACAAGAAACGATAGCAAGTAAGAGAATTTTGAGTAAATCTCTGTAGTGTTTACTGCCCTGTAAGTGTGGTGAGCAAGTGAAGTGTTTTCTCCTTTTATAGCCGATTTCAAGCCTGTAGTATTATGCCTCCTTGCTAGCTTCATATCATATAACCCCGTTTTAGCTTGTTATCTCCGCTAAAGGAATCCACACCCTCAGCCTTTTTTCACTCGACCAATGGCATTTTCTCCCAATCAATTGATAGAATTCATAAAAATCAAATCCAAACAAAACATATTTTAATTAATTCTATTTAAACATTTACAGAATTCTATTTAAAAACAATTCTTTCAGTATATTATTTTTCATTTCTATAGTTTAAATTTAAAATTTAATTAAAAATTTTAATATTTTTTTATTAGATAAATTATTTTTGGTTATTATTTTTTATGATTCCCTCAAAAATGCTTTCCTCCCCCGCCCTCCTTTACATAACCAGTACATTGCCTCGCATTTTTAATAAAAATATTATCTATGTTTTTGTGCATATTAAACAGTGTGTAGCTATATATGAAGATAATATTTCATAATTTAAGATTTTATAAATCTTTTTAATGAATCATATCTTATATATTATAGGACAGAATACGTGCTATATAACTTGGTAGTTTCTATAAATTGTCATGTTAATTTCATATCCATAATTAGTAATTTTAACAAGAATAACACGAATACTAAAATTCCTAAATAATACAAGTTTAGATTACAAATTTTTGTACATAACCAAAGAGGAAAAATTTGCAAATCACAACTTTAGTTGTTGCTGTTTTTTTTTTTTTTCTCTCCTTTGAAAATGCCTAAAACAAAGAAATTAGTAGAAACAAGGAAAAATCAATTTTGGTGATAATGTATTTTATTCTTTTTTTCGAACACTTGATATCAGGTGTGTCCGGAGAATATAAGAAAATTTTTTTATAAATTTATCGCTTCTTTGTTAGATTTTAATCTCTTATTTTTTAATTCTTGTATTATATTAATCAAAATTGAGAGAGAGAGAGAGAGAGAGAGAGAGAGAGAGAGAGAGAGAGAGATGGCAATGTCGATATCATGGATCAATCCATGGAAGCAAGCATGCAAAAGGATTATTTTTCACCTTGATCTTTTTTCTCTTTTTTGTTTTAATTTTTTAACGTTATCTTTTCTGTCAATTTCTATTCCTTCCCTTCAGTGAAAACAGGCTATTCCCATGTTTTTCTCTCCGTTGGCGGGCACTCAGTTCAACCAGATTACTATGTTCATTTGTTAACCTCTGCAACAACCGTTAGTACGAGGAATCAAGTTCTTTAGATAGATTCTATGTATCTAGGATCAGAGTTTAGGGAAAGCATTAATTAATGTTTTCTAGGTTTTTGGTTTCTTGCTTGCCCACTTGTTTATCTGGTATAAAAGAAAAACCGTGAAGGGTGCGGTTATCCCATATTTTTTTTACGGAGAACCAGGTTTTTTTTTTTATTCTTTTTCTTTTTATTTTTTATTCGACTTTGTTTTTCGTTTAAATCTTTCATTTTTTTAATATATTTTTTTTCTGTTTAAGTATAAAAGAAAAAGTGTCATAAGTGTGGACATCTCATATTTTTTGGATCCTAGTGTTTTTTTATTCAAATCTTTTCTCTTTTTGAATCCCTTTTTCTCATTTGAGTGTTTCTTCTTTTTATTTTTTTATCCAATTTTGCTTTTCACTTAGGCACTTCGTTTTTTGGGACAAAGGTTTTTCCTTTTTTTTCTTCTCCTACTTGTTGACCACATTTTTTTTCACTCATATACTTCCTCTTTGTTTTTGGACTTTTTTGTTTAGTTTAGTTCTTTTCTCTTTTTATTTTTTTATCCGATTTTTTTCACTTAAATCATTCATTTTTTTGACATAATTTTCTGTCCTTTTTTTTTGCCTCATTTGTCCATGACACACTTAAATGGTCGTTCTTTTATTTTTAGACCACAGTCTTTTATTTTTTTATTCAGATTCTTCCTTTTTTTTAATCGGTTTTTTTCATTCAGATCCTTCCTTTTTTTAATTTTTTTATGTCTTTTTTCCTTAAGTCCTTCATTTTTTTGGACATAGGTTTTTCCTCTTATTTAACCCCACTTGTCTATTCAAGTGCTTACTCTTTTTTTTTTTGACCCGGTCTTTTATTCCGCTTGAGTCCTTCATCCTTTTTGAATATAGGTTTTTCCCCTTTTGTTTTTTTGACTCCACGAATTGTCATCTCTTTATTTTTAGATTTTAGTTTTTTTTTTTTTCATTTAGCTAATTACTCTTTTTATTTTTGACATTTTTTTCTCTCTTAAATTATTCATCTTTTTTTATACCGATTTTTCTCTTTTTGTTTTTTGATCCATGGATCATCATCACTTTCTTTTTATTATTTTTTATTCTACTTATTACCCTTTTTTTTACCTCGCTTTTTTAGAATTTCAATGGTTAGCGTTTTTTTTTTCTATCGTTGATATGCATCATATTTTTAATTGATTTAAATAATAATTTAACTTAAATATTGAGATAATTATAAATGTAATAAGTGTTTGTATAGTTTAAAAATACAATTCACATCTTGTGGACATCTTGCGCATTAGCACGGGACAATAATTGGTCTAAGTATAAAAAAAAAGTTAATGGATGTAGTTGTTCTTTCACGTGACCAACATATGATTTTTCTCTAAAGAAGTCAAAAAGTTATCTGAATTTGAACATGTCCATACTTAGTACTTGTTCACCATTTCTACTTGCCACTTTACTTTTAAGATTTAGATATTTCTTTGATATTCTGAATCTGAGCATATTTAGGAAACGTAAGTTTCAAAAATAAGATTGATTTGAACCGTTTTGGTTTCAAAATTTAAAAACTCTTAAATCTGTTAAAAGAGATTTTCAAATTGTCAAAATAATTTATTATAATCAAAATCTTAATATTTAAGATTGTATTATCCACTATTTGATAAATATATTATAAACTTAATAAATTATAATTATTTTTAACTATTTCTTTTCGCGTAAATCACATGTTGGTTGTTACTCTTGTAAAGTAATAGATCACTTGTTTTAGAAACTAAGTACAATACATATTTTTGTGTATTTGATTTTAATTATCTTTGTAAATATATACCAATAAACATTCGATCGAATAATATTGGATGTTGAGTCGTTTAACTAAGTTTTGGATTTAGAGTTTAAAAACTTAGGAATAAAAATAACTATGTTAAAAGACCTCTATCTAAATAGGGTCTCTACAAATATTTAAATTAAATTAATCGAAATATAAATTTAGATATTGGTATTTTAGTTTTAAAAAAAATCTTTATAAAGATATAGGCCATAGTAATTAAACCCGGACCGACCCGCCGGTCAGACCGACCCTTGACCTATAAATTTTACGGATCAGTTTATAAATCAAACCGTTTCTGTGATCAACTTGTCCAAACTCACAGGTCAATAGCGAGTCGACCCTCAACCCGTGTAACCCGCGGGCTTTTATTAAACCCGTTTAACCCTCACCTCAAATGTCTTGCATAGAATGATTGAAAATTGAGACTCAAAATGAAAACCGAGAAAAAGCATCACTTGAAATGGTTTTGGGAGTAATGAAGATATTTAGGGGTTTAAAAATAACAAGCTTTATAAATTATAAATTAATTTGAAGAGAAAAATATCTTGCTGTCGATTTGAACGGCGCACGATCAGGGGTGGAGATCATTTGGCAATGAATCTTGAAATTATTGTTTTATATGGGTTTATAGAGGAGTAAAGATAAATTTTGAGAGCTTGAACTTCAAAAAAAAAAAGATTGTGTCCTGGAGGTGATTTGAGAGAGAGAGAGGGGGGATTCCATGGGTTGCAAAGAATGGAAGAAGATGAAGCGGGTGTAATCCACACACTGAGAGGTGAGGAAGAGAGAGTGAGTGAGAATGGGAGAAAGGAGAGAGTGAGAGGGGTAAAATGAAAAAGAAAAATAAAAGGGAAGAGAGAGAGAGAGAGAGAGAGAGCGAGAGAGAGAGAGAGAGAGAGAGAGAGAGTGAGTGAGAAGGAATTTAAAGAGAAACCCCAAAAAGACAGTCTAGTGGTACAAATCTCATTTCTTCAATTTAATGATTTCATATTCAAATTCTTATATATAAAAAAAAAAGAAATTCAGAGAGAAAATGATTTAAATTAACCGTGCTGGATACACTCGGTGAATATCAAAGTGGTCAGGGGTCACACTTGAGCGGTCGCAATCACGGGGCATAGTGGCACCAAAAAAAAAAATGCTCATCATAAATCACAATCTCACCTACAAGAAGACACAAAATATTAAGAGTTGAACCAGTGATGTTACTATAACAACAACAACACTAATTTGAAATTTAATTTTAAAATTTGAGATTAATCATTTAAAAGATAAATATCATAAAAAAAGAGTATAAAAATATTGGTTTAATTTATACGGATTCTCCTATACTACTCATTCGTATTCAAAATCATCTCTCTAACTAAATTTTTAACTATTAGATTTTTATAAATAATTTATATCCAAATTTTTAACGATCTATTTTCATATTTTACTAAATCTCATATATTTAAATTCTCGATCCTCCTCACTGGTGTATTTTTTAGTTTTCGTTACATATACCCAAATTATTTCAAATGATACTTTCGCATATTATTCACAATTGAACTAATTCTAACTTATTACATATCTCTTTATTTTTTATTTTTTTTTCTTTTTTTGTTACACATTTATCTAAATATAATCATTTCTGTTATAATCATTTTCTATTCTTATTTTTGTTTAATGGATCAACACTTAGCGTCATATAATAATATAGGTGTTACTGTAATTCTATAAAACTTTCCCTTCAAATGGAACAGTATCTTGCGATCACAAAAAATTTTAAATATGTTTCTCCATTTTATTTAATTCGTTTGAATCCTATAATTCATATTTTCATTTATATTATCATCATTTTAAATGATTGAATTAAAATATTTAAAATGTTCAGTTTTTGATACGACTTTTACTTTAAATATAATCGTTTCTTTATCACATTGATGATTCTCACTAAAACTATATCTTATATACTTAGTTTTTTTATTTGTTCAATTTAAATCATTTAGATTTTAGTGTAACTCTCCATAATTCTAATTTATCATTAATTCTCTTTCTAGTGATGTAATTATATTTGAAAAACATATAATTTTATATTTTTTATATTTTAAAATAATAAAAAAATTAGTGATTGAATCAATAAACCAACGACTCAAGTTGAACTATAAATTTTAAAACATTACGCCCACTTATTTGGCAACATTGAGGTGGTGTGCTTATTGGACCTTATCATTTGGACTAAAACTATTATGTGCTAAGTTTGTGGGAGAACCTTAATTACATAGTTAAAATGTAAAATAATTTTTGTTAGGGTGTTTTTATAACTTATTTTCAATTTTAACCGTTTCAAAAAAAATTGCCGTTAAATTAGGAATGGTAGAGATGGGCCGGTCCGGTTCAAACCGGTTCTTGGATGGGCCCAGGAACTACGGGATAGTTTAACCGCAGTTTCGAGACCTTCCAGAGTTGGGCTGGGCCAGTTCAAAAAATTGCTTGGAACCAGCCCGACCCAGTGAATCAGACCCACTAAACCAGGTTGTGCTGCGCTGGTCTGGTTTGACGGTTTTTCAAAGTAAAAATTTTCAAAAAAAAAAAAAAAATTGGCCATTGGAACATGGCCGGTCAGGTTCCGTGCCGGTTCGGTTCAAAAAAATAGAACCAAACTGATCTAGTTACTATAGTGGGACGGTCCGATTCCAAGTTACCATTGCTCTAGGCTGGTTTCCTATCCAGGCTACAACAGTTCGACTGAGTCGGCTTTTGGGCCGGAATCGGGCCAATCCCGGGAACGGGGACAAACTTGTTGGTAATCAGGATACAACAGTGCGACTGAGTCGGCTTTTGGGCTGGAATCAGGCCAGTCCCATCTCTAGGGAACGGGGACAAACTTGTTGGTAATCATTTCAAATATTACAATTTTTATACATATATATAAACCTAAAAAATATTTAAATATTTATGAATATTTAAAAAAACCCCCAAAAAATATTATATTACACATATATTTAATTTAATTATTTACTAAATTGTTCCTAAAAATGTATGAGTTTTAAATATTTATAAATATTTTAAAATATTATAACTTAAAATATTTATTTTTAATTTCTGAATATTTTAGAATTATTTATAAAATTATTTATTTTACATATTATTTATGAAATTTTAATATTAATTACCTTTATTATAATTTTATTAAATATTAAAATTATATAAATTATTTTATCATACGATCTATTTTGAAAAGTGTTTTTGTTAAATAAAATTAACAAACAGTTTCTTGTTTAAATTTTAAAATTTTTATTTTTTTCTCTAATTTATGAGTTAAAAATAAAAACTTTTAACATAATCTAAACATTCTCTTAAAAGTAAATTTAAAAGTAAGCCGATATCTCTGAACTATATTACTTTATTCAAATCAATGAGTAAGGTTCTGTGTCTAAGTTAGCCAAGTCGAAAGATGAGTCCAAACAAAAATTACATTTGGTCTCTGTCCTCGCGACCGAGTCGACTCATCAGATCTCCAAAAAAGGTATCGTCTTCCGATCGAAACTTTTGTTTTGGGGGAGGAGGGGGGCGGTGGGGGGAAGTTTGAAAAGGGTCTATTGGGAATTTCTGTGAATTGGAGACATGAAATGAAAGGGAGTTGCAGAAAAAGTGGAGGAAATGACAAAAACCCATGTCTAACATTGCACCAACCATGGGCTTCTCTCTTGGTTTATGGCATTAAACGCGTCGAAGGGCGTTCTTGGCCTTCCTCTGTTCGAGGTAGCTATCTCTTTCTTAAGTTTTTAGAATTTATTTGTATGTACTTTTTTTAGGGATTAAGTGGTTTTTTGAGTTCATCATTCGTGCTCTGAATGATCCTTTTGGCAATTCGAATTTTCGGTTTGATTCAGTGATAACGGCTACCAAATTAAAGTGGGGGTGGGATTCTTTTTGGAATACCTAATTTACCTGGTACTATAACCACTTTTTAATGAGCCAAAACCTAGTAGAATTTAAGAAAAATGATGTCGTTTCATATCGAAACATCAATTACTAGTCTGTATTAAGAAATTGGTTCCGTCTGTCATGGCCTACAAGTAGTGTCAAGTGGGTCATTATGTATAGCTGGTCATCATTTTACATTTTATTCTAGGTATACTGTGAATCATAGATGAAATGGACAAGACATCCTGAGTTTATTTTTACGACTATTGATGGGGATGTGAATTATAGGATTTAAGCGGGTGGATGAAATAGAAAAGGGTATCTGAAGTTCTTTACGATCGCACGATATCATTGTATTTGAAGGGAAAACTTTATAGAATCGCAGTAAAATTTATACTATTTTATGGTACCGAGTGTTAAATCATTAAACAATAACAAAAATATAAAATGAGTGTAGCTGAACTCAGATGCTTAGTTGGATGTGTGATAAAACTAGAAAAAATAGGATTAGAAATGAAGATATATGTATTAAGTTTAGAGTAAGATCAATTGTGTATAAAATGTGAGAGTATCGTCTGAGATGAGTTAGACATGTGCAACGAAAACCCAAAGATGCATTAGTTAGGAGAACCAAGAACTTAAGTATAAGAGATTTAGTAAAATATAGGGAAAGACCGTTGAAAACTTAGATGTAAGTTATTCGTAAAGATATGATAGTTATGACCTTAGTTAAGGAGATGTATTTAGATAAGAATGAGTGGCGTAGGAGAATTCGAACAAATTAAATCACCTCTTTTGTCATTTTAAGTTTCTATAGTTTTTTTATTATTATTTATTTTATTTTATTTTTGTTTTAAATTTTAACTATATATATTTTCATTTCTGTTATATTTGTTTCTCAAATGGTTGATTCCAAAATTTAGGATTAATGTCCAAGTGGTTGTTGTTGTTGTATGCTAGGTATACTGTTTATTTCTAAAGATTCATGGGCTATACTGCATTAAGCAATAACTTTGTTGCACGGATACTTCAAGAAACGACCATTGTTCTCCTTACTGTGTCCATGTTGGACTAATCCTTTGTACGGCGCCCCAAACATTGTCCATGTCCATGCATCATAGTTAGTATCTCTATTGGCTTTATGGAAGTAGGAAAGATTAGGACCTTGGAATCTCATAATATGCCTCCAACAGTCACTAGCGTCTAGATTTGATGGCCTCACAACTAGGATTGACAATTTGGATATATTGGGTTCCAATGAATTTTTTTTAATAAGATTTAATGCTTTGGCTATTTGAGAAAATGTAATAATGAGCAAGTGCTTGACGTGGCAATGGTAATGCTTATCTGATTGATCTTTCCCAAGCTACACATTAGCATTACGATGCTAAGTTTGGGAATACTTGACAGCTTGGTATAGTTAAGAAAGCAACCTATTATGTCACACTAAAGAGCCCAGCAAGATTGTCTGTTGGGTTGTTGTCTGGCTCCACACTCTGAGAAGCTCATTGTCACCCTAATTCATGTATTAAGAGATCAACCTTGACAAGCTTGTCTCATCAAATTGAACTTGAAAGAGAGAGACTTCATCTAGTTGGCCTATATATGAACTCTAATGAGCAGCAGAGCCATGAAGCATAATCATGGACTAGAACAACAACTGCTGTCTCTTGTTTTTGTTGCTGGAAAGAAATTTTGCATCCGCATGTATATCTTCCATGCCTGTTAATCTCCTGAAATTTTATCTCATGTAGGTCGCCTTTGGATTCATGCGGCTAGTAAGGTCCCAGATTCAGCTACCATTAAAGCAATGGAGGATTTCTACAGGGAGATATATGCAGTAAATGGAATTACGAATCTCAGGTTTCCAGAACATTACCCAATTTCCAGACTGATAGGTGTGCTTCTTGATCTTGCCATGAAGCTCAATTACCTATCTTATAGTTTCATTTTTTATGTTGTTCTCATATTGTGCCAATCAAACTTTCAAAGTGGGAGCATTTGAAAGGGCCATCTCTGATTTTTCTAATAAGCTATCTTTCATCAGATAATTCAGATTGCTTTATAATCTTATGCACTTCCATCTGTGCTGCTTTCCTTACATGCCTTTTTTGTTCGAAAATTCTATCATTAATATTAGAAGCTTTATGTTTTACATAGGTTGTGTTGAGGTGGTCGGTTGTGTTAAATGTGAAGAATTAGTATGTTGGGAGGAGGTACCAGAAGGGGTGGGCATAATCTTAAACCTTTTCTTTCTTTTATGATTATTATTATTATTATTTTACCTTTTTTTTACTCCTGATATAATCATGACAATGGCTGTGTTCAATCAGTGTTAACACATCTATGTTGAATTTGCATAATTGTGAATTCTATTTCATTTTATTTTATTTTTTAAATTAGGTGAGGCTAGAAGGGCAAACTGATTTCTGCTGGCTATGTGAGCAACCTCAGGTACACATTTTCACGTTGTTTGAAGTTTGTGGAAGCAGACTATGTGATCCTTAAAGACATTATTTCTTATTTTTCAATTTTCTTTTTTGTCAGAAATTAATAATTCCAATCGAGATGCGTGGTTATCAGCGTGTTTATAACTTGGAGAAAAAGGTAAGATTGAGACCAAGTTTAATTAGAAAACCCAAATGAGTTCTTTGTTGTGTTGTTTCCTTTTTTGGTTCAGTTTATACTCCGAGCATGACTCCTTTAACTCGTTGTCCTGAAATGGTCATAGATATATGATGCTGCTGTTGGAGGCCTTGTCCCAGTTGAATCTCCTTTGCCTGTTAAGTTTCCACTTCCGGATCCACGGGATCCTTTCTCTTTGAAACCTGGATCTCTTGCCCGAAAACATGAGGGCTCTAAGGCTTCTAATTTGGAAAAGTCAGATGGTCTAAATGCAGCTATATCTGGTGCAAGGGCAGCAGCCTCACAGTTTGCAAAGAAGAATAGCGGTGAAGCAATTACAGTCCAAGAAAAGCCCATCTCAACAAGTTCAGGGAGCAGGAAGAATTTTCAGAGGCTCGATGCAGAAGAGAGAAGCGAGAGGAGAGGGGAGAAGTGGGAAGAGAGAGCGAAACGTTGCGAGGCGGAGAGAGAGATTGATTTAAGAAGAGAGAGCAACCGAGATGGATTGACAGACAGAAAGAGGAAGAGAGTGGTATAAATATGAGAAGTGAGAGATGAGGTTGAGAGAAAAGTGAGAAGGGAGAGGGGGTGGCCGCAATGGATCCACGGAAAAAAAAAAAAAAAAGGAAGGGAGCACCTGCCAACGTGAAGTAAAGAGAAGAGATAGAGGAGAGGCAGTCTTAGGGCATTTTGCCTAACAATAGATCAGTTATTTCCCCCAAAATAGGCGTTTTTTTAAAAATTTTTATGCAGAAATCTGTTATGGTTCCTTTCTCTTTTTAGACAGATTTGTTGTAGAAAACACCTTTATTTCCTACACTTGTTTTCGAAAATTTTATAAAACATGAAAATTGTGTTTAAATAGTTTTTTTTTTTTATTTAATAACTGAGTAGTCAAAAACAGTTTGAATTTTAATAGATATGTTTTATTTGGCTGAAGACAGTTTTTTTTTTTTTAAACTATGTTTTTATTTTAAAAAACTTTTTTAGTTAATAAGAAATGATATAAAATGTACGATGTAATAAAAGAAAAAAAAAATCTTCGAGAAAATATTAGTTGTTTCTAATGTAATTATTAAGTTAAAAAAAATTTTAATTAAATTTTTAAATATTATTTGTAATGTGTTGCCCTTTTTTTATATGTACTTTTTTCTGTTCGTTTTTGTCCCTGACCTTGGGCGTGTAGGATTGAAGCTAGCATATCTCTATGCAAATATCGGCACATTAGCCCACGATTTGAAAGCATACCAATGTAATAAAGCAATAATAGTATGTTTTAGACTTCTGAGCTATTATATGTAACGAGTAGAGTTATCATCCTCATGAGGCTAGAAAGGACTAAAAACTATAGCAAGCACCCCCCTGATTTCAATT
Source organism: Dillenia suffruticosa (assembly GCA_033439265.1). Lineage (NCBI taxonomy): Eukaryota > Viridiplantae > Streptophyta > Magnoliopsida > Dilleniales > Dilleniaceae > Dillenia > Dillenia suffruticosa. The sequence continues at coordinate 16,893,463 of JAVTVX010000001.1, forward strand.
TTGATTCACAACACTACACTAGCATGAACCTCCAGGGCTTTAGATGTCCTTTGTGATGTGGCTTCTCTTTAGGTGGCATAGTCTCCTTGTCTGGAGGCTCTTCTTTCTTAGGAGGTTTTGACTTGGGATTCTTAGGCTTGTGGATACTAATTCGGCTTTCCTCAGGGTCATGGTGTTGCGGATCTTCTTGGAATAGTGGCTTCTTCTGGTGGTGGCTGCTCAACTACTGGTGGCTTATCTCCTTTGATAGGCAATTTGGGTTCATGCTCACGTTCTTTTGGCTTGTGAAATGGTGGTTTGTAGGCATCATCAGGACCATCTTCAAGAGCATGACGATGAGGTGTTCTTTTGAGAAAGGTGGCTCTTCCTCAGGAGGGGTATAACGGCATAGCAATCCATCTTATCCTTTCTTTATTTTGTATTGTATTTGTCTCAGGTAACAAACTTATCTAGCTTTTCTATTTTCGTGTGTATATACTGTAAACCACAAGTGATACACTAATGAAATTCATTTTCCAAAATTCTGTTCATGGTATCAGAGCCAATAATGGCCACATCAGTGTCTTCCTCATATATCTCCGCCCACCATACTTTTTTCTATCAAGCTAACTAGCAGGAATGATTTAGCTTGGAAAACCCAATTTCTCCAAACTTCTTAACTTTCCAAACCTAATGGAATTTGTTGATGGATCCAATCCCCCACCACCAAAAATTATTCCTAGTCCGCATACTTCCCCTTAATCCACTCCCAAGCCTGAATATCAAGCCTGGTTCATGAAAGACCAGATGCTGCTTTGTTGGTTATTGTCTTCCCTAACAGAAGAAGTCTTTCCTGACATTATTGGTTTAACATCATCTCCCAGGGGGTCTGGAGAGCCTTAGCCAATACCTTTGGCTCAATCTCACAAAATAGGCAGCCACAACTGCATATTGAATTGCAGGAATTAAAGAAGAATGATCTGACTGTTAGTATCTTCAGTGGGCAAAATCCTTGGCAAACGAACTAGCATCTGCTGGTCGTACAATGACTACGGCAGAATTTAACGCTATTATTTACAGGAACACTGGAAGTGAATTTCATCCAATCATCACTACCCTGAGTCTTCGACGCAAACCTATTTCTTTTAATGAACTCTCCCACTTGTTAGCCCACGACTTACTTCTTCAAAGTCTCATACCCCATCTACTGCCAATCTTGCACTCCGTAACAACTCTTCCGCCCTGCTCCCTACACCTCAGCCCCCTCAATCTTCCCAAAATACCTTCCGCCCACAGCGCAGGAACCGTGGCCCCTGTCAGATCTGCAGTCTCAAAACTCAAACTACTGACAGGAGCAGAAGAAGGTATGAACCAAGGAGAGCTCAACAAGCACAAGCAAATCTTGTGCATGCTCGATCACCCATCATTCAACCTGTGCATGCTATGCCTTCTCGTCCAAGCAATAATACTCTACCATGGCTTGTTGACTCTGGCACTAATTATCATGTCACAGGGGGTCTTTTATCATGTGGTGGCTTTTCAGATTTGTGCGTGAATGGTGGTTTGTGGAAGTCACCGTGACCATCTTCAAAAGCGTGACAACGAGGAGGCTCTTTCGAGAAGGGTGATTCTTCCTAAAGTGGTGGTCTTTTACCATGTCGAGACTCTCCGGACTAATGTGTAAATGGTGACTTGTGGAAGTTATCGTGATCACCTTTAAGAGCATGACGATGTGGAGGGTCTTTTGAGTGGGAATTCTCTTTCTCATGTGGTGGCTCCTCCCCCTTACGCTTTAGTGGCATATATGATAACTATTCTCAAGAGTATAGCGATGGGGTTCCTTTGAGAATGGAGGCTTTTCCTCATGTGGTGGCTTTTCTGGCTTGTGAGTCTCTTCCTTGTGTCGGGGTTGTTTATCATGAGGTGGCTTTTCTGGCCTTTGAGTGAATGGAGGGTTGGTGCCTCATCAAAAGGACCATCACTAAGCACATGGCTCCCTATAACTTTAGGACGAGGCTTGTAAATGGCGGAATATGAATGCCTTCATGTTTAGATAGACCTTGATTCTTTGCATTCTCATCTTCCAGTCATTGGAGGAGGTGACTACGAATGCCACCATAGCAAGAAGCAATAGCAAGTGAGAAAATTGCGAGAACATCTCTCAAGTGTTTGAAGTGGACAGCTAGTGTGAAGTGTGGTGAACAAGTGAAGTGTGTTCTCCTTTTGTAGCGGATTTCAAGCCTATAATATTGATGGTATATGGCCCAAATACCCATTGTTGCAAAAGTCGAAACTCTTCAAGTCTAGCCCATTGGGCATGACATACCGAATATCGTCAATATATAATATATCTTCCTGACGGACAGAAATAACCCACCTCCTCGGTAAACATTAACTAAACTTTTCTTGATAGCTGTTTGATCAATTCTTGAATCTCCTCGATGCCCGATGTCATCGTTCGTCTGAAGGTAATATTTACTTTTCTTTAGATCACGGAGACAATCTCCCATAATCAGAAGGAAACTTTTGACCCCCGTCAATAAGGAAAGCAATCTTTGATTAACTAAATCTTCTTGATTAATAGTATTTTAAATCTTTGAAAATTTCGCATTATGATCTCTATGATCTCGGAACACTTCCATAAAAAAATTAAGGATTCACACACACAGGCTATATATACGTCATCAAGCCAATCGACTAGGTAAGTCCCCTTATTCTTAGAACTTACACATAACACACACAAAGATATAACAAAGTTCTTTTACTCTGTTTTTTTCTTTTTGCAAACCGCTCTCTGATTTGAACGGCAGAATTTCCTTGTTGAAACACCATCCGACGGTTTTTTATGTCTCACGAATCAAATTAGGCAGATGACAAGTCATCCTGTTTGAGTCAATAGATCCATCATTTATGGAGTCAATTCCACCTCCAACAAGTATTATGCCTAGTAGCTTCATATTATACACCCCCACTTTTACTTTTTTATCTCTGCATCCACAAGCAGTCTTGAGAGTTTATAAAATCAAATCCAAAGAAAACACCACTATCAAAACATTACATATACGTGACTATGTGACTTTGCACGATGGTCCTAGTGTGAACAAAGTGAAACATGAGGAGTAATTGACGATGTATAATAGATAAGCGTATTAAAATTTTTAAATAAATTTTAAATTAAAAATTTAAAGATAAAAAAATTATATTAAAAGAATTCTTTTTAAATTGAGATTAACTACATGTATTGATCAGTAAAAAAAAAAAAATGTGAAACATGAGGCAGCCAAGTTGGGCGCCTCACTTTTTTAAGGGACGTGGGCTTTCCAGCCCACTTTCATTTTTCTAATGCTTCTATGTGGTTTTAAAATTTAATGAATCCCCACGAGGATGTAGAAGGAAGAAGAGTGTAGGTCATGTCCTCGGGCATTGCAGGCATGCCAGGAACATCTAGAGGCTGGTAGGCTAAGATAGTAAGGCGAACCAGGACTTTTGGGGGGACAACATAGGGACATGGTTGAAGGCAGGGTTCTCTGGGAATTATAAGATAAATGTGGACAGGGAAGACTGGTCATAGTGTGGGCCATTTGGAAGTCTAGATGGAAGATCACCCACCAAAGAGTGCAGCAACATCCCCAATACATGGTGAACCCAGCCATGAATATGGTAAAGGATACGGGCAGCATACAAATTTTGAAGAAGCAAAGTAAAAGGGATGGGAGACTTAGCTGGAAATGTCCTCAGGAGGGCTGCATTAAAATGAACACAAATGGAGCTGTTAATTGTAGGAATGGAAAGGGCAGTGCACGAGAGATCTTTAGGAACTGTGAAAGGGATTACGATCTAGGTGGCGATGGATTGCTTAAAGTTAGTCAACTTGGTGAATGGGGGTTGATGACAATCATTCTTGGGTTGAAGTGATCCAGGAATGCAAGAGCAGCATGAGGGGATTAAATGATATTAGCATGAGACACATACAGGGAAACTAATAGGTGTGTTGACATGTTGGCCTGTAATGGGTCAAGGTGTTGGGGCAGGGACAGTTGAGCTCAGGAGTCCTGCAGAGGTAGAGAAGTAGATCAGAATTGAGGTTGAGGGTGTGGACTAGTATCGGAGAGTTGAGCAGGTAGGGGTAGAGCCTTGAGGGTTGGTTTATTTTTCTTGTTTTTTTATATTTTACTTCTGCTTGTTACCCACAGAAAAAAAAAATGGAATTGCTGATTCCCCTCAAAAAGTGACTTTCTCTGTCAAGTTGATTCCGGGCTTTCCTCTCTTTTAAATTTATTTTCTAGATTTATAAAAGTTTTAGCCAATTTAAAATTATTCAATATCAAAATACTTATTTTGTCATATAAGATTTTATGTAATTAATGTATGATTCATTTAATTCATATAGTATTATTTAGTGCGTAAAATTCTGTCAACGTGATAATAAACAATTTGGAGAGAGTGGAATGCTAGAATATTCCCAGCTCAAACAATTGCTACTTCTCTCTCTCTCTCTCTCTCTCTCTCTCCCCCCCCCCCCCGCCCCCCACCCCTACTCCACTTCACCATATTTAAGCTCTTCATGATCAGGTATGCAGTTTTCTTCCACGATCAGGTACGCAGTTTCCTTCTCTCTCTCTCTCTCTCTCTCTCCCCCCACCCCCACTCCACTTCATCAGATCTATCCACCGAAAACCTACATCTCGTTGGAAAAGCCAGATCCGTCCCTTGAAATCCCAGATCTGACTCCATTTCTCTCTCCCCTGCTTTCTCTGACTCCTCTCTTTCTCCTCTCTCCTTATCCGGCTTTTTCTCACTCCTCTCTATCCATTTCCCTCTTCCTGCTTTCTCCGGCTCCTTCTCTCTCTCTCTCTCTCTCTCTCTCTCTCTCTCTCTCTCTCTCTCTCTCTCCCTCCTCGCTGATCTAGGTTGATCTCTCTCTATTCCGGTTGGCACTCCCCTCTGCCGGTCTCCATTTCTCAGGGGATCGTGTTGTTGTTGTCGGTATTATTATTATTTTTTATTAATGTAACATATATTACTATAAATTTAAAGTTATTAAAATTTGAAGGATTCTAATTATTATTATTATTATGTTTTATCAGTAAAATATATAATTTTTTTTATTTCGTTTTACATATTATTTTTAAAAGAACTCCGCCGTTCCGTTTCCAAGTCCATGTAAAGAAATAGAGTTGTGGTAGATTGAGAGACAATATAAAATTTCTTGTTAGAAAAAAAAAAACAAATATAGAATAAAAGGACTCTAGGGCGTTGAATAGAAGTGACATGCCATATCGCGGCCTAGATATGGTATTATATAAATAAGGGTTCTTACATTTATGTAGACGGATACAGATAAAAAAGTTAATTCATGAAAACAGGATTCGTTTCGCTACTTAAAACATATGATTTTTAACCAATAAATTAGAATAGATATTAGAAATAATAAATAGATAAACAATTAATATCACATGTTTTTAAGAAACTAAGTAGACAAGGAAGTAATTAAAATAGTAGAGATTTATAATCATAAATTTTGATACCTAGATAGAGATAAAATTAAAAATGTAGTACGACTAATTATACATAAAGATTTTCAAGAGAATGTAGTGGAGATAAGAAGGAATGAAGATAAAATTTTGCTTGTCAAGCTAGTTAATGGAGAATATATAATTAATATGGTCAGTGTGTATGTATCCCAAACAGATGTAGATGTAATTAGGCAAAATCAATTTTAGGAAAATTCAGATGAATTTATATAATTCACACTTAATGGAGAGATATTATCTATCGGAGGACTCTAAATAGACATGTAAAAGAAAATAATGAGAAATTTGAAGTTATACATGGAAATTTTGACTTTGATAGTAGGAATGAAACGGGAGGTACTATCTTAGAGTTTGACACAATATTTTAATTTGATACTCGTAAACACATTCTTCAAGAAAAAGTTGCATAGTCACATATAAAAATGGGTCGAATATTAGTCAAATAATTTTCTTTCTCACCATGAGGGATGATGGAGTGACCTGTAAAGATTATAAAGTTATAACAGAAGAGAGTGTAATAACTCAATATAGGGTGTTAGTTTTAGAGACACATATGCCTGAAAGACAAGAAGGATTGCTCATATGTGAAACAAAAAATTAAGTAGTGGAATCTGAAAAGAAACGAACGTGGGTTAACTCAACTGAATGTGGGGTTGAATACCCTTAACCATGATCGAGATTTGACTCCCGTTGGAAGTATCGAGCCCTCATGTGTATGTAGCGTTCCCCGTTGAGAGACCGGTCTGGATTAGTCGGGGCAAAACTCTGGATACAGGGCGGTGTCTAAAACATGGTATAAAAAAAATCTGAAAAGAAAAAAAATTATACTTTTAGAGATAAATTAATTCAAACAACAATTTGATCCGCCAATGATGATTTAGAAATAATATGGAAAGAGATCTCTAATAATATTAAGAGAATAGGTAAGGAGTTTCTTAACGTATCTAAGAGCGGGCTCCAATAGGTAAAGAGTTATGGTGACGCAATGAAAAAATACAAATTGTTATACAAATCATATGAGAGTATTATATGAATCTTAAAAGTAATAGAAATAGTAATACATTTGAAAAATATAAGAGTGTAAAAAAAGAAGGGAAGAAAATTATTCACGAATTAAAAAGTAAAGTTTATAACCAATTATACAAAGATTAGAAATTAAGAATGGAGAAAAAGATATTTACATAGTTGCCAAATGAAGGGAGAGGAAAAGAAAAGATTTAAATGGCGTTATGTGTATTAAAAGTGAAACAAATAATATATTTGTAAAAAATGAGAACATAAGAAAGCGACGGAAGAATTATTTTAATAATCTCTTTAATATTAAATGTACAAAAGATGTCGATAATATCACGATACCTGTAGAAAAGATCAATAAAGACTTTAAACGTAAAATTTGGTCACATGGAGGAAAGGAGGGCTTAAAAAGAATGAAAAATAATAAAACCATAAGATCCAATAGTATTCTTATTGAGGTGTGAAAATATTTTGATAAATTTAGAGTAATAATGTTAACCAAATTTTTTAACAAAATCTGATAAATTAAGAAAATGTCTCAATTATAGAGGGAGAGTATATTTGTACCACTATATAAAAATAATAGAGACATATAAGATTACTCTAATTATAAAAAAATTAAACTTATGAGTCATATTATAAAATTATGGGAGAGAGCGATGGAGTATAAATTGTAATTAGAGACAAGTATCTCCGAATCAATTTACATCTATGTCGGTACAATTTTATTTATTAAAATATTTGATAGAGATTTTTAGAGTATAGAATAGAGACTTATATATGGTATTATATATGATATTCATTGACCGGTATATAATAAAGTTCATAGAGATGTATTGTAGCGGACATTGATGAATAAGGAAATCTTTTTAAAATATATTAATCTCGCTAAACATATTTATGAGGGAATTATTATCAATGTAAGAATTTACAGAGATTTCAGTGATATCTTTCCAATTAATATTGATTTTTATTAAAATTCGGCATTAAGTCTCATTCTTTTTGCTATAGTTATAGATGAAATTATAAACAATATTAAAATGAAATACCATGGTATATATTTTTTGTAAAAAATACAATGTTGGTAAATGAAACGAAAGAGGGTATTGGTGATAAATTAGAGTTATAGATGATCATATTGAAATTTAGAAGATTTAGATTGAGATAGTAAAAAACTGAGTATATAATTTGTATGTCTAGTATTAATAATCGGAATAATAAAAAAACGATTAAGTTAGGAGGAAATGATGTACTAAAAAGTGAACGTTTTTAGATATTTTGGTTCAATCATCCAAAACGATGGCAATATAAATGAAGATACGAATCATAGTATTCAAGTGAGTTGAATGAATGGAGAAGAATATATGAAGTTTTTTGCAATCGCATAATACCATTGCATTTGAATGGGAAGTTTTATAAAATAGTAGTAAGATCTACATTATTGTATGGTATCGAGTATTGGGCCATTAAACCACAACAAAAATATAAAATTATTGTAATTGAAATAAAAATATTTTGGTGCATATATGGTAAAACTAGAAAAAATAAAATTAAAAATAAAGAGATACGTACTAAGTTATGAATTGATTCAATTGTTGATAAAATATAAGAGTATCGGCTGAGATAGTTTGTATATGTGCAACGAAAACACATAGACGCACCAGTTAAAAATGAGTTCAATTGTGGATAAAATATAAGAAATTTAGTGAAATGTGGGGGTAAACCGTTGAAATTTTGGATATAAGTTTTCCGTGAGGAAATGATATTTAAGAATTTAGTTAAAAAGATAGCATTAGATAACAATGAGTGACGTAAAAGAATTCTAATAAGTTAAATCAACCCACTATTCATTTTAAGCTTCTATAAACCTTTTTTTTATTTTTTTATTTTTGTCTTTTAATTAATCGATTCCAAATTTTGAAATTAAGATTTGGATTGTTATTATGGTGGCACCAGTGGTATTATTTTTTTTTTTTGTTCCTTCAAACATTAATAATTAGAATTGATTTGTAATTGTTTCAAAGAAAAATCTCAAGCCCATGGATTTTGCAACATTGAGATCGTGGGCTTATTGGACCTAGTCCATTTTGATTAGTAACTAGTATTATTATTATTATTATTATTATTTTGTTTTCACGATTAATAAAGCTAAGATCTAACACCCTTTCCTTTTTTAAAGCAATAAGTCTAGTCATACTTGGTCCACCCTTGCAATTATAATATTTGGGCAAGGATTTTCTAATTTTTTCTTATATAACATTAATGGTTGTTAGATCATTATTTTAGGGCTTTTGATTTAGGCCCAGTGTTTCCCCTAATTGCGCTCAAGTACTTTGTAAACCTCGTTCCAGTCAAATCCCGTTCGCATACATTCCGGGGAATTTCTGGGAATGGGGCTACAGGAGGGATGAGAGGGAGATAAAGTCGAGAAAATTACACAAACACATGTCTAACAATGCACCAACCATAGGCTTCTCTCTTGGTCTATGGCATCAAACGCATCAAAGGTCGTTCTTGGCCTTCCCTGTTCGAGGTACGCATTTCTTTCTCATTTCATTTCATTTTTTTTTTTAATTTTTTAGAATTTACATTTTTTTTTGAATTCATGATACATTCTGTGAATAACCCTTATGGGAATTCAAATTTTGGGGTTTGCTTCAGTTATTAGAACTATAAAATTAAGGGGGATTCTTCGTTGAATACCTAATTTACTTGGTACTCTGACCAATTATAATACAAAATTCTTCTTTTAAGGAGCCAGAAACCTTGCAGAATTTAAGGAAAGTATGCGATTTCATATTGAAAAATCAATTACTTTTCTGCTTTAACAAAGTGATTCTGTTTGTGATGAGCCTACAAGCAGCGGTAAGAGGGTAATTATATATCTGTTATCACCTTGGTTTCAAACCAACCTCCGAATAATCAACCAAGTAACCTTTAGCAATTGCCAAGGAACCACCAAGCAAAGAAAACTATAAAAAAGGGGCTATCAACAACTTACTAACTTATGTAGTGCAAATTATTTGGTGGGCCAAAGATAGGAACCTCATATGCACAAAATTACAAATTATTTCCTTATGATTGAATAAAATTGGGGAAGGGAGTATATAGGCCCGGACCACCAGATAATCCCTCCTTATCGAGGAGTAGGATTACCTTAACCTAGTTTTTTGTAGTTTTCAACCACTTTGTATTGTCAAATAGGTTCAAGCTTTTAGGGAGTTGAATGCACCCAAGATAGGACGATGTGCAAGCTTTTCCAACTGGTATTGAATTTTGTCTTTGCAAACTTGTATTTTGAATTTTCTAACTTTAATAAGAAGTACTTTCGGTTATAAGTTTCTCTTTGGAATGAAGTTCTCGGTCTAGAGGCAAGCGAAAAGACCCTTCACTCAAATTTGAAAACAGTATCACTGGTCCTCATTTCATATTTTAAGCTTGTTATACTGTTTATTTATAGAGAATCATTTCGTAGGCTATACTGCTTTGCACTATAATTTTGTTACACGGATGCTTATAGAAATGAGCATTATTCTCCATATCAAGTCCATGTTGGCCTGGTAGTTTGGACCAGGACTCCACAATTCCTGTGTCCCCATCTGTGCATCATAGGTAGTTACTATCTCTATTTGCTTTCTGGAAATGGGAAAGATTAGGGTTTTGGAGCCTCATAAATTCCCTCCAACACACTTGACTCTCGATTTGATGGCCTCATAGCAAGGCTTAAACAATTTGGATATTATCGGGTTCCATTGAAATTTTATGGTTTTGTGATTTGGAAAAAAATGTACTAATCAGCAGGTGCTTGACATGACAATGGTAATGTTTATCCGACTGGTCTTTTTATGATTCCAATCTACACATCAATACTATGATGCAGAGTCTGGGAATATTTGAAAGCTTGTTATAGTTAAGAAAGAAACCTGATATGTCTTACTAATGTGCTCAGCCAGATCATCTGCTGGGTTGTTGTCTGACTCCACACTCTAAGAATCTCATTCTCAAGCCTGGTTCATTTATTAAGAATCAATGTTGAACTCTTATCATCTAATACATCAATTCACACATCTCTGGGAGTGAGATTTATTTTAGTTTGGAAACTTGTCTCATCAAATTGAGCTAGAGAGAGAGAGAGAGACTTTGTCTTGTTGGCCGATATATAAACTCTAATAAGCATAGTCATTTACTAGAACACCAATTCCTGCCTCATTGCTGGAAAGAAAACTTGCATATGTTGTTACATTTTCCATGCCTGTTAATGTCCTATTTTTTTTCCCCTATTTTATGAAAGTCGTCTGTGGATTGATGCGGCTTGTAAGGTCCCAGATCCTACTACAATTAAAGTGGTGGAAAATTTTTACAGGGAAATATATGCAGTAGATGGAATAACCGACGTCAGGTTTCCAGAACATTACCCCATTTCAAGACTGCTAGGTATACTTCTTGATCTTTTTCCGTGAAGCTCAATTTCCTGTCTTGTATTTTCATTTTTACGTTGGATCTCACATTCTGCCAGTCCATCTTTCACAGTGGGAGCATTGGATAGGGCTATCTCCGATTGCCTAATGAGCTAACCTTGATCTTATAATTCAAATTGCTTTATTATTCTGCTAGTTTCTGTCAAAGATATATAGATATTCTCGTGTGTTTAGAATCTGTGCTTGTCCTTAGATGCCTTGTTCAGAAAATTCTATCATTCATTTTAGAGACTTCATCCTTTACATAGGCTGTGTTGAGGTGGTTGGTTGTGTTAAACATGAAGAATTAGAATGTTGGGAGGAGGTACCTGAAGGGGCGAGCACAATCTTGAACCTTTTCTTTTGTTTTCTTTCCTCCTGATATAATCATGACAACACCTGTAATCAACTAGTCTTAACACATCTGTGTTGAACTTGCATGATTGTAATCTTACTCCCTCCCTTTTTTTAAAATAATAATTAGGTAAGGCTAGAAGGACAAACTGATTTCCGCTGTCTATGTGAGCAACCCCAGGTCCACATTTCACATTGTTTAAAGTTTGTGGAAGCAGATTATATGGTCTGAAAATACAATATTTTCTTATGTTTCACTTTTGCTTTTGGTCAGAAATTAGTTGTTCCATTTGAGATGCCTGGTCATGAAGGTGTTTATAACTTGGAGAAAAAAGTAAGATCGGCACTCGGATAAGAAAACCCAAATGAGTTTTTTGGGCTCCTTTGCCTGTTAAGTTTCAGCTTCCAAATTGATGAGATCCTTTCTCTTTGAAGCCTGGTTCTCTTACCTCAAAATTTAACGGCTCTGTAGCATCTGATTTGAAAAAGTCAGAAGGTCAAATGCCACAATAGCTAGTGCAATAGCAGCAGCCAGACAGTTTTCCGGAGCAGAATAGCGGTTTAGTGTATAGAGTCCATGAAATTCCATTTCCAAAAGAACAAGGGACAGTAAATCCAAGGAAGGATTTTCAGAGGCTTGAAGAAAAATAAGACAATCCTGCAACAGATAACAAAGTTGGCTTTGGAGGAGATCAACTGTAGTTTGAAGCTTTGCTTTTTTGCTGTCATTGAAGTGCTTCAGGGTAATCTTTCCCTGACTTTTCTTTTTCTGCAATTGCTTTCCTTTTTGGGGTCGGCGGATGTAAACGTTTGTTGTTTGAGGGACATGGAATTTAAACCCTAGACCTATCGCGGGTCAACTGGCTATGTGGTCTTCTTTTCCTATCTTGTACTTCTCTTATCAAGAAGTGCTTTAGTTTCTAGATTCGGGTGTCCTATGATGCATGCAGTAAATTTAAGAAAGCAAAGTCAGTTTGAAGGGAAAGGAGACAGCAGTAAGAGACCATATATGTGGTGTGAAAGAAAGCATATTTTTAGTAGAGTGCTACAACCATGTCAGTATCTCGAGGCCAACTAAGAAGAGGTCTTTCATTAATATGAATGCTTGGATTGATGACATTGATTTTTCCAAGAAAAAGGCTGTTGCATACAATGAAAGTTCTGGTAAATACAACAAATATGAAGATTATGAAAAGGGGAGTAAAGGGATCCTCAATTTTTTTGATCTTGTTAAAAGAATACCTCTCTCCCAAAATGAATTAATGAACTAAATTAATACATTTAATTTTAGATTTAGAGAGAAAAAATTAATATTTACATAAGAGAAAATTAATGCTTTTAATTTGAAAAAATTGAAGAATTTAAATTGAATTGATTTTTTTATATATATACATAAAACCAATAAATTAATTTTAGAGAGGATCAAAATTAGATTGGTCTTTTCGGAAAGCGAAACTTGATATATATATATATTTTTTTTAAAAAAGGGAATTTGTATTTTGTTTATTTTTCAGAAAGAGGAAATTATTAGATATCTACAGGGTTCAAAATTTGCCATTGTAAATATTAAATTTGTATTTGACTTGAGATTGTCTCTGAAAGAAAAGAGTGGGTGAGAATGGTTCAGGATGGTTTAGGATGGATGCCACAAACTTCTGTGACACCTAAGACCGCGATTGCTACATCATGTGCCCATGCAGCCTGCGGGAAGCATTTGAGAAATGAAAATGCTTGTATATCTGTGGTTTGCACCATGGGAGATATGATGATTAATGTTGCTCAAAGGTCTCACTTTAACCTGGCACAATTGCTCAATGGTCTCGTTTATAGTTGTTGGCCATAGGGCTGGTAGCTTCATTTGGCTAAGGGCCGGGGCACAAGGGTCCAAATACCATCCAGGTGCAAAGGGTGGTTTCATATTGTATGAAAAAATTAATATTAGATTAACTATGACAGAGGGAAAGAAAAAATGAAAAAGACAAGTCAAATATTTGCGGGGATGTAGGGACTTACATTAAGAAGCATACGGGGGGCATGTTCATACACTAGCGCCAAATACAAAAGGAACGTCCTGGATACCGCTCAGCTAGAGCTATCACCATGGACAAAAGCAAAAGCTAGGGCAGTACGGTACCCTATTGCTTTAAATGATTCCATATGATGCGAAGGCATATTCTCATCTCACTCAGGCGAGACTATTAAAGAAATTTAACACTTTATTATTAGAACCACGAGATATTGATATTATTTTACATTTGATTGGGTCCGAAGAAGATTTGATATGTTCTGCTCTTAGTACCAATTGAAACTTTTGTATTCATTTCAAATATCATTTTAAAAAAATCAAAAAATATTAATTTTTTATTTTATTATCTGTACTAAAAGATGATAAATTTAATTTTTAAAAAGTAATTTAATTAATAAATATTAATTTTATTTAGATTATGGTTGTGAAAAATTTTTTCCTTAATTCTCTTATAATGATATTAAAAAGATACTTGTAAAGCCAAGGTTGTCCGCCCATTACCCCACCAGCCACCCCATTTTTGTCCATTGGTAAGACCATGCAAGGGCACTTCTGTCCCCGGTCTCATCATGGTTTCAATTCCTCCAACCCTGACGAACTGAAGGGCAAATCAAGAGCAAAGTGGGTCTAATCTCTTTGTTTTCCAGTTTTTTCCTTTTCAAAAATTCACATCTATCTCATGGCTTCGTCAAGTGGTTTCTTGAAAGGTGCAAAATCATGTTTATCCAATAATCATGATCTGACAAGACATGTGTCAAACAATTAGGTTTTAACCATTTTCCCAAATGACATGCAACTTTAATTCTCACCTAATCAGTCTGTGATCCAGTAAAAGTCACTATCCCATGTGGGAAAACGAGAAACGCCAGTGTCGGCATGGACTCCCACTGATCGTACGTACTACAAAATCAAACCCAATCTCAACTAAAAAATAATTTCACAAAAAATTATTAAATATACTAACCGATCAATTATACCTATTTATACTCTTTTTTTTTTTTATTATATCTTCACGCCCTTATGTCTGTTTATATTTTTTAATATGTTTGTTTTTAGCAACAATAAGATCGTATGCAGGGATATCTTTTTATAAAAATGATTTAATTTATAATTTTGTATTTTTAATAGAAAATCTTATTTTTAATTTTTAAAATTTAATATTTTTAGTACACATTATTTATTTATTTAATATAGAAATAAATAAAATATAAATAAATTGAAACAGTTTAAAAGCTTAACTGAAATTTTCCGGAGGAAGTACCCTTAAGTAGAGCAAGTACTCGAGTCGTCAAATTTCCTCTTAAGTCTATGATGAAGACAGGAGGAATATGGCTCTGACCTTTAGTAAAATCATCACTTTGACAAAATAATATGATCAAGCGTAAGTAGGTTTAGTCTTCTTCTAATTCTACCAATTTTCTGTCAATCCTTCCTTGATTTCTGCCAAAGACATGCACCTTACAGATTAACTAAAATTCACATTTTCCGTATGGGCCTACGGTCTTTTGATTTTTTTTTTATTATTATTAATATATAAAATTATATTTTAATTAATATAATTTGAATATCTGTGAAAATTTTATTTAAAAGATAGATTTTTTAATATAATTTTTTTTTTAATTTTAAAATTTAAAATTTAAAATTTAATTAAAAGATATAATATTTTATCTTGCTATATAAATAATTCATTATTTCGATTCTTAGAAAATTAAATAATATTTTAATAAGACAATCTGTTTTGGGATATGGTGCTCGAAATCATTTTGTTCTCTCTCTCTCCCTCCCCGTGGCAAGTAACATTTTGGTGTCTAGCTAAGATATATACTTTAGTTTACTTCCATAGAAGTATTATTTATAGTTTAATTCCAAGTGCAATCCCATAGGCCATACTTCAAAGTGAAAAAGGAACAAAAGGAAAAAGTGTATATGAAAATGCAGGGCTTACATTGATTCATAATAAGAGATATATTTGTTTACCCCGATATACATATTCTGATTATTCTTTTTTTTTTCCCCTTTTTCTTTTCTGGCCAAAGTCAAAAAAATCAAATTTTATTCGCAAGAGATAAGATACTCATCTACCTTGGGGCCTACAAGTAAAAGGCGAGACAGGTGGTCTTGGCCTGAGGGTCCAACTTTTCAACTCAAGGGCACCCTATTCAAATGACAAGGCCCCATCAGACAGATTTAATGATTCCCGCCAGCAGAACCCCATGATTGAGAAATAAAAAATTCATCTTTTTTTTTTAAACCAGCATAGGTACGCACCCCATGTTTTCTGCCAGCTGATTTGAAAGTTTGAACATAAGGTACGTACCCTAATCTTTCCCCATTAACCAATATAGATAACTGGATCCTTCCCTAGGATATTGATTTTCACTATCAGCACGTTCAAAGGCCCCCACACCCCTTTTTCTCTCCCCCGGGACCGTCTTTGCAACAGTCTCGGTCAGCTTTGGCCTGGGCCTTCTCCGCCTTGTCTCAGCCATAGTCTCTTATCCCTCGTGATTTCTATGCTCTCTTTGATGAATGTCTCATGTCTCTCAATATTATTATTTTACTTCTCCAGATATTTCTATCACTTAGCAATACTTACTTCTACTAATTTTTGGATAATTGTATATATATATATATATATGTTTATGGAATGTAATTGGATATTTGTTATATATGATACTAATGAATAATCCTTTTATGGATATTTACATTTTGCTTTGAATGTATTTAATTTTCTGATGATTAGTTAATATTTTATGTTTTCATATAATTTTATTTTAAAAATTTATTAAGTTAATAATTATAATTAAAAATGAATTTTAACATAGGTGATATTAATTAAAATTAATAAATTAATTATGAGATATGCACTGCTCACTCCCCAAGTAAATAAGCTTTACGGTCTGTGTCTTCATGTGTGGAATGAGGCGTGTCCAGCTAATGTTGCTCACTTTACAGTTAATGACCTCTTTGGCCTCTTTTTTTTTTTTTTTTTTTTTTATAAAATTCAATTAATTTTTTTAAAGGAAATGATAGTGACTTTCTCTTAGTACTATCCTAAAATTTTCACTACCGTAAAATATTATGACTAATTGCCCATTAAAAATCAATTTATAACGATAATTTTGTCAAAATATTACAGTGATGCAAAACTATTTCACTCGTGAATAATATTTTTTTAATAAAAATTTTATAATGTGCGTGAGCATCAATATTTATGAAAACTAATGTTACCATTTAAAGGTCTCTACCGACAACCTTATTTTACCATGTTGTAATATTAAACCTTGAAATGATAATATTAAGGATTGTCAAGTAAAAATATGAACGGTGGTATCAGATTCTCAAAAGGTAACGTGAAGAATTTGATTGGAAACTTTATCTTGGGACCCATTTAGCGACGGCACGTGGCAAATTTAAATATGGGAAATAATTAATAGTTCTCCAAATCCATTTCTAGGGGTGGATCCTTTTCGTCATCCTGCATATAAATAAGGTCTCATCCTTCTGCTTCAGTGTCCTTAAACCAGAAATATGTCACCGACACACTTGCTACTGCTAACTTTAGGGGTGGTGGTGTTACTCACCACACCCACTCTTGCGCGGTATAATGAGCGCAATACCGTGTTACTCACCACAGCCTCTTTTGCGCGGTACAATGAGCCCAATCCCAAGAAGCCACCACTGGAGAAGCCTCCCATTCTAGAACCACCACCTAAGGTGGAGAAACCACCACCAAAGATAGAGAAACCACCTCCAGAGGTAGAGAAGCCACCTCCGAAAATAGAGAAACCACCTCCATATGTTGAGAAGCCACCACCAAAGGTAGAGAAACCTCCTCCCAAGGTAGAAAAGCCACCGCCTGAGGTGGAAAAACCACCACCTAAGGTTGAGAAGCCTCCACCAGAAGGAGAGAAACGACCACCAAAGGTAGAGAAACCTCCTCCCGAGGTAGAGAAGCCACCGCCTAAGGTGGAAAAACCACCACCGAAGGTTGAGAAACCTCCACCAGAAGGAGAGAAACCACCTCCAAAGGTAGAGAAACCACCTCCGTATGTTGAGAAGCCGCCACCAAGGGTTGAGAAACCCCCTCCGAAGGTAGAGAAGCCACCGCCTGAGGTGGAAAAACCGCCACCGAAGGTGAAACCACCTCCAAAGGTAGAGAAGCCACCTCCGTATGTTGAGAAGCCACCACCAAAAGTTGAGAAACCTCCTCCGAAGGTAGAGAAGCCACCGCCATATGTTGAGAAGCCACCACCCAAAGTAGAGAAACCTCCTCCAAAGGTAGAGAAGCCACCGCCTGAGGTGGAAAAACCACCACCGAAGGTTGAGAAACCTCCACCACAAGGAGAGAAACCACCTCCAAAGGTAGAGAAGCCACCTCCATATGTTGAGAAGCCACCACCAAAGGTTGAGAAACCTCCTCCAAAGGTGGAGAAACCGCCGCCTAAGGTGGAAAAACCACCACCGAAGGTTGAGAAACCTCCACCCCAAGGAGAGAAACCACCTCCAAAGGTAGAGAAGCCACCTCCGTATGTTGAGAAGCCACCACCCAAAGTAGAGAAACCACCTCCAAAGGTAGAGAAGCCACCTCCATATGTCGAGAAGCCACCACCAAAGGTTGAGAAACCTCCTCCAAAGGTAGAGAAACCGCCGCCTAAGGTGGAAAAACCACCACCAAAGGTTGAGAAACCTCCACCATATGTTGAGAAGCCACCGCCAAAGGTTGAGAAACCTCCCCCGAAGGTAGAGAAGCCTCCACCGAAGGTAGAGAAGCCACCTCCATATGTTGAAAAGCCACCGCCAAAGATTGAGAAACCTCCTCCGAAGGTAGAGAAGCCACCGCCTAAGGTGGAAAAACCACCACCGAAGGTTGAGAAACCTCCACCTAAAGTCGAGAAACCACCTCCAAAGGTAGAGAAGCCTCCACCGAAGGTAGAGAAGCCACCTCCATATGTTGAGAAGCCACCGCCAAAGGTTGAGAAACCTCCTCCGAAGGTAGAGAAGCCACCGCCTAAGGTGGAAAAACCGCCACCGAAGGTTGAGAAACCTCCACCAAAAGTCGAGAAACCACCTCCAAAGGTAGAGAAGCCTCCACCGAAGGTAGAGAAGCCACCTCCATATGTTGAAAAGCCACCGCCAAAGATTGAGAAACCTCCTCCGAAGGTAGAGAAGCCACCGCCTAAGGTGGAAAAACCACCACCGAAGGTTGAGAAACCTCCACCTAAAGTCGAGAAACCACCTCCAAAGGTAGAGAAGCCTCCACCGAAGGTTGAGAAGCCTCCTCCATATGTTGAGAAGCCACCGCCAAAGGTTGAGAAACCTCCTCCGAAGGTAGAGAAGCCACCGCCTAAGGTGGAAAAACCGCCACCGAAGGTTGAGAAACCTCCACCGAAGGTTGAGAAACCTCCACCAAAAGTCGAGAAACCACCTCCAAAGGTAGAGAAGCCTCCACCGAAGGTAGAGAAGCCACCTCCATATGTTGAGAAGCCCCCGCCAAAGGTTGAGAAACCTCCTCCGAAGGTAGAGAAGCCTCCACCGAAGGTAGAGAAGCCACCTCCATATGTTGAGAAGCCTCCACCAAAGATTGAGAAACCCCCACCAAAAGTCGAGAAACCACCTCCAAAGATAGAGAAGCCACCGCCCAAGGTGGAGAAGCCCCCGCCCAAGGTAGAGAAACCCCCTCCAAAGGTAGTAAAACCACCTCCACGCTACACGCCTCCCCCTTACGGTCAAGTTGCATGAGAATGAAGCATATCCTCCCTCTCAAATGCCATCTTCCTAACCATTAAGTTGCAACTTTGATCAGTTTTTGCATGAACCAGCCAGCGTATCTAAGTCGTGTGATTAAGTTCTTAGCCGATGCCTACTTATTTCTGCCACTTTCTGTATGTAGTGATTTCCAAATGTGTCATAAATGTAGTGTGTTATCCGGGTAACTTCTTGTTGGCAACTTATGCGCACGGATGTTCATCTAGCTATTTTAATCTAGTATCAGTTCTGTCCCTTCTATAAAATGCAGATGGTGCAAACCTATCTCTTTGGATTTAATAACATAGCCACTTGAAAAAATAAAGAAATCCCTGCTGACTATTTTCACTTCGACATTAACATCCAAAAAGAGTAAGTGAAGCGACGAAAAAATAAATGGCAAAATGGGTGATAAAAATAATGATCTGTTGAAATCATTTTGAGCGGAACTCATCAGGTTTTGTTGCGTCATTGCAACAGTGGTGCTTTGCTCATGAATTGTATAATTAAGAAACCAGCTTAAATTAAATTGGCAAAATCAATCTACTGATATTTTTTACCATTCTTTGGGTTTATCCATGAGATTGATAATTGCTGAATTACTATTCTGATGAGAGAATTTCAAAGAATGATCCGCAGTCATTAAATAACAATCTAATACCACCAACTCTGCCGGTGGATGGTCACTTGAGAAAGTGTGATTGATATTATCCAAAATTGATGCTCATTCTTAAATGAGGTTATTGATGTATAAACATAATTCACATTGTCAGTCTGATGCCCGAAATCCTGTATAGATTTTGATGTAGTAACCAAAAAGTTTGGAGTTTCATGCAGGAACAAAATCACAGAAAGGTATGGGTTGCCATGGTTTGCACATGTGGGGGTCAAATAATTGATGGGAACTTATCAAATTGACTGAAGAAGATGTGGGGGCACAATCTAACCATACAATTGTTTCAAGATCAGAACAAAAGACTTCAAGCATTTCACCAGAGTGGTACCTTGAAAACGAGCCAAACAGATGACACAAAACTGGAGTCTTTGTCATCCTTTCTGGCCCCCGGTCTGGGATCAGTAAATGATCTTTATTTTATTGAGGTGCAGGACCACAAGTCCACGGTTGGCCGCGAAAAAAACAAAAATTAGGACATTGTGGTCTTCATTGCCATACATTTCTTTTGTTTAGTTCTCTTGCAAGATCATGCAGGCCATGCAACCATGTCTTGCTCAAACTTAAGCAAAGATAAAATCTTGGGATCTTGGACAAACTGTCTATGCATTTGAATAAGTGAATCCAGTTTTCGTGAAAATTCACCAAATGTGTCGGCAAAGATTTTTTTTTTTTGGACAATGAAAATTGAGATCTGGCCTCATTGTCAGCACTCAAAGTTCTGTATCTCCTAAACAAAGTTTCAGGATGGAGGCCTGCCAATATCCCAATCTTGCCACATGTTGACAAGTTCTACTTATTGCTATTTCTCACTAAAGGCCTCCATGGATCTCAGAAATGTTCTAAAGATTTCACTTTACTAGATGTTTAGCACAAATAGTGTAGAGGATAACTTCCATGTGAGTCCATTAAATTTTTCTGAGTGCCCACATTAATTGGTCATTCAATCTAGACTTTAAAGATTGGGCAGGGTGGTCCTATAAAAGTACACTCTATAGCTGCAGAAACATCACAGATATATTAAAGCAAAAATGTTCATTATATTAAAAAAAGAAAACCAAAAATGTTCATCATTATGGTCTCTTTTTCCATTATTAGACCGGAAAATAATTCTATTATGACAACCCAAAGAAGCATCATTTCCTCATCTATGCAACTCTCAAACTCTAAGAAGCACTTAAGGCCTAATCTACCAAGAAGGATAACATCACTCTACACCGCAAAAATGCAAAATGAGAAGTATTTCAAACCATAAACATGGAATATAAGGAAGTACACTTGCATCTTTGCTCTTGTTTGTTGGTCGTGTTTTTCGAATTCACCTGGATTTTTTTCTCTCTTCTTTGGGTGCATGTGCAATGCGGGCAGCAAATTTCAGAAATAACAAGCAGCTTGATTGAACGATATTTAACTAGTTGCACATCCTAATATAGTTATGTAGATGAGGAAGCAGGACAATAACAGAGAGTAAAACAGTCAAAAAGTGACCACACATTCTCAGCTTAACTCAATCTAAGATGCAGGCACGAAAGTGACCTTGCGCATCTCTTTAACAATAATTTTATACTTACAAAATGCACCAAGAACTGTCCATACCAGTTGATCCACCCTTGAGGTTGTGGACAGTGGCAACATATTTTGCCCAAGGTAACAATAACAGAGAGTAAATAACTAGGTAAACACCCAAATATAATTATGAAGACGAGGTAACAATAACTAGGTACACACCCTAATATAATTATGTAGTTTAAGGAAGCAGGACACTAACGGAGAGTAAAACAGTCAAGGAGTGACTACACATGTTCTCAGCTTAACTCAATCTAAGATGCAGGCATGAAATAGACCTTGTGCATCTCTTTAACAATAATTTTACACTTACAAAATGCACCAAGGACCGTCCTTACCGGTTGATCCACCCTTGAGGTTGTGGACAGTGGCAACAGACTTAGCCCAAGGTAACAAGACAACAGGCCATTGCTTTGTTCATTTCCCTTTCTGCTTCTTTAGTAAACATAAAAAAGAAATGCCAATAACTTGGACATTGGTCTCTTTTAAAAAAGCTTGATCCAAGCGAGTTATGCTGGTTTTAGAGGAGGATTCATAGAACATATTCTTCCCAAACCTGATCTGATGAACTATTGCGTCATCATTCCCTTTTTCTTTTGCCACACATCATGCATTATTAGCCTGACATGCCTAATTTAACCCTTTTCGATTAACTAAGCAAGCACATTTATCTGATGACGCATGAATGGATTTGAGGCTCATTTTTGGAACTGATCATCATGATTATAAGACAATAAGGAAGACGAAGAGGAACAGTGTAAAGATTTGGCAATTTGACGTGTCAAGTTTTGAAACGGAATGCAGAACTCAGCAAAAGCTACGTGTGACAATTACAGCCTCTTGTTAATAGTAGATATATACTAATCTCTGACTAAGGATGACAGACCTCGAATCAAAACAAATTACTATTAGAGATGCAACTAAACTACCAGGAGTAACCCATTCATTGGCCTATTTATAAATCTCAAACAATCAACGTGGGGTTTGAAATGTTGAGAATTAAACCAAAATTTATGATGGCTTTTAGACTCCCTAGATAATACCTCCAAGTTTTCCTAAGTGTCTCTTAGTTATTTGAATTTCTTTTATGTTTTTCAAGAATAGCTTTTAGGATTCTGAAATTGCATTAATAAGGTTTGATATAAAACTATAGTTGTTTGAAGTGATTATGTACTACAAAAAAAACGTGAGAAACAAAAAGTGTAAGATTTTTATTCTCTTGCTTAGCCATCTTGCATTCCCCACCATTATTTTATTTTTTTTCAACAAAGTGGTATAAGAGCTTGAAAAAAAATGTCAAATGGAGTATTGTCATTTCCAGTTCCTCGTCTCACCAAAGATAACTATGAAAATTGGTCCATCCAAATGAAAGCTTTGCTCGGCTCTCAAGAATGTTGGGAGGTCGTAGAAAGAGGCTATGTTGAGTCTGATGATGAAGCAGCCATCACTGCAGCACAAAGACAAGCTCTTAGAGAGTCCAGAAAAAAGGACAAAAAGGCTCTCTTTCTTATTTACCAAGGTATTGATGAAGGTGCTTTTGAGAAGATTGCTCGTGCCACCACTTCTAAAGAGGCATGGGATATTCTTCATAATGCGTACAGAGGCGCAGTCAGAGTAAAAAAAATTCGCCTTCAAACACTTAGGGGCGAATTTGAATCTCTTAAAATGAAGGACGATGAATCTGTTGCTGACTATTTCACAAGAGTTATGGCTATTATGAATCAGCTACGCAGAAATGGCGAGACATTGGAGGATACTCGAGTTGTAGAAAAAATTCTACGGTCTTTGGATGCGAAATTTGATTATATAGCAGTAGCTATAGAAGAGTCTAAAGACTTGGAAAGCATGACAATAGATGAGCTGATGGGCTCACTACAAGCACATGAACAACGGCTCAACAAAACCAAGAAGGAGCCGGTGGAGGAACTACTACAATCAAAGCTCACATTGAAGGAAGAAAAAGAACCCACAGAAGGTGGTCAAATTGGAAGAGGCCGTGGACGAGGTGGAGGACAAGGCCGTGGTCAACGATTTAGAAGAGGCCGAGGTCGTGGCCGCGGTCGTGGTCGTGGCCGAGGAGAAATTTATCAAAATCAGCCAAGTAATCAAAGTCAAAGACGACGTGGCAATGGACACTCCTCAGGTGGCCAAAGGTATAACAATTCTCAAAATTATTGTTATATTTGCAAAAAACCTGGTCACTATTCATATGATTGTTGGTATAATGAGAATAATCAAGTCAAAGAAGAAGCTAACTTTGCGAATGAAGATGAGCATGTTCTTTTGCTAGCAAGCAAGGAAGATGGAGAAATTATACAAGATGGCTGGTATCTAGACACCGCAGCTAGCAACCACATGTGTGGAAAGAAAGAAATGTTTATGGAGATAGATGAAACAGTCAAAGGCCAAGTATCATTTGGTGACAAATCAAAGGTTCCAGTGGAAGGGAAAGGTAAAATTCTAATTCGTCTCAAGAATGGTAGTCATCAATTTATTGCAAATGTCTATTATGTTCCCAGCATGAAAAGCAATATACTCAGTTTGGGACAGCTTTTAGAAAAAGGCTATGCGATTTACATGAAAGATCGCACTCTCTCTATGAGAGATCATAAAAATAGGCTAATTGCGAAGGTGGAGATGGGAAAGAATAGAATGTTCTTGTTGAATATAAAAAATGAAGAAGCAAAATGTTTGACTGCATGTGTACATGATACATCATGGCTATGGCATTTGAGATTCGGGCATCTCAATTTTGGAAGTCTTAAATTATTATCACACAACAAGATGGTGTATGGCCTACCATATATTGATCATCCAAATCAACTTTGTGAAGGGTGTGTTTATGGAAAGCATTCTAGAAAAAACTTTCCCAATGAAACTTCATACCGAACAAAGAGACCATTGGAGTTATTACATTCAGATATCTGTGGTCCAATAACTCCCACATCCTTTGGCAAGCACAGGTATTTTTTAACCTTCATGGATGATTATACCAGGAAGACCTGGGTGTATTTTTTGCAACAGAAATCCGAGGCTTTCGATACTTTCAAAAAGTTTAAAGCTTACATTGAAAAACAAAGTGGCTTTTTTATTAAGGCCATGAGGACAGATCGTGGGGGTGAATTCACATCCAAGTCATTTGAATCATTTTGTGAAGATCATGGCATTCGGCGTCCTTTAACTGCTCCATACTCCCCACAGCAAAATGGTGTCGCCGAGAGGAAGAATAGAACCATCCTTGATATGGTTAGAAGCATCATCAAAAGCAAGAATTTGCCAAAAGAACTCTGGGCTGAAGCCGTGGATTGTGCTGTCTATTTGTTGAATAGATGTCCTACAAAAAGGTTAGAAAACAAGACTCCTCAAGAAGCCTGGAGTGGGCGGAAGCCAAATGTCTCTCATTTAAAGGTGTTCGGGAGTATAGCCTATTCACATATTCCAGATCAAAGACGGACCAAGTTGGATGACAAAAGCAAGAAATTCATTTTCATCGGGTATGACACTAGATCCAAAGCCTATAAGTTATTTGATCCTGAAAATCATATTTTTGCATGTGAGTAGGGATGTACAATTTGATGAAGAAGGCTTGTGGTTTGAAAATTCAAAAGTCCATGAAAGCCATGAAAATGAGACTGCACAACTGGAAAATAGAGCTTTTTCACCATCATCACCATCCTCTTCTTCAAGTCCTACAGCATCACCCTCATCTGAAAATGATCCAAGAGCACAAAAGAAAAGGAGTTTAAGAGACATTTATGAACAAACAGATGAGCTTCACCTCGTTTGTTTACTTGCAGAAGCTGAGCCTATTGCATTTGAAGATGCAGTTCAAGATGAGAACTGGAGAATTGCAATGAATGAAGAAATTGGAGCCATTGAGAAGAATCAGACATGGCAACTAGCTACTCTTCCAAAAGGCCAAGAAGCAATAGGAGTAAAATGGGTGTATAAAATGAAAAAGAATGCAAGAGGAGAAGTAACAAGGTATAAAGCTCGTCTAGTCGCCAAAGGCTACAAACAAAGAGCTGGAGTGGACTATGATGAGGTATTTGCTCCTGTTATTCGTATGGAAACTATCAAAATGATTATTTCAATTGCAGCTCAAAACAAATGGAGCATTTTCCAAATGGATATTAAATCAGCATTCTTGAATGGCATTTTAGAAGAGGAAGTATATATTGAACAACCCGAGGGGTATATCAAGAAAGGCCATGAAAGCAAAGTGCTAAAATTGAAAAAGGCACTATATGGCCTCAAACAGGCACCAAGGGCCTGGAATGCCAGAATTGATGTTTTCTTTAAAGCTAATGGTTATGTTCAGTGTCCATATGAGCATGCACTTTACATGAAGATAAGAAATGAAGATATCTTGCTTGTCTGTCTGTATGTGGATGATCTTGTTTTCACAGGGAATAATTCTCACATGTTTAAAGAACTCAAAGCCTCTATGGTTAAGGAGTTCGAGATGACAGATATGGGGCTCATGTCTTATTTCCTTGGCATAGAAGTGAAGCCAGGTAATGATGGGATATTTATCTCTCAAGAAACTTATGCAAAAGAAGTGTTGAAAAAGTTTGAGATGGAAGATTGCAAGCCAGTCAATACACCAATGGAATGTGGTGTTAAACTTTCAAAGTATGATGAAGGAGCAACAGTGAATTCGACCTACTTCAAGAGCTTGATTGGAAGCTTGAGGTATTTAACATGTACTGGACCAGATATTCTGTACAGTGTTGGTATAGTAAGTCGATACGTGGAGGAGCCGAAATCTACACATCTTAAAGCTGCCAAGAGAATACTTCGCTACATCAAGGGTACTTTTTTTCATGGTTTACATTATTATTCATCTGATGATTTTTTGCTCAAAGGCTATTCAGATAGTGATTACGGGGGAGATATCGATGATAGAAAAAGCACTACAGGATTTGTCTTTTTCTTGAGTGATACTGCATTTACATGGGTATCTAAAAAACAACCAAATATTGCTCTTTCTACTTGTGAAGCAGAATACATGGCGTCATCTTCGTGTGTTTGTCATGCTATATGGCTAAGGAGTTTGCTTAAGGAGATTCATTTTCGTCAAGAAGAAATTACACCAATTCATGTTGATAACAAAGCAGCCATAGATCTGTCAAAGAATCCTGTTTATCATGACCGGAGCAAGCATATCGATATTCGTTATCATTTTATTCGTGATCATGTGAAGAAGAAAGAAGTTAACATAACTCACATCAAGACCGGAGATCAAGTGGCTGACATATTTACCAAACCACTCAAACCTAATGTCTTCTTCAAGTTCAAGACACTACTAGGAATGGCATATGGAAGAAAATTTGGTTTAAGAGGGAGTGTTGAGAATTAAACCAAAATTTATGATGGCTTTTAGACTCCCTAGATAATACCTCCAAGTTTTCCTAAGTGTCTCTTAGTTATTTGAATTTCTTTTATGTTTTTCAAGAATAGCTTTTAGGATTCTGAAATTGCATTAATAAGGATTGATATAAGACTATAGTTGTTTGAAGTGATTATGTACTACAAAAAAAACGTGAGAAACAAAAAGTGTAAGATTTTTATTCTCTTGCTTAGCCATCTTGCATTCCCCACCATTATTTTATTTTTTTTCAACAAAGTTCTGTCCGGACAAATTGATGAAAACGGAAAATGAACAAAGTTATAACTGTAAAAAAAACATTTGATAATTTTCCCAATTGTCAAATAATGATTCCTTAAATAATGGTGAAGTTGTCACGCCAAATTGTACAGATTTTTATCAAGATTTTGTTCATCTCCCTTCTTACCCTAAACAGACAAATTACAAAATTCTGACTATCAACACAGTCTGATAAGTAACATGCCCTTTTGACACGTATAAGCCAAATGCACCAAGGAATGCTTGATATTCAATTCCATATTGCTAAGATGCAGCCATGAGTAATCAAAGTTATGTTTAAAAAAAAAAAGAAAAAAAAAAAGAAAATGAGAAAACTGACCCCATTTGATTATGCTTATACATACCAAGCTCCCTTTTATACATTCAGACCAAAATACTTTCATTTGTTGCATTTAGCATTAAGTGTTTTCAACAATAGATTAAATTTAAGTAGTAAGCTGGATGTCTCTGGTCACCAACTCAAAGAAAAAGGAAATGTGAAACATGGTACTTGTAAAGTAAACTAAAGACATCCCAACAAGCTGTTTGCATTATATAAACCTGCAATATGCACCAAAATACAAATCTTTTGATCAAAACAGGTGAAAATTGATCAGCACAGATGATGTGGGAAAGGTAGATGAATCACCTTTGCTTAGAGCTCATTGGAATTTACTTCCTGACAAGCGTCTAATACACATTCCATGTTCTTTAACAAATTCTGTGGCTCAGTTAGCGGCAATTTTTGTCCACAGTTTGTGAGATTTTCCATCTCCCATGCATGTGAGCTAAGAGCAAAGTAGGGTACATACACATTTAAGGTTGCTTACTCAAAAACACTACAATAATGGAAGCACAAATGAAAATGCTAGACAACTACTAAGAAATCAAAATAAGACAAAACTGATCACAAGAACTGC
This sequence comes from Dillenia suffruticosa, assembly GCA_033439265.1. NCBI lineage: Eukaryota > Viridiplantae > Streptophyta > Magnoliopsida > Dilleniales > Dilleniaceae > Dillenia > Dillenia suffruticosa. The sequence goes on from JAVTVX010000001.1 coordinate 16,921,384, forward strand.
CTAGGCAATCTAAAAGGTTTTCAACTCGGTGGACTCAAGTGGTATAGAGTAATTATGAAGGTTCATCTTGAGATTCAGACAAAGTCCGTTGATTACTTCAAAACCATACTATAAAAATGATTCAAATCTAATGAAATCCCATTTACCTAGAATATAGGCGTGATGAATGAGACACGTGTTGCAATAGCAGATGCCTAAAATGATTATAAAAGCTAGCTAGTTCTATTATGTTTGCATCATCAGAACTTCATTTCTACAAACTTCAGAATGTCCTCAACATCTCTTCTAGCTTTGTTCTTTGGAGTTTTGGTTCTGATTGCACCTTCTTCTGCTGATCACAGCAACATTTCCCACTCAAATGACCATAAACCACCAAAACCAAATGGCATTCCGCTCGAGTCTGAGAAACCAATGCGAAAGCGAAATCCACAAACTACCATAGCTATGCCTCCCAGACGAGAGGAGCTATCCCGGAAACAGAATTGGCCAACTCTACCTCCTAAGGGAATAAAATCACCAATCCAAAAAGCACCGCCACCTTATGGTCATTTACCTGTGGGTCCAGTACACCATCTGGAAGATGTTGCTGAGGACATGCACAGACCTCACCTGAAAAGAATGGAGCCTGCTCTCAGTCCACATTGCAACCTAGTCAATGAACCTCAACAGAAGCGAGCACCAGGGCCAATAACCCCTGAATGTTTATTAGCAAGGAACATTGTGGTAGATACTGTTACCATCTGCTTACGATTGTCTTTTCTAATTACATCTATCCATTGGGTTAACTATGCATGCCCATTCTACACTTGATCAGAGTAACAAACTGATTATGTAATCTGCCTACCAAGATTAAGATGTTCCTCTCATACATACCAGAAAGTTCGCATATCGGATGCAAATATATTATCCAGGATCTTTCACACTAAGGGACACAAAATACAGAAAAATGCAATAATGATATACCCTTTTGACCTTAACTAGCTCTTCTGTAACAATGCTTATACCAGCCTCACGCCTTGTAGAGGTACAGCCAAAGGCCACACTATTTTTCAGTCTAGCGTGCATCTCATTTCATAACAGCGAATTCTAATTTCTTATCTGACTCAATCTGAAACTTAAAGCTAGCGCATTCAGAAGGCTTGCTAATTGAAAACTCGCAGGGAGTCATTTGTAATGGCACAAATGTTACAAAATAACAGTTTCCTGAAATTCGTTGTATCTTCATTGTCATCATCGGCTTAATTCATATTTTTTCTCAACAAAACTCCTTTTAACAGGGAAATTCAGGATTTGGGTAAAATGCAGAATCCAACATATTATTGGTAATTGTCCTAGGTTGCACATGTTCAATCTGCAAAATGAAGTTTCAGTAGGAAAAGTTAAACAAAAAATGGGTTGCTTGTAATATCATACTACACATAATTAAGCTTTACTTATTCCCTTTTGCCTCTTTCAATTCTACGCCTTCATGGGCGGTTGGGAAACCTCTATTTGCCGCCACTTTATTTTATTTTATTCTACTTGTATTATTTTTCAAATAAAATGATTTCTTTTTAAGCAAATATAGGATTTTACAAATGCAAGTCAATTTTTTTACCCATAAAATTGACTAAAATTGTCTTTATCAATAAATATTTTCAATTAACAATTCCACCGAACCTCTATTTTACTCAACATCACCTTAATAAAGTGCTATTTTCCTGCAACAGTCTCTCATGTGTAAGGACGCAAGCCTTAGATGAGGTAATCAAACTGGGATGGTAGAGTCCTATACGTGTGGACAACCTAATGCCAAGTTCCTACCAATCTCTGAGTGATAGACCAGGAAGCCTAAATATATGTAGTGCGAGTCATGTTATTGAGACACGAGAGAGATTTCATATGGAGAAAGACTCCGGGATAAGTTTTAATTTTCATTTAAGTGTTCACTTACTAGCGGAAAACAAAATTGTTGTAGTTCATTTTGTCCAGTGACACTCCATCAGTGGCAAAAGAATTTCCAAGGGCACGTTCAACCTCCCCACCTCCCCCTCCCCCTCTCTCAATGACAGACCAAGAAGAAAATCACCATCTGCGACGGTGCTCTGGTATGGTTATAAAGGTTTCTTCATAGGGTTATTGTGAGGTGTTGAAATTCTTGTAATCTTTTGTTATCATTTTGCCGGCCTCCATACATAATTATTGTCACGCCCCAAACCGGGATCGTGAACAGCCGCCCGTTGCCCCTGAATGCCGGCTGTATTTTTACAGAAAATTGGGCAGAACCTCACCATAAATCAGAGGTTTCCCATGTACAATTATATCTGTATAATCCAAATCATCCTGTACAATACACAAATGGCCATCCCGGCCTCTCCAAAATCAACAAACACCACAACCAACATTCAGAACAACGCAAGACTATAAACAAACCTAGCCACAGACCTCTACTGTCATGCCCAACTAGAGCATGAGCAGCCGCTATACCGAACGGACCTAAGTTTATACAATATATATCACATTTCCCAAGTAACGTTCAAGTACGTACAATCGCCTCAATGCAAATGAAATATGAGAGTTAAACTATACAGTCATCCCAAAATAAGTACATGGCCAACTACGGACCTCAATGTCAAGACCTCGTAGGGTCGAAACTAAATTAGAAGTAAATCTCACCGTCAGAACAACAAATCCGCACTAGAGCCTGTAACGCCGCTCTATCACAATAAACCTGTCTGAGGAGAGAAGATATAGGGGTGAGTATCATGGGAAGATACTCAGTGAGTGAGGGGGATAATATCCAGCATAAATAGCATAGGTGAACAATTGGAGTGTCAAATAATATCATTTGAAACAAAAATGTACATTTCGCGATAAAACATGATATGTTTAACAATTTGAAATCATTTAACCAATCACACGATAACAAGCATATATGCATCCATTTAAAATCAAGTAATGTCAGAGCGAGCAAAAAATAGTCCCGGCGAAGGTCAACCGTGACCAAGGACAGGCGCGTCGGGGGTTTTTATTATGCATAGACTTTAAAACGCTCTCTACCCCGACGTTGGCCATGAGCTCGCTGGGGCCAACTCATCAACGTGTATAGGACCCCGCCCGGTGCTAGACGGTGGCGTCACACACGTCCTCCCCCTACGTGGGTTCAACCGGCCGCGCCTATAGCCTTTAGAATAAATGACGTTTGCGGATACCTCCTGCAGAAGCGTATCCGGGCAACCCGTGCCTCTACAAACGCCCTTCGTAGCTACGGAATCATCATAGTATCACAAGGGCACAACGTCCCATAGTATCACAAGGGCACAACGTCCCACAAGTAACATCACATCATCACATAACTAGTGGGCATCCAACTCACATAGTTCATCAAAACATTTCAAATCTGCGTGCCAGTACGTTTCATCGAATTATTTCAAACAGCATACCAATGCGACGGTAGAAAAGGAAATTTTAGAATTTCAAGTAATGGCACAATTATTGTTTCATTTCAAACCATGGATGCATAGTCATTGTAAATATAATTCAAGACACTCCAAAAAATCACAAAACAGATTTCCAAATTTAATATCACACGTCAACGAATGCATATCAAAGCATGTTTTATCGAAAATGCGACAGAAAATACGTTTTACTATTTTATGCAAGAGATTAGAGTCCCACTCACATTATCTAGGGAGGGTGGTCACTCCCTATTTTTCAACGACTCTCCAAAAGACAAAGCTAATCAAATCGTCAAATTTATAGCGATTAAAACCCTAATAAGGGATTCTATCAATAAAATTTATTCATCTCTCACCTAGGGTTCCTCGGGTTTTAGACCTAGTTGTCGTTCGCCCGTCGGGTTGGTTTAAAACCTGTAATATTTTCCAAACTTTAGATGTATTAGAAACTACTAAATTTCTACCAGCAAACCATAGAACTTCAATCAATACAGTCGTTACCTGCAGTACAGAAGATGCAGGTGAGCTCTCGCAGGGGAAAGCCGGTCGCGGGCTCGCGGGCCGTCACGGGCTCGCGGGCCGGTGGGCTGGCTGCTAGCGGGCTGGCCCGCTGGTGGCTCACGGGCTAGGGCTCGCTCTGGGTCACGAGCTGGGTCGCGCGCTGGCTCGCGCCGGGTCGCGAGCTGGGTCGCGCGCTGGGTCGTGCTGGGTCACGCGCTGGGTCGCGCTGGGTCGCGCGCTGGCTCTTGCTGGGACGCGAGCTGGGTCGCGCGCTGGGTCGCGCTGGGTCACGAGCTGGGTCGCGCGCTGGCTCGCGCTGGGTCGCGAGCTGGGTCGCGCGCTGGCTCGCGATGGGTCGCGAGCTGGGTCGCGAGCTGGGTCGCGAGCTGGGTCGAGCAGGGGTACCGCGCTGGCTCGCGGGACGCTGGCTCGCGGGAGATCGCGAGCTGTGGCGCGCTGGGCTCGCGTACTGGCTCGCGGGAGATCGCGAGCTGTGGCGTGCTGGGCTCGCGCGCTAGGAGGCAGTGCTCGCGTGGAGGAAGGAGCTGCTCGCGGGAGGGCGCTGCAGCAGTGGGCGGCGTGCGGTGGCGGGAGGAAGGTGGAGCAGTGGGCGGCGTGCGGTGGCGGGAGAGAGGCCGTGGCGGAGAAGAGAAAGAGAGAAAGAGGGAAAGAGGGAGAGAGAGAGAGAGAGAGAGAGAGAGAGAGAGAGAGAGAGAGAGAGAGAGAGAGACAATTGGGGCTTTAAGCCCTAATTTAAAATTTTCTTTTCTTTTTTTTTTTTTTTTTTTTTTTTTTTTTTTTTTTTGTCTTCTGGTGTTACAATTGTCAACAATTCTTACCTAAAGCTTAGGCCCGTAGGCATTGGCGGGAGTGGAGCCACAGAGCAAACGCCCCTGAAATTTTTAGAAGATGTGCCATAAATGAGGCTACAATCCGCATAAAATATTGGAAGTTTTTAAAATGCCAGTATAATCATTTAAAATGTTATTTATTTACTAACAATTATAACTTTTGCCCCCACTGTCCCCCCTGCCCCCCACATTTTATACTCTTCCAAGATCAATAAGATTTCTAGCTTTGGCGAAGGTATTGAATCAACATATGCATATTTACATGCCACTTTCTGTGTCATTTTCCTACTTGTGGACACTTTCACCTCACACTCACATCAACATGAGGAATATAAATGTTTGCTCATTGCATTTCACTTAGCAATGACTGGCGAATATGATGCAATCAAGCACTCATAAGCCCCACAAAACTAAATTTTGACTCACAATACTAAGCCAATCTTCTAGTCGCAATTACTCTCATCCAACTCAACATGTAGGACTGGAAAAGTATTTGGCTGGTCCATGATGGCACAATGCAGCAATAGTATGCTACATCAAATGTATAGAGATGTATATCCAATCTTATTGATAGCAGCCAGCTCCAAAAGATCACTTATTTTGTGCTTTGATGGGGATAAGGCCCCACATTATTGTGGTCTATTATCCCACATTTTGTCTTCCCTTGTATTATAAATCAACACTCCCTTGTCTTGACAGCATTATTTTGGTCCATAATCATACTTAACGCCAAAAATTCAAGAGGCGATGCTCATAAATTGGAGGAATAATGAGTTTTTTATGAGTACCTGCAAGTCTTTTGTCAGAAAGCCTACTACAGTCATGAATACTTGCAAGACTATTTTACTTAAGTCATACCATTCCTTTGGCCCATACTCCTTACTTGGAACTAAAACAATGAAAGCATGAATAGTAGTATAGAGAATCCTATAATGGGACCAAAATAGAGAAACCGTGTGTGCCATCCAGAAATATGAAGAATAGTTAACAAAATAAGTTCACCAAATTAATTTTTCTAAGAAGGTATTATGAAGATTTGGAAACAAGGAGTTTGTCGTTTTTCTTCCTCATCCATTATAAATAAGACCTCAATCCTTTTCGGCAAGTATCCTTATGAAAGCAATGTCACCTACATACTTGCTAGTTTTCACTCTTGGGGTGGTGGTGGCACTTACCGCAACCTCTCTCGCAAACTGCGATGAGTCTAACCCTGCGCACAAGAAACATACAAAGGTAGAGAAGCCTCGACCGATAGGAAAACTGCCACCTAAAATAGAGAAGTCGCCACACAAAGTGGAGAAGCCAGAAACAAAGGTGGAAAAGCCACCATCAAAGGTTGAGAAATCTCCAGCAAAGGTAGAGCAGCCACCACCTAAGGGGGAGCAGCACCCACCAAAGGAAGAGAAGTCTCCTGAAAAGGTGGAAAAGCCATCAACAAAGCACCCTAAAGTGGAGAAGCCTGCCACGCCAAAGGTAGAGGAGAAACCACAAATAAAGGTTGAGAAGCCATCACCTAAGGGGGAGAAGCACCCACCAATGGTAGAGAAGTCTCCTGAAAAGGTGGAAAAGCCATTGGCAAAGAAACAGAAGCACACCCTCAAGTGGAGAAGCCCCCGCCTAAGGTGGAGAAGCTGGCCACTCCAAAGGTAGATGAGAAACCACCAAGAAAGGTCGAGAAGCCATCACCTAAGGGGGAGAAGCACCCACCAGAGGTAGAGAAGTCTCCTGAAAGTGTGGAAAAGCCATCAGCAAAGGCAGAGAAGCCACTTCCTGAAGTAGAGAAGCCATCAGCTAAAGTGAAGAAACCACCATCAAAAGTAGAGAAGGCATCAGTCAAGCTTGAGAAGACATCACCACGGTTCTTTCTTCCCACTTCTAATCAGCATCCTGGCAAGGAACCAATCCAAGTCGCATCATAAAGAACCATAACCTGCCTTTCAGAAGCCACTGGCTTCCTTTTGAATTCTAAATCCTATCATAAGCTTTTATATCATCGTCTGGGTTTATAAGAGGTCTGAATAAACTCTTATCTGGTGTGCCCACATATTTATGCCTCCGTTTGTATAGTGTGTTCTGTATTGCTGCATTGCCCCTACTAGCGAGAACTACTAAAAAACTTGTGTATTATATATGTCTTGTTGATCTCTTGAATTTGTCATCACTACAAAAAAAACACGGTTTTAATCATGAATTTTCACAACGGAAAAAATTCGTCGCTATTTTGCAACGAATTTAGCGACAAAAACTTTTTCGTCACTAATTTGCCACAAAATTTGCAACGAAAAGGAAGTCGTTGCTAAATTAGCGACGGATACATCATTCGTAGCAAAATTCGTCGCTAATTAGTGACGAAAAAATTTTCATGGCTAAATTCGTCGCTAATTAATGACGAAAAAATTTTCGTGACTAAATTCGTCGCCAATTGGCGACAAAAAAAATTTTTCGTTACAAATTTCGTCGCTAAATAAGTTTTTTATATATAATTAAATAAAATATAATATTAATATAATATTTAAATTAAAAAATTAATTTAACAACCACGGTTGGTAATTTAATTTAGCGACGGATTTCCAAATCCGTGGCTGATTCAGCGACGGATTCCAAATTCGTCGCTGTTTCGTCCCTAAATAGGTTTTTATATATAATTAAATAAAATATAATATTAATATAATATTTAAATTAAAAATTTAATTTAGTTGGTAATTTAATTTAGCGACGGATTTCCAATTCTGTGGCTGATTCAGGGACGGATTCCAAATCCGTCATTGAATAATTAGAATTTTGTTTTATTTTTATTTTATTTTAATAATTTCAACGATGGATTTGAAAATCCGTCGCTGAATTTTATCTTCTTTTAATTATAATTTTATTTTATTTTTATTTTATTTTATTAATTTATATTAACAAATCATATTATTATTTTATAATATTTTAATTTACATTTTATTTTATTATATTATATTTCTTAATTCTTAAAAAAACCGTATATTTTATTGTATTTAAATTATATATATTTTTAATTAATTTATAATTTTTTTCTTTTTTTTTATTTAATATTTTTTATTATTGTATATGTAATTTTATTTTATTTGTATTATTTTATTTAATAATATAATTTTTTTAATTAAATATTAATTTAAACCTGCGCAGGCGCGGGCGCGGGCGCCGGCCATGCACGCACGAGCGCTTGCCTGCTTGGATGCCCGCGCCCTGCGCGTGCCTGCCTGGGCGCCCGCGCGTTCCCTTCCTGGGTGCCCGCGCCCGCACTCCTGCTGGGGCGTGCCTGCGCCCGCACTCCTGCTGGGGCGTGCCTGCCTAGGCGTGCTTGCGCCCGCACTCCTGCTGGGGCGTGCCTGCCTAGGCGTCCTTCATTGTTTTAATACAAAAAATATAAAAATTTGTAGTTGAAGGGATTCAAATCTTGGACTTGGACCTCGACTTAACAAAAGACATGTTACCACTACACCACCGAGTGTTGTTGTGTGATTTTTCTTCCTCTTTGTTTTCTATTCTCACTTTTTTTCCTTATCTCTATTTTTGGGTTTTTTTTTCTACTCTCATTTCTTATATATAATAATTTTATTATAACGAATAAACAGATTTTGTAATTAAATATATAGATTTTTTAAATTATTAATATATTATAATTTATTGATAATTATAATTTTATAGTTTTGAGATATTGTAATCTATTTTTAAATTATGGATTAAAAAAATAAAATAATAAGATAAAAGAAAAAAGAAGAAATCAAAATATAATATTAACATATTTTTTAATTAATTTATTATTTTATTTTAAATTAGTATTTTATTATTTTTTATTTTATTAAAAATTATCATATTTATTATTTTTAATTAATATTATTTTATGTGGGTGGTATAAATAAAAAAATTATTATATTTATTATTTTAAATTATCATTATATATTATTTTATTATTATTAGAAAAATGTGAAATAAAGATAATAACTAATAAAAAAGAAATTTATATCATAATAATATCTTTGGCTCGGTGGTTTACAGGTTGCATGCAGGAGTTCGAGAGGAGTTTGGAGTTTGGAGTTTGGAGTTTGGAGTTCGATGTTCAAACCACGGTGGAGGCAGAATCCAGCAATTAAGAGTGTCTGCGCAGGGTGCTGGCTCAGGTGGCACATGCCTGCGCAAGGTGCTGGCTCAGGTGGCACGTGTGTTGGCTCGGGCGTTCGGGTGGGGGGGCTCGGGTGGGCAAGGGTGGCATGGGTAACACGTGCCTTCCCTGAACATTTTAACAATTGACGGAATTTGAAATCAGCGACGGATTCCAAATCCGTCGCTGAATTTAGCGATGGCTCAGGTAGCACATGCGGTGGCTCGGGCGTTCGGGCGGCGGGCTTGGGTGGGCAAGGGTGGCACGGATGACACGTGCCCTCCCTGAACATTTTAACATTTGACGGAATTTGAAATCAGCGACGGATTTTTTTATTATTACAAATTTTTTTTCCCCTAAATTAGTGACGGATTTTAGCGACAAAAATTATCTGTCGCTAAATTTAGCGACGAATTTTAGATTTTCGTCGTTAAATTTAGCAACGGATTTTTTTTATGTCGCTAATTTAGCGACGGATAATTTTTCGTCGCTAAAATTTGCAACGAATTTTAGCGACGAAAAATTATTTGTAGTTAAATTTAGCGATGGATTTCAATTTTCGTCGTTAAATTTAGCGACGGATTTCTAATTTTTGTCGCTAAATTTGTGGCTAAAAGGCTGTTTTTTGTAGTGCATTGCAACTTTACATGGATGTTCATTTTCTTGTATGAGAGGAGGGCAATTGTTGTTGACTCATGCATCAAGATAGTCTAGCATCAGTTCTCCTTTCCCTGTGATACATAGACCTCATTATTTGGATTACAACAACCGCTGAAGGAAGTTTCCTGCAGACGATTTCCACTGCTATACACATACTTAACAATAAAAATAAATAAAAATTAAAGGGACAAAAGTTGGTAAAATAGGAAAGGTGCAAGTGACACACAGAGTGGATAAATGTCATGGTAATGCATCGGCAGCATTTGTAGAAATTAAATCACGGACTATGTCAAGGATTAGAAGCATAGATATTGATTACAGATTGCTATAAAGTTATGTAAGCAGTACTCGATTATCTAAAACTAACACGAACAGGATATTTAAGTTGTGTGAGAAAGAGAAATACAGAAAATATATGGACATTTACGAAGGGAGTATTTCACAGATATCATGTACCGCAAGTGTACAAGAACCATAAATCAAGCCATAAGTGCAAAAAGTCACTAGACCAGGAGACTGAGAATAAGGACATTCTAGCTGCACGGATGTGGAGAGCGATACTTTAATTGTGGCTTACAAGCAGAAAACATTTCTAGCTTATTCACATAACTTTGGTTTCCCAATCCCATCAGGTAGATAACAGGAAGTTAAATGCAGCACAGAAATAGTCAACAAAACTATCTTGAGCTATCTCTAATCTACTGGCTGTAACACAAAATGACAAATATCACAAAATATATCAAACATTTGTATGGATACCATTAGATCCTCAAGTTCCAATAAATTATGTGTTGTTATAGCATACTCATCACTTTGTAAAGCTTCAAAGATCTATCAACAGATGACATCTTAAATGCAGCTTACTCCAGCTCGCATTTAGAAAGTCCTGAGGTTCAATTCAGGAGTGTTGCAAAAACATGGATAAGAGCAAAATTTTTTCTGTAATTTTTCAGATAAGAGTGATTTATTTTATCTTCCTCATTCCATTATTATTATTATTATTACATAATATACCCTTTTTTTTTTTTACATTCATGTGACTTTTCAACTCCTCACAAACAGATTCTTTTAACGCATGACTCTTACTCTTTTACTTATGACTTTTTAGCTATTCTACCTTAAGACATTGGTCTCTTTTATTTTCTACAAAATAAGAAAATATATTAATTCTATCACTCACCCTTAATGTGCTTTCTTCTCTCAAACTATTTCTTTGTATGACTTCTCCACATCAAACTTTTCCCTCAGCGGCTCAAACTTGTCCTTTGGTAATGGTTTCGTGAAAATGTCCGCCATTTGCTCTTCAGATGTGTAAAATTTCAAACTGACTTCATTTTTCTCTATTGCATTTCTGATAAAATGATACTTGATGATAATGTGCTTTGCCTGACTTTGTTGCACTGGATTTTTAGTATGGCTGATTTGTTATCATAATAAATATCAGGTGTAGTATCTTGCTTTTCTTCCATATCCTCTGATATTCTTCTCCACCAAAATGCCTGAAAAGTTGCCATTGCAGCTGAAATATATTTAGTCTCAGCAGATGACTGAGCAATAGATTGCTGTCTCTTTGAGTATCATGAAATTGCTCCTTAACCAATCATAAAAGCATATCCAGATGTGTGGCACCGAGAAACAAGAAAAAAGAAAGAGAGAGAGAGAGTCATCAAAGAATACACACTCTCTCTCTATTCCCTCTCCCCTCACTTTCCCAATCCCCCTGTTCACCCGCAGCAAACCCATTTTCTCTGTTTCGTCTCTCACTCTCTCGCTCTCCTTCGGCCACTCTCTCTCTCTCTCGTCTCTCGTCTCTCGTCTCTCACCCTCGATCTCTCCCTCTCTCAATTCTCAACCTTACTCACTCTCTCCCACCTTCCATCTCTGCATGACCACGAATTGAGCATCACGACCATCTCTGGGCAGCAGGGATTTGTGAGTATTCTCTTTCTCTCTCTACTTTCTGCTCTCTACTCCCTTTTTTGTGTGAGTGGGTGGTGCTCATTTCTTAACTGTGCGCATCTCTCGTCTCTCCCTCTTGCTCTCTCCTCACCTAAACTCACATATCTTTCTTTGTCGGGACCAAGGGGTCATCTCTGTTGTATTGCTAGGCGCAATGGTATGTGTAATGCCCCAAACAAAACAAAAAAAAACAAAAAAAAAAGAAAGGAAATTTAAAATTAGGGCTTAAAGCCCTAATTTTTCTTCCTTTTCCCCCTTCTCTCTCTCTCTTTCTCTTTCTCTCTCCGACTTTTCATCTCCCCTCTCCCCGCCGCTTCCTCTCCCATGGCAGTGCCTCCTTCCGCCATCGCCACCACGAGCAAACACCACCACCACCATCTTATTCTTCTTCTTCTTCTCCCTTACTGTTTCTCTCTCTCCGCGGCTCACTCACTCTCTCTCTCTCTCTTTGTCTCTCTCTCCCTCCCACTGCCATCCTCCGCTGCGAAGATCGCCGTGCGCCACCCAGCCGTTGCAGCTCCTCCCTCCCACGAGCGAGTCGTTGCAGCTCTTCCCTGCACGAGCACCGCTGCGCTCTCCTTCACGCGACTGCGCGCTCTACCGAGCGCGAGCGCGCACTGCGCGAGCCCAACATGAGCCCAGCGTGAGCCTAGCGCGAGCCCAGCGTGAGCCCAGCACGAGCCCAACGTGCAACCCCAGCGTGAAAGCCCAGCCCGAGCCCAGCGCTAGCTGTGCGCGACCCTCTGCACGAGCCCCTGGGCACCTCTGCACGCTCCTGCACGAGCATTAGCGCGCCCCTGCGTGCCTCTGCACGCTCCTACATGAGCGCCACCGCGCCCTTGCGCGCCTCTGCACGAGCCCCTGCGCGCCCCAGCGCACCCCAGCACGGGCTCCCCTATGCTAGCACGCCCTCCAGCACGCCCCAGCACGAGCGCGAGCGCTCGATCCAGCTCGCGAGCTCGAGCGCGAGCGCGAGCGCGAGCCCTAGCCACTGCGGCCCAGTCCAGCACGCGGCCCAGTTCGGCCCGTAGCCCACCAGACCCATCAGGCCCCAGGCCCACCAAGCCCGCTAGCCCATCAGCCCATCAGCCCGCCAGCTCGCGGCCTACGAGCCCGCGACGGCCATGACAGTCTGTGAGCCTCTACGAAGGTTTTAGACCAAACCGACGGGTGAACGAAATCTAGATCCGAGATCCGAGGAACGCTAGGTGAGAGAAAGGAAATCTCTTTAACTCTTGATAAATTTTGTCAAATTAGGTAGTTTTGGTTGGAAAGAAAAATTTAAGATTCATAACTAGGCCCTTATTTGATATTGAACCGTGGTGATTTGATTAGGTTAGCTATTTTGGTGATTCGATTGAGGGGAGTATTGTTCTACGTATTGTGGTTTTATTGGGGAGTGCGATATTCTCTCCAAAACTATGAGTGAGATTTATTTCAATACTTTTATTTAATATGTAAACTCTGTTTTACAACATCTTGATAAATGAGCATGATTTGTCGTATGCTTGAAATATTTTGAGCGGTTTTAAAATTGATTTTTGTGAACCGATAGAGTGTCCAAAAACTGTGTTGAATTATGAAATTATGCATCCATGTGGTTGAAATGTATAATGTGTCATTTTACGTTATATGTTGCATTTGGTTTGTAAACCTGATTTCGGCACATTTTTGATACAATATTGATTTTAGCCTTGAGGGCTTTGGATTGTATTGTTCCGTAGTTATGAAGAACACCATGAGAGACGCTTTGGTGGCGTCCGGATATGCCTAGGCCTAGGGTATCCCACGATTTATCGTGATTTGATTATCGACACGGTACTAGCCAGGTTGAACCCGAAAGGGGGAGGATTTGGATTTGGATTTGGATTTGGATTTGGTTATCCTCTCCAAGTTTAGCACCTGGATGAGGTTCGTCGCCAACGCCGGGGTAGAGAGTATTTTAAATAAACTTGTATATAACACTCCCGGTGCGCCTGTCATAGGTCGCGGTAGACCTCTGCCAGCACATTTTCGGCTGGCAGCTCTATGATTTTAATGACAGTGCTTTGGATGCATACTTGACTTGATAATGCGTGCAAATGACATATTGTTGAAATAAAAAGCATGATAATTTGAAATATGATTTGTATACTTGTGTTTTGACACTCCAGTTTCACACTTTATATTTGACGATTGCATTGACCCACTCACTCACTGAGTATTCTTTCTCTAATACTCACCCCTCATTTCCCCTCTTGTTTCAGAGATAGTATTTGGCAAGAAGCGTTGCTTTTAGGACGCTCAGTATCATTGGGAGATTTGATCTGAATCTGAGAAGTTATTGTATATTTTCATTGTAATTTTGTGAGTTAGCAATTGTATTGGTGATGTATATGTATTATGAGGTCGATATACGACCATTGTATAATTCTAGGATGACTGTATAAACGTGGACATGTCATTGTATAACATTGCATTGAGACATTTCTGGTTCATTGTGTAAATACTTGGAAATGTGTCATGTCTTAGAAGTGTCATCTAGGATCGCTCGGTGCCTCTAAATCATAGGAGAGGCGACTGGCGGCTGTCCATGCCTTTGACGGGGGCATGACAGTAGAGGTCTGTGGCTAGATTGTTGGAATTTTTATAGTCTTGCGTTATCTGGATGTTGGCTGTGAGATTGATTGATTTTACAGAGGCCGGGATGGCCATTTGATTATAATACAGGATGATTGTTATTTATACAGGGTAAATTATACTTGGGAAACCTCCGAAATATGGAGAGATTCTACCCGATTTTCTGTAAAAATACAGCCGGCATTTAGGATAACGGGCGGCTGCTCACGATCCCGGTTCGGCGCGTGACAGTTGGATTGGTATCAGAGCAACTTGGTTGAGAGCTATATAGGAAGAGAGTCTTGGAAACATTCCCGCGTGTGCTTGTGTTTAAAGTCCTCAATGCATGAGAGTCTCATACAGTCATGAAATCCCGGTGCATGGTCATAGGTATATGAGTTCATCTATTTTAGGAGGTTAGATACGGTTGTATCTAACCTAACATGCTATATTCTTCTCCTATTGAACTAAGAATTTCATTCTTTTGTGAGGGTAGCCATGCTATGATTAGTCCAAAATTCTTGAACCGTGCATATTTTTTTTTATGATACTTAATAAGGATCTTTTTCTTACAGAATTATGCCACCTAGACGTGGAAGGAGAGGTGCTAGATTCGCATCACTCAAGGGTCTGTTAGTACCAGATGCTCCTCGGGCACCCGAGACTCCACAAGTACCAGAGGAATTAGACGAGCCGGAGGATCAAACCTCGACTCGCGTGCCACCACCGGCACCTACTCAACCAGTTGCTCAGGCTGAGACTCCCGTTCCCATACTCGACGCCTTTCGGCAGGTGTACGAGTGGTACGCTTCGCATGGGGTTCAGATTCTGTCCCCACTACCTCTTACAGCGGCGCCTGCACCTACAGCAGCGCCAGTTCTTACGGCACTGGTTCCACCACCGGTGGCCGGTCCTTCTACTTTATCCGAGCCGAGTGAGACTACATTGGCTATTCTTAGACGGGTACATGAGTTGACCTAGTTGGTTAAGGAGGCCCGTCAGTTGGGGTGCACAATTTTGCAGGGCTTGGTGATGCTGCGGCAGCCAAACATTGGATCAACCGCACCCGCAGGATTCTGACTGATCTCGGGATTGGAGAGGAGCTCTACCTAAAAGTGGCAGAGCGATTATTAGAGGGAGAGACCCTCTCATGGTGGGAGGCCCTTACTGATGAGGTGACAGCGCCACTGCGGTGGGACGACTTCTTTCGGGAGTTTGACCGCAGATTTTTCCCACTCTACTAGCAAAACCAGATGAGGTCAGAGTTGGGACGGCTTACACAAGGGTCCAGATCTGTCTCGGAGTATGAGACAGACATGTGGAGACTTGCCGCATTCGTACTGGATCTAACTACACCTCAATATTTGCGCCTCAAATTTGAGAACGGTCTTAGTCTCAGCATAAAGAAGTATATGACTGTTACTCCACAGTTTACACTGGCCGAGGTGATAGACTCTGCTTACCGCGCGGAGGCTTTGGTCCGCACAGAGGCTAGGCAGAAAGAGAGCAGAGAGCAGAAGAAAAAGAAAGAGAAGTCTCAGTTTGCGCAGAACTCCAAGAGGGGCAGGGGATCTAGTTCGCACAGAGGCGGATTTGGATCTGGATTTTCTGAGCTGGGACGGAGACAGTACTCCCACGAGTTTAGACAGCCTGCTCTGACTCACCCTTCACAGTATACTACTCAGCGGCATCCTTATTGCCGTAGGTGCAATATGTCACATCCGATAGGAGCTTGTTCAGTGACGGTCACTTGCTTCCACTATGGGAAGCCTGGGCATATTAGGAGTTCTTGTCCTGAGTTAGGACTCGGAGGACAAAGTTCACTGAGCCGCACTAGTACTCCTTGTATGGGGCAGCAGGGGCAGCCTGCTCGGCCAGCAGCTTCTACTCCCAGGGTGACCACTGGGAGTAACACAGTGCAGACTCAGGCACGATAGCAGCCTAGGGCTCAGGCCTGGGTTTATGTCATGATGCAGGAGGACGCCCAGGCGAACCCCGACATCATCATGGGTACTCTTCCTTTTGATCCTGTAGAATAGGATCTTTATTCGTATTTCCATTTCTTTTGAGGATGATAGCATTGTATCAGTCGTATAGGTATTTTATATTGTGTTCCCTTTTGTCGACATGATACTACTCTGACATTTTTGTGCACTGAAGTTGTAAAAGCCTTAGAGGCTCAACTATTTTGACATATATATATACATATCAAGTTTGAAATTATTCTAAATTTATGTGCATTTTGTTCAATGATAGGTACTCTACTTATCTTCGGAATAGATGCTCGTATTCTTATTGACACGGGGTCTAACTATTCGTATGTGAGCGATCAATTCTTCTGACATTCTGACAAGCCGCTCTCACCTTTGGACGAGAAGCTATTGGTCATCACTCCTCTGGGTGAGCAGATTGTGCGCGGCACAGTGTATAGAGAATTTGAGATCAAAGTTGGGGATACAATGCTGAAAGCAGATCTAATCCCCCTCGCCATAACTGATTTTGATGTCATCTTGGGGATGGATTGGCTACATATGCATCGGGCTTCAGTTGACTGCTTTAAAAAGCAGGTGGAGTTTCGAAAACCCAATCAGCCAGTGTTGATTTTTGAGGGCGAGAGGCGGATTTTACCCCGCTGTATCATTTCAGTTTTGAAGGCCAGACGCATAATTCGCCACGGATGTGCGGCTTACCTGGCTTATATCATTGACACCACTGCTCAGGGACCGAGATTAGAGGATGTTTCAGTGGTACAGGACTTTCCTGATATTTTCCTTAAGGAGTTACCTGGATTACCACCGGTTCGGGAGTTTGACTTTGAAATCGATTTAGTTCTGGGGACTACCCCTATCTCTATACCGCCATACAGGATGGCGCCAGCTGAGCTGAGAGAGCTCAAGGTCCAGCTGCAGGAGTTGCTAGATAAGGGGTTTATCCGTCCTAGCACGTCCCCTTGGGGCGCTCCAGTACTGTTTGTAAAGAAGAAGGACGGCTCACTGAGATTGTGTGTAGATTACAGGCAACTTAATCGAGTGACTGTGAAAAACAAATATCCACTGCCTCGCATAAATGATTTATTTGATCAATTGCAAGGTGCTCAAGTTTTCTCGAAAATTGATCTTCGATCAGGATATCATCAGTTGCGGATTAGGAGTCAAGACGTGCCAAAGACAGCTTTCCGCACTCGATACGGGCACTATGAATTTCTAGTCATGCCGTTTGGGCTGACTAATGCCCCCGCTGCATTCATGGACTTGATGAATCGAATTTTTCATGATTATTTGGACCGGTTCGTTATTGTTTTTATTGATGATATCTTAGTCTACTCGCGGAGTGATGATGAGCATGTTCCTCGGATCGACCACGCGACAACCGCCGCGTTGTCTCGATACACGGGCAGAACCTCCTCGTATACCGAGACTCCGCAAGGCTATCAAATTTATAATAAATCATCAAAAGCATAAAACTCTTCAAAACGTGAAATCATATAACAATACACATGCAAGGAGCCCATCCGGCTCATCCTTGAACATTCAAACACACACATTGGCACACATCGGGGAGTGGGATCCTGTACAAGCACGCATGCGATGTGGCCATCCTAGCCATTCAAAATTCTCACGTCAATAAAGCGTGTGACAAACAAGAAGTCTCAAAACATAGCCGTCAGATTTTACCAACACTTACTTGAGGAAGACAAGCCAGTATCGGTAGAGTCCTAACGGTATGAGTTGTATAGAACTTCACAAAATCAGAGAAAAGTATCGAAATTAAGATTTACAGTCCAAATATCCCAGTACAGATATAAACGGTTTTATAAAAATAATCGAGTAATTAAGATAATAAAGAACAAATCAAAAATCAGCGGATTTTATCAATACTTGCCAACAACTCGACCAGTATCAATGAAATCCGCACGGCAGGGGATGTATAGTCTTCCATTCCCATGGTTTGAGATCTATAAATCTTCAAAAGTAACCCTGCATGTGACAAATACCTATACAATCCACAAAAATACTGCACAAGCTCCGTCGAGTAGTCTCCCAACTAAGTCTTCTCTGAAAAAGGGGAAGAGAGGGGTGAGTATAGGGGTATACTTAGTGAGTAAAGTGCAATGGTGTGATTGTGTTCATAAATAAGGGTAAATGTGGGACAATTAAAACATATCTCATAAATAACAGTTCATATGCATAAAACATTTCAATAAATTACAATTTACAAAATATGCATCCATGTCAATTATCATTTCAGAAAATCTTAGGGTTCCATTGAAAAACATTTCCGTCTTAGGGCGGCCAAATCCAGACGAAATCCCGCCAAGGGTTTTTCTATCCAATGTCTCAAAACAAACCCCCTACCTTGGCGTTGGCTCGTATCTCACCGGGGTGCACCAGATATAGTACGACTTCGGTAGAGGGAGGGACGTCTAACTCCCCTGCACATCCAAACCCCAAACCACACCACCCCGTCGGGTTGCTCCGTGGTGGGAATATGACTATAGTCATCTGCGACAGCCTTTATTTCTAAATCAATCCAGTTCACAAGCAATGTGCCATAATTTTCCATCAAATAATCAACAATCTTATGCCAAATCAAGTCATAGAGCAATATCAAATAACATATGGCACGAAATCATTTTTAAATACAACGGATGCATTTATACTTTATAATTTAGTTTAGACAGCCCACAGTCACAAAACAATTCGCATAAATCACGTAAAATCTTTCGAAAATCATTTATAAAGCAATTTAAAACAGGTTTCTCATTCATGAACACAATGAACCATCCACTCACCTCTTGGGAGGGTATTCACTCCCAATTTCGGAATCAAACAAAATCCAATCTCTCCTTTAATTTTGAATGCCTTAACCTAAGACATTGGTCACAAATTAATCATTAAATCGTATACCAACACTAGAGCAAATGGGTTCTTATCAATATATCACAAATTCTTAACTTCCCAATAATTTCCGGCACAGCATGTTATAGAAAAATGACCGTATCTTGATCTATACTTCTTGGATTATGCAAATTCCAATTTTACTTATAGGCTAGACATCAAACTACAAATTTTATGTTTATGTCCCAAGCTCATTCAAATCGTATAAAAATATCTAAATCTATGAAATATTATAGTCCTAAACTCATAATTTACATTTGCGCAGTTACCGAAAAATTATCATAACTTTCACTACACATATCGGATTTAAGTGATTTAAGTCTCAAATGAAAGATAAGATATAGATCTACAACTTTCATGTTCAGACTTAAGCCTAAATTTATCTTGAAGACAGCTCAAATCCACAGCAAAACTCACGGCTAGAACAAGACACAAAACAGCCGTACTTCTGCAGAACTGGTCTCTTTGAAAAATCATAGAAAATTCAATTCTTATTGAAATGTCTATTGTAATATATCATTTTAAAGCTCTGCACGCCTAGTTTCATAAGAAGAAAACCTCACTTAATTTTCTTGCACATAGATGAAGTTATAATGGACAGACCACAGTATGTACGAACTGTTCAGTTTGCAGGAAATTTTAGGATTTTCATTTTATTCCACCACTTCCAATATTCAGGCAACATTCAGATCGTTAAGCATGTTATTCCCATAAATCAAAACCCTAAATCCAACAGTTTACAACCTTAGGTTCAATTTCCGAATTCAATTCGTCCAAACCCTAAGCACAAGATTCAATTTTCTAATGAAAAGCTCAAATACAAGTTTAGGAAGAAGAATTTACCTCTATTTCATGATCGATTTGAGTCGGAGACATCGGATTTCAAAAATCCCAAGATTTCCCTTCATAGAACAAACCCAAAATTTCCTTTGAATCTTCCCTTGTTTGAGTTTGATTGGGGTTTTGAACACTTGAGGGTGTGATTTTGTTGGAGGAAAAATTGATTCTTTTAAGAGAAAAATCAAAGGGGTGATGTGGGAAGAGATGCAGAGGGAGAGAGATGAGAGAGAGACGAAAGAGGGGGACGAAGGAGATGGGAGAGACTTGGGGGGTGTTGGGTTTGGGGTAAGAGGAGAGAGAAAAAAAATTAACTACTTTTTTTTTTTTGGTCCCCTGATGGTACAACACTTAACCCCCTAAAAGAAATTTCGTCATCGAAATTTAAATTTAAAATTTATACATCAAAAAGTTGCGGGTGTTACTTCCACATTGTTGTTTCTCCACAATACTTTCACCATTGGAATTTGCCTATTCCTTAATTGCTTGAGTTGTCGATCTATGATCTGTATTGGCTGTACCTTGAAACTCAAGTCTGGATTCAACTGTATCGGAGGGGTTTCTAACACATGTGAGGGATCCGACAAGTATTTATTCAACATGGAAACGTGAAAAATAAGCCACTTTTTCAATCCTTTCGAGAAAAGGGACCGATATAACGAGAATTTAATTTTTTTTCTATTTCTGAAATCGGATTATACCCTTCCAAGGAGATCACAAACAGGTTGCAAGATTTGGAAAGTCAAAAAGGTACCCTTGGTCTGAAACCCCACTGTAAGCAAAGTTCCAACAGGATAAGAGAAAGACTTTCCACCTCTTTGGTCACTAAATTCATTTATGGTAAAAACGAAGACAAACAGGCAATACTTAAGTTCTTCCAGCTGGGTGGAGAAACTAGTTTTCACAAAGGTCCTGCTAATCCTGTTTGTGGCATGGAGGGTTGATAACATGCAATTTTGTCAATTTATTATTGTTATCATGATTTGAATTTGAATTGTTTAATGCACTAATGGTTGGTTTTATTGAATTTTATTTTTAGGAGATTGAAATTGAAGACTTGGAGCAAATTGGGCTTAATAAGGCAATTTTGGAACTAATTGGGTCAAGACATCTTATTGGACTTTGAAGAAGGGAAGTTTGAATTTTAATTTCAGTATTCTAGTAGAGTTTCTAATTTTCTCAATAGGAAGAGTTCTAATTAAATTAGAAAACTAGAAAAAAGGAAAGTTACATTATTTTTTAGGAGAAAATGTTTTCTTTCCTATTTTCTATGAAGAGGAAGAGTCCTAATCAAATTGGAAGACTAGAAGGAAGGAAAGTTTCCTATTTTCACAAAAAGGGGCCGGCTACCTTACTTATTTAAATACAAAAGGGGCTGCACTCAAAGACACAACATAATACTCTCTACACAAGAAAGGGGAGGGCTGCTGCAGAGAAACACAATACTCCAAGGAGGTGGCTGCATCTTAAGGAGAAAAGAGAGGAACTTCATGACTGTTCATTCAATCTCTCATTAGGTTTTATTTTTTATTTTTTTTCTTTCTTTTTAGGAACATTATTTTTTTATTTTCTTGTGTTGATACTTACCACCATGAGTGGTTAATTTCTTTATTCTGATTCAAGGGGAATTTTAATCGATTGTTCTTTATTGTGAGGTTATGTTCTTAATTTAATTTTTTGTCTTTTATTCAAGTATTCGTCGATTCTTGATTTATTTTTATGAAAGATTGGTATTGGTTAATCTGACAATTTAATTCAATATCAATTTTTCTACCGCATCCAGTATTTCAGTGATCCGTAATTGTCATGAATGAATGGTACGAGTAGCAAATAAGTTATATATGTTTATGGGTCATTTGCCGATATTCATTTTAACCTAAGGAATCGATGAACCAAAATCTTATAATTGTACGGCTATCCTGGTTATTTGTATTTTGGTTTAACTGTTTTCATAGAACTTAATGCTGTCATTATTTGATATGGAACGCTATTGTGTCCAGTCGATTAATGATAAATTTTAATTGGATGCTAGGTTTGGTCAATTATTTTAGCAAAACACAATATTTATTATGGCTATCCTAATAGATTTAAGGTTAAATGCTTGAATTGCAAGAATAATATTTTCAACCAATGATCAATAAGACAATCGAATATATGAACCCTTGAATCGGAGTTTGGTGAATTGAATTTCTTCTTTAAATTTTAGTATTTTTACATATTTGATTTGTCTTTTAATTTTACCTATTTAATTTTGATTTAGGAATTTCTTTTATAAACCCCCCATTTTATTTTGATATTTATTAAGGAGTTAAGTTAATATAGTTCCCTTGAGATTCGACATGGTAACCACTATTGCTACATTTGTTGCACTGGGGGAATCAGTATTAATTTGAGAGTTTCGACAACCTGACAAGGGTGTTAGGCAAACAAACCTTGCTTTGAGATCCGAAAAAAAACAATACTTGCCTCTAATAGTGATAAACTCCAAGTGATTCCTATAATTGGCAAGATCAATTGGTGAGAGGCGACCTCCTGAGGGGGGTGTAAAGGAGTAGGTTGCGGATTCGACACCAAGGCCCTGCAGGGATGCGAATGGTCGAATGGTCGAATGGCCGGCCTACAGAGACAATATCTTGAGTGAAGATACCCGCTCGAGGGGGGTAGCCTCTGCACGCTCCTGCACGAGCGCCAGCGCGCCCCTGCGCGCCTCTACACGCTCCTGCACGAGCGCCAGCTCGCCCTTGCGTGCCTCTGCACGAGCCCCTACGCGCCTCTGCAAGAGCCCCAGCGCGCCCCAGTGCACCCCAGCACGGGCTCCCCTGTGCCAGCGCGCCCTCCAACACGCCCCAGCACGAGCGCGAGCGCTCGATCCAGCTCGCGAGAGCGAGCGCGAGCCCTAGCCACTGCGGCCCAGTCCAGTACGCGACCCAGTCCGGCTCGCGGCCCACCAGACCCATCAAGCCAGCAGGCCCACCAGGCCCGCCGGCCCACCAGGCCCGCCAGCCCATCAGCCCTCCAGCTCGCGGCCCACGAGCCCGCGACGGCCCATGACTGTCCGTGAGCCTCTGCGAAGGTTTTAGATCAAACCGACGGGCGAACGAAAGCTACATCCGAGATCCGAAGAACCCTAGATGAGAGAAAGGAAATCTTTTAACTCTTGAATAAATTTTATCAAATTAGGTAGTTTTGGTTGGAAAGAAAAATTTAAGATTCATAGCTAAACCCTTATTTGATATCGAACCGTGGTGATTTGATTAGGATGGCTATTTTGGTGATTCGATTGAGAGGAGCATTGTTCTACGTATTGTGGTTTTATTGGAGAGTGCGCTATCCTCCCCAAAACTGTGAGTGTGATTTATTTCAATACTTTTGTTTAATATGTAAACTCTGTTTTACAACATCTTGATGAATGAGTATGATTTGTCGTATGTTTGAAATATTTTGACTGGTTTTAAAAGTGATTTTTGTGAACCGATAAAGTGTCCCAAAATTGTGTTGAATTTTGAAATTATGCATCCATGTGGTTGAAATGTATAATGTGTCATTTTATGCTATATGTTGCATTTGGTTTGTAAACATGATTTTGGCATATTTTTGATACGATATTGATTTTAGCTTTGAGGGCTTTGGATTGTATTGTTCCGTAGATACGAAGGACACAGTGAGAGACGCTTTGGTGGCGTCCGGATATGCCTAGGCTTGGGGTATCCCACGAGTTGTCGTGATTTGATTATCGACACGGTACTAGTCAGGTTGAACGCGAAAGGGGGAGGATTTGGATTTGGATTTGGATTTGGATATCCTCTCCAAGTCTAGCACCTAGACGAGGTTCGCCGCCAATGCCGGGATAGAGAGCACTTTAAATAAATTTGCATATAACACTCCCGGTGCACCTATCATAGGTCGCGGTAGACCTCTGTCAGGACATTTTCGGCTGGCAGCTCTATGATTTTAATGACAATGCTTTGGATGCATACTTGACTTGATAATGCGTGCAAATGACATATTGTTGAAATGAAAAGCATGATAATTTGAAATATGATTTGTATACTTGTGTTTTGACACTCCAGCTTCACACTTCATATTTGACGATTGCATTGACCCATTCACTTACTGTGTATTCTTCATTGAGTACTCACCCCTCATTTCCCCTCTTGTTTCAGAGATAGTATTTGGCAAGAAGCGTTGCTTTTAGGACGCTCAGTATCATTGGGAGATTTGATCTGGATCTAAGGAGTTATTGTATATTTCCGCTGCAATTTCGTGAGTTAGCAATTGTATTGGTGATATATATGTATTATGAGGTCGATAGACGACCATTGTATAATTCTGGGATGACTGTATAAACACGGACATGTCATTGTATAATATTGCATTGAGGCATTTCTGGTTCATTGTGTAAATACTTGGGAATGTGTCATGTCTTAGAAGTGTCCTCTAGGATCATTCGGTGCCTCCTCTAAATCACAGGAGGGGCGACTGGCAGCTGTCCATGTCTTTAACGGGGGCATGGCAGTAGAGGTCTGTGGTTAGGTTGTTGGAAATTTTTATAGCCTTGCGTTATCTGGATGTTGACTGTGAGATTGGTTGATTTTGGAGAGGCCAGGATGACCATTTGATTATAATACAGGATGATTGTGATTTATACATGGTAAATTGTACTTGAGAAACCTCTGAAATATGGGGAGATTCTACCCGATTTTCTATAAAAATACAACCGGCATTCAGGATAACGGGCGGCTGCTCACGATCCCGGTTCGGGGCGTGACAGTATGAGTCGATGGTTGAGGGTAGAAAAGGACAGGATAAATTTTCTTTTCCTGCTTTTGAGTTCCATGGCTGAAGGTTGCCATCAACTACTCGATCGTCACATTTGAGAAGAATCTCACCAGAATACCACTAACTTAAGGCTATCACCTGCATGTAAGATCTCATTAAGTGCTCTATTGCCAGCAAGAACAGCAGACCAACAACAACAATAAATAGGTAAATGATTCCCAAGCAGAGTACTGATGATCTTACTTTCTAGAAGTGATTATTATGGCAAGACAGGTTGACGATATATTGTCCACAAGAAAACAAACTCAATTCTTTCATATTTTAGTTGCCACTAGAAACTTTTGCGGATGACATCTAGAACGATCAATTATGTTCATTTTTGGTCTTGAATTGTAATTTATTGTTGCAGAAACAGTTAGTTGTACAGGATTGTTCAGATGCCAAGGTAACATTTCTTCAAGAAATCAACGAGAAACATTTCAGGTGCTAGAAGAACAGGTCAATCAGATGGACATTTCATGAGATAACACTGCCAAGCACTGAAAATAATAAAGTGCACACTTATATTTTGCTACAAGGGGTGCCAGAAGAAAGTGAAAATACACTTATCGGAAAAGTTATGTATGGTGTCCAAGAGAGTCACGTTAGACAGAGATGACCTTGGATTCATATAATGAAGGTGGTCATGCCGAAGGATGCCCAAGGCGGTGGGAAAAAATGGCAATGGTGAGGGAAAATGGCAACTGCTGGGTAAGCAAGAATGGTCAATTCCGAAGTCACATGTTGGAAACACAAGCATAGAACAATTTTGAGAAAGAAATATTGGAAAGATGGGAAATGAAGCCTTGGCTCCTGAGGTCGTGACCTTGGGTTGTGTTCATACATAGCCTTCATAGTAAAAAAAAAATGAATTTTCAAACCCCCGTTCCGATAAATTATTATTATGTACATCCGCATTTGCATTTACAATTTTAGAAGTTTAATTTTTCACATTATACTGTTCTATAATTTATTGAATATTTTTTTTTTTTTTTTTTTTTGGTTATAGAATGTTGCTATGCTTATGGTTTTATCCTAAAATCGAGCACATTAGGGTTAGATTGGAGGATGAATGAGAATTGTCGATTAAGTTGACAGGAGGACCGTTTGGTGCGGGATCCACAAAAGGGACCCACAAGGACACATGCCACTTCATCTTCCTATCTTTGCTTGACACGTCACCGTGACACATAAGTAAGACATGCATAAGAGAGGAAGAGAGAGTGAGAAAGCGAGAGTGCACATATCCACCCTCTTTCTTTTCCAAAAACCCTGATCCCGAAATTTCCCTTTTCTATCACAAAAATCCATCCAAATTCCATAAAGTCACTATTAAATCTTGAGATAAGTAACATCAATTCATATACAAACTGTCTCTGGAAGCATAAATGGGTGTAGAGGGCAACTTTGGAATTCAAAAAATGTTTGGAAAGGAAAAACTAAAAAATTGAAAGAAAAATTGCAAGTTTTATACAAGTACCATGCAAGTGTACGCCTAATTAATGTCTTATGATCATTTATGATATGTTTCTTAAGTCTGTTATCATGCTATGATAAGAGTATAGTGGGAGAGGAATGAAGAAATTTTGAATTTTGAACATAAGTATGGAAATTGCGAAATTCTATCTTGTTTCACGACATGATCAAATTTTATTTTTTATTTTATATCTTTTTCTACGTAATTTCAAATTGTGCAAAGGTTTTCTCATGGCTAAACTTGATTTTCAGAGATTTAAAATAATATATTACGCAAAAATTTTTATAAAAAATTATTTTATTTTAGCCGTTGTTATTTTCTGTTTTGATTTTTAACTCTATTTGAACTATTTTCTAAGTCAAATTAGGATAAATTCTGAACATAAAAGTTGTTTCATATGCTGTTCTTCAAATGGGCACTAATCACTTCAATCAAGGTGTGAAGCTCAAGTTGACTCATTAATTGAGACTTGTTTCTGCTAAAAATTTTCTTAAATTTCAGCTTGAATGAACAATGAGTTGATAGGCTAACCAACATGCCTAACCATGATGTTGATGGTGATATATGTGTATGAACCTCTATGATTTCTATTGTTTTACTTGCTATGACAGGTAAAGAATCGCGAAGAAATACAAAAATGAAAAATAAAAACTTAACTACTCCAAAAACTTTGTGAAGTCTGCAAGTAAAGTAGGAGAAGTGGTTCATTTATATGGCTCTGGAAGCTTTGCGAAGTCTATGGGAAAAGGTAGAGAATCCTTGGTTGTTGAAATTTACACTTCTTTCTCCCAGATAAGAACCAGAAACAAGTAAAGTATTTGAACATAAAAAACTCAAGATATTACTTAATAACTTCAATTTTTGGCTTACTCTTTTAGATCATTATTCACTAAATTGGTTCAACTTTCTATTTGTTTCTTTCAATTGTAAGACATAATAAATTCAATGAGAGCGGAAATTGAGAATAAACTCAAAAAAGATAACTATACTCTCTCCCTCGAGTGCTTTGAGACCATATAGACTACATTTGCACCTTCCATTAGCACCTTCCATTACATTTATGTCATTGAACACTTGGTTATTGTATCTCTCATACACTTTACATACTAATATTGATCTTGTTGTGCATGTTATTGATTCTCCATGTATTTGCTAACTTATGTTATTCTTATTTTCAAGTGATCCGGGAGTCAAGAGGGAACAAGAGGACAGAGGCCGACTTTGACGCCTTTTGCTTTGTACTTTGGGCATGGTGATAGACATGTATTATGCTTTTGAAACTGAAACAAGTAATTATGTGTGTTCTTTTGAATGGTATAGATTATACCACCTATCTAGACATTTACTTGTTGATTATGTGCATTCTTTTGAATGGTATAGTCTCCACCTCCCATCTAGATATTTGGTTGTTGGCTAATGAAAGTTTTATGCATAGTTTTATTTTCTATCATGTTTATATGCTATGAGTTGTGCTCGGCAACTAGGAGCACTATTTGTACCAGCTTGTTTGTTGATAATAGAGGTGTTTTACATTGTTCTAGGGGATGCGACGGTAGAATAACGAATCGTCACATAATAGTTGTTTCCAAAATCATTGGCCCTTTACTCATTACCATGATGCCATCCACATCAAATCGGTCGTCCCCAGTTGTTGCCACACCTTGAACCAGAGCCTTATCACATCCACATTTAGCCATCCTGCTTGGTTTTAAATACTCCGGTCAAGGCCGACCGCGGACCTATTGTTATCGTTGAAAATTATTGTGTTGTCTCTTTAGTTTTGATGATAACAAAATCCCTTATAATATTTTAACAATTTTATTTAATATGCAGAGTTTATATTTATTAGAAAGATTTTATTAAAAAAAAGTTATAAAACCATCCATAAAACTAGTCATGGAAGCAAAACTTATTTGGGCAATAGAAGCAAGATTTTTTGATTTTTATTGAAAATCCAGCCAACAAGATAAGTGTAGTATAGATACTACACTTAATCTATAATTGATCCTATATGTACACAAAAATGCCCCAACATGAGAACACTTCATATTCCACCATTTAAAAATTTTTTTATGTATAAAACAGTGATCATTTGATCATATTTGGACGTTTATATCTTTCTATATGCTGAAATACTTTCAATACCGAAAATTGTGTTTCAAAAATGATATATGGAACTTCAAATTCAAGTAATTACAGTACAGTTATCTTGTTCGAATGGTGGAAAAAATTTGACTAGAAGTTGATTGGTCACTCATTTTACATAGCAGAATTTTTAAACAGAATATGGTTTTCAGTAGATATTTGGATCTCGAAAACTTCATTACAAGTCATGGACTTATGAATTTATTTATTCAATATTATTATATTACAGTTGAACAATATATATGATGATTTGTGACACATTTACCTTGAGATTTTAGTGGAGAAATAAATTGGCAAAGTTGGCTAATTGTTCTGAAAAATTCAGAGCATAAGCCTGATTTCCTGGACTGATTTTGAATTTTTTGGAGAAGCTATCATATAAATATAATCCAACCAACTTTTGAATATTTTATAGGGATGTTTAAACTTCAGAAGAAAAATATTTACTACTGGTAAATATCATTATTTAAGGAGAATTTGAAACCTATTTTTCAGAAAGTTGGTAGAGCTATTGCTGGTAACTTTGTAGAGTTTTTTACTGCAAGGATTTTGAATTTTAAATGGACAGATTTTTCAGCAATAGAGTAGCTTCGAAATTCAAGAGAGCAAATAGTATTGAATAGCAAACTTTTACAGAAAATAAAAGAGCAATGCAATTTCTGAATTTTGAGAAACAAAATTTTGTATTGTGAAAGAAGATGCTACTGCTACATTTCTGATTTTCTACCTTAATATTCATTTGTTCAAGTATTGTTTGAGTTGTAAAAGAGTATTATGTAAATTAGTTATTGTATGAGTTATTTTCAATTGTTCAACGAAGGAATCTTCGTGGTGTGAAGATCAGAAGTCGACAAGTGGAGTATATGTTATTGATTCGATCATAGTGAAAGCTAACTAGTGGGTAGACCTCGACTTGGTTGGCCGGAAGAGTAAACGTAGGCACAAGGCCAAACCACTATAAAAACAGATTTGTCTACTTACTCTTATCTCTTTCATTGCATTAGATTGACCATACGTTTAATTATTGAATTTAGGTGAAATTAAATTTTTGAAAAGTCAATTTAGGATAACCAATTCAATCCCATTCTTAGTTGTCTTTGGGACCAACAGTCACAATAGCTACACAGGAGCAATTAAACAAATAATTCATTTCAGCCTGCAAGCTTGGTATGCTAAAGAAGAAAAGGGCAGTTTTTAAGGGACTTCGGTGCACCTGCTAGTGACCTAGATGCTTACTTCATTGACTGCAAGACAAAAGTTCCTGCTGAAGTGCTTTCATCAAATGGCAGAATCAGATGCTCTGAAAGCCATCAGTTCACCAGCTAAGAAGGCCAAATTATAATCCCAGGTCAGAAACTACTAATTCCGACGGCTCACTATCAATGCTAGCTAAGCATCACCTCTAGCCATATCCATGCGAACAATCATCCCAAATCATAAGAAAAATACAAGTAAGCTACATAAGCAAACAATTATGAAAAGACTGTAGTATAATGTCACCCTGAATCAGTAAATAGGTTGACATAACAATAACATCAATATCAGCATATACACTGCCAATAATAAAAATTTCCGCAATAAGGCAATACACTCAGGTCTGGAACCTAATCTTTTTTTCTCGCTCAACTATGCATTCACACCCAGAAACAAAATCAGCCCTCATAGCATTAATGATTTCTTCACATGATGGATAAAGTATTCAAGTAAGCCATAAACCACCAGAAAATGACAGATAAAATTACAGCTATGAATATTAACAAACAAAATATTTCCAGTCATTTTCCGGAACTCATACAAGAAAATGCAAATGCAATTAGATGTTCTCTTTGAAAATTAAAATCTTACGGTCTCACTTTGCCAAAAGCCCAAATAAACTTTCTGTGAAACTAGAATGCAAGTTGATCAAGCAATAGGTCTCTCATCCATTAGGCAATCATCGACAAGAGACAGACAGAGCACAGAGATGGTAAGCATGTACTTTAATTACTAGGCATTATAAACATCAATTATCTGATTCATGAACCAATTATATGAATCAGCCTCATTGAAGGCGGAGGGAGATTAAAAG
The DNA here is from genome assembly GCA_033439265.1 of Dillenia suffruticosa. Taxonomy (NCBI): domain Eukaryota; kingdom Viridiplantae; phylum Streptophyta; class Magnoliopsida; order Dilleniales; family Dilleniaceae; genus Dillenia; species Dillenia suffruticosa. The sequence goes on from JAVTVX010000001.1 coordinate 16,951,759, forward strand.
TTTGTGGCAGCCAGTGGTCTGATAGTCATAACTTAAGAATGAGATAACACTTCCTTACCATTATAGTCTAGAATTAATCTTCCTGTAAACACAGTCCACCTGATATGTGACTATAGCAGATAAACAGCAAAAATATTTAATCATAGACTTGTCAAAGATAGGTTTTTCTGTTACTACAGATATATTCACATGATCAACAAACATGCATGTGTAGAGATCTCATTATGCCAAAACAAAGGCATCACAATCATTAGTTAGTACACAGATCAGACAAGAACAAAGAGATTTCATCAAATGAATAAAGGCCGGTTCGAGTCGAAAGAAATCCACATCATAATATATCACACGTTTGGCCTCGAAATAATCAAAATACATGTTCAAGGACCATCTCAACCAGTTCTGAACCACTTTCCATCCAGAAAGTCTAAGTCCACCTTCAATGGTGTACATCTGCCACTCAAAAGAACAAATCCAACCAAAGAAACTTATATAAAACAGTCAACAGATTCATGTCTGACAGCAAGCATTTATCTAAACTCATGAAGTATTTCCCGGCAAAATATGCAGCTATATTAAAGAAATATTTGTTGATCAAGGATAGATCGGAGTTCACTAATGGAGGGCTTCAAGTTAAGCGGTCCAACAGGAAGTCTTGGTCACAACCAATGGGACCACAACAAAGATATTCTCATCTCACGTTAATTCTAATAATTGCAAGTCTATACACCAAAACAACAACCAGCAATGAATTGACTAATCTATTTAATTGCATAAACAAATAACCAAAGAAGTGAACAATAGATATAGAGAACTTCTAAAGATGCCAAAAGGCCACTGTCCTATCTCATATCTGGTTTCTCAATGAACCAAAAACAATAGGACTCTGTTACCACAGGGAGGGCGGATTTCATGCAGACAGTAAATATCACAAAGATGAAAGCAAACAAACTTTGAACAACCAACAATTAGGAACTCAAAGAGAAGTTTCTCATACATCAGTCATGTACTGCAAGTTTCTGGTAAAGTTCACCAGAGATAGCAGTCTTCATTGTGTCAATTGGATTCAGCACTCCGTCTTTCTCCAAGAACAAAGTCAGCAGGTTATTTGAAAACCCACTAAGTAGTGCCACCCCACTCTGATCAGAAGGCACAGGAGTCGACTTCGAGTCCCTTAAATTCCAAAACACAATTTGTGGAACCTTATTGTAACCATTTTCCTTAAATTTCCTACATATAATTTGATAATCAGTCTCCCACTTCTTACAGAATTGCTTACGCCTTTTTGCTGAACGAGCTTCATAATCCAGATTCTTATCTCCACCTCCATCTTCATCATCATCATCATCATCATCATCTGGATAACAATAAGAAGCACCTGCAGCAGCATCAAACTCCATATCACTAAACACAAATATGGTCTTAATCATTTGCTCCTCAGACAACCTTCCAGCCACCGCAACATCCAAAATCCGATCAAAAACCTTCTGAAAATCTGTATTCCCACCCCAATCCATCTCTCTCACAAACTTTGTCTTCGAAAGCAGAGTATCCCCTTCGATCATATGCATCTCTGGGCTCTCATGAAATGTTATAACTCTACCCTTCCAAGGCTCTTCACTGAGCTCTGAAACTAACAATCCTAATGCCACGCACACTTCCATAGGTGTCCCATGCATACTTCCGGACACGTCACACACTGCAATGCAGTCCCTTAAAGCCCCCTTTTCCTTCATATCATTAACCATTCTCTTCCATTGTAGCTCCGCGACTTGCCCCCCATCACTGTCATTCAAAGACGCGATGATCTCATGGGGCAACAGAGCTCCAGCCGCAATCTTAGCTTCTCCCCTATCCACCTTTTCCAAATACTGCTTAAACCTTTTTGCATCGTGATTCAAGAAATGGGTCTTGTAATTCTTCATCGCCACTGATGCTACACGATCATACGGCAGCAAATTCCACTCATTTGCACTCATATACACCTCTGGCAATCGCATTGCCTTATGAAGGGGAACGAGTACTTCTTTCCTCAACTTATCCCTAATTTTTAAGACATATTCTCTCTCCACCAATCCTTCATACTCTTTAGAATTTCTAGGAAAGAGAATTCTTGAAATTGTTTCACAGATTAGAGTCGCCTTATCGTAAGACGAATCTATCGATGGACACCATTTCGAAGCCAAACTGATTTTCCCAATCTCTCCCTTGTTCAATTTTTCGACATCAGACTTCAACAACACCGCAAAAGCCTCGGCAATCTTATCATGCAGAAACCGATAATTCGGATCAGAAGTATACCTCTCGAAAACCCTTTTTGATTTTGCAAGCTCCTTCTCCTTCCTCAAAACCCTAGCCTCCTCTTTTTCTTTTTTCCCTTTCTCCAAATCCTCACGCACTCTCTCCTCCCTTCCTTTCTCTCGCCTATAATCATCACCTCTCTCTCTCTTCTTTTTGTCTCTCACTTCTTTGATTTCTTTGAAATACGCAGCCCTAGCTTTCCCCTTTCTACGATTCTTACCCTTTATCAATTCCTTCGCCTTCGTTCTCACATCAGAACCTTCTAGAATTCGATAAAGAATCTCAAGTAAGTCCTTGAAGTAACCGAATTCAGCAAGAACACCGGCATTAAGGGCTAAGGTTTTAGGATGGTTATTGAAAAGCCAAAGAGAGGCTGTATAGAAACCCAACTTGTCTGATTTTCCTGTTCCTCTGACTCCTCTGAGATTCGCGACGAGCTTGAGAGTTGTCAACGGATTGTATCTCCACGAACTCTCTAAATACTCGATCAGCTTCGATTCCGGCGTCGAAGGAACGACATGGAAGAAGAAATCCAGATTAGGATTTCCGGTTTCCAGGTACGTGATGGCGCCGTTTTCGGTGAATCCCATAGCCGGATCTTTGAGAGAGAGAGAATTCATCACGCCGTCGATTGCGGTGATTTCTCCGCCGTGGACGGCGGAAAGAGAGAGGGGATCTCCGAGAAGGTGAGAAGTGAGAGGCATCGCGATTGCGGACATTGCGATTTCGAACGGTGTTTTGGAAATGAAATGAGACAGAGCGAGACCGAGGGAGAGAGACATAAAAAATAGTGAAGTTTACGTGCGGGCGAAGGACCGAGGAATTATTCTCTGTGACGCGGATGCTTTTTTTGGTATCCAAAGTTGCAGTACCAGGCTGACACGTGGAGTGAGAGATGAGGTGTTTGATGAGTGTAAGATAGGTAAATAAATGGAAATAGATGAATTTTGCAATCTTCTACAAAACAGTCAACAGGGTAATGTCTGACAGCAAGCATTTATCCAAACTCATGAAGTATTTCCCGGAAAAATATGCAGCTATATTAAATAATGGAGGATAAATCAGAGTTCAACAATGGAGAGCTGCAGGTCGAGCCCTCCAACAACAAGTCTTGGTCACAATCAATGGCACGGCAACAAAGGCATTCTCATCTCACGTCAACTGTAATCACACGGCAATTGTAAATTTACACACCAAAACAACAACCAGCGATGAGTTTACTAATCTATTTAATTGCCTAAACAAATAACCTAAGAAGTGTACAATAGATGTAGAGAACTTCTAAAGATGCCAAAAGCCCTTGATGAACGGATTTCATATCTGGTCTCTTAATGAACAAAAACAATAGGACTCTGTTACCACAAGGAGGATGGATTTCATGTTAAGCTGCAGAAAGTGAATATCAGGAAGATGAAAGCAAACAAACTTTGAACAACCATAAATTTGGAACTCAAAAGAGAAATTTCTCATACAACAGTCATATACAGCAAGTTTATGGTGAAGTTCAACAGAGATAGCAGTCTCCATTGTGTCAACTGGATTCAGCACCCCGTCTTTCTCCAAGAACAAAGTCAGCAAGTTCTTTGAAAACCCACTAAGCAATGCCACCCCCACTCTGATCAGAAGGCACAGGAGTTGACTTCGAGTCCCTTAAATTCCAAAACACAATTTGTAGCACATTGTTGTGCCCACTTTCCTTGAATTTCCCACATATTGCTTGATGATCAGTCTCCCACTTCTTACAGAATTTCTTATGGCTCTTCACCTTCCAATTATCCATACCAGCCCCATAATCAATCTCTGAACCGCTGTCTCCATCACCACCTGATTCAGATTCGGAATCACTCTGACCATAATATCCACCATAACAACCAGCACATACTGCAGAATCAAACTCCATATCGCTAAACAAAAATATTTTCTTAATCATTTGCTCAGACAAACTTCCAGCCACCGCAACATCCAAAAGTCGATCAGAAACCTTCTGAAAATCTGTACTCCCACCCCAATCCGTCTCATAAACTTCGTCTTCGAAAGCAGAGTGTCCCCTTCAATCCTATGTATCTGCGGGTTCTCATGAAATGTTATTACTGTGCCCTTCCAAGGCTCTTCACCGAGCTCCGAAATTAACAACCCTAATGCCACGCACTCTTCGATAGGTATCCCATTCATGCTTCCGGACACATCACACACTGCAATGCAATCTCTTGAAGCCCCCTTTTCCTTCACATCATTAATCATTCTCTTCCATTGAAGCTCTGCGACTTGTCCTCCATCACTGTCATTCAAAGACGCGATAATCTCATGGGGCAACAGAGCTCCAGCAGCAATGTTAGTTTCTCCCTCCTCCACCTTCTTCAAGTACTGCTTAAACCTCTTTGTATCATGATTCAAGAAATGGGTCTTGTGATTCTTCATCGCCACCGAAGCTACACGATCATACGTCAGCAAATTCCACTCATTTGCGCTCATATACAACTCTGGTAGTCGCAATGCCTCGTGAAGAGGGATTAATATTTCCTTCCTTAGCCTATCCCTAATTTTCAACACATATTGCCTCTCCTCCAATCCTTCATACTCTTTCAAATGCCTTGGCACACAAAATGTGAATTTTTTGTGAATCTTATCTTAATAAAAATCAAAATTTTTGATAAAATAAAAAAGTGTAACAAGAAAAACAAATAGGTTAATTTATTTTATTACTATTAATTGAAAAGTATAAAAAAATAAATTTAATATATAAAATATATTTGCTTTTAAAATCACTCAATTCAATTTAAATCTAGTTTTAGTTCAATTTTTTTATTAGAACAATAAATAAGAAGAAAAATAGTTTGTCTCATTTCAACATTTATAATCAATACCGGTTTTCATTTTGATCTCGGTGTACCTTAAATTTGTTAATATATATATATATATATATATATATATATATATATATTTTTTTTTTTTTCAAACTGCAGCATATTTAAATCATTTTTGAAAATGCACAAACCTTTTTTAATCCATTTTCTCTTACCTTACACTCTATATTTAACCTAGATTAAATAATGAGATAGCAAATCTGTTTGAACTTTTGAATTTTCACTGTAATGGTTTGTGCGTAAGACTCTAAAGTTTGTCATGTCAAACTAATTGTAGGGATTTCAGTGTAAGACCTAGCCATTAGGGTGAAATAGCCTCATTAGTAATTTTAGCATTATTTGGTTTTTTTTTTTTTAAGTTGTGGGGTTAATAAATTTCTTTTTCTATTTATAATTTTGGTTAAAAATTAATTTGAGAGTTTATATTTAGACGGAATCAATTTATTTATAATTTATTACTTATTTGTTTTTTATTAGATTTTAGGATTAAATATTGATTAATCATTTTAAGTAATTAAAATAACTCAGAATTAATCGATAAAAATTAATTAATTCTCGTGAAATCGATAACTATATTCACTAAATATATCACATCAAGCTGCATGGAGCTTAAAGACCTTTTATAGTGTTAGAACAGGTCAATAACAATACTTACGAAATTGATCTCCTGGCTATTATAATGTTTCAGCAACTTTTAATGTTCAAGATTTTCCTCGATCTGTTGAAAATGAAGATGAAGATTTGATGGCAAATTTTTTCCAACAAAGGGAGAATGATGCATTTATGGAATAATATCTAGCATTCATCAATTATTGTGTCATGTTTTATCGTTTTTTTTCATCTTCAGTATTCGGATGATTTTATCCGATTAATTCAGTTCAAATATTATGAGATCATATTAGGAATAAGTTTACCCAAATCCTTTATCATCATTCTCAAAATTCAAAATTAAAAATTCTAATTAAAAAAATAAAATGACCGATTTGAGTTTAGTGTCACGTTACACCGTGATTACATAGCAAAATGCTGCTATTCGAAGAATTTGCAGATTTAGAATAAAAAGGCCAAAGAGCATCAAATGCAGCTGGTTGTTGGCTTTTGACTATCCTGGATTATTTCTGGTGTTTAAAGTCAAATTTTGATTGATGTGATCTAACTATTATTAGATTCAAATTTTTCTAATATAATATTTTTTATTTTGAAATTTCAAATCTTAAATTTGATTAAAATATCTAACAATTTTACATATTAGACCGAATACCCGTTGATATTCTACATTATTTCCAAATACTAAATAAGGTACTTAAAAACTGGAAAATCGAGTTTACTCGAGAAAAAAAATGTTTATTTATACTTCAAATTTGTCCCTTTTGAGAATTTTCTCTTGCAAATCTATTTCCTTCCATTTGATTTCCGTATGATTCTGAGTGCGATGAGCCTATTTGAGCTTCTGCATCTTTGTTTGGTGGTGGAATCCTATAACCAAACTTGGTGGTGAGTTCGTTCCTTTCTTGTTTTGTGTTAATCCTTGTTCTAAAGTGTTAGCACAAATGTGTTCATTATCTTGCTGAATTCTCCCCTTACAAATCACATCAGGTTCAAAGATCTGGAGGTCGTGAGAAAGAGACTCCATCAACCTTGGACGAATTCATTGATATTCAAGTTAGTAGGAAGTTCCATTTTCTAATCAACTTGAGAGACAAAAGAAGAGGCGGAGGGGACTCTGTGTGAAGGCCCTTGGATCATAACAGGTCACTAACTTGCTATAAGGAGGTGGACGCCTAGGTTCAAGCCCCCACAAGCATTGCTGCCTCCTTTGCCTGTATGGATTCATTTTCCTGAACCCCCTGTTGAATTTTTCAATGAGGAACTTCGATTATTTATTAGGAAACAATTGGGCAAGGTGAAAACAAGAGACTCCTTGCATATAACTGCTAGAGTCACGTATGCAAAAGCAGTGCAAAGATTAACATTTTTAACATTTTAAGCCCTTGGTCCTGGGATTTGTCGATTATTTGTCCGAAAGGTAGATGATCGATTTTGTATAATTTTAAAAATTTGAATCAGTTTTTAAAGATATTAAAAAAAATTAGAGATTAATTAGAAAAACAAGTTTAGTGAAATCGTATTTGTGAAATCTTATATTTTTATATTTTTTTCTTATTTTAGATAAAAATATTATAAATATATTAACTCAAAATAGATATAAGTCGATGGCATCCACATCTCTTTCCCCATTCTATGCCAAGGAAGGACTTAGTTGCAAAGTCCAGAAATATTATTCTTTACAATACACATTTTCCGTGCGAATCGGGTACGACGCCCAACTCGCCGCATGCTTTTTTCTTGTCATTCTCGAGACAGCGGCACATATGAGGGTTCAGAGCTGTTATGCAGGTCGCACTTCTGAGTTGCAGAACAGTGCACCGTAGAGTCCCTTCCCAGTCAATCCCCCACAGACCCTCCGCCGGCCCCATCAAAATTACAACCAGCACCAACACCACTCCCATTCCCCTGCTGCTTATCATTCTCATCCTTTTCCTTTTTTCCCCTTCCTTTCTTTATTTATTTCTAATATAATTTAATCATCACAATCTAATTCCCCCAAATGCTTTTCCTATTTATAGTTTTTTTTTTTCTTTTTTTAGTTTCTTAGCAGGAATTTTAACCCCCCTTTGGCTTTAATTATAGTCATTAATTTTCTATTTCCACATTATAGGTTTCTATTCTATTTAACAATAAAAATTAAAAATTTGGCTTTAAAATTTAAGTGTTATATTTTGAAACTGGATTAATTAATTTATTAAATTTATAAAATTGCATAACGTCGATTAAGGTGTGGAATTTTTAAAAATAAAGAATAGAGTTACAGAATTTACAATTAATACAATAAATAATCATTTTTATTGTCTATCCTATTTACTAAAATAATTTAGTAAAACACATTGAAAGAAAAAGTCATCAAAAACTTCAGTTCAAATGGCACTTTTCCTCTCCCTCATATAATATGCTCGACTTTAAGCCCATGTATACAAAAAAAAAAAAAAAAAAAAAATTGAAAGAAAAAATCACACCGGGGTCAAAGAGATTTTGAGATTAATTTTCATAAGTAGAGTTGTTAAAGTTTGTGAGAGATGGAAGCTTCTTCATGTGTCTACTAATAGCTCCATTAGAATGAGAACATTTTGTGGATATTCTAACTTCATGAATTTATTAACATAAAAGAAAAGAGCTCGATGATTCAGTGTTTTTGGTGTAGAGTTTAAATCCTTTTTATTTTTGTTTGTTATCTTTTCAAATGTTATGTTACTCTTTATGTGTTTTTTTTCTACCTGAAAAAACTTCAATACGAAATCTTGATAATGGAGATGGTATAGTTAAATTAACTATATTATTCTTTTTTTTTTGTTTTTATTATCGATATCTGAATTTTGTCCGACTAATTCGATTTGAGATTGTGAGCCCAATTTTAGGAATTGACTCTTTCAAATCCTTTTTCATAATTCCCAAAACTCAAACTCGAGATCTCTAATTAAGGGGGTAAAATATCTAATCACTCGATTCAAAAGAATTTGATAAGTATATTATTCTTTGTGGTCACCAACGTTTTGTTGCCTTAATGGGAAAATATTAATACTCCACATCAAGAACCGGGATTCGAGTTTTGATAGTTGTAAAAATGACGTTGGAAGAGTTCCCTCCTGATTAGGACTTGACAACAGTTCGGCTAAAATTAATCGGAATAAAATTTTGGATACTCGACGGTATACCAAATTTAGGGACAAAAAAAAAATAAAAAAATTCTTTGTGATTAGTTAATATGGAAGCACCGGTATTATATGGCCGTGCCAGTGCTCCGCCTATACCCAAGCAAGACCCAAGGCCCAACATGGATGAACTTGTGCATTGGCGAGTGGTTTTACACTCATGTCAGGCCCACAGTTTTTAAAAATATATATTACTATTTTTTCTAAATTAATAATACTGAGTGAACATTGTCGAGGAAAACTGATTTCAGTCGATTAAAATTGAAAATGTATTTCTCATGTCTCTTTTATAGATGGGTAAGCAGTGGTTCTCTATCATCCATAATTTTGAAATTGAAATATCATCATTATATAAGACCTTGAAAAGTTGATCAATTTTTATATCACAAGAGCATTAATGTTTTTTTTTTCTTTTGGGTGCCCTGTATTAGATTCAATGACCGATGTCTAGAATCATATCCTTGACTAATATGGTTCAAGCTATTATTGGATTTCTTTTCGGAAGAAGTCTCTCAACCTAATTTTTTCTCCATTCTTAAATCTTTAACCTGAAATTTTTGTCAACGAACCTAAACCCTTCACAAGAGCATTAGTGTTTGCAAGGCAAAAAATCTCAACCGCTTGGATGGAAGTCGCGCGGGCCAACTTCCTAACATATCCATTTTCTCTTCCCTCAAAGAAAAACGAGATGATTCTGTTCTTCTCTGTTCACCAGAATGGCGGGCTGCTTGGCTGGGAGTTGCAATATTTAGAGCAAGCTCCATTTGAGTTTCTTCTTAAAGGATCCACGAAGGCCATATTGCAAATTCTAGGACCGACCATGACACATTGGACATACATGGGAACCAGCTACATCAACCATGACAAGTGAATTAGGTCACTTGTTAACATCCCGAAAACAGAACAAGATTCAAGAGAGACTTTTAGCACACAATTAGGCCATAAAATTCTAAAATGAAAAGGGGTTTGCGAAATACCTCCATGCCCTTGATTGATAGAAAAGGAAGCCTTATTTTTTTGCATTGTATTTCACGGTAAGGTCAGAATAAGGTGTGCCCACTGTAATATTCTCAAATTACAATTTAGAGAAGCTAGTGACCAGTGCATTTCTCTTGTTTCACGTCTCCTTAACATACCATATTTTGGGTTTATTATTTTCCTCGACGTGTAACTCATGATTCAGTAAATACAACACGACTCTAGATTCACAGGTGCATCAGAGTTTTGACTTGAAAGGATCCAACCAATCCCAAATTCTAAATAAGCTTCCAGGAATCAAGCATAGGGCTTCATACGTTTTCAGTCCATGTTGCATTTGCATAGCTTTCAAGGATGGGCAAGATCATGACAGTGCAGCCACAAGAGTACCCATTGTCCATTTATAATTTTCATAATACGGCAGATGAATTTTCAACTAGTTTCCAGCTTTTTTGGTAATAATCTAGGAACTCAATTGGACCAAGTTTCCTTTTAGATAAGCGGGCAAAACTTGATTCATTTTATAAGATAGAAAATATGAATAAACCTCTACTAAAGTGACCATGACGCATTGGACATACATGAATCAGAAACCTCAACAATGACTAGGCCATTGACTGACTTGCTACCCTACTAAAAACAGAAGTATCACAAGTAAAACTTGTCCACACTTCTTAATATATTGTTATTTACTAGTCAGAATTGCCATACGCAAGTGTTTATGTTTTCCAACGGCACCCATTTGGAAAATGGAGATGGACAGTTTCATTTGAAGTGCATGTGCATATACACGCATGCATTTGCAAAGGAACAATTTAAAAAAAAAAAAAAAAAACCCACAAAAGAAGAAGACGAAGAAGAAGAGAGAGAGAGAGAGAGAGAGAGAGAGAGAGAGAGACAAAAACAAGTAACTAGAGAACCTACAAATGTAAACGCAGGAAGGCCGCCAAAGTGTCACATGTTCAGACCTCTCTTTTCAACAAAAGAGGAAGGGAGGGACATGTGAAGCGATCTTTCCGAGTTTTCAGCTAACGAGGCCCCAAAGTGGAATAAAAAAATATAAAAAGAGGACCCCACAAAATGGAAGAAAGCTTCCAAAGCCTGATAAAGCTAGATTCCAGACTATTAAGGGCACGTGTCTTGCCTAGAGAGGCTCTAAATGGCTATAAAAGCCACACAATTGTTCGATTTTAGAAACATCAACTCTTCACTAGTACAACTGTTAGAGAAATGTCTTCTTCATACATTCTTGCTCTTTTCCTTGGAGTAGTGGTCCTCACCACTCCATCTCTTGCTGATCACACCGAGCCTCCTTCCTCATATGAGCAAAAACCACCCAAGCCCATTCTCAAGCCTCCACCAGTAGTGGCAGAGCCACCGGTGGAGCACAAGCCACCAAAACCTGTCTACAATGCTCCTCCCATGGAGAAGCCACCTCCAGAACACAAATTACCACCAACCCCAATTGGCAAACCACCTAAAGGAGAGAAACTGCCACCAGAACACAAGCCGCCAACTGATCTCCCTCCCAAGGGAGGGAAACCACCATCAATGCAGAATGCTCCTCCACCTTATGGTCACCACCCTGGACACCGTCTAGCAGAGGATGCTAAAGACTTGCACAAGCCCCCAACTGAAGCAGTTAAACCACCTAAAGGAGAGAAACCACAACCAGAGCACAAGCCACCTACTGATCTTCCTCCCAGGGGAATGAAACCACCTACATTGCACAATGCTCCTCCACCCTACGGTCACCACCCTGGACATCGTCTAGCAGAGAATGTTGAAGACATGCTGAAGCAACCAATTCCAGTAGATAAACCATTGAAAAGAGAGAAACCACAACCAGGGCACAAACCACCAACCACCATCGGTAAACCTCCTAAGGGAGAAAAACCACCACTAGAACACAAGCCACCAACTGATCTCCCTCCCAAAGGAGCAAAGCCACCACAAATGCATGATGCCCCTCCACGTTCTGGTATTCATCCTGGACACCGTCTAGCAGAGAATGTAGAAGACATGCAAAAACCATCGATGCCAGAAAACAAACCACCAAAAGGAGAGAAATCACTTCCGGAGCAGAAACCACCAACCACAATTGGTAAACCTCTTAAGGGAGAGAAACCCCCTCTAGAACACAAGCCACCAATTGATCTCCCTCCCAAGGGAACAAAACCACCACAAATGCATGATGCCCCTCCACCTTATGGTATTCATCCTGGGCACCGTCTGGCAGAAAATGTAGAAGACCTGCACAAACCATCAAAACCAGTAAACAAACCACCAGAAGGAGAGAAACCACTGCCAGAGCACAAGCCACCAACCACAATTGGTAAACCTCATAAAGGAGAGAAACCACCACAAGAACTCAAGCCACCAACTGATCTTCCTCCTAAGGGAATTAAACCACCACCGATGCACATGGCTCCTTCACCCTATGCTCATCACCCTGGACACAGACTGGTAGAGAGTGTTGAAGACACGCACAAGATGACTCCTAGGAAGATGATGAAGCCACCTACTACTCCATCTAAGAATGCACCCTTTCCGTCTCAGAAGCCACCCCACAAGCCTCTGACTCCTCCCACGCATGCCAACTGAGTGGCAAGTTTATGATGTAGCATTAGACAGGGTTTTTAGTCCATGATACCAAAAGCTCATGTCAATCTGCACTATTATTATCTATGAGTTGCTTTTTTTCTTTTTAAAGTTTTAGTTTCTTGTTGATCAGTCACTTTTACCAGATGATAGGATATGTTGCAACATGCTGTTATCTCAGGCTATTTTGGGCCTGCATGGAGCTGTTCTATCCCTTGCTATTTGATATATCTTACTTTTAAAAACCTATCTTATATTTTGTTTTCCTTCAATTCGAAAACCTGGTATCATATTTTTACCATGTTAAGAGTCACTCGGAGAGCAAGCAAGCAGAAGATAAGTTCTGATATACTGCGAAACTATCATCTCTAGGTGCAATTCTTATCATGTTTAAATGATGGTCACTATCACGCTGCAGTCTCATAAGAAGATTAATGACTAGCTATTAGGATGGAAACACTATGCTTGTTATGACAAATTTTGAATGTTCTTGCTTTTCTGTTTTTATCTTCATAAAACCGTACAGAAAAAATGCTTATAGAGCATGTATGTTTTGCCTGCACTGGAGACACCAAACAACATGATAATGCCAAGTACTTTCCAAAGAAAACAGAACAAATATTCCTGCATGGTTCAACAAACCAGAGATGGGATATAGCTGCATGTCTCACCATGTGAATGCAGGGATAGGCAATCTAAATGCATGAAAATGCAGGACGACTGAGTCTCTTAATATTGAAATGTGCTATTTAATATATAAGAAAAACAGGTCACGATAGCAACCAACAAAGTATTTTGAATTTAAATGAAGCAGAAAATAAGGATGATGAATATCAAAGGTTAAACAGATGCAAGATACAAGGACCGTTGGAAGAATTAGCTCTGTGATGTCTAATGAACAATTTCTGCAACTGCTGAAAAGCAAGAAAGCTAACTCACTAGGTGACTTCCGTTTCATTTGTAACCATTTTACAGGGTTGTTACTACCTCCTTCGTACATCCAATGTGTCTAACTGACGGTAGAAAGCCTGCACTGCCCCTCCAAGTGATGAGCCCTTTGTTGATCAGAATCTGACAGGCAACGCTTCGAACTCATTAACCATGAAGACTTAATACCTACAGAATTCTACAACAAGAACAAGAAATATCAAGATACAAAATTTGAACCATGTAATCTTTCCATGGTACTTCCATGAGCATTCCATAACAATCTAGCCATCAATATACAGAAAACAAAGCTATGGACTTTACATTTATGGGACAGCTGATACTAGTAGATAAGTTGTTAAAACATGCAGTGTAGATAAATAGGACATCCAGTATAATCATTAGCATCTTCTCTTATCTACGACAAAAAAATAAAGAAAGAAACACTAACACTGTGCTTGTTTTGTCTAGAAACCGTATATAATGTATTTCTGTTTTGCTTTTGCTTCAGTTTTTTTCCCAATGGTCAATATTCCAGAAAAATGAGTTCAGGTGGTTAACAAGAGATCAGGACTTCCAATAATATATTTCAAGACTTCAGTTTTGTCCTTCAATGTTTAGAACAGTTCCATTTTTATTTTTTCTCCATCTCTTCAATGTTTAGTGTGTTTACGAAATTGTACACTTTCCTGTTGATTTCTCCTCTGTTGCAAGGATCTTAAGTCTTTCATGCTTTTTCAAGTTATCTTGGGGATGGCCGAGGAATATCCTGCTTAAAATGGTTCATTGTCTAATTCTCTCAATAAATGTCTAATGGGCTAATGTGACATTCTCCTTGTTATATATGGAAGTATGATACATACATATACATAATATATAATATATAAGCTTCTTTCAAATGCTATGACTTCAGTGCACGATTCTAGCCTTTCTGTCTCTCACTCCTTTAACAGTATAACGGATGGACAAAATTTCATATTCATGATCCATTGTGTTTAGGTTGTTCATAACATATGCAATATACCGAGCACTAAAACAACTGAAATTGCAATTTAAATGAGCCATCAAATTATTTGACAGAGTGAACATAAACCACGGTTCGCCGCGTAAGGCCATTGATTGTAGGGTCATCTTTCCAGATGGAATTAGTAATCTATGTAGCACTCGATGCTAGAAACTTTAGTGCCATTGGTATGGTAACTAGTCTTTTTCAGCTTTTGGCAGCAAGTTGACTTCAGGAAGCTTTGAGTTTCTGCCAGTTTCATCATTTCAAATTTCGCAAATGCCTCAGGTAGGCAGATGGAGCCATCCACTTCCAAAAGCCAAATAATCCCGCCCGTCTTAGAATAGAAGGGTCGTGTTACAGCACCTCCCTAATGACTTTGTTACCCCTCATTTTGTTTTACTTTGAACCCTTGTTACCATTAGATCCAAGAAAGAAGCATAGCCTGTAGAAAAGGAGGATTTTCTCATAAAGCATGGTCCCCATCGAACAACTTGAAATGTAAACTAACAAATTATTCAAAATAACGGGTTTCTACTTTCTTCTTCACGCTTTTTGTAAAAGCTTATAGAACAAAAATGCTTTTTCCCATAGAAAAAGTTCTCACAAAATGTTTTGTGTGCTTGTATCTTGCAATTATCAGATAGTTTGGATCATAAAAATGTTATATAGAAATATTTTCCTGTCATAATTTCACTACAAACTCAAAAATAATTGAAAATTCTCCTGATAAATAAGATTTCTCCCCATAAAGTTAGCCAGTTGACGGTGGCTTTGAGAGATCCAAAATAACTAAATTGCATGAAGTCAACAAGAAGCAAGAGATATAACAGACACGTTAGCGACATACTGACCTGCTTTCTCATGTCCACACAGTTGAAAGTAAAACAGAGACGTCTGCCATGACCTGTCACTCGAAGAAACCTCAGACAGAATGGAAAACGAACTAATTAGAGCTTGACTCTTACTGCCCACATGAGTCAAAAGAGCCATCTGAACGTAAAATCTGATGTGGGGAAAGGGTTTTATTCCTAGTTAAATCTCTGAATACATTTTGCATATATGAGACCATAAATCATATTATCAGCTGCGACAAACTACAAAACAATACAAGAGCGATGAGCGGCACTACTGGTTTTCAAAACCGAGGTACATTCAATCATGGCAAAGAATTCTATAAGCACCGACTCAAAATTATCGGTACATAAAGTCACTTACATATTACGAACTTTGTAGCAGGAGAAGGGGTAAAATATTTAACCCCTAGATTAGTAATCCATTTTTAATTGTGTTTGACAAACAATAACCATTCCACGTGCCTATGTCACCTTAATTGAAGGTAGGGTAATGGAACAGACAAAGGCAAAATAATAATAAAAATAATAAATAATATTAAACATAGAAATTTTTTTATATTTTTTCTTACAATTTTCTCTCTCCCCCTCTTTGTCTCTCTCTAATTGGACGGATATGAAGCAAAAGAATGAATGGTCTTGGTTTCAGATGAAGTAGATTAAGACAAGCTAACGAATCTTTCCAAGACATTAATTTCTACTTACGCACATGAAAGTTGAAGAGCTACATAAGAACTCGTCTTCTGCAAGGTGGGCATTAAATTAGAAAATAGGCTAACTTGCTGCAATTTGCAATTTGTTAGCAAGCCTGTGCCTTAACTACCATTTGCAATTTCTCTTTAGATGACACGGTTTCTCCTGTTGGACTTTTTCTTTAATCTATTTTCCTTGTTACACGGGCTGGTCTTACCAGACCATGAGAAAAGACATGGTGGGTCAAGTCTTCTTCACTCACATCTGAGCTTGGGACAACAGAAATTGAGGGCTTTTGTGATCCTCAGATCTTAGACATGGAGAAGGGTAAGCATTTTAAACCTACGTACATTTTACACGGGATCTGTTGAAAAGTTTTTCATCAATCTTCAAGATAGTCCTCTGCTTCATGTGCCTGTGACTCAATCTGTGCAACAAAAGCAAAGTTGAGTACACACACTACCAAATTATAACTATTCAAAAAATTAGTATGTTCTCATGCAAGTGGAAACATAGGACAACTGCCAAGAAAACAGAAGAGGCCAAAAATGATCTCTATTGGCACTTAATTTTTCAACTAAGGAGGCAACTAAAAAAATTCCCTCGGCCAATTTTTCCATATTTTCAGCTGTGGGACCCCAATGATCAAGGTAATGGAGTGGATCACTCGAGATGAACCCAGAAATTCCAAAATGATTCCAAAGAATGCAGTGTTAGATCAACTATTGATGAAATAGTACTGACCCACCATTTAAAAAATTTCTAAGCTCATGACTAGCCCAAGAAGGCCCCAACTGATTATAAAAGGAGGTCTAATTCCTCTAGGCTTTCACCAGCAGTTCCTGCCTACTAAAAACATCATGTCCTCCGCATACCTGCTAGCCTTGTTCCTTGGAGTGGTGCTTCTCACCACTCCCTCTCTTGCTGATTACAGCAAGCCTCCTTCCTCATATGAGCACAATCCACACAAACCCATTCACAAGCCCCCACCAATAGCAAAGCCACCATTGCCTATCCACAAGGCTCCTCCAGTGGAGAAGCCGCTACCAGAACATAAACCACCGACCCCCATTGAGAAACCACCCAAGGGGGAAAAGCCACAACCTGAACACAAGCCACCAACTCTACCTCCCAAGGGATTCAAACCCCCATTAACACACAAAGCCCCTCCACCTTATAGCCACCCCCCTGGACATCGTCTAGCAGAGAATGTAGAAGACGTTCACAAGCCTATTCAAAAGCTTCCACCAAAGGCAGAGTCACCAGCGCCTTTTCACAAGGCTCCTCCAAAGGAGAAACCACTACCAGAACATAAACCACCAACGCCAGCTGAGAAACCACCCAAGGGGGAGAAGACACAACCTGAACATAAGCCACCAACTCTACCTCCAAAGGGAATCAAACCCCCACCAGTTCACAAAGCTCCTCCACCTTACACACACCACCCTGGACACCGTCTGGCAGAGAATGTTGAAGAGGTGCACAAACCTCCGAGGAAGATAGTGAAGCCACCTCCTGCCCCATTCAAGAAGCCACCATTTCCCGAGAAGAAGGCCCCCGTCGCCCCACACAAGCCATCCCACAAGCCTCTGACTCCACCTGCGCATGCCCATTGAGTGCCTTTCCTATTAAGATGTGTGGATTTGTCTTTGAAAATAAGAGATGCCAACTACATCCATCTAGGAGTTGGTCTCCCACTGATCAGTTACTGCTACTACTACATAGAGCCTTGTGCCATTAGGGAGCGTCCTTGTACGTATTGAACAGTCTAGTCCTTTGCTGCCATTGGCAGTTCCACTTATATTATTGTGATTTTCTTCTATTACAACTGTGCCACTTTCCATATATATATCTTTCATTCTGACGAAATTGAGAGGCAGTCTGCACTGCACTATAAAGTAACAAAAAGTTCTGATTCTATTTCAACAAGAAAAATGAAAATGTTAGAAGTACATAGGCAAAACACAATGACAACATGGAAATTACTCCCATCCCTCCAAAACCAGTAGATACAGGTGTCTGGTATGTTGGAATATGAATGTGCCAGATTATAACTAGTCTGTCAATAGTAATACCAATTCTTGGCCAACCTGATGAAATTTAGCAACTAAATAATCAATATTATTCATATTTTAGTATATTATGATATGATTACATTTTAGCAAGAGACTATCTTATAAGACATGACAAAATATTCACAGTTGTATTGATAATATTTACATAAATATCTCTGAAAGTGATCAAGAAATGGTCTCGACTTGTCCTAAAAGTGTCTTAACACTGTCATAATTCTCCCTAGTGTTCACAAAAAAAAATGTAATTACTGTCTGTACCTTATGTGTTCGGAAAGTCCATACACAAACAGCAACACCCATTTGGGGAGGTCATGCTTCATAGATTCACATCCACAAACAACATAACACTGTTTATAATCAGGTCTAAAGAGCCTGCTTTTGTCTCCACGGATCTCATCCAAGAGAGCAAAAGTAGAATAATTTGTTTCTTTAACTCTATACAAGAGCTCAAGAACTAGCGCGTGAAAATAAAAAATGTGACTTACACACTTCAAATATGATATTGTCACACTCATATCCATACAAAAGAATAAAAATAAATAGTATATTGCACAATTTGGCCAAAATTGAGGCGCTTTAGATAGTAAAAGATCCTTGTGATCAGCTTGACAAATTTAGCAATGTCTCACACATTCATATTCTTTCTATGCAAATATATTTAAAAAAAAAATGACCGTGGGTATATTATTTTAGCACTATACTTGTTCAAAATTAATTATTTTATTGCTAAATACGCCAGTCCTATATAATAGATTGATGTTAGATTCAATTAAGTTGACCACAGTATCAGGTGCCCCGTAAGCATTTTGCTGATGTGACAAGTGTTATGTAAAAAGCTGACGAGTCATGCCACATCAGCAATTTGCTTGGGTGTCATGTGCCATATCAGCATCTTGCTCGATCTGTCATGCCATGTCATGCTAAGACAACACTTAACGGCCATGTTGGCACTGCAAATTGCCCTTTTTGAAATTTTAATATTCAAATGCTGTGTTTTAACTACCATCAATTGTTTCAAAGTATACAGTCCATACTCCATGCTCTCTGAGTATCACATATCTTTCACACTTGCCTGTGCGAAAGTATATATATATATATATATATATTTGGTCCCGTAGTTGTTTGACTCCAGGGCCATCTATTGCATATTTTCTATTTTGATACTGTCGATTTAGTAGATAAATGTATTAAATTTTTTAATTAAATTTTAGATTTAAAATTTAATAATAAAAAAATTATATTAAGAAAACTCCTCTTAATTAGAGCCGACAATGATTGGATGGGATTCGTTAGACTACGACTCCGGATACTATTTGATTTATACAAAAAATATATATATATATATATATTTTTTTTTTTTTTCTGTTACGATTGTTCTGTCCTGCATCCAGAACATATCTTCCAGACCCCTTCAGTTTTTTAGTTAACCTTGTCACTACTCCATAAAGTCAAAAAATCTCACCAAATATAATTGTCTGATACGGCTCAGCAACTTTGTGGTCCTTGTCACGTAAAAAGAGACTCTTCATGTGAAACCACCGGCCCTTATAACATGGCCGAAAATTTTGAAGTAGTTTTGCGTGTTCATGAATTCTTGTCTATGTTATCACAAAGGCTATCACATCCCATTTTCTGAGGCGGGTCATACTCTCTCTCTCTCTCTCTCATTTTAATATTTCTCCAGAACGGCAACATTTGGTAACACTTAATTATTTATGCAACATAGCTTCCAATTTTGTAAAGCTAGCAACAATTTCTTGTGAAGGAAAATAAGGCGAGATGGATGGGGAAAACAAAGAAGCCACCCATGGCATGGTGCAGGAATAAATTGGCAGGTTTTCTTAATACTATAACATTAATCAGCAGAAACTTATGTAGAACCGATGGCCATCGGAATCGTATACCAAATAAAAAGTTGTGGCAATGGCAATGGTGATACTCACACTCGTAACGCTGTTAATAAGATCACCATGGTGGCCGCAATACTACCAAGGCAATAAGCAGGGAAACGAATTTATATTATTTTTCTTTCTAATTTTATATTTTTATAGGAGAAATTCATTATTTATTCTTTTTTTATTTGGTTACTGTATTGAGTTTAACACGATAGTGTTGGAAGGATTTTTATTGATTGTATTCCCTTCGAATATAAACTTTCAATATAAATATTTAGGATCTTAACAACAGAATTCTAGAGATTATAATAAATAAGAAACACATACGCATCACATGTACAACAATATTTACTAGTGTTAAATTCTTGGATGATCATTATGCTCTTCTAGTTTCAGGAATAAAGAAAGCGCATTAACCCAACAGATGGTGAGCTGAGCTAAACTTGTCTTACTTAATATAATATTTTTCAACTAAAATAATTTTGTATTAAATATGGGATTTTGGTAAGTAAAAATTAAGTTTCATTCATGATTTTTCGCAGCAAATATCAGCCAAGTTAATCTCAACTTTCCAAACACGGCTAGACTTCATGACAGGGAGGAGAATTCAGTTGGGGGTGCTTGATTATGTTGCTCCGTCAGGCAGACGTCTTGACATTTCTCACTTCCTTCCACCGTTGGAGCCTAGCCTCCTCAACGAGAAGATATGGTTACAAATCATGTTCAAGGGATATATAATCTCCACCATTAATTTTGTAAATCTGCATTTGTATAGGGTCTACTCGAAGAAAATAGTTTTGTCCAATAATTTCAATTACAAATCTAAACAAATTTTCATGATAAATAGAATTTCTCCCTAGATTTATCCATTCACGGGAACTTTAAGAGATCCAGGATAACTACATTGCATGAAGTCAACAAGAAGCAAAAGATCTAACAGCTACGTGAGAGGCATAGTGACCTGCTTTCTCATGTCCACACGGTTGAAGGGAGAACGGAGCCACGTCTGCCATGACCTATCACTTGAAGAAACATCAGACAGATTGGAAAAAGAAATAATTAGAGCTTGACTCTTATTGCCCACATAAGTCAAAAGAGCCATCTGAACGTAAAATCTAAAGTGGGGAAACCAGATATTAGAATTCTATAAGCACCGGCTTAACCTTCACGGCTCAAGATCTTAGACATGGAGAAGGGTAAGCATTTTAAACCTATATACATTTTACACTGGATCTGTTGAAAAATTTTTCATCAATCTTTAATATAGTCCTGTGCTTCATGTGCATGTGTGACCTGTGCAACAAAAGCAAAGTTGAGTACACACACTACCAAATTATAACTATTCAAAAACTTAGTATATTTCTCATACAAGTGGAAACATAGGACAACTACCAAGAAAACAGAAGAGGCCAAGAATGATCCCTATTCACACCTAATTTTTCAATTAAGGTGGCAACTAAACAAGCATCCCTCGGCCAATTTTTTTTCCATATATTCAGCTGTGGGACCTAAATGATCAATATAATGGAGTGAACCACCAAAAATGAAAACAGAAATTCCAAAATGATACCGAAGAATGCGATGTAAGATCAACTATTGATGAAATAGTACTGGCCTACCACCTAAAAAATTTCTAAGCTCATGACTTGCCCAAGAAGGCCTCAACTGACTATAAAAGGAGGCCTAAATCATCTAGTTTTTCACCAGCAGCTCCTCCCTACTAAAAACATCATGTCCTCCACGTACCTGCTAGCCTTGTTCCTTGGAGTGATGCTTCTCACCACTCCCTCTCTTGCTGATAACAGCAAGCCTCCTTCCTCATATGAGCACAAACCACACAAACCCATTCACAAGCCTACACCAATAGCAGAGCCACCATTGCCGATCCACAAGGCTCCTCCAGTGGAAAAGCCACCACCAGAACATAAACCACCAACCCCAATTGAGAAACCACCCAAGGGGGAAAAGCCACTACCAGAACATAAACCGCCAACCCCAATTGAGAAACCACCCAAGGGGGAAAAGCCACAACCTGAACACAAGCCACCTACTCTACCTCCCAAGGGATTCAAACCCCCATTAACACACAAAGCCCCTCCCCCTTATAACCACCACCCCGGATATCGTCTAGCAGAGAATGTAGAAGATGTTCACAAACCTATTCAAAAGCTTCCACCCAAGGCAGAACCACCAGTGCCTAATCACAAGGCTCCTCCAAAGGAGAAGCCACTACCAGAACATAAACCACCAAACCCAGCTGAGAAACCACCCAAGGGGGAACCTGAACATAAGCCACCAACTCTACCTCCAAAGGGAATCAAACCCCCACCAGTTCACAAAGCTCCTCCACCTTACACACACCTCCCTGGACATCGTCTGGCAGAGAATGTTGAAGACTTGCACAAACCTCCAAGGAAGATAGTGAAGCCTCCTCCCACTCCATTCAAGAAGCCACCATTCCCTGAGAAGAAGCCTCCTGTTGCCCCGCACAAGCCACCACACAAGCCTCCGACTCCACCTGTGCATGCCCATTGAGTGGCTTTTGTCACGCCCCGAACCGGGATCGTGAACAGCCGCCCGTTGTCCCTGGATGCCGGCTGGATTTTTACAGAAAATCGGGCAGAACCTCCCCATAAATCGGAGGTTTCCCATGTACAATTTCACCTGTATATGACATTCATCCAGTACAAATAAACAATTGGCCATCCCGGCCTCTCCAAAATCAACAATATCCACAGCCAACATCCAGAACAACGCAAGGCTATAAAGTTTCTAACAGTCCTAGCAACAGACCTCTACTGTCATGCCCAACTAGAGCATGAGCAGCCGCCACACCGAGCGGACTTAAATTCTACGCATATATAAAATAAATTCCCAAGTTATTTTTAAATATTTACAAATGCCTCAATGCAACGAAATAATCAACACGCGAGTTTCGCGAAATAAAGTCCATAATTTATACAGTCATCCCAGAAAATTTATATAAATACATTGGTCAATCTAAAACCTCCAATACATAATAATATCACCAATCATCATAGCGGAAGAGATGGAAAATATCCATACCCAATCCCAGTGGTATCTCCTCGATCCAACACTAATCCTGTGGGAAAGAAAGTGAGGGATGAGTATCTATGGGAGGATACTCAGTAAGTGAGGGGATTGACATCATGCTATCAATATCGAGGTGAATTTGGAGTGTCAAAGCATAAGATAAGAAAATATCCACAGTGTGCAAACCAATCATGTTATTTCAAAATCATATATAATACGCACACATCAGAAAGCAAGATATGCATCCTAAAATTTTACATCAATGTCATGAAGAACCGGCCAATGAAATATTCCCGGCAATGGTCTACCTCGACCAAGGACGGCGCATTGGGGGTTTTTCCAAATGCAAGTATTAAAGAATGGTTCTCTGCCCCAATGTTGGCCACAGACTACCCCAACTAGCCTGTAAAAAAAATATATAGTGTACATATAACTAGTCGGCCGTGTATGGTGCCCCCGCCTGGTGCTAGACGGAGCCGTACTCAACGTCCTCTCCGATGAGGGTCAACCTGGGACACCCATACACACGACAATCTGGCGGATACCTCCGGCCGAAGCGTATCCGGACACAAGGGGTGCCTCTACCAGATGTCCTTCGTAGCTACGGATCACAATATCAAATCGGCCGGGCACGTAGCCCCATGCATCCCATCACCAGTCGGCCGGGCATATAGCCCCATGCATAATATCATAACGTCGGCCGGGCATACAGCCCAATGCATAATATCATAAAGTCGGCCGGGCATACAGCCCAAAACATAATATCGTAAAGTCGGCCGGGCATACAGCCCAAAACATAATATCGTAAAGTCGGCCGGGCATATAGCCCAAATGTGTAAGTAAATCCATTTAAAACCATGTGCCAATGCAGTGAAAGCATTTAAAACATATCAATATGTCGAAAATGTGGCACAATATACGTTTATCAAAACTCATGGATGCATATCAATAAGGTCAGCAGTTAAGACACTCCAAAGGTCACAAAACATTTCATCAAATATTGGAAAGTCATAACAATCATACATTTTGCAGAAACATGTCATTTAAAAGATATTTTTGAAACATGGTTTTCAATCAATAGCGAATGTCAAAGTCCCACTCACAGTTCTACGGGAGGGAAGTCACTCCCTACTGACAAGCCAAATCGGATCTGACCGCTCGAGTCTCCAAAAGATCAACCTAAATCAGATTATCAAATTTCTGTAACATTCTATACTTAACCTTCAATTCATAGATAATCATTTCATAATTTGTATTCTATATGCATTCCACTTATACTCTAAACATATACAAAACCTTTCATCTTAAATTCAATCCTAGATTCGTCCAATTTATCAATTAGAGTCGAAATCTCCTCACCTAGGGTTTTCTCGAAGCGCCGAGTCTCGTCCGAAAGTCGCTTCGGTCACTCCAAAGTCTGTAGGGTTTCCTATCAAAACAAGGTTCATTTGTTAGATCTAAACACATAGATCCGAAACAAAACCCTAAGTCATTTACCTGCGTGGAGATTCGTGAGCTGTCACGAACTCACGGACCGTCACGGGCCGTCGCGGGCTCGTGGGCCACAGCTAGCGGGCTCGCTGGTCTGCGTGCTACGGGGTAGCGGGCCGGCGGGCTGGCGGACCGATGGGCTGAACTGGGCCGCGGGCCGTACTGGACCTGCGGGCTTGGACGGGCTGTCGGGCCTGGTGGGCCCGTGGGCTTGCTGCTGATGGGCCTGCAGGCTGGCGGGCCTACGGGCCGACAGTGGCTCGCGGGCTGGTGCTCGCCCGTGTGCTGCGCTGGCTCGTGCGCGCTCGCACGCTGGCTTGTGCGCGCTCGCGCGCTGCTGCGCGCCCCTGCGCGCTCGCGCGCTCTGCTCGCGCGCCTGCTCGCTCGTGCACTGGGCCGCGCGCTCGTGCGCTGGGCCGCGCTCGTGCGCTGGGCCCCGAGCGCTCGTGCGCTGGGCCGCTCAAACTCGTGCGCTGGGTCGCGCGCCCGTGCACGCCCGTGCACTCTGGGCCGCGCACTCGGACTCACGCTCGCGCAAGAAGGGTCGCGCGCTCGCGAGCAGTCGCGCTCGCGCTACGGCGTGCTCGGGTGATCGCGCGCTCGCACGAGGGAGGGAATCACTGTTGCTGTGGTGGTGGTGCCTGCGGAAGGTCGCGGGTGGTGCGATTGTGCAGGGAAGCGGGTCGCGCGGTGGCGCGCGGAGGAGGGTAGAGAACAACGAAGAGAGAGCGATCGCGAGAGGGATCGCGAAGGGAGAGAGAGAAACCGAGAGGGAAGAAGGAGGAGAAGAAGAAGAAGAAGAAGGAGAAGAAGGAGAAGCTGCCGGCGGAGCTTGCGGTGAAGACCAACGCCGCGGTGGGGGAGGGAGGCGAAGGGTCGGCGGAGAGAGGGAGAGAGAGAGAGAGAGAGAGAGAGAGAAAGAAACGAATTAGGGCTTTAGCCCTAATTCAATTGGGGGGAGGGCCAAAACGCTGCGTTTTGGCTCTCCCTCTTTTTTTTTTTTTTTTTTTTTTTTTTTTTTTTTTTTTTTTTTTTAGGCTTGGTGTTACAGCTTTCCTATTATGATATGAGTGGATTTGTCTCTGATAATAAGAGATGCCAACTGGTTTATCTAGGAGTCGGTCTCTCACAGATCAGTTACTGCTACTACTACATAGAGCCTTGTGCCATTAGGGAGTGTTCTTGTACCTATTGAGCAGTACAATCCTTTGCTGCCATTAGTAATTCCACATTTATTATTGTGATTTTCTTCTATTATAGATGTGCCAGTTTCGATAAATATCTTTGATTCCCACGAATTCAGATGCACTCTTCGCTGCGCTACATAGTAGCAAAAGATTCTGATTCTAATTCAACAAGAAAACTGAAAGTCAGAAGTACATAGGCAAAACACAATCACAACATGGTAATTACTCGATCCCTTGCCAAAACCTATTCCCGTGTCTTGTATGTTGGACTTTTCATAAGAAGCAGATCATAGCCAATCTGTAGATATTAATGCTATTTCCTGGCTCACCTGATGTGCAGCAATTTAAACATCACTGGCTAACATAACGGAACTACTAGGATATGTGAAGACCTCAGTGCTTCGATGGAGATTGAACTAGAATTATTCCTGCAATCAGAAAAACTTGACCGACCAACTTTGAAGCCAGGTTAAGCTTCAAAGAGACATTCTAAATCCTGATTTGACCAAGAGGCAAAATCTCAACTAGAATAAATAACCTAAAAGAGAAAGTGGTAGCTAGAAAAAAAACTAGAATTAGTCTCTTGCATCCTTTAAAATTTTCCTTTCCATTTTGCAATTCGTAACTTACTAGCAAAACAAGTATTTTCTTTTTTTCTTTTTTGGATTAAACAAAGTTGATTACCTATAATCTTATACAGTAGATCCAGATGGTGCAACGGGGTCCCTTGTACTACATCAGAATTGTAGATCTTTCGCTTCGAGTATGAGACCCTTATGCTAAAGAGAACTAGGTTCTCACCCTCTTTCCCCGCAAGACACTTGGAGCCCTGACTTTCGAAAGAAGAGGTCACTATGTGCATATATGAAATGTGGACACGGGACACGGAAGTATCACAAATTTCAAAAAACAAAAAGGAAAGAAGTGGGAGAAATCAGGGACAACAGTAATAAAATAAGTTATTCTTATGTATATTGATGGCATAATTAAGTCAATTATTGTGATCAAGCAAAAGTCAAAAAAATATTAAAAATTTAATTGTAGAAATTTGTCAATATTAATTGTAACAATTTGTAACCGATATGGATGGCTTGGAGTTGGTATTCAGAAACGTCTGCAAAAGGGTGGATGGCCAAATAAAGTTTTTATTCATCAAAAAAGAATTTGTGTTGGGATATGCCCAAGAGGGGCATTGTGGTAATTTGGGAATAATGGGGTAACTCCCATTATCCCCAATAACCACCCTATTAACCACTCATGTGGTAACTCCCCCAATAGAGCCCTCTTTCCTTCTGCGGGATGTGACATGAAAGAAACCATGTGAGGAGATGGCTAGGGAAGAAACCATGTGAGGAGATGGCTAGGGTTTCATAGCACTTCTCTAGAGAGAGAGAAAAGAGTGAGGGATGGAGATTTTCGCGTAGGAAAATCTCCCATCGTCAGACGATTCACCGGACACGAGGCTTGAGGCGTCGTGGATTTGAGGTGGTGGTTCGATTGCGTGATCACCATCCGACCGTGCGATCCGTTCGAGGGACATCGCGACACGGTGGATTTTGGAGACCGCCCAATAGAGGTATTTATCCCGAAAATTCCGAAACTATTTAATTCACGCTTCCGCATGCGCGATTAAATCCAACATTGGTATCAGAGCGGGTTGGATTTAATTTAAAATAATTTTCGGAATTATTTTTTGGGGTTTAAAATTTTGGGGTCCGGATCACGGATGAGTTTCGTGAATCCGAGAACACCGTAGGAATACCCATGGCCCAATGATTACAAAACTAATTTTTGTTTAATTTTCCGAGCATGTTTGGGCCATGAAATGTCCGGTCGAAGTTTGCGACCGTACGGACATGAAAACCTTAGATCTGTGACTTTAGAGGGCGGATCGATGCATGAAAATGATATAAATGAGTTCCTTGCATCTAGATCTACGGTTTTATATATTTTATTGTGTGATTTGGGTGCCGGAAACTGGGATTTCCGAATGGCCGCGGAGGGCCGCGACTGGGGTGGTTGAATCCCACCATTTTTGGGCTTCTATCCTCCTAAAATCGAGAGTAGGATGTTTGGAGGATACCTACAAATATTTCCCAGTCGAAAAATGCAAGAAAAAACAGCTGGATTGGTGTTTTCCAGAAAACGGGTCGAAAAACCCGTTACAGGACCCGTCGGGCGAAGAAGACCCGACCCAGACCCGCGGGCGCGTGACACACACGCGCCAGAAGGCGCGTCTGACTGGCGCGTGTAGTACACGCGCCACACAGGCGCGTGAACAGGCAGGGGTCAGCGGCCGGGTCGGACCCTGACCCGGACCGACCCGCCACCGACTCGACCGGGTAGGGTCGGACCGTTGACCGGGTCAACGGGGTCAACCCTGACCCGTTGACCAACCCGGTCAAAACCCGGCTCAACGCGGCTCAGCGCGTGACAGAGCGTGAGCCGCGCGCCGCGACTGGGCGCGCGTGAGCCGAGCCGGCCCTGGCGCGTGGCAGCGCGTCTGAGCCGCGCCGCGCGTCTGGCGCGTGAGCCAAACTGCTGCCAGCGCGTGGAGGCGCGTGGCAGCGCGTGGAGGCCCACCGCCGGCGCGTGGAGGCGCGCGGCGGCGCGTGGAGTGCACCGCCGGCGAGCGGCGGCGCGTGGAGTGCACCGCCGGCAAGCGGCGGCGCGTGTGGGCCCCCGGGTGGCGCGTGAAGTCGCTCAAAATTGAATTTTTTCAATTTTTGGGGGGTCCTATATCCATAAATGTGATTTTTTGTGGGTTTTTGTGTGCCGAATCACAATCCAAATGGTAAGATGCGATTCCAAGTTGTGGTGTATGGTGTCCGTTGACTCATACGCTCGCTTTGGGGTCGTACTCAAGTCATTTTGGTCTTGATGATTCGTAGGGCGTACAAAAATGAGATAATAAGCATCTCCAAGTCACAAATATCTCTCTTAATGCGTTGAGAACTGTCGTATTAAATTTTTTATAAATTTTTGCAAGGAGAGTAAACTGAATGATATGATCTGCGCGATTTTATCAGTAAATTTGGTTTATTCTCGAGAGACAAAAATCTAACGGGAATCTGAGGCAAGAGATGATGGGCCCCAGGGTGGGTACCGCGCCTCAGAATATACGAGATAAAGAGATCTATCGTGTATGGGACAAAAGATTTGCCAAGTTATGGCAACGCTTAACAGTGGCATACACGATGACTTAGTCTCGTTTTTCGAGTCATATTTTATGAACATGTCGGTTCGATTCGTCCCAAAAGAGTATAGTGTTGCTCTCTTCGGCTCCTATGTGAGGATGCAGAAGAAAAGGGTTAATCATACAATGAAACAAATGTCGAGTATGATCACCGAGTTAATATATACGGACGAGTAAATTTCGGATGGAATTTAGGTTCTGGATGTGATCCAGTTTTTACCTGATTCATGGGAAACCGTGAAATCCTTTTTCACATTTGACGAAAGTATTCGTACTTTCGTTGACGTGAGTACATATTATGAGCTCGATGAGGAGCACCTAGAGGCGAGTAGGCCACACTCGAGTCATGCTTATTCAGAGGAGTCAAGTAAGGACTTCCCCGGCGCTAAGCCTAGCGAACGAGACTCGAGATCTAGGTAATAAAAATCATCCGACAAAACCGACAACGAGGTACAAGAACGCAAGAAGAAGGAATTTGATTATACCAAAGTAAATTGCTACGCTTGAGGTAGATTTGGTCATTTCGCTCGTGAGTGTGACGAGCAGAAATTAATATCCTTTTTCTTTACGTGGTTTGAGATTTGTCTCATTCACTATAATTCTCGTTGATTTCTCTCCTTTGAAATCAGGAGTAACCGACCACGTAACTCGAGACAGGAGTGCGTAAATATAGTTCCGTCAAGTATATCCTTAAGTTTGAAGGATTTACGTAAAAGACAAAGCATTTGTCGTTGTCAGAGGGAACGACACTTGTCATGACGTTCTTAATACTGTTGGCATTTGACGGATCTACAATTTAGTACATTGTCTAAAATTGACTACGATATGTGTGAAATCATTCCCTTGTTTTTAATACGATAATTTTCTAAATAATTCTGGTTTTAATCCATGATGAAATGTATGCATTGGGTATTACTCTTTCTAATGGTTTTTTAGTAGTTCTACTATTGACTTTACATCTGATTGCGTAGATGATGATGTAAATGAATGACATAGTAGACTTAGACACATGGGGTAAGAGATGATGAATCGGTTAGTAGTGAGAGGTTTATTGGACCCGCTGACCAAATTCGAGTTACCCGTATGTGAATTTTGCCTAGTCGGCAAAATGACGAGAAAACCATTAGGCGATGCAATGAGAGCTGGGACTCCATTGCGGTTAACTTTTATGCCTTTCTTTATTTTTGTGGTCTTATGAGCATGAGAGCCAGAAATAGAGTTGTGTAGATAATTATAGACGCTTACATGCGTTTCGGTTCATCTATCTGATCTCGCATCAGTCTGAGGCATTAAACTGCTTCAGGAGGTTCATAAGCGAGATTGAGAGTCAATTAGACTCTTGGAACCGAGCGAGAACGCAAGTATTCGTCTAAACTACACATGAGACTCTGTTTCAATAAGAGTATTACGAGACTACTGACTAGTAGTCAGTTCCCCATTTGAGCTTTGGACAGGGAGGCAGCCTGACCTTAGCCACTTGATGTTATGGGGTTGTGCCACGATTTCTCGCATTCACACGGTGAGTTAGGCCCGCGAGAAAATATGTGTTCTTAGGCGAACACGAACGGCACTATAATCGAGATTGAGTCTCGTAATACTATATTTCTTGAGAATGATTTCCCTAAGAGAGGAGAAATCAATTTAGACCCTACCCTTTATGCGATGGATGAGCCTAGTGGCTCGGGGAGCCCAGCGGCGGGATATAAGAATCCACTACGGATCTTGATCTCAGTGGGAGCGATCCATCAAGAGGTAAAGATTTTTCTCTCCTCCTAAGAGTGTCGAGAATGCGTATTTAAACGTTGTTTTCTCGATTGAGGATGAGACCTTCATTGCGACTCTAGAGGATGATGAAAAATCTAAAACGGTTCGAGAGGCTCTCGAGAGTTTTGCAAAAGATGCAAAATACCGTTTATTGAAGGCCATAAATGAAAAGAAAGAGTTGATGAGAATCAACGGGGTCTGGGATCTAGTTGATTAGCCTAAGGGCGGAAGGACTATTGGGAACAAGTAGGTTCTCAAAGTCAAGATAAAGGTCAACGGATTGATGAAGAGATAAAGAACCCGTCTAGTAACCAAGGGTTACACTTAGACTGAGGGGTGGACTATCGAGGAATCATAGTCCAATTTATCTCGATCCGTTTATCTTTCAGCGATTGTCACGAACATAGATCAAGAGTCACATCACAAGGACGTAAAGACCGCTTTCGTAGTGGAAGTCAAGATGAGGCGATCTACATAGAGCATCCCTTTGGGTTCGTTCTAGTAGATCAGGTATTGATTTTAGAAATCAAAATACGACCTTAAGCCATCATCGAGAAAGCGGCGCTTGAGATTTCACGAGAATGTGATATCTTATGGTTTTGTAATGATCGAGTAGGATCATTGCATATATCTGATACGTCACGATGACTCCTTTATGAGCATGTTCTCATATGTGGGTGACATACTGTTGGCCGGGAACAACAGAGAGTATCCAATGACCATTGTAACATGGTTGCGAGGTTTTAGTTCATTCTCAGATTTTGGATCCATAGGGATCACTTAAGAATGGTGTTGACTCTTTAACAAGAGTTTTACATCAGGTAGATTCTTAAGCATTTCGAGAAGAGCGATGACAACCTAAAAGATACTCTAATCGCTAAAGATAAAAAGACTTGAATCTTGACACATGCCCTAGAATTTATAAAAAAATAAGGGAGATAAGTAGAATCCCTTACTCCAGTGCAAAATACATTTCTAGTGTATGCGATGAGGTATACACGTGTGATATACAATTTGATGTATGCGATGAGGCATACATGACCAGACGTTTATTTAGCAGTCGATCTGGTGAGTAGGTATTAATAGAATCCTGAAAGGGATCACTGTAGAGCAGTGAAAAAGGATTCCGAAATATCTCATTTGAACTGCAGAGCTCTCCATGTGTTACGGATGAGGTGATTTGCGTTTTGTGGTTGAGATTCAGATACTGACTGGGAGTAGTGATCTGAATAAACGCAAAAGGTTTTATCTTCTTAGAGTAGTAAGAAGAGAACATGTATATCTCTATTTACGATAGAGACTGAGCTTGTAGTGTGCTCAATTGCAGTTCATGAGAATGGATGGCTTCAAAAATTTTTTGGAAGACTTAGGGATTGTGACAGATAGTGGGAGGTCAATGATGATTATTGTGATAATCAGACCGACACTGTCATCAAAAGAGACCCTAAGTGTAATAGCAAAGCCAAACACATTAATACCGAAGACCACTATGAGAGATATTACCGAGAAGGGTATTGTGACATCTAAGTACACCTCAGCATGAGAGCTGATCTCTTCAGAAAACCCGTTGTGAGAGATTCCTTTGTGAGGTAAGGAATCATTGGGTTTAATGTACTTTAACATTTCTCCTTATATACTGTTTTAGATGCTTATTTTAATATATGACATGTATGCATTATTGAGTCACATATTTATTTCATGCATCATTTGTTGTCATATATTATGATCTTGTGATAAAAGATGTGTCAGGCAGGCGTGGTTGACTCTCTCACACGAGTGACCACCTCCGACTCTGAGTGAGCGGAGATGAGACGGATTCTAGTTGTAAGAGGCTTTGAGAGTAGCCCTACTAGAACATAAGTCGCCCTGATATGTGTTCAGGATGAGGTCATATGCGATATGACCGACATGGAAATACCCACATGGAAATACCCACATCCATGTTGCCTGTAAGTAGCCAGGTTTGAGATCTCAGATATCACCTGCGATTTGTGATATTGTCTCTGAGTTGCTCTCTCTGAGATCTCTGGGTAAAGTCTTATGTGTAGTCTGAGTCCCGTACCTGTACAGTGTTAGAGAAATCTGACATATACCCTTTGAGAGATGGGGGAATAACACTGTGGCACGTGTTTCATACCACGTGTGATCAGACGACCATGGGATAGTGGGAGCTATTATTTGAGACGATAGTTTGATCATGATCCCCGGTTCCCACTGTGTGAGACCTGAGATCCATTGGGTGGGATCTCTTATGCCCTTATTACTTTCGGCTGTCTCTAGAAGTATTGGTTCAGTGTTGCTACTTTAGTCTGTTTACCTATGGCCCGGAAGATAAATTGAGGTCTAAGGGGCAGGTCTAGGAAAGCAGTTGAATTGAGACCGATAGATTCGAGTTTGGGAAAAGGAAGGCCAATAGTCATTACATCATTGTTATGTATTCATAGGTCGACCTATTGTGTTAATCCATGTTGGGATTCAAACATAATAATGAATACATAGTCGAGCAAATTGATTGGGGATCACTTTCAATGAGGAAAGTGGCTCGATGGATGTAAATGCATTGAGTCTGGGGTATAGCGAGTTATTTTTATACTAACGGTGACTACTCGATCATCCTAACAGGTGTATCGAGAAGTCTTTGTTTGCAGGTGTATTCGCCGGTCGCACGACGCCCAATCCAGTATGAAAGTCCAGTAGGGTGATGTGATAGATCGCATGAGTTGTGATCTTGTGATTGACGGAAATGAAATGCCCTCATGTGCAAGTGGGAGATGTTGGGATATGCCCAAGAGGGGCATTGTGGTAATTTGGGAATAATGGGGTAACTCCCATTATCCCCAATAACCACCCTATTAACCACTCATGTGGTAACTCCCCCAATAGAGCCCTCTTTCCTTCTGCGGGATGTGACATGAAAGAAACCATGTGAGGAGATGGCTAGGGTTTCATAGCACTTCTCTAGAGAGAGAGAAAAGAGTGAGGGATGGAGATTTTCGCGTAGGAAAATCTCCCATCGTCAGACGATTCACCGGACACGAGGCTTGAGGCGTCGTGGATTTGAGGTGATGGTTCGATTGCGTGATCACCATCCGACCGTGCGATCCGTTCGAGGGACATCGCGACACGGTGGATTTTGGAGACCGCCCAATAGAGGTATTTATCTCGAAAATTCCGAAACTATTTAATTCACGCTTCCGCATGCGCGATTAAATCCAACAATTTGTATAAAAAATTTAACTTTTATTCATGAAATCTTATATTTTGTACTAAGATTTGATTACTTTTATTAAAATATACGACTACAAAAATAGAAGAAAGTTCAAACAAGTTGAAAACCTCTTTTTATCAATAGTTTCAAAAGTATATAGTTCATACTCCATGGTCTTTGAGTATCACATATCTTTCACACTTGCCTGTACCCCTGCAAAAAGAAACTCTTTTTCTTGTCATTTGTTGTTTGACTCTAGATTGCGAGTTTTGGTGTAACAGCTGAGTTGAATTATTTTTTTTATGATTTCGAGATCATAGGTTCAATATATGAAAATAGTTTCTGATGTGATCATCAAGACTGCAAGAAATTTACAAGATTCAACTCAAATTCCAGTTGGGACGGTTACAAAAATTCGAGTTAAAAGGTTCAAATATGTACTGAATAACTTAATTCAGAGAGTTTTACAATAAAAAATTGAAGTCCAAATAAATGAAGAACTAAAAGGGGTCTCAATTATACTCATGCAAGCTCAGTTTGAAGAATAAAAGGCCCAAAACTACCCAAAACCAAGTGAGGACGAAAATAAAGAAAAATAGTAGTAAAACTTGGTCAAAGTAGTTTGATTTATTTAGTTTTCTAATTTTTATTTTTTTGTAACTTATGTTTAGTTTTCTAATTCTTTATTATTTAGAGAGTTACTAAATTTTTAGTTGTCAATTATATTTTTACCTTTAGACTATAAATAGGCCATTATACATTGTGTAAAAAATTGTGAGGATTCTTCACACATGTCTTGTTCTTTTGAGAACTTTGAATTTATTCAAGATATGAGTTTTGTTTAGTTTTTTGACTTATCAATTTAGTTTTCGAACCATCTAAACTGTGGCGTCATTCATTCCATTTTTATACCAAGATTCTTGATCTAGTGAGAAACGGGTCTAAAGTTATATACCTTAGATTCTTCCTCCTTTAGGATAAGGGTTGAGATCTTTAATTCCACCGATTCAAATAATTCGTTGGGACGATTTTTGGGTTAAATTAACTTGTTCGTGGGTTCTAGGGTATTTATACCCAACGGGTTCACATCAATTGGTATCAGAGCAATTTCGGGTTATCCTTCAAGTTGTTCATACTTGTCTATAATTGTTCATATTTGTCTATAATTTTTCATAAAACAAAGACAGTTTCCAATTTTTTTTCTTTTCTTTTATTGTTTCTTCTTTATTTCTTTTTTTTTTCTTATTTGTTCACCTTATTTATTTTCTTCCTTTATTCACCTTTCTTATTTAATTCATTCCATATTTGTTTCTTTCTTAATTTGGAATTTTTCCAAATTTGTGAGTTTGCTTATTTCTCACTTATTTTCATTCTTTATTTTTCTTGTTATTCTTTTTTTTTGAATTTCACAAGACTATTATTTTTTTGAGTTAATTTCAAAGAGTTGTTAATTCCTTAAGATGGCAAGAGACATGTTTGATGGATTGAATTCATTGAGACTTTTCCTGAGCAAAATGCGGTTGCGGATGCATTTTAACACAGGTGACGATTTGGGGACAAATCGTTGTCAAGAAGGGGGGAATGATGTGATCATCAAGACTGTAAGAAATTTACAAGATTCAACTCAAGTTCCAGTTGGGGAGGTAACAAAAGTTCGAGTTAAAAGATTCAAACATGTACTGAATAACTTAATTCAGAGAGTTTTACAATAAGAAATTGAAACCCAAATGAATGAAGAACTAAAAGGGGTCTCAATTATACTCATGCAAACCCAGTTGGAAGAATAAAAGGCCCAAAACTACCCAAAACCAAGGGAAGACGAAAATAAAGAAAAATAGCAGCAAGACTTGGTCAAAATAGTTTGATTTATTTAGTTTTCTAATTTTTATTTTTTTGTAACTTATATTTAGTTTTCTAATTCTTTATTGTTTAGGGAGTTACTAAATTTTTAATTGTCAATTATATTTTTACCTTTAGTCTATAAATAGGTCATTATACATTGTGTAAAAAAAACACTT
This sequence comes from Dillenia suffruticosa, assembly GCA_033439265.1. Classification (NCBI taxonomy): domain Eukaryota; kingdom Viridiplantae; phylum Streptophyta; class Magnoliopsida; order Dilleniales; family Dilleniaceae; genus Dillenia; species Dillenia suffruticosa. The sequence goes on from JAVTVX010000001.1 coordinate 16,987,632, forward strand.
TGGAGAGAATTAATAAAATTGTGAAGATTCTTCACACATGTCTTGTTCTTTTGAGAACTTTGAACTTATTCAAGATATGAGTTTTGTTTAGTTTTTTGACTTATCAATCTAGTTTTCGAACTATCTAAATTGTGGCGTCATTCATTCCATCTTTATACCAAGATTCTTGATCTAGTGAGAAACGGGTCTAAGGTCATATACCTTAGATTCTTCCTCCTTTAGGGCAAGAGTTGAGGTCTTTAATTCCACCGGTTCAAATAATTCGTTGGGACGATTTTTGGGCTAAATTAACTTGTTCGTGGGTTCTAGAGTTTTTATACCCAACGGGTTCACATCAGTTTCTTTACAAAAATACAAGGGAAAGGCTATATACATATACGTCCACCCTCCCCATACCTCAACACTAAGCCAGAGAGCACTCTGTGCATCGGGTGAGCCCTTTCGTTGCTTGACTCTAGTGCCAGCCATTGCATATTTTCTGGTTTGATAGTTCAATTCTGCATCTAGAAGAAATCTTCCGGACCCTTTCAGTTTTTAGTTAACCTTGTCTATACACCATAAGGTCAAAAGATCCCTGCACATGGAATTGTCATAAACGACTTAGCAACTTTGTGGTCCTTGCCCCCTGAAATGAGACTCACTCATGTGAAACCACCAGCTCCTTGAACTGGGCGAAAAATTTGATATTTTTTCCTTCATGTATTCTTTTCTATCCTATCACAAAGGCTATCCCATCCCATTTCCTAGGGCAAGTCACTCTCTCTCTCTCTCTCTCTCCCACAAGAAGACAGAGAAGGAGATCATCATGTAAGCATCATAGCTCCCAAGTTTGTAAAACAAAAAACAATTCCTTGTGAAGGAAAATAAGGCGATGGATGAAGAAAACAGAGAAGCACTCATGGCAAACAGCAAAAAACTCACCCCTCAAACTCACATATCTTAATATGAATCTGTTTACACATGTATTTTGGTCAATACTTTATTGTATTTCCACTAAAAGTCAAGAGAAAGGAAATTCATATGCATAAGATATAATGTCTATCTATATATAACCTATTAATTCCAAATATCGTAGAAATTTGTAAACCTTACTTAAATTCAACCCAAACCGTTTTATAGCAGGGAGTACTAGGAAAGTTCCCACGAAAGAGGTGGAACTCGTCTGTTCTCACTTAAGTACCTCTTTCTTTGGACAAATATTTGTCACTATACAGAACTTTCCTAAATATGTTATGTTATCGCATACTAGAAAATGAGTTTTATAAAAGTTTGGATCACAAATTTAAATATGAACAAAGAGAGATAAAAAATATGATCAAATGAAAAAGAAAAATAAGAATAAAGATTTATCAAGAAAACAAGATTGAAGAATGAAGAGAATTTTCTTCTATTGAGTGTGAAAGAGAAATAATCTCAATATTACAAAGATAGAGAAAGAAAGAACAGAGATTTTGAAAGAGAAATTATTTTTCAAGTTATGTTTACAAAAGAAGAGAAAACCCCTATTTATAGAAAATGGTGGGAGAGAGAAAGAAGAAAAAAAATAAAAAATATTGGATGGAGTAGACAAATGACTGCAACGGCTATATAGCCGTTGGAATTGACATTGGGGCTCCAACGGCTATATAGCTGTTGGAGCTAGAGAACATGGACCCACTTGGGTCAAAAATCTTGGACCCAAGTGGGCTTATATATTTTTAATACTCTCCTTCAAGTTTGGCGAATATATGTCGATAAAGCCTAACTTGTCGAGAATATTATTCATATGACTAGCCGTAATTCTTTTAGTAAAAATATTAGCAAATTGTTCACTACTCTTTACGTGAGGAGTGATTATGATCTTATCTTCAATCTTTTGTCGTATAAAATGATAATCCACCTCAATATGTTTGGTACGCTCATAAAACTCTGGATTTGATGCAATATGAATAGCCAACTGGTTATCACAGAGAAGGAGATCATCATGTAAGCATCATAGCTCCCAAGTTTGTAAAACAAACAACAATTCCTTGTGAAGGAAAATAAGGCGATGGATGAAGAAAACAGAGAAGCACTCATGGCAAACAGCAAAAAACTCACCCCTCAAACTCACATATCTTAATATTAGAATCTGTTTACACATGTATTTTGGTCAATACTTTATTTTATTTCCACTAAAAGTCAAGAGAAAGGAAATTCATATGCATAAGATATAATGTCTATCTATATATAACCTATTAATTCCAAATATCGTAGAAATTTGTAAACCTTACTTAAATTCAACCCAAACCGTTTTATAGCAGGGAGTACTAGGAAAGTTCCCACGAAAGAGGTGGAACTCGTTTGTTCTCACTTAAATACCTCTTTCTTTGGACAAATATTTGTCACTATACAGAATTTTCCTAAATATGTTATGTTATCGCATACTAGAGAATGAGTTTTATAAAAGTTTGGATCACAAATTTAAATATGAACAAAGAGAGATAAAAAATATGATCAAATGAAAAAGAAAAATAAGGATAAAAATTTATCAAGAAAACAAGATTGAAGAATAAAGAGAATTTTCTTCTATTGAGTGTGAAAGAGAAATAATCTCAATATTACAAAGATAGAAAAAGAGAGAACAGAGATTGTCTTTCAAGTTGTGTTTACAAAAGAAGAGAGAATGCTTATTTATAGAAGATGGTGGGAGAGAAAAAAAAAGAAAAAAAATAAAAAATATTGGATGGAGTGGACAAATGACTCCAACGACTATATAGCCATTGGAATTGACACTGGGGCTCCAACGGCTATATAGCTGTTGAAGTTAGAGAACATGGGTCCACTTGGGTCAAAAATCTTGGGCCCAAGTGGGCCTATATATTTTTAACACTCCCCCTCAAGTTTGGCGAATATATATCAATGGAGCTTAATTTGTCGAGAATATTATTCATGTGACAAGCCGTAATTCCCTTGGTAAAAATATCAGTAAGTTGTTCACTACTCTTTACGTGAGGGGTGGTTGTGATCTTATTTTCAATCTTTTGTCGTATAAAATGACAATTCACCTCAATATGCTTGGTACGTTCATGAAACACTGGATTTGATGCAATGTGAATAGCCGACCGGTTATCACAAAAAAACTGAATTGGTATTATGATCTTGAACTCCAAGTCTTCAACTAGGGTTTTAAGCCATATAATCTCACTTGTTGATGCTATCATAACTCTATATTTCGCTTCCGCACTAGATCTTGAAACTACTGATTGTTTCTTGTTTCTTGTTTCTCCAAGACATGAGATTACCTCCCATAAACATGCAAAAACCTATTGTAGACCTTCTAGCTTGAGAATTTTCGACCCAATCCGCATCACAATATCCAATAATTTCAGAACTTCGGTTTTACTTCATCTATATTCCATGCCCAGGAGAGCCCTTTAGGTATCTCAAGATCCTTTCGGCTGCTCTCCAATGTCCTACTTTTGGATTATGCATATACTGGTTGATTCGGCTAACTGCATATGCTATATCTGGCCTTGTGATCGTCAAGTAAATGAGCTTCCCAACGAGTCTCTGGTATCTCGGTATATCTGTAAAGAATTGATCATTATCCTTTCCTTCTTTAAAAGTTGAAACAGGGCTACAAACTGGTTTAGCTCTAATTTTACATGTTTCTAGTAAAAGATCAAACGTGTACTTTTTTTGAGATAGAACAAGTCTTTTAGAAGAGTAGGCAAGTTCTATACCTAAAAAGTATCTTAATTTCCTTAAATCTTTAATTTCAAATTTAGATTTAAGAAAATTTTTTATTTGATCTATTTGCTTTATATCATTCTCGGTTATGATTATATCATCGACATAGATAAATACAATGGTGACATTTTCATTAAAAAATTTTATAAATAAAAATGAGTCACTGTTACACTTAGAGTAATCATAACTGAGAAGAGCGGTGCTCAGTTTAGCATACCAAACTCGAGAAGATTGTTTCAAACCATAGATGGCCTTATTGAGCTTGCAAACTTGTCCATCTTTGCCTTCAAACCCTTGAGGAAGTCACATGTAAACTTCCTCCTTCAATTCTCCTTGCAAGAAAGCATTTTTCATATCCATTTGAAACATCGGTCAACTCCAGTTCGTTGCAAGGGACAATAAAACTCGGACTGTGATCATTTTAGCGACCAGAGCAAAAGTTTTAGTGTAGTCTTCTCCATATGTCTGAGTGAAGCCTTTGGCTACAAGTCTTGTTTTGAGACGGTCGATTGTTCCATCACTTTTATATTTGATCTTGTAAATCCACTTGTACCCTATCGCTTTCTTTCCTTCAGGAAGAGTGGTGATCTCTTAAGTTTGATTCTTGGTAAAAGCATCCAATTCTTCTTTCATAACCTTCCTCCATCCTTGATGAGTATTAGCTTCTTCATAACTCAAAGATTCCTGCACTTGGTCAATATCATTCAAGAACTCTTGATGACTAGAAGAAATATTATTAGTTGTATAAAAATTAGACATAGGATGAGATATAACTTTGGAGTTATAATAAACTTCCTTATTTAACCATTTCGAAAGACGTCTTAATTTAGTTGATTTTCTAAGTGAAGGAGGTGATGAGGATGGCTCCATAATAATTTCCTCATTAACTTGTTCTCCCCCTTGCTCCATATTTTGTTCTAGAACTATTTCTTGGAGATTCCCAAAGAAGGATTTATAAAGCTATTTTTATGAAATCTTTATCTTTGCTATGTTTTTTGAAATAAAATTTATCTTAAAAAAATATTACATTTTTAGATATATAAACTTTACTAGTTTCGGGTTCATAGCATAAATATATTTTTTGAAATGATACATAGCTTATAAAAACACAACGTGTTCCTTTTCTTTCTAACTTATCTCTTATTTGAGAAGGAATATGAGCATAACAAGTACAACCTAATATTTTAAGATGAGATAAGGATGATTTTTCTTTTCTAAATATCTCTAAAAGAGATTTTTCTTTGAGAATTTTTGTGGGAAGTCAATTAATTACATGTGCAGCTGTACTAATTGCATCACTCCAGAATATTTTAGGCAGATTTGCAAAAAATATCATGGTCCTTGCTATTTCTAGTAAATGCCTATTTTTTCTTTCGGTTACTCCATTTTGTTGTGGAGTATAGGGATGTTTGATGAATAATTCCTTTATTTTCTAGATATTCTTTGAATTCATTACTCATATATTCACCTCCATTATCAGTTTAAAGAGTTTTAATATGAGTATCATATTGTTTCAAGATAAAGTTGTTAAAGTTTTTAAATGATTCGAAAGCATGTGTCTTAGTGTGAAGCATGTATGCCCATGTGTATTTAGATTTATGATCTATAAAAGATATAAAATATTTGAATTCTCTTCTAGATTCAACAGGAGATGTCCATATATTTGAATGCACAATATCAAAAACATTTTTATAAATAGTTTCTGAAATTGGATAAAATACTCAAATTTGTTTCTCAAAAATACATATTTCACAATGATTATTTTTACAAACTTTTGTTGGAAAAGATAATTTTAATATTTGATCATTTGGATGACCTAATTTAGCATACCAAAGTTGATTATTTTCTTCATATGCTACAAGAGCTTGATTGTCTTGATATAAAAAATATAAATTGTTCCTTCTAAATCCTCTACCAATCACTTGGTTCGACTTGAAATCTTAAAAAACAACAGTATCAGGATCAAAAATATCCTTACAATTTTGGTCCTTAGTTATCTTACTAATTGACAAAATATTGGAGGTAAATTTAGAAACATATAAGGCATTTGATTTTTTTCCAAAAAATTCAACTTCTCCAAATTCTTTAACCTTCAAATTTTATCCATTAGTTACTTTGACTATTTTAATATTAAGAAGGGGTTTAAAACGTTTTTTTTTTATTTATCCTTAACCATATGATAATCAAATCCCAAATCTATTAACCAATTTTTAGAATAATAAGGAAAGTTCGAGAAGTTACCAGAATTATTGGCAACTTGTTTTAGTAGCTTGGTGATACCTTCAAAAGCCGTTTCTAATGCCACATTTTGCGTTACTTTTGGTGTTCCTTGTTCTTTCTTTTTGAGATGCTCTGGTTTGAGATGGGGATGAAGAAATCAACATTTCTCTTTGGTATGGTTTAGCCTCTTACAATGTGAGTATCATTTCTTATGAGGAGGCTAATAGATTTTGTTGGCAATAGGTAGTTCTGTTGTAGGAATAGAGACTTGTTGCACAACTTGAAATCCATGAACTTCAACTTTTGATTGTGAAGCCTCCTCAAGCCGCATGCTAGCTTCAGCTTTCTGAATTAAGAATCGGATTTCTTGATATGAAGGGAAGTCCTTCATTTGAAGGATTTCTTAGCGAACATTTGAGAAGTGTTCGCCAAGAGAGACAAGAAGGTCAAAAGACTTATCTTCATCCTTCCGTTTTAACAATATCTTCAGATTACATGTGTGAGGTCTTAGCATCTCCAATTCGTTCCGTAGATCTTCATATTTTCCAAATAGTTGGGAAACAATTTTCTCCTCCTTTTGAATGTTGGCGATCTTCCGCTTGATTTCAAAAATTCTTCTCACATTCGATTCTTGCCCATATAGATTGTACATTTGATTCCATAGAGATTTAGAGTTTAGACAAGATGATACCATGTTTTTGTGAGTTTGATCCATGGCACTAGAGAGGAGGATGAAAACTTGATCATCTCTTTCTTTCCATTCTTCATATGTAGGGTCGGTAATATCAAGGGGTTCACTCGTTATAAATTTCAAGAGTTTTAAAACATTGAGTGATCTTTTGATGTGTCCTATCCATTGGAAATAATTTGTGGAGGTTAGAATTGTGGAAGAAAAAAGTTGGGTTTGAAATGAAGTAAACGAGGTCGGAGGATTTGTCATTTAAGAAATAATATAATTTTGCTCTGATACCATATAGAAATTTGTAAACATTACTTAAATTCAACCCAAACCGTTCTGTAGCAGAGAGCACCAGGAAAGTTCCCAGAAAAGAGATAGAGCTCGTCTATTTTCGCTTAAATACCTCTTTTCTTGGACAAATATTTGTCACTAAACAGAATTTGTCTACATATGCTATGACATCGCATACTAGAGAATGGATTTTACAAAATTTTGGAGCACAAATTTAAATATGAACAAAGAGAGATAAAAAATGTGATCAAATGAAAAAGAAAAATAAGAATAAAGATTTATCAAAAAAACAAAATTGAAAAATGAAGAGAATTTTCTTCTATTGAGTGTGAAAGAGAAATAATCTCAATATTACAAAAATAGAGAAAAAGAGATGAGAAATTTTAGAAGAGATGAGAAATTTTAGAAGCGAAATTGTCTTTCAAATTGTGTTTACAAAAAAAGAGAGAATCTCTATTTATAGAAGATGGTGGAAGAGAGAAAGAAGAAAAAAAATAAAAATAAAAAATATTGGATAGAGTGGACAAATGACTCCGATGGCTATATAGCCGTTGGAATTGACATTAGGGCTCCCATGGCTATATAGCCGTTGGAGCTAGAGAACATGGCCCACTTGGGTAAAAAAATCTTGGGTCCAAGTGGGTCTATATATTTTTAACAAATATGAGACCACAAATCAAAAGATTCATAATTTATTCCGAAATCTTTTAATATTTGGTGATAAATTCATAATTTACTATTTTCTTCGATTATTGCATTAAGTTAGAACAAATATATTTGAAAATCTCAACTGCATTCAAGTTGTCTCAATTGAGCTTTATTTTGTTTTACTTTACACGTCATACAATTTTGGCAGAAAGAGATTTGGAAGTAACAATCGAATTTTCCTATAAAAAGTGATTTTTAATTATAATTAAATTAATACTATTATATTACTCGCAACAAACTAATCTCAACTTTCTTAAACAACACTTATATTTCCTTTCACACGATGAGAATTCCCTAAAATTGTTTTCCACGATGCTCCAACGGCCAACCAAAATCCAGTCTTTAGTGGATTATAAGAGTAAACAAATAAACAAACAAATAAAAGAGGAAAAGGCGGGCGCGCGCGCACACTAAACCAAGCAAAACTCTTTGACAATTCTCTCTTATTTCCATTACTACAGCATGGCCTCCTTAACGAGTTCCTTTTTACCTCTATTTTTTTAAGGTATAAGTAGAGAAGATATTGTTACAAATCATGTTCAAGGGAGATATAATCAGCATCCTTATTTTCCAACTCCACATTTGGAAATAACAGAAGTGAGATAGACTGGCTGACCTGCAAAGTCACCTCGGGGATTGAAGAAATTATTAAACTTAGGGCTGTGTTAGACATCACCGGAATTTGACTTTAGCAACTCCAGAAAGTCAAGAATATCATCCGCATGTAAACCAGGGAAATCAACATGCTTGTTACGAAGAAAAGCATAACATAGATTTCAGCTATCTAACCCTGATGTCCGATGAATGCGATAACATAGATTTCAATTAGCTTGAAATAAAACTTAAGCAAAAGGGATGAGAACATAGTAGAAACTGGTGAGAAATGAAAAGAAATGCTTACATTGACAGAAGAAATATAGCAGTATAAGATGAAGCTCAATCAAAGAAGACATGTTCAATTTAACCAAAACAAGAAAAGTCTGATTCTTGTCCTCGTGGTCTTACCATTCTTCTGCTGCAATCTCTCAACGCTCGAGACATTCCAAATGCTCCTTTTTTTGGGGGGGGGGGGGGATGGGGGAGCGTAGATTATATTCCAAGTATGTATTTAACAAATCATTGATGGGTCTCTTTTGAAGATTCTACAAAGAGTTGTCTTGATCTCAGGGATTCATGCTAATATCAGTAGTCCACAAAGCTGGACTGTTTCATTCTTCAGTTGGCACTTCGCAACTTGATGAAATTCCTGCTGTGGGGGAGTCCTCTAAGTTCACTTTTTCCCCCATTTTCGGAGGCTTACATAAGAGCCCATTCAGAAAACAATTAGAACAGGATTGGTTGCCATTATCTAAAGACACAACCTGCTAAATCTCGGAAAGCACAAACTCAGAAATCAACTCCACTCAACTTAACATTATGCCCAATTTAGTATGGATTGGAACATGAACCAAACAACCTAAAACACAACCCCTCATCTTCCTCAAGGGCTAAGCAAGGGACGGGTGAAGTGCAGTAAGGATGAAATAGAGGAGACAGGAAGACAAATACATCAATGAAAACAACACATAACCATAGCACACCTTAGCCCACTATGGTACACAGATAACAATTCCATGCTGAAAGTAGTGAGGGAAAAAAATGGAAAAAAACAAGCCCAATGTTATCTACTCCATGTGCTGCTGTAAGATGCAGTTCAAATATACTAATAAAAATAAGCTATGCTCCCCAGGCCTCCCCAATAGTAGTCCAATTCATTACAGAAAATACATCAGTATTACTGATTGATCTTGCTCATTTGGACAATATGAAAACAGAAAGACATAAAATTTCATATATTGTGAACCACAACATACAAGACATACAAGGGAAAAAACAATGCGCTTGCATGTAGTTCAATGCAACAACTGCTCATACCTTTTTCAAAATCTTCTCTTCAAGAATGTGAACTTTATAGAATACCTTTGATCGAGAATGTTGGGCTTGAAGATGCAGATCTGCAGAATGCCAAATTTGAAGATGCACAGCCGGTGTACTCATATAAATATACAGTTGATATTTAGCCATCTATTTGTTAGAAAACTCAAAAAACGTTATTCCCCTGATACCCAACTCCAACAGCACACACACACACAATGGCAACAAACATTATGGATCATAACAAACTCTTGTGGAGATTGCCAGAAAAAATGATAGAAGTATTAGCAATAGTATCACCACATTCCAGCAATTAGTCATGGAGAAATTGAATAGCAGAACAAATTAGCAAGAAATTACTATATGGGATTATTGCACTTGCAGCTTGATGTAAATGATTTGCTAAACTTTAAATCTACCACCCTTTCAATATTTTCCTATATGAACCTTAGTTGAAGAACAGAATTAAGCAGAATAAAATAGAAGGGAATCTATTACACATAATAGTGAAGAAAAATTAGAAGAGAATCAAAAGATCATTAAAAGATTCAGCGCTCTTAGTTCTAAGTCATTAATCAATCGACCTTAACAATAAGACCAATTTTTCTTCCTGTCAGTCATAAACATATATCCTGAATATCAGAAGCCAAAATAATCTTTGTCAAATGATCCTCAGCCTGCACCAATAGTTCCAAGTGGAAAAGAAAAAAACATGTTCATGTCAGCTTTTCATCTCTGTATTTTTTTCATGCATTTACATATACAATTCAATGTTATTTAATGCAAATAAAGTCTCAGACCACACAAAGATAGAAGGCTTAAATATGCACAGTATACATGAAAGAGGCAAGAATAGTTTGATCAAGAATCATTTGAAATACAGAAAAAGATATCAAAAGGGACAGCTGCACAATCTGCATATTAAGAGATGAGAAGAACGAGAAAGGGGAGTTACTTGCTATCAAAGCCAATACATATTTTTGTTGAATTCTTCTCCAGAGACAAGCTCAAGCATCAATATCTCCTTGCTCCAGTACAATTTCAGAAGTGAGAATCAATTGGCCAGCATAAACCCCCTTCTCTGCTTCCAATAGTAACCATCCAATATCAAGTCTCTGAGGTTTGCAACAAACAAAACGTCAGATAAATTTTTATACAGAATAAGAAAACTTCTTCATTTGTATTTCTCTACATTATGCTGTCTCACATTGCCATATCCAAATACCCTCTTATAGCATTCTTGATCGGAAAATTTTGCTAATAACTCTTAGAAAATGATCGAACAAATTCTGAACCTGGAACCCAAGATTTCTCCTTTATCTCACAAGAGGAAATGGTGGTTTCCTTAAAATGATCAACTCATCCTATCATGGATCATGGGAAATTCATCATCCACCTTTCATGCCAAAACAAACAAAACAAATAGCCAATATTGCAAAATGTTTATTATAATTACCCTTAACTCTAAATCTCTTTACCGCTGGACTAAGTTATGTTGCACAGACATTTCTAAAAGAAACGTTGCATTTCTCTTCAACGTTGCATTACTAGGAATCAGTTTGCGGGTATACATCTCTTTTAGATCAATAAAACACTTCTTAAATTACACTAATATCAAGATTCAATGCAATCATGCAAGACCCACTACATAATTCGAGCAATCTTCTCCATTTTCTTGTTCTTTCCCCAAATGCACTGGGGTTTTTTCTTGCCTTCTCAAAACCCTAATCTTGGAAATTAATGTTGCATATGCATTGCATCACATTCCCCCTCCCCCCCCCCCAAAAAAAAGCACTAATATTTTCATCAGTTCTCTCCCGGTTTGATTCCACAATGAATCAAATTTCAGGCCCTCCAAGTCAAGATCCCAATTCACAATACAAAATAGTCTTCAGGCATTCCATTTTTTTTCCTTTGAAAATGTGGGTTTTCGAGGGGTGTGTTCACAACCCCCCCCCCCCCCCCAAAAAAGGGTAGGATGCAGGGAAGCGGTTTGAGAGAGAGTTAATTTAATTCCAATTTAATTGTATTATGCATGTGGGGGGAATTTAAATTGGTTAATGCCGGAATATGCTAAATAAGGGAATTCCTTTTCTCTTCCTAGTTTGGCTAATGCCCGAGACATCTATTGTCTTCGTTTCCACAACTTTCACTCCAAGTAATGCGGGTAAATCCAATTAATTAATTAATTAAAGGCCAACAGCAACGTGTGAAAAGTGAAACTACAAGGACACCCACAAGATGAATGAGTGGGACAATAAGGAAAATCCTTTTTTTTTTTCATTAAGAAAGTTTGAATTGAATGCTCCATGAAAATTCATTTCTAATTTTTGCAATTGTAAATTTAGTTATAAATTAAAAAGTATCTTATAATTTATAACACATAAATTATAATTAAAAATTCAGTTCTTTATTTTTTTTTTAAGATTTTAAGTTTGAATCTTTTTTATGTAAATATATATATATATATAAATACATTTACAATATGTTGATACGTATATACCTCAATAGACTAACACAACACATGTTAGGTCTAGTTAATTAACTTAATATTTGGACAGATATATTGAACTTGTACTGATTTTAATCATATTCACAACAATTAGATTAGATCATTTATTAGATAGAAGCTTGGCCACAGGCCTTTTTAGATGGTATTCGAAAAATCTCATTTTCGCTTCTTTTAATTTACCATATTTTTTTATTTTAATTTGTATTATCTTTTAAAATAAAAAAAAAATCATACGAATTAAAAGGTTTTTGAGAGTACAAATTAAATTTTTTTTGTAAAAAAATAACTTAAACAAATATTATATTAATTTTTCTTATTATTAAAAATTCACAAATTTTGCATGAAGTTAATAGCCTCAGCTTGTCCATGAATTGACACCCACGTCGGGAAAAAGAAAAAAAAAACAATAAGTGGGCTTAACAGCAATAAATTTTTATTTAAACTTAATTCGTCTAAATGTTAACGAATATTAAATATAAAGCCTGTTTGGGAAAAAAAATAAACTTAAACTTAATTGAAACTAAATAAATTATTTAATACAAAAATTTGTTAATATACTTCTAAAATTCTACATTGTTAGCTAAATATTTTTATTTTAATTAAAAATATTACAAATAAAAATTAAAATAAATTGAGATGAATAAAAAAAAAATAGAATTTTTAAACACCGCCAATTCGACCTCAGCAAAGCAATAGATTTTTCGAAGAAAGTTGGATTTAGGGCAATGGGTCCCGGAGGCCCTGTTTTGACAACTAAAATACACACGAAAGGCTTTGCTTCCGCACAAATGGCTGGCATGGATTAAAATACATATCAATTCACCAGCAAACCTTATTTTCCTTTTTTTTTTTTCAGATTATTTGTAAGGAGATAAAGATGGAATTGAAATACGAGAGGACAGGCACCTGATTCCTTATGGATTTTCCTTAAACTTTCATGTGGAATGGGCCCCAAATTAGCTTGAGAAATCAAAATGGGAAAACTAATCCAATTTGTCATTGACCTAGTGTTGATTAAAGCCATAAAATCATAGATTCACTTAAACAACGGTAGATTGAGCTCAATTTCAATTCAACCCATCAAAAGTTTTGTTTGATCTTGACTTCTAGAGTTAATATTAAACTTGATTTTGATATTTTTGTTGCATGTAATATTAATTTAATTTAACTTAAATATGTAGATATATTGGTATTCATGTCATCTGTTTTTGAATCAATTATCTAAAAAGATCGAAATATTAAAATTTTATGGTCGAATCTATTTCTTTTTAATTCAATCATTAGTTCTATTGTTATGTATTCAAATCTATTCCTTTAGAATTATCATTGTATTTTAAATTACATGTATAATTTTGTTTTGGGCTGAATTGGATTTTATAATGGCATTTAAGTTTAAAATCATTGTCTAAACCACACTGAATCAAAGGTTAGGTTTACTAGGTAGGTGAGCTACCCGGCTTAGGTGTACTCCAAACCCAAGATTGATTAGTAGACCAATTAAACATTAGGACTCACAAGTTTGGTACGTATAGCCTGCATCATTTTTGGGGGGGATTTTGACTTGAACAGTGACCTCTCCCTATCGACGCATGCTTGAAAATTCCCTTAATGATCAGAAATCAACTAAGCATGTGAGGAGTTTCTAAATTTGAGTATACTTCAGATAATCCAGACCCACTTTGTGCATTATGTCTTCTGAAGCTTCCTAGTTCCTAGTATAGAAAGTTGTCATATGAACTAAAGAAACAAGAAGAACATTTGAAAGATACCCTCAGGAGGAAAGAGATTGTGTCAATATTTTGATTATAAAAATAGATTTTGCATCGATACTATATTTGTGTTAGGCACATTTCATCGTCAGTGACCTAATAAACATAGCCCACATAAATATACTAAATAGTAACCTAATACTAAATTTCTATACTAAATATTGGCCTAAACATTGATTAGACCATACTGGTTGGACCAAAAATAGTAACCTAAAAAACATAGCCCGCATAATTCTGCTCCTTACTGTTATACAAATGAAAATTTCTTTTCCAAAATTTGTACGACAAAATTTTGGAGGAGAAAAAATATTACTATAATTTAGATTAGACCCATGATGTCGTTCGTTCGTAGACGGAGGAATTTGAATTAATTGTTACTCTCACTAATACTAATTAACAAACTGGACAAACGATTTCCCTTTTTCTCTTTTTTCTAAATAAAAAACTCGGATACCACTCTTTAAAAATTATAAATAAGCATATCGGATATATACATTTTTCACCAACTCGGGGCCGGGAGGGGGGGATAAGATCCAGTTTAGATACCAACATAATGGATAGATACTGTTTTTTTTTTTTAAATAAAGTTTTATATTCAAATTTTGTATATAGGAAAAATAAGTGTTACGAGAGTTTTGTCTCTTAAGTTGAGAGTTTAACCTTTAAGAATATAATTCAATTTCAATCATATTTACTCGGATTTAATATAATTATCGAATACTGATAATTTATTTAAAAAAAAATCTAATGGAGTTAATGTACTTGTTAGTGGAGTATGGCATACAAAAGATGTAGAAAGAGGACTTCAATCAAGCAACATTATGGGATCAAAAATACATGCAATAGCCAAAAGGGTCAAATTCTAAACTACAAACAAATGCATAAAAGTTCATCACAAATTTACATCCAACGTTTCCACCTCTACCTATTCTACTTTTATTCATAGGAGAAGAAAGCATTAGGACCCCAGTATAGGCTGATTCCAACACTTACACCCACATATCAAATGCTGCAGGGTTGCAAAGATAATTGTTTAAGAGGTCATGTGACATAAAGTTTCTTGGCCCATGATAAAATTTTTTAACTGAATTAACCGTGTCACTTCAAAAGGCACTTTCAGAAGAACTCAAAAGTGATTCCAATAAATCAACACCCAAATCCTCCAAAACCATAACATTCTCATCTCCCACTTCTTCAACTGTCTCTCTCTGTGTTCTTTTGTTACAAACCCTACGTTTCTTCCTCATACTATGCCTCTTCTTAAGTGCCACGACAGGTGAACAACCCTCTTCAAAGCTATTCTTCAACTCCTTGAGGGATTCTCTGACTCTCTCCACAGGAAAATTGAGTGTAGCCGCAGAACCGCGCATTGTAAAAGCGGCTTGGTCATAAGCCAAAGCAGCAGCTTCAGCACTGTCAAATGTTCCAAGCCACACCCTTGTGCCATGCCTAGTGGAATCTCTTATTTCCGCCGCGAATTTTCCCCATGGCCTCCTTCTCACTCCTCTGTATGATTTTCCTTTCTGGGATTTCTCTTTTTGTCTTAAATTTGAATTCACTTCCTTTTCTTTGATTTGAGTGAAGGAGGAAACGTTTTCCCACGTTTTTCTGGCAGTTTGTGAGAGTAGACCATAGAGAAGCATTTCTTGGGAGTCATTTTCATTGAATGGGAGGAATTCAATTCCATCCCGGGAAAAGGATTCCGGTGAACCGGAGGAGAATTCCGATGAGAAATCCGAATTTGTTGAGTGAAGAAGAGAGGAATTCATTGGAATTTTTGGTGGGGTCTGAGAGTTTGGGATTTGGATTTGGATGTGGATAGTGTTTGTGTTTGTGGTTTCCCCTGTTTTGCTCTGTTTCCAGGAGTACTCACATGTGACTGGCTTGAGGTTTTGGAGACTGAACTCCCTTTATATACCCAAAACGATAGTATTTTTGGCATAAACTTCAAAACATGTGAAAGCCAAGTTTTTAAAGTGACTCAAATACTAAAATAGGGAAAAATCTAGATTTGCAGCAGCATGTCATTGTTGAATTACAGTAATTATGAAGAAATTAAGGAAATTGACTGACAAGCCATATGAAATAGGAGAAACGGCGATCATTATTCTGAAACAAAACATTTAGCATCATATATGCACAACTCAATCAGCTTAATTATGTATTTCCTCTAAGGTGGATTCATTTTTTGAAATCCATTAATTCTTTGATCATAATTCTACAAAATTTTCAATTATTACTTAATATGCATATATATATATATATATATAATATTGAAATTTCAAAAACTTTATTAAAATTGTTTTATATTTGTCATGTCACTCAAAATTTAAATTCAAATTGTATGGTCCCAATTGTTATTTTAGAGAATATTGTTATATTTTATCATAAAATATTATCAATTTCTTTGCGTAGACAATTTTTTGTATAAGGTGGGACTTACCACCCAAAGTGAGATCGAACTTCCCAGTGTACAACTATACTATTTTAACAAATGTCTAATTGATTCTAGAGATTGATTTTTCTTAAATAAAATTTCGATTTTGAATTTTGTGTATAAAAAAGACAGGTGTCAAGAGAGTTTAACTTAATTCAAACTAAATTTAATTAGATTTAATATTATTACTGATATTAATAATTTATATATATATATATATATATAAAAACTATACTATTTTGCATTGTCCTTACATTACCATCATTTTTTTTTATTTTATATAAAAAGAATTTGAATTATTAATACATTAATAAATTTTCTATATATAAAAATTATATCTCATCTTTCAACCGAATTGATTTTAATTCTTTTACATAAAGCCTAAAAATGCGGGGAAGAAGGGGCCGAGGATATTGTTAAAAATTTTAGAAATATTGTTAAAATCACTCTAAAAGACTTTTATTCGTAAAAATTATAATATTTCGGTTCCTACCAAATAACCTATTTACTATATATTATATTTTATCTCTTAATATAATTTTCTTTTGTTTATTTATCCCAAATTCAGGGAATGGTTTAAAACAGAGGGATGCTGAGATGGCATCGTGGGGTTATGATTGTTGTGTTTGTACGAGGGAAGGTTGGCAATAGAGCGAGGTGTCAATAAGGCAAGGCAGCCAAGTCAGACAAGCTTTAGAAGATGAGCTCATTTATCGTAGAAGAACCTGGTTGTTGTCTATTTTTATTTTTATTTCTTTTTTACGTAAAATGGGATGGTCTGGTGCCACCATCGGTTAGATGGTTAGAATTATGGTATGGTTATAAGATTATATAAACTAGATGGGTGGAAGAATTATCTTTTTATTCAATATAAATATGTGTGTATGTGATTACATCTTTAAAATAGTTAACTTTGTGAGAATATTGTCCCCACCTAGTCAACACAACCCCCTCCCCTAACCCCATCTTTGTATAACCAAAAAAAAAAAAAAAGAAAACTTTGTAGGATTATTAATTAATTTTTTATTTAAAAATTTGTGAATTTATAATTATATAATAAAATATAATTTTTTCTTTATATAACAACTAACTAACTAAAATCATTACTAGAATTTAACTTTAAAAACTCATAGGTATACTAAGACTATTTTTTGAAATATATTATCAGTATCTGATAATTATATTGGACCAAACTAAATTAGATTCGAGTCAAGTTGGACATTTAAGTAACAAAATTTTTTTTATATCTGTTTTTTCTATACACAAAATTCGAATTCGAGATCTTATTTAATAGAACATAAGCAAAACATATTCTAAACCATTCACTTCGCATTTATTTTTAGTATATTAAATAAATTAAAGAATTTCACAAATATTTATGTGAAAATCTTGCAATCAAAGCAGAATGAGAGCAAAAATCTTACTACCAATCTATAAAATCTTCAATGAGTTCGTCCACTTGTGGTAGTGAATTGAATTTGGACCACTGTCCAATTGAATTTTCACTCCTATAATTTTGACTTCAATTTCACTCCTTTGATAGCATGGCAATCAATTCGGCTTCCATTGCAACGAAGTCAACTTTTCTCCATAATTTCACATGTATTTGTTAGTAAATAGTTTAGGTGTAAGATTGCGTGAGTACGATGCAAAATCAAAAGTCTATGGAAAAATTAATGGATGGGAAATGAATTGATACCATTTCCCCCCCGGGGTGGTTATGCTTTTTACGATCTCATTATTATTATATTTTATCATAATATTCAGAATTATATTTCGATTAATATGATTTAAAAATCTATTGAATATCCTATTTAAGAATGTTTGATCTAACATAATTTTTTTTATTTTTAAATTTTAAGTACGAAATTTGATAAAAATACCTAATATCTCATTCCATTAAACCAACTTAGTTATGAATATTATTATTTAAATTGAAAAATCATATATATAGTTTGATAATTAACATATCAATATGCTTTTTAAAAAGAATACATTTCAAGTATTAGTAATAATTTTAATTTATTTAATAATAATTAATTAAAAAATTATCTATATTATATAATTCTAAATTCATAAAATTTTAATTAAATCAAAATAAAATAATAATTGTTTGTACTGATAAGAGATATACAATGCATAAATTTCAGTCGAAAACTTTATACCAAGAAAAGTAGAAAGGTCAAGGTATTCAATTTCCCTGTCAAGTGACCCGAAACCACGTTTTCTGATTTTTTTTTTTTTTTTTTTTTTTTTGTAAGAAGCAAATTCTAAGGCTGCATGCCAGAGAGCGCCTCCATAAAACCTAATGGGCCAAGTCATATTCCGTGGCATATGGACATGGCACATACGCCTATATGTACTTGCCTAAACCCCAGCCTCAATTATTGCATTAATTGCCTCTCCCTTTTGCTGCCAACATCTCACTTTCAAAAATTAGAATTCTTTTTACACATAATTCCTCTTCTGTTTTTTTATTAAATTCAAATTTTATTTCATTAATTTAATTTAAATATTAAAATATATCTTAAAAAATTAATTCTCTCAAATTTTATTTTTTTATTTTTATAATTCAAATTCAAAATCTATAATTAAAAAAATATAACCTTTAACCACTATACATAATCGATCTTGTTTCAATTCCTCTTCTACTCTACTCTTGATAAGTTAAAATTTTGGAGCACCCCAGCTGTGTAAGCTAACTACAACCATTTTCATACCATGCAACTATCTGATAGTGATATTTTAGAAAAATCAACGTGGATCGATTTAACTAAATATGAAATTGGGTATCCTAAAATATGATTGAGATTCGACTCTCGTCGGGAGTATCGGGTTCTCATGTGTATGAAGCGTTTTTCGTTAGAAGATCCGTTCTCCGAAAGGAGTCACTGTAACGATCGATCCAGATTAATCGGAACGAAATTCTGGATACCGAACGGTATCCAAAATATGATACAAAAATAATAAAAAAAAAATATTTCAGAAAATGGGTCTCTCTCTCTATCTCTCTCTCTCGTGTTAATTGCATTTTGCTGAATTTGGATGTTGATCTCAAGGAAGCGAAAGGACTGTCCTCATCAATGGGTGCTTGAAAATTTAATTGATTGAAGTGGAATAGATACATGCCCCTTATTTTGGTGCTCTTGAATATGATACCAAACTCATCAAAAGCTAGAGAGACTCCAAGTCAAGAGTGGATACCATTGTTGCTTACTTGACAAACCCATGAAGCATCATCCCCATGAGTACTTTCATCAAAGTGTCTATTCTTTTTTCTTTCTTTCTTTCGTATTTTTTTTTAATCAGCTTCATCAAAGTGTCTGAGATTTCCTCAAAGTCTTCCTCAAAAGTGCGTCTTTTATTCTGGTGTTTGTTTGCATAGAAAATGAGTTAACATATTTGAAGATTTTATGTTTAGTTTCCATCACCTAGGATTAACTGTGAAGAAGAGAGTATGACAAGTTTACATCAAAAAGAAATTTCCTTGGAAAAAAACAAAGAAAAATATTTGTCCTATTAGAAGAGTTTGACAACCATGATGGACCATTCAACAGTTCTTGTATAACATCTATTTTAATTGCCTATTATTCAAAATCATTGCTAACAACATTAAATTTAATTTATACACATTTATTTATATATAGTCAGAGAAATACTTTACTGCAATTATCATATTATCGTTTTATTCTAAAGTAATTTTAACAATGTCACACCATATACCATGGTCCAAATATGCCGTAACGAGGGAAAATTATGAACATTTCGATTAATAAACCAACACATAAAATAAAGAAGTAATGCTACTCTTGTATGCAATTGTCGATTATTTAGTAGATGCATTTTTAGCCGGTGGCGGACCTAAGAAGGGATAAGGGTGGACAATTATATTTTCTGAATTTTTTAAAATTCAATTAGTATTTATAACCTATATGTATTTTACACCTATTTAACTATAATTTTGAACTCATTTGTCATTTTTAAAACTCATTTATTTGATTATATTTTATATAAATCCCTTTTAAAAAATGCATCACATAACAAAAATAAAATATGATATCACTATGTATATTTTAAATCAATAAAAAAATATTTATAATCTTTAAAGTCAAAAAAGAAAAAAATAAATAAAATTATAACTTTAGAAAATATTAATTTGACATTTACAATTCCATTTTAATATTTTTCTTTTTCCCACCTCTCCTTCCCCCAACTTTCCATCTCCTCTCCCTCTCCCTCTCGGCCTCTTTTCCCATCCATTTTGTTTTTCTTCTCCTTTCCTTTTCGTTTTTTTCCCCTCTCCTTTCTATATCTTCTTACTCACTACTTTCTCTCTTATTTCCACATCTTTGATTCCTTTTATATATTTCTTTCACTTATTGAATACCGAGATCTTTATTTTTCAAATTTTTTTTAATTAACTATCGAAATTATTTTCAAATTTGAATAAAAATTTATTATTTGTTTCATGATAAAAATACATATTTTTAATTAAAATTTTTGATATTTGAAATATTATAATTGAATTATTTTCTAGTTGATTTTTAAATTTTTTAATATAATTTTATAATTTATATTTATTGTTTGAATAAATATTTTATAATTTTTTGTTTTTTTTGTCTTTGGATTCTAAGTTCGTTACTGTTTTAAACATTGTGTCGTGATACTACCGCAATGGCAAATTTATAATTTACTGAAAATGATGTTTATTTTTGTATTATTATGAATAAAGACTCGCGTGATGTGTAGAAAAACAAATTGAATGGCTCAGGGACAAAAACAAATATGACAAAAATAGAAAACAAACAGAGGAGAGAGAGAGAGAGAGAGAGAGAGAGAGGTACGACAGCCTCTCCCACATAAGTCCCCCACTGAAATTTGTAATTACTCTATACCAAGAACGGTAAAAAGGACAAGCCATTTAATTTGCCTGTCAGGTGACACGAGTCTACAGTTTATGATTTTTCATAAGAAGCAAATTCTAAGACTACATGCCAGAGAGCACTTCTATAAAACCCGATGGGCCAAGTAATATTCCGCAGCATATGGACATGGCACCTACGCCTATGGTTTTTTTTTTTTTTTTATCGATATTTGAATTTTATCCTATTAATTCGATTTTAATACTATAAGTTGACTCTTTTAAAATTTATTTTATTATTTTTAAAATTCAAACTCAAGATAATGATACTTACCTAACAAAAATTAAAATCATTTTTACACATAATTCCTCTTCTATTCTATCTCTAGTTAAGTTAAAAATTTTGGTGCACTCCAACTGTTTAACCTAACTCCAACCATTTTCATACCATGCAACTATTTGATGGTGAAATTTTAGAAAACGGGTCTCTCAATTTTTTTTCTCTTGAGCTTGTTCTATTGCATTTTGTTGAATTTGGACATTGATCTCCAGAAAGTGAAAGGATTGAACTCATCAACGGGTGCTTGAAAATTTAATTGATGGAAGTGGACTAGATACTTGCCCCTTATTTTGGTGCTCTTGGATATGATATCAAACTCATCAAAAGCTAGGGAGAATCCCAGTCTGAAGTCTTCCTAAAAGAGTGGATACCATTGTTGTTTCCTTGACAAACCTATGAAGCATCATCCCCATGAGTATTTTCATTAAAGTGTCTATTCTTTTTTTTTTTTTTATCAACTTCATCAAATATCTAGGATTTCCTCAAATTCTTCCTCAAAAGTGTCTTTTGTCCCTGTGTTTGTTTGCATAGAAAATGAGTTAATATATATGAAGATTTTATGTTTAGTTTCCATCACCTAGGAATAACAGTGAAGAAGAGAGTGTAACAAATTTACATCATAAAGATTTTTCCTCAATAAAAAAAAAAGAAAAATATTTGTCGGATTAAAAGAACTTGACACTCACTTAACACCATGATATACCGTTTGCCAATGAATTATAACTCAACTGGCACCATCCTCTCCCCTTAAAAAAAATCTCAAATTCGAATTTTCTTATATACTAAAAAAATGATGGACCGTTCAACAATTATTATCTAACATTTATTTTAATTGCCTATTATTCAAAATCATCACCTAACAACATTAAATTCAATATATATATATATATATATAGTCAAAGAAATACTTTGTAGCAATTATGATATTATCTTTTTATTCTAAACTAATTTTAACAATGTGTCACCAGATACTATGGTCCAAATACCAAGTGACTAGGGAAAATTATGAACATTTCGATTAATAAACCAACCCATAAAATAAAGAAGTAATGCTACTCTTGCATGCAAATTGTGGATTCTTTAGTAGATGCATTTTCCACGTTGTGTTCCACAGTACCACAATGGCAAATTTATAATTTACTGAAAATGATGTTTGTGTTTATTATGAATAAAGACAATGCGTCGGAATATTAGGTAGAGACACAAATTGAATGGGTCAGGGAAAAAACCAAATACAAAATTGAATGGTTCAGGGACAAAACCAAATACAAGAAGAAAAATAGAAAACAAACAGGAGAGAGAGAGAGAGAGAGAGAGAGAGAGAGAGAGAGAGAGAGAGAGAGAGAGAGAGAGAGAGAGAGAGAGAGAGAGAGAGAGGAGAGAGTACGATAAACAAGTGGTCACAGTCTCTTCTACATTGGTCCAACTCTGCTGTGTCCGAACCGGACCCAGAGTTGAGCCAAACAGGAGTTAGGCAAGATATGGTGTTTGCGGATACAAGGTGCATTGTTCACTCACATGTCCCTCAGCATTATCTCCAAACCAAAGATGGTCCAACTCTGCAGTGTCTGGACCGGACAAAGAGTTGAGCCAAATGGGAGTTAGGCAAGACATGGTGTTTGCGGATACAAGGAACATGGCCACTCACATGTCCCTCAGCATTATCTCGAACCAAAGATTCCAATCTTGCATTCTAAGTGTCCGTTGGGTGAGTTTTTTTTTTTTTTTAAAAACTTTTCTTCTCCTCATAAAAAGAAAACAGAATTTCTTTTTCTTAAAAATAATTTTTTTATGAAGAAAAATAAAAAAAAATAACTTTAAAGGAGATTGTCTTGTGAGGAGCTTTTTGTTCTCCTTTTTATAATACTTATATTTTTTTCGAACCATTTTTTTATTCTATTTTATATTATCACTAATGATGTAAAATTTTAAATATATCCCTACCATAAATGTGTTCATAAATACTACAACTTGGGTGGGTTTAAATATTTTTTTAATAAATTCTAAATATATTCATAAATATTTTTTAATTCCCTTTATATGAGTTGAGTGTTCATAAATATATGACTTATATTATTTTCGAATTTCTTAATTCTTTATATTATATAAAATGATTTTATATTTACAAATGTTTGATTTTAATAGTTTAAAAAATAATTAATTTATTTTTATTTTAATTATAAGTATTTATATCTTTTTATTTTAAATATAGATATATGAATCTTAATCAATCGTGGGGAGGAGAGAAAATTATATTTTATATATATTATTTTTATGATAATTTCATTAAAAATAGAATTTATAAAAAAAATTTTGTCAAATAGATTATTTATAAAAAGAATTAGAGAAACGGTTTTTAAAAATAAAAATGTCAAACAACTTTTAATTTTTTTTCAAAAAGAATTCATTTTTGTTTCTCTTTAAAAGGAGAAGATAAAAAAAAATAAAATAAAATAAAATTCTGCCAAACATACTCAGAGCATTGTGCCAAAATATTTGGATTCCATTTTCAAGGTCCTTTTTTTTTTCCCGTCGAAAAAAGAAAAATGCATACCAACAAAGATTAGCCAAGTAAATCATCTAGACGATAACAATAGTTTTACACCGCCCTTTGTAAATGGAAGAAAGGATTTAGCTATAAGAAAGAAAAGAAAAAAGGTTTGCCAGTTGAGTGAGACCCCAGCAAGAAGTAACCCGACATGCCCGGACATGTGGGGATAAGAATGTACCCTGCAGGCACTTTTAATACATATTGCAACTGGCGGTATGAAATGGAAGTGATGATCCACAACAGAGTCCTTTTAAAGGGTAGTTGCCGGTCAATTCCCTTTACCCATTGTAGAGGTCTCTTTGATGCTCTTGCTAATACTTGCTACCATTTTCTAAATTTGATAACTATTCCTGAATTTAAAAAAAAAAACAAAAAACACAAATAAACAAAGGGCACATTTGATTTGTGTTTGGTAGAAATCAAGCGAGTCAAAAAATATTTGAACTAGTCGGTTTATATATATGAGTTAATTAACTCTATCTTGTTTGATAAATGAATTTACTAATTATGTTTAGTTTCGATTTATTTAGTTAAATAAATTAAAATCTTAATCAAAATCTTAACCTCAGTTGCGATTTTTTTTTAAATCATTGATATACAATAATTAATTTGGATGCGATTAAATTCGATTTGAATTGAGTTGTATCTTTGAAGAGCAAATCTTGTCCGACGTCTATTTTTTTCGTACAAAATATTTGAATTTGAAATTTTATTTAAATAATATAAGTGTTCAATTACTAAACTAATTAAGCATCGGCGGTCAAGTTGGCGAACCATTCAAAAGTGACTCCGGCTAATTTATGGTTTAATTATCGTAAAGTATTAATCACAAAATATTTAGCTTTTTTCTTTTCTTTTTTTTTTTTTTGGTAAGTAACGATGGAACTTCAATTTTTTAAAATTTTTGTTTTATTTTAAGAAGTTTGTTGATTTGTTAATTGTTTAATTTTTTTTTTCCAGCTTAATGAGAAGGTACAAATTATAAATATCAATTTTTTTATACAATGACGGGTCTTAATTTATCAGAAGTCGGTTCGAACAGGACAGTTTTGTAGGCAAGAAATTGGGGACCATCCTAGATCACGGCTCACACATTTATGTGCGTGGGGAGAAAAATAAATATATAAAATATGAATAAATTTTGCAAGTGCATTTTAATCTAAATATTAAACTATACAGACATGATACGCCATGGGCAATTGTTAAAATTATATACCTAATGTTTAATTTTATGAAAAAGTATGTAAAATAAATTTATAATGTAAATAGACATAAAAAAAAAAAAAAAAAAAAAACATATTGAAAGAGAGCAAAAGGGTTGAGGAGTAGGACCGAAGAGGTGATTAGGAAGTCACTAAAGTAGTTCCTTCTTATAGAGGGTCTGAAAGTAACTTGAATCGGATTAATAGGAGTTTAATTTCAGATACTGATCGGTCAAATATATATATATATATATATATATATATATATAAAAGAATCAAGAAGTCGAAACGTGATGCACGGGACTTGACACCACAGCTCCTCAGGGCAAAATCACTTCGAAATTTTTATTTTAAATTATTATTTTCTTTTCATTTTAATTAGTTAGGATTTTGTTATTTTTATTTCTATTTTAGTCCTTTTATCCTTTATCTTAGGATATTTAAATTCATTAAGAGACTTGTAAACCTAAGACTTTTATTATTAAAATTACATTATTTTCTCTCAACCCTAATTAGATTTTTTTTAGGTGGATTTATTTTTGACACTTTCGAATTTCGGTGGTTGATCAAATCTAACTAATATTTTCATTCGGTATCGAAACAATTCATTTGTTAGAACAAACAATGATACCAAACTAAAAAATGAAAATCAAAAGATAACAAACAAGTTTTTCTTTTCAATTTGACATGTCATTCTTATTCTAATTAAATAAAAGTTATTTATATTAAAAAAATTAATTAATTAACCCGAAGGAATTTTGTATTGAAAGTTATGATACTCTCGATTACAAGACCATAAATTATCAGTGAATTTACATGTTTTTTATATTTAGCAAGATTCTTAATAATAACTCTCAAACAGAAGAACTGCAATAGTTTTTTATTTTTTAAAATTATTTTTTTTTAAAAAAATAGTTAGCACTATTTACTAATTCTTTAAAATATTTTACCTTTCTAAGCTCTTAATAAATTAATTAAGTTGCCCCTGTGTCCTATTTTTGAAGTGGGATACTTGGGAACTTTCCCAGTTGTTGCAATAAGATCAATTTCTCAGCAAACAAACAACGCAAGGATAGGAGAAGGCAGAGATATGGAATATAAGATCAAGTAAGGAAGATTCATTGTCTCTTCCCCCTCACGGACTGATCTGATGCTGAGATTCGTGAACCTGTAAGCTTCACCAGACTAGCTTTTATCATAGCTTATTATTAATAATAATAATAATCTGATTTTCCATTGAATAGAATTGTAAAACGTGGATAATTCTGTCTTATATTATTGTTTTTCTTATGTATTTTTTGGAATGGCACGATGTGCTCAGTACAGAGCTTGTCATTTTATGAGTTGAATTTGCAAATTTTTAGTGCCCCGGATGCTGGATTGCATTTGACGCAGGGGACCATACGGGTCCTACCAGATGATGAAGTCACAACACAAGAAGGGCACTTGCTTTTGGGGGCGTTAACTCCTTTTTATTCATGCATCCTAAATATGCATGGAAAAGGAAAGGACACGACAGCCGCCTACCTTGCACGGAAACCAAAACGAATAGAAAATGATATACAAAAACAATATTTTGTAAAATTAAAAAATATAAATAATTCTATATAAATATTAATTAATTCAATCCAAAACATTTTGAAAATAACAAATGTTTAAATGGAAATACATTAACATCGAAAAATTTTCATCCGACATATAGACATTTACATCTAAAATTTTAGATATATATAATTTTAGAAATTATAAATTTAAACATTATTTAATTCTTAAAAGTTATTACTCAGTCTTTAAAATGATAATTTTAAATATATATTTTGTTTTATTTTTTATAATTAGAAATATCTTTATGCATGATTCTAAAGACATTGGAATATATTGAGCTTCGTCTTCATCCATATAACATACCACGCAGCTTAGGCATGAGTGGGCATTAAAATATTGTAGTTGCCATGGGAAGTTAAAGATTTGACAACCTCTTTCCAACCGGCAAGATACAACTAATTTATCCGACCGGCAAAATAATCGAGGTTTCATAATCAGTAATTATCATTTGCATGGCATTTGGAGGTACAACGACCCTTTCATTTTTTTTTTCTTTTTCTGTTTTGTTAGGCAAAATTTAAATTTCAAATTATGGGATCGAAGGAGGAGGTTGTGACGATCAGGACAATGACCCTTTCATTAGTAGTGAGTTTGTGAGTTTTGTTTTATAACAAAATTTTCTCTTGTTTAATTCAACCGGTGCAAATTGCATGTAAACGAAAAAAAAAAAAAAAGGAAAAGAAAAGAAGCTTTGTTGTCAAAAGAAAATGAAAAGCCAATCACTGCTAGGACTAAAATTTCCATTATTGAAAAAAGCTATGGGGTGCATAACCGCCGATGTAAGTTTAATTGAGCAAAAGAGGGGTCTAAACTCCAGTGTGTCATACATTTTTTTATAGTACTAGATTAAAATAGTTTAAGTTAGCATATAACAATCTTAATACCGGGAATCATCGTATTGGGAAGGGAGGTTGTGACTATTAGATTGTCCCCTTAGAAACATAACAATCTTAATATTGATTGGACTACCAACGCGTAGTGTATCTAGTGGTCAGATACTGATATCTCTTAAATAAGATCTCAAATTTGAATTTTATGTATATTAAAAATAGGGTCCGGGCGAATTTGTCTCTCAAGGAGACAATCCAAATCGAATGGGATTTAGTCAATCCTAAATATAAAATTACTGATTTGGGCTGAAATCATCTTTTCCTTTTTTAGGTTAAAAAAAAATGAACATTTCAGCCCAAATCAATAAACTTTTTTAGGCTGAAATGGTCTTGACATGGCCCTGGTGTCGAAAAGTTGATCTTGGGCCTAGTTAGACATAATCCATATTGCCCGAGAATAAAAACTGGAGTTATCACTATTGAAACACCCCAAATACTTGATTCTGCTGAAGATTCTCATGGGCTAGTGGAAATGGCTTACCAAAATAATATTATTAATAATAGTAATGATAATAATTATCTCCACCAGAAGAGACCTAAACCAGAATCCATATATAAATAGGCCCACATTGAAAGCTTCTTGAATAATGATTATTTGGTTGGCTTTGATATGAAGACCCATGAGGTAATATGCGAGGTCCATTATTTCAGAGATTCTATCAAACTTGTACTACAATTGGAATTTAGGGTTAATGCGAATGCGGCGTTAAGGATGAGGACTCTCACTTTCCTAGGCTTTGCTTTTTCTTTTTTCTTTTCTTTTTTTGCCCCGGGGGGGGGGGGGTTAATACAAGTTTGATTTTGGTTTCTATGATCAGTATGGCTAACTTGTTTCAATCCTTCATGGGAACGGAAAAATTAGCATCGAAAAACCTGCCCCCTAAAGTGAGCCCGGTCGATCCAGATTAGTTATGGTAAAACTCCAAATACTGGATTGTTGATGGCCAAAAAAAAAAAAAAAAAGGCTTACTTCAATTCAACATCCAAAAGAGAAGACTCAGGTCCATTATACTCTTAATTTTCTAGGGCATTTCAACCTAATTCAGTGGATTGGGAGAAAAATATGATTATGGGCATTTATCTATTCATTGGCCCTTTGAGGATTGGGAAAGGGTTATTTTCTTAAAAAAAATTTTGACCTTCCCAACCAATGCAGGTTTAAACCAAGGAGCCATTCTTCCATGATGACAACTTTGTTTCCCCTTACCACTGGTTAAGCGTGAATCTTAGCATTAGCCCAGCAGCCCCCTTATGTAGGATTTGGCAACTACCTTGGGGTTAATGAGGTCTTGTTGAAGCATTTTCAAAATGAAGAAAAAATTTACTCCATCCGAGATTTGGGAAGTTTAAAACTTGGATCTAAATATGAATTTTGGGAGAATGATAAAAAAAAATTCTTAGTGGGTGCTATGCCTAGTGAGTTGTTTATAATTATTAGAAAAAAATTAAATATGTTTTTGATATCATATTAAAATAATAAAAATGAAAACAATATAAAATATTAAACTCTAACACTTCATCATTTTAATAAATTATTACAATAAATTTAATTTATACAGAAAAATTATTGTCACAGTTAAGAAAATATAATATTACAAAATTTTGTAAATATAAAAATATAAAAATAAAAAGTCAAATATTATTAAAATCAAATTAATAATTAAATTGATTTGGTACATAATATGTTCTAATAATAATAATTATAATCTATGTTTTTATGATCTATGAAAGAGTATTGGGAGCTGCGAGTAATACAATGGCTTCTCCTTGGAGAAAAATAAGGTTGATTGCACACACGTCAAAATTTAAGATATTTTATAAATTTCATTCATAAACTAAATACGAGTTTAGTCGATATGATATTTAATATTTATATTTATATTGTCACCCGTTTTAAATGATTGACCATGAACTAATTCAATTAATGACAAAATTAAGGTCTAAAGAAAAAAAAAAGCATTAAGTTAAGAATGATTGATTAAGGAGAGGTCATACATTTGTGTTTGCGGTGTTGCTGATGTATTGAGTGGATTGATCAAGTCCTGTTTGGAAAAGTCTAGAACTTGTGAGGATGGTGCGAAAATTCATATATGGAGAACACACATACATAGGTGACAACATTGCTGATGTTTTGAAGTTTGATTGTGTCTATGAGGAAACATGATGTAGAGCCTCGCGTGATTTACAACCACAACAAATGTTATGTGGTCATCACGTGAGACCGCTGCATTGGGTTTTGAACTGAACTAGACCAGGGACCATAAGAAACCGGTTGAAAACCAAAACTTATTTATATTGGATGGGTGGTTAAGAGTACTCTATTCTCTTAATCAATGATCTCGAATTCAAATTCTGTAAATAATAAAAAAATATTTAGAATAGTTAATTTCTAAAATAAATTTTATAATATTCGAATCGAATTATTCAAACAAAATTTGGATACCGAGAATGAAAAAAAGAAAGAAATCGGTCGAGATCGAAGAGTACTCTAATTTTTAATTTTTAAGCAAGTGTAGAAGAGCTCGAGCCAAAGCCCCCGCAGCACAACTCTCTTTTCTGTACGCTCTTCTTAATTATCCATTCAAGGCTGATGTCTCCAATCAACTTTCCCTCCCAAATTATTAAAATTTTAAAGTTTTTATAATGTTAAGAATTTCATTCTTTATTAAAAGCATGAAATAATTCAAATATAAAAGATAACCAAATTAAATTAATATAGTTTTGTCATAGGCACAAAACCTTTCACTTTTTAGCTTACTAAAAGTTGAATTCAAGAGGGAGGGAGAGAGTGTGTAATAGTTTAACGGATAAATATGTTAAGTTTGGATCTAATAATATTCAGAATAAATTAATCAGAATATGATTTTGAATATTAATTGATTATATCGAGAGAAAACATAACATTTCAAAATTATATATATATTTCATTTAAATATGATTAATAATTGTTGTAAACAGAAATTTAGAAATTTTGACAGGACAACTACTAGCAATTCTCCATTATTTAAATTTATAACCAAAATACGTAATCAAGTGAAAACTTACATTCTCAAGTGACGAAATCAATACAAAGGCTGCAAGGCCTTGTAGGATGCTTTCATGAAAATCAAATAAAACAATGGATAGAGCGCCTTGAAAGCTCTAGAAGACGGACTGATCCCTTTGGTCAGTTGAGACTTCCAATTTTAATTTTTATACCTTTTTTTTTTTTTTTTTCAAAGAAGAAAATAGCAACAAATTGAGAAGTTCAATTTATCAAATGATTGAATAAATGGAGGATGGTTGCAGATAAAACAGATTAATAGGAGGAAAAGGATTGTGGGCTTTGAGGTTGGCTATGTGGAAAGGATGGGAGCTCAAGCTCAAGACCCTGCTCTTGCACATGGAGAAAAATAAAATTTTATTGAGAGTTTGTTCACAGAAAATTATACAAAAATTGTATATTTATTGTATGATTAAAATGATTTCCATTTTTTCATGATTACCGATGGCACTAAGAACTAGTAAATCAACTAGTAAATCATTAATAGATTCAGATTTGTTTTGAACCTAAAAGATTTTTCTTGGATAAATATTATTATTCAGTATTTATTTTAAACCGATTAAATTTGATTTAAATTAGGTTAGACTTTTATGGAATAAATCTTTTTCCATATTCTGTTTTTTTTATATAAAAACTCGAAATCAAAATGTTATTTTTTGTAAAAAAAAAAAAAAACAATATCTAATGATTGGTTTAATGAAAAGTTAGTATTTCAAGCTAAAGAATAGTTGTGCTCAAAATTGTATTATAATTATTGCAAGTCTCGCATTTTCTTTTTGGGATGATGGCATTTTTTTATTATTTTTCTTTTAGTTCTATGCCTAAGAAGATTGTATTAGTGCAAAATACATCTTTCTGTCCATAATTAAAATTCAATAAATCAAGGAGAAAATATGCCTTCGAAGACCCCTCTTTTAAATCTTACAAATTTCAACTAAAAATATATGGTGGCTGATAAGAAGCAAAAATTCTTACAACAAGGTCTGGCTAATGTTACAATATTAATATATTATTATTTTTATTAAATATGAGAAAGAATATAATAATATGAAAATCTAACGATTTATCGTTTTATATTTTTAATATGATATCTGTATAATATTTAGACAATTTTAATGACTCTCTTCCCATATTGGCTTCTCTAATTTCCTCCCAATTGAGGTGGGCCCTAATGTGAACCGGATCCTCTAAGCAACTAGTTGATCCACATTTATGACTTTATGAATATTTCTTTTATATATATAGGAAGGCTTGAATTAAAAAAAAAAAAAAAAAAAAAAAAAGAAGAAAGAAAGAAATGGCATCAACTATGAGGTCCTGTAAAACAACTTAAGGCAAGACACCAGCCCATGGTTTCTTGGGTTCCTTTGGTCCATGGTATTAGTTAATAAGATTCTGGTCTAAATTACTAATTCCTTTTGACTCCTTAATGATGATTCTCGTATTTTAATACTACTGGGCAAATCGTTTTCATTGATTAAATCGTTTTTTTTTATCCTCCTTGTAGTATGGGGGACCCAATTTGACCTTGGATAGAATTTTATGGTTTTCGTATTGACTTCCAAAAGGCGGCCTCCATCATTTGTCACAATGAAAGAAAAAATTAAGATTCTTTGCTCTTTGCTCTTTGCTTTGAGTTTCTCATCATTAATAAATATACAAATGACCAATGATAAGACTTTAATCAGAAGAATCCAGAACTACAAGCAATGAAAATGGCGAGTGAGGACTTTAGTGCTCAAAGTGGTAGCAAATGTGGGTAATTTTTCTTTTACCCTTTTGCCCAGCAAAAATAGAAAAGAAAATGAAAGGAAAAAAAATAACACAAGTTTATAATGCAAATTCAAAATATCGTTGCCTTGTTTGGTCATTATGTCCCGGAGGTGTGAGAGCTTTTCAGGTTCTTTCACAAACGCAGCCACACCTCTTTCCAGCTGCTCTATACCTCCACACTTCTGATACAAAAACTTATGTCTGCTCCATTTACATTCTCAGTTTCCCAGACAGTTCCATTGTTTATTCCTAACATTTTTCATTTGTTCTTAATCATTTAATCTTATCCTTTTACTGATCTTTCTCTCCTTCCATCCTTTGCATGGCCAACATTGTTTCCTTTTGTGTTCTGAAGTACTTTTTCAGTTTTCTCTGTTTCCTCGATTCTTAAATTCATCTCTTTCTTTAGCTTTTATTGTTTTCTGAAAAATTTGCCACGTTTGCTCTCAGTTTGTGTTGACCCATCCCAAATTTCCTACACCATTTCTAAATTGAAGAAATTTTATTAAAAAAGTTTTAAAAATTTTTAAATTAAAAAATTTTAAAAATATTAACATTTCTAAATTTCTATATTGTAATTATTTTATTTATTCGTATCAATTTTGTAAAAATTTTATTTTATTTTTTATTTTTATATTTTCATAAAATCGCCTTATAAATATAATATTTGTACAACCTATAGAATATACAATACATAATATATTAATCATTCTCTCTCAATCTATTATATATACAACATATATACAATACATATATTTTTCTCTCTCAGTCTACTTTCTTTATTCTCTCTATTTTTTTATGCTTTATCTTACTTTTTCTAACATGGTATCAGAGTACTAACTGTTCGATCAGATATATTTTTTTTTATTCTTCTCATCAATTAGATATTTTTTACCTAGTTATAAAGAAATTAGATATTTCTCAATTTATTTCTGTTGTCCAAAAACATTCTGCTGCTGGTTCTCGACAATATCTTACGGTTTGCTACTTTTCTGCTATTGAAGATTCTACTATTATCGTCTTTTATGCTCAGCTTTATTCATTCTATTTTATTTATTTCATCTCTGTTTTCTCTGAATCTACTGCTGAGAATTCTGCTATTACATTTTTTTCTACTCAGTCTATTTTATTACCTCTACTTTATCTGTTTCATCTCTGTTTTCTCTAAATTTGATGTTGAGGATTCTGCTATTGCATTCTGATCGGATTGTTGAAACCCTCAAATTAATACTGATTTTCCCAATGCAACAAACCGTAGCAATAGTGGTTACCAAATCGAATTTTAAGGGAACTAGTTAATTCAATCTCTTAATTAATGTAAAAAAAATTAAGTTGGAGGTTTTCAAACAATTTGTTAAAATAAAATTTGTCGAATAAAAATTAAAAACATAAAAATAAGAAACAAATCAATAATACAAAATACTAAAATTTAAGGAAGAAATTCAATTTATCAAACTCCGATCCAAGGGTTCATATATTCGATTGTCTTATTGATTATTGATTGAAAATATTATTCTTACAATTTAAGCATTTAACCTTAAATCTATTAGGATAGCCATAATAAATCTTGCGTTTTTCTAAAATAATTGACCAAACCCAACATCCAATCAAAACTTATCGTTAATCGACTGGGCACGATAGCGTTCCATATCAAATAATGACAATATTAAGTTTTGTGAAAACAGTTAAACCAAAATACAAATCACCAGAATAGCCGTACAATTATTCGATTTTGTTCCATCGATTCCTTAGATTAAAATGAATATCGGCAATGATCCATAAATATAAATAACATATTTGCTATTTATACTATTCATTCATGACAATTACGGATTACTGAATTTCTGGATATTAATAGGAAAACTAATATTGAATTAAATTGTCAAATTAACCAATATTAGGTTTTCCTAAAAATAAATCAAGAATCAACGAATACTTGAATAAAAGGAAAAAAAATTAAATTAAGAATATAAACTCATAATGAATAACATTCGATTAAAATTCCCCTTAAATGAGAATAAAACTAACCACTCATGATATTAATCATGTTATTGAGAATAAACAAAAAAAAGTGTTCTTTAAAGAAAAAGAAAGAAAAAAAAAAAAAAACCTAAAACCTAAAGAGAGGAATGAGAATGTGCACCCGCCACCTCCTTTTATAGTTGGATGAACAGTACCGTGAACAGTAGACGTGAATAATGTCATCTAGGGTTAATGAGAAGAGTTCTTCTTTTAGTGTTATAGGTCTCCAAAATTCTTCCAATCAAAAAATAAGGAAAAGATCTACCGAAATAGAAAAGTAAAAAATTTAACTCCTAACAACAATTTTTACTTAAAATAAAAATTTCTAAAATAAAATATTCCACTTTTTGATACTTTTTTCCTTTCCTTTGTAGGCTCAAATAATATCTTGAACTATTAAGTTTCCAAAATTGCCTCCTTAATCCCATTTTGATCCAATCTCTATTTTTAATCCCTAAAAATAAAAATATTATAAAAACATTTATTAGATCACTAATCAATCCAAAATCAAACCATGATATCAATAATAAAATAAACAATTTACGCATTATGACATTCTCTTTTACTCAATCTGTTTATTTTTTCTTTTAATAATCACAATCGTATTACATTTTCTACGATATCAGTTATGTGTTTATTCTTATGCTGATTGGTCCGGTAATCCTACTAATCGACGGTTTACTATCGACTATTATATTTTTCTTGACGGTTCTTTAATGTCCTGGTATAAAGATTCTAAATGATCTTGATTCATCTTTTTTACCGTCATGATAACCTACTATATAAACTCAAGATCATTTATCTACTCTCATCATGAGTTTGAGGGGGTGTTAAGAATATTGATATTTCTAAATTGAAAAATTTTATTGAAAAAGTTTTGAAAGTTTACAAATTGAAAAAATTTTGGGAATATTGACATTTTTAAATTTCTATATTGTAATTATTTCATTTATTCTTATCAATTTTGTAAAAATTCTATTTTATTCTTTTTTTTATATTTTCATAGAATCACCCTATAAATAGGGTTTTTATATAATTTATTGAATACACAATACACAATATATTAATCATTCTCTTAACTTACTGTATATACAACATATATATAATACATATATTATTCTCTGTGGGTGCTTTTTTTTCCTTTTAATCACATCCTTTCCATAAATCTTGCAAAACCAAATCCCCACCCTGCGTTCCCTTTTGTTTGGGGTAAAATATTGACTAACTTTCTAACCTTACATAAATTTTGCACATCACTTATTGATTAACATTATCAACAAGATTGTAAATGCAAATGATGTTGAATTCTTCAATATTAGTCTAGGATCCTCCTCAAATCTTCTTTAAGTATCCTTTTTCATCTCCTCTTTCTTCTATTTTTTTTTCTTTAGAAAAAAGATCCATCGAAAAAAGATAAGTAGAGAAGTGCTTAGACAGCCATGGAGAGGCTAAAACATAAAACTAAGAGGCCGGAGAGTAAGGGTTTCTAAAATGATCCATACTAAAAAAAATAAATCAAAGGTGTGCTTGGATAGCAATGGAAAAGATAGGGATTTTAAAAGGTAAAACTAAAATGGTGGAGAGTTGGGGTTTTTAAATCGATCCACTCGAGAAGAAAAGTGGACGAGTGTTGAGACAGCCATGGAGAGGTTAGGGTTTTTAAAAGGTAAAACTAAAAGGGTGGAATGTTAGAGTTTTTTAAATGATTCATTTGAAAAAGAAAAGTGGAGTGCTTGGATGACAATGGGGTTTTTAAAAGGTACAACCTTAAAAAGCAGAGAGTTAGGAATTTTAGAATGATCTTTCCGAAAAAAAAAAATGGATGAGTGTTGAGATAGCCATTGAGATATTAAGGTTTTTAAAAGGTAAAACCAAAAGTGTAGAGAGTTAGGGTTTCTAAAATGGTTTGTGTTGGAAAAAAAAAAAAAGTGAGGGAATGCTAAGATAGCCGTACTAGGGTTTTAAAAGGTAAAACTAGAAAGGTAGAAAGTTAAGCTTCTAAAATGATCTATTTGAAAAGAAAAAAGTGAATGAATACTCAAAACAATTATGAAAAGATTAGGACTTTTTAAAAGGTAAAACTAAAAGGGTGAAGATTTAGGATTTCTAACACGATCCATTTGGAGGAGTACTCTCGAATTAGGGGTTTTAGAAGGTATATTTAATAAGGTAAAGAATTAGGGTTTATAAATGATCCATTAGAAAAAGAAAAGTGGAAGAATGCTCACATAGTTATGTAGAATTTAGGTTTTTAAAAGATAAAACTTATGATATATGAAAACTTTTCGATACTAGCGTTTCTCTGTTTTGAAAATGTTTTTTGTTTTTGAAACATTTTTAAAATATTTCAACATATTAAATTAATTTATATTTACATAAAAGTTTTTATATTTTCTATAATTACATATTTTTTTATATTTAATAAATTATTTATTTATTTATAATTTTTATTTTTATATTAATTGTCCTAAAATTAATAATTGTATATTTGATCATTTTAAATTTTTGTTATAAAATGTGAATATTTTATTATTTTCACGAAATAATTAATGTTTATATAAAAATTCTTATATTTTTTATATTTATGCATTTCTCCACATCTCTATTTTCTGCATTCTTACAAAATATCATTTGGCGTATCATTTTGTATCTGTTTTTATTTTTCTGTTTCCGTTTTCATACAACATGGGATAAAACTAAAAGGGTAGAGCGTTAAAGTTTCTAAGATGATCAAGTGGAAAAAGAAAAGTATAGGAGTGCTCCTATGTTTTCTACTTCAATGTGAAGACTTAAATTGAGTGCTTACCCTCAACTCATATCCAATTTTCATGATTAATGATTCATTCAACACTTGCCAAGTTATTAAAATAAAATCATTACTGTTTCAATAATTTTATTGCTCTTCTGAACTAAAAAAAAAAAAAAAAAAGCACCTCAAATATAAATCCATCCGCTCAATTTCTCATACTCTTATGATTCTACAAGCGCTGTTTATATAAATAGCCAATATAGCCTCAAAAAAAAAAAAAAAAAAAGTCAAACCTCAAATATAAATCTTTACTCTAATGTTAATCTTTTATAAAAAACCAATTAATTAGTATTATCCCAAAGTTAAAAGATTAATAAAGCACAAGATTGGGAAGGATCTTACATAATTTTTTAATTTCATCTTTTTGTGGGGACATATTTAGGAATTTACAAAGTTGCCCAAAAGAATTGATTCTCCCATTTGGGAGCACCTACTTGTTGGGACTTGTCTTCCTAATTGCATCCTTTATTGCTAAAAATTCCTTTTAGTCTTTGTTGAGTAATTTCCAAAAATCAAAATTTTTTACTAGCAGGTTGGTAGAAAAATATTATAAGGTTAAAATTTCTATTGAGAAAATTCCATTTTTTTCACAGCTTGAACATTAGTCACTCTCATTTCCTCTCTTTTGCTTTAAAAAATAATAATTATAACAAGAAGAAGAACTTTGTATCAAATGACTAGAAAAAGCAAAAATAATAATAATAATAGAAAAGAACAAATGAAGAAGAAACCTAAAAATGCTACTAATCAACTTGGAATTAATATTGAATTGATTATATATATAACCATCAACTTTTGAATTTTTGTAATACAATTACACAAAGAAATAAAGTATCCATATTGTAATTAACACCATTTTATTATCTTTTTTTATTTATTAAATATATTAATTAGAAACAGAATAAAATCAGATTAAAAGTTTTACTACTAGAATTTTGCATTAAATAAATACAAAAAATAAGCTATTTTAATTTATTAATATTTACGATCAAAGTATCCAATATCATTCAAACAATTAATAAGTTAAACTTGAACTC
The DNA here is from genome assembly GCA_033439265.1 of Dillenia suffruticosa. NCBI lineage: Eukaryota > Viridiplantae > Streptophyta > Magnoliopsida > Dilleniales > Dilleniaceae > Dillenia > Dillenia suffruticosa. The sequence continues at coordinate 17,026,006 of JAVTVX010000001.1, forward strand.
TTTTATTCACCTTAAATTTTGCTATCATCAAACACAATTTTAACTATATTAAGTGCTGAATTGGTTAATTTTTGGTCCTTATTGGTTATTAAAAAAAAAAAAAAAAAAAACACCATAGTCTCCTATTTATAAAATAACTTATATTATCATTTTCGAACAGTATTGGAATAGAAATTTATTATTAGATGAAATTTAACGAAAACTAATTGTATGTAAAAAAATAATTTTTTTTTAAACACGGCATGAAAAAAAGGTGTTCTTTATATTAAATAATTATAATTATAATTGAAACAGAGCTTCCATCACAAATTTGAATTCCACAACAAAGAAACATTTCTTTGGTGAAGAGCAAGTTGCACAAGTAGTACAAGGTGAGCATAAGCATTTCTTGAAGTAAAAGCAGCATTCTCTTCGTTCCATCATATTGATTGGGCACCTTAGAGTGACACCACTGTTTGATTCAATAGTATATCTCGATCAGAAAAATCCAATATTTTCTTTTTTTTCTTATAATAATTAACCAAATTCCTTTAAAAAATGTATAAACCTATTCAATTGTCCCACAAAATCCAAATCCATCAAAATCAGATTAAAAAAAAAAGAAAAGAAAAAAATACTTTGGAGCAATAGCGAGCAAACAACTAGAAGCTACAGATTATGTATCAAACCCGGCTTTCGCGACCAATCTGATCACATTGTCGTCAGATGTGACTTAATTGACATTTTCTTTAACCCTCCACCCCCCCCCCTCTCAAATGAAACCATATCTATAAATACCTAGAATAGACTAACGTATCTCAAACTTCACAACATTAAACATAAACCTTAATCCTCTACATAGCATATATGGAAGAGTCATCTAGCTCACGAGGAAAGGGAAAGCAAGTGAGAGAAAAGGGAAAGGAAGAAGTGAAATATCGAGGAGTTCGCCGGAGACCATGGGGAAAATTTGCCGCTGAGATTAGAGATCCGACCAGGCAAGGGGCTAGATTATGGTTAGGAACGTATGATACTGCAGAGGAAGCAGCACGGGCATATGACCGCGCGGCATTTAATTTACGGGGGCATTTGGCTATACTAAATTTTCCTAATGAATATTATGATCAACTTATGGGGTCACATCATTATTACCACCCTTCATTTTCTTCTTCTTCTTCTTCTGCTGGGGTGTCTCCTTCTTCGTCTTCTTCTACTACTACTAGTACTACTCTGGCTTCTGGAGCAGGCCAAGAGAAAGAAGTTTTTGAATTTGAGTATTTGGATGATAAAGTGTTGGAGGACCTTCTAGAGGAGAAGAAGAAAGATTGAGAGATTTGAAGGTTTTTTTTTTTTTTTTTTTTGGTTGCTGTCATTTTCAGCTGCCACATTTGAATATGGTTTTTTGAAGGTCTAATGTTTGGTTGGTTTAGACCAGAAAAGCTTGGTACATGTATTTTGTACTTGCATTCGAAATAATGTTGGTTCCCAGTTCCTAGTTTTCAATCTTGTCTTTTGAATGGGATTCAATTCTAAGTACCGCCATGATTGCTTATTTTGAAGGGCAGTCTCTGAGTTCGAAACAGAACTAAGGGGAGGAAGAGAGAGAAAGAGCACTGTTTTGTGAGTTTATAAGCAGTCATATTTCACTGTTCCACATAATAATATAGTTTTATTTGATGGGTCCCAGGGACTGAAGTTTAATACTAGAAATTGCCTAAGATTTGGAAAAGTGAAGTACACTTACATTTTCTATACATACAGCAAGGGGAGAGGGCAACAATTGATATATATATATATATAAGGAAGATTAAAAGCATATTGAATATTACATTTTTTTGAAATAATATCTTTCCTGTTATATGACTTCATTGTGGAAAACAAGAGGAAAGAAAAAGATCCAACAAAAGAAGAAGAACCATTAAGAGTCTACTTCTCTCAAACTTCACATATTTTACTCTGATTAACTAACTAGATCATTTTGTAAATACATTATAATAATAACAATAATAAGGGTAGCAGTTTCTTCAAAAAAATAAAAATAAAAAACACTAATTTCTGCAAAAGACTCAGCTTTAAGTTTAAATATGTTGTGTGGAATTTTTTTCTTCCTTGCCTTTGTCCTTGTAATTGAGATTATTTTCTTTTTTAGATACGTGACCACAGGAATCCAAAATCTGACTAATGCAGCTCAAGTAGTTATGGTACCCAATTAAAGGACCAGATCTCCCAACATCTTTCTTTTCATTTTCGATACTCAAACTTTAGTTAAGTGAATTTAATATTTTGTCACAAATAATTGAGATCATTACAATGTTAGAAATTCCTCTGACATCCGAATTAAAAACTCAAAATAAAAAGGCTTTGTGGCAATCTCTTAATTCTGGAGTAGAGAGAAATTAATTTTAATACAAAATTATTTGAAATCAGAGAGAATAATATTACTAAAGCAATTCTTCTTTCCCATGGAAGGTTATGGCTTATGAGAAAGAATAAAGGCTTTAAGATCACATGTGGATGAGATAGGATAAATTAAAGAAAAAAAAAAAACGATATTTGATTCTTCATAGTTGTGGTCGGAGCTTTGACATATTTCATTCTCTCTTTGAAGATTGCTTTGCAATGCATTGAGATAAAATCAAATTCAATTTCAGATATTCTGAATCAATGACCTCTTTATCATCAACAGAAAAAGGTGAAGGAGATTTGATGCCCAATTCGGATCTCAAAATGTTAAAGTAATTAGAGCACAGCATTTTAATGGAGAGGAATTGGAAACTATGATCAACTTTTGATAAACATGATTACCTTCATTTGGGGTTGTCACAGTGAAGGATTGGAGAGAGAATGTTTGGGGGATTATATGGCATCTTGATGTCCACTCAGATTTTTATTCAGATGCTTAATCAGAGAATCACCTAGATATTAAGCATAAGGCCCTATCTATTAAGTTGGTAAACATGTATGAGTTAACATCTCCTACCATTTTCCTAATGGAACTGACCCAAAATAATTTTCTTGTACAAGTGTGAAAATATGCTCAGGAATACAGGCATCAGTAATCTGTTAAGAAACATCAACCTAATTTAATTATTTTAATTTTAATGTTTTAGTTATAAATTTTCTTCAAGTGTTTCTACCATTAATATTCAGAATCTTATTTTGATTAATCTGAATCAAATGCTTGCAGACACTTTATTTAAGAGACAACTCTCTCAACGTAATTTATTCTATTTTTAAATTTTAAATTCGAAATTTAGTAAAAAAATTTAATTCTTATCTTATTAAATCGATTATCTATTAAGGTTTGAGTGTTATTATTTATATTATATTATTATCATTATTTAAATTCAACATAATAGATCAAAACACACATTAGAAGCACAACTGGGGACACAAAACGCCTCCCCCTTTTTCTCTCCCTTAAAAATTTTCACAGGACAAGTACAAAGCCAAACGCTTGGCTTCCCTAAACTCCCATCAAATAAGAGGGCATAATTCAAGCTCTGAAATTAATTTTCTATTAAACTTGAGAGCCCCAAAATTAGGGAAGGCTCTACACTCTTCCAAAAACTTTTTGAAAAAACAAAATTGGACATTCCCAAATCACAAGCATTCCTCAAGACAAATAGAAACCACAAATCAAGTCAACCCATTCTTCAAACATATAATACGAGGCCACAAAAGCGTTACTTAACACTAAAAAATTGTCTGATTCCTATTCCTTACAGTACCAGATAGAACAGTAGACGAAGGCCCATGACCATAAGAAGCCATGGACCCAAAAGGGTCTGCCCCTGTTTAAGGTTATTGATGGGTAGATATATCCTCATGTCTCCCCTGTTTAAGGTTGACATCCTTGTGTGTGTGTGTTTTTTATCTATCAATTTTCAAAACTATACTCTGATTAACTTAATTCAAAAATTTATCAGATTCTTATTTTGGGACGACTCTTTCAATATAATTTTTTTATTCTTAAATTTCAAATTCGAGATTTAGTTAAAAAATTTAATAATTTATCCCACTAGAACTACTATCTATTAAGGACGTCCTTTTATCAATATTCTGGGGGTGTAATGATAAGATTAGTAAATTTTTTTAATTAAAATTTTAAATTTAAATATTAAAAATAAGTATTGAGAGAGATAATCCATAAATGAATTTCAGGCTATTTGAATTGTATTAGTGTATAAAAACTAAAAAATGGAACGGACATCACTTTCGACTCCATTAACAACGTTTGCTAATTGTGCACTTCCACAATTATTCAAAATTCCAAATATGGTGCTTCGGATTAAAAAAAAAAAATCACAGCTAAGAGATCAGAGAACCTTGTTTTCCTGCGTGAATGGAGCTCTCCAATGAGACAAATCATTTGAGTTACAGGATCATAGGCCCGAGCAGGAAGTCAGGGTTTGGGCAAAATTTTGGAGGAAAAAATTTTTGATAGATATACTTTTAGGTCATCGCAGTAAAATGATCTATAAATACGTACCATTAAAAGACAAGAAAATATTAAACAAAAAAACCTTAATTTTAGTAATATTTTTTTAAAAAATGTTTAATAAATATCATTAAAAGTCACATAAAATACAAAAAAGCTTCATCATTAAAAAAATTTTAAATGTTATTTAGTTTTTAAAAAAATTATAACCTCTTATTTTTCTTTAACTTTCTATTTAATACTCACTTTCGAAAATAAATTTCTAACTTCCCCACCCGGGCAAGAGAGCTGTAACATAGAAAATTCAAAGGTATACCAAATTTATTTGGGCTGAATAATCAAAAACACTTTACTAGATCTTGAATTCGAGTCCCAAGAATAATTAAAAATGATTTGAAAGAGTCAATTTCTAAAAATAACCCCAACACCAACTGTTTTACACATGCCACCCTTACGGGCGCACCAAAATTCATGCAGTCTTATGCATGCTTAGACAGCCATCTAGCCTTGATCTATACCTTGAAAAAATCATCACTCAACTTTAGTTATTTAATTTCTTTTTTTGTTATACAAAATTTGAATCTTAAATCATAAAATTAAAAAAAAAAAAGATTTATGACTACTAATCTATCTTTTTGGGAATATTCAACTCCGATAATACCAAAACCAATCCACCATTTGCCACGTTCCCGTCATTAGCATGCCTTCTTCATGCATTTGCCAAACCACCGACCTGCGCCTTGGCTTTGCTTTTATGCACGCGTGGCCACATGTGCATAGGGTGTTACGACAATCCAAAATAGAATCTATGACGTGAACGTTAGATTTGTATAATAAGTGAATTTATACTGCATACAAGCAAATATAACCTGATTTTTAGTAATTATATGAGAAAAATTATCTGATTGTGTAGATTTAAGTTATAATTCTTCTATTGAAAAAAGTAAAGGGGTTAATCCTATGTGAAGCTAGACATGTATTTGAGTCCGCTTGGACTAATCTTTGAGACCATTCAATTCAGTGCTGGCCTAAAGGAGCTCGATCACACGAAAGCCTAAGCTTGAGATTTATAATGCCAACGCAAAATTTCCACTCATCCATTTTTTTTCCCTCCTAACAGTGACTATTTCAGGTGCCATTATGTGGTGAGATAAGATTCGAATTCAACACCTGCAAAGCGGGTAGAAGATTAAGTTGGAGTACTACCACCGTGCGTTCTCCAATGCCAAAATCAAATCGGCTAGAGATTTAAAAAGAGAGAGAATGAAATAGTTTAGTATCACAGAAAAAAAAAAGGTTTAGAATGAGAAAATGTTAGTTAGGCCTGAAGCAATGTCCCTTCCACGGCCGAAAGAAAGGCTGGCCCAATCAATCATGCGGGTGGGTGTAGCGATTATATATTAAATTTTCTTAATTAAAATATCAAATTTAAATATTGAAATAAAAAAATAAATATTAGAAAAGTAAACTTCTTAATGAGTCTCACAATATTTAATCAGATTAATTAGATTAAACCGGATAACAATGAATGATAAATATCTACTTACATAAAAAAAAAAAAAAAAAAAAGCCGGCCCAGTTCTCATGGACTCTGCTTCCCCCGACCCCCAGCTTCATTTCTACCATGATAAGCCGAAGCCCAACACACCCTTTTATTTATTTGTTTGTTTATTTATTGGTATAAGAGCCCAACTTTCTTCTATTGCCGTCTTGTGACTGCCCAACTTAATTCGAGCAGTGCTCGCTTCCAGTTAAGATATTCTTGGGAAATAAAAAAATAATAATGCTAAATGTGCATAATAAATAAATCGTAAAAGTTTGAGAATCAACATAAGCATATTTATTAGTTAATATATTGTATTAATAAAACTAGTCACGTTAAATTCATACAAATTCTAATTAACATGTTCAATGTGGTATATATCACTATGCAAAATGTGGTTAAGCTCATTCTCGTGCAAAAACTATTTCCTCTAGACAGAAAGACTCCTTCCCACACGAGAGAGAGAGAGAGAGATGCGTACATTGGTGGTTCTCTTCCGAACTTATTTTCCACACAAACTGATCAGGGGTCCCCACAAACAAAAAAAGAAAAGGGGTCAGGGAAATAAAAAGCTACCTTGAATGTTTACATTTCAATTATCCAAACATGTTAGTAATGAACACACAGATTTCAAGGGTAGAAAATAGAATCAAAGCCCTGTTTTTCCCGCCAGAACAGAGTATAGTCGCACCGACAATGCCTTGACTTATCACCCATGACAAACCCACTTAAACTAACACATTCCCTTTATTTTTTTTGGGAATAGTTGTAATCATTGGCTTTCTAAAACAAGCCAATCCCCATGTAGAGAGAGAGAGAGAGAGAGAGAGAGAGAGACTAACCTAGACTACCTTCACTATTTCTTATTCTTTTTGTTTTCACAATCTAGTAATTCCTCTAGCAACTTATCATCCAAACACTCAAACTCAAAAACCTGTTTCCCATGTCGGTCACTCCTAGTATTCCTCGAAGAAGAGCTTGACGATGCCCCAGAACCTTGAGGATATTCATTTGGAAAATTGAGAATTGCCAAAGAACCTCTCATGGCGTAAGCGGCTCTATCATAAGCTCTCGCGGCTTCTTCTGCCGTGTTAAACGTCCCAAGCCAAACGCGGGCTCCTTGCCTCGTAGAATCGCGGATTTCAGCTGCGAATTTTCCCCATGGCCGCTTCCTCACACCACGGTACTTCACTTCTTGTCCTTCTTCCTTCATTTTGTCTTCCATTGGGTTTTCCTTTTCCCCTTTTTTCGGTGGGCTTTCTTAATTTTGCATGAGATGTGTGTGGGATGGGAGTGATGGGTCTTTTTAATATGTGATGAAAAAGTGGCAAATGTTAGGCTGATTTTGGAGGAATCAAATGATGCCAAGTAGAAATAAAATTGGCCTTTTTTTTGTGAGTGTGGGGAAATGAAACGGTGACACGTGGAGTAGAACCTTCGATAGAGAACAAGGACTTTGTTCAATGCACCTAGTATGGTCAAAGCGATGGCTTTGGAGAAGAAGAATGATCTTGAGGTCTTGTCTACTTCTCTTTTTCTCGATTTGTCTTGATTGCTTAAAAACGAAAAAGATGGTTTGATGTAATGGCATTCCTTTGGCCTCATTTCGATCAACAAGATTAATTCCTTTGTAGACCAATTTATGTTTGCTCTCGTAACAAGAATTTTTCAGTCGGATGAGTTTTAAGAAATGAAAGACAAATATATAAAGAATTCATCTATTAATGAATTTCATAATTAATTTAAATTAATTTAATCAGAACAAATTAATTAATTATCAAATACCAATTAATAAAAAAAGTAAGAATTTTTTGAATTTGTTACTCTTTCCGAGAGCCTTTTTTTTTTATAGAGAAATTAGTTTGCAAAATTATTGTTGTAGCCAAATATTTGTTTTATGTTTTGAAATTACAGGTTTTTTTTAATAAAAAAAATAGAGGTGTAGTTATTAGCATTACTATCAACGGATAGAAAGTCGGAATAATGAATAAAGATATTAGAATTTTTAATAAATTTGAAAATGAAAAAAACTATATTAAAAATACTCCTTTAAATTGAACATGGTAACACTTAAATTATATTAGATGAAATATTATTTTTTTTATACTATATCAATACTATATTCCGTTTAATCTGATCCGAAACTTGTAGTGACCCATTTAAGGAGATTATACTCTCAACGTAATTTGTTTCATACCTAAATCACTAATCGAACTCATGATCTTGGTTGAGAGATCTAATATCATATTATATTAAACTAATTTATCATTGATTAATCCAAAAATTATTCAAAATACAGATTGATTAAAAAAAATCAGTGTTACTATTTTGTCCAAGCGCGACTATATGGGATTCTTATCGCGATAAAATGTCTCATTTAACCCATAGTACCGCAATCCCACCAATCTGATGACAAAGTGCTGAGATTTGTGGAATGGCTAAAAAAAAATTGAACCTTCTTCAAAAATTAAATTGTCAAGTTCAAAAGGGCAATCAAAAATCGAATTGATTTCCGACGGTTACACCAAATTTCTCTTTAATCATATCATATCACGTAATTAAGTGAAATAAATTATAGAAAAATAAATTATGACAAATAGCATCCGAGTATAGGTCACATAATCGAGCCTTTCGGATAAAGGTCTTCATCTCTTGATCAAGTTTTAAATTCAAAATTTAAAAATAAAAAATACTGTTTTTGAATAACTCCTTCTTAAATTGTGTTCCGAATTGAATTGATTCGAATATGATTTCAGATATCGATTACTAATGATAATGATATCAAATAGCTTGCCTCGTGAAAGTGGACAATGAATAAGTCTTGCCATATTATGAACGGTGTTAATTTGTAAGAAATGTTTTAGGTCACTAAGACTCCAAATAAAATTGACACTTTTGTCTGAGGAGCAATATTTGTGGTCCTAAATCTATCATTTGCCATAATAAATTTGGGTCATTGCTAATTCCATGTAGGGTCCCCCACCCCCTAAAAAAGAAAAGTTGTCTTTTTCGATTCGATTTGGCAGTCCTAAGTGTCCCACAAAGGTAAATTTATATATTACATGTTAAATGGTGAGGGACATGGTATGGGGAGTATAAGAATCTTATTACTCAACCAAAAAAAAAAAAAAAAAGAATCTTATAAAAGCCTCATAGATTTATAAAGAAAGCATCTATCTAGATCAGTATCAGAATAATTTGGTCCTTGACCTAGTACATTTTAGGTTAATTCGCGCATTAAGGATGATGATTGGAGACGTTTCGTATTGATCAACCATTATAATTATGAATCCAGAATAGCATTTTTGGATATTGAGAACCGAATATAAGATTTTATTCAGGAAAGATCTCTATAAAATCGTGATTATCATAAGATGAAAATTTTGGCATGTGAGGATCAAAGAGACAACGGCCACGATTTTTTCAATAGAAAACAGTAGGATTCTTTGGTCCCATTACATTGTATGCTAGGAAGCATAGCTTGCTTCTGGAAAAGATCTATAAGTCCTCAAGGAGATAGTCTAGTAGTACAAACCCCTCTCCTCCAATATGATGATTTTAGATTCAAATTTTTGTACAACAAAAAAAAAAAAATAAAAAGATCTACACAATTGAATGGGCTTTGCTCACTTTTTGGGCTTTTCCACTTGTAAGGCATGAACTTGAGCTATGGGCTTATTTTGAATTTCTGTTCTCTTAATGTCAGCCCTCTTCTAGTGTTGATTTGGGCTTTAAGATTTGGAGCTTAGAACAGTTTGTGTGGCTGCATGTGGATCCAGTCATTTCACATGGGTTGTCTTTCTTTGGGTTGCAACTTGGAGGGTGCCTGACATAGGCCTCCCTAGGGAGTCAAGGGGGGTGACTACTCACTAGTTTACAGCCCAAGTGAATTGCACTGGACAAGTCAATTTGAGACAAGAGCATGGAGAGAATAAAGAACCCTGTACCAAAAAAGAAAAAAAAAAAAAAAAACAAGAGCAGAAATCAGATAAAATAGAAATAAGATTTTATATGGTTCATGTAACTAATAGACCAATAACTACACGTAACGGAGAGAAAATATAATTTTACTATACCAAAAGAGAGGTACAAAATATATAACAAAAATTACAAAATATATAGGAACAACTACCAAAATATTATCTAACAAACAACATAGGGATTCATTAAGAAACCACATAAACCCTTTCCGGAAATCCAATAAGGAACCTCCAAAGTCCAAGAAGGAATCCCACCTAAAGGGAGTCTCCAAAGCACCTTAACCCGACTTGGGTTACTTGAGACACAAAACTCATCAATAACTTGGCTCAAAGTCTCGCCCTGCCGCATATATATATATATATATATATATATATATTTATTTATTTATTTATTTATTTATTTATTTATTGTTATAAATATATATAATTTTTACTCATTTTTGTAGACTAAGGTCAAATATAAGTTTAAATTAGGTGTGCAAGTTGAAAGTCTGCTCAAATGTTATAGTTCAAATTCTTGGTATGTTCTTAAAATTTTTATTAGTATATTATTTTTATGTGAACTTAAAGATATGAAATAGAAAAAAATCTCCGCCTAAAACTTCACCACCGTTTTAACGTTGTTACAACCCACTAGGGATCCGTAAAGAGTTGGGGAATTTATTTTTCATCACTCAATCTTCGATTTGATATCTCTAAAATCTCCACAAATCCCAAACTCCATGGCAGCTCAACCTCCCTTCCAACCATGATTTAAGCCAACCACATTTTCTTGTACTAGTTCTCTTCTCACTCTCTCTCTCTCTCTCTCTCTCTCTCTCTCTCTCTCTCTCTCTCTCTCTCTCTCCCCACATTGTGACCCCATAAAGCTTCTTGAAAATGTTAGACAAAATTTTAGGGTTTGGTTGAAGAGATTTTTAAAGTTCATTTTTGTTGGTTCTTCAAAGTCCATTTACATTGGTGCTTCTTTTCAAATTTGTTCTTTCAATGCTGTAAAAATTTCTTTTCCATTTTCTTTTTTATTTTTGTGCCATGATTGTTGGGGTTTCAACTTTTTTTTTTTTTTTTTGGATATTTCTCGTATTTTTATATATGAAATATAGAAAGATTTGAGGATATTTTGAAATTTTGTAAATTTTTGAAATTTTGTTTTTAAAATAATTTAGTCGTTGAAAGAAAACAATAATCTATTTTTTTCTTTTATAAAGCACATTTTTCATAATTAAGTTATTTATAATTAAAAATGTATTCTTCTCTAAAAATGTAACCAGAAAGTATAATTAAGGGTCATATTACTTTAATAAATGCTACCCTTATAATATTTTTATCCCTAAATGACATCCTAAGGTTTATGTAATTCTCTTTTTCTGGTTCCTAGAAAGACTAATTATGTAATTTTAATATACGATAACGAATGAATCGCATAATTAACAAAAAAGAAAAACATTCAAAAATCATAAAGAAACCATAGAGTATGAAAAACTCAACTCATTTAGTTCAAAATTATAATTAAGTTGGATCCTTTATTTAAATCAGATGTTATCATTTATTTATTTATTAAAGTCATGTTCTCGATTAAAATAAGGAATTGATGTTGTCTTCAATGTGACATTTCGTTACACATTGATTTTGTCGAGAGAAGAGATTCGGGGTATGGGAGAATATCGTGTTCATTATTTGGCAATAATATATGGGGACCCCTACACCTACACTCCCACGCCAACCAATTTGATGCTACACTAACCTAGCCCCCTTCTTTCATGTGCGTTTATATAACTTGAAGGATAACGTGGCACACTTGCATACAATAGATAAGGAAGGACAGCATCAAATGAGAGAGAGAGTTATCTTGGACTCTTGAAGGGGACTTGGAAAACGTAGCTTGCATTGATGACAAGTTAATGCGCCACCGCCTACCTACACGAACGATGATTAATAGGTAGAGAGAGACGTCGAGTCATTTTAAGTGGGGTTGAATCGTTTAGCTGCTTTAGAGAGTGAAGGGGGACAGAGAGGGAGAGAGAGAGAGGAGATATGGGAGACAAAAGTAGTGTGGCTGTAATTAGCTCTCCAATGGAGGTAGGACCGAGAGATAATAGAAATGAAGACGAGAATGGGAAGATGAGTGGCATGCGTAATGCTGAGACTTTGTTCCGTCTATTGCCTGTGGCTTTGAGTCTGGTTTCACTCGTTATCATGTTCAAAAACTCTCAATCTAATGACTTTGGCTCTCTCTCCTACTCAGACCTAGGTGCTTTCAGGTAAAGTGCTTTGTCCTTAAAGAAACTAGTTTGGTAGACGATGGACAACATAGAAGCTTCACATATCAAATCTATGTGAATTAGAGCATTTTTAAGGTGCAGAAGTTTTTCTTGAATCATAGGGTATGTTTTTGAATGAACTTTTCATGATTTATACGTGCAGGTTCTTGGTGCACGCAAATGGGATATGTGCAGGCTATTCCCTTCTTTCGGCCATCTATGCTGCTCTGCCTCGCCCTTCCATCCTGCCTCGTGCTTGGACCCTTTTTATCTTTGATCAGGTGAGCTCTTTACACACGAATTAGGAGTACAATTGATTCTTTCAAACACAAATACTTTTGACCTAGGTGCTTGGATATTATTTATACCTTGAAGTGGCACAAGCATCATAAATCGACCGTACAACTATCATTACGCTATTAACAAAATTCCTTTGTTGCAAAAATCATGTTTATCTCTATTTTAGGTGCTAACCTATGCGATATTGGCGGCGGGAGCTGCATCGACGGAGGTGATGTACCTAGCCTACAAGGGCGATGAGGCCGTGACATGGAGCGACGCCTGCTCATCCTTTGGCGGATTCTGTCATAAGGCGACAGCATCGGTAGCCATCACTTTTGTGTCCATGATTTGCTACGGCTTGCTGTCTCTCATATCCTCATACAGGCTCTTCAGCAACTATGATGCACCCGTTGGGTATGTTCACAAGGGGATTGAGATTGTAGCCTTCCAAGCATAGTCAAGTTCATGCCTATGCTTAGCCAATCCTTCTGATGTCTGTCTGATGAATTGTAATAAATTTCTCCGCATCATGTTGTGTGTAGTGAGCAACTTTTGCCAAATTTCATGGGAACCAAAGTAGAGTGTGTATGCCCTTGGTTCTTTAGTTACTTTTTTTTTTTTAACGTTATTTAGAGTTTATCCAATTAATTCGATTTGAATATTATGAAACCCATTGAAAGATTGGTTCTCTTAAATTTTTTTCTCCGTTATCAAAGCTTGAACTCGAAATATTTGATCATTCAATTCAAAGGAATTTGATATTTAATTACTTTTATAAAAGGCTTCAAATTTTTTTCCCTAATAAAAGATGGAACTTAAATCATGAAAATAATCGATTAATTTACATAGTGAAAAAGAACATTTTGATAGAAGTTGGAGCATCTTGAACCTTTACATTCTCTGATTCTGTCTAAACAGATCTTTAGCTAGATCATGAGCTACAATGTTGTAGAATTTTGGAACAACATAACATTGAAATTGTCTAAATCAACGCATGAAAAGACATAATCATAAATAGCTACACCCATAATTTTATGGACTAAATGGATCACATATACTAAAGCTATTATGTCCGAGGCGTAAGGGCTCCAATTACCAATCACACTTTTTTGACACACGCAAGAATTTCCCAGTCATTTCATAAGACAACACTAAAACCCACCTTACCAGTCTCTGATAGGCTATCATCAGTATTTAGGTTGACCATCCCCACAGAGGAAGGACTTCACCTCTTCAAAACCCAGATATCTTGCTCCTCCTTCATTTGACGAGTTTAACGAGTCCCTGAAGCCCGACTAGCCACTGCATTTGCATTCCAGCAAACACCCTCATAGTGTACATTGTTTCTTATAAACCAAATTTGCCACAAATAATAGCCAAGGACGTTAAATCTTCACTAAGTAACACACTCATGTTCATCATCCACTACCTCAATATATAACCTGGGTAAACACACAAAGCAATCCTCCTTGCAATACCTCCCGCTCCCACCAATATGCTTCTACTGTGTTGCACTGGAGAGGTTTCAAACTTGGTCCCTGTAGCCTAAACACACTCCCCCGATATGCTTGTATTGTTGCGTTTACTACCCTGAAATGAAGTCGTGATTTTTCCTCTTGAAGTATGAATCGACTATGGAAGTTTTTAAAAGATGTTTGGATCCTAAAAATGGTCAATTGAAGTTTGGACGTTATTATATATTATCTAAATAATTTTGTTATTATTTAAATACCCATTATAGAACTATTCAAAAATATAAAAAGAAAAACGAAAATCGGCTGAAAAAGTAAGAAATAATTTCGTTACAGGAAATAGGTATTTCTTTTAGAATAATACTTAGCGTTATTTTAAAATAATTACATAAAAAGTATTTTTCGTTATAATGAAATTTAGTGAATTTATCGATACCTAGTTGGTCACTCATTCCCTTTAAGTTAAGTTTTGAGTTTAAGTTCTACCAAAAGAAAAAAAAAACGTTTCGAGTTTAAGTTCTGTATATGGAAAAAATAGGTATCGTGAGAGTTTTGCTTATTAAAAGTCTAATCTGATTTAAACTGATTTTAATAGAGTTTAATATGATTAACGGATACGACCCAATAATTTATTAAAAAAAACTGACTTATGGATCACAGATATACCGGATGTTCAAAGCAACATATTTGAGCCCAATATTACCCTCAAGGTGATTGAGCTTGAATCTTCTAACAGCCCACTGAAAAGGAAACACTGCCCAAAGTTCACCCGTGTCACCATAGATTTTTTTTTGGTTCCTGGACTTGGTCCATGCTAAGTATTCGAAATTTTACTCTGACTAATCTCGATCGAGTTGTTATCAAATCCCAATCAGGAGGGAGCTCTCCCAACGTTATTTTTTTGTCACTACCAAAACTCGAATCCCTGTTCTTCATATGGGGTGTTAGTGTCCTTCCTACCAGACCAACGAAGCATTGGTCCGAGTCACCATAGATGGTAGACCCGAGCCAGACCCCCTTTTTTTTTGGGTTGAAAGCCAGAGCCCATTAAAACCTCTGCCTACACGCTATCAAACATAAAATTTTATTACCAATGGATGTTCACCGTAATAAAATGAAGTGTTTGACCCCTTAATTCAAAATTTGATAATAAAATTAATTATAAAATTTTATTATCAATAGACATTCACTTATTTTTTGGTAAGAACATTCACTTAAATAAGATAAAATATTTGATTCTTTGATCAAGTTTTGAATTCAAAATTTGAAAATAAAAAAAAATTACAATAGGAGAGCTACCATCTAAATAGAGTTTCACAAACATTCGAATCGGATTAGTTAGAGTATAATTTTATATATCGATGATAAAAAAAAAAGAATAATAATAATAATAATATTCTTAGCCGAATGGGCCAATATACCAAACAGTCCATGTCCATGTAGATACATTCAGATAATTACGACGGCTACAATTGTCACCCATGATATGTATTCTTTATACGATAACTTTTTTTTGTAAAATAGTTGAATTAACAAAGCATTAAATATATTTTTTACTCGATAATAGACAGGTTGGACCCGTATTCATGCGCAGGAGTAAAATGATAATAGTTCGGATATGCACACACCATTTCTTATAATATTGTATATTTTATGTTATCCACAATACACCTCTTTTTCACAAAATTTCAATTCTTGACTCAGATTAACCTCGACAAAAATACCGATAAAAGTTACTTATCAATTGATAGTAAAAAAGGTTAACCAGTCTGATGGCTCAATTGATTCGAGAATTGACGTCCCTTAATCATGATTAGGAGTTCGATCTCCTATGGAAACGAAAAAATCAAAGTTGAAAAACTTACCCTCTCAATTGGGCCCTGCAAGCGGTCGTCTCAGATTAATCGTAGCGAAACTCCGAATACTGGATTGATAGTCTAGCCATTGTACAAAAAAAAATAATAGAAAAGGTTAATCTTATTTGGGAGACAGACCAGTGATATTGTTATTAGTCATTGTAGGTTTATTGCACTTGCACCTAACAATGGGAGGAAAATAGAAAATGAAAACAAAATAATAGAATGTTTAGGAAAAGAAAAGGGGAATATAGGTTTATGCGAGACCAGAATATTTATCCTAAATATTTTTTGCATTTTAATGAGATTGATTTATCTAGTCCTCTATATCCGACCTTCTCAAACTAAAGTTTTATTCAGAAATTGACTTTCTTGATATTTATTTTTTTTTATTTTAAAAATTTAAATTTAAAATTTTAATTAAGAGAGTTTAGTATTCGATCACTATATTAATAAAACATTAATATAAAATTATATATTTCGTATTCACGTTAAAAAGTTAGATTTGATATGCACTTATTTTATCACCCCCGTGACCCCTTAGGTAAGTCCTTGGGCGGTGAATTGAGATCTGGAACCCAACAACACCACAGCGACAAAAGTCATCGCCAAGCTAGTATTGTTCCCTATTTTCTTCATTATTTTATTATTTTAAATACTATTCACACCCTCGAGTAGTACGTTTGTTTTAGTTTGTAATTAGTCGGATAAAATTTAATTATTAAACAATATAAATTTATATAAAAATAAAATTCACAAAAGCTATTTTCCAGAATGCAGTTATGCTTTTATGTACTAATATATTGAGTGCTTTTAAATCATTATTCGATGAAACTTACCTTCGAGAGAGAATAGATACATGAGTTGCTTCATACATCTGCCTTCTACTTATAGAATATTATATTTTTTATTAAAGCTTTTTATATTAATTTAAAAATACATATTAAAAATATAATAAAATAAAATCAATTAAATTAATATTTTCTAGACAACTACTCACCGACAATTTTATAATCTCAACGATCAGTGCGAACATTTAACACTGTCAACACCTTTATAAGACAAAAATCAACCTCTAATTTATTTTTTTTTTTATCAACAATCAATTGAACGAGTGAAATATGATGATAAGTCCTGTAAATAAGATTCTGAATTCGACTTATGATTTGGGTATGAAACAAACTATGTTGAGAGAGTAACCTCTTAAATGGACAACTACAAATTACAAATTGAATTAATCGAAATATAATTTCGAATACAAATCGATATAATATAAAAAAAAAAAATCAACCTTTTTTTTTTCTTTCTTTTTTCTTTTTTTTTTCTTTTTAATCTTGGTGTTGCGGACGTAGATGATGGCACGATGACTATTATTTGCTATCCCATTCATAAGGGGCTCAATATATTTGGTGTCTTATCCAAACTATTTTTTTTTTCTTTCTTTTTTTTTTTGTTCTTATAAAATATAGTTATAAATAAGAATTTATGATTAATTAAGGGGTTGCTATGGTTAATGCTTTACAACTAATATTAGCATTTAGTTTAATATTGGTATGACCATGCAATGTCACCATACGAAGTGTTTTTGTGACATCAATTTATGAAATTTTTTTGTTGTAGTTGTTGATATATGGTTCGTTCACTATAATTAGACAAGAATTTGCAATATTAATATTCGTGTTAATATAAACTATGATCTTAGGTTTTAAATTCTAATACAATAATATCTGGCTTATTTATGAGAATTTAAATATTTGTATAATATATTATTAAATCATTAAAGAATGATATAAATTTTTTGAAAAAATTATATGTTTAGTCCCTAGACTTAACCTTCAATTCACAAATTAGTTTTTAAATTTTAAAACGGTACAATGAGATCCCCAAATCTCCAAAAATATAACTCATTGATTCTTCCGTTTGTGAGGGAGCCTGTCTGTCCATTAGTTGTTTACGTGATGAATGAGTTGGTGATACGGATGATGACATGACAGTGCCAAGTCAGCGTCCCAAAACATATTTCTATGACACGTTAGCAACCTCTTCCCCCCCCCCAATCACTTAAAAGAAAAAGGAATCCTCTCTCTCTCCTTCCCTCCCCTTTTCTCTCTCATCTCCTTTTTTTTTTTGCTGAAAAAAAAAAAGAAAAAGAACCCAGAAATCTTCAATTTCTGAAGAACCCAGAAAAATTGAAACAATTCCAAATGATATACTAAACTCTATTAACAACCAAATGTGGTTAAAAATAACAGTTGACTATTTTGTTGTTGATAGAGAGAGATGTAAATTTGAAACTGAAAACCCAATACCAATCTGTTAATAAATTTGAAACAATAATAATTCCCACGTAAATGCAAGTGAATTACTCTCATTTATTCAACTTTTATCACATTAGTTCAGATCATCAGCTTGATTGGAATCGAATAACAGAAACCCAGAAATAAATAAATGAAATCGGAGGAGAAAACACAAAATATCCCCAAAAAAATTGAAAATTAAGAAGTACAAGAAAAAAATAGAGAAAATTTGTAAGAAAAAGGGAAAATAGAAATGAAAAGCGAGAACAACCTGCAAAATCAATCCCAAAACCATTAACCATCTACAGAACACTACATCACACCCTCTGAAAGAAACCTCACCTTCTTTCTCTCTCTCTCTCTCTCTCTCTCTCTCCCTCTCTCTCACTTGAAAGAAACATGAGAGCGAAGAGGTTGCTGATAATAACATCATCTTCTCCGAAGAAAGAATCTCCAGCTGTCAGATCAGCTGATATTGGTATTCATCATCATCATCATCGAGTGGACTCAATACTACAAAAGCATGAGCACCAGTGAGACTTGGGCTGTCCAATCTCCATATCCGTCGACTTCAATTCTTTTTAATGGAATCACCATCTTCGTCGACTTCAATTCACCTATCTCCATCATCTCCTCTCCATCATCTTTGTTCGCCTTCGAATCAACTGTTCATCTTTAGATTTCAGTCCCCATTCAATTGTTCGTCATTGATTCGTCTTTGATTGCTTGCCTTCGTTGTCAATTTCGAACTACCACCGTCCTTCTTCATCACCTTGTTTACTCTGCCTCAGTGTCTGCCTCATCGTCTTTTGTTGCCATTCTATTTGAAGCAACAAAATCTTCTTCTGGAGTCGGTGAAGCCAACAAAACAAGGGAGAGATGTGGAAGATTGGGATCTTGAGAAGATTGAGGGGGAAGAGAGAGAAAGGGTGACTTGGCAATGCCACGTCAACAATGCTGATGTGGCATTGAAATGTGATGTTGACTTGACATTGTGTATCCGCGCATTCTTCACGTCTCAGTAGTTAACGAACAGACTAACTCTGTCACTAATGGAGGGATCAATCGTTACATTTTGAAAGTCTAAGGATCTCATTGTAGAGTTTTAAAGTTTAAAAACTAATTTTTGAATTGAAAGTAAAGTTCAGTGGTTAAGCATGTAATTTTCTCTAAATTTTTTAATAAAAAGAAAGACAAAGCACAATTCCATTACAAGTTTTGGAACAAGGGGTGCCCTTAGGTTTTGATTTTCCAAAAAAAGTAAAATAAAAAAAAGTGAATGAAATTAGATAAGTCACTTTAGGACTGTGCAGACTGAATTTACACGAAATTAGAAAAATATTTGAAAAGAGAAGTTTCTCGGACATGGGGTAGTGTACTTAATGACCGCAGGGGAAAAACAACTTTTCCCAAAAGTGAAAAAGGAGACATGATTATCTCTGCTAACGTTCAAAAGCAAGTCTGTCTCTATTCTAAAGACGTCAACACGCAGGTGTGGACCTTTGAAGTTCCCTCTTGGATGATCCATTGGGCCTTTCTTCTTCAGATTCTACACGCGACACGGTTTTGACTTTTGGTTTATGTTTTGCATTCTTTTTCTTCACAATCATCAACTTTTGTAGGGACCCATTTGATTATATCCAATCACCAATAGATCTCTCTCTCTCTCTCTCTCTCTCTCTCTCTCTCTCTCGTATATGTATGTGTGGAGGGATGGATGGGATTGGGAGCCAATTGATCGAATGTCATGCTGCCCATATCCCACTTCTAATTCAAATTAAACCGCGTGGGAGGCAGACAATGTGAAATGATTTCCCCTTGGTTGAACTCCTGTTTTCTATTTCATTAGAAAATTAGAAGTAAAAAAAAGAAAAAAAAAACTTTTTCTCTTTTTTAATTATTAAATCTGCTATCTTTGTTAGTAAAAAGAAAATCACAACAATCTTCGACGGATATAATGATATATCATTAAATTCTTTTAACAAAAAAATTAAATTTGAATTTTGAAATAAAAAAATAAGAATTGAAAGCCAAACTCATTGTGGGCCTCAAAATGCTAAGTCGAATTACTCAGAGTAACCTAAATATCGATAATGAAAATCCAACAAAAAAACACTTGAGAAAATCAAAATTCTTGTTAATTGTATGGTTTTGAAATAAAATAATATTGCCGTTTATATAAATCATTAATTTAGAATTCTATTCGATGGGTATCCCCTATGTATAAAAGCGCCAAAGGGGCTTATTGTAGCCCAGAATTCGGTAGATGGTCGTTCGATTCTTTTTGGGCCACAGCTTCTTTTTTATTGTTTCATCCACATCCTTTTTTTTGGTACAACTTTTTTTTCGTTCACATCCTTCTTTTTTTCTTTTTTTCTTTTTTTCTCATGCAACTTCTTCATTTTTTTCATTCGTGTCCTTTTCTTTTTTTTGGGCCACAGATTTTTCTTTTACATTCCCGTCCTGTTTTCTCATACAACTATCTTTTTTGTTCATTGGTGTCCCTTTGTTTTTGGGATGTCCCTACTTGGTCGCGCTGTATTTTTAGAACCCCTCATTTTTTTCCTTCAAAATTTTATACTTCTTCATTTTAACCTTTTTTTTTTTTCTTAGATTCTTTATCTTTTTAGTACCACACTTTATTCTTTTTAGTTCAAGTTCTTGTGCTTTTTTTGACCTTTTTTTTTCCCTTAGGTACTTTGTTTCTACGAAACTATATTTTTTTTCATTCAGATCCTTTCACTTTTTTTACATTTTTTTCATTTATATTTTTCGTAATTTAGAATATAGGTTTTTTCCCCTTTTATTTTTTGACACCAAAGATGATTGC
The DNA here is from genome assembly GCA_033439265.1 of Dillenia suffruticosa. Lineage (NCBI taxonomy): Eukaryota > Viridiplantae > Streptophyta > Magnoliopsida > Dilleniales > Dilleniaceae > Dillenia > Dillenia suffruticosa. Next base: position 17,046,947 of record JAVTVX010000001.1, read on the forward strand.
TTCTTTATTTTTAGACCATATTTTTTTTGTCCAAGTGCTTACACTTTTGTTTACCCAATTTTTTTTTTCTCTTAAGCTCTTCGTTTTTTGGAGACATAGGTTTTTTCTTTTTTATTTTTTTGACTCATGAATGACCGTTCCTTTTTTTTAAAACCATGATTTTTTATTTTTTTCTTTCGGAGCCTTTCTCTTTTTTCCCAATTTTTTTTCTTAGGTTGTTTATCTTTTTAGACATAGGTTTCTCTCCTTTTTTGACCCCACTTGTCTAGTTAAATTCTTTTTTTAACTTTTTTTTTTTTTACCTTAGCCCTTTGTCTTTTTTTAATAAAAGTTTTTTTTCCCTTTTTATTTTTAACCTTGGTCATCCCTTTATTTTTAAATTACAAATTTTTTATTTTTTTCTATTCAAGTCCTTGTTTTATTTAATTTTTTTACTATTTTTTTCTTGAGTCCTTTGCTTTTTTAACATAGGTTTTTTTTCTTTTCCGAACCCCGCAGTCATCCCTTTATTTTTATTATCTTTTTACTCTACTTATTATATTTTTTTTTCTCATTCGTTGGTATTTTTTAAAACTTCCGTGATTAAACTCTTTTTTTTCTACTGCAAATATGTGTCGTACCTTTTATTGATTTTGATAATAATTTAATTTAAAAATTAAGTTAATTATAAATTTAATAAATATTTGTATAATAAAAAAATATAATCCATCTCTTGTGGGTACTCAGCTCATTTGCGCAGGCCGATGACTAGTTACATATTAATCCAGTAGTAAACTCTTGTAATACATATATGATTTAGGAATTTAAGCAAGTCCATGCTCGCATAAATAATAGATTTAACGAAAGTCTCTCTCCATAAAACATAATCCAATGAGAGCACAATGTTCTCTTATGTTGTGATTTATGCCAATAGAAATAGGGAAATCTTGTAAATGAAATAGTAGTGGTGCATTTTCTTTTATTTTTTGAATATCTAAAACACCACAATTGCCCCCACAAAAAAAAAAAAAAAAAATCTCAGAGAAATATTTGTCCAAACTTGATATTATTATTAACTATCTAATTTGCTTTTGGTTTTTGACACTACAACGATTCAAAGCTTTCTCAACATTTATTCTAATCACTTCCCGACGTTTTCTAAGCATCGCTGAACGAAGGAACGATGAAAAAAAAAACGTCGGGACAAATGTCTGAAAAAAATAAATAAATAAACGTTGGGGAAAATGCCGTTTCATAAAAAAACATGGATCGGCTTAGGAGAAGGTTATGATTTGCAATTACTGAGAATGAATTGAGTTTTTTTTTTTTTTTTTTCTTTTTTTTCCAAACTTCTTTTTATTTCGTACTTTATTTTTGCAACTGAAAAAAGTTTTTAAAAGATTTTCCATAAAGAGTGAGCAATTGCCTACAATTTATTAGTAGTGAAAGGTAGAAAATTATCATTTAGCATATTATATTAAATCTTTATTAAAATCTAAATTAATTTATATAAACAAAATTTTCTTTGTCAAATAGGTCTCGGAGAAGCTAAAGCTCTTTGCAAACTACACTAAAACCTTTACCTACACCACTTTACAATTTACATTTAATATTCGATGGCTTAATATTGATATTTTCTCATTTTTAAAGTATTACAGTATATTAAATTAATTAATATTTATATAAAAATTATAATATTTTTATATTTATAAATTTTTTATATTTAATGAATTATTTATTTGTTTATAATTTTTATTTTTTATGTTATTTATCTTATAATTAATAATTATATATTTGATCATTATATATTTTTATTATAAAATATGACTATTATATTAGTTTTATAAAATAATTAATATTTATATAAAAAATTTTTATATCTTTATATTTACGTGTTTGTCCATATTTTTATTTTTTATATTATTATAAAGTATTGTTTCTACTTATCGTTTCATTACTCTTTCGATTTGAAAATTCTAATTAAATTTTATTTTTTATTTTTTAATTTTAAAAATATAATTTTATTTACAAAAGAGCTCTACAAATTGAAAATACTGTAATAAGAAATTATTTGATAAGAATTTTAGCCGAATAGATGATAATTTAAGTGGTGAAAGTATTTTTGTAAAACATTATATTTCACACTAAAATATATTTTATTTTAATAAAAAATATTTCTAATTAATAAAAAATAGAAATAAATTGATACAATCAACATATGTTCGCGTTAATCTACGGTTTGAAATTTAAGAATAGAAAGTGAGAATACGGCTAGGATTGACTAAAAATCATGGGTGGTGCACCGCCCACTCTAGTCTGTCCCCTATTTAATTCCAACCCATACGTCGTAGTTTTTCCCCCATTAAAAAATTCCTTGGTCCTTCCTTGCAATGCAATTATCGAGACACTACAACCAACAAAGCCCACCCCAAATCTTCTCTCTCTCTCTCTCTTCCCTTCTCTTCCTTTATCTCTCCCTCTCTCTCTAAGATTGATTGCATGTAGTTCAAGTCATGGCATTTAAACTACATGTGATCTTCGACACTGACTCCCATTTATGATTTTTACTCGGAACTTTTGGTTGTTCTGTTCTTTCTTCCTCTGTTTTTCTCCTTCTTTCTGTCTCTTCAAGCATTTCCATTTCATTAATTTGACACTTCTTCCTTCACTTTCTTCATTAAATTCAATTTGGATTTCATTTCATTTTCCTCTAAGATTTTTCTTCTTTGTTCATCATTTCCTTTCTTTTTCTACTTGTGACTCAAAGTTTATCTTTTTCAAATCTAGAATTAGATTTTATTAGAAAGCTGTGAGAAAAAATTTTCACCAAAATTGCTAATTCCAGTGGAATAAACCCAGAAAGAATGTTGAGGCAAAGTTGAGAAATCCTTACATCATAAAAAGAAAAAACCCATATCCCATTTCCCTCTCCCTCCCTCCCTCTCTCTCTCTCTCTCGTCAAAGCTTACAGATGGATCAAACAAGAAAAGAGTACTCAGTTTTCATACATGTATCACAAGCTCTTTCTCCAATTCCAGATTCAATCTTCCAAAATTCATCTCATTCGACATCAGACACTAGTTTTCCCATTTTAGCTATTGCAATTATAGGCATAATATCCACAGCAATTTTGCTTGTCAGCTATTATGTTTTTGTGATCAAATGTTGTCTCAACTGGCACCGAATCGATCTTATTCGACCATTTTCATTATCCAGAAATCGAAGAAATGAAGACCCATTAATGATTTACTCTCCGGTAGTTGAAACAAGAGGATTGGATGAATCTGTGATAAGATCAATCCCGACATTTCAGTTCAAGAAAGGAGCGAAAGCAGAGCTGGGAGAGAAAATCTACTTTGAATGCGCAGTTTGTTTGAGTGAATTTCAAGAGGAAGAGAAGCTAAGGATTCTGCCAAATTGTAGTCATCTTTTCCACATTGATTGCATCGATGTTTGGCTTCAAAACAATGCTAATTGCCCATTATGCAGATCAAGTATTTCTCTCATCAACAGATTCAAACTTGATCAAATTGTTGCTCCTACCTGTTCCCCCCAAGATCCAAACACATTTTCAGATGATGATTTTGTTGTGATTGAAATCAGAGAAGACAACAATAACTCTTCTTCTTCTTCTTCAAATCAACAGAGATTGAATTCAGGGGAGATTTCATTTTCTTCAATTAGTCCAAAACTGCAAAACAGAGAAAACAGAGGAGGGTATGGTAAAAAGGGAAGGAAATTTCTTCATAATTCAAGTATGGGAGATGAGTGCATTGATATTAGAGGCAAAGATGAGCAGTTCTCAATTCAGCCCATTAGAAGATCATTTTCAATGGATTCATCCAGTGATAGACAGCTCTATTTGTCAATTCAAGAGATTATGCAGCAACATAGAAGACATCTGAATGAGGTTAGTCCTCCCAGTGAAGGATGCAGTAGCAGAGTTAGAAGGTCAATCTTCTCATTTGGGCATGGTAGAGGTTCAAGAAGTGCCGTTCAACCTATTGATTTGGAGCCTTAGAACATAACCTTTGTAATTTCTATTTCTTTTTCTTTTTAGTTACCCTATTCACTAGGATTGTTTTAAAAAGATATCGGTCACCAACTTATGTGAAACACTCTAATTATCTCTTAACTATAATCAATTATAAAATTGCGTCACATCTGTGAATAACATTTTTATCTTTCCTTTTTTCCTTAAATTGATCATGACCCAAATGAGTATATAGGATTGGAGTTTGACATAGGTAGAATGAATTCAAATTTGATTGAGAATAGTTGTTCTTACAGTTGATGTCTTCTCGTATTTCTTTATCTGGGAACCTCGGGTTGGCTGGGAAGGTGACAAGAGTTCAGTGTGATCCAGTTAAACTAGTGCAATGATTATTAACATCATTGTTTGTTGCTTAATCAGTATTTCTTTTTCCTCTTTCTTTTAAAATGTCCCCTTTTTGCATGATTGGATTATACAATTGAGTCTCTTCTTTTGCTGGAGAGAAGTTAGATGGTACCCTCAACGAGAATTAAAACCCTCCCACCCCCTTCCCAACCAAAAAAATAAATAAAGAGAAAAAGAAAGAGGCCCCCTGTAAAGAGAATATTCATAACGCACACCAAAAAGTTGCTTAATCACCCACTATGATTATTAATATAATTATGATGTTTATGAGGTTATGGCTTAGAATAATATAATGCTTAAATTCTGGTTCATATGTCAACATTTTCCAGCCTGGAGGAAACATATCTGCCAAAGTTTGGAGGGTTTCCAAGAAGGATTAATAGAAAAATGTTTTGAATTTAGTCGGTGGCTTCTCATAACCTCCCTCAAAGAAAAGAAAAATTTTTTCTTAGTCAAAGTCATAATTCTACGCTAAAGAAGGAAAACAGCCCCCCCCCCCGCCCCCCCCCCCCCCGCCTCTCTCTCTCTCAGGTTATATTATGAATTTTGACCGACAATGTGAGGCATGACAAAACATTGTACTTTTGTTTTTGGAAATTAAGAGGGGGTAGTCTTAAGTCAAAATCAAAATCCTTAGGTGGGCTCAATTATTTCTTCGATGTTTGAACCAATAAATATGAGTGACAGTCAACTTTGGTAACTAATTTCTATGTTCAATTAATCTCCCAAGTCCAGGATTCTGTGTTCTTTTTACTTTGGTTCGCTTAAAATTGACTTTTGGTGGATCCATGATTAGAGAGTCCCGTCTCTCTCTTTTATATATGTTTGATAGATTTTTTTTTTTTTTTGGATTCTCAACAACATTGATAACATAAATTTGTAATACTTAAATTATTAATTGAAAATTATTATTTTTTAATCTATAAAAGTAATAAAATAATTGATAATTATCAAAGAAATTCAACAGCTATAAAACCTATATGTATCAAGCTTATGGATTGTAGTGATCCCCATATTTGAGTTGCCCTTGTGGCATGGAGAAAACTTGTTGGGACTCACATTGCTGATGCGCGCGCGAGGAAAAAAAAAAAAGTCATCTATCACCGCTCCCCCTCTCTTCTCCCCCTCCCCAACCACCTCCACTGGTCGGAGCACAAAAGTTTTGAGTGTTTATTGCACCGGTGAGCTCAGAAGTAGATTGAAAGATTTCCAATAGGAAGCTAGGAAATCAAAGAGTAAAGGTAGTTTTAATGGCCGCTGATCCCAAGTTCTGGATTGAGGACGACCTCATCTTTCTTGTCAAGTTCCCCCCCCGGGGGGGGGGGGGGTTTCACCGGTAATGTTGGTGTCCTTGATGCATCAACTCTTGATCCAGTTCGACATCGTTTGGCCAATTATGGGGTATTCTGCATGCAGTTGGACATTGCTGTTTCATCAGAACCCTTCTTAGAAAATTATTTTTTTAGATACACTAAATTTCTTAGAATCATATCAATTTAGGAAAATTTAATCCGTAAGAATATTGCATCATAGTGAATTCGAGTGTAGTGGAGCTTCCGTGTTAATGAGTCTGAGCAATTGACTCCAAAATGATTTAGGGCATCAGGTTTAATTGAGTTACATCTGATTGAAATGGGGCTTGGAAGATAAAAAATAGGGATAACCCATGGTGGCAGTTCGTTCGGCTTGTTCACGGGGGCAATGGCCTAGGTTACAAAAATTTATAATAACAATAACAATAATGATTTTTCAAAATTTTGTGGAATTTTATTAACCAATATCTCTGTCCATATATTCTCAAATACTGGGATTCTACTGATCCTATTCAAACCGTCAAAAGAGAAATCTCATTCTCAAATGCGGACAGTCTGAACGAACTTCTGTCTGCAATACGAAATCACAGGCTTTAAGCTTCACACATCTGGAGGAAATGGCGAAACAATCACTTAGCAACCATCTAGTATGTTTTACATACACTTGCAGTCCGTTTCTTTTGAAACCAACTTCACATCCAGAACCCAAAAAAAAATTCCTCTTTCGCTTACCAGCATTGGAATGGAGAAATCTAGGTCTTTTTTGTGTTTCTTTTGGAAGATGTTCTTAATGAGTAACAAATGTTAAAAAAAATGTTGAATTTTATTTCTGAAATCACAACCCAACACATTGATAAGCTGCAGACTAGGTTATTATACAAGGATTCTTGCTTTTATTAAAACTTGAACGCATAGCGTTCTGCATCATATTGTCTAAATTGGCGCCACATAAATAGACACCTGGAGACCAGCCATGCAAAACTATTGAAGTCACAGTCACCACGTTAAGGAAGCTAAATAAAGAGTAACACTATGCAAGAACCACATCCTTCTATGTTATGCCTAGTTAGGAGGAGTACGATTTCTCATGCCAGGGCCATGACTTGGCGCTGTGGTGGGTGTCGCAGCCTCTGGTAGTCCTTCGTTCTCTTCTCTTTCATGAGATGGTACTATGGTGACAGCATCGGCCCTTGGTAGTTCATTTGTTATGCTTTCATCTCTTGGTTCTGTAATGGGAGAACCCACCTTTGGTAGTACTTTGTTGGCCCCGTCTAATAGAAACTTGAATCCGTTGCAACGAGGCCAACATTAAGAAGACGCATGCAAGGAGAAACTTCTGGCCATGGAGAAAGAAAGAATGATGCTTTCAGAGCCTTCTGACAGCTTAATACATAAGGTCCTGGAGAGTCATAAGATGCCTTAATCATTCTGGACTTTCGTGGATTGAATGAGATCCATGAAAGGGCATAATATTCTGTCCATAGATTAAATGAGATTGAATATTATGGATTTTGATGAACTGAGTTGGATTCAAAAAGAGATCTTAATTACGAAAGATTAAAAAAATATTCAATATTGTGGATTTTGGTGGATTGAGTGAGGTTCAATAAGGGATATTAATTATGCAAAAGACACAGGTCAAAATTCACCCATCATTATTGTATATTTTTATCAACCAAATTAATATCAAATGCAATTATAAAATAACATTACGGGGATGCTGTCAGTGCCTAGACCTGGATAATCATTTGGGTTGCTTTAACGCTTGCACTCTCTTTCACTAGAAACGTATTTGCATCTTCACATCCAAAACCCAAAAATAAAATTGTCCATTGAGTCATCACAATGTCAAATTCAATGCTTTTTGTGTTCTTGTAAGATTTTTTTTCCTCCAAAAGCATATGATAAGGTTTTTAGAAATTTATTATGATGGACACTGATAAAAAAAGGAGATATTCTTGAAATACATTGATTTTATTAGAGATATGTACGAAAAAGTTGTAAATAATGTAAGAATTTACGGGGTTGAACAATAGTTTCCCTATTAATATTGGACTCCATCAAGATTCGACATTAAAATCTCTCCTCTTTGCAGTAGTGATAGACGAAATCACAAAAAATATTCAATATAAAATACCATAGTGTATATTTTTCACAGATGATATAGTATTTGTCGATGGAACTAGAAAGAGTGTTAGTACTAAACTAGAGTTATGGATACTCACACTGAAATCCAGAAATTTTAGATTGAGTAGATCGAAAACCAAATATATGATATATATATGTTTAGCGACAATTATAGGAATGATGAAAAAATAATTAGATTAGATATGCAAAATGTACTCAAAAATGAACAATTTAAATATTTAGATTCTATCATTCAAAATAATGACAATATAGATAAATGTGAACTATAGAATTCAAACAGATTGGATGAAATGGAGAAGGGTATCCGGAGTTCTTTGCAATCGCACGATACCATTACATTTGAAGGGAAAGTTCTATAAAATCGCGATTAGACCTACGTTATTATATGGTATTGAGTACAACAAGATCAAAAAATGATTATAGCAGAAATGAGAATATTTAGATAGATGTGTGAAAAAATTAAAAGAAATAAAATTAGAAATGAAGAAATTCATAATAAATTGGGAGTTTGTTCAATTGTGAAAAAGAAGCGAGAGTGTCGTCTGAGATGGTTAGAGCATGTGCAAAGAAAACCCAAAAATGTATTGGTTAGGAGAATTGAAAACTTAAATATAGGAGATTTGGTAAAATATAGAGATAAATCGCTGAAAATTTGGATACAAGTTATCTGTAAAAAATATGGAAGTTAAACATTTAGAAAAAAAATAGTATTGGATCTGGATAGCGTAGAAAAATGAATCAGTACAAATTAAATCAATATATTTTAAATATTTATCTATTGATTTATTTATTATTTATTAATTTTCTTTTTCTTTTTTATTTTCTTTATATTTTCTTTATATTTTTTTATATATATTTTAAATATTTCATTTTTCTTTCTCTACCTGTTTTAAATTTGTCTCTCAAATGATCGTTGAGATTAACGCTAAACCTGTTATTATTTTGTTGTTGTTGTAATAAATATAATAAAATAGTGAATTTTATTTCTATCGCACAGGAATAATGTACTATAAAAATATACGGTTTTAGCGACTAATTTAGTGACTAAAATTATAAAAAATTTTGTCACTAAAAACATTAGCGACGGATCTAGCAACGAAATTTTTTCGTGGCTAAAGACGCGTCGCAAAAATTTAGTGACGAAAAGTAGAAATTCGTCGTTAAAATAGGGACGGATTTAGCGACGAAAAATTTTTTATCGTTAAATTTAATGACGGATCATAGAAATCTATTACTAAATTTAGCGATAAAAATTCAAAATCCGTTGCTAAATTATATTATATATTATTATTATTTTATTTATTATATATATTAATTTAATTAATATATTAATATTTTATTTAATTATATTAAACTTAGCGACGGATTCAAGGAATTCGTCGCTAAATTATATTATATATTATTATATTATTTATTTATTATATATTATTTATTTAATCATTATATTAGTATTTTATTTTATTTTATTTTATTTTATTTGGCGACGGATGTTAGAAATCTGTCGCAAACCATGACTGCACACGCACGCGCCAGGCTGCGGCACCTTCCTCTGCCTGCACATGCGCCCGGACTAGCCCTAGGCTGCCCCGCCCACGCACTGCATGCGCCCGCCTTGCTCCACCGGCCTGACACCTCCGCATGCCTTCGGGAGGATTTGAACTGCGCACAAACCAAAATTGTTAGAGCTTATAACCACTGAATCAAAGGAGATGTTCAATCTTATTCTTTTATTTTTTTTTACTGATTATCTTACTCTTATATTTTCTTAATAATAATAAAATAATATAAAATGATAAAAGATTTTTAAAAAATAAAATAATATTATTCTTTAAAAAGATAAAAAATATGAAATATTAAAAAATAAAATATTATTTTATAAAATAATAAGTGAATTAAAAAATATATTAATTTTATTCTTAAAAATAAAATATAAAAAAATGCTTTTTTAAAATATTATATAAAAAGAAAAAAATTAAAATATGATTTTTTAATATGATTTTTTATATGTTATTTTTCACATACATTTTATTAATAATCTAAAATGATAATTTTTATAAAATAATAAAATAAAAAAATGCTTAAAAAATAATATAATAATATTCTTTAAAAAGATATAAAATATAAAATATTAAAAATAAAATAATTTTTTTTATAAAATAATAAATGAATTAAAAAATATATTAATTTTATTCTTAAAAAAGGAAATATAAAAAAATAAAAAAATGATTTTTTAAAATATTATAAAAAAATAAAATAAATTAAAATATGAATTGCTAATATGTTTTTGTTTATTTGTTATTATACACTTACATTAGTTAATAATATAAAATTATAATTTTTTATAAAATAATAAAATGCTAATTTAGAATAAAATAATAAAATGTTTTAAAAAATAAAATCATATTATTCCTTTAAAAAATAAATGATAAATAATTAAATTTAATTTTAAATTCTTATAAAAAATAAATATAATTAGTTACTATTAAAAAAATAAAATATAATATAAAATACTAAATTTAGCGACGGATTAGGGATATCCAAGGCTAAATTTAACTACGAAAATCCTAAATCCGATGCTAAATTTAAAATAAAATAAAATATTAATATAATAATTAAATAATAAATTAATTTAGCGATGGATTTTTGATTTCCGTTGTTAAATTTAATGACAGAAATCAGAAATCCATCGTTAAAATTAAAATATAAAAAAATAAAATAAAATATTAATATAATAATTAAATAATAAATTAAGTTAGTGATGGATTACTGATTTTCGTCGTTAATTTTAACGGTAGAAATCTTAAATCCGTGGCTAAATTTAAAATATAATAAAATAAAATATTAATATTAATAATCCACAATTGTCGCGTGTTGTAGTCGCGGTGAGATATGCCGCGAATTGAACCCGTGGTATAACCACATGACGCATCCTGGTGTGTCGCGTCTTGAAGACGCGGCATGGCCACATGGCACACCCTGGTATGCTGCGTCTTTAAGATGTGATACAATGTCGACGAGTTGCATACAGACATGGTCACAGGCCAACACGCCGGCTCGCGGACCATTTGAGCCTAACACTTGACTTAATTTGGGAAAACCAAAATCAAACTCTCTAAACATGTCACAACTCGAACGTGTTGCGACAAACTCTCACCCACTAAGAGGGCCAACGGGCTACTTTACGAGCCATTTGGGCCTGACACTTGACTTAATTTAGGAAAACTAAAATTAGACTTTCTAAATATGCCGTAACTCGAATACGTTGTGACAAGTCTTGACCCTACTAAGCAAGCCAACGGGTCGACCCATGGGTCAATAGGGTCTAACACTTGACTCGATTTGGGAAAACCGAAATCTGATTCTCTAAATATGCCACAGCTCAAATGTGTAATAGAGGACTGTGTCAAGTGCTAGGCCCCATTGGCCCACGAGTCGACTCGTTGGCCCGCTTATTGGGGTGAGGGTTTTTTGCAACGCATTCGCACTGTGGCATGTTTAGAGAATTCGATTTCGGTTTTCCCAAATCAAATCAAGTATTAAGTCCAAATGGCCCGCGAAGCGGCCGGTTGGCCTGCTTAGTGGGTGAGAGTTTGTCACAATGCGTTTGAGTTGCGACATATTTAGAAAATTTGATTTTGGTTTTCCCAAATTAAGTCAAGTGTTAGGCCCAAATGGCCCACGAGTCAATGTGTTGGTCCGTGGCCTTATCACGTATGCAACTCGTAGACACTGTGTCATGTTTTAAAGACGCGGCACACCAGGGCGCGTCACGTGACCATGCCGTGTCTTAAAGACACGGCATAGTGTGTAATATATTATACATCAAAATTATCTAATCTTATAAATCATTATCTAATTTTATAGACCATAATTATCCAATTTTATACAAAGTATAGACCCTAATTATCTAATTTTATAAATCATTATTGTTATAATATATTATATATCAAAATTAAATCAATTATTAATTTTATTTTAAAAATATTTGATTTTTTTTTATTTTTTATTTTTATATTTATAATATTATATTTTCTTGTGATAATGGATTTTCAATATAAATTCAACTTATTACAATAATTCATTAAAATAATGAGTATTAGTGTTCATATTTTTCTCACTGCTTCCATGCTCCAATTACTCTCTAGAGTGGTATTAGAGCAATGTCCAAGATGCAAGTTGGACTATCCTCATATGATATTGGAGACATTCACATTTCTTTTAATAATAGACAAAGCCAAGATAGAACCAGTGCTAGGGTTATACTCAGCTATTTTTAATATAAGTTATAGTGAGAGCTCAAAACAACCACTTGTACGTCCGCATAAGTTTCCAGAAACATTACTAAAAAATACATTTTCAGCGACGGAAATTTCTGTCGCTGAAAGATATTAGTGACAGATTTTTTTCGTCGTTAAATTTGTCATTGAAAACTATCCTGCTAAATTTTATCAATGGACTCCCATCCGTCACTAATATCAACGATAAATTAACTAAGAAAAAAATCCCTCGTTGATAAAAAAATATCAGCGATAAATTAGTGACAGAAAAAATCCGTCGTTAAAAATATACGTTGCTAATTCAGGAGCCTTCAAGCACTCGCGCGTCCACTCTCCTGACTGAGTCCTCACACGCGTGCACATGACCCCAGGCGCGCCCAGCTCTTCTGAACCCGCCCACAAGCGCCCGGCCGCCCGACGCGCGCCCCATCTCTTTTGAACCCGTCCACCTGCGCCCTCCCACCCACACCCGCCCGGCAACAAGCCTGCCCGCCCGCTTGCCTACTTCCGTTAATATGTGAAAAATGCTCAATGCTCTGTATGCCTTCGCCGCAGTTTGAACTCTGGCACAATTAAAACATTAGGAATAATATAACCACCAAACCACATTGTGTTATCATACTGTATTCCTTTTTTTAATTATTTATTATCTATATCTCATAAAATTTAATAATAATAAAATAATATAAATTGATAATTTATTATAAAATAATAAAATAATAAAATTTTAACTTAAAATAAAATAAAAAATTTTAAAAATAAAATCATTTTATTCTTCTACAAATTAAAATAACAATAAAAATAAAAAGAATTATAAAATAAAATAAAAAAATAAAAAAATCCGTCTGTAAAAATTCTATCGTTAATCCGTCGCTAAAATTTTCCATCGTTGATGACTGTACATATATATATATTTTTTTCCTTTCACCGATATACCGACGGATTAATAACGGAATGTTTTTGTCGCTAAAAATTTCGCCAGTAATTCGTCGCCGATAAGTTTACAATTTTTTTTCTTTGTTTTTTTTTTTTTTTTTTTTTTACGGTTCAACACTGTAATAATAGATTAACAATGAAAATATTTTCATCACTAATTTTCATTGCTAATCCGTCACAAATCTCTTGATATTTTGTCCGATGGTAATGCATTGCAAATTCGTTACTATTAGCGACGAATTTTTTTTTATCGCTAAAAGTATATTTTCTTGTAATGAAAACCCATGGTCTATATATTTTGGAAAAGCTACTCTTCAGTGTTGCAAAAATACTTTTAGATTTTAGATCGTATTTAATTGCAGAAAATGTTCTAAGTTTTCCGGTTTTAATTTTCTAAATATTTTTCATATCCTCTATTTCTAAAGAAAATGGTAGAAATTTTGAAAAATATATTTAAAAGTTACGTACTTTTTCAACTCAAAAAACCAAAAAACATGTTCAAATATTTAAACGCATTGCAAATGATACAAATTAATAGTATAAATCAATATTTAACCAATAATATAAAATATCATATAAATTAACTCTAATTACACATTATCTACGACACGAAATGCATATAATTGAATAATTCTTCTTTTCTTCTAATCGTTGGACCACGTTAGAAATCTCTACATACTTTAACCTCCCGAACGTTGCTCTTCTTTTGAGCTGTCACACCAATGCAGATCTGCTGATTGGGTGCTGCTACCCTTTTTAGAGGCCTGCCATTGTTCAAAATTCTAATGTGTAGATCGCTTGCAAAACTTTGAGCCTGTATTGCTCTTGGTGTTGGAGGTTTTTCCTTTTGTTTTTATTTTTGGGCCGGGGGGGGGGGGGTGTATGCTTATACACATCCACGCCATGAAGTGGCTTAAATTAACTTTAAACAAAGTGTTATTTTGATTTTTCTAAATCTTTCTTCTTTTCTTTGGGTTAGATCATAAGGACATTTTCTAAGTGTGAAAGGCTCTTTCTTTCGGCATGGATTGAAATACGCTGGTCTATTCAATTACACTTTTGAAATGAAACTGTACATTCATGGAGGTGACTATCTAGTTGAAACACGCCGGTCTATTAATTTTTCTTGGGTCGGGTTGAGAGCGCAGCGCAACCAAATGCAGACGGATTGCAAAATCGATTGTGATGGAATTAAGCAAGTTACTAAAAATCACGAAAATTTTCATTTTCTTTTTCTTTTTCCTTTTTTACTTTTTTATCTCAATTTTAGCAGATTTTTTTTCCTTCTTATATAATATTTTTTTCCCTTCTTTCATGTGACAACCCGGCCCATAGAGGTAAATTTGTAATTTTTTAAAAGTTTAGGGTATATGTGAAAATTTTGGAAAAACCCAAGAACTAATCTGCAAAAACTCTATTTTCTTGTCTTCTAATAAAAATAATAATAACCATGTATAATTTGTCCAAATTTGAATGTGTTTTAGATAAACTCGTATTATTAAGGTTTCTGAGTCACGATCAAGGGAAGCTCCAAACCCCTGTTACTTTTGTTTAAACGTATGGCTTGTCGAGTTTACATTTATTTTGAGGTATGCAAGTAAGCTTTTTACTTAGAAATTGTATTAGAGAAATTCTGCCTCCGGCGTAATTGAATATCGAATAGGTCAGATATTTGATGGTTGTCTATCGTCTTCTGCTTAGAGTCCACTGATGCGACGCTGGCATTTGATTTGTCTTTGAAAACAACTTTTGTTATTTGACTCGTCTTTTAACACGATGTTCATGAATCATATTTGTAATTAATAATAAACTTTGAATATCAACGATTAATCGGTTTAGTGAAATTTGATGTTAAATTTTTTAATCAAAATTTTGAATTCGATTTACGATTTTGACATAAACCAAATTATATTGCGAAAATAACTTCTTAAAGGAGGCAATGCTACACCAATAGTCTTCCCAACCTCCGAGAATACTTTTCGTGCAAAGGATATGCCTTTGTTATCTTCATCACTACTGCAAACTTTAGGTCCGCCATTGATGCTCCCTACAAAAGCAACAAAATCCTCATTTTTATCTGACAATTACATCAATTCAAAGTCCTACAAGATTTTACACATGATTTCGAAACCTCAGACCAAGATTCTAGGCCTAATTTCCAATTTTCTAACCTCAGTGACAGGAGAAGATGAGTTCTCTAGGGTCTGACTCAAAATTGGTCCTTGAAATCCCTTCATTTTTATTCTTCGAATGTGTTCGACCCCCTCAAAACCTCAATTTGATGATCAAGATTGAATACCCAAACCAAATCCATTATCTGCACTGCACATTTTTGTTCATCATTGTCACCAGAAATTTCAAGAAATCCGGTGATTGGACGAAGAACAACCCTCAAATCCAACTTGTGAACCTTTCTGCAATATTTTGAAGATCAATCAAGGATTTATGCAAACGAGAACCTTTAAATACCCCTCTGTTTCTGCAAAAACTTAGGTCATAGACCGAAGTGCGAACTTTCAAAAGTTTTTAGGGAAACCTGTAATTGTTGAAAGTCCCGGGGCATATCTGAAAAGTTTGAAAGCACAAAGGACTAATCTGCAAAACAGAATATATTTTCTTGTCTAATAATAAAACTAAATAATACAAATTGCTCAAGATAGACCTGTATCGCACGTACTTGAACTCACCGTGCTTCAGCCAACCAACGATCTGGAAGTAGGCATATCGTGTAAGCAAACCAAATAAACAAAACGCAATCACATGAATGTGGGTATTTATTAACTAAAAAAATGTATAACTTGTTAGTAAGGGAGATTTTGGATAGCTACTCCAAAGGTCGAGAATCGGGAGTGCTTATGCTTATGGTTATGTCTCTCAATCTTCCTTTACCAAGCACCATATAAAAAGTATGTTTATGTATTATGAGAGTTGGCTAACACTGTTATACTGTCAACACCAAGCGCGGACCGTACATATCTGATTGTGACCTTGTGACCGAAGCATCATCAATGGTCACGAGGACTTTGAATTCGGCGGTTAGGTTTTGGTTTGCAGGGCTAAAATTCACACGCAGAGGAAGGAGGGTCGTGCATGGGCTTAGTTTATGCATGTGGTCAAGTCTAATGCAGAAAGCAAGGTGCCACCTGTTAGAGCGAGCCCACTTTCTCACTTCACATCAGCTCGTTCGATTGGGTAATTTTGGGGGGTCAAAGTAGACATTTGACAATATCAAGAAATCAAGGGCCGAGATCTCACAAGTCCTGAGGATTCAGATTTTGTACGAAGAAATTCTTTTTCCCTCCTCTTAAAACATTATAAGGTGATTTAATGAAAAAAACATTAAATTCTTAAAAATTAAAAAGAATTATGTTTATGTTTTTTTTCTAAAGAGACTCATATAATAATTTAAATTAAAATAATCGAATTATAATTTCAAATGCTGATTAATTAAAAAAAAAAAATTATGTATTAATCATCATCGTAATCATATCATCTTCGTAGTCATTATAAACCTTTTGTATATTTAGATTACATAAATTGTAAATTTGTGTCCGGATATTATTTTTCTGGTGGCATTGATACCTTATTATTATCGATGGGTGAGTGACGGAGGCAACATTGTTCAAGTCTTTTATTTATTTTTTAACTTTTTGATTTAATTTGAGTATCGTGGAACTTAGAATAGACTTTCAAGTGTACAGCAAGTGGCGAATAATTACAGGTTCTAGATTTCGGCCCCGGCTTATGGGCCGTGACGTAAATATTATATAAGAAAAATCCATCTTTGTCTGTTTTTTTTTTTTTTTTTTGCTAAAATCAACCCTTTTGTGCCGCCACCCCCCCTCTCTCTCTCTCTCTCTAAAAGGAAAGACAACAGAATAGCCCGAAGGCGTAACTCCAATCTAGGGTTTCATTCTTTGAAGGAATGAATAATTCGTTTGAAGATAGCAATTGGGACTTTCTTGATTATAATCTCCTCATAGGATCGACAGCAACACCTGCTGATATCGATTGGCTCAACGACAGGTAGTTTCGCCAACCCTAATTTCTTTCTTTTTTTTAATTGAATTTTGACTCGTTTTGTCGTTTCTGAATTGGGAATTTTGTCTATGTGGGAAGTCATGGGAAAGAAATCGTGGTTGCGCCTTCGACTGTTGCGGCTTTAGAAGTGAAGGAATGCGAGCAAAGTGAATGCAAAAGGAAGAGGTACAGTTTAGAAATTGCTTTTTTAATGATTTTTTATGACATTTTATTTGATATTTGTTGCAACAAGGTATCAATTGTTCTAGGGCTATGTATGTTTGGGAACGAAAAGATTAAAAATTTGATTCAATTGTTTAAAAGACCCTAAAAAAGCGGAAAAAATGGGACCTGCAAATTCGCAATTGCCTTTTTTGATGACCCATGAATTTCTTCTTTTTATGGATTTAGAATTGAGCTCTGTAAGTTGTTGTGGAGTTCATTTTGTTTCCACCCAAGAGAGGCAAATGCGAGTTTTTTTCTGCACATACTTTTGAATTTGGATATAATTTTTGGTGTCAATAAATCTATGTTACATGGCAAATTTCCTCACCACACCCGTGTCTATGTGACACAGCATATGGTTATAGGTATGGACGCCCGACAGTTGGTCTTAGAGCATGTTTGACGGAGCTTTTTTTCTTCTTATCTTCTGTTTTAAGGAGAAACAAAAATTAATTTCTTTTGAAATAAAGTTTAAAGTTATTTGACATTTTTATTTTTATTTAGAAACTGTTTTTATACTCCTTTTTAGAAATAAGCTGTTTGACAAAATATTTTTATAAACTTTATTTTTAGTGAAATTATCATAAAGGGTATATATATAAAAGTATAATTTTTCTTCTCACTTTCGATTGATTAAAATATTATATAATATAAAGAACTAAAAAATTTTATAAAGAGCCTAGATCTATAAGAGATGAGGGCTGGTTGTGGTGGATGAATGCATTTATGATGTGGATATATTTGAAATTTCCTATCATTCGAGTGAGAATATATATGGAATAAAAAATTATGTTTATGGAAAAGCTGGCATATAAAAAAAAAGGAGAAGAAAAGGCTCATTTTAAGAGCTTCTCCTTTAAAGCTGCTTTTTCTATTTTTCTTCTTAAAAAAAAAAAAAACTATTTATAAGGAGAAGAGTTTGTCTAATAGGACTTCTCCTTATAAGGAGAAGAGAAGTTGAAAAAAGGCCCTACCAAACGGGCACTTGGTGAAAATTTTGACTTGTAGAGGAGTCCATGCATTGTAGGAGTAGATTAAGGTTCCTACATTCCTCTGGCCAAGTCCACCACAAAATGAAATTAAGTTTCCTGCAATGTCGTGGTAAATGGGCCATTTTTTTTTTTCTTTAGTTTTGATGCTGGTTAGCAACTAGGTAAATGGTTTCTTATCATGTTCATTTGTTTGGTTTTGTTCTATATGTGTTCAATCCTGATGATGGGGACTTCCTTGAGACTATCTAGGGGACGCGATGGTTCCTGCAGCAGCCAAGTGACCAAAGCTTGTCGGGAGAAATTGCGGAGGGAAAAATTGAATGACATGTAAGGTTCCTTTGAGCCAGATTATTTTTTGATGGTGCTTTTCCTTTTTTTTTTTTTTTACCTTCTTTTGAAGTTTTCTATAGGGCTCAATTTCATCATCATACACCAGGTTTCTGGAATTGAGCTCTGCTTTGGAAGTTGAGAGACCTGCCAAGTTTGATAAGGTCTCCATACTTAGAGATGCCATCCGAGTAGTTAACCAACTTAGAATGGAAGCTCAGGAGCTTAAGGATTCAAAGAAAAAGCTGCTACAGGAGATTAAATGTTTAAAGGTGAGTTTTATTGAACAGCAATTTTAAATCAGGGTATTGGTTGATTTTCTGCATGGAGTTATGTATCTTAACAAATCATGCAAAGATATTTCTTTGGAGGACATGATTGTTTGGGTAAGTTTTGTTATATTTAGCTTATATTTGCTTTTTGATCTTTGAAGGAAAGGTTCTTTCTCTTAAGTGGATGAAATGTAGTCACTTTTGCTATAAATGCAGGGGCTCTCTTGCTAACCCTGTGCTCTAAAACAGGCAGAGAAGAATGAACTTCGTGAGGAGAAGCTGGCACTGAAGGCAGATAAGGATAAGATGGAGCAGCAGTTGAAAGTCATGTCTGGTCCTCCTGGGCTTTTGCCAGCTCACCCAGCAGCATATCATGCAGGACTCAATAAGATGCCCGTTTTTCCTGGTTATAGTTTAGTACCAATGTGGCAATACTTGCCCTCATCAAGCGTAGACACATCACGGGATCATGAGCTCAGGCCTCCTGCTGCTTAGTGCTTTATGAGAGAATACTTGTTATGGTTAGTACACAATCATTTAGTGCTTCACTTTCCTGCTCTACTTGTGAAACATAGTGATGCACTAAGATTCGGTATTATCATGGAACTAATAAGCAAAATCCATGCACATGGTTACTTTACATTGTTTTGTTATCTGATATGAATTAGCAAGAACGCATGGATTAGTTGATTGAAACTATTCCTTATGAAATTTAGCTGCTATGATGAATTTTTATTTTGATCGTCTATCTACTTATCCCGAGAATATAGATGTTATCTTCATTGAGCCACTCTGACCTTTTTTTCTTTTTCTTTTTCTTTTTTTTTTTTTTAAATCCTCTGGTTATGGTTGTCAAGCAGTTGTGGCCAGAAAGCTTGCTTAATTAAAATGCTTTTGAAAGGGTACATCAAGATCCATCTAAGATAAATGATAATTTAGAGATGGGTGGTATAAATAATCATTTTGGTCATTGTAGAGTGAGTACAGAATTTGGGAATTCTCCAAGTCACATTGTGAGGAAGATTCTAAAAATAAATAAATAAATAATTGTTACTTTTAGTGGCTGGTGGGCTCGGGGGTAAAATAAATAGTATAAAAATCAGCTTGATGTGCCATCCTAGTGGGATCAAGGAGCCTAAATTAGGTAATTATTATGGTAGAAAGAAGTTGTGGTGTCTTTGTTTTGAACTAGCATCTATTTGGGTACATGGCAATTATTGGTGGGGTGATGTGGGACAACTAGGGGAGATTCTTTATAATTGGAAGAATGGCGGATAAAAACTAAAAAAGTGTTGTTGCAGAAGAAGGCATGGGAAAACCTTAAGTGTTTTTTACTTGAGAACAAGAAAAATGGTGCTAGTAGAAATATTTGTTACTATTAAATGATAGGACTGGACAGTCAAAGATGATTACAGAACAAAAGGTACTCCAAAGGTACATTGTGTGGACCCATATAGCAAGAGGGAGGTATCAGCAGAGAGTTTAGAGGTATATATCAGCTCCTTAAAAAATGGTCCATAAACTTGCTAACTCTAGGAAACATTTTATTTGAACTGCATGGGAGTTACCATTGCAATAAGTGTTGTATTGTCTAATCTGGATTAATTTGAAAAATAGCCATGGTTGCTAGAATGAACTATCTCTCTGACTCTTTATCAACAACCTTCTCTCTTGGGCTTGCTTCTGTCTAGCTATATGTTTCTTGATTTGTACGCGTCATCCCTTATGCGGGGCCATGTTATCTTCTTTGTATCATTCCAATTGTTTTTATTTATTTATTTATTTATTTTTTATGTCAGCAAAGGGACTATTTATTTTTTTCCTTCCAAAAATTAGTGGCCACCATTTTCTTATTTTTCATGGGGTTTTTTAGAATTGTATCTTAATTGCATCAAAACATGGTCCCGTGACTGCTCTCTTTTACACACATGCTTTCTCTATAATCTTCTAGTAGCATCTCATTCTGTTGAGATCTTGGGGGCTGTGTGAGATCAAGCAGCTCATTTTATATTCGTGGACTAATAGCATAGAACTAGAGTTGATTGAGATTGTTCTACTGTGATGCAAGTGGTACATACAATTCAAGCATCCTGAGTGGTTATTTGAGATCAAGCTATCCATTTAATGTCGGAATATTTTAGGCTTGCTTTTTTGCTCTTCAACAAGGACGCAAACATTGTCATATCTATGCAGCAGATATCTTTGGCTTTAATCTGCACATGGTGCTGAAGCCTCTGCCGTACATAATGGAACATCATAATTTGTAGGGAACCTCCTTTTATATTTCTTTTACTGCTGAAGTGACTATTGGCAGGTTGACTTCTTTCGGGTCTTCATAGGCCAAGTAAGATTGCTCACCCCCCTTCTGAACTTCTTGATCACCTTCTTTGCCCCACAAAAGCAGGTATAGACCAACGATGACAATAACTCCCCCTAGTATGCTGTAGAAACCAAGGATAAACTTCCGATATCATAAAGGGCAAAGTGCATTGCTTCTATGTGACTCTCTCTCTCTCTCTCTCTCTCTCTCTCCCTAGTTTTTGTTCATGCAACTTTACTCACAAGTAGATGGACCATTGTAGTTATAATATGATCTATAATAATTCGACCTTTCTCTTTTTTCCATGGTTTAACTTAGAAGGTGAATGGTCCTGTACCAACTGGTGCAATGCATGTTAGCATATTGGGTCAAATATTGGGAAGCTTCATTTACCTGCCCATGTAAAGCTTCTCACCAAGAACAAAGTATGCTAGAACTGCTACTAGAAGTGTAGAAAGAGGATTAAACATAGTCACAAAGACTGGCCCTTTTGCTTCTGTGACCCACAATTGAATGAAGATTATTAGACCTGTGCAAATTACTCCCTGTCATGCACAAAATCTAATTAGAACTTTTTAGAAGCCAGATTTTGATGTGGAAGACTGTAGACAATTGAGTGCCTACTTACAGAATAAATGATGGACCAGAAGTCTATGTTAAAACCAACAGTCCAGGCAGCTTGTTTGTGTTCTACAATAACTGTGTATACTGCTGATTGTGCTCCTCCCACAAAGCTCATCCATGTCGTCAGTGATAGCTGTGCAGGATACCTTTTCAATGTATATGCCTACAAAAATTGGAAGAACCATTATGTCTGCATTGTACAGTTATCATATATATATGTCAGCTTGATATGCTTTTTGGTCAAATGAACCTGCTATTTCTGTTTCAGTTGTTCAATTCCATAAGATGGTGATACCTTGATGCAATTTGCCTTTTCTCTTTCAGAAGTGCGGTCTATGAGATTAATTTTAATTTTAGCAAGGTTCTCTCACGGGGCTTAATTCATAAGTTTGGATCATAAGTTACATTTTCTTAGTGTTCTTTGTGCTTGTGTTAGCCTAACAGCCTTAAAAGGAGGAAGTCAAAATCATCTCACAATTATCAAAACCATTTTCTGATTAGATAAAACTTTAATATTATGATTAAAGTTTAGTACAATGGTCTTAACTAGTTGTTCATGCAATTGACTCATTGGAGATGACCTGCTTTTAGTTTCTACTGAAGAAAGTTTGTTAAAGTAATGAAAATTGATGAAAGGGAATTGAGTCTTAGATGAGAGAACCTGCATTATATACCAAATAGACCATGTTATACAGCTTGCTACTGTAAGAATAGAACCCTTCAACCATTCTTCCTGCGGAGGCTTGCTTCCTTGGATATGGATTAGAGGATGCCCCAGGTTTCTCATGATGGGTCCTTTGTACAATGTCATTGTTGTAACACCAGCCAAAGAAACCAGGGTCCCAAGAATTTTTGCTATTCCGCGAGGATTTCGAAGGTCAAGAACCTCCAGCCTGCATGAACGTGGCCTTATTTTAAACCGATGGCAACATACAATTACAACACAAGTAAAATAGTAATACTGAACTTTCTGGGTTGAAGGGTAGCAAACCTGAATATTACTGCTATAACAAAAGTGAGGGAAGCTATTGTATTCACCATTGATGCAAGGAAGGTAGGAGAGGTGTATCTGAGGCTTGCGAAGTACATGTTTAGTGTCAAACTTACCCTGCAGTCATACGAAGGATGCTAGTCATTCTTTCCTATTAGTTTCTTCTGAAAGTGAAGTTGGTTTCTTCTTACCCGAGGAGTGAAAGAACGAAAATTTCCACAAACAAAGCAAGTGTCAACTTTGGCCTCAATTTTCTGCAGTAAATGGGGTCGAGGAAAAAAAAAAATTACTCGCTGATTTAGTGTACTTGGTAATTGGCACTAGCCTGAACTCAGAACTTATCACTCCTGTATTTCCAGTTTATTGAATTTAATATATTTGACAGAGTTACTATTGAAAGTTCAGTGAAGTGCAGAAAACAAAGAAGCATTTCTATGGCATCAGAACTGCATGTAATGTGTATGTTCCATGTACTTTGAACAAGTTTGTTACTGCAATCTAACTGTGCTCATGGCATACAATATGGACTTGCTAGCTGAATACACTGGTTATGCCCAGCACATATTCATGTGCATGACTCATGCATAATATTTACCTTTCCAGGAAGTAGGCGAAAGGAAACATTATTAAACCTGCCACAACATGCCTATATGTGATATATACATGAGGATTCATCCCATGGTTGAAGGAGGCTTCTGTAATGAAATACAGAAATGTGTATCCCATTTGAACAAGAACCATAAGAATGTGTGGTTTGAACTTCCTATACATGGACATGATGTTACTTGATTCCATCCTCAATGTGAATTCTCTTTTCTTATGTTGCATGAGCTGGACTAGCACAAAGTGCTTCTAAAGGTATAGAAGCAGATATATAGTATCTGGTTTTGATTCTTCTTGCATATTGTTATTAGTATAAGTTCTTCCTGAATATATTCCCAGCCATGCGTGAACATTCGCCGACTTATTGTTAGAATCAAAGTATTCTCATGGACGTCTATTCCTCTGATCAGCTTTGAAGAGACATGATTAATTTCAGAGATGTTTATGTTTAAATTGTTTTGTTGTTAAGCTAGCAGATGCTCTATATTCAGGTCGATATGTGTTACATTAGTGGACACTGGAAAAGCAATTGTTCTTGAAACCTCATGTCATAATTTGGTGCTGGGTTTGTTCTCTGAAACTGATTCATCAAAAAAGAAAAAAAGTTTCTTTGAAACTAAATTTACCCATCAGTTTGTTCCATCACTTTCATTTGTAGATAATGGTATCTACTTTCCTAAAGTAACATGTTTGCTCTCGTGTCCATACCCTAGAAAATTCTACATTACAGTTTCTGATGGAATCTGCTTTCCTCCATATTAGAGACATGTTGCTGCCATGGACAAGGTGCAAGCTATGGTAGGGGGGCTGGCTCGCTGAAGATTCTAATTCCTCAGCATCCTCGCGTTCTGAATTTGTAACTTCTGATTGTAGCTTATTCATTCATTATCTGGTGAGGCAAATCACAAGGACTTGACACAACAAAGAAATGGTTTATTCATGATTTAAAAGGAGTCTTGGACATTTATTTAAATTTTTTTAGGTGTAAAGTCTCATTTACATTAGTGGCATCATTTTGTATATCTATGCTATCCTCATATCAATGCTTTTAGAGTGCTAAAAAATAGAGCAAGAGAATTGTGTTTTGAGTCTGGGCCCTCTGGGGTTACAGTTTCTTGCTTCACCTCTACAGGAAATACAATTGTCGCATCATTTGCCATGAGGGAATCATAATGTGATTTTTTTGGCGATCATTGATGATGCAATATTCTTATTCTGCATTGCCCGTGATCTATGTATCTTACTAGCTTGAGAATCTCTTTATTATGGTAGACTCTCTTTCAAGAAATGATGGGAATATGTCTACCTTCTGATGTTTAATCAAAGGTAGCATGGCTAGTGCCATATTGAGATTTTGACGATAACCTCTGACGAAATCAGGTGATCATGCCAAAGGAGAACAATGCCTTAATTTCATATATTCGAACTCTCAGTTGAGAACATCTGATGTTTGTTGAGAACATTTTCTTTTAATAGTAGTTTTCACTTCTCCAGAGAGAACTGAGGAGAGAGAAAAAAAAATTTTTTTTTTTGGTCCCTGGACTTGATTCACGCCTAGTATCTGGAGATTTGTTTTGACTAATCTCGATCGAGTTGTTGTCAGGTTCCAATTGGGAGGGAGTTTTCCCAACATCATTTTTGTCACTATCAAGACTCGAACTCAGGTTCTTAATATAAAATGTTAGTGTCATTTTCATTAAACCAAGAAAGCGTTGGTGGAGAATAATATCTTCAATGAAGCTGTGTAAGGCCATACGCAATGGGTGTAAACCTTGGACTAAGATCTGCCTCATCTACATTGGTAGGATGATTTGGGTTCTTGAAACGAGTGGATCAAGCACTTTTTAATTCTTTAATGGGAAAAATAGGAGGTTTCACTTTTGCAACATATGATGATCCAATGTTAGTTACCGTCTTAAAAATGCTGATTTGTTATGTTAACTTCTTGTTTTAACGTAAACGTTTGGTAACTCAGTTGGTTCGAAGATTGACATTTGTTAATCATGATCAGAGTTTAATCTTCATGAAAACAAAAAAATCAATGCTGAGCGATCTTCCTCTTCAATTGGACCTTATAAGCGGTCGATCCAAATTAGTTAGAATAAAATCTTAAATATTAGATTGATGGTCTAACCATACCAAAAATAAGAACTTTTTGTTTTAATCACAAAATTGGAAGGATCCAGAAAGGATGATAAGCCGCCTTAACTTTGTTACAGCATCTTGGCCTAGTCGGCAACTTTTTTGCCTTTTCTTTGTTGACGAGAATCTATTGCGCCACCAGACATGCTTGGCCACTCGATCCCTTTGCTTACCCCATGCCATTTGCTTTGGCAAAAGGGGCCCCTTACTGTTTTTATCGTAATCTGTAAGACAAAAGTAGGGTGACTGGGGGAGGGGAAATTTCCAAACTACACTAATGTGATGTACACATCAAAATGAGACGATAGACACTTGGCTGAAGTGCCGTGGCTTTCTCTAATTTGAAAATATAAAAAATTATATTAAGAGATTTTTTTTTTTTAAATTCAGTCTGATAACATTCGGACTACATTAATCAAGTATAACTCCGGATATCGATCGATTATATATATAAAAAAAAACAAATAATAACTTCCTGATAAGCTCTGAGCAATGTGCAGTTTTACGGCGCAAAGAACTACAACAGCTAGCAATCTCCAGTATGATAGATTTGGTGCGAGTGGAAAGCGTTAGGAAGGATCAATAACACTTTCAACTTGCTTATTTGGTTATATGAATGGACAGAAAGTGCAGGTAAACTCCTTTGATTTCCAACACTATAAATTCATATACCATGACATTAGACAAGAATCTCATTCACTCTTATGTTAGATTTAAAAGCATAAAAATTATCTATGTATATATATCTCATACAAGTGCCTAAGGAACATTTAAAATCTCTTACTATTGTTAGATATTATTGAACTCATATAAACCAAAAAAAATATATATCATTGAACTCATTTTGAGTGCATGGAAATGTCAAAATATGAAATATGTTTATCAGAATAATTTCAAAGTGTTTAGAATTGTGATTTTTAGTATACATTAAATTATATATATATATATATATATAAATTTAAAACATGTCGGGGGAGGAAGGGAGAGAGAGAGAGAGAGAGAGAGAGAGAGAGAGAGAGAGAGAGAGAGAGAGAGAGAGAGAGAGAGAGAGAGAGAGAAAGAATGATCTTTTAGAGATGGCGTGAGAGTGAATTTCGTGGGGAGAGAGATGGTGTATGACGGAAATGCACTCAAATGAAGGGTCGAGTCGATAAGTTGCACGAGTCAGAATATTCAATTCATGCTGTCATGGGATACTAGTTTCGTGGTTGCGCACTAAATATTTTTTATCAAAATCCTGATTTTGAATTTTAAAAATAAAAAAATAGATATCAACAGAATCAATCTTTAAAATAGATTTTAGAGTGCTCAGGCCGAATTTATCGGATAACTCGAATACTAATCGGTGATGAACATATAAAAAATAAAAAAAATCCAAGTGACGGAAACTTTGAAGGATGGTGGCTAACCCAGAATTTGATTTAGGGATTAAAATATATGAGTAGATTTACAAAAATATGTATTCACATATATATAAATAAACATAACTATTTAAAATATAAAATATTAAAATTTAAATCTTAATAAAGAGAAAATTTCATTTTTCTTTAATTGATTTTTTTTTATTATTTTTTCAAATACAAAAAGAGATTTGTGAGAAGAGAAAATAGGGGAATTGAAAAATATTATCTATTATTGAGTATGTAATAGATGTATAGAGGCGTATTTATATAGCTCATTTTCTAACGCTAACAGTAGTCTATAGTATGCACAACAAATAAACTCTTAATATTATCTCAATATACAGTAAAGTAAATATTGTGTTAACGTTACTAAAATTATATTAACAAGGAAGATAAAATAATGATAGTTAGAAATTTTTTGTAGTTATTCATGAGTGGACAAAATCAATATTATTTTTTATTTAGGAGATAATATTAATAAATTAAGGAAATTTATAGATTCCCACCCCCCCCCCCAAAAAAAAGTCAAGGGCAATTGCCCCTCGCACCCTCCCCCTTGGCCCCGCCATTGTTGAAGGATAACCTCTTAAGACTTGAGCAAGGACGTATAGATGGAAGATGTGCAACGCTTTCCTTCTTTGTGCTTGAGGGTAGACACATGAAGTGATGGACATACAGCCGTATCAAAAGATTATGGCATGACTGCCAATTGCTGCAATTATAGTTTAGTTTTTCTTAATCATAGTTTTCAATAGCAAATGGTTAAAAGAGTCTTGAGATTTCTTTTACGTCGATTTGTTATTAAAATTATTATTTTTTATAAATAATGAATATTTAAAATCATATTTCGACTAATCCGATTCGAATATTATTAGATTTAATTTAAAAAAATTTCTCCCAATATAATTATTTTTGTCATTATTGTTTCCGCATTAGTTTAGCTAGAATTTTAGGTTCAATCTTTTATTTGTAGCAATCTCCCTTTAAAATTTAAAGAAAGAAATAAATAGTATTTTACAAATAAAAATCAAGTCAAATAACAAAACAATAAAACAAAACATATACTCGGTTTACACATCTGTATCGGAACTTGTTGAGGCAAATTCCACAACTTCAAAGTCTAAAGGCACTAAATTTCCACAACTTCAAAGTCTAAAGGCACCAAATTTGCATGGATGTAATGGTAGGATATTATATTTCTTTAATTATAGATCTCGAATTTGAGTTATGAGAATAAAAAATTAGAATTTGAGAGAGCCAATCATTTAATGAGTTTTATAATACTCGAACTGAATTATTTGGATAAAATTTGGATACTGATTGATGATAAATAATCTATTTATACTAAAAAAAAAAAAAAAAAAAGAGCCTAAAGGCTTCACTTGCAGGCTTCCCATCAAGTGGGCGTGCGCCCAACATGAAATTAACTCTTTTGTTGGGCTGTAGAGCCTTTTAACACCTCTGTAAAGAACCAAGCGACGATCTACCAAAAAAAAATAAATAAATAAGAACCGAGTACAGACACTCTTGGCTCGGCACGACTAGTAAGTGCCCTATGTCCAACGCACTTTTACTTGTTATTTGATACCATCTGGACCATATGAAGTGGTACAAACTTGTTACACAAACATAATCAGAGAAAGAGCAGAACATAAGCAGGATGGAAGGAAACATCGCCATGGCGGTTTGCTTGAAGGACAAGTTCAAGTCTAGACTAAAGAAAATTACTTGCGAAAGTACATTAAGTTTTTCCAAGGTTTTGGATGGGGTCTGGGTCTCGTCCAACACTGTGATGGGGCCATGTGCTACGTTTCTCCTAAAAGTAGTAGCTATAGCTCAAATTAAACATTTTATGGTGAGTAGAAACCCACAGAGTAACACTGAGAGTGAGTAGGAGACTCTTGTGGCCCCTTTTCAGCCCGAGAAAAAGAAAGCAGGAAATAAAAAACATTTGTAAAACAAACCTGGAGACTGTCACCTATGTTGACCACCAAGCTTCCTGCAACCGGAAGAAGATTGACCCATTTATTTTCATGGAGGACTTGAAGGCCTCTGAGCTGATCTTGGGTGTGGTTGTCCATTCCCGTGGTTAGTTCTGGCCGTGGACATGGGAGGTAGTAATGGCCAACAAAATTTAGACCCTGGTCACATTCCGATTTTCTTAGGTGGTCTGGCTTCCAGGAGCCTCTGGCAACAATTCAAAGAGAGTGGCTCCTAGTTTTTGGATGTGTTCGACATACTTAATTGTTGTATCTCTGAAGATGAACAGAACAATGCAAGACATTGTTTAATGTTAACTACAACAATATTAGTACCTGGTTGAATGACTAACTGTATAGGAAAGTCTTGAGGATTTCATTCTCATCAAAAGGATGAAATTAAAACTAAATGTATCATCTGGTTCCATTCACTTAGTTGAATCATTGTATGTTGATTTATCTATTTCAGCCTATTTTCCCAAATAAATGATAAAAAAGTGACTGTTACCTAATATAAGAAGGTTCTCCACGAGCTTTTAAAACAATGAACTGTTCACATGGGTAAGATCTCTTTGAAAGGTACCAGATACTTTGAGCTTATTTAACTTTAAAACTTTACACAGTTGGGACCCTTTTATAAAATCATCACGGGCACACATAAGGAGTGAAGTACTAAAATATTAAATGGAAACATACCGTTCTGGTGGGTGATGAAACAGAGAGCAGATCATTCGAGTTGTTTTCTATTTTCTTTAACAGATTTCAGACAGGTGAAAATTTAGGCATTTGATAACAATCATTAGATCAAACAATAAGTTCTAATGTCAGAGCACGATCAGGGTAGATCAAAGTGTCCTGCAAACTGTAGGCAGTTCTTCAGGCGCTAGATGGTTGATACAGTCAATAAATCCCTCCAGGGTAGCAGCACTTGACTGGTACAGATTGTAGTTGCTTTGGAACCTCACTGTCCTTGTTCTATACACATTTAGGCATTTGATAACAATCATTAGATCAAACAATAAGTTCTAATGTCAGAGCACGATCAGGGTAGATCAAAGTGTCCTGCAAACTGTAGGCAGTTCTTCAGGCGCTAGATGGTTGATACAGTCAATAAATCCCTCCAGGGTAGCAGCACTTGACTGGTACAGATTGTAGTTGCTTTGGAACCTCACTGTCCTTGTTCTATACACATTTAGGCATTTGATAACAATCATTAGATCAAACAATAAGTTCTAATGTCAGAGCACGATCAGGGTAGATCAAAGTGTCCTGCAAACTGTAGGCAGTTCTTCAGGCGCTAGATGGTTGATACAGTCAATAAATCCCTCCAGGCTAGCAGCACTTGACTGGTACAGATTGTAGTTGCTTTGGAACCTCACTGTCCTTGTTCTATACACATTTAGGCATTTGATAACAATCATTAGATCAAACAATAAGTTCTAATGTCAGAGCACGATCAGGGTAGATCAAAGTGTCCTGCAAACTGTAGGCAGTTCTTCAGGCGCTAGATGGTTGATACAGTCAATAAATCCCTCCAGGCTAGCAGCACTTGACTGGTACAGATTGTAGTTGCTTTGGAACCTCACTGTCCTTGTTCTATCCCGTGTATAGAACTCTTTCTTCAGTTCAACATCTTATTCACGAAACATTCTTATTCCATTAAGCATTCCATTCAGTACACTCCGTGATCAATTGAAAGAAACCCCACTTTTCTGCAGCGATCTGAACTTCACCAACAATCTTCAACCGTTGATCACCATTATGAATTTCTTCAGAGTCAATGACTGGAACTTGGAATTCATTTCCTTGGCAACATAGCTCTTCAATAACATCATCTTTTGGCTGTATGAATATTTCAGGAATCTTCTCTATGCCAGCATCTACTAGTCCTTTGACACCAGCTTTAGTGTAATCAAATGCCTTTAGCTCCTTTGCTCTATCATGACCTGTACTTTCAGCAGAGGATTTTATCAGAGATGGTGATTCTGACAATAACAGTCGACAGCATCACCCCACCTGCGTGCTATTTAAATCAAGGAAAGGAATTCTTGGGCCCGAGATTGGAGAAAAGTAAATAAAAAACTTTGATGCTTATCAGGATAACTCAATTGTTAAACAAGCACATTATAATATAGGAAGATAAAATATACAACTACCACTTGACAAGGTTGATGTCCTTTCTTCTTTTCTTAAGGCAATAGGCCGTTTTCATCTGAAGTATACTGTAATTGACTTGTTTCTTGTTTCTTCATTTTTATATTTTCCCCTCAAAAGACCTATTAGGTAATTTTCTTCTGTCTTGTAATATTTAGTTGAATATTAGTAAAATATTATTCTAATAATGTTTGAAAATATAGGTATATTTGATCGAATCTCGTTATTATACTATTAAATTACCTTTTTTGGAAAAATCATTCGGGAATGATTTTTCAGTATAATCGTTCATATGCAATTCACACCCAAACTTCCGCAACATACATTGCATAGAAGCTATCAGATCAGGTGCCCAAAATGGTAAATAAAAGAGCTGTGCTGCGCAATGCACAGTATCTTCTTCTGTGGTCAGTGTAACATAGTTCCCCTGGGTGAGACTTCACTTGTTAGCAACAGTGTTCCAAACCTTCTTGATCGTGTTTTATGTTGCTAGTCCTTATAGGCAATTTCATTAACTGAAGTTTCAAGATCATTTTAAAATGGCACCTAAGTGAGGTCAAAATACTTTTTCTTACTTCAAATTTCATAAATTTTCCCAAATGTTCTTCCTGGAACATATACCTATCCATCCAGACTGATTCCAACAGCAGGTTATCTTAAACTAACACCACATGAAAGCCTGATTAGGGTTATGATTAATTCCTCTGTAACTCTCCCTTTCAGTATTCTGATGATTTTGAATAGAGAGTTCCAAGTGTAAGAACTTTGAATTGAGACCTCATCTCCATCAGGAACAAACTTTTGTGCTTTTCTCACAGCAGCAAAATTTTTATTGAAATAACAAAAAAAAAGTACTTTTCAAGTGACAGTTTTCATTTACATGCGTATCATATTTAGCATCCCAGATGATTTGGTAAAAATACAATGAATTTTCTCATACATTGTTTATGGGAGACTAGAGAGTAACATAAGATATAGCTAACGAACACAATATAGGAATTGCAGTATTGCAGTTAATAACAAGCATTTAGCAGATGGATGTAGAAGTCCCTACCATGTGCCACCTACATGGTGGTGGTCTGAATTTTTCTTACTTGGTAGCCTGAATCTTGAACTCATCAATGTCAGACTTGTCACCAAGCCCCCTCTTATAGAAATTCCTAACAAACTCACTCACGTGGAATTCTTTGTATCGAGGAGGATTTTCTTTCGACAACAACTCGTCAATTGGTCCATAGACTTTCTCAGGAATTGCTTGAGATCCCATGAAAAAGCATGCTATGGAGATACGTGGTCCCACCCGATTAGCAACCACCCGATGATTGACACTTCTGAACTTTCCATTTGATAGAATCTGAGCCACATTGACATGACTCAAGTGTAGGGATTGAAGAAGCAATATAAACAAGAATAAACACGAGAAAGAACAATATCTATCTAACAAATACCTGCAGAAGCTCTCCTATATTTATGACTAGGCCTCCTTTTATAGGCCCAACATTGACCCATTGATCATTGTGAGCAACTTGAAGACCTCCAATTTGGTCTTGAAGAAGAACAGTTAGGAAGACAGAATCAAAGTGGCTGCTTGTTCCCAATGTCAGTTCTGGCTCCGGACATGCTGGGTAGTAGTGGTTGGCAAACTGGCATGCTTGGGCACATTCCAAGCGGTGTAGGTAGTCTGGTTTTAGTCCAAGAGCTTCTGATAGTAACTCAAAGAGAGTGTCTCCAAACTCTCTGACATGTTTTATGTACTTCAATGATGTGTCTCTACAAAATAAACAAACTGAAAAGTTGAGAATGTTTACATAGTCCTAGAATCACCCTTTAAACTTCTATATCGATGCTCCACTGTTCCAAGTGATCCACCAGTCTCCAAAGATGCCCTTGGTACATGGGAAAGATTAAGAAAGAGCAATCTCAAGATATTCTGAAAAGTAGTTTCTCTCAATCAATCAAGGCTTTTTACAATACAAATGTTTTTTTTTTTTTTTTGTCTAAAAGCTCAATATTATTTTGTGGGTGTTCAATTATGGCTATCCAAATTTAACTAAAAGAACTTTTTCAGTTGTGAAAAACTGAGAAAAGAAGCCATATATCATCATTTAGAAAAGGTAAAAAATGGATAAACATAAAAGAAATAGTAAAAACAATATATCAGAGTTTCAAATACAGGTTTATGCTATTCAGTCAACGGCATACCTGCAGACTGCAGGCAATTCTTCAGGCTTAAGTTGGCCTCTAGCCAACAAAGATATGCCAAATGTATCCCTCCAGTTTGCTGTTCTAGATTGATACAAATCATGATTGCAGATATATCTTACTTTCTTTGTTTGATCGCGTGTGTAGAACTCTTTCTTTAACTCTGGATCTTGTTCATGAAACATTCTTATCCCATTCATCGCATCATGCAGCACAGTTAATGGTATCCCATGATTCACCACCTGAAAGAAACCCCATGTCTCGGATGCAGCACAAATTTCTCTGACAATCTCCTTACGCCGATCTTCATATTGAATGCCATCAAGATCTATGACAGGCACTTCGATATTGATTTGGCTGTGATTTAACTCCTCAGCAAGTTCATCACTAGGTCGGATAAATATTTTAGGAAGTTTCACAACTCCCGCATCTACAAGTCCTTTAACACCAGCCTTGGTATCATCGAAACTTTTCAGCTCTTTCTCTCGGTTGATATCCATTAAGAATCACTGTGAGTCCCTACCTGAGCTGACTTCTCAAGAAGATAAGAAGGAGCCAAATTCGTGGATAAGGATTAAAACATGACCTCAACAACCCAGAATACTTTTTCTCAACTATTACATGCCTGACCAGTCAAAAGGGTTGGACTTGTACTAGGACAGCGAATATCAATGTTTTTTTTTTGAAATGAAGACCGATAACAATAAGAATACTAATTATATGAATACTTAATAATATATTAAGAAAAAAGAAATCTTATTAGATACACATGATAGTGATTTTATCTTTCTTCAATGAATATATTGAGTGACTACTTATTTATAGTAATATTTAAATATACTAAGAGATACCTAATAATCACACTATGATTCTTTAAAATCCTATATTTATTTGAATAATAAACTTATAATTCTTCACATAACTTTAGACTTTTTATTTTCTCCATATAATAAATATTAAATTAATTATTCCAACATTACACCCTCTTAATTTAGAATTTATTTATTTTTTAGATTTTCAATACATTTTCTTTGCTGCCAGATTCTTCAACTTCATTCATGACTTTATCAAAATTTTTTTTCAGATTTTTATAAACTTCTTACAGTCCTTTCAAGTCATTTTTGACTTCATATAATTCGCACAAGGTACACCACCCTAGGCACAACCTCAACCAAGATCTGATACCAATTTATTGGACTTAAACTAGACTAGAGAATATCAATATTTTTTTAGATGAATGTCATATAATAAGAATAAGAATATTAACTATATGAATATTCAAAAATATACTAGGAGGAGAGAAATTCTATTGAATACATATGGTGATGACTTCACATCTCTTCAATAAATACATAGGGTGACTATTTATTTATAGTAATATTTAGATATACTAAAAGATACCTAATAATCACACCATCACTTTTTCGAAATGCTTCCATTTTCAAAACAATTCAATGCCTTAAATTAATAATATTTAGACAAAAATTCTTACATTTTTTAATTAATATATTTTTCGTATTTAATAAATTATTTATTAAATTATATATTTCTATTTTTTATATTATTTGTCTTATAATTAATAATTATATATTTGATCATTTTATTTTTTTATTATAAAACTATTCTATTATTTTTATAAAATAATTAATATTTATATAAAAATTCTCATATTCTTATGTTTATATATTTGTTCATATTTTTATTTTTTATATTTTTATAAAGTATTTTATCATTTCATATTTATTTTTATTTTTTTTATTTTTATTTCCATGGAAGCATATATCCTTGACAGATAATATATGTGGGTGGGAAAAAAAAAGTAAGATAAATTGTTGTCAGCAGCTAGATCAGTCATCTGGTGAGCCTGCAGACGTTGTCCCAACAACATTGATCAATCAAACTCTGTATTATCCGATTTATAAATTTGAGAAATCGTACAATTTAAAGAGAAGGGGGATATGTCAAAATCTACGGTTGGAAGTGTAACTTAAAGTCAATAGTTACTTTGTCTTCTACAGAGACAAAATACATGATAATTGCAGAACCTATGAAGGAAGCAATTTGAAAACTATGAAGGAAGCAATTTGGATTCAAGGGTTATTTGGTGAATTGAGAGTGATACAAAAATATATCAAAGTGCATTGTGATAGAGTGCAATTCATTTGGCAAAGAATCAAGTTTATCGTGGAAAGACAAAACACATTGACGTTCGTTATCACTTCATACGGGAGATTTTGGGAGAATGTGGAGTTATAATTTAAAAAATTTTGACCTTTGAGAATCCTGTTGATTTGATAACAAAAATAGTGATTGTGATCAAATTTTAATTTTATTTGAACTTGATCAATATTATTAAAAGTTAAAAATTAAAAATTAAAAATTAAAAATTATAGACACTATTATAGATCGTAGGAGAGAGTTGTAAGGATTTTTTGCTACGGTGGAGATTTGTAAATACTTGGCAAAAAATTATGGCATGAGTAGAATCGCACGTTGAATGGTATGTGGGAATGAGATGAGTTGCATGGTTATAAGAGGGGATTTCCCTCTGGCCCGAAACCATTTAGTTGCCTCTCATTCCTTTAGCCAATTTTCTTCTCTTTTATAATATTTTATTGAATATTAATGATATATTATTCTGATAATGTCTGAGAATATAAACATAATTTATCCAATTTCGTTAAATTTTGGATTATTTCTTTATTTAATAGTTATTATTAGGTATAGTTGTAAGGATATATTGTACCATTAAATTATCTTTTTTTAAAATTTATACTAGACTGATTTTTTAGTATAATCGTTCACACGCTATTCATATCCAAGCTTCCGTAATATACACTGCATACAAGCTATCAGATCAGGTGCCCAAAATAGTAAATAAAAGCCCTGTGCTGCGCAATGCACAGTATCTTCTTCTGTGGTCAGTGTAACTTAGTTCCCCTGGGAGAGCCTTCACTTGTTAGCAAACAGTGTTCCAAACCTTATTGATCGTGTTTTATGTTGCTTGTCCTTATAGGCAATTTCATTAACTGAAGTTTCAAGATCATTTTAACATGGCACCTAAGTGAGGTCAAAATACCTTTTCTTACTTCAAATTTCATAAATTTTCCGAAATGTTCTTCCTGGAACATATACCTATCCATCCAGACTGATTCCAACAGAAGGTTATCTTAAACTAACACCACATGAAAGCCTGATTAGGGTTATGATTAATTCCTCGGTAACTCTCCCTTTCAGTATTCTGATGATTTTGAATAGAGAGTTCCAAGTGTAAGAACTTTGAATTGAGGCCTCACCTCCATCAGTAACAAACTTTTGTGCTTTTCTCACAACAGCTAAATTTTTATTGAAATAACAAAAAAAAAGTACTTTTCAAGTGACAGTTTTCATTTACATGCGTATCATATTTAGCATCCCAGATGATTTGGTAAAAATACAATGAATTTTCTCATACATTGTTTATGGGAGACTAGAGAGTAACATAAGATATAGCTAACGAACACAATATAGGAATTGCAGTATTGCAGTTAATAACAAGCATTTAGCAGATGGATGTAGAAGTCCCTACCATGTGCCACCTACATGGTGGTGGTCTGAATTTTTCTTACTTGGTAGCCTGAATCTTGAACTCATCAATGTCAGACTTGTCACCAAGCCCCCTCTTATAGAAATTCCTAACAAACTCACTCACGTGGAATTCTTTGTATCGAGGAGGATTTTCTTTCGATAACAACTCTTCAATTGGTCCATAGACTTTCTCAGGAATTGCTTGAGATCCCACGAAAAAGCATGCTATGGAGATTCGTGGTCCCACCCGATTAGCAACCACTCGATGATTGACACTTCTGAACTTTCCATTTGATAGAATCTGAGCCACATTGACATGACTCAAGCGTAGGGATTGAAGAAGCAATATAAACAAGAATAAACACTAGAAAGAACAATATGTATCTAACAAATACCTGCAGAAGCTCTCCTATATTTATGACTAGGCCTCCTTTTATAGGCCCAACATTGACCCATCGATCATTGTGAGCAACTTGAAGACCTCCAATTTGGTCTTGAAGAAGAACAGTTAGGAAGACAGGATCAAAGTGGCTGCTTGTTCCCAATGTCAGTTCTGGCTCCGGACATGCTGGGTAGTAGTGGTTGACAAACTGGCATGCTTGAGCACATTCCAAGTGGTGTAGGTAGTCTGGTTTTAGTCCAAGAGCTTCTGATAGTAACTCAAAGAGAGTATCTCCAAACTCTCTGACATGTTTTATGTACTTCAATGATGTGTCTCTACAAAATAAACAAACTGAAAAGTTGAGAATGTTTATGTAGTCCTAGAATCACTCTTTAAACTTCTATATCGATGCTCCACTGTTCCAAGTGATCCACCAGTCTCTAATGATACTCTTGGTACATGAGAAAGGTTAAAAAAGAGCAATCTCAAGATATTCTGAAAAGTAGTTTCTCTCAATCAATCATGTCTTTTCACAATACAAATGTTTTTTTTTTGTCTAAAAGCTCAATATTATTTTGTGGGTGTTCAATTATGGCTATCCAAATCTAACTAAAAGAACTTTTTCAGTTGTGAAAAAGTGAGAAAAGAAGCCAGATATCAACATTTAGAAAAGGTAAAAAAATGGATAAACATAGAAGAATCAGTAAAAAAAATATATCAAAGTTTCAAATACAGGTTTATGCTATTCAGTCAAGGGCATACCTGCAGACTGCAGGCAATTCTTCAGGCTTAAGTTGGGCTCTGGCCAACAAAGATATGCCCAATGTGTCCCTCCAGTTTGCTGTTCTAGATTGATACAAATCATGATTGCAGCTATATCTTACTTTCTTTGTTTGATCGCGTGTGTAGAACTCTTTCTTTAACTCTGGATCTTGTTCATGAAACATTCTTATCCCATGCATCGCATCATCCAGCACAGTTAATGGTATCTCATGATTCACCACCTGAAAGAAACCCCATGTCTCGGATGCAGCACAAATTTCTCTGACAATCTCCTTACGCCGATCTTCATATTGGATGCCATCAAGATCTATGACAGGCACTTCGATATTGATTTGGCTGTAATTTAACTCCTCAGCAAGTTCATCACTAGGTCGGATAAATATTTTAGGAAGTTTCACAACTCCCGCATCTACAAGTCCTTTAACACCAGCCTTGGTATCATCGAAACTTTTCAGCTCTTTCTCTCGGTTGATATCCATTAAGAATCGCTGTCAGAGTCCCCACCTGAAGCTGATTTCTCAAGAAGATAAAAAGGAGCCAAATTCCTGGATAAGGATTAAAACATGACCTCAACAACCTAGTATACTTCTCAACTATGACATGCCTGACTAGTCCAAAGTACAACGGATGAAGAAGCATCTTTGAATTATGCAATAGAAAGATACCCTTTCCCACTGATTCAATTTATAAGACCTTCTAGTAACCATAGAGGCGTGAACTGATTTCTTTCCCACCTACTAAAAGATATGATCTTTGATTTTTCCATACTTCTTGTCAGGAAAGTTGAAGATTTCCCAAGAAAGAGAGTGAGACAACCAAGGGCATATTCAAGAATTCTAGTTATATTATTATTATTATTATATATTCTTATTGTTGGAAAATTCTACCGTACTGCCGTTTATTGTTGTGGTACTATATCAGTATTAAAAAATCCCCGCTTGTAATTATATATTATATATTATATATATAATATATATACATTGTACAATGGACATATATATCATGATGGGCATAAACTTCTTAATATCGGTGTTTTCTTTTTCCGCAACGTTTTTTATAGAAAATGTTTCAACGTAATTAATATTTATATAAAAATTCTTATATTTTTTATATTTAATAAATTATTTATTTAATTATATATTTTTATTTTTTTATATTATTTATTTTATAATTAATAATTATATATCTAATCGTTTCAGTTTTTTATTATAAAACCATTCTATTATTTTTATAAAATAATTAATATTTATATAAAAATTCTTATATTTCTATCTTTATATATTTATTCATATTTTTATTTTTGTATTCTTATAAAGTATTTTAACGTTTCATATTTTTTATTTATTTTTATTTCCGTGGAAGCATATATCCTTGATAGATAATATATGTCGGTGGGAAAAAAAAGGTAAGATGAATTGTTGTCAGCAGCTAGATCAGTCATCTGGTGAGCCTGCAGACGTTGTCCCAACAACATTGATCAATCAAACTCTTTATTATCCGATTTATACATTTGAGAAATCGTACAATTTGAGAGAAGGATTATACGTCAAAATCTACTACAAGGAGCAAGATCAGAGGGGCTACACTTTATTAGATTATTGATCAACGCTCCCTCACGTGGATTTTCTCTTTTTTTTTTTTCTTTATTCAAATTATATTTTAATTAATGTGATTAAAATATTTATAAAAAAGAATAATTCTTGCATTATAATTTTTTTTATTTTTAAATTTTGAATTCAAAACTTAATTAAGAAATTTAACATTCCGTTGTTTTAGAATCAACTGGCTGAATTTTTTCTTTACGAAACTGCTGATTTTATAGCTGGAAATGCTCAATCGAAGACTTATCATTGAGCGAATGGGCAAAAATTGGCCCACTGAAAAAGCATGCAGCAGAAATTCCAGGTCCCATGCGATTTGCAACTAATCAATGACCGCTGCTTCTAAACTTGTCATTGGATATTATCTGCGTCAAGTAGATACTTTGATTCCGATATAAACAGCAGGATTAACGATAAGATTACATGTTAGGTCTCGGATCATTAGATGTATGCGACTAATTATATATTTCAACCAAATGGATCGGCTACATGAATCTGTTCTATAATTAGAGCTATATAAATGGTTAAAGAAAAAAAGAAAAAAAAAAATAGTGTCAATGACAGATGTGTGAAAAATTGCCAATGTTGATGGTGGAGTAATTTTAGTCGAAAAAAACCTGAAGAAAGTCTCCGATGCTTGCAACCAAGGCTCCTTCAATAGGTTGAACATTTGACCAGTTGGCTCTTATGAAGTACATGGAGGCCACGGATTTGGTCTTGTAGAAGGATGGTAAAAAATGGGGGATCAGAGTGGCGGCTAGCTCCCATAGTCAGGTCTGACTGAGGGCATGCTGGATAGTAATGGCAGACGAAAAGACGACCTTTTATCACATTCCATGGCTCTAAGGTAATTAGGTTTAAGCCCAAGAGCCTCAGACAGTTAGTCGAACAGAATTCCTCCCAAACTTGTAACATGATTGATGTACTCAAATAATGCATCCGTGCAAAATAGCAGCATATGGTAACCAAGAATGTCTAGATTAGAAAAAAAATACGAAAGTACTTGGCTGTTTAGGAGGATCAAAATCAAGACACTAAGAGCTGAACAAAACCAAATGATTGAGTACTTACCTACATATAGTAGGGAAATCACTGGGGTCGACTTAATTTCTTGCCTGCATAGAAATGGTCAGTGTGTCCTCCAGTTAGCAGCCCGTGACTGGTACAGATTAACATTGCTTTCAAACCTGATGTTTTGTGTGATCACGCGAGTAGAACTCTTTTTGGTCTCTGAATCCTGTTCATGAAATAATTATATCCCTCCAACCATCCCATTCAACATACTTAAGGGATCCCATGATTCAGCACCTGGAAAAATCCCCAAGTTTCAGATGCAATCCTAATGTCGTTCACAATCTCCTGATGTCTATCATTTCTGTTCTTGAAATAATTAGCGCTCCTCAGCCTGCTCCTCATGAGATCGAATGAACATTTTCGAAATGTGGACTACCCCGGCATCACCTGGAAATGTGGACACCAGCTTTGGTGTCATCAAAAGCCTTGACCTCTTGACTATGATCAGCATCCATTATGCTCCCAAAATCAAGCAGCCTACTCTGTGAGATTTTAAGGTTGATACTGGCAAGAGAACTATAGCTGCACTGTAACTCAAAAAATCCTTAAGACTGGTAAACGGACAAGCATCAGTACCTCAATAATCAAATGAAAGTCAGATTTGATTCAAGGGACTTAGAGAGAAGATGTTGGCAGGGGACAATATCATTAGATGGTTAGTTGAATTTATTAAAACACTAATTTGACACACCGCCACTGAGGACAGTAATGCAGTCAATGAAAATGACAACAGATTTAATTGTGCTAAAGAGAAAAGATGTTGCCAGTTGAAACAGGCATTAATAATGGCTACTTCAGATATTTATATAGTCCGTGTCCCTGAATGGTGGCAACACCAACAAGTTGCAGAGAAAGAAACTAAACCATCTTTATCAGTATGGAAAAAGACTTGCCAGTGAGAAGTTCTCCCACATTTATAACTAGATCACCATGGATGGAAAGAACATTGACCTTTTGTTTTTCTTGAAGAATTTGATGGCCACCAATTTGGTCTTGTAGGAGCACTGTGCGGAAATCATCAGAGACCCTAAGAGATCATATGTGCCAACAAAGATTTGCTGGTTGGGGGGGGGGGGACACAAAGATAAAGAGTTGTCAACAGCTAGATCAGTCATACAGTTAGTCTGCAGACACTCTCCCAACAACATTGATCAATCAAACTCTTTATATTCAATTCATGAATTGAGAAGTACAATTTAAATGAAAGGGAATAGTTCATTATATATTACAAGGAACATATAGTTCCCGGTGATTACACTTTATTAGATTTCTTTATCAACTCTTACTTTTTCTGAAAACTGCTGGCTTCATATTCATACCTTGAAATGCTCAACTGAAGACTTGTCACTCAGAGTACGAGAAAAAAAATTGAGCCATAAATTTACCTATACTGAATTCTCTGTAAAGAGGAGGATTTTCTTCTGATATCAACTCTATGATCGGACCATAGGGCTATTCAGATCAATATAGACTTCCACTGAAATAGCATGCAGTAGAAATTCTAGGACCATCTGCGAGTCCAGCAGATAACTTTAGATACCGCAAACAGTTGGGATGATATAACAGGTACAAGTTTAATGACTATATTGTAGTTGTTTTCAGCTTGCTCATGTAGATGAGGCTTTGCTACCATAGACTCAAGAAATCATGGAGATAATAGGTTGAAACAAACATGAAGAAGGTCACCGGTGTTTATAACTAAAGCCCCTGCAATAGATTGAACATTGACCCATTGGTTCTCATGAAGTACTTGGAGGCCACCAATTTGGTCTTGTAGAAGGATAGTAAGGAATGAAGGATCAGCGTGGTTGCTAACTCCCATAGTCTGGTTGTGGGCATGCTGGATAGTACTGGCAAACAAAATGTGACCTTCATCACAATTCCATGCCTCTGAGGTGACCAGGTTCAAGCCCAAGAGCCTCAGATGATAATTTTAGTAGAGTTCCTCCCAAATTTGTAACATGATTGATATACTCAAGCATTGCCTCCCTGCATATGTAAATTGATGAAGCAATTACACAACCTGTTGTCCATTATTCTTGATAATTTGGATCTCCTAGATATTTTGAATGATATATTTTGCGTTGAATCATGTGCAACATATACTTGGATAGTGTAGCTTATTTTTAGGTTAGAGACAGAGAACCATAAATCTAGGAATATCTAGATTACTATTGTCCAAAAGATTTGCCTTAAATGTATTTTTCTAATTTCATAATAATCAAAGACTTGAATGAAAAAACTAAGCTCCTCTTCTTCTCCATCATCTCTTTGCTCTCTCTCTCTCTCTCTCTTTTTCATTTTCTGAATAGGTAAAAAAATTATAAAAAATAATTTGGATGACTGGAAGGCTGCTAAATGTCCCATTTCAAACCGTAGTTGTGGTTCCATTTTTCACAAACAACCTACAGTGAGAACTACAAAATACTCATAGCAGAGCAATACGCATTGGAAACCAAAACAACAGGAGTATTGGGCCATTGGAGAAGGCCAATGTCAAAGCCATTAAGAGCTGAAAAAAGTATCCTGGTTTCTAAGTTCTATTCATGAAATGAGCATATGCCATCAATCATTCTATCCAACACACTTTAAGGAGATCCCATGATTCACCACCTTGAAAAACCCCATGTTTCAGATGTAGTCCAAATTTCATTCACAATCTCCACATGCTTATCAGTTCTATGGATGCCCTCAAGATATATATATGACTGGAACTTGAAGGCAGCTCTGTTGAGAATTGCACTCCTCAGCAAGCTCATCAGGCGGTCGAATGAGCATTTTGTGAATGTGCTCTATCCCAGCGTCAACAAGCCCTTAAGCTCTTCTACACGCTCAGCATCCATTAGCCTTCCAAGATCTAATTCTTTTCTATCTGAGAAGTAGATTAACAGCTTTTGCTTGAAAAATCCCTAAACTGGTAAATGTAGAATCCTTAAACCGGTAAATGTAGCATCCTAGTCACCTCAATGTATACTGGATGGTTTAGTTGATCATCACATAGTAGTCAAATGCATAAAAGGACTTACATTAGAA
This sequence comes from Dillenia suffruticosa, assembly GCA_033439265.1. Classification (NCBI taxonomy): domain Eukaryota; kingdom Viridiplantae; phylum Streptophyta; class Magnoliopsida; order Dilleniales; family Dilleniaceae; genus Dillenia; species Dillenia suffruticosa. The sequence goes on from JAVTVX010000001.1 coordinate 17,090,693, forward strand.
GAAGATGATAGCAAGGAAGAGTTGAAAATCGGCACAGACGACTCCAAACTACAAGGATAGGAATACTGGCTAATATAAAAATTAAATATAACACTACCACAACTACTGACAGAAATGATGATGATTATAGATTTGAAAAAAAAAATATTAGAAAAGATGCTTGAGCATCTGTTTGTTATCCTTGATGGTTAAGTGCTCTTATGCACACAGCATAAGCTGAAAATTGTTGTTCTTTGACATTAAAACTACAATGACTGCCTTATACAATATATTTGAGGAGTTCACCTTCCCATGGTCAAAACAACACTTGCAGATAACAATCAGACCTTACCCCAAAAAGGACCACTCTCTATCATATGTATGGACCCCCTTCAAGTTGCCGGTTGATATTTATAGCTATCCCAGATTGTTTCTAACGGGCTGAAATTGCCATTGAAAGTGGCCTACCTTAGACATTTTCCTCCCCAATCTTTATTCCTACAAAAAAAAAGTTTTATGGTCTGTTAAGATGCTGATATTTTTCTTAGAAACTCTAGCATAAATATCATTTTGTGTTTTGTTATGTTAAACTTTTGTTATTGTTGGTTAATAAATCATGGTTATGCGTTGTCCTAGTGCTACAAAGTTTCCTCGAGAAGCCTTCTTTCAGATATAAAGAAGCTGTTATACGTTTAAACATGAGATGAGAAATATCCAAAAATTTCTGGTTTTCTTCAAAACTTTTGCAGAGCATTTTCTCTTCATTTTTTTCTCATTTTCATATCTTTCAAACTCTTTAACCTCTTTTGATTGTTAAACTTTTGGCTTTAAAGTGTCCGACATGCTTTGGAGCTCCAAACATGGTTTCTCTCTCTCTCTCTCTTTCTCTCTCTCTCTCTCTCTCTCTCCTAATAACACCAGGAACCCTAGCCACTATAAGTATGAGCAGTTCGCAAAATGAAAAGAATCTACCTGAGATAGAAAGATTCAAGGTCACGGACATAATGAGGTTCAAGACCACAAAGTTGTTCAAGGAATTGAGTGGTGATTACCGCCCCTGGGGTTTACATCCAAATTGCAAACCTTGATCTACGCCTCATGCTGGTACGAGGTATTCTGCTGGTATGAGGTATTCTGGGTTGATCCACTATTCCTCATGCTTGTACAAGACTCTGTCTTCCCAATGTGTGCATGCTCAAATCTTTCACAAGATATTTACTAATTATCGCTCAGGTAAGATGCCTTATAATTTCTCTCTCATTAAGTATATTGATACATCCCACATTAATTGAAATGTGAGACTCTGATCTCATCCTTTACTTCTGTCAATTTCTTGTCATATCATGAATGTCATTGAGAAAGGATATTAAAACATGTTAAAACAATGCAAATCAAACTTCTGGCTCTCCATTTTAAAAGGTTATTGCAGAGACAATTCTCAACTAAATTGCTCTCAGAATGTGTCATAAGATCTAAAAGCCTAGTTTCTAATGGTTCAAACCAACTACGTTTAGGGCGGTATTCTCAAAGCTATCAGGTAAAGAGAGAGGCATACACAAACTATTAAATTCCAGTTTTCATGCTAATGGGTTGGACACTTTGATCAAGTTTATGAATTCAATCATCCATGCAGTCCCTCATATGATATGTCAATTTCAAGCTCTAGAAGTCTAGTTTACACATGAGAAAACGTCACTCAATTTGGAGTACAATAGAAGAAGTTATGGGCTAAAGAACAAAAGTACTGCATGCTGTCTAAAGAAAATTCAGAATTCATGAACTTCCCTAAACGATGCATATTCGAAATTCTATCCATCCATAGACTATTCTAACATCTTGAAATATATCACAAACACAATTAAAGACTCTAGTCATGGAAAAACAAGAAATATGCATAGGAAATTTTCGTAGTACTTCAAATCTTCCAAAGCCTCCTCTTTGCTTAGACTCCCTTCAAAACTAGGCATGGGCCAAACATAAAACAACCCCACCTCAGGATTTCTTCATCATAAATGAAACTAAACATGTAGGAATGTTGAACATCTTAACATCATCTCCCACCAATTAATCATTGAATTCCACAACCAGATCTCAAGTTCCTCACTTACCTTCTTCAAGACTTCTCTTGAGTTCTAGCTCTCCTTGAATTTAAACAATTTTTCTTTGCTTCTAATGGCTGGATATAGGCTATACTTCACTTTGGCTTCAAGATTTTGGGTGTTCTTGTTGGTCTTGTAAGCTTGGTAAAGGAGTCTACATATGGTGGTGAGGAAAACATGAACAATATAAGAGAAGATGATGAAGATGGTAGAGTGTGGTATAAGGAGGTGGAAACAACCTTTTATGCTTTCCCTTAGTGCCTTGTGGAGTCCTCTACACACTCAAGCTACTGATGACTTTGGGGGAGGTGCCTGTAAGCCTCAAGCATTTGTGGTATGTATTGACACAAAAAGAGAGAAAGCTTCTGTTACTGCATTCCTCCATGGCTCTTGGCCAGTAAAACCCAAAGGGACCTACATCCTAAGTCGAACCTATTTTCCCAAGTTGCTGATTTAATCTGTCATTTAGATGCTAGCGCTACATTAGCATCTTACTATACTATTTTGATTCAAAGTAAAAGTAGACAATAACATGCTACAAAATGCACAAGTGTCGGTTTTTTAAGATTGCTGAAGTGTAATTTTATTGAGCAAGCAGGCATCTATTTATACAAAAAAAAATGAAAACTGAAATTGCGGACTAGACAAACAAGATGAATGCAGACTGGACAAACAAGATGTAGCATTTACATTTAGGTGAAAATACAATAGTGGAAGACCTAACATTCCTCAAACATAAATAAGTTATACGATGGAACAGGAAATGAAGGCTTTATTTTATATATTTATCTATTTTGTTATATTTGTATTTAGTTCAACTAACAATCACATTGAGCATGCTTCTTGCCTTCAACAGAAATCCAGTCTAACGCACACCATGACTTTAACTTGCCCTTCATTCTAAACAAGGACTGGATTTCTCTCAAGCCATTGAGGTTGATGTTGACAACCTAAAATGTTCCAAGAGAGAAGTCCCAATCAAGCCTCTTTTCGGGGAAACTAGTCATATATTCTTTCATTCTGAATTCCCTGTGGATTGGAGGGTTTCCCTCGGATAACAGCTCCTTGATCTGTTCATAATATCGTGGGTTCTCCCTTTCATCAGTAGATGGACGGAAAAAGCATGGAACAGATATTCATGGTCCTATACTTTTCGACACTACTCGGTGGTTCACACTTTTGAACTTGTCATTAGAGAGTAACTGAAAATATACAAATGCATATATTCACTTGACAAGTGCAAAAGTAAAAATGAGCATAGATATTCGATAAGATAAAAATACTTGGAATAAACAGGCAATTAGGACTTGCCTGCACAAGATCTCCCAAGAATATATTTAAGACACCATGAGTAGGAGTATTGACCCATTGATTTTCATGAAGAATTTGAAGACCGCCGATATCATTTTGTAGAAGAACTGTGAGGATGCATGAATCAGAATGGCTGGTGGCACCCCAAGTTAGCGCTGGTTCTGGGTAAGCAGGGTAGTAATGACCAGCTAAATTTTGGCACTCAGCACAACCAACTTGTTTGAGGTAATCCCGTTTCAGCTCCATAGCCTCTGACAGTAATTCTAATATAGTAATTCCCAGTTTCCTCTTTTCCTTTGTGTATTGGACCATTATGTCTCTGCAAATTACTCAAGAAACTCATTAATAGCAATTCTTTGCAAGAGCAAGAAAAAAAAAATTGTTGGGCCAAGGACAGCATAAGTACTTCCAACTTGAGACAGATGGTATACAGAAAATGAAATGAATAAATTTTTAGTTACCTGCATACAATCGGTAATGATTCAGTGTCAGGTGGATTTGGAGCCTTACTGCATCCAAATGTGTCGGCCCAAAGGGCAGCTGATGTTCGGGTTGGAAAAGGATTACTATTGTAAGTGAATTTTCTTGTTGGGTCCGCGAGTACCGCTCCTTTTTCATCTCATCATCCTGCTCAAAAAATCTCAGCACCTCATTGATCATCTCATCCAAAACACTCACTGGAATTCCATGATTGACCACCTTAAAGAAACCCCATTTCTTGCTTGCGTCTCTGACTCTGCCAATTACCTCAGCACATAAAATTTGATCCTCATTGACACATTCCAGGTTGTTGGATTTAATCGCGCATGCGGAAGCGTGAATTAAATAGTTTCGGAATTTTTGGGATAAATACCTCGATAGGGCAGTCTCCAAAATCCACCGTGTCGCGATGTCCCTCGAACGGATCGCACGGTCGGATGGTGATCACGAGGTTAGTCGAATCACCACCACAGCATCACAACGCCGCAATCCTCATGTCCGGTGAATCGTCTGACGATGGGAGATTTTCCTACGCGAAAATCTCCATCCCTCACTCTTTTCTCTCTCTCTAGAGAAGTGCTATGAAACCCTAGCCATCTCCTCACATGGTTTCTTTCATGTCACATCCCGCAGAAGGAAAGAGGGCTCAATTGGGGGAGTTACCACATGAGTGGTTAATAGGGTGGTTATTGGGGATAATGAGAGTTACCCCATTATTCCCAAATTACCACAATGCCCCTCTTGGGCATATTCCAACATCTCCCACTTGCACATGAGGGCATTTCATTTCCGTCAATCACAAGATCACAACTCATGCGATCTATCACATCACCCTACTGGACTTTCATACTGGATTGGGCGTCGTGCGACCGGCGAGTACACCTGCAAGCAAAGACTCTCGATACACCTGTTAGGATGATCGAAGAGTCACTGTTAGTATAAAAATAACTCGCTATACCCCAGACTCAATGCATTTACATCCATCGAGCCACTTTCCTCATCGAAAGTGATCCCCAATCAATTTGCTCGACTATGTATTCATTATTATGTTTGAATCCCAACATGGATTAACACAATAGGTCGACCTATGAATACATAACAATGATGTAATGACTATTGGCCTTCCTTTTCCCAAACTCGAATCTATCGGTCTCAATTCAGCTGCTTTCCTAGACCTGCCCCTTAGACCTCAATTTATCTTCCGGGCCATAGGTAAACAGACTAAAGTAGCAACACTGAACCAATACTTCTAGAGACAGCCGAAAGTAATAAGGGCATAAGAGATCCCACCCAATGGATCTCAGGTCTCACACAGTGGGAACGGGGATCATGATCAAACTATCGTCTCAAATAATAGCTCCCACTATCCCATGGTCGTCTCATCACACGTGGTATGAAACACGTGCTACAGTGTTATTCCCCCATCTCTCAAAGGGCATATGTCAGATTTCTCTAACACTGTACAGGTACGGGACTCAGTCTACACATAAGACTTTACCCAGAGATCTCAGAGAGAGCAACTCAGAGACAATATCACAAATCGCAGGTGATATCTGAGATCTCAAACCTGGCTACTTACAGGCAACATGGATGTGGGTATTTCCATGCCGGTCATATCGCATATGACCTCATCCTGAACACATATCAGGGCGACTTATGTTCTAGTAGGGCTACTCTCAAAGCCTCTTACAACTAGAATCCGTCTCATCTCCGCTCACTCAGAGTCGGAGGTGGTCACTCGTGTGAGAGAGTCAACCACGCCTGCCTGACACATCTTTTATCACAAGATCACAATATATGACAACAAATGATGCAGGAAATAAATATGTGACTCATTAATGCATACATGTCATATATTGAAATAAGCATCTAAAACAGTATATAAGGAGAAATGTTAAAGTACACTAAACCCAATGATTCCTTATCTCACAAAGGAATCTCTCACAACGGGTTTTCAGAAGAGATCAGCTCTCATGCTGTATTTCAAGGTGTACTTAGATGTCACAATACCCTTCTCGGTAATATCTCTCATAGTGGTCTTCGGTATTAATGTGGCTTTACTATTATACTTAGGGTCTCATTTGTTGACAATGTCGGTCTGATTATCACAATAATCATCACTGACCTCCCACTATCTGTCACGACCCCTAAGTGTTCCAGAAAATTTCTGAAGCCAACCATTCTCATGAACTGCAATTGAGCACACTACAAGCTCAGTCTCTATCGTAAATAGAGATATACAGGTTCTCTTCTTACTACTCTAAGAAGATAAAACCTTTTGCGTTTATTCAGATCACTACTCCCAGTCAGTATCTGAATCTCAACCACAAAACGCAAATCACCTCATCCGTAACACATGGAGAGCTCTGCAGTTCAAATAAGATATTTCAGAATCCTTTTTCACTGCTCTACAGTGATCCCTTTCAGGATTCTATTAATACCTACTCACCAGATCGACTGCTAAATAAACATCTGGTCTTGTATGCCTCATCGCATACATCAAATTGTATATCACACGTGTATACCTCATCGCACACACTAGAAATGTATTTTGCACTGGAATAAGGGATTCTACTCATCTCCCTTATTTCTTTATAAATTCTAGGGCATGTGTCAAGATTCAAGTCTTTTTATCTTTAGCGATTAGAGTATCTTTTAGGTTGTCATCGCTCTTCTCGAAATGCTTAAGAATCTACCTGATGTAAAACTCTTGTTAAAGAGTCAACACCATTCTCAAGCGATCCCTATGGATCCAAAATCTGAGAATGAACTAAAACCTCATAACCATGTTACAATGGTCATTAGATACTCTCTGTTGTTCCCAGCCAACAGTATGTCACCTACATATGAGAACATCCTCATAAAGGAGTCATCGAGACGTATCATATATATGCAATAATCCTACTCGATCATTACAAAACCATAAGATATCACCTTCTCGTGAAATCTCAAGCGCCGCTGTCTAGATGATGGCTTAAGGTCGTATTTTGATTTCTAAAATCAATAGACCTTATCCACCTGATCTACTAGAACGAACCCAAATGGATGCTCCATGTAGATCGCCTCATCTAGACTTCCACTACGAAAGCGGTCTTTACGTCCTTGTGATGTGACTCTAGATACATGTTCATGACAATCGCTGAAAGATAAACGGATTGAGATAAATTGGACTATGACTCCTCGATAGTCCACCCCTCAGTCTAAGTGTAACCCTTGGTTACTAGACGGGTTCTTTATCTCTTCATCAATCCGTTAACCTTTATCTTGACTTTGAGAACCTACTCGTTCCCAATAGTCTTTCCGCCCTTAGGCAAATCAACTAGGTCCTAAACCCCGTTGATTTTCATCAATTCTTTCTCTTCATTTATGGCCTTCAATAAACGGTATTTTGCATCTTTTGCAAAACTCTCAAGAGCCTCTCGGACCGTTTTAGATTTCTCATCATCCTCTAGAGTCGCAACGAGGGTCTCACCCTCAATCGAGAAAACAATGTTTAAATACGCATTCTCGACACTCTTAAGAGGAGAGAAAAATCTTAACCTCTTGATGGATCGCTCCCACTGAGATCAAGATCCGTAGTGGATTCTTATATCCCGCCGCTGGGCTCCCCGAGCCACTAGGCTCATCCATCGCATAAAGGGTAGGGTCCAAATTGATTTCTCCTCTCTTAGGGAAATCATTCTCAAGAAATATGGTATTACGAGACTCAATCTCAATTATAGTGCCGTTCGTATTCGCCTATGAACACGTATTTTCTCGCGGGTCTAACTCACCGTGTGAATGCGAGAAATCGTGGCACAACCCCATAACATCAAGTGGCTAAGGTTAGGTTGCCTCCCTGTCCAAAGCTCAAATGGGGAACTGACTACTAGTCAGTAGTCTCGTAATACTCTTATCGAAACAGAGTCCCATGTGTAGTTTAGACGAATACTTGCGTCCTCACTCGGTTCTGAGAGTCTTTACTCTCAAATTTAACTGATTCTCAATCTCGCTTATGAACCTCCTGAAGCAGTCTAATGCCTCAGACTTATGCAAGATCAGATAAATGAACCGAAACGCATGAAAGCGTCTATAATTATCTACACAACTCCATTTCTGACTCTCATGCTCATAAGACCACAATAAAAAGAACGAAGGCATGATAGTTAACTGCAATGGAGTCCCAGCTCTCATTGTATCGCCAAATGGTTTTTTCGTCATTTTGCCGACTAGGCAAAACTCACATACGGGTAACTCGAATTTGGTCAGCGGGTCCAATAAACCTCTCACTACTAACCGATTCATCATCTCTTACCCCATGTGTCTAAGTCTACTATGTCATTCATTTACATCATCATCTACGCAATCAGATGTAAAGACAATAGTAGAACGATAAGAAACCATTACAAGGAGTAGCACCCAGTGCATACATTCCATCATGGATTAAAACCAGAATATTTCAGAAAATTGTCGTATTAAAAACAATGGAATAATTTTACGCATATCGTAGTCAATTTTAGATAAGGTACAAAATTGTAGATCCGTCGAATGCCTACAATATTGAGGACGTCATGACAAGTGTCGTTCCCTCTGACAACGACAAATGCTCTGTCCTTAACGTAAATCCTCCAAACTTAAGGATTCACCTGACGGAACTATATTTACGCACTCCTGTCTCGAGTTACGTGGTCGGTTACTCCTGATTTCAAAGGAGAGAAATCAACGAGAATTATAGTGAATGAGACAAATCTCAAACCACGTAAAGAAAAAGGATATTAATTTCTGCTCGTCACACTCACGAGCGAAATGACCAAATCTACCTCAAGCGTAGCAATTTACTTTGGTATAATCAAATTCCTTCTTCTTGCGTTCTTGTACCTCGTTGTCGGTTTTGTCGGATGATTTTTATTACCTAGATCTCGAGTCACGTTCGCTAGACTTAGCGCCGGGGAAGTCCTTACTTGACTCCTCTGAATAAGCATGACTCGAGTGTGGCCTACTCGCCTCTAGGTGCTCCTCATCGAGCTCACAATATGTACTCACGTCAACGAAAGTACAAATACTTTCGTCAAATGTGAGATAGGATTTCACGGTTTCCTATGAATCAGGTAAATAACTGGATCACATCCAGTACCTAAATTTCATCCGAAATTTACTTGTCCATATATATTAACTCGGTGATCATACTCGACATTTGTTTCATTGTATGATTAACCCTTTTCTTCTGCATCCTCACATAGGAGCCGAAGAGAGCAACACTATGCTCTTATGGGACGAGTCGAACCGACATGTCTATAGAATATGACTCGAAAAACGAGATTAAGTTATCGCGTATGCCACTGTAAGCATTGCCCTAACTTGGCAAATCTTTTATATCATACACGATAGATCTCTTTATCTCGTATATTCTGAGACGCGGTGCCCACCCTGAGGCCCATCATCTCGTGCCTCAGATTCCCGTTAGATTTTGCATCTCGAGAATAAACTGAATCTTCTGATAAAATCGCGTAGATCACATCATTCAGTTTGCTCTCCTTGCAAAAATCTAATACGACAGTTCTCAACGCATTAAGAGAGATATTTGTGACTTGGAGATACTTATTATCACATTTTTTTGTATGCCCTACGAATCATCAAAACCAAAATGACTTGAGTACGACCCCAAAGCGAGCGTATGAGTCAACGGACACCATACACCACAACTTGGAATCGCATCTTACCATTTGGACTGTGATTCGGCACACAAAAACCCACAAAAAATCACATTTATGGATGTAGGACCCCCAAAAAATTGAAAAAATTCAATTTTTAGCGACTTCACGCGCCGCCCGGGGGCCCACACGCGCCGCCACTCGCCGGCGGTGCGATCCACGCGCCGCCGCGCGCCTCCACGCGCCGGCGGTGAGCCTCCACGCGCTGCCACGCGCCTCCACGCGCTGGCAGCAGTCTGGCTCACGCGCCAGACGCGCGGCGCGGCTCATACGCGTTGCCACGCGCCAGGGCCGGCTCGGCTCACGCGCGCCCAGTCGCGGCGCGCGGCTCACGCGCCTTCACGCGCTGAGCCGTGTTGAGCCGGGTCTGACCGGGTCGGTCAACGGGTCAAGGTTGACCCGACTGACCCGGTCAACGGGTCAGGGTTGACCCGACTGACCGGTCAACGGTTTTCGAGTCCGACCCGGTCGGGTCGGTTGCGGGTCGGTCCGGGTCAGGGTCCGACCCGATCCGCTGAGCCTGCCCGTTCACGCGCCTGTGTGGCGCGTGAAGTCCACGCGCCTAGCAGACGCGCCTCCTGGCGCGTGCGAGTCACGCGCCCGCGGGTCAGGGCCGGTTCTTCTTCGCCCGACGGGTCCTGCAACGGGTTTTTCGACCCGTTTTCTGGAAAACTCGATTCCGGCTGTTGTTTCTTGCATTTTTCGACTGGAAAAAATTTGTGGGCATCCTCCAAACATCCTATACTCGATTTTAGGAGGATTTAAGCCCAAAAATGGTCGGATTCAACCACCCCAGTTGCGGCCCTCCGCGGCCATTCGGAAATCCCGGTTTCCGGCACCCAAAACTCATAATAAAAGACATAAAACAATAGATCTAGATGCAAGGAACTCATTTATATCATTTTCATGCATCGATCCGCCATCTAAGGCCACAGATCTAAGGTTTTCATGTCCGTACGGTCGCAAACTTCGACCGGACATTTCATGGCCCAAACATGCTCGGAAAATTAAACAAAAATTAGTTTTGTAATCCTTGGGCCATGGGTATTCCTACGGTGTTCTCGGATTCACGAAACTCATCCGTGATCCGGACCCCAAAATTTTAAACCCCAAAAAAAAATAATTCCGAAAATTATTTTAAATTAAATCCAACCCGCTCTGATACCAATGTTGGATTTAATCGCGCATGCGGAAGCGTGAATTAAATAGTTTCGGAATTTTTGGGATAAATACCTCGATAGGGCAGTCTCCAAAATCCACCGTGTCGCGATGTCCCTCGAACGGATCGCACGGTCGGATGGTGATCACGAGGTTAGTCGAATCACCACCACAGCATCACAACGCCGCAATCCTCATGTCCGGTGAATCGTCTGACGATGGGAGATTTTCCTACGCGAAAATCTCCATCCCTCACTCTTTTCTCTCTCTCTAGAGAAGTGCTATGAAACCCTAGCCATCTCCTCACATGGTTTCTTTCATGTCACATCCCGCAGAAGGAAAGAGGGCTCAATTGGGGGAGTTACCACATGAGTGGTTAATAGGGTGGTTATTGGGGATAATGGGAGTTACCCCGTTATTCCCAAATTACCACAATGCCCCTCTTGGGCATATTCCAACACAGGTCTATGACAGGGACAGAGAAATCAGCTTCAGAATCTGATTGCTTATATTGTTTATCTAGCGGATGAATAAAAAACCATGGGACCTTAGTTAGTCCAGCATCAACAGGTTCCTTAACGCCAAGTTTTGATTCATCGAAAGCTTTGTATTCGCTTGAACTTTCATAATGAGCTTCAAGGTCTGCATATTCCGCAGCAGCACTTGTTAGTACCATTTTCTCTCCTTACAAGATTTCTCAAAGACCCGGAAGGAGGAATGTCCAATCTTATCCAACCCTTGTGCAATTTATATTGCAAGATTTCTGCATGTTCATCAAATTGGCTTTAAACAAAAGCCTTTTGACCACCTAAACAAATCAATGTCTCAAAAACTTTCTGTATAATTGATTTTTTTTTCCTCGCGAAATGAAGAGCTGCAACTACTAGATGATGCTAATGCCATTAGTTTAAGCGAAGTTTGCTGTCCATGCCTATATTCACCAAAAAATTATTGAGTTTTATTGAGAGCCAGCTATGCAGCTAACAAATCTGATAGATGAACATTACTTACTGCACAAAAGTCAAAGCCGTTAGAGAGAGAAAATGAGAGCAGAAAATGAAAATAATAATTTTTCCAAACAAATACTCAAGGTTAGGAGATTTCAAAAGATAATTATAAATAGCATCACATAAAATTTTCAGTCTTTTTTAGAGTGACTCTCCACTTTTATTAAAGTAACTCTCCATTTTTGTTTGAATACATAATATGACCACTTATCTATAAAAATTAATAATTATTTCAGATTTTATTAGCGTGTAAGAAATATCTTAAAAAACCCCACGTGATTCTTTGAAAATCACTCCATGATTTTTTGAAATTCACTCACATGACCCTTTATTTTCTCCGTTTCATAAATTCTAAATTATTCCAACAAAAGCTTGCTATCATACTATTGAGGGTTTTTTTTTTTTTTTCATTGCTGACGAAGAACATGTTTTATTTTCTTGATAGCATGTATCCAGATTTACAAGACAAGCATTTGATTTTGGTATTGCTATTGAACAGTACTTTTGAGGCAGAATAGTTCATAGCGAGAATATTGATGTTAAATTTAATGCAACTCCAAAATGGCGCGCGGAAGCTGGAGTTCACCAAAAGCCTCCAAAGGATGCAAGTAATTGGGGATGCCGACTCTTCTCTCTCTGCCTCCCCCTTTCCCCCCTATATATATATCTATATAAGATACACACACACACACACACACACACACACACTCCCATATACATTCCCTTTACCTTCCACACATTTTGAGCAAGCTTGTTGACATGTTCAAGGCCTAAGACGATACTATAATTCTACAAGATAGAAATAAAGGCTCTACCTTAACTTGAATTCTCCCAAAATATCTCAATGCACTTTGGCAAAATAGCAAACAAAGCTCACCCTTCTCCACAAAAGCCCCAAGTGACATCCCTTGTGTAGGTGGCACCAATAGAAATCTCATAGGACATTGACATGGACATGGCACAAAGGGAGCGAAATTAATCCACCTAGGCCTTTGTGACATAACCGAAGTAGAGATCAACCACCCCTTGATATCGCAACCTAAGGCTCACAAGCCATCTCTTTCAAAACGAGTATTAGTGTCCTCAAATTTGAGAGGAACTAGGAGTGGACAATGCACTTCATGCTGCATATGCCTATGATGCACGATGTGAAAGTAGAACCCATTGTCTTCACCTTGTCTCAATTCAGAAAGCTTCCAAAAACATGAATGTCATACCTAGATTTCAACATGATTACATATAATGTTGGACACTATCATTTTGACAATTCTTCTTTTCCCGTGAAGGAGTAAAGCCAAAATCAGGAATACAATTAAACAGAACACATTTCATCAAAGTCTCAAGGCACAGAGGCCATTCCTAAAAACTTGAAATGTGATAATGTAGAGTTTTCCTCTGGTCCTTGCACATAGTTATATGTAACACACCCCTCATAAATGGTGATTTCCCGGTAGATTGGAGTATTTACCTCCGGCAACAGTTCCTTGATTTGCATGAACTCTTAGCATATACTCCTAACAAATATTTATGCTGAAAACTGTGAAATCGGTATGATTTAGAATACCTACCTGAATAATCTCTGTCTTATTCATAGGAGGTGATGTGTCTCATCTATATATACAATTAGATAGAGAAATAAATAGGAAACTAACTCCTAATTTACAGTCACAAAATAGGCCATAAAATAGGATCTAAATCAATCATTCAAAGACTATAATTATTTTTCTAAAATAAAAATTTCTAAATAATAGGAAACATTCATAAATAAATGCATCGTTCTAACACTCACTCTCAAATTAGAGTATAGATATCAATCATGTCCAACTTGGATAGGTGTTCTTCAAATCTGACTCGTGGTAAGCCTTTAGTTAAGAAATCAGCAAGTTGTCCCTTGGATGTAATGTAGGGTATACACGCAAGTCCTTCTTCAATCTTCTCTTTAATGAAATGTCTATCCACTTCTATGTATTTAGTACGGTCATGTGAGTTGGATTGTGAGCAATACTGATTGCTGACTTATTGTCATAGTACAGTAGCATAGGATTCTCACCTTGAAGTGAAAGCTCATCCATGATTTTTCTTAATCATAGAAGTTCACATATTCCTTGTGCAAGAACTCAAAGTTCAGCCTCAGCACTACTTCTTGCTACCACTGATTGCTTTTTGCTCCCCCAAGTTACTAAGTTGCCCATATAAATATACAATATCCAGTAGTAGACCTTCTATCACTAGCTGACACGGCTCAATCAGCATCAGTGAATGCCTCTATCTTCCTTGAATCATTTTTCTTGAAAAAAAGTCATTTCCCAGGAGTTCCCTTAAGATATCTCAAAATACATTAAACTGCTCTTTGATATTCCTCATAAGACTCATGCATAAATTGGCTGACCACACTGACGGTATAGGCAATATCAGATCGTGTATGAGACAGATAAATTAAACGTCTCTCCAACCTTTGATATCTACCTTTATCAACAGGGACATCTCCCTTCTTATACCCCAACTTGTGATTCTCTTCAATTGATATATCAACCGGTTTATTTCCCAGAAAACCTGTCTCTATGAGCAAGTCAATGATATATTTTCTCTGTGACACATAAATCTCTTTCTTTGATCTTGCAACTTCCATACCAAGAAAGTATTTCATAGGTCCGAGATCATTGATCTCAAATTCTTTGGCTAGAACTTTCTTCCGTCTTTCTCCTTCGGTTGTATCATCCCCTGTAAGTGGAATATCATCAACGTACACAATTAAGACTGAGATCTTCCCATCTAGAGACTTTTTGAAAAACAAAGTATGATCGGTTTGAGTTTGAGTGTAGCCATATTTCTTCACCGTCTTTGAGAAACGATCAAACCAGGTTCTAGGAGATTGTTTCAATCCATAGAGAGATTTTTTCAGTTTACAAACTGTATTAGTACCGTAGACATCTACAAAACCAGGAGGAATATCCATAAAACTTCTTCTGTCAATTCCCCGTTTAGAAAGGCATTTTTGACATCTAGTTATGAAATCTTCCGATCTAAATCAGCTACAATAGAGAGAATAACACGAATAGTGTTGAGCTTCGCTAGCAGGACAAATATTTCTTGGTAGTCTATCCTATAAGACTGTGTGAATCCTTTGCAACCAAACGAGCCTTGAACCTTTCGATTAAACCATCCGAATTATACTTCACTATGAATACCCACTTACACAACACTATTTTCTTTCCCTTCGGTATTGATACACACTCCCAAGTTCTATTTTTCTCCAGTACTTTGATCTCCTCCATAACTATTGCTCTCCATTCTGGAATACTCAATACTTCTTGAATTGACTTGGGAATTACTATATTGGTCAGATTAGTAGCAAAAGCTCGATAGGGAGGAGACAAACTGCTATAACACATGTAGTCTGAAAAACGATGAGACGTATAAATTCTTTTTCCTTTTCTAAGAGCAATAGGAATATCTAGATCCTCAATAGCTGTTGAATTACTTGGATTTTCGCAGGTAGCATGATGTGTAGGAGAGTTCTGATTTGACACATCATCAAGAACCGGTAGATCTAATGATTGCTTCTGTTCAAGTGTATGAATTCCTTCATTTTTCTTTCTTTTCCATCTCTCATAGACAAGTAATTTTGAACTTTAAATTTTCAATTCTATTTCTTTAGTGATTATAGTGGGTATTTCTTGGTCTGGAAGAGGAATAGGAGTATAAACGGGTGCTAGAAAGGGAGGAGGGTAAGAATTGATAGGGCTGATTGAGTTTGATTGGTCTAAAGGAAGAGTAGGAGTGGCAAATGTGAAACTTTCAGAGGTAGGAAATGTATCTCAAAATTGCAAAAACTCTTTTTTGTGGTCACATTCTCCCCCTAAAGTGAGTTTTTGGTGAAGTAAGGTTGATTCTCAAAGAAGGAAATATCCATACTAGCAAACATCTTCTTAGTTTTTGGATCAAAGCACTTATATCCCTTTTTTGTTGGTGAATATCTTAGGAAAACATATTTGACAGATTTTGGATCAAATTTGCTACGGTTATGGGAATTTATATGAATAAATGAGGTACACCCAAATATCGTAAGTGGTAAATTGGTAATTAGGCGATTTATTGGATAAACACTTTGAAACATTTCTAGAGGAGTCTTGTATCCTAGAACCCGGGTAGGCATCCTATTAATAAGAAATGAGGCAGTAAGAATAGTTTCCCCCAAAAAAGTTTTTGTCACATTAACAGTGAACATTAAGGATCTGGCAACCTCAAGTAAGTATTTGTTTTTCCTTTCCGCCAACCCATTTTGTTGTGGAGTATTTATGCAACTATTTTGGTGAATGATTCCCTCTCCTTGAAGAAATGCCCCAAGCATATTTTTGAAATACTCACTCCCATTGTCTGTTCTAAGAATCTGAATTTGGGTTTGAAATTGGGTTTTGACCATTGAGTGAAAGTTTTTAAAGACGTGCTCTGTTTCAGATTTTGCCTTTAAGAGATATACCTAACATAATCTAGTATGATCATCGATAAAAGTAATAAACCATCTAGCCCCCGAGAAATTTTTGATTCGTGAAGGACCCCAAATATCACTGTGTATTATTGAGAAATTGGTGGAATGTTTATATGACTGTACTAGAAAAGATACATGATGATGTTTAGAAAATTGACAAACCTCACTCTGAAAGGAAGAGAGATCTTTATTATTGAAAAGAAATGGAAATAAAATTTTCAAAGTATGGAAAGCTAGGGTGGCCGAGTCTATAGTGCCATAACATGACATTATTTTCACATAAAGAAACAGAAAAGGATTTGCAAACCAAATTTTGTCTATTTGAGTCTGTCTTATCAAGGTAGTAAAGTCCTCCACACTCTTTAGCATTGTCAATCATCTTTCCCGAAACCAATTCCTGAAATTGACATGAGAAGGAACAAAATTTAGCCACACAATTTTGATCATGCGTAAGTTTGCTAATGGATAACAGATTACATGTAAGCAAAGGAACATGAAATACAGATTTTAAGATTATATTTCTTGACAAAATAATTGACCCTTTCCTTGTTACAGTGGCTAATTAACTATCAGCAATTTTTACTTTCAAGTTACCAGCACAAAGAGTATAAGTGGAGAAGAGTGAAGAACAACCTATCATATGATCAGAGGCACTAGAATCTAGGATCCAAGAAGTTTTGTCCTCGTTTAGCACACTGAAGGTCTGAAAAAAATTACTTTTCTGTGCAATAGAGGCAGATGGAAGAGAAGTTGAATTCAGGAGTTTCATGAGACTTTCCAATTTTCTTTATTGAGGGAAACTAGAGAATTTTCGGGTGTTGATTCTTCTAAAGCCGTTTGAAGAGCTCTGCTAGTCACTTGATCAGGTTGTCCATTTTTCAAATAAGGAGGCTTTCCATGCAACTTTCAGCAAATCTCATGGTGTGACCAGGTTTTTTACCATGATCACACCAGGGGTCTGTTTCCCCTTTTATTCTGAGTATCGTTATTTCCATTTGAGGCATTAGAGAATCGATTGCTTTTCGCTATTATTGCTTTTAGCTACTAGTGCTCATGATTCCGTTTCAAAAGTCTCTCGAGCCATTTTTCAGCATAACATTCCTTCCGCTTTCCTCCCTCCGAACTTCGGAAAACATCTCCCGAGTGGACGGCAAGACCTCGTGTCCAAGAATTCTTCCACGAACCTCATCAAGATCATTATTCAGACCAGCTAAGAAAGCAAAACACGCTCTTTTTCAATTATTCTCTTAAATATGATACTGTCTTGTGAACAATGTCATTCATAATCATAAAATAAATCTAACTCCTACCCCAAGGTTCTAAGAGTATTGTAATATTGTAAAACACTTAGATTACCTTGTTTTGTATTCCGAATGTGCGTAGAAATTTCATAAATCTGAGTCGAATTTCCCAGATCTGAGAAAGTCTCCTTTGCAGCCTCCCAGATTTCTTGAGCGGTAGTAAGAAACATGTATGTCATGCTAATTTACGGTTCCATTGAATTTATCAACTAGGACATGATTAGGGCATTCTTCGATTCCCAGATCTCAATCACTTCAAGACCTTCCTTCGGTTTCTGCGTTGTTCCAATTAAAAAATCGATCTTTCCTCGTCCTCTAATAAAGAGCTTGACTGACTGGGACCATTGGAAATAATTTTCTCCATTGAGTTTGTGGATGATTGGTTAAGTAGAGAGATTATCATGGGTCAAAAGAGTGTTTTTTTAAGAAGAGTATCTCATTGAACTAGAACCAAGTGTATGATTACCCACACATGATGTGCCAGGCATGGTGGCTTGTTTTGGAAATAATAGATGAGAAATACTGCAGAAAAAAATGAGAGAGAAAAACAGCAAGAAGAATGAAAGACTATGACAAGATGATGCCAAAAACAAGCCTAAAGCTCTAATATCATGTGGAATCGGTAGACTTTAGAATATCTTGCTAAATAATCTCTATCTTATTCATAGGAGGTGATGTGTTTCATCTATATATATAATTAGATAGAGAAAAAAATAGAAAATTAACTCCTAATTTATTCCTAATTTATAGCTATAAAATAGACCATAAAATAGGATCTAAATCAATTATTCAAAGACTATAATTATTTTTTCAAAATAAACATTTCTAAATAATAGAAAACATTTCTAAGTAAATGTATCATTCCAACAAAAACACACCGTACGTATCTTTGGATTGTATGTTTTACTGCTACTCGCAGATTTACGTAACTTGTCTTTAGCGATGAGCATGCTGCATTAGCTGTTATGTATACGAACAAAAGTACAATATAATGTGAGAACATTTGTCAATTGTAACCCTGTCAATGTAATATATTTCACTTTTGCCGAAACAATTGCTAAGTGGTTTCTGTTGCCTAGCCTAGATGTTTCCCTTCCATTACCACAGAATAAAGTTCTTTAGGGGGGAAAAGAAGCATAGAAGATTTAATCAGAAAAGAATGGGGATAGTCTGCAAGCCAATTAAAAGCAAATCATGCCTATATAGATCCTCTGGGGATTTTGGCGCAATTTAGTGTAAAAGAATACCTTAATCATAAGGTGATGAGGATTAATGCATACAGAAATACAGTTCATGCAAAGAAAGCTGGCCTGCGTAAGTTCTCAGGGATTATTGACCTATTGATTTTCATTAATAATTTGTAGGCCATTGGTTTGAACACAGAAGCAGAGTTAAAATCAGCACATAAATAAATGGTGGTGCCATAACAACCTGTTTCATTTAGGTAATTCATGTTTGAGGCAGAGTACCATCACTCCTATTTCTGCGAATTGATCAAGAATATTTAAAAGCAATAAGGAATTGCCCATGTTGCCTTTACCCTATTAACGCTTGTGAGTTAGGTTAATGGAAACCCTGGTTGTCCTGAAAGGTAGTCAAAACAGCCACTGATATAGATGACAGTTTTTTAGAAGCAGCAACAGAATGTTCCGTACCATAGAGCCTCCAACCTTCAACATTTTCCTCTTCCATCTGTAATTGAACAAATGATACAATTTATAAACTGGACTCGGCTATAAATCTCAAGAATTATACACTCTGTACGCTAAGTCTCAGTAATTCATCAAGAGTTGTGTAGGCATATAGGAGATAAACACCTTAACCAAATATTTCACCTTGGCTCCTCATTGGTCCATCAAGATCAAGTGTTTAATAAACTGCATCTATGAGAAAAGACATGAGTGTATGACCACAGTGGGGAAAGGGAAGAATCAGAGAGACGTTGAGATGAAAAATAGCAGAAGAGGGAGGGAGACAACCAGAGGGCAACAAGAAAGACGAGAGGTGAGAGATATCTCAATAATTCCATGGAATATGAACTCTATTATTATTATTGTAGCTTAGTTCGATGGGTTACATGGACCTAGACAAGATATTTTCATTCAAACATACTTATGACCTTCAACACAGGTGCATTCTATAAGGCAAACCATCGTCTTTAGCATAATACTTGCCATTCATAAGCAGGACTTGAATCCCAAACTGTGAAGATGGATTCCATCAAACCATAATAAGCAAACATAAAAGAGGGAAAATATTAGCATTTCTTAAACAACTGAAGCTGATCTGGACAACTTAAATTTCTCTAACACAGGTGCCCATTCAAACTTGTTTGTGGAGAAATGTGAGACTAATTCTTGGATGGTGATTTCCCTGTAGATCGGGGGGTTTCCCTCAGATAACAGCTCCTTGATTGGCCCATAAAGTCTTGGGGTATCATCTTCTACAGTTGGACGGAAGAAGCATGGTACAGATATTCTTGGGCCTACACTTTTAGATACTACTCGGTGATTTACGCTTTTGAACTTGTCATTGGAGATAAGCTGCAAACAAACAAGTTCAACAAATTAGTTGACAAAATCTTACCACCTGTCAAGAATATATTCACATAATTTACTGCAACAGAAACATACATGGTACTGAAGTGGGACGAGTGTGTTTTTCAGAGAAAGGCAATTCATGCCCTTGCATAAATTCCGGTGTAACCCTCATGCCGTTCAGTACAATGAGCATATTAAGATAATAACACTTGAAAAGAGAAAAGTTCAGCTTGATTCACACTTGCCTGCATAAGATCTCCCAAATTCACAACTAGAGCACCATGGATGGGAGGGACATTGACCCATTGATTTTTATGGAGAATTTGGAGGCCACCTATTTCATCTTGTAGAAGGAAAGTAAGAATACCGAGATCAGTATGGTTGCCACTGCCCAAAGTTAGTTCTGGTTCTGGGCATGCAGGATGATAATGACCTTGTAAACGTACGGCCTTGGCAACATCAATTTCTTCCAAATAATCTGGTTTCAGTCCCAGAGCCTCAGATAGTAATTCCAATAGGGTAGTCGCCAATTTCATCATTTGCTTTGAGTATTCAATCATAATATCTCTGCAAGTTAATCAAGAAATTTTAATAGTAAATTTTCCAAGAAAATAAGTTGGGAAAACAACAATAGTCCTTGAAAAATCGGGCTTTAGGCAGGGTGGAGCCACAAATTTATATAAGGTGGAGAAAGTGTAAAATGCATTTGGGGTTATAATTTCAGGTGAATGGAGCATGGGGGCAGCTCCGCCCCCACCCCCGGGGCCCTTCCCTTCTCTGCAGATAGAAGCATAAATCAACCGTATAAAGTCTAAACTTGAATCATAGACACTAGTATTTAGAAGATTTAGAATACAGACCAACCTAATTCCATGCCTTATGCAGGAAATTCTATTTGGTATACATAGAATTTAAATAGAAAAAAAACATGCAAACTTTAAGTACCTACATACAGCTGGTAGTAATTCAGGATCAGGTGGATTGGGAGCCATTAAACATCCAAATAAATCCTTCCAAGTGGCAGCTGGTGCTCGGGACAGAAAAGGATTGCTACAATAAAAGAACTTCCTCCTCTGATCGCATGAATACAACTCCTTTTTTACCTCATCATCCTGCTCAAAAAATCTGCGCACCCCATTAATCATCTCATCCAAAACACTCACTGGAACTCCATGGTTGGCCACCTGAAAGAAACCCCATTTCTCACTTGCATCTCGAACTCTATCAATAATATCTGCACGTAAAATTGGACTCTCCTTAACACCTTCGAGATCTATAATAGGGATACTGAATTCAGGTTCAGAATCCGACTGCTTATATAGCTTATCTGGCTGGTGAATAAAGAACCGAGGGATTTTAGTTACCCCTGCATCTACAAGTCCCTTAACTCCAAGTTTTGAATCTTCGAAAGCTTTCACTTCACTTGCCCTGTCATAATTTGATTTGGATTCTGCAGAAACTTCAGCAGCATTTGTTAAAACCATTTGCTCTCCTCAGACCCCGAAGAGGTTATGATCTGCAGAAAACCCCAGAAAAAGTGATTCCTGATGCCACGCACCCCAGATGGATCTTATGGTTCAGCCCAGACTCTCAGCAATTTCGATGCTTGTTCGACGTATGCTGATGAAATAAAACCAAAGGCCAAAATGGAAACTTGTGGAGACCTAATCTTTCATACGCTATGTCCGTGAGGATAAGATGCAGGCAGCAGTAGACAGAATGCTGACGTGGACAGAAACAGCTGAGCTGGACAATTCTTTTACTATATTATCAGCCCCGCCTTTCTCAATAATCCATGAGTAGAAAAATAATTACTGCCATTTATTTTTTGCTCTTACGCTCATTGTAACATGGCACGGCATAACTCTCAATAACGGTGGAGACTTGAAATTTCATATGCCCCGTTTAGTTGTACCTTCCGATCAATATAAAAGGGAAATGATTATGTAATTGATGGAGCCGGGTTTCTTTCCACGAATATCTACTCTGCCTATCTGAATTGGAGTCTTGAGTCATGGAGTGATCTGGTGCTCCGTGTGGGGTGAAGCCTGCAAATACCGTCAGAGAGTGATCCAACAGATGAGACTCCTATATTCAAGTCAATAAGAGCAGTTTTAAAATATGAAAAACAGACTAAGAAGAGAAGTGTCTTAATTTTGTGTTATTGATGTGTATGTGTGTGAGGTTTTAAGAAAACATACCAAGGAAGCAACCGATTTTATGATTACATATCCGCGGTCCTCGTTGGAAAGTTCCATAAAATACCGGCGGTGTTGAAACCCTAGTTTTCTTATGAAGAGATAGTTGAGAACTTGCAAAATTATAGAATCTATAGTCAAAGGTTACTTGGAGATATGCTATCTCGTTAAAAAGAAAAGTGTTAAGAGCCTAGTTTCCTTGTAAAGAGATGATTGAGAATTAACGAAATTGTAGAAACTATAATCAAAGATTACTTGGAGATATGCTATCTCGTTAAAAAGGGGAAATCCCCCGCTATTGTGAGGGCTTTATGCCTTATGAGGAGTGCCTACTGAGGCATATTTTTTTATTTCACGAGATTTTTTTGGGAGTAGGAAAAATTCTCCTTCACATAAGGAAAATTTGAATTCACTTAAAGATTTACTTTCTTCATGAATGTCTCGAACCATGCTCATTACGTGATCAATTGAACACTTAGGAGTAAAGTGACGGAGGAGTGTGAGTATCGAGGACTAGGATAGCAGAGGAGTTATGGTTGTATTCAGTCTGATGGGCCACATTTGAGGTTCTAATCTTTTTTGGTAATGGGTTTTGGACCATACACCATCATTTGCCCCTCACTCCTTGGGTTAGGTTGAAGAGCTAGTGTTAGAAGTAGAGATAATACTTTCCTAATTTTTCCTTTTCGAGTCTAGAAGAGGAGCAGAACAGTCATAAGAGTTAAGTCATGGTTCATTAAAGGTGGTTGCTTTCACAAGATGGACAAGACGGGGAGTTAGTTATGTTATTACTACGGGAGTTGGATGGTCGATCCTCTATTTAACGGATCGTGGCTATTCCGTTTCCAAAGCATGTTGCTTCATCTACCGGTTCTGTTATTAAGGTATCGGCTATAAATGGCGAGTGCTTGCGATAAGAATTTATAGTTTGGGGGATCCATTCCAGGAGTGGTGAAAAATTAGAGCTTATAAAAATTCAAGTGAAGCAACATGACACTTGGTGACCCAAAGCCAGTATGGCTCTTAGTAGATATTTGAACTAAAGATGATAGATTTTTGTATGGTAGTTCTTTTGCATTTTTCGGATGTTATCGATTCGAGATTCCATTAATGGTAGGGACTGCCGATACGAGATGTCATCACAGCACTTGGTTACCCAAGTCCGTGATGGTTGGCTCTGGGAGTTCCTAAAGATGCCTCGCATCTTGTGGGGTTCCTATCTCCATTTTGCATTCCAAATTGGAGGGTTAGGGAATCCTTCTTTTGTGAGATCTGACGGAGACGTACGATCCCTATACCTAGTGGGCAGCAAGTTATCAATACCCCTGGTTTTAGGAGTGAAGAGAATGGAGGAGGTAGCTTCAAAATCGGCAGCTTTTCAGAGGTGTAAAGAGGATGGGAGAACTTGATATTAAGAAGAGAGCTTCTGCGTCTCTTCTGTCACGCCCCAAACCGGGATCGTGAATAGCCGCCCGTTGTCCCTGGATACCGGCTGTATTTTTACAGAAAATCGGGCAGAACCTCCCCATAAATTGGAGGTTTCCCGTGTATAATTAAACCTGTATGATCAAAATTATCCTGTACAATACACAAATGGCCATCCCGGCCTCTCCAAAATCAACAAACACCACAGCCAACATTCAGAATAACGCAAGACTATAAACAAACCTAACCACAGACCTCTACTGTCATGCCCAACTAGAGCATGAGCAGCCGCTATACCGAGCGGACCTAAGTTTATACAATGTATAACACATTTCCCAAGTAACATTCAAATACGTACAATCGCCTCAATGCAAATGAAATATGAGAGTTAAACTATACAGTTATCCCAAAATAAGTACATGGCCAACTACGGACCTCCTTGTCAAGACCTCGCAGGGTCGAAACTAAATTAGAAGTAAATCTCACCGTCAGAACACCAAATTCGCTCTAGAGCCTGTAACGCCGCTCTATCACAATCAACCTGTCTGAGGAGGGAAAAGAGAGGAGTGAATATCATGGGAAGATACTCAGTGAGTGAGGGGGATAATATCAAGCATAAATAGTGTGGGTGAACCATTGGAGTGTCAAATAACATCAATCGAAATAAAAATTCGCATTTTGCAGCAAAACATGATATGTTTAGCAAATTTGAAATCATTTAAATCAGTCACACGATAACTAGCATGTATGCATTCATTTAAAATCAAATAATATCAGAGCGAGCCAAAAATGGTCCTGGCAAAGATCAACCGTGACAAAGGGCAGGCGTATGGAGGGTTTTATTATGCATAGACTTTAAAACGCTCTCTACCCCGACGTTGGCCATGAGTTCGCTGGGGCTAACTCATCAACGTGTATAGGACCCCGCCCGGTGCTAGACGGTGGCGTCACACACGTCCTCCCCCTACGTGGGTTCAACCGGCCGCGCCTATAGCCTTTAGAATAAATGACGTTTGCGGATACCTCCTGCAGAAGCATATCTGGACAACCCGTGCCTCTACAAACACCCTTCGCAGCTACGGAATCATCATTGTATCACAAGGGCACAACGTCCCATAGTATCACAAGGGCACAACGTCCCAGGGCACAACGTCCCACAAGTAACATCACATCATCTCATAACTAGTGGGCATCCAACCCACATAGTTCATCAAAACATTTCAAATCTGCGTGCCAATACGTTTCATTGAATCATTTCAAACAGCATATCAATGCGATAGTAGAAAAGGAATTTTAAAATTTCAAGTAATGGCACAATTATTATTTCAGTTCAAACAATGGATGCATAGTTATCGTAATTATAATTCAAGACACTCCAATAATCACAAAACAGATTTAAAATTCAATGTCATATATCAGATCAATGCATATCAAAAGCATGTTTTATCAAAAATACGACAGAAAACAAGTTTTTTACTATTTTATGCAAGAGATTAGAGTCTCACTCACTGTCTACGGGAGGGAAGTCACTCCCTACTGACAAGCCAAATCGGATCTGACCGCTCGAGTCTCCAAAAGATCAACCTAAATCAGATTATCAATATTTAATATCAAATAAAAGCCAAATCAGGGATTTTCAATTTTTTTCCTTCCAAATTTATACCACCTAATTTACAAACCTTCATTATAGATTCTCGTTTCCTCATTTTCGAATCATCTGACTCACCAATGGTCAAGTTTCTAATATTTCTCATTTTTTTTTCTAATTTTCCTCAAATTTCACACATTTCAATATATTATGTAACTCTCGATCTAAATTCGACCTACTTTCGATAGAATTAATTCAAATGTTGAAAAGGTTGCATTTCTCTCACCTAGGGTTTCTCGGATTTCTGGATCTAGTTTTCGTTCACCCGTCAATCTGGTCTAAAACCTGTAATATTTACCATTTGAAACACAAGTGAGAATTTAAGTCAAATTACCAATAATTTTCGAAACCCTAGTACGTACACGAAATCGAGAATTCATTTACCTACGCAGAGGGTCACGGGTCGTCGTGGGCTCACGGGCCATGGGCCGGACTGGGCCGCGGTCCGTACTGGCCTGCGGGCTTGGACGGGCTGTCAGGCCTGGTGGGCCCGTGGGCTTGCTGGGCCTGCGGGCTGTAGTGCATGCGCAGGCACTGGTGTACGCGCGCAGGCGCTCGCGCGGGCGCACAGGCGCTGGCGCGCATGCACAGGCGCTGTCTCACGCGCACAGGCGCTGGCTCGCACACGAGCAGGGGCTAAGGCGCTCTGTGAGCAAAGGCGCGCTGCAGGGGTGCGCAGCAGGGGCGCGAGCAGGGCGTGCGTGATCAGGGCGCGCGCTTGCTGGGGGCACGTTCGCACGCTGGGGCTGGAGCGCTCGCGCTCGTGCGCTCGGGCTTGCAACGTAGCATGCTGGAGTTGGAGGGCGCATTTGGTGGCTCGATCGCATGAGGAGGCAACAATCGCGCGGAGGAATCGCGCTGTGGAGCGCTCAAGCTCGCGCGATGGTGGCAGAAGGAGGGAGTTGTTGCTGGTGGCGGCTGTTCGCGAACGGAAGCAAGATCGCACGGCGAAGCTTGTGAAGGAGATGAGATCGCGAATGATCGCGACTGCAGAAGGGAGAGTGAGCCGCGGGAGAAAGAAGAAGAAGCAAAAAAAGAAGAAGAAGAAGAAGGACGAGGAGAAGGAGGAGCCGGGAAGAACCCGCGGCGGCGGTTGCACGGCGGCGAGGGCCCGGGAGGAGAAGCGCGGTAGTGTGGAAGTGGAATCGCCGCGGAGGAGAGAGAGAGAAAGAGAGAGAGAGAGAGAGAGAGAGAGAGAGAGGAGAAAATTAGGGCTTTAAGCCCTAATTTTAATTTTCCCCTTTTTTTTATTTGGGTATTACATTCCTTTTTTATGTGAGGCCCCGCGGGATCACACTCGGAACGCAAGCCTCCATAGCCAGGTATTGTCACCACAATTCTCGCATCTATTCGACCGCACCCTGTAGGGCCTGGGCGTCGAACACGGGACCTTGTGCATTTGTCCCCCATCTTGGGAGCGCCTCTCACCAATTGGGTTGCAGCTCAATTGGTGAGAGGCGCTCCCAAGATGGGGGACAAATGCACAAGGTCCCGTGTTCGACGCCCAGGCCCTGCAGGGTGCGGTCGAATAGATGCGGGAATTGTGGTGACAATACCTGGCTATGGAGGCTTGCGTTCCGGGTGTGATCTCGCAGGACCTCACATCTTCCTTTCCCATCTTTTTGGCTACCTAACCGTCATTTTTGTAGTGACTTAGACTCTTGGATTCCAATATAATTTTTGAATTGTCGTGTAAAGATATTATTGAAAAATAAATGAAAAGAGTTTCCTTTTCATATACCTAACGTTTCTCTTGTTTGTTCTTTCTGATATGCTTGACAGTCGTTCCCTTTTCCTTCTTGTGGATTGCTTCTCTTTTTATGCCATTCTCATGGTTTGTCAGTAAGTGATTAGGGACATCCTGTAACTACATGTTAGATAGATGATGGATGTGAATTCGTGGGTAGAGATTGCACTAGGAGGGCTTGTTTGAATGGCGCCGAGAGTGTTGATGATGCCTCTGTGTTCATAGTCTCGGGCATTGTATCTTGAGAGTGCGTAGCATACCGGGCATTGCACTGAAGGCACTTGAAGACGTTGCACCTTGTGAAAATGCATAACATGTCAAGCGTTGCATTGAGAGCACTCAGAGGCATTGTGCATTGTGAAAATATATAACATGCCAAGCGTTGCGTCGAGAGTACTCGAAGGCGTTGCGTCTTGTGAAAATATACAACTTACCAGGCATTGTGCCTAGAGTACTTGGAGGCATTGCATTTTATGAAAATGTATAACGTACCAGTCATTGCGCTGAGGGTACTTGAAGGCGTTGCGCCTTGTGACAATGTATAACGTGCCAAGAGATACGCCAAGGGCACTCAGAGGCATTGTACCTTGTGAAAATGTATAACGTGCTAGTCGTTGCACTGAGAGCACTCGAAGGTGTTGTAATGAGAGGCGGTTTTGCTTTAAAGTTGGCTAACTAGAATAATCAAGATGTGCGCTCATTGCACTGAAATATTTTATTCATATTAAAGGGTCATCATGTAATAGATTTCGAAGGTAAGAGTATTTTGAAACTTATTGATGTTAGATACGCAAGTTTTCAGAGTTCCACATGCGAGGTATGATCGAACCATCTAAACTTCTGAGTCGGTATGTTCTAGGTCATTGCATTAAGCGTACTCAATATGGACCTTCCTAGTTGGGTGCGTGCTTGTCCTTGAGTAGTGGTTGTTCTGTTCTGTCCACTTTGCAGAGTACCAGATCTCCAGTCTGAACGTTTTAGACTTGACCCTTTTGTTGTAGTATTGGGTCATTTGTTGTTGATATGCTACCATTCGAGTAGATGCAGTGTCTCTTGATTCTGACAGGAGATCCAGTTGTTCCTGTAAAGTATAATCTTTTGGTTCTTTTTGATACTATTCTACTCATAAGGAGTGAATTCCTATGTCGACTGGTAGTACTACTTCTAACCCATATGTTAGGCTAAATGGTGTTTCTCTAGTGGCTCTTCTTGTTGTAGTGTGGTATGTCGATAGAATTCCATAGAGTTTATCTGCCGAGCGTCCTTTCACTTCATCCAGTGTGGTCTTAAGCCGTTGTAAAATTGTTCAGTTTATTACCTCAGCAAAGCCGTTTGATCGGGGATAGGCGACCGATGTCAACCGGTGTTGAATCTCTAGTTTGTCATAGAACTCTTTGAACTCTTTGTTGTCGAATTGTTTTCTATTGTAAGTGATCAAAGAGCGAGACAGCCCAAACCTTGTGATTATCGATGACCAGATGAACTTATGTATCCTTTGGTTGTAATCTGAACCAACAGCTTCACTTCTACCTACTTGGTGAAGTAGTCGACAGAGACAATAAAAAATTTTGGTACCCGATAGCTCAAGGGAACAGGCCAAGTATGTCTATCCCCTATTGTACAAATGGCCAAGGACTGGTACTCAGGCAGAAATCGATGGATGATTGATGGGAGACTGAGGAGAAGCGCTGGCACTTGTTACATTCCTTGACAAATGCATTTGCATCAGTTTTCATGGTGGGCTACAAGTACCCTTATCTTAAGGCTTTGTTCGCCAAGTTATTTACCCCCCGGTGATTGCTGCATATCCCCTCGTGTATTTTTCTGAGAACATAGTTCCCTTCTTCGAGAGTTAGACACTTAAGGTATGGATAAATGAAAGATTTCCTGTAGAAAACTCTATTGATGATGACGAATTGCGTAGCTTTCTGTTTGATCTTAGTCGTTTTTGTGGGCGACTTTGGCAACAGGCCATTGTTCAGATAGTTCTGTATGGGGTCTTTCTAACTCGGTGATGTATGTGTTGACAGAAATTGCTCTAATTTGTCAATACTGGGCTAACATATGTAGTTTGACTTGTGGCTACAGATTCCAAGCTAGCTAGTTTGGATAGTGTGTCAGCTCTAGCATTTTCCGATCTAGATATTTGTTGTATGTCCACCTTATGGAATCCCTATATGATTTCGTACGGCTTCACAAGATACTTCGCCATCACCAATCCCTAACCCCTAGGCACCTTCGATTTGTTTGACTATAGGCTGGCTGTCCGTGAACACCCTTATTTCTCAAGCTCCTAGTGATGCCTTGATTCGCGGCCCTGTTAGGATCGCTTCATACTCGGCATGGTTGTTGGTGGCTTTAAAATCGAAACAAAGAGCATATTCGACTTTGAAGTTATCAGGACCCATGAGAATGAGTCTAATTCCGTTTCCTAATAAGTTAGAGGATCTATCCACATGAAGCGTCCAAGGCGGTAATGC
This sequence comes from Dillenia suffruticosa, assembly GCA_033439265.1. Lineage (NCBI taxonomy): Eukaryota > Viridiplantae > Streptophyta > Magnoliopsida > Dilleniales > Dilleniaceae > Dillenia > Dillenia suffruticosa. The sequence continues at coordinate 17,120,245 of JAVTVX010000001.1, forward strand.
ATGCTCTTCCTGAAGATTGGTGGGGGTTTGTTTGTCATAGTACGAAATTGTGCACTCGAGTATGCATCAACAAGAGCTATCCCTTGATAGTGGGTCTTCGTTGATAGTCAATGTCAAATTCGCCGAGTTCAATGCTCTAGTTGATCAGCTGGCCTGAGGTATCTTCTTCTGTAAAATTTGCTTTAGCGGCTGGTCGATTAACACCACAATGATATGTGCTTAAAAGTATGGGCAAAGGCGCTGAACTGCTATGACAAGGGCAAAGGCTACCTTTTCGATAGGTTCATAGTTTATTTCTGACTCCAAAAGAACACAGCTAACATAGTATGGAACAAAGGGCATGGCTAGAGATAGAAAGATAAACATAAAGTTTCTCATCGAGAATAGGACGAGAAAGCAGCGGCAGTGATGAAAGGTATTCTTTAAGTTCATCAAAGGCAGCTTCGCATTCGGTGGTCCACGCGAACTTTTGAGATTTCTTCAGAACATCGAAATAGGGCTTGTATTTCTCCCCAATCTTGGACATGAATCAATTTAAGCCGACAATCCACCCTGTAAGGCGCTACATCTCTTTTAGTATTCTAGGTGGTGTCATATCCATGATGGCTTAGATCTTTTCCAAATTAATTTCGATCCCCCGGTTTGTGATTAAGAAGCTGAGGAATTTATACGACATAATCTCGAAAGTGCACTTTGCCAGATTGAGTGTTATGTTGTAACACTCTAAGGTTTGGAAGATTTCCTCCAGATCTGCCACATGGTGCTCTTGATGAGCATGTCATCTACATAAGTTTCTACATTCTTGCCAATTTGCTCACTGGAAAATTTGTTAACCAATCTTTAAAAGATGGCACCTGCATTGTTTAGGCCTAAAGGCATGACTTTATAACAGTAAGTGCCGAATTTTATAGTGAAGCTCATCTTCGCCTCATCCTCTGGGGCTATCCAAATTTGGTTATAACCAAAGTAGGCATCCATGAAACTTAGAAGTAGATGGCCTAAGGAGTTATCCATGAGCTTATCGATATTAAGGAGTAGATAACAGTCCTTTGGGTATACTTTGTTAAGGTCGGTGAAGTCGACGCATGTCCTCCATTTTTCATTGGCCTTCTTTACCATGATTACATTGGCTAGACATTTTGAGTATTTCATTTCTCTAATGAAACCTGTCATCAGAAGTTTGTGTACATCCTCTTAGATCGCTCGTTGGTGTTCCCGTGTAAATATTCACTTCTTCTGTTTTATAGGCTTATGGCCCAGGTCAACAATCGATCTGTGAACAATCACTGAGGGGGTGGATCCCTGACATGTCTTCGAGTGACCATGTAAAGACCTTAGAGTGACGATGGAGGCACTCAATAATGGCCTTACGCAAAGATGGGGGCAGACGGGCTCCAATTTGGATAGTTTGCACAGGGTCCTTGGTGATTGAAGTCTCTTCCACCTCTTCGGGAAGTTAGGGCCTATTTATCAGCACGAGATCGTCTCTGAACTCGGTCGTTTCTATTGAAAAGTTTTCTTTGTTCACTCTAGATGGAGGTGGTTGAGATGTAGGGTCGCAGTTGAGGGTCACAATGCTCTGTACTGTTCTAAATTTGACTTTCATGTGCATAGAACTCGGCAAGGCCTCCAGAATGTTCAAGCTAGGATGACCGATGATGACGTTATAAAGAGAAGGGGATCTGATTACACTGAGTATGACCATAGCGGTGGTATGATTGGGAGGAGTCCCAAGGTTACAAGGAGGGCTATAGTGCCTTCTGGGTATAACTAATGAATCGGAGAGTCCTTTTATTGGAACCACCTAGGGTTGTAGGTCCGTAGAGACGAAACCCATCTGTTGAAGGCCTCCCAATAAAGGAGATCACAATCCGTACCTTGTCAATGAGAACTCTCCTGACGTATATAAGCCAATCTCCGCTGTAATAACAAGAAGATCGTGGTGATCTAGTAGAACTCCGATTAGCTGCTTATCGTCAAAGCCAATAAGTGGTCTTTTCCTTTTTTGCGACATGATTACCACTATGTTGGATTAAGAGTAAGTTTCTTCTTAGTTTGTTCCCATAGACGGCGCCAATCTAATAGAGGCGGGGTTTCTCTCCATAAATACCTACTCTGCTTGTCTTAGTTGGAGTCGAGTCATGAAGTGATCCGGTGTTCTGTGTGGGATGAAGCATGCAAATACCACCGAAGAGTGCTTCAGCAGGGGAGACTACAATGCTCAAATCAATAAGAGCTATTTTAAAATATGGAAAATAGACTAAAAAGAGAGGTGTCTCGACTCTGTGTTGCCGGTGTGTTTGTGTGTGAGGTTTCAGAGAACTTACCTGGTAGGCTGCCGATATTATGATTATATATCCACGGTCCTCATTGGAAATTTTCGTAAAGCACTATGGGTGTTGAAACCCTAATTTCCTTATGGAGAGATGATTGAGAATTTCCGAGATTATAGGAGTTGTAGTCAAAAGTTTTTTAGGGATATGCTTTCTCGTTAAAAAGAGGAAAGCCCTCGCTGTTGTGGGGGTTTTATGCCTTATCAGGAGTGCCTGCCAAAACATATTTTCTTGTTCCACGAGATTGTTCTAAGAGTGGGAAAAAATCTCCTCTGCATAAGGAAAATTTGAATTCACTTAAAGATTTACTTTCTTCATGGAATCTTGAACGGTGCTCTATCACATGAGCAGTTGAACACTGAGGAGTAAAGTAACTTAGAAGCGTGAGCATCGAGGACTAGGATAGCCGAGTAGTTATGGGAGCATTCGGTTTGATGGATCTGGTTTGAGGTTCTGATCTTTTTTGGTAATGGGTTTTGGGGCATGCACCATCATTAATAAACAACTATTGATTAAGAAAATAGAAAATCAGTTTTTATTCTAATTGTAATTAAGAAAATAAAAAACAAAAGAAGAGGGTATCAATGATTTCGGTGTTGTTGATTTGGATTTGTAGAAGAAGAAGAAAAGGAGCGAGTGAAGACGGTATTGGTGCAATCAGGGGTTTTTGCTTCCTAATCGATTCTCTCTTTTTTTTTTGTATCATATATTGGACACCGTCTAATATACGGGACTTTACCTTGACTAATCTAAACCGACCGTTACGATGACTCCTTTCGGATGGCGGGTCTCCCAACGGGGAACGTTCCATACACATGAATAACCCGATACTCTCAGCGGGAGTCAAATTTCGGTCATATTTAAAGGTAGTCAATCTCATATCCAGTTGAACCAACCCACGTTGGTAATCGATTTTCTCTCTGCTTCCATCGTTGCATTCGCCAAATCTCCCACACAGATATCTGTAGGAGCAGATATGTGAATTGCTTACGAAGAAAGAACTAAAGGTGTTGAGAGAGAAAGAGAGTCTGCGTTGAAGAAGTAGATTGGGTCTGGCGCCATTGTCGGTGAAATTAAAAAATCAAGAGAGAGAGAGAGAGAGATCACGAGTTCGTTGGTGCAGGGTATATCAGAACCATTCGTTGAACTGAATTGAATTGATACACCTGACTTCAACCACGCCCATTTTGATATGGGCTAACTGGTCGGCCCAGATTTTCCATTGGCCTGGCTTGGATTGCTATTTATCGTAAATAAAATAATTCTGTTATGTTCACTTTTCTTTTCTTTTTTTGGTAAAGTGGGATAAGTGGGATAAGTGGGATAAGTGGGATAAGTGTTGGTACAAAATCTCCTTCCTCCTACAAAACTCTTGACTCAAAAACACCATTCAAAAGCAACCTTAGCGTTTTGTTTGAGTAATAAGCCAGAAAAACAAAAATACAATAAAATTTATTATATTTAAATTATAGAAACACAGATAAAGTTAGAAGTTGTTTTTTTCTGTGACACAAATTGAGTTAATTTATGTAATTCACTCATAGTTATTAAATTCAACCCATAAATTGTTTGTATATCTTAAAATTAATGATTCAACCGATTAAATCATAGTTGAAAATCTACCCACTATTTACCAACATTTTTGTATAGATGGACCACATAAATAGCCTAATTTATGAATCAATCTGTATAATGTATAGATTGAGAGTCCACCTGTTATTGACTTGTGAATTTATATGAATTAACTGTATAAACGGTTCAATTCATAAATCAACTAGTAGAATATATGGGTTCACGACTGACTCATTCCGATAGATGGGGTGATCCATGTTTAATCACTATGAATTTACTTTTACGATGGACACGTAAGATGAAAACAGGGATAGAAAATTTAATAAACAATTTTTTTTTCATTTTTATCCTCTCCTTTTTATTTTGTATTCCAAACAAACATTACTTTAGACACCAACGGTTGGTGGTGTAGAGGGGTAATGACATCTTCGTCACTTAACCATACAGGGGTTCAAACCTTGACATGGGCATGGAGAACCCTCTATTGGGAGACCCGTCCCATGATAGTTCAGTCCTATAGTCGGTCGGTTTAGATTAATCGAAGCAAAATCTTATATGCTAAATAGTGGTCTGGCCATAAGGACAAAACAAGAAAAAAAAAAAAAAAAAAAAAAACATTACTTTAGACATCAACCATCGTAATATTTAGCAATGTACTTTAAATGCTAGTTTGAGCTTCATTAGTGCTAAAAAAAAGTCCGGAGGGTCATGGTTGGAGTACATATTTACCTGACAGCGGATGCCGCCCAAGCCTTCACATGTACATGCCAGAGAGATGCACTAGGAAACATTGTTGCAGATTTTCATGTCGTTACTCTAAACCAAGCTTCACAGGCACATGCTTGCAACTTGGCCGCCTATAGAATTCTGGACAGGCCTGGGAAGATAAAAATAATATGTTTTCACGCTTGATTTTTGATTGCCGAGAGGACATGCTTTGTTCTCTTGTTGGTTTCAAACCAGAAGTGAATGAAGAGCATTGACAATTTACCATTGGCAATAACTGCGAGATAAGTGATAGAAAAGAGTTTAATGTGCTGGGAACCCCACGTACTGTATGTCAGCATATTCCAAACCCCATAGCACAAGAAGAATAATTTTGGTGGGATCTTTTCATTTTTATTTCAACAGAGGGCCAACCATAGAACCTAAAGAAACCATATATCTATTTAATCATATTGCACATCACCTAAGATATTTAAAAGTTTTAGTGGAGGTTGCCCCCAATCTCCCATGCCCTGTAACAGGCAGAAAAAGCAACCCAAAATACCACAGCCAAACAAAAGCAGAACCAGTACTAGATCCATCAAAAAGGACAATGGCCAAACCAGACACAACAAAGAGCATGGTAAAGCAAAGACCAAACCAGAGCTCCCAGCAACATGAAGGATAAAACTGATACACAAAAGAGCCAGGGGCTCTAACCACAACTCCACTGAAGAGAACAATGGATAAAACTGAAATCCAAAACTATCACAAGGGATTAGACTAAGCATTAACTCAACAAAACGAATTAGGACTGATGATTTGCTCTTCTTCTATAATATCATGCAAAGCTCAATCAATTTTGCATCACTAACTAATCCAAACTGCAGCCAAATATTACATGTTGCTATAGCTTCTTCAATGATTCTCTCACTCCATAATAACACTCAGTGATGACTTTCTCTTACCACTCTTCTGAGATCTTCTGCCTGGAAATTTTGAGACCTTGCCTTCATGCTCTTCCAGCAATCTCCTTTTCTTGATTTTCTTTTCTTTTCGTCTTGAAGGTCTTAGGATGTGGACAAGCAGCATAGGCCTTTTTTCATGATAGGCAAAGACAAGAGGGTCTCATCTTCTTCACATTCAGGATGGATCTACGTAGCTTCAACATAAGACAGAATCAGAAACTGAGCTGTTCTATCCTTGGAGGGCCTAGAGAGGTCCACAGGACATGAGACTGGAAAAATAGTACTAACTAAAGGGTCTTCCACCAAAGACATTCCTTCCAAATGACCAGACTCTTCAATGCCATTGCCTACAACTTTCAGGCCAACAGCACCATCACAGAAGAAGGCAACAGCATGAGTGATAAGCTGCATGAGTTTTCAAGCCATTTGAACTGATCCCACAATTTAAAATGCTTGAATGGAGAGGTCATATCACGCTGTGTAAAAATATGTGAGATAATCTTTATTTCTGATCCCCCTGTAGTTGGGGATTTTTCCTCAGATAACGCATTGTCATTAGTGAGAAGCATGTTATCCTTTTGAGCCTGTATTTCGGCTAATAATCAATGATTACTCTTGAACTTGTCATAAGTGAAAAGCTGCAAATAAGGGTATAGTAACTTTTGATGAGAATTTCCACCCTAGCTAGTATACATGCAGATTAACTTGCTACTACAACAAAAGTCAACCTGGTCTATGCGCAGGAGTGGGATGAATCTGCTTAATAATAAAACAATGTGCACTTCAACATTACTTGAACAGAAAAACAAAATTCAGATATATGAAAACTAGCCTGAGAAAGATTTCCAAAGTCTATAACTAAAGGGCCAGTGCCGGGAGGAACACTGACTCGTTGAGATGAATTTCAAGGCTGCCAATTTCATCCAGTAGAAGCAGAGTGAAGGAAACCTGGGTCACCATGGCTGAGGATGCCCAGAGTTAGTTCTGCTTGAGGGCAAGCTGGTTGGTTCAAACCATGCAAACAAAGGCCCTTGGCTCAGTCAATTTCTTCCAAGTAATCTGGTATCAGCCCCAAACGCTCTCATGGTAATTCTAATATGGTAACTGCCAATTTCATCATTTTCTTTGAGTAGTCAATAATTATGTCTCTGCAAATTAATCAAGAAAGTGCTAAAGCATTTCTTGGGATAATAATTCAAAACAAGCACATAAGGGAACACGGTGAAAGCAAAAAGACCTATCTAACAATTACCTTTCCTTTCATTAATTTTATGAAGATAAAAGCATATATCAAGAATCTAAACAACAATATGCATTAGAATTTAGAACATTTACAATGCCAACCAATTGATGGCAGGGGATTTTGCTTCTACACGTAAACTCAAGTTGCAGATAAATGAGATACAGAGACTGAAAGGACTAAATCTTAAATACCTGCTCACAGCGAGTAATAATTCAGGCTCAGGTGGATCTGGAGCCATAAGACATCCAAATATATCCATCAATTTGGCAGCTTGAGCTTGGAACAGAAAAGGAGTTCTGTAACAATAGAACATTGTAGTTAGATCATGCCAATAAAGCTCTTTCTTCACCTTATCATTCTGATAAAAAATTTTGTGTGCCCTATTGATCATGCATGACACTCACTGGGATTCCAGGATTGACCACCTGCAAGAATCCCAATTTCTAGCTTGCATCTAAGACTTGTCAATAATCTCTGCACATAACACTGGATTCCCATTGAGATACTCACTGATGACAGCGACACTGGAATCAGTTAATATTCTACCAGATAGAGCTTCTCTGGCCGACAAGCAAAAAACCATGGGATCTTAGTTACTCCAACATCCACAACTCCCCTCACCCTGAATTTTCAGTCATCAAAAGCTTTCAACTTACTCAGCCATAAACTACTTCAAGTACTCCTCACAAGATTTTCACAATACAAGGACTGGATCTGTTTTCACAAGAAGGGAAATCCAATGCAACACCTTCCGAAAGTGCAGGATCACGGAGTTCCACAGTTATTTTTACCTAAGGACAGATGCAATGGCCATTATTTATGTATGTGTAGGATCTTGGAGTTCCATATGATATTAGTAAGCCAAGGCTGACAAAACTGATAAATAAACCCAAAAAAAAATGATAATGGCACCTGGTCTATTATGTTTTTCCCTCATTGCTTTTTGATTCATGACACAAGTTTGGTTATTTTCACTGTAAGAATACGGTGTTGCCCTTGACACTGATTTTCAGGTAGAAAAATTCATGAAGGGATATACTTGTAGAATTTTAGGGTCCTCAAGAAGCCACTCTCCTTTGCCACCCCTTCCAAGCAGATCTTGTTTATGGTAAATTATGGCGTTGTAAGAGAGTCCATGCATCTAGGTATCATCTTATGCTTCATGAGGCAGAAAACAAATACAATAAGTAGCACGTGGAACTAGAATCACACCATAAGTTGGAGTAAAAAAGTTAATGTAAAGCTCTTCCGCAGTTAAAATTACAGAATATCAAAAACTTCATCTATCATACCCACATACAAATTTCTGAGCTTCTGCAATCCAAAATAAGCTAAAGTAAATTGATCATATAAGTAAAGATAAACATATCACCAAAAGCAAGAAATTTGGATTCTGGCTGCCAATTAAGCTGTCAGAACAGAATCCAGCTAAATTTAGCTTTTACATAGGTAGGGGCAGAGCCAGACATTCCTCATGGTGGGCAACAACTGAACACCACAATCTTCAAGAATTAAATTTGAAGACAATGTTTCTGCAAATAAAATTATATCTAAAACTAATAGACCACCGAGAATGTTCCTTCCCACAGAGAAAAATATACACCCTACTTTTCAAGCCTATTTTACATTTTCCTCTAGCGACCGGGTTGACAAACTATTCTTTAGAACTTTTTGTCCCATATATGGACATTCTCCTTTGGAATTCGACATGAAGTTGAAGAACCAACACTCTCCTTTGGTTAAGGAACATTGTGGCTCTACCTAGTGGAATTTATGGCCACAAAATTGACTAGCTACTTTAGTATGTGAAGGCTATATTAAATTAACCTACAATGATAAAATGAAAAATTAATGTCATGTGAGAGGAATGCATCCAATTTGTGGAGAGGAAAAAGAAGGGTCCTGACATTAAACTTGGAAAGAGGAGTGGAATTAGATATGTAGCATACTTATGTGAAGATCAACCAATAAAAAAGAACAAGGAAAACAAATACCTTAATTAGCATCCATGTGACAATGATTGAGAAGAGATAAGGATTTTCAACTAATAATCACACAAAACATTCTCCTGAACATCAACAATACACACAAAATACAGCTTATGAAGAATATCATACCCTTCGTCCTTAAGTGGCACTTGGTCTCTCCACTATAGAGAGGATGCCCTCAACTTACAATCAGAATTCTCAAGCCATTGAAGCTGATCCTGACAACTTAAAATAATCTAGTATAGGGGTCCCATCAAGCTCCCTTGTGAAGTAACGAGTGATTAATTCTTCAATGGTGATTTCCCTGTAGACTGGTGGTTTTATCTTGGATAACAGCTCCTTGATTGGCCCATAACGCCTTGCACTATCTTCTTGATCAATAGTTGGACGGAAGAAGGATGGTACAGATATTCTTGGACCTACACTTTTGGACAATACTCGGTGGTTTGCACTTTTAAATTTGTCATTAGAAAGAAGCTGCAGATAACAAAGTGTAGAATATCATTTGACAAGATTTACAACATAGCAATGTGCATGCTCTTGCATAGCTCTCCAAAGGACATATGTGCATTTTTCGTGAAAAATGAGTAAATCAAATAAGGACACTTGAGTGGAAAAAATGTTTAGGTGATTATGACTTGGCCGCAGAAGATCTCCCAAGTTTACTGTTAAAGCACCGTGGATGGGTAGAACATCGACCCAATGATTCTCATGAAGAAATTGAAGGCCGCCAATTTCATTTTGTAGAAGCACAGTAAGGACACATATATCAGTATGGCTAGAGGCCCCTAAAGCTAGCTCAGGCTCTGGGCAAGCGGGGTAGTAGTGCCCAACGAGGCTTTGTTCTTCAGCACAACCAATTTCTTTCAGGTAATCGTTTTTCAGTCCCAGAGCCTCAGAGAGCAATTCAAATATGGTAATTGCCAATTTCATCACTTGCTTTGAATATTCAATCATTATATCCCTGCAAGTTAAGTAAGAAAATTGTAATAGCAAATCTTTTGCAAAAAAGAGAATAGGGACCAAGAACAGCCCAGGTACTCACTAAAGTAGGACATTTGGGAAGAGGGAGGATGACCAAGACATTTCATGCCTTTGAAGTACCTGCATACAGATGGTATCAATTCAGGATCAATTGGCTCTGGAGCCATAGGACACGCAACTGTGTCGCACCAAATGCCAGCTGGTGTTGAAGATGGAAAAGGATTACTAGTGTAAAAGAATTTTCGGGTGGGATCGCGCGAATAGAGCTCTTTCTTAACCTCACCATCCAGGTCAAAAAATCGAAGCACCCCATTGATCATTTCATCCAAAACAGTCTCTGGAATTCCATGATTGATCACCTGAAAGAATCCCCATTTCTCACTTGCATCTCGGACTCTATCAGCGATCTCTGCGCGCAAAACTGGATCCTCATTAATGCCTTTCAAATCTATGATAGGGGTAGCGGAATCAGCTTCAGAAGACAGCATATAAAGCCTGTCTGGCTGATGAACAAAAAGCCATGGGACCTTCGTTATTCCAGCATCCACAAGTCCCTTAACCCCAAGTCTTGAGCCACTAAGGCTTTCAATTTACTTGTTCGGTCATAATCTTCTTCGAGCCCTGAATGAATTTCAACAGAATTTGTTAATACCATTCTATCCTCACAAAGATCGGACTGGTTTTACGAGAAGGGCTAAACGCTAGAATGATCTGAACTTGGACGAGTAATTTAACAAATGGAGTGTCATGGCACAAAAATTTTATATATTTCGAAAAATATTGAGCAAACTATTTTTTACTATTCATTTTAAATCTACTATTCTTTTATATGTTGTAAAATTATGAAATTGATTGGATGAAAGAAAAAAGAAAAAACTAATCTTGGGTATTAAAAAAATATACAACAATAACAATACGATTTTTAAACCCAAATCTGAGTCTTAAAAAAATATATCTGTAGTAATTATAAATTTCACTGAATTTTATTTTTTCTTTTTATATTTTAACATTTTATAATTTATTTTTATTTTTATATTATTTTAATATTTAATAATTCTCGTATTATTCCTAATATTACATAGACTAAAAGCACATTAATACATTATACGAGTTTTAGGCCCAACAAGGAAGATGAGCCATAGGCCCATCAAGACGTGTTGTTCACATGAACGCACCCCTCCCGATCAATGTCCAATGACCAAACATAGTTGAATCTCCTCGATATTCAATACTCGGTGAGTTTGGAGTAATATTCATTTCTTCATAAAGTACGAGAACAAAATCTTGTAATAAAGAAAAAAAAATTCAAATTTTCTTCGATAAAGAAAGCAATCTCCTTGTAAGTTTTAATTTCCTTCACTTGTCTTCAAAGGAATAGCTTAGTGGTCACAATTCCTCTCCCCCAACCTGATGATCTCGGATTCAAATCTCAATATAACAAAAAAAAATCCCTCCACTTGGTAAGACTTCGTATCTTCTAAGATTTCATTAAATTCCAAGATGAAAACTAGGATTTTAGTACCTCGAATGCATACAGGACTCGTACGAGCAATCCTTAGTGGTCACAATTTTTCTCCCCCAACCTAATGATCTCAGGTTCAACTCTCAATATAACAAAAAAAAATTCCTCCACTTGGTAAGACTTCGTATCTTCTAAGATTTCATTAAATTCCCATAAATTTTGGAACCCTTACAAGAAAATTAGGGTTTTAGCACCCGAATGCATACAGAACTCATACGAGCAACCTATATAGATATATATGACCTTTACTCGACTGACCAGATAAGTCCCTCCAACCCTCAAAACTGACACGGAGCACACAAGAGCACACAGGGCTCTCTCTCTCTCTCTCTCTCTCTCTCTCTCTCTCTCTCTCTCTCTCTCTCTCTCTCATTTGCAACTCTCATTGATTAGGATCTCCAACCGATCAGTCATCCCTAGCAGAGCCATCATCTACAGAGTGTGGACCCACCTCCAACAATTCCTATAACAATGGTGTGCTTATAGTGCCCATAGACATTAAGGAGCGGTGAACTAAAGGAGTAACTTCTGCAATTCCTCAGGTTTTGGAGAATTAGGAAACATAGGGCATATAAAGGTATCCCTCCTACTAGCGGCTGCAACTCTGAACAGATCGATGTTGGTCGAACTTCCTCTTTGGATCATCATGGGAATAGAACTGTTTCTTTTTTTTTTTTTTTTTTTTGTTCATATTAAGGTAACTCGAGTTTATTACATGAGGAGGGGGAATGTGTCACTTGAACCAAAGTTCATTGGCGAATAGAACTGTTTCTTCACCTATGTATCTTGCTCAAAAAACCTTCTGACCCTATCAATCATCTCATCCAACACTTTTTGTGGGATCCCATGATTCACCACCTGAAAGAAACCCCACTTTTCACAAGCATGCTTAACTTCTTGGACAACCTTGGCTCGCGAAATCTCGTCTTTGTTAACATTTTTGAGGTCTATGATTGGCATACTCAATTCTTTTCACCCAAAAAAAAAAAAAAAAATCCTCAATTCTGTTGGACTCAAGGAAAATGCATCTTCTCCAGGCTTGTCATTGTTTTGGATGAATATCTGTGGGAGCTTCGTTATTCCGGCATCTACAAGTCCCTTCACCTCAATTTTGGATTCATTGAAAGATTTCACTTCGCTTTCTCGATCATCATCCGATTGATGAGATTGTGATAGAACTCCATCCGAGATTGTGACAACCATGCTGTGCGTTTTCACTTGTGAGAGAGTGAAATGTATTTGGCTATTTTTGACGTGATACAATTGTGCCTTTCTCAGAGAATCGTATAGAGCTGTGTAATGAATAATGCAGAACAAAAGACTACCACAATAATTGTACTATCTTAGAGGTAGGAGGAGACCAAGGCCACAACATTTTCTAAGATCATTGCCATCATTAGAAACAAACTGTGAAATGGTATATTAAATTTTTTAATTAATTTTTAAGTTCAAAATTTGGAATAAAAAATTTTATATCATAAAAGTCATTCCCTAAAAAAGACATTTAAATCGAATTAATCAAAATATAATTCTAAATACCCGTATGGAAACCAAAAAATCAACTTTAGAAACAATGAAAATCACATGTAACCATGTGACGCGGCAAAATACTGGGGTAAAAGATTAGTGCTAAACTGTATTCTAAAAATTAAAAAAAAATAATAATCTAAAAACTTTTAGAAAGATACAAAAAAAATTAAAATCAATTGAATTAATTAAAAATGATGGACTTTATTTATATTGTGAAAATATAATATACATGTACTAAAATTAACAAACTTATTAAGTAAATAATTTTTAAAATAAAAAGAAAATTCAAAAATTAAATTACTCAGTAAAAATTAATTCTCGAAAAGCAAAAACTTTTCGACTAACAATCCTCAATTCCAAAATAATAAAGAATCATCCGGGTCCCCCTCCTCACTCTGGATCTATTTGATAACAAGCGTTGGACATACTCTCTCTGCAGACTTTATCTTGGCGTCCACTTATTCTAAAAAACTTATCATTTTGATGTATATTGGATATTGCACTAATACTTCAAGGATAAAACATCATTCATGTAATGTTGAAATCAAACACCTTCTCTGGATGCATTGCTTCTACCTCTTGTAATGACAAAAGATTTTGCAAATTCGTGGAATTGTCATGTCATTATTCCATATTAAATATCTATGTTTGTGTTTCATAACTTTCCATTTTTCATGTACAGGAAATATCTTTTGGTTGACTAATGTCGGGAACTGACGTCTCTTAACCATAGTCGGGAGTTCAATTCCCAATGAAAACAGAAAAATCAATGCTAAGAGACATGCCTCTCAATTGGACCCTGCAAGCGGTCGATCCAGATTAATCAGAGCAAAACTCTAGATACTGGATTGATGATTTAGCCATAATATAAAAAAAATATATATATCTTTTAGTTGAAAGTACAAGGCATTTCTTGTGATAGTGAGAAACCATAAATGGTGAATTCCCACAAGGAAAGTGTGGGGACGCGAACACGTTGGCGGTGCATGTGATTCGTTAATGTCGCTATATATGGCTGTGAGGGGCCGGCTGGACAAGCTACCTTACCCCAAGGGGCTGTAAGGCAAGCCAAGCAGCTTGAGCTGTATCTGAGTATTACTTGTCAAAATCCCAACAAAATCTCGGCTATGCAACTAATTCAAAAACTTTGGTGGGATATGAATGATCTGAGAGAGTAGTACTTATACCAACAAGATATAGTTCAGCTTGTAACATATTCTTTCTGTTTAGACATCTTGAATTCAATTCTCTCTAAAGTATTAAAAAAAAAAGGATTAGACATAATGGGAAATTAAATATATATTTTGTAATGGGTGGAAAGTGTAAAAATATTGCCCAAAAGTAGCCGTGTCATGGTTTTAGCCCGTTGATTAGGATTGCAAAAGTGACGATTTTGGTTCCATGGTTAGAGGAACATGTTTACCTTGCTTCTACGACATTTGTGACTGGGACGGACATGCTCACCTTGCTTCTTCCTTTTTTGTTTTTTTGAATGTTTGGTTACATGCTTTTAGATCCAATTTCAAAATTGTTTCTTTCAGTTCTTTGAAAGAAGAAATTGAAACTAGAACCTTCACTTTCAAATTCTGTTCCGATTCAAAAATAGGAAGTCTTGCCTTGTTCTAGTTTTAGTTCCGGTTTCTACCCATTGAATTTCCAGTTCTTATAAAAATATTTAAAAAGACACTTCCTTGAAAATTTAAGATTTTGAACTCAAATAAATAACAAAAATTTGAACTTACAACTTTTTTTTTAATAAACCATCTGTATTTAGTAATTATATTAAATTCAACTAAATTTAATTAGATTCAAATTAAAATTTATGTTTTATTATACATAAAATTCGAATTCAAAAATTTACTTAAAAAAAATCCCAAGGACCGGCCACTGAGCTCACAACTATAAAAATAAAAGATTCATAATAAGCCTAGTTTAACGCAACTTAACCCCACCTAGGCAACCCAACCCACACGAGGTTGTGCCCACCCAGTGAACAGACAGTGCCTCAACAAAAGTATGTTCACCCCAAGCCTATCATTTTTCTTTACTAAGAATTTCAGTACATGATCCTTGGATCTAGAAAATGCACTCACATTGTTCTAATTAGACTTGCCAGACCTAAATCAGCTGCCATTTCCATAGCTCCTGATATTACTAGTATACATCAGCACTTAGCAAGAATCTCACTGGGATTCAAATATCATTCAAATATATAAAACCTTTGTTAAAACATGGATGCTACAACGTGCTTTGGTTTATCTAAACATTTATTACAACTCTTAATACAACATCGTCCATACTCCAAATTACCGCCTCGGACATGCATACTGTCGGATCCTAATAAACACTAATTGATCTCCACACTAGAGCCTTATTTTATTACATTTCCATAGTATATAGATAGCACACAACACTATCAAGTGCAGAATTACACCTTCTGCAAGCCATTTGCAGAAGATGAATTTGACAGCTTAAACTTTTCGAGTGCACGAATGCCATCAAGGCCTTTGGCGTAGAAGTGTGTCATGAACTCTTTCTCAGTGGTTTCCCTATAAATTGGAGGGTTCTCTTCTGATAAAAGCTCCTTAATTGGTCCATACACCTTAGGGTTAGGATCTAATTGAGAGCATGCTCTAAAAAAAACAGGCACCGAAATTCTCGGGCCTGCCTTTTGTGCGATAACTCTGTGCTTGACGCTTTGAAATTTATCGTTGGTGATGAGCTGCAGAAAGAAGACAGAAACAAAATGATCAACTCACAGTCCACATTTTGTTGCATTATGTTAACCAATTGTTGCCCCTCATGGAAATTAACATAAGCTTAGATGTAGCAGAATCGAATAAAAAATATATAATAAAATAAATATAGACAGAGCGACTAGTTTTTGTTGTTCTTTTTAGACATTACCGTTGAGATCTCCACCTGTTGTGAAATATTTAATTTAAGTTATAATTTCTACTCTCAGAGAAAATCTACCACCATACCCTCATGTAGTGATCGATAGGCCACAAACCAAAACCAAGACACTTGATTAATTACAACGTATGCACATTGAAACAAGATCAATAGCAGGAAGCTAAACAAAATTTCGAATGGATCAATTGCAATCCAATGCAAATGCAGTCCTTCAAGGATGATGATTTTCTCTCTCTTCTCTTGATAAGTTTGAAGTTTAGGAGGTTTCACATGCAAGGCCTTTCGATTTAAAGTGAGGAGACATGACAGAAAACAGCTAAAAAGAAAAGGATATGCATGATTATATAACACTTGCCTGTAAAAGATCCCCAACATTGGCTACTAAAGCACCACGAACCGGAGGAACATCGATCCACTGATCTTGATTGAGCACTTGGAGGCCACCAATATCGTCTTGTAGGAGGAGAGTCAAGAAGCCAGCATCAGTATGGTTGGTGATGCCCCATGTTGATTCTGGCTCTGGACATGCAGGGTAGTAACTACCGAGAAAAAGAAGACCTCTTGCACAATCCAATTCCGTCAGGTAGTTGGAGGGAAGACCAAGACTCTCTGACATTAATTCTAATATGGTATGCGCAACCGCCATCAAGTGCGTCGAGGATTCAATCATCATATCTCTGCAAATTGATTAAGTGCATAGTGATTAGTACATCACATCATCGAGTGTGATTTGGTAATGAACAAACGAGAAGACAACTTTGGCCCAGTACATTTAAAAGTCACAAGTAGCTTCTTCCAACATCAAAATTACTAGGTGGAAATACAAAAGAATGAAATTTAGACCTTATGTTGTTCCAATATTCGTGTCATTCAACAATTGTAATTAAGAGACAAGCAGAGAGTGATCATTTGTCATTACAAAAATTATCATTGAGGGATTGACAAAATGTATCACAATGTTAATCCCTTTTAAGGTTAATAGTTTTATCAGTAGGAAAAATCAAAAACATTTTCTACAACAATTAAAACATCATGTGTGAGCTTCATCAAGTGTCATACGATACATTTATCTGCATATGATTGATTACTAAAAATAGAGCAATGACACTTATCACCGTTTTTTTTATTTGTTTATTTCATTTTATTTTTATTTTTTTTCTCGATATTTCATCCAAAATCTGGGATTAAAATCTAGATTATTGTTATTGTTCCACACTCATCACCACCCCAAAAAATACTCCTCTCTTGTCTTTACTATCACCTTGAATCAATCATTAAAATATGAGAAAAACAAAATCCTTCTTCCTCAAATTATTGTTCAAACAAAAGTAGAACAATGAAAAAAAAAGCCACGCACACTCCTGACTTGATTTTATAATGACCCAAAATTATAAATCATAGTTTTCATTTGAAATTGGTAAAAGAAAACATTAGTGCTTTCACTTGCACCTTTTTTTTTTTTTTCCTTTTTTTGGGAGAGTACATTAATGGATACAAAATAATGAAGTGCACAGCATGGCATTAATTATTAGTCCAAGAGAAATAGATATACCAAGAGAACATGAGCAAACCATAAAAGGAATTTTCTATTATCATAATGGTGGATTTAAAAAATTTTAGATGGTCAAGATTTATCGTGATTACAATTTTGTGAGTGTTGATAGTCATAGAATAAAAGAATAACTAAACATATGCACTCAAATAAGATTTTTAATAAAATTAAAAAAAAAATAGTACCTGCAAACCTCAGGCAATTCCTCAGGTTTAGGAGGATTAGGAGCCATATTAGCCATAAAAGTGTCTCTCCAACTGGCAGCCTTCACACTGAACAAATCAAAATTGGAATTATACAGAAACTTCCTTGTCATATCTCTTGTATAATACTGTTTCTTAACCTCAGAGTCCTGTTCATAAAATCTACGAACCCCATCAATCATTTCATCCAAAACAGCCTGTGGAATCCCGTGATTGATCACCTGGAAAAAACCCCATTTTTCGCAAGCATCTCTGACCTCATCTACGACCTTTGATCGGCGAATTGCGTCCTTATTGATGTCTCCGAGGTCAATTACCGGAATCCCAGAATGGATTTGGTTGGTAGATTTAAGGTCGAGTTTGTCGGTTTCGTGGACGAAGATTTTTGGGAGTTTTTCGATTCCGGAATCTACGAGACCTTTTACTCCGATTTTCGATTCGTCAAATGTTTTCAGTTCGGTTTCTCGTTCGTAGTTCAGGACTGATTCGGCTGTTGCGCCCATTTTTTTGTTGTTTCGAGAGATTAATGGAAGATGAGTAGATCAGAGAAGAACAGAGCGTGGTCCTTTCTGAATTGATGGAAATAGAGTGGTCTTTATAAGTTTAGAGAGAGAGAAAGAGAAAGAGAACAGTCAAAGGAAGCAGATTAAGGAATCGAGGGGCACCATTAGTTTTTGCTTTGATGCGTTTGGTGCAGATTTTGAAAAGACGACTCCTGTCTCTGGAAGAGAAGAAAAAAAATAATAATAATTACTTTCTAGAAAAATTGTTCTGCATTTAGATTCTGTTAAAAGAAAATTCAAAACAAATTTTAGAAAATCAATTTCTAGAAGAAAAAAATTGAAAACCATTTTTGAGGGAACTCATTTTCTAGAAAGAGCAGCTAGAAAATTTGGAATTTATGGAATTTATTAAGAAACAAAATTTAATTTCAAAAAAAAAAATTAGTTTCTTATAAAGAATGGTATTTTGGTTTCATGTTTTAGAAATGAATCCTTTCGAGAGGAAAACATTTTGTTTCCTTATTTGCGTTGAGAGATGTAATCAAATTTAGATCATTTGCAATTGATGGGTAGAAAATAATATTTGAAAAAGATAAATATTAATTAAATTA
The DNA here is from genome assembly GCA_033439265.1 of Dillenia suffruticosa. Lineage (NCBI taxonomy): Eukaryota > Viridiplantae > Streptophyta > Magnoliopsida > Dilleniales > Dilleniaceae > Dillenia > Dillenia suffruticosa. The sequence goes on from JAVTVX010000001.1 coordinate 17,138,875, forward strand.
AATACATATTTTTTTTAATAAATGCCAAAAAAAATTCTTTTCTCGTCACCAATTTTCAAGATATATTCCGATTAATTTCGTTTGAACATCTACAAAACCCTATTTGGGAGATATATTCATACTAATCTATTCAAACATTTACAGAATTCTATTTAGAGGATAAGAATAATTTTTTCTATTTTTAAATTTTGAATTTAAAAATTAATTAAAAAATCTAATATTTTATCTTATTGGATCAATAGTTCATTGGTTAAATATTAAATAATTAATTTTTTAGTTTTATATCAATTTATATCTAAATTTATATTTTAATTAATTCAATCTAAGATTTATGATAACCTATTTAAATGATTACCCTTTCAATAAGGCTCGTTCAATATTCATGTCGGGAGTTTAATTTAAAAATTTAATCAAAAAATCTAATATCAAGGATGAAAAATTATTGGACAACAATCAGAGAGATCGGGTCAGCAGCGTGAAAGACCATGCAAAAGAGGAGCTTCTGCGGGTCGGTGGGCCCAGTTGCGACCTTAACGTTGAAGTAAACCCCACAATTGACCAATGGACATTGACACTTTTCGGAAAAAGACAAAAATCCTCAGCGCAATGAAATGTTTTATGAATCTCACTTGTGTCCTTTGTTTTTTGGAGGACCCGCTGTATTTTTTTTTCATTCAGAACCCTACCATTTTTCGTATTTTTTTTATTCGAGTTCTTGTGCTTTTTTTTTGCCCGATTTCTTTTTTTTTTTCCACGTAGATCCTTTGTCTTTTAGAGAATCCCACTATATTTTCTTTTTTCATTTAGGATCCACTATTTTTGCATTCAAATTCTTCCACATTTTTTACCTTTTTTTTCATTTAGGTCTTTGTCTCATGAGAGACCCCACTATTTTTTTCATTTAGATCCTTATAATTTTTTTCACCTGCTTTTCTTTTCTTTTCATTTAGATCCTTCAACTTTTCTGGACTGCACTTTTTTAAAATATTTTTTTTACTTAGATCCTTCGTCTTTTAGGGACTTAAGTTTTTCTCCTTTTATTTTTTTAGCATCCACGGATGGTCGGCTTTTTATTTTTAAATCCTAACTTCTTTTCCTATCTAGGTCCTTACTATTTTTATTTTTTAACCAAACTTTTTTTCCTCTTAAATTCTTCATCTTTATCAAATATACGTTTTTCTCTTTTAGATTTTTGAGTATTGTGGATGGTCGTCTCTTCATTTTTAAACTATAGTTTTTTTATTCAGATATTTACTCTTTTTATTTTTTTACACTATTTTTTTCCTTAAATCGTTCGTCTTTTTTAGACATAAGTTTTTCCCTTTTTGGGCTCCACTTGTCCATTTAGGTTCTTGATTTTTTTTATCCTTTTTTTTTAACTTTAGTTTTTCAACTTTTTTAAATATAGATTTTTTTTCCTTTTGTTTTCTTTGACCCTATAGATAATCATCCATTTATTTTTGAATCACATTTTTTTATTATTTTCATTCGAATCCTTTTTTTAATATTTTAACCATTTTTTCTCTCTAAGTCCTTCGGTTTTTTTTTTAAATATTGATTTTTTCCCTTTGATTTTTTAGAACCCCACGGATAGTCATCACTTTATTTTTTACATTTTTACTCAACGTATTATCCTTTTTTATCTCATTCGTTGGTTTTTTTTAAAGTTTTAGTGGTTAACTCTTTTTTTTTCTGGTCACCGATATACGTCATATTTTTCATTAATTTGGACAATAATTTAATTTAGATATTGAGTTAATTATAAATTTAATAAATATTTATACGGTTAAAAAATGCAATCCATATTTTGTAGGCGTCCCATATGTTAGTGGATCCGATCACTAGTTTTAATATTAAATGTCTTATTTGAAACTTTTTGATTCCATCGTTGTTTAATTTTCAAAATATTTCTAAAATATTTTTTATTTTTAAAATATCCATTAAATTAATTAATACTTATATAAAAATCTTTATATTTGTTATATTTACATATTTTTCATATTTAATGAATTATTTGATTATTTAATTATAATTTTTATTTTTATGATATTTTTCTTATAATTAATAATAACATATTTGATCATTTTAGATTATTATTATTATTATAAAATATAGTAATTTTATTTTTTATAAAATAATTAAAATTTATATTAAAAGTTTTTATATTTTTTATATTTACACATTTATCTATATTTTTATTTTCTTTATTTTTATAAAATATCTTTTTTTATATCATTTTATATCTATTTTTATTTTTTTTGTTTTTGTTTCCATTCAATCGACCTTGTAATGAATCAATCATCATCATGATATTGCGTAATACTTGTAAAAATTTTGTGTTTCTGTTACTATTACTTTATCTAGCAAGAATCTGAAATATATACTACAAAAACATTTATTAAAGGGTGACTATAATTTTTTTTATTTTCAAATTTTAAATTTGAAATTGATTAAAAATTTAATATTTTATTCTATTAGATCGATAGTCTATTGGTTAAATATTAAAAAATTAATTTTTTTGATTTTATATCGATCGATATCAAAATTTATATTTTGATTAATTCGATTCGAGATTTTCATTTAAAAGATTATTTTTTTAATATAATTTATTTTATATCTAAATTACGAATCAAATTTAAAATTTTATTTAAAAAATTTAAAATCATGTCTTAATAAATCAATCGATCGTTGTGAAAAGATAAAAAAATTATTGGGAAACATGAGAGAGAGTGGGTCAGCAGCGTGAAAGACCATGCAAAAGGGGAGCTTCCATGGGTCGGTGGGCCCAATTGCGACCTTAATGTTGTCTTTAAGTAAACCCCACAATTGACCAATGGACATTGGCACTCTTTGGAAAAAGACAAAAATCCTCTGCGCGATGAAATGTTTTGCGAATCTCACTTGTGTCCTTTGTTTTCTTGGAGGACCCCGCTGTATATATTTTTTTTTTATTTAGGACCCTATCATTTTTTGCATTTTTTTATTCGAGTTCTTGTGCTTTTTTTTATCCGATTTTTTTTTTTTCATTTATATCCTTGTCTTTTGGAGGATCCCACTATATTTTCTTTTTTCATCTAGGATCCACTATTTTTTTCGTTCAAATCCTTTCACCGTTTTTTGTCATTTTTCCGGTTGAATCTTTCACTTTTCGAGAGACCCCATTATTTTTTTCATTTAAGTCCTTATAATTTTTTTCACCTATTTTTCTTTTTTTTTTTCGTTTAGATCTTTCAACTTTTTTGGACCGCATTTTTTTTAAACCTTTTTTTTTACTTAGATCCTTCATCTTTTAAGGACATAAGTTTTTTCCCTTTTGTTTTTTTATATCCACGGATTATCATCATTTTATTTTTAAATCGTAACTTTTTTTTTCCTATCCAGGTCGTTACTACTTTTATTTTTTAACCAAACTTTTTTTCCTCTTAAATCCTTCGTCTTATTAAATATAGATTTTTCTCCTTTTGGTTTTTTTGAGACTTATGGATGGATTTTTTTATTTTTAAACTATAGCTTTTTTATTCAGATATTTGCTTTTTTATTTTTTTATACTATTTTTTCCCTTAAATCATTCATCTTTTTTAGATATAAGTTTTTCCCTTTTAGGGCCCCACTTGTCCATTTAGGTCTTTGGTTTTTTTATCATTTTTTTAAATTTACTTTTTTGACTTTTTTAAATATAGATTTTTTTTCCTTTTGTTTTCTTTGACCATATAGATAATCATCCATTTATTTGTGAACCATAGTTTTTTTTTTATTTTAACCATTTTTTCTCTCTAAAGTCCTGTTTTTTTTAAATATTGATTTTTTCCCTTTTATTTTTTTAGAACCTCACAGATGATCATCACTTTATTTTTTTACATTTTTACTCAACGTATTATCCTTTTTTTAATCTTATTCGTTGGTTTTTTTTAAAGTTTCAATGGTTAAACTCTTTTTTTTATATCACTGATATACGTCATATTTTTTACTAATTTAGACAATAATTTAATTTAAATATTAAGTTAATTATAAATTTAATAAATATTTATACAGTTAAAAAATGCAATCCATATTTTGTAGGCGTCCCACATGTTAGCGGGTCTGATCACTAGTTTTAATATTAAATGTCTTATTTGAATCTTTTCGATTCCATCGTTGTTTAATTTTCAAAATATTTCTAAAATATTTTTTATTTTTAAAATATTCATTAAATTAATTAATACTTATATAAAAATCTTTGTATTTTTTACATTTACATATTTTTTCATATTTAATGAATTATTTGATTATTTAATTATAATTTTTATTTTTATGATATTTTTTATAATTAATAATAACATATTTGATCATTTTAGATTATTATTATTATTATTATTATTATTATTATAAAATATAGTAATTTTATTATTTTCATAACATAATTAATATTTATATTAAAATTTTTTATATTTTTTATATTTACGTATTTACCCATATATTTTTATATTTGAAATGTATACTAAAAAAGGTATTTTCAAGAAAAAGATAAATATGCAATAAATCAAGCTCTTATAAATGGTTATGACTAATCTTATAAGAATAACGACATATGTCATCATCACTGCTACTATGCATAAAAGGATTCTTTTAATCGAAAACATATCAAAAAAAATAATTTTAGTAAATTTAAATCTACAGATTTTAAATATAATCTTTGCTTAAAATTGATGTAATAGGTGATGTGTGTGTATGAGAGAGAGAGAGAGAGAGAGAGAGAGAGAGAGAGAGAGAGAGAGGTGAGGGTTGATGCATGAGATTGAGAATATATGTGTTGTAATAGGTGATTTATGTATAATATAAGAATAATAAAATTAAAAATTAAAAATCAAATCAATTACATTAAAAAGATATATATTATAATGTAAAAAACAAAATATTAAATATTTATATTTTTTTATAAATTATAAATTAAATTCAGTTTAAATCAGAATAAAATTTTAAAAAGTAAATCACACATATTTTTATTATATTTCATGTATTCAAGAAAAGATATACGTCCCTCCGGATGGTTTAGTGGAACTACAGGCTGGCAGCATTAATCGGCAGCACATGGTTTCCATTTCCCGGAGGATCAGCTTTGGTAGATGTATAAAGATGAGGAGAATACGGAGTTTCTAGAAGTTATCCAAAGTTGTTGTTGTCCTAAGACCTCACTAGTCAATGAATTCGGTGCAACGCTTTCCAATTCGATGCCCCATTTTTCCTTTTGCTGACCCCTCTACTTAATATTTCTCTTTTTTCTTCTTTCTTAAGGCACAACCAACGCCACGTCCCTCTCTCGGTTTTTTTTTTTTTATCATCAAAATAAGAGTTAAGTATTATAAGATTTATTTTAGAATTGATTCTCTCAAATTTTTTTTATCATTCTCAGAATTTAAATTCAAAATCTCTGATCAAAGCGTAAAGTGTCTGACCACTCAATTTAAAGAAATATAATCTCTCTCTGTCTAAAAAAAAAAAAAAGCAAAATGCTATATTTTTCTCATGAGAGTCATAAAAATCCTAAAAATATACGTATTTACGAAGATTTAAATACAAAATATTAAAAAAACATTTAAATAAAAGTTTTTTATCACTCGAATGTCCTTACGAGAATAAGTAAAATGCTATATATCTACTCTTAGAGTATTTAATTATTAATTCAGAAGATTGATTAAATTATTATTCCACATCTATCATTCTAGATTAATTCACAAGATTGATTAAATTATTATTCTTCGTCAGTCATTCGAGGAGGCCAAAGTCAAAAAACCCATTTCCAATAAGATAAAAATTTCTTATTTCATTATATTTAACTATAAAATCTACATATTACTTATCTAAAAACCATATTACTAAATTGAAAAAAAAAAATCCACGAGTATGCTGCGTGGGGCGGCATGGCATCAAATGTCATTGGGCCTTACTTTGCCTCTACTCTATTTATTCCATATGAAATAATTTTTTTTTTTTTTTGTAATCATTTTTAAGATTATAATTTACCCATGTAAAGTCTCAGCCGCGGGATTTTGAACATCACATCACAAGGTTCTGGTAGTTCTTGCTTGAAGGATAACTTTGAATGCTTGAATGTTATTCTTATTATATTATTTTTTTTCATTTTTGTTATAAATTATCGTCGATAATCACATCATTTATTTTAAGAGATAAAATTTCTCTAATATTTAATTTTTTATACAGGAGTCAAATTTAAAATTTTATTTAAGAGATATCAGTGACTGATTATCAGACTAACCGGACATTAATTCTACTCATTATATTTTGGGTGGTTTTCTCGGGCCTTGTGAACTTTAATTGTTCCTACTAATTGAACACAAATTTCTTCTATTAATGGGCTCTTGATCTGGTCTAAGTCTCCCTTTAGATAATCAACCTAAACCCAACTAATACTCAGATTCAGTAAAGATTTATCCTAAAAAATAGAAAATAAAAAATAATAATAATAGACAATACTGGCGAAAGGTTCGGGGCCTTTTATTGGGCCTGAGCAAATCATAGGCCTATTATGATCGACTCGTGTGGCTTCGCGCTACCCATGCCACACAAGGACAAGCCTATCTTTTTGTGCCTCTTTTTATATATATATATGAATCATATAATTACGTTACACCAAACTAAATCTAATTGGATATGAATTAATTTTTAAGGGAATAAGACTCTTCTGATCTTTACCTTTTTTATATATATAAAATTTGAATATAAAATCTTATTTAAGAGAAATCGATGCCGAGTCCGGAGAAAGAGAGATCATATCTTACTTTCATCGGGAGCAGCGGAGTTAAAAGAAAACATACGGATAAAAAAGGCCAGACAAGAAAAGATTAGGTATAGAAAATATTATGAGCATTATCAAGCGTGACAAAGCTGAAAATTTTGTTGGTACTTGCACACCTATTACATATTGGGTCGGTCACCAAACAAAAAATTAATATATAGACTTAGAAATGTCTTACAAAGCAAAGAATTATTAAATTCTTGAGGCCATGAGACAAATAAAAGCGTGTCTCCCATTAGCAGCAAGGGGTTCATGCAAATCAGACCAGAATTTTTTCGCATTAACTTGAGTATACAATACTCTTTTGATCTTTATCTGTAGCACATCCCAAACATTTTCCGGAATACCATGATTAGCCACTTGAAACCTGAATTGCTTGCAAGAGTCATCGCAGTTCTTGATGCAAAACACTTGCTGCAAACTGTTGTATTATATTGTGTTTTTTGTATTTTAAAAATATATCTAAAATTATTTTTAAAAGTATTGATATAACTTGGTTTGCATATTAAAGTTTAGAATTCTTTTAAAATTTTCATGTATCAAAAAATCTATCAAGAGTAACATCTTCATGTCATTGATCCTTGTGTTGAATTCTAGGCACTTGGAACAATACGATTGTAACATTGCTTTCAAAATTTTAAAATTTCATGAAAAAATTTTGTTCAAATATATTTTCATTATAGAGTAGATTTTGAGAGGTACATTGCCAAACATAACACTTCAACTCACTATCTCTAAATCTTGCATGCTTGCTCGAATTCAAATAGCCAACCTCAACTAAATTGGGGCAAACAATCAATCTGAATCAGAATGGCCAATTCACAACCTGAAATGTGAGAGTGTGGAGACCCCATCAAGTCCTTTGTGTAAATGTTGATCAATAAGTTCTTTAACCATTATATTTTTGTAAATCGGAGTATTTTCCTTTGATAGCAACTCCTTAATTGGCCCATAAACTCTGTCGAAAGTGCCTCTTATGAAACATGCCACTGAAATTCTTGGACCAACCCGCTCTGCCAACACTCTGTGCTCAACGCTTCTAAACTTGTCATTGGTGACAAGCTACGAAAATCAGGTTCAAAGAGCAATTTATGAGCAGAAAATTGTGCTTTTAAGAACTTCACTACCACAGGTTTCATATAAGATCTTTGAGTGCAAGGACTTTTACCTGTAAGAGGTCTCCCACATTGACTACTAAAGCTCCGGGTATTGGTTGGACATCAACCCAATGATCCTTGTGGAGAACTTGGAGACCGCCTTGTTGGTCTTGCAAGAGAACAGTGATGAAAACAGTATCAGAGTGGGCGGTGAGTCCCAAAGTTAATTCTGGTTCAGGACATGCCGGATAATAATGACCAAGAAGAAGCTGCCCTTCAGCACAGCCCATATCTTTCAGATGGTGAGGACTCAGCCCGAGAGCCTCTGATAACAGTTCAAATAGTGTACAACTCAAGGCTGATAGATGTCTGGAGTATTCTATGAGAATATCCCTGCAGATACATCAACTAGTCTTGGCATAATAAAGAAAAATGGCTTACATTCGGGCTCTCATGTGGTGTGTAGAGAGTGAAAACTTCAAAATAATAAATTTTTAGAAAAAAAATGTGAATTCAATTAAAATTTTTAGAGAAAATTACTTTATTTATTTTTAGAGATATAAATACTAATCTTTTTAAAAGAGAGAAATTTAATATGTACTTAGTATTAAAAAGAAAAATAAAATTTTATTTTTTAAAAAAGAAAAAATTTAATCAACATATTTAGAAGAAAGTATAAACTAAATTAATTTTACCATCTAACAAATTTCCATCTAACCTTCTAGCTCATATAACAAATATTACCTTTGTTCAACAAAGGAAAAAAAGAAAAAAAAAATATCATGAGAGTAACATTTACTTCTTAAAATATTATTCTTATAATTTTTTTTCCCTTAACATTTTTGTTATATACCAAACAAGGTATAGAGAGAACTACTTAAATTGAATTCCACAATTATCAATCGGATAACTAAGCCGGTGGTCAAGAAAAAAATAAAAAACATGTCAACCATTATGTCACAACCCGGAAACAAAAAAACACGCCATGTAACGGGTACAGAGCGAACTATTCTCTCGGCTTTTACTAAAGAAAAAAATAAAAAACATGTCCTGAATGGGAAAATGGTAGAGCATCAATCAAGTAAAAGTGATCCGATTTGACTTGTATATGATTACATTCTCAAGTTAATGCTAATGGCAGCAGCAGGCCGGTGCTGTTGGGGGGGGGCATTCTTTTATGTTGGCTCCACCAATAGACTGCTGGCTCAGTGGCCCTGATGCTCCTCCAGGGCGAGGAAGAAAAGCATTTTCGTTCCCATGAGAGACTTGACTCTAAACTCGATAAAAAGCGTAAAAAGAACTGGAGAAATATGATAAGGTTGCTAGCACATACCTGCACACTGCAGGCAATTCTTCAGGTTCTGGTGGATGGGGAGCCATTTGACAATTTATACTATCTCTCCAATTAGCTGCCGGGGCTTGAAACAGATCAAAATTGCAAAAATATGAAAACTTTCTAGAGAAATCACGCGAGTAGAACTCTTTTTTGGTTTCACTGTCCAGCTCATGAAATCTACGTACCCCGTCAATCATCTCATCCAAAACACTTGACGGAATTCCGTGATTCACCAGCTGAAAGAACCCCCAATTCTCAGATGCTTCTCGGATTTTGTTGACAATATTAGCACGCCCGGTGGCATCCTCGTTGATGCCTTTCAGGTCTATGATGGGAATGCTATACTCGGAAGTGCCAGAATCTGACCCTGTTTTGAGATTTTTCTGGTTATGGAAGAATATGCGTGGAATGTTTTTAACATCACCATCTATGAGGCCCTTTACACCTGTTTTTGTATCATCAAAGGCTTTTAGTTCTCTTCTTCTATCATAACTGGATTCATTTCCTGCCTGCACTTCATCTCTGCTGATGACCTCCATTCTCTCTCTCTCTCTCTCTCTCTCTCTCTCTCACAAATATCTGTTGAACCAAAATAGGCGAGAACCACCAAATTAAAAAAAGCAAGATAATGCCTGATTTTGGTCACTTCCCATAAGTGAACAACGCAAATGGCCGAACAAAATTAACCATAGTTATTAAACCCGGATGACTCATCGGACCATGTCAACCTTCCACCAGTTTAGTGTACGGGTTGATTTACAAGATGGACCATTTATGCAACTGACTTGAAAAAACCCACAAGTCAATATGGGATAATCAGGAAACCATATGATCCGCAAGTTTTTATAAAAGGACTCTAATAAGATTTGGTATCAGAGGAGATGACTACTAGTACTAGTAGTCCACATTTCATAGTTATTAGGCAATTCCTTCAGCTGAGCTTTGTACAGATTTAACCTAAAAAATAAAAAAACAATTTAAAATAACTCAAACAAAAAAATATTTTCGTTTGTAATCCGTATTTATCAGGAGTTGAAAACGCGACGCAATGTGTCACGTCTTCAACCGTGACAAAGTCTCTAGAGAGAGAAGAGTCCACGGGGGAGGGAGAGAGAGGGGAGGAGCGCGGCGCGGGGGGGCGGAGGGGGGAGGGAGAGAGAGAAAGGGGAAGAGCGCGGGGGGCGAAGGGGGGAAGGAAAGAGAGGGGAGGGGCGTGGTGGGGTGTGGAGGGGGGAGAGAGAGAGAGATGGGAGGGCCGCAGAGGGGGGAGGGAGAGAGAGAAAGAGGGGAGGGCGGCGGGGGAGGGAGAGAGAGAAAGAGGGGAGGAGCGCGGCGGGGGGCAAAGGGGAAAGGAGAGAGAGAGGGGAGGGGCGTGCCAGGGTACGGAGGGGGGAGGGAGAGAGAGGGGGAAGGCCGCGGGGGGTGGAGGGGGGAGGGAGAGAGAGAAAGAGGGGAGGGCAGTGGGGGGTCCGTCGGGCTCCTCCTCTGTCTCTCTCTCCCTCCCCCCTCCGCCCCCCGCTCCTCCCCTCTGTCTCTCTCCCTCCCCCCTCCACCCCCGACTCCTCCCCTCTTTCTCTCCCTCCCCCTCCCCCCCTCCAGCCCCCCCGCCACGCTCCTCCCCTCTTTCTCTCTCTCTCCCTTCCCCTTCGCCCCCCGCAACCCTCCCCTCTTTCTCTCTCTCCCTACCCCGGCGGACCCCCCCGCCGCCCTCCCCTCTTTCTCTCCCTCCCTCCCCCTCCGCAGCCCTCCCCTCTCTCTCTCCCTCCCCCTCTGCACCCCACCGCTCTCCTCCCCTCTCTCTCCTTCCCCCCTCCGTCCCACCGCCACGCTCCTCCCCTCTTTCTCTCTCTCCCACCCCCTCCGCCTCCCCGCCGCGCTCATCCCCTTTCTCTCTCCCTCCCCCGCGGACTCCTCTCTCTCTCTCTGGGGAGTTTGTTATGGGTTAAAGATACGACACAGTGTGTTGTATTTTCAACTCCCGATAAATGCGGGTTAGAAATGAAAATATTTTTTCGTTTGAATTATTTTAAAAATTTTTTTATTTTTTAGGTTAAATTCGTACAAAGCTCCCTTCAGCTAGTCTATTTCACTAATACAATCCCACGACAGCTTTCTTATAAATGACCAATAATCTACAACTACCCATATCTGATAATTACTCAGGCTTTTCCATGATTTTGAGAGACAGTTTTCGTTTATGATTTTGTTTGTTAGACCTTGATGTGACTTTGCATATGGATATATTACCTAGATTCTCAATAAATGACCTTTCCAAGGTGAAAAGTTTGTACCATCAAAATAGAGTGTTCTATTGATGGTTTAATCAAATGTATAAGAAAAAGTCATAAATCTCTTACTTTAAAGATGTCTCTTTAATGGAGCAGAACACTAACTCTGATACCACTTATTGATTCCTATGACAATCAAAAAATGGGATTGAATTGGTTGTCTTTGATTGATCTCAATTCCTTAATCTATCTCCATTTAAATTCTAATTAATCCTATAGTGAATCTAGATATATGCAATATGAAATAAAAGTAAATGATACAGAAGCAAACCCAATTTTATAATGGGTTGGGTTTATACCTATGCCCAGTTCAACAAGCTGAAGTCTAACAATCTATTAGTTTTCCATTATGATGAAGAGTGACAAGTTCTAATCCAAACTGTTGACTACTTATTTTCTTAACCTGAAAATTCATTCGTTCAACAGAGATAGACTCTTAACTCTCACCAAATTATTTCACAAAACTAAGTATACAACACAACACAATTTGAAAACTCTCAGACGAATTTAAGTTTTTCAAAAACAAAGTTTTCTTCACTGAATTTATTTATAAAATTGTGTTATATTTGTTTCTTCAAAACCTGATGTATGTGCCCCTTTAAATTGAATTTTTCAACTTCCAAAATTTGCTATAAATCCACTAAATTACTAGTAAAAATTAATAATTTTTCTAGTTAATGTCCTGATTTTGTAGCGTTGGAATCTTTCCTGATTTCTTGAAATATTTCAGTTATTGTAATTCAAATTTAAAATTTGAACTTCCATAAACTCTTGTTTAAATTTATTTAGTCGTTGAATCTTGCAAAAAAGTCGAAATGCACCCTGAAAATCAGCCTATGGATAGAATTTTTGCTGGAAAAATAGAATGACTAACTAAATTCTCACATATTTTTTTTCATCTTATTTTTAAGTTTTTACCACCGTAAAGATTTAAATTTGTAATCATTCACACTTTTTTTAATATGTAATTTTTAAATTTGAACACACTAATCGCAGAAAAAAATATAATAGTCTGAACATGTATAAATGATCAACTCATCCTTCCTAAAGAGCTGCCTATCTTTCTGAAACTTGAAATTTGTATTTCAATAAAAACTTTAAAATTTGATTCTCAACTGTTGAATTCTCAAAATGTGTATCTAATCATATTTTTTAAACTAAGTGTAGTGCACAATCTACACTTAGTTTGTTGAGTTGGGTTTTCAATTTAAGAAAGGATTTTATGTTTCTATAATAATTTCTATGAACCAGAATAACTTACCTCTATGGATTTTTTATCGTCTTTCTACTTTATAATAGACTCTGTTCTTTTACAATAGATTCTAAACTCTCTCTGTGACAATTTTTACAATATCTCTAAGTCACCATACTTTTGATTTTATAAAAAAATCATTAAATTTTATGATACTTTTATGATAATCTCTTTATCATTTCTAGGGAATTTTTATAAGAATTTTCAAATGAGATTTAACATGCACCCTTAATACAAAAATTAAAATAATATGAAAAGATTTATTATCATCAAAATCAAAGTATGATAAAAGATAGTGTCTTTTGGAATGACAGCTCGGTGGGGGAGGAGTGATTTTCGGATTATATCATTTCCCCTCAACCAAGAGATCTTCCAGAATTTAAGGTTCAGGACTTCATTGATAGTGAAGGTAGGTGGAAGGTTCAAGATCTTAGCGAATGGGTGGTGCGGAAAAGGTGGAGGAAATTAAAGGGATTATGATCCCTAGAAAGTGGGAGGTGAAGGACTCTTGCTTCTGAAGAGACTCTAACATCGGTACCTTTTCAGTAGCCAGTGCTTACGGGGATATGCAGGGGCCGCAGGGTAATTAGAATGATGGTTTGGAAGATTCGAGATGGGTGTGGAGAGGTAAGTGTCCTACAAGGGTAAAATTCTTGTGCAGACTGCCGGGATGGGAAGATGCATGACTAACAAAGAAAGAAGGAGGAGAGGTTTCACCAATGATGAGTCATGTCCCCAATGCAGAAACCATCCAGAATCTTTGATGCATGTCCTCAGGGATTGCTCTGAAACTAAGGCTTTTTGGAGGTTGGTTTGTCCAGGCGTTGAGGAGAAGCAAGAGTTCTGGAGGGGAGAATTTTAAGCTTGATTTGAGAAAGGGCTTGGAGAACAAGTTTAATGATCTCAACTTCCAGAATTGCTGCTTCTTTACAGCAGCAATCTGGTCTTTGTGGAAGAGGAGGTGCAAGTTGTGCATGGAAGATAAGAAAGAAGACAACCTGGTGCTCGCGAGAAAGGCTAGTAGCTTGAGCCGGGAGGGATTGAAGATGTTGAGGACAATTGCAGGGAGAGGGGAACAGGTTACTTGGGTGAAATGGCACCCACCCAATGAAGGGTGGGTGAAGCCCAACTCTGATGGTGCAGTTTCATCGGGCTCCAAGAAAGCAAGCACGGGTGGGGTTCTGAGGAGGGAGGATGGGAGTTGGGTGAGAGGATACACAATCAACATTTGCAGGACTGATGTTTTAACAGCTGAACTTTGAGGGCTGAGAGAGGGCCTAAGGCTGGCTAAGTTAATGCATGTTCATGGTCTTCAAGTGGAAATTGACTGCCTGTCTTTAGACCTCCTTCAGGGAGAGAAGAAGGAAGACCAGCCTTTCCATCTTATTGTTTTAGAGTGAGTGACCCCCGTCTTCAGAGAGGCAAAAAAAGATTGCTGATTTCCTGGCCACATTAGGTGCTTCTGGTCCCCCGGCGGTCACTATTCTGGATCATCCACCTCAGTCCCTGAGCAAGCTACTTGAAGAAGATAGTGTGGGACTGGGGTCCCTTAGAAACTCTGGTCCTAGATCTCTCAGTCTGACCTTACGTGATGGTTTCAGTTGCTTCTGGTTGTTTTTTGTTTTCCCTTGCTGCTCACCAAAAAAATAAAAAAATAAAGAATCCGTGAAATGCTCAAAAGGTCAAGAATCAGTTAGATTCTTCATAGGTTGTCGACTTGCTGGTTTGTGTCTTTCATGTTTATCAGATTAGCATCTCATTCTGCTGTTTTAGTGGTTTTGGATTGTATCTGCTTGTGCTTCTGTTGTTGTCCAATGCTGTGTCTCCAATTAGCTGACTAAAATTATTAAGTTCCCCATTGACTAACACTACCTGAACTCCCCGCCTTAGAGTAGCTCATAAGGGCATTTTAAAATTTAAAATTTGAAATTTAAATTAATAGAGAGGTTGGGGGGAATGGTTAGGTGAAGTTAACCACGCCCTCCCTCCAACTATGATTCTTCCCCGAAAAAAGAATCGAGTTGTGAGAGAAGAAAACTCTTAAGATTTTCATACACATGAAACTGAGAATTTGGGTATTGAAACACTAGAATTTGGAGTGTAGTGTCGTGAAGAGCATAGTTTTGATTCGAATTTGTAATCAATACTTCGATTGATCAGGAAAATTTGAGAAGCAATCCATGACAATTTGAGATACACATTTATAATTCCGCAATTATAAACCCAATGGTGGGATATTTAGAGCCTGAGATGCTGGAGGGAAGACATCCCATCTAGCCCTTTCGCATTGAAATTGGCAACATAGTCTCTAATGGTGGTCGCTCTGTACTTTGGAGGATCATCATCCGACAACAATTCTTTAATGGGACCGTAGAGTTTTGTTGATGGTAGAAGAGCGGTACTAAAGAAACAAGCCACCGAAACTCTTGGACCCTTAGAATTTGCCAGTACTCTATGTTCCACGCTTCTAAACTTGTCATTTGTTATGAGCTGAAACATCAAATAACGTGTAGTCAGTGCCCTACCTTTACGATTTACACTTCAATGCAAAGCACTTACCTGCAAAAGATCTCCAATATTGACAACCAGGGCTCCATGAACTGGAGGGACATCAAACCACTGATTTTCATGAAGGACTTGAAGGGCCCCAATTTCATCCTGAAGTAGCACTGTGAGGAAGTCATTGTCAGCATGTTTCGTAGTGCCCATAGTCAGTTCTGGCTCTGGGCAGGGTGGATAATAATGGGAGAGCAGAATAAGCCCCTCTCCGCAGTCCATGTCATTCAAATGATTAGGATTTAGACCAAGAGCCTCTGACAACAACTCAAACAAAGCAAACCCCAGCCTTTGTATCTGCTTCGAGTACTCAATAAGTACATCCCTACAAGTTTACAAAATCAGCTTCGGAAACTGAACCAATAAATGGACAAATTTGTCAAATATATTGATCACAAAACCTGCAAGCAGCTGGCAACTCCTTTGGCTTGGGAGGATGAGGAGCCATAAGGCAATAAAGGGTATCCCTCCAATTAGCTGCCGGTGCACTAAACAAATCAAAGTTGCAATTAAAGACCACTGGTTTAGTGTACTCACGTGTGTAGAACCCTTTCTTCACCTGAAGATCTTGCTTATTAAATCGACGAACTCCATCCAACATTTCCTCCAAAACATTTACAGGAATCCCATGATTGACCACCTGAAAGAAACCCCATATCTCTGATGCTTCCTGGACTCTCTTTACAATCTCCTTTCTCAATACAGGATCATTGTTGATGCCTCCAAGGTCTATCACTGGTATACTAAATTGACTGTTGCAAGTGTCTGACTTCTTCTCGAATTCATCTGGGGGTTGCATGAATATCCGAGGAACTTTTGTTACCCCTGAATCAACGAGTCCTTTAACTCCTTCCTTGGATTCATCAAATGCTTTTAATTCACTCAGCCGATCATAATTATCCAGAATTTCACCAGAGTTCACCATTTTTATATTTTGTCTTGAGACCTATTTTCATTGAGAACGCCCACGAGAAGGTATTCCAATCAAGGGATAAACGAAGATGCCGGTTTTTCATGGTAAAGAGTCTAAATAGAACAAGCAAACAAAACACGTTTAACATGTATGACTGGCAATTGGAATTGGACAATACACCGGAAGGACCGGTAGCTGAAATGGGAGGATACGCCAGAAGTTATGTGGTGGTCCTTTTTTTTTTCATTTCTTTTTTAATAGGAACCTCAACAGCTGAGTCACTACTCTTAAGAAAAGCTACTTTTAAGTGTACAACTGTGCAATACAAATTTTAAAAGTCGAATCATATACCTTACAAAAGGGTTGGTGGTACATGTTCTGCTAATTAGCACGGGATTGGAGAGCATGAGGTGGTTTTACTTGCACTAAATACATTTTTTTAATAATTAATTGATATCTGAAATTATATTTCGATTAATCCGATTCAAATATTATTAGATCTAATTTAAAGGGAGCTCAAATACACCGGACTAAAAAGCATCACTAATATTTTATTTTCTAGGTCCAAATTGCCTATTCTACATCATTCACTAATATTCCATTTACATTTTTTGGCTTTGTCTTTAGAAATTCAGCAATGCTCATGACCCAATACTAAATGCATACACTTTCGACGCACTGATCAAACCTTTTCTTTTCGAACCATTCGAGAGAGCTTTTCATCTTAGGATTAAGAAGCTACTCGTCCAAATTTTATAGATTGCAGAGTTAGAAGCCACCGAAACAATCGAGGAAATAAACCTATGATTAGGAAAGATCGACCATTAATAACTGAAAATAAGGTTAAAGGATTGTATTTTTCTCGAGTATGTCATTGATATAAACCCAGACCCAACAATAATTTAGCGCTGGTGTTGGCCAAGATGTTAACTAAGCCTGAGAAACTGAACTCACAGAGCTTTCTCAAAGACTACCCTTAACAATGTCATCACATATTATTCTAATATTTTACATTTCAGATAATTATATTGTTTATATTTACCATGTATTCAATTTATATATATATTATGAATCATATATTTATAAATTCACAAATATAATTTGCCACCCTAAAATCAAATTCTGACTCCGCCACTGATCAAGATAGTTAACGTTTGTGATGATTTTAGATTTTTTTTTTTTGTGTATTGTTTGTCATTCCAGCAGTGGAGTCATGATTTGATTTCAGGTGTGCTGATCACTTGGCAAGGCTTCCTTGTGTGCATAATGTGCTAACGTAGAGCCACTTAGTGATCACCGCATCAGCACATCGTCAGCCAAAGAGTTGCCTGAAAAGAAGCAAACCCAGAAACACATGTTTCAAGATTCAGATTCACCACCAAGGGCCAATTTTGCATCAAAATCCCAGCACTTGAATTGACAGAAAGTGACAAAAGCTGAGAGCATCGCATCAATGCAGGGGAAAATGGTGGATGGTGAAGCAGGGAGAACATACTTCTAGAGAGAAAAAAACATATTCCTTTCATCAGGTCCATCGACCAATTTCCTAAGATCTAAAACAAAACTAAGCATGTAAGAACAGTATAAAAATAAACACACCCCCCAAAATGAAAATGTTTAAAACCAAATGGAAAATGGTACAACCGCCAAAAATGTAAGCCCAGAACATGAACACGTCCACAGGCAGCTTTGATTGTGTGTGGGGAATGCTAGTGACATGAGAACCGAGTCTTAAACTGTTTTTGTCTTGGGAGCCTTCTTTTTCACTTGCCTTCTAGGCATCGAGTTCTTCATGCCCACGAAGAAAAGCAAGGCTCCAACTAGTGCCAAGTTCTGCAATCCCAAAATATCCAAAAAAAAAAAAAAAAATGTATTAGTTATGACTTCTAGTTTAAGTTACGATGGAATTTTACAGGTCCTAATTGATATCAAACCTGTGTAAACTTGACAAACAGCTGAGCAAATTCTTTCTTGTCAGCATCATAGTTGTAGAAGTCATACATGATGGGTGTAACAAAGAGCTGATGCACAAGCTAGTAAAGAATGCAATGTAAGTGTCAGTCTAGAAAAACAAAACCACAAAATTCAGCGAAAGGAAGTTGCAGAAAAAACTATATACCAATAGTGAAGCACCAAGTGAGCTTCCAAAGATGAAAATGAGGCCTCCAAGACACTTCAGAGCTATTGCTGTGGCGACCATGTACTTGATCTGCAAATAATAACAAAGTCATAAACTATAATAAAGAAGCTAATTTGTATGCGGCAAGGTATCAGCAACATCAGAATTGATTTTACCTCAAATTCTGGAATTTTAACCCCAACATGAGCTGAAATATGCCTTGAGAACACATTAACTTTGGGTCTCAGAGCCTTCGCTGCAGGACCACCATCAATGCCAAATTCATTAAACCTGTATGCAAAAATTCAGAGCGTCAACAGTAGACACCAAGCAT
Organism: Dillenia suffruticosa; assembly: GCA_033439265.1. Taxonomy (NCBI): domain Eukaryota; kingdom Viridiplantae; phylum Streptophyta; class Magnoliopsida; order Dilleniales; family Dilleniaceae; genus Dillenia; species Dillenia suffruticosa. The sequence continues at coordinate 17,157,563 of JAVTVX010000001.1, forward strand.
CACAGTAGTGAAGGATTGTGAAAGTCGTATCAATTCACACAGCAACAGACAGTAAAACTTGTACTCTCAAAATCTAGAACATCCAATATGGGAGAGTAGGACAATTTAGGAACTCCAAAAGAATCCAATGGCTGTCCCTTTCAGCCGGAATGTAAGACATAGACAGGCACATGAAGCACTTTCCAAGTATCTTTCCACAAATAGAATGAAATTCAATCAAAGGCTCACTTGCATAGTATTAACAAATATCATAACAAAGAGAAAAAAGATGCAAGGAAAAGTTGCTTAGATGGATACAAATCCACATTTCGTGGAAAGAAAGGATAATCCAATCAAGAGTGGCCCACAACCACTTTTCAAAGTTTAGCTGCATATGTCTCACACATGTTCTAATTTAAACCCTCATCCACAATTCCAATACCAGTATTCCCTGTGTCACATTCAGGTTTGAAAGAAATGTCTAATGAATATTTAACAAATCTAAATTGTTGATTGAAACTAAAAAATTAAAGCAAGTGTAAGATTTTACATTTTCACTATTCCAATTAAATAGAGGTTGAAGAGCTATCGAAGATTAAGTTAAGCACAACTAAATTAATAGACAAATGAAAAAAATTCTGCTCCTGGACTGAAGAACCTCTATTGCTTCTTCTGAGACAGATGGGTTTAACTCCTATTTAATAGGGACAGAGCTGGGAAATTTTCAATTATCAACCCAGGTACAAAGTGGTGACAGCTTAGCCCCTCCTACCAGATCATCAAAGAAAGTGGTATTATCTGCATCAAACTTTTGAGGAAAGAAATCTGAAGAGAATGTAAGACCACACGCAAGCCAGTCACACGATTTATGAAGCATGTAAATCTAAATTCACTGTCTCATATCAACAATATGCTAAAGAAGCAATCAAGCAAGACCTTTAAGCACATGCGAGATAATTGTTTTCGAAATCCTTGAACTGCAGTTTTTGTTAAAGATGAAGCCGGACCCAAATAACCCCAGCATTATCCAAGGACCCTTCCCCCTTGAAACCAGAACAAGCAGAAGTTTAGAGTGATCCAACCAATCCCCTCACTCTCTTTCCTAGTGCATACATTTCAAAACAAATTGGCAAAATCATTTCCAGTGCCAAGATCACATCAATACTCCAGACATACATTGAACGACAGAAAGAAAATAGATAGGAAGGGCAGAGACTTTGGCTTTAGTGAAATTTCAAATCTGACTTTGCTCATTAATAACAACAGCTGCTTACACCAAAAGCAAAAGACTAGGACCAAACTAAAAGTGCAGTGGATGATATGAATGAGCCACAACTATAATGTACAGTTCCAATCCTTTAAATAAACAGAATAAATCAAAATCAAGCTACCAGGTCACAAGGCACCTGGAGGAAGAAGAAGTGGAATATGGACTCGGACTTTAGATCCAACAACGTGATAGGTACGATCAACTCAATTGTCATGGACTATAAAGCTCTACTGCTGTCCCAAGTTGGGGGTAGGGTAAAGGAAGGGCAAAAAAAATAAAAGAAAATAACATAAAACATGGAAAAAATTCATTTTTTCTCTCTTGTTTGTGGACAATTCTCTCTCTCTCTCTCTCTCTCTCTCTCCCCTCTCTCTCTCTCCCCTCTAATAGATGAAAATCATCATGGAAAATTCAAGTGAAAGTTCCTCCTAATTCAACCAAGGGGAACATTTTCATGGGAGTAAATTTGATGCCCTAAGTTGCTATTCTCCTACCACGCGTCCTTTGGTGCAAAAATTAGTCCAGCAATTTAAAATCTTGCGATTAATGCTAGAAACTCACACAGAAATTCTAGATAAAAACCCTAATTTCGAATCCCTTTGTAAAAAACTGCGTCTGCAAAACAATTAAGTGCTTAAGCGAAACCCCATAAGCAGGTTTATCAAGAAAACAGAACAAAAATTACTCGATAATGGCATTAGCAACAGATTCAAAACTCAAATCATTTCCACAATGACCAGGACTCTGAAACATCACATCTATACAAATCTAAGCTGACAGTACAGTCAGAGAGGAAGTCCCTAAATAGATTAGATCCAAACACAAACAGCACATAGTCCAAAACCGTAGCACTTAAAAAACAGCCAAAATAACAAAGCAAATGCCAAACAATTCTCACAGATCTGAAAAAATAAATACAGAGAGAGAGAGAGAGAGAATGGAGTTGCTCACTCTTGCCAAGCCGAGAGAATAAAGATGGAAGCGAAAAGCACTCTCCCAACGAACGACACGAGAGCCATTGATCGTACAGACACGAACAGCTCTGGGAAGAGAGAGAGAGAGAGAGAGAGGAGGGAGAGAGTCGAGAGACCGTGGTTATGTGTTGGCTGGAGGGTAAAAAGGCCCTTAAAAACCTGTGAATATCGGCCGTGATTTTTGGAAAGGCCACTGGACACTGTTCAAAAACACCAGATGCTGGAGACTATAGTCGCGGCTGTACAAATGGAAGGTACTCGCGATTAAGGAGGCCCCGTTTACGTACTATCAACCAATAGAATTCTGACATGTCATCAATCAACACGTGTTTGAAAATCTCCCTGGATTTCCTTTGAATTTCAACAGTGCCCTTCCACATGATTTCCCCTCCGTTTCATTCTGTCCCCATGTCTTTTGAAATTTGAAATTAGGACTTTTGGTTGAAATTATGTGCGATAAGGAAAAAAAATATGACAAGAGGAGTAGACGTAAGAGAGAAGTATGGGCAAAGTGAGATCAAAGGAAACTAAGGAATTTATAGAATTAATTATTATTAATATATATATAGAAGTAAATAACAAGTCAGGCATGGAGTGCGGTTCCCATCCATCTGCCCTGAATCTAATTCTACTAAAGTATGCTGGCAACCAGCATCACTTTCATAACCCTCCTTTTTTTCAACTTTGTTCTTTCTGCTTGTATGCAGATGAGAAACCCCTCCCACGTCTGTTCCACCCACTTGCACCCCAAAACTTTGTTCCTTCACTCTTAAAGCTGCTCTCTCTCTCTCTCTCTCTCTCTCTCTCTCTCTCTCTCTCTCTCTCTCTCTCTCTTAAATTCTCATTAAATCTACTAAAAATTATCATATATTACGATAATATTTAATTTTATTATAATATATTATATAACGTTGATTTGATTTTGAGTATATTTAATTTTATTTATTTTTGTATTTATATCAATTGTTTTAAAACTTGTACCAATAAATTTTTTTATATAAATTTAATATATTTTAATAATTCAATAAAACAATAAAGTATTAGATTTAATCCTTTTTATATTATTTCTAATATTTTTAATATAGTATTAGAGTATATTCATCTATTTTTTATATTCATATTATTTTATATTTTTAATATGGTAACTCACTTTGAACCTAAATTAGAGCTCAGAATCAGAACCTGAGCCAACGCTTGAGTCAGAGCCAGAACCAGCTATAGAGTCAAAGAGTCAAAACCAGAGAGCCTATGAATTGAACTAATACACTTATTGTTTCTTTTCAATTTAAATGATTTTTATTATACTAAATTGAATTTAAGGAGATGTGAAAATTTATCATATATTATGAAAATGTTTAATTTTGTTAAAATATATTATGTATTAATATTAAATCAATTATTGATTTGATTTTAAGTGTGTTTAACTTTATTTATTTCTATATTTGTAATAATGGTTTCTATATTTGTAACAATGGATTTCTATATAAATTCAATATATTGTAATAATTTAATGAAATAATATGGTATTAGATTTAATAATTTTATATTGTTTCCAATATTTTCAATATGATATTAAAATTATATTTATGTACTTTTCATATTCATATGATTTTATATTCTTAATATGATATCAGAAGCTAAATCTAAATTCAGAGCCAGAGTTAGCGCCAAAATCAAAGAGCCAAAACCAAAGAGTTAATGCATTGCTTCCACTAATAGATTCATCGTCTCTTTTAAATTTAAGTTATTTTTATATATACCATATTGAATATAAGGTTAATTTTATTAAAAAATATTATATATCATAATCAAATCAATTATTAATTTGATTTTATATATTTTTATATTTGTAACAATTATTTCTATATTTATAATAATATACTTTTTATATAAATTCAATATATTATAATAATTCAATGAAACAATAAAGTATTATTTTTAATATTTCTATATTACTTTCAATATTTTCAACATAATATTAGAGTTATGTTTATCTATTTTTCACATATATATTATTTTATAATTTTAATAAAATCAATAATAAAAATCTCTGAAGTATCACCCAAATTTGTTTTAAACTCAAGTTTCAAACAAGGTATCATCAAGTATTTTCTTTAATTTTGAATGAGATTTCATATTATTCTTTTACTTCAAAAAAAGGGTTGTCGCGGTCTGATTAACTTTTCTTTAGAAGTCCTATAATATATAATCTAAAAAAGGTTGTTAATAGGATTTGACGAGCTATGCAGGATGATTAAACTATTTTCGCCAAAAATGGTTTACAAGATATGATGTGGGGTTGATGTAAACATAGATGATCATATCTCATTGATCATAAATGATTTGAAATCGAAATCAAAATTGAAATTGAATTCAGAACTATTGTAACCTTTAAAAGTACCTAAAGTTTATATTACTAAATGTATTTTTACGTAAACAATTAAAAGATATTTTATATGAAAAAACGTGTTAAGAATTTTTATTTAATACTTACACGTTACTAAGTTCTCTCAAAATTGTTTAACTTTTCTAGTATTACCCATTCTTTTGATATTAATTACCCTACCATAAAAAATTGAGACATTGCAAAAGTGCCAAAGTTATTGAAAAGATTGATGATTTCTTTAGGCCTAAGAGAGGCACCCTAAGATATCTTAGATGCAGGAAGCTTGGGGACTGCATTCATAACTTCTGCACTTTGAGTGCTTTTAAAATTCTATAATTATACTTTTCTTGAAGGTTTTTTTTGGTAAAATTCTTATTTGTGCTATTATATCTTGTTTTATTTATAATTAAAATAATTAAAATAATTGTTTTAAATACAAAATTTATAAATAGAAATTAAATTTCTCATACAATAAATAAAAGTTAAAACTTTGATTATGTCAATAATTTCTTTTTAAAAACTTGTCTACTTTCGGTTGAATTTAATTTTAATTTTCTTAAACCAGCCCATCAGGCATCTCTATTTTATCACATATACAATAATCAAAAACTTTGTACTAAAATTAAATTCAAATAATCGTCACTGTCTACACTCATTCATCGAATTTCAAAGGGATGATACAATATATGTTCTATATAGAGTAGGGATGATAAGTTCTATTTTTTCTCCTTTTATTTGTTTAATCACTTATATAATATTCGGCTCATTGTAGTACTCATATAGAATAATATAACACTCATAGTAGGGAGGGTAATATTTGACCCGACCCGACGGGTATCTGATTAATTCAATCCGACGAATCAAATTTTTTTTAATTAAAAAATAGATTAAGAGACTTTTTTTAATCAGGTCAATTCGTATATGAATTTAACTTTAGAAAATTCAATCCGACTCTAACCCTACACTCAAATATGAATTTTAATAATATAAAATTAAGTTTTAACAAATTTCATTTCTCTAAAACAATTTGAAACTATCATATCCACCGTCTGAGATCAAAAACACTTGATGGTAGTGATGAATATCTTTATTAACAAATAGGATAGATTTTAAGTTTTTGATGTAGACGATGAGGTCAGGTTTTAATTGAAAATAGATGAGGTTAATAATGTTTTGTGCTTCTATAGTCAAATAATTGGTGTTTTTACTGTTTTCACATATCTTAAGCTGATTGATTTTGGATTGATGCTAAAGCATTTAATTTGATCGGATGGAAATGGGGTGCCTTTGATAGAGAAGGGAAGAAGAACACATAAATTTAGGGAATGGGAAAGGACAAAAAAGTATAATGGGGTCAGGTGATTAAAAGACGATAAGTTCAATTCAGTTCAATTTTATGAAAAAAGAAAAAAAAATATATAATATGGGATATGATTTTTTATTTTAATTATCAAGTAAAGTCAAGGTTAGATATAAATTATAATGTTAGGGTTTCGAATCAAATATGATAATATCAAAAAGCGCATTATATCCATCCTGCTCTTATCCCCAACTCATAGTTTATTGTTACGGTGATACGATGTTCATTATTATGATGATAATAAACTCAAAATTCAATATTATCATTATATTAATTTAATAACAACACATAGATATTATTTACACTCATAAGACGTAAGTTTAAAATTTTTTATAATTATTATTCATAAATTAAACATTTTACGGACCATTAGTATTTAGGTAAAAATATGTTGATAAAATCATCATATATTCTTCGGTCGGCGGATCGACTAATAAAGTGGTAGTATTCTAATATTTTAATTGTGTAATTTCCGAAAATAAGTAATTCATCATTGTTCCCTTCTTGGTTTATTTTGTTTTCTTTTTTCTTATTTATTTTTGGACATTGACCAGCTCAGTTAAATAATTTGTTACCATCCGAATTTACTTATTTTCTATTCTAGATAATGAGCAGTAATTTTACAATCCAGTTTACTTAATAAGGTTCTAATTAGGTCTCATTTTGCCGAGATTACCCAAATAAATAGACAGTATTAGAAGTACAGAGACCTGAAGAGCTGTGGGCAAACAGTCATTTATCCGGAAACAGAGTCCAATCTTGAAAGTGAGGGTGAAGTTTGGGCGCCCCCCGGGGGGGCGGGGGGGGGGGGGGGAATCACTGTTAACAATATTTGTTGAGCTAGGAGTCTTTTTTTGACCGCGTCAGGCAAAAGCTTTAAAGCCAACATACAAAACTCAAAAAGACAAAGACACAGACATAGTTGGGTCTCGTTCGAGGTCGGAGAGAGAGAGAGTGAATCGTCCGAGATTGGCTGCGCAGACATCAACAACAGAGACAGTAGTTATGGGTTTTATTTCATTTCTGGGTCGACTTCTCTTTGCTTCTCTCTTCATTCTCTCTGCTTGGCAGATGTAAGCCTCTCTCTCTCTCTCTCTCTCTATCTCGCTCTTCTAAATTTTGACTAGGGTAACGATTTTTGGTTGCTGGATCTGGGTTTTGAATACTAGATTTGATGTGTTTACTTGGAGGGTTCAATTGGGTTAGCATTTAATGGGATTAATTGTCTAGGTGATTTATTTTCTATTTTGGGATTTTTTTTTTCATTGATGGATCAAGCTTGGGAATTGTTAGTTTTTAGTGAAATTTATACATGGTTAAAGTCTAAAGAGAATTTAGTTGTAAACTATGCACATATTTGGATATTTGGCATTCAACAAAAGCAAGAGGTGCTAAATAGGGTAACTGTTTATTTACAAAATGGTTTGGACACTATCTTCAGCATTTGGCAATGGGTTTGCCCCAATTATAATGATTACTTCCGATTCAGCTATTATTCTGGCATTTTTACCAAAACTGGAGATTTAGTATTGATCTGGTTTTCAATATTAAGTCTAGTCACTGGATCATCATCCCTGTAGATTTGATAAATCCAAGAAATATGCAAGGTTAGAGCCCAGGATCTTGTTAGTGTGGTATCTTGCAGGGCATTGGACAGAGACAAATACCTAGTTGAAGTGTCTGTACAAGAATAATTTTCCTAGCCGCCGTGTTATGTTTAAGAATGTTTATGGTGATGTGGTCGACATCATTTATTTATGTAATTCTAGCTATTTTGAATCCATATTCGGTCGTGAAATCCATATCCTTTCACCCTATTGGTAATGTGTGCAAGTGGTTTAAATTGATTGCTTGATTAGTTCTAACAAAGAATGGACTACTTGATCAGAACTTCTTTTTCTCTCTCTCCCCTTCAAGATGGTCCATCTGTGTGGCCTTGATATGGGGGTTTTTTTTTTCACTGGTGCTTGCATGATCTAATTTCTATATTTTGTTGATAGCAGTCTGAATCTTTTTCATCCTTGTTGAAAATCTTTTGCCTTGCGCTTGTTCTAGGGTTGATGAGCTTCCTGCTTGTTTGTGGTTGCGCGCTTGGTGTTTGATTTAACCAGAAGAGTTTCAATTAGTTTACAACAGTACTTAAAAATTGTCTCGCCCCAAGTCCTGTATACAACTAGTTGATTGTTAAATTTGAGAATATTTTCCTATTGGATAATATTTTATATCACCGAATTAATTTAACCATTTTGTCACCCCACTAAATGCCAAAAGGATGTTCTTCCCTTACTCTTCCGAACAAAAAGATTAATCTTCTTGCACATCCTGTGTGACAAACTGGTGAAGATGGAGGTGTGACATAATATTGTCCATTTTTCTATTCTTACTTATAGGGGAACAATTTACTCTAGGGCCTGCTTCTTGTTGTAATATTGGAATCTACTATATACTTAGAAGCACCATCTATTAATATTGAGTTTCCTTTACCATTTTTGACCCCTTTAACTTGATCTCAGTATTGTAACTTATAGTTGTATAGCTATACTTCTCAAATCTCCTCTACTTGGGGGAAAGATTTGATTTGATTCAACCCCTTGTGTTAGATTGAGCAGTAGCTCCTGTCTTATGCTTATGTATCCTTCATTTCTTAGGTTTAAAGTAGATTTACAATTGAGGACTTAAAATCTGATTCCCTAAGATTGAGTTGGTACCTTACTGATGCTACATTTATATGTAGGTTCAATGATTTTGGTATCGATGGTGGGCCGGCGGCAAAGGAGTTCAAATTTAAGTTTGATATCATAGATAAGTACCTAACTTCTAAGCTGGGAATAAGTCTGCCACAAATTGACGTAAGTAGCCACAAAATTTCTGCATTTATTTCATCTACTCTGTCTTTTGCGCCTTGTGGATAAATTCGGTGTGTTTCCTTTTCTTTCTTGTTTTCTTTTTAACTTGGAGACATTCTATGCAGGCTAGACATTTGGTTGCGACTAGCATTGCTGTTAAGGGGATTGGAGGTTTTCTATTTGTGTTTGGCAACTTGTTTGGTGCTTTTCTCCTTGTAAGTATCAACTACATCCTTTTTTTCTTTTTCTGCCTATGTAATTAAATTAGCCAAGTGGCTAGTCATTACCGTTTCATCATGCTTTTAATATCCTTTTGTACCCGTTGACAGTTGCTGTCTGCATCCCCTCCTCTGTTTGCCTTGTACAAGACTGATTTTGGAAGCCCAGATTTCTACACCTCCCTTGATGAAAACTTGCCGGTAGTTTCCAATCTCTGTTCCAAAAAAAAGAGTCTTTACATGCTCAAAATTTGATTCTCCCTCCCCTTCACCCCCCCCCAAAAAAAGCTGTGAAGAAGTTAATTCTGGTTGTGATATTTGATATGCTTGCAGAAAATTGCACTTTTTGCCGCCTTACTTTTCTTTGTGGGAATGAAGAATTCACTCACAAGGAGACAGCTCAAGAAGAAAAGCCCAAAACTGAAGGCATCATAGGAAAAATGAAAGAAAGCATTGCAAGCCGGATTCTTACTGTTCTATAGCCACAAGTGTTGGGGTATCAATTTCCTGCCTGTTCAGTATTAGTTACATTTGAACATTTTCTCTTTTTTCAAGTAATTTTCAAATATCTCATTTGTCTTTTCCTTTTACATTCTTATATTTTGATTGAGTTGGGAAGCGCCGATTCGGGGAAGTAGGGTTGTATTGACTGGGCTTTGACTGCAAAAAGTAAATATTTCATGGAACATTACTCTTGAGAGTAATCTATCGGATTCTAAATGTGCTTTCAACCAAGGATCTTTACCGTCAATGCCTCGAGCTTCTTGTGGTTGGATATCATGGAAATGTTAATCCTGATAATAGGGTGCCCTTATTTAAATTTTACACTTACAATTTGACTAATGAAGTTGTGGAGTTTCACCCGGTTGAGTCTTGTGCACCAGGGAAGACGATGAAATCAATGGATTTGCCCCGTATTTTGGCATCTATGCTAAATTTTCATGCATTTTGGCCCTTAGATCTCAGATGTCTCTTCATTTTATTGAAGATAATTTTCATGCTATGGTTAGGTTTTGTTGTTGGTATGGTTAATATTATTCATGGGCCGAAATGTTGTAATTAATGATATAGACTAGAGCATGTCTTGCCTGTTGGAAGGGATGGCAATTATTGCAATGTTATTTTGTTTTTCGAATTACTGGGGTGGGGGGGGGGGGGGGGGGAGACGATGACTATGAACTATGCGCCTCGTTTAAAATGATGAACTATGTTCTTATCCTCTTCTTAAGTGGAAAGAACGATAGGATCACCTCTTTCACAGATTTGAGCTTTTGGGTTTGTCGTTTTGTTTCACAAAATTTTAGGACCATATTAATGGTGAGATTGTCAGGAAAATCAACTTGATTTATCTTTATTTTATTTTATATATTTTTTCTATTGGGATCTTTTTGGGGTTATAAGGGGTTCACATGTGTTGCAACAAATGTATCTATAAAAACAATATAAATACCTTAATAGAGATTTTAAATTCGAATTTTAAGAAAAAAAAATAAGAGATTTAATTTTTAAATTAAATTTTACAACTATTCAAATCGGGTTCATAGAATTTTAGATATCGATGATTAAGTAAAAAACATGATCTTATAGGTTAAATTAGAAAAATAATATGAATTCCCCTGCAAGTTTAAACTTTTAGAGTAGAGCTTGTTTTGCCTATTTATTTTTGTTTTCTTAAAAAAATTGAGAACAACAGTTTCAACTCATTTATCATAATTTCTCCCCATTATTGGCAGGACAACTTATGTTCATTTCTAAGAAAATTTCAACTCATTCATCGTATTTTTCCCTCGTTATAGGTATGGCAATTGATATTGATTTATCAACGATTAGTTGGTTGATCGGTTGATTGGATAGATTATTTGGCCCTTTAATCAAGGACTTAAGTTCGAATCACGAATTGGGGACGAAGTGAATTACGTTGGGAGGTCCTTATCCTTCGAATAGAGATCATATACAGGTCGGTTTGGATTAATTAGAGTGAAATCTCAGACAACGGGAAGTCGGGAAGTGTTTTGTGTACATCCAAAAAAAATTCGATCTCTTGTGCAATCTTGCACAACTTTTTCATGCCTGAGAGAGAGAGAGAGAGAGAGAGAGAGTATTGGGGCAAGTGGAGAATTAGAGATGGTAAAGGCATAAACTTGTGGCATGACATTTGGGTAGGCAACGACAAGTTGCAAGACCAAATCCCTCCTAATGTAAAGCTGAATTGCTATTTGCATAATAGGAGTAACGGGAAGCTTGGAGTCTCTGAATGGTCCTCCCTCACCAGAAAATAGAAGATATTAGAGACATAATTCTCCCATCTTCCAACCATCACAAAGACTCCTTCTATTGGAAAGAAGCCTCTAATAGAACTTTCATAATTCAATCTGCTTATAATCTCCTCCGTGAAGATATCTCTCCATCCAGTAACCGGGAGTCTTCTTCGAAATGAATCTGGAGAGTCCCTTGCCAAGAGAGAATTAAATTCTTCATTTGGCTTGCTAGTAAGAGAAAAATTTTGATCAATCTGGAAAGAACAAGAAGAAGAATCTCCTTCGATCCTCTTTGCTAATGTTCAGATGAGTCAGTCCTTCATATTCTTAGAGACAGCAGATGGAGCAAAACAGTCTGGTCTATGGTTGCTCCAAGCAAGCAAACAACACATCAGTTCAACTCTACCTCCACTTATGAATGGTTAAAGGCCAACTACAATAGAATGCGTAATGCAGATCATTGGAGTATGACTTTCTCAGCAACCATTTGGCACATATGGAAAGTCCGTTGCAAATACATATTTGACCAAATCCTTCTCAATACTTGCACACGGCCACAATAGTGAGAAGATTTGTTGGCAACATTGCTTCTGCTCTAGAAGGCAATCTCACCACTCTTCCCAAGCAAATCAAGATGGTCTCGTGGTCTCCGCCCCCTACAAATACTCTTAAGCTCAACACTGAGGGCTCGGCTACTCTTTAACTCTTACAGAGCTAGTACAAGGGGGCATCATAAGAAATTCTGAAAGTAAATGGATTATTGGCTTCATAGCAAATATGGGTATCTCAGATAGTCTAATGGCCGAATTCTAGGGGCTCAGAGAGGGTCTAAAGATAGCTGACAACTGTAATTTCAAAAGCCTAATTATAGAATCTGACTCCCTGACGTTAGTCTCCTTGCTCAACAATGGTGTCCACAAGCAACTCCCCCTTGTCCCTATTGTCGAAGACTATGCACCTCATCAACAAGTTGGGCGCCCCCCCTTCCCCCCCCCCCCCCCCCCATGGTGCATGTGTATAGAGAAGGCAACAAATGTGCTAACCACCTTGCCAGCTTGGGATACTCTTACCTTCCTAGTCTTCACGCTCTGCATGATTCTCCTGACAGCATTAGAAAGCTTTTGTGCGAAGATGAAAGAGACTATTTTTTTAAGGAGCTAAGCTCCTTTACTGTTTTCTTTCTTGGGCTCGGGCTTGCCTCTGTTTTCTTTTGGGCCTTTTGGCCTCTTTTCAAAAGAAAAAAAAAAAGAGAGTATATTGGGGCAGGTGGGAGCATGGTTAAGCTTTATATCAGGCATTCTCAACTCATACCATTTGGAGTTTGAGACTCAATGTCCTAAACCGACGATATTGGAGTGATTTTAGCATTACAACTTTGTGTTTATGCTCACAATGGCGAAAAAGAAGCATACATTAAACCTTTTTTGTGTGTTTTCATCCAAGTTTTGGCCAGGATGCCTAATCAGCAAGGAGCCCTGGCATTATCCTTCTATATTAACACAATGAATTTGAGAACCAAAATTTTTACTGTTACCACTGTCTCATTGAGTGTAGCCAATTTTCGTGACCAAATTAAATGAAAATTACAACCATATCCATAGGTCGTGCATTTTATTTTTGAGAAAATAATAATTAAGAAGAGGGAAATATTTGTCTAAAACCAATTTTTAAAATCAGAACAGAATAGTACGTGAGTTTTTCAAAATTATGTTTTTGTCCCTGTGCAAAATGTTGGTGTTACCCCCCACATTGCTTAGAATTCAAGTGAAGCAAATTGGGAATTGATCTTCCCAGTTGACACCGCTATTTCCCATTCTGTTTTTTGCCCAACAAATGTAGCTTAAGGCCAACATGTGGATCGGGTCGACACATGACTTTTGATAGCTCCTGTCGGTCGGTCGGTCGGTCGGTCGGTCTTTAACTCAAAATTGCCGATGCCCTCTACTTCTGGATATTCTCCCCCCCTCCGTGTCTCCCCCCCCCCCCCCCCCGCGGGCGCCTCCGATTCTTTTCCAACGGACAAATTTATGTAACGAAAACTTGCATTGCCAAGTTAAGCACTAACCCTAGACATGGTATGAACCTCTCTCTCTATCTCTCTCTCTCTCTTCTTGAACTCAGAAGAACTCACTTTCACTTCCTCGCAGGACTACTTGAAAACAGTGGTTCCTTCTCTACTGATCGCAGAACGCGGCTCAAACCTCGTCGTCATCAATCCAGGTTTTGCATAAACCCTAATTTCTTCAACTTGAGAAATCTCAATGCAATTGGATCATGCTAGGGTTTGTCATGCATGTGTATAGGTTCTGCAAATATTCGAATTGGCCTTGCGTCTCAAGACACTCCATTTAACATTCCTCATTGCATTGCTCGTCGTGTCACCCCTTTGCCCAATCAAGCGCCGCCCAAGAAAAATGTGCAAGATCAGGTTTGGGAATTTCTACTTGTGTTTTATATTTTGGGTTATCTATGAACTCTTTAACTTTATCTCGATATGGTATTCATCGGGTTATATTGGTCGTTTCACACTTAGATAGTCGTGCATTCGCATAAAAAAGGACTCTGCAACAATCATTATGATCTATTACCCTGATAAATAGAATTTCTCCTTTTTTCTTATGCTGTTATTGACATAGTTGAGGGATTGGGGTTTTAGATGCTCAATTCTCAAGTTACTACAGCTCAACATATTGAGCGCGAGAAGGCCTATGATATGGTAATTTCTTGCAAATTGTTTGGTTTTGCCTTCATACTTTTTAGTTGGATTGAAGTTGATATAATTTTTATTATCTTGATCAGATTGCGTCATTATTGAAAATTCCTTTTTTGGATGAAGAAGTTGCGAATAATTCATTTCCGCGTAAGGTAAGGAAAGTCCAATACTTTTGGTTTCTGTCACCCAAAATTCTTCAATCGTATTTATGTGATCATTTTTCTAAGCAAATAATGTGTTTTAATTTGGATGATAACCTTTTATTTATAATTTATTGACGTGGCTACACAATATCATTATCAAAGTATTTTAAGTACTTCTAGGACTTTTGCTGACCATTGAAAATGGCCACTTTGATGCGGTATGCCTTCTTAGTGAGCACCATATGTGGTCACTAATTGCTCAATGCAGGAGGTGACTCCGGAGACGGATAATCAACGTCTAGCCTTGCATTTTATGTTTATTGGGCAATTGTTTTTGAATCATGTAGCAGTACTTCCTATTTACCTCTCAATTGCCGGTTCAGTTGTTAAATTTGTGGGAGCTTGTTAATTTGGTGGACAGATGGGACGTGTTGATGGATTTAATCCACAAAGTGGCAGGAAAGATACAGCCTTTACCTGGACTGATGTATTTGAAAAGGCTCCTTGTTCTTCATCAGCATTAGGAGGTAATACAACACTATTGTGTCATCAATGGTGAGAAAGGATAGGACCTCCAGGGAGTAGAGGGTTTGTGGTGTAAATTTATAGCCAAAGTCTATTTATTTTAAGTTATTGGATTTTTTAGTTCTTTTCCCATCCTCTTTTTCATTGCTACCTTTGGCCAATTTTTCATATTGTGAAACATCCTTGACTTTCATCACCCTAAGGTGATGTTACTACTTTGTTTACCCCTAATTTTTAAGATGAATTCAAACTAGTTTCTTGTTAAAAACCGTAAAATAGTCCCTTCCTGCTGCATGGTATGCTTTAGTTTTAAAAATAACTACCTTATGTTTCTATGCAGAAAATTCAATAAATAAAGGGCCCAGTAGTGAATCGGCTAGCAATTATGAAGTTAATGAGCCAAAGGAGCTTAGTTCAACTAACCGCAAGTATCAAGAGTGTATTTTTGGTGAGGAAGCATTAAAAGTATCCCCCACTGAGCTGTACTGCTTGTGTCGTCCTATTCGGAGAGGTCACTTCAACATTTCTCTTCATTATCCTATGCAACAGGTATCATCTCTTCATTTCTAGGAGCATTTCTTTTTGGCATGACAATTCTTATGCTGGAGACAAAAGGTCGGTCTGGAGTATTATCTATTTTCATTTCATAAAGGGGGAAAGTGAGAAATTGATCTCGTTGGAAATGATTGGCAGTGATTATTTCAAAATGTTGAGATTTTATCTGCATTAAAAGCTGTACTGCCCCATCAACCATGAACCAACATTGCCAAATTGGCTGCGGAAAGCAACACAGCTTCTAGCAAGGCCCTTCAAGATAATATTTTGCAGTCTAGCCCACAGTTCTTCCTCCAAAGTTTTGATTATAATCTATATTTGCAAGACCAAGCTTTTTCCCATGATTTTTCAGAAGTTGTAGCAAGTTTGTCTTTGGAAGTTTGAGTTGACATTATCTAGGAATCTTTCATGGATTTGGCATAATGACACATATTCTGGTTATTCTACGCTTTTGAATCCTGGAAGTCATGTTCTTGCCCTCTACTTGCAGGTGCTTGAAGACCTGCATGCTATTTGGGATTGGATATTGAATGAGAAACTACAAATACCTCTATCTGAGAGAAACATGTACTCTGCTGTCCTTGTTGTGCCAGAATCATTTGATAATCGCGGTATTTATAATATGCTTTTTTTTTCTTTTTTAATTTTATAGATATAGGATTTTGGAAGGGGAAAAAATTTGAAGTTTCATACCTGATGGCCAAAGATCTGACTTTTGTGTCAAATCTTTTTAACTAAAGTATTGAGGAAAGGTTTCTACTAGCAGATGGCTGTGCTTGGGTTTCAAAATTGCCGCAAACAGTCTTATTCCTATTTAATGTGCTGCTATTGTCATTATCACTCTTCTGTCTCGTTCTGCACTGTGATTATGCACTTTTTTTTCGATTTTAATCCAAATGTGAGTTGATTTTGGTTTAGTATTTCCAGGCAAAATTCTAATGCCCTTTCAATATGGTCATGTTTGTCATTTTATGTATGTTAAGCTGCACCGTAGTATTTTTGTGTGATAGTTTTTTTTTTTTTCTAAATGCAGTAAATTATGGACAAGGAAGGTGTTGATCCATATTGTGGTTCTCGTGTGTTGCTTCTCAATCTTGATTCTTCCTTTTGTCAAACACGCCTTAATGTTTAGAATCTCCCCCCCCCTTCTGTAGCAACTTGTGTGCATCTTTCCATTAGCTTCTTTTACACCAATCTTTTCTGAATGGATCAACTTAGTTGCATGTCTATATAATATCCTCCTCTTGATGCCATGACATAGAACAAAGTTGGTGCAATATAGCATCTTATATACAATGACATATGATAAATTAATTGTAGGACTATCTCATTTGTATTATAGAATTTGAGCTATTTGTGGTTTGGGACATGATTGGGTGCAAGTTCTTGAATCTCAGATGGGTTATACATAATACTGGAATAAGGAGACGAAGAGCTTTGGTTCAAGTGGTCATTTGAGTAACTTGAATTCCTTGCCTGTAATAAAGGTCCAAAATTTGTCCCTCTCTCCGTTTCCAAGCCAAAATTAATAAACAAATAAACAAAAGATTGCTAGAATAAGGAAGCTACTTCAGGAGTAGCTTGTTTTGTTCATCCTTGATGGGTTAAGAGATATATGATCTTAAGAAGCAAATATTGTCCCATTTGTCTTAGCAGGGTTCTTGCATAATTGCATTGGGTAATATATGCAAAATTGCAAAATGTTTTGTGCAAAGGAAAGACTAAGGCACATTTTGGTTAAGCAATTTGTGTAGTATTGAACTCATCATCAATGACTTCTATAATGATCATTGGCTGAAAGAGATCCACGTTCTACTGAATCTGGGGATGCCTTCTGTTGTGTTGAGCTAAAATGATAATCAAATCACCTTAAAACAATAAAAGATGCTGTGCAATGTTCATATCTAATCTTGTGGTTGCTATTTCATGTGTGGACTGCAGCAACACTTGTAACAATTTTAAATACTTTACTACACTGCCTTGTGTGGATCTATCATAAATGTGGATGTTTTAGATAAAGGCTCTCACATCTTTATACATGCTCTGTTTGGGTTGATGTCATCTTTTTTTGTAATAACCTTAGCAGAAGATTCACCACTGGAAGCTGTTGAACTAATTCCTACTTTTTATTCCTTTTTTCATAATGTGCAGAGATAAAAGAAATGCTATCTATTGTACTGCGAGACTTGCGCTTTAGCTCCGCGGTGATCCACCAGGTAAAGATTCTTTCACTCTTAAGTATAAAATGTTCTTGAAATATTTTCTCATAATGCTATTGTAAGAAATAGTATTCATCCTGAAAACTGAGAAAAAAGCCATGATTCTATGAGAATTTGCATACAAGTATTAGATCTTTGTCCAGATTTGCTTTCATATGAATTTGGGCAGTGTTGGATTAGCTAGACTTTGTTTACCCTGAGTGTGGTAACAACTTTCTTCCATTCCACTTTTAGTGGAGACATGTTCAGAGTTTAGTTGTTTACATCCATCTGGTTGGGAGGGGGCTTAAAATCAATATTTAACTGGAATTTTTTTTTTTGTACAAGCGCATATATTTCCAATTCATAGAAAAAGGAAGAGATCAATAAACTGTGCACTAAAGGCATAGTTGGATTGCGTATTGTTTCAAGAGTTGACAATAAATATTCTACTGTTTACACATCTTGATTTAGAGTCACACAGTAAGAACCCTTGTTATATGTTCTTCTCTGCTTAGCACCCTTTCTTGTTTTTTTGTTGGGGGGGGGGGGTTTAACATAACTATTTGCTGGCTGATCGTACCCTCAAATGCTCTTTTCAGGAAGGGCTAGCTGCAGTCTTTGGTAATGGATTATCTACAGCATGTGTTGTGAATATGGGTGCTCAGGTGACGTCAGTCATCTGTATCGAGGTAACCATTTTCTTGTATTGCCCTTATGGTTACTTGTGTCGATTGTAATTGTCACCTATATGATTTTAGAACTATGTTGCACACACACTTCTAAAAATAATTTGTGCCTGTGTTAAACATGTCTTTGAACACAACACAATAAAACAAGTTGTAAATTACAATGATGTATTTTTACAAGTTGGAAATTACAATGATGTATTTTTTTAACCCGTCATCGCTGCACCATGTCATGTCTCATCTCACGTCCCATGTCCATGCCCGTGCTTCATACTTTCTGAATCAAGCAACTTGTGCATGTGTATGTTTGGACATCATATAGCACCATACAGACATGGGGAAGAAAATAAAGAAACCAGCACAACCACCCTTGTCACCTACAAAATCTTTAGTGCTGCCATTGCCACCACTAACATGAATCTAGTTCATGCCATTGTGACTGAACTTCCACGCTGACATTGTGACAATTTTCCTTTATCATCACTCCCATAAAGGCACTTGCTTATCCAGCCACCTCTGTCCATGCATTCTCAATCCTGTTTAGCTGACGCTTTGCTTTTTATGATCAGAAAGTTCCTTGTCCATGGAAGTTGTAGTTTCTTAATGTTGAGACTATGTTAGAAAGAGCTCCTAAATGTGTTCTATTTGATATTGAGTAGGCCTTACACATTTGAAGTACTGTAACACTTCTTTTATTTATTCAACGGTTTTCAGGATGGAGTGGCTTTACCTACCACACAAATGACTTTGCCTTATGGTGGAGAGGTTACATTCTGTTATTCCCTTATCTGCTCATTATAATCTGTATTCTGCCTTTTGAAATATGCTGATTTTTGGCAAATGTGCTGGACATTTGTCATTGTTTGTTTTCAAGCAGCGATTAAACAATTTTAGTCTTATTGCTTGATTCCTTGGTTTCTTTAGGTTTAATATCTAGAATTAACTTGATCTCCACTTATCAGTGAAGAAATTGATTGAAGCTTATGTAGGGAAGTTTGAGTACATCTCCTAGAACTTTTCTTCTGTAAAGAATCTGTCATATGACAACTAGATGCATTATTGACTGCTTACACTTCATTGGCATTCTGGTGATTCAAGGAGTAAAAAAAAATATCATATCCTATCTGTTTTAAACATTCAAGCTACTTCCTTGATCGTATTTTTGTCCTTGTCGGCGTTATATGTTTTGAAGTTCTGTTAATTACTGGATTTTTGGATCAGGTTGATAGGGATCAAAGCTCCAAGGACTGATCATCTTTTTTGGGAGCTTGATTAAGATTATTGGAGTTAATAATGGAGGAGTACTGCTCATGAGTACTGTGGCAGTGCTTTTCCTGCAGCAAGATGCTTATTTCTTTATTTTATTTTATTTTATTTTTTTTGAAGTTTATTAGTTTAGTTAGAAATTATTATTGGTGTCTAGTTATTAACTAAGTTCTTATTCTTCTTCTGCTTTTTTTTTGGTTACTTGTTAGCTTAGGAGTATTTAGGAGTTTATAAATGTTGGTCTGGTTTCTATTTTCCTAAGATTAATTGTTTATTTAGAGGTTTGTAACCTTATCATGAAGCAAGTTGAATAAAAATTTCAATTTCTCAGAAAAATTTTTTTGCTCAAACCCTAGAAATTTTTTGCTTTCTTGCCGGGTTTGTGATGCTAGAAACGCTATCTTTCTATTTTCCTTTTAGCTTGCCTGCTGCAGATTGTTCCCAGATAAGTATTTTGAGTATATTCAAAATTATGTGATATTAAGCTTGCCTGCTGCGGATTGTTCCCAGATAAGTATTTTGAGTATATTCAAAATTATGTGATATTTAGCTTTAAAGAAACCATAATCCGTTTTCATGTTCAGTCGGTTTCTCATGCAGTCCAAATTCTCCATAGCTATTTATGAATGGCTACCTCCATGTTGTTCATTTTTAACAAAACGCATGGTTATGCTTACAGCATTATTTTGCTTTCTTAGCAAATTCCTAGATTTTTGTTTGGGGGGGGGGAACTTTTATTATTGCCTTTGAGCATTTCCATCCCTGACAAAAGGTTGGTCTTCCCATGTTCAGGAGCACATTGAATGATAAAAATTTTATCCATCTCTTTCTATGCATGTTATAATGTACTACTCAATTCATTCTGAAATTCTTATATCGGATTGAGGAACTTTCTCAAACTTTCCTTGCATAGTATGATTGTTTTTATTTATTCCTGGTTGAATGGCCAAAAAGTTTGATGTCATCTAGTTGGTCTTTTTGGGGTCTGTAAATAATTTCTTTGAATGCCATCCAGTTAAGCAGGAGACTTTCAGATTGACTGAGCAGAGGTCTCTCAATTCCCAGATCTGTTATCCTTTTCAATAGATCAATGTGGGAAACAGGCTTTGAAAATGTTTAAAACAGGGGATGGGAACATCTCTGGAGAAGGTGGTTGCTGCGAATGGTGCTTCAAGCAGTGTAGGAGGACTGCAATAGGGTACCAGGGATACAGTTTGGAAGGAAATCAATGGTTGGCAAGTTTTTGATATAAGCTCTAGTGCAGGATCTAGTCACATGATACTCTATAGGAAAATTCTCTCTTCCCTTGCTAGAGTTTTTCCCTCCCTTAGACCCTATGATTGTAGTCTGGAAACATGTTCCCTACCAAGTTTCCTACCGCTGTTCTTTTAAGGAAATTAGACTTGTTTCTTATTTATTGTACCCCTTTAAATAAGGGAAAATAGGGTTTATAATAGAATAGGTTTCCTACTAAATCAAACTCCTAAAATTAAGAATTCCAAAAATAAGAAAACTACTATTCTAAAGAGATAACTATCGACTATTAAATATTCTTCTAGAATATTTCTTTCCTATGAATGCATCGTGCATATCAGTTTTCTCTTCTAAGGATGAACACAATAAGTGCTGATTTTCTCTTGGTAGACGGAATAAGTGATGTAAGTCCCTTGAGTCATGGTATATATTTATCGCCAGGGATGAATAAGTTCTGGTGAGTCCTTAAATGAGATTGTCTTCGGTGAGGCCTGAGGGTCTTGAGACTTGGGAGTTAGAAGCTTCTTATTACCAGTGAGGAGGTTTGGAAGCAAAAGAGGTTGGGTGTTTTTTAATATTAAATCTTTCCTGAGGACTTTGGCTAAGCAGAGGATAGTGCATTAAATCTCCGTGAAAGAGTTGTTGGAATTCAAGGGCTTTAATTTTTTTTTCCTGCTTGAGAGTTTCATAGAAGAATGTTGTAGCTTAAACTGGAGTTGGACTTTTGCACAGGGTGTTGACTTTGAAATGGTAAATCATACATCTCTTGATAAACTGGCATAGGAGATTGTCTAATCTAACTGCCTAAGTTAATGGTTTACTTTTTTGGCTTGGGGGGGGGGGGGGGGTTGGGAACTGCAGGCTTAAAGAAGTGTGCTTTGACATGCCAATAGCGAAACCTTTTTGTAATTATGGTTTGCTCCAGCTCCTTTTTAAATGGTTTGGAGGGGAATAAGGTGAGAACTTTTAATGATGAATACTCTCTTTAGGAGTGGCTGGGATCCTCTTCCACCTTTATGAAAAGTCTTTTCTCCCCGCAGGTTGAAAAGTACATTTTTATTGAACTTTGTGAAACAACTTCTCTTGCACATTCAATAGTCTTTTCATATAAGAGGATCTAACCTACCCCTTAGGTTAGTAAACTCACTCAAATATTTTGGTGACTATAGATTTTGTTGGTACCTGTCTCCATTGTAATTTGTTGCACTTCTTTGGTGCTTTAATGGCTTTTTCTTGTTAAAAAGGGTCATGTAATTATATATGATGCTGTTAATGGGTGACTGGCATTTTGCTTTTAATTCTTGAATTGATGTTTAGCAATGTCTATCTTTGCCACTTACCACTTGCCACCAGCTACTGATTGAAGGTATTTTTAAATGCCTTGGATCCATCTGGATTGGATTAAGGAATCGTCATTAGTGCTGATAAGTGAATAGATTGGTATTGTCCTTGATTTCCAACAGTCTGTTGCAAATCAGGAGGTCAAGTAGGCTGTTAACTCCTGAAAGGTGCGTTGAGTGTGCTGGTATTTTCAAATGCAGTGCTGTTATTTTCAAATGCATATCACCTCCTGGTTTGAGAATGAAATGTGGAAAAAAAACCTTAAGGAGTGGAATAGAGAAATGCATGTTAAATGCACTTATAACGGGGTTCAATTATCAGAAACAGAATTCCCCAAAAACTGGTTAATAGACAGTATTCAAATAAAAATCCTATTTCCTTTCTGCCTGAAACAAATCTAAGGCACCAACCCCTCATAAAGAGACAAAAAAAAAAAAAAAAAAAAAAACTAAAAGAGAAAAAACCAAATTTTGTTTTGGTGTTTTGATGATCCCTACCTTATTGATTGCAACTTCTGTATTTATTTTTGCCTTCATTGCTACTCCTCCAGTAGATAGTGATGGTATTCGTGAACCTATTTCTGGATGAACAATGCTTTTTTGAATAAGCCAATTCATTTGGGACCCTGCGGATCCGTTCTTTTTCCTATTCAAAGATCAGCCCTTTGTCTCTATGTTTTCACATCGAGAATGAGTTTTGGCAAAAGAATACCTCTTTTCCAATTCCGTAGTATGCAGTTTATGGGTCTACAAAAGAAGGCCACTTAATAGTCTTTAGGGCTTTGCAGTCTTAGCTGTGATTTGGTGACTCTGGATCAGAATGAGTGCAAGGTATTTTAAGGAGCAGTTTATTCCTAACTTTTTCTGCAGCAGGATAGTTTTTGTCTCTTCCTTGTGGGCTCATGCTTCTGGAGCTTTTGAGGTTTCTCCCCCCCACCCTCTTAAAATATATTTCATGGTCTTCCTTATTTCCTCTCATTTCTAGTAAATCTTTCTTTTCTGTGTTAGAACTTATCCAGTATTACACTATGTATATGCTTTTGGAAATCAATGCTGTGCTGCTTCCTGGGTTGGGTTTCAAATTGGCCAAATCATTATGGAGTCAGAAAGATATGTTTTGACCTGCACATTTACAAGTTATACAGTGATGTGCCATTTCGCCATTGACCACATTGTTTGCATGTATTTCATGCAAGATTAGTTGCTTTTCCAGGGTTATTGTTTGTTTTCACTGTTGTAATTGTTCTTGGATACTACAAGGATTACTGCTTTAAGTCATTTCAACTTTGTTGAACTTTCAAGACCTTTCTATATACAATTTACATTTGAAGCTGTGAAGCAAATGATAATTTCCTTTTTCAGGATATATCCAGATGTCTACTTTGGACTCAGAGACATCATCAAACCTGGCCACCAATTCGTACTGACATTTTAACAAAGCCTATAGATCTACTGATGCTCAATAGACTAAAAGAGTCCTATTGTCAAATCAAAGTGAGTTATACACTTTGACTCTAGCTGTTTGATTATGTCATCCTGCATTTTTTCTCATTGAGTTCTTAGATGGCAACTGCTTCTATTTGCGAAAGAAATAAATAGCTCTCTCTACATGACATATGCAGTAGGTGTGTGCATGCAGGAGTGTTTGTTAAAACTGATTTTTAACTTTTTGCCTATCGTGTTTGTGTTTGTGTAACCTCTTTGATATCAACAATGTTAGCCAAATCAAGAAAACTATGTAAATGAAGAACTCTTCAAACAGGTCCGCGTGACTTATAATTCTAGGATGACTGTTCTTTGAGAACCTGCATTACTGTCCTTAGAAATTGGATCTGACTATCATGCTGCATCATGGATTGTTTTCTGGGGGCAATTTCCTGCCAGTTAATACTAGTCCAGGTTCAGGACTGAGTAGGATTTATGATGGGACAAAGCGGGGGGGCAAATTTGCCTATTCTCGGCAAGCTGGGAAGATCCTACCTCCACGCTATCCTAATGGAAAGAGTTTTCATTTCCTTCTGCCAGAACCGGCCTTAGTGGCTTGCTGGGATCATTACATGTAATGTCCATGAACTTTGACCACGAACTTCAATTAAGTCCCTAAACTTCATTTCACATGATTAAGTAGTCGAACATTGAAATCCATATCAACAAGTTTGCGTACTCAATCATGTGAAAATGAAGTCTAGGGACTTACTTGAAATTTGAGGTCAAAGTTCACGGACGTTACATGTAACTTTCCTGCAGTCTGCCTTGCCTTTGGAATTTAGTGACTGATCCTGTACATTTGCTTTTTTTTTTTCTATGTTTGGTGTTTATTTATGTGATGGAGTCTTCGTCTGAAAACAGGAACCAATTTCAAACATATTACTTGATTGTTTTGGTAAAAAGAATTAAATGGAACAAGAAACAACCAGATCTGCTTGTTTTATTACTAAGTATTCTCTAAGAAATCCAGCTCCCTGAAAATTAATTACATGAAATACACTGAATGAACATATTGGTGTTACCAAATTGAAATGCACGAGAAGGAAATGAAACATTTAAAGCAATAATAATGATAATAAATGTGGAGGCTCTCTTACCAATGAGAGAGAGAGAGAGAGGTTGAAGCATAAATTTATTTCCACTTCTTGTTGGTTTAATTTGCTGGTAATTCTTTTCTTCTCATGCAAGAAACATCTGCTCTTTTTTATTATCTTCTTTGGATCCTCACTCCAATATCTTGTGTAAAATTATATATTCTTCCTACAGGAAGGGGAACTTGATGCTGTTGCAGTGGTTTACTCCTATGAGGATGGCATGCCGGCCGGATCACATAAGACAAGGCTTACTGCTCTTAATGTATGGGGCCTTTAGTTTTCTTATTATACTTGTTGTGTTCTGATATTTACGACTCATTGAAGGAATATGGACAGATTGTTTCTACAGCACTCCTTCCATCCCACTTATGGAAAGCAGGTTGTCAAAACACAATTATGTGGGCAGTGTATGGACAACTGTAACTTTGAAAATATGGGGTACATGAAAGACATTCTGGGTAGAACTATGGGGGGCTTTGGTTCTAGAACACCTTTTCTAGTATCTGTGTGTTGTTGATAGCAGTGTTGACAAGTTTGTGCAATTTATATTTATTGTTAGACTAATTAAGAACAAATAATTTTTTAATGGCAGTGGGTGTCGCTACTTGCTGCATTTTTCTGTCATAATTAATCAGCAACTTCAATAACATGTACCTCTTTAAATGGAATGGCAAGATATCTGGCCATATAGTCAAACATGTAGAAGTAAAGAAAAATATTCAACAAAAGTTGTAGAATTTGATGTTATTTGATTTAATGCAATGACAGGTTCCCACCAGGAGGATAGAATTTAAGTTGGTGGCCTCGGGATGTTGTATATTATGCTGGTATTGGGGCATATGGAGTTTGTTGAATGTAGACAACAGTTCTAATTTTTCTGCTTTTAACTAATTTAGAATTTGCTCATACTCATCAATTTATTGTTGGTTGTGAACTGTCATAAACGATGCCATCTAAATTATATGCATTTGATTATTTTGCTCTGTAGACTGATTTTGATAAGGATAGACTTGATGAAAACTTTATCAAAGTGAGGAGTTTATGAAAAATGATTATCTTGATATAGGTTCCTCCTATGGGCCTGTTCTATCCTATGCTTTTGGTTCCAGATGCATATCCTCCTCCACCTCGTTCTTGGTAAGTAATATTTTCTCATGGGTGTGCTTTTGCATTGTTGATCAGACTCTATCATAATTTAATCTTATGTGATGCTTTCAATTCCCCAGGTTTCATGACTATGAAGATATGCTGGAGGACACATGGCATGCGGAATATCCTAGAAGAACTGACATATCAGATGGTTTGTTTCCTGGGATTAGTGGTGGATTTCCAATGTGGGATAACTATCCTGTTTTTCCTACGAAACCCAAGAAGGTAGATAACATAGGACTTGCAGAAGCTATTACCACCAGCATCCTGTCAACTGGTAGGCATGCAGGCAAACATTGTGCTATAATTGCAAACTTGAAGTAGATACTAACTAATGCTTTATTGGCAGGCCGTATAGATCTTCAAAGAAAATTATTTTGTAGCATACAACTGGTAAGCTTATACACCTAGGATACCTGTGCAAATTTTCTTTTGGAAGTGTAAATTATGTTTTGAAAGTACAGTAGGTGACATTGTGTAACACTTGTCTCTGTTTTAGATTGGTGGAGTGGCTCTCACAAGTGGCCTTATACCTGCAGTGGAAGAGAGGTTCGTTCTGCTCTTGCACCTACCATCTTAGTAGTCTTTTTCATTGGTTCCATTTATATGATGTGTCCTGTAACAAGGAATAGACTGGACCAGCATAAAAAATCATGTGCCAACAAATGAAATTATGTCTGTAGGTGCATTTAGTTGAATTTGATCATAGCCTCACTGATATGAAATCTCAAGATACCAGCATCAAATGCAAAACTTCAATTGGTAGGATTGCTTTTTCACTGATGTCTTGATGAAACAAAACAGAAATTTTAATCCATTTGATGTGTTTTATTATAAAGATCATAGTGGATTGGCAGAAGAGATATAAAGTTGCCAGTTGCAATATTAATGCCTAATTCATTAGTGGTCTATAGACCTTTTCCCCCTTGTTTTCCCATGGCCTCAAAAATGTTGTATGCTCATAAATGCGCAAGTTTACTGGTGTAAAAGAGAGAGTAGATTGCACTAATTTGCAGTTTTTGGAGCTTTGGAGTAGTTAATTACCATGTAATGGAGAAGTTACAAAGCTATGAGAAGACAGTTCCTTAGATACTTGACACCAAAACAAAGTAGAAACTGTTGGGAAAAATGAATTTTCCTTGAGTTCTTTTTTCTTGCTTGTGATATGTTAGTCACGATGACTGCTTTCTTCTTTCAGGGTCTTACATGCAATTCCTTCAAATGAAGCTATTGATACTGTCGAGGTTGGTTTTTTCCACTTTCATCTTCTTGTCAAATATTTTGCTTTCTAATTCTTAATTCTTTTTATTTCACTTAAATAGGTTTCTGAAACTTTAACCTGTTTAAGCTGTCATATTTCCTTTTATTCTGCATAATGAAATGAGAGATGGTTTTTTTGTGGTTCATCTGCAAGAAGATAAGTAGTTTGACACTCAACTCATTTGGCATCATCAGTTAGGGATTTCATTGCTGCAGTATAATAGGTGCAGCCATAATGCCATTCACATCTCTTCTGCAGCAATTAGAAACATTTGCTTTATAGTTCTCTATTCTTCATTTATTGTATAGGTTATAAAAATTTAAAGCATTAAACTGGCACTATTCTCCTTGTTCTGCATAATGAGAAGGGAGATGGTCTTTTTGCAGTTCATTTGCAAGAAGATCAGTGGTTGAAGCTCAGACACTTGTTGAGCCAAGTGTAAATAATATTTTATAGCTTATACTTTGCAAATCTATATAAGAATAGGTCTATCACTCATTTGCAATAAGACTAGTTGTTGGAGCTCAGAGACTTGAAGGATCAAGTGTAAATATTGTTTTATAGCTTAGACTTGCAAATCCATATTAAAATGGGTATAGTCTCACTCTGAAATTTACATTCTGCTTCACAAATTAGGTCTACAGTCCAGTTGGAAGACACAAACTTCACAAATTGCATTTAGGCTGAAATTGTAAATTTATCAATCATTGTATGCCTGTTCTGCGACTCCACATTAATTATCAGCTGTGATCTTTTCTGAGCTTACTGCTCCTTATATCTCTTTGAACTAATCATAGCTATGATTTAATAGGTTCTGCAGTCGAGAACAGATCCTACCTTGATTCCATGGAAAGGTGGAGTGGTAAGTCTAGCACACTATTTCATCATGATATTTTTTGCTCTCAAGTCCAATTTTCTTGGTCATATAGACAAAGTATCATGTTATCTTCCTTGTCAAGAGCATAAATAGATTGATCTCTTGTAATATTAGGGACGTCCATGCAATTATTTTATGATCCTCTTGTCATCAAAATTAGATTCTCTCTCATGCATATCTCTTTTTTGAAATGCGGATCTGTATGGTTGTGCAACTACTGGTCACCCAGTCTTAATTATCAGTCGTCTATACTGGTTGGAATAGCAAGTATGTGTCTGCAGTTCATACAGAAAGAAGGGAACACTACGTAGGAACTAATGATGCGTATGCCACAGCAGTCAGCACGTACCTAAAGAGCTGTGCCAAGCCCTTTTGACTGTGTTCAAATATTCATGCACTCATTTCTTTGCCTTGTTGGAAATGACTTTATCTGTTTTAACTCGGTTATCTGTTTATTTATTATACGAGGGCAAAGGACGTTTTACTACTTGTTTCTGCACTTCTTTTAAGCACAAACAACATGCCTTTTTTTCCCTGTTAATAGTCATGCGAAGGATTAATAGACTCAATGGTATCCAGCGAGTGATTTGTGTGCTACAACTTAAGACTATCTTGATTGCTAAGGTTAAGTCTATATCAAGGTCAATATTTGGCACTAATATTGCTACTTTAAGAATCAGAAAGATGTTAACAAAGATTGCTACCAATGTTTTCAATGAATTTCGAGGGAAATCATTTGTTATCTCAGAGTGTGTCAATCATTGGAGAACTGCAGTTGTTCTTGGGAGACGTAATAATGGTGCATGACTTATATGGCTGTCTCTCTGGTTATTTATACAGATTCTTGCCATTCTTGATTTTGGTCGGGATGCTTGGATACATCGAGAGGACTGGATCCGGAATGGCATTCATATTGGAAGTGGCAGAAACTACAGGGACTCTTACTATCTTCAAGCGCAAGCTATGTGTTACATGAATAATTAGAAGCACTTATATGTATTATATTTGCCATTCTAAGACATGTAGCCGAAGTAGGATTTAGGTGAATTAAGTTTCTTAAAAGCGTGACGATTGTTTCTGAGTTTTGACAGAACTTGTCTTGCTTTGTATGTTGCAGCAAGTGAAACCGTTAAAAAGAGGCCGTGGACTTGCTTCTTAATGCAATGCATATATGCTTTCTTTCGCTTTTGGTGGTGTCTACTTTGGTTTTATGCTCCTCGATCGCTTGAACAGATCCTAATACTAAAAATATTGGCTGATTGATTAGAAAATGGAAAATGAAGTCTTTCTGGTCTTGATGGATTAATGTTGCAAAATCGCCATTGTTCACTCCCTATGGTGAGCCCGGCACTGTCTTTTCTTTCTTATTCTCCTAGTCGTCTGTTGCTCATCTGTTTTGCAAGTGGTTCTCTCAATCCAAAGTGAATGCTCTCAAGGTAACACCGACTCCTCTTTAACCCTTAACCCGGGCAAAAAGGAAAAAAAAAAATGCCTTAGTGTACTCAAAGAACAGTTTAATGACTTTTGGGGGCTAATTGTTGATAAACCACACTAAAAATGTGGAACAGAAACTCTGAGCTTTCAAAACTTCGCCTGTGATCAGTACCAAAAAAAACTTTGCCTATGATCAAGTCCAAGGCCCATGTTGCCAGATTGGACGGACCTCAGAATGGTTTATTGTACTTTTACCTTGCTTCAAGCTTGATTGATGATCATAATTTTGCAGCATAGAGAAAGTAAGAAATGATGAAACAAAAAAGCTTGGGTTGGCAAAGCTGACTTATATATTTGTTGTGCCGCATCTTCATGATCCATGACCTTGTTATCTCTTAGAATCGGGAGCAAGAGTTCAGGATCATTGAAAATAGTCTATATTTCATAACATTGCTCTTGAAAGACTCAACTACTAAAAGTCATTAATGGTGAATATCATTACTATTTTGATCTAAATGGATCAAATGCAAGTTCAATAGCCATTCTGCAATTAAAAGAATTAGAAGACACATCACACGAGTCTATTTTTCCTTTTGAGTAAAATAAGAAAAGGTGTTAAAAGTTAAAAGCCATTTTAACAGAAGGGTAGACAAGACTTTGGGGCCAACTTCAGGTGTGGCAAGAAAGGAAACAAGTTCTCCACCCAGTGACCTACCTGAAATTCTGGCCTAATAACATAAACAAGCTGATTTAGCCTTGAACTGCACTTCAACAAAGAAAATACCTGAACTAAGGTCAGCAATGCACAGCATAGGCATCAGTGTATGGGAGTTCACTTACAGTATAAACTTGCAGCTAACCACTTTTTAGCCTCTGGGTACTTCTCTATCATCTCCATTTTTCACAGTGGAGAGTGAAACGAATGAGAAAACTAGGACATCATGAGATGAGAGGAGACGGGAACGGCGGAAAGTATCCCACATCGTGACTTGGAAGAAAGAGGGAAGAGAGAGAATGCTATAAAGAAGAGAGGAGGAGAAAGGAGAGAGATTAAAAAGGGTCGGTTGGCTAAATATGCCACGCTCGCCCTAGCCGGTGAGTGCTGTATGGCAATCAAGACATATGGCCGACATAATTTGTGGAACCCGCATAGGGTTGGCTCGTCTTGGCCGACCCTCCTACGCCAGTCCAATGATCGTTCAATCTATGGGGTTGCAAAGGATGATATGACGAAAACCTCCTTTTTCTTTTCTGGTTAGGAAAACCTCCTTTTAAATGAGGAGAGTTACGAAATTTGCTAGTCGGTGATCTATTTGTTTTTACCTCTAAAACAATAAAAAATACTGGAAAGGTATTTTTTTTCATTCAAAAATATTAAATATATATTTTTTTTTTCTCTAATTGTGAGAGTCAAAAATCATTAAAAAAAAAAAAAGGAGAATGGGGAGAGGTATTTTTCATTGTTTTCAACCTGTCCCTCTCGCTATAAAAACTCATGTCTCGTGAGCAACCTTCGATTCCTGCTCATAAGTGATGATTCCCTCTTATCTTTGGTCGGACTCATGGTTTTCTCAGTTCCTAAGCTTGAATTTAATTAAACTTGATTTCCCTTTTTTCCTAAACCCAGAGCCACTATCCATGGCCAAAAGCTCAAAACTCACTCTTCCTCTTCACTGCCAAACCCAAGAAGATCTTTTGGATATTTTGAAAACTTTTGTATCTTTTTTTTTTATTATTATATTTCTCCAACTCTCTCTTTAAACATTGCAAATTGTTTTTATTTTTGAAAATAAAAAATATATATAATTATTTTAATAGAAAAAAAAAATGTTAGTGACTACTTCTATACTCTTTCAATGTTTAAATGAGGTATTTTCATTTAAAAAAATAAGGAAAAATCAGAGAATTGATTAAATTTCAGAAGAAAAATTGTATCTTTTTACTTATAATTCTGTTCATCTCTGTCCTTCAAGATTGTTTTTCTTCCATAAATAGCAAAGTGGCAGAAGTCGAAAGACCAAATTACTTGCCTAGCGTAATCAGCATCACAAGTTTTTACATTTAGTGATTTTTTTCTTTTTCTTGATCCTCAATTCACATACTATGTGGCCCAAACTAACTTTTTATAATATGATCTGGAATTTATGAGAAATACTAACTATAGTGTTGAAAATTTAAAAAAAAAATCCCTTGCCATATACTTTTTATAAAATATTTTCAATTTGATAAGTTTGATCGACTATATCATCTCTAAGTGTAATGCTAGTATTTAACTCTACTTAACCTTACGGTGTTTTATATCTAATTTATTTTGAATGAGATTTTTAAAATTAAATCCTATAACTATTCGAAAATAAATCATTTGAAAACGAATTAGTTAGATTCCCATCACGATCAAGTTTATAAAAGGGGGGCAATGTTAGCTCCTACGCCCCCACACTGTAGTATTTGGCCCAGATGCTGAGGCTCAGTAGTAGCCCAGTGAACCCAACAACTTTCACAATCCAAATCTAACCGATCAAAAAAGCATCACATCTCAGTAGCACAAAACAACATACTGACTCAAACTCGTCAAACCAACCCTCCACATGACTACACCCTATGACACTAAAAGCTCAAGCCCTTACGAACGGCTTGTCATCCGTAGCTAATAATTGCCTAGCCAACCATAGTTCTTGCGAGTACCAGTAATCAAACCAGTTGTGGCTCCGCTTGACTTGCCACTCATACAGATCATAGGAAATTAACTTGACAAGAAGAAAGGTAATGTTGTACAAAAAGTTAAATTTAAATATCAATTAAAGCTCTTTTAATTTTTATTAGGAAATAGAAACTAATGCAACTTGATAAATTTGTCACCCGCCAAGGAAAGAGTGCTAATATACATGTCTTTGTTTTGTTATCTGCTCCAGCAACTTGGAAATTCACAACTACATCACTATTCCAGTGGTTTTTGCCTTTGGGGATTTTGGGCTGGTGGCTGGCACACTCCAGCCTGGTTTGTGACTATGCGGGTCGGGCTCTGAGCCCGCGGGATTGCATGTCCACGCGTCTCTCTGGCTCCTCAAAGTATGTTTTTTAAGCTTCCGATGTGGGATTGTGGGATGAGTCATGACTTCGTGTGAAGCATGCGTGGGGCATGAGATGCATGCCCGGGATTTTCTTCTACACGTGGCATGCATATAAATTCAAAAGGAGGTGTCAGCTTCTCCTTTCAAAGGAAATGAAGTGCTTGCTGTCTTCACACAAGAACAAAGAAATTTATGAAATGTCTAACATTGGTTGTGATTAAACTTAGCCATGTGAGACATTTTTATCCTTATTAGTATAAGGGTTGAACGCTAAATTCCTTTATCAATGTCTCAAGTTTGAATCTTAGAAATAGAAAAATAGGTATTAAGAAAATCAATCCCTTAATCGAACTTACAATGTTTGATTGGATTAGTTAAGTTAAATCTAAATATCAATCGTCGATAGCAAACATACGTTTGAAAAAAAAAAAAAGACATTTTTCTACTTGGAGATCGGCGCTAACCTTGCATGGCCCAATAAAGGAGCTCTGTGATGGCTTGTGGTCTCAATGAAGTTCACTTGTGCGAGGGCCTGGTGCCCCTTTTTGTGTACTGCTTGAGTAAGGCCCATTATGTCCTCTGCAGTAATTTTTATTTTTTGGTAATTTTGAGGATAAATTTGTTGGCAAACCTTTTTTTTTTTTTTTCCTTTTTCCTTTGTCATTGAAATTGAACAGAATGTTTCGATATATTTGTTATGTTTTCTCCCTTATTTTTAGTTTTTTTCTTTTGGGCCCTGATGGGTTGGCCTGATGTCAAAAGAACAATAACAAATTTCAATTTATTTCTAGGCTCCAAAAAGGTTGAATTTTTGGGACCTGTCCTCCTGAAAAAGCTGCACTGTACTGTCATCGGAAACATCAAAACCCTTCCCTCCATTTTTTTTTTTTTTTTTTTTATTATAACCTCTTCTTCACCCAAAAATCTTCACAACTTTTTTCCCGCCATAAAACGAATTAAAAGAAAAGAAAAGAAAAGAAAAGAAAAGAAAAGAAAAGCGTTCCTACTTTTCGCGCCAAAAAAGTTTAATCATCTGCAATACAAAACCCCTCCAAATTCATCTCTCTCTCTAAAA
This sequence comes from Dillenia suffruticosa, assembly GCA_033439265.1. Taxonomy (NCBI): domain Eukaryota; kingdom Viridiplantae; phylum Streptophyta; class Magnoliopsida; order Dilleniales; family Dilleniaceae; genus Dillenia; species Dillenia suffruticosa. The sequence continues at coordinate 17,190,986 of JAVTVX010000001.1, forward strand.
ATCTTAACATGAATCAATCCATTTCGATGGAGGTTGATCATTCAAGTAGAAATGAAGTAAAAGCAGAAGACGAAGCTATGGATAAATTTACATCAGAGTTGGAGGTCATTCAAAAGGTGAGATCAGTGTTTCCTCACCTACTTCCGTGCGAAATGGATCGAGCGATTCGCCATTGCAATGGCGATACTGATAAAGCCATCGCTTTCCTCCATAAATCTTCCGAATGTACCCTCACTGTCAAACGCAATCTCACCTCCACCGGCTCTAGGGTTTTCGCTTACATCAAATCAGAACCCTCCGATGAATCTGAACCCCTCGATTCAAAGAAAGCGGTCAAGATTGAGAAAGTTTCAGATTCAGAATGCGAGATTGAGTCTGTTGATAGAAAATTTTCAGTCAAAAACGAAGCTGTTGAATCTGATGATGTTCTGCAGAGAAAACCTAAGGAGGAAAACGTTTCAGAATCAGACAGTTTTCAGGCTCAAATGATTGAATCTGAGAAAAAATCTGTAGCAGTTGAAGTGGAGGAGGAGAAAAAGGAGATTAAAGAAGAAACAAATGATGAATTTAAGAGTTTTGAGAGGTTTCTGAAGAAGAAAACCCTACTTCGTCCCAAGCCAATTTCTCAAATGCCCTTGACTGTAGAGAAGGATGAATATGGGATTTTGAATTTGGGGCCTAGTTCAGGTTCAGTGGATGATGGGGATTTTCCAGAAGAACATGATTGGTTGCTGGTTGGGAGAACTACAATTACAGGACTTTCGACTACGAAAGGGAGGAAGTTGGAGTTCAATGAAATTGTTGATTTTCATTTTCCATGTTTGGATCCTAGGAAGAAGTGTTCTTCTCAGTTTGCATCTAGGGTTTCAGCTGCGGCATCTGAGATTGTGCGGTTTTCAACTAGGCGAAATGGAGAGGTTTGTCTGTCTGATGTTTACTTTTAGTCAATATAAATTTAGTTTATTTTGTGTTATTGTTGGATTTGGATATGGGGTCGAATAGACATGCTAGAATTCAGCTGGTGTTTGTTGTGTTCTGGGATTTAGATTTAGAGTTTTTAGAGGACAATTATTATTATTTCTGTTGCTGTTGTAATTGTTGAAATTACGGTTTGCAGAATTAGGGGAGACTTGTGAAAATACAATTGAAAACGGATGGTTTGCATATCTAGTTTATTTGCGCATTGTTCTTGGATTTCATTGAGTGAGTTGTTTGTTATAGTTGGTGTGTTACTGAAATGGTTTGGCTAGACTTGCTACAAGATTAAGGATTTTGTATTAATTGGGTTTTAATTGAATGTTGCGCTGATTTACAGATTGGGAGGTTACCAATGGAATGGGCAAAATGCCTCAATCCACTTGTAAGTTCTTCAAAAGTAAAAGTATTGGCTCGATGCGTGGCTGCACCGCCATGCCTTCAACTGATGCAAGAGATTGTTTTGTATGCAAGGTAAAAAGTCTAAATTGTTCTTTTTGAGTTCATTTAGATCAGACCTTCTGTGCAACTGAATCAGCAGCTATATCCTATTTGTCCGTTCAAAGTTGTGTGGTGTTTGTTTCTTTTGACAGCTTTTATATTCATCTGTCCATTTTCACCAAGGGTGACAATTCTTCATGGAAGCTAAATGCATGCAACAACATAGGCTCCACCAACCATCCTCTTCCAACCTTGTTCAAACTGCTCAAAATTAAACCATATAAGGAGGTACCCTCTTAGATTTGCAAGTATATGTTGTGGCTTGGTCGGAAAATATTATCAGTTTTGCTATCAGTTTACTTTGTATCTGAGATTGATCATCATTGTTTCTAAATGTTACCATGCAGGCTGAATTTACTCCTGAAGAACTTGACTCTCGCAAACGATTACTAAATCAGCAGGTATATGTTGTTTTCAGCTTTGTTTTAGATTTGGAGCAATGCACTTTAACGAGACCAAACATTGCTATTTTAAGGTTTTATCATTCCCGTTCAGTTTGCTGGACGGCCTTGATTCTGATGTCTACCACGTACCGTATGCTATCGTTTGGTTGCTCTTGTTTGTAATTCAAGATTAGTATCATAATGCACAATATATGTTGCTAACAATGCCATTGATCAAAAGTTGTGGTTGCTATGGAGAAGCCAAATACCTATTAATGTTTTCTTTCTCTTGATCAAAACAGGATGATTTTGATGATGCTGAGGGACTGTCCCTGGGAGGGAAGAGAAGAAAGGGTGCTCAGCATCCTGAGGCAAGCAATGATGAACAAGTTCTATCAGAGTCATCTCTGAACAAAATTGTTGGTGCTGTGGATGAATACAAGTTGGAGGTAACTCACACATAACTCTTTTAAATTGATAACAATGATCAGATTGCTGTCAGTTGTCTCATGCTAGTTTCTCTCTCTCTCATTTACAGGAGATGGAGCCACCTCTTACCCTTACCTGTGAGCTGAGACCATACCAGAAACAAGCTCTTCACTGGATGTCTGAATCAGAGAAGGGTATTGATGTTGAAAAAGCATCGGAGACTCTTCATCCATGCTGGGCTGCATATCGCATTTGTGACCGGTATGAACAAACTTAATGAATGACTTCATGATGCTAAGCTGCATGCAGCTTCCAAATGTGTCTTGACTGAAAATGTTGCTGAACAGGAGAGCTTCCGCAATTTATCTGAACACTTTCTCAGGAGAGGCAACTACCCAATTATCAAAAGCTACACAAATGGCAAGAGGAGGAGTGCGTTTCTCAACAGAGTTCATCGGCATTTCAGTTATTATCTTATGTGTGCCTAGGATACATGTACTTTGTGTTGTATAACTGAAATATTTGTTGTGATGTTGCGAATGTAGATTCTAGCTGATGCAATGGGACTTGGAAAGACTGTGATGACAATAGCTTTGATACTTGCTAGAACTGGCAAAGTAGTATATGATGACCATCCCATGTCCATAGGCACTGAACCTGTGTGCAATGGGAAAAGAAGCAAAGTTTATCAAACAAAGGTGGAACCAAAAGTGAAAGGTGGCACTCTTATCGTGTGTCCCATGGCTTTGCTGGGCCAGTGGAAGGTGAGTTTCCATGCCAGAAAATAACAAAAGATGTGAGAAAGTTCTGGATTGGATTTTGATTAGGCATTGTGTACCATTGTTATTATCCATAGTGTTCGGTATGTCCATTCCATGACTCTTTTTGACTCGACATTTTTGTTTATAATAACATTGTCAATACAATTGAAATTGTAGGATGAGCTTGAGACACATTCAAGGCCAGAAAGCATTTCAGTTTCTGTTCACTATGGTGCCAGAACTGATAACCCTAGTGTGTTGTCAGAACATGATGTGGTCTTGACAACATATGGTGTCCTAACCTCTGCCTACAAAAATGTAAGTTCATAGTTAATATGCCCATTGGTAACAATCATGTGCTTTGAGGAACATGTTCCTTGTTTGCCCTACCAATAATTGAATCTCAATGGCATTTTGATTGTTTTACAGAATTTCTTAATTTTGCTATACAGGATAGGGAGGACAGCATTTTCCACAGAGTAGATTGGTATAGGGTAGTACTAGATGAGGCTCATACCATCAAGTCTTGGAGGAGTCAAGGTGCACAGGCTGCCTTTACCTTGTCTGCAAGCTGTCGATGGTGTTTGACTGGTACACCCATACAGGTTGCTTTCTTCTTTTCCTAGTCATGTTGATAACCTTCAACTTTATATTAGTGGTACCAAAGATCAGCAAACAATATTTTTGCACTACATAATCCATGAACTGATCGAGGAGCACTTTGTTGTCTTTTTTGCAGAATAATTTGGAAGACCTTTACAGTCTCCTATGTTTCTTGCATGTCGAGCCATGGCGCAATTGGGCATGGTATTGCTTTCAAGAGTTTTCATTCCCTAGTTTCAATGTTTCATAAAGTTTCATCTTATAGAGCTGAAGTGAATAATAGTTGTTTTAATTGGCAGAGTAAAATCATAGACTTATATCCTAAGCATTGATGGTATTTTTTTTAGGTGGCACAAATTAATTCAAAGGCCTTATGAGTCAGGTGATCAGAGAGGACTAAGACTAATAAGGGCTATTCTGCAGCCACTAATGTTGAGGAGAACAAAAGAAACGAGAGATAAAGAAGGAAGGCCTATACTTGTCCTCCCACCAACTGACATCAAAATTATTGAGTGTGAGCAATCTGAAGCTGAACGTGACTTTTATGATGCCTTATTTAAAAGATCTAAGGTAATTATTTTAGTTACCTAATAATGTTTTTTTTTTTGGTTGCAAATATCATGCTGCAACTTGCCTGAATTTTGTAAGCTACTTTCTTGAACAGGTCCAATTTGACCAATTTGTTGCACAAGGCAAAGTTCTTCACAACTATGCTTCTATCCTTGAGTTGTTGCTTAGATTGAGGCAATGCTGCAACCATCCATTTCTTGTTATGAGGTGGGTACTTGAAAATTTACACGCCTCCTTTTTCCATCAGCTAAGTGTTCAGATTATTCATTATTGGTTAAAACTTCAGCCGCAGTGACAAACAAAATTACTCAGACATGAACAAGCTTGCTAAAAGGTTTCTAGAAATTGATTCAACTTCCCCAAACTCATCAACTCCTAGCCATGCATACATTGAAGAGGTTGTCAATGGTATTCGACGGGGTGAAAATGCTGAGTGCCCAATATGCTTGGAATCTGCAGATGATCCCGTCTTAACTCCATGTGCGCACAGAATGTGTAGGGAGTGTTTACTTTCAAGTTGGAGGACCACAACCACAGGATTATGCCCAATTTGCAGGAAGCTGTTGAATAAAAACGAGCTCATTACATGCCCATCTGAGAACCGCTTCAATATTGACATTAAGAAGAACTGGAAAGAGTCATCCAAAGTTTCCAAGCTCTTGGCTTGCTTGGAAGGGATTAGGTGTTCTGGTTCTGGTGCAAAGAGCATAGTTTTCAGCCAATGGACATCCTTTTTGGATCTTCTAGAGATTCCATTGAGTAGGAGAGGATTTAATTTCTTAAGGTTTGATGGCAAGTTGGTGCAGAAGCAGAGGGAGAGGGTTTTAATGGAGTTCACTCAGAGCAGTGACAAAACAGTAAGCAGTGTTCTAATAGCTAAGCTCTTTGCTGTTTTTGTTTACTACAAGTTTCAACTGATCACTCTTGGTGTTGGCTTCTGTCTTTTAGGTATTATTGATGTCATTGAAAGCTGGTGGTGTAGGGTTGAATCTAACAGCAGCTTCTAATGTATTTTTAATGGTGCATACTCTTCTTTACCTTCTTTGTCACAGCTTTCATAATTTTCTTCATTCAAGTAGATAACCTTAATTTGATGCTGCAGGATCCATGGTGGAATCCAGCAGTGGAGGAGCAAGCAATCATGCGAATTCATCGCATTGGACAGAAGTGCACAGTCTGTGTCAGAAGGTTTATTGTCAAGGTATCATGATTTCCATACTTGCAAATATGATTGCATTTTCATACCCTACCAATATTCTTCTGGCCAAATTTAGCAACCCAATTTCATATGAGCTTCTTTGCATTAAACTTGGTAGTGCTAACTGGCTTAACTGACATTTTCATGGTCAAATGCAGGATACAGTGGAAGAGCGACTGCAACAGGTCCAAGCACGAAAGCAAGGGATGATAGCAGGAGCACTCACTGATGAGGAGGTCCGCTCTGCTAGGATTGAGGAACTCAAAATGCTTTTCAGATAAATCTTCCATTTTCAATCTAACTACATTCCTAAAACTTTTTGTTTCCATCTTTGGGAAACCGAACAGGAGGTACCATTTTGTACAGGGTATTGCCCCCCAATTTTGTAAATCTAATTGGCCTCTATATTATGAATATTTTTCTTATTATCTGTCTAAAGTTTCATATCTCAAGCTTCTTCGTGGGATTGGACAATCTGCATTTTGGGTCTTGGGTCTGCTAGAGAAAACAACCTTAGATTATTTTAGAAAAACCAGGATTTTTAGCACATTGGAATTTATAAAATTCTATTTCACGTGACAAAGAAAAAGGTTCTATCTCTAATCTTAGTGTTCAACAACAATGTCAAATAAAGATACCAAATTCGAAACTTCTTTGTGTGATCAGAGGGGAAAGATAAAGTTTCCATGAAAATTAACTAAGCCACCTAAAAAATTAGTGGAATACGCAAAGAGAGTTGGAACAGGATTGAGTTTGAGAGAGGAATTTCAGGAAGCCCTTTGGAAAATGAATAATAAAACGACAAGATTACCTGGAGAAGTTCACAAAGAATGAATTTGTCACACCTTTTTTTTCTAATAATAGGAATTTTTAATTTAGTATGTGACAAAAATAATGAACTTCGAGAAAGACGACTTTTGGGTGATGTGCTATTGAGGAATAGAAGCCTATGAAATTCGAATATTCTTGAATATGAAAAATTCTTATATTTGACCGCCGAATTTGATGAACCATAGCAATAGCATCTGGATTTATTTTTAAAATGTACAGAAGAACGTTCTCCAAAAAGGAAAAAAACTAAGAGAGAGATAAGTTTGATTTGGGTTGGATGTGTGCCTCTGCCATCCCCTTGTTTATTAGGGGTTGAGAATCTGAGATTGCAAAGCAAAGGAATAATGACCACGAAAGCGCAAAGCCGAATATTAGGCCATGATTTTAAGCGATGGCCTATATTATGCCACGAGCCAAATCATTTATTAGAATTTAAAAATAGCATAGTATAGGATTAAAAAAAAAAGATAAACTAACTTTGATAGAGTCCCGGTGATCAAACAGATAATAGAAGAGTTTTATCTTTTAAAAATTTAATTTGATTTGAATCGAATTTAATCAGAATTAATATGATTATATGATACTGATGATTTATATAAAAATAACTAATTCCCATTTTTAGAATTCATTAAAATTATTTTTAGCTTCGGGAGGTTTTATCGGTTATCTCCCATCAGTGTTAACATATGCTATTTTTTATACCTAATATTCACAAGATATAATATAGTACCAACTCTTATACATCATGATTTGAAGCGATGACCTAAATTATACCACGTACCAAGTCATTTATTTGAACTTAAAAATTGCAGATTATAGGATTAAAAAATAAACTAATTCCTATTTTTAGAATTTATTAAAATTATTTTTAGTTTTAGGAGGTTTTATCGATTATCTCAATGCAGTGTTAACATGATACTATTATTTTATACCCTATACTCTAATAAACATGATATCACATAGTACGAAATATTCTAAGAAGGGCTTTTGAAAATATAGGTATGGTAGAATTTTGAAAGGTAATTTGGAGTAGACTTGAAGTGTTCCATTTCTCTTTGCAATAATTGTGGTCAAATTTTGGAGGAATTGGTTTTGATTTTGAGGGAGTATTAAAAATTAGAAATATAATATATAAACGGACAGTTGATCTCGTAACATGAAATATTAGATTTCTTAATCAACTTTTGGATTTGAAATTTGAGAATGAAACAATTTATGCTAGGAGAATCGCCCCTTAAATAGGGTTCTCGCAAATATTCAAATCGGATTAGTCAAAATTTGATTTCAAATATCAATGATAAATAAAAAAAGAAACAGAAAACACGGTTTTTATGGTTGAAAATTGGTTTTTATGGTTGAAAATTGGGTTAGAATTTGGAGTTGGAAGTCATGTTTGCTTCAATATGAATATGCTTAATTTGGGATGGCTGACTTTAAAGCCTGCAATTATATTAGTAAATTACATGATTGTTCAAAGCGTGTTTTGGTCAGTTGCTCTGTTTTGACAAGGTTTTCTTTTTAAATACCATTTTAGTTAAACTAATCTACACGTTATTGTGTGAATTTTGATTAGGGTGGGGGGTAGATATACTTATTGTGTCCTATTTATTTAATAAAATATATCAAATTTTAATAAAAATTTCATAAGTCAATACCAATTAAATTAAATCGAAGAAAAAAATTACGAAATAGCATTAATCTGATCATACTACTCTCTTTCCCCTTCCGTCGATCCTTAATCATGTCCGTGTCCCCATTACAAAATTTAGACACATAAAAGATAAATAAATAAATTATCGAGAAATATAATAATTCTTATCATACTTAATATCAGAATCAGATAACGAATATAATTCCAAAAAAAAAAAAAGTTAGTAGTTGAATGATTTGAAACTCACAAGTTAATTATATTTCGATCTAAAACATGTGCAATAAGATCCATAATCAATACGAAATGAATGTGATCTAATTATGATTTGAGGTGTGCATCTTATTTTTGTGGGATGAAGTTCCAAGCTTTGTTCTATGAATTTGTTATGAATTAGGGCTTGAATGTAAGGGAAGCAATCTCAACTTTTTCCAACTCATTTAAATTTATTTGTATTTTATAAAAAAATAATAAAAAATATATTTCACAAGTAAAAACGAATTTATTTATTTAATTATTTATAAAAATGATATAGATTATGATGTACCAAAAATTAATTATATTAAGAAGCTCAAATAAATTTAATTGAGTCAAACTTTTATTTAGAGACTAATTAGATCTGAGTGATAACCTTTTTTTTTTTTTTAATATTTATCGACTATATTTATTATGAACCTTTTTTTATTATTGAACTGGATTTGGTAACAAGGCAGGAGACGAGGAAAAGGGCAAAAGAAAGAAACAGAAACGAGAGAATATGGTCAACAAAACAAAACAACCAATTCGTACCGCATCAAACATTGATTTTTTTTTTTTTTTTATAATCGGTATTTAAAGTTTTATTTTAATTAATCTGAATCAATCGTTATAGGATTTTTTTTTTTAAACGGATCTTCCATATCTAGAGAGAATCAAACTCCTGACTTAGTTAAAAAATAAATTTATCTATTTTATTTAGGTGAACAAGTATTGGTATTTAGATATCAAACATTAATGATAAAATCTGGTGCAACATTTTTTATATACATGCAGGTTGAAAACTAAATCCTATTAGGAATGAAATTTAATTTTCCTTTCTTCATTCCCTAAGAGTTTAAATTCAATTTACAGATTTCTTTTACCATTTGTCAATGGAGGCATTATTCTGTTTTTTTTTTTTTTTTTGTTGATGAGGATAGGGGTTAGAGACGGAAATAAAGAGATAAAGATGAAAAAAAAAAAAAGAAAGCAGACATAGAAAAAGTGACAGAGAAGAGTGAGAAAAAGAAAGTTAGAAAATATTAACCGAGAGAAAGCGGAAGAGGTGAAAGATAGACCAAAAAGAGAGAAATGAAAGATAAAAGAAGAGAGAAAAAGAGGAAGAAGGGGAAAATTAATCGAGAGAGGGAAAGTGAAAAAGAGAAAAAGGATGAATCTGTGAATCGATGATAAAGAAAAGTGAGAATTGATCAATAAATGAGAAAAAGGGAGAAAGTGATTGATCAATTGAAATAAGGGAAAGAATAGATCGAGAATAAAAAAGATAGGAGAGAGGATCAGAGAAAATAGAGAAAAGAAAGAGGGTGGTCGCTACTAGCGTAGATGAAGCAAAAAAACGTAGATACAGATATTCGTGATCAAGAAAGAAAATAAATATCAAATACAGAAAAGAGAAAAGAGAAGGAAGAGAAATAAATAATTGAGAAAATAAAAGAGAAGACAGAGATTGTCAACCACAGTTAGCATGCGTGATTATTGATGTGAATACTACGTAATTAATTTGAATTTAGAATTATAAAAAAAGATTTAAAAGTATTAATTTTTAAAATAATTTATATAATATTTATATTATATTAATTTTAAATATCGATAATGAGAAGAAAAAAATTGAGGTTCTGAACCAACTCCAACTCCAAGCCAATAAGAAAAAAAAAGTCGACCAAAAATCAAAAAAAAAAAAAAGTCATATTCTACTGAAGTTTTTCTGACTCTTTCTCTCACCCCCTTTAACCTCCGCACGTGCGTTCCACACGCCCCCTCGTTTATAAACACAGACCCACAAGTCTCCGTACCCCCAATCTGTTCACTCATTAAAACCACCCCCCCTCTCATCAAAACCAAACCAAACTTCCCTCTCTCTCTCTCTCTCTCTCTCTCACAGATGGCTGAAATGAAAGGGAGAAATTCAAACAGAAGGCAACCGAGCCGGCTCCAAAGAAGAGCGCCAGCTTCAATCCAAATCACGCCGGTATCAGACTGGAAAGTGGCCATTCCTCTTCTGTCTCCGTTGGCAACATCTCCATCATCCCCGCCCAGAAATTTGACGTCTGAGATTAAATCAAAAGAGAGTAGTCAAGGTCAACAGAGCTTAGATGCCGGTGACGCCGCCGATCAGGAGCCGGTGTTCAAGAAGTGGCAGCATCCGGCGGCCCCATTCTGCTACGAGTCCGCCCCTTTAATGCCTCCCTTTGTCCCTGTATAGACACAGACCTTCAAAAAAAATTTGAATAACCGTATTTTGGGCTTGTAGACTAGTTTGTTAGTGAAATGAATCTGACGATGTACGCCGAACTTGACAGAGTCGTCATTTTTTTATCAAGATTTCTGAACACCACACAACACCTGATTTGCATCCGTGAATACGTACCTTTCTCGTGAGATTTTACCTTTTTGCCATTTTCGAAGAGTTTTTTTTTTTTTTTTAATTGTACATTTTGGATGAGTCGTGACGTCTTCATTTCTGAATATTTTTTTTTTTTGGATACAATGAGATGCATGAGTTCGAATCAGGAAATGGAGTACGGAAGAGGGGAGACTTTATCATTTGAGTTGTCCCCTAAGAAACTTCATTTCTGAATATTCTTCCTCGACTTCACAGCTGAAACTTGAAAATGGAGGAAATATTGATTTTTATCTGAATTGAATATTTAAATTTGAATTTAAATTATTAAAAATCGATATAATTTGACTGTAAATACATTCAATAATTCTTTTAAATGAATCGAGTTTGAATCACCCAATTGTCTTAAACTTATTGCTTCGTATTAAAAAAAAGGGTTTCAAGAATGTTGGTAAATTATTTAATCTAGTGCTAATTCAAAAGAAGAAACCAGATGAAATCACTTCCACATATTTTTATTTACCTAAAATTATTTATGCTAATAGAAATATTAACAATAATACAGGAATAGCACATTTTCTAGGGACCTTGCTTTTTGGTGTTATTAACATTTTCAAGGGGTTAGTGAAGAAAAATCATTGTACTTATATTTTTTCGGTTTTTCTTCTCCTTATAAAAAAGAAATAACTATTAAGAAGCTTTTTTTTTTCTTTTTTTTAATACTTTAGTTTTTTCAAAAATTTATCTTTTTTTGTTCCATTTATATCATTATATAATTATTTTTATTCCATTAATATTCTCATTTAAATGATACAAAATTTCAAATATACATATTAATTTTTAACATTTAACTTTATTTCAAAAATAAAATAATAAAAAAGAAATTAACTACTTTATTTTAAAAATAAAAAAATCAAATAACTTTTAACATTTTTTAAAAGAAATTAATTTTTACTTCTTTTTAAAAAGAGAAGATAAATCAAAAAAATTCCGGTACTAAATTTATTAGGTACGAATGAAGGGTATCTGTAGATTCAAATATTTTTATCGAATCTACTTAGATTTAGATTCAAAATAGATAGAATTATATATTTTATTAGTTAATTTATAATTTAAATAGAACCAATTTGATCACGTTAGGTTGAGATAAAGAGGGAAAAACATCAATATCTTTAGTGATTAGTACAAATAAAACAAGGGGTTTTTTTTGGGGGGGGGGCATTGGATGGGCATCTCACGTGGGGGTGCCCTTTCCTAGGCTTCAATATTGGTATTTCGAGATAATCTCTCTCTTTGCACAAAATCCAACTCAAAACAATATAAAGTGTGATCGAAGAAAGAAAGAAACAAAAATGCTTGCGCTAGTATTTTGGAGGACCATATTTCCAACACTGTGTGAGTGTGCGGTGACAGTGTTTTCCACCATGCCCTATTCGCTCCACTACATGTCCCTCCTTTCCTGTGTATCACTCCCCACATTTCACCGTTCAAATCCACCTTCCCAAAATTTCTACCAAATCCTCATTCCACTTGTAAGTTTTATTTTATATACTTTCATGTATAGATAATTTATATTCTCAAGGGTACAGTTTGATAGTCACAATCTCTCTTTCTCTATTCTAAAATTCAGGATTTGAATTTTTATGTAACAAAAAAAAAGTATAGATAATTTATGTGTTATTTTATGTTTATGAGTTTTATTAAATTTTGTGTTGGATAAAAAATATTGAATAAATTTAATTTGATTTTTTTCCATTCATTTAGTATTTATTTATTTTTTATGTTTAAAGATATTCTACTTATATTTGTGCTATTATTTGATACAAAACCAATAATATGTATCACCAAATTACTAAAATTTCCATGCAAGATCTCAATTATATTTTGTCACCTATCTTATCGATATTGATGTCATTATTCACACCAATTTTCATTATTTTGCAGCACATATGCTTCCAGAAAGAACTATAGTTGTAAACTCGAATTCAAAATGTTGATTAAATGAGTTTAGCGTCCATTCTGTCACTAGATCAATAGATTATCGATGGAATTATACTAATTTATGATGGAAAAAATTGGGGTTTGCAATAAGTATATATTCCTATTGGTCTTTTACGGACTAGCCTGATAAATTAATACAAAACACAGAAGGCAGATCGGATCAAGATCTGAATGGTCAGATTCAAGGAAGAAGAAGAACAAGATAAAAAAGTAAAAGAAAAATAAAATATAAAATTTATTCCAGAACATAAATGGCAAAGATGCTTCAGGCTACAAAAGACTTAGCATGGATTGAATTTTCCATTGAATACCCTTTTGAGATTTTTCCATGAAATGGTCTTCAGTCCACCGTCGGATGTTCCCCGTTCGTACAAGAAGAGTCAAACGAGGAAAATTCCATTGTTCAAAGCTCAAATTTCACAAAGAGATTTTGTACCACATACGAATTAAAAATAGAGAGAGAGAGAGAGAGAGAGAGAGATTCCTAAGGACTAGATTGGTTGGTTGATGTGGGACCTAGTCAAAACGAATGACGTGTACAACGTTGACGATATGCTAACCATTCGTTGAAGCAATACCAACACTAAGAAAACATGGTGAAGAGTAGGAAGGAAAAATTTGGAAGGATCACATGGGGAACAAGAAATATGAAATGGGGCCACTGATTTTTGTTGGGCTACAACATGTTCATTTATTTCAAGGATAAGGACTAAACCAATCAAGTGGGTAGTATTATCTGTCACAAAAAATGGCAATATTTCTAAAAATTTCATACAAATGTATTATGATTGCAGCTTTTTGAATATATGCCGTCGCCAAAGAGTCCTAGAATTTGCAAACGTAAGCTTCCTTTTTTCTGGATTCTATCAGCAATCAGCATCAAGATAGATGTTTAATATATCTCTTATCTTGATTAAGGAAACAACAAAATAAACAATAATACTACAAAGTATTGGATTATATAAAAAGCTTGTTATGTTCAACAGTTGTCTTTGGCGTCATTGTAATCCTCAGGTATAGACACTTAGATTAGGTCAACCTAAACAATTCAGTCTGGCCTTGGTTCTTTGTCCAAACTCCAGAACAAGAGTTGGCCTAATCTTAGCTGGCACATCCCAAATCTTGTGGAGCATATACACCGATTTCCAGAATCATGTGACAAGGTCTCCTTCGGGGACCAGATAATGTAAAGCCAAGAAACCCCTCTCCATCCATGGGGGGACAGAAAAAATAAGACTAGGGTGTTTGTTCGGGAGTGGAAGAGTCGGCCTTTATGTTGGGACAAAGGGGGTGCTCTTCTTCATCTCCCGAAGTGACCTTGTTTTGCTCCATTATTGATGTAAGTCCCACATCCATCTTTCAGAAACAAGACAGTTTCTGTGTGTGATGGAACAAGATGCCATATTAATCATCACAAAGCACAAAATGGCTGTCTAGGTTCATGGAAAATTATATTTGCCTTAAGGGTATCTTTTTTTTTTTTTTTGAAGTTCAAGATTCTAATTTTTAAGCTCAGACATGTTTACCAGTAAAATTTACGGAGACAGATTTGCAGAAGGAAACAACAGCCAAAAACAAAAGAAAGGAAATTAGGAGCAAACAGTAGCCATCCTCATCCTTCTTCAGATCCAGAAATCAAATTCCACCTGTTGCTTGCAATGCCTAGACAACATAGATTAAACAACAATAAGAATATTCCCGAAACCATTTATATTCTTTGTCTAAAAATTAAATTCCCACCGGAGTCCTTGAATTCTATGATGCCAAACATCCAGTGAATTCTTAGAGAACTATGTCCAGGAAATATGGGATCATTAATCTCTATGTTGAAGTCGGTTACTATTAGGGTTTCTTGATCCACTCAGTTGTTGCAGATTATAGCTTAAATCAAAACACCCCATCTTAAATCACTAATAATATTCTATCCTACAGAGAGAACAACTCACAAATATTTTTTCCCTGCTCATACAGATCAGACAGTGGGCACACACGGTAATATGTTTCAGCTATTTGTAATGATCAGTGACCTCATCCAAGGCTAGTTGGTCGTTCAGTCAATGGGGCGTTCTTATGCACCCATGCTTTACAGAATCCACAACAATTAGTGGACACATTTAAATGGAGCTTCTCTGGCTCTTGACAATTTTGACTGGAAGAAAAATTGTGGAAAGAATCACTTTTGACAGAAAGATAGAATCAAGTCAACACTGCTTATGGATGTTAGACCCACATGAACATCAACCTTCGTGAACATCAACCTTGATCATGTCATTCATCATCCTTAATATTCTCAATTCTTTTCTGGAGCAGAGGTCAACTGGATACGATACAATCAGGTTTTATAGACATTGAGTAACCCACTGATAAGTGCATAGTTTCTGTGGTACAATTGCTCTCGCAATCCACCATTTCAAATAGAAGTAAAGTAAATGATACCACACTACTAATAGGGAAAGGAAATTCAGAAGCATCACTAATACTCAGAACCTACAACAATTTTTTATCTTGTGAAACTGTAGTTCAAGGTTCCTAAAACGATGACTATTAGGTCCATGAAGCAGCAATATGCTTGCAGCATTTGAGGGAATAATCAACTGCAGCAGAAAGGGATTTCTTGCACAGTGACAAAGAATTCTGGCATGTTCAGGCGGCATTTTGGATTGATTTTTGAAAATTGAAGTATTTGCCACATAAACTATTGACCTCATTTACAGATACTGTCAGTAGTCTTTTCTACCTCCTGTACTTCTGTGTCCCTTTTATTAATCCATCCTTAAAAGTACTGAAGACATCTCCTACTTGAGCTAGATGGTAGAGGAAATACATTCCCATATCAACTGCAAATTCCAACTTGAAGATGGAAAGCGAAAAAAAAAAAGCAAATTCATAGTAAATTATGGCAGGAGAAGCTAATCTTTGCGATCAATATACCTTTTGCCACACAAATGCACAATCAACTTGTTGGGAAGACATTTCCATTTGTTCTTAGTTTGAGTAACCTGCACCAAGTACCCCAGATAGTTTATGAATAACTATTTGGTAATGTGGAAGTAATTCTTCGCTTTGCTTGAAAGCCAATAAACTAAGACATGGAACTGGAATGGAGAAAGTAATAACCAGAGGCACGGAGCCCGAGATATCTTTATGCATATATCAATCTGAACAACTATGTGCTGAAAGGGATGCATAAGATCTTGGAATCCCGCACTCTGGAGGGCACATTCAAGCATTCTCATGTCATATTAGTTTATCGAGATCAGACAGTGGCAATAACTTTTCAAACATGGCCAGAGACAGATTTACCACATCTTTCTCTTCCCCTTCATCCAGTTCATCCAAGTCATTATCTTCATTTAAAGGGCGGGTCATCATCATCCAATGTTTACATTTTCACTGATTTTGGGACCTCCATATCATAAACAGGAAATGCATCTGCAACCAGGAACACAGTTGTGTCGATTGACTTGCTCAATGACCAAGAGCGCAAGCTGAAAATAACCAATTACTTATTGTATTACCACAGTAGGAGGATGGATCATAAACTCCTGGTTCGAGAACCTTTTCCACAACTTCAAAAGGAAAATAATAATATAAAAAATGATCAAGAAACTTGGTAAAATTGCCGGGCTATCAGTTATCTGCTACTTTCATGATCATGAACATCATCAAGACCATCACATAGTGGAATAATTTGAGACATGGCCGCATCATCTGATCTCTCCATTTTTGTTTCTTCATGGACTGGGATAAAATCAGTTTCTTTTATGTGAACAACAATTTGAAATATATTTTAAACATAGATGTGGCCATGCAGAATACATCAGCAAACTGTAAATTCATTTTAGCAACACAAAACTAACATTTGGAACCATGCCAAGACATCCTGTAGTAATTGAAGAAACTTGCTGTTGCTGCAAGAATATGAAGAATATTTCTATCAACATAGGGACTAGACTTGGCAGTAAAACAAACATTGCATCCTGCACAATCAACCAGTTAATCCTATAAGATAATACTTGTCTCAACTTTTCTGCAAAAATAGACTACTAATAAAAGAATAGATAAATATAAGGCAAAGTGAAATACCATGCAAGGAGTCGAGTACTGATAATGCCCAGCTTCAGGCAAGGGGGCTTGAACAGGTGTAGGTGTCTGCAAAGGAGATGGCATTCAATAGAACGTTATTGCTTAACCTTCAACAACTGAAAACAGATATATCCCCGAATAGGCTTTGGACGCTCACCAGATTAGGTACAAAGGAAACTCAACAAATGAAGAAGTGTCAGCAGAACCGATGTACTCCTCCAGAGCCAAAAGCAAATCATATTTTGATCAATAAGATTTCACAAGCACAAAGGCATGAACCCACCTTTCCTTTCCTAGCTCGGATATTTCTCCTTAAATATTTTTCCCATCTCAATTTGACAAGAGACATCCCTTTTCACATTCCTTGCAATGTCTTTGAAGTGCGTGCGTGCGTGTGCTGCATGTGCGTATGCGATATCCAAATTGAAACCATCAAAAGGTACCAAGTTGGTAACACCCCAGAATGAGTACGCTATATTAAAGATTAATCTATGAAGTCAACAGAATGCGTCACAACTTTTTGCATCAAACCAGCGAAGTCTGAAACCATGACATTGGAGATACACTGAACAACTTTATCCCTAAAAGACGATGTCCCCTCGACACAGTCTAAGAAATTATGAGGTGGGTAGAATGTTGCCCACTCCAAGCCCAGGATCAGTCGCCAACAAATCTGCAACCAACCATGAGACTCCTAACATGGAGTAAATTAATATCCAAAGCTTGCTCACCAGGGACAATGGCAGAAGAAAAAAAGTCATTCTTTGTTATCTTTACCTTATGCAGAAGACAAATAAATATCAGCCACTGATCAGACACGGTGACCACTTCTTGTAAATACCAATATGTGCTCTCGCACTGCGTCAAGCAAAAAATGTCACCCTAGTATCCTTTTCTTCTTGGGCTCAGATATAGAAAAAACACAGTTCATCCTTACTTCCGAGCCCAACCTTCATAGGTATCCTTTTCTTCTGAGGAAGGAGCAGGCGCAGCCCAATGTGGTCCAATGGCCAACTCAATTGGATACTCTAGTTTCTGAAGGGTTATTGAACAGTTGGTTGCCTAAATTCAGCTCGTCACTGACTAACCAGGAGAACTCGAGTAACTAACCAAACTCTTTTGGATACGTAATTAAACTTTTTTGAATTAAATGATCAGATTTTTTATCATTTTAATTAAAAATCTCAAGTTCGATCCTAAAAATGATAAAAAAAGATTTAGGAGAGTCAATCACTAAAATAAGTCATACCGTACTTAAACCAGACTAGTTGAGCAACACTCAGATACTGATAGTGAAAAAAAAAAAAAAAAAAAAAAACTCTAGTAAGGAACAAGCTCCACTGGTTAATCACGTGAAGCCCTCTAAATAGGATTTTGTTGTTGGTCAAATCAGATTAGTAAGAGTATGACTTTTAATATCAGCGGTGGGAATAAAAAAAAAAAATCTCATTGAGTTCTATCTAACTTATTTAAACCATCAATGTCCGATGGCTCAGTTAGTTTAGGGATTGACGTTCCTTAACCGATTTCGATCTCCATAGAAACAGAAAAATCAGCGTCAGGAGACCTGCCCCTTAAAGTGGGCTCTGTAAGCGGTCGACCCAGATTAGTCGAAGCGAAATTCCGGATACTGGGTTGGTGGTCAAGTCATGATAAAAAAAAAAAAAAAGACTTATTTAAACCAGTTTTTGAAGAATACTCTTCGAAAATGGGGCACAATGCCAGATATCTGAACCCCCCAGGCTGCAAGGCACTTCTAGGGTTTTTTTTTTTTTTTTGCTCTCTTTCCAACACAGGCAAAATTTTCCAACAACCTTGGCTTTAATAGAGAAGTTTATAAATTAAATTTATTTATTCAAAATGTTGAGTTAGAGACAGAGAGTTACTTTTAAACAAAAATTGAATTTGCATTTCTTGGAAAATTAGTTACTAAATTTAGGTATGAATCATTTTACGGAATATATGAAATTACTTATAAATCACTTACACAGAAATAGATATATAATTTTATAAGCAACTTTTGTTATAAATTAATAGAATTTCTTACTATCCGGCCGACTATTAATTTTTAGAAATTAATCAAACTCCTTATTACCGGAGAATGATCATTAATTTAAACACATCCACAAATGATTTAATATACAATTTTCTCATTAAAAACAAGACACCCACTAAATTCAGTAGTTTTCTTGAAAAAATAAATTCAAATTTTAATAATAATTTTAATTTATTTAATATTTATGAAGAGAATTGCCTCCCATTGTTTGGCTTTGGCTTTTATTTATGAACTTTCCATTGAAAAAAAGGAAAAAAAGGGTATCGCCTTCTTAGACCTGAATATACATAAATATACTTCATATCAGAGTAGGGCTAGAGTAATTTTTTTAATTAAGTTTCGAATTCTAAATTTAAAAATAAAAAATATTATATTGAAAAAGTTATCCTAATAGAATTTTACAAATCTCAAACGACATTAATTAGAATTAGAATGTTACTCTGAATATGAATATAGGATAATAAAAAAGAAAAAGGGAACAGACAAGACGTGAGTTGATTGGGCTGCATGTTATTGGGCTCAAGCATTGGCAAATAGGGCAAGAGTTCTTTAAAGCCGAACTTATGCTTTCCACAAGGCAAGAAGATATTATTAAGTAATCTAGGAGTTGTTTATCAGATAGATTGACAACTTTTGATTGCATTGCATCTAATCTAATCCATATGGGTCGCCATTATCAGAGACACAAAGCAAATGGAAACAAACACAGCCCCCTCCAGAAGACAATGACATCTTCCTTGCGCAGTCTTTGATTGTGGGGGCAACCTAGTTCACCAGCCTTCATATATTCCTCCTCACAAGAAAAAAGTGGACTCCAAGCACAAACTCATGGAAAAAAATTGCGGGAACCCCTTTTCTCTCACATTTTGGGGCACTTAAAATAAAGGGGCATGTTTCTTTCATTTTTTGTGTAGGGTTGGTTCGAAGGGGGTCCCTACAAGATTAGGACATGCAAAGCCAAGTGTCATGTTGATTTGGGGTTGTCTAATTCACCTGGGGACCAATTGCACTCTCACGTTAAAACCGTAGAAACTCTTCTTTTCCTGTTTTTCATATTTGGCAGATTATTCCAAACTCAAAAAGAAACCATTGATTATCTACTAATTAATTTCTTTTTTTTATAAAAGTATTATTCCAATAATTCAACATATCACTAATAACCTGAAAAAAACATGTATTTTAACTAGAAATACACTCCACTGTGACATTGTAAGTTTGGAGCCTTATTTGTAAAATTTTGGGTAATCTTTTATTTTTCTAAATTTGACCAGGAACCCACCCAACTATCTCTTAAATCTTGCTTGGGGGACCATCCTTTCCCTGTTAAAAAAGAAAAGAGATAAATTTTGCTTGGAATTAGACGTGATGATCAAGGTGTAGAATTGACATTTGACAGACACACATGGTGCGAGAGGTGAGGGATCATAGCTTTCTTTTTGTCATGGTGTGTTTCCTTTTTTGGATGTTAATGGAGATAGAATCTGCATGTGGGGTGGCATGCCCAAGTGACCTTTTCTTTCAATTTCAACAAAAACGAAAGGCAACCCACTCCCACTATGCCTTTTACTTTTTGACAAGCTTGCCATGTTTCAATTTCCTCCCCCTTCATCTTCGCGTGAAGCAAAATCCAAACAAACTCCTTTAAGTTAAGTAGTCGAATACTCTATTTTCTTAATCAGAAATTTCGACTTCGAGTCATGAAAATAATGAAAAAAGATTTAGGAGAACTAACCTTTAAAATGAGTTTCACAGTACTCGAATCAAATTAATCGAAAAAACTCGAATATCTGAGTGAAAAAAAAAAAGAAGCAAAATCCAACCTACACTCTTCTTTCTCTTAAACGCCACCCAATTCAAAGTGGGCCGCGCCCTTTCCTAATAGGGACCAACCCCTCATAGTTTTTAAGTAGACCCCAAAAAATTTTCTATTTAAAACCACACAACCAAATATAGAGTTTAATAAATTCATGTTTTGAATATGTCGAACGTATTTAGATAACAATGATAAAGGTATCCGTATACATACTTAACATAAAATATTTAGCACACCAGATTTGCAAATTTCTAATTACAACAAAAGTAAAAATAAATTAAAAATTTATTCTCCATCTCTTTTTATTTTATATATGTCTTTATTTTAAATTTTTTATTTAAACATATTAATTATGTCATATTGCATGACATATTTAATAAATCCAGTCGTTGTTAATTTAAACTATTATTATTATTATGTTGTATTACGTAATCTACTTAATAAATATATCGATATATAGGTTATAGTAATTTATAATACAATTAATGAATACGTCGTTCTCGTGCCATCCTTAATTTTGACCATATCTTTGAATTAACATTAAACATGTTAATACAAATTGTGAAGTGTGATTTTTAGTTATCAAAAATAATATAAACATATTTTCACAAATTTAAATATTAAAATATATAAGTGTTCTATAAAATTCAATATAATATCCGCGATGATTTATATTTTACTAAATTTACTCTATCTTTATTTAATATTTCACGTATTGAAACTCTTTTTATATTATTATAAGTTGTTATTGATTCTGTATACGTACACACGCGCTTGTGTGTATTAATTTTGTTTTGTTTTTCTATTATCCTTAATTTTAGTTGAGTAAATATAAGGTTTCAATCCGTTCAAAAGCTCTAATAAATCAATAATGAATTGTAAATTTAGTGACAGATTACTATATATTTTTTTAATTAAAATCTCGAATTTGAATAAGTTTTAGAATAAAAAAATAAGCGTCATGAGAGCCGGTATCCAAAATTGGTTTTATAATTTTTTGAATTAAATTAATCAGATTTTTTAATATCTGTGCTAAGTTAAAAAAAAAAAATCTCCATTATTTTCTATGCCCCCTCCCCCCCAAAAAAAATCATAAATAAAGATATGACTTTTGTATTTATTCATATCAGGATGGCATCAATGAAAACAAACCTAACAATTGGCTATAAAAGTAGAGGGGGAAAAAAAGAAAAGGAAAATTGGACATATAATGAGAATGCACACGTGCAAGTCACGTGATAGAGTCTTTATATCTGATTCAGCAGAACAATTATTGTTTTCGTCCGCTCCATTACAACCAGTTCACGGTGCAGTGGTGCACTAATGGAGCAGGGTCAAACCTTTCCATTTTTATGTTTTATGCCAGTAAGAGGGTCAAACCTTGAAGATGAGCTGGTAACTCCGGTTGCAAAGAAAAACCACAAGCCTCCCATATTTTGACATCACTCTTTCATGGAGGGGTATACCTTTATTTTTTTTAGTATTTTAATAAAATTTATAGTAATAAATTCATTCTAAAAATAATATAAATTATAACTCATGATTTATTATTTTTTTTAAAAAAATTTAAAAAAAAAATCTGACCTGACCCAAGGGTAACATTTAATTCAAAAGTGATGTTGAAAATTGAAATGGGTGGTGGAGGTGATGGTGTGGTTAGATGGTCAAAAATCCAATAAATTTGGAAATTTATTAAAGTGAATCAATAATGGTGATTGGTGATACATACCCATTACTATATGTAGAGTGCCTTGCATCATGCCCCGCAACGCAAATTCTAGAGGAACTTAACTCCCTTTAATTTATTTTTATTAATTAAAATAAAAATTATATATATATATATATTTTTTTGTAAATAAAACTTAATTTTTAATAATAGAATTTAAATTACTTTTGAATTTTTATACTAAAAAATGTGTCTATTTTTAATTAAACTTGCTTCAACTTTTCTCAAATAGGGCCTTGTGACTTCGAGTCTTGAATTCTTAATGTCATGGGGAACAGAATGGTGGTTCCATGTCCAACTAGAATCATGCTTTGAAAATCTAGTTACGTCATATGAAAATTGGGAATTTTCTACCAAGTGGGTCCTCTCCAATTCATGATATATACATGTTTTTTTTTTTTTTTAATTCTTGATATCTGGATTTTATCTTACTAATTCGATTCGAATATTATAAGGTTTATTTTAGGAATTGACTCTCATGAATTATTTTTAGTCATTTTCAGAATTAAAATTTGAGATTTTGATTAAAAGAATTGAATGTTCAACCATTCAACTTAAAAAAATTTAATATGATGTATACATGTGGTTTGCCTGTCTATTTGAACTAATTGAGAATTGAAAATCCGTAACATTTGTCAAATCTGTAACACTTAAAATGATTTTAATGTTTTCTCCGACTCCAAGGAAGCCCAAAATTCAAACATTGGTGTCCTAGTTACATATCCAAAAGTACAGACGACAACATTGAATTGTATCCCATTTGTCTTGTGCCCCAGGGTGGGGTATGTAGCCTAGAAGAGACCCCATTACAAGGGTTCTTTAATTTTAATTTAAAACTATTGTGATCAAATTTGTTTTCGATAGATTACGTGTTTGATTTATACCTAATTTTAATTTGTTATTGGGCACAGAACTTTAATCTCCAAACCTCATATGCATGGCCATGGCTTGGCTACTCGATGATGCTGTGGGATAGGTCTTTGAAAACATTTCTTTGAACTCATATTTAAAAAAATGTTTTTCTTTTGCGTAATTGTAGGAAATTTGTTGAACTTTGCAAGCACCGGCAAAAGTTGTTTTTTGTATAATAAAAAAACCTGTAGTTTGGTTGACTCTTAGTCTCATCCATAATATTTTTAATTATATATATAATATTGTATAAAGGTGTTTTGAGATTATTTTTTTTTTACAGTTGATATTTAATAATTATATTAAATTCGATTAAATCTAAATTTGAGTTGAAAATTCTTTTAAAATCTATTTTTATCTGATTCGAAATCAAAATTTATTTAAAAATATCAGCGTCTATGACATTCGCTTATGGTTGCTGTCGATCAATCTATTAGTTTGACATTGCAACATGGTTGCCCTAATCGTCAACGGGTATCATAACTCTTCCTAAAATTTTGATAGTAGCTTTTTGGTTGCGAAGACTGTATGAGATTTTTAAATATAAAAAAATAATAAGGTATTTAACCCTTAAAATTTTAGTTTGGCGCCATGGACCCCTACTAGTTCCAATGAATAACCCTCTTTTACATCCCATATATAAAACATAAAATAGTCAAATTAATTTATTAAAAATACAGGAATCCAAGTTTTTTAAAAAGATAAATTTAAGGGATAATGAGAAGTTATTTTATTTGGTAGCTTTATTTAATTTTTAATGTATTTTAATTAAATAATATATATTTTACAAAAATAAAGACACTTATTAAACGTTTTTACATTCAAAAAATTTGTGATGCTTCCAAACACCAAACGTAAACATTTATGATTTTCAAACACGTTTATATTTAAAATCATTTGTTTTTGAAGAAAAATGAAAAGAAAATAGAAAAAAAAAAGGGGAACATGGAGACTTAGATATTGGAGTAAACAATTATTCGATTGATTCACGCATGTTAATAGCGAAGATAATTTAAATTAATTTCTTCAGTAAAGATTATTATTATTATTATTATTTTGCTAATGAGTTAATTGCTATATCGGATATCTTTACATCGTTGATTTAATTATTTTATTATTCTTAGTAAATGTGAAAAAAGTATTTTTCTCAAATAAAATCTTTATACATAAAATATAATGAAATATTAAAATTTGAGGTATGATATTTAACATGTTTTTTCTTAGCGTCTTCTATTAAAAAAATAATTTGTCTTGATCCCATTCAAACCAGAAATCCAGAATGGTATGGCGATTAGGATTGGATTTGGCTCCCAACAAAACTCTCAAAATAATCATTATTCTTATACAATACACATTAAAAAATAATAATAAAATGAAAATACAAATAAAAATAAAAACGAAAATGAAATTGAAGTAGTTGGATTGGTGAAAGAAGAAACGGGTGGTAGTGGTATTGTTAAGTTACTTAACCCAAAACTCGAACCACTTCTCTTTCCCTAACCTTAAATATCTCTGCCCTCAAACAGAAACCAAATCATAAGAAATCTCTCTCTCTCTCTCTCCATGCGCGAACTGCAACTCCAATCACTCCATTCCTCTCCTGCTTACACGTTCTTCAATAGAACCTGAACGAAAACTTCTCCCTCTCTCTCTCTCTCTTACTTTCTCTCTTTCTGTTCCTGTTTCTGCACAGCTTTTTGCAAGTGTCGAAAGCTGATTTAAATGCTCTGTATTGGGAACACAAAGACTTCGTTGTTTTCTGTCTCTCTCTATGTCTCGATTGTTGCAAATATTGGATTATTCTTGTTTGACTCAGCACTGCACTGACGGCAGATTTCTCCAAACTTTTCAAATGGAGTTCCACAAGAATCACTTCAGATCTACTCTAAATTTCAAATTTTAGGTTTCTCAGATAACTCTGGACCTTCTTCTTCTTCTTCCTCTTTAGATCTCAACAAAGCTGAAGGAAGCAGAAATGGTTGCAGAGCCTTGGATTCTGAAAATGGGGAATCAGGTCAGTCACAATCTCAAACACACTCTTCTTCTAGAAACCTCCAAGAAAAACTCAACAAAAACCCTAAAAAACAAGCAATTGATTGGTATATTATCGTTCGAAGTGGCCAATGTGATGTCGAAAACTGTTCATCTTGACAAATCGTTAACCAATCAAGAGATCCATAGGCTTAGGAAAGAGATCTTGAACTCCGAAGGAATCAGAACCCTAGTTTCCTCCGACGAATCTTTTCTTCTCGGGCTCGCTCTTGTTGAAAAGCTCGAGGACTTGAATAGAGTCGCCAATGTGGTTTCTAGGTTGGGGAAGAAGTGTAGTGTGCCTGCATTGCAAGGATTTGAGCATGTGTATAGTGATATAGTGAGTGGAGTGATTGATGTGAGGGAATTAGGGTTTTTGGTTAAGGATATGGAGGGCATGATTAAGAAATTGGAGAGGTTTGTCAATACCACCGCGAATTTGTACAGCGAAATGGAGGTCTTGAATGAACTAGAGCAGGCAGCAAAGAAGTTTCAGAATAGTCAGCACGAGGAAAGTAGGAGAGCATTTGAACAGAAGTTGAGCTGGCAAAGGCAAGATGTTAGGAGTTTGAAGGATGTTTCGTTGTGGAATCAGAGTTATGATAAGGTTGTCGAGTTGTTGGCTAGGAGTGTTTGTACTATTTATGCTAGGATTTGTTCTGTTTTTGGGGATGTCGCCCTGAGAAGGGTTATATTAGGGGTTTCATTAGGTGTTCATTTTTCTGAGTCATCTCTGTTGGAGGGCGATGAATGCAGTAAGGTTTCTAGTCAAATTGATATACCACATGGGGTGGGGAAGGCATCAGAGTCTTTGAATCGTGTTTTAAGCAAGAAGAATAATGGGTGTGTTTCGGGTCCTATTGATAAGGGGATGCGGGAATACAGGGGGGCGAATTTTAGGTCTCAGCATCAGTTGCAAAGGGGTGATGTAGCCACGTTTAAGCATGAGGAATTGTTTTTCCCTTGTGGTACGAGCCCGGGGAGGCTTTTCATGGAATGTCTTAGCATGAGCAGTTCAGGATCAAAGATTGATGGTGACGATGATGTGGGCTTTGAGGATCGATGTAGCCTATCTTCTGGGTATTACGGTGTGGCAAACAGTTTGAAGAAAGGGCACTCAGATCATTCTGGTTATTTTAGTCATTCCCAAGTCAGCATTCCGTTTAGTGGAGATCGGAGTCAGTTGAAGTCTGCTGCAGCAAATAATGCAAGATTTGGTCCAAAAAGTAGGTTAACGGTGCAAGCTCCATCTACTACCGTAGGAGGTTCTGCTCTTGCTCTGCATTATGCAAATGTCATTATTGTGATAGAGAAGTTGCTTCGGTACCCACATCTGGTTGGTGAGGAAGCTAGAGATGATCTGTATCAGATGTTGCCTACAAGCTTGAGAGTATCTCTAAGGACAAATCTGAAGTCTTATGTCAAGAATATGGCTATATATGATGCTCCATTGGCTCATGACTGGAAAGAGACTCTGGATGGAATATTGAAGTGGCTTGCTCCTCTTGCTCATAACATGATCCGGTGGCAAAGCGAGCGAAATTTCGAGCAACATCAAATAGTTAAGAGGACGAATGTTCTTCTGCTGCAGACTTTATATTTTGCTGATAGAGCAAAGACTGAGAAAGCGATCTGTGACCTTCTTGTTGGATTGAATTACATATGTCGTTATGAGCATCAACAAAATGCTCTATTGGACTGTGCAAGCAGTTTTGATTTTGAAGACTGCATGCAGTGGCAAATGCAGTACTCATCATCTTTTCCTGAATGACTGGTTGGGGAATTTGTTCGGTATACCGATTTTCTGTCAATCCAGTAGTTTAATGTAGACACCAGCAAGATTTCGAATTGATGTGAATATCAGAAGTGTGCTCATTGAGTTCTATTCCTCAGAGATTGGTTGTTTGTTGTACTTAATTTGCAGGGTATAAATTTTGACTTGTATATTACATAATTTCAATTATATCTATGAAGTACAGGCATCTCTTTCTCGTGTACAAGATTCACTTGCTCAATGTTTTTATGCTTTAGATCTATAACACCATAAAACACACGCTTTTTTCTTTTCGGCAAGAGTGTGCCGGAGGTGACCAGTGTTACTAAATTTACCATAGTCTAACTAAAGTGCCAAGCAGCTATAATATCGTGTGTACTGCTCTTAACGTGGTGAGTATACTTTTATAAGTAATTTTCATTAATCGGATTCAAACCAGAATTTTGATATTCTAAATATAAGTTGCATACACTCCGTATTAGATTATATGCATATGAATAATCGATAGTTAAAAATGTTAAACCTCTTAATAAATATTTAGATTCAAATTTTAAAAAAGAAAAGAATTATATTAAAAGAATTATTTTTTAAAAAATATTTAACAATAAATCAAATTAAATTAATTGAATACCGATCTAATCGATACCGATAGATAAGGAGTAAAAAGATAAAATTATATGCATGTGCACATCAACTAGGGGAGTGGGTGCCGGGGAGCATACCACGTCGGACAGGAACAGTGACAAATTGTTCACTTTTTTGTTTTTTTTATTTTTTTCCTTTTCTTGGAGTTTCTTTTTCGTTTTTTATTTTTTACATTTTCTATCTATTTATCTTTTTTTACTCTTTTTTTTCGCTCTTTACCGTTCTCTTTTTTTTTTGTTTCTTCTTTTTTTTTTTTAACTTTTTTTCTTTTATTCATTATTACTATCTTTTTTTCTATATTTTTTCGGGGAGGAGGTGCGGGAGGACGTGTTATGTTGGATAGAAACAGTTGGCTATTGTTCTTTTTTTTTTTTTTTTTGTAGTTTCTTCTTCATTTTTTTTCTACTTTTTTTAATCATTTACCTTTTCTTTTTACTTTTTTTCACCTTTCACGCTCTTTTTTAAAACTTTTTTTTAGTTTTTTCTTCTTCTTGTTTTTGTTTTACTTCTTTTTTTTTTTCACTTATCACCCTTCTTTTTTTTTCTACTTTTTTTTTACTTATTTTTTTCGTTCCTTTTTAATTTTTGGTACCACTATTATCGGATTGTTATTGTTCTTTTTATGGGTTTTTCTTTTTCTTTTTTACTTTTTTTTACCTTTCACTCTAGGTGGAGTGCGACGGAATGCCACCTCAGAGAGAAACAGTTGGCTACTATTTCATCTTTTTTTTTTTCTTTTTTTTGAGATTTCTTCTTTCTTTTTTCTTTTACTTCTTCTTTTTCACCCATTTATCTTTTTTTTTTTAATTTTTTTCCACCCTTCAACCTTCCCTTTTTTTTTTGGTTTCTTCTTTTTTTCTTTCCTTTTTTTTTTTTTACCATTTATCCTTTTTTTTGGGTTCCACTGTTATCGGTTTACTATATCATTTTTCTTTACTTCTTTTTTTTCATCCATTTACTCTTTTTTTTCACCCTTCACTCTTCCTTTTTTTTTTTTTACTTTTTTTGGGTTTTTTTCTTTTTTTTTTCACCATTCACCCTTTTTTACTCTTTTTTTTATTCCACTGTTATCGGTTTATTACTATTCTTTTTTTTGTTTCTTCTTTTTCTTTTTTACTTTTTTTTCACTTTTCACTATATATATATATATATATATATATATATATATATATTATATCTTACCATATATAAAGAAATAAGTGGGAGGCGGAGAGTAGGAGTTACTATCTTGGATGGGAACAGTTTGGAGCTGTTTTGTTTTGTTTTTTTTTTTTTTCCTTTGGTTTCTTCTTCCTCTTATTTATTTATTTATTTATTTTTACCCTTCACCCTTCCTTTTTTTGTTTTACTTTTTTTGAGTTTTTTCTTCTTCTTTTTTTTTTTTATTTTTTTTCTTCACCCTTCACCCTTCTTTTTTTCACTCTTTTTTTTATTTCACTATTACTAGTTTGCTACTATTTTTTTACTTTTTTTTTTATTTTTTTACTCTTCACCATTTTTTTCTTATTAATTTATCTCTTCTCATCTCTTTTATTAATCTATATTTTCCCCTTTCTCTACTTTTTTTTTCACTTCTTTTTTGGTAGGTTTCACTGTTTTCATTTTTTTTACATATTATATATATATATATATAAAGTTAGAAAATTTCTTCCATATTCAACCACATATTCTTCTCGGAATATGACACGCAACCAGAGAATTTAGAAAAAAATGGAGGAGAGTTAAAAGATATTTTTTATTACCTTCGCACTCAAATGACTCGATAATGATGCAATTTTTTTTCCTATTTCTTTTCTTAATTTTATATAAAAAAACAAGTGGGGAGGGAGAGGTGTGAAGAATTGTCATCTCATATGGGAACAGTTTACTAATATTTTTTTTTTCCTTTTTTTGGGAGTTCTTCTTGTTTTTTTTTTCCACCATTTACCCTTCTTTTTTTTTTTTTTACTTTTTTTTCATCATTCACTCTTTCTCTATTTTTTTTTCTACTTTTTTTTTTGTTTCTTCTTCTTCTTCTTCTTCTTCTTCTTTTTTTTTTCATCCTTCACATTTCTTTTTTTATTTCACTTTTTTTTTTTGGATTCTATTATTATCAATTTGTTACTATTTTTTTTTATTTCTTTTTATTATCACCCTTCACCCTTCCTTTTTTTTTTTTTTTACTTTTTTTGGGTTTCTTTTTCTTCTTCTTCTTTTTTTTTTTATTTTACTTCTTTTTTTTTCTACCCTTCACATTTCTTTTTTTTTTAGTTCTATTGTTACCGATGTGCTACTATTCATTTTTTTTAACTTCTTTTACTTCTTTTACTTTTTTTTTTCACCTTTCACAATTTTTTACTTATTAATCTATCTATTCTCCTCCTCTCGTTTTTTTTTTCACTTCTATTTTTTGTGCGTTTCACTGTTTTTACAACTCTGTTTGGAAGTTTCTCCTTCTCTTGATGCCACTTGGTGTAATTTGGTTTTTTCGAGTCATTGTTTTTTTTTGACTCTTTTTGATTACTAATTTATTAAAATATTTTTTGATAAAAAAACTATATGTATATACAGTTACATTCTATTGAATGTTTTCTTTTTTAAATAAGTGGGGAGAAGGGAAGGTGAGAGGAATTGCCATCTTAGATGAGAATAATTTGCTAATGTTCTTTTTTTTTTGTTATTTCTTTTTCTTTTCACCTTTTACCCTTTGTTTATTTTTGCTTCTTTTTTTTTTATTACCCATCACCGTTTCTTTTTATTTTTAACATTTTTTTTAGGTTTTTTCTTCTTCTTTTTGTTTTTTTTTTTAACTTTTTTTTTGCTTTTTATTATTTTTTCACTCATTTTTTTGAATTGCACCGTTACCGATTTTTTAATCGCATCTTGTTCGGCCTGTATCCTCCCGGTGTCATTAAAAAGAACAGAGGAATAAATTAATTCGACAAATGGACTTGTATATGTAATCATAACGAGACATCGAACACCCTCTTGCATGCACGGTGATGTCTAATGAGTATAACGCATTACTATAGACACCATCATCTTGCTTGTCAGTAGTGGCGGGGCCCGTTGGATCGTTCTGCTGCCTCGGTTTCTGGACATGGTATTTTGGTCGGACGGGATGATAATTTTGTTTAATTTTTTGTTTTTCTTTTTCTCAATCACGCCTATGATGATTTTAAAAAAAACAGTTTAGTGATATAAATATTTTCTCCTAACATGATAATATCAAATTTGAATTCTTATACAATAAAAAAAAAATCACACCTTGTATGTATATAAAATCACACCTTGTATGTATATTCTACATCCTAAGTTTGGTAATGATGTGATCAAATTCCTTACAAGCACGTCTTGATAGGAAACGCTGATAATACCGGTGAATAGTTAGTTTAGAAATATATTAAGTCTTTTAATAAAAAATTGAATTTGAATTTTGGGTGCAAATAGAAATATATTTATAAAGTATTTCTGAAAAGGGTTTAACAGGTAATTTGGATCAAAATACTTAAAATATGATTTTAAGTACCGATCGATAAAGGAAAAAAATAATACTTATAATTTATTTTTCTTTGCCATTAGGATAAACATTGATTGTCATCGATTAAGTTATCATTATTTTATCATTATTGTCATTATTATTATCCACTTCCATTTCTATTTTCATTCACATCATCTCGTTGTTCATCAGTTTCATATTTGCAGTGTCCTTTTCTACACATTTTGGTTATGGGGTTTGAATCGAAGAATTCATTGTTCTGCCGCAGATTCTGCCATTCTGCTTCAGAATTCAACGTGTATATGTTCCAAAAATTTTGAAAGAAAAGGAGAGGGAACGAATTTCATGTATTGATTTCGAAATACAAGCTATAAATTTGTGCACGACCGGTGTTTAGAAAATTTTGATATCAAATTCAATTGAAAGTAAATTAATTTTTAATAAAATCTTATTGACATGATAATAAATATTAGTTATTTTTTCAAAAAAAAATTTAATTTTTACGTGTAAAATTTTATATTTTTTTAATAATTATGATAATAAAATTTGACAAAATAAAGATAAGTTAAGAAAAAATGTGCAAAGTTTGCTCCGAGAATATACACTTGGTTAGGCCAATATGGCTCAGAGAAAGCCACCCCCATATGGTGAACTAGATTCCTCAAAACTTAATAGCCTACGGGAGGAGGATTTGGTTCAAATCAAAATCAAGCCAATTTCCCATCTTTGCAAGAATATTCAAGTGATAAATAATTTTTATTCAAATATTTTTTTTCAAATTTTAATATTCGAATCTTCATGCACTCAAGTATTTCTGTAATTTTCATGATTATATATAAAATAATAATAATAATAATAATAATAATAATAATAAAGCCAATTTCTCTAGTAATTCAATGCAACAATTAAAACCCTGCATGTATAATTAGGATTAGCAGCAATTGTTCCTATAGGATTGCCATGGTAGGGATACCCCTTTCTTGTGGTTCTATGGAAGGTTTGTGATTTTAAATTATAAAACATAAATTAATTTTTCTTATGGAATTATTAAATAAATCAGAATTATTACTACAACTATATATGGAATTTGTTTTACTTTATAAATATTTTGAAAACACTGCGACTATTCCTATTTATACTTGAGATTTTATTTTTTTCCTTCGATTACATTAATAGGAGATTTAGTACTGAATGAGTTGTTAGTGACACAAGTAATATTTTATTGTCATTGCATCCGTTGATTTTTTTTTTACCATGTTTTGTACACTGTTTAATATTTTGGGTTTCGTCCCGATTAATCTGAATCGATCATTGCAATAATTTCTTTCAGAGGGTGGCTCTTCTAAAGAAAAGCACTTCATACACATGAAAATCCAATATTCCTAACGAAAGTCGAAATTCAATCAAACTTAAAGGTACTCAACCCACATTCAGTTGAGTCAACCCACGTTGGTATTACATCCATTGATTTAGCTTGCCATCTTAATCACAACCATTGGTTTTGAGTATTCTATTGGAATATAGAAAAATTATTTATTGCTTCTAACTTGTATCGATTTATTTTATTTATAATATTTTTTAAGCTTAAATAAAATAATCTTGATAAAAATATGTAACTTCATAAATTAAAATAAGAAATATTCACTCAGCTCGACCCTGCACTTTAAACTCCACCCCCTTTAATTTTTAATTTTTTTAATTATTTTTTTCAAGATGGGTCAAAGTTGTCTCCCAAAAAGGCATAACGTGGTCAAAAAATACCCTTCAATTCTGTCAAATCGACCAAACACATCCATGTCCCTCCCATCCCCTTCGTTGTCAATTCATCGTCTCATCACGGAGTTCCACGGTTCTCTCTCACTTTTTTTATTTGTATTCGGAATAGTCCGATTAATTTCATTTAAATATTAAAATTTATATTAAAAATTAGTTTTTTTTTTAAAAAATATTTTTTTATTAATTTTTAAATTTAAATTCAAAATTTCTAATTAAACGATCGTGTACTCGAAACACTCAAAAAAAAAAAAATTTAGATTCTATTTCTCTCGTGGGGAGGAGCATGTTATCCTCGAAAAGATGTCTTTTAACTTCCCCTCAACTTGGAAAGAACATCTAACCTATATTACAGAATTTGCAAGTGTCAAAAGTATCGACCAATATTATTATCATCATCATTATCGTGTTATTATTTATGACAATATTAAAAATATGAAAACAAAGCATTAGCAGAAATACCAATTTTTACTTCACCAAAAAAGAAAAAAGAAATGCTAATTTTTAAGAGGGCAAACAATATTTTTCAGTTATAATTTTTAAAAATTAAAATATTTATTTTTTATTATAATTAATTTATTTTTTAATTTTAGAGGGGTGTGCCATTGCCATCTCTCTTGCTTTACTTGTAAAAAGAAATAGAAATTAATAATTTTTAAAATAAAATTAAAAATTATTTGATAATTTTATTTTTAAAAATAAACTGATTTTATAACTTTTAAAATAAATTTAAAAGTTAAAAATTAAAACTTAAAGAGAAAGAAATGATGTGAGGGTAATGAATTTATAATACGAATATATTTGAAATTTCATAAGATTCAAGTGAATATATAAATATAATAAAAAGAAACATATTACCTAAAAAAATGGCATATTATTAAAAGGAGAAGCAAGGAGTTTTTGTTTGTTTTTGTTTTTCTTCATAAAAAAAACTCTTTTTTTTTTTTAAGTTTCTAAAAATATTGTTTGACAGAGATTTCTTTAAAAGGAGAACAGAAATGAAAAAAAATCCTACTAAACAGGCACTTAATGCTAATGCTTATGTTCTCTTGGTTCTCTCAGAGTACACCATGCCTAAGCATCCGTTTTAGATTAGTTGTCTCCTTTAGTTTGGACTAACACAGAGAGGCACTTCATTCCTCCTTATTTCTTTAGTAGCTAATTTAACTACAACATTTCATGCTAGGAGGCCTTTTCGGGTTAAACGAGCATAATCTTCATTATACATCTCTAAGTAGGGTTTCTGCCAACGAAAGTAACAAATCATGATGAGAGATGATCACTCGACCACCATATAAATGGAGAGAGAAAAGGGATGAGAACTGATCACGATCCAAGTAAGTATTGGGCTTCTCTCAAAAAGGCTTGTCTAAAACCTTAGATTTAACTTAACCCTATTTTATAGTCTCCAAATAAACAGTTCAGTAATTATAACCTCTTTTTTAATTTGACGATTTTAAGTTTGAATTTTTGTATAACAAAAAAAAAACTTTATTTTATATTACTTTATTTGTAATATTATTTAGCAAACTAAAAAACTATATTTATTAAAAAATTTAAAAATTTACAAATAAAAATAAAAATTTTCTATAAAATATTAAAATAATTTTCATATTCAGAATGATACGTAATAAAAATTTTATCTAATTTCAGATATGCTATGTACTCTATATTTGTCTCACAAGAAGGGCGTACGGGCCTATAGACACAGTAATACTACTCATGCTGTTTTTGGGGGCTAATAAGTATTAAAATAGAACTCAAAACCTCTTGCAATAAGATCGAAAAACCAAGTTCGATTGAATCTCACAAAATATACCTGTAATTTCAGTACCTTCGTGGCATCTATTTTTACTAAATTCTTTTGGTTTTGAGTAATTAGACACCCTATCTTTTAATCAGAAGTCTTGAGTTCGAGTCCTAGGAATAATGAAAAAAAATTTAGGAGAGTCAACTCCTAAAATGGGTTCCACAATACTCAAACTAGATTAATCGGATAAAACCTGAATACCGCTGGTGAAAAAAAAAAGAGCACCTACTCTTCATTCCTTAAGTTCGGCCCATGGGCTCACTCATTGACATTGGGCCTCAATTGTGGCTGATAATTGGGCCACATGGTGGGCCTCACCTATACTCACTGTTACTCTCGCTTCAATTTCGAACTGAACCTTTCCTTGAATTCCTTCTCCTCAAATCTCTGTCTCTCATGGGTTTTCTATGAAATTCATTCGGTAATTTCATACACAAATTCAAT
Organism: Dillenia suffruticosa; assembly: GCA_033439265.1. Lineage (NCBI taxonomy): Eukaryota > Viridiplantae > Streptophyta > Magnoliopsida > Dilleniales > Dilleniaceae > Dillenia > Dillenia suffruticosa. Next base: position 17,226,030 of record JAVTVX010000001.1, read on the forward strand.
TGGGTGCAGTACATCAGGGTCTTTTAACACCGGAAATCAAAAGCAAATCGGGAAAATGCATCTCAGAAGGTGTGTGCTTCTGATCTCATTTGGACAACATATGAATTACGTTGTTTGTCTTGAATTTGTAGTGTTTCCTATTCGTTTCTATTGGCTTTATGCATGTGAAATGCACGCTTAATTTTGTTTTTGTTTTTGTTTTTGGGAGCAATATGTTTGGGATTAAGTGTTTCTGTCAGCTATATGACCTATTTTGTTTAACCTAATATTTGTTGAACCGAGAATTTGTATGAAATTGGAAGGTGAATTCGGTATTTGGGTATTTTTTGGGATGTGAAATTATGAACAAAACTTGAAGCAAGAGTGCTACTGGGGGGTTCAATCAATGGAGAAAGAAACCAATGGATAATGAGAAGGTTGTGCAAATAAATCAATAGCAGATAAGGGGAATAAAGGGTTTTCATGTTGTTGGTTTGGTTCTTTGTTATATAGTGGAGTGGTTGGAAAAACCTTAGCCTTTTGGGGAAAAACACAGGCTTAATTTATTTTGTCATAATTCTCGTGGTGTATAATATAAGGGCCATCAATGAGAGGACTTTAGACCTCCGTTATGGGCAAATTAAATGCCCCATAGATGTGGCAAAAGAATTGGAAAAAGAAAGAAAGGCACAAAGAGAGAGGAAGAAGTCTAGGACAGCATAGAACATGAGATCTAGAGAAGCATAACCATGGGGTATGGTTCTTGGTATGCACTAAACTCAAGTAGTCACATTGGGTCAAGCATCTCTAATTCTTCAAAGACCACATTCTCTTGTTTGTCATGAAAGCTTTCCCAGAGTTTCATGGTGAGGCATATGAACTAATTGTATCTTTCACATTTATGATAGCCTGCCCATTGATAAACTGGGTTGGGATGAAATTTTATTTATTTATTTATTTATTGTTTATCATGTAGGCATGCATATGTCAAACATTTCGTTTGAATTAATAGAGAAATTTCTTCTTACTTATACTAAATACTTTTTGTGTCCTTTTACCTTTTCTAGATTTATCTTTCTAGTTCTATATGTGTACGCATGTTAATTGTCTCTCTTCTATTCACATTTTAGATGAAAATTTTGCATTTCTTTAGTGATCACTTCATCGAATTATCTAAAGTGATTTTTGATGTTTATCTGGGCAAAGGGAAAAAAATGCTTCTAGATCTGCACTCTTTGATCGCTTTGAAGACATTGAGGAGGGTGGTCTCAGAGCTTCCTCATCATACTCCCATGAAATTGATGAGCGTGACAATGATAAAGCTCTCGATGGTTTACAAGATAGAGTTCTGTTTCTGAAGAGAGTAAGTTTCAACAATGAAGATCCAGATATTACAATTTGTTACCTTTTTTTACTTTTCTTTTCATTTTAACTTTCCTAGTTCCGTTCTTTTTATTTTTATTTATTCTTGTGCTGCCTAAGCTGAAAGTTACGTGAGGGTCCACTTCTTTTATGGGCAATTGAGCTTAAAATAAAAAAGTATAAATATAATAGTGTTGCTCTTTGAGAGAGGGATACTGAATAAATTGATGCTAAGGGTTTCTTCAGAAATCTTTGATGCCTGGTTTCCAGACCCATAAACTTCATATGTTCTGGAAGGGTTCTTGGTAAAATATGCCTGATGTTATCCTGGGGCTTAAGGCGTCAAATTTAAAAGAATCTTTTCATGTCTAGGTGGCTATTTTGTCTATTACATCAAGCTGAAGTGAAGCACATTCTTACTATGTAGTGGTCATTTTGTTACTTGAATCACTGTGGCTTGGCTACCACAGACCTTAAGTTATGTTGTGAGGCTGTGATAATACTGCCCAGAAATGCTCTTTCCATGCTGCCTTCCTTTTCTTTTCTGGGTCCTTGTAACTTTCCATGCCTTCCTCACAGATTATGGTGCAACTAATGATTGAACAGTGAATCCAGATCGTGAAACCTAGTGTGCTGGATGCCCATTCCTCCCCCTTTGCTCAACCAGGATATGTCGTTATGGCAATTTATCTAACTGATCGGCTTTCATTTTTGTGTATGCCTGCCTGTTTTTTTTTTCGGGGGGGGGGGGGGGGAATTGCAGCTGAAAAGACTCATTTCATATCTGGAATAATTTCTGCTCACATTATTCTTCATTCCTACTAAAAGACAATGCCTTTGTTCTTTTCCCCTGATTCTCTGTCACCAACTTTAACTAAACCATGATGCATTGCTTACAAATTACAGTTAACTGGTGATATACATGAGGAGGTGGAGAATCAGAATCATTTTCTGGATCGAATGGTATGCATTTGAATGCTTTAAAGCAGAATCTTCTATTAGTTGAAGAAAGTATCTGATGTTTTACTAAGGTAGATTGTTTTTCTTAATTAGGGCAATAACATGGATGCATCCAGAGGGATCCTTTCAGGAACTGTTGACCGGTTCAAAATGGTAACACAGGAAATGTTTTTTACATTGTCGCCTTGTATTTGGTGCCTGTTTTAATGGCCATATAATGAAGTTTATGAAACTATAGGTGATGGAAATGAAATCAACCCGGACAATGTGTAAACTTGTGGTGCTTTTCATGGGTTTTGCCTTAATCTTCTTCTATCTCATCAGGTACACAATCATTGATGGTGTTTTGTATATATGCAAAGATTTCTAATGCTTAAGCTGCCTCGGCCCCAAAAAATTAGGAAGTTATCCTTGAGAAATGCATCATGGTAACTCTTATGTGTGGGTGCTCTTATTCAGTACATAGACTTAAAAAAATGAATATTTATTCATCATTAAAGTTATGCTTAATCAATTCCAAGAGTTCATTGAGGTTCTTAATTGGTCTCAAGTTTATAATAGATTTAAGAGGATCTGTTTGGGAAGCAAGAAGCCCCTTTGACATCCCATGAGTTAAAATTTGTTTAGTTTTTGCTTGTGGTTTGGTAGATTTGACATGGACTTTCCTATTTTCATTTGCCTGTTGGGCAGGGTTTAGTGAGGGTGAATATTTCTCTCAAAATTACTTCACCATCTATGATTTTTGGGAATTCCTTCACAGACCTAGGATTAGTTAACATAATGCAGGTGAGACATTTGGATTCCATTCTTATTTTGGTTTGTGGAAGGATTCCCCCCCCCCCCCAAACAAAAAAAAAAATCAGCTCAAATTTGCTTCTGGTGATAGTGTACCACTTAGCATTTCCATCCATGTGCCGTGGGAGCAAGGATGGCAATGGGTGAGGGATGGGAGACCTTTTAACTCCCCATAACTGTGCCCTCCCCCGCCCCCAGGCGGGCAAAAATCACCACACCCTATGGGTTCAACTGATCTTCCATCCTCACTTTCTGTGGTATTTACGGTACCCGCAAGGATCCCCACACTATTCAAGACTCAAAATCTTAAAAGGTAAAATTTGAATTTCCAACACAAGTTCATAAAAAATGGGTCAATATTCACTCAATTCAACATGATAAACATACAAATTACTTAACCACCCACAAATTAATAAGGAAACGACTTAAACATGAATTAAAATTTAAACACCATGTGATCACTTCATCATCAAACTTTCTGGTATCTCTTCTAAACAACCTTTTGATTTAGTTGTTAATTGTATTTACATATCCAGAACATCCATATCTTCATTAATTGTGCTACATGAAGGTTTTGATTTAGAAACTCTTGAAGTATAGTTGAAATTTGCTAGTGAGAAGATTCAGAGGTAAAGTGGGGACCGACAACGTCAGAATATTGAGATTCTTATATTTAACTGAGGAAGAAAGGATGGGATTGGATTAGATGAAAATGGAATGAAAATTAGGTTTGGGTTTCTATCTTAATTCAAATTAAATTACTAAAATAACATTTATATAAAACATATACTGTGACGGGGAGCACTTCTCACTCCCTATTCCCGCATCCCTTGCTGGAAAATTCCCCTCCTCCCTGCCCCTGGCAGGTAAAAAATCTCCCTCATTCTCACCCTCATATGGGCAGATCCCTGCGGGTACCCGCCTATGTGTGGATAATTGTGATCCCTATGTTGGAGTCTCAGACAAGGGTTCTCCACCATAGGCATGGAGGAATGACACAGTTTGAAATTAATGTGTGATCTATAACACTTTCTCTGTTCTCAACCATATGTTACTTGTTTGCATGCAAGGGAGTGCATTCAAGGACCGGGAGTTACCTTAATATGCTTGATCATATTAACTTTCACAACATATCTGCATATTTGCAAGTCATTAATACATTAGCATCTGAATTGTGCAGGATCCTGAGATACTTCATGCGCAATTGATCTGAGTCACTTCAAAGAATGAATGTTAAGCCAAGAAATCACATATACGGAATTGTGAAGATGCAGAAAGGGATTGATTTGATGGGCACGAGAAGACTGCAAGCCAAAAAAGATACTAGTCATGGCTGAATATATGTTTGGGGATGTTTCTATGTGGTCCATACATTTCATTGTTGATGCAGTCTTCTCCTGCAGTGTAACTAGTTGAAAAGAAGTGTAAAGACCAAGTGTACAGAATTTTGTTTATTGATCTATTTGTCCAAAAATTTACACCTTGGCCAGAAACGAGAACCCAACTTTTGTCCAGCCCCAACATATAGTGTTTTGGAAATGGAAGAATTTAGAATTCATTTCCCATTTGTGTATGCATTTAGCAATTGCGTAGGCACTGCTGGCCTTTCGGCTGAGTGGTACGAGGACTTTTGGCCCGTGGTACAAGAGACTTATCCTTCACTACCCTTGATCCCTCTCTCCTCTTGTGAAAGACATTATTACTCTTCTGGTCGACCAAAAAGCAAGCCTAACCCTATTCATTTTTGTTTTTCCTTTATGATTGGATTGCTATAGTTTTCATTCAGAATAGAATATTAGATCCAAGCTCATGAAATGGAATGTGTTAGTGAGTAGCAGCAGGGGTTTAACAACTTTTCTATTGGAATTAGACATTCACTAAACTCGAAACAAAACCTTGTAAGTTAAATCAGAGTCATGGAGATAGTTTCACTTAAGTTTTGAAATTGAAATTTTAAAAAATTCCTAGCATTTTGAATTTAGAACTAATCATAAAATAACCATAAAAAATTATGGAAACCATAAAGAAAAATCATAGAAAGCCGCAAAAAATCTGTACAAAAATCGTAAAATATCAAAACTAAATCGAAATGAACAAGAACTAAATTTGAATCGATGACTCTCTGTTTTTTTTTTTTTTTTTTTGGTGAGAACTCTCTGATCATAATTGAATCTGAAGTGTCTTGTTCTAGAACTAGAACCATAATACCATTCCAAGTCTTTTTCCTTGCTAACCACAATTGTCTAATTTGGTTCAAGCTAGGTTCTAAACCACGAGCATGTCAAAATTTGAATAAGATCTCGTCATGATATTTTCATAATTAAAAAAGGAGACGTTTTGATGTATTTGGGTTGGCTTCGGTTAACCCAAATTTTAACTTGTGTCTAAGTTGGCCCTAATCCTGACAGGGTAATCAAGGGTTAGCCTGATTAAATTTTAGGGTACAAATAATAAGTCAATTTAAATAGTAGATTGATCGAACTCTACGTGTGATACAAAAGCATTGTTTGAAAAAAAAAAAATTAACTTAACTCAATTCACCTATAATTTAATTTATTTTAATTATAATAATTTTTAATAAAATATAGAATTAAAAAAAAAAATTCTTTCATAATAAATTTTAATCATTATTATATCAATAATTTTTAACACAACAAAAGTTTAGTGGTGAATGAATGTGATTAATCTATAGAAGATTTAGTACTTATCCCAAAATTTTTCACTAATTAATCAAAAAATATATATAATTAAAAAAGAAAAAGAAAAACATTACAAACGTGAAAATATAAAATATTCAACCATATGAAAATCCGTAAAATTTGGCCTTAATTACGATTGAGAAAGCCGGTGTGGGCCAGCGAGCAAACGCCTGGAAGAGAGAAGCCAAATGTGATCGTGAAGAGCTCCCTCTCTCTCTCTCTCTCTCTTCGTCTACACTTTGCACAATCTCCTATTTGGAATTAAAAACCCTAATAAGGTTAGACCCAAAATTCTTTCTGCGAAGATCGATCTACAACTATGATCTGTTGGGGACCGGTTTGATTGATCTACCGTTGGCGACATCGACTTTGTAATTGTTTGCTTCTCTCTCTCAGCATCTGATGTTCGCTTTTGTTCAGGTACACACACACACACACACACTCTCTCTCTCTCCCATTAATTGCAGATCTCTTTGCAATTGGGTGCTAATATGTTCTTTATCATTTAAGAGTCATTTGTAGCACACTCCATGCTCATTTTTTTTCAGGCTTGATTTTCTACTAGGAGTGTTATTATCTTAGGGTACAATTTGGCTTGCTAACATTATTAATTGAAGGAACATTTGTAGCAGAAACGCTTACATTAGTAGTTATCTCACTTTGAAGACCAATGCCAGCGTTTAACAATCTTTGAAATCCCTTTTCTCTTTCTTTGGAAGTGTAATAGACTATGTTGCTCAACAGCTAAGTGAGACGACGATCATGTCCTTTAGACGCGACATGATACCACTCTTTTACACACGACAGTATGGGATTTTTTGTTTTTTGTTTTTTTTTAAGATTTATTTATTTATTTTTTAAATGTTGTGTCTATGTTGTGCCATGTTGTATGTTCGTGCTATAGAGAGTTAAGTTATGCAGGTAACTATTTTGATTGATTTCTAGCCTTAATGTTGTATCTCCAATTAAAAATCGATTCATTTGTTGTGCATATATTGACCTAAAAGGGAAAGGGTTTTGTCAATTGAATTTAGTTGAGAATTGGTTCCTCGTGAGGGAAGTATGTATAATGATTCTGAAAAATAATGATTTCGAAAGTGGGTCTGTCTTTCTTTGAGTTATTTGGATCATTTAAGCATCAGTAATGATAATTCCACCCCCCCCTCCGCGGCACAAAGGATTACGAATTCCAAACTTATGTTTCTGTGCGATCTAGCTTTGCAAATACTACTCTTTTTGTGTCTTTATGGCTTGGAATTATCAAAAGTAAATTGCTTGTCAAAGAGCCATTGTGGGCTTCATGTTGCAAAATCTCCATATATCAGCTCTAGTTTGATCGAGTGAGTCTTAGTTCAGTTTTCTCTTATATACCCCATCAAACCATGTTGTTGCTAGGATAGGTGAATGTTACAGTTATTCCCATCCACTAATATGCTATCATCTGCAGATGTCTAGAGATGTGGAAAATCAAAAAGTTAATAAGCAGCATGAAGTTCAGGTTGCCAGTTCTGCACCAACTGAAATTCAGGAAACGTTGTATACTAGGATACTCCAGCAAGTGTCAGTATATGGTATAGCTGCTGGGTATTGCATTTCAGCATCTCTATTGTCCATCATAAATAAATGGGCTGTGATGAAATTTCCCTACCCTGGTGCTCTAACTGCTCTGCAGTATTTCACAAGTGCAGCTGGAGTCGTCATTTTTGGCTGGTTTAAACTCATTGAGCATGATCGGCTTGATATTCTGACTCTCTGGCGTTTCCTACCTGCAGCAATTATATTCTATCTGTCTCTGTTCACCAACAGCGAGCTTCTATTGCATGCCAATGTTGACACATTTATTGTCTTCCGTTCTGCGGTTCCGATTTTTGTTGCCATAGGTGAGACCCTCTTTCTGCATCAGCCATGGCCATCAATGAAGACATGGCTATCACTTGCTACTATATTTGGAGGCAGTGTTCTTTATGTTCTTACGGATTATCAATTCACTATTGTGGCTTATACTTGGGCCGTGGCATACCTTGTAAGCATGACCATAGACTTTGTTTACATAAAGCATATCGTGATGACCATTGGCTTGAACACTTGGGGTCTTGTGCTGTACAATAATCTCGAGGCTCTCCTGTTGTTTCCACTGGAGCTGCTTATTATGGGGGAATTGAAGAAGATAAAGCATGATATCTCCGACGAGTCAGAATGTTATTCTTTTCAAGTTGTCTTTCCTGTTGGCTTGTCATGCTTGTTTGGTTTATCAATTTCATTCTTCGGATTTTCCTGTCGAAGGGCGATATCTGCAACAGGATTTACAGTTCTAGGAATTGTGAACAAGCTGTTGACAATAGTGATCAATTTGGTTATTTGGGACAAGCATTCAACCTTTATCGGGACGGTGGGTCTTTTGATTTGCATGATAGGTGGAGTGATGTACCAGCAGTCTACAAGCAAGCCCAAGGATACGAAACAAGTTAAAGCTCCTGAAAGAGAAGAGGAAGAACAGAAGCTGCTTGAAATGCAGAGCAATAGTGGTTGCAAGGAAGTTGATGGTTCAGGAGAGAAATGAGGATCCATCTTAGAAGAGAAATAATTGATTCTTATCCTATTGTCTTAGCACTCCCCGGCCATGGTCTGCATGTTGGTGAAAAATGTGGTGGCCAATTCTTGTCCTGGGTGACCTTGAAAAGCAGATTTGAGGAGGAAAAAAAAAAAAAAATTTACACTGAAACTTGGACCCGGTCAGTGAATGAAATTAATTACTGAGCCTGTACATATCTGTTTTTATCTTGTTTGTTGCAAGTACTTTTATGTGATTGAATTCTATGTCCTATTCATTCAATTCTGATATAGGTAATATTGTAGCATTTTTTGTCTGTAAACTTCACTAAGACACCTAATACATAGAGTCCCTGCAGAATGTCTGATGTACTGATGCCTGACTTGTATGAAACAAATGCGAATTTGGTAAAATTCAATCTAGTATTGCCTATCAGTAGCAAAATGCTTGTGGAATCCGAGTGAATGGACATTAAAGAGGCCTTTGTTTAGTTTTTTCTTACTTTTCCTTGTTTTAGCCTTCAAGCCGTCTTTTTGCTTTTGTTCTCATTTTCATTGTCATGTTTGCTTTTCTTATTGTTTTTGATTATTTGATGTTCCTAGATTACATAGTGTCAGAAGATACACATGTTTATGTTAGTCTATGCGTCTCGTCTCCTCTTATCTATCTCCTCTTCTCAGTTTCCCCACTCCTCTTGTCTGTGTTTGTCCAAGACTAAATGAACCTGGTATTAGTTCATTTTTGCTTGGGAAGGATTCAAAGTTGGCATTCTTCTTCCCATTTTTTATCTAATATAATTTTATTTTTATTTATTTTTATTTATTTATTTATTTATTTTAAGTAGTTTGCAGTAAGACTTCGTGCCCGTTTGACAGGGCTTTTTTTCAGCTTATCTTCTTCTTTTAAGGGGAAACCCCACCAAACAATTTGTTTTAGAAGCTCTTAAATAAAAAGGGAGCTTTTTTTTTTTTTTTAATGAAGAAAAACAAAAAAAAAGCAAAAGCTCCTAAGAGAAGCTTTTGCTTCTTCTTTTAAAAACATGCCAACTTTTTAGGAAATATGTTTCATTTTATTCTATTTATATCCTCACTTGAAAGATATGAAATTTCAAATATATTTATATCATAAATTTATTTACCTTTATATCATCTCTTTCTCTTTCTCTTTAACTTTTAACTTTATTTCAAAAGTCATGAAATCAGTCTATTTTTAAAAATATAAATACCAAACAACTTTTAACTTAATTTTAAAAGTTATTAATTTTTGTTTCACCTTATAAGGAGAAGAAAAACAAAAAAAAAAAAAAACCCTACCAAACAGACACATCTTATAAACATGGTCATATTCCAAACTTTGTTGAAAAGCTTACTGTGCTAGAGTTGCAAGGTATAGTATTTACCTATTCAGATTGAAGGATTATGTGTTTGTGAGATCAAGATCTGTGTGGCAAGTGTAGCATAGATGTGTGACTTTCTGAAAAATTGAAATTAACTGAGGCTGCAAGAAATCTAGGGTTTTAATTGAAATTGTACAATTTATTCTTAATTAACTTTGCTCTCTATGCTAAATATTCTCTTCGAACCATCTAATGATCTGTAAGACATATATCCTCATGTTAAAATTCACCTATTAGTGCCTGAGGGTACTCTAGCCCCCCGTAGATTTAGGATTTAAACTTTAATAGTGGTATTAGGAAGGTTTTGATCCCGCACATATGATTTGTCTAGTGTGTAACAGAGTATTGCATGTGCTTCATAAGTTCATCGGTATATGCTTGAGGATTTTAGATTGTGATTGAGGTTTTTGCCGTTATAAAGAAAAAAATACATGCACACACACGGTGTCATGACCCCAGCATGTGGGGTGCGACCCCGGGGGCCATGGCATGTGGGCGCACGCATGGCGGAGTGTAGATTAGGCAGGGCCACGACCCTTGGGCCATGGTTCGCGGGCACATGCAAGGCGTAAACCAAACAGGTGTCAACATTGGGGTGTTGGAGGCTTGGTATAGATCTTGGGGAATCAAGAACACAGAGATGGAAGCTGTGGGTATGCAGAGGACAAGCAAAGACATTGAGTGTACATGGGAGAAAAGTATGCACAGCAGTTACCGATGGTTGTGGTTACCAGAGGTTTATCGGGGTAGTTACGACGATGGTTACAAGTGGAAGGGGCGCGTGTGGAGCGCAACCCTAAGAGCAATGGCATGCGGGCACACAGCATGGCATGGGCCAAACAGGTGAGTCAATGTTTGGATTACGCTTGGCACAGATCTTGGTGACTCAAAAGCACACAGATGGGAACTTTGTAAACGTAGGGAGCAAGCATAGACACATTAGAAGAACATAGGGAAACGTGCGCGTGGCGGTTACTTGTAGTTATTGGCGGTTACCAAGTGGTGATTACCATTTAGGCGGATACCGTCACAATGCATAGGTTGGTGACATGTGGTGCGTGTGCAAGGGAGCATGGGTGAAGCATGCGCACCGCGGTTAACTAGTGGCAGTTACCATGGGCTGACACCAACACGATGCATAGGTGGGTGGCATATGTGGTGTGCACGCAAGGGAGCGTGACACGCAAGTGCATGGTGAAGCTTGCGCATGACGGTTACCAAGTGGCAGTTACCAAGTAACGATTACCGACAGTTATGAATGGTTGGTACCAAGGGGTCCTAGACGGTGCACGGAGTGGTGGCATGATGCTAGGGTTTGGCAGTGGGGCCTTTGGCGCGCATGGACAAGACATGGCATGAAGAAGAGCGGTTTCCAAGGAAAGCAACGTTAGTTTGGACCCAAATGTGCAGCATGCTAATTTGTCGGAGTTAGGACAACACGTGAGGGTGGACAAGTGTTGGCATGTCTCGGCAAGGACGATTGGTGCTTGAGCAGGATTTGAAGAAGGTGGTTATCCTGATTTGGTGTATCTAGAGACTACCATTCTGACAAAGGTAGGGAGACTCAAATGTTCAGGGAAGTCCAAGACAGGTGGCTTGCTGAGGAGCAACCACGAGCACACTTAGTAGGGTGGCAACATGCAAGGGGAGCAACGAGTCTTAAGTCTCTAAGATTTAAGTTCTAGGCGGTTGGGATGTAACTACAAGAAATTGTCCCACGCAGTTGGGGATGTTAACTGCTGGATAGGATGCCTATATAAAGGTAGCGTTGGGGTCTTTCAAATGGGAGATCAATCACAGTGGAATCTGAGAGAGATCACCTAGAAGACGGTAGGCAGTCAAACTAGTGTAGGCATTTCACTGAGTGGGGCAGTTCTTAACGTCCACGAATTGTATCCTGGGTGAGGTGAGGGTTTCTCATACAAATGGCATTTTGTTTACGCGACTGTACTTAGTCGATTCCGTAGGTTTGGTATAGGAGGAGCGCCGGAGCTAGTCGGTGCTTGTCTGTGATCACGGTAGAGTTTTGAGTGAAGAAAATTCTCCTATGACGCGCGGCCTTTGAATGGGCTCAGAATTCTCTATTTTGCTCTAAGAATCCAAAACCATCGAATCTGTTTTATCATTCTTTAATTAGTCGGATGAAAAATTGTTTGTGACCGACAGTCAGCTAATCATGCCGGATCACTTAAAACATCTTGTGGGACTCAAGATGCTAGGGTTATTTTTCAATCTGATCCATGGGGGCATAAGGGGAACACCGCCCTAATACCCACAAAAAAAGAATCAGCTCTCATGGTGTTTTGCCCATCATCCTTAATTCTTTATGAATGGGCCGTCTCAGTGTCAATGCGAGAGCAATTGTGGTCTGGTTCCATTGATTTTGGCACATGTTCTTATGCAGCCAACACTAATGAACATCATATTTGAGTGTAGCCTGAACTTACTGGTGTGATTGTAATCAATGATGTCTACCACAGGGAAAGAAATCTGAAGACCCAGAAGGAAAAAGGAAAGTAAGTTGACATTTATACCAGAGCATCTCTCTCTCTCTCTCTCTCTCTCTCTCATCTATCTATCTAAACTTCGAATACGTTAAAAATCAAAAACTTTGATGCAACAAAAGGTTATGCTAAAACTTAATGTAAACTAGCTAACTGCTGAATTCATAACAAAGGGCAGCCGTTCTCATGTACCACCAAAACTAATGGCCAGTGACCCAACGTCTGATAGTTCAGTTAGTTCGGCGACTGACGTCCCTTAATAATGATCGGGAGTTCGATTCCCCTATGGGAACGGAAAAATCAACGCCAAGAGATCTGTCCTTTAATTGGGCCCTGCAAGCAGTCGATCCAAATTAATCGGGGTGAAATCACTGATATTGGGTTAGTAACCTAGTCATGATAAAAAAAAAAAAACTAATGGCCAGTGATGATACCGGCCCATCATCATATAGCTCATGATTATTAAAGCCCAAATTTCATTAGGCCTATTAAGGCAATAACCTAGCCCATGGAAAGCCGATCTATCTCTTGGCCACCGGATGGATCCTTCAACCTTTAGGCCTTCCGATCTTTTGGTTTCCAGAAACAATTCCTATTATGTGATGGATCTAAATCTTAATTACATGATAAAGAAAGAAATTTTGGCTAAATTTAAATCTCTCTTAATCTAATACGAATTTACCGTGATCTCTCCCGATTATGAAACAAATCTTTTGAGAGCAGAAACTTTCTTGTTCTTCACGACAACAACTGAAAATTTTATATTCCAGAGAATTTTGAATCTACAGAAAGTTTATGACAACGATTTCACCAGTCTCTTAGAATCTTATACAATTTCTCCACAAGATAATTAAAGGTTTTACCTCCTAAGCACATACGACATTCTCCATACATGCTATATAAATTAAATAGAGACAACCAACCTGTTATGCATCTCTCTATACACATTACACATAGAGACTATATAGGGCCCCTAGCTATTTCAGTATTTTCCTCTTTTACTGCTCTTTTTGACTTAAACGTTGGAGTCTTCTTTGTTGGAGCTACCTCCGGTGGGTTTTTTTGTAGGATTCTTTTCTAAAGACAAGACAACAGATATTGCTCCAATGGTTCCTCACTCAGGTTAGAAGGATGATCTACTATTTCAACATATTGGCACTGTTCCTGGAAATGACTGACTGATAGCAGCATCCTATGCTCATCTCCCCTCACCACCATGCCATCGAGAAGGAAGAATGGATATAACACCTCTAAGATAACATCCAAGGCTCCTGTAGACTTGCCCCCAATGACGCTCTCGGCTATACAACTGAACACTTTAATTGTTTACCCATAGCATCAAGTGGAATCACCCCACGAGGGAGATACCCTACCTCCAACAAGTCAATCTTCAGTGACTCAACCCACAATGACTCAACCTTCAGTGACTCAACCTCCAACAGCTTAACCTCTAGTTCGCCCGCCTCTCCCCCTACACGGGCCTCTCCCGATCATGTCCACTGTTCTTAAATAAAGAAATTAGAATCCCGAATATAGGAGATGAGTAAACACCTAGAAGACATTAGTCGTATTTTTCTACAGGAAGCCCCACCTCCTTTTAGGAACTTTGCGCACTCGTGCTAGATTAGACTCCAAACTCGTGCATGCCTAGAGCCTTCAGTGACATCATGATAGGAGCCAGAGAGTTTGAGAAAACAAGTTGAAAAACTTGTAGCCGCTGCATTCCCTTTAGATGCCAAATCCACATAAAGACAAAATCCCCTCAAACTTTAAACATTTTTAATATGTACAGCTCTTTTTCTAACTTTTTAAAATGCAATCACCCAATGAGATATATATAGTCGAAGGGTAGAAACGGTATCATCAAAATCTCTTGAAAATTGGAGAAATGTTAAACATTTAATAGACACGTTCCACCTCTAACGCTCCCCCATAATGTCTTTTCTGCTTAATCACGACATTTCTTGTCTTTTTGAATTTCCTAATTATTGTATTATTTAATGTACTCCTAATGCCATTTTCTCAAATTGATAATAGGAGTGGGGGATAAATGATGATACCGGATATGACGGCCTATGATCATACAGTTCATGTCCATTAAAGCCCAAATTTCACTAGGCCTATTAAGACAATAACCTAGCCGATGGAAAGCCTATCTATCTCTTGGCCACTGGATGGACCTTTTAGCTTTTAGGCTTTCCGATCTCTGGTCTCCTTGATCATTAAGGAAACAATTCCTATTACACTACGTGTTTTGATTACTCGATAAAGAAAGAAATCTTGACCAAGTTTAAACCTCCCTTAATTCGATACGAATTTACCAAGATCTCTCTCGATTAAGAAATAAATCTCTTGACAGTAAAAACTCTTTTATTCTCCATGACAATAATTGGAAATTTCCTATTTAAGAAGATTTTGAATTTATAAAAAGTCTATGACTATAATTTTAACAATGTCAAAAGACCTCATATGATCTTACCACAAGATAAGTAGAGATTTTATATCTCTAAACACATACGACATTCTCTATACATGTTATATATACTAAATAGAGACAACTTACTAGGTATGCATCTTTCTCTCTACACATTATACATAGAAACTATATAGGATCTCCAACTCTTTCAGTTTTTCCTTTTTTATTGTTCTTTCTGATTTGAATGTTGGACTCTCCTCCGCTAGAGTCATCTCTGACGAATCTTTTGCAGGATCTTTTTCTGAAGACAAGATAACAAACATCGTTTGATCGTTCTCTGCTAGAAGACCGATTTATTATAGAGTCCTTTTTTGCTTCAACGGTCAGCAATAAGAGTTTTCCGAAAAATCAAAGGAAAATTATACAAATTCATGCATAGAAAAGGAGGGAGAAAAAAACATCTACTAATTATTGCCGAGACACTGCACACACTTCCATTGTCTATACTATATATATATATTTTGTACCTTGGTTTGACCACCATCTAATATCTGGAGTTTTATCCCGACTAATCTGGATTGATCGTTATAGGGTCTGACCGGAATAGGTCTCCCAATATTATTTTTTTCGTATCCAAAAAGAGTTAAACTCCCAATCTGATTAAAAAATGAAGATACCCATCCATTTACACCAACAATTATCGGTAAAATATATATATTTTGAGTACCCATCAATAGGCCCGGCAGCTTTCCTCAACTTGGCATTGGCAATGTGGTGCTTGTGATTGATTAGAGACACCACCAGTTAGTGTCTTGTCTTGAGGGAACCTTTATAATCTCTCAATGCATTATATCCGTTGAAATAAGTACCCGCTTAAGTAATCAGCAAGAAAAAAAAAGGTGTTCCTGCTTAAGTGATTAAGATATTTCTTTTCCTTTTTCTTGGGGATTTCAATTTTTTAATTTTAGTAATTTTATAAAAATTTTGAAACCCCACAAAGAGTTTGCATCTAAATAATATTCCTTGAATTCCCACCATTATATTAAAGCACAAAATAAAAAAAACCTTTTATACGTATTTATGCCTCCGAAATTGGCAGAAGTCTCCTAGACTAAACTGTTCTTTTACATATTTTGCACTTTTTTTTTTCCTCCCCGCTAGTTTGGGTTCTATTTTTGTTTTAGAACCTGATGCTTAAAATGGAATTGTGGGTTTTTTTTTTTTTTTTATTACACAAGAATTCAAATATTAAATTTTAGAATTGAAGGAGAAAAAGTACTACTTTGTGTGCTTGGTAAAATTATCGTCTCGGTCACCAATAGTGTGTGGGTTGGTTTAGTGGTAGGGCAATGTTCTAAATTCAAATATTAAAAATAGAAAAAAAGAAATATAATTTTTGGATGCCAATGGTCAAATTGAGAAAAAAAATTTTTGTCTTGAGTCCTGCAACTGTTGCAAAATTTTGAGAAATCTTACTTAAAGAGCATGTGAGAGTAATAATTTAAAAGATTTTTACTTTTATAATTTTTTTTTTGTAATTATTTGTTCCCATTTCCCTCTTTTAAAGAGAGAGAAAGTTGTCCAAAATAAAAAATAATAATTTTTTGATAAAAAAATATAATTTATCCATAGATCTTATTATTTCATTATTTTTCTCTTTTCTTTCTTCCCACCTCCGACCATGGTAACATCTGCCAACCGTTTAAACTCTAGGGGAGAAAAATTGTTTGCCAAGCATACTTTAAAAATACCCACAAAGCAATTATTTTTTAATTTTTTCCACATGGATAAAGCCAATAACACAAAATGGGCGACGAAGACTAGGAAAAGTCATGGAGTCCAACAAATCCATGTAAAAATTTTATTCTTCCCATTATAAGAAAAATCAATAGAGTTGGAAAAGAGATGATGCGAGCAGCATTAGCAAGTTGGGAACTTAGTTCATTGAATATGTAACATAGCTAAAGTCCAAGGAAAGAAAATATTGCGCATGTGTATACTTTCTCTCTCGCACACATATGAGTTCCTTTGCATTATCGGCAATTAGAAAATGTTATTTTGGCTATAGGCACTAAAAGGACTTCTCAAAGGAAGCTTTAGATTACCAAAATTCTTTAGATCGAGTGATTAAGGATATTCTATCATTTTAATAAGAAATTTCGAGTTTAAATTCTGAGAATAATAAAAAAAGATTTAGGAGAGCCGATCTCTAAAATGAATTCTACAGTATTCCAATCGGATTACTCGGATAAAACTTGAATATCGATGGTGAAAAAAAAAGAAGCTTTAGATTTTGAAGCATCAATAACAAGGCCATAAATGGAAAATCTATATTTGATTATTGTTTTTTGTAGTACTAGAAATCTTATTTTTTAATTTTTAATTTTTATAAGAATGCTTACGAGTTTTATAAGTTTCCTTTTCCGAATGAAATTCAATTAGGATCCAAAGTAAACAGATCCTCATCCTTAGGATTCCTAATACCTTGAACTATCCATTTTCAAATAATATTCACATTGTTCATAAATACACATATTGATTTTAAACATAATTTTTTCTAATTTAAATTTAATTCATAACAATTTTTACATTAAACCCACAAATATTTATATTTTTGGTTTATATCAAGATTGTTTAAACCTTTTTATAACTACATTGAATTTATTTATTTATTTATTTATTTATATAAAAATCATAAAAATTATAATAATACACAATGCTAAAACTCATAAAAAATAGAGCTTTTTATCATTTGGGTGTCCTACAAGGACACCATATCAAATTTACTTGTTAAAAAAGAAAAGTTCATCTCTTGTTGGGAATTGGTTTTATCTTCTTCTCTTGCATTTCAATCAATGAAAAAATAGATCAAGTTGGAAATACTTACAAGGTCAAAGCCAAATTGTACTAATTTCTAAGTTTACTAGGTCATCTTTTGAATGGACCCATGATTTTGCAGCTACTATAATTAATGTATATCCTTTGTCTTTCAGTGTATCTGTTTTCAATATAGTGACAAACCTTATGACTCACAATTTTGATAAATGGGTATATAGTTGTATTATTTTTATTTTTCTTTTGAAGTGCTTATTGAACCTTTGAATTTTTGAGATGAAATATATAATTTATAAAGACTAAGTAAGTTTTGTTGTTCCCTAAAGAACAATTGGAAAAGAGATGTACTTTTAGGACATCTTTTAGAACTCTGATTTCTCGACCCGTTTGAAAAATCTTAACTCATTTTTTCTCGATTTGTTATATTTTATTTTATTCTATTTATAATATTTTTAAATTATAAAGATATAGAATTTTGTAAACAAAAATAAACTTTTCTCTATAAAAGTATTGAATTTTGTTATTATATTAATAAAGCAGCTTCAGCTTTTCTAAATTGGAATTATAGTTTTGTATATATAAGAGTAGAATCATTTTGATTGTTGATATATATTGTATAAATTACCATTTTTCGATAGCCACTTTGGATTGAATTTTGTTTAAATTTGATTTGAATCGAATTAGATCCTTGAGGGACAAAATTCTCTGACGTCTACTTTTCTCATATATAACACTCGAATATTGTTTAAGGGTACCGGTATTCAGTTATTGGACTGACCATCGGTGTGTATATATATATATATAGACACACACACACGTACATATATATAAGCACATATACACACATAAATTTTACTTTTATATAAATAAAGAAATAAGTTAGATTTATTTAGCTTTACTTTTTTTGGGAGGGGGGAAGATTGAGAATATAACATATACAAAATAGAATGCAAAATGGAAAAACAAAATTTAAACAATTAAAAATATAATCCTGTGTTATTTAATGGTTATATTTCTAAAACTGCTCGTAATCCAAATCTTGAGGAGGATCAAACCAAACCAAGCCACCTTTTTCTCTGGGACATATGACTGCACCATGCAACATTTTAAATACACTCACATGAACATGCACACATTTTATTTTATTTTATTTTACTCGGACATACTTTGATTAATACACTGTGTATATGATAGTGGAATTTCGTGGATTTTTTTCTTTTTAAATTGCATAATGCAGTTTGTGCTTTTTTGTACACTTCTTATATAAAATTATGAGCATTTTCATCTTGGAGTGACACACTTTTATGCCAAGCAAGAAATACATGTAAATGTAATAACATAATTAATGAAAAATAATACCAACTCCTGTGAATCTAATAATAGAAAATTAGATTTTCTTAATTAAAATCTTGAATTCGAGTCTTTGAAATAGAAAAGCAGGACTCCATGTTACTCGAATTAGATTTGTCTGATTTTCAGATACCGATAGTCAAATATAAAAAAGATAATTAATGTAAAATAATAAAAATATTGTACTACACTTCCTAAGCAAAACCTTGGGTATACACATAAGATGATCGGAGATGGCTGCAAGTTTTTGAAAAAATTATGGAAATTAAGCTGGTGCATTATCAATTCAGGAGTTCAAAACTTACTTGTAATATGAAAATGCCTGAACTAGGACCCATTAAAAAATAAGCATAGGTGATGGTATATGTTGGAGGTAGATTTGACTCAACAGATGATGGTTTTGCTAACTCGAATGGGATTGTTCAGTCATCTGGGTTTTCTAATGGATATGACCTGCAAGAAATTGCAGGAGGGTGTTTCGGTGGGAGAGGTTTCGATACTCAAGTTAGAGAGCGATTTTCGAAAGAAAGAAAAAACAGATCAAAAGAAAGCTTGTTATGTCAAAAATGTATGAGCATAAGTGGAAAGGTCTATATAGCTCCTTCTAATTGATTTCATGGTGTATATATAATTACCTTGTGGGAAAAATGTGTATATGTGGGGCGTTAAAATCTTAATTACCTTATGAAAGGTTCTTGGGATTATTGGGATCATGACGGAAGGAATCCAAAAGATTTCAAACGCCATCAATTAGGAAAGTTTGATTGGCTCTAGAGATTTCTTTCTGCAATTTGGAGTCTCATTTTTATTTACAAAAAATTCTGTCCGCATTTTCGAGAAGAGTAAATATTTATCTCATAGGGTCGAATAACGATCACCAAACACCGAGGATGCATTGCGACCATGGACCTATCTATCGGTTAGGACCTGTTCGGTGAATACCGAGCAGGTATGGACCGTATCCACCCGACTGGGAGATAAATATCGTATTGTCTACACAATTTAGCCGATATGTCCCACGGGTCAGGGGCTGAAGGATTTTAGGCCTTGTAGCATTGACAGGCCTTTCAGATCAATCGGATGATCGATCAAGCAACTACCGACTAAACGGACAATAGGAACGAGGGGAGTAGTTCTAGGCTAATAATGAGTCAAATGTGATTTGGGCCATTCTAGCTATGTATCATCAGTGTGTAACACTTTGTATATTTATTGTTAGTTGTAGTAAATATGATTTAATCAGAATATATAATCTCTGGCTAGAGAAAAAGTTATATTGTGATATTTAGTGTCCCACCTTATTTTATAATTCTATTGAGCACTTGTTTAGTTAATCTTCGGTAAGAGAAAAAAATAATAAAAAAAGATCAGCCTTGTATTGTAATTCAAAAATTTTTTAGAAATAATGAAATATAACTTGATACATTATGTTCCTTTAAACTGAAAAACTAAAAATTCATTTGCTGCTCCAAGTCTAATCCTCTAATGCTATTCCCTTTGTGAATTATTACATGTGCATATTGTGAGAATAATTATTACCATCCTCCTTATAAGTCTTGACATTTTGCCGAAATTTTTCACCTAAACATCAGGCACTCTAAATCTTTCCCGATGTTTTTTCTACAATTTTTCTTTAGTCGGTATAATTTAGTGACGACAAGAAAATGTCGGGAACGGTAAAATAAAAACGTCGGAAAAAATATATATTTTTTAGTGTTAGTTTTATAAACTAGCATAACCATGGGACATCAGAAGTGGGAAGTTTATTGTTGCTTTTTTTTATTTGTTTTGGGATAGTAATGGTTCACATTTTCCTAATAAAAAAAATTCTGCAATAAAAATGTAAGTGTTTGAAAAGAATAGAAATTATAAAAGCATATATATATATATATATATATATATATAGCATAAACCAAGTTACCATTTAGTCAAAAGAACTAAATGCTATCTCTCTCTACCATAATCTATTTTCATGTTTATAATTTCCTTGATCATCAAGAAGATTACCTAATTTGGAAGTTGACATGTTTGCAAAGTTTATCTCTATTCAACAATTTAGAGAAGATCTCCAAATTTTTTTTAAAAAGATTGTTTTTTCTCATTTCTAAAAAAGTTTACAAGCTACTTTTTTTCTTCCTTTCTTTCCTTTTTTTTTTTGGTTTGGGCCAAAACCTTATATTTCTCAAAAATTAAATGAAAAATAAGAATCATAAGCATAAGTAAACATATCTTCTGGGACAACAGTTTCTTTTACCAAGCTACCCACCAAATAAATATTGCTGGAACAAAAAATTTCCATTCAGAGACAATCAATGGTATGAAACATTTTTATTATGAAAAATAGCATGTCACCAGTTGAATTTATGGGATGAGGACAGTAAGGGTCGTGAGTCAAGTGTTCATATCAGGTGACCATTTAGTAACATTTAGGGTCACCAACTAATCTAATCCTTATCACATATTAAGCATTCTCATTCCCCTAGTAAACAAAAAACTCTCCCTCTCTCTCTCATGTTGGGGCACGAGAAAACGAGGTGCTCCCCACCTGCCCAGTCGCACGCGACCCCACACAAACCCTAAAATTTCAAACACTCTACAGAGAGAGAGAAAAAATTCAAGACACTAAAATGCACACGTACACGCACGGACAGACACAACACAAAGAACAAGAATAGTGAGAGAAAGAAAGAAAGAAAGAAAGCAAATAGGGAAAAAAAGGAAAAACCAAAAAAAAAAGGATTCAACTGCACCCGGCTGAGCTCAGCTCTGGAATTCACAAACGGGGACAACACAGAGCCCACTAGAGAGAGAATAGAAAGCTTATAGGAAGAAAAAGAAAAAGAAGTATAGAAGTTGTATGTTGTTTTGTAAAGTTTTCATCTATTTATTTTTTTGTGCTATTATTATACCCTCTTTTGGGTTTCTGGTTCTTTTCTTTGTTCTCTGAGTCATCTCTCCCCCTAGTTCTATTTCCTTTTTGGGGAGGTTTCATCATGCCCTTCTTCTTGTTCACTGTCTTTTCTCCTTAACCTCTCTCTTTCTTCTTGATTCCGTACAATTTGCATCTAATTCTCTTCTCACTCACATCTATCCTTTCCTCTCTCTCTCTCTCTCGCATCAAATCCTGTGGTACAGTAATCACAAAATTTTTCCAAAATTTTCTTGTTAAACAAGCTCTAAGGGTTTGACTTTTCTTACCTCAAGAACCTTGCTGGGGCTTGCTCTTTATTTTGCTTCTCCTATATTGTGCGGTGTCTGCGATCACTGAATTTTTTATTTGAAAAGAAAAAACCAGCAAGTCTGGCAAATAGGTGGTGGGCTTCTCAGGTGGGTCTGCCAGGTATAGACCTGGCAGGCAACAACTCACCTCTCATATCCAAGCGAGATCGTGAAACTTCCATAGCTGAACAGCTAACCCACCACATAGTTGATGAGGACGAAGACAAAGACGCTGTGGATGAGCCTAAAGAAGGCGCGGTCGAGCCAGGAACTCGCAGGCCAAGAGGCCGTCCACCGGGCTCCAAAAACAAGCCTAAACCACCAATTTTCGTGACAAGGGATAGTCCAAACGCCCTCCGTAGCCATGTCATGGAGGTGACTAGTGGCGCTGATGTCGCCGAAAGTATGGCGCAGTTCGCCCGGCGGCGCCAACGTGGTGTCTGCGTTCTTAGCGGGAGCGGGTCTGTGGCCAACGTCACGCTTCGCCAACCCGCCGCACCTGGTGCTGTTGTGGTGCTTCACGGGAGGTTTGAAATTCTTTCTCTCACAGGCACTTTCTTGCCCGGGCCCGCCCCGCCGGGTTCAACCGGGCTGACGGTCTACCTAGCAGGCGGGCAGGGTCAGGTTGTGGGTGGGTGCGTTGTTGGGTCGCTTGTTGCTGCTGGCCCTGTTATGGTTATGGCTGCAACATTTGCTAATGCAACATATGAGAGACTTCCTTTAGAAGATCAAGAGGATGGTGATGCAAATGCTGGCAGTGGTGGGCAGAATCAGATGGCAGGCGGGTCAGGCGGGTCACCACCTGGGCTCGGGAGCACTGCAGGGCTACACGGATCGAGCGGGTTGCCTGACCCATCATCGCTTCCGGTCTACAATTTGCCTCCAAATCTGCTCCCTAATGGCACACAATTAGGGCATGAGGCGTACGGATGGACACACAGCCGGCCGGCGCCATTTTAAGTGAAGAAACCAAAAGGGTAAATGCCAATTTTCATTAATCTTGCTTTGTCGTTTATTTAGATACTTCAATGAGGATAAGGAGATGGTTTAGAGCTTTGGGTGAGGGAAGAGAACACAATCTTATGTGTTTCTCTCATTGTACATTAGCTTTTGTGTATCTTTTCTTGCATAGGATATCTCTTTTACTATAAGAATGATGGATGATAATGAGCTTCTTCTTTCGTCTTTAGTTGTTTCTTTCTCAACCTCAACTTTTTAATATGTTTTTCCTTACGTGTCTATATGCATCAAGATCATGATGATGGTGGAGTTTCTTCTTTAGTTTTCTAGTTCTTTCTTTCCCATCCTCAAGTTTAGTACTTTTAAATTTTCCTCATCTTATGGTCTAGATTAACTCTCACTTAAACAATTAGTTTTTTTCCCCTCCAATAGTTATTTCTATTTTTTATTTTTTTTCCTGTTGTGCATGTGGTAATGAACTTCCTAGGCTTAATATTTGGAGCTTAATAATTGAATTTGAGTGACTACAAGTCCTTCAAATATAGCTGATTTAGTTTGGCTGACAGCTTACAAATCGGATGTTTTATGCTTGTGAGAGTACTGGTTGAAGCTGAGAGGCAAAGTTCATGGGAACAAGAAGAGCCTCCAATTTGAAGATAATTAGTTGGCCAAACGAAGCATCTGTCACGAATAACTATTCGTTACTGGTAGTTATGTGGTAGTTGGAAGGTTAAACGAAGACAAAGTAGAATTTGAGTATTTTTTTTGTAAGTATTTCCTATGAAAATTAAATACTGCGCCATGTCTGCGCTTGATGTTCAGAAAAAGTTGCCTTTCCCTTCTTTCTTGGGTATAGTTTTGGTTGTTGCTTTTAGTTGGTGATAACCCTAGTAGCCATGCTTCTTTATTTATTTATTTTTTATTTTTTGATGAATGTTAGGCAATGGTTAAGGAAAGAGCTGCAGACAACAAAGTTACATAATTGTCAAAATGAGCATTTCAGAATTTTTTATTAGGAATCCTACGTAGTAGTTGAAATTAAATTTTGTATACTCCTATTAATTTGGAGAACATCCTCATATTCTAAAACCAGACTAACAAAAGATTTTAGAACAAACAAAAAGAATTAGCCTGCAATTAGTAAATTTCTAACTCAAAAGGGCATGAATAAAAAATGATAAGCAGCCAGACAAACAGTGACAACTTGCAGTTCATTATAAAGATAAAATAAGATAAATATCTATAATTCTATGCCCAAAATGCATGTGATTATTATATAATAATCTTGTGTTACAGTGCCTTTGCAAAACGATCCATTAGAAAAAACAAATTTTGATACCTGTTTTGTCTTATAAAATGGAAACTCAAAGTGAAGATACTTGTTGGGGTTCCTTAAACCCTACTTCATTGACTTACACAAAGCAGCTTTTCTTGGCAAGTTCCCATAAAGACTTCATGATTCCATCACTCTGATTTGGGATAAGTCTCAAGTTACTGTGTTTCCTCTACCAGTCCGCATAAAGAAATCCGTTAGGTTAGAAAATTACAAAGAAAAATACTAATTATTATAACTGTTTATCCTTCTTGGATATATGGCCAAATTGTAAATTTATATTAAGAGACGAGATACAAAAAGGAAGAAGTTGGGTAAAAAGAGTAAAAGGTATAATTTTTAGGAAAAAGGGTTTTAGCAATATTTTAAAGACTTTTGGGTTTTTTTTAAAATAAATATTTCAGTGATATTATTGAGATTTTAGTGCATTTTCTGAAATTTAGGGGGAACCACTTGGCTCCGCCCATGATTAGATATGAAGTTTTGATAGTTAAAGAATTCTATTATATAATCTTTTCATAAATAATTTGAATATTAAAAATCTATCACTTGCTAGTTTTAAGAAATTAACATTAAAATAGCCTTGACATTCTTTGACTTTTAAGAAATTTAAGATTGTGTACCTAAAAACTAATGAGCCTCTTCTAATTTTCTCTATGGATTGAAGAACCGGATGATTTTGTGGTCAAATGAAAATAAAAGACAAGGATTATCATGGAGAGAAAAAAAGGGACAAAAAATTTTAGATCTCTGGCCTACATGCCAAGTCAAATAAATTGTATAGGAGTGATTTTTCTATAAAAGTTTATCCCAACATGACCTAATGCAGTCGCATAATCACAACCCGTTTAAGGAACAAATTGCAATAAAGCAAGGTAAAAGATGACTAGAGTGGCTTCCCACAGAGAAGATCTCCCATAACTACTCAAGTTTCGATATAAAATAAAGTATAATAATATAAAAACATCCATATAATCAATCTTATTCAATGAGATAAAGACTTAATTGTTGTTGTTATTGTTTACGATAGAAACAAGTTTACATGAATTTTATATTTTCCTGGTAATTGAGATGATTTTTTATAGGAACTTTTATTTCATATGATTGTTTAATATTTGAAAGACGTCTAAGTCTGCAAAAAGTTATTTACAACCAATGGTAATGTCATGGGATTTATGATCGTTTGACTTGGGATGGAGCATGTAGATTTTAATACAAAAGTATGATTTCTTTTACAAGAACACGAATTTATGGAACACTGCATGTTGAAAAGAAGTTAAGTTCATTTGAAAAAATTATCTTCTTACCTGCGTTAAGGATCACAAATGTATGTTAGATGAAATCTTAAATTATTAGGTAAACTTTAGGAGGATGTCTCTATGATGGGATATACAAGACAGAGGGGGGGGGGGAGGAGGGAGGGAGGGAGAGAGAGAGAGAGAGAGAGAGAGAGAGAGAGAGAGAGAAAATATATTTAATCATGTTTGCTTCACCCCATCCACATCTTTTATACTTTCATCATCTAAAAAGATTTGCTGAAGTAAAAGGATTAGGACCTGTTCTTGCCACTACAATTTTCTTTCAAAATTGAATAATACAGGCAAAAGAAACTTTGAAATTGATTAATTTTCTTGAGTGCTACTTAGATATGCATCTTAAGTCAAGCCAGAGAGATATTTTTTTGAAAACTGAGTGTTATGCAACCACAGCCTCACGAATATACCTCAAGCTTTTGATGTGTTGAATGAAGAAAATGTGACATTTTTCCCTCAACAATCAGAGTCAAAGAATCCTTCGTCAAATAGGAAATTGCCTATGAAATGTTCCAAAGGAGTTTTCAGCCAAAATCGGTTCATTTTGTACATGAAATGAAAAGAGTTGTAGTTGCAGTTGCAGACCACACAAGTCCCTTTCAATATATTTTTATATTTATCAATCTGACCTATCAATAATTGCCCGTGAACATCTCCCACACAAATGTATTGCTCACTGCACACATGGTTTAATGGGAAAGATACAATATTCCTAAATCAAGACTCGATTCAATTTTGAGAATGAAAAAAACTATATTCGAAGCTCTCTCCTAAAGATGGCCCGAGAATAAATCGGATTGGATTAGTCAAAACAGACCGGATTAATCAAAACAGTGTTCTGAACACTGACCGGTCTAAGTACAAAAAAAAAAAGAACCCGAATGTATTGCTCACTAAGAATATCCGAGTAACACCAAATTTGTCAAACAATTCAAGTTGAAAACCACTGAACCTACTTGTCTGCAAGAAGGAGCTTTACTGTGATTGGATTCTTGTGCATTCACACTCCAATTAGAGCAAAGCCATCCCCAGTTGATTCTGTCACATTACACCTTCGTCTCACATTCTATAAGCTGTGCAAATAAGAGCATAGTGAACAGGAAAAGAAAAATTAGTAAGACAGAACCCTCTAATACTGAATTATAGGAAATGATTTTTAGTAATGTTCGGTCTAAACTCCATAACTGGTGAACAGATTGAAAGGGAAAAGAAATGGTTTTGGGTGTGTTCTAATAGGGACTAAACAAAATTAAAGACTCTATTAGGCTTTTTCACATTCTAATTGAGAATTAAAGAGGAGTCCCAAGTGTCAGAGCAACATGGAGGACCACCATCACATGGGATTCCCACGTCAAAGTTAATGATTTTGTTTAATTATTTAGCAACTTGGGTACGACATTCTAAAGATAAAGACGCAATACAGATGGACCCTTTTGTTCAATAATTGCTAACTTCAAGATTATAATAATAATCTTCACTTGAAAAGGCCAATCAACCACCAAATTTGATCCTCCTCTTCGTACCATTACCCTTTTTCTATGTGCAAGGCACAAAACCAATTATGCTCATTTAAGAAACTAAGAAGCCAATTATGGACACTACCTAGAAAGAGAATCTTCCAAACCAATGGTTAATGAAATTTAGACCACCCACCATGGCCCAATCAAAAAATGCCTTGGAGACTTGATGAGAACCAATGGTGGGGCAGCGGCTCACATCAGCCAAGAGAAAATGAGGAACATGTTAGCTTCATTTTCAAGTCCATGTTGATACGCACTAATTTAATCAAGCCGTGCGAAGGCAGTGGAGTACACATCATCCTCAAATCTCATTAGACATTTTAATCTAATTTACAAAAAACAAATCAGTGTTATTTGTGTAATGATATGTGTAATGATAGGGCGTAAATTGGTGTAATAACATTCAACCTAATTTCTCAAACCATTTAATTACTAATACAACAATGATATTAATTCGAGGTTCGACTCATCATAGGCTCTTTCAAACTCAACTAAAGATTAAGCTTTCAATGTGAACTTGCTAAATTGACAAGATAGATCTGATAGATATCCAATTTATTTATCACACGGAGGTAAAAGGTGATGATCAAATGATATATTCAAACTTCAAATCAAGTAAATGGGGATTAAAGAAATCCATACGCCACCCCAAAAAAGGAGAAAAATAAAATTTCCCAATCTGGGGGTGAGAGGACTCAAACCTAGCATGAATTCAAAGGGACGGTGGAGACACACCATCACACCATGAGGCCTTTCCTTTCCAAGTTATTTACTCCAAATTTTAATTTAGATTCTTACAATGTAATCCATTATCACACTATGAGGTCTCAAAATTCAGCTGCATATAATATGACTAAGATTTCTCCAAGATTATTTTGTCCGAAAAAATTTTAGTCATATTATATGCCGCTGAATTTTGAGGTCTCTTGGTATGACGGTGGTTTAGGGTTAAAGAATATAAATTAAAATTTGGAGTAAATAATTTGGAAAGGAATGTGGGATGGAATGAATCAACCAACAACTTAGGAAACTAAATCAATTTTGGTCCCAAATCACATCATCATAGACCACACATCACATGGTAAAACAAAATTAAGTACCCTATAAACGAAAAAGAAAAATTGGAAAATATTTTTTTCGAGAAAGAAAATAAAAGGTGAAAAGACACAATGGGGTGGGGTTCGAGAGATCAGCTCCCAAAACAATGGTGGGGCCCAAAATCAGGAATCGGTAGTTTTTGCTTGTGTGGAAGTATCTCTTAAGGATCGGAGGTCCTACAAATCTGTTTTGGTCCGTCAAATACGGGGTACAAACTTTTTCTGGGCTTTGCTTTTCTGGCACCCTCTCTCTCTCTCTCTCTCTCTCAACCAAATGGTAAAAGTAAAATATAAATAACACAATAAAAAAAGAAGAAAAACAAAAACAGAAAAAACAAATTGCACCAGCCGGGAATCGAACCCGGGTCTGTACCGTGGCAGGGTACTATTCTACCACTAGACCACTGGTGCTTCTTGTTTTCAGACTGTCGGTGTGAAATATTTCTTCTGCACTTCTTTCGTAATGTTGTTACCATTGAAATCTTGTATTTGTTGTACAAATTTGATAGGATAACTTTGAAATCTCATACTTGTTATACAAACTTGATCTCTAAGACTCGTTTCCTATAAAAGTTTTATCATTCTATTTTATTTTCTAATGATAAAAAATAATATCTTATTGTACAATTAAGATCATATTTTTTTCTAGTACCAATTTAAGAAACAAAACAAACTACCAAAATAGAAAACAAAATCTTATTTTAATACTTGTTATTTCAAATGGACGAGGAAACGACCAAAGGAAGACAATGAGAATGAGACATCCATTTAAGAAATGCAAGCTAAGAGACGGGGGCAATAACAAGGGTCAAAACCAACGTGTAATTACCTGGCAAATTAGACTAGAGATGAGTGACCCACCAAAGTCATGAAGCACAAACGCACAACCTGATACAGAGATGAAATGGAACAAAATTACAAAAATTTCACACTATGTTATGAACTTTGGTATTTCTATGTCGACAAACATATACTCATTTGTAAACGTATATGTGCAAAATAATATTAAAGACGCAAATTGACTAAATACGCAAGAAATGCAAAACTAGAGTACCAAAGTGCAGCTTATTGATAAGTATTATATTAAACAATATTATATATTATAGTGTTTGGGTTACCTTTTCCCACCCCAAGCCCTAAAAGTTAATAATGGGTGATTTCTTTAATAGATATGGTAATTTAATACAACATGTAGACAAAGGATGAAAATTAAAAGAGATTGTTCTGGTATAAGATTTCCAACAAGGGCAGCCAAATGAGAAAATACTGTTTTTCAATTTTGAATATGCCTTCGGGAATATGAATTCAAAATAAAGAAAGAGGATACTTGCACTGCTTATTTACTGTTATTATGGAGATGAACTCCACTAAGATCTATGTGGATCATAATCAGTTACCGAAGAAATTCTTCAACAATATATCAAAGAAATAATGTTAGTAGAAATATCATTACTCCTAAAATGAATGCTTCGGCATCTTATGGGATGACATTTCACAAAGGTATCATCTTTCACATTTAAGATGGTAGCATTAGATTTTACACAATCCTAGTCCTTTACAAAAGGGCTGTCAAGTAACCCAAAAACCACCCATATTTGTGAGTTGAACCGATGCAAACATCCAGTTACTCTTTCAACACTCCATGCAGCCCAGTATTTTGGTCTAATTAGTGCACATAGAACCCATATAAGCAAAGGATGGAAAAATGATTCAACCTAAAGATGAATGGGTAAAAGCATCAACTTGAAAAATTAAGAATGCCGTCCAGTTGAAACATTTGTTTGAATAACATCATCCTATAAATTTCAGCTTATCTGGGATAACTAGAAAATCGGACCTTCTTTTTGTATTGTGACAATAATAATTAAAAGACAATAATTACTCTTAACCAAAGAAATCAAACAAATAGGTGCATACTAATTCTATTTACAAATAAATTTCTTTTCTTTATCCATTACCTACTAGTTTATTGTGTCCGAGTTAACCTCATTTAGGCATGGCCAATCTGAATCATTTAAACATCCCCAGGATGACAATTTCTCTGAATATGAAAGCATAACCACACCTAGATTATATCTAGTTATAAAACAATCTTTCCCGAAGATTTGCAACTAACTTCACAAAGCTCTTGCTAAAGTATTTCAAGGAAGTGACTGAATGTGAGAAAGAGACATAAATAAAGTTGAACAGGCTTACAATTGTTGGTAAGAAGAGACAACATAGAGCAGTTATTAAACAATGCTGGCTTTCTCATAATAGTCTGTGGTTAGGAACTTGAATCTGATGCTTGGTGACTTAGAGACCATAATTTCACATTTAATTATTAGACGAGCACCACATTGAAGTTGACATCTTGTGGATCTTGAACTTGAGATTATCTACTTACTAGAAAAGTCATACTTTGAACAAGTTTGGCAGGAAATATGGCCATTATGCACTTGCAGTCATATAGGCCAAGAACTGGTCTTTCCAAACAAGGAGAAAAGTTCAAGCCATGATTTAGGAATTGTTAAATCTCCCTCAAACACCTAGCACAGAATACCATATTGTATAATGTAAACAAAATATCCATTTCAAAGGTTGTAACCTAATAACTAAGACATTTAGCATGAATATTAAATATAATCCAAGTGTCTGTCCACCAGTTGTCTGCAAAACAAAAGGTGTCTATGTATTAAACCATAAAACTGTTACGAAGTGGTTGTAACTTGAAACTGCAAACTAACCATCATACCATCTTTCTTCCTTGTCTTAAGATGAACACAAGTGAAGAAAAGCTTTTTAGCAACCAAAATCTTAGAAAATTACGAATATATTGTTATGAACAAAGGTTTTATGGTATGGAGGTCTTGTTTTCCTTTCTGCCTTTTATTGGGAGGTGAGGTGCTCGGGAGAAATTTGACTAACACAGATGTTTAACATTGTTATCTTCCAACGTCCCTAAGCAAGGATCTTTGGGACATCTTCTCTTAAGTGTGTATTTGTTAGGAAAGAAAAAGATGAAGAACCGTAAGTTCTTGAAAGATCAAGAACTCCCTTTCATTGAAAGCTGAAAATTTACAAAAAAAAAATAAATCAGTCTACCACTAAGAGCAAGACTACCCAGCACTCAGCCGAAAGCTACACTATTTTTTCCTGCCCTCTCCTTCTGTTATTCTCCCTTATTTATAGCTTACTTTTCCCTCCCATATTCTCTCCTAACTGCTTAAGAATCTCATATTCTATTCCATATTCTCTCCTAACAACAAACTGTT
The DNA here is from genome assembly GCA_033439265.1 of Dillenia suffruticosa. Taxonomy (NCBI): domain Eukaryota; kingdom Viridiplantae; phylum Streptophyta; class Magnoliopsida; order Dilleniales; family Dilleniaceae; genus Dillenia; species Dillenia suffruticosa. Next base: position 17,257,573 of record JAVTVX010000001.1, read on the forward strand.
ATCCTTCCCTTCCATGCCTTCTGCGCTGATATACCATCAGTTTTCTAGGTTCCGCCACCTCATCTGCTTGGTCAGCAACTACTTCATCCTTTGGTGCCACTTCATTACCCAGCTGGACATCCGTAGATCCTTTCGTAACATTGCCCCCAACTGAAGCTTCAGCCTTGTCCTCAAGGCTGTAGGCAGGAAACTGCCCTTTAAAGTCTGAGAGATTCATCCATGTCGCATCATCCCTGGTCCCATTTTTCCAGCGGATCAGCAATTGTGTTATGGGTTGTCCCCCTGTTGTGACCATTTTTTCATCAAGAATTTCAGCTGGTTCACAAAAGCTTCCTTCAACTTCAAGATTACGGGGTAGTGCTAGTTCTGGGGCATGACTTCCAATCAATCGTTTCAGCTGAGATACATGAAAAACGGGATGAATTTGGGAACCTTCCGGCAGCTGTAATTTGTAAGCTACTGCCCCTATATTTTGAACTATAACAAAGGGACCATAGTACTTGGCGCTCAGCTTTGCATTGTCCCTTTTGCGAAGTGAAAGCTGCCAATATGGTCGCAGCTTTAAGAAAAACAGTTCTCCTTCTTCAAATTGTACATCCTACTTCAAATTGTACATCTCTCCTGTGAGCATTGGCAAACTTCATCATTTGCTGCTGTGCCCTCTTGAGATTGTGCTGAAGTTGCCTGAAAACTTCATCCCTGTCCATCAGCTCTCTTGCTACTGCTTCTACTCGTGTTTCCCCCTGGAAGGAACCTATGTATTGTAAGAGAAAGTCGTCCATACACCACTTGGAAAGGAGTCATTCCGGTGGAGGTATGGAAGTTCGTATTGTAGTTGAATTCTGCCCATGACAACCAAGTGTACCATCCCTTAGGTTGTTCTAAAGCAAAGCAACGAAGGTATGTTTCGAGGCCTTTGTTCAATACTTCTGTTTGTCCATCTGTTTCCGGATGATAAGCACTACTCATTTTCAGCTTTGTGCCTTGTAAACGAAACGATTCGACCCAAAATCGACTAAGAAATATAGGGTCACAGTCACTAACAATTGACCTTGGCAGACCATGTAGACGGACCACTTCCTTAACAAATACCTCAACTACTATCTTAGCTGTGTAGGGGTGTTTCAAACCCACAAAATGTCCATATTTGGATAATCGATCAACCACCACGAATGTGCAATCCTTCCCATGTGACTGAGGAAGTCCATTGATAAAATCCATTGAAATATCCTCCCAAACTGTTGTTGGGATTGGCAAAGGTTGCAAAAGTCCTGCTGGGGTCCTTGCTTCATACTTCTGACGTTGACAAACTAAACACGCTGCCACATAGGATAGAACGGACTTCATCATTCCTTTCCAATATAAATTTGCAGCCAATCGTTTATATGTTTTCAGGGTGCTATTATGACCTGCACCCGGTGTCTCATGAAACTCAGCTAGTAAGGTAGGGATCCAACATGAGTTTTCAGGAATTACCACTCGATTTTTGTGCAGCAAAGTGCCATTTTTCGGCGAGTATGGTGGTCTGCAGTGAGGATCCTTTTGCAGTAGAAGTTTGAGTGCAGACAGCCCTCTATCCTTAGTGATTTCTTTCTCAATGAGCTTCCAATCATTCCATAGTTGCCATGTCAATGCTGAACAGGCTGCTGTCTCCTGCAGTCGAGAGAGTGAATCCGCGACTGCTGAACAGGCTGCTGTCTCCTGCAGTCGAGAGAGTGAATCCGCGACCTTGTTGGAGCTTCCTGGTTTGTACAGCACCTTGAAATCATAACCTAACAACTTAGAGACCCAATGTTGTTGGGCAGGTGTTGAAATTTGCTGCTCCAATAAGAACTTTAAACTCTTTTGGTCCGTTTTGACTTCAAAATGTCGTCCTATGAGATATGGTCGCCAATGTTGAATGGCTAAGACCAAAGCCATCAGTTCCTTCTCATATGCGGATTTAAAGAGGGATTTTTCGGAAAGGCCTATACTAAAGAAGGCTATGGGTCTCCCATTTTGTAGGAGGACCGCCCCTACTCCTTTCCCTGAAGCATCACATTCAATTGTGAATAATTGAGTAAAATCCGGCATTGCCAATACTGGGGCATGAGTTATCGGGGATTGTAATGCTTCAAAGACTTGGTTAGCTTCGATAGACCACATAAACTTGAGCTGTCATTCTTTCCTTAATAGTTCCGTGAGAGGCTTGGCTATCTTCCCATAGTCACGAACAAATCGTCTACAGTAGCCGGTTAAGCCTAGGAATCCACGAACCTCTTTTGTGGAGTGGGGAGTTGGCCACTTTAGAATGCAAGCGATCTTTCCCGAATCCACTTTTACTCCATTCGAAGAGATTATGTGACCCAAATATTCAATGTCCCGCTTCCCATATTGACACTTCTTCTTGTTGACCACTAAAGAATTTGCTGCTAAGGTTCGTAGGGCTGTCTCCAAGTGTTTCAAATGGTCATTCCAAGTGTGACTATAGACAAGAATATCATAAAAAAAACCAAGATGAATTTCTGGAAGTAGGGTCGGAACACATCATTCATGGTTGCTTGAAAGGTGGCAGGAGCATTCATAAGCTCGAAGGGCATTACAATAAACTCATAATGGCCCGAATGAGTTCGAAAAGCTGTCTTAGGAATGTCGGACTCCGTAACTCGGATTTGATGGTAACCGGATCGCAAGTCTAGTTTGGAGAAGTATCGGGCACCATGTAGTTCATCAATGAGCTCATAAACCACCGGAATTGGATATTTGTCTGGTATAGTGGCCTTATTCAGCTCCCTATAGTCCACACAAAAACGCCAACTACCATCCTTCTTGCGAACCAGAAGCACCTGGCTGGATAAGGGGCTGGAACTAGGTCGAATGATCCCGGCAGTTAGCATATCCGCCACCAACTTCTCAAACTCATTTTTTTGCTCATAACTATAGCGATAGGGTTTGCAGCTAACAGGACCGCATTCTGGTCGCAAGGGAATTTGGTGATCTGTCGCATGGCAAGGCGGTAGTTGAGTGTCTTCCAAGAATACCATAGCAAAATTGGAGAGGAGGGACTGCAGTGTGTCGTGCTGGTCACGGGATAAGGAAGTATCTATGGAGTGCAGCTCATTGTCCTCCATGATGGCCTCCCATAACCATACACCAAAGTCCACTGCAGTAAGTTTTTTTAAAGCAGCTAAGGAAGAAGAGGTTCGGATTAGAGCTGGGTCGCCAACCAAGCACACATGCTGACCTTGCCACAGGAACTTCATCGACATTGTCTGCCAGTTCACTCTTACTTCACCTAAGGTTTCCAGCCATGATACTCCCAAGATGACATCCACACCTCCTAGGGAAAATAAGAAGCAGTTGACTACAATTATGATACTGCCTATGTCTATCTGAACAACAGAGCAGAGCCTTGAAGAAGCTAACCGTCGCCCATCACCAAGCCGTACCCAAAAAGGGTCCGTGGTGGTCACCCGTAAACCTAGTCGTTTAGCCGTAGATTCAGCGATAAAATTATGACTGGCGTCACTATCTACCATGAGTAGTAATCGCTCTCCCCCAGTATACCCTATAAGTTTCATGGTCTTAGGATGAGAAATACCTCCTACGAAGAACAGGGGAAGCTCCATTGCGGCTAGGGAAATATCCGACTGTTGCACCAAATCGTCGGTAGCGGCGTCTGCGCTCGAAGCTTCCGCAGTCGAGCGTCCCTCGTCGTCGCCAACAATGATGGTTCGCAGACTCTTGTTGGGACAATTATGGAGAGGATGATATGGTTGTCGGCACTTGAAACACAACCCTTTGGATCGGAGGTCCACAATTTCCTGGTGGGATAATTGATGGAAGCCGCGGTTGGAAGGTGCCTGGTGTTGCAGAGGTGGGACGGAGGAAGAGGATCGTTGATTTTGAAAAGTGGTTGTGTATTGGGGCGGGTTAAATGACAATTGATTGCGGGTCGTGGTTTTCGGGTGGAAGTGGGTGTCGGATTCGCCGAGAGCCCGGTAGGACCCGCTCCAATTTTGGGACCCAGCTAAGAGGTGGGCCCCGTCGTCCCTACCCAGGAAAAGCCCCGTTATAAAGTAGCCATTCTCTCGTTCGACCTCCCGAGCGAGTTTCATCGTCTGGAAGAGCGAGAGAGCTTTGTGGGAGCGAATCCGAACTTGGATCTCGCCCTTGAGACCATTGAGGAAGAGCCCCAACAAGATCGAAGAGTGCAGCCCTTTGATGAGAGCAGCCCTAGCAACGAATTCGTCGATGTAAGTATCGACTGGTCTTGATTGTTTGGTTGACGCCAGAGCTTCAAAAGGGTTCGCTGATAGCCCTCCCCCAAACCGATCAAAGAGTTTGGTAGTGAGATCGCACCAATAGAGCGAGGGTTTCTGGGCCAACATCCATTGTACCCAATGGAGTGCAGAGCCATCCATGGAGAGCATGGCGACAGCGACTTTCGAATCTTCCGCAACGTGATTAATGGCGAAGAATTGCTCCGCACGTACGACCCAAGCCGCGGGATCATGGCCATCGAAGCAAGGGAGATTCAACCGACGCAGCGCGAAAGGTACGTCTTCCGGTACTGGGTTTCTGCGTTGAGGGTGACTGTGGGTCCCGAAAATGGGAAAGGACCCTATCTTGAGAGAAGGGCTGCCCGGAACGCCATGGATGGTGGAGGCAGAGGAACCAGCGTCCTCTCGACCACCACTCTTTTGGCGTAACAGTGCGGCGACCAAATCTTCCAAAAAGTCAAGCTTGTCCATCTTAGTGCGATGGACAGTCATCTCCTCGACAATCGTCGAGACACTCTTCCCTAGATCCGCAAGGCTCTTTTCAATGGATTCCAGTTTGGCGTCCATTCAGGTGTTGGTCATGAGGGAAGTGAAGAGAAAGCGATGGAGAGAACAGCGAGAGAGAGAGGGGGGAAGAGAAGGGCAGGTCGGACCAAAATGTTAGGAAAGAAAAAGATGAAGAACCATAAGTTCTTGAAAGATCAAGAACTCCCTTTCATCGAAAACTAAAAATTTATAGAAAAAAAAAATAAATCAATCTGCTACTAAGAGCAAGATTGCCCAGCACTTAGCCGAAAGCTACACTATTTTTTCCTGCCCTCTCCTTCTGTCATTCTCCCTTATTTATAGCTTACTTTTCCCTCCTATATTCTCTCCTAACTGTTTAAGAATTTCATATTCTATTCCATATTCTCTCCTAACAACAAACTGTTATCCTTCCCTTCCATGCCTTCTGTGCTAATATACCATCAGTTTTCTAGGTTCCGCCACCTCATCTGCTTGGTCAGCAACTACTTCATCCTTTGGTGCCACTTCATTACCCAGCTGGACATCTGTAGATCCTTTCGTAACAGTATTAGTTGTTTTATCTAATTCCTAAACTAATCTTTATCAGAAAAAAAATCCCGATAAAGTGCCTTAAAGGGCCATTAGTCCAAGACCGTTACACTCGGAAAGTTAAGAACTTACACCCGGGGGGCGGGTGGGGAAAGTCGATAAGTGATTCTCTTAACATCCAAGCACTTCCCATATACATATGAACCAGGATAAAATTAGCACATGGGCAAAGAAAAAAGGCATTTATGAACAGAACAAGCTAACCTGGTCACTTGAGGATCAAAAGCAGTCTAGGGAAATATTTCACATGCCACCAATTTGTTAGGACCGTTGAAAACCTGACAGGATAAACTCTATGGTTAATTTTCTTATTGAAGCTTATAACTAGTTAAAAACTACGAGCCGAATGGGCTGCATTAGAAGCACACCTTTCCAGCAATGCTGGCCAGAGAACTAAAGCCTTACTTGCAATGTAGCCATTGTTAATTTCCTCATTTTGTATTTTTAGTATTATAGTATTCACAAACTATAAGAACAAATGCAATCAGCCATCAACTAAACAATCAGGGAAGCAAGTAGGGCTTAGAAGGCCTTAGAAAACAATAAGATGAAGAGGGCATTCTGACTATATAAAGAATTGATATATTAGACAGGTAAATTCATAGGCTCAACATTCCCAATCAAACGTGGATTCTGTAAAGAAAATAGATTTTTTTTTTCATGTTTTTATCATATATTCTAATTAAATTCTATTTGATTTTGCACTTAAAGATCAGAATGGTACCTCCATGGGCTGCAATAACTATCCAAGAAGACACTCAAAACTGGAAGAACAAACAAACCAGCCCAGTGGACTATTGAGCTACAAGTTGTGAGACAGAGGAGGGCAATGAAGTTCTAAAGTGAAATAGATTAGATAAAAAGAACAACAGTATCCAGGATTTGCAATATCTTTCTTCTCCTAGGGCCTTTCAATATGTTAATCTTTTCTCTAAATAACATTGGTTCATATTTCTTCAGTCATGTCCTGCGCTTCAAGAAATTTAACACCGAGGCCCAGAAAAGGTGGCCAAAATTTCCTCAGTTCTAGCTCAGTCTGTAGATAAATAGAGGTAAATAAATACCCACAAAACAATCTGAAAAGTAAGTATGGAAGAAATCCTTTCCATTGAATTTATGTGCCATAACTTGAATGACCAGACAATTTATAAAAGACAGTTGTTCAAATTCAATAGATGAATGCTTAGATGATATAAAGAAAGAGAGTGATATTATTCAGTGTGTCATCCTAGTGATATAGGACCGAAGAACTATCTTCTGATGATGAAAAGGAAAGAGGAGGGGAGGTATTGAGTGTGTTTCAAGATGCCGTGCTTTTTGAGCACTTATCACATGAATTTATTTATTTAGTTTTGCATCAAATGGAGAAGCATACTTGTTGAAAATGCAAATGTATGCAAATTTTACATGCAAGTACAAAGCAAGGTGAACAAGGAAATCTAAATCAGTTTTTTGCACACAAAAGTGTCCAAACATTGGTCTATCATAATCGAATGTGTAAGATGATAAGATAAACGGAGGCAGGAAGCCCAACCACATTCTCAGAGAAGCAAACAATGCTGCAGATTGTCTTGCTAAGAATGGCTGTAAACTAAAAAAGCTTATCGTATTTGAATTTCCACCTACTTTTGTTTACTCCTATGTGATGGATTAGATGAGGGCAAACTCTAGAACTCATGAAGTTTTGTAATTTGCTCTTTATTTAATGAAATTCTTTTCTCAAAAAATAAAAAAATAAAAAAGGACAAAAGCTTTTGCTTGATCCAGCTCAGAAGCATTGAGCTTTAATCTAAAGAGCATTCTTATATTCGATAAATATCCAAAAGAAAATCAATACAAAAACTGCAAGGTCTACAAATATGGTGGTAAATCATCATTATGACTAGATATTCTTCCCCACCGCAACCCCTGCACTTTTAACACAAATGGTTTTCACCCTCCCCCTCAATTTTCTTGCATATGGACGAAAACACAAAAAAGGAGTTAGTGCAACTAGGCAATCCATCGTTCAAGCATCTCTAGAAACATCAATCATAACTTCTATGCATAACCCTAAAAAACAATCTCTATGTTTCCATCCCATGAGTCACAATCTCTACCTTACTTTAACATTTGTGTCATATTATTGTATGTCCATCTCACCCTTCCTTTTGAATTGATTACCGTTTTACTTGTGTAACCACACCCCCTATGAAAAAAAAGGCTCAAAAAAAAAAAAAAAATTCTTTGCATCATCTTTGGCTGGCAAAATTTTTAGCATATAATAATGGAAATCGCTCCCCTCCCTCATTATATCATAATACAGTTAATTAAGTAAAAAACAAAAGAAGATTAGAAAGTAATTTTATAATGAAAAATGTTAATTGGCACAAAGTTTGGATGAAACTTGATTTGGTAAAATCAATAACTCATATTATTTTAAAAGTTTTGAAAATTAATGGTCAACGCATTTACCATTACCATTTTCTCTAAATTTGTTCCCTATACGTAAATGTGGTTTAGTGAAAGAAATTCCATTCCTATTACAACTAATCAACATGGAAAGAAAAAAAGGAGTACAAAATGACAATCTCTTGTATCTTATACTTCATCCTCTTTTAAATATTACAAAATTCAAATATTTATACATAAGGAACCAAACAATAGCTTTTGGGTTTTTACACTGAATAGAAAAAGTATTAATGATTCTTAATAAGGTTATACATACATTTTAGCATTATAATCATTATTGTCAAATATTGTATATTTCATGTTTCATTATGTATTCATATATCCATAATACTTTTTCCTCACTTACCCCTCAAACAAAAATTCTGGCTTCATCAGGGGTTGTGTGTCATGCATCAATCAGAGATGTTGAACCTTTAAAGCGAAAAGCACCAAAACAATGCAGAGAGGATTTGATTGATGCATGAGAGACAACGCATGAACTGTCATGCATCAATCAAAGATGTTGGCTTCATGTCCCTAGAGAGACTGAGTGAATCAAAACAAATAATGCAGACCATCAAAAAGAGGGGAAAGTACATGTATCGTCCATAGACTTTGCACCAAAATTTCAATTAGATCCTTAAGTTTAATTTTGTTATGATTGAACCACTGAACTTGAAATTACAGCCCAATTGGGTTCTTCAACTAACGTCGTCAATGATGTGGCCATTATTTGCTGACGTGGAGTACGAACATGCTAACTTGTTATGACGTCAACCGGGGTTGCTGACATGACAGTGATACGTCAGCGGCACACCTCATCCTCATTTCCATGTTTGTTCTCACCAAATCAAGCAAACATATGCACGTGATTGGTCATTTCGAAGAAAAAAAAATTCAGAGAGTTTAGTACCCCTTTAAGAGAGCAAGAGAAAGAGAGGGTGTTTAATATTCACTAAAGGGAGAGAAAAAGTTTGATGGATTTAATTGTTTAATATTTATGAAAAGAGAGAGAGAGTTTGGTAAGTTTGTCTTCTGAAGAGAGCGAGAGAAGTGGGGTTTTGGTCTAGAGAGTGAAAGAGTGAAGATTTGTGGTCCCACAGAGTAAGAGAGACCAGATTTGTGGAGTGGGGATTTTGGTGTCGTCGTGTTGAACATGATCTGTAGTGGATCGAACAGTTGAAGAATTATTAAACGTTGTTAAAGGTATGCAAATGTAGCCTTAGATCTATCGATTTCATCACATGTTGAGAAATATGCTTCGATTTTGTTTGAGTTCTTATTATTGTAATTAAATTATGTTCTTTAAAATAGCAAAACTAGACAAAGCCCTAAAATTATTTGATCACAATAATGAGACCCCAAACAAAAACATGCAATGAAATTGATAGATCCAATGTTACAATTGCATACATTTAATAACCTTTAACCATTCTTCAACCATTTCATCAACTACAAATGATGTTCAACATGAAGACACCAAAACCCCACTTCACAAGTCTTTTCTCTCTCACTTTGTGGGACAACAAATCTTCTCTCTCTCATACCAAAATCCCATTTCTCTCACTATTTCAAAAAGATAAACTCACCAAACTCTTTTCCTCTCGTTAATGAATATTAATCAATTAAACTCACCAAGCTCTTTTCCTCTCTTTAATGAATATTAAATACCCCCTCACTTACTCATTTAACTCTCTGAATTTCTACCTCAAAAATGACCCATCACATGCATATATTTGTTTGACTTGGTGGAAACACAGGTGTAACTGAAGAGAAGTGTTGCTGATATGCCATTGATATGCATGGTGCATTAGAAACAAATATTTTAGAAAAACATTTAGAAATTAGTAAGAAAGAAGAATTCTAGAAAAAAAATAGTAGTTTCTGAAATTTTGAGAATTCTTCATATTATTAATGATTTTAGGGATTTGTTTTTAGAAAAATTCTATTCAATTGTAAACCCTACTCTCTGTTGAAGATTTAAAATAGCAAGCAATGAGAAGGAATAAAAACTTCAAGAATTTTATTGATCTTTCAAAGGAAGTGTATAAGAATTGAAGACATTTTTTCATACCTTCAAAGAACAACTAGAACCTCCTTAAATAGAGAAAGAGGGAAGAAAGCTAAAGAGAGAGAAAAAGAGGGAAAACTGAGAGGAGAGGGCACTGCCCTCTCCTCTTCTGGCCGTTGGGGCTGTCCCCAATGGCTAGTTTTACTAGCCGTTGGGACAGCTCCAACGGCTCTTTAAAAGAGCAGTTGGGGCCCCCTTTTGGGCCCCTTTGAGAGAGGCAAATCTGGGCCCTAAGGGGCCCAGCAGATGCATACAGAAGGGCTTATTTAGGGCCTGATTTGGATCCCTAGATGGGCTGGAATGACTAAGCAAAGACAGGAGAAAACTGTCATTCTGAAACCTTACAAAAGAGATTCCTAATTTATCTTCATTTCAACACTCCCCCTCAAGTTGGGTGTGTATATATCTATAACACCTAATTTGTCCATATTTTTGAGGATGTGTTTTGCGGTTCCCGGCTTGATGAGAATATCAGCAACTTGATGATCACTCTTTGTAAAGCTAGGAGTGATGAGCTTCTCTTCAATCTTTTGTCTAACAAAGTGACAATCGACTTCGATGTGCTTTGTTCTTTCATGAAAAATCGGGTTTGATACTATGTGAATTGCAGATTGATTGTCGCAATGAAGATGAATAGGGGTTGGGACGGAGAATCCAAATTCTTCAATAAGAGCCTTCAGCCAAACTATTTCGCTTGTTGCGGCTACCATAGCTCTATATTCCGCCTCAGCACTTGATCTTGAAACTACATGTTGCTATTAGGTTTCCTCCAACAAACATGCAATACCCTGAGGTAGATCGCCTATCTTCCGAGTCTCCGACCCAATCCGCATCACAATAACCCATGATTTCTGAGCTGCCGTTTTCCTTCATCCAAATTCCCATGCGTGGAGTGCCTTTTAGGTAGTGGAGAATCCTTTCCGCAGCTCGCCAATGCTTTCTTTTTGGCTTGTGCATGTGTTGGCTTACTTGACTCACGGCGAATGAGATATCTGGTCTGGTTATGGTAAGATAGATCAATTTCCCTACAAGCCTTTGATATCTTTGCTCATCCTCATACTCTTCATCATCATCCTTGAGCCCGTAGGAAGAACTGATGGGACTACATGCGGGCTTAGCACCTAACTTCCCTGTTTCCTGTAAAAGATCCAACACATACTTTTTTTGTGATAAAACAAGCCCATTTGGACAATAGGCAAGTTTTATCCCTAAGAAATACTTTAGTTTCCCTAAGTCTTTAATGTCAAATTTAGTTTGAAGAAATCTCCTAACTTGGTTGATTAAATTTAAATCATTTCCGGTTATGATAATGTCATCTACATAAACTAACACTACTATGATTTTTTCATTTTGATTTTTAACAAAGAGAGATGTATCACTATTGTATTTTCTAAAATCATGATTAAGAAGAGTAGAGCTAAGTTTTGCTTACCAAGCTCTCGGAGATTGTTTAAGGCCGTAGATTGTTTTCTTTAGTTTGCAAACTTTATTGCTATGATGAGCAAACCCCGGAAGAATTTTCATATATACTTCTTCTTCTAGGTCCCATTGGAGAAATGCGTTTGCTACATCCATTTGAAGCATTGACCAAGAGTGATTAATTGCAAGAGACAATAAGACCAGAATTGTGTTCATCTTGGCCACTGGTGCATAAATCTCTTTGTAATCTACTCCATATGCTTGAGTGAAGCCCTTTGCCACTAATCTTGTCTTGTACTTATCAATACTTCCATCACTCTTATGTTTCATCTTATAGACCCATTTGCATCCTACAGCCCTTTTTCCTTTTGGAAGCAGAGATATTTCCCATGTCTCATTCTTAGCCAAGGCATCTAGCTCATTCTTCATGGCTTGGACCCATTGAGGATGATTTTTGGCTTCTTCAAAGGTTCTAGACTCTTGATGTTGGTCTATGTTTCTTATGAAGGCTTGGTGGTTCAAGGAAACATGTGAGGTGGTATAATAATCACAAATTGGGTATTTTCAACTCATTCATTCCGATGGAGGAAGCCTAAGTCTAGTTGATCTTTGAAGAGAAGGAGAATCATTTTGTTCTTCTTGCCCGTGTTCCAAGTTGGCTCCCCCTTCCTCTTGGTCGTTTCATGATCCGTACGAGAAGAGGCCAATTCTTCTTGGGATGGATGATCATCTTCCCTTTGAATTGGTTCGTCTTCATTTATTTGAGGTAGATCTTTGATGGTAGGAAGTACTACATTCCAATGATCTTGGTCACCTTTTTCCCTTGAGTGTTCTTGATTCTTCATTTCTGCAAAATAAGATTCATTTTCTACAAATATCACATCTTTAGATGTGTATAGTTTGTTAATCAAATGATCATAGCATTTATATCCTTTCTCAAATGTGGAATAGCCTAAAAATACACATTTTCTTCCTTTTTCATCTAGCTTATTTCAAAGATGTGTTGGAATATGTACATAGCAAGAGCATCCAAAAACCTTTAAATGAGAAATATTAAGTTTCCTATTAAGAAGAAACTCTAAGGGGGACTTTCCTCCTAGGATATTTGAGGGCATAAGGTTTATAAGGTGAGCTGCCGTTTTTATGGCTTCACTCCAATATTCTTTAGGGACATTTGAATGGAGCATCATGGCCCTAGCCGTTTCTAGTGTCTATTTTTTCTTTCGGCAATTCCATTTTGTTGTGGAGTATATACACATGATTTTTTATGGATGATTCCTTTCTCCTCTAAAAAATTCTCAAATGCATGACTAGTGTATTCTCCTCCATGATTTGATCTAAGAATTTTGATGTTGGCATCAAATTGCCTAGTTACATATCTATAATGACTCTTGAGTGCTTCAAAAACATCAAATTTGGTCGTCAAAAGGTATACCCAAGTGTATCTAGTCTTATGATCAATAAATGTCACAAAGTATTTAAAACCATTATGGGAAACTATGGGTGAAGTCCACACATCAGAGTGAATGAGCTCAAAAGCATTTTTATATATTGTGTTTGAAATTGGATAGTATATCCTAGTTTGTTTTCCAAGAACACAAACTTTGCAATGCCTATCTTCTATCTCTATGTTTGGAAATAGGCGTTTCAAAACTAAGTCACCCAGATGTCCTAAACGAGCATGCCATATGGAAGGATCTTGACTCTGGACAGCAAAAACTTGATTTTCTCCATCCAAGTAATATAGGTTGTTCTTTCTAGACCCCTTGCCAATCAAGAGATTCGACTTGAGATCCTGAAATACAACTTGGTTAGGATCAAAAGTGGCTTTGCAATCTCGTTCTTTGGTTATTTTGCCGATGGACATGAGGTTAGAGCTGAACTTTAGCACATATAGTGTTTTAGTTTTCTTGCCAAGAAGTTCAACTTCACCTAAGTAATCAACTCTCAATTTTTGACCATCGGCAACTTTGACAATCTTATGGTCTGAAAGAGGAATAAGTTTCTTAATTTTGTTTCTATCTTTGACCATATGATTGTCACAACCGGAATCAATAAGCCATTTATCAAAATGAGAAGAGTTTAGATCATTACCAGAATGTGGAGCCATTTGATCGATGAGCCTTTTCATTTCTTTATGCATTTCCTCCATCTTGGATTCAAGGACAGCCACTTGAGAGACTTGTTGACCGTGTGCAGGTGAATCTACCTCCCTTTTATTGTTCTTTGGCCTCAAGTGTGGATAAATAAACCAGCACTTTTCCCTTTTGTGGCCTGGTTTTTTACAGTTGGTGCACACATCCTTTTTCATGAAGTTCTGACTTTTGTTGGCCATATGCTGTTCCCGGACAGATTTGAAGGCTTGGGCTTCGGATTTCAGCTTGTTGGATTCTTCTAGCCTTATGCTTGTTTCGGCCCTTTGAATCATAAATTGGACTTCTTGGAATGAAGGAAATATTTTCATTCTAAGAATTTCTTGACGAATTGAAGCATATTCTTCTCCAAGACCCATAAGAAGACCAAAAGTCATATCTTCATCATTTCTTTGAAGAAGAGTTTTGAGATTGGAGGTAGGAGGCCTTAGAAGGTTGAACTCATTCCATAGATTCCTATATTCCCCAAAGTATTCGGGTAGGGATTTACCTCCTTTTTGGATCTTAGAGATCTTCCTTTTCAACTCAAAAATTCTGCCGGTGCTTGTTTCTTGGCCATATAGAGCATGCATTTGATCCCACAAGATCTTTGCATTTGGAATGCAAGTAACCATTGCTTTGTGGGTCTTGTCAAGAGACATTTATAGAAGCACCACCACTTGATCATCTCTTTTCTTCCATACTTTGAATGATGGATCAGCTTCATCAAGAGGATCTTCAAATATGTGATTTTCAAGATTGAAGAAGTTTAAAGATCTCTTGATGGTATCTTGCTAAGCATTGTAATTTGATGAATCCAAAAGAATGGAAGTGAACATGGAAGCGCTAATTTGTGGTGGTGGATCACCAAAGATGGAGGAAGAAGGAATTGAAGCTTGCTCTGATACCATGTTGAAGATTTAAAGTAGCAAGCAATGAGAAGGAATAAAAACTTAAAGAATTTTATTGATCTTTCAAAGGAAGTGTACAAAAATTGAAGACATTTTTTTCATACCTTCAAAGAACAACTAGAGCCTCCTTAAATAGAGATTCAAAGAACAACTGCCCTCTCCTCTTCTGGCCGTTGGGGCTATCCCCAACGGCTAGTTTTACTAGCCGTTGGGACAGCTCCAACGGCTCTTTAAAAGAGCAGTTGGGGCCCCCTTTTGGGCCCCTTTGAGAGAGGCAAATCTGGGCCCTAAGGGGCCCAGCAGATGCATACAGAAGGGCTTATTTAGGGCCTGATTTGGGTCCCTAGATAGGCTGGAATGACTGAGCAAAGACAGGAGAAAACTGTCATTCTGAAACCTTACAAAAGAGATTCCTAATTTATCTTCATTTCAACACTCTCCTCTATTTAAAGAGGATACAATCAACAAAGAGGAAGTCTAAATTCTCCCATAAGAAGTGTGGTGAGAACTTTGTTAGGGAACAAGTTTCCAATTGTCAAAAATAAAATTTAAGAAAAGGAAAAACTCAAGCAAGGAAAGAGATGAATTCCTTGCAGGGGATCCGTTTGACTAGATCCTACACTAGGACTCATGTCAATTTGGTATTAGAGCCGGCCATCTAGGAAAACTCTGCAGAATGGTTTAGTAGGATGGAGAGATTCATGAGGGAATTAGAGCAGCGAATGAAGCAACGATCAGCTACGGTGGAGGAAATCCGGCAGTCCCACGAGAAGTTGCTGCAACAGTAGACAATGCTGAGCTCACCGATGGGAGGGCTTCTGCGAAAATTGCAGGGGCGCAGCAAGGTCTAAGAGGTGGGGAGCAGTGGCCGCACCCTTACAGACCACCGGGAGGAGCAAAGCGTCCGATGGGAAAGGGGGAATGCTATTCCCAAGTTCTCTAGGATTGAGCATCGCTTGTTCTGGATCCACTAACATGAGCAGTTCTTTGAAAATCAAGGAGAACTCATTGAGGAAAAGGTGGAGCTGTCAACATTCCACCTTCAGGGGGAGGCATAGCCATGGTTTTTCAAGGTTAAGCAAGAAGGAGGGGACATGGACTTAGAGACCTTTACCGAACAGTACAAGTTGAGATTTGGCCCTCCCTTGAGCCTCAACCCCTTGGCAAGTTGGCCAATTTAAAACAGGTAGGGACAATGGAGGAAGGAAGTTTCAGTCGTTGTTGGCTCACACTTCAGAACTTTCCACGAAGTAGCAAGTCAGCCTATTCATGGATGGACACCTCGAGGGGCAGCGGTTGGAGGTGAAATTACAGCCTTATAGGTAGCTGTCAGTAGTCACTAGGCACTCTACCCAAACTGGGACCTAAGTGTTTCGGGGCTTTTCAGGTGATCAAGCAAATTGGCAAGGTAGCTTATCGTTTAGCCTTCCCACCGGGCAGTAAAATTCATGATGTGGTGTATGTGTCATGGTTAAAGGAGTACAAGGGACTGCCTCCAGCAACTCTAGTCCCTATTCCTCCTAGTCCCTATTCCTCCCTTGTGAGAGGGAAAATCAGGACCTAAGCCTGAAGCAATTGCATGCACCAGGCTCAACAGGGGAAATTGGGAGTTATTAGAAGAATTTTATTCTATTATAAGCCCTAATTTTCTCTATTTAATGGGGTTATGATCAATAAAGAGATAAATCTAAATTCTCCTAAAAGAAGTGCCGTTTCAAGTCATCAAAAATAGGTTTTAAAAAAAGAAGCAAGAACAAGAGAAGAGAGGAGTTCCCTGCAGCGTATTCATTGACTAGATCCTATACCAGGGCTTATATTAGTCACCTGCCGTGTTAGTAACCCTTGCCCATGTCATCCACAAGTCTGCATCTCCGTATTCCTCATCAGGAAATAACAGCCACATCATCAATGGCGTTAGCAAAAGAACCCACAAAATCTATTAATCCCAGCTTAAGGTCAATATAAGTTGAATCGGCTGAGATAGAGAGAGATCACCTCAACTCATGCCATCCCTATTTACTTGCCTTTTCTAAACACATTTGTTATTGTGGCACATTTCAACTAGTCCCCCCATCTCAGTTTCCCAAGAAATGAATTCATACATGGCATTAACACATTTAGTTTTAATGCCGACATAATTCACAAAGATTTCTCAACCAATTAAGCACCCATCTTATTACATTCTCTAAAGAAGACAATAAGAATGCCACTTTTTTCCTCTTTCCAAGATATCATTGCAAAATTTCCCACTTTTAATTCATCCTCTCATGCTTACTAAGTATCCAACATCATCTCCAAGGAATATTTTCCATGTACATCTCGCCTTTGAGCTTTGGACATTTCTTTTTGTCCAAAGGTTATTGAGCCACACAATGGCAGACGCTGCCATGGTGCAACCTGTAAACCACCCTCCCCCCTAAAAAACGAGTACCAGCTAAAATTAAACCCAACACCTCTTGATGCCACCTCAATAGGTTTTACTAGACAAGTTGAACTAGCTCATCTCAATTCATCTTCAATCTCTTCAATAGCTTAATTACCAAAGTTAATCCAAAACTTTCCCTCTTTTCTGGTCATGGTTTTCCATGTTTCTCCTTGTCTTAAATTTCACCAATTGCAGTAAACAAAATGTTTATGATCAACAACATTTGGCAGATTAAATAATATTAACAAATGCCAAAAAACATACAATAAAACATGTTGTATAGTAGACGATCTATGTCATCTTTTGTTCACTTTTAACTCAATCTTGTGCAAGGGTTTTGAATTTTGAATCTTTAATCCATATAAATAACCATAAAAGAAAAATGAACAATTTGAAGCTGAGAATGTAGACAACCATGAAATTTACGAATCATGAATAGAGAAAGTACCTTTTAACCATTCACACAAATGCCTTCGAAAATGAGAATCCAAACCATTCCTTCTTATGCATCTATTCTCCACAATTCCTAAGATTCAACATACATAGAAAAAGGACAACGAAAAAAAAAAACAGATCAAAATCAACAAGATAACCTTAAACATGTCAAGAAAGGAATAATTTAAAACGACGTACACGAATTTCGCAAGGATTTAAGAAACTTAAGAACCGGAGATAAAAAGTTTCAGACATGTGAAAAAAAACCTTAATATATTCGGTTCAATTCAAACGAAACCCTAAAACTCCATCAGAATAATAGAAAAGACCCCGACCTCGAGGCAGAACATTCTGGATGTGGAGAGAGAGAGAGAGAGAGAGAGAGAGAGAGAGAGAGAGAGAGAGAGAGAAAGAGAGAGAGAGATCACCGACCTGGTATCAATTGCAACGGCTCACTTCCTTATAAATATATTAAAATGGGTTGGGCCAAGGTTCCCTCAAGATTGGGCCCTATGTTCTTGGATTCCAATTTTCATGACCCAAAATCGAGCCTGTTGTCAGTGAACAATAATGTGGGCTTATAGGGCCCAAAGTGGGCTGGCGTTTGTGGGCTTCTTTGAATGTGCAAAGTCCGGCTAGATCTCATCGATTTTTTTACTATAATTATTAATTTTTGTTTTTAAGTTTGTCTTATGGATAGGCATCATATGATATAGAAATTACTGTTATTTATTTTGATTGTGACGTAATTATATGCAATTACATGATTCAGCCTACCATTGTAATAAAAACTTTTTACCAAACTCGTACACATTGAGCGGTTAGACACTTTACTTTCTTAATCAAAAGTCTCGAGTTCGAACCATAAAAATGATGAAAAATGATTTGGAAGATCAACTCCTAAAATGGACCCATAGTACTCAAGGTAGATTAGTCGGGCAAATCTTAGATATCAGTGATGAAAACAAAAAAAAGGGTAATAAAAACCTTTTGTTTTATTTTATTTTTTTCCCTCTGGATGTCATTCTCATCTCAAATCAAAGTATAAGTTCTTTTTTTTAAGAAAAAAAGAGTGTAGGGTATTTTGAAAATTTTTTACTTGAAATTTTATCAGTGAAATAAAATGAATATTGAATTTATTATTTAAAGTGATAGTCTAATTTACCTTATTATATATATATATATATATATATATTTTTTTTTTACGCAACAAAGACTCGAATTCAAAATTTTTAATGAAGAGAGGATAACATTAATTGAGTTATATCTTATTATATACGGTTAAAGAATGCGACAAAAACTAAATGCATAGAGCCGTATGTGCATATTCAGCAAAAATTATTGACTAAAGTTGCAAATCTAACCCATGGAGAAGCACCATTTTTTCTCCATAATCTTATTCTAGGGTCGGCAGAGATAAAAGAAATTTAAAAGTTATTTGAGAAACTTTTTGCTCCCTTTACCTATATTTGTTATGTAAAATTCAAGTTGAATATATTACAATAGGGTTAAAAATATTTTCAAACAGAGGGCACAAATATACCTTTTTTTTTTTTAGGGTTAAAAGCCATATCGTCTTTCAAAATAAAATAACAAATTAAAGAAAAAAAATATTACATTTGTGAAGTTGTGCTTAAGAAGAAACATATTATATGCAAAAAGAGATATGTACCTCCTAATCATTTTTTATCTAATTTATTACGATCAAATGGTACCAATTCTATTTGATTGGATCTTACAAACTCACGGTCTAACGTGTGTGTGTGTGTAACTTAATTGGTCGATAAGTTTCAATTCAACTGATACTAATTTTTTTTTATTATAATAAATTTAGATTCAAGTCTCATTATAAAAAAAAAATAACTTAATTTGTATCATTTTTTCTCCCTTTATAATGATCTCGAGATCGAATCTTATTCTTTATCGAAATACTAATTTTACTTGTATAGAATTTCTTCTTCTCTTCCCGTGTTTTTTCATTTAGATTTTTGTTCTTTTTTAATTTTGTAACACAAACCCTTATTGGGGGGAAAAAAACATTACTTGAGCAATAAGTTACGGTTTTTGGGAAGAACCACCACCAGAAACTTGCTATTTTTTATAAATAAACAGTTGAAACCATAGAGACCCACAGAGGCCATTAATATCTTTAGGTACGCTTTTGTCCCAACGTCAACCTGGCTTAGTTTAATGCTGCAACTCTCCCAATGAAAAATTGCCTTTGATAGAATCCTTCACATACGAGGCTCTGTGTTCCCAACAACCCATTTTTTTATATTCAACATACAGACCCCTTTGACACTAAACAGCACCTTTCATGCACGAAATCTTGTAAAGTCCCAAGTGGGGTATTGAAAAGGTATGTATGCCTCTCCCTCTCTCTGATTTTATAACATAAAATATGAGATCAAGTCGATACAAATTATGAGCTCGAAGGAGGGGATGCAAGATTCTCTTGATGAAATCCCCACGTCATGAAAGTCCCGCCTGTATTCTAATATTATTTTTGCCTAAATACAGGGCCCTTGGCATGACATCTTTTCTCGTGTTGCCAGAGACTCCTCTTCAAGTGGAGAGATAAAGATTAAACAATTTATTTGATAATGTTCAGGTTTGATGACGCTCCCGATGGACATCTGTACCAATCAATTAACGCTTCTATTTCTATTTGGGAGGATTCTTAATAGGACAGTTTAGTAATATAATTCTCTTTTTTTTTTTCAATACGATGATCTCATATTCAAATATTTATTAAAAAAAAAAAAACTTCTGCTTTGCTTGCAAGCTTTGCATATTTGGGGCAAGATGCGTACGTACGGCTCATTTAATATTTTAATTTTTCTTAAAATATATATAATTTTTTGTTCAAAAATCCCAACAAAATCTTACTGAAAGTACATGAGGATTTCAATTGAATCCTAGAGTAAAGTTGCCGTGAAGTTTCCATTTTTTTGATGAGCAATTTGAAGAATTTGCAAATTGTTTGGGTTTGAAAGTTTATTTTCTCCATCCATACCATAGTTTAAATTTATTTTTTATTATAAAATTATTAATACAAAAAATTTCACTTCTTGCTCTTTATCAAATTGACGATTAATATTACCCATAATAAATCACTGATATAACCATTTTTGTTGATACCACAAAGATGGTAAAACAACCGGGCAATTTTCAGCTTAATAGATATTCAACCCATCAAAAATTTATTCAAATTCAGTTCAAAATTGCAGGAATTACAGAAAGATTTTGAGAGTTTAATAACAGAATACTAAACTCTCTTAACTAAAGTTTCGAATGAATTTTGAGAATTAAAAAATAGAAAAAAATCAACTCTTTAATTGAGTTACAAAATGCTCAAATCAAATTAATCAGATATCGATTGATTAAGAAAAAAAATATAATAATTAACTTGATTTTGAGTCTATTTATTTTCATTAATCGAGCTTAATGATTAACTAGTTTATATTTTACCCTTTTAAGCTTGAGCCTCACTAGTCAACTACTCGATGACAAATTTGTTCTAACATTTGCCGGCTTCAAAAGACTAGAATTTTGCATTCTGAGCCCTACCACCTGAGACTCCCTAGAATTTCAGAATTATGCGTCCAGAAGACCCCAGACAAGTTCAAAACATGTTTGAGACCGATTAAAAACATAAAATCCATTAAATTTTCCTCCCTGGAATTAATTCATCTTCCTGATCTTAAAGAAATGATTTGATTAGTATCATACTGTGATTACTTTATCTCAATAGGAGAACACAAAAAGACAACTAAAACGCCAATAATGTATAGGTATAACAGTAACATGCTAAATCCCATGAACATCTCGATTTCAAACTTTAGAAATGAAAAAACAGTATTAAAAAAGCCAATCTCTTAATGGAATCCCTAGTGATAGGCCGAATTAGTATGGTTAAACACGAATCCGGATCAGTTACAAATATCCACTTAAAAAAATTAGAACTAAAAACAAAACCAAATCAAAATATCAAATTCCACCACCCATAAAGTCAAATAATACACAAATATTGTTGCATTAACCAAACTTCCAGGGTGGGTCTAATTGACTGGCAAACCAAAAAGTGATAGGGTGGGAAATAAGAATAAAATATGTAGTGGACAGCGGACAGGTTAATATTCCGAAAGGTATCTAATGTCAAGTCCAAACATATAATAACACAATATAATAAATAAACAAAGCTTTCCACACCACACAAATACATGACATTATAATAATATTAAGAGAGTTTGCGAGGAAAAAGGAAACCCGACGCACATCAAATTCAGTAGTGGGGCATATGGTATTGATAAGGAGGGAACACGTGAAACTGTTGCTGAAATTTGAAAGGAACTGACTATATACGTACCCCAAATTCATGCATGGTTTAGTTTTTCAAAACCAAAGCTGAAATAAAAATAGGCGCACCCCCACAGCCACCAGAACAAAAAGCAAAGCCATTTGACCCATTACTCTCCCACACCCTTCCATAGAACACAGGCCCACCAAAACCTTCGTATCCAGTTATGGCATGTGAACTGCACGTGAATCCTCATACCATTATCCCTTGCTAGGGAAGATTTTAGTAATCCGGTCCCACCAATAAAATGAAGTTTAAGGGAATGGAATGTGAAAGTCACACAATACAATGAACCAGACAAGTATGTTCCACAAGATTCTCTCACTGGATTGATAAAGAATATTGGTTCCAATGGGACAGTCTAGTGGTCAAAATCTCTCCCCCCCAACCTGAAGATCCAATGTTCGAATCTCTATACAACCAAAAAAACAAAAAGAATATTGAGCATATTGGATGGGCGAGGTAAACTTCCATATTTGACAAGAGAGAGAATTCAGGATTCTATATACAGATACTTCATATGCTGAAATACTGTGTAGGAAGACAGATCACAAGAATCGTTTACGAGTGCATCAAGCGTGACTTACAGTTGATTTGTACATGAGCTGCCCTTACCGATCTAAATCATTAAGAAAAAAAAAATACTTCTTTCATCGTCCATCTCTTTTTATTCCTCAATACAAATGATGTCTCAAAGGTTAGGACACATATTTGTCCAGTCACCTTGAGTGGCATACCTTTAGTCCCAAAAACTATTGGGTCAAGAATTCAAGCAATCCTCCACTCCCCAAAAAGGTTATGCCCTTCTTGTAAGACCAGAACAAAAGAAAAAAGGTGACCCATCCTTATAAGATTGATAAAGAAATGTGCCCTTGGAGAAACAATAGATATATATCATTATGATACCTATTCTAGGATCCACCATCAGAGAATTTTAAATTGCTTGTATTTGCATTGAAAAGTTAATTTACAGTATATATTACTGAGTCGGTTGCTACTTAGTTGATAGAGTATCAAATATGTAAATTTCCATTTGCTTTGTTAATATTTTTATTTGACTAATGTGTGGACGACAATGCTGCCAAATTTCAATCTATGCAATTATAGCAGGATATTAGAAACAAATGAAGGTAAAAGCCTATGTACCATTTCTGGCTGTGAAGGTTGCAACATGTCTAGGCCAGAGGCTCGGCGTAAATTTCAGGTCAGGTGCAGCTAATTACGCTTCCCTAATATCATTCAAAAGACTAGCAACCAACTTCTTTATCTTCCTGCTCATCAAAATTAGTTTGGCTGCAGCAGGACCCGTCGAAGCTCTTCAGCTATCCCATGTAACTGAACTGGTTTATGCAAAACTCCATTCATTCCCGTTTGCAAACATCTCTCCCATATATCTTCATCTGCACTAGATGTCAAGGCAACAATCAATGGCCAACCCCGGCTTCGAAATTTCCGGATTCTCCTTGCAATGTCAAAGCCATCCGACTCCGGAGTATTTAAATCCAAAAGGACAATCTGGAAAGAAGTAAAGTTGGGGCCAAGTGCACTAAGGCATTCAATTCCTGAAGTAACAACAGAAACAGCACAACCCAGCTTCTCAAGCAGCTTTCGAGTCACGGCTCTGTTGACATTATCAGAATCAGCCAAAAGAATTTGAAGACCCCTGAATTGCGAGTTGGAATGTAAAAGATCCGAGGATTCCCCACCCTCGTAAATTGTTATGCCAACAGATGAACGAAGTTGAAAGCGGAGAACAAGTCCCATGCTTTGAGCAAAACCCTGGGAATTCGGAACTACCCAGATGTTTCCTTGCATCAACTGCACCAGCAATTTCAGGAAACATCTTAGAATGTAAACTAACTTAACTGTTATTGAAAGGGGAAATGGTACTAATACTATGTGAAATAAAAGTAACATGCTTACACTTGACATAATTATCAGGCCACGGACTACCACAGCATAAAATTAACATAGTAAAAGATTCAGAAGTATAACCTGCACCAGCTTTTTACAAATGCTAAAGCTGAGGTCTTCCTCGACTCGAGCAGTGGTCGGTCTCCACATGCCAACCGTCGAATGTGAAACCCCTGACTGTGAACAACCATGAATTCCAACTTCAAACCTGATGTGAATGGACCCATCAGATGAACCTGATTTCCAGGTGGCCCATCTTTGCTCATGCCTTCCCTGACTTCCGCACTGAGAGGAAACTCGAAATGTCACATACCCTCCTTCATAGCTGCAGCTCAGTAGGTTTCCAATCATATGCAAGATTACCTGAATAACCCTTCTTTCATCACCCATGACATGATCAGGCAAGGACCTTTCGACCTCGATTTCAAAACCAACACCTCTATAAATGCAAAAGCACTTGGTAAGGCAAGCTGCTTCTTTTATCATGGAATGCAATCGGAAAGATCTCATCTCCAATTGGAATCTTCCATTATCCATACTTGGCATGTCCATCACATCACTAATCAAGGTCGAGAGAACGTTACTGCTTTTAATCATGGCATCAACAATAGTACGCTGCTCATGACTCATATCCGCATCCTGCATGAGAGAAAGCAAGCCCAAGATCGAGTGCATTGGTCTCCTCATCCCATCACTCATCAGCTTCTGAAACGAAGTCCTAGCTTGACTAGCCATCATTGCATTTTGCTTTTCTATTTGCAATGCCCGATTTTGCTGTACTAATTGGTCTCTCATGAGCTGTGACTCTTCAAGAATAGCAGCATGGGAGAGAGCCACTGCAACTTGATCAGCAACAACCTCAACTATCTCAAGCTCTTGGCTACTCCAGTCTCTAGATTCTCCACTCGGAAGAACCAAAACTAGTATTGCATAACAAATGTGTCTCATTTCTGGAGTCCCTCCTTTGAAGTTAGCAACCCTAAGCATGGGCATCCGTATTGCAGCCACAGCTCCTGGTTCACCAAGTCCTCCACTGCTTGCAGCACCGAGTGCTGAGTCAGATCCAAGAATCTTCACTCCATCACTCTCCTTGATCCGTACAACATCCGGGTTAGTTATTGGAACTGAGTGATTGTGATAATTTGAAAAATTCCTCCCTTTTAATTGATGGGTCAAGTTCACCACAGTCCTGCTCTCATTGGGCATCCAAACCGCACAATTCTGCAAATCCAATGTCTCAGATAGTTTCTCAAGAGTGGTGTACAAAATTGTATGCCGATCAAGTGATTTACGAATCTCTTGGGTCAGCATCCGAACATGCCAACTGGCTTCCTTCTTTTTCCTTATAAGCCCAACCTCTCTTCCAAGATCCCAAGTCTTCTTCTTCAACATAAACTCTCTCACCTTCACTTTCAAAAGTAAAGGAATGAGAGTGATTAAGGTTATAGCAGTGGCACAAGAGACCAAAGCAGTTAGGAACTTGAAAATGGTCAATGCCAGCATCAACTGAAATGGGTGAGCAGGCTGAGGACCGTAAGTGCACCCATTGAGCAGATGGGTCATTCCACATAGAACAATGAAGGCTATAAACTGAAACAGGACCCATTTGAATGGCACATTTGAGCAACTAACAAAATACAGAAGCTCAATAGGAATCGAAAAATATGCAACCGCAATCAAGAAATCGCTCACTCTTTGTGAATCAAGGATGCGTTCAACGGTCCAAAAACCTTCATCGTCACAATTGCATCTAAGAAACCCATTATCACCGGAGGTTACGGATATCAGAAGTGACGAAATTAACAGCCCAGAAGCTAATGCTCTTAACATTGCATCCCCAGTAGAAGTCCTTCAATCCATCTATAGACCAAACAATGAGAAACTAAGCTTCAAATTCACTATTCTCTTCATCCACAAACCATAAAATAGCCAAAACCTTACCCTACAATTTCTCATTCGCGTAACAAAAGTTTTTCAATTAAAACCTTGAAAACCCAACTGAATCATAACCAATAAAATAAGATCTGAAAGAATCCAATTGCCCACTAATTTATTTAATAATTTCTTTTTTATATCTGCAGGAATGGGTTACTGAGTAAAACAAGAAACAAGTAGAACAAGAAATTTCTTCAACAAGGAAAAGCCAAAAAATCAGTACGTACTGAATGAATAAATAAATAAAATCAGACCAATAACCCATTAATCTAAAAACAAAAAAAGAACCAGAAACCAAAAAATGCAGGTAGGAAATTGAAGTCATACCTGAAAGAATACCTAGAAAATGAAGACCGGATTTTGATGGGAAAATCCAACTACAGATCCTTCACGTGTAGATATATATAGAGAGAGAGAGAGAGAGCGCGAGAAACGACGAGGAAGACTTCTTCAAAAATCCTAAATCGATTATGACAGCCTTTGTAGATGTCTCACCATTACACCCACCAGAATCACACCTTACAAAAGCACCCAACAACACCTTAACACACACATATATAAACACTAGTACTGCTACAATAAAAAATATTAAAAACCTAAAATGGATTTTGAGATAACCCCTTTTTTTCAGATTCTCCAGTATAGGTTTGAATCAGGAGAAAAATCGACGACCTGGTTTTATTTTTTCCTCTCTCTCTCTCTGTCTCTCTTCTGCTTAGGCTATATAAGAAGGGAGAAAATTCTACGCAAGACACCACCTTTTATTGCTCTCTCCCTCTCTCTCTCTCTCTCTCTCAAGTTTTCAAATTTCATACGAAACATTTAGGAGAGAGAAAGCAAACGGCAAGAGAGAGAAAGAGGGAGAGAGAGTGGTTTGGTTTGGTTCGTCCGCGCCGTTGTTTGATCGAAGGAGGTTTTTGGAATGAGGAAAGAGAGAGAGAGAGAGAGAGAGAGAGAGAGAGAGAGAGAGAGGGACCCATTAAATGACATGAAGAGAACTTGGACGCCCTTTTGCCTTCAAACGTCCTCCTCACACACAAAAATGTTAACCCCTTATGGTTTTATTATGTTTTTAGTTAATTGATTTAATTAATCGGATTTCTATTTTTTGGCGTTTCTTCTTTTTCTCTCTTCCTCGATTTACCGTCTTGGAGATATTTATTTGCCACGTGTCAGAATGAGAGGGAGTGAGAGAAACGAAGACGAGCAGCTGGAAAGGAAAGGCCAGGTTAATGACAAGGTAGCATCCCATCAACTCAATTACTTACCCACGCCTATTTAGTCCAATGAGTGGTGTTTGACATATTTTTTAATAAAATTTTAAATTTAAATTTAATATATAAAAAATTGTGATGATTAGTTTTAACCTTTAAATATTTATTTCGGAAGAGATAAACCTAAGCCTCCACTAATCATGGTCACTTTATGTCATTGCTTAATTTCTTTCATTCATAGAAACCACAATTTCTTGGAAAAATGTAAGGCAAGAGCAGGCCTAATTTAAGAGGTGGGCACATTGAGCCAGTTTGACGAGTCAGAAGGTGGGCTACTTTGCTTTCCTTCTGGGCAGGAGGCAATGAGCAAATGAAAGCAAAGAATAAACGGACATATATTCAAAAAGAAAAAAATTCTAAAACAATTTTTAATAAAAATTAATTTTATTTCTAAATCCATATGTTGTGGGTTAAATTCGTGATATATCGTGTCACGTCTTGAACTCGCGACATACCTTATCGTGTGAGTATGTTACGTTTTTAAGATGCGACATTCTCCCTTCCCTCGTCACCCATGGTACTTCTCTCTCTTCCCTCCCCCACCTTCAGCTCTCTTTCTCTCTCCCCCGCCTACGGCTCTCTCTCTATCCCACCACCGCCCACGGCACTTCTCTCTCCCTCCTCCCTCCCCCGCGACAATCCTCCCTCTCTCTTCCCCCTACGGCTCTCTCTCTCCCCCCGCTGCACTCCTCCCCCTGCGTGGCTCCTGCGGCAGTCCTCCCTCCCTCCCTCCCCCGGAAATCCACCCTCCCTCACTCTCCCCCCACGACACTCCTTCCCCCTCCGCAGCTCCAGTGGCAGTCCTCCCTTCCTCCCTCCCCGTGGCGGTTCTCCTTCCCTCTCTCTCCCTCGGGACTCTCTATCTCTCTTTCCCCCCTCGCGGCTCTCTCTCTCCCCCCCGCGATGTGGCGTCTTGGAGATACGAAATGCTGTGTCATGTCTTGGAGATACAATACGTTGTGCTCTCTACCATGGCGACACGACATTATATCACAGGTTCAACCCACGACATAACCTATCATGGATTCAACTTGCGACAAATAAGGGTCCATACATGTTTTGAAATTTCGGACCATAGTCTTGACATGATTAATCTGCAACTCCACTGCCTATCTGATGCCCCGTAACACACCCAACAACTTAGCAATGATCACTTCCTTAATGATGAGCAAAGCAGAAGATAAATTTCAAGAACAAACACATAAATAAACGATGGATATAAAAATTTATATGGTTCGGGATGGATCAAAAGAAAAATTGTACTATAATTGAAAAGAGAAAAATGAAGTACACAGTCAAGGTTTTAAAACGCTCCACACATCCAACTTCACTGCCATACAGTCTAACATACCCACAACTCGTACCTCACGGCTTAAGGGTTTCTATCCCACACACGACACCTTTTCTCTGTTTGCATAAATTGAAAATACTTAAAATTGAGGGTCAAAATAATGAGGAAAAACCCGATGCTTAATGCCTTCTAAGTGAATCCTTCTAGCTGCCGAAAAGAATCCATTATCATCTTTCATAACTACGCCTAACCACGCTGTTTCCTTATCAAGATTTAATGCACCATCGACATTGATGTTGAAGGAATCCCATAGAGGAGGGCACCACTTGTTTAAACCTAAAGGATTAGACTGCTTGGGAAGAGATACTGACTTGGGGTTTGGTTGAATGAAAACACTCTAGCATTGAAAAGACTTTGCCCACATGAAGGCTCAAGTCCAAGGCCTTGTCCCCGAAGATCTTAGCATTTCTTTCTGTTGGATTTTTAGAATTCTCATGCAGCGGAAGTATACAATAATTTTCAAAAAATAAAATAGATCGAATTTAGGGTATCTCAATTCGTAGAATCTTCAAGCGGCACTTTCCTTGATTCGATTTCGCGGTCGGGATGGTGATCACAAGGTTAGTCGAATCACCACCACGGTGTCACAACGCCGCAACCCTCTACATCCGGTGATTTGCTTGACGATGAGAGATTTTCCTACGCGAAAATCTCCATCCCTCTCTCTATTTTTTTCTCTCTCTGGAGAATATGTGAAACCCTAGCCATCTTCCCTCATCATGGTTACTGTTCATGCCACAAGGAAGGAGAAGGAGACTTTCCTCCATTGTTCCCTCTCACAGAAGGAAGGTAAGACCAATTTCACTTAATTGGTGGGGGGTTACCAAAATGCATGGTTAATGTTGGTAAGTAATAATGGGAGTTACCCCATTATCTCATTCTTACCAAAATGCCCCACAATGGGCATAAATAACCTATATCTCCCACTTGCACATTAGGGCATTTCATTTCCGTCAGTCACAAGATCGCAATTCATGTAATTTATCGCATCACCCTACTGGACTTTCATACTGGATTGGGCGTCGTGCGACCGGCGAGTATATCTGCAAGCAAAGACTTCTCGATACACCTGTTAGGATGATCGAGTAGTCACTGTTAGTATAAAAATAACTCGCTATGCCCCAGACTCAATGCATTTACATCCATCGAGCCACTTTCCTCATCGAAAGTGATCCCCAATCAATTTGCTCGACTATGTATTCATTATTATGTTTGAATCCCAATATGGATTAACACAATAGGTCGACCTATGAATACATGACAATGATGTAATGTCTATTGGCCTTCTTTTTTCCAAACTCGAATCTATCGGTCTCAATTCAGCTGCTTTCCTAGACCTGCCCCTTAGACCTCAATTTATCTTCCGGGCCATAGGTAAACAGAATAAAGTAGTAACACTGAACCAAAACTTCTAGAGACAGCCGAAAGTAATAAGGATATAAGAGATCCCACCCAATGGATCTCAGGTCTCACACAGTGGGAACGGGGATCAAGATCAAACTGTCGTCTCAAATAATAGCTCTCACTGTCCAATGGTCGTCTCATCACACGTGGTATGAAACACGTGCCACAATGTTATTCCCCCATCTCTCAAAGGACATATGTCAGATTTCTCTAACACTGTACAGGTACGAGACTCAGTTCACACATAAGACTTTACCCAGAGATCTCAGAAAGAGCATTTCAGAGACAATATCACAAATTGCAGGTGATTTCTGAGATCTCAAACCTGACTTCTTACAGGCAACATGGATGTGGGTATTTCCATGTCGGTCATATCGCATATGACCTCATCCTAAACACATATCAGGGCGACTTATGTTCTAGTAGGGCTACTCTCAAAGTCTCTTATAACTAGAATCCGTCTCATCTCCGCTCACTCAGAGTCGGAGGTGGTCACTCGTGTGAGAGAGTCGACCACGCCTGCCTGACATATCTTTCATCACAAGATCATACTATATGACAACAAATGATGCATGAAATAAATATGTGACTCAATAATGCATACATGTCATATATTAAAATAAGCATTTAAAACAGTATATATGGAGAAATGTTAAAATACACTAAACCCAATGATTCCTTATCTCACAAAGGAATCTCTCACAACGGGTTTTCTGAAAAGATCAGCTTTCATGCTGTATTTCAAGGTGTACTTAGATGTCACAATACCCTTCTCGGTAATATCTCTCATAAAGTGGTATTCGGTATCAATGTGTTTGATTTTACTATTATACTTAGGGTCTCATTTGTTGACAGTGTTGGTCTGATTATCACAATAATCATCACTGACCTCCCACTATCTGTCACAACCTCTAAGTCTTCCAGAAAATTTCTGAAGCCAACCATTCTCATGAACTGTAATTGAGCATACTACAAGCTCAGTCTTTATCGTAAATAGAGATATATAGATTCTCTTCTTACTGCTCTAAGAAGATAAAACTTTTTGCGTTTATTCAGATCACTACTCCCAGTCAGTATCTGAATCTCAGACGCAAATTACCTCATCCGTAACACATAGAGAGGTCCGCAGTTCGAATGAGATATTTCATAATCCTTTTTCACTGCTCTACAGTGATCCCTTCCAGGATTCTATTAATACCTACTCACCAGATCTACCATAAAATAAATATCTGGTCATGTATGCCTCATCGCATACACTAAAAATGTATTTTGCACTGGAATAAGGGATTCTGCTCATCTCCTTTGTCAAGATTCAAGTCTTTTTCCTTTAGCGATAAGAATATCTTTTAGGTTGTGTTCGTTATTCTCGAAATGCTTAAGAATCTACCTGATGTAAAACTCTTATTAAAGAGTCAACACCATTCTCAAGCGATCCCTATGGATTCAAAATCTGAGAATGAACTAAAACCTCATAACCATGTTACAATGGTCATTGGATATTCTCTGTTGTTCCCAGCCAACAGAATGTCACCTACATATGCGAACATGCTCATAAAGGAGTCATCGGGACGTATAAAATATATGCAATGATCCTACTCGATCATTACAAAAACATAAGATATCACCTTTTCGTAAAATCTCAAGCGCCGCTGTCTAGATGATGGTTTAAGGTCGTATTTTGATTTCTAAAATCAATAGACCTTATCCACCTGATCTACTAGAACGAACCCAGAGGGATGCTCCATGTAGATCGCCTCATCTAGACTTCCACTACGAAAGCGATCTTTACGTCCTTGTGATGTGACTCCTGATCCATGTTCGTGACAATCGCTGAAAGATAAACGGATTGAGATAAATTGGACTATGACTCCTCGATAGTCCACCTTTCAGTCTAAGTGTAACCCTTGGTTACTAGACGGGTCCTTTACCTCTTCATCAATCCGTTAACCTTTATCTTGACTTTGAGAACCTACTTGTTTCCAATAGTCCTTCCGCCCTTAGGCAAATCAACTAGGTCCCAGACCCCGTTGATTCTCATCAATTCTTTCTCTTCATTTATGGCCTTCAATAAACGGTATTTTGCATCTTTTGCAAAACTCTCGAGAGCCTCTCGGACCATTTTAGATTTCTTATCATCCTCTAGAGTCGCAACGAGGGTCTCACCCTCAATCGAGAAACACATTTAAATACGCATTCTCGACACTCATAGGAGGAGAGAAAAATCTTTACCTTTTGATGGATCGCTCTGACTGAGATCAAGATCCGTAGTGGATTCTTGTATCCCGCCGCTGGGCTCCCCGAGCCAGTAGTGGATTCTTGTATCCATCACATAAAGGGTAGGGTTCAAATTGATTCCACCTCTCTTAGGGAAATCATTCTCAAGAAATATAGTATTACGAGACTCAATCTCGATTATAGTGCCGTTCGTGTTCGTCTAGGAACACATATTTTCTCACGGGTCTAACTCACCGTGTGAATGCGAGAAATCGTGGCACAACCCCATAACCTCAAGTGGCTAAGGTCAGGCTGCCTCCCTGTCCAAAACTCAAATGGGGAACTGACTAATAGTCAGTAGACTCGTAATACTCTTCTCGAAACAGAGCCCCATGTGTGTTTAGACGAATACTTGCGTTCTCGGTCGGTCCTGAGAGTCTTTACTCTAATATCTAACTGATTCTCCATCTCGCTTATGAACCTCTTGAAGCAGTCTGATGCCTCAGACTTGTGCGAAATCAGATAGATGAACCGAAACGCACGTAAGCGTATATAATTATCTACACAACTCCATTTCTGGCTCTCATGCTCATAAGACCACTAGAAAAAGAAGGCACAATGGTCTAATTGCAATGGAGTCCCAGCTCTCATTGCATTGCCAAATGGTTTTCTCGTCATTTTGCCGGCTAGACAAAACTCACATACGGGTAACTCGAATATGGTCAGCGGGTCTAATAAACCTCTCGCTACTAACCGATTTATCATCTCTTACCCCATGTGTCTAAGTCTACTATGTCATTCATTTACATCATCATCTACGCAATCAGATGTAAAGACAATAGTAGAACGACAAGAAACCATTAAAAGGAGTAGCACCCAATGCATACATTGCATCATGGATTAAAACCAGAATAATTTAGAAAATTATCGTATTAAAAGAAAGGAATAATTTCACGCATATCCTAGTCAATTTTAGACATGGTACTAATTGTAGATCCGTCGAATGCCTACAGTATTAAGAACGTCATGGCAAGTGTCGTTCCCGCTGACAACGACAAATGCTCTGTCCTTAACGTAAATCCTCTAAGCTTAAGGATTCATTTGACGGATTACGCACTCCTATCTCGAGTTACGTGATCGGTTGCTCCTGATTTCAAATGAGAGAAATCAGCGAGTATTATACTGAATGAGACAAATCTCAAACCACGTAAAGAAGAAGGATATTTATTTCTACTCTCACACTCACGAGCGAAATGACCAAATCTACCTCAAACGTAGCAATTTCTTTGGTCTAATCAAATTTCTTCTTCTTGCGTTCTGGTACCTCGTTGTCGGTTTTCTCGGATGATTTTTATTACCTAGATCTCGAGTCTCGTTCGCATGCTTATGCTATTGGCTTAGCGCCGGGGAAGTCCTTACTCGACTCCTCTGAATAAGCATGACTCGAGTGTGGGCTACTCGCCTCTAAGTGCTCCTCATCGAGCTCACAATATGTATTCACGTCAACGAAAGTACGAATACTTTAGTCAAATGTGAGATAGGATTTCACGGTTTCCCATGAATCAGGTAAAAACCGGATCACATCCAATACCTTAATTCCATCCAAAATTTGCTCGTCCGTATATATTAGCTCGATGATCATATTCGACATTTGCTTCGTTGTATGATTAGCCATTTTCTTCTGCATCATCACATTAGGAGCCGAAGAAAGTAACACAATGCTCTTATGGGATGAGTCGAACCGACATTTCCATAGGATATGACTCGTAGAACGAGATTAAATCATTATGCATGCCACTGATAAGGATTGCCCTAATTTGGTAATTCTTTTCTACCATGCACGATAGATCTCTTTATCTCGTATATTCTGAGGCGCGGTGCCCACCCTGGGGCCCATCATCTCTTGCCTCAGATTCCCGTTAGATTTTGTCTCTCGAGAATAAACTAAATCTACTGATAAAATCCCGCAGATCACATCATTCAGTTTACTCTCCTTACAAAAATTTAATACGACAGTTCTCAACGCATTAAGAGAGACATATGTGACTTGGAGATGCTTATTATCACATTTTTGTACGCCCTACGAATCATCAAGACCAAAATGACTTGAGTACGACCCCAAAGCGAGCGTATGAGTCAACGGACACCATACACCACAACTTGGAATCGCATCTTACCATTTGGATTGTGATTCGACACACAAAAACCCACAAAAAGTCACATTTATGGATATAGGACCTCCCAAAAATTGAAAAATTTCAATTTTAAGCGACCTCACGGGCCTCCCGGGGCCCACACGCGCCGCTGCTCACCGGCGGTGCGCTTCACGCGCCGGCCACGCGCCCCCCACACGCTAGCAGCAGTCTGGCTCACGCGCCAGACGCGCGGCGCGGCTCAGACGCGCTGCCACGTGCCTGGCGCGACTCGGCTCACGGGCGCCCAGTCGCGGCGCGCGGCTTACGCGCCTTCACGCGCTGAGCCGTGTTGAGCCGGTCAGACCGGGTCGGTCAACGGTTCAGTTTTGACCCGACTGACCCGGTCCGACCCGGTCGGGTCGGTTGCGGGTCGGTCCGGGTTATGGTCCGACCTGACCGCTACCTGCCCTTGCTTCACGCGCCTGTGTGGCGAGTGCACTACACGCGCCTGCCAGACACGCCTCCTGGCGCGTGCGTGTCACGTGCCCATGGGTCTGGATTGGTTCTTCTTCGCCTGACGGGTCCTGCAACGGATTTTTCGACCCGATTTCCGGAAAACTCGATTCCGGCTTTTTTTTCTTGCATTTTTCGACTGGAAAAAATTTGTGGGTATCCTCCAAATATCTTACACTCGATTTTAGGAGGATTCAAGCCCAAAAATAGTGGGACTCAACCACCCCAGTCGCGGCCCTCCGCGGCCATTCGGAAATCCCAGTTTCCGGCACCCAAAACTCATAATAAAAGACATAAAACAATAGATCTAAATGCAAGGAATACATTTATAATTTTTTCATGCATCGATCCGCCCTCTAAAGCCACAGATCTAGCGTTTTTATGTCCGTACGATCGCAAACTTCGACCGGATTTTTCATGGCCCAAACATGCTCGAAAAATTAAACAAAAATTAGTTTTGTAATCTTTGGGCCATGGGTATTCCTACGGTGTTCTCGGATTCACGAAACTCATCCGTGATCCGGATCCCAAAATTTTAAATGCTATATTTTTATATCCGAAAAAATTCGAAAATTATTTTAAATTAAATCCAACGTATCTCTGATACCAATGTTGGATTTTTAGGATTCTCATGCAGCGGAAGCATACAATAATTTTCAAAAAATAAAATAGATCGGATTTAGGGTAACTCAATTCGTAGAATCTTCAAGCGGCACTTTCCTTGATCGGATTTCGCGGTCAGGATGGTGATCACGAGATTAGTCGAATCACCACCACAGTGTCACAACGCCGCAACCCTCTACATCCGGTGATTTGCTTGACGATGGGAGATTTTCCTACGCGAAAATCTCCATCCCTCTCTCTATTTTTTTCTCTCTCTGGAGAATATGTGAAACCCTAGCCATCTTCCCTCATCATGGTTACTATTCACGCCACAAGGAAGGAGAATGAGACTTTCCTCCATTGTTCCCTCTCACAGAAGGAAGGTAAGACCAATTTTACTTAATTGGTGGGGGTTACCAAAATGCATGGCTAATGTTGATAAGTAATAATGGGAGTTATCCCATTATCTCATTCTTACCAAAATGCCCCACAATGGGCATAAATAACTTATACTTTCCAACCATAACAGTCAAAAAATCATTGTAATCCGCTTGGCTTCCATCGAATTTAACAAGCCAAACTAATGTTTTACCTAAACCTCGAAAGATACAGCATTAGATGTAGAGGACAGACCCAATGATCGCACCTGGATTCCATACGCAGAATGAGGGCATGGATGATAAACTCCTCTCGACCACACTTCCTACATAAATCACAAGGAACTATGGACTTTTGTTACAAATTCTCCATCGTTGGATCGGTAATGTGGCAGGCCCTCCAAAGGAATATGAGTGCTTTTCGAGGCACATTTAAACTCCAGATAAAATTCCATATCCGAAGCTCAAGTCCGCCTTCCCTGCCCTTATTTGACTAGTAGACAAGTGATATGCAATCTTAATTGAAAAAATTCTACTAGCAGTCTCCTTCTAAATTAACATGTCTTCTTAGGATAGAGTCCCACTCAAAGCGGAGGAAAGTGTCCTTAACCAAGTCACTTTTCCGGCAGAAAAGTTCTGCATCGATAAGTCCACAGACATGGGCTTCACTAGGTAGGTTCTTTATCGGACTCTATATCCTGAATGAGAAAGGTTTTGGAATCCACCCATCAGTCCAAATACCAATACTTTTCCCATTTCTCACTCTCTAAAGAAACCCTTCTGCAAGCAAATCCCTCCCTGCCAAAATGCTTCACCAAATGAACGTTGGCTTTGATAAAATTAGAATGAGGAAAATACTTTCCTCTCAAAACCTTGAATACCAAACAAGAGTTGTCTACCATTAAGCGCTAACCTTGCTTTGCTAGCATTGCTAAGTTAGAGGATCTAAGATCCCTAGACCCCATGCCACCTTTCCATTTAGGTCTGCAAAGCCTTTCTCAGCTAATTTAATGGACTTTTCTAGCAGCAGAGTGCTACCCCCACCAAAACTGACCAACCACCAAAAACTGACCAAAATTGAATTTATATTCGCACATATCCTATAGGAAGGTGAAACACTCCCATAGCATAACCTGGAATCGCCTAGAACACAGATTTTATGACAATTTCTGTACCAGCTTGGGATAGAAAATTTTCTTTCCAACCTCTGGTCTTTTTTGTCACCCTTTCTTTTAGATATGAGAAAAATCTAATTTTTGCCTTCCCAATCATTGCCGGCAAACCCATGTATCAGCAGCTATGGCCCTCAAGGGTTACAATCCCCAAACATTGGCAAATGTTTTCTTTTGATTGTGGGTCTATATTAGGAGTATAGACCACATGATTTTTCCATGTTTATTTTCTACCCGATCTGCAAAAATTGAGGTTGCCAATTTAAGAGTTTAAATGAATGTGTTTCTAAATTAAGGCTATTTAATTATAATTAAATTTTAGAAGGATATTTGTTAATACTTTTAAAGTTTGAGAGTTTTTTTTTTGTGATTTTGGTTTTTAAATCTAATTATAAGAAAATATAAGAAAGGCCAACTCGGCTCTATAAAAATATTTCTAATATAAAAACTAGTTTAAGATTATATATATATATATATATATATATATATATATAAATTGGATCTACGAAACGTAGTTATAGTGCAGCTTAAACTTGTTATATTAGTTTGATCGTTAGGGTGTTTTTTAGTTTTTTTAAAAGGATCGGGTCGACTTAGCTCGGACCCAAATAAGTCCGACAAACGTACAGTACAAAATACCCATGATTTTTTTTTAAAGACTATAATGCTCTATTTACCCTTACTTGAAATTATATGAAAAATGTGTTAATTTTATTTACAATGAGTTAAATGTTGCAGACATGGAATCACAAATTGAAATGTGGAGTTTAATTGAAATCATATATTTAAAATAAATGAAACAAAATGTGGTTCATTTTAAAATATTATTATTTATTTAATTACTCTTAAACTTGTTTTTAGAAGTAATTATAATAAAATATTTATTTAAAATAAAATAAAATAAAATCGGTAGACCGGTGAAATTCATTTGTAAATTTCACATTTTTCTTCTTATAATATATAAATTCATCATTTTTGTGGAGTTAAAAATAAACCGAATACCCCTTTTTTATTAGTATTTTAAACTTGGATTTAGAAATGAACTATGCAAAAGATATGGAATTCATTTGGGTTGGAGGAGGGACTAAGGATTCTAAAGGACTAAATCAGTGCTGATGTTAGAGAAAGACTGGAATTTAGGAAAGGGCATGCAAGGTTGGCAATAATATTTTGATCATTGTTTAGACTTTCGTATTTATATGTGATATATTGTCGTTTCGGAATATATAGGCATTTATTTCAAATTCTTTTATATACATATGATATTTATATCAAATATAACAACTCAATATATCTGAATTAAATTCAATTTTAAAAATAAGTTTAAAGTTTAAAGTATTTTTAAATAGTCAAATTTCAAAGAACTTAAATTAACTTTAAATGGAAAATGTCAAGGTTTTAACGTAAAAGGAGTAAAAATCAAAGTATTAAATATGATCTTCCTTAATAATATAAAAAATTAGGACTTAGATTATTAAGGAATTAAATTATATTTTTGTCCTTTTTTTTTAAAACTTTTAATTTTGTTTTTAAATGAAATAGATGGAAGTATTGGAAAATTTTGGCCAAATAGATCGAAATGCTGAATGAATATTTCATTTTATTTATTTATTTTTTAAATAGAAGGAGATATTTTATCTATTTTGATCAGAATAAAACGAAATTTAGATCGCAGAGTAGTTGACTCAGAGGTCAAGTCAACTTAAATTGTACCACCAACCAAATGATCCGAAGTTATGAAATCAAATTCAAACCCAAGTGGGTTTGACTTTGACCTTGGACGTCGGCAAATGAGAAGGCACATTTGGCGGCACAACGGGGCTTCAAGTCGAAGGTCACCAGTTGTCTTCTTTTCTTAGCGATCCTTTCTGCCATGTTAAAGGAGAGCTAACTTAATAACATTATCTTAGATCTATTATTTTAGATTTAAAACTTTAAAATATAAAAAATTATATTAAAAAAACGTTCCTTAAATAAGATCTTCACTTATATTTAAATCGAATTAATTGAAATATAATTTCAAGTATCGATGATAAATTGTGTTATAAAAAAAAAACCAAATTAATCTCATTCTAAGTCAAAAAAAATTCAAAATGGTAAATTACATTATGGAATGAATTCATGTGATTCTTATTTATAATAAAATAAATAAATTACTCTTATAATATGAATTAAATTACTAAATACGCCTTTGAAATGTAAAAAAACACACACATCGGTCTATTCTACAAAATAATTCTTCATCAAAAGAAATTATATGCTTGGACCAGTTCAAGCACCACCCAAATTTGTCTCACTAAAACATTTATTGCAAGGTAAAATGTCCAAAACTTAATTTTTTTTATCTCTTTTAATACAATTTTCTTTTATAAATTATCAATATGTAATAATCACGTTATTTTTAATTAAATTTGATTCGAGATTAATTATATCTTTAAAGAATAAAACTTTTTAAATATATATTTTTTTCATACATAAAATTTAAAATTAAATACACATCATAAAGTAGGTATGCATCGTCGACCAAACAAATAAAATTGAATAAGAAAAGTTTGTATTGTTTTTGATTAGTTCGATTAGTGAAAATTGTTGTTTTAATAGGGACATTAAGTAATCGTGAAACTAAGTATCAATATGTAATAATAAATTAAGTTTAAAATTTTAAAATAAAAGTATTGTTGATTATTTTATATCTTTTTAATTAAATCCTACCGTTAAAATTACCCGTCAGATATGAAAAAGTAAAATAATTAAAAATATAAAATATATAACTTTTTCTCTTTTCATCTCCCCGTTTTTCCTTCGCCAACGAAAACCAAAGCCGTGACGGGAATGTGTGAGATATTGTTTTGGTTAGTGAATACTGTGAAGAAGATGACGAGATAGATGTTAACATAGAGAGTGTGCATACAAATACGTTGTGGGAATTTGATAGGTCTGCAGGTAATTACAAGAAAACGGAGAGTAAGAATAGAAAAGCATGATCTCATTCCTAATCAGGATGGAGAAGAGAAAATTCAAAAGGTATTTGATGGTTTTTGTGGTTATTTTGCAAATGGGTTTCTTGATTTTTGCTTTTCTGGAGATGGTTTTGTTTGGTTTGTCGTCGTTTTGGGTTTTACAGTATCCTGGACAAGAGTAATTACGAGAGAGGAAATTGACATTGGTGAAGATCTGCCAATGACCATCTTTGCCCCCGTAGAGATTGAGAAGGATGTAGATAGTAGTTGTTCTAGATCAAGCAAGTGGCAGTTCCTCTTCTAGTGGTATTGCGCTCTCTCTCCCCCCCCCCCTTTCCTCTTTATTTGGTGCAAATATTTGTTTAAGAAAATGTCGCAGTAGGGTTTTGCAAATTTTGATCCAGAGGTTCTCATTCAAGGAATTCATCAAGAAATGATTATGATGATGAGGAGGAAGCACGCAGTGAACGGTCACCTTTCTTATTTTTCTTTAAGTAATTGACCATCTATTCTCGATTAATTTTATTCCAATAGTTATATGATAATTAATTTTAATTACTGAATTTTTTAATATTTATTTTTTTATTTTTAATACTTGAATTTAAATTATTAATTTAATAAAATTTAATATTTTATCACTGTTTCATTAAACCCAATGAAGCCCCTTTTAAGCCAACAAGAATTAAATTTTGGAAGGAGTGCAAGAAGCAAACTTTTAGTGGATTTCAAATGCAGACAAGAAGGGCACAAATGGGAATTTCCTGTGGTGATTTCTTTTCCATTTTTTTTGGTGTTTGTGGAATTTAATTGAGTGGGGTTGTGTTTGGTGAGCTGTTGGCGTCTGTACAAAAATTCTTACTAAGTTGGTCGATCGCGATCGCGAGAGAGAGAGAGAGAGGACATTGCCAAGAAAAGTACTGGAGCTCAAGTCCCACTGACATTCAAAGAAAGAGGAGAGGGAGAGGAGAAGAAAAAAGAATATCTCCCAAACTCCCACGCATGCTTTATCGGCATACAGTTAATGTGGAGGGTACTTGATCCAATGGTTAGTCTTTTTTCTTTTTTTTTTTTTACCTCACTTATTAGTCTTTTTTTTTTATTTCACTTATTAGATATTGCACCGACCATAAATCAAACAAATGTTTATATAATAAAAAGATACAATCCACATTTTATGAATATTCCGTACTAGCACACGGCAAAATAACCAATAGTATGAAGTTTGAGAAAGCACGTCTCCAATGATAACATTAAATATTTAAGTTTATTTTGCAATAAAGCTTTCATTTACTTATTTGAAATTAAATAAAAAATAAAAAAAAACAATTATAATACCAAAAATTTTTTATTAATTAAGAAAAATAAAATAAATAATATATCTCGTTATGTATATGCTATACATATCTATATATATCTACACTCAATGAAATATTCCAATTACATTTTTGCCTATGCATTAGAGATTACCTTTCAGATTTCATCACAACAAATGCTGTGAAACTGGAGGCAAAGAGCCGTATACTGAAAAGCAATTGAATTTGAGTGGTCCAGTGTACCTTCCATACAGATTCTCCTACATTCAGATTCATGCATACAAAGGCGTAGTTGGTTCTTTGCATCGTGCCAAAGTTTCCAACTCTTGTCTTTATTCAAGGTGTACCAGTGGATAATCTGATTTAATGTGATACAGACAGGAAACATTTGTTGAATTCTTTACCTTAATATGTCAAAAAAACGTGGGTGTTTTGTGGAATTTGGTATAATTTCATATTTTCAGTAGTCAAGTTTGTTTTCCAAAAGAAAAATACCTCTAAAATATGATTTTAGCTCTAGTTCTTTTTTTTTTTTTTAATTATTTTGTTTCAAATTATTGAGTCATTTTTAAAAAATTAAGGAAGTTTTAATTAATTAATTATTTATTTTAATTTTACCCTTACCCTTTGTTATATTCTTACTAATCTCAATAATTGTATTTTGTTAATTCAAATCTACAAATCTCATTTTTATGACCGATTATTATTATTTTTTCTATGTCTTTATCTTTATGGTGGAATAATGGGAAGAAATATTTAATGATCTAATGATTGTTCAACCAAAAGAGGGTTGATATATGTATATAAATCGATGGGGAAAGAGAAATTATTAAGTAAGATAAAGGATAATTTAATAAAATAAATTATATTTTTGTATAATTAGGGTCATTTAATTACTTTCTTAATTTCTGTACAAAAACCGGGAGTATTTCTAATCAGATTTTGCTTGTTTAAGATAAGTTGACATAATAGGTCAAATTTTTTTTTTTTTATCAAAAATAGTTTAAACACAGATAAAGTAGAAATTATTTATATTTTTAATTTTATAATTATGATTTTATCTGAATGTAAATCGATATATTTTTAATTTATAACTTATACACGTTTCTTTTTTGATGAGAATAAACTTTAATGTTGGGTTGAAGTATTTTTTCCATCAAATTTTCAATCAAGATGGTAGGGAATCAAATTTGGGACCAAAAGAGGGTACGATGCGTGTAAGTAATGAAAGTGGGAGAGGTTGGTTTATGTTCCATACCAAACAAGGGAATTAAAGCTTTCAATGTTATGTAGTTATCGCCTAATGAGAGAAAAAAGATTAAATTGGATTAGACATTAGGAGAAAACACCCATCCATTTTTGGATCACGACTGCAATACATTGAACATGGGACATGCTTCCAAAATCATATATGATGCCTCCAAAAATATCTACCAAAATCTCTCTAGCTGCCTTTGAATATCGAATTTGTTCGGAGAATATTAGACCAGCACAACATTTTGTTTTTGTTTTTATTTTTATTTTTAATTATCGATTGAGATCGGTAAGTGAAATAATTACTTAAATGAAAGTTGTAAATTAATTCATAATTCTAATATAATTTGATTAAGAAATGATTTATAACATTGCACGTGAAAGCTTTTCAGGGATATAGTTGATTTACTATAATTATCCAACCAAATTTTTTCAGGATTCTTCAAGAAAGGAAAATGATTTTAATTCATCCCAAGGAAAAACCTAATGGTTATATCATATTCTCTAATTCTATGATTCAAAATTCAAATCTTATCGTAATTCAAAATTCAAATCTTATCGTAAAAAAAGAAAAGGAAATGATTTCGATGCTTGGAAAGGGCTTTTATTGTCATTGTCATGGTCACGTTCTTGCATTGCCAACTAAGAGGTTCAAATCTAAGGGGAGACATCTTTTTTGAAGATTAGAAACCTAATTAACTCATGCATTTAGTGGGCGGCACCAACACAATGCATGGTGACCCAAAAAATTTTAGGTCAAATTTTGGGACCCATTAGTATAATTAGCCAACCCAAAAATGGGAAAAAAATTTTGAATCTCGCAATTGATATTTGAAATCTTTTTGACCAATTTGAAGATGCCTACGCATTGGGTCCTATGGTGAAGTGAATTCTCACCATAATTCTTCCCAACACTTGCGGGGAAGTCAGCTGCCAATTTTTCCCTTTTCATAAAAAAAGTTTAAGATTATTCATAAAAAAATTGTAATTAATTAAATATATTATAAATAATAAATAAAATTATGATATTTTGTTGGTAAATCTTGTGTTATTAAATGATAATTATTGATTCAATCTACATGTTTTATTTATTGCAATGTATAGGAAAAATATTCGTATTATTTATTTTTATTTTAAATTAAATTAAAGAAAAATAGATGGGTCAAAGACAAATGAAACAACCATCGTATCATTTTGCATTCATGTACCAATCCAAATCCAATTTTGATAGTTCTTGAACCAAAGTGGAGGTGGTTCACCCATACCCATCATATTAAACTTTACACTGTGGTGAACGTCGATATCCATTTTTTATACTACACCAATCGACATCAAAAATTATATTTCAATTAATTTAGTAGAAATTATTGTCGGATTCTTTTTAGAGAAAATCTCTTTTCAAGTCAAGGTGAATGGCCAACACTGGGATAGTTTCTTACCCATTTTTCGTAAGTACCCCTCCCCTTTTGTCCCTTTTCATTGGGTTAATTATTTGACTAAATTATCATGCTAGAAATCACCCTTTTGTATTATAATTGTTATTGCTATAATATGGAACATCTCAATATACTAAGAAAAGAAAACAAAATCGAAAATAATCATAGGTCTAAATCTAGTTACTACTATATAAAAATTTTCATCGACAAACATATATGACTCATCCCAAAATAAGAAGTTTTATGAACGTTAAAAGAATCATATAAAGAAATATAATTTTACGGTGTGATAATTTTTATCAGATAAATATATTTGAATTTTAATAGTAATTGATTTATGTACACAGCTCTAGGTTAAGAGACTTTCTAATAAAAAAATAAGATTGAAAATATTTTATATATTATTTTTTTCTTGCTCTTTATCTATTAGGTACATGTGTTTTTAACAAATTATTTATTAATTTCTTGGAAGAGGTAACTGATGTGAAGTGTCAATTGAAAATGGACAGGTGAAGACG
This sequence comes from Dillenia suffruticosa, assembly GCA_033439265.1. Classification (NCBI taxonomy): domain Eukaryota; kingdom Viridiplantae; phylum Streptophyta; class Magnoliopsida; order Dilleniales; family Dilleniaceae; genus Dillenia; species Dillenia suffruticosa. Next base: position 17,301,507 of record JAVTVX010000001.1, read on the forward strand.
ATGAAGGAATGCAAGGAAACATATGGATTTTGTTTGCAATAATTGAACACGACTAGATAGGATCCTCTCTCTCTCTCTCTCTCTCTCTCTCTCTCTCTCTCTCTCTCTCTCAACCTCAAGGTGGAAGATCAAGTTGGCCCAGGTGTAGTCAAAATACAAATGTTTAATTAGTTTATTAGGATACGAGGTTATATTTTTAAATAAAATTAAGTTTAATTTGTGAGTTAGATAATAAGTAAATTACGTTGGGAGGATAGTTTTATATATGGATTATTATAAATTCGTATAAATTAATTAAAATATTATTTAAGATATTAACAAATAAAATAAAAAAAATTGATGTAGTCAAAATATGTTAGGGAGGGCACACATATTAAGAAAAGCTAGCCACTTTTCTTGACAAAATGCAATTCTCTTCGGGGAAGAAATTGTCTTAAAAACTTACGGTTAAAAGAAGTAGAAAATTTATCGCCCGCCATTTCTTGACCACATACAATGCATGCCAAAAGCGGCACATCAAGTTTGAAATGTGAAATTTTGCATTAACTTTAAGTTACCAATTTTCCACTAATTTTTTTGTCGCAATACCATGCGCCTGAAAATATGGATATTAGCATTTACTAGTCTTTGTTAATCATATTTTTGTCTTTTTAATCAGCCAAAAAAAAAAAAAAAAAGAGGTTTGAAAGCATATTATTAAGTATGAAGGGGTTTGTTTCCTTTCTTAGGATGCCTTTGAACAAGAATGCTTTTGAAACTTCTTGGAAGTTTCAAAAGAAATGACCTTTGTGATGTAATATTTGGGGGAGAAACAACTTAAACTTTGGTCAATTAAGGTTGGGAACTTCCCATTGGCTACCTCAATATGGATTTTTTTTATTATTATAAATCAGTTTTTGATAATTACGTTAGATTTAACTAAATGTATTGAGTAAATATGGTTGGAGTTGAATTAAATTTTTAAATAACAAATCTTATTTAAAATATACCCATATGGACAATTAAACATTGGTACCTCAACCAGGACTATGATTCACTTTTGTCCCACCTTTGTCTTTGGCATGATTTGATAAGCCACAACTAGCTTGATTATGGGTGTTTTGTTTTTAAACTCTTTTCTAAGTAATTAGGTCGGTTAGTTTTGGCGATGCCATGCAACACAAATTTGATATATATATATATATATATATATTCTTTTGGCTTGCTTTACAAGTGTATGCTATCTAGTGTTTCTCTTTGATTTCTCCTAAACAGGAAGGGTTACACTTCTCTTTCCATATTCAGAGAGAGAGAGAGAGAGAGAGAGAGAGAGAGAGAGAGAGAGAGAGAGAGAGAGAGAGAGAGAGAGAGAGAGAGAGAGAGAGAGAGAGAGAGAGAGAGAGAGAGAAAGAGAGAGAGAACTATATAGTTGCAAACAAAAGTGCAATTCATAGAATTTACGATAATGGTAGTGGCCTTAGAACTTCGGGACCCAACTCACACATCAAGGGAAGGTGTGAAGATAATAAGTTGTTGGATATTTGGGTACACAAGGGATAATTGAATATTGCAAAGTCATGATCCCCACAAGGCCTCTGGTGTTTTATTTTGTACAAGCATATATAATGACTTAAGCTCAACAACACATGTTCTAAAGTTTATCTTCACAAAAGCCAAGTCCATGTATGGGGTCACCTCCACATACACATGTTCTATTCAAACTTCTAACCCAAAAAATATTCCAAATCTACATTCACACCCACAAGTACACACTCCATGTAACACCAAATATTGTAGGAGTGATACGATGTTGCAACTTGGCGACCATGATAGCATCATTCTACAACTCGGCAAGTTAATTTGGGATTTTTGTTAAAACTTCTTATAACTTAATTAAACTAATTTGGAATTTTAGGGAAGAGTAATACATCCCAAAGAAAGAAAAAATTCTTGGTATTAATTTGCATAATTCGATCTTGGTTGCCTTGGAAAATTGAAGGTTTGTGTGAGAGTCTTCTTTTCTGGAATCAGCAGAGTTGTCCTCTTTTCAAAGGTGGGGATTGTGTTTTTTTTTTTGGTGTCCAACCCAACATCCTGCAAAGGAAATGCAACATTATGGGCCCACAAAATGAGAGGTCTCACAACCTGCAAACTTCATTATGGGATCTTCTCTTTTGGATCACATTGGGTCTGGCCTTTTTACTAGGGAGATAACGGCCTGGTCCATTCAACTTTTTTTTTTTTTGGGTGAAAGGTTCGTCTTGTGACCTCCATGATGTAGCGGAGCCCTGGCTGGGGTCCTGTGTTCTCCTTGCTGGTGTTTTTGTCATTCAACTTTACCAACAACAGACAAAGACACCAGCAAGGAGAACACAGGACCCCAGCCAGGGCTCCGCTATATCATGGAGGTCGCATGCATCCTAGTTCTCTCAACTCCTTGTCATCTTTGAGCAACTGAAGGATGGAATCGGGTAGCTTATTCAGCTCCATCACCCTCTCAGCACCAGTTTGCCCCATCAACGCCAAGCGATTAGCACAGGAGTTAGCTTCCCTGAAGATATGCTTCACCTGCCTCACATTCCTGAAGCTCATAAGATCCCTGCACTCCTAAAGAATATAACTAAGCAGATGCTCTTCTGATGTATTTTCTTTCAGCAGCTTGACCAGGGTTTCAAAATCGACCCCAACTTTCAAATTACTGAAACCTTTTCTTTTGACCATCAGGAGACCCTCCCTAAGGCCCCAACTCTCAGTCAAAAGAACCTGGCATTTTCCTATGTTGGAAGCAAACCCTACCACACAGTCTCCTAGTCTCCTGAGCAATTCCTAAAGATCTCACCAGCACTGGGCCTTCTTGATTTTGAATGCTAGAGTTTATGCTCAAGCCTCAGTGACTTAACAACACTAAACTAAATTTCTATCTGGTTGATATCCATTTTATTATGACTGTATGTAGTACTTCACCCCACTAAACTAAATTTTTAGCCTGTTGATAACAACACCAGTATCTCTCCACTCTCGCCAGTCGCCACCGCTGCAGCCATGGGCTACTCACCTTCGGTCCGCCCCTCTAAACAAACCAATATTCCCTTTATATTATTTGCCCATTTTCTTTTTTATTTCTCCTTTCTATACTTTCCAATTATTTTCTTTCCTCCAAAAATTCTACTTTCTATTTCTGTGGTTAGATTGAATCATACGTAGAAAATTTCCTCTTTCAACCAAATACATCTCCACAACATTTATATAAATTTTCAAAATTTTAATTCCCTTCATTACAAGTATCGAATTGTTCATAATTTTAAACTCTCCTCTTGTGCACAAAATGAACTTTTCAAGAGAAATCAAATGCTATTAAATTTAGGAAATGTACCTCATGTTTCCAAGTGTTTTCAGCAACCATTGTGTATTTGTTTTCACTTTATTGATATATTCAATTGTTTCATAAAAATTCTCTGATCACACTCGTCAAACTCTGCATGCCAATCTCATCTTGTAGAACATATGTTTCGACTGTCTTAGCCAAAAGGTCGAGAAAGATATATATATATATTTCAAATATGTCAATTCAAATATCTACACATCTTTACAATCTCCCTTCTTGTCTAGCACCCCTAACAACTATCACTTCATCATACTCGTTATCAAACACTATACACCTATTCTCATATTTACTCCTCTTCCCTTTTTCTTTGGCTTCAATGAAATTTTCATGTTGAAGACATCTTGCCATAATTTTGAATATGACCCATGTTGTGACAATAAAGCATTCTTTGCCACTGTAATCCCTAGACCTTGAATTGATTTGTATCTATAACCTCATCTAGAGAATTACTTCTTCCCGTGCTCCATCACAACCAAACCACGATTTTCTAATCGCTTCATGCTTATATTCTCGAAAGATAACTTCAGCCAAATGAGGGAGGGACAATGCGTTGCTTTAGCAAAAGATTGGGTAAACTATTTACCTTTTTTTTTTGTTAATATTTGTGGATTTAGCACATGGTCTGATTTGCAATGCATAATGCTATTTGTGAAAGCACCTTTGATTTTTTTTTCCTCCTCGTGCTGTCGCACCATTTATAGTCATAATCACCCATGGTACAAAAATATTAAAAACAAGCCCTAAACTTAATACCGGAGATATTCTAATGTAGCAATGTTCAGTTGATCCAATGGCTCAATATTGGGATCTCTTAAATAAGATTTCGGATTTAAATTTTATATATAGAGAAAAAAGACACATGAGAGTTTTGACTCATAATGGTCTAACTCGATTCAAATAAAATTTAGTTGGATTTAATATTAATTAGATTTAATTCAATACTACCCCTTTAATGGACCAATAAAATGAGAAAAACTAAACTATCTATTCATAGTGTTGCTTTTCCTATGCTTAATATATTACCCCTATATTTCTTTCCCCCTGTATTGAACATAGAATAAGATGAGCACCCAAAGCAACTTGATCTCCTCTAGTCTCCAAGTAACTAAGAGAAAAGCCACTTACGGAAGAAGAAGATGGACAGAATACATAGAGTTATGAAAAATTGTATGATCAACTTCACACAGGATTAGGAAAGACAGAGAAATATGACAGTTCCATGTGCCGCTCTCATAATTCACTCTGAGATATGCTCATAGCCATCCCATAGGGAAGAAAAGAGCAGAGGCAATTCCTTTTTGTAGATTCATTTGGCCTATACCTATTTTCAGAAACATGAACCTCCAGTTTTTTCGCACCACAGTTGACAAAAAAAATAGATGTGATTCGCTTGCTGAACGGAAAATTACATATAATGCCATCCTAAAACCCTAAAATTGACATGCAAAGCTAGAAAGAGAGATTGTCCTCATATAGTAAGCCTCACATGGTCGATATCATTATCTAACCCTACAAGAATATGCTAAGAGCCATACACCAGTTGGCCTTCTCTTAGAGAATGTTAAATAAACGATCAATATAATGAGAAATTTCGTGCTAGGTGAAGCTAAATGGTGTTAGGATTCACAATTTAGAAAGAAACACGCACTTACTCATTAGCCTAAGAACAAAATGCAAACGTGACATGATTTATCTTTTGGGGGTAGGGGCATGATTGAGAATTACGAGTCATTCTTCCGAAATTTACATATGTTCAGATGCAGTTGCATCCTAAACATTATGGTGAGAGAGAGAGAGAAAGAGAGAGAGTAAATTGATTCTCCTAGAACTTGAAAGTGAGACTTAGCACATATAGTACTCAGATAAGTGATGTTTCAAAAGTGAATATGATGTGACATTATAGATGCCATCCTAGCAACAACATTCTTGATTCTAACAATCCCAAATGGCTATATGAACCATCTATTAATTTTCAAGGAAAAGGGATGGCATTGAGTTTCCATCAATAACTATGCCTTTTTTTTTTCCTTTTCTGTTTAGCTTTTGAAATCATAAGCTATGCACAACTGTGGTCCTTTGAGTAAAAAGTCACATAATCTGCACCTCTATCATACTTTATATGCATATATATCTACATATGTAAAAGTACACACACACACACACAAATGAAACACAATGGGCTTAGAACCAAAATTCCAAGCATACTTGCGAGATAGAAAAAAGGCAAAAGGAGTATAGTTATGGGATAGAGAGTACATGATTGTGAATTTATATTATATGAAAAGGTAGACTATGAAGTTCCATGATGTGTAAATTATGAGTTCCAACATGTTCAAATGCGAAGGAAAACTTAAATGCAAAGCTGCATAAGATTTCACCATCCACTCCAAGATATTAGACGATGATAATTACAACAAGCTGCATATGCACGGTACATACATGAGAGAGAGAGAGAGAGAGAGAGAGAGAGAGAGAGAGAGAGAGAGAGATCAATTGCTTACACACACATTAGTACAAAGAGGGGATAAAAACCCTTAGCGAAAATTTCTTTTTCCTTTTGAAAAATTATAATTATCAGGCCATTGCATGACGGCAAGAATGTTAGGGATAATTGATCATGAACACAAATGGGTTAATAGATGGGCAGGAAACTGAAAATAAAAATGCTAACAATTTCTCTCTTTGCACATTATGCAAAGCCACATATGCACAAGATTGAAGTCTTACAAGCCAATTTTAGTTTATGCAATTGGGACGGCATAGAGAGAGAGAACTAATCAAAGCCATTGCATGTAATGCTACCATGACGTGGAACATAAATGGATTAGTAGTGGATATGCTAAAATTGAAAAGAAGAAAAAAGACTTGGGACTTTTCGCTTCTGTTCACATTCACATTCTTCTTATACTTGTCTTATATGCAGCCCTTCACAAAGTTAACTCAATGCATAAGAATGGAAAGATGTTCACCAAAAAAGCCTGTTGAAAAGCATATATGAACTAGAAAAATATTGATTCTTTCGAAATACCAAATACCGTTTGGATACAAAAATACTAGAGCACAACTTACAAAATACAAATAAAACACTAACTCATTCAAAGAATCAACATTATCCCTTAATCAAAACTCCATTGTGATCAAAAGAAACAAACTTCTAAATGTCCATTGATTAATTAATAGAAATAAGTGTGCGTAAAACATGATTAATAAAATTAACAAAAGATAATGTAAGATTAGTGTGCAACAAAATATCTCTTTTTCAGATGGAACTCAGGCGCATCAAACTCACATATCCTAATTAGGCAAAAAAAAGTATATATCACTCAAGAACACAAGACAATTTTCCAAAGTTAATGGAGAACATAGATGAAAATACTGCAAATAAGTCTTCAACTTGAGTTAGGCTTTAAATCTTTCATAAGAGGAACATCATAGCTATCTCGAAAGAGCCGGTTGAAGAAGTCCTCAATTCTGTTGTTTTCTGAAATCTCAAAAGCCAATCTTCACATCTTCACAATCCTCTACAATGTTCCTTAAGAAAGACGAAAACCCATGTCTTCCGTACCCACTTGCACTCCATAGAGACACGCATATATAAATTTTGACGAAAGAGTATAATCTATATATGTGTAACCTGTACACAAGATATGTACTTTGATGTAGCCGGCTATACCATATGAGAGAATGTATAATTCAGGGAACCAAGTCACGGATGATGACCAAGTCGAAGCTCCAAATCGAGTTTATCTTCCTTTTGATCTTCTTTTTTCTCTTCCCCACGCGAAGGACCAATTTGCAAGTTCAAATTTACCCCATCCTCATTAAGACTGAAAGGCCTTGATCTTGGCACATGCAAATCATGGTCAATACTAGCATCGAAGTTGTAAGCACGAGTGGTTGGGGAAGACTGCAAATACATTTGATAATTTCTCTGTGCCTCCATAGCCACAAAAACATGAGGTGTTTGATCACATGAAACTTGTGGCGGAAAAAACGTACGACTACTTGTGAAGTGATCCTCTACTAAAGGCTTGTTTGGTGGAACATGAGATGAAGAAGACGAGGACAAAACATTAGAAGAAGGTGTAACCACTTGCTTAGTCTTTGCTCGATCTTTTCGATGTATGTTCATGTGACCCCCCAAGGCTTGAGCATTAGTGAACCCTCTCTTGCAAAAGATGCACTCATAAGAACGGCCGGTGCCTATATCATCGTTGACTTGATCCGATGATTGATCATTTTCTTCGCTTGACGAGTTTGCTTGCCTTCCTGATTCCATGTCAAAACTAAAGCCCTCACGAAACAAAGTAGATTTGAAAATCACAAGGAGACGAGAGAATCTCTAAGTGGGAGATGATATGGGGTGATGGAAAATTGAGAATGGTAAGAGATCATAGAGAGAAAGAGAGGGTGGGAGAGAGAGAAGGGGGTTTTTATACAGAAGAAGTGTGAGAGATATAGAGGAGAAAGAGACAAGTACAAGCCATTGGCTTTACCAATGTTGCGCTTCAGTGGAGATGTATATGAGAGGAACAAGGGTTTGGCCTTTGTATATAGTTTTTAGCCCTTTCGCCGGCTCTGTCTTGGACTATTCCGCAAGACACATTTTTATTATTATTTTTTTTGAAACCTTACCCACCTCTCCCCCCTGCAAGCACACAGTGTCGTATGAATGCACTACAAATATAGGAAATTCTATAACTATTTTTAAATCTATGGTGACTTATAAGAAATTTAAAATACTATTCATATTCTTACTTCGATGATAAATTAAAGAATATTATTTCTAGAAAATAATAATAATTGAGAGAAACATGTCACAAAACTTGGGTTTTATTCACCGGGGAACATGTCATAAAACTGTTAAATTTTCAAGTGAATTTAATTAATAACCCTGTAAGGCAAGACAAAAGAAAAGACAACCTTCTTATAATGATAATTTTAGGTTTTATTCACGGGGAAAGATGAGATTAAAGTCAATTAAGATTACTAAGAGTTTTAAATAGAAAAATGGATGATATATATATTATAAATTATAGGGTGTCTGGTAATCATGTTAAGTCTAAGTAAATTTGGTTCAATTCGGGTCAGATTTTTAATAAGTAAAAGTTTCCCATGACTATTTTCTCTATATAAAAGACTCAAATTTCGAAATTTTATTTAAAAATATCGGTATCTGGCCATGGACATCGATAAAAATGGATGATATAATGATAATTTTAATATTTTTGTTTAAAATTTGATATTCTTTATAAAAAATTTAACTTCATTTAAAAATGTTATAAATAAAATACAAATCGAATATAAGTTGAAACAAATTAAGACAAAGTGGGACTACATTGTCATAAAACTCGGGTGGGTTTCTCTCCTAAACCCTATTTTTATTTCCCTTATATATGAGACCTAGCTACAATTATCTTGTTGTGATCTCTTTCATAGGCTTAGTAGGTATGTGTTTAACTACTTGATGATGACAGAGGATGATATTTCATACACATATTGAGTCATCTATCATAATCCTAGCATTCAAGTATGGCTACATGTGATATGACTATGGCTTTCCTTAAATGTGACTCCTATTTTATGATGTGTGTACTTTGCTTTTTTGCTCCAAAACCATGTGGTAGAACTGCAAAAAATGTCTGAATAACCAGCAAAAGAAACTGCAAAATTCTCTAGCTAAAGTTTTACTTTGATAATTAATTTATTCCTTTTCTGAAAAAATATACATCTAATGATTTGTCACAAGGAGATTTTCAATTGGGTCTTTGTAACTCTTTACTAACTCTTTGCTTTTATTCAAATTACCTTTGAGTAAATAAATTCTAAAATTTAAATATCTGGTTTTCTGTATTAAACAATAATTGAAAATGACCATCATTATCGGTAAGAGAATTGTATAACTGCATTAAAAATTATTCAATTACTATTAAAAAAGCGCATTCTTAGAAATTAAAGGTCAAATTAATTTTAAAATTAATGAACTCCATGCTCAAATCTTACCTCTAAGAAAAAAATCAATTATAAATTTATAGCTCATCATGTCCAAATTAATGGAACAACTTGTTATGAGTCCATATCTCAAGAACTAGTATTTCCCTTAGCCACATATTGCCAATTGTGCATGTGAAGATTGTGACAACCTTCAATCTCTTAATGCCCTTTCATCACATTGAATTCATGAACTACAACACAACTGGCCCTCGACTGTAACATTTCTAATGGAGAGAGAGAGAGAGAGAGAGAGAGAGAGGGAGAGAGAGAGAGAGAGAGAGAAGTGACTCAAAAAGGGAATGATAGATGTAACGCATCGAAGTCTATTTTAATCCAAAAGTTAGCTAACATACTATGTGTCCTCTAGTAATCTAGTTGTTTCCTATGTTAATTGTGGATCAATAATAAGACGGCCAGAAACGCGTTCAATACTAAATATAAACATATATTAATTAAACTTATCTTAATTAACTATTTAATTAATTCTTTTTTTAGACTTGACCAAGTCTCTTTTGAAAGGATATTACTAACAAAGAGACGGCCAACATTATTTTCAAATTTGATTCGATCTTAGAAAATCCCAAAAAAGAACATTCAATTTCATGTCTTTTTGGTCATGTAACGACCAACAAGAATAAAAGAAATCATATATTAATATATTAATTTAAAAGTAAGAGTTACGATAACTAAAAAAATTGATGTCGAAAATAATTAAATCTGATATCATATTAATTTATTAGTCATCAGAAAGTATAAAAGATTTTTTTCCCAACTTTTAATCAATAATAAAATTATTTTATGTTTGATTTTGTTAATTCAATTATTGACTTTTTTCGATACGTGTTTTTATTTTTAATTAAAAGAATAAAATTGAAAGTAAATTTTCAGTTAAGGACAAATGGCAGAGAAAGAATCATCATCGACAACTACGTAAGTGCTGTAACAACAACCCTCTGTGTGTGTGTGTGTGAATTGAGGATTCTTCATATGATTGTTTCAAAGTTTTCTTAGCTAAGCTAAACGAAAGTTTTGTTGTTTGGGACCCAAAAAAAAGAAAATCCTCATTCAGACTGGGTTTCTTGGTTTAGGCTTAATAGTTGAAAACTCGTACCATTCTATGTTTCTTTCTTTTCAGCATTTTGCCAGTTGACTCCCATGACTTCGAGAATAAAATACTAAGCTCTTTTTGCTTACTGATGTTATTGAATTTGGAATTTTGTTTTTGGAAAAGGAAATTTTATTTGCTGATGAAAAGTGAAGAAGAATGAGCCATTATAAATTCAAATCCATCCAAAAATTGCTTATAACCCTAATGCAGAAGAACAACCTTACCTTAATCAACAAACAAATTTGTAAGCATCTGAATCTTACATGACTAAATTACAATGTAAAACATAATTTTCCTCAGTTGCGTAGCAAAAATTTTCGATTGTAAATTTTTGTATCTAAATTTATAAGATTTATAAGATATTATTATATTTAATTTTATTTTCTAATTTACCTGACTTAATATAAATTTATAGCACTAAAACTTTGCGAATACAATCAAACTTGGGTAGTACCGAAAAACCCTAATTTTGTCTCAAAGGGCTTGATGTCGCATCACGCAATTGGTCAAGCACGTATTGGAAGCATTTTTTTTAATACAAAATTCAAATGATCCATCAGTCAACCCACCCAAAAGCAAGTCGAGTTATAGACTATAGTGGTCATAACTGTGGTATTTCTTCTTAAATTATTTCAATATGAGAGAGAGAGAGAGAGAGAGAGAGAGAGAGCTGAAGTGCTAATTTTGAGACAAAATTTTCACCGAGAAAAAAAAAAGTGCTAATGGGCTTGGTGTTTTACATAAGACAATTGTTGTGGCCCACATTGATATGATCGGGCCCATTTGTGGTCGGGCCCATGTTGTGGTTAGTTTCACTAATTGCGCCGTCCGTCACTCCGGTTTTTGGGTCCACACCCTCAAAAATCAAAATCCGACGCTCACTTGAGCCCATGATTTTGGTGATGTTGATACTTTCCGACTCTTTCTTTAAAAATTAGTAGTTGGAAAACTGGATGAACAAAACTGAAACGAGACGGCAGCTAATGCTTGTAAAGTGAAAGACCATGACTGGGCGTGAGATTGTGGTTTGTATATCCTTCTTCCAAATTGCACTTACTCTTTAGATTTTCGGATCTGAGTTCATGAAAATTGCTAGTTAGCTGATCCATCTGTATCAAAGTTGCTAAAATCCTTAATCCTACCTTTATAATATGATCTTATTAAAAGCACACATGTTTATTTTATTTTATTTTTTTTATATCTCAATGCAAATCTAAGAGTTTACTCATGAAAGTAGTCAAGTGGAACCTTTTTCTTTACGACATTACTAGGCTAAGCAGGATTTGGAGGACTCAAGTTATAGAAAGCCACCTTGTCTTTCATTCCATTCAAATTGACCCTCTGTATTAGGAGTGTGGCGGAACTGGACAAGTTTTCTTGTTTGAAAATAGATTTTGATCGACTGGATCAACTTGTTTGATCCCTTGTGGAAGAGGAATTGTTAAAACATGAGTTCAACTTGCCCATGTGCATCTCTGTATGAGCTTAACAAGTGTGATTTGTATATTTGTGATGCAAAAGATCCTTCCTACTGTTAGTCCTCATATGCTGCTGCACTGGTGTAGCAACCTAAAGCAATTTACCTTAAAAGACATTTGCATACGTAAAAGGGGGTTGAGAGCTTGTTGACTGAAAAATGGATTTTCATCTCAATTTGATGTAAGTTCTATGGAACTCTTTAACAAACAAATATCAAGCCCTGACTTTTGCCAAACGTTTCAAGTTCTTCATCAGAGCTATATTTCTAGCTATTGCAGAATCCTTCGATCTTGTGACATGGATTACTTGAACTGTCCAGTAAGTTAGGAGTCTCCTCCATTTAATTTTTATTGTCAGGGCCTTTCTCATTCTGCTGGAAATTTTGGCTCTTTCACCATATGGATCACACCAACGTTGGGCGGCTCCTTGAGAAATGACGCTGACACCTCTTAATCATGTCCGGGTTCAATTTGGCATGACAATGGAAAAAACCAACTATGGGAGATCCCTCCCTTTGAATGGGGCCTGACCGTGGATCAGCCCAAATTTGTCAAGGAAAAGTCTCGGATACTGTACGGTGGTTCCAAACTAGGCATAAAAAAAAAGACTAAACTATATGGATCACTTCTTCTCTGCCTATCATTTGCGTAATGAGGCAAAATGAATACCAACATGCAGTTAGCCTAATGGGATATGGTATTAGATTTTTTAATCAAATTCTCGAGTTCGACTCGTGGATTGACCATGAAAAAAATTACGTTGGGAGGGTAACCGTTTAAATGGGTCACTGCAAGTTCCAAACTAAATTAATTGGAGTATGACTCAAGATACTGGTTGATATAGTATAAAAAAAATGAGGCAAAATGAATTGCTATATATGTCCTCGCAAGCTGATTTCTATTCTTTTCCCCCCTGTGAAGCAACTCTTAATTCACTAACAGTTTCTGAACTAGAATGAATCAGTTACTTGATTTGCAGATGACTAAGGAAATTGATTCCATTGTGCATTCAGACCAAAAGACCATGACTCTTCACTCCCAGTACTGCGTTGGGCCTAATACAAAGGTCTCCTGAGAGCTTACAGCCCCAAATTGGGCCTAGTCAATTTTACGCTGCCCAAACTCTGATTATCATAATGAATAGCCGAACTGGGGATTAGGTATAGGTTAAACTCTGATCATTAGTTGAGTAATCAAAATATGTCCTCTGCAGTCTCGGGGAAGAAAATGTTATATAGAACATTTGGTGTGCCGGTGTTTGGTAAATCCAGACTCCACTTATCTTATGTAAAATCTATTTTGTTTTATTCTAAATAAAGTATATTTTTTTTTAGGAAAAGTAAAATTTTTAGTAACAAAATGTAGAATTTTGTAAATAAAAATTAATTTTTTTCCATAAAATAGATTTAAATTATCATTGTACTGATAATTTTTTAATTGAAAAATTACATTTAATCTTAATTGAATTAATCTTAAATTCTCAAACGGGCAAAAGAAAATTTGCGCCATTGACTAAATTCAAAGTTAGAAAAAGAGTAATTTGCAGTCGCATCAATATGTCCCATACATAATAATTATTTTGCCATCAAAATCAAAATCCCTTGCTTTGTTGTGGTGTGATGGACATAGACCCCACCCACCCTTATATGATAATATTTTGTATACCTATAACGTAACTTCTTTGCCACTAGAATACTTATGCTGCATGTAGAGTACTCCTACTACACTACAAGTCTATGCACTTCCCCTCTCTCTTCCTCATATGTTATGGGTGGTTGGTGCATGGTATTATTATATATGGCATTCAAGTGAGGTTAAGAGGGTCCATGTCAATTGAAAGCTATAGAAAAAAAAAATTAGAATAGGATAGATGAGAGAGAGAGAGAGAGAGAGAGAGAGAGAGAGAGAGAGAGAGAGAAGCGGATGGAGATGTGCGCTTGCCGCTGGGAGTTGGGACTGGCTCTCTCCCTCACGCCATGCCTATTTCACTTTCACTAAAATGAACATTTCCCCCACCTCCCTTATATCCTACTTGTCTCCTCCTTTTTCATCTCTTCTTTCAATTTCCACGTGTGGGGACCTTTTGTCACCATGTAATTTCTCATTCACCTTTTTTCTTACTCTTTTCTTTTTACCACGAAAACATCTCTATAAAATTGCTTGTGATAATATGTATTTTACAAATTCATCGTAGGAATTTTATAAATAATTCTGTCTGGATTAGGGTTTTGATCACGTGAGCCGAATGAACAATCAAAACAACATGAGTGCATAGGACGAGCTGTCCCATGTTTCAAAAGGCTACCCTTCTTTGTAACAAGTGAACACAAACACTGATTCTTTGTGTCATGAGTCCTCCAATGTTTTCAATCAAACCAACCCATCCCCCCCCCAAAGGGGTCCACCTCCATGGAAACATTATTCACCCTAAATTTTCAACCCGTTGGTACGATAAAGTTGATGCCACAGCATAAATTTATAGCACACGGGTCCATTATTATTCCTTGCAAATTTACCTTATTTGACACAACAAGAAAACGAAGTCATGAAATGGAACTTGTTCACCCCCGGATTCGGAATGGATTTGAAATGAAAGATTTTGGGAATGGAAATCATAAACTCATATGTTCACTTGGATTTCAAAAACTCCATAATTTGAAATTTCATATCTATATCTCATTCTCATTATATCAATCCAAACAAATCATATACGTTTTAATTCGATTCTTGATTTTAATTCATTTTAATCAAACACCTCCAAAATTGAAAAAAAGAAATTGATCCTATATGGTCTCCTCAAAATAAATAAATAGAAATTTAGAAAAAAATCCAGTATTTTTGCTTTGTTTACACTTTAATAGTCTTTAAAAATAAAAGTATGCATCATAAAATAAATGGCATCAATAGAACTATTAGTAGAATGTTTAAATTAATTAAAAGGCAAGAAAATTATTTTCTTAATTTTGCCCTCTTCAAACCAAGTTTTGCAATGTCATTTGTTATTTAAAAAATATAGTTCAAACGTCTAGGAACTAAGTTAAATTTTAGAAAAACAATATTTAATTGTAAACTGAGTGAAAAGATATATATATATATATATATATATATATATATATATTTCTAAACTTGTCCAAAATTAAATTATATAGCGTTTGTATCTATGAATGTAAACTAATCTTAAGGTGCACATGTGGTGCACATATATTAAATTCAAATACAAATATATATATATATATATATATATATATAAAAGAGATATATATAAAATAAAAGAAAGAAATTTAATAAAATATATTAGGGTAATGTGGAAAATTTATATTTTAATAAAGATAATATTGACAAAAAATATTCTTCCCCTTACACACCCTTACATAAATGACTACGTGTGTGTGTAGCTATTCTCTTTTCTTGGTTTTATTTATTTATTTATTTTTTGGTGAAACTCTTTTCTTAGTTTTTGTATTGACACGTTTGTAGAAGGTGGCAAGTAGGTTTGATGGTACACACTTTTATAGAAAAATGTTGGTTTGGCCTCACATTTGTGTCCCGAGCTATGTAGGTCTCTTACATAAATGATAAAGAGACAAGATGGCGTTGGGGTTCTGCTCTCTCATGAACTTGTACTCATCCCGAGGCCCCAGCAATCCATCTCCCTAGTTGTGAAAAGTCTCCACCATTCAAATGCTTTTTGTCCCGAAAATATTTTCGTGATTTTGAAAAGTTTCGTAGCTTTTAACCATTCAACAATACAATAAATATAATATATATATATATATATATATAATATGTATATTTTTAATACTTATCGATGATATTTGATTATTTGATTATTTAAACATTTTGATTTTTAATTTAGAAATTAATTCTTTTAATATCTGTAACACCATAAAAAAAAAGAGAAAATTTTAAATTAGGGCTTAAAGCCCTAATTTTCTATCCCCCCCTCTCTCTCTCTCTCTCTCTCTCTCTCCCTCTCTCCCTCTTTCTCTCTTTCTCTTCTCCGCCGCGGCCTCTCTCCCGCCACCGCACGCCGCCCACTGCTCCACCTTTCTCCCGCGATCCCCGCCACTGCAGCGCCTCCTCCCTCCTCACACGAGCGCGCGGTCAGCCAGTGAGCAGCGCCTCACCTCTTGCACAGTGCGCACTCGTGCAATCTCCCGCGAGCAGCACGACACCTAGCGCGGGCCAGCGTGCTACCCCTGCTCGAGCCAACGCGATCTCCCACGAGCCAGCGCGCAAACTAGCACGCGACCCAGCACGAGCCAGCACGAGCCAGCACGCGAGCCAGAGCGAGCCAGCCCGTGCCAGCGCGCGAGCCAGCCCGTGCCAGCGCACGAGCTAGCCCGTGCCAGCGCACGACCCAGCTCGCGGCCCAGCGCTTGCCAGCGCGCGACCCAGTGCAAGCCCTAGCCCGTGAGCGGGCCAGCCCACCGTGGCCCAAGGCCCAGTCCAGCCGCGGCCCATTGCAACCCACGAAGCTGTTGCAGCCAACAAGCCGGGCTGAGAGCCCGTGAGCCACCAACGGGCCAGCCCGCTAACAGCCAGCCCACCGGCCCGCGAGCCCGTGACGGCCCGCGAGCCCGCGACCGGCTTTCCCCTTCGAGAGCTTACCTGCATCTTTTGTACTGCAGGTAACGACTATATTTGGTTGAAATTCTAGGGTTTGGTGTTAAAAATTTAGTTGTTTCTAATATAATTGAAATTTGGAAATATTACAGATTTTAGACCAATCCGACGGGCGAACGACAGCTAGGTCTGAAACCCGAGGAACTCTAGGTGAGAGAAATACACTCACTTCACAGTGTGAATAAATTTTCCCTTATTAGGGTTTTATATGATATAAGAATTTGATAATTTAATGAGATTTGTCTTTTGGAGAGTCGTTGAAAAGTAGGGAGTGACCACCCTCCCTAAATAGGTGAGTGAGACTTTAATCTCTTGCATAAAATAGTAAAACGTGTTTTCTGTCGTGTTTTCGATAAAACATACTTTGATATGCATTCGTTTACGTATGATATTGAATTTCAAAACTGTTTTGTGATTATTGGAGTGTCTTGAATTATATTTACAATGACTATGCATCCATGGTTTGAAATGAAATAATAATTGTGCCATTATTTGAAAATGTATAAATTTTATTTTATACCCTTGCATTGATATGCTGTTTTGAAATGAATTGAAGAGACGTATTGGCACGCAAATTTAAAATGTTTTTGATGAACTACGTGGGTTGGATGCCCACTAGTTATGTGATGGTGTGGTGATACTTGTGGGACGTTGTGCCCTGGGACATTGTGCCCTTGTGATACTATGGGACGTTGTGCCCTTGTGATACTATGATGATTCCGTAGCTACGAGGGGCGTTTGTAGAGGCACGGGTTGCCCGGATACGCTTTTGCAGGAGGTATCCGCAAACGTCATTTATTCTAAAGGCTATAGGCGCGGCCGGTTGAACCCACGTAGGGGGAGGACGTGTGTGACGCCATCGTCTAGCACCGGGCGGGGTCCTATACACGTTGATGAGTTTGCCCCAGTGAACTCATGGCCAACGTCGGGGTAGAGAGCGTTTCAAAGTCTATGCATAATAAAACCCCCGATGCGCCTGTTCTTGGTCGCGGTTGACCTTTGCCAGGACTATTTTGGCTCGCTCTGACATTACTTGATTTTAAATGGATGCATACATGCTTACTATCGCGTATTTGATTAAATGATTTCAAATTGATAAATATATCATGTTTTGCTGCGAAATGTAAATTTTTGTTTCAAATGATATTATTTGACACTTCAATTGTCCACTTATACTATTTATGCTTGATATTACCCCCCTCACTCACTGAGTATCTTCCCATGATACTCACCCCTCTCTTTTCCCTTCTTAGAAGGGTTGATTGTGATAGAGCGGCGTTACAGGCCCTAGAGCGGATTTGTGTTTTGACGGTAAGATTTACTTCTAATTTAGTTTCGACCCTGCGAGATTTTGACATTGAGATCCGTAGTTGGCCATGTACTTATTTTGGGATGACTGTATAGTTTAACTCTCATATTTCATTTGCATTGAGGCGATTATACGTATTTGAACGTTACTTGAGAAATGTGATATATATTGTATAAACTTAGATCCGCTCGGTATAGCGGCTGCTCATGCTCTAGTTGGGCATGACAGTAGAGGTCTGTGGCTAGAACTGCTAGAAACTTGTAGTCTTGCGTTGTTCTGGATGCTGGCGGTGGTGTTTATTGATTTTGGAGAGGCCGGGATGACCATTTATTTAAATTATAGATTGATTTTAATTATATAGGTTTAATTGTACACGAGAAACCTCCGATTTATGGGGAGATTCTACCCGATTTTCTGTAAAAATACAGCCGGCATCCTAGGGCAACGGGCGGCTGTTCACGATCCCGGTTTGGGGCGTTACAATATCTATTTTTTATTTTTAAATATAACACTGATAAATAAAAAATAAAATAAAATAAAATAAAACACAAAAGTAAAAGATTTGATCCGCGCCGCCACCACCACCACCACCACTCCCTTTTTGTCTTTCCTTCTCTCCGTTCTCTTTTCCTCCCTGGTTCATCCAAGGGCTCCACACTTCATATTTCTTTTTTCTTCCTCTCTTTCACTCTCTTATTTCACTCACTCCCTTCCTTTCTCTAAACTACC
This sequence comes from Dillenia suffruticosa, assembly GCA_033439265.1. Lineage (NCBI taxonomy): Eukaryota > Viridiplantae > Streptophyta > Magnoliopsida > Dilleniales > Dilleniaceae > Dillenia > Dillenia suffruticosa. The sequence continues at coordinate 17,320,115 of JAVTVX010000001.1, forward strand.
AACAAATCCACAATTGAGATTTTCAAAACTCCCAACCAAAACTATTGGAGGATAAATTTAGTGAAATAAGTGAATTTTTTAGAGAAAGAAAAAATTAAAATTTTAATATAATTCAACAAGCGATAAAATTGATAATTCTAATAGATATAATTTTTCTCTATTAACTTACGATTGAGTTGTTCTTACATAAAATTATAATTTATGTTGAAATTTTGAATTTTATAGAGATGACAAGTTTAACGTTTTGATGTAACCTTACTTGAGAACGAAATTGATAACTCCATTTAAGATAATTTTCTCATCTTAACTAAATTTAAGTTATTTTATCATATTTTTGAGTTATTATGTTGAGATTTGAAAGATTTAGATTATAGATTTTGTATAAAGATTAAATTGAAGAAAATATTGAATAGAAAATTGTTTCCCTAAATCTATTATATTTATTAGCATGATTTGAATATAGATTTGATGATATCGGAAATCTAAGATTAGAAAAATTTAGGAGAAAATTAATTAATCCCAAATTCGATTTATAATTAACAGTAAAATGATATTTATTGTTTTAAGTTGAGCCCATTGAAAGTTTGGAAGAAATTAATTTAGACTTGAATTGTAAATTGGAAGTATTAACTCTCCCAAAAGATAACTGAATTATATATTATGTTTTAAATGAGTAAAATTATTTACTTAATTTTTAAAATAATTTTAAAATGAGTTTTGAAATGTTTTGTGTATATGGTATATCCCTATACATAAATTCAATATAGTTATACATCTAAATTATTGTAAATGAATAATATGCCATATTTTATGTGATGTATTGAGTATAACTTGACTTATAAATAGTTAAATTAAATTTTGGTAAATTTTTTTTGCATTGGTTAAATATAAAATAGTGTATTTATTGGTTTGTGGTGTGAGTTTGAACCCCTATTAGTGGCTATAGTTATTCTTTACCACGGATGGCCCAATAGGACAATATGGAAAGGGTTTTATTAGATGGGGAGGACGTCAAGTCCGGGATGCCTCTTTTGTCTCATTGGACTAACTTGATTGCACCATCAAGGAGGTCCTGAACTAATGTTAGCGTTAGGGGCATTAGATAAATGTGAAATATATGAAAACTTATTGGCGGATTCGCCTTTGGTCACAGTAGACCATTGTTAGACAAAGTATTTTTGACAATCTTTATTCATTCTTTAAAAACTATGATATGAGTTGGATGCATAAACTTGTTTTATTGTGATATATGAATTTCGTCGGACAATCTTGATATTTATACAGAATATTTATGAAATTGAATATAATGAAAATGATTTTCTTTGAAATATTATTTGACATATCCACATACACCCTTTATTCATTACATAATATATTATTTCACTCACTGAGTATTGGTTATACTCATTTCTTTCATTTCATTTACCCGTATTCCGAGATAATGTGGTGGTTGTCGTATGCTCGATATGAGAGTTGTGGCTTGACAATTTTGTTAGTATTAGAGTTTAGACTCTTGTTTTGTAAAACTTTGAGAGGTTTTTCAAATATTCTCAAATATTTTCAAAAGTTTTCAATTAAGTTTAGGTGCTCAAAGTGTTTCCAAAGAGTATTTAAAGTACCTCCTATAGATTCTAGAAAGTTGAGTTTATTTTTAAGGAATTAGATATTTAGTTCTTCACCTAAACTTATGTACTAAATACATTTTTTTTTCTTTTGTTTTTTTTTTTGTAGAACTATGTCTTCTCGAATAAGAATGTGGAATTCTAATGAGATTCCTCCTACTCCACGTCATCAATACGAAACCGCATCATCTTCACATGTGTCTTCTCTGGTTTCTACACATATGTTACCTCCAACCAAAATTCTAACACTGCCACTAGATGCCCTTCGGCAATGGATGGAGTGATGGAAAACAAATGGTGTTCATTTACAAGCACAACCTCAAGCACCAATACCGCCTCCGCCTACTTTGCTCGTCCCACCAACCCCTTCGATGGCACTAGTGGCCCCTCCTACTTCCATTGCTACACCGGCTACCTGATCAACTATTGAGTTGTCTAAGCTGCTCAAAGAGGCTCGACAATTGGGATGTAGTACTTTCTCAGGAACTTGTGATGCCATGGTGGCCAAGAGTTAGATCAATAGAGTCCGAGAAGTGGTGGTTAACATGGGGCAGGCTTGATGATGAGAGGAAGCTTATAGTGGCTGTGAAGCTCTTCGATGAAGATGCCCGTATATGATGAGATAATTTGATAAAGAGATTTCCAGCACCAATTACTTGGAGTGAATGCCTTTAGGAATTTGATAAGAAATATTATACTCAGTTTCATCGTGACTTAAAGAGGAATGAGTTTCTCCATCTCCGCCAAGGCAACAGGACGGTGGCGAAATGCGAGACTGAGTTGAAGAGACTGTCATCCTTTGATCTGGATATGGCTTCCAAGGAGATGTTAGATTTAAGTTCGAGAATAGATTGAACTTGAACATTCGAGAGAAGATGTTGGTGACGAAGGTCCATTCATTCTAAGATATTGGAGTTGGTCTTGAGGGCCAAGCAAATTGTAGAAGAAAGGAGGAAGGTAAGAGATGGTCAAGAAAAGAAGAAGAAGTCCAGATTTGCATTGGGGCAAAGCTCTAAGAAGAGTAGGAGCTTGGGCTCTTATGGTGGCACCTCCATCCCTAGATCCGTTGGCTTTCCACAAGGCCAACGACATCCTCAATTTGGTGCTTCCATTGTTAGTGTTGTTTTCAAAAGTAAGTTGGTGGTGAGTAAGAAGGATCTTTGCCCAAATTATAAGAAGTTTTACTTCAGGTTTTGTAGGGAGCCGCGGAGACGTTATCAATGTGGGAAGAAATGACACTTTCGCAACAATTGTCCAAAATTTAAGAATGAGAGGACAAAGAAGCCAACGTGGTTGAGACCAACCTAACGGATCTAGGGGTGGTCAAACTAATACCCCTACTCATTCATCAAATTGTACTCCACATACGGAGATCGGGAGTGACACGGTGACCGTTTCTCCCTAACATTCTCAATCAAAAACTCAGATGAGAATTTATGCCATTACAAATGAGGAAGTTCATGCCAACCCGAACATGGTTATAGGTATCTCCCCCGAATCGTTTCCTTGGTTATGTGAAAGTGATGATCTAAGTCTCATATGATTGATGATGATTAAGTTAGGGATATGCCATTGAATAGCTAACCCGTAGAAGTTTTTGAGTGGGTGTTACTTGATGAGTGATTACTCGACAATGATCGAGAATCCATTTTTAGTCGTGGCTATTTTGGGGATAAAGGGTAATAAATCCTACAGATCTATCATAACCTTTAAGTCTAGAACCATAAATTCTGAAATCTTATGTATATACATACATGTGATTAGTATGGTGGTAAAAATCATATTTAGAAGTAGGAATCCTAATTGTAGGAAAACATATGATGTGTTTATGATTGTGAGATGTAATGCCATGATATGGGGGGTCATCTATAGAGTATATATTTTGAAAATTAACTAATTATACTTGTTTGATAATTTACATTAAATAGGTATGATGAAAATTTTTGATATTTGTGTGCTTATTGTTTCGGGTTTTAATAATTCATTTGCGAATATGGGGTTTGCTAAGTATGCCAATAGACTCTTGAGTCCCCTTGATGTAGAATTATTGGTGATCACTCCATTAGATGAGCAGTTAGTTAGAAACATGGTATACAAAGTCTGTGACATGATGATTGGAGAGACAACTCTCGACGTGGATTTGATTCTATTAGAAATGAGAAATTTTGATGTTATACAATGTAACACCAAATAAAAAAAAAAAAAAAACAGGATTGGAGACGGAGCGTTTTGGGGCAAAACGCTACGTCCCCAATTTGGGGATTAGGGTTAAAACCCTAACCCCCTTCTCTCCTCTCTCTCTCTCTCTCTCTCCCGACCTTTTATCTCCTACCGTGGCGCCGCCCTCCTTCGCCGCGTGTTCCACCGCCGCCCCCGCTACGACCGCCATCGCCACCTTCTTCTTCTCCTCCTCCTCATTCTTCTTCTTCTTCCTTTCCCTCTCGGTTTCTCTCTCTATCTCACTGTTTCTCTCTCTCTCGCGATCTCCAGTGATCGCTCTCTCTTCGCCTCGCCTTCCTCCGCCGCGAGCCTCCGTGAGCACCGCCTTCTGTCACAGCTCAAGCCCGCAGCGCAATCCCCCAGCTCGTAGTGCAATCCCCCAGCCCACAGCGCGAGCCAAGCCCCGAGCAGGACCTAGCCCGCAGCGCGAGCCCAGGCCGGGAGCAGGACCCAGCCCACAGCTCGAGCCCAAGCCGCGAGCATGCGAGCGCGCGCGGCCCAGCGTGCACGGGCGCTCGGCCCAGCGCACGGGCGCGCAACAGCGCACGCGAGCCGGCGTACGAGCGTGCACCAGCACAGCGCACCAGCGCATGGGCGAGCACCAGCCCGCAGGCCCATCAGCCGCAGGCTCATCAACTGCAGGCCCATCGGCCCGCCAGTCGCAGGCCCATCACCTGCAGGCCCGCCAGCCCGCAGGCCCATCAGCCAGAGGCCCACCAGCCCGCAGGCCTGCCAGCCTGTAGGCCTACCGGCCGTAGGCCCATCAGCCCGCTAGCCCGTCAGCCCACTGGCCCGCTGACCCGTGACAGCCAACGAACCTCCACGTAGGTAAATGACTTAATGTTTTGCTTCTGATCTAAGTGTTTAGATCTAACAAATAAATGTTGTTTTGATAGGAAATCCTACAAACTTTGGAGTGACCGAAGCGACTTTCGGACGAGACTCAGCGCTTCGAGAAAACTCTAGGTGAGGAGATTTAGGCTCTAATTGATAAATTGGATGAATCTAGGATTGAATCTAAGATGAAAGGTTCTGTATATGTTTAGAATGTAAGTGGAATGCGAATAGAATACAATTTCTGAAATGATTATATATGACTTTGAAAGTTAAGTATAGAATGTTACAGATGATCTGATACGAAAGAAGCGTATTATAGAATCACAATATCATATCGAGTGAATTCGAATAGTTTCCTTAGAGTTAAACTTTGAAATATGCATGAAAGTATCTGGGTTGTAGGGTTGGATTGAAATGAGTCGTAAAGTGGAGGATATTATATATTTTATGTCTTTCGGATAAACCCTAAAGCTGCTTGAGAAATTGATGTTCAATTTTGATAATCTGATTAGGTTGATCTTTTTTGGAGAATCGAGGAATCAGATTTGATTTGGCTTTGAAAATAGGGAGTGACCACCCTCCCTAAAATTGTGAGTGAGATTTTGACATTCGCTATTGATTGAAAACCATATTTCAAAAATACTTTTAAATGACATGTTTCTGCAAATGTATGATTGTTAGAATTTTTGAATATTTGATGAAATGTTTTGTGACACTTGGAGTGTCTTAATTTCTGACTTTATCGATATGCATCCATGAGTTCTGATAATTGAATATTGTGCCACATTTTTGACATATTGATATGCTTTAATGTTTCTATTGCATTGACACATGGTTTTAAATGGATTTACTTACATATTTGTGCTGTATGCTCGGCCGACGTTATGATATTATGCATGAGCTATATGCCCGGCCAACATGGTGATGGGATGAATGGGGCTACGTGCCCGGCCGATATGATATTGTGATCCGTAGTTACGAAAGACATCTGGTAGAGGCACCTCTTGTGCCCAGATACGTTTCGGCCGAAGATATCCGTCAGATCGTCATGTGTATGGGTGTCCCAGGTTGACCCTCATCAGAGAGGACGTTGAGTACGACTCCGTCTAGCACCAGGCGGGGGCACCATACACGGCCGACTAGTTATATGTACATTATGATTATTTACAGGCTAGTTGGGATAGTTTGTGGCCAATATTGGGGTGGAGAGCCATTATTTAATACTTGCATTTAGAAAAACCCCCAATGCGACGTTCTTGGTCGAGGTAGACCATTGCCGGGAATATTTCATTGGCCGGCTCTTCATGACATTGATGTAAATATTGGATGCATATCTTGCCTTCTGATGTGTGCGTATGATATATGATTTTGAAATAACATGATTGGTTTGCACACTGTGGATACTTTTTTTATCTTATGCTTTGACACTCTAAGTTTACCCTCGATATTGATAGTATGATGTCAATCCCCTCACTTACTGAGTATCCTCCCATAGATACTCACCCATCGCTTTCTTTCCCACAGGATAAGTGTTGGACCGAGGAGATATCACTGGGTTTGGGTATGGTTATTTTCTATCTTTTTCGCTACGATGATTGGTGATATTATTATGTATTGAAAATTTTAGTTTGACCAATATATTTATCAAGTTTTTTGGATGACTGTATAAATTATGGATATTTATTCGTGAAACTCTCGTATTGATTTATTTCATTGCATTGAGGCATTTGTGAAAATAAATAAAAAAAATAACTTGGGAATTTATTTTATACATGCGTTGAATTTAGGTCCGCTCGGTGTGGCGGCTGTTCATGCTTTTGTTGGAAATGACAGTAAAGGTCTGTTACTAGGACTGCTAGAAACTTTATACCGTTGTGTTGTTTTGGATGTTGGCTATGGTATTTTTTGATTTTGGAGAGGTCGAGATGACCAATTGTTTTTTTTACAGGATAAATGTCATATACATGTGAAATTGTACATGGAAAACCTCCAATTTATGGGGAGGTTTTGTCTGATTTTCTGTAAAAATACAGCGGCATCTAGGGACAACGGGCGGCTGTTCACGATCCCGGTTCGGGGCATGACAGTTCGGTTGGTATCAGAGCTCTTGGTTTTAGAACTATGTTTTATAAAATGATTTGAAAACATTCCCAAATAACTTGGTTTTAAAAGTTCTCAATGCATTGAGAGTTTCACACAGTCAAAGTCCCATACATGGTTTTCGGCATATGAGTTATTCATTTAGGGGGTTAGATACGATTCATATCTAACCTAGTATGTCATTTTTATTAAATTCTTAGACCCAAGACTTCATTTATTTTAAGAGGTTAGTTGCTATGTAACTAACCCTGATTTTTAAATCTCGACAAGCTATAACATTATATCTAATGATATTTTTCCCTTACAGAATTATGCCGCCTAGACGCGGTAGGAGAGCAGGACGCGGAGCTAGACCCGCGCTGCCCACGACCCCTCACGTGCCTGACCCTCCGAGGGAGCCTGAGACCCTTGGAGTGCCCGAGGCTGCTTTCTCTACACGGGCACCCCCTGCAGCGCTTACTCAACCGGCTGCTCCTGCCGAGATTCCACCACCGTCCCTTAAGGCGTTTAGGCAGGTGTACGAGTGGTACACCTCCCACGGGATTCAGATGCCACCCCCACCACCACCACCGACGGCCGCACCGACTTCTACGGCCGTACCACCTTCTGTTGTACCAGATTAGCCACCAGTTGCTGATCCTTCTATTGTGTCGGGACCTAGCGACACTACCTCCTCCACCTTGAGACGTATTCACGAGCTCACCCAACTGGTGAAGGAGGCGAGGCAGTTAGGCTACACAGAGTTTGCAGGGACGGGTGATCCCACTCCAGCGAAGCACTGGATCAACCGTACCCATAGAATTTTGACTGATTTGGGGTTGGGCGAGAACTACTGGCTTCGGATAGCAGAGAGACTTTTAGATGGTGACGCCTTCACTTGGTGGGAGGCGATTTGTGATGATGCTACCGAGCCGCTGCGATGGGAGGACTTCCTACGGGAGTTCGATCGCAGGTACTTCTCTGAGCTCCAGCAGGACCGCAAGGGGCAGAGTTTCTGCACTTGCGGAAGGGAGCCAGGACAGTGACAGAGTATGAGATGGAGTTGAGGCGACTAACTGCTTTTGTTCCAGACTTAGCGACTCCGACGCAGCTGCGGTTCAAGTTTGAGGATGGCCTCAACTTGAACATCAGGAGGTATATGACAGTGTCCCCTAGTTTCTCCTTTGCGGAGATTGTGGACTCAGAACTTAGGGCGGAGGAGATCGTCCGTGCTGAGGGCAAACAGCGGGAGAACAGGGAGTAAAAGAAGAGATCAGGGGCTTCTTCGAACCAGGGCTCGAAGAAGGGTAGGACTTCAGGGTACCAGGGAGGCTCCTCTCAATCGAGACAGGCACTTACTGGGCAGGAATCAGAATCCCAGGAGTACAGGGCACCGGCCCCTAGTGCCACTACTCAAATTTCAGATCAATGGCACCCCTTTTGTCGCCGATGTGGTAGACACCACCCTTTTGGAGAGTGTATGATGCCCATTACATGCTTCCGGTGTGGGAAACAAGGGCACATCAGGAGCGTCTGCCCTGAGTTGGGATTTGGAGGTCACATAGCTACTGGACACTCGAGTGTTTCCCGGGGAGGACAGTAGGGAGCGCCTGCGCATTCGAGTCACACCGCTCCTCGGACGGTAGCAGGGAGCAACCCGGTGCCAAGACCATCACGACAGCAGCAGAGAACACAGGCCCGTGTATATGCGATGACGCAGGAGGATGCTAAGGTGAGTCCTAACGAGATTTTTGGTGTTCCTCCTACTAATCCCCATGTTTAGAGATATCCATGTATTTTTTTTTTAGAACCATCACTAGTTAAAGCCGTAAATGCTTAACTATGTTGGTTTGTACATACATTTTGATATATATATATATATATCTATGTGAGCACATATTTTCCTCCATATTTATCAACTAATCTTTTATTTCCTCACATTGGAGTTATAAAAATATGGAAAGTTGACGCTCGGGTCCTTATTAACATCGGGACAAATCATTCGTATGTGAGAGTGTCTTTTGCCCACAGATTGGGTAAGCCTCTGTTACCACCTGATGAGGAGACAATACCCCCACTTATGTACTGAATAGTTTCCCTCTAGTTTCGAGAACGAAACTTGTTTTTAGGGGATTAGAAAATGTAACACCAAAAAAAAAAAAAAAAAAAACAGGATTGGAGACGCAGCGTTTTGGGGCAAAACGCTGCATCCCCAATTTGGGGATTAGGGTTAAAACCCTAACCCCCTTCTCTCCTCTCTCTCTTTCTCTCTCTCTCTCTCTCTCTCTCTCCCTCTCTCCCGACTTTTCATCTCCCACCGCGGCGCCGCCCTCCTTCGCTGCGTGTTCCGCCGCCGCCGCCGCTGCCACCGCCATCCCCACCTTCTTCTCCTTCTTCTTCTTCTTCTTCTTCTTCTTCTTCTTCTTCTTCTTCTTCTTCTTCTTCTTCTTCTTCTTCTTCTTCTTCTTCTTCTTCTTCTTCTTCTTCTTCTTCTTCTTCTTCTTCTTCTTCCTTTCCCTCTCGGTTTCTCTCTCTATCTCACTGTTTCTCTCTCTCTCGCGATCTCCCGCGATCGCTCTCTCTCCTCCTCGCCTTCCTCCGCTGCGAGCCTCCGCGAGCACCACCTTCCGCCATAGCTCGAGCCCGCAGCGTGATCCTACAGCTCGAGCCCGCAGCGCGATCCCCCAGCTCGCAGCGCGATCCTCCAGCCCACAGCGCCAGCCAGGCCTCGAGCAGGACCCAGCTCGCAGCGCGAGCCCAGGCCGCGAGCAGGACCCAGCCCACAGCGCAAGCCCAGGCCGCGAGTAGGCGAGCCAGTGCACAAGTGCGCACGGCCCAGCGCAAAAGCGCGCACGACCTAACGTGCACGGGTGCGCGGCCCAGCGCATGAGCGTGTACGGGAGTGCTGCCCAGCGCACGGGCGCGCAGTAGCGCACGGGCGCGCAGTAGCGCACGGGCACGCAGTAGCGCACGGGCGCACGAGCCGGCTCAAGAGCGCGCACCAGCACAGTGCACTAGCGCACGGGCGAGCACCAGCCCGCAGGCCTATCAGCCGCAAGCCCATCAGCTGCAGGCCCATCGGCCCGCCAGTCGCAGGCCCATCACCTGTAGGCCCGCCAGCCCGCAGACCCATTAGCCAGAGGCCCACCAGCCCGCAGGCCTGGCAGCTTGCAGGCCCACTGGCCGTTGGCCCATCAGCCCGCTAGCCCGTCAGCCTACTGGCCCGTTGACCCGTGACAGCCCACGAACCTCCACGTAGGTAAATGACTTAGTGTTTTGCTTCTGATCTAAGTGTTTAGATCTAACAAATAAATCTTGTTTTGATAGAAAATCCTACAGACTTTGGAGTGACCGAAGCGACTTTCGGATGAGACTCGGCGCTTCGAGAAAACCCTAGATGAGGAGATTTCGGCTCTAATTGATAAATTGAATGAATTTAGGATTAAATCTAAGATGAAAGGTTCTGTATATGTTTAGAATGTAAGTGGAATGCGAATAGAATACAATTTCTGAAATGATTATATATGACTTTGAAAGTTAAGTATAGAATGTTATAAAAATTAAATGATCTGATACGAAAGAAGCGTATTATAGAATCACAATATCATGTCGAGTGAATTCGAATAGTTTCTTTAGAGTTAAACTTTGAAAGTATCTGGGTTGTAGGGTTGGATTGAAATGAGCCGTAAAGTAGAGGATATTATACATTTCATGTCTTTCGGATAAACCCTAAAAATACTTGAGAAATTGATGTTCAATTTTGATAATTTGATTAGGTTGATCTTTTTTGGAGAATCGAGAAATCAGATTTGATTTGGTTTTGAAAATAGGGAGTGACCACCCTCCTTAAAACTGTGAGTGAGACTTTGACATTCACTATTGATTGAAAACCATATTTCAAAAATACTTTTAAATGACATGTTTCTGTAAATGTATGATTGTTAGAATTTTCGAATATTTGATGAAATGTTTTGTGACCCTTAGAGTATCTTAATTTCTGACTTTATTGATATGCATCCATGAGTTTTGATAATTGAATATTGTGTCACATTTTCGACATATTGATATGCTTTAATATTTCTACTGCATTGGTACATGGTTTTAAATGGATTTACTAACATATTTGGGCTGTATGCCCGGTCGACGTTATAATATTATGCATGGGGCTATATGCCCGGCCGACATGGTGATAGGATGCATAGGGCTACGTGTCCGGTCGACATGATATTGTGATCTGTAGCTACAAAGGACATCTGGTAGAGGCACCCCTTGTGCCCGGATACACTTCGGCCGGAGGTATTCGTCAGATCGTCATGTGTATGGGTGTCCCAGGCTGACCCTCATCGGAGAGGACGTTGAGTACGGCTCCGTGGCCAAAAATACTTTTAAATGACATGTTTCTGTAAATGTATGATTGTTAGAATTTTCGAATATTTGATGAAATGTTTTGTGACCCTTAGAGTATCTTAATTTCTGACTTTATTGATATGCATCCATGAGTTTTGATAATTGAATATTGTGTCACATTTTCGACATATTGATATGCTTTAATATTTCTACTGCATTGGTACATGGTTTTAAATGGATTTACTAACATATTTGGGCTGTATGCCCGGTCGACGTTATAATATTATGCATGGGGCTATATGCCCGGCCGACATGGTGATAGGATGCATAGGGCTACGTGTCCGGTCGACATGATATTGTGATCTGTAGCTACAAAGGACATCTGGTAGAGGCACCCCTTGTGCCCGGATACACTTCGGCCGGAGGTATTCGTCAGATCGTCATGTGTATGGGTGTCCCAGGCTGACCCTCATCGGAGAGGACGTTGAGTACGGCTCCGTGGCCAATATTGGGGTAGAGAGCCATTATTTAATACTTGCATTTGGAAAAACCCCCAATACGCCGTTCTTGGTCGAGGTAGACCATTGCCGGGAATATTTCATTGGCCGGCTCTTCATGACATTGATGTAAATATTGGATGCATATCTTGCCTTCTGATGCGTGCGTATGATATATGATTTTGAAATAACATGATTGGTTTACACACTGTAGATACTTTTTTTATCTTATACTTTGACACTCCAAGTTCACCATCGATATTGATAGTATGATGTCAATCCCCTCACTTACTGAGTATCCTCCCATAGATACTCACCCCTCGCTTTCTTTCCTACAGGATAAGTGTTGGACCGAGAAGATATCACTGGGTTTGGGTATGGTTATTTTCTATCTCTTCCGCTACGATGATTGGTGATATTATTATATATTGGAGATTTTAGTTTGATCAATATATTTATCAAGTTTTTGGGATGATTGTATAAATTATGAACATTTAGTCGTAAAACTCTCGTATTGATTTATTTCATTGTATTGAGACATTTGTGAAAATAAATAAAAAAAAATAACTTGGGAATTTATTTTATACATACGTTGAATTTAGGTCCGCTCGGTGTGGCGGCTACTCATGCTTTTGTTGGGCATGACAGTAGAGGTCTGTTGCTATGACTGCTAGAAACTTTATAGCCTTGCGTTGTTCTGGATGTTGGTTATGGTATTTGTTGATTTTGGAGAGGTCGGGATGACCAATTGTTTATTTTTACAGGATAAATGTCATATACAGGTGAAATTGTATATGGAAAATTTTTGATTTATGGGGTGTTTCTGTCCGATTTTCTATAAAAATATAGTCGGCATCCAGGGACAACGGGCGGCTGTTCACGATCCTGATTCGGGGCGTGACATACTAGGTATGGATTGGTTATACATTCATAGAGTTTTAGTGGATTATTTTACTGAGGAGGTGGAGTTCCTAAATCATGGTGTTTCTTGGTTGTGTTTACCAGTGAGTGATGGATTCTGCCGAGCTATATAATTTCGACAATTGAAGCAAGAAAGCTAGTATATAATTGATGTGAAGCATACCTTGCACACATCATTGACACCATAGTTGAGCGTCTTAATTTGAAGGATGTTTCAATGGTCAATGAGTTCCCAAATATCTTTCTGAAGGAGTTGCCCGATTTGCCTCCAATCTAGTAGTTTAAATTTGCCATTGATTTAACTCCCGACACTGCACTGATCTCCATATAGGATGACACCTACGGAGTTGAAGGAGTTGAAGGTCTAGCTCCAAGAATTGTTAGATAAGGGGTTTATTCGACCAAATACTTTACCTTGAGGTACTATGGTTTTATTCGTGAAGAAGAAAGATGGTACTCTCTGGTTGTGTATCGACTACCGATAGCTAAACAAGGTGACCGTCAAGAACAAATACCCTTTTCCGAAAATTAATGATTTGTTTGATCAATTTCAAGGGGTTTCAGTGTTCTCGAAAATAGATTTGAGATCTGAGTACAATCAATTGAGGATAAAAGATGGTGATATTCACAACACCGCCATAATATGGTCACTATAAGTTTATGGTAATATTTTTTGGGTTGACAAATGCTTCTGCAGTCTTCATGGACTTAATAAATAAGGTGGTTCACTCTTATTTAGATAAATTTGTCATTGTGTTCATAGATGATCTTTTAGTATATTCAAAAGGTGATAAGAAACATTCAGAACATTTTTGGGTTGTATTTTAAACTTTTCGAGAGAAGCAACTTTATAACAAGTTCTCCAAGTATGAGTTTTGGTTGAGGGAGATTGGTTTCTTAGGGCATATAGTGTCTAGAGATGAAATCTTTGTAAACCCAAAAAATGTAGAGGCAATCTTGAAATGGGAGCAATCAAAGAAAATCATCGAGGTAAGAAGTTTGCTTAGATTAGTGGGGTATTATCAGAGATTTGTAGAGAGGTTCTCCAAGATCGCAACTCCATTATCTAACTTGACTCAAAAGAAAGTCAAATTTAAGTGGGATGACAAGTACGAGAGTAGCTTCAAAGAACTCAATTGGAGGTTGACATTTGCTCCCATCCTTGCTTCCCCTACCAGCAACGATGATTATGTTGTCTTTAGTGATGCTAGCAAACAAGGTTTGGGATGTGTTTTGATACAAGAAAATAGAGTGATTGCTTATATCTCTCCCCAATTAAAGAAACATGAGTTGAACTATTCCATTCATAATCTAGAGTTGGTTGCTATCGTTTTCTCGTTGAAGATATGGTGACGTTACTTGTATGGGCTACGTATAAGATGTACATTGACTACAAAAACCTCAAATACTTACTCACTCAAAAGGAACTAAATTTAAGGTATAAGAGGTGGCTAGAATTGATGAAAGACTATGACTTAAAGATAGATTACTACTCGGGTAAAGCAATTATGGTCGCGGACTCTTTAAGCCTTCTTCGTTATATCATGGGAGTTCTTATCTCTCATATTTGGTAGGATTCCAAATACTTGGTGTTGGTTTGGCCACTGATATGCATGGTGCACTTTTGACCAAGTTTGAGGTAAGGCCTACCTTGGTAGACTGTATTCGAGAGCTTTAGGCAACCGATGATCAATTGAAAGGTATAGTTGAGAAGTTTCATAAGGATAAAGGTGGTGAATTTTATATTTGGGAGGATAACATGGTGATATATGGGAAACAGATTTGTATTCCCGAGAATGATGATATTCGGAGGGCTATACTTGAAGAGCCACACTCATTAGTTTATGCAATGCATTCGGGGAGTACAAAGATATATCGGACCATCAAGGAGAGTTATTGATGGTCGGAGTTGAAACGGAGATAGTTAAGTTTGTGGTTAAATGCCTTGTGTGCAAACAAGTCAAAGCCTAGTATTAGAAGCTAGCTGACATCCATTAACCTTTATTGATTCTCGAATGGAAGTGAAAACATATTATTATAGATTTCGTAGCTGGTTTGCCAAATACCCTAAGTTAACATGATGCCATTTGGGTAATTGTGAACCGGCTTACTTAATCAGCTCACTTCTTGCCGATTCAAAATACCTACTTTTTGGACAAATTAGCCAAATTCTACATTGATGAGATCGTGAGACTCCATGGTATTCTGGTGTTTATTGTGTCGGACCGTGATCCTAAATTCACCTCATGGTTTTGGCCTAAATTGCAAGAGTTCTTAGGGACTAGTTTGAAGTTTAGCACAGTCTTCCATCTCCAAACCGATGGATAATCGGAGCACACAATCCAAACCTTCAAAGACACGCTTGGAGCCTGTGTGATAGACTTCCAAGTTGGGATAAGTACTTCCTATTGATCGAGTTTGCATACAACAATAGCTTTCAAGATAGCATTGAGATGCCACTCTACAAGGTTCTATACGGGAGGAAATGTAAAATTCCATTGTGTTGGAATGAGGTTGGCGAGAGAAAGATAGAAAATGTGGAATTGAATGAGGCTAGCATAGAGAAAGTAAAAATAATCTGAGAAAGAATGAAGCTGCCCAAGAACTACAAAAGAGTGACGCTGATAAGAGGAGATGACCTTTTAATTCAAAGTAGGGGACATGATATTTTTGTAGATCTCACCTTGGAAGAGAGTAATCCGATTTCGAAAAATAGGAAAGTTGAATTCCTCCTACATTTCAAGATTCTCAAGAGAATAGGAAAAGTGACATATTGGTTAGAATTGTCTCCGTATTTGGAGAAAAACTACTATATATTCCATGTTGCTAAAGAAATATTTATCAGATTTTTCGCATGTTTTAGAGACTCTATTGATCGAATTAAGAGAAGATTGAGATTCAAAGTTTGACCCAGCTATTCTTGATTGGCAAATCAAAAGGTTGCGGAATAAACAAATCTCTATTGTTAAGATCCAATGGAAAAATGATCGAGTTGAAGAAGAGATTTGGAAGCCCGAAGATAATATGAAAAAGTAATACCTACATCTTTTTGAGATATGATTTTGTTTTTAAATTTTGAGAATAAAATTTATTTTTAGGGATTAAGAAATTGTAATACCGACAAATGAAAAAAAGGGAAAAAAGTAGAAAAAAGAAAAAGAAAAACACAAAAACAAAAGACATCTAGCCACCACCACCATCACCACTCCCTTTCTCTCTTTCTTTTTCTCATTTCTCTCTTCCTCCCTTTTTCACCCGAGAGCTCCACACTCCATTTTTTTCTTCTTCTCTTTTACGCTCTCATTTCACTCCCACTCCCTTTCAAGACTACCAACCAAACTTATTGGAAGTTGAATCTAGTAAGAGAAGTAAGTTTTCTAGAGAAAGAAAAACTTAGAGTTTTGGTATAATTCAACAAGGGGTGAAATTGGTGGTCTTAATAGAGATAATTTTTCTCTTTTAAGTTATAATTGAGCTCTTTTTATATGAAATTATAATTTTTGTTGAAATTTGAGATTTTGTAGAGAGAGAAAATTTAAGATTTTAGTATAATCCTATTTGAAAACAAAATTGGTAACTCCATTTAAGATAATTTTCTCATCTTAATTAGATTTGAGTTATTTTATCATTTCTTTGAGTTATTATGTTAAGATTTGAACGATTTAGTTTGGGGGTTTAGTTTTTAGAGTTTGTATAATGATGAAAATGAGAAAAATATTAAATAAAAATTTGTTTTCTTAGATCTATTATGTTTATTAGTAGGATTTGAATATAGATTTGATAATATTAGAAATTTAGAGTTAGGAAAATTTAGGAAAAAATTAACTAATTTGAAGTCTGATTTATGATTATTGGTGAAATGATATTTATAGTCTTTAGTTGAAACAATTGAACGTTTGGGAGGAATTAACTTAACTTTGGACTGTGAATTTGGAATGTTAACCCTCTTAAGAGATGAGTGGATTGTATATTATAATTTAAATGAGTAAAATACTTTATTTAATTTTTAAAATGATTTTAAAATGTGTTTTGAAATATTTTGTGTATGTGAAATGTCTCTATACGTAAAATTGATATAATTTATATTCAAATTATTGTAAATATATAATATGTCATATTTTATACGATATATTAAGTATGATTTGACTTGAAAAATAATTGAATTAAATTTATCATATTTGTTGTATTAGTTAAATATGAAATGATATACTTTTTGGCAAAGTATGAACCTGAACTCCTATAGGTGACTATAGTTATTCTCTGCCACGATATGATTGGATGGGGTAATATGGTGAGGTTTTTATTAGACGGAGAGGTAGTCGAGCCCGGGAGATACCTCTTTTGTCTCATCGGGCTAATTTGTTTGTATTACTAGGGAGATTTCGAGTCAATGTCAAGGTTTGAGACATTTGATAAATGTGAATTGTATGAAAATTTTTTGACGGATTCACCCTTGGTCACGGTAAACTATTGTTGGACAAAATATTTTTTAGCAATCCCCGCTCTTTGTTTGAAAACTATGATATGGCTTTGATATATAAATTTGTTTTATTGTGATATTTAGATTTAACCGGACAATTATAATATTTATTCAGAATATTTATGAAATTGAATATGATGAAAATAATTTTTTTTAGAATATTATTTTACATATCGATACTCACTTCTCATTCATTGCATAATATGGTATTCCACTGACTATGTATTGTTTATACTCATTTTTTTTATTTATTTTTTTTAGAGAACGTTTAATTTGGAAATTAATCCATATCTTGAGCCAAACTGAAAATATTTTAAGAATCTTTTTGAGTATCTTCTTCTTTTGATTATATTTTGAGGTATTAGTGGACTTTTATGAAATTATTGGTTGTAACTATTTTTGGAGAACTATTTTGAGTACTACCTTTCCTAATTTTGGACTTTAAATTTCATTTGGTTTTGAATACGTATATTAAAAACCTATTTGATTAATTGAAAATTTATTTGAAAATTGTTTTTAATTGAGTTGACTTGAATCCCTTGAATAGAGATTTGTTTTATATTCTATGGAATTGATTGGATTGGTTGGGCAGACATTGTGTATGTATTTGGATTTGAATTATCGAGATGACTTTATATATGGATATTTTGAATAGGGATGAATCGGTCTGGTCCTTTGGTTGTGTGATAAATATATGTCGGTTTATTTGAATTTGTTGAATTATTTTAAAAAATGGATGAATATTGATAAATGTTTTATGATTTTTTGATATATATGTTAGATTTATCTGTATTTCAGAGTAACGCTTGTGTGCTCTATTTGAAAGTTGGCGCATGACATTAAAACTTAAGTTCCAGAGTTTGATAAAAGTAGCATAGTGTTCTGTCATTTGATCTTAGCCAAAAAACTGAGAAAGGTATAATGATCTGTCACTAATCTTACACGCAATTGATATATATATTTCTATTTCTGTATATTTCGAATGGGATGCTCACTTGCAAATAAATGGCAAAGTATCATTCTGCGATTGCATCCAAGAATCAGAATCTCGTTATTTTATCCAAACCTCCCTTGGCCATGTAAATTAGGTAGTTCATAAATATTCAACTGACCCGTCCCAAGTCGGGTAAGTGTGGGTTCGGGCCGGTGGGCATCTTGAATGGACAATCCTGGGCCTCTATTTTTATTTTTTAATTCTTAGATAGCTGAAATCAAATCCAGTGAATGTGTATACACCTGCGTAGATCCAACCCGGCTAGAAACTTCCACAAGAGGACATGCATCTTCTAATTTCATGTATTCTCTGCTTCTTTTTCTCCTTATATTTTTGTTGATTTTTTTAATAAACATGCGAATGAGACTAAGACAATATTTGTTATAAAATCTGGAAAAATTATATAAAATTTAAAGAAAATGAATTAAGTTTGGTCCCATGGGCTTAGAAAACAAAAATTTTTGGACTTTAAGCTGGTAGTAATAAATTACAACATGAGGTCCAAACCTCACCTGAGGTAATCCTGCTACTTCGGTTATTCATATTTTTTTTGATCGGTGGCGAGTTGTGTGTTCACCAACCCGAACATATTCGATCGGGTAAGAAATTCCAACCAACCCGACAGAACCACTGAACATCCCTAGGGGCAGGAGCGAGTTGGCCTACCTTGGGCCTTGGGCACAAAGTAAAAGTCCAAACCCGCAAAATAGCCTAACAAGCTCATGCTCAAATCTAGAGATGCTATAGTTTGTCCCCTAATTCATTAGCTTATTAATTTCATACAATACTCTAAAAATGTTATAAACAATTGAATGATAGGACAAAGGAGGCAAAGTGAACAATGCCTAATTGTTTTAATGGTAAGTACATTATATTTTTTATGACAAAAAAAAATGTATTATATTTATAATCAAAATTTTAAATTTAGATTTTAAAAATAAAAAATTGATATCGAGAGGTTATTCATTTAACGGGTTCGTTAGGTTGAGTCTGATCAATAAATTGTTATGGTCAAGGAAAAGAAAAAGAAAAAAAAGAGGGGAGGTGGAGAGAATTGTTGTTTGTTTGTAAGTATGCTCGTGTCTTGAGACCGTGAGTGCTAAGTAGGGAAATATGGGAGTCTCACGGATCTCTGGTGAGCAAAACATCTTATTCTGTTTAAGGAAAAGCCATTATGCCATTTGACACCCCGGACAATGTCGGGAACATGCAAAGGCTCAGATTTTTGGGGAAAAGCATCTTCAAACACACGTATATACACACACATACCAACCTCTCTCTCTCTCTCTCTCTTTCTCTCTCCAGATAATCATTATTGTCATTTTGCAAAACCCCAAGTTGTTGTGTCGTTGTATGCATGTGTACTAGCGAGTGTAAAACCAACAGACTTGAGTGATAGAGATTGCTTTGATTATTCGTATTCTCTCCCACTTTTCACCCCCCTCTACTCATTGAACTCTCTTATTTAGAAACAAACAAAGGGCTCTCTGTCCAACTGTGACATAGTTTTCTATCTATGGAAACATTATTTAGCTATGCCAAAAGGTTTTTGAGGGGGCAATATCTCTAAAATGATGTCCATGGCCTGTGGGCAAGATTGGTACTTTGTGAGATTGATTTAAGCTGCTATATTCATGAGTTTTTATCATGAAAAAAAAAATTATGCACATCAATTTAAGAAAAATATGCCCCAGTGGCACAACCAAATTTGCATTCTAATAACTTACAAAAATGTCATGCATAAATTTTATTATGCCTGTTTAATGGGCAAAGAATTCATTAACGGTTTAGATGCTTTAAATATAACATTGCTTTTTTTTTTTTTGAATATATAAAGAAGAGAATCGAATTCGAAACTTTTAAGAAAAATAGAATGATATTAATTGAGTTATAGATTATCGGCTAATTAGTATTACCGGACGCAATGCAAATATGATAGATGATATATCATAAAATGCATAAATAAACATACTCTGATAGGTGTACACACGTTTGATTTGCTTTTGATAGTAGGTTTGAGTTTTAATAATTCTAATTTTTCCATAATTGTATGTAGAGAGTTATTTACATTGCGGGGTTTTAAATTTACATGTATCTTAAAAAAAAAAGAAAATAAATGAAAGAAATACTATGATGGTTTCATGATCGAGGTGACCACTCATCATTTACCAAACCTATGACACAAAAAAGTTTTGCATGAGTAATATGTTTTATGATTTGTTGACACTTCCTCTTTGAAGGTAGTCATCACTCAAGTGACCCCCACAAAGATCATTTTTCTATTGGAATTGTGTATAGCATTGTTTATTTGGATATTGTGTCAAACTATATATAACTTAATGTGATAAACACTCTTAAAAAAATAGTTATTGTGTTCAAATTTATCAAAATTCAACCGAAAATAGTTCCTAAAGATTATTAGGTAATCATTTCTCTTTAAGCCAAACACTCTAAAATGCAGAAAAGCTAAAGTACACAAGAACTGCATGTGGTACTAAATTATTGGTGTTAACACTATTCTTCTTCTTCTTCTTCTTCTTCTTCTTCTTCTTCTTCTTCTTCTTCTTCTTCTTCTTCTTCTTCTTCTTCTTCTTCTTCTTCTTCTTCTTCTTCTTTTATTTTTATTTTTTTTATAATTCAGAACCAATGGATAATCATCATAGCCGGTATCTAGAGAAATTGCATTTACTATTTACCTATATGAATTGGTCCCATCAAACTTTGTGAAGATAATACTTCTAAAAGGTGTAAATGTTGTCAATTTGTTCGATGCTTAAATTCCAAGTTGATCTACACGTTCAAGTTCATTTCAATCCTCCAAATAGAGGATTGGTTCCTTTCTTCAAGAAGTTAGTGCCCTTGCTGCCCATGCGCCTACAAAAGCATCTTTGCATAGATGGACGTCACCGTTTTAGTCATGTAGGGTTAGGTCTTGTAGCATTGTGTGTGTGATAGTCTATTTGTTTTTCTATAGACAAAAACAAATTACAACTCAATAAAACCTTTCTAGTAAAGTATAAGGCAAAAGGGTACTTCATTTGAGCCGTTGAGATTTAGTAAGCAAAAGTATATTATCGATTTGCCGAAAAAGTTATAATTATCACTAACTTTCTCTTGTCCATGTAATTTATTCAAGTAAATGCTTTTTAGGTCAACCCCATTAAGTTCTTCCACAATTAATAGCTATAAGTCTCAATTTTTATACCCTCCCACTTGATAATTTTGCCTTCTTTTTAAAGATAATTGTTCATATCTTATTATAACATTGCTTTTGTCTAGCTAGTTTAAACTTGTGGTTTGGAATCAAACAATTGATCACTTTGGTTGAGATTACAAGGTAAGATGAAGACTTGTTTTTGTCATGATTAAATGTCCATGCGGGCATATTATAACAACACTTTTGTCTAGCATTGGAAGGTTTGTACAATAATGTAAGCTTTATCAAGTACTAGTGAGCCATAGTATAAATGATGAGAGCTTATTGTGATGGT
This sequence comes from Dillenia suffruticosa, assembly GCA_033439265.1. Taxonomy (NCBI): domain Eukaryota; kingdom Viridiplantae; phylum Streptophyta; class Magnoliopsida; order Dilleniales; family Dilleniaceae; genus Dillenia; species Dillenia suffruticosa. Next base: position 17,341,603 of record JAVTVX010000001.1, read on the forward strand.
TTTGTGCATGATCAGAATAATTTCTTAACTTAGATTTAGGTTGTGGAGAAACATTTAACATTTGGTATGAAAAACAAGAAGAAAACAAGAAAGAATTGATTTTTAGACAAAGTCCTATCAACATTTTCAATTTTGTTTGAACATTTGTTTTGAATTTTTATAATTAACGTTAGACAAAAGTGTCCAATGTTTGTAAATCATAAAATAAGTGACGTGAGCAATTTTTATGAAAAAGAAAAAGATAAAACATTTTCCTTTGGAGATATTTCATCGGCCAATCCGCACTAGAAAATGTTGCATTGGAAAAATTGAAATTGAACTAGACTTTTCTTGTTGTCAAAATTCCATTTAAAATAACCACCACAGCCACCCATGAGAAAACCGGAAGATCGAAAGACATGCTGATTCTGATGATATAGATTAAATAAGCATTCAAATAGAACTTCTCTCTCTCTCTCTCTCTCTCTCTCTCTCTCCCTCTCTCTGTGTCTGACTGAGTAAAGAGTAAAACTAATCATGACCAATGCAGAGAACAATAAGTATGCCAGACACAATACTTTGAGTTGGGATGACATAAGAGTTTAAGCATAAAACAATGCAAGCTCAAGCGCTAATTCCTACATGCTTAAGCATGGCATTGTAGGACCAAAAAAAAAAAAAAAAATTGAAGCTAGAAATGAAATACAAAGAACATGCAGTAAATGGTATCTTACATTGCATCACCATCTCTCTGAGCACGGTCATGTTGTTGATCTCTTATTGGATTGAAATCAGCCAAAGTCCCAACATATGTTCAGATGTCACCAAATGGTGCAATGTAGTCCTATAATGCATCAAATGCCTAAGAGTATCCAAGTCTTAGCTCTAAATCCAAGTCCTCCTTTGCATTATTAAACAAACCAATTTCCAAATCTAATTTAACAACCTCAGACTTCTCCAAAACCTTACATTTATCACCTTGAGTGAAATCTTTTACCTCAAAAAATGATTTTGCGTACTTTGGCTCTATTGATTCTTCATGATTTCTCCCTCTAGAAGGCTCAGCATGGTTGCCTTCCATAGCCCTTTTCTTTAACTCACTTGGAGAAACCAGAGTAGGCAATGCATAAGCAAAAGGCGGGAGCCTTGTTGACGAAGAAGATGGAGAAGAGAAAGTAGTGCTAGGGTTAGGGTTAGGGTTGGGATTAGGGCTAGCATTTAGGTTAAGGTTGAGCAAAGGGTATTGGCCATCTCTTGGAGGTGACTGTCTTAACCTTGCTCTATCTCTTCTATGGACATTCATGTGCCCTCCAAGTGCTTGAGCCGATCTGAACTCCCTTTTGCAAAAACTACATGTGTAAGATCTTGGAGGCCATGAAAACCCACTTAAGTAATCATCTCTAAGACTTCCACTTGTGCACTCAAATAAATCTTTAACCTTGTTGTTGTTGAGGTCTCTAATCATGCTTTTGTCTTTTAAGTGAGGGTTCACAATGTGTCTCTCCATGTATTTCCTTTGAGTTAGTGTCTCACGCCTGAGAACAAGAAAACAGAAAAGATATGATTATTTTTCTTCTGTTCAAACTACATCAAATAAGAAATAGAAAATAAACCCATACCATAACTTCAGAAAGGGGGGGTAACTTACTTAGAGACTTGAAGGATGTCGATGATGTAGATTCGGATTCCGGTCAAGAAAGAGGGAAGATAAAAGTGTTAGATAATGGGAAAGGGTATTCGAAAGCAAAAGGCACACAGCACATCAAAGTTGTAACACTGAAGCTGAGTATCTAATTGGTTGATATCCCACCTGCAAGTGTCCCTTTGTTAGGTCACTACTTTCCATATTTAGAAACTTGTTTTTCTGCCATGTTATACCTTTTTGCCTAAATGTGCATATCAGATCTAATGAACGTTCGTTCCTCTTTAATAGATTGTTTGTTACAATAGTTAATAGCATTACTAGCCAATATAAATCATTAATGCCTTTCAACTATACTGCTTGTTTTCTTTTACATTTTCCTTGACCGAACTTGATGAGTTGGAAATAATAATTAGATATGCTAAACCTCACTCACACAACCATATCTGGTATGATGATTTCTCGGGTATCTTAGGTTACATCTCAATATCTGTGTTTTTTTTCATTTTTTTTTATATACATTCTTTTATATATAAAACAATTTTAGAGGAGACAAAATACAAAATGCAAAGGACAGGAGGATGAACGGGTATTGAAATAATTTTTAAAGAATAAATAATATTATATAGGATCACTTTGAAGACTTTTATGGGGCCAATTTCTAAAATACTGCTTAAAATAAACTTTAATTAGTATTTTTTGTGACTTTTAGCGGCATTTTAGAAACCATTTTCAAAGATTTCACTTGTTCATATTAATTTTTTTTCCTGGAACTTTAGGGGCTAGTTGGCCCGCCCCTCTTCGTTCCGCACTTGTTGAACTCCACCCTTGTCGACCATAAACCATGTCGTATTATTGATATATGAACGTCCTCTATGCTAACCAACAATATTTGTCTATTTTTTATTTATTTTTTTTGAATTTTTACTTATTGCCTAGCCTTGTGCATTGAATTTTCTCTTTTCCCAGATTAGAATTGTTTCAATCTCATCAGACAGAAAACATGAAAACCCGTTTTGATGTAAGAAAACAAGTTCACATGTTCATCCATCCCGACCATCCAATGAGAAGAATGTGTGTAAGTCTTGGTACGGTAAAACACTATAATTGCCGGATTCTATCGTCTTCATCTCCGCAATTACAAAAGTACATAATCGGGTACTTGTAATTAATGCCGAACCAACCCTATGAATCATTGCAAACGATGACAATCTTAATTTCTCGTCGTACATAAATCAAATTTCAAACCATACAAAAGATGAATGATCTGGTACATTAATGGAACTGTAAATTAGAATCATAGACCGCCATGTTTTTAAAGGCACAAAGCAAATGTTAATACAATTATGAAATATAAATTGGTTGTATACATACATTTTTTACAATTGAAATACTATTTGGGCTCCCATTTTCTATTTTACTACGATAAATTATAATAGTATGACCACCAGTTCGTGCTGATGTTTTATGTTGTTTTCTTTCTTTAGCCGGACTATGAGCATGGAGGGGTGACCGAGCTAACCAAACCTCTGAATATTGTCATGAGAGTTAAGCATAGCCGAGTCTTTATGATATTTATGCTTACTTTAATATATATATTAAACGAGTTAAAACTACGTGTAGATAGCTCAATCTACTCTAGATTTTGTGCAGCTTCTTTTGCAGCTTGGAGATGGATATAATTGGTTGGGATACTTGGTCTAGACTAACGGATGCCAAACACATGTCAAGATGGTTTCATTACCCATATATCAAACTCTCTTTAAATTTTGTTGTTTGTTGTTATCTCTGAGTCTGACAAACCCCAACTCATTCAACACAAAAGAGAGAGAAAGAGAGAAACAGAAATTCTCAGTTGCACCCTCAGATTACCCTTTCCATTTCTTGAGAAAAAGAGGACCAAATTTCACCAGAGAAATCGAACAGTACAAAAGATTCTACCATCTTAAGCTGAGATTTCATGAGTGACTAGTGTGCCAATAAAATGTCACAACTGGGTTCCAAATATAGCCTTGATTTAATAAGGTCACATACCCCAAAAATGCAGTATTTACCTGCAGTGTTTGACACACTATTTTTGCCGTCTCTTCTTTTACAAAAAGGCTTTAGGGCCGACCATTAGAGTCCAAACAAATCCATTGGGTGGGGTGTCCCAAATCACAACTCCAAAATCCTAGTTTAGTTTACTATCTTTGACAAAGTAAAAAAGACCAAGAAGAAAAGTGAAGTAATATCTTAATTTGTGGGGGAGATTATTAGTTGCTAACTAATGATTCAATTGGGTTGCTGTCTTGTCCTCTCTGTCGCTGATTTGAAAGGAGAAAAAGAGTAAAACTAGATGGGAATCACTTGAAGAAAAACCTTATCTCTCTCTCTCTCTCGCTAGATGGGAATCACTTCAAAGGAGCCTGTTGGGTTTGTTTGGAAGTCTATGTGGAGTTACGGTGTGCGAGTGATAGATTGGGTCGGATTAGAGTTTAGAACACACTATGAGTTTTGCCTAGTGGGTCACGTTAGAGATTGTGATTGGTACACAAAAGGGTTTTCTGTGTTTTGCGTAATTTGACTCAGGTTGAGTCACTCACTGTGCTACATTGAGTTGGCCATCATCATTGCATTTCTCAATTAAGTCTCTGCTGGACCTAAAGTTGTGCAAGTTGGGAATGACTAAAGTTTTAATTTTGTGTTTTTTTCCTTCTCTGTCCAATTTTGAATTTCTTTTCTATTTTATTTTATTTCACTTCTAATATTTATTAATTAAAATAAAATATTTATAATAATAAAAATAAAATTTAAAACTAATTTTTAAAAATAAACTAACATCATCATCATATCAATAATTTTTTTATCTTAAAAATTTCTCAATTATTTCGATCTCTATTTTTCTAAAGGAGATCTTTCTCACCATTCTTTTTCTTAATCATTTAGTTTCTACCAACAAAGGTTAATATTATCATTCTAAAGTATAGTTGCCAAACCTTTGTTCACAAAAAATAATCTAGTTTTAGCTAACCGTTGAATTTATTAAGAGACGAACTATTCTGACACTGCTTTTTTTTATTCTCGAACTTGAGATATTATATCTGAACTTATTGTCGGTGGGACTTTTCATACCAGGTTATTTTTCATTTTCCTAATTTTCTATTAGGTCTATGTATCTCAATTTTAATAAAGTTAATTCAAATACAGGTATGATCGGAGCCTCTTCAACTAAAAGAAAAAAAGTTAGTGTAACACGAGTGTAATGTATTTCCCCTTGAAATTATCTATTTACTTCTCTATCTCTATTCAAAAAAAAAATAAAGAAAGAACAATTAAAAGATGGGATGTTTTTATTTTCCAACGGGCCCTACTATACCAGAGAGATGTCTAATGGGCGGGCTAATGCGCATGTTGTGCTGGGCTGAGAACTCATGGCCCATGGATGCGACACCGAAGGGTCTTGGATCCTTTGTATTTCGGCTCCCTTATGATGCCTTTCCTACCTTGTTTGATTTTTTGAGTTGTATAAAAATTTGAATATGAAATTATTAAATTAAGAGAGTGAGATTTATACCACTAGACTATTCCCTTGGAGAATTCCTACCTTGTTTGATCTCATGTGAAAATTGTAATTACCCTTTTTATGTAAAAAGTAAAAAAAAGAAAAAAGAAGAAAAATTATAGAACAAGTTATTGTAGCTATTGAATTTCTATCATTGAGCTGACAAGTTAGTTTGCTCCACTAAAAATTTCTCACAAATGAAAGCTAGTAATTTTAATATTTATGCAAACATTCTACTGAACCAAACTCCTTAGTCTTTTTTTTTTTTGGTATTATAATAACTAGTATTCGGAGTTATGCTCTGATTAATTCGATCCGAGAGTTATAGTAGCCCATATAGAGGACTATCTTCCCAACGTACTCTACTTCATACTTAAGTCGTGAGTTGAACTCTAGATTTTTGTTAAGAGATTTAGCATCACATCCCATAGGCCAACTGATTGTTGGTACTCCTTGGTCCATTTGCGCTTTCACAAAATGGTAGAAAGAATGGAATCTAAAGAAAAAAGGGCAATTTGTCCCATAATTTCTCCTCTCTTTTTTGGTCTCAATTTTCTCCTCTATAAGAATGAAACTTTTTATTTTATTTTTACCTAAAAATCCATCTCTAAAATTTAAAATTTTCATATTTTTAAACTTGTCACAAGGGTTTTCAATTATGAAATTCTACTATCATCGCACATAAAGCCTTTAACAAAAATCAGAAATTATGTAGAAAGATAAAAGAGAAAAAGTAACAACGAAATTCATGATTATTATAAAAGGGCTGAATATTAAAAATAAAAAAGAAAATAAAAGGGTTGAAATATTGGTAAAGGGCTCAACATGGGGTTCAAGAAGAAACATAGCTTATTGGGCCTAAAATTTCACAAGTTCGGCCTAGGACAAGGTCCTCCATGGAGCTGTTCAACGGATGTCTGAGCTCGTACGCTTTAACGCCCAACTGGCCCATTAGTTATCAGGTGATTCCCTCCGACATCAAACCTCTAAAGTGGATGAGACATTAAATTTTTTAATTAAGTTCTAATTTTAAAATTTGAGAATAAAAGATACTATATTGAGAGACCTCTTTAAATAAGATTTTCTATAAATAATTAAATCAGATTAGTCGGAAAAAAAATAAAATTTGGATGGCTCTTCCCTTCCAACACTAGCAAGCAAAATAAAACAAAGAAGCCCGAAGCCATAAAACACATAACAGTCCATAGCATTGCAGTCTATTGTTTCCGATCACCAGACCAATCAATACGGTCCATGAATTTTCTATGGGTCAGAAAAAGCAAAATCTTTACTTTGCCGGATTGACATTGATGATCTATATAAAAAAAAAAAAAAAAAAAAGAGACACTCGTGTAGCCATTTTTGTCATCATGATCCTGACATGATATTTCCCACAAGGACAAAGGTCTCCATTCCAATGAATTTTGTTATCCAAGAGAGAGAGATTACTCATTATCATCATGATCAAAACCATTGTTGTTGGGATTCAAAGTGAGCTTCATAATCTCAATCTCAACCTGCAACTCCAAATTTCTATTCCTCTCAACCTCCAATTCAGCATTCAATCTCTCAACAGTCTTAGCCAGCTCCTCTTCTCTGCTCACCTCCACTGCCCCACCAAGCATACGTATCATACTATTCACATCCTGCTTCTGCATCTCCAAACTCTCTCTCAAATACATCAAACTCTGCAACACCAGCCCATTAGTACTATTCTCTCTACCCCCATTTGATTGCTGCTCCTCACCATGTTGTTCATTATTCTCAATCACATTCTCTTCTCCAAATCTCACCAACTTCGCAACCTCATCATTAGGGCTCGTTGAAAGTGGATTGGATCCTTTCAAAATGGGAAATATCGGATTCAATTCACAGTCATTTGGATTAAAATTCCACCCACTAATCCTCCTCGTCTTTGCTCTTGATACCTCTTCTTCCCTTTCCTCATCATCCTCGAATTTTCGCATGACAAGACCCTTTATCTTCATTTCCTTAAACCTTTGTTCAACACTAGGCAAGTCTTTCAATACGTTCCTCACCAAGTACTCACTACCTCTCCCATTTCTTACGAAGAATGGATGCTTCAACAATTTTTCTGCGGTGGGTCTTCTTGATGGTTCTTGATCTAAACAAACCTTAACCAAATCCTTAAACTGTTTAGTAAATTTCTTCTTTTTTTCCCCATCATCAGCTCCTTGTCTATAATCTGAAAACTTGAACCTTTTTGTGATCTTTACCATTAAAGACTTGGAAGGTGGCAAGTGAGATAGGGGAGGCCTACCATGGGCCAACTCCAAAGCTGTTATTCCCAATGACCAAATATCAGCTTTCACTCCATAACCATTTCTTGAATGAATCACCTCAGGCGCCATCCAATAGGGCGTGCCAGCGACATCTGTCAGCATTTGATTGGACGAAGAAGAAGAAACATAGTATGAATTCTCATAGATTGAAACAGAAACGCCGAAATCTGCTAGCTTGACTCGACCATCTGAATCGATCAGTATGTTACCTGCCTTAATGTCGCGGTGTAGATGACCTTGGTCGTGAAGATAAGAGAGTGCTTGTAGAGTTTCTTTGAGGATAATTGAAATGGAAGGTTCAGGAAGGCCATTGGGAAACTTGGTTGAGATGATTGATTGGAGAGAGCCGCAGGACATGAAGGGCATGATGACCCATAGTTTGGAGTGTACGATGAAGGAGCAGTAAGATCTAAGTATGTTGGGGTGAGAAAGTAGAGACATTGTGTTGATTTCACGACGTATGGTGTCAAAGTTTGTTCTTGATTTGTCGAGGTCGATGGACTTGATGGCGACAACTTGGGAGTTGAGTGGAAGGCAGAGTGCTTTGTAGACGACCGCGCTTACGCCTCTGCCGATTTCTGAGATGATTTGGTAGGCGTTTGGGTCGAGTGGGAAGTGGGGAGAGTTTTGAGCAGCCTCTTGATTAGCCATTGGATGTTTTCTGATTTCTTTGGGGGACAAATTTTTGATGGATTCTTGAAATAGTTTTGTTCAAGAAGATGAATTCTAGGTGATTTGAGGAATGGGAAGATTTGAACTGGGTGTGTTGCGTAATCTTGTTTCACGAATTAGAAAGAGAGAAAGAGAAAGAGACATTGAGAAAGTGTTGGGGGGTTTTAACCAGTTTCTTGTGAGTGGGAGAGAGAGAGATGAAGATGATGCAGAGGGGTCGGTGCAATCTTTTCAGAATGAGATGATGCATGTGATTTCTAATTGCTTTATAGAGATTGTATAGAGAGAGAGAGATGGTTGGGGAATGATCAGATGCGGGAGGTATAGCATTTAATTTATAGCTGTGAAGTTGCAGAATCAAGAAAAGTGAGATCAGATTAACTAGCAAGGGCATTCTGGTAATAATGTGAATGCCGGCTTATTTTCTTTTTAAAATTTAGTTTTCTGCAGAGCTATCTGAATGCAGGTCATTGAATTGCAGTGAGATGGGGAACGGAGAGTGCCTGTGGATTAACTCAAATAGAATTTTCAAGCTCGGGGTTTTCAGTTATCCCCTCGTACCAATAATCATGAGGTTGGACCATATTCATTCTAGTATCTTTTAACGGTAGCCGATGATTCTATCATCCTTATGTAGTACCAATTTATTTTATTTATTTTTTACATACACATAATAAAAATCATAAAAATACATACATTTATAAACGTTTCAAACAATAGACCTTAATGATACACATTTGAGTAAAAATTTTATTACTATTCGGATGTCCCTATAAAAACCTTATACAGTATCAATATTTATAAAATTAGTATACGTTTGGACCTTGATTTAGTGGTCACTAACCATTCAACCATGTTATTTCATGAGACATGGCACCTTTCGGATGGCAATTTTAAAACCACCAACCCCATTATAGGAGTGTTAGGACCAACTTTTGGGAGTTATTTTTGATTATTTGATTTTTCAAACAATTGGACAAGGTATTTGGTAATCTTTCTAATTGCCGATAATCCAATACTCAGCTACCCGATTATTAGCTACCCCAAGTAACTTTTGACCTTTGAAAAATAAAAATAATAATTTTTTTTTGCTACCGGTTCATCGCTAAATAATAAAATATTTAAATAATTAAATAATATTATTTTTTTAAATAATAAGTATGATTAGTTAATATAAATTAATAAAATAAAAAAGATATAAAATGTTAATTAAAAAAATCAACTTAGTGATAAATTCGGAAATTCATCGATAAATTCGTTTCTAAATAATAAAAGATTTTAAAAATAAAATAATATTATTTTTTAAAAAATAAAAAAAATTAATTTAAAATATTATAAAATAATAAAATACTAATTTATATTTTATTATTTTATTATTCTTTTTATTTTTATTTTATTTTTTAAAATAAAAAAATAGTCTATAAATGGATATCCATCTATCAGTAGTCATCCGTCTCATTGCCGCCGTCTTTCGAAAACTACTTTTTGATCTATTTGCTAGACGCGATAGATAGTTGAATGTGAATGTATGATCTATTATGTTTTTTGTTAATGACAATAACGAATGAAAATGAATAACTGAATTTTCAAAAACGATTAAACTTATATGAGAGAAGCAAATGGATGTGAAAGACAAAAAACAAAAATGGAGAACTCGATAGTCACGACGAATTTTATTATTTATTGGTTGAATTATTTATTGTTGAATATTATCAAATTGGTGAGAATCGTAATATTTATTATATATTTAATTCGATTTCATTATTTATAATATCTTAAAAAGAGAGATACGGTTAAAAATATTTTCTAATAGAGTATAAAAGAAATTTTGTTTCGAAATTAGCCAAGACTTTTGAAATACCAGTAATAAATTAGTGACGAATTTAGTTACGAATATTTTTTATGGCTAATTAATACTGAATTTTGTCACGAATATTTTTTGTGGCTAATTAGCGACTAATTTAGTGACAAAAAATTTTTGTAGCTAATTTGCGACGAAATTCACCACAAAAATTTTTCGTCGCTAAATTTTGTGATGAAATTTGCGATGAAATATTTTTGTCGCTAAATTTAGCGACGGATAACAGTATCTTTAGCAAAATTTAGTCATTAAATTTCTACTTATTGTTAATTAGCGATGAATTTTGCAACGAAAAATTTTTCGTCACCAATTAACGACGAATTTAGTCACAAAAAATTTATTGTGGCCAATTAGTGATAAAATTAGCCACGAATAATGTATCTGTTGCTAATTTAGCCCCGAATACATTTTTGTCACTAAATTCATTGCAAAATAATGACAAAAAAATTTGTCATCGCTAAATCTATCGTAAAATAGTGATAAATTTTTTCCATTGCTAAAATCGTATTTTTTTTGTAATGTGGTGAGAAAATTATTATAGGAAATTTAGCGAAATATTAGAGTAACTCGTTGAAAAGCTGGATGTAAATTTTAGATAGGAATACATGGTATATGAGAATCAGAAATAATTAAATCATCTTTCTTATTATTTTCTTTATTTTTACTTTCAATTTTTTTCCTTTCTTTAATTTTAGTTTTTCAAATGATTGATTTCAAAATTTGGGATTAAAATTCAGATTGTTATTATATTTGTTCTGTTTTTCTATAGATTTTTCAAAGGTTATCGTGTCAATTCAAATGAGAAGAGAAATTAAAAGTTATTATTATTTTTTTCCAAAGAAGGGCTATACCGTCCCCTCCCACTCTCTTATTTTAAATTCAAATGAATTGGGTAAGGTGAATTTCTCGTGGCCGATCTGGTATCCATTTTCTAATATCATCCTTCCCATTGGCTTTTGGTGCAATTTTATCTATTTCCTTTTTTTATTCATTATTATTTTTTCACTTATTTGGTTTTCTAGATATTAAAACTCTAGCAATTTTTTATTCTTTAGTTTCTTATTTTAGTAATGTTTTATTCTTGAATTTTGAACTAGCAGGTTTTAAATTTACATAATGTACAATAGGTATTTTCTGAATGAGTATTAAAATTATAGCATTTTGATTGATTTTGTGATGAATAAATTTATTGGCAACAATCGACTGAAATGAGAATTTCAAAATGGATAAGTATTAAAATGTAATTGCACAATCACTACAAAAAAACACGCTTTTAGCCACGGATTTTTACGACGGAAAAAATTCGTCGCTATTTTGCGACGGAAAAAATTCTTCGTTATTTTGCGACGAAAAAGTTTTTCGTCGCTAATTTGTCACAAAATTTGTAACGAAAAGGAAGTCGTGGCTAAATTAGCGATGGACACATCATTCGTAGCAAAATTCATCGCTAATTAGTGACGAAAAAATTTTCGTGGCTAAATTTTTCGCTAATTAGTGACGAAAAAATTTTCATGGCTAAATTTGTCGCTAATTAGTGACGAAAAAATTTTTGTAGTTAAATTCGTCACTAATTGGGGACAAAAAATTTTTCATTACAAATTTCGTCGCTAAATATGACAAAATTTTGCCACGAATTTAAAATTCGTCACAAAATTTAATATTTTTTAAATAGAATGTTATTTTTTTATTTTTTATTTTTATTTTATTAATATGTAATATTTAAGTTAAAAATTAATTTAGCGACGGATTTGTTTTCCGTCGCTAGACGAAAATCCCAATCCGTCTTTTATATATAATTAAATAAAATATATCCGGTAATTTAGCGACGAATTAAAATCAGTCGCTAAATTTAATCTTTTTTTAATTAATTAGAATTTTAATTTATTTTTATTTTATTTTAATAATTTCAGCAACGGATTCCAAATCCGTCGCTGAATATTCCGTCGCTGAATTTTATATACTTTTTATTATAATTTTATTTTATTTTTATTTTTATTTTATTAATTTGTATTAACAAATCATATTATTATTATATAATATTTTAATTTACATTTTATTTTATTATATTATATTTCATTTTTTAGAAAAATAATATTATTTAATTCTTAAAAAAACCATATATTTTATTTTATTAAAATTATATATATATTTTAATTAATTTATTATTTTTTTCTTTTTTTGTTTGATTTAATATTTTTAATTATTATATAGGTAATTTTATTTTATTTGTATTATTTTATTCAATAATATAAATTTTTTAATTAAATATTAACGTCTGCGTGGGGGCCGTCGCATGCACGCACGGGCGCCTACCTGCCTGGGCGCCCGTGCCCTGCGTGCGCCTGCTTGGGTGCCCACGCCTGCTCGGGCGTGCTTGCCTGGGCGCCTAGGCTGGCATGCGGGCGCCAGGCAGGCAGGAACGGGCGCCCGCGCCTGAGCGCCCTTTGTTTTAATACTAAAAAAAATGCAGGTGGAGGGATTCGAATTTTGGATTTCGGATTTAAACAGAAAACATATCACCACGGCACCACCACTTAATGTTAGTGTTGTGTGATAATATTTTTATTTTCTTTCTTCCTCCTTTTTTTTCCTATTCTCACTTTTTTTTTCCTTATCTCTATTTTTGGTTTTTTTTTCTTTCTATTTTCATTTTTTATATATAATAATTTTATTGAAATTTGAATAAAAATATTTTGTGATTAAACATATATATTTTTTAAATTATTAATATATTATAATTTATTGATAATTATAATTTTATAGTTTTGAGATGCATTTTTAAATTATGGATTAACAAAATAAAATAAAAATGAAAAAGAATAATAAAATAATAAAATAAAAGAAAAAAGAAGAAATCAAAATATAATATTAATATATTTTTTAATTAATTTATTATTTTATTTTAAATTAGTATTTTATTATTTTATTATTTTATTAGAAATTATCATATTTATTATTTTTAATTAATATTATTTTAGATTGGTGGTATAAATAAAAAAGTTTTTATATTTATTATTTTAAATTGTTATTATATATTATTTTATTATTATTAGAAAAATATGAAAAAAATATAATAAATAATAATAAAAAATTTATATCACAATAATATCTTTGACTTGGTGGTTTATAGGTTGCGTGTGTGTGCAGGAGTTCGCGTATGCGTGCAGGAGTTCGCGTATGCGTGCACGAGTTCGAAGTTTGAATCACGGTGGAGGCAGAAGGCGCGGCATTTTCCAACAATTAAGAGTTGATGCTGCGCCGGGGTGCTGGCTCGGGCGGGCAGGGGGCAGGTTGCAGGTTGGTGTTGGGGTGGTTGGGTGGGTGGGGTGGGTGGGCACATGGCTTTGCTGGCTCATGGGCAGGACATATGGAATCAGCGACGGATAATTTTTTGACGGGGTTTGTTTTCTCCTAAATTAGCGACGGATTTTAGTGACAAAAATTATCTGTCGCTAAATTTAGCGATGAATAATTTTTCGTCGCTAAATTTTGTGACGAAAACTTATTTGTCGTTAAATTTAGCGACGGATTCCAGATTTTCGTCGCTAAATTTAGCGACGGATTTCTAATTTTCGTCGTTAAATTTTTGAGATACGTTATAAGCGACGAAAAATTTTTCGTCGCTAATATTTTTAGTGACGAATTTTTTTAAAATTTTCGTCGCTAAATTTGTAGCTAAAAGACTGTTTTTTTGTAGCGAATAAAATGTATGTGCAAGCCTACGGCGCCAGATGTGTTCATTCATAGAGAAATAATTTAGTTAAACAGATCCTTGCATATAATTATTAGCCAAGTTTGTGATATGAAGATATAATTCAGGCCATCCTGCTTTGTAATTTTTCAGATGTTAAATTTATAAGAAGTAACGAACCACTAAAGGCCAAAAAAAAAAAAAAACACAGAGAGAAAATAATAATAATCAAAAAAGAAATCTAGGTGAAAACAACCTAAAAATGTAAGGTAAAAATTTATGTATCACAAAAGGCCGACATTGCCCATATAAAAACACGAAAAATAAACCAGGCAAAAATGACTTATTGTCATGCCCTGATTCTCCCATCAAGCACATATCAACCGCCGCGTTATCTCGGCATACAGACATAACCTTCCCATATACCGAGATAGAGCAAAACATTTTAATTTTATAATAAATTTTTGAAAACGTAAAACCCATCAGAATAAGAAGAATCAATACACATGCAAAGAGCCCATCTGGCTCATCCCTGTATATACAAGCATATATCAGCACACATTTGAGGAGGAGTTCCTGTACATGCAATGCATGCAATGTGGCCTTCCTAGCCATTCCAAAGTTCCACATCAAAATATTTTGACTATCCCAATAAAAATCCAAATATCCCAAATGAGAACAATAAGTTTTGCAAAGATAAGTTTTAAATAAAATTGGTCACTTTCCACGTGAACCAAGCTTGGATTCCATCAATACTTATCCCAAAATATATGACAAGTATCAATTAAATCCAAATCTCAAAAGGATAGTACAATAGTTTTCCTTCCACGGATGGAACTACATCAAGTCTCAAAAGAATAGAATCCACTACCGATACCTATCATGGATCACCAAAAGATCTCTGAATCAGCCAATACCAACCATAGTTTATCCTTCCTCTGAAAGGGATTTAAAGGAGGGGTGAGTATTTGAGAATACCCAGTGAGTGGAGTGCAATGGTATATAACATATAAATGAGGGGTGAGGGTGGTAATGCCAAATACATTTATCAACTGTTATTCAATACAATAAATAAAATCATTTGCAAATAAGCAGTTGTATCAAATTTCCAAGACTCAATTATGCAGTCCCAAGAGTTAAATTTTCATTTGCATGATTTTGGGGTGTACCGAAAGCAATCTCCTATTAACGGCTGTTGGTAGGATCCGCCAAGGGGTTTTCCATAATTTTTATAAAATCCCCTCCACCTTGGCGTTGGCCTGAAACTCCGTGAGGTGCTATCACATTATCCGGCAGGCTGAGAAGGCTCTCCAACCCGCCTACCACCAAGCTAAATTAAACAGTCTTAGCCACGCTGCCCCAAACGGCCCGGTCCATGACAAGACTTAGATTGCAGTCATTTTTCCAGCACCATGTTACCAAACTCAATTTATCAATCAATGCATACTCAAATATAAGGTAGAACAATATTTCACAATTCTTATGAATATCCCAAAGTAACATGGTGTAAAATTTTCAATAATCAAGTTTAAGAGTCATGGACATTCCAAAATTTCATTTCAGGCATACCACAATCACAAAACAATTTCAATCCCATTTGCAAATTCATTTCAGAACTCAATTTATAAATCATGATCGAAAACAATTTGCTCATTCATATGCACATAACCATCCACTCACCTATGCACATCTACCATGAGCCACAATTTGTAGAAGCCTCATTCATAATTAGCAAAAAGTTGCAAAATCAGCCTACAATCCCAATCAGATCGCTACAGGTAAATTTTCTATGGTGACCATATTGGAAGACCTTACATTTTTCTCTTCTCAAATCTCTTGCTTATATACGCTAGAGGAACTTTTTAAATACAAGGCAACATAGGTAATCGTAAAGCCAAGACAACTAAATCATGTTTCCAGAAGTTATTGCACACATAAAAATGACAAGGCTAGAATCACCCGATCGAAGCTATCACATTTTAACCGGGCATTGCTGAGATAGAAAAAGTCCCTCAAAATTTTTATATTCTATGTATCCCAAGGTTCAAGAATAGGAAAAGAAGAGAAAAATCCATAAATAAGGTATGAAAATGGATTATTGTGTCCATTCGGAACAATCTAGCTATTGTTCGCAACTTTGTACTCACAATGATGGGTTTGCTACAATGGAGGGGAGTGCAGAGTCTTCTGGGGTCAACGATAAAGAAGTGAAGCCTTGATTTCGTCGTCGAATTGAAATTTTTTGGGGTTGGATTTCAAAAACCCTAATTTTCTCCTTTTATAGAGCAACCCTAGATCTTTCTGTTTAATCCTCTGTTCCTTGAGTTCAATTGAATTTTTGGAAGTCCATGAGGTGAATTTAAGTGGAGAGTGGTTGATTGGTGGGAGATTGAATAAGAGAGGGAGAAGGAGAGAACGCAGATGTAATACCCAAAAGAAAAAGAAAAAAAAAAAAGGGGAAAATTAAAATTAGGGCTTAAAGCCCTAATTTTCTTCTTTTTTCCCCCCTCTCTCTCTCTCTCTCTCTCTCTCCCTCTCTTTCTTCTCTCTCCTCCCGACCTCCCTGCCGCCGCGTCTCTTCCCCTCCTGCTGCCGCTGCCAGCATCGCCGGTCACCATCATTGCCACCGCACCCAGCCACCGCAGCTCCTCCCTTTCGCGAGTGAGCCGCTGCAGCTCTTCCCTGCACGAGCTGCCCGGTACGAACGCGCGAGCTAGCGCGCGATCTCCCTCGCACGAGTGCGCGACCCTTCCTACGCGAGCTCGAGTCCGAGCGCGCTCCAGCGCGTGATCCGGCTCGCGAGGCCCACCAGGCCCGCAGACCCAGCAGCCCGTAGGCCCACCAGCCCGCAGGACCCAAGCCCACAAGCCCATTGCGGCCTACGGCCTATTGCGGCCCACGGCTCGCAGCCCAAGACGGCCTGTGACAGTCCGCGAGTCCTTGCGAAGGTAAAGGACTAAAAGTTTCAATTTTCGCACTATGGTTTTGAAATTCTATAGTAATTGGACATAAATTGCTCACAATTGTTTCAAATTTAAAACATTCAGGTTTTAGACCAAATCGACGGGCGAACGAAAACTAAATCTAAGATCCGAAGAAACCTAGGTGAGAGAAATGAAATCTCTTCAACCCTTGAATAAACTTTGTCAAATTAGGTAGCATTAGTTGGTTTTAGATTCGAATTAAGATTTATTTTGATTTTGGTTATTTACTTATAAATAAAAATGAAATTGATGACAGTGAAATTGTTTATAAATTGAGAAATTTAGGGTTTGTACGAATTTAAGAAAAATGATAAGACGACAGAGCCACTGTGGTGGGACGACTTCTTTCGGGAGTTTGACCGTAGATTTTTCCCACTCTACCAGCAGGACCGGATGAGGTCAGAGTTGGGACGGCTTACACAGGGGTCCAGATCTATCTCGAAGAACGAGGCAGATATGCGGAGACTCGTCACATTCGTACCAGATCTAGCTGCACCTCAGTATTTGCGCTTCAAATTTGAGAACGGTCTTAGTCTCAGCATAAAGAAATATATGTCTGTTACTCCACAGTTTACACTGGCCGAGGTGATAGACTCTGCTCACCGCGCGGAGGCTTTGGTCCGCGCAGAGACTAGGCAGAAAGAGAGCAGAGAGCAGAAAAGAAAGAAAGAGAAGTCTCAGTTTGTGCAGAACTCAAAGAGGGGCAGGGGATCCAGTTCGCACAAAGGCGGATTTGGATATGGATTTCCTGAGTTGGGACGGGGACAGTACTCCCACAGGTTTAGACAGCCTGCTCCGACTCACCCTACACAGTGTACTGCTCAGCGGCATCCTTATTACCGCAGGTGCAATAGGTCCCATCCGATAGGACCTTGTTTAGTGACGGTCACTTGCTTCCACTGTGGGAATCCTAGGCATATTAGGAGCTCTTGTCCTGAGTTAGAACTCGGAGGACAGAGTTCACTAAGCCACACTAGTACTCTTCGTATGGGATAGCAGGGGCAGTCTGCTCGGCCAGTAGCTTCTACTCCTAGGGTGACCACTGGGAGTAACACAGTGCAGACTCAGACACGACAGCAGCCTAGGGCTCAGGCCCGGGTTTATGCCATGACGGAGGAGGACGCCCAGGCGAACCCCGACATCATCATGGGTACTCCTCCTTCTGATCCTGTAGGATAGGATCTCTATTCGTATTTTCACTTCTTTTGAGAATATCAGCATTGTATCAGTCGTATAGGTAGTTTATGTTGTGTTCTCTTTTGTCGACATGACACTACTCTGACATCTTTGTACACTGAAGTTGTAGAAGCCTTGGAGGCTCAACTATTTTGATATATATATATACATATCAAGTTTAAAATTATTCTAAATTTATGTGCATTTTGTTCAATGATAGGTATTCTACCTATCTTCGGAATAGATGCTCGTATCCTTATTGATACGGGGTCTAACTATTCGTATGTGAGCGATCAATTCTTCCGACATTCTGACAGGCCGCTCTCACCATTGGACGAGGAGCTAGTGGTCATCACTCCTCTGGGTGAACAGATTTTGCGCGATACAGTGTATAGAGAATGTGAGATCAAAGTTGGGGATACAGTGCTGAAAGCAGATCTAATTCCCCTCGCCATGACTGATTTTGATGCCATCTTGGGGATGGATTGTCTACATATGCATCGGGCTTCTGTTGACTGCTTTAAAAAGTAGGTGGAGTTTCGAAAACCCGATCAGCCAGTGTTGATTTTTGAGGGCAAGAGGCGGGTTTTATCCCGCTGTGTCATTTCAGTTTTGGAGGCCAGACGTATGATTCGCCACGGATGTGCGGCTTACCTGGCTCATATCATTGACACTACTGCTCAGGGACCGAGATTAGAGGATGTCCCAGTGGTACAGGACTTTCCGGATATTTTCCCGAGGAGCTATCCGGATTACCACCGGTTCGGGAGTTTGACTTTGAAATCGATTTAGCTCCGGGGACTACCCCTATCTCTATGCCGCCATACAGGATGGCACCGGCTGAGCTAAGGGAGTTCAAGGTCCAGCTGCAAGAGTTGTTGGATAAGAGGTTTATCCGTCCTAGCATGTCCCCTTGGGGCGCTCCAGTACTATTTGTAAAGAAGAAAGACGGCTCATTGAGATTGTGTGTAGATTACAGACAACTTAATCGGGTGACTGTGAAGAACAGATATCCACTGCCTCGCATAGATGATTTATTTGATCAATTGCAAGGTGCTCAAGTTTTCTCGAAGATTGAGCTTCGATCGGGATATCATCAGTTGCGGATTAGAAGTCAAGACGTGCTAAAGACAGCTTTCCGCACTTGATACGGGTACTACGAATTTCTAGTCATGCCGTTTGAGCTGACTAATGCCCCCGCTGCATTCATGGACTTGATGAATCGAATTTTTCACGATTATTTGGACCGATTCATTATTGTTTTTATTGATGATATCTTAGTCTACTCGCGGAGTGATGATGAGCATACTCAGCACCTTAGGGTGATTCTGCAAACTCTTCGTGAGAGACAACTTTATGCCAAGTTCACCAAGTGTGAATTTTGGCTGCGGTAGATTGGTTTTCTTGGCCACATAATTTCTGCGGAGGGTATTTTTATCGATCCGCAGAAAGTCGATGCCATTACGAGATGGGAGCAGCCGCAGACAGTGACTGAGATCAGGAGTTTTCTTGGTCTAGCCGGGTATTACCGCAGATTTGTAGAGGACTTTTCTCGAATTGCTGCTCCGTTATCTAGATTGACGTGAAAATGTGTCAAGTTTGTATGGGATGATCGTTGTGAGGTGAGTTTTCAGGAGCTCAAACAGCGATTGACGTCCGCTCCGATTCTAGCCCTTCCCACGAGTAGTCGAGAGTATGTGGTGTACAGTGACGCCAGCAGGCAGGGATTGGGCAGTGTATTGATACAGGATGGTAGAGTTATCGCCTATGCTTTGCGACAGCTAAAGAAGTATGAGGTAAATTATCCTACGCACGATTTGGAGTTTGCAGCCATAGTCTTTGCGCTAAAGATATGGCGCCACTATTTATATGGGGTCACATGCAAAGTGTTTACAGATCACAAGAGTCTGAAGTATCTGTTCACTCAGAGGGAGCTGAATTTGAGACAGCGGAGATGGTTAGAACTGCTAAAGGATTATGAACTCATCATTGACTATCATCCGAGCAAGACTAATGTAGTGGTTGATGCTTTGAGTCGGAAGTCGTCTTCCTCTTCTCAGACTACCGAGAGTACTTATCTCTCATGTTTATTGGGACTTCGAACCTTGGGAGTCAGGTTGGCTAGTGATGATCAGGGAGCTATACTAGCCAGATTTGAGGTTCGGCCGAGTTTGCTCGACCGTATTAGGGAGCTTCAGCAGAGTGATGAAGAGCTCCGAGGTATTTATGAGAAAGCCAGCAGAGATGATATTGACGATTCGCAAGGATAGACTGTTGGTTTTTCGAGATCGAGTATGTGTACCGACAGATAGTGATCTCCGTAGGGCTATTCTTGAGGAGGCCCGTTCATCTGCCTATGCTTTACATCCCGGCAGTACTAAAATATACCGCATCATCAGAAACAGTTATTGGTGGTCGGGTATGAAACGGGAAATTATGGAATTTATTGCTCGTTGCCTAGTATGTCAGCAGATAAAGGCTGAGCACCAGCGTCCAGCTGGCACTTTACAGCCCCTTCCCATTCTTGAGTGGAAGTGGGAGTATATCACGATGGATTTTGTAGTGGGATTACCGCGGACTTCGGCACAGCATGATGCTATTTGGGTGATAGTTGACCGACTTACTAAGTCCGCACACTTCATTCCGATTAGGAGTGATTACTCACTTGAGGCATTGGCACGCCTCTATATTGATATGATTGTGAAATTACATGGGGTTCCAGTGTCGATAGTATCAGATCGAGACCCCAGATTTACATCCTGTTTTTGACCCAGTCTGTAGGAGGCCTTGGGTATTAGACTGAATTTCAGCACAACGTATCACCCCCAGACAGATGGTCAGTCAAAGAGGACCATTCAGACTTTAGAGGACATGTTTAGGGCATGTGTTATGGATTTCCGGGGGAGTTGGGATCGGCATCTTCTGTTAGTGGAGTTCGCCTATAATAATAGCTATCAGGCGAGCATTGGCATGCCACCTTACGAGGCATTGTATGGGAGGAAGTGTCGTACCCCGTTGTGCTGGGATGAGGTTGGTGAGCGACTACTCACCAATGTTGAGTTGGTAGAGGAGACGAAAGAGAAAGTGAAGATTATCCGTACGCGGATGAAAGCCGCTTAAGATAGACATAAATCTTATGCAGATCGTAGGCGGCGACCTCTAGAGTTTACTGTGGGAGACATGGTATTCTTAAAGATATCTCTCTTGAAGGGAGTCATTCGATTTGGGCAGCGAGGGAAGTTGAATCCCAAGTATATTAGGCCCTTTCGTATCCTTGAGAGGGTCGGAAGTATAGTATATAAATTGGAGCTGCCAGCAGATCTATCGCGTATTCACGATGTATTTCATATCTCAGTACTTATGAGATATCAGCCAGATCCCTCACATATTTTAGAGGCTCCGCCAGTTGAGTTTCGAGAGGACTTGAGTTTACCTGTTCAACCCGTGGCTATTTTGGATCGACAGGTCAGAAAGTTACGGAGCAAAGAGGTTCCCCTTGTTAGAGTTTTGTGGAGGAGCGACCAGGTAGAGGAACAGACCTGGGAGCCTGAGGAAGCCATGAGAAGACAGCACCCCCAACTTTTCTCTGTATAGTTTCTTTTAGTCTCGAGGACAACACTTGTTTTTAGGGGGTTAGAAAATATAATACCCAAAGAAAAAAAAAGGGAAAATTAAAATTAGGGCTTAAAGCCCTAATTTTCTTCTTTTTCCCCCTCTTTCTCTCTCTTTCTCTCTCCCTCTCTTTCTTCTCTCTCCTCCAGATCTCCCCGCCGCCGTGTCTCTTCCCCTCCGCCGGTCACCACCATCGCCACCGCACCCAGCCACCGCAGCTCCTCCCTTCCGCGAGTGAGCCGCTGCAGCTCCTCCCTGCACGAGCTGCCCGGTGCGAACTAGCGAGCTAGCGCGCGATCTCCCTCGCGCGAGCGTGCGACCCTTTCTACTCGAACGCGAGCCCGAGCGCGCCTCACCCTGCACGCCACTGCACGCTCCTGCACGAGCGCCAGTGACCCCAGCGTATCCCCAGCGCGAGCAGCACACGATCCAGCGCGAGCCAGCGCCCGAGCCAACGCGACCCAGCTCGCGACTCAGCGCGAGCCAGCGCACGATCCGGCTCGCGAGGCCCACTAGGCCCGCAGACCCAGCAGCCCGCAGGCCCACCAGCCCGCAGGCCCTAGGCCCGCAAGCCCATTGCGGCCCACGGCCCACTGCGGCCCACAGCTAGCAGCCCGAGACGGCCTGTGACAATCCGCGAGTCCTTGCGAAGGTAAAGGACTAAAAGTTTCGATTTTTGCACTATGGTTTTGAAATTCTATAGTAATTGGACTTAAATTATTCACAATTGTTTCAAATTTGAAACATTCAGGTTTTAGACCAAATCGACGGGCGAACGAAAGCTAAATCTGAGATCCGAAGAATCTTAGGTGAGAAAAATGAAATCTCTTCAACCCTTGAATAAACTTTGTCAAATTAGGTAGCATTAGTTGGTTTTAAATTCGAATTAAGATTTATTTTGATTTTGGTTATTTACTTATAAATAGAATGAAATTGATGACAGTGAAGTTGTTTATAAATTGAGGAATTTAGGGTTTGTACGAATTTAAGAAAAACGATAAACCCTGAAATAGTAGGGAATTGATGAAAATCGTGATGACTTTATTAGGTTGGCTTTCTTGGTGACTCGATTGAGGGGCGCCTTGTTCTGCGTATTGTGGTGTTATTGGGGAGTGCGCTACCCTCCCCAAAACGGTGAGTGAGATTTATTTCAATACTTTTGTTTAATATGTAAATCCGTTTTACAATATTTTGATAATGAGCATGATTTGTCGTATGCTCGAAATGTTTTGACTGGTTTTAAAATTGATTTTGTGAACCGATAGAGTGTCCAAAAATTGTGTTGAATTATGAAATTATGCATTCATGTGGTTGAAATGTATAATGTGCCATTTTATGCTATATGTTGCATTTGGTTTGTAAACTTGATTTCGGCACATTTTTTTATACGATATTGATTTTAGCCTGAAGAGCTTTGGATTGTATTGTTCTGTAACTATGAAGGACACCGTGAGAGACGCTTTGGTGGCGTCCGGATATGCCTAGGCCTGGGGTATCCCACAAGTTGTCATGATTTGATTATCGACACGGTACTACCCAGGTTGAACCCGAAAGGGGGAGGATTTGGATTTTTGGTATCCTCTCCAAGTCTAGCACCTGGACGAGGTTCGTCGCCAACGCCGAGGTAGAGAGCACTTTAAATAAACTTACATATAACACCCCCGGTGTACCTGTTATAGGTCGCGGTAGATCTCTGCTAGGACATTTTCGGCTGGCAGCTCTATGATTTTAATAACAGTGCTTTGGATGCATATTTGACTTGATAATGCGTGCAAATGATATATTGTTGAAATGAAAAACATGATAATTTGAAATATGATTTGTATACTTGTGTTTTGACACTTCAGCTTCACACTTCATATTTGACGATTGCATTGACCCACTCACTCACTGAGTATTCTTCCCCGAGTACTCACTCCTCATTTCCCTTCTTGTTTCAAAGATAGTATTTGGCAAGGAGCGTTGCTTTTAGGAAGCTCAATATCATTGAGAGATTTTATTTGGATCTGAGAAGTTATTGTATATTTCCGCTGCAATTTCGTGAGTTAGTAATTGTATTGGTGATATATATGTATTTTGAGGTCGATAGACGACCATTGTATAATTCTGGGATGACTAAATGTAACACCAAGCTTAAAAAAAAAAAAAAAAAAAAAAAAAAAAAAAAAAAAAAAAAAAAAAATATTTGGAGACGCAGCGTTTTGGGACAAAACGCTGCGTCCCCAATTGGGGATTAGGGTTAAAACCCTAACCCCCTTTCTCTCTCTCTCTCTCTCTCTCTCTCTCTCTCTCTTTCTCTCTCCCCGACGTTCCCTCTCCTGCGGCTGTTCGCCTTCTCCCGCGGCCGTTCGGCTTCCTCCGCCACAGCCACCGCCGCCGCCGCCATTCTTCTTCTTCTTCTTCTTCTTCTTCTTCCCTCTCGCGATCTCCCACGATCGCTCTCTCTCCGCCTCGCCGCACACCGCCGCGAGCCTCCGCGCGCACTACCTTCCGCCACCACACGCGACTGCAGGGCCTTCTGCAGCGCGATCTCCCAGCAACAGCACTAGCCCAGACCGCAAGCGCGAGCGCAGGAGCGGAGGAGCGCAGGAGCGCGAGCGCAGGAGCGCAGGAGCGCGAGCGCAGGAGCGCAGGAGCGCAGGAGCGCAGGAGCGCGCGAGCGAGCAGGCGCGCGAGCAGGGCGCGCGAGCAGGCGCGCGAGCAGGCGCGCGAGCAGGCGCGCGAGCAGAGCACGCGAGCAGGCGCGCGAGCAGAGTGCGCGCAGAGAGCGCGAGCAGAGCGCGCGAGCGCGCAGGGGCGCGCAGCAGCGCGCGAGCGCGCACGAGCCAGCGTGCGAGCGCGCACGAGCCAGCGCAGCGCACGGGCGTGCGCCAGCACACGGGCGAGCACTGTCAGCCCGCAGGCCCATCAGCTGCAGGCCCACCGGCCCATCGGCCCGCCAGCCCGCTGGCCCGCAGACCAGCGAGCCCGCTAGCTGCGGCCCACGAGCCCGTGACAGCCCACGAATCTCCACGCAGGTAAATGACTTAGGGTTTTGCTTCGGATCTATGTGTTTGGATCTAACAAATAAATGTTGTTTTGATAGGACACCCTACAGACTTTGGAGTGACCGAAGCGACTTTCGGACGAGACTCGGCGCTTCGAGAAAACCCTAGGTGAGGAGATTTCGACTTTAATTGATAAATTGGATGAATCTATGATTGAATCTAAGATGAAAGGTGTTGTATATGTTTAGAGTGTAAGTGGAATGCGAATAGAATACAGTTTATAAAATGATTATATATGAATTTAAGGTTAAGTATAGAATGTTACAGAAATTTGATGATCTGATTTAGGTTGATCTTTTGGAGACTCGAGCGGTCAGATCCGATTTGGCTTGTCAGTAGGGAGTGACTTCCCTCCCGTAGAACAGTGAGTGGGACTTTGACATTCGCTATTGATTGAAAACCATGTTTCAAAAATATCATTTAAATGACATGTTTCTGCAAAATGTATGATTGTTATGACTTTCCAATATTTGATGAAATGTTTTGTGACCTTTGGAGTGTCTTAACTGCTGACCTTATTGATATGCATCCATGAGTTTTGATAAACGTATATTGTGCCACATTTTCGACATATTGATATGTTTTAAATGCTTTCACTGCATTGGCACATGGTTTTAAATGGATTTACTTACACATTTGGGCTATATGCCCGGCCGACTTTACGATATTATGTTTTGGGCTGTATGCCCGGCCGACTTTACGATATTATGTTTTGGGCTGTATGCCCGGCCGACTTTATGATATTATGCATTGGGCTGTATGCCCGGCCGACGTTATGATATTATGCATGGGGCTATATGCCCGGCCGACTGGTGATGGGATGCATGGGGCTACGTGCCCGGCCGATTTGATATTGTGATCCGTAGCTACGAAGGACATCTGGTAGAGGCACCCCTTGTGTCCGGATACGCTTCGGCCGGAGGTATCCGCCAGATTGTCGTGTGTATGGGTGTCCCAGGTTGACCCTCATCGGAGAGGACGTTGAGTACGGCTCCGTCTAGCACCAGGCGGGGGCACCATACACGGCCGACTAGTTATATGTACACTATATATTTTTTTACAGACTAGTTGGGGTAGTCTGTGGCCAACATTGGGGCAGAGAACCATTCTTTAATACTTGCATTTGGAAAAACCCCCAATGCGCCGTCCTTGGTCGAGGTAGACCATTGCCGGGAATATTTCATTGGCCGGTTCTTCATGACATTGATGTAAAATTTTAGGATGCATATCTTGCTTTCTGATGTGTGCGTATTATATATGATTTTGAAATAACATGATTGGTTTGCACACTGTGGATATTTTCTTATCTTATGCTTTGACACTCCAAATTCACCTCGATATTGATAGCATGATGTCAATCCCCTCACTTACTGAGTATCCTCCCATAGATACTCACCCCTCACTTTGTTTCCCACAGGATTAGTGTTGGATCGAGGAGATATCACTGGGCTTGGGTATGGATATTTTCCATCTCTTCTGCTACGATGATTGGTGATATTATTATGTATTGGAGATTTTTGTTTGATCCATGTAATTACCAAGTTTTATGGGATGACTGTATAAATTATGGACTTTTATTCTTGAAACTCTCGTATTGACTTATTTCATTGCATTGAGGCATTTGTAAATATTTAAAAATAACTTGGGAATTTATTTTATATATGCGTAGAATTTAAGTCCGCTCGGTGTGGCGGCTGCTCATGCTCTAGTTGGGCATGACAGTAGAGGTCTGTTGCTAGGACTGTTAGAAACTTTATAGCCTTGCGTTGTTCTGGATGTTGGCTGTAGATATTGTTGATTTTGGAGAGGCCGGGATGGCCAATTGTTTATTTGTACTGGATGAATGTCATATACAGGTGAAATTGTACATGGGAAAACCTCCGATTTATGGGGAGGTTCTGCCCGATTTTCTGTAAAAATCCAGCCGGCATCCAGGGACAACGGGCGGCTGTTCACGATCCCGGTTCGGGGCGTGACACTGTATATATGTGGACACGTCATTGCATAACATTGCATTGAGGCATTTCTGGTTCATTGTGTAAGTATTTGGGAATGTGTCAAGTCTTAGAAGTGCCCTCTAGGATCGCTCGGTACCTCCTCTAAATCATAGGAGGGGCGACTGGCGGCTATCCATGCCTTTGACGAGGGCATGGCAGTAGAGGTCTGTGGCTAGATTGTTGGAAATTTTTATAGCCTTGCGTTATCTGGATGTCGTCTGTGAGATTGGTTGATTTTGGAGAGACCGGGATGACTATTTGATTTTAATACAGGATGATTGTGTTTTATACAGGGTAAATTATATTTGGGAAACCTCCGAAATATGGAGAGATTCTATCTGATTTTCTGTAAAAATACAGTCGACATTCAGGATAACGGGCGGCTGTTTACGATCCCGATTCGGGGCGTAACAGCAGAAGCACGGAGAGAGAAAGTCGGGAGCAGGGGAGGAGAAGAGAAAAAGGAAAAAAGAAGAAAAAGAAAGAAAAACGTGAGTAGTAGTGGGACCCATCCTTTTTTTTGACTTTCTTTTTTTTTTTGGTTACACATAATGCAGCAACATAGCCCTAGAAGGAAGTCATTTCCCATATTGTCTAGGACAGTGTCTAGAAACTTGCTAGACCCTTTTTTAATACATCAAAATGACTCGACCTAAAACTAAGAAAATCATGGAATACCATGAACAAACTAGGACAACAGAAAGTCGAATCCTACCCTTGTCCTTCCTTACGAACATCCCTTCAATTATAGGATAACTTACGAACAATATGAAAACTGAGAGACAAAAATGTCCAAACATGTCCTCCCAATTTCCTGCAACAATCACTCTTGTAAGCCCGACAAGGAAGGAGATAATGTTCAAAATTGTGAAAGTAACTAATGGAACAAGGAACATGTTTGATGCCCGGAAATCAAAGAGACCCATTTGGTATAACTTAAATAGCTCACTGTCAAAACCTTTATCTGTCAGTGCGAAATTAGCCTTTCTCATGCCAATTTTCTTCATAACAGCCTCCAGGAATCCATAAAGGTAACTAGTAACTGCCCTGATTATGGAAATTCGTCCCTCATTTATCCATGTTTGAATTGACCCTCCAGTTAAAAGGCCTTCAATCAAATCTCCGAGGAACCATGATAAGAAAAGAGAGGCAAAGATAATGAAAGAATAGCTTGATACCTGCAATAAGAATGTCATGACTGGTTAACATACCTGCAAGATGAATTGTACATGCGCAAAATGTATGTCAATTTTGGTGTACTATTTAAAATAACTAATCAGAGCAGACCTATGAGTTAGCTACACAATTCTTGAATTTTTGGAGTTGTGTTGAAGTCAAGGGCAAATGAAATGAATGCACAATTACCTTTGGATACAAAGAAATGCCATAGAAGAGATACAACTGAGGGACAGTTGCAAGACACCAAAAGGACAAGGTGGGAAGGACATAAAGTGTTATACGTGCATAACCACAGGCCATAAGAATGGACATTCTTCGAATTCCATAAACAAGAGGGGAAAACCTTGACAAGCCAAAATCCAACAAACCGCAAGTCCACCTAGTATATTGAATTAAAAGAATGTTCAAACTTGGAGGACACCTGCCCAAAAATTGTGGTGTGGACGGATTGCAAAAGACAGAAATCCATCCTTTGCAATGTAACATATATCCCGTGAAACAGTCTTCCACCACAGACGTATAGAGGAAACCAACCTGCTAGCTCACAACAGAAACAATAAAAAAGTTTTAAATATTAATATTTTGTGCAGCTCACATTTAGTGGACACCAGTTGGCTACTTGCCTCTTCACCCCATTTTGTGTTTTTCTCATAAGTAGTTGAGGCCAAAAGTTGCATCTCTTCCTGCAACGCACCGGAAGAGTCCTCATCGGGCGTAGAACTATGGTCATGGTCACGGAGCGAATTGATGAACATATTTGAAGTTCCAAAATGATTTTTTAGCTCCGAGAGATCAATTTCTAAAATGGTTTAAGGAGAAAAAAAAGTAAATTTGAGGCAGATCATAACATAATGAAAAATATGATTTACAAGAATATATTCCAAATAATTTTTGAGTTCTTAATGTTGGTTTCTAAGACATGGTAAAAGTAGATATTAAAAAAAAAACTATTTATCAATGGTATATGACTTTAGTTTGAACTCAACAGGAACTGCCATATAATCTCTTTGGAAAAATGTTCAAACGTTTGTCATATTCTAAACATACCTTGGTGCTTGGAATTCCCCAACAATGCCTTCCTTTTAATGTAACAATTTGTCCCGCTCATAAATGGACCTTGAAGCCCATCCAGACCCGGAAAGAGTAGCTAAAAGTAAAGGTGACTCAATTATATATGGAAAAAACTGTTAAGGGAAAATTTAAAAATTACCCGGGGTAAAATTACATGATTCATCATTCAACAAATAATGTTTAATTTATGGTTTTAATTCTAGTACCTTCCATGTACTTTTCATGCTACCATCATAGATATCATATGGGCCGATGTTGCGGAACATTTGAGGGAAGTTAACGAATGCTAAGGTTGGAGAGATTTTGGGATCAAGATGAAAACACATGGCCCGACGGGCTGAACCAGGGTCATTGCATTGCATGTCACAGTCCACCAATAATACGAAAGGAGAGTTGCTTTTCAATGCCGACACACGGAGCTGCATCCAAAAGTGCAACATTCTATCCATGTAACTCTTTCTAGTTTAAGTATGATCAGTATTATACTTCAGAGAAAAAATGTTTAAATGAGATGGAATTTTATATTGTACAAATTTATTTAGTAATAAATAACAAAAATTTGAAAAAAAAAATGTTTAAACAAACTGTGAAGATAAAAGATTTACGTGTTTATATATCATGTTTCTAAATTTTGAGTTAGTCTAAATTTGACTTTATGTGGCCTTTAAGTTTTTAATTTGATTATGATATTTTATTAGGACAAAATTTGACTTCTATATTAAAAGCTGACCTTAGAGGTGGAGAGTTTATACTACCCTCCATAGTGAGAGAGAGAGAGAGAGAGAGAGAGATTTTACAAGGGTATTAATTGCTCCAGCCTTGAAATGATGCGGTTGAGAAGGTCTTTTCTCACGAGCAACATACATTAGAAGTGGCATCTTAACTTGGTCCACAACTGTTGAATTACTTGCCAATTTATCACCTATCACCTGAGAAAACAAATTCGATAGTTCAAGAATCTCGGTGACCAAATCTTAGGAAGGAGAAAATTATTATAGGAGTATTACATGTTTGCAACTGGTTCACAAATCCATGCAGGACCAAACTGGCTTAAAAATAAAATTATTCTTATTGAGATGATTTTAATTTGTTTTATAATGCCCCAGAATTTATACATAGATATTATGGTTCATAATAATATGGCAAAAGTGACAGTAGAAATAGATTTAAACCTTATGCTTGATGAAACAATTACACTTTTTCTGAAATGATATAATATTTAATACCTCAATTGCAGCAGGATGATCCAGAGCTGTTGTTGTGCCATTGATGTTGTATGCATTTACTCGTTCCCTGAACTCCTCGTACTTTTCCTGAGGATTTTCCAAACAAATGATGAGAGAGAGAGAGAGCAATTGTGGCAGTCACTGATCCTATCTGTGCCTAAGCGGTCTATCACAAAGGATGAGCCAGGTTACGGCTAGATCTCACACCAGAGAAAAAAGAAATGTTAAAACTCCACCATACTAAACAAACAAAAAAAAAAAAAAATCAGAAGCCTAAAATTAATTCCCAAGTTTACCAACAGAGTACAGAACATCATACGGATTAAATGAGGGCCATACCTTAATTTTCTTCATCTCCTCTATGAACTCATCGTCTCCGCACCCACTCTCCGATGCAGAAAAAAATAATTCCGGACTCGTAGTCTTAACAATCTTCTTATATTTCTTGTAGAATGGCAACCATGACCTCGCAAACGACCAAGCCTCTCTCATACCGTGCAGTGTTTTACTAGACCCTGCATCATCCGAGACATACACGTGTAGCTTCTCTGGAGGATAGTCCATCGCCATGATTGATATCACAGTGGTCATGACGTCCACTGTGGGCTCCATGTTTGGATCTGCGGTGAATATGAACACATCTATTCCTGGTAGCATTTCATCCTTCGGTAGCCGTTCAGGGATGGGGGTTCGAAAGACCATTCGCCACCGAGATAACCGGCTAAGGAGCCAAATGAGTAAGAGGGACAATTCAGAAGCAAAGATTATAAGGGAGGGTATTAAGCGTGGTTTATCATTGGTGAGTTGGTCAGTTATGAAGAGGGAGGAAACTCTGAAGTATATTAAGGATATTATACCAATGAAGCATATTAATGTATATATCCTATTGACGATTACTAAGGTTTTGGGGACGTGGGTGCTGC
Source organism: Dillenia suffruticosa (assembly GCA_033439265.1). Lineage (NCBI taxonomy): Eukaryota > Viridiplantae > Streptophyta > Magnoliopsida > Dilleniales > Dilleniaceae > Dillenia > Dillenia suffruticosa. The sequence continues at coordinate 17,372,510 of JAVTVX010000001.1, forward strand.
AGAGTGGGACAGAGTCCATCCTGTGTGTGCTTGTGAGAGAGAGAGAGAGAGAGAGAGAGAGAGAGAGAGAGAGAGAGAGAGAGAGACGTAAATATAGGATGAATCTGGAGTTCCTTTTATAAGTCAAGGGATTATTCTACCATTTGTGTTTTGGTAAGTATAGGTCAAGTTGTTTAATATTTGTATAAGTTAACACACGACATTCCATGGTCTTAGCCTCTTGTATCTCACATTTACAAATTATGCGCATCCAAATTCCTTTTCTTTTTGCACCAGAAGGTATATACATGCGTAAAAGTCAGATACATCTTTATATTGTGCACTTTGAGAAAAAATGATGTTAAAGTTAGGTTGAACTCAAATTCAGATTCATATTTACCCATATTCTAGGGATTATTCTACCCTCGATTTTCATATTTACCCATATTCATATTTATAGGGATACAATGACAATTGGACGTATTTAAAAGAGAAATTAGCTTACTAGTAAAGTTCTAAATGATTAAAATTGGAAATGATAAATTCCTAAGCTATTTGATTGCCATATATGTCAGCACAGGACCTTTCACACGTGGTTTTAGCCTCTTTTCCATTTGCTGGTTTTTTATTTTAGGAATGCTTCTTAATTTTGGTACTATCCAGATGTAAAGTTTAAAAGAAGCATGGTCTGTCCAAGGGATAGTCCCCCTTTGTAATTTTCAAGCCTTGCTCTTGGTTTGGCATTGATGACAGAAATAGATTTGAACATGGGTTTGCGCACAGAATATTTGGATGTGAAAGATGTATGAACATAGTTCTGATTACATCTGAGAGATAATACAAATATATATATATATATATATATATATATATATATATATATATGAACATAGCTCTAATACCACGTTAAAGATGGAAAGTAATATAATAATAAGAAAACTAGTAATCTATTGTTTCTAAATTATTACGATAAGTTGAGTTTATATGTAAAACTAATTATTATAAATATGTAAATATAATATGTAATACCCAAAAAAAAAAAAAGAGAGGAAGGAAACGCAGCGTTTTGGACCAAAACGCTATGCTCTCCCCAAGAGTGAAATTAGAGCAAAAAGCCCTAATTTCTCTCTCTCTTCCTTCTGTCTCTCTCTATCTCATTCTCTCTCTCTCTCCCGAATCCCTCTCTCCCATCGCCTCTACGCCACCACCTCCACCATCTCCGCCGTCCTTTGCCCCTTCTGTCCACCGCTCACCGTCTCTCTCTCCATCGTTCTGTCTCTATCATCTCTCTCTCTCTCTCTCTCTCTCTCTCTCTCTCTCTCTCTCTCTCTCTCTGTTGCTCTCGCACTCTCTGTCTCTCTGCCTTTCGAACTCTCTCTCTCCTTCGCACACTTTCTCTCCCATAGCCACGCCTGATTCACCACCGCCAACACCCAGCCGCCGCTACTCCTTCCTTCCCGCGAGCGCGCCATAGCCGCCTCACCTTCCTCCCGTGAGCGCTGCCCCTTCGCGAGCGCGACTGCAGCTCCTCCGCCGCAGCGCGATCTCCCCTATGTGAACCCGAGCGCTCCCTTGCGCGGTCTCACGCGAGCAGCGCGCAACCCAGCTTGAGCAGCTCGTGATCTCCCGCGAGCAACGCGCGATCTCCCCCAAGCAGAGCGCGACCCAGTGCGAGACAGCGCGCAAGCCCGCGCGACCCAGCAAGTGCCAGCGTGACCCTAGCGCGAGCCGGCGCGCTACCCCAGCACTAGCCGGCGTGCGACCCCAGCACGAGCACGTGCGACCCTAGTACGAGCGCAAGCGTGCTTTAGCACGCGACCCACTGCGGCTAGCAAGCCAGGCTGCAAGCCTGCGAGCCCACCAGCCCGCCGGCCTACGAGCCCACAACGGCCAGCGAGCCCGCAACGGCCCGCGAGCCCGGAACGACCCGTGACCGACTTTCCCCTTCGAGAGCTCACCTACATCTTCACTGCAAGTAACGACTATGATTTGGTTGAAATTTTAGAGTTTGGTGTTAGAAATGGTTGAGAGGCAAAAGATAAGATCATTTGAAATTAGGTTGGAATTTTAGAAAATCCTAAAAATTTTAAAGAAAATGAATAGTAACTGCAATCCTTAAGATGCTAATTTTAACAAAACAACAAAATATAAAATAACAAAATAAAATAAAATAAAAAATGCTAATTTAAAAAACATTAAGTTTAGCGACGGATTCTAATTCGTCGCTAAATCCATCGCTAAATAATAAAATATTTTAAAAAATAAAACAATATTATTATTTAAAAAATAAAAATAAAAAAAATAAAATAAAAAACTAATTTAAAATAATTATAAAATAATAAATATGTTTAGATAATATAAATGAATAAAATAATAAAATAACAAAATAAAATAAAATATTAAATATTAAATTAAAAAAATTAAATTTAACGATGGATCGTGGAATCCGTCATTAAATAATAAAATATTTTAAAAAATAAAATAATTGAAAACTAATTTAAAATAATTATAAAATAATAAATATGTTTAGGTAATATAAATGAATAAAATAATAAAATAACAAAATATAATAAAGTATAAAATGTTAAATTAAAAAAAAAATCAAATTTAGCAAGGGATCGTGGAATCCATCGCTAACTTAGCAAGGGATTCCTGAATGCGTCACTAACTTAGCGACAAATTCCTAAATTCGTCGCTAAATGTAGCAACAGATTTATAATTCGTCATTAAATTCGTCACTAAATAATAAAATATTTAGAAAACTAAAATAATAATATTATTTAAAAAATAAAAATATAAAATAATAAAAAAATCTAATTTAAAATAATTATAAAATAATAAATATGTTTAGATAATATAAATGAATAAAATAATAAAATAACAAAATAAAATAAAATATAAAATGTTAAATTAAAAAAAATTAAATTTAACGATGGATCATGGAATTCATCGCTAAATAATAAAATATTTTAAAAAATAAAATAATAAAAAAACTAATTTAAAATAATTATAAAATAATAAATATGTTTAGATAATATAAATGAATAAAATAATAAAATAACAAAATAAAATAAAGTATAAAATGCTAAATAAAAAAAAATCAAATTTAGCGAGGGATCGTGGAATCCATCGCTAACTTAGCGACGAATTCCTAAATGCGTCACTAACTTAGTGACGGATTCCTGAATTCTTTGCTAAATGTAGTAACAAATTTATAATTCGTCGCTAAATCCGTTGCTAAATAATAAAATATTTAACAAATAAAATAATATTATTCTTTAAAAAATAAAAATATAAAATAATAAAAAAAATGCTAATTTAAGATACTATAAAATATTAAATATAATTAGTTAATATAAATTAATAAAATAAAAGAATAATAACATAAAATAAATGGATAACCGCTTATCAGTAGTTATCCGTGTCACTGCCACCATTCTCTGAAAACTACTGTTTGATCTACTTGCAAGACGAGATAGATCATCGGAAGTGAATGTATGATATATTGTATTACTTGCTGATGACAATAATGAATGAATATGAACAATTAAATTTTCATAAACAATTGAACTATATAAGAGAAACGAATGGATGTAGAAGTCAAAAACACGAATGGTGAAATCGACAGTCGTGACTAATTGAAAATTATTTGTTACAGATTAGTTGAATTATTTATTGTTAAAAATTGTCAAATTGGTGAGAATTATAATATTCAATATATATTTAATTCGATTTCCTTATTTCGAATATGTTAAAACGAAATATATGGTTAAAAATATTTCCTAATAGAGTATAAAAGAAATTTTGCTTGGAAATTATTCATGAATTTTGAAATTTTGATAATAAATTAGAAACAAATTTATCCACGGATATTTTATATGTGGCTAATTAGCGATGAATTTTGTGACGAATATTTTTTTTGCAGCTAGTTAGTATTTAGTAATAAATTTTGGAGTTTGTTACTAAATTTTGTGACAAATAGTTTTTACTATGACAAATTAGTGATGGAAAATTTTTGTAACTAATTAATGACAAAATATTTTCGTCGTTAAATTTAGCGATGGATAACAGTATCTGTGACAAAATTTAGTAACAAAATTTCTATTCGTTACTAATTAAGGACGAATTTTGCAACGAAAACCTTTTCGTCGCCAATTAGCGATGGATTTAGTGACGAAAATTTTTTCATTGCCAATTAGTATCGAATTTAATCACGAATAATCTATCTGTTGGTAATTTAGCCACAAATAATTTTTTATAGCTAATTTCGTTGCAAATTAGTGACAAAAAAATTTTACACCACCAAATCCGTTATAAAATAGCGACATATTTTTTTCGTCGCTAAAATCATGTTTTTTTATAGTAAAAAGAATATGACCAATTCAAATTTCGGTTAAGGTCATAAATTCTCTCACCATATCAAACATATTAAGTGTGATATTTCACAGAATTATTGCACATGATATCAACATCCTAATATTAGAATATGTGAGTATTTCGTCACCTATAATTAAAGTCACTATTAACAATCCAAAAATACTTCATTCATTTGGATAGTTTTCAAAAATGGCATTTGCACACATGTTTATATCATTTTTTGACATAGAAAAATAGGAAAACAACATATGCATAGCTCTAACACCAATGATAAAGTTTAAAAACTGTTTCTTATATTTTTATACATGAAATATAATCATACTTTCAAAATTTTTAACGTTGAATCACTTACCTTTTTTTTTAAAAAAGATTTTGGTATGAAAATTATTGGAAAACTATCATAAATGGAGGAGTTTTAATTTTTATAATTCAAATGCTTTTAATTGTGATGTAATCCTTGCAAAATGATCAATTAATATATTCCTTTCTTAGCCATTAATTTTTGAATATGAGAATGATATTTCCTTTTTCTTTACATTCATTCTTTTTTTACATATTTTTCAAAAGTCGTCATTTCAAATTCAAATGGGGTGAGAAGTTAAAAGTTGTTATTATTATTATCCGTAGATAAGCTACACCCTCCCTCCCTCTGTCTCTCTTATTTTGGATTCAAATGAATCGGGTAAGGTCAATATCTCATGGGCGATCCAATATCCATTTTCTAATATCAGCCTTCCAACTGCCGGTGCAGCGCTGTAGAGGCCGAGGATGAGTTGGCTTTTGGTCCAATTTTATCTATTTTCTTGTTTATTTATTATTATTATTATTTTCATTTATTTGGTTTTCTAGATATTAAAACTCTAGCATGGTTTTATATCTTAGTAATGTTTTATTCTTGAATTTTGAACTAGCAGGCTTTAAATTTACATAATATGCAAAAGGTATTTTGTGGATGAGTATTAAAATTACAGCTTTTTGATTGATTTTGTGATGAATAAATTTATTTGCAGCAATTGATTAAAATGGGAATTTCAAAATGGATAAGTATTAAAATGTAATTGCACAATAAAATTCATGTGTGTACCTACAGCGCCAGATGTGTGCATTCATAGAGAAATAATTTAGTTAAATAGATCCTGCATATAATTATGAGTTTATGATATGAAGAAACAATTCGGGCCATCCAACTTTGTAATTTTTCAGAAGTACAATTTATAACAAGCAACCAACCACTAAAGAAAGAAAAAAAAAATCTGGGTGAAAACAACCTAAAAACGTCAGGTAAAAATTTATTTATCACAAAATGCCTATACTGCCCATATAGAAACACGAAAAATAATCCAAGAAAAAATGGCTTACATTGCCCATAAAATGCCAATAGAACGAAGTCAATTCCTAGATTGTCTAGGACAGTGTCTAGACACTTCCTAGACCCCTTTTTAATATATCAAAATGACTCGTCCCAAAACTAAGAAAATCACGGAATACCATGAACTCACCAGGACAACAGAAAGTCGAATCCGACCCTTGTCCTTCCTTACGAATATCCCTTCAATTCAATTATTGATAACGTTATCAAAATCGTACTATGTATTGATCCATTTTTAATCTTAGACCGTGATTTTTTAAAATTGACGGTTCAACCTAGGTTCAGATTGAACTGTGGTTGAACCACCGATTCAGCCTAGTTTAATTATAAAATGATATTTTTATTCAATTGAATCGCAAAATTGTTAAAAAAAAGGTTAAACCGGTTGTACCGACGGTTCGATCCGGTTTTAATAATATTGGTTATAGGATAACTCATGACCAATATGAAAACTGAAATACAAAGATGTCCAAACATGTCCTCCCAATTTCCTGCAACAATCACTCTTGTAAGCCCGCCAAGGAAGGAGATAATGTTCAAAATTGTGAAAGTAACCAATGGAACAAGGAACATGTTTGATGCCCGGAAATCGAAAAGACCCATTTGGTATAGATTAATTTGCTCACTGTCGGAACCTTTATCTGTTAGTACAAAATTAGCTTTTCTCATAACAGCCTCCAAGAATCCATAAAGGTAACTAGTAGCTGCCCTGAATAAGGTAATCCGTTCCTCATTTATCCATGTTTCAATTGACCCTCCAGATAAGAGGCCTTCAATCAAATCTCCGAGGAGCCATGATAAGAAAAGGGTGGGACAGATAATGAAAGAATAGCTTGATACCTGCAATAAGAATGTCATGACAGATTAATAGAAGCAAGTTGAATTGTATATGCGCAAAATGTATGTCAATTTTGATGTAATATTTAAAGTAACTAATCAGAGCAGACCTATGAGTTAGCCACACAATTCATGAATTTTGATAGTAGTGTTAAAATTCAGGGCAAAAGATGTGGCACCGACAAAGAGAAAAAAAAAAAAAAAAAAAAGGGGAAAGTGAAAAAGTCACTTTCCCAATTCTTTCACTCATTCTCTCCCTCTCCCGGTTTACTCTCTCTCTCTCACGAATTCTCTCTCCCTCTCACTGTCACTCTCCCTCTTTGTTTCTCTTGCTCCCAATCTCTCTATCATCTCTCTCCCTCTCTCGATTTTGTGCTCGGTTCCGCCTCCCTCTCCGTCGATCTCTCTCTCTCTAGCACTCTCGTCTTCGTCACTCTCTCACCATCCCTTGAACTCTCTCTCTCGCACTCTCTGTGTCTCTCTCTCTGCTTTCTCCCTCACACTCGCGAGTGCGCCACTGCGCGATTCTCCTCACACGAGCGCACCACAGTGCGCAGCCTTTCGAGAGTGCACGCATCAGCAGTGAGTGCGCCAGCCCGTGAGCCCGCGACCTGCTCTCTCTTCCGAGAGCCTTCCTGCAATGTTCGCTGCTCTTTGCCGCGACCGCACTGTTAGAAACCCTAGGCCGCGACCCTTCCACTGCACAGGTAAGGGCCGATTGTTGATTAATAGTTTAGGGGTTTTGATTCTCTTGGAAATTAGGGTTAATTGCTAAAGTGTGTTTCGGTTTGGAAACATTACAGGAGTTCGGATTGTGTTGTAAGCGCACGAACGCTAAGGCTGCAAGCTACGGAAACCATAGGTGAGGGAAATTTAAATCCTTTCGATAAATCGAGTGAATTTAGTGTAAGAGGTCTTGTATATATTTAGGATGTATGTTAGATACGATTAAAATGTATTTTTGACATTTGATATGTAATTTCTAGGGTTTCGTCTAAATTTTACATGAAATTAGATTGATCAATACGAAAGAAACGTGTTTGATAAAATTAGAAACTTGTTGAGTCGATTAGGATAGATTTCCTTGGAAATTTGAATTGAAATTGTGGATTATTGGTCTAGGTTGACCTTTTTGGAGCTTGAAAGGAGATTTTTTGAGTATCGATAGGGTATAAGGAGTGGAAACCCTCCCTAGAAGGTGAGTGGATGGTCCGTTGTGTTATAAATGAGCAAAGGAGTTTAAAATTGTTTTATAAATGATTTTGTAAGATTTTTTATGTTTTATATCAATTGCTTTGTGATCGTGGGATGTCCGGACTGAATTGTGAAACATGAATGCATCCATTGTATTTATAAATGCATATGTGTCAGGTGTGATTTGATGTTGCTCTATAAATTGCTATGACATGAAATTGATGATTGTTTGCTAGAAATTATGGCACATGACTTGAGAAATGACATATTTGATAAATGCATGGTGCTAGTAGTTAATGGCTATAGTCATTCCCTCCACGGAGCGACCTGACGGGGTGGCGTGGTTGGGTTTTATTGCGAGAGAGGTATACGCGGCCTCTTCTCTGCCACGTCGGACTATCTGGATTGCACTCCGGGGAGGTCCGAGCCAACGCCAAGGAAGGGGGTAGTGTTTGAAATACTGAAATGGAAAAATCTCTTGGCGGGCTTTCGTCTTAGTTCGGCCAAACGCAAGACGGAAGTAATTTCGATGGGACCCTTGTGATTTTTTGAAAGAATACTTGATGTGGATGCATACTTTGCGAATTATCTGATTTATTGAAAAATGTTTCGACATATATGAAATGTTATTTGAGATATACTTTGACACTCCCACATTCACCCCTCATTTATCACACAATTATACCATTGCACTCCGCTCACTGAGTATTTCCCAATACTCACCCATCTCTTTAACATTTTCAGAGGAAGTTTAGATCTGCTGCAGAAATTGGAGTTGCAGAAGATTTATTCCGCTGACATGTGTAGGTACATAGAAATGCAAGTTCATTTTGGGTTGATTTTGAATTCCATGGAATGAAAGACTTGTATAATTCTTTTGGTATGGATTAAATTAATACTTGTTTCATATATAAGAACAAGTATTGATGGAATCCTTACATGGTTTGTACGGAACTTGTTCATTTTCTTTTAAACTCTCATATGGGATATTTGGATTGAAATTCTGAATTTCGATACTTTCTTTTGGATTTGTGAAGTTCTGTACATCTCATACCATTTGGATTTTACTGACGCTAGCTCGTTTCTTCATGCGAGTGTTAGTAAAATCTTGCGATTATGATTTGGGATTTCTTTGTTTTAAATGTTTTAATTATGCTGAGAATTCTGGAATGGCTGGGATTGCCAATTTTCGTATGTATGCATGTACAGGAACCCTCGCCCCATTCGCGTGTCGATGCATGCTTGTGTGTACAGGGATGGACCGGATGAGGTCCTTTATATGTGTATTGTCATATGATTTTTCTCATTTCTGATGGAGGGTGTATTGGATGAGTTTTGAACTGATTTGTAACCTTGCGGAGTCCCGGTATAAGGGGAGGTTCTGCCCGTGTACTGAGACAATGCGGCGGCTGTTGCGTGATCGATCCGAGGATCGGGGCATGACAAAAAAAATGAATGCACAATTACCTTTGGATACAAAGAAATGCCGTTGAAGAGATAGAACTGAGGGACGGTCGCAAGACACCATAATGACAGAGCGGGAAGGAAAGAAAGTGTTGCATATGCATAACCACAGGTCATAAGAATGGACATTCTTCCAGGTTCATAAACAAGAGGGCAAAACCTTGACAAGCCAAAATCCAACGCACCGCAAGTCCAGCTAGTATATTGAATTAAAAGACACTGGAAATGTGTTTACAATATTGTCATTTGAAATGTGAATGAAAGAGAATTAAATGAAACAAAAAATGACTTGAAAGGACTGCAAGAAGTCTATGAAAATCTGAAAAAAAAAATTTGATGAAGTCATAAACGAATTTAAATAATTTGACAGCAATGAATATGTATTAAAAATAAAAAAAAGACATAAATTCTAAATTAAGGGGGTGTAATGTTGGAATAATTAATTTAAAATTTATTGTACGGAGAAAATAAAAAGTCAAAGGCATGTCAAGAGTTCAGAGTTATTATGACCATGTGAAGAGTCATGAGTTTTCTTATGTCAAATAAATGTAGATTCTCCAAGAGTCATGCTGTGATTATTATGTGTCTTTTAATATGTCTAGATACTACTATAAATTGGTAGTTATTTTATATAATCTTTGAAGAGAGTTGAAATCACCATTATGTGTATCTAATAAGATTTTTTTCTTCTGAATATATTTTTGAATATTCATATAGTTAATATCTTTATCCTTACCATGCACCCTTCATCACCAAAAACGTTGATTTTCTCTAAATCTATCAAATTGGTTCAATTTTTTTAATATTTTTGATAATATGATTGGGGATTTTAATGGAATTTGTGAAATGTTGCTAATGAATTTATATTGATCAAATTTTTGTTGTACTCTTTCTCTCTACGTGGAATAAAGGGAATTACATATTTTTAAAAAAAATATGGAATCAACACCACTTTTTTATTTCCTTGTTGGCTTCTTTTCTTTCCAATAAAATCCAATTATGCTTGAATGTATTAATAATAAAAATCCCCATTTAATTTTGTTAATTACTATAAGTTTCTTTTATTTATTATTTAAATAGAAATATTTGAAACTTTATTAGAAAATTATCATGTAATTAGATACTAAATTAGTTACTTAATATAATATTTTAAAATTTATCCTTTTTCTGTATGGCTAGAAATACAATCATGATAATAACGTATTTTGATCAAAAAACGATGATATCAAATATATTGTCAAGGTCACAATCCGAAATAATTTAGTTATTTATATTAAAAAGAAATTGTTAATATTTTTAGTTCAAAATCAATTACAAATAAATTTGAATTAATAAGCGTAGAGTACAACTTTCATAAATTATTTATTTTATTTAATATTTTTGTATTTTTAATTAGAATTATATGAATTTTTTATTTTTTTTATATTTTATAATTTTTATTAATTATTATTTTATGGTCCTTCCAAAAAGAATTTTTTTGACTCCGCCCCTGACAATTACATGTTTTTTTCTGAAGTGATATAATATTAAATACCTCAATTGCAGCAGGATGATCCAGAGGTGTTGTTGTGCTTGCTGTATTGTCATAAATGTTGTATGCATTTACTTGTTCCTTGAACTCCTCGAACATTTTCTGAGGATTTTCGAAACAAACGGTGAGAGAGAGAGAGAGAAATTAAAAAAAATAATGGGGATTAAATTTCACTACTTATCCATGATGGCCAAGCTAAAAACGAGTATTTGCCCATGATGGCCAAGCTGTGCCTAAGTGGGAAGAAAAAGAGTGTTCAAGGCTGATAAAAAAGGTGATGGCATCTATCTGTGCCCAAGTGGTCTAACACAAGGGATGAGCCAGGTTAGGGTAGACCTCACACCAGAGAAAAAAAAATGTTAAAACCCGACCTTATCAAAAAAAAAAAAAAAAAAAAAGATCAAATGCCTAAAATTAATCCCCAAGTATACCAACAGAGTACCGGACATCACAAGTAGTAAATGGGGGCCATACCTTGGTTTTCTTCATCTCCTCTGTGAACTAATCATCTCCGAACCCACTCTCTGATGCAGAAAAAAATAATTCCGGAGACCTGGTCTTAACATAACAATCTTCATCCTATATTTCTTGCAAAATGGCAACCATGACCTCGCAAACGACCAAGCCTCTCTCATACCGTGTGCAGTGTTTTACTAGACCCTGCATCATCGGAAACATACACGTGTAGCTTCTCTGAGGATAGTCCATCGCCATGGCTGATATCACCGTGGTCAGGACATCTACTGTGGGCTCCATGTTTGGATCTGCGGTGAACATGAACATGTCTACTCCTGGTAGCTTGTTGATTTAGAGACGAATTTAACGACGGATTCGGACATTCGTCGCTAAGTTGATTTATTTTTAATTAACATTTTATATCTTTTTTATTTTATTAATTTATATTAATCGATCATATTTATTATTTTAAATTCATATTTTATTTTAAAATTTTATTTTTTTTTAAATCATATTATTTAATTTTTTTAAATATTTTATTTTTTAACGACTAATTTAGCGACACATTGGACGTCCGTCGCTAATTTTAGCAACGGATTCCGAAATTCGTCTCTAAGATAATTTTTTTTAAATTAGCATTTTATATCTTTTTTATTTTGTTAATTTATATTAACCAATTAAATTAATTATTTTTATAATATTTTAAATTTGTATTTTATTTTATTATTCTATATTTTTATTTTTATAAAAATATTATTATTTTTTAAAAAATATTTTATTATTGAGCAACGAATTAGAAATCTGTAACTAAGTTTAGTAACAAATTCCAGAATCCATCATTAAACTTAGCGATGGATTAGGAAATTCATCGCTAAATTTAGCAACGGATTCCGAAATTCATTATTAAATTAATTTTTTTTTAAATTAGCATTTTATATCTTTTTATTTTAATCTTTTAATATTTTATAACAAATATTATCATTTTTTATTATTTTATTATTATTAATAAAATATGAGAATAAGATAATAAATTAAAAAAACATATTTTAAAATAGCATTTTATTTTATTTTTAGGAATAAAATTAATATATTTTTTGTTCATTTATTATTTTATTGTTTTACAAAAAATTATCATATTTATTATTTTTAATTAATATGTTATATTTTATTTTTTTATTCTTTTTTAAAGAATAATATTATTTTATTTTTTAATTCATTTATTATTTTATTTTAAGTTAGCCTTTTATTATTTGATAAAAAATTATTATTTTTTAATTAATATGTTATATTTTATTTTTATTTTATCTTTTTAAAGAGTAGTATTATTTTTTTAAAACTAACATTTTATTATTTTATAATAAATATCATTTATATTATTTTATTATTTTTAGAAAATTGTGCTAATTCCTCTTTTAAATACGTCCAATTGTCATTGTATCCCTATAAATATGAATATGGGTAAATATGAATATCGAGGGTAGAATAATCCCTCGAATATGGGTAAATATGAATCTGAATTTGAGTTCAACCAAACTTTAACATTATGTTTTCTCCAAGCGCAGAATATAAAGATGTATCTGACTTTTACGCATGTATATATGCCTTCTGGTGCAAAAAGAAAAGGAAAATTTGGATACGCATAATTAGTAAATGTGAGATACAAGAGGCTAAGACCATGGAATGTCGTGTGTTAACTTATACAAATATTAAACAACTTGACCTATACTTACCAAAATACAAACGGTAGAACAAATCCTTGAACTATAAAAGAAACTCCAGATGCGTCCTATATTTACATCTCTCTCTCTATCTCTCACAAGCACACACAGGATGGACTCTCTCCCACTCTGCAGCACCCATGTCCCCAAAACCTTAGTAATCGTCAATAGGATATATACATTAATATGCTTCATTGGTATAATATCCTTAATATACTTCAGAGTTTCCTCCCTCTTCATAACTGACCAACTCACCAATGATAAACCGCGCTTAATACCCTCCCTTATAATCTTTGCTTCTGAATTCTCCCTCTTACTCATTTGGCTCCTTATCCGGTTATCTCGGTGGCGAATGGTCTCTCGAACCCCCATCCCTGAACGGCTACCGAAGGATGATATGCTACCAGGAATAGATGTGTTCATATTCACCGCAGATCCAAACATGGAGCCCACAGTGGACGTCATGACCACTGTGATATCAATCATGGCGATGGACTATCCTCCAGAGAAGCTACACGTGTATGTCTCGGATGATGCAGGGTCTAGTAAAACACTGCACGGTATGAGAGAGGCTTGGTCGTTTGCGAGGTCATGGTTGCCATTCTACAAGAAATATAAGAAGATTGTTAAGACTACGAGTCCGGAATTATTTTTTTCTGCATCGGAGAGTGGGTGCGGAGACGATGAGTTCATAGAAGAGATGACGAAAATTAAGGTATGGCCCTCATTTAATCCGTATGATGTCCTGTACTCTGTTGGTAAACTTGGGAATTAATTTTAGGCTTCTGATTTTTTTTTTTTTTTTTTTTTTTTGTTTAGTAGGGTGGAGTTTTAACATTTCTTTTTTCTCTGGTGTGAGATCTAGCCGTAACCTGGCTCATCCTTTGTGATAGACCGCTTAGGCACAGATAGGATCAGTGACTGCCACAATTGCTCTCTCTCTCTCTCATCATTTGTTTGGAAAATCCTCAGGAAAAGTACGAGGAGTTCAGGGAACGAGTAAATGCATACAACATCAATGGCACAACAACAGCTCTGGATCATCCTGCTGCAATTGAGGTATTAAATATTATATCATTTCAGAAAAAGTGTAATTGTTTCATCAAGCATAAGGTTTAAATCTATTTCTACTGTCACTTTTGCCATATTATTATGAACCATAATATCTATGTATAAATTCTGGGGCATTATAAAACAAATTAAAATCATCTCAATAAGAATAATTTTATTTTTAAGCCAGTTTGGTCCTGCATGGATTTGTGAACCAGTTGCAAACATGTAATACTCCTATAATAATTTTCTCCTTCCTAAGATTTGGTCACCGAGATTCTTGAACTATCGAATTTGTTTTCTCAGGTGATAGGTGATAAATTGGCAAGTAATTCAACAGTTGTGGACCAAGTTAAGATGCCACTTCTAATGTATGTTGCTCGTGAGAAAAGACCTTCTCAACCGCATCATTTCAAGGCTGGAGCAATTAATACCCTTGTAAAATCTCTCTCTCTCTCTCTCTCTCTCTCACTATGGAGGGTAGTATAAACTCTCCACCTCTAAGGTCAGCTTTTAATATAGAAGTCAAATTTTGTCCTAATAAAATATCATAATCAAATTAAAAACTTAAAGGCCACATAAAGTCAAATTTAGACTAACTCAAAATTTAGAAACATGATATATAAACACGTAAATCTTTTATCTTCACAGTTTGTTTAAACATTTTTTTTTTCAAATTTTTGTTATTTATTACTAAATAAATTTGTACAATATAAAATTCCATCTCATTTAAACATTTTTTCTCTGAAGTATAATACTGATCATACTTAAACTAGAAAGAGTTACATGGATAGAATGTTGCACTTTTGGATGCAGCTCCGTGTGTCGGCATTGAAAAGCAACTCTCCTTTCGTATTATTGGTGGACTGTGACATGCAATGCAATGACCCTGGTTCAGCCCGTCGGGCCATGTGTTTTCATCTTGATCCCAAAATCTCTCCAACCTTAGCATTCGTTAACTTCCCTCAAATGTTCCGCAACATCGGCCCATATGATATCTATGATGGTAGCATGAGAAGTACATGGAAGGTACTAGAATTAAAACCATAAATTAAACATTATTTGTTGAATGATGAATCATTTAATTTTACCCCTGGTAATTTTTAAATGTTCCCTTAACAGTTTTTTCCATATATAATTGAGTCACCTTTACTTTTAGCTACTCTTTCCGGGTCTGGATGGGCTTCAAGGTCCATTTATGAGCGGGACAAATTGTTACCTTAAAAGGAAGGCATTGTTGGGGAATTCCAAGCACCAAGGTATGTTTAGAATATGACAAACGTTTGAACATTTTTCCAAAGAGATTATATGGCAGTTCCTGTTGAGTTCAAACTAAAGTCATTTACCATTGATAAATAGTTTTTTTTTTTAATATCTACTTTTACCATGTCTTAGAAACCAACATTAAGAACTCAAAAATTATGTGGAATATATTCTTGTAAATCATATTTTTCATTATGTTATGTTCTGCCTCAAATTGACTTTTTTTTCTCCTTAAACCATTTTAGAAATTGATCTCTCGGAGCTAAAAAGTCATTTTGGAACTTCAAACATGTTCATCAATTCGCTCCGTGACCATGACCATAGTTCTACGCCCGATGAGGACTCTTCCGGTGCGTTGCAGGAAGAGATGCAACTTTTGGCCTCAACTACTTATGAGAAAAACACAAAATGGGGTGAAGAGGCAAGTAGCCAACTGGTGTCCACTAAATGTGAGCTGCACAAAATATTAATATTTAAAACTTTTTTATTGTTTCTGTTGTGAGCTAGCAGGTTGGTTTCCTCTATACGTCTGTGGTGGAAGACTGTTTCACGGGATATATGTTACATTGCAAAGGATGGATTTCTGTCTTTTGCAATCCGTCCACACCACAATTTTTGGGCAGGTGTCCTCCAAGTTTGAACATTCTTTTAATTCAATATACTAGGTGGACTTGCGGTTTGTTGGATTTTGGCTTGTCAAGGTTTTCCCCTCTTGTTTATGGAATTCGAAGAATGTCCATTCTTATGGCCTGTGGTTATGCATGTATAACACTTTATGTCCTTCCCCCCTTGTCCTTGTGGTGTCTTGCAACTGTCCCTCAGTTGTATCTCTTCTATGGCGTTTCTTTGTATCCAAAGGTAATTGTGCATTCATTTCATTTGCCCTTGACTTCAACACAACTCCTAAAATTCAAGAATTGTGTAGCTAACTCATAGGTCTGCTCTGATTAGTTATTTTAAATAGTACACCAAAATTGACATACATTTTGCGCATGTACAATTCATCTTGCAGGTATGTTAACCAGTCATGACATTCTTATTGCAGGTATCAAGCTATTCTTTCATTATCTTTGCCTCTCTTTTCTTATCATGGTTCCTCGGAGATTTGATTGAAGGCCTTTTAACTGGAGGGTCAATTCAAACATGGATAAATGAGGGACGAATTTGCATAATCAGGGCAGTTACTAGTTACCTTTATGGATTCCTGGAGGCTGTTATGAAGAAAATTGGCATGAGAAAGGCTAATTTCGCACTGACAGATAAAGGTTTTGACAGTGAGCTATTTAAGCTATACCAAATGGGTCTCTTTGATTTCCGGGCATCAAACATGTTCCTTGTTCCTTTAGTTACTTTCACAATTTTGAACATTATCTCCTTCCTTGTCGGGCTTGCAAGAGTGATTGTTGCAGGAAATTGGGAGGACATGTTTGGACATTTTTGTCTCTCAGTTTTCATATTGTTCGTAAGTTATCCTATAATTGAAGGGATGTTCGTAAGGAAGGACAAGGGTAGGATTCGACTTTCTGTTGTCCTAGTTTGTTCATGGTATTCCATGATATTCTTAGTTTTAGGTCGAGTCATTTTGATGTATTAAAAAAGGGTCTAGCAACTATCTAGGCACTGTCCTAGACAATATAGGAAATGACTTCCTTCTATTTCCATTTTATGGGCTATGTTTCTGCAATAAGTCATTTTTGCCTGGCTTATTTTTCGTGTTTTTATATGGGCAATGTCGGTCTTTTGTGATACATAAATTTTTACCTTACATTTTTAGGTCGTTTTCACCTAGATTTCCTTTTTTATTATTATTATTATTATTATTATTATCTTTTTTTTTTTTTTTTGCCTTTAGTGGTTCGTTGCTTCTTATAAATTTAACATCTGAAAAATTACAAAGTAGGATGGCCCGAATTACATCTTCATATCACAAACTTGGCTAATAATTATACGCAAGGATCTGTTTAACTAAATTATTGCTCTATGAATGAACACATCTGGCGCCGAAGGCTTGCACATGCATTTTAGCGTGCAATTACATTTTAATACTTATCCATTTTGAAATTCCCATTTCAGTCGATTGCTGCCAATAAATTTATTCATCACAAAATCAATCAAAATGCTATAATCTTAATGCTCATTCAGAAAATACCTATTGTACATTATGTAAATTTAAAACCTGCTAGTTCAAAATTCAAGAATAAAACATTACTAAAATAAGAAACTAAAGAATAAAAAATTGCTAGAGTTTTAATATCTAGAATGTCACGCCCCAAACCGGGATCGTGAACAGCCGCCCGTTGCCCTAAGATGCCGGCTGTATTTTTACAGAAAATCGGACAGAACCTCCCCATAAATCGAAGGTTTCCCGTGTACAATTAAACCTGTATAATCAAAATCAATCTATAATTTAAATAAATGGCCATCCCGGTCTCTCCAAAATCAATAAACACCACCGCCAGCATCCAGAACAACGCAAGGCTACAAGTTTCTAACAGTCCTAGCAACAGACCTCTACTATCCTGCCCAACTAGAGCATGAGCAGCCGCTATACCGAGCGGACCTAAGTTTATACAATGGATAACACATTTCCCAAGTAACATTCAAATACATACAATTGTCTCAATGCAAATGAAATATGAGAGTTAAACTATACAGTCATCCCAAAATAAGTACATGGCCAACTACGGACCTCTATGTCAAGACCTCACAGGGTTGAACCTAAATTTAAAGTAAATCTTACCGTCGGAAATACCAACTCCGCTCTAGAGCCTGTAACGTCGCTCTATCACAATAAACCTGTCTGAGGAGAGAAAATAGAGGGGTGAGTATCATGGAAAGATACTCAGTGAGTGAGGGGGATAATATCCAGCATAAATAGTATAGGTGAACAATTGGAGTGTCAAATAACATCATTTGAAACAAAAATTTACATTTCACGACAAAATACGATATGTTTAACAAATTTGAAATCATTTAACCAATCACACGATAACAAGCATATATGCATCCATTTAAAATCAAGTAATGTCAGAGCGAGCCAAAAATAGTCCCGGCAAAGGTCAACCGTGACCAAAGACAGGCGCGTCGGGGGTTTTTATTATGCATAGACTTTAAAACGCTCTCTACCCTGACGTTGGCCATGAGCTCGCTGGGGCCAACTCATCAACGTGTATAGGACCCCGCCCGGTGCTAGACGGTGGCGTCACACACGTCCTCCCCCTACGTGGGTTCAACCGGCCGCGCCTATAGCCTTTAGAATAAATGACGTTTGCGGATACCTCCTGCAGAAGCGTATCCGGGCAACCCGTGCCTCTACAAACGCTCTTCGTAACTACGGAATCATCATAGTATCACAAGGGCACAACGTCCCATAGTATCACAAGGGCACAACGTCCCAGGGCACAACGTCCCACAAGTATCATCACATCATCACATAACTAGTGGGCATCCAACCCACGTAGTTCATCAAAAACATTTTAAATTTGCGTGTCAATACGTCTCTTCAATTCATTTCAAAACAGCATATCAATGCAACGGTATAAAATGAAATTTATACATTTTCAAGTAATGGCACAATTATTGTTTCATTTCAAACCATGGATGCATAGTCATTGTAAATATAATTCAAGACACTCCAAAAATCACAAAACAGATTTCTAAATTTAATATCACACGTCAACGAATGCATATCAAAGCATGTTTTATCGAAAATACGACAGAAAATACGTTTTACTATTTTATACAAGAGATTAGAGTCCCACTCACCGTCTACGGGAGGGAAGTCACTCCCTACTGACAAGCCAAATCGGATTTGACCGCTCGAGTCTCCAAAAGATCAACCTAAATCAGATTATCAACATTTAATATCAAATAAAAGCCAAATCAGGGATTTTCAATTTTTCCCTTCCAAATTTCTCCCACCTAATTTACAAAATTTCGTTATAGATTCTCGTTTCCTCAATTTCGAATCATTTGACTCACCAATGGTCAAGTTTCTAATATTTATCATTTTTTTTTGTCTATTTTTCCTCGAATTTCACACATTTCAATATATTATGTAACTCTCGATCTAAATTCGACCTAATTTCGATAGAATTAATTCAAATGTTGAAAATGTTGCATTTCTCTCACCTAGGGTTTCTCGGATTTCCGGATCTAGCTTTCGTTCACCCGTCAAACTGGTCTAAAACCTGTAATATTATCAAATTTCAATTATATTAGAAACAACTATATTTCTAACACCAAACCCTAGGACATCAACCAAATATAGTCGTTACCTGCAATACAGAAGACGCAGGTGAGCTCTCGAAGGGGAAAGCCGGTCGCGGGCTCGCGGGCCGTCACGAGCTCACGGGCCGGCGGGCCGGCAGGCTAGCGGGCTGGCCCGCTGGTAGCTCGCGGCTCTCAGCCCGGCTTGCTGGCCGCAGTGGACTTCGCGTGTTGCAGTGGGCCGCGGCTGGACTGGGCCTTGGGCCGCTGGTGGGTTGGCCCGCTCACGGGCTAGGGCTCGCTCTCGCGAGCTGGAACGCGCACTCGTGAGCTGAGGAGCGCGCTCAGGACAGGATCGCGTGCTGTGAGGTGCACGCGCTCGCGCAAATGGGTCGCATGCTCTGCGCACTGTGCTCGCGCAAGGGCGCGCAGGCTAGGTCGCAGGAGATAGCGCAGGCTGGGTCGCGGGAGATCGCGCGCTGTGGCGCGCTGGGCTCGCACGCTGTGGCGCGCTGGGCTCGCGCGCTGGGGAGATCGCGAGCTGTGGCGCGCTGGGCTCTCGCGCTGTACGGCGCTGGGCTCGCGCGCTGGGCCGCGCTGGGCTGCGCTGGGCTCGCGCACTGGGCGGTGCTGGGCTCACACGCTGGGCCGCGCTGGGCTCGCGCGCTGGGCCGCGCATTGTCTCGTGCTGAGTCGCGCGCTGGGCCTTACGCTGGCTCGCGCGCTGGGCCTTGCGCTGGCTCGCGCGCTGGGCCGTGATAGCTCGAGGCGGCAGCGCTCGCGGGAGGGCCGATCTGCGCAGTGGCGTGCTCGCAGGAAGGAGGTCACGCTGTGGCTTGGTGCGGTGGCGGAAGGGAGAGGCCGCAGCGGAGGAGAAGAGGAGAAAGAGGGAAAGAGGGAGAGAGAGAGAGAGAGAGAGAGAGAAGAGAAATTGGGAGAGAGGGAAAAGAGAGATTGGGAGAGAGGGAAAAGAGAGATTGGGGCTTTTTAGCCCCAATCCCGAAATTTTAATTTTAATTTTAATTTTTTTTTTATGGTGTTACATAGAAAATCAAGTGAAAAAATAATAATGAATAAAAAAAGAAAATAGATAAAATTGGACCAAAAGCCAAGTGGGAAGGATGATATTAGAAAATGGACACTACATCGGCCACGAGAAATTCACCTTACCCTATTCCTTTGAATTTAAATAAAGAGAGTGGGAGGGGACAGTATAGCCTTTCTCTGAAAAAAAAAAACACTTTTAATTTCTCTTCTCATTTGAATTGAAAAGGGTAACCTTTGAAAAATCTATAGAAAAAAGAATAAATACAATAACAATCTGAATTTTAATTTCAAATTTTAAAATCGATTATTTGAGAGACTAAAATTAAAGAAAGGAAAATAATAGTTTTTGAGATCATAGACAAGTTACCACTAATTTGGAGAGAATTTGAAATGATCTTACCTCACAAATAGAACGATATCACTTTGTGTAATACCATAAAAAAAAAAAAAAAAAAAAAAAAGAACAAAGGAAATTTTAAATTAGGGCTTAAAGCCCTAATTCTCTCTCTCTCTCTCTCTCTCTCTCTCTCTCTCTCTCTCTCTCTCTCTCTCTCTCTCTCTCTCTCCCACTTTCCCTCTTTCTCTCTCTCCCGCCACCGCACGCCGCCCACTGTTGCAACGCCCTCCCGCGAGCAGCTCCTTCCTCCACGTGAGGGCTGCCTCCTCGCGCGAGCACGATCTTCCGCGAGCCAGTGCGCGAGCCCAGCGCGCCATAGCTAGCGATCCCCCGCGACCCAGCCAGCGCGCGATCCCCCTCAACCCAGCCAGCATGGAGCGCTGTTGCTCAAGAAAGGGAAGAAATAAAGAACACGGACATATTAAATGCTCAAACACCTGCAATTAATAGGTGTGACCCCAGGCATGAATGAGACATGCATGGAGAAAGTGGCCTAGGAACTAGCTATCATGGAGGAGAAGCTATAGGTTGAAGCTCTAAGAAAGAAGTATGCTAATGGAGTCCATTACTCTGATTGGCAGGCAGAAAAGGAAACCTCTACATTATGGAAGAAAAATACAAAGGAGTCGATTTGATCAAGGCCTGAATTGGTCAGTGGACACTGGCAAAGCCATCAGAGTAATGAGTAATGGATACACTGCCAGATTACCCCCATACACTCTCCTGCATGAAGCCTCAGTTTAAGTTCCCGTGGGATGATGAAGGGCACCTGGACTGGTTTTCTGTGGATCAATTCCCAGAGCAAAACTATTGGAGAATTTCAGATACTGGTACAGGTCAATCTTCCAATAATCAAGACGTTCTGGTTTGTAAATAGAGTTAATCAGAAAATTCTCCACCAAAACAGCTAATGAAGCAACCAGGTTGGACTATTGACACTGTGAATGACCTTGTGGAAAGTCGAAGCTTCTACAAGAGCTGTATTCTTTATGTGGCAAGCACTCCAGCATGGAGTTTTAACACATGACGCCAGAAAAGCAGAGGCCTTACCCAAAACAATGCCCAGATGTTGAGATACCACAGAATCTACAGTACACTTGCTCTGGGATTGTTGCATCAACAAGGATGCACATAACTCAACCGATATTATGGCCCCTATAGATCTCTACTAAATGTTTCTCAAAATTCTTTGCGTCAATCATATGAATCCAAATTCCCTGTCAAATAATATATTACTTTCAAAAGTTTTTTATCATGATTAACCCTATTGTGCCCATGTGCTTCATAGTTTCTCCCTTGCCCCTACCCAAAGTCTTAGCTCTGTATGATGTCTAGCTTAGAAGATAACTTATTTTCAGATATTTCTTTCTCTCTTACTTTAGCTCATGTTTCATTACTCAATTGGAAGACAACTTTGTACTTGTAACATGAAATGTAAAACTTTGTAAGATCCGGTCTGAAAATTAAAGTGTAGGTGAATAGCAATTTGAAAGGAATGAGAATTGCTGGTATTATTGGCTGACATCATAATAGTAAGGATCCCCTTTCTACGTACAAAATTGCAGTGACTTTTAGAATTGCATAAATTGTTGCGACTTCTTGAATTTAAGGATCCATGCAGAGTTATTTACAACTTGTTTCCTTGGTATCATGGTGTTTCCATAATGTTTTCTATTTCATCAAAAGCTTATTTATCTTTTCAATTTCTTAGGCTGATGTTAATTTCAGCCTACCACCAGAAGGTGGAACATCTTCGTAGTGTATTTGAGCAACAATTTATCATGGACAATATATGCTCTTATGTCTTAGGTAACAAAAAGAATTATCAAACACTACCGCTTCAGTTTGTGCAGCAACTTAGCTTACCATTTTTTAAGCATTTAGATGCACAATCCCAAGCTCACAAACCTCGGTTCTAGCATTAGCATTTAGATGCGCAATGGCCTTTTCACCCCATTTAATATTTTCTTCGTAGGCACTTGAGGCCAAGAGTTGCATCTGTTGTACCGATGTATTAGACGAGTTCTCAATGGAATTTTCTCTAAGGTCTTGCTGATACGAAGTGATTTTATGAACTCATTAGAGGCTCCAAATAAACCTTTGACGTCGATATCTAGATAATTTAGGCCAAAATTCAATCTGAAGGAAAATTTCATGGACGAGTTGAATAATTTTATATTGAATTTAGTGATAATATGCCGATTTTAATATAGGGCCTGCGCACACATTGAATATATTAGGTTATATATTTGTCAAGTCGGGTTCTATAAGATATCAGATTGTAGCAAAGTTGTGCCCTTATTTGTATCGAATATGATTAATTTCAGTCTTAAAAGCACTGTCCCGATTCTAGACATACCTTGGTATCTCAAGTACCCAAACAATGCCGGCCTTTTCATGTAAAATCCTGTACCTGCCAAGGATAGCTCTTGAAGCCCGCCCAAACCGGGGAAACATACCTAAAAGCCCATCAATAGCATCCAATTCACGACATTTTTGACATCCAAAATAATGGCTTATGACTTTAAATCAAGTACCACAAATATAAACGTCAATCAACCATCATAACTGTCATTTTGACTAGCACTGTGACATTTCTGAGGGAATTGAGCAGAGGCTATGGTGGAAGCGATATTGGGATCAAGATGGAAGCACAAAGCTTCGCGGGCCGAGCTCAGGTCATTACAGAACATGTCACAATCTAATACTAAGATGTATAAAGAGTTGCTTTTCATCGTAGACACTCGAAGCTGTATAAAGCTTATAGATAGTCATAACTGTAACTTTATTATAAAAATACAGTAGTAATCAATTATTTTAACAATTAGGTTTTATACAGATATTAAACAAAATTGATAAGATATTAAATATATATCTAGAAAAATTTTTAACTCTTGAGTTAGGACATGTAATACCCAAATAAAAAACAAAAAAAAAAAAAAGAGGGAAAATTAAAATTAGGGCTTAAAGCCCTAATTTTCTCCTCTCTCTCTCTCTCCCTCTCTGTCTCTCCCTCCCTCACTCACTCCATCTCTTCCTCTCCCACTGCCGCCGCCAGCACCGCCGCTCGCCACCGCACCCAGCCGCCGCTGCTCCTTCCTCCTCACACGAGCGCGCTAGCCGCAGCGCCTTCCTCCTCCGCCGAGCGCGATCCCAGCCACCACCCGGTCCCTCCGCTGCGAAGATCACTGCGCGCCATCCACAGCCGCTGCAGCTCCTCCCTCCCGCGAACGAGCCACTACAGCTCCTCCCTGCACGAGCGCTACTGCGCTCTCCTTCGCGCGACTGTGCGCTCTCCTTCGTGCGACTGGGCGCTCTCCCGAGCACAAGCGTGTACAGCTCGAGCCCAGCGCGAGCCAAGCTAGAGCCCAACGCGAGCCCAGCTCGAGCCCAGCCTGCGCGCGAGCCCAGTGCGAGCAGCGCGTGAGCCCCGCGCGAGCAGCGCACGAGCCCCGCGCGAGCAGCGTACGACCCCCTGCGCGCCTCTGCACGCTCCTGCATGAGCGCCAGCGCGCCCTTGCGCGCCTCTGTACGAGCCCCTGTGTGCCTCCAGCATGCCCCAGCACGAGCACAGCGCGCTCCAGCACGCGATCCACTGCTCGAGCGGGCCCCAGCACCGCGAGCTCTCCAGTGCGCGACCCATTGCGCGAGCGCTCGATCCAGCTCGCGAGCACGAGCCCTAGCCACTGCGGCCCAGTCCGGCCCGCGGCCCACCAGACCCATCAGGCCCACCAGGCCCGCCAGCCCATCAGCCCGTTAGCTCGCGGCCCACGAGCCCGTGACGACCCATGACAGTTCGTGAGACTCTGCGAAGGTAAATGACTCAGTTTCGATTTCCGCACTAGGGTTTCGAAATTCTTTTGTAATTGGACTTAAATTGCTCACAATTGTTTCAAATTTGGAAACATTCAAATTTTAGACCAAACCGACAGGCGAACGAAAGCTAGATCCGAGATCCGAGGAATCCTAGGTTGTCACGTCCCGAACCGGGATCGTGAGCAGCCGCCCGTTACCCTGGATGCCAGCTGTATTTTTACAGAAAATCGGGCAGAACCTCCCCATATATCGGAGGTCTCCCATATTAAAATAAACCTGTTACCTGTCCAAAAGGGGTCATCCCGGCCTCAAAATGCATATATTATCCTCAACAACAAACCAGATCATCCTACTGCACAATCCAGGGCAACGCAAGGCTAACAAACAATTCTCCACAGTCCTAACCACAGACCTCTACTGCCATGCCCCTATCAAAGGCATGGACAGCCGCCAGTCGCCCCTCCTGTGATTTAGAGGAGGCACCGAGCGATCCTAGAGAACACTTCTAAGACATGACACATTCCCAAATACAGACGCAACGAAAAAGAAATGCCTCAATGCAATGTCAAGCAGTGACATGAGAGTTCCACAATTTAAATGTCCATATTTATACAGTCATCCCAGAATCATAAAAATGGTCATCTATAGACCTCAGAATACAAATACATCACCAATACAAATTTTTGCAGCGGAAATACACAATGACTCCTCAAGTCCAGGCCTGATCTCCCAAAGATACTGAGCGTCTTAAAAGCGACACTCCTTGTCAAATACTATCTCTGAAACAAAAGGGAAATGAGGGGTGAGTACTCGGGAAAGAATACTCAGTGAGTGAGTGGGTCAATGCAGTCATCAAATATGGAGTGTGAAACTGGAGTGTCAAAACATAAGTATATAAATCATATTTCAAATCATCATGCTTTTCATTTCAACAATATATCACTTCACGCATTTTCAAGTCAAATATGCATCCAAAGCACTGTCATTAAAATCATAGAGCTGCCAGCCGAAAATGTCCTGGCAGAGGTCTACCGCGACCTATGACAGGCGCACCGGGGGTGTTATATGCAAATTTCTTTAAAGTGCTCTCTACCCCGGCGTTGGCGACGAACCTCGTCCAGGTGCTAGACTTGGATAGGATATCCAATCCAAATCCAAATCCTCCCCCTTTCGGGTTCAACCTGGCTAGTACCGTGTAGATAATCAAATCACGACAACTCGTGGGATACCCCAAGCCTAGGCATATCCGGACGCCACCAAAGCGCCTCTCACGGTGTCCTTCGTAGCTACGGAACAATACATATCAAAGCTCTCAAAGCCAAAATCAATATCACATCAAAATGTGCCGAAGTCAGGTTCATAAACCAATGCAACATAGAGCATAAAATGGCACATTATACATTTCAACCACATGGATGCATAATTTCATAATTCAATACAGTTTTTGGACACTCCAACGGTTCACAAAAGTCAATTTTAAAACCAGTCAAAACATTTCCAACATACGACAAATCATGCTCATTATCAAAATGTTGTAAAACAGGATTTACATATTAAACAAAAGTATTGAAATAAATCCCACTCACCGTTTTGGGGAAGGTAGCGCACTCCCCAATGACACCAAAATACGCAAAACAAGGCGCCCCTCAATCGAGTTACCAAGAAAGCCAACCTAATCAAGTCATCACGATTTTCATCAATTTCTGACTATTTCAGGGTTTATCGTTTTTCTTAATTTCGTACGAACCCTAAATTCCTCAATTTATAAACAAATCAACTAATGCTACCTAATTTGACAAGGTTTATTCAAGGGTTGAAGAGATTTCATTTCTCTCACCTAGGATTCTTCGGATCTCGAATTTAGCTTTCGTTCGCCCGTTGAATTGGTCTAAAATCTGAATGTTTCCAAATTTGAAACAATTGCGAACAATTTAAGTCCAATACTAAAGAATTTCGAAACCCAAGTGCGAAAATCGAAACTTAGAGTCATTTACCTTCGCAGAGGCTCACGAACTACCACGGGCCGTCGCGGGCCGTGGGCCGCGGGCTGGCGGGCTGATGGGCTGGCGGGCCTGGTGGGCCGGCGGGCCTGATGGGTCTGCGGCCTGGTGGGCCTGCGGCCTGGCAAGCCGGATCACGCGCTGGAGCGCGCTCGCGCTCGTGCTGGCGCTGGCGCTGGCTCACGCGCTGAAGCGCACTCGTAAGCTGGATCGTGCGCTGCTCGCGCTGTGGGTCGCACGCTGGAGCGCTCGTGCTCGTGCTGGGGCGTGCTGAGGCGCGCTGGGGTCGCGCGCTGGGGATCGCGAGCTGGGGATCGCGGCTGCTCGCGCACTGCTCGAGCGCTGCTCACGCTTAGGCTGGGTCGCGCTGGGGGGCGCAAGTGCGAGCTGGTGCAGGGACCGCACAGGGGCGCGCAGGGGCTCGTGCTACGGCGTGCTCGAGCGATCGCGTGCTCAAGCGAGGGAGGGTCGCGCTGCCGCGCTCGCGCGCTCACGAGGAAGACTGCGCGGTGGCGCTAGCGCTCGCGCGGAGATGATCGCGCGGCTGTGCTCGGGCGGTCGCTCGCGGCGGAGGATGGCAGCGGTGTAACACCAAGCCTTAAAAAAAAAAAAAAAAAAAAAAAAAAAAAAAAAAAAAAAAAAAAAAAAAAGAGGGAGAGCCAAAACGCAGCGTTTTGGCCCTCCCCCCAATTGAATTAGGGCTAAAGCCCTAATTCGTTTTTTTCTCTCTCTCTCTCTCTCTCTCTCTCTCCCTCTCTCCGCCGACCCTTCGCCTCCCTCCCCCACCGCGGCGTTGGTCTTCACCGCAAGCTCCGCCACAGCCACCGCCGCCGCCGCCATCCTTCTTCTTCTTCTTCTTCTTCTTCTTCTTCTTCTTCTTCCCTCTCGGTTTCTCTCTCTACCTCACTCTGTCTTCTCTCCCTCTCGCGATCTCCCACGATCGCACTCTCTCCGCCTCGCCGCACACCGCCACGAGCCTCCGCGAGCATCTTCTTCCACTGTAGCGCGCGACAGCAGCGCGATCCCCCAGCCCGCGAGCTCGAGCGAGGCCGCGAGCTCGAGCGAGCCCGCGAGCGTAAGCGAGCCCGCGAGCGCAAGCCAGGCAGCGCGCGAGCTAGCGCCCTAGCACGCGAGCCAGGGTGCGAGTCAGCGCGAGCGCAGGACCGCGAGCGCACAAGGCCCAGCACACTATCGCGCGAGGCCCAGCGCACTAGCGCGAGCGGCCCAGCGCACGAGCGTGCACGGGCGCGCGGCCCAGCGCACGAGCGTGCACAGGAGCGCGAGCAGCGCACGAGCGCGCGCGAGCAGCGCACGAGCGCGCGCAAGCAGTGCACGAGCACGCCCCAGCACAGCGCACCAGCGCACGGGCGAGCACCAGCCCGCGAGCCACTGTCGGCCCGCAGGCCCGCCAGCCTGCAGGCCCATTAGCCGCAGGCCCATCAGCAGCAAGCCCACGGGCCCACCAGGCCCGACAGCCCGTCCAAGCCCGCAGGTCCAGTACGGCCCGCGGCCCAGTTCAGCCCATCGGCCTGCCAGCCCGCTGGCCCGCAGACCAGCGAGCCCGCTAGCTGTAGCCCACGAGCCCAGTCCGGCCCGTGGCCCACGAGCCCGCGACTGCCCGTGACGGCCCACGAGCCCGTGACAGCCCACGACTCTCCACGCAGGTAAATGACTTAGGGTTTTGCTTCGGATCTATGTGTTTAGATCTAACAAATAAATGTTGTTTTGATAGGAAACCCTACAGACTTTGGAGTGACCGAAGCGACTTTCGGACGAGACTCGGCGCTTCGAGAAAACCCTAGGTGAGGAGATTTTGACTCTAATTGATAAATTGGACGAATCTAGGATTGAATTTAAGATGAAAGGTTTTGTATATGTTTAGAGTGTAAGTGGAATGCGAATAAAATACCAATTCTGAAATGATTATCTATGAATTGAAGGTTAAGTATAGAATGTTACAGAAATTTGATAATCTGATTTAGGTTGATCTTTTGGAGACTCGAGCGGTCAGATCCGATTTGGCTTGTCAGTAGGGAGTGACTTCCCTCCCGTAGAACTGTGAGTGGGACTTTGACATTCGCTATTGATTGAAAACCATGTTTCAAAAATATCATTTAAATGACATGTTTCTGCAAAATGTATGATTGTTATGACTTTCCAATATTTGATGAAATGTTTTGTGACCTTTGGAGTGTCTTAACTGCTGACCTTATTGATATGCATCCATGAGTTTTGATAAACGTATATTGTGCCACATTTTCGACATATTGATATGTTTTAAATGCTTTCACTGCATTGGCACATGGTTTTAAATGGATTTACTTACACATTTTGGGCTATATGCCCGGCCGACTTTACGATATTATGTTTTGGGCTGTATGCCCGGCCGACTTTACGATATTATGTTTTGGGCTGTATGCCCGGCCGACTTTATGATATTATGCATTGGGCTGTATGCCCGGCCGACGTTATGATATTATGCATGGGGCTATATGCCCGGCCGACTGGTGATGGGATGCATGGGGCTACGTGCCCGGCCGATTTGATATTGTGATCCGTAGCTACGAAGGACATCTGGTAGAGGCACCCCTTGTGTCCGGATACGCTTCGGCCGGAGGTATCCGCCAGATTGTCGTGTGTATGGGTGTCCCAGGTTGACCCTCATCGGAGAGGACGTTGAGTACGGCTCCGTCTAGCACCAGGCGGGGGCACCATACACGGCCGACTAGTTATATGTACACTATATATTTTTTTACAGACTAGTTGGGGTAGTCTGTGGCCAACATTGGGGCAGAGAACCATTCTTTAATACTTGCATTTGGAAAAACCCCCAATGCGCCGTCCTTGGTCGAGGTAGACCATTGCCGGGAATATTTCATTGGCCGGTTCTTCATGACATTGATGTAAAATTTTAGGATGCATATCTTGCTTTCTGATGTGTGCGTATTATATATGATTTTGAAATAACATGATTGGTTTGCACACTGTGGATATTTTCTTATCTTATGCTTTGACACTCCAAATTCACCACGATATTGATAGCATGATGTCAATCCCCTCACTTACTGAGTATCCTCCCATAGATACTCATCCCTCACTTTCTTTCCCACAGGATTAGTGTTGGATCGAGGAGATACCACTGGGCTTGGGTATGGATATTTTCCATCTCTTCTGCTACGATGATTGGTGATATTATTATGTATTGGAGATTTTTGTTTGATCCATGTAATTACCAAGTTTTATGGGATGACTGTATAAATTATGGACTTTTATTCTTGAAACTCTCGTATTGACTTATTTCATTGCATTGAGGCATTTGTAAATATTTAAAAATAACTTGGGAATTTATTTTATATATGCGTAGAATTTAAGTCCGCTCGATGTGGCGGCTGCTCATGCTCTAGTTGGGCATGACAGTAGAGGTCTGTTGCTAGGACTGTTAGAAACTTTATAGCCTTGCGTTGTTCTGGATGTTGGCTGTGGATATTGTTGATTTTGGAGAGGCCGGGATGGCCAATCGTTTATTTGTACTGGATGAATGTCATATACAGGTGAAATTGTACATGGGAAACCTCCGATTTATGGGGAGGTTCTGCCCGATTTTCTGTAAAAATCCAGCCGGCATCCAGGGACAACGGGCGGCTGTTCACGATCCCGGTTCGGGGCGTGACAAGCGGGAGGGGAAGAGACACGGCGGCGGGGAGAAGGGAAAAAGAGAGAAGAAAAAGGGAGAGAAGAAGAGGGAGAGAAGAGAAGAGAGGGGGAAAGAGAGAGAGAGAGAGAGAGAGAATGGAAAGTAATTAGGGCTTTAAGCCCTAATTTTTAAATATCCCATCTTTTTTTTTTTTTTTTTTTTTTTCTGCTGAGTATTACATAGGTGAGAGAAAGGAAATCTCTTTAACCCTTGAGTAAATTTTGTCAAATTAGGTAATTTTGGTTGGAAAGAAAAATTGAAGATTCATAACTAGGCCCTTATTTGATATCGAACCGTGGTGATTTGATTAGGTTGGCTATTTTGGTGATTCGATTGAGGGGAGCATTGCTCTACGTATTGTAGTTTTATTGGGGAGTGCGCTATCGTCCCCAAAACGGTGAGTGCGATTTATTTCAATACTTTTGTTTAATATGTAAACGTTGTTTTAAAATATTTGATAAATGAGTATGATTTGTAGTGTGTTTGAAATGTTTTGATTGGTTTTGAAATTGATTTTTGTGAACCGATGGAGTATCCAAAAACAGTGTTGAAATATAGAAATCGTGCATCCACGTGTTGAAATGTATAATGTGTCATTTTATGCTATATGTTGCATTGGTTTATGAACCTGATTTCGGCACATTTTGATATGATATTGGTTTTGGCCTTGAGAGCTTTGATATGTATTGTTCCGTAGCTACGAAGGACACCGTGAGAGACGCTTTGGTGGCGTCCGGATATGCCTAGGCCTGGGGTATCCCACGAGTTGTGATTTGATTATCGACACGGTACTAGCCAGGTTGAACCGAAAGGGGGAGGATTTGGATTTGGATTGAATATCCTCTCCAAGTCTAGCACCTGGACGAGGTTCGTCGCCAACGCCGGGGTAGAGAGCACTTTAAAGAAATTTGCATATAACACCCCCGGTACGCCTGTCATAGGTCGCGGTAGACCTCTGTCAGGACATTTTCGGCTGACAGTTCTGATTTTAAATGATGGTACTTTGGATACATATTTGACTTGAAAATGCGTGAAATGATACATTGTTGAAATGAAAAGCATGATGATTTGAAATATGATTATATACTTATGTTTTGACACTTCAGTTTCACACTCCATATTTGACGATTGCATTGACCCACTCACTCACTGAGTATTCTTTCCCGAGTACTCACCCCTCATTTCCCTTTTGTTTCAGAGATAGTATTTGACAAGGAGCATCGCTTTTAGGACGCTCAGTATCTTTGGGAGATCAGGCCTGGACTTGAGAAGTCATTGTGTATTTCCGTTGCAAATTTGTATTTGTAATGTATATGTATTTTGAGGTTTATAGATGACCATTTTTATAATTCTGGGATGACTGTATAAATATGGACATTTAAATTGTGGAACTCTCATGTCACTGCATGACATTGCATTGAGACATTTCTTTTTCGTTGCGTATGTATTTGGGAATGTGTCATATCTTAGAAGTGTCCTCTAGGATCGCTCGGTGCCTCCTCTAAATCACAGGAGGGGGGACTGGCGGCTGTCCATGCCTTTAACGGGGGCATGGCAGTAGAGGTCTGTGGTTAGGTTATTGAAATTTTTTATAGCCTTGCGTTATCTGGATGTCGACTGTGAAATTGGTTGATTTTGGAGAGACCGGGATGATCATTTGATTTTAATACAAGATGATTGTGTTTTATACAGGGTAAATTGTACTTGGGAAACCTCCGAAATATAGGGAGGTTCTGCCCGATTTTCTGTAAAAAATATAGCCGGCATTCAGGATAACGGGTGGCTGTTCACGATCCCGGTTCGGGACGTGACAGTTGGATTGGTATCAGAGCCACTTGGTTTAGAGCTATGTAGGAAGAGAGTCTTGGAAACATTCCCGAGTGTGTTGGTCTTTAAAGTCCTCAATGCATGAGAGTTTCATACAGTCATTTATATCCCTGCATATGGTTTTAGGAATTGAGTTTATCTATTTTAGGGGGTTAGATACTAATTCTTATCTAACCTAGCATTTCTTCATTTTCAAAGAAGGAACCAATGGACATAGTTCTTGAATTGATGATTTCATTCATTTTAGGGGGTTATTTGTACTAACCCTAATCTTGAACAATGCCTAATGAGAATTCTTATATTGCGGAACCATGATGAGTACATGAAGCGCTAGATATGTACTCCCTGATTCACTTAAAGAGAGCGAGGATACTTCCTCATTTCTGGCGCCCCTTTCGGTGCCGAAGAATACATCCTCAAGGTGTGTGTTTTCTCTGGCACCTTTTCAGCCGGCTATTATATCAACGTCTCCACCATTTACTCTTGATATTTTTGGGCAAGTGTACGAGTGGTACACGGCACATGGGGTCCAGATGTCACCCCATCACCTTTGATGGTAATGCCGATATCTACGGCTGCGCTTATTTCTCCTACAGTAATTCTTACTCAAGCAGCACCAAATCGTCCATCGGTAGTCGTTCTTCTTACAGTTTTGAATCGGAGTTATAATAATTGCGCCATACTTAGGTGCATTCCTGAGATGACCCAGCTAGTCACGGTAGCTCGACAGTTGGAATGCACAGATTTTTGGACTTGGTGATGCTACGGTAGCAAAGCACTGAGTCAACTGAATCCGACGGATCTTGATAGATCTAGGCTTACGCAAGGAGTATAGTCTACGAGTAACTGAGAGACTATTCGATAGGGAAGCCCTCACTTGATGGGAGGCTATTTGCGATGAGGCTATAAGCCATTGCGGCAAAGCGATTTCCTAATGGAATTCAACCGCAGATATTTCACGGAGTTTTAACGGGACCATATCCCCGGTGGTTATATCACCAGTTCTAGTGCCATGAGCTAGGCTACTGCTCAGCGACCTTTTCTTTGTCGCATATGTGGCAAGCACCACGCTCGAATAAATATGTAGAGCACTTATTACATGCTTCCACTAGGAGAAGCCGGGACATATCAGGAGTTTATGCCCTGATTTGTGACTTGGAGGTTAGTTGGCTTCGAGTTATCGGAATACACCACATGTAGGATAGTAGGGAACACGTGCGCATTCTAGTAACACTGCTCCACGGACTGCAGCCGGGAGCAATTTAGTATTTGGTTTTCACGAGAGTAGTTGAGGGTGCAGGCCCTTGTGTATGCGATGACTTTGGATGACGCTCTGGCGAACCCAGATATGATCATGGATAATCCTCCTGCGGATCCTTCCGTTTAGAGGTCCTTATGCACTGTTTCTTTTGAAATCGTGTATTTTGTGATGATATGTACGGACATGATTGTCACAGTACTAGTATAATATCCAAATAAAAAAAAAAGGGAAAAATAAAAAAAAAGGCTTAAAGCCCTAATTTTCTCCCCTCTCTCCCTCTCTCTCTTTCCCCCTCTCTTCTCTCTCTCTCTCTCTCTCCCTCTCCCTCTCTCTTTTTCTTCTCTCTTTTCCCGATCTCCCCCACCGCCGCGTCTCTCTCTCTCTCGCTGCCATCCTCCACCGTGAAGATCTCCGCACGCCACCCACAGCCGTTGTAGCTCCTCCCGCCCGCGAGCGAGCCGCTGCAGCTACTCCTTGCACGAGCGCCATTGCGCTCTTCTTCGCGTGAACCAGAGCGAGCCCAGCGCGAGCAGCGCGCGAGCCCAGTGCGAACCAACGCGAGCAGCGCGCGAGCCAACGCGAGCAGCGAGAGACCCCCAGCGCGCCTCTGCACGCTCCTCCACGAGCGCCAGCGCGCCCTTGCGCGCCTCTGCACGAGCCCCTGCACGGCTCCAGCACGCTCCAGCACGAGCCAGCGCGCACTCCAGCGTGCGATCCATTGCTCGAGCGCGCCCTAACACGAGCGCGAGCGCTCCAGCGCGCGACCCATTGTGCGAGCGCTCGATTCAGCTCGCGAGCGCAAGCCATAGCCACTGCGGCCCAGTCCAGCACGCGGCCCTGTCCGGCCCGCGGCCCACCAGACCCGCCAGCCCATCAGCCCGCGACGGCCCGTGACAGTCCGTAAGCCTCTGTGAAGGTAAATGACTCTAAGTTTCGATTTTCGCACTTGGGTTTCGAAATTCTTTAGTAATTGGACTTAAATTGTTCGCAATTGTTTCAAATTTGGAAACATTCAGGTTTTAGACCAAACCAACGGGCGAACGAAAGTTAAATTCGAGATCCGAGAAACCCTAGGTGAGAGAAATGAAATCTCTTCAACCTTTGGATAAACTTTTTCAAATTAGGTAGTATTAATTGGTTTTTAAATTCGAATTAAGATTGATTTTGATTTTGTTATTTACTTATAAATAGAATGAAATTGATGACATTGGAATATGTTTATAAATTAAGAAATTTAGGGTTTGTACGAATTTAAGAAAAATGATAAATCCTGACAATAGTCGAAATCTGATGAAAATCGTGATGATTGAGTAGGTTGGCTATTTTGGTGATTCGATTGAAGGGAGCATTGCTTTACGTATTGTGGTTTTATTGGGGAGTGCGCTATCCTCTCCAAAATCTGTGAGTGAGATTTATTTCAATACTTTTGTTTAATATGTAAATCCTGTTTTACAACATTTTGGTAATGAGCATGATTTGTCGTATACTTGAAATGTTTTGACTAGTTTTAAAATTAATTTTTCTGAACCGATGGAGTGTCCAAAAACTGTGTTGAATTATGAAATTATGTATCCATATGGTTGAAATGTATAATGTGTCATTTTATACTCTATGTTGCATTGGTTTATGAACCTGACTTTGACACATTTTGATGTGATATTGATTTTGGCCTTAAGGGTTTTGGATTGTATTGTTCCGTAGCTACGAAGGACACCGTGAGAGACGCTTTGGTGGCGTCTGGATATGCCTAGGTTTGGGGTATCCCACGAGTTGTCGTGATTTGATTATCGACACGGTACTAGCAGGTTGAACCCGAAAGGCGAAGGATTTGGATTTGAATTGGATATCCTCTCCAAGTCTAGCACCTGAACAAGGTTCGTCGCCAACGCCGGGGTAGAGAGCACTTTAAAGAAATTTGTATATAACACCCCCGGTGCGCCTGTCATAGGTCGCGGTAGATCTCTGCCAGGATATTTTCGGCTGGCAGCTCTATGATTTTAAATGATGGTACTTTGGATGCATATTTGACTTGAAAATGCGTGAAATGATATATTGTTGAAATGAAAAGTATGATGATTTGAAATATGATTTATATACTTATGTTTTGACACTCCAGCTTCACACTTCATATTTGACGATTGCATTGACCCACTCACTCACTGAGTATTCTTTTCTGAGTACTCACCCTTCATGTCCCTTTTGTTTCAGAGATAGTATTTGACAAGGAGTGTCGCTTTTAGGACGCTCAGTATCTTTGAGAGATCAGGCCTGGACTTGAGGAGCCATTGTGTGTTTCCGCTGCAAAAAATTTGTATTGGTGATGTATATGTATTTTGAGGTCTATAGATGACCATTTTTATAATTCTGGGATGACTGTATAAATATGGACATTTAAATTGTGGAACTCTCATTTCACTGCATGACATTGCATTGAGGCATTTTTTTCGTTGCGTCTGTATTTGGGAATGTGTCATGTCTTAGAAATGTCCTCTAGGATCGCTCGGTGCCTCCTCTAAATCACAGGAGGGGTGACTGGCGGCTGTCCATGCCTTTGATGGGGGTATGGCAGTAGAGGTCTGTGGTTAGAAATATGGAGAATTGTTTGTTAGCCTTGCGTTGCCCTGGATTGTGCAGTATGGATGATCTGGTTTGTTGTTGAGGATAATTTATGCATTTTGAGGCCGAGATGGCCCCTTTTGGACAGGTAACAGGTTTATTTTAATATGGGAGATCTCCGATATATGGGGAGATTCTGCCCGATTTTCTGTAAATATACAGCCGGCATCCAGGGTAACGGGCGGCTGCTCACGCTCCAGGTTTGGGGCGTGACAGTTGAATTGGTATGAGAGCGACTTGGTAAAGAGCTATGTAGGAAGAGAGTCTTGGAAACATTCCCGAATATGTTAGTTTTTAAAGTCCTCAATGCATGAGAGTTTCATACAGTCATGAAGTTCCAGTGCATGGTTATAGGCATATGAGTTCATTTATTTTAGGGGGTTAGATACGGTTATATCTAACCTAACATGCTATATTCTTCTCCTATTGAACTAAAAATTTCATTTTTTTGTAAGGGTAGCCATGCTATGATTAGTCCAAAATTCTTGAACCATGCCTATTCTTTTTATGATAATAAGCATCTTTCTCTTGCAGAATTATGCCACCTAGACGTGGAAGGAGAGGTGCTACATTCTCATCGCTTGAGGGTCTGTTAGTGCCAGATGCACCTCGGGCACCCAAGACCCCACGAGTACCAGCCGGAGGATCGTACCTCGACTTGCGTGCCACCACCGGCACCTACTCAGCCAGCTGCTGAGGCTGAGACTTTCGTACCCACACTCGACGCCTTTCGGCAGGTGTACGAGTGGTACGCTTCGCATGGGGTCCAAATTCCGCCCCCACCACCTCCTACAGCGGCGCCTGCACCTGCAGCAGCGCCAGTTCCTACGGCACCGGTTCCACTGCCGATGGTCGGTCCTTCTACTCTGTCCGAGCCGAGTGAGACTACATCGGCTATTCTTAGACGGGTACATGAGTTGACTCAGTTGGTTAAGGAGGCCCGTCAGCTGGGGTGCACAGATTTTGCAGGGCTTGGTGATGCTGGGGCAGCCAAGCATTGGATCAACCGCACCCGCAGGATTCTGACTGATCTCGGGATTAGAGAGGAGCTCTGCCTGAAAGTGGCAGAGCGATTATTAGAGGGAGAGGCCCTCTCATGGTGGGAGGCCCTCACTGATGAGGCGATAGAGTCACTGCGGTGGGACGACTTCCTTCGGGAGTTTGACCGCAGATTTTTCCCACTGTACTAGTAGGACCGGATGAGGTCAGAGTTGGGACGGCTTACACAGGGGTCCAGATCTGTCTCGGAGTATGAGGCAGACATGCGGAGACTTGCCGCATTTGTACCAGATTTGACCACACCTCAGTATTTGCGCTTCAAATTTGAGGACGGTCTTAGTCTCAGCATAAAGAGGTATATGACTGTTACTCCACAGTTTACACTGGCTGAGGTGATAGACTCTGCTCACCGCGCGGAGGCTTTGGTCCTCGCTGAGACTAGGCAGAAAGAGAGCAGAGAGCAGAAGAGAAAGAAGGAAAAGTCTCATTTTGCAGAGAATTCCAAGAGGGGCAAGGGATCCAGTTCGTACAGAGGCGGATTTGGATCTGGATTTCCTGAGTTGGGACGGGGATAGTACTCCCAGGGGTTTAGACAGCCCGCACCGACTCACCCTGCACAGTTTACTACTCAGCGGCACCCTTATTGCCGCAGGTGCAGTCAGTCCCATCCGAGCGGAGCTTGTTCAGTGACGGTCACTTGCTTCCACTGTGGGAAGCCGGGGCATATTAAGAGTTCTTACCCTGAGCTAGGACTCGGAGCACAGAGTTCACTGAGCTGCACTAGTACTCTTCGTATGGGACAACAGGGGCAGCCTGCTCAGCCAGCAGCTTCTACTCCCAGGGTGACCACTGGGAGTAATACAGTGCAGACTCAGGCACGACAGCAGCCTAGGACTCAGACCCGGGTTTATGCCATGACGCATGAGGACGCCTAGGCGAACCCCGACATCATCATGGGTACTCCTCCTTCTGATCCCATAGAATAGGATCTCTAGTCGTATTCCCACTTCTTTTGAGGATGTCAGCATTGTATCAGTCGTATAGGTATTTTATGTTGTGTTCCCTTTTGTAGACATGATACCTCTCTGACATCTTTGTATACCGAGGTTGTAGAAGCCCTAGAGGCTCAACTATTTTGACATATATATATACATATCAGGTTTGAAATTATTCTAAGTTTATTTGTATTTGTTCAAATGATAGGTACTCTACCTATTTTCGGAATAGATGCTCGTATCTTTATTGACACGGGGTCTAATTATTCGTATGTGAGCGATAAATTCTCCCGACACTCTGACAGACCGCTCTCACCTTTGGACGAGGAGATATCGGTTATTACTCCTCTGGGTGAGTATATTGTGCGCGGCACAGTGTATAGAGAATGTGAGATCAAAGTTGGGGATACAGTGCTGAAGGCAGATCTAATCCCTCTCGCCATGACTGATTTTGATGCCATCTTGGGGATGGACTGGCTACATATACATTGGGCTTCAGTTGACTGCTTTAAGAAGCAGGTGGAATTTCGAAGACCCGATCGGCTAGTGTTGATTTTTGAGGGCGAGAGGCGGGTTTTACCCCGCTGTGTCATTTCAGTTTTGGAGGCCAGACGCATGATTCGCCGCGGATGTGCGACTTACCTGGCTCATATCATTGACATCACTGCTCAGGGACCGAGACTGGAGGATGTCCCAGTAGTACAGGACTTTCCTAATGTTTTCCCCGAGGAGCTGCCTGGACTACCACCTGTTTGGGAGTTTGACTTTGAGATCGATTTAGTTCCGGGGACTACCCCTATCTCTATGCCGCTATACAAGATGGCGTCGGCTGAGCTGAGAGAGCTCAAGGTCCAGCTGCAGGAGTTGCTGGATAAGGGGTTTATCCGTCGTAACACGTCTTTGTGGGGTGCATCGGTGTTGTTTGTGAAAAAGAAGGACGGCACATTTCGGCTATGTGTAGATTATAGACAGCTGAACAAAGTTACCGTTAAAAATCGATACCCACTACCACGTATTGATGATCTCTTTGATCAATTACAGGGTGTCAGAGTATTTTCGAAGATAGATCTCCGGTCGGGTTACCATCAATTGCGGATTAGGGCCGAGGATGTGCCTAAGACGGCTTTCCGCACCCGATGCGGACATTATGAGTTTTTGGTCATGCCGTTTGGGCTGACTAATGCCCCTGCCGCATTTATGGACCTAATGAACCGAATTTTTCACGATTATTTGGATCGGTTCGTCATTGTTTTTATTGATTATATCTTAATCTACTCGCGGAATGATGATGAGCATGCTCAGCATCTTAGGGTGATTCTGCAAACTCTTCGTGAGAGACAACTTTATGCCAAGTTCACCAAGTGTGAATTTTGGCTGCGACAGATTGGTTTTCTTGGCCACATAGTTTCTGCGGAGGGTATTTTTGTCAATCCGCAGAAAGTCGATGCCATTACGAGATGGGAGCAGCCACAGACAGTGATTGAGATCAAGAGTTTTCTTGGTCTAGCCGGGTATTACCGCAGATTTGTATAGGGCTTTTCTCGAATTGCTGCTCCGTTATCTAGATTGACGCGAAAATGTGTCAAATTTGTATGGGATGATCGTTGTGAGGTAAGCTTTCAGGAGCTCAAACAGTGATTGACGTCCGCTCCGATTCTAGCCCTTCCTACGAGTAGTCGAGAGTATGTGGTGTACAGCGACGCCAGCAGGCAGGAATTGGGCTGTGTATTAATGCAAGATGGTAGAGTTATCGCCTATGCTTCGCGACAGCTAAAGAAGCATGAGGTGAATTATCCTACGCACGATTTGGAGTTGGCGGCTATAGTCTTTGCGCTAAAGATATGGAACCACTATTTATATGGGGTCACATGCAGAGTATTTACAGATCATAAAAGTCTGAAGTATTTATTCACCCAGCGAGAACTTAACCTGAGACAGCGGAGATGGTTAGAGCTGCTAAAGGATTATGACCTCATCATTGATTATCATCCGGGCAAGGCTAATGTGGTGACTGATGCCTTGAGTCGGAAGTCATCTTCCTCTTCTCAGACTACCGAGAGTACTTATCTCTCGTGTTTATTGAGACTCCGAGCTTTGGGAGTCAGGCTGGCTAGTGATGATCAGGGAGCTATACTAGCCAGATTTGAGGTTCGACCGAGTTTGTTCGATCGTATCAGGGAGCTTTAGCAGAGTGACGAAAAGTTCCGAGATATTTATGAGAAAGCCAGCAGAGGTGATATTGACGACTTTAGAGTTCGCAAGGATAGACTGTTGGTTTTTCGAGATCGAGTATGTGTACCGGCAGATAGTGATCTCCGCAGGGCTATTCTTGAGGAGGCCCATTCATCTACCTATGCTTTACATCCCGGCAGTACTAAAATATACCGCACCATCAAAGACAGTTATTAGTGGAATTTGTCTATAATAATAGTTATCAGGCGAGCATTGACATGCCACCTTACGAGACATTGTATGGGAGGAAGTGTCGTACCCCGTTGTGCTGGGATGAGGTTGGTGAGCGACGACTCACCAATGTTGAGCTGGTAGAGAAGACGAAGGAGAAAGTGAGAATTATCCGTACGCGGATGAAAGCCACCCGGGATAGACAGAAATCTTATGCAGATCGTAGGCGGCGACCTCTAGAGTTTACTGTGGGAGACATGGTATTCTTAAAGATATCTCCCTTGAAGGGAGTCATTCGATTTGGGCAGCAAGGGAAGTTGAATCCCAGGTATATTGGGCCCTTCCGTATCCTTGAGAGGGTCGGAAGTGTAGCATATAAATTGGAGCTGCCAGCAGACCTATCGCATGTTCTCCGCCAGTTAAGCTTCGAGAGGACTTGAGATTACGTGTTCAACCCGTGACTATTCTGGATCTACAGGTTAGAAAGCTACGGAGCAAAGAGGTTCCTCTTGTCAAAGTTTTGTGGAGGAGCGACCAGGTCGAGGAACAAACCTGGGAGCCTGAGGAAACCATGAGCAAACAGTACTCCCATCTATTTTCTGTATAGTTTTCTTTTAGTCTCGAGAACGAGACTTGTTTTTAGGGGGTTAGAAAATGTAATACCCAAATAAAAAAAAAAAATAAATAAAAATTAGGGCTTAAAGCCCTAATTTTCTCCCCTCTCTCCCTCTCTCTCTTTCCCCCTCTCTTCTCTCTCTCTCTCCCTCTCCCTCTCTCTTTTTCTTCTCTCTTTTCCCGATCTCCCCCGCCACCGCGTCTCTCTCTCTCCCGCTACCATACTCCACCGTGAAGATCTCCGCGCGCCACCCACAGCCGCTGTAGCTCCTCCCGCCCTCGAGCTAGCCGCTGCAGCTACTCCCTGCACGAGCGCCACTGCGCTCTTCTTCGCGCGAACCAGCGCGAGCCCAGCGCGAGCAGCGAGCGACCCCCAGCGCGCCTTTGCACGCTCCTGTACGAGCGCCATCGCGCCCTTGCACGCCTCTGCACGAGCCCCTGCGCGCCTCCAGCACGCCCCAACACGAGCCAGCGCGCACTCCAGCGTGCGATCCATTGCTCGAGCGCGCCCTAGCATGAGCGTGAGCGCTCCAGCGCGCGACCCATTGCGCGAGCGCTCGATTCAGCTCGCGAGCGCAAGCCGTAGCCACTGCGGCCCAGTCCAGCACGCAGCCCAGTCCGGCCCGCGGCCCACCAAACCCGCCAGCCCATCAGCCCGTGACGGCCCGTGACAGTCCGTGAGCCTCTGCGAAGGTAAATGACTCTAAGTTTTGATTTTCGCACTTGGGTTTCGAAATTTTTTAGTAATTAGACTTAAATTGTTCGCAATTGTTTCAAATTTGGAAACATTCAAGTTTTAGACCAAACCAACGGGCGAACGAAAGCTAAATTCAAGATCCGAGAAACCCTAGATGAGAGAAATGAAATCACTTCAACCTTTGGATAAATTTTGTCAAATTAGGTAGTATTAGTTGGTTTTTAAATTCGAATTAAGATTGATTTTGATTTTGTTATTTACTTATAAATAGAATGAAATTGATGACATTGGAATATGTTTATAAATTGAGAAATTTAGGGTTTGTACGAATTTAAGGAAAATGATAAATCCTGACAATAGTCGAAATCTAATGAAAATCGTGATGATTGAGTAGGTTGGCTATTTTGGTGATTCGATTGAAGGGAGCACTGCTTTACGTATTGTGGTTTTATTGGGGAGTGCACTATCCTCTCCAAAATCTGTGAGTGAGATTTATTTCAATATTTTTGTTTAATATGTAAATCCTGTTTTACAACATTTTGGTAATGAGCATGATTTGTCGTATACTTGAAATGTTTTGACTGGTTTGAAAATTAATTTTTGTGAACCGATGGATTGTCCAAAAACTGTGTTGAATTATGAAATTATGCATCCATGTGGTTGAAATGTATAATGTGTCATTTTATACTCTATGTTGCATTGGTTTATGAACCTGACTTTGGCACATTTTGATATGATATTGATTTTGGCTTTAAGTGCTTTGGATTGTATTGTTCCGTAGTTACGAAGGACACCGTGAGAGACGCTTTGGTGGCGTCCGGATATGCCTAGGCCTGGGGTATCCCACGAGTTGTCGTGATTTGATTATCGACACGGTACTAGCCAGGTTGAACCCGAAAGGGGGAGGATTTGGATTTGGATTGGATATCCTCTCCAAGTCTA
Organism: Dillenia suffruticosa; assembly: GCA_033439265.1. NCBI lineage: Eukaryota > Viridiplantae > Streptophyta > Magnoliopsida > Dilleniales > Dilleniaceae > Dillenia > Dillenia suffruticosa. The sequence goes on from JAVTVX010000001.1 coordinate 17,415,266, forward strand.
GCACCTGGACGAGGTTCATCGCCAACGTCGGGGTAGAGAGCACTTTAAAGAAATTTGCATATAACACCCCCGGTGCCTGTCATAGGTCACGGTAGACCTCTGCAAGGATATTTTCGACTGGCAACTCTATGATTTTAAATGATGGTATTTTGGATACATATTTGACTTGAAAATGCGTGAAATGATATATTATTGAAATGAAAAGTATGATGATTTGAAATATGATTTATATACTTATGTTTTGACACTATAGCTTCACACTTCATATTTGACGATTGTATTGACCCACTCACTCACTGAGTATTTTTTCCCGAGTACTCACCCCTCATTTCCCTTTTGTTTCAGAGATAGTATTTGACAAGGAGTGTCGCTTTTAGGACGCTCAGTATCTTTGGGAGATCAGGCCTGGACTTGAGGAATCATTGTGTGTTTCCGCTGTAAAAAATTTGTATTGGTGATGTATATGTATTTTGAGGTGTATAGATGACTATTTTTATAATTCTGGGATAACTATATAAATATGGACATTTAAATTGTTGAACTCTCATGTCACTGCATGACATTGCATTGAGGCATTTCTTTTTCGTTGCGTCTGTATTTGGGAATGTGTCATGTCTTAGAAATATCCTTTAGGATCGCTCGGTACCTCCTCTAAATCACAGGAGGGGTGACTGGCGGCTGTCCATACCTTTGATGGGGGCATGGCAGTAGAGGTCTGTGATTAGGACTGTGGAGAATTGTTTGTTAGCCTTGCGTTGCCCTGGATTGTGCAGTATGAATGATCTGGTTTGTTGTTGAGGATAATTTATGCATTTTGAGGCCGGGATGGCCCCTTTTGGACGGGTAACAGGTTTATTTTAATATGAGAGACCTTCGATATATGGGGAGGTTCTGTCCGATTTTCTGTAAAAATACAGCCGGCATCCATGGTAACGGGCGGCTGCTCACGCTCTAGGTTTGGGGCATGACAACTAGAGGCTTAACTATTTTGATATACAGGTGTATATCTCTATTTTTTCCATACTCTTAGTAAATTCTTTTTATTTTATTTTAATTTATTATTATTATTATTATTGTTGTTATTGTTATTATTTATTTTCTTTTTTGAATCTTGGTGCTATGGAAATGCATGGAGTCGACGTTTGTGTTCTTATTGGCACAAGGTCGAACTATTTCTATGTGAGAGTTTCTTTCACTCAACAGTCAGATGGGCTGTTATCGTTACTTGAAGAGGAGCTATTAGTTGTCGCTCATCTTGGTGAGCAGTTGGTTAGAGATTCGTATATAGAGAGTATGATGTCATGGCAGGTGGGACAGTGCTGAGAGCAAATCTGATCCCACTGGATATGACAGATTTCGATGTCATCTTAGAGATAGGTTAATTGTATACTTATAGAGTTTTCTTAAACTGTTTTATCAGGAAAGATGATTTTTGGAGGCCTGAAGGGCCACCACTGACGTTTGCGAGTGAGAGCCGGGTGTTACCCCGTGGTATTGTATTAGTGAGGAAAGCCAGATGTATAATACGTCGAGGGTATATGACAGATCTGACATATATGACCGATACCACCATACAGAATCCGAGACTTGATGAGATTCTGGTGGTACAGAAGTTTCCTGAAGTATTCCCGAGGAGCCACCCTAATTATCATTGATTCAGAAGTTCAATTTTGAGATTGATCTGGCTCTAGGGATTACTCTTATTTCTATTCCACCATATAGAATGGTACCATTTGAGCTGAGAGAGCTCAAGATTTAACTACAGAAATTGTTAAATAAATAATTCATCCATCCAAGCACCACATCTTAGGGTGCTTCGGTATTATTTATAAAGAAGAAATATAGAACACTTAAACTTGTTATGAATTATTGGCAGTTGATTAAGGTCACTACCAAGGATTGATATTCATGTTTCCACATCGATGATTTGTTTGATCAGCTTCTCGGTGATAAGGTCTTTTCGAAGATAAATCTTCGATCGCGTTATACTCGGTTATGGGTTAGGGTCGAGGATCTGTAAAAAAAAATATATATATATACATATATATATATACACTTTGAGTCCTTGGTCATGCCATTTGGGCTAACCAATGCCCTAGCTGCATTTATGGACCGAATAGATCGGGTCTTTTATGAATTTTCTAGATCGATTTGTTATCGTTTCCACTGATGACATCCTAATCAGCATGCAGAGTGTTGAGGAGCATGCTTAGTGTCTTACTCTCAGACGACATAGAGAGTGCTTACCCCTCTTTATTGGTGGGACTCTGTACCTTAAGAGTCAGTGTGGTTAATGATGTGTGAGAAGCATCATTAGCCATATATGAGGACAGGCAGGCCTTGTTCAACCATGTCAGAGACTTCGGATTCCGAGAGAACGGATAGATAGTGTTTGGAGAATGGATTTGTATTTCAGTTGACATTTATTTCTGCAAGGCCATACTTAAGGAGGCACACTCCTCAACTTAAGCATTCATCCGAGTCGTATCAAGATGTATTGGAGTATTCGGGATAGTTATTAGTGGCCTAATATGAAACGAGAAATTAAGGATTTTGTGGCAAGATGTTTAGCTCGCCAATAGGTAAAAGGCCGAGCACCAGCGTTTAGCTGGTACTTCACAGCTTTTTTTTTTTTCCCATTCTTGAGTGGGAGTGGGAGTATGTCACGATAGACTTCGTAGTAGAGTTGCAACGGACTTTGGCATAGTATGATGCCATTTGGGTGATAGCTAATTAATTTACTCGATCTGTACATTTTCTCCTTAATCACAGCAAAAGCATGATGAGCCCAGAATGCAAGAGGCTTTGGGCACGCGGCCTAGTTTTGGTATAGCATATCACCCACAGACAGATGGTCAGTCGAAGAGGACCATTCAGACGCTCGAGAATTTACTTCGGGTTTGTGTTATGGATTTTTGGGGTAGTTGGGACAAGCATTTACCGCTGGTGGAGTTTGCGTATAATAATAGTTATCAGGCCAGTATCGGTATGCCACCCAATGAGGCACTTTACGGCAGGAAGTGTCGTACCCCGTTGTGCTGGAATAAGGTTGGTGAGCGACGACTCACCAATGTTGAGCTGGTAGAGGAGACGAAGGAGAAAGTGAAGATTATCAGTACGCGGATGAAAGTCGCTCAAAATAGACAGAAATCCTATGCAGATCGTAGGCGGCGACCTCTAGAGTTTACTGTGGGAGACATGGTATTCTTAAAGTTGTCTCTTTGAAAGGAGTCATTCGATTTGGACAGCGACGGAAGTTGAGCTCCAGGTATATTGGGCCCTTCCGTATCCTTGAGAGGGTCGGAAGTGTAGCATATAAATTAGAGCTACCAGCAGACCTATCGCGCATTCACGATGTATTCCATGTCTTAGTACTTAGGAAATATCAAACAAATCCTTCACACATTTTAGAGGCTCCGCCAGTTGAGCTTCGAGAGGACTTGAGTTTACCTGTCCAGCCCGTGACTATTTTGGATCGATAGGTCAAAAAGCTACGGAGCAAAGAGGTTCCTCTTGTTAGAGTTTTGTGGAGGAGCGACCAGATCGAGTAACAGACCTGGGAGCCTGAGGAAGCCATGAGGAGACAGCACCCCCAGTTGTTTGCTGCTTAGCCTCTTTTAGTTTCGAGGACGAAACTTGTTTTTATGGGGTTAGAAAATGTAATATCCAAATAAAAAAAAAAAACAAAGAGGGAAAATTAAAATTAGGGCTTAAAGCCCTAATTTTCTCCTCTCTCTCTTTCTCCCTCTCTCTCTCTCTCCCTCCCTCACTCACTCCGTCTCTTCCTCTCCCGTTGCCGCCGCCAGCACCGCCGCTCGCCACCGCACCCAGCCGCCGCTACTCCTTCCTCCTCACACGAGCGCGCTAGCCGCAGCGCCTTCCTCCTCCGCCGAGCGCGATCCCAGCCACCACCCGGTCCCTCCGCCGCCAAGATCGCCGCGCGCCACCCACAGCCGCTGCAGCTCCTCCCTCCCGCAAGCGAGCCGCTGCAGCTACTCCCTGCACGAGCGCGACTGCGCTCTCCTTCGTGCGACTGGGTGCTCTCCCGAGCGCAAGCGTGTACAGCTCGAGTCCCGCGCGAGCCCAGCTCGAGCCCAGCCTGCGCGCGAGCAGCACGCGAGCCCAGTGCGAGCAGCGCATGAGCCCCGCGCGAGCAGCGCACGAGCCTAGCGCGAGTAGCAAGCGACCCCGTGCGCGCCTTTGCACGCTCCTACATGAGCGCCAGCGCGCCCTTGCACGCCTCTGCACGAGCCCCTGCGTGCCTCCAGCATGCCCCAGTACAAGCACAGCGCGCTCCAGCGCTCGATCCACTGCTCGAGCGCGCCTCAGCACGAGCGCGAGCGCTCGATCCAGCTCGCGAGCGCGAGCCCTAGCCACTTGGGCCCAGTCCTTCCCGCGGCCCACCAGACCCATCAGGTCCGCAGGCCCGCCAGCCCATCAGCCCGCCAGCTCGCGGCCCACGAGCCCGTGACGACCCATGACAGTCCGTGACCCTCTGCGAAGGTAAATGACTCAGTTTCGATTTCCGCACTAGGGTTTTGAAATTCTTTGGTAATTGGACTTAAATTGCTCACAATTGTTTCAAATTTGGAAACATTTAGGTTTTAGACCAAACCGACAGGCGAACGAAAACTAGATCCGAGATCCGAGGAATCCTAGGTGAGAGAAAGGAAATCTCTTTAACCCTTGAGTAAATTTTGTCAAATAAGGTAATTTTGGTTGGAAAGAAAAATTGAAGATTCATAACTAGACCCTTATTTGATATCGAACCGTGGTGATTTGATTAGGTTGGCTATTTTGGTGATTCGATTGAGGGGAGCATTGCTTTACGTATTGTGGTTTTATTAGGGAGTGCGCTAACGTCCCCAAAACGGTGAGTGAGATTTATTTCAATACTTTTGTTTAATATGTAAACGCTGTTTTAAAATATTTGATAAATGAGCATAATTTGTAGTGTGCTTGAAATGTTTTAATTGGTTTTGAAATTGATTTTGGTGAACTGATGGAGTGTCCAAAAACAATGTTGAAATATAGAAAATCGTGCATCCACGTGTTGAAATGTATAATGTGTCATTTTATGCTATATGTTGCATTAGTTTATAAAACTGATTTTGGCACATTTTGATATGATATTGGTTTTGGCCTTGAGGGCTTTGATATGTATTGTTCCGTAGCTACGAAGGATACCGTGAGAGGTGCTTTGGTGGCGTCCGGATATGCTTAAGCCAGGGGTATCCCACGAGTTGTCGTGATTTGATTATCGACACGGTACTAGCCAGATTGAACCCGAAAGGGGGAGGATTTGGATTTGGATTGGATATCCTCTCCATGTCTAGCACTTGGACGAGATTCGTCGCCAACGCCGGGGTAGAGAGCACTTTAAAGAAATTTGCATATAACACCCCCGGTGTGCCTGTCATAGGTCGCGGTAGATCTCTGTCAGGATATTTTCGGCTGGCAGCTCTGATTTTTAATGATGGTACTTTGGATACATATTTGACTTGAAAATGCGTGAATGATATATTGTTGAAATGAAAAATATGATGATTTGAAATATGATTATATACTTATGTTTTAACACTTCAGTTTCACACTCCATATTTGACGATTGAATTGACCCACTCACTCACTGAGTATTCTTTCCCGAGTACTCACCCCTCATTTCCCTTTTGTTTCAGAGATAGTATTTGACAAGGAGCGTCGCTTTTAGGACGCTCAGTATCTTTGGGAGATCAGGCCTGGACTTGAGGAGTCATTGTGTATTTCCGCTGTAAATTTGTATTGGTGATATATATGTATTTTGAGATCCATAGATGACCATTTTTATAATTCTGGGATGACTGTATAAATATGGACATTTAAATTGTGGAACTCTCATGTCACTGCATGACATTGTATTGAGGCATTTCTTTTTCGTTGCGTATGTATTTGGGAATGTGTCATGTTTTAGAAGTGTCCTCTAGGATCGCTCGGTGCCTCTTCTAAATCACAGGAGGAGCGACTGGCGGCTGTCCATGCCTTTGGCGGGGGCATGGCAGTAGAAATTTTGTCCCTTTAATTTTTTTTTTAATGAAATTTTGTCTTGAGAAAATTTTGAGAAAAAGTTTAAATTTTATTAATTTTTTTTTTAAGTTTTCATTTATGGAACAATTAAAGACAACTAAATAACCCAAATCCTTTCTTTTTGACCCATCTGCATATGTTACTTTTGCTTTTATTTTCTTTTTCACCCGTCACCTCTCTCTTCTCCTGTCTCTCTCCTCTCTCTACCCACTTACCACGACCCATCTAAAATCCCTGTCTCTAACATAGGTATGTACTCTCTCTCTCTCTCTCTCTCTCTCTCTCTCTCTCTCTCTCTCTCTCTCTCTCTCTCTCTCTCTCTACACCTCTGTCTTGCTTATTTCTTTTTGTATTTTAAATTCATTTATTAATTTTTTCTTTACCTGATAGATTTGTCAATTTTTTTTCCATTGCCATGAAATTTAATTTCAATATTTCTTCTCTGATCATAGGTTTCTTCCGTTGTTTCATTTTTAATTGATAGAATAATTGATTGATCGCTAAAATAATATGGCTATTTTTAGACTATCAATATCGAATTAACAAAAGTTTCTATTTACAAATGGATGTGTAGTTTAATGAATTTAAGAGAAATTTGACGTCTAATTTTTTATTTTGGGTGCCAATATTTATTTATTTTAGTACCATTTTCTGTTATATTTGGATTGGAAGTATAAGGGTTTTTTTTTTTTTTTAATCCTCTCATATGATAAGATGACAACTTCATGACTTAGATTCTTAAAATTCACTTAATAGGGATTTCGTGATTTCTTTTTTGAAAGAAAATCATATCATAATGTAAAAGCATATAACTCAATTTGTTTAGATTTTTAAATTCAAATATATTTTAAAAAACAAACTTTTAATATATAATTGAAAATGGTTTATTTTTATAGGCGTTAAATTTTTTTAATCTCCAACATTTAATTTGACTGAGGTATGCATTTTGTACTACGTTTTGTCTATCTGAAAATATCTTTTTGACTCCACCCCTAAAACCTCCGCTCCAAACCATGCATTGGTCTAGATGGCAGGAGGGGAGGGAAGAAAGAACTTATTAGTGCATTAAGAGTTCCAGCCTTGAAATGGTGTTGTTGAGGTGGTTTTTTCTCACTAGCAACACGACCCAATTCGAATGAGAAGCAAACAAAGCTTGTTTTGCTACCAATGGAATGAAAAACATAGCATTCGAGAAGCAGGGGAAGCTAAGAACACAGTAAGGGATGACAATTGTAATTGGAGAGATGGGTGAAGAAAATGATAGGAATTCAACAGAGAAGCAATAGAAAGACGAGAGAAGAAGAAAGAGAGTTAGATCAGAGAGAAAAAAATGGAGAGAAAGAGAAGTAGAGAGAGAGACAGAAATAGAAAGAGTGAGAGAGAGAGAGTCATAGCGAAACCTAATTCCTATCTTTCACTGAAATCATTCAAACTATTTGTATAATCTGGTGATCAGTTACTCAATTGTTACAATTCGAACTAACTAATTAACTGTGGGCTTGTTGGAATTAGCTAATAAATTGGAATTTTCCGTCTACTAACTATTACAATATTCTCCCCCTTTAAAAGTTTTCTTGTCCTCAAGAATGAAAGCGGGAAATTGAGCGAAATTGAGTCTTAATGCCTCCTCTGTTCATTCTTCAAGACTTAGATTAATCCATCTGATTAACCATTGAATAACAGTTTATTGTTCCTCAGAATTATCCGTCTCTTCAACACTGCTTTGGTTACACAGAACTTTGAATCATTCATAGAAATAAAAATCTTGATTATTTTTTATTCGAATTATAATTATTTCAAATTATTCGTGTGAATTAATCATAGATTTGGTAATTTGGCACAATGAAAAAGTAATCCATCTTGATTGTCTTTGCTTTCTACGAATAGACATAAGTTGTTGAATACATTGCAGACTTTATAATGGGACAGCATATGGACAAGGGAGTCTGAGATTTACTTTTTTTTTCTTTTTTTGTTTGGCAATTGCCTGTGGTCACTTGCCTCGTTAATTATGCATTTTCATTGTCCTCATCCATGTGCCGCAGGCTGACATGTATTTTTGAGGTCGCTACCGGATCTTCTGCACTCATCCTCAGCCTTCCGGCCACTAGTGCAATGCGGTAGAGGCAGAGAAAGAGTTGGCTTTAGGTTGAATTTTATCTATATTTTCGTTTATTTATTATTATTTTTCACTTATTTAGTTGTCTAGATAATAAAACTCTAGCATGGTTTTCTTCTTTAGTTTCTTATTTTAGTAATGTTTTATCTTACTTTAAGAGAATTGACCCTTAAAATGAACCTGACAAATGTTCGAATTTAATTGATTAGAGTATGATTTAGAAAACCGGTCAATATTGCACCAAAATTATATAAAAAAAAAATGTTTTATTCTTGAATTTTGACCTTGCAGGTTTTTAAATTTAGATAATGTGCAATTGGTACTTTGTTTAAACAACCTTTGTTTCCAGCAATATTGCCTCTAAAATGATAACAGAAGTCTTAACTAAATTGCACAATGATTAATCGATACAAGATAGAGATGTCTTCATTTTGCAGCAACATTGCCCACGTTGAAACAAGAAAAATAATCCAGGTAAAAATGCCTTATTGCTGCAACATTGCCAATAAAATGCCAATCGAAAGAAGTCATTTCCTAAATTGTCTAGGACTCGCTAGAACCCTTTTTAATGCATCAAAATGAATCGTCCTAAAACTAAGAAAATAACGGAATACCATGAAGAAACTAGGACAACAGAAAGTGGAATCCGACCCTTGTCCTTCCTTACCAACATCCCTTCAATTATAGGATAACTCACGACCAATATGAAAACTGAAAGACAAAGATGTCCAAACATGTCCTCCCAATTTGCTGCAGCAATCACTCTTGTAAGCCCACCAAGGAAGGAGATAACGTTCAAAATTGTGAAAGTAACTAATGGAACAAGGAACATGTTTGATGCCCTGAAATCGAAAAGACCTATTTGGTATAGCTTAATTTGCTCACTGTCGAAACCTTTATCTGTCAGTACAAAATTAGTTTTTCTCATGCCAATTTTCTTCATAACAGCCTCCAAGAATCCATAAAGGTAACTAGTAACTGCCTTGAATATGATAACGCGTTCCTCATTTATCCATGTTTGAATTGATGCTCCAGATAAGAGGGCTTCAATCAAATCTCCGAGGAGCCATGATAAGAAAAGGGAGGCAAAGAGAATAAAAGAATGGCTTGATACCTGCAAGAAGAATGTCATGACAGATTAACATACCTGCAAGATGAACTGCATATGCGCAAAATGTATGGCAATTTTTATGTACTATTTAAAGTAACTAATCAGTGCGGACCAACGAGTTAGCTACACAATTCATGAATTTTGAGAGCTGTCAAAGTTAAGGGAAAATGAAATGAATGCACAATTACCTTTGGATACAAAGAAATGCCATGGAATAGATACAACTGAGGGATGGTTGCAAGACACCATAAGGACACACTGGGAAAGGGAAAAAGTGTTGAACATGCATAACCACAGGTCATAAGAATGGACATTCTTGGAGGTCCATAAACGAAAGGGCAAAACCTTGACAATCCAAAATCCAACACACCGCAACTCCACCTGGTAAATTGAATTAATAAAATGTTTAAAGATATAGGACACCTGCCCAGAAATTGTGGTGTGGATGGATTGCAATATGCAGAAGTCCATCCTTTGCAATGTAACATAAATCCCGTGAAACAGTCTTCCACCACAGAAGCATAGAAGAAACCAACCTGCTAGCTCACAAAAAAAAATAAATAAATAAATAAAGAAGTTTTAAAAATTAACATTTTGTTTAGCTCACATTTAGTCAACACTAGTTGGCTACTTGCCTCTTGACCCCATTTTGTGTTTTCCTCATAAGTAGATGAAGCCAAAAGTTGCATCTCTTCCTGCAATGCATTAGAAGAGTCCTCATCGGGGCTAGAACTGTGGTCATGGTCACGGTCCTGGAGTGAGTTGATGAACTTGTTTGAAGCTCCAAAATGATTTTTTAGTTCTGAGAGATTATTTTCTAAAATGGTTGAAGATGAAAAAAAGTCAATTTGGGACAAAACATAACATAATGAAAAATTCGATTTACAAGTTTTCGAGTTCTCAGTTGTTGGTTTCTTAGACATGGTAAAAGTAAATATATATATATATATGTGTGTGTGTATACATATATATAATACTATTTATCAAAAGTAAGGGACTTTAGTTTGAACTCATTAGGAACTGCCATATAATCTCTTTGGAAAAATGTTCAAACATTTGTCATGTTCTAAACATACCTCGAAGCTTGGAATTCCCCAACAATGCCTTCCTTTTAATGTAACAACATGTCCCGCTCAACATTGGACCTTGAAGCCCATCTAGACCGGGAAAAAATAGCTAACAGCAAAGGTGACTCAGTTATATATTGAAATACACGTTAAGGAAAATTTTAAGAATTCCAAGGGGTAAAAATTATATGATTAATCATCCAACAAACGATGTTTAATTTATGGTTTTAATTCTAGTACCTTCCATGTAGTTCTCATGCTACCATCATAGATATCATATGGGCCGATGTTGCGGAACCTTTGAGGGTAGTTAACGAATGCTAAGGTTGGAGAGATTTTGGGATCAAGATGGAAACACATGGCCTGACGGGCCGAACCAGGCTCATTGCATTGCATGTCACAGTCCAACAATAATATGTAGGGGGAGTTGCTTTTCAATGCTGACACACGGAGCTGCATCCAAAAGAAAAACATTCTATCCATGTAAACTCTTTCAAGTTTAAGTATGGGCAGTATTATACTTCAGAGCAAAAATGTTTAAATGGCATTTCATTAGATGAGGCAATTATAAGTATTGTATGATTTTGTTTAGTAATAAAAAACAACAATTAAAAAAAAAAAGTTCAAACTAACTGCAAAGACAAAAGATTTACGTGGTTATATATCATGGTTCTGAATTTTGAGTTAGTTTGATATGAAATGTAATATTCCCTCCATAAATAACTAACTCAATACACTGCAGACTTAATGTGGCATTTAAGTTTTTATATTTAGAGAAAATTTGATTTCTATATTAAAAAACTAACTTTTAAGGCAGAGAGTTTATACTTTTCTGTATAGTGCCCGTGAGAAAGAGATAGAGAGAGAGAGAGAGAGAGAGAGAGAGAGAGAGAGAGAGAGATTTTACAAGGGCATTAATTGCTCCAGCCTTGAAATGATGCGGTTGAGAAGGTCTTTTCTGACGTGCAACATACATTAGAAGTGGCATCTTAACTTGGTCGACATCTGCTGAGTTATTTGTTAATTTATCGCCTATCACCTGCGAAAACAAATTCGACAGTTCAATAATTTCGGTGACCAAATCCTATGAAGGAGAAAATTATTATAGGATTATCATACGTTTACAATTGTTTTTCTAGATCACTTTGTGATGAGTTTTACTTATCATATTTACAAATCCATGCACGTCCAAAGTGGGTGGCCATGCTTAAAAAATCAAATTATTTTTATTCAGATGGATTATAAAGCCCTATAATTTGCAATAGATATTATTGTTCATAATAATATGGCAAAAGTGATAATAGAAATAGATTTAAACCTTATGCTCGATATAACAATTACATTTTTTTTTTGGAAGTGATATAATATAACAACTAATTATTACCTCAATTGCAGCAGGATGATCCAGAGGTGTTGTTGTGCTTGCTCCTTTTTCATAAATGTTGTATGCATTTACTCGTTCCTTGAACTCCTCGTACTTTCCCTGAGGTATAACAATTGATTAAAGTCAATGCTGAATCTGAGAGGGGGCAATTTAGACAATAGAGGACAAACACACTCCACAGCTAGAAATCTTTTTTTTATTTTTTATTTAAAAAAAAAAAACTCTCAGGGAAAAATGATCACACGAAGTAAATGGGGGCATACCTTAATTTTCTTCATCTCCTCTATGAACTCATCATCTCCAAACCCACTCTCCGATGCAGAAAAAAATAATTCAGGAGACCTAGTCTTAACAATCTTACTATATTTCTTGCAAAATGGCAACCATGACCTCGCAAACGACCAAGCCTCTCTCATACCGTGCAGTGTTTTACTAGACCCTGCATCATCCGAAACATACACGTGTAGCTTCTCTGGAGGATAGTCCATCGCCATGGCTGATATTACCGTGGTCATGACGTCCACTGTGGGCTCCATGTTTGGATCTGCGGTAAATATGAACACGTCTATTCCTGGTAGCTTTTCATCCTTTGGTAGTCGCTCAGGGATGGGGGTTCGAGAGACCATTCGCCACCGAGCTAAGCGGTTAACGAGCCAAACGAGTATGAGGATAAATTCAGAAGCAAAGATTAGAAGGGAGGGTATTAAGGGTGGTTTATCATTGGTGAGTTGATCTGTTACAAAGAGGGAGGAAACTCTGAAGTATATTAAGGATAACATGCCAATGGAGCATCCTAATGTATATAGTCTGTTGATGATTACTAAGGTTTTGGGGACATCGGTGCTGAAGAGTGGGAGAGAGTCCATCCTGTGTGTGCTTCTGAGAGAGACGGATGGAGATACGTAAATATAGGACGCATCCAGAGTTCCTTTTATAGGTTAAGGGATAATTCTACCATTTGTGTTTTGTTAAGCATAGGGCTTAAGAATTTTTTTTCTTTTAATAATAAAGTTTTACGATGAATATTTCCATGGGCTTAGCCTCTTGGACGTCACATTGACCAATTATGTGTATCCAAATTTTCCTTTTCTTTTTGCACCAAAAGATATATACACGCATAAAAATCAGATGCATCTTTATATCGTTCATGAATTGGAAAAAAATGATTTTTCTCTTTTTATTCATGCCAAAAGGATGGTACACGAAATTTTGGGGTAAATAAAAACAAAGTTCAAATCAAGATTTAAAATGTTAAGTTATTGTGAAAATTTATCTTATTTCCACAAAATCAAAAATAAAAATTATTTAAATTAAAAATTATTTCAAATAAAATAGAATATAATAAAGACAAGTCGGCCCAAATTGTGCTTTCACAAAAAAACATATAAAAAGCATAGCTCTTTGTAAATTGCAATTAATTGAATTTGGATTGAAAACATTAACATGTGAAAGAAAATTTCTAGGGCAACACGAGTATAGAGAAATATATAGAATTATTTTAAATTTTTATTTAATAGAGAGAGAGAAGTAAATATTCTATGTATCTAGTGTTCCTTATTCAGTTCATGGGATTTTTCTACTCTCCATATTCATATTTTCCCATGTTCATATTTAGAGGAATATAGCGACAATTGGATGTATTTAAAAGAAATTTTATATTAATAGTAAAATTTTGAATAATTAAAATTTGATATGGTAAATTCCTGAAATACATTGTATATTAAAAATGCTTTTATAATGTCAAATGGACAGGAAAATGAACTTTGGAAATCTATGATGCATGGAAACTTCTCAAAACTAGTATTTTCCCATTTTAGAAATATTTTCCATTTTCAAAATGTTTTAACATGCTAAATTAATTTATATTTACATAAAAATCTTTATATTTTTTATAATTCCGCATTTTTCATAATTAATGAATTATTTAATTACTTAATTATAATTTTTATTTTTTATATTAATTTTCTTATATATTTGATCACTTTATATTTTTATTATAAAATATAACTATTCTATTATTTTTATAAAATAATTAATATTTAAAATTCTTATATTTTTTATATTTATGTATTTGTCCACGTTTCCGTTTCTTATTTTCTTACAAAATGCCATTTCTCCATATCCATTTCCGTTTCCATGCAACATAGTTGGAGACATATAAGAGAGCAGTTTGAGAAAGTTAAAATTATGTTTTACTCAAATTGTGATTTAACTTTCTTATGATAAATTTAACTTATATTTATAAAGTCGTGTATTTCTTAAAAATAATTAAGTTAAAAACAATTATAAAGAAAATAAAAAAGAGATAAATTGAAATCTATATAGCATTACTCTTATTATACATTGCATTTAATTCAATTTGGATTGATACATGTCCAGTCCCATGTGCCATATGCAAGCAATTTGACCACGGAAAGAGAAGCTGTGCAAGAGATAAAGGAGGAAACTCTAGACAGGTCTCTTTTTTAAAATTTTTGTTTATTTTCACATCTTTTCCATTTGCTGGTTTTTTATTTTCGGAATGCTTTTTAATTTTTGGTACTGTCCAGATGTAAAGTTTATAAGAAGCAAGTTCCATGCAAGAGATAGTCCTCCAATATATGTAGTTTTCCAGACTTGCTCTTGCTTTGGCTTTGATAAAAGAAATAGATTTGAACCAAACTCTTTTAAATTGAGTGGTCAGACACTCTATTCTCTTAACCAGAGGTTTCAAGTTCGAATTCTTATAATAACGAAAAAAAAGCCAGCCCCTAATATGAGTTCTATAGTGATCAAAAACGAATTAATTGAATAAATCCCGAATACTGATGGTGAAAATTAAAAAAAATATATATTTGAACATGCTCTACCATGTTAAAAAATATGTATACATGTTTATTAGTGTCACGTCCCGAATCGGGGTCGTGAGCAGCAGTCCGTTGCTCTAAATGCCGACTGTATTTTTATAGAAAATCGAATAGAATCTTCCCATAAATCGGAACTTTCCCATATACAAATAAATTTGTATAATTTAAAATCAACTTGTAGATAAAATAAAATGGTCATTCCGGTCTCACAACAACCTACCAACCACAGCAAACATCCAAAACAATGCCAGGCTATATAAATCTCTAACAATCCTAGCCATAGATCACTATTGTCATACCCAACTAGAACATGAGCAACCGCCACATCGAGCGGGTCTAAAGTTTATACAAATGTATAACAAATTTTCCCAAATAAAAAGTTTAAACGTTTACAAATGCCTCAATGCAAGTAAAATGAACCAAAGTGAGAGTTATACACACAACTGCCCATAAGTTATACAGTCATCCCATAATATATACGGCCAACTACAAATCTCAATATTAAGACCTCGCAGGGTCGAAATAAAGTACGAAATTCATATTTCAAATTTAACTTAAACATCACCGTCGTAACTACCAAATCTCAGGGTTTGCTGTCAAACTCTCTAGAGTCTGGAATGTCACTCTATCACAAAAATCCTGTCTAAGGAAGAAAAAGAGAGGGGTGAGTATCATGGGAAGATATCCAGTGAGTGAGGGGGATAATATCAAATATAAATAATATGGATGAACTATTAAAGTGTCAAATAATATCATTTGAAATAAAAATTTACATTTCGCAATACAACATGATATGTTTAACAATTTGAAATCATTTAAATCAATTACACGATAACAAACATGTATGCATCTATTTAAAAATCAAATAATGGTAGAGCAAACCAAAGATAATCTTG
Source organism: Dillenia suffruticosa (assembly GCA_033439265.1). NCBI lineage: Eukaryota > Viridiplantae > Streptophyta > Magnoliopsida > Dilleniales > Dilleniaceae > Dillenia > Dillenia suffruticosa. The sequence continues at coordinate 17,430,752 of JAVTVX010000001.1, forward strand.
ACAAAGGTCAACCATGACCAAAAACAGGCGTATCGGAGGTTTTATTATGCATAGACTTTAAAATCGCTCTCTATCCCAACGTTGGCCATGAGTTTGCTGGGACTAACTCATCATCGTGTATAGGACCCCGCCCAGTACTAGATGGTGGTGTCACACTCGTCCTCCCCCATCGTGGGTTTAACCGGCCGCACCTGTAGTCCTTAAAATCAATGACGTTTGTGGATACCTCTTACAGAAACGTATCTGGACAACCCGTGCCTCAACAAACACCCTTCGTAACTACGGTGTCACGCCCCGAACCGGGATCGTGAACAGCCGCCCGTTGTCCCTGGATGCCGGCTGGATTTTTACAGAAAATCGGGCAGAACCTCCCCATAAATCGGAGGTTTCCCATGTACAATTTTACCTGTATATGACATTCATCCAGTACAAATAAACAATTGGCCATCCCGGCCTCTCCAAAATCAACAATATCCACAGCCAACATCCAGCACAACGCAAGGCTATAAAGTTTCTAACAGTCCTAGCAACAGACCTCTACTGTCATGCCCAACTAGAGCATGAGCAGCCGCCACACGGAGCGGACTTAAATTCTACGCATATATAAAATAAATTCCCAAGTTATTTTTTTAAATATTTACAAATGCCTCAATGCAATGAAATAATCAACACGAAGGTTTCGCGGATAAAAGTCCATAATTTATACAGTCATCCCAGAAAATTTATATAAATACATTGGTCAATCTAAAATCTCCAATACATAATAATGTCACCAATCATCATAGCGGAAGAAATGGAAAATATCCATACCCAAACCCAGTGATATCTCTTCGGTCCAACACTAATCCTGTGGGAAAGAAAGTGAGGGGTGAGTATCTATGGGAGGATACTCAGTAAGTGGGGGGATTGACATCATACTATCAATATCGAGGTGAATTTGGAGTGGCAAAGCATAAGATAAGAAAATATCCACAGTGCGCAAACCGATCATGTTATTTCAAAATCATATATAATACACACACATCAGAAAGCAAGATATGCATCCTAAATTTTACATCAATGTCATGAAGAGCCGGCCAATGAAATATTCCCGGCAATGGTCTACCTCGACCGAGGACGGCGCATTGGGGGTTTTTCCAAATGCAAGTATTAAAGAATGGCTCTCTGCCCCAATGTTGGCCACAGACTACCCCAACTAGCCTGTAAATAACAATAATGTACATATAACTAGTCAGCCGTGTATGGTGCCCCCGCCTGGTGCTAGACGGAGCTGTACTCAACGTCCTCTCCGATGAGGGTCAACCTGGGACACCCATACACATGACAATCTGGCGGATACCTCCGGCCGAAGCGTATCCGGACACAAGGGGTGCCTCTACCAGATGTCCTTCGTAGCTACGGATCACAATATCATATCAGCCGGGCACGTAGCCCCATGCATCCCATCACCAGATCAGCCGGGCATATAGCCCCATGCATAATATCATAACATCAACCGGGCATACAACCCAAATGTGTAAGTAAATCCATGGCATACAACCCAAATGTGTAAGTAAATCCATTTAAAACCATGTGCCAATGCAGTGGAAGCATTAAAACATATCAATATGTCGAAAATGTGGCACAATATACGTTTATCAAAACTCATGAATGCATATCAATAAAGTCAGCAGTTAAGACACTCCAAAAGTCACAAAACATTTCATCAAATATTGGAAAGGTCTACCAATCATACATTTGCAGAAACATGTCATTTAAAAGTATTTTTGAAATATGATTTTCAATCAATAGCGAATGTCAAAGTCCCACTCACCGTTCTACGGGAGGGAAGTCACTCCCTACTGACAAGCCAAATCGGATTTGACCGCTCGAGTCTCCAAAAGATCGACCTAAATCAGATTATCAACATTTAATATCAATTTAAAAGTCAAATCAGGGGTTTTCAATTTTTCCTTTCCAAATATATATCACTTAATTTACAAAACTTAGTTATAAATTCTCGTTTCCTCAATTTCGACTCATCTGACTCACCAATGGTCGAGTTTCTAATATTTCTCATTTTTTTGTCTAATTTTCCTCGAATTTCACACATTTCAATATCTTATTTAACTCTCGATCTAAATTCGACCTAATTTCGATAAAATTAATTCAAACGTTGAAAAGGTTGCATTTCTCTCACCTAGGGTTTCTCGGGTGTCCGGATCTAGCTTTCGTTCGTCCGTCAACCTGGTCTAAAACCTGTAATGTTTACCATTTGAAACACAAGTGAGAAATTTGAGTCAAATTACCAATAATTTTCGAAACCCTAGTATGTACAAGGAATCGAGAATTCATTTACCTACACAGAGGGTCACGGGTCGTCGTGGGCTCGCGGGCCAGGGGCCGAACTGGGCCGTGGGCCGTACTGGGCCTGCGGGCTTGGACGGGCTGTCGGGCCTGGTGGGCCCGTGGGCTTGCTGCTGATGGGCCGGCGGGCTGGTGCGATGTGCTGGTGCGCGCTCGTGCGCCGGCTCGCACGCGCTCGTGCGCTGGCTCGCGCTAGCTCCCGTGCGCTCGCGCTCCTGCGCTCGCGCTCCTGCGCTCCCGCGCTCCCGCGCTCCTGCTCCCGCGCTCCTGCGCTCCTGCGCTCGCGCTCCCGCTCCCGCGCTCCTGCTCCCGCGCTCCTGCTCCCGCGCTCGCGCTCCTGTGCTCGCGCTGACTCGCACCCTGGCTCGCGTGCTAGGAAGCTAGCTCGTGCGCTGCCTGGCTTGCGCTCGCGGGCTCGTTCGAGCTCGCGGCCTCGCTCGAGCTCGCGGGCTGGGGGATCGCGCTGCTGTCGCGCGCTACAGTGGAAGAAGATGCTCGCGGAGGCTCGTGGCGGTGTGCGGCGAGGCAGAGAGAAAAACCGAGAGGGAAGAAGAAGAAGAAGAAGAAGAAGAAGAAGAAGAAGAAGAAGGAGAAGGAGAAGAAAGATGGCGGCGGCATCGGCGGTGGAAGGTGCGGGCCAGCGGCCGAAGGAGGAAGGCGCGGGAAGATGAAAGGTCGGGGGAGAGAGAGAGAGAGAGAGAGGGAAGGGGGTTAGGGTTTTAACCCTAATCCCCAATTGGGGACGCAGCGTTTTGTCCCAAAACGCTGCGTCTCCAAAATTTTTTTTTTTTTTTTTTTTTTTTTTTAAAGGCTTGGTGTTACATTTTCTAACCCCCTAAAAACAAGTTTCGTCCTCGAAACTAAAAGAAAGTAATGCGCTGAACAAATGGGGGTACTGTTTCTTAAGTCTCTTAATAGTCTCTTCGGACTCTCAGGTCTCTTCCTCGACCTGGTCACTCCTCCCCAAAACTCTGACCAATGAAAGTTCTTTGCTCCGTAGCTTTCTGATCTATCAATCTAGAACAGCTACGTGCTGAGCTAAAATACTAAGATCCTCTCTGTCTGGCCGTCCCTCGTCAGACGTTGTTTGAGCTCTTAAAAGCTCGTCTCACAACGATCGTCCCACAAGAACTTGACGCCCTTCGTATTAATCTGGTAAGTATAGCGGCGATCCGGAAAAATCCTCTTATGAATCACCGATAACACCCCGCAAGGCCAAGGAAACTTCGCACCTCGGTCGCTGTCTGTGGCTGTTGGTGTGTTGGTCAGCCCAAATGGCATAACCACGAACTCATAATGTCCATATTGATATTCAAATCGAAAATCGATCTTTCAGAAAACACGCGCACACTGGAACTGGTCAAATAAATCGTCACTATGTGTCAAAGGGTACCGATTCTTGATGAAAACCTTGTTTAGCTGTCTATAGTTCACACACAATCTTAGAATCCCGTCTTTCTACTTCACGAATAATCACCAGAGCACCCTAAGGCGAAGTGCTCAAACGGATAAAACCCTTGTCCAGTAATTCCCACAACTAGACCTAGAGCTCTCTAAACTCCACTGGCGCCATTCTGTATGGCAGAATAAATATAGGAGTGATCCCTGGAACTAGGTCGATATCGAAATCACACTCCCGAACTGGGGATAGTCCGGGTAGCTCCTCGGGAATATATTTAGGAAAACCTGCACCACTGGGACCTTCTCAAGCCTCGGGTCCTCAACAGTGGTGTCGATAACATGAGTTAGGTATGCCGTGCAACCTCGCGACACGGCTTACCCAACCCGTGGGCAAAAAGGCGCTTCTCACATACTAATGGTCCGATCCGGTGTCAAATAGAACACGAGTGTCGACTTCCCATATTTCCATAACTCCTAATGTGAAGAAATAAAAGATCAGTCGATAAATATAAAAGGAAATATATACAGATATATATATCAAAATGTACGTACAACCAACATAGTTAAGCATCTACGGCTTTAACTAGTGATGGTTCTAAAAAAAAAGTACATGGACATCTCTAAACATGGGGATCAGTGGGAGGAACACCAAAAATCTCATCAGGACTCGCCTCAGCATCCTCCTGCGTCATCGCATATACACGGGCCTGTGTCCTCTGCTGCTGTCGTGATGGTCCTGGCACCGTGTTGCTCCCGGCTACCGTCAGTGGAGCGGTGTGACTCGAGTGCGCAGGTGCTCCCTGCTGTCCTCCTCGGGGAACACTCGAGTGTCCACTAGCTATGTGACATCCAAATCCCAACTCAGGGCAGGAGTTCCTGATGTGCCCTTGCTTCCCACACCGGAAGCATGTAATGGGCATCCTACACTCTCCCAAAGGGTGGTGTCTACCACATCGGCGACAAGAGGAGTGCCATTGATCTGAAGTCTGAGTAGTGGCACTAGGGGCCGGTGCCCTAAATCCCTGAGATCGTGATCCCTGTCCAGGATGTGTTTGTCTCGGTTGAAAAGAGTCTTCGTGATATCCTAAACTCCTGCCCTTCTTCGAGCTCTGGCTCGAAGAAGCCCCAGATCTCTTCTTTTGCTCCCTGTTCTCCCGCTGTCTGCCCTCAGCACGGACGATCTCCTCCGCCCTAAGTGCTGAGTCCACAATCTCCGCAAAGGAGAAACTAGGGGTCACTGTCATGTACCTCTTGACGTTCAAATTGAGACCATCTTCAAACTTGAACCGTAACTGTTTCGGTGTAGCCAAGTCTGGAACGAAAGCGGCTAGTCGTCTCAACTCAGTCTCAAACTCTGTCACTGTCCTGGCTCCCTGCCGCAAGTGCAAAAACTCTGCCCTCTTGCGGTCCTGCTGGAACTCAGAGAAGTATCTGCGATCGAACTCCCGTAGGAAGTCCTCCCATCGCAGTGGCTCGGTAGCATCATCACAAATCGCCTCCCACCAAGTGAGGGCGTCACCGTCTAAAAGTCTCTCTGCTATCCGAAGCCGGTAGTCCTCGCTCAACCCCAGGTCAGTCAAAATTCTACGGGTGCGGTTGATCCAGTGTTTCGCTGCTGTGGAATCACCCGTCCCAGCGAACTCTGTGCAGCCTAACTGCCTCGCCTCCTTCACCAGCTGGGTGAGCTCGTGAATACGCCTCAAGGTGGAGGAGGTAGTGCCGCTAGGTCCCGACACAGTAGAAGGATCAGCAACTGGTGGCTGATCTGGTACAACAGAAGGTGGTACGGCCGTCGGTGGTGGTGGTGGGGGTGGCATCTGAATCCCGTGGGAGGTGTACCACTCGTACACCTGCCTAAACGCCTCAAGGGACGGTGGTGGAACCTCGGCAGGAGCAGCCGGCCGAGTAGGCGCTACAGGGGGCGCCCGTGTAGAGAAAGCAGCCTCAGGCACTCCAAGGGTCTCAGGCTCCCTCGGAGGGTCAGGCACGTGAGGGGTCGCGGGTAGCGCGGGTCTAGCTCCGCGTCCTACTGGTCTACCTCGTCTAGGCGGCATAATTCTGCAAGGAGAGAACTTTCATTAGATATAATTCTAGAGTTTGACATAATTTACAAATTAGGGCTAGTTATTCGTAACTAACCCCCTAAAATGACTGAAGTTTTGGACCTCAGAATTTAATCAATTAGGTTAGATACTAATCGTATCTAACCCCCTAAAATGAATAACTCGTATGTCGAAAACCATGTATGAGATTTTAAATGACTGCGTGAAACTTTCAAATGCATTGAGGACTTTTAAAATCAAGTGACTTGGGAATGTTTTCAAATCATTTTATAAAACATAGCTCTAAACCAAGAGCTCTGATACCAACCGAACTGTCACGCCCCGAACCGGGATCGTGAACAGCCGCCCGTTGTCCCTGGATGCCGGCTGGATTTTTACAGAAAATCGGGCAGAACCTCCCCATAAATCGGAGGTTTCCCATGTACAATTTCACCTGTATATGACATTCATCCAGTACAAATAAACAATTGGCCATCCCGGCCTCTCCAAAATCAACAATATCCACAGCCAACATCCAGCACAACGCAAGGCTATAAAGTTTCTAACAGTCCTAGCAACAGACCTCTACTGTCATGCCCAACTAGAGCATGAGCAGCCGCCACACGGAGCGGACTTAAATTCTACGCATATATAAAATAAATTCCCAAGTTATTTTTTTAAATACTTACAAATGCCTCAATGCAATGAAATAATCAACACGAAGGTTTCGCGGATAAAAGTCCATAATTTATACAGTCATCCCAGAAAATTTATATAAATACATTGGTCAATCTAAAATCTCCAATACATAATAATGTCACCAATCATCATAGCGGAAGAAATGGAAAATATCCATACCCAAGCCTAGTGATATCTCTTCGGTCCAACACTAATCCTGTGGGAAAGAAAGTGAGGGGTGAGTATCTATGGGAGGATACTCAGTAAGTTGGGGGATTGACATCATACTATCAATATCGAGATGAATTTGGAGTGGCAAAGCATAAGATAAGAAAATATCCACAGTGCGCAAACCGATCATGTTATTTCAAAATCATATATAATACACACACATCAGAAAGCAAGATATGCATCCTAAATTTTACATCAATGTCATGAAGAGCCGGCCAATGAAATATTCCCGGCAATGGTCTACCTCGACCGAGGACGGCGCATTGGGGGTTTTTCCAAATGCAAGTATTAAAGAATGGCTCTCTGCCCCAATGTTGGTCATAGACTACCCCAACTAGCCTGTAAATAATAATAATGTACATATAACTAGTCAGCCGTGTATGGTGCCCCCGCCTGGTGCTAGACGGAGCCGTACTCAACGTCCTCTTCGATGAGGGTCAACCTGGGACACCCATACACATGACAATCTGGCGGATACCTCCGGCCGAAGCGTATCCGGACACAAGGGGTGCCTCTACCAGATGTCCTTCGTAGCTACGGATCACAATATCATATCAGCCGGGCACGTAGCCCCATGCATCCCATCACCAGATCAGCCGGGCATATAGCCCCATGCATAATATCATAACATCAACCGGGCATACAACCCAAATGTGTAAGTAAATCCATTTAAAACCATGTGCCAATGCAGTGGAAGCATTAAAACATATCAATATGTCGAAAATGTGGCACAATATACGTTTATCAAAACTCATGGATGCATATCAATAAAGTCAGCAGTTAAGACACTCCAAAAGTCACAAAACATTTCATCAAATATTGGAAAGGTCTACCAATCATACATTTGCAGAAACATGTCATTTAAAAGTATTTTTGAAATATGATTTTCAATCAATAGCGAATGTCAAAGTCCCACTCACCGTTCTACGGGAGGGAAGTCACTCCCTACTGACAAGCCAAATCGGATTTGACCGCTCGAGTCTCCAAAAGATCGACCTAAATCAGATTATCAACATTTAATATCAATTTAAAAGTCAAATCAGGGGTTTTCAATTTTTCCTTTCCAAATATATATCACTTAATTTACAAAACTTAGTTATAAATTCTCGTTTCCTCAATTTCGACTCATCTGACTCACCAATGGTCGAGTTTCTAATATTTCTCATTTTTTTGTCTAATTTTCCTCGAATTTCACACATTTCAATATCTTATTTAACTCTCGATCTAAATTCGACCTAATTTCGATAAAATTAATTCAAACGTTGAAAAGGTTGCATTTCTCTCACCTAGGGTTTCTCGGGTGTCCGGATCTAGCTTTCGTTCGTCCGTCAACCTGGTCTAAAACCTGTAATGTTTACCATTTGAAACACAAGTGAGAAATTTGAGTCAAATTACCAATAATTTTCGAAACCCTAGTATGTACAAGGAATCGAGAATTCATTTACCTACACCGAGCGTCACGGGTCGTCGTGGGCTCGCGGGCCAGGGGCCGAACTGGGCCGTGGGCCGTACTGGGCCTGCGGGCTTGGACGGGCTGTCGGGCCTGGTGGGCCCGTGGGCTTGCTGCAGATGGGCCGGCGGGCTGGTGCGATGTGCTGGTGCGCGCTCGTGCGCCGGCTCGCACGCGCTCGTGCGCTGGCTCGCGCTAGCTCCCGTGCGCTCGCGCTCCTGCGCTCGCGCTCCCGCGCTCCTGCGCTCGCGCTCCCGCGCTCCTGCGCTCCCGCGCTCCTGCGCTCGCGCTCCCGCGCTCCTGCGCTCGCGCTCCCGCGCTCCTGCTCCCGCGCTCCCGCGCTCCTGCGCTCGCGCTCCCGCGCTCCTGCTCCCGCGCTCCTGCTCCCGCGCTCGCGCTCCTGTGCTCGCGCTGACTCGCACCCTGGCTCGCGTGCTAGGAAGCTAGCTCGCGCGCTGCCTGGCTTGCGCTCGCGGGCTCGCTCGAGCTCGCGGCCTCGCTCGAGCTCGCGGGCTGGGGGATCGCGCTGCTGTCGCGCGCTACAGTGGAAGAAGATGCTCGCGGAGGCTCGTGGCGGTGTGCGGCGAGGCAGAGAGAAAAACCGAGAGGGAAGAAGAAGAAGAAGAAGAAGAAGAAGAAGAAGAAGAAGAAGAAGGAGAAGGAGAAGAAAGATGGCGGCGGCGGCGGCGGTGGAAGGTGCGGGCCAGCGGCCGAAGGAGGAAGGCGCGGGAAGATGAAAGGTCGGGGGAGAGAGAGAGAGAGAGAGAGGGAAGGGGGTTAGGGTTTTAACCCTAATCCCCAATTGGGGACGCAGCGTTTTGTCCCAAAACGCTGCGTCTCCAAAATTTTTTTTTTTTTTTTTTTTTTTTTTTTTTAAAGGCTTGGTGTTACATACGGAATCATCAATGTCATCATCATAATATCACAATGGCACAACGTCCCATAAGAAAGAATCATATCATGCATAACTAGTGGGCATCCAATCCACATAGTTTATTAAAATATTTGAAATCCACGTGCTAATACATTTCATCAAATCATTTCAAAACTGCAAATCAATGTAACCGTAAAAAGGAATTTATCAATTTTCAAGTAACGACACAATTTTTGTTTCATGTCAAACCATGGATGTATAATTATCGTAAATATAATTTAAGACACTTTAATAATCACAAAATAGATTTTTAATATCATACATCAAGTCAATGCATATCAAAGCATGTTTTATTGAAAATACGGTAAAAAACACGTTTCACTATTTCATACAAGAAATTAGAGTTTCACTCACTTTTTTAGGGAGAGTAATCACTCCCTATTTTTCAATTCAATCCAATTAACTTCTCGAGTCTCCAAAAGACAAATCCAATCAATTATCACAATTTAATATCAAATAAAGGTCTGATATGAGATTTTCAATTTTTATTTCAAATTTAATACAACTTTAATTGACACAATCCCCTTTCTAAATTCTCGTTTCATCACTTTCGAATCATTTAGCTCACCAATGATCAATTTTTTTCCAATATTTCTTATTTTCTCCAATTTTTCTAGAATTTAATATTATATAGTTTTCGATTCTAAATTCCATATAATTTCGACAAACTTAATTCAAATATTGAAGTAATTGCATTTCTCTCACTTAGGGTTTTTCGGATCTCAGATCTAGCTTTCGTTTGTCCGTCGAACTGATCTAAAATCTGTAATATTTTCAAATTTGAAATGAGCTTAGCAACGAATTAAATTGTTAAACGCCAAACCCTAGAATTACATCCAATTATAGTCGTTACCTGCAGTAAAGAAGATGCAGGTGAGCTCTCAAAGAGAACAGCCGGTCGCGGGCTCGCGGCCCGCGGGCTGGTGGGCTCGCGGGCTCGCTGCTCGGCTTGCTGGCAGCAGTGGGCTTCGTGGGCCGCAGTGAGCTCGCGGGTCAATAGTGGACTTCGCAGGTCAGCAGTGGGCTTCACGGCCTGGCAGGCGCTCACGGGCTAGGGCTCGCACTCGCGCTCATGGGCTGGAGCGCTCACGGGCTAGAGCGCTCACGGGCTAGGGCTCGCGAGAGGTTTGTAGTCGCGTGCTCACGCGAGGAGGATCGCGCTGCGGTGGAGGAGCTGCAATCGCGGGGAGGGAGCAACGGCAAAAGAGAAGAGAGCAACGGCGGAGGAGAATAGGGTAGTAGCGGAGGAGAAGAGAGAAAGAGAGAGGAGAGAGAGAGAGAGAGAGGAAGAATTAGGGCTTTAAGCCCTAATTCGATTTTTTTCTTCTTTTACTTTTTCTTTTTCTTTTTCTTTTATCATTATTATTATTTATATATATATATATATATTTATATATATATATATATTCATTTTACCCTAATTTTCACGGATACGGCAATAATTTAAATATATCAAAAATTCAATTTAAATACCCCAAAATCAAAATTTAATATAAATAAATAAAATTTTTAGTACAAAAATATGGTATCACAGAGTCGGCGTTACAATTAGGACATGAAAAATAGGTGGTTCTAATATCTTATCTCAGAGACTATGAATATATATTAAGATTGCTTTAATACCATGTTAAAGATAAAAAGTAATATAAAATGAAATTCAATGACACATTATGTTTGATAAATTATTACAATAAATTGGGTTTATGTAAAAATTCATTGTCACAAATATGGAAGTATAATATTACAAATATAGATATATAAAAATAAAAAATTCAAAAATTTTAATATGACTAAGTTCATTGTATCTGATACCAAGTTTGAAGAAATTTTAATATGATTATATGATCATACAAGAACATGAGTCTAATACCATGCTAACGATACACTACAAAAAATAAAATTTCTCCCGATGTTTAGGTGTTTCATCACTAATATTTTTCTTTCCACAATGTTTATAGACAAAAACATTGGTGAAATCAATTTTCCCTATATTTAGGTGAAAAAACATAGCAAAAAGTAATTACCGTAAAATTAGAGCTGGTGAGAACTTTTCTCGACATTTTAGTAGAAACGTTGATGAAAGCTAAACTCTATGTGCCGATATTTTTACTTAAAAACATTGGCATATTCCCAATGTTTTCGAGAGAAACATAGGGAGATTGTTTTAAAAATCTAGACCTCACTTCTCTCCTCTTCTCTCTCTTTTCTTTTGTTCCTTTGCTACTCTTTCCATTTGCCATCGCCACTAAATCTGAGGAATCTGAAGATCATTGCCCAATTGGATGCCACAATTCTGCTCAGCCATCAAAGAAGTTGCTGGAGATATGCTCTGCCGTGAACACCATCTTTTGCCGGAGGTAAGTTCTACTCTCCCTCCTCACCGTGAACATCATCCTTCAACCAGAGGAAAGTTTCTCCATTTTCTATGACCATTGATTGATTTACTACTATTTTTGATACCATACATGGTTAGGATTTAGGGTAGAAAAAGATTAGGGTAAGATTAAGTCAAAATTAAGGCAAAAATAAGAACAAAATTTGGGTGAAATTAGGTTAATTAAAGGTTAAATTAGGGACTATGAATAAGTCTTATTTTTTGTTAATACTCAAATTGAGCATAAAATGAAAGGAAAAAATATGTAAAAATCTATAAAAAAAAAAAAAAGAGATTAAAAACTCAATTATAAGTTTTTTCATTTAAAAAAAAATTACCAAGTTTTTTTTTTGGAAGTTTATAAGAAGTTAACAAAATATTTTAATGATGTTATGTGAAATATACAAAGTGTTATTTGATTTGAAAATAATCTAAAGTAGAGGACAAAAAAAATGTAATTTATTAAAATTCTCAAACATATTATTATTACATATAATAATTTATTCTTATAATAAAAAAATTAAAATTTTTCATAGATATAGATAAGTGGTATTAAAATTATATAAAATCCTTGTCTTTCATCATTCATTTTTTTATTTGATCGAAGAGATTGTGTTTATTAATTTGTTAGTATAAGTTGACATACTTATGTTATTTTTTAGGGATATGTTCATTGAAACTGTGAAATAAAGTAAAAAATTAAAAAATTAAAAAAAAAAAAAATTGGTAGGAAAGAGACCAAGATGGGGGACCTATTGCCTTATCAAAGTGGATGTAAGTAATGCATGGTCCTATTTGATTTTCCTTCTGTCTATGGTCACTCATTACATTTTTCTTTTTTTTTTTTTTTTTTTTTTTTTTTTTGAATTTGGGTGGTAGAGGTGTGGGAGGTCCTAGCTAGTCCTTTAAGTGGCCTTTAATTGAAGGGGCCAAATATATATAAAGCTTCACTTGAAACCCCAAAATTTTGTAGCCCTTTTTTTTTATAAATGAACTATATTTTTGGTTAATACTAAAATTGAACACAATATGATGATGTTTTTCATTGTACAATGAACTTTTTCATTAAGTGGGAGAATTTGATTACCTAATTTAGAGTTTATTGTGTGTAGGACCTCGACAAAAGGCTAATGATTAAGACTTATTCATTAAGTGGGATAATTTAATGATGTTTTTCTTTTAAAAAAAAACAAAATTAACCTAATTTAATCTTAAAAATATTGTGTATAATCATGTATTAAAATTAGGCACTGTGAATAAGACATATTCATTAATACTCAAATTTAACATGAATACCAAGATTTGGTATTTCTTTTAACAAAATAAATGCTTTAAAAAAATTGTTTGCAAAAATGATTAAAAACAAATTTAGAAGAAAATAAAAGACTTTATAATTAAAAGTATATGAATCACATACTTTAGGGTAAAATTAAAATTTAGGGTTTTAGCATTTATGGTTCAGGTTTTGTTTATTTTTATAACTAAAAGTAAATACTTATGTAAAAGAAAATCCCATATATGCCAACTAAAAACTATTAACAATTTTTTATAATAATACATATGTTAATAAAACTAAAGCAAGTTGAAATTTCATAATATATATTTGATAGAAAAGTGATCAATTAGTTAATTATTATATATTTGTATATTGGTTTCCAAGTTGTTAACAAAACTATGGGCGATTAATTAGCTATAGTTTCAATATACTTTATATTTTACAAACATATATGGAAAATGTATACCTATATACATACACACATAAAAATAAATTAATCTATATAAATATTTTAAAATTTTATTTTGCAAGTAAATATTATCCTTTATTAATAAAAGTAAATATTATCTATAAACCCTAAAGATAATACATAAATAGCATATATATGTTATTAATAAAAGTATATAAAGGATTTACATATACATAGTATATTTATATAATTTATTAACAATAATTGTTAATATTATCTTTTATATGTATTATTTTAAAAAATTGTTAATAATTTATATACATATAAAAATTGTTAATAATTGTTAATAATTTACACATGTATTATATGCATACATATAAAAAGTAATATTGTTAATACTTGTTATTAGTTTTTATATGTATTAAAAAATAATAATTTTATTTTCAGATTATTATATGTAAAATATTGTTAATAATTGCTTTAATTATAAATATAATATTTTTACAGGATGATGATTGTACATCCTGTGAAAGTGGTTGCTCTCAATCTTTACAAGTAGTCATATGTCTTAAGATAAAGAAATGCGATGGTTATATTGTACCTAATGGGATATTGGGTATCTGTTCGATAAGTATTTTTGTAAATTTATTTAACTTATGAAATGATTATTAATGAACTCTTTATTTTTATGATTCAAATGGTGTTTACATTATATTTGTATTCGATGGATGGTTAGAGTTATGTATGGTGATTGTTTATTTATTTGAAATGTTAATGAATTATTTGGTATTTGTCGTTCATATCTATTAGTTTGATATTTGAAATATTATTGATAAATGTTTGGATCGTTACGTGAAAATAAGTATGATGTTTAGAGTTACAATATGTATATTTATTGATGGTATTTGATATTGTGGTTGATGGATATCAAATGAATAGGTTTTGGAGCAGGCTTTTGACAACAAACGTAAACTCACCATACCTTAAAAATATATATATATAGCTCTTCCAATGTTTTTATACATATAGCTGTTACATTGTTTTTATACAAAATATCAGTAAGTGCACGCGAATATGCTAACATTTTAACTACAAAATATCGATAAATATTTCAACTTTAATTGACACTTTAGGTTTAAATGTCAGGAAATGTGATGAATTCTCAATATTTCACTCATTTGACATATCGGCAAATCCCAAAAATTTAACGACGTTTTTGTCATGCAAACATCGACAAAGATGCAAGTATTTCCCAACATTTATTTGCAAACGCCGAAAAAATCCTTGACCCCTTTCTTAGACATTTTGCTCAATATTTTTTCTTTCATCACCACATTGTTTAGCAATGATTATAAAATATCAGGAATGGCAAAAAAAAAAAAGCCAAGGAAAGTATTTTTTGCAGTGCTCTTTTTTTTCTTCAAATTTTCAAAATGTTCATCAATTACATTTTTTTTTTAACTTTGCCAACACGTATTGAACTCTATGTTCACAAAATGTTACTAATGACATTACACATTTGTTAGATCAAGATTGTCATCTTGAGGTGTATTGGTTGTTGCCTAAAGAGTATTTAAAATTATAACAAATTTTGTGGCTAAATTTGAGGATTATCATATACGTGAATATGCCTCGAATTTAATTCTTCTTTTTTGTCAAAAAAAAAAATACCTCCACTCACGTTGAACTTTTAATATTTTATAAATTTTCACACACAATTTTGTTTACATCACTCTAATACCCTAATAAAAGAAATTTGAACATGTTTGTGATACCCATATTAAATATTTAAAGCAATAATAAGAATATTAACTCTAATACTTCATTGTTTTAACGAAATATTACGGTATATTGAGTTTATATAAAAAATTAATTTTAATAAAAATAGAAATAAGGAAAATAGAATATTTTTAAAATCAAATCGATAATTAATTTAATTTTCATACATAACATCTTCTAAATATTTTCAGAACATATGTTATCTTCTAAAAGAGATAATTACATATTTTCTAACACGTTTAAAAATAGAAAATGATTCCATCTGATAATTTTGGGATAAATGAAAATATTTATTGCGAGGATCAATTTAAAAGAAAGAATTACGTTAATCACTGTGTTCCACTATTTTAACTTGGAAAAAAAGAAAAGAAAATTGATATTCCATGGCAATGCACAATGATCTTTCCCCACAAGACAAAAAGTATAACAAAGCCAACTTGTGATCAAATGAATAGCATCTTTTTAAAATATTCTGAAAGGATGATTTATAGGAAAACAAAAAACCTAAATATATCTGCTTGTCTCAAAACTTAACCATTCATGGCCACATTCATAACTCAACGATGGGAATTCAACCAGAAATCTTCTCTCTTCTCTCCAATGATCAGAAAAATATTCGTTGTCGAAAAGTTATCATGTCATTTGTACTTTTAATACTGAGTTCTTATCACTTACAATTAGACTTATCTAAATATTCACTCCATTAATCAATATTTCTTTTTTATTTTCATTTTAAAATATTTATTCAAATAATTATTACAAAAACTTAAATTTGTGTATAAGAATAGAAAATTGAATATATGTATTAAAAAATCAATATCTGATGGCTCAGTTGGTTCGGGAACTGACTCATATTAATCATGGTCGGGAGTTCGATCTCCCATAGGAACGAAAAACTCAACACTGGGAGACCTCCTCCTCGATTGGGCCCTGCAAGTGGTCGACTCAAATTAGTCGGGATGAAACTCAGGATACTGGGTTGGTGGCCTAGTCGTGATAAAAAAAAAAAAGAATGTATGAATTAAAAAAAAAAAGGGGTATTTAGAACTTTTATTTGAATGTAATTTAGCGGCACGTTTGACTTCGTGCTAATCATTGTTTAATTTTAACATTATAACTTGACACCGAAATATTGAATTCAACCATGCCAGCACTTTCATCAAACAACAAAGTGAGAATATCAAGATCAAGTTTGTGGCATATTATCTTGTGTTCCTCACTCATATAAAATACAAACAAGTAACTCATAATATATATAAAATTATAAATTATAACTTTCTTATGAATAAAAATAAAGAGAGTTACACATATATCAAGACTACCGGATGATTTCCCCATGTACCCATTAATAACGTTCAAACATAAATTTCCTCTATTTTTTAAAATTTCTTAAATATAATTTGGACCGAACTACTCTAGCCTTTCTTCAACTCAAAATAAATATCTTTATGTGAAATTTTCAATATAACTCAAAATCGAATTCAATTACAATTTCTAAATACTCATTTTCTTATATTTTTATCTCTTTTTTTTTTAACTATACCAACTGGTATCTTAAACCATATTCCTATTAATCCGATTCAAAACTTGCAGTGATTGATTTAAGCAGTTACCCCCGTAATGTAATTTTTTTCATGTCTAAATCGTGAGTCAAACTCAAAAATTTAGTTAAGCAATTTAACACTATATCCTACTAGACTAACTATCTGTTGATTCTTATATTTTTATCTCAATACAACACATTGCAATGCCTTAGCCTCTTCCATGAGCAGAACATGTGTAGGCCTGTTTGCAACAAAGATGCATGCATAAAAATTTTATACATCTAGAATCAGTTTAACATACATTATACATTTCAAAGATGCCTTATTATCATGTCAAACGACTGGTACATGAACTCCGGGGACAAATCAAATCAAATATTATAGTTTTTAAAAATGTATTCAGAGGAAAAAGAAATTATTCCAGTTAGAGTACAATATAAAGTGTTAGTTTGACTTAATTTTTTTTCAGTTTAATAGTGCCCATTCGGCTGGACTTTTCTCGGCTACTCCTCTTCTTATAATTCTTATAAGGAGAATCTTATCAAACAAAATTTTTTCTCTTAAAATATAACTTTTTTATAAAAAAATAGAAAAAAATAACTTTAAATGAGAAGTTTTTGAGAGAAATTTTTACTTTTTTTTTTAATACTCCAGCTTTTTCAAAATTATTATTTTTTATTTTATTTATATTTTCACTTAAAAAAATTAATGCTTCAAGCACGGTACAATGTTATGATTTTAGAATATGGTTTCTGGTTGGTTTCTGAGTTTGGATTTTCTATTCTTGGGATTGAACCGGACCATAAAAAGCTGATAGATAAACTCTACACACCATTAAAAAATACGGTATCAGTGATAGAAATTTTTATTACTAAAAATGACCTCATTAATTTTTATTGATGAAATTTTATCCGTTACTAATTTCGGTCACTGATTAAAAATTTTTTTTTTTAATTTGAAAAAAAATCAATAACGAAAAATTTTTCCGTTACTAATAATGAATTATCAGCTACAGATATTATATCCATCGCTAATTTTCGAACCCCCTCAAAAGGGAGGAGCCCGCACACGCGACCCACGCGCCCCTGACCCACCCCACGTGCCCGCACATTCGCCCCCGGCCTGCCCACACGCCCACTCTCCTGCCTGACCTACCCGCTCACTTGCTTCAATACGTGTAAAATACCTTCAAAATATCTCCGGATGGAATCAAACTCTGACACACCTAAAACATTGTGAATAGCAAAATCATCGTACCAATGTTAACCATGTGTCCATATTTTTTTTTTCTTTATTTATTATTTTTATTTGATATTTTTTATTAATAAAAAATAATATAAAATAATAAAATAATAAAATTTAAACTTAAAATAAAATAATAAAATAATAAAATAATATTATTTTTTTACAAAATAAAAATAAAAATAAAAATAAAAATAATTAATAAAAAATTTTAAAAAATTTTTAAAATTTTAAAAAATAAAAAAATCCATCGTAATCCGTAACTAAAATTTCCGTCACTAATCTGTCAGCAATTTTTCTTCGCTAATCCGTCGCTAAAGGCTGTACATATATATATTTTTTTATTTTTTTTCCTTCAACAAATCAGTGACAGATTAGCGTCAAAAATTTTCTATCACTAAAATTTTTATCAATAATCTATCACTGATAGGTTTATAATTTTTTTTTTTTACGGTTTAGGGTTTACCGACGAATTAGTGACGGAATTATTTTTGTCGCTAATTTCCGTCACTTTTCCATTGTAAATTTCTTGGTATTCTATCCAACAGTAATCTGTCGCCGTTAGCGATAGAATTTTATCCGTCAGTAATTTTCAATCAAGAAATGTTTTTTGGTAGTGTCCCTAAGGGGCAGCTCTATATATGAAGATGGGTAGCACTTCGAGATTGTATTTACTTCAAACATTATATCTTAAACTGTACCAATGGTCTCATACTTTAAAATCCTACAAGACTGTGGTTCATACACTAATAAGATCTCATTCCAGTGGAATTGAATAAATTAAAGCCACTCATACCTTGCAGCCCAAATAAAAGATACTACTCAACTAGTAATAACTTTTAAACTACAATATAAAATTTGTCCTTATGTTTTTCTCGAACTGTTAACTCACTAAACGATTGATTTCTGTCATCATAAACTATATCTATTTCTGTAATTGAGTATACTACTCTTTTAATATCTCATTTCTTCTTCTTGAGCAGTAAGTTTGGCACTTATAGTTACACTTTAAATCTCTGCTTAGTCTGCTCTTTTTCTCTCCACCTCAATTTTCATTTGCAGCTTTTTAAATACCACAATCACTTTTGTAGGGTTAGCCCGTCTCTTATCGTGTCCCAAAATACCACGTAACTTTTATATATAAATTCTGTAAGTTAATTTGATGACTGTTTCTTTATTACGTAAGTCATCCTACAGAAGAACAAAACAAGTCATCCTATAGAATAACAGAATAATTTATTATATAGCAAAAATATACATATTAAAATCAAAATATGTTGGAATTGTATATAGTAGTATATATCACCAAAGTTTGTTGAGCTATATCATTGATCATTTTTCTCTCTCATTTCTTTTTTTTTTTTTTGGTTGGTCAATTGTTGATAATACTTTTCCTTCCTTCTCGGTCACATGTTTATAGTTCTGTTAGAATTGTTATACTATTGTACAAGCTCAATGAATGAGAAGAAAGAAAGAAAATAATAAATAAAGAGTAAGTTGTGAAATGCTAACCATATAATCAATCACTCTTGCAATTGAAACAGACCCAACTGGTGGAGTTACATTAGTTATATGGATCTTTAGTGTTTTCCGTACTCATCTTCTATTATTTTTCAAGAAAGGAAATCCAAATAATGAATTTGAACATGTTTTTAATCCTTAAAAAAAATGAGAAAAAATAATGATATGATTTGAATATGAAAGTTATCGGTACCAAAAAAAAAAAACAAAGAAAAAAGAATATGAAAGTTATCACCGGTAAATTTATTACACAATTTTATCCATTCATCCACCTATACGATAGATGAGAGATTTTTCACGACCTCTTTTTTGGATGGAAACTTTTTGAAGTAAAGATGCAGCTTATATGCTGATTAACCAATTGCCTTTGAATGATACTTTCCATCTTTGTAAGGTAATCATAATTTGGATTCTCCTTCAAACATATATAAGAAAGACATTATGATATATATATATATATATATGTATTAAGGTCAAATAGTCATATAAATTAATTATTGTACATGTACCTAAAAAACTAACAACATTGTATCATGAATTTGTTAATAATATTATCATTCAATTCCTTTAGTTGATATTTTCACGTTGACCCATCAAATTTGATTTATAATAACATTGGTACCGAAAACTAGTGCTTGGGAGAGAATTAGTCATTTTGGGCCCCGCTTGAGGAAAATTGTGCTGGGCCCAACCAGTATTGGCCCAGGCTCCTTTTGTTGGGTTATTGGGCCAAATTCATTTGCCCCCTTCTGCTGTCTAGATCTCCTTTCCCTGGTCTCAACCCCTTGTTCGACTTCCCTATTTTGGTCCCGCAATTGACACCCTCCATGTTCATCTGTGAAACCGGTACTGACCTCATCGGCCATAATCAACGCAGCCGGCGAATCTTCTTCCTCCGTGATTCCCGCAAGATGGACAAATCTGTTACGGGAATCAAAATTCGCCACAGAGCTACTTCAACCTAACCTTCCTTTTTGGCTTCCTCTGCACCTGCATCCAGAGCCCGAAGTCATCTCTCTCTTGTGACGCCATTTGAGATATTGAAACAGAGAACTTAGTTACGTGATTTGCAGAAGCAGTCCCTGTTACCTGAGCCCCTTCACTTTCGCTGCATTGCTCTTTTGAGTGACCAACACGCCGCATCCAAAGCAAATAACATGCAGCCCTTCATATACAATCTGCTGAACCCTCTTCTGGATTCTGACTTTCGGGACTACAGGCTTGAGCAAATCCAGTTACATATGCTGGCATATTTCCCATGCGAGACTGTGCTTGCATCAATTTTCAGTGGTCTTTCCAGTTGCTTCCCAACCCTATATAGAATGTCTTCATCAAAGTACTCAATTGGCAATCCCGGTAGTCAAATCCAAACAGCTATTCGCTTAATTGAGGTCTCTGAAGGCACAAAATCAGTCCTCCAATTCATGACCACCAAGTAGTGGCCTTGAATGACCCAAGGCCCCTCCGTAAGTGCTCTGCTATAGTCAGAATCCAGGGACAGTTTTGCAGGGTAGAAATCATCACCCATGTCAATTAGTTCCAATTCTCCCTCAATCCGCCACATTGCCAGAATTCTGGAGCGGAGGAAGTGATATCCAACGGTTTGCTCCTCAAGTTAACGATTACTGACCTTCTCCATGGTCGTCGGAGACAGCGCATTTGATCATCAGACACCAGGACTGTAGAAATCTCACCTTCTTCATAATTGCCTTCCTCACTCTCTCCATCCTCCAAATTCTCTTCCGTGTCGTCGTCAGAGTCCGATGGAAGAATGCCCTCTATGAATTCCGGCAAAGGGTCCAGACTGAGAAGTGTGGCCTTAAAGCTCCTTTGGAAGGCCGGTCGCTCCTCCCCATCATTCCCTTTCACTTTCTTTTTGCTCCTACGAAGATGGTCTTCTTCCTCGACCGACAGATCCCTAGACTGTTTTCCATTGCATAGAAAATACCTATCAGCAAGTTAAAACTCTTTCAGAGGGCAATTTTAGTTTAAGTTTGTTGGCAGCACGGTATTCCGGTTAAAATAAATTTAAATGACAATATTGATTGATTTAGTCGGTTATTATAATTAATTTAATTAATTCTTATAATGGACCTAATCAATTATCATTCATTCAATCATAATAATTGATTTAATTAATTATTATGATTGAATTAATCTTTATAATTAATTTAGTCAATTATATATATTTGATTGGCTTAATCAATTATTAAAATTGATTTACTCAATCATTATATATTTGGTTGATTTATTTAATGATTGATTTATTCAATTATTATAAATTTAGAGAATTGATTTTATTTTCCTCTTTATCAATTTTATTGTGATTTTTTTTCTTTTCTCTAATGGTTAGTTTTTTGTATAAATAGGACCACTCTCCACACTTTGTAATTAAACAAGTAGAGACAATTTTCTCTCTTGCAATTAGGTTTCTCTCTTCTCTTGTAATGGATTTTAGTAATCAATATTATTTTCTTTATTTTTTCTTTATTTTTTCGTGTTCTTGACATTATATTTTTAATTTTATTTTGGTATAATTCTCTTACGTAAAAGTGGTTTTAAATTATACGTTTAGAAACACAAGAGGAGTCTAATACCGATATTAAAATTTTCCAACAGTCCCAAATAGGTTTCGACAGGAAGTTTATTCTTCACCAATTCTCCAACGGTGTGTTTGGTAATCTCAGGGAAAATAAGACAAAGAAAGCAAGGAAAATGACGAAAAAAAGGAGGGAAAGGTAATAAAATTAAATATCACGATTAATAACAAAATATGTGATAAAAATAGAGAAAAATAAAAATAAATTAAAAATTAGGGAAATGAACGAAATATAATAAAAAAGTATACAAATTTACTATTTTATGATTTTTATTGTTTTTTTTTTAAGTTTTAAAATAAATTTAGTATTTATAATTTAAAAAAAGAATCATTTTCCTCCGAATCCGTGAGTTTCTCAGAAACCCTCCCTTTCCCCCTCCAATTAACTGTTTTGCCAAAACTAAATAGATTCTTTAAAAACTCAGTCCCTCCCTTTCCCATCACCTTGAAGCAATCAAATTTGAAACTTTAAAAACCACCTCACCTATCACCCCTCAGTGCATCTGAACCTCGTGAAAACGGGGGGAAGAAAAGCCACATCTATTCCCAATGTTTGGCATGCCTGAGAAAGATCATCTCCAGTTATTACCATTAATGAAACGCAAGTAGGAACCAAAGAGAGCCTCTGTATTTTGCAATATTAAGAGCTACTAGAACCAAACTTTCAAAAGCGGCAAGATCACACCGTCTAATTTCCTATAAGAAAACTGTTGTACTATCCCAACCTGAACTCCACGCCGTAAAAGAACTCCCCAGAGCCATAACGCCCATAAATTAATTTAAAGAACAATCCATTTTGCCCGTAATATATGAGTGAGAATAGTGAATCCCCCGAAAGATAAAAAATAATGGAAGAAAAAATAGGAGAAAGATAATAAACACATAAGTAAAATCAGTGGGTTCCGGTCGGTTTTTCCATTTACAAGTGCTATCCATGTCAACCCCAATTGAATTGAATACATTTTCCCGGTTAAAAAAGATATTATATATTAAAATTAAATTAATTATTGATTTAATTTTTAAAATATTTGATTTTATTTGTTTTAATATTTATAGTAATTATTTCTATATTTGTAACATGTTTTCTACGTAAATATTCTAATATATTATAATATTTGATTAAAACAATATAGTATTAGGTTTATTATTTTATATTTTTTTTTTCTAAGTTTTCTATCATGATATTAGAATATTTTCATATGTAACACCAAAATAATAATAATAATAATAATAATAATCGGGATTAGGGCTAAAAAGCCCTAATCTCTCTTTTTCCCTCTCTCTCTCTCTCTCTCTCCCACTCTCTCTCTTTCTCTCTTTCCCCTTCTCCTCCGCCGTGGCCTCTCCCTTCCGCCACCCACCGCCGCTGCTCCTCTTTCCTTTCCACGAGCGCGACTGTAGCTCCTCCGCCGCAGCGCGATCTCTCCTGCGCGAACCCGAGCGCTCCCTTGCGTGACCTCCCTGCCGCGAGCGCCGCCCTCCCGTGAGCACACCGCTGCAACACCTCCACACGAGCGTTGCCTCCTCGCGCGAGCGCGATCCTCCCCATGCGAGCCCAACGCGCCACAGCGCGCGACCCAGCACTAGCCCAGTACGAGCTAGCGAGCGAGCCCAGCGCGAGCCAGCACACAACCCCAACAAGCGACCCCAACGCGCGACCCAACACAAGCCAGCGCGAGCCCAGCGCTAGCCAACGCGCGAGCCCAACGTGAGCCAGTGCGCGACCCTAGCGCTCCAGCGTGCGACCCCAGCACGAGCGCGAACGCGCTCCAGCGCGTGATCCAGCTCGCGAGTGTGAGCCTTAGCCCGTAAGCGGGCCAGCCCACCAACGGCCCAAGACCCAGTCCAGCCCTCAGCCCACTGCAACCCGCGGCCTATTGCGGCCCGTGCACCCACTGTTGACCCGTGAGCCCACTGCGACCCACGAAGCCTGCTGCAGCCAGCAAGCAGGGTTAAGAGCCCGCGAGCCCACCAGCAGGCCAGCCTGCTTGCCCGCTAACCACTGACCCGCGAGCCCGTGACAGCCCACCAGCCCGCGACCAGCTTTCCCCTTCGAGAGCTCACCTACATATTCTGTACTGCAAGTAACAACTATAATTGGTTGAAATTCTAAGGTTTGGTGTTAGAAATTTAATTATTGCTAATATATTTGAAATTTGGAAATATTACAGGTTTTAGACCAACTCGACGGGCGAACGACAACTAGGTCTGAAACCCAAGAAACCCTAGGTGAGAGAAACGCACTCACTTCACAGTTTGAATAAATTTTGTTAATAAAATCCCTTATTAGGGTTTTATTTGATATAAAATTTGATAATTTGATTAGATTTGTCTTTTGGAAACTTGTTGAAAAATAGGGAGTGACCACCCTCCCTAAATAAGTGAGTGAGACTCTAATATCTTGTATAAAATAGTAAAACGTATTTTCTGCCGTGTTTTTTATAAAACATATTTTTGATATGCATTGATCTGACGTATGATATTGAATTTCAAAACCATTTTGTGATTATTGAAGTGTCTTGAATTATATTTACGATAACTATGTATCCATGGTTTGAAATGAAACAATAATTGTGCCATTACTTGAAAATTTAAAATTTCCTTTTCTACCGTCATATTGATATGCTGTTTGAAATGATTCGATAAAACGTATTGGCACGCAGATTTGAAATATTTTGATAAACTATATGGGTTGGATGCCCACTAGTTATGCAATGATATGATGTTACTTGTAGGACGTTGTGCTCTGGGACGTTATACCTTTGTGATATTATGATAATTCCGTAGCTACGAAGGGCGTTTGTAGAGGTACAGATTGCCCGGATACGTTTCTACAGGAGGTATACGCAAACGTCATTTATTCTAAGGGCTATAGGCGCGGCCGGTTGAACCCACGTAGGGAGAGGACGTGTGTGACGCCACCGTCTAGTACCGAGCGGGTCCGATACACGTTGATAAGTTAGCCCCAGCGAACTCATGGCCGACGTCGGGGTAGAGAGCGTTTTAAAGTTTATGTATAATAAAACCCCCGATACGTCTGTTTTTTGTCACGGTTGACCTTTGTGAGAATCATTTTTGACTCGCTCTGATATTACTTGATTTTAAATGGATGCATACATGCTTGTTATCGTGTGATTTATTTAAATGATTTCAAATTGTTAAACATATCATATTTTGCTGTGAAATGTAAATTTTTGTTTTAAATGATATTATTTGACACTCCAATTGCTTATCCATACTATTTATGCTTGATATTATCCCTTCACTCACTGGGTATCTTCCCATGATACTCATCCCTCCATTTTCTCTCCTCATACAGGATTATTGTTGTGCTGGAGCGACGTTTCAGATCTTAGAGATTTTGGTGGATTTGGGTGATCTACGACGATGAGATTTAAGTTAAATTTGTAATATGAATTTCGTACCTTATTTCAACCCTACGAGATCTTGATATTTAGGTCCGTAGTTAGCCGTATATATTATGGAATGTGTAACACTGCAAAAAAAAAAAAAAAAAAAAAAAAGAAAAAAAAAAAAAAAGAAAAAAAGTCAAAATTAGGGCTTAAAGCCCTAATTCTTTTTTTATTTTCTCTCTCTCTCTCTCTCTCTCTCTCTCTCTTCTCTCTCTCTCTCTCTCCCTCTCTCCCTCTTTCCCTCTTTCTCCCTTTCTCTTCTCCGCCGCGGCCCCTCTCCCGCCACCGCACGCCGCCCACTGCGCCACCTTTCTCCCGCGATCCCCGCCGCTGCAGCGCCTCCCGTGAGCAGCCCCTCTCCTCCGCGCAGCGCGATCTCCTACGAGCTGCGCTAGCCCAGCCGAGTGCGCGACTGTCCGAGCGCTCCACTGCGCGAGCCCACGCCTGCTCGGGAGCTCACTTGCGCACCGCGATCTCCTGCGAACGCTGCCACCTCGAGCCATCGCGAGCCTTGTGCGCGATCTCCCGTGAGCCAGCACGAGCTAGCGCACGAGCCAGCGCGCGACCCAGCTCGCGTCCCAGCACGAGCCAGCGCGCGACCCAGCGCGAGCCAGCGCGCGACCCAGCTCGTGACCTAGAGCGAGCCCTAGCCCGTGAGCGGGCCGCCAGCCCACCAGCGGCCCAAGGCCCAGTCCAGCCGCGGCCCACTACATCCCGCGAAGCCCGCTGCGACCAGCAAGCCGGGCTGAGAGCCCGTGAGCCACCAGCGGGCCAGCCCGCTAGCAGCCAGCCCACCGGCCCGCGAGCCCGTGACGGCCCGCGAGCCCGCGACCGGCTTTCCCCTGTGAGAGCTCACCTGCATCTTCTGTACTGCAGGTAACGACTGTATTGATTGAAGTTCTATGGTTTGCTGGTAGAAATTTAGTGGTTTCTAATACATCTGAAGTTTGGGAAATATTACAGGTTTTAAACCAACCCGACGGGCGAACGACAACTAGGTCTGAAACCCGAGGAACCTTAGGTGAGAGATGAATAAATTTTATTGATAGAATCCCTTATTAGGGTTTTAATCGTTATAAATTTGACGATTTGATTAGGTTTGTCTTTTGGAGAGTCGTTGAAAAAAAATAGGGAGTGACCACCCTCCCTAGATAATGTGAGTGGGACTCTAATCTCTTGCATAAAATAGTAAAACGTATTTTCTGTCGCATTTTCGATAAAACATGCTTTGATAAGCATTCGTTGACGTGTGATATTAAATTTGGAAATCTGTTTTGTGATTTTTGGAGTGTCTTGAATTATATTTGCAATGACTATGCATCCATGGTTTGAGATGAATCAATAGTTGTGCCATTTTTTTGAAAATGTATAAATTTCATTTTATACCAATGTAGTGATATGCTGTTTTGAAATGAATTTGATGAGACGTATTGGCACGCAAAATTTAAAAATGTTTTTGATGAACTATGTGGGTTGGATGCCTACTAGTTGTGCGTTGATGTGATGATACTCGTGGGACGTTGTGCCCGGGGACGTTGTGCCCTTGTGATACTATGGGACGTTGTGCCCTTGTGATATTATGATATTCCGTAGCTACGAAGGGCGTTTGTAGAGGCACGGGTTGCCCGGATACGCTTCTGCAGGAGGTATCCGCAAACGTCATTTATTCTAAAGGCTATAGGCGCGGCCGGTTGAACCCACGTAGGGGGAGGACGTGTGTGACGCCACCGTCTAGCACCGGGCGGGGTCCTATACACGTTGATGAGTTGGCCCCAGCGAGCTCATGGCCAACGTCGGGGTAGAGAGCGTTTCAAAGTCTATGCATAATAAAACCCCCGACGCGCCTGTCCTTGGTCACGGTTGACCTTTGCCAGGACTATTTTTGGCTTGCTCTGACATTACTTGATTTTAAATGGATGCATACATGCTTGCTATCGTGTGTTTGATTAAATGATTTCAAAATGATAAATATATCATGTTTTGCTGCGAAGTGTAAATTGTTGTTTCGAATGATATTATTTGACACTCCAATTGTTCACCTATGCTATTTATGCTTGATATTACCCCCCTCACTCACTGAGTATCTTCCCATGATACTCACCCCTCTATTTTCTCTCCTCAGACAGGTTTATTGTGATAGAGCGGTGTTACAGGCTCTAGTGCGGATTTATTGTTCTGACGGTGAGATTTACTTCTAATTTAGTTTCGACCCTGCGAGGTCTTGACATTGAGGTCCGTAGTTGGCCATGTACTTATTTTGGGATGACTGTATAGTTTAACTCTCATATTTCATTTGCATTGAGGCGATTGTACGTACTTGAACGTTACTTGGGAAATGTGATATATATTGTATAAACTTAGGTCCGCTCGATATAGCGGCTGCTCATGCTCTAGTTGGGCATGACAGTAGAGGTCTGTGGCTAGGTTTGTTTATAGCCTTGCGTTGTTCTGAATGTTGGCTGTGGTGTTTGTTGATTTTGGAGAGGCCGGGATGGCCATTTGTGTATTGTACAGGATGATTTGGATTATACAGGTATAATTGTACATGGGAAACCTCCGATTTATGGGGAGATTCTGCCCAATTTTCTGTAAAAATACAGCCGGCATTCAGGGGCAACGGGCGGCTGTTCACGATCCCGGTTTGGGGCGTGACAGTTCTATTGGTATCAGAGCGTCTAGGTTTGAGAAAAGATCAAAGTTTTCCCAAGTATACGCAAAGTTCTCAATGCATTAGAGAGTTTCATACAGTCATTTAAAGTCCCGTACTTGGCCATAGGCATATAAGTTCGCCTATTTTATGGAGTTGGATACATAACGCATCTAACTCATTACTTTGCATTCGAATGTTTTAAATTATAGTTCATTTATTTTTAGGGGGGTTAGTTACGGAGCAACTAACCCTAAATCTCGATTTCTATCCGTTGACAATGTATTTTTTTCGCAGAATTATGCCACCTAGACGTGGTAGGAGAGGTGCTAGATTCGCCTCACTTGAGGGCCTTACAGTGCCGGATACACCTAGGGCACCTGAGGCGCCACGAGTACCAGAGGTTGCTTCCTCTACTCGAGCACGCTCACCGGCGCCACCCCCAGCACCTCCACCGGCCGTTACAGCCGAGATCCCTCCACCACCACTCGACGCCTTGAGACAGTGGCAGGAGTGGTGCAGT
Organism: Dillenia suffruticosa; assembly: GCA_033439265.1. Lineage (NCBI taxonomy): Eukaryota > Viridiplantae > Streptophyta > Magnoliopsida > Dilleniales > Dilleniaceae > Dillenia > Dillenia suffruticosa. The sequence continues at coordinate 17,459,161 of JAVTVX010000001.1, forward strand.
AGATATGGGGCGCAGATGCCACCACCTTCACTACAGACTCCAGCGACCGCACCGGCGGCCGTACCTGCCCCTTCGGCACCGATTCCTCCTTCGGTGGCCGGCCCTTCCGTGTCTACTCCGACCGACGAGACGTCGGCTACTTTGAGGCGCATCCACGAGCTCACTCAGTTGGTGAAAGAGTCACGACAGCTCGGATGCACAGACTTTTCGGGATCCAGTGATGCAGTAGCGGCAAAACACTGGATCAACAGGATTCGTAGGATCCTTACGGATTTGGGGTTGTCAGAGGAGCTCAGATTGAGAGTGGCTGAGAGACTCCTCGACGGAGATGCCCTCTCGTGGTGGGAGGCTATCCGTGACAGTGCCACACAGACCCTGCGGTGGGAGGACTTTTTACGAGAGTTCGACCGCAGGTACTTTACCCCGTTCCAGCAGGACCGGATGAGGACGGAGTTCCTGCACTTACGTCAGGGGACGAGGTCAGTTTCAGAGTACGAGGCCGAGCTTAGACGACTAGCGGCCTTTGTCCCCGATATGGCTACACCGGTTCAGTTGAGGTTCAAGTTTGAAGATGGCCTCCAATTGAGCATCAGGAAATATATGACGGTGACTCCCTCTTTTACACTATCAGAGGTGATTGATTCAGCGTATCGGGCGGAGGAGATCGTCCGAGCGGAGGCGAGACAGAGGGAGAGTCACCAGAAGAGGAAGACTGGGTCACAGAGTGGACAGTCTTCGAAGAGGGGTAGAGGTTCTGGATATCCCAGAGGTTTTTCTAGCTTCAGACCAGCAGCACCGGGACAGGGACCTCGACCACAGGGCTTTGGGGCACCAGCCCCTAGTGTCTCTACACAGTCTACTACACAGAGACCGCCCTTCTGCCGTAGATGCAACTGTCACCATGCCTTTGGGACATGTAGAGCACCAGTTACTTGCTTCCAGTGTGGGAAGCAAGGGCACGTTAGGAGTGTTTGTCCCGATTTAGGTCGGGGAGGATCGACTTTACAGAGTCGTACTGGTACGTCTGGTACAGGCCAGCAGGGGGCACCTGCGCACTCAGCTCTTACCGCTCCCCGGACTGCAGCCGGGAGTAATACAGTACCAGGATCGTCGCGACAGCAGCCTAGGGCCCAGGCTCGTGTGTTTGCGATGACACAGGAGGACGCACAGGCAAACCCTGATGTTATTATGGGTAATCCTCCCGCAGACCCCTCAGTGTAGTACTTTTGTGTACTTTCTGTATGAGCTTATTGTATATCATGATATCGATGTACAGTTTTGACTAGTTAAAGCTTTAGAAGCTTAACTAGTTTGATATATATATATATATTCGTTTACTTTTTCTTCGCATTTTAAATGCCGTTGATCTTCTTTCTTACTTTTAGGTACCATGCGAATATTCGGTATCGATGCCCGTATTCTCATAGATACTGGGTCAAATTTTTCCTATGTAAGCGATACGTTCGCTTGTCATTCTGATAGACCTCTCTCGCCACTTGATGCGGAGATTTTGGTAGTCACTCCTCTTGACAAGCATATTGCTCGAGATACAGTCTATAGGAGCTGTGAGGTCGGAATTGGGGAGACAGTATTAGAGGCAGATCTTATTCCGCTCCCTATCACGGATTTCGATGCCATCCTAGGGATGGATTGGCTGAGTTTACACCGGGCTTCCGTGGATTGTTTCACGAAGGAGGTTGAGTTTAGGAGGTCCGAGCAGCCACCGTTAGTATTCCGAGGCGAGAGACGAGTGTTGCCTCGCAGTATTATCTCTGTTATGAAGGCCAGACGTTTGGTACGCCATGGTTGTGCGGCTTACCTGGCTTATGTTGTCGACACCACCGTTGAGGGACCGAGGCTTGAAGATGTCCCTGTGGTGCAAGAATTTTTAGATGTGTTCCCCGAGGAGCTTCCCGGATTACCACCAGTTCGGGAGTTCGATTTCGAGATTGATTTAGTACCGGGGACCAATCCTATTTCTATTCCGCCATACAGAATGGCGCCTGCTGAACTGAGAGAGCTTAAAACTCAGTTACAGGAACTTCTTGACAAGGGGTTTATTCGTCCGAGCACCTCACCTTGGGGCGCTCCGGTACTGTTTGTAAAGAAGAAGGATGGTACATTTCGGCTTTGTGTGGATTACAGGCAATTGAACAAAGCCACCATCAAGAACCGATATCCCCTGCCTCGTATCGATGACTTGTTTGATCAGCTGCAGGGAGCTAAGGTTTTCTCTAAGGTTGATCTCCGTTCGGGTTATCATCAGTTGAGGATTCAGGCCGAAGATGTGCCCAAGACAGCTTTTCGCACCCGATACGGCCATTACGAGTTTCTAGTCATGCCGTTTGGGCTGACTAATGCCCCAGCTGCTTTTATGGATCTGATGAACCGAGTTTTTCACGACTATTTGGATCGGTTCGTCATCGTATTCATCGATGACATCTTGATATATTCACGGAGCGATGAAGATCATGTTCAGCACCTTCGGGTGGTATTACAGATACTCCGTGAGAAGCAGCTATATGCCAAATTCTCAAAATGTGAGTTTTGGCTAAGACAAATTGGATTCTTGGGGCACATTGTCTCAGCGGAAGGTATTTATGTTGATCCGCGGAAGGTTGAGGCTATAGTGAAGTGGGAGCAGCCACAAACAGTTACCGAGATTCGTAGTTTTCTCGGTTTGGCCGGGTATTATCGCAGATTTGTAGAGGGATTCTCCCGGATAGCTGCTCCGTTGTCGAGATTGACCCAAAAGGGGGTCAAGTTTGCTTGGGATGACCGTTGTGAGGCAAGCTTCCAGGAGCTCAAACAACGGTTAACATCCGCCCCTATTTTAGCCCTTCCCACTAGTAGTCGGGAGTATACAGTGTACAGTGATGCTAGCCAACAGGGATTGGGTTGTGTTCTGATGCAGGATGGTCGGGTTATTGCGTATGCCTCGCGACAGCTGAAGAAACACGAGGGTAACTACCCGACACATGATTTAGAGTTGGCAGCCGTAGTCTTCGCGTTGAAGATATGGCGGCATTATCTTTATGGGGTAACCTGCAGGGTATTTACCGACCACAGGAGTTTGAAATATCTGTTTACCCAAAAAGAGCTGAATTTGAGACAGAGGAGATGGTTGGAGTTATTGAAAGACTATGATCTCATTATTGACTATCATCTGGGCAAGGCAAATGTTGTAGCAGATGCCTTGAGTCGGAAGTCAGCATCATCCTCACAGTCGACAGAGAAAGCCTACCTTTCTTGTTTAGTGGGACTCCGAGCCTTAGGAGTCAGTTTGACTAACGATGATCAGGGAGGCTTATTAGCCAGATTTGAGGTCAGGCCGACTTTGTTCGACCGTATCAGGGAGCTCCAGAGTACGGATGAGGAGATCCAGGGTATTGCAGATAGAGTCCGCAGAGCTGAGGGCGGAGACTTTAGAGTCCGTGATGATGGACTCATGGTATTCAGAGACAGAGTGTGTATTCCGGCCGATAGTGATCTTCGGCGTGCTATCCTTGAGGAAGCACATTCTTCTGCATATGCTATGCATCCCGGGGGTACGAAGATGTATCGGACCATCAGAGGTAGCTACTGGTGGTCAGGCATGAAGAGGGATATAGCAGAGTTTGTGGCACGATGCTTGGTGTGCCAGCAGGTGAAGGCCGAACATCAGCGTCCAGCGGGCACACTGCAGCCTCTTCCTATTCCTGAGTGGAAATGGGAGCATATTACTATGGATTTCGTGATGGGATTGCCGCGGACTTCTACACGGCATGATGCGATTTGGGTGATTGTCGATCGACTTACCAAATCTGCGCATTTCATCCCTATCCGCAGTGACTATTCTTTAGAGGCGTTGGCACGTCTCTACATTGATACCATAGTTCGACTTCACGGGGTACCTGTGTCGATTGTTTCAGATAGGGACCCCAGGTTCACATCTAGGTTTTGGCCCAAATTGCAGGAGGCATTGGGTACTAGATTGAATTTCAGTACGGCATATCACCCTCAGACGGACGGCCAGTCTGAGAGGACCATTCAGACCCTTGAGGACATGCTGAGAGCATGTGTGATGGATTTCCGGGGTAGTTGGGATCGGCACCTTCCACTAGTCGAGTTCGCATATAATAACAGTTATCAAGCCAGTATAGGGATGCCCCCGTATGAGGCACTATATGGCAGGAAGTGCCGCACCCCGATATGCTGGGATGAGGTCGGAGAGCGACGTCTCAACAGCGTTGAGTTGATTGAACAAACAAAGGATAAAGTTAAGGTTATCCGTGAGCGGATGAAAGCCGCCCAGGACAGACAGAAGACGTATGCTGATCGTAGGCGGCGACCTCTTGAGTTTGCTACGGGAGATATGGTTTTCTTGAGGATATCTCCCTGGAAGGGAGTTATACGGTTCAGGCAGAGGGGCAAGTTGAGCCCCAGATATATTGGGCCCTTCCGTATCCTTGAGAGGGTCGGGAGTGTGGCATATAGATTGGAGCTGCCAGATGAACTATCCCGTATTCACGACGTATTCCATGTCTCAGTACTCAGGAAATACTTGACCGATCCTTCTCATGTACTTGAGCCTCCACCTCTTGAGTTACGAGAGGATCTTCGTTTTCCAGTTCAGCCCGTGGCTATTCTAGATCGACAAGTCAGGAAGCTACGGAGTAAGGAAATTTCATTAGTCAAAGTTTTGTGGAGAAGTGATCAGGTCAAGGAGGAGACCTGGGAGCAAGAGGAAGCTATGAGGAGTCAATACCCCCATTTATTTACAGTGTAAATTCTCTTTTAGTTTCGAGGACGAAACTTGATTTTAGGGGGTTAGAAATGTAACACTGCAAAAAAAAAAAAAAAAAAAAAAAAAAAAAAAAAAAGAAAAAAAGTCAAAATTAGGGCTTAAAGCCCTAATTCTTTTTTTATTTTCTCTCTCTCTCTCTCTCTCTCTCTCTCTCTTCTCTCTCTCTCTCTCTCCCTCTCTCCCTCTTTCCCTCTTTCTCCCTTTCTCTTCTCCGCCGCGGCCCCTCTCCCGCCACCGCACGCCGCCCACTGCGCCACCTTTCTCCCGCGATCCCCGCCGCTGCAGCGCCTCCCGTGAGCAGCCCCTCTCCTCCGCGCAGCGCGATCTCCTACGAGCTGCGCTAGCCCAGCCGAGTGCGCGACTGTCCGAGCGCTCCACTGCGCGAGCCCACGCCTGCTCGGGAGCTCACTTGCGCACCGCGATCTCCTGCGAACGCTGCCACCTCGAGCCATCGCGAGCCTTGTGCGCGATCTCCCGTGAGCCAGCACGAGCTAGCGCACGAGCCAGCGCGCGACCCAGCTCGCGTCCCAGCACGAGCCAGCGCGCGACCCAGCGCGAGCCAGCGCGCGACCCAGCGCGAGCCAGCGCGCGACCCAGCTCGTGACCTAGAGCGAGCCCTAGCCCGTGAGCGGGCCGCCAGCCCACCAGCGGCCCAAGGCCCAGTCCAGCCGCGGCCCACTACATCCCGCGAAGCCCGCTGCGACCAGCAAGCCGGGCTGAGAGCCCGTGAGCCACCAGCGGGCCAGCCCGCTAGCAGCCAGCCCACCGGCCCGCGAGCCCGTGACGGCCCGCGAGCCCGCGACCGGCTTTCCCCTGTGAGAGCTCACCTGCATCTTCTGTACTGCAGGTAACGACTGTATTGATTGAAGTTCTATGGTTTGCTGGTAGAAATTTAGTGGTTTCTAATACATCTGAAGTTTGGGAAATATTACAGGTTTTAAACCAACCCGACGGGCGAACGACAACTAGGTCTGAAACCCGAGGAACCTTAGGTGAGAGATGAATAAATTTTATTGATAGAATCCCTTATTAGGGTTTTAATCGTTATAAATTTGACGATTTGATTAGGTTTGTCTTTTGGAGAGTCGTTGAAAAAAAATAGGGAGTGACCACCCTCCCTAGATAATGTGAGTGGGACTCTAATCTCTTGCATAAAATAGTAAAACGTATTTTCTGTCGCATTTTCGATAAAACATGCTTTGATAAGCATTCGTTGACGTGTGATATTAAATTTGGAAATCTGTTTTGTGATTTTTGGAGTGTCTTGAATTATATTTGCAATGACTATGCATCCATGGTTTGAGATGAATCAATAGTTGTGCCATTTTTTTGAAAATGTATAAATTTCATTTTATACCAATGTAGTGATATGCTGTTTTGAAATGAATTTGATGAGACGTATTGGCACGCAAAATTTAAAAATGTTTTTGATGAACTATGTGGGTTGGATGCCTACTAGTTGTGCGTTGATGTGATGATACTCGTGGGACGTTGTGCCCGGGGACGTTGTGCCCTTGTGATACTATGGGACGTTGTGCCCTTGTGATATTATGATATTCCGTAGCTACGAAGGGCGTTTGTAGAGGCACGGGTTGCCCGGATACGCTTCTGCAGGAGGTATCCGCAAACGTCATTTATTCTAAAGGCTATAGGCGCGGCCGGTTGAACCCACGTAGGGGGAGGACGTGTGTGACGCCACCGTCTAGCACCGGGCGGGGTCCTATACACGTTGATGAGTTGGCCCCAGCGAGCTCATGGCCAACGTCGGGGTAGAGAGCGTTTCAAAGTCTATGCATAATAAAACCCCCGACGCGCCTGTCCTTGGTCACGGTTGACCTTTGCCAGGACTATTTTTGGCTCGCTCTGACATTACTTGATTTTAAATGGATGCATACATGCTTGCTATCGTGTGTTTGATTAAATGATTTCAAAATGATAAATATATCATGTTTTGCTGCGAAGTGTAAATTGTTGTTTCGAATGATATTATTTGACACTCCAATTGTTCACCTATGCTATTTATGCTTGATATTACCCCCCTCACTCACTGAGTATCTTCCCATGATACTCACCCCTCTATTTTCTCTCCTCAGACAGGTTTATTGTGATAGAGCGGTGTTACAGGCTCTAGTGCGGATTTATTGTTCTGACGGTGAGATTTACTTCTAATTTAGTTTCGACCCTGCGAGGTCTTGACATTGAGGTCCGTAGTTGGCCATGTACTTATTTTGGGATGACTGTATAGTTTAACTCTCATATTTCATTTGCATTGAGGCGATTGTACGTACTTGAACGTTACTTGGGAAATGTGATATATATTGTATAAACTTAGGTCCGCTCGATATAGCGGCTGCTCATGCTCTAGTTGGGCATGACAGTAGAGGTCTGTGGCTAGGTTTGTTTATAGCCTTGCGTTGTTCTGAATGTTGGCTGTGGTGTTTGTTGATTTTGGAGAGGCCGGGATGGCCATTTGTGTATTGTACAGGATGATTTGGATTATACAGGTATAATTGTACATGGGAAACCTCCGATTTATGGGGAGATTCTGCCCAATTTTCTGTAAAAATACAGCCGGCATTCAGGGGCAACGGGCGGCTGTTCACGATCCCGGTTTGGGGCGTGACAGAATGACTGTATAACTTATGAGTAGTTGTGTACATAACTCTCGCTTTGGTTCATTTTATTCGTATTGAGGTATTTGTAAGCGTTTTAAACTTTCTATTTGGGAAATGTGTTATACATTGTATAAACTTAGGTCCGCTCAGTATAGCGGCTACTCATACTCTAGTTGGGTATAACAGTAGAGGTCTGTGGTTAGAACTGCTAGAAACTTGTAACCTTGCGTTGTTCTGGATGCTGGCTGTGATATTTGTTGATTTTGGAGAGGCCGGGATCGCCATTTGTTTAAATTACAGGTCGATTTTGAATATACAGGTTTAATTGTACATGGGAAACCTCCGTTTTATGGGGAGATTTTATCTGATTTTCTGTAAAAATACAATCGGTATCTAGGGACAAGGGGCGGCTGTTCACGATTCTGATTTGGGACGTGACATCATCTATCTTTTATACTCAATATATTTTTTAATCATTCTCTATCATAAATCCAGGTAAAAATGGCTTACTGCAATAACATTGCCCATAAAATGCCATTAGATCGAAGTCATTTCCTAAATTGTCTAGGACAGTGTCTAGACACTTACTAGATCACTTTTTACATCAAAATAACTCGACCTAAAACTAAGAAAATCAAGGAATACCATGAAGAAACTAGGACAACAGAAAGTGGAATCCGACCCTTGTCCTTCCTTACCAATATGCCTTCAATTATAGGATAACTCATGACCAATATGAAAACTGAAATACAAAGGTGTCCAAACATTTCCTCCCAACTTCCTGCAACAATCACTTTTGTAAGCCCGCCAAGGAAGGAGATAATGTTCAAAATTGTGAAAGTAACCAATGGAACAAGGAGCATGTTTGATGTCTGGAAATCGAAAAGACCCCTTTGGTATAGTTTAATTTGCTCACTGTCGGAACCTTTATCTGTTAGTACAAAATTTGCTTTTCTCATGCCTATTTTCTTCATAACAGCCTCCAAGAATCCATAAAAGAAACTAGCAACTGCCTTGAATATGAAAATCCGTTCCTCATTTATCCATGTTTGAATTGACCCTCCAGATAAGAGGACTTCAATCAAATCTCCGAGAAGCCATAATAAGGAAAGGGAGGCAAAGATAATGAAAGAATAGCTGGAGACCTGCAAGAAGAACGTCATGTCAGATTAACATACCGGCAAGAAGAATTGTATATACCCAAAATGTATGTCAATATTGGTATACTATTTAAAGTAACTAATCAGAGCAGACCTATGAGTTAGATACACAATTCATGAATTTTGAGAGTTGTGTTAAAGTTAAGGGCAAATGAAATGAACGCACAATTACCTTTGGATACAAAGAAATGCCATAGAAGAGATACAACTGAGGGACGGTTGCAAGACACCATATGGACACACTAAGAAGGGGAAAAAGTGCTATATATGCATAAGCACAGGTCATAAGAATGGACATTCTTGGAAGTCCATAAACCAGAGGGCAAAACCTTGAGAAGGCAAAATCCAATACACCGCAACTCCACCTGGTCCATTGAATTAAAAGAATGTTCAAACATGTAGGACTGCTGCCCAGAAATTGTGGTATGGATGGATAGCAATACACAGAAGTCCATCCTTTGCAATGTAACATGTATCCCGTGAAACAGTCTTCCACCACAGACGTATAGAGGAAACCAACCTGCTAGCTCACAACAAAAACAATAAAAAAGTTTCAAATATTAACACTTTGTGTAGCTCACATTTAGTCGACACGAGTTGGCTACTTGCCTCTTCACCCCATTTTGTGTTTTTCTCATATGTAGTTGAGGCCAAAAGTTGCATCTCTTCCTGCAACGCATTGGAAGAATCCTCATCGCAGGTAGAACTATGGTCATGGTCATGGTCGTGGTCATGGAAAGTGTTGATAAACTTGTTTGAAGCTCCAAAATGATTTTTGAGTTCCGAGAGATCAATTTCTAAAATGGTTGAAGAAGAGGGGATAAAAAGAGGACTCAACTTGGGACCGAACAGAACATAATGAAAAATAAAATTTACAAGAATATATTCCAAATGATCTTTGAGTTCTCATTGTTGGTTTCTAAGACATGGAAAAGTAAATATTAAAAAAATGCTATTTATAAACGGTAAGTGACTTTAGTTTGAACTCATCGGGAACTGCCATATAATCTCTTTGGAAAAATTTTCAAACATCTGTCATGTTCTAAACATACCTTGGCGCTTCGAATTCCCCAACAATGCCTTCCTTTTAATGAAACAACATGTCCCGCCCAACAATGGACCTTGAAGCCCATCCATACCCGGAAGGAATATCTAAAAGTAAAGTTGACTCAGTTATATATATATATATATATATATATATATATATAAATAAACATTAAGGGAAATTTTAAGAATTACGGGTAAAATTACGTGATTCATCAATTCAACAAATGATGTTTAATTTATGGTTTTAATTATAGTACCTTCAATGAAGTTCTCATGCTACCATCATAGATATCATACCGGCCGATGTTGCGGAATGTTTGAGGGAATTTAACGAATGCTAAGGTTGGAGAGATTTTGGGATCAAGATGAAAACACATGGCCTTACGGGCCGAACCAGGGTCATTGCAGTGCATGTCACAGTCCAACAACAGTATGGACGGGGAGTTGCTTTTCAATGCTGACACACGGAGCTGCAACCAAAAGTGCAACATTCTATCCATGTAAACTCTTTCTGGTTTAAGTTTGAGCAAGTAATATAATTCAGAGCAAAAATGTTTAAAGGTCATTTCATTAGAGGAGGCATTTTATAAGCATCGCATGAGAGAGAGAGAGAGATTTTACTAGGGTGTTAATTGCTCCAGCCTTGAAATGATGTGGTTGAGAAGGTCTTTTCTCACGAGCGACATACACTAGAAGTGGCATCTTAACTTGGTCGACAACTGTTGAATTACTTGTTAATTTATCGCCAATCACCTGTGAAATCAAATCCAACAATTCAATAATTTCAATAACCAAATCTTATTAAGAAGAAAATTACTATAGGAATATCATATGTCCAGACCAATTTGTGATGAATCTTATAGATATATTCACGAATCCGTCCAAAGTGGGTCCATGACTTTTAAGGTTCTAGACCACCCTTAAAAATCAATTTATTCTTATTGAGATGAATTTTAATTTGTTTTATAATGCCCCAGAATTTGTACATAGATATTATGGTTCATAATAATATAGTAAAAGTGATTGTAGAAATAGATTTAAACCTTATGCTCGACATAACAATAATACTTTTTTGGGAAGTGATATAATATAACAATTAATTAATACCTCAATTGCAGCAGGATGATCCTGAGGTGTTGTTGCGCTTGCCCTTTTGCCCGAAATGTTGTATGCATGTACTCGTTCCTTGAATTCCTCGTACTTTCCCTGAGGATTTTCCAAACACATGGAGAGAGAGAGAGAAAGAGAGAGAGTAGTTACAAAAAATAATTGGGATTAAATCTCAACACTTAGTCCTTGAACAATTTATGCAGCATATTATACCTAAAAGCGAGTATTAGCTCATCATGGCGAAGTTAGGCTCGCAAAAAGGGAAGAAAAAAGTGGTCAAGGTTTATAAAAAATGGTCATGGCCTTATAAGTGGTCTAACACAAAGGATGAGCCAGGTTAAATTATTACTCAACACCAGAGAAAAAAAAATTGTCAAAACTCATCTAATTAGTAGAGAGAGGAGATAAGATCTGTGGTGAAAATCTTTAGACAAGAGAGAAGGACAAATACACTGTACCCTAACCGATGGGTATTCCATTTCTTCAATTTCCAACGTTAAAAACAATCTTTCATCATTAGAATGATCACACGGAGTAAATGGGGGCCGTACCTTAATTTTCTTCATCTCCTCTACGAACTCATCATCTCCGAACCCGCTCTCCGACGCAGAAAAAAATAATTCAGGACAACTAGTCTTAACAATCTTCCTATATTTCTTGCAAAATGGCAACCATGACCTCGCAAACGACCAAGCCTCTCTCATACCGTGCAGTGTTATACTAGACCCTGCATCATCCGAAACATACACGTGTAGCTTCTCTGGAGGATAGTCCATCGCCATGGCTGATATCACCGTGTTCATAACATCCACTGTAGGCTCCATGTTTGGATCTGCGGTGAAAATGAACACGTCTATTCCTGGTAGCTTTTCATCCTTCGGTAGCCGCTCAGGGATGGGGGTTCGAGAGACCGTTCGCCACCGAGCTAACTGGATGACGAGCCAAACAAACAAGAGGATGAATTCAGAAGCAAAGATTACAAGGGAGGGTATTAGGGGTGGTTTATCATTGGTGAGTTGGTCAGTTATGAAGAGGGAGGAAACTCTGAAGTATATTAAGGATAACATACCAATAGAGCATACTAACGTATATAGTCTGTTGATGATTATTAAGGTTTTGGGGACATGGGTGCTGAAGAGTGGGAGAGAGTCCATCGTGTTTGTGCTTGTGAGAGAGACAGAGAGAGATACGTAAATATAAGACGCATCGAGAGTTCCTTTTTTACGTCAAGGGATCATTCTACCATTTCTGTTTTGGCAAGTATAGGGCTCAAGAATTTTTTTAGTAATAAAATTTTAGGATGAACAAACTTTGTTCTGGAAAATTCTTAGGTCAAGTTATTTAATATTTGTATAAGTCAACACATGACATTCCATGGTCTTAGCCTCTTGTACGTCACATTGACTAATTGATTATTTTTATACTTTTTTAGTAAAATAGTAAAAGAAAAGATTTTTTTTTTTTTTTTTTTTGCTTTAGTACTTTCTCATATGATTAGAATTAAGATATAACATCATACTTTACAGTACTATAATTGCTTAGTTAAGTTGTGTTAAAGCTACTGAGAATGTTGAACGAAAAGTGTTCCCCCAAATGATCATACAAATAATATGAAATCCTTAGCTTTTTTCATCAAGGGGGCTATCGGTTTAGAGGTAGATAATAGAGTTAATACTTCCCGTGCAATATTAAATAAATTAAAGCTATTTAAACTTTAATTTACTCCATGAAGTAACCTATATCGTATAAACAACAGCTAAACTATATCTACTTATGTAAAGAGATGAGACTTAACTTTCAAATTTTGTTCACTCACGCTCTCTATATATATATATATATTCTATGTGTATAGAGTTCCTTATTTAGTGCAAGGGATTATTCCACCCTCCATATTCATGCCTACCCATATTCATATTTATAAGGGATGTAGTGACAATTGGATCTATTTAAAAGAAAATGTAACTTAGTAGTAAAATTTTGAATGATTAAAATTTGATATGGTAATTTCTAGGCTATGTAATAGCCGTATATGTCGGCCCAAGACCTTCCATACGTGTTCTTAGCCTCTATGTATGTCCGTCGCATTGATCGGTTTACATGTATGCATGTTTAACTTTATTAAGATGAACTTAACTTATATTTATAAAGTCATATGTTTCTTAAAAATACTTTAGGTAAAAATTATTATAAATAAAATAAATAAAATAGAGATAAATTGGAACCTAAATAGCTTAACTCTTATTATATATCACATTTAATTCAATTTGGATTGATACATGTACATTCCGGTGTGCCATATGCAAGCGATTTGGCCTAAAAAAAGAGGAGCTGTGCAAGAGATAAAAGGAGGAAACTCTAGACAGGTACTCTTTTTTTAAAATTTTTGTTTATTTTCACATCTTTTCCATTTGCTGGTTTTTTATTTTACGAATGCTTTTTAATTTTTGGTCCTGTCCAGATGTAAAGTTTATAAGAAGCAAGTTCTGTGCAAGAGGCGGTCCTTTGTAATTTTCCAGACTTGCTCTTGCTTTGGATATGATAAAAGAAACAGATTTGAACATATGGTCTGATACCATGTCAAAAAGAATATTTGGACATGAAAAATAGGTAAATATAGTTCTAATACCATATAGGAGATAATATGAATATATATAATATGGCTCTGATACTACGTTAATAATATATTAAAATAGAGAGTGATATAATAATATGAAACATAATAATCTCTTGCTTCTCAATAAATTGGTTTTATATAGAAAATTTATTGTCACAAATATGAAAATATAAAAATAAGAAAAAGTTAAATATTTTTAAAATCAAATCAATAATTAATTTGATTTTGATATATTATATATTTTAACATGTCTTCTCAAACTTAATGTAATATAATAAAAAAACACTTGTATTTGAAAAAAAAAATCTGAAGAAAGGATCTAAAATCATAGAGTCCTTTTGCAACCCTAATGCTAGTTCTGACTGTTGTGACTGCATCTCTTAGCTCTTACTATGATAACAAGTTTGAAGAAATTTTAATGTGATTCTGATATCATATTAAAAAATATTAAAAGATGTATGAATGTATGTGAGCATGACTCTAATACCTTGTCAAAGATGCAAAATAATTTAATAATATAAAACATAATATTCATTGATTCTGATAAATTATTACAGTAAATTAAGTTTTTATAGAAATTTGTTGTCATAAATATAGAAATAATATTACAAATATAGAAATATAAAAATAAAAAAATCAAATATTTTCAAAATTAAATTAATAATTAATTTGATTTTAATATATAATATATTCTTCCAGACTTGTTAAGTTCTGTGTTCATCATCTCCAATTCAAAGAAGACCAACTTAAGCTGCTCCCAATTTTGATTTGTGCCTTGTTTATCCATGTAGACCACCCTTGTCCCTTATTATAAGATGCAATTAGGAAGATTCTAAAGTTTAAGTTCTCTCATTTGTGTTGGAAATCTTAAAGAGTAAAAGAGGAAAAGGATACAATAACAGGATAAAGAAATATAGAGAGCCAAAGAAAGAGAGGGAAACAAGAGAGAGAAAGATGCAAGGAAACAAAGAAGACGGGAGAAATCCAAGGAGAGAGAGAGAGGAGTGAGGAAGATGAGGGAAGATTATTAAAAGATATTTTTAAAAAAGAAAATGGTATTTTAGACTTTTCATATAAAAATACCAAAGTTGGTCTAACCCTCACAAGGGAATTGGAAAGTGGAATGCGAATTAAAATTACAAGGTGGAAAGTGTAATTGCCCAAACTATAGGATGCAAAGTGAAATTTCGGGCAAGTTCAGGATTTTTTTTGTAGTTTTTCAATTAATAGATATTTATAATTTGTAATAATTTTTATGTGAAATTAGGACTGAGAATTACAAAATGTTGGATGCAAAGTAGACATGTCTTGACCCTGTTTTAGACACCAAAATAACAAGAATTTTGTGGCACTCACTGTTCTTAATACATCAAAATGACATGTCCTAAGACGAAGAAAATTAAGGAATGCAATGTAGATATTTGAGAAACGGATGGTGGAATCCTACCCTTGTCTTTCCTTACCAACGTCCCTTCAATTATAGGATACCTCATGACCAATATGTAAAATGAGACACAAAGTTGCCCAAACATGTCCCCCCAATTTCTTGCAACAATCACTCTCGCTTGCCCACCAAGGAAGGAGATCATGTTCAAATTTGTAAAGGTAACAAATGGAGCAAACAGCATGTTTGAAGTCTGAAAATCAAGAAGACCCGATTGGCATAGCTTAACTTGCTAATCGTCTAAAGCTTTATTTGTTAGCAGAAAATTAGCTTCTCTCATGCCAATTTTCTTCATGATGGCCTCCAAGATACATAAAATTGGAGTTATTTACTTATTTATTTATTTATTTATTTTAAGGTAAAGCCAAGATAGGTGAGACCCTGCGAAGAGGTTGGGACAACTATAGTTGTGGGTGTCCTGCCAAAGGAGTGTCAATCCCCAGTTTTAAATTTATATAATATGCATTTTGATACACGTTGGTGACAGGGTAGTAATTATGATTAAAATGAGAATTTCAATATTTATAGGTTTAGTTATTCCATTGCTCAATTTCAACTTTTTTTTTTCCAATTTCAATTTTTGCCTGGAAAATGGTGACAGAAGTCTTCAACTAGTTGATCGCACAATATCTAATACAAAATAGACAACCCTCAAAATAAGAAGGATCTTGTTATTGTCACTATTCTTAATACATCATAACCACATGTCCTAAAACAAAGAAAATCTAGGAATACAATGTAATGGGAAACATCCTGTGGAATCCTACCCTTGTCTTTCCTTAACATCACTTCAATTATGGGATAACTCATGACCAATACATAAAATGAGAGACAAAGTTGCCCAAACATCTCCTCCCAATTTCCTGTAACAATCACTCAAGCAAGCCCCCCAAGGAAGGAGATCATGTTCAAATTTATGAAGGTAACTAATGGAACAAGGAGTGTGTTTGAAGTCTGGAAATCAAGATGACCCAATTGGTACAGCTTAATTTGCTCGTCATAGAAAGCTTTATTTGTTAGTAGAAAATTAGCAACTACCAACTGCCTTCATAAATAATACCATTGCCCTTTGCAAATTATTTGAAAAAGACATCAAATGAAACTTTCTCTTTCATCAATTCATTCAACTCCATAAACATATCTTTGTGGCCACACATATCATTGCGTGTTTCAATATCCAAGTACCAAAGATTTTTCTTTTCATCATTATTTTCCCTATATGTAGCAAGAAAATTCAATCTCTCACTTCTTGACTTTTTGCATATTTGACTCTATCTTATACTTAATTAGAACTATTAAATCAATATTGATAAGAATAATAACTAATTTTTTTCAATTAAAGCAATGAATTTTTGATTTGTCATTCATTTGGTTTCTTGATGATTATCCTTGTCTGTTTGGATTTTGACTTCTCTCCTCCTCTCTAAATGAACCATCTTGTCCATGACCTGGCCTTGTCCTCTACTACAACCTCGGCCTTGGTCTCATCCTCAATCACCACTTCAACTTCCTTTTTCTTCTTTTAGCAAAACCAAGGCTTGAAGTACCTGCACCAAATATTTTTCATTTTTCCTTTTAAATCTTTGTCATAGGTTTGTAAGGAATCCATAAGTTTATCGATTGTCATTATCTCCAAATCATTTGACTTCTCAATAACCATCACAATATAGTCAAATTTTATATCTAGAGAACGTAGAATTTTTTCTATAATTCTAGTGCGATCAATTTTCTCATAATTTCTTCATAATTGATTAACTATTATCAAAACTAATATAAAGTAGTCCGAAATACATTTGGATTTTTTCATTTATAAAGTTTCAAACTCTTTGCAAAAGATTTGAAGGTGAATATTTTTCACATTTCTAACTACTTTATGAGCATTTTTGAGTAAATTCTAGATTTGCTTAGGGGAGACTTCCACCGCAACTTTCTCAAAATCAGATTAATCAATGACTTTATAGATGAAGTACAAAGCCTTTTTGTCCTCCCGTGTCTTTCTTTTAACACCTCCTTTTGTTGATAAGAGAGAGTTACACCTTGTTCGGGCTATTCATACTCCGATTTCCATAATTAGTTTTAGTAACGAGAAAAAATGGATTATAAAAGTCTATTGGTTGACATAGATATGATAACACAATGAAAGGGATAAAACAATATGACGAGGATATTGGGTGTTTGGAGAGACTAAGAAAACTTAAATAGTTTGTGTTACAATAATAATAATCTGAAACTTAATTCCAAATTTTGAAGTTGACCGTTTGAGAGACGAATATAGGTTAAAAAAATATAAAATTAAAGTTTGAAAATAAAAATAGAAAAAATAATACTAAAAAAATAAAAATAAAAATAAAAATAATGAAAAAAAGGGAAAAAAAAGAAGAAAAATCCATTTATAAAAACTTAAAATAATAAAAGAGATTATTTAACTATTTAAAATTCTTATATGCCACTCATTCATATATAAGGTCATTTACTCAACTAAACTATTGACACTTATATTTTTACCTACAAGTTATATCCAGATTTTCAATGGTTAACCCCGTCGCTTCATTAAATTTTTTATATTTAAACTCTCGCACCTTCTAACCGATACATTTTTGAGTTTTCATTACACATATTCAAATCATTTTAGGTGATACTTTCGTATTTTATTCATAATTGAATTCATTTCCAACTTAGTATATATATTTTTATTTTCTAATTCTATATTTTTTAGTTTTACTGCACATCTATCTGAATATTTTCATTTCAGTTACAGTCATTTTATATTTTGGTTATTATTTAATGGTCAAACATTCGATGTCATATAATAATGGTGGTCTTACTCCGTTTCTATAAAATTTCTTCTTCAACTACAATGGTATCGTGTGATCACAAAGAACTCTAAATACAATTCTCCATTTTATCTACCAAGTTTGAATTTTATAATTTACATTCTCATATATATTACCATCATTTTAAATGATAAATTCAAAATATATAAAATATTCACTTTTTTATACATCCTGACCTTCTGTTGGTATGTCCTGACCTTCTCAAATAGTTTAGATTATATTTTCAAAATGATCCCATGAGTAATATAGACCCCAAAAAAGTCTAAAAGACATAATAAATTACCAAATATGAAGTTATTGTGTCATTTTCTAATTGTTATCTTCTAAATATAAAATAAATTCAAAATGATCTCATGAGTAATATAGACCCCAAAAAGGTCTAAAAGACATAGTAAATCACCAAATGTGAAGTTACTGTATCATTTCCTAATGGTCATCTTCTAAATGCAAAATAACCATTTGTTTATCCCTTTATTATCACATTTATACTCCTTTTTATTTATGTATTACTTTGAGTGATCATTCATACTTATACACTAAATAAATTTTTGCATTATTTGTGCTTCACATTGAACAATTACAATTGAATTCATTCACCAACAATTAATAGGTGTGACCCAAGCGTGAATGAGACATACATGGAGAAAGTGGCCTGGGAACGATTGTGGAGGAGAAGCTACAGGTTGAAGCTCTAAGATAGAAGTATGCTAATGGTGTAAAGCAATTAAATCATTGACCAATTTCAAATACTCTTTGGCATAGAGCATATCTATTAGCAAGTTAAGACTTCTTCAAGGGCAATTTTAGTTCAAGTTTGCTTCCAGCAAGGTATTCCAAACAGGTTTCGAAAAGAAGTCTATCCTTCACCCATTCGCAAATAGAACAGCAATTGTCTCTGGCCTTAAAACAATCAAATTTGAAACTTTAAAATCCACCTCACCTATCATCCCTCTGTTCATCTGAACCTCATGTGAAAACCCCGGGGGTGGGGGAGTCTGTATCTGTTCCCAGTGTTTCGAATGCCTGAGAAAGATCATCTCCAGTTATTACCATTAATGAAACGCAAGCAGGAACCTAAAAGAGCCTCTGTATTTTGCAATATTAAAAGCTACTAGAACCAACGTTTCAAAAGCGGCAGGATCACACCATCTATTTTCCCATAAGAAAACTGTTGTACTATCCCCAACCTGAACTCCACGCTGTAAAAGAACTCCCCGGAGCCATAATGCCCATAAAATAATTTAAAGATCAAGCCATTTTGCCTGTAAAATCAGTGGGTTCCAGTCAGTTTTTCCATTTACAAGTGCTACCCCACGTCACCCTCAATTGAATTGAAAGCATTTTCCCTGTTAAGAAAGTTATTATGTATTAAAATCAAATAATTATTGATTTGATTTTAAAAATATTTTAGTTTATTTGTTTTCATATTTATAATAATTATTTCTGTATTTATAACATGTTTTGTATATAAATTCAAATATTGTAATAGGTTTATTATTTTATAATGTTTCCAAGTTTTCGAATATGGTATCAGAATATGTTCATCTATCTTTTATATTCAATATATAATTTAAAATCTAAGTTAAAAAGAAAAAAAAATTACCGCAGCAACATTGCCCATAAAATGCCAATAAAAAGCAGTCATTTCCTAAATTGTCTAGGACAGCGTCTAGACACTTGCTAGATCACTTTTTAATACATCAAGATGACTCGTCCAAAAACCAAGAAAATCACGGAATACCATGAAGAAACAAGGACAACAGAAAGTGGAATCCGACCCTTGTCCTTCCTTACCAATATCCCTTCAATTATAGGATAACTCATGACCAATATGAAAACTGAAATACAAAGATGTCCAAACATGTCCTCCCAATTTCCTGCAACAATCACTCTGGTAAGCCCGCCAAGGAAGGAGATAATGTTCAAAATTGTGAAAGTGACCAATGGAACAAGGAACATGTTTGAAGTCCGGAAATCGAAAAGACCCCTTTGGTATAGCTTAATTTGCTCACTGTCGGAACCTTTATCTGTTAGTACAAAATTAGCTTTTCTCATGCCAATTTTCTTCATAACAGCCTCCAAGAATCCATAAAAGTAACTAGCAACTGCCTTGAATATGAAAATCCGTTCCTCATTTATCCATGTTTGAATTGACCCTCTAGATAAGAGGACTTCACTCAAATCTCCAAGGAGCCATAATAAGGAAAGGAAGGCAAAGATAATGAAAGGATAGCTTGATACCTGCAAGAAGAATGCCCTGTCAGATTAACATACCTACAAGAAGAATTGTATATGCGCAAACTGTATGTCAATATTGGTATACTATTTAAAGTAACTAAGCGGAGCAGACCTATGAGTTAGATACACAATTCATAAATTTTGAGAGTTGTGTTAAAGTTAAGGGCAAATGAAATGATTGCACAATTACCTTTGGATACAAAGAAATGCCATTGAAGAGATACAATTGAGGGACGGTTGCAAGACACCATAAGGACACACTAAGAAGAGGAAAAAGTGCTATATATGCATAAGCACAGGTCATAAGAATGGACATTCTTGGAGGTCCATAAACAAGAGGGCAAAACCTTGAGAAGGCAAAATCCAACACACCGCAACTCCACCTGGTCCATTGAATTAAAAGAATGTTCAAACATGTAGGACTGCTGCCCAGAAATTGTGGTGTGGATGGATAGCAATACGCTGAAGTCCATCCTTTGCAATGAAACATATATCCCGTGAAACAGTCTTCCACCACAGAAGCATAGAGGAAACCAACCTGCTAGGTCACAACAAAAATAATAAAAAAGTTTTAAATATTACCATTTTGTGCGGTTCACATTTAGTCAACACTCGTAAGCCACTTGCCTCGTCACCCCATTTTGTGTTTTTCTCGTAAGTAGTTGAGACCAAAAGTTGCATCTCTTCCTGCAATGCATTGGAAGAATCCTCATCGCGGGTAGAACTATGGTCATGGTCTTGGTCTTGGTCTTGGTCTTGGACGGAGTTGATGAACTTCCTTGAAGCTCCAAAATAATTTTTCAGTTCTGAGAGATCAATTTCTAAAATGGTTGAAGGAGGAAAAAAATGTCAATTTGGGACAGAATATAACATAATGAAAAATATGATTTACAAGAATATATTCCAAATGATCTTTGAGTCCTCATTGTCTGGTTTCTAAGACATGGAAAAGTAAATATTAGAAAAAAAAAATACTCTTTATCAATGCTAAGTGTCTTTCTTTTGAACTCATCAGGAACTGCCATATAATCTCTTTGGAAAAATGTTCAAACATTTGTCATGTTCGAAACATACCTTGGTGCTTCGAATTCCCCAACAATGCCTTCCTTTTAATGTAACAACATGTCCCGCTCATCATTGGACCTTGAAGTGCATCCATACCCGGAAGGAATATCTAAAAGTAAAGGTGACTCAATTATATATCAAAACAACCGTTAAGGAAAATTTTAAGAATTACAAGGAGTATAATTACATGATTTATCATTCGACAAATGATGTCTAATTTATGGTTTTAGTTATAGTACCTTCAGTTCAGGTCTCATGCTACCATTATAGATATCATACCGGCCGATGTTGCGGAATTGTTGAGGGTATTGAACGAATGCTAAGGTTGGAGAGATTTTGGGATCAAGATGAAAACACATGGCCTTACGGGCCGAACCAGGGTCATTGCAGTGCATGTCACAGTCCAACAACAATACGTAAGGAGAGTTGCTTTTCAATGCCGACACACGGAGCTGCATCCAAAAGTGCAACATTCTATCCATGTAAACTCTTTCTAGTTTAAGTTTGAGCAGTATTATACTTCAGACCAAAATTGTTTAAATGACATTTCATTAGAGGAGGCATTTTTTAAGCATTGTATAATTTTGTTTAGTAATAAATAACAAAAAATTTGAAAAAAAAATTGTTTAAAGTAACTGCTAAGATAAAAGATCTACATGTTTGTATATTGTGTTTTGAATTTTGAGTTAATCTCGCGAAAGTCTAACATAAAATTTAGTATTCTCTTCATAGATAACTATCTCAATACACGTGCAAACTTAAATGTGGCCTTTAAATTTTTATTTTGATTATCGGAGGGTTTATACTTCTCCCTATGGCGTGTGCGTGTGTGTGCGTGAGAGAAAGAGGGAGAGAATTTACAAGGGCATTAATTGCTCCAGCCTTGAAATGATGGGGTTGAGAAGGTCTTTTCTCACGAGCAACATACACTAGAAGTGGCATCTTAACTTGGTCGGCAATTGCCGAAATACTTGTTAATTTATCGCCTATCACCTGCGAAATCAAATCCAACAATTCAATAATTTCATTGACCAAATCTTATTAAAGAGAAAATTACTAAAGGAATCATATGTCTCGAACAATTTGTGATGAGTTTCACTTATCAAATTCACAAATCGGTCCAAAGTGGGTCCATGACTTTTAAGGTTCTAGACCACCCTTAAAAGTGAGATGAATTTTAATTTGTTTTATAATGCCCCCAGAATTTGTACATAGATATTATGATTAATAATAATATAGGAAAAGTGAGAGTAGAAATAGATTTAAACCTTATACTCTATAAAACAAATATACTTTTTTTGGAAGTGACATAATAAAACAATTAATTAATACCTCAATTGCAGCAGGATGATCCCGAGGTGTCATTGTGCTTGCTCTTTTGTCAGAAATGTTGTATGCATTTACCCGTTCCTTGAATTCCTCGTACTTTCCCTGAGGATTTTCCAAACCAACGGTGAGAGAGAGAGAGAGAGAGAGAGAGAGAGATTACCAAAAAAAAGAAAAAATGATTAAATTTCACCACTTAGAAGTGAAGAGTAATTAAATAAAAAACAATTTACAAGAATAATATTATTATAACAGTGTTCAAGGTTGATAAAAAAAGGCAATGGTTCCTATCTGCGAGTAAGTGGTCTGACACAAGGAATGTGCCAGGTTAAATTATTACTGAACACCGGGGGGAAATAAATAAATAAATAAATAAATTGTCAAAACTCATCTAATTAGTAGAGAGAGGAGATAAGATTTGTGGTGAAAATCTTTAGACAACAGGGAAAGACAAATACACTGTACCCTATCCAATGGGTATTGCATGTCTTCAATTTCCAACGTTAAAAGCAATCTTTCATCATGATAATGATCACACGGAGTAGATGGGGCCCATACCTTAATTATTTTCATCTCCTCTATGAACTCATTATCTTCGAACCCACTCTCCGATGCAGAAAAAAATAATTCAGGACAACAAGTCTTAACAATCTTCCTATATTTCTTGCAAAATGGCAACCATGACCTCGCAAATGACCAAGCCTCTCTTATACCGTGCAGTGTTATACTAGACCCAGCATCATCCGAAACATACACGTGTAACTTCTCTGGAGGATAGTCCATAGCCATGGCTGATATCACCGTGTTCATAACTTCCACTGTAGGCTCCATGTTTGGATCTGCAGTGAATATGAACACGTCTATTCCTGGTAGCTTTTCATCCTTCGGTAGCTGCTCAGGGATGGGGTTTCGATAGACCATTCGCCACCGAGTTAACTGGTTGACGAGCCAAATGAATGAGATGATCAATTCAGAAGCAAAGATTAGAAGGGAGGATATTAAGGGTGGTTTATCATTGGTAAGTTGGTCAGTTATGAAGTAGGAGGAAACTCTGAAGTATATTAAGGATAGCACACCAATGGAGCATACTAATGTATATAGTCTGTTAATGTTTACCAAGGTTTTGGGGACTTGGTTGCTGAGCAGTGGGAGAGAGTCCATCGTGTGTGTGCTTGTGAGAGAGACAGAGAGAGAGACGTGAATATAGGACGCATCAAGAGTTCCTTTAATAGGTCAAGGGATCATTCTACTATTTGTGTTTTGGTAAGTATAGGGGTTTTAATAATAAAATTGAAGGATGAACATTCCATGGGCTTAGCCCCCTGTATGTCACATCGACCAATTAATGTGTATCCAAATTTTCCTTTTCTTTTTGCACCAAAAGGTACATACATGCATAAAAATCAGATACATCTTTATATCATACATTTGGCCGGGGGGGGGGAAATGTTAAAGTTAGGTTGAACTAAGTTATAGAGAAAATTTTATCTTAAAATAAGATTAATAAAGTCAGATCAACCCAAATTGAGCATTCACAAAAAGCATATAAAAAGCAAAGCTCTTTTTAAATTGCAATTAATTGAATCTGGATTGATAACATTAACATGTGAAAAAATCTTAACAATTTGAAAGAATCGTAATAAAAAGAGGAGCTGTGCAAGAGATAAAAGGAGGAAACTCAAAACGGGTTCTCTTTTTTTAATTTTTGTTTATTTTCACTTCTTTTCCATTTGCTGGTTTTTTACATTTGCTGGATTTTTATTTTAGGAATGCTCCTTAATTTTTGGTACTATCAAGATGTAAAGTTTATAAGAAACAAGTTCTGTGCAAGAGATAGTCCCCCTTTGTAATTTTCCTACTCCTCTGTAATTTTCCAGCCTTGCTCTTGCTTAGGCATTGATGGAAGAAATAGAATTGAACATGGGATTGCAGAGAGAATATTTGGACATGAAAGATATACGAATATAGTTTTGCTACCATATTAGAGATTATATGAATATATATGAACATGACTCTAATGTCATGTTAAAGATGTATAACAATATAATAATATGAAAGCTAATGATATATTGTTTCTAAATTATTACAATAAGTCAGATTTATATAGAAAGCTAATTATCATAAATATGGAAATATAATATTAAAAATATAAAAAAATAAAAAAAAAATCAAATATCCTCAAAATCAAATCAATAATTGATTTGATTTTGATATATAATATATTTTAATATTTCTTCTCAAATTCAATGTAATATAATAAAAATCGCTCAAATTAAAAAGAAAATCTCGATAGAGAATCTAAAATCCTACAGGTGTTTTGTAATCCTAATGCTAGCTCTAACTCTGGCTATGACCATTGCTCTGGCTATGACCATTGCTCAGGCTCCAGCTCGTAGATCTTGCTATGATACCGAGTTAGAAGAAATTTTAATGTAATTCTGATATCATATTAAAAAATGTATGAATATAACTCTAATACCTTGTTAGAAATATAGAGTAATATAATTATATGAAACATAATTATTCATTAATTCTAATAAATTATTATAATAAATTTAATTTATATAAAAAAAAACTTATTTTCATAAATACAGAAATATTATAAAAATAAGAAAAATCAAATATTATAAAAATCAAATCAATAATCAATTTAATTTTGATATATGATATATTCTACTATACTTGTCAAGTTCTGTGTTCGTCATCACCCATTCAAAGAAGACCCAACTCACTCAACTCCCAATTTTGATTTATATCTTGTTTTTCCCGTAAAAGAGGAAAAGGATACAATAACAGGATAAAGAAGAAAGAGAAAGATGACAAGGAAACAAAGAAGACTGGAGAAATCCAGAGAGAGAGAGAGAGGAGGGAAGATTATAAAAAGATATTTTTAAAAAAGAAAATGGTATTTTAGAGTTTTCAAATAAAAATACCAAAATTGGGCTAACCCTCGCAAGGGAATTGAAAATGGAATGAGAATTAAAATTACACGGTGGAAAGTGTAATAGCTCAAACCATATAGGATGCAAAGTAAAATTTCGGGTCAAGTTTAGGATTTTTTTTGTAGTTTTTCTATTAATTTACCCAATTGGTTTAACTTAACTTGCTCATCGTCGAAAGCTTTCTTTGTCGGTAAAATTAGCTTCTCTCATGCCAATTTTCTTCATGGTGGCTTCCAAGCATCCATAAAAGATGACTGATAACAGTCTTCATCATCCAAAGCTGTTGTTCTTATATCCATGTTTGAATTGATCCTCCAATCAAGAGGACTTCAATCAAATGTGCAAGGAGCGATGACAAGAAAATGAAGGCAAGAATATTGAAGGAATGACTTGATACCAGTAAGAAGAGTGTGATGTTAGATTAACATCCTAAAGAGTGCAAGATGCTTGTGTACATGCGTGCGATGCAAGGCATACAAAAAACTTGTAATGTTCGTGCATCATCTTCTTTAAAAAAAAAAAAAAAGAAAAAAGAAAAAACCATGTGTCTCAATATTATATTGAACATAATGAAACAAATATACAGTTAACTTCTCAATTAACTAACTCAATATTGAGAATGTGGTCTTTAAATTTGGGAGTTCTTCATCCTAACGTGTAGCTTTTAGTGTATGAAACAAAATTATTTTCTAATATAGTATCAAAACCACCTTCAAACTCAAATTCATTTTTTTGAACCCACACGCACGAATAATTGGGGGAAGCTATCAATGATGGAGTGATGTTAAGTTTAAATTTTTAATCTTAACAATTTACTTTTAAATGAAGATAATAAAACCGAAGTAATTTTATTATAAACTTAATGGAGATGTGTTAAAAGTAAACGGCAAGAAATGAAAGTTAGACCAAGTAAAATTGTGAAACAACTCAATTACCTTGGGTAACAAAGAAATGCCATAGAATAAAGACAGCTGAGGTATGGTTGCACACCACAACGGCACACAAAAGCAAAGGGGAAAAATTGCCAAATGTGCATAGGCAAAGCTCATGAGAATGGACATTCTTGGAGGTCCATAAGCAAGAAGGCAAAACCTTGACAAGGCTATTATCATTGACCCAAGTGATGGATTCAAAATCAATAGGAGAACTCAATCCAAAATATCGACATTAGAACTCAATCCAATAGGCAAAGCTCAGAGGGAAAGTAATGTTACGAATCCCATATTGGATCTCAATGAAATCATAAAGATACAATTTAAGTCCAAAATATCAACATGTTGGGTAAGAGAGTCTATTGAACTTAAATTGTATTTTTATGATTTCATTGACATCCAATGTGAGATTTGTAACATTACTTTCCCCTGAGAAGCCAGACGTCCGCGGACGGCTCTCACTCTGGCGGAGAGCCCTTTTCCTCTCTGGACAGCTCTCACTCCAACACCAAGTAGCCATTTTCCATTTTGGACAACTCTCACTCTGGTATCAGGTAACCCTTATTCAGATAGCTCTCTTCCGGGTAGTCAACAAAAACTCTGATATCAATTTATTATGGACCTAAGTGATGGATTCAAACCCAATAGAAAAATTTAACCGAAAAAATTTACCTATTGAGTAAGAAAACCTATTGAATTTAAGTAGTATTTTATGATTTTTTTAGAATTCGTAACACAAACATCCAACAAACCACAAGTCGACCGAGTCCATTGAACCAAAAGAACGTCCAAACTTGTGGGACTACTACACAAAAATTCCGACGTTGATGGATTGCAATACACATAAATCCATTGTTTATGGTGCAATATATATCCTGTGAGATAATCTTCCACAACAGAAGTATAGAGAAAGTCAACCTGTAAGACACCAAACAAACTTTACGCCTTACATAGTCACATTCGGTATAAACACTTATGGCCACTTGCCTCTTCACCCCATTTTGTTATTTTCTCATATAAAGTTGCGGCCAAAAGTTGCATCTCTTGCTGCAATGCATCGGAAGAGTCCTGGTTGTTGCTAGAACAATCACCAAGGTCATGGTCAAGGAGCGAATTGATGAACTTGTTCGGAGTTCAAAAATGATTTTTGAGTTCCGAGTGATTGATTCTGAAATGTTGAAGAAAAAATAATAAAAAAGAAAGAAATTAAACTGGGGAAGATCACAATTATTAAAAGAGTATACTCAAATTGAATTTCTTTTTTTTTTTAATCCTTAACATAAGTTGCTTGCAACATGATACAAAAAGAAAAAAATTTAAGACTTGATTTATACTAATTAAGGATGTTCAAACATTTGTTCTGTTTCAAACTACCTTGGAGCTTCAAATTCCCCAACGATGCCTTCCTTCTAATGTAGAATCCTGTTCCACGCAATATTGGACCTTGAAGCCCATCTAAAGCCGACCAGAGGAACTAAAAGCAAAGCTATTAAATCTCGCAACTCGTGTATTTTGAAATTTATATTTCAGTTAGTTGAATCACTGAATCACTGAATCAACTCTTGATTATTTTTTATTATTTTAAAATATAAAAATATATAATTATATTTTTTAAAATATAAAATATCAATACAATATTTACAAAAGGTAATATAACAATATAATAAAAATTAAAAACTCAAAAATTCATATTTTCATTATATCAGAATATCAAATAATAATTAAAAAAAAAGAAAAACATAAACAATAGATATGAAACAAAATTACCAAACTCCACAAAAATAACACATTGTGCAAGAAAATGAGAAAACGTTAAAAAGTAATGCCTT
Source organism: Dillenia suffruticosa (assembly GCA_033439265.1). Lineage (NCBI taxonomy): Eukaryota > Viridiplantae > Streptophyta > Magnoliopsida > Dilleniales > Dilleniaceae > Dillenia > Dillenia suffruticosa. The sequence continues at coordinate 17,487,103 of JAVTVX010000001.1, forward strand.
CAGAGACAGAGAATGAATCAATAAAACATATAACTACGATGATCAACAAGTATGCGAACCTTTAAGCATCAGAAGTAGCACCACAGAGTTTGCGGCACATGTAATATCCACTGTTCCAGGAAGTAGTTGATGCAGTGATAGAATTAACAAGGACAGTCAAAATGCAGAGATAGAATCAACCCCACCTTAGATTTCCTAAAAGAAGCCTCAATATTTGCAATGATTGTTCTCCTAAATGAAAATTCAGAGTATGTTATATAAACAAAAGGCAATTCAGGAAGCCTCAATATGTCCTAAATGAAAAGGTTCCCTACAACATAACCCCAGAAAAAGAGCAAAGGCATCCACCATGATGAAAAGATGAAAAAATTCAGAGCATGTTCTATTAATTTATAGCACAAAATTCCTTCCATCACTATATAAAAGTGACAGGGATCTTACAGTGATGCAAAGGCATTTACTATATTTTGTAATATTTTTCCAAATTAATCTCCCACCTAGTTAAACACAATATAAGAATTGCACTAGAGAGAAATATGAGAATATAAGTTTAAAACCCTAAAATTATCCAAATCCAAAGAGAGAAATTTAAAAAATCTTTTTTTTTTTTTTTTTTTTTGGTTGTAGAAATTTGAAAAATCTGATAATATAAATTTAAAACCCTAAATCTAAGAATTGCAATAGAGAAAGAAAGTGAGAGAGAGAGACAGAATGAGATGAAAGGGCTTTACCTTAGGCTTCACAGATTCAGAGTCATTGGAGAATTTTTCAGAATAGGGGTGGATTTGGAGAGAGGTCACGAGTGGAGATGGGACATCGAAGACGAAGAGAGAACAAAAGCCAAAAAGCAGAAGATGAGATCTTTTTTTCTTATTTTTCAATTTTACTCCTAAATTAAAATTAGTTTAAAATTGAAAGTGGAGTTGAAATGGTTCTTAAACTTTAAAAACAAAACCTGCGGATCACACAGATTAAGGGTCGACCAACATTGACCCATGAGTTTGTTATAAACGGTTCAACTTATGAATCAACTAATAAAATGTACAAGCTGAGGGTTGACCCGGTTGGATTGGCAAGTTGGTCCGGATTTAAAATCTATGTCTAAAACCAAAGGCCTTTCAATTATAAACCAAAACAACAAAGGCAAAACTTAAAAAGAACAAAACTTGGGTTTGTTCCCATGTGAAGTAAAGTTTAGCCTTGGTCACCAATCATAGTAGAATTTATAGTTTTAATCCAAGTACCTTAAATGTATTTTTTAAGTGACCGTCATAGAGGTCATGTTTGCCCACATTGTGGAACCTTTGAGGGAATTGAACCAATGCTAACGTTGGAGATATTTTGGGATCAAGATGGAAGCACGTGGCCCTACAGGCCGAACTCTGCCGTTGCAGTACCTCTCAAAGTCCAACACCAGTATATAAGGGGAGTTGCTTTTCACTGCAGATACGCGAAGCTGCATTCAACATTGCACCATGTTAAGTCTTTCTAGTTCAATTAAGAAAATTATTATTTTGTCAAGGTAAAAATATTTTATACAATAATAAAAAATAAATGCCTAAAAAAGATTTATTCGATAATAACTTCTCATATCTGTCATAAAAAGTGTCCAGGATCATTCTACAGGTGAAAACAACACATTCCTTTCCATACTGTGTGGGTGTGCGCGTGTGTTTTATGTGTGTGTGTGAGAGAGAGAGCTTACAAGGACATTAGGAGCTCCGGCCTTGGAATGGTGTGGATGAGAAGGTTTTTTCTCCCAAGCAACATATACAAGAAGTGGCATCTTAACTTGGTCCACAGCTGCTGCTGCTGCGTCAAAAAATTTATCACCTATCACATGCGAAAAACAATTCCTGAAGTTGAACGATTTCAAAGATTGAACAGAAAAATGGAACTTGTATCAACACGCATCTTAAGTAGGCCCAAATCCATAACAGCAACAATTACTTTTTACCACAAAAATTTACAGATGAATAATAAAATATGTCATTTTAATTTAAATTAAATCTCTAAGTTTTTCTTAAATATTTTGTAATATTATTCTGTTGATTCCTAAATCAATGGGTCAGGGTCAGCAACACTTATGATTTGTTATTCCTCGCCAATCATTGTGCCATCCCTTAAATGGGCAATCTAGAAAACTCAAATAGTGTGTGTTATATTTTTAAAATGATCCCATGGGGTTATATAGACCCCAAGAGAGCCTGAAAAACATACTAAATTACCATATGTGAAATTATTGTATCATTTTCCAATGGTTATCTTCTAAATACAAAATAACTTTTCGTTTTCTATTTTTTTTTGTTCGCAATGAACTGTTTGATTATCTCTTTATTATCTCATCTATACTCCTATTTATATATCATTACTTTGAGTGATCATTCATACTCAAAAACACTAAATACATTTTTGTATTATTTGTGTTTCTCATGTGACAATTACAATTGAGTTCATTCACCAACAATGAATGGGTGTGACCAAAGTGTGAATGAGATATGCATGGAGAAAGTGGCCTGGGAACGGGCTATTGTTGGGGAGAAGCTATAGGTTGAAGCTCCAAGAAAGAAGTATGCATTTCGAATACTCTTTTGCAAAGAGCATGTCTATTAGCAAGTTAAAACTCCTTCAGAGGGCAAAAGTTTGTTGGCAGCATGGCGTTCCAAACAGGTTTCGACAAGAAGTCTATCCTTCACCCATTCTCAAACAGAATAGCAATTGTCTATGACCTTAAAGCAATCAAATTTGAAACTTTAAAAGCCACCTCACCTATCATCCCTCAGTTCATCTGAACCTCATGTGAAAACCCCCGCGCCCACGGGGCGGGGGGGGGGGAGGGGGGAGAGAAACCACATCTATTCCCAATGTTAGGCATGCCTGAGAAGGATCATCTCCAATTATTACCAGTAATGAAACGCAAGTAGGAACCTGAAGAGAGCCTCTGTATTTTGCAATATTAAGAGCTAGTAGAACCTAGATTTCAAAAGGGGCAAGATCACACCATCTAATTAGTTTTATTATTTTATATTGTTTCCAACTTTTCCAACATGGTATCAAAAAATGTTAATCTATCTTTTATATTCAGTATATCTTTTATCATTCGCTATTATAAATCCGTGTAAAAATGGCAAATTGCAGCAACATTTCCTCAAAAGGCCAATAGAACGAAGTCATTTCCTAAATTGTCTAGGACAGTGCGTAACACCAAAAAAAAAAAAAAAAAAAAAAAAAACCCAACTCTCTCTCTCTCTCTCTCTCTCTCTCCCTCTTTCCCTCTCTCCCTCTCTCTTTTTTTCTCTCTTTCTCTTCTCTTCCACCGCCGCTCTTCTCCTCCGCCGCAACCTCTCCCCTTCCGCCACCCACCACCGCTGCTCCTCCTTCCTTCTCGCGAGCGCGCCATAACCACCTCGCCTTCCTCCCGTGAGCGCTACCCCTCCGTGAGCACGACTGCAATTCCTTCACCACAGCGCGATCTCACCTGCGTGAACCCGAGCGCTCCCTTGCGCGACCTCCTTGCCGCAGGCGCCGCCCTCCCGCAAACATGCCACTGCACGATCGCCACTGCGCAGATCCTCCCTCCACGGGAGCGCTGCCTCCTCGAGCCAGCGCGCGACCCCTGCACAAGCTAGCGCAACCCCAGCGCGACCCTCTGTTTGAGCACAGCGCGCTCCAGCACGACCCACTGCTGACCCACGAGCCCACTGCGGCCCGCGAAGCCCGCTGTGGCCAGCAAGCCGGGCTGAGAGCTCTCAAGCTCACCAGCGGGCCAGCCCGCTAGCCCACCAACCCGCGAGCCCGTGACGGCCCTCGAGCCCACGACCGGCTTTCCCCTTCGAGAGCTCACCTGTATCTTCTGTACTGCAGGTAACGACTATAATTAGTTGAAATTCTAGAATTTGATATTAGAAATTTAGTTGTTGCTAATATATTTAAAATTTGGAAATATTACAGGTTTTAAACCAATCTGATGGGTGAACGACAGTTAGATCTGAAACCCGAGAAACCCTAGGTGAGAAAAACGCACTCATTTCGAATAAATTTTATTGATAAAATCCCTTATTAGGGTTTTATTTAATATAAAATTTAATAATTTGATTAGATTTGTCTTGTAAAGACTCGTTGAAAAATAGGGAGTGACCACTCTCCCTAAATATGTGAGTGGAACCCTAATCTCTTGCATAAAATAGTAAAATGTGTTTTCTGTCGTATTTTCGATAAAACATGCTTTTGAGATGCATTGATTTGACGTATAATATTAAATTTCAAATCTATTTTGTGATTATTGAAATATCTTGAATTATGTTTACGATGACTATACATCCATGGTTTGAAATGAAACAAAATTTGTGTCATTACTTGAAAATTGATAATTTTCTTTTCTACCGTTGCATTGATATGCTGTTTTGAAATAAATTGATGAAACGTATTGGCACGCAAATTTGAAATGTTTTGATGAACTATGTGGATCGGATGCCCACTAGTTATGCAATAATATGATTTTACTTATGGGATGTTGTGCCCTTGTGATACTATAATAATGATATTGATGATTTCGTAGCTACGAAGGGCGTTTGTAGAGGCACAGGTTGCCCGGATACGTTTCTGCAGGAGGTATCCGCAAACGTTATTTATTATAAGGGCTATAGGCACAGTCGGTTGAACCCACGTAGGGGGAGGACGTGTGTAACGCCATCGTCTAGTACTAGGCGGGGTCCTATACACGATGATGAGTTAGGCCCAACGAACTCATGGGCGAACTCATGGCTAACGTCGGGGTAGAGAGTATTTTAAAGTCTATGCATAATAAAATCCCCGATGCCCCTGTTCTTAGTCACGGTTGACCTTTGTCAGAATCATTTTTGGCTCGCTCTAATATTACTTGATTTTAAATGGATGCATATATGTTTGTTATCATGTGATTGATTAAATGATTTCAAATTGCTAAACATATCTTATTTTACTGCGAAATGTAAATTTTTGTTTCAAATGATATTATTTAACACTCCAATAGTTCATACATACTATTTATATTTGATATGACCCCCCTCACTCACCGGATATCTTCCCATAATATTCACCCCTCTCTTTTCCCTCAGACAGATTTATTGTGATAGAATGACATTATAGACTCTAGGGCGGATTTGGTATTCACGACTGTGAAATTTACTTCAAATAGAAATATGAAATTTTTATTTTATTTCGACCCTGCGAGATCTTGACATTTAGGTCTGTAGGACCGTGTATATTATGCGATAACTGTATAACTTATGAGCAGTTGTGTACATAACTCTTGTTTTGGTTCATTTTACTCGCATTGAGGTATCTGTAAGCGTTTTAAACTTTTTACTTGGGAAATGTGTTGTACATTGTATAAACTTAGATCCGCTCGGTGTAACAACTGCTCATGCTATAGTTGGGCATGACAGTAGAGATTTGTGGATAGGATTGTTGAAAATTGTAAAGCCTTGCGCTGTTCTAGATGTTTGGAGATGGAGTTTGTTGATTTTGATGAGGCCAAGATGGTTTTTTGTTTAAATTACAAGTTGATTTTGCATATATAGGTTTAATTGTATATGGGAAACTTCCGATTTACGGGGAGATTTTGTCCGATTTTCTGTAAAAATACATCCGATATTCAGAACAACGGACGGCTGCTCACGTTCCCTGTTCGGGGCGTGACACAGTGTCTAGACACTTGCTAGACCCCTTTTTAATACATCAAAATGACTCGTCCTAAAACAAAGAAAATCAAGGAATACAACGAAGAAGCTAGGACAACAGAAGGTGGAATCTGACCCTTGTCCTTCCATACCAATATCCCTTCAATTCTAGGATAACAAATGACCAATATGAAAACTGAAAGACAAAGATGTCCAAACATGTCCTCCCAATTTCCTGCAACAATTAATCTTGTAAGCCCGCCAAGGAAGGAGATAATGTTCAGAATTGTGAGAGTGACCAATGGAACACGGAACATGTTTGATGTCTGGCGAAAAGACCCCTTTGCTATAGCTTAATTTGCTTACTGTCGGAGCCTTTATCTGTTAGTGCAAAATTAGATTTTCTCATGCCAATTCTTCATAATAGCCTCCAAGAATCCATAAATGTAACTAGCAACTGCATTGAATATGAAAATCCTTTCCTCATTTATCCATGTGTGAATTGACCCTCCAGATAAGAGGACTTCAATCAAATCTCCAAGGGGCCATGATAACGAAAGGGAGGTAAAGATAATTGAGGCCAAAAGTTGTATCGCTTCCTGCAATGCATTTGAAGAGTCCTCATCACGGGGTGGAACTATGGTCACGGTCACGGCCGCGGAGCAAGTTGATGAACTTGTTTGAAGCTCCAAAATGATTTTTCAGCTCCGAGAGATCAAAATGGTTGAAGTTGAAAAAAAAATGTATCAATTTGGGGCAAAGCATAACATAATGAAAAATATGATTTACCAGAATATGTTCCAAATGATACTTGAGTTCACGTTGTAGGTTTCTAAGACAAGGTAAAAGTAAATATAAAAAATAACAATAATACTATTTATCAATGGTAAGTGACTTTAGTTTGAACTCATCAGGAACTGCCATAAAATCTCTTTGGAAAAATGTTCAAACATTTTTCATGTTCTGAACATACCTTGGTTCTTGGAATTCCCCAACAATGCCTTCCTTTTAATGTCTCAACATGTTCCGGTCAACATGGGGCCTTGAAGCCCATCCATTCCAGGAAAGAATGTCTAAAAGTAAAGGTGACTCAATTATATATCAGTATCCATCACTAAAATTTAACCATAAATATAAGAATTCATCACTTATATCTATGGATTCTGAATTCTATCATTAAGTTAATGATGAAATCTTATATTCATCGTTAATTTTAATGATAAATATTGATATGTTTACTAATTCTATAATAAAATCTTAAAAAATATACAGATTCTGATTGAGATCTACGTAAACAATAAATAGCTTTTGATGCGAGAAATAGTTCGGCATATTTCTTGTAACATTTACTCCTTAGTCCATGTTTTCTATGGCTTCAAATCCGGGGTCTGATCTCACTGTCGCACCCACCAATTTTTTTCCTAAGCCTTACAAATGCCAATATTATTCAAATATTATAAGTCTTATTTTATTTATTGTATAGACGTGGTACTTCTAATTTTATTTATAAATAATTATAATCTCAACACATCTTCTTTTGACTTCATATATCACAAGTGACTTCATTTTATTTAATTTTTAAATAATATGATAATTTCTCTGCTCTACTTCAAGTTTTGATTTAAATAATATGATACTTTCTCTACTTTATTTCAAGTTTTGATTTAAAATAAACTATTAATTAGACGGCATGCATGCGAGGGAAAAAAAGTAATTAAAATTAATTGTAGAAGATTAAAAGGGTAAAACTTAACGAATATAATTTATTTTTGGTACTTTGCCTTAAACTAAAGAAAATAACATTCTATAACAAAACTGATGGCAAGAGAGGCAATGTCTATGTCCTGATTCATTTACTTACTTTTCTAAATTCAAATACTAAACCTAAAAAGGATAAATAGATTTGCAAAAGTACCGAATAATTTCTCAAACAATAGCAGAATTATCGAATTTTGAAAATAAAAATTATCGAAATTTTGAAAATGAAAAAAATGAAAAAAAAAAGAGAGAAAAAGAACGGCCGAAGAAAGCATAGCATCAATAAATTACCAATATGATGTCCATGTGTGCTCCTTCCTCTTCCCTTTTTCCTTTGAAAAGCCATGAAAAATCTGAAAGTTACAATTTCTCTCAGAAAATAGGTGCTCCTCCATTTTGCGATTATTTTGAGAAAAATAAAGACGTTGGATTTATATGCACATACACATGCGGAAGCGTGCAAAATATTTCGGAATCATAAAAGAATAGGATTTTCGGGCATACCTCAAAAGTAGATCGCAAAATCTGGGAACCACGAATCTCGATCAATTGACCTCGCAGTCGGGATGATAACCACAAAAGATGAGCTATCACCGCAGCACCATGACCCCTCAATCGAATCCGGTGACAAATTCTCTTCGCAGAATTTTTCCCTCTTTCTCTCAATTGTCTCCTCACAATTTTTGCAATGGTTGTGTGTTCTAGGGTTTTGCCCCTAGTTTCCATATGTCTCCATCACCACAAATGGTAGGGAATTCAAATCCCATAAGTTACCATTTGTGCATATGGAAAGTGGGATATTTCATTTTTCCAAATAAGGAAAGATGCCCCACGTGGGCATTCATTCCTTCATCTCCCACTTGCACACGAGGGCATTTTCATCCATCACGAGATCACAGCTCATGCGATCTCCTGTATCACCCTTCTGGATTTTCATACTAGATTGGGTGTCGTGCGACTGGCGAGTACACCTGCAAATAAAGACTTCTCGATACACCTGTTAGGATGTTCGAGGAGTCGTCGTTAATAATAAAACATCTCGCTGTACCCCAGACTCATCACATTTACATCCTTCGAGTCACTTTCCTCATCGAAAGTCATCCCCAATATATCCTCGAATGTGTATTCACTATTACGTTTTTATCCCAACGTGGATATACGTAACAGACCGGTCGGTGAATACTACACAACGATGTAATGTAGATTAGTCTTCCTTTCCCAAACTCGAATCCATCGATCTCAATTCAGCTGCTTTCCTAGACCTGCCCCTTAGACCTCAATTTATCTTCCGGGCCATAGGTAAACAGACTAAAGTAACAAACACTGAATCAAGACTTCTAGACACAGTCGAAAGTAAAATAAGGGTACATGAGATCCCACCCAATGGATTTCGGGTCTCACACAGTGGGAACGGGGATCATGAATAGATCATCGTCTCATATAATTGCTCCCACTATCCCTAGTCGTCATCACACGCGGTATGAAACGCGCGCCACAGTGTTAATCCCTTATTTCTCAAAAGGGCATATGTCAGATTTCTTAACACTGTGCAGATACGGGACTCAGTCTACACATAAGACTCTACCCAGAGATCTCAGAGAGAGTGTCTCAGAGACAATATCACTATCGCAGGTGATTTCTGAAATCTCAAATCTGGCTACTCACAGGCAACATGGATGTGGGTATTTCCATGTCGGTCATATCCCAAATGACCTCATCCTGAACACGTATCAGGGCGACTTTTGTTCTAGTTGGGCCACTCTCAATGCCTCTTACGACTAGAAACTGTCTCATCTCCACTCACTCAGAGTTGGAGGTGGTCGTTCGTGTGAGAGAGTCGACCTCACCTGCCTGACATATATTTTATCACATCAAATATACATGATATAAATAAGTGCATTATTTAAGAAAATATAAATGTGACTGAATAATGCACAAAATCATATATATAAAAATATAATAAGCATCACATCGTCAGTTTAGTACAATGAGAAAAATCAAAATATTCCCAAACCCAATGACTCTCTATGTGCTATAAATGAGTCTCTAGTGATTGGTTTGGTGAAGGGGTCAGCCACCATGCAATGTGTCGAGATGTACTTGACGGTCACTTCACCCTTCTCGATGATGTCTCTAACAAAATTATATCTGGTGTCTATGTGTTTGGTCCTACTATGATACTTAGGGTCTCGAGTATAGGCGATAGCAGCCTGATTATCACAGTAAATCATCACTGGCCTCCCACTATCAGCCACAACCCCTAAGTCATCTAATAGTCTTCGGAGCCAAACACTCTCCTGAACTGCGACTGAGCAAGCCACGAACTCAGCCTCCATCGTAGATAAAGCTACACAGGTCTGCTTCTTGCTGCTCCAAGAAATGGCACCGCCATTGAGCAAGAAGGCAAAACCTGATGTCGATTTGCGCTTATCCAGATTACCGCCCCAGTCGGCGTCTGAATATCCTATGAGGCGCAAATCCCCTCTCCCATAACACAAGGAGTAGCTCGCAGTTCCCTTGAGATATCGAAAAATCCTTTTCACTGCTCTCCAATGACCCCTTCCAGGATTTGATTGATATCTACTCACCAGACCGACTGCGTAACATATGTCTGGTCGTGTACACAACATCGCATACATTAGACTTCCCACTGCGCTGGAATAAGGGATTTTACGCATCTCCCTTATATCTTCCTGAGTTTTCGGGCACATCTCAAGACTCAGACCATCACACTTGGCGATTGGAGTATCAATGGGATTACAATCACTCATCCCAAAGCGCTCGAGAATTTTCTTAATGTAGGTCTCTTGTGTAAGAGCCAACATTCTTCTCGATCGATCTCTCTGGATCTTAACTCCAAGGATGAACTCAGCTTCACCCATGTCGATCATGTCGAAGCTCAATGACAACCAAGCCTTGATCGTCATCATATACTGAATGTTGTTCCCAGCCAACAGTATATCGTCCACATACAGGGACAGAATCATAAAAGAGTTATCAGATCGTATCATGTAAACACAATGATCCTCCTCGATCATTGTAAAACCATAAGATATCACCTCCTCGTGGAATCTTAGGTACCACCGCCTGGATGATTGCTTTAGGCCATATATCGACTTCCGAAGTCGACAGACCTTGTCCTCATGACCTACTAGAACGAACCCAGAGGGCTGCTCCATGTAGATCTCCTCATCCAGATTTCCATTAAGGAAAGCGGTTTTTACATCCATCTGATGCAACTCTAGATCCATGCTCGCGACAATCGCCAAGAGTAGACGGATCGATGTAAATTTGACTACGGGGGAGAAAGTCTCCTCGTAATCAATGCCCTTTGTCTGTGTGTAACCCTTGGCTACTAGACGGGCTTTGTATCTTTCCACCGATCCGTCGGCCTTTCTCTTGATTTTGAGAACCCACTTGTTCCCTATGGCCCTTCTATCCTCAGGTAGGTCAACTAGGTCCCAGACCCCGTTGACCCTCATTGATTCCATCTCCTCTTTCATGGCCTCTAGCCATTGGTCCTTCATAGAACTCTCGAGAGCCTTCTCAAAGGTTTGAGGTTCTTCATCATCCTCAGGAGTCACGATGAGGATCTCATCCTCTATCGGAAAATGACGTCGGGGTACATGTCCCCGACTACTCCTACGAGGAGGAGGAGCCTCCTCACCTCGAGATGGGTCACTCCCACTAGGAACAAGATCCTTTTCAGGCTCTTGGGTCCCTCCTCTGGGCTCAGTTGAGCCGTCAGACTCACCCATCTCATAAAAGGTGAAATCCTGGTCGATTTCGCCTCTCTTAGGGAAATCATTTTCCAGGAACGTAGCATTACGAGATTCGATCTCGGAGACCGTGCCATCCGTACGTTCACCTAGGAACACATGTCCCTTAGAATGTTCAGAGTACCTTACAAAGATACATTTCTTTCCTCGTGGGCCTAACTTGCCGTGTGGGTGCGAGGAATCGTGAACGTATGCGGCACAACCCCATGGTCTCAAATGGCTAAGGTCAGGCTGCCTCCCTGTCCAAAGCTCGTATGGGGTACTGACTACGGACTTGGTTGGAACACGGTTAAGAACGTAGGCGGCAGTCAACAATGCGTCTCCCCAATGGGAGATAGCCAAATTGGCCTGCGCCATCATCGATCTTACCATCTCCAACAAAGTCCTATTCCTTCTCTCAGCTACCCCGTTCTGCTGGGGAGTAGCAGGAATAGTCAACTGTCTCGTAATGCCTTTCTCGAAACAGAGCTCTTTAAACTCCTCAGACAAGTACTCGCGTCCTCTATCGGTTCTGAGAGTTTTAATTCTCAAGTCTAACTGGTTTTCTACCTCGCTGATATACCTCCTGAAGCAATTTAATGCCTCAGACTTGTGCGAGATAAGGAAGACGTAACCGAAACGCGTGTAATCATCTATAAACGTAATGAAATACGTGGCTCCGTTTCGGGCTCTCACATTCATAAGTCCACAAATATCGGAGTGGATCAATTGCAATGGGGTCCCAGCCCTCATTGCTTTTCCAAATGGTTTCCTCGTCGCTTTGCCTGCTAGGCAAAACTCACATAAGGGCAACTCGATCCGGGTTAGCGGGCCCAACAAGCCACTCGTAGCTAACCGGTTCATTCTCTCTTGCCCTATGTGGCCAAGTCTACTATGCCAAATAGAAACATCATCAACTACGCTATCAGATGTATACGCAATAGAAGACAAATCAGAAATTTTATTAAAGGAAACCAAATCCAACGCATAAAGTCCATCATGGACTAAACCAGTACATAAAACAGAGTTATCGTAAATGACAGAAACACTCAAATTTCTGAAAATGACAGAGTATCCTAAACGATCTAAACAAAGGACAGAAATGAGATTCCGCCGAATCTCGGGAGCATACAGCACATGATGCAGGTATAGGACTTGGTTACTTGGCAGCATCAGCTTGCATGTACCAATCCCCTTCACAACCACAAATGCTCCATTCCCCACGTACAGCCTCCTCGCTTGGGGACTCAATCGGTGGAACTCCACATATGCGCTCCTATCTCGAGCTACATGGTCGGTGGCTCCTGAGTCTACAATCCACAAAGGAGAAGAGTTAGTAAGCATCACAGTGGATGAAACATAACTCATACCATGTAAAGAAGAAGGACATACCTTTCGCTCGCCACACTCGCGAGCGAAATGCCCAGATTTGCCACAAACGTAGCATCGGACTTTGCTCTTGTCGAGCTCCTTCTTCTTACGTGTCTGCCCTCTATCAACGGTTTTTGCTGATGGCTTCCTCTTAGCCTGGCTAGGTTTCTTGTCATATTTGCGCCATTTGCGCTTGACGCCTTTGGAGCCCTTACTCGACTCCGCCACATAGGCATGACCAGAAACCGACCTAGCCACCTCCTGGCGCTCCTCCTCGAGCTCACAATGCCTACGCACGTCCATGAAAGTACGAATACTTTCAGTGTGCGTGAGGTAGGTCTTTACTACATCCCAGGAGTCAGGCAAGGACTGGATTACTCCCAGTACCTGAAGCTCATCAGACATTGGCTCCCCCATGTTCTTTAGAGAAGCGATCATACTTGACATATGCATTAAATGCTGTTTCATGCTATGATCGGGTCTCTTCTTATAGGTGATAAACCTATAAGTCAGCATCCTCAGCTTAGAAGCTGACCGGGACCCAAGGTGCTCTCTCAGAGCACTCCAAACCGACATCGCAGTAGGATACTGCTCGTACACTGGAATCAGATCATCGTGCATGCTGCTAAGGAGGATGACCCTAGCTTGGCCATCCTTCTTCTTCCATGCACGATACGCTTCCTCATCCAGTTTCGCCTGAGGCGTATCACCCACCCCGGGGTCTGTCATCTCGTGTAATAGAACCTCCGCTAGGTCCTGCTCCTCGAAGACAAATTGAACTTTACGGTGCCAAATCTCATAATTGTCACCGTTCAACTTGTCTCCCTTAACGAGATCAAGTACGATACTCTTTGTCGCAGCCATTGTCTCTGTCACACAGAAAGAAAGAGACGTTAGTGACTAATAATGCTTATTTTCACAATTTCGTACACCCTACGAATTAACAATCCAAAATGAATCGAGTATTGACCCCAAAGTGAGCATATGAGTCAACGGACACCATACACCACAACCCGGGATCTCATCTCATCATTCGGACTTTAATTCGGTGCACAAAATCCCACAAATAGTCACAAATATGCACATAGGACCCCAAAAAATTGAAAAAATCAATTTTGGACGACCTGACGCGCCGCCGGGGGTTCCCCACGCGCCGCCGCTCGCCGGCGGTGCACTCCACGCGCCGCCACGCGCCGCCACGCGCCTCCACGCGCCGGCGGCAGCCTGCTGCACGCGCCAGACGCGCGGCGCGCTACCACGCGCCACGCGCGGCCCGGCTCACGCGCGCCCAGTCGCGGCGCGTGGCTCACGCGCCTCACGCGCTGAGCCGCCCCTGAGCCGGGTCAAACCGGGTCGGTCAACGGGTCAGGGTTGACCCGATCCACCCGGTCAACGGCCCGCGGTCTGACCCGGTCGGGTCGGTAGCGGGTCGGTAGCGGGTCGGTCTGGGTCAGGATCCGACCCGCCCCCGCACGGCCATCCCGCTTCACGCGCCTGCTGGACGCGCCCTCTGGCGCGTGCTCGTCACGCGCCCGCGGGTCTGGACTTCTTCTTCTTCGCCCGACGGGTCCTGCAACGGGTTTTTCGACCCGATTTTCCGAAAACCCATTTCCGGCTAATTTTTTTACGACGGTTTCTGTCGGAAAATATATTTGGACTTCCCAAAAATATTTCGAACTCATTTTCTGAATGATTCAAGCCCTAAACACGGCGAATCATATATCCAAATTTTGGCCCTCCGCGGCCTCGCCGGAAATCCCAGTTTCCGGCAGCCAATCAATGCAAAATGCATGTCAAAACGTAGATCCATGCACATGGAACACTAATATGCCATTTATTTAGATAAACAATCCCTCTACATGGATAGATCTAGGTTTTTAAGTTTTGGGCACCCTTAGGGCCGAAAACTTCAACTTTAATTTTAATGGCTTAAACATGCTCCAAAAATTCAGAAAAAATTATATTTGAGATCTACGTGACTTGGGTAACGTCACGGTATATTCGGATTCACGAAACTCATCCGTGATCCGAAACCCCTTTTTGCAACCCCATATTTTTATACCCAAAAAATATTCCGAAAATAATTTTAATAAATCCAACCCTACGCTCTGATACCAATGTTGGATTTATATGCACATACACATGCGGAAGCGTGCAAAATATTTCGGAATCATAAAAGAATAGGATTTTCGGGCATACCTCAAAAGTAGATCGCAAAATCTGGGAACCACGAATCTCGATCAATTGACCTCGCAGTCGGGATGATAACCACAAAAGATGAGCTATCACCGCAGCACCACGACCCCTCAATCGAATCCGGTGACAAATTCTCTTCGCAGAATTTTTCCCTCTTTCTCTCAATTGTCTCCTCACAATTTTTGCAATGGTTGTGTGTCCTAGGGTTTTGCCCCTAGTTTCCATATGTCTCCATCACCACAAATGGTAGGGAATTCAAATCCCATAAGTTACCATTTGTGCATATGGAAAGTGGGATATTTCATTTTTCCAAATAAGGAAAGATGCCCCACGTGGGCATTCATTCCTTCAAAAGACGTCAAGACCCAATCCCCCTTTCTCACTTACTCTCTCTCCTATCTCGCCACGCTTATTCTGCCTCCTCCACACTCACTCTCTCCCTCTCTCTCTCTCTCTCTCCAATCTTCGTCTTCCTTTCGATCATCATCCATGATTCGAGTTTTTCTGAAGCACAAGGGCATGTCGGAGGCTGGAATTGAGACCTAGAACAGCCGTATTTCATCTCTTCTGGGCTAGGGATCGGTTCGTGCGCCCTTTGAAATCTGTTTGATTCTTTATTGGTTTTTAAAATCTCTTCCAAGCCCAAGCATTTTCGAAACATTTGCCATATTTTAGAAGTATCACAGTGGTTCGATTTAGTTGCAAACACCGGGAAGTGTCGAGCTACCCTAGATGAGTGGGTACTCTACTCCTTTCGACTTTCCCTTGATTTCTTGTTGTTTTTAGTGTGAGAAACCATGTGGATGATGACCCACCTTACTGGTTTCGAATGAGTTAGCTTTCCCCTTAAGTTGTGATGTTGTGTGCTCTAGTTGACTTGAGAAGCTTGTTCTATGCAAAGCTAAGGCAAGTGCTCCTTTTTACTATCATGCCTATGTTACTTTTAAGATATTGAATGAACTTTGACATGTCTTAGTAGCTATGTGAGCTGATAGATGATAAATATGGCACGGTTGATACGTAATCTGTGACTAAAACATATCAGTATGAGGTATATGATGTCACATAAAGTTTTGCTTGGTTTGGGGCTTGAATTGAGATGCTTGGATGATGAATTGGCACGTTCTGCTTGCTAGCTGCATTATTTCTTAAGAAATGAAATATTTAGAATCTTGTGACTAGAGTTTAAGATCATAGGCTTGTGTATGTTTATATATTGTGTTCAAGTGGTGCTGAAACCTTATTTTCAACATGCATAATCAAGGAAATGCATTATTGAGATCCTAGGATTGTGACCAAATTGGGCAAATTTTATTTAGGATTGTGACTTGGACTAATTAAAAGTTGCCACGTCACTGAGGGTGATCAAAATTATTTAATTTAATTGAAGTTTGACCGATTGGACAAACATTGAGACTTTTACTGATGCTATCAGTGTTGGTTGGCTGTAACATGTTTGGTGCAAGGATTCTCCATTTGAGTCAATTGTCAAAATTGGAAACTGTAATTTTAACTAATCCGATGATCAATCTTGAAATGTGCGCCTACAGATGTGTATGTCAAATTACAAGAATTGTAGCCACTTTTGAACATGTTCATTTGTTACATGCCTTGTTTCAGCATGCAGAAAATATCCAGCAGGCCAAAAGCAAAAAAACAAAAAAAAAAGTCATACTATGGACAGTAAAGCTCTTTGTTTTCGGGAGTGGCATTGCAAGATGTATTTATCTCTGTTCTAGCGCCATCCATGTGTGAAATTTGGAGCCAGGGGATGGCAGTGACCATCACCCACTTTCAGCTTGAAAGAACACTTTTAATTGAAAAGAATGGCGTCAATCTCTTTTTATTTCACACATATTTGTTTTTTCACCTGCCCAACTAGCATTTCCTTTGGAGCTTCGTTCTAGCTTGAATAATTGTTGAGACATGACTACTCTTGGAGCTTTTAACATCTTGTATTTGCTTATACATGCTTTCTATGTTCAATAAGAAAGAATCTATTGTTTTGGTCAATGTAGGTCATTATAGGTTCATACCAAAATCTTGCTCTCTTAAACGTGGTTCTTCCCTCACACCAGAATTCTTGAGCACACGAATGCTCTACCTAGTGCTCGTCATGTTTCAAGTGTCCTTCTATACGGTGACACATAAAAATAACTCTTCCAATCATCTACACTATCTTTTTCAATCATCTCCCTAATACTCCTCCCACATTCCTCTGCTTCGACTATCCCCTTTTTTGTAAGCCCAATCTTTGGATCAGCAATCCTGGTATAAACAGTCTTATCAACATTACCTTCGCTTTCTTCATGTCGATTTAGAATTATCATTCGAGGCCTTGGTGGCAGGGTTGGAACTGACTTAATAACAGAATTCTTCTCTTCAAAACTTACTGACCCATTACTTGTAGTTTTGACAGTCACTTTTTGAAAACCAAGCATGTCCTTGCAGCATTTTATGCAGTTAAAAGTAAGCAGTTTCTGTTTCTGGTATGTAACTGGGAGAGATTTGGACAGGGACCATGCAAGAGGGAGGGTTGCCATTGCTTTAAAATTTTATAAAATTGGCAGAAAATTAGTGAGAGTTGTCTTTTAAGTCATTATCTCTGTATACCGATGACGGAGATCCCAACCAAGTGTTTGGTGTAGGTGGCCTTGTGTGCTAACAAAGAGCTGCCCCAGCTTAGCAATAAGTAATGCAATATGTAGTCAAGGTCTGGATGCAGAATTTCTTGTCTTTTAATTGTGGTGTGCGGCTAGAATTTTATTTGATGGGGCTGTCGAGCAAATTGAAATGGGGACCATCTGTAGTCTTGTTGAAGTTTATGATGAATTCAATGTCTTATGCATGTGGAGATGAGTTTGAATATTCGAATTTCATTCATGGTCTTCAAATGTATCTCTTAATGGCGGACTAGAGTTGTGCAGAAGTGTCCTCTCGAGTGGGACATTTGTCAACTTGGCTGCTTAATTCTCTGGACCAAAGAATTGGCTATTTGCATGGCTTAATAGTCTTAGGTTGTTATGGTGATATGACTTGATGAAGAACACAAACATGTTATTTGTGTACCTTCCTTATATGAGAAATTGTTGACCGAAAGAATCTAAAAACTCATTAGCTATGAATGTTCGAGTACTTTATGTTGAGGGTTAGTAGAGATTCTCTAATAATATAAGCTCATTATTGAAACCTGAGTAACAAGGACAGTGTGAGGGTATAATCTGAACCAAAGGTGACTGACCAAATGGCATCCATTTGAATATCTCATGTTTCCACCATAGGATTTTAATCATGGTTTTAGAGGGAGTTGTTTCATTTCTTTAAGAAATGCAGAGTGGGAATCTATGTACCTGAATAATGTCCATTAAGATTATGTCAAATTTGAGACATGGTATTTTTTTTTTTTTAAAGAATGTTTTGTCCACCCTTTGTCTGCACTTCCTTATCATCATTATTATTTTTATTGTGAATGGGAGAGAGTTTAATAAGGGTATCAAATTTTTGTTTAAACTTATTGAACAAAAACACCATTAAGATACCCCCTTTTTTCAATTTTTTTTTTCTGATAAAATTCATAGAAAAATTTTCCATTTCTTTCACTGCTGTGTTGTTTTTAGCCAAATGCTTTATCTGTCACCATATGCATGGTACATTCCCTTCATTTCCAAATCATGTTAGATTATTTTAGATTTTATCCAATGCGACAAGAGAGACATTCAAAGGAAAGCCTGGACTTTCGAAGTTTTTGCATTTGTAACACTTTCCAGGCTTTTGTTTAGATGACTTTGTGGGAGCTGTTGGTCAATCTTAATCAATGAGGATATTGGGACATGGTCTTTTGGTAGTAATTCTACGTCATGATATATTGAGAAATATGAAATAAACATATCCGCCGCAGTTTCCCTGTGGCAGAAGCTAAGTATCAGATGAAGTGGTCACAATGAAATAACAAGCTAAATGCAGTCCAGGAGGAATATGGTTATATGGATTAAGTGAGACAACATGAAGATTTTTTATTTGATTGATGATATGACTTGAAAATAGTTGAATGGAGGCAATGTGCTCATGTAGCTGGTTTTGTAATCAGGGGAAACTGTTGTGTCTAGATATCTGCAGTTATGTTATTGGCTTCTTTTCTTCCATTAGTTAATCAGTGCTTAGAGGTGAGATTGTCTTGGTGTAATTTGTTGTGCTGACAACAAGAAACTATAATGGTTGTTTGTTCTGAGCAGACAAGTTACTTGTGTCAGGTTAAGAGTTGGCCTGAAACTTGCTTTGTTACCTGTTATTCAACTTGATGGACCTGGCTTTTATATTTTAACCATTTATGACTGTTTCCTAGATCCTTAGGAAACCATGTCTGCCATTTGGCCCATTACGGCCATCTTTCAAACTGCGACCTTTTCTTTTCTTTTTCATAAATAGATTCAGTTTTTCTGATTGGAGCTGATAAGGATACTTTGTTCCTCCATTCTTTGTTGTTTTGCACACATCCCATCTGCTAATTTACTTTCTGAAGCCATTTATCTATCAAAATCAGAACAAGGGCAGTGCATAATGTGAATTTCAATAGTCTTCTTTTTCTCCTGTGCAGTCTCTATGCTGCTTGATTGCTGTATCTTGTCTAGTTACAACATTCATATACTTTCAATGACTGAGTTACATTGTAACTGAAGTGGTTTGACTATCACCCTGGCCTTTGGTTTTGCTATTATCAATGTGTATTTTTGTGGATATTACTGCAGTTAAGATTGGCCAACCTGGACGAATGCCATTAGTGATCATCTCTTCAAGCTAAAAGTACTTCAGCAAGAGGTTATCAAATAACTCTGGTATGTGAACTTGGTGTTTCTATGTGCTCTTCGCCTTCTCCTTTGTTTTTCTCAGTTTAGGAATCGCACTAATTTTCAATTTATTTTCTCTAGAAATTCGAATAGCTCCAATTTAATATCATGGGATGGATATGCATTTAAATTCAATGATTATAATATTTGTTTCTTCATCAGCATTATGTATTTCAACAAGTAATTAAATCCAATTTAAATATCAACAAGTAAAAAGAAACATCAATGGATCAATCATTCATTAATGAGCCATGGTGCAATATGTATATGAACACTGCAGATGCTCTACACTGGACAGATGGGTATCTAGGTAGGCGTTTTTCCCTTTTTGTATAAAAAGAATTGAATTATAGGAAGAAGAAAGATGCAAGAAAATGCATAGGTTAAGAAATCTTTTATGACCTCGTAGATGTTTTAGTTTACCTACTCCATACAATTCACTTCTGGGGCCCATTGAAGCAGCAATATCCTTTTCTTGGTGAGCCAACAGGTTTCTCTCGGTCCTTGAGGAGCTTAAATCATTAAGAGCCTTATTCTTCCTTGTCATTCATATTGGAAATGGTCTTGAAAATAATGCAGGTAAAAGTCTGGATATTTGCTTTGTATCATTCTAGGTGTCAAAGAGGCAAGAGAAGACTTGCACAACTCAGGTCATGCGGCCATGCACCCTGTTCTCTGAACCTTTTTTCAATACCATTGATGTGGCAAAGAAAAAACCAGATTCAAAGAGAACTATATTTCATCATTAATTGCCCATTCTTGTTCTTCTATATTCCCGTTAAGATTGACAATTCAAAACAATTCTATAATTTAATGCATTTTTTAGCATTACACTTCACGGATCCAAAATCAATTATAACTGGTTTTAGAACATTTTGAATTCGTAATCAAGTCTACCTTAACCTACTAGGTGATGGTAACTTCCAATTTTCACGCCCATGCACTATTGCAGTATTTGTAAGTCCAGTTCATGCACTTTCTTTAAGCCTTTTCCCCTGTTCCATGTGGGCCATGGAATTGAGCAATGGGGTAATAGTTCTCCAAATACAAGATATAGTAACGTGTGAATAATTTTGAGTTTCTCCAAAATTTTGTGCAATTTGATTTATCTTCTCTTTCTCTCTCTAGTTGGTCGCCATCTTCTAATCGAAAGATCACGGCTTACCTGAAGTTGAAGCAGCTGAAACTTTGATTTCTCTCAAGGTAAGAGATTTCTTAGAAATTATTTCAATTATTCAATATCAACATGTTATTGATCGAGATGAGCAGTCCACATTTTCATTAGCTGTGAATTGATTACCGAAAACCTAAGTTCACGTGTAGTGCAGGGCTCAAACTCAAATTTTGTTTCCCATGGATGTTTTTTTTATTATTATTTAAAATATATCTCAAATAAATTGCTTTTGACTGAAGAAAAATTAATTATCCGACACAAAGAGTGTGAACAAGGTAATGAAAGTAAGCCCTTTCAAATGATTGACATGCTGAAATTTGTAGTCTACCATTTGAATACTTTGCTTGCTTTTTGTATATCATTGGTTTTCCTATTCTAATACTTTCTTTTTGTAGATCATTCGGGTCAGTTAGTTAGAGTGTTGGTGATATTATGTATGTTACAAAAGTTTGAATATGGTAAGCTTCTTACGACACTTTTTTATGTCTTCCTAAAACATGCAATTGTTTTCTTAATTTGTCTAACATTTATATTTGTCACTATAAACATGAAGGATACGTTTGAATTTCACAAAGACGATCTAGCACTTCTGCTTCCCCTTCGTCGTCCCCATCTCCCTCTGCTTCTGAATTTCCTTCAGCCTCATTTTCTGTTGCACCTTTAGTGCAACATGCAAATGTTGTGGGAGACATAGGCATAAAAAATACACGAAATATCATATCCGCATGTGGAGATTCGTAAGTTTTTAATTTTAAAATTTTATTTAATATGATTTTAGATAGATAGATATATATATATATATATATATATATATATATATATATATATGGTTCTTTTAATTATCTTATTTATTTATCATTACTTATTTATAAATTGTTTATATTTAGATTCTCAAATCTAGTATATGTGGTGTGTGTTCTCAATAAAATTGTTAATAACTATTGGGGGGATATAGATCAATTACACTAACACTCCAAATGAAACAAAAAGGTTATGGCGGAGAGAGTTTAAGGTAATTTTTGTTTTTCAATTGATACATCAATTAAAGTTAATATTTTAATAAAGTCAAATAAATTTTTATTTATTGCAGTGGAGGTTTAGTTGGAATGAATTGAAAGAGAATAAAATAAGAAAAATCTTCAAGAAGAAAGTTGGTGATCATATTCGAAATGTGATCAATAAAGTCAAAACAAGTCAGATGAAATCAAATTGTATAACAGAGGAAAATTAAAATTGGACAAGAATGCTAACCATTTGGGAGTCTGAGGAGAGTAAAAAAGAAGTAAGTAGAACAAAAGGAATAAATCTTGTAATTCTGGGCAAGAGTTTGCCATTTATACGGGGTTCAATCAATATCGATGAGTATAGAAAAAAACTAGTAACTATTTAAAACACTTATATTTTTATTTAAATCAATTAATTTTTGTTCTTACTACTTCTTTATTGGTAACTATGAATTTTTTTTTAAATTTTTTTAGGCTAAGGAAAGAGGATATGAGTCACATATATAAACACTTTTGAGCGCACATTTTAAACGAAGGACAAAACCTGGAGTGGAGAAAGAGCAAAAACGATATTGGTATGTAATTGACCACCTTCGTAAATTAAAAATGTAATTCCATGACTCCACATACTACAAAAAAAAAACATGGTATTGGCAATAGATTTAGCGACGAAAGTTCTGTCACAAAAATTTATAAACAAAAATAAGAATACATCACCAAATTTAACGATGAATCCTCTTTTCTGTTGCTAAATTTAGCGATAGAAAATAGGATTCGTCGCTAAATTTAACGACAGAAATCAAAATCGGAGAAAATGGGATTTTGGTTTAGGACAAAGAACCGGAGAAATACAAAGAAAGAGAGACGGGTGAGGAAGAGGAGAAAAGATGTTTTTAAAAAATGAAATGGTATTTTAGATTTTTCATATAAAAATACCAAAGTTGGTCTTACCCTCACTAAGGGAATTGGAAAGTGGAATAAGAATTAAAATTACAAGGTGGAAAGTGTAATAGCTCAAACAATAGGATATAAAGCAAAATTTCGGCTCAAATTTAAGATATTTTCTGTGGTTTCTGTTACTAAATATTTTTAATTTGTAATAATTTTTATATGACATTAGGACTGAGAATTACATAATGTTGAATATAAAGAAGACCTGTCTTGACCCTGCTTTAGACCCCAAAATAACAGGAATCTTGTGGTACTCACTGTTCTTAATACATTAAAATGACATGTCCTAAGACTAAGAAAATTAAGGAATACAATGTAGATATCTGAGAAACGGATGGTGGAATCCTACCCTTGTCTTTCCTTATGAACATCCCTTCAGTTATTGGATAACTCATGACCAATATGTAAAATGAGAGACAAAGTTGCCCGAACATGTCCTCCCAATTTCCTGTAACCATCACTCTGGCTAGCCCACCAAGGAAGGAGATCATGTTCAAAGTTGTAAAGGTAACTAATGGAACAAGCAGCATGTTTGAAGCCCGGAAATCAAGAAGACCCAATTGGTATAGCTTAACTTGCTCATCGTCGAAAGCTTTACTTGTTAGAAGAAAATTAGCTTCTCTCATGCCAATTTTCTTCATGATGGCCTCCAAGCATCCATAAAGAAAACTAGTAACTGTCTTCATCATCCAAAGCTGTTGTTCATATATCCATGTTTGAATTGATCCTCCAGTCAAGAGGACTTCAATCAAATGTGCAAGGAGTGATGACAAGAAAATGAAGGCAAGAATAGTGAAGGAAAGACTTGATACCTGCAAGAAGAGGGTGATGTTATATTAACATCCTAAAGAGTGCAAGATGCTTGTGTGCATGTGTGCGATGCAAGGCATGCAAAAAAACTTGTAATGTTCATACACCATCTTATTTAAAAAACATGTGCCCGCATGTATGGTTAAGTACTCAATTAAATAACTCAATATTGAGGACATGGTACGTAAATTTGGAAGTTCTCCATCTAGCTTTTAATGCACGATTCAAATGCTCTTTTATATGGTATCAGAACCAACTTAAAAGTTAAGTTCATTTTTGAAATTACGTTTAGTGTTATCTATGTTATCCCGCATATAATTGGGGATAGTAATCTATGATGGAGTGATGTTAAGTTTAAATCTTCCGTCTCAATAATTAACTTTTAAATAAAGATAATAGAACAAAGTAATTTTATTATAAAATTAATGGAGATATATTAAAGTGAATGGCAAGAAATGAAAATTAGACAAAGTAAAATTGTGAAAAAACTCAATTACCTTGGGGAACAAAGAAATCCCATAGAACAAAGACAGCTGAGGTATGGTTGCATAACACCAAAATGGCACACAAAAGCAAAGGGGAAAAATTGCCAAATATGCATAGCCAAAGCTCATAAGAATGGACATTCTCGGAGGTCCATAAACAAGAGGGCAAAACCTTGACAAGCCAACATCCAACAAACCACAAGTCCACCGAGTCCATTGAACCAAAAAAGCGTCCAAATTTGTGGGACTACTACCCAGAAATTGTGGTGTTGATGGATTGCAATACACCGAAGTCAATCCTTTACTGTGCAATATAAATCCTGTGAAATAATCTTCCACAACAGAAGCATAGAGAAAACCAACCTGCAAGATCACAAAAACACCAAATAAACTTTCTGTCTAAGATAGTCACGTTTAGCATAAACACTCATGGCCACTTGCCTCTTCCCCCCATTTTGTGCTTTTCTCGTATGAAGTTGAGGCCAGAAGTTGCATCTCTTGTTGCAATGCACGGGAAGAGTCATCGTTGGTGCTAGAACCAACGCCACGGTCATGGTCGAGGACCGACTTGATGAACTTGTTTGAAGCTCCGAAATGATTTTTGAGTTCCGAGAGATTGATTTCTGGAACATTGAAAAAAATAATAAAAAAAGAAAGAAAATAAACTTGGGAAGATGACAATGATTATGAGAGTAAAAATGAATTTTTTTGAATCCTCAACATCAGTTGCTAACCACATGATATAAATAGAATTAAATTTAAAACTCGATTTGGACTAATTAAGGATGTTCAAACATTTGTCCTGTTTAAAACATACCTTGGAGTTTGAAATTCCCCAACAATGCCCTCCTTTTAATGTAGAAACCTGTACCAGCCAACATTGGACCCTGAAGCCCATCTAAAGCGGGCCATAATACCTAAAAGTAAAGGCCTTTTGATTATAAACCAAAACAATTCAGGCAAAACTTTACAAATCTTGGGTTCTCTCCCATGTGAAGCAAAGTTAAGCCTACCAAACATAGTACAATCTATGGTTTTAATCCAAGTACCTTAAATGTGCTTCTCAAGTGACCGTCATAGAGGTCATATGGGCCCACATTGTGGAATCTTTGAGGGAATTGAACAAATGCTAAGGTTGGAGATATTTTGGGATCAAGATGGAAGCACATGGCCCTACGGGCCGAACTCGGGTCGTTACAGTACATGTCACAGTCCAACACCAGTATATAAGGGGAGTTGCTTTTCACTGCAGATACGCGAAGCTGCAATCAACGTTGCACCATATTAAGTTTTTCTAGTATGTGGGAGTGCGAGTGTGATGTGTGAGAGAGAGGGAGAGAGAGCTTACAAGGACATTAAGAGCTCCAGCCTTGAAATGGTGTGGATGAGAAGGTTTTTTCTCACGAGCAACGTATACAAGAAGTGGCATCTTAACTTGGTCTACAGCTGCTGCTGCTGAGTCAATAAATTTATCATCTATCACCTGTGAAAAGATTGAAGAGCAAAATGGAACTTACATATATCAACACACATCTTAAGTAGGTCCAAATCCACAGCAACATCAGTTACTTTTGACCACTTATTATATGTTAATACCCCTTCAAATATAACCTAGTACTTCCTCGCCGATCATTGAGCCATCCCTTAAATGGTCCACCTAGAAGAATTTAAAATATATATATATATATATAAAAGAAAGGGACAAAAAGTCTAAAAAGGGGCATGCCCAAGAGGACTACAGGGCCTTCTTTTGTAAATATTTTTGGTCCAAAAAAGATAAAGATTTCGAGGCGAGCTTTCACAAACCAAATATTAATAGTTTTACAAAACACTAGAATTTGTAAACTTGTGTTTAATTGTAATTTGGAAGTAGTGATGGTGGAAATAATAATAAAAATATATATATTTGCTGGATTTAACAAATAATATTGATACCTTAAATGCAGCGGGATGATCCTTAGCTGTTGCTGTGCTTGTGCTATTGTCATCAATGTTGCGTGCAACTTTCGTTAATCGGGCCTTGAACAACTCGTACTTTTCCTAAAGGAGAGAGAGAGAGAGAGAGAGAGAGAGAGAGAGAGAGAGAGAGAGAGAGAGAGAGAGAGAGAGAGAGAGAGAGAGAGAGAGAGAGAGAGAGAGAGAGTTATTTCAATTTTAAGAAATAATATTTATCAGCAAAAAATTTTGAGGTAGATTCCAAAATGAACCGTTTAGCTAGGGGATGAGGTTTGTGTACTCCCTTGTCTTGCGTACTTCAAATGAGAAGTAGGACAACCCCTCAAACGTCTTGACCTTAACATATAGTATCTCGAGTGTTGCATGCAATATTTAGAAAATCGGACAGTTTGTTAAACCGATCAAGAGCATTGCTTCATAATTCAATGATCAATTATGGTCGAACCACTTTAAAATCTTAGAAAATACAATACAAAATTATACAATATTATAAACAGGTGTGTTTGTGTGTGTATTTACATGTAGTTGATAAAAGAATATAAGGTTTTGTCCCTTCTTTACCCCATAGAGATATTGAATAGATCAACCTTTTTTTTCACTATAATTTTAAAAATGAATATTAAAATACCCTTCAAAAGTAAGTAAATAAACCTGAAACATATAAAATGTAGTAAATCCAGCCGTAAAACAGGCCATGATTGCAAAACTTGTTGAATACAACCATCGTTAAGAATTTCATCTTTTGACAAAAAACAAGCAAGAGGTGAAATGCGATAAAGACCCAACATGTATTTTTTTTTTGCATCGGGTTCTTTCATTAACTGATATAAATCCTAAATATCAACTAGGAGCACTACTAAAGTGTTTCAAAGGTCTTGATGTAGGTCTGTCTCTGGCCTAGATCAACCTATGTTCAGTCAGAGTTTTAATCCCAGGTCAATAATTTGTTTGATAAAAGAATATATAAGAAAATTTAAAATTTTTTTAAAAAATATATTAACATATGAAATTTGTAACAATTTGAGTAAATTGCTTGAGAGAATGGGAGACAAAGTGGGAAATTTTAAATTTTTTTTTTATTTAAAATCTTACTCATGTTAGACTGAAACTATCCAATTTGGACTGTTTTCACCGGTTTACTGATCTTTATATTGATTTTGCAATTATCGGTTATTATAGTCTGAGTAAACAATTCAAGTTAGCAGTTCTGTATTTTTAGTCCGGTCCGGATTTTTAAAATTGTTTGCATGCCTTCCATATTCCACTTTAAAAAGAACCTTTCATATCTATCATGGTCACAACAAGCAAATGAGCTGGAGGAGGAGGGCCATGCCTTAATTTTCTTCTTCTCCTCTTGGAACTCGTCATCTCCATGCTCACCCTCCATTGCAGAAAAATAAGCTTCAGGACACCTAGTCCTCAAAACATTCCCGTATTTCCTGCAAAATGGCAACCATGACCTAGCGAACAACCAGGCCTCTCTCATAGAATGCAGAGTCATACTAGACCCTGCATCATCCGAAACATACACATGCAGCTTCTCCGGTGGATAGTCAATTGCCATGGCTGATATCACCGTGTTCATGACCCCCACCGCGGGCTCCTTATTAGGGTCTGCAGTGCATATGAACACATCAATCCCCGGAAGGTCTTCATCATTTGGTAATCGTTCAGGAAAGGTGGTTCGAGCCACCGGTCGCCAGCGAAATGATATGCCAAGGAGCCAAATGAATGAGAGGAGCAATTCAGAAGCAAAGACTAGAAGGGACGGTACCACGGGTGGTTTGTAAACGGTGGGGTTGCCAGTCATGAAGAGAGAAGCAACTCTGAAGTATATTAAGGATGCAATAGCAATGAAGTGTACTAATGAATATAGTCTGTTGATGATTACTATGGTCTTGTAGACATGGAGGCAGTGGAGTGGGAGAGAGTCCATCCTCTGTGCTTGTTTGTGTGTGTGTGTGTGTGTGTTTGAGAGAGAGAGAGAGAGAGAGAGAGAGAGAGAGAGAGAGAGAGAGAGAGAGAGAGAGAGAGAGAGAGAGAGAGAGAGATATAGAATATCCTAGTATGCTTCACTATTTAATAGTGGTACATCTCAATACCTTACCTTCAATCATCTTAACCTTTTGTACGTCATCAAATTAACCGGTAGCGCAGCTAAGATGGATAAGCGGCATCCTAAGAAGTAAAGGATAGAGAATATGTGGTTACGAGGAGGTTCATTCCTTTCCTCTTAAAACTTACACAATCTTCACCAATTACCTTTTTTTACTTTCCAACACGCATTGAACTATCTTACTAATAATGACATTACACATTTGTCAGAATCAAGATTGGCGTGTGGAGGAGGTATATTATCGCATGCTGCCAAAAGAGAATTTAAAATTATGCGAATTTTGTGGCTAAATTTCATGATTATCAAATAGGTGAAAGCTCCTTCTGATAACAAATTCTTATAGGCCTTGAGTTTAATTCTTCTTTTAAGTTAAAAGAAAAAACAAAATTCACCCTTGTTCTGATTGAACTGATCTTAATCTTTTTATAATTTTTTATGTTCAAATTCATTTATTTAAAAATATAATAGTTATTCGTTCAAACCGATAATCTTGGGATGAAAGAAACAATTTATTGGGAGGATCAAATTAAAAGAGAGAATTACATTAATCACTCTGTCCCACTATTTTAACTTGGAAAGAAAAAAAATATATATAGAAAAATGCTATTCCATGGTACAACGTTTTATAGGAAAAGAGGAAAACCTAAATATATCTATTGATTTTTTATTTTTTTAAAATTTTTTAATATTTGCTTATTATATAAGTATATATCCTCAATAGACTATGATTAGAACAAATATTTGCACAGACGACCTGTTTACTCGTCTCAAAACTTAGCCATCCATGGCCACATTCATAACTCAACAATGGGAATTCAACAAGAAATCTTGTTTCTCTTCTCTCCTTGTAATGTAGTCAGAAAATATGGTATTGAAAAAAATGCCATATCATATGTACTTTTAATACTGAATTCTTATCATTTATCAATTAGACTTATCTTAATATTCACTCTATAAATTAATATTTACTTTTATTTTCATTTAAAAATCTTTTTTTAATAATCAATTAATATACAGAATCATAATTTGACTAATTCGATTTGAGTATTGTCGAGATTAATTTAGTGAATAAATTTTTTTTTTTTTCAAATTTCAAACATAAAACTTGATTAGCATATCTAATACTTTTACCCATTAAACCAACCGTTGGTATAAATAAATAGCTCCGGATCCGTACAAAATTATAAATTATATCTTTTTATAAAAGTAAAGAAAGGTGCAGGCATTAATTGCATGCAAACATAAATTTTCTCCATTTTTTTTCCTTTTTTTAAAATATAATTTGGACTGAACTCCTCTAGCTTTTCTCCATCTCAAAATAAATACTTTTATGCGGTAACTCATAACAGGATTCAATTACAATTTCCAAATACCCGGTTTCTGATATTTTTCTCTCATTACAAGACATTCCAATGGCCTTGGCCTATTCCATGTCGTGACATTGAGCAGATTATGTATAGGCCTATTTTTCGTTTTGTTTGCACCAAAGTGCATGCATGAAAACTTGATACATCTAGAATCAGTTTAACATACATTATACGTTTGAAAGATGCCTTTTATCATGTCAAGTGACTGGTACTTGAACTCCAGGGACAAATCAAGACTGGTTCGAGAAAATTGTGATTACACTTAACTAGGTTGATCATTTTATAATTTTTATGGGTACTAAAATTTATGTTTGTGACTATTAAATCGTTATTTAGTAATTATGATTTTTAGTGAAATATGATGATAAATAATCAGTCACAATCAAATAACAATTCAACAATTACAAATTCTATTTATTTTAATACTCCCAAGGATTCTTGAATGACCCTATAATATAGAAATAATGTGAATATTCTACCTTACGTGGTTAAAAGTTGTTTAGAGTAAAATAAAACAAAGTAAATACAAATCGAGACAGAGTGAGCTTTTCAAAAAAAAAAAAAAAAAAAAAAAAAAAAGGTACTTAAGTGGCATGACTCTTTCATCATTGAATTCTATTCAATTTGGATCGATAACACTCACATATGAAAATGTCTTAATATTATTGTTATATGTTATTTTCATTTCAGATACAGTTAGTTTTACTACATACATGTATTAAAAATATTTGGAGTTCTTTCCAAATATTCACAATGAAACTTATATAAATTGTTTTGTCAAACAATTTACTTAAGAAAATGGTATTTTTAAATAAAATTGGAAAACATTTTTTTATTTAAATTTTAAAACCCTTATTTCTTATTTTAGTTTATAAGCCAAAAATAAGAGTTTTAAGGAAAAGAAAAAAGTTAGGTCAAACATGTTCAAGAAACGAGTGCATGCAATTTTAAAAAAATTTTTAATTTGCTATTCTTTTTATGTAATAAATTAGGGCTGGGAAAAAAACAAAAGAAAAAAAAAAAAAAAGCTGCCAAATACTAAGTTTATACATAAAGATAGGTGTGGACCGTGCGAAGAGGTTGGGACAACTATAGTCGTGGGTGTTGGCCTAAGAAGTGTCAGGGTCAATCCCCACCATGGTTCGGTTTTAAATTTATATATTGTGTATTTGATTTTTAGCATTTTTATCCAAGTTGTTGACGGGGTAATAATTATGATAGAACTCTGAATTTCATTATTTATAGGCTTGGTTATTTCATTGTCAATTTCAATTTTTGCCTGGAAAATGATGATAGAAGTCTTCAACTAATTGATGGCAAAACATCTAATACAAAGTAGACAACCCTCAAAAAGTAACAAAAATCTTGTTGTTGTCACTATTCTTGATACATCATAATGGCATGTCCTCAAACTAAGAAAATCAAGGAATACTCAATGTTGATACTTGGGAAACAGCCCGTGGAATCCCACCCTTTGTGTTTCCTTACCAACATCCCTTCAATTATAATTATGGGATAACTCATGACCAATATGTAAAATGAGCGAAAAAGTTGATAACTTGTTAACCTGCGACGAGCGATATGCCCCCAGTCAAGAGGACTTCAATCAAATGAGCAATGAGAGTTGAAAAGAAAATGAGAAGAAATGTGGGGACGGAATAAAGTTGATACCTACGAGAATAGTGTGATGTTAGGTTAACATCCCAAAGAATGCAAGATGTTTCTGTACACGTTGCATGCGAACTTATACATGTTGGACCAACTTCGCGTGTGGTTCTAATGATAGTACACTAGACTTAATTAATTAAAATCTTGAATTCAAGTATAGGAAAAATTACACATTAAATTAAGCCTCATAGTATTCGAATCTGATTAGTCGGATAATCCAAATATTAGTCGGTCAAGACTCAAAAAAATAAAAAATAAAAAAAACTTGTACATGTTCGTACACCATCTTATACAAATCTCAAGTTTTCCGGCGGTTAGTCAATCGACATGGCTGATACTACCTGTTCGTGACCTCCACTGTAGGCTCCATTTTATGGTCTTTCTTTTTTTGGTGAAAACTCCATGTTAGGGGCTGCGGTGCATATGAGCACATCAATTCCGGAGAGGTCTTCATCATTTGCTAATCGTTGAGTAAAGCTTGTTCGAGCCACCACTCGCCACGGATGTGACATGCCAATGAGCCAAATGACGGAGAGGAGTAATACAGAAGCAAAGACTAGAATGTATAAGGGCTGTTTATCATTGGTGAGTTGGTTGGTTAGTCATAAAGAGAGAAGAAACCCTGATGTCTATTAAGGATGCTATATCCATGAAGTATGCTAATGAATGGAGTCTGTTGATTACTATGGTCTTGTGGACATGGAGGCTGTGGAGTGGGAGAGTCCATCCTCTGTCTGTGTGTATGTGTGTGGAGAGAGAGAGAGAGAGAGAGAGAGAGATCGCTGCAGGAGGGGGCTTTTATTTTGAGTGGGGGGTTGTTTCATGAGCAGGGAGGTTCTCCTTGCCCACAAGCATAAGTTTGTGGCAGAGGCCATGAACCGATTCTAAATATTGTGAATAGTACAACTTTTCTCCCACTCAAAATTCGACCAGGGCACATTCAAGCCTCAATACAATGGGATCAACATAGGATCAACCAAACCAAAAAATTTATCCGTCAACTTTCTGGATAACTCATATACATCACATTCTGCGTATGAGGCAGATCAGTAGCCAAATATTATACCATCTCTAAGAGAATATGTGCCCGAGCACCCATCAAAAACACCCTTCATCTTAATAATTTGGGATTTATAATATGTATTACACAGGTCAGATGTGTCGTGTTCATGGTACATGTGCAACCTGATCACCTAAACGATGCAGTGTCCCTGCAACTTCATGGATCCCATCTACAAATTGTTGAGTTCACAAGGAGCTGCAGACTAGGAGTATCTGAGTGACAATCTAATCATCTGCTTTGAAGTTATGTAAAGGGAAGTTAAAATCATTCTAAAACAGTTAAGTTAGCTGAAAAGTTATAAAATTTACACACAAGATTAAGGGTAATACAATGGCACGCGATACTGCTAGTCAACAGATTGGAGAAGACAGAAGACGTGCATTCTCCCAAGTAATTAATATCTATATCTGGCTCAGATGGCATCCCAGGCACAATGATCCCTTCCAGGAAGTTGGCAGTTCGGTATGAGTCTCCAAAAAATAATCTGAATCAAGAGAACGAAAAAGGATCAAATTCAAAATGCAAATATTACGTATACTGATAACTAATACAAAAAAAAAAGGGGCCAAGGAGTAGAGCACATCGGGGTCTTGATAAACTTACTACCTCCAAAAGTAAAAGCAAAACTCTCTTAACATTCAAACCAGAAAAAACAGGAGAGGAACAGAAAAAACACAAAATGAATGTGCAAAAATAACCCACATTCCGCAACCATTTGTCAAGTAGACGTCCAAGTAATCCATTTCCACAATACTCAGAAATTATGCATCTCATCTTTCTCTTTCCAAGCATCGAATTAGGTGGTGCGCTGCTGCTCAAGAAAGGAGAAAATTAAAGAACAAGGACAAAGCAAATGGTGTGAAATCCAAGCGTGAATGAAACATGCATGGAGGAAGTGGCCTGGGAACTAGCTATTGTGGAGGAGAAGCTATAGGTTGAAGCTCTAAGAAAGAAGTATGCTAATGGAGGCCATTACTCTGATTGACAGGCAGAACAGGAAACCTCTGCATTATGGAAGAGCAAAATAAAGGAGTCGATTTGATCAAGGTCTGAATGGCAAAGCCATAGAGTTATGAGTAATTGGAACACTGCCAGATTACCCCCGTACTGTTGAATGCCTTATTAGCCGAGTACTTGGGGATGCTGAATAGACACCTGGACTTGGGTCTTCTCAGGCTCAATCCCCAGAGCAAAACAATTGAAGGATTTCGGATATCAGGTCAATCTTCCAATAATCATGATGTTATGGTTTGTAAATAGAGTTCATCGGAAAGTTATATACCAAAACAGCTAATGAAGCAACCAAGGAGTTGGGACTATACTGACACTCCGGGGAAGACCGTGTGGAAAGTTGAAGCTTCAACAAGAGCTGTATTCTTTATGTGGAAAGCACTCCAGCATGGAGTTTTAACAAATGTTGCCAGAAAAGCCGAGGCCTTAACCCAAAACAATGCCAGATGTTGAGATACCACAGAATCTTCAGTTCACTTGCTCAGAGATTGTTGCATCGACAAGGATGCACATATCAACTCAACCGACAGTGACCGCTAATAGGTGCTAATGGTCTCTATAGATCTCTACTAAATGTTTCTCAAATTTCTTTGCATAGTTCATACGAATCCAAATTAAAAAGGCCTTTCTTATTTTAAGATAGTAAATATACCTATAAAATTTTGCAAGTAAAAAATTACCCATAGCATCTCAAAATAATATCATAGTAAACACATTAAGAGTATTATCCAGACGTCATATTCCTTGTCAAAAAATATATTACTATCATGATTAACCCTATTGTGCCCATGTGCTTCATAGTTTCTCCCTTGCCCCTACCCAGGTCTCAACTTTGGATGATGTCTAGCCTAGAGGATAATTTATTTTCAGATATTTCTTTCTCTCTTACTTTAGCACATGTTTCATTCCTCAATTGGAAAACAACCGTGTACTTGTAACATGAAATGTAAACTTTGGTAACATCCAGTCTGAAAATTAAAGTGTAGGTGAATGGCAACTTGAAAGGAATCAGAATTGATGGTATTATTGGCTGAAATCATAAGAATACGGTTCCCCTTTCTCTGTACAAAACTGCAGTGACTTTTAGAATAGCACAAACTGTTGCGACTTCTTGAATTTATGGATCCATGGCAGAGGTAATCACAACTTGTTTCCTTAGGTATCTTGACATTTCCATAATGTATTCTATTTCATCAAAAAGTATTTATCCTTTCAATTTCTTGGGCTGATGTTAATTTCAGCTTTCCACCGGAATGCGGCACATCTTCGTAGTATATGTGAGCCACAATTTATCATGGACAATATATGCTTCTATGTCTTAGATAACAACAAAAACTATCAAACACATACCGCTTAAGCATGTGCAGCAACTTTGCTTACCATATTTTAAGCATTTAGCTGCGCAATCCCAAGCTCACAAACCTCAGTTCTCGCATTAGCATGTAGAAAATCTAAACAGGCAAACATTATTATAGAGACAATAAACACCATAAATGATTATAGGCACCAAGTACCAGATAGTCAATATGCTGCTCTGGCAGTCCTATTAGTAGTTTCTCCTCCTTATTCTGCTTCTATATCATAAACTCAAAAGTATTTTGCTCTTTACTGCGTGTTGAATATCATCCTTTCAGTAATATCACATATCTTTTCAGGTTTCCACATGCTATGTTAACAATAGTCTCTTCTTCCTCAACTTGAGCAGATTCCCGTTTCTCATCCTCCAACAATTTTTTAACAAAGAACCACCCGCTGCCTTCACTGCAGCATTCTTTATACTTTTAGTCATTCTTATACCCTTTCTTTCAACCACAATTTCAGAATTTTGACTTTCTTAAGCCCACAATAATTATTCTCAGTATCATGCTACAAATTCCAAATCTTCTTTGGCCCAGCTCTCCTAGCCTATTCTCCATAACATCCCCATATTTGCCATTTATATACCATCTTTCTCCTTTTCATTTCCCAATTTCTCACCTTCATCACATTTTTTTCCTTCCCGTCATTCTTTAAACTAAATCATAGTCACAAAAGCATAAGGGAAAAACCAAAATAGAGTGCTGTAACCCAAAAACCACAAATAGCAAGAGCCTCTCTGACCCATTAAAAGTTCTTCTTCTCTCACTGACTAATAAAAGAATACCTAGAGGGACCACAACAATCAATTTCATTGTAGTTGTCCTACTTAGTATCCCCTTCCAAGCCCAAAGCTTGCTATAGATTGACCTCGTGGACACCCTACAGTATAGATTAGATATTGTTCAATGTGTAAAGCAATTAAATCATTGACCAATTTCAAATAATTTTTTGCATAACGCATATCTATTAGCAAGTTAAAACTCCTTCGGAGGGCAATTTTAGTTTAAGTTTGTTGGCAGCATGGTGTTTCAAATAGGTTTCGACAGGAAGTTTATCCTTCACCCATTCTCAAATAGAATAGTAATTGTCTCTGACCTTAAAGCAATCAAATTTGAAACTTTAAAACCCACCTCACCTATCATCCCTCAGTGCATCTGAACCTCATGTGAAAACCGCCCCCACGCTGTGAGTCCTTCCCCAATATTAAGAACTATTACAGGCAAAATGGCTTGATCTTTAAATTTACTTATGGGCATTATGGCTCTGGG
Source organism: Dillenia suffruticosa (assembly GCA_033439265.1). Classification (NCBI taxonomy): domain Eukaryota; kingdom Viridiplantae; phylum Streptophyta; class Magnoliopsida; order Dilleniales; family Dilleniaceae; genus Dillenia; species Dillenia suffruticosa. Next base: position 17,522,922 of record JAVTVX010000001.1, read on the forward strand.
GAGTTCTTTTACAGCGTGAAGCTCTTTTCTTATGGCAAAACAGATGGTGTGATCCTGTCCCTTTAGAAACATAGGTTCTAATAGTTCTTAATATTGAAAAATACAGAGGTTCTCTTAGGTTCCTACCTGCATGCATTTCATTTATGGTAACTGCCCCCCAAGAGGTTAAGGCTGTGAGTCCTTCCCCAATCACGAGCCTATTCTCCTTCTGGTTAGTGTTTTAAGCACCTCCAATTCACCAAGCTATATTTGCAAAAGAACTCTTTGGATTGTCCTTTGTTGTTGCAGCAGGAATAGGGAACACAGAAATAAGCAATAGAAAACATAAGCTTAGATACGTCTTCTCGTAAGCCTAATATTCCCTCTTTTAACATATTGCTGGTTTTTTTTCAGCCAGCCAAAACATCTCCAATTTTATTCCCTTAAAATTCATCCTAGCGCTCAACCCTAAAAGCAGCCTTGTAAGTGAGAGATAAGTTTCCTCCACTACATGCAAATATGGAGTCAAACACAACCCCATCGTTCCATCTTGAACAAATCATTTTCCCTTAATTTCACCTTGATGAGCTGAACCATTCCACCTACAATGAAACCATTCCACTAAACAAACTCTAAGGCATTTACAAGCACTACTGTTGGACCCCGTATCACCAAAATGAAATGATAAAGTCCCTAACTTAAGTCCATACAAGAGCCTAAGAAGTCTCAAGAGAATCCATTAACCAGAATTAGAAAGAGAAGAATGCATTTTCATTCCACCAACTCCACTACAACCCATTTTTCCCAGAATATCCAAGAGAAAATCCAAACCAACAATATTATAGGCTTTTACATTTCCAACTTGCAAATCATTTCACTTGTGTAGCCTCTCTACTGACATCAACAACTTCCCTAGCTATCAGTATTACATCTATTCAACCGTTCACAAAGCCATGTTGGGACCTCCCCAAGGACCCTCTACCACCACAAACAATCCCATCAACCTGATAGGACTAAAGTCCATAGTATAATTAGCTCTTACATTCTCAGATGTGAACATCATAAAGTTTCCATTGAAGAAACAAACTCTTGCAAACTCATAAAACACATTCATGACATGATTCCTCTACTTGCAATCAATTTCAAAGAAAACCCAAGCAAAACCATCCCAAGTTGTGTAATTTACTTATATTTTCTGTCTGCAATATACTTTTGGGAAATCACAAGCAATAGGGATGACAATCATTCTTAAAATCAAGTTTCATTACTACCAAATTCCAAGCACCAAAAGCAAAACAAGTTGAGTGGTTAGTACCAGAATGATCGAAAACATTGCTGTGCCTATCCCATTGGTAGTTTACCCTTCTCAGCCTGCTGTTGTAACAGGAACTCGTGAAATTGTTTTGCTCTCTGCTGCATACCGAAGATCATATCTTCGGTTACATTGCCTATTTGTTTAGGCAAATTAACCTCCAAGAAGTCAAACCATTGCCCTAGTGTCATCTTTTCCAAATCAGGCTCCTCATTAATCTCACCTCCACTCTTCTTTACCCCGGATGAACTCACAGATTCTTTGCCAGTTGCTCTAACAATATTTGCTTTGTCAGCAACTGTCTCATCTTCCTCAACAATTTTCTCATCTTCCAAAGCCTGAACTGGAGCAGATTCCAACTTCTCATCCTCCAACACTTTTCCTCTTCCTCTTCTTGTCCTACCTCTTGCATTCCCGTTATTTATATTTACCAAAGAACTCCCCACTACCTTCTCCACATCATTTCTCGAACTTCTAGTCCTTCTCAAACTCATTCTTTCAACCACATTCTCCGCTTGTTGACTCAAACCCAAATCTCCATCTTTCTGACTATCACCAAATTTTTCATATGACTTCCCACCATTAACTGAACCTTTGGTGCTCCTCAAAGTCAAGCCTTCAAAATTTTCCGGTTCTTGACTCAAATCCAAATCCCCATCTTTACCATGAATCCCAAATGATTCATTTTCAGGCCCATTCTTCAAATCCCTAGTCTTCTTCCCCCTCTCTACTTTAACTCCATTCCCCACAGCATTCCCCAAATTTCCCACTTTATCGTCATCATCACATTTTTCCATTTCAGGTTCATTCTTCAAATCCGCAAATTTCTTCCCTCTACCTCTCTTAACCTTATTTTCCACAATATTCCCCAAATTCTCCACTTTCCCACCATCTTCCTCTACTCCACTCTCCACTCTCTCCTCATCACCACACCTTTTATTCAAACTCAAATTCTCCTCCTTCAAAGCCCTAATTTTCTTGGCACGGCCTCGCGTAACTCGATTCTCCACCTGAGAACCCAAATTCAACCTTTCAATCTCCTCCTCAATCCTCTCTTCCACTGGAACAGCCCCTCTCCGTCGCGGGTTTCTCCGGACCTGATTCTCACTCTCCTCATCCTGAATAGAGACTTTGAACGAAGTGCGCTCTCCGATCTTGACAAGATCACCGTCTTCCAAATCCCAGGGTTTTGAAGCAGGAATGCTGACGCCATTGACGAATGTTCCATTTGAAGTGTCGAGATCAGAGATTTTCCACTTGTTGGAGACGAAATCGAGCGACAGATGCTTCGAAGAAATACCGGCGTCTTTGATTGAGACTGTGTTGCCTCTCACAACTCTCCCGATTTTGATTGTTCGTGAGGCTTTGGAGTTGAATTCTAGAGTTTCTTCTTTCCGAGGACCTTTTTCGAAGATCAGTTTGAGAGTTGAGGTTTTCTCCATGAGGGTTTTCACCGGCTTAGCTTCTCCATGTCTTAGTTGACTATGCTTGAATACGAGAGAGAGAGAGAGAGATTGATTGAAAATTGAAATTCGATTTTGCGCCCAAGAGATTTTGAATTTTGGTGTCGTATTTTGGGTCCCACAATTGCTATTTTTGGCTGCTAACAAATAAAATTTCACATATTATATAATATAAACTACTTATTATTTTAAATATAAATTTATTATTATAATCTTACCAAAATACTTAATATTTATAATAAACTTGTCAATTAATTTAATAAAATTTATGAATTTTTAAACTAATTAAGTTGAATTCAAATAAAAAATACATAGGTCTACTCCCATTGTTGGGCTTGGGGCATACTTGTTGTCGAAGTTCATAACTAGATTAGGGCGGATTAAATATTCAGTATTGTTAAATTTTCAATTTAAATAAAATCATGTATAAAATAAATTTTAAAAATTATTTTAATCATAAAGGGAATTAAATTAGATCTAGCTTACAATTGATTTTGGGTAATTACCGTATCAAGGTAATTAGATTTAGCTTATAATGCCTACATGTACCGATATCTTTGAATAAAATTTTGAATTTGATTCATATATATATATAGCAAGTATATATAACAAAAATAAGTGTCAAGAGATGTCAATTTTTTTATTAAGATAAAAAATCTAATTCAAATCGAATCAGATTTAATCAAATTTAATATAGTTATTATATATCGATAATTTATAATTATATATATATTTTAGTTTTACGAGTTGCAACAGCCCAACCAAATTGCTTATCAATCTATCAGGACAAAGGATCGACCCAGTCATGTCAAAAACTAGAGTTGGGCCACAAGTTGGGGCCAACATGTCCGGTTCTTCTTTTTAGAGGGTTTGTATTTTCCTGCATCTGAAATAATTACTTTATTTAGTTTGGTCACCACTTAATATCTAAAATTTTAATATGATTAATCTGAATCAACTACTATAGTGTCTATTTTGAGATAGATCTCCTAACATTATTTTTTCTGTACCTAAAGGGAGTCAAACTTCCAACTTGATTAAAAAACAAAAATGCTTATATCATCTATACTAACAAGTGTTGGTTGAAATAATTGCTTTGTGGTCTTCAAGGGAACAGTCTAGTGGTATAAACCTTCATTCCTCAATCTGATTATCTCATGTTCAAATAATTGTATAACAAAAAAAAAAGAAATAATTGCTCTGTGGGCCTTGATTTCCTAAGGTGGCTGCTAAGCTGGTTACAACTGGCTATTTAGAAGACCAGTTTTTCACCAAAAAGGCCTTGTATTTTCCGGCATTTGAAATAATTGCTTTGTGGTAGACATCTAACGGTACAAACCTCCGTTCCTAATCTAATTATCCCGTGTTTAAATCCTTGAACAACCAAAAAAATAATAATAATTGCTTTGTGGGCCTTGGTTTCCTAAGGAGGCTGCTAAGCTAGTTACGACCGGCTATTTAGAAGACCAGATTTTCACCAAAAATAAAAAAAGAAGACCAGATGCAAGTATATCTTTCAGCAGGTCACACCTCAGTTTGGCAGAACAGCAGAAGAGATTAAGAGGCTGATTCATGAATACTCCATAGCATTTGCCATGGCCAAATATTCCTCTTTCGACCAGCCTGGATGGGTAGACTGGACCCCCCCAGAAGAGGATCTTTAAAGCTGAACTCCAACGGGGCTTTAGATGGGTCCAGAGGAGGAGAAGGTGGCCTCATTAGGGATCACGAAGGTAACTGAATTGCAGGATTCTCCTTAATGGTGGAACGCAACAACATTCTCGCTGCAGAGATTAGAGGTTTATGGGAAGGTCTTATGAAGGCCAAAAGGCGTTATCTGACAGGTCTTGTGAAGATGGCTGCTGAAGGAGCCGACTTGGGGAACAGATTTCATAGGCAAATTGCAGAATGCATACAACTTATGCAAGAGGTTGAGGTTCTAGGATTACAACATGTGCTTAGAGAAGGCAATCAGTGTGCTGACAAGTTGGCTAAAATGGGGATGATGTGCTCCTCAGGTGACTTACCTGGACGATCATACTGGCCATATTGAAGACCTGCGCACGCAGGATTCAGGGGTGTTCTCCACCTTACAACATAGTTGACTCGAATTCGAGGTTTGAAAATGGCTAAAAAAGATTTAGAAGAGTCAACACCTAAAATAGACCATACAGTACTCGAACCGGATTAGTCGTAAAACCCGGATACCGGTGGTAAAAAAAAAAAAAATAGTTGTGCCTACTGTTGGGATTGGGCCGTTTCTTTTGTCTCCTGTCCCCCACAAAAAAATAAAATACACTAAAATAATAATAATAATAATACAGACTTAATTGTTTAAAAAAAACACTCAGACATCAATTTTTTTATTTTTTTTGAACTGGCAAAACTATTCAAAAATAATGTAAGACAAATCAAATAAGTCGAGAAAGATTAAATAGACCAAATGTGATTCATCTCAACTTATTTTGAAATTTTTATTATTTGAAGAATATCTAGTGATATTTTGAATTAAAATTTTCTTCTTATTAATATGAATTGATATACAGGATTTAATCGATTAAAGTTTTATTATCAATGTTTCTATTAAATTTTTATTTGATCCATTCTTATAAAATTTTCCATTGACCGCAATTTTTTTGTTTCTATAGAGGGAAATTCTCTCAGCAGCAAAAAGAAGTTTCAATTAGAACTTGTTTCGGTATAAACTCAAGCTACATAGCCTTTTTTTTTCGTGATCAATATCTAATAATTAATTTATTGAATCTAACTGATCTAAGTCGAGCTAACCATCGGGTCCATTAAATGACAAGCACTCGTGTGTCTTTTTTTTTTTTCTTCCATTTGATTCAATTCGAAAAGTTGGTTAACAGTACTCTTGTCAGCAAATCAATGTGTATATATGATCACAGAATCATTGAATACAACCAGGCCATTGCTTCGGAATACACGTCTATCATGGCATCAGAGACCAAACCGTGAAAGGAAAGCTTGTGATCTTCTTCAAATCTGTTTGTTCTCCCTCTATCCCTCTGCCTTTTTTTTTTTTTTTTTTCAAACACTTTCAGCCATTCATCAAGGACAACTCAAGCACCTTAAATACCAACCCCTCTTCCTCTCTACAAATCAATTTGTCAGGAACACCTATACCCAATCAAAACCACTGCCATAGTGGCAATCAATTCAATACAAGTACCCATCAAACTCTCTTAGAGTGGGAACTTCACAGCCTGGAGATCTCAACTTGGGAATTTGTTTTTTGGCTTTGGACCTACGGGATTTATGGACAACACATGCCCATGTCCCCTCACAATGTATTGAAGATAAATCAACCAAAAAGATGGTACCAAATCCTGATCATCTCACCTCGCTCAGACAAGATCAATTAATTCTCCATACTATTCAGGTATCATGTATTGAGGTTGCTCAATCAATTTTTTCTCGTTGCACGATCTCTGCTCAAGCATGGGAAAAATTCAAGAACGCCTATGCTCATAAGTCAACCACTAGGAAACTTGGACTCCTAGACTCTCTCACCAATGTCAGGATAGAAGGGAAATCCATTGCTGAATATATGCAAGAAATCAAGATCGTTCTTGACAACCTTGATCTAATTGGACACCCAGTGGATGATGGAGCTTCTGTCATACATGTCCTCAATGGTCTCAACTGTTCCTACAACACCATTGCATCTGCTATTAGAGATCACGAGTCACCCATCACCTTTGAAGAGCTCTATGATAAACTTCTTGTTCATGAATCATTCCTTCACCGCAATGAATCCGAAAAGGGAGGTATCCAAATTACAGCCCAATATAATAAGACAACTGCCAATCGGAAAGGACATGTACAGCACCGTCCTTCCTCAACCAGCACCGGAAATTTTCAATATCAAAACAGTCCCAACAACAATTTTCAAACCAATCTAGGAGGTAGCCGAATTCTCATCGTCATAATGGACAGCAGCCCTCGAACAATGTCCACTATTACAATTAAACAAATAGAATGCCAGCTTTTTTTTTTTTTTTTTTATCATAACTTGATCACCATCCAATATCCACATATTCGTCCCGACTAATCTGTATCGACTACTACAGAGCCTACTTTGTGAAGACGGAACTCCCAATATTATTTTTTCCGTATCTAGGAATCTGGTTAAGGGACAAAAGTGTCCCTTCCATCTACGCCAACAAGTGTTGATATAGAATGCCCACTTTGTAACACGGCAGGTCACTCTGCCAGATCGTGTCACTCACGTCCTCAATCAAATCTGCATAATGGGCCTCAACCCAATCATATGACCACGAAATCACACGCTCAAGCGAACAATTGGTTTTTTGACCTTAGATTTGCCCTGGATCAAACGTAGATGTAAAAATTTGACAATTTTTAGTTGCGGAATTCCTTGTTTACTAATATCAAGAATATAACACCATGGCCAATGGCCAAATTAGAGGCTCTCGTACAAATCATTGAACTTGGAAAGAGCATGAAATGAGGAATCCTTGTTGACATCCACAACACTCGCAACAAATCTAGAATAATCAACAGACCCCTAATTATTCTGGACGGAGTATTCTTATGCTACACAAATATTCTTGAACTCCTAAATATGGACATCTCAGAATGAAGAAATGGCTTTGCTAAGCCCTCAATTATCGGATAGTTCAAGACTAACAAGAACAAGGAGAGCACAAGCTGTCCGAACATCTCTTCATAATTCTTGAGAATTAGTATTCTTCTTACACCAACGTAGGTTGACTCAACTGGATGTGAAGTTGAGTTCGGTTCGACTCTCGCTGAGACTATCGAGCCCTCATGTGTATGAAAAGTTCCCCGTTGGGAGACCCGCCCTCCGAAAAGGAGCCACTGCAGTGCTTGATCCGGATTAATCAGGATGAAGCCCCGGATACCGAGAGGTGTCCAAGACGTGGTACCAAAAAAAAAAAGTATTCTTCTTACCCCACCAATGAAGCACACAATGTTCAATATTGTTAGCAGTGCCAGGGGCACCATAAACACTGCAGCCCCTTGAAAATCAAATTTCCCCTTCTCATATTTCTCGAGGTTTTCTTTGTCAACAACTTTGTTTGTTAGTCTGAAATTTGCTCCTCTTATACTAATCAAATTTCATTAGAAGCTCTAACCATGCAAACAAGTTTGCTGTGATGAATTTTATTATGAAAATACTCTGCTCATTCTACCACGCTGTAATTGATCCACCGCTGGAGAGGACCTCATATAAGTGCCGAGAGAGCGAGGATATGAAGATGATGGAGAAGACTGCAAACCATGGATTAGTAACCTGAATTATTGGTCCAACACAGAGATCTAAGGCTTGTAGCAGTGAAAAAAGTAAAGACAAGAAATGGCAATTTTCATGTGAAGGAAAAGTTTTTGCTATCAAACGTGTACCTCAGGAAAAATACGAGTGCCATTTAGGAAACATAGTTGAGGAAGGTTTCCATATATCATCAACGCGATTGAGAAAAGAGGTTGGAATGTGAATTAAGCATTGCACATGCTTTGCAAAATGGACATTCTTGAGAACCCCAGAGGGCTATATTTGGAAAGAGCAACTTGAAATAATCCAGAGCTCCATTTCATGAGTTGAACTAGGGCATTTTTCATGTCAATGGTTGAGCATCCCAGGAAAGATGGTCTTTCCGGATAATTGTAGACTGAAGTCCATCCTTCGCAGCGTAACAAACACCCGGTGAAGGTGCTTTCCAACAAGCAATCGTATGAGAAACCAATCTGGTATGCAATTTATAATGAGTTACAATAAAGAAATGTAAATAGAAGGCCCATCATGATGTGCCTCCTCTGGCTCCTATAAAATCAGACCAAAATGACAATGATGTCAAAACATTTTTCACATTGAAATGCTTGCCTCTTTCCCCCGGTTTGTGTTCGTCTCAAATGTACAATCTGCTAGAAGTCTCGCCTCTTGCAATCCTAATTACAATACTGAAAATATAAATAATCTCTAGTATAGAATCATTTCGAAAATATTTCTACTACTGGAATTTGATTAACCACATCAATGCAATAATCTCAGGTATGGAATCATTTCTAAAACACTTCCAACTGGGATTCAATTAACAATTAACCATGTTAACGCGATTAATCTCAAATATAGAATCATTTCTCAAATATTTCCAACCATTGAGATTCAATTAACCACATCAACGCAATAATCTCAGGTATAAAATCATTTTTAAAAAATTTCCGATCATTGGGATTCAATTGACCATGTCAACATAATAATCTCAAGTATAGAATCATTTCAAAATATTTCTGACCATTGGAATTCGAATAACAAGTCAACCCCAGGCAGAATGATCTCGGAATTCATTAATGATATCAATATGGCGTTAGATTAGTAGTGTGCGAATTAAATTTCTAACCCAATAAATTTTGCCAGCTCTCAAAGGAGTGCCATGCCAGCTTATGTTTGATTCTCAGGAGTTCATTGAATTACCAAATGCCAGAGTAGCCCCAGTGGGTAGCCATCATCAACATTTAAATCTATTTGTCACTTGCATCTTGTTGAGTCACAAGTTTGTTAAGCATTGACCATCCCTTAAAACAACGAAATGAAATGTCAGAGGATTAAATGAAACTGACTTGCAGAAGAAATGTAACATATGGATTCAGCATCTAGATCAAAGCCTAATCCATCATGATTCCATCATAGTATCATGTTGTGGAAGGAAGAAGCATTATCAGGTATTTGAAGACCGAGTAACAAAAGATACCAATTTTACTGATCACATCATTGAATTACCGAGGTTAAACTAGTTTTATGATTTTGTCCCACATTGTAATTCGATAATAGTAATCGACCTTGGCAACACTAAATCTCACATATCTAGTGAGAATCTAATTTAAAAAAATGAGCATATTAAATTTGGAGCAAACAATACAAAACAAGAAATAATGTGGCCAAGTTTTTACACAATATAGCATGTAATTTTAAGTTCGATCAAATGAGTGCCAAACGGTTGGAGCGTGAACATCACACTCCAAGAGCACATCAGCAAGGGACACGAAAGGGAAGCTGGGGTACAAAGAACGCACTGGTTTGTTAACCAAACCATGGACATTACAAACAAGTGAGCTTGTTATCTACCAGGGATTGTTCTTGGTTATCAGCCTCCACATCCTGAAATCAATATGGAAACCAAACTATGGAACTTAGGGGGGGGCAAAAACAAAAAACAAAAAACCCTACCTAAAAGAATGGCAACAGCAATAGAATGAAACAAAGAGGGATTAATGGTAGAAAAATCTGGGGTGAAAAAAGTAACCGGGGGAGCTAATACTAACCACAAGCCTCAAGACATTTGGTAATCACAGATCCACTGCACCATGCTATATCACAATTGTTGACTACAGCCGATATCCCTCATATTCTGATAAAGAGTAAAAGAGCAATCTTATAAGAACTTATCACTTGAATTTCAGAAAGCAAGATAAAGAAACAAATAGCAACTGAATGTTATTTGTACAAAAATGTCCTCAACAAGATTGTCACCTATGGGCAGAAAAGAGACAAATTCAAGCATCCCGAGCACATCAGAAAATTGCTATCATCTCTCTGCCATCACTGCGCAACAATAGGAGCTTAGCGTAAAACATCAAATCCCATCCGAGGCAGGACTCTTATGAAATACCAGGCAATGTTGAGGGAAAAACAGTCACAAACCACTTGCACTTAATGCTTTTCAGCCTTGTTGTTCATGAGTTTTGTGGGAAATCACCTGTTTACCTTTACATAAATATATTATATTTTTTTTTCACCTGAGAGTCCATGAATCATGGAGTACAAAAGGGATACAGGAGAAGGGAAGGACAAATCCAGTGACAGTGCTTGTTCCGTAATTTACGATTACACAAATTCAATTTAGATACAGCCAGTGACAAAAAATCGGTGAGTAATACACACAACCTAATTAAAGATAATCTCAGCTACAACTTAACTAATTAGCTAGAATCTCTGATGAAATCTCCTACAGACACCAGTAATTATACTAAAAAGGCCTAATGTCTTGGATCAAACTCTGACTGATCATCTTGGGATGACCACAATGAAGGTAAAATTCTTACTTTTCCCAATAACACCATTCAAAAATTATACGTTCCACCTAATCCTCACCTGCAACCCAAGGCAAACAATTATTATCACAACTTGAGCAATCTCATGCGTAAATTATAACAGTTGTTGATATCCATAATCGTGATCAGATTTATGGTTGTAATTTGAGTGAGATATAAGCATTACTGTATTTTACAAACTTTATATACGATATATATATATATATGGATGTAAAATAGATAAATATAAGACCAGGGTGCATAAATTACTCCACTTGCTTCAAGTTCCCTTCTCTCTAATTCATTCTTCCTGTCAAAATCTCGACATCAACTTGGACTCGAGGGTGCCAAACTATCAAGTTTCATTTTTTTCTTTCTCCCTATACGGTAAACGCTTTAAAAGAGCTAGATCTAAAATCTTTTACAAGGGAGGACAGAAGAATTCTGCATGTATGTTAGAAAGTCACATAACATCTTTATCCGTAACTACAACTCCCTTGGGATCATCATGTGCTCCGTATAATATTTCACCCACTCCCGTTAATTATTTTTTTGGTACCATCAGAATCCTTTCAAACTTTTGTAATCAAAATCATGTTCAAAAGTTAGACCAGAAATGTACATTCTTAAACAGGAACTGCTTTAGCTGACAGATAATTATTGACAATGGGAACATCAAACGGTCCATTTCTTTGAAGTTCATCAAGTTCAAGAATTCAAAAAAATTCCAAGATTGAGACATTAGCTTTGCACAAGTTATATGACAAAGGGTTTCAAATCCTATGAAGGGGCAACAAAAGGAAGGCTTACATTCTGTACAGCATTCACTTCGGTATGGAGGACGCTTGATGCTCGTGAAATTCCCATGAAGGCCTTGCAGTATTTGAAGAAGTAACTCCAAACTCCAGCATACCCTTAAGGGATCTAACCCTGTTTGAAAGTTCCTCCAAATCCAGAATGGCAGCTTCTAGAGAAACAGAGCACAAGGAGTTAAATACACTGCCTTCACCAATTCGCATCTTTTTTGATCCATTGTCACAGACTTCCTCTTCTCCTTCAACATCCGGTGCCCTTGTGGCGGAGTCACCTCCAACACCTGATCCTGAGGCACCATTAGAACAACCTTGTTTTCCAATGGGCCCAACAACTCTGTCCAAGTCCTTTTCTGTTTCAAGTCTCACAGCTTCTGCCTCAGAATTTTGCTGGTCAGTGGTTTTGGCATCAGCATCAGAATTAGCAAGAGGATGCTTCAGCATTTGCTGTTCTCGAGAACACTCTGAACTATCCGCAGATGGTGCTGAGCAGGTCAAAGAATGAGATAGAGGGGAACCATAAACCTCAAGGGGTATTCCTCCCATGGCTCGGACTTCCTTCACTTCTGCATCAACTAAATCAGCAACAAAGTCTGGAAAAGCCCCTGCAACCATTTTCATCATATGTCATCTTGCAAGAAAAGGAGAATCATTTTTTTTTTTTTGAAGTACAAGTTTTCGTTGCTTAAGAAGGGGGCAAGGAGAGCTTCATTAGCCAATGGAGCGTCCTCTTCACAACAAGAAAATCGAGAACAAGTACAAAGAAAACTAAACCTGCTTAGATTCTAACCGAATCCCAAGTCCAAAAACTTTGTGCAACCCACCCGAGAAGAATAGATTACCCTTTGCTAGTTTTGTACTTAGTGATCTCCCACATATATAGCACAATACAGAGAAATAGAAAAAAAGGACTCTTTTCTAAAATGAGCATTTCATCAACAATTCTACAGGTAGCACCTACTTGTGCTCCATCTTATAAAAACATAATCCTGCTGCATTGAAGAATCATGTTCTATTTCACATGTAAAGTACCCCACAAAACCAAGTAATTATAAGAGTATCAAGATGGAAGCAAATCATCATATCTGACACCAGAATTAAACAATATGCCAACCCTTGAAATCACACCTTGAGTCACTGGGTGGACAAGATGACAACATGGAGTACAATTTTCATTTTCCTGCAATTACAAAGGCAAAGCAAGCATATTAGTAATAAGGAGTAGAATAAGCCAAAAAAAAGATGGCATGTTAGTGCCTATCAGAAAATGGATTTAACAATCAATTGTCAAACAAAGCCAAAAGAGAAAGAGACAAATTTCACAATATTAAAGATGAAAAGTAGATCTAAGGCAACAGCATCCAAACATTGAAAACTAATTAAGAAGGATACAAGGGAAATTTGTTGTTTAATCCAAACATTCCCACCCACCACCCATCCCCCACACCCCAAAAAAGAAAAGAAATTGACAAAAAATGAGGAAATTTGTTGTTTCACCCAAAAAACCCCACCCCACTGCCCATCTGTCCCATCCCCACAAAGAGAGGACTCACCCCGTGAACAAAGTGCTCTCCGGTTTAGTGCGGGAGTAGGGGGAGGGTGGACGTATATGTACGCAGCCTTCCCCTTGCATTTTTGCAAAGAGACTGTTTTCATGTCTCGAACCCGTGACCTCGAGGTCACCAAAGGAGTAACTCAACCCTTGCACCAAAACTCGCCCTCTCAATCCCCCACAAAGAGAAAGAAAGAAAGAAATAAAAAGGGAAAATGTCAAAAGCAAAAAGGAAAATGTCAAACTACCTTTTTCTTGAGAAAGAAATAAAGAACTCAATGGAATGTCAAACTAACTTTTTCTTGAGAGGTTACCAAAAAGGAAAATGTCAAAAGCCAACAAATATTTTGGAATGAATATTTTAAATAATTACACTTTATACCCTAAGGCTTAGATTTCAATAACATTTTGGGACTTCAATTGGTTAGCAATTTCAAAGTTATCAAATTACTTGAACTGTTGAAAAGATGGAGTATGAAGCCCGGGGAAGACCCACCAAATATCAAGGCCTTGAGAGGTGGTCCATGGAGAAGTCCAGAAATGTCCAAAGCACAAACCGAGGCGATCCAAGTGCAAAGCTCATTTAGAGGCAATCCTAAGTCCAACCCTAAGAGGTGGTCCATGGAGAAGTCCAGAAATGTCCAAAGCACAAACCAAGGCGGTACAAGTGCAAAACTCATCCGGAGGCAAATCCGGAGACCAACCTAGGAGAAGTTTTGTAGCCCACAATTAGGGCATTAAATGGGTGTATTTTGTAACACTAAACAAGGCCCAAAAGTGACCCAAAAATGTAAAACAAAAAGGGGCAAAATACTGCTCCCTACTGTGCAGAAATTTAGGCCCATTTAGGGACCCAAAATGGGCCCATTTAGGAATCACAGTTGGGCCCAAAAGGGCCCAGCAAAATCCAAGTCATGGGGGCCCAAAATGGGCCCCATTGGCAAAAAGAAATAGCCGTTGGGGACTGCCCCAACGGCTAGAATTTCTTGCCGTTGGGGACAGCCCCCAACGGCTAGTGGAGAGAGTATCTTTATGCTCTCTCCCTATCTCATTCTCTCAATTCTCTCACAAACCTCTCCCCCTCTTTCTCTACAAATAGGCACTCCCTTGTGCCTTTGAAGAATGGAGAAAATTCTCCCAAATAGAGGGCTAAATGACCCTCATAGATAGGGCATTAGTTTCTCAATTTTGAGTAAAGTCTCACACATATTTTTGAGTATTGTCTCATTGTAATTTTCTTAGGGCATTGTCCCTCTTGTATTCCAAATATATTTGGGCATTGTCCCACATTCTTTATTTATAAAATGCCCATCGAGACAAATTCATTTTATAAAATTTTTACATGAACTTGTATGACACATTAGATGACACAATTTATCAAACTGTTTGAAATGTCATTACCGTTGTATAATCCCAAATTGAATTGAAGTGCTCCTCTATATCAATTCAGGCAATTGGTAGTAAGTTCTTAAATAAGAAAAAGGTACATATCTGTGTTTTTATTAATTTTTTCATAGAAAAAAGAATTGTATTAGATAGCACATTAAAATATACATAAGGGTAAAGGATGGAAACACCCTGAAAGCCAAAAGAAATAAAGATCCTGAACAAAAACTAGTGAACAAATGCTTTCTAGTCCCTCGACAAATCCACCAGACTACAAAATCTAAAAACTCTTAGAACAAGCCAAAAGCATAAAAAGCAATTCTCTCCAAAGAAAGAGGGATTAATAGTTCAATTTTTAAAATCCTAGCATTATGCCCCTTCCAAATACACCAGGGAATAACCACAACAGTAAATCTCCTAAGCAAAGAAGCATTTTTACACACTCCAAAACCTATATACTTCGTTAAAAGCAAATAAGAGGGACCTTTAGAATAAATGCATTGATTATTACAAATATTATAGAGGTGGTTTCACATCTCCCAAGCCATTAGACAATGCAAAAATAACTGATCTCTACCTTTAGAATCATTCCTACATAATTGTGTTTTTATCATATCCCAGAATTCAATAAATCTGGTATTGTGATAGCATAAGTAGAGCTGCAACTATGACGCACAGACACTTCAAAATTGGAAGCTGTGTCTGTTTCTTAGACTCCAAGTGGCGAGTCCATTTCTTTATTACTCTTTTAAAACACTCTATACATCATGGTTGTCCCTCTGGAAAATAGACTACACATATAGTTCAATATACTAACAAGAGTATCTTGTTCAAAAGTAAATATACTAACACAGCTGCCCCTAGGAAGCTTGGACACTTCAAAATGGCACCCATGTCCATGTCCATGTCCATGCTTCATAAAGCTGAACATCTGTGAGCAAAACAGAGAGATTGAACCCTCAAAACACTTTTAAAAAATATATCTTGGAGTGCATCGTGTAATTTATACAATATGGGTTTAAAATGTGACCAGAAGTGAAATATTTGGTGGTTTTTGTAAATTTCCCTACCAAATATTCAGTCAGTCAAGCAGGTAGATAATTAAGGTGTTTCCACTCAAATGTAGATAAAAGGTGGGTTAAAAGGGCAAGCAATCCAACCACTCTCTAGTTCAACATCAGAGTTACAGGATATAGAAAGTCTAGTAAGTCCCCAAAGGTCTTGTAGAAGAGAAGAAGCTCAGCATTGCCCATTCTAGTAAGTTGAAAAAAATGGATAGTACATTTGTAAGTAACAACTTGCATTACTAAGCAACTTTAGCCCAACTGCTTTCAGATGTAGTAGTGACTCGGCATAAAGAAGAATCAAGTCCAGATGTCTCCGAACTAGGTATTCCCAGCGCCGAGCAAGATGCTACTGACAACTAAAGAAGAAAAGGAAAATATAGATATATACGTACCTCAGGTACTGGAACAGTCCAACCATCTGCAGGGGACCATTCTAAAGATGGGCGCAACTCCTTGCCAGGAACTTCATATGAGCGTCCTTCACCAACAGGAGGTGGAGGCAAGTCAAGCTGAAAAAAAAAAAGACATCATATGAATATGCAGTATTCAAGTCATCAACCATAGTCACTCCCTCAAATTAGTCTGACAAAAAAAAAAACAGCAACAAAGAGTGGTGATATAACAACAAAAGCATGTGTTCCTGCACTAATTGTGTCACATTTATGAGCATTAGCACTACAGAGGGAGCAGGAAACAAGCAAAAAATCAAACTATCTCTACAATGAGAAACAAATGCATGTACTTCCTCATCTTTTAGGCGAAAGTTTGTCTGTTAATCATTATCCCCATAAGCTCTTCACAAAATGCTTGCTAGTACTAACTAAAATAGAAAAATAATAATAATAATAATAATAACGATACTTTTGCAGGTCTCAAGGTCTCAATTCCTCTGCAACAAAAATGAGTATCAGCAGGCTTCCAGCCTTTTTGTGCACTAGAGAACTTCAAACCGCAGCAAATTTTATTTTGGCAAAGCCACAGTCCAAGAGGCTAGTCCAAGATGAAAGTTAGCATATCAAATAGCATGAATGCAGGTGTAAACCTATCAAGATTATAATGGATGTGATATGTAGGACAACTTTCAAGTCTCTTTTTCCCACCCTTGATGTAGCTCAAAAGCAAGAATAGGATTTTGTTAGTATTTAGAAAGAAAGGCATTTGGAATAATTGGTTTTTCATTACTATTTGATTTTCTATGTTTTAGTAGTTATTTAGTTCTACTCCGGCTAGGGTTATGTGGCCTATAAATATTGGCTATGCTTTTACATAATGGTCAGACTTTGAGAGTATGAATTGATAATTGAATTATTTTTCTCTCTAGGTTTTCTTTCTTCGCCCTCACTACTGTTTCTCTTCTCTGCCCTACTCTATGGTTTCTTACTCTCTTTGTTTCCCAGTCTCTCTTTCTGATCTCTCTTCTAGCTTCCTACATGAATACCCATTCGTCAACTCCTGAGGAGCAAAAAAGGTGTCTGAGTGAGGGTGTGTTTATCTTTTTTTGTACCAAGAGGAGCTGTATCATACTAAAAAGTTTAAGGATAGAACATATGCAGAACTATGATCCTTTTAGCTCACACAAGGTGTAAGCATAGCGGGTGAGGATCCCTTCACGGTTTTGGCAGGAATCCCACGTAAATACTGTTGTCAGGAAGAGTATGGATTCCAATTTCTCATGCTAATTCAAAAAAAAAAATCGAGTGCTCCAGAAAGTACAGGACTTGAGTCTATTAGCTTGACAACAGTGTACTGGAATTTGGCCAAGGTTTTACGTAATTGCTTGAACAGTATCAGCTTATCAATGTGCTTTATTAAATGTAAACAGATTATAGTGTCGAACAAGATCATAAATAATGTTAAAAGAAAAATAAAGGAGGATATTCGGAAGCAAATTTCTGCAGATTAGGGACTGCCAATTTTCGTGCCATGTGTCATCAGTATAACAAATCTCATACCATATATTTATTCCTTGCCCAGTGCGATGAAGTTTGTGGAATTAGATGTTTGGTATGGTTGATTAGTCTAGAAGATGTACATAAAACCTGAAGAACTTATTACGTGCTCCTTGTTGCACGTGAAAGAGTTCAAATGGACAATAATATCTCCACCATCTTATTCTCCATTTGGAAGGTTGTAGCGAAGGGCAGAATCCTTTTCAAGCATTCTTGTTAGGCTTTAGCAGTTAGGCCTTTCAGGGGCCATCTTAGAAGGCGTAGAAAAATGTTCGAAGGATATTCAGTTTTATATTTTTAAGGATTTATTCTTTCATTTTCTTCCCTTTCCTTTTTTTTCACTTTACCTAGAGGATTTCTCATCCTCGTGCTGTATACCAACTTATTCTCCTAATAATATTATTATTTCCAATCAATAAAATAATATACTGACAGTAACATATTAATTCTTCAAGGGTACAACATGAACCCCTTTTATACAATAAAAAAGGTGCATACCAACATAAAATCAAACAAGTATAATGTAATTATTCAAAGATTTGCCCCTTATATTCCTTCTCCTTACGCCAAAACATACCCTTAAAATCTTGGCTCTATTTTTTTGCGGTAAGAAAACATAGATCATACATGTAATTTTTTGAGACAACTCTCTAGCTATGACAAAAAAATGGACTTAATAAGAAGCAAGAGGATGCCCACTTTGCCATGAGAACAGCAATTTTTTCCTTCTTTTTTTAGAGTACTTTGAAAAATAAGTAAGGTTACGACTGATAATATATATATCAATGGTATGAGTGATGCAAACATGAAATGGTTGAATGCTAACTTTTTTGGTTCAGACAAACATTTGATAAAAAGAAAAACTATAATTATGATCGATGCAAACTATATTCTTCTTCATAGTCCAGTCATACATTATTTAGCAAACACAAATATGTATATGGATTGTAATTCAGAAATTTCTGATAATCCACCTTAACTTATAATTTTGTATTTTTCTTCATAGTCCAATATGGATCAGAAATTTCTCAAGAGATTCAGCAAACACAGACAAATTTTTCTTTTTTGACAGAAAACAAGCATAAACCAATTAAGTAAATGGACCATAGTTCATAAATTCCAACAAAGGTCGGGACTGTAACCAATATTTTGATGGACGACCTCAAATTCTTATTTCAAGTAACTAGCAATAAATAAATAGATAAACAACTAAATAAATGAAAACAAAGGAATTGAAATGTTTAAGAATGCTTGCAAGTGTCGAGCATCTTACACCTGTCTTCAATTTTCCAGTCATCCTTCCAATTGGGTTTTGTTTTAGAAGAGAGAGAGAGAGAGAGAGAGAGAGAGAGAGAGAGAGATGTGGGGGCATTTGCTGATGGGAGATGGAGAAGGGGACAGCAAGCCACGTTGGAAATTTGCTGGCTGTACATGTGTCATAAAAAGAAGTAGCAACACAGTCAAAGACAGAAATTTGGGGTGAAAATAACACTATATGATGCACACTGAGAAGTGATCAATTAGAAAGGGCACAATTTTTTGGAAAAATTTTCTCCATAAAGGATGCGAATTTATTAATCCTTTGAAGAAAAAATGGAAGTTTTCTTTCTTTCCCCATAGCTCAGATCTGCTCCCTTTCTAATCTATTTGTACTACCCATGGTTTTGGAATTACCAATTTGGACAAACAAAATTTTTAATGGCAAAGGCAATCACACAAGATATCCCCACAATACACTGCCCCTCGTCGTTCTCCTTCCAGCTAGTTGGAATCCTCTCCTCTACCATCTCCTCTTATGTCTTCTCTGCCATTTCTAGCTTCAAGTAGTTGAAATCATCCTTTACAGATGCTCAAAAAACAAATCATTGACATCACAGTTCATCTGTGTCGAATTAGATCAAATGCAAGAATGAAAAAATTGGAATTTTTTTACAATTCGAACCAAATTTCGAGTGAGCAAACTGCCCCCAACACTAAGAGGTATATAGATCATCTGCTGTATAATCTTCCGTAAGGAGAAAGACCCATGAATGTTATGGATAGACAGAGACAGAGTTGAGCTTTCTAGGCAGTGGAAAAAGGTTAAGGAAGTTCTGTACTATAAAAAAATTTAAAAAAAGTCAGTGTGAGAGCAGTGCATGTTGTCAGTCAGAGAGAAAGAAGTAGAATAGATGAACTTGGCAAACAACCGGGGATAGAATATGACAAACAAATATAGACTGAGAGCCGCAACTTTCGACTGGATTTTCAATTCGATGGAAGCACGACACAATTTTTTGGGCAGAGTTCCCATCCAAAGTACGGGTTTTAGAAGTATTATATGATATAAATTACACCCATGTACTTTCATGAATTTCACAAGATCCAATTGCTTTGCCTCCTTTAACCCAAAATCTTGGCTCCACCCACTGAATGGCATTGGGAGGAGCTAAGGGGTCATAGCTACAAGGTAAATTTAAGATTTTTCAACAACCAAAAGCTCCAAAAGATTGAGATAAAAGAGAGGTACGTCCTTTTTTATATTCTTATATTTCCTGCATGTGGATTTGTGATGACTTATAAGAGGATCCCAACAGTTTAACTTCAAATGAGAACATCAGGGGACCTCACAAGTTAAATCACTCCAAAAGCATGAGCTGATGGAGAGTGATATGATAATCCTTTCATACTCTGACAAGACAAACAGATGAGGACAGCGACTTTACAAATAACAGCTGGAAGTGAGGATCAATGGAGTTAAATATTGGTCTATGTACGACTTATCAACCCTCACATGATGAATTTGCCCATGAATGCAACAGTTATGGGATCAGTATTGCCATTATGCCAGCAAGAGACCATTTTCTTTGTGCAAAAGACCATACTTTGCCCTAATTGAGGTAATGCAAGGTCAAGGCCCATCAACAAGCTAAAAGTTCCACCCAAAAATGAAAATGGCAACTCATTCATATAAGTCATAAGATACAAATAAACAGAATAAGATCAAGATAACTCATGCAATGAAATAAAATAAAATAAATCAATAACTAGCACATTAGGTTCACAAAGTACCTTAACGATGTCATCACTTAATACTTGAGTTATCCTTCCAGACCAAAAGCAACCATCAGCCAGCCAATCTACTAAATCGCCTGCCTTCCAAACATCCCTTACAACAACAATAACTTCTGTGACTGTGCTAAGATCAGGCTTTTGACTATCACAATATGTAGGAGGAAAGTGAGGACGCAACATCAATTGCCCTTTGACTGACTTGGACTTAGTTTTGAGATGTTTAGGTATCTGATATAATTTTTCCCAAGTTGGTTCTGCAATTGGTCACATTCACAATCAGTAGACCACTATGAATTTTCTGATAAAAACTGAGAGAGAGAGAGAGAGAGAGAGAACATGTGGAAAGATTATCATATGCCTTATATACGTGTCATACAGAAACATTCTTGAAACTTTAATCAAAATAAAGAACAATCTTGAAGTTGAAGCACTAAAAAATCAATTGATGCAAAAATTACCAACTAATATGCTATGCAGTATTTTATCTCAAAACTCTGCACTTCTTTGAGAAAGCATGTAAATTATCTGTTTAATATCCAAATCAACCAACTACTGGGTATATAAATTCTAAGCAAAGAAGACACTTAGTTACATATATTAGTCTGAAAAACCATGAAAGAGGATTTCAAGCCTAAGATGAAAAATACACATACACACAGAGAAAAGAAATCTATAGGAATGGACACACATTCACACGTATAAAAGATAAGAACACACTAATTGGCACTTACATATGAATAAATAAAAGATGTTTACTAATATAATAACAAAGCTTGCTTACTCTCTTCTGTAAAGTCATAATATTCCAAGAGATGCCAAATTCCTCCTTTTCTGCGGGCAATCTTCTGTATCTGATTCTCAAACACAATAAGAAGACAAATAATCAATTGAAGTCCACCGAAATACAAAACTATGACATCAAGCACACCACCCTCCAACAATGCTTAGGACATTGTTAACGTCAATGAATGGAATATTGACAATGTATGGAAGCATAAGATAGAGATTAAACAATATACAGATAAAAGAGAAGGATCAAAGTCTAAAACCTGAGCACAGGATTTTAAAAGCTTGTAACAGAAAGTACTCTTCATGCGGCAGAATCTTTTCTTTTTAAAAGTTTATCACAGAAATTAGCTTCTATTTTTAGTGTTTAGATATTTAGGAAATTCTTCATGTTTTCTTTACTACTAGACTTAACTTGGAATTATTTGGAAATGTCAAAATTTTCGTGTTAAAAGTAGTTTCTTTTTCTGGTTTATTTAAAGTTGTCAGTTGATTACAAGAGAAACTGAATAAAAAGTTCAGTTAGTAAGAAAACTGCTTCGAGCTCTCTCAAATCCTAGAATATGAGTCTCTCTTACCCCAGGTGTGATGTACAAGGTTCTACTAGTGTGATGCTATAAACTCTATCCTCTCATGAAAATCTAAACAACAATAAAGAACATGCTTGATTTGACGTAAGAACACAAGAACTATTGCAACAATCAGCAATCAGAAGAAACCCCAATACAGGAGAATTTGTGAAGAAACAATTGTTGATTTCAGCCAATTCCTGATAACTGATAGAAGGCAAGATTATGCAGATCCAATTGGAGACATCACAAAGAAAGTTAAGGGCAGAAATTGCAAACTTCATTTGTAAGATCAAACATTTTTTTATTGGCATGCGCAATGGATAATTATTTCAAAATGTATGAGAAGTCAAAAGATTGGAGGTCTCTTTTTACCAGGATCAAGTTGATGGGGGCATGCTAAAATTTAGAGTAGAGGTGTTGAAAATCATTTAAAAAGCAGGCTGAACAACCACCAACTGTTGATAGGGAAGAGATAAGTTGAAGTTGAAGGAAAAATACTCGCCTGAAGATTACCGAGATCATTTTTATGATCGATTGATGACTCTCAGACAAGGAAGTATTTGCATACTTGGGTATATATACAAAGATATTTCAACAACTTAACATAATGTGTGTTATAAAAACGATAGAGAAAATTATCACGATACAAGAATAGGTTTAAGGGCTAAAATTCGCAAAGCATAGGTCAGTACGCAACTTTATAATGTTGAAGATGTTTTTCAGATGGCTTTGAAAGTGGAACAATACATAAGGCAGCCCACAAATAGAAGATTTGGTAATCAAGTGCAGAAATCAGTAAATATGAAGTCAAGTGAGAAAATAAATGTGACTAGAAACATTTCTTTAAATGCTAAAACAAATTAGTATGTAGGATAGGCATCTTTAGATGGGTTAAATAAAAGGGGCAGAAGGAGGCACAATGCAAATCAATGTCCAAAGCGCAATCTTCACGTGGGAGTTGAAGAAGAGAATTATGATGTTAAAAAAAGAAAATTGTGAGAAAGTGTACGGAGAGGACACACCGATGAGAAGCATGCCGAGACTTTTCTCATCAATATGGTAAAAATAGTTCCACTAAAACCAAAGAAAAGTGATTAGCTGTATATGAAGGTATTTCAAAATAAAATCCAATGTGGAGAGAACATCTGCAAGCTTATGATTGATGGAGGGAATACTATTAATGTTGTTTTAGAGGATGCCATTGAAAAAAAAATTTTTTTTTTAAATCTTCAACTGAAAATGGAAAAGCATCTACAAACAATACAAAGTTGTAATAGTAATGATGTCACCATTTCGTAACTCAAAGATGTTCAATTCTTTTATGATCAGGCCATTAATTGTGATGTTATTCCAATGAAGGTTTCACAAATTCTTCTTCGAAATTCTTGGCTCTATAATCACGATCTTCACCATTCAGTGGCAAGGCTTTCACATATCCTTTCTTGTTTGATGGCAAGAGGTATAAGTTGAAACCTATGAATGCTGAGCAGGAAAAAAAGAAAGAAGCTAAATAAAGAGTTTACTGAACCTGGTGAAGAGGAGCCTACTCCATCCTCATAAAAAGAGCAACTAGAAGAGGGAAATGCAGATCATCAAGTTGTTTCAGCATTATTGACTAAGAAAGTTCTTATATCAGATTCATGACAAACCTACAGATGTGTTTTACAAAGAGAGGAAACACAGCATTGGACTTGGACCCGAACTATGGGAAGAACAGTCCATTGGCAACTTCAAAGAATAATGATAGATAAGTTCTTGGAAAACACCGAGAAGATGTTAGTGCTGCACAGGAACATCAATAGTTCAAACAGCCAGTTTACAGAATAAATGCTGTCAGTGAGAGGATTTTAATGCTGCGCCAGCAGATGAGTAGCTAGATGCATCTAGAGGCTGCTAGACAAGATTATTCTCATGCTGAACAAGGGGACCGGCAAGCAAAACAGCCAGCAAACATGACTCAGCAACTGGAAAAGAAGTGACATATGGGTGTTAAGAGAAGAAATCAAACCAATCGACTACTAACAAGGATCTTATACATGAAAGTTTTGGGAGGGAAGTGAAAGATGTAGATGTAGTTGAAGAAATTGGAAAACTAGTCTATGATCATATTGTAGAACTACCTACAGAAATATATCAATAACCAACTTATTTGGTCAAGTACCATTTATTTAATTCGAACTCGACTTTAATTGATTCCAGAAGAGATGACAGGGATCAAAGCCCAAAGGTTGATGATTCTTTTGGGGAGGTCTATTAAGATTATAACAGTTAGTAACAGAGAAGTAATGTTCATGAGTACAGTCATTTTGTATAGCATGATCCATATTTTTTAGAAGTTTAATACTTAAATTAGTTTCTAAACCTTATTATGAGACAAGTTGAATAAAAATTGTGGCCTCCCAATAAAATTGCTTTGAGTTCTCTCACAGTCGAGAAAATGCTATGTTTTGTAGCACTAGGTGTGACGCCTGAAGATCTATGAGTGATGGTAGTAGCTATATCCTCTTTCTTCTCTTCTTTTCCTATTTTCTATTTCTATTTATTTGCTGCAGTTTGTTCTCAAAGAAGTTTTTGAGCATTTACAATTTTTTGTGGTATAAAGCTTTTTCTTAGCCCTAAAATCCACTAAAGTCATCCTACATGCGTATATCTAATCTCAAACTGAATACTCAAGTTTTTTTCCATATTACAAAAATTTCAGCAAACTGAACACCCCCTCCAAACCCCAGCCCAAAAAAAATACGAAATAGCGTAGTTGTTCCCCAATGCCATGATACGAACATATTTATTCATTCTCACAAGCATAACATGAATAATCCAAGACTTGTTTCTATAGCCTCTATTTCATAAGTAGCCCCCTAGAACGCAAGGAGGGATTCTTACCAAACAGAAAAACATAAATGGAACTCCTTATGCACACAAGAGCACTGAATCATTTAACAAGTGAAATTTAGACTTCAAGAAAAAATGCTTAAGGTGGAAAGTTAGCTTTTAAACAAACAACAATCTTCGTAAAGGCTCTAAATAAAGCAAATCAGTTGTCATCAAAAAGCAAATATGACAAGAGTAGATGCCTTATGTCACACAATGCTCTTAGGGTCTTTAGAGGAGCTACACTAATAAGTATAATATACCAATAAGAAGAACGATGAAAATATAAACACACGTTGATAGGAGATCTATATGTTTCACTTTCATCTAACCGCTACATCTCTCTATGTAAACATACCACCCCGTCCACACAAAACCAGTGGGTCAGGAAGAACTCCACTTATACTCACATCACAACTAGTCCACTGCCATACTAATGATGAAACCAACAATGACATGAGTGATCTACCAAGAAAACATCAAAATCACTGGTTTGTGGAATCAAATCACCCGATAGACAAATCCACGACAATGAATTTAAAAATTACCTTGGCCCGAAACCATGCGCCACGAAAACCTAGAGCAAAGGATCTTGACTCTACCAATTGGCCAATCTCTCCAAAAAGTAAAGGGTACTTGTCATCCATATAGCTCCTTGCAAAAAACCCTGCCACATGATCATACACAAGGCTTAATTAAACTCATTGAAAAAAGTATTGAAAGTGGAGTAGAAGTCAACAATGGCCGCACCTACAATTCTTCCAAACAAATCAAGATATTTCAGCCCTATATTCCTGCACCGACAGGCCCAAGGAAGGGCCCTCCTCAGCCCAAGAAGGAAGGGCTTAAAGCCCTTCCCCAACAGCCAGCAGAACTAGCCATTGGACAGGATTCCAACGGCTAGTTCAGCTAGCCGTTAGAGGCCCTCCAACGGCCAGAATTCTGGCCGTTGGAGGGCCATTGTCTCTAATCTCTAGATCTCTCTTTTCTCCTATAAAAGGCCCTATCTTCCTCTTGTAAAACCATGAAAAAAAATGATCACAAGTTGTATGCAAATTCTCTCAAAATATCAATGATATTCTGAATTTTTATTTAAAGTATTTTGTACATTTGTTTTGCACAATTCAACATGGTATCAGAATAGACAATACTCCATCTTCTCAACACAAAAAATCACTCAAATTGAGTAGATATCATACAAAAATTGCTGAATTTATGCGATGATTTAAGCCTCCTTTTGAAAGAGCTATTTGGAGCATTCAAATTCTTAGAGCTATGGATGAAGTTACATTAAGACACCTCAAATATAAAAGCGCTTCCACATGATGAAAAAATAAAGGTCGCCATTCAGCAAATAAAGGCATCCAAAATGCCTCAAATTCAAAACCAAATTCTGAATGGAGGGAAAGTCTTCGCTGCTACAATGGAGCAGCAACAAAATGCATCCATTCCTCTTAAATCCGGCCACCAAGCTGCTGCACACTATGCAGATCCGTTATCATCAATAAGAGCCAAGTGTGATGAGTTTCAAATCAAGCTAAATGAGTGCATAAAAGATCTACAGCAGCCAGCCCAAAAAGAAAGACAAATCTCTCAAGTTCTATCCCTATTTAGCTCACAAGCAAAAGATCAAATTTCAGTCTCTATGATGGCCGAATGCACCGATCTCTAAGCAAAGGCAGATGAGTGCCTAAAGGGGCTTCATGAATCAGCTCAACAAAGAAGAACTTATGCTTCCGTGGTGACAGGAAGTGTTGCTCAATGTACAGCCTTTCAAGATAGACCGGATATTCACTTGAAAAGGTTTCAACATTCAGTGCACATAGATGGTAACAATCAAAACCCTATCTCTTCTTTAAACTCTAAAAAATTTCTTATAGATTCCGGATCTGATCATCACATGATTAGAGATAGGAGAAAAATCAAACGTTTTAAAAATCTCCCTAACCAAAGGGTAGTGCGTGTTGCTAATGGACAAAATCTAGAAGTAAAACAAATAGGAGAAGTTGAAATTTTTGAAAAATCTACAAGTGCTTTATATGTTCCCCAACTTACTTCCGATCTTTTGTCCATTAACAAGATCACAAAGAAACAAGGGTGTAGGGCCACCTTTGATCCGGACACAGTCACATTTCATGATCTAAAGACAAATCAATTGATTGGTAGAGGAACTCAAAAAGGAGGCCTATATTACTTAGATCAAGAGCATTATACACTCACTGCCCACATTAATGATGATGCTTCACTTTGGCATGCACGACTAGGACATCTAAACAATAAGGCATTGAAGCTTCTACTTCCAAATTTGAGCATTGAAAACAAGTCTTGTGAAGCATGTATATTAGGAAAAGAAACAAGAACCACTTACCCTAGTTTGGAAAGCAAGTATATCTCTCCCTTTGAACTAGTACATTCGGACATTTTGACTTCCCCTATCATGACACATCTAGGATACAAATAATTCATCACATTTATTGATCAAAAAACTAGGTACACATGGATATACCTTTTACATTCCAAGGATCAAGCTTTTGAGGCACTCAAAAGCTATTTCAAATATGTGACCAACTTATACAATGCCAAAATTAAGATCCTTAGAACAAATCATGGTAGAGAATACACAAGCCACAAATTTGAAAACTTCCTAAGAAATAATGGGATCCTTCATCAAATGTCATGTGTTTACACACCCCAACAAAATGAAGTGGCCGAAAGAAAAAATAGACATATATTAGAAACCGCAAGAGCTATGATGATCTATGCCAATGTCCCAAAAAAATTTTGGTGTGATGCGATTAGAACTGCAGTCCATGTGATGAACTTAATGCCCACTGAAGTTTTAAAGGGTTTGTCACCATTAGAAGTCCTCTTAAGAAGAAAAACAAGGATCTCACATCTTAGAGTTTTTGGGTGTACATGTTATATTCACATTCCCTCACAATTTAGAGACAAATTAGATCATAGAGGTAGGAAATGCTTATTCCTAGGTTATGCATCACTTGAAAAGGGATATAGATGTTATGATCCTACAACTAATAAAATATACACATCTAAGGATATGATATTTGTAGAAAAAGAGTTTTTCTTTTCAGGAAAGGAAACACAAGAAGCACCCAAGAAAAATGCTCCAACAAAAACTTGGGACTTCCTAGTTCTATCGTACCAACCGCCCTCTCAAACTGATGAAAGAAATGGTTCCCAAGATACGGCCCACTCTCAAAACGATGAAGAGGAACCAGCATCTACCTCAGGGGGAGAACAACAAACAATGGAAGAAGAGACATCCGAGCAAGCTATGGAAGAACCGGATGCATCTCCGCCTCCTCTTCGAAGATCAACAAGGTTTAGACTTCCTCCATCGGAGTGGATGAGTCAAAGATATCCAATTTGTGACTATTATATCATCTCACATGTTTTCTTGAGCCACCAAGCTTTCATAAGAAACATAGATCAACATCAAGAGCCTAGAACCTTTGAAGAAGCCAAACATCATTCTCAATGGGTCCAAACCATGAAAGATGAGCTAGATGCCTTAGTTAAGAATGGGACATGGGAAATATCATTACTTCTAAAAGGAAAGAAAACTGTGGGATGCAAATGGGTTTATAAGATCAAACATAAAAGTGATGGAAGCATTGATAAATACAAGACAAGATTAGTGGCAAAGGGGTTCACTCAAGCATATGGAGTAGATTACAAAGAGACATATGCACCGATAGCCAAGATGAACACAATTCGGGTCTTATTGTCTCTTGCAATTAATCACTCTTGGCCAATATTCCAAATGGATGTAGCAAATGCGTTTCTCCAAGGGGACCTAGAAGAAGTATATATGAAAATTCTTCCGGGGTTTGCTCATCGTAACAACAAAATTTGCAAACTAAAGAAAGCAATCCATGGCCTCAAACAATCTCCAAGAGCTTGGTACACAAAACTTAGCACTATTCTTCTCAATCATAATTTTAAGAAATGCAATAGTGATACATCTTTCTTTGTTAAAAGGCAAGATGGAAAAATCATTGTTGTGTTAGTTTACGTAAATGACATAATCATAATCGAAAATGATTTAAATTTGATCAACCAAGTTAGAAAATTTCTCCAAACAAAATTTAACATTAAAGACTTAGGAAAACTAAAGTACTTCTTAAGGATAGAACTTGACTATTGTCCAAATGAGCTTGTTTTATCACAAAGAAAGTATGTGCTTGATTTTTTGCAGGAAACAGAGAAGTTAGGTGCCAAGCCTGCATGTAGTCCCATTAGCTCCTCCTACGGTCTCAAGGGTGATGATGAAGAGTATGAAAATGAACAAAGATATCAAAGGCTTATAGGGAGATTGATCTATCTTACTATAACCCAACCGGACATTTCATTCGCCGTGAATCAAGTAAGCCAACACATGTACAAGCCAAAGAGAAAGCATCGGAGAGCTATAGAAAGGATTCTCCATTACCTAAAAGGCACTCCAGGCATGGGAATTTGGATGAAGGAAAATGATAGCTCAGAAATTATAGTTTATTGTGATGCGGATTGGGCCAGAGACTCGGAAGATAGGCGATCTACCTCAGGGTATTGCATGTTTATTAGAGGAAATCTAATGGCATGGAAGAGCAAAAAACAACATGTAGTATCAAGGTCAAGTGCTGAGGCGGAATATAGAGCTATGACTGCCGCAACAAGCGAGATAGTTTGGTTAAAGGCTCTTATTGAAAAATTTGGATTCTCCGTCTCAACCCCTATTCAACTTCATTGCGATAATCAATCGACAATTCACATAAGTTCAAACCCGGTTTTTAATGAAAGAACAAAGTACATCAAGGTAGATTGTCACTTTATGAGACAAAAGATTGACAAAAAGCTTATCACTCCTAGCTTTACAAGGAGTGATCATCAAGTTGCTGATATTCTCACCAAGTCAAGAACCGCAAAACACATCCTCAAAAAAATGGACAAGTTAGGTGTTATAGATATATACACACCCAACTTGAGGGAAAGTATTGAAAGTGGAGTAGAAATCAACAATGACGGCACCTACAATTCTTCCAAACAAATCGAGATATTTCAGCCCAATATTCCTGCACCAACAGGCCCAAGGAAGGGCCCTCCTCAGCCCAAGAAGGAAGGGCTTAAAGCCCTTCCCCAACAGCCAGCAAAACTAGCCGTTGGAGGCCCTCCAACGGCCAGAGTTCTGGCTGTTGGAGGGCCATTGTCTCTCATCTCTAGATCTCTCTTTTCTCCTATAAAAGGCCCTTATCTTCCTCTTGTAAAACGATGAAAAAAAATGCTCACAAGTTGTATGCAAATTCTCTCAAAATATCAATGATATTCTGAATTTTTATTCAAAATATTTTGTACAATTGTTTTGCGTAATTCAACAATAAGATCAACTCTAATAGTAAAAATTAGGAAACCATATGGAAGTGGTCAGCAATTGGTCGTTTCTAGTAAGCAGGATTGTTTCAATTAGTTCATGAGGAACACCAAGCGTACCGGAGGTACAAACCCTCGATTCTTAAAAAACAATATCCCCTTATCTCCATTTTTAGCAAGCAGGATTGTTTCAATTAGCTCTTAAACAACACCAGGCCTACCAGATATACAAACCTGATTCTTAACAAACAATGTCCACTTTTCTCAAAAATACAAAATAAAAAATAAAATAAAAATCATCAAAAATTGAGAGAAAAATAGGGCACTTGGTATTGATTGTTGTCTGATGTCCTTAAATCTTACAAAACTCTTCGCCCTAGAATCACAAATACATCCATGAGACCAACTAGAATACCTGTTCTTAAACAGAGAACACTACTTTGATGTCCTCACAGCTGCATGATAAAATAGATTTTTTTCACTTAAACTACAATCAGAATGCTTTAAAGCCAACAAAAGCATTGAACAGTGCCAAAAGTATTGGATCATATTTCAGTAAACAATACAATATTCCATTTCCTTGCCTCATCATTGATTGACCATCTTGAAAAGCAAGTAACTAGAACTAGAAACTCTGAGCTAGTATCATGTCGTGTTATGTCTTCAATTGAGTCCCTTTTCCTTTGCTAATAGCTAAAGAAGAGTAGATGCACAATAAAATCAATTCGGAAACATCTCAACCCTCTTACACACCGCTTAACTGGTGTATCTGCCCATCCAACACATATTAGACAGAGCTTGGACATGGTCCAGACATGTCTCAAACATGCCACCAACATAGCTTGGACAAAGCTTGGACATAGTGGAACAATTATTTTGGTCTTGATAAATAATCAGAAAATTTTTTGAAGACCTCAGTGCATCCAAGAAAAGGAAAAGATTGAGATTCTTTGACCCATGCAGCCAATGAAATCTTTGGAAGCACAAAGCTCCATCTTGAACAAAATCCAAATTTTGGTGTCTAAGCAAATCAGTCCAAGCTGTGATGCAAATACTTTTAGTTAAAAGGTTTTGACAAAAAAACATCCTCCTAAAGTCACTATTTTTATAGCGGTTTTAAATGGTGCCAGTAAGATTACCAGATTTTGCATCAAACAGTACGTAACATATAGTTTTGTTCAAGTGTTTGTTTATGCGAAACCATGGGCATTCTTGTAAACAGGTTTTATGGTAACGTGACAAGTGAAACCCCTTTGACTAAAAAAAATAGTGTTGATCCAATCCCAATATCAGAATCAAACTAAAATGCAACTCCAGAAACCTCATCTCACACTCCACTTTCGAGCTAAAAATAGCCCACCAAGTCTAATGCTTTTCAGGGTAGCAGAAAGGTTGGTTCTTTGGGCAAGTTCATGTCCTGTACAAAACAGAAACATTCATTCTAGAGTTAGTGTGTGACATTGTAGGCTTGCTAAGGATGAGGGTATGACCACTGGAGGTCATATAGACTGGTAAGCTCGGTTTCGATTATGTGAAATGTGGGATTTGGTGTTCAGATTTGACTCCGATTCAGTTTAGGGTTTATGTGAGAGCAATTACGAGCAGATTGAATCCATCAAAACATTTCAACTAATTTGTAGAAGAAAAAAAAACTTCTTTATAAAACGATGCATATAATTAGGGTAAGACCCATTCATATCACATTTAGGGTTTCAACACCATCACCAGCACTCTGCACTTGAAATTAATGTCCCTTACAGAGAAAATCTGAATAGAATCCATTATTGTTCCTTCAACTAAAACCAGATATAAAAAGATCTAGCCCTAATTTTTCATCTCGATAAGACCAAGAAATGAATCCCTAATAATTCCTCAATACTCGTTAATCTAAACACGAAGAAATCACAATCAAAACAAGTTCATTCAAGTCGAAAAAACTCACAGATTTGTCGACTTATTGCAAGAAAAAAAAATAAAAAAAATAACTCGAATCCATATAACTTTCAGTGAGTTAACAAATTTAAACCAAAGAATTACTGAAACTCAAAGGGGGAGAGAGAGAGAGAGAGCGAGAGAGAGAGAGAGAGAGAAAGAGAGATAGAGAGAGAGACTAACCGGAGTGATTGATTTGAAATCGTTTAAATGAAATTGGCCTCTTTCCAATCCCAGAAAGAGGCAACTCTAGTTAGTCGTGTAAACAAAAATTGTGAAGACGGTTTTCGAATCTCGATTCCAATCAATCAATGACACGTGCCCTAATCTTTTGTTCACTTAAAAAAATAAAATAATAATAGTAATAGTAAAAGTGTTTAACTCTAATATTAACTGGATTTGAAGGGGTAAGAGTTTGCCGGATCCCTTCGGATCCCTTCTAAGAGCCTTTTTTTTTTTTAGAAAAATTTAAAAAGTAATTTTAAGAAAAAATTTATGCAACGAGTTTTTTTTCTCTTTTTTTAAATACTTAAATTTTTTCAAAAATATATATTTTTTATTTTATTTATATTCTCACATAATTATTTTTATTCAATTAATATCTTTATTTAGATAATGTAAAATCTTAAATATATTCGTTATTTTTTAATTTTTAATTTTACTTTAGAAGTAAAAAAATAAGAATAGAATTAAGTTTTAATTTTTAACTTTGTTTTAAAAGTAAAAAAATCCAACAGTTTTTAACTTTTTTTTAAAGGAATTAATTTTTATCTTTTCTTAAAAGAAAAAAATAAGATGAAAAAAAATCCTATTAAACGAACATTAAGATTTTATAATACGATTTTTTATTTTTATTTTCAAAACTTATCTTTTGAGAATGCTAAAAATACCTGAAATTAAACAATCTGATGTCACACCACCACGATGATGATTTTTTCAAATGGAATTTGATATTCAAAGTATTTAACAATTTTTTTTTGAAATATGTAAAAGTGTATACTCAATCTTTTCTTCAATTGATAGGGTAAGCTTTTGATGGAAACCCTCCTAAGATTTTGTTGTATGATTTTCTAATTTCATCTTCAAAAACTATCATTTGATAATGCTCAGACAACGTTAAATTAAAAACCTAAGGTCAAACGACTCTTTGGATTTTTTCTTAATATGGTGGAATGGAATGTCACCCTAACCAATATTTTACAACATGCGAGTGATTAGTGGAGCATTATAGGATGCATATGTGCTCATTTCTTACCCATTTCTTGTTCTCTCAATACTCTTTCTTAACGCGGTTGCAATGCTTCCTTATTCCTTGTGTGAATTACTTTACCAAAGATAGACAAAGCAAAGGCTGCAGGATTTGCATTCGTGTGATAAGAATGATTATCCTACTTTTGATCAAACCCAACAATAGTCGAAGAACAATTTTTGATTAATTTAGAGACATAAACAAAGAATAATAGACCAACTTTTGATCAAACTTATTAATTTAATCTACAAGTCATATATATATTTATTTAACCATAGTTATCCAAATTATCCAACTAATCCGATTTGAATATTGTAAAATTTAAGTGAGCGACAGACTCACTCAATTTCTATTTTTTTATTTTCAAGATTCGAATCGAAAATTTTAATTAAAAAAATATAATTAATTAGTACCATACCTACATTGGTGGGTCATATGTATAATCTATTGATCGGATTCCAATGCACTTTAATTACTGAAAGCACCATTTTTGGAACTGTACTGGTTATGGTAATTTAAGTGCTATTTATAACTTTGTAGCGGCATTTTTATCCGAAAGGAGAGAGCCCCACTTTAGTACCACTTGCGCTGCACCTGAGAATATGCCTTTGCATGTGAAATCGGCTATCCATTGATTAAATATGAAAGCCATTCATCTGTCAATGGGATAACAACTTATATTTTTTTTTTTCTATATGTGCAATTTCATCTTAATTCTTTCCTTTTGATATAAGGCGGACAATTTTAATTTATTGATGATTTTAATTTCTTTAAAATAAAATTTTAGTTTGATAGAATATAAGATATCTTTATAAGATCGGTCGTGTAAACAAAATGCTCCTATACTCTAATTTCTTATTTAATTATATTTATTGATTACTGTAAAATTGAATAAAACTAACTATCGAGTGTAATAGAAATAAAAAATTCTACACAATATGTTTATGTAATTCATCATAGTTTACCTACTTAACTAAAAAATAACTAAAATTTTTTACAATTCAATCAATACAATCGTAAAAAATATTTATATTTTTCTTATAACTCAAAACACAATTACAATTAAATCACTCCTAAGGCTCTCACTCTCTCAACACTATTCTCTTACTACTCACTTAGCCTCTTCTCCGCTCTAAGCATAGAACACCAATATCCTTTTATTCATTATTAGCACTTTCTAATTCATACATTTGGTTGAACTAAATAATGTGGAACATTACAATTTGCATAGCTTTAGCCATTCAATGATCAAAACATCCCCATGTGTCTTCATTTATTCAATGTTAAATCAAAGATGTGTTTGGGAACAAAGATCATAGTAAACAAGAGGATGCATAACACGATGCCTTACAAAAGGAAAAAGATGTTCAATGATCAGCGTTTGGATCGGCCTCCAACTTGACCAGCATCGTCGATGATTGGGGAAGGACCTGCGGGTGGCACAGGAGCTTGAAAATGAGAAACAAGTACCTCCGATGTCGGACGATATTTCAACTGCCGAGCCATGATCAAATTAGTACTGGCGCACATTAACATGATTATCATGATCATGGCTTGCCTCATCTTCCTTGAAGGGCTCATATTTTTTTGGGTGGGGGGGTTAGAGAGAGAGAGATGAGTGAGGCGCGTAAGGGAAGTGGGAGGGGACTAAGCATTTAAACTTTAAAGGGCGCCCTTGCGAATCTAACTTTAGCTGTAAACATTCGAGCCACGAGTCACCCTCCACTTCTTTGGTGCGAAAACCCGGTGCTGCATAAACTGGTATAAGAGTGGAAAAGGTATGTGCTGCGTAAACTGGGATGAGAGTGTAAAAGGTATGTGTCTCAACTGAAGTCGGCAAATAGAAAATCCACTTTACTTCTTTATAAAGATTATCCCAAAAAAATTCTCTCTTTGAAGGAAGTTATGCCCACACGTCAACCACTAACTGGAGTGCAAGGTTGGTTTGAGAATTCAAACCGAAACTTCAATGTCAAAGAACGTGGAATAATCCCAAAAAGGAAAAAAAAAAAAACCTTATTCACTTTAATGTCAACAGATTCAGTCCAAGTGATATCTTCCCCTCTCCCATATAATAAGCTCGAGTTTAAACCCTAATATATATCAAAAAAAAGAGAGAGAGAGCATTATTGATTTTCCGTAATTTGATTTTAATGTTTTCAATTATTTTATTTTTAATTTATTATTTTTTTAATTTTGTAATGATAAAATTAATGGCATATAGACGGAAATACTAAATTATAGATTTCATAGTAAAAAGATTTTTATATAAATTATAGTGGTGCTATTTTATATAAATTTCTGAATCTTATTTTAAATTCTTTTAATATTTAAATTTGAATTCAAACATACTTGTCATCATTTTTCATGAAAATCTTAATAATGCTGTTACCTTAAGAGACACTGTCTTTACAACTCTAGACATTAACATGTTCACTCAACCCCATATATGGCTATCAAAGTATTGGTGATTAACAGATGACTTAGGTATTGGTTGGTAAGTGGTTTGGTTCCTAAACATGTTTTATTTTATTTTTGCTTTATCAAAAAAAATTATTATTTTTTTTCCTTTTTTATTACATCAAACAAAATAAATATATTAATTTGCATCATTAATTACTAAGTTGCGGTTTTCACTTAACCGTTGGAATTCAAATTCGGTTTCATATTTTTTTATATGTAAAATGGTATAAAATGCAATCATGATTATCAAAAGATTTTAAAATTGAATCATTAACTTTTTTCATCGATATATTGGTATAAATTGGTCTGAAAATTATTACAAATAAAATGCCGATCTTCATAATTCAAATGTTTTTAATTGTAATATATTTCTTATAAAATAATTAATTAATGATCTCCTTTCTTAAGTTTCAAAATCTAATACGAGATTGATATTTTTTTCTCTTATTCATGCATTTTTCCCTTTCTCTCAAAGGTCACCAAATTTGAATTCAAATGGAGAAGGAGGTTGATAGTTAGTTTTTTTCTGTAGAAAACTATTCATTCCCTTTCTCTTATTTTGAATTCAAACCGTTTGAGTCGAGGCAAACCCTGATGGACTATCTTGTACCCATTTTATAACATTAATAGTAATGTAATTTTCTAAAGTTTTGAGTATTTTATTTAAAAAATAATAGTTAACAAAATTCGACTTCTGTTTGATATGAGAAATACATTATTAGCTGATTGTATAAGTGTTACATTTTATAGGCGTTAATCGATTTTTTTCCTCGGTAACAAAAAGGAAAAAGGAAAATAGTAGAACAAGAGGCCCTTGCTTAAGATCACAAGTGAAAATGGGAGTCATTTGATACAATTTATTTACCAAGGTTTAGAGAGAGAGAGAGAGAGAGAGAGTGAGTCTATCATACTGATTTTGTTTGGAAAATAAGATATATTTATTGTAAAAAATATTTTTTTTCACTAAAAGATTATTTGTTTTTAGAATAAATAAGGAGAGAGAGAGAGAGAGAGAGAGAGAGAGAGAGAGAGAGAGAGAGAGAGAGAGAGAGAGAGAGAGAGAGAGAGAGAGAGAGAGAGAGATGTCAATGGAAATTATTTCTTCAAAATACATAAAGGTGACACTCATTATAGAATGTTTGATCTAAGCCAAAAATTACTACTTTGGGCATAAAAGAATTCTATGGTAATGTACTAATTGATTTTCAAAATGACCTTTTTGACCCTTCACGCAGGCTCCAAAAGGAGATAGATGAAGGCATTATGGACATTACGTGGCGGATTTGTAATGTTTTTAGAGGGTAACAATAAAAAAATAAATTTTTATTTTCAATATTTTTAGAATTTTGCTTAAAAAAATAAATAGCAATTTTGATAAATAAATTAGGCTCCATTGGTTTGGAAACTTTTGTTAATTTATATTTTATCCTTTAACTCTTATAATATTTATTAATTATAGGATAACGTTTTTTTATAAGTATTAAATTATTATAAAAAATCATAATTCTTATAATATTAGTAATAAATTTATATTAAAATTTTATATTAGTAATATATATATTTTGGATAAAGACAGGGACAGAGATTTTTATAGACAAATTTCGTATACCTTTGCCTGAGAAAGTGACTTCTTCATCTCAATTACGGGGGATTTTGCATTGTGCGCTTCACCCATTCCTCGTTTTTCTTTTGTTCTCTTCCATGACGAAAGGAGCTAAACGCCAAAAGCATGTCCAAACTCCAAACACAACAAGCAAGGGGGCGGGGATGGACAATGTTATTTGTCACAATCTCATTGAGAGTGCCGGGAAAACCCAAGAAAATCATTCAACAAGGCCCATAAATTGGAAGGCCAATGAGACTTCACTAACGCTACAAAATTCAGGTATGAAACCCATTAATCACACTTACCCTTTTTTGTTTTTTAAATTTTCTTTATATATCAATTGTATTTTGAAATGAGGTTTGTGTTCATGTTGCTAATTTTGCGCTTACAAGTGTTGAGGAGCAGTGCTGTTACCTGGCTTGTATATGTTCTTCATTTCATTGATTATCTCCATGACTAGTATTTAAATTTTTAAAGTGATAATAAGAATTAACCATTTTGTTTTTTGGGTTTTATGTAGGATCTAAATTCCAACGCAACTGATAGGGCATTTTCTTTGATTATGGAACCTGAACCATGGAAGGAAGCATCAGAACAAATGACAAATGCAGCTTTATCAACTTTGAGCCCTTCTATGGACATAGTTGGTGATGAATCGTGTTGATTTTTATCCCTGTCCGCTTTTGTTCATTTCGACAGTACTCAGATATGGTCATTTGAATTATGGGTGCCCTATTTAATTTAGGGTTTGGGGTTTATTTTCTTTGATGTTACAGTTTAATTAATTTTTCCATCTTTTTAGTAATGGTGGTTGTGGGCTCTGCATATGGCAATTCATATTTTTGATATTCTAGTTCTGTGTCAACTTGTAATTGAACAGGCTCGTCTTAATTGATGGAACGGAACTAAGCCAACTAATTTCACTTATTTTGGTGGGGGAGATAAGCATCTTATGAGAGTACCCCCCTTGTAGCAATGATGACAATGCTAGCAATGATGAGAATGCTATGTCAAATATTGTTAGCCTTAAGTTAGTGCTTGTGTCCATGTCCATGCTTCATAGGCTAGGTGTTTCAAATCTTTACATAAGATGGGATCAAGAGTTGGGCAGCGTACATAGGTCAAAGTGATGTAGCAGTTCCTTTTGTTTTTCCTCTCTTATTGGGTTTTCAATTCAGTTCCTTTATTCTCCATGTGTGCCATTAGCCTATTCTCTGTAAGATTATGGCTATTTTCTTGTCATGGAAAACCACTTTCAGTGCATATTTGGTTCTCATGAAACCATCCCACCATCTTCAAAATTATAACGTTATTGACCCATCATATGGGTTTACTGGTTAAGAGTTAAATTTCCCCAGCATATTATTTCTATAGCTATTTGTCTTTTTAGCTGATAATTCTCACTTGCACTATCTGTATATTAGAGTCAGGAGTCCAGGGAATCTAAACTTAAAACTTTGATCCAGTTATATAATTTATGATATTTGCTAGGATTAGGGAAGTGCGGATCGGAAATGCTTGAAAAAAATTTCCATATGTTTCTGGTGGTGTTAGGTTATTTTAGTAACATTGGGGGTATTGGTGAGGCCCATGAAGGTGTTGCTTCTAGGTCTAAACCTGTGTAATTGTAGTAAACGAGTATTTTAAATTTATTGGGTTGTCTTAGGTTATTTTCTTTGGAAACAGTTTTTTGACAAGACAGATTTCAAAAGAATCTGTATCCTGTAGAACATGGCATTGAGCTGTTAAAAAAGTATTCGTTTAAAAAAATACAATGTTGAGGTGGACAAGCAACTATGAGGGAAATCATGGATTCACAAATATATGCAATTGCTGTGGTGGTAAGGGTTGTAGTTTGTTGTGGTGGTAAGGGTTGTAGTTGTTTCTCCTTGCGGAATTAGGAAATGGAAAATTAACACGAAGAAATAGAAGAAAGCATGATGGGAGACTTTTGACACATTGAAAGTGTCACTAAATTTTGAGGGAAGGTTGATCATCTTCAATATCAGTAGCTGGCACGAAGAATGAAAATGGGGAGGAAGGATAATTCACCTAGCAGAATACAAATCCTGTTTTAAATGAGCATATGAAAGTCTTAAATATTGAGAAAGAGTTTGATTTCTTATACTAGTATTTATACACACACACATCCGTAAGTAATCAATGGCTGGTATGATGGTTAATTTCTTAATTATCTAACTATGACATTTCTGCAGGGTCCGAACCTTATGATTTGTATGGGATATATACATGGAAGATAGAAAAGTTTTCAGAGATTGCTAAGGAGGAGCTTCGCAGTAATGCTTTTGATGTTGGAGGTCGCAAATGGTATGCATACTTTGTCTATTTTGTGCGGCATGCGTTTTCTTTCTGAATGCCTTAGTTACTGCTTTTCAGCTCTTCTTTGAAATTTTATGTGCTTGTACTGTATGCAAACAAACTTTTTCACATGCCTTTTGATGTTTGACTACTCTCACTCTCTCTCTCTCTCTCTCTCTCTCTCTCTCTCTCTATCTCTATCTCTGGATTGGGGATTTTATTGAGTCCTTACTCGAGTAGGGGATTGACAAGGGTGGTCTCTGTTCAAATGTGATTTGTTCTTTTAAAACGGTTTAAGCCTGTTGATGCCTGTTATGTCACGAAGTCTTTGAGGTCTTGAGTTTGGATATCGGTCGATATTGTGGATCTTTGAGATTGTTGTTGAAATTGAATCCTTGATGAAGCCCGGCTGTTCGCCCTTCTTTAACATGGCCCTGTAACTTGAGGCTAGGCTTGAGGCCGACTATTGATTATTATTCGAGAGCAGGGAACTTCACTTCAAGGAAATCTGTCCCTTCTGCTCTTCTTCTTTGTATCGGGGTTGGCTTCTCTTCTTACTTTGGCTTGTTTTGGAAACATCCATCGAAGGAGAAATTTCTTTAGTCAGGTTAGTGTAAGTGGAAGATCTCTTTAGTCAGCAGACATATTTTGGCAATTGGTGGTGGCTTTTCTCTTGCTGCTGTGGCACATAAACTGTGGGCTGTGGTTTTTCTCATAATTAAAGCTGGGTCATTTTATGTCAATGAGGTTGGTTGAGATGTTTGGTTCAAAAGGAAACACTTTCCAGGAAAAGAAATCTGGTAAGGTGGGTTGCCATATAACTTGTTTGTGATGGTTCTGAGATCTATTCATGAAGGTTGTGTTTTCTACAATAATTCATAACTTGTTGAATCAAAACTTTATATACCTCTTGTTGAATCCCTCTACAGTTATTTCTTTTTATGCTACAATAAACAAAAGGACAAATAGTATCCACAAGAATTTTTCGCATTCTGAAAGTTCTAGTGTTCCTAACTTTTTTTTTTTATTTAAATATTTTGGTGTTGGGATTTTTCTTTTTCTTTTTCTCTTTTTGGGTGCAGGTCCATTCTAATCTATCCCCAGGGTTCTGATGTTTGCAACCATCTTTCTTTATTTCTGTGTGTTGCTAATCATGACAAACTCCTTCCAGGTCTGGTAATGTTTTGTGACATTTTAAATTGGCTTAATTCTTTTGTTCCTCGTTGATTGGTGCATGTGCAGCTGAATTTTACTAATTTTCCTTTTTGCTGAGCAGGTTGGAGTCACTTGGCACAGTTTACGATTTCTGTGGTCAATAAAGATTCAAAGAAATCTAAATATTGTGGTTGGTTTTTGCTTTAGTTGTCCCAAGGGATTTTTTGGTTCTAATGCCTAGACACTGACGCAATAATCACAAATTCAGATACATTACATCGTTTCTGGAGTAAAGAGCATGACTGGGGCTGGAAAAAATTTATGGAGCTTTCAAAATTGTCTGATGGGTTTCTTGATGATGACACCCTTATTATAAGGGCTCAGATTCAAGTAATCAGGTGCTGCTTCAAATTTTTTTGCATATTATTATTATTATTATTTATCTCCTTTTGTTTTGATTCTGGTTTCTATCATATCATAATATATAATAATTTTGTCCCATAATCTTTGTAGTCTGGAATGCTAGGGCTTGTATGAATCTTTGATAATATTTAACACCACCATTCTGGCTTTGCATATCACCATGCTTACGGTAGAGTGGGGTTTGCGTTGGTAGGTAGATTCTTGTGAAAAGCCCCTATCCGACAGAGAAGTTGACAATGCTGTACGCATGCTTTTTTCTGTTGTTGAGAAACCTTCATTCTTTCATAATCACCTGGAATTTGGCTTAAGAAATTGCCATTTGATTATCTTAATTTAGGGTAGCTAGAAGAGGTGCCAGCTATTGCACGTACTTTTGTCTTCAACCATGTTCAACTGTAATTTTAAATGCCGTTTTGATGTTCATCGTTCATTATAAGAATGCAATTCTTTTTCCCACTTTTTATTGAGTCTTCATTCACAATATATAAAACTATATAGTAGGGAACGACTAGACAATTGAAGTGCATTTAGTGTATGAGGGGGCATCTTTTGGCTTTTTTCATATAATTCATGGAATGGTAATGTCTTTCTTCTTTCTCCTGTGCCTTTTTTTTTTTTTTTTAAATGCCCTTTAGGCATCTGCATGTGTCATTATAACTTCAATGTTAGCTCATGAACATAGACATTCTCTTTGTTCATTTCATGATAGCTGAAATGTTGGCCAATCATTTCATGATAGCTGAAACGTTGGCCAATTTGCCTTCAAGTTCCAACAATCTTCCCAATTCTGGATGTGAGTTTTGATAATTGATCACATTACAACTCAAATCTTTAATTGCGGCTATAGGAGAAATTAGTATAAGTGCATAAGTGGGATTAGGGTTGTGCAAGTTTCTGAAAGTGGAGAAAGCAGTAGTGGTTGAGATCAATTGGTGCCCACAGATTTTTATCCGCAGGATTCCATATTTATCTCATTCTGGATATGAGTTTTGATAATTGATCACATTACAACTCAAACATTTAGTTGTGTCTATAGGAGAAATTAGTAGGAGCACGCGAGTGGGTTTAGGGTTGTGCAAGTTTCTGAAAGAGGAGAAAACAGTAGTGGCTGAGATCAATTGGTGCCCACAGATTTTTGTCTGCAGTATTCCATATTTCCTGAGAGAGTTGGTTTATTGTCACTGCTTTGCCTTTATTTAGTAAAATCACCCTTTCTCATTATTTCTTTTTTCTTTTGTGCATCTTTGTCTTGTAGGGACAACGCAGACCATCCGTTCTGCTGCCTCAATTCTCAGTATAAAGGAGAACTTCTTCGGGTTTATTTAACTAATGTAGAGCAAATTTTCTGGCGCTTCAAGGAAGAGAGAAGAGGCAAGCTTCGGAAGTTGATAGAGGACAAGGCTAGGTGGTCAAGGTAAGAGTGTCTGGACCAACTGAACCAGTCATTGCATCCTTTTATTCCTCTGAAACTCTTGGCTGAAACAAAAATAATGGCGGATCGGGAGTTTACACTACCTGGAAATGAGGGGGAAGACTTAAAAAGAGCCAAAAGCTGTAGATGATTAATAACAACATCTAAAACCAAATGGCATCCTGATTTTATGTTAACTGGTAGGAGATACACTTCTCTCTCTAGTCAACACCCAAGGATTAATATTTGAGACTTGTACTAGGAAGGTTTGGGCATGCAGATAGGGGGTGCCTGGTCTGCTTGCTTGGTGCATGTGGTTTGTAGGCTATTGGATGTATGCGACAGTTACTCGTGCATTGAAGGGTAGTGGCCGAGGCTCGCATGTTATTATAGAAAAAAGGCATCTAAAACCCAACAAAAGAGGACAGTCAACCTTGGAGATTCCACAAATAGACCATCTTTAGATTGCCCATATTAAACCTTAATTACTTGAGAATTCAATCGAGTTCTTTTATCTGAATGATCCATGACAAGCACAATGAGATTGCCCTCCATCGCTGAGATCTCAAATTCTTGTCTTTTCTCAAACCATAAAACCTCACACTGTGAGGCAACATCAAATTTTCATCTGCAGGCTCATTCAACTAGTTAACCAATATAAGAAAAGAAAAGGTTTACCTAGATACTTGATTAAAAAACATATATATACTTACATGTGTTGTGGGAGACTTGAACTTCCATGGATAAATTGGGTACCACCTGGCTACAATGCCTTCCATGTTTGATTTAAGGACAAATTGCCTCACTGCCTTAGATGTTGAATTAATATTTGAATATTATAAAGTTCAGCAGTGTAATTGTGTCTGCACCAATGCTTCCAACTCAATCAATAAGAATCGAAATCAGGAGAGTTCCTGTAATTAATGAACCATCAAAATAATACACTGATTAATCGGACAGACCCTTTACACAAATATTACTTGTTATGATGACCCCTTTTCCTTCAATAATAAGACTTTCCTGTATGGGAACCTTGAAAAGTTCTGCTGTATATTGGAAGAGGTTACTTTGATAGGACCTAGCATTTTCCTAAATGTCACCATGGAGGCGTCCCAACCTATTGTCTAACAACGTATTGTAATGTTTGACACTGGACTTGATCTTACATATCCTCTGCAAGCAGCCAACATTTTTATCCACAAGGCATGCATTTTAATATCATGTGAAATTTGAACGAAGAGTTCCATTAATTTGTTCTGTGCGTTGATGCAGAGTTTTAAAGTTTTCAAATTACTGCTTATCTCATCATGCTGAAATTTGACCTCTCTTTTTCTTGTATGTGTGATCTTCCTTATTTTTTTTTTATTTTTTTATTTTTGCGTTTTCTTCTGGTTTGTCTAAAATCTATTGGCCTAATCTGAAACTGTTAATATATGCAGTTTTTGTTCCTTTTGGTCCGGGATTGACCAAAATGCTAGGCATGACATATCTAGGGAGAAAAGAAACATGATGCTGGAAATTATTGTCAATCACTTTTTCATAGAGAAGGAAGTCACATCAGCTCTGGTGATGGATTCCTTGTATAGTGGATTGAAAGATCTTGAGGGGCAGATGGAACAATTGGATGCTGAAAAGGCACCCACTTCTATGGTTAAAGTAGAGAAAGATATGTTTCTTATAGCTGACAATGTGTTGCTAGTACTTGAGAGAGCTGCACTGAAGCCATTTCCTATGTTGGGGAAGGGTCCTCAGAACCGTATGATGGTGAGCCATGCTTTACTTGTAAGCTAGGATTGTTATTCTTGGAATTTGAGTTGGATCAAGTTGCGAGTCCCATACAAATTGCAGAAGTAATATGACCCAGTAGAGAACCCAATATAGATTTTGGGTAATTGAGTTAGTAACTAGCTGGTAATCACCAAATTACTAATAAGATTAGGGAACCAACATGATATTAGATGCAGTTCTTGATGAAACGGTCTTTGACACTCTCCAACCAAACATTTCTTGTCCCCTCATGACACACTA
The DNA here is from genome assembly GCA_033439265.1 of Dillenia suffruticosa. NCBI lineage: Eukaryota > Viridiplantae > Streptophyta > Magnoliopsida > Dilleniales > Dilleniaceae > Dillenia > Dillenia suffruticosa. The sequence continues at coordinate 17,567,778 of JAVTVX010000001.1, forward strand.
ATTCTCTTCATTTACGATAATTTTTGTGACACGTTTACATTTCGTATCAGAGTCTAGCAACTGGGCTGTTCTGAGTAAATTTCAGATTGCTGAAGCAATGTTTAATGGAGAATGGACACTGTTCTCATTACCAGTGCCCATATCAATAACTTTTGTGATCTCCAATTACCATTGAAGGCAATTAGTATGACAATGATGCAAATGGTATACTTATGAAAGTATGGTATGTCTGAAATTTTGAGAATGGTGGTTTAACATATTAAACTATCGTAAGTTGTGTGGGCTGGAACTTTGTTGAGACTTGGAGACTACCTCTGAAAACAAAAGAATTTATAGATCAATTGGCAATGATTAATAGAATAAAGATTTGACATTGCACATTAACGTTTATATTCTTCATCAGTTACCTTTGCATACTTGTTAGCTGGTGCTTTTATAAGCTAGTTACACTGTTTTCAAGCATTGGCAGGATATGACATTATTGCAATACATGTGGAGCATCTGTGGCTGTCTAAGGCTCTTACCCAAGACCAATAAAATTCTTTTTCTTCTTTTCCTATTGTGAGAACAGTTGGCATTGATATACCGGGCATGTCTTATTATTCTGAAAATTGATGTTATGTATTTTAGCAAATTGCAAATGACAATTGACAACAGCTGTGTTATCTAGATTGATATTTTTCAGCTATCTTGGATGGTTAAACATTAGGGCCAAGTAGCAACTAATGGAACATTGTGGCCCCTGTCCAATATTGATATAGAAAATTTCTCATTTAGAAGCCAATTTGAATGAGCTAATGAACCATGTTAGTGGACATATAGTAGTCCTATGGATAATCATCACAGTTGTCCAACCTTGTCTCTAGTGTACTGTTCTTCTTAGTATCGTTATATTCACTGAAGTTTTTAGCCTGAATTGTTGCCAATCATCTTTGTTGACCTTTTGTTATTTATTGTTGTAGGATGGTTATTGAATACTGTATTCTGGGACATGCTTCTCTGTGAATCTTCCATTTTATTTTGGTTCTGTCTTTCCACCTGATATCTAATTAGTCTATGGAATAATATTTTTTTCCTATAATTCTCTCTCTCTAAATATAGGGAGACATATCTGGGGAAAACGTCACTGAACTAGATGAAAAGTGCCTTACAGAATTGGGTCGTAGGACTCTGGAAATCTTTATCATCTCCCATATTTTCAGGTGATCCTTCTTGGACTGTGCTTTCTTCAGCTCACACTTGCACAATTTGTATTTCATCTTTAATTGGCAGCTGCATATATAGGTGTTATACTTTCACCCTTTCGTTATTTGCTGCTGCAATTGTTCTCTTTATAAGTGTTACTCAACGCGGAATATTGAAAGGAAGTGCTGTTTCATGTGAATCTGTAGGAAAGAGATTGTTCAGATTCTTTTTGACTCTTACATTTCTAAAACACTTGATTTCCAGGAAGGTTTATTTTTAGTAACTCTTTATTAGTTAAGGCTTAGTTTTGCTAGCCAGAGTCTTCTGCAGGCCTTTAAACTAAGATTTTCATCATTATAGAAGGAACAGGATCATGGTCCTTCACAGAGAGGAAGAAGATATTAAAGCGGTGTGAATTTGATCATTGAGGAAGCTTGTCTTTATTCCAGAGAATCTAAAATGAAAATCTAAATGAAGGGAACTGAACTTTTAAAGTCTGCAAAGTTGATGCTGTTTGTTTTGCAAGACAAGACCTACCGTTAATTGATCTGTCTGAACAACAGGTGATAGAGAGCGAGAGAGCAGATGCACAGTCCAGATAGTTCAGGCCATCCTGATGGTGTCAGAAATAATCTGAGGCATAACTAAATCCTTTTTCTTGCCATGGGCTTTGTTCCAAATGGTCTTCTTAAAAGGGTAAACCCCAAGCAGTAATAGGACGTGGTTCAAATCTTCTAGCCCCTCCCAACACAGCCTAGTGAAATAGTTAAATGAATGGATTTCTCATTGGATAGATGGGCACAATTGATAGGATGTGAGGGGACTTCTTCCTACCCTTATCGATGAAGAAATAATGATACTAATAATAAAATCTTTATTTGGCATTGAGGAGTCTTAGCTGTTGGAAAAGTAATCAATAAGTCATTTAAGAATAGTTAAGGATTCAAGGAGTTTTAGCAGTCGGAAAGCAGTCAAAATGTCATTTAACACTTGAAATTGAGGGACAGTTCTAGAATTATCCAAGAGTCTATAAATATGGATATTCTATGTAACTTGAGGAGAACTTCAAGAACTTAAGAAGTAATTCTATTTACATTTCAGAATATATTTATTTCTTAGGAGCAGAATTCTAATTAATCAGATTTCTGTTCAAGGAGCTGAATTCGTCCCACAACGATTTCATTCCCTACCCTTCTACCCATCCGTTTTTCCCTGAAATATATCTCCAACCCCATAAATCAAGTAAGTTTCCTGGCATGCATCACTTCTAGCTTGATTGTAGTGTCAGCCAGAAAAAAGTAGGGGAAAAGATATAATGTTCCCAAATACTTCTAGAAAAGACACCTTTTCATATTGGGTATGTGCTGTATATGGATGTTCTGATATGTGCTGGAAACTTGCATATATTAGTAAATACAGTTGTTATGTACTTTATTGGTGTTTTTTTTTGAATGGATACCTGGGCAGAACTATTTTTGAGGATGACTTTTTTTTTTTTTTTGAAGATGTGATGAACATAACTAATTACATAGTAATAGTATACTTTCTGTGAGAAATAAGGTTTTGCCAAAATTGTTATAATTATATTCTAATCCTGGAATCTTTTTATTTCCTCCATATCTGATCACTTGCAATAAAAGTTAAAGTGTACTGCAGCATGGAGGACAGATGTTGATGCTACTTATTAAGTTTAGTGCAGTGGTATACTTCGACTGATTGACAGGTCATCAGATGTGTAAAATTGAGAAGTGAACGTCTTTGGTTACATTCAAGACCTGAACACAACTTTAATGCACTGTCTTGGCATGGTTATTGATTGGTTGGGTACTCGGAGCATATGCTAATGATGAGATTGATATGCACCGAATGTTATTGAAAAAAATTATTTTAGAAAGTGCATATCATTTGGAAAGAGATCTTTTAGAAGAATATTTAGAAATTAGTAAAAAAGAAATATTTTAGAAGAAATAGTAGTTTCATTTTTTTATTTGATAACAATCTTTTTAAAATTAGTAGTTGCATTAGCTTTGGAATTTTTTCATATTAGAAATGATTTCAGAGATTTGTTTTGAGTAAAAATTCTATTTTATTGTAAATCATATGGGATTAAGAATTTTATTTTAGGGATTTGCTTTTAAAGTATGAAATAGAGACTTATGTATGATATTCGTTGATCTAAAAAAAACATTTGATAGGGTTCTTAGAGACGTATTGTGGTGGACATTGATGAAAAATGAGATCTCTTTTGAGATACATTAATCTTGTTAAAGATATGTAATGAGTAAGGTGTATTCGAGTCAAGTTGATCCCAATTATCCATATTCTTGAATTCGAACTCGATTTTTTTGTCCAACTCAAACTCGACGAGTAGTAAATAATAGGACTCGAATTAAACTCGAAAACTCGATTATGATATAATATATTAATATATTTTATTTTATTTTATTTTTTATTTTATAATCATATATAAATATATATAATATATATTAATATATGTTATTGAGTTAATTGATAAGTTTCAAATCTAAAATTCTACTCGAACTCGACTTAAGTTAGATCAAAATTGAGTTGAGTCGAGCCGAGCTCATGATCGAGCGGCTCGAATTCAACTCGGTTCGCATAACAGCCCTTTGTATGAGGGAGTTACTACCAATGTAAAAACTTGTGGGATTTTGGTGATAACTTTCTAATTAATATTGGATTTCACCGAAATTCGGCATTGAGTCTCATTCCTTTTCACTAGTGATAGATGAAATTACAAAGAGCATTCAAAATGAAATACCATAGTGCATGCTTTTTGCAGATAATATAATATTGGTAGATGAAACGAGAGTGTATTAGTGTTAAATTGGAGTTATGGAGGGTCACACTAGAATTCATATGATTTAGATTATCCCGCTCAAAAACTAAGTATATAAGATGTACGTTTAGTGGCAATCATCAGAATGATAAATAAATGATTAAGTTAGAAGGAAATGACGTATAAAAAATTAAACGTTTTAGATATTTTAGTTTTATAATTCAAAGCGATGGCAATATAGATGAAAATGTAAATCATATGATTTAAATGGATTGAATGAAATAGAGAAGGGCATCTGGAATTTTTTGTGATCGCATGATACTATTGCATTTGCAGGGTAAGTTTTACAGAATCGTAGTTGCATGACATTGAGTGTTGAGTTATTAAACAATAACAAAAGTATAAAATGGTTGTAAATGAAATGAGAATATTTAGGTGGAGGTGTGGTAAAATTAGAAAAGATAGAATTAGAAATGAAAAAATACGTATTAAGTTAGGAGTGAATTTAATTTGAAAAAGATGCGAGAGTACCGTTTGAGATGGTTTGGACATGTGCAATGAAAATTTAAAAACGCACTAGTTAGGAGGGCTGAGAACTTAATTTAGGAGATTTAGTGAAATGTAGGGATAACTTGGATGTAAATTTTTCGTAAAGATATGATATTTAAAAATTTAGTTGAGAAGATGATATTAGATAGGAATGAGTGACGTAAAAGAATCCGAACAAGTTAAATTATCTCACTTGTCATTTTAAATTTCTATCTCTCCTGTTTTTATCTCTCAAATGATCAACACCAAAATTTGGAATTAAGGTTTAGATTATTGTTTTCTATTTTATTGTAAACTATAGTTTTTCCTATTTAAAGGGAGTATGATCTATAAAGAGATAAGTCAAATTCTCATAAAAGTAATGTGGTAGGAAATTTGCTAGGGAACAAGTTCCTGGCCATCAAACCCTAGGGTCTAAGAGGGGGAAAACTCTAGCAAGGAAGAGAGGAATTCTCTACAGAGTATCTATTGACTAGATTCTGTACTAGAACCCATATCAATTGGGTATCAGAGCCAACTGTTATGGACAAGTTTGTAAAATGGTTTAGCTGGATGGAGAGATTCATGAGGGAATTCAAGAAGTAAATGGAGCCAATTGAGCAGCCACTCGCTAGGGTGGAGGAACTCTGGCAGTCTAATAAGAAATCGATGGAAAGGCTTCTACGATAATTGCAGAGGTTCAACAAGGTCGAGGAGGTGGGAAGCAGTAGCCACACCATTGCAAACCAAGGGGAGGAAAGGAGTAGCCTGCTAGAAGAAGGGACTACCATCCCCACAAAGTATCATGAGTTCAATAGTACATTAAGTTTGGGCAAAATCTTCAGCTTTCGGTTGCTGATGGTCAAATGTCTTCTATGGAGGAAATATCTAAGAATATGAGAAAGAGAGGAGCCACGTATCTTGAAGTGAATCTGTCCCATCCCCAAGATATTGATTTTTATTTAGGGGAGGTCTTTGCGACATGTACTGCACATAGAAAGAATTTGATTTCTAGTTGTTCCACTGGAGATCAAAAGATGGTAATCAAGAATGTTGCAGTTTTTGATGCTAATAATTCAAATGTTGGCTCACTTCCTTGTTCAGATGTAGGAAATGGAAATTCTTGGAAGTCCAAAGAAGAGAATGAGGGAGGAGATTTTTTGGGAGTTCTTGAAAACTTGAGAAGACCCATCGTGAGTTTGAGCTTGAGGACAAGCTCTTTGTCCAAAAGGGGAGTAATGATATGCACTTGAATATTATTGAAAAGAATTATTTTGGAAAGTGCAAATCATTGGAAAGAGATTTTTTAGAAAGATATTTAAAAACTAGTAAAAAAAAATTATTTTAGGAGAAATAGTAATTTTATTATTTTAGTTGATAACAATCTTTTTAAATTTAGTAGTTACATTAGTTTTGAGAATCTTTTATATTAGAAATGATTTTAGAGAGAGATTTGTTTAGTAAGAATTATATTTTATTGTAAACCATACTTTTTCCTAGTTAAAGGGAGTATGACCAATAAAGAGATAAGTCAAATTCTCATAAAAGTAGTGTGGTAGGAAACTTATTAGGGAACAAATTCCCAGCCGTCAAACCTTAGGGTCTAAGAGAGGGAAACTCTAGTAAGGAAGAGAGGAATTCTTTGCAAAGTATCCATTGACTAGATTCTATACTAGGGCCCATATCAGAGACCTTGAGGATGCATAAGTCAACTAGAACATTGTAAAAGCATCCTTTTCAATTAGAGGGTTTGCTTATCAGCTCTGTCCTCTTCCAAGAAAGTTCATGGCATATAGAGATGTATGATGGAGAAGGAACCTCATGCAATTCGAGTTGAATATGTGGATCCCTAGTTTGGTGAAGGTGGCTTCAGGGCAAGGTATCTGAAAGCAATTAGGAAGGGGTGGAAGGTGTTTGGCTGAATGGCTAAGTTTGAAGTGAGTTGTAGGATTTTGGGACAGGTGACTTTTGTGGTCATATTCCCGTATTGGAGTGGTTTCATGATTCCCTTTGTTTGGATTATGATATGATAAGCAAGCTTTTGATTAGTTACTATGTAATTTGAGTAGGAGATAAGTTGTAGGAAACATTTCTTCAGTAGAAATGCCAGGACATGAAGATGCTTTCAAATTTCCTTGACTGATTATATGCTACCCCTTGAATTTGGATTGGACAGAGGAAATATCTATCCAGATGGAATCTAAGGTCTCTCTTTTACTGTACTAACATTTCTTTCCCCCTGTTCATTGCAGTGGTGAGTCAGTTTTGGCAACAATGGACCATCCCTAGAGAGATCTTTGGAAACTCAATGCCCTTCCAATCTCTGTCTCTGTCTGTCTCTGTCTCTGTCTCTGTCTCTCTCGTGTGGGTGGAGGGCACAGGAGGCTGTTTTGCAGAAATTTGCTATAGATGACCATCATTAAAGAAAGAAGGTTCTTGTTTCCTAGGACAAATGAGTTGGTAAATCACCTGTCCATTGTTCTGGCAATGAATCACCTCTCCCTTTGGTAAAGCTGGGACAGGAACTTAGTATATCAACTTTTCCATCAGGGATCTCTCTTTTGGCTGTGGTGGATGGTTGGTGAGAAGTCTGGAACCCTTTAGTTCAAAGTAGTTCGAGGATTTATAGGGTAAAAAGAGAATGTTTTCTCCAATTCCTTCTCCCCTGATCTTTGTTTGTATAGAGGAAATGTAAAGCTCCCTAGGAAAAGAGAGAACTGATGGTATATATTGAATCCTTAACTTATCCTTTTGCTACTGTGCAGAATAATTTCATGAAGATCCTATCATACATTTTTTTGGGGTAATATCTTAAGTACAAAAAAATTTCTATGATTTAGAGAAAAGCTACACTAATATGTTGTCATCTGGTTTAAACAATTCCATCGCAGCCACAAAATTGAAGTTGCATATGAGGAGGCCTTGGCTCAGCAGAGTAAGCTGACGAGTGCAATGTGAGCAGAAGCTGGAAGAGAGGGAACCGGGGAGCAAGAAGCTGGAAGAGGGGGAACCCGGGAGCAAAGGAAACAGAACTAATCTATGAATGGTTCTCATCAGCAGCGTTACCAGTTGTCATCATCTGCATGGTTTGTTGTGTTTATTCGCAAGGATTCTATGGTCTGTAATGGTTTTGAATGATCTATCAAACTCTGAACAACTCTCTTTGCCTCCATCCCCAACTCCAAAAAGTTTTTATTTGTATGTTATGCGTGCGTCTCATTTTACAGAAAATACTGCTGCTTCTAAAAGTTGCAACACACTATCTTATGCTTTCTCATCAAAGATTTTTGCTTCAATTCTGTTTGATTACATGACTCAATTTGATAATCCAAAAGGGGATTACATATAATCGAGCACGAGATTTAATATTACTGACTGCTCCTTTTTCATACATTACTAGCTAATAAGTTGATTTCCATATATCAGTCAGCAATTATTTAATATGAATTTATATTCAAAAAAAATATTCATTAAGCCGGTAATATTACTGGTTGCTCCTTTTTTAAAGGAGAATTGAAATTTTCTACTTGTAATTTTTCTGCACTTCTCTTTCATCTTCCTATTTATTTTTTTAAGAGTCGCACACACATGGTCAAGGGAGGAAGTAAACGAAGGGTAACTAAGTCCTAAAATTTTAAGGAAAAAACTATGTCATAGGTTTTTTTCTTTTTTTTTTTTTTTTTTTTTTTTTATAAATAATAATAACCTCAGATATTGCTCTCTTTTATAATGTTTAATGCATACTATGTCATGATATAAATTTCTAATTCATAAATCATGAGGACCAGATAAATTATATATCACATTTTCAAGTATTAAACTTTCATAGAAACAGGGGTGCATCTCAACTAATGCAACTCCAGAATTAGAGCAATTGCACGTTTGTAGCTTTAAATAAACCTAGAACAGACACATTTAAATACTGGAACTACATAAGATTAGGAAAAATAATACCAAATCAAAATTTCCAGCTCTTTGCAATCGTCTTTTAACAGGTAGGCTGCCAATTCATACCAAATAAATAGGCAATATAGAAAGAAAGCCATGAAGGACCTTGAGTCTAGTGATAAGACACTGGATTTTCTTAATTAAAGTTTTGAATTCTAATTTTAGAAATGAAATCGTTCTTAAATTGAATCTCACAATTTAAATCAAATTAGTTAAAGATCTAGTATAGAATACTGGATCAAGAAGACTTCCCAACTAATCTCGAACTCAACTTAGCAAATGATGGGCCTTAGTTTTCTATTCTTGGCGACCATCATTGACTTTTGAAGTATTTGCCTTGTTTGTGAGGTCACTAGAAAGGCATTGTCCATCATGACTATCATTAGCCTAAAACAATTCAATTATAATGAAGACCTAAATCACTTAGCATCATCTAACCAAGACCACATATAAGACAGGATGCTTAACCTTCAAAATGACTAATTTTATGTCAATCTCCTTAAACGGGATGGCAAAGCTAAGGTATGTACCACAAATCGATGTCAAAGCAAAAGGTGCTTCAGGCTTAATTGGTAATAATTTGATAATTAATTATGTAAACATAACAATTTGATAGTTAATTATGTAAACCCGAGCTTAGACCGGGTTAAATCAAGATAACAATACAAAGGACTCCGACTCAAGGCCCAAGTTTGACATAATAAATCCTCCTCTATACTCAGTTATAAATACTCACAAATACTCCACCAACACTTATTGGTATAGTTGGGATAGGTACTCTCTTAATCAAGTCGGGAGTTTGACTCCCACTGAATATGAAAAAAACAATGTTAGGAGATCCGTCCCCCAAAATGGACCCTATAACGGTCGAGCCAGATTAATTGGAACGAAACTCCAGATATTAAACGGTGGCCAAGGCACGGTATAGAAAAAAAAACACTTCACAAATACTCCGAGAGTTGATGGCTGTTGAGTCTAGTTAGCCTCCTCATTTTATCCATCCATGCTTATAAGACAGTGAGCCTCTTCTATGCTTTCTCAAAATTGACACAGCCCTAAGAACGAGTGGATGGAGTTCTCCAAATTTTAACCAACTTTTTTTCTCTTACTAAGAGCACTCAAAGGAATTCAAAGTTTCATTTACTAGAAAGCAGTCAATATACAGGCCCCTGAGATAGGGGTGGCATACAATTCTGACAAAACCACAGTGGGAACTAATAAATAGCAGAGTATGCTTATGCACTGAGTCTGCCATTTTGGCCCATAACAAGTCAATTATAGTCAGAATGGGACTCATAGATGTCACTTGGGCATGGTGACATGACCTCTTGGTCTAGCAATTGCAAGACCTGGTTCATTGTTGGACGATCATCAGGGTTTGCGTCCATGCATCTTGCAGCGATTTCCAGAATAGCTTCAACAGTTTCATCATCTGCATCTATGCACCTTTTATCCACTACATCTTCCAACCGATTTTCTCTCAGCAAGGTGTTCATCTGAAATCAAATGAAGCCTACTTAGCAACTTAACTTTCCAGCAACAGTGGTACAAAAAGGAAATTCTGAAAACTTACCCAACAAACAGCACTTAATCCCCTTTTCACAAATCATTGATCAGTTGATCTTTTTTCCCAGTAACTAGCTCCATTTGGAGAACTCCAAAACTATACACGTCAGATTTCTCTGTGGTTCTTACACTTTTGTAAATACTCTGAGATTCCAAGGCCAAGGAAATACTGGAAGTACTTTAATAAGAAATAACAACCCGTACATCACTCGTCCTATCACTTTTTGAAGTATTGTTTCAAATAATACAAGAACATACCCGGTGCCAAATAGCCGAAAGTGCCACCAACTACAGTTGTCACATGAGCATCTTCATCTACCAAGAGTATGGCAAGTCCAAAGTCTGCAACATGAGGCTCCGGGTTTCTATCCAGAAGGATATTGCTGGACTTGATGTCACGGTGCACCACTCTGGGACAACAGTCATGGTGCAAATTTGCCAGACCTCATGCTGAACCAAGTGCAATTTTCAAGCGAGCCCTCCCAGTTCAAGGTGCTTTCTGGTCCATGTTCTGCTAGAAGAGACGAAAAAGACTAGATTAAAAAGCATCGTAGTGTCAGATCTCTAGCCCTTGGCCATTTTGTTAGGGGTAGAGTTGGCTAGGTTTTGTTTCATTTGACCAAAGAGCAAGCCAGATGACCAATTCTTGAGGTAGCATAATCATAATGCGCTATCTCAACACCTATGAACTCCATAACAAAACCATTCTTCTGATGCTAGAGAGGAACAAGGTTATTTTCTTCGGCTCTTCTCACACCCTAGAGTTCTCAACAAGCTCCATGAATTCTCTCTATATAGAGAGTTGAGCATAATGGGCAGCTAGCCTAGAACCCAATATAATAATTGAGGTCAAATAACTAGAGTACTAAAGTTTTAGCATTACCTAGCAGCAATCAATGGTGGCACCTAATGAGGAATCCAGTAACCAGCAAGGTTACACAAATGCAATTGTGGTTACAGCATCTCTCCTCCGAACTTTCTGATAGCACATTTATGGCGTGCAGATATTGTACCAAAATACATTGCAAGACCCACTAGGAAACCAAAAGAATCAGTAGACCAACTCCGTGTCAACAACATGCCAGTATGATCACCCTTCACCCCAGAGTTCTCTCAATATTGATGCCATATATCCGTGTTTTGAATGACTTTGTGTGCAGAGACATGTTAAAAGACTTCTTCATGGACTCTTTATACAACACCTCTCGAGCTATCTTTAGAGTTCACATTGGATTTTGGATTTTTTTTCTTCCTGAGCAAAATCCTAAATCGTTCAATCATGTTTATTCAAATAGCAGTAGGAAATACTAGTCACAACCGGATACCCACATGAACAAGTCAACGTGTTCACCTGCTTTTAAAAAGCACAAGGGAAACATACCATGCAAAAAGGTCATCCAGGCTGCCCATTGCCAAGTAATCATAAATAAGAAGTTTGGAAGAAGGAAGCCTGCAACAACCCCGTAGGTTGACAAGCTTTATGTGCTTGATGCTTCCCAAGATCTCTAATTCCCTCTCAAATACTTGATCAGATCCTTCATGACTGCGAACAATTCTTTTAACGGCAAATGTACCACAATCATTCATGACCATGCGGTACACTGTACCAAAACCTCCTGAACCCACGACATCCTCTTCATTCAGAGATTCAAGCTTTTATAATTTCACATGATGGATATGGAAGATCTCCATGGGGTAATAAGTTTGGTGCCTGCAGAATTGCATCTATCAAAAACCATAGATAGAAAGACAACCAAAAAATGCCATACATGGAGGAACAAGCATCAGCTTACTTGCTTTTTGTTCAACTTGCTTTTTGACTACTGTGTACCTTTCCACAGCTCTTTCCTTCTTTGATAGCATCCGAACCCAAATGAGACTAAAGAGTATACCAAATGCAACAGCCAAAATGGACATGACACCAATAAGCAACAACTAATACTATCGATCTCAATTTACTTGTGAACTCCACCATAGCAAGCCTTCTTGCACTCAAACTTTCTTCTCAATTGACCTCAATTTCCTCCATTTTGAGACGGTCAAATTATTATAATTTCTAAAACTTCTTCTCAGCGGTGCTCAAACTTTAATTTTGGAAACCATCCGAGAGTCGTCAACCAAAGAAGTGAGGAAACCACATAATTTCAATGATATCATTTCTGCGTCCCGATTGTAGAGTAAGTATATTTCGAGGAGTATGGGAAATGGGAAAAATCTCATTTGATTTGAAAACCATCATTCATGGCTTGAAAACAATGAGAAAAAAAAAAAAAAAAAAAAAAAAAAAAAACTGCTTGTAGACTCAGAATCTAGGCATTCTAAACCCAGAAATGAATTCAGAGCACATGAAAACCCTAAGAACCGGTCTAGTCTACCAAAAAACTGGCTGAAAATTAGAAGAACCGGTCGGTCAAAGTTGCAATAAACAGTCTGGACCGAACCGGCTGACTGGACTACCACGTAGTGATGACTGGACGGAACCAGATGACTGGACTCCACATGTAATGCTGACGTGGTTTTCAACTGATGACAGGACTGCCAGGTGGATGATGACCGGATTAAAAAAGCTGACGTGGTACTGAACTGATGACTGGACTGCCAGGTGGATGATGGCCGGATAAAAAAGCAGACGTGGTTCTCAACTGATGACAGGACTGCCAGGTGGATGATGACAGGATGTAAAAAAAGCTGACGTGGTTCTCAATTGATGACAGGACTGCCAGGTGGATGATGACGTGGTTCTCAACTGATGACAGGACTGCAGGTGGATGATGACCGGATGTAAAAAAGCTGACGTGGTACTCAACTGATGACTGGACTGCCAGGTGGATGATGACCGGACATAAAAAGCTGACTGGACTCCACGTTGTATGCTGACTTGGGTTTAAGCTGATGTGGACTGCCAGGTTGATGGTGGCCCCACACATGTTATGCTGACTGGACGGAAAAGCTGATTGGACTTCCAGTGTTTGCTGACATGGTTCAAGTTGCTGACTGTCAACCAGGTGGATGACGACTGGACGGGAAAAGCTGACTGGACTCCACGTAGTCCGATGAGTTGGCTGTATTTTGATGACTGGACTACCGGTGGATATGGAGGCCTCGTGTTATGCTGACTGGACGCCACGTGTTATGCTGACTGGACGACACCAGGCCGACTTTCCCCACGTTACCACCAACTGGGAGAAAACTGCTAACATGACAGGACGTGGCAGCCGACTGGATGCCAAAGGCAGCCAGCTGGAGGAAATGTGGCATCTGACTGGACGACTGCTCGCTCTTATCCTTTTTAAAATCCCTAAATTTTCCCGAATCTCTCTCCAAATTCAAAACCCTAATCTCACTTTTCCAAAATCTACACCATGGCTTGTTATGCAGAAGAGGAGATAAAACTTGGGAAGAAGTTTTGGGACCAACGTTACCTGCCGGAGCTTTACTTCTCGATGAAGATCACCTCGATCACTCCATAGCCGTCGAGGACGATGGACCTCCATAGCAGTCTTCAGAGAACGATGAAGAAGAAGAAGACGAGAATGATTCTCTTGATCTCCGATGTCGAGCGTGGCTGATCCTGTAGGATCTCCTGTGGCTTCTCGGAGTAGAGATTGGGCTCTCAAGGTGAAGATTTTCCTGATACATTTATAAGTTGGAAACTCAAATGTATGAACACAAGGGCGACTTCTCAGTTGTCCCAAATGAATCATATTTATCTCTCTCTCTCTCTAAGTGTGTCGGTGTGTGCTTGTGCTGTTTTGTAAGGAGGCGGGGGTTCTGTTCTCATTATAGATAGAGGATGAGAAGCGGAACTCACACCAGAAAGGTTTTATTTTTATTTTTATTATTTTTTTCCTAAAAGGAGATAGTTTATATGCTAATTGAGACACACGGCACACAACCCGTAATCATAAAAATTCCCAACTTAGGATTAGTAGAGTTACATATTAATTTTTTTAAAATAATATTAAAAAAGCTTTTGTAATTTCAACTAATTAACATTAATATAATAATTATTTAAATATCATATACATATATTAGAAGTACATATATGTCCAATATAAATTCATTATATGGCTGCTCAAAATCAATTTGATTATATTCATATCATGAATAATTATTTTAAAATTTGATTATCTAATAATTCATTATCTGAATTTGATTATATAACAATTATTTTGTCTAATTATATAAATTTCTTCATAAATTTATATATTAAAAAGTCACGCTTAACCTTAGTTAAACTAATCTCAATTTTATCAAAACATGGCCCAAACTCTAATCCCAATCATTAATGGCCTTTTTTATGAGCGGGTGTTTTTTCTTTACCTTTTTCTTTGTTTTTTTTTTGGGGGGGGGGGGAGTTAGGGGGATATGGCCTTAAAACATTGTTTTAGCAAGCTGCCCCAATGTAATCGGGTGGAAATCACAGTGCTAGAGAATGTCCCTCTCTCCCCTCGCTTTTAAATCCATTTTGCGAGCTCAATCAAATTCTTCACCCTCAATGAGAGTAGCAGTGCAAGGCTACCATGGAAGACTGAGATCTAAAAGCAAAGCCGCCCCTTTACTATTTTCTCATTCCTTGGTGCCCCAGATTTCTTCTCTGACATGATCGTAAGCAGATAGCATCACTGATATTCTGTTTGCTATATCAACAAGTGTCTCCAGTGCCGCACAAAACAAGTTCTGAAATTTTACTTATTCTCCAATAATGCTGAATAAAAGTTGCAGAGAGAGAGAGAGAGAGAGAGAGAGAGAGAATTTTCAAGGGATTGACTTAGTTCAGTTATTACCTATTTCAAAAGAAGATTGTGCATCTCGAGGCTTGGGAGGAACCAGGGCTCCAAAAAACCAACAGAGTTTTTGAACTCTCCTTTTGAACCAGAGAAGGAACGAATTTCAGACTGATAAAAGTCAGATGCTTGATACAATCTCACATGATTAATGCTAAACAAAGTGGACTTTGATAACTAAGAAACAACGAAAGTAACTTCCAGGGACACACATAAATCTTAGTCATATTACTTTTCATATGAAAAAATGCATACAAAAGCAGAAGCACACATGAGATGAGTGAAAGCACAAAGAAACAGGTTTTGGGGTTACTCACTTGTTGTTCATTCTTTTGTGGACAGCCATTACTTTAGGGGCTCTTCACCTGTAATTCTTTTCACAATCAAATGGGCAGCATAAGAAATTTTGTTGAAGGAGATACTGCATATCCTTAAAATAGCCAAATAAATGAAAAAGAAAAGACTAACAATTCATAGTCACAACACCTAAACTAAATCTGGAAGGATAATTCAAAAGCCTTTGTCATCATCTGCAGGCAGATGGAACAAACAAAACACTGAAACAGCATGTCCTTTGGGATGGAGATTCTAATGGGAATCTAATATCCCAGTTAAAAAAAGAGGGTGACAAGCAACTTGATATCTTGTTGAGAGGCTCAAGTTTACATAATGATCATAGAATATTAGACAAGTGAAAATGGAGAAAACTGAGCTACCAACTAACCAGATGTGATCCTCTCTCGTACCTGCACATCATCAGAATTCATCTGCACTTCATGCTCATCAAGTTTCACTTCCATGGAGTGAAAATCTTCATCATCACAGGATTCCCACTTGCCAAGGGTAAAATGTGGTTGCTTCGTGTTGGAGTTAGCTATCGAGATCAAACAAAATGAGATTAGTTTTTGAATCCTTTTGCAGTTAGGATACTCTTAAAAAAATATTTTTGAAATTTTTCTTTCTTTTAAATTTATGTGGGAAGAACAAGATATGAGCAAAAGAAGCATCCTCACATCACAACCAACACATCTGGTAAGAGATCATCAAAATTGGGAGGACACTGCTCAGAAAATAAACTGGTGGGATCACCAGGAAAACAATAAAAATTATGAAATTTGTCAAAAAAAAAAAAAAAAACCATACATCACAAAAGTGAACTGGTCCACCCACAATTGACCCGTGGGTTTTCAAGGTTGAATGCAGAAATGTTATTATGATTGATAGTTGACAAAATTACAAGAGGACTGAAACCAAGTTGTTGGTCCATCATCAAAATTGATAGTTGACAAAATTATTCTTAGAACCCAATTTCTTGTAGGCGATCACGGCACCTTTCTGTCCTTATTCTAGGTATACAACTGCACAACTACGCCTTGTTCAAAAATTTTACCCATTTCTTGATAAGATAGTTTCATATGTAATGTTGGAATGGAATGTCACCCTAACCACTGTTTTATAACATACAAGTGATTAGAGGCGCATTACACTATACATATGGAGTAATGTTCCGAATTATACAAAAAAAATAAATAAATAAAATTGACCCGAAGAGGAAAATAATTTCAGAAATAACTCAACTTTATTGTGTCTTGAGCCGTGACACCACGTGGCAAAACGCGGTTGGCCGAAGATCACATGTCGCGTCTTGAAGACGCGACAAGCCGCCGCCCACAGTGCCCAGCGGCCGCTCCCTCCGCGGGCCCCGGCGATCTCTCTCCCTCCCTCCCCCACCCACTGCTCCACTTCGCTCCCCCTCCCTCCCCCCGCGGCCCCCTTTCTCTCCCTCCCTCCCTCCCCCCGGGGGCCCCCTCTCTCTCCCTCCCCCCTCCGCCCCCCACCGCCCTCCCCTCTTTCTCTCTCGCCCTCCCTCCTCCGCAACCCGCCGCACTCCTTCCCCTCTCCGCCTCCCGCTACGCTCCTCCCCTCTTTCTCTCTCTCCTCCCCCCCCGCTCCCCCTGGCCGCACTCCTCCCTTCTCTCTGTCTCCTCCCCCTGCGGACTCCTCTCTCTCTCTCTCTCTCTCTCTCTGGGATTATATCGCGAGTTGAAGATGTGACACAATGTGTCGCGTTTTCAATTCGTGATATATGATGGTAAAAAACAGAAATATTTTTCGTTTAGGTTATTTTAATTTTTTTTTTATTTTTTAAATTAAATCGATACAAAACTCATACATATGTGCTCATTTCTTACCCATTTCTTGTTCTCCCAATACCATTCTTAACGTGCTCTTCCTTATTCTTTGTTTGAATTACTTTAGCAAAAGATGCCGCACTATTTCATGTAACATTCGTGCGAAAAGTATGATTATCCAACTTTTGATCAAACCCAACAATCGTCAAAGAATAATTTTCATTAATTTAGAGAGACCACACTAAGAATAATAGACCAACTTAATTCATTTGATCAAAACTGGTTAGAGAAAATATTATATATATTCATAAAATGATGAGTGACACTCTAAAGTTTGACTCAATTCGCTTTTTGTTGTTCTGTAATTCTCTCTCCATTTTGACACTTTAACCCACAAGTCATATATATAATCTTTTCATTGGATTCCAATCCACTTTAATTGCTCAAAACACTATTGTGGGCCTGCACTAGTTAGGGTCATTAATGCGCTGTTTATAATTTTATAGTGGCATTTATCTGAATGGAGAGGGCCCCCCGTTGGTACCACTTGCACTGCACCTGAGAAAATGCTTTGGCGTGTGAAATTTGCCTCTCTTTTTTCCCCTAATCAATTATCAATATTTAATAATCATATTATATTTAATTAAATTTTATTTAAGTCAGATCAGATGCTTAAGAGATAAAATTTTCACGGTATCAATTTTATTATACATGATATTCGAATTTGATATCTTATTTAAGTGATACATGTATCCGATATCTGGTGTACCAACTTAGTTTTTGATGAGATGTGAAATTTGCTATTGATTGATTAAGTATGAAAGCCATTCATCTGTTAATGGGATAACAACTTACGTTTTGTTCTATTATTTAATTTTATTTTTTTTTGATTATATAATAATTTGAATTTTAGATTATCAGGTTGAAAGAGAGGAATTTATACCACTAAATTATTATTGTAGAGATTTCTATTGTTCAATTTCACCTTAATGCTTTCCTCAATTTTTACCTGCCAAGCCTAGGCATATTATATGTGAAGGGTCTTTTGATATAAGGCAGAGAATTTTGATTTATTGATGATTTTAATTTCTTTAAAATGAAACTTTAATACGGTAGAATATAAGATACTTTTATAAGATCAGTTGCGTAATCCAAATGCTCCCATACTCTCCTGTCTTATTTATGTTTATCATAGTCAATTCATATTCATTACTATAAAATTGAATAAAACAAATATCAAATGTAATCAAAATAAAATATTCAACAGAATATTTATGTTATTCATCTTCATTAGCCTATTTAAAAGATAAATAAAATTTTTGATAATTGAATCGTTACTATTGCAAAACATATTTTTCTCATGACTCACATACTCTCCTCACATGTCTCTCTCTTTGGCACTATTCTTTTACTATTCCATCAACCTTTTCTCCACTCTAAGCACAAAACACCAATATCCTTTCATCCTGTTTTCTTCACAATTTTCTATATTTTCGTTTCATATTTTGCAATGCCGGCAGTTTTACTTTTGTTTTTATTCATTATTAGCACTTTCGAATTTACTCAATATCCATCAGTTGGATTCAACAATGTTGAACATTAGGATTTGCATAGCTTAGCCATTCAATGATCAAACATCCCCATGTGTCTTCATTTATTCAACATTAAATCAAAGATATGCCTAGGAACAAAGATTATTGTAAACTATAGGATGCATAGCACAATGCCTAATAAAAGGAAAAAGATGTTTAATGATCAGCGTTTGGACCAGCCTGCAACTTGACCAGCATGACTGATGATCGGGGAAGGACCTGCAGGTGGCACAGGAGCTCAAAAATGAGAAACAAGCACCTTCGATGTTGGACGATATTTCAACTGCTCAGTGATGATCAACTTAGTACCTGCGCTCATTAACATTATTATGATCATAGCTTGCCTCATCTTCCCTTAAGGGCTCATATTTTGGGGTAAGAGAGAGAGATAGAGCGCATGTGTGTGTAATACCGAAATTCAGTGTTAGAAAATTATTAAAAATGTTGGATTTCAATATTTTCTTTTTCTACACACATCTTCTTAATCATCATTTTCAATTTCAATATTGATGTGTTGAGATTTTTGTGTAGGAAAATTTTCAAGATAAAATTACTCATTTTGTGAAGATTCCCTAATTGTACTTTTACCTCTATCACTCGATATAATTTTTTTGATAAAAAAAATCTAATAGAATTAGAAATTAAAGAAAAATAAGCAATTGAATATAAGGGAGAGTAAAAAATTAAAAATATCAATTGAGTGTCGAGAAGTTGAGTGTGATTAGAATAAAATTGTGAGAGTATATTGATAATAAGAATTAATAAGTGAGAATTGATTTGTGAAGGGAAATGATATTGAAATGATATTTATAGAGATTTCATATTTTTTTGGACTAAAATTATACTTCTAAAAGTTGTACAACAATTAGTTTTGAATGGTATAAAAGTAATTATAAAAAATTTGAAATTTGAATTTTATGACACGATGGTGGTACTATTCATTATTCTGATTATGACATAACAATGAAAAAATTGAATTTTAAATGATTTTTATTTTTGTGCATATTGATTATTGTGATACAATAATAAAAATTTTAAATTTTAAATAATTTTAGTTTTTGTGCATATTTATTATTGTGATTGTGACATAACAATGAAAATTTTAAATTTAGAATGACTCTAATTTTATGCATGTTGATTGTTGTAACATAATAATAAAAAATTGAATTTTAAGTGACTTCTGAATTTGTGTATATTTATTATTATGATTGTGACACAACAATAAAATTTATGATTTCATAAAAAAAACAATAAAAATTTTGAATTTCGAATGATTTTAGTTTTTGTTCAAAAATAAAAATCACTTGTTTTCAAAGGTTCGGTTCCGGTTTCAACCAAAAAAGATTTAATTCTGATTCTGATTTTTAAAATTTAGAAATAAGAACGAATCGTAAGTCTTTGGTTTCGATTCCGATTTTTGGACCGAAATTGAGAAGACAATTCTTGCTTGGTTTTTGGATAGTCGGTTTTGGTTTGGTTCATGACTCAAGCCGAACAAGGTAGGGACCTAAGATCGCGTGGGGGACTCTTATGAATTGTTACGAATCCCAAATCATATTCCTAAGAAATCATAAAATAATATTTAAATTCAATAGACTCTCTTATCCAACAGATCAATAAGCTCTCTTATCCAACAGATCGATCTCTTTTGGGTTGAGTTCTCCTATTGGGATTGAATTCATTATTTAGATTCGTGACAAATCAGAGATTCCAGTCTAGCATAGAAAAGGGCTATCTGGAAGAGGGTTATCTGAAAAAGGGCTACCTGGTGTCAGAGTGAAAGTCGTCCAAAATGAAAAAAGGCATCTGATGTCGGAGTGAGAGTAGTCCAAAGAGGAAAAGGGCTACCCGCCAGAATGAGAGCCGTCTGTGGACGTCCGGCTTCTCAAGAGAAAGGTAATGTTAGGAATCCCATATCGAATTAATAAGAAATTATAAAATAGTACTTAAGTCCAATAGGCTCTCTCACTCGACAGATCGATCTTGTAGGTTTTATACTATTAGGTTTGAATTTATTAATCGGGTCCGTGACCGTGACAGGACTCTAACTTTAGCTGTAAACTATCGAGCCACGTGCTCGTCGTCCAGCACTTCTTTGTTCGCGAAAACCCGGTGCCGCGTAAAGTGCCAGAATTGGTATGAGAATTTTTTTTTTTCTTTACCCTTTAGTTTCAGTACGAGTCATCTAAACTAAAGTTGGAAAAGAGAAAGTCTACTTTACTTCTTTATAAAGATTATTCCAAATAAATCTCTCTAAAAAAAATAAAAAGTTTTCTCTTCTAATATAACTTTTGACTAAAAAAAGTCTACTTTACTTCTTTATAAAGATTATTCCAAAAAAATCTCTCTTAAAAAAATAAAAAGTTCTCTCTTCTACTATAAGTTTTGACTACAAAGTCCTTTAAATTAAAATTCGACAACCATAAGTCCTGCCACTAACTGGGGTGCAAGGTTGGTTTGAGAATACAAATCGACGCTTTTGGAGAGAGAATGGCAAAGAATGTGGAAGAATAAGAGTAAATATATATATAAAAAAAACCCTATTCACTGATACGTGAGAGAGAGTTCTGGAGACTTCCAAATTGAAAAAGTTTTAAAAATATTGATATTTTAAAATTTTTATATTATAATTATTTCATTTATTTTTATCAATTTTGTAAAAAATTTATTTTATTTTATTTTTTTATATTTTCATGGAATCACCCTATAAATAGAGGATTTGTATAATTTATTTAATACAACACACAATATAATATACAATATATGAGTCATTTTTTCTCAGTTTTCTCTTTTTATTCTCTCTGTTCTTTCTACTTTATTTTCCTTTTTTAATATGGTATTAGAGTCTGCTTTATTTCTCACATGGTATCAAAATACTAGGTGTTCGATCGGATATTTTTTTCTACCATTCTTATCAATTAGACTTCTTTTTTTAGCCTAATTATGGAGAAATTAAATATTTCTCAACCTATTTCTATTGTTCCAAATCATTCTGCTTCATTCTGCTTGTTCTCGATAATATTTTACAATCTGCTGTTTTTCTGCTATTAAAGATTCTGTTTCATTTTTCAATCCCTCTGTTTTATTCTGTTGGTTCTCGATAATATCTTACGATCTACTATTTTTCTGCTATTGAAGATTGTTGTTTATTTTTCAATCCCTCAATTTTATTCTACTTTATCTTATAGTCTGCTACTATCGCTACTATTAAGAATTCTGTTGTTATCGTCTCTTATACTCAATTTGAGTATTTTGCTATTCTACTTGATTCTTCAATCTATCTGCTTTTTCTCTAAATCTGTTGTTGAGAATTCTGCTATTATATCATCTTCTATTCAGTGTACTTTATTCCATCAGTGTTATTATACTATTATATCCTCTTCTACTCAGTCTGCTTATTTCCTCTGCTTTATCTGTTTGTTTTCTTTGAGTCTACTATTGAGAATTCTACTATTACATCATCTTCTACTCAATTTGTTTTTTTTCTTCTGATAATCACAACCATGCTACACTCTTTACCGTATCAATTATGCACTTATTTTGATACTGATTGGTCTGATGATTCTACTAATCGACGGTCTACTATTGACTATTATATTTTTTTTAACGATTCTTTAATCTTCTGACATAAAGTTTCTCTGTAATCTTAACTCATCTTTCTAGGCATCATAATGACCTACTACACAAATTCAAGATGACTTCTCTATTCCCAACTTGAGTTTGAGGATAGTGTAAAGTATATTGACATTCCTAAATTAAAGAAAACTTGTTGAAAAAGTTTTGGAGATTTTCAAATTAAAAAATTTTTAGAAATATTGATATTTTTAAATTTCTATATTGTAATTATTTTATTTATTTTTATTAATTTTTTAAAGATTCTATTTTATTTTTTTTATATTTTCATGAAATCATCTTATAAATAAGAGTTTTGTATAATTTATTGAATACACAATACAATATAATATATAATATATGAGTCATTCTCTCTCAATTTTTTTTATTTTATTTTCTTTTTTCTAACAAAAAGGATCGAAACCAAGTTCTTGATCCATCATCAAAATTGATGGTTGACAAAATTATTGTTAGAACCCAATTTCTTGTAGGCGATCACGGCACCTTTCTGTCCTTATTCTAGGTATTCAACTGCACAACTACGCCTTGTTCAAAGATTTTACCCATTTCTTGATAAGATAGTTTCATATGTTATGTTGGAATGGAATGTCACCCTAACCTCTGTTTTATAACATACAAGTGATTAGAGGCGCGTTACACTATGCATATGTGCTGATTTCTTACCAATTTCTTGTTCTCCCAATACAATTCTTAATGGGGTTCCATGCTTCCTTATTCTTAGTATGAATTACTTTAGCAAAAGATAAACAAAAGTAAAGGCCGCACTATTACATGTTACATTCGTGTGAAAAGAATGATTATCCAGCTTTTGATCAAACCCAACAACAGCCAAAGAATAATTTTGATTAATTTTGAGACACCGCACAAAGAATAGCAGACCAACTTAATTCGTTTGATCAAAACTGGTAAGAGAAAATATTATATATATATATATATATATTCATAAAGTACTTTAATTCTCTTTTTATTGTTCTGTAATTCTCTCTCCATATTGACACTTTAACCCACAAGTCATATATATAATCTTTTGACTGGATTCCAATGCACTTTAGTTACTCAAAACACTGTTTTTGGAGCTGTACTAGTCGGTGAAATTTAAGTGTTTGTTTATAATATTATAGCGGCATTTTAACTGAATGGAGAAAGCCCCACTTTAGCTGTTGGTTGAAAATCATATTTTAGTGTTGGTTCATGCCCGTGCAACAATGACCATGAGATGAATATCAGACAGATGAACTGACACTACAACAACTTTCCCCTTATTAACAATAAATGAGGATAAAGTTAAAAACATAGTATTTTACCTTAACTTTTAAGGAGATAGTTTCGTAAACACATAAAAGATGAATTATATATATATATATATATATATAACCTCTAAAATGAGTCAAACTATGATTTAGCCCTTAAGTTTTTATTTTTATTTATTTTGATTCTTCCATTATTATTTTTCTTCTTCCTTAACTTGTGATGATAAGATAGAGATGTGCTCATGGACAAAGGCACGGGAAAAATTAATTACGCACTAATCTTTTTTTTTTTTTGTTATACAAGAATTGAAATATGAAATTATTAGATTGGATGAGGGGTTGTGATCACTAACCTGTCTCATTAGGGGACGTTACGCAATAACTATGAACACAACTAGGAGTGAACGAGGAAAAGAAAACGAAGCATGGGTCAGTGCTACACTGCATTGCCAAAAAGAAAGTTGTGTTTGTGACTCATCAATCTAAATGTGTTCTGTCGGTATCATACTGTCCCAATCAAGATACCCATGCTTAATGCTTACTAATACTTTTCCACTAAGAATCAACTGGGCAGTGAACCAAATCTACTTTTTCACAAGCTAAGCAAAATAATAGTAATAATAATATTGGCCAGTGGCAAATCAGTGTGCAGTCAAGCTTGCTGAGCTAGGTCAAGGTGCTGAGCCGGGTGTGCATGAAAGTGACTCTCCTCCAACAGAAGTGGTAAGCTATCTGCAGCATGATGTGGCTGGCTGTTTTAGGATCAGGAAGAAATTGGGTCTCCCCCTACTGGGTGATCCCTACTTCGCTCTTGTTTGTATTTGCTGTCTTTCCATTTTCAGTTTCACCAAAAAAAAAAAAAAAAAAAAAAAAATATTGGCCGGTGATTGACAGGCCCAAATTGGTTGACCAACGCATGCCCTCCCATTCTCTTATCTATAATAGTTTTTTTTTTTTTTTTTTAACTAAAATAAAGAACTTTTAAATTCTTTTATAAAAATAATTTTAAATTTATCATTATATTAAAGTGAAGTGTTTATCACATTCGCTTATACTTTCTGATATGGAACACTAAAATATGATTTCAATAAATTTTTGTACGACAATATTACTCAAGGTGCTGCTAGTCTTCCAAATCTCAGCATGAAGGTAGATTTTGACATTATTGCAGAAAATATGAAAGGCATTCACCCGTGAATGTGATAATAACTTATGTTTTGTTCTATTGTTCAATTTCACCTTTATGCTTTCCTCAATTTTTACCTGCCAAGCCAAGGCATATTATTTGTGGAGGAGGGTCTTTTGATATAATGCAGACAATTTTGATTTATTGATGACTTTAATTTCTTTAAAATGAAATTTTAATTTGGCAGAATATAAGATACTTTTATGAGATCTGTTGTGTAATCCAAATGCTCACATACTCTCCAATCTTATTTATGTTTATCGTAGTTACCTAACGCTATTGTTTTAATATTCAATCAATTCTTATTCATTGCTCTAAAATTGAATAAAATAAAATATCAAATGTATCAGAAATATAATATATAAAATATTCGACACGATATTTACGTAATTCATTATTAGCACTTTCTAATTCATGCACTTTATAGTTCATATATTTAGTTGGAATCAATAATGTTGAACATTAGAATGTGCATAGCTTAGCCATTCAATGATCAAACATCCTCATGTCTCTTCATTTATTCAACGTTAAATCAAAGATGTGTATGGGAACAAAAGATAATTATAAATTAGAGGATGCATGGCCAATGCCTTGTAAAAGGAAAAGGATGTTCAATGATCAGCGTTTGGACAGGCCTCCACCTAGACCAGCATGACCGATGATCGGGGAAGGACGTGCGGGTGGCACAGGAGCTCGAAAATGAGAAACAAACACCTCCGATGTCGGATGATATTTCAGCTGCCTAGCCATGATCAAGTTAGTAGTTGCGCTCATTAACATGATTATTATGATCATGGCTTGCCTCATCTTCCTTGATGGGAGAGAGAGAGAGAGAGAGAGAGAGAGAGAGAGATGAGGTGAGGTGCGTAAGGGAAGAGGGAGGGGCCAAGTATTTATAGACGTGGGAGAACCTTGGGTAATTCTAACTTTAGCTGTAGACATTCGAGCCACAATCACCCTGTAGCACTTCTTTGGTGGCGAAAACCCAGTGCCGCGTAAAGGGCCAGAATTGGTATAAGAATTATTCTCCTTCACCCCATTAGTTTTAGTGTACTTCTTTATAAAGATTATTCTCCCCCCCCCCCCCCAAAAAAAAAAAGAAATCTCTTAAAAAAGTGTAAAAAGTTATTCCCTTCTAATGTACGATTTGACTTTTAAAGTCCTTCAAATTAAAATTCGACAACCATACGTCCTGCCAGTAACTGGGGTGCAAGGTTGGAGAGAGAATGGCAAAGAATGTGGAAGAATAAGAATAAAAAGAAAAAACCCTATTCAGTGCTGAGAGAGAGAGAGAGGCCATTGTTTATTTTTTTTGTAATTCAGTTTTAATGTTTTTAAATAAAATATAGACAGAAATACTAAATTATAGATTTTATAATTAAAAGGACTTTATATTAAAAAAATTAGGAGCAAAATTACACTTTTCCTTTTTAAAAAGTGAAAACACTACCAAAAAAAAAAAACTGTTAATAGTAGGCAAAAACCAATGGTAAAGACCCCAAAAATCGTTGGCAAAGGTTTGGGGTCTTCGCCAACGGCCAGGATTTCCACCGGCTTTGCCGGTGGTAGTAAAGGCTTTGCCCGCGGTCAAGGGTTTGGGGTCTTCTCCGGCAGCCAGGATTTTGGCCAGCTAACTTCTGCTCCTTCATACAAATCCCAAACTTAATAAAAACTGAAAGTGTCAGTATAAACAACATAATGGAGCCAGAATCTAAAAGTACTTCTACAGTCATCCTAATTATAAAAATATCACCTATATCAATCGAAAGATGGTAGATTTGTGTAATCCTCAACTAATGGATGCTTGAAACTAATATGGAATCACTATCACAGAAAGTTTGGGAAGAACCACTAAAAACCTGATCTTGCAAGCGTTGAAGTTTATCCAAGAGTCCAAATCCACTCCTCCAGCCATACATTTTGCTCTCTAACAAAGTTTGCTGGTCCAATGAATATGCAAGTAACTGAAATTGTAAAGCATACCATCCCATGAACTTTTACTTCTCTGTGACCTCCAATGCCCATTCCAGAGATTGAAACTTGAGTTTCTATCATCATTTGTTGCATTGTGATCTGCAAGTGTCTTCATCATTGAAGTCTTCATCCAAAGGTTGCATCTCAGGTTGCCCATCTAAAGGTGAAGTTTCATCGCTCGCTAGTACAATACGTAAATTACTTTTTCGTCTTGGCATACTTATTGATTAAAGGAATAAGATAAGTAACAAACACTTAAGAAAATAAAACATTTAATAAATGAGGTAATTAACGAATCCAAACATTTGATAACATAAAATAAATTAGTACATGAAAAAGATCAAATAAAATGAAAGGACAAGTCAATATTTTAAGGGGCAGCATGAAAATATGGAAGGAAGGATACTATGTGCCATACATTAGATGCACCTCACCCTTCAACTATGGATAATTGGCATACAAGTTCTATCATTGAAGACAATGCAGCTCCTTCATCAACAGTATTTTACAAAACATGCACAAAAAAAAATCCTATACTCAAATTTCAAGAATTCTGTGTATATACTATTTTTCAGTGGCTATCAGAAGTTAAATTATGGCCAAAATGATCATAAAGGACACAATTATTCTATATGAACAGACATCTAGTCAGAGGGTTAAAACACGGCAGATGTGGGACTGGACATAGAACGTTGATGGGAGCATGGGCCAACAGGTTGGGAATTTTTAAGTTTTTTTCAGCAACAGTGAAACAATAAAGCATATTATATCTGAGCAGCTAGTGCAACTTGACCCAATAGGGCAGCCACTTGCTTTTCAAAAGTCGCTAGGTAGAGAAGGGATATATTATCATTTGAAATCTAATCCTTTCCATGGTCCCTTAAATATGGTCATACCCTGCAAGTTTTGTCCTCCGCATGTTACATGCTATAGATCTACAAGGAATCCTAGAGACATCAGTAAATAAAACAAATGAGAGAGTAAAGTAACCATTGAAAAAATCTGTCTTTGACACCAAGAGAACACCTTGTAGAAGGATTTAGAAAGAATGTGCAACAATTGATAAGTTTGACCATAAGCAATTTTTCAGAGCAGTTTAGCTTGTGCATTGTCTAAACATTTTTATCTAAAGTGTGGTTGTCTAGGACCGTCGACCAAAAAAAAAAAAAAGAAAGAGTTTGAAACTGATCAAACATTCCAATAATTGGTTCACTTCAATTCCAATCATTTAGATAGAGAATTGTAAGGTCAGATCCATCAAAAACCTTCAAGCACTTTTCCGGAGGTGGCAAGCAAAAACATAGGACCAAATCAAGGCAGCAATATTTTCCAAAAACAAGTTTACCTACAAAGGTTTGCAACATTCATCTAAACAGGTCTGACGCCCCCAGCATAAATTTTGCAGAAATAAAATTTGTAAGAACTAATTTTTGTGGTCATGATGCTTAACTATGCCAAGCAATTTATAAGGACATGCACTCCAGAATTAAAAGACGAAGTTGGAATAAGAATTGAATAAAAAAAATACTGAAAAATAGGGAATTTAAAGATCTCATGCAAGCAATTGAGAGAATCAATGTCTTACTTTTGCAGATAGTGAAGGTTTGCTCTTCAAAACCAGTCTACCATTTAAAGCAGAAGCCTGCAAATGTTATACTTAACTTGGGTCAACTAATAATTTGCAGGATAACTCTTAGGCAGAAGTCTGTAGATGCAGGAACTACCTGCTCCAACAAAGTTCATGACCACTCGGGCCTTAGCAAATCCAAAAGTTTAAAGAAGGATTGATATCCTGCACAGAGCTCTTAGGCATATACAAGCCAACGAATAGCACCCTGCTTTAGCCTAGGGGATAGGTGATGACCCAAAACAAAGAAATGTGGCAACATTCTGCCACCAAACAGGGAATGGGAGAGCAAATAGTTGAACCGATGGAATTAATTTTTGTATTTTTTACTACTGTCTAGTAATTCATGAATTTCAACGTGCAATTAGAGGACATTCAAACCAAGTCCTCAAAAAGAGAGCAAGAAAGAAAAATTAAAAAGAATTTGAAAAAATGAAAACCCTAGATTCAATTCCTTCTCCATCAAATCCAGAACTTCAACCAAATTATAGGGCAAGTACGAAAAAAAAAAAAAACAGAAACATAATTAGAACAGACAAATAAAGAAAGAAACCCTAGTTGAACTCCGAAAATTTTAAACCCTAAATCATAACCAATCTAAGCTTCGTGAAATGAAAAGAGAGGAAAAACTGACCGAAAGAGAATTGGGGTGGACGCGAAGATCGGAAGGAATGCGAGCCGTATCTCCTTCTCTCGCTCTGTCTGAATCGGAGAGAGTAATGCACCTGAGAGAGAGGGAGAAGACCTGAGCGGAGGTGAAGATGGCGATGAGGTGGAAAAGAGAAGAGAGAGGGAGAGAAGACAAACCAGAGAGAGAGGTACTTCATCGATTTGTATAGCGATGAGCCGTCCTTCGTCGATTTGTGATAGAGAGGCAGAGGGAGAGAAGAGAAGAGAAGAGAACGGGGTAGGGAGGAGAGAGGAGAGTGAGAGAGATCGCGATTTCTCTGTTTTAAAGTGACATATACCAGCAGATGTGAAGCCGCTGGCATAGGCTCGGAGCTATTTATGTCCCTTTACTAGCGGTGTATATGAGAAGAAGCATAGGTAGATCCCAAGGAAAAAAGAGATTCTGATGGTCTGCAGCGTTGACGGTTGTCATCATGGGTGCCATTTATGCGTCAGCTGCATGGTTTGTTGTTTCTATTCGCAAGGATTCTATCGTCTGTAATGGTTTTGAATGATCTCTCAAACTCTGAACTCCCTTTGCCTCCATCCTCATCTCCAGAAGTAAGTTTGTGCGTGCGTTTCATTTTGCTGAAAATACTGCTTCTTCCGGAAGTTGCAAAATACCATCTTATGCATTCTCATAGACATACCACATCAAAGATTTTCTCACAGACATACTAGCGGTGTATATGCACGGTGAAGGGAGGAAGTAAACGAAGTGTAACTACATTCCTAAAATTTTAAGGAAAAAAACTAATCATAGTTTTTTTTTTTTTTTTTTAATAATAACGTCAGATACTGTTTTCTCTTATAATGTTTAATGCATATTATGTTATGACATAAATTTCTAATTCATAAATCATGAGAACCAGATAAATTATATATCACATTTTCAAGTATTAAACTTTCATAGAAACATAGGTGCATCTCAACTACTGCAACTTCAGAATTAGAGCAATTAAGCGTTTGTAGCTTTAAATAAATCTAGAGCAGACACATTTCAGCAATTGCTGAAACTACATAACATTATCAAAAATCATACCAAATCAAAACTTCCCATTCTTTGCAATCGTCTTTAATAGGTATGCCGTCAAAATTCCCAGTTATTTGCAATCATCTTTGCAATCCTCAGGTATAAATACTCACAAATCCTCCGAGAGTTGATGGCTGTTGAGTCTAGTTAGGCTCCTCATTTTATCCATCCATGCTTATATGACAGTGAGCCTCTTTCATGCTTTCTCAAAATTGACACAGCCCTGAGAACGAGTGGAGGGAGTTAACTCCACATTTTAACCATCTTTTTTTTTCTCTTACTAAGAGCACTCAAAGGAATTCAAAATTTCATTTACCTGAAATAGTCAATAATATACAGGCCCCCCGATATAGCGGTGGCATACAACTCTCAACAAAACCACAGTGGGAACTGAAAAATAGCAGAGTATGCTTATGCCCCAAGTCTGCCATTATAACAAGTCAATTATAGCCAGTATGGGACTCAGAGAAGTCACTTGGGCATGGTAACATGACCTCTTGCTCTAGCAATCACAAGACCTGGTTCATTGTTGGATGATCATCAGGGTTTGCATCCGTGCATCTTGCAGCGATTTCCAGGATAGCTTCAACAGTTTCAGCATCCGCATCTGTTCACCTTTTATCCACTACATCTTCCAACCGATTTTCTCTCAGCAAGGTGTTTCATCTGAAATCAAATGAAGCATACTTAGCAACTTAACTTTCCACCGACAGTGGTACAAAAAGGAAATTCTGAAAACTTACACTTTCACAAATAATAGATCAGTCGGCCTTTTCCCGGTAACTAGCTCCATTAGGAGAACTCCAAAAGTATACACGTCAGATTTCTCTGTGGTTCTTCCACTTTGCAAACACTCTGAGATCCAAGGCCAAAGTAAATATAGGAAGCACTTTAACAAGAAATAACAACACTGTACATCACTCGTCCTATCACCTTTAGAAGTATTGTTTCAAATAATACAAGAAACATACCCGGTGCCAAATAGCTGAAAGTGCCAGCAACTACTGTTGTCACATGAGCATCCTCATCCACCAAGAGTTTGGCAAATCCAAAGTCTGCAACGTGAGGCTCCAGGTTTTCATCCAGAAGTATATTGCCGGACTTGATGTCACGGTGCACCACTCTTGGACAATATTCATGGTGCAAATATGCCATACCTCGTGCTGAACCAAGTGCAATTTTCAAGCGAGCAATGCAGTTCAAGGTGCTTTCTGGTCCATGTTCTGCTAGAAGAGACGAAACATACTAGATTAAAAAGCAACGTAGTTTCAGATCTCTAGCCTTTTGCCATTTTGTTAAGGGTAGAGTTGGCTAGGATTTGCTTGACTTGACCAAAGAACAAGCCAAATAACCAATTCTTGAGGTGGCATAATCATAATGCGCTATCTCAACAACTATGAACTCCATAACAAAACCATTCTTTTGTTTTGTACAATCCATAATTGTGAAGATTGCACATTCTGATTACCCGCCTCAGCAACTAATTACCATCCAACTCCATGAATGGAAAGCAGCCAAATCCAAGTACAACAATCCAAATAATACATAAATCCATTTTCATTACACCAAAATAATAGTGAATAGAATTATAAAGAAGATTTGCAAGTTTGGTTCCCTCATTAGGAGGGTCCACTTGGCACTTCAAGCCCAAGGTCTTATCTTGTGCATATGTGTGTCTGGCATTCTGGGTTTAGGACTACATGGATGGAAAAATGTCTAAGGCTAGAGAGAAGAGGGGAACTGGAAATTTTGTGCCTCTCCATAACCATTGAAGGACAAGAACCAAGGATTGATTGAGAGTTGGTGCTTGAGAGGAACAAGGGTTATTTTCTTCTGCTCTTCTCACACCCTAGAGTTCTCAACAAGCTCCGCGAATTCCCTCTATATAGAGAGTTGAAGCATAATGGGCAGCTAGCCTAACCCAATATAATAATTGAGGTCAAATAACTAGCGTACTAAAATTTTAGGATCGCCTACCAGCAATCAATGGTGGCACCTAATGAGGAATCCAGTAAGCAGCAAGGTTACATAAATGCAATTGTGGTTACAGCATCTCTCCTCTGAACTTTCTGACAGCACATGTAAGGCATGCAGATATTGTACCAAAATACATTGCAAGAGCCACTAGGAAACCAAAAGAATCTCTAGACAAACTCTGTGTCAGCAACATGCCAGTATGATCACCATTCATCCCAGAGTTCTATCAATATTGATACCAGATATCCGTGTTCTGAATGACTTCATGTGCAGAGATATGTTAAAAGACTTCTTCATCGACTCTTTATACAACACCTCTCGAGCTATCTTTAGAGTACACGTTGGATTTTGGACTTCTTCATGTACCAAATGCAACAGCCAATATGGACATCACCAATAAGCAATAACTAATACCATCGATCTCAATTTACTTGTGAACTCCACCACAGCAAGCCTTCTTGCACTCAAACTAAGCACCACAAGCATTATTTGGTGTCGCTTCTCAATTGACCTCAATTTCCCCCATTTTGAGAAAGAAAAATTATTATAATTTCTAAAACTTCTTCTCAACGGTGATCCTAGTTTAATTTTGGAAACATCCAAGAGTCAACCAAAGAAGGGAGGAAACCACATGATTTCAATGATATCATTTATGCATCCAGATTGTAGAGTAAGTACATTGGAGGAGCATGGGAAATGGGAAAAATGTCATTTAATTTGAAAACCAATCATTTATGGCTTGAAAACAACAAAAAAATAAAAAAAAAAACCAGCTCGTAGACTCAGAATTTAGGCAATCTAAACCCAGAAACGAATTCAGAGCACATGAAAACCTTAGGAACCGGTCTGCTCTACCAAAAAACCGGCTGAAAATTAGCTGAACCAATCGGTCAAAGTTGCGATCAATAGTTTGAACCAAACCGGCTGACTGGACTACCACGTAGATGATGACTAGACGTAACCACATGACTGGACTCCACTCGGTATGCTGACGTGGTTTTCAACTGATGACTGGACTGCCAGGTGGTGATGACCGGATGAAAAAGCTGACTGGACTCCACGTTGTATGCTGACTTGGGTTTAAGATGATGCGGACTGCCAGGTGGTGATGACAGGATGAAAAAGCTGACTGGACTCCATGTCATATG
Organism: Dillenia suffruticosa; assembly: GCA_033439265.1. Taxonomy (NCBI): domain Eukaryota; kingdom Viridiplantae; phylum Streptophyta; class Magnoliopsida; order Dilleniales; family Dilleniaceae; genus Dillenia; species Dillenia suffruticosa. The sequence continues at coordinate 17,600,813 of JAVTVX010000001.1, forward strand.
CTGACTTGGGTTTAAGATGTGTGGACTGCCAGGTGGATGATGGACCCCACATGTTATGCTGATTGGACGGAACTAGCTGACTGGACTCCACGTGTAAAGCTGACTTGGATTAAGCAGCTGACTGGATAGCCAGGTGGATGGTGGCCCCATACATGTTATGCTGACTGGATGGAACCAGCTTATTGGACTCCATGTGTTTGCTGACATGGATCAAGTTGCTGATTTGCCTGCCAGGTGGATGATGACCGGTGGAGCCACATGTTTTGCTAACCGGATGGAATCTGCTGATTGGACTCCATCAGAAATGTTCACTTGGATTAAGAATCTGACAGGACAGCCAGGTTGATGGTGGACCCAAACGTTATGCTGATAGGACGGAACCAGCTTATTAGACTCCACTTGTCTGCTGACATGGTTCGGATGACATGGCTGTTTGTCTGATGACTGGACTGCCAGGTGGATGGTGGACGCCAACGTGTTCTACTCACTGGATGGAATCTGCTGAGTGGACTCCACGTGGAAATGACTTGGATTGCCAGGTGCATGGTGGATGCCACGTGGTATGCTGATTGGACGGTACCATCTGGTTGGACTCCACGTGTTTGCTGACTTGGTTCAATGTGCTGCTGTGTTATCCATGTGGATGATGACTCAACCAAAAAGCTGACTCGACTCCACGTGGATGATTGGACTGCCAAGTGGATGGTGGGTGCCCACTTGTCGCGCTGACCGGATGAAACCAGCTAACTGGACGCCACGTGAAAGGCTGATTAGGATTAAGCAACTGATTGGACAGCCGTAGGAGGATGGTTGACGCCATTTGTTTTGCTGACCGGACGGAACCAGTTGATTGGACTCCACATTTTGCTGACTTGGCTCAAGTTGCTGACGTGTTATCCAGGTGGATGATGACTTAATCAAAAGCTGACTGGACTCCACCTCGTTTGATGACTTGGCTGTAGCTGATGACTGGACTGCCAAGTGGATGTTGATTGCCCACATGTCCAGCTGACAGGAAGAAGCCAGCTGACTGGACGCCACGTGGAAGGCTCGCTTGGATTAGGCAGCTGACTGGACAGCGGGGTGGATGATTGACTCCACCTGTTTTGCTGACTGACAGAAATAGCTGATTGGACCCCACGTGTTTGTTCACTGTGTTCAAGGTGTTGACTTGTCTGCCGGGTGGATGATGACTAGATGGAAAAGGATGACGGATTACACGGCGTATTCTTCCTTGCCTTCAAGCTGATGACTGGACTGCCAGGTGGATGATGGACACCACATGTTCTGCCGACTGGACGGGACCAGATGATTGGACGCCACGTGTTATGCTTACCGAATGACACCAGGCCGACTGTCCCCACGTTGCTGCTGACCGGGGGAAACCTGCTAACATGATAGGACGTGGCAACCGAATGGATGCTAAAGGCGGCTAGCTGGAGGAAACGTGGCATTTGACTGGATGACAACCTTCCCTTTTCAAATCCCAAAATTTCCCAAATTTCTCATCAAATTCAAAACCCTAATGTCACTTTTTTCAAAATCTACACCATGTTTTCTGATGCAGAGGAGGAGATAAAACTTGGGAAGAAGTTTTGGGACCAATGTTACCTACTGGAGCTCCACTTCTCGATGAAGATCACCTCGATCACTCCATAGCCGTCGAGTATGATGGAACTCCATAGCAGTCTTTAGGGAACGATGAAGAAGAAGAAGACGAGAGTGGATTCTCTTGGTCTCTGATGTCGAGCGTGGCCGATCCTACGGCATCTCCTGTGGCTTTTCGGAGTAGAGACGAGAATGGATTCTCAAGGTGAAGAGTATATTTCCTGATTAAAGCTGATACATTTATAAGTTGGAAACACAAATGTATGAACACAAGGGCGACTTCTAAGTTGTTGTCCCAAATGAATCATATTTCTCTCTCCCTCTCTCCCCCTCTCTCTCCCTCTCTCTCTCTCTCTCTAAGTTTGCCGATGTGTGGAGGCTGGGGGTTCTGTTCTTATTATATTTAGAGGATGAGTAAGAACAACTCACAACAGTAAGGCTTTCTCCTTCTTTTTTTTTTTTTGGCTTTAAAGGAGATAGTTTAGATGCTAATTGAGGCACACAACTCGTAATCATAAAAATCCTCAACTCAGGATTAATAGAATTAGATATTAATTTTTTTTTGTAATAATATTAAAAAAAATTGTCATTTTAACTAATTAATATTAATATAACAATTATTTGAAATCATATATATATATATATATATATTAAAAATATATATGTCGAATATAAATTCATTATATGTCTACTTCATATTCATATTATAGGCCGTTCAAAATCAATTTGATTATATTTATATTATAAATATCGAAATTAATTTAAATACTGATTATCTAATAATTTATTATATAAATTTGATTATAAAACAATTATTTTTTTAATTACATATATTTTTTAATAAATTTATATATTAAAAAGTCAGGTTTGACTAGGGTTAAACTAATCTCAACTTTGTCAAAACATAATGGCATTTTTTATGAACGATTGCTTTCTCTTTACCCTTTTTCCCCGGGGGGGAGTTGGAGGATGTGGTCCTAAAATATTGTTTTAGCAAGCTGCTCGAATGTAATCCGGTGGAAATCACAGTGCTAGAGAATGTTTCTCTCTCCCCTCGCTCCTTTGGGTGGGGGGGAAGGGATTCTTATCATCCCCCCCGGGGGGAATTCATTATCAAATAGCAAGAGAAAGATAAAGAGGCAACAGAGACACTCAGAATTAACTACGAGAACAAACTTAAGGGGGGGGGGGGGGGGAGGGAGAGAGAGAGAGAGAGAGAGAGATTGGCAAGTTAATGATATGACAATCCCTAGCTATTGATATTTGAGTCATTTTTAACAATTAGGAGAGACCAAGTAGCTAAGATATATGGCGATATCTCATTTTGCGAGCTCAATCAAGTTCTCACCCTCAATGAGAGTGACACTGCAAGGCTCCCATGGAAGACTGAGATTTAAAAGCAAAGGCACCTAAAGAACAAAAAAGAACCCCTTTATTTTTTCATTCCTTGGTGCCCCGGATTTCTTCTCTGAGATGATCATAAGCAGAAAGCATCACTGATCTTCTGTTTGCTATATCAACAAGAGTCTGCGGTGCTGCACAAAACAAGTTCAGAAATTTTACTCATTCTCCAAACATGCCAAATAAAAGTTGCGAGAGACACAGAGAGAGAGCATTTTCCAAAGGGATTGACTTAGTTTAGTTACTATCTGTTTCAAAAGAAAGTCGTGCATCTCGACGCTTAGGAGAAACCAGGGCTCCAAAAACCATCAGAGTTTTTCACTTCTCCGTTTGAACCTAGGAAGGAATGAATTTCAAATTGATACAAATCAGATGCTTGATAGAGTCTCACCTGGTTAATGCTAAACAGAATGGACTTTGATAACGAAGAAACAACTAAAGTAACTTCCGCGGACACACACAAATCTATGTTTCTTTCCATACCCAAAATGCATACAAAAGCAGAAGCATACATGAGATGAGTGCAAGCACAAAGAAACAGGTTTTGGGGTTACTTGTTCTTCACTCTTTTGTGGACGGCCATTACTTTTGGGGCTTTTCAGGGTAATTCTTTTCACAATCAAATAGGCAGCATGAGAAATTTGTTGGAGATACTGCATATCCTTAAAATAAACAAATGAATGGAAAAGAAAACACTACCCATTCATAGGCACAACACCTAAACTAAATCTGGAAGGATAATGCAAAAGCGTTTGTCATCATCTGCAGGCAGTTGGAAGAAACAAAACTCTGAAACGGCATGTCCTTCGGGATGAAGATTCCAATGGGAGTCTAATATCCCAGTTAAATATTTATTAAAAAAAAAAAAGAGGGTGGCTAGCAACTTGATGCCATGTTGACAGGCTCAACTTTACATAATAATCATAGAATAATAGACAAGTGCAAATGGAGAAAACAGAGCTACCTATAACCAGATGTGATCCTTTCTCGTCCCTGAACATCATCAGAATTCTTCTGCACTTCATCCTCATCAAATTTCACTTCCTTGGATAGAAAATCTTCATCATCATAGGATTCCCACTTGTGAAGGGTAAAATGTGGTTGCTTCATGTTGGAGCTGGCTAGTGAGATCAAACAAAATGAAATTAGTTTTCTGAATCCTTTTGCAGCTAGGATACTCTTTTAAAAAAAAAAAAAAAAAATCCTTTTTGAAAACTTTCTTTCTTTTAATTTGATGTGGGAAGAACAAGATATGAGCAAAAGGAGCATCCTCACATCACAACCTCCACATCTAGCAAGAGATCATCAAAATTGGGAGGACACTGCTCAGAAAATCAACTGGGGGGATCACCATGGAAACAATAAAGATTATGAAATTTGTCCCCAAAAAAAAAAAAAATCATTCATCACAAAAGTGAACTGGTCCACCCACAATTGACCCCTTGGGATTTTAAGGTTAATGTGGAAACGGCATTATATTTAAACTGACTCATAAAATGTCTGAGTAAAAGTGTTTAACTCAATCTTACCTGCATTTGATAGAGTAAGAGTTATTGGAAACCCTTCTAAGCTTTTGTTGTGCTAATTTTGTATTTCCATCTTGTGTTATATATTGTGTACAATTTTTTAATTTTATTTTCAAAAACTATCATTTGAGAATGCCAAAATTATCTTAAATTAAACAACCTAAAATCAAACAACTCTTGGGTTTTTCTTTTCTTTTCTTTTCAATGAATATGTTTCATTAAAGAATACTCTGTACTCAGTTCTTTAACGTACATATTTCAACATCTTTTCCCATTCCCAAGAAAAAAATGAAAATCTCATAACATGAAATATATTGTATTTAATTACCCTATACTATTTCAAGCCACGTGTAAATATCTTATTTGTTAAGATTTCTTTCTGTTCCAATAGTTTGGAAAAAAAAGGAAAAAAGGTGCGTGGCATTTAACAGACAGGATAAGTGAATATTGCTCAATAGTCAAAGAATAATTTTGATTAATTTAGAGACACCAAATAAAGAATAAGAGACCAACTTAGTTCATTTGATCAAAACTGGTTAGAGAAAAGATTATATATATTCATAAAGTGCTTTTCTGAAGTTTGACTTAATTCCCTTTTTTATTGTTCTGTAATTCTCTCTCTATATTGGCACTTTAACCTACAAGTCATTAATATATTCCATTGATCGGATTCCCATGCACTCTAATTACTCAAACCATTTATCTGAATGGAGAGGGGCCCCCTTTTGTACCACTTGCACCGCATCGATTCTTATTCATTACTATAAAATTAAATAAAATAAAATATCAAATGTATGAGAAATAAAATATTCAATATAATATTCACACAATTCATTTTAATTTGGCTATTTAACTAAAAAATAACTAAAATTTTTGGTAATTCAATTCATACAATTGCAAAAAATATTTTTCTCTTGACTTAAAATACAATTATAATTAAATCACTTCTCCTCACAAATCTCTCTCAGACACGATTCTCTTGCCATTCCAACAACCTCTTCTCCACCCTACACACAAAACACCGATATCCTTTTATATTATTTTCTTCACAATTTCCTATATTTTCTTTTCATATTTTACATGCCGCCAGTTTTTCTTTTGTTTTTATTCATTATTACCACTTTCGGGATTTAGTTGGGCACTGTTAGTTGATATAGTGAAATATAATATTAGGTTTTTAATCAAAATTATGACTTTGATTCGTGATTTGGGCATAAAACAAATTATGTTGAGAGGGTATCTCTCTTAAATGGGTCACTATAAATTTCAAACTGAATTAATCAAAATATAATTTTAGATACCAATCGGTATAATATCAAAAAAATAACATTGAACATTAGAATTTGCATAGCTTAGCCATTCAATGATCAAACATCCTCATGTCTCTTCATTTATTCAACGTTAAATCAAAGACGATGAGTCTGAGAACAAAAGATTATTATAAACTAGAAGATGCATGCCCAATGCCTTGTAAAAGGAAAAGGATTTTTTTTTTTTTTGGTAGTAAAAGGAAAAGGAAGTTCAATGATCAGCGTTTGGACCGGCCTCCACCTTGACCAGCATGACCGATGATTGGGGAAGGACCTGCAGGTGGCACAGGAGCTCGAAAATGAGAAACATGCACCTCCGATGTTGGACGATACTTCAACTGCCTAGCCATGATCAAGTTAGTACTTACGCTCATTAACATGATTATTATGATCATGGCTTGCCTCATCTTCCTTGAAGGGCTCATATTTTTTTTGGGGGGGGGGGGGAGGGAGAGAGAGAGAGAGAGAGAGAGAGATGAGGTGAGGTGCGTAAGGGAAGAGGGAGGGGGCTAAGTATTTATAGAAACGTGGGAGAACCTTGGGTATTCTAACTTTAGCTGTAGACATTCGAGCCACATTGTCACCCCGCAGCACTTCTTTGTGGCTAAAACCCAGTGCCGCGAAAGGGCCAGCATTGGTATAAGAAATTTTCTCTTTCACCCCATTAGTCTTAGTATACTTCTTTATAAAGATTATTTCAAAAAAAAAAAAAATCTCTTAAAAAAGTGTAAAAGGTTATTCCCTTCTAATGTAGGTTTTGACTTATAAAGTCCTTCAAATTAAAATTCGACAACCATACGTCCTGCCACCAACTGGGGTGCAAGGTTGGTTTGAGAATTCAAATTGAAACTTTTGGAGAGAGAATGGCAAAGAAAGTGGAAGAATAAGAATAACAGTGATGAGAGAGAGAGAGAGGCCATTATTAATTTTTTTTTTGTAATTCAGTTTTAATGTTTTTAATTATTTCATTCTAATCTATTTTTTTAATTCTATAATGGTAAAATTTAATAAAATATAGACAGATATACTTAATTATAGATTTTATAATAAAAAGGCCTTTATATTAAAAAAATTAGGAGCAAAAATACACTTTTCCCTTTTAAAAAGTGAAAACATTACAAAAAAGAAAACATTTACCGGCAATAAAAAATTAACGGTAAAGACCCCAAAAACCTCTAGCAAAGGGTTTGGGGTCTTCCTGAGCGGCCAGGATTTCCACCGGCTATGTTGGCGCTAGTAAAGGTTATGCCAGCGGTCACAGCTTTGGGATCATCTCCAGCGGCCAGGATTTCCGGCGGCCAGGATTTCCGCCGACTATGTTGGCACTAGTGAAGGCCATGCCCGCGGTCAAGTGACCGCTAGCATAGGTCCCAACCTATGGCAGTGGCCAGACTTCTGCTCATTACAATTCATTACCAATTCCTACAATATTGTAAAATCAATTCCAGACTTCTCTTTTATATAAATTCTAGACTTAATAAAAATCGAAAAGTGTCAACATGAATAACATAAAGGAGTCAGAATCTAAAAGTACTTTTACTGTCATTCTAATTATACAAATATCACCTATATCAACCCAAAGATAGTATATTTGTGTAATCCTAAACTAATGGATGATTGAAACTAATATGAAATCACCGTCACAGAATGTTTGGGAAGAACCACAAAAAACCTGATCTTGCAAGCATTGACGTTTATCCAAGAGTCCAAATCTACTCCTACAGCCATACATTTTGCTCTCTAACAAAGTTTGCGGGTCCAATGAATATGCAAGTAACTGAAATTGTAAAGCATACCATCCCATGAACTTTAGGATCGCCTACCAGCAATCAATGGTGGCACCTAATGAGGAATCCAGTAAGCAGCAAGGTTACATAAATGCAATTGTGGTTACAGCATCTCTCCTCGGAACTTTCTGATAGCACATGTAAGGCATGCAGATATTGTACCAAAATACATTGCAAGACCCACTAGGAAACCAAAAGAATCTCTAGACCAACTCTGTGTCAGCCACATGCCAGTATGATCGCCATTCATCCCCGAGTTCTATCAATATTGATGCCAGATATCCGTGTTCTGAATGACTTCATGTGCAGAGATATGTTAAAAGACTTCTTCATCGACTCTTTATACAACACCTCTCGAGCTATCTTTAGAGTTCACGTTGGATTTTGGACTTCTTCATGTACCAAATGCAACAGCCAATACGGACATCACCAATAAGAAATAACTAATACCATCGATCTCAATTTACTTGTGAACTCCACCACAGCAAGCCTTCTTGCGCTCAAACTTAGCACCACAAGCATTATTTGGTGTAGCTTCTCAATTGGCCTCAATTTACCCCATTTTGAGAAAGAAAAATTATTATAATTTCTGAAACTTCTTCTCAAAGGTGATCAAAATTTAATTATGGAAAACATCCAAGAGTCAACCAAAGAAGGGGGGAAACCACATAATTTCAATGAGATCATTTATGCATCCAGAGTGCAGAGTAAGTATATTCGGAGGTGTATGGGAAATGGGAAAATTTTCATTTAATTTGAAAACCAATCATTTATGGCTTGAAAACGACAAAAAATCAAAAAACCTGCTCGTAGACTTTGAATTTAGGCAATCTTAACCCAGAAATGAAACCTTGGGAACCGGTCTGGCCTACCAAAAAAAGGGGCTGAAAGTTAGCTGAACCAGTCAGTCAAAGTTGCAATCAATAGTTTGAACCAAACCGGCTGACTGGACTACCACGCGGATGATGACTAGACGGAACCACATGACTGGACTCCACGTCCTATGCTGACCTGGGTTTAAGCTGATGTGGACTGCCAGGTGGATGATGGACCCCACATGTTATGCTGATTGGACGGAACTAGTTGACTGGATTCTATATGTAAAGCTGACTGGATAGCCAGGTGGATGGTGGCCCCATACATGTTAATGCTGACTGGACGCAACCAGCTCATTGGACTCCATTTGTTTGCTGACATGGATCAAGTTGCTGACTTGTCTACCGGATAGAAAGGCTGACTCGACTCCACGTCGTCTGATGACTTGGCTGTAGGCAGATGACTTGACTGCCTGCTAGATGGTGGAGCCACATGTTTTGCTAACTGGACGGAATCTGCTGATTGAACTCCACAAGAAATGTTGACTTGGATTAAGAATCTGACTGGACAGCTAGGTTGATGGTGGACCCAACGTTATGCCGATAGGACGGAACCAGCTCATTGGACTCCACTTGTCTGCTGACATGGTTCAAGGTGCTGACTTGTCTACCAGTCGGATGATGACTGGACGGAAAAGCTGAATGGACTTCACGTCATCTGATGACATGCTGTTGTCTGATGACTGGACTGCTAGGTGGATGGTGGACGCCGATTTGTTCTGCTCACTGGATGGAATCTGCTGAGTGGACTCCACGTGGAAATGACTTGTATAGCCAGGTGCATGGTGGACGCCACGTGGTATGCTGATTGGGCGGTACAATCTGGTTGGACTCCACGTGTTTGCTGACTTGGTTCAATGTGATTACGTGTTATCAATATGGATGATGCCTCAACCAAAAAGCTGACTCGAGTCCACGTCATTTGATGACTTGGCTGTAGCTGATGACGGGACTGCCTAGTGGATGGTGGGTGCCCACGTCCTGCTGACTGGATGCAACCAGCTAACTGGACGCAACGTGAAAGGCTGACTAGGATTAAGCAACTGATTGGACAGCCAGGTGGATGGTCGACGCCATTTGTTTTGCTGACAAGGACAGAACCAGTGGTTGAACTCCACATGTTTACTGCTTGGTTCAAGTTGCTGACGTGTTATCCAGGTGGATGATGATTTGATGAAAAAGCTGACTGGACTCCACGTAGTTTGATGACTTGGCTGTAGCTGATGACTGGACTGCCAAGTGGATGTTGGATGCCCACATGTCCTGCTGACCGGAAGAAACCATCTGACATGACGCCACGTGGAAGGCTCACTTGGATTAAGCAGCTGACTGGACAGCCGGGTGGATGGTTGACTCCACCTGTTTTGCTGACTGACAGAAATAGCTGAATGGACCCCACGTGCTTGCCGACTGTGTTCAAGGAGTTGACTTGTCTACCAGGTGGATAATGACTAGATAGAAAAGGATGACTGGATTACACGGCGCATTCTTCGTTGGCTTCAGGCTGATGACTGGACTGCCAGGTGGATGATGGACACCCCAAGTTCTGCTGACTGGACGGAACCAGATGATTGGACGCCACGTGTTATGCTTACCGAACTACACCAGGCTGACAGTTCCCACGTTGCTGCTGACCGGGGGAAACATGCAAACATGATAGGACGTGGCAACCGAATGGGTGCTACAGGCAGCTAGCTGGAGGAAACGTGGCATTTGACTGGATGACAACCGGCTCTTCTCCTTTTTCAAATCCCTAAATTTTCCCAAATTTCTCATCAAATTCAAAACCCTAATGTCACTTTTTTCAAAATCTATACCATGTCTTCTGATGCAGAGGAGGAGATAAAACTTGGGAAGAAGTTTTGGGACCAATGTTACCTACTGGAGCTCCACCTCTCGATGAAGATCACCTTGATCACTCCATAGCCGTCGAGGACGATGGACCTCCATATCAGTCTTTAGAGAACGGAGAAGAAGAAGAAGACGAGAGTGGATTCTCCTGGTCTCTGATATCGAGCGTGGCTGATCCTGCGGCATCTCCCGTGGCTTTTCGGGATAGAGAAGAGAATGGATCCTGAAGGTGAAGATTATATTTCCTGATTAAAGCTGATACATTTATAAGTTGGAAACACAAATGTAGGAACACAAGGGTGACTTCTCAGTTGTTGTCCCAAATGAATCATATTTATCTCTCTCTCTCTCTCTCTAAGTTTGTCGATGTGTGGTTGTTCTGTTTTGTGTGGAGGCTGGGGGTTCTGTTCTTATTATATATAGAGGATGAGAAGTACAACTCACAACAGTGAGGCTTTTTTTTTTGGGGGGGGGGGGGGGGGCTCTAAAGGAGATAGTTTAGATGCTAATTGAGGCACACAACTCGTAATCATAAACATTCTCAACATAGGATTAATAGAATTAGATATTGAATTTTTTTTAATAATATTAATAAAACTTTTGTCATTTTAACTAACACTAATATAACAATTATTTGAATATCATATATATATATATATTAGACTATTCAAAATCAATTTGATTGTATTCATATTATGAATGATAAAATCAATTTAAATATCGATTATCTTATAATTCATTATATGATTATATAACAATTAATTTTTTTATTTACATATAATTTTTTAATAAATTTATATATTAAAAAGCCACGTTTAACTATGGCACAAACTCTGATGGCCTTTTTTATGAGCGTGTGTTTTTTCTTTACCTTTTTTTTCCCGGAGGAGTTGGGGGATATGATCTTAAAACATTATTTTAGCAAGCTGCTCGAATGTAATCCGGTGGAAATCACAGTGCTAGAGAATGTTTCTCTCTCCCCTCGCTCCTTTGGGTGGGGGGAAGGGATTCTTATCATCCCCCCCGGGGGGAATTCATTATCAAATAGCAAGAGAAAGATAGAGAGGCAACAGAGCCACTCAGAATTAACTACGAGAATAAACTTAACGCCGGGGAGAGGGAGAGAGAGAGAGAGATTGGCAAGTTAATGATATGGCAATCCCTAACTATTGATGTTTGAGTCATTTTTAACAATTTGGAGAGACCATGTAGCTAAGATATATGGCGATATCTCATTTTGCGAGCTCAATCAAGTTCTCACCCTCAATGAGAGTAACACTGCAAGGCTACCATGGAAGACTGAGATTTAAAAGCAAAGGCACCTAAAGAACAAAAAAGAACCACTTTACTATTTGCTCATTCCTAGGTGCCCTGGATTTCTTCTCTGAGATGATCATAAGCAGAAAGCATCACTGATCTTCTGTTTGCTATATCAACAAGAGTCTGCGGTGCTGCACAAAACAAGTTCAGAAATTTTACTCATTCTCCAACCACGCCGAATAAAAGTTGCGAGAGACAGAGAGAGAGTGCATTTTCCAAAGGGATTGACTTAGTTTAGTTACTACCTGTTTCGAAAGAAAGTCGTGCATCTCGACGCTTAGGAGAAACCAGGGCTCCAAAAACCAACAGAGTTTTACACTCTCCTTTTGAACCTAGGAAGGAATGAATTTCAAATTGGTACAAGTCTCACCTGGTTAATTCTAAACAGAATGGACTTGGATAACTAAGAAACAACTAAAGTAACTTCCGTGGACACAAACAAATCTATGTTACTTTCCATACCAAAAATGCATACAAAAGCAGAAGCATACATGAGATGAATGCAAGCACAAAGAAACAGGTTTTGGGGTTACTTGTTCTTCACTCTTTTGTGGACAGCCATTACTTTTGGGGCTTTTCACTGTAATTCTTTTCACAATCAAATAGGCAGCATGAGAAATTTGTTGGAGATACTGCATATCCTTAAAATAAACAAATGAATTGTAGGAATATGCCCATTATGGGCATTTGGGTAATTAAGGAATGGGGTAACTCCCATCCTTAATTACCACTTAATCAACCACCAAATGGGTAACTCCCCAAAAAAAACCTAAATGAGCCAAAAAGATACCATGTGAAAGAGTGTCTTCTTCCTCCCTTGCCCCACGTGAACAGTAACCATGGTGGAGATGGCTAGGGTTTTGCACATATTCTCTAGAGAGAGAAAATCTCCCATCGTCAGACGATTCACCGGACACGAGGCTTGAGGCGTCGTGGATTTGAGGTGGTGGTTCGATTGCGTGATCACCATCCGACCGAGCGATCCGTTCGAGGGACATCGCGACACGGTGGATTTTGGAGACTGCCCTATCGAGGTATTTATCCCAAAAATTCCGATCTATTTAATTCTCGCTTCCGCATGCGCGATTAAATCCAACATTGGTATCAGAGCGATCGTTGGATTTAATTATTTTCGGAATTATTTTTGGGATTTTAAAATTTTGGGGTCCGGATCACGGATGAGTTTCGTGAATCCGAGAACACCGAAGGAATACCCATGGCCCAAGGATTACAAATATATTTTTTGTTTAATTTTCGGAGCATGTTTGGGCCATGAAAAGTCCCGTCGAAATTTGCGACCCTACGGACATAAAACCCTTAGATCTGTGGCTTTAGAGGGCGGATCGATGCATGAAAATAATATAAATGAGTTCCTTGCATCTAGATCTATGGTTTTATATATTTTATTATGTGATTTGGGTGCCGGAAACTGGGATTTCTGAATGGCCGCGGAGGGCCGCGACTGGGGTGGTTGAATCCCACCATTTTTGGGCTTGAATCCTCCTAAAATCGAGTGTAAGATGTTTGGAGGATGCCCACAAATTTTTCCCGGTCGAAAAATGCAAGAAAAAACAGCCGGATTGGTGTTTTCCAAAAAACGGGTCGAAAAACCCGTTGCAGGACCCGTCGGGCGAAGAAGACCCGACCCAGACCCGCTGGCGCGTGACACACACGCGCCAGAAGACGCGTCTGACTGGCGCGTGTAGTACACGCGCCACACAGGCGCGTGAACAGGCTGGGTCAGCGGTCGGGTCGGACCCTGACCCGGACCGACCCGCAACCGACCCGACCGGGTCGGGGTCGAACCGTTGACCGGGTCAACGGGTCAACCCTGACCCGTTGACCGACCCGATCTTACCCCGGCTCAAGGCGGCTCAGCGCGTGAGGGCGCGTGAGCCGCGTGCCACGACTGGGCGCGCGTGAGCCGAGCCGGCCCAGGCGCGTGGCGGCGCGTCTGGCACGTGAGCCAGACTGCTGCCAGCGCGTGGAGGCGCGTGGCAGCGCGTGGAGGCTCACCGCCGGCGCGTGGAGGCCTGCGGCGGCGCGTGGAAGGCGCTGCCGGCGAGCGGCGGTGCTTGTGAGCCCCGGGTGGCGCGTGAGATCGCTTCAAATTGAATTTTTTCAATTTTTTTGGGGGTCTTAAATCCATAAATGTGACTTTTTGTGGGTTTTTGTGTGCCGAATCACAATCCAAATGGTAAGATACGATTTCAAGTTGTGGTGTATGGTGTCCGTTGACTCATACGCTCGCTTTGGGGTCTTACTCAAGTCATTTTGGTCTTGATGATTCGTAGGGCGTACAAAAATGTGATAATAAGCATCTCCAAGTCACAAATATTTCTCTTAATACGTTGAGAACTGTCGTATTAAATTTTTGTAAATTTTTGCAAGGAGAGTAAACTGAATGATATGATCTGCGTGATTTTATCAGTAGATTCAGTTTATTCTCGAGAGGCAAAATCTAACGGGAATCTGAGGCACGAGATGATGGGCCCCAGGGTGGGCACCGCGCCTCAGAATATACGAGATAAAGAGATTTATCGTGTATGGTATAAAAGATTTGTCAAGTTAGGGCAATGCTTACAGTGGCATACACGATAACTTAATATTGTTTTTCGAGTCATATTCTATGAACATGTCGGTTCGACTCATCCCATAAGAGCATAGTATTGCTCTCTTCGGCTCCTATGTGAGGACGCAGAAGAAAAGGGTTAATCATACAATAAAGAAAATGTCGAGTATGATCACCGAGTCAATATAAACGGACGAGTAAATTTCGGATGGAATTTAGGTACTGGATGTGATCCGGTTTTTTACCTGATTCATGGGAAACCGTGAAATCCTATCTCACATTTGACGAAAGTATTATTACTTTCGTTGACGTGAATACATATTGTGAGCTCGATGAGGAGCACCTATAGGCGAGTAGGCCACACTCGAGTCATGCTTATTCAGAGGAGTCAAGTAAGGACTTCCCCGGCGCTAAGCCAATAGCATAAGCATTCGAGCGAGACTCGAGATCTAGGTAATAAAAATCATCCGAGAAAACCGACAATGAGGTACAATAACGCAAGAAGAAGGAATTTGATTAGACCAAAGTAAATTGCTACGTTTGAGGTAGATTTGGTCATTTCGCTCGTGAGTGTGACGAGCAAAAATTAATATTCTTCTTCTTTACGTGGTTTGAGATTTGTCTCATTCACTATAATGCTCACTAATTTCTCTCCTTTGAAATCAGGAGCAACCGATCACGTAACTCGAGATAGGAGTGCGGTAAAGGACAGAGCATTTGTCGTTGTCAGAGGGAACGACACTTGCTATGACGTCCTCAATGTTGTAGGCATTCGACGGATCTACAATTTAGTACCTTGTCTAAAATTGACTACGATATGTGTGAAATCATTCCCTTGTTTTTAATACGATAATTTTCTAAATAATTCTGGTTTTAATCCATGATGAAATGTATGCATTGGGAATTACTCTTTCTAATGGTTTTTTAGTAGTTCTACTATTGACTTTACATCTGATTGCGTAGATGATGATGTAAATGAATGACATAGTAGACTTAGACACATGGGGTAAGAGATGATGAATCGGTTAGTAACGAGAGGTTTCTTGGACCCGCTAACCAGATTCGAGTTACCTGTATGTGAGTTTTGCCTAGTCGGCAAAATGACGAGAAAACCATTTGGCGATGCAATGAGAGCTGGGACTCCATTGCAGTTAACTATTGTGTTTTCCTTCTTTTTATTGTGGTCTCATGAGCATGAGAGCCGGAAATGGAGTTGTGTAAAAAAATGATGCTTATAGACGCTTACGTGCGTTTCGGTTTATCTATCTGATCTCGCATCAGTCTGAGGCATTAAACTGCTTCAGGAGGTTCATAAGCGAGATTGAGAGTCAATTAGACTCTTGGAACCGAACGAGAACGCAAGTATTCGTCTAAACTACACATGGGACTCTGTTTCGATAAGAGTATTACGAGACTACTGACTAGTAGTCAGTTCCCCATTGAGCTTTGGACAGGGAGGTAGCCTGACCTTAGCCACTTGAGGTTATGGGGTTGTGCCACGATTTTTCGCATTCACACGGTGAGTTAGACCCGCGAGAAAATATGTGTTCCTACGCGAACACGAACGGCACTATAATCGAGATTGAGTCTCGTAATACTATATTTCTTGAGAATGATTTCCCTAAGAGAGGTGAAATCAATTTGGACCCTACCCTTTATGCGATGGATGAGCCTAGTGGCTCGGGGAGCCCAGCGGCGGGATACAAGAATCCACTACGGATCTTGATCTCAGTGGGAGCGATCCATCAAGAGGTAAAGATTTTTCTCTCCTCCTAAGAGTGTCGAGAATGCGTATTTAAACGTTGTTTTCTCGATTGAGGGTGAGACCCTCGTTGCGACTCTAGAGGATGATGAGAACTTTAAAACGGTCCAAAAGGCTCTCGAGAGTTCTGCAAAAGATGCAAAAGACCATTTATTGAAGGCCATAAATGAAGAGAAAGAGTTGATGAGAATCAACGGGGTCTGGGACCTAGTTGATTAACCTGAGGGTGGAATGACTATTGGGAACAAGTAGGTTCTCAAAGTCAAGATAAAGGTTAACGGATTGACGAAGAAGTAAAGGACCCGTCTAGTAACCAAGGGTTACACTTAGATTGAGGGGTGGACTATCGAGGAGTCATAGTCCAATTTATCTCGATCCGTTTATCTTTCAGCGATTGTCACGAACATGGATTAGGAGTCACATCACAAGGATGTAAATACCGCTTTCGTATTGGAAGTATAGATGAGGCGATCTACATGGAGCATCCCTCTGGGTTCGTTCTAGTAGATCAGTTGTATAAGGTCTATTGATTTTCGAAATCAACATATGACCTTAAGCCATCATCTAGACAGCGGCGCTTGAGATTTCACGAGAAGGTGATATCTTATGGTTTTGTAATGATCGAGTAGGATCATTGCATATATCTGATACGTCCCGATGACTCCTTTATGAGGATGTTCTCATATGTAGGTGACATACTGTTGGCTGGGAACAACAGAGAGTATCCAATGACCATTGTAACATGGTTATGAGGTTTTAGTTCATTCTCAGATTTTGGATCCATAGAGATCGCTTGAGAATGGTGTTGACTCTTTAACAAAAGTTTTACATCAGGTAGATTCTTAAGCATTTCGAGAATAACGAACACAACCTAAAAGATACTCTAATCGCTAAAGATAAAAAGACCTGAATCTTGACACATGCCCTAGAATTTATAAAGAAATAAGGGAGATGAGCAGAATCCCTTATTCCAGTGCAAAATACATTTCTAGTGTGTGCGATGAGGTATACACGTGTGATATACAATTTGATGTATGCGATGAGGCATACATGACCAGATGTTTATTTAGCAGTCGATCTGGTGAGTAGATATTAATAGAATCCTAGAAGGGATCACTGTAGAGCAGTGAAAAAAAAGGATTCTGAAATATCTCATTTGAACTGCGGAACTCTCCATGTGTTACGGATGAGGTGATTTGCGTTTTGTGGTTGAGATTCAGATACTGACTGGGAGTAGTGATCTGAATAAACGCAAAAGGTTTTATCTTCTTAGAGCAGTAAGAAGAGAACCTGTATATCTCTATCTATTTTCGATAGAGAGTGAGTTTGTAATATGCTCAATTGCAGTTCATGAGAATGGTTGGCTTTAGAAATTTTCTGATAGACTTAGAGGTTGTGACAGAAAGTGGGAGGTCAGTGATGATTACTGTGATAATCAGACCGACACTGTTAACAAATGAGACCCTAAGTGTAATAGCAAAGCCAAACACATTGATACCGAAGACCACTTTGTGAGAGAAATTACCGAGAAGGGTATTGTGACATCTAAGTACACCTTGACATACAGCATGAGAGCTGATCTCTTCAGAAAACCCATTGTGAGAGATTCCTTTGTGAGATAAGGAATTATTGGGTTTAGTGTACTTTAACATTTCTCCTTATATACTGTTTTAGATGCTTATTTTAATATATGACAAGTTTGCATTATTGAGTCACATATTTATTTTATGCATCATCTGTTGTCATATATTGTGATTTTGTGATAAAAGATGTGTCAGGCAGGCATGGTCGACTCTCTCACACGAGTGACCACCTTCGACTCTGAGTGAGCGGAGATGAGACGGATTCTAGTCGTAAGAGGCTTTGAGAGTAGCCCTACTAGAACATAAGTCGCCCTGATATGTGTTCAGGATGAGGTCATATGCGATATGACCGACATGGAAATACCCACATCCATGTTGCCTGTAAGCAGCCAGGTATGAGATCTCAGATATCACCTGCGATTTGTGATATTGTCTCTGAGATGCTCTCTCTGAGATCTCTGGGTAAAGTCTTATGTGTAGACTGAGTCCCGTACCTGTACAGTGTTAGAGAAATCTGACATATGCCCTTTGAGATATGGGGGAATAACATTGTGGCACGTGTTTCATACCACGTGTGATAAGACGACCATGGGACAGTGGGAGCTATTATTTGAGACGATAGTTTGATCTTGATCCCCGTTCCCACTGTGTGAGACCTGAGATCCATTGGGTGGGATCTCTTATACCCTTATTACTTTCGGCTGTCTCTAGAAGTATTGGTTCAGTGTTGCTACTTTAGTCTGTTTACCTATGGCCCAGAAGATAAATTGAGGTCTAAGGGGCAGGTCTAGGAAAGCAGCTGAATTGAGATCGATAGATTCGAGTTTGGGAAAAGGAAGGCCAATAGACATTACATCATTGTCATGTATTCATAGGTCGACCTATTATGTTAATCCATGTTGGGATTCAAACATAATAATGAATACATAGTCGAGCAAATTGATTGGGGATCACTTTCGATGAGGAAAGTGGCTCGATGGATGTAAATGCATTGAGTCTGGGGTATAGCGAGTTATTTTTATACTAACAGTGACTTCTCGATCATCCTAACAGGTGTATCGAGAAGTCTTTGCTTGCAGGTGTACTCGCCGGTCGCACGACGCCCAATCCAGTATGAAAGTCCAGTAGGGTGATGTGATAGATCGCATGAGTTACGATCTTGTGATTGACGGAAATGAAATGCCCTCATGTGCAAGTGGGAGATGTAGGAATATGCCCATTATGGGCATTTGGGTAATTAAGGAATGGGGTAACTCCCATCCTTAATTACCACTTAATCAACCACCAAATGGGTAACTCCCCAAAAAAAACCTAAATGAGCCAAAAAGATACCATGTGAAAGAGTGTCTTCTTCCTCCCTTGCCCCACGTGAACAGTAACCATGGTGGAGATGGCTAGGGTTTTGCACATATTCTCTAGAGAGAGAAAATAGAGAGAGGGATGGAGATTTTCGCGTAGGAAAATCTCCCATCGTCAGACGATTCACCGGACACGAGGCTTGAGGCGTCGTGGATTTGAGGTGGTGGTTCGATTGCGTGATCACCATCCGACCGAGCGATCCGTTCGAGGGACATCGCGACACGGTGGATTTTGGAGACTGCCCTATTGAGGTATTTATCCCAAAAATTCCGATCTATTTAATTCTCGCTTCCGCATGCACGATTAAATCCAACATGAATGAAAAAGAAAACACTACCCATTCATAGGCACAACACCTAAACTAAATCTGGAAGGATAATGCAAAAGCGTTTGTCATCATCTGCAGGCAGTTGGAAAAAACAAAACTCTGAAACAGCATGTCCTTCGGGATGAAGATTCCAATGGGAGTCTAATATCCCAGTTAAATATATATAAAAAAAAAGAGGTGGCAAGCAACTTGATGTCTTGTTGACAGGCTCAAGTTTACATAATGATCATAGGATAATAGACAAGTGCAATTGGAGAAAACAGAGCCACCTATAACCAGATGTGATCCTTTCTCGTCCCTGAACATCATCAGAATTCTTCTGCACTTCATCCTCATCAAATTTCACTTCCTTGGATAGAAAATCTTCATCATCACAGGATTCCCACTTGTGAAGGGTAAAATGTGGCTGCTTCATGTTGGAGCTGGCTAGCGAGATCAAACAAAATGAAATTAGTTTTCTGAATCCTTTTGCAGTTAGGATACTCTTTTAAAAAAAAAAAAAAGAAAAGAAAAAATCCTTTTTGAAAACTTTCTTTCTTTTAATTTGATGTGGGAAGAACGAGATATGAGCAAAAGGAGCATCCTCACATCACAACCTACACATCTAGCAAGAGATCATCAAAATTGGGAGGACACTGCTCAGAAAATCAACTGGGGGATCAACATGGAAACAATAAAGATTATGAAATTTGTCCCCAAAAAAAAAAAAAAATCATACATCACAAAAATGAACTGGTCCACCCACGCAATTGACCCATGGGTTTTGGTTAATGTGGTAACCATGGGTTTTTAAGGTTAATATAGAAACGGTATTATATTTGAACCCACTTGTAAAATATTTAAATAAAAGTGTTTAACTCAATCATACCTGCATTTGATAGGGTAAGAGTTACCCAAAACCCTTATAAGCTTTTGTTGTACTAATTTTGTATCTTCATCTCGGATTTGACATATCCATATAATTAAATTTAAATGTGATATATATTGAGTACGTTTTTCTAATTTTATTTTCAAAAACTATCATTTGAGAATGCCAAAACTAAGGTCAAATAACTCTTGGGTTTTTCTTTTCTTTTCAATGAATATGTTTCATTAAAGAATACCCTTTACCAAGTTCTTTAATATACATATTCCAACACCCTTTTCCCTTCCCAAGAAAAAACGACAATCTCGTGGCATGAAATATGTTGTTTTTAATTACTCTACGCTATTTCAAGTCAGATGTAAATATCTTACTTGTTAGGATTTCTTTCTGTTTCAATAGTTTGGTAAAAAAAAAAAAAAAAAAAAAAAAAAGTTCTCAGGAACACTTTAGTCATACAAACACTCTTCCTTTAATCTGATGATATCAAGTTCAAATTCTTTTATAACAAAAAAAAAATATATGGCATTTAACACACAAGATAATTGAATATTGCCATATTTAAGTATGATACAAGCATATAAAATTTGAAGGAAAATATGATTGCTATAACTAGAATTTGTATGACCTGCATATGTTAAGATTAACAAAAAAATGGAACCATGTAAGAATAATTTTTGAATTTCCATCGAGTTCTCGCATGTAGGCGATCATGGCACCTTTCTCTTCCTATTCTAAGTACACAACCGAACAACTGCACCTTGTTCAAAGATTTTACCCTTTCCTCGATAAGATAGTTTCATATGTTATGTTGGAATGGAATGCCAGCCTAACCCATATTTTATAACATACAAGTGATTAGAGGCGCATTATACCATGCATATATGCCCATTTCTTACCCGTTTCTTGTTCTCCCAATACTACTGTTAATGTGGTTGCATGCTTCCTCATTCTTTGTGTGAATTACTTTAGCAAAAGATAAACAAAAGCAAAGGCACACTCGTGTGAAGAGTACGATTATCCAACTTTTGATCAAACCCAACGATGGTCAAAAGAATAATTTCCATTAATTTAGAGACACCAAATAAAGAATAAGAGACCAACTTAGTTCATTTGATCAAAACTGGTTAGAGAAAAGATTATATATATTCATAAAGTGCTTTTCTGAAGTTTGACTTAATTCCCTTTTTATTGTTCTGTAATTCTCTCTCTATATTGGCACTTTAACCTACAAGTCATTAATATATTCCATTGATCGGATTCCTATGCACTCTAATTACTCAACACTATTTTTGAAGCTGAGCTAGTTGGGGTAATTTAAGTGCTGTTTACAATTTTATAGCGGCATTTATCTGAATGGACAGGCCCCCCTTTAGTACCACTTGCACTGCACCTGAGAATATGCTTTGGCAGGTGAAATTTGCCCAATATAAACCCATTAAATTTCACTAAATCTCCTTAAATCAGATTTTTAAAAGATAAAATTCTCCTTACCAACTTAGTTGTCAGTGGGGTGTGAATTTGTTAATGCTTGATTAAATATGAAAGCCATTCATCTGTCAATGGTTTAATAACTTCTGTTTTGTCGCTCAAGTTCGCCTCAGTGCGTTCCTCAAGTTTTACCTGCCAGCCATGGCATATTATTTTATGGAGGGTGTTTGCATATAAGGCAGACAATTTTGATTTATTGATGATTTTTATTTCTTTGCAATGAAATTTTTATTTGCTAGAATATATGATACTTTTATAAGATCGGTTGTATTACCCGAATGCTCCCATATTCTCCTATCTTATTTATGTTTATCATAAACTACTTAACCCTATTGTCTTACTGTTCACTCAATTTTTATTCCTTACTTCAAAATTTATCAAATGTATCATAAATAAAATATTCAATACAATATTTACGTAAGCCATCTTAGTTTACCTACTTGAGTAAAAAATTACTAAAATTATTGGTAACTCAACTTATACAATTGCAAAAAATATTTTCTCATGGCTCAAAATACAATTAATAATCAAATCACTTCTCCTCACACGTCTCTCTCTTTGGCACTATTCTCTTACTATTCATTTTTTTTGATAACTTGGCTATCTGGTATCTGGCGTTTCGTTCTGACTAATCCAGACCGAGGAGTCTGTCAACCTTAATTGAGGAGTTCTTTCCCAATAATATTTTTTCCGTACCCTCTTACTATTCCCTTCTACACTCTAAGCACAAAACACCACTATCCTTTTATTCATTATTAGCACTTTCTAATTCACATATTTAGTTGGACTAAATAATGTTGAAGATTAGAATTTGCATGGCTTAGTCATTCAATGATCAAAACATCATTCAATGATCAAAACATCCTCATGTCTCTTCATTTATTCAACATTAAATCAAAGATGTGTCTGGGAACAAAAGATTATTATAAACTAGAGGATGCATAGCCAATGCCTTGTAAAAGGAAAAAGGATGTTCAATGATCAGCGTTTGGACCGGCCTCCACCTTGACCGGCATGACCGATGACTGGGGAAGGACCTGCAGGTGGCACAGGAGCTCGAAAATGAGAAACAAGCACCTCCGATGTCGGACGATGATTCAACTGCCTAGCCATGATCAAGTTAGTAATTGCGCTCATTAACATGATTATTATGATCATGGCTTGCCTCATCTTCCTTGAAGGGCTCCTTTTTTTTGGGGGGGGCGAGGGGGGAGAGAGAGAGAGAGAGAGAGAGAGAGAGATGAGGTGAGGTGCGTAAGGGAAGAGGGAGGGGGTTTTTATAGGAAACGTGGGTGAACCTTGGGTATTCTAACTTTAGCTGTAGACATCCCACATGGTCACCCGGCAGCACATCTTTGGTGGCGAAAACTTAGTGCCGCGTAAAGGTCCCAAAAAAAAAAATCTCTTAAAGAAGTGTAAAAAGTTATTCCCTTCTAATGCTCTAATGCAGGTTTTGACTCAAAAAATACAAATTCACAACCACACGTGGCAAAGAAAGTGGAAGAATAAGAATAAAAAGAAAAAACCATATTCGGTCTCACAGTTCAAGCGGTAGAATCTCCCCACTTTCATTCTCTCTTTCTTGATTTGAACCCGTTTGGTTACATGTTCTTATACAAAAAAAAAAGGAAAGAAAGAAAAAACCCTATTCAGTGATGAGAGAGAGAGGAGCCATTATTAGTTTTTTGTAATTTAGTTTTTATGTTTTTAATTAACTGTGATATAATCTCCTAAATCTTGAGTATTTTTTTTTCTAAAAAAATTATAGTTAAAATTCTTAAGTATTTCATTTTACTTGATGTTTGCAAGCTGATTGTTAACAAATTCTTTTCATCCGTAACAAAAAGGAAAAAATAAAATAAAAAAAGAGAACAAAGAGCCTTGCTTAAGATCGCCATTTACCTCAAGCTCGGTATGCTCAGCATTTAATACAATTTATCGATTTTTAGAGAGAGATATCATCGTAACGATTTTATCCGAAAATAACATTTATTTATTATAAGAAATATTTGTTTTCACAAAGGATTATTTGTTTTTTTTAAGAATAAATAGGCGGAGGGAGATGCCGATGGAAATTATTTCTTCTAAATATATGAAGGTGACCCTCATTATAGAATGTTTGATCTAAGCCAAAAATTACTACCGTGGGCATAAAAAGAATTCTAAGGTAATGTACCGTTTGATTTTAAAATGACCTTTTTGACCCTGATCACATTGGCTCCACAAGAAGATAGATGAAGGCATTATTGACCCTATGTAGCGGATTTGTAATGTTTTTATAGAGTAACAATAAAAAAGGAATTATTTATTTTCAATATATTTAGAATTTTGCTTAAAAAAATAAATAACAATTTTCATAAATAAATTAGGCTCCATTGTGGGGTTCAAAAAGTTTTATTAACCTATATTTTATCCTATCAACGATTCATTGATTTAGTGATAAGGATAATAAATTCTCAAATTTAAGTATTGAAAAAAAATAATAATAATAATAAGCGAGAAAACTTGTCCCTCAATGATCACGACAATTAGCTGGAGCAAGATTACTCGAAATCAATAAATTGGCTATTGGATTAAGGAAAAAAAAAAACTTTTTATTTTATCATGTACTATAAAATATTTTGTAAATAAATATTAAATTAATATAAAAAAGTGAAAGTATTTATGAGTCAGCCCCGTGGTTTGTTGTGTTTATTTGCAAGGATTCTATAGTCTGCAATGGTCTTGAATGATCTCTCAAACTCTGAACTCTCTTTGCCTCCATCCCCATCTCCAAAAGTAAGTTGTGCGTGCGTGTCATTTTACAGAAACTACTGTTGTTATCAGAACTAGAAAATGCTACTTCTTCTGGAAGTTGCAACACACTATCTTATGCTTTCTCATCAAAGATTTTCGCATCAATTCTGTTTGATTATGCGATTCAATTTGATGATCCAAAAGAGTAGTAAAGATGAAGACCTTAATAAATTCAGAATAATGTTTCCCACCTGAGGGTCAGGGTCTGTTAGAAAAATTTAAGTGGAGATCTATCTTATCATATTTTAAACATAATATTTTTAATTAAAATAAAAATATTTGTAAAAAATGTAAAATTTATATATTACAAAGTCGTATCAAAACATGGCCCCAACTTTAATCCGGATCATTAATATGGCTCTTTTTCTTTTGAGTCGGTGTCTATTCTTTGCTTTGGAGGGGGTAAGGGGGAAATGGCTTTGATACATTGTTTTAGCAAGCTGCCCCAATGCAATCCGCTGGAAATCACAGTGCTGGAAATGCTTCTCTCTCCCCTCACTCCTTGGGTGGGGGAAGGTATTCTAATTATCAAATAGCGAAAGAAAGAGGCAACGTAGCCACTCAGAATTAACGAGGAATAAACTTAAAAGGAGAGAGAAAGGGGAGAGAGAGAGAGTTTTGCAAGTTCTTGATAGGGCAATCCCTGGCTCTTTAAGTTTTGAGTCATTTTATTACAGCAAAACCAACGGAAAAATTAGGAGACACCAAGTAGCTAAGATATGTGGTTCTCTCTCATTTTGCAAGCTCAATCAAGTTCTTCACCCTCAATGAGAGTAACACTGCAAGGCTACCATGGAAGACTGAGATCTAAAGCAAAGGCACCTAAAGAACAAGAAAGAACCCCTTTACTATTTTTTCATTCCTTGGTGCCCAGGATTTCTTCTCTGACATGATCGTAAGCAGATAGCATAACTGATCTTCTGTTTGCTATATCAACAAGTGTCTCCAGTGCTGCGCAAAACAAGTTCAGAAATTTTACTCATTCTCCAAGAGAGAGAGACAGAGAGAGTTTTCCTAAGGGATTGACTTAGTTATTACCTTTTTCAAAAGAAAATTGTGCATCTCGAAGCTTCGGAGAAACCAGGGCTCCAAAAACCAGCAGAGTTTTTGACCTCTCCTTTTGAACCTGGGAAGGAACGAATTTCAAATTGATATAAGTCAGATGCTTGATACATTCTCACGTGGTTAATGCTAAACAAAGTGGACTTTGATGACCGAGAAACAGCTAAAGTAGCTTCCATGGACACACACAAATCTTAGTCATATTACTTCTCATACAAAAAATGCATACAGAAGCAGAAGAACACATGAGATGAGTGCAAGAACAAAGAAATAGGCTTTGGGGTTACTCATTCTTCACTCGTTTGTGGACAGCCATTACTTTTGGGGCTTTTCACCTGTAATTCTTTTCACAATCAAATAGGCAGCATGAGAAATTTTTATTTTTTTTTTCTAAGGAGATACTGCATATCCTTAAAATAACCAAATAAATGAAAAAGAAAACACCACCCATTCATGGGCACAACACCTAAACTAAATCTGGAAGGATAATTCAAAAGCCTTTGTCATCGTCTGCAGACAGATGGAACAAACAGAACTCTGAAACAGCATGTCCTCTGGGATGAAGATACCAATGGGAATCTAATATCCCAGTTAAAAAAGTGGGTGGCAAGCAACTTGACGTCTTGTTGACAGGCTCAAGTTTACATAATGATCATAGAATATTAGACAAGTGCAAATGGAGAAAACAGAGCTACCAATTAACCAGATGTGATCCTCTCTCGTACCTGCACATCATCAGAATTCTTCTGCACTTCATCCTCATCAAGTTTCACTTCCTTGGATTCGAAATCTTCATCATCACAGGATTCCCACTTGCGAAGGGTAAAACGTGGTTGCTTCGTGTTGGAGTTAGCTATCGAGATCAAACAAAATTAGTTTTCTGAATCCTTTTTGCAGTTAGGATACTCTTAAAAAAACATTTTTGAAATTTTTCTTTCTTTTACTTTTA
This sequence comes from Dillenia suffruticosa, assembly GCA_033439265.1. Lineage (NCBI taxonomy): Eukaryota > Viridiplantae > Streptophyta > Magnoliopsida > Dilleniales > Dilleniaceae > Dillenia > Dillenia suffruticosa. The sequence continues at coordinate 17,627,255 of JAVTVX010000001.1, forward strand.
TGTGGGAAGAGCAAGATATGAGCAAAAGGATCATCCTCACATCACAACCTACACATCTAGCAAGAGATCATCAAAATTGGAAGGACACTGCTGAGGAAAATTTACTGGTGGGATCACCATGGAAACAATAAAGATTATGAAATTTGTCAAAAAAAAAAAAAAAAATCATATATCACAAAAGTGAAACTCTCCATCTAATCTAATATTGAAAGTAATTTCCTAGTCCATCCGGGAAAAAATTCCATTTTACAAAGTAAACATGGGAGCTGCTCTTAAATTGTTAATGTGCAAAACAACCTCCTACAATGTTCAAATATGCTCAAAAAGGTCACCCTATCTTATAATAATGCAACTTGGGGAGTCCTCTATGTCCTAGAACTAGCAATGTCATTGGTACATGATAAGGTAAGCCTGAAACAACTCAGTATTCTACCTTCATAAAATAAGCAAATATTTTTCCAGAGATATTAAGTCTTACATACATACATACGTGAAGGGGCGAAACCAAAAACTTTCATTAGGGTGATTTGGGGTTACAATATCCAGGGACGTGACAACTAATTTTTGAAATTATATATATAATGGTGGGTTAATTTTTATATTAGATAAAAAAAAAGGGGGGAAAAACCTTACAATCATCAGGTGAGGATAGCTGCAATGTGGTAGAAGCTGAATGGAACTTGTGATCAAGTATTGCACTGTTAATGCGCCAAGAACCCATTGAATGCCTTGCACTCGCCAATTCCAACCATCCCTACAAGGCTCCCTCAATCAAATAAATCAATCAAAAAATTTTTGTATTATCTTAAAACTATAATAAAATCTAATTGGGTGAAAATAGAATCAAAATTCCAACGAAAATTTCCACGCCTAACTCTCCACTGATTGTGAAAAATCAATTAACCTGTGGATTTACCTGGCGAAGTGAAGATGATAAGGAATCCATTAGGGTTAGATAGTCATTCAACGAATCCAGAAACTGCACCACTTTCTCGTCTTTATCATTTTCCGAAATCTGGGGTTTCTTCTCTTCTTCCTCGCGTTGTTGTTGTTCAGTCGTCATTTCAGTTCAACGATTCGAGATCGGAGTTGCACGTGTGGTCGATTTCGAAAATTGCAGGAGAAGGAAGAGAAAAGTACTGTGTCAGTCAATTTCAGTTGGGCCAAAGCTAAAAAAGTACGTGTGGTAAATGTACTCCAGAGTCCTCACTTGCCAGTCCAGCCATCTCCCACTTCTCCCCACAAACTCTTTCAACATGAACAATAACAGCAAGAACAACACAATAATTAAACCCCAGAAAAAGCACAATTCAATCGAACCCTGCAATGCACAAACCTCAATTCCCCAAACACTAGAAACCTTGGTTCCAATTCTGCTACCCACAACCATAAATTCATCAGATAACAATTTCTTACCGATATAATCGTCTAAAAGCGTAACCTATTAGGTTTTCTGATTCACCGTTCAGACAACTCATACATTAAATTGAGAGAATCTAATCAAGACGTGCTAGAAATCAATAATTAAGAGACTTTACAAAGAACCAAAAATCAGAAATAAAACCCAAGAATTGGGAAACGACGAAAACTAAACATAACTGTCGAAAGTGACATGCAATCAATGGACGAAAATTAGAAAAAGAAAAGATGGGGAAACAAAAGGATCGTAAAAGAAATTCCACAATAAACCCTAACAGAACCTACAACCTTGATAAATTTAACAATCTGAAACAAAAAAGTTGAGAGCGAGAGGGGAAGAGAGAGAGGGGGGAGATAGAGAAGATGCTGATGAGGACAGGTACAGATCGAATTGGGGAAAATGATACCTGCGATTCGAGAAAACAGAGGCTACGTTTTCTGTTAATGGTAATGAAAGAAGGTTCTGTTCAATTAAAACACAGGAGAGAGGAGGAGAGAGGAGGAGAGAGAGATTTGAGAGGCCGAGACGAAGATTGGAAGCAGGGGCGGGGGGGCCGGGGGGCCGGGGGGGGCGCGGAGTGAGAGGCAAAGGCAAAGAAACGAACGAACCAAAAATGAAATGAAATAATTTTTTTTTTATTATTTTAGTTTTATTTTGCTGCACTTTGTTTTCTATTCTCTTCTTTATTTATGTTGTTATTGTAAATAATAAAATGGCGGTGGTGGGGAAGTATAGGTATGGGGAACATTACAATAGGGTTAGAGGAGACTCTCACTTCCCAGAGAAATATTAATAATAATATTAGTACCATTAGTTTAAAAAAAAAAATCAGTACCATTAGAATAAATCCGATCATTATCCATAAATCTATAGAATACATTACATATATATGGAAATGAAATGTGAGGAGGGGCTGCAAAGAGGAAAGAGTGGAAGGTAATGGCCAGGAGGATTACAAAAATATTAAAGGGGATGCTTGGTTTCCCTTTTTTTTTAACTTGATCAACTGATATCTAAAAATTTGAATAATCTGATTTTAGTAGTTATAGAGTTCAATTTAAAAAATTGATTTTTTAATTATATTTTTATTAGCAAAACTCTAATATGAAATTTTGATTAAAAAAAATCTAGTATTTTGTTATGAGACCATAGGTTAGATTTGACAAGGATTGTACGAGAAATTTGGATTTGTGGTAGGCCTTGGGTTGGGTTGGATCGGGTTAGATTGTGTGTTGCTCCTAAAAAACATGAAAATGAGAGAGCATGTTTGTTCTATGAATGGGTTGAGATGGATCTGTGTTTTACAAATAAGATCATTTTGGATAATTCAAAGTAATTTCTTCCTATAAAGTAAATTTTAATTTTATTGTTTTTGATTTGATTTATTTAATAACTATATAAAGACAAATATATCACAGTTTATAATCATAGTAAAAAAAATGATTTCATAGTACACATTATAATTGTCAAACCAATTTTAAGTTATATTTTACAAAATTGTGTTAATTGATTTAATAGGATTAAAGATTTGTTCTCGAAACTTATTGAAAATTATATTACGAGTTCATAATAATAGGAACAATTTTACAAGAATTATGAGATTATGTGAAATATTACGAAGAATATGGCAAGAAAAAAAAATAATTGTGTTGGTGTGAGTAATGCTATAAAGTGTTAATATAAAGTTATAAAAAGAAATTTTATTACTAAATTATAAATTTTTTCCTTAAAATGACATTTGATGTTGTATTTTGTATAATAATTGATATAAATTCAAACAATTCGAAAACAATTTAAATTTATTTTCCCTAATTACTAATAATTTTTCACCCTACCTATTAAATGTTTGTTCTTAAATTAAACCTACCTTAACTAGAGGAAAGATTTTAGATTCTCATAAATGCTAATTGCATCATGTCATCCTCGTATACATAGTAAATTTTCTAACCCTAACATTTTTAATTTTCGAAACGTTTCGTTAAATTAATTAATATTTATATAAAAATATTTATTTTTTATGTTTATATATTTTATCATATTTTATGAATTATTTAATTGTTTAATTATAATTTTTATTTTTATGTTATTTTTCTTATAATTAAAAATATATATTTGAATATTTTAAATTTTTATTATAAAATATAACTATTATATTATTTTCATAAAATAATTAATATTTATATAAAAATCTTTATATTTTTATATTTATCTATTTTCTCATGTAATTATTTCTTATATTTTTTATTAAATAATATTCTCATATATTATTTCATATTCGTGCAATAGTCATGCAATAGTAGATTTTCACCTCAAAATACAATATAAATCACAAAAAATGTTCCCAAGAGAATAGTTTACTGATACAAATCACTCTCTCCCAATTTTATGATTTTAAATTCAAATCTTTATAAAAAAAAATCACAGAAAATGGTTAAAGAAGCTCTATTGGGCTGGTTTAAAGTTTTGACCCAATAGCCTGTATTGGACTAGAAACCCAATCCAAAATTTTTCATAAGGGTGATTGGTACCATTATATATAATTTTTTCAAATCACCCGATAAAACAGTTTAGTAGTCACAATTCTCTTTATCTAACCTTTGAATTTAGGGTTCAAATCATTGTGTAACTAAAAAAAAAAAATTATATTAGATAAAAAAAAGGAAAAACCTTACAATGATCAGGTGAGGATAGTTGCAATGTGGTAGAAGCTGAATGGAATTTCTGAACAAGTATTGCATTGTTAATGCGCCAAAAACCCATTGAATGCCTTGCACTCGCCAATTCCAACCATCCCTATAAGGCTCTCTCAATCAAATAAATCAATCAAAAATTTTTTGTATTATCTTAAAACTATAATAAAATTTAATTGAGTGAAAATAGAATCAAAATTCCCACGAAAATTTCCATACCTAACTCTCCATTGATTGTGAAAAATCAATTAACCTGTGGATTTACTTGGCGAAGTGCAGATGATAAGGAGTCCTTAGGGTTAGATAGCCATTCAACGAATCCAGAAACTGCACCACTTTCTCGTCTTTATTATTTTCTGAAATTTGGGGTTTCTTCTCTTCTTCCTCGCATTGTTGTTGTTCAGTCGTCATTTTAGTTCGACAATTCAAGAATGGGTTGCACGTGTAGTAGATTTCAGAAATTGCACGAGAAGGAAGAGAAAAACACTGTGTCAATCAGTTGGAGTTGGGCCGAAGCTTCCCATTTTCTCATGACTACTTACCTAATTAAGCACATTTATAATTGTGGGTTAGGTCCATAAGAAAACAGTCTGTTGGTGACAATCAGTAACAACTATTAACTATAATGGTTAATAGTTAATCATAATTAGTAAAAAATTTAGTAATTAATTGTTAGATTATTAATAGTTAGATATGGTGGTTAAATAGTTAGTGAAATTCGTTAGTAATATTAATATAAATAGTAATTCGTTATATGTAATGTGGTATAAAATTGAATTATAATGAAATCTTTTTTTGTCTTTATCTTTCTTCTCTTTCTAATCTTTTTCCTTTTCCTATATTTCAGATTGTTACAAATTGGTATAAGAGTATACATTCTTTGACGAATCTTTGTTTTCAAAAAACAAATGTAAGAATCGACCATGGAAATCAAAGAAAATCAAAGGAAATCATTTCGGTTGATACAAAAATGGATGAAATCAATAAAAAATGGATAAAATTAATTAAAAAAATTAATGAATGAAATAAAAAATTGGATAATTTTATAACAAGTCTTGACGACAAATTCAATATTCTATTGAAAATATTTGGTATCGACAAAGATTTCAAAATTTTGATGGAGAAAGATCAAGAAAATGAAAAGAAATTGAATAGTATCACAACAAATCAAATGTTAGAAAAAACAATACCAAAATCCATGGAAAAATAAGGTATTGAATCATTTTCTAAATCTCACATTTTACTTACTCCTAAATCACTTTCTAAATCTCTTATTTTACTTACTCCTAGTAAAGAAATATTGATAGTAAAAAGATTTCAAATATTCAAGAAAGAAGAGTCTTGTATGTTCAAGAAAGAAGTTCTTCATGGTGGATTCTTGTCGATCCTTCCAAAAATTGAATTTTTGATTTTCATCGGACAAAATCTTTCATTAAAAAGAAGTTCAAGAAAAATCTCATTCAATCTTTTTCATCTCTATTTTTTGTTAACTATTTTTATTGCAATTCAAGTTACATCTATTATTTGCTTTTATCACTTTATCTTTCAATACAAATATAAGTTTTTGTTCAAAATATATGGATTCAAATATCAATTCTTGGTTTTCCATATTTGAGGATAAGAAAATTCTTAAAGGAGGGAAGTATTGTAACAACTATTAACCATAATGGTTAATAGTTAATCATGATTAATAAAAAAAGTTAATAGTTAATTGTTGGGTTATTGTAAATAGGTATAATGGTTAAATAGTTAGTGAAATTAGTTAGTAATATTAGTATAAATAGTAATCTAATACATGTAATGTGATATAAAATGGAATTATAATGAAAATCTCTGTCTCTGTCTCTCTCTATTTTTTTTGTCTCATACCCCGGTATCCGAAATTTTATTTCAATTAATATGAGTCGACCTAATTGTCAGGCTCTTATAGAGAGAGAGATCTCTCAAAATAGTATTTTCCATTTTCAAGAAGGCTCAAACCTAAGCGTTTGGTTAAGAGACACAGAACCTTTCCCACTGTGCCGACTAACCTTTGGTTGTCTCTGTCTCTGTCTTTCTCTTTCTTCTCTTCCTAATCTCTCTCTTTCTCTCATATTTGGGATTGTTACACAATACCCCTTGTTCAATCTAATTATTTTAGTTTTGAATCTTGATATAACAAAAAAAAAAAAAAAAACTATTTTTGGGTTGGGTTTATAGTCCGATACAGGCTATTGGGCCAAAACTTTATACCAGCCCAATAGGGCTTCTTTAACTATTTTTTGTGATTTATGTTGTTCTTTGAGGTGAAAATCTACTGTCGCACGGAAATGGAAATAAATATAAAATGATATACGAAAATATTATTTAATAAAAATTACAAGAAATAATGACATGAGAAAATGGATAAATATAAAAATATAATTTTAATTATAAGAAAAATAACATAAAAATAAAAATTATAATTAAATAAGTAAATAATTCATAAAATATAATAAATATATAAATATTAATTAATTTAATATATTGAATCATTTTATAAATAAAAAATATTAATCTTAGAAAATTTACTGTGTATAAGAGGAAGACATGACGCAATTAGCATTTATCGGAATCTAAAATCTTTCCTCTTGTTAAGGTGGGTTTAATTTAAGAACAAACATTTAATAGGTAGGGTGAAAAATTAGTAATAATTAGAGAAAATAAATTTAAATTGTTTTCGAATTGTTTGCGTTTATATCAATTATCATATAAAATACAATATCAAATATCATTTTAAGAAAAAATTTAAAATTTAGAAGTAAAATTTCTTTTTATAACTTTATATTAACACTTTATAGCATTATTCATACCTACATAATTATTTTTTTCTTGCCATATTTTTCATAATTTTTCACGTAATCTCATATTCTTGTAAAATTCTGTAATATAATTTTCAATAAGTTTCAGGCATAAATCTTTAATCCTATTAAATCAAGTAACACAACTTTATAAAATATAACTTAAAATTGGTTTGACAATTATAATGTGCACTATTTTTTTTTTATATTATACCGATCGGTATGTAGAGTATACTCCAACTAATTTGATTCGAGATTTACAGTTACCCATTTAAAGAGTCTACTCTCTCAATATAATTTTTTTCATGTCTAAACCGGGGGTCGAATTTAGAAATTTGATTAAGCGACCTAGTATCATATCTCACTAGGTCAACTATTCGTTAGTATTATAATATGCACTATGAGCTCCATTTTTTTATGATTATAAACTATGATATATCTATCTTTATATAGTTATTAAATAAATCAAATCAAATCAAATCAAAATCAGTAAAATTAAAATCCATTTTATATAAAGAAATTATTCTGAATTATCTAAAATAATTTTATCCGTAAAACACGATCTCAATCCATTCATAGAACAAACATGCTCTCTCATCTTCATGTTCTCTTAGACCAACACATAACCCAACCCACTCCAACCCAACCCAACCCAAGGCCCACCACAAATCCAAATTTCTCATACAATTCTTGTCAAACCTAACATGTGCGTTCAATAACAAAATACTAGATTTTTTTAATCAAAATTTTAAATTTAAATCTTAAATAAAAATACACAGAGAGAAACAGTCTCCTAAATTAAACTTTATAACTATTGAAACCGAATTACTCAAATTCTTATATATCAAGTTCAAAAAAAAAAAAAAAAAGGAAACCAAGCATCCCTTTAATATTTTTGTAATCCTCCTAACTATTACCTTCCACTCTTTCCTCTTTTCGCCCTCTCTTCACATTTCATTTCCATATATATATATACACATATATAATATTCTATAGATTTATAGATAATGACCGAATTTATTCTAATTGTACTATTTTTTTTTAACTAAAATAATAAAATTTATATATTGAAACTTTATTTTACGGAATGAGTTTTATATTTCAGTAGTTATATATATATATATATATTTTTTTTTTAAAGATTTTGATAATATTATTGGTAATATTTCTTTGGGAAGTGAGAGTCTCCTCTAACCCTGTTGTTACGTTCCCCATAACCATGCTTCCCGACCACCAACATTTTATTATTCATGATGTGATACAAGGAAAGTAAATAACAACATAAATAAAGAAGAGAATAGAAAACAAAGTACGGCAAAACAAAACTCAAAAAAAAAAAAAAAAAAAAAAAATTGTTTCATTTCATTTTTGGTTCGTTCGTTTCTTTGCCTTTGCCTCTCACTCCCCTCCCCCCTCTGCTTCCGTTCTTCGTCTCGGCCACTCAAATCTCTCTCTCCTCTCTCTCCTGTGTTTTAATTAAACAGAACCTTCTTTCATTACCATTAACAGAAAACGTAGCCTCTGTTTTCTCGAATCGCAGGTATCATTTTCCCCAATTCGATCTGCACCTGCCCTCATCAGCATCATCTCTATCTCCCCCCCCCCTCTTCCCCTCTCCCTCTCAACCTTTTTTTTTTGTTTGTTTCAGATTGTTAAATTTATCAAGGTTGTATATTCTGTTGGGGTTTATTGAGGAATTTCTTTTACGATTTTTTTGTTTCCCCATCTTTTCTTTTTCTAATTTTCGTGTATTGATGCATGTCACTTTCGACAGTTATGTTTAGTTTTCGTCGTTTCCCAATTCTAGGGCTTTATCTCTGATTTTTGCTTCTTTGTAAAGTCTATTAATTATTGATTTCTAGCATGTCTTGATTAGATTCTCTTAATTTAATGTATGAGTTGTCTGAACGGTGAATCAGAAAACCTAATAGGTTACGCTTTTAGACGATAATATCGGTAAGAAATTGTTAACTGATGAATTTAAGGTTGTGGGTAGCAGAATTGGAACCCGGGTTTCTTGTGTTTGGGGAATTGAGGCTTGTGCATTGCAGGGTTCGATTGAGTTGTGCTTTTTCCGGGGTTTAATTATTGTGTTGTTGTTGCTATTATTGTTGATGTTGAAAGGGTGTGTGGGGAGAAGTAGGAGATGGCTGGACCGGCAAGTGAGGACTCTGGAGTTGGGAGCTCGTCGGAAGGGTTTTCAAGTGGGCAACGATGTCAATCCAGTGAAGCATTGGCAGAATGGCGGTCATCCGAGCAGGTTGAGAATGGGATTCCATCCACATCCCCACCTTACTGGGACACCGACGACGATGATGACTGTGGTGCGTCATGTGTTTTTGTTTTTGGGTTGTTATTTTTAACTCTTCTTTATGTAGATTTGTATTGGTTGCGCCATCTTACTTTGATTCACATTTTTCGTATAATTCAACATCAGTCCCTGATATTTCTCCTAAAACCCATAGGACACAATCCCAATTTTCGCACTCATGTTCTTATCGCCTTGCATGTGGAATATCCCTTTTAATATTTTATTCCATTGATCATGCAGAAATTGCATTTTTTTTCCAATGAAAGAAGTACTTCTTATTTGGCGGTGTGAAAGGATGAGCATGGACTTGATAGGCATATAGAGTTCGATAGGTGCAACCATTACGGCTTCTTAATTTTTCATGATGCAGATGGCTTGTAAAAAATCTGTGGAAACAAGGAAATATTTGATTACTGTTAGTTTTGAGCTCATTCATGGCCAAATATGGAAGTACATCTATGGAAATTGAGCTCCAAACGCTAGGTTCATTGTTTAGGCCACTTAAATATTTCATGGATGTGATGTCATGCATAATCTTTCAATTACTACCGGCAGTTATTCTATTTTTAAAATTACAGTTCAGAGCCATAATTTGCTTGCTATTATAAGTAATGTAATATCTTGCCATAATTCCATTATCTATCTGCTTGTGGGTATTCATTGGTCTTGGGAAGCTGCCTTTATCTGAAGTCAAGGTGTAATGTTCGTATTTAGTCTGCAAAGACAGAGTGTGCGTCTACCATCCATGAACAAGGTCGTCCTCATCTCTGGTGATTGGTTTAAGGTTTATAGCCACAAGCTATATAAATTGCATGAACTGATGATTTCGGAGTATAGGATTAGTTTTATGCTAGAAGAATTTGAAATTTCTAGGTATCAGAGTTTATGACTGAATTAGGCTTTTAAATGATTGTATTAGTTGTTATTTTTTGTAATGATAGCATATGAATTTGTTCCCTTTGTTGGGTATTTGTTTACTCACTTCTTCACCCTGTTGGAGAGATTAATGATAGTTTTTGCATAGAATTAGACTTGGGTAAGTGAAGTGGAGCAGTATTATTTTCTGGTCTTAGATGATCATGTTAAGCAAAACTTCTAGAAGACAAAGGAAAGAGCACTTGTACTCTATGGGAGATAGTGTTGCATTAGTGAAAGAGATAAATCTATCAAGAAAACAAGCATAATTGAGATGAAAATCTAGAAAAGGGATGCAAATAAGGTGATTATATGGATAATCCTCCCTGCCCCACTTTGTTTGGGACATGTATACAGGTGTTAATAAATTGGAGGAAGGATCAGGTCTAGATGCTGCTTAGAAAAGCCCTTTCTAGTACTCGACAGGTATGGAGGCAGTGCATTTCCACCTTTTTAAACTGCTTCTGTTTATTATTTCTCAACAAGTCAATATTTTCTCATTTATCGTTCTCTCTCTCTCTCTATATATATAACTCCCCCTGTTCTACTTCAAGTGTTGTTTAATGAAATCGTACAAAGATTAAGGAAATGATTGAACAACTACACTTCTAAAATAAGGTCATATGAATTGGCAAAATTCCCTTTGAAAAATCAATTTTATCATTCTATAATTGATCATTTATTAAATATATCAAGAGATGAGGGTGAAGATAGAAAAGAATTCTTAATGCTTCCTTGATTTTCTAAAAGGGCACTTGAAATGGACCAAAATAATTTTTCCAAAGAGACACTAGAAGCGGAATGGAGGGAGTATTAGATAAGTGATAGTTTAGTACAAAATGTAACATAATTTAATTGCTTATGTGGAGGTAGGGCAGGTGTGGGTACAAAATTTTGTTCATGGGGCACAGTTGGGACAAATTTTTTCCCTGTTTGGGGTGGCAGGGGCAAGAGGGGGCCAAAGCCTAAACCTGGTCAACCTTTTTTGTATCCCTAGTCTGGAAGTGCATGGGTGAGGGTAAAGGATGGAGTGATACAAAGACAACCTAGATAGAACTCGGTATGGATTTCACTCGTGAAAATATAAACTTGGAGTTTGGCTCATGAGCCTTAGAATGGGAGATTGATTGGTTTTAAATAATTGGGGTTGTAAACAGCCTCCCCAGTCCCTTCTCCCTGGCCCCTCTTTCAGAATAAGGGGAAGGAATCAACAATCAAATAAGTGAAAATCAGCACGTAGAAGTGGAAGGGTCGATTGTGCATAAGTTGAAGCTATTGTTAACTTTTTAAGTAAAGATGGTGAGGGCAGTCTGACCTTTTGCAATATGTGAAATGAAATGTGAAATTGCAGAGTGAGAAAGTGAAGAGAGGGGATCAAGTCATGTGGGGTGTTGACCATCAATTAAAGGGAGACATGATGGTCCTTAATGTTGAAAAATTTTTATTTTGGTACATGTTGATGAAGTCATGAACAATTTCTAGCGAGTATGGCCGGCCTATAGCATAACTATTATCTAGAGGATGTCAGGGGATTTGAAACTTGCATTTGGCTAGAGGGATGACTCATTCCTGATATCCTTGGGCAGATGCATACATGCATGTCGTTAGCATGCACACGAAACAAAGCCTAAAACTTGGAATGCATGAAAATTATACTGAAGTTGAGAAACAAAAACCCAACCATGTTGTAGAACATGGGATGACTAAGCAGTTGTGCTGCTGCAGATCGAATATGAAATGGAGCACTTCCCTTTCTATAGGAATTAATTAGTAAATGTTCTGCAATAATCAAGATCAATCTCCTGTTCAGAATTCATGTTTACAATCCTTTCTATGGAAGCACTTTTTTTTTTTTTTTTTAAATCTATTTTGGGTAACTTTATGCAGTTATTTATTGATATGCCTATTTGCTATAAGGATAACTTCCTTATCTAATTTTACTATGTTATAGGGCCAAAACCTTCTGATTTATATGGAAAAAATACGTGGACGATTGACAATTTTTCAAAGATTAACAAGAGAGAGCTACGTAGTAGTGCTTTTGAGGTTGGAGGCTACAAATGGTATGCTTACTCCGGCATGTTTTGTCTTGTCATGAATTCTTTCACTTTGTGGCCGGTTACTCTTGAAACGCTTAACTGCTCATATTGGTATGTATATATAAACTTATAAAACATTTTATTTTGAAGAATATACTTTATGCACGTATTGATGGTCATTTCTCTCTCTCTCTCTCTCTCTCTCTCTCTCTCTCTCTGGAAGTCATCTCATGAGATGGAGGATTGGGAAGATCATGTGGGTTTTCATTTGGGATGGAGATTGATGGGTCTGTGTCCACTGAATTCACGTTTTACTTGTTCTTTTATGTTTAAATCTGTTCATCCATCCTTTAAGGTCTTGCCTTTGGGGACTTGGGCATCAGTGGGATAATTGCTGGTTCTTCTATGGTGATGGAATTTTGACATCAAATTTTTTTGATGAGGTTTTACAAGGTTCACTATAGATGGTCATCCCTTTGGGAATCATTTACCATAGTCATGTTCTCCAAAGAAGAATACTGTCCCAGGGGAAAGTGCTGGCCTGGGGTGGTTTGAGTAGGAGGAAGGTTTTGTTAGTCGCTACATGTGATATGTGGTGGGAGGTGTTGGTTGACTGCTTTGATCTGTTTATCCTTCGTATTTGAACTAGTTGCTGTTGGTGCAGGTACATTTTAATCTACCCCCAAGGATGTGATGTTTACAATCACCTTTCTTTGTTTCTCTGTGTTGCCAATCATGACAAGCTTCTTCCAGGTGCTGTTCAGTGCCATGTAATTTGGCTGAATGCTTATGTTACTATATGCTTTGGAATTTCACCATTTCCTGTTAGTCTTACATGGGAACAGGTTGGAGTCACTTTGCTCAGTTTACAATTGCTGTGGTCAATAAGGATCCAAAGAAATCCAAACATTCTGGTTGGTTGTTAGAGATACTGCTCGAGTTCTCCCTATGGAGTTTCAGTTTTTATTTTTCAACACTAACATTACAATTTGAAAATTTTAGATACATTACATCGGTTTTGGAAGAAAGAGCATGACTGGGGATGGAAAAAATTTATGGAGCTGTCAAAAGTGTTCGATGGTTTTATTAATGCTGATACCCTTATTATAAAGGCTCAAGTTCAGGTTATCAGGTTTGTTAAATTACTTATCTTTATTTTGTGTGTGTGTGTGTGTGTGTTTTTCTGATTTCTAGTTTCTCTTTGCCAGCAATGTACCAGTTAATGGATGTATCCCGTAATCTTTGTTTTCCAAAACACTCAAACTTGTTCCTTTTATTGATATGTAGAATACAGAAAGATAATGATAGTTTCAGTTCCAATTTACCACCTTTATTTCAACTAAGATAATGTGGCAGGAGTCTCCTCTATAATCATAATCAATCATATTAAAGATGAGATGCTCATAGTAGGACCCATCACCATCATCTCTGTGACCTTGGCATTTCATCATGAGTATGGTAGGGTGAGTGAGCTTATTAGAGGAAGAAAGAGATCTTTTGCATTATATGAAAAGGCGCTTAGTCAGCAAACATGGTTGAGAGAATTTGGGGAAAGCCTCATGCATGGCCTTCCTTTTTTTTTGGTTGTTGTCATGTGTTATACTTGTGGGGCAGTTGGTCCATTTCAAAATTGAAGAAACGGTGAATATAACGGGCAATGCAGTTCATTCAATAATAGTCACAAAGATAGATTTAAATGTCTATTTATGTTTTTCTTGATTGCAATTGAATTCCCCCCATCTCCCCCACTCCCCCCCCCCCCGGCGGGGCCTATGTCACACTGCATTTATCTAAGGATATGCATCTCCAGAAGGTTTATTTCATACATAATATTTTGGATTTAGGGGTGTTCAGGGACATCACTTGGCTTTGCCATATCAAGGTGAATCTTTGTGTCACTTTTTCTGCTCGCTTGGAAGAGTTCTTCTTTTCCAGATGTAATTTAGTAATCACAAAGTCACATAGATGACCTTTTATTTCTAGGAAATTTCTTTATGTGCTATACTCTTCCCAGGGTTGTTTCTAGAAGGTTGTCATACTGCTGGTTCATTATAAGATAGCTTGAATGCTGCCGCTACTCCTATGCATTTTTTTATCTCTTTGATCCTGTATAACAGTTTTAACAATTAATGCAGCTCAGAATAAGAAAAGAAAATTGTTATTTTCTACTTTCCTGGTCTCTCACACACAAGTATGCCATTTAGGTGTTCCTAGGAAGTCTATGGGCATAGGATAGTTAGAATATCATGACTGGATGAGTGGTAGATTCCTGGTCGCACAAAGCACAGTTGAGTAGAAAAAGCAGCTGATGCACAAGTGGTAAATGCAGATTTTTAGCTGTTATATTCTGGCTATTATGATAGAGCTGGATTGTCACTGCTGTGTTTTCTTTAGCCTTTACAATCATTTCTGTCTTATTCACCAGCAATTGCATTTCTTTCAGGGAGAAGCCAGATCGTCCTTTCCGTTGCCTTGATTGTCAGTATAGGAGAGAACTTGTTCGCGTATACTTAACTAATGTAGAGCAAATCTGTCGGCGCTTTGTGGAAGAGAGAAGAGGCAAGCTTGGGAAATTGTTAGATGACAAAAATAGATGGTCGAGGTTGAGTATTTGGCTGTTGATCATTCTCTCCCTCTCCTTTCTGTTTTGTTTTTGTTTTTTTATTTTTTACTTTTTGTTTTGCGTTGTTTGTGTCTCGGTGGGGGGGGGGCAGGCGGGCATGGTATTATGAGAAAGCACATTGTGGGAACAGATTGCAATTCCAAAACATTCCAAAAGAAGATTACCGTACAGACATCCATAAAATCTTTTTAAGGAAAAAGGAAGCAATCGATTCTTGAAATTCAATCATTTGAGACTATGAAGTGCATAGATCAATTTAAATTTTCATTATTCAGCCCAAATTGTCGAAGATGTGGTTTTGTACCATGATCTATCTGGTCGATGGAAATCACAAGAAGTTGCCATCTGCAGCTTAGAGCTTGGATCACTGCCCCTCCTTAAAAGCACCATCTAACCCAAGCCATGTTATCTTGGAGGGTGTCACATAATTTGTCTTTTGGAAAACATCAATGCAGTTTATGAATTGATGAAGGACCATATTTCTCTGCAAATAGACTTTCTTGTTATGATCCTCCCCTTCTTGATAATATTCTCCTTATGAGAACTTCTAGTCATGCTGCCAACTGTTGTCAGAACCCTGCATCGCCCCAAACTTGAACATGGGAACATCTCAAACTTGGTGCATGGATCGAATTTTAGTAGGCTCTGTCACTGAGCCAGGTCTTGCTATACCCTAACATTGCAAACTTTCCACCTATTCCATTGAAGTCATGGCATCCTAAAAAATTGACCCTAAACCTCCGTTAGTTCGTCTCCCACCTGCTTATTACCTGAGTACTTTATTGTTCTTTGTGTAGATATGGTGATTTAAAGGTTATCACCTAATATGAAAACTTCCCTATCTTCTTTTGAAATTAGAACTGTTGTTTCTCATCCTTCCTTTTTGTTTGAGGTTGGCATAATTTCTCATGGAGTAACATTTATTCGGCAATATGTGCAGTTTTTGTTCATTTTGGTTGGGAATTGACCAAAATGCTAGGCGCCGCATGTCCAGGGAGAAATCTGACGTGATATTGAAAATAATTGTCAAGCACTTTTTTATAGAGAAGGAAGTAACGTCGACGCTGGTGATGGATTCCTTGTACAGTGGATTAAAAGCTCTTGAAGGGCAGGCAAAGGTCAAAAAGGGGAGGGCAAAACCAGTGGATGTGGAAGAAACACCAGCTCCTATTGTCAGAGTGGAGAAAGATACATTTGTCTTAGTTGATGATGTACTAATTCTACTTGAGAGGGCTGCCATGGAGCCGTTGCCTCCGAAGGATGACAAGGGTCCTCAGAACCGTACAAAGGTGAGTTGTAGCTTTACCTGCAAACTTATAATTGTTACTGTTGGAGGCAGTTACAAGGGAATGTACGCATGCTACATGTGCAAATGTTGTAGTATTTCTTCTGAAAATCTTGGAGTGTCAGGAGTTGCATGTCTTGGAGTATAATGGGGCTGCCGATGGGAGGGAATTTTAATAGGATATGGTGATTTCTTTTTGCAAAGTTGTTCATAGATAGTATTGAATTTATGTTTTGTAATATCCTTCTTTTCCTGAGGCACTTTATCTTGCATTTTGTCTTCTGGTGTTCTTATAAGTTGTATGGTATGGTATCATTTTGTGTACAGGATTGATATAGCTTACTTCAATGAATGTTTAGTATTTGAGAGAAAGACTTATGAGGCCCCTATCAAGATCAAATGGAATTTTTTATCGATTTCTAATTACTGTTGGTGTGGTTGGTGTTGATATGCTAGGCTCATGATGATCTGGTTATTTGACATAGTCTGTCTTAGCAAAGATGGCAATGATTTGCATCTATGTATGTGTAAGTTAAGTGTTTATCTTGCCTGGTGATACATTTAAGGCCAAGGCGGAAATCATAGGATGTAGTCTCTGCCAAACCTTGATGTAAAAGGTTTCTTATGTTTGAAGCCAATTGAACTAGCTAGGCGAAACCATTTGGTGATTCTAATGATACTATTTCGGTAATTAATTAGTGCTAAAATAAGCTTGCTTACATTTCCGGTGGATATTAGTCTGAATCCTTTCCATCCTCGAATGTTCACCTCTTTCGAGAATGGGAATGGGATGCTTATGGAATGCCTTAATCGAAACATTTGGGCTTCTTTTCTAGATGAATCACTTCATCTCTTATTATCTCTGATGATCTTTAGTTTTCTGTTACGGCTTCCTACAAAATGAGTTCTAGTTGGCTCATGTACTTATATTTTCTTGCTAATTTGTTTGTCTATAAATGAAGGATGGGGGGTCTGGGGAAGACTTCAACAAGGACTCCATTGAACGTGATGAAAGGCGCCTTACGGAATTGGGTCGTAGGACAGTGGAAATTTTTGTCCTAGCACATATTTTCTGGTAATCCTGCTTGATACTGTGCTTTATACGGCTTGCATGCAGATGTAGATTCTATTGCTTCGTCATTAACAGTTGGCCGCAAAATTTAAGGTCTCGAATTCCACATCTTTGTATTTGCATTGTTGTTACTGTCATTGATCTTAGCAGCGTTTTGATATGCATAATGCATTCATAGGAAAGAAATATTCTAGGAGAATATTTAGGTGATGATAGTTATCTCTTAAAAGAATAATAGGTATCTCTTATAATATTTAGGAGATGATAGTTATCTCTTAAAAGAATAATAGTTATCTCTTTAGAATAGCAGTTTTTTTTTTTTTTTGAAATTCTTAATTTTAGGACTTTGTATTTTAGTAGAGAACCTATTCTTTTTAGGAGTCTGTTTTAATAGGAAACTTATTCTATTGTAAACTCTATTTTTCCTTATTTTAAGGGGATATGATGAATAAAAAATAAGTATAATTTTCATAAAAGAACTGTGGTAGAGTACTTGTTAGGGAATTCTAGGCTGTCAAACTTAGGTTCTGAGAGGGCAAACTCTAGCAAGAGAAGAAGTCTAATTCTTATAAAAGAAGTGTGGTAGGAAAAGTTTAATTTTCATAAAAAAAGTGTGGTAGGAAACTTGTTAGGGAACAAGTTCCCAGCTATCAAATCTAGGGTCAAAGAGAGAGAAAACTCTAGCAAGGGAAAAGAGGAATTCCCTGTAAAGTATCCATTGACTAGATTCTGTATTAGGGATTATATCACATTTGTGCTGACATACAGAGAACAAGATATTGTTCATGCTTTGTATGTTCAGTAGGAAAGGGAGGAATTTTCAAATATCTGAAATTTGATTATCTGAGAGTCTGATTTCTGATTTGTTCTTGTTATTTATTTCTTTAGGAATCTTTCGATAGTTTTTGTGGGTTTCCAAATCTTCCTAACCTTGAGTTAGGAATTCTACTTCAGAGAAGAATCTATAAGGGGTAGAGAAATTGAGCATGGTCCTCTACTAAGCAAAAGGGAAATAAATTCTGAGATTTTGGTCAGTAGAGAAGGTTTTCTTAACTCAGAGAATCCAAAGGGAAAATCTGAATAACCAACAGAACAGACTCTGATTAATTTCAAGGTTGGTGCTGCTTGTTTGGATGATAATAAGCGCTTATATTAGTCGATGTTTACATAGAAGTGACAATCTGCAGCTGCAGTCCAGACAGGGTCATGCCTTATTGATTATATAGTTCTGACAAAGTTTAACCCATAGAATTGGTGGGTGCAATGCAACCATCGACCGTTGCAGTCAGATGCCATACCAAAGATAGATGACCTTTAGCTTGGTAACAGTGTCATCTCGAAACAGTTTATTAAAAAGTTACAGAAAATCATCTCTTCTATCCTTTTCTCCGTGGCTCGAATGCTTCCGAAATCAAGACCTGCTGATATTGGATGCGTTGAATGTTTATACTCCTTGTGTGTGCTTTGTGCATGACAAGGGACCCCCCTCCCCCAAAATATATCATCTCTAGATCCGTCCCTGTGCATGACTCCTTCAGAGGGGAATTATTTATTTATTTGGATCTGTGACAAAATTAAATTTTTTGGGGAGGAAATCTTTGAATATCCTCTGAAGGTGAACAATGTTTTGGTCTAATTGTTCAGTCATATGTTGTGGGTCCTGTTCTCTTTCTCTCTCTCTGTCATTTAAATTTTTTTTAAAAGTGAAGCTTGTATGTTGAACCATAGATGTTGCTCAGGGGCTATTTCGAAGGTCGGAGTAGTGAAATATGGTAAACTGGATATCTTTGCTTACAGGACCTTACTATGATTTTTATTTATTCCTTGAGCAAGGCCTTTAGGTTTGTTGTCATGAAAATAGTTATTGAACTCTTGACTCCAGCTATGTCATTTCTTATATGCCTTCTACTTGAGTATTCAGCTCATTTGTATCCTGTATAACTGAAAGAGTTTTTGCGTTGATTACTCTGTGGTCGGGTTGTCGAAACCCTCAAATTAATACTGATTTCCCCAATGCAACAAACTGTAGCAATAGTGGTTATCAGGTCGAATTCTAAGGGAACTATGTTAACTCCTTAGTAAATGCCAAAATAAAATGGGGGGTTTATAAAATAAATTCCTAAATTAAAAATTAAATAGCTAAAATTAAAAGACAAATCAAATATGCAAAAATACTAAAAATTGGAGAAGAAATTCAATATGCTAAACATCCGATCCAAGGGTTCACACATGATTGCTTCACTGATTATTGGTTAAAAAAGGATTATTCTTACGATTCAAGTATTTAACCTTTAGATTTATTAGGATAGCCGTAATAAATTTTGTGTTTTCCTAAAATAATTGACCAAACCCAGCATCTAATCAAAACTTATCATTAATCGAATGGACACGATAACGTTCCATATCAAATAATGACAGCATTAAGTTCTGTGAAAACAGTTAAATAAAAATATAAATAATCAGGATAGCCGTACAATTATTCGATTTTGTTTCATTGATTCTTTAGATTAAAATGAATATTGGCAAACTACCCATAAACATATATAATCTATTTGCTACTCGTACCATTCATTCATGACAATTATGGATTGCGGAAATCTTGGATGCAGTAGAAAAAATTGATATTGAATTAAATTATCGGATTAACCAATACCAATCTTGCATAAAATAAATCAAAAATCGACGAATACTTGAATTAAAAATACAAGAAATTAAATAAAATACATAATATCACAATGAAGACAATCAATGAAATTTCCCTTGAATCAGAAGAAAAATTAGTCACTCATGGTGAAAACAAACGAGAAAAGAAAATTGTTCTTAAATGAAAAGAAAAAAAAACTAAAACCTAAAGGAATAAAATGTGCAGCCGCCCTCTTCTCCTGTGAATAGTAATGTGAATAGTGCTGTGGACTCCCTTGGAATATATATAGGCCATGAGACTCCAAGGTAAATTAGAAGTTTTCTCTTGTGTGACCTAGATCTCAAAAAAAATCTTCCCTAAAAAATAGGAAACAATTAACTCTTTTAAGCAATTTTACTTAAGTAAAATTTCTATTACGAATAAGTTTTCCATTTTAGATGCTTCCTCCTTCCTTTGTAGGCCCAATTGATATCTTGAACCAATTAATTCCAAAATTGCCTCCTTAAACCCATTTTGATCCGATCTCCAATTTTGATCCCCTAAAAATAAAAAGTCATAAAAAACATTCATTAGGGCAATAGCCAATCCAAAATCATACTATAATAGCAATAATAAAAATAACATTTTGTGTATTATTAAATTCCCCCACACCAAACCAATGTTTGTCCTCAAGCATATTCTAAATTTATGTCACACGACTATTCTCTTTTTCACTTCTTCCCCTTATTCAATTCATCTTGAAATAATTTCAAAGCAGCACATATCGAAAAATTCAAGTAAAAATAACAATCCAGAAAGCAAGTGATCATAGCTTCATAACCTTAAAAGAAAATATAAGCATCCCATCAAACTCAACAATTTCATAAAAATTCAATATGTCAAGATTCAATACCCTCACAAGGTGTTCACTTTATACACTCAATGTGTTTAAGGGAATTAATCAATAACTCTCAAATCAAATCAAAGTATATTATTACCATAAGTTTGCTTATTTATCAAATCTCTACCACCACTTATATGAATTTCAAACAAAAATCCGGGGGGGTCTTTGCAAGGTTGTAACGTGGTTTGGGTAAAGGTAGGATAAAAGGGTAAGTGTGATGTGTAAGAAATATATAAAAAAAGTATGTTGAGAATCACAAGATCATATTCCCTATATCTCATATCATAAAACACAATCAACCCAAAAAAAATAACCCAATTAAGACCATCTCATTCCTCAGTCAAAACTTTTGCATTTTTTTTTCAAATTCTCCGATTTCAACTTTTGGGAATTTCTTTTTTTTCTTTTTCTTTTGTTTTTTTTTTTTGAATCACAATCGACTTGAGGATGAATAAAAACACGGAGCATATACAACCCATCCCAATCGTATAATCGACTTCCTTAAAATAATTTTCACAATAGAAGTATCCATTCCCTTTACAAATAACCACTTAATCTATGTTCAAATCACATGCTTCTTTGATATAAGGACTAAAAAGAAGGTTAATGGTAAAAGAAGGCTATGTGTTAATTAATGAGGTTAAAGCAAAGAAAAGGAATATAAGCTCAAATGGGTTTCACTAGGGGAAATATTATGTATGGGAAGACCTTTTTTCGAAAGCTAAAAAGGGTAGACCTAAGTGCACCCATCATATTAATATATGAACTCATTGATGTGGTCTCAAAAAGTATAGCAAAGCAAGTTCTAGAATAAATATATTATGATTGATAAACACTCATAAAAAATTTAGAGCAAGATGATGAATGCTCTTTAGGCTCAAAAGCTCACAAAAATGTTTAATTTGTATCGAATCTATCACATTTTCAAATGACTCAATCATCAAGATCAATGGGACACTTTAAAACAATTTTATCCAAAAATAACTAAACACACTTGTCTCTTTCATGTATTTCAAACTCAAATCAACAATGCGTACTAATTTAAAATCATTATCTGACAAAATCCAGAGAATACGAAGTTTCAAAGAAAAATAGAAGAAATGACATTGGCATGAAAATCCTCCCCCACACCTAGATACTACATTGTCCTCAATGTATGCAAAAGATGAGAATTTTAGACACAATGCTAAAGAAATTCATAGCTAACACAATTAATCTCAGAAATGAAAGATGCTGGGCAATGAAAGAGGACAATGAAAAGAAAGATAAAGAACGAGAGAACACCCCTAAGGTGATGGCGGGCGCTGTGGAGAATGCGAGGTCTCCTCTATGAATCCTTCGGTTTGGGCATTCGCAACCAGCACATTTTTTTTTTTTTGTGAACCTAAAACCGCGTGATCATCTCTTAAGAATGAGAGTGCTTCTGCCCAAAAATTTTATTTGACTTTTGAAACCGCATGATCACGCCCTAATGCCAAGACTGCTTCTGCCTCCGAAAATTCTGTGTTAAACCATGACTTGGATGATTGAATTAGACACCTGCAAAAATTAAAAAAAGAGATAAATAACACTTAAAATTGAATAAATGAAATTATTAAAAATTAAATCAAACTCTTAAAAACAATTTGGGTTGCCTCCTAACAAGCGCAATTATATAACGTTGTCATGCTCGACGGTCTTCACTTGTTTCTCTTCAAGGAGGCTTCAACTTTACTTTGTGAGGCTCATATGACTTTCCTTCCATATCTAATTGTGCATTCAATTCAAAATCAATATCACATTTTTCTTCACAAATTTCCTACACAATTAAATAAAATATATCAGCAAAACAAAGTGATTGACACTCATTTGGGTACTTCATAGGATCAAGAATAATAAATTTCACAATCTCGCCGTCGAACTCGATAGAGAGAGTACCCTTATCCATATCTATTTTGGTTTTTGCTGCCTTCATGAATGGTTGTCCTAATAGAAGTGGAGCTGAATTTGTGATATTGTCTCCTTCCATTTTCAAGATGTAAAAATCAGTTGAAAAAATTAATTCGTTAATCTGCACCAAAATATCTTCAACAATCCCCTCTGGGTAAGCATAAGAGTGGTCAGCTAACTGAATAACAACCCCAGTTCCTTTTAAGGGATCCAATTTCAGAGCACTATAAATTGAATAAGGCATGATATTAACAAGTGCTCCTAAATCTAGCATGGCATGTTCTATTTTTTTCTTATCAATAATACAAGGTACAGTGAACATACCTGGATTTGTATATTTTTCGGGTAGAGTTCTTTTGATGATATCACATGCATTCTCACCCATCTCATGACCCCTTATAATCACTATTTCTTTCTCGTATTCATCCGTCTTGGATTCCTCAAACTTGTGTTCATCTTCCTTGTCCATATCCTTTCCTTCATTCGCCTTCTTAGATGGAGTGAAATTCAAATGAAATTCCTTTTCACTTCTTAACGTTATTGCACTGATGTTCTCTTTAGGGTTTACTACCGTTTGTGAAGGTAGTTTCCTTGAGGTTCGAGCTTCCAAGTTGCTAAGCGAGGTTGTCAATTGAGTGATTTGATTCCCCAAATCTTGTATACTTGCTCTCGCTTCCTGTTGAAATTGTTGAGTGTTAGTCGCGAGAGCTTTTACTATATCTTCTAAAGACATACCTGAACTAAAAGATTGTGAAGGTGTTGGTGGTAATCTGTCAAAAAATTGGGATGCATATCTTGGTTGTCTTTCTTGATTTCCATAACTCAGATTTGGGTGATCCCTCCATTCAGGATTATAATCGTTGGAGAACGGATCGTACATATGTTGAGCTTGACCAGGAAATCCTCCTACGACATTTACTTGTTGAGTGAAATCTTCTTGTGAAGATGTACAGATCTCCGTAGGATGCCCGAGAATTGAATATATGTCACAAACCTTAGTTGCCTGTAATTGCCCTATAGCCAATTGACGAATCAAAGCGGTCAGATCAAAATTTTGATTTTTAAGATTCGAGTGACTTACCTCATGAGTTGGGTTCTCGATGCACAGGGGATGTTGGTTCAAAATTGGTGCACCTAACTCATTCAGAGTTTTTTTATGATTTTTCATCTTTTCCTCTTCAAAAATAAATAAACAAGTGAAAAACACAAACTAAGAAATTAAAATTGTTCTCTGGCAGCGGCGCCAAAATTTGGTCAGATTGTCGAAACACTCTGATTTTCCCAATGCAACAAACTGTTGCAATAGTGGTTATCAGGTCGAATCCCAAGGGAACTATGTTAACTTAACTCCTTAATAAATGCCAAAATAAAATGGAGGGTTTATAAAATAAATTCCTAAATCAAAAATTAAATAGCTAAAATTAAAGGATAAATCAAATATGCAAAAATTCTAAAAATTAGAGAAGAAATTCAATATGCTAAACATCCGATCCAAGGGTTCATACATATGATTGTTTCACTGATCATTGGTTAAAAAAATATTATTCTTACGATTTAACCTTAGATTTATTAGGATAGTCGTAATAAATTTTGCGTTTTCCTAAAATAATTGATCAAATCCAGTATCGAATCAAAATTTATCATTAATCGACCGGTTACGATAGCGTTTCATATCAAATAATGACAGCATTAAGTTCTGTGAAAACAGTTAAATCAAAATATAAATAATTAGGATAGCCGTACAATTATTCGATTTTGTTTCATCGATTTCTTAGGTTAAAGTGAATATTGACAAACGACCCATAAACATATATAACTTATTTGCTACTCGTACCATTCATTCATGACAATTACGTATCACTGAAATCCTAGATGCAGTAGAAAAAATTGATATTGAATTAAATTGTCAGATTAATTAATACCAATCTTTCATAAAAATAAACTAAGAATCGACGAATACTTGAATTAAAAATGCAAGAAATTAAATAAAATATATAACCTCACAATGAAAACAATTAATGAAATTCTCCTTGAATCAGAAGAAAAATTAGTCACTCATGGTGAAAACAAACGAAAAAAGAAAATAGTTCTTAAATGAAAAGAAAAAAAAACTAAAACCTAAAGGAATAAAATGTGCAGCCGCCCTCTTCTCCTGTGAACAGTAATGTGAATAGTGCTGTGGATTCCCTTGGAATATATATAGGCCATGAGACTCCAAGGTAAATTAGAAGTCTTCTCTTGTGTGACATAGATCTCAAAAAGATTCTTCCCTAAAAAATAGGAAACAATTAACTCTTTTAAGCAATTTTACTTGAAGTAAAATTTCTATTACAAATAAGTTTCCCATTTTAGATGCTTCCTCCTTCCTTTGTAGGCACAATTGATATCTTGAACAATTAATTCCAAAATTGCCTTCTTAAACCCATTTTGATCCAATCTCTAATTTTGATCCCCTAAAAATAAAAAGTCATAAAAAACATTCATTAGAGCAATAACCAATTCAAAATCATACTATAATAGCAATAATAAAAATGACATTTTGTGCATTATCACTCAGGTAGATATCTTTATGACTAGTTGGTGTAAGAGTATCACTTATTTAATTTGTTTGTTCTCTCATGATTCCAATCATCAATAAACTCTAGACATTTACATTATGTTGCCTTAGCATGTTGTTTCAAAGTTTGTTTTGTTATACCTGGCAGCAATAAAATTGAGTTGGCTTACCAGGAAGCTGTTGCTTTGAAGAGGCAAGAGGAGCTTATCCGCGAAGAAGAAGCATGGATGGGGGAGAGTGAGCATAAGACTAAACGCAGTGCAGCTGAAAGGGAAAAGAAATCTAAGAAAAAACAGGTATCCTGTCTTTACAAAACATCTTTAGACTGAACATGGCAGTAGTGCGATTATTGATTATGTCTTTGCTTAAATCTTTCGTGTTTGTGCATTTCTGTGCGATGCTACCAAAATTGTTTCAAATTTGGATTCACATCCTAATCATGAGGAACACCAACTTTGTTATCTCTAGGATTCGGTTTCTGGATTTTCTGCTGCTGCCATGGTTCACATTTCCTGAGTGGGTTTTATTTTGGATATTGTGAAGTTGCAAATTTTACATGGCAATGCCATGTTCAGCATAATTGAGTCTGGGAGTTAAAAAATTCCATTTCCTATTTGTGTCTTAAGGTTTGGGCTTGTCTAGTGCTGAAGGAAGCCCAAGAGTTGGCTTGTTGTCCCAATCGATCCACTCATATGAAGTGTTTGACAGCCCATAGTTATACTCATGGTGTGTCCTTTTGATGCCAATAGACTCTCAGCTTGAACCTTTGTTCAACATAAATTACCAGTGGATGCAAGCTGTAGATTGGGTTAGTTATAAAGATTCTTCCAAGAAATACTTTAGAAGTAGTTTCTTAATTGTTTTTTGATGGTCCCCAACTTGACTGAGATTTGTGTGTCACTTTTTATTCAACATGCTTTTTTTCTCTCTCTTTCTCTCTCTCTGTTCTTTTTTTTTTTTTTTTTTTTTTTTTTTTTGTGCATGCACTTTTCACCTATTGTGTATTGACTTGTTAGATGTCACTTTGTTCTTCATTTTCCTTATCATTGGTTTTCCCCATTTTGTGTTTCTTCTGTATCCTAGGCAAAGCAAAAGAAGAACAACCGGAGAGGCAAGGATAAGGGAAGAGACGAAAGGACTGAGGTTGCAGTGCAGGACAAGCATCAGCAAGAAAGTCCGATTGATGAAGATGATGATTTCACAGCTGAGCAGGCACAGAATCATTTGGAAAAAGCTGATGCTCTGGAAGATGTTTCGGATGTGTCTGATGCAGGGGATTGTACTGCCGAAGTACTACATCCGGATTCAGAAGACGGGGATGCTAGTCCTGTCAATTGGGACACTGATGCATCAGAAGTGCATCCTCCCACAGAAGCCAGGAGTGGTGAAGTCAGTGGCCTCTCATCTGTTCAAAATGGAAAAGGAGAAAAAAAGAGCCCTTCTGTGATGGATGATAGTTCCTCTACTTGTTCTACAGACTCAGTCCCATCTGTGGTAATGAATGTGCCTTACAAAGGGAATTCATTGCCAAACAACAAAAACCAAAAGTCACCTAGCAGGTTGGAGTGTTTCCAGCAATTTGCTTCTTGAATTTTGGCCTAGTCTTACGGTTATCTTTCTTTCCCTTCCTTTTTTTTCTATGTTTACTGAATATGTGGCTGATGTTTTCCTAGAGGAAAGCATCAACGATATCAGGTAACGAGTGATCAGTCTAGTCGGGTGAATGAGATGGACAGCCCATCATCTAAACCTGTAACAAAAGTAGGGCATGCCAATGATGCTTCTGCTGATTGCAAGACGGCTGATAACAACTCTGATGCTGTTGTTCTATCATTACAAGAACGGATTAAGTGGCATGACCAACATGTGGTTAAGGTGAGATAATTTCTTTCATTTTATTAGCTTAAATTCACACACTTAAAAACTTTGTAAACAAGGCTTGAGGGCATCTTGATGCTCACATATCCATGCTTCTGGTGAAATTTTATTTTTGAGCTATTTGGATCCCCTTCTAGAGAGAAATAGTGTGTCAATTATTCACAAGCCACGATTTGAATTGTATGGGGGAAGGGATGTATCAGACAATTTGTGTGTTAAAAGTAGAATAAGCCTGGGGAAACAATTGCAGGGTAATGGTATTAGGTAGTTAGGGAATATGCCTTTGTCATGAGCTTGTATGAAATGATCTATGGATAGGTTGAGCTTATCTATTATTTATTTTCCTTGGGTCTTTTGTTTTTTTCATTTTTTCATTCCCCCCCCCCCCTTTTCTAAATGGGAAAGGAATTTGAACCCCTCAAGTTGCTACCTTTGTAGTCAACTTTTGTTTCTGTGAAATCGGCATAGGTGAGGGATATTTTATTTTATTATTATTATTTTTCTTGGGGGTGATCTGGGGGATATTATAATATTATATCCGGTTTTACAAGACTTATTAGTGAACTTTACGACAGTCTACTGGCTGAGAAATTGCTTAAAGTGTTCGGTCTGATAGCATAAGTCTATAGAACTAAAGGTGGGGGAAATGATAATTCTGCTAGTAAGTATCCGGGAAATGCTTTGGGTTGCAATAAAGCCTTTAAGTGGATAATAGTGGTTCAGTATTGTCGGGTTGTTAGATTTGTCCTATGACCTGTTATTTCTTTTCTTTTCTCTAATCCCATTTTCTATGAGGAAATTAATGTTAATTAGCTTTTGGTCTTCTTTGTATCAGGATGAAGTTGTTGTTTCACTGCAAAAGAAATTGAGCATCAAAGATAAAGCTGACATGGAAAGAATTTCCAAGGATAAGATGTCAGCTGCACCTTCTTCCTCCGGTCCTCCGAGGAGTGTGCCGACTGCTTTTCCACAGAAGCCAGATTCCTCGAGTGCCACAGCCGTTGCTAATCCTGTTTTAGTGGGACAAGCATTCTCAAACAACCTGCAGCAAACAAACAAAGTGTCTCCTCAGATACTTCCATCTCAAAATGTTGTCCCACAACCAGACATTCAAAAGGCTTCAAATGCAAAGCCAGCGGAAAGGCCAACAACACAGCAAGTCCCGGCAGTGTCAAGGCCATCTAGTGCTCCACTTTTCCCTGGTCCCAAACAAGCTTCTTCTGTTGTCCCCAACGCTCAAACAACTCCAACCCCTATTCTTGCACGCTCAGTGAGTGCAACTGGAAGGATGGGTCCTGACCCCTCTCCAGCAACCTGTGGTTATGTTCCTCAATCTGCAGCAGGGCGATTGGGCCCCGAACCTTCACTGGCAAACCAAAATCATGTTCCTCATTCTTACAGAAATGCAATTGTTGGTAATGCTGTTGCCGCCACTTCGGCCACCCTTACCCAATACCAACACTCTTGGAGTCTTTCAGCAGATCCAGCATCATCATTTTCACCGGCAGTGACTTCACTACCAACATTGGCGCAGGCACTAAATCCATCTTCATCCACAGCGTCAGCATTCTCACCATCAGTGATGCCATTTTCAACATTGTCGCAGGCGGCAAACACATCATCATTGTCATCAGTAGCAGCGTTCTCACAACCAGTGAGCCCGCCACCCACATTATCACAGGCCGTAAACCGATCGACAACATTCTCGCCATCGGTGATCCCACCACCTACATTAGCGCATGCAGTAAACAGGTCATCATCAACATTCTCGGCCGCAGTAAATCCACCACCTACATTATCACAGGCAGTAAACCAATCATCATCAGCATTATCATCGGTTGTAAAGCCTTCCCCTGTATTCTCCCAGCCTGGTTCTTCCATGTTTCTATCTCGAAGCTCTGATATAATGGACTCAAGTTTGACAAATCCGAGCTTTTCTTTTGGCATTTCTGTGAGGGAACTACCACAGGCTAGACCGCAATGGATGGAGAGCCCACAGAGGGATGCGGGCAGAAGTACTCTTTGTGATACTTCTCTGCTTACTGACATCCAAAACCTAGATTTGCACAAGCCTGTGTTTAGGCGGTCTCAGGAGCTCTTTGCTGCAGAGTTTCTGGCCTCTACCTCAGGACGCCTGCCCCATTCTGCATTTGCTGATGAGTTTCCCCACCTTGATATTATAAATGATCTGCTGGAAGATGAACAAAGTGTTGGAAATATGGGTGTAAAAAGCAGACTTTATTCACATGTGTGTAATGGGCACCACCACCTTCTGAACAGGCAGTCCACTTTTCCCCGGGATGCAAGTTTGTTGGGCGAGGCGAGCTCTTCAACCTCCTGCATGTTAGACAGAACAACGGGATATCATGACAACAGACTCCAAAGAGGCTACAATTCTTTTAGCGGCCCTTTTGAGTCATCCAGGAACTTGATTTCGCAAATTAGTCAGGCAATTCCCTATGCGAATGGACAAGTTGATGGATTGACGTCCAACAGATGGCCAACAACCAGTTCTGAGCTTTCCATGCATAGCTTTGGGGGAACGGAGAGTGATGGGTATCCATATCGTGTTTCTGACTACGCAAATTTGGCAAGCAGCATAAATGGTTATTCGGTATTCCAGCCTTCGAATGGGCATTGAAAGAAAAATAGGGAATTCATCGTCTTGGGGGGGGGGGGGGGGGCGGGGGGTGTGCGACATTGTAATAATACATTTGAGGGAAATTGGGTCTTAGATTTGGATCAAGATTGTAATGGTGATGGATAAGGAAAATATTTTGTGTCGAGAGATTTCTGGCTTTTCTGCATCTGGAGTTAACTTGTTATGATCTCTTATAGAAGAGCCTCTAATGTTTTACTTATGGGAATTTTTGTGTTGGCTCAGAAAATTACAGGTCAACTTGGGGTTTCGGTTGTTGGGTTGATTTCAATTGATTTGTGTTGTGCATGGCTCAGAAGTTGTTTTGATTTGTTTTGTCTTGTTATCATTATTATTTTTTAAAGATATTCTCTTCATCAAAACTTCATGAAAAGAAAAAGAAGTAATAAAAATAAATATATAAGTCATAAATACGATAAGGAAAAACCCACATAATTTTGAGCATCAGTCATTTCTTGTGGGCACAGACATTCCAAGTAATTCTGTCTTATGGTTCTTCATAATTTGCATATGGCCATATTAGGAGCATGGCAACACTGTATCCTCTGTCATTAATTTGTTTGCTCGCAATAATTGTGGTTCAAGGAAAATGGATCCATGCATTTTTTATGCATCGCCAGTACTTGCAGTTGCATCGTCGCATTCAAACCAAAGGGGTTCTTTTTCTTTTATATACTTATCATTAATATCGTTAATTCTTTCATTTTGATAGCATGAGCATGTGAGGATGGATGAAGCGCAAGTGAGTTGATTCCACAATCATTAGTGAGCAACAATGGCAGATTAAAAATAGAAAAAAGGAATTATTCAATCATTTATATTTCGAAATAAAAATTTAAGAAGATGTTATTTATACGAAAAAAACTAATTAATTGATTACAAAAAGTAATGCTAAAAAGAGAAATCAAATTTTCTAAAGAGAGAAAATATCTAAATAAATTGACTTTTTAAAAAAAGAAAACTAATATATTTATAGACATCGAAACATAATTTGGTTTATTTAAAGAAATAGCTAAATATCAATACTTCCAGAAAGAGAAAATTCTAAACTAGATTAAAATTTTTGGAGAGCAAAACCTAATTTGTTTAGTTTCAGAGAGATAGAATGTGAATCAATTTGATTTTTTGGTGATAAAATCAATTTATTTAAATTTAGTACAGAGAGAACAAAATTAAAATTAATTTTTAAAAAGATAAAACTAATGTGTTTAATTTAAGGAAGTGAAAGAATACAAATTTAATTTTTTTTTTATAGAAAAACTAATATATTTAATTTTAAAGGGTGAGAATTACAATCAAATTATTTTTTAGAGAGAAAATTAATTTATTTAATTTTAAAGAAAAAAAGAAAGAATTAAAGTGTTTCTTTAGCAATTAAAGGGTAATATTCATTTTTTTTTTGTTTATTTTCCTCTTTGGATAATCCATTTGGCAACATATATAGAAGGGAATGAGGAGAAAAGACATTAAGTAGGGGATTTTTTTTTTTTATATAAACATCGTAAAAATTATAGAATTAAATGTGTTCATCAAAATTTGAAAACTATATCTCGAGGGAGACACTTGAGAATGGGTTTTTTACCCTTTGAATGACCGGACGAGATTAAGTAGGGTATTTTCAATACAACCGGGGCTCCCTGTAAATGAGAAGGAACTTGGAATTTCAAGAAGTCTCCCATTCAAATATTCTGAGGATCAACTCAAATGGCTAACGGAATTGGATGGCCAAACAGGAAACAATTGACTTGAATTTGGCACATCATGGCTGATGGAATGACTTTGTCCAATGACTTCATCTCATTTTGATTACTTGGCAAACGGGAAACACAGGTTTGAGCATAACATGGTCAGCCTGGGTCCAGGAAAATGAACTCCCTCGAAACTTCCTCGGTCAGAATTGCAGCTCCAAGCATACCTAACAATGAACACTAAATACTACCCTTAATTTGAATCCAACCCCTCACTCCCATGTTGAATCATTTATAAATTTTCTATTCTTTAATTGAATCATTAATGAAAATATATGATCTACGAAAATTTCTCAAGAGTAATATTTTTTTTTTAAACTTTTTAATATGTTAAATTAATTAATATTTATATAAACATTTTTGTAACTTTTATATTTACATATTTTTCATATTTAATGAATTATTTATTTATTTAATTATAATTATAATTTTTATATTATTTAATTTATGATTAATAATTACATATGTGAATGACTTCTATTATTTCCATAAGATAATTAATATTTATATAAAAACTTTTATATCTTTTATATTTATGTGTTTGCCTATATTTCTATTTCTTATATTTTTACAAAATGTGATTTTCCCATATCGGTTTTTATTTCTCCTTTTTATTTATTATTTATGTGCAATCTAGATGAGGGTAATCACAAAATACATGCATTAAAGAAATATATATATGATTTTCTCATTTCGTTTCGAATTGGCTTTCATTTTTTATTTATTATTTATGTGCTATCTAGATGAGGGTAATCACAAAATATATGCATTAAGGAAATATATATATGTGTGTGTGTGTGTGTGTGAATTAGCTCACCGTTTAAGATCTGTGATTCCTATTGGCTTTTGAAATTGATCAGACACATCAGAAGCAGCCTTAGAGGACTTGGGCTGCCAGAATTTCAAAAACATTATTTCAACATGAGATTTCAGGCTAATAAAGTCATTTGGTCCTTCTTTCAAATTTCCTTTTATCATATTTGGAAAAGTGGAGGTGTTGAATCATTCATAATTATTTATCTAATTAAAAGAGTTGGTAGCAAATCCTTGGAAGTTACTTAGCTCTAGATAGCGTCATCCTCATCTTCTTCCTTATGACTCATTCAATAACTAGACTTGTTTATGAATAAAATATACCCATTAGTCAATAGTCAATTCCCTTCAAACTTACAGACAAATGACACAAAATTTTCAAAGATATCTTCCTATAAATACCCCACCATCCTCCTTCAAGTTCTTTCATATTCAACATTTGTTTTGCAAATAAGCAAAAAATGAGACCTCACTATCTAGTTCTAGCAGGGGTTTTCCTAATTCTTTTGTGGGCTAAACCAATCAAATCTGGTAGATTATTAGAAGGAGAAGAACAGGAGTGGCTGAATAAAAGAGAAGTTGTGTTGCAGTCACTTCAAAGCGGTAGTGTCCCTTCTTCTGGGGGTAGCGGCTGCACCTACATCCCAGGTAGCTCCGGATCAACCTGCATCAATTCCATGAATGTTGCTGGTAGCGCTTTGCCTCACGCTAGTGCATATCCTCGCCTAATGGTTCAATTTGCAGCTTCTACCAACCAAAAATGAAGAGCAGCATACCATGGAAGATGCGATTTTTGCTCTCTCTCTCTCTCTCTCCCTCTATCTCTCCCCTTTTTGGGAGGTAGGGAATCTAGTTTTGGGAGAGAAAGATGATGATGTGCCATGAAAGAGGAATCGTACATTATTTTCTTCTTTCTGTCTTTCTATTTTTTTACTGTTTGTCTTGTACATACAAATGTCCCTTTTTGTAATCAAAGTATTAGACGAAGAAAGGTTGCATGGTAAAAACTTTTGTTTGTAAATAATGAAAGTATTATGAATTCTTTCAAATTATTCTCACGTTTCAATTTTTGCAATGATGGTGATTGAAGGACATTAATGTGATTATTATCATGCATACGTCGGCAAAGCAAAGTGCAGCTAAACTCTCTTACGAGGATGGGAATAACATTTCTCATACATTTTTAATTGGTTTTGGCAGACGCCCCAAAATGGATTAGTAGGAATATGAATTCAGATACGTGTAGTGTAGGAAAAGAAAAATACATTTCAATTGGCTTGGAGCCCATAGATCATAATTAATAAATTAATATAAGTGAAGCTATAAATTCAAATAAGTTACGCAGAACAGATGTTCTTGTGGTTCTGGTTGGTTCCCAGAGGGACAAGCAAAAGGAAAGTGAAAAGTTAGGTTGATAGCCAATATAAATCTTGGTTTCTTGGAAGCTCGAAATAGGGTGGACACAAAAATGTGCAACATATGAGAGTTTGAAGCAAAAACTTGGAGGGGTATTGACTTTTGACTGCATTCCTGGAAGTCTTTTTAATGGAGTATTGACTCAAAAGTGGCTACCTACAAAATAATACAATTCCAAAATTTTTAAATTCTGGTTGAGTTTGAAAAACAGAAATGGGGGGCTTCAATTCAATTTGATCACGCCTTATTGGACTGATTCATGGACCAAATAAACTTTGAACCTTAATCCAAAATATCGAGTGAGACAGTTTGAAAGACCAAATATAGGAGAGAGGGAAGGAAACGCCCCAATGTATTTTTCATTTATTTTATATTGACCGTTAATCTATTGCAACTCTTCTCCGTTATTCAAATTTGAGGCCGTTAAAAAAATTTTGGGGGGGGAGTTATTGGATCAAATATTCCAAAGCAACTTGCCGATTTTAATTTTTGTA
Organism: Dillenia suffruticosa; assembly: GCA_033439265.1. Lineage (NCBI taxonomy): Eukaryota > Viridiplantae > Streptophyta > Magnoliopsida > Dilleniales > Dilleniaceae > Dillenia > Dillenia suffruticosa. Next base: position 17,661,450 of record JAVTVX010000001.1, read on the forward strand.
ATATCCATATTCAATTTCAAGACCTTATTTGTTGAGACTTGAATGCTATTCATTTTATTTGAAAAAACCTATTCTTTGGCCTGATGGTGTGCATTCCAATTGGTTACAAATTTTTGTTATTGCCTTTCTTATTTAATAATTAGTCATTAGGGTTTGTCACCTGGGACTCCTTTGCCATTGGGGTTGAAGCTGCCATTGAAATTCTCTTTTTATTCTGTATGTTTAAAGAATAAATTGTCTTTTTTTTTTTTCAATGGTTTTCTATATATATATATAAAATCTTATTATCTAAAAAAAAAAAACATAAAATTGTAGTTCAAGATCTACCTCGGCTATACTAGAGGGAGATGAACAAGCACCTCACAGTTTAGCCATAAGATTTGTGAATTTTCCATTTTTTATTCAAATACTTCCCAGAGAAGAGTTTTGATGGGGTTTAAATATCTATTTTTCTCTATATATTTTTATGCAACTCTAATTATAGAAATACTAATATTTTCTCTTTATGACTTGAGAGGTGATTTTTTTTTTAAAATTTTTTTTCATAGGGTTCTCAAAAATCGTAAAATATACAAATCAATAAAATTTTGAACACTAGACCTCAGAAAAATAGTTGAATAAGAGTTTTTTACCCACTCAGGTGTCCCTACAAGAACATAAGTTGAGAGATTTAAGGTTATAAAACTAAAACTCCATATAATTGGCATTCCTTTTTCTTGGTTACTAAGGTATTTATCTGACTAATTAATTACATAGACGCAGAATCTTATGGCTTCTTTGACAAGAACTATTGAATATTAACAGAATGATCTTTGACGTATCTGATAATGTTTAATATGCAACAGTAAACTAATTAACTAACATCTGCATATTTTCTCAAAGAAAACTAAAACTAACATCTTCATCATAGATCGTGGTGGTCAAGGACAGGAGATGTCATTTTCTTCCAAAAAATAGAGAAGAAAAAGAGAAAATGGGAGAAATCTAACCATTCATTCTTGTGAGTAATTGTTCGAATCAGCCTCCTTACAAAAAAAAGTAAGGGGAAGACTGCCTAGGTATTCCCTTCCCCAAACCCCACAATATGAGAGTTTCGGTGCCGGATACGCTCTTTTCATTCTTGTGAGTAATTAAAGGACAATGTTTTTTCTTCTTTGTAAGATTATAAAACTTATTATTAAATGCTTGGTTTTATATGGTGGTGTGAACTCTGGTGCACAAAAATTTTCGGCACCAACGTTTCCTATTTTCAAAACGTTTTTCATTTTTGAAATATTTCAATATATTAAATTAATTAAAATTAAAATTTTTACTTTTATATTATTTTTTATAATTAATAATTACATATTTGATCATTTTATATTTTTACTATAAAATATATTTATTCTATTATTTTTATAAAATAAATGATTCTAGTTAACCACGCATGCACACACGACACATTATAGAAAAAAAATTTAAAATGACATAATTACTGGACCACAAGATTGAGCCGTAATGTTTTTTCTAGTATCAAGATCAAAATTTGACAAATCTTGTAAAATTAACTAAAAGAAAAAAGGAAAAGATGAGATGAGATGACATAATCATTAGAACGAAATGAAAAACCAAAATGGAATTAGTAAATTTTCAAGGTGTGACAGCTTGACACGCATGAGTTTGATTATTGATCAAGAAAAAATTTCAAGGCACGCCATTTATTTTTTTGAAGAAAAAATCTTAAATTAAAGTCTAAATTAAAGATTTAATTTTGACCGGAGCTTGATGCGAGTCTTTCTTTGACAAAAATGCTCTATGTTTGACGCTCTGTTCACCCATAACAAAATGCAGATCTTTGCTTTCACAATGGCCGCAAAGAAATAACACTATTTAAATATAAGTCTGATTCCATATGAAACCGATATGAAAATAAAAAATCTTAATGATCTATTGCACCAATTAAGGTATTATAATGAATTTGATTTATACACAAAAACTTATTGTTACAAATATGAAAATATAAAAATAAATGTAAGTGAAATATTTTTAATTATTGGTTTATTATAATACAAAATATATATTTTTTTAATAATTGATTTGATTTAAATACATGATATTTTCTAACAGTTATGTAGACCGGTTTATAAAATTATGTGAGAGTTGATGATAGATATTAATATTTTTCATACAATTCTCGAGTGTATTAGGCCAAAATTTTGATTTAAATGGTCTTCGAATGATTTGAAATTCTTATCTGTGATAAATATTTTTAAATTCAAATATGAGATTAATATTATAGCAATTTATATTATGGAATTGTGAAAAATTGGTATAAATGACATGTCCTTCATCACTTGCTTAAGTATTTGAAGTGAAAAGATAGTATAGCGTCGTTGCTAATTGAACATAACTCTGCGTTTTGTTTTAAAAGTGGTACACAACAAAGGTGGTTTTCTCAAGTGAGGAAATTAATTTTGTCGACAAGCAAACTTTATGTTTATGGTTAAATGATTCACAAGTATATTGCCAATGATTAGAGATAATGTTATTCTTTTTTCAATAATATTAGATGTGAACCGAGTAAATAATGAATTAAATGTACTATATTTTAGCGACGGTCTATATATGATCATGTTTTGAGCAATTTAAATAAATATTTAATTAAAAATTGATCAAATTGATATTGATATAGACTAACTAGTAAAATATAATTCGTTCGATCTATCTGGTGTTAGTCATATTTTTTCTTTCGTATGTTCATCTATTCATTTTTCTTCTTCTCTGACGTTACAATTTGGTAATGGAAGCATACAAAATGTTACCACATTCCGTATGTGCTGCATGGCAAAAACGAACCACATCTCAAAAAATATTCTTAGTTTTATTTGAGTGATATCATTTTCTTACAAAAAAGAAGTATCAATTACATGGATCATAGACGAACCCATTCAATGATTTGCTTTCCCCACGTAAGAAAAAAATGAAAAAAAAAAAAAAAAAAGAGAAAAGAAAAATACAATTTTAATGGTATTCGGTGTTTGAAAGAATGAAAAAATGTGTTTGGTGTATATATTTAATTTTCTACTTTCATCTTTTGTTTCTTGTTGGTCTCATTTATTTGCAGAAGCAACTCCAAAAGTAACAACTCCATGATCAGGAAAAGCTGGAGGAGCATGAACTAGTCCTCTACCAGCCACATTCATATCCCCCAAGGTATCAGCACATGTACCGCTGCCTCCACCAATGTAGGAGCAAGAAGAGCCACCAGAAGGCGGTGTTGGAGTCCTTGCGAGGGACTCCACCACCGGAAAATGTTTTTTTAACCATTTTTCTCCGACCAAGGGTCTCAGAGCCGACGCAGGCTTTAGAGTAATATTTGAAGATAATAGTATAGAAAAAATGAATAGGACTTTTACAAGAGTCATGGTAGTGAATGCCATTTGATTGCTTTTTGTTGATTAATGAGAGAGTTTTAGGAGACAGAAGGAAAACAAAATGAAGGGTATTTTTTGTTTTGTTGGGGTTGTTCTTTTTTTTTTTTTTTTTTGGTATGTTGGTGGTTTGATGAAATTGATGTAACTTGCTGTCGGTATTTATAGGCAAATCGTTCATGTTTGAGGAATTGGGGTTTGTAGAAATGTTGATTATGGCTTTTGTTTGACTTGGTGGGAGGTGGGGGCCTTCCTTTGGGTTGACTTGGTTTTGTTTTAGGATTTGAATCTTAATTGGTCTTGACGCGCAGTTTTGAACGGCACAGCAGTCTTCGCGGCTGACTTGAAAAATTCTTTTATTTTATTGTTTCGACAATGGGTCTTAGGACTTTGTATTTCTTTAATTTTTTAACATAGGATTGTGTTGGCTGTATGTCTTAAAGAAATGACGTTAAGCTTATAATTTTTTTTTTAATTAAAATTAAAGCTTTATGGTGAAGTTGTATTGAGAATATTAGTGTAGATTCTAAGGCTGAGAATTTCTAAATTCATTTATTATGTGTCAAGTGCATATTTTTCTAAAGTAATCAAGTAATAAATATCTTTACAAATAATGTTTATTATTCCAAATATAAATTTAATCATATTTTACATTTTTATTTTTTTATTTAATACTAAAGATTAGATGAGATGGAATCAGTATTCCCTTTCGTTTTCCTCTCGAGTCCATTTTCAGTTTTAGTTTTTTTTTTTTTTTTTGTGGGGTTCATTTTCAAATCTTTCTTTTGGTGTTTGCATTGCCTTGTGGGGGACAGCGGGGCCGCGCAATAAACATTTTTAACGGAATGTCGCCATTACAAATAACAGGGCCCTTATAAATGCAACTGCAGTCAATCATTTGGCCAAGTCATCTACCATGGTGGATAAGTTAGAGTTCTGTTTAATGACTCTCTCTTCTCTCTCTCTCTCTCTCTCTATCTCTCTCTCTCTCTACTCGTGTAGCAAACGGACTTGAGAAAACACGGGGCAGAGAGCAATAGCCGTGGAAGAGGGGCGGTGAGAGTAGGTCACCTATTTGGATCCAAACACGACATGGACTGGACTTGCACGGTCAAATAACGTTCATTCACAATATATAATTGGACCAGGACTACCATAACGAGTAGCGTTTCATTTAAATTTACAGAGATAACTTTACCAATGTATTTTTTAAATAAAAAAATTTATGGAACTTGAATTCGAAGATTTTACAAAAGGAAAGAAAATGAGGATTGTATTAATCGGGTTATAATTAATTGGCATGACTCTAACAATGTTATGTGGATATAGTGACAAGAACATTAGAATTCCTAAATCCAATTTTAAGTTCAAATCTTAAAAATGAAAAAATAAATCTATTGAAACAGCTAATCCAAAATAAATCTCATAATATTCGAATCAAATTAGTTAAATAATTTAAATATCGATAAGTGAAAAAAAATAGACCGGTTCTCTCTCTCTCTCTCAAATTCAATTCTTAGTCTTTGTTTCCTCGTTGGGGTGTATGACCCACATTTCTCTGCCTTAGTTATTGGACACGCTCCAAATGTGATTTATCCGCCGATATATCATATATTTTTTCCATCAAAATTCTAAATTTGGTGTTGATAAGAAAAAAACTAAAATTTTGATGGTCTCTCAAAATTATTTTTGCAAGTTTAACATGTGATAGTAGCATGGTGTTACTTTTTCCCACCCACCCTCCTCTTAGATGTTAGAAAAACCGTCAATGAGATTCAACTCAAGTGATATCAATCCCCCTCCCATTGTAATAGACTCGAATTTAAGTCTCACTATAAACCAAAAAATAAAAAAATATTAGAAAAACCCTTTATTTCGAATGATGGTTTTAGAATCGTCATCCTGGGTGATATTTTCCGCGCATCTCAACTAAAGCCTTTACCTTTAAACACTAAAATTAAGATTTTCCCCAATTCTAGGTCTGTTCAAATTCAAAGACTTTGACTAGTCTATCCTAAATTAAGTGTAAACTTATTGTTTATCTATGTAAAATTGAAAAGAAATATGCTAAAAATGAAAAATAATTCACATTTTGAGTTACCTCAAATCTACTTCTGCTCTTACTCAAATTTTTTTAACTAAAAATAATTTGAAAATAATCCCAAAATAGGGATTATTTATATTTTTAATACCATAATTAGAATTTTTTCTATAAATTCATTATGAAATATATATATTCGATACAATATGCTATTTATCAAGGTAAGGGTTCGTTCGATAAATTGTTGTTTGAGCTCAAACAACACCCAATGTAATGGCATTTCAAATCTGAAGGAGTAAGATGCGAAGTTGTAGAAAGACAAATAGGTAAACATCAGATGAGAAAGTTAGATAATAAACAACAAAAAGCTAGATAACGAAAAGTAGAGAATGAGAGAGCAAACAAAATGCAAAGAGCCGTGGAAAAGCTTAGAAAGCAGAAGATGGTATATGGTGGAAAGCGTTATGTATAACTAATGTCTGATAGCTCAGTTGGTTCGGGAACTGACGCCCCTTAACTATCGTCGGGAGTTCGATCCCCAATAGGAACAAAAAAATCAGCGCCGGGAGACCTGCTCCCTCAATTGGGCCCTGTAAACGGTTGACTCAAATTAGTCGGGGTGAAATCCTGAATACTGAGTCGGTGGTCTAACCATGGTATCAAAAAAAAAAAGATGGTTAGGTATATGGTGATTAAGGACATGGTGATAGCTCAATTTTGACTATTTAGAATCAAAAACCTAGTGTTCTGATTATATGTTGAGAAAATAGAAAATAGAGAAATACCAGATATTACTTGGTGTGAAATAAAATATAGAGAGGTGCTTACAATCCCTAAGTCAGTAGTAAATATATTTTTGGTATTTTTACAATATACAGTGAATATTTATCATGTTGTATGAATATTGTATAGATATTGTATTATTAAAATTATATTAATATAAACAATTGTGTATCATGCTTGAATCTTATTTAAATGGTTGACACAACACGACCGTAGAATCTTGACTAGGAAAAATTCATCAATTGAATGGAAATGAACAATCATCAAAGCCCCACCCCCCCCCCCCCCCAAAAAAAAAAAAAAAAGAAAAGAAAAGAATGAAGAATCTGTCTACCTACCTTGTACAATTTCATAAGAGTGCCATCAAAGTCATAGTCTAATTTTAGAGATGGTTTTATCCGTTTTCACAAAGAAAGGGACTAATTCAAACTTATTAAAATGTGGGTAGTAGATAATAATAATAATAATAATAATTTTGTGAACGTATAAACTAATCCATTATGGTGTTGTATTAAAGGTACCATACCATGTCCCAACACCTTTGGAGCCATTGAAGATTATGTCTCACTTGGATGATCAAAACTAGTCTATCTAATATTGTCAATTTGGCACACTAGGGTCTGAAATTTCGTTCAATTGCCAATATTTTGAAATACTTTACATTAGCAATATTTTCGTTCATCCCTTTATTTTACATTATAAGCACTAATTTGTGCCATTGCACCAGTAATTCTGCATTTGACTCAAATTGTAATAATTTATTGTGTATTTTTTTCTGTTATATTGAGATTTGAACCCAAAATTATCGGGAAGTGGTACCATCGGGCTAAATAATAATTTATTGTGTATGATAAGCCACCGATTTGTTGTGCCAAAGCACCCTTGATGAGATTGATAAAATGAAGTGTTGCCCATTAGAAAGTTGTTAATTTTATCGCTTAAAGATTTCATATAGTCATTCAAATGCCTAATGTTTAATGTTGAAGATTGAAAGGAAAGCTTTGATGGGATGCAACGTTGTGGCGAGTGGTGGCCATTCCCCAGGTGGGTCATTTTGGGTTCTAGCGTTGGTGTGTTCTTCCTTGTTGAAATCTGAACGTGCACAGGTGTTCTGGCATCCATGGAGTGCAAGTTGCTCCGGAAGTTCTTCAAAGGTAGTGGTCATCGATCCTTTGGTGATGGTCCGGCATCTTATCAATTTGTGGTTTTGTTGGGTTTACGATGATGCCTGTGAGATGACTTGGTATCTGATTTCGCGGCTGTGGTAGTGGTCTTAGACCTCTATCGTGGCTATTACTTATGTAAAAATTTGTAAACCTTACTTAAATTCAACCCAAACCGTTCTGTAGCAGGGAGCACCAGGAAAGTTCCCAGGAAAGAGGTGGAGCTCGTCTGTCCTCGCTTAAGAACCTCTTTCCTTAGACAAATGTTTGTCACTTGACAGAACTTTCCTAGACATGCTATGCCATCGCATACTAGAGAATGGGTTTTACTAAAGTTTGTAGTACAAATTTAAATATAGACAAAGAGAGATAAAAAATGTGATCAAGTAAAGAGAAAAATAAGGAGAAAGATTTATCAAGAAAAAATGAAATTGTAGAATGGAGAGAATTTCTTCTATTGAGTGTGAAAAAAAAATTATCTCAATATTACAAAAACAGAAAAGGAGAAGAGAGATTTTGGAAGAGAGATTGTCTTCCAAATTATAAATACAAGAGAAGAGAAAAATCCTATTTATAGAAGATGGAGGAGAGAGAAAGAAAAAATAAAAAATAAAAAGAAATTGGGAAATGGGGAAATCCTCCAACGGCTATATAGCCGTTGGAGGTGAAAAATGTGAAATCCTCCAACGGCTATGAAGCGGTTGGAGGTGCAACGGCTATTATAGCCGTTGCAGCCTTGGGCCCACTTGGACCAGAAATTGGGTCCAAGTGGGCCTATGTATTTTCAACACTCCCCTTCAAGTTTGGTGAATATATATCGATGGAGCCTAACTTGTCGAGAATATTATTCATGTGACTAGCCGTAGTTCCCTTGGTGAAAATATCAGCAAGTTGTTCACTACTCTTTACGTAAGGGGTGATTATGGTTTTGTCTTCAATCTTTTGTCGCACAAAATGACAATCCACTTCAATATGTTTGGTCCGCTCATGAAATACTGGATTTGAGGCAATGTGAATAGCCGATTGATTATCACAAAAAAGCTGAATTGGTATTGTGACCTTGAACCCCAAGTCTTCAACTAGGGTTTTAAGCCGTATAATCTCACTTGTCGATGCTGCCATAGCTCTATATTCTGCTTCCGCACTAGATCTTGAAACTACTGATTGTTTCTTACTTCTCCAAGATACTAGATTACATCCCACAAACATACAAAAGCCTGTTGTAGATCTTCTATCTTGAGAATCTCCGGCCCAATCCGCATCACAATATCCAATAATTTCAGAATTTTGGTTGCACTTCATCCATATTCCACGCCCAGGAGAGCCCTTTAGGTACCTCAAGATTCTTTCGGCTATTCTCCAATGTCCTATTTTTGGATTATGCATATGCTGGCTGATTCGGCTAACCGCATATGCTATATCTGGCCTGGTGATCGTCAAGTAAATGAGTTTCCCAACGAGTCTCTGGTATCTCGATATGTCAATAAAGAATTGATTATCATCATTTTCTTCTTCAAAGGTTGAGATTGGACTACAAGCTGGTTTAGCTCCAATTTTACCTGTTTCCTGCAAAAGATCAAACGTATATTTTCTTTGGGATAGAACAAGCCCTTTAGAGGAGTAGGCAAGTTCTATACCTAGAAAGTATCTTAGTTTCCCTAAATCTTTAATTTCAAATTTAGACTTAAGAAAATTTTTGACTTGATCTATTTGCTTTATATCATTCCCGGTTATGATTATGTCATCGACATAGATAAGTACAACGGTGACCTTTTCATTAAAAAATTTTGTAAATAAAGATGAGTCACTGTTGCATTTAGAGAAATCATAACTAAGAAGAGCGGTGCTAAGTTTAGCATACCAAGCTCGGGGAGATTGTTTCAAACCATAGATGGTCTTATTGAGCTTGCATACTTGTCTATCTTTGCCTTCAAGTCCTTGAGGAAGTCGCATGTAAACTTCCTCCTTCAATTCTCCTTGCAAGAATGTATTTTTCACATCCATTTGGAACATCGGCCAACTCCAATTTGTTGCAAGGGACAATAAAACTCGGACTGTGGTCATTTTAGCAACTGGAGCAAAAGTTTCGGTGTAGTCTTCTCCATATGTCTGAGTGAAGCCTTTGGCTACAAGTCGTGCTTTGAGGCGATCGATTGTTCCATCACTCTTATGCTTGACCTTGTAAACCCACTTGCACCCTACTGCTTTCTTTCCTTTAGGAAGAGTGGTGATTTCCCAAGTTTGATTCTTGGTAAGAGCATCTAATTCTTCATTCATAGCCTTCCTCCATTCTTGATGACCATTAGCTTCTTCATAACTTAAAGGTTCCTGCATTTGGTCAATGCCATTCAAGAACTCTTGATGACTAGAAGAAATATTATTAGTTGTATAAAAATTAGAGATAGGATGAGATGTAACTTTGGAATTATAATAAACTTCCTTATTTAACCATTCTGATGGACGTCTTATTCTAGTTGATCTTCTAAGTGGAGGAGGTGGTGAGGATGGTTCAATAAGAATTTCCTCATTTTCTTCATTAACTTGTTCTCCCCCTTGCTCATTATTTTGTTCTATAATTATTTCTTGGGGAGATTTATTTTCAACTCTTGGAGATTCCCAAAGAAGGATTTGTAGGTCATTTTTTATGAAATCTTTATTTTTGCTATGTTCTTTGAAATGGAATTTATCTTCCAAAAATATTACATCCTTAGATGTATAGACTTTATTAGTTTCGGGTTCATAGCATAAATATCCTTTTTGAAATGATGCATAACCTATAAAAACACAACGTCTCCCCTTTTTTTCTAACTTATCTCTTATTTGAGAAGAAATATGAGTATAACATGTGCAACCAAATATTTTAAGATGAGATAATGGTGGTTTTTCTTTTCTAAGTATCTCTAAAGGAGATTTTCCTTTGAGAGCCTTTGAGGGAAGTCGATTAATTACATGTGCAGCTGTACTAATTGCATCACTCCAAAATATTTTAGGCATATTTGCAAAAAACATCATGGTTCTTGCTATTTCTAGTAAATGCCTATTCTTTCTTTCGGCTACTCCATTTTGTTGTGGAGTATAGGGACAAGATGTTTGATGAATGATTCCTTTGTTTTCTAAATATTCTTTAAATTCATTACTCATATATTCACCTCCATTATCAGTTCTAAGTATTTTAACATGAGCATCATATTGTTTCAAGATAAAGTTGTTAAAGTTTTTAAATGCTTCGAAAGCATGTGCCTTAGTGTGAAGCATGTATATCCATGTGTATCTAGATTTATGATCTATAAAAGATATAAAATATTTGAAACCTCTTCTAGATTCAACAGGGGATGTCCATATATCTGAATGCACAAGATCAAAGACATTTTTATAAATAGTTTTCGAAATCGGATAAAATACTCGGGTTTGTTTCCCAAAAATACATGCTTCACAATGATCATTTTTACAAAATTTTGTTGGAAAAAGTAATTTTAAGATTTGATCATTTGGATGACCTAATCTAGCATGCCAAAATTGATTATCTCCTTCACATGCTACAAGAGCTTGATTGTCTTGATCCAAAAAATATAAATTGTTTCTTCTAAATCCTCTACCAATCACTTGATTCGATTTGAGATCCTGAAAAATAACAGTATCAGGATTAAAAATAGCTTTACAATTTTGGTCTTTAGTTAACTTACTAATTGACATAAGATTTGAGGTAAATTTAGGAACATATAAAGCATTTGAGTTTTTTCCAAAAAATTCAACTTCTCCAATTTCTTTAACTTTCAAATTTTGTCCATTAGCTACTTTGACTATTTTATGATTGATGAGAAGTTTAAAACGTTTTATCTTTTCTTTATCCTTAACCATATGATAGTCACATCCCGAATCTATTAACCAATTTTCAGAATAATAAGTGGAGTTTGAGGAGTTACCAGAATTATTGGCGACTTGTTTCAGTAGCTTAGTGATGCCTTCAAGAGCCGTTTCCAATGCCACATTTTGCGCTACTTTTGGTGCTCCTTGTTCTTTCCTTTTGAGATGCTCTGGTTTGAGATGGGGATAAAGAAACCAACATTTCTCTTTGGTGTGGTTTAATCTCTTGCAATGTGAGCATCCTTTCTTATGAGGAGGCTGATAAACTTTGTTGGCAATGGGTTCTGGTGCAGGAATAGAAACTTGTTGCTCAACTTTAAATCCATGAACTTCAACTTTTGATTGTGAAGCGTCCTCAAGCCGCATGCTAGCATCAGCCTTCTGAATTAGGAATCGGATTTCTTGATATGAAGGGAAATCCTTCATCCGAAGGATTTCTTGGCGAACATTTGAGAAGCGTTCGCCAAGAGAGACAAGAAGGCCAAAAGACTTATCTTCATCCTTCCGTTTCAGCAATATTTTCGGATCACATGTGTGAGGCCTTAACATATCCAATTCATTCCATAAATCTTCATATTCTCCAAATAGTTGGGAAAGAATTTTCTCCTCCTTCTGAATGTTGGCGATCTTCCGCTTGATTTCAAAAATTCTTCCCACATTAGATTCTTGCCCATATAGATCATACATTTGATCCCATAAAGATTTAGAGTTTGGACAAGATGACACCATATTTTTGTGAGTTTGATCCATGGCACTAGAGAGAAGAATGAAGACTTGATCATCTCTTTCTTTCCATTCTTCATATGCAGGGTTGGTAACATCAAGAGATTCACTCGTTATAAACTTCAAGAGTTTTAGAGCATTGAGTGATCTTTTGATATGGCCTACCCATTGGAAGTAATTTGTGGAGGTTAAGATTGTGGAGGAAAAAAGTTGGGTTTGAAATGAAGTAAACGAGGACGCAGGATTTGCCATGTGAGAAATAATAGAATTCGCTCTGATACCATGTAAAAATTTGTAAACCTTACTTAAATTCAACCCAAACCGTTCTGTAGCAGGGAGCACCAGGAAAGTTCCCAGGAAAGAGGTGGAGCTCGTCTGTCCTCGCTTAAGAACCCCTTTCCTTGGACAAATGTTTGTCACTTGACAGAACTTTCCTAGACATGCTATGCCATCGCATACTAGAGAATGGGTTTTACTAAAGTTTGGAGTACAAATTTAAATATAGACAGAGATATAAAAAATGTGATCAAGTAAAGAGAAAAATAAGGAGAAAGATTTATAAAGAAAAAATGAAATTGTAGAATGGAGAGAATTTCTTCTATTGAGTGTGAAAAAGAAATTATCTCAATATTACAAAGACAGAAAAGGAGAAGAGAGATTTTGGAAGAGAGATTGTCTTCCAAATTATAAATACAAGAGAAGAGAAAATTCCTATTTATAGAAAATGGAGGAGAGAGAAAGAAAAAATAAAAAATAAAAAGAAATTGGGAAATGAGGAAATCCTCCAACGGCTATATAGCCGTTGGAGGTGAAAAATGTGAAATCCTCCAACGGCTATGAAGCCGTTGGAGGTGCAACGGCTATTATAGCCGTTGCAGCCTTGGGCCCACTTGGGCCAGAAATTGGGCCCAAGTGGGCCTATGTATTTTCAACATTGGGCCCAAGTGGGCCTATGTATTTTCAACAACTTATAAGTCTTCCAAGGAGTTTTTCATGGGTGGTTTAACAATCCCCCTGTTTTGAGGGGATGGTTTTCCTTTTCCTGTTTTGTAGGTATGTTTTTGGGTGTAGGATATGATTCTTGACTTATGCCCATTATGGGCTTGTTTAAATAAAAAAGAAAAAAAAAATGGACTAGGTCTGCGCATAATTATTCGGACCCAATTTTCATAATTGGCATTGCCCGACCCGAATATACTGGGAGTCAATCTTGGCTCCCTCGGTCTCCCTTAAATTGGTAATAGTTTAATACATCTTGACGGACTCAAAAGGCCTTGGGTTTAGGCCTCTCTCTCTCTCTCTCTCTCTCTCTCTCTCTCTCTCTCTCTCAAACACGGCCTAATAGTCCATTAAATGCTCATGTCAAAGAATTTTTTCCTCATTCCTTGCCACCAAAGTTCCTCACTTGGGTTAAAATTAAATATCCCAGCTAAGAAAGATCAGTAGTTTAAACAGAGATCAGTTTCTTGGGGGATAAATCAATAAATTATGCGTTGAATTTTTCCCCCCTCTTTAGATATTGTACTTTAAGACCCTTTGCTCCATATTGCAATTTGAGGTAGCAAACTCCATGTTAATTTTTACACATTCACAAACAAATTCATCACAAAGCCAAACTGCTTACAACTGCGTACTCAAGTCAGCTCGACTAAATTTTAGTCTTCATTTAATCAGACTATGCAATTCTTACATGAAAAGTATCACACAGATTGCAGTTTGTCGTGTGATCAGATTGCCTTCCTGAAGTCGCAGAGCTCTTCACAAAGCCTCTAGAATCCATACAGGATCCTTGCTCAAAATAGAACAAAGAAGAATAAAAGCCAATCCTATTTTCCATTATCATTGCAGAGATTGCAATATAAAGGATGTATATAGATAATGGGTATATTGTTCTCCCAGGCAAATTTCTTATGAGTGTCCAGAACATTGGTCATTACACATGTACCATTACCCATGCATTTGTACTCCATTCGTACATCGAATGGAATATACAAAGCTTGGATAAAACATCAGTTTAACAAAAACCGGTAAGGGGCCATTTTTTTTTTACTAACAAATAAGAGTCAAGAGTTTATTCGACATTGAATAGAGCAAACGAGGCTCGTATGAATCATTCAAACAAAAACCAACAAGGGAACTTTTCTAACAAAGGCAGGTGTTATGTGACTTATGTTGAATCTCACATACTTGTCAAGCAATTTTGGGTCAAACTATAATAGAGAAAACATAATTTGTTTTCTTCTTTTGGATATTTTTTTCCTCGATAAGACAGCTGAGGAGGAAGCATCTCCATGGTTATTACCACAACTGCACAGGAATTTATACTCCAAAAGGCTTAGTATTTAATGAGGTCTCAAATACCTTTCAAAAGTCTTCAGAACCTACCCAAAGAGTCGTTTTCTAAGATATTTGGGGAGTCTTGAAATGTTTTCGCAAAATATCTAAAATCTTGAATATTTCACAAAAGAATTTTGACTACCATCTTTGATCAACGGTATTATTATTGATGGGAATTATAAAATTTTCCCAAAACCAACATTATCGATGAACAAGGTTGAGATTGATCAGATTGAGATTTGAGAGCACTCTAAATCTACAATAAAAAAAAAATATATTTTTAGTTTGATCCAATATGATTACCGAATAATAGTTTATTATAAAAAGAAAAGGTCCCTTACGAGACTAGATTACTTTGTATGAATATACCGGACGAACTTAATAAATTATAAATTCAGTCTACATAATAGCATGTTTAAATAAATAGTTTATTAAAAATTGAATATAAACTATTACGTAAAATTAATCTATTTATTCTGTTCAACATCACTCTTATTATTTCTTCTGTCCGTTTATCTTTTTTCTCTTTTCTACATTACTGTTTGATAATGAGAGCTTGCAAAATGTTGCCGCATTCCATCTGTGCTGCGGGGCAAAGACCAACCACATAATAAAGATAATTTTCCTATACTGCATATATTTCAGTCAAACATTTTTCTTGCAAAGGAAAAGAAAAACTTTTTAAATGCCATATGATGTGAGGGTCACCAACTATGAGTTACAAGGATTTCACAAACCAAAACGCATTCAATGATTTGCTCCCCTCCCCCCCCCCCCCGGGGGGAAAGAAAATAAAAATAAACAAATTACAATTACATAATCTGACAGTATATGGTGTTAAAAAGAATGAAATAATGTGTTTGTTGTGTGTATACTTAATTTTCTACTTTTATCTTTTATTTCTTGTTGGTCTTATTTATCTACGGAAGCAACTCCAAAACTAACAACGCCATGATCAGGAAAAGCTGGAGGAGCATGAAATAGTCCTCTACCATCCACATTCATATCCCCCAAGGTATCGGCACATGTACCGCTGCCTCCGCCGATGTAGGAGCAAGAAGAGCCACTTGAAGGCGGTGTTGGAGTCCTTGCCAGGGACTGCACCACAGGAAAATGTTTTTTTAACCATTTTTCTCCAACCAATGGTCTCAGAGCCGATGCGGGCTTTAGAGTAATATTTGAAGATAATAGTACAGAAAAAATGAATAGGACTTTTACAAGAGTCATTGTAGTGAATGCCATTTGATTGCTTTTTGTTGATTAAAGAGAGACTTTTAGGAGAAAAAAAATGAAGAGTCTCTTTTGTTTTGTTGGATGCTTTGTTGGGATTGTGCCTTTTTTTTTTGGGTACCTTGGTGCTTTGATGAAATTGTTGCAACTCCATGTTGGTATTTATAGGCAAATTGTTTATGTTTTGGGGAGAATAGAAAAGATTGTTTGGCTTTTGTTTGACTTGGTGGAAGGTGGGGGCTTTCCCTTGGATTTGACTTGATTTTGGGGGTTTGAATTGAAATTTGAATCTTAAATGGTCTCGACACGCAGTTTTGAATGGCACTGTAGTCTTTGGGGGCTGGCTTGAAAATTTCTTATAATTTTGTTTTCACAAAGGGTCTAGGACTCTTTATTCTTAATTTTTGAATTTTTTATTGTCTTAGAATTTGACTTTCTACAACTTATTTTTATTTTATTTGTAATATTTTTAAACTCTAATAAAAAATTTTAATTTATATAATCAAATTTTGCATGTAAAAAATTAAATTTCTCGACTAAAATGCAAAATTTATTTTCGTGTTTTTTAATTTGGAACTAGCCTCCGAGATTTTAAAATTAACAAAAAGCCCTTCTATGTTTACTTAATTATCAAATTATCTCTCTTTATCACTTGTCTCATTTAAATTTATTTCCTCTTGAGTTCATTGTCATTTTATGTTTTATGTAGATTATGCAACTTGATTCATTCATTAACCGAGCCCTTCATTCAGATTTATAGACTTGGTCTTCTCTTCCCTTTTGTGCTGAAAATTCAATTCTTAGTCTTTGGTGTTTTTTTTTTTTTTTTTGGTGGACATTCTTAGTCTTTGTTTCCCCATTGGGACTCACTTTTTTTTTTTTTTTGCCCTAGACCCTTGATATCCGGAAGTTCGATAAATTTGAGTTGACCTAACTGTTGGAGCTCTTATAGAGGGAGAAATATCCCAAAATAGTTTTTTTCGTTTCTAAGGAGACTTGAATCTGAGCACTTGATTAAAGGATACAAAATTCTTTCCACTGCACCAACTGATCATTGGTATTGGGACTCACATTTCTCTGCCTTAGTAAAGAGACCCCTTCCAAAAATATTTTATCTACCAAAATATTATACATTTTTCTTTTTTTTGTTTTCATATATTTTTGGCAAACTGATTTTTTTTATCCGGAGCTTGAATGGTCGGGCACTAGGGCAGGGAAGGTGCTCTCTGAGACCAACAACGATCAGTTGGTTTAGTGAGATGTGATATTAAGTCTCTTAACCAAAATCACGAGTACGACTCACGACTTGGGCATGAAGTAAATTATGTTTGGAGGGCAGTCACTTAAATGGGTCACTATAAGTCATTGATCAGATTAGTTAAAATATGATTTTGGATATCTGTTGATATAATATCAAGAAAAAAAAGGAGGTATGTACCAAAAAAAAAAAAAAAGAAAAAAAAGAAGGTGCTCCCTGAGTCTGCTTTGGGCTTGTAGTCCATGTCTGCTTTTGCCCCCTGCCCAGTGCCTACGTCCCCTTATGTCGTGTCGTCGACAAATGGGTCTAATCCACCAAACAAACAAAAAATGGAGCTGCCGGTTTGTGGCCCCTTTTGAATCCCAGATGACTTTTAAGGATAAATTTATTGTTTATATAAAGTTTCGAACTTTTCAACATTAATTTTTATTTTTAAAATATTTTTTTTTTTATTTTTAAAATATATATTTTTTATTTTTAAAATATTTCAACATGTTAAATTAATTAATATTTAGATAAAATTTTTATATTTTTATATTTATAAAATTTTTATATTTTATGAGTTATTTGTTTATTTATTAATATTAATATTTTTATATTATTTATCTTATGATTAATAATTACATATTTTGTCATTTTGAATTTTTATTATAAATTATGACTATTCTATTATTTTCATAAAATAATTAATATTTACATAAAAATTTTCATATTTTATATATTTACACATTTGTCCATATTTTCATTTTCTATATTTTTACATAATGATATTTTCCTGTATCATTTTGTTATCTATTTTTGTTTCCGTTTTCATTTTCGTATAACCCAATTTTCCATGATTAGTTTCAAATTCACTCATAGTTGTCGCCAATTGTGATATTTGAATTTTCAAATTTTGAATGTTGATTTTTGTCTCCTGCTGAAACAATAGAATATTATTAACAAAACTTTTAAAAATATCTTCCAAAGGTGTACCTAAATTCAAAGATACTGGTGATGGTTGGAATAATGGTCCGGCTTAAGGTTGCTATTGAAAGTCTTGTGGTTGATTCTTGTAGTTAAGATTGAGATAATCTTTTTATTCTTGATTGTGAGTATTTGAATAGTGATAATCTTGAAGAATATAACACATATCGATTGAATGACCCACTTTTGAACAAATTCCATAAGTTTTTATCTGTTGCATTTACCCTACAACTAATTTCACTATAAAAGATATTAATGCATCTAATCTTTTAGCGACGGGAGAAATACTTATCTCATTGGTCTTTCTTGGAACATCTTGCTATATTCCAAACTATTATGCATTGACTATCATGTTAAATATTAAATTTCTTGCTTTCTCGAGTGTTTTATTAACTAATGCATCTCCACTAACAATATCAATCATATTTCTATCCATAAGTGAGAGTCTTTTATAAAAATATTGAATAAGCAATTTCTATCCAACAAATTTACTGCAAGGGTTAGTTCAAGAAACAAGAATAAAACAAAACTTAATAGAAATAAATCATTTAACAACATTCTTCGATAACGATATCAAAATTTGATGTGTTGTCTAACTAATAAAAATAAATTAATCTATTTCACTAAATACTAGTATAGAGTGAGTAAGATTGTCTCCTCAAGTAATGTTGGATTTATTTCTTTTAAGAAAATAAAAATAAAAATATGGGGGTTTGAATATCAATTAAACTAATAAATAAATAATTATCCAAAAATAATTAACTCAAAATTAAAAGAATAAAAATTAATGAAAAATCAATTTTCTAACCAAAAGAATTATATCCACCTTGATTTGGGTTGATTGATGATCAATTTGTGTAATGAATTCAATAAATTATAAATAAATTAGTTATACTCATTCAACAAATGTCGAACAAATAATCTCTCCTTATTTCGTCAATAATTAAGAGAATTTCTTTAATTATTTTTTTAAACAAAAGACAATTCTAGATAAATTTTTAGAATTTAACGTTCCGACAACATTGAAATGTAGAGAGATTCAATTCTAATTAATAAATACAAAATGAATTTATTTAAATTAAATTATTTAATTCCATGATATAATTAGATATTAACAAATTCATGAATTTATGTCATTAACTGTTATATTAAAACAAACATTTATGGATTTACCTTTTTAATTGATTGTACATTATTCTATAATTATTAAATATTGACCACTTATTCAATAAACTCAAAATAAATTATAGAGAATAAAGTGTAAAAATTAAATAAATACCCATGATATGTCGATACAATATATTCAATTAGATGTCAAAATTATAAAAAATTAAAATTTTAATAATCCTTCGATTAGAAAATAAATTTAAAAAGAAAATACGGAAGAATAAGAAATAAAAAACGAATAAAAAAAATTTGCTGGAAAAATCAAACTTCTTGGAGGAAGAACTACATGAACGAGGCCTTGCTGGTGCCCTATATATTGTCCCCCCATGTATATAGAGGAATGAATTTTCTATTTTCTTTTAAAAAAAGACTTGTCAAAAAAAATAGCCTAACTAAAATTAAAATAAAAGATTATAAAATTAAACTTTTCAAAATTTATATTTCTAAATATTAAAAATAAAATAATATCTTAAAAATTTTCGATAATTTGAAATTACTCTCGATTCTTCTTTAAATTTTTGTGTAATTAGGAAAGAAAACATGCTGATTCAATTTTTAAGAAAATCTTGTCATAACTCCCGAGATCTATATGCCACACGAACTAATAAAAGAGCATCCATTTTTTAAATTCATTACATAAATACTACAAATTAACTCTTTTTTTTCATTTTTCTTTATAAATATTTTTTTTATCAATTCTAACATATCAAATATCATAAATTATAAATATTAATATAATATTTATTTAAAAATAAAATAAAATCAATCATAAATATTATATCAATTTATACCCGTCATTAAGAAACTCTAGCTTAATCCTAAAGGACGTTTTCAAAAATAAATGAAATCATTCGCTTTTGAAGTGTTCTTGTTATTATTTATTCTTTTATTTTTTTGTAATAATTATTTATTCTTTTATGGATCTCCTGATTTATTTTTCATTTGACATGAGAAAATCAAGAAGATGAAACTTTGACAATAATTAAATAAAAATATTAAGCAACTGTAATAGTTTGTAATCATGGTGAAAAACTGCAGAAAGTATTTAATAATTTGTAATTAAATTTTTTTTATTGGGTTTATTGGGTGGCTCTTGAGTTTAGTATTACAAAAGTTAGATGATTCTATCAACCTACAGTTGGTCTATTAGAATGTGGTGTTAGATTCTTTAATTAAGTTCTCGAATTTGATTCGTGATTTGGGTATGAAAAAAATTACGTTGGGAGGATAACTCTCTTAAATGGACCGCTACAAGTTCCGAACTGAATTAATTAAAGTATGACTCTAAATACTAATTGGTATAGTATAAAAAAAAAGTTAGATAATTCTCTCTCACATGATTACTAAATAAATTAAATTTACTATAAATTGATTCCAGTGAGTGAAGAAAGTTTGCTTTGTATACAACTATGGAGTATGACTTTGTCTACTTGTGAAATTAGTAAATTTATTAACAATGCAGGATTTTTTTGGTGGACTTAACAATGCATGATTACAAGCATAGACAAGAGACCGTGGCCTATTATTAAAGGGTTTCATTTTGGGGCCCCGTGTTAGGATTCAAAAGGCCATGTGCATTACCACCATCACAGGCATACACGCATCAACAAAAACCATGCAAAAGTTATGGGCTTTAATTACTTTACTTGGGCCTATAAGTCGGGCTCATTGTTGGGCTCTCCAATAGGAGAGAAACCCAACAATGGCATGGGTTACGCTTGTGATCATTTTTTTTTTTAGGTAAGAACGCTTGTGATCATTATACAAGGTAAATGGGTGTTTGTCCGATACCAATGGATAGCAGATATAGTCAAATATAATATTAAATTTTTTAATCAAATTTTTTATTTAAAATTTAAGAATGATAAAAACTATTATGGGAGAGTCGTCCCCCTAAATGGAGCCCATGTAAATGTTTAAACCGATTTAGTCAGAATATAACTCTAAATACACGTGGGTTAAAGAAAAAAATGGATGCGATTCCAATTTGTTGAACATTCAAATTAATTCTTTATGGTGCTCTGTTAAAGGTTCAAAAGTTTTTTTTTTTTTTTTTTTTTTGGTAATAAAGAGGAACGAGAAAAGAAAAATACCAAACACAAGCCTAGGATCCAGCCACGGTCCTTTTCAATCTCACCCATTTGTTATCCTCAGTGTCCTCCCCAATGAGTTTAACTAAATTCTCAGGAGGAGCCTACATTCTATTAAACCTGTACTCGCCCGTTGCCTAAGCAAGCTTGTTAGCGCATTTATCTGCTTCCCGTATAAATGCGTCAGCAGAAACCTTTATCTCTGTCATCATTTCCCCACCCTCTTGAACCAAAATCATGTTCCCCCTTAACCAAAGCATTAGCCAGGAACAGAGATTCCATCTTCAGCTGCATATTACTTAACTTTCTCCTCTTGACTAAATTTAAGCTCTCTGTGTGATTACCCATAATTCTCTCAAATCGGTACTGGCAATTCCTATGTTTATCTAATAACCTTACACCCACTCTCCAAAACCATTTCTGAAGAGCCCTCCGGTGCTTGCCTGCCAATGCCTAAAGGTACCATGTCACAGCCCCTTTGGAGCCACCGAAGATTCTCTCTTATTTGGATGAACAGAACAACTCTTTCTAATATCGTCAGTTTCGCAACACTTGTCCAAAAAATTCATTCAATTGCTAATATTTTGAAATATTTTAAGTAATTGCACAAGTTTTTCTTGGGGGGAGGGGCGTGTGTGTGTTTATTTTTTGTCTTTTCACATGGGATTTGGGAGTTACCGTGTATACTTAATGAGCTTATTAATATTATTTAGCATACACAGTTATTTTTTTTTTTTAAAAAAAAAGAACAAATTTGACACCAGATAGTATGAATTTCAAACACGTGCAATGGAGAATTGAATATGTTAAACAGGTCAAATGAAAAGACCTTCGGAGTTGAAGTACATTTAGTGCTCTCATTTTCAGAGGAATTTTATGAGAGAGTGACGTAGAGCTTGCCTAGTCCACACAATTGATGTGGTCAACCTTACGATTCTTATATAAAATTTTATTCAAAGTATTATGCAATACACGAGCTTGAAAAAGTCAATTTAACTAAATTTCAATTTGATTTAATCGGTTCAATCATACAATTCTTATATAAAATTTTATTCAAAGTATTGTACGATACGCGAGCTTGGACAATGATAGTGCACTTTGTCATCTGATCTGAATGCCATCTTGAACTTGCAAATCTTAGTGCTCATTGTTTATGAAAAATAGAAAAAGAAAAATAAATAACGTGGCTATGATATCTGGACCAACGCATCCACTTATTTGATGGTTGAATATATATGGTGAAGATGTAGAAATGAAAATATGGCATAAACCCATTAATAGTACTCGACATTTTACTTACATGCATGGCATGGAGCTTAATATAAATGGAGGGTCGATGGAGTGGACAAACAGGAATTAGAGATATAACTTGAGTACAAACGATGAACACACAACAAATTCAAATGCTGAGGATTAAGTGATGATGTGAAAGATTTTGTACGATCAGTACAAAAACAATTGTACGCAAAAGTTGTCATTATTAGTTGCATGTGCCACCTCCATTACCAGGAATGTATGTGCATGGAGAAGGCCCTGAAGGTGGCACTGGAACTGAATTTTTCTCCGAAACAAAGACCTTGGATGATGAAGTTCCTTTGAATGGCCTAGCCATTATAATTGTGGTGTTCGAGCTCATTAAAATCAAAATCATTATAAGGATTGCTTGAGCCATCTTTAAGCAATGAGTGAGAGAGAGGGAGAGAGAGAGAGTTTAGTTTGATGGGGTGGACATGAGATTTAAACAATATTTCATGTATTTATACACACAATAGCAAATTTTATTTTGGCTAGTCCTCTTTCTAATTCTAGAATTTCCGACGTGTTATGTATTTGTGGGTGCTGAAATGTTTATTCGAATCTTACGCGGAATCATCACTCGACTTTAATGAGAAACTCTTTGATTCCCTAGTTGAAGGACCATATTAGTCGCAGTAGTATTTCACCTTAAACATACGATTTAGGTGTCTTCACCCTAAAAATTGTGGCATGATAGTTTTCATTTCCTGCATTTCTCTATAATCCCCAAAGGCGATCTTCATTATATTTATCATCCCATAAACGTGATCATATTGTCTAACTGGTGAAATATAAGCCCACAAAGAGTCAACAAATCGGATGGTTCAGATGATAGTTGTAGCTCAAAGTATCCTAGAACCATGAGTACAGTATCGGACAAAGATAAGTATGGAGAACTGCTGTTGAAGGACCAAAATATATGTATTGCTTAAGATAAGCATGGGAGACAATTGAATTTCCTAGTCAACACTAATAATATCTGGGTCTCTATTTTGTGTAAAAGGTTTTTACACGTGGACCATGCGGTCCGACTCATTTTGAGTGTGTGTGTGTGGGGGGGGGGGATGAGAGAGAGAGAGAGAGAGAGAGAGAGAGAGAGAGAGAGAGAGATAAGGATAAGTTCTAAAATCCCTCTCGTGCTGGCCTTGTGTGAACTTGCGCATGTAAAATTCAATTGTAGTTTCCACGTAACTTTGAGTTGAGAAATTATATGGTATTGTCCACACTTTCAAAATTTCACAGTACTTTCGTTCTTATCATGGATTGCACATTCTTAATCCGAGGAAATATGATTTTAAAGCACCGATTATTAAAGAATAAAATTCAGATGAAACTTGGTCAAGCCTAAGAATTAAGGCCAAAGGTTAGAGAGATATTAAGTTCAGCCAGTTCGTATCGCTAAAAAGCCAGCCGAGGCTTGCCTAATGCAGGTTAGGCTGACTGGGTTTAGGAAATATATATGATTCAAAATCCTATTATATATGCAAAGGGTAAAGCACCGATTATACAATAAAAATAGAGTATCAATTATACTTTGCCCTTTATCATGATTGATAATAACCATAAATCTTCTTGCAACCCAATTTCGTCAAGTTCCTGCACTTGCACAATGACTGTCTTGTTCTGCATGTTCCAACACTTGGTCGTTCTCAATGGAAATTGAAAATATGTTGTGTTATATAGGATGGAAGGAGGAACAAGTGATCCCTTCCATCGCATGGAACCAATCCAGTCCTGTAAACGTATTAACACTGAATCATGGCAGCTAGTATACCATGGAACCAATCCATATTTACAGGTGCTAACAATTTTACTGACATAAATCCGATGTGAAAGTGTAGTAGAGATTAGCATCCAACATGGGGCCTCACCAATGCCTTCTCTAATATCAGTCCACATAAGCTAGAGAGATTAAAATGGCTTCATCAGCATGCTTAATTAAGCTAAAGAGATCTCGATCACTTGATCAATATGCTTCAAAAGATCCAAGAGATCAATGTATGTCTCAATCAAAATATCTCGAGGTTACAATAGAGTGTCATAATGAGACATATTCAACCACATACAATGTCATTCAAAATGTTTGCATATATAGACAAATATCAAATATAATTAGCACCACCGTCTCCATGGTCCTCTGTGGCCCAGTTGGATACTTATATTTCTTAACTAAGGTCTCACGTTTAAATTTTGTGTATGAAAAAAATAAATACCGTGAGAGCTTTACCATTAAAAGTTTCAACCCAACTCGAATCAGATTTAATCAAATGTAATATGATTACCGATAATTTATTCAAAAATATATATAATGAGCCATTACACAATCAATTTAGTGAAATTAATTAATAATCACATCACAACAAAAGGGGTGACAACATAGATGATTCCCACTAACAAGTGTATCAAATGATCTAAGAATTTAGAAAAACATTCCCCAAAAAGAGTTCTGATGCAGAAAATGCAATGTATTAGTAGAAACTCTATTAAATTAAAATAACGTGAGATAACTTATCTTTTGAGAAATTTATCCCTTTTGGAGAGACAAACCCTCCAGGTTAAAGATATACAATTCCAACAAGATTTTACAGCCCAAAAAAAAAAAATGTTTTTGCTCTAGATAAATACAACAACTCAGTACACAATGGTTAATATGTTTGAGAACAAAATAAACATATTGCCCACAAGAGCTCTGAGGCATGCTCTTTGAGCAGAGAATGCAGCATGCTAGTAGAAACTCTTTACAATGAAATCACATGAGAAAAATTCAATTTATTTAATTAAGAAATCACTTTCTAAAATAATGCAAACTTCTTCAGAATTTTGAAAGTTGTCTTCAATTACTAACCTTATGTCTCATACTACCAACTCCACCATAGTTTGCAAACTAGGTTAGAGTTATTGAAACCATTATATTTTGAAAGTTTGCATTATTTAACCATTAAGAGTTAATTAGTAAAAAATCAATTTTAGGGGTTTTTTTTCCCAATTTCTAAATTTATTTAGGGCATTTTTATAGTTGATTTTTTTCTTTTTATTAAAATTAAGAAAAATAGGTAACATGATAAAATTTTATTGTATTTAGTATTTTGTTAATGATTATAAATTTCTAATTTTATTTTTATTTTGACCAAAAAAATTTTTACTCTGTCCCGACTAAAAGTCAATTGAAAATCAAAAAAAAAATCATAATTCCTATTGTTAAACCTTGATGCCTGTGATCATCAACAACCAGCAGAGGTGAAATTAATTAACTAAACTTCCATTGGCATCCTTTTACCATAAACTTAAGTTCTTTAATAAAAATAGTTAATCCGCTTCATCTTTTCTTTTTTTTTTCAATAGTCACATGAAGTCCAATATACCATTCAGTGATTGGAAGCCGGCGGATTTTCCTCCCTCCAAAATCAGGTACTTAAATTGGAATGTGAACTTTTTAGCAATAATGGCGGCCTAGGAAAGAAGACCAAGAATACTAAAATCACAGACATGAGCATCTTAGACGAAACCAAAGGCCTAAAGAAAGTGACATGAAGGAAAATCAATATTATGCTGAACTAAGGGATCAGCAGCGGAGTTTGAAATAGGAAATTTGGCCTGTTTTAGGATCACATCAGCGCATGACTACGGTGATATATGCTCTTGCATGTATGTCAGTATCAACTTGCAATGGCGCTTTTGTTAAAGCGTGACGTCTCCGATTGAATTGGAGAAGTGGAAGTGTATGATCCGATGTTTTCTCCATCAGATTGTGACCTTTTACAGTACTCACATGCAACAACCTGTCGATTAATTAACACAGTCGAACAGAACACTTTTCTTCAAGCCTCCTTCCGAAACTTGCCTTAGCCTGCAAGCAATGGTTTTTACTCTCGAGCACTTTTGACACCAGACATGCACCAAAGTTGCCCAGGAAAAAACTTTATCACGGGGGAAAGGTATATTATAAAATGCAAGAGGTTCTGACAGATGTCCTTTTGGGGTACACCACAGAGTTCGAACGGCATTCTTTTCATTTCCACGATGGGGATCCCAACCTTGACATGGATACATTGTTGCGTGCTACTTGATTTCTTACACTAATGATGAATTGTTGGTCCTGCAGTTTTTGTGCTTTCTTTGCTCTAATTCTCCACACTTACATTGCAGATGGTTTCTCCAAAGAGATGAGATTAGAGAAAAGCTTGCATAGCAACAATAATCTCAGCAGGTAAGTAGCATGGGAAGACTGGTTATATCATCCTTGAACATGCTATAGTTCAAAGAATTTGACCACATTTTGTAATGTACTACTTAGGTGCACACGAGGAGGACATGTTATTCAATTAAACCATAGGATACTAGTTGTCTATGATGGTCAGCATTCTCATTAGAGAAATGTGGGTTCTAATGATTCTCCAACCACAGTTATTAATCACGCAATCTTATGAGAATCTATCTAACATTACTCACTTTTCGGTCTTCCCGAATCAATGGAAACATGTATTCTTCTTTCCTCCTTCGGAATTTCTTAAATCATTCAGTCATTTGAAAAGTTGATAACAAATACCCATTAATAGTGAATTCAAGCTAAACCGAAATTCGAAAAATAGAAACTAAATGACAGAAAAATCTTGTGAATAAGAAAACAAGAAGGGGCAACGCAGGTGGATCTGTGAACCACTTCTTCGGAGAAACAAAGAGTAAACGAAGAAGTCTAGTTTTATTACAAAATTAGTAATACGAAAGCAAGTTTAAGAAGAAATTGGAAAGTTCTCTAGAATATAAATAATTCGATCGGAGAAACAGTTCATTACATGCACAAGACACTTTCAAGGCTTCAAAGCACTCTGTCTTTTGTACTCTGCTCTGAAAAACAGAGAAAGGTATTGTTTCTTTTATTCCTCTTGTTTTTTTCAATGATTTTACCACAATTTTAATATAGATGTGTTTTATTGTTTTATTTATAGTCACACATGGAGTCCAATACGCCATACAGTCACTGGAAGCCATTGGATTTTCCACCATCTAAAGTCAGGTACTTCAATCCGAGTGTAGACTTTGTAGCGATAATGGCGCAACTGAGGCAGAGAAGACCAAGAATTAGAAAATCACAGACGTAATCCCTTTAGACGAAATCAAAAGGCTAAAGAAAGAGATCGAAATTACCATTAGGGATATGAAAGAAACAGTATATTATACTAATATAAGGGATCTACTCCGAAACAATTCAAAATTTCTATGCGAAATTAAGCTAGTTTTAGGATCACGTGAGCACATGAATATGGTGATCTACGCTCTGGGTAGCCTGCAGTTTAATTGTAGAGCTCATTATCAGCTGGCATTGGCCCTCTTATTGAAAGAAGATTTGTCAGATTGGATTGGAGATATAGAAGTTTATGATCCGGTGTTTTCTCCTGTGGATTGTGAGGTTTTCAAGGAATTCAGATGCAATGTGTTGTCAGTTAATGAGTACGGTCGAAGAAAGGTTACAAGACCCACACTCTTTTTCTTGCCTCAAGCTGAAATTCATCTCACAGCTAGTTTGTTGGAAGCAAATTGGTGCCCCCCACAAATCAATCAGATGGTTTTACTTTGCACACTTTTGAAACCGCATATGAATATGAGGTGAAGGAGGCCGGAGAGGATGATATGTATGAGGTATTGAGAGGAGCCCTTTTTAAGTACACGACCGAGTTTGAGATCGAAACACCATGGTTTATGCTGTACAGACATTCTTTTCATTTTTTCAACGTGGAGCCCGAACTCGACATGGATGTCTTGTTGCCTGGTACTCAATGTTTTCCTCCATTAAATTGTCGGTAATAATTTCTGTTATTTAAGCTCTTAATTTTTCATGCTTACAATGGCAGATTATTTGACCAAGGAGATGAGATTAGAGAAGTGCTGATATTTTGAACAAAAGAAACCCCGCAACTATAGGTTTCTCAACAAGTAAGCATAAAGAAAAAAAATCATTATTCTTGCACATGCTATAGGTTAAAGAATTTGAACCGCATACGTAGTTATGTGGCATTACATTACATTGCATGATTGTCTAGAAATCTAGTTCTCACTATGCGATTGGCCACAGCTTGTAAGCAATTGGACAAATGTACTTTTGACATTACTATTTGTTGCTTTGCTTGATTTAGCTAGTTAGCTAAACTATGTTGTTTAAAAACTTTATGCTGAATGTGTGAGAAGACGTTTGCAAGGATTTTTGGAGCAGATCGTATTGATCCTTGGTATAAGATTTCTTCAGAAGATAGGATTCCTCGGAGGATGCTTTGCTTATGGCACCCACCTTCGCCGGGATGGATAAAACTAAACTTCGGTGGTATAGGCCATTATAGAGAAAGTACAGCAGGTTTTGGTGGTTTTATTCGCGATGAGCATAAACATCGTTTGGTAACCTACATGGGAATTCTACACGAAGCAGATACTATTGTTGCAAACGTCGAGGCAGTGAGGCAAGGTTTGAAATGTTTGAGATATATTTCTCCGGTTGAAAGACTAGTTATTGAGGGTGATGATTTGAGAGTGATCAGATGGATTAGTGAAGGTGTCGAGCCACCTCAGAGGATCATCGAAGCTTTGGATGACATTTTTGACATGTTAGAAGACACTCAAGTTGTGATCTATCACGTTTATGAAGCCAACTCGCTTGCTGCAAAATTGGCAGGGGAGGGCTCTAGGATGCGAAACCTCAGAGTTTGGGTGTCCCCAACTAAGAGTTCAATTTAGATATCGCAGACATATCGAGATGTTTAACTTTGTTTCTATCTGTTCAAAATTATCATTGTTATCCTGATTTGATTAATCAAGTTCTGGGTATGCTTTCTTTTTTTTTTTTTTTTTTTTGCTTTAGAAAATCCATTTACTTGCAAAAGGTTATATACATCATGCTTAACTCGATGCATGAGGCATCAACCTCTCAGCCTGAAGAACACTTCTTGAGTTCGTAGAGTTGATGATATGATGAAAAATACAAAGGAAATTAAAATTGTTTGATTTACTTACTTTTTTCTGTTTTCTTCATTAAAAAATCAAGATTTTTTAATTAGTTTTGAAAAAACTGTTTGCTTTACTTACTAATTTTAAGTTGACTTTAAATTGAAAAAATTTTATACCAAGCAGACACTAATACAAATAATGAATTGTCAATTTTGGAACGTTCAAGGTGTGAAGATGATAATAGGAAAGGTGAAGCATGCAAAAAGGAAACACTTCGATCAACTAAGGATTTTGAAAGTCCAAGGCCGCGTACAAATACACTTCTCTAATATAAAATTCTTCTCTAATATAAAATTCAAGTTTCAGAGAGTTGTTGAGAGAGAGAAGACAGCAAAGAACAAATCTAGGTCTAAGAGCTTTTAGTTCCGTTTGATTCCGTAACGGTAAAATTATTCTTGAAATCACATATTTAAGATATAAAAATAATTTTTTTTATAAAAAATATAAAGAAAAAACTATGTACAAATATATCCACCTCCCCTACCCTACACTAAGTCAGGGATTACTTTATGTATCGGGTGAATCCTTTTTATCGGTATTTGATAACTTTGAAATTAAAATTTGGTTATTGTTGTTGTTATCAGTATCTAGCAATTAAGTTGTATTCGACTAAATCATTGAACGTTTAAAAAACAAAACTCTCATGATATCTATTTTTTTCATATATAAAATTCGAATATGATGTTTTGTTTAAAAAATATAAATATCTAATCATTAGATGAATTAAACGTCGATAATACACTCGTAAAAACAAACAAAAATAGCGTTGGTAATACACTATGCTATTCCTCAATATATTCTAGAAATTATGTCTTTTAAATATATTTAGTTTTAAAAAGGAAAAAAAAACTAAATTTGAGTTTTTTTAAAAGAGGTAATTCCTATGGGATTCTAATTTGAATTTTTTTTTTTAATTTGAGGGCGAACTTTGATACAATGATTGAGCTATGTACATATATGCCTACTTTTTCTACTCCCATACTAAGTCAGGGAGCACTTTATATACGGAGTAAACACTTTTTATAAAAAGATAAAGTTAATGTATTAGTCTTGGAGAGGGACGATCAAAGTTAACAAAAATAAATAAATTAATTTTAGAAAGTGTGTGAAAAACAAAAATCCAAGGGATGGTTTATGGAATTTATAACAATAAATCTTATGAATTTTTAGGAAAAAAGTTTGCATGATTTTCATCATATATATATATATATATATATATATATATATATGTATGTATATATATTATGTATATATGAGATTAAAAAAATAAACAATATAGTTTCTTAAGGTGTACTCGTATTGAATTTTCTTTATAACATAAATTCCGAAAGTTATTTTCTTCTTTTGTCTTTTTACCTATCATGTTTCGACTTTCTTTTTTATACGATTTATTTTGGTATTGAAATATTTCGAAATCCCATTTTAGTGTCGTTTATATATAAAAAATATATAAATCAAAATATTATATTAATAAACATAAAAATTCTTATTCACATTTAAAAATATTTAAGTTTAAATTACCTAATATAAAAACAAAATCAAACATTTGAAAATAAGTTTCAAAATTTAAAACATTTCTAAATAGTCGTGGAGTGATTCATTAAATAATAATTTATAATTTCATTGGATAAATGGAACAAGTTTGAAATATTTCGGCCAATTTTTAGCCAAAAACATACGAAATGAAATGAAACTTATTTTATTTTATTTATTTATTTATTAAAATAGAATAAAACATTCCGACTATTACAGAAGAAATCAAATGAAATTGAGAACCTTCCCAAAACGAATAATTAGAAGCATGCTTGAGAGTTTAAAACTAGACTTCAGCATAAGCAAGTAAACTTGGTTTTGCGGGTCTCTTCTCCAACTTTCCCCTTTTCTCTTCGGTGTCCGGGAGGTGTTCGAGGACTCCTACACACTCTAAACTTGGTTTGAGTTTCAAATGAAAGTTCTCCTTTTGAGAAAACATAAGTCATTTTGTAGGCGCTGTGGAAATCTTGAATAAGGCAGAGCCCATAGTAAAACTTGTATGAGTGTAATTCAGGGTCCTCAACTTCCCCTTATGGGGTAAACCTTGAGATCTAGCCCAAGAATGCAATGGTGAAGTATGTATTTATGTTATGTAATGCCTGTATATCCTCTTTCGGGAGAAAACACAAGGGATCATTTTACAAGTCATCTAATCACGGTAAGTTCTGAGAAGTTACTGCTACATTAGTGCAGGGATCGCCTTAATAAGACAATCTGACAAGTAATCAATCGAAACAAATTGGTAGCATTCAGCACAAAATTGGTTTTGACATAACCATTTGATCAAAACTTAAATCTAATTTGGAGGATAGCGAACATAACTAAAAAACACTCTATGGTATCTGGTAAAAATGACTACAATAAGGAAGGAAAACTTTCCTCTTTTCCCTTAAAGATGTATACATCAGCACGGTGGCACTGACCAGGTCAGGATCAGCGCTGAATCGCTCTTCAATGTGGTGGTCCAGGTTGTGGCCTTGTTGACGTTTCTCTAATTTTTGAAGGACATGATTGCTCTTCTTTGTCTCTTCATTGGCAGCTTCACCCTCCTCTGCCTCCTTGGTAGCAGCAGCAGCTTCTTGCGACAAATATCAACACCCTAGTGCTGTAAATACTGCTGCTTAAAGGGTGTGGCATCAACCTGAACAATTACACTCTTCACCAAAGTCTCAAGTCCTAAACAACTCATTGTTTTGTCTGAGGCATTGTAAACCATGTCGAGAATACAAGACTTGCGGGTCACAGCCACGAGTAATTGCCATTGTCAAGCCTCGGAGTCCTCCACTTCACATAACCTCCTCGAACCCTAACCCTCGTTATTGTTTTGTTGCTCAACAGCTTTGTATTGGCCGGTTGCCTTCCCAGCCCTTAATTTCGCTTCTTCCTCCACTTGCCATTTCCTCACTTGCACGTCTCTTCCTTTCACTTCATTCAAATTCACACATGATTTCATACCCAACCATATCCTGCATCGAAGGCAAAAGTGTGTCTTGTAGCATTTTGTGAATTTCGTCAAACTCTGGATGAATTCTGTCACCCACTAAAAACATGTGAGTTTTTCCGTTTACTTCTATCTGACTAAATCCTGGCACTTTCTTCACCATCTTTTCCTTCATTTTTTTCCTTACAGCGGCCAATTCCTCCCATTTGCCACCTGCAGCATAAATATTAGCCAAGAGTACATAACTTCCTGAGCTAGCCGACTCTAACTCAATCAGCTTCTCTCCCATGTGACTTGCCAATTCAATGTCCCCATGTAATTTGCAGGCTCCAAGAACTGCACCCAAAACAGGGCCATCCCTCTCAGATGAGGGCATTTGCAAAACTACCTCTGCAGCCTTGTTTACTAGACCAGCTCGGCCTAGAATGTCAATAAGACACGCATAATGCTCAGCCCTTGGTTGCACATCATAAACCCTACTCATGGAGTCAAAAATATTCTCCCCCTTCTTCACAAGGCCTGCATGGGCACAAGCTGATAAGACTCCTACAAATGTAATTGCATCTGGCCTTGTTCCCGATTTTAGCATGCGAGCAAATATATGCAATGCGTGGCTACCACATCCATGATTTGCATATGCTAATATCATAGCCGTCCATGATACAACATCCTTCGCATAAATATTTTCAAAAGTAAGACAAGCCGAACTAATGTCCCCACACTTCGAATACATAGTAACAAGAGCATTTGCAAATGAAATTTCATGGTCAAAACCAAGGTTTATAGCAAGTGAATGAGCTTCCATTATCTCCAACAAACCTCCACATGAAGTTAATGCACTAGTCAAAGTGGACTCAGTCGGACTCAAACCAAACCGTCGCATGAGAATTAATTGCTTCAACGCTTCGTTAGGAGGCCCATTTTTTGCATATCCATCAATCAACGCATTCCAAGTAACCGTATTCCTCTCTGCCATCACATTAAAAAGATGCCTCGCTTCAACCATGAGGCCGTCATCAGCATATGCTGTGATCATTGCATTCCATGCTACAATGTCCTTTCTAGGCATCTGGTCAAAGTACGCTCTAGCATGTCTAGTCCATCCATTTTTCGCCAACCCCGTCACCATACTAGTCCAAGAAACCTCATTCCTATCAGCCATCAAATTGAAAAGCCCAATGGCCTCGGTCACTTTTCCATTATCCAAGTATGCGGAAAGCATTATATTCCACGAGTAGAGGTTCCTTTGTGGCATCCCATCAAAAATCCTCCGTGCCTCATCAAGCTGGCCATTCTCAACATAGGATTTTACCATTGCTGTCCAAGCAACGACATTTTTCTCTGGCATATGGTGAAAAGCATCCCTTGCTTGATCAATAAAGCCATTTCGAGAAAAACCCATCAAAAGTATAGTCCAAGAAACCACATTTTTGGTGGGCATTTGATCAAAAAGCATTGCGGCTTCATAAACTCTACCCATCCTAAAATACCCAGAAATCAAAGAATTCCAAGCATAGACATTCTTATAACTCATATAATCAAAAACCTTTCTAGCCTCTTCCATTCTACCGACTTTAGCATACCCATCAATCATTGCAGCTTCTGCAACATTGTTTTTCTGGGGCATTGATTTGAAGAGAGTTTCTGCTTTAAGAAAGTCATTGTTCTTTAAATAAAGGTCGATCATTGAAGAGTAGGAAAAAGAGTCCCTTTGAGGCATTTTATCGAACAATTCGCGGGCTTCATGAATTTTTCCTTGTCGGCCCAGACAGAGGATTTTCGAGTTGATGTTATAGATGAGAGAAGGTACTGAATTTCTGGGGTTTGAATCTCTTCTGACATAGGGTTTTGTGCTTGTTGTAAATGAACAGTGTAGATAAAGACGGCAAATTAGTGTGTTGGTAAACCTCATAACAATCAGAACTAAGATTCGGAGATAAATTCAAGATTAAAATACTCGAATCAACGTCATACTCCATAACTCGGAATTCATAACCAGCACAGAGAGAGAGAGAGAGAGGGAGAGAGAGAGAGAGGCGTCCGTCTTCAATTGTTTGAACTCGTTTTGAATGGATGCATTATATTCATGGGCCTCGATCCAAACCCAGAAAATGGAGACAAAGCTGGACCAGCCCGAATATCAAAAGGGTAAAGTATGAACGAATAGAACCCAACTTTGAATTGGGCCGGTTCCAATTGATCTATGGGTTGTTTAGATAAGAAATTTTAGGACCCATGGATGACCCATGGGTAAATTAAACCCATTTAAAAACCATATCAAATTTTTTACCACTAAATTAATGTGTTTACTCTTAGATAAATATAATATATTTGATTTTTTTAGAGAGAAAATAGAAAAATAATATATTTTGAAGAAAAATCTAAAATAACTTGATTTTTTAAAAAAGAAGAATAATACATTTATTTTTTTAAGAGAGCAATAGCTTGAAGATTAACTTATTTAGAAAGAGAAAATATAAATTAAATCATTTTTAAGACAGAAAATTAATGTTTTTATTTTATAGAAAGAGAAACTCAAATTTTATATTTTTTTAGAAGAAAAAACTTTAGACCAATACATTTAAAAGGGGAAAATATAATTCAAATTAACTTTTTAAAAAAGAAAACTAATGTGTTTATACAAAGAGAAATTAAATACGATTCTTTTTTAGTGAGAAATTTTTTTTTAAAAAAAATGTTTAGATAGAAAAATCTGAATTAAATTATTTTTATTAATAGATTAATTTTTTTAATTTAAAGAAAAAGAATCAAATTTAAATTGATATTTTTAAGAAAGAGAAAAACCAATGTAATTAGTTTTAAAGAAAAGTGAATCAAAATCAAATTGATTTTTTATAACAGTAAAATATATTTAGTGTTAGGAGGAGAACCGGAATTAGGCTTACCTCGCAGAGAGAAAAAGGAAACTTGTCCTGAGGTGACGAGTAGGAGTGGAGAACGGGCAGATAGCCCCTTTCAAAATTTTTCCTCGCATTTGTTTACATATGGTTGATGAGTACGTAGAAACAATCATTCTACAAAATGGTTTGTAATTCTACTTGAATTTTTGAAAACCCTTTACATAGTATTTTTCTTTCCTAAATACACTAAACCAAGTTTTTCTTACCTAAACCCTTTGCATTTCATTTATTAAACATGGTAAAAGTTTTTGCCTAGGATAGCACCAGGGAAGTTCATATATACTCAGGGTAATCACTCTGCCCTTCCTGGGGTGACCTAAAATTAGTATAGGTCTCAGTAAATTGAAAAATAAAAAATAAAAAACAAAGAAATAAAAGGAGTTGTTTCAATCAAAACCAATGTGTGAAAAAATGGTAAAGACTACGGTGACCAATCTGCCTGACAATTGGCTCCTTTGCTATATGAGGGGCCAACGTTTTACAGAGGTTTGTGGAGATGTCTGAGTACATTTTTTTTTGGTCCCTCACCCTGGTATCTGAAGTTTTGCTCCGATTAATTCAGATCGACCTAACTGTCAGGTCTCGTATAGAGAGGGAGATCTCCCAAATTAGTTTTTTCTGTTTCCAAGAAAGGTCAAATTCAAATACTTGATTAAGAAACACAAAACCCTTTTCATTACGCCGACTGCCCTTTGGTCATGTTGAGTACATTGTTGATGAACTAGTGAACTAGAACGCATCAAAGTGTTTGAAAGCTCGCAGTCAGCCTTCCCAGAAACAAGGGCCATTAAAGCGAAAGTGAGAGGTAACAGCGAGGGACAACAGAGATACCGTTGCAAATTGGACAACCTTGGACGAAGTTCATGCTCATTGTGTAATTCTCAAGGTAATGCACAGGGCTCGTGGGACCACCAAATAGTTGACTTACGATTTTTTTTTTTTTTTTTTTTTTTGGGTGCAAACCGGGACTCAAATCTCAACCTATCATATAGGAAGGGGAAATGTGCCACTTAAGCTAAACATCATTTGGTTTTCAGAATTTAAAAATAAAAAAAATTATGTTGGAAGAGTTTTTTTAAATTGGGTTCTGAAAACCAAATTAATCAAAATATAAGCTTAAATATCACATATTCATGAAAATATATAATATTCATTAGTTCCTATATAGAAAATTTACTTAGAAATTTTTCTGATAATCGTTTTCAAAAATTTCGACTAAAATTGTCATAAATTAAAAATTTTTTAAATGACCACTAAGCGTCAAATAATAATCAGAATGGCTTTAGAACTACATGAAAACTTCAAATATAGATAAATCATATCTTATAGAGCCAAATCAGGAATTTCTATAAAAGTTACTCGAAAACCCTAATTTGGGACAAAAGTTGTACGGTAAGGCTAAACGCCCTCGTTTTGATGTGGGGTCAATTTAATTAGACCTATTACGAGAATTTGGGTCTACTGTGAAATTTTCAGAATTTTCGGAATCAAAATAAATTTTATAAGTCAAGGGAATTGAAATTTCTAAGAAAAGAGCTCGTGGGCATATATGAAGTGAAGAGCTCAAAGGGATTTTTCTGGAGTACGATTCTACAATTCGTAGGTTTCGACAGCCCAAAATTGTTCAGTATTTTTTGAAATACTTTATATTTATCAAATGCTTCAATTTATATTTAGCTAAAAACTATATTCATACTTACATTAATTTATTTAATAAATGATAAATTTAAAATTTTAAAATTTTAAAATTATGACAGACAAAAGAAAAAATTTTAATCAAATAAATACATGTATTATATTTTTTGTATAATATAAATTAATGAAATAAAATATTTTTAATATAATATAGATAAAATTGAATTTTTATCCAGAAAATAAAAAGAGAAAAGTGATATTTTTATCCCATATTGAATAGATAGAAAGAAAACAGAAATAGTGGAATATATAAATGAAAAGAAAAAAAAATAAATGTTAAAAATCAAACTTCAAAGGTCCAGCCTTGGGCCCAAGGTGAACCTTGGGTGTAAGGTCGGCCAAGATTTAGCCTTTAGTCAACCAAAGGCAGTCTTTACTCTACCAAAACCCGAGTTTTAGTTGACCAAAGGTAATCTTTAGTCCACTAAGGTGTGGCCCTTCTTTAAGTGGTTAATTTTTTATAAATAAAAAATATTTTAAAATTTCTAAAATAATTATAAAATTGTAAAATTATATTTAACATTATTATAAATGTAAAAAAATAAATAATAATTTAATTAAAAAATTTTATGATTATATTAAAAATATCAAAAATATTTATAAAATTTTATTATGGAAAATATTTTTTAAATAAAAATAAAAATATTAAAATATCATAATATTACTATTATAAGAAAAAGTATATATGTTGTACTTAAAAAAAATAGACTAAGGCATTACGAAGGCAACCCTGCGTTGACGAAAGATACGACATTTGTCGACCAAGGTTGACATTTTGGTCAATGAAAAGCGGTATTTTCGTTGACTAAGGGTGCAATTTCATTCGACAAAATCCGTATTTTCGTCGATTAAGGATGCAACTTTAGTCGACGAAATCTAAACTTTTGTCGACTAGGATAGTTAGGTCATAGTTTTGTGTCAGGCTTGCCCTTGAATATAAAGGTATAATATTACATTAAAGAAAAAATAAAAAATATTTTTCATAACCTTGAATACATGTATATCTATATAATATTATTATATATATTAAACCCAAAATATGATTTGAATATCTTTTATTTTAATTTAAAACACCAAATAAATTAATATTTATATTCTCAAATCGAATACCAATTTTTAATATCTATTTATTTTTTATTACATAATATAGTTTGATAATATTTTATTATAATTGAAAGTATACATAAACAATAAACAATAATGACGTACATAATATTGTATAGTTATTTATATAACATTATATATGTTATAAAAAAATGAAATTCAAATATATATTTTTTTCAATTTTAACAGGTTCAAATAAATTAATATTTTTGATAATATTTTATTATGATTGTAAAAATAAAAAGTTTAAGAACTCAAATGAAAAAAGGGATCAAAATAGACAAGAATTTGGATAAAAAAATAAAAAAAAAAAAACAAAGACCCGAATTTTAAAAAATGTCCAAAAAAGAAAACCGGGCAAAAAATAATAAAAAGAGCAAGAATTCGAATTAAAAAAAGGACTAAAATGAAAAAAAATTGGGATCTCAAAAAAATGACCAGAATAAAAAAAAGGAAGGTTCTGAATAAAAAATAAAAAAAATGAAAGATTTAGGCAAAAAAAATCAGATAAAAAATAAATACAATAAAAAAGAAAGGATCTGAATGATAAAAAAATATAAAGAGGAAGGACCTTGGTCGAAAAGAGAAAAAAAATGTGAATAAAAAAATGACCCGAATGAAAGAAATATGTGATACAAAAAAAGATATAAAAAAATCTAAACAATGAAAAGAATGTACCACGTGGGAGGACAACCACTCACTCCCTTTTCATGTGGAGGACGACGAAATCCACATGGGATAGAGTTCACACACACACACACACATATTAATAGTTGTAAATTATAGTTTTTCAAACCATAGTTCTGTGATATCATTAGCAGTTGTTATGTGAAATCAAATATTAGAGTTCTGTAATATAGAGTTCTCTCATATAATTTTTCTGTGAAGTAAGATATCAAAGTTTTGTGATATAAAGTTCTGTGACAGTTTTATCACATTTAGTTGTATAATTGTGAAATTACAGTATTTTGATTATAACATCAAAACTACTTGCAGTTATCCTAAATCCATCTCCTCCAATCTTATGATCACATATTCAAATTTTTGTACAACAAAAAAACTATTTACGTTTTTAAGTCAATTAAATAATTTAAATTGTAAGTGTTGATCTGCTTTTAATTGATTTAAAAAACATCCTTTGATTTAAGAGCAATGTTAGTATTCAATTAAATCACATTATATAAGATTATGCCGATGGTTTCATAACTATCCAGTTTGTAATATCAATATTGACACCTACTTAATGACAAGTGTATGAAAAAGATTTTTGATATTGTATAGTGATAAGAATATCTTTCAAAATTTTTAAAATGTAAAAAATAACTATTTGTAAAAAAACAACTATTTAGATGTCTTTGTGGAAAGAGAGAGGATAACTCGGATAACGTATTTGGCAAGAAGGTAACTACAGACATTTGTTAAACATCACTAGGTTTTAAGTAGTAGGAATAGCCACAGTGTTTGAGCAGCAACCTCTCTGGAAAGATGATAGAAAGAAAATACAAATGCTTGTTGATATAAACTTTGAATCACACGAAAATTTCGTCTCCCATTATAGTTGGAAAGAAAAAAACGATTTAAAAAGAATTTTCATTATATATATTTAATAAATTTGGAAAAATGATAAGTTTCAATGAAATTAGTGATTTTGACGGACCAAAACTGCTAGTTTGGTCAAGAAATTTAGTAAATTTCGACTAAAACTCGTGTTTTGATTGATTAAACTTGTAACTTTTTTCAACCAATGTGCAACTAAGGCGCGACTTTGACAGAGAAAAATTATTGTATTTTAGTTTTGATTTTGATTGTTTCACTGTATTTTTATTTTGAATTTCATTGTTTTTTTATTTTGATTATAGAGGTAGTATTTTTTTGTATTATTATTGAAATGTATTATTGTGTACGGTAACCAATTCATGAACTTATGAACAATTTACATGTGATTCTCTATCATTTTTGTTTTCTTTTCTGCCGGCCATGATATGTAATGGATTATACTGGATCTATAAAATGATATAAGAGAGTTCAAAGAGTGTGACTTTGTGATTAAAAATAATAAATAAGAACAAATCTTTTAATACAACATAAGTTTAAATTATTATTTTTGAATTTAAAATATGATGGTATTACTCTAAACATGTATTAGGGATATTGGTATACAATAATAAAATTTTTAAATTTGACAAGTAATTTTTTAAAAAACTAATTATTGTCTTTTAAAATATAGATAAATTAGTTTAAAGATAAAATTCATGTATATAAAAAAAATGTGAATATTAAGAAAATGTCTTATTATTCTGTTAAATCAAAGTCGTCATAGTCAAATTATTTCGACAATAACTGTCACATAACATTTCCATATTTCTCATAAGAACTTATATTATAATGAAATATTATAAATCAAGAAAGAACTACTCTCACCTAATTTATTTGGATCATCCATTTAAATTTTAATTTCAATCTCAATTTCAATTCAAACAAAAAAAAGTTATCTTATTAATTCAGCATTTTGGATAATAATTTAGAATTCAACCATCAAAATTTTTTATCAAAATACAACAACAAATCCTTTAATTAAAATTTTCTTTTCAAATCTATTATCAATGCTGCAATTATCGATTAAAAATTTCTTAAATTTGTTAATTTTTCGTATAAAGATCATCTAAAAAAAATATCCCGAAAATCTTTTTTTTCCAACGAATCCATATTATGATAAATTGATAAGATTGTTTTATAATAACATAAAAATATATAAAATGAGCAAGAAAGAAAAAAAAATGATATCACTATAAAACCGTAAGTATAGATGCATATTTTAGAGTTATCTTGGAGGTAAAGAAATTGTGTTTTCATATAATATCATCTATAAAATGAGTTATAAAAAATGGATACATTATATTCAGTGCAAAGAACTCTTAAAAACTCATCTTATAAAAGATGTTAGGGTAGTTTTTAACAATCTCCAACTTATAACGGTTAAATATAATGTTACATCCCATGACATGCACGAAATACTGCTCCATCACATAATCGTATATTATCTGAGATCTAAAATGTATAAAATTGATATAATCACCAAAGAAAATTACCGGCTAATGGTTTGCTTGATACAAAAATAAAAATCTAAATTTTCACTATTTAAATCTTTTACATATGATGGAAATCAAAAAATCTAGAGAAGAAAATCTTTCATATATTCATTTGATTTCAAAATTCGTTGTGAGCCACACAATAAATTTTGTTGAAAAAATAGCAACCAAATCCAATCTTAATTTTGGTATCAGAGGACATTCTATATGTGTAAACTTTCAAAATCTTGAAATCAGTTTTCCCATCTTTATCTATACAAATTTCTCATCAATCATCGAATTTAGTTTTTTTACAAATGGACTCCAAAGATAAGACACACGAAGAATTATAACAAAAATTTGTTTAAATTTATAATAAGCAATTTTGTTTGGAAAAAAAAGTTGTAAAAATGAAAATGAAGTTCAATATATTCAACAATAAGAATTCTATGAACATGAAATAATAATATACGACCAGCTATATCGGCTGAACTATCCTTGTGTTTTTCTTTGAAAATTCTTAACAGTTTTAACCATTTGTGGTTATCAAATTCAATTTATTCAAATAAACTCAAAAGTGTTTAAATAGTTAAGTTTTTATTTTGTTCGATTAGTTCAAATAAACTCTGAATTGAACTGTTTGTGTAGTTAAGTTTTTTATTGTATTTGGTGACTTTGATGACTATGTAATACATTTTGTAATACTATATTTATGATTATATTGTTTTTATCGTATTTACTGAGTATATTAATATTTTATAAATAGATAAATAGTGAATATATTGTGGATATAAATAGCACACGAAAAGTTAAATATCATAAATTAAATGAGATTATTTTGAATTTATCATTGAGACGTATGGGTAATGAACAATTAGTATTTTATTAAGTTTTGTCAAACATGAATTCGATTGGGAATTGAATTTTGTACGGATAATCAGTAAAACTAAGTTGATGAAAATGATAGAAAGAAACAATTGTCGTTTCAAAGAAACAATTGTCGTTTCTAAGAAACAAATGATAGAATTCATTCTTAACCATAAAACATGGAATAAGAAAATATGGAATAAAATATTATGTGATTATGTACATGTTTCAAGACGTCAAGTCCACAATAATGTTTTGATTGAGAGTGAAAATAATTGAATTTTTTGTCGGATTGTAATAAAAAGGTAACATGCATATATGTTCCAAGATTGGTTTGTTGGAGTCAAAAAAATAATATGACAAATAATTTTTTAAAAGCTATTTGTTGTTTTTAATTGTCTACTTCAGTCATAATAGTAGACTACACACAGATTAATACAATCCTTTTTCCACAGAAGACTGGTTCCTTCATAGACGAAGGTTCCTGCCTTCGTCGACGAAGGCCAGATCCTTCATCAACGAAGGCCAGATCATTCATCGATAAAAAATGCCTCCTTTGTTGATTAAGGTGGGCAAAAATGTAAATGAAAAACTTAATTTGGGGTGTGTGAAAAAATACAGATTTTAATTTTAATTTTGCATTTATTCTAGCAGTATAGAGTTTTTCATAATTTAATTGAATTGTGTTTGATGATTAAAAAATAATAGAAATAATAAAGTTATTAGAAAAAAATTTATATTTTTTTAAAGAAATATATATATTCTGATTTTTGTGAACTATGATAATATTTGATTTAATAATTTAGACAAAATGTTAATTTTAAATTTTGAAAACTAATTTATAAGATAGGAAAGAAAAAATAATATAATATAATATAATTTAAAATCATAGAGAACAAAAAATAATTAAATAATAAAAAAATCACGAAAAATATCTACATTATTTAGAAAGAGATGACTGTAAAACATCAAATATACAACAATACAAAATAAAAACATGTCTTGTCAACAAAAGCTGAAGTCGATTAAGGTGGACGAAAATGTAAGTGGAACATATGAATGAATAGTTGGGAACGTGACTTTTATGTAATTTGTATATATATAACACATTAATTATAAATTTTTTAAAATTTGAATCGGTTCGGTTTTAAATCTTCTTAAATATTATTTTTAAACTATCAATAAAAATTTGTCACAAAAAAATTAATTTTTTTCCTTTTCTAGATAAAATATGTCTAAAACCACACATTTCCACATTCACACACCTATTTTAAATAATATTTGTGGAGATATGTGAATGTGGAGATATGTGAATGTGAAAATATGTGATTTTAGAAATATTTTGTCTAAAAGAACGAAAAAAATTAATTTTTATGTAACAAATTTTCATTGGTTATTTAAAAATAATATTTGATAACTTTTAAAATTGAACCGATTTAAATTTCGTAAGATTTATAATTAATTTATTATATATACACAAATTACATAAAACTCACTCC
This sequence comes from Dillenia suffruticosa, assembly GCA_033439265.1. Classification (NCBI taxonomy): domain Eukaryota; kingdom Viridiplantae; phylum Streptophyta; class Magnoliopsida; order Dilleniales; family Dilleniaceae; genus Dillenia; species Dillenia suffruticosa. Next base: position 17,704,899 of record JAVTVX010000001.1, read on the forward strand.
TCCAAATCACTTACATATCCACCTTAGTCGACAGACTTTTCAACCTTCGTCGACAAAACTTTTTTTTTTGTATTGTTATATATTTGGTGTGTTACAACTCTTTCTCTAAATAATGCAAATATCTTTCTAGATTTTTTTATTATTTAATTATTTTTTTGTTCTCTATACTTTTAAACTCATTCTAATTTTATATTATATTATTTTATTTTATTTTCTCTTTTCTCTCTTGTAAATTAGTTTCCAAAATTTAAAATTAAGATTTTATCTAAATTATTGAGCCAAATATTGTCATAGCTCTTAAGAATCAGAATATATATATTTTTTCAAAAGAATATAAAAATTTTTCTAGTAACTTTATTATAATTTGTTTGTAATCATCAAACACGATTTAAATAAATTATGAAAAATTTTATGATTTTAGAATAAATATAAAATTAAAATTAAAATTTATATTTCATCGTATACCCCAAACTAAGTTTCTCGTTTACATTTTTGGCTATCTTAGTCGATGAAAGATCCAACATTCGTCAACGAAGGCTAGAACCTTCATCGACGAAGGAACCAACCTTCTGTAAAAGAATGATGGTATCAATTTATATGTAGTCTTCACTATTCTGATTAAATTGAACAATTAAAAATAACAATTAACCTTCCAAATAATTATTTGTCATATTACTTTTTTGACTCAAACCAAGCTTGGAATATATAACCATGTTACTTTTTTTTACTACAATTTGACAAAAAACTCAATTATTTTCACACTTGCAACCAAAACACTATTATGGATTTGTCATCTTTAACCATGTACATAATCATATAATCACAAAATGTTTTATTCCATATTTTACGATTAAAAATGAATTTTGTCATTTGTCTCTCATGACCACAATTGTTTCCTTTCATCATTTTTATCAACCTAACTTTACTAACATCCATACAAAATTTAATCTCCAATTGAATTCATATATTCGACAAAATTTGATAAAATACTAACCGTCCATTACTCAAACGTCTAAATAATGAACTCAAGAAAATCACACTATATTTAACTTTTCATGTGCTTTATTTATATCGATAATATATTAACTATTTATCTATTTATAGAATATTAATATACTTAATAAATACGATAAAAACTATATAATAAAAAACATAACATTATAAAATATATCACATAGTTATCAAAGTCACAAAATACAACAAAAAAAAACTTAACTATATAAACAATTCAATTTATAATTTATTTGAACCAATCAAACAAAATAAAAACTTAACCATTCAAGCACTTTTGAATTTATTTAAACAAATTGAATTAGATAACCACATATTGTTAAAACTGATAAGGATTGTCAAATGAAAGTACAAAAATAGTTCCGTTGGTGTAGCTGGTCGTACATTGCTATTTCATGTACGTAGAATTCCTATCGTCAAATATATTGAATTTCTCTTCCATTTTTGCAACTCTTGTTTTCAAACGAGATAAGTCATTATAAATTTTAACAAATTCCTATTGTAATTTGTCGTGTGTCTCATCTGTGAAGTCCATTTACGAAAGGATTAAATTCGATAATCGATGAGAAATTTGTACAGATAAAGATAGGGAAACTTAAGTTATTTCAAGATTTTCAAAGTTTGTACATACAGACAGTTCTCTGATATCAAACTTAAGATTGTATTCGGTGGCTATTTCTCCAAACGTATTCACTGTATAGCTCACAACGAAATTTGAAATCAAAGGAGCATATGGAAGATTTTCTTCGCTCGATATTTTGATTTCCATTATATGTAAAGGAATTAAATAGTAAAAATCTGAATTTTTATTTTGGGTCAAGCAAATTATCGACTAATAATCTTCTCCGGTAATTATGTCAGTTTTATACATTTTAAATATCAAATAATGCACGATTATGTAATGGAACAGTATTTTATACATGTCATGGAATACAAACTTATATTTAACCGTTTTAAGTTGGGGAGTTTTAAAAACTACCCTAATATCTTTTATGAGATGAGTATTTAAGAGTTCACACTGAGTATAATGTATCTATTTTTTATGACTCATTTTACAAATGATATCAAGTAAAAGTACGATTTCTTTATCTCCAAAATAACTCTAAAATATATATCTATACTTGCGATTTTGTATTGTAATATTATTTTTTCCCTCTTCTTTGCTCCTTTTATATATTTCTATATTATTGTAAACAATTTCATCAACCTATCATAATATGGATTCGTTGAAAAAAAAGATTTTCGACACATCCTTTTTAGTTGATTTTTATATAAAAAGTTAACAAATTCAAAAAAATTTTAAACGATAAAGATAACAAATTTAAAAAGAAAATTTTGATTAAAAAACTTACTGTGGTATTTTAATGAAAAATCTTGATGGTTGAACTCTGAACTGTTATCTGCCATGCTAAATTGACAAGATAACTTTTTTTTGTTTGAATTGAAATTGAGATTAAAATTAAAATTTATATGAATTGATCCAAATAAGTTAGGTGAAAATTATTTTTTCATGATCCGTTTTATAATATTTTATTATTATATAAGTTTTTATAAGAAATGTGGATAACTTAAGTGACAGCAATTGTCAAAATAATTTGACTATAATGATTGTGATTTAACAAAACAATAAGTCATTTTTTTAATGTTCATATTTTTCTTTTTTGATATATATGAACTTTATGTTTAAACTAATATATTTATCTTCCAAAAAACAACAATTAGCTTTTCAAAGAATTATTTGTCAAATTTAAAAATTTTGTTACTATATACCAAAGCCACTTATACATGTTTAGGATGATACCATCATATTGTCTTAAATTCAAAAATAATAATTTAAACTTATATTGTATTAAAAGATTTATTTTTATTTATTACTTCTAATCACAAAATCACTCTCTGAACTCTATTACATCATACTATAGATCCAGTATGAATCCATTGCATATATGTTAGATCTTTTGACCAGTAGAAAAGAAAACAAAAATGATAGAGAATCACATGTGACTTGTTCATAGGTTCATGAATTAACTACTGTTCATAATAATGGATTTCAATAACAATACAGAAAAAAAGCACCGACACTACAATCAAAATAAAAAACAATGAAATTCAAAACAAAGATATAGTGAAACAATCAAAATCAAAACTAAAATACAATTATTTTTATCCGCCTCAGTTATACCTTGGTTGAAAAAAGTTATAAGTTTCATCCACCAAAACACAAATTTTAATCAAAACTTACAAATTTTTTTGACCAAAGCAGTAGATTTGGTCCGTCAAAATTACTAATTTCGTTAAATTTGGTCATTTTTTTAAATTTATTAAATATACATAATAAATATCCTTGTCAAACCATCATCTTTCCAACAATAATGGGAGGCAAAATCTTAGTGTATTTCAAAACTTATATCAACAACTACTTGTATTTTTTTCCTATCATTCTTCCAATGAGTTTGTTGTTCAAGCACTACGACTGTTTTTACTACTAAAATCCTAATGAGCTTTTACAAAAATATTTTTAGTTGTCTTCTCGCCAAATACATTACCACGATTACCCTTCCTATATTCCACAAAGACATGAATTGTTTTTTACAAACGGTTGTTTTTTACATTTTAGGAGTTTTAAAGGATATTCTGATCATTATAAAATATCAAAAACTCTTTCCATACACTTGTCATTAAGCAAATGCTAGTATCGACATTACAAACTAAATAGTCATGAAACCATTAGCATATATGATATGATCTAAGTGAATACTAACATTACTCTTAGTTCAAAGCAATTCTTTAAATCAATTGAAAATATATCAACACTTTTAAATTAAATTATTTAATTGACTTATAACTGCAAATAGTTTTAATATTCTAATAAAAATATTGTGATTTCACAATCATACAACTATGATTTCGCAGTTACAAAATTATGATAAAACTATATCACAAAACTCTGATTTCTGATTTCGCAGAAAATTTGTATCACAGAACTGTCACAAAACTCTGATATTTGATTTCGTAGAACAACTGGTAATAATATCACATAACTATGATTCGCAAAATTGTAATTTACAACCATTAACATATATATAAATGTGGTGAGTCATTTCTCACGTAGATTTCATCATCCTTCACATGAAAAAGAGAGTGGATTATTATCCTTCCACATGGCACACCCTTCCCCTTGTTTAGATTTTTTTATACCTTACTTTATATCCCAGATTTTTTTCATTTGGGTGTTTTTATTTTTTATCCAAATCTTTACCTTTTTTACCCCCTTTTTTAATTCAAATTCTTTATCTTTTTATTTTTTTCAATCATAACAAAGTATTATCAAAAATATTAATTTATTTGGATATATTAAATTCAAAAAAAATAAGATATTTGAATCTCATTTTTTATAACATATATAATGTTATATAAATGACTATACAAACATTATATATGTCATTATTGTTTATGTACACTTTTAATCATAATAAAAGATTTTGCATTCGATATATTAATTTATTTAGATGTATTAAATTGGAAAAAAAAATACTTAAATCTCATTTTTTATAACATATATAATGTTATATAAATGACCAATAAAATCAAATTGTACACAATCATTATGTACGTCATTATTATTTATGTACACTTTCAATCAAATAAAATATTATCAAACTATATCATGTAACAAAAAATAAATAGATATAAAAAATTTGACATTCGATTTGAGAATATAACTATTAATTTATTTGAATATCTTAATCTGAAAAAAATGATATTCAAGTCTCGTTTTTGGCATAATATATATAATAATGTTATATGGATATACACGTAGCTAACACTACGAAAAATATTTTTTATTTTTTCTTTAATGTAATATCGCACCCTTAACTCCAAGAGCAAGCCTGACCTAAGACTAAGACACAATATTCGTGACTGACAAAATTTTAGATTTCGTCAACTAAAGTTACACCTTTAGCCGACGAAAGTACCGGTCTTCGTCGACCAAAGTGGCAACCATGTCGTACCCTTCATCAACATAGAGTTGCCTTAGTTTTTTTTTTATGTACAACAATATACTTTTTCTTATAATATTAATATTATGATATTCTAATATTTTTATTTTTATTCAAAAAATATTTTTTATAATAAAATTTTATAAATATTTTTTATATTTTTAATATAATCATAAAATTTTTCAATCAACTTATTATTTATTTTGCATAGTATTATAATATGATACTTTTAATTTTTTTAATCAAAAGTGTTTTCAAATTTTTTTTACTTGATATTTCTATAATTATAAAATTTATAGTATTATAATATTATAGAATTTTTACCATACATCTTTTATTTCAAATCTTTTTAATAAATTTTTAAAATTTTATAATTATACTAAAAATATCAAAAATATTTGAAATAAATAATGTGTATAGTAAAAATACTATAATATTACAATATTATAAAAATTATAATTATAAAAATATTAAATTAAAAAATATTTGAAAATAATATTATTTTTTAAAAATTACTTATTATAATGATAATTTTATTACAAAATTTTACAATTATACAAAAAATACTATAAGTATATATTATATAGATGATTTTATACTATAATATTATAATACTATTAAATTTATAATTATAAAAATACTAAGTAAAAAATATTTTACAAATATTTTAAAATATCATATTATAATATTATATAATATAGATAATTATTTTAAAAAATAGTAACTATATGCAAATGATAATTTTTTTATAAAATTTTACAATTATAATTATATTAAATATAATTTTACAATTTTATAATTATCTTAAAATTCTTATAATTATTTTTTATTAAAAAAAATTAATCACTTTAGTTGATGAAAGGTCACGCCTTAGTCGACTAAAGACTGCCTTTAATTGACTAAGGCTTGGACCTTGGTCGACTAAAGGTCATGCCAAGGCTGACCGTAGACCCAAGGTTCGCCTTAGGCCTCACGACTTGGTCTTTGCAAGTTTGATTTTTAACGTTCATTTCATTTTCTCTTCATTTATATATCTCACTCTTTCTATTTTCTTTATATCATTTCAATGTGAGAAAAAAATGTTACCTCTCTCTCTTTATTTTTTGGATAAAAATACACTTTTATCTATATTGTACTAAAAATATTTTAACATTTCATTAACTTATATTATACAAAAAATATAATACATGTACTTATTTGATTAAAAATTTTTCCTTTACTTGTCATAATTTTAAAATTTTAAAATTTTAAAATTTTTAATTTATCACTTATTAAATAAATTAATGCAAGTGTGCACATAGTTTCTATCCAAATATAAATTGAAGTGTTTGATAAATATAACAAATATTTCAAAAAAAATACCATTCAATACAAATCAAACCTTTATTGTTATTTATTGTAAATAAACATAATTTTTTAAACAAATTTCAATATTTTAATCTTATAAATTTAAATTTAAATTAGCATTTAAATAATTTTTTTTACAATTATGTATATATAATTTACAATTATGCATATATAAAAATATAACTAGAAGATATTTTAATTACAAGAGAATACCCATACATCTTAGTGCAAAATATTTTTACCAACAAGAAAGTATTATAAAGAAAATATTTGTGCATATATAAAAATGCTTGAATATTAAAATACTATAAAAATTTAAATTTTAATTATCAAAATACTAAGTGAAATAAATATTTTACAAATATTTTTAGATTAAGATCAAATTGAGGTCTCCTTGGTCAACCTGTTGTACTTCTTCTAATAATTTTATCATTTTATAATAATAATACTATGGTATATTGTAATATAATAATTTTTTATATTGTTATATTATAAAAATATTTTAAAAAATACAAAATAAATAATAATGTATGCAAAATAAATGTTAACTTTATTATAAAATTTTATCATTATACAAAAAATATTAAAAATATAATACATGAAAAATTTTTCCTTCATTTTTCCAAGTCATAATTTTGAAATATTGAAATATTTTTTATTTTAAATTTATCGCTGACCAAATAAATTAATACTTAGTCTGCACATGCGGTGTACTCATTCATGCGGTGTACTCATCCTAGTATAGAAATAGTTATATTGATGGAAGCTTAGCTTATATAATATATCCCTCCATTTTCATTCTGACCAGGTTTCTTTCAATAAAAACACTAGTGAGGTGATGATTAGAAAACACACCCACACACACACACTCTCCAAGTGCCCTTTATAGTATCATAAAACAGTATCAACTAAATCTGACAAGAAACATAATCCTTTATGTAATACAGCAATACCTTTGCATATATCAGATTGTCATATTCTGACTTCTCCTTGTTAAATCCCCCACTCTGTGCTTAACACTTCTCAGCTTCCACTTTCCACCTGTCAAATGATTGTGTCTTCCGAGCAATTTCCTCCTATAAAGATCAATGAGATGTTACTTTTATTACCATGTAAACAAGTTTGACAGATGGCCAGGTTGTTAAGGGAGTTCCCTAATCAAGTAGCACGAACACATAAAACTAGCCAATCCTTTTCATCATTTTCCCCTGAAATGCAACGTAAAAAGCTGCAAGGTCTAACCTAATACAAAAGGTATCACACTAGCGCCTGGAAGTCAAATTGTTTAAAACCAATAAACATTATCACAGTTCAAATCAGAGCTTTTTTTCCCTCTTTTTTTTCTTTTTGTTGGGGGGGGGGGGGTTAGCAATGACCAAGCATCACAGTCCTATATAACAATAATTACCCCCTTTGCCACATGCACCGAATTAATATTTTGACAAACTTTTGGAGGGGGGCCCCAAAGAGGGAAAATGCTGGAAGTGTTTGAATCAAATAAAGTTAAATTGAGTACCTCAAGAAGAATATGTGATTTGGAACCTTTCAATGTGGCTAAATGTTTGGCAAGAACACTTCTTTAAACAGCATGACATCTAACAGCTTATAGATGTATATCTTGCTTAGCTATATTTTGCAAGCAAGACTAACAACATCTTCATCTGTGGTAATATTCCCAAATTGCATCCAGCACTACTACTATACATATTAATTGCATGACATCTAGTTTATTTTGATTCTTGCACGAAAGTAGGCACATATTAGCGGATCTCGGCTGCTTAGAAGCAATAAAGTTGTGAATGATCTTTAACATAGATTGAGTTCAAAACTAACAAAAATGGCAAATAGCCTTGGATTTTCTATTTTCTACAGAAATTTCTCAAACTTTCCAATTCATAGAGTTTCCTCGATGATGGCAACAACATGCATTTTTCTATGATTCATGTTGTCTATGATTAACCTCCGTCAATGATAGAAGTAATTAAAATTAGGTAATTGCTTCAAAATGTCCATCAAAGCTGATACACGAGAAAAATCTTACACTTAGTTGTATATTTGCTTCCATTAGGAAATCCAAGATTCCTGCAGTAGTTTTCTTATTATCAGGTGAAATCCAGCACTTCCATCGCAATTCTAGCCTGGTCCCTTCCTTCTCAAATGTCCATGATAGCTAATTCATGTCAAAATACCAAAGAAAAAGTAATGTAATCAGCACCAAAAGCAAGAGCACTGTCAGGAACAGGAATATATGTTGTGTTAATCAAACCAGACAAATCGATGATCTCAAATCACAAGTTGAAGAAGGGAAGACATATTATAACAGATAGCAAAACCAATCGGAATGTTAATATAGCCAACCAACCACATTCCTTAACGCATATAAACTTCAATGAAAACACAAACCCCTGTTTTTATTTTCCTTGCACACTAATGAATCACATTTGAACTTCAATGATGACACAAACCCCATCTAAACTACAATGAATCACTTGACTCAAAAAGAGAAACAATACTACATTTTGTTACATGGGTTTTCAGAGCTAATTTAATGCATACTAGTTTTACCTTTACACAACTTAAGATGTAATTTAGTTCCTATGTCTGTTAAATGTCCATGACATAGACCTGAGCATTGGCAAGGCAGCCTCCTCCACGACAGGTTTGTGCATAGTATTTTAGAACTGATTGATTAAATGGGTCTGGCCCAACTTGAGATTGTTTGATTGCCTTGGGATTTCTACCTTTTCAAAAGTCTGGCCGGGCCCAAAAATTGTTCAACAGATCGGGGCCGGCACCACAATCAGAACAGCATTAAGCACAATGATCAGAGGATAATGATAATGCCTATCACCGTTAGGGAAAATGAGCCTTGGTGGTGCTAGATTTCACGTTTTCTTCACCTTTTTCTATGATAGAAAATCTTTCTCCTCATTTTCCTCAACTAAAAAATTCTCAAATGGTGACAATTTACTAGTGAGATATACATCAACCTACGATTAGACATGACAAGTTCAAATTCAAAAAACTAGTTCTTTTCCCTCTTTTATGCCCACTTTCATAATTGATTTAAGGAAACGCTATCAGAGGAATACATCAAGATAAGAGAAAAAGAAAGAAGAAAGAAGTAAAGAAAGATCTACCCGTTGGAGCGATCAATTTCCAATTTAAAATGATTTCACAAAAATACAAACCAACAATCAAACATAAAGATTCAAAGACCTTTAAAATCGGTAGCTCTTTTAAGCTATTCCTGCATATGTAAAATCTTAAAGATTCAAATTGTTGTTCTCCCTAACGATGGAATTCCAGTCTTAGCGTAAGCATATATGTATATCTACCATGTCTTGTTGAAACATCACGATTAATAAGAATCTTCAACAATAATTCAATAAAGCCCCACGAAACTGCCATAGAAATGAAATCCAGCTGGAAACATCTTTTAACCTTAGGGTTAGTTAATTATAGCCCAATTAAAAACAAAGCTCAAAATGGAAGGAGACACGTACTCTCTTATTGCCATTTCCAGAATCCTCGAATTTGTAAACCGAACCAGGCTGCTGAAACCCTAAGTAGTGTTCTGCGAAATCGATGTAATCGGAAACTGGATGATCCCACTGGCTTGCCCTCTCTCTAACTTCATCCTCCGACGCTGTAAGAGCAACAATGGCTGAATTTGAGAAAACACATCGAGAGAGAGAGAGAGAGAGAGAGTACCATTGCAGATCCAAGCGTTGAGGGCGTCAGTGATGGAGAGGTTGAAGTGAGTGGGAAACCATGTGCCTTTGATGAAGATGATTTCGTCTTCCGTTTGATCGGTGGAGGAGAGTTTGAGGCATGTGTGTCTAGTTGAGTCCGTTGTAGAGAGAGAAAGAGAGAGATTCCTGGTCTTCCCACGTTTTTGCCTACGGAGCGAACGGAGAAAGGGTACCGCTGAAAAGACGACGAAGACCTGTTAAACGGTACCGTTCGTACCTCATTCCAATCCCCTTCCCCCCGGGCCCCACCTTCTTTTTTGTTTTTTTTATTTACAATGAAATACAACTAAACATATCCGAATTAAGAAATAAATGACGAAAATAAGAAGGATCTATCTCTTTTAATTACTAAATAAAACAAAAATAACTATTAACTATAAAAAAATATCAAAAATCAAATATGAATTTAATTAAATAATAAGTCATAATTTTTTGGGTTTTTTGTTCATAAATTCTAAAGCAAATCCATTTAATTTTAAATATTAAATAATTTGAATACCCCGTGGATCAAGTTCAATCGAACTAAAATGATTCATGAACTTGACTCGTGTGTTCCACCTACCCCATAAATTCTCATTTGCCCTCAATATTATACACATAATAATTATTAAAAAATAAATAAAAAATTCTTATCAAGGTGGAATCCAGAATCAGTCTCACGTTGCAACACACTCGTCACCCAGAAATGGCTAAATTGCCACCGTCAGTTTTGCGCTCAACACACTCGTAGACGTATTAAATTGGCAAATCTTTGAAAATCTGGCAATACAATTGCTCTCAAACTCTCTCACTCTCTTCAATCTCCTTCTTTTCTTTATCTGTTCTGTCCCTGCAATTCTAGCTTTCGGAGATGAAGATGACCAAACTAGGAAAACAATGGAGGATTTTTCGGGATACCCATCTCACGATTCTCACTCTTGCGACTCAAACCGCATGGTTTCTTCACTGTCAGATAATAAAGAAACTTTGCAGAAAGAGGTTATTGAATTTTTTTTTTTTTTTTTTTTTTTTTTGCTTTTGTGATCATATGAGCATCTAATTCTTGATGGGTTTTCGAAATTTTAAATTTTCTGATTTTGGAATTGTCATCTGGGTCTTTGTTTGGTTGTGTTTGAATTTGAGATTATTAAATTAGACTAATGCCAATTTCTAACATTAATAGTCCTCGCGGAAAGATTTATAGGATTAACTATTAAACTATAGTAATCCTGCTGGTGCAAATATTTGGTTGATGTACTTATTTTGATTTGATAAGGTATACTTATCAAAATCAAGTCAACTAAAGAAATTAAGATGAGGGAATATTAGGATACTGAGATAATAGGCTTGTACTACATTGGAATTATTTTGATTTCTAGTCATTGCAAAATAGCACATTCACATGATGTTTTAGCGTAACCAAGTCATCTCTTTAGTGCCCTTATGGTCTTCTCTTGGAATTTGCCTGGAAAAAATGGTTCCTTTTTTTTTTAACAAAATTAATGTTTCCTAGTTATAATTGGTAATAGACTTGACTGAATAAAAGTGAAGTGAGGATTTGGATGGCCAACTCGAAGAACTAGATGAGCTGATCAGTAACTAGGATATTGTACGCTGAGAAGGATGTATTGGCCCGAATGTATGTTTTTGAGACTTGTTGTGTTCTTTGGATAACCACATTATGATAAGGTTGTAATGTTGATTGAGGAGGACAAGAAACAGATTAATGCAAAAGGTGTATGCACCGATTCATCTTCAACCTTTTCTAACCTTGCATGAGCTTGCCATGCATTATCTGAAGGATGTTGATGTTTATAGGTTCTCTTATTTTAATTCCGAAGTCATGTATACTATCTTGGTACCTAAGCTGATAAATAGATATGGAAGTGCATGTCGTGTATTAGAATTTCTCTGATAATCCTTCATATATCTTGAGAAGTTGCTTTGACATATCTTTGGAAATAAACAATGTTGTTTCAAGATGTTGGACTTCTAGTAAGAACCTGTTGACTTGTCTTTGACATGCATTAGATATATAGAAATTGCTTTTACATCACAGATCAATTAAGGGTCCTAAGGAAGCAACTAGATGCATGTAACTGCAAATGAAATTAGGCTGATGCTAGTGTTCAACTGTCGGTCTTTCTCCCATTTCCATACTCCATGAAATGGCCTTTCGAAATGTCCATCTACTTTTGTGGATATCAAATTTTCCATGTTTAAGAAAAGGACTCCGTTGTCCTGCTTTTTATGTCGGTCCTGCTCATTTGGAATATTAGCCATCTGTGCCTCCATTGACATTCATGCTAGCACTGAAATATCACATACTTGTGGGCTTATTTATGACTTGCTTATCTTATCTTAGACCGAATAGCCAAACAGCTCTCAAATGGATTTCTCAAGAGCCAAGTGTCCTCCTTACCATGCTTTGAGCCAAAGCACCAACAATTTCACATCTGTGTCCTGGAGACATCTTGTTTTGCTTTACCCCTTCCTGTGTAGAAAGAAGCAGTTTCACTAGCTATATGCATAATGGAAATTATATTGATTGAAAATGTTTTGACCTACTTCTTTCTCTTTTCTTTTGATGATCTTTTATTGCAGATACATCAAGAACATAATGGCAATGTCTGGACTCACTGTAAGGGAAGATGATGTTGGTAACATATTTGGCCGATGGTTAGTTCATCTTCATGTATTTCAAATTTTGTCACTGCACATCTTACTCAGTAGCCCATTCCAAGATCTTTAGCGAGTCCAGACTGAAAATTCATATCTATTTACTCTTTCAAGCCTAAAAGGTCATTAGAGGCCATTTTGTTTACCTCAGGGGAGCCTACGCACTTTGGGATTAGCTGTTTGGGAAGGTACGCTTCTTTCAATTTGTTACAGAATAATGAAAAAATAACTCACATTGTTTGGTAATATCTTGTTGATGATAAATAACTTTTGTTATGTACAATCATTGGTTAAGTTTCTCATACTTTGCATTAGTTATCCAGCCACTTGTTGGCAGGGAGTGAGACACTTGCAAATGCACTTAAAGGTACATTTGATGCTCAAAACATATCCTTCTTTGATGCCGCGAGGTCTGCTGGTTATATAAATGACAAAGAGGAGTTATCCAGTGTATTTTTGAAGAAAGGAAGCTATTCTGCTTTTGTGGAGCTACATATTGAGTAGGGGGCCATTCTAGAGGAAGTTGGATTCTTCTTGAATCTACCAATTTTACATCTTGAATCCTTACATCTGCATCCTCGATGACCCTGTTCATTGCTTCACTGTTGGTATTGATATCGATATTGTAACTGCAATTGCTGCTTCAGCCAGTGTTAAAGTAGATTTTGAAGGCAATGGAGGCCATGCAGGAGCTGTTCTCATGCCAAACAGGTTATTGTCCATATGCATCCTTTCTTTTTCAGATATTCCTCAACTCTTTAAATCCATGCATTGACTATGTTATGCCTCTCTGAAGTGGAACACTATAGTCATTTTGTACTAATTTTCCTTGTAACAATAGAAATGATGCAGGATTGGCAGCTGCAGAGTTAGCACTGGCAGGAGAAAACCATTTGTTGGATTCTGGGTCTATAGAGACTGTTGGTACTGTTGGTATGCATACTTCTCCGTATCTGACTAATAATTACATAACTTGAACTTCATTTCCTGATAATGTGTAGTATGTTTTGCTCTCTTATTGTAGTTCTCTTGCTCTCATTTTCTTTTCAAGTATTAACATTCTTCTAATTCCAAACCTAAGGTATTCTGGATCTTCATCCTGGTGCAATCAACAGCATCCCAAGCAAAGCACACATAGAGATTGGTAAGTCTTCTTTTGGAGTCGAGTTCCACTAGGTACTTAGCATGGCAGAAATGCTTATCATTTTGTTAATCATTGTTGTTTGAGGCTGTGTTCAGATATTCTGAAATCTTTCTTAAATATTTTTCCTGAATTGTGGCAGACACCAGAGATATTGATGAAGCACGAAGAAACAATGTGATAGAGAAAGTCCATAAATCTGCACTGACAATAGCTGAGAAACAACGTCAATCTCTCCTTGTTCAAAATTGTCAACCAGGATCCACCAGCCCTTTCTGATGAATCAATAATTATGTCCATGGAAGCTGTGTCAAAAGAGCTAGGGCTAACATACAAGAAGATGATTAGTAGAGCCTATCACGATTCACTTTTTATGGCCAGGTAAGAGATGTTGGGGATATTGGATTGTAGTGTTAAGTTGTTCAATGCTTACACTTGTGGATTCCAACCTTGGATTTGAATCCTTGGTAGTCTGTGGGAGTGGAAGGGTTAGGATAACTATTCTTCTCAAGGTTTCTTTGGTAGCCCAGTTTTGCTACATAATTGGCTTTGAACTCCATCAATATATGAACTTGACCTTTTATGAGAATTTTGGATGGTAATGCTTTGTCGTATCATTACAAATAGCTGCTAATCATAACATTGATATTTTTTCAGAGTTCCTCCTATGGGCATGATTTTCATTCCATGTTACAGAGGTATTAACCCTTCCTTAACCTGTGAAGTTACATTAAACATCCAAAGTTTTTAAGGATACTTGAGAGAAAACTGTACCTAATAAGTTTCATTGTCTTCCATTTGTTTCTGCAGGATATAGCCACAAACCTGAGGAATATGCCTCCATAGAAGACATAGCGAACGGGTGAAGGTTCTTGCACTGACTCATGCAAAGCTGTCCCTGCAGTGAGATCATCATCTCCAACTGAGGACCTATGCTTTGTTGCTGTTACCTTGGTGTAATTTGACTTGTTGGAATCATTTGAGCAGCTGAGACCCTAGGTAGGAATAAGAAGATGAATGAAACCTTTTCTCTCATCTGTTTCTGTTGAGCATTGGGTAACTGAAAAGTAAATTTACTTTTCTCCTCTGAAATGGGATGACCAAAAGTGAATCTGTCTTTGTGGTATGCAGTTGGACATATGCAAAAAACACTATTTTAGATGATGATGCAGAGTAGGTCTGCAACCCGAGTTGTATAACTGCCGCATCAAAAGAATGTCAAAATCAATATTCTTTCTACTTCTAGCCTCTTAAACTGCAAACAAGGAAAATTTAATATACAAGCTTCTTCGGGGTGAACACTCAATGCAACAGTTGATTCAATTTAAGGATAAGGGTAACCCGCCCAGAGATGGACCGATCTGAGAATGGGAGAGGTCTAAACCTCAAATGGAAGAAAATGAAGAGATTACCCTGGCCTATGATGGAGGTGTTGCGGTAAAGGTGAGCCTACTGTTATTGTTGCAACTCAGCTACTGGCATTTCCGACCCCCCCCCCCAAGTTGCTCACGTTTCTAAGGCTGTTAGACAGTGAGGCCAATTTGCAACTGGTATAATGCAACTAGATAGAAGACTTGAGTCTTGACTGCATAAATAGCATCACATTACTTTCCTCTGTAGGACTCGTATAGCAGCCAAATATTTGAGCTTGTACAATAAGTTTCATTCCCTCCATGCAAATATACATATATATGTATATGTTGATCTTTGCAAGATATTATAATGATGAAACCTTAAGGAAGTTATGCGGGACACGGATCCTGAATAAAGCTGAAGAAGGTGAATAAGATGCCAACAAGTAGGAGGTTTAGGGGATGGATGTCGAACCCTGATTTGAAGTTCCATGGCTGCAAAGATCTAATAAAGCAAGTGACATATTTTTCTTTCTAAGATATCAATCTTCAAGTGATAACTTCTCAGATTCTTGCTTTTCCATGCACAAAGATTGAAATTCTTTTGCCAACCCTTTTCTGGGAATTTGAAGATTAGACCAAACTCTATGGAAAGCCTCAGTTAATAATTAAAAAATATGTATATATTAAACTAAATCACATGAAATGGTTGTCAGGAGGGAAAGGATCTCTATCCCTAACAGCATATATAAAACAAATAATTCAAGTTAGCAAATAGGCAACACCATTCACTCATGTTCTAACGTAATTAATTGAAATATTCACCATTGGCTATTTCGAAAACTATATCTCTATGATTATCAACAACTGAATCAAAAGGCGTCAAAGAAATACTCTTATCTCCTAAGCACAATGACTATGACCCTAATAATTTGTATCAAATAGAAAATATTTGAAGTTTTAATTATTATTTAGACTTTGTAATTTGTCTATATAATAATTTAGGAACATTTTTATCCAGTCTTGTTTTGATACATTTTTTTTCATAAATTCAATTAATTAAAAAATGTTACCAAACCGATCAAAACCAAAATAATAAAAAAAAAATGGAATGCTTACCCCCAATAATCACCCTCCATGTTTTATTGTCTATCTCATCCCTAAACTCCAAAATATTTTCCCTTTAACCATGTTCGAGAATCAAACATTTTTGAATTAAGTGATCGGATACTTTATATTTTTAATCAAAGATTTTAAGTTCGAATGGTAAAAAAGAATTTGGAATAGTCAACGCTTAAAATGAGTCGAATTGGATTAATCGAATAAAGTCTGGATATCGATGACAAAAACAAAAAAAAAAAAAAAAAAAAAATTGGAGAAGGGCTTGCCAAAGAGCCTATAATACAATACTTTGATAAAGGTTGACTAAATGTAATAGTTTTCACTCGCACAGAATATAGATAAACGAATCATGATATAGATATTACTATCATTATTATTATTAAATAAAAATCGAGAATGATACACAAACTGAGACTTCCACATGGTTCATCGTTTGATGGTTCTCAAATCAGGCTTCGTACAGCGGACAACGTTATCTCACTATTCTAGGAGATTGCAATCTGTAAAACGGCGTCGTTTCCGACTCTCACAAAGCAATAACGCAGAAGTTTTCTTTAAATTGCAGGGACGACGTCGTTTTTAGCAAAGAGAGGTCCGACGGTCATGGGCACAAAAGGCCAAAAAAATTAAAATGGGGTCAACCATTGATAATTAAAGATGACTTAGGACCAGATAGTATCTTAGCATCACTAACTTGTGAGTAAAAAAAAAAAAAAAACTACGTTGCAAGAGGTATACTCTAAAATGGATCCAACAAATAGTCAAACAGAATTAATTAAAATAATTTCAAATACCGATTGATATAACACCAATAAAAAGTATCTCAACAACACAAATACTTCTCTTTATGCATGAATCTAAATTAGAATTCCTTTATGATTATATTATATAGATATAAGCCAGATTTTACTGATTTTATAAAAAAATATTTTATAAAATAATTATAATTTAGATTAAATATTTTATAATATGATATCTAGAAAATTGTTAAGACTATCCACTTGCCTATTAACATTCATTTAATTATTTCAAACATTATATCTCAAAATACAAGCCAGTAACACTGATAATTCAATGATAGTTAATTTCTCTTGGATAGATTCAATTATTATTATTTTTCTCTCCCCCTATGTGAATTAAGCAAGTAAACCCTCATGGAGAAGATCCTGCAAAATCTAAAATTTAAGCAAATCCACGTCTTAACAAAAATATTAGAATTTCCAAGACAGTACCAACAGGGGAGGGTTCAAATTTCTGATTTTGATCATATAATAAAGAAACAACAATAATTTCCTCAAGAAAAATCATCTAGATTAACACGAGAACAACAAATTCAATGTAGGTTATGAGCTTAATACTCTAGTTTTATTATACATGTAAGCAAAGAGTGGAAGAAAGATGAAAACCCTCTTTTCATTTCTCCCTTTCAAACCCACCTGTTCTTTCAAATCCAAAAAGAAACTATGCTAAAAGCAACTTCTCAAGCAATTTCCATGGCTGACCAGAGCAAATTGAAAAGCTTGATGTGTTTTTGCTGTTTCTATTAGAAGCCAACAATGAAGGGTCCGTGTCCCTAACAGATTCATAAAGTGGACAAAAGGGTGGAGGCACAAATGGGTTGAGACTTGTAAAAAGAATTGAAATCAAAGACCACTAGGGTTCTCTACTTTAAGCATGTCTTCTCTCACTCATTGCAATTAGATAAAGGTAAAGACTTGTCAATGCCATTGTTCTTTGCATTCATGTCTTTTCAACTACCCCATAATCTTTGCTGAACAGTTTTTTTATTATATTATTTAGATTGAAAAAAAGGATAATAATGAAATTAACAAAGCTTTAATTTAACCTCGTATTTTTTTATTAAAAGGTTTTAGTACGCATTTTATAGTAATTCTGAATTATTATTTTATTAGATTTTATATTAATTTAATATCTGAAAAACTTTTATAGCTTATGAACTATTTTGAATTTATGTTACTTTGATTACAATAGATATTACATAGTTTAAATTTTCTAGTGGGAAGGGACTTGAAATAGTATTTTTAACATTAAAAACCACACATGCAAAGAAGCAAAGTAATTATCCATAATAGAAGTTCGAACAACGAATAGAAGAAAGCTGAAATATGAATAGGTAGGTATTCAACTATGAAATGAAGAGAGATGCAGAACACTCACGTGACATGATACTATAGGCATCTGCATCAATGTGTAAGGATGGACAGTTCAAGAAACCTTGCAAAGTTGATGGAAGAAAATTAGAGTTGAGGGGAACGAAGCCTGGTCCGGGATCACTCACATATGGCCATGCCTGTTCTTGAAATGAACGGCCTCGAACCAGTCAGCGTTCCCCTCAACATAGAGAGAGAGAGAGAGAGAGAGTATAACTTGATCATGTAGTGTTTTCTCCAGGGCCCCTTATATGTGTGTTTGAAGATGTGTGAGCTTCTTTTGTGGGTCAGAAGATTTGGCAGTGTCTTCTTTCTAGTACGCTCACAGTATCCTACACAGACAATACTAACTTCTGTTCAAGATTTTGCATATAAGGGGAGGCTAATAGAAGAAAGAACGTTGTACAATGCCAGAGCTATCTCCTTATCATTTGCTAAAACCTGTATAGGAATTTGGTGCGATTAAAACACTTCAAAAGTAGCACAATCGAAGCAATTTACCATCACCATCTCTTGTGTTTATTGAAGTTTCTTTTGGGAGAAAAAGGTGAAGAAGACAAGCAGAAAAGACTAGACAATGGGTCGTGTGTGTACCACATCTACCCAGGGATTCCAAGCTTAACTGGGAAGATATGTACCGCTAGACTTGGTAGAAGCTTAAATACACCGATACTGAAGAGGAAAGAATGGGCCAGTCGGCATCTGAAAAAAAAATAAAAAAAAAATAAAGGTAACCTAAATTTAAAATTCAGAACACCGACCTTTTTATGTGTGCCATGGACTCATGATCAACACCTAATTGGTCTAGTGACTAAATACTGATACTCCTTATACAAAATCTCGAATTTGAGTGTGTATAACAAAAACATGTGTTGGAAAAATTTTGTTTCTAA
The DNA here is from genome assembly GCA_033439265.1 of Dillenia suffruticosa. Lineage (NCBI taxonomy): Eukaryota > Viridiplantae > Streptophyta > Magnoliopsida > Dilleniales > Dilleniaceae > Dillenia > Dillenia suffruticosa. Next base: position 17,724,350 of record JAVTVX010000001.1, read on the forward strand.
GAGATCTAACTAACTCGAATCGGATTTAATCGAGTGCAACATAATTATCCAGTATAGTAAAAAAAAAAATCGATAGTCATGTGTGCACAATTTAGGGGGAGAGAGAGAGTTTTAGTCAAATAAAATCCACCGATAAGTTGGCATTCCAATCCAAATATGGGAAAAGCACAACAAAAAATGAGAATTCTACAAAGCAGAAAGAATTTGAAAGCTAAACAAAGCCTTTAAGAAAAAAGAAATGAAATCTAAAACATTTTTTTTACAGGCATTCCATATTTGGAGCATTTTATGCACCAAAGTTATCCTTTACCTGAATAACGACCAAACAACATCAATCATGCAGGATCATAGGGTTTTATTCCATTCTTGTAGACAAAATAAAAAATGAGGGAGAAAAAAAAAAATCTTTTGCTTTTAGAGCTCCTTCATAATTAGACATGGCATAATTATGCACACAGGCATTTCCACCCAAACAAAGCACATCTTAATGGACCCCTGTCACTAGCATTTCAACTTTCACTCAATCCGGGAACAGTTTCAAGCATCACTTACATTTCTCCTTTATCAATATTCAAAGAACCACATTTCTCCTTTTTACTAATTACAGTACAATTGAGCCAAAAAAATGGATAATATGAATGTTAAATATGAAATAAATATCTTTTTTAGGATACATTGACATTGACGTGCATAAATCTAGGCACGTCTTACGGAAAATTTACAATAAAATACATTAGACAAACCACCACATTGAATCACTTAAATATAAAGAGAAAGAAAGACACACTTCTTGAAGGAGTGGAAAGTAGACTTGGGGAAAATGAAGAAATTTGCCCCTTTTTAAATTAGAAAAAGTTCACAATGGTATCAGGATTGGACTGTGATGTCCACATTTCCATGTCCATTCATCTTGGGATGAATTAACTCACTCGTTTTTCTCAATTGTTTGTGGCCCTCCTTGATTGTGTGAGCAGCATCAGTTTTCAGGGCAGTGATATGATCTTTTCTGTGATCATCACAATGGTTGGTGATATCACCCTTGTAATTTCCAAGACTGCGACGGTTTCCCTGTCCGAAAGCTCCTTTTGCTCTTTCTCCTTGAGTTGAATTGACTGCGTCACTACAGCTCTTCCTCCGACCCAGCTTTGGTGATCTTGCACGAGTTGGTGGTTGCTAAAATCCAAGTAAAACACAAAATATATCTTCAGGAGTGAAAAACAATAGAGGACATTTAGAACCATAAAATTTTGGAGCAATCAAAAATTGGGTTTGCCTTGAACATCAAACCTTTTCAGAGATTACCTTTTTAAGTTCAACCTTTGGAGGTGGCCCCTCATGGTAGAAGCTTGGCATTGGGCTTGCCTTAAACATCAAAGTTTTTCTCAACTGCTTTATGGCTATCTCTTTCTCTTCCTGATATTTGTTAACAAACATGACAGAGATAAAGCTACAGTTATCATGTCCAAACAACAACCATATTGCAGGTGACATCCATACATGCCAACATGTCCTTCAACCAATCACTTGCACAAGAGTGTGCAGCCAATATGTGCAAGACATTGGCGGGTGTGAGTTAGAGATTTGCAGCAAAAAAGTGGATGAGAAGTACTTTAAAAATTACCTTGGTTCTTGCCTCCCATTGGTTTTTCTCTGCTTCCAGAGCTTGGTGCTTCTCCTCTAGCTTCGAATAAAACTAAAATACATGGAATGGATTATCAACAGACTAGACATTTGTAGAAGCAATGTTTAAACACTGCACACAAAAGTAGTCCACAAAAGACACTACCTCCTTTCGTTTTTCAGCACGTTCTGTGCATCTAAAAGTTGGAGCTGATCCGACTTTTGTCTTGGTCTTAGGCTTGGAGGAAACCCTTCTGTGACATTAAGGAAATCTTATTCGAAGGCAAGAGTGGGGAGGGGAGGGAGGGGAAGAGAACAAAATTGAAAGAGGAAAATAATATGGATAAGCCAGCAGAAGATTGAAGGATACGGGGATCCGTTGGAACAAGGGTCTTCTTCATCAACAGGTTTTTTATTATGAGGCTGCAATGGCTTGCTTGCTGCCAAATGCGAGATGGGCTGCAAGGATTACAATAAAAATTCAATGTTGGCAACAAATAGATCACTTATCATACGCCCTCTGTGGACTTTGTTGGTATCAATTACTCTTGCAATTTGTCTACTAACACAATAGCAAAAACTCCCCTCCCCCCCCCCCTTCCACACACAGAGGGGAAAATCCCATACAGTTGAAGGGGATCATGAAATACAGAGACATGGAATGCATGGTACATGTCGACGCTAGTTAAAGTATAAAAAGGCCCACTAACCCCCCCAATATGAATACATAATAAGGAAAGAAAAGCCCTTTTCCCAGTCCTACAACCTTAACATGGTCATGCATGGTACCAATGGAAAAAACACTTATGGTAGAATGGACAGCCAAGAGGTAACAGAAAACAAAAAAAATAAATCCATATCTCTAATTGAGGATTACCTGATCATGTTTTGCTGTATTTGGCAGTTGCAAAGGGTTTGTTTTAATTGATTTATTTACACCAGCACAAATATCAGGTTCAGTTCCAGAAGATCTAGTTCCACTTGAAGCACGCTTTTCTGTTGCCAGGGCAAATGGCTGTGGAACAGTATAATTTGTTCGCACAGATCCAGTGGAAGGCTTTGTTGCAGGTTTGACTATAGATGTTGGATTCTTGTCATCATCCTTTTCCTGGGCTTCAGAATTTGCCTTTTCCAAGCCTGAGTCAGCCTCAAGAGTAGAGTGCTGCACATCTTGCTCCTCTTGTTTAACTTTGCAGGGTTCATAGTTCTCAACCAGGCTTTCATTGGTACACTCCTTTACTTCATAATCTTTAGCTTCAGTGTTCTCCTCCAAACTTTGGTGCTCAGTATCCTCATTGATAAGCTCACTGGCCTCTACATCATGAGGAAGACTTGGAGTAATTTGATGGTCCAACTTTTGGGAATCATCAGTCGCGTGAACAATGATAGAAGAGCCCTCTTTGTCCACACAAATATCTGTAACTTCCATACCCATCATACTGCAAGCATAGGGTAAATAAAGAAATACATCAATAATAAAGACACTAGAGAGCAGTTGCTTCATTACCACAAATTCATTCAAAACCCTTCAACCATAATTAATTTGGCTAAACTAATTTTACCATCTAATAGAAGCTATTCCACTACCTTTTTATGATGTGTAGGAGACAGAGCTATTCTAGACAGAATGGCCATAAGCATGTGATGGTTAATGTAGCTCCATTGAAAATGTGAGGAGCTAATCTTTGGAGTTGATTCTACAAAGTAACATATTACAGTGCATTGTCCTTGTCTTCATTACTTCATTCCATGCATCCACAAACAAAACAAGCACAATTCAAAAACATTAAAGAATCCTTTGTTTAAACTGTTTGTAACAATTAGCGATACATGCATGTAGGTGTGTTAGGGTATGTTGGTCATCATGAATACTAGGCGATTTATAAGTTAATTTGTCAGGAAAATACCATAACACGAAGTCCTTGAGAATTGACATGTTGAACCTAGATAATGCATAGATCACACAAAATAAAAATATGCAAGTAATTCACCCACAAGGTGCCAACTAGTAAGCGCCAAGATGAGACTCATAACTTCGAATAAAATTTTTAGACATAAAATTAACAAGAAGAACAAAGGAACTAACATTAGTACCCCTTGAAAGATCACGAACACCTTAATGATGCTTGTGTAAGTGGGTTCTCATCCAAACAATAGAAATCAAAACACTTACACACATAAACCCTGAAGAAGAGACTATCATGAAACCTCATATTTTTCACTTTGTAGCCATAACCAACGAAAATTTGATAATAAACATAAATGCAACTGAATCCACTTACATAATATGTGCAACCCGCTGAACAAGAAAAATCTATGTTGATCTTCACAAGGATAAAAAAGCACACGATTGCAACAAACATGAATAGGGTATATAAATAAGCAAATAAACAAACAAAAGTTCAATCAAGTTCATTGCTGACAAAGTATAGCAAGACAAAGGGTATCAAGGATTTAAATATTACATTTTTTCACAATATTTTAATACGAAGAATTCAAAAGCTAATAACACCCAATAAACTAAGACTATCACTATGATCCGCGTATGTCACGCCAAATTGGGTTTGAATAACTTGTTTAGAAGAACAACAAACGCTATTCTTTTATGCAATATTCTTAGCAACTAAGCATAAATAAACACAGACAACTCAAAAGGTAAGAACTGGAACAGATCAACAAATTTGTTCACCATAAGCAAAACCCACATCGAATCTTAAACTTAGCAACGAATAACAAAAGTTTTAAAAGGACACAAAACCTAACCTAACCTATAATTTACAAAGTTCAACGAGAAAACCACTACACCGCCACTTCTTGAACATTTCATATATAAGAAATTCTATGTGGTAAAACATACACATGACCCAGTAACCGGTGAATGTCGGAAATAGCAAATTACAGGGCATACGAAGGTGAACACAAACATCAAACAGAGCAAATACAAAGCCTAAATCAGACAAATTTAGACAAAAAACCCTTACATTTGATCAAAATCAGAACTTGAGTGAACACAGAAAGACCTGAAGAAACGACATGCAATAGATCAAATCAAATCATCGATTCTCATTGAATTTGAAATCACATTGTGCAGATAGTCACTTACAAATTGCTGTCTCGATCTGAAATGAAAAGAAGCTTGAAAAGAGAGAGAGGGAGAGGGAGAGAGAGAGAGGTGTGAGAGTTTCTTCGTCTTCTTTTGTTTCTCTGACGTGAGTCTGTTAGTGTTAGTGGTGGTATATAATGCGTGCCGTTACTATTGACGGTGATAAGTTAACACCGTGAATTTTGAATTGACTCCTTAACTTCGTAGTTACTGTAACTCAATTTTAAACTCTCTTGGCGTCGGTTCCAATCTTTTAACTTATAAGATTTTTTTTTTCTTTTTTTTTCCCACTTTAGGCGTTTGAATTTTTGGTTTTGTGTGAAATGACAGTATTACCCTCTCAACACATATCCATTGCGATTGTATGCAGGTGACTGCGTCTATCATGCGAATCGAGTCGAATTCGAGTTGCTCGTAAGTCACTTAATTAAAGTCTCAATTCGACTCAATTTTAATCAAACTTGAGTTGATTTCAAATAGTTTCATTATACAATCGAGTCGAGTTTAAATAATATAATTTTAAATTCAAAAACTTGTTTAATAATTTGATAACATATATTAATCTATTCATATATTATTATAATATAAAAAATTAAATCAAGTAAATTATATTAATAAAGTTAATAAAATCAAGTTTTTTTTTCAAATCTATTTCAAATTCATTAAATTATAAACAAATCGATTCCGACCTTGAGTTTAAGTGATATTATAAAAATTCGAAGTCGGCTTCAAATATAAAAATACTCAAAATTGACTCGATTCAAATACATCCATAGGCAAGACGAAGACTATTAGGGTTCTACCAAGTTAAATAATATTTTACTTTATATATTTTCAAACAGCAGAGTTTTATTTTTGTATACGAATTAAAATATATATATATATATATATATTCAAACATAACTTATTACTTTGTTAAATCAAAATTTAAACAGAGTATGAATAAAATTTTTAATTGTAATCATATTTAAATCATTTAACTTAATAAACGAGAATTGCCTACAGACGAATTCAATTCATTTACAGCAACACCGTTAACGGAAAGATTTAAATGATAAACAACAAATTACAAGATTTTTTTTTCATGATAATAATTTTATTTATTTTCTTAAAAAAAAAAAAAGTGTTTATGTGTTTTGACATAACAACTAATAACTTCATAGAATATCTCTAGTAGCTCGTAAACTTTACACTAGAAAATAATAAATTATAATCCATCCTTCTTTCTTTATATTTATTTTAATATTTAATCATAATATTTATTTTGAGAGTGAATTTTGATGCAACGGTATAATTGCTCCTTTGATAATCTTGAGATCACAGATTCGAGATGTGAAAACTGTAAGGATTCGAGACGTGAAAACAATTTCTTTGTAAAAATATAAAGGGAAGGTTTTTTTTTTTATTATATAAGAATTCGAACCCTAAATTTCAGGGTTGAGGGAGGATAATTGTGACTATCAGGCTATTCTCTTGGAAACATGTAAGGGAAAGGTTGTTTATATATACGTCCACCATTTTTCTATCACACACTAAACCGAAAAATATTTTGTGTTTCAGGTGAACCCTTTAATCATAATATCATTTTTATTTTAATAAAAAAATATTGAAATTTATGTGTCCCCACGAATTAATTTTCCCAAGTTGATAGGGTAGCTGCCTCTCCTCATCTTCCTAGTTTGTTGAAAATGCACTCTCCCAAGATTCCAGATTTAGAAATCCAAATTCAAACCAACAATGTATTTCCACATTAATTCTCCCAAGTTGAAAGGGTAGTGCATATATCGCATTCAAAATCTGTTGAAAACGCACTATCCTAAGATTTGGAAATCAAATCCCATGGGGGGTTGCAGAAAGATCTCAAAATCTCAAAATGTGGTGCTCAAGAGCCTCAAAAATGGGGAGACCATTTCAATGTCTGTAAAAGGAGAGACCAGACAGATGCTTTAGTTTTTAAAGTACGGTTCAATTTTCCTTTGGGACTTCATGGTAATAAAAGGAACAAGTGCCGGGAAAACTAGTTTAACTGCAATGCTTCTAGTAAAGGATAATTTAGACTAATTATGTCTCATTTGGGTTTTTTTTTTTTTTTTCATTAGGTTTTCTTTTATGTTAGGACAATTTAAGAAAAATTAGAATTGTACGTGTGTTCTCACGTGGGTAAGATATAAATATACGTACATTTATCAAACTCTTTTAACTTAAGTGGTCAAATACTCTATTTTCTTAATCAAAAGTTTTGAGTTCGAGTTTTAAAAATGACGAAAAAGGATTTATAAGAATCAACTCCTAAAATAGACCCTACAGTGCTCGAATCGGAATAATCAAACAAAACCCAAACACTAGTAATGAAAACCAAAATAAATAAATAAATAAATAAATATATGTACGTTTTTTAATAAAAAAATCAAATATTTTATAATTCTGTTTCTTAATTTATGGGATTTTTAATGTTTTATTTTTAAAACTTTTGAATCATCAGTGGGATGTTTATGCTTTAGATGAGAAGAAATTAAGGGGAAGGAAAGTCTATCCAATTATTGCTTAGGTTCAAAATCTTTAATAAGTAATAATTTCATACTAACCTCTTTTGATAAAGCCCTAACACCCTCTAATTTAATTATATGCAATATACAAACCCCACTTCCTTTCTCACTTTTTTGTTCCCCAACTTGCCCTCATTGATTCTTAATTCAAATTGAGGGTCCTCTTGAAAACACCCCCAAAACAAATTAGTCTAGCAAGCAAGCATATGCCTCTATGATTTCTCTTTGCCCCCACAAACATAAAAAAGCAATAGCAATTTTCCTTTTCTCTCAATATGGGATGGCTTAAAAACATGTTTTCGTCTAGAGATGCATTTTTATATTTCCAAACACGATAATTTTCTCTAAAAATCTTTAGCTAAAGTAGTAATGATGTGAATCATACCTCTTTAATATCTTTGTCCGGCAGATTCTCATGAAACATATATTAGTATAATAAACAGTGAGTTATAATTTAACTGATATCATCTTTTTTCTTATAAAAATTTTGAATTTGAATTTCTTTTGTATATAAAAAAATAAAAATAAAAATATTAATCTGTAATATGACCATGTTGATTACCATGCATTATTATCAACTTAAGAAATTTTACCATGGCTAAATTAATTATAGTTGACTAAATAAACAAATCAATATTGTGGAACATGTTAATGACTCTCTCTTTCATACCAAAATGAATCATTCACCTTGTTCTATAATTCAATCTCTTTTCATGCAGGAGTGGCAAAAATAGATATTAGGAGCTAATAAAAGGGCAATTTACAGGTGTAGAAGATTATAGGAAGCAGATTAGGATACGATGGGCCCCTGTGCATGTATAGCGTGAGTGCGAGCTGTTTCTATTTGTGGCTTTGTTGGAGATGAAGGCGTGAGTGGAGTAAAAGAAAGGAGTCCCCTAACACTGAAGAGAGAGAGAGAGAGAGAGAGAAACCTTTCACCCATTTCACTCTCTCTATTGACACCTTATAAGTCTTGGACTCAAAGAAATTTGGGTGATGGGTCCCAACAAATTATAAGAGAGACTCACATTAGGAATCATATCTATGTAAACCAATATAAATATTAATAACGTACACAATTTTTAACTTTAATTCAAACCATGATATCAGTAAAGTACAATAATTGTTTATTTAGATTTATATCTTCTTATTTCGTCTTTATATATAAATACATACATCTACACAAATATATTGAAAACACAATCCTCTCTCTCTCTCCTTGATTTCCAACATACCACATAAAATATATATTTGTGTATACGTAAGTCCCACAAATTATAAAATTGCTAGATGGGTCCCAATCATTTTGAGGTACAAACGTTTTTGAATGACCAAATTTGGTGGGGTGAAGTTGATGGATCTCTTACCAAGGAATCTTGAGTTGTTCAATGGCTATGGCAGTACGGGCGTCTTTGCTGCCAGTTTTCTTGAAAAAGATGGTTCAAGTGAGAATACACAATAATTTGGAATTGTGAAAGCAATTACTTGGTGCCTCTGAAAATATCATTATCATGTGATATATACGCGCGGAAAGTCGTATTTGATAAAAGTCGTATGTACAACTTGACGGGAGATCTTTCACATTTTCAAGATCCACCCTACAATATGAGGTCAAAAAAATTAAAATAAATGATTTTAACCCTTATAAAAATAAAAATAAAAATAAAAATAAAAATAAAAATTGATTCATAAACCACTTTCACACTCATGTCATATCGAGATACTAAGAAGAAAAAATTGAAAATCCAATCCAATTTATTTTAATTGATCGGTTAACATGTTGATTAACCATGTTCTTAAACATGAAAATAAATCATTGGCTTATCAAATTATAAATCGAATCATGAAAAAGATTCAATAAAAGATAGAAACAAATCTAATATCTGTTTTATGTCGAGCAATACATATAGTAACTCTCTATATACCAGTAAAAGTAAGATGTGTAGGCCGATTGACTCATCAAGTTTCGTTTGAAATACGATTTACACATGAAAAAGCACTTGTCATTCGTTGGTTATTACGGGCATTCTGAAAATGTCCTAACCAGACACCAGCATATATTATTATTATGTAAAAATTTACTGGGCACCTTGATATGGGTGGCTACATAAATTACTACATGTAAAAAATTGGCATCATATTTTTTCAAAAAAAATATATTATTCCTTAATAATATGTTAAATAAAAAATAATAAATGTTCTTTAATTATCAATCTAAAAATATATTAAATAAAGGAAAAGTAAAATTCATCGCCTTCAACTTAGCACCAATGTGCTCCAACCCAACATCACCTCCATTAAACCCTCCATTTCATTTAGAAAAAAGGCTTTCCTTTGCAAGGAATATAAAAAGCTTCTACCTACATCTTCAATACAACCGGCAAGAGTATAAAGCATTTCAAGACAAATTCTGTATATTGCAATTTCAATTGATGCGGTCATAAGAGCAGGTATGAACTGTAGAGATACAGATGATCATCTCAAGAAGATACCTAAGGAAAAAATGAACAAAGGAAATGTAGATGTACAAGGTCTCTACTAAATCTGTTATGTCGATGTGGGTGGGTGGTACAGTTAGATCCCACTACCAGTGCCAGTACTGAATTGGAACTTATAGATCCATCTAGCAGGAAAGATACCAACAAGAAAGTGTTCATTGGATCTATTTCTCTGCTAACTCCTCAGCTGCTGTCTTCCTTGCAGCAGCCATCAGATCATCAAAATCCTCAGTCTTCTCTGGCACAATTTCAATCTGATTAAGTTGTCAATGTGGAACAAAAAACAATTAGCACAATATCCAACCCAATTGCTTAAGACAGAAACACCTAAGGGATTTCTCGACTGACCTTAGGTTTCCAAACAGTGCACTGTCTGGATACATCCTTTGTATCAACAGTGGATATCCAAATCTCTATTACCATTAACAAGAAAAACCAACTATTAGCAGAAGAAGCCGGAATAGAACACTAAGAAAGTACCTGTTACCAAAATAGCATGAATTCTAGCTTTCCAACTGGCTAGTCCGTTGCTCTTCAGAATCTCAGCAATTGTGACAACAAGCAGTATAACTGGAATTATACATGGAAAATGTTAGGGAAGGATTAACATGGAAAATGGCATATCATTAGATTTTGCTAAACTCTACTGCACACCTCAATGTTGTAGTAAAGCTACAGATTGGAGTTGACAAAAGTCATGGGATTGAGGAATATCTGATGTAGAATCACAGATAGGAACATATCTTAAAAAGATTGACATTTCCTGTCAATATTCTTTATCACTTAGATTCTGGATGAGAATACTGGCAAACAGCCATCTCTCATCTGATATGCAAACAAGCCACATATATCAATATCATCGTTTGTTTATGATGTCAAAAACTAAACGGTCTGGTTGAAGCAGTGAGTTAAGCAACTAGCATCCCATTTAAAGAACAAATTATGCTCATGGACAAATGAATTGTCAATGAGGAGCTAAAAGAACAAAAAGAAAAAAAAAATGAAGTCGAGGAGTCAAGATTTATATAATTATGATTTTCAATCAGGAGCTAAAAGAACAAAAAGAAAAAAAAAACATGAAGTCAAGGAGTCAAGATTTATGTAGTTATGATTTCAAACAAAGTTACTTGCGGTAACAAAGAACAGCAAGAAGAATTTGAGGGGGGGGGGGGGGAACAACCATGCCCAAGACAGAGAGCTCAACATCATTGTACAGCCCTGATGTACTCCTGCGATACGGAAAGATTGAACCAGTTCATCCCTATCAAGAATCATCCATTTCGCATCGTATGTGAGGAAAAATGAAGTAACTAGAATAATCCAAATGTTCTCAAAATCAAACAGAACACAACAACATGAATCAAATACACAATGTAACATATTTTCAATTAAGTACAAGATTCCACTGGTACACGATGCACATTAATGTCATCAAGAAATGAATAAAGAAAAAGAAACTGAACACTCGACTCAAATCTTCACCCCCAAATCCCACAAAATCATAAATCCTGACAAACGGATTCAGGGGGTATCAAAGAACCCTAGATAACAAAATCAAAGTCCAAATTCTCATGTCCACATTGACTAAATCCTAACAAAGAAATCGAGATAATGTACATTCGAGCAGAAAGAAAGTAAAATGAAGAAACCAATTGCAAACAGAACGCATAAATCCTAGATAACAAATTTAAAGCTCACTTTCGATACTGGATTCATACAAAAACACTTTACAACACAATAATTGACTCAATGACGCATTTGACTAAGACCTAACAAAGCAATCGAAAGAAAATCAGACAATCCGATCGCAACCTTAATTTTTGTTATACCTTGACGAGATTGAGGTAGAAGACGAGTGGTTTCTTCGTGCTCGAGCTTGAATACTGTTCTTCTGTGACTCGTACTTCTTTCCTCCACCTCTCTTCTTCTTCTTCTTCTTCACTACAACTGCAACTGCAACTGCAACTTCAATACTCGTCTCCATCTCTCTCTCTCTCTCTCTCTCTCTCTCTCATTTGCCAGGGACTCTGAAAAAACGGAGAGCTAGTGTAATGTTGTGAGAGTGAGAGAGAGACGAAGGGTCTTTATGCAGTGAGAGAAAGGATTGGAGAATGACAAATGAGAATTTGACACGTGGTTGTCGTCATATTGACAGTTACAATCTGGAATGGCCTTAATCAACTGAATCCGACAATTGGGTTTTACTGTTCTGTGTTAACATCAGCCAAGGCCAGTATTTTTTTTCCGGTTTTACCCTTGCCTTTTATTCCACAAAGAGGTAGGGCTTCTTTTATTAATTTTTCTCCATCAAATGATAATCTCTCCCTCCCTCCCTCCCCCGTTCATGAAACTACAGCCAAGGATGAAAAGAAAAAAAGCGCATAACACGACCTAATAAGTAAAAAAGTGTTAAAAATCTCTCTCTCCCCAATTCGTGAAACTACATGGATAAAAAGAAAAAAATGGGCATAATCAATATAATATATAAGGATATTAGATTCGTTAATAAATTTTTGAGTCAAAATTTAATAATAGAAAATATTATATTGAGAGAGTTATCCCTAAAATAGATCCCTACAAACATTTAAACCGGATATATCATGATATGATATTAAAAACGATGAGTATAGCACTCGAAAAAGAATAAAAAGAAAAAGAGAATAATTATAAGACCGTATGCCTAGATTTTGATGCCCAGATGATGGATGGAATGATAGTTTTGGCAACTTCAACGCTATTCTATTGGGCCCTTTTCCACCTGAGATAGTCCTAGAAGTTAAAGCCGGTCCATTATGAAAAGCAGAAGATGATGCTGATGGGATTTAACAGCCCATAGTCTTGTTAGCGTCCCGTCTAATTAAGCAAAAGGTCACTTTTCATGCATATCTCATGCTCCATATGAGCAAGCAAAACTGCTGGTCAAAGGGCCCTTCGCTTTGGAATTCCCTCTGATCTATTTAACCTCTTTCTCAACTTTTAGATTAAACTTACAAATGTTAGAGTACATGTTTTAAGGATAGGGGTGAGATGGGTAGCTGTAGTTGGCATCTCTGATATAAATTTCTGACCTAATTTTAAGTAATTTAATATTGCCATTGAAATGCCGCGAAAAGGTGTACCACTTTGTATATAGAGAGAGTGCAAAGAAGGAAAACTATTTTTAATTTGATACTACTTTATTTTTATCAACTGTATTTAAATTCCCAGTTTGGAATTCATCTCAGAATCAGAGCCCACCTAATTGTTTCCCAATTGAGCAAAGAACTTTGGTTCACAAGACATCCCCTGTTCCTCCTCTGCATTTAGTTGGCCAAACATGAAGATCTCAAGTGATTGTGATCTTGAATTCATGGAAACTCTAAAACCAACACAGTTCAGTAACTAAATGCAAATAGTTAATGAACACCAAGATTAGATAACTTTTTCAAAGTTGGGTAATTTTGCTAGGGATGAACCGCATTCAGTTCTCCACCTTAATATCCTCTATTCTTTTTTTCTTTCTTTTTCGGAGTTGGAGTCCCACAAGGGTTCATTATGTGCTCTCAACCAAGAGTTATTTCATTAGCTTAAATATACATAACATTTGATCACATGCAACGTTGCAGAGGGAAGTAAGGGAGAGCTTTTAATGGTTTTAATTAGATGCCAAAGAAGCAATAACATAACTGTACTGCAGAGCCAATTTTTTCTCCTAATAGAATCCCATTTACTGTTGATGACATTAGGTTGTTTTGGTAGGAGAATTACCTTATAGTCTTCAATTTAACATTAAAAACCCTTGGCAAACGCAATCTTTAATATTCAGTCTATCGATTTACAAAATATTTTTCTTATCTAACTGTCTGTTTTCAATAATCAAATCTAATTCTTCATTAAGATATAAACAATTTTATTATCAAATAAAAAATTTCATCAATATCTTTGAAATAAAATAATACAGTATTGATACAAATTCAACCATACAAAACTATGTTATAGTTGGGACATCAAGTATCTAAGCTTTATGTGATTGTGTGAGAGAAAAACGTGATTGGGAAGTTGGGAAAAAGAGGGATGAGGACTTGAAGTCCTTGTGACCCACAAAAGAAAGTTCCCTCATCTTCACGTATATAAAGGGCCCATGATTAACCAATTGCATGGCCAAATCAAAATCAAACGGTCCTCTCTCTCTCCTCTCTCTCATTGTTGTGGGGAATGTTGTCTGGTTCGAGACCATTCATTCGAATCTTATCACCATGAATGATTTCGGACCAGGCTTCATTCCCCCCAACTACCATGCTTTTCATCAGTATGCGTACTTCCATACAACTCATCAAGAGAAGTCTCAAAAGAGAAGGGTATTTCTCTCGACGCCTTATCTAGGGGATCATAACAAGTAGGTGTTCTTGCTTCAGTTTCTACTGGTTCCCTTCAAAAGTTCAAAGAAAGGATTGCAGATTGAACTTCCTCTCGAGATTAAGTATCCAATTAGATAACTATTGAGTCCTTTCTTCTCAATATCATGCAGTTTGTGTGGTGTAACTAATGCTTCTGGTTCACTTTGTATGAGATATTAAGTTGCATTTTCATCTTTCTCCGCAACCATTTTCGTTGAAATTCACCTTTTCTCTCTTCTGAAAAAATGGGTGTAGGCTTAGAGGTAGAGGCCATACAAATGTTTTAGTATCCTTGAAGTTTGCAGCCATGTGTTCTTTCACAATTTCATCTTTGCTTATCCCTTACTGTCAAAAATTGTCTTCATTGTCACAAATTTTTATCTAAAACCATATGTTTAAGGAGAAAAATAAAAGCTATGCCTAAAATCATAGTGAGAAATAAGAATTTTTCTTGAAATTAAAAAGGGATTAGTGTGAAAGTATAACTAAAAAAAATCAACTAAAGAAAAGAGAAATAAAGAGAGGGAAGGCCTTTTATTATTATCATCCTTTTATGAATGAAGGGTTTTTCCCAAATGATCTTTGCTTGTTGAGTGTTGCAAAGAATATTAAGCTTTGAGCTTAGCTAACTTCCACTTTGTTTGGTTTGCTTGCATGAGAGAGAGAGAGAGAGAGAGAGAGAGAGAGAGAGCAGAGGTATATTAATGAGTACCAAAACTAAAGTTGAGCTTTGAATTTACTCTCTTTTTCACCTTATAAGTAGGACTACCATCATTAATATCCCCCAGTCTTACCTCCTACTTCCCACTTTTTACTACCAAGTGGGTCATATTCCAACCTTATGTGGGTCATTGGCGTTGTGTGATGAAAAAAAATTTCATACCATGTGAATCAGTTTTGGACATCTTTTTAGTGCTCTCTCTCTCTTTCAACTACCATTTGGATCATGTTTGTTTAATTTGGTGATTTTTAGTGGAATCTCATTGTGCACATAGTTGTTTCCTTTTGTACTCCCTTTGGAATTTATTTGGTGAGATATGTGTACTTTCCTCATCAACTTGACTACAATAATTATGCATTGGCAATCCTTCTTGTATGAAATACTTGGATCAGGGAAGTTGTGCTCTTCAATGTACATAATGTTGTCTAGTTATGATGAAATGAACTTTTCACAATGATACATGGAAAATGAGAAATTTCTCCCCCCTCCCTCCTCCTCTCTCTCTCTCTCTCTCTCTCTCTCTCTCTCTCTCTCTCTCTCTCTCTCTCTCTCTCTCGGGATTTACAAAGTGATTGTAATCATCAATCCAATGACATAGTATCACCTGAAAAATTGTTCAATTCTAGGATTCTATCATGATGACATTGCAATTTTTGTTACGAGAACAAATCATCACATTCTCTTTTGCTTTCTCTTTATCGATTTTCACATTTATCTCCTTGGCCATGTACTCTAATCCTCCTAAAGTACTAAAATGTTTTAATTAACAAAGTAATATAATTAAATTTTGATCAATTTAATCATTAAATATTCCCATTTATGCAATTTTAGTCTTTACTATACAATTGTATCCAAACTCCAGTGGTGGGAAGAGTTAGAAAGAGAGAGAGAGAGAGAGAGAGAGAGCACATAGAGAGATAACTCGAGTATGTGTGACAGAAAGGAATTCCTATGCTCAATAAAGTCCACCAGGAATTTTCGCCCATACTGAAAAATGGGATTATTGCCGAGCACTTTTGGTCACCTGGCACTTTTGGAGACTTGACCAAATCTTTAAAACTCTATAAAGCATTCAACTTGGCGGACAAAAGTATTTTTGGAAAGTTCAATTTTGAAGAGTGAGAAAGATGGATTGAAATTTGTTCGAAAATCACATGCACAAACACATTGCAATGCAAATCTCTAGTAAAGTTGATTTAACAGATTTGCACCTTTGTGGGTCAATGTTGACTTGAAATTAATGGCGCCATATGATTAGTACAATTTGGGGGCATGGCATATATTGGGTCCGATGTAGCATACAATATTTTAAAAAATAAATAAACAATAATTTTATTAAATTTAATTAAAATTGATTTGTGTCGGATTAAAGTTTTATGGGCAAGACTCTCCCATGCTTATTTTCTCGGTTTACAAAATTTAGATTTAAAATTTTAATTAATCGGTATTAGTATTTAATCACAAAACCAACGACCTTTGTCGATCATACAAATTTCTAATCGCATCAAATGGGATTTTGTAGGCCTAGTCTTGGTCGCTTTAGCTTTGCTGTTTCCATGTTCTTCAAATGGCCTGACAAAGTCCTGGTCAAGGGTCTGCGCTTTGGCTAAAGTTAGTACCGACAGGTCCAATTTGGCCGAAATAAAAAGAGAAATCTCTACGTAGGACTGAATAGTTTAGTTAGATTTCGCTTGAAACAATTGTTTAAACAAGTCTTTTTGATATCAAAAATGATTAAAAAAATACTGTGAGTAAATATATCAAATTGCAAAATTACAAAATTAAGGGGAAAATTACAAAATTATACAATAATCCATTCCTAAGGCACTGGTTGAAGAATACTTCCCATCGCAAGAGAAATCGGATAATATATTAACTTTTGTTGTGCGTTAAGTTTTTCTTGTTCAACACATCATATTTTGGTCGTTTAAGGGAGCGTTTGATAACCTTTTCTACCTTTTTCTCTCTTTTTAAATTCTCTTCCTTTTCTCACCTTACCGTAGATTAGATTTATATAACAAAAGTATCGATATAAATATAAAAATATAAAAATATAAATTAAATATTCTTATAATATTTTTTAATAAAATCAAATATTTTTATAATATATGATATTTTTTGACAACTTCTCTCATATTTAATAATTATAATAAAAAATATTTAAATTTAAAAGAAAAGCCGAATAGAGTAGAGAACCTAAAATTCTAAAGATGTTTTTACGATCCTGAAAAATAGTTTTTCAAAAATAGATTATAAGTATTTTGGAGACGTGCGCAAATGTATGAGTGGTTTTTCTAAATTCTAATCCAAACTCATATCGAAAAAAGTTAAACATAGTTATGACACGATGGTTGAATATAACTCTAGCATCGGTTCTAGCTCTAGTTTGCTTTGATCACAGCTCTGTCTTTGGTTCTAATCCAAGTTAAAATAAATTTGAATATGATTCTGATACTATAATAAAAAATATATAAACATATTAATAATAGGAACATAGATAAGATGTCATGTCAAAGATAGAGAACAAAATAATGATACAAATTCTAATATTTTATTGTTTTAATTAAAATATTATAATCAGTTAGATTTATTTAAAAAAATTATTTATACAAATGTAAAAGTAAAAAAATTAAATATTTTCATAATAAAATTAAATATTCTCGTAATAATACCTATTTAAAGATTTCCAAGTAAACATCCTATCTTGCCGGCTTTGAAGATGATAATCCAAGATTAGCAGTCTGCAACTTATCTTTTTCCTAATTAAAAAAAATTAAACAAAAAAAAGGAAAACCTATCATAAAATCATATACATTTTTTTTGAAGTGATTGTGCTCTCTATGATGGGGGCATAATCAAAGGTTGCCTCCTATCGACACTTATTGATATAAATAGAATAGATATTTTTATCTCTTAATCAGGTTAGAAATTCGATTCTTATTGGATATGAAAAAAATAATATTGGGAGATCCACTCCTAAAATAAGTCCTATAGCGATCGATTCAGATTAATCAGACAAATCTTTAAATACAGGGTGATAATCAAACTAAAATATCAAAAAAAAAAAAAAAAGGTTGCCTCCTTGACACTCGGCGTTGGCACCCACTGTTTTGGAACGAAACGACGTTAATTAACTTTACGATCTTTTTATTAAGTAAATACAAAATTGATTTTGCTTCCTTAAAGAGAGTTAATAATAATGCTAATATACATATATATATATATATATATATATATATATATATATTAAGTTGCTAAATGCACTCAAAGAAGAATATCCTGATATCACATTTTAACAAATAATATATTTCACTCAAAAAAGAAAGTAATTCATGAAATTCTTAAGAGATCGATAATTTCAAATAATTATTTCTCTCTATGAATAAAAAGAATCTGATCAATCAAGTACATGATAGGTTGGTCGATTCAAAAAAGTGTGCAAAATGGTATGTTTGTCACCGATAAAAACATGATTTTGTTCGATATGATCTTTAAATGGGGATTGGATGTTATAATTTAATCATACGAATAAACACTTGTTTTTGCAAGCATACAAGAAGGATCCATTATTAGGTGCTATGTCAATTTTGATACCATGATATTAGAGGTCAACATATATCACACATATATTAATTTAGAGTCCTGCTTAAGAATTTCTCAAAATTTTTCAGATTTTAGTCTTAACAATTAATTTTTTTTTATTAAAAAAGAAAATATTTTTTTTAATATTTTTATTACGAATAACCCGTGTCAAGTGTTTTTAAATCCGGATTGAACCGGCCAATTTGACCAACTTGAGCGAAAAACCATTTTATAGTCTAGTTTGATTTTTATTATTAAATTGGATGAAATCAAATCGTTTAAAATTATTTAAAAATCGGTTAAAATCGATCAAATCGGTGAATTAGTCACACCAATTCAACTAAAAATTTATTTTTTATAGAGATATATGAATTTTATTTTATTTTAAATATATAATATATAAATTATATATCTATATATCATGATAATATCATTTTATTCGTAAAACAATCTAAGCAGTTCGACTAATGAATCAATAAATTGATAGAATAATCGAGTTGTTTATTGATTCGGTTTTAAAAATATCGCTCATGTTAATATTTTTGTTTGCATTATTAATTTATTCAATCTTGATCCATTTCCAAAAATAAATAAATAAAAAGAAACGGCTTAACAAAGTAATATTGTCCCCGCTGTAAGGTGCAATCGATGTTTGAAGTGTCAAATGAAAAGTGTCTGATATGGCAGGACACTAGAAGCGGTGTTTTTAAAACCAAACCATACCGACTTGTTCAACTGCTTTGACCGTGAATCATTTTATAGTCTGGTTTGATTTGCACTGTTAAATCGAATAAAGTTAAATTTGGTCAAAACCTTTAAAACCGAATAAAACTGACAAAATTAGTGATCCATTCAAACTAGTCCGATTAGTTTTTTTATTACAGTTAGATTTTTCATGTGTTGTTAATATAAATTCATTTTTACATGAAAATATAGAAATTTTATTTTATTTTAAAATTTATAACATATAAATTATATATATGTATATATATATATATATATATGATATTTTGATAATATTATCTGATTTGTAAAATAGTTTAATCAATAAATCAATGATTGATTTATATAAATTATATATTTTGATAATATTTTGATAATATATATATATATAAATAGTTTGATCGATAAACCAATAAATCAATAGATTGATCAAGTTGATTATCAGTTTGATTTTAAAGACATTGACCGAAATATCCTTATTGGGAGAGAGAGGGAGAGAGAGAGAGAGAGAGACTATTATCGTCGTAAAAGTTCTGTGTTTTTATGTTTTATCCACTGCGGACCCGAAACTTGTGAACAGAAATTACCACGTGTTGTTGAACAGAGCCGCGTCTAAAAATGAAACAACAAGCAGTGATCCGTTGTTGTAAGACGCACGTTACTCACGTGTGGTGTTAAATGACGTATAATTTATCCAGAAAACTTCAAGAGAACATGCAAGGAGTGATTTTGTTAATTTTTGAAATTTTAGAGGCTAATCTCAAATCAGAAAACCACCTCAAGCAATTTACATAAATGAAAATATTATGTCTCTCAGGGACAGTTCAAGTGATAAATTCTTCTCACTTCCATCCTCTCTTTCTCGATTCGAATCCACTTGGAAAAAATAAAAATATTATAAAAGTCTCCTCTAAGTATTTTAATTTTACGTATAGGCTGTTTCTTTAAGGGTGTTGCAAATATTTTAAAAGTAGAATATAAAAATTATAAATAAATTATTGTTATCAAAAAATTAAAAAATAATATTTTAATAATATCTTATTACTCTAAATAAAAGTTAACTCTTTGTATTCAATTAATCATTGTTATAGCAACTTCTACTTTTTATATAACAGATTCATCTAAATTACATAATTTTATTAAAATATTAAATTATTAAGAAAAAAATATATTTCTCCTTGTTCGTCGTTTTTCCTCATTAATTACTCCTTATTCATCCATATATTTTGTTAAAAACATAAAACAACGGAATCGATTATCTTTCAAAGTAAATAAATAACTAATAAATGGCTAAGGAAATATTGATTTTGTACTTTTATATCATTTATAAGCAAATATAAGTAAAATGTGCATTGAATAAGAAGAAAATATTTATCATAATAATTATCTTTTTGTAAGTTATCATGAAATACAAGATAAAATATAATAACGTAAAAATATAAATATTACTGATTTTATTTTGTGGAAAAAAATATGAAATAGATTACAATAACATAAATAGATTCATTTAATCGATATGATTTAATGTGATAAAAGTTTGTTATTATAATTTTTATTGTGATTTGTTTTAATAAATTTTGATTTAAAAGAATATTATTTGGATAAACTTTAATCACTTTCCCTAATTATAACAAAGAAATCTTTACAAAAAGAAATTTTCCTATTAAATCTTTAAAATTCAATGCTCATTCTCAAAATAACAATTAATTTCATTAATTTGGCAAAATCTTTTAACAAAATTAATTTACGTTGATGACGTGTCATCCTACTATTGGTCTGGAAAGTGTAAGTAGCGTCTCTTACGCAAACCTTATCCATAATAAAATGCCAAAAAGAAAGAAACTGAAAATTAAAGGAAAGGGGCAAAAAGGGAAAAAAAAAGTCATTCATATCAACGATGATCACACGTGCCAGCTCTCATCACCATCACCACCTACATAACAGAGAAATACACGGTCTCTCTGTGTCTCTCTCTCTCTCTCCTTTCTTCGGTTGAGAGAGAAACCAGAACCCCTTCCCCCGACGAGATCCATGGACATTATTGATTCTCTCTCCTCCATTCTAAACCCTTAGGGTTTCTTTTTTCTTCTAAATTTTCTATCTCCTCTCTCTCTCTCTCTCTCCCCAGAAATGGAGGAGTTAATAACTTTTCTTAAAAAACCAGCAGTAACCGAAGCTCTTGTCGACATATTGGTATGTGCGGTGCCGATTTGGGTGGCGGTGATGATCGGAGTTGTGATTGGATGGTCGTGGAGGCCTCGCTGGACCGGTCTGATCTTTTTAGGTCTTCGCAGCAAGTTCCGGTTCATCTGGACCGCCCCTCCTGGTTTTGGAGCTCGCCGGTTATGGTTAGCGTTCACAGCTCTTTCTGCATTCTCTGTTTTGAGGACTCTATGGACGAATTTTAGGGATAAGAGAAGGAAAGAGACGAGTCAGGAGTCGGCGGCGGTTGTGCCGGCTACGACAGAGATTCGGACGGCGGAGATCGGTGGTGACATTGTTGGAGAGTGAGTTTTTTGACCTTTTTTTTATTCGATTCTGTGGTTTTGGTTTTATGTTGTGAAAATCTTTTTCGTTGTTACCTTCTTGGTGAATTAGGGATTGTTTCTTTGGAAATGTCGAGTTTAATGGATTAGGTATGTTTTTTTTTTTTCATTAGGAAGTTTCGTGATATTTTGGTTGGTCCGATGTCTTCTGTTGTCACATGGTCAGGATAAGGAATTAGTTCGAGTAATATATTAATCAACATTAGCAATGTTCCAAGATTGTCCTAGGATTACCCTTATCCGAAGGGTAATGACCAAGGTTCGCAGAGTCTGTCAAGAAAGAAAAGATTAGATGAGGATTTCAATGTGCAAAAAATTGGGTGCAATTTTATGAAGATGGGTTTTCAGGGTTATGCAGCAGGGGTCATGATTTCCCCTTTAATGTGTTTTCTCAGTCACTGGTGAGGTTGTGCTACTCTGGACCAAGAAAGTTGGAAAGAGCATTTGGATAGATAGAAATAATGTCTGCTAAGGATAATTTTGGCAGTTTGTGTGACATTTGAATTGCCAGAGCACCATTTTACAACTATAGAGAAGAATAGCTTGTGTGCTGGAGCAATATGCATAACTGCTCCTAGATAGGAAGAAACAAAAAATTTTGTCTTTATGTAGCTCTCCCACTACCCTCTAAACTGCATTGAAAGTTGGGTGTGGCCCCAAATACTTGGCATGACCAAGAAAGGCTTCTCTAGTAGAGTAGGGACCTTTACCAAATCAACATTATGAGTGTCACAACATATGTAAAACTATATGTTTTTAACAGACTTGCATTTGTTCAAGAAACGTAATTACTATGGCAAAATCAAGCTTGCTGCAAAAGTCAGATCGAAAACCTGAGGTTGATTCTTGACCTCTTGGGTACTGTTACCAAATTACCAAATCTTGGTACTTGACATTGTAAGAAAATTATCCTTAAGATATTTCCTTGAATGCTCTGGATAGCTTTTGGCCATTGAATTAGAAATGGAGAATATTTCCCAATTGGAATTCATGTCCAGTTAAGTAGATATTCATGGCCATTGAATTAGCAAGAACAGAGTATATGTGTCCACCTGGGATTGTGAGATATGGAACTACTTTGCTATGGTGCTTCTGCTGTACCTGCATTGCTCAATTTGCTCACTTCCCCATTATCCGAGATGCATGCTTTTTTTTTTCCCTTCTACCCATTTTCCTTTCTGCTGAGCCATTAGACTAATTTGACTCTTAAGCTTTGGCATTACACTGAATTATGTTGCACATTACTCTAATGCATGATATGAAACATATTTATATAACAACTCCTGTCTCTCTGCACATATATTGGAACTTCGTGTACAATGGATGGTAACAACTGTTAAAAAATTGGATCTAAATGAGGTTGACTTTTGAAGATAATTGATACCGAACTGTTTCTAGGTAGAAATGCATTTACTCTTTCTCTCTGTCACATACACACTCACGCATGTGCGCGCGCGCCCACACACACGTATCCCAAACATTACCATTATGGGCGGAGCCACGTGATGTTTGCCGCTCCCCCCCAAGACTTTTGAAATCTTACAATTTCTGCCTGCAACCGCGGCTCTTCTATTAACCAAAAAAGTGCACGTAATCAAAAGAGTAACAAAATGGGTTATGTTTTAAAACAACGCTTTTTTTTTTTTTTTTGTTTTCCAGGGCGTGAAATTCAAAAACTTCTCCTTTTTTTCTCTCTTTTTGGGATAATATTTTTTATTCAGAAAAATATTTATTTGAAGTTTCAAATTTGTTAAATGAAAGAAAAAAATGTGAAAAACCCCAATTTTGTGTTCATGAGAGGAATTGAAGGATTTCAGTAAGTGTAGAAAGGGCGGGCATTGCTGGACATGTTGGTAAAGGAAAATAGTAAACAAGGAGGGAAGAAAAGAATTTCCAAAATATATCGATGGCCTAAAATGATCTAAATATTGGCCATCAATTTGGAATCCTAAATTCCCCCGGGGGGGGGGGGGTTCTTTTTACGACCTCTTAAGTATTAATGGATATCTCTCCCTTCTTTCTAATTTTTATAATTTTGGTGGGAGTAAGATGGCATTTCCACTTGCGCATTATTATAAAAATTTTACTTAATTTAAATCATAATTACTTATTTATGACTATTTCATCAACAAAGTAAAAAAGAAAATACTAAATAGTCATAATAAAATTTTCTTCAATGAGTTACTCCTAACAAATTATTTTCTTTTTTGGTATAAATTATCGATATCCGATAACTACTTTAGACATGATTAAATCCGATTCAAGTCAAGTTGATCCTTTAAGAGGGACAAAGTTTTCCTAGCACCTGTTTTAGTGGTATCAAATAAAGAAATTGGAAACTATGAAGTAGTCATAATATCCCATTAGGAAAAACACTTTTTGAGTGGGGTGAAATAATTTAAAACCAAAAAATTAGAATTAAACCTTGATATCTAATGAGCCCACAGTGGGAGAACATTAGTATTACAAAAATTATTGTTACGATCAAAAAGTTCCTATATCAATTTATTTAATTGGTAGGAGATGAAAAAGAAAAGAAAGAAAAGAAAGAAAATTAGTACTAATCAAAAGCTTAGCACAAACTTTTTTATGGCAAATGGTGGCTTATTTTTACGGTGTTAAAATTTACATGTATCAACCTACTACTAGTCTTTGACATGAAATGCATTATATCATTTTTTATATATATAGGAGAGGAGAAGACTAATTTATAAAAGAAATCATACCCTAAATATTACGTTTCAAGAAATGATAAACCTAAAGAGAAGGAAAATAAAACTTGCAGTAAAGGGGTCTGCACCACCCTAAGGTTAAGGTTATTAATTATTGCTTTATGGCCTCCCCAAAAAGAATTTCCTGACTCTGCCCCTGGTTACCATAGCTAAATAATCTCTTTCAGTGGACATTGGCAACAATTGCAAGTTCATGTTGCCATTGTTGCCAGGGATGAAACTATCAGTTGAATTATTCTTGTTTTCCACAACCAATGTTGGTAATATTGCACTTTTGCTCTCTCTCTCTCTCTCTCTCTCTCTCTCTCTCTCTCTCTCTCTCAGACACACACACACACACACAAAAAAAAAAGCTTTTCAAATGCTTGGAAAGGGCATTATTCCCAGGAGGGCAATGTTCTAACTGTTTTTTAACTAGAATAGTTAGAATAAGCTTCATTTTTGGGATATTGACGTTGCAAATTGTCTGGGTTCAATTAAATGACATATGGTTCAATTGGAAGGGAGAGGCGAATCTATGATTAGTGTCCATAATAAAGGCATCTTTAGTGAAAATAGATAAGAGAAACATTGCAGGCATATGGGACTGCAACATTGAATTTATATTAACAATGTTCAAGCTCAGCATGAGCCCTTCACAGAATTGTTAATAAAGTTCAAGCTTTGCTTACCATTGCTTTGTTGAGCTTGAGATTAGCTCATATGAGGTTTTATTGTGGTACCCACACAAGTACCTGAGAAAAGTCCTCCTGCTACTCAGTAAATGTATTAAAATAATTTGAGATCTATGCACATCCTAGTTTTAAAAAATTAGTTACCATTTTGCATAGGCATAATGTCCTAAGTCATCCCTTCCAGAGAGAGATGAAGATTAATCTATGGGAGGATATGTCATGCACTTTTAATATCATGGTAAAAAAAAAAATGCTTAAAATCCCAGAAGAGTTGGGTAACTAATCAAATCAATTATTTTAAGCAAAATATGCCTTTTTGCATGTTCTTATGATAAGGAAGCACTTTAGATGAAGGAAATAAGCAAAATTCTATGTTTGTACATGTTTGAATTTGCTAGAAGCATCTTAAGGCACCAAAAGTATCATATGAAGGGAGTACACAAATCGTGTTGGATTAAGTATTGGAGAAATTTGGCTATCAATTGGAAGTATGAAGATTAAGATGAAATGTTATGTGAAGAATAAAAGAGTTAAGCATTATGTTATAGGCTTTCTCAGTTGGTTGTACTTCCTGCTGCAGCACGAGTGTAGTATTATTTTGGACTCCTATTTGACTATATTGTTAGAAATGTTGAGAATATATTGAGTTCTGTATTTATTTTATTTTTATTATACAGATATTTTTTTTTTCTCTTTATGATTAGGTATTTGATTTGATTGTTTCCTGATTGTGTTGGGCTTAGCGCTCATAAATTTGATGTGGAATTAACCATTTGAAAAGACTTGATGATTTAATGGAGGAGCATTGAAATTGAATTCTAGTTAGCCTTGTGTTTTATCTGGTTTCTTCCCTTATTCTTACTGTTCTGCCTAATCAGTCTGAGAGAGATAAACTCCTCTCCCTTCTACTCTTTTGTTCTTCATGTTGTGCATCCAACACACATACTCCTATGTCCTATACCATATGAAATTAGTTATCAAATGTTAAGTTGTTATGAACTTGGGGTAAATAAGGAAACCTATGGGATGAATTGGAGTTGGAAACCTGAAATCTTGAGATTAATAATTCATATGGGAGAATTATCTAAGGGCATAGGATGGTGACTTTCTTTTGGTACATCATTGACTGTAATTAGCATTTTTGTCACCGTCCTCTTGCAAAAGTAACTTTTTGTATTCCCTTAGAATTGTTGCCAGCAAATTTCCCTAAATCAATCTCTGCAAACCTAGAGGTGGTTTGCTATGTATACTTTTTCTTGCTTTGTTACTTGTATTCTTGCTCGGATGAATAATCAGACAATCTTGAAGGAAAAGGGGAAGATCCTATTGATGTTCCTCTAGATCAAGATTCTCGCGGGTTCCAGATTGAATGAAGTATTAATGCTTTTGTGACAGTATCTAGCCAGTTGATTTATTGTTGTCGTGATCAGCATCATTTTTCTTCTGGTGCTGCAACTATGGCAACCAGATATTGGTCCTATGATTGCCACTTTTTGGTAATTAGCATCAAACCCTGAAGCTAGAGGCATACAGTAATTACATGCATGAACTGTGGATCATACTGGATGCCATTGTTCCATGAATCTAGAAGTTATAGTAGTAATGCCCCTGGGCAGAGCCATGTATGCTCTATGCCCGCCTCCCAAGACTTTTGAAAACAAAATTTTCATATATAAATTATTTTGGCCTCCCCCCCAAACAAAAGCTTAATCTCCACAAAAAACCAAAATTTAAAAGTTTAGGTCTCTACACGTTAGAGATTTGTGGCCCTCTTCACAAATAAATTTTGTCTCCATCTCCTGGATAAGTATGAGGCAAATTTTTGTACCTCATTTTTTGGGGAACACAGGAAACGGACACATAAACAAAAAAAATTAAATATTTTTTGTCCAACTTTAACTTCATGCATTTTCAATCTATCCTGCTTCTTCTATCATGTCTTGTCGTCTTGTCCCTTCCGTGTTGCACTCTAAATTGAACGCTACCTTATGCCTTATTTCTCTCCACTTTTTTCCTCCTTTATGCCCTATTTTAATTTTTTTATATTAGACTTGTGAAGTTTTAATATATTATTATATTTTTAAATTATATTACTTGCTACCTTCCCCCCCCCCCCTCCAGAGAAGTTTTTTTCTGGCTATGCCCCAGTTTCAGCTGTTATTGAGTAGTTGAGTATGGATCTTGCTATTCTAATTTCAAGGTTTTTTCATGATATAAACTATTATAGAACCATTTTTTTTTTTGGTATAAACCATCGGTATCTGATCACCACGTTAGGTCCAACTAAATCCTGTTCGAGCTTGGTTGGCCCCTTAAGAGGCAAAGCTCTCTTGCGCCTATTTTTGCCATGCACAAGACTCGAACCCAAAATACTACTTAAGGTGTATCTGGACCAACTAGACATTGGTTTATAGAACCATACTATAGGAAATGTTGGTAATTGTGTTGATGAACTCTATAAATGGTTTCTTAAACATGTTTTTTATTGTTAACTTGAATCTTTTAGATGTATAACTATGTTTGTACAATGTGTTTGCTGTCATAAACTACAGCCTAACTTTTCTCGTGTTTGCGCAGCTGTGGTTATCGAACTTTGGAGATGCAGGATGTTGTCACAGAGAATGATTTGGAGCATTTGTTGCAGCTTCTTGGGGGAAAGGATGGAGATATGTCATGGCAAAATATGATGGACCGTACTACTTCTAACATGGCGTATCAAGCTTGGAGCAACGAATCTGAGGTAGTTAACATTATGAATTTAATCATCTGCATGGTCTATGAAATGCTTTATTTGCTTGAAAGAAGGGAGTAGAAAGATAAATAAGTTATTGGCAATCGGTTTGAAACCGAGTGTTGTCTAATTGTTAGAAGTATCTTATTTTTAATTCTTCAAATTCAACTATGAAATGGACATCATCAAAAGGATATTTTGAAAAGAAAAGAGGCTGTCCTTTATCCATATGCCTGCAAATATATGATCTCCTAAACACCGTCTAACACTATAACCTAATGACTAATTAATCATGTTCTGGCCTAGGTTTCAGAATTTCATGATGAAGCCCTGTTCAATATGTAATTAATCTTTAGTTCCTTTTTATAATAATAGCTTTGTTGCTCCTCCTGTCCAATTGATGTGACGAAATTGCCAGAACATAAAAATCTTCTTTAGTTTTAGTTGTTGAAAGAAATTCTCTTTCAAGGTTACCCATGGATGAAGTGCTACTAGATTCATCTGCTTTGGAAGCATATTATAAAAAAGTGATGCATTTATTATGTGCAGCAAAGCTTTGGACTCATTTCTGGGTAACAAAAAAGTTAAAATTTGCTTTTTAAGGCAATCATTAAGGAAAGTAATTTATAGATTGAATGGAACCCATTAAGGTTTGGGTTATATCATTTGTTCCGTTTTAACCTTTTGTATTGTGTCTAGAGAAAAAAAGAAAAGAAATTTCTTGTGTTGCTTTCAAACAATGTATTAGACAATTTATTGGCATTTTTTGCTAAGTTTGATTTGGCTTGATATGAGTACTTTCTTGGATGCAATATTTGATTTCTTTAGCTTCTCTCTTTCTGCTTACCACTTTAATTATGCTTAATATTTGTTTCTTGTTTCTTGTTTCTTGTTTCTTGTTTCCATGACACATGCATGAAGTTTTCTTACCTTTAAAGTTGTAGATTGATCACGTTCGTGTTTTGGGTGAGAAAGCACTGGCTCGACAGGGGAGGAATGAAAGGAAAGATTCGAAACCTTTGAATCTCCTGTTGAGCCACTTCAATCCAGCAAGAGAACACAAAAGGCGCCAATTCATGAGAATTAAACTGCTGTTGCTTATGAATGCATTGCATCTTTATTATCTCCTGTTACGTTTCATTGGAAACATGATAGTTGCCTGCTAAATTTGACTAATGTTAGCCTATTCATCTGTAACACCTTTTTAGAATTGTGAAACTATGGTCCGTCAAGATATCCGCATGCTGATTTCTAGCTTTTCATAGAAATCCAGTTGCGAGGTAAATATAATGCCCATATATACTGAAGTCATGTTGCATAGGTCATTGAAGAGACTTGATGCAGAAGTGTGTATGAAGTTCTAGTACTTATTTGTCATTGTGTTGCTTTTGATTTTATATGATTCTTCCACAGTTTAGGCCTACTTTTGCTCTCTGTGATGTGGTGTTTGAAGATTATATAAATGCAAACCTAATGGTGTATTTTGTTTGTCAGACTGGCCCAATAATGTTACGTAGTAGAACTGTCTTTGAGGATGCAACTCCGGATCTTGTTAGAGATTTTTTCTGGGACGATGAGTTCCGACCTAAATGGGATCCCATGCTTACATACTTCAAGATATTGGAGGAATGGCCACATACTGGGACAATGATTGTTCACTGGATTAAAAAGGTATTTTCAAGATATGGTCTATGCTTGTACATAAAGTTCTGTTGCTGGCACCTTTTGTGTTTGAAATTCTTATGAATGCTTTGATTCTTTTTCCTGTTCTTATCTGAAAATTTTCCTTCTATTTGCAGTTTCCTTTCTTTTGCAGTGACCGAGAGTATATTATTGGTCGGCGAATATGGGAAGCAGGAAAGACATATTATTGTGTTACAAAGGTATGTTCTGAGATATATGTCCTGAAACTTATTTCACTTTGTTGGTTCTATATTTTTATTCTTCTTTCTGTTGTAGGCTTTCACCACAGGTGCTGGCTTCTATAATGTTCCTCACATGTGATAAATACAAAAACTATCTAATTAAGCATTTGATATAAAACTTCAAATTACTTTTGAAAGAAAATATTGCAGTGATTATTGCGGTGGAGTAGGCATGTGATAAGATGTCAATTAATGATGTTGCAGTTTCTTGGTGGCTTCATTATCAGTTATATAATAGGATTTGGGATCATAACAGGATATAATAACAGGAGTTGTGTGTATTAGTTGCTTATACTTGAGGGTTATTTGAAATCCTTGTTTCTGATAGACCCGAGCAAAATTGCTGCACCTATGTAGGGAGTAATTTCTTTGCACATTACCTGAAGCTTCTTTTCTTCCTTTCTTTTTCTTTTATAATTAAGAGCACCATAAAGCACTAAGGAGATGTCTCCCATGCATGGAAAAGAAAATAAAAAAATAAAAAAGGTCTCTGGAATGCTAATTTACCAAACTGACCAAAACAGTGAGTCAATCCCTACTCCTAATACCAAAAGTGTGCATTAGTTGTAGATGATATAACCTTTCATGATTAGAACTGATCAATTGTTGGCTCTAGATTGCAAACAATAAATTAGTTTGGAGTAAAAGGATTTCACTAATAGCCTGTGGAATCACAACTGCAGTCCAAAGAACAAGGAAAGCAAAATTAAAAGCTGCAAACCATGGCCACTACAGAGTCGAAATGCGAAGCAATTCTAAAATGCCAAAGAAGGTTGATATCATCATAATCATCAACCACTTGCATGAAAATAATATAACCATTTTAATGTTAGGGATGCCTTTCTAAAGAGCCATTACAATATGACTGCACGTCAGAGTTGAGTTGACATCCTAGGTATACTGAACTCGATCTAAACTAGTGTATTGATGGCCTGATAATTTTTTTAATGGCCAAGTGGTGGCTAGTTTGCCCGTAAATGTTCACATAATTGCGGGGCTGTGGTATCAAATTTCTCTGATAGCCAAAGTGGATGTTATTTTTTTCTTCTAATAATATATGTTGGGAATGCAGTTTATTGAAGACTGCTTATTTTCTTTGTTATTTGAGTTTTTCTTGGAGCTGTTCAGTCTTTGTTATTTGAGCTTGTCTTGAATCTTCTTCTCCTCCTCCTTAAGCAGAACCACCTAGCACTATATGCTTCTCTGTGTTTGTTGGTATCTGGTCGCAGTGCAATTTTTTATCAAATGGCGTGTTATTGCAATCATAGAAAGAGATCTTCTAGAGATTTTTTTTTTTAAAAAAAAAAAAAAAAGAAGAAAATAAAAAATTCAACTTCTGGTGATTGGATTGAATATTATACTGAGAAATATTTATAAGCAATGCTTGCTAATATAATGGACCTACCTTTTCTGCTTCCTCATTTATTTAGTTCTTAGTAAATCATGCATGGAGACTGACTAACTCAACACTCGGTAGATTAGATTTTTTGGTTCTTTTTTGTATGTTTGGAAAATGAGCATCAATATTGAATGTGCAACTGTTTCAGGAAGTGCCATACACAGGTTTGCAAAAGCGTGACAAGCCGAGGCGTGTAGAGGTTTACTTCTCAAGCTGGATCATCAAGTCTGGTAACTACTGCAGTTTTAACTAATTATGTTTATATTGCTGCCTTTTTTCCCCCCTGTTAACGAGTTAAATGATGGTGAATTTTACTTCATTACAACTTGGTTACACAATATAGTGGAATCGCTCAAGGGTGATGGACAGTTAACGGCATGTGAGGTGACCCTTTTGCATTATGAAGACATGGGGATCCCTAAGGATGTGGCAAAGTTGGGCCTTCGTCATGGCATGTGGGGAACTGTCAAGAAGTTGCATTCTGGGTTTAGGACATACCAGCTTGCAAGGAAGTCAGAAGCACAATTATCAAGATGTGCATTGATGGCAAGAATCACCACAAAACTTTCTATTGATGGGTGCTCAGATTCTATAGAGCCTCCATCTGGTAAGGAGGAGACAAGTGCAGGCTTGACTTACCGAAAGAGAGATCAAGCCGGCATTGATTGGAAATGGATAGTAATAGGTGGAACATTGGCCGTGGTTTGTGGGCTTCATACAGGTGCGTTCGGAAAAGTCTTTTTACTTGGAGCAGGCCAGAGAGCAGTAGCTGGTCAGAGAGCGGCAGCAGGTCGGAGAGCTGCTCCTAGATGAAGTTATATGGTAGGTACTCTTGCTTTTGTACTCCTTATTCGTTGGCATTTGGGGAACATGATGCATATATAGATTATATAGATGTGTGTGTGTGTGTTTTTTTTTTTTAATCACCATCAATAATTAAATATAAAGTTATATTTCAACTCTCTCTCTATCACTCTCTCTCATATTGACATGAGAAACTGGAGATGCATATCTGAAATGTTGAAACTTTTCTTTTGTGGATAGAAAAGTCTGCCTGCCACTTACAGAAATTACAACTTAATCTCTAATGTGGTTTGAAAGGAATCCTCTATCCATTGTACCGGAGGGGTCTCTTTGGCTTATCAGGACAAGAATTATGAGGTCTGGCTAACGACTGTTGGAGAGAGAGAGAGATAGAGAGAGAGAGAGAGAGAGAGAGAGTTGTGGTCAGGGTGTTTTTGACAGGGTGAATAATGAGAACTGAAATAGATGATGTAAGTGGTAAGCTGACTTGAGATGTAAAATTTAAATATAACAGTTGGGCATGAGGTGATTGCGTTTCATATGACCCATGAATAAAAATTTGCATCTGCACCATATCAACCCAAGAATCTAATTGCTACATATTTTAAAGTTTAAAAATTTGGATAAAAAATTTCTTTTTTCTTTTTTTACTAATTAATCTGATTCGGATATTGTGAAACCTATTTAGGAGTCGACTCTTTGGCCGTCTTTTTTTCATTCTTAAGATTTCAACTCGAGATTTCGAGTAAGGGAGTCTAGTGCTCGATCATTGTACCATTGGTCTCTTTTTTAAGTTTTGTCGTCTCTTATAGTTCAATCCTAGACATGAATAGAAATAACAGGTGTGGCTGGTCTCTGAACAATGTATAATTATAAAGAAAATATTTATTGGTAATATGGTAGTGATCAAGTTTATATCTTGTTTGTAAAGTTTATTATTTTAAAAATTATGTAATTTGATTTTTTATTAAAATAAAATAATTTTTATAAAATCTCAATGACTATAAATAAAAGTTGTTCAAGTTTTAGAGGGTAATAATTAGTTATTCTCAAACTACATTTATTTACCGTTAGTTATCTTTACGCACGTTTGGAAATGAAGTTTGGGATTTGATGACGACCTTAACATGATGATGGTTGAAAAATAAATAAAAAATTTATTTATTACATATTTTTAAAATTTATAAAT
This sequence comes from Dillenia suffruticosa, assembly GCA_033439265.1. Taxonomy (NCBI): domain Eukaryota; kingdom Viridiplantae; phylum Streptophyta; class Magnoliopsida; order Dilleniales; family Dilleniaceae; genus Dillenia; species Dillenia suffruticosa. Next base: position 17,757,519 of record JAVTVX010000001.1, read on the forward strand.
TCAATCATAACAAAATAAAATTTAAAAATTTTATTGTATACAAAACCTTCCTTAGAAACATAACATGTATGAAGAGAACTGCTTTAGGACTTTCCTATTTTTTTTCTTGGTTTTCATTATCGGTATCTATATTTTACCTGATTAATCCAATTCGAGTATTATAGGATTCATTTTAGAGATTAATTTTTTTAAATTTTTTTTCGTCAGGGTTTGAATTCAAAACCTCTGATTAAGAGTTTGAATTTCGTCATCCACGTAGAAAGGAGATAATGTTGTGCAATTTGAAAGTTTTAATCATTTATTTTTTCATTTAGCTCTAAACAAAAATTTCTCCCATTAGTTATGATTCTGGTCGTGCAGGCAAAACTGTACTGAAAATTCAAATTTTTAAATTTATTAAAAGATTTAGACTTTTTACAAAATTGATTAGAAGGATAAATCAATAAAAAAAAAATCTCTTTTTGCGAGGGTGAGATGACATGTGACAATAATGAGTGAATTCTTAAATTTTAAATTTTATAAATGGTATTTAGAGTATAAAAGATATTATCACAACTTAACTTAGGATCCGAGAAAATAAAATTCAAACATACTAGACATGAATAATTTATAATTTTACATATAATTAAAATTATAATAATTAATATTCTCATAAAATTAGGCTTGTCATTCCTCATTACGTGTATCACAAATTTAATATTTGGAATATAATTTATTTTAAAAACAATTCTTCATTGTCCAAAAAAAACTTGTAAATTGAATTTTTTTGATGACCGAGAGAGAGAGAGAGAGAGAGAGAGAGAGAGAGAGAGAGAGAGAGAGAGAAGATTTCAGTAATGGAATATGGGTGAACGAAGGAGGAAGGGGGGAAGGAAAGGTTGAGACGTCATATCAGCAGAAGAGGCAGCCAAGCCTTTCTGTCGGGTCAGGGTGTCTGCACTCAAAAATTCGTTACAGCAAAATGTTAAAAGAGTAACAGTAGAGATTTGGTTTCAACTGTGTTCATTCAAAAGGACTGCAACGGTTTTATGCGGTGACACTTATGCCCCCTACTAGTCCCTGTTAAATAAACACAGAATTCAATGATGACCCACGACCACAAACACACACACACACAAAATAAACGTCGGCAAATATGCTTACGTAGAAGGATTTTATCATAAAAATAAAAAAATTTTAAATTTGTGAAAATGTGATAATTTTCTTTACCTCACTAATCAATCATTATCTTTCCTAATGTATTTCTCCTTTATCTCAATTATTTGGTGTGAATTAACTCCTTTAAATATATGTGAGATTGAATCATTTTTTTTGAAAAGTACAATCCATAGATAGAGAGAGAATGACAAACGTATTGAGAGTGAAAAAAGATCGAGGAATTGAAAAAATTTCGATGAGAAAATTTTCTTCTATCATTATGTCATCGAATTTTGGATTGAATTGTCATAAACTGTGGTAGTGGTTCGATTGAGCGATTTGTATGAAAGAGTTTGCGGTTTATGGATTTTGAATACCTATGTATTGAAATATACCAAAAACACCGTCTTTTAATTTTTTAAAAAAATCGTTTCCGTTAGTCTTAATTAAATCTAACAATAAATAATATCATAATAAAAGAAATTTTAATTTTTTTAACTATGAAAATACAAATATGATAGGTCAGAACTTTTCTTCAAGAGAATATATAGATAATATGATTTATCATCTACGAGAAAATTAAGATAAAAATGTCTGTCATATGTTTTTTTTTATTATTATTATTCTAATAATAAAACAAAACGCGACTCTTTTCCATACGTAAACCGTCAATCCTAATAAAAGAAAATTTTGCTCGAGTCCGAATTAATTCCAAAGGAAGACATTCAAGGATATGAATTTGATGTTGGAAGAATGCAAGTGTGATTATCCATACCCACTTGCATCAATCATCCAACGAAAAGTTTTGTGGGACAAGAAAAAACTTTCTTTTTCCAAAGGGTGTTTTTGGGTTAAGACATTTGAGGCAAAAATTCACCCTTGTGGACAAAAGAGAGAGAAGGGGTTGTTGGGTTGGGATCACATCGGAACATTAAAGAATGGGAGTGTTGACGCCACCCCTTCCACTATTATTACACAACTTCAACTTGTATTCTATTGGTATGTGTGATCAACTAGCAAGGATACACTCTCTCATCCACTCAAACTCTTCTCTCATCTTGCGACCCATTCAAACTTTTCAATCTCCCTTATCCCTTTTGGTCCATCTCACATTTAAAATAGGTCAAAAATATTTGCCACCAACAGTTCCCAATTCCCACGGATAAAAAAAATATATAATTTGTGTAATGGGGTCATCATGAAAAATGTTTTGAAAAGTGTTTAAATTATAATTTTATTATTTTAATTTCGTAATTTGAATTTAAATTTTGTATTAAAAAATTTTTTTTGAAACTTTTTATAAAGAGCAAAGATTTTTTTTAAAAAAAAAAAAAAGCTGGGATTGTTCATGAAAGAGCAAAGATAAGAAAATTTTGAAACTTTTTTTTTTTCTCTCTCTCTCTATCTCCCTTTTTTGGAAGGAAAAAATTCGGTATAGGGAAGGGAAATTTTTTTAGGTTTTTCAAATGGATCCTTCTCAACCAGAAGCTTGGCAAGCACACCTATCTAATCAAAGCCTTTATGATGAAACAAACATCTATTTATGGATTTTTCTCTAACAACTGTGAATGGCCTTGCTTATGCATCACTCCATTGACCATGGATTAGACAGGATTGAAAATGACTAGCCACTCTCTCTCTCTCTCTCTCTCTCTCTATTGTCCATCGTTGAAGCTTCAAATCTTGGGACCAAAATCATTTTTACTAAAAAGAAAAAAACAAGTAAGAAACTACGGATATTAAAGATCTTTTGGAAAGATACTGCATTATTAGTGCCCTTTACCAGAGGCTAATGCTATTCAACGAAGAAAATTTCACCCTTTTAGCACACATGAAGGAGAGCCAAGCCTTCATTTTTTTTTTCATCCACCGCTATTTAAACTCTATTCGATAAATTCGATCCAAATATTAATAATTCTTTTAAATCTTATTTCTTCGTTCTCACATCTGAATCCACAAACTATTATTAAAAAAATATAACATTTTATCATTACATATATAAAAATTTGTTTAACGTCGCACCCCTCGAAAGTTGCAGAATTCTACATGTGGCCTACAAATCTTAGTAGAAGTGGTAAGTAAATTTAAAGAGTAATTTCTTTCTTGGATGAATTATAGTATTTCACAAACACCCTTTTATTTTTTTATTTTTGGTCTTTGTTGTGTTTGTCGATAATAGGATTCACTATTTATTTGGCAGAATTCAAAATACACTATTACGGTTCTTTAAATTTGACAACAAACATGGAAAAGAATTCAATGTGCTTTACATAATTATTAAATTGCATCCTCTCCCACTTCCTCCAATAAAAAAATAGTTAATAACGGCACTCTCCATTAATATAATTTTAAAAATAATAATAATGCAATTAAAATTTTAAAATTTTAAATTTAAATCATGTCAAATTGCTAAGATTTAAAATTATAATAAATAATAATTATATATATTGTAACTTATATGTAAATTATAGATACTTTTAATGAAAAACAGGCGCTTTTATTTTTTGAGTAATAAAGTAAATTACAAATCGTCACTTTTGATATCGAGTAATGGACATTGAGTAATTGACGTAACTCATGTAATGGTGGTGAGAGTATTGTGGGTTATAAGTTTTCTAGCTATGGAGTGAACAGTGATAACAATTCTTTTTTTTTTTTTTGTCTTTGGATTTAGTCTACCGTTGAGTATCCGACGCTTCACTCCGATTAATCTCGACCGAGCTACTGTCAAGTCTCAATCGGGAGAAAACTCTTCCAACGTCATTTTTATCACTACTAACACTCGAATCTCGATTTTTGATGTGGGGTATTAGTACTCTTCCTACTAGACTAACAAAGCGTTGGTACAATGATAACAATTCTGTCCGCTATTAACATTCTACTTAATAAAATGAGAATTCTGTTCAGTTATAAATAGGAGTTTTATTTTTATTTTTTTAACACATCTAATTTTACAAGCATTCTGTATTAGTAAAAGAAATGAAATGTGTTATTTTGATGGAGTTTTAAATTTATATATTTATATATAATTATTTTAAACTAAATAATAAATTGTTTGGTTGTTTGTATTCTGAAAGGAATGGGTCAAGCCAAATCTATTGTACCTATTCTTGAGTCTTACCTATATAAAAAAAAAAAAAAGAAAAACTCGAATCTCCTTAAAAAGAGAGATATTCGTGTCTAATTTTGTGATTTTATATAATTTCTCTATATTTTATAATAAAATTATTATTTTTTATTATATTGTTCACCCACAATATAAAATATAAGATATTTGTTCAAATTTTGGTATACTTGAATTCAGGGTCGTTTACTTATATTATGCGACTAAATATTTTCGAAGACAATTGTAGAAATAAAAAAAAAAATTATTAGGGAAGAAATAAATTAGGGATGAAAGAGTGAGCCAGGGGACACGTGTATCTTTATGGAGCCAAGTGGTGGAACTAGAAAGTTTATCAACTAAGCAAAGCCATATGGACATATTTTTCGGCTTGCATTCCTCTTAGATGTTTTTTAAAAATAAAATAAAATCTTATCCTGTATTTTCTTTACCAAATAAAATTTTCAAATTATTACCTTGTAATAACATATAAAGTTTCATCTATACGTGTATACATATATAATACACATACACACGAATGCCTAGTTAGTCCTGGATATTTTTTTTTTAGGACTTTGGTTAGACCACCGTCTAATATCCAGAGATTTATCATAACTATTTTGGACCGACTGTTATAGGCTTTGCTTTGTGGAGACGGATCTCTCAATATTCGTTTTTTCTATTTCCACTCCGAGTCGAACCCCAGAAGTGGTGGAATGATGCAGCCCCTTTGGCCAACTACACCAACTAGGTACTAACTTTTTTTAAATAATATTTCAGATTCAAATCTTGTATATAAAAAAAAATAACAGAAGTATTTTGTTTTTGAAAAATTTAGTTTGATTCAAATCGAATTTAATTAGGATTAATATGATTATCAAATAATGATAATTTATATTTAAAAAATAAATAAACTTTCCTACATGACTGCATAACACTTCACCCTACCTTGGTTGGATATAAAATCTCGGAAACCATAACATAACAAAATATGAAACATCCTATTTTCTAGCCAAAAACTTTATTACATGTTTCTCGTGATAATTATAAAAAATTAGAATATTAAAAGTTATCAAATTAAAAATTGAGTCTTAAAATTAAAATTTTACTATTTTAAGTATTAATTCATTCGATAATTTAACATTACTTAAATTAAAAATTGAGTCTTGAAATTAAAATCCTAACAGCATGAAATTTAGAAAATAAAATATTAACTTAACAAAAAAAGAATTAAATTATCTGTTAATGCCACAGAGCTTGGGACCAAAAAAAGGACAAATGAAAACAACGGTCGGATCAAAATAAGATAAAAGATAATAGACATAAAAGGAATCAAATCATACGAGTACAATGATCATATATACCTGTTAAATAAAATTTTGATTTTTAATTTTAAGTATAAAAGAAAATATGAGAAAATTTTATTCTTTATGAATGTAATCCAATTTAAATTAAATTTAATCAAAACCCAAATAATTTTAAGTTATCGATAATTTATTATCATATATCGATAATTTATAAAAAAAATTCATCGTCTCAAAACCCACAAGTAGTAAAAAAATAATAATAATAATTCAGGCCAAAGTTAATGAAAAGGCATTTTTATTATAAGTAAAAACTTTAAGGAAAACGCACATGCCTTTAACCTCTTCGATTTTGAAACTGAGAACTTTATAGTTAATATTCAATAATAGATATTACTCTCGAGTTAAATCTTTCTGGTACTGAAGTGTCCACGTGGTCACTTCCTGACCTCCAATTTAAGCAACTTTGGAAATGTATTTTTCGGGAAAAAGAAAAAAAAAGAATACTTCATGGTCAGGCGTGGCATCAGGACTCATGCTAGCCTACTCCACACTCCCTCTCTCTCTCTCTCTCTCTCTCTCTCTCTCTCACTCTAGAATCTCATTAATTTTTCTGGGTTTTGGATTGTGAGCCACAAAGTTCGTTGTTGAAGTGGTACAAGAATAAAAAATTGAAGACATGGTAAGAGCATGTTGAAGACAATTGTGTTAAGCTTTGAAGAATAAAGGTAATTGGGTCTACATTAATCATGTTTTTCTTCGATGGGTATCCCTTGATATAATGTAATCTGATTTTTTTTTTTTTTTTTCTGGCTCTTGCACTGATTTCAATGGCGGTCTTCAATTTACTAGGTTTTCTCTGTTTCTTAATTCTTATGACGCACTAAACTTTCTGTTTCATGTGTATTACGAGTTTTAGGTTCATGAGAATTATTAAGGAATTTTTCCTTGGAAATGCTTGTGTGTTCAGAATTCCTTCTTTTTCCTCTGGTTTGTGGAATTATGCAATCGTTTTATTTTATTTTATTTTATTTTTTAAAGATGGAAACCTTCTATGGATCGTTAAATGTTTAAATTAACTGTTTATATTTGTGTGGGTGTGTGTATTTTAAGGAAAGTGCTGAATGATGTTGTAAGGAATCTTTTCAATAAACTTAAAACTCGACATATTTACAGATTTTTTAGGTAAAATAGAGAAATTTGGGAGAATGTTTTGATTAGTTTAAGTGAGATGTAGGCTTAGAAATTCTTTCAGTAACATTGTACCAATGGTATGTATTCAATTAATCAGACGTTTTAACACATACTAACGTAAAAGAAATAATGTTAGGATTAATTAAGGTTAAAGAGTGAATGTCTTAATTAGTTAAGTTGTATTCAAGTGCTTTAGTATACATTGGCATATGATTCTCTAGGACTTGCTGCTTGTCTGATGGAGAGCAAATCAAGAATGAAAGATGGGAAAATCCTTGTTCTTCCTTGTCTTTTCCTAATATAGATCCTACATGCATAATTTGCCAATATGTTGGATAGGATTATGTTAAAGTCCATTTTTTATTTGAATCCAATTGGACCATTGATATTGCATATATGGAAAATGGCGGTTTTGTGTGTAATTTCTGCTAAACGTCACTGATTTAGAAAAGACTGGTTTTTGGTAATATCACGGGATCAGCATGTTGAAATATTTAAGAAATTGGATGCATGAAGATGTCAATGGGGAATTTGAGCTGGACCTTGAATTCTTCAATAACAATTAAAACCAAGACTATCATACCGTGTGAAAGCAGAAAATGCAAGATACCTATGGACTGCTTACTGTTGCCACCATGGGGTGACACTTTGCTCTAAGCGGCTGTTGTGTCTTCATCTTTTTAAGAAGATTAATAAGTGACTGGAGTTTGCCTTGTTCTATGTGCATTCTCCTACGCTTTCTCGATTCTGCTTATGTTGATTTTGAACCCTAAATGTTGTTTTCCAGCTTTCTCTTCTTCTACTTGAAAAAAAAATGCTTGATCACAGTTTGAAAAATTTAAGACTGATAACATCTCACTCCCTCCCTCCCTCCCTCCCTCCCTCCCCAACCATTCCTTTGATGTCTAACCATACTTCGTTTGTTCTTGGATGTGCTGTATCTTTAGCTCGGTGGAATTTCATTTCTTAGATATGTGCCAGTAATTGTTGATAAAAATTCTGGATGCTTTTGTTCTTTTATATCCTTTTTGGAGACTTTGAGTTAAATCAATCTTTTATATGCAGTGGAAAGATCATTCAAACTTATTAATAGCAGAATTTGAAATATTCAAATTCATGGGAATTTTTATCATTTGCTTGTAAAAGTTGTCTGATCTTTGTTCCCATACCATAGACATTATATGTGTCAGTATGAATATGATATGTTGCATCAGCATCATGTTATATCCACATTGTCCAGTTAAACTTGTTCTGCATAGAGGCTTTCTTTTATCTTATTTGAAACACTATATAATATTCCAATTTTTCTGGATAGGAAAAGGGTTCCTTCACCTCAGCATTATTGGACCTAAGGGTTTCGAACTTACTTCTACTGTGTTTCCTCATCCTTGGTCTGTTGTTGCAGGTTTTTATCGTGCATCATGAATTGATGAATTTTTCAGAGATTACGCTTCTCAAAATTTGATAAGAGCAGTTTTATCCGTTAAGTAGTATCATTGCTCTTGCTTTACAGGGATGCTGTTTGATTCCTTTATAGCTTTCAGGCCTTGTAAGTACTCTTGGTAGGCATTGACAAACATGAGTATTATTCTATTTCTTGCAGACATAGTTTGCATCTTGAGTACAATGGAGAAGAATGACACGATATCAGTTGCATTTCAGGATTGTGCGTTACATGCCTGCAGGGAACCATGGACGGTGGCAACCTACCAGTGACCGATCTAGTACTTTCCCTAGGTTATCCTCAGCACTGCATTCAAACAAGTTTGAAAAGTGATGCAGGTGCAGGCGCAGGCGCAGGTGCAGGTGCAGGTGCAGGTGCAGGTGCAGGTGCAGGTGCAGGTGCAGGTGCAAATGCAGGTTCAAGTGTAGGCATGACATTTACTGCCTCTGATCACCCATCTGAGCTTGTTTGGTCCCCGCACAGAGGCTTGAGGCTCCAATTCGCTGATAGCAGCTTACCTGAGAACAGATCTCCTCTTTTGTGGGATGTGGGGCCTAGCAGTAATATAGAGTTCTCACCACCACAAGACCTAACAGTCGGGAAGCCTAACTATAGTCATTTCGTGGAGGATGAAAATTTTTTTGCACCATATGCAAGAGATGGTGTAAAAAACAATATTGATAAGAGAAATCCTTTGTCTCAGTCTCCTAAATGCAATGCTGGAATTATGAAAGCTAAATGCAATATAGGTAATAATGCTTCTTCTGGGGCAGGGTGTTGTCTGATTGCCTAATATGATTTTCTTTTTGTTTCTTTCTTTCTTTCTTTCTTTTCTTTTTTTTTTTTTTTTTTGATTTTGTCATTTTGTACTTAGGTTGCATCTACACTTCTATAAAGTGCCATATCAATATCTTACATGATCTGGGCGACAACACTTTGGGGACACTCTGAGACTATGTAATCAACATCTGAAAATAAAGCCATTTTGCATGTTTAAGATAAGACTGATGGCAAACACATTTGCAATTTATATCAATGAGATTGTTGGTTTTTGTGTCATGTCTGCTTGTGCCATGTCTTGTCCTTTTTGTTACACCTTGTTGTTTGCCATGTGTCTTGCTCATAGCCATACTAAATAAGTGGGTAAATGCAATGTTAAAGATTGTTTATTCTTGTTTGGCAGAAAATACTGAATTTATAGAAACAATGAGCAATGCAGTGGAAACATCAAATGTTAGTGTTAATCAAAAGAGCGATGAGATCAGAAATGGAGAAGAGAAAGGTGTGTGCAGTCCAATCTGTATTCAAACAGCTGCCAAGGCCATAATCTCCGAGTTGCCTACTCTTCCAGGTATGTTCATGCCCAGTGTTATTGCATCTATGCAGTTTAGTTTGAATAGTGAAACCCAGAAATAATTTCACTGCTTGTCTTGGGAGCATGGCATGTTTTTACAAGTTGGCACAGCTGGTCTCTGGGTCTCCAGATGATAGCTAATACTTTCTTTATCTGCCATAAGTGTTAGACTTATAGATTGGGGCCTATGGTCTGGCTTCTGGCAATGCAACCTTTTGTTATTAGCAGGTGTGCCTGTCTGACAGAATGCCACTCATTTGGCTGTCACTTGATTTTTTTGTAAGGTTGTTCTCTAGAAATGGCAGAATTAAAAAAAGCTTATTATTTGGGGACTGGGCTTTGGCTTCCTATTGAAGGAGTTTTGACCGTTTTACCAATCTGAAATTGTTTATGACTCAAATCACTTGCAGATGGAGGCATTGAGAAATAAAGAATCTGTTACTGAAAATTGTAAACTTAAACTTAAAATGCAAATTATGCTTTGAAGTTAATATCTCTGCATAGCCTTATCCAGTGACAGTTTTCCAACTTCCAAATGCTTTTATCATCTTCTGGGGGACAATTAACTTGGTCTTTGGTCTTGTTTGAGTTGATTAAAGTGCCTTTTAACAGAAAAGCACATTAATTTGATTGAATAGCTCTGGAAGATTTCATTTCCTTTCTCTAGCTTTGACTATAGTGGTTTCTCTTACTTTTAAGGATGAAATCTTATATAAGTATTTGGTTGCTGCAGGTCATGGAAACGAAAAAGCGGTCAATCCGCAATTACTAAAACTAACTGATTACAGGCCCATAATGAAACAGACTGGTCCCCCATCTGACGAAACTAACAAAAGAATTAGCTCTAATATTCATGATGGATTTCAAGATGACCTTGACAGTGGAAGTCGGGGCAGACTAGAGATTGTTCTGGCTTCCAAAAATCATAATCACAGTATCAATCGTGATACTTTGTCACTGACTTCCAATTCACCAAGCAGAGGACAAAGAGAGTTTGCTTCTGCTGATGAGCATGAGAAGAAACATGAAATGCCAACTCCAGGGAGTAATAGTGCCCATGTTCTAGAAAAGCTGGAGTCTTCTGACGAAAATGATTTGCAGTCTCCAATCCACAAAGATGTTCACAGTGAGGCAAATAAGAGTGTAGCAGTGGATTCCGCTTTCGAAGTTAAAAATGGGTCTGAACAGGCTGGGGCGGTGCTTCCAAGGGACAGTGCAATTCCAATCAAAGCTTCTCCAGTTAACAGCAGGTTCCATATGTGTCACAGAAAAGGTAAAGAAAAGGCATTATCTGATGGAGATGTTAATGGCAGAATGTCCGTCAGAGATGATGACAGCCATGAGAGTGTTGAAAGTTGTAACAGTGCTGGGTTATTTTCAGCAGGAAAGAAACGATGGAGCTTTCAGCAACAGTTATTTGTAGGGAGTAAAAGAGTCAAAAAACAAGTTGAGGAAAGTCCATGTTCCACATCTTATGTTAGACAAGATAGTTCTTTTATGACATGGATATCAAACATGATAAGGGGGTTATCGAAGTCAGATCAAAATGATACACCTCTTGCACTCACCCTTGCTCATCTTGATCATGGAGGTGAGGGACATGGTCAGAAATCCAATGCATGCAAGAGAAACCAAGATCCAGGATGCAATAAGACGGGATTCCAAAATATCTTTCAGTCCCTGTATTGTCCAATTGCAAAGCTGGAAACAAGAACAACTGGTGATGATAATCAAACTGGTGAAATGTCTAAAAAACTTGACTTGGCTATCAGAGAATGTAACATGAACGGTACTTCAGTAGCCTGTTCAGGGGGCACGATCAACAAACAATTCTTTTTATCTAATGAGAAGTTTAATCAGCCTACATCTACAAATGGGGAAGGCTCGTTATGCCAACGTAAGATCTTGTGTGCAATGTTTGATATTGAAGATGGAAACTGCAAGTTGACTTCTGATGTGAAAAAAGATTCTTGTGAGCAGGCTTGTGCTGCACATAAGGATAGAGATGACTCTTCTGGCTCCCCTTTGGGTAAAAGGAAGACAACTAGCCCGGAGACTAACGATGTAGATGTTCCATATGGAGGAAAGGGGTCTTATAATTACAGTTACAGAAATGATCCTCTTGGAAACTTGTGGATAACTCGGTTGTCCTCAAAATCTTGTGGAGTTCAAATAAATGTGGATGCTTGCAACCAAAGCATGGAAGAGAATGCCTGTATGATTCAACATGAAAGGCTGATAGCTCATTCTAAATCATTCTGTGACTTTTTTGAATCAAAAGATTTCTTGGAAGATCCACTGAATGTAGCAGGTAAAGAATTGCCTGTTTGTGGTTCCAATACTGAGACTTCCTTTGGTCTAAAAAGAACCAAAACAAATGCTGATCAGAAGTCAGCTTGTAGACTGAATTCTATTCTTCCTTCCCAAAGGCTCAAAAATTCAGAGGCAATGGCTTCTGTTTTTGCAAGGAGAATGGATGCCCTCAAGCTTTTCATACCTTCAGATGCCACAGGTATAATGACTCCCACACCCACAATTTGTTTCTTTTGTGGCAGAAAAGGTCATGATTTACGTGATTGCTCTGATATAATGGAGTCTGAGCGTGAGGATCTGCTAAAAAATGTTAAATCTTATGATTCTGTGGAGGAGCCAGCTTGTCTGTGCGTCAGATGTTTTCAGCTTGATCATTGGGCTGTTGCATGCCCCACTTTTTCTTCAAAAAGGCATTATCAGTCAGAGTCTAACCAGGCGATCATTAACAATTTTAGTTTTATGAAATTGCATTTTAGTAGTAATTACAAGCCAAATCCAAAACTGCTTGAAAGTGAGGAAAACCAACAAGTTGGTACCGTATATACAAGCTTCAATGTCAAGGATACAAGAGCAGAAACTGGTGTTGATTTAGAAAAGAAGTTGATCACATTGACTTCTGACCCAAAGAGTTCAGTTTCAAGTCCTGGCAAGAAGTGTGCTGCTTCCGGTTTGGGGAAACCTGACTCCAAAAATCAGACTGGATTCTTGCAAAATTTTGTGAATAGACAGATTTCGGAACTTCCAACAAGGATCTTTGAAACCATAAAAAAGCTTCGGTTATCTCGTGCGGATATTCTCAAGTAAGTAGACTCTATCCATATGCCTTCCAAAAATAGATGTTTGTCATTACTTGTTTGACGTGATATACTTACCTGTAACATATAGTTTTCTGCATGTGACACTGGTATCTCTGATAGATTGGGCATGCACCTCTGAATATTAAGAAGTGCCAAATTAGGAGTATTTAATTCTTTTTCAGTCTTTTTTTCTCTTGAATCATACTGCAAGAATTTGTTTTAACTTTGATTTGTTTTGCAGATAGTGGATCGACTTTGGTGTTTTTACTTAACATTTTACTTCGTAACTTAATCAAACGTGTGCCATGAATGGATTGTGGTTGCTTGTCTGTGAAATCACTTCATTATGAGAAAAAGGAGCAGCAGCAAGTGCAATAGCTGATCTTCTATTTGCCAGTTTGTTCTATAATTTGAAATTTCTGGTTGAATAAGCCTCATCCTGCAGCAATTACTTATGATGTTTAAGGGTGGACAAAATGTGCTGTCTTCCTGGCCCAAGAAATGTAGGGCTTGGCCTCCTCTTTTCCCCCTCAACCCACCCCCCTTCTCCTTGCTTGAAATAGCCTGCCCTGGCCTGATAATGTCTTTTAAAAAAAAGTAGTAGAGTAAATTACAGAGCATAATTAGAATGAAAAAAAAATTAAATATTATCCCCGACCAGGCCTAGCTAGGCTAGTAGCTCTTATCAGAAGGGCCAATCCCTCCCCCCAAAAAAATAATAAAAAGAACAAAAATCTTACTATTTTGATCCTTTTCCATCCCTAAATCTTATCCACCCCTAAGTAAATTTCTCGAAAGAACCTCCTAGACAGTTTTTTGTTTGAGACAATAAATACAACTCTGTGAGAGTATGTGTTTGTGCCTCTGTAGTTCATTTAAATATGTTGACATGTTGAAGGTATAATTACATAAATGTGTGATTTGAGCTCTGAGTGCATCCAGTTCTGGATGTACCCTTGGAGATGTCTTCTGGCTATTTTAAAGTTCTATTTACACTTGTCAAATACTTGTTGACCAACACAAAATTCCTCCTACAAAGGGTTAAACTTGTAATGCCTAGCATGACCTGTTCTTTCAACCTTGTGCACTTAACGACTTTGGCGTGAAGTTGGGAGTGGGATTTATGTTAGATATTGCTGTAAAAGAATATTTTAAAAGAATAAATAATGATTACTATAATTTTTCAAGTCATTTTGGTTTGTGCTGAGCATCACAAACAAAAGAATCCAAGAAACTGCCACCCCCTTTTTAAGTCTTATATTATAGACCCAAGATAGGGATCAGTATAAGCCTCTTCTATGAGATCTGAATCTTTATTCTTAATATCAAATTCTCATAATTTTACCATTGATATTGTTATGTTGGCATTTTCTGTTCTGACGTATATAATGATCATATAGCACTAACCGGAGTGTGTGGACCTCAGATGGATGAGCTCTCATAGATCACTCTCACTACTTGATGGTTATTTCCTGCGTTTGAGGCTCAGTAAAAGGGAAGAAGCAATAGGAGGGGCAGGCTACCATGTTGCCTCCATAACTGGTAAATTAATAGATGGCAATCCTGCTTGTGAACTTGTTCTTGCTTTTCTGAAACTAGAGTGAGGGTAGTCAGCCAGAAAGTTTACTAAGTGCAGTGCAGTTTTGATTTTGTCATTTCTCATATTCTTCTGATTTTTCTTCTCTTTTCTCCCTAAACAGGGGCACACAAAGAGAGATCAATAAAAAATTCAAAGAGTCCTATTTCCGTGAGCATAGGAGGAATCAAATGCACCGTAGAAAGTCAATACATTTCTAACCATAATTTTCTGGAGGTAAATTCTGGATTGATTTTTCTGCTTCACCTTTTAAATGCTCGTTAATCTTTGTTTTCCTAATAACTCAATATCTAGGACAAAGATAAACATAATAAAGGGATATATTAAATGTTAATGTCTTTGCATGCTCCGTAACCTCATGAATCATGGTAGATATAAAATTCATGATCCTATATCGATGGAAGATGGTAATGGAGGAACGAGATGTTGAGGGGGGGCGGCTCTTGAAACTAAACGAGCCTAGAAGGAACATGGGAATTAGCACCATTCCTATGAGTGCTTTTGTCTCGAAGAGCCAACAAAGGGGCAGGCCAGCCCTGAATGATAGGCAGGGCACCAAGCAAGTTAAAAGAGGGTAGGATCTATATGCCTAACCTTTTGACTTTATGAGCTCCTCTATTGAAACTTGTCATAGTTTCTGGGTGAGAATTAAACTGCAAGCGAGGACTGGGAGCTGTTTTAATTTGTGATGTAAAACTAAGATCACCAGTTGTTTAAGTTGTGATGCTCTTTTCTGTCATTCCTTTAGGCTTCTTGGAATGTTCTAAACCTCTTAAAATTGGTTATACTTTGAGGTTCAAACACCCTAGAACTATGTCTAACAAACAGTACGTGAGCCAATTCTAGGCCAATCAAAATATTTAAAGTTATTCTTTTTTAAAAAATAAAAATTAATAAACAAAAAGCATAAACTAGCTTTCATAACTCAAGCTTGTAAGGTATTGTCAAGTTTAAACTGTAAGCTAGTCTTCGCTTGCTATGCTATTACCACTACAACACCATACTGCAAAGCTAGCAAGATTTGACTAAGATAATCCTATTACTAGATTTTCGGTAGTGCTTGATAATCCAATTACTAGATTTTTGTTAGTGCTTCATAATCATTTGTAGGCATTACCCTAGGGTTACTATGATCTTGCCTTTTACAATGTATGCGTGCACAACTAGATGCAACGTGGCCCTCTGACTGTCTTCTTTAGCGGCTTAATTTTCTTGTTTTACCACTTTCATTGCAATTATTCCTCTCTTTGAGATTGGTAGACACCAAGTTGTGTCATCTACCGGTCCATGCGGGTCGTGCAATCTACCGATCCATGTGGGTTGTGCCACACTGACAGAGTTTCAATAAGTGAACTCCCCCCCCCCCCCAAAAAAAAAAAAGAAAGATCATAGCCGTTGTTCCTGATAAAGCTGTTTTTGAACTCTGTACCCAGAAGAATACCAAAGAATAAACTCTAATGAAATTTTTTATAATGGTGACTCGCATAGCCAAAGCACGCAATAAAGGTGTTCTAATCTTTTTCTAGCAACGTAGTTGCGTTTGATTGTGTTTACATTATTGAACACTGGTTGCATAAATGAAAGGTCCTCAACCATCCAACACCACCCCTAAATTCACAATTTCTAGACCAGTTTGAAATAGATTTGTAATAAATCTCTCTCTCTCTCTCTCTCTCTCTCATTATTTGTGTCTCAAACTGTTCACAGGCTCATACCCGTTTCACAATTTTTTTGCAGGATGAGCTGATGGACTGGTGGTGTAATGCCTCAAAAAGCGGTAGCAAGGCTTTATCAGAAGAAGAATTGAACACAAAAGTGGAAGAGAGAAAACGGCTAGGTCTTTAGGATTTTATTATCTGCAGATGCCGCAGCAAATAGAAATAGTGTTTGGTTCCCTTATTGCAAAGCAAGACCCAAAATGTGAAATGGATATTGTGTGTGTTTTTTCTCCCATGTCCAACCAAGTGTACAATCTAAAAGAATACTTCCTATTAATATTAGTGATTGTAAAGGAAAAAAAAAAATTAGAGCATTTTCTTGCATTTTTTTAGGGTCGGGTTGTAGCTACAGGATCAATGGATTGTAATAGCAAGGTCATTCTACAACTTACAATATGCCATCTTGCATTCAAGCCGTTGGTATGGCATATGGGCTGCGATGGTGACGGCTAGAATTTGATGCCATTTTGGTTCTCATAAACCAAACTAAAAGTTTCTTTTTCTTTCTTTTGAATTAGAGGTGAAGAGATAAAACTTCTCAAAATGAAAGTAACAAAGAAAGGGCATATCGTGTGGGACTTGGATGTGCCAAAATAAAGATAAAAGGACCTTGGCGGTCCATAGCTCATTTTGGACCCTTATACATAGGAGTATAATAATTGAAATTATATAAAAAAATGAATTAAAATTTATTCGAATTTGTATATGTCGAGAAAATTATTATTTTCTTAGTTTTGATTATAACAAAATCTTTCATGTTATTCTAATCAATTTATTTAGAGTGCAAAATTTTTTATTCAACATAAACGTGATAGAACCAGTCATAAAATCGATTTTATAATCAAAACTTATTTGGTCATAAAACTAAGATTTTATGATATCTGTTGAAAACCCAGCCAGTAAGATAAGTGTAGTTTTGGTACTACACTTAACCTATAATTGATCCTAAATATATACAAAAATATCCCATCATGAGAACAATTCATATTCTACAATTTAGAAAATTTTCTAAGTATAAAAACAGTGATCATTTGACCATATTTAGATCTTCATATCTTCCTATATACTGAAATATTTTCAATACCAAAAATTATGTTTCAAAAAGGATATATGAAACTTCAAATTCAAATAATTATAGTACAATTATCTTATTGGAATGGTGGAGAAAATTCAACTAGTTGTTTGGTCACTCATTTTATATAGTAGAAATTCTAGACAGAATATAGTTTTCAGTGGGTATTTGGATCTCGATATTTTCATCACATATTAAAGACTTATGAGTTTATTTATTCAACATTATATTACTACAGTTGGACAATAAATATATGTTGTTATAGTACAATTTTATCGAGATTTTGATAGAGAAATAAATGGGAAAGACAGTAAATTATGCTGAAAAGTTCTGAGCTGGAATTGAACCTATGGATTGATTTCGATTTTTTTTTTTAGCTATCACATAGATATAATCCAACCAGTTTTTGAATATATTTGAGGGATATTTAAACTTCAAACAAAAAATATTTACTGTTTGTAAACATCATTATTCAAGAAAGATTTTGAGCCTATTTGTTAGGATGATTGATGGAGTTGTTATTGGTAACTCTGAGAAGTTTTTACTGTAAAATTTTGAATTTTGAAAAAACAGATTTTTTAGCAACAAGAAAGTTTCGAAATTCAAAAGAGTTGAATATTTTCAACATCAACTTTCAGAGAGAAAGTAGAATAATGAAATTCCTAAATCAAAAGCAACGAAATCTCTAAATTCTGAGCGACAAATTTTGTATTCTGAACACAAAAATCCTGCTGCTATATTTTTGAATTTCTGCCTTTATATTCATTTATTTAAATATTATTTAAATTGTAAAAAGATATTGAATGAGTGAATTATTGTATGAGCCATCTTTCATTGTTGGATAAAAGATTCTTCATGGTATGAAGATCAAAAATTAACAAGTGGAGTGTATGTTGTTGATTTGACTATAGTGGAAACTAACTAGTGGCTAGACGCCAGTTTGCCTTGCTAGAAGAGTGGATATAGGCATAAAACCGAACCACTATAAAAACAGATTTGTCTCATTACTCTTACCTTTAATTATTGCATTAAATTAACCATAAATTTAATTATTAAATCTATGTGGAGTTAGATTTTTGAAAAGTTAAATTTAAAACAACCAATTCAACTTCCCTTCTTGATTGTTTTTGGGACCGACAATATATATTATCTTATATTAAATTAAAATTTTATACTTGTATTTATCGATTAAGTGAAATAAAAAGTCGATGTACAGATGTTTGAGATTACACAATTACAACAATAATTAACTCTTCTTCGTCTCACTATGTGGAATCGATTATATGAATTTTTTATATTCTATTTCATGTCTCATACTCATCTATATGATTATTTTCTTTATATGACAATAGTAATTATATTTTTTTTTTCGTTAAGTGGAATCGGTAATATGGATATTTATATATCATTATACTTTATCTTATATCAATATATTGATCGTGAGATGTAGAAAATTATGATCCAAAACATGATCGCTAATATTTTAAGAAATAACATAAAAGTCTTTTATTTGAAAATATTCTACAATGAACAAAAGTTCTTGAGGCAATGTTTAAACTAGGAAATAATACTTGTTCTCTGGGTCACTCTTTTTCTTAGGAAAAAAGATATGGTTAATCTGCATATGATATAACTAATTAAAAAAATATTATAAAAAATAAAACAAAATTGAGATAATTAAGTTTTCCCAAATATTACTGAGGAAACGAGGAAATGTGGCTTTCTTCTATGTCTCCTTTTAATTTTTCTGCTATTGATGTATATTTTTTTTTTTTTGTTTAATTTAACTTGTTAAAAATCATCAAATTTCTCTATTAAAAATATAAAATCATTGTTTTCCTAAAATAATAATATTAAAAATTGAGATATAAAGGAAGAGGAGAGAGATGGAGATTACACCCCAAGCTGCCTTGCCGAACAAGCCGTTCCGAGAAAAGGGGTCATCAAAATGAATGCGGTAGACAGGCCCATCACAACCAAAAAAACATCAGAAACTCGTTAGAAAGCGTTTTGGACTAATCAAAAAACAGGAGAGCCATTCTCTCTTTTTTCATAAAAAAAAAAATTAAAATTATATTCCCACTAATTTTATCTGAACTCAGTTTAGAGAGGAGATGATCTCCAAATATAATTTTTTTTATATTTTTTAAATACGAAAATCGATTAAAAAAATACTCTTATCCACCGAGCCTACTCTGAGTAAGTCCGATTCAAACTCAACCCAATACCACTTTTTGAGAAACCAACCCACAGAATTTCTAAGTTCGAGGGCTAAAAATAGATAATTTCCATTTTTCTTTTTTGGAAAAATATGAACAATTGATAGGATGGAAACATGGAGACCACAATCTATTGGTTGATCCAGAAGGTGCTTAACCCATGTGAGCAGTCAAATGATGAAGCAGACTCCATTTGCGACCTCTACGATAGCCACCCAAGTTCCATAGACGATCCTAATATTTGTTTCTCAAACGATAAAAGATTTAAGTTATAGTTGTTGTTATCATAAGAACAGCCATCTTCAATCAGAACTCAAGATCTCACTTCAGAAAATCGAAGCCCAAATTTAGCGAATAGAAATCCGTGTCGTTTGTTTGCAAATTGGACCTTGTATTTCTAAAAAATCGCAGAAATAGAAATGAAAAGGGCGATTCTGTTGCAACCAAAACCAAATATAATCACATTACAAAACCGTTTAACAAACCAAAACGGAACGGAATATTCCAAATTAAAGAAAAAGAAACCAAAGGGTAAAGCCGATATACAGAGTTACAAGCCCCCCATTGTTAGCCTACAGATTTACATAAATGCCACTAGAGACGCAAAACCTAAACCGCTTTTGCCTCACTTCTTCGCTTTCTTTGCCACCGGTTTCTTCGCCGGAGATTTGATGCTCTTGGGCTTCTTCGTCGCCGCCTTCACCGGAGTCTTCTTCGCCTTCGCCGCCTTCGCCGCCTTCGCTTTCTTCACCGTCGTCTTCGCCGCTGCCACTTTCCTCGGCGACCTCACGTTCGCCGCCTTCGGCTTCGCTGCCGCTTTGGCCTTCACCGGAGTTCCGACTTTCTTCGCTTTCGGCTTAGAATCGACAGCTTTTTTCGGCTTCTTCTCCGTCGCGGACTTCACAGTAGTCTTCTTCTCTGTTGCCGGTTTCTTCGCCGCCGGTTTGGTTCCCGCGGGCAACTTGTAGGAGTTTTTCACCTTGACGAGCTTTCCGGAAGCAACAAGCTTCTTAATCTGGACCGACAATAGCTTCTTGAAATTCGGAGGAAGAGATTTCTGCTTCTCCTCGATGAACTTCGCGATCGCGTACTGACTCGAACCAGTTCGCTCCTTCAACGACACAATCGCATCTTTCACCATCTACAAATTCACATAAACCCTGTCAAAATCAAATCTTGATATCAGGAAAACAGAGAGAGTGCGTATTAATTACCTCCATATAGGTAGGATGACTCGGGGACGACTTTGTCTTCTTCGATTTTGCAGTGTCTACTGAAGCCATAATCTCGGAGAGAGAGAGAGAGAGAGAGAGAGAGAGAGAGTTACGGTTTGATTTTAGAGACGTAGAGAGAGAAAGGAGTGGTGTGTGTTAAAAAAATGTGATAAATGATGATTTAAATAGCGAAACGGTTATGCGAAGAACATAACTAAAGGCGAAATCTGATTGGTGGAAGGAGTGAGACTCAGATTGAGATAGGAAAATGATGAGTTTGAATGTGGAGCGTTGGATTTATAGCTATCAACGGCTGTCGATTGGTTTTGTGGGGTGCCGCGGATCGCTAATTTGGATAGAAACCGTGAGGAGGGAAAGTTTTTCGAAATTTGAGTCCAGGGTGAACTGTGCTTCTTATTTCGATTTTCAAAGGGCATAACATAAGATTTAATTTATGCTTTTTTATGCCACGTTGATTAATTTGTAGCTGTTCTAATAGGGTTTTTCGAAAATCATTTATTCTTCTCGATTAATAAATTAGGTGCCTTGAAATGAATTTTATTTTATTTAAATAAGGTTTGAATGCCTTCTTTTCTTTTTAACAATAAAATTAAAAAAAAAAATTATTTACGTTTATCAAAAATCTTTCGATAAGAGATTTTGCATATCATAAAAGAAGTTTTTGTTAATTTGTGTTTGTTTATATTTTATTTTTATAAATTATCTGGGTGTATCATAAAATGAAAATTTGAAAATGAATTAAGGAGTTTTAACTCCAAAATTTGATGGTATAGTTGTAGCAATAGAAGAATTAAAGGATTTGTGAACTTTTTTCTTTGACGAACTAATGAGAGGTGCTTGCAAACTCAGGAACATTTGAAGTAAAGGAGGGAGTCATCAAATCAATTGAAAGCTCACCATGTAGAGGATGTGGCAGAGAAGGATTTTGTGGTCGAGGTGGTGGAAGAGCAAGAGGAAGAGGTGGATTTAAGGGGCAATAGATAGAGGTATTTAAATCCTTCCTTAAATAGATAGATTTGGGAGAGTCAATCCCTAAAATAAGTTTTACGGTATTTGAATCGGATTAATTGGATAAAATCTAGATATCGATGATAAAAAAATATATATATATATTCTACATAAATAGAGGTGGTGAATTCTTATCAAATGAGCTCAATCACTTTTGTAAATAATCTAACATTCACGGAAAACTAGCAGTACCTTACACTCCAGGGTAAAACGGTGTTGCTAAAGAGATGGTAATAAGCTTGCTATAAGAATCAAACTGTTGTGGAGATGGTAATAAGCTTGCTATAAAAAAAGAGATTTTTGAATCAATTTTGGACTAAAATAGTAGCAACATCAGATTATTTGATAAATCTATGTCCCACAAGTGCTATCTCGTGAAAAACTCCATCTGAAGCCTGTTGAGTTCGAAAGCCATCGGTAAGCCGTTTGAGGGTTTTTGATTGTATAGCCTATGCTTTGGAAAATTTTCAAGTTCGTCACAAAATTCTAAAAAACTGCATATTTGTTGGAAATGATGATAAATTAGTGGGGATGTCATATTCGATGAAGAAGTAATAAGCTAAGATTAGCATGGAAATGATGAGGAGATTTCAGATACCACCAAGCAAATACGATTATACAAAATGAAAAAATGTGCAGCCAAATCCTACTAGTCTACCAAGCTACCAAGTTCTTCACCAAGCTTATTATCCGTAACATCACATAGTTCATCATCTACAAATCTAAGCTGAAACTCTTTATCTTCTTTAGAAGAGTCTTTGAAAGTGACTCCTCCAAGAAAGTTTGGATCAATGAAAAAAATTCACGAATCTTGTTAATTTACTCTTTTTGTTTCAGATCCTATTACATATGAAAAAGCAGCGACAAAGTAAGAATAGCAACAAGCAATGAAGGAAGATATGACCCAATCCAAAAAAATGAAACGTGAGAGATGGTGGATTTACCTAAAGGCAAAAATGCAATTGGCATGAAGCGTATATTCAAAACAAAATATCATGCAGGTGGAAGTATTTGCAACAATGTAAGCGGAGTATTTCAGCAAATGTTTTCAACCTTAGGTGAAGAGCAATCGCTTGTAGCTCACAGAAATGAGCCACAGCATCATTGTCTTCTTCAAAAGCTGAATATGTTGCAGTAACTTCAGCAACTTGTCAAGCGATTATCTTATGTGACAAGAAAGCAACAATTGCCATGACAAAGAATTCAACATTTCATCGTAGGAAAAAGCATATTGAGGTTTGCTTCCATTTCATTTGGGACTTGGTTGCAAAGGAGGAGATAGTGTCAAAGTATTGTAGCACAAAGGAACACATGACACATATATTCACAAAGTATTTTTCAAAAGAGAAGTTTGAATCAGATTTCAAACTTGCTTTCTGCAACTTTGAATCAAAAAGAGTGTTGAGGAATGATTCAAGACTTGGTCCTTTAATAATCAATAGGTCATGGATTATGTTTACAGATAGTAGATCACATTTTTATTGTTTCTACTTGTCAAATAATGGGTTCTATATGCCAAACTCTTATAGATATAACGGCAGAGAGTTGCACTCATTTAATCATAAGTTTTAAGTTCGAGCTATAAGAATAGAGAAATAGGATTTTGGAGAGCTACTTTAACGAGCCCCATAATGTTTGAATCGAATTAATCTGACAAAATCCCGATCAGTAACAAATATCAACTTATACCCAAAAAAAAATAATGGGTTCTATATTAGAGCCAAAAGTCTTGTTCTACTAATTTGTTTTGATTGTAGATATATAAATAGGCACAATTGTTTTAGTGTTTAATAACAATAATAAAACTTTTTTTTTTTGTTTTCTCTTCTCCCCCGACAAAATATTTTCCGCAGGAAAAGAAAATTTCTAAATTATATTTTTCAAGTTGGAAAAAAGTTGGAAAAAAATAATGGGTTTTCCTTTTTTTTTTAAAAAAATTTAATATCCCTTTTTATTATTATGTTCAATCAAACATCAAGGAACAGTAAAATGAAATCCAAAATAAGTAGATATTTTAAAAAAATTATAAAATCAAAGAATAGAAATGGTCACAATGTAGAGAAAAATTTTACTAAGAATAATATTATTTTCACTTGATATTGTTCAAATGAAATTATAAGGGAGTTTATATATAGATAAGAAATATAAAAAATCAGTCTCCTTAAGCGTGACAAATTAAGAATCATAATCAACGATTAGCTGGTCTAATAAGATATGATACTAAATCTTTTAAATAAAGTCACAAATTCAATTCATGTATTATACATGAAAAAAACTACGTTTGGAGGGTAGTTCCCTTAAATGGGTCACTACAATTCCTAAACCGGATTAGTCAAAATATGATTCTGGATATTAATTGATCTAGTAAAAAAAAAAGACAAATTAAAAATCACACACATTAAGTATAGCAATTCAAAAACAAAAAATACCCAGAAAATCAAAACTAATAATCACTTTAACACATGTTAAAAATATGTTATTTATAAACATCCATTCAAATTCTGCACGTTTATAACAAAAACCTTTTTTTTTTTCTTTTTCTAAATAGATAAATAGCTGGGACGTGGGCCTACATTTGGGCCTCAACTTGTGAAGAGCCTGATCTCATAACACCATTCACAAAGATAAAGTTACTATAATACCCTTCATACCCCCACTACAAAAGCTCTGGTTTTCATCTTCTAACAAACCCTAGCCGCGGAAGAGATATATCATTTCACTACCTGCCTAGGGTTCTCTCTGTGGCAATCCTTCTCCAACTCCAACCATGGCAAGCCTCTCTCCCCCTCTCTGTGTGTCTGTCTGTCTGTCTGTCTGTCTGTCTCTCTGTCTGTCTGTCTGTCTGTCTGTCTGTCTGTCTGTCTGTCTCTCTGTCTGTCTCTCTCTGCGTATCCAAGTCTAACGTGTGAACTTTCCTTGGCAGGCGGACGAAGCCGATGTAGCTCAGCCAATGGGTGTGCCGAAGAAGAGAACATTCAAGAAGTTTAGCTTCAGAGGCGTCGATCTCGATGCTCTTCTTGACATGTCTACCGATGAGCTTGTAAAGCTCTTCACCGCTCGTGCTCGCAGAAGGTATAGTAAAACCCATATGCAGAATGATGAATTTTGAGTATTTTGAGTTGCTTTGTCTGATTTTTCCGTGTTGATCTCAATGATTTAATAGGTTTCAGAGAGGTTTGAAGAGGAAGCCTATGGCTTTGATCAAGAAACTTCGCAAGGCTGTGAGTATTTTCAGTTCTCAATTTCTTATTTGTGTTTACTTTAGTGGAAATATGAGATTTTTTTGGCGGATTAGGATTTGGCTTCATTGAATCTGCTGAGTTTTTTGTTGTTATGGTTTGGATTTTGTTTCTGTATGAAATTTTGTTCATTTTTTAATTTGAAAAAATGCGTATAGGACTTGTTTCAGTTTCTTGTTCCTTTGTCTCAATAGGGTTTAGGAAATGGAAACCGTTGGGAATTGTGAGATGTATGTTCCAAATATTTGGGACTATCAATAGTGGAGAATTATTTTTGTATACTACTTACAATTAAACATTTGATGGCCAGATATTCAGGATGTTGTGTCCGATTAATGTTGGTATTTGTCAGTTTGCATGTCATGACTAAATTTTGAGGTTTTTGGCACTAAAAATTTTGTGACTTTTGTTTTTGAATGTGATATTTAGGATCATTTTATTTAGAAATCCAAATTTGTGAGGTTTAGGGTTAATCTTGTTTGGTATTTTCTTTAAAGAACTTAAATCTGTTGAGGTCCTTGTTATAGTGTGGATCTTGATGTATCCTGAACTTTTGTTTTACTCTGGAATTTCATGACATTTTAGATCTGAGAGATGGTTACTTGATTTTTTACTGTTTAGATTTTTTCCTAGTTCCCTTTGAATTTGGTGATAAAAGGGGTTGGGCTAATATGGGCATTTTTATTTTTATTAGAATGAGCTTTTATCTTGTTTAAATTGTCTGTTTCTCTTTGCAAGTTAATTGATTTTTGAAGCTGAATGCTTCACTTGTATGTTTTGGATTTGTCATTTTTATTTTAGTACTGTAGTGGAATTAGTATATATGGTTTTTGGAAGAATCATTTTCAAAGTTGTATCATCATTTCATGGCCGGGAGTTTTTTTGCATTATACTTTTGTGGCATGTTTGTGCATGTGAGCTCAAGCTTTGTGTATATTATGGAAGAGTTTGAATGAGAAAAAAAAATGAAAAGTACTTGTGGAAAATTAAGCTGATTCTGACTTTTGACTTTCTGGATGAGTGAAAGCCCTCTCATGGGTTGGATGAAAGCCCTCTCATGTGTTGGATGCAAGCCCTCTCATGTGTTGGATGCAGAACTTGTATACTTGTGGTCCTAGGATTTTATGCTGCTCAAGAGAGCTGCTAGCTCATATGGTTTCTTTGCTCAGAAGCCTCAAATTGACTATGAATATTTAATGTGCGCTGGCTATGTTTTCTGTTCCTAATGTTTTTCTTGAGTATCCATTTAGCCAAATTAATTCTGTTGAGATGCAACCTCACCTGATAAGTAGTCAATTTGGTTTACAACCTATTTTGGTTTAAGTCTACTTCTGGAAGATTTTCCAATGTTTTTGATATTGAGGTTATGCTGCTGATTCAGACATGTGACTCTCTTGTGTCTCAAGTTCATTGCCCTTTTTTGTGTACTTGCGGGTGACATTGTCTTAGTAACTTGGATTCATGCATAAAAAAGAAGTGCTAAATGTGTGATAATATCACTTACTCTTTGCTCGATAGTTTATGTATGCTTTATTCATTTGCTTGCTTATTGGCTGGAGATGATAATTGTTATGCCTATATTTATTATTCCTGCAGAAACGTGAGGCCCCACCTGGTGAGAAGCCAGAACCAGTCAGAACTCACCTCCGCAACATGATCATTGTTCCTGAGATGATTGGAAGCATTATTGGAGTCTACAACGGCAAGACCTTCAACCAGGTTGAAATCAAACCCGAAATGATCGGGCATTACTTGGCTGAGTTCTCTATTTCATACAAGCCAGTTAAGCATGGAAGACCCGGTATTGGTGCTACCCACTCATCTAGGTTCATTCCTCTCAAGTGAGATGATTTTGATCAGTTGGTTAGATATTTTATCAGTTTTTGTTTTGGGAGACTTCCATGTCAAACTGAAAATTGTTCTTCATTTTGGTAATGTTGTTGTTCCGATCTCTGTTTCTCCCAAGCCTTTAAGTATGCCAAACTTAAAGTGGATGTTAGTTTGAAATTTTGATACTATTTTTGGTTGAATTGAGATTGTGGTGGTTTTATTTAATTAATTCCTAAAAAATCTTATAGGTTCTAGAGCTAAATTATCCATCCTATGTTGTTTTTTGAAATTTTTATGCCTAGTGGATCAATTGCAGAAGGCGTGAGTACACATGATTTAGAGATGTTGTAGGTCGGATGATGCTCTTGTATGCCCTCGTAGAAATATCTGGTTTGTTGAATTAGAGGTCAATCGATTCGGTTTTCTTGTATCAATGTCACTTCTTGCATGCATCTTCTGTGAGTTGAAGTGGTTTACTTCCTGATCATTCGGTATCCGAGGTTTTGCTTTGATTAATCCAGACTTTTTCATCTGAGGTCACCTTTTAGAGGATAGGGATCTCTCCAATGCAGTTGTTTCATACCCACGTCATGAGTTGAATTCGTGGTCTTGGTTGAGGGATTGAGTGATCTATCCACTCGGACCAACTGCCCGTGAGTGATCATTGTCTGATCATGGTGTTGCCGTAATGAGGATATACTACGTCTTCATCTGTTTACGTTTCACGGTTCACCATTTTTTGTTGTTGGTTTTATAACGTTTGCCCCACAAGACGGCGCCATGGTTTTGTTGGGGCATGGCGATGTAGTGTTCTTTAAAGGCGATGCATTATGATTGGGACGTGTGGTGTTGCCTTACCGTCCCCTTTTTTGACCGAGCTATTCCTCCGCGTTATGGTGCTGCCGACATTCAATTAATGGCATTGAGTCCAGATTTTGGACAAGTCCACGGCAATATATGTGTATCTTTATGACCCATTTGGGTTTTGCGTGCGAGATAGAGCGCGCCAGCCATGGAGGCTGTGAAATGGTAATTTTTAAGCTCAACTTGTCCTTTTTTTTTCATTCAGATTTTATCTGATTAATCTAATACCTTAAAACTTATTTTAAGGGTTGATTTTCTTAAATATTTTTTCATCATTCTTAGAGTTTGAATTCGAGATCTCTGATTAAGAGGTAGAGGATCTGATTACTCAATCCAAAAAAATTTGGTAGCTCAACTTGTCTTTTTGTGAAGAATATGTTTGTAACTCATTTTTTGGTTTTTATGTACTTTTTTTTTTTATTTTGTATGTAAGTGGATTATTAGCCATTAATCAATTAGTATATGAGATTTTTCTGATTAATATGGTTCGAACACTGTTGGGTCCTCTGTGGAGGGGTTGGTTTTTTTAAATTTTATTTCTTTATTTTCATGATTTTTTAATTTTATATATTTTGAACTTAAAATTTATAATTAAAGGAATATAGTGATCAATCGATACATCTATACATCTATAGAATTTGGTTGAGTTTTTTATGTACATTAATAAAAGGAAAAACAAAGAATTAATTTTGAGCTCGTATATATGTCAAAATAAATAGGAAAAAGTAAAAGAGAAAAGTTGAGTTTGGGGTCTATTACGAGGATGTATGACTTCGATCTTACTTCTTCATTTATGCTATAAGTTAAATATTTTTTTAAAATTAAATTAAAAATATTTTAATTTTTTGAGTTACACTTGTTTTGTTTTCATTGGTACTCAAATTCAGGATAGAAATTTACACAACAATATGGATTGAGTTTCATTGAAAAATGAAAATCGTCGTTACAGATCATTAGGAAAAAAAAAAAAAAGGAAAAAGAAAAGGACTAAAACTAACTTAAAAAACTGACGCTAACCGCTCTATTCAATCCATTAGTTTCGGAAAACTAAGACGGGGAACGGTGGGTTTGGGTGTTTCAACTTCAATATAAATAACATTCAACGCAACGCAGGGGAGGGTGTGAGTGCTGCGTTCGGTCAAAAGTCAAAACTTCACATCACTACTGCGCCTACGTAATCCATTCATGTTCTCTCTCTTTCTCCATTTTTTTTTGTTTGAAGCTTACGTGTAGCTTCCAGGGAGATGGAAGAAAGGTTTCTTCTGTGCTTCAATTAGCGTTCTCTCCACCTCTTTCTCCACCTCCTCTGCTTGAAGCTGTCGAAGTCATGGGCACAAACAAACACTGTCAACATGCTTTTCTCATTTTGTCAGCACACAAATGTTTCACTGAGAGAGAGAGAGAGAGAGAGAGAGAGAGAGAGAGAGAGAGAGAGAGAGAGAGGTAGAGGCTACCTTGGTTTCAATCTCCAATACTGTAGAAAGTTGTTCAAAGGAGAAGTTGGATTGGATTGATCTAATTTTGATACCCAAATTCTTCAAACACTTTAAAACTCCAAGCATCGAATCAATCCCACATGAAGCTTTATTTACAGTGATTCTAATCTTAGCTACTTTAGTTTCCTCCTCTTCCTCTTCAGGTATCTTTCTCATCAACTCTTCATTTCTCTTCTCCAACTCTTTCTTGTAGCTCTGCAGCTCTTGAACTTCCTTTATTGCCATTTTAACAATTGAGTTCTTGTCACTCTACACCACAAAGAATTCGATTGTCATGTAAAAGAGAAATATGAGGGCGACTAGTATTCTTTTTTTTTTTAGTTGTATAAAGATTTGAGTATGAAATTATCAGGTTGGATAAAGAGGATTTTTACTACTAGGCTGTACCCTTGGGGACGGCAACTAGATTCTTAAAACTCAAAATATACTAAATACTTAGCCGTCTTCTATAGTGTGTTTTCAAACGAAATTAATGTTAAAAATCAATTAGTAAACACCATTTTGTTGTAAAAACCTTTATGTAAATCTTGCCAATAATTGAAAAAAAAAATCACCCAGGTTTTGAGGATCGTGAAGATAATCTACCTTGGTTTTTGGTGGCAACAAAGAATGCAAAGCATTATAATTCTCTTTCTCCTTCTTCCTTCTCATTCTCTCGGAGACCATGTGTCTGTGGCATAGATCTCTCTCCGGTTCCATAGCTTCTGATTGCTTAATCCAATTGTCACCCATACCATTCACCATTTTCATTTGCATGTTCATGCTGTTGCTGTTTGATCCAACATTGCAATTTTTTGCGCTTGAACTTTCAATGGGGTTCTCTGCATATCCTTGAAAAGCACCCTGAGGCATCTGAAGATTCTCTTCTAACCAAAACATGTCTGGTTCAAATTGATCATCAAAAAATGAATCCATCAACGTTTCCTCAAATGTTGTTTTTTTCCCAAAAAAAATTCAGTTGTGGTAACTGATAATGGTATTGACGTGTTTTGGATATCATTGTCAGTGTATTTATAGTTTCCAATGTTTGCGTGGAGAGAGAAATTAGCACCATGAAAACGTGGTCAAATTGTTTAGTCCGGAAACGAGTAGTCAGGCAGCCCGTGTAGTAAAAGTGCCGCGTTAAACCTCAAAACAATCAAAGACTTGGCTACTTGACTTCAACGAGAATGGACCTTGATCTTAGCATATATATATATATATATATATATATATATATATTTAGCATGGTTACACTACCAATCCAATATCTGAACCCAATATTTAAGATTTTGCTTTAATAATCTGGGTCGATCACTTGTAGGGTTCAATTGATGGGATAGGTCTTTCAGCGTTGATTTTTCTATTCCCATAAGGATCAAACTACCGACTATGGTTAAGGAATATCAATTTCCCAACCAACTGAGCGAAGTTGGTATCTTAGCATATGCATACCCACTAATATAATTTTGTTTGTGACAGACCATTCCTTGAAAAGTCCCGTCAGCTGTTTGGGATTGCTTAAAGAATACTGCCCATAAGTATTAGTGCTTATAAATAGTTTTTTAATTTATAAACTCATTTTAATTTTTTCAAAAAAATTAAATATTATTTGTTTGGATAAATATTATTTAAAAATAATTAAATATTTGATAAATTGAGTTAGTATCAAAAAGAAAAAAATCAGTGGGAGCGGTTTACTTTTTGGCTTATAAATATTTTTATAAATTTTAATTATTAAATAATTATAATTTTAATTCTGACTTATAAACTCTTTTGATCGGTCAACGAGCAATGCCAAACATCCTTTTGTCCCTCCCTACCTCAGGATTTTGTATGGTTTTTTGTTTGTGACAGCTCTTCTATGAGAGGCCCAAGTCCCTCCCCACCTCAGGATATGATCTAATCAATTTTGAAGGAAGTATTTGAAAACTTTATAATGATTTTTAAACAAAAAATGTAAGATATGTTTTAATTGTGAAAATTTTTATAGTTACTTTTTGAAAAAAATAATTATAATGATGGCTCTTTCCACTGTTCAATTACAAAAAAAAAAAAGAACTTTCTTTTCTCAATTTTTATTCTTTGGTTGCCATATGATTTTTTATAAACATTTTTTTCTTTAAAATGATAATGGTAATTGATATATACAATTAGGAATAATTCTCTCCATATCTCTAAACTTCCAACCTTTATATAAATGGAATTTGGTGCTAAACTCCATTGATACACTTTCTATGTTATCTGAATAATTCGCACACTTCAATTGAATGACAAAAATAAATGGGAGACCCCAAGGTTTGTGATGTAATCATAATCGGAAAAGTCAAGTATTTTGAATGGTAAGCCCAATACATGTCTTTCGAGGAAAAGTCTTTGGCTTGACACACATAATTAGATGCAAACATCCCTTTCATTTTTCATTATCAATTAAATTTCTTTATTTATTATATATGTAAAAAAATGGGTAGGTCCCTAAAGGGTTTGCACATTCAAAATCTATACAAGTAGTTGGTCTTATATGCAATATGATTCAATCCTTCTCTCTTCCAAAGATAAAAGTATGAGCACAATTTTCCATTTCAACGCCCGCGTCGGTTCCTTTCCTACGCATCCGGAGGATATCTCCTATTCGAGGATGGTGGATTGGTCTTGCTGGTAATTCTCTAATCAATTTTTGGGAGAAGTATTTGATAGCTTAACATTTTTGTATGTTTTGGCTGCATGGCATTGTGTACAACTCTTGGCTAACCAGGTTTTTGTATTTCAACATTGTCTTCTTAACAAAATCTATACAAGTAGTTAGTCTTATACAAAGCAATGTACCAATTCTCGTCTCTTCCTATGGCAGAAGTATATGCTTACTTTTCCATTTGATTTGGTTGATGTGAACCGCTCTCTTGTCTCTTCCTATGGCATAGGTATATGGTCGCTTTCAGTTTCTAGCAGCCAGTTGAGGGCATGGTAAGAGGAATTTGATTTCGAGTAGAGATTATGAATCGAGTCATCTTCTTCACTGTTTTCTGCATAATATGTCTCGAGATATGCCTCAACGTCATGTTAATAAGTAGAGAGGGTTTTTTTTGGGGGGGGGGGTCGCTTTCCTTGGAGATGAGAGCTAAACTTTTCTTATGTCCACAAATATGGAAAAGAATTCGGGGCAGAGAGAAGGAGGGGGGGGGGGGTGTCATGTTGGGAGAGAAATTGGGTTGTGGGGTCATGGAGGCTGTGAAATGATAATTTTTTTAGCTCAACTTGTCTTTTTGTGAAGAATTTGTTTGTAACACATTTTTTGGGTTTTTTTTAATGTACTTTTTATTTTGTTAATAAGTGGATTACTTATCGTTAATTGACATATGATATTTATCTGATAAATTTGATTCGGGTATTGTGAAATTTTATGTAAAAGGATCAACTCTCTTAAATTCTATTTCTTTATTTTTATTTTTTTTTTCATATTTCTAACTCGAAATCTATGATTAAAATAATATAGGTAGGCTATTATATCTAAAAGAGTTTGGTGAGTTTTTTTTACATACATTAGGAAAAGGAAATCGATCTTACTTTTTCATTTATGGTATAAGTTAAATATTATTTTAAAAATAAATTAAAAAATTTTAATATTTTGAGTTACGCTTGTTTTGTTTTCATTGATACTCAAATTCAGAATAGAAATTCATTGAAAAATGAAAATTGTCGTAACAGATCATTAGAAAAAAAAAAAAAGAGAAAAAGAAAAGGACTAAAACTAACTAAAAAAACTGACACTAACCGCTATTCAGTCTGTTTCGGAAAACTAAGACTAGAAACGGTGGGTTTGGATGTTTCAACTTCAATATAAATAACATTCAACGCAACACAGGGAGTGCTGCGATCGGTCAAAAGTCAAAACTTCACATTACTACTGTTCCTACGTAATCCATTCATGCTCTCTCTCTTTCTCCATTTTTTTTTGTTTGAAGCTCACATGTAGCTCCCAGGGAGATGGAAGAAAGGTTTCTTCTGTGCTTCAATTAGCGTTCTCTCCACCTCTTTCTCCACCTCCTCTGCTTGAAGCTGTCGAAGTCATGGGCACAAACAAACACTGTCAACATGCTTTTCTCATTTTGTCAGCACACAAATGTTTCACTGAGAGAGAGAGAGAGGGAGAGAGAGAGGGAGAGAGAGGTAGAGGCTACCTTGGTTTCAATCTCCACTACTGTAGAAAGTTGTTCAATGGAGAAGTTGGATTGGATTGATCTAATTTTGATACCCAAATTCTTCAAACACTTTAAAACTCCAAGCATCGAATCAATCCCACAAGAAGCTATATTTACAGTGATTCTAATCTTAGCTACTTTAGTTTCCTCCTTTTCCTCTTCAGGTATCTTTCTCATCAACTCTTCATTTCTCTTCTCCAACTCTTTCTTGTAGCTCTGCAGCTCTTGAACTTCCTTTATTGCCATTTTAACAATTGAGTTCTTGTCACTCTACACCACAAAGAATTCGATTGTCATGTAAAAGAGAAATATGAGGGCGACTAGTATTCTTTTTTTTAGTTGTACAAAGATTTGAGTGTGAAATTATCAGGTTGGATAAGGAGGGTTTTTACGATTAGGTTGTCCCCTTGGGGACGACAACTAGTATTCTTAAAACTCGTAAAATATTAAATACTTAGCCGTCTTCTAGAGTGTGTTTCCAAACGAGGTTAATGTTAAAAATCAATTAGTAAACACCATTTTGTTGTAAAAACATTTATGTAAATCTTGCCAATAATTAAAAAAAAAAATCACCCAGGTTTTGAGGATCGTGAAGACAATCTACCTTGGTTTTTGGTGGCAACAAAGAATGCAAAGCATTATAATTCTCTTTCTCCTTCTTCCTTCTCATTCTCTCGGAGATCATGTGTCTGTGGCATAGATCTCTCTCCGGTTCCATAGCTTCTGATTGCTTAATCCAATTGTCACCCACACCATTCACCATTTTCATTTGCATGTTCATGCTGTTGCTGTTTGATCCAACATTGAAATTTTTTGCGCTTGAACTTTCAATGGGGTTCTCTGCATATCCTAGAAAAGCACCCTGAGGCATCTGAAGATTCTCTTCTAACCAAAACATGTCTGGTTCAAATTGATCATCAAAAAATGAATCCATCAACGTTTCCTCAAATGTTTTTTTTTTCCCAAAAAAATTCAGTTGTGGTAACTGGAAATGGTATTGATGTGTTTTGGATATCATTGTCAGTGTATTTATAGTTTCCAATGTTTGCGTGCAGAGAGAAATTAGCACCATGAAAACGTGGTCAAATGGTTTTAGTCCGAAAACGACTATTCTTGTTCTTTGTTTTTTAGTCAGACAGCCCGTCTTGGGCTTTGGGGTTTAGTAAAAGTGCCGCGTTAACCTAAATACAATCAAAGACTTGGCTACTTGACTTCAACGAGAATGGACCTTTTGTTGGCAACATAAGCGTAGTTTTGTATTAAGCTACACTTACAAAGAACAATGGATGAAATGAGAGAATCGGAGGAAAATTGAAAAACTAAAATTACTTGAGAGGCTTGGTCTTCAATTGAGAATCAAGTTGAGTTTATATAGAAAATAAGTCTAGATCCACATTTAATATAATAATTCAATACTAGAAATATAACAACCACACAATCATTTGATCTTTTGGAGTTTCTAGACATGGTCCATGTATTTGATTTTGTCTTCTCGGCATTTGGTATGATTATTGATTTTCTATGACTCACCTTATTTCCACATTTTCATAGTACTAGACTCTTGAAACTTCTCAATAATTATGGCCCCAATGAAGAGTCATTTTGTCTTTATATCAAGTTTATCTACTAACACCCCCTCTTAAACTTGATCTTCTTGTGATTCCTAACATCACCAGCATCTTCTTGAAGTTTTCAGAATTGAGAGGTTTTGTGAAAAAGTCAGCAACTTGATCAAGAGACTTGACATTTTGAAGTTGAATCTCCTTTCTTTCAATATACTCGCGAATGAAATGATATCGAGTGTCTATATGCTTGGTTCTTTCATGATGTATCGGGTTCTTTGCCAAAGCTTGTACTGACTTGTTATCTATATGTATCACTATGGGCTCCTTCTGTTCCATGTGAAGCACTTTCAACAATCTTCTTAACAAAATAGCATGGTATGCCCAAGAAGTTGCGGCTACATACTCCGATTCGCAAGATGATAGTGTAACTATGGGCTGTTTCTTGGAACACCAAGAGATGGCACTATTGCCCATAAAAAATATATAGCCGCTAGTGCTTTTTCTATCATTAATATCACCTGCAAAATCACTATCACAATAACCAAGCAACGAGAAATTATCGGAGAATGAGTAATATAACCCATAATCAAGAGTTCCTTTCAAATATCGAAGGATTCTCTTAGCAGCCTTCATATGTGTCTCTGTAGGTTGTTCCATGAAGCGACTTATAATCCCGATTGCGAGCATGATGTCTGGTCTTGTGCAAGTTAAGTATCTTAAACTTCCTACAAGGCTTTTGAACAGGGTTGGATTCACCTTTGATGCGCCTTCTTCTGATTTAAATAATTTGGCTCCATATTCATGGGAGTGTCCACAGGCTTGCATTCTGACATCCCGAATTTCTTCAAAACTTCTTTTGCATAAGCTTCCTGCGACATGAAAATTCCACATTTTTCTTGTAACACCTCGATGCCTAAATAATAGGACATGAGACCCATGTCTGTCATTTCAAATTCTCGAGCCATAGACTTATTGAACTCTTCAAGTAGTCTAAGATCGTTACCTGTAAATATGAGATCATCAACATATATACAAACAAATAATAAAGCACTTTCATCCTTCTTCACATAGAGTGCATATTCATGCATGCATCTAGTGAAACCATGGCCTATAAAGTACTTGTCTATCCGGTGATTCCATGCTCTTGGTGCTTGCTTCAGCCCGTACAAAGCTTTTTTCAACTTGAGAACCTTTTCTTCATATCCTTTTTCTACACAACCAAAAAGTTGTTCGATGTATACTTCTTCCTCAAGATAACCACTCAAGAATGCTGATTTTATATCTAGCTGATAAATTTCCCATTGGTTTTGGGTTGCCAAAGACATGAGCAGTCTTATAGTTTCAAGGGGAGCAACTGGTGCAAACACCTCTTCATAATCAAGGCCTTGTTTTTGTTTGTAACCTTTAACCATGAGTCTTGCCTTGTATCTTTCAGCTCGGCCTTGACTATTTTTTTTTTTATTTTGAATATCCATTTAACTCCAATGGGTTGATGAGAATTTGGAAGTGTTGTTAACTCCCAAGTATCATTCTTTTTGATTGAGTGAATCTCTTCATCCATAGCTTGCTTCCACTTTTCTTCTTTCTTAGCCTCTTCAAAAGTTAAAGGCACACAATTAGCATATAAACAAATTAAACTTTTTTCATCTAACCTTTCTGTGGTATTATAAATGTTCTCAAGACTTTTGAATTTTTGCGGCCTTTCACTTGAGCTAGAGCTTTGAGATTCTCCTCGGTTTGATAATGATGGAGTTCCATGAGATGGTGAAGAAGGTGAACTTGGTGGAGTTATTGGCTCTTGACTTGTTGGAGTTGAATCTTCTTCATCAAAATAGGGAAACAAATCGTAGGATTCAGTTTCACCTACGTTGTAATCCCAAAATGATTCTTCATCAAACTCCACATCACGACTTATCACAATCTTGTTAGTTATTAGATCAAGCAGTTTGTAGCCTTTTGAATTCTCATCATAGCCGATGAAGACATATTTCTGACTTCTATCATCGAGCTTGGATCTCTTTTCTTCGGGAATTTGTGCAAATGCTATCGATCGAAAAATTTTCAAGTGTGATATACTGGCTTCTTTCCACTCAAAGCTTCTTGAGGTGTCATCCTATCCAACCCTCGAGTAGGACAACGGTTGGATATATACACCGTACAAGCCACAACTTCTGCCCATAATTCTTTGGGTATGTTCTTACTCTTGAGCATCGATCTCGCCATGTTAAGGATGGTGCGATTCTTCCTTTTCACGACACCATTTTGCTGAGGGGATCGTGGAACCGTCATAGGTCTCTTGATTCCATGCAACTCACAAAATTTTTGAAATTCATTAGAAGTAAACTCTCTCCCTCTATCAGTTCTAAGAGCCTTTATTACATAGCCACTTTCTTTTTCAACTTTGGCTTTGAATTTTTTAAAGGTTTCAAAGACTTCAAATTTATTTTTCAAAAAATATACCCAAGTTTTTCTACTATAATCATAAATAAAAAGTAAAAAAATAAGAATTTTTACCCAACGATAAAGGCTTGATGGGTCCACAAACATCGGCATGGATTAGTTGGAGTGGTTCCTTTGTTCTTGTCATGCTTGCTTTGGGAAGCCTTTTCTTGAGTGCTTACCAAGTAAGCATGCTTCTCATAATTTGTTGGGATGTTTAATAATTGGAATGCCATGTACCATCTTCTTTTCTCCCAGATCTTTGAGAGCTCCAAAATTTAAGTGACCCAGCCTCATGTGCCATATCCATGACGAATCTTGTATGCACGTCTTGAGACACATAGCTCCACCTGTGCATATCTCCAACAAAAACATCCTATTTTTTTCTCATAACAACTTTTACAATAAGGTTAGAGAATCGATCTCGTAACCAAAGAGTATGGCTTATCATATATACTGTACAATCAGATTCAAGAAGTTGTCCCAAACTAAAAATATTACTTCTTAATTTGGGTATATAAAACATATTATTGAGAATTTTATGGCTACCATCTTTTGTTTCAAGCAAAATTATACCTTTTCCATGGATCTCCACCTTTGTATCATCTCCAAAGTGAACAATTCCATTCACTCTGGTGTCTAATTCAACAAATTTACTTTTGTTACCCGTTATGTGATTGCTAGCACCATTATCAAGGTACCACATATTTTTCTTGCTTGAACCCTCTTCTTCATGAGAAAGTAATAACATTGTTTTCTCTACTTTTTGGTTGTAGGTAGCCTCCAATGTAATAGAAAACAATAACATTGATTCTTCCGCTTCTTGATTATATTCAAGAAGGTTCGTCTCATTTTCACATTCCTAAGAATAATGACCATTAGCACCACATGTATAACATTGAACATGAGATTTATCATATCTTCCGTCATTGTTGCTTCTTCCTCTTCCTCTTCCTCTTCCTCTTCCTCCTCTTCCTTGGCCACGTTCGTTTCTTTGATTTGCTTGAGGAGGATTTTGATCACTTCCACCTCTTCCTCTCCATGGTTGGAACCTCTTCCACGACCACGGCCTCTTCCTCGAGGTTGGCCTCTTCCATTTCCTTTGGTGAAGTCACATTCCACCTTTACTTGCAAGACTTGTCCATTTTGCTCTTTTTTGCCATGATTCATTCTCTCCTCATATGCACATAAAGAGCCATTGAGTTGATCAATCGATATCTTCTCCAAGTCCTTAGACTCTTCTATAGCCGGTACAATATAATTGAATTTGGAATTGAGAGATCGCAAGATCTTCTCAACCACACGAACATCGTCAAGTTTCTCTCCAAGCCTTCTCATTTGGTTCACCACCACCAAGGTACGGGTGAAATAATCCGATATGGATTCACTCTCCTTCATGAAGAGGGCTTCAAACTCAGCCTTTAGAGTTTGAAGTCTTACTTTCTTGACTTTGTCAACACCTATGAGAGTACTCCGAAGAGTATCCCATGCTTGCTTGGATGTAGTCTTGTCGGCTATCTTTTCGAACATATCATCATCCAATCCTTGATGGATGATTGTGAGTGCAGCTTGATCCTTCTTTCTATCACTATCCACGGTTTGTTGTTGGGCTTGTGTTGAAGGATCTTGAGGCTCTTCAAAGCCTTTTTCAACAATCTCCCAAACTCCTTGAGAGCCAAGCATAGCCTTCATTCTAAGAGACCAAGTATCGTAATTGGTTTTAGTGAGTCGTGGGTATTGGAAAGTAGTGATTTTTGAAGCCATTGCTCTCAAACCAAAGCTCTGATACCACTTTGTTGACAACACAAGCGTGGTTTTGGGTTAACCTACATTTACAAGGAACAATGGATGAAATAAGAGAACTGGATGAAGATTGAAAAACTAAAATTACTTGAGAGGCTTGGTTTTCAATTGAGAACCAAGTTAAGTTTATATAGGACTTAAGTTTAGATCCACATTTAATATAATGATTCAATGCTAGGAATACAACAACCACACAATCTTTTGATCTTTTGGAGTTTCTAGACATGGTCTATGTATTTGATCTTGTCTCCTCGATATTTGGTGTGATTATTGATCTTCTATGGCTTATCTTATTTCCACATTTTCATAATACTAGACTCTTGAAACTTCTCAATAATTATGGCTCCAATGAAAAGTCATTTTGTCTTTATATCAAATTTATCTACTAACACCTTGAGCTTAGCATAATCATTATCGACTAGTATAATTTTGTTTGTGACAGACCATTCCTAGAAAAGTCCTGTCAGCTGTTTGGGATCGCTTAAAATATACTGCCTATAAGTATTAGTGCTTATAAATAGTTTTTTAATTTATAAACTCATTTTAATTTTTTTTAAAAATAAGTTATTATTTGTTCCGAAGAACCAAATCTGAAAATTTTCAATATAATTATAACCAAACCATTTGAATTAAACTAGATTCTATTTGTGAAATCTTGTCATTTCTTAAAACAAAAACATCAGTTCCTACGTGGGTTTTGCTTGACTGCTGACACCATACCAGAATAAGTGATGACGAGGGCCACCGAGTCTGGATTTCGAGTTCTGAAAAGAGTCCAGAATGTTGCCGGATAGAATTGGCGACTTGGTACCCAAGCCATCAAACATGTGAGAAAGAGAGAGGTTTGAGAAATTTAAGGAGCACAAAATAATGAATTTTTGAAGTTGTGAAGGTTTCCGTTGAAAGGGTTTTTTGAGGGTTTGGAAAAAGATACAAAAATCGAAGGACATATTATGTGTCTTTGCCTGTCGGATGAATTATCTCTGTTGGGATACCTAATGCGCACTGTGGCAACACTGACACCGCAATTCTAGGTTGCGCACGAACCGCAGTGGGAGTTGAAGGCGGCGAACCTCAAACAGAACTATCGTCTTTTCAGTGCTGCGCTTTTGTATGTGTTTTGTAAAATGATGACTTCAAGGGCTCTAAATATTTTTTCGAATATATTTTTTACTGAAAATAAGTTGGTTAATAGCTTTTTTCATTTTGGTTTATTTTATATTATTAAATAAAATTTATGTTAAAATGTTTTACAGGTTGTACGAAGAAGTACATTAGTTTGATTAATCTATTTTGTGAATCTCTCGATATTTATTTTTTTTATTTTTAAAATTTAAATTTAAGAGTTTTATTAAAAAATTTTAATACCCTTATTACTAAATCAAGAAAATATCAGTACATGATTAGTATTCTTAGTTTAAGTATTTCATATTTTTTTGTAAAGATTTATTAGATAAATATTTTAGACTTAATTTTTTTTTTTAAAATGATCAAATATTACTTAAGAACTCATATAGAAAATAATTTATTTTTAGTTGTAAAATTAATTAAGAGTACATGATTAAGTTTAGCCGAAACATGACAGGAATATCTTGAAAAGAGAGGAATTTTAGAGATTAAAATTATAATTTTATTGAATAAATAATATTTAAAATATAAAAATTTAGAATTATATATATATTTAAGGAAAAAATGTGGAGTCCCGAAACACCCCCCTCCTCAACCCTGGCCCCGAGGGGGGGGGGGGTGGGGGACCCCCGGAGGGGGGGGGGGTGGGCCGGGAACTTGCGGCCCGCGTGTCCAAGTCTAATCTAAACAGAGGATTCGAAAAGGATTAACATTTTTTTTCTTGAGCGAGAAAAGATTAACATTTTTAGGCCATTTACTTGTAGCGCAGCACTCCTCTCCGTTTGAATTGCAATTAACAGCTCTCTCTCTCTCTCTCTCTCTCTCTCTCTCTCGGTACATTTCAATTGATAATTCGTGCCAAACCCTAATTCCATTTCGCGTTAATTCTTCGTCTGTCAGGTATTATTCTCTCATAGCATAATTATTTTAGCCAATCATTTTATTAATATCTCGAACCCTTTAGATTCTTGATTTCTTGACAAAAATCAAACTATTATTGTCACTCGGTTTCTGGGTTGTTGCTCTTAATTCTTGGTCCTTTAATTACTTCATCTAGTTGCCATATGATTATACCATGTAGGCGTATATATATAAGTGTGTATGAGTGTATCTATATCTGTCTGTATGTATGTGTTCAGGAGAATCATGGTTTACGCTAGTGAACGCAGCCTATAGAAATTTGGCTTTTGGGGTTTGATAAAAGTAAAAAATTGTGGGAGAATTTGGCTTTGGACGTTGGGAACTTTTTGAATTGCTAAGTGATTGTTGATTCATTAAGTTGTTGAAAATTTTCATAGTAATACAACTGTTAAAAATGCGATTGAGGCCACGCATGGGGTGATTGACATTGTTTTGATGGCCAAGGTGATCTAGGGCTCCCATTGTGTGGTCTTGTTGAGATTAGGAAGGGTTAAGAAGGTTTTGAGCAGAGTGCTTAGTTTAGGGTGGGCTATGATGAGAGGGTTACCTTTTGGAAGGATGTTTGGTGTGTAGGAAATGTGTTTGGATACTTAATTCATGATTACTTGTCAAAGTTTTTTGTTGGCTGCCATAGTAGTGCAACCTCCTTAACTCAGGTTTGGGATGGGACTTTTTGTGGCAAAATAGTAAAGTGCCAGAAACAATATAGACAGAATTTTTTCCTGGAGTTCTATGAGACAGCCAGGGATAAGGAGATCCTTATCTGCTTTGTTATGGGAGTGCAAGGAGATTTGAATTTTTTGGAGCATCGAGTTTGTGAGACATTCAAATAATTGAGAATTGGAAGTTTCTATTACTTCTATGAAATGCTTGAAGGAGTGAAATCTTTTTGGGAACAGAAGATATGGCTATTTGGAAAGGCAATAAGTTGGATTTTTTGGAGGTCAAAGGGTTTTATGGAAGCATTTGCGGAGAGGGGGAAATGGAGCAGTTGCAGACTTTGAATTCAAAGTCCAGTTGGAGGACGGGGGCTCCAACAAAAAGTTGCTTTTTTAATGTGGGAGGCAGTTTGGGGGAATGTTTTTAAACCAAGATGAATTGCAAGAATGAGGGATTACTGGGGTGAATAGGTGTCTGTTGCACAAGCGAGAGTTGGAGACAGTTGATCATCATTTGATTCATTGTTTGTGGACAGAAGATTGTAGGAGTTTGTTTTCACCATGCTTCATATCTTGTGAGTGCCTACAAATGATTTGGATAGTGAGTTGTGGAATTGGAGGATCATGAGTTGTTGTACAAAGTAAAGGAAGATTTATTTATTTATTTATTTATAGATTGGAGCTGAAAAAAAATGCTAGAGTTTTTTATGGTTTTAAAAAATTTCTCTCTAGCACTACAGATTTTTGTGTTAAGTTGATGTAATTTTGGTTGCTTCTCGGTTTTTGTTTCCAATGATGATGTCATTGCTTATCATGTATTCCTTATCTCTCCTCTGGGTTGTTCTTAATATTGTTTTGGTGCTTTTCAATGGATTCCTTTTTCTTACAAAAAAAGAAATATCAGGATTATGAATTGATGATTCATTAATCATGTGCTTCACTAAAATGAAATGGGTGTTCACTTGGTGTATATGAGAGGTTCTGGCTGCAGAATCCAATGGTCCCCAC
Source organism: Dillenia suffruticosa (assembly GCA_033439265.1). Classification (NCBI taxonomy): domain Eukaryota; kingdom Viridiplantae; phylum Streptophyta; class Magnoliopsida; order Dilleniales; family Dilleniaceae; genus Dillenia; species Dillenia suffruticosa. Next base: position 17,800,144 of record JAVTVX010000001.1, read on the forward strand.
TTCACTTATGGGAGATGTTTTATATTTTCAATTTTTTATAGTTGATCAGAGGCGGAGATTGAAACTAACTAGAGGCAATTCAATTGACTGATCATCTGCTACTTCATTGTCCTTGGATGCATTTGATTGGGAATTGCAGCCTCCATATATATATAGTTTTTCTGATTATATTAGCGTGTGTTGAATCTACTCTCTCTTTAGCTCTTTTTGTGTAATGATAGGACCAACTTAGTGTATCTGTAGTTGTATGTGTCAATGTTAATGGCCTTGAATAAAATTTTATTTTCTTACATAAGAAAAAAAAAAGCACAGTAAATATTGTTCTGATTGTGCTAGTGCAACATTGAAGTTGCTATCTCTGTCGTCTTTTCTGTTGGACCATTTTCAAGCCTTTTGGTGTGTTAGAGACGTGAAATAATGGGATAGGTTCTGAAATTAAATACTTCTGTCTTATATTTTTAGTTGTTGAACGGGTGGAAATATGTTTGGTGAAGATCAGATGCAATGGGATGTCGTGGTAAATGCCAAAGACTTTGACAAAATTGGAAAAGTTTCTTGGAGAGCCATTGTCACCCTCTTGTTGGAAGATTTACTGCTGAAGAAGGCCACTAAAGATCACGGTTACTTTCTTGCAGTTACAAGACTAAAAAGCATATGTAAAAAAGAGGTTAAGGAGGAATTAGGTTACATGCTGTTCCATTTAGTCTTCCACTGTCGCGTTTTCAAACCTGTTGCAGGTGAAATCTTGGATGGAGTTGTTGACAGAGTATGTAGATACGGGGCCTTTTTAAGATGTGGGCCTGTTAGAACTGCCTTTCTCTCAGCTCGAAAAATGGGGGGATACTCTTTTGTTGCTGGAGCAAACCCTTTCTTTGTAAATGCTGATTTCTCAAAAATAAGCGTTGGAGTGGTCGTGAGGTTTAGGGTGCTTGCTGTAAGATGGAAAGATGTTGAGAGGGAATTTCAGGTTCTTGCCACTTTGGAAGGTGATTTCCTGGGACCCATCTCTTTGTCAGGATTTGATGATCTTGAATTGTAAAAGGTACTTTACTGTGAAGCCAAGTCCTACAACTTTTTTCATCTGAACCTTGTCTAAGTTATATGATGTTATGTGTGTGAAAATTTTGCTTTGTATGCTGAAAATTGCCCCTGGTTGCCTCAGGACATCATTCTTATGCTAAACTTCCTGCTTTTATTGTCAAACTTTCCTGGTTCTTATTAACCTACCCGGAGGCTCCAAATTGAATCCTTCTTTCTTGTCCAAATTGTTGCTCTTAGCTTTTATCCCCATTTTTTTTCTTCCCTCAAAATTCTCTGATCATTTTATTTCTAATAGATGCATGGTAAGGAATGGTGGCAGAAATGGAGGAAAGAAAACAAGATCTGATTAGTGAAGCAGACAAATAAGGTCAAAGGAACCCAATATTGCATAATGAAACAAAAAGGCAATGGTGGCAGAAGTGGAGGAAAGAAAACAAGATCTGATCAATCAATCTGACAAATATGGTCCAAGGAATCCAATACATTATGCTGAAAGGTTCGACTTTGTTCGCATGGTAAAGCAGTTGCTAGCATGTAATAAGTATGCGGTCTATTCCATGGGGACAATGATGGTACAACTCTGCTCGACATTGCAGCCATTAGCGCAGTGTGTCTGCAATGGAAGAGTTGGTCTCAAACCGTCCAGATTGTTATGAGCTGGTTGATTTTAAGGGACGAAAAGATGATGTTCATAATGCAGTGGAAAGAACATGAGGAAAAGGCCGTAATTGAATGCAATATTGAATCGTACCTGCCAAGCAAAGCAGGGAAGAAATTTACTCTTTGGACAGCCTCATCAACAGGAAAGACGATGATGGTAAAACCTGTAACTTTCTAAACATCCTTATGCAGATTTATATCGAAGTCATGACAATATATATCCATGTTTCATTCTGCTATGTCATGGTACATACTAGTAGGAATCCCTACCCTTCCCCTTTACATGCTACCTGACAATGTATTCATTACGTGTTAAAGCTAAATTCTTAATGACCAGGAGCTTCAAACGTTACTCTACTGACTTGAAACCCTTATTTGTAATAAACATATTGAATTCTGAGTTTTGCTCCCTGTTGTTGCTAAGCCAAAAAAAGGGGGAAAAGGATTTGTTTTCTTAAAATTTACTGTTTCTAAACGAGAGTGAGGCAGTGCCTTACCCTTTCCCACTTTTGGTTTTCTCTAAGGTTGATTTTTTATGCAACATAAACGGAGCATAATATTCAGAATCACAAAACTGCCTCCTTTTTTTCTTTTTTGGTTACGATTCGAACCCTCGATTTTAGGGTTGGGAAAGGAGAATTATGATCTCTCCTCTTCCATATTCTCTCTCTCTCTCTCATTTCTAGGGTGATCAATTGAAGAATCGAGCTGTGGACTGGGAGATCAGGTACTGGTCATTAGGATAGATCTTAATGATACGTTGAATACCCGCTTTGTACTTCCTCAATGTGCAACATTTAGTGTAATTTAGAAAACTGGACCATATCAAATTTAGTGATTTTGATTATTATTTTTTTAATCCATATAATGCTGCTCTTATTATTATTATTTACACATATAGGCTTTGCTCTTTTTTTTTTTTTTTTTTTTTTTTTAAGAATTAAAAAAAAAATACTTAAACTTCTATTTCTTGTTTCCTAAAGGAGAACATCATGAGGTGTCCCATGAGCAAACCTATTGTTGATATCTTCTTCTCCGAGTCAACTCGAGAGGAAAAGCCCCAAAAATAATAAACAATATAAAAAATAATAAAAAAAAGTTCTTCCTCTCATTTAAGAATTAATAACATTGAATTTAGTTTCTTTTGATATAAAAATTTAAAGCCATTATTCTTATAATAGGTTAAAGTGATATTAGTTATTAGACAAAATGATAAAGTTTGGTCATAATCATAATCTTTTTAAAATTTAAAAATTATATAAATATGGTTCGATTCAAATTTGAATTTAGTTAAAAAAAAAAAAAATCAAATAAGGGGATTCCAAATTTAGGCACATTTGTTGAGAAGAGAGTAATTAATTATGTTTGATGAGGTTGTTTAGAGGTACTAATTGCAAAAGGAAACGTGATTTTCTTTAAGCTCACTTGGTGTATAAAGTGTTCCGAACTTAGTACGGGGGGATAAGGGAAATGTGAGGGTATATATATGCAGGTTTTTTTTTACATTTTTTACAAAAAAGATTATTTTTACGTTTCGAATCCGTGATCTCGAGATCACCATCAAAACAATTCAACCCGTGACCTCAAGGTTTGCAACATTTTTTTTCCTTAAAATAGAATTTATATATTAATCATAATTTCTTAATCTTGCTCCAAGAGGAGACCAAAATGTGGAGCGCCGGTGGGAACTACGCTTCCTATTGAAATTGGGGTGCTTCTGCCTTATATGCCTTACACTTCCTATAATTATAATTATAATTATAATATTTGAACGGATGGTCTTTATTTAGATAAATTCATGTTTATTTTAAAATATTTTGTGACTACTTTATTCTGAAATAAGGATTAACAGATATTAAAAATCTAATCATCGTTGCAAAAGAACTGTTCATTCGGCTCAAACAGTACTGTTTCAAATCAATGGATACTATTTCAAATATGGACCTAAGGTTAGAATTTTAATAAAATATTTCAAATCTTTATTATTTCCCAATTTAAACATTTCAAATTTTTTGTTATCGATTAGGATACATTAATTTTAAGTAATTAATCATTGCAATTGCAAGTTAGAGTCGAGTCACAAATATTTATACCAATAAATTATAATTCAATTATTATTATCTTTTTTTTTTTTTATTTCAAGTTTAAAACTCTCCGATATACAAAAAAAGTGTTTCTTAATCAAGATATGAGTTTAATTTGCGATTTAAGTATGAAATCGATTATATTGGGAGACGCTTACCCTTTTAAGAGAGATCTCAGTGGGATCGATTCGGATTAGTTGGGACGAACCTCCAAACACCAGTGGTGGATTGAGTCCAAGGGCCAATATATATATATATATATATATATATATATATATATATAGCTACACCCCAGGCATCTTAACACTTACTTTTTTGTTATTCTCTCAAAATTCGTACTTTCAAGTTCTAAATTTTCTTCTTCTTTTACGTGTCAAATGTCTACACTATTTTGAAAATAGTATCACTACAACAGGCAGAAAAAGATCTTCCAAAACCATGGTCTGTGATGATAAAAAAACAGATTACAAAAAAAGTGAAGATGCAGAAATTGAAGATTCGAAATCGTGCCTACACGCGATAATCCAAAAAGTAGGGAGCGTTTTTTTTGGGGGGGGGTGGGTTGCTTTCCTTGGAGATGAGAGCTAAACTTTTCTTATGTCCACAGATACGGAAAAGAATTTGGGGCAGAGAGGGGGGCGGGGGTTGGGTGGGTCATGTTGGGAGAGAACTTCGGTTGTGGGGTCATGTTGGTTTGCTTGGACATGGGAGCTAAACTTTTCTTTATGTCCCAAAATGTGGAAGAGAATTTGGGATGTGGGGTCATGTTTGTTTGCTTGGACATGGGGGCTATATTTTCCTTATGTGTGTCCAAAAAAGTAGAAAAGAAATTGGGTCGAGGGCTTTATTTTATCAGTCAAAAAATTGGGGTGGGGGGGAGAAAAATTTCTACCAAAATAAAAAATAATAATAATTAAAAAAAACAGAGAGAGATGGATTCAAGGCTGTATAAAGCCATCATGGAAGGTAAAATTGAAATCCTAAGAGAGTTTGAGAAAGAGTATGAAGTTCAGATCACTACAAACAAAAATACAGTCCTTCACATTGCTGCTCAGTTTGGCCAAATCCGGTGTGTAGAGGAGATCATATTAAAATCCTCATGCACAAGTCGACGATCACTTTTGCTGCAACAAAATGCAAATGGCGAGACCGCTCTTCTCCTCGCCTCAAGGCAAGGATCTCGTCGGATGGTTCAAGCTCTCGTTGATGCAGCCAACAGTTGTGATCATCCTCAACAAGACGTTGATCAAGAAGTCGGTGAAACCTGTCGTGGTGCAAGCGCAACAGTCAGAAAAATGCTAAGCATTGTGGATAACAAGAGAAACACTTGCTTGCATTGGGCAGTCAAGTATTATTTTGTTAAGGTGGTGAATATATTACTAGCGGCTTGTACCCCTGATCTTGAAGATCAAATTGAACAGTCTTATTGGGTCAATGAGGCTGGAGAAACTCCACTTTATTTGGCTGCTGAGAGAGGGTATACTGACTTGGTGTCTGCAATATTGGACAATTGCAAATCACCTGCTAATCAAGGCCCCGGAGGTCGGACTGCTCTGCATGCGGCTGTGATTAACAATCATGAAGGTGGACCCCTTTATCCTTTTTTCCTGCTAGCCAAATAGTAATGCTAGAGGTGCCCCGGAAAAAAAAATCAAATATTACTGAATATAATGTCGCACACTTTAATTGGTTTGTTGAAGTATCATTACTGCTAAGCATAATTTGGGTGAAAGAATGTTGAAATTTCACCTTTTCTTATATATATGCCTTTCTTCACAAAATTCTCATGTTATATATGCTTACGACTATTTTTGATTATGAAGCAATGGTAGAAAAATTATTAGAAAAACAGGTGGGTCTGATCAAAGAAGCAGACCAGGATGGGTGGACTTCACTACACTACGCTGTGCGGTTGGACTTCAAATCTCAGGTGAAGCTCTTGCTAGCGTGTGACAAATCAGTAGCTTACGCAAAGGACAACAATGGCAGGACTGCTCTCCAAATTGGAGCCATTCACGGCAAATCAAATGCAATGCTAGTGCTTATAGATGCCTGCCCAGATTGCATTGAACTGGTTGATAATGAAGGAAGAAATGTACTTCATAACGCAATAAAGCATAAACATCTTCGTGCAGCCAATTGCATATTGAAAAGCTCATTTTCTTCACTTGACTGGCTTCTCAATGGAGACGACAATGATGGCAACACCCCTTGCCATCTTGTTGCATTGGATGGTCTTGACTGCGAGGAACTTGTCAATAGTTCTAGAGTGGATTATAATGCCATGAATAAGCAAGACTTGACTCCACTAGATGTGGCACTACAGAACAAGGTATGTAGTCCTTGGCCAAGCATGCATGCATTTTGCTATTGATGTATACCTTTCTGAAATTGAAAAACTCTCGCGAAAAATCACAGGACAACTTAATATTTTTAACCATGGATGATGGCGTTAAAGGTAAGCGAAGGGTGAGTAAAGAAGATGGTGGCACGGAAATCGGTGAACAAGATGTTAAGACTCTCATGGAAGCAAGCAATTACCACTTGGTAGTGGCAGCACTAATTGCAACCGTAACCTTTGCAGCAGGTTTCACCTTGCCAGGCGGATTGTACAGTGATCCAGATCACCTTCCAGGCACTCCAATTCTGGCGCAAAAAGCTGCCTTCCAGGCCTTTGTTATAATGAATGCTCTGGCCAATCTACTTTCTGTCTCTGCTCTTTTCATCTACTTCATCTTATTCATGCTTGGCTACAGGGAGAAGCGGCCTTTCGAGAGAGCTTACTATCTTGCTGGTTTCCTCACAAGCACTTCCATCGCAGCCATGATGGTTGCATTTGCTACAGGCATCAACTCTGTGCTCCACAGAACTCCGGGACTCGCAATTGTTGCCTGTTTTATTAGCTGCTCCTTCTTCATCCTCTATGTTCCCTTCGGCCTCATCCTCTTTTTAAGAATGAAACCTGCACGTTTTTGATCCCCTATGTGCTTCTAATATAGGTTTCACCTCAATCAAGCAGATCTTAATCTATAATTGGGTGTGGGACAAAAAGGAAAGGAAAAGCAGGTGTTCTTATCAAAGAAACAAATTGTTGGGAGTTTTTTCCTCGTAGAGCAGTGAGCTTTATAACATTCACAACTATCCTTCACAATTAATTGAGACAACACCACACATAAGTTGAATGCAGAAAAAAGCATTGAAATTCCAAAAATACCAATTAATTGAATCCAATTGTACATGATATAAGTGATTATCCCTTGACAATTATTTTACTCTGGACACTGTCCTCTGACAGAACGACAAATAAGACAAACTCCACATAAACATCACAAACTGGCAAATAAACAGGACATACAAGAGGTCGTAACTTGCAAGTTGTCAGCCAACAATTAACATTGACAAACAAGTAAGGGAGCTATAGAAAAATTCACTGTCTTCTCATTTTCTTCTTCTTTTCATTTTTATCCTTTTCTTCCTTTTGTTGCTTAATCGCTATTACAATGTTAAGCAACACCGCGTGCACTTGTTTCTTTTTGTCAATGGCCTAAGCGAATAGGGGAGGCAACATTACTGATGTGGGAAGCAGTGGCCCATCGGAACCGTCCCCTTGCAAGGAAGAAAGACCTTCCCACCTTGTAACAAAACTGGGGCTGAGATTGAATTCTTTATCTCATCTGTGCTTCTGATAGGGCACTGGGTTTCATCACTGAAATCACCAAGTTTTAATTATCCTCATAAACACTCCATAAAAGAAGTGATGGGCATTATCCTCCTCATGACATACTTGATAGGATCTGAAGAATTGAATAAAACCCAATAAAATAACTGGCTGGTTGTGATGAAGAAAACGCGAAACTCTCAAAACATTGAAAAGAAAAAGTCATTATGCACCCTCCAGGTCGGTTCCATATAATCACTATGTTGAAAAAAAAATAATGAAAATTCTACCATGAATCCATAAAAGGTTAAGGATGAAGTGCTGTCATCACACAATTGTCTGTAATCACTCCAAGTTGGGAACGGTGATGGGTAAGTACAGAAATATGACTAAGATTTTCATAAATTAAAATTTTTTAAAAAACAATAAAATTTAAAACACTACAAGATCGAAGATATTATGTTTTCATTCGTATAAAAAAAATAAAAAAAATAATTGATACCATTGTTGGCGAATACTAGTCCTAGCCACACTCAAATTCCTTTCCCTATGCAATGGTGGAGAGTCCATACCCATTTTACGTTTATCAGTCTAGTTGAATTCCTGTGTGTAATAAACAACAACCTATCCATTGTAAATGTTGGTGGAAGAGAAATTCCAAAATATTCTGTCAATATAGTTTTTTTTTTTCTTTTGTTTTTTGGAATATGGAGATCTCCTCTCTCTCTCTCTCTCTCTCTCTCTCTCTAAGCATTCCATTATCGAAGGGAGAGAAGTTGAAGAACCCCAAGTTCAATTTCATTCTAAACGACCAATTCGATGAGGAGAGAGAGAAAGAGAGAGAGAGAGACGTGTAGGCTGTGAAAATGATATATATATTTTTTATTTTTTTTAGTTCAACTTGTCATTTTTGTCAAGAATTCAGTTAAACTTTTTTTTTTTTTTTTTTTTTTTGTGGATATAATAAATGATTTCTATTTATCTAATAAAAAAACTTTTATTTAAAGATAATGGTTTGTGTTTATTACTTTTTTTTATTCGGTTGTATAAATTGATTTTACTTATTTATTTATGGTATATGTTAAATATTATTTTTAAATTGATTTTTTTTAAATTAACTTTTGAGTTATACTTTTTTTTTTTAATTCATACTCAGTAAAAATTTACACAATAATATGGTTTGAATTTTATTAGAAAAAGAAAAATTGGCATTAGGAAAAAAAAAGGAAAAAGAAAAGGACAAAATAATATTCAACAAAGGGTTTGAATGTTTCAACATAAATAATATTCAACGCAACACGGTGGAGGGCGCGAGTGCCTCGTTCGGTCAAAATTCAAACTTTACGTGACTACTACTACGCCCACATAATCCATTCATGCACTTGCACTCTCTCTCTCTCTTTCTCCATTTTTATTATTTGAAGTCCACAGGTAGCTTCCAGGGAAATGGAGGAAAAGTTTCTTCTCTACTTAAATCAGCGCTCTCTCCACTTCTTTCTCCACCTCCTCTGCTTGAAGCTGTCAATGTCATAGGCACAAACAAACACTATAAACACACTTTTCTCATTTTGTCCTCACTCAAAGAGAGAGAGAGAGAGAGAGAAAGAGAGTACCTTGGTTTCAATCTCCAATACTGCACAAAGTTGTTCACAGGAGAAGTTGGATTGGATTGATCTAATTTTGATACCCAAATTCTCCAAACACTGAAAAACTCCAAGCATCGAATCAATCCCAGATGAAGCTTTATTTACAGTGACTCTAATCTTAGCTACTTTAGTTTCCTTCTCTTCCTCTTCAATTTTATTTCTCATCAACTCTTCACTTCTCTTCTCCAACTCTTTCTTGTAGCTCTGCAGCTCTTGAACTTCTTTTATTGCCATTTTAACAATTGAATTCCTGTCACTCTACACCAACAAAGAATTCAATTGTCATGTAAAAAGAGAAATAGAAGGGCGACTAGTATTCGTAAAACTCGTAAAATACCAAAAACTCGGCCGTTTTCTATTGTGTGCTACCAAATAAGATTAATATTAAAAATAAATTAATAGATATTATCTTCTTCTCATATAAACCTTTATGTAATTCTTGTCAATAATTTGAAAAAGAAAAAAAAAAGAACAAAACCAGTTTTTGAGGATTATGAAGCTAACCCACCTTGGTTTTTGGTGGCAACAAAGAATGCAAAGCATTACAATTCTCTTTCTCCTTCTTCCTTCTCATTCTCTCAGAGATCACGTGTCTCTGGCATTTATCTCTTTCCGGTTCCATAGCTTCAGATTGCTTAATCCTATTGTCACTTACACAATTCACCACTTTCTTGTTCATGCTGTTGCTGTTTAATCCAACATTGAAATTTTTTGTGCTCAAACTTTCAATGAGGTTCTCTGCATATCCTAGAAAAGCACTCTGAGGCATCTGAAGAGGCTCTTCTAACCAAAACATGTCTGGTTCAAACTCATCATCAGAAAATGATTCCATCAACGTTTTCCTCAAATGAGGGGGGGGGGGTTTCAAAAAATTAGTGTAGTGATAGGTAATGTTATTGATGTGTTTTGGATATCATGTGTCAATGTATTTATATTTTCCAATGTTTGGGTGCAGAGAGAAATTAGCACAATGAAAACGTGGTCAAATTGTTTTAGCCCGGAAACGACTATTCTTGTTCTTTGTTTTTTAGTCAACCTGTTCTGGGTTTTGGGATTTTTAGTAAAGGTGCCGCGTTAACCTCAGACGAAGACTTGACATCAACGAGAATGGACCTTAATCTTAGCATGTTCATACGACTAGTATGATTTTGTTTGTGACTGCCGTTTTTCTTGAAAGGTCCAAGTCCCCATCTACCTCGGGATTTTGTACCGTTGGGTGCTGGGGCAGAAATGAAGTTGGGCTCACAGGATTGTCCAAGAAAGCCGAAGTATTTTAACCTAGTCCACACAGGATATGAATGGAACAAATACAATCAAAATCACCATGACCATGAAAATCCGCCCCCAAAGATTGTGCAAGGATACAAGTTCACCAGATCCTGTGGACAAAACAATAGAGAAAGATGAGCAATGCCGAAACATGCATCATTAGGTCCTTACCGGGACATGGCTTTCCAGATCGTTCACATAACAAGAGATTCAAGTGCACCTTTGAAGACGGGATTTTGCGTCCATGCAGATACCATAGATGATCATGATGTTGCTGCTAATAGAAATGCAATTTTACCCTACATGGTATTCTGTAAAACTCTTTGCTAACCCAAATTTTGTATTTCAATATGGACTTCTTAACAAAATCTATACAAGTAGTCAGTCATATACAAAGCAATGTACCAATTACTGTCTCTTCGATGACAAAGGTAAATGCTTACTTTTCCATTTGACGAAGTTGATATGAAGCAGTAGCATTCTCTCTCCGGTCTTTACCAATTTTCAAGTATGAATCAGGGGGCTCAAGAGCATGAGTTCAAGGAGTCTCGCTTTCAGTTTCTAGCAGCTGGTCAAGGGCATCGTCAGAGGAAATTGATTTCGAGTAGAGATTATGAATTGAGTCATTTGTATCATCTTCTTCACCGCTTTCTGCGTAATATGTTTTGAGATACGCCTCATCGTCACCATCACCTTCTTCCTATCATCATCAAAAGGGATGAAATATCAATTAAACTACACAAATTGGAAATGGAGGCATTTTGCTCCGGTTAGGTCCCTATTCCAGCTGACATGGAACCACTAGCGGATCGCCATGTTCAACAAGCTCTCCGAAGGGCTACTCTAAATGAAGCAAAACTACTCCGATTAGAATAGGGGACTTGGGACAAGGGACAAGGAAAATATGATATCAGGGCATTTGTGTGAGAGGCTAACCTCGGAGTTATCATCTTCAGAAGGATAAGCAGAATCTAACTTGTCATATAACTCTTCATCTCCATGGTCTTTCACAGCATCCATTTGTTCCTGTAAATGCAAGCAACAGCTAGTCTAAGTTTGGAAAGCAAAAGTGGTTTGTTGTTTTAAATGTTATCCGCAACATTAATATCAGATATGTCAATTAAAGAACCAGAATACTTACAATTTCAGCTCTTAGATTCTCTATTTTTGTTTGGAGACCCGAAATATGTTTATAAAGTGCCTGCGCATTAAAAGAATTTGTCCATTAGCACCATAAATAAGGAAATAACCATGCTACAAGCTTTAAGTATAAATGAAGCATGGCCATACCTCACGTCTTTGAAGCTCAATCGACCATGCCAAAGCCCTTCTCTTTGTTAATAGATTCTGTGGCCTTATTGTGGAAGGTCTCTGATAGTCTTTTCCACGGAATACGATTATTGCATAGCCTTTTGACACCTTGTCTACTGAAACCAAGACACCCCCACTCTCTGACTCAAGTGTTAACGCAATCCTTTTGACCTCATCAAAAGTTTTAGCCTTGACAATGATTTTAATAAGTTCACGGTACTTCCAATGCAAGTGCATATTCTCCACTGTACCATCAAAAACCCCCCGTCTACCTGAAACAAGAAGTCCTTTTCAATAATAGTTCAATAAGCCAGGGGTGAAGACCTCAGAAGTTGCAAAACAAGTTTTACCAAGAAGCAAGAAAGCTTTCGTCCTCAGACCAAGTTTATGAAACATAAATCTCTCCTCATCAGTTATGCTTTCTGGATCTGCTGCCCTATCAGCAGGTTTCAAATACTCTTCCACCTTAGACAAAGCCTGCTCAGCTTTCACTATCTTTTTTTCTGCCTGAAAACGAAAAAATCATGCCATCTGGAAGTTAATCCCAGAAGTCTTATTCACTAGGGATGAGGCTACTTGATGATGGATATTTTAAATGGTTAAATTGTAGAAGACAAAGTGGATAATCAAGAGTTTAGAGCAATGGACAACATTAGCACATCAAATTGAAGATGTGGGCTTGATTTGTGTTGGTTAAATACAGAACTTAAAAGCTCCACAAGACTTAGTTCAAAGTATTCTACAAACTAAAAAGCAAAAGCAATCACTTGAGATCAGGAGTACAATCCAATTCAAGGTTTAGAACTTACAAGTGCAAGCTTGCGCTCAAGTTTTCTAACAAGATTGGCGTGCCGAACAACTTCAGCTTCTTTCATCACCTTTTCTCTGTGGCTTTCATCCAACTTGTTTCCCCAACGTGCATCTGCATCCAAAGTTTCACCAAGGGTTCCTGCTAATCCAGATTGTTCTGATCCAGATTGCTCTGTTGTTTCAATGCTTGGAATAACCATGGTTGAGGCCCTTAACCGTGCTTGCTCCTCTTCATCTTGCAGGGTCTTTGCTAGTCTCTCCCTCTCCAGTAAAGCTTCAGTAACTTCTGATGACAAAAAATCCTTTCCCCTATAGAAGACCAAGAACTCTTTGTTCCGGGAAAGAAGTATGCCTCCAGTCAATTTCTGCATTAATCAATCAAATTTTATACACGAATTTTCAACGAAACTTTTCAATATGTCATCTTCATACATTCAGGAGCAACCATTAGATTAGCTTGCTATAAAAAATCAACCACTAAAAGATTCTGCAAGTGCAACTACTATTTTTGCTCAACTTTGCAATCTTGCATGCTTACAACAATTTCTGTAGCTACCATGCTTTGCCCCTCTACCATGCACCCTTCCACACACATGCAGAAGCAAAAAAAAAAAAAGAAGGAAAGATCAAACTTTATTAAGATTCATAAATCAAAGTTTCAGATTTATGTCAGATGCTTGAAAAATAAGTGCATATTCCCTCTTTGAATTTCAAATTTATCAAGCCAAGAGAATTGAGATTCCCAGAAATAAGTAGGATACAAAAAATTCATCCTAAATTATGTGCTTCAAGTAGCTTAGTTCTCAGTTAACAAAAATGTCATACCTAAAAAGTTAGTCCAATCCTAAGACTTGGGCATGGGCATTTGGCCAATGATTAAAAACTGAACATTAGAATTCTGCATAGATAACTTATAATTCTGAACTACTCAGTCAAAATAAATATAATATATAATTTTGAACCCCTCTCACCTTTCCATAGAAAAACAAAAGCTTATCTATTTATAAAGAAAACAAAAGTTTTTACTTTGGGTGTAAATTTTGGTCCAATCTACCTTTAATCAAAAAACTCTGAAACTGTATGATACCTACTCACTAACCACATTCTTGGAAAAAGGTTCCGGATCATTTTCTTTAGATTTTACAGTAAAAAGAAGAAGCTCTAGCAACTCGATCACTCATGCACTAATTCAAGCTCCTACATTCACATTAAAAGTTTTATAGGATCAAGTTTAGCTTAAAGTTGGGGCTAATGTGGGTGCAAGGCTGACCACGTGTTTCAGTTCAATGAGGTTTTTCAGGCCCAGGTCTGACACCATAAAATGTGTTATGATCCAAGTACTAAAATCAAAAAAAGAAGGGGAAGCCATAGCCAAACCAAGTAAAAAGTTTTTCACAATTAGTATTTCTATTCTATAATAGGCTCTACAAAATATATCACTTGTCTCATTGATTATACATGCTAAAACTAGTCCATGTCATGTATGTGAGAACCAAATCTAGCACCTCTTGACTTTTAAGAAAATTACTCTACTGAATGATCCACCCATTTTCTGTTGTTTCCAAAGATGGAGATGCCACTTAGCAACAAACTAAACTGTTACCTTGAAAATATGAATACTCTCAAGAGAGGTATAACTTCACAGATCCAAAAGCAATTTATGTCATAACATTTTGACCCAACAAACTGATTATGAAGTTCCCACCAAATGGGCACTAGCAATATAGAATCCACCAGAATTTCAGAATTTTAAAACCAATTTAACTCATTCATGACCAGGCGATGTTGAGAGAACACACAAAATTTGTAGGACATCATAGAGTAAACTACCTTTAAATCTTCAGCCATTCGCTCACTTGTAGTTAGTTGAACACCACGTTTTAGGGCAATCTTAGCAATTGAACTCTTCTCCCATAACTTGATCATGGCTACAGACAAACCTTGAAGATGCCTGCTTCTACCTGAAAAGAATAGGAACAAAAATCCTAGGAACTGTAATAGGATGGACAAATGAAGAATCAAATTGTATGGAAGTTACCTGAAAGGAGCAGCAAGCATACCTAATGCAAAATGTGGAGGAAGCACTCTAGCAAGCCTTCTTAAAGCTGTTGCCTCCTTTTGCCCAAGAGTAGCTTTCACCCCATAAGGAAGTATTCTGAAAGCAGGTTCATAACCAGGAATTGTACCTGGAAGCATATCTGCATCTACAGGTAATGGATTACATCCTGGCCAATCTCCATACCTAGGTCCTAGACCATCTAAAAGCTTGTCTACTTCATGTTCATAGTTCACCTCAGGCACTCCCATCCCCTTTTCCTCCTCAGCGGCTGCTTCTGGGTTTGCTCTAGGTGCATCCCTATCACTCTGAGTGCCAGCTTCCATGGAATTCCGGCTGTTGCTGTTGGTAACCCTTGAAGAACTATGGAGAACCTCATTTCTGGTGAAAGTTCTTTTCTTAAGCTGCAGGGAGGGAATCTCATATGTTGCACCTCTATATAGAGCAATTGAAGTGCCAGACCTCCAAACCACCAATCCACCGGTTTTTCTCTGAGCATAAAGGGAATTTATTATTTGAGAAAATTTGTACACTTCCATTATGTTGGAAAAAAATCAATTCAACTAGGTAACTAGTTAGTTAATGGAGTCTAAAAGCCAAAGGTACGAATATAAAGAGGGCAACAGGATTTGCCTTTTCTCCTTTCAGACCAATATAGGGCTGCACTCTAGTGAAGGTCAATTGTAGATCTAACTAGCTAAACATAAATCAAGGTCATCGTCCAAGGTTTTGAATCAGGATATGTTCTACCATGCCTCCCAAATTGGGAGAGACAGAGAAGATACCCAACAAAATTTGATAATGGAACTCAAGTCCCAATTAACAATCCCCCTTGAAAAGCTCTTGGCCAACACAGATCAACTCTTCATCTAACTCCTTGTAAACTGGAGTCGTGCATTTTCAAAAATAAATTAAAAAATAAGGTCTATAGTCTGACTGGTGATTCACCATTAGCAGGTGTTTTGAGCTTGAGCATTTTACTCAAGGGGCATTTTGATCGCAAAGGGTGAATACAACAACTGCTTAATTTCAACGAGAAGCATGGGCTTTTGCCTCTAACTTATCTCCTCATCAGGTTTTCATAGCCATCGAGGAACAATACAGCAGGTATTAATCCTTGTATAGATGAAATGAAGATCAACAAAGAGATTGTTTTCTTGTGCGCATGTGCCAATAGTAATTTCTCTCGTTTCTCAATAGGCAGAAATTAATTTTGAAACTCTATGTTATGGCTCTGAAGTGAAAACCAGTGTATCAAATTTTGTGAAACATACATTGATGAAGATTCACAAGGAATAAGCTGCAAACCTCAAGTATCTGATGTATCCGCCTCATGTTAAGTGCAGCATTACCCTCACATTTCAGTCGGACAATCTCAGAAGTTTTCCACTTCTCATGAATTACATCAATGATTGCTTGAGTAACACTGCCACTTCCAATTTTTGTCTTTTGCTTCAAACGAAAACACAGATTCTTC
The DNA here is from genome assembly GCA_033439265.1 of Dillenia suffruticosa. Lineage (NCBI taxonomy): Eukaryota > Viridiplantae > Streptophyta > Magnoliopsida > Dilleniales > Dilleniaceae > Dillenia > Dillenia suffruticosa. The sequence continues at coordinate 17,816,156 of JAVTVX010000001.1, forward strand.
AATCTTATCAGCTCCGACTGTGGGAGAGTCATTTCAGCCACTGAACTTCTACTTTTCTGCCTCAGAGAATTCCTTTTCTCCTCTTCTAGCACAGCATCAGGCTTCCCCCATGGAAAACAAATTTCTCCATCAGTTTCAAACACATTCTCCACTCCCAATGGTGAATCCTTTGAAAACCGGCCCCGTATATCTGGCAACATCCCTTCTTCCATATAAAAGATGTCTTCGACAGACCCTTTCTCAATCACGCTCTCAGTAGCCCTTTCACTCTTTTTCTTACTAACATCATCTACATAACCAAATTTCTTCAATTTCTCCACAATTCTCTCCATTGTACTACCTCCATCGCCTCTCTTCTCACTCTTCACATACCCATCATTCAACTCATTTGCCTCCTCCCTACCTTGATAATCAAAAGCAACCTGAGGCTTTCTGGGCTTATTCTGCTTATAAGGTTTATTCCATCTATCAATCCAATTATCACCAGATGAAGTTAAACTAGAATTGGATTGTGAAATGTTGTTATTTCTCAACACAAAACTTGATTTGCTATGAGGGCATCGTTCTGACACCGACTCTGAGCTAATTGCTTTCCAGGTTATGCTCAAATGCTGACAATTTAACTGCATGGTAGAACCAATCCTGAAAAATTTTCAATGTAATTATCACCAGACCATTTGATGTCAAATTAGGTTTTAGTTGTGAAAGCTTGTTGCTTCTTAAAACAAAAAACATGATTTCCTACTTGGGTTTTGCTTAAATGCTGACACCGTACCTGAAAAATTGAAGACGAAAGCCACTAAGTTTAGAGATTGAGTTCTGAAAAGAGTCCAGGAATGTTGCCGGATAGAACTGGCGACTGGGTCCCGAAGCCATCAAACATTTGATAAGCTTTTCTCTCTTTTGTTCCTTAATTGCTGTTACAAGGTTAAGCAATTCATTTAAGATAAGCTTTCAAATGGTAGCGAATAAGGGAGGCTAGGTTATCAGTGTGGGATGGAATGGCGAGTCAGAACCATTCCTTTGCAAGGAAGAAAGGCTTCCCACCTCGTACCAAAACTGGGGCTGAGATTGAATTCTTTATCCCATCTGCTTCTAATAGGGAACTGGGTTTCAAAATCACCATGTTTTTATTATCCTCACACTCTTTCAAACAAGCGGTGGGCATTATCCTCCTCAAGGCATATTTGATAGAATATATGAATTGAATAAAACTCAATAAATAAACTAGGTTGTTGTGAAGAAGGAAATTTGAAACTCTCACAACCATAACAACAACTACAACCAAGCCTTTATCCGACTAAGTGTGGCCGACTATATGGATTCTTCTATATCATTGTACTCTATTTTTCATATCACATACCCACCTATATGAACTCTCACAACATCGAAAAAAAAACCATAATCAAATAGTTCATATAATCCAAGTGATTATGCACTTTCTAGGTCGGTTCCATACAATCACTATGTTGATAAAGAAAATATTGGAAATTCTACCATGCATCCATAGAGTGAAGTGCTGCCATCACACAATTACCTATAGTTGGGTGTGAGACAAACAGTGATTGGCAACAAGTGAGCTCTTATAGCCAGCTTGAAAGAAGAAGAGAGAGATGAGAGAGCAAGCAAGCAGAGAACTAAGACAAGCTCACTAAAATATATATATATATATATATTTATATACCTTTCAAAGGAGATAACCTACAACTAGGACAAGCTTTCTCCATCAGAGTATATCTCAATAAGTTATGTCCCTAACTCACCCCCAATTCCAAAACAAGTTCTCAGAAAAAGGTGATTCTAAGGTAGTTCAGTTCATTCTACCACTACCTACAATCAGCATCATCCTCTTCGGTGAGTTAGAATTTTCACTTGAGAATGCAGGAACTTCCTTCAAGTTTAAGATAATTAATATGAGAGAGAGAGAGAGAGAGAGAGATAGAGAGAGAGAATTTAACCTTCTGCCAATGCAGGAGAACCTGCTAAGACCCAATAGCCGTATCTCTCTCTCTCTCTCTGGCAGCCAATTCACAGAGAAAATGTACAAAATCTAATAGAGAGAGAGAGAGAACGCACTTCAATTGGATCACATTTCACAATTCTGATTTGGGATTCAGCAGATTTCCCTTTCTGAAACCCTAATTTGGACTTCGACATTTTTTTCGACAAAACAATCTCCATCTCCTCCTTTCTGAGCTTCAGGCCCAATTCTAGCTGGGCTTTGTTGTGAAAATGGAGCATAACGTTGGAATTCGGCCCCATATTTTCTCTTCCGCTCTTCGACTCAGTCCATCATCCGATATTCGAAATTTCATCCCGATTAATCCGAATTAATCCGATTGAAGTTCCTTTTAGGGGATAGGGATCTGCCAATGTAGTTAAATCCATGCGTTTTTTTTTTTGCCCTTCGACTCGGTCCATCATCCGATATTCGAAATTCGACTAATCTGAATTTACACTATTGAAGTCCCTCTTGGGGGATAAGGATTTTTCAATATAGTTAACTGCATGCATAAGTCGTGAATCAAACTCGTGATTTTGATTAAAGAGTACAACAATCTACGTATCGCATCAATTACCCGCTGGTAGCCCCATAATTTTCGGAGATAAGAGGGCTATCGTAGAGCAAATATAAAGTAGCGTACAAAATTACGATTTTCATAAATTAGAAAATTTAAAAAAAATATTCAAAACACTACTTAACACCTATTAAAAGAAAATAATTTTACTTTAAGATAGTTTCTTTTCACTCGAACTAAAAGTTCATACAATTTCAATTCTTATTTTTTAAAATCATTTAAATAGTAAATATAGTATACAAAATTTGATACTACGCAATTGATATTACGCTGCACAAGAGGCATCGGATAAAATTTTGTATCAGTAAAATAGTGAAATAATAAATTTTTTTCTTTCACCAGAAAAAGTAGATCAACACACACACTTAAAAAAAAAAAGATAAAAGTCGAAGAAAATAATATTTACCCGCTTTCCCTTCTCTACTACAGTTGTTTTTATTATCATTTTTTTTTTATCAATTCCATATTTATTTTCATTTTTATTATATTTAACAATTTTGTAACAAAATATTTTCTTCTTCTACTTACTGTTTTTCTTTTCTTTTTCATAATTTTCTTTTTACCAAAATATCTTTCTATTTTTACGTATTGGATTGGATCAAAACACAACAGATAATATTCCAGCAATTTCGCCAACAATTTTAGTAGTAACTCTCAATGATCTTGGTTCATGGTTTTAGTAAATCTGACATCCAATTCCTCTAGGTAGAGAGATGCCCTTTGTATTCATTTTTGTGGGTTTTTTTGGGGGGGGGGGTAAATGATAAGAACAATGTTATAATCAACGTTGGGTTTTAACAAACAATGTTTGGTGTTTCAAGTGGCCCCCCAGGTTTTTGAATCCAACTTCACATTTTTCATTTCTATGAAGTCATGTAAGAACTAGCCAAAGTAAACGTCTTGACGTGATGCTCCTTCTTCCAATCTGTTTATTTGTATAAGTGATGAGACTGTCTATCTTCAAATGCTTAAGATCAAACACAACACTGTGGGAAATAATTAATTAATTTCATGAAATCATGACGAAGTTGATTCTAATTGCATGAGCAAAAATAGTACAGAAAATAACTTGACAAAGTCCATAGATAATGTTCTAATGGTTGTTATTGTGTTTTTATCATGGTTGGCACTTATATACATATTATAGTTAATTTCACGGGCAAGGAAGGAAGTGGGAAAATAGCATTTTCATTGACTTGTGATCTTACATCGAATTTTTGGAAAGAGGGGAGTTGAAAATGATCTCTGGGTATTATATATAAGGTCTTGTCGACGAACATAACAAGTCATTTGCAATTTTGCTCGTTAGCACTTCTAAAAATGGCTATACATGTTGTGTGTGTGTCGGACATCATTATTAGACATGATCAGATGTGTTAGATTTTAATTTTGCAGTGTTATTGTGTCTATCTGTGTCGTGTGTTTGTGGTTGTCTGTGCTTTAAAAAGGTACTGCTTTATACTTGAGCAGGACAGTATGGATCCTAGCTTGTATAAAGCTATAATGGAAGACCATTTTTATCAGGTCAGAGCGTACAAGGACCTACTTCTTATGCCGCTAACCCCAAACAAGAACACCGTTGCACATGGCCGCCCAAGAAGATGAGGTTGAGAGCTTGGTTGGAGTGGTGAAGGAGATGCTGAGGATGAAAAACAAGAAGAAGAACACTCCCTTGCTTGAGGCTACGAGGACCAATTTTCCCATGTTGTTATGAAGACCCCGAGTACCCCTATGAAGCTAATGCTGCTGGCTAGATTCCACTTTATGTTATGCTAATACTGCTCTTCACGCAGCTGCTCTTTCTGACACTCCAGCTATATATCCCCCCTCTTCACCCCTTTACAATGGCCTTGACAGGACGAACTTTAGCATAATGATAATTTGCATGCATCTATATTCTTTAGTACATAGGACACTTTTGAGTTCTGGATGACCTTTATTCAATTTCTCCAGACATGGTACCGTTTGATCTAATTATCCAATTCTAAAACCTGACAGGTAACGACTGCAAAAATATTGGAAAGATTTCCAACTTTGATCAACATGGGAGACCAACAAGGCTGGACGCCTCTCCACCAGGCGGCACACTTCAATTTCTTGTGAAGAGTGAGGCAGTTGTTAAATTTTGACAAGTCTATGGCCTAAATCAAGGACAATGAGGGTATGGCAGCCACTCACATCACGGCAAGCAATGGTGCTATATTTGCAATAAAGGAGATTATATCACATTGTCCGGATTGTGATGAGCTTGTTGACAACAAAAACAGGATTGCTCTTCATATGGCAATACACTGCAGGCAAAAGCAGGCTGCTGAATGCATTCTGAAGCACTGTCCTTTTAGCAACCTTATTAATGAAGAAGATGAGGATGGCAACACCCGTCTCCACATGCTTGCTTCTTCTTGCCAGCATATTCCAGCTCTCATAAAACATCCCAAACTTGGTATGAAGGCTTTGAACAAGCAAAATTTAACTGCACTAGATATAATTCCACCGGATACCTTTAAATCGACTGTTTTAGAGGTAATTTCTTGCAATTTTTTGCTCGTGACATTTTTCAATTCATTTCTGTAATTTTTAGTCTTTGACGATGTTAACTCCCATATTACCTAACTCCACCTTGAGAATATTTACCACAAAAAGTAGAAGACTTTTCACCCTAATTATCAACTTATTTTTATGATAGAAATTATGTCTTGGCATTATATTATAAGAGCCAAAATCTAAGCCATCTACTCACGCATAGACGTTCCCCCTGAGAGATGTGTACGTTAGTCCTTTATGATTGGTGGATGCTAAGTTTCATATTAGCTAACTTCCCTTCCAAAGTATATGATACATAAATTTGGGAACTCTCTACCTTAACAGCTAATATTTTATAAAATTTGGATTTATTTCTCTTGTAGATGAAAATTTGATCAGTGTCCTAACTTGCAGAGTACTATTAGAATGGCGTTGGTAGATGCCGGCACTACTCATGGCAGGAGGTTTGCAAGCCCTGAAATAACTGACAGAAGAAGACATATCCGAAATCCATAGAGCCACTGGTTCTCATCTCATTGTGGTAACCCTCATAGCAACAGTGACCTTTGCTGCAGGTTTCACGTTGCCTGGTGGCTTTGGTGGGAACGAGGGACCAGACCAAGGCATGGCAATTCTAACCAAGAAGGCAGCTTTTCAGGCATTTGTCATATTTGACACAACAGCCAACCTACTCTCTATCTCTGCAGTCTCTCTACTTCATCATGGCTATAAATTATGCCCCCGAAAGACTTTTCTATTACTTCGGATATGCAGCTCTGCTTACCAAGTCCTCGGTTGCAGCTATGGTGGATGCTTTCGTGACTGGCACGTGTGTGGTGCTATTGCATTCAATGGGGCTTGCAATTGCTATTTGTGTCATAGGTTGTAGCTTCTTCGTCCCATACTTTTACCATGTTCGAAAGCAGTTTGACTGAGATGATTTGTAGAATTGATGGAACATGTATAAGGTTGGTTTGTAATCTGTACTATGAATGAAAGGTTACCTACAAGAATTGTGGGATCTAAGAAATGGTTTGACTTCAGCACGTGGACAGAAAAACAATAGAGTCTAGAACACAGAGGAGACATGGATATACATCATTTACCTTTAAAGCCTGTGTTCATGTGCTGGGTAATGTGCAAAACTTACTACAGAATGCAAATGGAGGTACAAGAATAGAGAATGATCTGAAGAACCTTGAGCACGTTGTGGAATTCAGAGGTGTCCTTAGGCCAAGGTACCCGAAACAACAGTCCAAAGATCTCAGGTAGCTCATCAAACAAAATGAGTTGGGTCCTTGGACATATCTGACGCCCATGAATTCTAGGCAGCAGGACAAGAATTGCAACAATTGGATTGTAGTTGATTAAGAGTTGTAACAAGAAGGGCGGAAAAATAAACAACAATCTTTGAGATGTTAAAACTTCAGAAAGAATAAACACAACAAGATTTCCGCAATTTGGTTTAAAAGTCTACGCCTCCATGGTTGGGGAAGAGAAAATTTGCTATCAAATGGGAGAAGTCAATCGTACAACAATGGATAAAACACTCTCAAAACCCCTAGCCCAAAGTAGCCAATCCTCTCAATTTTGACTCTCCCAAACCCAAAAACATGTATCATCACATTTATACTAACCATGTGGATTCTATAGAGCAAAATAGAGCACATCAAGTCTCTAGCCTCCCCACGCTGGTGCACAAAGGCATGAAAAATGAGCTACAATTTGGCCACAAGACATGAATTCTACCTACAGCATTTAGTTTTGTACATACTAATAGTAAACAATACAAAACTAAATGTTGTTACCAACAACTACAACTAGTGGGATGAGATGCTATGTCTCATAATCAAAATTCGAAACTTGGAATAAAAAAAATTATGTTAGAAAAACTGTTCCTAAACCACATTAATGAGTATAGATTCGGATACCGGTTGATGTACATGATCCATAACACAAAAAAAAACTAAATGCTTTTAAAATATCCTAATAGTAAGCCATACCAGGATTCAAACAACAAAATTTTTATGGCTTTAAAATTTGTGTATATGACTATTAATAAAATTTGATTCATTTGATCTATTTAATATTATATGAACATATAATTTTGATTTTTTTCGACTATCTTTGAACAAATGACTATTGATATTTATGGATTTATAACTATTAGATTATTACTCTTATAAACAATATAAAAATAAAAAATTAAGTTCTTCCTCTCCATTTAAGTTTTAATAACATTGAATTTAGTTTCTTTCGATATAAAAATTTAAAGCCATTATTCTTATAATAGGTTAAAGTTATATTAGTTATTAAACAAATGTCATAATCTTTTTAAATTAAAAATTATATAAATAAGGTTCAGTTTGATTCGAATCAAAATTGAACTTAGTTTCAATTAACCTTGATCATTAAGAGTAGAAAATTTATGATATTAGATTTGATTCTTAGAGAGAAAATAATGTAATTTTTTATAGAGAGAAAATTAAGAATCGGTGATTTTTAGAGAAACAAAATTAAAATAATTAATTTTTTTGAGAGAAAATTATTGTGATAAGTTTTAAAGAGAGAAACACAAAATTTGATTTTTTAGAGAAAAATTTAAAATTGATATATTTCGAATGAGAAAATGTAAATGTGTTTAGTCTTTGAGAGAGAAACTAATTTTTTTAGAGAGAAAAAACGTAAAATCAATATATTTGAAGGGCAAAAAATGTGAATTAAATATTTTTTTTAGAGAGAATAAATTTAAAATCAATGTGTTTAGTTTAAAAAGAAAAAAAATGTGAACTAAATTAACTTTGTTTAAAGACAAAAAAAAAATTAATGTATTTTGTTTAAGAGAGAGAAAATCTGATTTTTATTTTTTGTAGAGTGAGAAAATTTAAAATCAATGTGTTTAAAAAGAGAAAATGAAATTAGATTGAATTTTTTAGTGAAAGAAAATTAATGAATTTCTTAGAGAGAAAACTAATTTTTTTTTTAGGGGAGAAAATTTAATGAATGTACTTTAGCCAAAAAGAAAAAAGAAAAAAAAAAGGAAAGATAAATTGATTTTACCATCAAATTAATTTTTGCCTTCTATCCATTTATTCCATTTCAAAGGCTTTTTTTGTTCAATAAAATAAAAAAAAAAAGAAAGGAAAATATTATGAGAGCAACATTTACTCTAAATATTAATTTCTTGGTTCAAGAAATTATTATTATTATTATTATTATTATTATTATTATTATTATTATTATTATTATTATTATTATTATTATTATTATTATTTTAAAGATCAACCAAGGTGATTCCAAATTTAGGCACATTTGTTGAGAAGAGAGTAATTAATTTTGATTGATCAGGTTGTTTAGAGGTACTTTCAAAAGGGAAATGAGATTATTACATTTTTTATCCTTAAAAAAGTATTATATATTGTTCATAATTTCTCCAAAATGTCGTGGGCCATTCAGATTGCATGGAAACCAAATAACATAGAAAATCACACTTTATAAAAATATAAGAAACCAAAATATAAAAAAAAATACGTAAATATAAAAAATATAAATTTTTTTTTGTAAATAATAATTATTTTATGAAAATAATAAAATAGTCATATTTTATAATAAAAATATAAAATAATCAAATATGTAATTATTAATCATAAAATAAATAATATAAAAATAAAATTTATAATTAAATGAATAAATCATTCATTAAACGTACGAAAATATAAAAATATAGAAAATATAAAGATTTTTATATAAATATTAATTAGTATAACTTATTGAATCATTTCTAAAATAGAAACGTTTAGAAAATGATAAACATTAATATTAAAAAATTTTTATACATCAAAAGTGTTACCCCTTACATGCCTTTAAAATCCCCAAGGGGTTCGGTTCATCGGTCAGTATCTACATTAGGATGCTTGAGCAATAGGGTGCAGTAAATAAGGTCCCCTTACACTCATGAAATTTTTACAGATTTGAGAGAAAAATTGTCAATGACTATGAGGATGTGATGATGATGATAAAGATAAAGATGAAGAACACGGTTCTAGTTACTTGAGTTTAGATTTGTCCGAGTTGGATACTCTCTCCACCACCGGAGTCGATAGGTATCGACAGGAGTTCTTATTGGCTTATGAAACCATGCATTTTGACACTAATCAAGCTATTGCTAATGGTTATCTTCTAAAAATATTGCTGAGATAAATTGTATTATTATTTTTTAATTTAATTTTGTGTTATTATCATATATTATTTTTCTTATACTTTTTATTTTCTTTTTTGAATTATATTTTAGTTTATATCTTTTAGTTATTTTGAATTTAATGTGGGAGAGAGAGAGAGAGAGAGAGAGAGAGAGAGAGAGAGAGAGAGAGAGAGAGAGAGAGAGAGAGAGAGAGAGAGAGAGAGGGACGTCTAAAATGTTGATTTGGAAGATGGTTTCAAGGCCTAATGCCATCACTTTCTTTAAAAGATTATGTTAAATAAAATACATTTTGATGATAATTAAAAATAATTAAAATTGATTAGAATTAATTAATAATAATTTTAGAAGTTTAGAAAAACCGTAGAATCATGTAGATTATAAGCAAGTCAACCTGCACAATAAACAACTCAATCTACACATTTGAATTGCCTTAAAGCCAAGTAAGCAAGTTGACCTGCCTATGGTACAATTCAAACTTGTAGATCATCAAGTCAACCTAATCTTGCTACCTTGTTGACCTAAGATTCCAAAAAATTTAAAAACTAACTAAATATAAAATATCACAAATCTACGTGAGGAAATGGCCGAATCAATTTGAGAAATATAAGTTTTAGAAAGCTAAGTCCGCAAAACATTAAGTTGACCTACACAAGAGATCAAGTCAAACTGAGAAACACAAGTCTCAGAATCTAAATTTGCAGAATTTCAAGTCGACTTACCGAATGAACAAGTTGACCTAAACATAGGACAATATAGCTATGAGTTGACCCAGACTAAGAACAAAACAACCTACCCTTCTAAATAGACCTAAGTTAATTCGATCCACAAATTGTATAAACAAGTTGACCTAAACTAAGATTAAGTTGACTTATCACATAGAAGAGTCGGCTTGAAAAATCTCTAAAAAATTCTAAGTATAAAATATACTAAGTAAACCTAAAAAGTGAGCAAGTCGACTTAGTAAAAAAGTTAAGCCAACCTAGAATTGTAATGAGTATCAAGACAGCTCTCAAAAACCAAATTTTGAAATACAATAAGTCAATTCAACAAGAAAATAATCGATCTGAGACATAAGCTAAAGTAATATAACTCAACCTAGGATAGTTATAAATCAATTTGGACCAACATATTCTCAAAAATCTAAATTTGTAACATAACTAAGTCGATCTATGAATGAACAAGTCGACTTACTAAGATTTGTAAAGCGACATAAAGATTGACCTATGGAATAGACAAGTTGACTTGATAGAAACTTAAGGACTTAACCTAAATGCTAAAACATATTAAGTCGACATGCTCCGGGAAACTTGATATCGATATGCTCTTGGAAACTTGATTACCGAAACATATTGAATCGACTTAAGAAAGATATGAATTGACTTACTATCATTTGTAAGTCGACCGAAGGTAAGGACAAGTCGACCCAGGTACAAATTTAACTATGTATGTCTGACTTAATAACATTTTTGAGGTGACCCATGAATGCACAAGTTGAGCTAAGAGAAGCACAAGCCTGCCTGACACTTTCACATAATGCAAGCAATTAGACTTATCTTCCTATCAAGTTGACCTAAACAAGCCAGAATTCAAGGACAAGTCGACTAGTTACAACTAAATGTTTAGAAAAAAGTTATTTGAAAATTAAATGAAATCTTAACCACTTTTGATGGCTACTCCAATACATTCAATGACATTAAATGTTGCTAAACACCTAATTTGATCTCTAACTATAAATGCGATACAAGGATGAAAGAAGAACAACCTTTGAATTATCAAAGAGTCAAGTTTCAATTATTCATCCTCTATTTTTTAAGTTCTAAGTCGTATTTTTTATCAAAGTTTGTAACGAACATATTTGAAGTTCAAAACTTCAATATGCACTTAAAGTTTCATTCCTTAATCCTTGTAAAGATCAGATCTTCTTGATCTGGGTTTGGTTACTGTCGAGTAAAAATTTGAGAAAATCAAGTGCAAGGTGTTGAGAGAAAACACTTGTAAAGTCTTATTAGCACCTGAGAAGCCAATTAGTTGTATTAGTTTTGTGAAATAGTGGATTAGGAATCTAGATGAAGACTGTGAGTGGAAGTATATCAAAGCAGTGGAATCATTATAAATCTTGTGTCTTCTATTTCTTTCTTTATCTCCTCCTATGTTTTCTTAAATTCTCATATTAATCTCTTTTAATTATCAAAAAACTCAAAAATTTCTAAATAAGTTATTCACTCCCTACATTATTACATACAGTGCCTACAGATTATTTCATCTCCCCCACATAATATGCAATAGGGATCACGTATAACCTCTAATGTTATACCAAAAGCCAATATTGTATTAAAAAAAATCAAAATTTTAATTCTATTTTCAGTATAAGAATCAAACCACATAACACTCCCAAGAAAATGATGAAATTATTTCACTTATAAAAATTCTTTTAAAATGTATTATTATGAAAGAGTTAAGATTGGTTTATTGTAGAGAAATTATTATTATTATTTGAACTGCGGGACTTTATTTAGATAAATTTGTGTTTATTTTAAAATACATAATTTCTCACAATTTTGTGAAAAAAATCTGTTCATTCGACTTCAAAAGAATATCGTTTGAAATGAATGGATACAAGTTCATATATGGACAAAAAGTTTGAATTTACAATTTAAGATTAGAATATTTTAAACTTTACTATTTCGTAATTAAAACATTTCAAATTTTACCGTTACAAATTAGGATACATTAATTGGAAGTAATTAAATCACTGCAATTGCAAGTCGGAACCTCAAGGGACGAGTATGTATATATATGTATATATATTTAAATATTACCTACACACCAGGCATCTTAACACTATTACCCTTTTGTTATTCTATCAAAATTCATACTTATATGCAAGTTCTAATTTTTTTTTTTTTTTTTTTTTAATTTTATGTGCGTCAAATGTCTACTCTATTTTGAGAATAGTCTCACTATAGCAGGAAGATCTTCAAAAGCCATGGTCTGTGATGATAAAAAAACAGAGTAAAAAAAAAGAAGCAGAAATTGAAGATTTGTAATTGCGTCTACACGCAATAATCCAAAATGTAGAGAGGGTTTTTGGGGGTGGGGTGCTTTCCTTGGAGATGGGAGCTAAACTTTTCTTACGTCCACAAATGTGGAAAAGAATTTGGGGCAGAAAGAGAGAGGGAGGGGGTGCTTTCCTTGAAGATGAGAGTTTGTGTTGGACATCACTTTAAGACATGATCAGATGTGTTAGATTTTAATTTTGCAGTGTTATTGTGTCTGTCTGTGTCGTGTGTTTGTGGTTTTCTGTGCTTCAAAAGGGTACTGCTTTGTACTTAGCAGGCCGTTATGGATCCTAGCTTGTATAAAGCTATAATGGAAGACGATTTTTATCAGGTTAGAGCGTACAAGGACCTACTTCCTTTGCAGCTAACTCCAAACAGTAACACCGTTCTGCACATGGCCGCCCAATATGGTAAAATCCGGTGTCTCGGGGAGTCGATTGGACTATGTCCGTCACTATTGCTGCAGGTAAATTCAAAAGGAGAAACTCCACTTCACATTGCAGCAAGGGAAGGGAATTATTGGGCAGTGAAAGCTCTCATTGATGGGGCAAAAGAAATTCAAGTTGAGGTGAAGGAGATGCTGAGGATGACAAACAAGAAGAAGAACACTCCCTTGCATGAGGCTATGAGGACCAATTTTCCCATAAGATTGTTGTTAAGTGAAGATCCCGAGTATCCCTATGAAGCCAATGCTGCTGGTGAGACTCCACTTTATCTTGCCGCAGAGAGAGGTTTTAAAGACGTGGTTGTTGAGATCTTGGAAACCTGCAAAACGCCCCTTGACAAGGGCCCTAATTGTAGAACTGCTCTCCACGCAACTGTTCTTTCTAACACACCAGGTATACATCACCCCATTCACCCCTTACAAGGGCCTTGACAGACGAACTTTGGCATAATGATAAACTTGCATGCATCTTATTCTTTACTACGTAGGACACTTTTGAGAACCGGATGAACTTTGTTCCATTTCTCCTGATATAGTATGGTTTGATCTAATGATCCAATTCTAAAACTTGACAGGTACGACTGCAAAAATATTGGAAAGATTCCCAGCTTCGATCAAAGAGGGTGACCAACGAGGGTGGACGCCTCTCCACTGGGCGGCTCACTTCAATTTCATGGGGATAGTGAGGCTGTTTTTAAATTTTGACAGGTCTGTGGCCTACATCAAGGACAATGAAGGTATGGCAGCCATTCACGTTGCGGCAAGCAATGGTGCTATACTTGCAATAAAGGAGATTATATCACATTGTCGGGATTGTGATGAGCTTGTTGACAACAAAGGCAGGAATGCTCTTCATATGGCAATACACTGCAGGCAAAAGGAGGCTGCTGAATGCATTCTGAAGCAATGTCCTCTTAGCAACCTTATTAATGAAGAAGATGAGGATGGCAACACCCCTCTCCACATGCTTGCTTCTACTTGCCAGCTTATTCCATCTCTCATCAAACATCCCAAACTTGATATGAAGGCTTTGAACAAGCAAAATTTAACTGCACTAGATATAATTCCCCCGTATACCTTTAAGTCAACGGCTCTAGAGGTAATTTCTCGTAATTTTTTGCTCATGACATTTTTCAATTCATTTATGTAATTTTTGGTCTTTGATGATGTTAACTCCCATATTACCTAACTCCACCTTGAGGATATTTACTAGATAAAGTAGAAAATTTTTAACCTTATCAGCTAGTTTTTGAGAGAAAATTAAGTTTTGTAATATACTATGAGAGCCAAAATCTAAACGAGTCTAATCAGGTTTAGACCTTCCCCATGAGAGATGTGTAGGTTAGTCCTCTGCGATAAGGGGATGTTACGTTTCATATTAGCTAACTACATTTTCAAAGCGTATGATACATAAATTTGGAACTCTCTACCTTAACAGCTAATATTTTCTAAAATATTGATTAATTTCTCTAATTGATGAAAATTTGATCGTTGTCCTAAATTGCAGAATGCTCTTAGAAGCGCGCTGGGACATGCCGGTGCTACTCGTGGCAGGAGGTTTGCAACCACTGAAATCACTGTCTGGCAAGAAAAACCGACAGAAGAAGACATATCCGAAATCAATAAAGCCACTGGTTCTCATCTTATTGTGGCAACCCTCATAGCAACAGTGACCTTTGCTGCGGGTTTCACCTTGCCTGGGGGCTTTAGTGGGAACGAGGGTCCAGACCAAGGCATGGCAATTCTAACGAAGAAGGCAGCTTTTCAGGCATTTGTCATATTCGATACAATAGCCAACCTACTCTCTTTCTCTGCAGTCTTTCTGTACTTCATTATGGCTATAAATTATGCCCCCGAAAGACTTTTCCATTACTTTGCATATGCAGCTCTGCTTACCATGTTCTCGGTTGCAGCTATGGTGGTTGCTTTCGTGACGGGCACGTATGCGGTGCTATCGCATTCCTTGGGGCTTGCAATTGCTACTTGTGTCATTGGTTGTAGCTTCTTCATCACATATTTTTACCATGTTGGAAAGCTGTTTAAGTGAGATGATTTGTAGAACTGATGGATGGTGGGTTTCAATTTAACAAAAATAAATTTACCTATTTCAAATCATACGAGGATTTTGAATTAACTAATTAAACTTACTAAATTGAAACAAAAAATAATTAAAATAGAAATAAAAAAGGCAAAACAAAATAGACAAAATCAAAGGAGTAAATATCAATATAAAATAACCTAGTTGAAGGATTTGTTTTCAATTTGATTCAATCAATTGATTTTTGATACAAAGATAATTCAATAATATATAAATAAATTGGTTATAGTTATCTACAACTACCTAACGATCAATTTCTCCTTATTTCATTGATAATTAAGAAATACTTATTAATTATTTCCTTAATTTAAAGACAATTTTAGAAAAACTCTTAAAATTTAGCGTTTCAACAATCTTAAGATTTAAAAAAATTCAATTCTAATCAATACTCTCAACGGGTTTATTTAAATTAGGTTTCTTAACTTCATGATATAGATAACCCTACTTGTGATATCGTAAAATTATGTTATGTGTTATTTTATTAATAACTAAAAAACAATTATGAATTTGTTGATTTAATTAGTTATAATTATTTCAATAGTATCAAATAGCGACTATTTTATTTAACAAAACTTAAAATAACTTAGAACACAAAAAATAAGAAGTTAAACAAATACCCATAATTGTTTAATGAATGAGCACAATTTGATCTCATAATATCATGAATCAAAATTTCTATTAGTTTTTAATTAGAAAAGAATTTTAGAATGAAGACATGGAGAAAGAATGACTCATAAAAGAATTGCTGGAGAGAAGAAACTACAATTCAACGTGAAAGGAGGAGTAAGTCCCCAAAATGTGAGTTCTTAGGGTTTTTAATGCCTCCCTTATTTTTTAAAAAATGAAAACTTTTCTAAAAATATTGATAACTACTAAAAAGAAAAGGATAACTAAAGAAAAATGTTTTAATTCGTTTGAAAAAGAAAAACTTCTTAAAAGATAATATTTTAATAAATTTCAAATAAATGAAATTCTTAAAAGATAAAAGATCTTAATGATTGAATTTCTAAATCTCTAAATATTAAGAATAAATCAACATTTTGAAAATTTTTAATACTTCCAAATCAAATTTCAATTTTTCTTGAAATTTTGTGTCTAGAAAATTCTTGTAATAGTTCCCGCGATCCACGTGTCAACGCGCTAATGAAAGAGTATTTCTGTCCACTTTTTCCATTCTTTATATAAGTGCTCCAAATTAGGTCCTTTTCTCCATTTCTTTTTATAGGTCTCTTTCATCAATTCTAGAATATCTAATACGACAAAATATAATGATTAGTGTAATATTTATTAAAAAATAAAATAAAATCAACACAATTTATTACACCAACTTATACTCTACCAAATTCTTCTACTTTTAGATAATGCTTGTTTTCAAGTATTTCTAACTCAAATAAATCAAAGACTACTTTATAAATCAATATATTTTTTTTCCAAACTCCCAAACCAATACGTGTCATAAAAATTAAATAAAAAATATTATCAAAACAATAAGTGTTTCACAGTATTTTGTACTAGAATAACTATTACATTTTCTAACAACTCCTTATGAAATTAAAATTGCAAAATTTAACAATCTCTTCAAGAGTTCACTCAAATTCACTCAAAACAAGATATAGAATATATAATATTCAAATCAATACAATAGAATGATATTACCCTAAATTTGCAAATATATCAAATATCCACCATTCAAAAGTTTGAATTCCATGTACCAATCAAAAAGTCTTTCATTTGGTTATATTTTTATCAACTTCCTTCTTCTTATTCACTTGTTCTCTTTTTTCTTTCATCTCCATGTATGAAAAGAAACAAAATTCAATATTTTTTTTTTGAATCAACCACCCAAAATAGAATAATCAGGAGAATGATCAAGTTTCTTTCTTTCTTACACAATCACAAAATTCATTTTCATATCATATCCATAAAAGTATGAGAACCAAAATTTCAATCATTATCTTTCTTTTGAAGCAAACAAATAACCAAATCATGCAATTAGTTACATATATGTCACGCTCCGACCCTCGGATCAAGTACGTAACAACGGCCGCATTATCCCAGCATACGGGCAGAATCTCCCCATATATTGGGATACCGCAAGGCATTCATGCTGTTTATCCTGACTTAAAAACAATTTAACAACATTCAAATACCCTCATCAATTATGAAAGGCATGCAAGGACACACAAACATAGGACCTACTGGATCTATCCCTATACATGCATGCATGCAATTTGGCTAACCCTACCTTCCAGAGAGTTTCCAACACTTTCTCATCCATATACAATTAAAAATTTAAATTAAAAGTTCAAATGTCCCATTTGAAATAATAAGTTTTGCGAAAACAAAATTTAAACGAAAATTACCAAGTTTCACAATGAACAAGCGTAGATTCTATTAATATTTACTCATCGTCATAGGACAAGTATCGATTAAATCCAAACCAAAAGATTAATACAAAGTTTTCCCTTCCATGGATTACATATCATTCCAAAATAAACCCAATATCATTAAATACCTATGTAAATCAGCAAAAATAATTCTTCCGCAACTTCCAAGTGAAATCTCCTTGCTAAGTATTCTTTGAAAAATATAAAGAGAGGGATGAGTATTGAAAATATTCAGTGAGTGGAGTGCAATGGTGTTGTGACAATAAATGAGGGGTAAAGGTGGGGAGGTCAAAATATAACTTACAAACAATATTATATATATATAAAAAATGATTTCAATAAATCAGGATAATTCAACAAATATATGTCCATTTAATTCATATTTCCCAAAAATCGTGGGGTCTTTCTATGAAAACACTCTCATACTAGATTTGGCCGAATCTGAACGAAAGTCTGCCAAGGGGTTTTCATTCCATATATCTCAAAATACCAAAACCTCATTTCTTAGCATTGAATCGTGTCTCACTGAGGTGCATTTAGATATAGCTCGACATACAGTAAAACAAGTCACGTCTGTCTCCCTTGCTAATCTAATCCAACCCCCAACCACGTCACCCCGTTGGGTCACTCCGTGGTGGAGGGAAAAAATGACTATAGCCATTTTCACTGTAACATTTCTTTTTTTTTTTCACAACCATTCAATTTCTCAATCAATATGTCAAAATTTCAATAATCAGTTGTCAAATCATAATTTAGCATTTATAAATCAAATATCCAATAATCACATGGCACAATCCTAATTATAAATATAATGGATGCATATCGAGTTCAAATTCACATTTTGGACATCCCATGATCACAAAACAGTTCATATAAATCATACAAAAATCATTCCAAATCATTTGTAAAGGATTTTAAATAATTTTACTCATTTAAGATTACAATGAATCATCCACTCATCTTTTGAGAGGGTAATCACTTAATTTCCAAATCGAACAAAATCCAACCCTTCCTCTAATTTCGAATGTCTTAACCTAAGACATTGGTAACAATTTAATCATTAAATCATATACCGACACTAGAGTAAATTGATTTTTTCCAATATATCATAATTTTTAATTTCTCAATACATTTCCGACATAACATATTATAGAAAAATAATCCCGACATAACATATTATAGAAAAATAATCGTATCTTGATTTACACTACTCGAATCTCGGAAATTCCAATTTTTACTTAAAGTTTAGACATAAAACTACAACATTTATGTTTATATTCTTAATATATTCAAATTGTACAAAAGTATGTAAGTTCATAAATATCATAGACCAGAATTTACAACTCAATATACACAGTCCCGAAAAAATTATCATAACTTTCATCATACATATCCGATTTAAGTGATTTAAGTCTTAATTTAAAGATAAAATATGGATATATAACTTTCATGTTTAGACTTAAACCTAAATATACCTTGAAGACAGCTCAAATCTGTACTAAAACTCACTGCCAGAACAGGGAATAGAACATATTTTCTGCAGAATTCATACCACTTCAAAAATTCACCAAAAATTCTAGTCTTAATGATAACTTTCGAGTCATATGTTATTTTAAAGCTCTATAAGTCTAGTTTCAGCAAAAATAAACCCCGTTCAATTTTCAGTAGTGTAGGAGGAGTTATAATAGAAAAATCACAGACTATACAAGCTGTCAAGATTGCAGAAGAATTGAGATTTCAATTAAATCTTTCTTCCCACCATTTTTCTAAGTTCAGAACCTTAATCCATGCTCTGTTTACATAATTACACAATTTCTAAAAGATTGAGAATCTATCCAATATCTTTATGATTTACCATGCAAGAAAAATAGACTTGAATGAAAGTGAGGGACTTTTTGATCTACCATAGATTGCTTTCGACGCAGAAGTTTGAGATGGAAAATTTTGTCCGAACTATGTACTTTCATTCGTCAAACTCTCTTGCAGCACAAAATTTTATTTATCATACACAAAATTATCTTCCATGATGAAGTCAGCCATACTAACATGAAAAATAGACTTAGAATCATTTGGATACTTTATGGGATCAAATAGCAACTTCACCATCAAATTCAAAAGTTAAGGTATCCAAATCCACATCAATTTTTTGTTTTAACTATTTTCATAAACGGTTTCCCAACAATATGAGAGCAAGGTTAGGAGAACATATATCATCCATATCAATATATAGAAATCAGTAAGAAAAATAAGATAATTCACCCTTACTAAAATAAGACTTGATTTTATTTCAAATAGATTCTCAATTTCTAAAAAATTAAGGTATAAAGGTTGTTGGTTAATATCAGATGTTACTAACTCCCTTAAAGTCTTTGGTGTATCCATGTTCTCCTCCTTGATGTGTTGCTCTTCATTGTCCTCCAAACAATCTAGCAAGTCTTCGTCCAGATCAGGTCCAAGTGATGAAGATGTGGCCTGTTTTGCTTGCTTTGTTTCTTTGATAAGTTTTCGAGCTGTTTTCTTATTTTTCGCATCAAATACTAGTTCACCTATTCGAGAAGATAGAGGCATATACAAAAAAGGAAAAAGTATAAAAGAAACAAATCACTTGACATCGTCTTCCCCGATAATGGTGCTAAAATTTAGTCTTTGTCAATCCAACAAAAATAAATTTATCTATTTCAAACAATATGTAGAGTGAGTAAGATCATATTATCAGGGAAGTGGTGGATTTGTTTCTCTTACGTGAGATTAATGGGGGGTTTTGAATTAACTAATTAAACCTACAAAATTGAAACAAATAAAGAATTAAAATCAAAATAATAAAGGTAAAACAAAGTAGACGAAATCAAAGGAGTAAATATCAATATAAAATAATATAGTCGAAGCGTTTATCTCCACTTTGATTTAATCAATTGATTCTCAATACAAAAATGATTCAACAATATATAAATAAATTGGTTATAGTTATCGATAACCGCCTAATGACCAATCTTTCCTTATTTCGTCGATAATTAAGAGAAATTCATTAATTATTCTCCATAATCGAAAGACAACCTTAGAAAACTCTTAAAATTTAGTGTTTCAATAGTATTAAAATATAGAAAGAGCCAATTCTAATGAAAAAACTCTTGACGGATTTATTTAAATTAGATTATTTAAATTCATGACATGGATAACTTTATTTGTGATGTCGTGAAATTATATCATATGCTACTTCATTAAAACTAATAAAAAATTACGGATTTGTTGATTTAATTAGTTATAATTATTTTTGAATTATCAAATAGTGACTATTCTATTTAACAAAATCCAAAATAACTAAGAACACGAAAGAGAATAAGTTAAGTAAATACCTACGATCGTTAAATTAATGAACATGATTAGATCTTATAATATCATGAATCAAAGTTTTCACTAGCTTTTAACTCGAAAAGAATTTTAAAATGAAGACATGGAGAAATAAGGATTCATAAAAGAAAATAAAATTCTGCTGGAGAGAAGAAACCACAATTCAACGTGAAATGAGGAGTAAGTCCCAAAAACGTGAGTTCTTAGGGTTTTTAATGCCTCCCATATTTTTGAAAATAAAAACTTTTCTTAAAAATATTGATAACTACTAAAAAGAAAATGATAACTAAAAGAAAATATTTTAATTGGTTTAAAAGGGAAACTTTCTAAAAAAATAATATTCTAATAAATTTTAAATGAAGAAAATTTCTAAAAGATAAAAAATTTTGAAAGTTAAACTTTGAAAAATTTATCCCTAAATATTATGAATAAATCAACATTTCGAAAATTTTCAATACCTTCAAATCTAGTTTCAATTTTCTTGAAATTTCATGCAAATAAAGAGTAATAATATTTACCTAGTCTCCAAAAAATTTTTACAATAGTTCTCATGATTCATGTGCCCACACGCTAATAAAAGAGTATTTTTGTCCGCTTTTTTCATTCTTTGTATTAGTGCTCCGAATTAGCTCATGTTTTTCTATTTTTCTTTATAAATTTCCTCTATCAATTCTATAATATTCAATATCACAAAATATAACTATTGGTATAATATTAAAAAATAAAGTAAAATCAATACAAATTATTATATCAATTTATACCGTAACGATAGAACATTGTACAAGGTTGGTTTGCGATTGCTGTGGCACAAAATAGAGCGGTCAAGTTTCTAGCTCCGCCACCTTGGTCCCCAAGAGCAGGAAAAATGAGCTGCAATTTAGGCCACAAGACATGAATTCCGTGGACATCATTTGGTTTTGTATATACTAATAGTAAGCAATACAAAACTAAATGTTGTTAAAATTTACCAATAGCGATCAATATTGAGGATTCAAACAACAAAATTTATACCGTAAGAACTATTTGATGAAATGCCTGAATGCGGGGCTATGGCAAATCTTACTTGTAGTGTTTTAATTCGTGGGATTTTTTGTCAACGAGATATTAAAAATGACAGGAAGTTGATGGGGAGACTTTGGGAGAAGATTGTAAATGAGGAGGACCAATCTGTTAATAAAGCAGCTTTCGCCAATCGTATGGATTGTTTATGCTGAGAACGATTGTTTCAGGATGTTTGCAATATTGCAGAAGATATGCCTCGGGGGAAGAGTTTTTCTTATGAATTTGCTTATGGCCAGATGATCGTCTCGCTCTGCAGGGTTGGAAGGTTTCATGGAGCATCAAGGATTGTATATATTATGAGGAAGAGAGGTTGTAATCCAAGCTCGGTCTCGTATAATGCTATAGTTCACGGGCTTTGTAGGTTGTATGAGGGCTTATCAATTATTTAAAGAAGGTATTGCATCTGGGTACTTGCCATCTGAGTATCCATACAAGGTCTTGGTTGAAGGCCTCTGCAGAGAGTTTGACCTCTGCAAGGCAAGGGATGTTCTGCAAGTTATGTTGAACAAGAAAGGTGCTGATGGTGCTAGAATTTATAATATCTAAGGGCACTCTGCCTTATGAATAACCCGAGAGAGCTTCTAAATGTGGTTGTTTACATGCTGCAGTCCCAATGCAAGCCTAATGTGGCTACACTTAACACAGTTATATGAGGACTATGCAAGATGGTGAGGGTTGAAGATGCTCTGAAGGTGCTGGGTGACATGATGAGTGGAAAATTTTGTTCCCCAGATGCAGTGACCTTTACAACCATTATTTCTGGAGTATTAAGTATTGGAAGATAACACTATGCCTGAAAGGGGTTTTAGCCCTGGCATCATGACCTAGAATACAGTCCTTCATGTATTTAAGCTCCGGAAGGCAGACGAAGCAACGAAGGTCCTTTGGAGCATGGTTGATGATGGAATCATCGCAGACAGCATTACCTATACCATAATAACTGATGGGCTGTTCGAGTCTGGCCAAATTGATGAGGCTAAGAAGTTCTGGGAACATATTATCTAGCCTTCTAATGTCCATGATAATTATGTTTATGCAGCGATTGTTAAAGGGTTTTACCATGCAGGCCATAGGAATGCGGCTTGTGACTTTATGAATTGGTAGATTGTGGGATAAGTCCAAACAATGTGAATTATAACATTTTGGTAGACAATGCTTGCAAGTTAGGATTAAAAAGTGAGGCCTATCAAATTGTTGGATAAATGAGAAAGAATGGACTGGTGCTGGATGCTGTTACATGGAGAATCCTGGACAAATTGCACGGCAATATGAGGAAGCAGTTTTTCATGGAGCCTCCCTCTCTGCAGTCTGAAGATGAGTGTACTGGTGAAGAAATCTTGGATGATCAACATACTTGAATTTGAGAGCCTGCATAAGGATGAAGATCTATAAAGCTTCCATTTGTTGGATGCCACGGCTACAGTAGCCAGGATCTTTTCCTGTAGTCATTGATTTAGCATGACAGAGCATCATTTGTCCCATCACATTGAAGGAATGAAATAGATTTCGAGACCCATGATGGAAGGCTGAGAAAGGAGTTGAAGACATGAATTGACCGTGACACTACAAGCTGTGGTATATGCAGGTAAGGAAATGAAAATCAAAAGGCTCTGGTTTGTCGTTCAATAACATGTAAAGCTGCAACTGATACAGAAAATTCTGCTCATATTTTTGGTTTCCTTTTTTTTGGCAGGATCTTTCTTCAAATCCACAAATGTTAAAGTGGAGCTTGGGAGAGTCTCAATTGCGTCTGAAAGTTGTAAGCTCGGTTTTGTGGATCAGAAGACTTAACTGGAATACCTTGGACTTAATTATTCTTTTCCTGTGTAATGTTTTAAGTAACATCTTAGCCCTTTCTATTTAAAGGCGGTCCCATGATACCTATTTGTTGTATGTATGAGGGTACATTTGTTTGAAGGCGTGAAACAAATAGTGTGTGTTCTTTTCCCCCCATCATTTTCTACTCACAAGGACTTGTGATGTAACTCTCTAAGAAAATTTGCAATTAAATTTTCTTTCTTTCTCAGCTATGTACTTCTTGCTCGGTTCCTTTGCGGAAAGATTGGTAAAGTTGCAAATTTCTTTATGCATTGCCTCTGATAATTGCCTGCAGCTTCTGTTTCTCTTACTTATTGGATGTTTGACTGTTACTGAAAATAGCCTTTATCACACTCAAGATGTGCTACTACAGCTTCTGCATCTAAGCTTCCATGCCTGCCTCCTTAGCCATTGCGATTGGCCACTTGCCTAATATTTATAAAATGTCTGCATACTGCTATTTTTCTTTTTAATGCATATTATTGTATGTCTGATATTCTCAGATAGAAGTTATTTCACTAGATTGACTATTTCTTTTTGTTGTTTCCTGGTCAAATGTGTGGCCATGTGGTGGAGGCAGCATTCTTTTGCTAATAAATTTTGTGAATGAATGCCTTCCTTTGGTAAGATTAGGTTTATTTCTGTGATTTTTGCTACCAGTATGTTATCAACATCTAAGACATCTGCTGCATTTCTGCTTTATTTTAAGATAGTGATTTGAATGCGCACAATAATTTTCTCACTTTCTCAATTATTTGCTTCTTGCTTAATTCTTTTGTGGAAAGAACCGATGGTTCTATGTATGCTCTGCATTGCCTCTTACAATTGCTAGCACCTTCTGTTTCTCTTGCTTTAGCGATATTTGACTGTCCCCAAAAATGACCTTTATCAGACCGAGCATGTGCTACAATGGCTTCTGCACCTAGGCTTCCTTGGCCATTGCCATTGACCACTTGGCTAGTGTTCTTCAAATGTCGGTATGCATCTGCACTTCGTTCTTTCTTAACGCATATCACTGTCCGCATCTCTTGTATTCTCCCATGCATACAGACATTAATATGCATTAAAAAGGGAAATAGAAGTACAGATGCATGCCAACATTTTAAGAATTTTGAAACCGTTAAATTAGTAGTTTTGCTGTCTGCAAAAGTCTAAAGAACTTGGTAAGCTACTTTCCCGTCAAGAGACCCAGATGGGTAAATGCCAATTTTCCTAGGAGTTGACAGGCTATGTCGGCCTTGTCTGCTCATTGATGGGATCATTTGCTCTTTTAACAATTTCTTTTGAAATACTGTTTTGCTAAGAATTGATTTGAAAAACCAAGTTTTATAGACATTTAGTTGAAAATCATCTTATCACTCCGAATTCTTGCCTGAAGAGAAAATCTCTCTTGACAGTGGTTGGTGAAAATATCGGCTAGTTGGCAATTTGTGTGACAATACAAGTGCAATATGCTTGATAAAAGATCCCATAGAACTCTCGAGGACAAAATGCATTTAAAGTCCGCGTCATTTAACGCGAGATCACGTACAAAGAGGAAGAGATTTATTTTTTGTGTGAAGAAAGACAGAACAGAACAAGCAACAAACCGAAGCAGAACAAGGGCTACACTAACCCCTCACAGCAAACCAGAGGACTGCTTCTTTTCCTTCTCCTGGCCCAAGAGTGACCAGCCGCATCCATAGACATCAACAGCTTGAGCTCATTTGGGGGAGTATCAGATTCCTGAGTGGCAACGGAAGCATCCTGCCTTGAGAGATTGAAGCCCAACTTAGCAATTTTGTCTGCGCAACTATTAGCTTCCCTATAGATATGATTAATTTCCCTGATGCCTAGTTCCAGCATTAAAGCTCTGCATTCCTGTAAGATGAACATCCAAGGATGGAGTCGACTCACCCCCTTGTTGATAGCACTAACCAAGGAAAGGGAGTCACTTTCAATGACCAGGGGCTTCAAGCTCTTTCTTTTGGCAATCAACAATCCTTCCCTCAAAGCCCACAGCTCAGCCGAAGCTCCCGAAGACGAATCAGCATTGAGCCAAAAACCATAAACCTAAGCACCAAGATTGTCTCTAAAAATCCCACCTGCACAGGCCTGTCCTGACGTGAGACCTGCAGTGCTATCCACGTTTAGCTTTAAAACTCCCACATTCGGACGTTGCTAACTGACCTTCACTTCTTCTATCACGCTGTCCCTCTTCCTCAACTTTTCCCTACAAGCTTTCCTCAAGCAAATCACCCTGTTACCCACGGGGACAGCCGGCTCCCTCTTGTTCCAGATTTCCCAAGAGGAAGAGATGGTGCTTGAGCTGACACACCAACCGCGCCCCTCCCCTTTCTCCGATCATAAAACCCCCTATCCCTTTCTTTGGCTTTCATGCCCCCGAATAACTAAGGCTCTGTTCTTTTTAATTCGAAAAAGAAAATAGGGGTGTACGAAATTTCTTAGTCAAACTATGAAGAAAGGGAGCCCAAGGTTACAAAGTAATTCTGCGTAAGGAAAGCTCAGTTTATATTTGCCAACTGTGTATATAGACTACTAAAAGATGGTCCAATATCCAAATAGTTAATAACTCTTATTTAAATATTTTTTTAAAAATCAAATTCTAATATTTAAATTTTTATGAATATATTTAAGGTTACCTGTTGAATAAATAAGGTTAGGGGTTGGACCCATTTTTCACATAGGTTAAAATAATAATAGAGTTTTTTAATAATATTATCTTAAAATAATCATAAATTGTAATTATAAGTTTAAATTAGTTTTAAACTTCAATTTAATTCAAACAATCCAACAAAGTAAAATTAAATTTGAGACGAGAGATTTATATTTTTTGTTTTTATTTGATTATTGATATTTAATTTATATGATTAATCAGTTTTGAATATTATTAGATTTTTTTAATATTTATTTTTTTATTTTTAAGAAAGTTGGTTCTGATCAGAGTTTCATGGTCACCGTAAATGAGTCGAGGTTAGGCTCATGTGCAATGATTCATTTTGTGCCAAAGCAAACTTCTATGACGTCATAAATGCGATGCGACTAAGGACTTCCCACGAAATGGTCAAATATGTGCTTGATGTAAAATTGCAATTTCAAGAAATAAGTGGGGGCAAATTCGAAAATTTGTTCATCTCCATGGAATCTTCCTGCAATTTTCCAACTCCTTATAAATTTCCATGCTATCCATTTCTCTCTCTTTCTGTAGCTTCATTTTCCGTCATTGATAGGACTCGCAAAACCCTAACAGAAACTGCACACAAAATCTCCACCGCCATCACAAAATCCATCATCAAAATCTACGGCTCCCGAGATGTCTTCACCCTACACGACAGTCCCTAACTCGGAGAACGAGGGTTTTTTCTTACGAACAAGAGAGAGAACTCGCTCAATCATCTCCGGCATCCAACCATGGTCTCACTTCATAAACCTCCGATCTCTCTCTCTCCCTTCTTCTCTCTCCGAAGCCACAAATCGAGTCAACACGAACCTACTCATTTTCCAACTCAACTACTCCATCATCTCTCTTGTGATTCTCTTCCTCAGCCTTCTCTACCACCCGATCTCCATCATCATCTTCTTGATCGTCCTCATCGGGTGGATCTCCCTCTACTTCTCTCGCGATTCGCCGTTGATTCTCTTCGGATACGCAGTTGACGATCGTGTGGTTGCGATTTTCCTCTCTCTCTTCACCATTGTTGCTTTGATTTGGACTAGCGTGTGGTTGAATGTGCTGGTGTCTCTGATTATTGCGAGCTTCGTTGTGATTTTGCACGCGACTGTTAGGGTTTTGGATGATGATGATCGGGAATCGGGTTATACTGGTTTACTTGATGATCGTTCTCGTGGGAATTACAATCCCTTTGGATAAAATCTATTTTGGTATTTTCTAATTTTGTTTTCTGAATTCTGTTGTATGGATTTTGAATTTCCATTGTGAATTTGTTTTGGATGACGAATATAATACTTCATTTCAATGATTTTCATTCTCTCGATTTGGAATTTGTTCGAATGCATTTCAGAATTTGTGCATTTTGATTTTTGGTTGTGTCAAATTAGCTCATGGATTGGAATTCAGAATCTGGAATTAGATTTCAGTTGGATTGGATTGGAGATGGGGACTAAAATTTTATATTGTTGTGCCGAATTTCGATTTCCAGCTACAGATTTGATGGGCTAGGAATGCCCATTTTGTAAATTCCGGCCAAGAATTCCAACTCCAATCAACGGAATTAGGATTTTTGGATTTTTCCATGGGAAGGTCTTCGGAGTTTGTGTTATATCAACCGTAAAGGACAAAATGGACTAACAAGTCAAAAAAAAAAAAATATATATATATATATATATATATATATATATAATATTTTCAATTAAATAATTTTAAATTGGTAAAATTTTAACATATAATATTTATCTAATTTCATTGATATTATTTTAATTTCAATTGAGACTGAGCATATAAACTCTCAATAAAATTTTAATCATGATATTAAAAATTAAAATATCTCCTTTTGACACTTTATCGTCACACCGATTATCTGATAATCTTGAGAATTATTTTAATTTTAATTATATAATTAAAAAGCTGTCAAAATTTCACACGATACTTATTAATAAAAATATTATGATAATTATGATAGTGTCGTAGGGGATACTTAGGGCCGTGTCGTAGGGGATACTTGGGGCCCGTTTGAGGGTTTAGGAAGGCAGAGAAAAAAAAAAAGAAGAAGAAAAAAAGAAGAGATGTATGTATTTTGTTTGGGAGTTTAACGAAAGAAAGGGAAAGGTATATGTATCTTTTGTTTGAGAGTCGGAAAATTTGGAAAGTAAGGATTTATGATAATACAATTTTATATATTTAGTCTTTTAGATCAGTTATTTTTTTACACGTATGTTTAAAAATCAGTCGAGTATACGAGAGATTTAAAAATCAGTTTGAGAATTTTAAAATTCAATTGATTGAAATTAACTCTTGTTAAATTGGATTTGAGTTGATTATTAAAAATGGTTGGCTGAATTTGATTTTTGTTAAACTAGATTTGAATTGATTTTTAAAGACGATCGGTTGAATTTGGTTAGGTTTGAGTTGATTTTGGAAATCGAATGATTGAATTAGACTAGGTTTGAACTGATTTTTGAAATTGGTTAGCTGAACTTTCATTTCTTCTAGTTCAATTGACTGTTTTTTGAATTCAGGTAGTTGCTGTTTAAAATTTTATTCAACTAAATTTTTATTTTCATTCGACTAACTAAGAAGTAATTAAAAGATATAGTGAAATATATCATATAAAAATTTGTTTTATATCAATATAATAAGGACAAATTTATCATATTAAAAAATTATCTTATCGTCAAAATTGTTTTCGTCCATTTCTTTTTAATTTTGGGGAGAAACATTTTAATCACCTCTCTTTTTTTTCATCCATCCAAATTATTTTTTTTTTCCTGTCCTTATTTAACTCCCAAACGAAGGAAAGTAAAACACTTTCCCTCATGACTCTTTCTTTTCTGGTCCTTTCTCTCCATCCAAACGAGGTCTTACGGAGGAAGGTTTGAAGTAATCTTCCTCCTTTGTTGTTGATGTAAAAGGGAAGAGACTTGGAGATAGAGGAGAATTCCGGGCGATGGAGTTTCCATGTTCCTTCCGATGGCACTATCAAAATTTCGTATCCTCCAAGTTTGACTTTTGTTGGTCTTTTCACACTCATGTCCAAAAATTTTGTGTATTAAAAAATACACCATTTTAATCGAAAAATTGAAATTTACATTAAAAAAAAAACACTTATTAAAAATGTATCCAAAACCCCCCATAGGGTATTTTACATCATTCCAAAAATAATACCTGACAACCAAAGCTGAAAAATAAAATATATACTTTTTCATATTGAATTTTTAAAATAATTTAATATTGTTATTAGCCTAAATATATTATCATTGAACAGTGCATTAATGTAATCGAAGAAAAAAGAAGAAATAAAAATTAAATAAAGTAAAAATAACTGTAAAATGGTGAGAGCTAGAGATAAAAAAGCATGACATGAAAGTTGAGATAAAGAAAAATTAAACAAAAGAAACAAAAAAATAAATAAAATTAAATCTTAATTTAAAATTTTGAAATATTTGAAAAACCGATATAAAAGAGATGGGAGAGAGAAATAATAATAATAAAATAAAATAAAATTAAAATTTGAAAGAGAAAGAGAGAAAATAAAAAATAAAAAATAAAAATAATGAAAAAAAGAAATAAAAGTAAATCATCTATAGAAACTAATAATAATAATAATAATAATAATAATAATAATAATAATAATAATAATAAATGTATTAATTCAACTAATTCGGATTTTCTTGTACAATTTATTTCTATATAAAATCATATGTTCAACTAGATTTTTAAAATTTATATTCTTATGGATATCTTGTATTAAAATTTTAATGGTTTATAAGACATTTTACTTAATCTCTTTTCCTAATTCATATATATATATTTTTAATCTTCAAAAGAAAAAAAAAGTATAAAAAGGTGAGAGACACAGAGAAAAGAAGGAAATGATACATGAGAATTGAAAGAATAGAATATTAAATCTACTTGAGAGACATACACATCTCGCGCCAATAATAATAAAATCAACTAGAAGTCTTTGCGAGCTGATATATCATCACAAAGTAGTCTTCTCTCGCACAAGTACACATACAGGGTAAATGCCTTACCTCCTTTCTCAGATTATATAGAGAGGAGAGAGAGAGAGAGAGAGAGAGAGAAGCGCACGGTACGTCAGGCCGCCAGGTCATAAAAGAGGTGAGGGATTTCGTGTGTTTCAAGTTGCCTTGGAGGTGTTCTAGAGGTCACAGACCAAAAGCAGGGCAAAGGGGACCTAAAATTTTTTAAATTATATAAATAACTTTAAAAATTATTACTCAAATATTTTTTTTATTACTAAAAATAGTAAATTTTATTCCTTCCATCAAAAGAGACATTATTATTCTCCTATATGTATTCATATTATTTCGTACACCTGTTTCTATTATTCTTATTTTTTTTATAAATCTTTTTTATAAATCATCGATTTTTTATCTGATTAAATTTGATTTGAATCAAATTAAATTTTTAAATAATAAAACTCTTATTTATTTTTTCGTTACAATATTCTGCTTCTAGGAGTGTTTTTATCACCTTTCATCTTATGAAGTGCGATTTTAAGGGTCTTATTTTTTCATGATTTTGGGCTTCTTATTGGCTCCTAAACATTTCCTGCAATGCCAATGAGTGACCATTTCAGTAATTTTGAATGCATATATACACGTGTGCGGAAATCCTTGCACGTGCTTAAATGTGTTTAGTGACCTTTTCTTTTTGTTCATAATGTTTTTAGGGGCTCTTTTCCTGACCAAGTATGACTACAAATTTGACTAGCAAAAAGAAAAGGCATGATTATAAATTTGTGGGTATTCTATTCTATCATGAATAAAGTTAAATCTATTTTGTCTTGTTTTTTGGGACAATAATTGGAAAAAAGAAAATATTCTGCCCATCCAAGTTTATAGGCTAAATGATTAGGTGATGTTGAAAGGCTAAAAGAAATAATTTATTTTAAAAATATTACACAAAATAAAAAAAAATCGATATTGCCGATCCATTTAGTGAAATAAAAACATAATTATTGTCGCTATATAAAGAAAACAATCGTATAGATAAGTATACGATATGAAATAAAATATAATGACGTAAAAGAATTTGTATAACTAATCTTATATAACGAGATAAAAGGTTTAGTTGATATTGTTGTACACAAAAGAAGAAAACAAAGAGAAACCTAAAACCCAATAAATAGTGAGAACAGATCGAAACCCAGAGAAGATGATTCATCAAGGAAATGCGCTACAATTTTCAGCAAGAATCATCACAGAAACAAGCTAAAAGAAAAATAACAATGAATGTGTACCTAACAAAGGTACAAAGGGGCTTATTCTCATTTTCCTTGTTTGTTGAAACATCAAATGCATAAGCTTAAATGACTATGAGGTTACCATGTAATTGTTCATAAAAAGGAAAACGATGGAGTGCGAGGGAAGAGCGCGAGTCACGCCACATGAAGCCCCATTCCTAGAATGGCATGTGGGGACGCATGTAATGTCAACAAATGAAAAATTATGAGTCTAACAAAAGACTGCCACTAAGGTAAGCAACTGGTTCATCAGAAATCCAAGGGTATGGGAAAAACTCAGGGGTGTATGGGGAAGCGAAGGGAACCTTTGTAAATAAAACATGTTCAAGCAGGCAAAGCTTTTCGACCATAGCATAACTCCATCACAAAGTCCTTTGCTGTGCCGCCTGGTGGCGCTTCAATGCTGCTGGATGCTGGAATGGCATCTGACCATACCTCTACTAGTTTGGAGAGTTGTAGAGACGACATCACGGGGCAACCACACAGTGTGATCTCCACCTAAAATATAATTTTTTTTTTTCAAAAAAATGATTAATATCGAAATAAAGGTAGGCAAGAATATCTTGGAACAATTGTTGTTATAATTGAGAAGATCAAAGATGATATTACCTCAGCCTCGCTGGTCAGATCAAGTTTCTTCATGATGTATCTTTTGATGTATGAAACTGGCAAATTACCATCCCTACAAAAAGGAAATCAGAGGAAAACAAAAAGTGATAAGGAAAGAGCATGTCATAATGGATGATTATTTGGCATTGCACTTGATAAATTTTGATTAGTTTAAGAAGAAATGTTCAGAACATCTCTGAAGTTGTCAGATCATCCTTCATCGTTGAACTCTCATGGAACATAAACCACCAAAAGAACTTATTTGCATGAGTAAAGTCAAAATTTTATCAAGTAACCAGAAAAAGAAACAATAGTTTTATCCCTTGGAGTAGCTCCCATGTGCAAAGAACAGAACCAACAATAAGAATGTCAATTAAAAGCCCATGAGCCTAGAAAGAACCAGAATATTGATTTGCAAGGTGGTAATCATCAATTTGAGGTAGCTGCAATTGTCAAATAAGACCAAGGCAACAGTGGATAAGTTTTCAATAAGATGACTAGTAACACAAAGCTTGTCTGCCTCTCCTAAATCCCAAAGCTTTATGATTCTTGACATTTTCATTCCAGTTCAACTCAAACTGGACCATTTGAATCAAATATAAAAGATTCTCTGTACGAAGACTTTGAGCCTAGAACTATAATTTCTAACCTCATACAGAACTCCGAAGAAAGAAGCACATCAAACAAATTCCACCCTCTATCCCTTTGAATTCCCCAATCCAAGAGACATTAAAGAGGGACTAGAAGATAAATCAGCATTTGGAGAGTGTCTATATGTGTATCGGATTCTAGAATAGAGGATTAGGAGGTGCAGTACTTTGAATTGTGTATGTCCATGTTAGGTATATGTAAAAGTAATTGCAGTACTTTTTGAAGTGTGTCTATATATTGGGGTTGTTTTGTAGAGAGGAGTCATTCCTAGAAGTGTCAATATAATATAGCTTCTCAACTCTCTTTTTTCTCTCTTTCTTTCATTTTCTTTTACTGCTATTATCTCTGCTGCAAAAGAATGGAAAGGTTCAATAGTAATTGCCATTAGAAATCAAGTAACATGCAAAGACAGAAACAGAGACCTACTCAATTTCTCTAAAAACCAGCAACATAACAAAGTATGCATAGCACGAGCATAGCATGGAAACGTGCAATTTATGACTGTTAAATGGTGAAAAAGGCAAAGTGAAAAACATGGTCTGATTATGAGATTTTTAGACTTCAACAACAAAGATAAGCAAGACATGACATGAGTTATAAGAGAATGTGGAGCTTGAAGAACTCACTTAACCCTTAAGTAGCATGAAGATATCTGTGGTAAGGGTGCATCTCCTTCCCTACAACAATTAATCAACACAATCAGAGAATCAAACACACACAATAAAAGCTATTACAATAATTAGATCACGTCTTCCAAGAAAGGGGTAGTTGGTACTTACTGGGTATCAGAAGCAACTAAAGAGAACCACACAGGGCTAAATTTTCTGCTTGATCTTGGGTCCATAGCCTCAATCAAAGTCTCTGCTGGGACAACAAAATTCTCAGAAGTAGCTGCTTTTCTCCATCGGGAACCTTTCAACTTTCTCAGTATTTTAGCATTGGGAGATGCAAAAGCAGAGCCATTCTCCTCATCGTGGACCTCTGAGGGGTGCAGCCATCCCTTACCTTTTGGTTCAGTCTCCTTAGTGTCTCTAGTTGACAGTGGTGCAGATTTGAATTTTCGGGTTTGTAAATCTAATTTGCTAGGCTTGGAGTTACTGGCAGCATCTACTAGGTGGGCTAAAGGCCTCCACAGATCAACTTGCTTCTTGTATTGCCCTTCATCATTAATATTTTCTTTCTTGGGACTAAGCATGTGTTCCTTAAGTTTTCCATTGGATGGTTTAGCAGAATCTTCCACAACTTTATTCGGCAAACGTTGCTTGGATGGTTCTCCAGCAGATGAATTCTGCAGGATCATAATGGAGAAGGCATGAGTATATCAAAGCACATCTGCACAAAGAAATCATAGATTAAGGATTGCTCCTCCAAGTTGAAGAGGTTGCTTTCATAATTTCTTACCTTCCTTCTCTTTTGTGTAGCTCTGCGTACCGGCTCAAGTAAGCTTTTAGTCTCAGAATTATCTTCAGTCTTCAAGCTTCCCTCAGGATATTGTTCATCTTTCTTCCCGTTCCTCTCATGACAATCTTCAACTTTCTTCGCATTCCTAGGCCTGTGACAATATTCTTCGACTTTCTTCACGTTCTCCTCCTCTGACGAAGCAGGATCTCGCTCAGTATACACCTTTCTAGCAATAGTGCTTCGTCTTCGTCTCCCTCTACCCGTCTGGGCTGATACTCTTGGTGTGCTGACTACCAATGAGGAAAGTGATCTCTCTTTTCTTCTAGGAGGCAGTGGCTCAGATGGAACTGAATCTGGTTGAACAATCTCAGGTTCTTTGGTACTAATTTTAGCTTGACCAAAGATTTTGGATAATATGTCATTCCAGGCATGGTCCGGCCTGGATATCAGCAAAACATAAAGTTTTCATGAATTGGCAATTATTCCTGGTAAAATGTCCAAATATCTCTTAACTTTAGCATAAAAATAATATGAAATTATTCTTTTTTAAAATGATAGGGGAAGCCCGGAAGTGGTACCATCATATTGCTTTAATCAAAACTTCTTGAAAGGATCTGAAACTTCAAACTATGTGACCAATGTATTCCTTAGTTAAAATTGACAAGACTAAGCATGGGAAGGGTCTGCTTAAAAGTTAATCCAAATTGAAAGGGAAAAACAAAAGAAAAAAAAAAAAAAAACGTTGCAAAGAGGTAATGATTTAAGAGAAAAGCCTTATACTGATAACAGACTCCTGGTTAATGCAAACCGAAGGGAGTGTTGAGACAAAATTTTCAAGGACCCCGATAAAATTTGACAAAAGCATCAAGAAAGTCATAGCTCTCTCTAGAAACTCAACAGGTTAGAACAGATTTTACATTACAGTGTTGTGCAGCCAAAAATCAAGGAGCCTATTTCACCATCCGGAGAACAAGAAAGTGGAATCACAGCTCAAGGTGGAAAGGAAAAGAGAAAAGGAAAAGCCTAGATAATCATTAGCTGAAGAACAAATGAATGATAAATCAGAACTATGCCAGATATCTTCCAGAGAATATCAAACACAAGAGTAGCGCCTTGAAGCCTTGAGCACTGGTTTGTTTACACAGAACATCAAGAAACCGCTTTGTTTCTTAATTGAGGTGTCTCAAGGATAGTCAAATGATGCAATACAATGTTGTATATCTCCAAAACAGTAAATTATCCCAACTATGCCAATTGGAGCTCTCTCACATGCATACCCCTTCTTTTTTTAAGGACCAAGAAGAGGCCAGTAGTGAAGGTCACGGATCATACCATCTAGACAAATTCAGAATCAGATATATCATGCACATACTCTGCACTATCATATACATTATTTTGATTTTGCAATATGCATGCACCACAAATACTTTAAGGAGAACGAGAATAGCAGATACCTCAGTTTGTCCAGCGGAGAGGTACCCAAGTCAGTATCACATAGTGGACAGTAATTCAACTCCTCTTCTGTTATCTTGTCATATATGCACTTCTTGCAAACTGTTTACAGCTTTCATTAAAATTCTTATTAGCATTTAGTCTATGAAGTACATTAGTCCTAAATAAACATAAAGCATGCAACATTAGCATCCAAATGAATTTTAAGTCCTCCAAAGCAAATCTCAAGCTCAGAAAAAATAGTGACACCTATGAATAGAAGTTCATATTTTTCGAATATAAAGAGGGAAATACAGCAAAATGGTGAATACATTGAAAATTTTCCTTAAACCACACAACTTGTTGTAGAAAGAAATAAATATGAGAGTTCAAAGAACACAGTTATAGGAAGAAAATGCCATAAAACTCTCCATGCACAGAAACTAAATCAATTAACATTCTCTAGCCAAAAATGGAACAAAACGCTTAATTAACTCATATTCATCTCATACAAAGAGATTGCCTTTCCTTGATATCATCCATGACACTGAACAATTCGGCACCATCACCGTGCAAAACTATCAAATTTCAATTATTATTATTATTATTATTATTTAACTTGTTGATTACTAAACCATAAATAAAATCAAACAAGACTCCAAACCCAAGTCAACAAAAAAAAATAATAAATGAATAATTTAATAAAGGAGAGAAATAATCTCGTCATCATCCAAATTCACTTTGTTGAAGCTTTGATTTTCAATTAAAATATTAAAAAAAAAAAAGCACAACCAAGATGATGAACAAGAAAAAGAAAAAATAAGAAAAAAAAAAAAAGAACTAGCCAGATGAAAATACCGAAAAATGAACTGGAATACATGTCAAAATCAACATAAGAACAAATTTGGGTTGAAGAAAAAAAGCGCAAAAATAAGACATACCCAGATCAGAAAATCTAACAAGCAACAAGTATTCCAAGAGATACCCAGATGAAAAAATCGAACAATAAACAAGAATTCGAATCAAAAGAAACATGGAAGGACTACATTTTGTTAAATGACAAAAGAAAAACAGCAAAAATAAGAACTACCCAGATCAAAAAATCGAACAATGAACAAGAAGAAGAGTGAAAAAAAGGAACCAAATTCAACTAAAAAAAGCCGATTGAAAGTGTGTGTGTGAGAGAGAGAGAAACTTACAAGTGTGGAGGCATTCAGTGATAGTAGTAGCATCCTTCACAAGCTTATCACAGATACCACATGACATGCATGCCTCAAGCTTCTCTCTCTTCACTTGAACCACCCGACTCATCTTCAAAAACACCAACTTCGGCAAAACCCAAAACACAATTTCACCTTCATTCACGTAACCACGCGGTGCATGTCATCAAAGCACAACACCCCGTTTGATTTTCCCTCAACAAAATCGAACGCAAAACTAGAATTTCACGATTCAATCAACAAATACTTCTCTGCTTTCCTCTGCATACATCTATTTTTTAATCTATGGAGAGAGAATCTGAATGGGGTTTATTGGAGAGAAGATTTTAGAAGATGGATTTGGATTCTTTTCGTGAAAACCGACGTGGGTTTTCGTTCGATTCGGGCAATGGGGGCCTTAGTGTGGGTCTTTTATAGTGAGAGAGACAGAGAGAGACATGGTGACGATGATGATCTGTTCAAGGTTCTATTGAGACGAGAAATGACACGAAAGAGAGGAAAAGACACAAGCTTTATGTTATAAGCAAATGTAATTGAGAGAGAGAGAGAGAGAGAGGGTCATTATATATGTGTGCGCGCGTGTATGTAAAATCGCTTGGGCTTCGGTTTTAGCCGGTGCCTGGGGTTAGAATGCGCAGGTGTTATTCTTTTTATTAACCAGCGCACCCTTGGCTTGCACTTGAGCTGCAACAAAATGTTTTTAGCAAAAAGGGTTATTCATTTCTTTGTTTTTTATTTCTTTTTCTTCCTTTTGGCTAAACAAAAGGCATCTAAATTGCATAGAAAAATCATTTGAGCATAAAAAAAATATTTATTTAAATTATGACATACAGAAGAACTTAACAATCATATATAAGCGAAGCTGGCAAAGTTTCTCGGTAGCTTGCTTCTCGGTGGCTTGCAGGAGCATAAATCCTCTTTTTTTTTTTTTTTTTCTTACTTTTCCTTCTTTAGTAGCTGACTCTCGTAAGCAAACAAAGAGATGGTTCACCTCATGCTTAAACCACTCACTAAGCATGCTAAGTCATGGATGAGCAATATTTAGACAACCGTACCTCCCTTAATGACGTAAGGTTTGCTTTCAAAGAACTGAACCTAAGACATCTCGCTAGAGTAATGGAATACATGGCTCTCCTTACTCTCTTATCAAGAGTAAAGTCTCGAGTTTAAATTTTATATATAAAAAAAGAATATTAAAAAAATTTTATTTTTTAAAAATTTAATTCAAGTCAAATCGTATTTAATTGGATCAAACGTGATTATTAAATATTAATAATTTATATATATATATAAAAATAAGGATGACAAGAGAACATTGTATGTTTCTTAATAACACACAGCCTTTGTATAACGTAATCTGTCCAAGTGAGACAAGTTCAATTCAAGTTACATGGTCATCAGGCTCTCAGTGTATTAACTCTTAAACAAAAAAAAAAAAAAAAAAAAAAAAAATTAAACTAGCGAGGAGTACAACCATTCATTTGATCAAGGAGCAAAGAAAAGTCTTGCTTTTACAACATTTATATGCATGTCCACTGGCACTTTACGGCCCCAAGAGAAGCCACAGCCTCTTGACAAGACCACATGAAAATTCTGAAACATGAAAGACAAAGATGCTGCAAGAAGACCTGGAGCAAGGACCGAACAATGGGCCACCGCAGATGAAGTAACCAAAATATTTGCGAGAAAAAACAGAAAGTAGGGCTCATCCAAGGCAACATCTCTGACAGTAGGAGGTAAATATGCTAATCCTTCGTCCTTCAAATAGGACGAAAATGGGCCAAAAATGTTTCAAGCATGATATTGATTTTTCCTCCAAAGTTGGGAATCTTGCATGTCTTGAAAAGGTGTAATCTCATTCAGTCTCAGAGCTAGGTTCCCAACCCACCTACTGATTGAAATTCAGATGAGTTGATTTCACATGAACAAAGCACCTATCATGAGACGATTATCTGAATCAAGGATTATTGTACCTAAGACCAACCCATCTAGCTAATTATTAGCTACTACAATGATCTGCATGCAGAAACCTTCAATGACTATGCATGGGGGCCGTGAATGCTACTTCCTCCAATATTCTGTTGGCACACAAAAAATTTTCCAAAGCCGAAGTTTTAAAAATCTTTAATGGGAAATTATAAAGGAGTATCCTTTGGAAAAATGACTCTTTAGCAAGATGTTTCGAATTAATTTCCCATGCAAGATCAAATTGATTAATTGTAAGTCAAATTGCTAATACATATAGGTCATTCCAGAAACCTCTTATGTCCTGCACCGCAATTTAGTATGTATGTTGTGGAGAATGAGAATCCCTGAATTCTAAGACTTCGTGCTTTAGCATGGAACCTAGATAGCTCCATTTCTTCTTTCTGTTTGTGTAGGGTAATAGCCCCAAAGGAATCAAACCTTGTAAGATGGAGTTCATAAAATATTAGGAAACTTGAAAGGTGTATAGTTCCTCGCTTGTCCCAACATGTAACGAGTATCAAAACAAACTATAGAAACAACAATAGGATAGTCAGTAGATATGCTTTGCTCTAAACGCACAATACTGCACAAGAAAGGGAAGAAAAAAATAACCTTGACAATGTTGTGTTTGAATTGTTATCCAAAGCACTCACCTAAAATATCTGCAGGCAAGACAGATGAGAATGCAAAACTTATATTCTTGCAACCAGAGAGAAAGCATGCAAAAATAAGTATCCCAATCTATGCAAGCATCTACCAAAAATTTAATCTAATATCTTGAATCTCTCATGACATGATGATACACATTATAACAATATGACCATATAAGACAGATAAAAGGTTAGTCTAGTGAGCAACGTCTGTAAAAAGCACATTAGAATCAAGTAAATTTGATGGTTTGACCTTGGAGGTAAGTTCGTCAAGAGCTGGATAAGTTGCAGTTTCCAATTCTGTTGTATGTGCAGCAAGAAAGCAACAGACGGCTTCCAGGGCTACCTCCAATGCCCGGTTTCAAATGGTGACTCTGCATCCCAAGTAGAAAACAAGAAAATATAAAAAATGAACAGGAGAAAAAAAAAAAAAAAAAAAAAAAACTTGGATGCTGCCCGCATGTTCACATGCAAGCCTATTTGCGGAATAATTCAAGTCAAGGTAGTTGTTTTCAAATCAGGCTCCTATTCGCATACCATCGTCTTCGGCTGCTTCAACATCGTGTTGTCCCTCTTTTCCCATCTTGCTCTTGCCGAGTAGCATTTTCAAGAAGCAATTGCCGTTGAAGTTCCTCAACAACAGGGATAACATTGTCATCTAATGGATCTCGAATTTGGACCTATCAAATAAAAAAAGGACGACCGAAAATTTTCAATTTACTAGAGGCAAAAGCAGAACACAACAAGAAGGAAAAATGACAATAAACTACAACACCAAATCCACATTATTAAAGCCATCATAAGAGAATCAAGCGTAAGATGGAAACATTAGATGCAGACAACTCTTATGTAGCTTGGGATATCAGAGCTCTAGTTCCCCAAGTTGCCAAGCATGCATTGTAACTATGGCAATATCACCAACCAGATTCTAACTACATCATGAACTTTAAATACCAGTCAAATGAACATAATTAATGCAAATTTTTAGCTCCAAAAATATTAAGGGAAAAATATGAAATTAATTCATTTGGACTTCAAAAGGAAACAAAAAAAATTTGGACTTTTTTGCAACTCAATACAAAGTGATTTATATAATTAAATCTACTTTAAAGATCCAAAATCTCCAGGGAAAAATGGAAAACTATCAAAACTGAAGCCTACCCTCCATTTCCAGACAAAAACTAAGAGGATACAAAAGTCAAACCAAACCTAATCCTCCCTGGACACCCACATAATTGCAACAAAACCATCAATCTCAGAGACATCGCCTCCTAAGAAGTCATCTTCGGTTTTCCCTTTTCCTTTATGGGGTACATTTGCTGTCCAATATGGATTATTGAACTCGAGACGTCCTTAAAGATAAATGGTATTGCTCTAAATCCATCTACACATATTTTTTAAGTAACCTATGTTAAAAGTTTCATCAAATAATTATTGACCATTAAAAATAAGCTGCGGAATAAATAGACATACCTCCTCTGCAGTAATAATTGCCTTAATTTGCTGCATTCAAAGAACAAAAAGACCAAAAATTAAAATTCACAAAATCCCCACAAATTTTTACATAATTAGGTCAAAATTGAGATAGAGAAAAACCCAAATTGTACCTCCAAATTGAGAACAATAGCCGTTCACGACCGAGAATTTTCAAAGGATAAGATAATAGAGGATCGACAATACGAAGATCACGGGCGTGAATCTGAACGCGATGGATAATCGCGTACTTGTCGACATCGACTACGGTTTCTTGACCGGAAGCGTCCATGAAATGGCTGTCTTCTCCTCCTTCTTCAAAGCACCCGCTTGTGGATCTGCAGGCACTATGTATCCGTCTCGCGCCATCTTCTCCAACCATTCCAACGAATGAAGAAGATGGGGCTTATAAGAAGAAAGCAGAATTGTTAACTTTTAACACCCCATAATATAATCGTTATACAATAATTTTGAAAGATATTAAAGTAGAGAGAGAGATTCAAATTATTATGGGTTGACGATATTTTACCTGGTTAAGATAAGACCTTGGAGTTTGGGGAATGCATTAAATTAGGGAATGTTGATTGTGATTTAACCGCTAACTTGAAATTGTTTAATTCCTCGTAAACGTAGCCGATGACCATTGTATTGGCTTCCATTGAAGTCTGTTTCTTTCCAGTAATAACAACGTAGTACTGGTGGGGTTACAATTACAATACCAAAACCTTGTTCAAGAGTTGAGAGCTTGGACTACGATTTCGGAAGCTCCATGACAGCAATCCTTAGGAATCTTACATAGGCCGCCCAGCCACAATAGGATACTGGTGTTGGGCTTCTTCCAGTTTTTGCCTTATTGATTCCCACAAACTTTAGTAGGAGAAGACTTCACTTTTGATCGACAGGTACTTTATAAAATTTTAGCATAAAAGCGAAAATACAAATAACTAATGACTTTTTGATTGTTGAAATCCCCAAACCCGCTCCCCTGTCCGCACCCCTGCCCCCTCGTGTATGGTGACTTCCAACTTCGACCATATGGCCTCACGCCCGTCCCACACTATGGAGCAGCACAAACACTGAAGTACTATTAGCATCCGTGCAATAGGCACGGTGCCTTTTACCTGTACCTAGTTTCATATTTGATAGGGGAGGAGAGAAATGTTCTGCGTTCAAATCCCAGTTCAGCCCACAGAAGATACATTGAAGAAACAAAGTCTAAGGAGGTTCGATTTCTAAAAATTACACTAAAAAGTTTTTGATCCTATACATAAAATTTGCTCCATGTGCTTACACAGCATTATGATTATGGATAGTGGCAAGATTTTTCATCATATATATACCAAGTATATATTATATGTATGTTTATGTATATAAAATAGTTTCCAATCTAGGCGAACCTATAGTTTCTATTTTTTGGCCTGACCATAAACGTGCCATCTAGTAAAACACTACTTCATGCAAGAACCATAAGAGGTTGAGGACACATCTACTAGCATTTCTCAATTCACTGAATAATTTTGAACTGTCAATTTCTACAAAATAATCAAAAATCGCACCCAAAGAATGGCATGTCAATGTTTAGTATGGACATCTGAACGACCCTTTCCTGTGTCACCCTATACGTTAATTTCATTTTGTATGGTTTCGCTATACAAAGGCCCTTTATCAGCCCTGCACAGCCAAAGTCTGCAAGAGAGTGAGAAACTTTTCCAAGCTCACATCCTCGGTAAAGATGACATCGGAGTTGTTGTTGTACATGGTGTTGTGAGTGATTGATGGATTCAACTTAGCAAGAAGGAACCTTGCCTGATTAACGTGCTGGTCACATTTAATAAACACGGGTAGAGGAACTCGCTTAGCTATCAGTTGTTCTGCATCGATCTCTGGGGCTTCCATCAGCTTTCTCAAATTCTCGTGGTTTGGGTCCTTATCATAGCCAAGCTTCCTCCACTGAGCAATGTCGGATCCATAGTGAATAACCATGGGGAAGTATGAATAAGGGCTCACTCGGTGCATAAAGTACTCCCGGCTTAGTGCCGGAGTAAGGGGAGGTATGAATCAAAAAGCAAAATTGTTATGGGGCGACGGAGCCGGCTTAGTGCCGGCTTAGTGCCATCTAAGAGGACTGGGATTGGGAGGGCCATCAAATGAGTACTGGAAAAGGGTAGGTTGGATCGTGATGATGGAATCTGACACCCCCTCTCTGTTCAGCATTATCAGGAGTGCTGTTCAAAACATCAACAAACTGTGATCTCCTTAAATAATACATAAACTGAAGAAAGAGCGAGAAGTTGGATGCCAAACAAAAGGGAATCTGGATCTTCCTTCACATAATCTCCAAACTTGGAAGCGAAACGGATTAGAATCTTATCCAGCCAACTCCTGACATATTCACTAATGGCGAGCCTGGCCACGACAGAAGCTGCCGTTTCTTGATCAAACCCAGCAGCAATCTCTGGTGAGTCATTAACAACCAATCTTCTTGCTGCAGTGATCACCCTTTTCCGTATATCCATGTTCCCATGTCGATACCGTGTGACAAACTGTATGAAGAACACAGCTCC
Source organism: Dillenia suffruticosa (assembly GCA_033439265.1). Lineage (NCBI taxonomy): Eukaryota > Viridiplantae > Streptophyta > Magnoliopsida > Dilleniales > Dilleniaceae > Dillenia > Dillenia suffruticosa. Next base: position 17,859,589 of record JAVTVX010000001.1, read on the forward strand.
TGGCTGTGGTTTTGGCTCATCACTCACTTGAAAAAAAGAAAGCGATGCGTGTTCTGTTAGTGAGGGTTCCCATCTTCCACTTGGTGGTACCACCCTTTTCAATTTCGTATTCACTCACTGAACCCTTCATTGTTCGAAGGGAGACTAGGGGACCAAGTGCCCCATAGATTTTCACATCCCTTGAGGTCACTACCTCAATGGTCGCATCAAAGTACATCTTTACATTCCCTTCTTCATCATGATTAAAAATATGGCACAAGCATTTCCTAAATTTATCAGACTCAAATGACTCCCCTAGCATCAAGAATCCACCAGAGTTCTCAACTGCTTCTCTTAGCTCCGCTACTCCAACTTGATCAAGGGAACAAGCAAATAAATCAAGAACAATTGATGCATCAGACAACCGCTCTGATAACTTCTTGTAAAAGGTGTAAGACTTGTTATAGTGAGGTGCACGGAGACTATTAATGTCCCTGTGAGTTCTAATGGAAGCACCAAGATCTGCATCTACAACAATACCTGGACCTACAGTCGCAGGCCCAGATGTAAAGACCAAGATCCGAGAACCAGTAGTCAGTGTGCATCCCTCCAAAAGTCCAACTGCTGCAGATATTGCTACTCCTGTTGACCTCTGAGGGCGATTTCGTGGAGGTGCCTGTCCCGAAGAGAGTATTTCTTCGATTGCTGTAGTTAAGTTGAAGTTTGTTTTGAGACGATTGCAGCCTTTCCATATTGTTGTTGCTTGGGCTGATTAAGACTATGGAACTGCTGGATCTGAAAGCAAAAATGCATTACAAAAATCTGTCAACAACATCTTAAATAAATGAGTATCGATTATCGAAAAATTATTACAATACCACTTTATAGGAAAAGGCAAGAAGCTCTCTCCCCAGTATCTTAAATTTAGTGGTGATTATATGATATAATTGTCTAAATAAATCAAATTAAAATTTAATTTTATATAAAATCAAATCAAATACCTAATAAATTATCCAAAATGTAAATAAATGGTTTAATAAAAATATATATATTTTTTAATCTTAACTTAACAGTGTTGACCCTTAATAAAAAAAAAAAAGGTAATAATGCATCATCTAAATCAAGCAGTTAATTAAAATGTCCTCACAATGAAATTGAACTTCCAAAAGCAAAAAGCACGTAAAGATATAGCTGATATGCAGAGAGCTCTCGATCTCCGTGAAGTACAACCACCCTGGAACACTTGGTACAACCAAGATCATGAACCCTAACCATCGAATCAAAAGTCACCAACCCCACCATCACATTCTCCGGCAACTGCGCTATTATATGCAACAACTCACTCTTAACTGCCCTAAGCTCCTCCCCGCTCAACCATCCATCCACCAGAAACACAAATGCAGGCCCTGTTCCAGGTCCACAAGACCCTAAATCCAACGGAACCGATGAATTAGGGTTTCCACTCACTTTCTTCCCCAGAGAATACTCCACCGAGCTGTATGTGGGGAATGGTTCGGCGGTATGTTTGATTCGCTGATTCCGATGTAGGATTTGGGGAAATGATTTCTGTGGTGGCAAAAGGGGCATCCCCAAACGCAGGACTGGTACCTGACGCAAGCATAAGGGTTTAGAATAGCGTTACATTGAGTGCAAATTAAGGGTTCGTACGGGAGAAGGGGAAGTTCGTTGGATTGTGACAACTGACAATGGTGTGCACATGATTGAGAGAGGGATTAGGATATTTGCGCCGTCCAACGTAGACCTTCGATTGCTTCTAGTTCGGCGATATCCATTGTTTGGAGTTTCGAGAGAGGAAAATGGAGAAGAAGAACAACCCTAATGTAAGAGGACATGGGGTGCAATGCTGGCATCCAAGAACCACGTCATCAAGCCTATCAGTCCTCGCCACGTCACCAAGGTGAGTCCACTCATCACCCGGATCCGACTCCGACGCCAAGTCATCAGACACGTCATCTACAGAGGCCCAGTCAGCACGTAGCTGGCACCCATGCCAAAAGACACGTCATCACAATGGGTCCAGTCATTGATGACCTGGAATCCGAGTCAGAAGCCAGGTCATTGAGCAGGTCCAGTCATGGAATCCGAGTCGGATGCCAGGTCATTGTGCAAGTCCAGTCATCATGCACGTCATCTTGGTATGTCCAGTCATCGCCTTGCTGGCAACCGTGTCAGCGGACACATGATCACACAGAGGTGCAGTCATCAGCCACGTCAACTCGCCAAAAGACACGTCATCACTTTGGTTGGTCCATATTATCCATGTCATAGCAATGGGTCCAGTCATCGACGACCTGGAATCCAAGTAGAAGCCAGGTCATTCAGCAGGTCCAGTCATCGGTCACGTCATCATGCCAGGTCCAGTCATCAGACACGTCATCTCAAGAGGTGCAGTCAGCACTTAGCTGGCAACCACGTCAAAGACACGTCAACATTTGGTCCAATCATCAACCACGACATCTAGATGGCCTAGTCAGCGCTGACCTGGAATCCGAGTCAGACCACAGGCCATAATGCAAGTCCAGTCATCATGCACGTCATCTTGGTATGTCCAATCATTGCCTTGCTAGCAACCGTGTCAGCGGACACATGATCACACAGAGGTGCAGTCATCAGCCACATCAACTCGCCAAAAGACACGTCATCACTTTGGTGGTCCATATTATCCACGTCATAGCAATGGGTCCAGTCATCGATGACCTGGAATCCAAGTAAAAGCCAGGTCATTCAGCAGGTCCAGTCATCAGTCACGTCATCATGCAAGGTCCAGTCATCAGACACGTCATCTCAAGAGGTCCAGTCAGCACTTAGCTGGCAACCACGTCAAAGACACGTCAACACTTGGTCAACTCATCATCCCCCTCATCTAGATGGCCTAGTCAGCGCTGACCTGGAATCCGAGTCAGACCACAGGTCATAATGCAAGTCCAGTCATCATGCACGTCATCTTGGTATGTCCAGTCATCGCCTTGCTGGCAACCATGCCAGACGACACTTGATCACACTGAGGTACAGTCATCAGCCACGTCAACTCACCAAAAGACACGTCATCACTTTGGTCCATTCATTACCCACGTCATTGCAATGGGTCCGGTCATCGATGACCTGGAATCCAAGTTAGAAGCCAGGTCATTCCGCAGGTCCAGTCATCGGTCGCGTCATCATGTGAGGTCCAGTCATTAGACACGTCATCTTAAGAGGTCCGGTCAGCACTTAGCTGGCACCCACGTCAAAAGACACGTCAACACTATGTCCAATCATCATCCTTGTCATCCCGATTGCCCAGTCAGTGTTGACCTGGAATCCGAGTCACACACCATATCATAGTGCAAGTCCTGTCATCATGCACGTCATCTTGGTATGTCCAGTCATCGCCTTGCTGGCAATCGTGACCACATGATCGCACTGAAGTAAATCATCAGCCATGTCAACTCCTTTGGTCCATTCAGCACCTCGCACGCATCCGAGTAGGAGGACACGGCACCAAGTTGATCCAATCAGCAGCCCATTTGGAATCTGTCATCATCCACGTCATATGGCACGTCATCCAGATTGGTCCAGTCAGCACGATGCAGGCATGGTGTCACGGGGCACGTCATCACAATGATCCAGTTATCATGAGGTCCAGTCAACGATGACGGAGCCAGATGCCACGTCAACATCGAGGTCCAGTCATATGCGGTCATCCAGTCAGCACTTAGCTCTCACGTGACACGTCGTCACATTGGTCACTTGGACCTGACGTAGACTCCAAGTGGGCCGACAGGCAATCAAACAGATCCTGTCATTAAAAACGTCATCAAGCAGCTCCAGTCATCAGGAGCGTCATCGACAGAGGTCCAGTCAGCGCTTAGCTGGCATCCGTGTCTGTGTACACGTCAGCGCAATGGTCCCTTCAGCAGCCACGTCATCATGTGGCAAAGTCATCACTGACCTGGAATTGAGTCATTCGCCGGGCCATCAAGCATGTCCAGTCATCAGGGACGTCATTTTTAGAAGTCCAGTCACTGCTTAGCTGCCATACGTGTTTGTGTACACATCAGCTCATATGTCCAGTCATTGGACACGTCATCACGTCCGGTCCAGTCAGCGCTTACCTAGAATCCTAGTCATCAAGCACCTTATCCGCAAAAGGTCCAGTCAGCTGCCACGTCATTAAGCACCTGGTTTCCAGTCATCTGAACGTCATCATATTATTGTAAAAAGCCAGCTCTCCAATTCGAAAATGCGGATGTTTCAGTTTAGGGTTTCTGATCTCCCTCCTCCTCTCTCTCTCCCTCTCTCTCTCTCTCTCTCTCTCTCTCTCTCAAGGTGACAACTCGGAATCAGACCAAGCCTCCATGAAAGGAAATGACCAATGGTGCATGATATGCTTACAAGTGAGAATATTTGAAGCAGGAGAGTCACCCGATCTATCACCACAGATCTTACCTGTAAAAATTACAGTGGAATGACACCATTAGGGGCCATGAGATAGGGAAACTTCCCTAATATTAGGGTATTGGAGTAGTAAGGGTAAGGGTAGATGTCCCAATTGCAAGAGGAATTTCGAACTATCCAAATTTGGCTCAACAGATCTTATACTAATTGAACTCTTGCTTCGCAGGGCTTGATGGGTATGTTACTGTCTGAATGCTTGAATATCGAACCATTCTGAGCATCAGTTCATTGTCAGGTGATGCTCCGCATTTGTTCATGTTAGATTTAATTGACACCAGCGGAATCACGGTGATTTTTTGAAAAAATTAGAAGATAATGTTTTTGAGTATATCTCAACGTGTAGGTCTCCAAAATCCATGAATAGTGAATTCTCTCGTACGGATTGCTCAACTTGGATGGTGATCACAAAATCGAACAGTCAACTCACCGCATTGGCATCTGTGGCCAGTCGAGAACATATACCACCACTGGAATTTTCATCTTGATCAAACCATGCAACCTCAAATGTACCTTTGTGAGCATTTTCTCTCTGATCCTTTTTGTCAAGCACTCGCCTATTACTGCAAAGTTGTAGTGCAGGCCTATGCTTGCCAAATATGAGAACATGTTAAACCAAGTTAACAGAGTGCATACATCCTTGTCCTTGTGATAATCTCACCATGATCTGTCATGAAATACACTGAGATCAATGATCCCAGCATAAATGCATGCATCAGTTCAATTGTAACACATAGGATTGCACTCAAGCATCCAACAAGCGCTTGCTTCCACTCTGGAATTACCCACATTAGTAGTCTTCAAAATGTGGGTGGTGGAGCAGCTTGATCCCGTGTTTGTCACACCTTTGGAAGTGACTGAAGCTCTACTTGCTGCCTCTGAGTTCGCAGAACTTGATTGATTAGCTATTAAGAGCTTGTGATCTATCATGTTGTTTACCTGAGTGCTGACTGTGTTTGAGGTGTAGGGAACAACTGCTTTTTCTTCTCCATCTGTTGCGTATGGATAAATGAGGTGTACAACCCCGTAATATCTTTTATTAACTTCTTGTGTGATCCCATGTCCATGATCTGGCCATTCCGGAGAATGGCAATGATGTTGGTGTTTTAGATGGTGGAGAGCCGGTGAGCAATGATGATTGTTGTACAACATATCATCGCTTTATTAAGTGCTTCTTGGACTGCTGGTTCTGATTCCGAGTCTAATGCACTGGTTCCCTCATCCAGCAGGAGTATTTTTGGCACTTTGATAATTGCTCGCGCAATTTCTATTCTTTGCTTCTGACCTCCTGATAACTGGATGCCCCTCTTGCCCACCTGGTAGTGCACATTTGCCTTCTGATTATTATGGAATAGGGATATGAATAGATTAATGACAAGCACCAACAAACCTTTATACCCCTGAGGCAACTCAGAAATGAAGTGATGAGCATTTGAAGATTTGGCTGCTTTTATAACCTCAGCAGTGGTTGCACCTTCCTTGCCGAGCAGAATATTCCCCTTTATGCTGGCTCCAAACAATATAGGCTCCTGTCCTGACTCACAAATCCCATGAGGGGCCTGAGCCACTTAAGCTGAAGCTTGTCGATTGGAACTCCATCAAGGAGTATCTCTCCTTCACATGGATCAGAGAACCTTTGCAGTAAACTAATTATTGTTGATTTCCCTGATCCACTACTTCCAATTAATGCTGCTGTCTTTCCTGCAGGGACGCTTAAGCAAAAGTCTCTCAATATTGTGCTTTCTGATCTGGTTGGGTATGCGAACTCTACAGGTCTGAACTCAAACTGTCCTTAAACATTCTATAAAATCTCTTTATCCATATTGTATGAGTCAGTGCTGGGTACTGCTGCGATTACCTCCATTATATGCTTTATAGCCGAACAGGCTTCTGAGAGGTACTTTATGTTTGTCATGGCATTACCAAGTGATCTGATCGGTTAAAATGAGATAAATAAATTTAGCCCCATTTTCCCCTTTACCTTGGCAAAGTAGAACAAATTGAAACACTAACAAAAAATCGATTACTTTTCTGGGTTTTGGGGAAAGAAGCTATGATAACCTTGTAGTACTTTTATGGAGATAGATTTCCTGAATGCCCATATACGCCGAAGCTCAGAATTCCGACTAGAATTAAGTTTGCTGTAGACTTGTGGGATGTTTGATCACAAACTTAATGCAAATGGCTAAGATTACAACCGACTTTTGTACTAAGTTTTGTTTGATAACCATTGTGAGAATTGTTAAATTCTCAGCAATATTAAAAAGTAGGGGCAAAAAAAATAAACCTCAAATTGCTGGCTTATTGCTAGATGCTGGACAGACACAAATGTAATTGCAAGCTGTTGGCAGCTCAAATCGCCAAATAGACCTTACTTTTTTTTATTTATAAATATTACACTTACTACCATTTCTTTCCGGTGCTTAAAATCAGTAGGTTAATCCACTCGTGTAATAATCTTAGCTAACAAAATGAGTTATTAATTAGAAATACTTACATTCCACCAATAATTATGGTGATAAGGACAGAAAAAATTATCCCTCCACGAGCTCCATGGTACCTGACCAATTTTCCTCCATACCATGACACTATGGAGCACAAAATGTGCATCAAACTTCTGCTTCCAAAGGCCAAGGCCTTCACAAACCCTTGCTTCATCCCCAAATTTAGGCAGCCTTAAAGACTTGTGGAGAATTGGGCTATAGTTTGGTTTTCCACAACAAAGGAATAAACAGTTCTGATGGAGGAGATGGCCTGCTCTGCCACAATACCTCCCTTACTGTATTCCTTGCCTATTTTCCTTGCCGAACTCATTTGTGCCCTCCCATACGTAAGTCCAGGAACAACCAACAGTACAATAAAGGGTAACTCCACTATAGCTAGTTTTTTTTGTTCTCACCTCAGGTAGTCATGTTACGATTAATTTAATTCGACCATCTGACAGGCTTTATTTAGAGAACAGTTTTCTCAGCGTAGTCTTTTTCGTTCCCAAATTTTAAACCTGGGATTTGATTAAGGAATCAAACACCTCATCCCATTAGACCGACTGCCTATTGTTTCTACTATAGCTAGTTGCCACAGCATTACAAATGCTGCTATGTAGCTTGCAATGAATGTGACTGCATTCCTTAAAAAATTCAGCTCCCATTGCAAACACAAGATTGTCAAATGTTTAAGAATATAAAATATGGCAATGTCTTCTTTCTTTCCCTTATATTGTTGTTTTTGCTTTTCTGTTAATTTCAGATAATATGTTTCAGGAAAGCAGTGAAGAAATTGCATCAGGTAAACAACCTTCTATTTAGAATTTAGATTCCATCAGTAAATTTTCTACTTTTCACAAATCTCTGTCTTTTCTCTCTCAGGATTCGATAGTATGGTTTTCTGCTCAATGGAAAATGAACTAACCAGCAAATGGACAGACACGATTTAAGACATATAATGGGCTCTGTTTCTCGTTTATTCTAGCCCAAGATGATGCAGAAAAGGTTTCCTTTAATGTCAAAATGAGATCAAAGCCCATTTCAGATCTAGTCATTGCCTTCTTAGGCCTCTCCTTTAATGGATTGGGCTTGATTTTGACTCCTTTTCACTGGTCCACTTGCATTCTGGCTGGATCCAGGTTTCTTTTCATTTTGTCTCTTGGGCTTGAATGTGGAGCCTGCATATTGATTTTAATTTTTTTTTTTAGTATTTTTCATTTTATGCAATGTGAAGGGGGGGGGGGGGGGAGAGACTCGTACCCCCAACCTACAATTTACTCCAGTCTCTTGATAATATCTTCAAAGAGTTTTTATTTTAGGGAACATTACCACTTGTTTCATTTTAAAATATCCAATTCCTGAGAGATCCTTGCAGGGGGCACATACATGATTTTGGCTGTCCCCTACAATTTACTCTAGTCTCTTGATAATATCTTCAAAGAGGTTTTATTTTAGGGAACATTGCCACTTGTTTCATGTTAAGATATCCAATTCCTGAGAGATCCTTACAGGGGGCATATACATGATTTTGTCTGTCCCCTACAATTTACTCCAGTCTCTTGATAATATCTTCAAAGAGTTTTGATTTTAGAGAACATTACCACTTGTTTCATTTTAAAATATCCAATTCTTGAGAGATCCTTACGGGGGCACATGCATGATTTGGGCTGCCCCCTACAATTTACTCCAGTCTCTCGATAATATCTTCAAAGAGTTTTTATTTTAGGGAACATTACCATTTTTTTCATTTTAAAATATCCAATTCTTGAGAGATCCTTACAGGGGGCACATACATGATTTGGGATGTCCCCATCCCCCCCTCCCCTAACTAACTCCGTAATCCGGGTTCAAATCTCACGTAACAAAAAAAAAAAAAAATACATGATTTGGGCTGAGGGAGCAATCAAGTGCACCACAGGTTTTGTGGTCAGCAAGAAAGGCCCACCAGATAAATGGGCTAAAAATGGGGCATAATGATAAGGAAGTTTTCATTATATGAATGTGTACTACCATAATTTAGTGAGAGTTCATAATTTTAAGTGGTCCATGAGGAGGTTAGGTGATTCTGGTGGATACCATTAAGGAAGGCTTGGCAAGGTGAACATCATCCCCCCAACCATAACCATCACTGAGAACTGGCCAACTTAATTTACTTTCTTGTAAAGTGTCAATTTGCATCCTTACCCTACCTTTTGTCTCTATAGAGGTGATGGGTAAATCCCCCAAAAAGTAGGGGCAACTTCTGTGTAGTTTGTGATCGAATTTTATTTCTGCACAGAGACCCTACCTTCCCATTCTATGTACCAAAGGAGGAATCAGTTTCAAAGGTATTAATGTTGAATTGTGGCTCCAAGGGCTTGGCGAGCTGAAGGAGGTTCATAATTCACAAACACCACACAATGTGGCTTCCCCTCATATCAATGAATCCTTTCCTTTGCTTGGTTAATAACTTGGCTACTCTTCTTTATATGGTAAGACGATTATTGCATGATAGATGTAGACTCAAATTTGGAAGTAGATTTTGACAAAAGTGATGCCCGTAGATCAACTCTTGGCCTCTTCTCCCAAAAAGTAATTTTGGGTGTGATTACATGCATTACCCCGATCTTTGATTGTGAAAGACACCAGAGGGCCTAGAAGTCATAACCATAGTCAGCGTTGCCAAATGGGTCCCCAAGACAATTCTCAGTCTCACTCTAAACAGCTTTCGGAGAATAAGATTGTTGCCCAGAGATATGTATTGGGAAAAAAATTGTGACAATCTCTTTCCTAGATTGTTGGACTTGTTGAAGAGTTTATCCCTGACTTTAACGCCTCGAGTTTGACTCTTTTAAGTAGCTAATTTTTAAAATAAAAATCAAATTTTCTCCTATTATAATATCAAAAATTTTAAAAACTCATTCTTCACCTTAGCATATATATCGTCAAACCGCCAATGTCGTGTAGATCCAATATAGTAAAGTAAAACTCTTTTAAATAATATTTTGAATTCGAGTTTTGAAATGAAAATATAGATATCGGGATAATCAGTTTTTAAATTAGACCATACAACTGTTTGAATCGGATTAATCGGGTTTTCAAATATCGGTGATCAAGTAAATAGAAAAATATACTGTCAACTTACATGCATGTAGAATTAATTATCTATTTAGATTGATATTAAATTCAATATCGACCAACTTAGCTTCATTTTTCATTTTAGCAGTTAGCTTTTATGATTAAAAAAGAAAAAGAAAAAATGTAATAAATTTAATAAATCTTAGCCTACTAAATCAATTTGGAAAAGAAACTACTGAGATAGAATTAAATATTTTATCTATCCAATCAAATAAATAAAATAAAATGATTGTTGGATCATCAAATCTCTAAAATTGGTTTGCTTATTGTTGCATGGCTTCATAGAATTTTCCTTGGTGCATGAGTCACAGGGTTGTTCTACGGAGTTTGGGAAGGCAGGCTATGCTACTTGCCCATTCGAATGAGGAATATTAGGCTCATGTCGCACCAATTTTTACCTTTCGAAATTCTAGATATTTATGGAATCATTTATAAATATTTTATTACCATTAACACAAAAATATTGAGTCAATTATTAGAAGAACATGACCCCTCCATAATGGCTGATCCAAGAAAACCATTTTTTAAGTTCTTTCAATATCTTCAAGAAGAGAGAGAGAGAGAGAGAGAGAGAGAGAGAGAGAGAGAGAGAGAGAGAGAGAGAGAGAGAGAGAGAGATGGGGCCATTAAATCTCATATAGTGGATATGCTTCTCTTGAAAAGCAAACTTCAAATACCATTTGATCTGTTAAGTAGCAAAGGTTTTGTGATCCCCAAAAGAGTAAATAGAATTGTAATTACAAAAGTAAACAAGAAAAACAACATGCTTATCAAACTCTTATAGTGCAATAGTAGAAAGGTAATAATTATCGTATAATTATTAAATAAATTAGAATTAATTATATGTTTTCGGTTCAAACTAATAAAATAAACAAAATAAGATTTAAGAGAGTCAATATTTTAATAGATTTTATAATATTCAAATCGAATTAATGGAATAAAATTAAAATAATAATAATAAAAAAAAACAAAAACATGCTTGGAACAACAAAACCACCATCCCTACCCCAACACACATTATTATAGTATTCCAACCCACACATTAATTGCACATTCAATCGATGACCAAAAAATAATCGCACCTTCAATCAATAAATGAGACCACATTAAAGGGTCGGATTAATTAATTTTAAAAAATATACCTAAACTAGTAAAAAATATACCTAAACTGTTGGCCCCCTTCCCCCCATCAGCATTCACATGGCCTTGTTCCCTCCCCACCTCACTTTGCCTCGTTTCTTTTATATCTCCTTTTCCTTAGTCGAGAGACGGTCTAACAATATAAACCCTTATTTTTTAATATGATAATCCTAATTTTAAATTCTTATATAATTAAAAAAATAAATAAATAATGACTCTTAACATTAGTTTATTTAGAGAATGCTCCATAACATTAACTCAGCAAATTAAAAATATGATTTGATAGTACTAAAATCTTTTCTTCTTTTTTTTTTTTTTTTTTTTTTTCAATAGAAGGCTTGTGTACTTAAGTTTGTATATTACACAATGGAAGGTAATTATTAAATAAATTAGAATTACAATAAAAACTCGAACCTGCTCCCTCAAAAAAACTTGCCAGCAAAACAAATTGTCGAGAGAGAGAGAGAGAGAGAGAGAGAGAGGAAGTACAATTCAATTGAAGGAATAAAACACACAACCACCAAGACAGCGAAGACAAGCCATCAACACAAAATCAAAAGAAAAGCTGAAAGATAAAATATTTAGGCTAAGCCAACAGCCCACTGGAGTAATTTTTAAACAAAGGCACATACGTTGTAGCTAAGTTTATTGCTTCTTGTCCATTACAAATGTCCCCAAGATCTATAAATATGTATAATATAATCAAATTAAAAATTATACAAAACAGGAAATCAAGACACATCCAACCAAACACTCCTAGCTACTTAATTCAGATCCCAACTTGCACAACTTTCTTTTTCTCCTTCATCATCTTTTAGGGTTTGCCAGATTTGAACAAATTAAACAAAACCCATAAGTGAAGTACAATAGTTCAGCATCTGCTCTTGCATTTCTCCATTGCTCTTGGTGCTGATAATAATATCAGTTAAAACTTAATTAGGAAAAAGAAGATCCCAAAAAATAAAACAAAAAAATATACTATTCATTAGGGTCATCTAATTTTACACTAGGGGTGATCACCGTTATTAATACTAAGAAAACTTTTATATTACGAAATTAATTCACATAATGTTAATTGTTGTGCTAGAATTTTCTTACCGAGTCCAATGGCTTCTGATCCTTTCATAATCCTCAAGCGCTTGCATGAATCTACAAACATCCTGCATATATTTCGAACCATATAAATTACTTTTCGAAAAATAGTAGTAAAATTATTATTTTGGACCCTCATATTTTCATTTTAATTATCTCTCCATATGATTGTGGTTGCATGCATATGGTGTTGGTGTGGGTTGCAAGCTCAATTTGCACAAACTTGCAGGTGGTCCATGATTGAAACTAATATATACATATATATATATATATATATATATATATATATATTATATGCAAACTCCTATGTGCACACATTATAACTTTACAAAACATCGTCTTCTTTTTTAGATCATCATATGTGGTATGAATGAGTGAGTAATACAAGACTCACTCCCAAGGGACATCGCCGACAAGCATCCAATCTCCATCCTTATCTTCATAGGTTGGCACATACTCGGAGCTGTTCAAGAGATCCATCAACTTGCTTTCATTCATGAAATCAATCATTCCTTGGGACCCATAATCACCTTCACTCACCCCAAAAAATAAGGTCATTACATATCTTACATTTGAAAAGAAAAGCCAGTGAACTTGGACATTTCAACTACTACTCCTATGTAATATATGTTTACATATAGTGATGATGATGCTGCAACATATCCTCTTTTTGGAAGTTGTTTAGATTCATGTTTGTCCGGTTTCATATACACGTAATCAACAAAAATTAGATTAGTGAATAAAAATATTAAATCTCTTAATTAAGTTTCGATTTCAAAATTTAAAAATAAAAAGAACAACATTAAGAGAGTTTTTCTCTAAATTGGGTCTAAAGTTTGATAATAATTGATGTAGATTCGTCAGAATCTGAATTTATATATCGATCGATTATAATTAAAAAGAAAAAAGAAAAATTCATATACAAATGCATAAGAGGAGTCAATTTTCAGGAAATGGGGATGTGATGTGCCCAATTCTGACTATGTATAATATTTAATTGTATAAATATTTATTTTTGTGGGATGAACAGGCATGAACATGTGCTCAACTTGTGTCTTCTTGAGGTTTGGTCCTAAAAAATCCCTTTTTACATGTATATCTACAATTAGGCAGCTTTCTAAAAAAGAATCTTCTTTCCCTCCTAAATAAAACCCAAAAAAAAAAAAAGAGAAATCCCTAGAAAAGGAATCCTGAAGTTTTTTCTTTGGTTCGCCCGCAAAAAAGCATGTTTGTTTTTTATAATGGATGCATTTAAATACATGAAAATTTAGTAATACTGAAAAAAAGAAAAATGTGTGAACATATGTTTGTTAATTAAGATATAAAACAAATAATATAATATTGTTCTCTATAATTTTGAACTTTTCATAAATGACCGTTTCATATAATTTAAAATGGTTTCAGAGCGGGAATTTGATTTTGAGAAGAAATGTTAAGATATAAAATAATTAATCATATTTATCTACGAGTTCGAGTCTTTGGATGATTGTTCGACAAGTGTTATATTATACTTTAATAATTGTAAAATTGGACATACCCATGGTAAAGGAGCTAAACATTTTGGCCAAGGCATCAGACAACTCTTGGTAGCTCTTGTACATCTTCAAGTCTACCTTGCGGAGATAGGGTGCTCCATCCATGCACACCTTCACCAACGCCACGGCGCCACCCCCGCTGGCCTTGTCACTTTCTTCTCCGTTGCTCTTCTGAGCCATTATGTTCTTCCTGAATGACCTCACTGGTGGCCAACCTACCACTTGTGCCCTTCAAAAATAAAATAAATTGTTATTAGAATTATAAATATATATATACACACATGATCAAATGAACATCTTTTCTATTTTCTTTATGATAGATATCACTTTCAAAAATATCATTTATAAAAATATCCTATAATATTTACCTAGTTAAAATTGAAAGATGTGACCAAAATAATTCCTTAAAAATTATAAAAAGGAGCCAAATGAATTTTGCTATCTTAAAAACAATAAAAGTGGAGAGAGATTCAACACCGTAATGCCCCAGAAAAAAAATTGCATAAGCTATGGAAAAAGCTAACTTTTCTAATGAAATTTAGAGAGACCTGAGACAATCTCGCTGAAAGAATTTAAAAAAAAAAAAAAAAAAAAAATTCCCAAAGAAGAAGAGGAAAGGGAGGGAGGGAGGGGGGAGGGAGAGAGAAAGAGAGAGGTTACTTGGCTGGAGGCTTTGCAGGATCTTTAGTGCAAGAAAGGGCAGGTTCCTTGGAAGAATTCTTCATCATCTCATTGAGATCCATAGCGGGTTTTTTGGAAGACTGAATATTGAGCTTGAGATCAATAGTCTCAGAAAAACCTCTCTTCCCATTATTCTTGGCAACCTCACCATCTCCACCACCACCACCGGGAAGACCGAGGCACAGCTCGGTCTCCTTGAGGTTCAAGCAATACTCTTTGCGCTCCACGCTGAGCATGATAATGGACTCTCTCTCTCTCTCTATTCTCTTTGCTTCCAAGTTTTCTCTCTCTACACTTTTCTGTGACTTGAAGGAAAAAAAGAACTTGAGGGGGGAGGTGGGGAGGGAAACGGAGAGGCAATAATATAAGTGGGAAGGAGATGCGTTTGGCTTCTTGCGTTTTATAAATGTGGGCGGGTGTACCGTCCTATCGAGTTTAGACCCATCATGTGTTGACACGTGGAAATGTCACTGCTTTGGTAGAATTTTTACCGTCCTGATAAGTTTTCACACGTGTGATCTAAATTTTCTTATGTGATATCAATTAAAAAAAATGTGTATTTTGCATCTTTTGTATTATCGTGATCCGCTCTTTCTGGTGCCATCGGCTTCGATGGCTTCCCACAAAAAGATTAGGAAAAAACAAATTGACTTTTATCGAAAATTAAAGGATGATTTGGTTAAATTTTAAGTTTTAAAAGAGAATAAATTCTTAAATTTTTGTATTTTTTTCTTTCTTTTTTTGGATATATTCTTTTTCAATTTTTTTTTATTAAATTAGTAATCAAAAGCATTATATAAATTGAGAAAGTAATGCGAAAAGTGACAAAATAACAATATTTGGTGAAGTGAAAACAATTTCTTTTTTTTTTTCTAATTTTGAAAGAATTATGTTGTGTTTTTATTTTTTTTAATAAACCATTGGTTAAATTCATTTCGAGACAGATTGACCTTTTAAGAAGCAAAACCCACATGACGTCTATTTTTATCATATATAAAAGTTGAATTTAAAATTTTATTTAACAGATACCACTATATGGATAGTGGACTAACAGGGCAATGGATATGCGATGTATAATATATATATATATATATACATATATACATATATATAGTTGTTTTTGGGGGGAGAGGGGAAGTAAGCATGGTAATGCATGTGAGGAAGTGATGAAAAGGAAATGCAATGATAGGAGGCAAGATTAGGTTACGGAAAAGGGCATGGTGTAATATGTATGAGAGGATCACCAACAAAACAATTTTGGGGGTCTCATCACCGATTTGGATCTTATGAATACGTTGCCGACATCACAAGAAATTAGGTTATGAATTTTCTCATCAACCCCATCAAACTCTTATCCACAATCATTCCAATTTTATAATTATTATGTCTCCTTTCTTCCGTTTCTGTTCATTGGCCAAAAATAAAAAATAAAAATAAAATGACAGCTCTTATCTTTAAAATCGAAAATTCCTCATCAAGAATGGCTTATGAGGTGAATAACATAAAAAATCAATATTTAAAACAACTTTTTGTAATTTTTATTTTAATCAGAAGTTCAACTATTATTTTTTGCATATTTACACAGACTTTTTTCTTGAAGAGACTGTCATAAGTAATGCCTAAGAAGGGTTCAAATGCTGCTAGCCCCAATTCCCCGATTCCCTTATATATATCAAACATTTTGCAGAAACCTTTTCTAGAGTATTTAACCTTTTTCTATAATTATCATTATCCTTATGCATGGCCATTGTCTTTGTAAAGATGCATGAAACAACATGCTAGTGATCAAACATCAGAGGTCAAGCTAAAGTACGATCATGTCGTCAATGGAAAAAGGTAGCAAGCCATCTTATAGCTCAAAATCCCTTTCTAAGATCATAAGGGGTGTCTCGAAAATGCATAGTAAGATACCTAAAATAAGAGGATCAAAAATTATTGTAAGTTCGTCTTTTCTTTTTTCGGTAATTATAACTGCAAAAATGTAAATTACTGGATAAGATTTAAACTAAATTATTTTTATTTTTATTTTTAATGTTATTTTTATTGTTATGTAGTTCTTTTGTTTAGTTCAAACTGGGATTTTTCCCTAGAGTCAGTACAAGTGGTATTTATCTATTGTTGTCCAGAGCTTTTCAGTATATTGTTCTCTCATCCCGTCACATTGTGGAAACAATAGAAGCCCAGAAGAACAAAAAGGTTAGGCCGCGGAATTTAATCAGAGGCGAGGGAATTTGCAAGCTCAATGCCAAAGTCAGGGTTTAAGGCCTCTATTTACGTTATTGTTACTATGAAGGTAAAATTTAATTGTTAGGTTCAGCATATTTAGAAAATTTATCAATGAATTATAACTCAACTACTATTATTCTTTTCTCCTTAGAGGTCCCAAATTCAAATCCGGTAGAAACACCCGATTGGTAAAAAACTCTTATTCAAATAACTTTTCTGAGATCTCGTATTCGAACCTTTATAGGTGCATGTATTTTCATAGTTTTCATGGTCTCTATGTATTAAAAAAAAAAAAAGGTCTTGAATTTGAAATTCTCTATTGTAATTGAAAATTTAATAATGATAATAGTTTTTAGTAAATAAATTAGCAAAAATAGAAAGAGCATTTGGGTTGATCACTACTCAAAACAAGTTTAGGGGATCAGGAATACCTTCATAAAGATATAAATGAGAATAATGTTCTTTAATTTTCAGAAAACAACTCAATAATCAAAATTTTGCACCCTTTAATACTTTGAGATTTGAGTTGGCCCACAATTAGGAAAATTTTAAATATAATCGCATAAATATAATTCGATAAAATATGTATCTCATCATTATCTTAAAAAGACAAATTCGAAACATAGCAGTGATTTTAATTTATTTAATAATTATATGAAACATATTGCCCCAATTATATAACCCTAAACAGGCTCTGTTAAATTAAAAAATAAATAAACAAATATTGTTGCCGTTGTTATTGTAACTTTATATATTGAGTCATATTATCACAATAATTTTAGCCATGAATTAAGCGTTGAAATAATTGGAACATTTTTAGGCTCGCATGGCATAATTTTTGGTGTTACATAAAATAAAAATTTAGGTAATAAAGAGTAATTTTTGAAAATTCGTAATTGAAACATTGGTGTTACGGTATAAATTTTTTTATTGTAATATTATCTTGTATAAATTATTAATCTTTTTTAATTCATTAATAGTTATAAGTCCAAAACTACATAGAGGACATCTATATAATTACTAATTAATAGAGTCAGCAATCAATATTTAGTTGATTTAGTAGTTGAGCACTAGTATTCTCCGAGTAAAATCTTAAATTCGAGTCATATATATATAGAGAAAATAAAAATCAAGAGAGTTTTGTTTCTTTAAGGATCAAATCCGATTCGAATTGAATTTAATCAAATTCGTTATAATTATCGAATACTTTGATTTATTAAAAAAAAAGTCACTAAATTTTAATTTACTCTCTAAAAAAGCGAACCAAATACATAACTACTAAACTATATGCGGTTATACAAATCTTACTTTTTTATATCTTTTGTGATATTGACTTATCCCACTTAAACTTAGTCCAATTTTTCTTTTCATTAACACTTGCATTAACCAGAGAGCTTTTAAATAGTTAAAGACCTAAAAAATCAATCAATTAATATGTATATTTACAAAAAAAAACTTGTTTTTCAAAAATAGAAAGAGCCCTGCCAGTGCCACTCGCTGTTGACTATTTTTCTTGTTTCCTATCCAAGAAATTACCAAAATAAATAAAATCACCTATCTCTCTCTCTCAAAGGGTTCGTGTTCGAGATCTTTATAAAAAGAAGGGAGAACTATACCAATTGAATTGAATTATAGTTCATCGGCATAAAATCTCCTCTCTCTCTCTCTCTCTCTCTCTCTCTCTCTCTCTCTCTCTCTCTCTCTCTCTCTCTCTCTCTCTCTTTCTCTCTCCTACCAAGGAAGGTGAGAGTTGGAGAGGACATTTTCGGGTAATGTATATACATGTGTGTGCTTTGAACTTTGAAGTCAACCAAAGTTTTATTATTGCATAAAAATTATTAATAATTTCAATAAGGTACATGTACTTTATATAGTTAATATTTAGATAAAGATTGATAGGTTCTTTCCTGGAACCACGGGTGGAGCACATGAACAACTTAGTTTGCAAATATCCTGGATTTTGTGAACCTAAGGATACCAAAGAAAAATCATGTCTTATGGTGTCCCTTGATGCTTCCAAAAATTTATAGAGAAAACATATATGTAGCAATATATTTGCAAAAATGTGGGGATAAATTAGGTGGAATTAAATGTGTAGCAAATATTCTTCTCAAAAGGGGTTATCCTTCCCCTCACAAATATACATTTGTTTTTTTTTTTTTAATTTTACTATCACCGGTATCCAGAATTCTATTTTGACTAATTCGATTCAAGCGTCTACAAGATCCTGTTAAAGAGGGTGACTTTTTTAGTTTAATTTTTTTCATTCCTAAATTTTGAATCCGAAATTTAATTAAAAAATTTAGTATCTCAATTCATTAGATCAACTGTCTGTTGATACAAATATACATTTGTTACAACATTATGAAATATGGCGACCCATAGAGGAGAAATTAAATTTGCAACATTGGAATATGTATTTTTATACGGCCAATTCACCTGCAAAATACATGAACAATCGATCAATTTGTAGAGGTCAATATCACTCATTGTAGCTTTTTAAGGGCATGGTGGTGACTTAGAGACAGGTCACATCCTCAAGGGAGGGAAACATGCCCAACCCTAGCTGTGCCCTTGCCCTGTCAACGTCCCCCAACCCATTTAGGGTTGTTTTTATCTAACCTACCTTCATAATAAGGCTCAGGGCGGGAGAATTATAAAAGAAACCCTCCCCACCACATATCTTCTTTTAGACTTCCCTAAAGAAAAACACTCTCTTTTTACATCTTTTGGGGATTTGGTGGAGTCAATATCATGGATAAATACAAGAAATAGTTTTTAGGCCTTCGAATATCCAAACAACTCCTTATCTAGAAAGGATAGTGACCTTGTGACTTCCACTTCTTCCTCCTCAAATATTACTTTCCTAGAAAGATATTAGGGCAAAAATCATAGAGCTTGGCTCCAAAACTATTAAAGTTAATGGGACAACACTACGTGGAGTTAATTGACATGCCTTATCCCTTTACACTTTGGTACAAGAAGGGCTAGTTGGATCCAGAGAAGAAAATGGAGTTCCGATTTATTTATTTATTATTTGAAAAATAGAAAAGAAAAGATTAAGAAGACAGACCTAATAGTCCACATATAAGTCTTCGTTTGCGGTTCCTTATGTAGTAGATAGATTTGTTATTGCATGTTTGTGCTCACTTTGAGCTTGTGGTTTGTTTGCGTTTTCACACTACTTCATTGCTATACTTATGTGAACACCCGAACAGTGAAAAGTTCTTATTTAAATATTTTCTTCGAAATCTAGTATTTGAACGTTCGTAAATACATATATTGTTGTAATTTTTTTTACCCCTATATAACAAAAAATAAATTACAAAATATGTATGAGTTTTTTAAAGGTAAAGTAAGAAAAATAAGGTATATGGTACTCCAAATTTTTAAGTTTTTTATTATATCATATATTTAACAAAAGTTTTAAAATTTGATCCCTTGAAAAAATTTTCATAAACCACCGTGGCCATGGCGATTTAAGAGAGAATTGTACAATTCTGAAAACGTGTGTGGAGCATAGGAGTAATATTTGTTATATTACTTGTGCCAGAAATTCATATCTAAATAATTTCTGTCTTGTTGGGTCACCATCCAAACATATAGATTCGTTTGGACCTAAAAACAAGTTTTTTTCACCAAAATTTTTTGGCTTTAAGTCCTTCTTTCTTAGGGTGGGACATTTTTTATATCTTAAAAAAATAAAAATAAAAATAAAAAAGTAAAAACCTTTTTACAAGCATATGCAAAGAAATGGGACATGTCAAAGGTCAAGTTCCATCATGCGGATGGATGCCATCTGCATTCACTAGTGAGAGCCTTTCGGTGCATTTATAAATGCATTGCCGATCCCAAATTTGAATAAAAAATGAGAGTTTTAATAGATTAATAGTTATCGTAAAATTTTTGTAAATACAAAAATAAGATCAACATATAACATGAACTCTTCATTATAATTTTAAAAATTGAAATTAATAAACTTTAATAGACAAATAACATTTAAAACCATGCATATAAAAGTTCTGTCCTAAAATTTTAAAGGGTAATTGTGATCTGTTCCACCGGTCTTCACCCCACACAACGTTAATATTTCGTGTATGATCACAAATTTTGAACTTACTTCTTGTAATAGTATATAAATTAGATATCATACAAATTTATCTCAGATGTCTAAGACGTGTCTATTTTGGTAATCTTAAGCTAATCAGATATTTATCGTTTGATCGATACCTAGCTAGTATTTAAATCAAATATTTTATATCAAATAGTAACTCTAATAGTATTCAAAAAGTTATTACGTGGTCACCATTCTTATTATTAAAAAAAAAAATCAAAATTTGGTTAATCCCTAGATTATTAGGAGTAATCTTTGGATAATGTGGGTGGGGACATACATAGGCAATTTATGAGAATCTTTACCACGATAATAATATTCTGTGTGTTGGTTGAAGGAGGGACAATGGATCCCCATGGTGGGGGCTGACCAGAGCACTCATTGCTTGGAATGTCTAAGATTTAAAATTTTAATTACCCTGATCACTGTGCCCTTTATTGATTAATTATTCTCTTAAATCAATGTACCATCTTCATTTCTTGGATTTTTAAACCCTTTGATTTTTTTTTTCTTGGTTTACCTTTCTTGGCTCAAGCCAAGAATGAAAATCTCATATGATCTACGGACCATAATCGTATATAGATAATTTTGTTATATCTTAATATTTTTATTTTAACTCATCACAAAAACAGGATTATAGAGTTTGTATTATCTAAATAGATCATTTTAAATAGATTCAAACTTATATAATAGTTTATAATATATAATTATTCATAGGCGTAACGTTGGATTAAATATCTAATACTTTGTAGTCTATTAATATTTTGAGAAAAATCATGTAAATAATTATTTATTTGTATATGAAAAGGGTAAATATAAAATAATGAAATATTAGTGAATATATTTTAGTTAGTTTACAAGTTAAAACAAAAAAGTTTATAAGATGCACAATAGAAGTTGGGGTAGAATTATTTTTTTAAAAAAAATAATTTATAAATTATAAATATCTTATTTTTTGAGTTTATAAATTATTTTTAAAAAAGAATTATTAAACAAATTTTTGTAAGATTAATTAAGATGGTTTAGAGATTATAGTATAGCCAAACACCTCCTAATACCTGATACTAAATTTCTGGTGATGTAGGCTTGTTTCAAGATTTTCATTAAAGGACACTTCCTCTAGTAGAAAAGGTAGGAGATAATGATCAATATTTTCATAAAGGCAGACGTTAAGAGGGGCCATTATCTAATTTTATGTCTGATTAAGGAAAAACAAATCCACAAAGTACCAAGATTGTATTGTCAAAGTGGGTTTTTAAAGTTAAAATTTGTAACCCACTTTCTTGGATTTGATCCAAAATCTTTTTATCTATATTTATTACTAAATAATGATGAAAAATTATATATGATCACTGTCCAAAAATTGTAAATCATGATTAATTTTGGTATTCCTTCGACATTTCTAACTCTTAACAAAACTCTCATGATATCTATCTTTATTATATATAAAATTTGAATTTGATATTTTATTTAAATTGTATCGGTATTTAGTTATTGGACGAGCTAAATTTTGATAAAAAGCACTTGCTCTCGTAGAAGAAAAGGTAGGAGATGATCAATATTGTCATAAAGGCAGACATTACGAGGGACCATTATCTAATTTTATGTCTCATTAAGGAAAAACAATCTATAAAGTCCCGGTCAAAGTGGGTTTTTAAAGTTAAAATTTGTGATCCACTTTCTTGGATTTGGTTTTTGTCCTCTAACCCAAAATTTTTTTATCTTTATTTATTTATTTTTATAAACTACTGATTTCTAATAATTATATTGATCCGATTTAATCTGATTTAAGTCGAATTGAATTGTAAAACTTTTTTTATATTTTTTTCATTATATATAAAATTTGAATTCGAGACCTTATTTAAAAGTATCGGTGTTTGATTAGTTTATCAAAGTGTTGGTATCTATATTTATCGCTAAATAATGATAAAAAGTTATATACAATCACTGTCCAAAAGTATAAGTTATGGTTGATATTGGTGTTTGATCTAGATTTCTAATTATTATCGAAAGACTAAAAAGCCAACAGAAAACCAAGTAATACTGATTTTACCCCTTGGGAGTTGAATTTTTTGCCAAGTAATACACAAAAATGTGAATACAATTGTCCACAAAAGGCCTCATGGTTGGTTCTTGTCCTTTCATTGGGCCACCAAGCCCACTGTCACAGTATTCTTGATTCACCGCAATCCAGTATTCAGAGATTTACTCTGATTAATTTTGATTAAACTGTTATCAGATTTCCATCAGAAGAAAACTCTATCGACATCATTTTTATCATTATCAAGACTCGAATTCCGATTTTTAATATAAGGTATTAATATTTTTCTTACCGGAGCAATGAAGCGTTAGTTCTAAGATTTATTTACGACAATGCCTCTGCCCTGCAAAATATTAAAATACACGGTCGTTCTGTCTGTTTGGTGTCTTTTTTTTAACACTGTTTCTCATGATATGGACTAGAACCACCATGTTTGTCTGAATATATAAATAGCTTCTTTTTTTTTTAGAATGTGATAGGGGTGATTTTTAGTGAGAATGATTAGAGAGAATTAGAATCGTTAATTATTAGAGAGAGAGAGAGAGAGAGAGAGAGAGAGAGGGAGAGAGAGAGATTGGCCCAAATAGTTATACAAAGGCTAAGATTTTAATCGATAACAAGTTAGCCTTGGGTAGGCATAAACAAAAGGATTCAATTTAATTTACCATGACTAAGGTAAACATGACCTTTGGCAGCTTTCACCTGGCTTGCCCGGATTCAAACTAAAAAACCCATTAACATGGTGAGGGTGAACACAACATTGGGTCAGGGTCCCACCCATCTGCAACAACTGGATTTTTTGGGCACATGATACGGAGGTTTGGGCAACACAATCAGGCAAAATGAGGCAACCAGATATTATGTGTGGCCGCGTGGGATTCCAAAATCGTACATACACGCTCACGCATGGCTTGGGTCCCAATCTTTTCATCAACAGTTTCAAAAACACCACACGTGTACGCCTGATATGACGCTTCCTATCATCTGAAATTTCCTATTTATTGTTCATTTTAGGTCATAAT
This sequence comes from Dillenia suffruticosa, assembly GCA_033439265.1. NCBI lineage: Eukaryota > Viridiplantae > Streptophyta > Magnoliopsida > Dilleniales > Dilleniaceae > Dillenia > Dillenia suffruticosa. The sequence continues at coordinate 17,883,474 of JAVTVX010000001.1, forward strand.
AATTGGGCAAATATCAAATCATGCAAAATCCATTTGGGTTAGGTAACTTAAATCCGCAGGCCCATTCAAGGAAAAAAATTGAAATTAAAACTATCTTCTACATAGTATTTTTAATATATTCTTTTAAAAATAATTGTTTTGACTTTTAAACGGCAAGATGTATGGCCGCGTTCACGAGTGAAAAGTGAAAATATTGAGCCACGTACATGAAAGTTGATAAAGTAATGGTCTTCCCAAAATTCAGATTTTAGTTTGAAATACCATTCCAACTCACTGAGAATAATAATTGAAATAAAACCCCAAGACCAAAAGCATGCTCTACTAGTTTTTACAGACTTCTACCTAGAAGTTTGAACTGTCTGCCTGTGGTAATGACGGGAGGGCACAGAGGTGGGTAGGCGAGTTAGTATGTCTCTTGGAAAAAAAGAAAAAAAAAAAAAAGATTCAGTCCAATGTACAGGGAGAGAGAGAGAGATTGTTAATGTAAAGGGGTACGCAAAAGATGGTGGAACCAACCCTCTGTCCATAAAAATATGTGGTCCAAGTCCAAGCCAAAGAATGTGACTTAGATTAGATGAGTAAGGTTCACAAAGACAATACCCACGGAATTTAATGCCTTGGAAAAGTAGACTCTCTCTCTCTCTCTCTCTCTCTCTCTGTGCTTTGAGAGCGTGTTTCATTAGTTGGTTCCTTGTGTGTGGGTGTTTATATGTCTCTCTGAGCTAGCTTGGACCTGGCATTTTTGTCTAGGGCGCTTGAGTGCCTTACGTAACATCTCAGCAAGTACCCAATTTTTTGTCCTATGATTCTCTCACACTCCTTCTAACTTTAGTCCAAAATTAGGGTGTAATTCATTTATTCTTTTATGGGTACAATTTAAAATGTTGCTACAGATTTATTGCAAAGAAAAAAAAAAAAGGAATTTGCACCGCCATGATTAAAAGTCTTACAAGGTAGTCACAATAACAAAACCCGCATAACTTTTCATTATTCACAAGAGATATACCATTATTGATTTTTTTTAGGTGTTACCCAAAATATCACTTATCTCAATTTTAAAAATTAATGAATCTTAAACTTCAAGATTAACCCAAATCCGAAATTTAATCTTTCTAAATACAGGTTGGTGTGATATAATCATAATATTTCCCTTTCAAGCATAGGATAATGTTATATAATATTTCATATTGAGATGTACAGGCAATCTACTTATTTCATAATTTTGGACAACAAATGCTCAGTTTAAGAGCACGAGAAAGGATTGTCTGCATTTGGTAACTTAGGAAGTCCATCAGCCTAACCCCAGTAGGACATTTTCTTCCCCTTTTTTACATAAAACTTTTAGCTACCTTAGTCTCAAAATCATCAATCTACTGCAACTCTTCTTTATTCAGATTTGAGACCGACAATATTAAAAAGATATATACATTTTAAGATTAAATACATGCAAACTTTTCTTTTTTTTTACATGTAAAATTAAAATTTGGCATGGCCCTACCAACACCCTTAAAAAAATCAGGTGATTCACATTACATGGACAAGGTCAATGGTGATAACTTGAAAATCTTTTGAGGAAAGGTCTCTTAGAAAACTAGACTTTACCTTTTTTTATTACAGCCCTTTCAGTTGCAGAGTGTCACTTGGACAATTCAAAGCTTCAATAGAGACAGCAATGGAAATGTTTAACTCTATCTTTATTTTCTTTAAAACCATGACCAGAAATGTTGATTCACAACAAGAATGTCTGTTCCTGTCCTTATTTATTAGCTACAATTGACAGTCACCTACAAAATGAAACCCTGATCGGATCAGTCTTCTTGTATCTAACATAGCAGAGAGTGGTGCCAAAAGAGTCCATGTAGCAAAGTTTTTGGATCTAGAATCGGTTTCAGACTCCATTGATGAGTCATTTCATGCTCAAACCTGAAAAATATATGGACAGAAACCTGTGAGGGGGCCAAAACTTTAATATTTCAGTAGTTATGCATCACTTTCTCATTGAAAGTAGATTCCAGCAAATGACCAAACTCTTCGAAGCTCAAGAACCACAAGTGTTAGCTTTCAGTGACCAAGATACATGAATAATTTTATACCACAGGTTCATGACTCTCTCTCTCTCTCTCTCTCTCTCTCTCTCTCTCTCTCTCTCTCCTCTCCCTCCCTCCCTCCCTCTCCCTCCCTCTCACTCTCTCTCCCTTGCAGGTACATCAGACATTATTGGTCAAGCACATTTTGTTTGAGAAACAATTCTAGGCCTTTGATCGTATCTATGTTACCTATCATAACATGTAGTGCCTGATGTATAAGGACTGCACTGCCGACACTGAAGGTTATGAAGAAGTTCCAGCATTTCATCTACAGTTGTTGGAATCATTTAAATAGACAGCTATAGCTTTAAATTGCAAAAAATCAAGAAATTGATCCATAACTCTTATAATGACTAGGATCTTACTCAAAGGGGGTCAATATATCATGTATGAAATAGGAGAGTTTCACTAAAGATGAAATTCTATAGATGAAGTTTCATGGTCGACCCATACTTCTCAAATGACCACAATGTTAGTCTGGTATGAAGGGAGAGAATTAATCTTACTCTTTCCTCTTCCCTTCTCCCCAAAGCTTTTACGGCAACATGTTACATACCAATGTGTTATTTAGAGCATACATGATTGGTCAAGCTTTGACTTATCAAATGGCTTTCCTAGCTTTCTCTGTTAAAAGGTACTGAAGGTAAAAACCATAAGACTACATTGGAATTGTCATGGAAGGAAGTTGGTAATGCCTGTGGTGGTTTATTGACAAGTATCCATGTGCTTCAAAGGCCAGAGAGAATGTCCTGTCTGCTCTTCGGGAGATCTTAATCAGAAAACGTCCCCCACTGTCATTTTGCTTCCTGTTAGATATTGCTGAAGTGGGGATAAAGTTGGCAAATGCAGTGTTAGGTAGAGCATCTCAGGTTTATATCCAGCAAATGCTAGCTATTTGAATGGAACTATGAAAGTCTAAAGTTGATGCAACTAGCTAGGTCGGCAATAGAGTCTTTTACCGACCAAATCAAACATGGTACAAAACAATCAACCAAATTTAATCCTAAAATTTTCGCTGCCATCTTAAATATATCATGTATGAAATAGATAAGTTTCATACAACAACAACGACGACAAATTGAACTTTTAATCCTAATGTTTGGGATCGGTCATTTGAGAAACAAATTCTATAATTGAAGTTTCATAGTCAGTTGTAATGACAGATGATTTTACTCAAAAGGGCTAATCAGGTTATACACAAAGATGTGTGTCAAGTGAGGAATAAAAGACATCCTTACGTGCGAACTCTTACAATTCTTTGATCAAAATGTGAGCAAGTTACATGATTTCTTTTCGCTAGATGATACAGAGAGGGGCAAAACTTCAAGATCAGATTGTGTCAAGATTACGAATATTTGGGTAATATATTTGAGACAAATCTCTCAGTCATACATGTGATTCTTTTATCGGAAGGGCAAGAGAAAATGACTATCATCTAACTCAGGTTGCTACGAGACTACGAATATCTTTAGTATAATCATATTAAACAAGCAAAAGTAGACTTCCTAGAGAAAAACAAAGCTTAAAATGCAAGAATTATCAAACATGCGAAAATAATTACAAATTTCCAAAACAAACTTGAAGGACAACAAATCCACATCCCACAAATTCTTGATTCTTTGCACAAACTAAATCTCAAAGGGTCAAGGATAAAAATAAATAAACTTTCTCTTCACTAATAGTTGTGGGGAGCAAAGAGCAAAGCACAAGTCTATTTTATATATGCATCACTATTCCACGTTTTGAAGACTCTCCATGTATTGTTGTCTCCTAATATGGCCAAGTAGAATAATAGAAATCCCAAGATAAAAGAAAGAAAATGAAGGAAAAAATGAACAGTTACCTCAGAATACAGATATTAAATAAACATAATTGCTCTTTGACGGGCCTGAAATGGATGGACCCAGTTCCATAAACTAGGCTGTGAATTGTCAAATAAAGTATGTGATGGATTAGATAGTTCATTCAGACCGTTGGACAAGACTGGACTTGATCAAGTCAGCCATTTGTGCCGGACATTTTCATTATATTGCACCTGGAGATGTCGCTGCAATGGTAATAAAAATTTGGACATATTAATACAGGTATACGTGCCATTGAGATAAATGTTACAAGTTAAACACAAATACAGAAGAGCGACCAGAGTCTCATGCACTAAACTATTTTTGGCGCATCTTAGGCAGATAATGCACTGGTATAGAATGCATAGAACGCGTTAATGAAAGCAAACTTTAACAGCCAACAGAGATGGCTCACTAGAAGAAGCTAATATGGTTAGATTACTATAAAACTTTAACTACCAACAATAAGATGTACTTCGAGGATTTGAATTAAGGGAAGGAAAAAAAAAACCATTTACCCTGACAAGGGTTGACATAATACCTCCAATTTCAATCATTTGTAGGTCAAAATGTTGTTTATAGAATTCCACGCAACTCTCCATTTGACCCATCATCAAATTTTTAATTTGCTGGCTTATATATCAACCTATGATTTGTAAGATGTATGACATTAGCAACATATAATATAATTTTGATCAGTAAAACACATAACAATATTTTGATCAATACATTTTCATGGTAGAATCTTTCTTCCTACATATACAACAATATATATATAAGAATGAGAGAGAGAGAGAGAGAGAGGAATGCATTTCAATATGCTCCTTGTTTGGTATTTGCTTATTGCTAAATAATAAAAGAGGTTATGGTTAGGTAGAACAACTTTCATGGCTCGTTCCTACCTAAAGAAAATAAGAAAAACAGAGTTGCTTGAATGACTGAATTCGAAATGTATTTTTGGCTACCAAAGTGAGAATTTGACATTCTCTCGACGATTAAATTCCGTAATAAACTTCATTATTAGAAAAATTAAAATTAAGAAAAATCTTTAAAAAAGGGACTGGGTCAGGGGCTGATCATATACACATGACAACCCACATGAAATCTGCCCCACAATCTATTAGCCATGAGAGGGGGAGAGAGAGAGAGAGAGAGAGAGGATTAAAAAAAAAAAAAAAGACCGGCAAACATATAGTCCCCACATGGCCATGCCCTACCCATACCCAACACCAATGTGGACACACCAATCACATGGGTTTATGCTCCCCGAAACCTACCCCTCTTGATCCAACGCTCCTGATTTCTCTCCCTCATAGCCAAAAATAAGTAAATTGATGAATAAAAATCTCTTCCATATGGGCGGCTGAGCTTGTCTTCCTTTTGTCCCCTAAATGTGAGGGCAACCTTGCCTCAAAGTTGCTGCCTATGCTACGGACAGCTTAGCTTGCCTTTGTCCATAATTCATGCATTCAAACAGCCCCCCACTCCATAAACTAAAGTCTCTTCTTTGTTTAAAAACAGTCACACTTCGCATAAATTTGCATGACAACCTTCACCTTCCTCCCCTACTCCAAATAAAACTTATTCATCGCTTCTCTCTATATACCACTTCATCAACACCCAAGAAGAAGAATAGGTAGAAGAAAACATTTACAATACTTCTGAACAACATTTGGAGCTTATCAGAAGTTGGATTTGACAATTTGGGACAATCATATTTTTAATCATACCAGAAAATGGAGAACATGAGTCCTTACAAGAGCGAGCTCAACCTCAAGGATACAGAGCTGAGGTTGGGATTGCCAGGGACTGATGAATCAGAAAAGGAAGCAGTTATTGGTGTAAGGAACAACAAGAGGGCCTTGTCTGTCACAAGTGAGGAGTCTAGGAATGAAGGTGGCTCGGACAAAGGACATGGTGACAGTGAAGCTGTTCCTGCCACAAAGTAAGTGTCGTACATTCATTAGCCAGATAAGTTGAGAAGCTTTGTGAAAAGTTTAACAGACTGACCTATTTTGATGTTTTTGTGAAATGATAGAGCACAAATTGTGGGGTGGCCACCAATTAGATCCTACCGGAAGAACAGCTTCCAACGAAAGAAGAATGAGTCTGAAGCTTCTGGGATGTATGTAAAAGTGAGCATGGATGGAGCTCCTTATCTAAGGAAGATTGATCTTAAGGTCTACAAAGGCTACCCAGAGCTCCTCAAGGCTTTAGAGAACATGTTCAAGTTGACCATAGGTAAGATCAGAGACAACTCTCAATTTTACAATGTGGTGATGTCCATGAAAATGGGGATTCTGATCATACTATATACAATTGATTTTTCAGGTGAGTACTCCGAGAGAGAAGGATACAAAGGTTCGGAATATGAACCTGCTTATGAAGACAAAGATGGTGATTGGATGTTGGTTGGAGATGTGCCATGGGAGTAAGTATCTTTCTCCCTCCCTCTCTCCCCTATTGAAACTTGTTTTGGTTTTTGATAAACTCATAAGCCCATCTATTCTTGTTGCAGAATGTTCGTGTCCTCCTGCAAGAGACTAAGAATAATGAAAGTATCAGAGGGTAATGGCTTGGGTTGTGCTGTTTAATTAGAAAAAGCCAAGCACATAGGAAGAGAAGAAAAAGGAAAGGGACGTATGTTGCAAGGGAAGGTTTTTCGGCCTGGGTTCTCGAAGATATTTCATTTCTCTGGAGTCTAGAGTAGGATTGCTTGCAATGCTAAAGCAACAAAGTGAAAAAACCATAGTGATATTACAGTTTCTCTTACCCTAAGGCATGATCATCCATGGTTATCAAAAGAGTCTCTGTATATTCTTCTCTGTACTCATCAATCTGAAGCCGACGGAGAGACCTTTGGTTCAAACTGAACGTATAGACGACAAACTATGTATGCTCGTCCAGTTTTGTTTGTGTTTATATTAAATTTAGTATTTGCATACAGAGGTGTAAATATGTTTTCTTATGTTCTATGATCAAATGTACATGCGGATTCTGTTCCTCATTTGTACAATTTTGATAAATCCTTGAGAGTGATGACATATCATTATTGTGATCCTAAACATAATTCCAAAAATACAATCCATCAATGATCCTATAAATCCTGAATCATATGCCACATGCTTGTTTTTGCCATCCACAACCTAAAAGGCATCAAAGAACCTAACCATGGAGCTTCACTCCAAAACTTGTTTTTGTATCTTTGTATGAAAACCTCTCAAATACTTAGAACTTTAATTTGCTAGGCCTTTAATTTGACCTCGGCTCACAATGAGTAGTTGAAACCCTATTTATAATCGGAGAATACTAAGATCTCTTTCACAAATATGTAACAATTTTAAACAGTAGATTCAGCAGCAGAAAGCAAGGGAGGAGAAGGATATGAAACATAAGATCTTTTAAATCAATTAAGTTCAATTTTCTTCAATTCAGTTCAAGAGACTTGCCTCAAAACATAAGAGAAAGAAGCATACAGTTTCATCATCAGTTTGGTCCTATAGTTAGGCCAGAGGTAAGATCGTCAAAATTTAGGTATTGGTCTAACCGTATCTGAATCAATGAAACAACATCAGTAAATCAGTCTCTGAAGATTCCTAAAATTTTTCTTAGTCGAAAGTTGAGGATATCCCAAATGATGCAAAGGTGAGCAAAGCAATTACAATTTCTAATATTGGAAGAGGAAAATCTTTAACTGATTTTAGTTAAAGTTCAGTTCAATATTGGATCATATAAGGATTTCAAGCCTGCTGTGCCCACAGAAACCTTTTACCTATTCCACTGCTGGATGTGCCCTTTTTAACCATTCAGGGAACTATCTCCTTGAAAGTATGCTAATCAATGGTCTTTCAAATTCACAAAAATTCAGCTTTTAGTATCATTCAAGTTTTAGCCTAATGTTTTGGAAGAAGACTACCAGTATAAGGAAAGAACAGGTTTAATTTTTTCTGGTATGATAATGGAGAAATGCCTATGCCACATGGGGTGTGTGTGTGTGTGTGCGTGAGACAGAGGGAGAGAGAAAGAGGTAGGTCATGGTCAACAGTCAGAAGTGGCAAACAAACACCACAGCTCATGTCCAAAAGTCAGCAGAGACATGGTCAATGGTCCGTAGTGGCAAGCAACGAGGGGGGTGGGGAGGCTTTCAATCGTAGGAAACAGTCACTAGAGGTCTGTCATAAAATTTTGATTAAGAGTGTCTCCCCTCTAGGAGAGAGACTCCAATTCTTTACGGCAAACAAATCTCGAGAATCAAGTTTGGCGATTTATTCACTTGGTAGTCCTCAAGGCCAACAGGAAGAAAAAGTACTATTACTTTGGTAGTCTTATTCTTAAAAAAATGCTCTTAGGATTCCATTAGCCACTACCTTTTCTTAACCATAGTGTCAGCTATTCCATGGTTACAAAAAGATCATTTAAAATAAACTTTGGAATAAGAAAATCTAATCGAGGGATTCGAAGATTTTTGGGGCGTCGTGTGAGGATTTTGTTTTGATTAATTTTGTATGAGTAAAAGGAGATCAGTTGGGAGCCCAATGGCCTAAAGCAGATGAATGTGACCTTATTGGATTGAATTTTCTAATGAAATTTGTTAATATCAATGTCATCTACTAATAGTACTTCTTTTCTTCATTAACATTCACTTTTTCCTTTGCTACTGCTAAATGTGTTTTCCTTGGACAAAGAAGTTCAAATAATCCAATACAGGTTCACTGAACCAAAGTCAGTAAACAGAGGCCAGTTTGGCTTCTTTGAACTTGTGAAGAACAAATAATAACACAAAAAGATGTGAAGATAAAATTAGCAAGTTGCACCCCAAAATGCCTTTTTTTTTTTTCTAGTTCAATCTCTGTCTAGCAAGAATACACACATTACGGATGAACCTAGAAATATTATTCAATACAGTAGACGTAGTAATTGTGATTAAAAAATTTTAAAATAAAAATATGTGTAATTTTTTTCATATTCATCGAGTCTTTTGTACCGATACTTATCACTAAAATGATCGATAGTTAAAAAGAAATCAATATATAGGCATTTGACATAAAATTATTAAAAATCAAAAAAACAATTATCTCTATTTATATAATATACTCTTTGACATAAATTACTTTATAATTTGAATTGGGCAATTTGTGTCTATTGGAAATTATTCCCCAACCCACTTATCTTCACCTATAGAGTTTTTTTTTTTTCTTTTTTGTTCGTTTTTCTTTTTATTTCTTTTTTTTCCACTTGAAAAGGGTGTTAGCACCATAATCCAAACCACCTACAATTTGTGCAAAGCAATGTAGAGATTGAAATGCATAACAATTGGTTGCCATTATCAGAACTTAGCATGCTTATATTCCACTATATAGATAAAATAAGCATACACTGCAAAATAATATGTCCATTTATATTTGATAGATACCCCTAGTATTTGAGATTATCTTTTGGGGAAGTACTTGTGAAGAGTAAAGAAAAGAATACAATATTATGAAAGATACGACGTATCAAAGTAACAGCTCAAAGAAACCAATTTTCCAAACTAGTTAGTCTCACAAAATCCATGACTCTGCCATAGTGATGAGGACATGGTGTTTGTCTTTAAGGTTGCTGATATTTTGACTCCAGACAAGTAGAATCAATCAGAAGGTACAAAAAAGGGGAACTCCAAAACAATACTACAGCTAACGTATTTCTGCAGAAGTCAAATTATAACCCAAAAAAAATCAGAGATATAGGCTAAGCAGGGAAACGATCACAACTCATAAGAGGTGGGACTTGTGATCTAGGTGGACACTAGGAAGGCTCAAAATCAGAACATAAAAAGGAAGTATCAGCATGAACAAAAATATTGCCTGTCAACCAAATCTCAATAATGATTGCAAACCAAGTTTTGAGCATATAACTTACAGATGACACCCAAGGTTCGCCCGATTCAAACATAACCTATGAAAAGAGAGGGAAGAGAAATCAGAAAAAAAGATAAGAATCATGAAAATGCTCAAACATTCCCATGAAACTTTGATACGTCAACAAAGAAACTTGTTCGATATTGCAACAAAGAGTTGATTATTTGAAGAACTTGGAAGTACTTTTAAAACAAATAATACAGTTCCACAACTCCTCGCCATATTATGTCATAAAGATAGAATGGTGTCCACTGACCACTTTAAAGGAAATCTTTTGTAAAGATTTATGGGTGACTCTTCAGGCCAAAATGCCATTAATTCTCATTCCGATATCAATCCTCACATTGTGTTGCGACTCGTGAGTGTGAAGTTAACCAGCGTCAATTTTTCCTCTTTGGGATCTCAAAAAAAGTATATGAAACTAAAAATATAATTACAGCTTCCCTCAACGAGAACCACACTTTGTTCTCCCCCAAATGATTACATTCACTTTAGCTTTAGCTAGATAGCTTCTCCTCCCTTGAACATCCACAAAAGTATTGAGCTAGAGAATATAGCTACCATAATTGCTTGATAGCTCAGCTCTACTGTTTTATTTATTTTCACATAGCGCTAAACTGTAACTGCAGGCTGAAAGCAAAGTCCCCTTACACCTTCGACCCAAACTAGATGCAATGAACACACTGATAGGACCATTATGAGCATGTCCAAAGAGTACAATGCCGTCAAGAAGGCCAACTACACATTTTATAAATTTCGAACCAGTTGTAAGAACAGTCTACCCTCATCAAGGCCATCCTTAATAGAATAGCTTGAAACCCCAACCAATGCCACTCTATGAGGCTTTCAACGAAGAAAGAAATAGCCTCTCCGCTAGACCTGCCATTTGCACAAGCCGCAAACATAGTGCCATCACAAAGAAAATGTTACGATTATCCATTCTGAACAATTGAAAGCCCTTCTTTAAGCTCCAAACTTCATGCACATCTGTGGAAACTTCACGCCAAATGCAAGTTCTAAGAACGAAGACAATTTAAAAACTCACCGCAATCATGAGGAGATGATTACCCAAATCAAAACCTCTTCTGGTTTAATGCTCAGCAGATTTGTATCATAACATCTCAATAAATCATACCGCATTCTTCTCAGGTACCCACTTACATAAAAATCTCCCTCCATGATCATGACCAATGAAGAAACCCACGCTCACTAATGAAAACTAGTCTATGTCTAAGATCAAAACTTGCCCAGAAAAGTCTCACATCTGATATTAATGCCTAAAAAGAGCAACCTTTGTTTCATTTAAAATATTTAATACACCCATCAAATAATTTCTCTAGAATCTCCTTGTGTCCAAGAACAGTCCTAAAATTATTGAATTGACAACATTCCACAAATACCTCGTCAGCAACCTCAACAGCCCGAAGCAAGTCGGCACAGCGATCTTTATTGATTGTTGATTCTGATGCGCTTACTTGGACTAAATCTAGCATCCAGAATAGATCGAATTTCGGAGATCTCAAACTTTGAGTTTGATAGGCTTTGCCCGCCTTTTGACGAACGTTACGAAACGGACTGCTCTTTTTGAATCTCGTCGAAACTTGTAATCTGAACCGTTTTGAGACCCAACTGCTCGGTTTCTCTTATCGCTGTAGTTCTTTACAAACATTACTAAATAGGCTGCACAAGGGCCCCTATTGCTACTAGGTGAAAGACTAAAAGGATTAAGCTATAATAAACAGATATAAGGCATCAGTAAAACCAGGAAACCATATTGAAGATAGAACGAGGAAAGGTCAATGCATGCAAATAGCTATTTTGCATGGACACCTCTTAAAAACAGGGCGTACCACGTCATGTTCATCTCGGACACTTAGATACAATAGTCTAAATCTTTTTATAACTTTGTTCACAATGCCATTGTCATGTCACATCTTGTGTCAGTGTCCGTACTCTATAGGTAAATGGAGAAAGGGAAGTTTGATAGGTTAGGCAAAAAACCTGGTGAATTCTATCATTTTTAAAGGATGATCTGGGTGATCCACACGAACCATTTGCACCAGTTTCTCTAGCCGAATCACCTCTTATATGAATTCTCAAGTTTAAACTACCAGGAAGACTGCTGGATTCAACATGTGACGACCCACCCCTTAGCAGGGAAGAATAAATATGCATAATACGGAAGCCAGAAAGACATTTAAAATACGACGTCTGGACTCGCGACAGTCGCACTCCCCGTGTGTGATAACACGAAAGGAGATTTAAATAAAAAGGAAATCATTTCCTTAATCTTTCAAATGAAAAATCTGCCATTTTTATTTATTTTTAATTTTTTTTTAAAGTTAATTGGGGTCTTACACAACATCATGCCCTTCATCACCTGAGACTGACGTCTCAAAGTGCACTTCCAATTCTTCATCATAATCAGAATCCTCTCTATCAGATCTTGGACCTTCTGGTGAAACGTAGCTATTTACATCTGACTGGTAGAGTATGTCAGTCAATGATAGTACCCTTCCAGATCGAGAATCGGGTTTTGGTCCACCATTATTCGTCTTATTGAGCTTTTCAACTTCAACTATCAAAGCACCAAAGAGCCAAGATGTGCATCATATTAAGAATACCATGATAAAAGTAATATCTTAATCTGGAAACAGGATTAATCAATACCACTTCAGAGAAATTGAATACACAAAATAAGGCACATACAAAAACTCAGGCACATAATGGCAAGCACATCATAGAAATCTTCTTCTCAGACTTAAGTTGAAGTAGATGTAGTTTGTGGGAGAAGCTTCAGAAAACAATGATACACAAGGTTAGTTTGGCATAATCTTATAATTTGCATCAATTATTCCATGGAGAATTCGGTAATGAGTTCTTCTATTACCCAAGTGCAGACTCTTGTAACTGGGATAGCATATTGAATAAGCAAAGTATACAAGTACAGACTTGCATTTGCAGCTACAATGCTATATATTAGGAAGCAAATGAACATACTGCAGTGAAGTGCAAGGACCAATATGATTGATTCCAACTTGAGATATTAAAGTTACACTTAACGGTTTGTCTTATAATTAGGCACAAAACGTATAATGATTTATTCTTTATCAATAGAAAAAACATGAAAAGAATACAACTATAGAATGATGCTTCTTCTTCAAATTGCATCAATTAAATTGCAAATCAATTTGATTCTAAGCATCCAAAAAGAATGACCTGCTGACAGCAATCAGCAGTGTTCATTTAGACAAAAAATTCTAGAGCAAAAACTCACCCGATAGTGGCACCAACTCCCATGTCGTTATTGGGAATGCATTCGAGTATACAGTATAACTTTTCTACTCTACTATGTCACAAGAAATAGGATAACAATGGATAAGAAATCAAATGAAATCAGCCATACATGTTCACTTTGGAATAACATGTTCCAGAAAGGAAAGTGGGCAAACCCAAGCTCACTCAAACATTTTCTCCTCTTGTGGTTTAGGGATTTGGATTGACCAACAATGCACAAATTTGTGGTAACGTAATTTTTGTCAGAAATTTGGTGTGTCTGGATAGAGAGAATTGCAAAGATATTCATAAAGCAATCTCTTGTTCTTGATCTTTAGTGGGATAAGATTGTTTGCTTAGCATCTCTGAGGTCCTCAGCTGGTGGTGAATTTTTTACAGTATACTCTTTGCAACAGTTCAACATAATTAGAGAGCTCTTTATATTTTTTCTAACTATATGTTTCTTGGTTTGTTTGGGAAGATATCTTACTCTCCCAACATTTCTTTAATAACACTTTCCCAAAGCATGTGAGTTGAATAGTGAGATACTCTATCCCTTAATAAAAAATCTTGAATTCGAGACCTAAAATTGATAAAAAAAGATTTGAAAGAGTCAATCCCTAAAATAGGCCCTACAGTACTCAAACCAGATTAATCGAATAAAACCCAGATATCGGTGATAAAAATAAAAAAAAAAATAGTCTAGATTATGTTTCTTTTTTTTTTTTCCCCTAGCTATGATAAAAATTTGAGATACTCTATCTATAAATATGTCCGACATATATAATAACTTACAAATGTTTTTTTTAAACAAAAACCCATTATACTTACATTCACAAGCTCCCAAAAGTAATAATCAAGATTTACGCATCGGACACAAATTTAAATTATACATGTTTTGATGACTCTTGCTTGCAGAAACATTGATCGAATCGGAGTTGGGTGCCCCGCCAGATGCTCGGTGGTGTGTTAGTCCGGATAATTTTCCAAAAAAATAACCTAATAATCTCAAAAAATAATATCTAAATTGGTTTGAAAATATTATCCATAACTAAAACAAGTAGAGAATATCATAATTGCATTTTAATATCTCCTAATTAAAATTGCATAGAATCATTGTTTTGGTAATACAATATTATGGAAATTCTTAAAAAGTAACCAAAAAAAAAAACATTACCTAGTTATTATAGAAATAACTTTCTTGTCGTAATTTTCATAATGTTGGACTAAAATGAATCTATTATTTTACTTAAGCAAATAAAATTTAGAAATTTATTTTTTTTGGATTTATTAAAAGTTGGACACGTGAACTTCAAAAGAAAAATTAAATATTGAAACAAATATATATATTAAGCTAAAATAGGGTTTTCGCATCCTGCAACCAACCAAAAGACCAAACCCGCTTTACTCGGATCACGCTCCGATGTTTAAAAACGTAATTAATCTGATTCGAGTAACTATGAAGTTAATTTAAAAATCAATTATCTCAATATCTATTTTTTTATTTTTAAAACTTAAACTCAAGATCTGATAAAGAAAATTTAGTTTTCTATCATTACATCCACGCATCATTGGTACTCTAAACATACTGTTATGTGACAGGCCAAACCAAGGCATCTACATACCCCATAAAAGGTGCAAATTTTTATTTATTTATATATATATATATATATATATATATATATTTTTTCATTTTTTGGATATCCCAAGCAAGGCCTATAAAGTCATTTGCAGGGGACTAATGTGACCGTCCTTGCTCCTACCGGCCGAGCCACCATATTTAGGTACAATGTTAATTCAACAAGAACCAGAAGCAAGCGCCCAACTCCAACCTTAAAATCGCTTCTGAAAACACAACACCCAAACAGAAACATGTGCATCATCATAACTAGATTATCAAAAGATCGTTTTTCTACCAAATAGCACTGCCACAAGTCAAAATCCACATCATTAACAAACCAATGTAATTTATTACGGACTTGCAAAATTCTGTCGACTTGGCCCAAAAATGATCACCAATTAAAAAATGGGGACGGGGGAATGGAGAGAGAATTCATGCCTTTTTGTTCGTTAAGGCACGAACATAGACCAAACAAAAGACTTCTAATTTGAATTCCGGACGCTTGCCTGCCTGTGCCATCCATAACAAAGACACAAATGAGGGGACCCATATCTTGTGCTGTCCAGGCTCTGACATAAACTCGGTCAGCTCTTTCAAGGATGTCATTCATCCAAATTTGTATAGTCCGAAGCTAATCTCCTACAGGACTATCTCCGTGCAAAAATCAGTGAAAATTGAGTTATATATACAAGGAATCTACAATCACGCGGAGATCTGGTAGGTGTGCTATCGTATAAATATGCCCACCTTAGAGGCAGCATAGCCGGCAGTACAAATTTCAAAATCTGCTTGTGCAATGTCCATATCCCATCGTTTTTTCACTCTCATCAACATTTCCCAAAGTGTTTTGGGTGGCATGTTGAGACCATGGAAGAATCAGTGTTCAAGCCTGAACCTTGAGTCAGTGTGTGTATTCATTGTGCATTGTCAATGCCCTCCATCCGGGAAGGATAAGCTCAGACAGTGATCCTGGAGTTGCATCCAAACCATTAATGTCCCTTGAAATAGTCATGAATCAGCTCATAGTTCAATATCATCTTTGAGGTGGTTCAATCTCTGCTCCTCCTATACTCGAACCTTTATCGTTGTTTTCATCATCTAATTTGGTCTCTAATACTTCCTGGCTTGACTCTTGAGCTTGGCCAGTAACATTCTTGTCATCCAATGATAAAGATTCGGCATTTGGCTTAGAAACAACCACCACTGAAGGGCTTTGAATTACACTAGCCTCCTTTTGGTTTGCAGTGTTATCATCATGCATGGTATCAGTTGTAGCCAGATATGATAGACCAAATTTTTGTCCATGAGCTAGTCCAGGGCAAACTCCCTGAAGCACGCGTCAGAAGTTTCATTATTAGATCAAAATGGGGAAGCAATTTAACTATTAACTTGTTAGTACAGACAGGAAAAAGGAAAACATCTTGAAGAGGACGAGAAAATATTAGAACCCGGGGTCCAATATCTGTGTACTTCAGCTTCCATCAATAGTGCTTTCTCCTGATAACTATGAGAAAACTATTGTTGTTGGAAAGGAAGAATATTATATAAGGCATTGCTTCCCAAAATTCTCCAACTTGCTAAGGTAGGGAGAGGAAACTCTAAAGGGATTTCAAATATTTCTCCGTTCCCTTTCTATGAATCTTGACAAAATATTCTCCTCATCTAACTTTTAAGGAAATTTATAACTACCATTTTATCTCTCAAGTCCCCAATTATAATTTTTAAATTTGATAAGGTTACTTTTTTTATTAGCACTATCACTTTGACCATAAAATGATCGCAAAAGAGGTTACTGGAAGCATGCAAAAGTAGAGCAAGAACATTTAAAGGCAGTAAGAAAAGTAGCAAAACATTAAACTCAAGTTTACCTTAATTACTCCTGAGGTAGAAATGGATTTGCAGTATGTGGTGTGCGATGCAGATTTGGTTTTGTGCCACCCGTGATAAAAGTGGCTGCTGTTTGTTTATTGAGAATCAATTGGGATGCCTGACTTGCAATCGTTGAATCACCACTTTGACAGTATGCCCCAAAATATGAACAATGTTCATGCACTAGAGCTATTTGTGGAGTTGCAGGCAATAAGTGTCCTTCAGTGCTAAAGATGTATCTGAAATGAACATGTTACTTGTGCAGTTAAAAACGTATAATTAGATACTCCTTTTTCTTAAAAAACAAGGAGATCTTAACCAAATTTATGGTGCCATATCATGGACCTAGCTCTTAAGGACTTCAACAAGGTAAGAGGAGAAGAATTTTATACTTGTATGGTCCATTTTCAACAAGATTATCCAGACCAGCAGCCAAATCAAAAAGAAGCCACAGGTACTTGACCTGACAAAGGAGAATAAGAAATTAATAATAGGAAAAAAAATGGAACACTGGGAGTTGAAATCAATGTTGTCAAAGGTGCTCCAAGTGGTGCTCAAGGCATTAGACCATCGTCTCAAGTAATATTATAAAAATTTAAACTTAACAAGTTTATCCATTTCCTCCTTAACATTGCTTATCATGCATAGAACACACAAGAGAACAAAAACACACAGGGTATATAGTGCATATGCTTTTCAGTAAATGAAAAACTATGGTCATCTATTAGCTTCTCCAAAGTATTTTTCAGTTTCTCTTTGTTTTTGTTTCCCCTTGGTCATGGGAGGATGGGAAGTTCACCCTAAGGGTTCAAGTTTTGCCTCCTTCCTCTTCTCAAAATGGATGACCTCCAATTCTTCCCTGGATAGACATTGCAATATATAAGTCAAATTCTCTCTTTTGCATCTAGGATACATGATAATGCTCTACACCTCTTCTTGTTGCCTTGCCACCATACAAAGTACATCCAAATGCATTTCAAGAGAAAGAATCATAGCATAACACAATCCACAAAAATAAGGCATATTTGAAGCAACGCAAAGTTCTTACTGTTTCGGCCAAGAAAAAGCTCTCCATGTGATCTTCCTGTTTGTGAGACTCCACATCTACAATATGACAATATCCACAGGGGCAACAAGCCCCATATTGCAATGAGGCAACCATATCACGTCCAGCATCGAGATATCTATGAGAAAGCAGATTTCTAATCTCAGTTTACAGCTAGGATAAGCATGGAAATAACAAGTTATCATTCAAGTGGAAGGGGCTTTGTACACTGGCAAAGTTTAAAAACAATATGAACAGAAAACGTTTTAATTAACACCATAAGTGATTATCCAGTAGTGGTTTCAGATAGCTGTCAAGGTGAAACCTTTAAGTTGATTACTATAATTTGTTAGTAATAAAACCCCTCTTACTGCAGAAAAAGGACAATATTAGTGGAAAGGGTATACCCTTACCAAAGTGAAAAAATTAGGAAAACCACAATAAGGGCTACACATAAAAAGGGAATGCTTTGAAATCCCTTCAAACATCCTCTAAATCACAACTCCTGATTGCCCCCAAGGCATAAGACCATAATGACAGCATAGAAGACAATCTCATCCAGAAAGCAAGCTATGAAGATATTTGATGTGAATCCGTTGGGTATAGAAACCCTAGAACCTACAAACAAGTTAATTTAACTCAAAAATCGTCCCAACGAATTATTTGAATCGGTGAAATTAAAGACCTCAACCCTTACCCTAAAGAAGGAAGAACCTAAGGTATATGACCTTAGACCCGTTTCTCACTAGATAAAGAACCAAGATATAAAGATGGAATGAATGATGCCACAATCTAGATGGTTTGAAACATAGATTGATAAGTCAAAGAACTAAATAAGACTCATATCTTGAATAAATTCAAAGTTCTCAAAAGAACAAGACTTGTGTGAAGAACCCTCACAATTTTATTAATTCTCTCCAAAAGTATTGTTCTTTACACAATGTATAATGACTTATTTATAGCATAAAGGTAAAGACTTAATTGACAACTAAAAATTTAGTAACTCCCTAAAAAATAAAAATTAGGAAACTAAATAAACCAAACTATTTTGACCAAGTTTTGCTGCTATTTTTCTTTATTTTTGTCATCCCTTGGTCTTAGGTAGTTTTGCGCCTTTTATTCTTCCATCTGGGCTTGTATGAGCATAATTAAGGTCTCTTTTGGTTCTTCATTCATTTGGGCTCCAATTTCTTATTGTAAAATCCTCTAAATTAAGTTATTCAATACTTCTTTGAAGCTTTTAACTTGAACTTTTATTACCGGCCCAACTGGAATTTGAGTTGAATTTTGTAATTTCTTGTAGTCTTGATGATCACATGATTCCCCCCTTCTTGACAATAATCTGTCCCCAAATCGTCACCTGTGTGAAAATGCATCTGCAACCGCATTTTGCTTGGGAAAAGTCTCAATGAATTCAATCCCTCGAACATGTCTCTTACCATCTTAATGAATTAACAACTCTTTGAATTTAACTCACAAATAATTGTCTTGTGAAATTCAAAGAAAGAGTAACAAGAAAAATAAAGAAGGAAAATAAGTGAGAAATAAGGAAGTCGCAAATTTGGAAAATTTCCAAATTAAGAAAAAAACAAATATGGAATGAATTGAATAAGAAATGTGAATAAAGAAAGAAAATAAGGAAGGTGAACAAATAAGGAAAAAAGAAGAAATAAAGAAGGAACAACAAAAGAAAAGAAAAAAATTGGAAGCTGCCCTTTTGTTTTAATCAATTTTTTTCATAGCCTTTTTTTTTGTTTTGGAACTACGGCAACACAAGAAAAATATCAAAGATGAAAGGTACAAAAAAATAAATAAATTAAATAAATTAAACCCAAGAACGAAGAATTTTGTTCTTTGTGATAAATTGAAATTAGAGATAATATTAAAATCGAAATTCAAATAAGAACAAAGAAAAATGAAAAATTATAGACAAATATGAACAATTATAGACAAGTATGAACAATTCAAAGGGTAATCCGAAATTGCTCTGATACCAACTGATGTGAATCCGTTGAGTATAGAAACTCTAGAATCCACGAACAAATTAATTTAGCCCAAAAATCATCCCAATGAATTATTTGAACCGGTAGAATTAAAGATCTCAACTCTTGCCCTAAAGGAGGAAGAACTTAAGGTATATGACCTTAGACCCGTTTCTCACTAGATCAAGAACCTTGGTATAAAGATGGAATGAATGACGCCACAATCTAGATGGTTCGAAACCTAGATTGATAAGTCAAAGAACTAAACAAAACTCCTATCTTGAATAAATTCAAAGTTCTCAAAAGAACAAAACCTGTGTGAAAAACCCTCACAATTTTATTAATTCTCTCCAAAAGTGTTGCTCTTTACACAATGTATAATGACCTATTTATAGCCTAAAGGTAAAGACTTAATTGGTAACTAAAAATTTAGTATCTCCTAAATAATAAAAAATTAGGAAACTAAAATATAAATTACAAAAAATAAAAATAAAAATTAGGAAACTAAATAAATCCAACTATTTTGATCAAGTTTTGCTGCTATTTTTCTTTATTTTCGTCCTCCCTTGGTCTTGAGTAGTTTTGGGCCTTTTATTCTTCCAACTGGGCTTGTATGAGCATAATTAAGGTCTCTTTCGGTTTTTCATTCATTTGGGTTTCAATTTCTTATTGTAAAACCCTCTGAATTAAGTTATTTAGTACTTTTTTGAACCTTTTAACTTGAACTTTTGTTACCGGCCCAACTGGAACTTGAGTTGAATTTTGTAAATTTCTTGCAGTCTTGATGATCATATCAATATTGATTCTAAAAAATTCTAGATTTCCTTTCCAACCATATGTACCAAATTATTGACATTATAGTGCATTGCTAAAGCAATCAATCTTCTTTGGTACACCCACATCCTCTAGAGGTCATCACAAGTGCATCATACTTGGACAAACTTCTCAAAAATGCCAAACAATCTGAATAAAACATCCCAAGCTATAGGACAATGTGAAAACAAGTGATCCCTTGACTGCTTTGAATTTGACGCAACACAAATATCAGGAGAAAGAGATTTGAAAAATCCCCTCTGCAGCAGATCTCTTTGGTACTTCGATTTGATTAAAAATGATGCCAATGAAAGCCCTAATTATTTAAGGAACTCCGGCGCTGGCAATGAAAATGACTAATCTGGAAGTTGGAAAATAACAGAATTCGCAATTAACTTTGATAATGGCAGTTCCAGCTTCTCTCAAAATATGCAACTGGATATCTAAGAAAATTTCTCATGTTTCTCAAGATATTTTTCTTGGGAGAATAATGATTACAGTTGTGCAAGGAAACAAAAAAGATTATACAAAACAAAAATACCTAAGGAAGATAAAATTCTAACCTGGGATCTCTGGTGGCTTTGTAAAGCCAATATGTACACTCCATTAACTCTGGACGCAGTGGATAACTTCTCTGGCCATGCTGAAAGCATCATACTGCACAAGTTAGACAACTATACTATTAGTTATAAGTCTATTAAGCAAGGAATTGCAAATGCAGACAAGCTGTCAAATATTTTAAATGCTATGGAAGCTACGATTCCTAGAGACTGAGAAGTTCAAGATGAACAAGCCACAAACAATATTTGAAGCAATTTTGAAACCAATTTCTGTTTATAGTACCAGGGTGCATGCAACTCCAGAACAAGGAGAGGCCATTTTAAGATGGTATTGGATGTTATATTTAGCTTGGTTTTTTGGCTGTGTCATTTTTGGTTTGTTTGGCACCATTCTCTTTGCCTGCCAATCTAGTGTTTTCGGTGCTCTTATTGTAGATCCAGCGCGTTCTGTTAGGGTTGTGGGCTGGTTTTGATTACTCGTTTCCATTTTAAGCTTTGCCTCAGTAGAATAAAAGCCTTAAATGATGCACCTATAGCAAGTTATTAGGTATACAAAAAAAAAAAAAAAAAAAAAAAAAAAAAAAGGTAGAACTTAGAAGACAAGTGTAGCAAGATTGAAACCCTCAGGTGTGAAACCATATTTTTTCCAAACACTGAAGAAAGCAGCATGTGTTCGAATGGCAGGATCAATGTCCCCAGCTAAAACCTTCACCAAAAGATTCAGTATTAGTTAACCTGAAAAGTATCGGCACGTTTTTTCCCAGCTAGAACTATATATAATGAGCAAATACAAGAGTAGGGTACCTGAAGGCCAGGCCAGAATGCCTGCAAACTATTAAATAAGGGCCAGACAATGGCACCAGAATTCATATTTACCTCTACATACCCACAAGATTTTCAAAATGTTCAAATATTCAACATTTCATATATGACTAAACTTTGCAAATAGTAGTAAATGTTACAACAATCAAATAACATGCAGATATCCTGGCTGTAAATTAGTGGTTAAAATGTTCTACCAAGGATCATTAAAAAGATAATGCATCGCTGTGCTATAAGCTTCTTGAAATATGAATAGATATTCTTCATCTCCAAACAATAAGTAGGCCTGCAAAATAATCATGATCCCGTGAGAGACAGGCCTGCAAAATAATGTTTCGCCAAGGATCATTGAGAACAACCAACCTCATATTCATGTGTTTTGCAGCATGGAATGCATTACATTGCTTGTAGGACTAGTATATATACAAGAGTATATAGCCAAGAGAAGACCGTTTATCTTCCAAACTACAGCCATTAGAAAGGGGAGGGGAAAGAAAAATGCACATGCAATGGAGAACAATGGAAATGAGGAACGATTTGATCTTAAGAAAACAACTACTAGGAACTTCAACCCATCATATAGAGATGAGTAAAAAAACTATGCAGAAATAAGATTCTAGACCTTACTCAGCTGCCAAAGATTAGTTTCAAGACACCATACCCTAGTTCCTGAGTCTAAAGATCTGATGATAGTGATCCTAATCTATAAGAGAAGACAACAGGTCAGAAATGATTAAGGGATGCAAAGCAACAAATGCCTGTTTGGTCAAACAAATGTACACATGCATCTACAAGGTGATGCTTTTACATTGCTTTTGGTAAAAGCAGTGTACTTCCCTACCCCATATGTTATAGGAAAGGTAAGAATTACAAAAATCACATGGCTTGTGCATTTTCATAATCTCTTTTCCAAGGATTTTGTTCTAAGCAAGAGATACACAACACTAAAACTATATATGATTGATACCATCCTCAACAGATTTTCCTCTTGTTTAAAGATTGAGTGGCTATAAGAAGTAAATTTTTCCATGTGTTGGCATTCATTACCTTCAGGAGGTACTCATAGAAGGAGTCAATGCTTGTTCCTATTCCAGCCTCCTGCAAAGCAACAAAAGAGTATGAATGTAATCAATATACAAGAAGCATAATAAATGGAAAGCATGGCTTATTGATATGGAAGATCATATTATTGAATTTTTTTGTCATATAGACATGATTTTATGATAAAACTCTGAAAACTTAATAGTCATGGATGCAAACCGATTACAGACCTTTCAATATCTTAGGGAGCATACTTGACTTTGCAGTAACTTTTGAAAATGTAGTCTTATTCCCTGGAGGAGTAACTAATAGACAGAGCAACTAACTTGTGCATTGTTTTATTATTTACGAGCATAACTGATATTTCACTTAACTTTCGTAAGGTTTGTCTTATTCATAAGATAGGTCAAAGAGAAAATACCACTGGTGTACTTAAATGATGGAACCTTTATCATAAAAAGGGAAACTACCTTCTGGGTCCATTCGCCAGCAAAAACATTAATATGAGCACCAACTAGATTAGGCTTTGAACGGCGAGCCCACAACCCACGAACTGCATTCTTTGCAACTTTCTCAAATACTGCAACAAAATAAAAATGTAACATAGAAAATGCATAAAAAGTAAGCTGCTGGTAACCTACCAGAATTGAGACTCATCTGACAGCTTAGCCTCCACCTGTCAGCCTAAAATAAGAGTTCTATCACTACAAACAATGTCCACATCCATGGCATTTTCCGGCCTCTAACGTGAGAGGATGAAGTCAAAAAGACCATATAATGCATGACTCACAATGGTTGAAGTTGCAAAAAACAAAAGAAGAATTCATTAAGTTTAAGAACATAGATGAATTGTTAATGCCATGCATCCGCAGGGAAGAGCACAGATATAAAGTGAAGCATGTATATTTTTCTGGATCGAAGGTAGGAACCTTTCAATGGTTGCCAGGAATACTGATTAATTGGTTTGACAATGTAAGGCATGAACGTCTGATTCCATCTATCTTCTGAATTCCACCATCTCTTGCACCCATGAAAAACAGAAGACCTTTTTCAAATATTGAACAGCACTAAACTTCGCAGAAGGTGAAGACTTTCTTCTTATCAAGTTTAAGGTATTTGCATCTAACAACAAGCTAAGCTCTTTACAAAAAACACTATGATGTCTTTCTATTGGTATTTATGATTAGAGAAACACTAAGATTTTTCACATTCAAACTCTTCATATTTCTCTCTTGTGGAATGAGAATGTGCACTTTGCTACCTGGTGGTGCTGCTTCTGGTGCTTTCAAGGGCACAAGTTTTTGAAGAGATTGTAAGGCTTTGATCTTCTAGTTTTGATTATCCCTTTGTTCGCATTCCTATTGCTTGAAGATATTCTATCCTCTACCTTAAACTTCAATACTTTCTTTTTGATATCCCCTCTTTCTCTTGAGGAAAAAAAAAATAATCGAAATAAACTTTAACAGCATATAAGGGAGTTCCCCTCAAATGATAACCGCTTCAACATTTAGTAATGATTTCAAGAGGATACATTATCCACTTCTCTTTGCATATTCATTTTATATCCAAATAAATATCTTTTTCTTCAAACCATCACCATCACCATCACCAACCCCCCTCCAGGAAAAAAAAAAGAAAAAAAAAGAAACCCTATGACATTAAGGTTATTTAGATAACTCGACTAAAACAACTCACAATAGAAGTTCAAGATGATTTATCAAAATCATCCATGTAAAATTGTCATCCACAACCAATTCAATTTACACCATCTGCTCCCACCAGCAAATACTTGTTGACCCAAGATATAAAACAGACTATTCAAATTTAGCACAAAGATAAGTCCAAATTAATGAGTGGAATGCACCAAGAAAGGAAAGCTGTAATAAGACTTACTAGGATCCTTTGTCAGGCGACCAAGCACACCAAATTCCAAGGTCAGTGTCCCACCTCCTGCCGTCAATGTTATCTACACAAATTTAAAGAGGGGGCTACAAATTTTCACCTTTTCTTTATGATATGGAAAGAACAACCTTAGTAACAGCAATTGAGAATAAGACCCGAGGGACAGAAATGGATTAAGTACAAGACAAGTATAAGACCTACTATACCCTTAGCATCTATAAAAAAGAAATGAGAATAAACCAAGAAGGTATCCACCACACAGACAACATGAATCGAGGCTTCTGCCCTCCAAATCATCATTTCCACTTCAAATGCACTAATGAACATGAAAAAGAAAAAATGGCAATGAAAAATGTGTCATTTCCTACCAGTACTTTCAGTGCTTTTTATAAACCTAAAATTTTCCAAGAACAAGCATTGAGATGAGCTGTGATTTCAAATGTTTAAGAAGCTCCAGAGATTTTCTCCTTGTTTTGTCTTTACTGAGGTTACTCTTCTAGGCATGGCATGGAAAACATTTTATTGTGAGTTGAAATAGTGTCAAACTAGATGTCACCATATGAAGGATGGTGAGGGGTGAGTTTAAGAAGTCTTTACAGGCAGGAGTTTGTGAGATGTTTTCTCAACCAGAGAAAAGATCAAAGACTGTAAAAATTTATAAGGAACTATGAAAATTAATTTCATTTTCAAAAATAATGAACTATTATTATCTATTAAATATTCAGTCATGACTTTCTGATTACAGAATTACAGCTGCAATGAAACCTAGTAAGTTTTGATATTTTCATTATTATAAATTTAGACTAGACCCAGAAAACAATTGAAATATTATTGCATATAAATTCTTTAGAAATATTGTCACGAAGAGGAAGAGAAAATACAGAAGCTTTGCATTGCTTTCATCTTCATCAACTCCATGCATCAAATTGACAGAGCCGAACAGAATTCCTGTAATATATTCAAAGTTTAAATCAGATGTTATGATTGAAGTAAGACTGCAATATATCCAAATGGATTCAGCAAATCAGATGAAATAACACTCTAGTGATACCAGTAGGAGTGTCAAAAGCTGGCAACAATCTCCTTGCCAAATCCTCTGCCAAGTTAAGCAATTCATTGTCATAAGATGGAATCCTCATTCCCTGCACTCGACAGATGTAAAACACAAAAACCAGTGAGGACTCTGACAAATGCGCAGTTCTTTGGTATGTAAGTTCAGATTTTAAGACATGATGAACAAAGATCCTCAACCAGCACCTCTTCCTCTCACCCTCACCCTTCCTTCGATGAGTATATTGAACACTAAAGAGCACCAGGCTATGCCACCCGGGTACAAAATATAGAATGGCACCTTCTGTAGAAGAAGCCGCAGGAAGAGCACCTGGGTACGCCATCCCAGGTATAAATTAAAATGACATTCAAAATCCATAAAAGAAGCTACAGGAGGGAAAAATTTTAGCATCCTAGGGCCCTGCCTAATAAATTAGAGACTGGCTTCTCTCTCCCTAAAAAAACCTTTGGAAAAGGGCCCCCGAATTTTCTCTCCTTCCAAACCAGCTAGACAATAATTTGAGGGGACAAAGATGGCTTTTCCTTGCTCAATGTAATTGTGACTACCCAAACCAAAACTCCTCTCTAACAATATCATAAGTCATCCAACAGCTACCAAAAGCTAAATAAGAGTCCAGTCAGAATTCCTCATCACATATATACTGACTCACACACACCAAGAACATCTATATTAGACATCAACCACAAAAATTCTTCTATTTTAGCAAGTGGATAAGTTTGATCCAAGAGTCATAAACTTGGGTTTCATGGCTGAATTAGGTAAAGTGGCCAAAGCTAGCATTTATTGCATAGCTCAGACAAAATGATAAAAGCATTACAAAATATGTTTCTCCCCACACAGGGAATGCAGAGAATAGAAGTCTTGTGGCCAACATTTTGGACCGAGTAGGAATTATTTTCCTTTCAAGGAAAACCAAGATCACCCTGATAAGGTTTGTGCATTTTAAGGAGAAGTTGATCGTAGTAAAGAATGGGGCAAGTGTGATCCTTCAGCAATCATTCCCAGGTGCTAGTGGGATTTCCTCCTAGACCTATCTAGTGTTTCCTATGATATTTCAAAATCATCTACTTGGCAACCATTGGAGATGCTAGGGAAATTAGCACACGAAAACAGAGGCTATGTTAATAAGGAAGAGGCCTAACCGCCTGCAGAAGACCCTTTCCAATCCACAGCTCCACTTTGTGTCACTAATCCCATCTTGCTTAGAGGGTATCCCCAAATGGCCATGTGGGATCTCTAAGAAGCTGATTCTGGAGATGTTTAGGAATTAAATCATCTGTGGTCATTTAACTTTAAAACCGTTTAGGATCAACTAAATCTAGGTTGTTGGATAAATCACTAACTCACCCATAAAGAATGCTAAAGACCTCCCTCAGCCTAAAAACAGGTTTCCAACTAACCAATTGGTCTCTACTGTTCACGCCTACCTCTAATGGAAGGAAATCTCCCATTACTTTTTCAACCATTTTGGATGTCCCGATGAGAATTCTAAGCAAGTTCCTTAAGTACATGAACATACTGAACGAACAAGCATGGATGAGAGTGATCTGCGTTCCTAAATAGAAAAAAGCACCCTCCGAGCCATCTAATCTTGTTCAATCAATTTGCATCATTCCTATTCCCTTTCTCAAGGAGACAGACTCTTTTCTAATAATGAATAACATACAGTTTGCACCAAGTTGCAATAAAGTACCAAATGTACAAGGCCCAGGGAGAATATTATGATCATCTTGACTATTTCAGCAATTAGCCTTATGCAAAGCCTTGAAATAAGATAAACATAACTAAGAAATTAAGGGATGCATATAGGAATAATATTGTGGCATAATTGCTTGCAATTAGATGCGCAGAAAGTAAACCTCCAAGAATCCGTATGGTAGTCTCAAACACAGAAACAGTCTTGTTCTGCAAATATTCATTTTGGTCAGAAAAATTCACTTAAGTAACCAGGCAATTGATCAAATCACACTTATGTCATGAAATTGATGAAAAGGGTTAGCAGCCAAAAGATAATAGGAAGCGACTGCTAGTAATATAGGAAAAAGAAGTACGGAATAAATATTCTAGTGTCTTCAAAATTTTCCTCTATTGTTAAAAGAAACGAGCAAAGAAAATTCAATTCAGAAACTCAATTTCTCTAATACTGGAATGTGTCAGACATTCTAAACAACATTCTGAGTAATCATATATTAAAGGGACAGATAAGAAATAACTGAAATACGAAGTAGGGCATTTGCATGCACACCCTGAAAGTTCAATTTTAAAATAGGAGGCTTAGCAATAAGAATTTGCATAATTGAACCCAACACTCTAGATTTGTTATAAGACTACTAAGCTTGATATTGTCCTGAGCAGAAACATCACAGGCCAGCACACAATAGCATCTGATTAGTTCATATTTTATGTAAATGGCTACTCAACAACTAGGAGTTTTCATTAAATGTGGAAAATGCTTGCCCTGAGCAAGCTAGACAAGATTAACTCAGTTATCACTATAATTTGATTTTACAAGACTAGAAAGCATGATTTTTACATTGACTTAACTGAAAGACGAGGCACTCAAGGCCCTACTATGTTGATGCATAAAAATATGATTATTCACAATATCAAACCGAAGATTTTTACCAATCCATTCAACAGAATCAGAAAAATGTTCTTGATCACCAAGCAATGCCAGTGTGTCCAATGAATCAATCTGTGACAGCATCACAGTGTATCATTGATGAGATAATGAGAAAGAAACAAGATCTTCATCAGCAAGTATATTGCTTTACCAGAGTCAAGACATAACCACCTAAACTATCTTCTTCTTGACATGACAAAGGTCTTAGCTCATCAAGTGGAAAAGCATGCTTCATATATCCATCTAAAGCATGAAAAAACAACTCACAGACCTGAAAGAAGAAAAACTGTCACATAACAAAAAGCAGCAACTATCCGCCCAACAAAGGAAACAAAATTCTTTCCAAGCTCTATTGGAAATATTCAAGCAATTCATCATTCTAGGCTTCCAAAGCACAGAAAGGCACTCAATTGGGCTCAGTTTAGTTATAAGCAGCATGCAGTCCAGAATGCAGTCAACTTGCCACTTTAACCATAAGTACCAATCTCTTACCATTAAGCTGTGACACTACAACTTCATTGTCCACAATCTATCAAGTTGCAGCTTTTGATAGATCTTTATCAAGAGCAGCACGTAATCAATCAAGTTGCAGACCCGATCATAAACCTTTTACTACTGTTAATATATCAAAAACACAACTTGATCAAGGCTAGAAGCACGTACTCAAAAACTACGCCTAAATAGACCATAAGGTTTATAAATTCAGAATCTATTTTATATTAGCAACAAAGTTTTTGAGATCACATAAGAAACAAATAATATGTATGAAACCGGACATTTACCTAGAACCCTTATCCACTCTACATAATCTAGTCCATCACAAAATATAATCACTAGCGTGGTTAATAAAATCCTTATTCTAACTATAGGACCCAACAATTCTATAACTGCTTCAATTCAAAATTTTTTCGATTTTTTTTCTAAACTGACATCTTTGGTGCATTGCATTCATAATTTTATAAAACATAATTAAAGAGGTGACAATTTACAGCAGCAGCTTTTAAGAAAATACCATGATTCATAACTTATATGAGTTAATTATCAGACCAATTTATTTGACAATTTGATACTGATCTTTTCATACAATCTTGAACCCTATTCAACAAAAACCTTAATGGATAAGATTTGCACTTCTCCAATCTGAAATCTGAGATTTCGACTAAATCAAATGCCTCTAAGAGTAAACTATAAAAAGAACGAATTGCTTTCATCAACCTAGGATCAAATTCTAGATTCTCGGCCTTCACAAACTAAACAACATTAGCAAATACAACAGCCCACTAGTAAACCCAAACAAGGGATCAATCCAAAAAGCCAAAAAGAAGAGGAAAATTTTGAAAAACCTCGTCTCTGAGCTGTTTGGCTTCCTCGGGAGTAACACCATCTGCTACGATTTTAAGTAGGAAAATGTGAGACGATGAAATCACATAGACGAAGAAAAGGATGCATACAAGCGATTTCCTCGGAGTTTGCATCGTAGTGTGTGCTGTGTTCCACAGGAGTCGCAAAATTTTAACGTGGGCTGCTTCTCTCTCGGTTTGCTCTATGTAATAATGAGTTGGATTCTTATTACTATGCTGTTTTGCCTTGGATAGTGTTTGATACCGTTCTCTCGTGCTAATTGGGTCTGTCGATAGTTACTTAGAGAATGTTATTTGGAGTCTGCCGGTAGTAATCTCTCGGTACACACCATTCGGTGCATGCTTCCCGAGGGATGCTGTTCGGTGTTTTATCTCTCGGTATACGGAGCATTGTTTGGAACCGGCGCAAAAGATATAAAAAATTTTAAAACATCACAAATTATAAAAAATCCTAAAAATAACATATAATTTCGTGTTTTAAAAACTCGATATAATACTGTTCATTAAACAGTAAATACTATTTAATAAATAGTGCGTACTGATCAATAAATAGTACCACATCAGTGTCGTATTTTCAAAACTCGACATGTATAGTATCATATCAAGCTTTCAAAACTCGACATAACATGGTTATAAACAGTATTATATCGAGTTTTCAAGACTCGACATGGTAATGTTTCATGTATGTCGAGTTTTAGAAACTGGATATATTGTGATATTTTTTAAATTAGTTTATCATGGGAATATTTTTTTTTTTTGCATTTGAGACCACGTCCGCACAAAGCTCCGGGATACGTCCTCGATGCTGTTCTAAGCTATCAATTGAGTTGCTCGGTTTTTTGTTTTAGAAAATGGAAGTGGTCATAAAGGTGAGATAAGTGGGTGAGGGCTTCTCGAGGAAAAGTGTACCGAGAACTGAAGTGAGAATGGGAAGCTTGCTTGGGTCCCACCATAGAGAGAGAGAGAGAGAAATGTGTGGGCTTGAGAAAAAATGAAGTGGGTTCAGAACAATGTACGAAAATGACCTTTTTTTTTATTTTTAAAAAAACCTGAGGGGAAAAAAATTTCCCCAAATAATCCGTATTTGTCGTGGGTTGGACCCGCGACCGTATTTATCGCGAGTTGGACCTGCGATCGTATTTGTCGCGGGTTCAACCCGTGACAAAGCCACGTGTTGACTGGGAGGGTTTCCGCGTCTTGGAAACGCGGAAACCTATTCCGCGTCTTGGAAACGCAGAAACCCTATTCCGCGTCTTGGAAACGCGGAAACCCTATTCCGCGTTTTGCAATGCAAACGCACCCTATTCCGCGTTTTGCAAACGCGGAAATGCCTCCTCCCCCCCAAAAACGCACGCCATTACCCCAACCCCATTCCCTCCCAAAAACGCACGCCATTCCCTCCAAAAAACGCACGCCATTCCCCCCTCCAAATTGTTTTAATCTCCCAATTGTTTTACCCCCTAATTATTTTAATTCAATTTTTGTAATTATATTTAATTTCGATTTTTATAATTATATCTAATTTAGACGATCCAAAATTATGTATTATAATAATTAAAATAAATCAGGTTAGTTTGTCTTTATAATTTTATGAAAAATTATAAAATTAAAAAATAATTCTAAGAATTTTTAAAAATTAGAAAATAGTGACAAAAAATTCTCATAATTGAAAAAAATTGTAACATTACAAAATATTAGTATTAGTATCTAAAAATTATATGTTAAGATTCATTATATTTTAATATATTATTTTTCATTTTTGATTAATTTAATATAAAAATAATATCATATTGTATAAATAATCAATATCAATAGAGTTTTAAAATAGAGAATTAATATATAACGAATTGATTTTGATTTTCAAAATAATTGTAACATAAACTGCTAACCATTAGTTATATTAAAATTATTTAAATTATAAATAAATATATAAAATAATTAAAATTACAGACAAAAATAAATATTAGAATTTTTAGAGAAGTCAACTAATAATAATTTATTATTTTGTCATATATCTATATATATATATATTTTTGCATGTTATCCCTTATAACACTCGTAATGGTGGTTTGATAAATTAAAATAATTAAATGTATATCCACCAGACCCGTCCGCGAGTCAACGGTTAACCAGCGGTGTAATGGGCCGGACGCACGATATTATCGATATATGTGTATTATCTAAACAGTTAAAGTAAAATAACAATTTGAAAAAAAAAACTAATTTCTTATAAATAAAACAAAAAGAAGAAACGAAACAAATAAAATCCGAGAAATGAACATATATAAATGAATCGAATTATTATTAATATAATATAGGATACAAAGTACATAATATATAACTAACGTTGTCGTCGCCTTCTTGTATCATAACGTCTAACATTTAAATCTGTCCTGATATATGTAGTGTCGTCTTGGGACGATAAACCCATATCATGTAATTGTGTGATCTGTGAGGGTCCTACGTCACTAAAACGAGGAGGAGAAACATGGTACATCGTGTGTGCATCATTTCTCTGAAACTGTGTCTGTCCCTCAACTATACGAATGCCCCTCTGTGGGGCGTCAGGAGTAAAGAAATGAGGGAACTCAAACACTAGTGTATAGAAAGAAGAGGAGTCCTCAAATGTATTCGAAGGTCCAGCAACGTCCTCTGGATGCTGAGATGGAAATGGTGACGCATCATGAGTAGATGCCCTCGGACGTTGTCGCGCTCGGCTCCGTCGAGGTCGATGCTCCTCGTCACCTCTCTCAGCACGACCTCTAGGATGTCTAGGTCTCAGGAGATATGCCATGTCATCATTCAAAGCTGATATGTCTGTATCCGTTATTCCACGGATATGAACATCCTTAGAGTCTTCTCGCATCTGATGTAGTGAATCACGCTATAAAAATCTCGATACACGTTAGTTAAAAAATAAAAAATGAAATTAAAAATAAATAAAAAAATTTAAATTACACACTTACCACATATCCTAAACAAGCGCCATGCCGACTAATAAATATACGAGAGATGGTGCGGTACCATGCGGTGTAAGAATTATGGACAGTGGGTCCAACTGACGTGTCAATAGGGACTACATAATCCCGTCGGTGATTCCAAATCTCGATGTAACGGGCATGCTCGACTGACCAATCTATCTCCTGTGAACCACGCAAGCTAATATCGTGCAATCGATTTTCAGTATCGCAGTGATCCGAAATGACCTGAATTCCTCCATACTGACGGATCACTCGATCTGGAAAGTACCACTCTACAATAGAGAAACAGATAAGCGGTACCCGAGCCAGCCAAATATCCCTACCCTCATGACAATAATCGGGGAGGGAAGATAACACGTCCTCAGTGTAAGGCTGCCACACGATATCATCGCTCGTCAATCTATCTAATGCCTCCCTATATACTGTCACGACGTGTGTAGAAAGGGAAGTGACATCAAATTCCGTCCTCCACCGCAAAGCCAATGGGCCATCCCCCTCGACATATATAGATCGCTTAATAGGAGCAATACATGGAAATCTCTCCCATGCCCAAATCTGTAAAAGAATCAGAGCCCCACAAATCTCATGCGAATCTGCGTGCGATGCTATACAAAGCTGTCTGTACAAGTAAGCTAAGCACGCAGAACCCCAACTACGACGACTAGAGTAATCTAAATCCTCTAATACTAATAAATACTGTAAATGTACATAATAACCACTCTTATCAGAAAATAAAACACCCCCTATCAATAGTAATATATACCCCCATGTCCATCGCAAAATATGATCATAATCTACATCGTGGGGCAAGTGACCTATAAAATCTGACAACCATGGCATACTCAATGAATGACCCTTAAAAGCCGAGCGAGGAGGGATAACACCTAATAATCTCTGACACAGCCCAATCCATGAGAAACCCATTGTCCTAGCGACAACGGGTATCTCATCTAAAGGTAAACCTAAAATAACTTCTACATCTTGTAACGTAACTGTAAGCTCACCGTGGCGTATATGAAATGTGTGTGTCTCATGCCTCCATCTCTCGACTAGAGCCGTGATGAGATGCCAATCCAACTGTATAAAACGAAGTCGAGCGACCCCCAAAAAGCCCGACGCCTGTAGGAGAGGAACTACTCTATCGTCAATATGGTCATGCCCAAAACGTCGTAATACTGCCTCACGTCTACGGCAGACAAGCCAATCAGTATCATCTCCCTCCCAAACTCTAGTAGAGCGGTGTTCTTGCTGCAAGCGTAGAAGGCTCGGATTAGTAGGTCCGGAATCCATCTAAAATTTAAAAAAGTATAATAATTAGCATAAATATATAAATGTACAAATGAAATTAATAATATATAACCACATTATTCAATGCACAAAAAGAAAATCTGATATATTGCATAATAAAAAAAATACAGCAACATGTTTAAATTTTCAAAATATAGTATACATTAAGAAGTACAATAATTACAAAATCATACAAATACAAGAAAATCTCATTAATTTGTTATTGGACAATGTCTTCGATCGTAACCCTCTCGACCACAAAGTCCGCACCTCATTCGTCTCGGACATCTCCTCCTATTATGACCCTCAGCACTATAACTACCGCATGATGTCCGTGTCGAAGATTCTCGAAGATCCATTTCATTGTGATATCGAGATGATTTAGGTCTTCCTTTCTGACGTCTTAGGGATATATCGGGAATTATTGTAGGGTAGGAATCAATGGGCCATGCCGAGTGGTCTCCAATGGGGAAAAAATTACGCTCATAAACCTTAAGTTGATGTTCCCATGTATACCATTTTCCGACGATCATATGCACATCAATCATCGTC
Source organism: Dillenia suffruticosa (assembly GCA_033439265.1). Classification (NCBI taxonomy): domain Eukaryota; kingdom Viridiplantae; phylum Streptophyta; class Magnoliopsida; order Dilleniales; family Dilleniaceae; genus Dillenia; species Dillenia suffruticosa. The sequence continues at coordinate 17,918,106 of JAVTVX010000001.1, forward strand.
CGTGTTAATGCAGCAATTGCATGAGAGCAAGGAATTTTATAAGTTTGTCATTTCCCACATGTGCAATGCTATTCCCGTACATTGACAATGTGTTTATTGCCTCCCTTGTACCCATACCGTGTCTGTCTATTCCCAGTTTCGACCTCGAATATCCCATGCTCCCTACTGAAAGAAACGACGGTATGAAGGTTAGCCGTATTCATCCATCTGCCTAACATGGCGAACGCATATTTAGTGTACCGCTCTCCTCTTCCAATTCCCGCATTCGCCTCTCCCAAACGAGTCTGAAAATAGTTAACGGAATTATAAAAAGTTTTAAGTACCAAAGAAGAAACTGGCAGATTTCTTGCCCCCTTTAACACGGCATTAAAACTTTCACTAATATTTGTGGTCATATATCCAAAACGAACACCACCATCATGAGAAAGAGTCCATTGTTCCAGAGGAATAGTTGCAAAATAATCAGGAGCTCTTCTTTAATCTCCTTCATCTTCGCCATATATAAATCAAATTTCCTCCGCTGTGGTTGCAACGCGGCAATCATAGCAACTCTTTTACAAGCTTGACTTTTGTGGTGCGTGTTGAAGTTACTAGCGACATGGCGAATACAAAATCGCCACTCAGCATTGGGAGGTGACCACCCGAACTCTGGACGTACAACTGTTGCCCTTATCCCTTCATGTCGATCTGAAATTAAACAAATGGGACCTTCCCTATCTCGAACAACTGACTCTCGCACACATCGCAAAAACCATGACCAAGAAGCGAGTGACTCTCCATCTACCAATCCGAATGCCAACGGGACAATATGATTCGCTCCATCCATACTGCATGCAATCAACAATTTGTGATTATATTTCCCATAAAGGTGAGTCTCATCTATACTTATCAATGGTCTACAACTCTTAAAAGCCAAGATACTCGGACCGAATGCCCAAAATAAAGCCTTAAAAACCTGTTCCCCTCTGGCATTAGGTGGACCAACTTCTAATTTACCTGTGTCCCCGGATTTTTTTCCACTATTGCATTTAACAACTGAGGTAGTTGTTTGTAAGATTCATCCCAATCCCCGTAAACCATCTCTATAGCTTTTCTCTTTGCTGCCCAAACCCTTGTACGAGAAACTGCATATGTCGTTCTCTCGGTCATAACAGTTCGAAGAAAAAAAAACTTTCACGCTGGGATCTTCCCTCACATAATTAAGCAAATGCCTAACCATCAAATTCGAATCCAACTGCCTATGATCTTGCGTCAACCCAGCATTCACACATGTGTGGGGTCCCTCAACCTTTGTAATCACAAATGCACCAAGTAACCGTGTTTTAGAAGCACGCAACCTCCATCTACAACCTTCTTCCCTTTGCATACAAATTGCTGTCCAAAGTTCAGGGGTTGATTTACCAACCCGAAATTGATAGTGGTGTTCAACATGATGCATTTTAACAGCATGAATAAGCTGCTCTTTCGACTCAAATCTCATACCCATTTTCAATTCGTCGCTGAAACTCTAACTATCAGATGTCAATCTGTATTTTTCCTCAAATCTCACATAACCATCACCACCCGGTGCGATCGTCATGAATGATATGGATTCCTCTACTCCACCGCCCCCATATCTCCTACCACCACCAATGTTTATAGACACTGACGAAGGCCCGACCATTAACTGGTTTGCACCACCGCCACCACTCCCATCGCCAATTTCATCATCTCCCTCTTCATCTTCATTATATTCTTCTGCCTCTTCTTCCGCCATTTCCTCCTCATCAACATCATTATCTACGTCTGCAAAAGCAACATCCACTCGAGATTCGATATGCGGATAATCTTCCATATAATCACAATCTTGTACTATAGAATCTCTACCATCATATGATTTTATGTACAACTCAATAGTCCCACCCACTCCCCTAGTTATCACAAATTCCATCAAATTCAAAATATCGTCCTCATCACTTATCGGAACCAATTCAAACCGTACATTACCAGCTCCCATATACGACACGGGAAACCGATGAAAAATCTCTACATGTTGTCTCAACAGATTTATTCGAACACCCTTGCATACTACTTTCAGCAACTCAGTAAAATTACAATTTCTCCGTACCCTAATCAACTTTGTTGGACCACGGTCATAACGGACTCCATTGTCTCCCGTCACAATTTCACCATTGCTATAACATAACAGACTTACCATATTCGCCATTATTCTATAAATATAAAAAAAAATAAATTATACATTTTATCAATATTAAACAAACATACAAAAAAATTCAATAATTTAAAATTAAATCAATTAATAAAACAATAAATACTATATTTATTAAAACAATAAATATATTCATTTATTTTAAAATTTAAATTTTATAAAATTTAATACTATTTTTAAAGTATTAATTTATAATCTTTTAAAATATTTAAAAAGTATTTTCAAATATTTAATTTCTAAATTTAATTCATAATTTATAAATATTTATTTTATAATATTTTATATGTATTAATATAATCATTTATATTAAAACTTTTTATTTTATTTTATAATATTTTAATATAAGTAAAGTCATTACAAATAATTTAAATTACAAATTTTATATAGATTAATATAGTCATTAATTACAATATGGTCACTTAAAAATATTTAAATATAGTCATTTATTTTAAATTTTAAAATTTATAATATTTTATAATATTTTGAAAGTATTTTGAAAGTATTAATTTATAATTTTTTTAAATATTTAAAAGTATTTTCAAATATTTAATTTACCTCATTGTAATTTTTAACTTGTAAATATATATTTTATAATATTTTCTAAGTATTATTATAGGCATTTATATTAAAATTTTTAAATTTATTGTATAATATTTTAATATTAATATAGTCATTTCAAATAATTTAAACTACAAATTTTATAATAATTATTAGTTTAATATAACTATTACTATTTTTTATTTAAAAATACCAATAAAAATATAATTACTACTAAATTATTATATTAACTTACTACTAACAAAATTTTAATCTTCATTATATTTAAATTTAATCTAAAACCCTAAACTCACTTTATATTTATAATACTAATTTTAATAATGGAATGATAAAAATAAATTTTCAATTTCATACAAATACTAATTTTAATAATTTTAATATTTTGATTTAAATTACTAAATATTATCTAAAATCATTTATTAAATAATTTTGAAATAAAAATTTTAAATTATTAAAAAAAATTGATACATATTTTTAATTTTTACTAATACTTTTATATTAAACTAAAAATATTAATATATTGTACCATTTACACGTTAATACATTTTAATTTTAAATATAATCGTTCAATTTAAAATATTTTAACATAAATTTTTTAAACATCAACATTAATATTTATAAGTATTATTTTATAAGTATTATTATAGTCATTAATATTAAAATTTTTTATTTTAATCAAAAATCATTTAATATAATTATAGTCATTTAAAATAATTTCAACTATAATTTTTATAATAGTTATTAGTTTAATATAACTATTACTATTTCATATTAATTTATATTAACTACATATTTAATATTTATTAAATTAATTAATCTCACTAAAACCTAATTAAAAATGTCATTAATTAAAAATTAACAGTAAATGTCATACAAATCTACTGAGTTTAAAATATCAATTGCATTCACAAATACACATTATTATAAAATTATGCATCTAAAATAATTTAAATTGAGATAGGAAAAATTTTATATCTTTGAAATTTTTGGACAAAATATTGTCTAATTTTGAATATTCCAATAATTTCAGTAATTTCAGCAGCTTTTTTTTCCTCTAAATTGATAGATCTAGAAAAATTCGGGACCCTTCTGTTAGGGTTCTTCGTCTGCAGAAGAGGAGAGGCGTGAGAGAAGATGAGAGGAGAGGAGAGGAGAGGAAAGCGGAGACTTCGAATGAAAAATGGGAGAAGAAGTGAAGCCGAGTGAAGAATGCGGATGCCGAGTGAAGAATGCGGATGCCACGTGTCGCGGCCTGACTGGAAGGTCAGGCTTTCCGCGTTGGGAAAACGCGGAATGCTCAGGCTTTCCGCGTGTTCGGAACGCGGAAAGTTTAGCTTTCCGCGTTTTCAAAACGCGGAACGTTTAGCGTTCCGCGTTTCAAACACGCGGAAAGCCTGACACGCTCGGAACCCTCCCGGGATGCAACACGTGGCTTTGTCGCGGGTTCAACCCGCGACAAATACGGTCGCGGGTCCAACCCACAACAAATATGGGTCATTTGGGGAAATTTTTTCCCCCTTAGGTTTTTTTAAAAATTTTTTTTTAAAATGGGTTCATGCTCATTTTTTGTGACGTTCTACTGAGAACCAGGGGGGGAGTGAACGATAAGCTGCTGCGATTGATCCCAAGTGCTCAAAATGCATAATCAAATCATTTCAGTTTGTTCACAAGAAGTTTGCAATTTGTTTGAACAGGATAAGGTCCTACACCGACGAACGTCCGCTCGTAATCGTGTTGCTTGGGCATATTTCGCACTCGGGGAGTGCGAAATAGATTTTGCACTCCTGGATTGCGAACTCCTGGATTGCGAAGTTAGTTTCACAAGAGCGTGAAATCTTTTTTTTTTATTAAAAAATTAAATAATCAAAATTAAAAATAAAATAAGAAAATTGATTTCGCAATCCGAGGATACAAAATCATCATTTTGAAAAATAAAAAAAAAATTCATATTTAAAATTTTTTTTTAAAAATTAACATTATTGTGGTAAATAACCCAATTTTTGGATTTAGGCCACGATGGTCGGTTCTTTTCATCTACGCAAGGATTTTACTACCGGAGGTGTGTACTCATGTAAAGCTTTTGTCTTAGCACAAAAATCTCGAGATCTAAGAGATTTTAGTTTCTTCCCACTGGCATAAAGAAATGTGGCAAAAGGCATTTGAAGATGGTCGATGGGTTTTCGTTGGATTTTATCAAAAGTTCGGCCAACGAAATTCATCCCTGAAAAGTGGGGAGAGCACCCCGGTCTAGTATATCTCCCTATTGTTTCATAACCCAGTTTGACAGGTGAGTGTTGCGGTTCTCGCTTATGCCCGGTTCAATGATTTGAGATAAATCATGAAGCAGTAAACTTCGTAGTAGTTAAACATAGCTGCAAACAGTCTTGATGATTATTCACAAGACGGTTTGCTCTGCCTGCACCTTGGTGAGCACCACTTCATTCCACAAGACAAAATGTCCTACTCTGTTTCGGCAGGCAATCACCGAAATGGGAAAAAGCTTGCGACACCAAATTGCACATATATGGTGCACTAGCCTTCCAAAGGTGTCGGTGGATGTGCATACACTGATGCTCGTAACTGCCTACTCATTTACTCACCAAACTAAAGCCAGCTCCATCACACAGCCAAATGTTAGTAAGGCTTCGATGATGGGAGACAAACCCAAGTTGGTTTTATTGAACACACAAGTAACCAAAAGAAGCTAAACGAGTAAATAAATCCCACCATGCAGTGGGGATAACCAAAAAACACGGGCTATACAAACAAATTGGTAAATTTGCATCTGCCGAGGCCCAAAATCCATGTCAAAGACTTTTACTTCATGATCTGAGTAGCCAGACAAAAAAAAAAAAAAAAAAAACGGAAAAACATAATAAATGAAACTAGAAACTATCAATAAAAACCCCTAGTATGAGCAGCGTGGGCATGCAGCCCATGTATCCACAGTAGATACAAGACTTGGGTGACCATTGTGCACCGGCAATGGAAACGTCCCAAGTGTATGATGAAGCCGAACGGCAGAACCAGTTCATGTAAGTTGTAATAAAATATCTGAAATAGGTGGATGTCCGTTCATCCCTGTGAACAATGGGAAAGAGAAGATGTAACTTATATGTGCAGCATAACATCAAAAAGGAGAAAGGCATATTCCTGCATAAACTTAGATCCTTCGAAAATGATGCAGGAACACAAATATATCACCGACAAAGAAACCAAGAAATGAAAAAGAATTTGAGCAAACACACGCAATTGTTCCTACAAAAATCCTAAAGCTGATGAAATTACAGGGGCATAGATATTGGTCATGTCAGATGAGTCCTTGCAAGTGCGGATGTACTACAATGATTATGACCCTGAACAGTCGCATGTTTGCTTTAAGACAAATTTGCCAGCATAAATCAAAAGTAATGGGCACCAAGTCACCTCCAAGTTACAAAAAGTTGAACTGCCAATGGAAAATGATGACGAGAATAACTTAAACGTACTAAAAAAGTCTTAAAGAATGCTTGGTGTTGGCCACGGAAATCTTTATTTGGATAATCCCTACCTATTTAGTCATTATGTACTTTGGTCTCTCCTTACCAATTTAACAATAACAAACACAGGCTATTTCACTATTGACAGAAGATTGTTGGGACAAGAACACGGGAGCAAAAAGTAAATTAATTGCCTATATTGTCCTACCTGTTGCTTTTTCTTTTTTGGCCTTCTCTTTCTCCTAGGCTTCTGTGCATCAGAATTAGAACTTAGGTTACTACTTTGACTCATCTGTGAATTTGAGGACATTCTGTTTCTACGGGATAACTGAATCCCACTGTTCGATGTGTTGGTTGATGTGGACATTCCAACTGTCTGTGTTGACGAACTCTTGCTTGAGGAAGATCCAAACCTTGACTTGGCACCAGCTGAACTAGAGGACAAATTGGTTGATGGGCGAGGAGGAGGCATCAGAGCTCGAGCAGAAATCTGTCTCTTCATAAATAAGTTGATGTGAAAAGTATATGAATTAAAAAGTCTGTATAACATCTTAAAACAAGAAAGCATCTACAATAGCCTGTAAACCTGATTTCTTTCATCACTGGACACACCCGATGGAGCTTTGCCAGAAGCACTAGAAGCTGCTTCCCTGCAAACACCAGACATATTGTTAGATCCATAGTAATTAACATATCGTAAATTTATACACACATAAAAGGGAGACTCACACGATTGTTTTAATTTTCAATATGCCAGTCTACTAATTAAAAAAAAAAAGGAAGTCCAAACCATTGTATTAATTTTCAATACTCCTACAATATCCCTAGACATTTGATTACATTCCATCTTTAGCTACAAATTTTATCACATCGTCTTCTTACACATTACAACCAAGGTGTTGCCATCCAACTAGCTCCTACCTTCAACTGTACAAACACATATAGTTTTGTCAGTTGGCCATACTTAATCCAAAATTATGTTGGCCAAAATTTTTTGTTAGACAAGTATTTATTATTTAATATCTCAAAAAGCCACACCTTGAAAGACACATCAGATTCCTCTTTCCTTGTAACTGGCCCTTAATTTTTAAGTTTAGTTTCCAGTCTAGGATAGCATTTAAATACTGTTCAACTACCGGCCACATATTGGGCACAAACAAATTCCGGAAGAAACATCACACATCCTCCCACTTATTATAGGAGGCAAAGCTAGGCTGCCTACTTCCTGAAATGTCAGGTTTGAATATTTTCGTTCCAAACCAATAAAAGAACTAATAGAATCAAAATTAATGACAAATTTTCCTAAGCTGGAAATATCTTTGTCGCTTATGCAAAGCTGAAAACAATGATACAGAGGATTAGTTTCCAAGAAGCATGATGAGATGTGCAAGATTTAATCGAAAAGTCATTTATTGTTCTCAATTGTCCATAAAGAAAAGCAAAAGGTTTTGCCCAGAGGAAGAGATTAAACAAAATTAAAACTATAAAACAAAAAATAACATGTTTTAAAGTTTGATGACTAACTTATATATTAGACATTTAAAAGGCTGGTCCAAAATTCTTTCATCTGCTATAACAAGCATCCATATAAAAATTGAGAAGTGAAGAAACTCCAAACCAAAAAAGATTTTCCATTTACTAACATACAATGCACTTCTATCAGTCCATTCATCATCTGCATCAGCCTCATCACTTGAGCTACCACCTAAAAAGAAATCATCCTCGCTCATATCCAAAAGCCCATCATCTTCACTTGCCGTCTCTGTTCAGATAAATCCAAAGACATAAATTTGATAACAACTAGTTAGAGTAGTTGTATGATTAGCAGGCAAAGAACTGAAAAAATAGAGCATACCCACTATATATGTTTTCATACATGCCACGAATATGATATGGTGGTAATCTGAGGAAAATATAGCTAAGATCAAAATACTTATTCAAGATTGCTTTTTAGCCGCATCTCATTCTAATAGATAGGAAAAGTAGTCTTTCTGGTGAAAATTATTAGGCTTTAAGAACCTCTATCTTAAATAAGTCCGAGTAAGATTTCTCAACAATGCCTAAACTACAACTAGTAAAACAGAAATTTAAAATGATCACTTGTTCAACACCCATGTATAACTTTTCTTTCCAAGGGCTTTCATTCTTGGGCCTGAAGATGGCAATTCCTGAGCCAAATATAACCCAACATGAATTTATTATTTGTATGGATGATAGATGAAATAGATAATGAACATAAGAGACAGAACAAAGCCTCTGTTTCTGAATTTTGGCCCGCCAGTAGAATTTGACAGAAAACTAAATTTCTGCACCGCCATAGAAAAAAATTAATAAAAGATAAAAGTTTCAGATATGATACCAAAGGGGAAATATTATCACCAGAGTTGCAAAAAATATACCTTCTAATTCCTTCCCACTGGCTGCAGCAGCAGCTCTATTGGCTTTGATCTGGTTGCGCAATCTATTTCTACTATCAACTGTTTCAGTGTCATTGCCTCCGGTGAATAAAGAAACATATTTCTCAGTCTTGGGAAAAAACTGAAATTAAAACAAAGAGATTTTTCAGCCTGCTGAGAGCACTTCTCACAATTATACTACTTATGATACCAACAACAAAGAGATTCAACTCTTCTGAAGTAATCCTGTTTAATAACACAAAAGGAATAGCTTACCCTAACATATTCAAGATCTTCCTTTAGTTGAGAAAGTTGCTCTGCAATCTCATTCTCCTGCATCTGACCAGACGACACCCGCTGCTGTTTCTCAAGACGTCGTATCCTTCTTTCTATCTTTCTCCTCTCTGGTCAATTCATTTAACAGTTCCAAAAAGTTAGGGTGGCAATAATTTCTTGAATAGATCATGCAGATGAATCAGTCTAGCATAGGATGAAAATACCAAAGAACTTAATCTTTCTGTCTCTCAAGAATATTTTGCGTTGCACAGCCAGATGATTATGAATCTCCTGCTGTTTCTTGAGCTCATCCAGCTTCTTTTCTTGCGCCTCTCTAACTTCAGGCAGAAGATTCTTTTGAACAATTCAGGAAAAAAAATGATAAAACATTAAGTTATAAACTCTGAGCAGCACGGAATGACCCATCATAACATTCAACTAATTTATGCGATTATCATATTTCCTCATAGTCAAATGGAAGGAAGTCATTGAGGAGCATCTGCCGAAAATGTGGGATAATCAAATTTGAAATGATGAGTACTATTTAAAAAAAAAAAAAAACAAACAAAGAAAGAAAAGAAAAATAAGTATCAGAAGATAGTGAACCGCAAGCCACAACAAGAACACACTAGTTTAATTGCTGATTGGTGTAATGCAAAATCAATAGACCGCAATTGCACACACATAGATTGCCATGTAGCATGGTGAATTTTGACTCCGGTTAAAACTTATTTTGTTTTTGTCCTTCATTGGATTGCTAATTAACATAACATACTAGAACGTATATTATAATATGAAATCAATTATGACTCTTCTAACGAGCACTATCATAGAATTTAAATTTTATTGTGTCCACCATAGGTGTTAAAAATAAACAGAATTTAGGCCCATTTAGGGATCCTTAACAGACCCTAAATGGGCCCAAGCATGGGGTCCTTAAGACCCCAAAAAAGGCCCAGCTGGGCCTTCCAACAGCTAGTGGAATGGGATCCTTAACAGGCCCTAGATGGGCCCAAGCATGGGGTCCTTAAGACCCCAAAATAGGCCCAGCTTGGCCCTTGAGAAAGGGTCCAGCTGGGCCCTCCAACAGCTAGTGGAAAACTAGCCGTTGGAGTTTCCAACGGCTAGTTTCCACTAGCAGTTGGAAACTGGCAGGCAGGAGAGGGCAGTGCACTCTCCTGCCTCTCCTCTCTCTTTTCTCTCTCTCTTTTGTGTCTTTTGTGTTCTATAAATAGCTAGGACCTTTTCCCTTGTAAAGCATGAACAAGTGCTCAAAATCTCTATGAATTCTCACTTTGAAATGCAATCAAGTTTCTATTAGTTTTATGCTTTCTTTTTATTCAATTTCTTTCATAGTTTCAACAATAAGTGGTTGAGTGAAACTGAAATACTAAAAGCATAGTCTTGAAAATTTTAAAATCCTTAAGCTAGATGAGCAATTTGGAAATGTCAGGAAAAAAGGGGAGAAAACTACTCAAAACGAGCCAATATGTAAACAACATCAAAGCCTTTCCAAATACTAAATTAAGAATCAAAATGTTGAGTCTCACATAAGCCAAACATCAGTAACAACCAAAAGAGATCTGTTCCCTGTGAAGACACTTCTATTTGTAACTTAAAATTTACAGATATATATATAAGGATAAAATAGGATTCCTCCTAGCTTACAAGACTGCATACTCTTTCAAGCTCAGAATTTTCTTCATCTCTTACATAATGACACAATCCAAGAAATTTTTGACAACAAAAAAAATGCCAATTCTTAGTCTCAAGTTTCTGTCATAATAAGTATCATATTCAACAACTCCATGGACAACATGAAGAGGGAGTACCTCATCAAAGATCTCTAGATGAATCAAAATAACCTCAATAGTTTAACTGGAAAATAGTCAGATACCTTTCAACACAGTTCATTCACATAAAATGGAGCCCATTCTCTTCGGGGGGGGGCGTTTGGTTTGCAATCGGGAATCGGAATCGGAATTAGAATCCAATACCCTTTGTTTAGTTCAAATTCTGGAATAGGTATAATTACTATTGTTGATATCTGGTTTATATATCTTTTGGAATGGAATCATATAATTGTCAATTTTGCCCTTGGTAAAAAATGCTTTAAAATTAATATGTCCAATAATCAGATGGACTATGCTTCCAGGACCCTTGTAGAATATTACGATAAATGCCCCAAACGATTAAGTTTGATCAAATTGTCCTAGGAGTCCTATTATTTTAACTCCAGATACAAATTGAGACAGGTTTAGACCTTCCCAATGTGAATTTCATTACTTCCCTCCTCACTTATGGATTATCAAACCAACAGGTGTTGCTCTGGCCAAAGCCAGTAAGACAGGAAATCAAAAGCTGGTCCTTATGCCATTTGTACAAGATTTATACTGCTACCACTAGGAAAAATTGATATTCACAGAAAACCAACAGTTACATGGACAATCATACTGTTTGCTAGTCCTGCAACTTCCATCATTTGCAAGAGTAGAACACCAGATGGTTGACTGACACTATCAAACGATATGCATTCCTTATTTGCAAACATGAAAATTCTAGTTACAATTTCCTTGTTCTAAGAATATATAAATAAAAAATTAGTCAAAAATCTAGATATCACTTATGAGAATAATCTTATGGGTTCCCTTGAAGAGAAATACAGTCCCAAAATTCAAATTGTTAAGGCCTAAACGTGTGCAATGTTCACCATCTAAAAATAAGTACGAGTCTGGAAAATTACGCGGAAAAGCTTTCAATCTAATTATAGCAGGCTGCATTTAAGCTGGGGCGGAATTGGTTTAAACTCAACAGCCAATCCATCTTATCTCAAACTAGAAAATTTTCATTTTTTTCTTTCAATTCAAACCGCAAGCATAGGCGGAATATTTAACCCAAGAGCAACTACCAACGTTACTATTATCATCTCTTGCTGTATCTTCGATTTCTCCAATTTCTCTGTGCCATCAACACTCACATTGACGGGACCAAATCCTAATTCTTGAACTTGGCGTGGTTTCGATCTCCAATTAGATGATTTCTTCTTCATCGTCGGAAAGTGTAGGGGAGGGATCGGAGGGGAAATCGACCGGTTCGCTGAGACCGACACGAATGTCGCCGCCAGTGATGGAGGAGGGAATGAAGGGATCGAGGAGAAGAGAGAGATTAGAACCAGAGGAGGAGGAATTGAGGGTTTCAAAGGTGGAGACGAAGAGAATGAGGGAGGGATAAGAGGAGGAGAAGGAGAGCGAGAGAGATGAGAAGAGAAGGCTTTTTGAGATCTAGGGGCTTCGATTGTTGTGAGTGTGAGGTTGAAGATGAAGAAGATCGAGATTGGAAGAGAAAACGTGGACTGGTTTCTTCCTCTATGAAATCCATTCTTGGAGCGAGAAAGAGAGAGAGAGCGACGAATGGAAGGATAAAACAGTCACAAGGGTTTGAGAGATGGGTTTCGAACGAAACCCACCAATTTATTTGGGTTTCACAAAACCCATATCTTGAGGGTTTGATTCCCATGCCTTTATTCCCATTCCATTAATCCAAACACATGACATGGGTTTCATTCCCATTCCTGAAACCCAAACCCATACCCTTTAACCAAGCAACCCCTAAAAATACATTAATAAAACTCCCAACAAACACGACCATAGGCTTGTTCCACATGCAAAATCCAAAGAATACTACATATTTCCACCAAATAAGCAACCAGTGTAGCATTTAGCACCTTGCATTAGCTGTTTATATTACAGAAGTAGTCCACAACGCTCTTATAACCCACTTAATCCATCCACAAACCCCTTATCAACTTTTAAATGTTGCAACCAAATTAAATAGGTTAAAATCTTTTAATTGTTTGCCCAATCTTCTTAGGAATGAACACATTTTACTTGGATATATTAGTGCCACACATTCAATAGAAGAACGCTACTATAATGCACCTCTTCTGCAATTCTATGTAGTTGGATGTAATCACCATAACAGAACATTCAAAAAAAAGTCGCACTGAGAGCCTCCAATTAAAGTGTGAAACATCTGTAATAGAGATATCAAGAAATACATCTAGCCAAGTAGCCTCCTTTCAACCACATAAAAATTCCTCCATGGTTCATTCCATGTTATCCAAATTAAAAAAATTAAGGTCTCATTGTACTCAACTAATAAAACCTCTTCATTTCATCAATTTGACTCCTATTAATCATCAAAGCCAACCTCATATTTAGACATTTATTAACCTTGCACATATCCCAATTGACTATTACCCGTTTTCTCTTTTCAACCTTGCCCCAAGATGCCATGCACGAAAATAATATATAACTTTGCAGAAGCCGAACTACACCTAATAAAATTAAAGGAGAGGTCCCCCCCCGGGGGAGAAAAAAGATGTATGATGATCACATCATCATAAAAGACTTAAATTGAAGCTAAACCCTCCTTTTCCAAACATAGTCCAATATGCTCTATGGAAATCCACTCCGAGATACATAACTCACTATTTAAAATCAGGAATCCACTTAGTTGGTTTCAACTTTCAAGAGCAGAAATGTTGAATTGGGTTGAGATCCTAAGAAAATTTGACTTGAAGCATTTATCAAATTGCAAGAAGTGTGAGGGTAGAATTGGGATTTTAACGGCTGAACAAACTCTATCTTATGAGTTATGACCATAGTTGCCCCATAAGTTCACTGCAGTGGCAACGCGCTTAACAATCAAACAAGAATGTCTTAATCCACGTGGTGCTTAGAAGTTCTTCAGAGTCATGAACTAATACATTGGAATTTAGCCTTTCTCTTCCAAAATATTAGGAAATATCATACTCAACCCTTTCATAGGGAAAAAAAAAAGGGTGGCTCCACGACCATCAACTATTACACAACGAAGTTGAAGTAGAGTCAGCTATATGAATCCACACTTTCCATTCAATTCCAATTGAAGTCATGTCAATGGTCAAGGGTCAAGTTAAATGTTTATATATCGTCTATTCCTCTAGTTCCTCAGCACCTTCCGCTTGCATACCATCACTTCCTTCTAAAGGAGAATTAAAAGGCCCAACGCTGTTAATCTATTTTCTGTCATCTTGTCACAACTGGAGCTACCATACTAGCCCTAATTTACTCTTAACATATTAACAAAACCGAAATCAACCATAGAAACGGAAGGGTCAGATGTCTTCTGTAAAATGACAGGAGACAGTAAGAGATGAGCTAGTACCTTACGAAGAAGAAAACGCTCGGTGGAGCGAATCTGGTTCTTGAGAGAGACTGACTTAGGCTTCCTTGCGAGTCCCAATCCCTTCGCTTTTCTGCTGCTCACAGGTTTGCGCTCCGAAACCCTACGCTTCCCGTAGCCGCCGTGCGCCATGTCGAAATCACCTCCGCCGCCGCCGTCTCCGCCGTTGTTGTGAGGTTGTGAAATGGAAAGAGATAAGAAGCAATTGCTTCCTTATGCCTTAATTCTGACTCTCTAGTCCTCCGCTCCAGTCTCGACTCGACGATGATCGTCCCCAAATGACTGTAATAGCAGCTTCCTAGCGTGGTTTTTTTATTTGTTTTTTTGAATGCATGCCAAGACAATTGAAACGACGCGTTTCCTTGGCTATGGCTTGTCTTAACATCCCCATTATTAATTATTATTTTTGGTTGAATCCGATGGATTAAAGGAAGAAAATTATGATTACTGAGCTATCCCTTAGAGCCTCATTATTAATTATTGTTAGAGCATTATTTGGACTATTTGAATAGGGAATATAAATGGGTTTTATCCGTTATTTTATTTTTTTCGTTCATAGTAAGAATCAAATCCCGATGATTCACCAGCGAATAGCTGCATATCAAGTTGGGGAATGGATGGAATGAAGGTTTGAGTCATGCACAGGTTGCTTGTGCGAAAGGGTAAGAAGTACCGGCACATGATGCAGTTATGAGAAAGCACACGCCTGACAGAAAGATCTTGGCGATCTCTCATTGACGGTTAAGGAGTAAGGTGTGAATGATAAGAGATCTTTTCATGAACAATAAGAACCATAGCTAGAAGATACTTTTGTGTCTTGGACTCAAAAGGTGAAAAGCTTCTTGCACTTGAAACATGAACTTAAGTTGTGTTTATATTATTTAGTACTGAACCTCATGCGCCAATTACAACTTAGAGAGCCCATTCCCAAGGTATTAAAGGAGATATAAATCGACTCGTGTAAATTTGAACACACAACCACAACCTCTAAATATCATATATTTTATAAATATTGTTTTATAAAAAAATCTTCAATGATGTAAGATAAAATCATTCAAACCAGTTATCCGACAGGAGTGACCAACGCTATCTAGTTCTCCCACTTTACCCCAGCACCGAAAAGGGTAAAATGAGAGAGCCAGATAGCATTGGTTTTCACTCCTTTCGAATAAAAAAAGAAAGCTTTGAAGAAGCCACATAACCAAGGAACAGAAAGGTGGATGAGAAAGATCGAGTCTGCAATGAAAAGGAAAGAGTATCAGGGAATCTGGAATTGGGTTCATGTTTGTTACATGCAATGATAATATTTACATCTTTACAATATGAAAATGTCTCACCAGAAAAGGGACTTGGGCTTATTTTTCCACACATGAAATGACAGAACCCTCTAGTCTCTCGATTTCCAGTATCACACAACCAGAACTGGTATTTTTCACAACTATGAATAAAGCCTGTTATGAAAAATACCTACAATCGCACTCTTCCACTATCTTTTCTCCTCTTTCACACAAGAAATGAAAACGGTCACCCAGACACTATAAAAGAAAAAACTGAGGTCGATATATTGAAGATCCAGAGGTTATTGTTTACATAATTACAGGTTGCTCCCCTTCTAGTTCAGATATTACAATTAATGAGTCTGTCAATTCAAGGGATAGAGGCATAGTTTTTGGGTTAGGATTTATAACCTGCAATATGACATAATGTTAGGCATGAATTTTGCTAATCTATTTAACCAGAAACACCACTATTAGCAGAGTACCTTCTTATTATTTTTAATGTAACCAATTGCAACCTCCTTCCGCAAATGAGCTCTTTCAGATAGCTCAAAGAATGTTGGATTTTCCCCCTCTTTCATGTACAGATAGAGGTCCTAATAAAAGAAATTTAGAGCAGAAACATTAGCCTTCCAAGTGTAATTATGTTGGTACACAACCTCAGAGCAGACAAGAATTTAAAATTCTCAATCTATTATCTTGAGAATCTTGGAGCTCACATTTGTTTCTGAAGGAAAGTGAGCTTTGTGTTTCTAAATATATCTATGATCTAAAATTCCAAGAGTAGTGGTACTAAATCATGTAATTACCTTGACATATATTTCATCTCCATCTGCATTTAGAATGTCCTTCCATACTTCATTCAACTCTCTGTTCACTGCCACTGTTATTCAGAGATTCAAATCTTTAGTGCAATATCATAGGAAATTTGCAGCATAAATACGAGCTGAAGTGATAGTGCTTACAACCTTGTGCTGTTACAAGGCTAATTACTTCCTCCGCAGCAATATAGGTCAGCAATGGCTTGATTCTTGTAATCTGCAACAATATGAATGGTTTAATCCATACAACTGAACAACCATCCCCCCCCCCCAAAAAAAAAAAGAAGAAAGGAAGAAGAATACTTGTTTGCCTAATTTTGAGTCCATGATTTCTGCAACCAGATTTTGCACCTGCATTCCACAAATTTAATATCTTCTATCAGGTAGCATGCCAGCCAGAAAGGCCCACTACTGCATATTACTTTAGTTCATCATGTGCCAAGACATCTACTTTTCCTGGTAAAGATAAAATCTCAATTACACCTCATTTTTATTTCATTGTGCATTTTATGACCTTAAATGTGGGAGATTTAGTGAAATATCGAAGTAGGCCATTGGAAGCTAGATGCAAGTTATCCATAAAGATATAAATGTCAAAAGTTTAGTTGAGGAGATGACTTTAGATACGAATGAATGACGTAGAAGAATCCAAAACAGTTAAATCATCTCTCTTATTATTTTAAGTTTCTATACATAATTTATTTTTATTTCTCTTTTTTCATTATTCTTATTCAAACTTTAATTTAATTTAATTTTTTTTCTCTCTTCTATATTTGTAATTTGGGATTAAAGCTGAGATGGTGGTTGTTGTTGTTGTACATTTATGCTTCTTTGTTGCTACCTGTATGTAACATAATAGCAAACATACAATGAAGCATCCAGTTTATGTTTCCCTTTCACTAAGCTTGCATGCAGTGCAAAATATTAGCAACTGCACAGTGAAGATTTAAGTTCAAGCAGACAGAACAGATCACTGAGAACATAGTTTCTTACCTTTACTCCATGCTTGTCACAGATACTTTCAGCAAGAAGAAGAACATAGGCAGAATGCTTGTCTGCCTTGGATGGATCTGAAGAAAGACGAGTCAATATCCAAGCAACTTAAGCCAACTGAATTTCATGTATCATTACCTCCAAGAAGCCACTCCCGATCACTAATTACCACAATTGAGAAAGGAATATCATCCCCTTTCTTGAAAGAATTTTCTATATTTACTATGGCTTCCTTCAAAGTGTCATAGTTCATTGGATTCCCAACCTGTGGCATCAGTCATGAAGATGAAAAGGATAATAAGTAAAAGTAAGTAATTCATTGAAACAAAAGAGGAGCTCTTGGAACAGCCAGTACCCTATGCAACACCTGAACATTTTTAAGTTTTCTTTGACCAGCTAGTAAGTTTGCTTTTTTCCTGTCATCCAATGGCACATCGGACAATATTTCCTACAAATATAGGTAGTAATCTAAGAAAATAAATTCCAGAATACTAATCAAAACAAAACCAGAAATATACAACTTATAAATTCTGCTATGGATATATGTGTTCTGTATTAGAATAGCAATTAAGACAGAGATCATTTATTTATGAAATGCCCTTCATTTGCTCCATCAAGAATAAATCTTTACTACTTATGATGACAAGTAGATGTGCCCAAATACTGTAGTAGAACTCTGCAATGAAATTTAGGTTTATTTTCAAGTAATGGGATGCTAGGAGTTTGTAAAGAAATCAATGTGGTGGTTTTGGTACTTACAACAACAACAACAAACCGAGTCTTAATCCTAATAATTTGGTACTTATAGATGGAAAAATAAATAAACATTGCAAGGGTCTGCAGAGCATCTCTTTCTTCTTTGCTCATGGAATTAGATTGTTATCTAGCTTCTTTATGGTGCTTTGCCATTCTGACCTTTTAAGGAGTGAATGTTTAAAATATTGAGGGATTGAAGACCTTGCCATTCTAATGTTTCTCTGGCTCATTTCTGCTTTCATTTCTCTTCCCCTTTTCTTTATCAAGTTTCCCGGAAGACATCTTGCTCTCCACAATGTGTTTAAGATTGTCAATCATTTTATATAAGCAAATATATCTTTTTGTTCTTTTGAAAAAAGAGAAGTGTGATTTCAGTAACTATTGTGATCTGTCCACGTGATACGCCCATAGTTGATATCTAATGAGATATTACCTCTGCGAGGTATAAA
The DNA here is from genome assembly GCA_033439265.1 of Dillenia suffruticosa. NCBI lineage: Eukaryota > Viridiplantae > Streptophyta > Magnoliopsida > Dilleniales > Dilleniaceae > Dillenia > Dillenia suffruticosa. The sequence goes on from JAVTVX010000001.1 coordinate 17,936,546, forward strand.
ATCCTTTTCCCTAAATAATGCCCCACTTCAATGTACATTGAACTTATCTATAGCTCAAAATCTCAGAGAAATTGATAGGGATCAAACTCCAAAGGAAGAAAGAAATTTAAATATAATTAGTCACTAGCTTTGGTTAATGGGGTCATGAACATTGGTAGGCCTTTTGAGAAATTGATCAAGTCTTCAGTAAGTGTTACAGTAGATGTCCTTTCCTAATTTTTATTCATGTTGCACCAGCAGAACTGTTCACAGGACCATTATTGTGTAAGTTTTTAGAATTTTGTAACTTAGTTCCTACTTTTGGTATCTGGTTACTTAGGAAGTTGTTTCTATTTCTCTTTATTACGTTACTGAATCTTTTGAATATTTAGAAATTTCTAAATTTGAATCTAAGTAGCACTTTCTACCATTTTAGGAATTAGCATTGGTGGTCAATTTAGGGACTCGTAATCTCACATAGTTAAATAAGAATTTCAGATTCTAGCAGATGTTTGAGCAAATCTTAGAATGTGGTATCCTTTCTTATCCTATATGTGATGCCTGAGCATCAACTATTATGATGCTTGTAACCTTACTCTCTTCTCATCTAATTCTATTTTTCTTTCACTTTTAATTGCTGCAACTTTATTTTAAGTGACCTCATTCAAGGTTACAGATTTCTGTCTTCTTAAACAATAAAAGAGAATCCCTAATTCCTTTGCTCTGAATTCCTCTAAAGTCATCCCACATCAGAAATGACCGAAAATGTATACATCAGAAGAATTAAATGAAGATGCATATGCTGAGGATGATTTTGTGCATACCAGCACACTGCCAGGTCCAAGATAATTATCATATTCAAGAATCATCTCAATAACATTGGGACGCCACCCAAGCATGAGAACACGTTCTTTTGGGCCAAGGGTCCAATCTGATGCCTGAAACATATGAAAGAACACAAAAAAAAAACACAGACTGATACAAATTGTCCCTTATCTCACAGGCTCCAACCAATGTCATCTTTGGCATGTGGGAGAGGAGTGGATTACTAGGAAGATGATTGGATTAAATTGACTAGAATAAATATTAATACTATGTTTGACATTGGATATAAGAGAACAAAGTAAGTTATGTTGGATATAGAAATTGTGTGTGAATCATGTGTGCATATGTGCTCTTACATGTAAATATAAATCTATATTTAAATAATTTGAATCATCTTATCCAATCCTACTCAATTTCATAGGTATACGTTGGATAAATTAGTCCCTTCACTAAAATCAATCCCTACCGTTACAGATATAGGTTTGGATTAATTTTCCCAATTTAATCCGATCCTCTCCTTATCTTGTGTACCAAACCCAACCAAACTAAATTAACACTCTATAAAAGAATACCTTTGAGCCAGGTTTGCTGGGACGCTTTATAGTGTTCTTGAACCGTGTATTTAACAATTCTGAAGTATGAGGAGCAGCAACAGAAGTTTCAAGAACTTGTGAGGCTCTGGTTTCTTCATTGGCACCATCGAAGTGCAATACCTGTGGCTTTCTTTTTCCATGTATAGGTGCAATAAACAATACCTAAAAGATGCTGAGTTTCAATTAGTCCCAAATTCGTTGTTTAATTTAGAAGGACAACAATACTAAATACTAGACTCCCAAAGTGAGGGCTAAACTAAGAGAACAGGTGAATTCGTTGTTCACCATGTCTTCCATTCCTTATTTTTCAATAATCACTCATAATATGAGAAATTGGTACAGGCATTACTTCTAAGAAATTGATGCTCGAAAAACGTTAATGCATGTGCCACATCATCTTTACCAGCATTGTTATGTTGTTTTTTCAAATTAAACCATCCATACCCAACTGTAGCTAGTGTATTAACAACAGATGCATGTTATAATTCCATACAAATGAACATACTTTGTCTGTCTGCTGTAAAATTTCATACTCTTCTGGATGAAAATATATTCTCCCATTCCGATAAAGACCACAAACAACTGCCTGCAGAGGCACCCAAACTAAATTTATTGTTGAACTTGAGTGGCTTAGTATAAAAATCTGTATGGAAAGTTTTACCTCTTGAAACCCACGTCTTACTTTCCCATATTCCATTCCTGTTAGGCTGGGAAAGTTGCAGAGATTGAATACATTTTCTGTAACAAGAGAAACAAGCTCATGAATTAAAAGAAATCAGTTTGAACAAATAAAAACCATATGAGGGCAGGATACCAAAGTTTCATGTTAGGTTTTGAATTAGAGACATTAAAAATAATGAATGGACGTCGACTATAACCCCTAGCCTTCCAAGCTAACGATGCGAGTTCGATTCCCGCTACCCCCTATACTGGATTATTATTGATTACTAATATTGATTAGTTTAATCAATAGTTGCTTAATGAATCTGTTAATTCGGAATCACGGGATGGGTCAATGTCATAGATGATGAATCAATTTCTTTCTCTACCTCTGTCACTCATATATATATGTATGTATGTATGCATGTATCAGCAAACAAGGGGTCAGACTGAAGCAGGGCATCATTGTAGAAATCAAACAAGGATATTGATACAGGCAAGAACACTGATGACTAATATCATGCAGGAAGCACAGACAATAATTAGTTGAAAATGATTTTGGTCTAGGAAGCTCCGACACTCCAAAAGCACAGGAACGATGGGCAATGAACGTACAGTTGACATCTGCAGGGACATGTGTCAAAGCAATGTGGCACACCTTGACAACTACAGACTTCAGGGACATAATTGCAATTAAAATTGATCTTTTTTCAACTCAAATACCTAGCTTTAAATTACAAAACAAAATATTTGTTGGTGCAATGTAGAAAGGAAGGTAAATGAAGTATAAAGATGCGGGACATCATCCTATCGGAAACATTTGGCTATGGTGTGACTTAGAAACTTAAAGTGATAAATATTACAATCATTTTCGCCTTAGGGGAAAAAAAAGAAAAGGAAAAGAAAAGGAAAGGAAAAAATTAACTGATTACGACATGGTAGGAATCTGTTTTCCTTGACAGTAATGCGCCTTTTTGCTATTGTTTGTAGCGCTTAACTTCCTGTTGAAGATGACGATGAAGTATTCCAAGAGATGTGTGAATGGATGCCTCCCGAATATATAGCCCTAATCTGCCAACAACTTGGATAGCAAATTCAATCAAAAATCCAAGGAAAGGAAGGGAAGAAAAGGCCCAAAATGAAGCAAACCATAGCCCAAGAAGGCTGCCCAAAATAAGCAGAAAGATGGGCAGATTTCTGGACAGAAAATGTCCAGAAATCTGCCCAGAAACTTGGCCCAAAATTAGGCCCATTCACTGCCCACCTTCGGCCCACTCAAAGGAACTTCAAGTCCATTAAATGAATGTCCAATCAAGACCCTAAGTGACTATATAGCAGGTCCAAAAGAAGCCCCAACAATGCAGAGGCAGAATGGGCAGAATTTATAACGGCTAGTTTTTGGGTTTATATCTACCGGCTAGTTTTTCTTTTTAGGCTATAAATAAGACTCTTATCTTCACTTGTAAGACACCTTGGAGCATTGTCTCCTCGTATCATTTTTAGAGCTAGAAAGTCTCTCAGAATTGTGTTGTATTTTAGAGCATAGTCTCTACAATGTTTTTGTATATTTGATACTTCATCAAATAAATAGAATTGTGTTTATTCACATACATCAAGTCTTTTTTTTGTTGTTCTTCAACATCTTCAAACAAACCTTCCATCTTCCTTCAAAGTTCCAAACCATTGCTCATCAAAACCTAGCTCAACAACCAAAGCTTCTGCACTTCAAATTTCAACACTTCCTTGGTCCGTAACATCCGTACAAAAAATATGCATATGTCCTATACACTTGTGACAAGTGAAAAACCTAACTGTACATGTCATACTTCCCTTTGCTTTTTTGGGAATTCTTTTTTGGGAAACAAGTACTCTAAATCATGATCTTAATGGGCTTCATATTAACAATGCGAGTCTAACTTTTCTTTTTTTTTTATGCTATGTCGAGCACATAGGAAGAGGTTATAATGTTTTGTTGACTCTGGTGATTGTCTTATTCTGATTGCTAGGTTTAACAAATTTACAACGCAATTCCTTTTGTTCATCGAAAAAGAAAATGTCAATGGGAGAGAAAATAATTGACAACAAAAGGCTGGGGCCATCCTCAAAGAAAAAAGAAAAAGAAGCAAACAGAAAAAGAAGGGGGTAGAGAAAGAGAGAGAGAGAGGCCAATGCAGAAACAGAATTAGTCCGAAGACATCTATTTCAATAAGATAAGACCAACATACTACAAGGAAGTACTAAAAGAGATATCCACATCACAAATCCCGTTAAGTGGGAGAGAAAATGTAATTATAATATTAAAAAGTGAATTTCAAATACATTATTATATATTTTAGCTTGCTGAATTGTGTTCTGACTGTTGAAAATATGCTCCATCATCTTGTCAGTCATACAGTTTGGCTCTCTTCAGCTAGTTATCAAAAAAGTTTATTGAATCAGAGTGAAAGAGAATGATAAGTCAGTTGATTTTGATAGAAGTTGGAAATTTTAGAGCACACGGGATGAGATGTTGGGTTGATCCAAAGATGAATAATTAACATCAAAAAGAAAAAGTGTATATAAGGGGCAAGAAGAAGGCTGTGCAATGACATGAGCATGGTAGTTAAAGAAGCCAGAAAATTCAAGAAGAATACATTATATGGGTTGTAAATCACTTCAACCCATTGGTAATGTTACGAACAAAGGCTGTTAAAAAATTTTACTAATGCTAGCACAAAGTTCATGATGTTGAGAGAGAATAACAGTACTTCGATAATTAAGCAGGTGTCTGTAAATCTTTATGAGCCCCTTTTGGCGAGAACATTGGACAAATAGCTTTGACGCCACATCCTTTACTGGCTCAACTTGTAATCCTGAAATTGACTTCAAAAGCTCACAAGTGCTGGAATTTGAAACCTACATATCAGGGAAAACTTAAATTTATTGAGGAGATTTGTTACCAAATAAATTCAGTAAGAGCTAATGACAAATGCTACACCTCAACAATGGTGGGAATAGATGCCATATTTGGAAGGGGTTGAAGGGCTAGAACGGAAAGAAAAGCATCTGTGTCAATTTCATACCTGCATATCCAGAACTTGAGATCAGTCGACATTATTGGATGCTAAATCAAAAAATCAATTTCTTCAGATAATCATACATGAAAACATGGATGATGTGAGGCACCAAGCAAGTTATGCAATAATACAATTTTGGATAAACTTAGTCAGGTAGAAACTAACATAGCCCACCTACTAAGCAAACCTAGGATTTAGTCTGGAGCTACTTTTTGTCTGCCCCCCTGGGGGGAGGGACGGGGAGGTCCAGCTTTAACTATGGAAAAATCCAAAGGCGGTTTGGTGTTGGTAGATATGCCTTACAGGGACCATTTCAAGAAAATAATGCTATATTATTGAATTAATATAAAGAGATTCAGACATGGTACACTTCAGAAATAACCCATGACAGTTGAAAATAGTGTGAGCTGGAGAAGGTTTGTGAGATTCGAAAATACATCTTGCTATTCTGATACTGTGTCAAATGAGTGATCTCTAGAAGCTAGATAATGGCTTTGTCTCTTTTCAAGTTTCAGAATTTTGATCTCTAGAAGCTAGTTAATGGCTTTGTCTCTTTTCAAGTTTCAGAATTTTGAATTCCTGTCTGTAGATTCCTGTGTTCTCCCTGAGGTTGTAAGGGTGCACCCCCTTGCCGCACTTCTGATAAATTCCCTTATAAGAAAAGGTTATTTTGAAATTATTTCCCTTACAAAATAATCATGAATTCCATTCTTTTCCCTGATAAAGGAAAAATACCTTCAGTGACTTCCCTCATAGTACAAATTTACAAGGAATGGATCCTCATTATCACAATAATTCATAGTCAGTTTGAGACAAATTATGTTCCCCAAAAAGCTTAAGCTACTTCAGATATGGATGCAGAACATCAAATCATCATCAAGTAGTCATACATGATATGCAACAGACGGAAGGAAGCGATCTGTGTGGGTACAAATAAAAAAAATGCTTCCATCAAGTTGATAGATTCTTACGGATCTGCCTTTTGTGGCAAGATGATGATTGCACGTGCCTTGTCAGCTGCAGCTCTTTCGAATGATTTTGTCAAGCTAAGACTGCAACTGCACAAGCAGAAGTTCAAATTATCAGACATGGGCAATCGGAGTTGAAACAACTCACAGAAATTTAATTGCAAACTCAATTACTCATGTATAAGTATGTGGAAGTATAAACACAGTGTTTATCCTACTGCATTTCTTCAATATACCGATTGAACCCTTCTTAATAGATCTAGCTCGATAAGAGTCGGGAACCAAGGTTAAATAGCATCTTTTTCTACTTCCTCTTGTTTAATTAATCTATAGAAGATATGACATTCAACACAATATATCATAAGAAATAAACAAGAGGATTTATTTCATGATTACGAAGCCCTAGTTCGATTGCTAGTGGGAATAAGAATCAGAATCACAAGGATTCCGGTTTCCTTTCCAAATTTTGGCAAATAGGTACCAGAGAATCATTCTACTTATATTGATTGAAACTGTCTGGAAAGAAATTTTTGAGAATGATCCCCATTCCTAATGTTTGGTAATGTTTAGAAATGGAAGTTGAAAATAAAATATTAGATTATCTTGTAATTTTATTTTTAAAACTATGTTAGATTATACTTAACTACAATGAGAATATAAAATTTATAATTTACCAATTGAATTTTAGTACTTACCATTTTCTGGTTAAAATATGTTTTAATAAAATATATATACTAATATTAATCAACATTTTTATATAAGAAATTCAAATTTGCAACAAAGAAAATAATTCATGATAATATTTCAATATGATTTTCATTTTTTTCTCTAGATTTTTTTTATTTTAATTTAGTTCATAATTATACATTTAAAATTATACTTAACTACAATGGATTTTTAATTGATTTTTAAAATTCATTTTCAGCAATGACTATCTTTTAATCCTTGGTTAGTAAAAAATTAAAAATATCTACAAAATATATAAAGACATTATAACAACATTCTCTTATAGAAAAAATTCAAATTTAAAACAAAGAAAATGATTTATGTAATATTTCAGAATATGATTTTGGTTTTTGTTTTTCCTTCTTTTAATTTCTATTTATCCTTTGTAGTTATTTTTATTATAATTTAATTTGTTATTTTACATTTAAAATTATATTAGATTATACTTCACTATAATGGACTTTAAATTATAAAATTAATTTGATAATTAATTTTTCGAATTTACTATCTTTTAATTCTTGGTTCGTAAAAAGAAATATCCACAAAATTATATACTAACATTATATCAACGCTCTCTTATAGAAGAAACTCAAATTTGCAACAAGGAAAACAATTGATGATAATATTTTGATATGTGATCTTGGTTTCTGTTTTTTCTTCTTTTGTTTTTTTTTTTCATTTTCGAAGGTTTCATCCCCCTCATCCCCAATTCTTCACTTGGGTTTCCTTAAAGCCACAACAACAGTACCTGACTTCCATTAAATAACTCATTCCAAAACCCACTTGGTATTCCCAAACAATTGGAATCGCAATGATTCTGATCCCTGTAATTCAAAAGAGGCCTAAGTGGAATCTCACAATAACAGCTTGAGCTTATTTATAAGTTCGTAAGGGTTTTTTGATGAGTTGTGCAGGGAATTCAAGCTCTTGTGACAATTCATGGTGTCAGACAAGTCGAGAGCATAGCCTCAAGTAAGCAGTCTAAAATCTAAACCCATACTTGAAACTTAAGTCCAGCCAACAACTGAAAGTATAGAAACTTCCACCAGTTGGGGCAGCACATGCACATTAAACTTATCTAGATGTACACTAATGTTTGTTTGTATGTTTCTGTGTGTGCACAACAAGACAATAACTAGACAATCAAATTAAATGTTATTATAGTATTTCTTGATACAAAAAAGTGCTAAAATTGAAATTTTTTTGGTGCATTAAAATAAATAACCTATCTCCTTAAATTTTATGGAAGCAACTATGAAGCATGTCTAAAGAGACCAAAGGAGTTTAAAAATGCAATTGGGAGCCATTGCCTCCGTAAGCTCCTACATAGATCTGCAGTGCTTGGAGCACACGAAAGAACCTCAAAGTTGATAAGGTTAACTTTATTTTTGTGAGGTTGTTAAAACTATTAAAGAAGATGTTAATGATGTGAAGAAAGTTGGTTTTTCCCTCTTCAAAAAAAAAAAAGAGAGAGAGAGAATCCCTATGATTGTGAACAGATGCTTTCTTGTCCACCTTCTCCGATTTGCAGCAGTAACAGACCTACCAACGGCAATATGATGTGAAAAGCAGGAGTAATATATATGAAATAATAACAAAACTTTGCAAGATATACTACTAATGTATGGACAAATATGACAAGATCTCCATACCTCTTAGGAAGGATATCAATGTGGTTAAGATCCTTGGCAACATTGTCTGCCAACTTGTCCATCTGCTTTCTAGGAAGATCAGAAAGAAGAAGAATTCTTTGCCTCCTACAGTTACACGTGTGCATGTAATTTCAGATGCTACTGTAAGTGACACTGAACCATGAAAACTTATTTTGGCTTATAGCAACTACCTAGCTGTAGCAGTACCCAACCGCACAGCGAACTCATGATACTTGTTTAGCTGCTTTAGTATGAAGCCCAAATGATTGTTCACTCCACAAATAACGATATGATCAGTTTCCAGGACTTGAATTTGAGCTCCTTCTCTGATCTTTTGCATATTACTCTGCTTGATGCCGATCACAAGATATGTAAATAAACAAACAAACAAGTGAATTCCAGAAATTTTTTCTTCCATTAGAAACATACCCTAAACTGTTCTGTCATTGTGCTTAATAGTCGGGAGTAAAACAATATGCCCCATATAGCAAGAACAAATCCAAGAACACGTTCAAAACGGGTTCTTTGCTGCATTCAAAAAAAAATAAAAAGAAAAAGAGAGAGAGCGAGAGAGAGCGAGAGAGAGAGAAAGAAAGAAAGAAAGAGTTTGTTGCTCTATAAGTTCATAGTTCCCCATGACTTTGGCAATATAAAGACACAGGTGATTCATCTAGGGAACAGCATGCCAAATTCAAAAGAGAGTACCGCACTCTTAAATGAGTAGATGACGAACATAGGCATGCCCAAGCTTCCCAAAAGCAGTCCTCCAGAGATTGATTTGTTCCCCTGATAGTCAAAGAGAAATATCCACATTGAGAAGTCAAGTGTGAGGAATCAATAAAGTAAAAGAACAGGGGTACCATCTATCATGCAAGAAAGTTGTTCAATGTAAAATACGCATAATCTAAAAGAATGAGAAAACATATGCTTTGCCAAAAGCTTTAAGCATGAAAAGTTCTAAGCCATTATCTCTAGAATTTACTATTAAACTTCAGCTCTATGCCACTCAGATTCTAATTGATGGAGTCGATGGCATGGATTTGTATTGCGGTCGCAGCCACAGCCATGGTGTTACTGAGCTTAATACACATAATGTAAGAAAAATTGTGGCAGCAGATTGACGGGCTTTCCACTTTGTCAAGGTGTCACAGCAGCATCATAATAAATTGTGGGCCATATCAGGTGTGTACTGGCCATGTGTCATGGCTGCAGCAATCTTTCCGGTGTCATCACAAGCCATAACAGCTTTACACCCCCTGTAACGGGCCAAATCAGCATTCACAGCCATCCAAGACCTTTTTTATATCCATGGCTCACACTGACACAAATCTACTTTCTTATGTCTTTTATTAATAATAATGATAATAATAAGCAATGGGGAGATGTTAGTTAACCTTCCTAAATACCCTTACAGATCATTCAGGTTTATCAATAAACCGATGTCTTTGTGAAGAAACTTATTCACTCGAAGTAGACACTTGAAATCATACAATGCTTTACCTTTAAGATGACATAATAGAGATGAAAATAGAAGGGCATCACCATCTATACTGGCCATTGAAAAGATAAGTGTTTTATCTTTAGAAGGTGTTAGAGGCAGGCTCCTTCTATAGGATTAAAAATTGTTGATCATTAAAAGCAAGCATTTGAGTTGAAATCTATTTCAGCATGAGAACCTGGATCCTTTGAAGATTGGTAGCAGAGAAACCATGGCATAGAATCTCTCCCGTAAATATATCGCTAAAAAGATACCGAAAGAAAAACTTCATCAGATGTGTCTGCATGTAGTTTACCTGATTTTGAAGAATAAAACCCCCCCAATAATGACAAATGAGAAGCATGCGGCGAATAGAACAACAAATGACCTACATAAAGTTTCAAAAGAGGTGTCAAAGTTCTACAACCTGCACCCACTTGGCATGAACTTAAGCACCCACCACAGAAAAGTCACAAAACAAAATGATAACTTTTCCAGCTTGGAAGAAAACAGTAATTGAACACTCTAAAGCAGAGAAGTAAACTATAATCTTACTTACATTGCAACATTTCTCTCTACTTGAATATTTAACAAGTAAAGCAGCCGTGAAAAATTCCACCTAATGTCTTGAAATGAAGGCAAGGAGATGTCTAATTGCAGAGGCACAGGCTTATTCAAGGAGTTAGATATACAAGCGAAAGGAGAAGCTGTAGTCTGAAATGCTTGAAGGACATGAGGGAATGAGCTTCGGACAAGCTTCACCAATGAATGAATAAAATTTAACTGTGTTAGTCTGAAAAGGAGGTATACTGACATAGAGCCAAAAGTAGCTGGGGGACCCTGCACAAGCGTGCATAACAAAAATCATTAGGTCAATAGTTTATTAACCAAAGCTCTTGGAAGAAAGGTGGCGTAAAGTAGATGTTAATCAAGAAAGCTCCACTGATTGTAAGAGTAAGACATTCAATTGAACTAATACAGCCAGTTAAAGACTCAACTTCATAAATACTACATATCCAATTCAATCTACAAGAAAAAATATGTTTTGTTGTTGAATATTTGAAATGGTTTCAAGGAAGAAGCAAGTTTTGTTTAGAAATCACCACAAGTTGTTCCCAAAACAAATAGATCATATAAGAAGCCTAGGGCAACTCATGGATCATGTCAAATGCGAATTTATCAAAAATAATTAATAAGTCTAACAAGTGTAATATACGATCCATGGCTTAAACTATCCGTGCCGTCAAGAAGGAACTCTCACCTTTTGATTACTTATCAGACCTCCTCTACAGCATCTTCCTTGCAATCCATTTATGACATTTAAATATGTAGGTATCTCTAAGTTAGTCAGTGTTCTTTGAGCACTGGCTTCTATATTACCTGGCAAGAGGTAACAAACTTTTTTTTAGAAACCTTGGACAGAGAAAAGAAATCATCCAATACCTACATTAGTGAGAAGGAGGGGGCAAAGGGGAATATGTTACATAATGGGAGACAAAAAAGACATACATAATAGCATATAAACTTTTCAAATCAGTTTCAGCATCAAGCAAAAAGTGGGGAGTTATGCATTTCGAGTGTAGAATTAACAAACCTCATGTCATATCCTAATTTAAAATTAACTAATCAATACAACAAGCACTCTTGCATCAGCAGACATTAAAGCAACACTAATTTGCAGATCACCTCCATCAAGCTTAAGATATAAGATTCCAGCTCACAATAAGGAGTTGAACCAAAACAATAATGGTTGTAGGACCTGACATTTGTTTATTGCACCAGAATTTCTTAAGTAGCTTGTTATTCTTTCAAGATAAGAAGTTCCCTTCTGCTGCCCACTCTCCCCCCCCCCCTTCCCCTCCCACCCCCCCAAAAAAAGGACAAGAAGCAAAGAAGTGCACACCATGAGGACCAAGCTCAATTAATCCTAGATAAGCCACAGAACTGACACCAATGTTGGACAGTGCTTGATGCATAGGACAGGACATAATCGGCAGCACTATAAACATGGCACGGACCTGTCTGGGAAAGTTATAGGTCTACAGTTTTAAATCTTCAAATTTATGCATGTGGCAAGGACACTCACACACACACACACACACACTATGAAGATTTCAAGGTAATAAGGCGAGGATGTTACACAATGCTAATGCTCTTGAGCATTGGGTTATGTGCAACATGTTAAACCAAAGGATGGTTGTGTGCATACATGTTACAGTGCAGGGGGCTTTCTGCATTTTATTCTTTTGTGAGTTCAGCAGCGGTTAACTGAACATGATCAAAATTGCAAAGGCCTGTAAAACCATTACAACAGAAGTGACAAAGATGAAAAGAAACATAGGGAGCTATTATTACATTAGACCATCAATCAACAATATAACTTGCAAGAGCTCCAATCAGAAGCATGGAGACTAGATAAGGAATTCTGGAGAAACATTTGACACAATTAAAATTGCAAACATGAAAGCAAATGGAAATTAGTTCTATACACCCTGAAGGCCAGAAATTTGGGTGTCAAGGAGAATAATAAAAAATAAGCATCTTTTGTTCCTTTTCCTTTCTTTCTTTTTCTTTTTTTCTTTTGTGTGTTACAGATACAACACAACAGCACAGCAAGACATTTTTCATGCCAAGTTTCAAATGTATAGGACAAAAGGACTCACTCCAAGTTTCAAAGCTAAGCAATTTAAATCTAACTTCTCCATATTTTGCCGAAGAATGGGCACAGCATGCCAAGTTTCAAATGTCTAGGATAAAAAGACTCGCTCCAAGTTTGAAAGCTAAGCAATTTAAATCTGACCTTCTCCGTATTTTGCCGCATGGAATGTTAAATAATGAAGCCGCCAACGCTGACATAGCATTGATTTTCTGAAAAGAACTGTATTATGTCAGTGTTAGGATTGCAAAGCCACAGCTTCCCAAGATAGTGGGGACAAGTTAAATAAACATTCAGTACATCTACGACTTAATTATTGCATGAGCATATGATGTGATTATCAAGACTGCAAGAAATTTACAACATTCAACTCAAATTCCAGTTGGGCCAGTAACAAAAGTTCGAGTTAAAAGGTCCAAAGAAGTACTGAATAAATTAATTCAGAGGGTTTTACAACTGATGTGAACCCGTTGGGTATAAAAACCCTAGAACCCACGAACAAGTTAATTTAGTCCAAAAAATCGAACTCCAATTTCTTATTGTAAAACCCTCTGAATTAATTTATTCAGTACTTCTTTGGACCTTTTAACTCGAACTTTTGTTACTGGCCCAACTGGAATTTGAGTTGAATGTTGTAAATTTCTTGCAGTCTTGATAATCACATCAGCATAGCTCCTATGGGTAGAAATATAGTTCTTAGCAAATTCATTCATTACAACTGCTTTGCCTCTATATTATTTGGCATATCATGACAAAATGCACTAATGTTCTGCTATAGGGAAAACACCAAAAAAAAAAAAAAAAAAACCAAAAAAAAAAAACTTGAACTGTATGTCAAAGAAGATAGTTCCAAATGGCATTTGCAGAGATTAGATAAATCGTGCAAGAGAAATTAAAAAAACAAAAAGGGAAAGCAAGATTTTTTATAGTTGTCAAATAAGCACCCTCACAAGGTCCGAAATACATGAGAACTTCCTGGGAAAGTGTGGTCCAAGATGTCATCTAGATAAAGCATGTTACAGGCCCAACTTGCTCGATAAAAATTAGTTACATATATGCTCTTGATTTTTTGGGTGTGGATCTAGACTTGTACAGGGACACCAATATCATTAGATCACAATACATTTGTATCACATTTTCTAAACTGCTGTTGGCTACTCTAGAGATGAGGAGAAATAATTCTAGCTTCAGAAAAATTGGTAACTCTTCAACTCCCTATTGTTAGTGCGCCCAATAAGATTCACATAATAAAAGTAGCAATCGTCTTGGAAGGAAAAAAAACGAACTCACCAAAATGCAAAAGCATCCTTTTATTGCTAACTCAAAAAACTCATGCAAACGACTCTTCAGAGGCTATAACAGCCCTACTTGTCATGCCAGAAAGACATTCACTTCCCAACTACTTCACTCAAAAAGTCCCACCTACATCAGATACATTGTGGAAGATTACCAGAATTAACTAAGACAGTTGTTCTCCACTTGGTTTCTACTACGAACCTCAAAAACAATTTCTAACAAGTTTTTTAGAAATCCACCAATGAACAGACACCCCACCTCCCACTTAACCAAGCCCGACTAGGTTGGGCTTCCTCCTTTGAGAAATAACCTCTCAACTGAAAGGTCATTTTCCCAAATCTCGTTTGGACAATACTATACAAACAAATAGTCACTCTGGCGAGAAGAATTTGCTCACATGTCAAAACTCTATTTGTCAATCTTCCTCGTTACAGAACCTGGGTATTTGCTTGAAAAAGGTTATCAATCTTGAGAATATCATTCTTAAAGTTTCTCTATGTTTTATGGTGGCAACAGCATTTGTGTGCAAACCTTCAAATCAAATGTAAATTTAGACTATATCCCTATGTCTCTAAAATTAAACAGAATTAAACGAATCCAAGCAAGTTGATTCACTTGAACATATAATCAAATACCATGCAAGCTACGCCCAACGGGAGCGAAACTCAACTTTCTTGCTCAGAATACTCAAAATTCATGAATGAACAGAATTAAATACACAAAATTCAAACCAACAATGCACATTTGTTACCTTTTCGAGTACGAAGAAGAAGATGTTTGAATTGAACTTGAAATTCGAGGAGTGATCCATGGACGAGAGCTCTGCAACTGCTGGAGCTGAAACTGAATCATCTCTCTCTCTCGATCTCGATCTCTCTCTCTCTCTCTCGAATGGATTGGAGTCTGGAAACTAGAGAGAGAAACACGCAGTAGAGGCTCGCGACTTGATGAAACTAAGAAGCAGCGTCGGATTTATTTTATTTTATTTTATTTGAAAGAAGCCTCAAAAGTTCTGATTTTTATACTTCGTGTCGCTTTCTGAATTGCTTTTTCTTTTTTGGCATTTCTAATAGAAAGTGGAGACACGAGGAACAAAACAAGTCAAAACAACCTTTTGCTTTGCACTTTACCATTTCCTCTTATTCACGTAGATAGGACCATATCATGCAATCGTGGGGCTTGGTTTTCATTCGAGCAAAACTACCAACTTGCTTCTTGAATGGATCCACTACACGACAGTCTAACCAGCTTGACCCTTCAATGATGGTGACAAAGAGCACACTTATGCCGATGACCTATATCTTAATCGACAATATTTTCCTTTTAAATCTCAAAATTCAAATTTAAATTTTTATATATATCAAAATAAAAAGACCACACTCGTTAGATTTAATATACTGATCACAATTTTATCCGAATCAAAACAAAATAGAATATCCCACATTTCGACCCGACCGCCACCTAGCCACGTTCATAGCTTGATCCAGGTCCAAAGGATGGTTCTGTGGAAAAATATAAATTAATCCGTTCGTATCACATGGCACTTTTTAACTAAGTTTAATTTACTCTTTGATTGTATACTTAAGTTCACCCATGTCGGCTGATGTTTTTCTATGTATATAAACCACCCAACTCGCCTAATAATTAAGTTCATTCTTTTTTTCTATTATTTATTTAAGCTAGCTCATATGAGAAGTAATATTGTTTTTCACTTCATATGATTGCCTGATTTAACCGACGTCTAATTAATTTAATAACTGTTTATTAATTTTCTTTTGATAAAATCTTGTATTCAAATTTATATACGAAAATAGTAGATGTTGAAAAAATTTTACCATTTAAGAATTCAGTTTGAGTCAAATCAAATGTCCGATATGATTATTAGATACAGATAATTTATAAAAAAAAAAAAAGACTACGTTGTTCTAGATTTAATGCCATTTTCATATAAAAAATGATTGGATGGAAATAGTTTTATTAAATTCTTCTTAAAATAGTAAAACTATTCAATGGTTTATAAATAAAATACCTTTTGTAATTTTTTGGAAATAGAAAAAGAAAAATCCAACATAATAATTAAAGAAGCAATGGTGTAAATTTTGGGTGAAGCGAAGGACAGAGCATTACCCTGTTTCCGGTCCAGATTGAAATCTCAGCGATAAATTAATACAAGTAATCTAAATCACTTTCCGATTTGGACTATTCACGTGCCGCACGTGCTTTTCTTTAGCTGCAGGTTTTTTTTTTTCTCTCGTCACCCAGCCCTCCCTGCCCCCATCCACCCACGACATGTACAAACTAGACATGGACACCCTCTCGTTGAAGAGTAATTTTCATTTTTTCTTAGAAATTTCAACTTATCTTGATTTAAATTATCTTTTAATTAAAATAATTTATTATTATTTAAAAGATCTATATATAAAAAATTTCTTACTAATTCAATTAAAATTGATCTTAATTTTTTTCTAAAATGATAAAATTATGATATATAAAACAGACCTTATGAACTTTATTTACAAACATTTTATCCGCTATCCAGCTATCCAGTTATCCAATTTCACATCATATTTAAAAAGATACAATGTCTAGCCACCAACCACACAATAGTCTTTGTTAAGAAAAAGCCCATTGATTCACCATGTTTAACGGACAAGAGGGTTTTACTTACAAGATGATTAATCCGATTCGAATACTGTGAAACTCATTTTAAAGATTAACTCTTCCAAATCTCTTTTTATCATTTTTAGAAATTGAACTCAAGATCTCTGATTAAGAGAATAGAATACATGACTACTCAACTCAAAAGAGTTTCGTGTTTCGCATTGTGTTGGGTATTATCCTGGATGAGTCACCTTGTGCCTCGTTTAAGGCCTATTGTGGGGCATTCAATTTGGGCTTGGTAGGTGAGCATCAGGTTGCACATTGGATAGAATGTTGCTGCAAGGGATACAAGCATTATGCAGAGAGCTTTTGATTGCAGGAGCTGCTTGCAACTCTAACATCTTCTTCCATAAACCTAGCTACCTCTTCTTCGGTGCCATCATTTGGCCATTTATCCTTTATCCCAGGCTTTAGGGTTGTTTACTCCTCCATCTGTCTCTCCCCTGTTATATTGAAAACAGGAAAATAACCAGATATGGATTAAGAGAAAGTATTTGCTAGAAATGTAGGATATTATGTGATGGGAAATCACAATTAAGATAATTCGCATGCACCATCTAGGAATGCCATAAGAGTGCAAAGCAATCACAATAAGAACCCAAACACCTTGGATGGAGTTAAACTCCACGGTCACATTCCAACCTATAAGTACACTCCCCCAGAGCTCAGGGTGTAAAAAGGAGTGTAATGTAGCAATATATTCCCATAAAATTAGTCATTCAGCTCTTTCTTCTCATTCATCAAAGCTACGTTAATTTCGTAAAATCATAAAGAACTGCCTGAATGAGGAGAGAAGGCATAAGTATGGCTGATAATCGAGGTTTCTGAGCCAGACTTTACAAAACTTGGCTTGGCCCGTTTAAAATTTTATGAACCCGAGAAAGCTCAAAAAATAAAAACTCAAGCTCAACCCAAAAAATTAAAACGACCTTGAACCCATTTTGAGCCAAGCTCAAGCTCATTTTAAGATGAAAAAATCCCAAAGAGAGAGAGGCAGAAGCTCACTTCTATACAAAAAACACGAACCCTAAATCCCTAGAATTTCAATTGAAAATCGACAAAATCAAAACCAAAATCAACTGATCCAAAGGCAAAAACAATAGATGTGACAAAAGGGTATGCAAATTTAGAACAGAAGATTGAAGATCAAAAACTTCAGGAAACCCTAACCCTAGAAATCAATTACAAAGTAGAGAATATGAAATTTACATCAATCAATAGAGGATAAAGAGGAGAAGGTGAAACAAAGATCGATTCAAATGATTGGTGAAGAAAAGGATATCAAATCGAAGTGAGAAGAGAGATAAATTGGCAAAGATGAAGAAAGACACATCGTTGGCTTTAGTTGGGTGAGTTTGCATGAAATCAATGACTTCAAGGCAAGAATCCAATTTTCAAGATGATCCCATCAATCAACCGCAACCATCTCCTAGACTTTCAATTTGAAAACCGGATCTTCGATATGAGAGAAAAATGAGACGAAAAATTATCAAGGAGGAATAGATCATTCGAAAAGAACTTAGATCTATCACGAACGCAATGAGAGAGAGGGGCGAGAGCTCTGCACTTTTAGGTGAGTTTGCATGTGGTCTCCAATGAAGAGAGAGAGAGAGAAAAAGAGAGAAGGACGAGTCATAAATGCACTCAAAACCAAAAAATATATACATATATATTTAATTTTAAACGGGCAAAGTCCACCGGTGTTCAAACTTAGCCCATAATTAAAACGGGCATAAATAATGGGCCCAAGCTTGGCCCAACCCTAAAATGAGCTAAGACAAGCCCTTCAAAACGGACCGAGCTCAAGCTGGCCAGGCCCAATTGCCAGTTCTAGGCACAAGTCACCTGAAAATCAGAGGTTTCTTGAGCTTCGTCTGCTGTGAAAATCAAGTGTGTTACCTCAGATGACTGTAATGGCTTGTCAGCTACATGTTCCGCTACTGCCCCAGCATCGTGAAGCCTACTCATACTCAGAACATATAAAACGGGCAATGCATAGAGACATGAATGATAACTTATATATGGAAAACAGAATTGCAAATATCAAAAATGGCAATTAAAATAAAACTTGCTCTGACTGATGGGATTGGGGATGTAACAGTTTTATAACCCAGTCACATGTTCTAAACCAAAACTCTGGAAACTCAAAAGCAAGGTATGAATACAAATGCATTTGCCATTGTGCCCGGTAACAGTCATTTGTAATCACCATTACGAGTTAATACAGAAAAAGGAAAATGTAGATACAACTTGGTATATAATAGTAAGTGTTAGGTTTCATGCAGCAATACGTTCAAGGACACCCTCTCCCCTCAAGGAGTGTTTGTAGGAAACAGCAAATGCTTGGCGGGCAGAACTCAGAACCAAAAATTGATGTCTTTGGCACTTGAAATAAGCATAAAAAGCAAAGACTAGTGCTTGACATACAAATCACTGATGCTAACATCATGACTTACAACTCTTAGCATGAGCAGAAACAGAAACCATCAATAAAGAGGCCATAACTAGACCAATGTCAAGATCCTTTTAAAATAAAGGGGTGCATATCTTATAATAAAATATCTTTATAACTTCACCTGGAGCCTCAGGAATTTTCAGGAATTTCACATAATCTACGATTCCATCAAGCGTGGCAGCCCAATTTTTCTGTAGAAGATAAAATGCATTTTGTCATCAGGCAAAGGAACCCCAAGAATATCCGTATCAAAGGTATTTGAACATACTCTTCTAAAACTAAATCTGTGGACAGAAACCCGGTAAAAATGAACAAAGATCAGCTAAGAAGGAAATATCAGACTCCTAGCAAATTAACTCCAGCATTCTTCTATTTCATGCAAAGTATATTTTCTAGTAATATTCTTACCTTACGAACCCTCACCATCACAAGTGATTACTGAGAAGGGTGAAGAACACCTTAAGAGAATTGTTCTCACAGCAGAAAATACACTATGGCAGAATTCTAAAATATACACTAAAGGACCACAATAAAAAGCCAACCATTGGCATAGAGCAGGATATGCCAAGGCCTACACAAAATCCCCTACTCAGATAACCACCTCAAAGACCAGTCCAAGAATATCAGAACTGTTAAGTCTTGTGATAATCTCTTCCTAACTATGTAATATAATCTCTCCTTTTCCCTTTTCCAAACAACCTTCATGAGAATGTTAGTTTTCAATTCATGAGTACATATAGCCAATCTCTCAACCATTGCTATGATAAAATGGTTCTACAATGTCCTACACAAAACCTCTGCACATGAATCTCATATCTAAGCAAATTCAAAACTTCAAATTCTTAATTTTAACAGAAAACTCTCAAGAATTTAACTTAATACTTTAGGCCACTTTAGCATGATTCTAAAGAAACCCTTTCTGCATGAGTTAAGCAATTCTTAATTTTTAACCAAATGATTCTAACTATTGAATCCCAATGTTTGTATCCAAGGGAATCCATCATCATTTAAACACTCCAAAGCCTCCTAGATATAAATTCTTCTTTGAGGAGAAGGAAAGACAAGAGACACAAGTCCATAAATAACTTTCATCAAACTTTGCATATAGAAAATCCAATGAGTTCATCACCTTCTGATCTCAACTTCTACACATTTGGTGACCACTAGAATATGTTGGCCCAACCTTGTCAGAAGCACGGAGTTTGCTGCTGAAACCCCCCCCCCCCCAAATCAATGCAACAATAAGATGAAAAGATTGATTTGAGAAATTCCATGTCTGCCCTAATTGTAGTGTGAGAGAGACGAGAGAGACTTTGTGTACAAATTCTGTAAGTGCTAAAGATACTATCACTTAAGGATTTTATTCATTAAGCGAAAAGAGCGGACAAAGAAAAGAGTCCCACATGATGGGAAAGGCTATAGAAATATGGCTACAATAAGCAGCTAAAAGAATAAATGAGGCATTAAATTTGTCGAAGCTAGGAACAACTTCTTGCAGACGTTTCAGTCTTTCTGCTAGTCTTTCTCTCTGCAACTAGAGGCTTAAAAGAAGATACAAAAATAAGATGCGGAAAACAAAGCTGATTGATGTTTCAAGCAAACATACTTGAGGAGATATAAAGATCAGATTACCCACTCGGCAATACTATGGGGATCGTTGGACTGTCCCCATCGAGCCCAAGCCTTTGGACAGGCTGAAGAGATGACAGGTGTGGTAACAACTATGGCCGGAGTTGGCTGACAATCGAAGGCCTACAAAACATATAAAATCATGTAAATTTTAATACAAATCATGCTGCTGGATTTAGATTTCATGATTAAATTACTTCAAGGAATATTTCGAAAACTCCCATGCAATAAAATTGCTAACAGCTTCCCTTGAGCATCTGTGCCTATATAGTGACCACTGCTTTATAAGGATAGCCGCTGTGATTTTTCCACGCAGACATAGGTCACAGGACACTATATAAATAGGCCATTAAAAATATACAAATGGTTATGTCTGCCCATTTCTATAAGTGTGTCAGTTCAGGGGCAGGCAGAAAAGAAAAGATTACATATAATTTTTTAAATTATAATCTAAATGTTATTTACTCACTAAAAATTATAACCCCACCTCTAAAATATGAAAACATGTACGTTGTATTTCGCTCCGATATAAATTTGTGACTTCAGCTGTGCGTGTCCAATGTAGCTACATAATGTGGTTAGTGATGGGCAAACAAGTCTTATCTATAACAGCAAGATTGATACGCGGCTAACACCCCATTAAAAAAAAAAAATCAAATCTGAAGTTCTTCAGACATGGTCACACATCATTGTAATGCATGTACGTTAGGTAATACTCTTTAGGGAATACTTAGTAGTGTACTTTTCACAATTTTTTTTTCTCAATATTCATTTGGGTTCTTCAATTTTACTAATAAAATCTCTTCAACCATAAATTTAATCCAAATAACACAAAGATAAAATCTGCCAATTTTGTGAGAGAGAGAGAGAGAGAGAGAGAGAGAGAGACTTGAAGGAATGGAGAGACAATTTGTTGTCAGAGTGAAGCTGTAAATGATCAAATGCTGAAAACATACTTCGCATAGACTCTTCCACCTCCTGCAGATTCAACCCAAATTCAAAAGAATTATTAAAAAAAAAAAAAAAAAAAACCTTCTTCCATCTACCAAATTTAATTGCATTTTACTTTCCAATCAGGACAAAAAAAAAATCAACTTCAACTTAATTTTCACAACAACTAATACAGGCACATAACTGTCCCGACTGCACTGGAAACATCGTTCCATGAAAACCACCGTCTCCAGTAGCAAACTTCATCAGCGAAACCACCATGTCCTCGTCATTTTCGGTCAAACTCAACGCTCCGTTGTACGGAAGAAATTCGAGATTCTGTTCAAGGAAATCGTCGGCGTAATTATCTGGAGATTCCGTTTCCATCACCGAGTGGAGAAGAATAAATTAGTGAGAGCAAAACAGAGGTCTAGCATTTTGTATAGAGAGAGAGAGAGTAATGAAGTAGGAAGAAGTATCGAGAAGCAAAAAGGACCATGTGAGGTGAAGAAACAGATAACAGGCACATCGGGGAGACAGAGAGTGGCTTTTCCATGGTTTCGAGATAGTTGGTTTTGGCGTTTCATTCACGTGTTTTTCATTTTTTTTATTTTTATCCTATTAATCGATATTTTAAAACTAATTTAAATTTTATAATAACTATTTAAAGATATTATTATCATATAATATATTATATATTCAAATCATGAATTGAAATCATGATTTTAATTAAAAAATCTAATATTATATTTTTATTAAATCAATTAATCATAATATTTTACATATTTTTCTTGTAAAAGAGGAAGGGCGAGCTATCATTTCTTTTTTTTTTATACTCTACTAATTAATATTTAAAGTCATATTCTGACTAATTCAATTCGAGAGTTGTACTAACCTATTAAAGAGGTCACCCTCTCAACATAATTTTTTTCATATTTAAACCGTGAGTTAAATTCAAAAATTTTATTAAAAGATCTAACATCACACTCACTCGGTCCCTGGCTGTCGACGGAAGCTGTCAATTCAGGTCTCGAGATTGCGGTGTCTTTTGAGTGGGTCCGATTGCTATTGGAAAGCCACGAATCAAATCCGGTTTGGGAAGTGGCCTGTGGGCTAATCGGACGTTCGACATGTGTCTTGGGAGATGAGCGTGGGTTGAGCCAGGCCCGACAATCAAGTTTGTGAGAAACAAAAGTTCTGCCCGAAGCCCATCCCACCCCGACCTAAACCGAGAACTTGAGAGGGGTCGCCGGTTCGCACAAATTCCAATCTTAGGTTTCAGCTTCTTGAAGCCCAAAATCAGTTATCCGGACCCACCCTTAGCCAGGTATTTTGCCTTGTAAATCATTACCATCCGGTAACCATATTAAGTTGCTTAAATATCCATTTGATAAGATTTTTTTTAACTGTTTTTCTATTTATAAAAAAAATATATTAATAACTTTTAAAATAAAATTAAAAATTATTTGATAATTTTATTTTTAAAAACAAATTGATTTCATAAATTTTAAAATAAACTTCAAAAATAAAAATTAAAAGTTAAAAAATTAAAAGTTAAAAGTTAAAATTAAAGATTAAGAGATGATATATGATAAATGAATTTATAATATGAATATATTTGAAATTTTATATTATTTAAACGATAATATAAATAAAATAAAATAAAACATATTTTTTAAAAATTTTGCATATTTTAAAGAGGATAAGCAAAAACTCTTTGCTTTTGTTTTTTTTTGCCATAAAAAAATTAATTTTTAAAAAATTTCTAAAAAATATTGTTAGACAGAATTTTTTCTTAAAAAACGAAAAGAAACTGAAAAAAAAATCATACCAAAAAGATATTAAATTTGATTTGATTTGATTTGATTTGAGTTATACTTTTAAAAGATAAAACTTTTATAATGTTTATTTTTATTATATACAAAATTCTAATTCAAAATTTTGTTTAAAAGGTAATGATGCTCATCCACCCAACATGAACATATTTCCAAGGGGACAGTCTAGTGGTCACAATCCTTTCCCTAACTTGATGATCCAGGTTTGAATATCTGTGTAACAAAAAAATATATATAAACATGAACATGGGTGACGTTATATAGCCCAAATAAATCCAAAATTAATAATTATATATATATATATATATATATATATATGTATATATATATATTTTGGTTCATACTGAGTTACAAGGGAAGGGGGATTTATGCCACTTGAGTTAAAGCTCATTGGCATTATATATATATATATATATATATATATATATATATATATGTAAGAGATTTAAAATCAAGATGTGTAAAGGAGAAGGTGCTCAAGCTCATTGGCCCAAAATTCAAGCGGTACATGACATTTCACCGTTCAAATTAAATATATTAATTTTTTTTGGCTTGGGTAACCTTGTAAATTAAAGAAATTGAGCAAGAAGTCTTCAGCATATCTACCCGGTCATTTCGAAAAAGAAATATCCAATGCCGTACAAAGATCCCAATGAAACCTTGTGCAGAAATCATGGAGATCTCCAAATACATGAAATTGTTCTTAGTGAAACAATCCAATGCTGCAAATTCCCAATGAAACCTTGAGAAGCAAGAGGGGTATAGAGAATTAAATGACAAATCTCAAAGTCTGTGCCAAATGAAAATATTTGTCAAATTTGCATAAAGAGAATATAAATGAAAATATGTAAAAACTATATCATAATTTGCATTACAAGGGGGGTTAATGGCTCACTGGTGGGTTCCAACCTCACAACCCCACTCTTGTAAAGGACCATGCTCTCTGAGTGAATCTAAAAAGGAAAAAAGGAGAAAGGAAATTGTAGTTTTAAGTTGCTATGCAGGGATTTGGGAGAAGGCTATGACTAAAGCTGTTACTATATTAGAATTCTTATCAAATCATTTTTTATTTTTGTTACTGAACTAAATAATATCTGAAATCATATGATTAATCAGATTTGAGTTGTTATCATACCCTTTTTTAGAGAAGAACTGTTATAATGTAATTTTTTCTATTTCTAAAATTCAAACCAGAGTTTTGATGAAAGGATAACTATAATCAACTTAATTCTAGGGTATGTAATTGAGTTGCCTTCATTTTATAGTT
This sequence comes from Dillenia suffruticosa, assembly GCA_033439265.1. Lineage (NCBI taxonomy): Eukaryota > Viridiplantae > Streptophyta > Magnoliopsida > Dilleniales > Dilleniaceae > Dillenia > Dillenia suffruticosa. The sequence goes on from JAVTVX010000001.1 coordinate 17,961,211, forward strand.
CTAGGTTGGGACAATAATAAGGGAGTTGTACAATCAAATCCTATGGAGTTAAGCTAGCAACAAGCTAGGTAAGCATCTCACTGATATAGGTTGAGAGATCAAAACTCCACAATATGTGTTGCTCATCACTAGACAACTCTGAGAACAAAGTATTGGAGAGTTATTTGCGTGCCTTTTAGGAAAAAATACATAAATAATTGTCTATTTCTAATAGGACGAGAAACTAGTACCGAAACATGCATATATACATTCTGTAATGAACTTGAAGAAGAGATTGATACCTTCTTTATTGGAATTACTGCAGTCCTAAACCTCTCTTTATTTCCGATTCCCTTAAGAGGATTATGATTAAACCGAAAACTACATGCAGCTGTAGGAGCAAAAAGAAGTCTGACGTTGTACAGAAAAACTCTTCTTAAATTTGTAAGCTCAGAAGAAGTGCTCAGGTGTATAATACAAGTGCATTGAAGCAGGGATTGCCACGTTAAGAAACCAACTAAACCAACTATCTGGCCATAACTTGAGGAGCGGATGATCCATCTGATATGTCAAAGAAGATATCATCGCTCTTGCACAACGCATAAACAATATCCACCATACTTGGCCTCCTAGATGGATCTTTCTGTATGCAAGCAACCGCAAGAGCCATCACAGTCATCACACTCACCATTGAACTTGAAAACTCTCTGACAACAGCCTCATCCATCCAACCCTTCAATCTCATCATCTTCTCTTCCTCACTCCCCTCCATAACTCCATTAGCACTAGCCCACAAAACCCTCCCTTCTTTGTCAATGGCTTCTCTCCCTGAAATCAGCTCAAGCAAAACAACCCCAAAAGAGAAAACATCCATTTTTGTAGACACAACTCCATCCACCAAATACTCCGGTGCTATGTATCCCTGTGTTCCAACAATGTGCATTGTTATGGCATTGCAACCGGACTTTGCTAGCCCAAAATTGGCGATTTTTGCTCTCATGTTTGAGTCTATGAGAATGTTGCTGCTCTTGATGTCCTTGTGCACCACTCTAGGCCTTGTGTGGTCGTGAATGTATTGAAGGCCATTGGCCACATCAATAGCAATCCTTAACCTAGCTTTCCAATTAAGTTTTTCAGGCTTGTCGCCATGTAGCCATGATTGGAGAGAGCCATTCTCCACATATTCATAGACTAGATAGCAAGTTGCTTCTTCTGGTTCAATGCAGAAACCCTCTATTCTCACTAGATTGCCATGATTTACCTTCACAAAGTCACAAGAAAATAATCAATATGCCAAGCTTAATAATAAATCTCAAAAACAAGAGGTATGCCTCTAAAAATTTACAATATTTGTTAATAATTTATTCATTTTTATTGGGACTCCATCATTTATGGAAAGGTTGTTGCAGCCCTAGAGGGGCTTCATCTGGGACCCGAGGGTCCCATTTGCATTTAAATTGTCCCACGAATCTTAGTCTTGGGCCATGCAGCTCTCAAAATCCCCTGACCCTGCCAAAGCTAGGAGGATTCGCACATTCAATCTCATCACGGTAACAACGAAATAAAACAAGGGAGAGAGAGAGAGAGAGAGAGAGAGAAACATATTCTTGTCAAGCTTATTTTCGCTCACCTCATCCATCATGTCCCATACATTTTAATTCAATACAAATAATCAAACAAAAAATTATTTTGTTAGTCATAAAATTCTTAATCTAAGAAGAAATGCAGCCATAACTTCAATCCAATACGATAAATGGAAAATAAAAAAATAATTAATAAGGACAAGATTGAACTACTTCTTTATTTGCCCTGAATGAATTACATAAATAATAAAATGGCAAACTTCTTCAGTTTTTAATTCAGTTTGGTGACAGACTTTAGTTTTCTAATTGAATCTATAATATTCGAGTCTTTTCTTATTGTTTAACTACTATCAAAACAAAATCCTGAAACACTTTCCTTGAGAGGCATACATAGGTACATGAATTTATATTTCGCTTTGATGTAACTGGTGGCAAAGTCATGTGAAATAGTTGCAGTCCCACAAAAAAGGGTGGATTATTTTAACAGAGAATTAAAGAATAATCAACTTCGAAGATTAGAGCAAGATGACAGCATTATGCGGCTCAATTCCAAAGCAATTCCTATTATTAGAACCTTAATTTAATATAGTTAGACAAACAATCCTACCAAACCATTATTAAAGTGACAATCAAAAGATAGGGACGGGTGATCAAATATGATGCCTTTTTCTCATTTGGGAAACATGGTAAGCAACAAGGGAGTTTTGAGCACAGAATCCAATTATCATTGGCAATAATCCTGCCACAATACCTTAATCTTAACCAAAAATAATCTGGTTGATCTACTGGCTTAAAACCAAACAATAAGATTCAATAGGAAAATTTGATATGGGGAACTATTTCTTTGTGCACTTTCTTTTTCTCTGTGCATTTCACTAAGTTAGTTTTGGTTATAAGTTCCTAAGGAGGTTTTGCATTTACATAGTAAGTTTGCCGGAATACTTGCTTAATACACGTAATTTGTGATTAATTAATTCTTACGGCAAGATTGTTTGCCGGTGTTGTTGCTAAGATTGGATTAAATATTCCCATGAATGAGTTGCTATTCCCTTCCTTGAAATAGTGACTGGTGTTCACAGTCAATGCCATGATAGACCATAATAACTAGTGTCAAAAGTATTCAGCCATCACAAAAGCCAGACCATGTGCTATTCCAATAAGATTCACTCTCATTGGTAAAGGTCAAGACTTTCTAGTAGCTACTGAATGCAAGATGATGTGCCTTGTGACATCAATGAAGATTAAGCAGTCCACAGCCATAAACACAACATCCAATCTAATATAGTTGTACTTACTCTGTTATAGGGCTTTACTTACTCTGTTACGGGGCTCAAAGTTATCTTTATTTAGCAAAAACAAATAAATAAGTAAATATTGCATCGATGTATCGAAGTTTATCATTTCAAATAAGGTGCAAGATGATGTCAACACTCGCACTCTAGAAAAAAGGACAGAAAATTCAACATAGGCAAAACGAGGTCGTTTTAGGACTTTACCTTCTGCAAGATCTTGAGCTCATCATAGGCGTTCCACTTCATCTTCTTGATGGCAAACATCTCTCCATCAATACACCCCTTATACACAGACCCTTCAATCACGCAGTTTGAATCAAACCCATCTGTGGCTTCTCTCAACTCTTCAATCCCAAACACTCTATACTTATCTAAACAATCAGACACATCAGCCATCAAGCTCATTTCCTCACCTTTCCTCTTCAGTAAAACTGCCCCTTTATTCCCTTCGAAGTCTCCTTCCACTACTTTCCTTATAAATTCTCTATAACCCCACAAACTCAAAACCAAAACCAAAGCCAACCCACAAATTCCAAGCCCAATTGACAACCCTATCACAGCCCCATCTTGGTTTTTAGTGTGAGTACCGTTTGATTGAACAACATTGGGTTGTAAGAGTTGAGGAAGTTGAGAAATTGGGATGAATAGGGTGTCGAAAGGTTGTGTTTTGTTGCCATTGAAGTCCACAATTTGCTGGTTCTCGACATTAAACTTTGATGCAATTGAGGAAAGATTATCTGAGGGTTGAATAACATAGGTGACTAGGTAGTTAATTTTGTTGTTGATCTTTGAGGTTGTGTTTGGGCACATGCAAAAAATGGGGAAAATCACATTCACCCCAATGGGTAGATCAGTTGGGACAAGTGTTGGGTTAACAACTTCAACTGATTGGAAATCAGTGAGGTTTTCAAAGTGGTGAGTTGAAACTGTGTAAAAGGTGTTACCTGCTTGGATGGTGTAGTTTAAGGGAGCATAGGAAATTGAGGTTGTGTTTGTGGGATTGCAAGAACAAGTTATGGGTATGAAGAGATTTTGGTCTGGGATGAGAGGAGAGGTTGGGGAGGATATGTTACTATGTTTGGAGATCATGAGACGACTGACTGAGAAAAGGTCTCCAATGGAGGCCAAATCTAAGAAATCGGGAGATTGAGCTCTATACAAGACATAGGTTTCACATGGATAGGTGGTGGTGTTGGATGTTGTGCAGGTGTAGCCTGTGGTGGATGGTAGTGCTCGTGAAGTGTTAAGGTGGTGGCAGAGGAGGATTAACAGTGTGGAGATGCAGATGAGTTTTGGTTTTGGCTTCATTTTCATTTTTTTGGGTGTGAGGTTGATGGGTTTATGAGTTTTTGTTTTTGACTGATGGGGAAAGAGAGAGAGAGAGAGAGAGAGGGGGGGTGCAAGTATTGACACAGAGGAAGAGTATTTTCAAACTCTCTTGGATGGTAGTTAACGATGCATCTCTTCTACCAGCTTGAAGTCAATTAACCAGATGGATTTTGTAGATTGGATGGGGTGGGTCCTGATGGAAGGACTTGTTTGTTGTTGGTCAACCTGTTTTCATAATTCATGTCTTGATGATAATTGATCACAATCCACAATTGACAAAGGCTCAAACAAGGTCGCATTGATGATGCTTCTTTGTTATAGGAAAGGAAAAGTAGGGGAAACTTTCAATATTTCATTCATACCTGTCAAGACACTGTGTTCTCAATGAATATATGGCGGTCTGAACTCTCTTTGTGATTAGATATTTTATTTCTTAATTAAAAATTTTAAATTTAAATTTTAAAAATAATAAAAATAAATTTAAAAAAATTAACCTTTAAAATAAACTTTATAATATTCAAATCGTATTAATCAAATAAAATTCAAATATCAATAATAAAAATTAAAAAAACAAAAAAAAGAGTTCACCGATAGCTTTAGTCGAGCAACCCACCAAACCCAACTATATACCGTCCACAGGGCAAATATATTTTCTCCATCCCACTTTTAAATCCTTATTATTCATATACTAAAGAAAGGATTAAATAATTACAATTTTAAAAGAAAACAGTATTAATAAACTAAATTATCTTTTTAAAAAGTATTTTATCATACCAAATTTTGGAATTTAGTAAAATAATATAATAAAATAAAGTTAAAAAATAATTATTATTTTGTTAATTTTTTAAATGACACTTGAAGTATAAAAATAAAATTTTTTTTTAAAATAAAAACTTAAAATACAACTAGATTTTGAATTTGAATTCAGAGAAATGAAGTTTATTGGTATACTTTTAACTAAGTGATACCCTTTAAAAAAAAAAAAAAGATTACAGGGTCAAATGAATCAAATAATTTTAGTTGATTGTCTATTTAAACAAGTTTTTATTTAATTAATTTAAAAATTATTTTAATTAATTCAAAAATTTTAAAATATTGGAAATATGAACCGTTATATACACGATTTGATTATTTAATTTTTAATTTACCATTTGATCTGTTAATTTTTAATTTATTTAATTTATGTAAGATTAGCAAGAACAAAAATCAATTACTATGTTGATTGTCCCTTCTACTTGGCATTAAAATAGGGTAGAAAAAAATTGTGTTTATTTGTCAAAATGTTTAACCCTTGTAAGGGGCTAATTGTCCCTTCTACTTGGCATTAAAATAGGGTAGAAAAAAATTGTGTTTATTGGTCAAAATGTTTAACCCTTGTAAGGGGCTAAATAATTTGGTACTCCCAATTAATTTGCAAGCTTGCCAGGACTACTGCAAGTGTAGGATCAATGACCACCTGGAAGAAAATAAGAACCTGGTGAAGAGAGAGAACAAAAGGAAGTGACAGATGCTGTACCAGAACAATTTATCTTTGGTTCTCTTATCTTTTCTTCTTCCCTCAAAGACGAGCAAAGCATTAAACAGATACATACGAGAGTGGTCTTCATCTGTTTATAACTTGTCTCATTTAATGTTATGACTCAGAAGGGGTTAAGAACCTGGGTCTGTAAAGTATGGTCCTGAGAACATTGAAGCTTGCTGACAATAAGGGTCATTTATATCAAGTTCGGTGAACCTAATGAACGGTTCGAATCTTGAAAATAATAAGAAATAAAGATTTTAAGAGATTCATTTTTTAAATTAAATCACATAATTATTTAAATCAAATTAATCAAAATTTTAAATATCGTCGGTCAAATACCAAAAAATAGTAAAGGCATTCATCCCTTAAATTACTTATGATACTTGTGTATGCTATTAGATCAAGAGAAGGTTGGATGCTTTTGGTTTTGAATTTGTTTCAAAAATGATATGACTTGAAATAATTGATTAAATGGGGTATTATAAATTATTTTTTTTAATGTAATGAGAGATACCCTAAAATATTATATCACACCACATCAGCCCCAAGTGAAATACTCAATGAATCTAAACATTATAACATGGGCATATGGGTACTAGGTGACTAATAAATGCTTTAATTATTCTAGAGATATTATTAAGAACTCTTAATTTAGTGATATTATTTGCTTATATTGAGAAAGAGAAAAATGACTCATTCTGTACAAGATAGAAAATAAATAAAAATTTAATAATTATACACGAATAGAATTTCGATCCAAAAAATACATTATTCATTACGAATACTTTTAACTTGTAATAGTTTATCCTTTTGATATTATTTTCTTACCTATGGTTAAGATAGGAGTGGAATTTTTCTTAAATCAAGATGAAAAGAACTTTTGGCAAACATTCATAATACAAATTCTTATTTATAAATTATACAAAATTTTAAAATACAACAATACAATATGATATTTATAAAATAGATTGAGACTTGCTGATCAGCTATAACTCAACTAGTATTATCGCTCTTTTTTTAGAGATCTCGAATTTAAATCTCTCCGATGTATTAAAAAAAAGAAAGATCGAGACTTTAGTTGACCTTGGCATATCCAAACGGTCGGTAAGGCATAAGGTTCCAAAAGGAATTTTGAGAGTAGAAGAAGAAAACATAATCAAGATCATAAACAAATTCTAAGGGAAGTGGCCTTGGCGTATCCAAAAGGTAATGCAGAAGGTTCCAATTTGATCTCAACTTCTTCTTCAACATAAATAGAGCCAAAGATTGAGACATTTTTGTTGACATCATCAATTAGTTTGTAAACATTTCTCAACTTGGTAATGTGACAATTTAGCTATGGTAAGAAATTTTGACATTTGTAATGCTACTGTTTCTTTGTCATGCCCTAGCTACAAAGTTTCCAATTCACATCCATATAGTTATGAGAAATTCCCGTTAACCAGGTATGCTGTTCCTTCTTGTGGCAACAAGGGTGTTCACTGCACACATCCGGGGGAGGAAGACAATAATTCCAATGCGAGACCTCAAATAAAAAGGGAAATCTTTAATATCACTGAATACAAAAGTTTTTGGTTTGCCCATCTTTTTCTTTACACAACCTTCATGTCATTAGTGACTTCCCTTTTCTTTTCAAGCAGTGATAAATGATATCTACAAAAGTTGCCTTAAAACTATAGAGAACGTGAGATTTGCAATAATAGGCTGTTCTTGCTGAGGGGTGGTTTACTCTTCATAATGTCTGTGGTTGAGCCTTGACAGTAAAATCGCAGAGATTCCATACTTTTCTTTAAAGTCCCATATGTCCATGGCGCTGTAGTCATTTATTAACTTATCGCGAGCCGCTCTGTCCATGTATATCTGTGGTTCAAAGTTGTGTGGTTTGTCCTGCTTATCCGTCTCAATTATGCAAAACACCACAGTGAAAACAGCTGCTCCAATGGACAAGGACTCTCCCTGCAAGGGGCACCATGAAACAATTACAAATGATTTACAATTCTAACGGTAAAAGTGATAATCTAGGTTTTAAGTATTAGACAATTTGAGTGATATCAGTCATAAAAAGTTCAAAATTTTATTCAGATAGTCCTCAATTTTATATGTTATTATTGTATAAATCTCATAAGAATTTTATTTCAAAAAAAAGAACCACCCGTTCTTTTTTGTATGTTATTATTATATAGTTCTCAACGTTACTGGAACATGGAAATACACTCCGGCAGCAACAGCAGGAAGAAAGAGCCATGAATGAGATAAGCCCTGTTCAATCCGGAAACGAAAAAATAAAAAAAAGGAAACTGAGACCAATGATTTTTTTTTTTTTTTACTTGGATCAACTGTTATCTAGAATTTGGCTTGAGTTGCTGTCGGATCCTCTTTAAAGGGAGATCTTTTAATATAATTCTTTGTATTCTCATAATTAGAATCTGAATTTTGATTAAAAAGTCTAATATTATTTCGATTATACTAACTAAGACCAATGGTGTGCATTAAACAAGGCCTGAAATGCTTGTTGGGACCTTGGAAACCCGTGGGGGGCTCAACTGCTGCAATGTCATCCGCTATTGCTCCCCAAAATGATCCTGAAATTTAAACCCCAACGAAGATCCACAAATGTTTTCTCGTCCCCCGAAATATGTGAGGTTAGTTTATGTAAAACAAACAGCTTAAGCTTCTCTACTTGACCAAGGGTTTGGTCAAGTTGGTCAAGTTACTAAGTAAGATAACCCTTGTCATATGGCTATTAAGTCTTCGGTTCGAGCAATTTTTCTCCCTCCCAAAAGGGTTATGTCCCTTTTGGCAAGACCAAAAAGAATGGTTAAATTACCGAGTAAAACAGACTCTTGTCGTCCCGTGACTGTCAGGCTCCTCCCTCCCATAAGAGTAATGCCTCTTTTGGTAAAGACCCAAAAGAAAATAAAGAAACACCACGAGGCAAATACATTTATATACTTGTTGGGGTCGGTAAGATATCCTCTTCGTCTCTTAATTAAATCAGGAGTTTTATTCTCTTTGGGTAGGAAAAAAATAATGTTGTGAGACTCATTCCACAAAATGGACCCTACAATGATTAATCAAAATTAATCAGGATAAAATTTTATATGTCGGGTGATGACTAAACTATGGAAAAAAAAAAAAAATATACGTGGTGCCCATCATATTTCCCATACTATCTTCTTGAAAAAAACAAAGAAACAAAGAAACATAACACACTATATTAGGAATGGTGTGTTTAAAGAGAGGAGGGGTGGGGGGGGGGGGGGGAGAGAGAGTTCCTGGCCTAATTCCTTTAGTAGCCCATCGGTCCATAGAAATGATAAAATTTTTGTTATAATACCCACGAGGCACATCTTGCGGCAGAAAAAGATGCCAAAGGAAGCGATGGCATTGGGGTGACGAGATTCGTCTGTGTCACTACCACGTATATTGGTCTTAGTATTCTCTCATACTTTGACTCCTGTTCCTCCATCCTTTCTCTTCAAGTAAAGCTGACTCTCTCTGTCGCGCACACACAGCCTCCATCCTTTCTCTTCAAGTAAAGTTCACTCTCTCTCTCACACACACAGACGCACACACACACAGGTTTTTAACTTTCTAGTCAATTTACTATAAGAACTTGGATCTTGTAGTTTCCCTTCCAAGTCTTAAATTGAACTGGGTCACTCTGTGCAAGTTTTTTCCTTAGTGAGTTCCTTTTTTTGATTATTACTCTGTAAATTAATTGTTCGTTTTTCTTTTGGGGGTGCAGATTATTCGGTCATACATTGTTCGTGTTTTTTGTCTGTGTTGTTTCAAGGGGGTGGGGTTTGATATATGTGCTTTGCTCAAATTTTGGTTCAAATTAAGTGTGGTTGTTTTGTTTTTGGCTTTTGATTTATGAGAATAAGAAATTCAATAGAATATAAAGAAGAAAGGAACACAGGCATAACACAAGAATGGAAATCAGTGGGATTGAGGGTTTTGTTTTTCAATTAATCATCTTCTATATTTAATTCTTGTCTTAAACAATAGCTGTTTTAAAGGTAAATTTACTTGTTTAGCTGAGTTGTGAAATGGTCATTAAAATTGGGATTCTATTGGAGTGGTTTTAAGAGTAAAATCTTGCAGGCTTTATATTAATTTTTGGATCCGATCATACTTACAAAATTGAAAAATTGTAGGAGCAGAGTTGAGTGTTTAACAGCTATTCTGATCAGAAGATTGAAAAGTTTGTTCTTGTATTTCTTTTGGTAGGAAGGATTGAAATTTGGTTAGAAAGGGTAATTTGCGCTGGCCACATCTATCGCTGGTTTGATGGTTATTGTTCTTTTACCTGTTTTGACATCATCATAAATAACAAATTTTTGTGTTTTCATTTAATCAAAACATTCAAGGGTCAATACAATAATTGAAGCTCCTACTTCGGGTGGGAACCTCTTTTTTTTTGTCATCTAAAAGGGATCATTTTGACCATCCTTTAGCAAACATTGGACAATATTTAGATGTTAGATCATTAAGGATAAAATTTCCCTAATAGCAGCTTGCAAGCTGAGCTCATGAAAAGTGTCACGAGGATCTTTCTCATGATAAGTACCATTCCTCTTCTGATTTTACTAAATAATGTTCTTTGTGTTCACTTTTTACTCCATTACATGCAGGACAAGACTAACGTTCTTAATTATGGATAATTCTGGTGATGGGACTGTAAAATCTTTTCCATTGGGATTAGATGCATCAACCGAAGAAGAGTATGCTTCATTGTCTATGTTACTTCAAGAGTTCACTAACATTTCCAATATTGATAGGGCTTGGATTTTCAATTCTGACAATGGTATGTCCACCTTTATGCATATCCTTTTAATGAATTGATCACCACTCTCAAATTCCAACAGTCAAAAGTTATAATTGAAGTTATCTATGGTATATTTCATTTTTGAAGCAGGAAATGTATCCCGAGCGATGTTTTTAGTTAGCCAACCTAATCTTTGGGCCAATAAGCAGCGGAAATATATTTTGTCCAATCATATTTCATATGAAAATAAAGACTTCGTGAGCTTTCAATGGGCACCCTTTCCTGTTGAGATCACTGGTGCATCTACAATTGTTCCATCACCGTCAGGCACCAAGCTTCTTGTGATTCGAAATCCTGAAAATGATTCCCCTACTCAATTTGAAATCTGGGGACAATCCCATTTGGAAAAGGAGTTTCATGTTTTCCAATCTGTTCATGGTTCTGTATATACAGATGGATGGTAAGTCGCTATCCCAAATTGATTTACATGATATTAACTGTACTCTTTAAGGTACTGTCGGCTATGTTTGCTTCTTACTGTGTTTAAATTTCACTCGTGATCTCCAAATAGAGGTTTTGTACCATAATTCTCATGTATTCATGAGGTGAGGCAATGATAGAGGTAGCAGTGCTTGCCCACTATCCTATGTCTTTTACTGTAAACCACTTAAATTTCATGCACAGGTTTGAGGGTATTTCATGGAACTCTGATGAAACTCTTGTTGCATATGTTGCGGAGGAACCATCTTCCACCAAGCCCATATTTGGTGATACAGGGTACAAACTAGGAGCCTCTGCTGACAAAGATTGTAAAAGCTGGAAGGCTCAAGGAGATTGGGAGGAAGACTGGGGAGAAACATATGCAGAGAAAAGGCAGCCTGCCCTCTTTGTCATTGATATTAGCAGGTCAGAAATCTCAACAATGTTTTTTTTCAAGGTTTTCACAAGACAAAGTTGGAGTTCTTCCTCTGGTTGGTGAAGGGATCAGAATATAGAAAGGAATGAATAATCACTAGACACCCAAATAATTTGCAAAAATAGATTTTATGTATAAAGAAAAGGAGGTGCCAGCTTATATGTTATATCCTTTTAGTCTAACATTACATGTAAAACTAGTGAAAACTAGAGAGCAGCATAAGGAAATTGAAACACACTTCAATTTAAGTGTGACATTATGCAGCTTATCATGTGAAACAATCAAAAAAAGTTGCTTTTCTTTTGTCTATTATATTTTTCCTTTTCTCTTTTACCCTTTGCAGCAATATTGCTCATTGAAGGATGCACCCAGATTAGTTCTCTTATGGCATATCTAAGTTGTATATTGAATACTTTTCTGAAAATAAGTGCTACAAGAAATGGCAATGATGAACTGCATTGATGTCAATCTGTTTTTAAATGACAATTTTTTAAATTTACTGAGGCTCTCAAGTTTTAGCTTGAGAATCACTGTCTCATTCTTTAGAGGCAAGTCAGGGTCTGAAAGAAAGATCTCTATATCCTGCTGGATCATAATACATTTTACCCATCCAATTTTCCTAATCATTGAAAAAGAAAAAAAAAATTAAAAGAAAAAAGGAAATTCTATGATGATTCACTCGACGGGAGTTCCAGCATGGTCTCGATGAATTTCAAAATTTTTGTTTGCAGGATCCAATGATTTTATGTTATCAATTGCAAAATTAACTATTATGTTGTTATGGAATGATCTCTGGACTAGAACAGATTAATGCGGAAACTTCTTTGGTTTTTTGCAGTGGAGATGTACGTCGTGTTGAGGGAATTGGGAAATCCTTGAGCGTTGGACAAGTTATATGGGCTCCATCAAGAAAGGGTTTGCCTCATTACTTGGTTTTTGTGGGGTGGCCATCCGACAAAAGAAAGCTTGGCATAAAATACTGCTGCAATAGACGCTGCTCCTTATATGCTATTAGGGCTCCAAAATTTGAAGCTAGTGAACTTCAACCAAAGTAAGTCAATGCTTTCAATTTTATATCCTTTGTTTGTCTCAGTTAATTTTGCACATGAATTAAGGGAATTTAGATGATAACTATAGTCGTTTTGTTATTAGAAGTATTCAATTTGGATCATGTATTTCAGACTTGATGCAGAAGAAGATATGGCTTTGATTAATCTGACCCAGAGCATATCTAGTGCATTCATCCCACGCTTCAGGTACTCCCATATGAATTTCTCCTTCTCTCTAAGTATACTCGTGTAATACTAGTATTGTTTTCTCCAAACATTTTAACTGTCTCAGCTTTCCTATCTTTAGGAACATCCAAATATCACTTTCTGCACCTTTTATTATTAACTACTTTTGTAAAGTATGCAGCCCTGACAAAATGAAATCAATCAAGCCTAATAAGTCCTTGAAATTATACTAATAAGGAAAATTTCTGAGTCACTGCTAACGCCATTGATATAATCCTTTTCTCAGTCCAGATGGAAAATTCCTTGTATTTTTATCTTCTAAAAGTGCTGTGGATTCTGGAGCACATTGGGCAACAGATTCACTTCATAGAATTGATTGGCTGGCTGATGGGAAGCTGAATCTGTCTGCAAATATTGTTGATGTGGTGAGCTTAAAATTTATATTTTGGAATTTATAAATTTCCTGCTGTTTTATGCACTGTTTGAGTATATGCAGCTTTTTTCTTCCTCCTTTGAGTACTAATACTGTGAGAACTAAATCCTTTATGAATGTGCTAATGTGGCTCTCAACTAGCACAATGCGACTTTTTTGCATGGTGAGAAACTTTGATCAAATGATGTAGTACCAATTTAGAATATCCTGTTGACGTGTCTATAAACTATTTTTATGCATGAATGTAAAACAGATGAGTTTCTTCTCGAAAACTACAGAAATTTATTAAGCCTATAGATCCATCCTTTAGTGTTGTATGCATGTATCTAAATAATGCTGAGTGTTGCTATTTGTAAAATAAGTGTGCCACGCACACACAGCACACCTAATGTAAGTGGACCCAGAAAGCGTCATACAGGTAAGATTAACTTATAGATCCTCAAAACATCTGTAGATTCCTGTTGTGATGTGTCCTGACGATGGTGGCTTTCCTGGGCTTTATGAACCAATTTTCCTTAATAACCCCTGGCTTCCTGATGGACGTACTATGATCTTATCCTCTTCATGGGGTAGTACTCATGTCATACTCTCTGTAAATGTAATCAGGTAAATCCTCAACCTTTGCCATTAAGGGTGTAGGCCATATGGCTATTTTGTTACTTATATTTTTCCATCATGAACTGTTATTGTTACTTGTATTTTTCCATCATGAACTGTTATTTTCCCCCCTCGATTTTTGGGGGTTCCAGTGGAAAAGTTTCACGTGTGAGCCCAGCTGATTCTGGATTTTCTTGGAATGTTCTTACACTAGATCGCAATAATATCATTGCTGGTAAATGCTGTTAATAAATGTTTTGCCAACTTATTCCCTATGTTCTTGAATTTTTGAATGATAGTGAACCTTTTATATTTGTTTGGAAGTCTGTAGCAGTCCAGTTGATGTTCCTCAAATCAAGCTTGGCTTTAATGGCGAAGAGGCAGGTGCAAGTGTTTCTTGGAGCTGGCTTGATGTTTTAAGTCCGGTTCCCAGATGCTCTGAGAAGGTTACTTTAGTCCAAGTTTGTTTACTTATGCGATAAAATTTGCATCTATGTTGTCCTCTGCTACAACCAAGCTTGTTAATTTAACTGTTCTTTCACGATCCCTGCATATTTTACAAGTCTTATTCTACATCCTCCTTCAGGTTACATCATTACTGTCATCTCTTCAATTCAACATAGTGAAGATTCCTGTAAGGACTGTCTCTGAAAGCCTTACAAAAGGTATAATTCTGCACTTGTGCTCTTGTCAACTTTTGTATTCAAATTGCATCAAACCATCTTATGAGAAACTTTTTTCTTCTTTTATTTTTTTAATCAGAAATACTGAGACCAAATTTACCGTACTAATGTGTCTGATTAATGGCTGAATGCCATCTTCCTAGTGTACTTTGGCTTCCTACCTATCTAGAAAGGGCGTACTCAGTGCCGAAGCTCCCACATTGTGGGGTCTGGGGAAGGGAATACCTAGGCAGCCTTCCCCTTGCTTTTTTTTTTGCAAGGAGGCTGATTTGAACCCTGGACCTCCAGGACACAATGGAGAGACTCCACCAATGCGCCAGGCCTGCCCTTCTCCTACCTATCTAGAAAATTGATTTTATAATGTAAGTTGGAACCTATGTGAAACCTTTGTCAAAATGTTGTGATAATTGAAATTTGGCATCCCTCTGTTGTTACTTATTTTTCTTTTACATTTTTTTTCCCGGGAGAAAATTGGGACAGTTTCAGTTCTACATTCTTCTATACTGTTACAGTGTTATGCATATAAGGTCTCCTCCTCTATCATGGTTACATTTTCCTTTTTATTGTGGTTTATGTGTTTTTTTTTTGGGTTTGTTTGTTTGCTGTTTCTTTCTTGAATGGTAAAAATTCTGTTTCTCTCATTATCTGTGCCTTTTGCAATGGTGCTGGTTCCGGACCATTATTTTCTATGTTTGATAAGTTTCCCTATCCTCCATGTGCTATAACTTTTTTCAAATGTACAATTCATATAAATCATTTAAAACATTTACGAAACATAAAAATTTGCTAAAATAATACATAGATAGCGAAAGAAACCATCTATGTGTTCAATTGCTGCAGGTGGTAGCCGACCTTTTGAGGCCATATTTGTTTCCTCTAAGAAGAGCACGCGAGATCCGTTAGTTGTTGTTCTTCATGGGGGGCCTCATTCTGTCTCACTGAC
This sequence comes from Dillenia suffruticosa, assembly GCA_033439265.1. Classification (NCBI taxonomy): domain Eukaryota; kingdom Viridiplantae; phylum Streptophyta; class Magnoliopsida; order Dilleniales; family Dilleniaceae; genus Dillenia; species Dillenia suffruticosa. The sequence goes on from JAVTVX010000001.1 coordinate 17,976,494, forward strand.
AAGCTTTTCGAACTCATTAGCTTTCCTCTCTTCAATTGGATACAGCTTGCTAATAGTTAATTACAGGTGATCGGTGGTTCTGGCATGCTATATTCAACATTCTATTATTCCGTAGTTGTGATTCTCCTGAAATTAACCATTGGCTAATGCCATAGATTATTAGCATACCTGTCCTGGTGTTACTTTGACACTGAAATCAGCAGATTTACCAGTGAGCAGAATGCTCCCAAGTAAGAGATTCAAAGGGCAGTGACTTGTTATTAGCTTTGTATATGAAATGAGGATAATTAGGATGAAAGATTTTTTAACTTAGTTCATTTTGTTCTTAAACATATTATGAAGTCAACCAATTTGATTTGTTTTGCCTCTCATTCTGGCAATTCCTAAGATAGCAACTTATCATAGGGGTTCACTGGGGTTTGGCGAGGAAGCGTTGCAGTCTCTTCCAGGGAAAGTTGGCTCCCAGGTGTTGATCTATCTCTTTCTGTGTCACTTGCTTTGTTTGATGGAATAAAGTGTGGTGCAACCCTAACTTCTTATATGTTGGCAGGATGTTGATGACGTGCTTACTGCTATAGATCATGTCATAGACATTGGACTTGCAGACCCATCAAAAATAGCTGTCATTGGTATTTCCCATGGTGGCTTCTTAACAACTCACTTAATTGGCCAGGTGTGCTAGCTTTGTATACACTACTTTTGTTCCCATTCTTCCTGTTTTGGGGAATAAGGTGCGTGGAGTTTTAGTTGTACCTGGCATTCTTTTGGTTATCACTTAGCCGGAAGGTTCCAAGGGGCTCACTTCCACCCCTATCAGAACTAAGATGTTAAACCTGACAGGGGTGTCTCTCAAACCACCATGCTAAGGACAAGTTTGGTCCAAGGTGATGAATAAAATCCCGGGGGGGGGGGGGGGGAATAACATGTTAGATAAGCGCTTAACCACCAAAAAAAAAAAAAAAAGAAAGAAAAAAGAAGAAGAAGAAGAGGAAGAGGAAGAGGAAGAGGAGGAAGAAGAAGAAGAAGGTTACCCAATTCTAAGGCAGGGCAAAATATTACCCCAAAATCACCCTTTCTTTTCAATATGTGCATTTGATTGGTAAACATGTATGCTACATGAAACAGTTTTGCATTTACCCTGTCATTTAACCTCTCAAACCAAACTTGTTCCAAGAGTTACTACTCGAAGGTTTCCATGGGCACATCCTTAATACCCCCACGTCAGTAGTTCTGCAATTATAAAATTTCACAAGTTAGCTAGCGCAAGTGTATAAGATCCACTTGCTGGACTCCCTTGAGCGAATACATTTTGTCTGTGCAGGCTTCATTATTTCTCATCTCTTTTTAGCTGCATCTGCTTGCACTTATCGGTATGATGTCAACCACGTATATGCATGCGTCAAAATTTGAGTGACCTGGTTTCTGTAAAACTTATCATCTTGATTAGAGAGCATTTCTTCAGGCCCCTGAGAAATTTGCTGCAGCTGCTGCTAGAAATCCCGTTTGTAATATTGCATTGATGATTGGTACCACTGATATTCCTGATTGGTGCTACATGGTGACTTGTGGAAGTGAGGGAAAATCTATTTTCACAGAAGCGGCATCACCTGAGCACTTGGCTATATTCTACAAGAAGTCTCCCATTTCACATGTCTTAAAGGTAACATTTTATCAACTTAAGAGACATTTCATCAAGACAATCGCTTTATTGTGCAAAGAGAATGTTAATTTGAACAAGCTCCAATAATAACTTGATGGCCTTCTATCTGCAATTGTATCACTACTATTGGACATTGGGGGTGTTTGGATTCCAACCTCTGCTGGGCTTTTCTCCGGTTGATCTTGCATTTAATGCTAAATTTTTGGGTACAATGACCTCCTTTTTGGAAAATTTTTTACTTTAAAGCCCTATGCTTTTAAGTGGAAATGTGTTATCCTAATTAAAAAATTCTTCAAGAGGAATAAGATAAATTTTAACATATTAACACAGTAAAGTGTAGTAGAGGACACCCAAATAGCAACATGATTGGACATGCCATTGTGATGTGCACATATGGCTTACATTTGGAGCCTTAATATATGCATTTGAAAGGTGGTTTGGGCATATGTAATTTCTGCTGGAATGTACAACAGTACAACTTATTGTAAAATGGAACAGAGGCCCTCTTTTCATACATTTATGCTTTTAGGTTTCTTAGTCAGGTATTGGAAATTCAAATCTATTAGCCAATTTTCTGTATTAAGTTTCTCATATTGACCTTGCAGGTTAAAACACCAACTCTATTCCTCTTAGGTGCTGAGGATCTGCGAGTACCTGTCTCTAATGGACTGCAAGTATGATTCACTTTTTCATTTTCATTTTTTTCTTTCTTTCTTTGTTGATCATTAATTTTAAGCTGCAATACCAACAACTAGTAGATCAAGAAACTGATTTTTTTTTTTTTTTTTTTTTTAAATCTTCCTTCAAGTGCAACATAAACTTTTCTGGGCAATGATATTACTTCAGCTTTTCTTGAGTGGTGCCTTAAAAATCTGATTACAAAAAAAAGTGCAATAACAAATCATAATGTGCCATGTCTAGCCATAACGAGTAGCAGTCTCCTTCCATCTGTCCAATGGTGCAGAAGAACTTATAAAGTCCGTTCCTTGACAGAGCTGTACATTGTTGTACATTATATATGTGTTGATTTATGCTTCATGTGTGACTTTTGTAGTACGCCAGGACATTGAAGGAGAAGGGAGTGCCCCATAAGGTGATTGTCTTTCCCAACGATGTTCATGCAATTAAAAGGTGAATTTACGACATTCCTCTACTGTTATACCACGTTTGTCAATATAACCAAATTCCTAGTCTTTCTGCTTTTCAGGCCACGATCGGATTTTGAAAGCTTTCTCAACATAGGCGTCTGGTTTAACAAGTACTGCAAATGAGCAAACAATTTGCTACAGAAATCCTAATTTCTTGACATTTTTGGGGGTGCAGTTGATTGGGATGAGAGAGAGAGAGAGAGAGAGAGAGAGAGAGAGAGAGACATCAGGGTTGCTAGCCGTGGCAACCATTTCTTACTGACTCATGATCACAGACCAGCTTTGTGTCTAGACTGGCTGCGTGTTTCAAGAATGTACGAGAGCGATGTTGTTGTTATATGGCACACTATTCATTAGAGCCAAATAAAACATACTTTGGTTCTGTGACCAGTAATATGTACATTGCGCACTTATAAAAAAATTCTCGTTTGCATTTGCTACTCTATCCATATATCTAACGCTGTGTGTCTAGATTGCAGCATGGCCCCTTTTGTTGAAAAGCCTGGTTTTCTTTTCAGAGTTTGTTCATTCTTAATAACTGCTTATTGTATAGCTCTGTAGATTGATCACATTGAATCAGAGGGGGTTCTCTCTCTCTCTCTCTATTCTTTTTTTCCTCTTCATTTGGCTTCTTTCTCTAGTTGCCTTGCCAAGTGAATGAATCATCAGAGGAAGAATATTGGTTGCAAGTGGTAGGTACCCATGGAACTTAATTCCATTCGTCCACAAAGTATTTGAATAAAGCAAGTTCTGGATGGAAATTTTCTTATTCTCTCGTCTTGTTACATTGATTAATCAGAATAATAATTTTTAATGTTAATGAGTTACGGTTCAATTGACATTCTCTTTTCTCTTCTTCGTAAAACTCTTGAACATTAAAATTATAAAATTTTTTATATTAAAAATCTCGACCAATTTTCCCTTTTACTTTCCCAAACATAAACTTAAGGCTCATAAAAATAATAAAATAAAAAAAATACCATAGGCCCATTTTTTGAGTTAGTGGGTTTACCATCGAAAATATAAAATAGTATATGGTACAATATTTCCATGGACGGTTTGAAAAATTGAAACTTTTGATACACGAAACTTCTCGGTATTAATGTTTTCTCATTTTCAAAATATTTTTTATTTTTTAAATATTTTAACACTCTAAATTAATTAATATTTATATAAAAATTTTTATATCTTTTATATTTATATATTTTTTGTATTTAATTAATATTTACTTACTGAATTATAATTATAATTTTTATCTAATTTTTTATGATTAATAATTACATATTTAACTATTTTATTTTTTTTTTATAAAATATGATTATTATGTTATTTTGATAAAATAATTAATATTTATATAAAAATTCTTATATTTTTTATTTTTACGTTTTTTTATATTTCTATATCCTTTATTTTTATAAAATGTTTTTTTCGTATCCTTTCGTATTCATTTCTTTTTATCATTTCTATTTTTTGCAATAAAGAATATACTCGTACAAATTGCATGAGATTTAAAAAAAATTATATATGTTGATATAATTGTAATTATAATTTTTATAAATTTTTATCTAATTTTTTATGATTAATAATTACATATTTAACTATTTTATTTTTTTTTATAAAATATGATTATTATGTTATTTTGATAAAATAATTAATATTTATATAAAAATTCTTATATTTTTTATTTTTACGTTTTTGTATATTTCTATATCCTTTATTTTTATAAAATGTTTTTTTCGTATCCTTTCGTATTCATTTCTATTTATCATTTCTATTTTTTGCAATAAAGAATATAATCGTACAAATTGCATGAGATTTAAAAAAAAATTATATATGTTGATATAATTGTAATTATAATTTTTATAAATTTTTAATGATATTACTATGATTATAAGTTTTTTTCTCCTATTAGATAGGCGGCACAAATTAAAATGATGCGGAAGTAAGTGAATGAATGGCGAGATTGTGCCTCTCTTCCTCGTATTGGTGCGTCAAGTCATTTGCCGTTCCTCCTCGTTCCCCTTTCCGCTTAGTATCCTCTCCTTTGACTCCCTCCCCACCCCTATCTCTCCTCAGGTATGCTCAAGCAAGCTCTCTCTCTCTCTCTCTCTGAAATGCATATTCAAGCATACTAGCACATTGTTTTAAAAAGCATTGAAAGAAGTTCTTGGTGGTAATTTTCATTCAAATTATTTTTCTTTTCGGCTTAGTTGAATTGGGTCACTTCGATTTAATGCTTTTTCTTAGTGGGTTTTTCTATTATATACACATACATACATACATGCATACATACATATATATATATATATATTTACAGCAATCGATGCTCTTGGTTTTTGCCTTGTTGACTTTGTTCAACGCAGAGTATTGCTCGTGTATTGCAGATGATATGCCCAAACATTTTTCAGGGTTTTTGATGCATATTGTCTCTTTGCTATTAACACTGTATTGACTAAATTTTCAAATTCTAACTACGGGGGTTGTTTATTTTTGGTCAAATGATCAAAGTTTCGAAGTTCTTAATGATGGTTATGTTTTACTAGATTAGTGAATTGTGATCACCAAATTTGTATAGCAAAAGATTCATGATGAATAGTCGAAGTTGTGAAGTTGCGATTTGGATTGAGCTTTGAACTTGTGTATGTATCAATTTTGCTCTGATTGAGGACTTTCAAAAGATTAACTGTTTTTCAATATTGGGCATTTTGTTATCTAGTTATAGGACAAGGTTGTCTACATTTTTAGCCATGGATAATTCTGGAGCTAGCCCTGCAAAATCTTTGCCACTGGGCATAGATGCATCAACTGAGGAGGAATATACTTCACAGTCTAAATTGCTTCAGGAGTTCACCAATATATCCAACATCGACAAGGCTTGGACATTTAAATCCGGCATTGGTATGGGTAGCTTTTATTTTTCTGTCTTCTTGCAGTGAATATTATTCAAGTTCACCTAGACATCGTGTATTTCATTTTTGGTTCAGGAAAAGGATCCCAGGCAATGTTTTTAGCTAGCCAACCTAATCTCCTGGCCAATAAGAGGCGGAAGTATATCTTATCCAGTCATATCTCAAATGAAACTAAAGATACCTTGAGCTTTCAATGGGCACCTTTTCCTGTTGAGATGACAGGTGCATCTACAATAATTCCATCTCCATCTGGCACAAAGCTCCTTGTGATTCGAAATTCTGAAAATGAGTCTCCCACCCAGTTTGAAGTCTGGAGTAATTCCCATTTGGAAAAGGAGTTTCACATTCCTCAATCTGCTCATGGCTCTGTATACACTGATGGATGGTAAGCCACTGTTCAAACCTAACTAGTCTCCCCAATGTAGGTTTCTCGTATGCCTTTCTTATAAATCTCTTACATTTTAGAAATCTCCTTGTGCAACAGGTTCGAAGGGATTTCGTGGAACGCTGATGAAACTCATGTTGCATACGTTGCAGAGGAACCATCTCCCAACAAGCCCACATTTGCCGATACAGGGTACAAACAAGGATCCACCTCTGATAAGGAATGTGGTAGCTGGAAGGGTCAGGGAGATTGGGAGGAAGACTGGGGAGAAACTTATGCAGGGAAAAGGCAGCCCGCCCTCTTTGTTATCGATATTAATAGGTTAGAAATTACAACAATGTTGATGCATGGATGTTAAATTTCGAATTCTTTCATCGATTGGTGGATGTATGTTTAGGATCAGGATATAGAATGGGGTCAAGCAAGAATCATTTAAGGTGCTTAAGATAAACCAAGATAATGATTTATACCCGTAGCCCCATATTCATATTACATGTACGATTAGTGTAAGGCTAGAGTATACTGCAAATTTTGTATCCTGTGAAACAAGAAAACATCCAGCGTGTTGATTTCCATTTGATATGTATTCCTTTCCCCATCCAACTTCCTTCTTGTAGTGATTGTTTACAAATTGAAGCACATAAAGAAATCAGTTTTCTTTTGGCATGTTTAAGTTATGTATTGAATGCTGAATATGTATGAGTGTGTTTTTTTAGAAAGCAAGTAGTACAAGAACATGATAGTTATGCGTGGTTGTGTTTTATTTTTTATTTTTTTTGGGGTCAAAAAGAAATAATTACAGTGATTGAGAGACAATATTTAATGGTCTCAATTTTATTTTTCACTTTATGCGGTGCAGTCATTGTCGCATTGACAGTGTGTAACATAGGGGATGAATGACTTATAAGTGGAACTGTATATTCATATCCTACCGATATGCCAAATTTTGATGTTCTACCTGTTCATTTGATCTTAAAACAAATCGATGCTGATCCTATTGAAGGAGAGCTGCAGCATGATCTTGATTGCTATCGAAATTTGAATTACAGGATTACATCATATGATTACAATGAGAGTTTAACTTCTGTGTTGTTATGGATGAAGAGATTTCTACCTACCCTTTTCTGGTTGGAACAGCTTAATGTGAATTTCCTGACTTTTGCAGTGGGGAGGTACACACGGTTGAAGGAATTGGGAAATCCTTGAGTGCTGGACAAGTTGTATGGGCTCCATCAAGAAATGACTTGCCCCAATATTTGATTTTTGTTGGATGGCCATCAGACAAAAGAAAGCTTGGCATAAAATATTGCTACAATAGGCCATGTGCTTTATATGCCGTCAGGGTTCCATTTAGCAATTCTGTAGCTGGTGAACTTCAACCAAAGTAAGTCAGTGTTATCCCTTAGTATGTCTAAGGTATTTCTATGCTTGATTTGAGGTAGATTCCTGCTGTTATTATTACCATCATGTATAATTTAATGTTTGCATTCCAGACCAGATGCTGGAGGAGATAAAGCTTTAATCAAACTGACTCAAAGCATAAATAGTGCTTTCTTTCCTCACTTCAGGTACTCCTAGATGACTCTTCTTCTCTATTTCCAAGTGCAGCATTGGATAATAGAGTTTCCTCCACCCCATTAAATTGTTATTGCTTTTAGACTTGTGAGGAACATTAAAAGGTTCAGATATCACCTTTTATCTACCTAATATTTTTTAATTACTTTTTAGCTTTTGTGAGCCATAAAGAAAATGACATTAATGAGGCTCCGATAGTGATTGCTATTCTTCTAGTTAGGATAATTTGTGGAACACTGCTGACACTATTGGTATTATAATTTTTACAGTCCAGATGGAAAGTTCCTTGTATTTCTATCTGCTAGAAGTGCGGTGGATTCTGGGGCACATTGCTCTACAGAGTCACTTCACAAAATCGACTGGCCAACTGATGGAAAGCCATGCCCATCTCCAAATATCGTTGATTTGGTGAGCTTACATTTATCAGTTAGATTTAAACATATTCTGGTGGCTTATATATTATTAGCATGTTGATGAAGAGTTTTAATATTATGATGTGGATATATTCATCTCAAGTATCAGCGGATGACTACCTTGGTATAGCACTATCTGTAAAGACCATTTGACTCTTGGTTAGAGGGTTAAATGCTTCCGTATCCAATTTGATAAAGGAATATTGCGTTGTCACTGTATGACAAGCCTTTTCATTTCTTTTGAGTTTGATTGAGATCACTTACTATGTCCATTGTGATATGCATAAACGCAACTTCTATTTGTTGTAATTGTCAGATTTTCTTGAAATTCACTTCCTTCATGTGGAACTTAGTATGGAAATAGTTATTATAAATTTTTTCAGGCAACTATATATGGTAGCTTTAGGAGAATGCCTAATGCAACATCGTCATACTTAAGTAACCATCTCACATATATGTGTCGGAACATCAAATTTAAGACGTATGTTGAGTAAGAAACTGCCTAAGGTATACTTTTAATTACATATGCAATATTGGAGGTAAGATAGATATAATACATATATCATCCTCAATGACATTGCAGGTCCCTGTGGTAATGTGTCCTGAAGATGGTGGGTTTCCTGGGCTTTATAATTCAGATGTCCTTAAAAATCCCTGGCTTCTGGATGGATACACTATGATTTTATCTTCTATCTGGGGTAGCACTCAAGCCATCCTGTCAGTGAATATACTGAGGTAACTAGAATTTTTCTTTCCAAGTCCCAGGGAATGCAGCTGTTGCTCATTTTCTTGCATAGTTACACGTTAAGCTGCTCTTTTTTTTTTATTGTCACCAGTGGAAAAGTATCACGTCTCAGCCCTGCTGAATCTGGCTTTTCATGGAATGTTCTTGCTCTAGACCAGAATAACATCATTGCTGGTAAACATTCATTATGTCGTTCCATATATATGTTCAATATGTTTCTAAATTTTGTAATGATTTTTGAGCTTTTCCATGTATCTTGCAGTCTGTAGCAGCCCAGTAGATGTTCCCCAAATCAAGTATGGTTTTATTGGCGGGGAGGCAGGTGCCGGTGTTCCATGGAGTTGGCTTGAGGTGTCAAGCCCCGTTCCCGGATGCTCTGAGAAGGTCCATATTGATCTAACTTTGGTTATTCATGCATCATTTTCTGCATTTAATGTTGTCTGTTTTACCCTACATAATTAATTGAGTTCTCCGTTTGTCATTCATGCATCTGTATAACCCAAGCCTATGCTGAAACTTCCTTCAGGTAAAATCATTGCTGTCATCTCTTCAATTCAGTATACTGAATATTCCGGTAAGGAATGTCTCCGAAAACCTTACAAAAGGTATAATGTGGATTCTACTCTTATCAGCCTTTTCATGATACTGTGTTGAACAATCTTCTTGTTTCTAGTAATGCATTTGATAAATGGTTGAATGCCTATGTTCCAGCCAAGTACACTAAAAGTTTGCCTAACATAAACTTTTTTAAGTCGATCCTTGCCATTCTACCCGTATAGAGAGTTGTTATAATGTCTGAATCTTTGTGAAAATTTCTTTCAAAATGCTTGAGCTATTGGAATTCTATACCCCTCCCTTGTTTCTCATTTTCTGTTTTATATATTTTCCCCATAGGTTCCGTGCTGGATTTCTTTCTTTTACTCTGTAACATTAGTAATTATGCATGCCATGCCATAGTTTCTATCAGTTTTTTCTAATAGTGTGAATCATGGCTGAAAATATGCCTTCCAAGTCCCTTGATCTGAATTGCATACTCTCTTGATATGTTATACTCCTCTCCATTTTCTTCTTTGTCACGAATTAGATGATATTTATTTTCGTTAGGGTGCCAAATCATTGCCGGGGACGAAGAATTTGTCTGTTAACAACCTATATTTAGTGTTTTTTATCATAGGCCATTGTTTACATTTATGAATTGGGTACTCTCAGGCAAAATAAGGATGGACTACTCCACAAAAGTCCTTGAAATCATATTGTAACCCTTTTTGTGGGCCATGCTTTTCCCAGTCTATCTGGCTCTCACTCTTTCTCTTATTGGAGACCTCTCTCTCTCTCTCTCTCACTCCTTTGAATAACTCTCTTCTCCCTCTCCTTCCCTCTCAAGTTGTGACAACATCAAACTCTCTCTCTCTCTCTTCCTTGAATAAAAAAAAGATTTTTTTTAGCTTTTTAGTGACACACTCTCATTATATAATTCTTTAGATTAAATTTTTATTGAGAATGGACATTAAAATTCATAAAATTTATTATATTTTATGTTACCTACAGTGGATAAATTCAGTTCATTTTTGTAGTATGTTTATTATAGGGTTGTATAAATATAAATTTGGCTTTACCTTTTTCTCTATTTAATTTTAACACTTTTAGACTTAAATTTACAGCAAATTTAACAATGGAAAAAGCGTCAACTACTAAGATTTTTTTCAAGAAAAATTCTTGAATTGACAGAAAAATGTAGTGAAGAGTTTGGTTTCCTCTTTAGTTTTAGTTGTAGTTCTATATTTTACATGTATGTACATATAAAATATTTGATTACATCATAAATTTTTCCTTCCCGGAGCTAAAATTGAGCTTATCCCTAATTATAGCTTTTATACCAAATATCTTTTTCCCCTGAAAATGAAAAGAATTTAGAAAAATGATTCATAAATAGTGAAACCATATTTTTCTTTGGCAATGGTTGCAGGTGCTAGCAAACCAATTGAGGCAATATTTGTATCCTCCAGCTCGAAGAAAAGCCCCTCAATTGATCCATTAATTGTAATGATTCATGGAGGGCCTCATTCTGCCACTTTGACAAGCTTTTCAAAGAATTTGGCTTTCCTCTCTTCAATCGGCTACAGCCTGCTAATGGTTAATTACCGGTAAATTGAAGGTTCTTTATTATTATACTTCATTGGAGCCTACATCCCTAGACTGTGCATGGAGTTTATATTCCAGTTTAGTTAATTATAAAGTTTCTTGATCCATTATTTTAAGATCCTTATGTACCCCATGGGCGAATACATTACAACAACAAAATGAGTCTTAATCCCAAATTGTGGAATCATCCGTTTTGAGATCAATATAAGAGAGGGAGAAAAAAAAGAAGCAAAAATAATATATTCATAAAAATTATAAAAAAATAATAAAAGTGCATTAATTCAATTTGTTCGAATTCTTCTACGTCACTTATTCCTCTCCAAAGTCTATCTCTTCAATTAAACTCATGACATTCATATCTTTACAAATAAATTATATCCACATTTTCAATGATCTACCAGGACGTTTCACTAAATTTTCTACATTTAAGAGGGTTTGGGCATAAAACCTTTGCTGATGTTTAATAAATCTATAATGGGTAAATCGCTGTGGAGGTTTATGGTTGAACACGATTCTTTATGGCGGAAGGTGGTGGTTGCGCAATTTGGGGTGGAGGGTTATGGGTGGAGGACTAAGTTGAGTAGGGCCCCATATGGTGTAGGTTTGTGGAGGTGGATTAGTAGAGTTTGGACAGAGTTTGTGCCGTTTGTTAGATTTCAGATTGGAACGGGTGATTGGGTTCTGTTTTGGCAGGATTTTTGGTGTGGTGAGTCAGCTTTAAGGGATCAATTCCCTGATCTGTACAGAATCACCAGATTCAAGGAAAGAGTGGTTGCTGACTGTGTTAATGTGATGAGCGATGGTACTTTGCATTGGATGTTGTTTTTCTTTGCGTAATATGAATGATTGCGAGTTGCCTAGAATATTTGAGTTCTTTGTTTTGTTACAAAAGCAGACTTTAAGTGGTAATATGGCAGATTCAGGTTGGTGATCAGGACGGAAGGAGGGGCAATTTAGCATGAAGTCAATTTAGCGTGAAGTCATTTTTAACTCTTTTACGGGTTGGTGCTCCTATAGTTGGTACTACTCATTTTCCCTGTAAATGGATTTGAAAGGTGCACGCTCCTCTCTAGGTTTCTTTCTTTGGGTGGGAGGCCGTGTAAGGAAATATTCTTACTCTAGATAATTTACAAAGTCTGGAAATGTTATTGTGAATGGGTGCTATATGTGCAAATCTAAGAAGTCCATTCGTCATCTTCTATTACATTGCTCGTGGGTGAGAGAGTTATGGAATTTGGTTTTAGGTCTTTTTGCATATTCATAGGTGGTAGTGCGAGGTGATGAAGTCTGGGTTTTGGTTGTATTTTTCTACGCATGAGGCAAAGGGAAGGCTTTAAAAATGGTTCCCTTGGTTATTTTTTGGATTGTGTGGTGTGAATGTAATACTAGAGCTTTTGAAGGCAGAGAGAGCTCTATAAACCATTTGAAAGCCAAGTGGTTATATATTTTTACTTTTTAGGCTACTAGTGAGACTCTAATGTAGACGTAGCCCTTCTGTCTTGTTTGGAATTATTAGTTTTGTAAGTTGTTGATTTGGCATCCCCTTAATGCCTCTAATAATAATAATGATAATAATAATAATAATAATAATAATAATAATAATAATAATAAAAGAGCATGGGCTAGTCTGGATGCTCTAAGATTTTGGAACAAGTTCTTTAAATTAACAAGCTGGATTAGCGATTTGCTTTTCATTCTGGCACTTCCTAATACGAGTACTTATTCCAGAGGTTCATTGGGATTTGGTGAAGAAGCTTTGCAGTCTCTTCCAACTAAAATTGGATCCCAGGTGCCAATAGTTTCTCTTTCTGTATTACTTCCTGTATTTGTTCAGTTAGTTTTCCCCTAATTACTTTATGCATTGGCAGGATGTTGAAGATGTGCTGACAGCTGTAGATTATGCCATTGATAAGGGACTTGCTGACCCATCTAAAATAACGGTACTTGGTGGCTCCCATGGTGGCTTCTTATCAACCCACTTAATTGGTCAGGTATGCTAGGTTTGCACATGATGCATTTATTGTTTTTATTTTCCATGCATCAGTCTTTTCCTCCTAGTCTATCTTCTATTGATCTTGTATACCTCATTTTCCATATTTGTGGGATATGGGTTTTACTGTATTAGCCATATGGTTTTTACTGTATTAGCCATATGCGACTTCATATTGGATATTGCTTATCCCATGCTAAGCCTCACAGAGAGGACTCCCAAAACCCCATTTAAGAATTAGAACAGGAAGGGTTTCACTTTACATATTCATAATACCCTGCATTCCAGTGATAGTGGAATTATGAAATTCCATACATTTATGCAAATGGGATTCCCTAGAGTAGCTGGTCTCTTTCAAGTAAAGGCCTCTGTGGTCCTTATCTCTTTTGGATGTATGCACTTATGGACTAGATGTTGAGGTTTCTATATTTGCATCTGTTAATTTGAGAAACCTGGAATCTGTTCCAAAACTAAGCCATTTCTTGTGTTTGTGTGTTTATGTGATAGTTGAGTAACATGGATTCAGTTTAACTATTCTACCACTTTCGGCTTTGCAAACTTCTCAGGCACCGGATAAGTTCGTTGCAGCAGCTGTGAGGAATCCTGTTTGCAATATTGCATTGATGGTTGGTACCAGTGATATCCCTGATTGGTGCTATTTTGAGACGTTTGGAAGTGAAGGACAAAAGATCTTTTCAGAAGCAGCTCCACCTGAGCACCTGGCTCTCTTCTACAACAAGTCTCCTATTTCACACCTTTCGAAGGTAACTCTCACCAATGCAAGAGGCATCTTTGATTAGATTTCTATCTGATGGTTTGTGATTGATTTAGCCAAATGTTGGGGTAGGTTGTGGAAAACGTGGATGTAAGTTATCGGTGAAGATATGAGTGAAAGGGTTTAGTTGAGGAGATAACATTAGATAGAAATAAGTGGCGTAAGAGAATTTGAATCAGTTGAATTAATACATCTACTACTACTACTACTACTACTATTAAAGTTTCTATGAACAGTTTATTTTTACTTTTTTCTTTTCATTTTTTTCCCTCTCTTCCATATTTGTCTCAAACGGCCAACTCAAAATTTGGAATTTAGTTTGTTCTTGTTATGTAGGTTGTGATTACTACAATCCCTTTGTCTCTGCATATAGCAAGAGAGCATGTAGATTGGGATGAAACCAAACTCATACAACTTAAAAAGCTTCAATCCATAATTGTGTTAGCCTGCTTGACATGATTGGAAATGCTTTTCCTTTATGAAAATGCATGCCATGTGCTCTTGCATGTGTCTGAAGCCTGATGTGTATTTTTGAAAGGATTTTGTTCATATGTAATTTGGCCTGTTAAAATGGAATGCAAGCCATTTCTAAGAAACAAGTGAAGTTAGGCTTTTTCAGACAGGTAGTGTTCGGTATTTGTAACATCTTTAAGTAATATTTATTATTTGACAGCGGAAAAACATATCTATGAGTTAATCTTTATTACCATCTTCCTAATTATGCCTTGCAGGTTAAGACACCAACTCTATTTCTTTTGGGTGCTCAGGATCTCCGTGTACCACTTTCTAATGGACTGCAAGTATGAGTCACTCTTTTCTCTCTTGTTTCATCTTCATTTTTTAAAACTTCTCAGAAAACAAAATACGTGGCAGGCAATAGTTTATAACTTCATATGCAATTATAATTACTTATTGTTGGTGTTCTGGGCTGCATTCACCCACAAAACCGTAGAGCACAATGAAACCAGTCTTGTTTTGGTTCTTCAAGTGTCCATTTTTTTAAAAAAAAAAGGAAAGAAAAGAAAATAGAATTCTATAGTTCTCTTCTCCAAATTGTGCATTTATTCAGTTGCCTGACAAATGTTGGCAAAGATACAATTTCTTGCTGGTTGGATTATTTTTGCACCCACAGAATGGGGGAAAAAAAGCCGCCCACTGTTGTATCAGTTATATGGAGTTGTAGATTTCCATTTATATGCTGATGAAAATTTTCATGTTTAACTCCTGTAGTACGTGAGGGCATTGAAGGAGAAAGGAGTGCCAGTCAAATTGATTGTATTTCCCAAAGATGTACATGGAATTGATAGGTAAATTAGTACAATCTTCTATTCTTCAATCTTGTCAATGATATGTGTAGGTTTAATTGTTACTATGTAAGTGTATGTTAGACCCTAAAGAAAGTCTCTTCTTTTTGCAGGCCACAATCTGATTTTGAGGGCTTTCTTAACATAGGCGTGTGGTTTAAGAAGTACTGCAAATGAGCAACTCTTCAATCTGTGTTCTGGCACTGCCTATCACCTGTAACTTCAAAAATAAGTCCCTCACTAGAGACCAGGACACCTCATAAGCCCTTGTGAATGGCAGCTACAATTTTCATCCCTCTGCCTAATAATAATATTCAATCCTGGAACAAAGGTAACAATGCACAATGCACAATAGCACAGTGGCAGTGCCCACTTTTTTTTTCGTCCTTGATGTTTTTAAAGTTTTTGACCAGAGGGAAAAAGGATGTAAATTTAACTGCAGTGTTGTGGCCATTAGAGCCGCTTTTTCTTCTTAATCAAAGTGCTTTTCACAGCCATACTGCTAGTGTCATTTCTTCATTGTGTGGCTTTTTTTTTTTTTTTTTTTTTTTTTTTCCTTTTCACGTTGCAGGAATTTCTTTTCTTCACTGTAATGAGTAATGGAGTCTGCTATTCTGGAAGAAACTCTAGGTAGAGGAGATTTGTTAAACCCCATCCCCCCCCCCCAAAAAAAAAAGAAAGGAAAGTCCTTGGACATTGGCGATTAAAAAGAAACAAAAGATTCAGTCCAAGAGTAAGCTATGCTTCAAAAAAAAAAAAAAAAAAAAAAAAGGGAAAAAGAAAACAACAAAATTGCTACATAGTAATGGAGCTTTACATGAAATCTGACTGAGCTAGGGTTTCAACACTGCTTTTAGTTTTCTTTAAATGCATGCATCTCTCTCTCTCTCTCTCTCACACACACACACACACACACACACACACACACAAAGGCATCTCATGTGTCCTGGGCTCGCATTCTTGTAAAATAATAAGGTAATCTGCACATTAATTTTTTATTGTATTTTATACATATATTAAATTTTATATTCATCAACTCAAAATTCTAGTATGATATACAAATATGAGAATTCCTATCTTAAAATTAGTTATAAAGGTAGCAGTTTAAGCTATTTTCTAATATAACATCATACAATCATTTATTAGGTTGATACGTCCCACATTTGGAGTTACTCATTTGTTGTAGAGGATAAATATATTAATTCAATATTTTGGGTATAATATATAAATATAACAATCTACATAAACATAGCATACTCTACATTAATTTTTAAAAGATAAATTTATATTAAAATTTGTACTAAAATGATTTTTTTAAGGTTTTTTCTTTGTTTTTTAATTAACTATTGTTATTCAGAAATCGATTTGAATAGATGTGGGGTCAATTTAAAGGCCAGTTCTTCTAATACCTGTTTTTTTCTTATTTTTAAGATTTAAACTCAAAATTTTAATCGAGAGAGTTTAATACTTTAGTAATACACCCATATGTCCTTGATTTTGAAAGCTTTTCCCAGCACACTAAAGTAGAAGCAGGAGGATTTGAATAGGGTTGGGGTAAAGGGAAGACAGATAAAGAAATTTTATCCTGAGACGCTTAACAATCAGAAATGAACATTCATTACTTTAGGTGGAATCTATTGTTAATACATCTTAATCAAATGTTGTGAGTTGTAGATTTAAATTTTCTAATACCATGCAAAAAGATAAGGCTTCAATTACAAGGGAGCCAAGTGAACTCTCTAACCTATGCTAAGCCCTATTGCTAATCCGGTCTCTTTTCACCGAGGAAGGTGGGTTAGGGGTTCCGACTTGAAATTCGATGAACGCTGCGTTTCGAGATGCCTAAAATATCATGTTTTTGTTTTGTTCGTCTATCCAAATCCTGCGAGAACAAAGTTAACGTTTTGCAGTAGGGTGCAGTGAAGAAGACGACTCTGTCTCTGTGCGTAAGCTCGCTCTCTATCTCACTGGACTGTGAGACCTATCTTCCTTATAGACTCATCATTGTTATATTCATCATTTCCTCCCTATAATTTGAATCAACCACGTTCAAATCCCTAGAAAACAAAGTTTGCAAAACTCCAGCACTTAGACGCCACCCATTTCAACGTAGGAATATCCCTAGAGCCGAGCTTTATATCAAAATGGCCTCAACGGATAAATTTATTTTTAAAATAATTTATTCGGGAAACTAATTTAAAAAATAACAAACTTATATTGAGTCTTGAAAACTCAATATATACTGTTCATATATAACGAGTGTTCAAAACTCAATATATTTAAAAAAAATAACAAGTCGAGTTTTCAAAACTCGACATATTCTTGAACAGTGCATATCGAGTCTTCAAAACTTGATATATCCTTAAACAATACATATCGAGTTTTCAAAACTCAACATGTGTTACTCCCTACCTCTCTCTCTTCTCTCTTCCCTCATCCTCCCTCTTTCTCTCCGTGGGTCCCACCCCTGCCCCTTTCTATCTCCTAAAATGGAGAGAGAGGGGAAGGGCAGCAAAGAGAGAGAGACAGGGGATGGGACCCGCCGTCCCCCTCTCTCCCAAAATGATTTCAAAAGAGAGAGAGAGAGGGAGAGGACCCATCCTACCCACTCCCTTCTCTATATCATAATTGTGTTATTTTTAGAATTAGTTTTGTAAGTAAATTGTTTTGAAAATAAGTTTATCCATCGAGACCATTTCTATACAAAACTCCCCAAGAGCCATCAAAGAAAACTACAAACTCCCAGATGCTCCGGTAAGGTTCTTATTAATCCGACTTTCTTTATTGATGTGACATTTCTTCATTTAGTATCACTTTTTGGGTACCATGAGGCCAAGAAGCTTTAGGTGATAATGTTGCTCTCCATTATTCCCACATTGTTAATTGAGTTGTCCTTTTCTAGTTTCCGCATCTGTTCAATCTGATTGTTATGCTACATCCCCCTTGAGTTTACACCATTATTTCATCCCTTCAATTCCATAATTCAAGAAACCTGTAAAGAGTGTCATCGGAAAATGTTAAAAAGTATATTGCTGCATTTATTTCTTATCAACCCTTTTCATGGAATCTCATTCAACAGTCTCGTTGAGAACATAAAGATTTAGTCTACTGATGGATCTAATAGCGGGTTTCTTCCTGTTAAGTATTCCTGTGATGAAACTTCACTCTGATATATCTTGGCCTTTCTGATCTTGAAGTCTTGTTCTTCCTTTGGGCGTTCGGGGCTTATAGTATTAGCCGTATTATCTGAAGAAAGGAAAGTTCCATTGGATGCATCTCCCACCCACTCTTATATGATAAAAATTCATTGGCTGGAACAGTCGAAATTTCAGAGAAACCATGCTACTTATGCTCTTTCACTGTACTAGAATTCGATTTACTATGGTCTAGGTACGTAAGTTCCTCCAGGTTTAATGGATGTGTTTACTGATCATGAGAGCTCATTTGAACTTCTGGTGCATGCTATTGATTGATAATGGAGAGAACCGAATACACTTAGCATTTTGTGGGCTCTAATCATTGAATAACTTCTTGGTACCTATGTTATGGAAACCTTTAAAAATGTGAAAATGAGTACGCTTTAAGGGAACAAGGGGTATCTTGCATTTCATTCAACTTTGTATTATTTTAAGATTCGTGTCATGGTTGGTTCCTAAAAAGTGAACTGATTCAATGACTGGCCAGTGGTGAGACTTGAAGAGGCAACAAAGAAGATATCATAGAATTTCCACACTTGGTCTCGATCGTATTATTTAAATTGCTGTCTCTAACTTGGAATCTGCAGTATATTTTTTGTGGTCAGTAACATCTCGGGAAGTATAATTTTGAAATAGTTTTACAATGTGAATTGCTGTTACAACTAAACATTTTCTTACATTGCATCTGTGCTAGTGCATATATCAGAATGATGATGGATCTTGACTAAGAGAGGCTTTTTATAAGCTTTTCTTGGTAAGGTACTCCATTCTAATTAATTCTTCTGGCCCTGCAATGCAATGTAGGTTTGATTGTTTGGTCATTGGAGCCGACTTGCACCAAAATGGTATAAATGTGCTTGAATTACGGCTAGTGAAAACACTGGTTCATTTGTGCCTAGGGTTTTTGCTTAGATCTTCGGTGTTCACCCTAGGATTTTCTAGTATTGACACAATGGAAATCTGGAGAAGAAAAATGAGTACCCTTTTAGGGGAATGGGTGGGGTTTTTCTGAGATTCAATCATGGTCCACAATAAGTTTCAACATCTCTGATGACTGGTCAGTAGTGAGACTAACACTTAATTTGGGAGTCCAGGAGAGAAAGTAAAGAAAAAAGTCAAGAAAGAAAGAAAAACCATAATTTTTTTTTCTTTTCTCATTTTATTTGAGAGTTTTAGGAAAGAAAAAGAAAAAAAAAATAATTTTCTTTTATTTGAGAGTCAGAGAGAAATAGAGAAAGTTTTGTCCACAAACCATGCTGCAAATGACGTGGGATTCATTCGGAATTAAATATTTCTTGATGTCCTTTTTAAGGATAAATTTGATATATTAAAAAATTAATGAAAGCCAACTTTTCTGTTCTCTCATTTTTTTTCCACTTTTGGTATGAAAATTTTATATATTTTTAAAATAAAAAATCGGTCCATTTTTTTTTTTCTTTTCTCTTCACATAAAACTCTCAAATGAAAAAAATAAAGCCACTTTCTCTCCTAATCTCCCTTTTGATAGGGTTTTTTTTTTTTCCAAGTTTTGCTTTTCTTTATAAGGAGAAGTGGAAATTAATAGTTTTTAAAATAAATTTAAAAGTTGTTCGATAAATTTATTTTTAAAAACAAATTGATTTTATAACTTTTGAAATAAAATTAAAAATTAAAAGTTATAAGTTATAAATTAAAAAGGAAGAGAGGGTACGCGGGTAAATAAATTTATGATATGGATATATTTAAAATAATATAAATGGAATAAAAAAAACATATTTCCTAAAAAACTGGAGTATAAAAAATAAGGAGAAACAAAATCTCCTCTTGGAAGTTTTTTTCTTTAAAAGTTGTTTTTAAAATTTTTATTCATAAAAAAGTTACTTTTAGGATAAAAGAATATGTTTGACAAGAATCAAAAGAGAACTTGAAAAAAAATGCTGCCCAACTAATCTCTTCTCTTCTTCGTGAATCAATCAATGTGTAAAAGAGGCAGATGGAGATATATCAGCGAGGCACATTTTATAACAGGAAATCATGGATGGATGAGTGATTTTCCCAGCTGTGTCTGGCATAGGATGTGTCAGGGTATTGGTGGAGATTGTGATGTTCGAAGGATTAAAAATGATTCTGAGTAGGTAGATGGAGAAGACCTATCATAGACTTTTCCACACCGTCTCTCCATCTCTCCACGAGGACAACTCAAACAATAGAATCTTATTATTTTCATCGTTCATTTCCTGAATCTTATCTTATTACTGAAGTTGTAGTCTCCAACTTGGAATCATCTGTTTTTTTTTTTTTTTTGTCAATAACATCTTAGCAAAATAATTTACTATATAATTTTACAACATGAATTGCTGTTACAGCTAAATATATATTATTACTTCGCATCTGTGCAGATCCAGATCTCAGAAAGGCAGCGGAGCTCCGACTAAGACAGTCTCATTATCAGCTCCAATAAATTCTCCTGGTCCTGCATGTCCGACGTTTTGGGTCATTGGGGCCAACTTGCCCATTAGTATTGTCAACTTGCTTGGATTAATGCTTCTGAAAAGCACTAGTCAGATGAATAAACTTTGTGGACCCTCAGCTTCATTGTGGCATAATCTTTCATTAGACCAAGCGGCTGAAGACCTGCGGCCGCAGCGCATGCAAGGTGGATCCCTTTTTCGCATTCAACTGTTGTGCAGTAGATCCCCTAAACCTAATTTGGAGCAATTAATGTACAATGAAGGTGGTTCATAAAGTGGTTAAGAGTCTATTCATGTTAATGCCTAGAGTCACAGGTTGGATCTTAATGGCCCAAGTAGTGTTGTTGCTCCCAAGTTGAATTATCGTCCTAAGTGGGTCTCGATATTACCACTTCAAGTTTTCTGCCGAGGGATTGTCAGTGTTGCAGTGAATCTATTAGACATTATGACCCACGGGACATTCCATGAAACTAGGAAGCAAGATACACGTAAATCTTTATTTTCTCGCAGGAAATCATTGCGAAAAATTTCTCCAGCAACAAAAGAAAAAATGGATTTATAAAAAAAGTTATTTTATATTAAAAAATATTAGTCTAGTCCAATTATTGGTTAATGTGTACTATGTTCAAAGGACTTACGCCTCAATGTCTCTTCTCTGCAATGGTTACCTACTCCTTATCAAACAAGAACTTTTGAGGCTCTCACTCACAAAAAATAAACATTATTTTTTGTGTTTATTTTTTTTTTCAAGTTCTCTGTTTTTGCTTTTCTGTGCTTAAACAATAAGGTAAAGGTAAAGGCATTAGTTATTTGTGTTTGCGGGTTGATTTCCAAGGCAAGGATTAAGCTTGAATCAGAATTCATGCTCATCTGTCTCTCAAATGTCAAAACCCAGAAACTGCAAAATCTTTGGATCGGATGGTGAAACTTCATTTCTAGCAAAATTTAGCAAAAATACAGAAAGATAACATAAGAAAACATGCGAAATCATTAACATAATATAAACTAGAAAACCCTAAAACTAGAAAACCCCATTTACAAATCATTTGATTTCATTTTCCCACTTCCAAGATCAAATTTGTTGGTCCCCAATTGAGAGAAGTTGCAGCTTTATCCACCACTATACACCCATTTGTCGCAAAATTCTCAATTAGGAAGCACGAATGAAAATT
This sequence comes from Dillenia suffruticosa, assembly GCA_033439265.1. Taxonomy (NCBI): domain Eukaryota; kingdom Viridiplantae; phylum Streptophyta; class Magnoliopsida; order Dilleniales; family Dilleniaceae; genus Dillenia; species Dillenia suffruticosa. Next base: position 17,998,359 of record JAVTVX010000001.1, read on the forward strand.
TTACTCGAAAAGAATCCAATTAAATCAAACCCCATCATATCTTTTTTCCCCTCAAATCGTGTCACTATGCAAAGAAAGAACTTCTCCTAACCCTTTCCTAAACTCCTGCCAATAAACATCCTCAAACTCACTCCCACCTTGTACAACCTTCAATTCCACCAAAAATAATGATTTTGCAACCTCCCAAACGTTAACCAGGATCCCCAATTTACCCTTCTCTAATCCCAAAATCCCCCTCTTACCCCTCTCAACATCGAACCCCAAATTGCCGCTAATCTCAGTCACTCTCTCCAGGATCAAATCTGGAGAACAAATCGATGTGAACCTCTTTTCCATATTCTTCCCAGCCTCGAACAACCCAGATAAATTTAACCCTGAAGACAGAGAAATTATGTCAAAAGCATTCATAACCTTGTTTTCTTCTTCCAATTTGCAATCCTTGATCGACTTCAATTCCAAATCCCCCAGACTTCTCTGGGTCTTCAAATTTAGAGATTTCTTAAACCATGAAGAGTTCATCAAATTCTTGAGGCTGATTCTCGTTTTGGGATTTGGATCGAGCAATTGGGAGATCATCCATTTCGCGGATTTCGAAATCCAAGGTGGGTAAATGAATTCCTTACGTTGGATTTTCCGATACATGGTCACGAGATTTGAATCTTCAAATGGCAAAAATCCGGCGAGGAAAACGAAGAGGATTACCCCGCAAGACCAGGCGTCGGCCTTGGCGCCGTCGTAGCCTCGCCGGCTTACCACTTCCGGAGCCGTGTAAGCCGGCGTTCCACAGGCCGTGTGGAGAAGAGTCTTGTGGAGTTCTGGCAGAGCGGAGAGTCCGAAATCGGAGACTTTGAGGTTTCCCTGTTCATCCAGGAGAAGGTTCTGAGGTTTTAGGTCCCTGTGAACGACGCCGTTTTGGTGACAGAAGTTGAGAGCCGAGACCAGCTGTTGGAAGTATCGGCGCGCCGAGGATTCGGTGAGCCGACCGCGCTTGGCGATTTTGTTGAATAAATCGCCGTTGGCGGCGAGTTCCATGACGAGGTAAATTTTCGACTTCGTCGCTAAAACCTCATGGATTTTGAGGATATTGGGGTGCTGTAACCGGCGCATGGCTGCCACTTCTCGGATAATCCGAGGCTCCATGGACGCGTTCACGGTGACCGCTTTGTCTATCACTTTAATCGCCACTGTGGAGCCGTCGGCTATTGACTGGGCCTGGTAGACTTTCGCAAAACTACCACGGCCCAATAATCGGCCCATTTTGTATTTGCCAAGAATTGTGGTGTTTGCGGTCGTGGGTCCGTCGGCGGAGGACGGCGGCGCAACCGATGGCTCCATTATGAAGGGCCGCCGGCGAGAAAGAGAGGGAATGAGGAGAGAGAGTTTGGACGAGAGGGTGGACGAGTTTAACTGGTCATTATTTGGAGCTTTATAAGCGTGTGAATATGAGGAGTCCTGGGGTTTGTGTGAGTTTTGTCAAGCAGGCGTAGGGGGTGGGTGGTGTCATTTGTGGGGACCCTGAGTGTATTTTGGTTTTTTAGGTTGCCCATCTTGCCCTTTCTTTTATTTTATTGTTTTTGGTTCAATAAATTAGAATTTTGACTTGGACTGCCAGACTGTGATTTGCTAATTGCAAACAAAGTTGAATTTGATTTGGGGATGGGGAGGTGAAATGAAAATGGAGTCGGTAAGGTAGAGCTTTGCACGCGTGATGAGTAAAACCCCACCAACATAGAGCCAAGATCTTGTAATACACAGATCTAAGTGTAAAAGGAAAAGTTCTATGTATTAGAGGAAAATTGAAGTTCCAGATATTTCCCATTTTATTAGATAGTAAGATATTATATCAAATTCTATATTTCGGGTTCTTGAAGGATACAAAATTATTTTAGATATACATGCTAAAAATTGCTTGATTAGCACTTTTTTTTGAGTTTCTAGAACCCAAGCAAATTTGTAGTTGATGTCTAATGATTTCTTCTTAATTAACTTTATTTATTTATATCGAAAACAATAATATTATTTTTACAAATTTTAGGATATTTGGATGGATATTCGATGTGTGTTAATATATGGGATATCGGAATTAAATATTTTGAAAAGATGATATAATTATTACTATTATCAGCATCTTCTACATATATCAAGTTATATTATCCAAAATATCATAATATATTGAAATATCATATATTTAGAAAAATATTTAATTAATTTGACTTTAAATCTTTCCTTTTTAAAGGTGTTTATCATTTTCCTGTTTTTTCATTTTGTATACATAAAAAATCCAATAAAAATATTAATATGCTTTTAAATAATGATCTTTTTTTTTAATTCCATTAAATTTTTCATCACTATCTTTGTCTCTAACTTACGTGTCTCCTAAAAAAAGAGATATAAAAAATTTATATTGCATAATAGAGACATTTTTTATTTATTTTATCTCGGTCTTTTCGAACTAAATATGATTTTTTGTATCGTTGATATATGTATATTATTTATATATTTTTCAATTTTCAAATGCGCATTTATTTGATGATGGAGAGTTGTAAAATGATGGGCGATCGCTTTCACAATAATTATTTCGTGTTCAAAGTTTAGGAAAACTGAAATGTCATAAAATGTGTGAACATTATGATTTGCAATTTGCAAATTTCCGTGGTACACTCCTTCCTAGCATTTTTTTTTTTTTTATCATGACTAGGTCACTAACCCAATATTCGAGATTTCGTTCTGATTAATTTGGGTCGATCGCTTGCAGGGCTCAATTAAGAAATAGGTCTTTCAACGCTGATTTTTCCATTCTCATGGAGAATCGAACTTCCGATCATGATCAAGGGACGTCAGTCCCCGAATCAACTGAGCCATTAGACTTTGATTCCCCTTCCTAGCATTTAATTAGATAAAGAAAGAATTAATTATTAGAGAAGGATTTCACACAATTTTATATTTCCTGTTCCTATCAAAGCCAATTTCAAATCTCTTAAAACTAAACTAACCCTAACTAATACGTCGTTTACATGATTATCCGACAATACATTATATTTAATTATTTTACGCATTTTATATATTATATGATAAATATATATTCGAGTTAGTAGTAAAAACTTGATCGTCATTAAATTGATTTAAATATATAGTTAAAATATTTATGTGAATATACTCTTTTTAACGCTAACTCAACTTCTCTGACTAATTATAATTTTTACTTCTCGTTTATTCATATATTTGTGTATTATATTTCGTCTCTTATTTGGTGCCCTCATGCTTCTCACAATCAATATTATTAAAACGAAAAAAAAGGCTTCAATCGTCTTTCTATTAAACTGATTTTTTCTTTTTTTTTCTTTTTTACTATATCTTGAACATCGCCCGGTATCCAGGATTTTATTCCAACTAATTCGAACCGACTGTTGCAGTGACTCCTTTCGGAGGATGGGTTTCTCAACAGAAAACGCTTCATACACATGAGAGCCCGATTCTCTCAACGGGAATCGAATCTCGATCGGTACTCAACCTCACATACAATTGAGTCAATCTACGTTGGTACTGATTTTTTTTTATATCAATCGATATATATAATTATATTTTGATTAATTCACTTCAATACTTATTAAAGTAATATTAAAGGATAACCCTTTCAATATAATTTTTTTATTATAAATTTTGAAATTAAAATTTGATTAAAAAATTCGATAACTTTACCCATTAAATCAGCTATGAGCTTACCTTTTTCATTAAATTGATGAATATTGTGGAGGCGGACCACAAACTGAGACAATTTCTCGACGGATTTCCAACAGCTTAGAGAGTCCCAAAAGTCCACTCATCAACACGCGTTTTTATGTTAAAAAGAAAAAGATCATCGTCCAGTCCAATGATACTTTGGGTGTTACCATCAGCAAAATTTTCTCTTCTTGCTCCGAAATTTCTCGGGCGGCTCCTGCCCTGCCCCCAATCTAGCGCCAGTCAAACTTGACGAAAGAAGGCAGTCATATGCAGCGGATTATCAGCTAATCGTGACTTATGTGTATTCTTATATATATATATATTATTTATTTATATTTAATATGAGTAAGAATCATTGCACTCAACTCATCTTATGATCACACCGAAAAGGTCTTTTAAGAGACAGTCTGATGATCATAATCTTTTTTTCCAACTCTAAAATTTAGGATTCAAATATTATGTAAAAAAATAAAAAATAAACATGCCGAAGAGGAAAAAAATGAATATAAAATGATATAAGAAATGATATTTTATAAAATATAAAAAAATAAAAATATGAAAAAATAAGTAAATATAAAAGAATAAAAAATTTTATATAAATATTAATTATTTTATAGAAATAATATAATACTCATCTTTTATATTAAAAATTTTAAATGATCAAATATATAATTATTAATTATAATATAAATAACATAAAAGATAAAAATTATAATTAAATAAATAAATAATTTATTAAATATATAAAAATATAAAATGATATAAAATTTTTATATAAATATTAATTAATTTAATATGTTAATATAAATCTTTGATTCATTATGTTTTACTAAACAATGAAGGGCATTTTCGTCATGAAAGCTCAAAATTGTGGGACCACCCACGGAAGTCAGCTATGGTTGAGAACCGATGGTATTATCGCCGAAATAATGGAACATCATATGCAAACAAATTTGGAAGTGTATCAAATCATTGCCCTGGTTGAGTAAAAATTATGGTTCATGACGGTTCCAGTAGTCTGGACCACACTGTATTATGAACCGAAACTCTAATATAATTATTTAACATTCAAAATTCAATTTAATTATTAAGAAACGTATACTCTCGATCCGAATTTATAGAATAAAGTTAAACTGCATTTGATAATAAGCTCTATTGAGAAGGGGCAGTTTATGCCGAATTTATTAGTATAATGATTAAAAATATATATATTTTAAGGTAATATTTTTTTATTTGGTTTTATGGGGAAACAAAAGTAATTTAAGGAATCTTTTCTCGTGAGGCCGTGGTTGCTCTCCTTTGATCTAGAGCTACGCGATACATCCCCATAATAAATAAGTTGTCTCTGGTGGGAATGATCTGGTACAATCACCATGTCTCCTTCCAGATTTCTCTAAAACTACCAAATTTGTCTTCACCTCCATACGTGTCTCCAAAAACTTTCTTCAATATGACGTAAAAGGAGGATGATCATAATTATATTTAAATTATAATATATTAATAATTTAAAAAGTTTATATGTTTAATTACAAATATATAATAAGTCATGTTGAAAATATATAATATTAATAAAATATAATTTAAAAATTTAAATTTCACATGTTATTTAATACAGAATATTATCCAAATATATCAAAATCTAATTTAAATAATAATAAAAATCAAACGAGAAAAGAAAAAGAAAAAAATATAACCCCAGGGAAAAAAAACAATAAAAATATATATACATTTTAAAGAGGCAAGAGTGAAATAGAAAGAAAATAAAAAAAAAACACAAAATATTATGATCCGATGGTTATCATTATTTAAATATTCATTGCATTTCCCGTTCAACTCCACACGCTAACAATTTTTACACCAAAAAGAAAAGGAAAAAAAAAAACCTGAGTTGGCCAGTTTAATCTTGTTCGTTACCGGCCAGAGTTTTGATGATTTTTTTTAAAATCCAATTTTGTTGAGAAACTTGGATCGACTGTTGGTCTAGTTTCTAATCGAATCGATTGAACCGGTCGGTTTGATCCAGATTTTAAAACATTGATACTTAGTATTTATTTTTTTTATCAAGATGTCGGTGTTTAGTTAATGCACCAATGAGATATTAGGTTCTTTTCTCAATCACACCGATGAGGGAAAAAAATAGAGTAATTAACGCATTGGTTCTTTTTTTTGGTTTTTGAGAGAGATTCACTGTTTAAATTATTTATTTCCTTTCTCTTTACACTTTTGCACATGTCAAATCTTTTTGAGGAAAAAGAAACAAGAAAAAAGCAACGATGGAGAAAAAAAGGAAAAGAAATAATCCTGATGTTGCATACAACTAAGCAATGTCACATGGTCCAATGGACGGCAAGATTTTAGCGGCCACAATCTCTTAATTTTGTATACTTTTAAGTAAAGGAAGCCAATAGACGGCAAGATTAGCACGAGAATAATTAAATATGGACATTAATTATGGCATATTAGTATGGTGGAGTCTTGTCACAACCATTGAAGTTTGTGGCATTACCCCCAATAGAAAAATGTTATGATGCTGATGGGCGCTTGAGGCCACTGAAACAAGTTTAATAATGTGGGATAGGTTGCAATAAATAACAATTGATGGCATTGGTGACAATATGACATGATTATTAGATTTCTTTTTGAAAGCAAGTCACTTCATTTGTCTTAATAAAAAGTGATCATTTTGGCATATTCTTGGGGTAAATAGATTCAAGGGCTGTCCTTACAAACGACATAACAGTAAACTAATCATGCCATCTCTGGAGCCATTGTGTGTGCAAACCAAGGGCACTCAAAAGGAGAGATGCCATAGAAATGGAGACCCAGACTGCCGGTGTTCCTTGGCTTTTGGTCCCCCGATCACTCGCACTTTAGGTACATTACTTCTTTCATGCAGTATCCGATAACCCTTTACTGTTTTGCGTTATGAGATCAAGTCATTTAAACTATTAGAAACTTTTAGCAAGTAATTCAATCTATGGATATTTGAACCTAAATGCACAAAAAAAAGCATAATATTTGATAGAAAACTAGGAAGGATCCTTTTAAACAACATGTTATAATAAGAAAGTTTTAGATGTTGAAATTAATTCATCCGGTTGATAAGAAAACCATTCGTAAAAATTAGTATTAGTTTGACAGATAAAAACTATTAATATAGTATTAAGATATCATAAATTAAAATTTTATTAGTATCAAGATTGAGATATTTGCATGCAAAGGAGATTTAATATCGATTACGTGATTTATTTTCATTTGAATTGAAAAAAAAAAAAGAACTTTTCTTAGTAGAGTGATGAGATGATTTAAATGATTAAATATGATTTCTAGTCATATGAGTATTTTTTTTTATAATTATCAGTATTTAATAATTATATTGAATATGATTAAATTCAGTTCAAGAAGAATTGAATTCTTAAAGAGAAAAACTCTTCTGCGTCTATTTTTACTATATACAACACTTGAATATGAAATTTTACTTAAAAATATTAATATCTAACCACTAAACCAATAAGACGGTGGTGGTATGTCTAATAAGAGAATCTTAGATTTATTACCATTTTGATTACTGACATTCTAATATAAGCTCCTCTTATTATCACATTATTTAATAAAATTGACCCCTTGAAACTAAAAATATCTCATGGACGTTGGGAAAACCTAAGGATATGCTACTTACACTAACTAATTTCTTGGACAGGTAATGCAAGATGTTTTTGGATACATCGATAACCTCTATTGCTACATTTTCGACTATATCATAAACTAATCAACTTAGTTAACAAGAAACTAGTAAATTTTCATTTTGTAATAACACCATCTCGACCTAGTCAGCTTACTCTGGACATATTTGGTGGCATTATAGGATCTATCTAGACCAATAATAAGGCATTTAAAGATACCCAAATGGTTTTGGACCACTAGTTTGGAGGGCAGTTGATCCCTCATCATTTTCATGCCATTGTTTATGCATAGTCTATGGGTACAGCTTTTGTCTTTCTAAATAAAATTACTCGCGGGACTCGTCCAAAACATAATTTTTTTTACTAGATTAATCGGTATCCAAAAATATATTCTAACAAATACGATCTAAGCTATAATCAAACCTTATTTTTAGGAAAAATCTCTCATAATATAGTTCTTACCATTTTTAAGATTTGAACTTGATTTTTTATTAAAAGATTTAGTATCCTTCCCGTTAGGCCAAGTATCCATTCTTGTCCAAAAGATTCTGCTTGCTAGGGCGTGAGAAAAATGCATATTTCACACGGATAAACTTTGGAAAATGCTAATTTTCATGAAATTTTGGAGCCAACCCATGTTCACCCCAAATGAACAATTTTCCTCTTGGTTGGGAGATGTTTGCTTAATACCATAATATTGGTACTATAAATGTATTTTATCTATAAAGATTAGATATGGTTCTGTATTTACAAAAAGATGTGAAAGAAATTTGGATGTAATATTAAAAGTAAGTAAAGGGATCCTAAAAAATCCAAAAAAAAAAAAAAAAAAAAAGTAAAGGGAATGCATGAGCAGAGAGTGTAAATAATACTACCCTATTGTGTACAGCATGATACGAAAATGATAGCAATAGGCCAAAAGAAATTTTTTTCCTTGTTTTTCTGATAGGATCGAAGAGACTAATCTCCATTATTTGAGCTCAAAACATGGAAAAGAATTCATAATTTTCCACATCTTTCAACACAACTAAGTATCAATCCCGTTATTAGTACAATAAGTCGTCTTTAGTCCATGCCTATTTTGCATAAATACTGCTTACTTTTTTTCCCCCCGATTCGAGCATAAACACCATTTGAATCAGAGAGATCAAGATATAAGTCTAAGATCCGTCCTTATGGTTGGTCCAATTTCTTTTACACTAACTGTTCGAATTCTAATAAAGATTCTGAACTAAAATCGTGTTCCCTTCTATTACCAAGCAAAAATTTAGGGAAAAAAATAATAATAATAGAGATTGTCAACTAGATCATATCTACTTAAAATGGTTACTTCTTCGCTTTTAATTTAGTAATATTTGGTTTGGCATTGACTTAAAGTAGGGCAATCACTCCACTAGTTATGACCTTGCTTGACATTTATGACTCTTTTAGTGTATCAAAGGACGTACAGAATGTATGAAGAGATTGCTTTGTTATCAAGTGGGTAAAGGAAGACAAGACAAGGAGTGTCCTCAAAAGGGAATCGTTAGGATACAATGTCCCTTTGTTGGTTTCAACAATTTGCAATATTTGGCTCTACCCAACCCAGTAAATGTCCCTTTTTTGGTTATTCAAAATATGGGAAAACAATTTCGGTCCACTACTTTAGCACAAAGCAAACAAAAGTGGCACATGCTTGCTTACCAGAGTCGGACCCACCAAAGGGCTGGGGGAGGAAGAGGGAGAGAGGGCGCAGTGTTCCTAGACGAGGGAAATCAGAGCGGTTCTGGACAAAACCTTCCCTAGGTTCTTTATGGTAGATGATACATTTATTGCTATTTTTTATAGTGAAAAATTTTTGTGATTTTTGACATGGCTTCACATTATATATATTTTTTATTTCAACAAAAAAATATTATAAATAGAGTAGAAAAAATATCATATTACTGTGTATTAAGACACGAGTGAGAGGTGTTTCTCGGGCAGCTTCATCATGCTTGTATGGAGAGATTAGGTGACCCAACTTCAAGCCTTTTCCTTTTTTTTCCTCTTTTTATTTATTTATTTATTGAGGTGTCTGAACCTAAATGTACCTTCTGCACTAAACATGTTCTTGTTCACAACCCCCCCCCCCCGGGGTTCCATTTTTATCTTAAGCAAAGAAATTTTATTAATAAGATACTGAATACAGATGTGCATATGCCCCTATTATGGTCTGTAGGTTACAGTGGATAGATCATAAATAGAGTGACTGCAAGGATTGGGATCAAATTTGCAAGGACAAAACACTAACAAAAGAAAATGCTAATATGCAATGGGCAATTGATATTGATCAGAAGCTGTATTAGATATCCCAAATAACTGCAAGAATACTTGGTGCAACAAATGGTTAGTTACCTTATACACCGCAGGATGCATTGGATCATGCTGGAAATACTTGGACTCTAGGTTAGGAAGCTGAGTTCCATGCTCATATTGGGACAAATGCCGAAACAACTCTATTCTTTGCTTCAATCAGGTTCACCATAGCACGCTCTTTAACCTTCTCCACCCGGTTTTCATCATCAAATTGCAATCGTGGTGGTGGTGCATCCTTCTTTCTCTCCTTCACTGCCAGTGCGATTGCTTCCCTTCTTTACAGAAGCTGTGACAAGATGACCATTTATCTTTTGTAAATGCTGCTTGGAAGTTTTAACTGGATTTTCATTCACTAGGCAGTAGCTTTATTTCCTTTGAATATGATACGTATAATCAGGCTATATGATAAAATTATCAAAGATAAAATCGGATGACACTCACACCGGTTTCTGAAAAAGTAAAAACAGAAATGTGTAAGCAGTAACACAGGCATTCCTTGTAGGGACACCCTAGTAAACAACCTTGCTCAAGTGTCTTTTTTGACATTTAGGTATGGTATTCTGGTATTCGAAAAGTTTATGAATACATATATTTTTATGATTTTTGTTATCCTTTAATAAAAAGAAAAAGAAAGAAAAGCAGTAACACAACAGTATTGATTGTGCTTTGATCACATTTCGATGTTCTTCGATCACAACTACTCCCATGTGTTGAATGCTTTTAAAGAAAATAAGTGATTGCACAGAAAAGCATTTATTTCATTTCTATCCTTTGTACTTCCATTACATTCTAAGTATTTTATTTATAATTCAATTGATATTATTTTTTATTTTAAATCTTTAGATTTTTAAATTTTTATTAATTATAAAAAGAATAATTTTTTATTTTTATGGTCCATACTTCAATCACAATTGCACGGATATGTTATTGCTTTTATTAGGAAATAAATGATTCCAACTTATCAATAATTATAATCACACGTGAATGTAATGTCAATTCATTTTTATGGTGTATACTTGAATCACAATTGCACCTATACGTTGTTGTTTTTATGGGAAACAAATAATTCGAGCTTATCAACAATGACATGACGTAATATCTCTTTCTCTCTCTATATAATATCTCTTTCTAAACCCTAACATGTCAATAAGAACGGCACACCCTTTCTCTTCTCTCTCTCACAAAAAATTTAAATTTTAAATCTAAGCATAAGGGTTCAAAGGAAGAAATCGTTTATCACCTGCACTCTACGTTCACTCTCTATTTCTGTTCCCCCTCTTCGATCTCTCTGCACCACCTCCTCGAAAGCTCTGTGATCTCTTTCATGGAGTTGCGCAACGGCTAGGTAATAACAACAATATTTTCGATGCTTTTTGATTGTTTACTTGATTATTAGACATTTACCCATTTTGATTTTTATTCAATTTTTCTCTTTTTAATATGTGTTGTGTTGTGTTAACGTTAGGTTGTTTTTTTCATGGATCTAACATGGAATGGGCGGAGTTGGAAAGAAAAAAAAAAGGTAGAACATGACCTGTATAACATAAATCAAACTTTGCTTTCTCTTTCTATAAAAATGAAAAATATCTCGTTTTCTCTCCCTTCCCTCTTGTATCTCTCTTTAAACCATCACAAAAACAATCACCCACACCAGGTTCTTTAGATATGAAGATAACAATTACAAAGAACAAGTTTCTCTCTCCCTCCAAAAAATCTTCTCGCCTGCACTCTACGGTTCACTCTCCTTTGTCTTCCATACCCCTCTCCAAACACCTACTCACTCCCCCCCCCCCTCTCTGATCTCTCTCATGACTGTCCAAGGGTTAGGTAACAATAGTTTTTTGCAGGGTTTTTCTTTTTATCTTATGTTTATTAAACGTTTGCTCTTATTGGTGGTGTTCTGTTAGATTGCTTTTCATGGAAGATGGAATGGACAACGATGGAAAGGAAAAAAAAAGTAGAACACGACTACTCAAACTTGTTTCCATTCCATTTCTTTTATTGCCTTTTCCCTTAATACCTTAGTTTTTTTTGGGTATTATACTATTTTCCAACTCCTAAAAGAGCTTTATTTATTTTATTTTTATATTTTTATAAAATCAGCACTTCAATTGGAAACAACAATGATTTATAGTTTGAATGAGTTGAGGAGTTTTTTTGTAATTGGGACATTTGTACCATACCATATTTGTCTTCCATTATGAGTTCAATGTTTCTTAAAATCATTATGCTCATTTGTTTTATGATGATAACGAAGTTTATTCAACTTTTTCTAATATTACTCTGTTGTTGGTCATAACAAAATGGATTGTAGTGATAGATTTTTATTTAAAGGATGATGGTGTAAGCAGGGTGTGTTAATGTTGATTCATGCTCCTAGAGGTGCGGATGCTACAACAGTCGATATTGATGATGAAGTTCCATCCAGTTACAAAGCTTCCACAGCTGGTTCAGGTCATTCCGACGTGGTGCTTCGAGAACTACTACCAGAAGACCCACAGCCGGAGCAAGCTATCTACACTTATTATCATTTTGGTTAAGGCTGAAGCTATTGGGATGCTCAAATTGCTCCCAATACCTGTGGAACCAGTTCAACTCAATTTGGTCATTCAAATTGTTCGATCCAGTGGGGCAAGAACTTCTAGTTGCAGCCAAAAGTTGGACGTTATATCACCAATCCAATAAGCCATCTAGGCATACCATAATATGATACAAATAAATTACTATAGTCTATAGATGAGTTATGTATTGTGTATTGTGTAAACCCCTCATAAATTACTTTGGACGAGTTGGTTGAATATTTTGGTTTATTGTTAAAATATACCATGGCAAATTGAAGTTTTAATTCTTGTAAAGCAGTGAAGAAATGAATTTGGGCCAAATGAATATTTTAGAAGAAACCAAGTACATATTTCCTTTTCTAACATCTAATAAATATTTAACATTCGAAGATCATGTGAAAAAGTTATGGTACAAAAGACAGAAATCAATGAGAACGTTGAACCAAATCATGAGTAATCAACCGATGAATAGTTGATTTAGTAGGACGTGGTATTAAATTTTTTAACCAAGTTTTTGAGTTTGACTAACGGTTTGGGTATGGAAAAAACTACGTCGGGAGGGTAACCCCTTAAATAGGCCACTACAAGTCCCGAATCGAATTAATTGGAGTATGACTCCAGATACCGATTAGTATAGTATCAAAAAAAAATCATGAGTAATCATAAATTTATTGTATTATGCGACCATATGTTACCATACTTGTTACAGCAAAATTTAGTCTAAAAGATAACAAGTTTTGTACATGAAAATCATGAAATTGGATATCATAATGAATAGAGGAATATATTGTGGGAAAAAAATCACCATTATTCAGAGAATTAAATGACCATGAAAAGATAAGAGAACAGCTTATAAAAAAAATGGTGAAGGAACCAAGAGCTTTAGACTCAATGGTTCCAGAGGGTTCATCGAAAATTTGAGCCTCTACAACCCTTATACCAATTTATAAGGATATATATATATTTTTGGTACAAGAACATGTGACCAACCAAAATCAAAGTAGAAAAGAAATGATAAAAGTGGAGAGATTCTACCGCTTTGAGTTGCGACGGAGGGACATAAGGGATATTATTCTTATAAATAAACTAAAAGTAAAATACAATGATGGATGGCCAAAAGGCCCAAAATTTAGGGTGTTAAAGCTTGGCCTGCCAAGATTTCAGCTCAATAGTTTGGCCCAATAGTTACCCTTTTGAATGTTCAGCTAAAAAATGAAAGCTTTTTTTTTTCTTTTTCTTTTTTTTTTTAAAAACTATATCCGATAATCACGTTGGTATGATTAAATTCGACTTGAACTGTGTTAGCATATAGAAAATTTAAACTCAAGACTTTATTTAAAGGATATTAATATCTAATCACTAGATCAACCAGGTATTGGTACTAAAAAAAATGAAACATTGAAGATTTAAATTATGAAAATAGGAAATATTAAGATAATAAAATGTTTTTACTCGCATTAGCAAATGAGTTTATTAGTATATATCTAATGGCTGAAAACCCATTGTTGTTTAAAAGAAATCCTACCTTTTCCGATTGAATTGCATATCTTTTCGTTTGTGGTAATTTTAGGCATTACAATTAAGTCATCTTTTTACCAAAGTTTTGATTATTCTCTATGTTCTTTTTTATAACATTTTGTACCAACTTGACTACCTTTTGTGCAAAGATCAAATTATAATTATTTTATACTAATTTTGATTTATACTTTGTTCATAACTAATATGATGCGATGCGACATAATATTGAAAACATTAATTTCATAATTATGATTTGTAAAGGAAAATGAGATAATATATTGTAAAAGGATTACTTTTAAAGGGAACCTAACTCATAAAAGGTGGTGAGAGTTCAAGCCTCTATGATCTCTCTCCCTTGTTTTAAAGGGCATTATTTTCCAAGTGGAATCAAAAGAAGAAAAAGAATGACAATGAATAATGAGGAATTATTAAGTGAGACGGATTTATCGGATAATCGATTCTTTTATGAATTTCTTTAATAGTAACGGCGTAAGTTTTTTTTTAAAAAATTGATGTTACAGGGGTATTTAATTTATTTTATTTTGAGTAAGAACTATATAACTTTATTCTATTTGATAATTTATCGTGAATAAAATGTTCTACAGTGGGGGGGGGGACTTAGCTGATCTTGCTAAGATCTCTGATTCAATAATTGGGTCCAATGGGTATTTTTTATTTATGAATTTTTTGGTTTACCTTTACTTTTATTTTTCTATGGTTTGAATACTCGAAATTTCAGATTTCAGTGTCTACTCTTTTTTGAACCTCAAAAAAAAAAAAAAAAAATTCATAGAGTTGAATGTTAAGCTTTAAAAGGAAAAATAAAACAAAAGAAAGATTTTTTTTAAGTCATCATTTGCCAAAATTTTGGTTATTTTTGAGTTAATATTACAAAATTTTAAACCTATTTGATAACCCTAATTGCTAATTTTGTTTTAAAATATCTTTCTAAGATGTAGATCTATTTTTCTAATAATAACTATTTCAATATTTATTTTATTTATTTTTTAATTTTTTGTCAGTTGCCAACCCCTGAAACCTTCAAACGCTGCGTTTGATTTTGACCGTCCTGGTTTGGGTTTAGTGCCCCTTTCATGCTCCTAATACTGCCACGTAACTCCGTCTCTCTCTCTCTCCCTCTCTCACTCTCTCTCTCTCTCTCTCTCCCGGGTTTTACGCTGCAAATTGAGGGTTTTCGAACGATTTGAGAGATAATTGAGAGGCAACGATGTCATCAATTCGAAACGGGAAGGGGATTTTAGAGATCGCGAAGTTTGCTGTCTATGTCTCAGTCCCCATCGGTCTCATGTACGCTTTTGCAAGCAACACTACTAACCTCGAGAAAATCATGGGAAAGGTAATCTCCCTCTCTCTCTCTCTCTCTCTCTCTAGGTTTTACTTCAAATTGATCCGTCTATGGAGTTTTTACTTCCCTGCTTAAATTCTCTCTCTAACTCTAAGACAACGTGTTTGAATTTGGTGATTTGAAGCCCTAGTTTTAGTTTAATAAGAATATAATTGAAGGAGAAATACGTTTTAGTTAAATTGACTGTATTTCCCAAAGATACGCACTGGAATTGAAAGGTTAAAATTAGTACACTCTTATCAGATCTTTCAAAAGTTCTAGTAGAGCAGTATTAGGAAATCAATCCTGTCACTTGGTTGTTCTTGCCTTTGCCTTGCCACTGTTTCAGAAGTACTTTCGTTAATTCCGGTCGTGAGCTTCGCATGATTAGGATCAACCCAAACCGGCCTCACTTACCCTGGAAAGTGGATCTGCTTATGATTTGGTGGTTAGAAAAACTAACCTTTATCCTCTAGGACCTAGACCTTTACTCCCCTCACCTTTCTGGGACATTGATGCTCTTGCAAAGTATTCTTATCCGCTCCTCTGAAGTTGAATACATTCTCAAGTTTGAGCTGGAAAGTGAGTCTGAAGTGAGCTTGTATGGTCTAGGGCTTCCAATTCACAGGCTGTGAGAAGGGCTTCCATCTCTTTCGTAATTGTTCGAAGAAGTGGCTGAAGAAGGACCGGCTGGAGAGTAATTAGTATTATAGTATGTTGGCAGGTGGGGTCAAGTAGTTGAAGGAGGGAAAAAAAAAAGGAACTATTGATAGTAAGTAAATAAAGCATTGAAAAAGCACGCTCCATAGCTTGCTCCAAATTGAAATCATCAAATCAATTTAACTGGCACTCCTGTCTCCTAACTTTGCTAGTTATTTATTTATTTTTTTTTTTTTTTGCTCACAAGTGCACAAAGTGCTTCCCGGCTTAGTGCTGGGGTAAGGGGAAGGTAGGCGTATATGTGCGCAGCCTTCCCTTTGCAGTTTTTTGCAAAGAATCTATTTTCACACCTCGAACCAGTGACCTCGAGGTCACCAAAGGTTACCATCCTGATGTTGCTAATGAGAAAAAATGCTTTGTAATTATTTTATAAGTAATACTATTTGGACTGAAAAAGTTAATGAATCGAATTACAAAATTCAAGGCAAGGTGGTGATATCCCATTGGTTAATGAAAAGCATGTGATGGAACTTTTTGACTTTACTACAACAATAAAATCAAAAATTGGGTTGATTGGTGGTGATATCCCATTGGTTCTTGCGGTTTCCATCCCTAGTTTTCATGGGCTCAACCAAACTCAATTTGCAACTCTAGTTTTCCACACAAATAATGCTGTCTTGATTGGCGGTTAGTTTACTTGCTTGATTGGTTGATGTGTTAGTTCTCAGTTTTAATTGCACAAACGAGGAAAAAATTTATTTTTGACATATTGGCCGAGCTTTTACTGAACATGTAGCAGCAGAGCCAGTTGGTTGTCGGCATTTGTGATTCTTATGCAAATTTAAATGGAAGAAAAGTTGCATGGTACTATGCTGAAGGCTCTTCCTTCAAATCATTCCATGTGGAAGGTATTAATAGAGGTTATGCTGTATTCTGGAGATTGATTGATCCAATTGAATACAAAAGAAAATGTGGAAGGGTTAGAATATGAAAGCTTGTGGTTTGATTAGTAAGTGGCTTGATGTTACTGATATTCACCACACTGCATGTGAGATGAAATCCTATTCACTTTGACAAAAACTTGAGAATTTGTATGAGTGGAAAAAAAGTTCAAAAGCTTTTATGATTGGGTGGCTCGTGAGCCCAAAATATAGGGATGGCCTAATGTTTTCCCCTAACAAGAAGGATTTGAAAACCTGAAGTGGTGTCATAGGTGGTTTTAGAGGTTAGATTGTGCTTTCAGCTTGTGGTACTTTGGATTGGCCTGTGTCTCTTTTATACTTTATACCTATTTTGTCATAAATTCGCACGAAGTTCTGCCTCTCTTATGTTTGTTTTCAGGACATGCATAAATGGAAGTTTTGTTTTTGTGTCTTCATTTTAGGTCACCTCTAGTTCAATTATGAATTGCTATGCTTTGAGGTTTTGGACATAGAAATCTTAAAGTATCTTTTTGTCAGTGCTACTTCTCGACTTCATGAGACAATGTTGTTGGATTCATAACTGCAATTCGGCGGTAATTTTAATAAAGAGGGTTGTTTTAGTTTCCAGATTGTAGACCTCTGATTTATCATTGCTTTGTTTTATTTGGTGAATGCTTGTTAGCAAAAGACTCGAGCTTCACATGGACTTGAAAAATCTCAAGTGATTGAAATTCAAGATGCCAGTATCACCACTTCTTTACCTTATCTTGTTTATATATCTAGACATGCGAAGTTATAGACAAATTTGATATGAACTGGCAACATTCACTTGTGCTAGGCTGTAAAAGTTTCAAATGTACCTTTAGGGCTACTGGATTGCTAGCCCGAGTTGTAGAATTTGGGTTTGGGGGTTTCTGCAGATAGCTTCAGTGCTAGAGGCTCAGCTGTCTGGTTGTTATTGATGGATGTTTCCTCTATGTTACATATTTTTGTCATGACCAATAGTAGGGCAGGCTACACCACAGTCAGTAGTACCTCTAGTGGCTTGGGAACCACAATTGGATTGATTAAGATTGAGAAACCCTGATGAACAAACATGTTAAGATGGAAATCATGCTAGGATTGATTTTGAGTATGTTGTTGTTGCCAAGCACTTGATTAATCCTATCATCTCATAGTTATGCTGTTTTATGATTTGAAGATTTCATCCTTTTTTCATGGTTACTTTTGAAATGAAATCTCTGTTGCAAATCATTTTTGGTTTTCTCATGTAGCGGAAGTACGTTGTTTACCCGCCTGAGGCACTTCGGCCTCTATCACCAGAAGAACGCCGAGAACTGGGTTTAGATATTGCTCACAAGAAGGATGGACAATAAGAGATCCTCTGCATTGTATCCCTCGTATTTTATTTTATTATTATTATATTTTTTAACCTCATGAGATTTTTCTTCTGGAATTTAGTGGCATCCGTGTATAATTATCAGTATCGATGTAATACGTGGACGGAATTTGAATACCATCTGAAATTGGGATAAATGTCTTGCTGTAATGTTGGTGGTTTTCCATCTTCAGATATCTCTGTGCATTGATTGCTGGAGAGATTAGAAATATTATTAGTTCATACTCCAAGCAACCCCCCCCCCCCCAAGGGCAATATAAAAGGAACTGCAGACAGCACTCAATTGAGGTTTTATTTGGTCATGTAATTTTAGTGAATGTCGTTTTGTCTCATCGGTTTGGCTATTGCCACCATTCTATGGTACTTTCTAGCATGAGTTTCAAGCTGACCTAGATATGGTGATGATGATGAGGGTACGCAAGAGACAAACCTTTTATTTTATTTTAGTCTGGTTTTTGTTAGACAGTTGGTATAGTGGGATGTGGTGCTAGATCTCTTAACCAAGTTTTCGAGTTCGATTCGCGGCTTTGACATGAAAAAAACTATGCTGGGAGAGTAGTCTCTTTAGAAAAATCAATCAGCATATTTCTATTAGATTTTGCAAGATATTTCTTATTTTTGACGCGTATTGTCTCATCCAACCCGACCAGCCTGTACGAGGGTTGACAGATATATAGATAAAATGGATCGGAAAACATTCAATCGTCGTGTTGCGGGTCATGTTTTGGCTCCAACACTTCCAGCGCCCACCGAACTCGACCCTACCAGCGTGTATATTAACTCACATTTCACATATAATTTGATCTTCCCACGATATCTGCATCATCGGTCATTATTTGAATTCAATTATTCAGTTTTTAAACGGGTCGAGTCCATAATTTTCTAAAAAACTGCAAGGGCGGGTCCGATATGAATAAGGGCTATATCCGACCCCTCCCAACCCATGCACACCGCTAATTCCTATATAGGATAATGACTAACCAGTAGCTCACAGGTCATGTTAAGAACCAAGTATGATCTGTGTGTGTGGATCGTGGTAATCAAAGTCATTCCATGAAGAACATTAACTTGTTGAATGGATCAAAATCAAAATACTCGTTCCTTCTCCGTCACTGAGCCCGGTCTGTCTCAAATCATACAGCGTGATGGTAACTGCAGCACCGCAGGGTAAAAGCACAGTATACTCTTAAACGAACAATTCTCTCAAATTATAAATAACTAAAATAGAACGGATTTTTCCACCGGGACAATGAATTGTAATTCAAACGGGTAGCTTTGGTGCCCAAATATGTTGGGCGGATTTATGTGGGAGAAGGTTGGCGGTTTAGCCCGCTTCAGGCGGCCTGGGCTCCGCAAGTCCTCCCTGAGGACTGCCAAGGAACATTCATGCAATGTTCTAACTTTACGTGTTAAAGAAGTCTCATTTCTTCACTGGCCCCATTGTCTCCTTCGTGGAGGCCACTACCAAAATGGAAGACAAAAACCCCAAAGAAGGGGTGGCGGAGGGGTGTGAACGGGCGGCTTCACTTTGGCCTATTCCGGGGTCAGAGCAACTTTCACTATAGACATTTTGACTTGAGAAATATGAAAGAAACTTTCCGGGAAAATCAAAAGATAAAGCTCAGCATGTTTTATGCGTCCGAACTCATACAATGTTTTTGGAACCAGTCGGAGTGTCACATCAATAATTTCCACGGCACCTGCGACTCCAATAACTAAACCGCGTTGTTGTCCCTGTTTCTCTCTCTAAAAAGAAGGATGTGAGTTAATACGTGTCTGAAATTGTATCGTACGTTTTCCAATCAATGCAAGATTTGACCTAAACTAAAAGCCCCGGGGGAGGGGGCCTTCGTGCCGATACGGATTTGTGGTTCACTTATAATACATAAATGAGGAGGACAATAGATGGTTAAATGTCAAGTATAAGACTTGCAGGTTCCTTCGTTTCTCTCTTCTCATGACTCAAGAGTGTTTTGTCGCGAAAAGTGTGGACGGAGTGGAGTCGCTCTCTCTGTCTTGTGTCTGCTTCATTAGCTGTTTCAAGGTAAACCCATTTTTTCGGTCGTTCGTGATTATTGCTTTCCTACTATTTTATTGTTCCTTGTTAGAAGGATGTCTTGCTTTTGAATCTCTCTCTCTCTCTCTGTCTCTCTCTCTCTCTGTTCCGTCCCCTTTGGAAGTGGGTTCTTCTCCTTTCAATTTTCTGGCTAATTGAAGTAAGAATTGAAGTGCAACTGAAAGTAGCAAAGCTCTTTGCTCACATATTGCAAAAACTTACCTCAACCTTAGTATCCCGGTCTGTGCGTTGTTGACTTTTTTGCCCAAAATTTGGTTAATGTGGTCTTTATGACAGTTGGAATTTACAAATAAAAAATCTGCAATCTAATTTGGCTCATTTAATTTTAGAGATAAGTTTCTGCCTCTCTCTCTCTCTCTCTCTCTCTCTCTCTCTCTCTCTCTCCACACACTTAGCTCTCCATAGGAAGGTTCCTGCAATTTTACTGAATTATTTAGTTAAGCATGATATTCTTCTGTGCAAGCAGATCTCTAATACACTTCACTTGTGGCTCCATCATACTACTTGAGTTGTGCAGGAAAGAGAGTACCAACTTGTTCTGAAACATCATCTTGGCTTCTAAAAATGGTGCTGGAGCTGGTACCAATAGGGACAATCTTGGCTGTGTTGACAAACCAAGTCGTTAAAACAGCACAAGCCGCAAACGATGTCATTGTGGAGAAGGAGAGTTTCAAGATTCTGTCCAAGCACCTCTTTGATATTGAACTTGTCTTGAAGGAGTTGCAACTTCAAAAGCTGAATGATTCTCAATCAGCAAGGCAGGCTTTAGAATTCCTCGAACAAGATGTCAAGAAGGCAAATAATTTGGTTGAGAAGTACAAGAACCGAGCAAGCTTTTACTTGCTAATCAAGTGCAGGCACATAGTCAAGGAGGTTCAAGATGTCACGAGGGATATTGGAAAGTCATTGGCTGCTTTGTCGCTTGCAAACACCGATGTCCTCTCAAGGATGTCAGACCGAGTGAACAGGTTACAAGACGAGATGCAAAGCGTAGAATTCAAGACTTCCCAATCTCAGCTCGAAATTGTTAATAAGTTGAATCAGGGCCTTAGTCAACAAAATCTCGATCAGGGTTTTGCAAATGACATGCTTGAAGAGATAGCAAGGGCTGTTGGTGTACCCGTTGAGCCTTCAGAGATAAGCAAGGAACTAGCGAGCTTCCGAAGGGAGAAAGAAGAAGCTGCAAATCGCAAAGAAAGGGCTGAAGTTTTTTTCTTGGAACAAGTCATTGAGCTGCTCTCTAGAGCCGATGCTGCAAGAGATTATGAGGAAATCAAAAAGCAATATCACCAAAGAATTCAGGTCATAGAAAGGTATGACACAAGAGAGGACCATATCCCGCCTCTTAACTCATTTGTTTGTCCTATAAGTGGGGAAGTAATGGTTGATCCCGTCAGTGTTTGCACTGGTACAACATGTGAAAGATCAGCCATAGAAGATTGGTTTTATCATGATAATAAGACTGACCCAGTAACCGGTGATCTTCTCAAAGATTTATCTTTGAGGTCCAATCTACCTTTGAGGCAATCTATTGAGGAGTGGAGAGAGCTAAATTTTTGCCTTAAAATTAGGTCTGCAAAGTCAAAGTTACAGTCAGGAATGGACTCGTCTGTGAAAGAAGCTCTAGATCAAATGCAGGCTCTTATGAGGGAGAGTTCAATTAACAAGGACTGGATTACCATAGGAGGGCTGATAGATATTGCAACCTCATTACTTGGAAGTTCGGAAAACAATAATATCAAGAGGAATATTTTGATTACCTTGAAGGATGCTGTAGAAGGGCATGCAAGAAATAAGGTTAGCAGCTCTTTCATTAGTTTCAGAGATCGACAGTATATGCACTTCTTTTCTTTCATCGCATATTCTTTTCCATGCATTGGCTGAGTTTTTCTGGTGCATTTATGATAGTTTTTCCATGGATGGTCGTGTGTGTTGTGTTCTATGTACTATTCAGAGCATGAATTTTAGGTCAAAGCATGGTAAAGGACATAGACACTAGCTTATAAGCAGAAGAACATCGCAACACTGTGCCATTATGATGATCAATAAAACTATTCGCCAATGTTCTTAATACAAATCCCTAAAATTGTACCATACAGGATAGAGTTGTAGAGTGTCAAGGGGTGCAGCACATTGTTCCCTGTTTGGAGTGTGACTCGAGCATATCAGAGGCTGCACTTGAGCTACTGTATGAGTTGTTGCAAGACGGCTCAGGCTGGAACACGTCTGTTTGCAGGAGAATCTCACAGCAAAGTAGTTCTATACGTTTCCTTGTTACCCTACTCAAGGGAACAGAAAGGGAAGCTGCAGAAAAGGCAGAGGCGATTCTGCTTAAGCTTTGTGATGAAGATGTGAAAAATATCTCTGCAAGTGCTAAAGAAGACTGGTTTAAACCACTTATTAATTGCATACTTCAAGGTCAGTATTTCATCTGCTCTCAAACTTGAGTATATAGGTGTTTGAAATCCTGCATTTGATGGACCAAAATGCTGCAAACATGTTTGTTCAAATATTGTTGACCTTTGGCTTATGGTGATTTATTGGAGTAAAATGTTTCAGGGCCAGAATTAGGGAAGATGGTGTCAATGGCGAGAATTATTGTGGAAATGGAACTGGTTGATCAAAACCTAAAGCTCCTTGGCGAAGAAGGAATAATTCCTCCTATACTTCAAATGACATCTGGCAATCTTGAGACAAAAGATTTATTTTTATCTCTTATTCTTAAACTGTTGAATTGTCCAAAGAACAAAGTTTTTTTAGCCAATGCTGGTGGGGTTCCTTTTGTTCTGAAGCTTATGTTCTCCTCTCCTGCAAACACAAGAATTATTGCCAAGTCTTCTCAAGTACTTGAGAAACTTTGTTCAGATGATGATGGACTAACATTCCTTGTTGATGAAAATGGGGCACGGCTTGAGTTGGAACCAGTTGTCACCAACTTGTTAGCTCTTCAAGAGAATTCATCATCCACTATAGTCCGGAAGCCTGCATTGCGCGCTCTTCTTGGAATCTGCAAGTCTGAACCAGAGCTGGTAAAGATGGCTATTATCAAGGCAAATGGTGTTTCTCTAGTCCTTCCTCTTCTCGATGATCCTGATCCAGAGATTAGAGAAACCACCGTGAGTCTCTTGTTCCTTTTCTCAGAACAGGAGCTAGAAGGAGTTGTGGAATACCTTCTGAAACCTCGGAGGTTGGAAGCTTTGGTAGGGTTTCTTGAGAAGGACGATGTGCAGATGGCCGCAGCTGGCTTGTTAGGTAATCTTCCGATTTCAAAAGTAGACCTCACAAAGAAGTTGATTGAACTGGATGGACTAAATGCAATCATAAACATTTTGAAGACCGGGACAATGGAAGCAAAAGAGAATGCCCTAAGTGCACTGTTCAGGTTCACAGATCCCACAAATCTTGAGTCACAGAAGATAGTGGTTGAGCTCGGAGCATACCCTTTGCTTGTAAATTTTCTCAAGGATGGTTCAGTGACGGCCAAGGCTAGAGCAGCTGCTCTTATTGGTAAACTCTCCTTGAGCACTCCAATACTCATTGCCATGTCAAAGCCAACTGGCTTCTGGTGCTTTAGAGCACGTTCCCCCTTATGCTCAGCGCACGGGGGTATCTGCAGTGTAAACTCAACATTCTGCTTGTTAAAGGCAAATGCTTTGCCTGAGCTGGTTAGACTCTTACGAGAAGAGGTTCATGAAACGGCCTCTGAAGCTATTCCTACTCTCTCCACACTAGTGCAAGTAGACTGCCCTAATAAAGGGACAAATGTGCTGCACGAGGCTGATGCAATAAATCCCATTTTGGCTGTCTTGAGGTGGGGTACTTGTTCTTTGAAGGAAGAGGCTCTGGAACTCTTGGAAAAGGTATTTGTGTCAAGAGAGATGGTGGAATTGTATGGATTAACAGCCAGGTTATATCTCACTGGCATGACAGGTGGGAGTATTCATGAGAATGGCCGTCTTGGAAGGAGGTCTGCAAGAGTCCTCACTCAAATTGAACGCTACTCAAGATCATTAACACCTCGTGTTTCGGGAGTACTTCGATGAAAATTTTTTGGTCATCTCAAAATAGGTTTGCTAATTCTCTGCCTCAAGTAAGGTAAACCTACAGTCAGTCCTCTCTATGGAATTTAATTTTCTTCTTCTTCTAGAAAAGTTTTTGCCTTACATAAGTATTGTTCTTAGGCTTCAGTGGAACATATAAATGCAAAGTTCAATGTTATTGATGCTGCTAGAAAAGATAAATTGACGCAAAATCCCATTAAGAAAATGCAAATGGACCTAATTGCACGTAATTCCAGCTCCATGGCTGAATATAATGTCCAAAAATTACAGTGTTAGTGATCCAAGCATAGTCTGCTAACTGAATATGTTCAATTTTTCACATCCTCTTTGCTTGGATTTGCTTATCTGTCTCCCAAGACCAATAAAACATAAGAGAAACCATGTCAGCTCCATTGATGCAATGAAATTTGAAAACAAAGTAGAGAGAAAGGTCATGGAGTCCCCCCTCCCCCCACCCCAGATAAATTGAAATATACTTGGCCCGATGGAAGTGCTATTATGGAGGTGTTGAACTCACATATAATGTTCATTTTGTAGTTTCAGGTATGCCTAATCTGTGGACTATTGCTTGGACTTCATTACTCTGACAGACATGCGACTTCAGTTATTATGTTTTTAATGTTTATAAAGTGACAGCGCATTAGCATTAGAATTACTCCTAATCATCTCCTAATTCCTTCAATTATCTGTGAAGAAATTTCGTATCAGTTTAAAATGCATACCTTGGCAGCATGGATCAGTTATTTAAATAGGCACATAAAGGACGAGTCCAATCTCCACAACTTGTACCAAATTATGGCCCATGAAAATTGGTTGAGGGGTCTAAAAACATGTCTTCGGACTAATAAACTACGTATTTTGTGTGGTACCCAGAAGTGTTATTTTATGTTATCGGTCGATCTTTCTCATTAATTCAATGTAAGGCCAAAAGAATGGCATATGATTTATTCATTATTAGTGATTGGTTTGGAAGTATGGTAATGAATCCCAGGAGTGTTTGTGTTTCTAGACATATGGGTATTTGGTTAATTTCTCCATAAAACTAAAATGCTTATAGTATCAAGAATTTTTTTGATGGTGCACTTCACCCATCATTTGGAAGCTAACCAAGGACCTTATATATATACTTCATATCATAGTTGAAAAATCAGTTATGACTTTTGAATATTTATTGAAAAATCTATTGGGTATTCTTTGTATCTGTACGCATAGACAAGCACACTAGGTGAAGGGGTGTATGGATTCAAAATTCTCTAATAAAATTCTATATACTGAATTTAAATTTGGATCAAGAGAAAGTGTATTTTTTTTCCACCACCAATATTCAAAACCATAATCTTCACTATTTCGGTTTGAGTATCTATAGAAGTCCTACTTAGAGGATGGCTTTCCTAGTGTAATTTTTTTTATTTTTAAGTTTTGAATTTAAAACTTAATTAAAAAATCTAATATTTTATTTTACTAGGTTGATTGAAAAGAAGTGTATTTTGTCACGGTTGATTTCGGATTTGGACACATATTAGATTAAGATGAGAGGCTTTATATAATACGTTTCTGGGCCTTCTGCCAATTAGCTCATTTCAGGGTACCTGAGTGTGCCCAACAGATATGAGATTTTGGGCCTTGGATTGTCTCTCTCCCGTTAGCATATTTATTTATTTATTTTTTTATATTATACCGACCGGTATCCAGAATTATATTTCGATTACTTCAGTTTAAAACTTATAGTAGCCCATTAAGGGGGCTATTCTTTCAATGTTATTTTTTCATACTCAAACTGCGAGTCAAACTCAAAAACTTGATTAAAAAACTTAGTACTATATTCCATTAGGTTAACTATTCGTTGGTCCTTTGGCATATTTATTGAGTTCATCTATAACTTGCATGGCGAAATATAGGAAAAGGTCAACTCTCTCTCTCTCTCACTCTCTCTCCCTGCCTCCTGTCTGGGTGGGGAAATGGAAACGATTTCTTGTATGGTTAATTTCTTGTGTACGCATTTCTAATTCTAGTAGTGGGGACGAGGTCAGTTGTCCCATATTTCCAGCCAAACTATTTATTGTTTATGGTGGCATGGCAGGAAGATGTGATGGTGAGGTGAGCGATGACAAGAGGGGAGTTACCCCCAGAAATATATTACTAAGAAATTGAGAAATCCAATGATTTTAGGAGAGAAATCAGATGGCTTAATTGAATGATCCTTATCAACTTGCCATATAACATGGACACGCTTCCCTTCTGTCACCCACCCCCACCCTCAGCTTTCTCCTTTACTCTCCTCCCAATTTCATTTTTCTTTTCTCTGAATCACAATTTCATCTTCCGCAATCACCAATTATAACGTGAATTTGAATTATCTTAAATCATTCTTTGTATGTGGATAACTTGTGTATACATATGTGTGTGTGTGTGTGAGGGGATCAACGGATGGTTAGTTTAGTAAAATAAAATGTTAGATTTTTTAATTAAATTTTAAATTCGAAACTTAAAAAAAAAAAAATTACGTTGAAAGAATCAATTCTAAATAAAGTCCCATAGACTGGGGTTGTTATGCCAGCCGAGTTAAGTTTGACTCGCTCGCAAGTCATTCGGTCAAAGGCTTAACTCGATTTTGTCTGAATTTAAGTCACATTTGAATAGTTTTATTATACAATCGAGTCAAGTTCGAATAATATAATTTTATATTCGAAAATTCGTCGAATAATTTAAAAATATATATTAATATAGATTATAAATATTTATATATTATTATAATATAAAAAATGAAATGAAATGAAATATATTAATAAAATTTTATAAATTAATCGAGTTTTTAAGTTTTTGAATTCAAGTCGTATTATTATTAATTATTGAATTTGATTTCGAATATCAAAGTTTGAGTTCGAGTTTAAATATAGGGGGGATTCGGTACCACTCGACTTGATTATATCTTTATTGTAAGTATTTAGATTAAATTGATTCAAATATGATTTTAGATACAATGGATTAGGAGGGAAAGGTTGCGAGAAGGCCTAACGCCCGCTTTAAAGACAAAGACTCGCTCTAATTTCACTCGTACAAGTTATTTGGTCTTCTTTGACACGTTTCATGTATTTTTACCACAATACCCTTCATGTTACGAACAAACGACTGGTTCTTCAACTCCCATAAAATCCGCCCAAGAAGCACCAAAAAATAAAAAAATAAAATCCGCCCAAGACTAACGGTCAACTCTAGTTATTATGCTGCGAAAGCAGAAATTTATTTTCACATCCAAAATTTAAATTAATTCGTTGAAGATTTTAAGTTTTAAAATTCAAAATCTAAAGACTGCACTAAAAAAATTCTGAACTCAAACGAGTTGGTTTTTCTATTATTATTTTTCTCTCTTTTATTTTCTGTATTGATCTCTCGTGTATCGGAGATCGTAAAATTTAAAATTAATATTCAATTTGTTATTGTTTATATATTAAAAATACAATAAAAAAGGTTGCCGATGCAGTACTATTCAAAATGCTCTAATAAAATTAATCTATCTATATATAAATATTCTTTGATATATATATGTATATAAAGTTACGTAACATAAAATATTTTTATTTAAAATTATACAATATGGTTAATTCTTCTTATATGGCCATCAAAAAATTAATTAATGGGCATATGGACCACCGTACCATACTGTTTGTGCATTATAAAAGAAAACAGTCTGTTCACGTCTCTTATCTCCGTATCCATAAAAGAAACGCCCCGTTATTTATTTATTTATTTATTTTTGTATAAATTAATTATTATTTAAAATCATATTTTGATTAATTTGATTTGAATATTATCGAATTCAATTTAAGAAAAATCTCTCGATATAGTTTTTTATATTCTTAAATTTTAAAATTTAAATTTAATTAAAAACTTTTATATTTTTATCTATTAAATTATCGCTCCGGTTATTACGCTGTGTTATGAATCAACTTAGGAACCTACCCTCTTCTTTCTTACACTTTTTTAGGGAACACCCATCTCTGTCTCTCTTTCTCTCTCTCAAAACAAACCCATTTTACTTGCGATGGTGATCAACTCTTATGCTAACCCTTGAGTAACGTTTCATATCTGATTGAAATTGTAAGAACTTGCAAGAAAAGCATACAACGACTACTTTCTTGATCATCACAAAAGAACATTAAATTATAGTTATGATTTACACCCTTCAAACAATAATCTTTCAAAAGGGTCCCCAAAAATTTGTCAGTTTTTTTTTGGGGGGGGTGACAAATGCAAATTTCTTAAAGCTGTTATCTTGTGCATCACGTGAATTTAATACTAGCGAAAAATAGATATAAAACAACCATTTTCCCACACATTTTTTATAAAATAAAATCATAATTTTAAAGAAATATATATATATATATATATTGTTTGTCATGTTATAAAGGCATCAATTTCTTTTAAATTAATTAATTTAGATGGCCACATCAAGTCTGACAGGTATCCACCAACAAAATCTCAAGCACAGGTCAAATCCACATAGTGATTCACCTACTTGCCTTTTGTCATTAGACACCTAAATAGCCCAACCACGCCAATTTTTGCTTCAGTTTTTTCTCCTTTGGCCTTTCCATAGAAATTTTACTAATTTCTATTGGAACCGGAAATGCCCAACAAAATCCCATTTCAGCTAACCCATTTTAACATTGATTTTCTTATATTTTCAGTAAAAAAAATTTTGACTTGTGATCGTAAAATACATAAAATTCACCCATTACGTATTGTTCTTTCCTTGTGCATAAAGCGTGCAAAATCTTCTTATAAAAAATAAATAAATTGGAATGCATTTAGAATATATGATGAAACTGATTACTTTAGGGTTTTATATTTATTTATCTTATTAAAATAGCAAACTTTTATTGAAAAGTTTTTTTATGTGTCAAATTCCTTAAGCATAACCCAGAAAGAAAAGGGAAAAAGATTTTAAATTTATGAAATGGGATTTACTTGGGAGGTTGGCTGTTGAGCTAAATTGTAAGTGACAAGTGTGAACAGCCTCAAATGTGGGAAGCAGAGTGGCAGAATGGAAAATAGGTTGGTAAAAAGTAGGTTGAAAACATAAGTCGTGCAAGCCTCCCACATTGTATCATACCCATGGCTGGCGCCGGGCTTCGTTGGTCTAATGAAAAAAACACTAACACTCTACTTTAAGAATCAAAATTTGAATCTTGATAATGACAAAAATAATATTAAAAAAACTTCCTCTCGATTGAGACTCAATAACAATTAGACCGAGATTAATCGAAACAAAACTCTGGATATTTAATGATGAACCAAGTCAAGAAAACAAAAAAAAACAAAAAATACCCACGGCTGGCAGATTCAATGCCATGCCACGGTTCCCTCTCCCCTCTCATTAAAAGTTCGTTGGGGTGGTTGCATCGTCCTCTCCATTCTCTCTCTCTCTCTCACCCTTTAAATCCCTCTCTCCCTCTCCATTCAAGGCATCATTCCCTCCCTCCCTCCCTCCCTCCCTCCCTATCAACCATCCTGATTGATAGCTCATAGTGCCTCTATTCTATTCTTTTGGATTATATCTGTACTTAGCCTCTCCCAATCCAGTGTTACTTTTCTTTACTAGTGTCTGCAAAGTATATAACGTTTGGATTGTAGTTCTAAAAGAAAAAGATGGGTGATGAGAAGCAACAGAATCCGCAAACCGGGTCAGTTTCGGTCCAGCCCGGACCCGAAATGAGAAAGAGCAACAGCCTTCCAAACTTTTTATTGTCTATTAAGCTCAAGTATGTCAAGCTTGGTTACCATTACTTGATCTCACACGCCGTGTACCTCTTGCTCACACCGCTACTCGCAGTTGTATCAGCTCATCTCTCAACCCTCACACTTGAGGACATAACCCAACTGTGGAACCACCTCAAGTTCAACCTAGTCACTGTGATACTATGCTCAGCGCTCTTGGTCTTCCTAGCCACACTTTTGTTCATGACCCGACCCAGAAAGGTTTACTTGGTCGATTTCGCTTGCTATAAGCCTGACCCGGATAGAATATGCACGAGAGAGATTTTCATGGAGAGGTCAGGTCTTATAGGGTGCTTCACCGAGGAGAACTTGGCCTTCCAGAAGAAAATCTTGGAAAGGTCTGGTTTGGGTCAGAAGACCTATTTGCCGGAGGCCGTGATGAAGGTACCTCCGAACCCATGTATAGCTGAGGCAAGGAAGGAGGCCGAGACCGTCATGTTTGGTGCAGTTGATGAGCTCTTGGCGAAAGCCGGTGTCAAAGCTAAGGATATTGGTATTCTTGTGGTGAATTGCAGCTTGTTCAATCCGACCCCATCGCTCTCTGCCATGATTGTGAACCATTACAAGCTGAGAGGGAACATCCTCAGTTACAACCTTGGTGGCATGGGCTGCAGTGCTGGTCTCATTTCCATAGACCTTGCCAAACAGCTTTTGCAGGTTTGTTTCCTTGCAGTTCTTTGGTAAAATACATGTTTTCCCCAGAAGAAAAAACTTAAAAGTTCAAACTAAATACACATAAACATGTAATAATATACTTAAATATACGAGTGGTCATCGAACATGAAAATAGAGTGATTGGCACATGCACCTTTTGGTAGTAACATTTTAGGCCACATGCTCCAGCTAGGAATAGATAGCCTGCCATAAAAAAGGGGAGTTAGTTGAGTTAGGTTGTCTCTCATGAAAAAAATTTATGATCATTTTGTTACCACCAGGAGAATTTAATTTTCCCCAAAAAAGGAACACAAAATCTAATGAACAAATGTAAGGATCCAACACGTTCAACCACTAGCATTGATGGCATCGGTCAAAAAGAGTACAAATGTAAAGGGGGGGGCATTAAATTATGTAGCTATACAAATCATAGAATGCAATTTTCAATTCAATGAAATAAATGAAATTATGCAAAGATGAGCTAATGCTCACACATAATTGTTTGTTATGTGTTACAGGTGCATCCCAACTCTTATGCCCTAGTAGTGAGCATGGAGAACATAACTCTTAATTGGTATTTTGGCAACAATCGGTCTATGCTAGTCTCTAACTGCCTCTTCCGTATGGGTGGTGCCGCCATCCTTCTATCCAACCGACCATCTGATCGACGTCGATCCAAGTACCAACTCATCCACACTGTCCGTACCCATAAAGGTGCAGACCATAGATGTTACAACTGTGTCTTCCAACAGGAGGATGAAAACAAGAAAATTGGCGTTGCTCTATCAAAAGACCTAATGGCAGTTGCTGGAGAAGCCCTAAAAACTAACATCACAACCCTAGGGCCACTTGTTCTTCCGATGTCTGAACAGCTCCTATTTTTTGCTACTTTAGTGGGAAGAAAAATCTTCAAAATGAAGATCAAGCCATACATTCCAGATTTCAAGCTGGCTTTTGAGCATTTTTGCATTCATGCAGGAGGAAGAGCAGTGCTAGATGAACTGGAGAAGAACCTTCAGCTCAGTGAGTGGCATATGGAACCTTCCAGGATGACCTTGTATAGGTTTGGAAATACTTCTAGCTCTTCCTTGTGGTATGAACTGGCTTATTCTGAGGCTAAGGGAAGGATCAAGAAGGGTGACCGGACATGGCAAATTGCATTTGGATCAGGGTTCAAGTGCAACAGTGCAGTGTGGCGAGCATTGAAGACAATTAAACCAGAGGAGAAGAATCCATGGATTGAGGAGATTGGTGATTTTCCAGTTGATGTCCCCAGGGTGGCATCCATTGGTTCATAAAAATTTTTTTTTTTTTTTTACCCCAAAAAACATAAAATGGTTTGATACTAATGTTCATTGTTAAGATCAAGACTTGGGTTGGAGAACACCATCTAATCAATCACTTGTCTTGATATCAAACGATGAACTTAATTGGTACTTAGACCTCCTGATTTTTTTGGGTAAAAAATTATGCGAACCAGCATTATTTTTGGTACTCGTGTTTCCTCCTACAGAAATTTATTTTCAGCAATAATCTTAGGTTCTCACATTCAATAGGTATACATGCAAGAGCATCTCTTCCCTCAATTTATTAAAGTGTATAACAAACAAGTGTGTTTTCCAATATGTTTTCCTACTCAGGTTCTTAGTGATATTAAATTTTATATAAATTCAATGTAAGCCAAGTCTTTCTGATCAAATAAGGTTAAAAAGCTAGCCTTTTCTCCTCCATGTTAGTCAAGGTCATGCTTTCTTTTCCTATCAGTTTATTATCCAAACAAGAAACAATGTATATCCTTTCTGTTTCTTCATAAATCAAAATTAAAAGTATTTATATCTTCCTCTCCTTTTTTCCCCTACCCTTCCAATCCTATTTACACTATTTACAGGGGCGTCCACTTTTTCCCTTCCTATTCTTTCAAACTACCCAAACAGGTTGTAAAGGAAACAGATAATCACACCTAGCTAAGCCTGACAAGCCATTCATTAACAACAGTTCAAATATGAATCAACCAAAAAGCTCAAGGCCAAGTTCAAAACGTTCACCAATAAACTGCAAAAGAAATAGACTAGCAAACTATGGAAGAAACTTTGAAAAAGAAATCCCTTTTTTCTTATGAATAAAAACTTTATTAGAGACATTAAGGGAATGCCAAATCAACAAGTTACAAAGCTAACAATTTGAAGCAAGATAAAACGGCTACGTCAAGGTATATAACCACTTAGCTTTCAAAGAGTCTATAGAGCTCCCTCTACACTCAAAAGCTGTAGTTTCGCATTCACGCCACACAACCCAAAAAATAACCAAATGAACCATTGCTAAAAGCCTTCTCTTCACCTTATGCGTGGAAAAATACGACCAAGTCCAAACTTCATCTTCAATACACCCCACCACCACCCATGAACATCCAAGAAAACCTAAAACCAAATTTCACAACTCTCTCTCCCACAAGCAATGTAAGAAAAGATGACGAACGGATTCTGCCTCAGATTGCACATATAACACATATTAACAATAACCTTTCCCCGTCTTTTTAAATTATGAAGAGTAAGAATATTTTCCCACAAGACCTCCCACCAAAGAATGAGCCTGCACCTTCCAAATCCATTTCCAGGGAAAATGAGTATCACCAACTATAGGAGCATCAGCCTGTCAAAGAGTGAAAAATGACTTGACCCTAAATTGCCCCTCCTTCCATCCTGACCACCAAACTGAATATGCCATATTAACACTCAAAGAAATTGAACTACAAATGCAAATAAAAGTTGCTGCCCCCATGGATCAGACATCTCAGGAGCCAAAAGGAAATACCAACAGCATGGTTTGAAAAAAGAAAGTCTAGACAGAGGGTTTTTTCCTTGTGTGCTGGGGAAGGGGGTGGTTTGGCTGAGAACAACCCGTACATATTGGGGGGGGGGGGACCATGTGGCTCGAACTCTTGACTTGGTAAATAATAGGAGAGCTTCCTACCACTGTGTTACACAAGTTGTGGCAATCCATTTGTTGTGATACAAACAAATAACTACTAACTCTTGTGTAAAGCTTAGTAATCACTCAAAATCAAGCAACTACCACAATTATTTTAGTTTGGCATTTGTCCTTTTTCTCTTTTCCACTCTAATTAATTCAGCTTATGGGTTCACAAGAGACGGGAGGATGAAGATGGGGAAGGACTTTTCAAAGATGATGGCCTGTTTGATGTTACAATGAGAACAAACATTTGGACTGAAACCCTTCAGCAGTTCCACAAAAGTAGCCATGTTGATACCACCTGTCTTGAAAGGAACACTGATTGGAGGTTGTTGGGGACCCTCCATCAGGAACTGAATGTGATGTCTATACATCACTTCATCAGCACTGGGCAAAGAATCACAGATCTCATAAACAATGTCTATTATGCCTTCAATTTTGAGAGAAAAAGCTTTTGAAGGACCATACAAAACTTTAATTGCTGGGAGAACAAAATGCAGTATCAAGATATCACAGAAGTGACAAAGCTTATCATTTCTTTATAGTATCAATTTTAGAAATGAATTATTATATGCCATCACGATTTTCAGTGCATTCGGTCACCAGCAAGTAACTCTCGTTCAATTATGAGAGTAGTGTAACCCAAGCAATGTCTACACTTATACAGTACATTTCCATCCAACTGCGGGTCCTATCATTACTCACACAACCAACTTGGCCATTTTTAGTTCATGTTTAAAAACCTTGCATTAAACAAGGGTCAAGTGTCAGAATCACTGGCACTGGACTGTTTCCTTGTGTACACCAGCTGTGCCCCGCATGGAAGCCGAAAAAGTGAAGGAAAAAATGAAACATCTTTTCAGTCCATTGAGAAAAAATCAGAAACTCTGTCAATTTGAATATCTTACAAAGGGAATTTCAAGAAGAGGAATATGCAGGAGTGCATTCAATGTGTATTCTAAAGTTGTATGCATGTTCAACTAATAAGTAAAATGGACACATCATGCATGTATTTCTGGTCACTCTTTAGGATAAGAACAGTCTGGCAAAGCTGGAGTGATAATTTAAGATGGAAGAGATATGGCAGAGCGTAAAAGAGTGAAAACATTTAACACAAGCTGGAGGAAACTTAAGAGCCAGCGCTAGGTTGCACGCAATTTAAGAAAAGCTACAGGTAGAACATCATTTGGGGCAGGTGGACTGGTTAAATGAAAGAACACTGAGTACCAAGAGAACATATTAACTTGCAAGACATAAAAGAGAAAGTTATGACACTTTTTTAATCAAATTGATGTTTTTCAATTATACAAGAGCAACAAGAAAATCTTGAACCAACACACAACATTGTTGCTAATAAATGTCAAAATCCATATATGCAAGAGTTAACCTTATTATCGTGCATTCCATGAATAAACCTTGTGCCATAAGTAAGAAATGAAGTGCAAGAATTCAGAAATATATCAAACTCAACATAGAAATTAAGTTAGAGATATCTTGTACTACTTCATGAAAGTGACATACAATTAGTCAGGAACTTGCAAGTTTTCTACATCATTGGCAATGAAATTGGCGTACAAAAAATTGGCTATTGTGAGGATTCTGAGAACTTACTTAAGAAGTTGGTGAGGGCAAGGCTTTCGGTGGCCAATGCAATGTCTCCAAGAACTTAAAATGAAAGCATGACTTTCACCCATATCCTGATAAAACAGTGATTTTAATCAAAATCTGTTTTCAATCATTGAAAAACCCCATGATGGTAAAAGAATCTATACCTGCCAAATTTCTCCAGGTAATGTTGAATACCAGAAGAAAATATCTGGGAAAACCCCATCGGAGTCAAATAACTTACAGCTGGTGTAATGAGCTCAGAGTTCCCACAGAACAAAGACTAAGTCAAAAAAGTAGAACAATTCAGCAATACAACTGAGGCAAGATGCAATGCACCAATATAAGGCTATGTAAGGCGCAGCCTTACCAGAATTCAGAGCGCCTCCTGAATTTCCCATCCTTTACCATCATTGTCAGCAACTAAGAACAACATTTGACCTCCAACAAATTTGGTCACGTTACACAAATGACATTCATGGTAGCATTCAGTTGAGAAATAAATTGATTGCTAACGTCTCTTTATGCCAGAAATCCACCAACTTCCAACATCCATAGATCTTCTCTAACTTTGTTGATCTCCCCCCACCCAAAAAAAAAAAGAAATATATATAATATACAAATATATACATGTGAAAAAAAATAACAGCTTTGTATTAACTTATTCCAACCTCCCATTTTAAACAATTTTCTGTTGCTCCACCACAGAAGCAATACATCTCGCAACTTGTAGGTGAAAACACATAAAAGACAATGTAACATACTAATCACATGGAAATAACCATGCCAAATGAGAAGCACGGTGCCACTATTAAGTATCAAATCCCAAAATAGTAATAAATCCTTTCACCAACTACAAGGGTAAATCTTCCAAAAGATAGCAGTGGACTTAATTTAAGCTATCTATATTTTACATAGCTATATTTCAAATAATAATAATAATAATAATAATAATAATAATAATAATAATAATAAAGATCAGGATAATTTCAGTAGTAACGCTAATATTCATAAAGGAACTTACAAGCATATAGAATAGATGATGTGCAGCCATAGAAGATGAAACTGATACAAAAAGCATGGTCATATCACCTACGACACAAATTGTCTAGTCACAACATAATACATCTAAACCTGAATAATTAAACATACATGTTCTCCATATTGTGCTAAAGGAAGGTTGGCAGGTTCAGTTGGCAGAAAGTCACATGCCCCACACTGCACGAGCTGTGGTCACTTTGTTGTTTGATCGAGCAGTCAGCTCATATAGTATCCTAGCAAAGGTATCGGAGTATCTACCATCTGTTAATAGTATCTCAGCAAAAGCATTTTCATAAGCTAGCAGAAGAGGCCTGTTCTGGGGCTCTGAGACAAGGCTCTCCAATATAATAGCTGCTTTCCTGCATACTTCTGGAACAGGATGCGGTTGCCTGATCACTTTCAGAAGCCGGTCAATTGCCCTGGATATAATGAGGTCCATGGAGAAACCATTAATTTGACAACAAAAAATCCAGTTTTCACAGTGAAGTGAATGATATGTTGGCTATGCACAGGTTGAGAAATAAAGCTCACCAACGCTCACTGGCAAGCTTCAACCTGCAATCTACATTAACTTCTGCAAGGTTATAAAGTGCACCAACAGCAGCAGCTTGGGCATCTACGGCTTGTAAGCTTAGAAGATCAACTAGATGCTTATATATCTGCAATTGAGATGTAATGGATTAAATACATATAGGAGAAGTGCCCTCCAGTAATTAGCAAATTAGGAAGTAGAAAAAATTTCAACCTGCGGGGCAAAAGGAAGAAGGTGGGGTTCATTGTCAGGATTTATTATCAAGCGCCCAAGCAACTCAGCAGCTCCGCAATGCCAGGCCTTGACAGCAGACCCTAGCATACCCATGATTGCTTGAACAGCTCGTTGCTCTCTGATGTGGTGAAAATAAAAATAAAATTACAATAATAAGAATGATAATAACTACACTTAATAACAGGACTCCTCAACTGAAGTAAAAGGCAAAGCAGCAAATAAATAATAAATAAAGAATAAAGTTTCTTACGTAATTTTGATGAAGGAAGGCTTCATTGAACTAAATATTTTAAGTTCAAGCAATGGAGCCAAATTAACAGCAGTCTCAAGAGCATTTGTGACCAGTTCCTCATCCTCTGCAGAACAGAGGAAAATCTTAGATACAATAAAATCAACATTTGATTGAGAAATGAAACTTAACTAGTTGTTAAAAAATTTCCCAGAAAATCTCATCAGCTGAGGTTACTTTTAAAGCTTTTTCCAAAATTACAGTTCATAAAGCATATTGCACTTTTCTTCTTAGCAATTAGATATCATTTACAGATAGACACAAACTAGGCCTGCACAATGTCAAGAAAGGCATCCTGGCATAAAGTATCAAAAAAGAAACGATTCCAAACATCATGCTGCACTGCTTAATAGAGTCTGTTCTACACGTGCTACTAATTGTTGACCATAACCAAAAACCAAGCATGAGCTCCACTGGAGATGAGATTTTGGAAGTACATCCTTCAAAAAATGGGACCACCCTAGTAAAAAGATTTCATGTGTGCAGTCCTAGGGGCTTGAAAAGGTGTTTTCATTATGGCATTCCTCATGGTCAAGAAGTTATGGGGATTTCATTTTTTCTATCCCAAACTTACCTTGGTTGCTTAAAGAAATTATGCGTACAACTCAGCTTGACCTAGAATATAGTTGCCCTCTTTAACTTGAAGGGATTTCCTATGGGGCAGTGAGCTGCAGTTTCCATTATAAGTCGAACAAGGGCCAAGGTGAATGCACTAATGACTCATCACGACTATAATCCCAAATCTTTGTGCCATGGTGACTACTTCAAGTTAAGTTTTGCAGACCCATTCAAAGATCTCTAAGTAGAGTAACTAAATTAGTTTTCATTATGCGAATAGATTTAGTAATAAAATACTCTCCTCATCAATCTACATAAGTACTGACATGGTTGAAATCATGTTTTAAGCATTGAGGCTCAAAAACTGCAGGAGCAACATTTTTTCTTTCTAATGAGCGGGGAAAATCACCAACTGCATATTGCTAAATAGAGTATAAAATGAACTATCTACAAGAAAACATAAGGACTCTGTAACGAACTTGCCCTTAGAGAGAAAGAAACCCAGTGTTAGATTCTGACAAGATTAAATCACATGTCCAGCACTAAGTCATGCACAAAAATAAATACAAAAAACCAGACTAAAACATTTCTAATTTCAATAAAAGCACTTCTCACCGGTAAGATGATCCTCTATGCATTGGAAAACGGTTTCCAAACAATGCCTATGATGAGCCATGATGACTTCGTTCTCCGGCATGAAAGAGAAGTTGCGGATAATATTCGAAGCAGCTACGGCACACTGCTGTTTTTCTGCTCGTCCTTCATCATCCAAATTAAAAAGACCGTCTTCATCAAACCACCAATCTGCAGGACGAAGCCTGCCCACATCCTTCCTCAAAGCTGTGTCTGCAACAGAAGAGGCAGATGTGCTGCCACCCAAAAATGAACTTATGTTTGCTTTTGTCACATTGGAACAAATATCTGTTTCTGTAAACTACATTGAAATAGGCAACCATCTGGGGCTTACCCAGAAGTAGGGGAAGCTTCATTTGAACCCATTGCTCCATACTCATTCCCAAATCCTGTTACAACTGAATTAGATCCTAACAATCTGACCCTTGGAATCCTTGCAAGCTCCTTTGGGAGAGCAATATCACGCCAGTCATCAATCTGCATATGTAACCACTCCATGGTCATCATGAATTTGCGAGATAGCAAAGTGGAGTCATTTTGGCAATGCCGGTTGCTATTGTTGTATGTTTAGTACAAGGAAAAATGATAGAGATGCAAGTTCTAGAACCTTACTCCTATGCATGCGTAACACTGTTTCTTTTTTGCACCAAATGTGGAATATATAATGCAACTAAACGGAGTAGCATGTTCCTGATCAATTAAGGAGGGAAACAAATAACTCCATTTTTTACCCTGCCCCCTTCCCTTACCAACATATAGTTTTGCATGTGGTGCATATAACATGAACAGTGTTATGTTTTCAAATTTACCCCTGTATCTCTTCCTCCCAGATACCAATGTACATGAAGCCACATGAAAATGCAATTAATATCGACATGATAGTTTCAATTTGGACAGCAGGTTATTTTTCTCTTCTTTTTCTTTTTCGCTAATAGCAGAATTCTACTTCCAAATTGGCAAGGTCCTTGTTGCAGCACAATTCTATCATCTCCTAAAGTGCAAAACCATATACAGCTATTAAACTACAAAGCAAGCAATCGATAGAAGCAACAGATAAAATAATCGAAAAGGGGTGAAGAAAACATTGCATACAATTTGGAGAAGTGCATCAAGCAGCCCGGCGATTTTAGCAAGAGGAGTGGCATCTTTGCGCATGTCATCCTTCTCTTTAAAAGAGAGCAATGTGAGAGTATTCAAGGCCCATGTCAGTTCACTCTTTAGTCCACTTTGCAATGCCAGTACTATCCTCTTATTGTTTTGATCTGCTGGAAAAACAAAGAGAATTCAGAAAAAGTGACACCAGATTATGCACTGAAGAAAATCTTTCAAGGATTCTCAAATCCCTATTATTAAGTCCTATTTGAAACCCTAATTCAATTAAAGATGAGTTTCAACAATGCACTGTGAAATTTTACATTTTTCTATAGCAAATAGTATAATAATTTGGAATGTGGAATGAACTGTGTGAGAGGAAAAGTTAGGGTTTGAAGAGAGAGACCTGCGAAAGTGGTATGAACTTGAAGAGATGGGCCGAGAAGCGTCGAAGGCGCAGCTGTATCAGCTGCTGCGGCGGCAGCGGCGGCGATGGCGTTGTTGGTTCCGCTTCCGAAAGGACGGCCTCTCTTTGCCGCCGGTGTCGTCCCGCCACCGCTTCCTCCGCCTTGCTTTCCTAGCTCTCTCTCTCTCTTCTGCATCTCTTCTCTGTCCGTTTCTCTCTCAGACAAACGGGCCGTTTAAAAGGGGGACAAGCGGACTCGTAAAATATAACAAGGAAATGGTAAATTCCATTCGTTGACCCGACCCTATTTCTGTCTGGGTCAGACGAAGTTAATCATTGGACCGGGCTAGAACTTTGTCTTACCTCCTTCTCTGGCCCTGCCCAAATCCAGCCCGGTCCATGTCCAAGTCTAAAAACAAGCCATATGTATACATTTGGTATAAACCATTAACCACGTATAAACCAACTAAATCTATTTCGATACGGATTGGACCCTTAAAAGCAAAATTTTCTTAATTCATGTTTTTACTATATATAAGATTTAAATCCAAAACCTTATTTAAGAGTATTAGTGTCCACCACTAGACCAACCATATATATATATATATAGCTGGCCAATGCTTAATAAAATTGCTAATTTTTTTTAAAGGATGGTCGTAGTTAGATGACAAAGATGATATATATATTTCGTATAAATTATTAATATTCGGTAATCACATTACATCCAATTAAATTTGGGTTCGAGATGGATTAGACTCATAAGGGACAAAACTCTCATAGCGTCTATTTTTTTCATATATAATATTTAAATTTAAAATTTTATTTAAAAATACCAACATCCACCGTTGGACCAACTATATATATGTATATATTGTTGGCCATGGCTTAATAAAATAGTTTAATCTTTTCAAAGGATGGTCTTAGTAAGATGATAAAGAAGAATGGTGTTTCCCCCCCCCCCCCCCCCCGCAAAACTAGGGCTTGATAACTGTGTTGTCTAAGGATATATTCATACCTTGCTCGACCTCGTGGTTAAAGATAAAGCGGAGTATTTGTTCTTATCGGTTTTAGAATACACTTCCTTCGATCCCTTATCTTATAGACGATGATCTGTCTGACAACAACAAATGAAGCTACTTTACGCTAAAACTATTTATTTTTTTTATTATTATACAAGAATTTAAACACTGAATTTCAAAATTAGAAAAGTGAATTATGACCACCAGATTATTTCCTTAAAAACACTAAAACCATTTGCTTATGGAAGATAGATGGGACTAATAATATTAATTTCTTAAACCTCCAAAATTCTACATATGACAATTAATTGGTCCGATTGTCAGCACGAGGTCCATCAAATGGTTAATTTAATTGAATCCCTTTTGACCAAATCTGTATTTCCCTCATTGGGGTAGAGGAATAAACACGAGAAAATGCTAAAGATCACAAATTTTCCTAGAGTTTCTCACAGCTGGAAAACAAGATTTTAACCTTATCATTTTTGCTTCCAATTTGTATTACCTAATTGCAATATCACTTATAACAGATAAGAGGGGAAAAGGCATATAACAAGGGGGAAAAAAAAAAGGAGTAAATAGCCATAAAAAGAAAGAGCTTGAAAACTTATATATTGAGTAGGGTGAAGAGAGCGGAATTTTTAGGAAAAAAATTTAAAATATATGAAATTTTAAAAATTATAATCTCAAAAGTTTTCCGTTCACTTTCTGAAATTAAAATTTCAAATGCATATTAAATTTTATTATTTGACATAAATTTCTGATTTAAAGTTAATATTAATAATTTAAAAAAACAAGCCTAGTTTGCAAAGAAGAGAAGGAATCAACGAAAAAAATTATTAATTTACATTAAAAATGGGTTTTTACACGTGCATTCATAGGAATATGCAGTCAAGAAAAGAAGTTTCTATTATTATTATTATTATTTGTTTTCACCTATCGGTACATGAGTTGCTGCGATTAATCAGAGTTGAGTACTGTGAAACTCGTTATGGGATTAGTTCTTTTAAATCTTGTTTTTTCATTTTCATAATTCAAACTCAAGATCTATGAATAAGAGAGTATAGCGGTTGACCACTGTACTCACGGGAGTTTGATAAAGTGGTTTCTATTATGTATATATATTGGGTAGGTATGCATAAGCATAAAATTTCACTTCCAATGATAACCAGAATGGACTAATAGAATATATGTATGAGAAGAAAAAGGATGTTGGAAGACAGGAGCAGAAGCACATGGAATAGAAGAGATGTTTTGATCCAGTGAAGCATTTGTAAGAAGGTGGAAACTTGAATAAGAATTTAGCTTTTTTGCCTTCTGTTATGCATGAAATATGAAGACTTTACTAAAAAGAAAGCCAATCTTGTATAGAAAGAGAAGCATCCCATCTTTTATGCCTTTTCACAATCATTACAAAGAATCTGTCCTTTTGAATTGCTATGGCTATACATGAATTTTCCTTTTCAATTCCTTCAAGAGTTCTTTAATAAACTCAATAAGAAAGAGAGGGATGGAGGATGGTTACAACTTTGATGCCTAAGTGTTAATTGAAATGATTTAATGCACTATAACAAATAAATTACTAGCTTGTGAATTGTTCCAAAGGAAATTGAATGTCGGAAGGCTTTGCTTTAATAAAAGTTTTGAAGACCGATTCTTATAAGGACATCTGAATAGTAAAAAACTCTTGTTCAAATATTTTTTTAAAATTTGATACCATCTTCCTGGATATATATATTTCTACCGTTTCAATGACCCCTATACAAAAAAGAAAAAAAAAATGTTTTCAAGACCAAACT
The DNA here is from genome assembly GCA_033439265.1 of Dillenia suffruticosa. NCBI lineage: Eukaryota > Viridiplantae > Streptophyta > Magnoliopsida > Dilleniales > Dilleniaceae > Dillenia > Dillenia suffruticosa. The sequence continues at coordinate 18,041,253 of JAVTVX010000001.1, forward strand.
TTTCTAAAGAAAAAGTAATGCCCCTAAAAAATATAATTTTTTTCTAAAAAAATTCAAAATATAATTACAATTACATCAATTATTTTTAGAAAAATAACCCAATGTTAATTGAATCTGCCAAAATTTTCCAAACAATTCTAAAAAAAAAAGAAAAAAAAACCCATTGAAAACTACTTTAATAGCATCCTAGGGTCTGACTTTTTGTAATGGTTGTTGTTTCAAGTTGACTCCACGTTACGAAGAGAAGTCTATTTTCCTGCTCTCTCTCTCTCTCTCTCTCTCTCTCTCTCTCTCTATCTCTCTCTCCATATTAATAGCTATTGATTTCTTGGACTTTTCATTACTACCAATTAACAGAACAAAAGTCTTACAAAGAGGGCATCATTTTTTAGTGCTAATATTCCTATGTCCCAAGTAAAACTAAGTTTTTGTTTCATGTCCTCAGTAGCCAACTAGGCATTGTAATATTGCTTTCATGTGATAAAATTGTCTTATCCCACAGGATTAGATTCCTTAAGCATTAATCAAAGGGAAATCTCGACCAGAAAATTGTGTTAGCTTCAATCCCTTCTGTCAAAATTTAGTTAATAAATCAAATGGGTTCTTAGTAGTATAATTTTGATTAATTCCTATTTATGTTTATTTTTTAAAAATTATCGATATCCGATGATCATTTTGTATTTAATTAAATCTGATTTGAATAGAATTGGATTTTTAAGAGACAAAACCCTCTCAACACAGTTTTCTCATACACAAAAGTAGGGTCTGATATTTACTTAAAAGATACTGAAATTTAGTTATTAGTTTAATTAGATATTGATGCAACATTAGTAAAATATAGATAAGCTCAAAAAAAATCCAATGGGGTAGTATTTGGAGATTAGATACCAAATAAATATTAATATATAGACTTAAAAATAGGTGGACTGAGCCTAGCTCAAGCAGATAAGATTAAAGTCTACACATAACTCGAATCGAATTCGATCTTATTTTTTTTATTAATTATTCATAAAAAGAGATATTTATTGATTTTAATCATATATTTGACATTTCTCTTTTGAATTTGAAGCTACCTACGAGTGGATCGTATTCAAATATGTTGGCTCAAAGACTCCAAAAATTTAGTTATACAGACCATTTTGGACCGTTTATACGTACTTAGTCAAAACGAAACATGGGACCTTTTCGGTAATTAGCTCCTCAAAACAACCATAATTGAACTCTTCATTCTATAATTTTATTTAATGTCATGACCTACCCAAAATGTCCTTGTCAGTCAAATATGACACACATTAATTACATTAGACCAAAAAAAAAAATCGGACGTAAAAACAAAAGTTTTTAGAATGAAAAAAAAAAAGAAAAAAAAAAGAAAGTTCTGGAACTCATTGGCATATTTTCCTGGTATGGAACTGGAAGAAAGGTCTAGAATTTACCCCCATGACTTTGTCAAGCTTTGCTCAACAAAAAGTTACCTGGGAATTGTCTCTCTCGAAGCATGCTCAAAATATAAAAATTTTTATATAAATATTAATTAATTTAATATATTAAAAAAAAATTTAAATAAAAAATATTAATATTAAAAATTTTCTCTATATATTAGATATTTGAACCATAATTGCTGAAATATGCTAAATTTAATGCTTTTCGTTTCATAATGTTCCTTCTAAAACGTGGTAACTTTTCTCTTGAAGTAAAACACAACTTCTACTCACTCACGAATGGTCAGTTTAATAAGTAAGGACGATGGATCTTTTAATTAAATTTTAGATTCAAGTTTAAAAATAAAAAAAATTATATTAGGAGAACTCCTCTAAATTGACACTGATAACGTTTCAATCGAATTAATCAAAATATAACTCTAAATATCGATCGAAAAAAAAAAAACCCAGAGGAAAATAAGAAAGCACGGTGGAGAAGACAAGCGAAACATTTATTATTTATTGGTTCTAGAGTACTTATGGGAAATTTAACCTTGAAAATTATAATTATTCTTAAAATAAAATCAATTATAAATCAATTTAATATCTTAATTATCTTTAGAATAAAAGCTGTATAATTATAATTATTTCTGAAATAAAAACTATATAATTGTAATTATCATTGAAATCAATTACAAATTTGGGAAAGTTTTGCTTTCTTTATTGGTTTTAGAGTTTTCGTGGAAAACTGAACCCTAGAAATATGGACCCTGTCATCATCTTCAGTTCTCAACTATCGAATATCCTATGGACTTTCTGAAGATTTCTGCTACTGTCGAGTATCAGTATCATCATGATCCTTTAGACCTTTGGCTCCCCATTGTCATCAATAAAAGAATTCTTGTACTAGTCCTCATCGGAACTTCTAGCAGATTCTGATTCAGTAATAGCTATATCTTCTCCATAGGATTCTGAATTTTTCTCACCATGTGAATGACCTTTGATGTAACGAGTTAGGTAAACCCCACGACCACCAAATCACATCTTTAAGCCTTTGCAAATTCCAAGTCCAAGCTTCATGACTTCGCCTTGTCAGGTAGCTAAATGGGTAGCAAAATAGGACTTTTGACACCCATACACTGAATCAAGCACTTCTGTGTGGAATTACCATACCCCAAGTCATTTTGGTTATTCAGAGCTGTCTGCAAGAGCAAGGAGGTTCAATTCGACACCCCAGGATTTAGAGTGTGTTCAACCGGAAGAAAAGTGTTGTAAGGAGCTAATTTTTAATTTAGTTGATTAAGTAATAGTATATTATATACTCTCCTCATAACTATCACAAATTGTACCCATACACATTTTTATATTTACCCTCCAATATGATTCAATCATTCCGTTGTGCATAATATTTTTCTTCCTTTTTTTTTTTTCTAACGAAGTACTATCAGAGCAGATGGCTCGGCTAGGTAGAGTTTTTTATTTGATCGTGATTTGAGTTTAGTGATTGAGTTTGGGATTGAAAATGGGCAAGAAAAAAAAAATTGAGTGGTGAGAAATGTTATTGACTAGGAGCCTTTGATTACTCCCATAGAAGGAGCATGGTTGAGTGTGAGAGCTTGAAACACTCCCTTTTATGAGTGTTAGTGTGTTACTTTATTTTCCAGGTTTATGAGTTGAGTATCCTATTGAAAGAACTGCTGATCTTATTACAAAGTCGAGACAAGAGATCTCATGCTAAAGCTAAAAAAACAAGGCTATGAAAAGGAAGGATAATTTGTACCCATGCTGAGAGGATACGTTGAAGTGAAAAAAAAAATGAATAATGAACCAAGACATTTTAGTGTAGTGTATGAATATCAATCAAATCCGTTATACCAATATTTAAAATATTTTAAAATTTAATTTTACTCAAATATGATTTAGTTAGATCTAACGTAATTATCGGATACTGATAGTTTATAAAAAAAAATTTTGTTTTAAAAAAGTCCCACCTTCATGTTGAATTTCTAAGTACCTAAATTATATTTTATAAATCATCCATGCACATTTCTCACATGTTTCCTCATTTTTCAACTTTATAGCTTTTATTCAACCTACTTGGGAAGCTTGAAAACAGTGTTTTTGCCAAAAATTTTAAAATAATATTTTAATAGACTAACTTTTTTATTTCAAAAAAAAAATAATACAAAATTAATATATGTTCAAAAAATTAATACGTCAAAACCTCATTTATACTTTTTGGTTGAGTTGATCTGATCTTAAGAGATTATCTTCATGTGGTGCTCTGTGATCCTCTGACAATCAAGTCTCTCTTTTAGGTATGCTTTGACTTGAACGAGTCAGCAAAGCACACATGCATGAGCCAATTACATTATATTGGCCAACACGTGCAACCAATATAATATAAGTTAAAAACAAATATATATATGTTAGAAATATATTCTAAGAAAACTTATACTTTTGGTATGTGGGTGTGTGTCATATATAGTTTTTCTTCATAATATAAAAATATTATACTAAATTAAATATTGGGGTGTGCATATTTTATGAACCTAAGGAAACCTCAGTGTACATGCTCGTGCAGATCATAAATAAATTTATTAATATTAAGCATACAATTTGACTCGAATCAAATTGAGTCAAAATAAATATAATTATCGAATACTGATAATTTATTATGTAAAAAATATAATCCCTGTTTTAAGATGAGAGTGAATGCAATTTAAATCGAAATTTTGGAATCCCTGTTGGGATATTCTTTAGAAGAAATATATCTCTATTACACTACTAGAAAAATCAGTATCAGTGACGGATTTTTACCAATGGAAAAAATTTTGTCGGTAATAGTGACGGATTTCCGACGAATTAACGTCGGACGCAATACCGACAGATTAGAGATGAAAATATTTTCGTCGTTAAATCCTACAAAAATAATAAAAAAAATTATAAGATTATAATCGACGGATTACCGATGGAAATATTCTATCACTAATTTCCGTAGGTGATTTGGTGAAGGGAAAATATATATATATATATATATATATATATATATATATACATTTATATATTTATATATATATATATATATATATGTACAGTTATTAACGACGGATTAGTAAATGAAAATTAGCTATGGATTACCGACAGAAAATTAGCTATGGATTACTGACGGAAAATTAGCGACGAATTACAAACGGATTTTTTTATTTTTTATTTTTTATTTTTTATTTTTTTTAAATTTTAAAATTTTTAACTTTATTTAATAATTCTTATTATTTTTATTTTATTTTGCAAAGAATAATATTATTTTATTTTTTCAAATTTTTTATTATTTTATTTTTTCAATTTTAATATTATTTTAATATTATTTTAATATTATTTTAATATTATTTTAATATTATTTTAATATTATTTTAATATTATTTTAATATTATTTTAATATTATTTTAATATTATTTTAATATTATTAAAAAAATAAGAAATAAAGATAATAAGTAAAAGAAAAAAAGAAATATAATTAGATTACTTGTTTGGTGTGGTGGTTAGCGGGCTCTCACATTTTTCGTTGCGCAGGGTTCGAAAGTCACTAACAGCAATTTGCACATAATAAGGTGGTGCTGTGTGGGTGGGGTTGGAGGGTGCAATTTGTGTTTTTCATTTTTTTTAGTTTTTTTTTTGGGTTTTAGGGATGGATTTTTTCCGTCGCTGATATTAGCGACATAAAAAAATCAGTCGCTAATATTTAGCAAGATGTCTTTTTTTGACGGATTTAGTGACAAAAAAAATCCGTCACTGTTAAGCTATCAGCGATAGATTTTAGGTTATCAACAACGAATTTTTCCGTCGTTGAACGCCTGTTTTCTGATAGTGTTAGTTTCATGGAAAATCATTCTTTCTTTGCAGAAAACATTTTTTTAAAGAAAATATAATTTATTATTTGGATAAAATATTCATACTATTATGTTTGTTGATTTGAAACTTTATAACAAGGTCAACTTGATTTAAATTAGTGGATGTCATTTTTTTAGTTAATTTTCTAAAAAATGAAAAATATTTTTTTTGTGTTGACCATAGTATTTTCATGGAGCCAGATGTTAAAAAATCTAGGAAGAACAAGAAGCCATTTTTCATAAGGGAAAAATATATTTTCGATCTCCAAATTTATCCCAATTTTATGTAAAAATCCAAGTGGTGTAAAATATTGGACCATTGAATTGCATATTTTTCTTATAATAAATTAGTAAATCATGATGCGACACGTTACCTTTGAAACAAAATATGACCAAATTATTCAAATGAAGAGATAAATAAATTTAAAATTCATGAGTCAAATTTTATGTGATAATTTATATCATCATATTTTAAAAATATTTTTCAAAAAAATTTGAAAAAAACATTCTTTTAAATATAATAATAAAAATTTTAAAATTTATTGAAGTGAACCGTTAAATATTATTAAATCAATTTAATTTCCAATCATTATTTTCAAATAAACAATTTATTTCTTTTATTAACCAGAAAGGTTTATGGTTGCAATTTTTTTTAATAACCAATCGACATTTAGAATTATATTTTGATTAATTCAGTTCGAACGTTATCAAATTTAATTTAGAGAAGGCTCTCATATTGTAATTTTTTCTATTTTAAAATTTTAAATTTGAAATTTGATTTAATAATTTAATATTTTTATCTATTAAATAAATTTTTCGAAAATTTTGGTTGTAACTTTCGAAGGGACAATGTGAGCGAAATTAAAATAAACATGGTACTTGCAAACGAGAGGATAGGAGCAAATCACAAGATGCCAAAGAAGGATGTCCATTTGAATTCACTTTTTTCCCATCTTTATGATCATGGGAGGCAGCCATAGCTGCACTGAAGTCTGAACAAAAGCAACAGCAACCCATTGATGGCTCTCAGAGTTTACAGGATAAGGAAGAAAGAACTATTAATTAGGCCAATGCATGCGAATATGCTAAGTCAGGACTGGCATAAGTTTCCTCATCCCTTCTGAAAGTAGAAAATGTAATTCCCAGTATCAAAGAATATTCTAATCTAACTCTAGAAACTCGAGAGAGAGAGAGAGAGAGAGAGAGAGAGAGAGAGAGAGCACCATAGTCAACAATGACAGGAGGGGATACTTTAAATTATTATTTTTTGCTTTATGTTAAGAAGCTTTAATAGAGTTAAATTAAAATTACTATCCAACTTTTTCTTAGGATGCGAGGCCTTATCACTTTTCTTCAACATTAAAGCTTTGGGTTTGGGTTTCGTGTGGGCTGGGCAACAAACTCCATCAAATTTAAAACCCACAAGCAACGTCCATACCATGAGAGAGAGAGAGAGAGAGAGAGAGAGAGAGAGAGAGAGAGAGAGGGAGGGAGTCGGTAGGCTGTTGCTTTCATAGAGGTACAATTATTGTCAAGCATTGCTCATTGCTTTTATTATTCAGGGTTTGTAGAAGAAGAAAGAGAAAATGAGAGAGAGAGAGGCCCCACATTTACCTTACCAGTTTTCTGCTAGCTTTTGGAATCGACCCCACCAAAACTTTGTTGTCATATATGACTTTTTTTTTTTTTTCATGATATTCAAATTTTATCTTATTAATTCAATTTAAATATTATAAAATTTATTTTTTAAATTATTTTTTTTCTTCATTATCAAAACTCGAATTCAAAATCTCTATTTTAAAATATAAAATAACAGATTATTCAACTTAAAATAATTTAATATTATCATAAAATAATAAAATAGGTTATGATTTTTTTTATTAGACACAAAAGCCCCACCATAATCATTGTAACCTATCTTAAACATTAACCCCGTAACAAAAAATATTTTATTTTACCTTATATAAAACATATGATCTAAATATTAATATCCTTTAATTAAAATTTTAAATTCAAATTTTACGTATAAAAAAATAAATATTATGAGATATTTATATTTTAAAAGATCAATTTATCTCAATTCAGATTTAATCAAATACAACATAATTATCGAATATTAATAAATTATTTAAAAAAATCTTTATAACATGAACCTAAATTTTTACGAATAAAAAATACTATTATATAACAAAACATGATCGATACATCTGGTAACTTATTTTAAGAAAGTATATCCAAATCTTATTAATAATTTTAGTTTAATCAATAATCATATAATAGAAAGGTGATCCTATATAAGCATATTACTTACTATTGAAAAAAAAAAATCCTACAAACATCAAAATTTTGTTAATATGGGGCACGAGGTGAACCAGTGAAATATACAAGTTTGGGCGCGGGCGCCTGTGTCTCTCATGTGGGGGGCAGCTTTCAAAAGGTGGGACGGGTTTTCCAAGCCTCTGTGTGGGGTATATCCTAATTGTTTTTTAGGTAGGGCACTCACATGGCCTTTCGACGGAAGAAGCTTTCCCAAGAAGTACCCTTTGAGATTTGAAAAGAATAAATGCAAATTTAACATGATTTTGATCTTGGGTTTTGTGAGAAATTTAAATATGTACTGTAATTTATGCCATTTATGTACTAAAAAGGACTGAATTTCATATGTATATGACACCATTGTATTACTTTTCTTAGTGTGTATTGCATTTTATTATTTTTATTCTATTTTATTTTATTTATAATAGTCATTGCTCATTTAAAAAAAAAAAAAGATATTAATAAAAGTTAAATTTTTTATTAAAATTAAAATGATTATTACATAAGAATAACTTTTTCTTTTTTTTAAAAAAAAGATTATCAATCTTTACTTCCAAAGACCAATTAAACATGTACCATTTGTGTATTTTTGTGTAGAATAGTGTATAACAATCAAGTATGACATGCTAAAGCATGAAAGAAGGACACCTGATAAAGCTTCAAGGTTCTTGTAAAAATATCTTAGTGATAAAAAACTTTTACACAAATATTTTTTTTGAGATTTAAAATTTAAATTTTTTTAATTATATTTTTACGATTTTTAAAATCCCTATATAACCAAAAAAACAAAACGGTAAAGCTTCAAGGGTTATGGTACCAATGCCTCTAATATAATTTTTTTAAAAAAATAAAATTAAAAATAATATTTTTTTGATAAATTATCGATATTTGATAATTATTTTAAATTTTACTATATTTTAAAAAAATAATAAAAAACTTTAGTTGGCGGTAATTTCCAATTTCTCTAAAAAAGAAGTATTGTCCGATTTAACCATAATAATTAATCATAATTAAGTTGTTAAGCAATTATTGGCCAGTCATCGTTATAAAAATATAAGTAATATTTTAGAAAAAAGGAAAAATAAAAAGGCTACTGGCCAGATATTGCTTCACACTTCAATTATAATTAAATAAAAATACCCATAATAAATTATTTTCTATTAAACACTGGGGGTCTCTTCTACGCTATCCCTTGCCTCGCATTGGCTTCAATATCTTATGCCACAATTCTCTCCTCCTGCGGGCAATCTGTGTTTCCTATCTTTCTCTTCCATATCCTAAAGCTTATCCACAACCACTTTTTTCCATTTTCCTATTTATGTGACAAAATTAAAGATGTATGGATTAGGTAAGACATTTTCATCTCCATGTTTGAATTGAAAAAAAAAAAAAAAGAAAAAAAAGCCCACTCCTAGAGTCTAGATCTTGTCATTTGTGAAGAAGACAAATAAGGAAATTGACTTAGGTACAGCAAATCACATCAAATCAGTGAGATCAAAAATTTTGAATTGGTGTTTGATCAATTTGTACTTAAAAATACTGATGCCATTTTACAAATTTCAATATGCATTTTATTATTTTTTTAATTAAAATACAAAAATTTTAACATAAAATATGGGGTAAGAAATAAGTATATACTAAAAATTAAGATTATTGTTATATTAATAATAATATTAACTTAATCTCAAACCACAAAATCCTAGATTCAAATCCGATTAAAAAATCACTTACAATTGCTCATTTTTTTGAGTTAGTGGATATTTGTCATTAATTGATATTTGGATTTTATCTGAATAATTTGATTCGAGTACTGTAAATTAATATATGGGATTAACTTTTTTAAATTTTATTTTTTTATTCTCACGTTTATCTCGGCAAAACAATGGGAGGGTTTGAAAATAAATTTTGTGGGGGTGTCCCAAAGTTGTTAAAGCCAACATATGAGATACAAATGGAAGCAAGTGACTGGGTTTTTGGGTAGTATGGTTTGATTCCAAGGTGGTCAAAGTAAATGGGTTAGGGCAGGCCGTGAAACACATGAATGGTTATTACGAGAGAGGTTGAATCGAGGAGATTTTTGAATATAACGAATTGAGCACATCAAAAAGTAAAAAGGGGAGAAGGTGAAAATTACAAAGGAGGGTGGGGGAGGAAACAGGGAATATCGCGCAATTCTAATGCAACCTACTACGCCTGGACCGAGACGCCACGAGCCCTTGTCCTGCCGTCACTCGCGCCAACCCAAAAAGCATCAATATCACCTCTCATTTTTCAAGGTCTTTGCGCACATCAGGTTTTGCCCACAGTAACCTTTACCACCGACCATATCCCCCAATAGCCACGCCCAATAAAAAATCCTAAATCCCAATACATAAAAACTAATACCAGAGATACTGAAAATCAAATGATCACTTATGATCCGTCAACGTAATGATCAAATATTAAATTCTCTTGAATAAAATTTTAAGTGTGAATCTTATAGTAAATTTGGTGTGCAGGGGAGCAAGAGGGGGAGAGGAGAAGAGGAAAATTTACTTCATCCGATTAAAATAAATTTATTTTCTTTATTTTTGTTTGATAAGGATAAAAGGAAAGGAAATTGGTGATACTATTTTTTTATTTAGTTGGAATAAAAAGTGGAAGAAAATATCACCTTATTTATTATTATACCATTTTAAAATAATATTTTTAATACTTTTTATTACGTAAATTTTTTAATTTAAAATATTTTTCTGAAAATATAATTTTTTTCAAAAAATAGTTATTTAATATATTTTTCTTATTTTTTATAAATTATTTTCATTATTATTTTATATTAAATAAAATTAGAATATTAATGCAAAAAAAGTAAAATTAAAAAAATAATTTATCCAATAAAATAAAATTGATGAAAGAAATTAAATTTTAATATTTTATATTAAATATGAAATAAAAAAATAATGGATAATTTTGTAATTATAAAAGAAAAATAAGAACAAATTTACCCAAAATTTTCATTTCCTTCCGATTCCGTCTCTTAAGGGAAAAGGGAAATGATTACATTCTACATTTTCTTTTTAACCAAACCAGTGAAAAATATCATTTCCCTCCTCTTTTATTTCCTCTCCATTTTTCTTCAACTTTTCACCCGAGACAAACTAATCGTTAAGAATGGAAAGACAAATATTGGGAGAATCAACTTCTTAATAAACCGTATAATCGATTGAATTACTCGAGTTAAATTGAATATCGATCGATTGTCGGTAAATATCAACTAAAAAAATCAAATAATCCATGTTGCTCTTATTAAAAGTAACGAATTTCAAACTATCTAACAATATCATAATTTAATTAAATTATTTAATTAAAAATAGCTAAGTATTGAGATTTTTGTAATGGTTGAAAATTAAGTAGTGCTAGATACTAACCGAATGAATCTGACACTAAACAGACAAAATTATGTTTGTTGTAGTTCATAGTGATATGTTTTAATCAATTATATAAATAATTTTGATTAAAAACATATTAATATATATTTATGTAAACTATTACATATTAATGTATTTTATCGAACAGATTAAAACTAACTTAACCATAACTATAATTATTTATGATAATTACACCCCTAATCATAATTGCCCGGGTCTTGTTTTTACTCGTTATGTTTAATTTAATAAATTTTTTAATACGAGATTAAAATCACACAATGAAAAGTACTTTTCTTAGAAATATTATTAAAATTCAAATGTGAATAGAAGCTATCAAAGACACTAATTGTTAGCACTAAGCGTACTAATCATTTGTTTATGCAATAATTGAGAATTGGAACATAGGTAATCCAACGGCTGATGTAAAATTGTATTCGAGATGGATATCTTACCTCAATATGAATCAACTCAAAGAGGTTTTCCCCCTTCTTTTGATTATTTTTTTATTTTTTATATTCCAATGACTCGAAATATTAAAATTATCGAGATTAAGATACAATTTATCGTTATTATATTCAGATAACTCGAAATAAGCCTGTGTGCATACACACATATATAGCTATATATATATATATATATATATATATATATGCACATATATTTTCTATTTCGTGATGAACAGTAATTATTATAATTTGCTTTATCACTGATAATTACAAGCTGCCCAGCCAAGAAAGAAAAAAAAAAAAATACAAGCTTTAGATAAAATTGCCAAAACAGAGGGAAGGAGGGAGGGAAAATAAAAGGCAAGTCCGTTCCGATATATTTATCATGATATTTATATTTGTATCCGGACAAAATTTTGGAAAAAAAAGAAAGGGCCCAAAATTTTTTTAGCGTTTCTCGGTGAGAAGAGAAGCTAATCCGGTGACAATCCTGCCCCCTCTCTCCGACGAACCTCTTGGTTTAATGGCCGGCGGCTGCCACGCGGCCGACAATCCAAAACTTTTGTTTACATCTCCGATGGAATTATCCGCAGACGGGTTTGTTTCACAGGTAACTGAATTCTCCGGCGAGCTCAAATTATCCCCAAAAATCAACTCCAAATCTCCAGTAACAGAGTCTTGTTCTTTGAAATCTACAGAAACGGCGACGGAGGTGTCGTTTTGAATGATCCTGGTGTGAGGAGAGAGCCATTTGGCTTTCATGTACTCGGCTTTTCTCCAAGGAGGAAAGTGCATGCCTTTCTTCTTCAAACTTTGTTTAGCTGCTTCTGATACGATCGAGATTATCTGATTCAGACGGTCCGATTTTCCGACGAAGATGAACGGCAGCGATTGCAGGATCGCTTTGTAGTTGGATGTTGACCGTGCGATCTCGAATTCTGATCTGAAATCAACGTCGATTATCACTCTCTCGTCTTCCACAATCACATCGATGAACTCAAATTCACCTGTAAAAAATTTCCAACTTTTATGCCTCGAGCTTCAAATTTTAATTTTCAGAAATAAAATTTGATTAATAGAAATTGGAGAAAAATTAATTACCAGCTGGAAAAGAAGAGGACTTTTCCCATTTGGATTTGCAAAGGGAAGCATTGTAATTGAGAGAAATTAATCCGTCGGCAACCATTTTTCTCAGTTCGTCCTTTCTCTTGCTGAGTTTGTTCTTATCCACGATCTTCGAAGCATCGGCCAAAATGTTTCTCTCACTCACACTTGTGCACGGAATCAAACCCTGCAGAATTGCAATTCAATTAGATGTGCAAAAATTGAGAGAGAGAGAGAGAGAGAGAGAGAGGAGACAGAGACATAGAGAGAGGGGGGCTGATTTACCTTGAGAAATTCAGAGGCATCGAAGGAAGAAGACGATGTCGTTTCTCCAAAATCATCGAAGTCGTCATCGGAGCTATCATTACTGTTGCCATTGAAGCAATTGCAGCGATTTCGTCCACATTTCACAGTTGCCGATTGCTTCTCGTTGTTCTCTTCGATGAAATTCTGAACCATTTTCGCTAAACAAACGGAACTCGGCTCAAATTCGTTCACTCCACTCTCTTTCCCGTCGAAATTCGTCTTCTCCGTCGATGAACTTCTCAGAACATTCGAAAACGGCCGATCAAACAGCCTCTTCAACCTCGATTTGAGCACCGGCTTCCCTGAATCTGTCCGCACAGTTACAGGTTCAATCGGTGCTTCTGGATCGATCGGTTGTACCTTCATCCTTTCACAAGTCTAAGCTCCCTTCTCTTTCTTCTTCTTCGCTACTATGCAGTTCTACTTCATTGAAATGACTCCTAATCTACCAAAATTAAGGCATCCAAACAAGGAAAAACAAGAAAATAACTTTCGAATAACTTGTACACTCTGCAACAAAAAAAAGAGTTCGATTTTCGGATTGTTAGTTAGGGTTTGAAGGAGGATAAAAGAAAGAAGTCAGATTCACGTTCATGGAAAACGTGACGACGATGAACTGAGACACGAACATGGCGTGTTGGTAGAAAAAAACTAATCGCTGCCGGAATATTCATCTTTCCTGGCGAGCTTTATTTTTATTTTTATTTTCTTCTTCTTCTTCCCTTTTTCGAAAAAAATTGGGTTTTGATCTTCGATTTCTGATTGGTTTTGTTTGTTGCGTGAGTTTTGTTTTGCAGGTTGAAGAGTAAATGGAAGGGGGGGTGGGGTTTTTATGGTAGGCGAGAGAGTTGAATAGTTGAATTTCTGCTGACTGGGATTTTCAACTACCACGTCGGATATGACGTGGTAATGTAGTTAAATAGTGGTTATGTTTATTGACGAAAATGTCCTTGGTCACAGGGAAAAGGCCTTAATCGTTGGCACTGCACGGTGAATTTTGAGTTTTACGAGTACGTGCAATGTAATTTCCTGACACGTGTGGGTCCAAAGTAATACAGGCGGGTGCATGTTGGGAAAGTGCGGTGGGGTTCAGTTCGAGCGGGCAGGGGTCTTTCCACAGGGGCCATGTTTGGGATTTTATGACTTTTGGATTTTTTTTTTTAATTTTCTTTTTCCTTATTTTCCGCCTCAATTTAAAATTTAAAATTAAAAATATTTTCCTTTCGACAATTTGCACCGTGAAAAATGATAGGTGAATTTCATATTTCTCTTTAAATTAAATAACCTTAGCCTTAAACCTTTTATTTATTTTTTTAATCCAATCATAAGCCTTTTAATGTTTCTTATTGATTCCTAAATCTTTTTGAGTTTGGTTACAATTTTGGTCCTACAACGGATCTTGTGACAAAATTACTAATAAATCATATACTTTACTATTAAATAATCCTGTGATATCTATACTGTATTAATATGGCTACGATATTTCAAAACACGTTCAAAAAATGATATAAGAGTCTAACCGAAATCGTAAATATTTCTTCAGAATTATTGGTCTATAAATCAACTTTTTTAACAAAAAATATCAACGGACGACGATATCAATACCACAAACAACATTACCTAACTATTTAATAGTATAATGAATGATTTATTAGTAATTCTATTTTAGAAACCAAATCAAAATGTTTAAAACTGAATTAGAAAAAATTCAAAGATTTATAATTATATCCAAAAATAGATAAAAGATTTAGCACTTGTATGTTATTATCTCTACCCTAAAAGTAGAATTTTATTCACGATTTTGAGGAGATTGATGGCATGGCAACCATGAGAGAAAATGACAATAAAGTTACTTTTACTAATCAGACTTTTTAACCTCAAGAGAATATGAGATACTATTATTGTTTCATTGATTCAGTGGTAAGATATTAAAATATTTTAAATAAAATATTAAATTTAAATTTTATATATAATAAAAATATGTTTATTTTTTAAGGGTTCAATTAGACTCGATGGATATGTTATGTATTATTTAATCTACGGTGGTGATGATTAATGGACATATTCAACAAGAGAATCAAGTTAACCTTTAATTAAAAAGAAATTTATTTAATATTTTATTAAAAATGTGTCTAATCAAGAACTGCAAAATTTGTCAATTCAAACTTTTGACTTCTAAGTTCAACCATTTCATTTCATTTTCACAAATTTTTGCAGCGTCGATTTTTGCTTGGCACACTTCTCTCTCTCTCTCTCTCTCTCTCTCTAGCTTTTTTCCCTAATTTTTTAATAGTTCTAATTATTAACTGAATGTAAAATAATTTATTTATTTCAAATTAATTTGGAAAACCTTACCCCAAGAAATAAAATTTGGTCCAAACCGGATCTATTTTCCGGAAGCATATGGAACGATTCAGAGTTTATTCCACAAAAGGGTCGGCTGAAATTTGAAAATCCCTTACATAGATATTTACCCTTTATACCACAAAATGGTTAAATGAAAAAAAAAAAATTACTTTGAATTTTTTACTAATAAATTGAGATTAAAAAAATGTTTTCCCCCTTATGTTTTTGTCTGTATAGAAGCTAAAATTTGATGTTGGCACACTATTTGTTCCATTTTGAAGCAGAAAATTTTTTTAATTCGCCTTAAGTGTTTTAATATATTGAATTAATTAATATTTATATAAGAGTTATTATATTTTTATATTTATTTATTTATTTCTATATTTAATAAATTGTTTTTTATTTAATTATAATTACAAATTTTATGTTGTTTGTTTTATTATTAATAATTATATATTTGATTATTTTATATTTTATTATAAAATATGATTATTTCATTATTTTCATTAAATAATTAATATTTATATAAAAAAATTTTATTTTTTTATATTTATATATTTTCTCTTATATTATTATAAAATATCATTTTCACGTATGCATTTGTATCCGTTTTCATTTTTAGGTAACCTATTGTTCTATCTATTAATGGAACATGAATTATTACGGACCAACATGGAGTAAAACTTACTTAAGGTCACATTCATCATTTCTACATATCTTTACAAAAAAAAAAAAAAAAAAAAAAAAAAAATTAACCTATTCACACCGTTTTGACCATCCGGTCCCCCAAATCCAATGGAATAGACAAAATCAATAACGGTCGACCCATTGATTACATATACTAAAACTACTGAATTAATTGCTTGTGGCCCCCTGTGATTTTAGGTGACAACGGTTGAATCAAAGATTTTTAACTAAGAAATTTAATTCTCTCTTTTTTATCTTACTTTTTTTTATTTCAAAATATATCGATTATAGCAATATAAATTTTGGATAAAAATTTATTTCACTCTTTATTAATGGGTAATATAAATTTAAAAGATCGAGTATTTCATTACTTTGTTATTAAATTTAAAAAAAAATTTTTTTGGGTTTTTTTTTTTGTCCTTCTATAGGTGCACCCCGTGAGTGTACTTGAGGGGGAGCAAGTAAGAAAAATGATAAATGGGCTTGTGTACAAATCTCTATGATGAAGTCCTTGTATGGGGGTGATGAATTAAAGACATAAGTGACAAAAAGCTTAGGCTCAATGAGTGCTTGTGTGAGTTCTCTTTTTATTTTTTTTCCTTTTTTGTCAAGTTGATATCTATGAGTCTCACCCAACTACCCCATTGTTTACTAGCCGGTTGAAATTGTATAACCCATTTATAATTGTTTAATTTGTGAACATAATTTCTTATCAAAAATACAGTTTTCAATTGGTTACATCGAGGCTTAATAATATTTACCCTTAGCTTGTTTCTCATCGACTCATTTAGTGAATTTCCTATCCTACCGAAAGTTGACAGAAACCAATAAATAATTAATCCGATGGCAGGAGTTTTATATTTTTTAATTAAATTTTAATTTTAAAATTTAAAAATAAAAAAATTATATTGAAAGAATTTTTCTTTAACTTAAATTTAATAATATTTGAATTAAATTAAATAGATATGATTTTAAATATAGATCAATTATCGAGAAGAGAGTGTGTGTGTGTTTGTGTTTATGTGATGGGTGCTCGTCATTTGGGTACGGCATCCTCAAACAAAGCGAGAATTATTACTTTGGCCCTTTATCTTTCCTTAGTCTTGTAAATGATGAAAGTTAAGCATTAGAATTTGTCATTTACTAGCTGGATTTGCTTTAAATTTTTGTGTGTGACAAACTTTGTTGTGGCAAACCTATTAATTGCAACTTTATTTCTTTTAACTTTCTTTTATGATGACTCTTGAAAATAATACGAATCTCTTTACAAAGCTCATCATTTCCCCCTTCTTTAAAAACCCTTTTGGGAACATGGGCTTGTTATGAGCTTTTGACACCTAAATGCTTTTAATCGACTACTATGATGCTTTTGGTGCTTTGAGGATAGAGTTGCAGACATTGAGGATTGTATTCTCAGGTCCTACCTTCGTCCGTAATGGGGACTTCCATGTTATTGAAATTGAAACACCCTTAAGCCTTATCCCAAGTCCTTTATTTTGCTCTTATCCAGACAATGCCCCATCAAGAATGACAATGTTCATCGGATATCTAACCCTTTTTTCTTTGGCCAAGTACAATGATATGAATTATGCAACTAAATATCCAAATAAATCTGTTGGCCCTTCCCCTAATGATGCCTAGGTAGGAATTTGGGACCTTAGACAACTAGTGACCCACCCTTGAATTAAGTTTGGTGGTTAGCATACTTCATTTTTTTTTTGTTATTTTATATAATACATCGCTCGTCAATAAATTATAATCCAACTCATATCACCTCATTCTATTTAAAAGTCTCAATTTTAGTTCTAGTTCTTCTAATAAACTTAAATTCATCTAATCTTTTGTTTTTTTTTTCACTGCCATTTCACTTAGTGATCTCATATCACTAGTATATATGCCAAAGTTGGAGGTAGTATAGCAAGAAACTAAGATCGGAAGTATCCATTTCATATTTAACAATTGGTCACTTATTGCTCAAGGAGGTCTAAGAAAAGGGGTGTTGGAGCTGGTCCCAACAATCAGATTTTCCATTTTCCTTTTTTCGAGGGTAGATGGGTTTGCCAATTTATATCCATTACTAGCCCCCACACTAATGTGCCTTTGCCCTTTGGGTACCCAACTTCTATCATTTTAATTTCTTGTTCAGATCTAAATCTAATCACATGAAAATTTTAATTAATCAAAGTAATTTGAACAATAATTTATTTGTCACATTGTCTTGAACAAATGTAATGGAACCCCAATTCCTACCAACCCAGCTACAATTATCAACCTCTGGTGAACTTCAGAAGGATTATTTTTCTTTCCTGTCTCATGACATCAATCTCCCCAGAAAATGCAGAAAAAATTATTAAGAAGGTGAACTTTGGTGACCATCCTACAGAAGCTGATACACTTTAGAAAAATAATAATCAAGAAAACCATATAACATAATAAAATATAATAATTGGGTAAATAGAATAATATATCAATCAAATCAAATGGGGAGGCAAACGTCACTATTCCTTTGCATGACTCCCTTCTCCATCTACTCTTAAAACACCCCCCAATTGCTGGCCTACCAATCACCCTGTTTCTTTCGATAATTGTCCCTTATCTCTCACCTCATAACCAATATCTCATACCCTATTTATTTTTTCACCAAAAAAATATTCTAATATCTACAAAATTTTTTTATTAAATTTTAAATTCAAAATTTAAAAATAAAAAAAATAACGAATTATCTCTGAATAAAAATACGCTCAAATTGAAATTTCAATGATCTAATTAAAAAAAAAAAGTTTAATATTCCCCACCCACTCTCTCTCTCTCTCTCTCTCTCTCTGTGGACCCACATGTAAATATATAGTCATCATAGATATGCTTTTGCTTTCCCCGGTTAAAAATGCCTACTTGGTTTTAGGGCACATCGATGAGTGCTGGGAGATGGTCTTTTTTATGTTTCTTTTGGGGTATATATATATAAGGGCTGAACCTAATAGATGTTCGACGCCCCATTTTTTTACTATGTGAATTCAATTATTTATTATTTAAAAAAACATTAAATTATTTATACTTTTAAAGTTAATCATCAGGGTTTTGCATACCTTCAATCTCGCAAAGATGGAGAGAGACACATAATGCATGATTGAATACCACACTAATTGAACAATACCCATCACAAGGAAGATTAACTTGTTCATTGTCATGGATTGAAGCAGAGTAGGTGCCCCCTCAACATTAAAAATTTTTCTTAAATAATTTTATTTTTGTTTTATTTTTCCTTTTTTTTCTATTTTTAAATAAAGGATGATGGTTAATGAGGACATGAAGGTGGTTGACGGTCAATATTTGTTGGTTTAGGTAGGATGGACATTTTCGTCCTTTAAACAGGTCGGGAGTTCGACTTCCTTTGAGAACGGAAAAAATAATGTTAGGAGATCCGCTCTTAAAATAGGTAGTGGTTAATCCACGCCTAAACCCCATCTCCCATACCAACACCAAAACCCCATCTCATATGGGCCTATTTGTGCTTGGATTCTTGTTTAAAACCTCATTTTTCTATGGTAAAGCTAAACAAAACACTATTCCAATCTTTGTTTTTCTTTATTTGTTTCTTGTGGATGAGGTTTAGGTCACTGTTTAAATAATGCAAAAATTATCTGTTTTGGTGATAATTTTATTTTTTGGAGTTTGAAGAAGTCTGTGCTGATATCAATAAGTGGGCCAACTTGTGGGACTAGAGAATATGGCCCATTAATACTAATGATGGGGTGTGGGTACCATCAAAATATCAAAATCCTACGTTCCCATATTAGATCGTAAAATAATATTATTAAAAATTAAAGCAAACCATATAACATTAGAAAGGAGATCAGGTCAATTATGCATGACACCTCTACACGTGTCAATGACCCTCATAGTCATTTAATGGTGCAATGGATTGATGGCATCACCTCACCTTAGGTCTAATCATCAATGGTCAGTCCAGTAAAATAGAATATTTAATCTTTTAATCAAGTTTTAGATTCGAAAATTAAAAAAATTTCGTTAGGAGAGCCGTCCCTTAAATAGGACCCTTGCAAATGTTCAAACCGAATTAGTAAGATTATGATTCTGAATATCCTAATGAGAAAATAATTTATAGAGATTCAAGTTTATCTCCAGCTCATATTTGATGAATCATTGAAGTTTGGTGGTCTATATTCTTAGGCATATGAATTAATAGAGGCTTCATCACCATGATAGAATTTTGATTTTTTTTTTTGAGAGATTTGGGTTTTTTTTTTTTTTTTTTACCAATTGATGTATTAACCTTAATTTTGTCGATTTTGAGTTAACACGCTCTATATAGTCGGATAATCGCACAACAAAAAGAATATAGAAGGCTAATTGAAATGTACCCTTTTAAGTCTGATGATCAAAATTTACCAATACAAATTATGATAAGATTAAAATTATTTTGATTATGAAAATAACCTTTTCACTGTCCATCGATGGTGGAACAGGCTGTTATGAATCTCCTCTGTAAAAGAGTAATTATTGGAGTGTGGCAGGAATTTTGTTGTTGTTTATGGCATAGATGCTTTTCCGGTCACTTCGAGGACTTGTTCAAATTTGTATTAAATGGGCAATGCAAAAGAGGACCCACACAATGATGGAAAATGAAATTGTGATAAAGTGGGGAGCCTAAGATGTGGCCTTTGCCATTGAAGGCAAGCTTGTGGTTGCAAAGGATTTGCTCTCTGTTTTAGGCCAATCCACCTTTCATGACAGGATATGTTGCCTTTTATTTTTTATTTTTTGGTACTGATATGTTGCCTTTTATTGTCGCCCCATGTGCATGTCCGAGGCATCTTTTACAGTATCTTTTGTCCCTGTTACGTAAAAGAACACAGTATCTTATTGTGATTCAAATGTCTCTCATTGAAATTTGTGTTTCTTCTTCCATTCTTATTAAGCCTTTTGTTTGATATTATGTTGTTTCCACATCAAATCACTC
Source organism: Dillenia suffruticosa (assembly GCA_033439265.1). Lineage (NCBI taxonomy): Eukaryota > Viridiplantae > Streptophyta > Magnoliopsida > Dilleniales > Dilleniaceae > Dillenia > Dillenia suffruticosa. The sequence goes on from JAVTVX010000001.1 coordinate 18,062,157, forward strand.
ATATAATGGTTAAGAAAATCTCAAATGGTCCAGCCTGTCTGTCCAATCGCGGCCAATCACCTCTGGGGCAATACTACATTGGCACCCCAAAAATCTCAATCGAGATTACTGTATGTTTTGCATCTTGAATAAGACTCAGAGATCCAAGTCATAGTGTGAGATATATTTGGGTTGCCACAGATAAACAGAGCCAGCGAGCATTTAGAATCGTAAACAAACCTATAAAAGGCTGAACCTGTAAATGCCAAAAGACCTAACCTTAGAAGTCCTATTGAGAAAGCATCTTGTTATGTAATGTATTATGGAAGATTATTGTGAACAACAGATAATCGGTATAGTAAATAAGGGTATTGGATCCCTTGATCAAATATCAAGTTTAAAATTTAAAAATAGAAAAAACTACATTATTAAAACTGTCAAAATATGACACCAGATATCAATTGATTATATATATATATATACACAGAAGATTGTGTACTTCACTGCCATAAGACTCTTTCAAATTTATCAAGGAAAAGTTGAGATTGATCTCAATTTTAAATTTGATTTCTTTTTCAAGTAATTTGTCAAATAATCAAGCTTAAGCTTATATATTTGTAACTTCATGTCTTAAAGACAACCCATCATTTTAATCGACTTGTTTACACACGAATAGGCAAGTTTACAACTGCAACTACTTTCCTAGGAGACAAAGTAATGGTATGTTACTTTTCTCACTCAAATTAATGGAACCTTGGAGTCCCATGTTTTCCCTTTTCTGTTTCTGAAGATTTTTACAAAACATATAAAGTAAAGACAAACCCAGATTGAGCTCATCCTAAATTTTTATGTATATATAAAACAAATTCCTCCAACGTCAACGTTTTTTACGGTCACCAACAAGGTAAGAACAGATGAAAATGCAATAATTTTTTATTCTGAAACTTCTAAAGCGTTATTAACTCGGGAAATAAAAAAAAAAATGAGCAAAAGCCAAAAGAATTAGGGTTTATTCTTTATAGATATCATAGCAGACAGGACAATTCAACAAGGCTGGAAACTGCACCCTACCATACAAACCGCCAAACCGCCAACATTGTTCAAATTATTGACAAAAATATATTCAAAAAATTCTCATCAAGAAATCGGACTAACCACAGATCATAAGACAAAAATATGAACAATACCAGGATGTGGTCAACCAAAATCCTACTTGGACACAAAGGATGAAAACAAGCAGAAGAACACCAAACTAGTTTACAAATGAGTCTGCTTCGGATTAGTCCTAGTCTTCTAGACTAGGATACCATATCGACTCCTAATTATTTCACCAATAAACAACAATTAATCCCCAAATCATCAAGAAAAAAGAAATCGCAGACTTTCTGACTATTCAAGAGATGAATTTCGATCGAATGATCGAGGCCATTAAATAAGGAAGATTATAGCATAGGATCAACTAGATAGTAGACTTGGTGCACACCATGCCTAGTCAATTTTTTCTAGAATGCAAAGATAATTGATTATATAAGAGTATAACAGCACATAAGCTACATAATTTAAAACCCCTCCGCCCCCAAATAAAAAGGGTTAAAATATTAAGGAAATGTGAGGGGTAGTTAACATATGACATCTAGAGTAACATTTTGCAGCAATACATTAACTGCACTATATAATAAGCCGAAACGTTCAAATTTGTTGGCCAACCATCCATCAAGAGAAGCTGAGAACTTAGAAGGAAAATGCCAATTGGCAACTTCATTTGCCCAGCAACTCAAGAGGCTTTAGAGTGGAACATTGGGCAAAAAAACAACTCTTGGAACTCATGACTTAAACATGTTTCCTCTTGCATAATACATCGACAGGCATGACAGTTTCACAGATTAAATGATGGACTGGAAAATGCTAGCAATCCACAGGCCAAACTATTTCTCAAGGAACATTCATGACTTGAATGGATTGCAGCATGTCAGATAAAGCAATGACAAGGTCACCTGATTTGATCATTCCCCTGGCCTTCAACAACGCAAACGTTCTGTTTAGGTTGCTTTCCATATCATCTAAGAAGTTGAGACGGAAAGGTATTAGGCCCCACTGAAGATTCAAGCGCCTACGCACTGATGTTGTTGTTGTGAAGGCAAAGATTGGACAGTCAGGTCGGCACCGTGAAAGGAGAGAAGCCATGTGCCCTGTTTTTGTGTAGACAAAAAGTGCATCCACCTCCAAATTATTAGCTGCAAAGTGCAGAAGCCACAACTCAGCACTTGTCAACATACAATAGAAACGCAATAAGCTACTTGGCAGGAACCATGTCCCATACCACAACAAATCCAAGAATATAAAGACAATGAACAATGAATGTAACAAACTTATTCACAATAACAAGCCAAGCCAAAAGGCGCAGGCATTACTATTATAAGATTTGACATCCTTGAATCTAAATCCCCCCTCCCAAACCCAACGTGCTACAGACAACTTATCAGTTTCTAATGCAAGCTACCCTATGCATATTCAGAGAAAATATAGTAAATGTGCAACAGGGCCATACTAAACCCAGCTTTTAATGTAGAATCCAATCCAGCCATACGGCAAGGTCCCCTAGATGACACTGTGAGAGATGAAGGAAACCTTGGATCTATAGATGGCTCTATGATGTGACATGAGTGTGATCCACGAATCATGCTGAAATGGAAATTTGTACAAAGTAGACTCCTAGCAAGCACTGGATGGTAATGTACTATTATTATGTTTTCCACCTGGGGGATGTTCATCAGCTGAAGTTAATGCTTACCCATCTTGGCAGCAGAGTTGCAAATCTCCTCTGAAATACTGTCCCCAAATGAAGAAGCAATATTTGGAAGTTCCATAGCCTCGCGATGTTTCTCTTCCCTCCACCATCTCTCAATTCTCAAACTCACACTTCTCAAGACAGCCAATGCTTTCTCTGGGTACTGGCCCATGGCAGACTCACCAGAGAGCATTAAAGCATCCGCTCGCTGCCTAACAGCCTCAGAAACATCAGCAACTTCAGCTCTTGTGGGGGTAGGGTATTCAATCATGGATTCAAGTAGCTGAGAGGCTACAATAACAGGCTTATTTAGCTCCCTGCAAAGCTGAACAATTCTCTGCTGGGCTGATGGAACCTGCTCCAATGGGATCTGAGCGCCAAGATCACCTCTTGCCACCATGGCTCCATCCGAGGCCAGGATAATCTCTTCCAGGTTCTTCAATGAGTCGATACTCTCTATCTTTGCAATAACAGCAATATCACTGCACCATCAGGTTAAACTTCACATTTAAATTTTGAGTAAGTAGCATTCTGCATGTGCACTAACTTGGTTAGAGATCTTCATTGTGAAAGTACTAGCAATTCTTTTTGACAGAAACTCTAGCAATTTTGAAGACTACACAAGAAGATAAAAAGCCCCGCTCAGAGGGGAAAGATTAAATGAAAACTGCAGTCTTCACAAATCCAACACCTTAATGGGGCAGATATAAGCAGTTATTAAATGCTACTACTTAGTAATAATATAAAAATTAGTATAACCGAACATTTCCAGGCAAGCCTATGCAACCACATGCCAACCAACCAATTGCAAAATAAAAGGAAAAGAAATCTAGAAGCATAGGATTAGACTAAGCTTAACCAGAGGAAACATGAGGTGTAAAACAGATAACAGGTAAATTATGAGCTCACCCACTGCGAGATCTGGCTGCAATGTAGCTTTTAAGATGAGTTATCACTTCAGCAGACTTGACGAAAGAGGTTGCTATGAAATCAACACCTTCAGCAATGCCAAAATCAATATCTAGCCAATCCTGATGACAAAGAATAAAGCTAAAAAAGTGAGACAGATTATAACAGTCATATTCATAGATTTTTAGATAAAATTATTTGAAAACAGAAATGGGGATGCCCAAGAGAAAAAAAAAGAAAAAAAAAAAAAGAAGAAGAAACAAGCATTTATATATATCAGATGACTTGTGCAGAATACAAATAGCAGATATTATGGATATTGATGTTTAATGAGTCACTTCTGGACAAATACAATAAGCTAGACAACCCTCCTGCTTCAGTCATCCAGGTTACTGCATACTGCACACTCATTCATAGTGCTGGTTAACAAGTAGCAATGATGCATATAACAAGCAACTCCACTGCAAAAGAACTTGCCAACGCAGAAAAGCCAGAGAGTAGTTATATAGACAACAATATTCATCATTCACAAACTTTTGCATAAGAAGGCTGTCAATTGCCAACTTTTCAATACAAGTAACATTCTCACCAAAAGCTCGACGAAATTATTGGAAACAACATAGTGAGAATCCAGGATTTTGGAAGATCTTCGGAGTATGTTAGATCCATACTGGAGTAGTCATGTCAGAAACAGGGATTATTGCCTCTTAAAGTATGTGTATATTTTGTTCATCAGGTTATTCCAAATCAAAAAGAATGCCTATGCATAAACGGTGATGCTGCATCTCCCGTACGGAACAATTATCACAGTTCTCAAAAAGAGACTGAATGACTTCTGCCCTGGTTAGTGTTCATCACAAATCAGGTTGTCTGGCAGAGATTCAGGATCAACAAAGTCCAGTTTCACATGGCATAATATGAATCAAAACCCTCTAAAGAGGACATGTATATTGCCCCATAACTCAACATATTGACTTGCAGTAGACAAAGAAATATTACTTGTACATCAGATAACAATTACTTAGTGGGGGAAAAAGATAAAACTACATTTAAGAGGAGGATTCAAGCATGTCTCAGTTTCTTTCTGCTGATCAAATGCATATTCTAATCCAAAATGGTGTCTAATATGGATGGAAATTTCATTTTGAAGGATCTTGGCTTCATAGAATATAAGAAGGGGTGAAACTGTAGTTGTTATTGCCTTCAGGCTAACTGAGAAATCAACATGAAAACAATAATAATCCTAGGATCACTACCTTATTGTTGATCAACTGTCTAATTTTAAACATCATTAATTTTGCACTTTCTTTTACTGGTGTACATGACATATCTGATAACAGCCAAGCTACCAACCTTTGAAGAGATTGTAGGGAGCATTGCATTGCGTTCCCGTACCAGACTCCCATCCCTCCAAAACGTGAGATTGGCCCGTGGAAGCAACAGACCAGGGTCAGTACATCGGCACTTAACATCTGGACCAATCTTCTCAATCACCTCAAATCTTACCATTCCTCCATCAACGAGGAGTTCATCCCCAACTTGCACATCTGTATCACGAGACAGCAAGGTTATATTTTTCTGAACATGTCCACCATCACTTTCAAACAGGCTATTTCACACAGATAAATAGTTGTTGCATTCTCAAAGCATAAAAAGCCCTTGAATCACCTTCAGCAAAACCATCATAGTTCACATTAATTGTGCGTTCTGGACGAGGCACATCAAAAGCTCGAACGCTGAAAGTCCAAATCTCACCATCCTGCAAATATAATACAGAGTAGCTCAGAAAATCTACCCTCTATTTTCATTACACTATTTCATCTTGATTTGGTGATGACTGACATGCAAGTACGTAACAAACAGGTCTCAAAAGGATTATTGTAGCCTACCATTTAAAACCACCAGACTATTTAGTTAGACGTCTTCAAAGGAAATAGGAAAATTCAATTTGAGTAAGATTAGCTGAACTAAGAGCTTCTCTACTTACTCAAGGTCGGAGAAAGAAAGTCTGGTAATCTTCAAATTAATTATATTGGTGTTGCTACTAAATCAAATCTATAAAATATAACATATTCTACAAATGTGTAAAGGAAGCATTGATCTGTCTGGTTTCTATTGCTGGTAATCTCCAAATTAAGGCTAAGCTAATTTTCGAAGCTTATAAAGCTCCTAAACCTTATAAGATGTTTTTGGAGCTTATAAGCTACTATGTTGTATCTCTAGAATAAGTTGTTAAAGTGTTTCGATAAAATAAGATCCAACGACTTACAAGATATTTTATAAGCTTATAAGTTGTTGCATTTGGTAATAATAAATGCATATAAACTCTTTTTAGTGTTAAAATGACTAAAAAGGAAATTGTGACACTAATATCATGTAAATAGCCATTTATTAACATGCAGTGTGAGCCCCCAGCAACCAAGGGGTGACATGCCCCCTCGAATTTCCAAAATTGCCTTTACATGCAGTGTCTTTAAAGGTCAAAAATGGTAACTACGATTTTGGCTGCCCCTAATTTCTTAAACACTCTAGTCTATTATATTTTTCTTCTCATAAAAGTGTTGAAGCAATCTAGAGTTCACATAAAGAAAGAATACTTTTTAATTCATTATGGTTTGTCTTTTAACTAACATTTCAAATTAAAATTTTCTTTATTAAAATTTTCTTTATACATTGTTCAACCAAATAAAATTTTTCCTATTAACCTATTTCATTTTGACTTCTTTGCTTCTTTTCTTTTCATCTTCCTTTGTTCTTTTTCTTTCTTTTTTGAAGCTATAAGGAATCTTTTTTTGGATTATTTTAAAGTTGGAGACTTGGAGCAACCATCATTAAAATTATATATGCATATATAAAAACTAATACACAAAAAATAGGTATATAATTCTTTATTTCCATCATTTAACCCATCAAAATTATATATATTAATTATAAAGAATTCTTATATTAAACTTGGTTTAATTTATAATTTTAATAGTATAGATTGGCCCCCATTTAAAAATTTCCAAGCCCACCACTAAAGACATGGGAAGGGTAAAGATGAGATAATGAAACATTAGTGAGGATATTTTGGTTAGTTTACGAGTAAAAATAAAATAGCTAATAAGATGCAAAAAAAGGGGTGAAGCTATTTCTTTTAGGAGCTTATAAGATGTAAACATTTTTATTTTTAGAGCTTATAAGCTCTTATTGAGAAAAAAAAAAAGAAAAAGAAAAAGATTTACAAAACAAACTTTATAAACTTATAAGTTGTCAAACATCTTATAAACAGTTTTGAAGAGTTTATAGGCTTAGCCAAGCACCCTCTAATTATATTGGTGTTGCTACATATTGGTGTTACAAGAAATTAAGACATGAGGCAATAAACATTACAATCATATCTCACCATCCGTCGGCACAATAGTCTTATTCTCAAGACAGCTCTTTAAATTAACAATGAGATAGCTAACCAATTCGTATATGTTGCTTATTTAAAGCATAGCTTAATCTAAACCCCTTTATTATATCTTCCCAGCAGTCGGCACTGTACAAGTAAGCCAAATCATTGACTGATCCTTGCCAAAGTTAAAACAAATTAACAGAAAACAGATTAAAACCATGAACCTTTTCAGCGATCAAGAGAGGAAAAAAAGAACTGTTTCTAAGTACATTGCAATTATTACATTTTTAACTTCCCTTCCCCAACTCAAGATCAGAACAAGAACTGATAACTTGGAAACCCTAGAACATTAAATCCACAGAGCAGGCTATCTAGTCCATCATAAATCAGGAAGCATGACCACTAGGATCATCCAACCTGCAATTTTAGCATCGATATGCATATTGTTCAATGGATGAACACACAGCACAGGCAACCTTCAGAGAATATACTGTCACGGTTCCCCACAGTACTGAAAACTGTGGACTTTATGGCACGGTTCAAGTCCTAAGAATATTACTGCTTTCAGTCTATTCACAGGCATGGTGTTATAGGCATCTCATAGCCCCAAGAAAATTAATCTAGGCCAAATATTGTAGGATGTTATTTGTTTCCCCGCAAAGATTCCAACTATTACATGGAGACAATTGCATTGCAAAGTTTCAGCATTGAGAACCATCGAAAAGCTCAAAAGGCATATTCTTGGTCATGCTTTCTCTGTATTCAAAAGCCTACCTTCAAAATCCCTATGCAAGGATTAAGATCCAAGCACATAAATAGTTATTAGTTATTTGTAGTTTTTCCTATTACCTACTTTTGAGTATTTACGTTCAAAAGGCTAGATGGTGATTTCCAGAAATACAGAAAATTGATGATAAATATTTTTCATGGAGGTGTGAGATATTGGAGCCATATTTTCATATCACTCTGTAAAACAATCTGCCTAATATGTGACAAAATATATTATGACAAATTAACAAAATACCTAAGCTTCAACTTATAAAAATCACATTGCTAATTAAATACAACCCTCCCCCCAAAAAGGCCATATCAACTATTTGAACACCACATAAACATTAGGAGGGAAAATAACAGCTACTGAGAAAGACTCCAAAATAACTCTGGGAAAATACAAATTTATATTATTAAGTCTAACACCAGAGATTCAAACTGAATACCAATAAAAAAAAAATGCCCATAAAGGAAATGCATTAGTAAAATAATATCTCATAACACCAGAGCAGCAGAATCAATCAAGGGAAACTTCTTCAGTGCTACAGTCTAAAGCTCTAAAGGTGAACATCTGATGATTCAGCCCATTTTGTTAAAATGGATTCATCACAGAACATATTTCTAACAAATGTCCGTGATAGTAGCATTTTGGAATGGAATCAATTTCAGTAAATACCAGAAATGTACCCTGTGTCTATTTCACATGGACTAAAAGACAACCCAGTCCAAAAGTACAATATCAAATTACTCAATTAAATTCTAATTTATTAAAAAAGAAAGAAAGAAGAAGTTTCTATTAAATTCTAATCAGATTACTCAAATCTAAGTTTCAGTTCTTTCACCAACAATAATCCAATTCACCTGATTGAAAAATGACCTACCTTTGCTTGAATCTAAATTCTTCTGAATCCCAAATCAATGGAGTTATATGAATTAATTAGTCAATTACCACCACTCCTATACAATATCAACCAAATTCAAATTCTCAACTCTATGATATCTACCTAACAAACAGAACCATAAAAAATGGAAACTAAACATTTGAAATTTTGTAATCAAAATTATACCACATAAAACATTTCACTATCCGAAACTTAAGAGCAAACTAAATTGCACCAACACTTCAGCAATCATGTCATGTCACACATCGCTGCAACACTTTGTAACTTATAATAGTGCAAAATTATTATAATTTTGCCATTTCACCATTGTCCTCTGTGCACCTCCCTTCATAGAAAACGCATTATACCTCAGCTACGATTATGAAAGAAACACTTAAGCGAAGCTCTGTACTGCTCCAACCAAATTAATTTCCCAACACTAAACACCTAATTGATCAACAATAAATCTACAACAGATAAAGTAGTAAAATTCAAAACTGAATAAAAAAAATGTAAACTCAACAATCCAGAAAGTTCAAAAAAGACATTGACATTTTACCTCAGCTTTAGCAGAAGAAGCGCCACCAAGATCACCCATATGAATCTCACTCCCTTCGGTATCCATCATAATCGCCACAGCAAAACCTTTCTCTTCATTCAGCCTCCTCACTTGCTCGATCACTCGGCGATGCCACTCGTGCGTGCCGTGGCACATGTTGATTCGCGCCACGTTCATGCCGCCGACAGCCAGCGCCTCCAATTGCTCGAACCCGCACGTCGCCGGTCCGATCGTGCACACCAATTTCGTCCGCCGTGTGCTGCGAAAACCGTTCTCCTTCAGCTCGGCTTCCGTCACGGCGTCGACGTCGATGACAGAATCGGGGTGGGTTGGGTGGTTATCGGTCACCGGAATTACCAAGTCGCCGCCGGTACCGTTGTCCGAAATGAGGACTTGTGAGGAGGAGGATTGAGGTTCCAGATCGGAGGATGAGGAAGCGTAGATTGAGAATTGTTTCTTGATGAGTTTGATCGGAAGGTTGTGATTGTAATTGAAGAGTGAGGGTTTAGAGAGAGAAGAGAGGTTTGTTGAGGAGTGAGAGGAAGGGATGCGGAATTGGAGAGAGAGTGACTGCGCCATTGTCGAGTGAGAGGTGCGCGAGTGAGTGAGGAGTGAGAGAATTTAGCGCGAGAGATTTGAGAGAGAGAGAGAGAGAGAGAGAGAGAGGACGGTGAATACGAGAGAGAGAGCAGCTTCGGGATTGTCGCTCGATGAAGTTAAAGCGGGGAGAGAGAGAGAGAGAGAGAGGGCGTTACACGACGGGACACAAGCCTGAAGCTGACAAGTACGAGCTAAGTATCTTGGGCAAAGGTATTTGCAATTTGGAAAATTCAAAAGCGTGATATTTCAAAGAAGATCTTGAAATTTTTTTTGTTTAATTAAAAAAGTAAATAAAAAAGAAGATTTAAAAAAATAAATAAAATGTAGACGTAAGAAAATTAACAAGATTTTGGGTGATCATCGAAGGAAGTTACCGTTGTATTGCTGGTAAGCAAAGTTTGTTAATAAGATTAGATTAATTAGGTCCATAAATTATATTTTCATTGATATTATTTTTTTAAGATTTTAAATTCAAATATCTTTTATATAAAAAAATTAAATTAATTAAGTAATTACTTAATTAAATTATACCATATCAAATACCAACACAATTTCTATTTTTAAAATACTCTTTTCTAAAAGAAAACTTATAGGTAAAAAATATATATATATATATATATATATATATATATATATATATTTAATGATAATGAAATTGAAAATTGCCATCTCAACTCCCCCTCCGCCCTCTCTTATTGTGGGTGTCAAGTGGGTGGTTTTTTCTTATATCTAGAAGCCTTCTTGATTTTGGTATTAATGAGATTTGATTTTTTTTTTTTTTTTTAAATCTTTTAATTTTAATTCAACGAAAAAGATTGCTACCCATAAAATTAATAGATACAGATAGAATAATCTTAGTACTCTTTAAGTTTATCAAATACGTAGTAGAATGAATCATATGAAAGGAAAAGGTGCATCTTAGTCATACTTGCACCAGACGAAGAACTTTGATTACAGCACGAAATGTTCGAACAGAGAGCTTTTCAGAGAGAGAGAGAGAGATAGGACAGCTTAGCTCATCATTTGGACTAATCTTCCACTCGATGTTAAGTTCAACTCACACTTTTTGGTCTTCAACTCATTATCAAGGAAAGAGAAATGGACCACTTTTTGTTTGGTCATCTGCGACTACAGCTTTGTATCTGCCCCCCCTTTCAAGCATATTCTTTTGTTCTTTAGGTTTACCAACCCTCGGAAATATCCTAAGACCATGAAAACCCAAATACAATGTACCCCATCTCTGTTCCATATAAATCACTTGAGAACTAGACCTGGCCAACATGCTAGCTCAGCCCGGAAGCGAACCAGGACCGGCCCTGGCCTCCCAGTTGAGAACCGGATGAAAACCATGAAGGTACTCCGGTGCCAGCCTGGTTCTTCATGTTAGAACAGTTGATTGGTTAAGCAGACCCAGAACACCATAAGAAGAACCGGGCAGGAAGCTTGTAAGGTATTTTGCCAACAATCTATAAAATTTTTCAAAATTAATTTTTTTTTTTTTTTAAATTAGTCGACTATTTCCTTTTTCCTTGCATCACCAAATACAAGAATACAAAGAAAATACCTGTACACAACCTAAACTAAAATAAACTAAGAGAGTCACCTCCTTTTTTATACACATCTTTGGGTTAGCATCCAACGAACTTTGAGCGTAGGTTTTGGATGGACCGGACTATACTTGATCCTGGAAACAAGGGAACACACCGAAAATTTAGCTTCTTTTACCATAATCCAAACGATGCACAAACAGAATCTTGACAAGGGTGAAAACATTGTTTTCTTCTCATTTATGATCAGCTGAATAAGAAAAAGAAATAAAAAAATGACATATTTTACACATTGAAGCATGTAATCGAGCATTCGCCGATATGGATGACTTCCCCTTTTGGCCTATAATGTGTTTCCAAACAAAATTATATCTGGGTTGCCTCTGCCGGCAAATGGTTAATAGAAAAGTTAATTCTTGAAATTAGGGCACAACATAAATCACAAGATCCAGCATCTGCAACCTTTCGACTCTTGAGGGCCTTCAAACCAGCGGTCCCACAATGGGTTTGCAGGGCCATTTGTTCTGTGAAACCAGAATCCAATGAAGAATTTTAAGAAGGGTGCAAGGCAGCAGGAGAAAAAAGAACTGCAGAAAAGAAAAGGTCAGAGCGTCATCTTACACAGGGAGTAGCGGATCTGGTTTTGTATCCATATTGCTCAGCAATCTAATCATTAGAATAAAATATTTAATTTTCGAGTCAACGTCGGTAAGAGCATAAGAGCATACATCGCAAATAATGGTTGTCAGCTTACTTACTCCGTACAAGCAGCTGAGGCATTCTCAAAATTTTCAAGCTGTTCCAGCTCTTCCTGTGTAGCAGTAAGATTTATAAGATGCAGTCAGCAATATCATTTACTAAACCATCAACCAAGGGAACTTTTTTAGCTTCATCATATGACAATTTACCAGCCAAACAGTAAAAGGCCATTTCAGAAAATTGAGCAGGCAGGTCAATCATTGACAAGTGGGTGGGTCAACACACCATTATAAATCACCAACAACAACAACATCCCAGAAAAGGATCGTAGAGGGAAGCAAAAACACCAGGATTCTAACGGAAATTAGAAACTGATTGGGGACAAGAGCAAGAACTAAGAAAATTTCAAGTTAACATCAATTTAAGCCATCCCAATATGAATGAAACATTTTATACTCATGTCAAAGATCAAAAAATTATACGAGGTCTGATGGTACTTGCACGGAACAAAAATGCATTTGGTCATGCAATATTAGTTTCACTCCTATTTATATAAAATCGACAATCATGGCCTGTAGGACAAAATAGTGCCCATAATATATTATTGCAGCTGAAAACACTCAGCATCAAGCCCTATGTGATTACAGTTGTTGCTCATTTTGCAAGCCACGGTGAAATCCAAACATGAACAGGTCCTGTTAAATAATAAGGGTTAGGTAGGGTCCAGAAGATATTAAGGATTTTTGTATGAGAACTCCTTAGCAACTACAATGTAAGTTCTACTACAACATGAAGCATGTGAGCTGAACTAGCCACTGACTCAATTATCCTCATGTTTTCCTATCATTAAATGTTCACAAAATTGTATCTTCATGCACAAACTCATAAAAGGAGCTAGGCAGGACACAGATCAACTAGAGTCATGTCATCTTCAATAAGACAGTGAGTGTAGGCAAAATATAGATCAATTCTTGAAAGACAGTACCAGTGCTATGGATCAGGATGATGAAACAATAGCCGTCAGTGAAATGGGTATTTCCAACACAGAATCAGAAACCTCTTGTTTGAAACGCCTAACCTTGAACTCATGCTCTAGATATTCTAGTTGTTTGTCGGTAAAATTGACCGAAAATTAAGCGGGTCTATGTGATTCTGATTTAAACTGACCATAATGGATTGCGCTGCTGGAGATGTAAAGATGAACATATAAAAATGCACATTGATAGGAACCAACATATTATTTCTGCATATGCAAGCATAAATGCAATTGTCAAGGTATAATTGCCATTGCAATAAAGTTAATCCTGAATAATCAAAGGTAGAGATCACTTAAGGGATCAGATTGGCTTTTGTCATTGTATCCAATAGAACAAATTTGAGACTTTTATCGACATTAGAGAAACTCACTATCACAAAATCACAATTATTTGAGTCAATTCCCTATCTTATTATTGGTCAATGGCACCATATGAGCAATATCTTGTCTAACAAAAGGCAAGCTCTTTTGCCTCTGGCTCTCCACTCAAAAAGTACCAAAATCAAAATGTTGACACATGTCATGTGTTACTAGAAGTCAAATATTACGAGTTGAAAAACATCCCCATGTCACAAGATTAAAGAGGCAAATTGTCACTTGTCAGCTACCATCAGATTGTTTTATAAGCCTTGGATTTCCACAACCATGACTCTGACATGAACCTTTTTGTGAAAGATATTATTAAGTTAAGAAATGAAATCATGTGTCCACCAATTATAGTATGCCATCTCATACAAATCTAACACATTTGTTCTTTAGTAACTATTTTTCTGGACACAAAGTAGCAGCAGCAGTGACAGCCTCAAAGCCCTCAAGGATGACATGGTGTGGAGACTCTGATTACACTATCCACTTTTGAGAAAGCAAGAATAAAAACGGGAGGAAGCAGTATGAAAAACACTACATAGTTAACATCTTTCTACCATTGTAGGGAAGAAATGAGAAGGTAATAGGGTAAATTCTACTTTTGGTCCCCTAAATCTTTTTTCTAAAATCCTACATATCTTGTTGAACTATTATTTTTTATCCTTGCAATATGTCCTAATAGAAAATAAATGATAAAGATGTTTACACACTGCACTTTTATGGTGAACAATCACAATGGAGATAAATTGGCCAAATGCTGTTTGCTTGATTACCACCTCAAACTCTCAACACAAATCAAGCACATATGATGCATGTGATTTTCGTCCCTTAGTGTCATATCTCTCTCTCCCAATATAGCAAAACCAAAGACAGGTCCTTTGAAATGAAGATCCATTTGAAACAAGAGGAACTAAAACGTATGAATCCCTCCCTCTTCACAAAATCTCTGCATCACTCCAAAATTTTCCAAACTCATCTCTATTACATATGTCACTTACACAATCATATATGCAACAACATCCTAAGAAGTTTCCGTTGACCAAAGTTGCTGTAAATACCAAACGAACCACAAAAAATTCTTTTATGCCTGTTCAAAAATTAGATCTTAAAGGAGGAAAATTTCATATAAATTTCATCGTAAACATAAGCACAAAAAGGTAAACTAAACAACATCAATCTCCCAAACTCCAACCTAAATTCTATATCCACTTATTATACATAAACAAAAAGCTTATTTAACATGCTGGCAAAAACAAAATCTAGTTAACAACTTTGCAAAGGGCCGCCAACCCAAGAAGGTTCTTTAAATAAATCATGAAATTACCGCTCACATTGATGGAAACCATATGGGGTGTTCCCAACCAGCAGAGGCAATTAAAGATGCAACAGCTCAAAAGGCTGTTCAACTCACAGAAAGGTTGATTAGCACCAGGAAAGACAATTAGATGTTTCACCTTTTAAGGACTACATTGGCAAATGAAAGTTAATAGGACTTTAGTAGTGGACCAAAGCATGAATTTGCTCAAGTGACGAACAGGAGATATTAATGTCAAGAGAAACCGAAAATATTAGAGGTAAAAAAGTCATTGTCAATCAAGAATGAGCGAAAGAATGTAAGTGGGGTACAGGTTTCAAACTTTGACAGAAGTGAAAAGCAAACAATTGAACAAAAAGTGGTCTAAATTTGGTGATGTAAGATAAAAGAAGAGGTTGCATCATTCCACAAGAAAGCACAAAATGAAGAAAACATGTTCCACTCAGAAATTGTACTTGCATAGACTTTGTTTCTATATGAACTATAGAACCAATACGGTATCATCATCAACTATACCACACAATCAACTAATGTCTGTTTGCATTTTTTTTATACAGTTATTATAAACTATACAGTAATAAGGATTCATAGGTTGTAATTCTAAAATTTGGATATAAACTTTATGAAAAATTTTATTGTTCTTAGAATCCACAGTTTCTAATCCCCAGCATACCCTGCATGCTTGCCATACATCAAGTAGCTCAGTTACACAAAAGAAGTAGCTTCTTTGAACAGAAAGTAGATAAGGAAACATAGATGTTTAAAACAAGTGTTGAAAATTGCCGGAAAGTAAATGGATCCTATTTATATTATGCTTGGAAAAGAAAGAACCCAGTTGCCAAAAAAGAAGCAAGTGCCATGAATAATTTTGGAATCTATGCCTAGCCAATTGCATACCATTAAAATCCCAACTTCACAATTAACAATATCATGCAAATTAAATCCAATGTGGATGTAGACACACGTAATCTGTTTTCATCCAAAAATGAATAAAAATAATGTGAATGTAAGAAAAGAAGATGAGACGTGACACGTCTAAGTTAGGCTTGATAGAGTTACCAGCAGGAAGACGGGGAAAATAGACTTGCCACTTTCTAGTTGATCTTTACATTTCCAGAAAGATGTCTAACAAACATGAATCATTGGTAATGGGTCAAATGTTTAGAAAGAAGGAAGGAAGAATTGGCAAGAACAGTATAGTTGCTAGACTTTGTATATGAGGATTCAGAAGGGTTAATGCTACGTAAAGTTTATCTAGGAATGGTTAACTTTGTGATAGGCTAAAGCATTGTTTACTTGAGAGAAAAGCTTTTAACATAAAAACACTACAATTGTTGGTCAAAGTATAAGCAGTTTAGCTTATGTCAGAAATAAAGTTTGTGGTTGGTAAGTGTCCCAAAAACATAATACCTGCTACAGACTTTAAGGATAAGATCATCATGACAATGCCCTAATTGTCTTCCACATTCTTTTAATTAAACTTCATATATAATAATATGTTAGTTAATTCAATTTGTAACCCAATCAAACCCCCATGACTTTATCTTGTTGATGAACCCTGGCAATAAAAAAATGATATCCAAACCCTCTACATAAATAACCCCATAGAAATGGTTACAATTCTCTTGGTAATAGCAAAAGTTATTTGCTTGCCAACAGAAACAGATACTAAGTTTTACAAATCCTGTGACATTTCTCGTGTTATTGGCATGGTCGAGTTTCAATCAACCAGCAGTCAGAAAAAGCATGTTCAGGCTTTTTTTCAGGACTTATGAAATTAGACCTATTTCAAACAACAATTACCCAACCTTTCTCCAATCCAACTGTTAACAAGGAAACAATTAGGAAATTTTTCTAGACGGAGAAATGAAGCCACAAAACCCAATGATTTAACATCTCACACAGAAGAATCCGGAAAGGAAAGGATACTACGTATGTATGTTTCAAGCATTAAAAATGCCCCAACACACTTAATTGATCCAACATTGAAACTTCAAAGATACCCAAATGCATTAACCACGACAAACTTTCTTTCCCTTCTCTTCTTTGTCCAAACGAGATTGAACCGCACAATAAACAGTAACCCAATTGTACCCATAAACACCACCCAACAAAAAATAAAGCACCAAAAAAATCCCAACCACAGGCGACATTTGCCCTTGGGTCTCTACTACCAATTTATAAAACTTTACCCCAATTGACACCTGCAACTCTGACAGGCTCAAAACCTCGAGAGATCTTTGCACCATAAACTTCTCCTACATTAAAACAATCAAACCCACCAATTGTACTTATGATAACAAACTCCAAACATTAATAGTTATCCCTTAAATGCTTGTACTCATATACGCTCCCCCCAACAGGTGAGATTCGAACTCAGGCCACCCGTAGTACTAATCCATACAACTTCACGAGCTGAACTAACCGGCACTTGCAATTACAACTAAAAACTCCTAGAACTCTTTGCACCAGAAATTCTCCCCCACCTCAAATCAATCAAACCAACCAATTTTACTTCTAATAACAAACTCCAAACATAAATTTTAATCCATTAAATGAACAAAACAACCTGGGGCACTAAAATTGCACACAAAAAAATGCTAAAAAGTTTTAGGAAAAAAAAGATGAAAATGAAAGAGTACCTCTAAGAATTTAATCTCCTGCTCAAGACGCTTGACTTCAGCAGCAATCCGATGTTTGCCTCTCGTATCAGCGTTTGACGTCGCAGCCGCAGGTTGAGATTGATTATGATTCATCGAATTCGCTTGCATCTCCTCCTCCTCCAAACCCAAAACCCTAAATAATCTTCTTCAAAACTGGGTCAAGTCAAATGTTAAAAAAAAAAAAAAGAAAAGAAGAAAAGAAAAAAAAAAAAGAATACCTGAAGAAAACTTGATTCAGTTATCCGCCAAACTCGCCATTAAAGACAATCAAAAAATTCAAATAGTATCGACGCTGTCTTCCATTAAAGCATAAACGGATCTGATTCCAACCCAAAATTTCGCAGAGAGAGAAAGAGAGAAACAAGGATTTTACTTTTTCTTTTTTTTCGGAACTAGTGAGAAAAAATTACTATATATCCTTTATACTAAACTATAAAATAGCTTCTTTTGGAGTTGGAATGAGTTTTATACTATGAAAGTGGGTTTTCTTTTCCCATTTTTTCCGGGTCTTTTTTGTCTCTCGCCCTTTTTGCTTCAACCTTTTTTACTCCCTCCACTCTCTCTCTCTCTCTCTCTCTCTCTCTCTCTCTCTCTCTCTTCTTTCTTATAGTTGCAGCGAGTGATGGAGAATGGAACACGGGCAGGGATGGCTCCACAATATGGCTGTTGGTTTGGGAAAGAGTATTTATCTGGTCTGGTCGTTTTGATTGGATGTGCGTGTCGAACACGACACGGTGTGTCTCTTGGACCCATTCACCTCATGCAGACCCCACCAAAAGGGCGGCTAGGGTTTTTTTACAAAAATATTCCATTTTTAATTAAAATTATTTACTTATCGTTAATTTTTTTCTTAAATATTAATTTCATTATTTAGAATACGAAATCTGGTTTTTTTTAATATATTTATTTAATATAAAAATACTTTAATTTCCCGCTTTGTGAGAGCGAAACCGGCGGTGCCCCTCCACGTTTCATGAAAGAGTCACAATTAAAGTAAGACCCATTTCAAGACCAAGCCGAATCGAGGAGGAAAAGGGAATCAAAATCTAAACCCTAGGGTTGGAGAATAAAGGAAGAAAGAACGAAGGCATGGGACACTCGCTGGGTTACTATTAAATTTCTGTACATTAATTCCTCCTAAAGTTGATTGAATTAAAATTTTCTCTTTTCAATTGCACTTATTTTTTTTAATTTTTTGTTCAGATTGCCGTTGATTTCTCCATAGCTGGTGTAGATTTCATCACCTCCAGTCTTCAATTTTGCCTTCGTCACCGTTAATTGTCTCTGCCACCAGTTCAATTCATCACCATCGCCACCTGAAGCTTTCCAGCGCCGGAAGAGAGGAGAGAAAATGTTAATGGGTGCGAAATGATTTTCGCAGTCTGAGTGAGCCGGATGATTTCGCACTCAAAATTTTTTTTTTTTTTAAATAATAAAAAATTTGATTTTGCGAAATCAATATAATAAAATAATTTTAATTAAAAAAACAACATTTTTGTTATGCTTGTGGTTTAAATGTAATATTTACATTATATATGATCTTATACTCTGATAAAAATATTATTTAGGATCCATACCAATGACCTGTGGATCTAGTGATATAGTATTAAACTCTTTTAATTAAAATCTCGAATTCTGAAATGAGAAAACAGATAGTAAAAAAATCAACTTCTGAATTAAATTTCATAATTATTCAAATACGATTACTCAAATTTTCAAATATTGATTATCAAGTAAAAAAAAAACAAATATTACTTGAGATCCATAGCAAGTCCGAGTCATGTAAGAAAATAAACCTAAAAAAAAAAAATTAAAATAACCTCTAGGTCAAAAAAATTCAAGATCTAATCACATTTTATCACGGGTCCAACTTGCGACATTACATGACAACACCCAGTTGGCTCAAGACCACGTGTCGCATTTTCAAGACGAGACAATGCGCCTCCCCCTGTCACCTACGGCGCTCCCGTGGCCCCTCCCCCTGTCGCTCGTGACGCTCTTCTCTCCCTCCCTTCTTCGCCTGCGGCTCTCTCTCTCTCCCTCCCCCGCCCGTGGCTCTCTCTCTCCCCCTGCCACTCGCTCTGCTCCTCCCTCCCTCCCCCGTTTGCAGCTCTGCTCCTCTCTCCCTCCCTCCCTCCCTCTGTTGCTCTCTCTCTCTCCCTCCCCCCGCTGCTGTCTCTATCCCTCCCCTGCCAGTGGCTGTCTCTCTCTTTCTTCCTTCACGGCACTCATCTCTCAAGGAAGAGAGAGAGTTGCGGGGGGAGGGAGGGAGAGAGAGAGAGTCACGAGGGGAGGGAGGGAAAGAGATGCAGAGTCGCGAGCAGTGGGGGGAGAGAGAGAGCCGCGGTGGGGGAGAGAGAGAGAGAGCTGTGGGAGGAGGGAGGGAGGGAGAGAGCCGCGGGGGGAGGGAGGGGGCGAGGAGTAGAGCCGCGGGCTCGGGAAGGAGGGAGAGAGAGAGCTGCGGGTGAGGGAGGAAGGTAGTGAGGAGCGTCGTGGGTGGTGGAGGGGAGGGGACTCGGGAGTGCCGCGGGCGACGGGAGAGGACGATTGTCATATTTTCAAGACGTGACATGTGACATTGGACCAATCGAGTGTCGTCACATGGTGTCATGAGTTAAATTTAAGATAAAAGGGGGTTAAATCTTAAATTTTTTTTATCAAGAGATTATTTAAATTTTTTTTAATTTAATTTTGTACATGACTCTAGCAAGTCCACTCTAAGGGGGTGTGCGTGCGCGCACGAGCCTTGATTCAAAATGGAGTAATCAGGACAATAGAAATTCTTATGTTAAGATGATAAGAATTAGAAAAATAAACATGTTAGTTGGATAGGAATTCAAAAGGTATTCTGAATAAAAAATTTTATATATACAATAAAGCGAAATAATAGAGTTCTCAACAATCTTTTCTACGATTCTAATTTACGGAAAGTACTCCAAAAAAAAATCATATGGACCCGTTTCCGTCGATGGAAGGACCAAAAGGAGGAAGTGGAAGGGAGATAAGCGGCCCGAGCTTTTGCTTTAATTATGTACAGTTGAGATTTGAGCTCATGGATGGCTTGCATGTGTTTCTCCCAAGAGCCACCCAAACGCCACCTGTCTCCCACCTGTCTCTCTCTCAACCACCCTTCCTTTTCTCGCACGTTCATTTCCAGCAAATTTCCCCCTTTCTCGGTCTTTGTTCCACCAGAATAAGAGAGAGAGAATGCCCATCAGTTGTGGTATCTTTTCGTCTGCCTCCAAGCTCATAAAGAGATCATTTCCACTCTACTCATTGGCCTCAACAAAATCACCATCTTCTCCATCACACAAGCCATGTGATAAAATCGTACCCGGTTCGTCATCCGGTTCGGATCAATATTAAGGTGGGAGACACCAACCCATTTGGGCAACCAAGCAAAAGCCCTCCTGAATTCCCTTCCTCAACACCAAGTGAGCAGCCATCCAATCCACCATTAGAAGTGCCACCACCATCAACCGATCCAGAAATCGACACTACACCGATGAGAACATCGGTTGACCGGCCACCTCCGTACACTAATCCAAACCCACAACCTGGGTTTCCAAAACCCCCTGCACCGCATCCACCAGGCCCCGAGATACCGCCCCGGCCGGGTCCGGATAGTCCTCCTGGTGTACCACCCTGATTACCACCGGAGCCACCGGAGAATTTCCCTCCACCGGATTATATACCGACTCCACCTGATCAGGTGCCGTCTCCTACCCCACCGCCAGACAATGTGCCGCCTCCAACTGCACCACCGGGTCAGGATCCGCGAACTGGTCCCAGAATTGTGTTTTAGTTTAGGAAAGCAAGGAACAATGTAATGTTTTAGTTGCTGTCCCGCATCAAATGTTTTGGAGAGTATAAGGCACGAGTTACAGTTGGACAGCTTAGAAAATCGCATGAGGCTTCCGATTTTCAAGTATTTATATATTTTTATATGTGGAATTATAATTATTTTTATTTTTTTTTTTAAAAAAAAGAGAAGCTCTAGGGAAGAAACAGGAATAATTTTCCAAATATGGCTTTTGTTTCAAGTGGACGAAATATAATATATAAAATTTAATTATATTTTACAATAATTTGGTCAATATATGTGGTTATTTATTATTAATTTCATTCATATCAATCATATAATTCTCGGAATTATCTATTATAATTATTCTTATAATTCAATAATACCATGTAAATTCAATTATATTTTAATCTCGTGAATGTAGGATTTCTTCAGACTACTTGGGTCGCAAAAGTAAATTCCTTTTTCTTTTTTTAAATGAATCACGAAATAATTATTGTATTTATAGTATTTTTTCATTAAAATTTTAAGTCGAGTTGGGAGCGGTGTAGCCCAAAAAAAAAAAAAAAAAGGAAAAAAAAAAGCCAACTAAAATCTGGGCCTTGACCTTTGAGTTAATAATCACGGAAGTTAATTGTTTGGTTGTTACCTGGAAAATTATATTACGATAAAAAAAAATTTAAATTATAATAAAAGGATTTTTTATAATTAATAATGATATATTTGATTATTTTATATTTTTATTATAAAATGTGTGGATTTCATTTACGTCCGATCTAAGTCTGTTGTTTTCGTGTAATCTAGATTTGTTGTATAGGAAAGAGTCGGACCTATGAAAAATTCTTAGGTTTGAGCTATTTTTTTAACACAAGATGAAGAGATTAGTGATATTTTTAATAAAAATTATTTTTGATATAAAAGTAATTAATAAATTAAAATTTGAAATTATGATATTTAATTTTTTAATAGAGATATGATATGATAAATGAATTCTTATAACAACAGTAGTAAGATTTATATGGAATATTTTATATAAGCCTAGAAGAGAAAAAGTTGATGTAAAGAAAAATTATTTTCTTTTCCCCCTAAAACGTGTCGGGGCTGGAACCAAAAGCCCTACTAAACCCCTAATTCTCAGCCTCTCGCTTCTCAGCACTGACCCCTTCGCCACCGGTCACCGTCATCTCCAATCGCTTCTTGCGTTATTCCGGCGGCTGTATGACAAGAGTTCGTGCTTAGGATTATTTAGCACCTTTGCTTTGCTTCGAGTACCGTCTCTCTTTCTCTTTTTCCGATTTTCTTTGCTCTTTAAAGCTTTCTCTCTCTCTCTCTCTCTCTCTCTCTGTGTATGAAATACTTTGCAATTGGATTGATCGTAGGATTTTGGCTATTTCTTGTTCATTGATGCCCTATTTGGAACCAAATGGGAGTTCCCATTTTGAGAATTTCAATTCGAATGATTCTGAGTTCCTTTTTCATTTGGTTTCAATTCCAAGCATGATTCATGGTCCCAATCACTATAGACTTAAATTTTATGTTCTTGCGTCTGTGATTAGTTGTTTGATTTCAGTTTTCAACTTTTTATTTTGAATTCATTGGCATAACCCATACTTGAAATGATTTTGTCCATCCATGTGAATTAGAAAAATGTCGGCTGAGAAGAGCTCGTCTTTGAAGTTAAAAATGAAACCCTCACTTGCAATCTCTAGATCACATTCGTCCAATTCTGGTGGTGCTGATGTTAAAAGAATTAAAAAGAGGTCTGCCATTTCTCTTGGTAAATGGAAAACCTCCAAGGGGACAAATGATGGCGGTGGAAAGAGACTCGTCAATACCAGGTCAAGGGTTAATCCTGAACAAATTGGATCTACTAAGTCTGTGAATCTTGATAGGAAAAGAAAGAGGGTTTCTGCTGTTGAAGGAGACGCTGGAGATGAAAAAGCAGATGCCAAAGTTCGTCTAAAGCCCCGTAATTTGAAGAAGAGCAAAATGCCAGCTGATTTTGTTCTGGAGCCTACCAAAAAGGTCCGAGACAAAAAGGGCGAGGGTGATGATTTGATTGACATCGATACTAAACCAAAGAGGAAGAAGATATATGGCATTCGAATCGACCCGCATGATATTTCGAACAAGCGTATGGATGATACCATACCCGTTAATGGTGAGTGTTGATATTACATGCATCGTCATCCTTTTCTTTCCTCATTTATGTTGATTTCACAATGATGTTTATCTTTACCTATAAAGCAGAGACACTGACCTAAGCACGGTGACATGAAAAAGTTTTTAAAATTTGACATTATTGCTAGTTTCAAAGCGCGATATCTAGCTGCCTCTATAACCTTATCTGTTGAACATGGTCAGTTCTAAAAGTGTTACCGTAACATAGATCTTTTTTGAATTTAGTTACTATAAATCAAGACTAATGCTTTACTATAGATAGTGGAAGTGACTGCTTAGATTGATTGCCAGGCTGCTGGTGTTCTGCTATTGGCTTTCATGCATGCTGGAATATCTGTTTCTTGGTCTAAATATGCATTTGTCCAAATATTTTCTGAGAACTATCACCTGAATCAGAAAATAGAATTCAAACTTATTTGATGACCTTTAATGCTCCATTTTCAAGGTTGGTACTGGTTTAAAATAGGAGAGACTTGCTCATTATGTTATCCCTATATTTGAATATTAGCAGATGACTTATCCCTGCTTATGCATGTTCTTCCTCTGATTGCAAGCTCAAATACCATGTACTCCATTGTCATCACGTGGTTTAACTTTTACTTTCTGGTTTCATTAGGATAAGAGTTGAAATTATTTTAACATGACAATCTTCTGGCATGTTTTCCAGAAAGCACCAAAGAGGAGAAAGAAGATTCAGAGAAAAAAGTTGAAATGTCTAAGAATGCTCAATTCCGTGCAATAAAACCTAGTCCCTCAATTCTTTCATTCGTTGAAGAAAATGTAATTCATCTTCCTGAGGCATTGCATTGGAGCTACTATTTTCAATTTTTAGACTTTCAAATTCTTCTGTTTTATGACCCTTGAAGGTTTCATTGGCAGTTACTTGGACGTAGGCGCTTAATTGAGTTACGGAGAGCAGGTTACAATGTAGAGCTTTCAGCCCCCTTGGATAACATCCCCTTGTCCACAAGCTCCGAGAGAGAGCGTATTGAAGAACCTGTGCGGACAAAACTTCTTCATGTTTGCTTTGCATCTATTTTTTTTTAATTCTTTTTTTTTGTGTATTAGTAATCCAATTTAGAGTACGTTTTGGATTTCTTCTTTTGTTTCCAGTTAAATTAAATGTGCTTAGTACTTGAAAAAAAAATTTACTTTCTCTTTCATTTTATTTTCTTCTTTAATTTTGGTCTTACTTAAGTAGCTTGTGGTGTCAATGGTACAATTGTTTGCACAATTGGCCAGCCAGTAGCTAATTATTCATATATTTAAAAATATAATCTTTCTTCATGTGTGTAATACATGTTTCTATCCT
Organism: Dillenia suffruticosa; assembly: GCA_033439265.1. NCBI lineage: Eukaryota > Viridiplantae > Streptophyta > Magnoliopsida > Dilleniales > Dilleniaceae > Dillenia > Dillenia suffruticosa. The sequence continues at coordinate 18,086,944 of JAVTVX010000001.1, forward strand.
ACCCTTTTGGATCTAGGGTGTTGTATTGCCATGTTTGTACAAGTCTGAAGTGACAGCTCTTTATGGTGAACTTTGAGTCATAAAGTTGTTAAATAGATTAATGAACCCATTTTAAGCCAACATTCTTTATCTAATTGGAAAAGATTGACCATTTTTAGCCTTTGAATGAGATTCAGCTATTTGGAGGCTGTGATTTTTTTTTTTTTTTGGGGATTGGGGCAATATTCTTCAAATTTGTTATTGAATCTAACTATTTTGAACAGGTATTTAGAAATAAATTGGAATTTTTTGCTGCTGCAAAGGTTTCTTCTTCATTTCCACCTGCCAATCTTCCAGAGATTGCATTTGCAGGTTTGGATTTTAAATTATTACATTCGGTCTTTTTTTTCCTTCTCTTACATGAAACTCCAGGAATTTTCTTTACTCATCCTTTCTTTATGCTGCTTTATGGTATCATATGCCCAGAGACTGTTTTATCATCATTATCTGTTTTCTCTCTCTAAAGTTTTCTAGCTTGTGATCATGAAATGTATGGAATAAAACCAAACATACCTTTGATGAATAAACTACATAATTGAAAAGAGGGGAATGCGGTTTGTTGCTCATGTCTGGAGCTTCTACCATTCAATGCATGCTTTCTTCTTTTCTAAACAGCATTTGATAGGCCCACCATGGTTGAGCTATTGAGCTGCTTTGCTAAGTTGATTTTATGTAACTCTTTGCTTGGTGTATTGTAGTTATGTAGGCTTGCAAAAGTTTGTCCTCCTTTTTAACCCCATTTATTCTTGAAATTTGTAATCGAGGATTTTGACATTGGAGGTACCAACAAATTATTTACTTGATGTTTTGTATTAGGAAGGTCTAATGTTGGAAAGTCATCCCTACTAAATGCACTTACTAGACAATGGGGTGTTGTGCGGACTTCTGACAAGCCTGGCCTAACTCAGGTGCTTGTTTTCCTTTCCCTTTGGCAGAATTTCTAGGGTACCATTAATTGTATAAATGCATGTTGAGCACCAACTGTTTGTTGGCAGACCATCAATTTCTTCAAACTTGGATCAAAGCTTTCTTTGGTTGATTTGCCTGGATATGGTTTTGCATATGCAAAAGAAGAAGTTAAAGATGCTTGGGAGGAGCTTGTAAGTATTCTATAAGCCTTTATTGGTTCCTACCTTAAAATCTTGTTTTGAGTTTAAGTTGTAGAATTCCATGGTCGTTGTTGGCAAGAAAGCTTAAAAAAGAAAAAAAAGGATTGTTGACAAATAATGTGCTCTTGAGTGAAAGACATTTCTTGGAAGTTAAGAAAAGTTTTATGCATTGGAATAATTTTGCAATCGTAGTTTCTTGTGGATCTACCAAATAGCAATGTTCTTGTAAAATGTCTGCCTGAATTCTTTCTTGCAATTACACTTCAATGACTTGCCTGCATTTGGAGTAAACTTTATTTTGTTGTCAAGTATGATTTTGTTGAATCATGGTTGTTGGTAAAAGCTTAATCCCTAAAAACTAATGTAGTTCTATAATGGTTCCATGTCTTTCAGTTTTGTTTTATATGTGCCTCAAATTGCATAAATGGGTTGATTTTTTGTTGCCATTAAGGTTTTTGTGTGGTCCTCGCATGCATTTTCTCCACAAAACGTTGTTTGGGTTCAATACAAACTTACTGTTATTTTTCACTCTTTGGATAAAACTATGGACAAACTTATTAGATGGTACAGAAGATGCTCGGAAAGTTAACCATATGAAATGAATATATAGTGTGCTGTTCAAAAGTTAAATAACCCACTTTTGTTGTTATGCTTAGCTATCATGCACCGCTCTAGCATTTTTCTTTGTCTAATGTGACAGCTGGTTGGATATTGGGCTCCATTGAGTTAGGTTGTGTTCTCATATGAAATGAATATATAGTGCTTGCTGTGCAAAAGTTAAATAACCCACTTTTGTTGTTAAGCTTAGTTATCATGCACCGCCCTAGCATTTTTCTTTGTCTAACGTAACAGCTAGTTGGATATTGGGCTCCATTGAGTTAGGTTGTGTTCTTTTCATTGTGAATGTTTCTAAGTGTTAGATTTATATCCATGTGATTGACCAATATAATTGATAATGACAAAGTTTTGCAGGAGTTCATTGTTGTAGTTGGCTGGTTTTTCCTTTCACACTTTGACTGCAATGCAGTACATACAAGTCCTTTTCACTTTATTAATTTGTGATGGTGTGAAGGAAATATTCTATTTCACCTCATTACTTTCCACATCATTGTTGTAGTTGGCTAGTTTTTCCTATCATTCTTTAACCGCAATGCAGTACATACAAGTCCTTTTTCACTTTATTACTTTGTGTTGGTGTGAAGTGTATATTCTATTTCTAGTAGAAACTTAAGCTTCATTTATTTGTTCTCACTTGGAGGAGATCCAACAAGAAATTGTTTCTGAATTGTATCCTACCCAGTTTTGTCTGGTGTTGTGTACCATCTGTCATCTTAATATGCCCGTTTTTTTTTTGGCTCAAGTAATTTTTTTTGTTGCATTTTAAACTTTAATATGTAGGTGAAGGAGTATGTCTCGACACGAGTTGGTCTGAGGCGAGTGTGCCTTCTTATTGACACAAAATGGGGCATGAAGCCAAGGGATCATGAGCTTATTGCTCTGATGGAAAGGTACAAAGCACTCTCTGCCTATGAGATGATACACTACATGTGGGACATTGCCATATAAGTTGGTTCATTATGATTGCTATCTCATTAACTCGCAGTGCGAGTTACTTTAATGTGGTGTTCTGTAGTCTTTGGTCTCAAGAACTGTCTTGTTGCTTGTTCATGGAAGGCTATGGCCAATTAGTAACAGGATGTTAATTTTGTCCCCTGCTGAGTATAACGCTCTCATATTGATTTCCTTTTCAATAAATTGGTAGATCTCAGACAAAATATCAGATTGTATTAACCAAGACAGACCTGGTTTTCCCAATTGATGTGGCACGCCGTGCACAGCAAATTGAAGAGGTAAATTTGTATATGGTTGGCATCTATTTTTAGGCAATTGCCTTTTCTAATCTATTCTTTGATCCATGTACACGTGATTTGTTTTTGCAGAGCCTTAAGGCAAATAAATCAGTTATTCAACCTCTGGTATGGAGATAGCATATTTATGATATCCCTTAGTGTTTTTTTTTTTTTTGGGATATAAAAATAATCCCCCATTTATTGAGTTTGGTTACCGCAGATGATGGTAAGCTCAAAGTCAGGAGCTGGTGTAAGAAGTCTAAGAGCTGTGCTGTCAAAGATTGCTCGGTTTGCAAAACTCTGAAGGTATTAGAGGATTTCTGTCCTTGGGATTTGTTTACAAGCAACTGTAACCCGGTAAAATGTCATTAGAAACTGCTGTTGGCACACCGCGATGATCATGTAGAGTTTGATTTTACAATGGGAGGAAATTTTGGTGGCCTAGCAATAAATGTGCTTATATGGCGATCTTATTAATTTTGCATTATGACTTGCTTAAGTGGCCTAGTGATAGGCAATGGGTGTGAATGCTGTTTATCTGTTTTCTTGAATTATGATTGAATCCATATCTTGACTCTTAGCCAGAAGACTGTGTTCTAATATTGAGTTTATGCTGTCAATGGTGGCGTTACTGTTCATGGAGCTTGAAACGAACAATGTGGTTTCAACACACCCTGGTGTTTCGGTTAGCAGCAGGGTGCAGAGTGGGTGTGGGTGGATTTTAATGCCCGTTTGATAACATAAGCTAAATGTAAGCATGTGTTGATAGATAGGTTGCATTTCCTTAATGATATCACCTTGAACTGCAATTCAATGCTTGTGTCGATGATTCGTGGATTTAATGATAGATTACTAAGCTCGCTAAATCAAGATTTCAAACTTGAGTTTTAGGAATTGAAAAATATACATAACAAGAATCAGTTTTTAAATTAAATTTTATGATTGTTTAAATTAAATTAATCTAGATTTTAGATATATATTCCGCGGATCAAGGGCGAAAGGCCCTGATAGGACCATCAACCAGCCAACTATACATCATTTGAACCTTGAAATAATGTAAAAGCAATTGACACGCTGGTTTAATAATTGGTATTAATATTTTTTAAATAAAATTTTAAATTTAAATCTTAATGATAAAAATAAATATTAAGAAATTTTTATCTTTTAAAAAATCAATCTCTTTTGAATTAGAATTTGATTTGATTTTAATTTAATTTAGTTAGGCTTAACATGGTTACTTGATTTACTATAAAAAAATATATATATATGTTGAAGCATTTTCTTGTAAATCAGTTGGCTTATACAAGTGATTTACCGTCCGTGCCACGTGTTTACAAGGACAACCCAGTCACGTGTTTCCCCTAAACGTTACCTTCACCACCCATCACGTGTCATGCCACGTGTATACTTACAACCTCCCCCATGAAATGAAAGGATAAATGTTAAAAATAAAACTCCGTTAATCTTGGAATCCACTACCTTCCTTTTTTTCCAAGTCATCGTCTATCCAACCTTTTTTTTCCAAAAATGTCATATCCATTCATAACCTTCCACGTCACCGATCATCTCTCTCTCTCTCTCTCTAAATCCTCAGATCATCGAGTTTCCCACTCTTACTCACAGTCCTGTCTCTGTCTCTGTCTCTGTCTCTGTCTCTTCAATGGCGTCGTCACAATCTGGACTCTGCTCACGCATCATCGCGCGCGCAGCCGTAGTAACGCCTTCCACCGGAATCCACCACTCACACTCACTTGTTCAAACCACCAAGTTGCTAATTACGAGTCGAAGAAGGAAGAGTTTGAACTTGAGAGTTAGGGTTTCTTCGTTGAATAATGGAGGAGGTGGAGAAGGAGAATCGAACTCGTACCTAGAAATGTGGAAGAACGCGGTGAACAGAGAGAGGAAGGATATCGAGTTCGACAAAATAATCGAAAATTCTGACACTGCGAATGAAGTCAGAAATGAAGAGGCGAAGGAGGAGGAGAGTTTGGAGAAGAAGAACAGCGAGTTCGAGAAGATTCTACAAGTTCCAAGAGAAGAGAGAGACAGAGTACAGCGAATGCAAGTGATTGATCGTGCTGCAGCTGCAATTGCTGCTGCGAGAGCTCTTATCAAGGAGAATCCGAATCCAAATCCAAATCCGACCACGAATTTGAGTTCTGAGGAGTTCCATGTTTCTAATTTTGCAACAAGTAGTGACTTTGGTGATCAATTTCAAGGACAAGGGCATTTTCAAACGTTTTATTATGTTGTTTATCATTTTCATTAGATCATTAACTAAGTTCCTGTTTGGTTGTCTTATAAAATCCTAAAATAATTTCATTTGAATTGTGAATAGAATTAGTCATGAGAAACAAATTCTTGGCTTTTGAAAGTGAAATTATTTACTGTATGTAGATTGTGGGTGGACTATATTTAGCAGAAGAAATAGTAGGAGGGACAGGACATTCCTAGTATCAGGAGAAATGTTCGCATTCAAGATCTAGCTTTGGTCAAAATGAAACCTTTTTTGGATTCCAAACTGGCACCAATCAAGTTTTCCATGAGGATGACCCGAGCATACAAACATAGGACACCACAGTTTCCTCATGAAACTTAGGACCTTGGAAATTACCTTTTATATTTATTTCTTTATCACTTGGCATTATGCTTTATTAAGGAATGTTAAGTGGTACTACTTTAGTTTTCCAAACGTACAATTTTCTCATGGTTTTCTGTTATGTGCATTTGATGATATTCATTGCATTGCATCCTTGAATTGATTTGATGAAGACTGCAATATGAGGAATTTTATGGTGTCAAGTCTTACTCTACATTTGTATGTCAAGGGCTTCTTTTAACTTCAGCTTAATTTTCCTCTCTCTTCAGGTTTGGGGAGTGGTATATCATCTGTGTCTAAGACAGAAATATCTAAAAGTGGAACACCAGGTCCAGATTTTTGGTCCTGGACTCCTCCAGTGGATAGTGATAGTCCCAATGATGGTAATTTTCAGGCTGCTGAGAAAACTTTGCCATTCCCTTCAAGAATTGATCCAGTGATGGAGAAAGAACGAATATCAGATTCTCTTTTACTTCCATTTGAGAGTAAATTGTTGGAAGACAATCATACCCCTCTCCTTCCACCTCTACAATCACTGATAGAGGTTGAAAATTTGGAGCATTCTAACATGAGTGTGCAAATGCCATTCTTGGAAGAGGAGCGCGCTCATGATGCTCTCTTTTCAGCACATGCAGCAGAAGCAGCTCATGCTCTTGAAAAGGTGGATGAAGAATCATCCCATGGTGTGAATCCAGATGGATCCATATGGTGGAACGAGACTGGAGTTGAGCAAAGACCTGATGGTGTGGTTTGCAAGTGGACCCTGAAGAGGGGTGTGAGTGCTGACAGAAGTGTTGAGTGGGAAGACAAGTTCTGGGAAGCTGCTGATGAGTTGGGTTATAAGGAACTTGGTTCCGAGAAATCGGGACGTGATGCTGTTGGAAATGTTTGGCATGAATATTGGAAAGAGTCAATGTGGCAGGTTAGTGAAGTTTGTAGCCTGAAAGTTAAGTAGCAGTCTCTTTTCCATCCATATCCATTATGTCCTGATGTTTCTTACATAATGTTGCCACAAGCAGTATTTAAACTCCACAGCTAATTAGCAAGTCAATTAAAACGCACACTGAACAATAAAACGTAAGTTCATGGTTCCAAAGAAAGGCATTTGTTTTGACACGATTGTCAGAGAGATTTGGTCAAGTTGCAGAATTGGTAGTCCATGACTTAGCATTGCTAGGAGTATAGAAAAATCTCTTCCCAAAGGCTTTGGCTAAAGATGGTGGATTGTTATAGTTAGTGGTCTTTGTGTGTGGGTTGTGAGTTGCTTCGATGAAAACATGCGATTTGGTGGATGCTGTTTGCTTACATGGGGCAAGAGAGGCCCACAAAGGATTTTGACTTGGTGGTCCGCTGTGGTGTAAACTTAAATAAACTAATTTCCTAAAGCATCTAAATGTGGTGAATTTAGTTATTTGTGTTTTAAAGACATGGTTTAGGTGCCCGTGGTGCATATACTTTATTATATTCTTTTAGTTGGCTTCTGTCCCATGGTTTTGTTGACACAGCATTAGTTTAAAACTTGAAACTTTCTATTTGAAGCAGCAGACTTGTGGAATACCATCATGTTTATTTATCTTGCTTGCAGTTTGTCAAGCAGTGAAATTTTTAGCCTTTAGTTCAAATATAGTTCTACTTAAAACTTTTTGTTGCAACCAGCAACGGGCAAAACAGAAGAACATAGTAGAGAAATCCAAACCATTAAAAGAGAAAGATAGCAAGATTTATGTGGTTTGGCTTAGAAGCATACATATTTGGTCAGAGAGGGGCAAATCCACTATAATGTGAAAAATTGGAGGTACAACAATGGAGAAAACTCTCAAAACCCTGAACGCAATACAACCAAGACTCTAATTGCATGTGCACACAACCCGATTTGCTATGTCCATGGTTCAGAAGTAGTTCAGAGGGAAGAAATATGTTTGAAGGCATTCTCCTAGTAGGGATTTAGTATGATAACCACTGACAAAGAATCCATCCATTTGCTCATGGAGTTCTTATTATATTTATGAGAATGGTTTGTCTTGTGGTACCTACTGTTGTCCCTTGCGTTGGACGATAAAGAAGCACTTTCTAGCTACTCTCACCTCAAGAGCAATTCTCTTGGTCATAAGTGTGCAATCTACTGCATTTTACTTTTAGAGATTAAAGTTTTTAAAACACACTTTGGATCCATTTTTTGCTTCAGCAAGTAGTATTATAACTGTTGTCATATTCCACTTGTGCAGGACCATGGGCTTCTTCATTTCGAGAAAACTGCAGATAAGTGGGGGACGAATGGAAAAGGTGATGAATGGCAAGAGAAATGGTGGGAAAAGTATGATGCCTCTGGGCAAACAGAGAAATGGGCACACAAGTGGTGCAGCATTGACCCCAATACACCGCTTGAGGTGGGCCATGCTCATGTTTGGCATGAAAGGTATGGCAAGCAAGCATGCAGTCCTTTTTAAGAATTAAACCGTGCTTTGGTCCTTTAGTGATTAAAAATTAATAATCCTCGACTATTTGGCAAGCAAGCGAGCATACAGTCCTTTTTATCAATTAAACTGTGCTTTGGCCCTTGAGCGATTAAGAATTAGTAATCCTAGACTATTCATCAATTCTCATGGGAGAAATGCGGGTTCTTGGTGATCTATTTGGCATAGAAGACTGCATTCAGTTTTCTCTGCCCCTCCATCTGGCTAGTCATACATGGTTGTATATTTTTCTTGTTTATTTACTATGGTTTGGCCCGCGAAATTCAAAATAAAAATGAAAAAAGAAGGGAAAAGGAAAAATAGGGGAGGCTTGTTCATTTGGTTTCTGACTTGAATGGCATGGACAGGTGTTGTTGAAGTCGTCATATGCTGTGCCTCCACGTTCCACTATGCTTTGTTAATTCTCATCACCCCCAAGGAGAGAGGGAGAGGGATAGAGAGAGAGAGAGAGAGAGAGAGATAGAGAGAGGAAAAATCATGTTGATCGGTCTTTAATTATGAAATGGACGTAGACAACTTTCAAAAAGAACCTAGGGAACTTGATGTATCATCTAACAGGCTTTTGCCATCGTTGGTGTAAACTCATTCTCATTCATTTTAGCTTCTCCACATTAAAGTAGCATCAACATATTGCAGGTGGGGCGAGAAGTATGACGGAAAAGGAGGCAGCATAAAATACACCGACAAATGGGCAGAGAGGTGTGAGGATGGTAGTTGGACAAAATGGGGTGATAAGTGGGATGAGAACTTTGATCTCAATAGTCACGGTGTGAAACAGGGTGAGACATGGTGGCAAGGCAAGTTTGGTGAAAGATGGAACCGCACTTGGGGCGAACGTCACAATGGTTCTGGTTGGTTGCACAAATACGGAAAGAGTAGCAGTGGAGAGCACTGGGACACTCATGTGCAGGAAGAAACTTGGTACGAGAGGTTCCCACATTTCGGATTCTACCACTGCTTTGAAAACTCTGTCCAGCTGAGGGAAGTCCAAAAACCTTCTGAGGCTTGATTACAAACTAAACCCCCCGATTTGTTGCATTCTTTTTGTGAATTTAATAAGCCAATGCATACCTGTAGTAGTAGGGTTTAATATAAGTGCAAATATGTTTATGTCTCCTAATAAGTGCCTCCAAGTCGGTGCTCTGATCATTCTGTATGAATTATTAAAATTTTATTGGTGTCACATAACTTACCACTTTCATGTGTTTTTGTAAATAATTTTCTTCTATCAAATCAACTCACTCCGGTGCAACTGTGCGACCGACTAGCAAATCGCCGTAATGGCCACCGGCCTCCTTCTAATTGTTGTATCGATATTTAGAGTTATATTTTGATCAATTTGATTTAAATATTTACGAAAATCTTATTAAGAATGATTTTGTCAACGTAATTTTTTTTATTTTTAAATTTTAAAAATGAGTTTTGGTTAAATGATTTATTATCTCATTTAGACCGTCCTTTTGTTGATCCAGTGGCCAGTGCTATCATATCACTTGAACTGATGTTACATGAGAGCACAAGAACTTGTTACTTATTTGTCTATTTAATCGGAGAAGATAGCCGCATTGTCAGGTTTTAGGCTCCATGTTTTTGTATTGAAAATAACTTTCTCACAACTATTTTGCACTATTTTTATTAGAAACATTTATTTTAAAAGAAAATTAATTTTTGGTAAATAGAAAAAGTATGAAAAAATTTTGTGAAAATGATTTCTAAGTACTTACCGCTTGGAAAATATGCTTTATAAAATGACATTTTATCTAAATAATGGAAAATATTATCCTTTTTCTAAAATAAAAAAATATGAGACTATTTTTTCTTGTACGATGGTTTGGTTACTATTTATTATTTTATTTTGATTAATCCGAATTGATCATTATAGAATTCATTTTATAGAAACAAATATCTCAATATTATTTTTTTTGTACTCAGAAAGAATCAAATTCCTTATTTGCCTAAGGTACAAAGGTATTCATTTTACCGACGGGTAGAAATGTGGGACTATCGCCGTTTCAAGTTAGGATAAGTAAAACGACACCGTTTGGCAGCGAAAATGAAAGATCGCGACACAAGTAACACTCACTCTGGAGTCCCAACTTGTGGTGAGTGTTTATCAAAGACTCACGGATACCTCGCCCTCTCTCTCTCTCATCGAATTATGCAAACCTATTCATATTTGTAAGCTCTTTTTCTTGGATTCGTTTCTTTGCCCAACATTCCTGTGTCGGATTGTTTACTGTCAGTTATTCCTTGCAGCTGATTTTCACGGGAACAAGTAAGTGCTTCACATATCCAGCTTCGAAACACAAAATTTTCATGTGGGTTTGTTCAAAACTCGCAATTTGAACACATAGAAGGCAAACTTATTAGTTTTCTCTATCTAGTGTTCTCTATCTATCCATTCATGGCTTCTTCAATGCTCATCAGAGCTGAGAATATCAAATTAACTGGGTTAGGTTTCGTGGGTTCAGAATTTCATACCCAAAAGAGTAATTTGTCTTGCAGTAAGAGAAATCTGGGGTACAAATGTGTAGTTCCCAAATGTAGCATGTCATCATCATCTGCAAGACCTGCTTCTCAGCCTAGGTTTATCCAGCACAAACAGGAGGCATTTTGGTTTTATAGGTTTTTGTCAATTGTTTATGATCATGTGATCAATCCTGGGCATTGGACTGAGGATATGAGGGATGAGGCACTTGAGCCTGCCGATTTACATGACAGGAATATGATTGTTGTTGATGTGGGTGGAGGGACTGGTTTCACAACCGTAGGTATAGTCAAACATGTTGATGCCAAGAATGTTACAATTCTTGATCAGTCACCTCACCAACTTGCCAAGGCCAAGCAGAAGGAACCTTTGAAGGAGTGTAAGATAATTGAAGGCGATGCAGAGGATCTTCCATTCCCTACAGATTATGCTGATAGATATGTTTCTGCTGGAAGGTAAATTTTCATGTAGCTATGGTCCAATTCCACGTTCTTAACTTGCTATGCATTTTCATATGTTGTTTCTTTCCTGAGTGGTAAAAAACTAAAGTTTATGTTGCCAAATTTTGATTCTGTTGGAACTAGGCTAGGACTACTAGTAAAGCCAGAATCTTGTGGGGTTCTACAATGGGAGATTCACACTGATTTTGAGCTGAACAAATGTGTGTTAAAAGTTCAATACTGGTTTGGAATTCGACCGTTGTAAAATTCGTATTTATTCAACCACATTATTTTGGTCTCTCTCTCTCTCTCTCTCTCTCTCTCTCTCTCTCTCTCTATGCTTTAAGTACATTATTGCTTTCTTGACCAGTGGAAATTGAAATATTGGAGTCTTAAGTTTCCACATTTCAGTAGTTTAGGAACCAGTACTATTAATGATGCTATAATCTACATGGTGTTTACACACGATGAAGGGTTCACACTGACTTCAGGGTCTATGCGTTTGTCTTTGAAGTTAAATATAATGCAAAATTCAGTTGGAGACCACATCATAAGAATTTGTTCATATGGTTATTTCATAGTAGTAGTAATCTATTGTTTTGTATTTTCATTTGAAGTAGGATCTCCACCTTACAAGTATGAGACCATAACACTCCTCTTTGTTTTTAGTTTTCATGGTTGACTATTTACTTTGTTTCTGCCCCTTCAGCATTGAGTACTGGCCAGATCCACAGCGGGGTATCAAAGAAGCATATAGGGTATTGAAAATTGGAGGAAAGGCCTGTGTGATTGGTCCTGTATACCCAACCTTTTGGTTGTCTCGCTTCTTTGCAGATGTGTGGATGCTCTTCCCAAAGGAGGAAGAGTACATTGAGTGGCTCCAGAAGGCTGGTTTTAAAGATGTTAAGCTAAAAAGAATTGGCCCAAGATGGTATCGTGGTGTGAGGCGTCATGGTTTGATCATGGGCTGTTCTGTGACTGGCATAAAGCCCTTCTCTGGGGACTCACCACTGCAGGTAATTAGCTTTTGCTTTATTTTTGCACTACCACTTTTGCAAATCAACCTTTCATTAACAAGAAAAAAAAAAAAAATCAATCACAGGGATATTAGAGTTCAGTGACTTTGTTGTTAGCTCAACAACATTTATCCTCTCTTCGAAGAGATAGCATGTATTGTCTTGTCGCGGGAAATCGTGAAACCAGTGGAGTTGGGGTGGGGGCGAAGAATATGTGATGCTTTGTTTGCTAGGTGTCAACACATAATGCCTACTTTTGGAGGTCTGGATTCTAATATTTTTAAGAAGGAATTAATGAAATTCTATCAAGCTATATTGGCCACTCAAGAATTTATCAAACTACCCTTTGGTGGAGTGCCTGGCCTTTGCCACCCCAATGCCCTTCTTTGATCCAGCAATAATGTGCACCTTCTGGACCCCAAATTTTGAATTTGGCTTGGCTTAACCTGGAAATTTTTAGAGGCGGGTTTTGAGTTTAATTTGTCTTTAGAAGCATGGGCCAGATTTTGCCTAATTCCCAAGTCCGATCTCCAGGCCAGGCTAAGCCTGTGACTTATCTTTTTCTCAGCCTGGCCCAACTCTGGCCAGATCATGCTCAAGTCTAATCTTAGCCGTGTTTGTCTAGGAAGGTATCTAAGGTGTTTGCTTCTCTTACAGCTTGGTCCGAAGGCAGAGGATGTGAAGAAGCCCGTTAATCCATTTGTGTTTCTTCTGAGGTTTATTTTTGGAGCATTGGCAGCAACTTATTTTGTGTTGGTTCCAATCTACATGTGGCTGAAGGACCAAATTGTTCCAAAGGGCAGGCCCATATGAAGGAGGGGATGATGAACATGGCTCTGAGTCGTCTTCTATTCTCCAATTCAATCACAAGATGAGTGCTTCTCAGCACCACAAGCCTGGTATTTTCCGACTTTGTTTATGGTCTTTATAAATTTTTTGTCTTGGAAAATGGCCACTGTTGTAATCAAATTCCAATTCAAGCTTGAGCTCGGATTCTTCTGTAAATTAGTAAGCTCAAGCTTAATTTCATCAAGAAGTTTAGATGCTGCACAATTATCAACTTTTTTGTTTGTTTGCACCATTCATCAAATAAGATTAAGATAATTCATTTGTATGCAATAAAACAGGAGTACTCAATAATAGATAATGAACCTCTAACTTTGCTCCGGCGCAAAGCATACCACATACTTATGTTGTACAATATCCTACAAGAAGGTCCCAAAGAGCACTAATTTTAAGCCCTAGAATTCACCAGCGCCAATGGAGAGACTCGAGAAAACCATTTACTTCTTGAAAATCTTGTTTTTGTTTCCATGGTTGTAGTTTATGACCATCTGCTGTAAGCCTGGGAGACACACTATCTGGTCTTTGTTTTTTTTTTTTTTTTCGGTTGTACAAAGATTCGAATCTGGGATCTCCAGGTCGGGGGAGAGGGATTTTGATCACTAGGCTGCCCCTTTGGAACATTATCTGGTCTTTGTAAAACATTGATGTTCTAAACAATGACCATACTCTCTCTCTCTCTCTCTTCAAACTTTGACTCAGTAAAATGTATCAAATTCCAATTTCAAGGGTTGACCATACGCATTCGGGAGCGTTCCAGTTGAACAATTTGGAGGTCAGCTTGTTTACAACTGGTGCAGTCAAGCTTGAGCTTAGGCGTTTGGTAATTAATCAGCTTCAAAGGCACTAACCATAGCTTCTTCTACTTTCTACCTTTCAAAAACCAAAAATATATTGTGGGACTAGATGCAGATATCACCTTCTTCTCTTTTTCTCACCCATTGGAAGGATTGGGTCAAATGGTCAGGAACCATTCCAGAATTCGGATTTTATATGTCAAGAGTGTTGAATGAGTCCAACTAAATTTCTGTCTATGGGCCATAATTATCTCCCTTCTTTCTTGAACTAGTCTTGGGTCTTGGCAAGAATTTATGGGATCATTGGAAAAACCTCACACCTACCCCAATTTAACTCTTTGTTTTTAATTTTATTTTATGTAAAATATTTATCAACTAAAATAACAAATTTTAATAGATTATGCGGAGTTTTACTAGTATAATTCAAATTTTTTCATAAAAAGGGACCGAAATTGTTGGTATATGATAGATCAAAATAACTATACTGATTTATATCGATAATTTTTTTTTTGGTATTATAACATTTATATAAGCCTTTCAATTTATAATGTATGAAGTAATCTATGACTCTAGAAGCTTAAATTGAACATCATTTTGAATTTAATTATTATTTGCAATCTACTAATTACATTGGACACACAATAAATATCCACCAATTATCCAGCCCCCCACAAAAAAAAAAAAACGAAAAACACATAAAAGTGGATCATCCAAGTGCCAGGTCCCAACTTGTGGGATCCATGAAATAAGCTTTTCTCCTATTCTCATATCTCTATATATATATTTTTTTTTTATTACACAAGAATTCGAATCTTGAATCTCAAAGTTTGGGGAGGAAGATTGTGACCATCAGACTGTTCCATTAGGAACATTCTCATATCTCTATTGATATTCATGAAATTAGTAACTATTGAACGATCACTGATCATCATACAATCTCCGAAGAAATTATCAACTCTATGATCCTTATGTTCAATTTGATAGTTTTTAAAATCACACTAAATACTGATTCAATGGTCCAACCGAGTGGACTGAAGCAAAAACATGTCCTTAGGAAGATACATGGTGATTGGTATGGAATGGTTAGAGTTCAAGAGCATGTCAAATATCGATGCCTTCCATTGTTTGAATCCGAAAAATAACTCAAAACATCCTATTGAATCCAAAAAAAAAAAAAAAAAAATGATGCCTAAGATGATAGAACTTGATGACTGGATCCAGCTAGATTTTCATGTACATTGTTGAAAACACTTGTTTACCGACCAGCTGAGAACTACAAAGTATTATGTACGAGTAGGCTTGGGCCGGGACAAAAACGAAGACATACCTAGGGATTGAGTACTACATGATGTCTTATGTAAAGTTTTCAACAATTGTCAATTTCATTAGGACGACAACCCTTTAACAAACTGAGAGTTTTACAAGAAGTTCATAAAAAAAAAAACATTTTAATTGCTAAAAACATTGGATGCAACCAAGAGACCAACTTATAATAAAGGATTTACTCGGTCTTGCATAGGTGTTTTCTCTCAAAAGAAATATAAATACACTATTTATAATGCTAAATTAACTAATTAAATCTTTAAGAGATGGTATATAAATTTGGGACAGAAATTTCTCTCGTTACTTTTTTTATTTTCATCACTGATATTCGGATTTTATTCGATTAATCCGATTCGAGTATTGTAGAATTTATTTTAAGGGTTATCTCTCAAATTCTTTTTTATCATTTTTAGGTCTCGAACTCGAGATTTCCGATTAAAATGTTAGAATGTTTTGACTATTCAATTCAAAAGAATTTGATAAAATTTCTTTCATTATATATGACAGTAAATGATAACAATCTCACGTGAAAATAATACATGTAAGAGAAAAAAAAAAAGGAAAAAAGAAAAGAAATTTCAGATGGAGTGATAACGGAGAAAGATCATAACTAACGTTCAGTTTCGAGAAATGAGATTTAATTCCCAAGTCAAAAATTGAAGTGTTCAATTTTCCATATTATAACACGTAATGCCCCATAACAAAGGGTCATATGATGTGATGTAAATTTGCTTGTAATTTTCCATGGTTGTTTGAAGGTTGAAAGTCCAATTAAAGGACCGCGACCCGAGTACGATTGCCTAACACGTGTGTTCTTCGGTCGACCCAAATGGTAGGGAGATGGAGACGAGTCAATCTCTCCAGAACTACGACTACTAACGTGATCAGCACATACCAATTTGGCGGGGGCCAGAGAGAGAGAGAGAGAGAGAGAGAGAGAGAGGCCTTGCATTTTGGTTAAGAAAATGCATTTTCTTCGACAAATCTCTGCGTCAACTTGTCCTGATTTTTGAAGAAATGGTAATAATAATAAATTTTTTTAATTATAGATAATTCAATCTATAAAATTAAAAAATTAAAATTTAAGACACTCAATCCTTTAATAGATCTCATAAAACTCAGATCAAATTAATTGGATAAAACTCAAATACCGATCATCGATGAAAATCCAAAAAAAACTTGTCATAATTTTCTATTTAAAGTTAAAAATTTATTTGATAAATAATATAGACTTTTGTAACTAAACATTAATTTTTTTTTTCATAGAGGTGAACTAAAATATTTATTATATTAATAATTTATTATATATTTTTACTTAATTTCGATTGAATATAATTTTAATTTTTCTGAACATGGCTAAAATATATTCGTAGAACTAATGGAAACAGTACATCCACATCCCTTGTCTTTCGTCCTTGCTATTGTTTCTTCTCCAGTCCTTTAAAAAAAAAAAAAAATTATTTACAAATAGATTATTTTTTTTTTCCACACCAAAACCTAAGAAAGAGAGAACCACCGGATCAAAACGTAGACATCGAGAAATAGAAAACGCGTTTTGACAACGAAGCACATTTAAGTTGTTCTTTTTTTTTTTTAAATTTTAATTTAATATAATTTATTTTTTGGATTATTGGCCGCCCGTTGTTCAAGTAATTCTCATATTTCTCTTTACATAGCTTAGGACCACCAAAACATAATGTTGACTAAGAAAACATACCATTGCTTAACCACTTCATGAATAATATTATATAGTTATCTAATTTTGCTGACAAAAGGGTCTGGTCACGTGACATCAAAAATCAAGATGGATGATACTCTTCTTGATGGATCCAAATCCAAAGCTGAGAGAGAGAGAGAGAGAGAGAGAGAGAGAGAGAGAGATTTGTAGCTTTGCCTTGTTGACTTTTCGGTAGTAATTAATAAAATTTGTAAGATTATGTTTTGGAAATTAGAGGGGAGGGGTATCATATCAAATTGAGGAAGAGATGCCGTCAAGGGTTGGGATTTTTATGCTCCAATCATGTAGATAGCTTGAGGGTATTAAAAATTATGATATAGATCCGATTATAAAATAAGATTATGTTTAATCATACTTTTGGGATTGTTTTGATAATTAAAAGAGTTTGAAAAGAAAAGTTTTTTGTATTTATGTTATGAATATAATACTGATTTTAAAATAGCAAATCTATTGACTAAAAGTATTTTATCTTAATTTTTTGTAATTAAGTTGACTCGAATCAGATAAGTTCAAAGATTATATACTTAAATTCATAAATTTGAAAAAAAATGAGTTGAATCATAAGATATTCAAAGACAATAGGTTCATTTTTTGACACTTATGTTGACAATATCGAAATTCTTCCTATTATAATCATGATCCTGAACGTCAAAACGTATTAGTCAAAATATAATTCTAAATATCGATAGTAAAACACAAAATTCCCTATTATGCAAAGAATAAAACATTAATTGTTCAGAGTGCTTGGGATTTAAGTTCATTGTACAAGGAGGTTGATAATGAACTTCACTGATCTGATTCCAGACAAGTTGTTCAGAGTGCAAAGCTGTTAATTCGACAATGTTGTTCTGAGGAAACATTAATATAAAGACGAGATGGTGAAATGAATGCCTAAATGTGTACTAGGCATGTACTCCAATTTTGAAGTATTTCTGCTCCGTTTTTGTCGAAGAAAACAGATCAACTGTGCATGTATCTGGCCCCAACAGGATCCAGCACGACACTAGAACTTAAGAGAGTGAGAGAGAGAGAGAGATTCGGTTTAATAGAATGAGATATTATATATTTTAAATTTTAAAAAAGTCTAAGTTAAAATAGCGATAAAAGTAATATAATATATATTTTCAATTTGTTCCGTGAAGATTACGTATACTTTCGTCGGTTTAAAATTCTTAGAAAACAAAAAAAAAAAAAAATAATAATATAAAGTAAAGTCGATTGTTGTTTTCGCAAAATGATATATGAGTTTTCTCATATTAGTATATATTTAATTGAATTCCAACTCCATATTTATTTTGCAAGAAAAGTGTAGTAGTTATCCATCAAAATGACTAGGAAAAACCCATGAAAAAATTAAGAAAAAAATTATTATAAGATGGTTGAATTTGAATCGGAAAGAAATAGATGGTAGGTAAGCATTAAAATTGCCGGGAAAGAGGCCAACCCAATGAACAAGAATAAAAATGATAATAAATAAGAAAACATATGGTGATATTCTCTCGAGGTGTGGAAGAAAAACATATGAGAGTGATGTTGGGGTTGAAAAAAGAAAAGAAAAGAAAAGAAAAACATATAAGTGGGGTTTGGGGATGGGAACAAAATACACACCTCCCCCATGTCCTCTCTTTCAATGCAGTTCGTCTCCCAAACATCAAGCCTTGACAGCTGTTCAACATTTTGATTCCGCAAATTTTCTCATAAGTATGTTACACAATAACAAAAAATAATAATAATAACTACATCAAAATTTAGAATGGTCATGTCTTGGAATGGCTAGAGAGAGAATTAGCGAGAGAGAGAGAGAGAGAGAGAGAGAGAGCCCAATTTGATTCTTTGACTTTTCTGAAAAAAAGAGATTATTCTGTAACTAATAACCAAACAAGCAAAAATTTGACTGTTATTTATTCTATTCTATCCTATAGTCTAACCAATAGAATTTGAAGTGAAAAATTCACTAGTCCTATACTCCTCCCCACCACCATATATTAAAATCCCCTTCCATTTAGCCCCAGCCCAACCAAGATTGAGCTATACTCAAAAACCCACACCCCATCTCTCTCTCTCTCTCTCTCTGTTTCTTGGAGGTTTCAACACTCGCAAAAGGGCCATGGCAGATTTATTGACCGAAGAGCAAATTGTTGAGTTCAAAGAAGCTTTTTCTCTCTTTGATAAAGATGGAGATGGTTTGTTCTCTCTGCCTTTTTCATTTATAAATCTTATCCTTCCTCTTTAAACTTTCATATACTTAATGGGTCCATAAAAAATCATGGTTTGAAACTTTTAAATGGCCCACCTTTTACAGGCTGCATTACCATTGAAGAATTGGCAACAGTGATCCGATCATTAGATCAAAATCCAACCGAGGAAGAACTTCAAGATATGATAAGCGAAATCGACACCGATGGAAATGGCACTATAGAATTTGTGGAGTTCTTGCATCTTATGGCAAAAAAAGCTAAGGTACAGTAATCATACATAAATATTATATTAATCTGCTTGAAGTTACAGAGTTCATTGGAATGAATATTCACAGTTGTATCACCATGACAACCAAGCCCGGAAATTTTATATTCATATTTAACACTATTGCCAACTGGTCATATTAATTAACTCTTTATAATTTTATATATTTATATATTTGTGTGTGTGTGTGTGTAACAGGAGACGGATGCAGAGGAGGAGCTTAAAGAAGCTTTCAAAGTGTTTGACAAAGATCAAAATGGTTACATCTCTGCTAATGAGGTAATTTTCCAACGTATGAACATCTCTGCTAAAGGTAAAGAGAAAAGTTATTATTCTGTATGAGAACAATCATTAAATATGACGATTTTAATTGGCTTTCAAAACCTGAATAGAGTAAAACTATATGCGTAACATATTTTTGATTTTTATATTTAATTTTTAATGCATAATTTGTAATTTATTTATTTTTGTTAAACGATGCAGTTGAGGCATGTGATGATCAACTTAGGAGAGAAATTAACCGATGAGGAAGTGGATCAGATGATAAAAGAGGCTGATTTGGATGGCGATGGTCAAGTTAATTTTGAAGAATTTATGAAAATGATGATGGTCGGTTAATAAAATCATGTTTAAATTTGAAAAAAAAAATTATTCAAATTTCCTTAGGGAATTATGGTTATCCTTCAGTCATCTTTGTGTTATTAGTTTAGACCTACAAACATGAATAATCCAAAGTCTTTAACTTCACATTTCGGCTCTTTTCCCATAATTGTATTCCTTATTTTTTTCTTTTGTTCCTTTAAGTTTTATAAAGAAGAAAGTTTGTAATGCATATCAATGATTTTTCTTTATACTTTTGTAGTATTCAGAGCTTCCCTCCTTTTGTGGTGTTGATGAAGCACTTGGCTCTTTTCACCCAAATAGACATTTATGGCTATTTTTGTTCAATTTTGATTGTCCTCTGCCCATACGCCAAGAATAGACCACAACTCTTTTCAGTTTGTTCAAATTATGGTTCAATGCTTGGCTTTGACCATAAATCAACGTGTTAGAATTGTCTGTATGCGAAGACTTCTCTCTCTCTCTCTCTCTCTCTCTCTCCCCAATTCTAGTTTATAGATGTGTGAACAAGAAGTAGTACTTTTCGGATTACTTTTCCAATGAATGGACCTATTCTTCATTCTTTGGGTGCCTCCCTTTTGGGTTGATGAGATTTCACATTCTTATATTTCCTGGTGCATTCCCCCCCCCTCTCTCTCTCTCTCTCTCTCTTCCCCCCCACATGTTATATTGTTTTTCTTGTTGCCCAAAAGCTTGTATGACACGTTCTCCAAATTTGGATTTCGGAATTTATGAAATGAAAAAAATAAAGAAGAAAACAAAATTTTGTGAAGATTAGCTTTGAAAAATGAAGTTTGCCAAGTCAAATTGTACTAAACTATGTTTTTCGTCCCCTAATGCTTTGGCTACTATCTTCCTACAAAGCTACATTTATTATTATTATTATTATTTTGGTGTAGAAGAAAGCAACATTTTAATGATAAAAGAATTGAGGCTAATTAATATTAATAAAATTTTTATAAAACTCGAATTAAAAAATGACTCTAACCAAATTAGAATTCATATTTAGTTAAGTTGAATTAATTATATTAATATTTTTTTCTTTTTTTTTTATTTTGTACCTTGAAATTACGATTTTAATAAACATATATATATGGAAATTTTTTTTGCAAGAAAAACTTTTTAGGGCTTGTGTTGATCAAAAAGATTTTGATTAGAATACTTTTCGATGGTCAAATTCAAAGAGCAAAAAACAATTTTTTTTTTTAAAAAGTATTTTTTTTTCCTTTCATGAATCAAACGCGGTGTCCGGGTGAGAAGCCAATGAGCAACTAAGATGAGTTGAACTAAAGGGTATTTGAAAAATAAAGTAGAAATAGGTCATCATCAAGAACTTGAAGGACAACTAAAGAACATTTCACACGCTTTGGAACTTAATCAAAGAACGATTAAGACAATGAAGGACAATTAACAATACTTTAAAGAGAATTAAGAGTGGTTGGAGAGTAAATTTCAATTAGTTTAGTTCAAAAAACTAAATAGTAAGCATCCAGCGATATTAGGGTTGAAGAGAGGTGCATATTGTCGCTCTGTACGTGTGTACAAGAAAGGAGTGTTAAAACGGTGTAAGGTGATAGGAATTATCTGATGACACGAGTTCAAATGACTTTTTCTTTATTTTCTTTATGATATCGATATATTTTATAATTTTATCTAAATCAAAATACGAGAAAAACTAAATTTTAGGGTGGAGACTACTACTAAAGCAATTGGTTATTTGCAAATTAAGCAATAGAAACCACTCCATAAATTATAAGAATAACATTCATATTTATTGTATTAATATGAGGAAGAAGTATTACAATTTCAATCTTTCATGGTCCCCTTCAATAGAGTTCAAAAAACAAGCCCCGTAATCAACACAACAAGAGTTGCAAGTATTTTTAGCTGTGCACTTCCAGAAGGAGGAAAAAAAAAAAAAAAAAAAAAACCCTTCTAGTCCTAAGAACATGTGAACACAAATGAGTTAAAAACAGATGACAAAAGGTGATAAAACAATCAGCGGTTATGTCATCCCATTTCTTCGGTCTCTAAAATTGATGACTTAACCAATCAAACAATCTCTCCCTTCAATTCAAATCCCATTTTCAGAAACTTCATAAATCAGAAAACCCAACAAAGGAAAAAGGAAACAAAAGAATTACTCAATTAATGACAGCTGCACAACAGATGCAAGTGCTGAAGAATGAAGACTTATACTTTCTCTTCTCTTGCCGTTTTGATGAAGTCTTTGAAGTTCGCTCTGTTGATGAATCTGAAATGTCCTGCTCCTCTGCCTTCTTTGCGCATGCGGCTACATGGGTATTCTGTTTCTGTGGTGTGAGCAAAACTTGTGTATCTTCTCCTTCTTTCAAGAAGCTCAAAAATGGAGACCTCAGCTTCTTCGAATCGCTTTTCTCCATCTTAACACATTTTTCTCCCGATTGCACTGGATCATTCTTAGGAGGGTTTTCATTGCTTTGTAAAGATCTTGTCACGGCCTTATCATGATAGAGCAATGGTGTTTGATCAGATTCATGAGTTCTTGAATCAAGTGGAAGATCAAAGTCAAAGCTTGGAGATTTTCTTCTCTCAATTACATGAGTGCTCGGATTCTGGTCAATAGTATCCGTACTACACCTTCCCATGATTTCTTGTTCTGATACCAACATTGAAGCCTCCTCAATAGGTTGTGTATCAGTTTCCAACATTGTTGGGCTCGAGGAATCAAAAGCTTTTGCATTCTTTTCTTCTGTTTCTTGACCAACTTTCTTTTCATTAAGATTGTCTGCTGCTTCATATACTGCATCTTTGATAACGGTTGATTCTGACAAAAACTTTTCTACTTCTTGAAATTGTCGGGTTTCAAAAGCTTTTGCCTGTTCTTCTGAAACGGAATTTGGGCGGGTGTCTATGGATGCAAGGTCATTGAGCTCATCAATTTTTGATATCTCAATCAACTTCTCACAAGATTTAGCTGGGTTAATATCAAGCCTCTCTTCACTTTGTGATTCACTTCCTAATTGTTTTGACTCTTCAGTGAGAACCACGCATTTGTCTCCAGACAAGAGAACTTCTTCTTGCAAGGTTTCTAAGGATGAAGAGGTCAGACCGGGTCCTGCTTGTGGATTCAGCTTGGTAGCCAAATCCGTATCACTTTTGTCTAATGTAATCTCAAAATCATTTACAACATCGTGTAATGACATTTCTTTCACATCCCATTTGCATTCTGAGTCCGAATTGACAATTTGATCGAATTGGTTGTCTATTTTGCTGTCCAGGACTTGATCTTTCTCCTCAGTTGTGCAAGTTGAACTTATCCTTTGGACTTGCTTATTTCCTTTTGACCCCTCAATTTGCTTATTTTGTTGCAATGGCAAGCCATGGTCTTCTTCTACAGATGGGGCAGCTTCAACACTAGGATTTTCAATTTGGGTTGGTTTTACATCTGTTGGTTCAAGTGGTTGAGGTTGGTTTGATTCAGATTCTGCGTCCCATGTTGAGGGTGACCCTTTTTCCTCTGCCACAATTTTTAGCTAAATCAATTTCTCCATTCTAAGATTGATTATCCCAATGTTACTTATTTTGTTGGATCATCTCTACAGATACTAATGAATATAGCACTCAATGAGAATCGTGTAAAAACACACAATTCCAGGTAAAAAGGGAATGCTACTTCACACAGTAAATAGTAAAGCTAAGTGTTTTGCGGAAATTAAAAATCTTTGTATGACGTCAGATAATGAAAAGTCAGCCAGAAAATTTCTATTTAATAACAATTTGTCTTCTAAGCCATTGAAACTCATTCTGAGCACTTTGATCAACCAAGTTCTTTACTAAAGATTGTGTGCAAACCTTGTTTGACCGATGACTGTGCTTGACCTTGCTCATCAATTGCTTCTGATGGATTGTTATCAATATATGGTTGTTCTTTCAAATCTGCATCAACTGATCGTACTGGAGGCTCTGATGATTGATCCGTAAGGACTACCGCAGTTTCATTTTGCACAATGGAAGAAGCAAACAGCCATAGAAACAAAAGATGAAAAACTTATTAATCAAGTTCCCAATTCAAAGATTAATGAGATAACAGCGTATTCTATAACTTGCCTTCAACTTCAAAGTCTGCTGTTCCTGTTTCATTGGAAGAAGCCAACCCTTCAACTTTTTCATGAAAATCTGTGTCATCAGATGAAGCAACTATATGATTTCCTCCATTTACATCATCTACTTTAAGCACTTCGCCCACCGGTTTTTGCTCAGCTTCAACTGGTGCATTATTTTCTACTGCAGTATCAAAGAACTGTTACACATGAATTGAGAAAGAGAAAATACTCAAAAATTAGGAGAATACCATGTAAACTGGAAACGTTGTTGTTACCCATCTCACTTCCCATGTTCAAATCTCCCCAAATCCTGCAAGAATATAAGACTTGCAACTTACAATTGCCCTGACAGTATTCCTCAAAATTCTAGTAGAAAAATGAATCAGAGAAAAGTTAATAATGAAAGGAAAAGGCTACAAAGGCTAAGAAACTTCATACCATAATGATGACCCTATTCACATGCAAATTGGCATTAGCATAAACAGGACAGCCTTCTTTCTGTGAGACTTGCCAGAGTGTTAATACTTGATTAAGTCTGCTGCTAATTGACCTCTGCGGCTTTGTGTTTGCTTAAAGCATAAGCCTTATTTTTGGGTCATGGTCAGCTAAGGAGGAGGATGAGATGAATCACCCAAAAGAAATAATAAAAAAAAGTGGGAACACTTTATTTTTTGACGAGGGTATTATGCTATGATGAAATTCTATACTGTCACGCGGGGACATATGGTTTAAACTGGATTAATAAGTTGAGTATTTGTGTGACTTAACATGGTTGGTGTGGCCAATCTATGGCCTGTTTGTATAATTGTGTTTTATAGGATTCCAAAACCTACCATAATTTTCGAGATGTCCCACCCTCCCTTTCTTAGGTCGGCCATGAGATTAGGGTGTATGGGTTGTGCTAAATTCCCTTGACAAAGGATGCCCTAGGTTATAAAATGTTTTCTCTTTAGATAAAATTCATCAATCTCTGGGTTTATTGGTAAAAATATAGAAACTAACATAATCCTGCACTCTAATAATAGAGTCTAATTAATTAGGCATAAAAAGGGGATTGACAAAGAGAGGATTTATCGCCAAATTACTTGATTAAAGCCTAAATTTCGTGGATAGGGAATAATGGTACATGATATGGGGTCGAACATGTGGGTCTCTTGTTCCAAATATTTTTGATGTTGAGCTGGATAGTTCTTTTTTTTTTTTTTCCTCACTATCGGTATAGAGTTATATTTTAATTAATCCGATATATCTATAGGATCCCTATTTACGTGACGGTTCTTTTAGTATAATTTTTTCTATTTCTAATTTCAAATTCAAGATTTTATTAAAATATTTAACATTCCATCCTATATCACATCCTATTATGCCAACTATCCTTTCACGTTAAAGGCTCATAGTGATGGAGGGTGGAAAAGAGTAGGTGTTTAATAATGCTAGCCTCATCATGTCTATGCATTTTCTTTGGAACTCTCTACCTTTGTACATGCTCAAAAGGTTCGAGTACTTGGACCCTCAACCCCATCCTTTTCTCTCATTTTGAAGGGGTTGAAAGAAAAGAGTTGGTGGAGATCCAACAAACACCCACTTTTCAGATAAGAATGTATAGCTAGTGAAATGATTATGCCAGATTGCATCCATTCGGGAACACTTCTTTAATTGAACCCTAATCTTCAATTAATCCAAATATTATAGTTTAACAGGAAAGATTAGATCTACAAAATCTCTGACCGACATATTGTGAAGACAGATAAGCAATGAGTTTGAACCTCACTAGAAGGATTAGCTTTGCAAATCATACACAAATTTTATCTGGTTGGAAGTGCATAAATCATCTTTGGCATCATAGTTCACAAGTAATGACACGACAGTGGGTCTAATAGATAAAAATATTGATTTTTTTAATCAAATCTCATATTTAAAATTTGAAAATAAAAAAACTACGTTAGGAGGGATTTCTCCTAAATTGGGACTAACAACAATCAAAATAGATTAATCGTAATATGATTCTATACAGTTATATCCAAAAAAAAAAAATTGATAGTTCACAGGTTAGTTTTCCTTTCGGTGCTTATACAAACAAGTGTCATGTTCATGGAATGCAACTTCTCTTTATAAAGAAGGGCACAATTTTGAATGATAAATTTATTCTTTTATGGCAATCAACCAATTTTATTTTAAATGACCGTTTTATCATCAATACTCCTAAATTAAGAAAAATTTTAAGGTAATTAAGTAAATAAAAATATTTTAAAATAAAATTCACATTTTTGTTGTTGTTGTTATAAGTATGGAAATTCAGTTGAACTCCATATCTTAATTTCTAATTTTAAATATAGAACTTATTTGTAAATAAACTCTACAGTTTAATTATTTTAAATGAACTGAATCTATTTTTTATTTGATTTCTAGCGGGCCAAGGATCTTATCATGGGGCCATGATAATTCAACTACAAATATAAAGCCTAAGTATCTTCACCGCAATGACGTGTAATATTTCAAGTTCGAGTTTTGAGAATGAAAAAAATAAATATTAAGAGAATATGCTCCTAATTGAGTTTCATTTATTCAAATCAGATTAGTCAGATTTACGAATACTGAGACAAGTTAAAAAAAAAACCAAATATCTTCTTTTGCTTTTTGAGCAATGCCATGGTTATTATTTATTTTTTTTGTTATACAAAAATTCGAATCTGGAATTATCATGATAGGGGAAGGGGGTTGTGATCGCTAAACTGTCATCATAGGGACTTAACACTATGGTTATACTAATAAGTTATAATTCAATTGATATCATCCTCTTTCTTCTTATAAAAAGTCTTGAATTCAAGTCCCTTTATGTATCTAAAAAAAAATTAGATCAATACTTGTTGGCGTAAATAGGATAGGCACTTTCGTTACTTAACCAGGTCGGGAGTTCAATTGTTCCTGGGTATGGAAAAAACAATGTCAGGAGACCCGCTCTCACAAAGTGGGTCCTGTAACGATCGATCCAGATTAATCGGGATAAATCTATGGATATTTGCTGATGGTCGAGATATCAAAAAAATAATAATAATACCGCCTTGGTTGCTAGGGTCACCTAGCTTTGGGACCAATGGCCTTTGTATACTCTGACGCAAATAAGAGCAAGTATAGGTGGACGGACTAACAGCACAAATGTCACGTAGCCCATTACCTAAGGCCCCATGCTTCGCGAATTGGTCTGTAAATAGACACCAAAATTAGCCCACACCGCGAGATACGTGAATACGGGTACAATGACCCATATAGGGGCTTTGGTACACAAAATATACATGTTTTAGATAACTCACAGAATGAAATAATATAAAGCATATAGTATGTTCCATCATTTAAATTTTTAAATATTACCATGGAACCCAACAATCTGTAAATTTAGTGATAGAGGACCAAACTTTTTTTTTTGGTACCTTGAATTTGGTCCACCGCCAAGTATCCGGAGTTTCATTTCGATTAATTTGATTCGAGCCGCTATCAAATCTCATTAGGGAGGGGGCTCTCCCAACGTGATTTTTGTTATTTTTAAGAAAGCTCAAACTCGAGTGCTTGGTTAAGAGGTCACAATATCCTTCCTACTAAACTCTCTCTAAAATATCAAGTTCCAGTTTTAAAAATGAAAAAATATGTTCTAGAAGAGCAAACTCCTAAATTGAATCCTATAATTGTTCAAAATGAATTAATCAGCCGAAGAGTAGATAAATATATATATATATATAAACCCTATACATAGAGTTTTATTGGATCCAATTTAGAGGATCTCTCATAACATAATTTTTTTTTTTAATTTTTAAGTTTCGAACGTGATGTTTGATTAAGAGATATAATACTTTTACTGACTAAACCAATTATCCGTTGGTATATATATTTATACCTATATATAAATTTATGTATGTGTGTATATGGGTATATATTTTAGAATACATAAAGATCAACATTAGAGTTTCCTTGAAAGATGCTTGGGTTCCACCCAGCAATTCCCCGATGAGTAAACAAGGTTTGAGGGAATGACCGGGTCAAACGTGTCGTCCAAGGTTAAATGCAACCGTGCATGAGTAATTAAACCTGAAAATTCAATGGACAAGATAAGTTTTGTTTACCGCGATCTTTCCGCTTCAGAATTTGCTTCCCGTTTTACACGTCAAAGGAAATGAAGCCTTTGAAGATTAATGAGAATTTTAACATTTTTATAAAAATTGTAGTTTCCGATGGTGTTGCAGTCGCAAGGAATCAGCACAAAATTTAAAAGTCAAAGACGCGGTTCAAAATCATAACTACTTGATTTGAATAAATCATATTCCTTAATTTTTTTGAGTTAGGTAAAAGACCATCATGGGGTGGGGGGTCGCTGTTTAATAAAACATACAAGGACTTGGTTAATTGGTTTGCGCTATAGTATTGGATGACAATTGAAATCAAATACTAGGTTTTTTTTTTTTTTTTTTTTTTTTTTTTCTTTTTTTTTTTCTTTTTTCTTGCACTTGTAAATTTAGAATCAGGGTTGGCCAATGTATGGTTCGGCCAATGCTTATATGTGCAAATGTGTCACTTCCATGGCTATTTTTTGTTATAAATTATTGATTAAATTCGATTCGACTTACATTGATTTTTAAGAAATAAAAATCTTTTGACGCCTATTTTTGTAATAGATAAAACTCGAATATGAGATTTTATTTAAGGGTGTTAATATTCGGCCACTGAATTAATTAACCGTAGATGTCATTTTGATGGCCACGTTGGCGTACATATCTTATACAAAGTCTTTTAAATGGCCAAAATTTATTCTGATTTAATCGGATAGCTACAATTTTTGTAGTAATGAAAATTCCATGAAAAGGGTCAAATCATAGATGACCTAACCACCATGACGTAAACTTGCCTCCACTTTGTAAACGAGGCTGAGTTTTAGGAGGTGAAATAACAAATTTTTGAGAAAGGTCAAACTAATATAAGGAAAAGAGAGAGTAAGAATAGGACTAGGAAATTCCAAAACGTGACGAAGGGGTGTTGTTTGGATATTCAAAACAATTTGGAGCTATGTTTGTTAGGATATTTCTCATGTTGGTATAACATGAACAACGTCAATTCACACCCTTCATCAGATTTCCATGTAATTTCATATGTTGTTGCCTCCGGACAATCTTTCTTGAAATTTCCAACACAAAGCTATTGTACATATAACATTTAAAAAATGTTTCAAAATATTTACGAAATGAAATGAGAAAATACTAATTTTGAAAAATTTCCGTATATCATAGCTAGAAGATTAGGTGTAATTTTTTAGTAAAAAATTATTAAAATGATATTGATTTTTTCTTAAAGAAATTTTAATATATATTTATAAATTTAATATTACATAAGCTGAAGTTTTAAGCATCTCACCCTGTCCAAAGTTTAGTCTATGACAAACTCACATGAGTATATTAGAATACATAAAGATCAACACTAGAGTTTCCTTGAAATATGCTTGGGTTTCCACCCGACAATTCCACAAGGAGTAAACAAAGTCTGAGGCAATGACCGGGTCAAACGTGTCGTCCAAGCTTAAGTGCAACCATGCATGAGTAATCGAACCTGCAAATTCAATCAAGATAAGTTTTGTTTACCAGCATTTTTCCACATTAGAATTTGCTTCCCGTTTTAGACGTGAAAAGGAAATGAAGCTCTTGAAGATTAATGAAAATTTTAATATTTTTATAAATAAAACTATAACTTTATTCTGGAGAATATCATTTTACGTGGAATGAGAGAAAGATTCAAACTTATAATCACAAATCAATAGAGAAATTTTTAATTCTACTGAATCCAAAGGCTCTTCCTATTTTCTGGATTGTTAATCTAAATAGTAACATTTTTTTTTTAATTTATATATATTATTATTAAGTCATTTAATCCTAAAATATATCAACCATGTTAGAAATGCTCTGGAATAACTAATTATAGTCTAATAACTAAATGTTTTATATTGGGCTATTAATTTTCTTGCTTCAAATTTAAAAATATCATGATCCACAGAAATTGCAAAATTGATCAGATCTTTGTATTTGGAGGGGTCAGAGATGATTGAGAATGTAACGGTGTTACAAAGAATCAGCACAAAATTTAATAGTCGAAAACGCGGTATAATCATAACTACTTGATTTGAATAAAATATCATGATCTATAGAAATTGTGAAATTTATCGAGTTTATGTATTTTGTGGGTCACAGATGATTGAGAATATAGTTTCTAATGGTCTTGCAAAGAATCAGCACAAAATTTAATAGTCGAAAATGCGGTATAGTCATAACTACTTGATTTGAATAACATATCATGGTTTATAGAAATTGTAAAATTTATCGAGTCCATGTATTTGGTGGGTCACGGAGGATTGAGAATATAGTTTCTAATGGTGTTGCACAGCACAAAATTTAAAAGTCGAAGACGGGTTCGTAGTCAACTACTTGATTTGAATAAATCATATTCTTTAATTAATTTAAATTAGCTAAAAGACCATCATGCCGGGGGGGCTGTTTAATAAAACATACAAGGACTTGGTTAATTGGTTTCCTACTTGTTTGATGAGATAATAACATAGTATTACATAATAATTGAAAATATCAAATACTAGGTTCTTCCCTGCACTTGTAAATTGTGTCAAAGGATTGACATTGACCGGTGGGTTAAAAATTTGGTGGCTGTTGTTGCTGCTGTTGGTGGGCCAAGGTGTCATTTTTCATGGCAATCGGATGCTGGTGGACAAATCTTGTTCACACTAAGTACTTTGAATTGGCCAAAAATTTTATTCTGATTTCATCCGATATATACTAATTTTGTAGTTATGAAAATACCATGAAAAGGGGACACATCATGGATGACCTAGCCACCATGACGTAACGTTGCCTGCGCTTTGTAGTTCACAATGTGCACAATGTGCAGGCAACACCCCTAACCACCATGACCTAACATTGCCTGCGTTTCGGAAAAGAGGGTAAGAGTAGTCCTAGGAATTCCAAAACGTGACGAAGGGCGTTGCTCCCAAATACATCAACAAGTCAAATTTTCAATTTTCGTTATTTATTATTCATACTTATTATAAAGGAAGTCTGAAATTTGAAAGTTTATCGATAAAAATTTAAATTTAAAATCTTTTAATTTGAACTCCAGAAGAACAGGTGTAATCATATCATAAACCCTTCTTTCAAATTTTAAATTTGATGGATGTTCCAAAACAATTTGGAGCTACGGTAGTTTGGATATTTCCCATGTTGGCAAAACATGAACAGCGTCAGTTTCACACCCTCTCACCCGATAAATAAATGTTGTATCGTTGGAGAAAAGGATAAAATTAAATTTGGTATGTGGGATAGGTGTGGTCATTTAATGAGCCGGACAGAACCAGCCTCGATCTTAGCGCTCATAGGTAGATTCCCGTTTATCATAAGCCTCGTGGGGGGCCATGGCCCCACCAAGAGACAACGTGGCTCCGCCCCTGCTTCACAACCCCACAAAAGAATTTCTGAATCTGCCTTTATAAAAATTTTCAATTAGAGCATATAAATAGTTTCCAAGGTTGTACGTATTCTAAAAAAAATTTGAGTAGGAACCCACCGTAACCGACTAAATCTATCGGTACCTTAAAACACGTACGGTGTTTCCTCTTGAAGGTGGATTAGATTTCAGATATATGATTTGTTAACTCGAATGTGATAGTTTAATCACACGACAATTTTGATCGATAAAATTTATAAACAATTGTTAGAGAGTGTTTTTATAAGAAAAATTTCGATGTTTAAATTAGAAAATGATTCTTAAAAAAAATAAAACTTATTGATACTGAAAGAGAAAGAAAATCAGAGAGCTCTGTCTGCTTTGTGTTTTGTATTGATTCAAAAGGCTTACCTTGGCGATAGACCCATTACAGTTTATATAAATTTTTTTTGTGAAAGTCGTGTGCATGCAGAATAGTAAAACTCTAATTTTTTTATGAGAGTATTATGAGATTTCTGAGAATCAGATTGTATGATTCTCTAAAATTATAAAATCTTATTCGTTTAAAAAGTTTAAATCGTCATAGAGATTTTTTTTTTATCGGTTATAATTTTAGACTTTTTTTTTTATTATTTACATAACATTCTCTTCATTTTTTTAAGAAAATAAATATTGTTTTAGTAGATTGGGTAGTTTATATCGGTGCTCAGGAGGTCTAGCAATCAATGGTTGAGATGCCAAATAATTGATTATCGAGAGATAGAGATGATCCATAAGCACCAAGAGGATCTGGTTCGTGAATCCGGCTTCCTCTGAGCCCTACATGATTCAGGCTGCGTACCATAATTTCCTGCACAACACAGAGCTCTATTAGATTATTTTGCTCTTCTTTGACTTATTAGGCTGACAATTGCCGGCAAAAATTTTTCAATCAAATTCGCCAAAGCTGCATATTAACCCCATCCTATAGTTTACCGTTTATTAAATTAGAGATTTTTAATTTTAAAATTATATAACAAAAATTATTTTTATATAATTATTAAATAAATCAAAATTATTAATAGTATCGACACCTCTTGACATGTCACTGTCCGACTACGTTGCCGGTGCAGTCGGCATGATTTGTTTGCAACCTAAAGACGTTATGTGTAATGGATAATAATTTCGGCGAGGAAGTCTATCATCACAATGCTTTAGCTCAAAGATTCCACAGCAGAGTGAGAATGGAGTGTGAAGCTCAAAGGAGGTATTTGAGCGAGGCTTTTCAGTTCACGTGGTGACCCCTCTTCATAGGTAATGCACTAGCTCGACCCCAAGAGATTAGTTATGTTGCATGAAAATGGAAATAAAAACGGAATATGAAAACAAATATCAAATGATATAACAAAATGATTTTTATAAGAATACAAAAAATAAAAATGCGGACAAATATGTAAATATAAAAAATATAAGGATTTTTATATAAATATTAATTATTTTATGAAAATAATAGAATAATCATATTTTATAACAAAAATCTAAAATGATCGAATATATAATTATTAATTATAAAACAATTAATATAAAAAATAATTTTAAATAAATAAATAAATAATTTATTAAATACGAAAAAATATATAATTATAGAAAATATAAGGATTTTTACGTAAATATAAATAATTTAGTTTGTTGAAACGTGTTCCCACGTCAGAATTTGCTTCACGTTTTACACGTCAAAGGAAATGACTAACGTTTTCCCACATCAGAATTGGAAATGACTAACGTTTTCCCACATCAGAATTTGCTTCACGTTTTACACGTCAAAGGCAATGAAGTTCTTGAAGATTAATGAAAATTTTAATATTTTTATAAATAAAAATATAACTTTATACCCGAGAATATTATTTTAGGAGTAATGAAATAAAGATTTAAACTTATAATCACAAATCAATAGAGAAATTTTTAATTCTACCGAGTCCAAAGCCTCTTTATACTTTCTCCATTGTTAATCTAAAAAATAAAAATTTTTAAATTTACATATATTATTATTATTAAGTCATTTAATTCTAAAATTTATCAATCAAGCTAGAAATGCACTCGAATAACTAATTATATTCTAATAACTAAATGTTTTATATTGGGTTATAATAGTCTAGAAATGCTCTCATTTTCATAAATATATGTATTTTCGTGGTTTTACGACCCTTATATAACCAAGAATTAAAAAAAAAAAAATCTTACTTCAAATTTAAAAATATGATGGTCCACGGAAATTGCAAAACTCATCATGTCTATGTATTTGGTGAGTCACGGATGATAGAGAATGTAGTTTCAGTGGTGTTGATAAAAATCAGCACAAAATTTAAAAGTCGAAGATGGGGTTCAAAATCATAACTACTTGATTTGAATGAATCAAATTCTTTAATTTATTTAAGTTAGCTAAAAAGACCATCGTGTGGGGGGCTATTTCATAAAATATACAAGCACTTGGTTAATTGGTTTTCTACTCGTTTGATAATATAAAAACATAATATTTGATAATAATCGAGAAAAAAAATTTTTTTTGGTGCACTTGTAAATTTAGAGTTAGGGTTGGCCAATGTTGGGTTCTGGCTTTTTATATATATATATATATATATATATATATATATATATATAAGATTTAAATTTGATTGAATCCTTAAGAGTGTAAATTTTTTGATATTTTGTTTGAGATTTTTTTTTAAAGGAAATCAATATTCAGTCACCGAAACAACTAACCTTTGATGTCATATTTATGGGTACGTTGATGTACAAATTTTGCTCGCACAAAATCCTTTAAATGGCTAAAATTTTTTCTGATTTCATCCGATAGCTACTATTTTCGTAGTTATGAAAATTTCATGAAACGAGACACATCATAGATGACCTAACCGCCATGACGTTGCATTGCCGGGACTTTGCAAACGTGGCTCGTCTTCAAAAGGAGTTTCAGGGGGTCAAATAACAAATATTTGGTAAAGGTCTGGAAAAAAAGGTTAAGGGTAGTACTGGGAATTCCAATTACGTGATCAAGTCAAATTTTAAATTTTAAATTTTAATTATTTATTATTTATTCTTATTATAAAGAAAGTCACTATACTTACTAGACTAGAGACCGCAGGTAGCCCTGGAATCCACGTGTTATATTCTCCTTCTTCTCAGATATATCATTTATTAAAGAAAATATTCGGGAATGAAAATTAAATTCAAAACCTTGTAATTTGAACTCGAGAACAGGTGGAATCATAATCCCTCCTTCAAATTTTTAAATTTTACGGATGGATGTCCAAAACAATTCGGAGCTACGTTGGTTAGGATATTTCCTATGTTGGAATAACATGAACAACGTCAGTTCACACCCTTTTATCACATTCCCATGTAATTTCATATGTTGTTGCCCAGCTCACACCCTCTTATCACATTCCCATGTAATTTCACATGCTGCCTTCAGATGAATCTTTCTTGAAATTCCAATACAAAGGTATTGTACATACGATGGACCTATCTTTTTATTTATGTTTAAAGACCATGATGCCCTACTTGGGGTAAAAGACGAAAAAAGAAAAAGATACCAATGTACCCCATCCGGGTGGATTTCTCTGTAAGATCGAGGCCGACTGCCATTCTCATATATATATATATATATATATATATTTTTTTTTTTTAAATCTATGTTTCAGTAGATATTAGTTTTGCATATTATTTTACTTTATCTATTTGTTATTTAGTTATTTTATATACTCTCTGCAGCTATTCTTCAAGCAATCGACATGCCTCGCCCCATCCCATCCCCACCAAAAAATTTCTGAATCTGCTCTGATAAAAATATTAGAGCATTTAAATAGTACCTAAGGTTATACGTATTAAAAAAAAAAAAAATTTGCGAGTAGGAACGTCAGACAGACTTAATCTTTCAGAACTTCAAAACGCGTACAGCGTTTCCTACGCAACACACAGCCCAAGTAGATTATTTTGCTCTTCTTTTGACTTATTAAGCCGACAATTGCCAGAAAAAACATTTTATAATCAAATCGACCAAAACTGCTTATTAATCCCATCACATAGTTTACCATTTATTTAATGAGAGATTTTGAAATTTAAAATTGCACAGTAAAAATTATTATTATTTTTTAATACAATCATTAAATAAATCAGAATTATCAATAATATTTAAATCACTTAATGCCGGTACAGTATTTTATCGACACATTTATTTGTCGGTGTTGTTGGTATTATTTATTTAGAACCAAAGGACGTAGTGTGTAATGGCTAATAATTTCGGCAAGGAAGTCTATCATCACAATGCTTAATCCCTAAGGTTTTACATCAGAGTAATAGGGTGGAGTGTGAAACTTAGAAGGAGATATTTGAACAAGAGATCGCAGCTTTTCTCTTCACGTGGCGACCCTCCATGTAGGTAATGCGCTGAGGTCTTAACAAAATTGGCACCAAGAGATTAGCCGTAATTTTTTAATAAAAATTTATTAATATGATATTGATTTTTTCTTAGAGAAATTTTTATTTTTATTTATACATTTATTTATTTTATTTTTTTTGGAGATTGATATTGTACATAAGCTGAAGTTTTAAGCATCTCACCGTGTCAAAAGTTGAGTTTATGACAAACTCACGTAAGTAGTGTTTGAAGAATCTTGATTTTTCTTAAAAAAATTTAATAAAAAATATAAAATTTTATAATTAAAATTAGTTTATTCTAAAAATTTTATTAATATTGCACCGATAATTTGTGTATTGAAAAAGCTTGCATAATCTCAATCGAGTCTAACCGAACTTTTCTAATTACTACCCATAATTTATTAATTTATAATTATTAAGAACTAGATGAAGAATCTTTAAGAAAGTAAATTATCTTACATCATATTTTAGGCATGCTTGAGGACATATTCCTAAACCTCCTTTGCTCTAAAGCAATAAAGCATTCATTAATTTGTAACATATTTATGTCACATATTTATATAGAAAAATCTTGTTTTTAATGAATTATAACTCAACTGACACTATTTATTTCCCTTTTAAAATCTTGAATATGAGTTTCTCTTATATATATATATATATATATAAAATTTTATTTTTCATATAAAATGGTCTTAGTAATATTATTAAAGAATTATAAAAATAACATCAAATTTGGATTTAAATAATGTTACTGAGACCAAATGAATTAATATCAAAATTTAATGTGACAATACAGAGTCAACATATTTAATCTAATCTAAATTAAATATTTATTATATTAGATTAAATTATACTAATAATTTAATTAAAAAACAATCAAAATATGTTAATTTGAATTATCACGTAAAATTTATTTCTTTTAGTTCTTCGTATATGCGGTGCACATGACGATTATAATAAAGCAATTTATTTCTTTTAGTTCTTCGTATATGTGGGGGCCACTTTCATTCCGATGGATGCCCAATACAGAAGAAAGCGCCAAGAGGCCGACAGGGCTACGACGATTCGTTGAACCGTGTTGTCGCGTTCTTTGACCAGTCAGACTTAATTTTGGATAATGGTACCAAAAATTAAAAAAAAATAAATAAATAAATGCCTCCAAGGAGATTCGAAGCGAAGCCTCCAAGCAATATGCTTGCAAGTGTGTTTGTCTTACCTGTCTCCAAAGTTTTCTACACGATGAT
This sequence comes from Dillenia suffruticosa, assembly GCA_033439265.1. Taxonomy (NCBI): domain Eukaryota; kingdom Viridiplantae; phylum Streptophyta; class Magnoliopsida; order Dilleniales; family Dilleniaceae; genus Dillenia; species Dillenia suffruticosa. The sequence continues at coordinate 18,123,974 of JAVTVX010000001.1, forward strand.
GATTACAGGAACTCCCGAACAAATTTCTAAAAAATCTCACGCGGCCCAAACTTTTTAGCTTTATATAAACATGGGAGTGTGGTCCTATGATCCATCAGATCTCAAATTTGCCTTTGTTTTAGTTACAAAAGAAAAAACCATTTTCGTTACAGCATTCCACGTAATCCCATTTCTTCAAAAATATATCCACATCGTCCTTTGTTCGAAATCATCTCTGCATTGTAACAATACTCGTCGAAAGCATTTCCAGCATGTTCCTTGCAAACATGTTAATAGAGGACTTGCTTCGCATGCCCACAAACCCAAGCAAATCCAAAAAGAGATGGCAATCCTCCTTCTGCACAATCTACTATTCTCGAGCATTTATAACCATTGCACAGAAAAGTAAGATTACCAAAATCACACCTACTCCATCCTTCACTGTTCTTGACATTGAACCAAGAAGCTACTCTTCCATAATTGATCAAGAGACCCTCATTAAACTCGTGAACGACAAAAATGTAGATCGGCTTCTCCAACTAGGAGGAGTCGAAGGGGTTACTTCTGCTCTTGAAAGTCATTCAGAAAATGGCATAAAGGGCGATGATGAAGACGTGGCCCGTAGGCAAGAGGCCTTTGGTTCAAACACTTACAAACAGCCTCCAACTAAGAGTTTCTTTCATTTTGTGGTGGAAGCTCTCAAAGATTTTACCATCCTGATCCTCTTAGCCTGCGCTGTGCTCTCTCTTGGTTTTGGCATCAAACAACATGGGTTGAAGGAAGGCTGGTATGATGGTGGAAGTATAACTCTGGCTGTTTTTATTGTCATAGCCTTCTCTGCTATCAGCAACTTTAAGCAAAACAGGCAGTTTGAGAAGTTGTCCAAGGTAAGCAACAATATCCAAGTTGATGTTTTGAGGAATGGAAGGCGGCAACAGATTTCTATCTTTGAGGTTGTTGTTGGAGATGTCGTGTGCATGAATATTGGTGACCAAGTTCCTGCTGACGGGTTGTTCTTAAACGGCCATTCCTTACAAGTTGATGAATCAAGCATGACAGGGGAGAGTGATCATGTCGATATCAACCACAGCAAGAACCCTTTTCTCGTTTCTGGAACCAAGGTGGCTGATGGGTATGGTAAAATGCTTGTCACCTCCGTTGGCATGAACACAACATGGGGCGAGATGATGAGCACTATAAGCCGTGATTCTGATGAAACAACTCCCTTACAAGCTCGCTTGAACAAGCTCACCTCATCCATAGGCAAGGTTGGTTTACTGGTAGCCTTCCTGGTACTTGTTGTGTTGCTTGTTCGGTACTTCACTGGGAACACAGAAGATGAGAATGGAAATCCAGAGTTCAATGGAAGCAAAACAAAGGTTGATGATGTGCTCAATGCTATTATTGGAATCATTGCTGATGCAGTGACTATAGTAGTTGTTGCTATTCCAGAAGGCTTGCCATTGGCTGTCACACTTACTCTTGCCTACTCAATGAAGAGAATGATGGCTGATCAGGCTATGGTTCGAAAACTGTCTGCTTGTGAGACAATGGGCTCTGCCACCACAATCTGCACCGATAAAACAGGCACGCTCACATTGAACCAGATGAAGGTGACAAAGGTTTGGCTTGGTCGGAGTTCTATTGAAGAGGGTGACTACTGTTCAATAGCATCAAATGTTCTTCAATCAATCCAGCAAGGAGTGTCTCTAAACACTACTGGCAGTGTCTACAAAGCAGCAGCTGGTTCCGAATTTGAGTTCACGGGAAGTCCTACTGAAAAGGCGATTCTTTCATGGGCGGTCACGGAGTTGAAAATGGACATGGAGAAAATGAAGCAGAGTTTTACAATTCTCCATGTTGAAGCCTTCAATTCGGAGAAAAAAAGAAGCGGAGTCATGATGAGAGCAAATAGTGACAACATGATCCACGTACACTGGAAAGGTGCTGCTGAGATGATACTAGCAATGTGTTCGCATTACTGTGATCTTTCTGGTACAATCAGAGCTCTGGATGCTGAAGAAAAGACGAAGTTTGAACAGATAATTGAAGGAATGGCAGCTAGCAGCCTTCGATGCATTGCATTTGCTCATAAGCAAATTCCAGAAGAAGAAGATGAGGATGGGGAAGTTCCAAGAAAGATGATCGTAAAGGGGTTGGTGTTATTAGGGATGGTGGGCATAAAAGACCCTTGCAGGAATGGGGTGAAAAAAGCCGTGGAGGACTGCCAATATGCTGGAGTGAACATCAAAATGATCACTGGTGACAATATTTACACTGCAAGGGCTATAGCTACAGAATGCGGAATTCTCAGGCCTGGTCAAGATATGGATGGAGCAGTGGTAGAGGGTGTGGAGTTCCGAAACTACACCCCCGAGGAGAGAATGCAGAAAGTCGACAAAATCTGCGTGATGGCAAGATCCTCTCCTTTTGACAAACTTCTGATGGTGCAGTGCTTGAAACAAAAAGGCCATGTTGTCGCGGTCACTGGTGATGGTACAAATGATGCTCCAGCATTAAAAGAAGCAGATATAGGACTCTCAATGGGCATTCAGGGAACTGAAGTGGCTAAGGAGAGCTCAGACATTGTCATCTTAGATGACAATTTTGCTTCTGTAGCAACAGTTTTGAGGTGGGGAAGATGTGTCTACACCAACATCCAGAAATTCATCCAGTTCCAGCTCACAGTCAATGTGGCCGCTCTTGCAATCAACTTTGTGGCAGCTATTTCAGCTGGAGAAGTCCCACTGACAGCAGTCCAGTTACTGTGGGTGAACCTCATTATGGACACGCTGGGTGCTCTCGCTCTAGCGACGGAGCAGCCAACCAAGGAGCTCATGGAGAAGCCACCTGTGGGCCGCACGGAGCCACTTATAACAAATGTCATGTGGAGGAACCTAATAGCTCAAGCTTTATATCAGATAGCTGTCCTCTTGACCCTACAGTTCAAAGGCGAATCAATCTTCAGTGTGACCAAGCAGGTAAATGAAACTTTGCTCTTCAACACTTTTGTCCTTTGCCAAGTTTTCAATGAATTCAATGCAAGGAAGCTTGAGAAGAGGAACGTCTTCAAAGGGATAGTCAAAAACAAATTATTCTTGGCGATCATCGGATTTACCATCATTCTTCAAGCAGTGATGGTAGAGTTTCTCAAGAAATTTGCAGACACGGAGAGGTTGAGTTGGGGAGAGTGGGGCGCATGCATTGGCATTGCTGCTGTATCTTGGCCACTCGGTTGGATCATCAAATGCATACCTGTTCCAGAGAAACCATTTCTTGATAACATCAACTGGAAGAGGTTGAAGTTCATACGGAACTAAGCAATTTCTCAAATTCTGAAAAAAAGAATGCAATTTAGGACTAGTGGAGAATTCTTTCATTCATAAGAAAAATGATGTAAATCAGCTGTAGGATACAAGCAAGTACTATCTTTATTACATGTAATTAAGGGATGTATAGCACATGCTGAAATTAAATTGATTTGTCACCTTTGTAGCCTCGAACTGGGATTTTCCTTATAATTGCTTTGAGTGTTTCTATGCAACAAATTTGCACATATTTGTCAATCTTGTCTTTCTACACGAAATAACGAAGCAGAGGATGCAAAAAAGAAACAGGTAACCAATGGGGCCAAAGAGGAACATGTAATGATGAAAGCAAGTAGTGAGGAGACACTATGACTATTCTTTAATTTTTTCATACCTTGTTCTTTCTTGATTTAAAGATTTCTATAACTTTCACCAAGTCACTTCCTGTCATGCTTCTAACATGCCCAACACTGAGAGGTCATTGCCTTCACTTCACTTAGCATTCATATTCCATTACCATATTTGCTAACCAATTTGCTAGCATTTCATATTAAGGTACTGATTTTATCATCAATCATAAATCGAAAGACAATATCATGATTTAGAGATTAAGGCTGATGAAATCTGAATTCCAAACACTAGCTGTCACATTCTAAGGAAACAAGAAACTAGGATACTTATACAGATACAGGCCAGTGTCTATCTTATTGATGCTATAAAGCATAGCACAGGAAAGCCCCTGAAAGTCGGAAGCTGGAAGACATGTGTAAGGATTTTAACAAAATCACCCAGTTGGTTAAGCCTATAATTGAAGCTTTTGTAAAAGTGTCTTGCACTCATCAGTCTAGGAGAGGATACTTGAAAGCACTCCCAGATATTATACGTATCATATTTTTCTCTAGAAAATCCTTTGTCAACATACACCAAATTTCTCAAATTCCTAGGACTGGTTCTTGATAACCCTTACTACATGAATAAACAAAAAGTTCAACTTAAAGGAGATCCAAACTATTCCAGAAGAACAAGATCTGAAGTATTTGTAACACTCGTACACTCGCGAAACCCTGCAATTGAAATTATCACTTGATCCTATGAAATATTTTCAATGGGTAGGGTAAAGAAACTTGCAAGCAATTCACAAATTCAAAGAAAAGATCAAATCTAAACATCGAGATTTAAACTAAACTAAATTTTCAATTCCTAGTAACAAAACAAATGTTCCCACATATGATCGAGATATAGGTGCTAACCAGAATTAATTAACAACCTACAAAATCAATTAAAGGTAAAGTTTTTGCTGATAATTTTGAAATTCCATCATACATAACAGCTGCAAAGAAGATAAAAGGCGGAATCAAAACAATGTTCAATTTACAGATTACGTTCTCAATCAACAACATTCAAAATTCAGTTGCCATCATAAGTCATCTACTTAGTGCATAAAACCGAAAGCCAGAGAGAGAGAGAGAGAGATAGATTACTGTTGTAGTACCTTTTGTGCAATTTTGTTGGCCCCAGACACTGCTTGGTTTCTTTTCTATACCCCACAAGGAATGAAAGGAAAGGCTTGATTAACAAGGAAAGGCTTGTAAAGAATTGGGAGTGGGACAGGGCTGCAAACTGGTTGGGTTGGGCCGGGCCTAAGGGAAAAATTTTTTAGCTTGACGCCGAAGCCTAGCCCAATGGAACTCATAATAATACAAAACAATGGACTCAGATTCCTTTTGGGTAGAACTTAAATTTGTTCAGGTTCATTTTATAGTCCAATTCTAGTTCTGATTCTGTCAATTTTGGTAGGGATGCAGGGTACTGCTCCCTCTAAATTAAAAAAAAAATGATATTAAGTGTGAAATTATTTAATGGCCTTCAAATTTTTAAAAATTCTTTTTTATTTCTCAAAAATTATAACATTTGTCCTCTTATACTTCATTTTCTTGATAGAAATTTCTAATTTCATTCCTACTTCTGGAAAAAATGGTACTGTTGCTTAAGAGGAGAAATAGCTTATTCAGTGCAGTTCGTTTTCAGGCCGTTCCGGATTAGCCGGGTGATAAGGCTTAAATAAGTGTAATATTTGCGATTGATTTTGTATTATTTTTGAATAAATATTACACTAATATTTACGTTTTGTGACATTTGATTTAGGAGGAGACTTATTTTGGAAAATGAAGAAAAATGAGCTAAATTGGAGCAATTTTGTAAAATATGGAAGATTGGACAGCAATGCTCTTTCATTAGCACGTGGGCACGTGGATTTCAAGAGGCAAGCAAGAGGTTTTGAAGATTTACTGCAGTAAAAATTTCCTTTCCCAATTACACATTCAAAAGGAAATTGGAGTGGATTTGGAATATTGAAGATATTGAAGAATTTTATTCCATTCCTAATATTTAGGAAAAGAAATTTTTAAAGATGTAAATTTGTTAGATATTATGTTTTAGGAATTTTACTTTTTACTTTTTACTTTCTTTTTATTTGGTAGTTATTAGGGTTAGAAATATTTACTTTTTACAAATAGGAAAAATCCTATGTTCTTTAGGGTTTTCTACTCATATATATATAGGAGTATTTCATACCTTGGGGAAAGAACCTTGGAGGAGGCAGCCGGGCAGCCCCTTGGGGGCAGCACTATTCACGTCTACAGTAGCAGCCTTCAGTCGGGAGAAAAACTCTTTGTTCTTTTCTTCATTTCTTAGAATCAATATTCATTTTTTATGAGTTTTCTTTTTATTATACTTTGTTTTTAATTTATTTTTCTAGTCAAAGGATTATTGAAACTTTGATGAATAATGATTGTGAGATCTAAATGATCTTATTTGCTTGATATTTGTGGGTATTTATTTAATCTCTATACTTAGTGTTTATGATTGTTTTGGGATTGTTAAATAGAGACCTATGTTTAATAGCCCTAGAATAGTCTACTACCATTTAAAAATAGCAAGGTTTGTGTGTTTTTAATGGAGTGGTAATTGACATAATTTTATGGCCTCGCAAGCGGTAGGATTTATGTCAAGAGATTAGGTAATCTAATTTAAATAAATTCATGTTGGAATTTACTGATTAGAATTGGGTCTCTCTAGATCTTAATGCTGTCGGAACATTAAATCCAACGAGGGTCTCTTGGGTTGTCTTTCGATTAGGGAAGTAATTAACGATGGTATCTTGATTACCGAAAAAGTACGGAGAGATTGGTCGCTTCGTGGTACTTAGCGGCTATAACCAATTTATTCGTATAATATCGAGTAATTTTTGTATCGATGATCAATCAAACACATCAAGGCGGAAATAACTCCTTTGGCTAGGTTTTCTCTTAATTGATAACTTTTCCTTTAATTGATATTTTCTCATCATTTTATTGTAGTTAATTTTCATTAATTTGTTTGCTTAGTTATTTTAGATTATTTCATCAAAACCCCCCCATATTTTCATTTTCCTTGAAAGAGATAAATCCGCCGTTCCCTGTGGATTCGACCCTGCTCACCCTAGACTTGTCTTTAGTGAAGTAGGTAATTTTATTTTTGGTTGTTTGACGACACACCAAATTTTGGCGCCGTTGCCGGGGAACGGTGTTAAGTGATTTATTTCTTTTAAGTTTTGTTTCCTTTTTATTTTTGAGACTAATATTTGCAGTGAATTTATTGAAAGTTTGTCAACGACATTGAAGAGAAGGATTTTAATCATTCGGACATGGCCAGTCAAAAGACTTTAAGGGAGTTGTTATTTCCTGATTTTAATGAACATGCTTTTTGCAGTGATTTTTTTAATATTGAGACTCCCCATCAATTTGGAATATGGCAAGATGTTCCAACAAGGGTCAATGAGGTGAGTAGTTCTTCTCTTGAACATAAAATAGATTCCCTAATTTCTATTGTGGAAAGATTTGTTGTAGGACAAATCCAACAAGTGAAAGCATGTGGTATTTGCTCGAACATGGGGCATCCAACCGATAAGTGTCCCATTCTTTATGATGATCCATATTCGAACCCCTACAACCAAGGATGGTTGGATCAACCAAACTTCAGTTATGGAAATTGGCCACAAGAGTTCCAACAACAACCACAATACCGACCACAATTTCAATCTCAGCAACTCTCTTCAAATCAAGGTACGTTTTTAGAAGAAATTGTTAAAAGTTTGGCTAACAGCACTCAATTGTTTCAACAGGAAACCCAACGGTTACAACAGGAAAATCAACGATTTCAACTAGAGACAAGAATCAGCATCCAAAACTTGGAAAATCAGGTGTCGCAACTGGCAACGACCATAAGTCGAATGGAGAAAAATAATGGGAAGCTAACCTCTCAAGTAGAGATCGACCTGGAAAAAAATGTGAGTGTTATGGTGGTCAAGAATGAAGGGAAACTGCAGGACAACTCATCGACAACTGAAGGAGATAAAGAGGCCGAACAAACCAAAGTATCAATATTAAATGAATCGGCCACGAAGGTAAGTGAGTAACCGAACAACTCAAATTTGAAACTAACTATCTCTCCTTATTTTCCTGGTAGGTTGGCATATTCCGAGGAACAAGATGATGAGAAGGAGATGGATTTCATTGTTCATGACTCTTTTGTGCAAAATAAATTGAATTTTGTGATTGAAGAGAATTTTACAAATAATTTTGCACAATGGGATAAATTTTTTCAAGACAAACTCTCATATCGAAAACAATTTATGGTAGGCCAAAAAGTCATTTATTTCAACTCAAGATTGAAATTCATGCCAGGCAAGTTAAAGTCAAAATGGACCGGACCGATATTTGAGCGAGGTTGAAAAGAGAAGATCATGTCGAGCCAAAGACATGAAACAAAGGCGCTTATTGGGAGGCAACCCAATACTTTTTTTATGTTTATTTTTATTTTTATTTTTATTTTTATTTTTGTTTATTTATTCTCATTTATGTTGATTTGATTTAGTCTTGATCCTTGATTTAGGTTTATAAAAAAAAAAAAAAAAAAAAAATTTCAGAAGCGGTCGTAGAATATGGCGTGCCCACGCCCTAACTCCTACCCACATCTGCCCATATCACTCCCACTGACAGACGTACTCCCACGATAGGACGTGACCACGCTCTACGATCCGTCCACGTCTGGCCCTTCGACCATTAGATAGACAGAATCTCACTTCATTTAGGGCGTGCCCACGCCCTAAAATCAACCCACTTCTGTAAAAAAAAAAAAAGAAAAAAAAAAAAAAAAAAAAAAGAGAGAGAGAGATAGAAACAAATTTCACTTCTATTTTAACACTTGCATTTTATTTTTTTTTAGGGTTTCTCTCTCTATCTTGAAGCCTCAATAATGGAACGAAATGCTTGATCATTACGGTGTGCCCACGTCATAGCTTTTTCTCGAGTTCGTTGGAATTGTTTCTCCATTCTCCACTCTACCCTAGGGGAGTATTGTTCTCACCTTTCTCTTTTATTTCTTCGTTATTTGTTATTTGTTATTTGTTTTTTTTATTTTATTTGATTTATTTATACATTTTTTTTTATTTTTTATCTCTCTTAACTTGAGCATACATTGAGGACAATGTATGATTTAGGTGTGGGGGGATGTTAGGTGTTTTTTTCTTTGTTTTGGTTTTTGACATTATATTTATTTTTTTTATTAGTTAAAATTTTTTTTCTTCAAAAAAAAAAAAAAAAAAATTCCGAGCTTTCTTTGTTGATGTATGCTATTTGGTTTGCTAGAGATATATGAAAAATGGCTTGTATCAATGGCTTTTGTGTTTGAAATGACTTCTCATGTCTTTAATAGTTTTCTTTGAATGATGAACATATAAGATTTGACAAAAACCCTACTTAAAAAGTGAGGTTTTGAGCCATAAACAAGCAAATTCATTCTTTGTGCTCGAGATTATTTTTCTTGATGAGTGATTATCACACTTGGATTGCACATTCTAGAACTTGCATTGTTATACATTTCGAGACCACATATAGGATTTTATACATTGAAATGATAAAGGCACTTAGGTTTTACCCATTTTTGGCTTTCTTAAAATCTATACCCTGATTTCATAAACCCTTAGTTACCCAATTTGAGCCTTTACCCTTTTTCTTCTTTAAAACCCACTCAATACAACACCTAACCTTTGATTTTAGCCTTCGTTTCAAACCCTAGTACCAAAGATATATATATTTAATTGCATGATTTTGGTTTTATATTCGCCTCAATACGAAGATGATGATTGGAATTTTGATGTTGACATTTTCATGAAGATGATATATGTTCGAAAAAAAAAAGCAAGAAAAAAAAAGAAAATGCTGAAAAAAAAAAAAGAAAAAAAAAGAAAAAAAAAGTGGTTGTGAAAAAGAAGTGTTGTATTTTGATTGAAAATTCATTTACACTTCAGTCATAGAAAATTGAGAAAGCATTTGATATTCTTGTATGATTGTTTGCTATTGTCTATTCATTTGAAGAGCAAGAAGTCAATTTTGTTTGTTATTTGTTGAGGCAAAGATCGATCAATGTTATAAAAAATTGTGTGGTTAGTTATATATGACCTTTGGTACGTTTTTAACCCTTGATATTCCCTTTTATCCTACCCTCAACCCTAGCCACGTTACAACCAAATGAAAGACCTTTAGATTGATGCATGAAATTCTAATTTTTAAGTGGTGGAGATTTGATATATTTACAAGCATATGGTAATGTCAATTCCAATGTGTTGATTTGAGTGTTGTTGAAATATTCTTCACCCTTTCGAGTGCATTAGAGTGATCCCTTGGAGAGGATTGTCGAATCTTGCTGTTTTGATTTCATAAGTGACTGTTGGGATATGTAGAGATTGTTTTAGTGCAGAATGCTGTGAAATACTTGTTGTTTCGATTGTATTTTTGGTTTGACTTTTATAGTAATTATGAACTTGGACGCTTGGAAGAAAAAAATAGGTTAGATAGTTTTAATTTTATTTTAGTTAGAGATACTTGAGAACAAGTATCATCTAGGTGTGGGGGAATTTGATAAAGCTTAAATAAGTGTAATATTTGCGATTGATTTTGTATTATTTTTGAATAAATATTACACTAATATTTACGTTTTGTGACATTTGATTTAGGAGGAGATTTATTTTGGAAAATGAAGAAAAATGAGCTAAATTGGAGCAATTTTGTAAAGTATGGAAGATTGGACAGCAATGCTCTTTCATTAGCACGTGGGCACGTGGATTTCAAGAGGCAAGCAAGAGGTTTTGAAGATTTACTGCAGTAAAAATTTCCTTTCCCAATTACACATTCAAAAGGAAATTGGAGTGGATTTGGAATATTGAAGATATTGAAGAATTTTATTCCATTCCTAATATTTAGGAAAAGAAATTTTTAAAGATGTAAATTTGTTAGATATTATGTTTTAGGAATTTTACTTTTTACTTTTTACTTTCTTTTTATTTGGTAGTTATTAGGGTTAGAAATATTTACTTTTTACAAATAGGAAAAATCCTATGTTCTTTAGGGTTTTCTACCCCTATATATATAGGAGTATTTCATACCTTGGGGAAAGAACCTTGGAGGAGGCAGCCGGGCAGCCCCTTGGGGGCAGCACTATTCACGTCTACAGTAGCAGCCTTCAGCCGGGAGAAAAACTCTTTGTTCTTTTCTTCATTTCTTAGAATCAATATTCATTTTTTATGAGTTTTCTTTTTATTATGCTTTGTTTTTAATTTATTTTTCTAGTCAAAAGATTATTGAAGCTTTGATGAATAATGATTGTGAGATCTAAATGATCTTATTTGCTTGATATTTGTGGGTATTTATTTAATCTCTATACTTAGTGTTTATGATTGTTTTGGGATTGATAAATAGAGGCCTATGTTTAATAGCCCTAGAATAGTCTACTACCATTTAAAAATAGCAAGGTTTGTGTGTTTTTAATGGAGTGGTAATTGACATAATTTTATGGCCTCGCAAGCGGTAGGATTTATGTCAAGAGATTAGGTAATCTAATTTAAATAAATTCATGTTGGAATTTACTGATTAGAATTGGGTCTCTCTAGATCTTAATGCTGTCGGAACATTAAATCCAACGAGGGTCTCTTGGGTTGTCTTTCGATTAGGGAAGTAATTAACGATGGTATCTTGATTACCGAAAAAGTACGGAGAGATTGGTCGCTTCGTGGTACTTAGCGGCTATAACCAATTTATTCGTATAATATCGAGTAATTTTTGTATCGATGATCAATCAAACACATCAAGGCGGAAATAACTCCTTTGGCTAGGTTTTCTCTTAATTGATAACTTTTCCTTTAATTGATATTTTCTCATCATTTTATTGTAGTTAATTTTCATTAATTTGTTTGCTTAGTTATTTTAGATTATTTCATCAAAACCCCCCATATTTTCATTTTCCTTGAAAGAGATAAATCCGCCGTTCCCTGTGGATTCGACCCTGCTCACCCTAGACTTGTCTTTAGTGAAGTAGGTAATTTTATTTTTGGTTGTTTGACGACACACTACCGGGTAACCCTAATACCGATCGGTCAAGACAAAAAAAGGGTGAATGAGTAAACTGCTTTTTATAGTAAAGAATAGGATAGAAGAACCTTATAAACTTTGCTTCATTGTTTCCATGCCCATTTTCAACTCGGTGACTGCCCATGAAAGAATTGCCTTTTCAGAATGACTTCGCGTGGAACTCAGATTCTGAACCAGCTGCTGCCTTGTAGACACTGCCGGTAGTGTTTAGAGCCGTTGCTGGATTGATTGAAGAACATTTGGTCCTATTGAACAGTAATCACTCTCTTCAATAGAACTCTGACCTAGCCCAACCTTTGTCACCTTCATCTGCTTCAATGCGAGTGTGCCCGTTTTATCGGAACAGATTGTGGTGGCAGAGCCCATTGTCTCACAAGCAGATAGTTTTCCAACCATAGCCTGATCAGCCATCATTCTCTTCATTGAGTAGGCAAGAGTTAGTGTGACAGCCAATGGCCAGCCTTCTGGAATAGCAACAACTACTATAGTCACTGCATCAGAAATGATTCCAATAACAGCATTGAGCACATCATCAACCTTTGTTTTGCTTCCATTGAACTCTGGATTTCCATTCTCATCTTCTGTGTTCCCAGTGAAGTATTGAACAAGTAACACAAGTACCAGGAAGGCTACCACTGAACCAACCTTGCCTACGGATGAGGTGAGCTTGTTCAAGCGAGCTTGTAAGGGAGTTGTTTCATCAGAATCACGGCTTACAGTGCTCATCATCTCGCCCCATGTTGTGCTCATGCCAACGAAGGTGACAAGCATTTTAGCATACCCATCAGCCACCTTGGTTCCAGAAACGAGAAAAGGGTTCTTGCTGTGGTTGATTTCGACATGATCGCGCTCCCCTGTCATGCTTGATTCATTAACTTGCAAGGAATGGCCGTTAAAGAATAACCCGTCAGCAGGAACTTGGTCACCAATTTTCAAGCACACGGCATCTACAACAACCTCAAAGATAGAAATCTGTTGCCGCCTTCCATTCCTCACAACATCAACTTGGATATTGTTGCTTACCTTGGACAACGTCTCAAACTGCCTGTTTTGCTTAAAGTTGCTGATAGCAGAGAAGGCTATGACAATAGGAACAGCCAGAGTTATACTTCCACCATCAGACCAGCCTTCCTTCAACCCATGCTGTTTGGTGCCAAAACCAAGAGAGAGCACAGCGCAGGCTAAAAGGATCAGGATGGTCAAATCTTTTAGAGCTTCCACCACAAAGTGAAAGAAACTCTTGGTTGGAGGCTGCTTGTAAGTGTTTGAACCGAAGGCCTCTTGCCTAGGTGCCACGTCTTCATCATAGCCCTCTATGCCACTTTCTGAATGACTTTCAAGAGCAGAAGTAATCCCTTTGACTCCTCCTAGTTGGAGAAGCCGATCTGCATTTTTGTCCTTCACGAGTCTAACGAGGGTCTCTTGATCAATTCTGGAGGAGTAGCTTCTTGGTTCGACGTTAAGAACAGCGAAGGATGGAGTCGGAGAGATTTTGGTAATTGGTAATCTTACTTTTCTGGGCAATGGTTATAAATGCTCGAGAATTGTAGATTGTGCGGAAGGAGGATTTCCATCTCTTTTTTTTGGATTTGCTAAGGTTTGTGGGCATGTGAAGCAAGTCCTCTATTGACATGTTGGCGAGGAACATGCTGGAAATGCTTTCGACAAGCATTGTTACAATGCACAGATAATTTCAAACAAAGGACGATGTGGATAGATTTTTGAAGAAATGGGATTACCTGGAATGCTGTAACGAAAAGGGTTTTTTCTTTTGTGACTAAAACAAGGGCAGCTTTGATCTGATGGATCCCAGGACTACACTCCGATGTTTATATAAGCTAAAAAAGTTGAACCGCGGAAGTTTCTGGAAACTTGTTCTGGGAGGCTTCGCTTCGAACCTCCTCGACGGCGTTTTTTTTTTTTTTGGTACCATTGTCCAAAATTAAGTCTGCCTGGTCAAAGATCGCGGCAACGCGGTTCCACCAATGGTACCCTTCTGGCCTCTTGGTGCATTCTTCCATAATGGGGCATCCATTGGAATGATCTAATATTTCAAAATAATTTGTATTAATACAAAAGAACAGAGAAGCTAAAGAAAAAGCGGGAAAAATAATTTGCATTTTTTTCTTTTTTAATAGGTTTCACAAGAACCCCATCTATAGGGTAATTACAAGAATTATACAACTTAATTTCTTGTTGCTCAAAATTACAACGTCTTGATTTTTAAAATGATTACTTTATGCTCAATAAATATTCTATATATTTCCCCTCAAATTCAAATTCAAGTGGAACCGGGGCAATCATCGAGATGCAATTTGAGCGAAGAGATAAACGCATTGATTCATCAGAGCAGAGAACGTTAAACCGGAGAGAAACCATTACTAATATGTTCAGCGATGAAGCACTTAATCACTACAAGAAAATAGGATATCAGCGAAAAATTACTGACAAAAAAAAAATCCATCATAAATAGTCACGGAATTGCGACGGATTAACATCAGACGGAATATTGAGAGATTAGTGACGGATTGGCCACGGAAATTAACTAGGAAATATTTCTGTCGCTAATTTGTTACTATAGTGGTCTAGAGTAAAAAAAAATTATAAATCTATCAGCGTCGGATTAGCGACAGAAAATATCCATCACTAATCTGTCGGTGTAGTGGTGAAGAGTAAAAAGAAAAAAAATATATGTATAGCTATTAGCGACGGATTAGTGACGGATATTTTAGCGATAGATTACTGACGGAAATTTTAGCAACGGATATTTTTCTATTTTTTATTTTTTTTTATTTTTCATTTTATAATTATTTTTATTTTTTCTTTTATTTATTTTATTATTTATTTTATTATTCTATTTTATGGGTAAATCAAAAAAATAATTTGTTATTCTATTTTAATTAATCAAAAAAATATTTTATTTCTTTATTTAGTGCAAATTTAATCAATTTCGAATTTAATTAGTTAGAAAAATTCAATAAGAATATTCAATGAAAAAATTACCCAAGGTAAAGGGAAAAAAAAAGAGATGAGAGTGAGATTAAAAAAAATTGTGAGAGTAAGATACTTTTTTTTTAGAAAAAAGTGAGAGTGAGATTAATATTAAAAAAAGTGAGATTTAGATAATAAATAAAAAAAAAGAAGATACTACAGAGTAGATTGTGACACAGTGGTTGGATAACTCATAATCCATTTTGAAGACGTAGGATCGATTTCGGGGGAGACACTTTTCGTAAAAAAATGTTGGGCGCATGGGTGGGAGCGCATGTGGACGCATGAGGTCTTCAAGAATTAGCAACGGATTAGCGACGGAATTTTTCCATCGTTAATAGTCTCCAAGAATCAGTAATGGATTAATAATGAAATTTTTAGGAAAAATTCCTCCGTCGTTGATACTTTTACATATCAACGACGGAAATTTTTCGTTGATAATCTATCGTTAATATTTAGCGACGGATATATTCTATTGGTAATATTTAGCAGGGTAGTTTTCGATGACGGAAAATTTCCACCACTAATACTTTTTAACGATAGAATTTTTACTATTAGTGATGAAATCTTACTATTAGCGACGAATATTCCGTCGCTGATACTTGT
This sequence comes from Dillenia suffruticosa, assembly GCA_033439265.1. Taxonomy (NCBI): domain Eukaryota; kingdom Viridiplantae; phylum Streptophyta; class Magnoliopsida; order Dilleniales; family Dilleniaceae; genus Dillenia; species Dillenia suffruticosa. The sequence continues at coordinate 18,139,323 of JAVTVX010000001.1, forward strand.
TTTCTAGTAGTGAATTAGTTTACTGGAATTACCATTCTTATAGGGACACTCAAGTGATAAAAAACTTTTACTTAATTGTCTTTTCCAAGATGATAATCTACTGTTTGGAATTTTGTAAGTACGTGTATTTCATAATTACTGTGTAACAAAAAAAAGGTTTGCTGGGTTGCCAAAGTACTTAATCTGGTTGAGACCCAACAGAAATAAGGAAATGGTTCAAAATTTGACTGAAAGGTGTTTTAAGAAAATATCATATCTTTGTTTCGAAAAATAAAACTACATATGTAAAATTGTCACACTTAAGAGGAGAAAAAACAATACTGTCATCTGATCAAATGGATTAAATATTATGTGACAATCCATATTAATATGTGTCTATAAACTTTAATTGAATAATTATATATTTTTACTAATTCAAGTAAATATTAATTTAAAAAATTAAACAAAATATATTGATATAAACTATTGAATAAGATTTGATCAATTGTTTAGTCTATGATAACCCTGACTCAAAATAAAATTTCTTGAGAAAAAGAAATCCAAGGATATGCTAAAAGAAGCGCTGGTGGTTGGATGGCTGATGGCATTATCTGCATGAGGCGCTGCACTTTGTGACTTTATAAGAAGCCACTTGCATATCCAACTTGAAACTCCCAGCAAGCTCCCAAAAAAAAAATCTCTCTCATCAACCACGTACTCGCCATGCAAACCACCAAAAAACCTTATAAACCCCCACCCCACCACCGATCCGCCACCATCACCACCATTCTAGCTAAATTAAATCAAACCAAGACCAACAATGGCAAAGCTCTCGATCTTAGCCACTACTTTTGCGCTCCTCTTCGTTCTGACCACAGCCTCCATCTACCGGACCACCATAACTACCACAGAAATCTTGGACAATCCGAGCGAAAGCCAGTGCAGGCAGGAGGCCCAAAGGCAGAAGCTCAATGACTGCAGCATGTTCCTGAAGCAGTGCAGCCAGGTGGGGATGATTTTGGCGGAAAACCAAAAGACAGACTGTAGCCGACTGCTAGAAATGTGCTGCTCAGAAATGGAGCAGATGTCGGAGGGTTGCAGGTGCACGGGAGTCCGGATGGCCATGGAACGGATGCAAGGTCAAATGCGGGAGATGGAGAGGGAGCAGATGATGCAGACAGCGAGAAGCTTGCCCCGCCAATGCGAACTGCCACCTCACATGTGCGACTTCGGAAGAGTTTGGTTTTAGAGCGTGACACTAAAAAATATATATATATATATATATATATAACTGCGTGTCGTGTAATAAAGTAACCCCAACAAAACACCACGCCCCGGCCGGCACATGTTTGCCCGATAGGGTGTTTTCAGGGTGAGGTTTGCTTTCAAGCATAGCACACCATCGTGTGAATTATAATAACTTAACTTCATGGTTATTGAATTTACTTTAAATAACGAAGAAAAAAAATATTCCATATAGCAAGTCAAAGTATTACAAATATAATCTCTTTTGGGTTATAACAAAGGAAAAACAAAGAATAAAATATATGACAAATTTCACCACTGTACCGAGAGATAGTCTAATGGTCACAATCCCCCTCCCCAATCTTAAAATTCAGGATTCGAATCCTTGTGTAACAAAAAAAAGAAAAATTTCACCGGTAAAAATAAAATTTAAAATATTTTATTTTTCGGCCAAAGACAAATATCATTTTACTTAACTCTTGCTCATTGCTCGTTAAGTGGAATAATTTGGTAAAAATATATGCCACAAAATCTTTTAACATGTAATTGTTCACCTTATATGAGCCAAACCAACGTTGTTGAAGAAATACTAGGCCAGGAGCAGACTAGAAAAATGTCAATTAGTACTTAAAATATTTTATTAAATACAAAGTGAACAATTTTGTAAACAGCTTTAACTGATTTTTATTAAAAATTGCTTCTCTCAAGTAAAATGCATCTGATGTAAAGACCCAAAAAAAAAGCCCTCTTGTTTGTTTTGCCTACACTACAATAAACCTGAAATACGTCGCACCTGTCAATCTATGAGACGATGTCAGCAATGTTATGCCATCAAGTATAATTCTTATTTTTCAAGTCACCGTTATTTGACAAATACTTTGGATCTAATTAAATCCGAATTAAGTCAAATTAGATTTTTAAGTAACAATCCCACAATACGTAATATAATACAAGTATCAAAATTCTTAGCAAAGCTAATCCTTTTTAAGATAAAAGGGCAAAAAAAAAAAGATCACCTTTAAAACAATCCCACAACACGTAATATTATATAGCACAAGCACAATAATTTACAGGAGTACGCAGGGCAGCACCAATGGCGATTTTACTTTACAGGAAGAGGCCAGTTTTTTTGTCCCTCTACCAGTGCCTCATCAACTTTATTACACAGCTGGAGAGAGAGTTTGCCAAATTCACACCAACTAGACATTGGAGATATCGGGAGATAAATTCAGTGGTCCTTTCCTGCCACAGATGGTACATGCCTTTGCCTAGGCATAGCCAACCATTCTAAGCAGCAACAGCTTCTGTGACTTTTCCATTCCCGCTTGGAACCAAGCTGTCGTAGTACTCCACCAAGACTTTCCAGCCACCGGGGCACATGAATCCATCCGGAGGGCTCTCTTTGTTCCTAGCAAGTGTTCGCATCTGTCATGCCAACAAGAACTTGTTTAGATTGAAAGAATAAGATTCTATCAAAATTCTCAATCGAAACACTAGTAAAATTTCAAGATCGTACCGGTAGAATCAGAATTTAAATAATTATTGGGATACATTGGGGATTATCTTTCCCAAATCCTTTTTTATCATTCTGAAAACTTAAACTCGAAATCTTTAATTAAGAAAATAGAGTGTTATTGATCACTCAATACAAAAGAGTTTGGTACTCCCATATAATTTCATATGCCTTCAGATGAATCTTTCTTGAAATTTCCAATACCAAGGTCTCTGGGCATACGATGGACCAATCTTTTTATTTATGAATAAAGACCAACATGCCCTGCTTGGGATAAAAGACAAAAAGAAAAGAAAAAGAGATCGATGCACACCATCTGGGCGGATCTCTGTAAGGGCAAGGCCGACCGCCTCTCTCTATTTTTTTTTTTTAATATCTATATTAGTCAATATTTCAGTAGATATTAGTTTTGTAAATTATTTTATTTTATCGATATGTTACTTAATTATTTTATATACTCTCTGCAGCTATTCTTCGTAATCGACATGCCTCACCCCTTCCCACCAGGGGTGGAGTTGAAAATTTTTCTTGGAGGGCTCATAAAGTAATAATTAAAAAAAATTATAAAATAAAAATATATTAAAAATTCATATAATTTTAATTAAAAATATAAAAAATAAAATAAAATAAATAATTTATGAAAATTGTGTCCTACAATTTCATTGATTCAAATTTATTTATAAATGATTCTAAAACAAAAGTATTAACAATTTCTTTTTCAATATAAATAACTAAACTATTTATAAAATATTCATCTCCCATCTTGTTTCACAAATTTATTTTCAAAATCTTTATTGTTGAGAAAATTCATTCACTAATCATCGTTGAAATTGAAAAGTTAAAATAAAACGAATCAATCTATCAGTTAAATGATAAATTTTTAAGTTCTCAATTTCCACTAATTTATTGCATAACTCTAATAATTCTACAATAAGCATGCACACATGGCCGAGGAAAGAAGAGAAGGACAGTTGCTGTTTAATTTTTTTTAAAAAAATTATATTTATAATTCAAAAAATCATTTATTTTATTAAAAATTATTATTTTTATTCTTTGTAAAGTTATTCTAAATATATTTAATATTTTATTATTTATATAAATTTCTGGCTTTATTTATATCTTTTTTTTTTTTGGTTTGGAAGAGGGGCAAAAGGCCCAAAACAGAAGGGAAACACCAGCACAAAAATAACACTTATCTCCTTAAAGTAGCTAAGCTGCTTGCGTCTGCAAGCAGCAGCTGAAGGATGCTGACAGGGGGGGCATGCAAAACATGAAGACCAACGGGATGAGAGTGCCCAAGATTGGCAAGGTGGTCAGCACATTTGTTTCCTTCTCTGTACGTGTGAATCAAGGCGGGGGCTCCAATCTGGCTGATGAGAGTAGTGCATTCTTTAACTGTTGGAAAGAGAGGATTTTGATGGTGTACACCTTTGTTGAGAAGCATAATGAGACTTAGAGAATCAGATTCGATGATCAGACTCCTGATATTATGGCTGATAGCAAGCTTGAGACCTTCTCTGAGACTCCAAAATTCTGCCATTAAGCTGTCTGAAATGCCAATGTTGACTGTGAAGCCAATGATCCATTTACCTTCTGAATTTCTGATGATACCTCCTGCACTGGCTTTCTGAAAGTTGGAGGTGACTGAGCCATCGGTGTTAAGCTTGAACATATTTGTGGGAGGAGGGATCCATGAAACCAACTTGATTTGCTTAGGGAGGGTGGTGGAGATGGCCGCCAAAGTGCCAGTTATGTTATCAACAAGTCTTCTAATTGATGACACAGTGTGATGAGGATTGATAGGAGTTCGATCAAAGATGAAGTTACAGCGAGCTTTCCAGATGTACCAGATGGTTGCAAAGAAGGTCATTGTCCAGAGAGGTTGATTGTGAAGCTTGTTACAATTAAGGGACAACCAGTCCAAGGTGGAGGTAGAGGTGAAACTGAGAGTTTTCTGGTTGATGGGAGCAATCAAGGACCAGACTTCCTTGCTCCAGCGACAGTCTCTCGAAAGGTGGAGGGTTGTTTCCTCTGAACTTTTATAGATGGGGCACAGAGGATCAGAAGATAATCGTCTTCTGGTTCTCTCTCGATTGGTTAGAATTTTCTCTTTGCCAACAAGCCAGATGAAGATTTGATTCTTTCTGGGCAGGGGATTCTCCAAATCCATTTCCATGAGGGGTCTTGGTTTCTTTGATGAGAGTTGGTATTTTGGAGAAGGTAATAAGTTGAATTGACTGAGAAAGTGCCATCAGTGGTCTCCTTCCAATAGAAAGTGTCTTTGTAGAGGTTAGGGGGAGGGAGGATTGTTGCTCTGATCTCTTCTAATTTCTTATGGGGGAGGACTTTTCTGAGTTCTTCAAGATTCCAATTGTTATCATGCTGCAAGTAGTATTTAAGTTTGGTGTCATTGGGGATTTGGTCTTGCGGGATGAGGGCATATTGGGCTAATTTTTCTTTTCCTACCCAGAGATCATGCCAGAAGTTTATGTCTGAGCCGTCTCCTATTCTCCATTTGATGCCTTGAAGAAGATAAGCTTTGCTTTTGGTGATACCTCTCCAAACGTTAGAGCAGGCAGGCTTGAGTTTGTGCTGAAAGAACTTATCTTTCTGCAAATATTTGCTTCGAAGGACCTGACTCCAGAGAGCCTTATCATCTTGAGATATTTTCCTAGCTAGCTTAGAGAGCAGGGCAATATTGTTTCTTCTGCTGGTTCTCAATCCCAGGCCTCCATCAACTTTTGAATTGCAGGCCTGGTCCCAGTTGATAAGATGGATTTTTCTTCTACTAGGGAGGTCTCCCCACAGGAAACTTCTACTAAACTTATCCAGGAACTTGCAGGTACCTTCAGGCAGCCATGAAGATTGCATGGTGTGAGTTGGAATAGAAGAAATGATAGACTTGATAAGAGTGGCTCTGCCCGCTGTGTTCAGGGGATTCATCTTCCAATTGGCTAGTTTAGCTTGGACCTTATCTTCAAGATACTTGTAAGTGTTTCTGCCCACTCTGTTGTGAATAATGGGGACTTCAAGATAAGTTCCCAAGTTTTCAGTCACTCTGAAGTTGCTGCATTCTGCTAGGGATCTTTTCAGGGACCAGGAGGCCTTAGGGGAGATCCACAGCTTGGACTTAGAGGGATTTATAGAAAGCCCACTTGCCTCACTGAATTCTTGCAGGCAGCTGAGAACACTCTCCATGTTGTGGTGGTCAGCTTCAGCGAAGATCATAAGATCATCCACAAAAAAGAGGTGGGAGGTGGTAGGGCCTCTTCGGGCTGGCTTAACGGGCTTCCATTCTCCTTTTCTTACTCTATCTCTGATCATATAAGATAGTCTTTCCATGGTCATGATAAAAAGGTAGGGAGAAAGAGGATCACCTTGCCGTAGACCTTGACCATGTTTGATGGGAGGAAGAACTCCACCATTCCAAAGAATAGAGACTTCAGTGCTGGTTACAGAGTGCATAATAAGCTTGATCATACTAGGAGGGAAGTTGAAGTCTTGTAAGATCTGTCCCAGGAAACTCCAGTTGATGTTGTCGAAAGCTTTCTTGATGTCAATCTTCATCACCATTTTAGGTTTCTTACTTCTAGAGTTTCGAATGGAGTGAATGATTTCTTGCGTGAGAATGATGTTGTCCATAGTGCCTCTATTGGGAAGAAAGTTGCTTTGCTGAGGGCCTATGACAGATTGGAGGACTCCTCTCAGCCTTTCAACAATCACCTTCGCAAGGATCTTGTAGGAGGTATTTAGGAGGCTGATAGGCCTGAAGTCATGAGCACTTTCAGGCCTTCTCACTTTAGGAATGAGGACGATGTGGGCTTTTATGAATTCTGGATGGAAGAAACCATCTCTGAAAGCTTCTTTAATGAAAGTGAGTAAGCTGGACTTGACTGTATCCCATCTGTTTTGAAAGAAGAGGGGCTGAATGCCATCGGGGCCGAGAGCTTTGAGACCTTTCATAGCAAACACAACATATTTAATTTCCTCAATCGAGACATCTCTTGTAAGAAAATAGTGATCATCTTCTGAAATTCTGATCTGGTATCTATGGTATCTACTGTTGGGAGAGGAGACTTGCTTGCTCTTGAAGAGGTTGCTAAAGTAATCGATGACATGATTCTTCAGCTCATTCTGATCTTCACTCCAAGTTCCATTGATCTTAAGACTAGCTATTCTATTTGCATTCCTCCTTATCTTTGTAGTAGTGTGGAAGAACTTGGTGTTTCTGTTACCATAGCAGATCCAATTGATCCTAGATTTCTGATGCCAAAGCATTTCTTCTTGGTCCAAAGTTTGGTGATATTGAGAGAGGAGATCTTGCTCGAGGGACTGCAGAAAAGAGGAGTGCTTGTAGTGAATGGAGGATTGGATGCCTTTTAATCTAGCTTCAAGGATCCTTTTCCTTTGGAAGATATTCCCAAAGATGCTCTTATTCCAAGATTTCAACTCCTCTGCTGTGGCCCAGGTAGCTTGCAAGAGGGAATCAGTAGAGTTCCAAGCTTCATCAAAGACCTCATTGAAGTGGGGATGGGTAAGCCAAGCAGCTTGAAAACGGAAAGGTCTGTTATGATTGTCAGGAGGGTGCGTTAGATCAATCTGAAGCATGATTGGATTGTGATCTCCATGGGTTCTGGTAAGGGTAATGGCTTTCTTCTCCGGGAAGGACATATAGGCCTGATGGTTTGCCAAGATTCTATCCAGTCTTTCCTGGAGGATTATTTTGCCATTGGTTTTTCTAATCCAAGTAAATTTGGGACCTGCAGCATCGACGTCGCGGAGATTGCATTTGTCCCATTGCATCTTGAACCATTGAATTCTTTTGCGAGTTTTTACTTTGGAGTTACTAGTTTCATCTTCATTTGCAATATCGTTGAAATCTCCTAAGAAGAACCAAGGGAGATTCACATTGTTGGCATACCTTGCAGTGTTTTCCCAGAAGGCTTCCTTGCAGTTTCTATAGGGCTGAACATATGCTAGAGACAGGAGCTACCTTCTGCTGTCTTCCTCAACAATGCAGTGGATGGCTTGGTTAGTATATTCTTGAATGGTGATGTTGATCCTGCTTGCTCTCCAGCACAGCCACAGGCCGCCTTTTTGACCATTAGCCGGGACGATGAAGTCCTTGTCTTAACCTTGAGAATGTAAGAACTTGGGGAAGTCCGTTTTCTCTGTACGGGTTTCAACCAAGCAGATGATATCAGGTTTATGAATGCTGCATAACTCCTTACAGGCTCTCTTGAATTTGTTGTTCTCTATGCCGCAACAGTTCCACAATATTACTTTTGTATTCAATATAATTGTGGAGAAGAGAGGAATTCGGCTCGAAAGATTAAGCCTCATCCAACATATCTTCTGTTTGCTCATTGTCAGAGTCGGTCGCATTATCTTCCTCTTCGTAGAGAGCCATTTCATCATCACTTGTCTTGCTGGTTCCAGCTTCATCTGTTCTTTTTATGTCACCCGGGTCAAGGTACCACATTTCCTCATCTGCCATATTACTAGCACTGGTCTTTTTATTGGGAGATGGTGCAAGAGGAAGATGGGGATTATTCCTTTGAGGGCTTATAGTGTGATAGGTCTAGTTTTGTTGGACTGGATTGTTGAGATTGGGGCTATGGATATGCAATTGGGGTGGGCTTGCAGTTGGGTTCTCAGCCTAAATCGTAATGGTTTTCTCAGGATGGCTCACCTCTGTTCCCTTGTTGGAATTCCCCGGATTCCTTAATGTTTCAGAGCGTGAGTGCTGAATTGTCCCGCTTTTGACACCCTTTTGGACCTGAGTTCTGATTGGCGCATTGACTTCTCTTTTGTGGTTATCATCCTTTTGTCTTTTGATTGCAGTTTTGCCTTTGTCTTTTCCTGCATAAGCTCCTGACATTGTCTTGAGGACAACTAGGCTGTTGTCAACAGGAGCCATTTGATCAGTGGTTCCGTCTTCCCATGTAGCAAAGTCAACTACTAGGCTGCCAAATTTGTTGTTGTGCAGCTGAGTTTTTTGTTCTCTTCCCTTCCCATTGCCATTTTTGGTAAATCTTTGTCTCCTAGGGACCTGCATCCAAGGGCCCAAGCTTTCCTCCCTCTGACAGTCGCTGGAGTTTCTTTGAGCATCATTTTCCAGCATTTGAGATGAGTTTTCTGGGGTCGTAGATTCCATGCATGAGTCTTTGTTGTGCCCCACACGACCACATTTGAAACATATGGTGTGAAGGCCCTCATATTCAACCTGTTGCATTCTGTTCCTGATCTGAACTTTTGGAGTTAGGGGCTTGTTAAGATCGATTTCAACACACACTCTGGCGTACTTACCTCGCAGCGTGTTGGCTGTGTTGGAGTCTATTTTGATAGGTTTGCCTATGCTGCTTGCAATGTCGAAGAGAACAGCTTCATTAAAAAATTCTATAGGGAGGTGAGGTAGCCTAATCCAAACAGCTGCATGTTCGATTTTAGCATCTTTTGGGGTGAACCATGGACGCCATTTCCTTACCAGAAGATAATGGTCATGAACCATCCACGGGCCGCCGGTGAGAGCATGCAGCATGTCTTGTTTTAGAGAAAATTTTGCAATGAAGTAGCCCTCCCCCAGGTCTAGGAGATCTACCTGTCCTTCAGGTTTCCACAGATAGTTGATTTTGGTTTGCAGTAGGTGACAACCAATGTTCTTCCCCAATAATTTAATGACAAGTGCTTGCTTCCATGGTTGCCATAGTTCTTTAAGTTTATCATCTGCTATTGGAACTTTTGGGATGCTCTGATCTGTGTTTGTATCAACTACAGGGTCAGAGTTCAGGAGCTCTTCTTCTGTGTCTGAGGCTGCGTCAAAGGAGAGGTCTGCTTTGCTAAAGAATTGGTTTTTCCCCATGAGCATTTCTTTGAAAGAAGGCTTATGATGTTGCATAGCAATGTCTTGCAGGTTTTCTTCAAAGGTTCTGTTCTCGTTGGCCTTAATTTTCTTTGTGCTCATTTGCAAGGAGTCTTCTTCTTGAATGTCTAGTTCCCTAGTTGCCATTTGCAGCTCTGAAATTGAAAGGAAGCTGGTAGGGTCTCTCTCTCTCTCTCTCTCTCTCTCTCTCTCTCTCTATCCGCAGCATATCTACATCGACGTATGTATTACATGTGTATAAAGGCAGATTCTAGTTCTCAGGTTGACCCTTAGAACCAATTTAATGGTAGCTGCATGCCCAAGGCTATTTTAGGCTAAGACAGGTTCTACTTTTGGATCACAAAAGCAAATTGAGTCAATCGTGGCATCATCCTAACAAAGAGGATCAAGTTATTTGGAGTACTAGGCTTAAAATAAAATAAAAACTTCATTATTTTCTGATAAATAAATGTTGTGTCGTTGGAGAAAAGGATAAAATTAAATTTGGTATGTGGGATGGGTGTGGTCATTTAATGAGCTGGACAGATCCCAGCCTCGATCTTAGCGCTCATAGGTAGATTCCGTTTATCATAAGCCTCGTGGGGGGCCATGGCCCCACCAAGAGACAACGTGGCTCCGCCCCTGCTTCACAACCCCACAAAAGAATTTCTGAATCTGCCTTTATAAAAATTTTCAATTTGAGCATATAAATAATTTCCAAGGTTATACGTATTCTAAAAAAACATTTGAGTAGGAACCCACCGTAACCGACTAAATCCATCGGTACTTTAAAACACGTACTTTAATCGTAGATGTCATTTTTATATCAAAGTTGGCGTACACACCATCCGGGTGGATCTCCGTAAGGGCAAGGCCGACTGCCTCTCTCTATTTTTTTTAATATCTATATTAGTCAATATTTCAGTAGATATTAGTTTTGTAAATTATTTTATTTTATCTATATGTTATTTAATTATTTTATATACTCTCTGCAGCTATTCTTCAGGTTATCGACATGCCTTACCCCTTGGCCGTAGTTAGAAAATTTTTCTTGAAGGGGTCATAAAGTAATAATTAATAAAAATTATAAAATAAAAATATATTAAAAATTCATATAATTTTAATTAAAAATATAAAAAAATTAAATAAATAAATAAGGATTTTTATATAAATATTAATTATTTTATGAAAATAATAGAATTACCATATTTTATAACAAAAATCTAAAATGATCGAATATATAATTATTAATTATAAAACAATTAATATAAAAAATAATTTTAAATAAATAAATAAATAATTTATTAAATACGAAAAAATATATAATTATAGAAAATATAAGGATTTTTACGTAAATATAAATAATTTAGTTTGTTGAAACGTGTTCCCACGTCAGAATTTGCTTCACGTTTTACACGTCAAAGGAAATGACTAACGTTTTCCCACATCAGAATTGGAAATGACTAACGTTTTCCCACATCAGAATTTGCTTCACGTTTTACACGTCAAAGGCAATGAAGTTCTTGAAGATTAATGAAAATTTTAATATTTTTATAAATAAAAATATAACTTTATACCCGAGAATATTATTTTAGGAGTAATGAAATAAAGATTTAAACTTATAATCACAAATCAATAGAGAAATTTTTAATTCTACCGAGTCCAAAGCCTCTTTATACTTTCTCCATTGTTAATCTAAAAAATAAAAATTTTTAAATTTACATATATTATTATTATTAAGTCATTTAATTCTAAAATTTATCAATCAAGCTAGAAATGCACTCGAATAACTAATTATATTCTAATAACTAAATGTTTTATATTGAGTTATAATAGTCTAGAAATGCTCTCATTTTCATAAATATATGTATTTTCGTGGTTTTACGACCCTTATATAACCAAGAATTAAAAAAAAAAAAATCTTACTTCAAATTTAAAAATATGATGGTCCACGGAAATTGCAAAACTCATCATGTCTATGTATTTGGTGAGTCACGGATGATAGAGAATGTAGTTTCAGTGGTGTTGATAAAAATCAGCACAAAATTTAAAAGTCGAAGATGGGGTTCAAAATCATAACTACTTGATTTGAATGAATCAAATTCTTTAATTTATTTAAGTTAGCTAAAAAGACCATCGTGTGGGGGGCTATTTCATAAAATATACAAGCACTTGGTTAATTGGTTTTCTACTCGTTTGATAATATAAAAACATAATATTTGATAATAATCGAGAAAAAAAATTTTTTTTGGTGCACTTGTAAATTTAGAGTTAGGGTTGGCCAATGTTGGGTTCTGGCTTTTTATATATATATATATATATATATATATATATATAAGATTTAAATTTGATTGAATCCTTAAGAGTGTAAATTTTTTGATATTTTGTTTGAGATTTTTTTTAAAGGAAATCAATATTCAGTCACCGAAACAACTAACCTTTGATGTCATATTTATGGGTACGTTGATGTACAAATTTTGCTCGCACAAAATCCTTTAAATGGCTAAAATTTTTTCTGATTTCATCCGATAGCTACTATTTTCGTAGTTATGAAAATTTCATGAAACGAGACACATCATAGATGACCTAACCGCCATGACGTTGCATTGCCGGGACTTTGCAAACGTGGCTCGTCTTCAAAAGGAGTTTCAGGGGGTCAAATAACAAATATTTGGTAAAGGTCTGGAAAAAAAGGTTAAGGGTAGTACTGGGAATTCCAATTACGTGATCAAGTCAAATTTTAAATTTTAAATTTTAATTATTTATTATTTATTCTTATTATAAAGAAAGTCACTATACTTACTAGACTAGAGACCGCAGGTAGCCCTGGAATCCACGTGTTATATTCTCCTTCTTCTCAGATATATCATTTATTAAAGAAAATATTCGGGAATGAAAATTAAATTCAAAACCTTGTAATTTGAACTCGAGAACAGGTGGAATCATAATCCCTCCTTCAAATTTTTAAATTTTACGGATGGATGTCCAAAACAATTCGGAGCTACGTTGGTTAGGATATTTCCTATGTTGGAATAACATGAACAACGTCAGTTCACACCCTTTTATCACATTCCCATGTAATTTCATATGTTGTTGCCCAGCTCACACCCTCTTATCACATTCCCATGTAATTTCACATGCTGCCTTCAGATGAATCTTTCTTGAAATTCCAATACAAAGGTATTGTACATACGATGGACCTATCTTTTTATTTATGTTTAAAGACCATGATGCCCTACTTGGGGTAAAAGACGAAAAAAGAAAAAGATACCAATGTACCCCATCCGGGTGGATTTCTCTGTAAGATCGAGGCCGACTGCCATTCTCATATATATATATATATATATATATATTTTTTTTTTTTAAATCTATGTTTCAGTAGATATTAGTTTTGCATATTATTTTACTTTATCTATTTGTTATTTAGTTATTTTATATACTCTCTGCAGCTATTCTTCAAGCAATCGACATGCCTCGCCCCATCCCATCCCCACCAAAAAATTTCTGAATCTGCTCTGATAAAAATATTAGAGCATTTAAATAGTACCTAAGGTTATACGTATTAAAAAAAAAAAAAATTTGCGAGTAGGAACGTCAGACAGACTTAATCTTTCAGAACTTCAAAACGCGTACAGCGTTTCCTACGCAACACACAGCCCAAGTAGATTATTTTGCTCTTCTTTTGACTTATTAAGCCGACAATTGCCAGAAAAAACATTTTATAATCAAATCGACCAAAACTGCTTATTAATCCCATCACATAGTTTACCATTTATTTAATGAGAGATTTTGAAATTTAAAATTGCACAGTAAAAATTATTATTATTTTTTAATACAATCATTAAATAAATCAGAATTATCAATAATATTTAAATCACTTAATGCCGGTACAGTATTTTATCGACACATTTATTTGTCGGTGTTGTTGGTATTATTTATTTAGAACCAAAGGACGTAGTGTGTAATGGCTAATAATTTCGGCAAGGAAGTCTATCATCACAATGCTTAATCCCTAAGGTTTTACATCAGAGTAATAGGGTGGAGTGTGAAACTTAGAAGGAGATATTTGAACAAGAGATCGCAGCTTTTCTCTTCACGTGGCGACCCTCCATGTAGGTAATGCGCTGAGGTCTTAACAAAATTGGCACCAAGAGATTAGCCGTAATTTTTTAATAAAAATTTATTAATATGATATTGATTTTTTCTTAGAGAAATTTTTATTTTTATTTATACATTTATTTATTTTATTTTTTTTGGAGATTGATATTGTACATAAGCTGAAGTTTTAAGCATCTCACCGTGTCAAAAGTTGAGTTTATGACAAACTCACGTAAGTAGTGTTTGAAGAATCTTGATTTTTCTTAAAAAAATTTAATAAAAAATATAAAATTTTATAATTAAAATTAGTTTATTCTAAAAATTTTATTAATATTGCACCGATAATTTGTGTATTGAAAAAGCTTGCATAATCTCAATCGAGTCTAACCGAACTTTTCTAATTACTACCCATAATTTATTAATTTATAATTATTAAGAACTAGATGAAGAATCTTTAAGAAAGTAAATTATCTTACATCATATTTTAGGCATGCTTGAGGACATATTCCTAAACCTCCTTTGCTCTAAAGCAATAAAGCATTCATTAATTTGTAACATATTTATGTCACATATTTATATAGAAAAATCTTGTTTTTAATGAATTATAACTCAACTGACACTATTTATTTCCCTTTTAAAATCTTGAATATGAGTTTCTCTTATATATATATATATATATATATATAAAATTTTATTTTTCATATAAAATGGTCTTAGTAATATTATTAAAGAATTATAAAAATAACATCAAATTTGGATTTAAATAATGTTACTGAGACCAAATGAATTAATATCAAAATTTAATGTGACAATACAGAGTCAACATATTTAATCTAATCTAAATTAAATATTTATTATATTAGATTAAATTATACTAATAATTTAATTAAAAAACAATCAAAATATGTTAATTTGAATTATCACGTAAAATTTATTTCTTTTAGTTCTTCGTATATGCGGTGCACATGACGATTATAATAAAGCAATTTATTTCTTTTAGTTCTTCGTATATGTGGGGGCCACTTTCATTCCGATGGATGCCCAATACAGAAGAAAGCGCCAAGAGGCCGACAGGGCTACGACGATTCGTTGAACCGTGTTGTCGCGTTCTTTGACCAGTCAGACTTAATTTTGGATAATGGTACCAAAAATTAAAAAAAAATAAATAAATAAATGCCTCCAAGGAGATTCGAAGCGAAGCCTCCAAGCAATATGCTTGCAAGTGTGTTTGTCTTACCTGTCTCCAAAGTTTTCTACACGATGATGATTACAGGAACTCCCGAACAAATTTCTAAAAAATCTCACGCGGCCCAAACTTTTTAGCTTTATATAAACATGGGAGTGTGGTCCTATGATCCATCAGATCTCAAATTTGCCTTTGTTTTAGTTACAAAAGAAAAAACCATTTTCGTTACAGCATTCCACGTAATCCCATTTCTTCAAAAATATATCCACATCGTCCTTTGTTCGAAATCATCTCTGCATTGTAACAATACTCGTCGAAAGCATTTCCAGCATGTTCCTTGCAAACATGTTAATAGAGGACTTGCTTCGCATGCCCACAAACCCAAGCAAATCCAAAAAGAGATGGCAATCCTCCTTCTGCACAATCTACTATTCTCGAGCATTTATAACCATTGCACAGAAAAGTAAGATTACCAAAATCACACCTACTCCATCCTTCACTGTTCTTGACATTGAACCAAGAAGCTACTCTTCCATAATTGATCAAGAGACCCTCATTAAACTCGTGAACGACAAAAATGTAGATCGGCTTCTCCAACTAGGAGGAGTCGAAGGGGTTACTTCTGCTCTTGAAAGTCATTCAGAAAATGGCATAAAGGGCGATGATGAAGACGTGGCCCGTAGGCAAGAGGCCTTTGGTTCAAACACTTACAAACAGCCTCCAACTAAGAGTTTCTTTCATTTTGTGGTGGAAGCTCTCAAAGATTTTACCATCCTGATCCTCTTAGCCTGCGCTGTGCTCTCTCTTGGTTTTGGCATCAAACAACATGGGTTGAAGGAAGGCTGGTATGATGGTGGAAGTATAACTCTGGCTGTTTTTATTGTCATAGCCTTCTCTGCTATCAGCAACTTTAAGCAAAACAGGCAGTTTGAGAAGTTGTCCAAGGTAAGCAACAATATCCAAGTTGATGTTGTGAGGAATGGAAGGCGGCAACAGATTTCTATCTTTGAGGTTGTTGTTGGAGATGTCGTGTGCATGAAAATTGGTGACCAAGTTCCTGCTGACGGGTTGTTCTTAAACGGCCATTCCTTACAAGTTGATGAATCAAGCATGACAGGGGAGAGTGATCATGTCGATATCAACCACAGCAAGAACCCTTTTCTCGTTTCTGGAACCAAGGTGGCTGATGGGTATGGTAAAATGCTTGTCACCTCCGTTGGCATGAACACAACATGGGGCGAGATGATGAGCACTATAAGCCGTGATTCTGATGAAACAACTCCCTTACAAGCTCGCTTGAACAAGCTCACCTCATCCATAGGCAAGGTTGGTTTACTGGTAGCCTTCCTGGTACTTGTTGTGTTGCTTGTTCGGTACTTCACTGGGAACACAGAAGATGAGAATGGAAATCCAGAGTTCAATGGAAGCAAAACAAAGGTTGATGATGTGCTCAATGCTATTATTGGAATCATTGCTGATGCAGTGACTATAGTAGTTGTTGCTATTCCAGAAGGCTTGCCATTGGCTGTCACACTTACTCTTGCCTACTCAATGAAGAGAATGATGGCTGATCAGGCTATGGTTCGAAAACTGTCTGCTTGTGAGACAATGGGCTCTGCCACCACAATCTGCACCGATAAAACAGGCACGCTCACATTGAACCAGATGAAGGTGACAAAGGTTTGGCTTGGTCGGAGTTCTATTGAAGAGGGTGACTACTGTTCAATAGCATCAAATGTTCTTCAATCAATCCAGCAAGGAGTGTCTCTAAACACTACTGGCAGTGTCTACAAGGCAGCAGCTGGTTCCGAATTTGAGTTCACGGGAAGTCCTACTGAAAAGGCGATTCTTTCTTGGGCGGTCATGGAGTTGAAAATGGACATGGAGGCAATGAAGCAGAGTTTTACAATTCTCCATGTTGAAGCCTTCAATTCGGAGAAGAAAAGAAGCGGAGTTATGATGAGAGCAAATAGTGACAACATGATCCATGTACACTGGAAAGGTGCTGCTGAGATGATACTAGCAATGTGTTCGCATTACTGCGATCTTTCTGGTACAATCAGAGCTCTGGATGCTGAAGAAAAGACGAAGTTTGAACAGATAATTGAAGGAATGGCAGCTAGCAGCCTTCGATGCATTGCATTTGCTCATAAGCAAATTCCAGAAGAAGAAGATGAAGATGGAGAAGTTCCCAGAAAGATGATCGTAAAGGGGTTGGTGTTATTAGGAATGGTGGGCATAAAAGACCCTTGCAGGAATGGGGTGAAAAAAGCCGTGGAGGACTGCCAATATGCTGGAGTGAACATCAAAATGATCACTGGTGACAATATTTACACTGCAAAGGCTATAGCTACAGAATGCGGAATTCTCAGGCCTGGTCAAGATATGGATGGAGCAGTGGTAGAGGGTGTGGAGTTCCGAAACTACACCCCCGAGGAGAGACTGCACAAAGTCGACAAAATCTGCGTGATGGCAAGATCCTCTCCTTTTGACAAACTTCTGATGGTGCAGTGCTTGAAACAAAAAGGCCATGTTGTCGCGGTCACCGGTGATGGTACAAATGATGCTCCAGCACTAAAAGAAGCAGATATAGGACTCTCAATGGGCATTCAGGGAACTGAAGTGGCTAAGGAGAGCTCAGACATTGTCATCTTAGATGACAATTTTGCTTCTGTGGCAACAGTTTTGAGGTGGGGAAGATGTGTCTACACCAACATCCAGAAATTCATCCAGTTCCAGCTCACAGTCAATGTGGCCGCTCTTGCAATCAACTTTGTGGCAGTTATTTCAGCTGGAGAAGTCCCACTGACAGCAGTCCAGTTACTGTGGGTGAACCTCATTATGGACACGCTGGGTGCTCTCGCTCTAGCAACGGAGCAGCCAACCAAGGAGCTCATGGAGAAGCCGCCTGTGGGCCGCACAGAGCCACTTATCACAAATGTCATGTGGAGGAACCTAATGGCTCAAGCTTTATATCAGATAGCTGTCCTCTTGACCCTACAGTTCAAAGGCGAATCAATCTTCAGTGTGACCAAGCAGGTAAATGAAACTTTGCTCTTCAACACTTTTGTCCTTTGCCAAGTTTTCAATGAATTCAATGCAAGGAAGCTCGAGAAGAGGAACGTCTTCAAAGGGATAGTCAAAAACAAATTATTCTTGGCGATCATTGGATTTACCATCATTCTTCAAGCAGTGATGGTAGAGTTTCTCAAGAAATTTGCAGACACGGAGAGGTTGAGTTGGGGAGAGTGGGGCGCATGCATTGGCATTGCTGCAGTATCTTGGCCACTCGGTTGGATCATCAAATGCATACCTGTTCCAGAGAAACCATTTCTTGACAACATCAACTGGAAGAGGTTGAAGTTCATACGGAACTAAGCAATTTCTCAAATTCTTAAAAATAAAAAAAAAAAAAAACAAAAGAATGCAATTTAGGACTACTGGAGAATTCTTTCATTCGTGAAAAAAATGATGTAAATCAGCTGTAGGATACAAGCAAGTACTATCTTTATTACATGTAATTAAGGGATGTATAGGACATGCTGAAATTAAATTGATTTGTCACCTTTGTAGCCTCAAACTGGGATTTTCCTTATAATTGCTTTGAGTGTTTCTATGCAACAAATTTGCACATATTTGTCAATATTGTGTTTCTACACAAAATAACGAAGCAGAGGATGCAAAAAAGAAACAGGAAACCAATAGGGCCAAAGAGGAACATGTGAAGATCAAAGCAAGTAGTGAGGAGACACTATGACTATTCTTTAACTTTTTTATACCTTGTTCTTTCTTGATTTAAAGGTTTCTATAACTTTCACCAAGTCACTTCCTGTCATGCTTGTAACATGCCCAACACTGATAGGTCATTGCCTTCACTTCACTTAGCTTTCTTATTCCATTACCATATTTGCTAACCAATTTGCTAGCATTTCATATTAAGGTACTGATTTTATCATCAATCAACGATCGAAAGACAATATCAAGATTTAGAGATTAAGGCTGATGAAATCTGAATTCCAAACACCAGCTGCACATTCTAAGGAAACAAGAAACTAGGATACTTATACAGATACAGGCCAGTGTCTTATCTTATTGATGCTATAAAGCATAGCACAGGAAAGCCTCTGAAAGTCGGAAGCTGGAAGACTTGTGCAAGGATTTTAACAAAATCACCCTGTAGGTTAAGCCTATTATTGAAGCTTTTGTAAAAGTGTCTTGCACTCATCAGTCTAGGAGAGGATACTTGAAAGCACTCCCAGATATTATACGTATCATATTTTTTCTCTAGAAAATCCGTTGTCAACATACACCAAATTTCTCAAATTCCTAGGACTGGTTCTTTATAACCCTTACTACATGAATAAACAAAAAGTTGAATTTAAAGGAGATCCAAACTATTCCAGAAGAACAAGATCTGAAGTATTTGTAATACTCGTACACTCGCGAAACCCTGCAATTGAAATTATCACTTGATCCTATGAAACATTTTCAATGGGTAGGGTAAAGAACTTGCAAGCAATTCACAAATTCAAAGAAAAGATCAAATCTAAACATCGAGATTTAAACTAAACTAAATTTTCAATTCCTAGTAACAAAACAAATGTTCCCACACATGATCGAGAAATAGGTGCTAACCAGAATTAATTAACAACCTACAAAATCAATTAAAGGTAAAGTTTTTGCTGATAATTTTGAAATTCCATCATACATAACAGCTGCAAAGAAGATAAAAGGCGGAATCAAAACAATGTTCAATTTACAGATTACGTTCTCAATCAACAACATTCAAAATTCAGTTGCCATCATAAGTCATCTACTTAGTGCATAAAACCGAAAGCCAGAGAGAGAGAGAGAGATAGATTACTGTTGTAGTACCTTTTGTGCAATCTTGTTGGCCCCAGACACAGCTTGGCTTCTTTTCTATACCCCACAGGGAATGAAAGGAAAGGCTTGATTAACAAGGAAAGGCTTGTAAAGAATTGGGAGTGGGACCGGGCTGCCAACTGGTTGGGTTGGGCCGGGCCTAAGGGAAAAATTTTTTAGCTTGACGCCGGAGCCTAGCCCAATTGAACACATAATAAAACAAAACAATGGACTCGGATTCCTTTTGGGAAGAACTTAAATTTATTCAGGTTTATTTTATAGTCCAATTCTAGTTCTGATTCTGTCACTTTTAGTAGGGATGCAGGGTACCGCTCCCTCTAAATAAAAAAAAAAAAAACAATGATATTAAGTGTGAAATTATTTAATGGCCTTCAAATTTTTAAAAATTCTTTTTTTATTTCTCAAAAATTATAACATTTGTCCTCTTATACTTCATTTTCTTGATAGAAATTTCTAATTTCATTCCTGCTTCCGGAAAAAAAGGTACCATTGCTTAAGAGGAGAAATAGCTTATTCAGTGCAGTTCGTTTTCAGGCAGTTCCAGATTAGCCTGATAACTTGAATACTGATCGGTCAAAACAAAAAAAAGGTGAATAAGTCAAACTATTTTTTATGGTAAAGAATAGGATAGAAGAACCTTATAAACTTTGCTTCATTGCCTCTGTACAAATAACTCAAACATGAAGAATCTAAGCATTCTAAAAATGAAGTATAAAGAGAAGTTTACTACTCTCTTTATTTCTTGTATCTTCCTTAAATAGAAATTGAATATTTATACAAGTTTTGCTAACTGGGAGGTTATCTCTAACAAACTGAACAAAAATTAATTGAATTAGTTCTAACTAACTTGATGAACTAACTAACTATCTAAAAAAACTAACTAAAAAATATTTGAAGAGTCACTTGAGTTACCTGGGCTTTGAGAGAACTTTGTAACTAATTTATTTTTATATCCCCCTCTCAACTAGATTGGTGTGGATCAATCAATCCCAACTTAGAAAGTATGAAAGAGAAAGCTGGTGCTAAAAGAGTTTTAGTAAATACATCAACAAGTTGTTGTTGGAAGGAGACATGGAATGGTTTAATGAAGCCCTGCTTGTACTTATCTCGAACCACATGGCAGTCGATTTCAAGATGTTTAGTTCGTTCATGAAAAACAGCATTTTCAGTTATATGTATCGCCGCTTGATTGTCACAGAAAAGTTCTATAGGAATTCTAAAAGGAATATTGAAATCCTGAAGGATATATGTTATCCATTGTGGCTCACAGACAGTGTTTGCCATACTTTTATATTCAGCTTCAACGGATGATTTTGAAACTGTTGCTTGCTTCTTTGTTTTCCAGGAGATAAGAAAAGGACCTAAGAAAATACAATATCCTGTGAGTGATCTGCGGGTAGTATGACAAGAGCCCCAATCAGCATCCAGTATGTTTTAATGTTGAGATCATTTTGAGCAGAAAGGAACAATCCCAATGAGGGAGACCCCTTTAGATAACGGAGGACTGTCATTGCAGCTGTCTAATGATTCTGAGTGGGATTTTGCATGAATTGACTCAGTTGTTGTACAACATAACTGATGTCAGGTCTAGTGAATCTCAGATATAATAGACGTCCTATGATCCTTCTAAAACGATCTGGTTCAGAAAGTAAGGGACTGGAAGTGCTGTCAAACTTGTAACCTATTGGCAATGGAGTGATTGCAGTCTTGCAGCCCAGTAATCCTGCATCTTTTAGTATGTCAAGAACATACTTTCTTTGGCTCAAATAATTGCCATCAGTAGAATGAGCTATTTCAGTTTCCAAAAAATATTTGGCCTCACCCAAGTCCTTGATTGCGAATTTGGCATTGAGAAAGTTCTTAACATCCTCTATTTCAGTAATTGATGAACCAGTAATGATCACATCATCAACAAACACCAGTAAAGCCAAAAAAGCTGAGGGAGTCTTCTTGATGAAAAGACAATGATCATGTAATGGTTGTCTAAAACCATATGAATTCAATTGAGTAGTGAACTCTAGATTCCATTGTCGGCTTACTTGCTTTAATCCATTTAAGGATCTTTTTAACTTACAGACTTACTGAGACTTTGCTTTGTCATATCCTCCATGTGGTGTCCTGTAGATCTCTTCATCTAAGTAACCATAGAGGAATGCATTATTAATATCTAATTGATGTAAGGACTAAATTTTAGCTACTGCAATTGTTAAAAAAATTCTGACAGTGACCAGTTTTGCAACTGGTGAGAAGGAATCAACATAATCTATACCTTCAATCTGATTATACCCCTTTACAACAAGTCTGGCTTTGTACCTTTCCACTGTGCCATCTGGTTTATACTTTACCTTATATACCTACTTGCATCCAATGGTCTTCTTTCCTTAAGGCAGATCAGTAAGTTCCCAGGTATCATTTTTTTTAAGGCTTGTAATTCTTGCTTCATGGCTTCCACCCATTCAGGTTGTTTCTTTGCTTGTTGATAAGTATGTGGTTCTTTGACAATTGGCAGGTTAGCCAAAAAAGACATATGTGCATTAGAGAATTAGGAGAGATGATATAAGGATATGTCTGTAATATATATAGGGAGGAATGACAGTTTCCTTTTGAGGGTAAGTTCACATTGCTTGAAACAAAATCTTGCATCCATATTGGAGTGTTTGTCTGTCTATTACTCCTTCTTGGAGGAATTGATTGTTGAGGAACATCAGGTTGTGGTATTATTTTGTTTTTAACTGCAGCATGGATTATTGAAGGTCTGAAAAGTTCAAGCTCAAAAGGTAATTTCTCTTCAGTGGAGTTCTGATCAATACAAGGTAAAAGGGTAGGTAATATTACCAGAGGATTTTCTTGATAAGGAAATTGATCTTCATAGAACACAACATCTCTGGAAAACATAACTTTATGACTTGAAATGTCATACACTTTATATGCCTTTTGTCCCATTGGATAACCTATGAAGACTGCTTTATGTGCCCTTTTTGCAAACTTATCTTTATGTGGTGAGGTGTTGGATGCAAAACATAGACAGCCAAAGACCCTTAGATGATCTAATTCAGGTGACCTTTTATACAACATTTCATATGGAGTTTTCCATTTAGAGGTTGGAGTAGGAGTTCTATTTATAAGATAGGTTGCTATTAGAATGGAGTCTCCCCAAAAATGTTTTGGTAGATTTGATTGAAACATAATAGCTCTTGCCATCTGTAAAATATGCCTGTGTTTACGCTCCACTATTCCATTTTGTTATGGAGTATTAATACAGGTTCTTTGATGGAGAATTCCTGACTTTGATAGCAAACTCTAATATTCAATATCAACAAATTCTTGACCATTATCTGTTCTAATTATCTTAACTGATTTTTTGTATTGATTTTTGACCATTTTGAGAAAGGAATCAAGAATGGAAATGGCTTGAAACTTGAATTTTATCAGGAATGTTCAAGTGCATCTAGAAAAGTTATCAACAATCGTGAGAAAATAATTTGCACCTGAAATTGTATGTTGATTGTAAGGTCCCCATATGTCAACATGAATCAATTCAAAGCATGCAAAGCTTTTCGAGATACTAGATTGAAAATGTAGCCTGTATTGTTTGGCTAGATGACAGATATCACAATTGTGGTTACCATTTATTTCAGATTGGAAATTCAAGTTCAAATGATGCATTGCAGAGCTACAAGGATGGCCTAATCTGCTGTGCCATAAAGAAGCAACTAATTAGGTCACATTATTTGTAATACTAGGAGTCAATACAAAAGGATTATGAACTTTTGCTGATACAAATGCTTGAATATTTCTAGGATCGAATGAACTTTCATCTAAGATATAAAGTCTCTGGACTACTTTATCTACTGCTAGCACCATTTTAGTCACCTGGTCTTGTAAGAGACAAAAGTGAGCAGAGAAGAAGAAATAAATTTTGCTAGTTTCTGTTAGATTTTGTACTGAAAGAAGGTTAAACCTGAAGGTTGGGACATAAAGGCATCCAATCAAAACAAGATTTCCTTTTAGATATGCATTTCTAATGTTATTAACAGTCTTAATAGATCCATCTGGTAAATATATAGGAGTGAAGCAAGTTACTGGTTTGGGTTGTGAAAGTAGTTTTAGATTTGTGCACATATGGTTGTTGGCTCCTGTATCAATTATCCAAGAGTCTGATTTTAGATTATCAAATGCTGAGAAACAATTAGTATTCATACTTGCAAAATCATCAAAATAAGCAAAGTTGATGAGTTCCTTCTCATGATTTTGCATCTCTCCTTTCATGTATTTTTTGAGTTTCTTTTGAATTAGTTCTGTCATTAAAGAGTGCAGGTCCTTCTCATCTGCTTTTTCTTCCTCGAATGGAGAATCAGCTGCATTTGCTATATTCCTTGGTTTAATTGTTCCTTTCTGCTCCTTAAGTTTTTTCCACCAATCCAGATATCCATCAATTTGAAGCAAGTTTCTCTGGTATGTCCTGTTGAACTGCAGAAATTACATTTTAAATCAGATTTCTTCTTTTCAATGGTTCCTTTTCCAAAACCTGATCTCTTTTGTGCATAACCAGCTTTAGTCAACATAGCTCCATTATCAACAGTATCCATGAACGTTGTCTGTACCTGTTTTTGTCTTTCAACTCTCAGCACTATAGAGTATGCTTTGCTGATAGTAGGTAGATGTTCCATTACCAGAATCTGATTTTTAACCACATCATAGCACTGATTCAATCCCATCAGAAATTGCATCAAATTGGTATTTGCATTTATCTCCTGCATGACCTTAGCAACTCCATAGTGGCACTCTGGTATTGGTTGCAGGTGATTCATCTCATCCCATAGTTGTTTGAGCTTAGTGAAATATTGAATAACAGATAAATTTCCTTGGTTTATTGAAGCTATTTCTCCCTACAATTGATATAGTAGAGGACCATTACAAGTCCCATACCTTTCTGTAAATTCTTCCCATAATTCCTTTGCATTTGTTGTGAAGAGAAAAGCATCCACAATTTCCTTTGAAATTGAATTCAGGATCCCAGAAACCACCATGCAATCCACTTTTCTCCATTGTTCCAAGAGAGAAGATGCTTCACCTGGCATTGAACATGTACCGTCAATGGATCCAAGTTTTGCCTTAGCTCCTAAGGCTATTTCCATGGAATGACTCCAGAACAAGTAATTGTTCTCAGTTAGGGGTGTTGTTACCAACAACATCCCTGGATGATTTGATCCCTGAAGAAATAAAGGATCATCATTTGTGAGCTGCGTCTCATGATCTCCCTGTCTGCGGTTGTTAGCCATTTGAGTGAAATACCAAAGCAAGAAAGAGAAAGCTCTGATACCATATACGAATTACTCAAACATGGAGAATCTAAGCATTCTGAAAATGAAGTACAGAGAGAAGCTTACTGCTCTCTCTATTTCTTGTATTTTCCTTCAATAGAAATTGAGTATTTATACAATCTTTGCTAACCGGGAGGTTATCTCTAACAAACTGAACAAAAATTAACTAAATTAATTCTAACTAACTTGATGAACTAACTAACTATCTAAAGAAACTAACTAACTAAAAAATACTTGAAGAGTCAGAGCTATCTGGGCTTGCTTTTCTAGGATGAGAGAACTCTATAACTAATTTATTATTATCACTACAAAAAAATAAACTTTTAGCCCCAAATTTAGCAATGAAAAATTTTTTGTCATTAATAACACGTCACAAAAATTTAGCGATGAAAATTAGAAATTCGTCGCTAAATTTAGCGACAGATAATTTTTTGTCGTTAAATCTATCGTAAATTTAACGACGAAAAATTATTCACCGCTACATTTAAAGACGAAAATCTAAAATTTAGTTTCGTCACTAAATGTAGCGACGAATTTTCGTCTTTAAATGTAACGGCGAATAATTTTTCGTCGTTAAATTTGTAACGAAATTTCAAATTTATCGCTAAATTTAGCGACGGATAATTTTTTGTCACCAAATTCGTCGCAAATTTAGCGATAAAAAATTATCTGTCGTTAATTTAGGGACGAAAAAAATTCGTTGCTAAATTAGCGACGGATATAAATCCGTCGCTAAATTAACAATGAAAAAAAAATGCGCTCCTGCCTGGACCCGAGCCCGCCCGCCCTCCTTCACTTAATTCCTGGAAAATACCTCTATTTTGTTCCCACCATGGTTCGAACTTCTGCGTTTCCGTAAACCTTTAAGATCATATAACCACAAAGTTAAATGTTAGTATATGTTATAAGTTTTTTTTTTTTTACTTATTATTTTTCCTTGATATTTTTCTAATAATAATAAAATAATATAAAATAACAATTTATTATAAAATAATAAAATATTAGTTTAAAATAAAATAATAAAAGATTTAAAATAATAATAATACTATATTTTGGTGGGAAGTAGGGGGCACCATGAGGCCAGCACTGCTAGGCCTGATAGCATTTTTTTTTTTGGTACAAGGCCTGATAGCATTCTTCCTAAGAGAACTTGCACCTATCGAGTCTTCATGCAGTAAGACATTTATCTCATAAGGAGGATGATCTAAGACGAGGTTCCAAGGGGCGCACTGAGGCCCATAAGTTAATACTCTCCTTTCGCTCTCCATTGTTGTCGAAGGCTTTGGCCCAATCTCTCCTCAACCGAATTATCTCTCTATTCAAGGAATGGCAATCCTGCCTTCTGTTTTCAAGAGCCACTACGATGGTGGTGTCGCCCAAGGTCAAGTGTAACCATACATGAGCAATTGAACCTGAAAATTCAATCAAGATAAAAATTTATTAATATGATATTGATTTTTTCTTGGAGAAATTTTAATTTTTATTTATATATTTAATATTAATTATTTTTTACGGAAATTGATATTATACATGAACTGACGTTTTAAGCATCTCACCACGTCAAAAGTTGAGTTTATGACAAACTCACATAAGTAGTGCTTGAAGAATCTTAATTTTTCTTTAAAAAAATTAATAAAAAATATAAAATTTTATAATTAAAATTAGTTTATTCTAAAAATTTTATTAGCATTGCACCGATAATTTGTGCATCGAAAAAACTTACAAAATCTCAATTGAGTCTAACCGAACTTTTCTAATTACTACCTATAATTTTTTAATTTATAATTATTAGGAACTAGATGAAGAATCTTTAGGAAAGTAAATTATCTTACATCATATTTTAGGCATGCTTGGGGACATATTCCTAAAGCCCCTTTGCTCTAAAGCAACAAAGCATTCATTAATTTGAATGTAACATATTTAAATAGAAGAATCTTGTTCGTAATGAATTATAACTTAACTGTCACTATTCATTTTTCCTTTAAAATCTCGAATTCTAGTTTCTCTTATATATATAAAATTTTATTTTTCATATAAAATAGTCTTAGTAATATAATTAAAGAATTATAAAAATAACATCAAATTTGAATTTAAATAATGTCATTGACACCAAACCAGTTAATAATGAAATATAATGTGACAATACAGAATTAACATATTTAATATAATTTAAATTAAATATTTATTATATTAGATTAAATTATACTAATAATTTAATTAAAAATCTATCAAAATATGTTAATTTGAATTATAACGTAAAATTTATTTCTTTTAGTTCTTCGTTTATGCGGTGCATATGACATTCTCTTCCTGATTCTCTCACTAAAAAAAACAAAGGGGTTCACTCTTCCTTGGAGTGGGGGCCACTTTCATTCCGATAGATGCCCAATACGGAAAGAAAACGCCAAGAGGCCGATAGGGCTACGACGAATTCGTCGAACCGCGTTGACGCGATCTTTGACCAGTCAGACTTAATTTTTGATAATGGTACAAAAATAAATAAATGCCGCCAAGGAGCTTCGAAGCGAAGCCCCTCAGCAATGAACCTGCAAGCCTGTATGTCTTACCTGTCTCCAAAGTTTTCCACACGATATTGATTACAGGAACTCCCGAACAAGTTTCTAGACCTTATGCGGCTCAACCTTTTTAGCTTATATAAACATAGGAGTGTGGTCCTAGGATCCATCAGATCTCAAAGTTGCCTTTGTTTTAGTTACAAAAGAAAAAACCATTTTCGTCACAGCATTCCACGTAGTCCCGTTTCTTCAAAAATATATCCACATCGTCCTTTGTTCGAAATCATCTTTGCATTGTAACAATGCTGGTCGAAAGCATTTCCAGCATGTTCCTTGCAAACATGTCAATAGAGGACTTGCTTCACATGCCCACAAACCCCAGCAAATCCAAAAAGAGATGGCAATCCTCCTTCTGCACAATCTACTACTCTCGAGCATTTATGACCATTGCCCAGAAAAGTAAGATTCCCAAAATCGCTCCGACTCCATCCTTCAATGTTCCAGAATTTGCTTATGAGCAAATGCAATGCATCGAAGGCTGCTAACTGCCATTCCTTCAATGATCTGTTCAAACTTCATTTTTCTTCAGCATCCAGAGCTCTGATTGTACCAGAAAGATCACAGTAATGCGAACACATTGCTAGTATCATCTCAGCATCACCTTTCCAGTGTACGTGGATCATGTTGTCACTATTTGCTCTGATCATCACTCCGCTTCTTTTTTTTTCTCCGAATTGAAGGCTTCAACACGGAGAATTGTAAAACTCTGCTTCATTGCCTCCATGTCCATTTTCAACACCTTGACCGCCCATGAAAGAATTGCCTTTTCATTAGGACTTCCCGTGAACTCAAATTCGGAACCAGCTGCTGCCTTGTAGACACTGCCCGTGGTGTTTAGAGACACTCCTTGCTGGATTGATTGAAGAACATTTGATGCTATTGAACAGTAATCACTCTCCTCAATAGAATTCTGACCAAGCCAAACCTTTGTCACCTTCATCTGCTTCAATACGAGCGTCCCCGTTTTATCAGTACAGATTGTGGTGCAGAGCCCATTGTCTCACATGCAGACAGTTTTCGAACCATAGCCTGATCAGCCATCATTCTCTTCATTGAGTAGGCAAGAGTTAGTGTGACAGCCAATGGCAAGCCTTCTGGAATAGCAACAACTACTATAGTCACTGCATCAGAAATGATTCCAATAACAGCATTGAGCACATCATCAACCTTTGTTTTGCTTCCATTGAACTCTGGATTTCCATCCTCATCTTCTGCGTTCCCAGTCAAGTATCGAACAAGCAACACAACAAGTACCAGGAAGGCTACCATTGAACCAACCTTGCCTACGGATGAGGTGAGCTTGTTCAAGCGAGCTTGTAAGGGTGTTGTTTGATCAGAATCACGGCTTAAAGTGCTCATCATCTGTCGCCATGTTGTGTTCGTGCCAACGGAGGTGACAAGCATTTTAGCATACCCATCAGCCATCTTGGATCCAGAAACCAGAAAAGGGTTCTTACTGTGGTTGATTTCGACATGATCGCTCTCCTCTGTCATGCTTGATTCATCAACTTGCAAGGAATGGCCGTTCAAGAATAACCCGTCAGCAGGAACTTGGTCACCAATTTTCAAGCACACGACATCTCCAACAACAACCTCAAAGATAGAAATCTGTTGCCGCCTTCCAATCCTCACAGCACCAACTTGGATATTGTTGCTTACCTCGGACAACTTCTCAAACTGCCTGTTTTGCTTAAAGTTGCTGATAGCACAGAAGGCAATGACAATAAGAACAGCCTGAGTTATACTTCCACCATCGGACCAGCCTTCCTTCAACCCATGCTGTTTGATGCCAAAACCAAGAGAGAGCACAGCGCAGGCTAAGAGGATCAGGATGGTAAAATCTTTGAGAGCTTCCACCACAAAGTGAAAGAAACTCTTGGATGGAGGCTGCTTGTAAGTGTTTGAATCGAAGGCCTCTTGCCTACGTGCCACGTCTTCATCATAGCCCTTTATGCCATTTTCTGAATGACTTTCAAGAGCAGAAGTAACCCCTTCGACTCGTCCCAGTTGGAGAAGCCGATCTACATTTTTGTCCTTCACGAACTTAATGACAGTCTCTGGATCAATTCTGGAGGAGTAGCTTCTTGGTTCAATGTCAAGAACAGCCAAGGATAGAGTCGGAGAGATTTTGGTAATTGGTAATCTTACTTTTCTGGGCAATGGTTATAAATGCTCGAGAATGTTAGACTGTGCAGAAGGAGGATTTCCATCTCTTCTTTGGATTTGCTATGGTTTGTGGGCATGTGAAGCAAGTCCTCTATTGACATGTTTGCGAGGAACATTCTGGAAATGCTTTCGACAAGCATTGTTACAATGCAAAGATGATTTCAAACAAAGGACGATGTGGATAGATTTTTTGAAGAAATGGGATTACCAGGAATGCTGTAACGAAAAGGGTTTTTTCTTTTGTAACTAAAACAAAGGCAGCTTTGATCTGATGGATCCCAGGACTACACTCCTGTGTTTATGTAAGCTTAAAAGGTTGAGCCGCGGAAGTTTTTAGAAACTTGTTCTGGGAGGCTTCGCTTCGAACCTCCTCGGCGGCGGTTTTTATTTTTTATTTTTTATTTTTATTTTTTATTT
The DNA here is from genome assembly GCA_033439265.1 of Dillenia suffruticosa. NCBI lineage: Eukaryota > Viridiplantae > Streptophyta > Magnoliopsida > Dilleniales > Dilleniaceae > Dillenia > Dillenia suffruticosa. The sequence goes on from JAVTVX010000001.1 coordinate 18,169,573, forward strand.
CGTACCATTGTCAAGATTAAGTCTGCTGGTCAAAGATTGCGGCAACGCGGTTCCACCAATGGTACCCTACTGGCCCCTTCGTGCTATCTTCCATATCGGGGCATACATTGGAATGAACTAAAATTTTTGGCTCTAACCGAAGGTAGAGTTAAATCTCTTTTTAAGTATGATCAAGATTTGATTCTCATTGTAAGTATCGGGTCTGAATATTTCTTGTTAGAAAACCCATCTTTAGAAAATAAGTCATTATAGCAGTTAGTTCGAATTAGTCGAGACGTAATCTTAGATATCGGACGTTGTTTAAGACATGGTGATTAAAAAAAAATTTCAAAATATTTGTCTTAATACAATCGGATGCTGATGGACAAATCTTGCTCACACAAAGTGCTTTGAATGGCTAAAAATTTTATTCTGATTTCCTCCGATATGTACTAATTATGTAGTTATGAAAATTCCATGAAAAGGGGACACATCTGGATGACCTAACCACCATGACGTAACGTTGCCTGCACATTGTAAACGAGGCTGCTCTTCTAAAGGAGTTTACAAAGTGTTGCTTCCAAATAGTAGCCTCGTTTACAATGTGCTGGCGACACCCCTAGCCACCATGACCTAACATTGCCTGCGTTTCGGAAAAGAGGGTAAGAGTAGTCCTAGGAGTTCCAAGACAAGTCAAATTTTCAATTTTTGTAATTTATTATTTATACTTACAAGCCTGAAATCTGAAAGCCCAACGATGAAAATTAAATTCAAAATCTTTTAATTTGAACTCGAGGAGAACAGGTGTAATCATATGATAAACCCCTCTTTCAAATTTTAAATTTGATGGATGTTCCAAAACAATTTGGAGCTTTGGTGGTTAGGAAATTTCCCATGATGGTATAACATGAACAGCGTCACTTTCACACCCTCTCATCAGATTCCCATGAATTTCATGTGCGGTTGCCTTCAGATGAATCTTTCTTGAAAATTCCAATACCTAGTCTCTGTGCATATGATGCATATGATGGATTTGCTAAGGTTTGTGGGCATATGAAGCAAGTCCTCTAGTTTGCGAGGAACATGCTGGAAATTAATGTTTTCGGCAAGCATTGTTACGATGCAAAGATGATTTCAAAGGACAATGTGGATAGATTTATGAAGAAATGGGATTATCAGGAATTTTTTTTTTGTTATACAATAATTTGAATTTGGGATCATCAGATTAGAGGTGAGAGATTTATAACACTAGACTATCCACTGGGAACAAAAGTGGGATTACCAAGAATGCTGTAATGAAAAGGGATTTTTCTTTTGTAACTAAAAAAAAAAAAAAGGACCAATGCACACCATCCGGTGGATCTCTGTAAAGGCAAGGTCGACTGCCTCTCTTTATTTATTTTTCTATATTAGTCAATATTTCAGTAGATATTAGTTTTGTAAATTATTTTATTTTATCTATATGTTATTTAATTATTTTATATACTCTCTGCAGCTATTCTTCAGGTTATCGACATGCCTCACCCCTTGGGCGTAGTTAGAAAAATTTTCTTGAAGGGATCATAAAGTAATAATTAATAAAAATTATAAAATAAAAAGATATTAAAAATTCATATAATTTTAATTAAAAATATTAAAATATTAAATAAAATAAATAATTTATGAAAATTATGCTCTATATTTTTTTATTGATTTAAATTTATTTATAATTGATTTTAAAATAAAAATATTAATAATTTCTTGTCCAATATAAATAATTAAACTATTTACAAGATATTCATCTCCTATCTTGTTTCACAAATTTATTTTCAAAATCTTTATTATTGAGAAAATTCATTTACTAGTTGTTATTGAAATTAAATAGTTGTTATTGAAATTAAAAAATCAAAATAAAACGAATCAAAATTTTTAATTTCTCAGTTTTCACTAACTTATTGCACAACTCAGATAGCTCTACAATAAGCATGCACACAGGGCAAAGGAAAGCAAAGCAGGGTGTTTAATTTTTTTAAAAAAATTATATTTATAATTTTAAAAATTATTATTTTATTAAAAATTATAATTTTTATTCTTTATAAAGTTATTCTAAATATATGTAATATTTTATTATTTATATAAATTTCTGACTTTATTTATATCTACGGGTATCTACCTGCAAGCAAACGTACGATAATATATATGTATTGCATGTGTATAAAGGCAGATTCTAGTTCTCAGGTTGACCATTAGAACCAATTTAATGGTAGCTGGATGCCCAAGACTATTTTAGGCTAAGACAAGTTCTACTTTTGGATCACAAAAGCAAAATTGAGTCAATCGCGGCATCATCATAACAAAGAGGATCAAGTTATTTGGAGTACTAGGCTTAAAAAATAATAATAATAAAATAAAATAAAAATTAAAAAATTTATTATTTTCTGAAAAATAAATGTTGTTTTGTTGGGGAAAAGGATAAAATTAAATTTGGTGCCGGGGACTGGTGTGGTCATTTAATCAGCTTGACCTTTTGAGATCCCAGTCTCCGTCTTTACGCGTATGGGTAGATTCCCGTCTACCAAAAGTCGAGAAAGGAAGGATAGAAGTCAAGAAGTTCTACTGTTTGTGGGGGGCCATGGCCCCACCAAGAGATAACGTGGCTCCGCCCCCGCTTCCCAACCCCACAAAAGAATTTCTGAATCTGCTTTTATAAAAATTTTCAATTAGAGCATATAAATAGTTTCCAAGGTTATACGTATTTCGAAAAAATATTTGAGTAGCAACCGACTAAATCTATCGGTGCTTTAAAGCACGTACGGTATTTGGCCGGAAGTGGATTAGGTTTCACAGATGACTTTACTAACTCAAACAGAATAGTTTAACCGTATAACAATGAGATCTATAAAGAATAGTCAGAGTATTCTAACAGGAGAGATTTCGAAACTTAAATTAGAGATCGGATTTTTTTTAAAAAGGAAACAGACTAATACCGAAAGAGAAAGAAAACCAAAGAGCTTTGTCTGCTTTGTGTGTTCTGTGTAGATTTATAAAACTTATCTGGGCGATAGGTCCATTAAAGCTTATATAAACATATTTTTATAAGAGTCGTATGTATACGGGATGATAAAACCCGAATTTTCATACGAGAGTGTCCCGAGATTTCAAATAATCAAATTGTAAGATTCTCAAAAATTATAAAAATTTATCTGTTTAGAAAGTCCAAATCGTCATGGAGAAGTTTTTTATTATCAGTTACGGTTTTAAACTTCTTTTCCATTTATATAAAAATTTTATCGTCTTTTTAGGGAAGTGAATATTATTTTAGCAGATTGGATAGTTTACACCGGGTGCCTAGGAGGTCTAGGGACCGATCAGTTGAGGTGTCGAGCAGTTGGTTATCACGAGATAGGATGATCCGTAAGCACCTTGAGGGTCTATTGATGTTCATGAGCCCGACTACCTTTGGGCCCTACATGATTTAGGTTATATGTTATCATTTGTCCATATTCCTTATGTTATTTTGAAAGAGAGGCGTAACGAATAAGTCAAAAGTTGATACTAAAATTGCGATAACATAAATGTGTTTAATTCCTGAGTATATAATCCCGGAATAAATATTTCGTGAGAAGTTAAAGAGACTGAAACTCTTCATTCATTACATACGTTTCTCATTGAATCATTTCGTTTGCCAAAGATTGTGAAGATTGTGCCTTCGCGGCTATAAATAAGGGTCGTATGACCTAACATAGTCCCAGAGAGATCTTGCATACATTGATGAGTGATTCTGTGAGTTTTCACTACAGAGAGTCTGTATTTCTAAGAGATATTTTGATCATGGGTTTTGAGCCATGAAGTCCTATGGCTTAAGAGATTTCTGTCGCACGAGGTTCCATCAAAGATTGGGCTGCTGACGTGAGATTCCATCATGTTGTTTGTTGTCGGGCGTCGTGGTGAAAACTATCGGGACTCTCATCATAGTTCTTGACCTTGTGAAGGGAAAGATATTTAATTATAATTATTAATCATAATACAATTATTATAAAAAATAAAAATTATAATTGAATAAATAAATAATTTATTGAATATAAAAAAATATTAATATGGTCCGTAAAAAGACACCAAAATTAGCCCACACTGAGATACACGTCCATGCGGGTACAATGACCTATATGGGTTCAACGACTTCTTTGGTGTACAAAATGGGTAATATGCATGTTTTAGAGCACTCACCGAATGAAATGATATAGAATATATGGTATGTGGCGTCATTTAAATTTTAAATATTACCGTGGAGTAGAATATGATTAAAAGACAAATTGTTTTACCAACAATATATAAATTTAGTGGTAAGATAATAAATTCTTTTTAAGATCTCGAGTTCAAGCTTAAAAAAAAAAAAAAAAAAAGCATCTGAAAGCCAATCTTTTAATTTGATCTCATAACCGTTTTAACTAAATTAATCGAATTTTTAGACAGTAATAAATAATTATATAAAAAAAAGGGACAAATAGTTCCTAAGGGGCTTAGGCTCACATTTTGGAACGAAGTCCAAAAATAGGCCTAGTCCAAGAATATATATATATATATATGTTGGATTTATATGCACGTACACATGCGGAAGCGTGTGAAATTTTCGGAATCATAAAAGGTTATGGTTTTCGGGTATATCTTAAAAAGTAGATTGCAAAAATCCGGGGAACCACGAACCTCGATCAATCGACCTCGCCGTCGGGATGATAACCACGAAAGTCGAACTATCACCGCAGCATCACGACACCTCAATCGAATTCGGTGACTAATTCTTTTCACAGAATTTTTCTCTCTCTCTCTCAATTGTGCCTCCACAATTCTTTTTTGTGCAAAGTTGAATTGTTGTCTTCTATTAGGGTTTTGCCCTAGTTTCCATATACCTCCATCACCACAAATGATAGGGAATTCAAATCCCATCAGTTACCATTTGTGCATATGGAAAGTGGGATAATTTCCATTTTCCAACTATGGAAAGATGCCCCACGTGGGCATTAATTCCTTCAATATATATATATATATATATTTTGTATAATCAATCGGTATCCGAATCTATATTTTAAATAATTCAGTTTGAATATTGTTAAATCCAATTTAAGATAGTTTTTCAAAATAATTTTTTTTTATCCTCAAGTTTTAAAGACAAGATTTAATTAATAGATTTAATATCATTACCTATTAAACTGTATATATACGTATGCATGTGTGTATACACATCTATGTATGCATGTGTGTATACATATTAGAATACATAAGATCAACGTTAGAGTTTCCTTGAAAGATACCTGCTTGGGGGTTCCACCCAACAATTCCGCAATGAGTAAACAAAGTTTGAGTCGCCGGTTCAAACGTGTTGGTGTCGCCCAAGGTCAAGTGTAACCATAAATGAGCAAATGAACCTGAAAATTCAATCAAGTTAAGTTTTGTTTTCCAGCATTTTTCCACATCAGAATTTGCTTCACGTTTTACACGTCAAAGGAAATGAAGCTCTTGAAGATTAATGAAAATTTCAGCATTTTTATAAATAAAAATATAACTTTATACCCGAAAATATCATTTTACGGTAAATGACATAAAGATTCGAAATGTTTTTAAATTTAAATTTACACATATTATTATCAAGTCATTTACACATTTTACGGTAAATTTACCAAAGGCCCTTTATACTTTCTCCATTGTTAATCTAAAAAATAAAAATTTTTAAATTTACACATATTATTATCAAGTCATTTAATTCTAAAATTTACCAATCAAGTTAGAAATGCTCTAGAATAACTAATTATAGTCCAACAACTAAATGTTTTATATTGACTTATTATAGTCTAGAAATGCTCTCGTCTTCGCAAACGTGTGTATTTTCGTTGTGGTCCGGATATAACCAAAAAAAAAAAAAAACCAAAACAAAAAACAAAAAACTTCAAATTTGAAAAAAATAATGGTCCTCGGAAATTGCTAAATTCATCAAGTCTATGTATTTGGTGGGTCGGATGATAGAGGATGTAGTTTCAATGGTGCTGGAAAGAATCAGCACAAAATTTAAAAGTCGAAGATGGGGTTCAAAATCATAATTACTTGATTTGAATGAATCAAATCCTTTAATTTATTTAACTTAGCTAAAAGACCATCATGTGGGGGGCTGTTTCATAAAATATACAAGCACCTGGTTATTTGGTTTGCTAGTTGTTTGATATTATAATAACATAATATAGGATAATAATTGTAAAAAAAATCAAATACTAGGCCCTTTTTTTTTTTGGGTGCACTTGTAAATTTAGAGTTAGGGTTGGCCAATGTTGGGTTCGGTCCATGCTTATAAGTGAAAATGTGTCACTTTCATGGCCTTTTTTTTATTATTCTATATAAATATAAGTTAAACCCGATTCAAAATAAATTAGGCTCTTAAAGAGTGAAAATCATTTGATGTTTCATTTGAGACTTTGTTTAAAGATATCAATATCTAATTATCAGATATTTTAAGAAAACAGTTTAATGATTATAATCTTTCTTGTTAATATGATAATTTTAAATTTAATTTTCAATATAACAAAAAAAAATATATATCTTATCACCGGGTCTCCTAACCACTGATGTCACTTTTATGGGTATGTTGGTGTACAAATCTAGCTCGCGCAACGTCCTTTAAATGGCTAAATTTTTTTCTGATTTCATCCGATGGGTTATGAAAATTCCACGAAAAGGGTCACATCATAGAAGACCTAATCGCCATGACGTAACATTGCCTGGACTTTGCAAACGAGGCTCGTCTTCAAAAGGAGTTTCAGGAGGTCAAATTCCAATACAAAGGTTTATTTACGTTTAAAGACCAATATACCCTACTTGGGGTAAAAGACAAAAAAGGAAAAAGATACCAATGTACCCCATCCGGGTGGATCTCTGTAAGACCGAGGCCGATTTCTCTTCTCCAATTCTTTTTTTTTTTTTTTAATCTATATTTCAGTAGATATTAGTTTTGTATATTGTTTTACTTTATCTATATGTTATTTAATTATTTTATATACTCTCTGCAGCTTTTCTTCAAGTAATCGACATGCCTTGCCCTTCCCACCCCCACGATAAAATTTCTGAATCTGCTCTGATAAATATTTTCAATTAAATTTTTTTCGTACTTTCTCCGACTTATTAAGCCGACAATTGTCGATAAAAATTTTATAATCAAATCGATCAAAACCGTTTATTAATCCCATCATACAGTTTACCATTTATTTAATTAGAGATTTTTAAATTTAAAATTATATAATTTTTAATATAATTATTAAATAAATCAAAATTATGGATAATATTCAAGTGCGACTGCATTTGTATGCTTGTGCTGTCGTATTATTTATTTAGAACCTGAAGACGTGGTGTGTAATGGATAATAATTTCGGCGAGGAAGTCTATCATCTCAATGCTTATGCTCTAAGGTTCCATGTCAGAGTGATAGAGTGGAGTGTGAAGCTTAGAAGGCGATATTTGAACAAGAGATCGCAGCTTTTCACCTCACGCGGTGACCCTCTACATAGGTAATGCGCTGAGGTCTTATCAAAGTTGAGGTGTTATTATTAATATGATATTTATTTTTTCTTAGAGAAATTTTAATTTTTATTTATATATTTAATATACGTAAGCTGACGTTTTAAGCATCTCACCCTGCCCGTAAGTTTAGCTTATGACAAACTCACATATGTTGTGTTTGCATAATCTTAATTTTTCTTTTAAAAAAATTAATTAAAAATATTGCACTGATAATTTATGCATTGAAAAAATTGCATAATCTCTTTGCTTTTAATAAATGATCGATATATTTTTTTTTCACCACTGATATTTGAGATTTACTCGATTAATCTAATTTAAACACTGTAGAGTCCATTTTAGAGGTTAGTTCTCTCAAATCATTTTTTATCATTCTCAAAACTCAAACTCGAGACCTCTGGTTAAAGAGATAGAGTATCCGATCACTCAACCCAAACAAGTTTGATATAAACCATCGATATCCGATAATTACGTAAAATCTGACTAAATCCAATACAAAATGAGTTGAACTCTTAAGAGATAAAACTCTTTTGATATTTATTTTTATCGATCATAAAACTCAAAATCATGATTTTGTTTAAAATATCAATATCCAATCACTAAACTAACTAAATATAAATAAAAAATTGAATAATCTTAATTGACCGAACTTTTCTAATTGCTACTTATAATTTATTAATTTATAATTATTATGAAGAATCTTTACAAAAGTAAATTATCTTACATCATATTTTGGGCATGTTTGAGGACATATTCCTAAACCTCCTTTACTCTAAAGCAATAAAACATTCATTAATTTGTACGAAAAATATTTACATAGAAAAATATGATTTTTCAAATCAAATGGTCTTAGTAATATTATTAAAGAATTATAAAAAATAACATCAAATTTGAATTTAAATAATATTGTTTGGACCAAATGAGTTAATAATCAAATTTAACATAACAATACATATAAACATATTTAACCAAATTTAAATTAAATATTTATATGATTAGATCAAAATATACTGATAATTTAATTAAAAATCAATTAAAATATACTAATATGAATTATCAAGTAAAATTTATTCTTTTTAATTTTTCATTCATTTTGTTCATATAACATTCTCTTCCTTATTCTTTATACCAAAAAAAAAAAAAAAAAAAAAAAAAAAAAAAAAAAAAAAGCCAAACTCACCATGACTCTTCCTTGGTGTCGGGGACACTTTTCATTCCAATAGAACAGATGCCGTATATGGGGCACCAAGAAGCCAATAGGGCTACCATTCATTGAACCGCGTTGACGCAATCTTTGACCGTTCAGACTTAATTTTGGATAATGGTACCAAAAATAAAAAAGAAAAAATAAATTAAATAAACGCCACCGTGGAGGTTCGAAGCAACCCTCCCAGCAATAAGCCTGCAAGTGCGTCGTGTCTTACCGGTCTCCCAAGTTTTCTACACGATCACGATCATGGGAACCACCGAACAAGTTCTAAAAGAATTACGCGGCTCAACCTTTTTAGCTTATATAAACATCGGAGTGTAGTCCTAGGATCCATCAGATCAAAGTTGCCTTTGTTTTAGTTACAAAAGAAAAAACCATTTTCGTTACAGCATTCCTCGTAATCCCATTTCTTCAAAAATCTATCCAAATCGACCTTTCTCCGAAAATCATCTTTGCATGGTAACAATGCTTCTCGAAAGCATTTCCAGCAAGCTCCTTGCAAACATGTCAATAGAGAACTTGCTTCGCAAGCCGACAAACCTTAGCAAATCCAAAAAGAAATGGCAATCCTCCTTCTGCACAATCTACTATTCTCGAGTATTTATAACCCTTGCCCAGAAAAGTAAGATTACCAAAATCACTCCTACTCCATCCTTCACTTTTCTTGACATTGAACCAAGAAGCTACTCTTCCACAATTGAACAAGAGACCCTCATTAAACTCGTGAAGGACAAAAATGTAGATCGGCTTCTCCAACTAGGAGGAGTCGAAGGGGTTACTTCTGCTCTTGAAAGTCATTCAGAAAATGGCATAAAGGGCGATGATGAAGACGTGGCGCGTAGGCAAGAGGCCTTTGGTTCAAACACTTACAAACAGCCTCCAACTAAGAGTTTCTTTCATTTTGTGGTGGAAGCTTTAAAAGATTTTACCATCCTGATCCTCTTAGCCTGCGCTGTGCTCTCTCTTGGTTTTGGCATCAAACAGCATGGGTTGAAGGAAGGCTGGTATGATGGTGGAAGCATAACTCTGGCTGTTTTTATTGTCATAGCCTTCTCTGCTATCAGCAACTTTAAGCAAAACAGGCAGTTTGAGAAGTTGTCCAAGGTAAGCAACAATATCCAAGTTGATGTTGTGAGGAATGGAAGGCGGCAACAGATTTCTATCTTTGAGGTTGTTGTTGGAGATGTCGTGTGCATGAAAATTGGTGACCAAGTTCCTGCTGACGGGTTGTTCTTAAACGGCCATTCCTTGCAAGTTGATGAATCAAGCATGACAGGGGAGAGTGATCACGTCGATATCAACCACAGCAAGAACCCTTTTCTCGTTTCTGGAACCAAGGTGGCTGATGGGTATGGTAAAATGCTAGTCACCTCCGTTGGCATGAACACAACATGGGGCGAGATGATGAGCACAATAAGCCGTGATTCTGATGAAACAACTCCCTTACAAGCTCGCTTGAACAAGCTCACCTCATCCATAGGCAAGGTTGGTTTACTGGTAGCCTTCCTGGTACTTGTTGTGTTGCTTGTTCGGTACTTCACTGGGAACACAGAAGATGAGAATGGAAATCCAGAGTTCAATGGAAGCAAAACAAAGGTTGATGATGTGCTCAATGCTATTATTGGAATCATTGCTGATGCAGTGACTATAGTAGTTGTTGCTATTCCAGAAGGCTTGCCATTGGCTGTCACACTTACTCTTGCCTACTCAATGAAGAGAATGATGGCTGATCAGGCTATGGTTCGAAAACTGTCTGCTTGTGAGACAATGGGCTCTGCCACCACAATCTGCACCGATAAAACAGGCACGCTCACATTGAACCAGATGAAGGTGACAAAGGTTTGGCTTGGTCGGAGTTCTATTGAAGAGGGTGACTACTGTTCAATAGCATCAAATGTTCTTCAATCAATCCAGCAAGGAGTGTCTCTAAACACTACTGGCAGTGTCTACAAGGCAGCAGCTGGTTCCGAATTTGAGTTCACGGGAAGTCCTACTGAAAAGGCGATTCTTTCTTGGGCGGTCATGGAGTTGAAAATGGACATGGAGGCAATGAAGCAGAGTTTTACAATTCTCCATGTTGAAGCCTTCAATTCGGAGAAGAAAAGAAGCGGAGTTATGATGAGAGCAAATAGTGACAACATGATCCATGTACACTGGAAAGGTGCTGCTGAGATGATACTAGCAATGTGTTCGCATTACTGCGATCTTTCTGGTACAATCAGAGCTCTGGATGCTGAAGAAAAGACGAAGTTTGAACAGATAATTGAAGGAATGGCAGCTAGCAGCCTTCGATGCATTGCATTTGCTCATAAGCAAATTCCAGAAGAAGAAGATGAAGATGGAGAAGTTCCCAGAAAGATGATCATAAAGGGGTTGGTGTTATTAGGAATGGTGGGCATAAAAGACCCTTGCAGGAATGGGGTGAAAAAAGCCGTGGAGGACTGCCAATATGCTGGAGTGAACATCAAAATGATCACTGGTGACAATATTTACACTGCAAAGGCTATAGCTACAGAATGCGGAATTCTCAGGCCTGGTCAAGATATGGATGGAGCAGTGGTAGAGGGTGTGGAGTTCCGAAACTACACCCCCGAGGAGCGACTGCAAAAAGTCAACAAAATCTGCGTGATGGCAAGATCCTCTCCTTTTGACAAACTTCTGATGGTGCAGTGCTTGAAACAAAAAGGCCATGTTGTCGCGGTCACCGGTGATGGTACAAATGATGCTCCAGCACTAAAAGAAGCAGATATAGGACTCTCAATGGGCATTCAGGGAACTGAAGTGGCTAAGGAGAGCTCAGACATTGTCATCTTAGATGACAATTTTGCTTCTGTGGCCACAGTTTTGAGGTGGGGAAGATGTGTCTACACCAACATCCAGAAATTCATCCAGTTCCAGCTCACAGTCAATGTGGCCGCTCTTGCAATCAACTTTGTGGCAGTTATTTCAGCTGGAGAAGTCCCACTAACAGCAGTCCAGTTACTGTGGGTGAACCTCATTATGGACACGCTGGGTGCTCTCGCTCTAGCAACGGAGCAGCCAACCAAGGAGCTCATGGAGAAGCCGCCTGTGGGCCGCACAGAGCCACTTATCACAAATGTCATGTGGAGGAACCTAATGGCTCAAGCTTTATATCAGATAGCTGTCCTCTTGACCCTACAGTTCAAAGGCGAATCAATCTTCAGTGTGACCAAGCAGGTAAATGAAACTTTGCTCTTCAACACTTTTGTCCTTTGCCAAGTTTTCAATGAATTCAATGCAAGGAAGCTCGAGAAGAGGAACGTCTTCAAAGGGATAGTCAAAAACAAATTATTCTTGGCGATCATTGGATTTACCATCATTCTTCAAGCAGTGATGGTAGAGTTTCTCAAGAAATTTGCAGACACGGAGAGGTTGAGTTGGGGAGAGTGGGGCGCATGCATTGGCATTGCTGCAGTATCTTGGCCACTCGGTTGGATCATCAAATGCATACCTGTTCCAGAGAAACCATTTCTTGACAACATCAACTGGAAGAGGTTGAAGTTCATACGGAACTAAGCAATTTCTCAAATTCTGAAAAAAAGAATGCAATTTAGGACTAGTGGAGAATTCTTTCATTCATAAGAAAAATGATGTAAATCAGCTGTAGGATACAAGCAAGTACTATCTTTATTACATGTAATTAAGGGATGTATAGCACATGCTGAAATTAAATTGATTTGTCACCTTTGTAGCCTCGAACTGGGATTTTCCTTATAATTGCTTTGAGTGTTTCTATGCAACAAATTTGCACATATTTGTCAATCTTGTCTTTCTACACGAAATAACGAAGCAGAGGATGCAAAAAAGAAACAGGTAACCAATGGGGCCAAAGAGGAACATGTAATGATGAAAGCAAGTAGTGAGGAGACACTATGACTATTCTTTAATTTTTTCATACCTTGTTCTTTCTTGATTTAAAGATTTCTATAACTTTCACCAAGTCACTTCCTGTCATGCTTCTAACATGCCCAACACTGAGAGGTCATTGCCTTCACTTCACTTAGCATTCATATTCCATTACCATATTTGCTAACCAATTTGCTAGCATTTCATATTAAGGTACTGATTTTATCATCAATCATAAATCGAAAGACAATATCATGATTTAGAGATTAAGGCTGATGAAATCTGAATTCCAAACACTAGCTGTCACATTCTAAGGAAACAAGAAACTAGGATACTTATACAGATACAGGCCAGTGTCTATCTTATTGATGCTATAAAGCATAGCACAGGAAAGCCCCTGAAAGTCGGAAGCTGGAAGACATGTGTAAGGATTTTAACAAAATCACCCAGTTGGTTAAGCCTATAATTGAAGCTTTTGTAAAAGTGTCTTGCACTCATCAGTCTAGGAGAGGATACTTGAAAGCACTCCCAGATATTATACGTATCATATTTTTCTCTAGAAAATCCTTTGTCAACATACACCAAATTTCTCAAATTCCTAGGACTGGTTCTTGATAACCCTTACTACATGAATAAACAAAAAGTTCAACTTAAAGGAGATCCAAACTATTCCAGAAGAACAAGATCTGAAGTATTTGTAACACTCGTACACTCGCGAAACCCTGCAATTGAAATTATCACTTGATCCTATGAAACATTTTCAATGGGTAGGGTAAAGAAACTTGCAAGCAATTCACAAATTCAAAGAAAAGATCAAATCTAAACATCGAGATTTAAACTAAACTAAATTTTCAATTCCTAGTAACAAAACAAATGTTCCCACATATGATCGAGATATAGGTGCTAACCAGAATTAATTAACAACCTACAAAATCAATTAAAGGTAAAGTTTTTGCTGATAATTTTGAAATTCCATCATACATAACAGCTGCAAAGAAGATAAAAGGCGGAATCAAAACAATGTTCAATTTACAGATTACGTTCTCAATCAACAACATTCAAAATTCAGTTGCCATCATAAGTCATCTACTTAGTGCATAAAACCGAAAGCCAGAGAGAGAGAGAGAGATAGATTACTGTTGTAGTACCTTTTGTGCAATTTTGTTGGCCCCAGACACTGCTTGGTTTCTTTTCTATACCCCACAAGGAATGAAAGGAAAGGCTTGATTAACAAGGAAAGGCTTGTAAAGAATTGGGAGTGGGACAGGGCTGCAAACTGGTTGGGTTGGGCCGGGCCTAAGGGAAAAATTTTTTAGCTTGACGCCGAAGCCTAGCCCAATGGAACTCATAATAATACAAAACAATGGACTCAGATTCCTTTTGGGTAGAACTTAAATTTGTTCAGGTTCATTTTATAGTCCAATTCTAGTTCTGATTCTGTCAATTTTGGTAGGGATGCAGGGTACTGCTCCCTCTAAATTAAAAAAAAAAATGATATTAAGTGTGAAATTATTTAATGGCCTTCAAATTTTTAAAAATTCTTTTTTTATTTCTCAAAAATTATAACATTTGTCCTCTTATACTTCATTTTCTTGATAGAAATTTCTAATTTCATTCCTACTTCTGGAAAAAAAGGTACTGTTGCTTAAGAGGAGAAATAGCTTATTCAGTGCAGTTCGTTTTCAGGCGGTTCCAGATTAGCCGGGTAACTGACAAAAAAAAAGGTGAATGAGTCAAACTGTTTTTTATAGTAAAGAATAGGATAGAAGAACCTTATAAACTTTGCTTCATTGCCTCCATGTCCATTTTCAACTCGGTGACTGCCCATGAAAGAATTGCCTTTTCAGAATGACTTCGCGTGGAACTCAAATTCTGAACCAGCTGCTGCCTTGTAGACACTGCAAGTAGTGTTTAGAGCCGTTGCTGGATTGATTGAAAAACATTTGGTCCTATTGAACAGTAATCACTCTCTTCAATAGGACTCTGACCTAGCCCAACCTTTGTCACCTTCATCTGCTTCAATGCGAGTGTGCCCGTTTTATCGGAACAGATTGTGGTGGCAGAGCCCATTGTCTCACAAGCAGATAGTTTTCCAACCATAGCCTGATCAGCCATCATTCTCTTCATTGAGTAGGCAAGAGTTAGTGTGACAGCCAATGGCTAGCGTTCTGGAATAGCAACAACTACTATAGTCACTCCATCAGCAATGATTCCAATAACAGCATTGAGCACATCATCAGCCTTTGTTTTGCTTCCATTGAACTCTGGATTTCCATTCTCATCTTCTGTGTTCCCAGTGAAGTATTGAACAAGCAACACAAGTACCAGGAAGGCTACCACTGAACCAACCTTGCCTACGGATGAGGTGAGCTTGTTCAAGCGAGCTTGTAAGGGAGTTGTTTCATCAGAATCACGGCTTACAGTGCTCATCATCTGGCCCCATGTTGTGCTCATGCCAACGGAGGTGACAAGCATTTTGGCATACCCATCAGCCTCCTTGGTTCCAGAAACCAGAAAAGGGTTCTTGCTGTGGTTGATTTCGACATGATCGCGCTCCCCTGTCATGCTTGATTCATTAACTTGCAAGGAATGGCCGTTAAAGAATAACCCGTCAGTAGGAACTTGGTCACCAATTTTCAAGCACACGACATCTACAACAACAACCTCAAAGATAGAAATCTGTTGCCGCCTTCCATTCCTCACAACATCAACTTGGATACTGTTGCTTACCTTGGACAACTTCTCAAACTGCCTGTTTTGCTTAAAGTTGCTGATAACAGAGAAGGCTATGACAATAAGAACAGCCAGAGTTATACTTCCACCATCAGACCAGCCTTCCTTCAACCCATGCTGTTTGGTGCCACAACCAAGAGAGAGCACAGCGCAGGCTAAGAGGATCAGGATGGTCAAATCTTTGAGAGCTTCCACCACAAAGTGAAAGAAACTCTTGGTTGGAGGCTGCTTGTAAGTGTTTGAATCGAAGGACTCTTGCCTAGGTGCCACGTCTTCATCATAGCCCTCTATGCCACTTTCTGAGTGACTTTCAAGAGCAGAAGTAATCCCTTTGACTCCTCATAGTTGGAGAAGCCGATCTGCATTTTTGTCCTTCACGAGTTTAACGAGGGTCTCTTGATCAATTCTGGAGGAATAGCTTCTTGGTTCGATGTCAAGAACAGCGAAGGATGGAGTCCGAGAGATTTTGGTAATTGGTAATCTTACTTTTCTGGGCAATGGTTATAAATGCTCGAGAATAGTAGATTGCGCAGAAGGAGGATTTCCATCTCTTTTTTTGGATTTGCTAAGGTTTGTGGGCATGTGAAGCAAGTCCTCTATTGACATGTTGGCGAGGAACATGCTGGAAATGCTTTCGACAAGCATTGTTACAATGCACAGATGATTTCAAACAAAGGACGATGTGGATAGATTTTTTAAGAAATGGGATTACCAGGAATGCTGTAATGAAAAGGGTTTTTTCTTTTGTGACTAAAACGAGGGCAGCTTTGATCTGATGGATCCCAGGACTACTCTCCGATGTTTATATAAGCTTAAAAAGTTGAGCCGCGGAAGTTTCTAGAAACTTGTTCTGGGAGGCTTCACTTCGAACCTCCTCGACGGTGCCCATTGTCCAAAATTAAGTCTGCCTCGTCAAAGATCGCGGCAACGCGGTTCCACCAATGGTACCCTTCTGGCCTCTTGGTGCATTCTTCCATGATGGGGCATCCATTGGAATGATCTAATATTTCAAAATAATTTGTATTAATACAAAAGAACAGAGAAGCTAAAGAAAATGCAGGAAAATTACAAGATAATTTGCATTTTTAAAATAATTTGCATTTTTTTCTTTTTAATAGGTTTCACAAGAACCGCATCTATAGGGTAATTACAAGAATTATACAACTTAATTTCTTGTTGCTTAAAATTACAACGTCTTGATTTTTAAAATGATTACTTTGTGCTCAAGAAATTTTCTATATATTTCCCCTCAAATTCAAATTCAAGTGGAACCGGGGCAATCATCGAGATGCAATTTGAGCGAAGAGATAAACGCATTGATTCATTGGAGCTGAGAACGTTAAACCGAAGAGAAACCATTACTAATATGTTCAGTGATGAAGCACTTAATCACTACAAGAAAATGGGAAATTAACGAAAAATTATTGAAGAAAAAAAAATCCATCATAAATGGCAACGAAATTATGACGGATTAACATCGGATGGAATGTTGAGAGTTAGCAACGGAAATTAGCTAGAAAAATATTTCTGTCGCTAATCCGTCACTATAGTAGTTTAAAGTAAAAAAAAATTATAAACCAATCAACGACGGATTAGCGACAGAAAATATTCATCGCTAATCCGTCGGTGTAGTAGTGAAGGATAAAAAGAAAAAAAAAAACAAAATATGTACAGTTATTAGCGACGGATTAGTAACGAATATTTTAGTGACGGATTATCGACGAAAATTTTAACAACGGATATTTTTCTATTTTTTAATTTTTAATTTTATAATTCTTTTTCTTTTTTTATTTATTTTATTTTTTCTTTTATTCTATTATTTTATTATTCAATTTAATGGATAAATCAAAAAAAATACTTTGTTATTCTATTTTAATTAATCAAAGAAATATTTTATTTCTTTATTTGGTGCAAATTTAATTAATGTTGAATTTAATTAGTTAAAAAAATTCAATGAGAATATTCAATGAAAAAAATTATCTCAAGGTAAAGGGCAAAAAAAAGAGACGAGAGTGAAATAAAAAAAAATGTGAGAGTAAAATAAAATTTCTTTTAGATAAAAGTGAGAGTGAGATTAATATTAAAAAAAAAGTGAAATTTAAATAATCAATAAAAAAAGAAGATACTATAGAGCAGATTATGACACAGTAGTTGGATAACTCATAATCCATCTTGAAGGCATAGGTTTGATTCCGGGGGAGACATTTTTTGTAAAAAAAATGCTGGGCGCAAGGGCGTGAGCGCATTCGAACACGTGAGGTGTCTAAGAATCAGCGACGGAATTTTTAGAAAAAATTCCTCCATCGTTGATAGTCTCCAAGAATTAGCAACGGATTAATAATAAAATTTTTTTAAAAAAATTCCTCCGTTACTAATACTTTTACATATCAGCGACGGATATTTTAGCGACGGAAATTTTTCGTCGATAATCTATCGTTGATATTTAACGACGAATATATTCTATTGGTAATATTTAGCATTGTGGTTTTTTACGACGGAAAATTTTTATCACTAAGACTTTTTAGCAATGAAATTTTTATTATTAGCGACAGATATTCCGTTACTAATACCTTATTTTTTAGTAATGGATTAGTTTGCTAGAATTACCATTCTTATAGGGACACTCAAGTGATAAAAACCTTTTACTTAATTATTTTTGTAAATGCGTGTATTTTATAATCCCCGTGTAACAAAAAAAAAATAAAAGGTTTGCTGGGTTGCCAAAGTACTTAATTCTGGTTGAGGCCCAACAGAAATAAGGAAATAGTTCAAAATTTGACAGAAAGGTGTTTTAAGAAAATATCTTATCTTTGTTTCGAAAAATAAAACTACATATGTAAAATTGTCACACTTAAGAGGAGAAAAAACAATCCTGTCATCGGATCAAATGGATTAAATATTATGTGACAATCCATATTAATATGTGTCTATAAATTTTAATTGAATAATTCATATATTTTTACTAATTCAAGTAAATATTAATTTAAAAAATTAAACAAAATATATTGATATAAACTATTGAATAAGATTTGATCAATTATTTAGTCTATGATAACCCTGACTCAAAATAAAATTTCTTGAGAAAAAGAAATCCAAGGAAAATGCTAAAAGAAGCGCTGGGGGTTGGATGGCTGATGGCATTATCTGCATGAGGCGCTGCACTTTGTGACTTTATAAGAAGCCACTTGCATATCCAACTTGAAACTCCCAGCAAGCTCCCAAAAAAAATCTCTCTCATCAACCACGTACTCGCCATGCAAACCACCAAAAAACCTTATAAACCCCCACCCCATCACCGATCCGCCACCATCACCACCATTCTAGCTAAATTAAACCAAACCAAGACCAACAATGGCAAAGCTCTCAATCTTAGCCACTACTTTTGCGCTCCTCTTCGTTCTGACCACAGCCTCCATCTACCGGACCACCATAACTACCACAGAAATCTTGGACAATCCGAGCGAAAGCCAGTGCAGGCAGGAGGCCCAAAGGCAGAAGCTCAACGACTGCAGCATGTTCCTGAAGCAGTGCAGCCAGGTGGGGATGATTTTGGCGGAAAACCAAAAGACAGACTGTAGTCGACTGCTAGAAATGTGCTGCTCAGAAATGGAGCAGATGTCGGAGGGTTGCAGGTGCACGGGAGTCCGGATGGCCATGGAACGGATGCAAGGTCAAATGCGGGAGATGGAGAGGGAGCAGATGATGCAGACAGCGAGAAGCTTGCCCGGCCAGTGCGAACTGCCACCTCACATGTGCGACTTCGGAAGAGTTTGGTTTTAGAGCGTGACACTAAAAAAAATATATATATATATATATATAAAACTGCTTGTCGTGTAATAAAGTAACCCCAACAAAACACCACGCCCCGGCCGGCACATGTTTGCCCGATAGGGTGTTTTCAGGGTGAGGTTTGCTTTCAAGCATAGCACACCATCGTGTGAATTAAAATAACTTTGCTTCATGGTTATTGAATTTACTTTAAATAAGGAAGAAAAAAAATATTCCATATAGCAAGTCAAAGTATTACAAATATAATCCCTTTTGGGTTATAACAAAGGAAAAACAAAGAATAAAATATATGAAAATTTTCACCGGTGTCCCCAAGGGATAGCCAGGTCATAATCTCTCTCCTTCAATCCTAAAATCCAATATTCGAATTCTTATATAAAAAAAAATAAATAAAAATTCACCGGTGAAAATAAAATTCAAAATATCTTATTTTTCGGCCAAAGACAAATATCATTTTACTTAACTCTTGCTCATTGCTCGTTAAGTGGAATAATTTAGTAAAAATATATGCCACAAAAACTTTTAACATGTAATTGTTCACCTTATATGCCAACGTTGTTCAAGAAATACTAGGCCAGGAGCAGACTAGAAAAATGTCAATTAGTACTTAAAATATTTTATTAAATACATAGTGAACAATTTTGTAAACAGCTTTAACTGATTTTTATTAAAAATTGCTTCTCTCAAGTAAAATGCATCTGATGTAAAGACCCAAAAAAAAAGCCCTCTTGTTTGTTTTGCCTACACTACAATAAACCTGAAATACGTCGCACCTGTCAATCTATGAGACGATGACAGCAATGTTATTCCATCAAGTATAATTCTTATTTTTCTAGTCACCGTTATTTGAAGAATATTTTGGATCCGATTAAATCCGAATTGAGTTAAATTAGATTTAGTAACAATCCCACAATACGTAATATAATACAAGTATCAAAATTCTTAGCAAAGCTAATCTTTTTTAAGATAAAAGGACAAAAAAAAAAAAAAAAAGATCACCTTTAAAACAATCCCACAACACGTAATATTATATAGCACAAGCAAAATAATTTACAGGAGTACGCAGGGCAGCACCAATGGCGATTTTACTTTACAGGAAGAGGCCAGTTTTTTTGTCCCTCTACCAGTGCCTCATCAACTTTATTACACAGCTGGAGAGAGAGTTTGCCAAATTCACACCAACTAGACATTGGAGATATCGGGAGATAAATTCAGTGGTCCTTTCCTGCCACAGATGGTACATGCCTTTGCCTAGGCATAGCCAACCATTCTAAGCAGCAACAGCTTCTGTGACTTTTCCATTCCCGCTTGGAACCAAGCTGTCGTAGTACTCCACCAAGACTTTCCAGCCACCGGGGCACATGAATCCATCCGGAGGGCTCTCTTTGTTCCTAGCAAGTGTTCGCATCTGTCATGCCAACAAGAACTGTTTAGATTGAAAGAATAAGATTCTATCAAAATTCTCAATCGAAACATTAGTAAAATTTCAAGATTGTACTGGTAGAATCAGAATTTTAATAACTACGGGATACCTTGGTGCCCGAGATGAAGAGGAAATCTTGAGGCCTCGAAGGATCGAAGAAGGCCATTTTGCCCTGAGTCTTGTCATATGCAGCAACCTGCAATTTTCTTCTTATAATTAATACTGCCCAAAAAAAAAAGAAAAAAAAAAAGAAAATCACATAAAAGAGGATAGCAGTTTAAGCGAAGTGGTCTGTGTACCTTGAAGGGAAGGATGTTAAGGCGCTCAAGTCCAGGAGCCATACTGAGAACCTTCTTCCCATGATCAGCATCATACAGGTCTCTTTTCTCGATCGGGTGGCCCATGCCAGCAGGGTCACGACCCACAATGTAGAAGTTGGCACCAGCATTGATTCGAGCTTTTGCATGCCACTGGACTTCAGTGGGGCCTGCATAGTGCATGGGAGATGGGAAGATAGAAACCACAGTTGTCTCTGGATCAAGAACGCCGTCTTCAAGAACCTGTTTTCATTGTAACAAGAATAAGTACTGCCAAGATATCATCAGTCACCAATAAATGTTAAGGGTCAAATGTAGACTCACCTTCTCATGCTGCTTCATTCTCCACTCAAGTGGAACATCATCGGCCTTTGTGTATCCTCCCAGAGGGTGAAGCAAGAGGATAGGATTCTGGTATCCCATCTCCAGAAGTCTACGACGAGTATCAGTCATCAGTAAAGCATGACCATTGTGAACGGGATTCCTTAGCTGAAAAGCAAACACCGCATCAGCTCCACGCCTTTCAAATTCCTGGCGGAGCTCCACGGGAGAAAGTCTGAACCGATCAAGACCATCATGGTACTTGATTCTATCGATGACCTCCAAGTCACCACCTATCAGCCAGTTTCCAGAGTGGGTTATGGCTTGATCAACATATGGTAGACCAGGGGCCGTAGTTCCCCAAGTCCTTGCAATCCTTTCTTCTTTATTGTGCTTGTAAATCTCAATACTAAAAGGGAAACCAAAACATAAAGCAGGATGGAGTTAGAACTCAACATAGCGGTGTTCTAATTACAGGTAGAATTAGCAACAACAACAACATCAACCAATAATAAAATAAACAAGGAGGAAAAAATCAAAAAATTTCCAACTTGCAAAATAGATTGCATTAGCATGACTACAACAACTTATTTAGACCTAGTTGCCAATATACAGAAGAAGGGGAGATACACTTGAGAGCATCATCATGCACATCAATAAACAGTTCAAGACCAAAGAAAATGTAGTTGAATCAAACATTTTCAAAGTCGTAATTGAAATCATGAAACTTGTAACACAAACACGCTATAATCCTCTAAAAGACTGAGTTGAGTTAAAAATGATTTAGGAACTAAGTATTATCGGAGAACCAAATTATTAAAGCATATGAACCAAAGAAACCACAGCAGAATTTACACATTTTAGGCCCCGTCTAATTCATTAGCATCCGCAACACAGGATTGATATTTGCATCCTATAATCACTACTTCTAAATTGCACATGTCTGCACGAGAAATCCCAACTAGTTTTTTAAACAAAAGTTCCACCTACGTAGCTGACAACCTTGTATAGGTTTAGACTTGCATCACATTCAAACAAAACAATGGACTCATCTTTTTTTTTATTATTTTTTATTTTTTATGAATGAAGAGTTTAAGAGGAAAAAAAATCAATGGACTCATCATCAATGATCAATGACTCCATTCCGAGTTACACAAAATAGAGATGTCCAGAATTCACATGTCTATAATTCAACCATCAATGATTCAGTGTTGGAACCCAAAAAGGAAAAGTAGGTGCTATTCATACAAGAAGCAACATGTGAAAGAAAATGGGAAGGAAAGCATGGTACAAAGACATCAGAATGGACAGACACTCTAATCAATGGGCCTGACGATGATATACTCTACAGGAGTTAAATTAGTGGCCCGAATCTATTAACTAATATGAGACAGACATGATGAAGTTACAGATGAGTCTGCATTGTAGAAGAGTCGATGTTTGTGGTACCCAATGAGAGTCTCAGTATCCATGCAAAATGTTCTCTCTATGAGGTCTTAAAACGGCGAGCTATCCTACCACCTAGAAATGTGGTCGAACAATTGCAGTAGAAATGGTCCTCGGACGAAACAAGGCAGATCCCATATTTGTTACCTCTATAAGCATAAAAAATAATCAAAGAATGCATGATTGTTTACACTTCTTCCATCCTAGAACACATATTCTTAATGGCGACACTATAAGCATAGGTCACCATTTTTAAACTTCCTAGCCGACGAATAGTGACATAATGCATCTCCCATGATTATCCATCCTAATAAAACACACAATTTCAAAACAACGGTTTACAAAAAAGTAGGAAATTTCATCAGAACAGATTAAAATGTCAAATGTTTTTACCTTCCACCTCCAACATTACCAAAGTAATCGCTTTGAAGTTACAGTAAAATTTAGTTCTTTTCTAGAAGTAAAATAATATAGGACAAAAATTAGGAGTGAATATTAGCAATTAAACTCTTTATATCCAACCAAGAGACGTTACATGGTTGCATATGGTTCACGGATGAAAGCCTTTTAAGTAACTTGTTGAAATAATTGTTAAACATAAGTAGTACACACAAACTAATTTTAGTCATCGTATAGAGAGGATGCTTTTCCAGCATTATTTTCTCAAAATTTACCCCTTCTGATTTAATTTGAGAAACAATATTTCCCATAGGTAACATAGTTTTTGGAGGGGGGGGGGAAGATAAATGATTATATATTAATAATTTCTTACCATAAAAAATTACGCCTAAAAGGGCCATAATCCAATAAGTGCCAACAGTTTTTGTGAACAAAATTAAGAAAAATAATAATAATCGCATAGATGAATCTCCACAGTGCAATATATCAAATCAGAACTTTTGAATTAATACACAACACAACAGTCATTTACTTGAATTAAGGAAAATAACGTCATAATATTCTGCAATTATCGGACAATGCAAATCATTAGAACTCACGAAAAGTTTCCCTGAACACAAAGAACAAAAAATAATCAAGCATTTGCAAAACCCAAAACACAAAAATTGCAAAACCCAAAAACCAAAATTAAAAGATAAAACAAAAAAATGAGTTCGATGGCACTTACTTGGATAAAATGGCAATAGGGTTATCATTGGAATCAACAAGAGCAACTTTAGTCGACTCCTCAATCTTCTGCTTCTGCAAATCGTCAATTGCCAGCACAATCGGCACAGACATATTTACGACCGAACCGTTTTCGAGTCGAATCGAATTAAAATGAAGTGTTTGGAGGAACTCGGATTCTCTCATGAACCCATTCAAAGGACTTGCCCATCCTTCACTGAGCATATGCACCCATTGAAGATCGATTTTTGACAGTCTTACCCTCGGCAACAACATAGCCTCTTTCTTCTTCTCATCCTTTTGAAACTCGGGAACGAACAATTCGACCAATTTCCCTCCGTCTGGTTCGATTAACCCGCATGATACCCGTATCTTTCGATAAGTTTTTCCCGGATTCAGTTTCGGGGTTTTGAGAGAAATCGAAAATTTCACGTTTGAACTCAATTGGGTGTTGATTGATTTTGCCAAAAAATGAGATGGGTTTGGTGTTTTGACCAGAACAGTCGCCATAGACGCCATTGGAGCTCTGAAAAAACAAAAAGTTTAATAAAAAAAAGAATAAGGACTCTGTTTTTGTTATACGCTGTTTGGCTTGGTAACGAGTGAGCGGTAATTTGGGAAATAAGTAAAAAAGAACAGAACAAAAACTAAAGAATTGACGTGTCGATTGAAAGTCCTGCGATCTGAGGCTTTATTTATATCGGAGTTTCATCCGTTAAGGATTGTAAATTGGGAGGATGAACCTGGACAGCTACTGTTGTCTCATTTCCCCCCGCCCCTCCCCGCCCTTTTCGAGTTGTGTATATTAATTAATTTATTTCCTACCTTTCTGATGGGTCCTCTGGTCATGGCCGGCCGAGGATCTCCGAAATGGCGTTCTTGCCCTTTTGAAACGGATCAACCCGTTTAACAAGGGATTCTGGAATTTAATAAAAAATTAAAAAAGAAAGGCATTCGAAATATAACTATAGTTTTAAGAATAAATTATGCCACTTACGTTTAATTAATTCAACAGTTATATATTGATATTTCTTAAATAGAATTTCATAACTAAATCTTATGTGTAAAAAAATATACGTCAATAAAGTTTCACCTATCGTATCAAGTAATCGCAACATACATTTTGAAATTTAGTTCTCTTAGCTTATTTTGATAAATACTACTTTGTCCTATTTTTAACTTATAATTTTGTGATTAAATTTTTGATTTATTATTCTTTTGAATACCAACATCAGTGGTTAAAGTAAAAAGTTTTTTTTTTTTTTTTTTTGAAAAAGAATAATTTGTTATAAAAAGAATAACATGTTAACAAATGTCGGGAATAAAATATAAAATGACACTTAGATCCGAATAGTATTTTGGATACCCGTTTGGGTTTGTGAGAATATCCATATTCTGGTTGGGGGTTGCATGTAGTTTGGGTCCTCACTTGAGAGCAAACCATCTTTGAAAATGAAATAAATCTTGACTTCATATGTAACGGTTAGAAGGGCTTTCCTCTCTTTGTAGTTTTCGTATTATAATTTCTACAGCACAAGTCAATCCATCAAAGTTGAACAGCAAGACCTAGAATTTGATTATTTACCAAGAAAATTAATCCAAATTGGTGTTTCTCTTTGTCGATGGTATCTTCAAATGGTTAGCTTTTTGAATAGTAGAGAAACATCGTTTTCTTTGAAAATTCAATTAAATTTAATTGAAATTAGATTTGATCTTTGAAACATAATATTTTTTTGGTACATATTTTTTATATACAAAATTCAAATATGAAATTTTATATAAAAAATAACAGTACCAACTACTAGACAAATTAACTTTTAGTAGAAAAATGCCTCTATTTCTAAATAAAATTAATATTGTATTTATTACATAAGATTTAATAAAAATATTAAGATAACTTTGATAAGATTTATTATCAAAAAAGAAAAGGAAAAATATATCGGACCTTGTCTATTTTATGCCTTATCAATTCTTATCATTTATTAGCAGGAGAACAAGTAAAATCCCATTCAAACCCACTTTATATTGTAGAAATTTTAAGAACAATATATAGATAATTATATATATGCACTAGATTTTTTAAAACAACAGTATTATTAAAAAAAAAAAAAAGATAATTATAACCATCGTCTGCGATTCCTGTTTCACCGTGAGTTCACCTTTTGATTCATGGCTCAGAGTTTGAAGATGGTCAGAAGTTTGTAGAAGAGAGAGAGAGAGAGAGATGGAGAGAGGATTTTTGAGAGAAATCTGAGGTTTGGGTTTTTTTTTAGAGAGAGAAGTTTTTTTTTATTATTTTTTTTCTTCAATGAGAGAAGAGGAG
The DNA here is from genome assembly GCA_033439265.1 of Dillenia suffruticosa. NCBI lineage: Eukaryota > Viridiplantae > Streptophyta > Magnoliopsida > Dilleniales > Dilleniaceae > Dillenia > Dillenia suffruticosa. The sequence goes on from JAVTVX010000001.1 coordinate 18,195,642, forward strand.
AGAGAGAGGATTTTTTCGCCATTGATCTGGGTTTTGCTTATATGTTCTGCCACATCAATATCATTATTGACGTGGCTTTGTTTTAATGTGCATAGTGCTGGACACGTCAACAACTCTCGTCAAGATGGAAGACTATATCATTTATTATGTGAGGCCTCGGTTTAATTTGTAAGTAATGGAGTGATCAATAAGTTATGAATTTTAAAATTTAAGTTTTTAATCGTTATGTTTTAGAATTTAATGATTAATTTATGAATGGGGAGAAAGTTCAGTGACTTTACATTTACATGTAATTTTCTCGCCTACGAATCATCCTTTCTGATTCAAAGTTGTACAAGTAACACCACTCAATTCAATGCTATTATTGTCCAGTGCATTTATGGGGTAGGACATGCACTGCTTGAATTATTCGCCATTTCCTTCTTCCTTCTAGTACATGACCTCGAACATAGACCACATTGCGAGATAGGTTCATTATCTAGCATTGGCTTGTTATTTGCCTCTTAATTATAAAATAATGAATAGGAACATAGCCCATATTATAACTAGGCTCAGCAGCATCAAGACTTACCTCGGCAGGGTGTCGATTGTATGGCATCTTGTCTCATGTCTGCTTATTCCCAGAGAAGGGAAAGGGAGCCGATAGGTGTCATCGTTCCCTTCTCTTTAAAAATTTTGAATTTGAATAAAAAAAAAAAAAGGAAAGGAAGTCTTGTTCTTTATTTGTCCATAGTTCTTGGAGATAAATGGGCATGTAACTCCTTCCCTACATGAGACATGAGACATTTAAGATGTGGTATGCAAACCAAACAATAAAAGGGTAAGTTTTATTTTTTATTTTTATTTTTTGTCCTAAACCTTTTTTGTTACACATGTTATTCTTCGTCAATATGGTTTAAAGAAGTATCAGAGATTTTAACTTCCCAAAAAATAAAAAGAAAACTCCAATCAATTTATCATTTCTTCTAGTTATTCTTTTAGACATCCAAACTAGGGTTATTCAGATAGATAAATTACTTTTCATATTCATTCAATATTCTCAAAGCTTAAAGTGACTTTTATTTTACAATCGGTCTAATTATTAATATATAAAATTTAAAAAAAGTTGGTTTTTGAACTATCAAGAGGGAAGTGGAAGAGTTCACGTCTTAAAAGAGTGAGGGAAAATAATGCTTAGAACTAGTTGCAAACCCCACGAGTAAACCTTCAAAAATTTTAAGCTTGATCAACTCATTTGTACTTGCAGAGAGATTTCGTAAGATCTAGACGACAAGGGGTTTCAATTCATTTCATGAAGTTACCATATAAGATAACAAGAAATAGAACACGAGTTTCTCACACATTCTGGGTAGGCCTTGAAAGTGAGTTGGAATGCCAAGAAGACTTATGGTTGAACAGTGGAATGGAAAGCACCGAACCCGTGGGGGTCCCCACAATTTATTATGTTCTTAGGTTAATAACTTATTTGTCATATATAAGATGCATGTACCAACAATCAATTGATCTAATAAAATGTGACGTTAAATCCCTTAATCAAAATCTCAAATTTGACTCACGACTTAGATATAGAATAAATTACGTTAGGAGGGTAGTCCATAAATGGGTCACTGTAAGTTTTGAACCGAATTAGTTAGAATATGATTTTAGATCCTGATGGCATAGTATCAAAAAAAATATATAATATGCATTTATCAATAGAAAGTCAATATAGTGGGATGAAGTGCTAAATTTCTTAACCAAATCTCTATTACAAAACTTAAAAATGAAAAAAAAAAAAAAAGCTATACTCAGAAAATCACCCATAAATAGGACCCCTGTAAATACTCGAATCGAATTAGTTGGAATATGATTCGAGATACCGATGGCAGGAACCAAATATATATATATATTTCTCAATGCAATTTAAAAAAAAAAATTAACAAATTTTTAGATTGAGGAGGGTTAAACTCCTTTGCAACTAGGGAAAAAGGTAGTGGGTTTCAAAAGCAATGAATCAACAAAAGCAATGATCTGGTCGACAAGGGGTTTCAATTCATTTCACGAAGTTAAGTTACCATATAAGATAACAAGAAATGGAGCACGAGTTTCACACGCATTCTGGGTGGACCTTCAAAGTGAGTTGGAATGCCATGAAGACTTATAGTTGGACCGTGGAATGGAAAGCACCGAATCCGCAAGGGACCCCCACAATTTAATATGTTCATAGGACACTATTATAGAGATAGTTTAACATTCGGGTTCAAATTTCGTGTTAAAAAAATAGTTTAATAACTTATCTGCGTCAAATATAACATGCATTTCTCAATGCAATTAAAAAACTTTTTTAACATATTTTTAGATTGATTAGGAGGGTTAAAACTCTTTTACAACTAGGAAAAAGGGTCGTGGGTTTCAAAAGCAATGATACGGTCAGACAAGGGGTTTCAATTCTTTTTTTTTTTCTATCACGAATATCTGAAATCATTTTTTGATTAATTTAATTCAAGATTCCATATGGATAATAATTTTTTTAGACATAATTTTTTTTATTTTTAAATTTTAAATATGAAATTTTATCCCAAATTTTAAATTTAAAACTTTAATATTTATCTCATTAAAGCGACGTCTCAATTCAATTCATGAAGTTACCATATAAGATAAAAAGAAATAGAACACGAGTTTCACACATTCTGCGTGGGCCTTCAAAGTGAATTGGAATGCCATGAAGATTCACGGTTGGATTGTGGAATGGAAAGCACCGAATCTGTAAGGGCCCCAACACGGTTGGAAAATGCCTCATAAGAGCATTTTGGTAATTTTAGAATAATGAGAAACTCTGTTGTCCTATTTATCACCCCATTTAATTCCCACGCAATAATTTGTCGAATGACCCTTGAATGTCCCCACGTGAGTTGGGCTTCTTTCTCCCCCTATTGAGAGTTTGGGGGTAAGAGAAAATGAACATGGTCAGGGTTTGTACATATCTCTAGAGATAGAGATCCATCGAGGATTAAGAAAAATTTTAAGTAGAAAATTTTCTATATGTTTTTCGTTCGCCGAGCTTGAAGATCGAGATATCATGGAATTACGGTGGTGGTTCAATTCATGATCAGCATCCGACTGAGTAATCCATTCGAAAGATATCGCGACTCTGGTTGAATTCTTGAACACCGACCGTATTGAGATATTTACCAGAAAAAATTCAAATTTATTTATTTACGCTTCTGCTGCACGTCTAAATAAATCCAACATTTCTCAAATGCAATGAAAAAATATTTTTAGATTGATTAGGAGGGTTAAAACCCTTTTGCAACTGGGGAAAAAGCTAGTGGGTTTCAAAAGCAATGAATCAACAAAAAGGAATGTGTACTTTCGGTTTTGTTTTTGGACATTTGATCTCTTTCCCGTTTTCACTTTTGCATAGAATAAGCCTTATCTCATGATCCCGTTTTCACACTATCATCTTAGGCATGAAAAGTAAAATTAGAAATTTCCAAAAAATGTAGAACATTTTACTTAACCAAGTTATGCCTTCCATTAGTCCAAAGTCGTGCCTCAAGGAATGAGAATTTTATGACCGTTGGCTATTGCAATATAAAGAAAATCTGCCATAACCTACAAAGGAAAAAACAGAAAAAAGTAATAATAATAAAACCTAGAGAATTTGACTTGATAGTCAAAAAATAGCAACTCTCTTGCTTGAGCTTAAGAATGACAATTGTAAAAGTTTGAACCATTCGATAAGCTTTATACCATTTGAAAAACAATTCAATTTTCCATGTCATCTTCCTGGCAAATAACTAAAGTTTTCGCTTGAATTCTTTTTTTTTTTTTTTTAATATATATATACAATGATCCGTTCTTTTTATTTATAATTAGATAATTGCTAAATTTTGAAATTTCTAGGTGGGGTGTTTTCTCTGGGTCAACTTCTTATTTCCAAATCCAAAAGATGCATCCGAGAGAGAGAGAGAGAGAGAGAGAGAGAGAGAGCATTTTAAGGCCCCAAGGGACGCTTAGTAGTCACACCCCCTCCACTCCAATTCTGTGACTTGAGTTTTGAACCTCATGTAATAAAAAAAACAAAAAAAACAAAAAAGAGTTTTTAAAGAAATGGTAGCAACGTCCTCTGCCCAACCCCGACTAATATCTCGACGAGGAAACACTACATGAATACATTGGCCTAATATAATATTCAGCTGAGTAAAGCTTATTTTTCGAGTCATACCAAAAAACAAACACCTCAATCAAACTTAGTCTATTGTGGTCGACACAATTTGCAAATCATAACAGGTAGTTGTCCAACAAGCTCTTCAACTATGTGGGCTGTGAAGCTTTTGTTCCTTTGACGGGAACTCATGTTAGGGCCATAGACAAGAAGGGGTCCATCATTAATACAATCAAGGGACCTAACATTGCACCACGGTTGGGAAATTTTTTTGTATAAAAAAATAGTACAATATTTTGTCTTTCTTTATATTTTGCATACCATCTTTACAAAATTTAATATTGTTGATATCAGTTTCGGAGGCTGACGCGGTTTGTGGAATAGTCATCAACATGGCAAACAAATCAGACCAGTGAGATGACATGAATAGTACCGTATCAAGATACAGATTTTATAAATTCAAGATAAGCAATTTACAAATTTTACGCTGAGAAAATCATAATCAACCAGAAATGTTTATATGTTATCTTATTTTAAGCATTACATAATAATAAGATCAATAAACTATAATTTAATAGATACCGTTCGTTTTCTTTATAACTTAACATACATAATCCACTTTCTCTTTAAAAGTCTCTGGAATTCCTTCTTCTTCCGTGTATAACAAAATAAAGTGTCACATAATAAGAATTTTATGACATGGGTATGAAAGGCCATGTCAAAATTGAGCCAAGGGTGTGACCCACATGCCTTATGGAGAGATGGGCATGTGTAGGAATTGGGATTTAGATTTCTGCGAGGGAAAAGTTTCAAGAGAGAGAGAGAGAGAGCTGTCTGGATGTGATCTTTGTGATATGTGAGAGGAAATTATAATGTTGTAGAGGAAAATTGTGGGGTTTAAAATTAAAAGATGGTGCAAAATTGAGGGGGCATAAGGAATGGCAACTTTGGAAGATGCGAGGAGAAATTCTGCTGATGGGATTGGCGTGGTGGATTGGGCCAGTTTTGACCATTTGGGAGTGGACTTGTTTTTATGTATCTATGGTCTTGGATTTTTCTAATCAGGCCAGTGTTGGGTGACTGAATTTTTTACTTGGGATTTGCGTGATGCGTTGACAGAGAGAGACACGGGGAGAGAAACATTCATCCACGATCAGTTGGTTTAATAAAATATGATATTAGATTTCTTAATTAATATTTTAAATTTAACTTACAATTTGAATATGAAACATATTACATTGGGAAGATAATCCCTTAAATGGGTTACTGTAAATCTCAAACTGGATTATTTGGAGTATGATTTCGGATATCAATTAATATAGTAAAAAAATAAAGAGAGAGAGAGAGAGAGAGAGAGAGAGAGAGAGAGAGAGAGAGAGAGAGAGAGAGAGAGAGAGAGAGAGAGAGAGAGAAGGATGAAAAGATGGGATTTTAGGGACGAAGGCAGTTCCCTGCCAATTCAATCGTGGTCGCACTAAAATTTTAACAAAGAAAAAATTGTGCATAAATTTCATAACCATAGTTTAGAATATCTTTCATGTAAAATTGAATTTAGAATTAAATATCTTGAAAATAAATTTCAAAGCCCCTATTTTCACTATTTTTTTAAGCCCGAAATTTATAAATTTCATTACTAAATTTTATTTTTATTTTATTAATTCAATCAAGTCACATGAATTTCAATTCAATTCTTGATTTTGATTCACTTTAACTAAGAGTTTCCTAAAATTTTAAATGCATCTTATATTTCATTCCCATAATATATTTGACAAAAAAGAAGAAGTCTTCAAAATTTTTCCCTAAAGCTTCAAATATCCACACCTTTTATCTCTCTAAATTTTCATGGGTAACATTTACCTTCAAAGTGAGGTAAATGTTACCCTAGTGGGGAGTGGGGTAGCATAAAGGGGGAAAAAATTAAAAGAGAGCCCTATATGAAAAAAAAAATGTCAACTAAATTTCTAAAACGAGAAAATTGAAAATAAATTAATTTAGAGAGAGAATTTAAATTAATTTTATTTTTTAAAAAAGAAAAAATAGGTTTAATTTTAGAGAGAGAAAAAATTTATAGTCAATGTACTTAGACAAAGAAAATGTGAATTGAACTACTTTTTGAAAGAAAAAATTAATATATTTAGTTTTAGATAGAGAAAAACTAAATTCAGTTTTTTTAGAGAGAGAAAACTTAAATTGATTTAGAGAAAAACTAAATTATATTTTTTAGAGAGTGAATTTAAAATTAATGTATTTAGAGAAAAAAAAATATGAATTAAATGGACTTATTTATAAAGAGAAAATTAATTTGTTTAGTTTTATTTTAAGTGAAAAATAGTTTTGGCTTTTTGGAAAGACAAAATTAAAAATCAATATATTTGAAAAAAGAAAATTTGAAGTAAATTGAGTTATCTAGAGAGAAAGAGTTCATATATGCTTAATTTTAAAGGGAGAATTGGATTTTATTTTCTTAATAAAGAGAAAACTTAATCAACAGGTTGAGAGAAAAATATTAACTAAATTGATTTTATTATCTAACATTTTTTACCTTTAACCTTTTATCCCATATGCCAAATACTACTTTTTTTCAACCAAATAAGGGAAATTTTTAAATTTTTCTCTTCTACTAAACATGTCTAATATATTTTTTTAATATTTCTTGGCGGGCGGAGGAAAGTAGAGGGGTTTTCTCAAGGTCGTATAAGAATTGGAAACGAGGAATGGCAAATATGAGAAATGACAAAAATATTGAGCTCAACCGATTTTCGGTGGGTGTAACAGATTTGCTTAATTAAAATCTCGAGTTGAAATTTAGGAATAAAAAGATAAGAATTGCGAAAACCAACCTCATAACGAGTTTCACAATGTTCAATTGGATTAGTTAGATCAAGTCGAATATCAACCCGTGAAAACCAATATATATATTGAGTTCAAGGAGACATAGGGAGCATGGCATACAAAATCCCCCCCTTTTGATGGTGGATCATTTGGGGCTGCCATGACCATCACATGTTGAGGGGCCTCAAAACTTTAGGTGCGCAGTAAAGGCAACGTTGGGCTTTGTAATAATGAAGAGCACTTGCCGAAAATAGTGGCCTAGGCCTCTCAAAGCCTCAAGTGAATGAAATATCGATGATGGGGGTAGTTTGGGCTAACTTCTGGATTATGGCTCTTCATTGGAAGCTATTGCAATAACTTTTTTCGAGCCTGGTACATAATTTTGGATTACCCCATGATTGTGTTCCGTAAATTTCAATATTTTATTAGTTTAGTAACAAAAATATTAAATTTTTTTAATTAAATTATTGAGTTTGAGTTTTGAAAATATAAAAAAAGAAAATATTAAAAGAGCTCACTTTTTAATGGATCCGATATTTAGCTCTAGGTAGATTGGTCAGAACCAATAAATTGGTTATAAGATGTTCACCCGTCTCCAAAAAAACAGCCTAATGGTATAAACCCCTCTCTCCCAATTTAATGATTTCATATTTAAATTCTTATAAAATAAAAAAAAAACGTTCACAAAAAAAATAATAAATTAGTTATACGATACCAATCAAGAAAAAAATAAATAAATACATATCAATGTTTTAATTCATTTCCATGATCTCTAAGAACTTTTGTTTGGATACGATTAAGTACCTCAAGATTAAATTACAATTTTCTTTTTTTTTTTTTGGGTACGAATGACTATCAAATAGAAGCTGTTTGCTTTGCATTGGATTGCAATTTGGTAGGAAAATGTGAAGCCCTAGCCTTTTCAATTTGCAGCTTTGGGACCATTTATCCTCTAGGATAACCCCATCGAAGTCCCAAATTCAATCTACTGATGTTTCATGTTTTTCATGTTAGAATTTTCCTTTCGATTTTTTTTTTAGTCATTTATTCATTTATTTTCAAAAAAAAAAATTGATACCAAAGGTTGAAATTATACTACCTAGGAAATTTAATTTCGACTACGTTTTTATACTAAGAAAACGAGTTTCTTTTTAAAACATATACATATATATGATTGATGTTATATAAATCAATGTAACCAAAAAAAAAATGTTATATAAATCAAAAACTAATTATCAGAATTTAAAAAAAAAAAAAAACTGAAATAGTATAATTTTAGTAATTATAAAGAAACCCAAAAGCTAGATCCTTAACTATATTGCAGTAGTTCCTTAGAGCAAAGAGATCTTTCTACTTGGGATTCCAAGGGGAGGTAGTAAGAAGAGATTTTAATATTGTTAGATCCCTAAAAGGGGAATTGCCAAAATGTAAGGCACTTAGTTGGAGCAAAGCATAAATATGGAAGAATCATGGGATTTTAAGGAGGTCATGATTTCATATAGATTGGTTGTCCCATTTGTACTTTACACCATATAATCATAATTGCATTTCCCATAACCGATCTCTAAATGATTTACTTTATATTGAAAAATAAGATATCATAGTTCTTATGTATCTTTTTTCTTATATATATATATATATCTAATTCATTAAAATTTCATCCAATAAAACAAAAAAATTATAAATCTCCAAAATAATAGATAGAAATACTACAAATAAAATCCCTCTTTTTTTCTATCGAGTTCACCACCATGAACTTCTATCAGATTTAGACATAATACACTTTTTAGTTCTTGGGAGAACCCAACTACTCTCTTTCGGATCCAGAAAACAACTCTCAGAAGCAACTAGGCATATTATATGTGCTAATTGCCATTTAGCTAATAAGTTCATGGATATTGAAGTTCCACAAGTGGTACTTCCTTATACTGAATTTAAAGCAACTGTTCGAATTTCTTATGATATGCAACTGAAACAAGTTCTTGATAATGGGAAAAAAGGGGCCTTGAATGTAGGGGCTTTATACTGACGAGCTATAGTTCAACTAGTATCATTCTTCCCTCCCTTTCTCTTTTTTGGTATTATAATAACCGATTTCTAAAATCATATTTCAACTAATTCGGTTCAAAACTTACAGTAACCCATTTAAGGAGACTACTATCCCAACGTAGTTTTTTCTATATCCAAATCGCGAGTCGAATTCATAAACTTTATTAAGGAATTTAACACCAAATCCTATTAAATCAACTGTTTATTGAAAATCTTGAATTTAAATTTTATCAATGTAACAAAAATTAATTAATAAATACAAAAAGGTCATAATATTTGAACCCTGAATTAGATGTTGCAAGCCCCTTGAAATGAATTAGGCCAAACGCCAAAGCCCTTCGTCGTATCTTCTTGGTATAACATTATTTATTTTAGTTTTTACTATCAATATTTGAAATCATATCCTAACTCATTTAATTCAAATATCTCGAAACTTCTATTTAAGGGTTAATTTTTTTAATATAATTTTTTTTATTCTCAAATTTCAAATTCAAAATCTGGTTAAATGATTTAACATTTTATCTCACTAAACTAACTATTTGTTGATATATTTTTAGTATATTTGATTAACCATTTTGAATTTAGATGGCATCCATGGGAAAAAGAGCAATAACAAATGGTAACGGAATTTTAGTTTCAAATTTTTTTGAGAGATTAATAAAAAAAAAAGTAAAAGGAAAAATAGTTACAATCTCTCACCCTTTCCTTTTCCCTTTGATAAGAAGAATACTTAAAAAAAAAAACTAACTTTTAGCCTTGGCATTACTTTTCTCAATTCATCCCCCACCTAAAAGGGCCTGTCTCTTCATCGATGAATCAGCAATTATGCAATCTTGAAAGAGAGAAAATCTTTTGATGGAGCACCCTTTGCATTTATTTATATATATTTCATTCAAAAAAAAATATTAATTTCATGACAGACTTGCTTTTATTTGTAGTTAATTTGTAGTAAAATTTATACAATTCTTTATATAATAAATTACTTAACCATGATACAATATTTAAATTCTAAATTAAAATTAGGCATAGAAGAGAGAGAGAGAGAGAGAGAGAGAGAGAGAGAGAGGGATGATGATATGAAAGAGAAAATCTCCGGGATGCAGCCGTTTGATGAGTAGAGAGCGAATTATTTTTTCGCCTTTTACTAAAGAGAAAATCTCCAAGTACGGACTGGACCACGAAGGACCAATCATGCGGATCGGTGGGTTCGGTGGGACTCGATGGGCCCACGCTGCAAAAGGGATGAATTAATGGCCCATAGACTTTCTTATTGGTTATCGGGCCCCCAGTAAAGACATAAAAGACATCTAAAGACAAACTTTTTGAATCCCCATGTGTTAGGACCAAAATGCCCTTATTGCCTTTTTCACAGAAAAAGTAATCGTTGGTGATGATTAAAGTGGGCTGTCTTGAGATGAAAGTACTTGGCAATTTTTATTTATTGGGTTCTCTTCTGACCAGTTTTTGCTTTTGGAGGGGCAAATGATGAAAGTGCTTGGTGCCTTTTGATGCCCACATACTGTCCTCCCGTCGGACCAAAGTAGGATCGATACGAGCAAAAACGTCTTCCTATATATTTTTTCACTTGAGGGTCGGTATAAAAAATAAAATAAATAAAAAACTCAACTAATACAAATAGTTATAAAACTCAAATGGGGATACTATATCTATTTTTTTATTTTTAATATTAAAACTTAAAATTTTAATTAAAAGAATTTAATATACTATCATTAAATTTACAATATATCAATGTCTTTGCTTCTTTTCATCTTGAGGATATCAACCACACGATCGCCAATTCCTTCATATCTAAAATGTTCAATCTTTTTCTATATAAAAAAGAGCCAAAATCTAGCACCCTTAGTCTAAATTAAAATAGGATTATTATGATAATGGGATATGAATTAGATCTTGCATATTCAAGATTGGAGTTTTTTTTTTTTTTTTATGTTTTGGGGGTTGTATAATTTAAGATAGAGTCTAAGCGAAAGAGCAATTTTTTAAGTTAAATATTAATAATCATATTTCGAGAAAATTGTTGCATTAAATTATGTATATAATTTGGTCCAACAATATAATTTCCAAGTAACGATGTTAGAATGTGCTATCCACATGAAGCATGTGACCAACTCTATTGCTTCGGTTTCAAATCAAGTATAACAACATTGGTAGGTTATCAAGGAAACAGTATAGTGATCACAACCCCTTTCTCACAACCTGTGATCTTAGATTCGAATCATTGCTAACCCAAAAAAATAAATAACAATCTTGGTAGGCTCCGTTACAAATTTAGCAAATTTAGCGAAGGATGTTTTAACTCTTTGCAAGCACTATTATAAAAATCTCTCGTTCTGAAATTTTTGATTTGATCTTAAGTTATTACTTTTTAAACAAATTTATTATGATAAAATTTTAATTTTTTGTAATTTGCATATTTTAAACATATGTTCATAAATATTTTCTATTAATAAGAATTCAGTTAAGAATCTCATTGTGAAAATCCTGGAATTCATGGAGACGAGAGTTAAAGAGAAATTTTTAACAGGAATGTTTTAATTAATATAAACATTTTTTTTAAGAATAGAAGAGTTCTGTCGATAAAATATATAATTATATTTATGTAAATATCATAAATTTATAAATGTTAATTTAAAAAGTTCTCACTCTTACTACACAATACAGGTTTTATATATATAGCATATAATTATTATTCATTTTTTTATTTAAATAGAAAAATAAGAAATAACGATTAGAATAACAATTCATAAATACAGTTTCTTTTAGTTTTGGTGTCTTCACTGTCACCAACGTTGGTCTCATTTATATGTCACGAATGGAACACGTGTCATCATAAGGTTGAGACAAGTGGCGACAACAGTAAGGGTGCAGATGCGAGGAGATTAGGATGTGAACGGGACAGAGAAACCAAAGCTCGGAGTCTTCCACTGTTGGGGAGAGACAAGGGTTCGGCCAGCGCCTGCACTTTTCTTAACCTTTCTGCGAATACCGACATCTTTGCCTAAGCCCTAATCTCTCTCTCTCTCTCTCTCTCTCTCTCTCTCTCTCTCTCTCTCTCTCTCTCTCTCTCTCTCTCATTCATCTTTGTAACAAATTTTCCTTTTTAATCTTTACCCTTTTTTCAGTTGCATTTGATAGAGAGAGCTCTATTCTTTGTTTGTTTCCATGCAATACTCGTGACACTACAAAGAGCAATAAAGCAGTTTGAATGGAATATAAATTTATGCTTTTGGAGGAAAAAAGAAAGAAAAAAAAAAAACTCTATTAAATTATTGTTCAATCTATTATTTAGTTATGAAAATTTTTGAGTTTTAATGCAATGTATGCAAATATAAAAGATAATTTAAGGTTTACTCCAACTCAATTAATTTAATAAACATTTACTCCCCCGATCTTATTTGGTGCAGTCGGTCCATGGCACCACGTTACTAATCCTGGCATAAGCGAGCCCTCAAGTATATATGCACAAATGCATCCGACACGGCGTGTGGGTGCATGAGCACTCTAAGTCGAGCACTCTGGTCACTATTACAAATTTAAAATATAATTATATTTTTATTTCATTAAGTGAGATCGATAATTTAAATATTTTTATATTATTATAATTTATCTTAAATATATTTTTATATGTATTTAGATATAAAAATCAAAATAAATATTTATTCAAAAATGAGAAAATACGCTTAGAAAAGCCTAACAAAGCTCTAAGCTCTAGAAATTAATTTGCTTTAACATACTTTCTCTCTCTACAATATCTCGGATCAGAAGTTTTAATTAATAGTTTTCGAGTCTCATAAAAGATTAATTATTTTTTATATATAAAATAACTCAAAAACCCAGTATTTTCTCTAATTGAATAAACCTAAATAATATCTAATTACATACTTCCTAGAAAGAAAAAAGAAATTAAAGCATGAACTTCTAAACAAACATTAACTAAAAAGCACTTTTGACCAAAGTTTCTTCCTCAATTCGTACTTTTGGATCCCTAAAATTGTTCTTCAGAATAACCTAAGACCTCGAGGGGACAACAAGGATAAATCCCATCTTTGTTTAACCAAGCACGATGCATAGTGATTATCAAAGCCACAGGCGTGCGGTGGCACAACAATTTAAATACTACAAAACAAAAAAGTAGAAAAAGAAAATGTAAAACTTAAAGAACAAAAATCTTAACAGGACCTTAAAGAAATCATTGTATGGTTGGTTGGGAGAGAATGTCATTGTTATGATAAGTGCTTTAAAAATGGGATCAGACTTGTCTGTTCGATCAGAATCATTCTATAGTTTGATTTAATTTTTATTATTTAATTAGATAAAATCAAATTCGATCAAATTTATTTAAAAATAATTAAAATTAATAAAATCTATAAATCATTTAAGCTAATAATATAATAAATTAATAAATTGATCAAATTATTTATCTATTCGAATTTAAAAACATTGGTTTCGATGACTTGGTGCTTAATGATGGGCCTTTCTTAATTCCTCGAACCATACCCTATATGCATGACTACCGGACCCCTTTTTGAGACTCACCCATCCCTTTGCCACGGTTCCCAAAAACCATACTCCCATTCCTTTATGAGTATATTCCTTTATGAGGCCATTTTGTTCCATTCCATCACCCATATGGCTATGGGGACATTTGATCACCTTTTATCTTAGCATTGTAAAGATGTGATCGTTCTAAAAAAATGGCATGTGCAATAAGTGGGACTACTTATTTAGGAATCATAATCGATTGAAATTATTTTATTTTTATAAATAGAAAAGTACTATCTATTTTCATACTTAAATTTTACTAATTAAGATATTATAATTTGAGTATATTCCTTTTTTCGATCGGTAAAAAGTTTTTTCAACGTTAAAAGTTACTAAAATTTGTCCGTAGATGATAAACTCTATGCACATATAAGATAATTTACATATGATTCAATAGAATAAATTTAAATTTATTGGAAAAAACTTAAATTTTGAAATGATTCTAATATTAAATCAGAAAATAACTTCTATATTTAAAGATGCTAACATGGGCGCTATCCAAATTTATAAACAATGTTACAAAAATTAAATAAATCTCCTTTTAAAAGGCCATGACCATGACAAGCTGTCCTTGATAAATTGTTTAGCCAATCGAAACCCAATGGGATCCGATGGCCGGCCATAATATCCAAAAATCCATTTGATAAAGAATAGATCGTATTAATCAAAATATAATTTTAAATGTCGTTAGAAAAATCAAAAAAAATAAACCCTTCAACCATTTCAAGCTATATGTTGATGGAGGGTGGGAAAAATCAACCATTATTTATTTTTATTTTTGTATTAAAAATTAGCTTCAAACATTTAATATATATACTTAAAATTAGAACAATAAAATATATAAAATTTTTTAGTTTAATTAAATGCAATTTTGACTTATATTTAAAAATTGGATATAAAAATATTTATTTAGAGTGGGAGGAAAGAATATAAAGGAGAACTATAAACTTGTTACATATAAAAAAAAAATTGATCAATTTCAGAAGAGTTGATATGAAAGTTCAAATTCTTTGAGAAAAAAATTAGTTTAAAATGTTCTTAAAATAAATGCTAATTTTGTAATTAAAATTTTATCTTTTTTGATGGATAAATAAAAAGAAAATCCTACTGATTAAAAAAGTGCAAATATTTTATATTGAGAAAGGAAGGGAAGCACAACAAACTATCGTCGTAAAAAAGACTGTTAAATCTCTTAATAAAAAATTATAAGTATAAAAAAAATTATATTAAAAAATCTCATTCTAAAAATTGAGTCCGATAGCATATTAAACACGAGCATGACTCCCATGAAAAAAAAAAAAAAAAAAAAAAAGAAAAGGGATGGAAGCACATTGTCCCCATCAAGACACCCAAACATTGAGATGGGTGGAATCCTAGCAGCAAGCAAAGGAACTGAATAATGTTGGAATGTGGAAATTTGGTCCCACCACACGCTCTTCTCTTCCTCGTCTTCATGTGGGAGAAATACAGATTTTCTTGGAAATCCCCAAAATTTTTCCATCACCGTACCTCCCACCTTCCCTGTTCTCAAATGCATAAAAAAAAAAAAAAGAATATCCTTCTTTCCTGTCCACCAACACAAAACAAAACCCTTCAAATAAAATGAAAATAAAAATAACATTTTATTTCCTTTTTTCTTTTTGCATACGGGTTTATATGGGAATTCAAAAACAAATCCCAAAATTCATTACAAAACAAACATATCCCACCTATCGTAGCATAGAGACACGCATTTCCCACCATTTCCACGCTCCGCTTACTTTGTCCTCATTGAATCGATCTTCTAGGAATCTCTTTTTTATTTCTTGTCTTGGAGTGGAAAATTCCAGCACAGACCTCACTTTGTTTTAAATAAAGAATAAAACCCGCCCATGCCCACATGACCCCCTTCTCTCTCATGCATAGTTAAGAGGTAAACCTGCGTATTCCATGCACATAATAATATGGTAGATAAGGGTGTTAAACTATTTAATTAAATTTTAAAAATAAAAAATAGTACGTTAAGATAACTCTCTTCTAAATTAGACTTAACAACGTTTAAACTAGATGAATTAGAGTTGAATGCAGATACCAGTTGATTTACAAAAAATAAAAATGATAACAAGGTTTCTAGTAAATTTTGAATTTAGCAATTATATTGCAAAAATTTATGAAATTTTCCCTGGGGCTTAGTTGATCTGCATTGTCTGGGAATTATTCTATTTGTATAAAAAGTTTGCATTCAAATCTTATATAATATGTTTATAGTTTTGTAGGATTACATTTGAAAGAACTTCTGTTGCAATTTTATTGGTTTTTTCAAAATATAATAATTTATTTTATTAAATTTAGCAAACTAAGTATCAAAACATAACAAAAGATATATGAATTTTCAAGATAACAAAAACTTTCCAATAATAGACTTTATATAAAATTTTAATTATTATTGATAAAATAGAATAAAAACAAGTTAACACTAATTAAATACCCAAAACACGAAATTCTCCGGCCAATCTATTTTATTTGGAGTATTATTTTTTTCTTTTGTTTTCTTTTTTTTTTTTTTGGGTAGAGAGAGAATAATGATTCGGTGCAATAAATGTAGCATGGAATTTAGTGTGCAAGACACGAAATTCTGGTAGCCAAGAAGTACAAAGTTACAACATTTATATTATTTAGGTTTAGGGACCATCCTCCTTGTTGTCGCTTGCTGTTTCTTTACAGTCACGGGTTGGATCGGATGCTTTTATTCATTTCCAGCCCTACGCTTGCTAGCACCTTTTTATATCTTCACACATTTTGCGACTTTAACCCAACCAAGATCAGTCCGGTCTCCGCCCTCTCTCCTCTCCTGTAGAATTATAAAAATTATAAAAATACATATATTTATAAATATTTAAATACAAACTTAAAAAAACATTTTAATAAAAAAGTTTTATCATTAGAATATTTTTACAAGAATCCCTTTCTCTCACTAGTATTTCCATTTCCATCATTCTTATTACGGGGCAAAGAATGCATTTTTTTTATGATTAAATTTTGAAGATTGTTTGGGCCTTCGGAGGAAATATGAAGATGAAGAGCATGGTTTATCCAAAGAAATAGAGGCTACATCTGATACCACAAAATCTTGAAACACAAAATAAATGTAAAGTCATTTAACTTCAAGAATTTTTTTGTAAAAAGAGCGTGAGATTTGACAAATCAATAAGCTTTAGAGCACATTTAACTTTATAGTTGGAGCGTTTCCCGTTAGAAAACTCGTATTTCGAAAAGGAATCATTACAGCGGTCGGTTTGAATTAGTCGGAATGAAATCTCAGAAGATATGATACAAAAAAAAATTTCGTATTTCAAGATTTTATAATATTATCTGGTTCTCAATATTTAAGAATTTCATTCAAAAATTACTAGTATTTTAATTAGTTTATTGGTAAGAATTAAAAAATTATTAACCATAATTTTCAAAAATCATTCATAAAAACCAAATGGATCAAATAGGATCCGACAAAGGCTTTTTAGAACAATTAGAAATTTGTACCCTGCATTATTTGTGCCCTCACTCATACCATACTCAATGGCGGAGCGAGTGGGGAGGGGAGGCAATGGGCTCAGATTTTTTGAAAAAAATTATAAATTTATTTAATTTCTTAATATTATCCACATAAATAATAAATAATAAATAATATTAATTTTTCTATCATAAATAGTTATAAATAATTTCTATCTTTTATTTTTTTATTTTTTATTAATATAATTTTAATAACATAATATTCATACAATATTCACTATTATATTAATACAATATTTGCTAGTTATATATATTATAATATACTGACTACCGTAAGGATTATATAATCGCGACTTTATATATCTATTACATATCGAATAATACATGATATTTCCCGATTGTAATATTTTATCTTCATCTTTTAAATAATGATCCAATTTTCTAAAATTCAAATCTTAATTATTGGGATGTTCCTTTTATGCTTTCAATAAAATATATAATTAAAATTTTAAAATTTTTATCACTTAATTTATTTTCTCTTCTCATAATTTTTTTTATTATTTAAAAAAAAAGAATAGAAAACGGAAGATTCTGTTCTTTCCTAAAATGCTTTGTGTTCAATAAATTTTTTCAAGATTTTCTTCTTTTTTTTTTTTTTTTGAATTTTAATTGTTAACCTGTGCTGACTACAATTCAAACATAAAATGATAAAAATATATGTACAGTGTTCAGTGGCATTACCTTGTTGGTCAACATAAACGGTAGCATACCAAATCTTCCCAGCTTTTTCATAATTTTGCCCAACTTTGGTCAATAAGTAATAATGCCCACAATCTGGGGTTGACCGTCACAAAATCACAGCCGTACAAATGATAATGAGTGGCATCCACACACGCATCAGAATTTCTTATTATTCAAGGAGGGACCCACTTGTATATTTTCTGAAGGGTGTCATCATAGAGAATCACGACTCCCCAACTTGTTCCTTTTTGCTACTTGTACAGGAGCACGAGATCAGGATCAGGTACTTCCACCTCGACACATCGTTTTCTCCTCACGCACATCACAGACGACAGATTATTCGACCGTTCGATTTTCCCCAATCATGATTATCTTAACATGGCCACACCCCCAAAAAAAAAAATCAAAAATCAAAACATTTTTCGTGAAATCATTTTCTCCTCTGCTTCTAAAGTTGTCAAAGTATGTAATTCATTTCCATTATGTTTATACTTATTTGATTTTTTTCTTTTAAAATAAATTTCTTTTTTTATAAATTATTGATACTCAATAATCATTTTAAATTTGACTAAATTCGATTCAAGTCGAATTGAATCGAATTTTTTAAAAATAAAACTCTTCCGATATATAAAAGTTAAACTCAAAAGGTTGCTTAAAAGGTTTTAAATAAGAAAGATTTGTCAAAAATAATTAATTTGGGAGAGAAATAGACTTAAAGGCCGAACTTAATTATTATTTATTATTTGTAATTTTTTTTAATTTATTATTTTTATCATTTTTTTGCGACCATTAAACCTCTAAGCTAAGGAAGGGGAGAAACCGATGAAGAAATAAAAGTTGAGGGTAATGCGACAACTTTTGAACTATATAGAAGAAAAAAAAATGTCCAAATTATGACAGGAAAATTATTTTTGTGAGAAAAATAGTAAAATAAAGCTGAAAATATATGTTTGATATATAGAAAAAAGAATTCATACGATCTAAACTTAAATGTTTGATTATTTCAATAAAATAATTTTCAACTTTATATATAGGATACACAAGGTTGATAATATCAAAATTGCATATTATCATTTTCATAAGTCTATATATTTCTCTCCGTTTTTTGGAAAAGTAAAAAATTACTTCTTAAATTTAGCTTTCTAAATCTTTTTTTATTTAATAACTTTTTATGAAATTTGAAAATATATTTTTTAATATATCGTACCGATTCTTATCAAACTCTTATGGGTATAGTGATAAAACGCTACACTATTTTAATCATAGATTTCAAATTCAAGTTATGAGAATAGAGAATAGAAATTTTGAAGGATAGTTTATTAATGGATTTCACAGTATTCTAAATTAATCGAATAAAATAAAATCAATTCCTCGAAACATATTCCCGATCACGTGCTTCCCTACAAACTGCTTAACCCAATCTCTCTCTCTCTCTCTCTCTCTCTCTCTCAAAAAACTCAATATTTTTGCTTAGTTTCTCTTTCAATAAAGAATATTACACCATCCTTCAAGCATCATAAATTGTTCTATATCCCTGTTTTGCCATGAAAATTGGCTATAAAATAATACCCACGAAGGTATGGCCGAATTCCACCTTAGTTTGTGAAATTCGCCATTGATGACTGTGATTGAAAGCTTTGTAGCTCATTCATAGGGTTTCAAAACCATATCCTTTCATCTCTACATCGTGTTAGAAGCTTGGAAGGACTTCAGGAATTTTAGAACTTTACTCGATTTGCAGATTTATTCCTATTTCCAAATTCCACCATGGTTTTTGATTATCATCATTGTTGGTAACCATTATTTTTACGATTTAACGGTCAAAATCAAAATTTTCTTCCTATTTGAACATGTCCGGATTATTGAGTCATGGGCTTCAATTCCATGCAATCGAGTCCTGCACTTCATTTTTTTTTTCGATTTTCTCATCACGATCACCGAAAAGTTTTGATTTTCTTGGTGCTACGACTGAAATCTTCATCAATCGCATGTTGAGATTTTAAAGAAAAGAGGTCGGGTCATGGCGATTTACAAAGAAAATGAAAATGAAAAGGGGTTAGCTTATATGTTTTCAAAGTTGAGAGGAGATTATTAAATTAAAAAATATATATTTTGAGGCAATTTGTGTTTGATCATAAGTTTATTGGGTGATTTTACCCTTTCTTCTTGCCTCTTATCCAATATGACATAATTTGATCAAATTTATAGTAAAATAAATTAATAAATTTGTCATAATAGTATTTTTTGTATTTATTTATTAAAAAAACATTGAGAATTCAATAAAACTAATAATTAAGCTTAAAACAGTGGGAATGGAGTCATATCACATATTTACGCTTGATTAATATTTTTATTATAAATTATCGATATCTGATAAATACATTACACCCTATTAAATTTGGTTCGAATCAGTTTGACCCCTTAAGGGAACAAAAACTCTGTTGACATCTATTTTCTCCTCGAACTCAAAATTTATTTAAAAAAGATCAATATTCAATTACAGGATCAAGTAAACGTCGATTAAGTTTGGTTAATTAAACCAAAAGAAAATAAGACTAATTTAAGTTCATTGTTTTTTTAAACATCAATTTATTTTATTAAGGGAACAAGTAGAGTTAAACTGATATCACTATATTTAAATCTTAAGCGTTCGGTGGTTTAATTGCCGCCCAATTTAGGATTTTTAACACCTCGCAAAAGCACCAAATCAAAACCCTTAACCACACCGTACCGCACACCTATTAAATCGACCGTTGCGGCTCCACCCCATACTGGTCGATGGGTGGTGCATTTATTTATTTAAATCTAAAGAAACTGGATATTAGGAGAGAGAGAGAGAGAGAGAGAGAGAGAGAGAGAGAGAGTATTATAGAGAAGTCTGCAGGAGAGTGCGACTGCAAGTTCGAATTATTCTTCTTCGGTGGATCATTGCTTTTAAACCCCCTCCCAGAATAATAGCGCTTTTGGACCATACGCCCCCCCTCTCTCTCTACAGATTTTTATATGTCCCCGAGGCTGCGCCTTCAGTTCCCAGAACCAAAACGGATGAGAGAGAGAGAGGGATATAAAAAGCAAAGAGAGTAAGGCAGCGTCTCGTAAGCCTTTTACACGTGATAAAGGGAAAACACCAAAAGCCCCAAAAGCCCTTCTTGCGTGCGTGTATAAAAGATTCATCATCATCATCATAACATCTCTCTCTCTCTCTCTCTCTAAAATCTCTGTATCTGAAAATCCACAAGCCCATTACCTTTATTTTATTTTATTTTATTTTGCTTTTCACTTCACACTTTCGATTCTCTCTCTCTTTCTCTTTACATCCCTTCACGTTCTTTCGACAGCCCATCTTTTTAGGCCTCTCTCGACCTCTTCTGTTTTATTATTGAGAACATTGCAGTGGTTAGTGCTAGCACTCTCTCTATCTCTCTCCCCTTTGGTGAGTTCGATTTTCTGGGTTCTCATTTATTTCACTGGAACATTCAATATTTAGCTCCAGTTTTGTCGATTAAATGGTTCATGGTTTTATTTGCAACTCACAAATATTAGTACCTCTCTTTATCTCTCTCCATTCTTATTTTTATTGAGATCTCTTTTTTTGTCTTGTTTAGAATGGACGCTTTCATATGTTGTGTTTCTACAAAGAAAAAAAAGTCCAAATTAGAAATTTATTTGTGGTTTTAGCTAATTTTGTCTTCACATTTTCAACCCTTTTCCACTACCCTATCTTTGTAATTTTGATTTTTAACTTTAATTTCATTTTCGAGTTTCTTATAACCAAATCCAGATTTTGTGGGTCATTCAGATTTTTGAGTGAATATTCAGTAGAACAATGCTAAGGCTATTTGTCTGCATTTTTTATTTTGTTGGGACGGGGGAAGGTTGGGGTTCTTCTGTTCTTTTTTAATGCATTAATGAAGATAAACATTCTGTGAGACAATTTTTTTATCATTAAAAAAGTAGATAACTGTTTAATTTTTTTTTTTTTTTGTTTGGGAAAAAATTTCTTGTGGAGAAATGAAAGAACTGTAATTTTTGGGTTTTGGGTTTTGATGATGTTGGATTGTTTGATAAGGCAGAAGAGTGTGTGTGTGTGTGTTTGCGCTTGCGTTTCTTTGAGTTTTCTTGCAAAGAATTGGCATTGTTTGTAATCAGAAACCAAGTATGGGCTTTAATGGTTTACCCTTTTCTACTCCACTATTTGTATAAAGCTGTGGTTGCCAATTATCATCATCATTTCCATATTTTGATCTCTAATGCTCTTTTAGTAATCTTGCTGACATATGTTTTCTCTCTCTATTTTTGGTCTTTCTTCTTTCTTTCATTTTTCTCTCATCTTCGGCAGTAGTGTGATAGCCGAAAATCTATTAAAGGAAAGCAGACTGTGTAGTCTGCCAAGTGGTGAGAGTGTCTATTTTGCCTATCCAAACATGCCCATTAGACAAATGAAGGAGAGCACAGAACAACACCTTGTGATCAAAACCCATGTTCAGAACACGATGAATCAACCTCAAAAGGGTTTCAAGGCACATGAAAATGGCAAAGGACCACCGCCATCATTGCAAGAACAACACCAGAATCCCAAATCCCATAACCAGAACTCGCCCCCTGCAGCTAAAAATAGGGGGAGGCGAGGAAGAGGTGGCCGGAAATTTGATCAAGGTGATGCCTTTAAGCGGGCGAGCTCGCGGCATTGCGGTGTGGTCAGTAGTCAGGTGGCTAGGCGCTCGGAAAGTGCTGTTCTGGCAGAGATTTCAAATGGGTCTGTGGAAAATAGGAGCAGATCATGTGAGATGGAGAAGGGTTTTCCTTCCTCTAGCAAGTGTTTGAGCTTTGCACCTAGGCCTGGTTTTGGTCAGCTGGGGACAAAATGTATTGTGAAGGCTAACCATTTCTTTGCAGAGTTGCCAGACAAGGACTTGAACCAGTATGATGTAAGATTTGTTCTATCTTTTTCATTACACGAATATATATATATATATATATATATATATATATATATATATATATATATATATATATATATATTGGTGCTTTGTTTGAACACAATTTAGAGTTTTCTAGGTTTTGAACCCATAACCTTTCATGACATAATTTGATCCCTGGATCTGTTAAAATCAAGAGTCTTTATGTTTCCTGAGTGAACTAGATGACCCTCGAAGTTAGTTTAGAGTAATGTGAACTTGTTTTGTTTCTTCTTATGTTATGACAATTGGGAACTGTCTCAATCTGACAAATTTGATGTTTTTTGAGGTGTTTGTTTCTTCTATATTCACTCTGTTACCTTTGCAGGCGAGATTAAATGTTGTTCCTGTTTTCCCGTTGTTCTTTCGTTTTCATAGCAGTAATATGGGGTCAATTGAGCCCTCTATTTTGTTCTTCTTCTTCTTGTTTGAGAGTTGCCTCTTGTTACCATCTGTTTGGTCGTTTATTGCAGGTTACCATTACTCCTGAAGTATCATCAAGAACTGTGAACAGAGCCATAATGGCAGAGCTGGTGAGGCTGCATAAAGAATCTGACTTGGGGATGAGATTGCCTGCTTTTGATGGCAGAAAGAGTCTTTACACAGCTGGCGAGCTACCTTTTGTTTGGAAGGAGTTCAATATTAAACTTGTGGATGAAGAAGATGGTATCAATGGTCCGAAGTAAGGGAATATTGCTTCTGCCTCCTGCATTATGTACTATATTTGTATACCCTATTTTATATATGACATGTCATTTGGTACTCTTAAGACAAGGCTCACTAATTACTATAGGCATTTTGGTCTCCTTTTTCCTCTACCGGAATATACATAAGCACATATGTCCACACTGTACGGGCTGCACATCACATGTTGTACTTCTGATGATATGTTTATAATTTTGTTTTAAAATTCTGTTGTGTAGAAGAGAGAGACAATACAAAGTTGTGATCAAGTATGTAGCACAAGCTAATTTGCATCATTTAGGACAATTTCTCGCTGGAAAGCGTGCAGATGCACCGCAAGATGCTCTCCAAATTCTTGACATTGTCTTGAGAGAACTCTCCACCCGGAGGTAAAATTTGAGACTGTTGCTCAACACTATAAACAGGCAGACTTAAGCTCTTATTGTTCTTACAAAGTTCTACTCTTCCAGTTATTGCCCTATCGGAAGATCCTTCTTCTCTCCTGATATTAGAACACCACAACGTCTAGGAGAAGGATTGGAATCATGGTGTGGATTCTACCAGAGTATAAGGCCTACACAAATGGGATTGTCTTTGAATATTGGTAATTGAATCTCGCATGGTAAATATTAGATTCTGGTAATTTGTATCTCAAAGTCTCACGTTCATTCACTCTTTCAATTTTTGACTGTAGATATGTCTTCTGCTGCATTCATTGAGCCTCTCCCCGTAATTGAGTTTGCGGCTCAGCTCCTGGGGAAAGATGTGTTGTCCCGGACATTGTCTGATTCTGATCGGATAAAGGTACACATTTTTTCCCCTTCTGTATGCTGTATTCTTTTTCCTTGGTTGATGCTAATGAGGGGAACTTGATCTCTATTGACTCCATTTTAACGTGTAATTTTACTTTGAATTTCCGAGCAGATTAAGAAGTCCCTGAGGGGGGTCAAAGTTGAAGTAACTCACCGGGGAAATGTCCGGAGAAAGTATCGTGTTTCAGGATTGACATCTCAGCCTACACGAGAGCTAGTGTAAGATATACCTCTTTCTTTTCTCCAGTTTTCTCTTAATTTTTTGTGTCTCAATTGTGCAGTACTGTTATTCTCAAGACATTCTTTAACTTTGATTCTATCTTTGTAAATATCTTAAGCAAAGCTGAAAGAAGATGCTTTATGAAATGGTAATGCCGCCCTTGTTTATTTCCTGGCTTCTTGCTTTACTCAGGTTCCCAGTCGATGATAATTCAACAATGAAGTCAGTTGTTGAATATTTTCAGGAGATGTATGACTTTACCATTCAACATGCTCATCTCCCGTGCCTGCAGGTAGGCAACCAGAAAAAGGCAAACTATTTACCAATGGAGGTACGGTCCAATGTTTTTATATGTTGCAAACCTGTATATTTTCTGGAACTGGAGATAGTTTTCAGACAACATTATGAATTTCAATTGCTTGTGTTTTTTAGGCTTGCAAAATTGTTGAGGGGCAGCGCTATACAAAGAGGTTGAATGAGAAGCAAATTACTGCTCTCTTAAAAGTTACATGCCAAAGGCCTAGGGACCGGGAAAATGACATTTTGCAGGTTTGTTTTGTATATATTATGTTTTGAGTTAAAGTCTGATATAAAAATAAGGAAATTTTAAAGGCCTTTTTTTTTTTTGCACTTCAAGTTTGCACACAATCAAGATTTCCCTCTTTATGAACCGGCCGCAGTGTATCTTCTTAAAGGTTCTGCATAATGCGTATGTAAATCCTTGTTGCTGTGATTTTGGATATCCACCTCTTACCTGTAGAAAGGTACACCTCATGAATGGATTGTGTTAAAAAAATATATGGCATTGCAGTGAATGACTGGGACCAAGCTGTCTGTTCCTATATGCACAGTGGCTATAGAAATAGTTTAGATCATGAGCCATCTTATTGAGGAATATTGTAAGGAGCCCTCTGCTTGATGGTAGCTAGAAGCATTATTTATGTGTTCTGGGTCTAGTAATTATTATTTATTTCCAATGGTAATTTAATTTTGAAAGTGACATTGCATTTCTTGCCAATCAATTAGACTGTTCAACACAGTGCCTACGATCAAGACCCGTATGCCAAGGAATTTGGTCTAAAAATAAGTGAAAAGCTTGCTTCTGTTGAAGCTCGGATTCTTCCTGCCCCTTGGGTAATGCTACGTGTCTTTGTTTCAAGTGGCATAATTTGTTTAGGCTGTTGATTATTGTTTTCCTCTACTTATCTGATGTCATTCTTACTCCAGCTGAAATATCATGAAACTGGAAAGGAGAAGGATTGTTTGCCCCATGTTGGCCAGTGGAACATGATGAACAAGGTATTGGTAGTGGCATTATATTAGTGTGATATTGCTTTCATACATGTTATTTTTCACATGAAGGCTTGTTTTCTACAGTTTCTAGTGTCGGTGAACTATGTTGTCATTTAGTTAATGAACATTTTACAGCATCTCTTCATCGATTATAATGTTCATCTAAAGTGGCTTAAGTGCATCTATCTCCTCATTGGATATATATATTTTTCATAAATGCCAATACCAGTGTTAATTTTGATCTTTGCTTGTATCCAATGTTTCTTCTACTAACTTAGCATGTTCCTGTCCATTTAATAGAAAATGATTAATGGCATGACCGTTAGCCGCTGGGCATGTATCAACTTTTCACGGAGTGTACAGGAAAGTGTTGCCCGTGGATTTTGTAATGAGTTGGCTCAAATGTGTCAAGTATCTGGCATGGTAGTATTCTCATTTCTTTGTTTTTCTGTCTCTTTGCAGTCGGGAATGTTACCATTGTACTACTAACTTAATATCTTGTCTCTCAGGAGTTCAATCCAGAACCCGTTATTCCTATTTATACAACCAGGCCTGAGCAAGTAGAAAAAGCCCTCAAGCATGTTTATCATGCATCCATGAACAAACTCAAAGGAAAAGAGCTGGAGCTTCTTTTGGCTATATTGCCTGATAACAATGGCTCCCTTTATGGTATGTCATCTATGTTGATAGATCTGATAGGATGACAATTTATTATTAGTTAGGATCGTGGTATCTCTTTGTTGGATTGACGTGAAAATAAGTTCTGGGCTTGGACTAATTTTTACTATCTGAATTGGATACTGCAACTGCAGGTGATCTAAAGCGGATATGTGAAACTGATCTGGGCCTCATATCTCAATGCTGTCTGACAAAGCATGTCTTCAAGATTAGCAAGCAGTACCTGGCTAATGTCTCATTGAAGATCAATGTTAAGGTGACAAAATACCTTATATTATGACCACTCGAACATGGTTACAACACTTATTATGGCACATGCATCTTATAAGTGCATTTGTGTCATATCAAACAAAAACTTTATATCATATTAAGTGCATACAACTTGATTTTGCACCAAATCCGGGACCATTTTCAACATAGGATCATCACACTGTGTTATATTGCCTCTTTATTTCTGATCTTGCATTAAAATAGGTACAAGGCCCAAAAAGTTTTTGGTATGACCATGTTCATCTTATTCCATTTGAACTGATTATTATCTCAATTCAGCATAGGATGCATGGGAATTTTGACCTTGAGAGAGTTATATTGCTTTTCTTGTTGAGCTTCCCACTAGTTGTACGGATTAATTTTGGACGATTTGGTGTCCTTGGAGTTACATAATTCCTGAATTTATACAGTTTTGATATTCTAATGCAGATGGGTGGTAGAAATACTGTTCTTCTGGATGCGATAAGCTGTAGGATTCCATTAGTTAGTGACATACCGACTATAATATTTGGGGCGGATGTGACCCATCCAGAAAATGGAGAGGATTCCAGCCCTTCCATAGCAGCTGTAAATCCTGAACTGAGATGTCACTTTTTACTGCCCCCCCCCCCCCAAAAAAAAAAAAAAAACACAAAAACAGCATTAAGGACTCTAGATGCTGATATTGCCCTTTTCTGTGAGTATAGGTGGTAGCTTCTCAGGATTGGCCTGAGGTTACAAAATATGCAGGGCTGGTCTGTGCTCAAGCCCACAGACAAGAACTTATTCAAGATCTATACAAAACATGGCAGGATCCGGTCCGTGGCACAATTAGTGGGGGAATGATCAGGTATGAGCACTTCTCTTTGATTTCTACTTGGTTTTATGTATATATTTGCTCAAATATGTCATATTTTGTCTTTTCCATTTTATGTCTCCGAATTGGTGTTACCTAGGGATCTTTTGGTTTCATTTCGAAAGGCAACAGGCCAGAAGCCATTGCGGATAATATTTTACAGGTTAGCAATTTTGCTGGAATGATTTTCCAACAGCATGTATTTACATCTTTAAACATTTGCATTCACCCTTGGATGACTTGATGTAGGATGAAATATTTAATATGTTGATGAGAATGTGGCACAGGGGACTGCACAAGATGTTTTAAGTGATCTAGACCAGTGTTGACAATGATATTCGACTGTAGCTTTTTAACCAAATTAGAGTTAACTTTTATGAAATTGCGAGAAGGTGACAAATGTTTTGTGCCATGGTGTCTTGGACAATTATAAATGTTCACAAAGATTGTGTTGTAAAGATGAATTCTAAATGGATATATGATTTGAAGTGAATTTATTAGGGAATTAAAAAAAAAATGTTGCAAAATGATTTGGAATTGCGAGCAAACAGCATGGAAGTATTTTCTACCAAAAACAGGGTGCTTTTTCTCTTTCTTTTTTTTTGGGGGGGGGGGAGGACATTAACTAGGTTAGACCATTTGGCTGAACGCCTAACTTGTGCCATAAATTTGTGTGCTTTTTGAAACTTCTAGGCTGGCAGTAGATAGAGCAAAGTCTGGACTGGGTTGATCCTTTTTGTTGATGTCTCAAGTCGGATGATGTAGAAGTGGGGCTGGCTGCATTTCAGTAGCACATGTTGCTTTATTGGAGGTCCATTTTCCATAGATGCATGCCTCTTTATCTTCCATGTTATGAATTTGGCACCCTCATCAAAGTTTTACAGTGGACAACATAAGTGCAGTATAGCTGGAATGGAATAACCCAATAAATCTCAACCCATTCGACAAAGAAAAATCCACTCAGTGATAGTCTGTGGAATAAAATTTCGACATCTCCAACTTATACTAAAATGTTTAAATCAAACTTAGACCACTAAATTTTATGAAAACATCACAAGAGGTCATGTAATGACCTTTCTTACATCATACATGTGAGTGGTTGTTTTTTCTTTTGTTTTTGTGTGGAGTAATAAATATTCATCCATTTACTATTTTTGGCTTCTTAATGGGGAATATTTTTGCAGGGATGGTGTAAGCGAAGGGCAGTTTTACCAAGTCCTACTTTATGAATTGGATGCAATACGCAAGGTGTGACCTTTTTAGCTTTTTGCATGCATGCCTAGACAAATATGCTAAAAGTAGAACCATGTAAATGTCTACTCACTGATAATTGTTAATATGCAGGCTTGTGCTTCTTTAGAACCAAATTATCAACCACCAGTAACCTTCATTGTGGTACAAAAGCGACATCACACCCGTCTCTTTGCTAACAATCACAGGGACAGAAGTAGCACTGATAAGAGTGGGAATATTTTACCTGGTATTATATTATACCACAATCTCTCTCTCTCTCTCTCTCTCTCTCTCTATCTGAAAGTGTATGTGTGGGCAGGTGTCTTGTGCATTCTGCTCCTGCATAAATGAATTTTCTGATGTTTGACACTAGCATACTTGCATTTCAGGCACTGTGGTTGATTCTAAAATTTG
Source organism: Dillenia suffruticosa (assembly GCA_033439265.1). Taxonomy (NCBI): domain Eukaryota; kingdom Viridiplantae; phylum Streptophyta; class Magnoliopsida; order Dilleniales; family Dilleniaceae; genus Dillenia; species Dillenia suffruticosa. Next base: position 18,224,860 of record JAVTVX010000001.1, read on the forward strand.
TCATCCAACAGAGTTTGATTTTTACCTCTGCAGCCATGCTGGTATCCAGGTGAAGCATTCTCTCTCCTACACGAACCAAATGAAACCAGCTTGTAACTTGCATGTCTAGGAAATTTAACTTTTGAACAGAGAGGCCACTGCTCTGTTTGTTCATAACTGAGATTCAAGAGTTATATTTTTATCTGGGTTGTGGATTAAGTTTATAACCAGTGGCTATCTTTATCTACGATGAAAAAGTTCTTGGTTCCTTTTTGTCCCTCAGATTGGCATCAAGCCGTCAAGTATCCCCAGATAGAGCTGATTGATTAAATTGTTTATGATATTGTTTAGTGTTTCTGTCTGCGCCAAATACAGTTTGTCCTCTATATGATCGAGTTATTGTCGTCAATGTTTTTCTGTCCGCTGTCTGAGTCTGTTATTGAAAAATACTGCAGAAATTGCTTCTCTTACCAAGTCTAATGAGGATGCCCCTCTTTTCTGGTCCGTCCTTATTGCACAGATAGGTTGGTGTTTGGTAATGATATCATTACCCTCGGAATTTAGGGGGATGAGTTTTTGCTAGTAATCTGTGACCTATATTCTAAGTCTGACATAATATATGCATATTGGTACCAATATGTAGCTCCATATCTTTGTTATAGAAGAAATCCTGAGCAGGGTTTCTTACTCAAGCTCTTTCAAATCCTACAGGGAACAAGTCGGCCTGCACATTACCATGTTCTTTGGGATGAGAATAATTTCACAGCTGATGGAATTCAGTCTTTAACGAACAACCTCTGTTATACATATGCAAGGTGCACACGATCGGTTTCTGTTGGTAAGTACCTGCATCTAATGACTGCTTGTTACTGTCAAACTCAGCTTAAAACAACATATAATGCTTACCAATGCTTGCAAACCTTGTGATTTTCCGCGGACACCACATGTTAACAGTTCTCAACAAAAAAAGCTTCATTGGCATGATTCAAACTGTTGGATAGACATCTGTATTTTCTATTGATTAGATATTAGAAAGTACGTTTTGCATCAGTGTGTCATATTATTTCACATATGCCATCTTCCATTTGTCCTTACGTCTTTCATTTGGGCTAAACTCAGTCAATGGTGGGACGATGATAAAATTTGTAAAGAATCCACTATTCTGTTGCTAAAAAAAGGGGAGTATGCTTTTACTACAAGTTATCATAGAGCATAATCCATGCTCTCGCACAAGAACATGAAGAACATTTATGGTATATATTTAAGTACTAATACAGTAGTGGTGGAAGAAATTGGTGAAATACTTGCCTAAAGATAAATGGTTAGAAGTACACCTGCGACATATGCTGTTTATGAATATTGAATGCTATATTTGAGGTCCATTCCCTGCAAGAATGAAAATGGTCAATCAAAACCAGCATTGGTCAGGGTTTCTCCTGCTCAGGAGTGTTGTTTATGGAAGCTAATTCTGTTGTACCGATGCAGTTCCCCCGGCATATTATGCGCATCTAGCTGCCTTCCGAGCACGCTTCTACATGGAACCGGGCATGCAAGAAAATGGGTCACTGAATGGCGGGCTAGGTCAAACTAACAAGAAGACTCGAGCAGCAGGAGAGTCTGGTGTTCGCCCATTGCCTGCCTTGAAGGAGAACGTGAAGAGAGTAATGTTTTACTGTTAGGTCAGGGTTTGAAGGGTCACTGCTGTAGCGGAGTCATGACCGGGATGCAGGGATGCTGCAACTTGTACCTTCATCTCTGCATTTTATTTATTGTGATCTCTGTTGAGGTCTCTAGATTTCTAGGCTAATGTTTAATGTTAGAAAGGTGCTAACGAAGTGAATATATGGGGTCATAGTGCAACAGGGTCCATGCGGTGTCAGCCTCACATAATTGTTGTTAGGCTAGGCAAGCAATGTAAAGTAGGAAGTTCTGAGCTAATCAAAATTAGTCCCATGTTATGGAAAAAAATTTTGCTAGAAGCAATGTATAGTTCTCTTTCAGACTTCTATGGCACGCTGAACTCTTTACTAGTACCTACGATGATGAGGAAGGTAGAATGCTATGCAAATTTAAGTTCTTGTCAGAAATGCCTATTTCCTGGAGTAACGGCCTATTGCTTACTGGGATGTGTAATCAAGATTTTACTCTCCTGGGCTGAGGTATATTGGACCAGGTCTTTTAGAGGATCCAAGGCCCAAACTTTAAGGTATGGAATGATTTTTTTTTTTTTTTTTACACATGATTTGAACCTAAATCACATAATTGTGTGAGAGAGGGATTGTGATCGATAGGGTTGTCGGGACTAAGGTATGGAACAATTAGTGTCATTCTTAAATGTGAGCCCTAGTCTAAAAAATTTGCCAACCGAAGGCTGCTATTTTTATGCTTAGGCTAACCCTTAGGGGATTGCGACCAACGCATTAGTGGGAACCTCTCACGCGTGATGAAATGTCTCGCCTTATCGTTAGGGGGAGTCTGTCATTATACAGCCCCATCGAAATAAAGGGTAGGCTGATTCATATTACCCTTTCTTTCGGGTGAGTTTATCACCCCATCTTTAATGTGAGCCTAACATCATACAGCCACACCCAAATATTGGGGAGGCTGCAAACCTCTCCTCTAAATCGAATTGTCTTTCTTTTCTATTATTTTATTCATGTAATCGTCATTCTTGTACCAATCACGACCATTGTGATTGGAGGCAGAGGGCAGATTTGCATAACTTTGTTTCCTGATCAAGTTAAATGATATTTGCAAGTAATGAACAAAGTTCACCTATAGACTTTTAAGCAATGCTTGATCTAAATTTCCTTTCATTAAAGTAATGGAGGTTACCCTGCAAAGAGAAGATAAATGAACTGATGATAGTGATGAATGTGATGCAAAGAGATAAGACGTTTGGATAATTCATGAGATGGTCGACGAGATATTTTTTGCTGCAAATAGTTATTTGGTTAAAGTACAGTGTTGGCTCCTAATTGAGATCAGTACGTCAAGAATTTTGATTCGAGTGTTTATAAAAGGAAAAAGAAGAAGACAAAGAAGAAGAAGAGATTGTACTTACAAAACCCTTCTACCTCAAATATACATGGGACTGTTTTGCATTTGAATGTGCTACAATAAAAGATGATCTACACGCAAACAGGTCTATCATTAAACTTATAGATGCATTCATCCTTAAAAACTGCATTATGTTCATATTTTGCCTGCATGGAAATATACTTGTGTGCCATGCATAACTAGAAATACATGAACAAGATTACTAGACATCGCTCGCAAATAGGTATATATATGTTGAAAATTCAAATTATCAATACTTAATACACGCTCATTTGATTACTCTTCTTCTTTTGTTTTTTCCGGGGGGGCTAAAGCTCACGTTTGGCTACTCTCTGTTGGTATGCCTGTCGTGCGATTACAAGCACAGGTAAATGAAGTACTCTGAAACAATCAAAACAGCCTCAAGTGAACTATTACAGAGCTAGTATCACATCATCCTTGCCAAGTGTAGTGGAAAGCACACATTTTTAAATATAAAATATCCCAGTATTTCCAGGTTTACTAAACTGGTATGCCTTCCACATCTCTTGAATCTGAGTATTAGCCCCACCCCCCCCCCCCCCCCAAAAAAAAGGTTAGAATTTCAGAAGTATTCAAGTTAGGGATGTCAATGTAGGAAAGTAAACTTTATCTCAAGTTCTGTCTTGTGATTGTGAAGATCATGTTATCTTGTCTTGAAACATGAAGAATCAAATCTCAATAGAAACATGCAAGTGATGTCATTTTAAAAAAAAAAAATGGATGCTTGGTTTCCGGCGCATCAAGTCTCATCTGAATTCGATCCGTACAGATAAATATAGGAAAATATGAAAAATTTGCACTGTTGTAGATACATTGACAACCTAGAGAGGAAAACAATATTTATATTGTTGTCTTTTCATTCGCTTAGTTTGTTCATATATTAAGCTCCACAAATCACTATATCTCTTTAATGAGTGTCTAGACTAGATTAGTACAAATATCTACCTATATAGTTCTATTTCATTCAAGCATTTCAAGTCGTTCTAGTTTTCTTCCCCCTGTTCTTTCTTTCCTCTTTGTGTGTGTCAGCTTGAGAGAAGTTCAACCCACAACACCGCACTTTCAATCTCAATTAGGAGCATGTCCAAAAGAATTTGAACTCAGTCAGATCTAATATCCCATTGCATTTCCACGATACGATCTAGTGATCTACGATCTTCTACTATACTTGAGCTGAGAATTCTAATATTATCTCGGCATGAGGGAGTTCAACTTAATTATTTTCTCATCCTCTTTTCCTTAGAGCTTTTAGTACCAAATATTGCTTTCCTGGTAAATAGTCTTCTTTGATTATAGTGCATGCATGATGCTAGTTACATAAACTCACAGTTTAATAAAATTAGTTTTCTTAATCTTATTATTAATTTTTAAAATTTGCAATGATACTATATTCTATAGTCTTGAGGATTTGCAGCAGTTTGTGAGGAAGACATAATAAGTTTACCAGATGTCTTTGCACATAAATTTTAGATATTCCTGTGATAATGGACAACTGCTACGAGGACAATTTAGGTTGGAAGGCACAGCCAGCTAACTAGTTCCCTACATAGGAAGGAGAAAAGGTCAGACCTAAAAAATTTTCTGTGCATATGTACTTGCCTCTATCAATATACCTATAGTAGGACACACCTGACATCTTGCATCCATTGACAAGTACACTAATGCTTTTTATCAAGGCAAAATAAATAATCCAAGAGAAATACTAAAAATTAAGCTTACATTGATCTTAAATTACTTAGGAGGGGGTGTGTCCAAAATAAATAGATTAATCTTTTCTTTTTTTAAGATATATAAGAAAATTTAGGAATAATGCGTATCTTTAAATCTTATATTTAGGTATCAGATTAAAAAGAGTGCAACAAAAAAAAAATTCATCGAACCAAACTTATTACATTTAATCTTAGAATTATATATCGTAACAAACCAAAGAACTTTTTCCAAATATCACAATTATGTTAATGTATGGTATCCCAACAGCAAACCCTAGAATAATTGGGGGAATGAAAGCAAGCAAAATTTAAACTCCTGTCACTACTTGAAAATCAGAAAGCTGGATGCAATCTTCCCATATTGTGCTAGCTTGTTATTTGAGAAAAAGTTCAGAAAAGCTTAAGATAAGTTAAAAGTGGGAAAATTATCAATACCCAAATGCTAGAACCCCCAAAAATTTGAAAATTAGGTTCACATGATCAGCATTCCTAAATAAAGAAACCACTTAAATTGGGTTCACATGTCACTGTTGCATTACCTTCTAAACTATATTTATTAAATTACTTTTGTCTATTTACACTTCAATATTAGGAATTAAAGAATCACAACACTGTTACAGCTAATCCTAATTTATAGAAACATTGGACCTTTAAGGTCAAAATTTGTTTTTGCTATATACAAGACTTTCCTGAGACTTGTTTAAAAGTTATCAACGTCCGGCCACTGGACTGACAAGGCATAGGTATAGAAACATGTAATGTAGTCAATAAAAGTGTAGGGTCTTTTTCATACAGCAACTACTTCTTCATATTACCCCCAAACAGAGACAAGATCAAAACTGTATTGATCTTTGAACAAACATCTAAATTTCATGCTTAGAAAAAAAAAATCATCAAATTTCATTAGTACAAGAACACAGAGGTATCCTGAATGCATCAAAGGTGTCGTCATGTAATATCTCTCTTCTGATAACCAAGGCAAAAGAAAAGATTTATTGTCCAGAGAGAGAGAGCCTGCTAGTTAGATGCCCCGCCACAAGTTTTTGGAAACAATTGATGTAAGACTAGTCTGCTATTGGTAAAAACAAAGTGGGATAGTTGCTATATTTGAAGTTTGTTATACCTTGCTAGCTACTATGTTCATGATTGATAAGTTCTTACTTGTATAAGAAACACCGGCAATCGTAGTTCAATATCAACCGAGGAATAGCATGTGTAACCAAACTTCTCTATTCAATTGAATAGTGACCTATGAACTCTCACTTTCTCTCTCTCTCTCTCTCAATCTCTCTGAGGATCACATTCACAAACACGCACTTCATAATAATCAGGTCCAGATCAGAGAAAGCATGATCACTTTGAGGGTTGATCAAAGGGGTTTATGTACGGAAGCACCTCATAAGGGGGGAAAAAACCCTAGATAGATGAATAACCACATATACACATCTTGGATTTTTAAAATCACAAATTCAACTAACAAGAAGGGAAAGAAAGTATCTACATCCTTGCTATTTCCCATCTCATTTAAGTCTTTAAAGAAAATGATCAAAATCCATAATCCTTCAAACTATAGTGTCTCATGATCATGAAAACCTAGTTCAAGCTCACAAATTTAGATAGAGATCTTCAATCACTTGAATTTACTATAATTTCAAGATAAAAAGAGAAAAGAAAGAAATTTATCAAAAGAATTAAGACCAAAATAAATATAAATAACATATGTTAACAAGGGCAAATCAAGCAATACCCAGATGAAGATAGATCACATACCTATAAAAGAAAGTGGTTTCTACAACGAAAACCCTAATCAGAGCAAGTACCACACAAGACACGCCTAAAGAAATCAATGTTACTAAAAATTAGGGTTTTTCGTGTTCCAAGCAACAGGTGAAACTGCCACCATGATCTGATCTTTCCTCAATAACACAGGCAAAGTTTAGATCATGCTGGCAGCTTCAACCGATACCGGTGCACGACCGCACTCGATGGAAAGGACGATAAGAGAACAACTATATTATGTGTACTTCATAACCTATGGGGGGGAGAGAGAGAGAGAGACCCTGTGTTAGCTTCGACTTTTTGTGTTAAAGGGCCATCTGTGAAGAAGGGAGTGAACGACAAGAGGTATAAACAGATGGGGTTCGATGAGAGAAATTTCGAAAGAGGAAATAACTTTTTTCTCCACTTGTAAAATTTTAAGGTCTTCTGAAAAGTCTAATAAATTAAGAAAAAAATTAAATTTAATTAAAGAGGGGGTAAGAGTGGTCCCCAAAGGGCTGCGAATTGAATATTATCACGCCAACACCACCACTACCACCATGCAGATTTGCAGACACGTTAGTGAGACTTTCTATATATTGTAAATGCAATTAACTTACTTTAGGATTGGGTGAGTGAGAGAGGGGTAGGGTAGGGGACCCTTCCTTTTTATCATATCATCTCTCTCTCTCTCTCTCTCTCTCTCTCTTCATGCTGTAAATTCTAGAGGGCATCAAACATAGACAAAGAAAGGGGGTGTAAAAACTTAATATTTACAACGAGGGGGACCATTTTGCATGGTTTCTTACATGTTAGATAAGGTTCACACAAAGAATAAAAAGGAAAGAATGAACACATCAAACACTATTGACTCTTCTCTCTCTCTCTCTCTCTCTCTCTTGTTGGTGATGTTTTAATTCATTGTCCACAAAAGGCATCTTTTTTGTCTACTGACGATGACCCTATACTTGTTAATTGGTCTGCTTCTTGGATACTTGCTAATCGGCTGAATTAATTGGTTTAACAGCACATATATAGTTTACTGATATAACCCCCCCCCCCCCCCCAAAAAAATCCTCTTGCCTTTATACTCACAAGTCACCCTTATAGCCCATCACGAATAGTTTTGGATAACTTGTTTTAGATGGTGACAAAATATATCCCCACAATTGATTTCGAAAGAACTCAAGTTTTCTTGAGGTAAAATAGGTAGTTTGAAAATTTCGATGGTACAAGGTGGTGTAACATGAGCAATGTTGTATAGTTCGCCCATAATTTGATTTTCTTGTATGATTTCTAGATAAATAGAAGATGCTCGAGTAGGAAGATAGAGAGAAATAGGGGATTGCTTAACTTAGACTCTATAAACTCATAAGATATGTGCCAAACAATTTTGAGATTTTATGTGTGTTGATTCCTTTCTAACATACTGCTCTCTCTCTCTCTCTCTCTCTCTCTCTCATTTTTGTTCTTCCTATATTGAGAACATATTCTGTTGGTGGTTTAAATCGTTCATTACCTACTTATGCAATATTTTTTGATGATCGGCCGATTATATATATACATATAGATTCATCATCCAATATCTGAGAACACTTATGCTAGTTGATATTATTCTTGTAGCACCAATGAGATGGGGTCGTGTGATAGGATATTAAATTTTTTTAATAAAAATATATTAAAAATTAAATTAATCGGATTTTTCCAATTCAGGTAAGTTTCCAAAAAAATATTATTCTCGTAGCATATTAATAGGGGTGGTATTGTGATTTTATCCTATAATAATCATTGCTTGTACCACAATTATTCTGCACTTCTTGAAAGCAATGAAAACGACCACCTCACTTTGCATTGTTAGCAGACTTTGCATTGAACTTGTTTCCCTAAATGGTCGTGTAAGAAAAAAAAATATATATATATATATATATATATATATATATATAAATATGGTAAGAAAATATGACATTTTCGTGTTTACAATTAAGTCTAGATAGATTAATCATATATCCAATGATTTAAATTTTATATGATAGCTTTGAAGAGCATATTTTCATTTATTTTATTATTTTTAATTAAATATTTATTTGAATCGTTCAAAATATACCGATGATACGATAAAAAATTAGAAATACATGTTAATATAGATTATTATATCAAATTTACTCTATTTAATCTATGATTTATTTGATTCAGATATTGATTTATACAAATTATTTCAATGTGTATTTTTGGAGAAACAAAAGTTATTATATTCATAAAAAGAGTATTTTTTTCATTATCGGTATCTGAAATCATATTTTAACTAATTTGATTCAAATATTTATACAGATCATATCTAGATGACGATTATTTTAATATAATTTTTAAAAAAAAAATTAAATCGAAGCATCTTTGTTTCTATTGCGTGTCACAAGATAAGCATCCGTACAATTCGGTGCTTCATTTCCTCTATGTCATGTCATGAAAAATATGCCTGTGTTGCGACATGTACATACATACATACATTATTGAGCCATTGTGACTGGTGTGAGGACAATTAAAAATCCAAGCATGAGCTTTTGTCATATACACTTGGCCCATCATGGAGAGATTAGAGATTAGATGCCGCAGATCAAAGAAATAATGATGGAAAATTTGTACTCGGGGAAAGGAAAATGCATAAAACAAAGAGAAAAATGCAATTAATTCAAAAAATTTTAATGTATAGCATTTGGTCTGCTCATATGCTCACATGCCCTCCAAAATATGCACTGAACTTGTATAATCTTAATATTCCATCATGTTTGTCTTCTTTTAGGTTTGGTAAACATGCATGCATACAATTTTATTATATGATCTCTTAATCAAAATGATTTAAATCATTGGCGAATCTTACGTCCAGAGGTAGGAGTACTATAAAAAATTTATAAGATATTTGTTCAAATAACAAATATGAATTAATATTTTTCGAGATTACAATATTATTTACGTTGAATTCTTTTGTTTTAATATCATATAGTAATATTTTCATAGATTGATAGATTTATATCCTTTATCCATTTTTTAGCTGATCTTGTTGTTTATATGAACAATTTCTTTTTTTTAAAAAAAAAACAAAGTGTAAAATTGACCCATACCTCTATCTTTGAAGTTGATCTGTTGTCCCCACAATAACGATAAACTGATTTTTAATTTTAAATTTTAAAGTCAATCTTTTGAGAGATCAATAAAGGAGTTATTTTGATATTGACAATAATTTTATACTAATTGTCAACCTATTATAACTCTCCTCCTTTACCCAGACTGGGATCGGCGGTGCTGAAAAAGCACATGCAAAATTGAGCAAAACCATAAAAATTCTAGGTATTAATAATATAGTGTTAGTTATTTTCGGTTATTTACCCGCACCGACTTGAATGTGGCTCCGCTTTTGACTGTATTTGGAGAAGTTCTCATGGTTTGAGTACCAAGGACACCATAGGGTCGAGGTTGTCCTAGAAGTGACTATCTTTATGCACAAGCACGTACACGAGTTGTGTATTGAGTAATTTTTTCATGATCTACTTGAATTTAAATGAATTTTATATATTTTTTTTTTGTAAACTTCATTTTTAAATTTAAATTTTATTATTTAGAACATAGAGATATGGGTTTATTTATAACTTCATGAAAATTAAATTTTCAAATAAAAAAGTTAGAATTTGCAAAAAAAAAAAAGAAAAAGAAAAAGAAAAACTCCACAAGAGTTCTCCAAACTTTTTTTAATTACTATTTACGTTAATTAAATCTTAAAAGAAGATAATTTTAAAGATAATTAAGTAAATAACAATACTTATAAATGAATTTTATATTTTATTTTTGCACATAAAAATTCAATTGAACTCCACATTTTATATTCTATATTTCAGTTTGAAGCGCATAAGTTGTTTTCAAATAAATTTCATAGTATGGATTGAATTTATTTTCATTTCGTACCAGCCAGGAAACTAGGGAGTAGATTTGAGTTTTAGTGACTTTAATTTATTTAATAATTGTAAGATAAGGGATGCCCCGTTATATAGTTTTAGGTTTACGAGACTCCTCCATGAACCAAAAAAAAAAAAAAAAAAAAAATTGAGGGATATTGTTTTGCCACTTAAACCAAGCATCTAAGAGGGATTCCTTGAAGGGTTACAATGTTGATACAAGAAGAAATGAGAAAGATGGCAAATTTGAAGATTGGGAGAAGGAGATGGTTGATGTAATCTTTAATGGATTTTGAAAGATATTTTTATCTCTTTGACAAAGAAAAGAAGAATGAATCATCGATATGTAAATTTTAGTGATAGAATACTAAATTCTCTTAATTAAGATTTCAAGTTCATATCTTAAGAATGAAAAAAAGATACGGGAAGAGTCGAATGGGAAAAAAGTACTAGAAGAGTCGGTCCCTTATAATTGGTTCTCAAAACTGTTCGAATCGAATTAATCAAACTTTCAAATTCCGATGGTCAGTAAAAAAAGGAAGGATGAAATAATTGTACTACCAATATGAGTCCCGTGATGAAACCCTTGTCAAGTATGCTATTGTGACAAAAAATTCAATAACAAAATTATGAAATTTAGTGTGACATAATTTTAGTAGCATCAACAGTGATTAACTTACATTAAATCAGATATTGATATCTTTGATCTAATTAATTACTCTCTTATGAATGTCTTTGACTAAGAACTTCTTTTAATGCGGTGTTCAAAAAGGTAAAGGTTGAATAAAGAAGACACCAAGTGAGGTTTTTAATTTTAAAAAAAATACTAATATGATGACAATTTTATTCTTTTCTATAGAAAATTTTCACTTTTATTCTTTAATGAATAAGTGCACATGAATTCGAGCTGATAAGGGTAGCTTCTATAATTGAATTTTTCACAGGAAAATGCTATTCTTGAGAGTTGCATTGTGGCATGGAAATATATCAGGCTATTAAATTTCTCTTTTTCAAATATTACTTGCTTCCATCCTTTACGCTTTGAGTAAAAAAATTGGAAACTTTGTTGGATGGTTGCAATAATTCATGAATTATACGACTGAAATAATATATTAATTATACCAACGTTTGATATCTCAGTTGGTTCGAGAACTAATGCCTCTTAATTATGATCGAGAGTTCGATCCTCCATAGGAGCGGAAAAATCAGCGTTGGAAGACTTGTCCCTCAATTGAGCCTTGCAAGCGGTCGATCCAGATTAGTCGGGACAAAACCCAGATACTGAGTTGGTGATCTAGTCATGATAAAAAAAAAGAAATAATATATTAATTATTGAAGTTTTCCTTTTTCTAAGAGAAAAAAAAATTAAGAAGAGAAGATAGAGAGTTGATTGAGAGAGAGGGGGGAGGGAGAAAGAAAACAATTCGATCGGAGCAAATTGCACAGAAAGTCATATGAAAAAGAAAATGAGGAGCAAAGAATATGAATGTCGAAACACAATTAATACGAACCGTAAATTCGGGCGGAATTCATGTTTAATAATTTTGAAAAAGGAAATCACATATTAATTCCTGTTAAATAAATTGTGTTGGCTTCTGTACTAGAAAATTTGCATTTTCCACAGCAACTTGCATAGAATCTATAAGTAGAGAGAGAGAGAGAGAGAGAGAGAAGAAAGAGTCCTCAAATTTAATCGATAATTTCCGTTGGCTTAACCACGACCGAGAGAGAAAGAGATGTGTATAACAATTGGTATAGTGGGGGAAAAATATTAAATTTTTTAATCAAATTTATGTTTGAATCTTAAAAAATAAAAATTATATTAGGAGAGTTTGATTTTAAAAGGGATTTGACTGTGAATCAGATCGAATTACTTAAAATAGAGAGAGAGAGAGAGAGAGAGAGAGAGAGAGAGAGAGAGAGAGAGAGAGAGAGAGAGAGAGAGAGAGAGAGAGATGTGTTGCCTCAATGCCCCTAGACCCTATCTAAAGCCCAAAACTGGTCCATACTAAAGGAGGGTTCATAAAATAGGGTCGATTTAATTGAGAGACACAAACCCAGAGAACTGTTACAGTGTTACACAGGCAAAGGCTTTTGAAGGGAGTGCCTCTGAAGAAAGATACAGACAGACCAGGACCAGGACTAGGACTAGGACTCGGACTAGGACTTAGACTGGTCCTTATCGTTCCTCTCCTACCCAAAAAGAGTGAAAGCGAAAAGAAAAGGAACAAAGGTTTTAGGGCGGTCCACACCCAAAATTATTTTCAAAACAAAAGAAAACAAAAAGAAAAAGAAAAAAATCCAACTCCTAGTTTTTGGTCATAATAAAAGCCTGGTATAGTAGTGACATAAGTCTCTCATCTGGGACTAAAACTGTGAAAACACACCCTTCCAATGGTGGTCCACTCGAAATGGCTTTATCTAACTTTTGCCTCCTCTTTGCAAGTACTGCAGAATATTTGCTACCTATATAGGAGAATCCTAAAGACTACAAGCGTCCTTCAGATTAATTTCCAATAACCCTGAAATATTTGAAAGCTACCTCTTCTGGCTCCAAATTAATGAATTATTAAAAATACCTAAAATCGAATCTTAAATTGATTAAAATCTTGCATTTTCTACTAATTAAACCCAAATCTTTTGCATCTTGAGACGGGCTATCATGCCGACTGGTATATGATTAAGGTACTAATAGTCCCCCTTAGTATGAAATTGGTGGCAAATTTATGTTATCATGACTAACCGATTGACAATTGATCTAATAGGAAATATGCTAAATTTTTTAACCAATAATCGGGTTCAAATCTTGAAAATAGAAACAATTACGTTAAGAGAGCTCCCTTTATAGAAACTTTAAAAGTAGTTTGAATCAAATTAGTCAAAATATAATTTTGAATATCGATAAATCAAATACAAAAAAATAATAATAATAATTATGACTACTAATGGTAACCACTTTGGGAAGGAGTTTCTAGATTAGGGTCATGCATAGGAGCACAAGAGTCTCTGCAAGGGTGATGTAATGTAAGCACACCAATTGGATGTGTAAATATGAATGCTAGTGCGATATTTTTCTTTATGTATATATTTTGTACCATAAATATTTGAATTGTCCAATTAATCCATTCCGAGTGAGACAATTTAGGAACGAAACTTTTATGTATAATTGATATGCTTTATTGACTGTTTCCTAAGGGTTCGGCTTGGTCGCTAGAGAGGTTGGTAAGTCTGGGGGAGGAGCAATTGCTCCTTGTTAGTGTCCAATTATGAGATGGCGCCTCGCGTGGGGATATAAAGCCGCTTCAAGTAGTAAAAAGGATTTGCCCCCCCAACCCCCCCCCCCCCCCCCCCCCACGTCTAGTGTCCAACTGATCGGAAGTCACTCCCTTGTTCGGGTTTTAGGTGATGTCCCTCAAAGTTTTCAGGCAGGGGCTCAAAAAAAATCCTTAATTTCTTTGTTGACCTAGCAAATGAATTAAGAATATCAAGCAGCGGAAAGATTAAATCCAACTAGAGTAGAGTCTAGTCTCTGATATGCCACAGGATATGTCTGTACAAACGACTACAGAGAGAAGGAGAAAGATGACTCTCTCTCTCTCTCTCTCACTGAGCCTTGAGCTCAGCACTCTTTTAGAAATGCTTGTTGGTGCCAATGATTTGTTAGTGCAACAATTGAATGTTAGATCTCCTTCGTCAAGGTTTCGAGTTCGAATCTTAAAAATAAAAAAACTTACATTTAGAGAACCAACCTCTTAATAAACCCCACAATACTCAGTTGGATTCGTCAGTTTAAACTCGAATATAGATTGGTGATAAGTATCCACTTAAACTAAAAAAAGAAAAAGGCGTGCTGGTTCTTAGAAGTGCACTCCTCTTAATAAAGGAATTCCTGCCAAAAGAAATTTTGAATTCTGAAGAATGAAAAGTCCCTATCATGGTCTACAGCTGCAGCAATTACACACCCATATTTTTTTGGGGAGAGAGAGTGGCTTATAAAGCTAAGAGTAAAGAACTTTGAATAAATTTTGTTAAAAAAATTATTAATAATACAACTCATCCAGAATACAGAGATAAGACATGCCGGAATCATCTAATGACCGAATGATACTGGGTAATGAAGATATGAACTGACTCACCGGGGACATTTATAGCTAGTTATGCTGCTGATGATGACAATATCTTAAGCGAATTGTGCCTGAAGTAAACACGAATATATGGTCCCTTGATGAATTAATACTATGACAATTTACAAAAACCTAAGGCTACAAAAATTTTTGGATTTGGATTAAATACTTGCCTAAAGACCAATAACAATCTGTACCTAAATATCCTGAATTGATGAAAGGTTGCACTCCGGTAATCAACTTCTGGTGCTTGTAGAGGAGCTTGTGTGGACAAGTAACAGCTCGTAGAGCCTTTCTGCTGTAGGTCGTTCTGTTGGATTTTCAACAGTACACTGCCAGAATAAATCAACAAGGAATGTCATAGTTTCTGCCTCACCATCAGCTTTATCTAGCTCAGACCCAGATTGAGCCACCGTGGGCTCCTGTATCAACAGTGCTTCCAGCTCTTCTGTTAAAGGGGGCCTCTTTCCCATCTGTTTAATATGCAAAGTAATTCTTTAGCCAGAAAATCTGGAATGCAACATGACTTGTGAAAGACTGACATTAAGATCTTTGATCAGCTAAAACACTAGCCAGAGATGAATGATTCTGGAACACGGAATGCCCACTTGAATAAAAAGAGGATCTTCAAGTATGACATCCTTCCAAAACCGGGGTAAAATGTCAAAAAAAAAAAAAAATTATAAGAGGTACAAATATTTACACAAACATCTTCAAACATTGATTATATATAGATGTTTGCAACTTAAGTGGAGAGAGGGGGCAACGATAATCTCAGTAAGGATCTGGCCCAACCCAATTTGTGTAAAAATAGTAAGCACCCAAGCATGAATATGTGACTGTATGATATTTATTCATTAAGATTATCACTTCATGCTTTCCTTTTGTACCAAAGGTGCTCTAATTGTTTTCTTGTTCCCAAAATTGTCCATGATGGCCAAAGATCTTCCAACTCAAAACAGGATCTTTCAGGCTTTCTAGTGGCCAAAAATTACAATCAAGCAGTACATCTTTATAGTCTTCAATCAAGCGTTAACTCCCAATTTTTATAATGTTTCCAGTCGAGTTCATCTTCATTGTCTTCAGATGGGAGTTCAGGCTTTTCTTATGCATGTCTTTTCCACTAAATTTCATGGGACCAGTATCTCTTTCCATATATTTACTATTTTTTGAAAGTTGTATTGAAATATCCATGCTTTGGACGAATGCATTTTTTCTAGTACGTTATTTGTCTAAAGTCATGGCTGCTTTGGGTTAGGGGTGCACTTAGAGATCGCCAATGACTCCGGGGATGGGGCTTGTTAACCATATTTTGTCCACAGGATAACAGAGCAGAGGCAATACAAAAGGGGAAATACCGAGCTCGGAGCAAGCAAGGTACACCCTACCTGGACCGAAATGTCTCTCTCCAGCAGGTTCATTTGCAAAAACAAGATAAAATGACAAAAAGTCTAAATTTTACAATTTGGCATTTTCAAATAGTTTAGGGGGAAAAAATCCTTTTTGTTAATACTTTAAAAATTTATATTTTGCTCCTGACTTTTGGCTAGCCACACCCAAAAAGTTAAAAAAAGTTTCAAGTAGTAAAATGTTGCTTTCTCTGAGGTCTCATGTTCATCACTACATACTGGGTTCAGTTTGCAGTGATACATTCATTTCTTTCTCCAACCAATTCCTTTTAGTTTTCCCTTTTGCTCTTTCTTAATTTTCAATTTTTCTATGTCGCAAGTCATGCATGTGTTTTCGTGTGAGAGAAAGAAAGAGAGAGAGAGAGAGAGAGACCTGAAGAAGGTTATGAATATCTGATTCTGGTAATCCTGAGTAAGGAACTTGCAATGTTAACAATTCCAGTAGCAGACACCCAAATGACCAAATATCTATTTCCTGCAGCAAGAAAAAATGGAGATTACATAAGATGATGAAAGCTGTACCTGTAAAGGGTAGAGAACAGTAAGTTAAATAACTTCCAAATGAATGATGCATCTGCCTAATCAAGTTCAATCCACACTAGAAATCAAGTCCTACCCAATTTTAGTCAAGCATTTTTGTGTAGCAGTTCACATGTGGCTTTGATATATATATAGAGAGAGAGTGAGAGAGGGAGGGAGAGATTTTTCAAATGATTTGAAACTGCTAAGCATATCCATAAGTTAACTTGCGATCACCATGTTATCCATAAGTCATTATCTAATGTGCCACCAAGAAAACTTATGACAACACAAGTGCTTCTCAGCCACTTACAAATTACAACAATGATGTTCCCTTAAGGAGCACTATGAAAGCTATGATGTTAGGTGGGTTCTTTTTCTCAAATGCATCCAGTGACTTTCGAGATTGTCCAGGTAAGCATCTTGCAAACACAAATAGAGTTATTCTTTAATGACATCTAACAAGACAATAGTCCTCTACATTAGAACATTAACTCATAAGCATCTGGTCAAAGCATAAATGAAAGGGTTCCCATTGTCAAGGCAACAGACCATCACAAACAGATGTACGATACTTTCATCTTTTGCAGATAATGAAATGAACCACATTAAGAATCATCAATTAACCTTCTCCACAAGTTGAGAACCTCCCTGCTATATCCAAAACCAGTTTCCCAGAAAAGTATTGCCTATGATTATATTCACCTACTTCAAGGACAGATATCAACAACTAATAATTGATGAAGTTTCACCAGTTTAAATGTTTCCCTACTTAAGAAACCACTTTTAAAATCGCATAAACAAGAATGATCAATATGCAAACATTGTGATGATGCCAAAGAGGCAAAAACTTACCAGCCCATATGAATTGGGAATATGCATTGCTTGCAGCACCTCTGGAGCCATCCACCGTGGAGTTCCGACACAGGCATCTGCTGGGGGAATTCCATTATGACCAATGCAGCATGTGTGTGATGAAGACCGAAGAGGAACAGCTCTATCAAAATCACAAAGCTTCACAACTGGGGTACCATCAGCTCTTTTCCTATCTAAATCGATCAATATGTTTTCACTTTTTATGTCACGATGAATAATGTGCTTAGAATGCAGCTCCATCAATGCACATGCAACATCTCTAGCAATAGAAGTTGCACACTCCAAAGGAACATGCTTTTCACCAGCTTTTGACAGTTTCTCTATATATTTCTGTGATATTATGGGCAGAACAAATAAAAAGGGCATCAGGTTGAGATGAACAGATGAAACAACAGCATGGCTAACACTTGATGATGGAATAAAGAAATTCACCTTCAAGGACCCTTCTCCTACATGTTCCATGAAAATAGCAGACTGCAATATACGTTTTTCAGGATCTCCATCTAGTGAAGAATCCCACTTTGAGGATATCTGATGACCATAAATTTCTACAATACAGGAGTGATTCTTCAAAGCACTCAAAATTCTCACTTCTCCTAAACAATGGTACTCAAAATTTCTCACATCCTCTGCAGAGGTTCCACATGTTTCTAATGTTCGGACCTGCAACAAGCAGAATGTCAGGAAGGTTAGTGGTTACTGGCTTCTCTCTATCGCAAAAGATGCTAGATGATACATGCAAGATAAAAGGTTACAAGTTTCTCAATAGTAATATCAAAAGCTTCTGGAAGTAGTACATGGTCAGAGGAAGAGCGAACATTAGTCCTTATTCTAAATATTTCATTTTTGACAACTATTTTATATTGGCATTTCTCTTTCTTGAACCCAGTGCTCTTGGAATTGCACACCCTTGGTAATTCTCTGATAGTTTCATTTTTCTTGTCTGTATTAAGAAAGAAAATTCCTTGCAGCAACTGAACAAAAGTGTGAGCAATCAGTACCACTCCCGGACAGTGGCTCCCCTCCCCCGGGGGCAAATTTTTCTACAGTCTGTAATTCTATCAGACCCCAGAATACAGATGCCACAGAAAAGCACAACAACCAAAGTCTTTATACAGACAAATAACAACTGGAATCGCAAGTTGAGATGGCAAGGAATTAATGATAAAACAATTGACAATTAGTTAAGTACACAAAAATCACCTTTGCTGCAGCATCATGGGATCCAAATTTGCATGGAATTAGAGAACAAGAGGAAGTCTTCTCAATCTCATCGCAGGTTGAAAGTGACGGAAATAAACTAGTGCTCAAAATGCTTTGAGTTGTAATTGGAGCATCAACACGACTGAGAGGAATGTATCTGTAACAACCAGCTTATCTTTCAGATATAGCAGTAAAAGTATATGCACATTCACCCAGATGCACACTACATAATGTAACCTTTGCTTACAACATTAATTGCAGACAAACAAGCAAATAAGAAACACAGACCATATTCTCAATTTATTGGCATAAGCAATGCGTGATCAATCCAGAACAAAACTGGTTGATACAGCATTTGCAACTACTAAATCTGAGTTGGAAGACCCATATTTTACTTATCAAATGAAACTATACCATGTATAGCAATTACAATGGTAAAAACTTATGGCCAGAACACCTAGATGCACTCTCGTAACTAGACCTATGTAGGAACTTTCAAGAATACTACCTTCATTGACTTGCATGTACATCTTATTTCTTTGTTACAAGATCCTATTTTCAAGCAACTAGTGTTTACCTAAACGTCATTACTTTAGCATTAGTTCATGTTTGTATGTTAAATCTGTGTCTTAAACTACTTTCTTTTCTAGCGGTAAACATGTCCTTCCAAGAAACCATTCTTGAGTCCAAACCAACCGATGTTCACTAACAAGGCATGGACATAGATCAAGAAGCAAGTAGATAATCAGAACACAAGCATCGCAAAAAATGAAAGCAATTTTTGTGTGCAGTTGCTCTTTCTTCTGGATTGCAGTCACAGAAACCCAAAATAGACAAGAAAAGACACCTGGTAAACCACTGGCTCAATTTAAGATGAGCAATGATCTATTATGACATCTTTAACATTTTGACAGAAAAAGCTATTATCAAATTGAAGTATAAGGAACGGACACTGACTTTGGCAGTATATATGTCTAATTAGCAGGCAAGAGAATCTTTTTGAAGTTCAAACTGGCATTTTGAGGCAACACCGTGAGAAAATGAAGGATTTTAGATTCTGACTAACAAGTTCAAGTGTGGAATGCAGTGCCATGCGCCACAAAATCATTGTTATAATTGAGTATTCAAGATAAATCAAACCCAAGAAAGCAAATTCAATGCATAACACAATTGAGGTAGGGAAAAGTTTAGTGCGTTCAGCTGATAAAAGCAACCTGAAGAAATACTCGGGATCAGTTTCTTCTCGTAAATCATGGGGACGACAAGCATCGACAATCATGCGGACCCAGGAATCACCCCTCTTAACAGAGATAACATTCCAGGCATGTGCTGAAAAATCTAGATAACCCCTTATAAGCTCACAAGGTACAGGAGGCTCCATCCTGTCACATAGATACTAAAATAATCCAAGTTTTATCAGCCCACAAGTCACAATAAAGTAATTAGAAAATGTGAAAGAAATTAAAAAACACGTATATGAGAAATCACCTTCATGAGCAAAGCTCTATGTCTGCACACGCCAAACTTCACAGAACCTATAGGAACAACAATGGAATTTCGCCTTTCCTTGATAGTTTTTAGAGACTTCTCACAGAGATCCATCAGAGCAACATCCTCAATGCCTGATTTCTGACTTAAGGATGCCTTGATTTTATTACTGCTCCCAGTAGGACAAGTGCAGACAAAAGGCTTACAGTAGTTTGAACCAGACACAGATTTGCGTGCCCTCTCAATAATGGCACTTCGATCACCACCTCCAAAGTGATTTGATACAAAAAGAGCAAGCAATGATGCAATCTGCAGATTATTGACAGACACTCGCTTTTTAGCTTCAACTGAACTATTTGACCACTTGAATTGAAAAACCAATGCTTGAGCAGACAAGGTAATTGCATCTAACTCCTCATCCCTTTCCCTGAAACAACGACCTAAAATATCATCCACTGCTAAAGAGAGTAGCCATATTCCAACAAGTAAAGCATATAAAGCTTATAACATTTAATGAACATACAGAACCTGTCCAGGAGAATGACTTCACGAGAGTCAAGATGCAGAACTTCCTTATAACTCTGCAAGGACATAAAGGGGCGGTCACGTCCCGCATCATAAAAGCCGTCTGGCAGATGGTCCTCAGTGCCACAGAATGATAAAGTGCTGTATTTGCTAGACAAACTTGTACTATGGTCAATTGGTTTTCTAAACTTGCTTGGCTTGGGGTTGTCGAGATCTCTATCAGAATGCCGTTTCGTACTGAACATACATTTTGATATTTCAGCAGACGAAACTTCATCCTTCACAGAAACACCATCAGATAAAGATGTTACAGATAACTCCTCATTAAATTCGTTCTCTCCCTCTTTAATTATTGCAGCTGAATCATCAACAACACACAAAAATTTGTCCACATTAATCCCTTTTTGTTCATTTACCTCACCATTCTCAAGGTTGTTTATTGAATTTTCACACTCAGCTTCCCCAGAATGAATCTGTTTCCCATTGTCGCCAAGACCAACAATTTCTGATGCACTTTCTGCAAGAGACTGTGAAAATGGAACTTCCTGCTCACGAAGTTTATATTTATCAGCTGCTTTCGCACTTGGAATCTCTAAAAGATCCTCTACCTTCCACTTCCTACTGCTATTTAACCGCTCTTGACGAGCTCTCTGTTGTAAATAATAACGTGGTTTCTCCCCTTTACCCAACTTTCTAGCTGCAAAACGTCTACCACTTAAAGATGATCCAGACAATATGCTTGACGAAGTACTTAAGGCACCTGCATAAACAAGGGACATCAAATCTGGTTTCACTAATTTATATGATCATCAGGAAACACGTGTTAGTGTAACAAAAAACCATGAAAGAATTAGAAAGGAATCTAGTGGGCCTCACCGTTAAGAGAAATGTGTCCTGCGGTTTCACCAACTGCAGCTTCGAGTACATCCATTTCAACTGAATCATCATTGGACATGTCTTTACCATTTCCTTCCAAATTGCAGCACATCCATGAAGGTATTTGACAACAACTGTGAAGCTTATTGTACTTAAACAATAATGAAGAATTTTGGGCATAAATAAGAGTGTCAGGTTTAGAGATGAGACATGCATGTAGAAATGGTTTAACAGATTATTGCATCAAGAATACAAACTTATCAAGAAAGAACAAGCAACACAAAAAAACGTACAAATAACAAACAGAAAATACTCAAAACTGGTTTGATCTAATACATTGGGAGCACATAAACACCAAAGAATATACAGGGGTGTCATAACTGATTTCAACTATGAAATATAGGAGAAGGAAAACAACGATAAAGGTACAAGGAAAAGAAAATTTCAAATATTTCTTATCAAATGAAAGTGCTTTGAAGGGGGAAAAAAAGAACACATATAGTAGTCTTGACTCTTGGTGACACATGAAAAGCAAATAAAATTAGGAGAAAGAGTAAAAGAAAAATGCAGAAACCAGTCAATGCCAAGAAATAGTATAAAAACTCAACCACTACATGTTATAAAACATCATGCAAAATCAAATAAATATTGACACAAAAATTTAGAGAAGCACGATTATGAATGATTACCTGCAGATTTAAGTGCCGAAGATTATGCATTGAACCAAGTTCTAGAGACCCCAGTGAAGTCAACCTATTACTTGACAGGTCCAAGAACTCTAACCTTTGCAGAGAGGACAATCCCAAAGGTAGTTCCACCACTTTATTATTGGCAACTTTCAAAGATATCAAAGCTTTCAAACAACATATCCCATCTGGTAAGTTCTTGATCTTATTGAAAGAAAGATCCAAATACTCCAAATTATTCAGGCAACTGATTTCTGGAGGTACATATCTGCAGAAGAAGAAAATGCATAAGAGAAGATTCATAAAATACTAATAATAGGTTCAATAGGTTCAACTCAATGATTTGTGTACCCATATTGAAAGAATCAAATTGTCTTTTGCTCATGAAAAGACCAATTAGAACCTGAATTGATGTAGTTAAGAGTAAACAAACCTCCAACCCTAAGGACAGATCCAAGGGGGGACATGGGAAATTTTGGGAAAATACTTTGTAGTTTTCAGTGTTGTGTCGTGTCCTTAAGAAATTGAATGCCCCCCCAACAAAAAGTTTCATACGTGCACATGCCCCCCCCAAAAAAAATCCTACATGTCCCTTACCATCCCATGTTCCTATAGCATCTTAAACAACATACTATGAAATTTAAGTTCAAATTACATTTCAGTTCCCATCCAATATTCTATAAGTCAGCTGCAGTGCCTTCAGTTTTCCGCTATGAAAAATCACATTTCCCTTGGTTATAATTCAAGCATCTTAAATGATGTTCCATGTTTCATCCTCAGACAACAGCAAGTTCTATTTTTTTGGTTCCAAACTCCACTATCGTGTAGAAATACAGATAATAGTTCCAAACTCCATCTTGTATTCCCCATTGCCTTCACCGAAGGGTACTAAGCCTGATCTTCCAAAGCCTGATCTTCCAATAAGATAACTTTAAACTTTCCTCTTCTAAACAGATGACTATTTGTAATAAGAAATCATGGGGAAATGTCACTTAATTGGTAAACTGAGTGTCACTTAATTAAGATGTTGCTTCCTAATAAAGACCAGGGATTCCACGAAACTGAATGTCACTGAATAGATAATCATTCGTTAAGGAGCTTTGTTTTGCAATAATCTTGCCCAGGATTCCAAGTAGACCTTTTTTGTTGGGGGGGTTTGAGGGCAGCACCAATCACTTTAAGATTGATCTCCATGGATGCATGTGCACCGCCCCAGTCACCATTCCTCACAAGAAACGAGAAAACTCCTGGGCTTCCAAGAAATCTGGTTTAACCCCATTTCAAACCAAGATATCCACCCCCCAAATTGCCACTAACCCATAAAAGGATTCAAAAAGAGGATCGAAATTTCTCTAACCCCGCATCTCATCCCTCTAGCTCTCTTCCCTTCCATGTGCCCATAATCATGTGTGAAATTGTTTTAAAGTAAAGGATCCTTTAGGACATGCAAAGTACCATGTGCACAAACAACCTAATCATGTATAATGATGATTGGGATGGAAAGAAATAGACACAATTTGAGTGTGTAGTATTGGATACTTGAAAGTAGAAGTCTTGAATTCTGAGATCTACATCTGACTTTAAGTAGTCTTATTCCCAACTGCGCTATTTTGTTGGCATGTTAATTAGCCTCATCTAGGCTCAATTTGTTGTTGTTGTCGTCGTCGTTAATTAGCCTAATCAAGGGGAATTAATTATTTTTTATACATGTATCCACAAAATATCAGAATAAGTCATGCCCCATGTTATGCGTAACCAAACAAAGTTTCTATTCCTTCTGTGTACCAGCTAAAATACAACATCAAATCCCAGTTTAACCAAAAGCACCTTAATTGATGGACCAAGTTCTCTGTCTCAATTCAGCTCAAATAAGCTTTAAATTGCATATTAGTTGGGCCCAACCATATGAATCCACTTTTTTTTATTCAATTCTTTTTAAAGTCGCGTCCATGGACAAAGATTAAAGTTAATATAT
The DNA here is from genome assembly GCA_033439265.1 of Dillenia suffruticosa. Taxonomy (NCBI): domain Eukaryota; kingdom Viridiplantae; phylum Streptophyta; class Magnoliopsida; order Dilleniales; family Dilleniaceae; genus Dillenia; species Dillenia suffruticosa. The sequence continues at coordinate 18,249,012 of JAVTVX010000001.1, forward strand.
CTTGTTTCACCAGTTCTCCTAGGGTTCTCTTGGGTCTCCCTCAAGTTGTCGAAACACCTTTGACTTGCATGCTATCAATGGCCTAAGCAGTCTTCTGTACACATGCATAAACCATATTAATCTATTTTCTCTTATCTCATACAAATTGAGGGGGTGGGGGATTCCTCTAAATTTACTCTTAGATACACATTCTAGATCATCTTTCCTTGCAACCCCATTCATCCACCTTAACATTCTCATCTCAGCCGCAATCATCTTCTATGTAATCATCTAATGCACTCACTATTTGGAGCTAAAAGGCATCATTAATTAAATTTTAGTGACCTATTAATCATTACCAACAAATTATTAGGCAATGTACATTTAATCCCCGTATAGTTCAATTCCTCATTCAACAAACATTGAAGTCAACCCTCTAATAATCTCAACCACATCAACGAAAACCTAGAGTCATTGATCTTGTTCCTTAAAAAAAAAAAGGGCAAAGACAGGAAATCAAAAACTCACCGGATAGAGAAATGGCAAACAGAGAGCTTGGTGAGTCTCTTAAGCCCAGAAATTTCACTCAATAAGGGAAACGCCGAAGGCCTTGGAGGAACTTTGGAAAGCTCGAGTTCCTTCAAATCCTTCAACTTGTGCAGAGGCGACCCATTCAAACCAGGCGACGAAATCTTGACTTGCAGACACTCCAACTCCACCAAATTAAAAAGTTCCGGAGAAAACAAGTTAATCTCGTTCGAAAAGAACTTCAAAGTTTTCAACTTTCGAAGATTTCCGACCGATTTTGGAAGCAAATTGAACGCGTTTTTGTACATGTAAAGACCCTGAATCGACGACTCCGACTCGTCGGAGGAATTCTCCGTAACCGAGAAGTCCAAGTTCTTTCCGGAGATATCACAGACTCCGTCATCGTCATTAACGGGGTTGGTGGTGATGCCGCCGTCGTCGGCCAATTTGTTGTTCTTCTTCTTGTGATTGTCTAGGGTTAGGGTTTTGGTATGGGCTTGTTCTTTTGAATCTTCCGTTGATAAATCTTTTCCGGTTTCGCCATTGGTGGTCTGCATTTGGTTGATAATGATGATAGAAAGAAGGAGGAGGGAAGGGGAGAGAGAGAGAGAGAGAGAGAGAGAGCGAGCGAGCGAGCGAGGAGGAGGTGCTGAGAAACCCTAGAATGGAGACGAAGTCGTTTTAAAGTAAAATAAATAGGCTGCGTTTGGGTTTTCGCGGAATGGGACGATCTACGTGGAGCAACTTCTGCAAGTCACGGAAATTACTAGGGAACTTCTGTAAGTCACGGAACTTGACATCGCTGTTAAAATATTACCGTTGGTTTTTCTAAAATCCCTCCTCGTGAATTTATTGTATTAATAAAAATTGAAATTAACCGTTTTAAGTAAATCCAATATTATATAAATAAATAGAAAATTTCTAAAAAATTATAAGAAAATTAAAGACGAATGCTACACGTTATAAACAATAAAAATGCTAAATTTTACATAACAATCTATATTATTAAAAAATTAAAATTTTAGATTCGAATGATTAGAACAATTTTCTTATTCATCCGGCCCCTAACATTCAAATTTAACCATACTTTCACAAATAAACTTAGTTATTAAATTTTTAATTCATATTCTCAAAATTTTAAATATTTTTAATGTATAGAAAATATTCAAACTCGAAATTTCTAATAAAAAGTAGACAATGCAAATTAAGATATAACATATTAATTTTAAAATTATAAATTATTGGTATATTGATCTTAGCATAGCAAATCTTTGTAACAATAAATGAATTCAGAGTTATTCGTCTATATTAAAAAAATATATAATATAAATATTTTTAAGATGTTACTAATTTTTAAACATGGAGAAATTAATTTTTATTATTTTTATATAAATAATAAGACTCCTAAATACGTTTCCCAGCAACTTATATGTCAAAGCATTTGTTGGAAGATAAAAGGGGTGGAGACATCAATGGTTAGTTGTCATACAGTAAGGTAGATATGACGTTAGATTTTTTAATTAAAATTTTAAATTTAATTCACGATTTGGGTACAGAACTGATTATATTGGGAGAGTAATTTTTTTAAATAAATCACTGTAAGTTTTGAATCATATTAGTTAGACTATAATTTCAGGCATCAATCGATATAGTAAAAAAAAAATTGGAAACAAAAGGGGGAAAATGGAGAGAATAATTTCTCGCAAAGATTTAAGATAAATTTTTGTTGCTTTAAAAAATGAATAAAATAATAGATTTATTTTTAACGTGCGGTTAACCTGTGCGGTGGCCAGGTTGAATACGGTGGCAAGACCGGAAGGAGGGCAGCACAAGCAACGAAAGCATGTGCGTTAATTCCATACGGGTGCTAAAGTCTTGGTCTTGGCTTAATTTTTGCTTTACGCAATTGCCTTCATTTCATATTGTTGGAACCTTAAACATCGACATCCTTTAATTTTTCTTTCTATTATTAATAATTTTATAGACCGAATACTATATAACAGAGATTAGCTCCCACTCATATATTTACCAAATGAATTAAAATTATTACCGGAATTCAAATTTATTCTTTTAAAAGAATATCGGGTACCCAAATTATAAAGTTATATTTGTTCGTGTGTTGATCAATTATTTTTCATGTCAACTTTGAAAGTGCCAATCTATTTTTTTGATGTGTATATTTATTTTTTTATTATATAACAAATCGAATACTAAATCTCAGGATTAAAAAAGAAAAATTATTATCACTAGACATATTCATGAGACAATGTGAATAAATTATAACTCAATTGATATTTTTTTTTCTTAAATGTCTTGAATTCGAATTTTCCTTTAAAAAAAATCTACTTCTCCGACAACCCATGTCATATAATACCCGAAAATACCAATATCACAATGGAAGATAGTTTAGAGAGACCAGCTTATAGTCCCTGTAGCCTTTCAAGACATGTACGGAAATGTTCTTAAAGAAAAAATAAAATTCCTAAAATGCCTATCGGAAAAAAAAAATTCAAATGTGATCTGCGTCAACGCTCGACAAATTCGTGACTCTTCTTTCGGAGCTGCTTTTCTCCCCCTCCCCCCCTTCTCTCGGCACTGTTTTTCTCCCCTGCACTCCTTATCTGTCTTCTTCTTCCTGTTCCTTTCTTGTGTTCTTTCTTGTCCGAGACTTCCAATTGTTAATTGGCTGGGAGAGAGAGAAAGAGAGAGAGGAATGAGTTTACGCGTAACACTCACAAAAGCTCCATCAACTCTGACCTCCAAATTAGGCTCCTCTGTTTCCTCCCCTGTTCTTCTCCGGTACACTCTTTCACAAAAGAAGACACATACCTTCTCACATTTACAAACACCCATCGTCAGTTCTCTTACAGCTATGCACTTCATTGGAAGAGCTTTACCAATTCATTGAAGGAATACAGTGGTTAGGGTGGAAAAAAAGTAGGTTACATATTTGTCGTGTTTTTAACACTCGATGTCAACTCTAAATATTATTCATCGAGTATTGAAAACTCAACAAATATTTATTTAGTGTTGAACACTCGATTAAACTTGACAAACATGGATCATATTTGTCGAGTTTTCAACATTCGATGTCGACTCTAAATATTGTTCATCGAGTATTGAAAACTCAACAAATATTTGTTTAGTGTTGAACACTCTACCAAACTTGTGATAAACATGGATCATATTTGAAATTCTTTTCGAAGATAGATTATTTTAGGATTTTTTTTTTCTATAAGGTCATTTCTGCACGTCTTATAACACTTCTATGGGAGAAGCTTTGCTTGATTTAGGATTTTGGTACAGTGAGCTGTCACTGAATAAGCAAATAATCAGCCTGGAGATCCACGCAAAAATAAATAAATAAATAAATAAATAAACAAATAAATAGATGAAGTCTCTTGATTGGATAATGTGTCTCCATTGACGGATCACCCCATCGACGATTGAATTATGATCAAAACAAATCCTAAACAAAGTAAAATTAATCCCCCCTCTCAAATGAGACCCTTTTCTTTCTTCACGTAAACCATGAGACCTTCAACCATTTAGAGTGAATAGCATTTTACATGATATAGGCTTTACACATGTAACTGGGATTGGATTAGTGAGTGCAGATATATGTTTTGGTGCTTAAATTGGTGAGTGCAGTTATAGCTGACCCTGATGGTGGAGTGTTCATATCAGACCCAAAGAAACCAGCAGGTGGGCATGTGCAAGCCCATGCAGCCACAATCAGGCTGATGTTCAGGAAAGGCAAATGGGAGCAGCGTGTCTGCAAAGTGTTCGACACTCCAAACTTGCCCAAGGCCGAAGCAATATCCTTCATCTGCATTTTTATGTATTCCATGATCCTAGGAGTAACTTAATGTTGCTCGTCAATGCTGTCATGGGTAGCAGTAGCAATAAACTTTTCATAACCAGCAAAAACCGTAGAGGAGAATTAGAAAATCACAATGTTTTATCCTTGACTGAAAGCACGTGTTCCAGATAACACCTGGAGGAGTTTCGGATGCTAAATATTAAGAGGTCCACCTGAAACTTTCATATTCTCTCATGTCTAAAACAATTGAAATGTAAGGTTTTTACTACTGTTTTCTTTAACCAGTTTATAGAGGTGAGGAATTTATGAGTCATTTGATTAGTATACCTGGAAACTTCTGCTCAAAATGGATCATCACTCCATTGACAACTTTGGCCTAAGGTGTACTCAATGTAGCAGTACTTCATCAGCAACTCTTGCTCTGGTCATCCATGGTCCCGTTGCTCATGCGGAGACCACTAGTTAGTTTCTACATCAAAAATCAATCGATTGGACCAAGTGGCTAAATCAGGCAAAGCCACTCCCACTCTATCATGGCTATGCAAAGACGTTCAGTCACAAAGAAATGCACAAGATAGAAACATACATGACACATTATTCCCATTAAGCTTTAGGAATGAAACTTTGTAATATTACATCCCCACAATCTCATATAGCACATGGCTTTTATGCACCAACTTGCCGCATATGATACCTTAGGTCTGAGATTTGTATATAGAACAGTATGAAGTACTCTTAAAAGGAACCAAACTCACTAAGACAAGAAAGTGAGTTTATAGCAGTGGATGGCTGACCGAAAACGGAAGCCTATCCAAGTAGAAGTTAAATGAGAACTCAGTAATGTGAGGACCAGTTTGCAGCACTCCCAACTCTAGGCATGCCACCAGTCTCCTTCCTGGACTCCTCGTCAACTTTGTAAGTTGAGCCACAAACCTGCCCTGAACTATCCACTCTTGGCACTGGCTTCAATTCATTGAGGGGATGTTCGTAACTCCTCAATCCTCCAGAGGTAGTGAAGAAACAACCTGAATAACAAGAAAAGTTCTTTCATGATTCTTTAAATTCTTCATCATATGGAAACCTCAAAAGGCAAATAGTGTTCTCAGAAGTTTATATAAAATATTGTTCTCCAGAACTTATGTGACTAAGGACAAAAATACTTTCCTACAACTACAAAGACCTCATCTTCATAGTAAATACAAGAAAAAAAAAGACTTAGGAGAGTGTACCAACCCATGAATTCTTATTGACGTATCTTCTATTCTTAGGATACATCAAGGAAGGCACACAAAAATACTAATTTGACAATAATGTCGAATGCATATCTAGTTATTTATATATGTACCTTTTGGGAATGGAGCAAAAGATTTGCCACAACCCCTTTTCACAATCTCGGAATCATCTGATAGGACAAGATGGCCCTCACAATCAGTTCCCCAGAAGAACGGAGCGCTCCCATCAGCATCCTGCATCATATAAGACAGAATTATGAGCAAAGAGATCATAAAAAGATGAAAGAAAAGAAAGGAATTTAGTATTGAAAATAGTTACTTACAGCAGCTAGAAATGCAGTCTTCGAAGAGCTGTCAAAGAGAATAAACACAAACTTCCCTTGGATGTCTCTCACAACCTGATCAGCAGGGTATGGACCTCTATCTCTCAAAGTCCTATAGGCCTCTATCACAATGGACACCTCGTTTGCGGTTTTGTTCAAGCCATATTGCTGTTTCAGAATAGCAACATTCTCCATATGGCCTTGGAACAAGCAGAAAATGTCATCCACAACCGCAAACAATCTACCAAAAAGGAAGCATTCATTACTAATCTATGTATGCATTACTCATAAAAGAGCATGTTCAAGAAAAGCTTTTATCAAGCACTACTAGGAAGAAGCAATATTAAAAAAGAAAAAAAAAAGCCAGAACACAGAAATATAAGGAAGTAATTAGAAATACATCAAGGTTGAGAAGGGGAAACCAATACACACACATGTATATGTGTGTGTGTGTTCCTCCAATAAGACATTTATCAACCGAAGGATTGAGTACTACGCAGATAAGGTAAAAGACAAAAAAAAAAAAAAAAAAAAAAAAAAATGAACCCTCCAACTTTGGATTATATGACTTGGCACACTCGGGTCATCCAACAAAACAAACGCATTAAGAACAACTTTTACAAATTAACAAATTAAATTCATAAAAGGAACAAGGATATATTTCAGTGATCAGAAAAATTTGTTACACAAAAATTCCATCTAGAATCTCAGTCAAAGAAAAAATAGAAAACAAAGAAGAAAACTTGAAAAAAGATAATCAAAATATCGGCCGAAAAAAAAATTTAGACCAGTATCGTTGACTAAAGGAAAATTAGATCCAGATCTTGCACTCAATCACATGCCATCATACATCACCTATACCACTCTCACCAGAAAAAGTGTACTGCGCAAATTTGTGAAATTCTGCAACATTATCCTCCTCCTTAATAACATGATAAAGAAATTAGGGGAAGCATAACTCAGCTCATAGAACCAAAAATTTAGAAAAAAAAAAGGTGAAATAAACCAGACCTACAAGGTGGAAACATCAAAAATTAGAAAATCAGAAGAAAAAAAGGATCACAAATTTTGGGTCCAAGGAGGAAAAAGAAAAAGGAAGAATGGAAGACCCAAAAACACAAGGAGACAAATATAAACACCCAATTTGTTATTTTTCATTTAAACGAAATGAAGTGGAAAAAAAAATTCACAATAAACCTATCACCCACAAGAACTTAAAACCAAAAATGACAATTTTTGGATCCAATCTTAAAAAATACACCCAAACACAAAAAGCCCACTAAGAAAAAAAATCCAAGAAACAATGATCAAGTCAAAGAAATAGAAATGCAGAGAGGAGGTAGAGTAGTAATTTTACCTAGGGAGAAGAGGGTTTTGCTTGTCAAGAGAATAAGCCAAGTACCCAGAAAGACCAAGATTAACGGTGACAGCAGAAGGATGAAGAGAAGAGAAATGGTTTGCCAAGAACCCATCTTTCAGAGCATAAACTGCTTCACTGTTTGGGCTCTGGAGACCCTCTGGACTCTTTGCCACCGATTTGTCAAACACTGCCAACATTTTGCGTCTTTTCTGTTCTGTTTGGGCGAAGTTTTTGGATTCAAGGATTTGATGAGCAAATGAGAAAGAAGAACGATCAGAAGCAGAATGATGTGAGAGAGAGAGAAAGAGAGGGGTGAAGAGGGTATTTAAGGAAGAAGATTCCTGAGTTCGACTTTTTACCGGTTTTACGCTTGCTTGTTATGCGGTGTTACCATGTACGGTGTATCATGTTACTTGTTATTCATCCTATTGATTAGAAAAGATAAAAAGGATAAAGTGGTTGATTATTATCCTTTTAATTTTTCATGACTAGACTATGAATCACCCGGAAAGAAAATCTCAATGGATGTGGTCCGATTTAGCCCTATGATTTTGCATTATTTTTATTTTTTTTCCTTATTAACAAGGAGAGATTAATATTTATATAAATATTTTTTACTCAGAATTTTCATTTATGAATTTTGAAACAGTTAACTTAAATAATATATAATTTTAAATTTAAAAATAAAAAATTTTATTTAAATACAGTACAATAATAAATTAAATTTTAATCTAAAATTTTAAAGTAAATAAAGTATAATTGATGATTATTAATAATAAGTTTAATGCAATATCATGCAATAATTGGAACAATAAACAAAATAAAAGAATTTAAATTTGTTCATGGTATTAGTAGGCTATCTGGTTCTACCACTAAACCAGTTTTAAGGGGTTGTTAATTTTCTTTTTCTTTTTTTAATTATTTTGGTTTAAGATTTTCACATAAACTTTTCCTTTCAAAATTCAAGAAATATATTATTTCCTTATACAAAGTTCACAAACATGCCCATATATTACAAAATTAAAAGAAAATTGTCCTTTTTTTCATCATATAATTTGTAACATCATATTCTAAAGTTATATAAATCAATATCTGGTTAATCTATTGGATAAATATCAAAAATAAAATTTCAGATTCAAATTTTATATACAGTAAAAACAGATATCAAGAGAGTTTTATCCGTTAATAAACTAACTCACCTTAAACTAAATTTAATCATGATTAATATAATTACTGATTAATAATATCGGATTTATCCAAAAACAAGTGAAGGCGTGGACAATAGTAGATGCCTACACAAACTCTTATGAGATTAAAACAATAGAAATGTTTGAGATTTTGAGGGAAAATGAAAAAAACATTTGCCGAAACAGAAGAAAAAGATGACAATTTGATCAACGCATGTAAAATGCGCATCTCCTATTCTAGATCATGCATTTTTTTTTTTTTTTTGGAATTTTCTAGGAATATTCTAGAATAGAAGTGATTTCATTAAGTGTCAATTTGCATTATCAAGAAGGTGAAAACAATCACGTTTAACCCGGGACAAGAACGTCGTATTTTGTGGGAGTTTCTTTTTTTTTTTTAACTTGATCACTGACTTAATATCCAGAGTTTCGTTCCGATTAATCTAAATCGATCGCTTGCTGGGTCTATTTTAAGGGACAGGTCTCCTAACATTGATTTTTTCATTGTCATGAGAGATCGAAACCCCGATTATGGTTAAACGGCGTCAGTCTCCGAACCAACTAAGTCATCATAGATATCGATTATTTTGTGAAAGTTTGGGTGAAATCATGATATAAATAATTTTTATTTTAAAATTATTTTAAAATATTTTTAATTAAATAGTTTGGGAGAAAAAAAAATGCAACTCTCTCTCCTTAGAAAAAAAAAAATTGCTCATAGATTTATCTCTCTCTGCATCTATCTTCCTCTCTCTTTCCTCAGACGAAAAAAAAAGAGAGTTTTTCTCTTTTTCTTTGTTTTACAATATTGAAATTGAGAAGAACTCCCTTTGGTTATTCGGCCGTTCCCTCTCTTGAATGATTCATTTTGATTAATCTTTTGGCTATCCTTTTTTTTTTCCCCACAAAGTCCAAAAACTTCCAGGTAATTCCTTTTTTTTTTCTCTCTCTATTTGATATGTAATTTAGTGGGCGATCCATGCTATAAAATTTAGATAATTACTTTTTATTTGGAATTATTTATTGCGGTCTAGGTAATGCTATCTACATTGAATTTTTAGTTTTATTTTGTGTTATATACATTTGGATATTTTTCTTTTTTTAATGTAGAGACCCATTTAATTATACAAATTTGTTATTTGGTTAAAAGAAATGAAAATCAAGAATCAGATTTAAATTCATAAAATTCATAAGAATTGTTTGGATCAATAGAACGAGAATGAGGGTTTCATGACGAGACTCCCAAAACAAAAGATTTGTAAAATCCAAATAAAAATATAAGTTTTATGAAACTCATACTAAGATTTTTAATTTTGAATCCAATTTTTATTCTTGAATACTTACCAAATGCGACTTTAAAGTTTTAAATAAAACCTGTTATGAGGGGAAAAAAATCCTGTACAATTGTTCACTCAATTCAAAAAATACCATCTTCAATTGACTCTTTTATTTTCAAGAGAAAATGCAGATTTTTAATATATTAATAGAATTATAATTCTCAATTCATTTTAAAAATAATAATTATAATTCTGACTGAATTTGAAACAAGATAAAGCTCATGTTGTCAATCTAGACAGGGATCGCCCTCTTCATCTCTTCCCACTTTCCCACTTCCAACAGGCAAGGGAAAAAGAAGAAAAGCACCAATGATTTAAAGAGGAGTATAAGATAGAGATCTCAAGCTCAAGTCTCTTAAATAGACATTATATTGTTGAAGTGGGCTATCATGAAGCAAAGTCTAGTTTGAGGTGGTACAATCACCATATGACTCCTCACGTAAAATTTTGATGCTTTTAACAAACACTTCCTTCATTGGGTCAATGGATGACAAGGGGATGCATCGCAATAGTACCACCCCATCCACAAGTCACAATGGAAAACAGAGTCAAAAGTGGTGAACGAGATACCATGATAAACCCCATGGGTATTTCATTCCAAAAACATTCATCCAATTCATGTTGAAATAGGAAGCGCAAAGATCTCTAAGCAAAGTCAAAATTTGGGACCTTAAGGTAAATGATGTGCAAACAATAACTTAGTCCTCAAGTGACATTTCACTGTGAAAGCATTGTTCTTCAAGCTCAAGGTTCAATTCATTTTTTCATGTCAATGCAACATGTGAATTTAGGTAAAATCTGTATGGAGCAGCAGCACAACGTTTTAGTACAGAAGACCACACATTTCTTCAATTTCATAGGTTAGACTGTGGCACCGCCTATCCAGTAACTAATGGAGTATGACCTTAGTCACATGTGCTGAATGTTGTACCTCAAACACGGTTATATGCAACTGACTTGCTAAATAGGCGGCGGATGTACACAACTTGAAGTGAGCTCACAACAGCCAGCAAAATGTATTCAGCTAGAGTGTAAAATATCACTCGCTTTCTTGTGCTCTCGTTTGCTGCAGCAAAAGAACCATCAATTAACAACAGTGATAAAAGTGGGTGGTTATTGTAAGAAAGTTTTTGTTGAGTTAGATTTAATGAAGCTTCTAAGCAAGACACTTGAGGAAAGCTTTGAGATTTGTTCATAAATATGAATATACAACAGTTTTTTACGCCAGACTCATGTCAATCTAGAAGCTCAACAATGATTTTTGTTAAAATGAGAGACCACGGTGCCCCCCCCCCAAAAAAAAGCCAAAAAAAAAGGGAAAAGGGGTGAGGGCTCATGTATTCCATGGGCACAATCATCTTATAAGTGGATGTATATGATAAAACTTACTATAACGATGTCGAGCATCACGATATCTCAAGTACTTCTGCTCTGCAGTAACAGATTCCAGTGCCTCTCTCAGCTCAGCGATCTTAACATTTATAGGGTCCAGATGTTCTGCATCGATATCCCAATAAAAGCATAAAATGTCAGACAAGAAGCATTTCTAAATGTATGAATCAGCCAGCCTATTGAGGGGGGGGGGGAAGCTACTCTATAATATGAAGTTTTAAAAAAGAAATTTCCTGACCATCCTTGGCGAGATTGTGCTCATTTGGAATGTGTCCAATGTGGATGTAGAATGAGACTGTCTCTGGAGTTGAATAGGGATTATGAAAACAGAATTTGTACATTCCACTCCTTGGTGCCTTGAACTCAAACTTGTCTCCTGATGTTCCCTTTATTGTGTGCATAGTGTTACCTGCCGGAGAAGTCACCTACAGAAAAGAAGTTAACAAAATTAAAGGATTTAAACTTTGACATTGTCATCAAACAGATAACAATTAGACACCACAAGCGGGGAGGGGGGAAGGGGGAATGGGCGGTGGGGGAGTTTGATATGCATCTACACAAGTATAGGAAACACAATGACAAAATAACACTCTAAAAGCAATAACCATAAGATCCAAAAAACTGATGACATGAAGTAGATTGTGAGAAATTTTTGCATGTCTAGACATCTAGAATTCATGGCTTTTAAAAATGGTCATTTTCCATCCCTCAGAAAGTTACTTTGCAAGCTTGAAACTAGGTTTTCTCCCAATATGTAATACATGGGAATACACACGACCAATTCTTCCTTACTAAATTTTGCTTGGACTTTGAGTCACAAGTTTTGGCAAGACTCTCTGTTAAAAACAGTACACAATCCTATGGAAAACTTTTGGAAGGAAAACTACTTCAAGCAAATGATGCCCTTCATAAGCAGCCAGGAAAAAAATCCAGGATTTTAGGCATTGTTGAATTTTCACCCAGCAAAACACATTAGTTTCCTGGCATTGTTTTCAATGTTAAATAAGTCTAAACTTTGATTATAAAGGACATACGAGCATCCAGGCAGAAATTTTAACCGTTGAACTTGAAAAAACCTTTTTTCCCTTCTAGTGGATGCTCCAGCTACCTAAAATTTCTACCACCAGCAATCAACCATTTTCCTTACCTCTCTGGCCATTTTCTTAATCCCTAATCATTGTCTCGTTCTCAAGGACAAAAACTATCTTGAATCTAGAACATTCAATTTCTAAATAACATGTCCCTCTTCACCCTCACTCCTTTCCACTTCTTGCTCATGCCATCTAGGGGTGGCATGTCTTGATACAAACCAAGCATACCAGATACGGGCTGACATGGACAGAACACGTTTATCATAAAAATGAAACAACAAGAAACATGTTACTCATTTTACAACCAGATTCAGATAGGCTGACATGACACAACATGACATGAATAGCATGCTTACCAACGGATCATTTTACTGAAAAAGGATGAGAACATGACTACTTTAATGAAAAAGGCAAATGGGTAGTGTGCCCTTATGTGTATTCACATTAACCTGGTGTTAATAAACCTTAAAAGACAAACCCAAACATAAGCATGCTAAATGTATTCTCCTTTCAGCGGATTGATAATTAACTTTCAGATTTTATATTCTCCTCTATATTTCCTTCTTTAAGTTTCCATCTCATGAATAACAGGAGAGATATACAAAAAGTAGACACCTATGAAAACTCTGATGCACTTTGTCTGTTCTTTTACCCATGCAATCAAATCTGACCTTAAGTCATGTTTAAGAAGTTAATCTGGAACAATCTAGCCCATTAGCATCCTCACTAAAACTCAGGCAGCAACAAAGCAGAAGCTGTTGGCCTTTACAACCTTTACAATTGAAACTGGAGTGACAAAGTGGTAGGTGTTGAGGTATCTCAGTGCATTAAGGCCCTAAACCCTACAAATGAAGAAGCTGTAACCTAGAAATTTAAAAAATTATATAGTAAACAAAGAATTCAATAAGATATCTTTACATTAAAAAACATTATAGCTTCGGTAAGAGATATAATTTAAAATGCATACAATTAAAACCTTAATGAAATATCTCTAATTATCCAAGCAGAATAAGGCAGAAGATAAGCCCACATGAAGTGCTAGACAAATATCTGACAAATATCAGGTGATTATCACATCTTACACAATAACTCATATAGCTTCAAAATTTCCCAGTTTAAAGTAGCAAGCTTCAGAGGTTATTTTCCTACTAGCCTTCAGTATCAGGTTTGTAGGAGTAGTACCAATATCATAAAAACATATCCAACTAAAAGAAAAAGATAGCAAATCTATCCAGTTCGTATTTCTAAATTTAAGATTGAGGTCACAATAAGAACAGAAAGGACCAAGTATAGAAGTTTCAAGGAGGAAAAAATATCAACTGAAACAAGAAACAGGACAGAAACTATATGAATGGTAATAAAGTTTTCTTTGCTGTGCAATCTATTAAATTTCAGTCACGGGAGTGGAGAAAGGTGGTAGAAAAACAATGAAGAAAGCCACCAACATCGATTGCATGTACATACAATAAAATGGGGAAAAAGAGACCTTAAGAAAAGAGATAAAAAAAAAGGGAGCAAGAAACAAAAGGGAGAGGTCCACAGCAGCATGGCACTGAAAGTGCCTCCATCTTTGCTTTTCTATGTTCAAGATTTAAGTTTGAACTGGCAGCTGATAAATATTATGGCCCTATTAACTAAGCATAAGAGTGAGAACATACTCGCTTAGATAAATAAGTTTCTTCCAACTTATTCATCTTTCACATGTGAATCTCGACATAACATAGGCCACTCAACTCCAAAACCATGTCAAATCCCTTTTATCACATAATCCACATTTTATTATATCACATAACATATGCCAGAAATTATATTTGAAGGGCCGAAGTATAATATGCATATATGGGGCTATAAATTTCACAGGGGGGTTATAACTTTTAGGAGGACAAAGAACATTTGGGATTATAATTTAACGAATTATATATATATTATTTTTTCCTGATAATTCCCCGCGGTGCCCCCGCCCGCGGCGCGGGGGGGGGGGGGGGGGGGAGAGCTGCCCCACTCCCTTTGCCCCCGTTTGCAATGGAGAGAATTAGCACCAAACAAAATGATCATGCCTATCCATGAGAAACAGAGACCAAGATATCGAAGCCAAATGAATTACCCAAATCCTTTTTGGTAGGTCAGTGGAGTTTTAGAGAAGAGAATGGTGTCTGGATCAAACTTATGAGAGTCTCCTCACACGCGGTATAGATACAAAGGTGCAAACAGTACAAAGATCTGCATAACCCCATACTAGCAGGGCAGTTCGAATTAATCGAAAAAATTTCCAACAAAAAAGAATCTACTCTACTACTGCATGTTAATGGGGTCCTAAAAATCATTGCACAAAAGGCTGAAATCATAAGTATCCCACCCTCCAACACAATGAAAACCCACAATCTTTTAAGGTTATAGGGATCCGAATTCTAACATAAGACAAACAATTCCTATCAAGACCCAGATTTAGCTTATCTCAACCAAAAAAACAAAAAATTTCTCAAACTCCCACCGTGTTTCAGTAACCAAAGCAACAGTCAATAGCAATCAGATCACGAACGAAAACGTAAATTAACAAATCAGATCCAGAATATGAATCTAGAGGGGGGGAGAGAGAGAGGAAGAAAGAGATACAGTGAAATCAATTCCAGGGTGATCGGAGCTCCAGAATATGTCATGATCGACAACGACGAAATTCCCGGAAATGGTGTCGCCTTCGTAGAGAACATACTCGTAAACACACTCGACATCGTTGACAGTTACGGCGAGTCCATTGATACGTCCGATGAAGCTGATCAGAAACCCAAATAACATCAACATCGTCAAACTCTGTTCTCTCTTTCTTCTCTCCATTGTTTCAGAGAAATTCGCTTTCAAAATACGTTCTTTTTTGGATGAGAGATTTGAGAAATTAGGTTTTCGAAAATCGAATACTCACCCCTAATTTCTTTTTTTCTTTTTTTTTTTTCCTTTTTTTGGGAGGGAAATGTTTTTATTACTTATGACAGACCAATCACGGGTCTCCAACTGCAACTGCATTGAAACGACGACGTTTATCATGCTTTTTTTTTTTTTTACACCTTCTTTTGTTTATTGAAATCTTTAATTTCCATATTAGAATGTGAATTTACTTTACAATAAACACACAAATTCACGTCCAATTTTAGAATGTAATTTCCAATCAAATACAGGTTTAATAATATAATACTAAATTTTCTTAATAAGCTATCAAGGTAAACAAGAGTAAAACGAATCATCTTCTAAATTAAACTCTATAATTACTCGAACTAAATTAAACAGACTTTTAAATACTGATAATTATATATGAGTCTAAAATAGAATTTTTTAATTGTAATATTCAACCTCAGACTTAAATTTATGGCTAGTTTCTTAATCCGTACCCAGGAAGAAAATAGTTTAAAGTTATTATAAGCTATAAATATATTTATTTTAGAGATAAATTTTAAATTTTAATATAAAATGATTATTAGAGCTAGGAGTAAGTTAAAAATTAATTTAATGGAATGAAGTATGATATGTAAGGGCAACCAACGCGTAGATTTCAGTTTCTGAAAGAATAAATGATATTATAAAGGATTTTAGTAATATTTATAGAATTTTTAGTAATAATTTTATAATTTTTAGTAATATTTTTAAAAATTTTAATTCAAAAAATATTACTTAAGTGTACACAATAATTTTTTTTCCCAAAAATTTCAGTTGGGTCGAGAGCAGTTTCACCGTTAAGCAAAACAATGTTCAATTTAGAGTTTTTTTTTTTATTTTTTTTATATTATAGTAAGGTAATTAAATATCAACAAGGTTTTTTTTTTTGTTAAATAATATTGAAATTTTAATTTTTAATTTTAAAAGCTATTTATTTAAGGAATGGTTTTTAAATTTATATATAACAACCTAATATATAAACATAGTTAATCTAGAACTTAATTCCCTTTTGCATGAGCTTAATCTTCACAAATTCAACATATGCTCTCAAATTTATTGTAAAAATTAATTATGGAAATAAAATGTTTTTAAATTTATATATTAATATTAAAACATGGAATTATGTAAAAAGTACATTAGGGTTCTATGCTGAACATTTATTTTAATATTCTCGTCACGTACAATTGATGTCATTTAGGTTTGCATGGAAGGGAAAATGGAGAAACAATAGACTTTATAAGAATATAAGAATATCGTAAACGAAAAAGTAAATAAATATGTAAATATAAATAATAGAAAGATTTTAGGTAAATTTTAATTATTTTATAAAAATAATAAAATAATTATATTTAATGATAAAATTTTAAAATAATTAAATATTTAATTATTTATCATAAGATAAATAATATAAAAATAAAAATTATAAATAAATAAAGAAATAATTTATTAAATATGAAAAAATATGTAATATAAAAATATAAAAATTTTAGGTTTTAAAACAAAAGATGCTTCGAAAATGAAAAAACGCTGATATTAATAAATTTTTGTGCATCGTGTGGTGTCATTGTCGTACTAGAAAAAATACAGACCGAAATTCAATCGTCACATAATTTTCTTACAAAAAAGGAATGGCACTGCCGTAAATACATTATAAATTTTTGGCCAGCCCTGAGGTGCTCCTCATACATACGATCACGAGAGATCGACCACATCTTCGTCTTTTGGGAAGACCTTGTCTATTATAAAGTGGGGCTGTCTAAAGTTGGCACTTGAACTCAGGTAGACGCAAAAAAGGCCTTTACCAAAAGGAGCACCTTAAACTTTGGTTTGAGGTTTCTTTAAAGGGGAAAAGAGAAAATGGAGAAAAAACCCCAGGTCCAAGTACCCAGAGTGAAATTGGGCACTCAAGGTTTGGAGGTAAGTTGGCTCATCCATGTCCGATAGAATTCATGGATATCTAAATTCAATTTCAGCTGAACAGTCTTTGGATGGATTTAGATTGTGTGTTCAGATGATTTGGTAAGGTGATGGCTTTGAGAATTACATGACAATGAAATTGAATAGAATATTGCTTCATGTGTTCAAGTAGAATGAATTAATTACCCATCACGTGTTAGTGCTTTTATAGGTCTCCGCCTATCAACGTGTTTGGGGATTTTCGCCCGCTAGTCATCTGAATGATGCTGAATTTTTGTCGATTGGAAGTAATAACAAAAGAATCAGAAAACTAATGCCTAGAGAGTGGAGTGGGATCTTTTGCATGCTTCAATTTTAAGAGTGAGGGCTTGTCAGACATTGACTCAATGTTGATTATATCTAGTTTAGTTTCCAGCTCTTCTCGGAACTAAGGTAGAGAAAGATTTATGTGCTTTAGTGTATAGCTCGCATCCACGGACAAAGTTATAGCAGAATCTGTGATCCAAATATGGGTACGAAACACAGGAGAAATTACAAATAGGAAGCTGATGCCCTTATGCACTTAATCTCAAAATCATCAGAAGGATGGATGCTGGAAAACCCCTAATAAAAAAGATTAGGTTGCCGGGCCTATTTCACCTTCCCCTCTTCTACCATCAAAGATCTCTATCTTTTGGAAACTGGGTTGTTTGTTAGATGCATTGGAGGCTCTTGGAGTAGATTCAAGTATCAAAGTCATTGCCTGTTCATCTATGTTCTGGTTATTCTAAAATGAGATCCTTCTCCCTCTCACTGTGGATGATCCCAAAACTTCCAGACTTCCTGATATTAGTCAGGGAATGTAATGAACGAAGGTAGCCTGACATTTTAACATTTTGAAACAAAAGTAATGTCTTGGAATTGGCTAGACACAGCCACTGAGTT
Source organism: Dillenia suffruticosa (assembly GCA_033439265.1). Lineage (NCBI taxonomy): Eukaryota > Viridiplantae > Streptophyta > Magnoliopsida > Dilleniales > Dilleniaceae > Dillenia > Dillenia suffruticosa. Next base: position 18,267,030 of record JAVTVX010000001.1, read on the forward strand.
GCAGCGCTTCAGATACCTACCCACATTATGCAGTGTTTGCATCATTATTTATTCTTAGGTATATGTAAAGAGCATTTATTTATTTATTTATTTATTCCTTTTATGCCATCTATGAGTACCATGATTCAGAAATTTTTGGTACTGAGTAACTACATGGATGTTTAGGTTTCAGCAATCATGAAATGTGCATGGGGTCATGTTGCAAGAAGATTGTGCTTGCTAATTTACAATGGTATAGTTTGGGTCCTTCTAAAATGAGGAGTTAGCTTTGTATCAGGTATTTTAGATAGCAGCATGAAATATAAGAATTGGGAATAGGGAGGACATTTCGGGGGAACTGAACTTGAAGATCATCTATATCGGAAGAAAGAAACAGTTTCGTGACAGTGATATTTATTGGTGTACTGCAGGTTTCCAGGTTGGGCTTTGGATGTGCTGGGCTTTCTGGTACTTTAAACGCTCCTCTATCCCATGAAGCTGGAATCTCACTACTGAAGGATGCTTTCTATTCAGGTGTCACGTTCTTCGACACTGCTGATGTCTACGGAGAGGACCATGACAATGAGATCATGGTTGGGAAGGTACTTAATTTCTCTCATTAACAAACAAGTTCTCTATTCTATGAACATAAGTTGCTTTTTGTCCCACTCAGAAGAAGCCTTGCAGTTCTCTTTGCCACATTTTTCATTCTGTTCTGAATATACACCCCTACCTGGCCCCTCTAGTTATGGATGGAACGATCTTACATGGAAACATTCCAGCTATGGTGTTTGAATTTGATTGTAACAATGAAACTAGTAGTATTTCCTCTCACTTATGTTGTCTTTATGTAGGAAATGAAGTTTATGTTTTTTTGGTTCCCAGGCTTTGAAGCAGCTTCGTCGAGACAAAGTTCAATTAGCAACCAAATTTGGTCTTGTAAAGTTGGAAAATCGGCAATTTGGGGTCAAGGGAACTCCTGAGTATGTGAGAGAATGCTGCGAGGCGAGTCTTAAGCGGCTTGATGTAGACTACATAGATTTGTACTATCAACATCGTGTTGACACAACAGTGCCAATAGAGGATACAGTAAGCGTTTTGAGATTTCCATTTTTCCTCTCCATTTTCAATGAGTGAGAGTCGTTTCATTAAGTTACACTTTTTGCCACTCTACCAATAGAGTGATTTTCAAGGGCTGATATTTGTATACTTTGGGTTTGTATTCATTGTGCTGTGGAAGATGGGTGAGCTCAAGAAATTGGTGGAGGAGGGAAAGATAAAGTACATTGGGTTATCTGAGGCTAATGCAGACACAATTAGGAGGGCTTATGCTGTTCATCCCATAAGCGCATTGCAAATGGAGTATTCTTAGTGGACCCGAGAGATTGAAGATGATATAATTCCTGTTTGCCGGTAATTAGTTTTCTACTTTTGATGATCAATTCAATGCGCAAAATTGGTGATGTTTGATACGACAGCCAAAAGCACTTCTGCATAAAATTCTGAAGTATTATATAATGCACAATTATCAGGAAACAATTTTTGATTGGCAACCTCAAATAATTGAGCAAGTAGTCGGTCATTTAGGTATTTTTATGTGTCAAAAACTAATAAGCCTAGGAAACTAGTTTCTTTGAAAACCTGAGGTTGTCTCAGCTTCTGTTTGGAAGGTTCAACTATGCTGATCAGCTATTTGCTGGGAAATGCTGATCAGCTATTTGCTGGAAATGCTGATGAAGCTACAAAATGTTGATTTAACACAGATTTGGTGATCTACACATATCATCTTGATGGTGTTGAGCAGTCTGCACTTGAAAAGACTATTATTCAGCAATTACACAGCATCTTGATTAATGAGATTTTATTAACTTTACCATGCTTTGAATCTTGTAATCTACTTGCAGAGAACTAGGTATTGGGATTGTGGCGTATAGCCCTCTTGGTATTGGTTTTTTCGGAGGAAAAGCTGAGAACTTGCCTACTGGCAGTGGGTTGGTATGAGACCATTAAACTCGCCAAGACATCTTACTCATCTCAGTATTGTCCTATGATCATTTTCTATTCAACATAGATGAATAATGCATCGTCATTTTTGACCTTTAGTGAATGCATACAATCCCTTAAGTGGAGGATTGCCACACAATTTCAGTTTCTCAATATATGCATTGTTCTCTTAATTTTAGAGCAGGCTCCTGATACTTTTATCCCCTATCTACAATAGGCTATGCTCCCAAGGTTCAAGGGAGAAAATTTAAAGAAAAACAAAGTTATATATGCCAGTCTTGCTGAATTGGCTGCAAAGCATGCCTGCACCCCTCCTCAACTGGCTCTTGCATGGCTTTTCCATCAAGGAGAGGATGTGATCCCCATTCCCGGTAAATCTCACTTTTCCTTTCTTAGATTGCTTTAAATTTTGGAGAACCATATGGACAAAAGGGGGTAGTCCTCGCACCTGCTTCACCATGTAGGACTCAGGAAAGGTCAAATAGTAATATAAACCGAAAAAGTCAATAACTACCAACAAATACAAGAGAAATCCAACATGGCATACTTCTAATTCTCCTAGGTGCTTGTTTAGTTGCCAACAAAGTTGTGCCCATAATGAATGACAGACTCTGGTTCATGTATCACTAGCCAAGAACTAGCCAAGAGTCAAGCTCACATAGTACTAAGACCCTCTGATAGCTTTCCTCATTGGAGCCCAAATCAGATGGAGTATTTACGCATTTATTTTTTATGATAATTCTATACAGGGACAACAAAAGTTAAGAACCTGTATTGTAACATTGAATCCTTGGCCGTGAAGCTCACTGAGGATGATCTAAAGGAGATATGTGATGCAGTCCCAATTGAAGAAGTGGCGGGCGCAAGACTACCTGATGACTTCGTCAAAATTTCATGGAAGTTTGCAAACACTCCCAAAAAAACATAGTATGGTTCATAAAAAGAGCACGGAAAGTAAATATCTTTCTAGGATCTCGTGTAATGCTAGACATTGCACCATAATGACTAACTCTCAATTTATGCTTCTCTTGTTCCTCCTTACAATAAGTTTGTAAATTATGGAATTATAGTTATCAAAACAATAACTTTTCTCTTGTTCATCTGAACTAGTGTTGAAGTACCAATTGCTTTAAACCTCTTCTTGTCATGGCTTTTCGTTGCCCATTTGGAAAACGTGGGGAAGTCCAAATCTTTCAACCCACAGTAACTAAGAAAAGCATTGGGTGATTCCTGGTCCGGCATCACCAACAGCTTACATTCTTGCAGTTTAGAAAGTTCATTTATAAAATGAAGTGAAATATGATGCATTTATAGGAGTTGCTGTTGCAGGCTCAAGAGCGCTTGAGAACAAACCTAATGATTCGGAGCATCACACTTGAAATTCATTCCGATTCACTCTCCAGAAAACCAGACAGAAACTGGCGAAAACCGGTTCCTTCACAAAACCGTGAAGTTTAAGGGAGAGAGATTGTGTATTTCATGGACCTAGAAGATCAACGTGAAGACAGCCCCAATTCATGGATAAAGAGAAAATTTGTGTATCAGTGTCATGACCAGTTACTCTCCTTTGATCTCTGTAGGATGATAAAAATGCAATTCTACTTTGTGCATTAGGTCCTGAACCGGCGGGCCGGTTCCCCCTGACTATTTCAGATACAAGAGGACAAAAAAGGCACCTCATTAATGGCTAAAATAAAAAGAGACTCACTTATCTAGCATCTAGCAGTTGGCCCAACACCAATCTTCTTTATATTTTAGGTGCCACTGCCCGAGGCCATTACAGTGGAATTACCCTTATTTTAATTTCAACGCCAACAACCTTTGAAACTTCAGTTGAACTAAACCTCTTCTGGAAATTGAATAATAATCATAAAAGTGTAACCAACATAATAGTAATAATAATAAAGGGCTACATATTTGGAGCATCAGATCAATAATCACTCAAAAGAATTCAGCTTCATTTTTCCTTTTTTTTTTTTTGGTACCTTGGCTTGGCCACCGCCCGCCCGGTATCCGAGATTTTGTCCCGATTATTTCAAACCGATCGGTTGTGGGACCCACTTTTGTGGGAGTGGGTCTCCCAACAAAGGGTTTTCCATGTCTATGCCGAGTTTTGAACCTCCGCATGGTTAAGGATGAAGATGTCCCTACCCGTCTACACCACTGTTTATTGGTACATTTGAGCAAGTGGAGAAGAAATCACTGGTCCTAGTATCCAGAAAATACTACATTTTTGTTAATTGACCAACAATGAGGAGAAAAAAAAATGAGTATGTTAATTAATAAGAACGATGAAGTATTAATTAATGCAAAAACAACCAATTGGAAAGCAATAGTCATGGTTTATATAAAATGCCTAGAAATTCCACAATCTATCTGATATTGTTTAGTTGCAAAATTTTAGGCTAGATGAATTGTTTCAGAGTTCTTTGATCATAACAATATGCATTGTTTCTGACTTGGGTTTATTGAAATTCAATTTCTAATTACCTTTTTCTTTTCTTGGGTTGGGGGGATGGACTTTATCATTTACTAATTTAGCATGTATACTTGTCACTAGAAACTTCAGGTGACGTGATGGTTTTGTGGATTTTAGATCAACTTAGATTAAATTGGCAAGCATTGGGTTCTTTAATAAAAAATCGAAGGGAAAAAACTAAGTTGAAAAGAGCTCTCTTCTTAAAAAGGATCCGATAGTAATATAAACCGGTTTAGTCAGAATATAGATCCGAATAAGTTAATCCAGTTTCCAAAAAAGATTAAATTGGCCATGAATTTGATCAGGGTGTAGAACATGTCTCACAAATTAGTTTGGAAAATGAGGGAATTTGCCCATCACAGAAAAGGACTCTCATGGGACTGCCCAGAAGGCGTTTGGAGATTTTTTTTTTTTCATGTTATTTCCTTGGGTGCTTTAGTCATCTTCTGGAAATGTAAAACATGATAAAACTTTTTCAGGCTTCATCTGAGAAGACTTGTAGGCTTCTTTTAGGAGTGAACATCAGTATGACCATGGCCATGTTACTCACAGCTGGTTCGTTTGTACAACTAATAGAAGAGAGGGAAGATATATGACTATCTTTTCTATGGTTCATGTCCACGGAGGAGGAGCAAAAGTCCTCATTGGGAACGTAAGGAATAAGTGCAGAAGAAAAAACACTAATTGAGACTGTCACTATACCGTGCTTGATCTCAAAATCTAGATTTTGTTATGTTTGCTTAGTGTTTCATCCATTTTTATGGCGTAAGCAGTGAATAAAATATAATTATTCCCATTCAATCCGTGAAAACAAAAAACTGAAATTAAAATTGTTTTAAATCAATGAAAAGTGATAACGGAAATACCAGTTTATGAACTCTTCTCATAGGAGGACAAAGTTGCACCTAATTAAGGAAAAAAAATAAAAATAAAAATAAAAAACACTGGCAGGTCACCTGTCTTGCATCTAGCTGTTGGCGCCATACCAATCTTCTTTATATTTTGGGTGCCACTGCCCGAGGCCATCATTGTGGAATTCCCTTATTTTTAATTTCAACACTACCAACCTTTGAAATTTTGATCGAACTTATCCTCTTGTGGGAATTGAATAATAATCATAAAGGGTTACATATTTGGAGCATCAGATCAATAATTACTCAGAAGAATTCAACTTCATTTTTCATTTGAGCAAATGGAGAAGAAACCCCAAGTCTTAGTACCCAGAGTCAAACAGGGCACTCAAGGTTTGGAGGTACTTAATCTTTAGTTTTACTTGTTTGTTTATATTAAATGTCTAGAAATTCCACTATTTATCAGATATTGTTCAGTTCCAGAATTTGAGGCTGGATGAATTGTTTCAGAGTTTTATGGTCATAACAATACGAATTGTTTCTTTTTTTTATATTACCTTTTTTTTGTGGAAATTCAATTCATGACAATTAGCATGTATAATTGTCAGAACTAGAAACTTCAGGTCAAGTGATGGTTTTGTGGTTTTTAGGTCAGCTTAGATTAGATTGGCCATGTATCTGATCAGGGTGTAGAGTATGTCTCACAAAATAGTTTAGAAAACTAGGGAAATGGCCTATCACGGAAAAGAGCTCCAATGGGACTGCCAATAAGGCGTTTGGCGGTCCTTTTCTTGTTATTTTTCTGGGTGGTTTAGTCGTCTTTTGGAAATGAAAAACAGGATAAAACTTTGTCAGGCTTCTTCCTAGTAGACTTGTGGGCTTCTTTGAGGAGTGAACATCAGGATGACCTTGGCCATGTCACTTATAGCTGGTTTGTTAGTACAACTAATAGAAGAGGAGGAAGATATATGACTATCATTTTTATGGCTCGTGTCCACGGGGCAAGTGAGGAGCAAAAGTCCTCTTTCGGAAGGAAGAAGTGCTGAAGAAAAAAAATACTATTGAGACTGTCACTGTAACGTGCTTGATCTCAAAATGTCAAAAATTTATCGCAAACCAATAGACGATTAGCGTAATGGACAAATGTGTTATGTTTCTTAATCAAATCTTAATTTCAAAATTTAAAAATAAAAAATATTACGTTGGAGAGCTATCCCCTAACACCAAAAAAAACAAAAGGTAGTACATTAGACGGGTTGTCGAAACCCCTCAAATTTATTCTGATTTCCCCAATGCAACAAAGTTGTAGCAATAGTGGTACCAGATCGAATTCTACGGGAACTATATTGACTTAATCTTTGTTACTAAAATAAAAAATGAGGATTTATAAAATAAATTTCTAACTCAAAAATAGAAAACATAAAATTAAAAAATAAATCAACAACGTAAAAATGTTAAAAATTAGAGAAGAAATTCAGTATACTAAACATCCGATCCAAGAGTTCATACATTCGATTGTTTCACTGATATCGATTAAAAAATATTATTCTTACTATTCAATCATTTAACATTAGATTTATTAGGATAGGCGTAATAAATCTTGCGTTTTCTTAAATTAATTGACCAAATTCAGCATCCAATCAAAATTTATCATTAATCGACCGGGTACGATAGCATTTCATATCGACATAATGACAGTATTAAGTTCTGTGAAAACAGTTAAACCAAAATACAAATAATCAAGATAACCGTATAATTATTTGATTTTGTTTCATTGATTTCTTAATTTAAAATGAATATCGACAACGACTCATAAACATAAATAATCTATTTGTTACTCGTACAATTCATTCATGATAATTACAGATCACTGAAATTCTAGATGTAATAGATAAATTGATATTAAATTAAATTGTCAGATTAATCAATACCAATCTTTCATATAAATAAAATAAAAAAACGATAAATATCTGAATTAAAAGGATAAAAAATTAAATAAAATATATAACTTTATAGTAAAAATAATCAATAAAATTTCCCTTGAATAAGAAGAAAATAATTTAGCCACTTATGTTGAACATGTTTTTGAAATAAAACAAAAGAAAGAAAATAGTGTTCTTAAAAAAAAAAGAAAAAGAAAAAAAAGACCTAAAACCTTCAAAAGAGGAATGTACAGCAGCCACCCCTCCTTTGGAATAAATAGTGATGCTTCTTGGACGTGAAGAGGAGTCTCCTTTTTGTACTCTAGGTCTTGAAGATTCATCCGACCAAAAAATAAGGAAATGATTTATCGAAATAGAAAAATTAAAAATTTTACTCTTAATAATAATTTTACTTAAAATAAAAATTTTCACTATTTGATATCTCTTTATTTTCTTTGTAGGCCCAAATAATATTTTAAATTATTAAACTCCAAAATTATTTTTTTAAATCCATTTTGATCAAATCTCCGATTTTGATTCTTAAAAATAAAAAATCATAAAAATATTTATTAGAATACTAACCAATCCAAAATCATACCATAATATCAAAATAAATATAACATTTTTTGCATTATCATACATTTACTACAATACTCTAATCCGCAGGTTTGCGAGACAAATTTGTCCGGCCCCTATATTACCGTATAAAGGTTCTCGTTTCTTTCCGCAATTGCTTGCTTTTTGGATGCATTAGATTGGGCACTTGGACAGACCAAAAGTATCCATCAAGATTGCTTACTTATCTCTACTTCGTTGCTCAATGACATCTTAGCCAGTGAACCATTTTTCTCCCTTACTGAAGTAACCTGGCGTGTTTACATTTTGAAACAATAAGTATCTTAGATTTGCTAGACACTGTGATTGAGTTACTGTGTTCGAGATATATGTGGGTGTTTGAATCATTATTTCTTGCTGTGCTCGAGATATATTATTTTTGTCTGTTTGTTTAAGCTATTTATAAGCATCATGATTTCAGATGCAGAAACAGTGGCCTAGCAATGATAATCTATTTTTGTCCTGTAGGTTTCCAGGTTGGGCTTTGGATGTGCTGGACTTTCTGGGATCGCAGATGCTCCTCTATCCCATGAAGAAGGAATCGCACTCCTAAAGGAAGCTTTCAATATGTGTGTTACATTCTTTGACACTGCAGATGTCTACTGAGAGGACCATGACAATGAGATCATGATTGAGAAGGTGCTCAATTTGATTCAAAGTCCTCATCCCACCACTAACTCATAAATCTTTTTCCTAGGAACACTTCAGTTACATTCTGTCCCATATTCAGAATGTGTCTCGCCAGCCTTTCTATCACACTTGCCATTCCGTTCAAAGCACGTATCCCTTCTTGGCCCCTTGGATTTCACATGGAGAACTTCAGTTTATTAATTTTGGAGTTTGACTTTACCCAGGATAGGAATGGCAACTGAGATGAGTTCTCATTTATGTTTGTCCGAGTGTATGAAATGGAGTTACTGATGCCCCTTCCGGCCTTGAAGCAGCTTCCTCGAGAAAGTGTTCAAATAGCAACCAAGTTTGGCTTTGTTAAGTCTAAAGATTTCAATTTTGGGGTAAAAGGCCGCCCTGAGTATGTGAGACAATGCTGCGAGGCTAGTCTTATCCGGCTTGATGTAGTACATAGATTTGTACTATCAACATTGAGTGGACACTACAGTGCCAATAGAAGATACGGTAAGTATTCAAAGAAAGAAGGTCATTTTAAAAGCTTCATATTCTTGTCATTCTACCAATTCAAGAGCTGTAATGTATTAAACTCGAATATTGGATCGATTTTGCTGTGGCAGATGGATGAGCTCAAGAAACTGGCGGAGAAGGGAAAGATAAAGTATGTTGCCTCATCTGAACCTCATCCAGAGACAATTATGAGGGCTTATGCTGTTCATCCTATAGCTGCAGTGCTGATGGACTACTCTCTGTGGTGCCGTCAAATTGAAGATAATATAATTCCTGTTTGTGGTAAGTAATTTCGAATTTGGATGATTATTTTATTGCACCAAGTTGGTAATTTTAACTTCAATGGTCAAACCGTGGTTTGTGTTTTAGTTTCTATATAAAATCAATGATCTGTAGAAAACCCAATTGTCAACAATGGTCACTGTTCTCCTTGAAGTATATGATCATCAATCATAAGAATCGGTACAACTTTAAAATAAAATCTTTATAAATATTTTATTTTAATTAATCAAAATATCATTTCAGATTTAAAAAAAAAAAAAAATCCCAACACTCGAGTAGAAGAGTCAGAGGGGTTGGGGTTGGCCTGACAAGAGCATCCAAGCCAAGATTGAGATGTGCATGTCATCGGTATTAAATTGTGCTTAGGTACGATGATTGTTCCTTTTTTATTTTTTGTTATTATTGCTGTATCATGAGATCTGATTGATGTTAAAGAGAAAAATATAGAATAAATCATGAAAAAAAATCTGATTAAACAATAAACATCATAGAAAAAAATCTAGCAAATATAGCATCACGTCAAAGCAAATATTTAAAATATGTTTTATTTTTAATTCTTATACATTAACTTTTTCTTTAATTCTTTTTTAAATCTCATGTTGATTATCCATCGAACACAACTTAACATGTAATCTCATTAGTCTAACTCGCTTACCATGTCAATAATTATTTTTCAATCCCTCAAAAATAATTTTTTTAATAAATTCTCGATACATGATAATCACGATAAATTTAATTAAATTCAATTTAAATCAAACTAAATTCTTAAAAAATCCTCAAAAGCGACGTTGACAAACTGTCTCTTAACCTTCATTGATCATTGAAAGATAAGAGGCTTAAAAAATTCCATACCATCCTAACAATTGATCATTGAAAAGTATTCATCCTCAATAAGAACAAATCCATATTATATCACATCTTGACTATAATAATCACACAAATGATCATCGAAGGGTATACCTCCTACAAATCTATATTATATCACACCTTGACTTTTATTTGAGGTCCCTGCGAATGAGAGCCTAACAGGTGGCATGTTCGTGTAGTTGGTCAGCTGTCTCTCTCTGACCAAAACTCCGAAAGCAGGACATTCCTCCAAACTCACCCAAACTCAAAAAGCAGCACATTCATTCAACTGAAACACTAATTTCTTGAAGGGAGAAGAAAAAATGGAGGAGAAACCCCAATTGAAAATCCCAAGAGTGAAGTTGGGTACTCAAGGCTTGGAGGTAAAGTTGCTTCCCTTTTATAAGATTTTTTTTTTGGTAATGATTCCTTATTCATTACAAAGACAATGTTTAAAATACCTAAATGGGTACTTTTGGTTTTCTTTTTTTTTTTTTTTTTTTTTAAATTTATAAATTTGTCTCAATTGCTAAACACCCCAGTAATTGATTTACTCTTTAGAATGGATTCTTGTTTGGGCTTTTAGCAAGAAGTTGTAAGTCAAAGTAAATTGATGGATTTGTGAAATACTATTTCATTTTTGCTAATATGAATGAATCTATTACACAACACAAGAAATTGCTCTCATGGACTCCCAATGATTTGGTAGCAACATTCCTTAGATGGAGACTTAGTCATCTATTAAACAATTTGTGGAGGCAAAAAAAAAAAAAAACATGCAAAGAAATTTGAGAATGGAACTTGAATATGAGGAAATTTTCTTTAATGCTTGAGAAGATCCTAAATTTTGAAACTTCAAAAAAAAAAAAATTTTTTTTTTAAATTATTTTCTTGCATCTTCCAGACGCTATTAGCCTTCCACTTGATTTGCCTTGGTTCATAACATTTTGGCATGAAAAACAAAATGAAGTCATATTCACTTATTTTAGCCCTGAACAGAACTGACTTCTCTAATTTCATACTACACATTGTTTTGTTGTCCTGCAGGTTTCTAAAATAGGCTTTGGATGTGGAGGACTCTCTGGAATCTACAATGCTCCCCTACCCCATGAAGCTGGAATTTCAGTTCTAAAGGAAGCTTTCAATATGGGTGTGACCTTCTTTGACACATCGGATCTCTACGGGGATAACCATGACAATGAATTTATGATTGGAAAGGTGCTAAATCGATTTCATGACCTTATTTGGTTCATTATACATGTCTCAAGAGATAAAATGAAATGAAGCCAGCAGCGAATGCCTTTTTCCAGGCTTTGAAACAGCTCCCTCGAGAAAAAGTTCAGTTGGCGACAAAATTTGGTATTGTCATGCATGAAAATATGCAATTCAGAGTCAAGGGTACCCCAGAACATATTCGTCAATGCTGTGAAGCTAGTCTTAAGCGGCTTGGTGTGGACTATATCGATCTATATTATTCGCATCGCATTGATATTTCAGTGCCGATAGAGGATTCAGTGAGTCTCCAGTGATTACATTATATTCTAATCACCTGTAATTGGAACCTTTGTTTTTTTTTTTTTCCCTACCGATTTAGATGGAGGAGCTCAAGAGGCTGGTGGAGGTGGGGAAAATAAAGTATGTAGGGTTATCTGAACCCAGTGTAGATACAATTAGGAGGGCTCATGCTGTTCATCCCATTACTGCTGTGGAAATGGAGTTCTCTCTCTGGAGCCGCGACATTGAGGACGATATAATTCCTCTTTGCCGGTTAGTGCTCTTACTTGTTGATCATTCACCAAATTAAATGGAATTTTCCTTTGTATTCTGTTTGAAATCGGTGACTTGTAGAAAAGACAGTGTTTCGAAACTCAGAATTAATATAAATGCAATTTAAGCAGTTGGCTTCATGGGTAATATGTTCGAATTAAAAGAGAAAGCCAACTTTTGCAAAGAAAACCTCATTCTTCAATAGGTTTATATTTCATAATAAAGAAACTGAATTATGGGTGAACACGGTACATTACTTAACTTCTCAGTTAAATTCTCAAAGCAGTATTTTTCAGATCTTAACTAGTAATGAGTAATGATTAAAGGGTCTTGAACGAGTCTTGGATCTGTAATATATGTACGATAATATAGGACCTCGAAGTTTCAAACTGTGCAGTTGCAACTTTGAGTTCATAGAACATGATCAAGAAATGCAGATTCTTTAGGTGCTTGTTTCAACTTGAACAAGTTTTGCGTCCTCTCTCTCTCTCTCTCTCGTCACAGAGAGCTAGGTATTGGGATTGTGGCATATAGCCCTCTTGGTCGTGGATTCTTTGCGGGAAAGGCAGTGATAGAAAGATTGCCCGCTGAAAGCTTGCTGGTATATGACCACCCTGCCAAACTGATTAGTAAAGTTTATTATCTTGGTATTCCCAGTAGCTAGTTGGTTTTGAGAACTCTATTTTCATCCGGTATTAACAGATTATGCATCCGAGGTTCACCGGAGAAAATTTAGTCAAAAACAAAGTCATATATACCCGTCTCTCTGACTTGGCTGCAAAGCACGGTTGTGCCCCTTCTCAACTAGCTCTGGCATGGCTTCTCCACCAGGGAGATGATGTGATTCCAATTCCAGGTTAAAAAAAAAATCAACAAATAAATTTTTATAATACATAACCTCCTTTTACATTGTGCAAGCCGTTGCTTTATATCGTACAGGGACGACGAAGATCTACAACTTGTATAGCAACATTAAATCATTGAATGTGAAGCTGAGTGAGGATGACTTGAAAGAAATCGTTGATGCAGTCCCCGCTGAAGATGTGGGTGGCTCTAGAGAGTATGATGTCCTCTCCAAATACTTATACAAGTTTGCCAACACTCCGCCCAAAACAATCAACTAAACTGGATGTCTGCTAGTGTTTTGAAGAATTTATGTATCAAGGGATATTCAATATTTGAATAAATCAGTAATGATATGATTATGATGATTTCATTAAATATTTAATTTATTATTATTATATTTTATGTTTATAATAAGATAAAAAGTTAAAAAAGAAAATTATAATTTACCTTTGTGGTTTTGCATAATCAATGCATTGGTCCCTTAAGTTTCAGTAATGGCAAAAGAAACACTTATTTGCAAAATTGGCAAATATATAATTCTATAACAATTTGCTCCTTGTGTTTTATTTCTTTAGAAGAAATAGCAATAAAAAAAATTACAGTGGCTTTTTTCCATGTAAAAATATAATATGGAATTAAAAAAAAAACATGTCTTTTTATTTATTTTTCTTTCCCTCTTTCTTCTTCCTCCATCCATTCTACAATGTGATCGTCATCGGAGATATTATAATATCAGAGCCTTTTGACTTGGTGCTTGAATACCCTCTCTCTCTCTCTCTCTCTCTCTCTCTCTCAAACAAGCTCTCAAACGATGGAGAATTTTAGGTACCAGAGCATTTCGACCTGGCATGCTTGAACTCCCTCTGTTTCTTGCTCTCAATCTATGAGATTGTTGATCGATTCATCCCTCTCTCTGGCTTCTTCATCTTCCCTCTATTCATCGTCAACAACCACCACCATCTGCATTTAAATGAGCATTCATTTTAAATGCAGAGGGAGGAGAGAAGGAGAAGAGAGAAGCAAGAAAAAGAGGGAAAAAATGAAGAATATACTTGTTGTTCTGTTCTTCTTAGCTGCTCTGTGCCCCTTCAATCCATGCACCAGCAACACCACTAGCTCGGCCGTCCAACCGGCGGCGAAAACCTGGTCAGGTGGGTTTTCGCCGGTTGCACTGAGACTTCCCATGCCACCCATTCTCACTACTGATTTGTTCTCAATGCTCATTTCCTGTTTTCTTGGGAAACAAAAAAATAGATTTCTAAATTTTTGCGACCTATTTGTATGAAGTAAAAAAGTTATACGGTCAAAAGAAAGACATCTTCATGATTTCAATGGCTTTACTGACTGACCCAAGTCAAGAACAAATATGGTCTAACACGTCAAGGAAGAAAGGAAGAGCAAAGGGTAGAGAGAGAGAGAGAGAGAGAGAGAGAGAGAGGAGTGGGTTTAAGAGAAAAGGAGAGATTTTCCTTTGTTTCCTTTACGAAATATAAGGAGAGTTCTCCGATCTATCACTCTCTCTCCCACATTTTGTCCTCCACTCCATCTCGCCAACCTTATTTTATTTTTTATTTTTTAGGTGGTGTCCATCTCGCCAACCTTAAATACAAGGAAATTGCCTGAGCTAGTTTGGGGAAGAATACGAATATTTCTATATGAATAGAAGAACGTACGGGAAAGAAACGAAAATTGACAGTGGAAGAACAGAGAAACAGATGCATGTGACTCATGAACACACATCCCAAGCCTGCTTGCTTAGGCTTGGGACCATTGTGAGCTGCGAAATTTACCTCTATGGAAAACTTTGCACTTGACCAGTAAAAACACAAATACACACACACACACACACACATATCTCTCTCTCCTCTCTCTCTCTCTCTCTCTCTCTCTCTCTCTCTCTCTCTCTCGATTATCCAGAATTATACTCCAACTAATCTGATTCAAAATCCAATATAATTTTTTTTTTATTCTCAAATCTCAAAACCGAGATATAATTAAAAATTCTAACATCTCACCCCCTCCCACTAAGTTAACTGTCTGTTAATATCTCTTATACGATCGTGGATCCAGCGTTATCATGAGATATATGTTCACACATTAATTAAGATATAATTGGCTTTAACAATTTTTCCGGGATAATAGTTGATAATTCGCTTGCAGAATGCTATTTCTCCTGGAAAAAAGAAAACGAATGGTTTTATTAAACGTCGGTATGAGCTACCTGGAACTTCAAGTTGTGACCTAGTTTTTCTCTTACCTCAATCCAATCTACTAGCAACAATAAAAAAGAAAACGGCCAAGACTTCACACTTTCATACACCCAAAAATGATGACAATTGACTGAATATATCAAGGTAACTTTCGCTGTGCATCACCCGCCATCTTTGGTATAAATGTTCATTACTCTTTTATGACAAGAATTTACAAGACACTAAGTGCCATTTCATCAACCTCTTATTTGTTACATTGGTGACAAGTCATGATTTTTCCTCCCTAAGGTACAACCCTCAACAATCTCCAAAGATAATTATAAACAAAAAAAGAAAAGAATGAGAAGAATTACAATTTTTTTTTTTACTACCGTGCGTATTTACATAATCTATAGATGATGAACATCTTCTGGCAAAGCAGTACCCTCTTCACTTACCATCTATGGCTCCGCATGACCTACCGGTGGACTCACTTGACCGTTTTGAAGCTTATCAGCATCATCTATGTCAGAATTATCCTGTTTCTGTGCACAAGCAAAAAAGCATGTCTGATTAATAATCTAATATAAGACAATTTTTGTAAATTCGCTTAGATTGCATTCTTGTGCAAGATACCTGTTAAGGTGAGATAGTACAAACGCTAGTCACTAAACAGCTAAGCCAGACAAGAAGAATTACAACACGTATCCAGAGTAAGATGTCATAGCACATGCAGATGTAACAAGAAATCTCCGTTCAACAGCAGTTTTCATTGCCAATAAACCTACATTGCAATCTTGATGCCATGCAGACAATTGCGGACAGGGAGCAATCCAATTGCTAATTCTACAAAGAAATTTCTAATCATAATACTTAACAACCATGGGTACTAAAATTGCATTTTGTTTGAAGCATCCAGCAGAAGCATTTTTTTTTTTTTTTGGTTGTGATTTTTAGAGGCTATAGTCAGCAAGATCTGAAAGACCAACAGCCTGGGGCATCAGGCTGAGATACTTTTTGAACAGGCATTCTAAAAGTTCGCGTCACCCCCCCCCAGGGCCTCCCGCCAGCAAGTATTCTTTGGATGCCTACATATGAGATACGTCACTGTAGACACAAAACACAAAGGGCCTCAAGCTGAACGTTTTCTAGTGCTCAATGGGAAGAAAATTGGCATCACAACCCAGACAGCAGGAAATTTGAAATTAGGAGACTAGTAATAGAAATTGCATCTTTCGAATTCATGAGTCCAAGAAGGTTGGTTGACCTACAAAGAACCGGAAGCAAGAAAATCTATGGTAGCATGGCACCAAGTTTGCTAACTATGGTAGGTAATTTACTTAGGCATGCCTGAGATAAGTACCTTGGTCAATTTCCAAGAACATGTACCATCTTACAAAACCAACCATTTGAAAGCATTACATGTAGTTCTTTTCTAAAGCAGGTATCCGAGGACCTCAACATGCAATAAGAACTTCTAAGAGCAATTCATTTCATAGAAAGGGAATCGAGAAAGATGAACACCATGTACACAGCAAAACAACTCATTTCATCCTAACATCTTGCAGTGTGTGTGTGCATAAAATGAACAGAAATAAAAATTGTAAAACTCATGTTGACACCAAGCACTATCAATTTTCAAAATTTGATGAGAAGAATGCGTGTAAAACTCAAGTAGATATTCAAAAACTTGTAAAATTCCAATAAATTACTTCAAAGGGAAGTGTGAGCCTTCATTATCTGAAAATTCAAGGAGAGAACTGACAAGAAAAAAGTGATTCAAGTGCTTAGAAAAAGTGTCGCGGAAAAGGAATGTGTACTGGAGCAGCAGAATATGACTTGATTTAAATTTTACACCCTTCGTGTAGAATATACAAACTTACATCTGAAGACAGCTCGAGTGGGAACAAATTTATGGCATTTGGATTAAAATTGAATCCACTGAAATGTTAACGAAAAGAACATGAATCAGTGATATATAATGAATAGAAGACCAAGCAGAATGCATATTGTTAGTAACACAGATTTAAATAGGAATAATGACCATAATGACAGAAGAACATCTGTTAAACTGCATTTTCAACACTAAGGATGGAATAGAAGTTGATCCATATCCTAATATATGTGACAAAAAGAATCAGAAAGAATAATGCTGCTTGGTGCGAAGTTGAGTGATACCATCTTGAGAGAGCTAGCTGCCATACATATGGAATGAAGAACTCCTCAGGATGACTCTCTTGCTCATATGTGAAGCGTAATTGAGTGAACATCTGACAGGTAAAAGTTGTAATTAGCTCAAATTAAGGTGGCTGCTTTCATGAGATAAAGATCTTACCTTCATCCCTTCACCTCTCCATGAGCGACAGTTGATAATTATGACTTGCAGAACTTTCTCTACAGACCATCCACCTTCCATACCTTGGGCATCCATTCGACTATTGAAAAAATCCAATACCTACAGAGATGGATGAGGTCTGATGTTGTCAGATAAAGCAGTTCAGCCTACTACATAACAAGAAGGAAAAGAAAAAAGGAAGTAAAAAAAATTGGCCCCTTGCAGCGGTCACCTACAGTAAATATATTTTCTAGCAGCTCATTAAACAGTGGATGATTCTTGAAAGGCTGAAAGACTTCCTGCCCGTGCAATATTGCATAGACGACCTGCCCATGAATTGCAGGTGAGATAAATAAATGAAATGCATTCATAAATAATTACCATGGAGGCATTTAGCATAGTAAAAAATGTATCTACCAAATTACATGATGATACCTCAGGATTCCGTGGCAAGGCATAAGTCAAGATAGCATTCAATATTTCCAGGACAATCAGCAGGAAGTCCGTATAAATATGCAATTCTGTCAACTGCAAAGCATAAAGAGATTCAGCACATAACAGAAACATGAAAGTCAAAGCACAACAGAAGAGGTGAAAGAAGACACCAATTACCATGTCTTCATCAAAGCTATCACCTTCAATAGGGTTGACTTTGGCCTTGTGCATTTTGTCATTTCTCAACTCTGCTAACTTGGTATATCTAAACCCAGTAATAAGATTGAGAGAAACAATTAGAATAGATGAAATGGTCACAGGAGATGAGCCTCCTCAAGACATAACAGTTACCAATTAATAAATGAAATAATTCAACATCAGTTGCATTAAGTGCTGAAGAGCAACATACTTGCATGAAAGCATATCAAAAAGGCTAACAAGCCTTTGTGATGCATAAGCACTCAAATGATGGATGTGAGGTGCCATGTTTGCCAGGGTCGCCAAACAGTTGGTATGAAGATAGATGTCCTGCAACATTGCAAATTTGGAAATTAGAGGAAAACATGTGGCGAAAGAGTAGATTTACTAATAATTCTAAGATAATTATAATTTAATGGAAAATTTCAAGACAAAAGGTTATCATGTGTCAATGAAATCAATCTAAATAGAATGACTGACAATTTTCCACTAAACAAGCTCCAATAAAATGCAAACAAAACTTGCAGTTAACCACACAAAAGGCCAGGACAGATGCAAGGAGCCATACCCGCAACTTTGAGAGGTTGTATTTTACAGTCTTTATGAGAATTATGACCATCAAAGAGCCCAAGGATGTCTGATGAAGAAGCCTTTCTTGGTACCATGGAACAGTAGGTAGCATCTGTGCAAATATGTGGAATCCATATTACCATTCTACATTTGTGCTTTTGAGTTTAGTTTTTAAAAGGAACATACAAAAATAAATAAATAAATAAATAAGTTACCAATTTGTGAATGGCAGCATTGAAAGAGGAATCCTGACTTAGAATCAGAAGAATTATCAACAACATGTAGATTTGGTTAGATGTTCTCTTCGATGCATTGTACAACGTCTCCAGGATGGGCATCAACTGTTGATGTTAACACAGAAAAGTATGCCAGAGTTGGCTTCAATTAACTTCATGTTCACACAAAATCATTAAAAAAAAAGAAAAGAAAAGACATCTAACAGTGAAAGCCATCTAGGCAACTAAAATCTGAAACTCTGCCTCAGGGCTTGATTCAGATTAAAAACATTTACGTTAAATTAAATTAAGTTCTCTCTCTCCAGCTGCACGTGGTATTGGGAAGGTGGTCAAAGGTTTTTCTTGTCAATAATCCAACGAAAAAGGAAAATCTAAGATGCTACGTACCAGTGTATCCAAATCAGTTCGCACCAAAACATACTCCAGAAAGTCTGAATTCCCATGTACCATTGAATAAAGCAGTAGGACGGCAGTCTCATCAGCTAGATACCTGAGGGGAGAGAGAGAGAGAGAGAGAGAGAGAGAGAGAGGGAGATTTGAGTAACATTTCCACTTTAATATATTGTGGTCTGAAAAGGGATATCACCTTTCCGTTTATAAGAAATACAAAACACCACTGCTCATTATTGACTCTATTATTGAAAGAAGTTTTTTCACAAATTCAGAGTGTTTTTGAAGGGCTGGATTGGTAAAGCAATGCAGAAAACACAATCTTTAAGTTGTTATATGCCAAAAAAGGTATCAATACATTATTATGAGTGCAGAATTGGGAAAGTGAATCCTGCCGACAAGAGATAATAATATCACATAAGATGTGTAGTGTCTTGATCTTTTGAAGAAGGATTGTATCAATTGTGGTGACCTCTGAGATGAAGTCAGCAGTTTGGAAGCACAGGGATTTTTAAAGATGAGAGTGCTCTCTTTTATTCAGAGTATTCTTTTCAAGCTCCTCATATATTTATTTTCTTATTTTCCTTTAACTAGCTCAAAAAATAAAAAAAGAAAGGTTGCATGGACATTCAGGAGATGTACTTTTGGAACTCTCTAGGTAGGAGGTCGGACTTCAGCTTGTCCATTGGATCATCATGAAGCAGCTAATTAGTGGCAGTGGAAATGTCAGTAAGATAGCAAGGTCTCCTCCTGAAAGAATTATGCAGCACAGCCTTGAAGAAGGTGATGATTGTTGAGTATGTGGATAGTCACCGGCACTGTGTGACTCTATTCACCCCCTCCCCCAGGGGGGAAAAAAAAGAAATTCAAAGGTTTGGAATTTGGAAGACTATTAAAGGAGGTTGGGATGGATTTTATGGTTCTTCTGGTATGAGATCAATAATGAAGCCACCACTAAATTTTTTGGAGAACAAATAACCTTATACAGTCCGTGGGATTAGTTAACCGAATTGGGTTGGAGTACTCACATTAAGCAACAAAACAAAAAATAAAAAACAGAAGTACTTCATAGTCTAAGATATTAAACTAAAGAAAGACAGAAAAGCTGTTAAGTACCATGAAGAAAAGTAACAAGCTCGCATCTTAGATTGCAAAGACTAAAACTTGACAGGCAACTTCATACTTACAGGCCAAGAGTATCAAATAGAGCAGCAAATGGTAACCTTACAACAGGGCCATTATGGGTATTCACCTCAACATCTAAGTGATCAACTGCAGGAAAAGAAGTCGAACGTGATACAACAGCAATATGCTATTACACTTAAAAACAGTAGGACAATTGTCTCACATTCAATGTCTCTAGCATTTTCTAAGGTGTTGCAGTAAGGATTTTCTGAAAATTGTGTATTTACTTTCACTAGGGAATCTGATGTGGCACTGTCATCACTTCTCCCATTTTCAAATTCATCACCCTCAACACATTTACGATAATGAATAAGTATAAGTAGCACAAGGAGACTACTCTCTGCCAATGGACTTCTAGAACCATCACCACTTGAGGAAACCAGAAATTTGAACGGCAACAGAACAATATTAGCTGCAAGTCATACATAACTTTCAGTTAGGAACTTTACCAGTGAAGTGAGACAAGTCTCCGAAATTCTACTCAACTAAGTCTTATGTCACAAACTACTTGGGGTTTGCTGGGCAATACAAATATCATATTTTCTTCCATTCCATTATCACATTCTATAATCTGATAACAGAATGATTCTTACTGCAAGTCATACATAAAGTTGTGTTGGCGCAAAAAGCTTAAGGAGTTTTCTAAGAACCTAATCATAGTATGGCAAGTTGCTTCGGAAGTAGCTATTTATCATTTGACTAGAGACTTAAATTTGCACACAAAGATATAATATGCCACCATGAACTGACATCTTAGTACTGATGTAGATGTCAAAAGCTAATCTACTGGCAAGACTTTATTCAAAAAGGTAAGCAAAGAGATATGAAGGGAGAGGGAGAGAAAGTGTTGAGATATGCAGAGTCTGCATTCAGGATGGTATTTCTTGTCCATGTCTGCAGATTAAACTATAGTTGGACCAGCATTGACACAGGAGCTTGATTGAATCATTTAGAGGAGTTCAGGGGTTGATTGTACCACATTAAAGTTCAGAGGCAGTTGAACATTTTAACAAATGTTCAATGACTAAATCTAGACTCAGCCCTCTAATAGATACACCATGTTTGTTCCACTTTGATTATTTGATTTTCTGTCCTGTAGAATAAGACCCTTCCAAAGAAAATAGTTCTTAAGATATTTTATTGGTAGAAAGCATTTTCCAGAAACAGTATCTTTTATTGTTTGGCCTAAACAATAAATATTATTATTCGTCATTGATTTGCATTCTTAATACCAGACTCAGCTGGCCAACAACTAGTAGGCAGTGAAGAAAAGATTTTTGGAATTCATTTTCCTGATTTCAGCATGGTTTCTAGTTCCTGATGAAAGAATTTTGTTTTAAGAATATATTCTGACAACCTAACATAGAAAACAGGAAAATGCTTTGAAGAAGCCAATTTTGATGGAAGAAACACTGCCTAGTAAATCTAAATCTTTATATAATCATCAACAACAATATTTGCTTTTAGTAAATGCAAAATTACTTTCAAGAAATACCCCTTATTCAAGACAATGTTGTTCAAAATAATTAAAAAAAAAAATACTTCAATTAAAATAGTCGAGAAAGAATACAAAGATTAGACAGTTACTTTCACTGCTCATGTTGAAGATTATCATGCATGGGGCATTATGGAAGGCAATGGATAATGTTGTCAACTCCTGCCTACCATTTCTTCTGTTTGTATGCCTTACCTTAACTTGGGTTCCATGGCATTTAACTCAAGTTTTGTGTGTGAGAGAGAAAGAGAGAGAGATGTTATCAACTCATGTCCACATTTCTTATGTTTGTATGCCATAGCACAACTTGTGCTTCATGATGTTGATCAAGTTAGAGAGACAGTGAGCAAGAAAGCGAGAGAGAGAGAGAGAGAGAGAGAGAGAGAGAGAGAGCTACTTTTTTAATGGATATAAGCCATACTCTTCAGGCATGATCATATATTGAAGCGCCACATAACAAAGAAATGTAGAGAATAAATAGAACATAACTAAAGGGAAATGAACAGCAATGAACATTACCAGCAGCAGAACTAACTCTCCGTAGAACACCAAGTTGACCTTCATACAAAAATATGGACAAAGATGTGCGGTCTAAAGGGATGTGAGGACGTGTTATGTAATTCAGTACTAGTCGGCGTACTACTGAGCCAACCAACGGAGTATCCTGTGAATAACGAAGAAAACTCACTATTTTTACTTATTGAAAATGGAAAAGGGATTAAGGTCTTTTAATGAGAATAAAAGCTACATTTCCATCTTTGTCACCTGAATCATTGCTGCATCAATGAATGGGTGAACATCTTTAGGTCCAGGAGATGGCCCAAAAAGAAGTTGAGTTGACATGGCAACAAGTATGAAATTAAGCAGTTCATGGTGCAGGATGTATGTCTGAGGACTAAACAAGAAAAAAGAGAGAAAAAAATTAGGTGGTAATGGATATAAGTTGCAGCAGGGACATAAACATCTTCATTAATCAGTACATACCTTACATCCACTGTGCCAATAAAGTTAAGGACACTTTGCATGACATAATTTTCTATATTGAGACCTGCATACAGAAGTCCCAAATGTGAGTGCCGAAATGTCTCCATGGCATCAAATTTTGCTTCACAAATATTTTGGCATTTTAGAAGGCCAAGCAAAGGAAAGGTGCATTAGAAATGAATCAATGCATCATTAGATCATGAAAGTGACAAGAAGATATGATGAGAAAGTATATGAAAACCTGTATAGTTGCATTAAATCATCTTTAAACCTGCAGTTTGACTATGTTAATGAATCTTTAAAGAACAGATTCTTCCTATCGATCTGTCGTGCAATAAGATCATTTCTTTGCTTCTCTTTGGCGTTCATCTTCAGGTGCCTTTCGAGGCTATTCCTCTCGGCATATTTGCAAAGATTGTTATGTCCTTCTATTTTCATTTTTTCTTTTGTTTAGGTTGAGGATGTCTCATCCTCCATTGCGTTAAGATGTATAAATATTTTCTTTTGCTATCAAAACTGTGGGTAGGATTTCGCTTCTTCTATCAAGTGGACATGCAGTTAAAACTTAACCTTGAACGCGGGATTGACCTGCTAGAACATCCTACCCGCATATTTCCTTGCTGATCAATTACTAATAGCTTGGTGAAGCTTGATATCAGACACTCTTGCAAAAGGATTTCCTTCAGGGGTGTTATTCAGAAGAAATGCACATGATCCTTTTCACCAGATTTTTGAGTTTTGATAGAACATGGGCGATAGAGATAGGCATAAATAGAGACAATTAGGAGGCATGTGATTGGAGGAAATTCAAAATTTTGAATATAAAAACTTTCCATATGATGGAGGTAAAAAAATAAGTATGGCAGGGCTAATACCTGGGAGATATAAACAGAATCTAAGGTACCTTCAGAGGATGCTTTATTTGGTTGTAATGTGCTTCAAAGGAGAGATTCAGCTCAGGAATTAAACATGGGACAACTTCAGGAAAGAAATCACATTTTTGGAGATTCATGTGCTATGAATAAATGCAATTGGGAAAGGACAAAGCAACCCCTACCATAAAGCAGGTAGAGAAAAACGTTCTTGGCTACAACTTTCTCGGGACCATAGCACGGTCCATGTCAGGAAAAGTGACATTTTAGTTCTAGTTTTTCCTCCATATTCTTCAGTTTTTTATTTAAAAAAAAAAAAAGATTCAGAAGGAGTGAAAATTTTTAAAGGTGATTAGGAGAAGGTTGTAGTTCTTCCACTTTCTTTCAGGTGATGTTTTTGATGTACTTGATTGTGATAATCTTGTTCTTGAGTAGCAATTCCTGATGCCTTTAATGAATGTAAATACAGAAAGAGAGGAACCAAATATATACACAAATATACATATATATATATATATATATATATATATTATTGGAAGCATTAATTACTTACCACTTCGAAAATGATCAGGCAATGGCTCCTTTTCATCAAAGGACATGAATAATTCTTCAATGCTGTCACTTTTGGCAGTTTCAACTAGGTACTTTAAAAACACAGACGATATATATACTGCATTGAGTGACTTATCATAAACTGTAGGCGGCATGGCAGAATTTGAGATGGACTCCTGCAAGCACCATGCTAGGTGAATCAAAATCTTTGCAAGATGCCTCGTGGAATAGTTGTTCTGTTCTGCATGAGTAGGAAAACGGCAAAGATCAAGATCCAAAAACAAATTCAAATCAGAGGAACATGTTTCAACAACATGAAACAGTATCACCTCAGCAAAAAAAGGGAAAAAAAATTAACTCTCTCCTAACCCATTAAACATCATACGGTGCACAAGTATGTCATTCACCAATTCTCCATCCACTTTGCAAAGGATCACCAATAAGGAAAAAGATTCCATCTCTTATGAATATTTTCCCAAGTGAAGAATCAGCAAGGCACTATCTTCCAAATAAATTTTCCAATGGAAAATATGCCTAGCCAAAGAATCACTCTGTTGCACAAAGTTCTATACAAACTTCAAACTTCACGTCTTCCTTGGATTCAATTCAAATTTGTCCATCTGCCCTCACCAAAACCAAGCTGTTATGTGCAAAAGTTAAAAGAACATTTTGAAAATAATTCCATCTAATAACACTAGGGATACACCGACAAAGGCATCGGTTTTGAAATGCTCAATACCTAGTCAGATGCTTTTCACTCAAAATCCCAGTTAGTTATCAACATTGCATAGCAAAAATGATAACATTCAATTTGACAGACAACAAACTACTTTGGGGGTGAAATGGGATCTTTTTGGGCTTACAACACCCAACCCTCTTCATTGGTCTACCAATGAGAAGATCAAATAGAGGATACATAGGCTACCACATCAAAGGCCCAGCCTTAGGCTTAAAAGCTTGCTTTTAAACAAAATCCTTGCTCCTGCACAAGATTAGACCACTACTTGGGTTGACAACAAACCCAAACCTGACTGTTCTTGACCCAACTATGAAATGCAACAAGAAAGCATTCATCTCAATCAACCCCCTATTATATAGCCCAACCAAATTCTCACCCTAGCAGCCACTCATGACCCGAAACGAAACATGTTAACGATTAACCCTCTCCCCACATAGCAGAGACCTCCCTAAATCCTCAATCACTAACAACCTCTCCACTTGCAGCATTGCTGCAGCACCATCACTTCAAGTTACTTTCATAAAATGGCATCTCCCAATTTATACGACAATGTTATCCAAAGGGAACAGACATGTCAGACAATCTTCAACATTTTTTGTTACCCTCGATGGAGCTTTTGCAAATATGAAGTTTAATCATTAACCCTTCTAAAAGTTTTATAACAAATTCGATAATCCCCCAGTAGTTTCATAGATTGTCACTAAACCCTCAATGGTTTCAAAACTGCCACTTTGCCTCATGTGCTTTCAATTCCTACCAGTTTGCCCTTCATTATTACTTTGCCTGTTGTGGTTTACTTCATTTGGTTTTTCCATCAAATCTGGTATGTGCAAGTCAAACCACCGGGAGAAAAATGATAAAAATTGATGGAAAAACCAAACAAAATAAACCACAAGGGGGAAAAATAACAGAACTGGAAAGCACGAGGGGCAAAGTGGCAATTTTGAAACCATAGAGGGTTTAATGGCAATCCATGAAGTCACAAGGGGGGTTAAGTGTACTTTTCCCTAAAAAGATCGGGGGTTAATTAAATTTATATTGCTTTTTTTTGAGTAATTGTAGGAACTTCAACTCCACCCTTCATATGTGTATCACTAGATCCATCAAGCACATGCAATAGTCCAAAAACCAATCGCACCATGCAAGGACACTAGTAAAAACTTTTCTTGCAGGTAACCAAGTTTCCAATTTATTATTCACACTATCTAGCTTTTTCCAATGTGCATAACACTTTGTGAATTAACCAGCACAGATTAGTTTTTCTAAAGTTAAATAGCCAACTATTATACTTCTTCAGCTACCTCGATCTAATATAACATACATGAAAATTTTAACCTACAACATAGCCACCGTTTCCCACACTCTACTCAAAAAACTTCTTTCATAGGGCAAAAAAAAAAGACTCTTAAGTAGTATCCCAGCTACCCAATTTACGAAGCCTGGAGTCCAATTGAAGACGTCATTTATCCGTCAGTTTGAACATTGTGGCCTCTTACGACTTAGGGTTCACAAAGGCAATCTTCTCCGACATTCTACCTCTTGCTCTTTATTACAGTCGATTTTGAAAAGCCTTAAAATATGTTTTATGCTCTTTCTCTAGTTGCTCGCTTCTTTGATTAAATGATTAAGGAAAAAAATCACATTTTTATTTCAATTTCCACTAACCACCATAATTGAAAGACTGTACCTGTAATTAGGGCACCCTGAAATGCAAAGTAAGATGCGAAATATGAGTTAATAAAGAAATTTCAAGAGGAAAATGACGAACCAAAAGCCCGGCAGGCTTGAAGAACTTTGTGAGAAGGCCATTGAATAAGATTGAGAGGGAGCTCGAGCAGTTTCTGCCAGAAATCAGAAGAAATCGGGAAGGAGGTTTCGCCGATAAATGTTCCGATTAGGCATTCCGCCGTGTCTTGTTGCCGCGAACCACCCTTGCGCGGCGTTGAAGGCACGGCCCCCATCCAAAATCTCTCTCCCTCTCTCTCTCTCTCTCCCACTCTCCTGCGATCAGGAACAAAATTGGAGACCACTCAAGAACAGCATTGTGGTTGGAAACTGAGAATTCTGAAACTATGGGAAGAAGTGAATGGAGATCAATGTACTTGTTGAATCTCGATCTGGTTGTTTAGGTTGGAGAGAGATTCAGAACCTCATCGGATTCTGTCATCGTCAAGAACAAAGTCAGGAGAGAGAGACACACAGACAGAGGAGACGCCTCAGGTAGAAGATTTTAGTGAGAGAGAGAGAGAGAGAGAAAGAGGGCGGGGGGAGGAGGACTTCCAGCATTTTGTTTTTGATTATGGCACCAAATTACTAAGTAGTTACCTATTTTGACGAAATTGCCCTTTTCCAAAGTTGAAGCAGTAGGGGGAACAGGTTTGCAAAAGAGCGACAGTGACATATTCTCATGGTGGAATTTCCCGACATAAGGAAGTCGGGAGCAACTAAGATTTTTATTTTTATTTTTTATTTTAGATATTATTATGAAAAATTAAATATCTAAATTAAAATACTTTTTTTTAAGACGACTACCACCTTCTCATAATTCTATCAAAATTACTTAAGTTTTAAAATTATAAAATTGAAGTTATATATATATATATATATATATATATATATATATTATAAATTATCGATATTTAATAATCATATTACGTCTGATTAAATACGACTCAAGTTTATTTTCTTAATATAAAAGATTTTATTTAAAAGATATTAATATTTAGTCACTGAATCAATATATCAGCATATACCAACTTGTGGATTTTATAAATGAATCAAGTTCAGTAAATTAAAATATATTAAACTTACTTTATTAATAAAATAAGCTAAATTAAAGAAATTCAATTAAAAATTAGTTTAAAAAGTTAAACTAATTTAAATTATTAAAAATTATGATCCAAAAATAAAGGTTTGAATCAATTAAAAATTTTTGTATATATTACAAGTACCTAACAGACACCGATTTTACTCTATTTTCACTATTGAGAAATTTGAATTTATATTCACTAATTAATTTACCAAATAAATAATTTTGAAATTATGTCATCCTAGTACTGCTATCATAAATCCGACATTAGTTAACATGAGAATTGAACTTACGTTTGAGAGAGATAATAAGAATGAAGTAAAAATTTTTACGATATTCGATCTTCTAAGTCGAATATTGGAATAGAAATACTAAAAACATAAAAGCAATTAATAAAACTCAACACAAGAAAAGTGACAAAAGTAGAAATAATAATGAAATCTCAAAATTAATCAGAAAAATATAAATCAGGATTATCATAATTATTAGAATTATCAATAAAATTGGAATCATAAGTTTTATAAATAGCATAATGAATTTCATCATTAAAATACGTTACTACATTAAAATCAATTAGTATTTTTTTTTTCAATGATAACACATCTAATATCAGCTAAAATATTTAATCAAATTAATGCAAGGGTATGTTTATAAACTTGAGATATAATTAATTTATGATATAAAGGAATGTAATTTTCGGGATCCAAGATTCCATCACGTAAATAGAAAATATTAAAAAAGAAAACTTATGATGATTTTATTGAGGACAACAAAGACCAGAATAGCAAAGGGGATTAGAGGACAAGCGTTTAGGGGTTGCTCACGTTATCAGAACCGTCGTGATCAGACCGAAATTGAATCATAATTTAAAAAAAAAAACAGATTGATTTAAATAAAATACTATTTAAGTAATTGAACTGTGAATTAAAACTATTTAACCGTAATTTTTTAATAAATCATTTGACCCGCAATATTGTAATGAATTAGATTATTTTCGCATTCAATTATCAAATACAAAAAAGAAATAGAATTATAAACTTTAAATATAAGAACATTTAAATCTTTTAAAATATAAAATATTAAAAAAAAACCTTTTACACATCAAAATCTTTAAAAATATTTTGAAATCTATCGGCTTCTCTTTTCCTTGTCATCTTTTCCCTTTGCTCTTCCAATCTCTCAAACTGATTGATTAACTGAGTATGTTGTTTAATACAGTGATCGTTGATTTTATATTTATTAAAATTTTATTTTTAAATTTTTATATGAAAATATGAAATTAATATTTTTTAAAAAATAATTATATATATATTTTAATTATTATTTAATATAATACGATTTTTCACAGGTCGAGACCTCTACGAGAGAACTTTTCCAACTACAAACTCGAAACACTTATTTATAGTAGAATTTGGATAAAAAAATCTTACATAAGCGGAGGAGAAATGAAATTCCCACGAGAGTGACATGAGTGGAGTGAGTTGGCTTGAACTGATGTGAACGGGGTGACTCGCTTGGGTGACTCGCTCTTAACTTCGCATGCGCTTCTTGCTTCCTGCCTTGGAGTGATAAAGATTACTGTTTCTTCATGCGGCTGGTAGAGTAATTTACAGCGTAAATTATTGAGTTTTTTTTTTTTTTTTTTTTTTTTTTTTACATAAAGACGAAAAAGACACGTATTTAGAAAAAATCTATAACAATCATTTTCGGGTTAATTTTCACAGTGGTGGTATTATTTTGCTGGCATTATAGAAATTTTACTCAATTCAATTGGCAAAGATACAAGAAGCGACCAGGATTTTTACCATTTTGTTAAAATATTTTTATACAAACTTTGTAATAAAATAAATAATTTTTAAAAGAGGAAGGGTGTTTTTGTCAATTAAGGAAGTTTGGAAGGTACGGATTTGTAGTCATTTGCAGCTGATGTTTAGCTTCGTCGGCGGGTGGCTACGTGGCGGAGTTTTATGCATCGGATTACGCAATAATTAAAATGGGCCCACGCCGAAGATTTAAAAAATAGAAAGAAAGAAAGGAACGTTACTAGCTACAATCTTCTGTTTCACGGAACACTTTTGTTATTCTGTGCCCGCCCATATTTTCTAAACATTGAGCTTCTGTGGAAACATCTAACTTATTTTAACTTAACTCACATTTCTCTATTTTAATCTTCTATTTAAATAAAAGTTTATTAATAAAAATATAAAAATTCAACAATTAAATATAATTATTTTTTCTATTAAAAATTTTAATTGATTTCATTTAAATTAATTTAAATTTATCTCTATTTATCTATTAATACAAAAAGATCATATATTCTAAGATGTGCCAGCAATTATATTTATTAAAATTTAATTTTAACTTTTCAACGGTAGAGAATAGAGGAGGAAAGTTCTGTGTGCTCACAATGACACCAGAACAGTGTGCGTTGCAGGGTTTAGGGTTGTGTTGTCGGTGGAAGAGTACAAATTAAAATCGTAATCTAATCATTGGGCCTAATTTATGGGCTATTTAGAATATGTTGGGCTTGCCAAGGTTCTTGGGTCTGGCCCACAAATTTTTCTTTTTTTTTTGTTCTTTTTTTTGTCCCCTGAACTTAGTCGACCGCCGAGTATCTAGAACTTTGTTCTAACTAATCTTGACTGAACTACTATTGGATTCCAATCAGGAGAGAGCTCCCCTAACATCGTTTTGGCCACTATCAAGACTTAAACCCCGATTCTTGGTGTAGAATGCTAGTATCCTTCACACTAAACCAACGAAGTATTGGTACTCACAAATTTTTCCAAAAGTATTCCAATTTTTTTTTTTTATTATACAGAGATTCGAATCTAAAATTACAAAATTGAGAGAAGGAGATTGTGACCATTAGACTGTTCTATTGGGGACAAAGTATTTCAATTTTCAACCACATCAGGAACATGGTTGAGGTATCCCATTCGAAAGTCGTATATGGACACCGAAAAAATTTTATCCCTTAAAAGTTAATTTCAATTCGAATAAAATTTAATCAAAATTAATATAATTATTAAATACCGATATTTATAAAATAAAAAAAAATTAAAGAGACAGTGGAGCCGCTCTATCAAGTCTCAACCTATCGCAAGAATTTTTATGGATTAATGACCTATTTAAGAAATTAATCTCAATTTATTTTGATTTGAATTAAATTATCTCCATTTTGCCTTATTTTATTTGTAATACTTTTTAATTAATAAAAATTTATTGAATAAAAATATAAAATTTTATAAGTAAAACTCGATGTTTTTCCCTTTTTATGAAAATTGAAATTCATAAAGTTTATGGAAAGTTGGTCATTTTAGGATAGGTTGACCTTACAATTTGATACAACTATTGTCTGGGTGAATGGTATAAACGTACAATATTGTAACTATAAGCTGTCGAGTGCTCATCGTCTTACAAATTGAATTTGATTACAGGGGGCAATGGTTGATTGACAATTGCCTCAGTCTCTCTCTCTCTCTCTTCCTCTTTCTCTCCCTATCTCGAACGATCAAAATAGACATGAGGCACTAGTGTCATGTCTCTAGGGTGAGCAGAAAGAAAAGTAAGAAAAGTGACCCAAGGCTTCCTCATCCAGATTCGGCTGGAAATGCCAACCGTGTTAGGGATCTCAGAAGCTGATTTTGGGAGTGTGGATCTGCAAGGTCAGTCATGTCTTTAGGGTATGGTATGCTCACAACTTTAATCCTGCTGGAGGTATCTGGTTGTACCTAGGAAAGGATTGGCAGGGCTTGGGTTTGGCCAAGCTTGTGCTTAGGTTTATTGTCTGTTGCTTTGCCTGCTGTTTAAACACGTGATACGTACAAAATATTCATGCACAATATGTGCAACTCTATCCCTTGGGCAGACAAGCGCAACAACATGTTACGTGATCCAATTCAATAGCAATGGGCGTGGCCTCCCTATATATTAACTTCTGAAAACATTCTGCGGGAAAGGAAACCCTGAGCCCTCCTTCACTTTAGCTTCCACAACAAGAAAGAAACAATAATCAAACTCTCTCAAGTTGGTTATGCAATGATCTCTATAATAGCATAGCTTATGCTATCCATTGTATAACAATATGGTTTTACTCCATGGATAAGTTTAGTTCGTTGTTAATCATCATTCACGAGGACATACTAATAAGAAACGAGGAAATTTATGAATGACTTATTCTTGTGGTTGATTTGCCATACTTTCGGTTGATCCATGGATGTCCATCGTGAGTTTCTCAAGCTCCGATTCTTCAAACTCCGAAATGACTTCAAAATCCAGAGATTCACTTTCCACAAAAGTCATTCTCTCCTCCTCACTCTGACACAATTCACCAAACGCGGTATTAGTACTAAAACCCTGCTCAATTGATCTCTTCCTCTTCTTATTCAAAACCTCTTCCAATTCTTCGCGAATGTTGTTACGTTGGACTAGCTGTTGGAGAATGGTAGGACACCTCATTGCCTTTGCCAAGAAAGTCATCATTTGTCGTTGTTTTCTCTCTGTTCCTTCTAGTCTTTGCTCCAATGCTTGGAGATAAGCTCTAGTGTGCTGTTGTTGTTGCCTAAGCCTCACTATTTCAGCCATCAAAGCCTGTCTATCGCGTCTCAGTTGATCGACTTCGCCATCTAATCCGAATCTTCCCACTTCGACACACGAGTCAAAAACCTCATGAGGACTTTGAGGC
This sequence comes from Dillenia suffruticosa, assembly GCA_033439265.1. Lineage (NCBI taxonomy): Eukaryota > Viridiplantae > Streptophyta > Magnoliopsida > Dilleniales > Dilleniaceae > Dillenia > Dillenia suffruticosa. The sequence continues at coordinate 18,299,434 of JAVTVX010000001.1, forward strand.
CTATTATGTGCTTTTCTCCTCCTTATGTTCTTCAAAAGATGCCTTTGCCCTTTGAGGAAATCTTCATTGGCAAACTCCCATCTATCTGGATCAATCTTTTTAAATCCCTACATAGTTCGAGCTTCGAATGACTTTCTATGATCTGAATTATCTAATGTTTGCCAGACATAATCGCGTGAAAAAGCTAAGAAGAAAAATAATTTCCAAAAAAATGAGTGCAAGTCTGGATCAATAACTTCATCCATGTGAAAAACCATGCAAGGACTCAATCAAAAGATTCCCACAATTCACAATTGTGCAAAAGACTAAAAGGGTATTTGTCAAATCAATGGTAAGACAAAAGCATACTTACATAAGTATTGAGTTGCCTAACGAAGCTTGAGAAATTGTTATGCTTGAAGTACTTGGGAAGAAGACTCATGGAAAAGGCCTGCACATCCCACACCACAAAGCTATTGAAACCTTTGCTCCAAGAGATAATAGGATCCGTATTAGGGTCATCAACGATTTCGTAGGTTTTGTTGAGGAAAGGTGGAGGACCTGTCTCATGAAGTCCCTCCATTGGCTGAGGAGTTTCGTTGAACATCTCTGTCAAGTACTCTTCCTTCACTTGCCTTGGAAAGTTCATCATTTGAATGTTTTCAAAACACTCAAGATATAGTGTGCGCTATATAGCAGAAAAACCCTGAAGGTTTCCAAAGAATGTTGAAGGGAAACACAAAAACCTAAAAGAAACAGGTAAGGAAAGGAATGAGGAGGTGGAAAAGAAGGAATTTATGAAGGGTTTGAGATCCGACATAAATTGGTGAACGGGTGAACAACATGACAGGAACACATGAACAAATAAATATGGGGATGTCTTTCTGTAAACTCACAGAATTAATGGCTATCGGATGAATTAGAAATAAATTTTAATTATTTAAAATTTTTAAAAAATTAAAAATTTTGAATAGTTAAAATTTAATTATGATTTATTTTCCCATTACCAATTTGTATATCAAATACTGATGAGATGATAGAATGATTCTTAAAAAGATAGGATTTGTTAAAAGAGTAAAACGTCAAAAAGGAAAAGATGGGCAAAATAGAAAAGGTGGCCAAGTGACATGGAGATGCTAGAAAGAATGCCAAGAAGGTTTGAGAAGAAGGAAGAGAGAGAGAGAGAGAGAGAGAGAGAAGTATGAAAATGACTTTGGACCATGTAACAGTGGAGATGATCGGACAAGTGTACTTAGAGCAGCGTAGAAATAATAGACATCAATGAAAATTAGTTTATATGTTTGGTTGGTAATGACTCATCTCTCTCTCTCTCTCTCTCTCTCTCTCTCTCTCTCTCTCTCTCTCTCTCTCTCATACATGATGCAAAATGAGACATATGACATTCCAAATATTCATAAACTCTCGCATATCTTTCCCCTTTGGGAAGTTCGTCTTCAATAGATTTTCTTTGTTTCAAGTAAACAAGTCAATCACCCTTATGAGATAGAACTTTTTCAACAAAGAAATTCTACAATATACCAAATTTTGTTGTTTTAATGGTTGATTTTTGTAATGTATACATGTAAAAGGAATTAGTTTTCCTGCACTCAAGCAAAGCCGATTAAAGTGGGCATGGATCACCTCAACAAAACCGCTCGGTGAAAATGTGTGGATTTCATGCAAAGAAGAACTTCCTACTGTTAAGAAGAGGTTATTTCTTGAAATAACCCGCTCTCACCCCCACTTAAAATTAGATTGATGGTGATACAACTGAAGGCTATCCGGTTCACCGACGTTTGATAACTCAATTGATTTGAGAATTGATATCTCTTAATTATGATTGGAAGTTCGATCCCCCATGAGAATAGAAAAATTAGTGTCGGGAGACTTGTCCCTTAATTAAGTCCTGTAAACAGTCAATCTAGATTAGTCAGGGTAAAATTTCAGGTATTAAATTAATGACCTGGTACCAAAAAAAAAAAAATAAAATAAAAGGCTACCAGTGTTCTGAGATTATTCACTATGGCAACTGACATGGTGAGACTTGTCTTTTATGCAGCTGGATTTACTTTGCTTCGTTGGTGGGTTTAACCTGACGGCTTAGAACCATGATGAGAGACAGAGACAGATGGAGAGAGAGAGAGAGAGAGAGAGAATAATTTAAGGACTTTAGGTTGCATTATTTAATTTCTCTGTTTAATGAAGACAAAATGATTGGGTCCACTTCTTTGTTGGATACTGCCACTAGTTATGCTCAATGAGCACCATCTTTGACAAAACGATCAAGGATAATATCCCTCTCGAAAGTGGGTTGGAATAGTGGAAAATTCTACCATCATCGGCATTAATATTTGTGGTAATGTTATTTTAGAACTTTTCATAATAGCATTAAGTGACAAATCTTCCCATAATCATGTTAAAGCTAGTGATCACAATTTGCTTTTGAATAAAACTCTTAGCTCTTTCCCTGATGATGCTAGACAGCAAGTGATAACCTTATATGGTCTCATGGGATTCTAAGTATCAATATCCATGGAAAAGTTGAAACACCCTAAAATAGGAAGATGAATTTATCTGTTTCCTGAGTCATGCTTGGGTGAATACCTTTCTCGGTATTTTGGCTAAGATCTGGAGTCATGCTCTGGTAAGGAATAGGTAAAGAGGGGAAGATAGAATTAGAACAAGAAGCAAATGGGGAGCTCTCTCTCTCTCTCTCTAAGATGGAAGGGTTCAAAGTCAAACATCCAAGAGCACTTCAGTTTCTGAATCATCACCCTCCACCAAGTGACACAAAATCTGGGGCATACATTGTCAACACAAACGAAAACATACAAGAGATGATGGGGCGGCCAAGATTTACTCCCCTCTCCCAAATCCTCCCCCAGACAGCTTTTATTCATGAAGACCAAGCCTTTTTTTTTTTTGTGGTTATACAAGAATTCGAACTCTGGATCTCAAGGTTGGAGAAATAGAATTGTGACCACCAAACTGTGCTATTGGGAAAGAAGACCATTGGGAAAGAAGACCAGGCCTTATTAACAGCAAGAAAAATCTTGTGTTGACCAAGAGCCTTGATTCAGAGTCACCCACATTACTCAGAAAACTCACCGGTGATAACGGTCCTAGATTCGAGTCTCACCCCTCTCCCCATCGTCGAGCAAAAACAAGAAAAATCTTGTATCTGGTTGTACCAGTATTTTCACACATACAAGGTGAAGATCCTTATATTAAACATTATAAAGAATTTAAGATCAACAAGCCTAAGCAGGCTAAAGAATTTGACAGACATAATAGGACACATCAGACAACTCAAAGCACAAGAAACAAGCATATCAAAGATTGAATACATCACTAACTATTGAAGCCAATGCAGTATGTATCTCATTATGTGAAGGATTGAAGAGCGAAAATGGACTTTCATGCTGCAGCATCAACAACATGGTTGGCAGCTTCCTTCTCCACAAAAGCTTTAACGTACTCTTGCCTGCAAATAAACTCTTTTCTTAAGCCTCAAAGTCACTAATAAATTGTTTTTTAAAGAGTAACAAGGAAAATCAAAGGTATACCTTGCAGGGAGATGATCATGAGGACGATTGAAGGGGGTCCAAACAGGATCACCAACAAAGAGACGCATTGCCTGGACAAGTAGACAAAAATGAAATAAATAAATAATAGATTTATCTTCTTGGCTTTCAAAATAGCAAGCTATATTAATTCTCTGTGAAACCACCTTTGGATTAAGTGTCCATTCTGTTCCAATTTTGAGGATTGGTAGCCAATAGCAACCCCCAAAGAAAAAAAATAAATAAAAAGAAAATTTCAAACAAATTTAGCCCACAGAATTAGCACAATAAAATACAGAACAAAATGTTGGGTACATGAGAACAACATTAGCCAACAGACACGAATGAAAAGGACTACTGAAAGAACTGAACCTCTAGTATCTAGATGTCCATATTGAATTGAGGACCACAATTATTTAGAAATTATTCATCATTAATTAGGTTGCTGCATTTTCTGCTTCTACATAGTTCAGATCCAAAAGTGCCAGAGGCATAGATTAGTATATCATCTACACTTCTAAAGCATTCCTAATTAGCTAGTTATGTTTAGGGATTAGTTTGTGCCCAACAAGAATATCTTTCTTCACTCAAAAAGCATCCATGGTACATAGATTCAATTGCTCCTCAAAGTAATGATCGAGCAATAACAATAAAACTTAAATTTGTATGCATACCAGGGCAGCACGGTAGCACATAAGATTTCTTATGGTCAACATTTCAGTGCATGCTAAGATGTTCTTTCATAATCATTCAAGAAATGCTTAAATCAAATCATGCATTCAAAGGCAGGGACAACATTTCCAACTAATCACAAGATCAAGGCATACTTTAGAGAAAAGGTCTTCACTATATGAAGATGTAGCCAAAATTAACCGTAGCTGGAATCTCAAACTCATAAGAAAGAAAAGATGCATCCACTGAAAGATAGGGAGCTCATGACTGATGCCACATGTTATTCTCATTGCATCTCAGTAATTCTTGATATGCATATAGCCCAAGTTAGAAAATTGCAGTTATTGTTTGATATATTTTGCACGAAGATCCATATGGAAGAAAAGCCAAAAAACTCAAAAAAGAAGTTCTCTTATTATGAAAATAATCAACAAAGAAAATGAAGGCTCGTATTCAGAAACAAAAACACATGCATATATGGATATCATACATGTCTGCAAGGAAACAACAATACAAACTTGTACATTGATTTACTTTGTCACAAGTGGTACCTTAATGTAGTTGTCTGAATCCAGTGTAAAGCGGTGATATATTCCAGCAGGTAGAACAATCATACCACCCTTCTTCACCCAAATACGAATCCAAGCATCATTACAATCCCTCACATCGAAATAACCTTCACCAGAGTCAATTATTAGGGGGGAAAAGAAAAAAGAATATATAAAATAATATATATTATATATATGTAAAAGAGAAGAAAAATGAGCACTGTGAAAGATAACTAATCCTACCGCTGCCTGCAACACTGTAGCGGATTTCCTCATCGGTGTGAAGATGCTCTTCGAAGAAGATCTTTATCTTCTCCTCATAATTAGGCAGCTTCTCTGGGCATACCTCACAAAAGTCCTAAAGAAAAGGTTTACATGGTCTTAACTCAAAAGTGCTCATAAGATGGTAAAAAGCAAGATAAAGAAGTATTTTCACAAGGATAAAGTAGACTTGCGGTAAACAAAAGAAAGGACAACGTGGTGCACACCATGTAAGAATATCCACGTTCTTCACGGATTTTCTTCAACTCCTCATCTGTCTCATACTTATCAGCATCTAAACGCCAGCTGAGAACTCCAAGTTCTGCAACATTCAATAATTGCACAAATGAGTCACTTAAGGTTCAAAGCGTGCAACAAGTATTCTGCTTCCGCATACCAGCAAGTTGGTCCAAGGACACATATTCTGGGGGATTTCGGTGATGAGGGAGTCTCTGGTCCTCATCACTGTCATCCATGTACCATGCTTCCAAGACTTCCTCCCTCGGATCCTTCTGGAATTAGAAATTTCAGAAAAATGAGGAACCAAAAACCCCAATATTATTTTTCCAACCATTTCCACACTACTTATTCCTAAAGATTAATCATAAGATCAGAAACTTTTGTCCTAACTGCATAAAAAGAGAACAAGCCATAGGGGTGAAGCCAAAAATTTATATCAGGAGCTTCTTAGTTATGATCTTAGGGACAGGGATTGTAGTTTTTAGTGGAGCAAACAGCATGGTTATAACTATTGAAATTATATACACCATTTTTTATCTTAAAATTCCAGAGAAGGGGGCTGCCCCCTTCCGCCCCCTTCCGCCCCCTTCCTTCACCCCTGACGAGTAGTATATATTACAGTTCACAACATACAGTCAAAAATGACAAGATTAGAAAAATTCACAGGAGGGGACTACATATATGTTAAAAGGAAACATCTTTCTCGAATCAAATCAAGCAAAATATCAATACGTCACAAACTTGTCTATGGTATTAATCTAGGACAGGATTGTCAGAACAGCTCTGGTCAACCTAATTTCTTATCTGAAAAATTAACATACGAAAAGAAAATTTTCACAACATTCTCTATCAGTTTAGGACAAGGATGGTCCTAAACCCAAGTGAATTAGCTAGATCAAAATTTAATCACTTGATTCGAATAACAACTGTGGCCGAGTCGAAAATGAAACCCAAGCAAATCAAAATCACAAGGAAAATGCTCAAAGATGAAAGAAGGACCGGAAATTCGAGATGTCCTAAAGATCAATACGGTTGTTTCAAATTATCTGCCCAACAATATCATAGGAACTAAAATTTAGAGAGAGAGAGAGAGAGTACCTTTGCAGAGGCAACCATATTTTTCAGCTTCGTCTGTTCTTCAATGGTGGAATGATCACGCAGATTGAACTTCCAAGCATCGAGGCTGTGCCGCCTATTAGTACCCAGAATTAAAGCCATAAGGACATAACTACCCTTTTCCATTTTCGACACATTTGTGCTTTTCATTCGACAACCACCCGTCGTCGTTTAGGGGTGTGATAGTCATTTGGCTCCTAGTCAACCCCAAATGGGAAAAATCAAAATTTGGCAAAGATAGTCCTTCTTCCTTTTTTTTTTTTTTTTTTTAGTGTTCGATTCATTTACCAGTAAACTCGTCATTTATTTCTAAATATTAAAAATTATTTTAAATTTTGGTATTATGAGTTAAAAAACTATCAAATAATTTTCTATTAACCCCATCACTATTTTTTATATTTTTCCAATAAATCAATATTTTTTTTATTTTTTTAATTTTTTTATTTTGTAATAAATAGCATTTGCTGGAGGCATCATGACACTTATTATTATCATTCAGATCTCTTTCGAACATTCTCACTCAAGTTTTGCTCAATTCTTCTATAGATTTGTCAACAATTAAAGTATTATCCGGACAACCTTTCCAATCACATCATTTGCTAAATATATCAACAATTAGAGTTTTTTTTTTTTTTTCACAGTTCACACTTGGTGGACAACATAGTCTAATCGAAGGGTGACCATCAAATTAAATCCCCTGGAAAAAAAAAAATCTAACTTGACTTTATTTTTTGAATATAAATTGGAATCATTTCAATTGTATCTGGGGTGAGACCAATCTTGATTGAAGAATTTAGGATTTTGTAATTAAAAAATGTGATTTCCTGAACAACAGTTTGGTGAATTTATAGTATAGAAATTTTAACTTTTTCAAAGCACTTGAAGAATGAAAATAACATTTTTCTTTCCCACAAAAATTAAGGTAAAATATGAATGGATGTTGACCAATTCCAACAAGGAAAACATATGCAGGGGGAAAGAAAATGGATTATGCATACACAATTAGGTAACAAAATTCGAGAAGGGTCCATAGAAACCTTAAAAAAGACAAAAACAATATATGAAAACAAACCAAGAAAACCACATTATTCATCATACCCACTTAATTGTGGGTATCGACTTGGTCGATAACATGTTCATTACAAGCTTCCCAGGTAGGATTTTTGGTTTAGACATTGCCATTGTTGGAGTAGAAGTATGTGAAATTCAAAGCGGGTGGGGCGGGGCAGCGAGGCGGACCGGTTGGTGGACACGGAGCTCCATCTTTGAAGTAGCAAACACACTGCATTGGCAGCCCAAACAATGGAGCTTCACAGGATGCCACAATACTTCCTACACCTCGGTAGCATGGAACACATGTTTCTATGCAGGCTTGCTTGTTCGGACAACCCCCAGTTGATGTGGCCAAGTAACAAGAAGAGACCTTTGATTCAACTATTTCAACTGCCAAAAACCAACAGCAAAGGAAAAAGGAAAATGAATTTTAGCTGCATTTGTTAAAACAGGGTACAATTTCTATCATGGGGTGAGACAAATATTCGTCCAACCACATAAATTTGATGAAAACACTACTCTTTCGTCTCAGACTACTTTAACAGATCGTGTTTCTTGGGGGGGGGGGGACCCTTTAATCATCTCATGAATAATTGTAGAGAAAACAGAAGAGTGCATGCAAAGCTACTTATAGACTACCAACTTTGTAACAGTGGATCTAACCTGAAGTAGATGCAAGGAGAACAGTGATGAGGAGGAAGCAGCAGAATACAGCAGAGAATTTGTTCATCGTTGATCTGAACGGTGAAGGAACAGAAGAAATTTTTCTAGGATGCAGTCAAATGAATTTGTCATTTGTATAAGACTGTTTATGGTTGCGTTAATTATAATGGAATCTTTGGGGATTCGTACAACTACACGCCTTGTTTGTTTCCTCATTGCTTTTTGGACTCATCTCACTTCATTGTTTGTCCATTTTGAATGTCGATAACTTTTTCAGAAAACTCTCCCGGACACTTTCATGAAAGACGTTAGGCGGGAAGTGTCTTTCAAGCATAAAGATGATGCGTAAGATGAAGATGTTAAGACATCTCAATAAAGGACATTTCAATAAAGGATAAGGCATCACAGGAGTGACGGACTGGCAGTGAGGCAAGGGGATGCTGAGACAAAGTGTGGAGAGTAACAGGGTGCAGGCACACAGAATTTTCGAGCGACCTGGGACCTTAACAATGTGAAGCCTTCTTTTTTTCTCCAACAATGTTTTCTATCAAATGCCCATTACAAGTGTAGGATATAAAGAAATTGATCTATTCAGGCAAGAGGGCCTTTATGTGGAACGACCTTGTGCCCTCACTAATTGTGGTATGTGCTCTGGAATCGGTCGTCCTTCCCGTGGGGGCCTCTAAGAGAGTCTCAGCATATGCCTAGGTCCTCAAATGATGTCTCTAGTCTAGCCATCAAGTCATAATTCATGCCCATCTTGAATTCGCACCATGATGATCATGGCACATAGACCTAAAGCTTAAAGGGCTCCCTAAGCCCTGCCTTCTTTTGTATACTATCTTAGATTCAAGGGATCAAGTTGTCTTATGCCATCGTTCTAGTGACTTGGATGCTTCACCCTGAAACCCCACGCAGTCATTAGTGGAAAAGGCCGAAATATTCTACACTCAATTGAGTTCAATTGGACAGAGGCAATAAACTGATTTGGCTTTGCCCCTTGAGGGAGTGTCATCCCTTATTTAGACTTGCCATCTATCAAATAATAGTATACCAAAAAATTTATCCATATACACCCACCAAAAAAATATTTTATTTTAAGTATTTGATTCCTCTATAATTTCTCTTAGGTAAGAAAAGATACTTATATACTAGTTAGATGGAAAGTAAAACCTTATTACACATCAATCTAATTTAAATACTGCAGAAGAAAACCAATAGTCAATCAAGAATGTATTGTTGGAAACTTCAAAAATATTGAACAGAATCATATTCTAGACAATAATATCTAACAGTAACAGGAAACAAACAAGCACATACATAACACTTGTAAGGTTGTCAAAGCATTTACAGTAAATGTGATCTTTTCTTTTTCCCCTTTTACTTGTTGAACTACAGAAGAACCTGAGAAAAACAGAACTTCATAGGTAGTTTTAAAGTGACAAAGCAGATGAAACAATATCATAAACTTAGTATGGTTGAAGCAACTCTTCCAAAATTCTGCTCAAAAACTTTAAGATCGAATATTTAACTCATAAATTGAAACTACTAAGAGATTAAGAAATTAATAGTCCAATAATGTCAAAAATTAACATGTGCATTCATCGGCGAGGCTTGAAATTTGTACTAGAAGGGAGGAGGGCGCAAGATACAACATGAAGGGGCAAAGAGAGAGGAGGGGCTATAATTTTTAGAGCAGCAAACAACGTTTGGGTTTATAATTTTTGACGCTATGCATATTAATTTTTCTTTTGAATCTCAGGAAGGGACAGCTACCCCTCGCCTTTGTGCAAATGACATGAAAAGAGCAAAAAGTGAACAACCACTATAATATCAACTGCCATGTATAATTTTCCCTTTTTTGCCTTCTGAAAAGCAGAGGTTTCCACCACAAAAATTATCAATCAAAAGAAAATTCCATTTCAAAGCAGTAGTTAATATATATATATATATGTATTCTTGATCAAACCAATAAAAGGTCAAAATCCAAATACTCAGAAAGAAAAGGGATCTCTAGTTGCCAACCATACACTAGAAGGATTAGAGGAAACTAACAAAAATTGTTGCACGGATGATCTGTTTTATGGTGTTGTTACAAACAGTATACTCCACAAACATATCCCCATATATCCAATACAGCAACCACGGATGCAATATTGATGCAACATATTATCTAAATTTTACATACAAGAAGAGAGGTACATACAATAAATAGTAGTAGAGCATGGAATGGTCAATAGACAAGCCTTCAATGAGCTTCAAGTGCCACCCCACCAACCTTCGCAGTCGATTTCTTGACATACCCCATCCTAGCTGGATGATTTTCCTGAGGTCGATTGTATGCTGTCCAAACTGGCTCTCCCACAAACAACCTCATCAACTATCACGAAAAACAAACCAAATCCACAAACTATCATCAAAATCCTCTGCAAGTTATAAAGTTAAGGCATGCTTGATTGTCTTATGAAATGAAACAATTTCATTTGCAGTTCTTCAGAAAGCATGTTCTTTAAAATAAAACCATTCAAAGTCAACATATATAAACTTAAATTAGCCATGAGGCAACCATTTTTAGTCTCAGAAGAAATAGATTCATTATCATGCAAGGTATATATTTTGTAATGCTACCATCTATATTAATGACATGGCTCAAAATGCAGCATACATCAATGCAAAAACCAACAAATTTAGCATGTTTTGTAATGCCTAAATGTATGTGCTTGTGCTTATTTAGTATTTGCACGATTTAAACACTAATTTGTAACCTATGGAGCACGAAAACAGTTACGGGACATGACATGACACAGACACAGATGCCTATATTCTTTATAAATTATAAAGTGTTGTATTATGCCATTTTTAAAAATTTTTTCCAGCCCAGACACCATCATCTCTAAAGATGTTGAGTGCAAGTTTGTTCGAACTAAGCCAAAACAAATAGGATTTTCTTTGTTCATGTCATGTACCTTGACATAGTTTCCTGTATCAAGAGTAAAGCGATGGTAAATTCCAGCGGGCAAGATGATCATATCACCTTCCTTGATCCAAATCCTAATCCACTGGTCATCCTTGTCCCTCACATCAAAGTAGCCACTTCCCTCTAAACAGTAGCGAATCTCTTCGTCTGCATGAATGTGTTCTGTGAAGAAATTCTTCAACTTCTGCTCATAATTCTCCACTTTCTCTGGACATAAATCCAACAAATCCTACCACGCACCAAAAGCAAATTCCTTTATGTTCTATTTGAAACCAAACAAAAATCAATTCACTTCAGTTAAATTCTTTAATTTCCTTTATTTTGAAATAAATTATTTTATTGGAGTTTAAAAGGAAAATATAGAACCCAGAATTCCATCGCTTGAAACAACCAATTGTCCTAAACATTAAATTCTAAAATTTTCATCTAATATCATTTATACAAAAATTATGTAAGACTCACGAGCTCCTGTAAAGTTCATTTCAAGATTCCATTTTTATCCAAATTTACAAATCCTCTTTAAAAAAATTACATCCAAAGACAGGGGTTTAGGAAATTTTTTATTGAAAGAATTGTATTATTTTCCAACAAACAAACAGAGGCTAAGGAAATGGAGGGCCACAAACCATGTAATTGTAGCCTCTGGCTTCTCGAATCTTCTTTAGTTCTTCGTCGTGCTCGTAATTCTTGGGATTCAAATGCCAGTAAATGACTCCTAGATCTGAAAACATAAATTCCTAGGTTATTTAGCTATGACTAGCATAGAGAGAGAGAGAGAGAGAGAGAGAGAGAGAGGAAAACCTGCGAGGTGATCGAGGGAGACGAATTGCTTAGTTTTACGGTGGTGAGGGAGCCTCTGATCTTCATCGCTCTCTTCCATAAACCATGCCTAAATGATCAAACAAGAAAACACTTTGTAAACTAAAGACCAATCGAATTTCTAAGAAGAAAGGATTGTTTTCTTCTTGAGTGACTCACCTCGATAGCCATGACTGATGCTCGCGCACTGCTGTTGTTGAGTGGTTCTGAGTAGTTGGTTTATTAACGGAGGAGACCGTTCTTTCACGGTGGTGGTTCGTTAATGCCCACGTGGACGGTTCGCTTTTGCTATTGTATTTTGTGGCTCACGAATGTATAAGCCTTTGTGTGTGTTTCTATTTTTCTGTTTTTTGATTATTTTTTTTTTCTTGCAAAAAACAATAATCATTCTTGGCCTTTCCCGGCAATATATATAATTTTTTAATTTCCCTTCCTCATTTCTGTAATTTTTTTAATTAGTAGGCCTATCTATTGCAACATTTTTTTTCCATAAAATATAAAATATCGGTTAAATCCCGTTGAAACTGAATTAAATTTTTAAGAGATAAAACTCTTCTGATATCCTATAATTTTATTTAAGAGATATTAATATTCAGTTAATTCAGTTACTGAATTAACTAAATATTAATTATATTACAACAATATTAAAAGAATTCAACCTTCTCAAAAGTAAAAAAAAAAAAAATGATAAAAAGTAAGAGAATTATTAAAATAAATAGTCTGATTTTGATAATTTTTTTCTCTCTCTTAATAATTAACAAAATAAATAGGTAATTTCTTTTTCTCTCCCTAATAATTAAGGGACGAGCATTGTATTTGCCTCAGGGTTCATTAGTGGTAGGGCATGGTATGGAGGACGAGGAGTCTTGCGAGGGTCCTTTGCTATGGTTACGAAGAGAAAATCCTATATGCAAGAACCCTGATGTCTTCTACTAAAATATGTTTTTTCATTAAACTATCTAATTTTGCTAAATGATGACTATAAAATATATTAGCCATCCTCAACTTTAAGGCTCTTTTCACCATAATTATTTTTTGTTTTTGTTGCACCAATCATAGGACGAAAAGGGGCTTATTTGTGTCAAACTTAAACCCTCAGGCAATATTGAACTCGAGACTTCTGATCCCTAAATTATCGATGGGTAATTGATTATAAATAAAAGTACTAAATCTTTTAATCAAATTTCAATTTAAAAATTTAAAAATAAAAAAAAATTATATTAAAAAATCTCTTTATAAATTAATCATGATAATATTTGAATCGAATTAATCGGACTAATCGAAATATGATTATGAATATCGATCGATTATTTAAAAAAATAATAATTTGTAAGAGTGAAAATGGGTAAACCAAATTACGGTGACCACTGACATTGCATTTCTTACCCCCCTTCACTTTCACTACATATATATTCTTTTGTTCATCAGATTTTAGTAAATTTAAAATGCACTGGCCCTAAAGAAAGCTAACCAAGTACACATTGGCTGAATTATGATGGCTTGTGAAGCATGAGCAAAATGGCCACATAAGCTCCTTCGTTCATAATATGTAAACAAAGGAGGCATGTCATTACATGATTGTAAGTGCAAATATGAAATAACTCCTGCCATCTGGAATGAGGCAAGCAAGGGCCCAACAGCAAATGACCACAAAAAATAGTTGTACCCGCACCTGTAAGACTGGGACACGAAAAGAGATGTCTTCGGGTGATGAAAAAAAGCCATCAAACCGGGCCAGGAATTAAAATAAAAAAAAAAAACCTATATTAGAAAAACTTTACCCTAAATTAAATCTGATAATATTTAAATCGAATTAATCAAAATATAATTTCAAACACTTATATAATAAAAAAATGAAAAAAGCCATCAATGACCATCAAAATTTCAAGCAAAACAGACAGGTCCTCCCCATGCTTAGTCTCCCACCAATTTGCCTGTAAATATGACAGCTCCATTTGATATGAGATTCCTAACATCTGAGACTGATATATATATTTTTTTATATATACAGAGATTTGAATAGGGATCTTCGTGTTGGAGGAAGAGATTGTGACCATTAATATATTCCTTCGGATGACATTTTTAAATAATCTTAATGGCTTACACTCATGGCCATCTAAAACTTGCATTCAAGGAGCTCCACACATCATAATGCATCGATTTAAAAAGAAAATGAATTTGCTATTTTGTAAGAGACCATTTTGACACGATACAGCAGCATCGAGATTCTTATGTAAGATAATGGTGTATAGGGTCCTTGCTCCATTTGGACACAGTCCTCTCATCACTGGTGTCTCATGTCTGCCGGTCACCATCACGGGCAGCTTATGTCTGCTGGTCAGTGATGTCTTTTGTCTACCTGAACACCACCTTGGCAACTGGATCACAAATGACGAAGCTCTTGGATCATTAATTACCAAGAATAGAATGTAGCAAGGCCAATCCCTGGTATATAAAGCCATGGATTAAAAGCCTGTTCAACAAATGTCGTGTCTCGCACCTCCGCCACGATCATAAGCGGCCATACAAATACCATTCACCAAAAAAAAAAAAGGATTGTGCTACTCCTCAAGCTAGGGATATGTAACAGCATTGAGAATTCTTTGAATGTAACGGCTAGCAGTAGGAGGCAAGAAATGGTAGTTAGCAATAACCAAATTTGTTGTGGTCAATTGAGGAATTTAGGAAGTTAGTTAGACCATTGACATTGTAATAAAAGAAGGCTGTATCAAACGGGAAGGAGATATGGAAATATTGTTGTTCTGTCTTCATTCTCCCTCTCTTTCCCTTCTATCTCTCTCTCTCTCTTCTTTCTCTTCCCTTGCTCTCTTCTCTCTCTAGTTCTCTAACTCTCTTCATTCTCATTCATTGCTAATACCTTCACTGCACCATTGTGTCATAAGCTTCAGGTGTTACTCCACTGGCACGAGCTCACTGCAGACTGTTAAAGCTAAGCTTAACTGACCGTAGCTTGGTTCTTGCGCATTCTGAGGTGAATTCATAACAAAATTGACAAGAGCTATCCTTCCTCGGATGATTCATAGCCATGGTAGAAGGAACTAGATTTGAAACAGTTGAAGAGCAATTAAGGAAACAAGACCTACGGATACAAGAAATGCAAACTGATTTGGAGCGAAAATTAGAAGCACATTCTCAGCGGATAGAAGTTCTTGCTGTAGATATGGATAAGAAATTTAATACTATTATGCATATGATGAATAAAGATAAGGAAGAAGATTCTGAGGCAGATCGAATAATCAAAACACCAATCCTTCCAACTCCAAAAGAAGGAAGAATCAGATGTGAGATAGGAACGCAACAATCCAAGAGAGATACCAATTGGAAGAGTCGTTTACCTAAACCACCAAAGATTGACTTCCTATGTTTAATGGAGACAATCCTAAAATATGGATAAGGAAGTGTCTTAAATTCTTTAAAGCATATCAAGTACCCAATTGCAGTTGGGTGGATAAAGTAGAAATATACTTGGAAGGGAAGGTAGATATCTGGTTTTATGGAGTAAAATCATTCAAGAAAGAAGTGAATTGGGAAGAGTTTACTCAACTACTCTATCAAAGATTCGAAGAAAAAGGTGTTAGGGATGTGGTGGAAGAATTTAATAAACTGTCACAACAAGGGTCTATGTCTACATACCAGGAGAAGTTCGAGGAAATATGATCTCTCATGCTCCAGGTAAATCGTAAATTGACTGAAACTTATTTTGTATCTAGTTTTATTTGTAGAATTAAAGAAGAAATTAAGCTCATACTAAGGATGTTTAAACCTATCACTTTACTGCAAGCCTTTGAGATTGCTTCCCTCCAAGAATAGTTTTTAGAGTTCACCAAAAGTAGAAAAATCAATGTGAATAAGAGCTGGGATCCGGGAGAAAAGATAAAGAGGATCAGGAATACTACTACACTTAGTGTTAATAATAGAACACCAAGAGTATCTCCACAATAACTCCATTACCGCAGAGTTAATAATCTCTTTTTTAAATGTGGTGAAAAATATACTCTTGAACATCAATGTAAGTTCAAACACCTGAATGTAATCATTGTAGCAGAAGAAGAGGAAGGGTTAGTTAATGATGAGGTAAAGGAGCAGGAAGGTATGAATGGGAGACAATTGATGTATCTCATTATGCTTTTTCTAACTCTTTGGAAAGAAAGACCATAGTATTCCAAGGAAATTTGAAAGGGGTTGTGGTTAACATACTGGTGGATACAGAAAGCTCCACTAGTTTTATCAATCAAGTACTAGTAGAAAGAGTGAAAATGAAGTTAGAGGAGAATGAGTCTCTACAAGTAATACTAGCAGATGGCAGCAAAGTTGTCGGTAACTCTAAAGTCAGAGGAGGGGAGTAGAGTATACAAGGCTATCAATTCTCTTTTGATCTTAAAGTAATCACTTTAGGGAAATGAGACATCATATTAGGGATGGACTGGATGTACAACTTCAGCCCCATCACCTTTGATTTTAAACAGTTGCAAGTCAAGTTGGCTAGTAAGGAAGAAGAGATGGTGCTAGTTGGGATGGTGAGAGATCCAAAATTGAAATTGATTTGTGGAAAGAGCACTAAGAAGTTCAGGACACAACAATTTTAGAGCTGCAACAACATTACAATAGCAACAGAAAATCATCAAGCTTCAATGCACCAGTCTATTTCTGTTCTTCAGTAGTAGTTCGAGGATGTTTTTACCACACCAACTTCACTACCTCTAGAAAGATCCCATGACCACTCCATACTTTTGAAATAAGGAGCTCAACCCTTCAAGCTACATTCTTACAGATATCCACATTCCCAAAAGGTTGAGATAGAGAAACAAGTTCACGATATGCTTTGCCAAGGGATTGTCAAACACAGTAACAGTCCCTTTGTTTCTCCAGTGCTGTTGGTGAAGAAAAAGAATAACTCATGAAGATTTTGTGTAGGTTACAGGTAGCTCAACCACATTACAATCAAAAATAAGTATCATATTCCAAATATTGATGAGTTGTTGGATGAATTACATGGTACAAGGCTCTTTTCTAAGATTGATCTGAGGGCGGGTTATCATAAAATCAGAGTCAGACCAAGGGATGTTGCCAAGACAGCTTTTCAGACCTGCCATGAACACTTTGAGTTCTTGATCATGCCCTTTGGTCTCACTAATGCACCTACCACCTTCCAGGCATTGATGAATCAAATATTTCAATCTCATCTCAGAAAATTTGTGCTAGTCTTCTTTGATGATATTCTCATTTACAATCATAATTTGCATTCCCATATCCAACATCTTAAGGTGGTTCTTTTGGTTCTGCAATAGCATCACTTATATGCTAAACTAAGTACTCTTTTGGTCAATCTCAAGTAGAGTACCTAGGACATACAGTGACGGATGCAGGAATAAAAATGGACCCCCAGAAGACTGAATGCATATTGTCATGGCCTGTTCCAACTACTGTCAAGAACTTGAGAGGTTTCTTGGATTTAACAGATTATTACAAAAAATTTATTAAAGATTATGGAATCATAGCAAAGCCTCTAAATGACCTTTTTAGGAAAGACAGTTTCAAATGGAGTGAGGAAGCTGAGGGAGCATTTCAGCAACTGAAGACAGCTATGTGTTCTGCACCTGTCATGCAATTACCAGATTTTTCTAAGCCCTTCATACTTGAAACTAATGCTTGTGCTAGTGGTTGGGGGTTGTGCTTATGCAAAAAGGGCAACCTATTGCTTATTTAAGTAAAGCATTGAGAGCTAAGAGTCAAGGATTGTCCACATATGAGAAGGAGCTGATGGTTGTTGTTATGACTGTTACTAAATGGAGGCACTACTTGCTAGGTTACCACTTTATTATTAGAACAGATCATCAAACCCTGAAATATTTACTGGAGCAAAGATTTACAAACTCCTTACAACATAAATGGCTCACTAAGCTCCTGGGATTGGACTATGAAATACAATACAAAAGAGATTCTGATAATCAAGCAGCTGATGCTTTATCAAGAAAGGAAATGCTGACAAACGAACAACAGGAGGGTTTACTAATGGCTACTTCTGTGATCAAACCACAGTGGCTAACAGAAATCATTCAGAGTTATGAGGATGATGAAGATTGTCAGACTCTGATAGCTCAATTGACAATTGAACCAGAAAGCAATACAGATTTCACTCTGCAAGAAGAACTTCTTAAGTTCAGAAGAAAATTATATGTGGGAAAATGTTCCCAATTGAGAACCAAGATAATTAGGCCGATGCATAACTTTACTATGGGAGGTCATTCAGGGCAGAATGGTACCCTGCAGAGGATTAAGTCTGCTTTCTTCTGGCTTTCAATGAGAACAGATGTGATTCAATATGTGAGGGAATGTGAGGGAATGTGATATATGCCAAAGAAATAAGCATGAACATGTAGCATATCCAAGTTTGCTTCAACCTTTGCCTATACCAACACAAGTATGGGTCCAAATCAGTATGGATTTTGTAGAATGGCTCCCTGAGTCTCAAGGTTATGACACTGTTATGGTGGTTTTAGATAAGCTCACCAAATTCAGTCACTTCATAGCACTTCAGCACCCCTACATTGCCATGAAAGTAGCTCAGGTGTTTGTGGACTGTGTTTAGATTGCATGGACTTCCAAAAGCTATCATAACCGATCGAGACATGGTATTCGCAAGCTTATTTTGGCAGGAATTATTCAAATTAGTAGGGACACAACTGAAATTGAGCAGTGCTTACCATTCTCAAACAGATGGACAAAGTGAAAGGCTCAATTAGTGTTTAGAAGGTTACTTGCGATGCATGATTTTTGATAGACCTGGGCAGTGGTATCAGTGGTTGAATTTAGCTGAATGGTGGTATAATACCAATTTCCACTCAAGCATAAAGATGGCCCATTTCGAAGCTTTGTATGGATATCCACCTAAATCCATTCCAATGGGACCCTACTTGGAGACTACAACACCAATTGCAAAAGGTTTTGTTCAGAATAGACAGGCCATGTTAAGGATTCTACAGGATCATTTGACACAAGATCATAACAAGATGAAGACTACAACAGATAAGAACAAAACTAAAAGAGAGTTTGAGGTAGGAAATTGGATTTACCTTAAACTGCAACCTTACAAGCAACAATCAGTGGAATTGAGAAAACAACTTAAGCTCTCTTCTAAATATTATGGACCCTTTCCGGTCTTAGCAAGGATAGGGAAGGTAGTTTACCCATTACAGTTGCTAGTGGAATCCAAAATACATCCAATGTTTTATGTGTCACTAATTAAAAAGAGGATTGGTTCTACCCAAAATGTGATGCTTGAGTTACCCAAGGTTGGAACTGATGTACAAGCCTTAGTAAGGCTAGAAGCAGTACTCAAAAGGAGAGTGATTATGAGGAATGGTGTACCAAGCAATCAATGGTTGATCAGATAGGTAAACTTGAGTCCAAAAGAGTCTACTTGGGAGGACATGGGATTTATCAAGTCTCAGTTTCCAGAATTTAATCCTTGAGGCCGAGTATTTCAAAGGAGGGAAGAAATTGTAACAGTATTGGGAATTCTTTGAATGTAACGACTAGTAATAGGGGCAAGAAATGGTAGTTAGCAATAACCAAATTTGTTGTGGTCAGTTGAGGAAGTTAAGGAGTTAGTTAGACGATTGACATTGTAAAAAAAGAAGCCTGTATGGAAATATTGTTGTTCTGTCTTCATTCTCCCTCTCTTTCCCTTCTCTCTCCTCTCTCTCTCTCTCTCTCTTCTTTCTCTTCCCTTGCTCTCTTCTCTCTCTAGTCCTCTAACTCTCTTCAATCTCATTCATTGCTAATACCTTCACCGCACCATCGTATCATAAGCTTCAGGTGTTACTCCACTGGCTCACTGCAGACCGTTAAAGCTAAGCTTAACTGACTACAGCTTCGTTCTTGAGCATTCTGAGGTGAATTCATTAACAGTGTGCCACCAACGAACTGCTGCTGCCTTGTCTTTTTAAGACAAGACCCATGGTGCCAACACCACATCCATCCCGATCAAAAGTTGCCTTTTCTCAAAGAAAATGAATACTTGTATTCACCTCACTAAGAACAGGGAGACAGAATCAACTCATGCAATTAAGCTTACACACAGGGAGACTGAATCAACTCATGCAATTCAGCTTACGTACAATTAATTTGCAGGTCTCACCAGCATTGCATGTTAGGTTTTGAATCTGAAGAGAACCATCTAATCACTAAAGCGCCTCCAGCTGAATTAGTCATCAAAACCAATGTATAGTGGCATGTATTTGTATACATAATAGATGACTAATAGACTGACTACTATCAAGATGCTCAATATCATTCCCCAAGAAAGCTTTTGACATAGGAAACAAGATCCATTCTTGATGATACAATAATTTCTCTAATTTTACAAAATTGAGCAGAAGAGTGCAAACCCCATACCAATTAGAATGGGGTTGTTCTGCCAGTGAATCTTCCTCAAGACCGCCGCATATCTCGTTCTTGCTAAGCAACCAAGTCTACCCAAAAGGGAAAGCATGAGGAGCACTTAACTGGTTTCTTGTCTCCCCATCTCATCTTGGCCTGTCGTTTTTGACCATAATGTTGTCCAGACAAAATTCTAATCATTGTATAACCCTGTTGTCACCATTCTTGGACACCTACAGGTACAGCAAGGAGCTGAATTAGTATAAAGAAAATAGATCACACGATGTGGCATTGAAGATGATTTAATAGCAAGAACAGAAAACTTGACGAACAAATCAAATGACACTTCCTCAATCATCCTTATAGCTTATAAAGGAGTTGCATGGTTGTAACACATTTCAAACAGACCAAGGATATGGGATGCAAAACCACAATCAGCAGCAAGTTCATGTATAATTGTCTAAGCCAGTCTCTAGTTACAATGTCAATGTTGTCACTGATTCAGCTTCACATGGCCTACACCCCCCCCCCCCAAAAAAAAAGAAAAACGAAAAAGAAGAGAAAGAAACTGATGTCACAAAGAGACTGCAGTTTACCTCTTCCACGAAATCTAGCAAGTCATCTACTATAACACCAAACTGCTCTCCTCAACTTTTATGACTTCCAAAGTTCCTTAGTCAATGCTATTCTCTTGAACACGAAAGACTTATTAGCTTCGACATTATATAAATGAGTCTTAGTTTGAAGCAGAGTATAATCAGCCCAAACTGTATTAAGGAGTAGCATAGATATACCAAGGAAAGCAAGAACAATTAAAGAAAGGGTAATCAAGACTACAGCAGATGATAAACTCCTTCGTGATGATGATTCCCCTGTTCAAAAACAAGCAAAAGAATCACAGATTCATGGTCTCTAAAGACATTTTAGATAGAGAATTACTATTTATGTTATTGGTTGAAGTCTTTTAATTGAGAAAATTAACAACTGAAGTAAACACTGAAGAAGCATGGTTATCATTGAGAAATAGTAGGCCGTGCCATACAGAGCCATCACCTCTATGTAGTACAGTTGAATCTGGGTATCACAGTGTTGGGTCAAGATGACAGGACAGAGCATGAGATTGAGAGGTCTTCAGGTGTTGGTCTGGATAGTGATTAGGAGGATGAATTATGGAGTTTTATGGGGTCCAAGGATGATATGTTATCAGAGGAAAATAGGGAGCTTGGGGATGATATGCTTAGTGACTCAGATGTCAAGGATTTGATTGAGAAGGTTCAGGTTGCCTACTCTTTTTTGGGATAAAAGTTTTAGAATGATGCTCAAATTGATTCCATTATAGGAAAACCTTCCATAGTCATTGCCCCATGAAACATAAAGGAAAGCTGGGAAAATTCTACGTAATAAATTGGACTTGAGATCGTCTAAACCTAGCATTGCCCCAACAGAAGCCAAATCTGATCTTTTAGCCTTTGTAACCAAAAGAAAAGGGAATAAAAATGAGGGGTACGGATATTTTGGAGCTTCACACTGGGGTAGATCAAGCAGACTGAAGGTTTAAATTGGAGACGAACAGCCTTAGGGTATTGAAAGAAAGCCTATTGCCAAAAGTGCTAGTTTTTTTTTTTTTTCTCTTCTCTCTCTCTTTCTCTCTTCTTTGGGTTTAGATTGTGCTCATGTTGCCTCTGCGGTCCATAGTCGAGGCATTTTTCCTTGCCTTAGTTTAGAAGTATGGATGACTTGGGAGATTATCTCCTTCGCTCTTGTTTTGTTCCCCCCCCCCCAAGGATTTCTTATCTTTGGTGTCTTTGCACATTCTTCTCTCTTAATATAATTCTTTTTCCATCCAAAAAAAGGAGCATGTACCATAGAAGGAACTTGCAATTATTTTATAATCTAAGATTTAAACAGCAGCAACCCAGCAGCCACCCAACAACAACAGGTACCATGGTCTAGTGGTCAGGACATTGAACTCTGAATCCAATAATCCACCCCGAGTTCAAATCTTGGTGAGACCTTTTTTCACAATCTTCCGATA
Organism: Dillenia suffruticosa; assembly: GCA_033439265.1. Lineage (NCBI taxonomy): Eukaryota > Viridiplantae > Streptophyta > Magnoliopsida > Dilleniales > Dilleniaceae > Dillenia > Dillenia suffruticosa. Next base: position 18,321,763 of record JAVTVX010000001.1, read on the forward strand.
AGGCACAACCATATCGCTAAATTCAACATGTCATTATTATAAAGCTCTTCATTAATTCTTAAAATTTTCATTTAGGAACTAATAATGAGGTAAGACATTTGAAGTAGTTGAAATCCTATAATTGAGGAAGTTATTGAATGGAATGTACTCGAGAAGTATGGCAAGCATGGCATATCATTGAGAAATAGCAATCCATATATCTAAGCATTTCTTGCAATTAATTTGTAATGTGAGATGAGCTAAACAGCTAGTAATACAATTCAAACTACTCTGCCAAACATTAATCAGTCCCGATCAGGATGTTGGACTCTCAATCTAGTAAACTGAACTCAATTCTCATTGAAAATAAACATTTTTCTCCTCTTTCTTGTCATCAGGCATTTGCATACGGAAATGGAACAAGAATGTCTTAATTCTGCATCTATCATAGAGCTCTTCATTAATTTTTAAATTTTCGTTCAGGACCCAATGAGGGGAACATTCTCAATAATCCAAATCTTTTACTTAAACCAATAAAACGCATGTACTTGAGAAGTATGACTTATCATTGAGAAATAGAAATCTATGCCATCAAAGAATTTGTGCTAAACAGCAACTAATACAATTAAAACAACATCCACCAACCATCATCCGGTCCCATGGTCTAGTGGTCAGGACATTGGACTCTGAATCCAGTAACCCGAGTTCAAATCTCGGTGGGACCTTTTTATTTTCACAATCTTCCCATTAGGTGCAACGATGTCTCAAAATTCAACATGTTATTATTATAAAGCTCTTCATTAATTTTTAAAGTTTTGATTTAGGAACTAATAATGAGATAGACATTTTAAATACTTGAAATTGTTTAATTGAGAAAATTATTGAATGGAATGTACTAAAGAAGTATGGCAAGCATGGCATATCATTGAGAAATAGCAACCCATATATCAAAGTATTTCTTGCAATCGATTTGTAATGTGAAATGAGCTACACAGCTAGTAATACAATTCAAATTACAATGCGGAACATTAGTCGGTCCCGGTCAGGATATTCGACTCTAAATCTAGTATATTGAACTCAATTCCCATTGAAACTAAACATTTTTCACCAATTTTATGTCATTAGGCATTCACAGACAGAAAAAGGAACAAGAATGTCTTAATTCTGCATTTATCATACAGCTCTTCATTAAGTCTTAAATTTTCGTTTCAGGAACCAATGAGAGGGACATTTTCAATAATCAAAATCTTCTACTTGAGAAAACCAATAAAAGGTTTGTACTGAAGAAGTATGGCTTGTCACTGGGAAATAGAAATCTATGCCATCAAAGAATTTGTGCTAAACAGCCAGTAAAACAATTAAAACAACATCCACTCACCATCATTTGGTCCCATGGTCTAGTGTTAAGGATATTGGAGTTTGAATCCAGTAACCCGAGTTTAAATCTCAGAACCTTTTTATTTTCACAATCTCCCCAATAGGTGCAACAATGTCTCAAAATTCAACCTATCATTATTATAAAGCTCTTCATTAATTCTTAAAGTTTTCATTTAGGAACTAATAATGATGTAGACATTTTAAATAGTTAAATTTGTTTAATTGAGAAAATTATTGAATGGAATGTACTAGAGAAGTATGGCAAGCATGGCATATCATTGAGAAATAGCAACCCAAATATCTAAGCATTTCTTGCAATTAATTTGCAATGTGAAATGAGTTAAACAGCTATTAAGACAATTCAAACTACACAACCAAACATTAATCGGTCCCGGTGAGAATGTTGGACTCTCAATCTAGTAAACAGAACTCAATTCTCATGGAAACTAAACATTATTCTACTCTTTCTTCTCATTAGGCAGAAAATGGAACCAGAATCTCCTTATTCTACATATCTCATAGAGCTCTTCATTAAGTCTTAAATTTTCGTTTCAAGAACCAATGAGGGGGACATTTAAAACAATTAAAACAAGAAGCACCAACCAACAACTGGTCCCATGGTCTAGTGGTCAGGACATTGGACTCTGAATCCAGTAACCCGAGTTCAAATCTCGGTGGGACCTTTTTAATTTCACAATCTTCCCATTTGGCAACTTTTTTTCACAATCTTCCCATTAGTAACAACGGCATCTCTAAATTCAACATGTCATTATTATAAAACTCTTCATTAATTCTTAAAGTTTTCATTTAGGAACTAATAATGAGGTTGACATTTTAAATAGTTGAAATCCTATAATTGAGAAAGTTATTGAATCGAATGTACTAGAGAAGTATGGCAAGAATGGCATATCATTGAGAAATAGCAATCCATATATATAAGCATTTCTTGCAATTAATTTGTAATGTGAAATGAGCTAGACAGCTAGTAATACAATTCAAGCTACTCTGTCGAACATTAATCAGTCCTGGTCAGGATGTTGCACTCTCAAACTAGTAAACTGAACTCAATTCTCACTGCAACTAAACTTTTTTTCTCCTCTTTCTTGTCATTAGGCACTCACATACAGAAATGTGGCAAGAATCTCCTAATTCTACATATGTCATAAAGCAAGTCTTAAATTTTCGTTTCAGGAACCAATGAGGGGGACACTTTCAATAATCAAAATCGTTTACTAGAGAAAACCAATAAAAGCTATGTGGCGAAGAAGCAACGCTTATCATTGGGAAATAGAAATCTATGCCATCAAAGAATTTGAGCTAAACAGCCAGTAATATAATTAAAATAACATCCACCGACCATCATCTGGTCCCATTGTCTAGTGGTCAGGACATTGGACTCTGAATCCAGTAACCCGAGTGCAAATCTCGGTGGGACCTTTTCTTTTACACGATCTTCCCACTAGGCACAACGACATCTCTAAATTCAACATGTCATTATTATAAAGCTCTTCATTAATTCTTAAAGTTTTCTTTTAGGATCTCGTAATGAGGTAAACAATTTAAATACTCAAAATCCTATAATTGAGAAAATTACTGAATGGAATGTACTAGAGAGGTTTGGCAAGCATGGCATATAATTTAGAAATAGCACTCCATATATCTAAGCATTTCTGCAATTAATTTGTAATGTGAAATGAGCTAAACGGCAAGTGATACAATTCAAACTACACTACTGAACATTAATCGATCCCTGTCAGGGTGTTGCACTCTCAATCTAGTAAGCTAAACACAATTCTCATTGAAACTAAACATTTTTCTCCTCTTTCTTGTCATTAGGCATTTACATACGAAAATGGAAAAAGAATCTCCTAAATATGTATATGTCATAGAGCTCTTAATTAAGACTTAAATTTTTTGTTTTAGGAACCAATGGGGGGGGGGGCATTTTCAATAATCAAAATCTTTTACTTGAGAAAACCAACAGAAAGTATGTGCCAAAGAAGCATGATTTATAACTGAGAAATAGAAATTTGTGTCATCAAAGAATTTGTGCTAAACAGCCAGTAATACAATTAAAACATCCACCAACCATCATCAGGTCCCATGGTCTAGTGGTCAGGACATTGGACTCTGAATCCAGTAACCCGAGTTCAAATCTCGGTGGGACCTTTTCTTTTTCATAATTTTCCCATTAGGCACAACATCTCTAAATTCAACATATCATTATTATAAAACTCTTCATTAATTCTTAAAGTATTCATTTAGGAATTAATAATGGGGTAGACGTTTTAAATAGTTGAAATCCTATAATTGAGAAAGTTATTGAATGGAATGTACTAGAGAAGTATGGCAAGCATGGCATATCATTGAGAAATAGCAATCCATATATCTAAGCATTTTGTACAATTAATTTGTAATGTGAAATGAACTAATCAGCTAGTAATACAATACAAACTACACTACCAAACATTAATTGGTCCCCACAACCAAACATTAATCAGTCCCGGTCAGGATGTTGCACTCTCCATCTAGTAAACTGAACTCAAATGTCATCGAAACTAAACATTTTTCTGTCTTTAGGCACTCACATACAAAAATGGAAAAACAATCTCCTAATTCTACATATGTCACAGAGCTCTTAATTAAGTCTTAAGTTTTCATTTCAAGAACCAATAAGGGGACGTTTTCAATAATCAAAATCTTTTACTTGAGAAAACAAATAAAATATATGTACCGAAGAAGCATGGTTTATCATTCAGAAACAAAATTTTGTGCCATCACAGAATTTGTGCCAAACAGACAGTGATACAATTTAAACAACATCCACCAACCATCATCTTGCTCCATGGTCTGGTGGTCAGGACATTAGACACTGAATCCAGTAACCCGAGTTCAAATCTCAGTGGGACCTTTTCTTTTTCACAATCTTCCCATTAGGCACAATGACATCTCTAAATTCAACATGCCATTATTATAAAACTCTTCATTAATTCAACTCTTCATTAATTCTTTAAGTTTTCATTTAGGAAATAATGAGGCAGACAGTTTAGATAGTTGAAAACCTATAATTGAGAATGTTATTGAATGGAATGTACTAGAGAAGTATGGCAAGCATGGCATATCATTGAGAAATAGCAATCCATATATCTAAACATTTCAGGCAATTGATTTGTAATGTGAAATGAGCTAAACAGCTAGCAATACAATTCAAACTCCTCTGCCGAACATTAATCGGTCCTGGTCAGGATGTTGGACTCTCAGTCTAGTAAACTGAACTCAAATCTCATTGAAACGAAACATTTTTCTCCTCTTTCTTGTCATCGGGTATGTACCGAAGAAGCATAGCTTATCATTGTGAAATAGAAATCTATGCCATCAAACAATTTGAGGTTAACAACTAGTAATATAATTAAAACAACATCCACGACCATCATCTGGTCCCATGGTCTAGTGGTGAGGACATTGGACTCTGAATCCAGTAACCTGAGTTCAAATCTCAGTGGGACCTTTTTATTTACATGATCTTCCCATTAGGCACAACGACATCTTGAAATTCAACATGTCGTTGTTCTAAATCTCTTCATTAATTCTTAATGTTTTCATTTAGGAACTAATAATGAGATAGACATTCAAAATAGTAGAAATCCTATAATTGAGAAAGTTATTGAATGGAATGTACTAGAGAAGGATGGCAAGCATGGCATATCATTGAGAAATAACAATCCATATATCTAAGCATTTCTGCAATTAATTTGTGATGTGAAATGAACTAAACAGCTAGTAATACAATTCAAACTACACTATTGAACATTAATCGGTCCCTGTCAGGGTGTTGCCTTCTCAATCTAGTAAACTAAACTCAATTCTCATTGAAACTAAACATTTTTCTCCTCTTTCTTGTCATCAGGCATTTACATACGGAAACGGAAAAAGAATCTCCTAATTCTGCATGTCATAGAGCTCTTAATTAAGACTTAAACTTTCATTTTAGGAACCAATGAGGGGGGGCATTTTCAATAATCAAAATCTTTTACTTGAGAAAACCATCAGAAGGTATGTGCCAAAGAAGCATGATTTATAACTGAGAAATAGAAATTTGTGTCATCAAAGAATTTGGGCTAAACAGCCAGTAATACAATTAAAACATCCACCAACCATCATCAGGTCCCATGGTCTAGTGGTCAGGACATTGGACTCTGAATCCAGTAACCCGAGTTCAAATCTCGGTGGGACCTTTTCTTTTTCATAATTTTCCCATTAGGCACAACAACATCTCTAAATTCAACATATCATTATTATAAAACTCTTCATTAATTCTTAAAGTATTCATTTAGGAATTAATAATGGGGTAGACGTTTTCAATAGTTGAAATCCTATAATTGAGAAAGTTATTGAATGGAATGTACTAGAGAAGTATGGCAAGCATGGCATATCATTGAGAAATAGCAATCCATATATCTAAGCATTTCGTACAATTAATTTGTAATGTGAAATGAGCTAAACAGCTAGTAATACAATACAAACTACACTACCAACCATTAATCGGTCCCCACAACCAAACATTAATCGGTCCCGGTCAGGATGTTGCACTCTCCATCTACTAAACTGAACACAAATCTCATCGAAACTAAACATTTTTCTCCTCTTTCTTGTCTTTAGGCACTCATACAAAAATGGAAAAAGAATCTCCTAATTCTACATATGTCCTAGAGCTCTTAATTAAGTCTTAAATTTTCATTTCAGGAACCAATAAGGGGGACATTTTCAATAATCAAAATCTTTTACTTGAGAAAACAAATAAAAATATATGACCGAAGAAGCACGGTTTATCATTCAGAAACAAAAATTTGTGCCATCAAAGAATTTGTGCCCAACAGACAGTGATGCAATTTAAACAACATCCACCGACCATCATCTGGCTCCATGGTCTAGTGGTCAGGACATTAGACTCTGAATCCAGTAACCCGAGTTCAAATCTTAGTGGGACCTTTTTTTTTTCACAATCTTCCCATTAGGCACAATAACATCTCTAAATTCAACATGTCATCATTATAAAACTCTTCATTAATTCTTAAAGTTTTCATTCAGGAAATAATGAGGCAGACATTTTAGATAGTTGAAAACCTATAATTGAGAATGTTATTAAATGGAATGTACTGGAGAAGTATGGCAAGCATGGCATATCATTGAGAAATAGCAATCCATATATCTAAGCATTTCAGGCAATTAATTTGTAATGTAAAATGAGCTAAACAGCTAGTAATACAATTCAAACTACTCTGCCGAACTTTAATCGGTCCCGGTCAGGATGTTGGACTCTCAATCTAGTAAACTGAATTCAAATCTCATTGAAACTAAACATTTTTCTCCTCTTTCTTGTCATCAGGCATTCACATAGGAAAATGGAACAAGAATCTCCTAATTCTGCATATTTCATAGAGCTCTTTGTTAAGTATTAAATTTTCATTTCAGGAACCAATGATGGGGACATTTTCAATAATCAAAATCTTTTACCGGAGAAAACCAATCAAAGATATGTACCAAAGAAGCATGGCTTATCATTGACAAATAGAAATCTATGCCAACAAAGAATTTGAACTAAACAACTAGTAATCTAATTAAAACAACATCCACTGACCATCATCTGGTCCCATGGTCTAGTGGTGAGGACATTGGACTCTGAATCCAGTAACCCGAGTTCAAATCTCGGTGGGACCTTTTTATTTTCACAATCTTCCCATTAGGCACAACGACATCTTGAAATCCAACATGTCATTGTTATAAAGCTCTTCATTAATTCTTAATGTTTTCATTTAGTAACTAATAATGAGGCAGACATTTTAAATAGTTGAAATCCTATAATTGAGAAAGTTATTGAATGGAATGTACTAGAGAAGGATGGCAAGCATGGCATATCATTGAGAAATAGCAATCCATATATCTAAGCATTTCTTGCAATTAATTTGTGATGTGAAATGAGCTAAACAGCTAGTAATACAATTCAAACTACTCTACCAAACATGAACTGGTCCTGCTCAGGATGTTGGACTCTCAATCTTGTAAACTGAACTCAACTAAACTTAACATTTTTCTCCTCTTTCTTGTCATCATGCATTCACATACTGAAATGGAACAAGAATCTCCTAATTCTACATATATCATAGAGCACAATTACGTCTTAAATTTTCGTTTCAGGAACCAGTGAGGGGGACATTCTCAACACTCAAAATCTTTTGCTTAAGAAAACCAATAAAAGGTATGTACTGAAGAAGCATGGCTTATCATTGAGAAATAGAAATCCGTGCCATCAAAGAATTCAAGCTAAACAGCCAGTAATACAATGAAAATAACATCCACCAACCATTCCCATGGTCTAGTGGTCAGGACATTGGACTCTGAATCCAATAACCAAGTTCAAATCTCAATGGGACCTTTTCTTTTTCACAACCTTCCCATTAGGCACGACAACATCTCTTAATTCAACATGTCATTATTGTAAAAGCTCTTCATTAATTCTTAAAAGCTCTTCATTAATTCTTAAAGTTTTCATTTAAGAACTAATAATGAGGTAGACATTTTAAATAGTTAAAATCCTATAATTGAGAAAATTATTGAGTGAAATGTACTAGAGAAGTATGGCAAGCATGGCATATCATTGAGAAATAACAATCCATATATCTAAGCATTTCTTGCAATTAGTTTGTAATGTGAGATAAGCTAAACAGCTAGTAAGACAATACAAACTACAATAGCAAACATAAATTGGTCCCCACTACCAAACATTTATTGGTCCCGATCGGGATGTTGCACTCTCAATCTAGTAAACCAAACTCAGTTCTCATCGAAACTAAACATTTTTCTCCTCTTTCTTGTCATTAGGCACTCACATATAGAAATGGAAAAAAGAATCTCCTAATTCTACATAAGTCATAGAGCTCTTAATTAAGTCTTAAATTTTCATTTCAGGAACCAATGAGGGGGACATTTTCAATAATCAAAATTTTTTACTTGAGAAAACCAATAAAAGGTATGTATTGAAGAAGCATGGTTTATCATTGAGAAATAGAAATTGTGCCATCAAAGAATTTGTGCTAAACAGCCAGTGATACAATTTAAACAACATCCACCGACCATCATCCGGTCCCATGGTCTAGTGGTCAGGACATTGGACCCTAAAACATGAATCCACTAACCCGAGTTCAAATCTCGGAGGGACCTTTTCTTTTTCACAATCTTCCCAGCAGGCACAACAACATCTCTAAATTCAACATGTCATTGTTACAAAGCTCTACATTAATTCTTAAGTTTTCATTTAGGAACTAATAATGAGGGAGACATTTTAAATAGTTAAAATCATTTAATTGAGAAAGTTATTGAATGGAATGTACTAGAGAAGTATGGCAAGCATGGCATATAATTGAGAAATAGCAATCCATATCTCTAAGCATTTCTTGCAATTAATTTGTAATGTGAAATAAGCTAAACAGCTAGTAATACAAATCAAACTACACTACCGAACATTAATCAGTCCCGGTCAGGATGTTGGACTCTCAATCTAGTAAACTGAACTCAATTCTCATTGAAACTAAACATTTTTCACCTCTTTCTCATCATTAGGCATTCACATACGGAAATGGAACAAGAATGTCCTAATTCTGCATATATCATGGAGAACTTCATTCAGCCTTAAATTTTCAATTTCAGAAACTAATGAGAGGGACATTTTCAATAATCAAAATCTTTTACTTGAGAAAACCAATAAAAGGTATATATCGAAGAAGCATGGCTTATCATTGAGAAATAGCAATCTATGCCATCAAAGAATTTGTGCTAAACAGCCAGAAATAAAATTAAAACAACATCCATCAACCATCATCTGGTCCCATGGTCTAGCGGTCAAGAGATTGGACTTCGAATCCACTAACCCGAGTTCAAATCTTGGTGGGACCTTAATTTTTCTTTCCACTTTCTTCCCATCATGCACAATGACATCTCCATGTTCAACAAATATCATTATTTTAAAGCTCTTCATTAATTCTTAAAAGTTTTCATTTTAAGGAACCAATAATGAGGTCGACATAAACAGTTGAAATCTCTAAATCAAGAAAATTAATGAATGGTATGTACTAAAGATGAATAGCATATCATCGAGAAATAGTAATCCACATCATCGAAGGATTTCTAGCAACTAATTTGTAATGTGAAAGGAGCTAAACAAAAAGGGATACAATTAAAACTACAATGCCAAACATTAAATGCTCCCATAGTCTAGAGATCAAGACATTGGACTCAAAATCTAGCAACCTGAATGGAAATCTCAGTGGAACATAATTTAACATTTTTCTCCTCTTTCTCAACGTTAGGCATTCAACCTCCAAAATTGGAACAAAGATCTCCTAATTCCACATCATTGTTATGAAGCTCTTCAATAAGTCTTAAATTTTCATTTTAGGAACCAATGAGGGAGGCATTTTCAATAGGCAAAATCTTTTAATTTAGAACTTACAACACAATAATACACTGAAGAAGCATGGCACATCATTTAGGAATGGCAATTTGTGCCATCAAAGGATTTCTTACAACTCATAATTTTAAATAAGCTACACCACCCGCCATCAATGGGTCCCATGGTCTAGTGGTCAGGACATTGGACTCTGAATCCAGTAACCCGAGTTCAAATCTCGGTGGGACCTTAAGATTTCACAATTTTTTCTCTTTTGTTTAAATTGGCTTTCAACCTACAAAATTCGAACAAGGATATTAAATTTTGTGAAACAACTATCACCTCCAAAAGGTCAAACAAGTGAAGGGAAGTGTTTGTATTACTTTATATCACAACAGAGAATAACAATAACAACAAATCGAGACTTATTCCCAAAATTTAGGATCAGCCATTTGAGAGACAAATTTATATAAGATAGAAAAAAGAGAAAAACAAGAATAAAATATATATAGAGAGAAAAATAAATAAAAAGGAAAAGAAAATAAAGAAAAATAAGAGAAAAATAAAATAAAAATAAATAAAAGTTAATAGATAAATATCATAAATATATTGATTTAATTTGTACGGATTCTATTACGTCATCCATTCCTATCTAAAACCATTTTCTCTTCTAAACACTTAACCTCTATGTCTTTACGGATAACTTGCATCCAAGTTTTCAATGGTTTGCCTCTACGTTTTACTAGATCTCCTATAATTAAACTTTTTATTCTCCTAACTAGTGCATCTTTAGGTCTTCTTTGCACATGCCTGAACCACCTCAAACGACACTCTCGCATCTTATCTACAATTGAACTAACTCCCAACTTGTTACGAATCTCTTCATTTCTAATTTTATCTTTTCTAATTTTTCCACACATCCACCTAAACATTCTCATTTCTACTACAACCATCTTTTGTTCTTATTGTTGTTTAATAGCCCAACACTCAATACCATACAATAGTGTAGGTCTAACCGTGGTTCTATAGAACTTTCTCTTCAAGTGTAATGGTATCGTCCGATCACAAAGAACTAAATTGAATTAACTCCCAACTTATTACGAATCTCTTCATTTCTAATTTTATCTTTTCTAGTTTTTCCACACATCCACCTAAACATTCTCATTTCTGTTACAACCATCTTTTGTTCTTATTGTTGTTTAATAGCCCAACACTCAGTACTATATAATAGTGTAGGTCTAACCGTGGTTCTATAGAACTTTCCCTTCAGATGTAATGGTATCATCCAATCACAAAGAACTCCGAATGTCTTTCTCCATTTCATCCGACCCGATTAAATCCTATAATTCACATCTCCATCTATATTGCCATCATTTTGAATAATAGAGTTTAAATATCTAAATCGGTCATTTTTGGGGATATTAATTATTAATTATATTTTGGCAAACAAGCATGATTATTATGCACAACTTTGGCATTATGAGCGCTACGAAATGTTACTTTTCTCTTTTGTTATTTTTGGTAGAGGATATTACTTATTAATTAAACATGTCATTATTACAAAGCTCTCTATTTAGTCTCCAAGTTTTCATTCCAGTAACCTATGTGCCTTAGAAGACAATGCTTCAATTACGCTAATTAAATAATAAACCATAAAAAGTCCATTGAAATACAAGGAGGCCAGCATGGGCTGCAATAGACCACAATAGGCAATCACAGAATTCATTTAATTCTTTTCTATTGTGACAGGGATGAATGATGGATTCCGTTACATAATGCCTGTTGTAGAACCAATATAGTTGCACATGCAGCCAAATTGCAACTAAAACAACTCTGATTATTGCTCACCAATGAAAAGTTCATTCTTTTTTTCTGATTGATTATACTGTAGCATCTTTGCTCAGTAGACATCAAACGTTACCAATATTTTTAGGCCACTAATTAAATTTCTAAAATCTCAATGCCTCCATCTCTTGTTTTTTCCATTTTCAAAACTAAAGTGCATAATCGACCTTCTCACATATTTCTCCTATGATTTCCATCAACCAAGAGAAAACTCCAAAATTTTGTGATACAGGCAACTATTTTTGGTTGTAAATTGCTGCTCAAAATATAACTACCCCTTGTAAACAAATCCAGAATTATCAATGCAGAAAAATGAGGAATTTAAATCACCTTAGTCGTTTAAATCGACCAAAAGACTAGCATTCTTTGCCTGGTTCTCAGCCGAGCTGCACAGGGCATGGGGTGGAGCAGGCTGGGTTGGAGAACTTGTACTGCTACGACTTGATTGTCCATTTGGGGCTTGTGCCCTCACTTGCTGATTCAAGTACATCTCCATGGGAGTTGAACACAATCTTATCTTTTTTCTGCTTTTGAACCTTCCCATATAGAAATTTAAAATTTTAAACAACTGAAAACAGAAAATAAGAGGGAATTTTAATGCACAGAGAGAAGTCTAGTCACACATGCAGTAATGAGAATTGTAGCATCAAGAATGGTTAAAATTTTATTCATTTTCAATACCTGTCTTTTCGCTTTTCAAGATATCTTTGCAACAAAACTTGCCTGCTTGTCTGACCCTCTACATCTTAAGAAAGACAACCAAAAATCCAATTAATAAATTAGCTTGTTGCGACTAATTAAAAAGTGAGCTTCATATGTTGGTTCTAATCCTTAATTTGTCAGTAATATGGCAGTGCATAGGGTACAACTCAACCACAAGTGAAGGTTATACCAGGTTTCTGTTTGATTTGTCTAATTTGCAAAGATTTCCCTTAGTTTCAAGAGTCGGAGACTAAAAAATATATAGTTCAAAATGCTCCGTGAAAGATATGAATGTGTGTGCATGTGTGTAAGAGTTCCCAGGGAGCTAACAGTTATGATTTTTTATTGTCTCATTTCCTTGTCTTGCAAATCAATATGGACAAAAGTTAATATAAATACTGTAATGTGTAGATAGTAAACATGCAAAAGGAGAAGCTGATGGCTTTTTAGGACAGATGGAGGTAGTGTGGTAGCTGGTGGCAGGCTAATGGCATTAGTCACCAGATGACAATGTCTGCAGTAGAAACAATTTCCATTTTTCACAATGCAGGAACCGGTTTTAAATGGACTGGATGGTAAGCAAGGCCATGCCACCAAGCTTTGAATTTGGCTCTTGATAGAATGCAATTAACTTTTAACTTTTGCTTCATTTGGGAAGGTAAGTTCCATCAGATATGATAAAAGTTGCTTCATATTGAAATTCTTCTGGAAAGGTAAGAATCCATTTACTGTAAAGAGTTTCTTTCCTATCATCCTAAATTGACTATGATAAAGATCTGCTCAGATGACCAATACATTTCTTCGCTGGTCAGTTGTAAGAATGACCAAGCACATGGCTCATAAAGTTTAAAGTTGCACTCTTTGATTGGGAGGCTTTCTGATGAAAGAAATTAAGAACCAGAAAGGGGATAACTTCAGCTAATCGATGTTGTTGGTGCAAATGTGAAGTCAAGACATTTAAAATACTTTTATAGTATTCCACAAGCTATGGTCAAATCAAATGCTGAGATACAGCAGTGTTACTGGAGCCTCAGGTTTTCTAAATAAAGATAGCCAAGTTTGCGATCTTCCTGGCGGTTTTGCTTAATCCTCCAAAGGAAAATAAGTAAAGATAAGTTTGAAAGAAAAAGGAAATTTTCATACCAATTCAAGTAACAGGCTTAAAATGCTTAATATCTTAATGAATTCCTGGTTTTGGTTTATTATAATGGACTTTTGATTTTGCATGTTCTTTCCTACACTTGGCTTTTCTAGATTTAAATTGCAATCACTTGGAGTTTCTTAAGGCTGGTTTTTCATTCGCTTATGTGTACGGGAAAAATAATATACCACCGCTTTCTGTTCTACAGTGACATTATCATAACACAGGTTCCTACTTCGAAACCACAAAGAAATATCGGTATTCCTGGCCCAGATTTTAATGCAAATAAAGACACACCGCAGATATACAACCATGGCACAACCACTCACCGGTTTCCTGAGCAACATTTCCTTCCTCCTTATACTGATGGCAATAGTCGACCACTTTATCTGCAAAAGCCATATTAAAAACCTTGGATCCAACCAAAAAAAAAGGAAAAAAATCCCTTTTTACATCCAATTGAGCAAGTTTTCCAATAGTTCAGCATTACAGGAAGAACTTCAGTACTTGTGCGTAACAAAATCTGAGATAATTCATTACATACATGCATGTGCATAATAAACAATATTGGTCTTGTTTTTAGTACTTCAGGAAAAAAAAAGAACTAAAAAAATAAAGATACAACTTAAGAAAAAGAGGTGGAAGTGGTGAAGGACCAATCTTGCATTTGTGCTTCCGTAAGTAATCATCGATAAGATGCATACATCGCCAGTTCTCCAGAAAAGAAAATTATTTCAGCAGTTTATCTTAAAAGTAATTCTCCATGCATTGAAGAATCAGAGACAAGGTTCCACAGCACAATTCACAATTTTTGCCCCCCCAATACATATATACACAACTGTAATTTGGACCTACGTCTTCACTTTCCAAACGCATTCCTGTTACCCTTTTATGTGGCTAAAACAGCACCTCTAAAATAAAACTTGGATAAAAAATTGAAAGGAAGGGTTAGTAAAAACATTACCTCCTTGGCCAGTTGGTGATATAGTTGCATAAGGAGATAAAGAACCACTTTTAGGACTTGCAGATTGTAATGGACATGGAATCGGCCGAAGTGAAGCACTTCCACCAGACATATCATCCTGAGATAATAGAACAGGGTTTGCCGCAAGATGCATGATTGCACATGCCTGCAAACCCATTTAAAACTACTTAATGGCTAACATGCAACAAGGTTTATAACTATGTATCAAAAATAAACACGGAGCTTCTTACCTTATCAACTGGAACTCCATCGTAGACATTCACCTTGCCACAATAGAATATCGTCATTTGACCAGGTGACACATTCGTCGCACCCGCATTTCTGTGACGTTTTTCGGTATTCGAGTCAGTACTTTGATTGAACCAGGAATTTGGCCCAACTTTGAAATTTTTTTGCACTTCTCGTAAGCCACATCATTGTATATTAAACTGATAAAAATATTAAAGTACCATGGTCTTTCCAGGGAAAATTCTACTTGCTTTCAGTCTTTTCAGCAGATACTACATAGTTTGTCATGGGAAACTATAGACTAGATGAACCCAGACTTAGGTGCCTAATCCACTCCACAACCGAGCCATGATGCCATGACTAGAATTTTAAATGATCGATTGCCAGTTGATGGAGAAAAAAGCTAATCTCAACTCCAGCCAGGCAGCAGTCCATAATTAAAATTTTACTAGCAATTGACCATCAATAAGAATAACTTTAGGAGTTTTATCATTAAAAGGTAACAAAAATGAAACCTAGTGAACAGTGTTAACAAATAACTATCTCTCACCCACAATTCTTGCTAAATTAATTATCATTCTGATTGGGGATACCCAATCATCAAATATCCCCAAATGAATTGATGTTAAAACTAAACTAAGTATTCTCATGAACAAACAGATAGAAAACTCACAAACAAGATCTTCTATGAATATCTGAATTATTGCATTAAACCAAAGGATTGTTAGGGTTTATCCAGGAATTTGCTTTGGATATGCACCATTCTTTTGTCTGGCTCTAGATAAACAACAAACTGACCACCCATACGGTCCGTTTTAAGAAATAATGATTTCATGGTTGTGTTACAAACACATTGGGAGGAAACATAACATGATTATATCATCTTCTAAATACCATCTCTTCCTCAAATAGTTGCCTTCAGATTGCTTATCTCCTTTTGCTTTCTATTGACATGTATAAATTTGAACAAAAGCATATGATTGTAACTTTTAATGTTGAACGTCCGAACAAGCATTATGCTTGGCATCAACAACTCAATTGTACATAAAGATCAACCTTGTAAACTAAAGTGAGTCTGAAGAAATAACAGGCCTGTTACTTCTGGTATTTTCACATGTGGTATTGTTAAAACTATTTTCTTTAAAAAAAATTCTAAGCCCAGCTCGCTGTATGTATTCATGATATGTAATGCTGTCCTAAGATGTCGGGGGCCATGCAACCTGATAACAAGGCCCATCTAACATTGAATTTCAAATATTACATTTTCCCGAAGATAAGCTACCTTGTCTGTCTTTTGCTTCACCTAGACCTTTACGGTGTTTTATCATCTTACTCATAGCCAAAAGATCAGCTATGCTTGAGATTGGGAAAAAAATAAAAATAGCATGGTACGGTTCAGTCAGCCTGGCTGGCTTAGGGAATGAGAGGTAAGGTTGCAGGAAAGCCTCATAATTTAGGTTAGATCATGAAGTGAAATCTAGCTGACAAGATGGAGGAAATAATAAAGATGATGTCACCCTTGACCCCAGCTATTTCAACTCCATGTATAGACTCTTCCATCATACAGATGTCAAATGTTACAATCATACTCACACTTGGCAACCGTCCCTTGATTCGTGGAACAATTTTTATTCAGTACTCCGATTTTGGCCTTCATTTTTCCTTGATGAATTCCTCATCTACAAGTACAAGGCAGATTATGGCAAGTGCTCCCTTACATGGTAGTTGGAGGCTGTTCGCCTTTACATTAAAAATGTAATAATAAAAGGAGCTTCATAATTATGTCATTTTAAAGGAAATTTAAAAATCAACCTGAGTACCTCAGTGATTGCACTGCTTGAGCACATTATCTGTGGCATTTATATTCCTATAGCCTCTCAAGCCCATAAGGGAAGATGAGGATAATTAACCAGAATCATTCTCAAGGCTAATCTATCCTATAAGTGCAGTTTGTTTGTAATTTATTAGTGTTGAGAATCATCTCAATTATCATTTAAGAAATTGTGTGTTTACAAAATAAATCACCACTACGGCATTCCACAAAGTAAGTTAGTTAAGGTTGTAGAACAATCAAAGAGGCTTGAAAATTGACTTGATTGTGGCTCATTATAACCTCATTTGAGCTTGGACTCATAACAACAAATGAGCTGAGCTTGAACATTATAATATTTGAGTTAAACTAGTCATGTTCAAATAGAGCAAGCTACTTGGACTAGACTTAGAGCATCACTGATAAAAAGCTTTCTCAAGCTCAATTTGTATGAAAAACAAGTTGAGCTCAAGCCCAATATGCGTTGTACAGAGCCGAACTCAAGTAACCTACTAATCTACCCAAATAGGTTTGTTTTCATCCATGAAGCGACATCAAGCTACTTTTGTCCTCCACCGTAGATAATAACTAAAATTTCGACCTTTGCCCCAACATGGCATTCAAACCATCATCCTACCATAATATATTTGAATTCGCGCACTAAATTATGTCATTAAACAATCTCATTCACACATACCAAGTTATCTACCACTACAATTTAGTATCAATTAGGTCTTAATCCTATCCATTAGTAACACCACCCAAAAAAAAACCCAAGATGATAACCATCCTCAAAATCCAATAAAAGACCACAACCTCTCCAAGAAATCATGTGAATAACCTTTCTTTCTAATGTACCAAAAATAACCAACCAATTCAAATATATACATTTGCCAGTAACAAATAAACCACCGATAAACTATATTTATAAATTAAAAAAAAAAAAAAACCTTAAATCCTACAATGTACCAAAACTAACCAACCAAATTCATCATCAAAATTCCTAACAACCAATCTGATAAAACAAAATCATACACCGTTTTCATAGATCAAGAACGCAAACCTCGGCGAATGTGGTCTCCTGTCGACCTCCGTGGGAACCCCCATCCCCGGAGGATCTCTCCGCCGGTACGGCACCGGTTCCTCGGCAGAAACCGAAACCGAAACTGAGATCTGCTGCGCCGCATCCGCACTCACTTCTTTCACCGATTCTGTCGAAAGCGACACCGAATTTCCCTACAGAAAAAAATTCCGCGCATGTTCAGAGCCTTAAATTTAATGGGGGAAAAAGACGAAGGTTTTTGGGTGACACGGACGGGTGGAGAATTAGCCGGTGGAGGAATGACGGCGATCTTGCCGGAATTGGAACAGGTTTCTAGAAGCGATTTTAGACAGAGCACTTGTTGGATCGCCTGTGACTTGTTCCACGATGGACGTCTCATTCCTGTAATGTACGGACACGTGTCAGACATTGATTGAAGAATGGTATTAAGTATGTCCACCATTTTTGGGGTGTGACCGGAAAATATGGAGGAGGTGAGGGAAGTAATAAGAGGAAAAGGACAAGGGCAAAAATGGAAAGAAAGGGAGACCTTTTCCTATGAGATATCTACGGCAGTCTTCCCGAGTGACCTGAGAAATGTCTTCTTCGGTTAGTTCGTTGAGGGGCTTGTCCAGCACTGATCGGACGGTTGTGATTTCTGCGCTCATGTTGTCAGATATTCGCCGGTAATCTCTTTCCCTCTCTCTGCCTAGAAAAGTGTTTCTCTCTCTTGATTTGGTTATTTTTTTTTCTTGAGAGAGAGGAGAGAGAGAGAGAGAGTGGGGAGGGGGTTGGGCGCGGCGTCTCCGCTGCGTTGGGGGGAGGGGGTGCTTTTTAAGAAGCAGCGGTGCACCCTAGGCAGCCACGTAGTTCTCCTTCAGGCTTCGTTTGGGGTAGAAAAATCGGCACAGAAGAAAAGATTTTGAGACAAGAGAAAAGAATTAATTAGGCCAGAAAGCAAATCCATTCAAAAGTAAAAAACTTTCTTCAAAGAAATGGAAAGAAAGATTAATGGCCGGAAGTAAAAATTTTAACATATTAATTCTACTCTTAAAAAATTAGTAAAAAATAATTTATATTATTAAACTTATGTAGATGTAACAATAAGGTAATGATTTTGGTACAAGAAAACACAATCAAGATAATCGAATCGAGAAAGAAAAAATAAATAAAGAGACTCTACCATTTGAATTATTCCTGAAAAACACGATAGGACGTTGTAATCGCTTAAATATAGGATTTAGATTCGAGCGGAATAAAGAAATATGATTTTAAAAAATTAATCCATTAATAGATGTATAGTGTTTGAACGGAATTAATCACGCAAAATCTTAACACGGGTAAATAAAAATCAAAAAAATAAATGTATACTTGTATATCCTATAAATGATATAAAATATTACACAAATGATATACATCTCAATAAAATAAAAGAAAAATATTCAATCATCTAACTCTTCATCAATTATCAACAAATTAATTTTTATAAAATTGTAAAAATCACATACTAAATTTCATATTATTTCACTTTGGATAAGATTTTTTGATTTAAAAACTAAAATGACGTAAAGGTAAAAATAGTATGCTTTCGGATATTTTTTCTTATTTTTTTAACTCCCATTAAAAAAATTTATTTTATTTCTGTTTTTTCTTAACTCTCAAGTAAAATGTTACGGCCTTTCTCTACTTTTTTTTTTTTTTTTTTTTCTCTCGGACCTCATCCTTTCTTTTCCATTTTTATTTTTCCCTGGATTCCAAACTATCCCTTTGTTACCCTCTCTCCCCCTCCGAATACTCTGCCCTTGTTTGTTGCCTTTAATTACGATCTTGCCACTTAACGAGAGTCACGATGGCTGCCTCGACACACTTGATTACATAACTCACAAAATATAAATAAATCATTTATAATATGCACGAAACTATAAATTATATATTTTTGTTATAACAAAAATATAAATATGGAAGAAACTACACAAAATAATCTCTCTCCTCTCTCTCTCTCTCTCTCTTTCTCTCTCTCTCTCTCTCTCTCAGGATTAGGAGCAACGCAGCATCATTGAGCACCTTTACACAAAGTGTTTTGTCATTTGCACTAGATTCCACATGCACATGAAAGGAAAACAAGGTTTAAATCAGATTAGCCCATCTTTGTTTGCAAAGGACATGATCAAATTTCACAATAACCTCGCTGCAGTTTGCACCAAATAATTATATTAAAGTAACATTTAATTAGTTTAGTTATAGGATACTTATATTATGTAAATAAAATATTGAATTCGAATTTTATATATGAAAAAAATAAGTATCAGAAAGATTGTCTCTCGAGGGGATCAACCCGAATTCAATTAAATTTAATCGAAATTAAAATGATTATCAAATACTAATGATTTAAAAAAATCTCTCTCCTCCTCACACACAAGTACGCCCACGGTGATGCCTAAAATTATTTATACAGACTTGTTAAAAAAATGATTTTAATCTTAAATTGTTTTAATATATCAATAAACCGAAAATGAAAATGTGAAATTGAAACAACATGGCAATATAAATGGCGATTTATCAAAGCTACTAAATATGCCACATGAATTTATTATTTAGGTTATTGAATATTGCTTTCCAAACAACTTTTCTCATTTCAATTCACAATGGGAAGGCGACGAAGATGATTGTATCTACTCGCCTTGTCCTTCAAATATGATGTTCTCTGTTAGGATCACATGTCAATAGCACATCTCTGATGGGACTTTGCTTATACAAGGGGAAACACCTTGAAAATGCCATTTCCATCGTTTCCAAACTCGGAACTTCAACTTCACCCTCCTATTTTCATTACTTTTTTTTTTTTAATCCAAATCATATTTCAATTATCATGATTTAAATATTTATAAAATTTCTATTTAAAAGGTAATTTATTTAATATAATTTTTTTATTTTTAAATTTTAAACTCAAATAGAGATAGACTCAAAACCGAAAGATAGAGATGTAAACAATTTATAAGATTTTTATTTAAATAACAAACATGAACAAAGATGTAAAATTATATTTAAATGGATGCATAATATATATGAGTTACAAACACTAATTGAATTTAAAAAAAAATTGAGGGGGTGTAGTTGTCTACCTTGCCCTATATCGATCTATTCCTGAATTTAAAAATTGATTAAAAAATCTAATATTTTATCTCATTAACCTGATTTTTTGTTAGTTAGACTCCTATTCTCATAATCATTCACTAACCCTTGTACATTTTCAGGATTTTTAATTATTTTCTTTTAAAAGAATGAACTTTAATTCATCGCATTATTTTATACAACGACAAGTCAACGTGAGATTTTAATATCACTAACTAATTTCAAATATAATTGAATATTTTTTTTATTGTACAAGAATTTAAATTTGAAATCACCAGGTTGGAGAGCGGAGTTTGTACTACTAGATTATCCCCTTGAGGACAAATATAATTGAGTCTGACAGAACATATTTTGATATTAATGTGATTCTTACACTATGTTAGAAGAAAATTTGATTTTCACTTAAAAGCAAAGTAGTAAGGTGGAGCATTCTCATATTTTATATCACACCTCAAGTATAGAGTTAGTCAATATTAGATTTTAAAATAAAAGTCTAAAATTTATTCAATTATCATTCAATAAGAGGTCAGTAGTAGGTCTGGAACTATTCAATGATATCAAATTTTCTATACAACCATTAAATAAACCACAGACATTATACAACAGGCACTTGGTTTGTGCTCAGGAATTGTCATTATCTCTATTTTTGAGACCCAGTAGTGAGTCAAGGCCAACGTGGTCGAACGGTCCATGGATTCTATTTTTGCCAAAATGTCTCTATGGGCCCGAATTCAAGAAACATCTATGGCCCATTATACTAGGCCCAAGTAGGATTGCATGGTTTGTCCTTTCTTTCCTTTTTTTTTTTTTTTCCAGAAAATTTAAATTCGAGAAGATCTTGGCTACCAGTAAAATTATAATTCATTACCTTGTCCTTTCTTTTTTTGGTGTTTTTTTTTTCCTGTCTCTCAAAATAATTTGCATAAAAACAGAGATCATATCCATACTTTTAAGAATTTTAATAGGTGTGGTTAAGCATTTGAATTATTTTCAAACATCTATGTATTCTCATTAAGAAACTTCTCTTTGTTTTTCTTTTTAAGAAAAGAAAGATTTCATTAAGAAAAAAATTGAAGACATGATTTGTGAATAAAATATACGTATATAGTTAAAGTAAAAAATATATATATATCAGTGCAGCCTTCACTCTCTTTCCCACTTTATCATCTTTATAGAATATATAGCGCTTTTTTGTGCATAGAAAATATTAAAAAAATAATATCAAACGCTTATAATTTATTAATATGAAATATATAAAAATATATAAGATGACAACATATTGTACGTCAAGAGTTAAATAGAAGTATGTAGAGAAGGAAGTAAGTATGGTCCCTTTCTTTTTTTTTTTATAAATTAATTGATATTAAGAATTATATTTTAATTAATTTGATTCGAATATTATCATGTTTAATTTAATATTATCTTTTATATCTTTAATTTTTAAATTTAAAATTTAATTAAAAAATTTAATATTTTTATTTATAGGATTGATTATTCGTTGATTTCTTTTTTTTTATTTCATTTAATTTAATTATACAATGTGCATTTTACCCACCCCGATACGAAATTATTATAGCAGTGAGGTATTCTCCATGCTTGTTAATTGTCACTGTTGTTGTTCACCATTGTTGGCGTGTTGGTCCCACAATAACACCTCGTATACTCTGTCTCTCTCATCAGTGGAGTCTTTGGGACTCGAGACCCGGAGAGAGAGAGAATGCAATCTCAATCATAGCGGGCCTCACCGATGTCCGATTGGTTCAGTTGCAAGAAGGTTGAGATTTTTTAAATTATGATCGGATTTGATTGGGTACGAAAATAAAAAAAATAATGAAAAAAGATTATTCCAAAAACGAATTGATTCATATTAATCAAAATAAATTTTTAAATATCGGACGGTAATAAAATCAAGAAAAAAAAAAATAATGGCGGCCCTCTCTCTTTCTCTCTCATGGAGATGTTTGTCCCGTACGAGACAGCACACCCGTTCTGTTTCTTCCCCACACGTACGCAACCACACGGGTGGTTATTACCTTTACCGTCTTTTTTTTTTTTTACTCCATCTCTCTCTTTCTGCTACAGCCATTGTCCACCTGTTCCAACCCCCTAATTTTGGTAATATTATTTTTTAGTCCCCCATCTCACATGAAATATTAACTTTTTTAATTTAAATTCAAATTTTAAAAATAAAAAAAATACCAAAAGAATTAACCTTTAATTGAATTTCATAACTATTTGAATTGAATTAGTTAAATTTATAAATATAAGTGTTTAATTATAATCATGTTTTTTTTTTGTGAAAAGTTTAATTATAATAATAACAAACTAAATTTTAATCTCAAAATTTTAGGTCGGTTTATATTTATTTCTCATTTTAATTTTGACATAGATCTTATACTAACTATCAATCAATCGTAACTCTCTTTTTTTTTTTGATTTTGAATCCGACTATCACAAAGTTAAATACCGATATTTAAGTAAAAAACTAATAATAAAAAAAAACTTCCGATTTATTTGTGGCCTTGGCATTCTCCATTCCTAAAATCCAAATAGATTTATTTTGGCAATAGTTGACGCAAGCTTTACCAAAATTCCTTTTTCAACTTTCTCCCATAATTGAACTCGAAATTTATGTTATGAGAGGACAACATTATATAATTAAAATTATAATTTTAGTGATAAGATTATAATTTTTAAGAGTTAAATAATATTTGAAATTATAATTTTTATATTTTTATAATTTATTTTGTTAACATTTCAAGAGGTAACTGCCACCCACCATTCTCTTCGCCCCTGCAATTATGTATGATTTGCAATATAATTAATTTATCAAAATCTATTCTCTTATAGAAAAAATCAAATTTGATATTTTTATTAAAATATGCTTTTTTCCACATGATACTGTATGGTGCACGATTTTAATAAGCCTCATAAGGTTTTCTTTGATTTAAAATTTTACTGAGCGAGATAAATTTATATTAGTCATATTAGTTCATTCTATTTGGGTAAGTTTGGTTCACAAAAAGGAAGGACAGGCGAGCTGGGAAAGGGGAGGGAGAGATTTATTTTACCCGATGAAAATAAATATATATATTTTTTTATTTTATTTGATAAGAGAGTATGGAAAAAAAAATTGATATTATTTTTTCATATTTGATTAGAGTGAAAAACGGAGGAGGAAAAAAATAAGTATTATTCTCTTTAAATCATATAAAATTAAAAAAAAAAGATAATTTTATCTATAAATTTTAATTACAATCCACAAATGAAAGAATTTTTTTTAACATGAAAGGAGTGCTATTTCACACATCTTTTACTTTTATCCCGCTTTTCGCTCCGATCTAAACAAAAATAATCTTCTGTTTCACTCCATGCTTACTTTTCTTTTTTTGTTTCTTCTATTTTACACTCTAACCAAACTTAATGTCGATATAAGATCGATTATTTAATCTAATTGAATTTTAAATAAGTTAGATTGGTATATGAAAAATAAAAAAGTAGGATATGATCAAGATAATTGAAAATCCGTATTATAGTGTTACTTATGAGTCTTTTCAGCTCACTAAATCTTATATTATACTTTGTATAAATGCAATTAAAAATATTTCAAATTTGAATAATTTTGAACTAATTGTAATAATTTTTTAACTCATTTAAGCTCTCTCAAATTTTTTTAAAAAAAATTAAAAATCTTCTATTTTCCCTAAGAAAGGGAGTTAGGGGCAGTCTAGTGTCCCCATTATTTGATCATCCAAAAAGACTCTTAAAGTTTCAATCACAAATCAGGTGGTGTGGGCCCAATACACCCTACCCTTCTTCTCTCTCTCTCTCTATCTATCTATCTATCAACTCAACAGTGGTCTTTGACTTGGACTCACACGCAACTGCAATTATAGCTTCCCTTCTCCTCTGTCTCCGCTCCCCTATACCCCCGGCTTCGTTCATCTCTTCTCTCTCTCTCTCTCTCTCTCTCTCACGGTTTTAAAACTTTGCTAACCTGCGCCGGCGATGGGCGTTGTGCGCCGCCGCCGAAATTCCTCAACCTCAACCCCGACAAAAACAACATTAGCTTTGGTAGTTTTCCTAGTATTTGCTTCTTCCGCTAAACCACTACTCGGAATAGAAGAAGAAGACTCTGGAACAAGAAGAATAAGTGGTTCGTGGTTGAACCGGGTTGGGGTTGAGAAACAGAAGCGATCGGTCGGACCGGGTTCGTCACCGCCCACGTGTAGATCAAAGTGCGGCAGCTGTGCGCCTTGCATTCCGGTTCACGTCCCCATCCAACAAGGTTTGAGTTTACCTCTCGAGTACTATCCTGAAGCTTGGCGTTGCAAATGTGGTAATAAACTCTTCATGCCATAAAACACTAAATTTCCAAAAAAAAAAAAATTACAAGAAGAAGAAGAGGATATGGCGTGCAATTTTTAGATATTTTATTGGGTTTTGTTTACATTTAATTTTTTTTTATTTAGATGTAATAGACAGACATCGTTGGGAATGTAATTTTTCTAGCTGAGGTTATCGAGAGTGCAATCTCTCCCTCTCTCTCTCTCTCTCTCTCTCTGTGACTCTCTCTCTCTATCTCCTCATGGTGTTTAGTGTTCGGAGGCTCTTTTTTTTGACTTGCATTAATGCAAGTGTGTTATTGGGTGTGGAAAGCTTGAATTAAGGTTTTCTCTTTCTCTATTTGTTTCTTAAAATATGTTATATGATTTTACATTTTTTTTATAAATTGGGGTGTTATTTTATTATTTTCTAAAAAAAAAAAGTCCAAATTTCACTATTTTGAGCTCATGGGCAAAATCATGTAGGGAAACAATCAAGGCAGGTAACCTTCCATTAATTTTATTCTAAGGGTATAAGTGAGTTTCAATTATGTAATTTTAACTTGAGTCTTCACGTAAATCTATTAAATTCACTCTCTTTAAATCATATTTATTGGATTTTATATATGTCGAATATAAAAAATAATGTGTATTTTGAACAAGTTAAGTTTGTCTCCCAAAAATAAAAATAAAAAAATGATTTTAAAAATATGTAAAAGTGAGAAAGCTTGGCATAAATTTTTTTTTTAATTAAAATTTTAAATTCAACTCACGATAATAAAAAAAAAAGTATCGTAAAAGTCAAAATCTCTTAATCAGATTTTAATTAGATTCTACGACTACTTGAATTCGAGTCTTAAAAAGGAAAAACAAATGTTGAAGAGTTGATCTTTTGAAGGGATGTTTGGTAAGAGTATATGGGAGTAAGAAATGAGAATGAAACTAAAAAATAATGTTTGGATTAATAGAACGAAAATGAACGATTTGAATTTATATCTAAAAATCTAAAAATCCAAGTAAATTGATGACTTTTGTTGGAAGCCTGTCTCATTCCCAAGTAACCATTTGCTCTCACACTTATTCAAAATTTTCCATTATTTTCTACTCTTATACTTCCCTTTTTTTAACATTTTAAAAAATTACCCAAAATCTGAATTATTGATTGAACAATATTTTTAGACCATTTAAAAAAAATTAATCAATTCAAAATTTTATAAAATTAGATTTTAAATTCTAATAAGTGAAATCATGATTAATTTTATAACATAGATTTCAATCAAAGTGTCTTTCACTTAAGTTCAAAACTTCATATATATATATATATAATAAACAAGTGAGAAAATATAAAATTTTTGTTATTAAGTTACTTTCCTTTTTTACTATTTTTGATACGGATATAAAATTTATTTGATAAATTCATATAATATTTATTTTTTCAAGTGAAATTAATTTTATATAATATTTTAAAACAATTTATTTTAAATTATTCATAATTTTATTGTATATTGGAATAATAGTAAAATTAAAAAATTGTTAATTGCTATTCTTAAAAAAAATAGTCAACCAAACACTAGTTATAATAATGATACCAATTTTAGTACATTGAACCAAACGGATGAATTAAAATGATTCTGTCTATTTTGAATCCAGAGAATATGATTTCGATTCCGATTTTGATTCTCAAAATTAAACCAAACGAGTTTCATAACTATTTAAATTGAATAATCCAATTCTTTGATAATTTTTGTATGGTGTTCAAATAAAAAAAAATGATTTAACGGTTTCAATTGGCATGGCTTTAGCTTAATTTGGAACATGGTCCAAAACCCTTTCAATTCTATAGCAACTGTGTTTGGTCCAGGCAAGCATAAGTAGTGACAGCCCACGTACCCCCCCCCTCTCTCTCTCTCATGGTAGCCAAGGAGAGCCATGGAGGATTTTCGAGAGAAAGGTATCGGAGAATATAACATATGCACGTGAATGGCAGGTGGGTTTCCATTCTATTTATTAGAATCATCGGAAACCTTAGATACTAGGGAATTAAAAAAAAAAAAAAAGTTAAAAATAGTTAAAATTGGATTCACTTCAAATTAAATGAGTTTATGATAAAATTCTTTAATAGAAACCAGTTCCTGTAAATCACTAGATTTAATAGCTTAAAACGGAGAGGATGAGTCGAATGGAGGAGGAAACATGCAATGCCTAAATATTTGAGCAATAATATTAGAAAGTTTAAATAAATCACAAATTAAATAGTTTAAATTTAATCTAGTAATTTATATTAATTTATCTTAATCAATTCTTAATTAAGATATTTGTCTGTATTTTTTAATATATGTCGATAATTTTATTATGTATTTTTCAAAATATATTAACATATACTTTTACATAAAAATTTTTAAAAACCGAACAATATAATTTTGATATTGACGATCCCACTTTTGACACTTTTTCTCTTCCCTTCCTTTTAAAATATGCAATAGGGATTTAAATAGTTTTGTTCGGTTAATAGGGAAAAACAAAATTTTGAATTATAATTATAAAAAATATTAATTTGATATCGATAATCTCACTTTAACACTTTTTCTCTACCCTTCCTTTCTTTCCCCTCTCCGTCTCGGCCTCTCTTTTCATTCATTTTGTTTTTCCCTATCTCTCTTATTTCTATATCACTGATTTTTTTAATATTTTATTTACTTATCAAATACCAGAATTTTCATTCTTCAATTAACCACCAAAACTATTTTTAAATTTGAAAAAAATTATTATTTATTTCCATGAGAAAGGTACATGCTTTCAATTAAAGTTTTTAATTTTAAAAATATTACGATTGAATTAATTTTTTATTAACATTTTAGATTTTCTACTATGATTTTATAATTCATGTTTATTAGTTAAATAAATATCTTATAAATTTTTTATACCCCCTGTCTCTGGATCTTAGGTCCGCCGCCATGGCCGAGAGTTGGTTTTTCTCGTGGAAAACTTCTTTCTTCCTCACTCTTATTATTTGAATTAAAAAAAAAAAAAAAAGAGATAGATTGGGTCAAGCCCTCATGATAACCTGGAACCCATTTTTAACATTTACTAATCTAATTTATAAAAATTTATATTTTTATAAATTAGAAAGTATTATAGATAAAACACAAATAATGTGGGGGTAAATTGAAGAAGGGGAGACTTGATCTTTTCCTTCTTTTCTACTGTTTCTGCTTTTTACACAATCTCTGTAGAGGGGATACCCACTGCATTTATTACCTCTCTCTCTCTCTCTATCTTTACAGAACAGATTTTACTTTTTCATCTCCTCGTGCCGTACTCTGCACAATACCAATAGAGGACGAATTATGTTTATTATTATTTTTTTGTTTCTTTGTTTTCGCCAAAGTCGAAAACCTATGTTAAATTGCCCTAAATGTCCCTACATTTAGGTCGTGATGCCGACGGCTGTTGGTTCTGAAATGGTAATTGGCCTGGGTCTCTCTCTCTCTCTCTCTCTCTCTCTCTCTCTGTAATTTCTTAGGCTCACTGCTCACGCCATATCTAACTAACATGAATAATATCTACATTAACAAACTTTTATTTTGGCACTTTAATGTGTTCGATTTATAATTAATGTGTTCCATTTTCATTTATATTTTTCGATTTATAATTATTGTAATCGCAGGAGACTTGTAAATGAGACTAAAAAAATATTGACACAAATTTAAAAAAAAAAAATCAGAAAAAGAAAATTTTTTACAGCATTTGGTAAAAGGTCAGAAAAATTGCTTTGGAATAGAATTACAAAAAAAAAAATTATTATTTGTTTTTATTTTAAATGAATAAAAAAAAGAAAATAGGAGTATGCGAAATTTTTTTTTTTTTAATAAAAAATTCCCATTTATTCTCAGAAAAAGGTGCCACTAGGGTTCAACAGCAAAGACAAAGTTGACAACTTTTTACTACTTTTGGTAGGATTTAAAATGATCTTCACAAGATTTGGGTCACAACGTATTTCAAAGTGAGAAAATGTTCAAAAAACACATTAGGGCAGAAAACTTGCTTCAATTTAGCTGAATTTATCTTTATTTAATTTTACTTTATTATACTTTTTAATTTAACTAAAATATTTTTAATAAAAATATAGAATTTTACGAGTGAAAATCATTTTATATAAATTAAAATTATCAATATATTTTTCTTTATTTTTTTATATTAAGAATACTATCTTAATTCTCAAATGAGCCATTGTTACGTGCTTCAACTATACATAAGCTTTCATCATCAGACAAGTAACTCTTTTTTTTTTTTTTTTTTTTTTTTGTAACACAAAGATTTGAATTTAGAATTATCATATTAGGGGACAGGGTTGTAACCATTAGATTATCACCTTATAAACTCGGACAAATAACTCTTTTCTTTGTTCTTCTTACTCGAGAGTAGAATAGCATTGAAATTTTAATTTTTGACTGTAAGTAATAATTTTAAATTAATTTAATAATATTTTGAGCCAAACCTCTTAATCAATAAACGAATACCTCATTTCTACAACAAGATATTGATTTATGCTATAAACAATGAAGCTAAGTTGCATTTTAAAAAAGATGAGAGAGACTGAACAAAAAGACAATCGATTTAATAGATAAAAATATTGAATCTTTTAACCAAGTCTCGAGATTGAAATTTAGGAATGGAAAAACTCCTCTCCAAAATTAGACTTAACAATGCTTGAACCGAATTAAACGGAGTATAATTTCAAAAATCAATTGATTATATTAAAAAGCAAGATGCCGAAAAGTAGAATACTCCAATAAAAAATGATATTTTATCAAATTTAATTATTTGATTATGAATTTTTTTATAATACAATTACAATATATATGTAGTTGTCACATATATATTTAGTACCATTCGGCAGGGTTTTCTTTTAGCTTCTCTTCTCTTATAAGGAGAAATCTTACCAAATAAATTTTTTTTCTTAAAAATAGGTTTTTTTTTAAAAAATAAAAAATTAGTTTTAAAGAAGAATCTCTTTTCTTTTTCTTTTTTTTAATGCTCCAACTTTTTCGAAACCATATGTTTTATTCTATTTATATTCTCACTTGAATGATATAAAATTTCAAATATATTCATATCATAAATGTTATGAATTGGGTGGATTTAAATATGTTTTATAAATTACAAACATATTCATAAAATCCAAATATGTCAATAGATATTTTTTATTCTATTTATATGAGTTGAGTGTTCATAAATATATGACTTATAGTATTTTCAAATTTCTTAATTCTTTATGTTATATAAAATTTTTTATATTTATTAATGTTTAATTTTAATAATTTAAAAAATAATTAATTTATTTTTATTTTATTTATTAGTATTTATACATTTTATTTTTAAAACATAGATTTGTGAATTTTAATTGATCGATAGTGAGAAAAAAAATTATATTTTATATGTATATCATTTATAATAATTTTATTAAAAATAGAATTTATAAAAAATATTTTATCAAATACATTATTCATAAAAGGAGAATAACAACAACAACAAACTGAGATTTAGTCCAAATATTTGGGGTCAGTCATTTGAGAGATAAATTTAACAAAAGATAGAGAAAAAGGAAAAGAAAAAAAATAAAAATAAAAATGAAATAAATAATATATATATATATATAAAAGGAAAAGGAAGGGGAAAAATAAAAATAAATAAATAAATCAATAAATACATATCTAAAATATATTGATCTAATCTATGTAGATTCTTCTACGCTATCCATTTCTATTCAAGACCATTTTCTCTTCTAAACTCTTAACTTCCATGTCTTTACGAATAATTTATATTTAAATTTTTAACGATTTACCTCTACGTCTTACTAGTTCTCTTATATATTTAAGTTATCGGTTTTTCTAATTTTTTTTTAAAAAAATAAATTTTTACTTCTTAAAAAGAAAAAATAAATGGAAAAAAACTCCACCAAACATGGTCGTAATAAATTCGACCTTACCTGTTAGGATACCCGAAGAAGATGTGAAGTTGCATAGATTGAGACTTTTCGCGTAATCCTCCCGTGGTATGTATAGTGACCAGAAAATGCTACCCAAAAAATAAAAAATAGTGACCAGAAAAAGACAATTCTTTTCTTCCTATTGGTGGACCGACAAAGGAAACGTGTGAGGGCCCAACTCAAGTTTTAAGTATTATAACAAAAAAAAAAAAAAAAAAATCAAGTCAACCAAATTCTATGTGATAATCCAATTTAATATCTTTTTTAATTTTTTATTTAATTTAAAATATTTTTTAACCAGATCAAAATTATACGTATTCAAAGATACCAATATTCTATTTTTAAGGATGATAATATATGATTTGATTTATTTTATTATTTTATTAATTTAGTCCATATTTCACCTTCAAATTCATGGTCTGCATAATTGCAACAACAACAACAAAAAAAAAAAATCTAAATTTGAGGGTCTGAATTTAGTTTAAAAATTATTTACAAAATTATGTTGAATCTTCGAAAAGATATGCACTTTATTCAGTATTTTTTAGATTCATCTTAAAAATTGTTATTATAATTCAAATATATTTTTAGTTACACAGAGATAATAAAAATTATAAAAATATATAAATTCATAAAAATTTAAATATTTGATAAAAAATATATTTGAATAAAAATTTTTTTACCGTTCGAATATAAGTGTTCCCATAAGAACGTTATGATTCAAATATAATATTTAACATGAGGAACGTTTTCATAAAAATATGTAAAGGTAATAAATGACTAACCATGTTTCTTCATGAAACAATACATTTATACTTTTCACGGAATACGAATTCCGCTGCAATGAAAGATGGAATTCGCAAAGGCCACGAGAAGGGGTGCCATCAACAAATGTTTTGGGTACATGGAGTGTCATAATTTCCAACTGTCTATTCAACAAGACCTAAAAAGAAGTACATTTTCCTTTCTTTTTTTTTTTTTTTTTTAACACTTCAGGGTCCTTTGTCACATGTTAGATCTTTCGTTTATTTTATTCGAATTTGGCGAGACAGCATGACAGAACATCATGTGTTTAGACATTGATATTTATATATTTCCTTTCATAGAAAAGCTAAACCTCTCCCGAATGGGGTCTAGTCAGTCAGGTTAGCCCATCCCCCACCCCAACCCGAAACCCTCCTTCCCCTCCCTTCAAAATTTTGATTTTCAGAGAGAGAGAGAGAGAGAGAGAGAGAGAGTGATTGATTTGACCAATTTTGTTGGCATTGCCGGCGAACTAGGTTGTACTACACGTAGACCTCAGAAAAGAAGAAACCCCTATTCTATACTTCAATCAAACACCCACACTGCGGACTTAGAATCACTTCTCTACCCTCTTAGGAGTTGTATTTCTATTATTAATTAATTTATAATTATTTTAGAGGGTTCGTTTGATGTCTTCTACTCTTCTCTTACTTTTTCTCAAAAAATTTTACATTAAAAAATATATGATTTTTAAAAAATTATATAACCTTTCTATTAATAAATGTGAAATAATTATAGTATTAAAAAATTATAATATCACATATTAAAAAGTTAAGAAGAAAAGGACAGACAAACAAGTGGGCTAGCCTCACTTGCATTAAATAGCAGAAATTAGCTTGACTTACAGCTTAGTAAGAGGTGAATTTGGTTCCACATCTACAAGCTCATCAAATACAGCACTAGCTTCCCTCCTTTGCCTCATCTTCTTCCATCCTTTCCTCAGGCTTTGGTTCACTTGAAGGAGGTGGCAAAAGTCATGTTACCAGATCAACCAAATCTTGGATACCTTCTCCGAAGCGGCTCTCACACTCCTCTACAATCTGAGAATCATAACAAGGAAGATGTGATCAATTTTTTACTTGTGGTGAAACATATAAGAAATGAACTATACCAGGGGCTCTGACAAAAATGGTCATCTTAAGTGGACTTAGAACCCTGACCAAGGTCGAGATTCAATCCCATTTGCCTCCCCAATGTTCCCCATGGAAATGTTTAGTTTCACTTATAAACCCTAGGGTGGTACCTCTAAAAACAACAAAGCAGAATTCTGCATATGCTGAGAAATTGACTACATTGGTACAGTTTTCAGATGAGGCCTTCATAAGCATAAGGTACATCCTAACCCAACAGCTTGCAGACCACAATTCCCTTCGAAGTTTAGATTAGGAAAGGGTCAGTTTCACACTTATTGACCTTTCGTGACATTTTCCATTACAACTTCTATTAAAGTTATGCAGCAGGGAAAATTACTAAGAGAAAAACATGATGTAAAACTTAATTGTTGCCCCTCTCGAGGCTACCATTCATTCCTAATCCTCTTGTTAATCAGATAATTGTTTGCAGAAGCATATAAACAGTCTTATAATCTGATGAGATCATTAAATTTCTTTCCCGTGGATCTTACCAATTAGGCAAAACAAAGTTCAAATCATATCCTAGTCAACATGAACTAAACATAAAAACTGAGAGACATGTTCAGAATCTAGTAGATAAACAAAACAACCCCATACAGATAAAGGTCACTATTATACAAGGCAGAAACCCAATAAACAGAAGGAAAGGAAAAAAGGGAGAAGAATGAATCCAAAGAAATTACCGGGTCAATCTCAACCATTGAAGATGGCCTAATGTGTATGATATTTAGAATCTCAGCAGGTGCAAGGTTATAGTTATTGCACTTATCAAAAAACTTACGGATGCACTCTCTTGTTTGATTGCAAGAAGCACTCTCAACGAAGGAATCAAAAACCTACACTATCATAGTATAAGTCAACCTATGAAATCACGATCACTTACAACAAAAAGGTTGCTACATGATGACAAGAGCAAAAGAAATCCAACTTTAAATTCTGAATGTGCTATAGAATTCATAACTCGAGTTGGGTCTTTTGTAGCTCCTCTAGATCGTAGAAAATCAAGAACTTCAAAATTGGTAAGGGCTCCATCATTGGATTTTTGTCCGCAAAATGTTCTCTCTTTCAAAATAAAATAATAAACAAACATCCAAAACAGTGAAACAGCAGCAAAAATGGGTAATCAACTTCCAAACAGAAAAAACCTGCGTTTTCATCACCAATGAAGCTATTCAGACAGAGCTGAGGAAATAGTTGTCTGCTTTGAAAAAACACAAGGAAGTCTCAACTCCACATTCACTGGTGTACTTGAGTTCCCGCAACATTTTAACAAAAGAAGTGCCAATTCACATTACATTAAAATAAAACAACCAATCATTAGCTGAAAGAAGAGAATTCAAAATCATCATGTCCATTCTATAAGGAATACAACTTTTTGAAGGAAGATCAAATACAGAAAATCATCAGTGTTCCACCTACAAAAGTTTCAAACAAGGAATGCAACTTTTTGAAGCTCCACCAGCGCAGTCTCACAACTATCTTTTATGGCAACTAGGTCACTATGATCCTTGGAAAGATAAGCCTTGAAAGCAACTACAGTGCTTCCAACAAACCTCATAGGCTCTCTAGACTAGCCATTTTTACACAGGCAATAAGTGGATCTGCCTCTAATGCTTTTTGTCTCATCGTCTAGCATGTCCACATGCTCATACTACTTAGCCACAAAATAACAAGCAGGTTTGCAACACTCCCTAAAGACATCCTCGTGGTTAACTCCTTTAGGAGCACAAGGAGGGAACAAAGGGTTCCTTCTAATTTCACCTTAGCCCAAACCAATGACCGCTTCAGAAACAACACCTGGGTGGAACTATCGGCTAATGGTTTTTGAGTCCAAGGTATAGGGCAAGGCTAGGAAAAAATTGGATTATAGTTTTGGAGTTGCGGCATCGGAAATTGCTTGTGAAAGAAGGGTGCTATGTGTTTGGATGGGGAAACGCATGTAAGATTGGTTGACTGGGAGTGGAAATTCTATGCAAGTGGAAAGCTCTTGGAAGCAGCTGACCCAAAACTTTAAGGAGATTTTGTTTAAAAAGAAATTGAGCGCTTGATGATTGTTGGTCTCTGGTGTGCTCATCCACATCCCCATTCTCGACCTTCCATAGGCCAGGCACTTCACGTGCTCAATTCTGAAACTTAGATCCCTATCCTACCACAGAACATGCCTGCACTAACATCTTTTCTCTATCAATTGAGATGACTTCTATGCTTTCGTTTTCAAGTAAAGATGGAACAGAGTCCTACAATTACTATGATGGGTCTTTGATGCTTTCATCGTCTTCTGCAACTACTTCAACTGCATCATTGTTGAAGACGAGCTAATACAATTGTCAGCGAAATTACTAGCTAGGAGATAAGGATCTTCTTTCTCCAGCAAGTGTTTGTTCTTTTTGGATGTGGTTCCCAAGTTGTGATTTGATCTTATTTCGAGTTGGCTCAAAAATTGTGTTTTCCATGAGTACCTCACATCTGGTGTATTTTCTACAATGTACATTAAACTTTTCAGGAGAAACCTATATTTCATATGATCCACTAACCCTATTATCAATAAGATCCTGTGAACACCATATTTGGAAAAACTAATGATTCACAAGTGAGATAGATATTGCAGGGAATACATAAGAAATGACTCATATATCAAACTGGTCTTGCTAGTATTTTGTCAACACATGCATAGGAGAACCTTCCACCTCATAAAAGTAGAATTGTTCGCTTCAAACGTTGGCCAAGCCGATTTGTAGTACTTTTACGGTATGTTTGACAACCTCACAGGAAAAGAAGGTAAAGGAAAGAAAGGGAAAAAATGGGAAGGGAGGGAAAGGGAAGTAAAACTTAAAACCATGTCTAACAACAAAATATGTAATGGGAAAGGAAGAGAAAGGAAAATAAAAAAAAATAACGTTTGGTTAAATAAAAGAAAGGGAGGGAATATAATCAAAAGTGCACAAATTTATTATTTTATTCTCTTTATTTTTTATTCGAGTTTTAAAATAGAGGGTATAAAAGTAAATTTAGTATTTATAATTTTAAAAGGGAATTCCTCCCATCCAAAACCCACCGATTTGGTGGAATTGAAAATATGAAACCCTACTTTTCCCTCCCCTCCAATTAATTGCTTTGTCAAATTTGGGTGGATTCTTTAAAAACCCTCCCTTTCTCTCCCTTTCTCTCCCTTTCCCACCAAAACCCTCCGTCTAAAATGGACCGTTAAATTAGAATGAAACTCTCTTCCTTGATATTTCCTAAAGCAATGTTCGTCAAATGTTGGAGGGTATTGTCTCCTTCAAAATTTCCAGAAGTCAAATGGAAGCAAAACGAGAAACCAAGGGTCGAAGAAAAGTCCAGTGCATCCTAAGTCAGCTATGGGAAAGTTCTTCCTTCTTTTTGCACAAGAACAAATCATTCACAGGTTCTTTTATGTACATAAGTGTCGAATCACTTTGAAATGGCAGTCCGAAATGAAGGCTGAGATTGATCGATTTGCTCGGGAAAAGAACGAGCTTTCTGAACAGATCCAGGAAGTTGAAAGCCTACTCGAATGGCTTCTTAGAAAAGGATGATGAAATGGCAAAGCTAACTACTGAGAAGAAACTTCTGCAGGATCGT
Organism: Dillenia suffruticosa; assembly: GCA_033439265.1. Lineage (NCBI taxonomy): Eukaryota > Viridiplantae > Streptophyta > Magnoliopsida > Dilleniales > Dilleniaceae > Dillenia > Dillenia suffruticosa. Next base: position 18,358,301 of record JAVTVX010000001.1, read on the forward strand.
TTTCATGATGTTGAGACACATATTGCTCAACTAGAGATGGACTAGAGGTATGAGGAGGGATTACTTATTTATTTATTTTTTATAATGTGACATCCATTCAGTATGCTCTATGCATTGATTATTGTTCAAAGGCCCAACCTTTCGTTTGTTGCATGCTGTAGTCTGATATGGGTCCGTTAGTCTACTCAAATGCTACCAATGATTTAGTAGCTAAGGGGTCTGTTAGAATGGGGAGGGTACTATCACCTAGGTGTTTTTGTCTTTATTTTTTTTCTTTTTCCTATTTCTGTTACAAATGCTCCATTCCATTAAGTTGTAGTTGGGATTGGTTACAACCAATTTGGTTATGGGGCGAGAAGAGGAGATTCTCCGAATCGAATTGGCTCTTGTATTTAATCTAACTGATCTTTCAATGCAAAGGGCAGACATTTCCTTCAAAATCAGCTTTGTGTTCTTACTTTCTGCATACTCTCTGGTTCTTCTGCTGCTTGATCACCATAGCTCGACCCAATAGAAGTCAAGGCCGAGGCCGTCCTCGTGTGGATCCTACCACAGTCCTTGAAACACCCAATTGGCAAAGGCATTCAAACCCTAGATTCGAACTAGGGGTTACTAAATTTACATGGGCATGTGTTAAAGCGTTAGCAAAGATTGACCCAAGTGAAAAGAACCCACAATTTATCGAACATATGGAGCGCAAGATATGAAACCCTAAACATTCCAATGCAACAAGAACAAGAGTCGAAACATCAAACAAACCCACATGTGGGGTTTCAATCACGAAGCCACAACTACCAGAATTAGATGAGCAACAGTAAAAATCAAAATTAGGGTTCAAAGATAATCACCTGATTTTAAGAGAAGCCAAGGAGTTCAGTCGAACATTGTGACGAGTCTAAGGGCGGGATCAAGCTTGAAAGGAATGGACGGGCGTACGCTTAATAGTGAACGCAGAGGACATCTGAAGAGTTTATGCACAAAGCAAAATGTATCTCCATTTCTTTTCAATTTTTTCCCATTTAATCCCAGAAAAAGGTGCCCCTAGGGATCAGCACCAAGGACAAAGTTGACAACTTTCTACTACCTTTTAGCTAGATATTGTTCAAAGGAGCAACTACAATAAAGCCATGGGTAGCAATCCGTGGGATAACCTCTGGTAGGAAGAATTGTATGAAAGGTGTCTGACGGAAAATTGGGAATTCTCCTTTCCGGGATGGCAAAACAATCGAGTTGTTTTGGAGGATGAACATTGGGATGTGAAGAATTGGTGGTGTCAGTCTCAGCTGGTCTTGCATTCCCAAGCTCAAAAACATTTGTACAAGAAGTAGCTGCAGATACCGTGTTTCACGTGAGATCCTCCTAAAGCCTCTTTTTTCCATGTAAATTCCTTTCTCAATAATATGCATGCAAGTTATACGGTCATTTTGTAACCTCATCTTTTGGAACTCAAATTTGTTTATTAGGTGACCTTGTGGAGGCTCCTTTGTACCTGCAGTTGGGCCAGCTGCTGATGACTAGGCTTGGAATGCAGAGCGTGGGCTTATCAACAAATGATTAGTCTAATCGGTAAGGTGCTAATTCTTTCTATTAAATTTTGGATTGAAAATCAGAGTATATAAAAGAATATGTCGAAGAATTTGATAAATTGTATCTGATAACATTCATATTGAATTAATCAGAATATGACTTCGATTCCTTATAAAAAAAAAAGAACTGGGCTTAGTCTTAAAAATGTTCTAAGGAGAGTTTTGCATAAAAATACTAAACTTTGTCACGTGTACCTGTGTAAAAAGGGAATCCAAAAACTATAAATAGGAATCTATCTCAAAGGTAGAAAATTCAACTAAATTTAATCTTGGTGAAAGTGAGGTTAGAATCCCTTAATATTGATAGATTTTTTAATTTAAAAAAATAATTTTTACTTATAAAAACCTATATTGTTACTCTTTAACCTTAGTTACAATTAAAATATAGATAAATTAATATTTTTAAATTAGAAACAAAAATACCATGTTAAAAATGCGTGAATATAACTCTGATACGATATTAAAAATAGAAAACCATAATAATAATATGAAAGTCTAATTTTCCATTATGTCAATAAAGTATAACAATATGTTAGATTTATATATAAAATCTAACGGTACAAATATAAAATTAAATATTATAAATAAAAAATTAAAAAATCAAGTATTTTCAAAATATTTTCAAACATATAATATGTTATTTTCTAAAATATAGAAATGCATATTAAAAACATTTTTTAAAATATAGAAATAATTGATTTGATTTTGATATGTACTATTTTCTAAATATTTTCAAAACAAAGGATATCTTTGTACATATCTCAAACTAAATCCTCCCCCCCCCACGTGTGTGTGTGTGTGTGTGTGTGTGGTATATATCAATAATAATAACCAAACTTTTACTCCACTAAATAAAATCGATTATATGATTCTTCTTACGTCATTATTTTCTATTTTATATCGTATACTCAATTATATGATTATTTTCTTTATATAACAATAATAATTATATTTTTATTTTACTAAATGAAATCAGTAATATGAATATTTTTATATCATTATATTTTTTTTTATCATATTTTCATTTATATACATATAATTCATGCATCATATCATGTATTGCTGCGAGAGATTTCAAATTTTATATTATCAGCAGTATCTCCTCTACAAGTAAATAATATATACAGAGAGAGAGTGAAAATATAAAATATTCTCTCCTCAAAATGTGAGACCATTTTGCATCGAATGTGTGGGTACTGAAATTGACAGATCAGAATTACATCCTCAGCGAGAGAATATATTCCAAATCTCCATTCTTGGCTATCCAATAGCTTCCTTACTCATCACACTATTAATCTCAAAATCTCCCACTCCATTGTTGGAAAAGCGGATTGACATGAGCATCTTCTCTCTCTCTCTCTCTCTCTCTCTCTCTCTCTCTCTCTCTCTCTCTCTCTCTCTCTCTCTCTCTCTCTCTCTCTCTCTCTCTCTCTCTCTCTCTCTCTCTCTCTCTCTCTCTCTCAACTCCACAACATTTCCAACAATCTAGAAAATTAAAACCCTACTTCCAAATTTCCCCTCACAGAACTAATTCTCTCTTTCTCTAGAATGGTGAAATTCGACATTGAAACAGGGAATGGGGAAGCATTGTACCCAAACATGATGGAAAGTCCAGAACTTCGATGGGCTTTCATTCGAAAAGTTTATACAATTTTGTTCGCACAACTTGTTCTAACAGCCGTCGTCGCCGGCCTTACTGTTTTCATCAAACCTTTTGCCAGGTTTATGGCTTCCACCACACTTGGTTTCGCTCTCTACATCATCATCTTTCTTCTTTCCATCACAAGTTAGTATCCTTTTTTTTTTTCCTTTTTGTTCCTTTTCTTTTCCCTCCTTTTCTTAAGGCTTGTTGTTCGTTTGTTTTGTTAATGTTTTCAGGTGTGTTGATGTTGGCTTGTTTCAGGAGTAAACATCCACTGAACATTTTTCTTCTTACGGTTTTTACGGTTTGCGTTGCATTCACAGCTGGTTTTGCTTGTGCTTTTACAAGGGGTATTATTATAATCTCACTCTCTCTCTCTCTATTTTTTTTTTCTAATTTCTAAAACACTTTAAGGATGTTGTTCTTGTAACAGGGGAGATCTTTTTGGAAGCTGCAATCTTAACGGGAACTGTTTCCGTGAGCCTTACTCTCTACACATTTTTGGCAGCAAGGAGAGGCCATGACTTCAACTTTCTAGGGCCCTTCTTGTTTGCAGCACTTTTGGTGCTTATGGTTTTTGGGCTCATACAGGTACTGTCTTATATAACTACTTCTACTTTGTCACTCACTCATTTAAGGGACTATATTTTTGAATCTGCAGATCTTCTTCTCGCTTGGAAAGGTAAGTACGATGATCTATGGAGGTCTTGCAGCACTCATATTTTTCGGCTACATCATTTATGATACCCACAACTTGATCAAGGGCCACGGCTACGATGACTCCCTAGCTTGCATGGAAACGTAATCGGGAAACGAACGGATGCAGGAAAACGGAAGTCTATTGGAATGAAAACGTGTACAACCGACCGGATATAAATAATATAAGGATTTGTATTTAAATATTAATTATTTTATGAAAATAATAGAATACACCTCTTTTATGATACAAATCTAAAATGATCAAATATATAATTATTAATTATAACATAAATAATATAAAAAATAAAAATTATAAATAAATAATTTATTAATTTATTAAATATGAAAAAAATTATAAATATAAAAAATTTAAAGATTTTATATAAATATTAATTAATTTAACATATTTAAATATTTTAAAAGTAAAAAAATATTAGTACAAAAAAATTCCTGCGCATCATAAATCGACTACATTTATACAACGTTTTGCCTTTATGCAGATGCAATCAACCTATTCACGGCTATGCTTACGTTGTTTAGGGCAGGCAAGTAAAACCTCGTTGCACCATTGTTGCCCATAATCATAAACAACCTGTTAATGTAAGTAGTTTAACCTGTAGGATGTAGAGCGTAGGGCATAGGGCGCAGGGTTAAGCGTTTATCAGTGCTTCTGAGAGACAGCCAACTCTTTGCTAATATATTAGAATGGAATCCAATTTGGTGTTGATATATGGAGGGACAAACACTTTAAGATTGTTACTTTTTTCTCCCATTTTCTACTCTTCTACTCTTCTACTCTTCTACTCATATGTGTCCCTCTCATTTTGTTATGATAAAAAAAATCTAAAATTAAATATCATAATGTATATTTTTTGTAAATAATATAATATTATTTAATAAAACTAGAGAGGGTATTAATACTAAATTAGAGTTATAGAGAAATATACTAAAATTCAGAGAATTTAAATTGAATAGTTAAAAAACTGAGGATATGAGATAAACGTTTAGTGATAATCATTAAAATGATGGAAAAATGATTAAGTTATAAGAATAGAATGTATTAAAAAGTGAACTTTTTAAATATTTTGGATTTATCATTCAAAATAATGATAATATAGATAGGGATGTGAATCATAAGATTCAAATGGTTTGGATAAAATGGAGAAATATATCTGGAGTTCTATACGATAGCACGATATCATTATAGTTGAAGATAAAGTTTTATAGAAACATTGTAAAACTTGTATTATTGTATGGTTATAAATGTTAATTAAACAACAACAAAAGTATAAAATGGTTGTAAGTGAAATAAAATGTTCATATGGATGTGTGGTAAAATTAGAAAGAATAGAATTAAAAATGAAGAGATACGTAATAGATTGGGAGTGAATTCAATTGTGGATAGAATGCGAGAGTAAATGATTTAGATATGAGATAAACGTTTAGTGATAATCATGAAAATGATGAAAAAATGATTAAGTTATAAGAATAGAATGTATTAAAAAGTGAACTTTTTAAATATTTTGGATTTATCATTCAAAATAATGATAATATAGATAGAGATGTGAATCATAAGATTCAAATGGTTTGGATAAAATGGAGAAATATATCTAGAATTCTATACGATAGCACGATATCAATATAGTTGAAGATAAAGTTTTATAGAAACACTGTAAAACTTGTATTATTGTATGGTTATAAATGTTAATTAAACAACAACAAAAGTATAAAATGGTTGTAAGTGAAATAAAATGTTCATATGGATATGTGGTAAAATTAAAAAGAATAGAATTAAAAATGAAGAGATACGTAATAGATTGGGAGTGAATTCAATTGTGGATAGAATGCGAGAGTAAATGATTTAAATATGTGTAACGAAAATATACACCGATTAGAAGATGTGAGAGTCTAAATATAGGAGATTTAGTGAAGCGTTAGGGGTAAATCGTTAAAAATATTGATGCAAATTATCTGTAAAGATATAAGTGTCAAATTTTAATTGAGAAGATGACTTTATATAAAAATAAGAGGCGTGGGAGAATCCAAAACAGTTAAATCATCTCTTTTATTATTTTAAATTTTTATGAATAGTTTTTTTATTTCTCTTTTTTATCATTTTTTCAATGTTTTTTTTAGTATTTTTTTTTCAATTTTTTCTTTTATCTTATATTTGTCTCGGATAATTCCAAAATTTGAAAGTAAGATTAATTGTTTATTGTCTTGATCAATCTTAATTATTCAAAAAACACATGGAGAAAGTATGTACCATATATTTATCTCTAGAATTACTGATCTCAATTCACAGGAGCAGGATTTGCCTGGCCTCTATCTGAAGATTTGTAAGTTTTCTTCTAAAAGATTATGCATGTAGGCAGAAGAAAAATAGATAGAACCAACCCAAAAAAAAAAAAGAAATTGTAATTGGACCAAGTTCAATAAGGTGCCACATTACAGGCCTCTTCATTCTTGGTCCATTCACTAGCAGCCTAGCTCCAAAAATAAAAAGACGCAGCAACATTTACTCTATTAAAGTGAGTTTTTATGTTGAAGTCGAACCATCATAGGGTGTCAATATAAACGTACAGTTAATCTAGTGAGATAGAATCCTATATCTCTTAATTAAGTCTTGAGTTTGAAACTTGGGAATAAAAAAAACTATACCAGGAAAATCGTCTCCTAAATAGGGTATCGTAGACGCTTGAATCGAATTAATTAGAATATATATCCAGATACCGGTAGCGATACAAAAAAAAAAAAATTAAAGGATGTCAATTAATGTAATTAGTCAATAGTCTTAGAAGTAGTAGGAAATTTGGGCTTGAATCTTCTCCATAAACCTTAAGGGAAAAGGTTCATCTATATTTGGTAGCAGAATCTTCTCTAAAATAATCAATAATGAATCATTAACTAACCAATAGTCTAAATGTATATTGAGTCACACAATGTTTTCCCTCTTCGCCGAATCATCCTCCAAAAAATTTGCTACAAGCGAAATTCAAATTCTATCATAAGTCCTTTTATTACAAATCTATACAGAGATGGTGAGAGATATAGCCACTTGAGGAAATCTACAATTAAGAGAGATCGTCATTGATGCGAGGTTGGAGTTTCAAATTCGGTTTCTTAAGTAAATTAGTATGCTCTTTCTCTCTCTCCAAATGCCTTACTTGTCTCTGACTTAAACGTCCGAAGAGTAACGCCGGCGATGACCCAACATAGTTCATCCCCTTCTTTTGCAGAGGAGGTTCGAAGCTCATATCTCACTTTAGGCTGCCCAGTGACAAACAAAGTATCAACATATATTAATGGAGTGAGAGAATTGCATTGCATATTTTTTCCGGACATTCTCCGTATGGATCAAAAGATAATGTTGTTGTCAGGCGCCCAAGCCAAAATATAGCAGATTGCAGTTTCGATACACGGAGATTTTTGGGGGATGTTTTGCTTCCTTGGCTATAGGCACCGCCATACTGTTTATAATCTCTTTCTCAAATGATGAGAAAGCACTACAAGGTTGACTAAGAATTTCTTATTTTTGGTCGGTAGAGTCGTGAAAATCGTAAAAATATATTCTTAAACGTCCGAAGAGTAACGCCGGCGATGACCCAACATAGTTCATCCCCTTCTTTTGCAGAGGAGGTTCGAAGCTCATATCTCACTTTAGGCTGCCCAGTGACAAACAAAGTATCAACATATATTAATGGAGTGAGAGAATTGCATTGCATATTTTTTCCGGACATTCTCCGTATGGATCAAAAGATAATGTTGTTGTCAGGCGCCCAAGCCAAAATATAGCAGATTGCAGTTTCGATACACGGAGATTTTTGGGGGATGTTTTGCTTCCTTGGCTATAGGCACCGCCATACTGTTTATAATCTCTTTCTCAAATGATGAGAAAGCACTACAAGGTTGACTAAGAATTTCTTATTTTTGGTCGGTAGAGTCGTGAAAATCGTAAAAATATATTCTTAAACGTCCGAAGAGTAACGCCGGCGATGACCCAACATAGTTCATCCCCTTCTTTTGCAGAGGAGGTTCGAAGCTCATATCTCACTTTAGGCTGCCCAGTGACAAACAAAGTATCAACATATATTAATGGAGTGAGAGAATTGCATTGCATATTTTTTCCGGACATTCTCCGTATGGATCAAAAGATAATGTTGTTGTCAGGCGCCCAAGCCAAAATATAGCAGATTGCAGTTTCGATACACGGAGATTTTTGGGGGATGTTTTGCTTCCTTGGCTATAGGCACCGCCATACTGTTTATAATCTCTTTCTCAAATGATGAGAAAGCACTACAAGGTTGACTAAGAATTTCTTATTTTTGGTCGGTAGAGTCGTGAAAATCGTAAAAATATATTCATTTAAATATTAATACACGGAAAGACACTTTAGCAAAATTTTTTTATCTCTGTAAAGACAAGATTGACTAAGAATAGATAGCCCTTAAATTCAAGATTAACTAAGAATTAAGGATAGTATCTATCGCTTAAATGGAGCAATCAACACACCAAAGAAGTTCAAGAAAACGCGAAATGGGAGCAAATGGCAGTGTCTTACTAGCGTGTTGCTGAGATAGAAACTTGCATGTTATTCTCTTTTTCAAACTCTAACGGCTAGAGTTTTTTATTTTGTTTAGTAGTCTTAGCCTATTTAAAATTTTCAAACTCTTATTGTAAGGAAATCTTGAATTTTTATAAAATATCTTAATCCTAGTTAGGTTTTTGTGTCTGGAAATTCACTTCTTTTTAATTTTTAGATTTTGTGCTAAAAGAATTCTACCACTACTTTTGCACTGTTTCAAAAGGTTGAGATATGAATTTTTCTCTTCATGTAGAGCAATAATCAATGCTCCTTAGAGAGACGCGACTGATTAATTGTGAAGCAAAGAGTGATGTTTTTTCTATGCTCTCTCTCTCTCTCATTTTCTTTCTTTTTTCCTTTTTTTATTTTTTAAATTCTTCTTCTTCTTGGTGCATGTCGAAGAGTTAGCACACATCGCCAAGGTGATGCACCAATGACCAAACACTGGGGGGGCGGGGTCATGTTGAACCTAATCAGAACTGTTTGGGTATTATTTTTTTATTTTTTAAAAATTATTAGAATCCGATAATCATATTCTATTGATTAATGGTTCGAATTGGGTGTTTGTTTTTATCATATATAAGATTTGAATCTTAGATTTTGTTTAAGGGGTACTAATGTCTAGTCACTGTATCAATTAGACGTTGGTATTATTTGGATATTATTAATTCAAATATGGTCAAATCTATTAATGACGTGGATTTAGTGGCAGCATACTAAACTTTTTTTAATCAAAATTTCAAACTCGAGTTTTGAAAATAAAAAATAGAAGAATTGGCTCAGTTCTATAGTCATTCGAACCGGATTAATGATATTTTTGAGTAATGGTCGTCAAATATTTTTTTAAAAAAAATGACGAGCTCTTTGTATTTTCCTTTTCAAGGGAAAGGACCCACCGGCCCAAACAGGTCGCCCAGCCCAATTTGTAGGCAATAGAATTGGTAAAAATTTTCTTTTTTTTTTTTGTTTAAATCTCAAGGTTAAAGGAGGGGAATTATAATTACCAGACTATCCCCTTGGAGACGATAAAAATTTTCATGGAACCTTATTCTTCAGAGCAGTTGAAATTTTGGCCTTTCTTTTTTTTGTATCATGTCTTAGACACCGCCGGTATATGAAGTTTCGTCCCAACTAATCCAAACCGACCACTATAGTGGCTCATTTCATAGGACGGGTCTCCCAACGGGAAAAACTCCATACACATGAGGGTCCGATGCTCCCGGTGGGAGTCGAACCTCTGTCATAATTAAGGGTACTCAACCTCACATCCGGTTAAGCCAACCCGACGAATGAGGCATACCAAGTAAAATTTTGGCCTTTTTTACTAAGTTAATTATCCATCGGTAGGAACAAAATTTGTTTGGCAAAATATTAAATTTTTTTAATCAAAATCTCGAATTCGAGTTTTAGAAATAAAAAAATAGACGTTGAGAAAGCTAACCCCTCAATTGGACCACATAGTTGTTCAAACCAGAACAGTCAGCTTTCTGAATGCCGGTGATTAAAAAAAAAAAAAAAAAGAATTTGCTTGGTCTCCATGGGAAGATTGTAAGTTTTTCTTGTCGGTCAAAGTACGCATTGAGGCCAACTGTGTAATTGGTCTTCCTTTTGCTCACAAAATTTAGGAGAAGAATCAGGTTTAACAATCATTGCATTACAGTGATTTACTCAAAATCCTTAGTAGTTTGTTCCAGCATAACCCCCTTAGAGTGAGTGGTTATGTCAAGCTATTAGGTGTCGTAAGTAGTCTCAGAGATGATAAAATGATTAGTGGTTGAGTTGGAATCCAACGGTCACCATTCTAAAAGTATTAATACCCATAAAAATTATAGAAAATCACAGTAACCCAATCAACCCTGGGAAAAGGTAAAGACAAAAGAACCGTACAAAACAAGACCCACAACAGAGAATTAGGAATGCTTATCCCAGAATGCAGAAACTGATCAAGTTTGAAGCCCTCTGCATAACAAAGAAAAATTTGGGGAGGAATGGTTTTTCATCAGCCCAAGGATACGGCTACCCTGCTTTGATCATTCGCCGGGGGGGGGGGGGAGGGCGGGGAGGCATTGCACAACTTTGGCCTTGTATGATCCCATCTTTATGGCATTAGCACAAAATTAAGCTGGTGATTGGAAGGGCATCCTTCTGAGTACCCCATAATACCAATATATGATACAGAGTCAGATATTCTCGCCTTGAATGAAATCATTATTAAAAGACATGAGTCACTTGATCCAAACAAAAGAAGAGTAATATAGAGAGTTGATGGTTACAGATCAAGACAGCCAATTTCCTACCTAAGAAGACCTTAAACTAAAAACCTCATAAAACAAAAAAAACTAAAAAAGATTTAGCAGAAAAAGAAGCCAGCCTACATTAATAAACAGAACGTAGAATCAAGGGTATGTCTTTATCATCAATTCTTCTTTTACTAAAAATGGATTCCCTCACTCTTTTTGACTGCCTCAGTCCAAGATACCCCCTTTTTTTCTACTTAAATACTAAATAAGACAAAAAAAAAAGACCCCAAGCACATGGTTTGCTACCGTTAATCCATATCACTTTACTTTCCACTTCAAAAATAACATCAAAGTAACCCCACATTAAAATACTCCCTACAGTAAAGAAGCCATCTAGATATCCAATAGGGAACAAAAATAAAACTCAAAAAAATAGAGGCCCCCCACCCACCCACCAATTTCAAAATATCTGGTTAGTTCATATGGCCACCACACATATACCCCATTTCACATTTTGGCAAAGTTTCTATCCAACAACATAAAAAGTAACCTTAACAAACTCTATGTCTATTGTTCTTCTCTGCAGCAATGGTGAGAAGCCTAGAGACTCCTTGAGTCCATATATCATACTCCCTTTGATTTCGGCACTCAAATTCTACGACGCCACGCATTTCCGTTTTCAATCCGAAGTATCGGCGGTGCTCACCACCCTCTAGAAGGTGGCGGCCAGGCCATGCTGGCATATCTTTACACACCTCCAAAACCACATCTGCACATTCAAAAAAAGAGAACGAACTAAAGATGAATTCTTTTGATCCTCTCAAACTTTAGTGCTCTTTTCTTTCTCAAATCCCAAGAAAGAAGATGACCCAGCTTCATTTATGTTCACATTAAGGTAGAAAGACAGAGAAAGCATAGTATAGCTCACTCTTTTTCTTTTTGGTGATGGTCCCCGCAACATGTTTGCTCTTCATCTTCAACATCACCTGTCAAAAGAAGACATTTTGGACCTTATTAAAGTTCGGAGCGGATCTAAGATTAAAGAAAAAGAAGATTTATCTTATATAAGAATTGGATCTCATTTTCACTTTAAATCTTTGAAAAATATTAGATATTTAATTCACACACAATGATGAAGCTTGAGTGAGGCTCAAATGATCAAGGAAAGTTTGATTACAGCATAACATTACAAGTTAAACAATAGTCATCATATGAAAAGGTACCAAATAGATTCAATTCGGTTCAATCTAATCACATGAAGCAGAGGAACTAAAAGTGTGTCCTTCCCAAATGAAAATGAAATAATTTTGGGGAATCACTATAAAATTACCTGACCCATTCCGTTGATATAAACTGAAACGATTTTCCAATGAAGATCACCTACATAAACAAAAATATCATCACAATCATTAACACAAGGACGTAGTGTCATGTGTTTTGTGCAGTCACTTCTGGAGTCACTAATTCATAGGAAGAATGGAAAGTACCTTTTCGTGTTCTCTTGAGGAGCTCACAACCTCTGGCCAACCATTCCCTGCTGCAGATGCCTAGAAAATTTTCTTCAGGAACAAGCTCACCACTAAAACTACTATTTGAATTCCCATTACTACCATTGCCGCCTAATCCCATTCCTTTCTCCACAGGAATCACAGCCGCTATGTTCCACACTTCCTTCAGTGCCCTAGCCTTCAAAGTAGCTGCCCCACGTAGAGCTGCATTCTCCCAGAAATCCCAAATAACAAAAATTAATAATTCTGCATATTTATCTGTACTTTGCACGAATTTGGCACATTACACATAAATATCTCTGTTTGCCATAATTTGTGAGAGTGAAATGTACTAATGACACTAACACAATTGGCCATACACCCATAAATGACTGAATATATATATATATATATATATATATATATATATATATATAGAGAGAGAGAGAGAGAGAGAGAGAGAGAGAGAGAGAGAATTAATCATATACCAGTAGCAGCAGCTGCAGTTAAGGTCATGATATCTCCAGCTGAACGAACATTAACAGCTGAACTAACAACGGAAGCAAGCTGCTCTCTCTCAGCCCCCAAAGCCTCCGCGGCCTCCACACATTGTGCAGCCACCAATGTGGCTGCAGAGGCCACCGCCATGTCAGTTCTCGCCATCTGCTCATCCTTCCTAGCCCCCGATGATGATGCAGTGGCTGCAGCGATCGCAGCCACTGCAGCTGCAACCCCAGCAACTGATATAGCGGCATGGAGCTGTGCATTGTGAGCTCTAGTCTCCTCTTTTTTCTTCTCCTTCCTGTCCTTCAACCACCTCCCAACTGTCTTCCCCCCACCACCACCAGCAGCTCCGCCTCCACCACCAAAACCACCGCCTAATCCCGTGGATTTGAATTGTGTATTGACTTGATTGTTCAAGCGGCAAAACTGTAACTATTAGTGCAAAAATATGTCATTGTGAAGTCAAAATTTAGTATAACAGTGAAATTCCCAATTGGGCACCTATGAATCAAAACAGATTAGCCAACCTCAGAAATTTTTTCGCCTCTCAAGAAATGTCGGGTCTCGAGGTGTGACATTTGACATAGATGAGAGACCTTATCAGTGAAATTCTGTGCTCTATGTGCAGTGGTTGTAGCTTACATACATAAATTCATTTCGTAAATTCCAAGAACAATTAAGAGACTAAATTGATAGTAGAGACTAGACATTCTTACTTACAGTACAAGTAAAGTTAGATCTGATAACAAAATCTAGTTATAACACGTTAGAAGGGGAGAAGAAAAAGCTAACACGCTCATAGTCATTACACTGAATAAGTCATTCAAAATTTTAATAATCTATTTGTATTAATCGTAATCTACAAATAGTAATCAATTAAGTATCAAAATTTATGTGACATAATCTTATTAATTTCTTCAAATAGTCTCTTGTATAAAAATTAATTTTTTTTTTGTCAGTAAAACGACGGGAGATTAGAGGGCCCCTCGTTAATTTTCATCGCGAACTTCCTATATCACAAAAAAAAAAAAAAAACCTCCATCCGAGAAAGAGAGAAAAAGAGAGGTTGTCTGACGACTGATCTCACTGGGCTTCTCTGGGTATATGTTATCTCTATTTTTAATCAAAAGAAAGAAAAGACATGGGTTGCAGAGAAAGCTGAGTACGGTCTCTCTCTCTCTCTGTAAACCATCAGTGTTTGTTGTCCCCCCAGAACCCCAAAATCAAAAATGAAAAAAAAAAACAAGGAAACAAACAAGACCCATATGACTCATGAACAGCTGCAAGCGGTGACCGGCAAATATAATTTAAACAAATTAAGCAAAAATGCTGAGAGATAAAGAGAGGAGAGAAAATTAACCTTTAAGTCTTCAATTTCTGAGGGAGAAACTGGAGGGCTATCGGTCAAAGAGCCACAGCTTTGGCCTCCAGTTAATGGGCCACTACTGTGTGATAATCTACCAGACGTGCGTGGTGAAACCTCCTGCTGCAAAAAAAGGGAACAAACAAACAAACAATTAAAATTTATAGGAAAAAAAAATCGATTTTTCAAAAGGAAGTGAAAATAATATTCAATTTCTCACTCGAATCAAACAACTCATGTGAAATTGAATTTGGGAAAAGCAAATGATTGAAAAGAGGAAAAGGGGGATTTGAAATTTAGGAATACAACAATCAACATCAAATGAAATTTCCATATTTTCTCACTCCAATGAAAACCAAAAAAAATCCCACTTGAAGACAGAGAGAGTGAGAACAAAATGCAAGAAAACAACAGAATTGGAAATGCCTAGATGCAAAATATGATTAGAATTACTGAAAACAACACTAGAATCCATACATATCATAGAAAAAACCAGAGGAAAACAGAGCTGCGATCAATCGTCCAAAAACCAAAAACAAACAATATTAAATTCTGGAGAATGAAATGAAACAATAAAGACAAGGAAGTAAATATAAAAAATGTCGAGTTATAAAAATAGTCAAAATCACGCTAGAACCAAATCTATGTGGAGAGAGAGAGAGAGAGAGTAGCAATCAATCATCTAAAGAACAAAGCAACAACATCATCAAACACTTCAGAATAAGAACAGAAGGCAAATACTCCAGAAAAGACCAAACCCATATGAAAACTTTTAAAAAATTAATGAAAATTACACCATAAACTGAACATATAAAAGATAATAGATGAAAACAGAGCAACGATCTATCATCCAAAAGAAAAACAACAATATCACGTATACACACCACAAAATCTGAAATACCCAGATGCAAAATTTTGCAAAGCTAGTGAAAAAAAATTACACCAAAACCCAGAGAGAGAGAGAGAGAGAGAGAGAGAGAGAACAGAACAGCAATCAATAAACCCAAAAAAAAAAAACGCTCACCGATTGAGACATTATGCGTTCCATTATAAGCTGAGAAGTATCCGAAGAGGCAAACGAAAACGGATTCCCAGAAACTGTAGCAGCACCATTTTCTTCACTTTCACCAAGAACATCTTCAACAATAGTTCCACTGATGTTGTTATTAGCATTAACATTAACACCACAACCAGGTATGCTTTTATTGTTAGAGACAGGCATTTTTGGAGGAGCTAAAGCTTTAGAGACTTCAAGAGCAGAAGCACTCCAAGACCTTGAGAGAAACTCCATTGGCTCTCTTGGGGTTTCGGGCGGCCGGAAAATTCTCTCCTGCCGCCACGTGCCGGTGATGGGTTTTTCCATTCTCGTGTACAATAAAAAGAGTGAGTGCGCAGGATTTGAGTGTGTGAGCTTTCCTTTTAAGAAGTCTCCGCCGTGAGTAGGTTGGCGATTTATAGAGAGAGAGAGGGAGGGAGGGAGGGAGGGAGAGAGATCACAGAGAAAGGAAAAAGGGAACAGAGAGAAAAAGACATGGGGTGGAAGCGATAATAATTAATAAGAGAATTTAGGCTCCCTTTGTTCTAATTTTTCAAATGAAAATTAAAAAACATTTTTATGTTTATAATGTAAAATACATGACAAATACATATATTAAATATTTTTTCATCAATAACAACTATTTATGTCAAGGAAGAGATGCTCGTACAAATAAAATTTATTTTTTTTAAATTATATATTTTAATATAATTTTTTATAAAAACTATTTCGAATGACTAGAAATTCAAAAATTATATTCTTTGAAATTGTTCTAGTTAAAGGAAAAATATTTTCGACGAATTATAAAATTTTCAGCAATTAAATAAAATTATTGAAAAACCCCAAAAAGAAAAAATTATTTTTTTACAATAGAGGAAAAAAGTTTTGTAATTGATGAATGATCTGAGAAGGTATACAGAGAGGTTTGTCTGTGTCTCTCTCACCAAGACACTGTTTGAGCTTTGGGATTTTGCAGCTTTTGTGGGGTTCAGCGGAATCGATCGATCGCTTTAACCGGAGCGTATCCGGAGCGTGTCTTATACGCTCCGGTTTCTAACCGAAAAACATGAAAATATTTTTTTTTGTTACTATATTAATCTATGAAACATCTACCGATTAATTCGATTTGAAATTTATAACATCCCATTTAGAGGTTTTCTTCCTAACATAATTTATTTTACGTCTAAATCATGAGTTAAATTAAGATTTTGATTAAGAAATTTAACATTATATTTTATTCAATCAATCGACTATTAGTAGAACGCAAAAAGAAAAATTTGTTTCAAGAGTGAAGGAAAATCATAATCAGCTGGGGATAGATCGAATGAGTTTCCGTGCCACTTTTTGTGCTATCATAGGTCGCTGGTTTCAGGAATGACAGTTTTATGGTATTTTTTTTTTTCTCTTTGGCCTTAGAAAAATAAAATTGAATTGCAAACAATGAGAGTAGTTCTCTTCTTATTTATGAACCGCAGCTTCAAATATCAGTTCGAATTTAATTCTAAAATTTTTTAAATATATTTTAAAAGTTTATGCTTATTAAAAATTCTCTTTTATAATAAAAATATAAAATAATCAAATATATAATTATTAATTATAAAAGATATAAATTATAATTAAACAAGTAAATAATTTATTAAATATGAAAAAGTTAGTGTGTTAAAATATTGTGAAAATAAACGTTAGTATTAAAAAATTTTTAGAGCGGATAGTTTTTTCCTTATTCATAAAAACCCAATTTTAAATTTTTTGAATATCTAATCTAAAAAATCTTACTCAATAAACTAATTAATAATAAATTTGACGTGTTCAATTTTTCTCTTGTTGCATTGCATTGCATTGCATTGTAATTTTTATTTAATTCTTATCTTTTTTATTACCTTTGATGGTTGTGATGGGGATGAATTTTTTTTATTTATATGGTATTTATAATTTGTGAAGTATTATATATATTAATCAATTTTTTAAAGAAAATAAAATTTGAAGATCTTGATTTTTATTTTTCTAAGAAAAGTCGACTTGATTTACACCAATTTCACCCAAAAACAAAAAAAAATACAAATTTACACCAAGACCTATATTTCCACAGCGGAAGATGGAAGGAACAAAGGGAAAAATCATTAATGTGCATTTAACGTACGAGTAACCTATACCACACGCTATTTTGATATTTACTATGTTAAGAATTAATGTCGTATCGAGATAGGCCCATAATAAAGTAGGCCACCCATCAAAATATAATCCCAATAAATTGGCTGTCCCATGCTTGCGTTTTCTGATCCAACTTGAACGATTAAAAAATTAATTTTCTCAATATCTTTTTTCTCTTTTTTAAAATTAAAATTCAAGATTTTGATTATAGTTTTAAATCGTAAATTTTGAATAAATAAATAAATAAGTGTATATAAGAAATCCGGGATCTAAAATTTTAGAAATTCAAATAGATGAGAGGAAGATAAAGGAAAAGAAATAGATTTAAAATTTTGATAAAATAAATAAAGGTATATAAGATGTTTATCTTTTAATAAGGATAATATTGATAAAAAATAATTCGGGCTCGGCCGATATGTTTGTATATATACAACGGTCAAAAAGTTTATAAATCTATTAAATGAGAAAAGGTTTAAGCCGGCAATATTTCAGATATTTGTGTGAAAGAAGATTTGAAGTGGAACAATTGGTCACGCTCTTAAAGCTTTGGAAAATTTCCCAAAAACTATATATTTGGACAATTTAAAATAATTTTAACAATAATAACTCTACAATACAAATTTTTAAATCTATTAAATGAGAAAAAAATCGTAGGAGATTATAAAATTTATTAATTTTTTTACTATATTACCTTTATATTTTTATTGGATTATTTCTGGTATAAAAATATTTTTTTGTCTTAAAAGTTCTTATATAGTTTCATAAATAATTATAAAATATTTATAAATTAAAAAATCTCATAAATATTCTAAAATATCTATAAATATTTAAAGTTTATATATTTTTAAAGAGATAATTTTGTAAATAGTTAAATTAAATATATATGTCAAAATATTTTTTGGGTTTAGTAAAATATTTTTAAATATTCATAAATATTTAAGTATTTAAATTTTTTTAGGTAAATATATATACGTGACAAAATTGTAATATTTGAAAGAGATAAAAACAATTTTGTCGGTTTATATTTTTATTTAAAATAAAAACCTACAGAATAGATACGCAAAAACTCCTCTCAGATTTTTCTTCTTTTTTTTTCTACTTTTCATTAGAAACTTGAGTCTTTTAATCAATTTTTGAAAAACTATTTGTCCAAATATTTAATTTTAAACTAATTTTAAAATTAAAAAAGCCAAACATAATAACAAAGTTGTAATTTAGAAGGATAAAGTAACGTCTTTCTCCATACAATTCTGCAATTAATTATTTAAATTTTGATTTGACTAACCCGACCTTATAAGCACAATATATAATTCTAAATACCCTTTAACAGTTAACTTATAAGATAAGAGTCAAATTATTTTATAAAACGGTACACAATCACATTAAAAGATCAAGTTTATTTTATTTTATTTTTTTTTCATTGATGATATAAATTAGCGATATATAAAAGGATGTTTAAATGTATATCGATTAATTCAATATTCCAAACGTGTTATATACACATAAAAAACTCTGTAGTCATAAAAATAAGAATATAAATTTCTCATAATAATTAAATTTTGGACAAAAGAAAATCTGAATCTTGAATACCTATGCCGACCCTTTGAAATTTCAAAATCAAGCTAAATTTAATTCATAAAAAGTCGTAAAATGAAAGGAAAGAGGAAAGGGTCCCAGTAGACGACTAGGTGACAAAAACATTTCCATTCACGTCACAATAAGGTTTGACCTCATCCTCTGCTCACTATAGTGCATTGCGACTGCAGGCTGAGAGAGAGAGAGAGAGAGAGAGAGAGAGATAAAATTTTTATTGTTCTAATGGTGGTACATTATTTTTCTTTAATTATAGATTTTAGATTCCGAGAGAATCGATCTTTTTACAGAGAACTTTAGGGTATTTAGATCAAAGAAATTACACAAAATCTAAATATTAGTCGCGACAAGCAAACCACCGTAAGAGAGAGAGAAGTGGATAGACGAAGAGCGAAACAGCACACGTCGGCACAGGAGGAGTTGAGTGAGAGAGTCTGACTCGGTCGGTGAGTGAACTGTGTCCAATCTGTAATGTTTAATGAGAGTGGGACATTTCGTACTTAACAACCCTGCTCCCTATGAGAGGTCACAAAGGCACCCTGCGAAAATAGGGCAACCCCTCCTATTCCATTATTGAGAGGGAAATATGGTAAAATTTGGATCAACAACCATACCAAAATATATGCATCGTTGCTCAAAAAATCAAATTTTACATCAGAAACTTTAGTGGGAAAGAAATAGGTGCACTATTTGAGCGGCTTATTCATTTGGATACCATAAGGTACATATAATGCCGTGCACGTGTTAGCCAGATTTCTTGCATCACTACGGGAGAGAGGAAAAAAAACCGATAATTGATTTGGTAGAATGTGATATTAAATTCTTTAATCAAATATTAAATTCAAAATTTGAAAGTGAAAAAAATTATATAAGAAAAGTTATTTTTTAAATAAAAATTTTCATAAATATTCAAATTAAATTAATAGAATATAATTTTAAATATCGGTAGAGAGAGATTTTTTGCAAGATCATGCGGAGGGAGTGAGATATTGAAGGGTTAGTGCATTATTGAGAAAGAAGCATTTTTATGAATAAGACATATGAAGAAAGAGATTTAAGCTATCTTGAGCAAAATTCAAATGTACGAAGGATGGTTCACCAAATTGACAATTATTGGTATTAAAATTTTTAGTGCAGAGGTCTACATTAATATTCAATTTTTTTTTTTTTTAAATATAGCTATCGAAAGGTGTTTGATTCAAATCTTGTTCCTTCCTCTTATCAAACAAAACATAAATTAATGAGTTCTATTTTTAGTAGTATTTGATCGATCGATATTTATAATTATATTCTAATTAATTTATTTCGAATTACAGTTAGACTTTTTATATGAAAGTTCTCTTAATATAATTATTTTTATTTCCAAATTTTAAAATTGAATATAAAATAATGTATTCCTACTAAACTATCTGTCCGTATAAACTAATGAATTCTTAAAAAATAAAAATTATACTTATATTTGCTTTTGCTTCCAAACATCTTCCCCCCTCCGCCCCCCCGCCCCCAACAAAAAAAAAAACCCTTGAGTTCTCAAATTTGTTACTATCATGACAAATTATTAAGACTTTCACGAAAGATTTCTCCATCGAAATTTGAACGTTATATGAAAGGAAATTTAGATTTTATTGAAACAGACGATTATGAAGTTAACCTTTTTTTCCCCAGCAAATAGGAAAAAGATTTTCTATTATTACACGTAAAATCTATAGACCACACTAAAACGAGGTATAAAAACTCATGGCTGTTACCATGCCTGATTATTTGTACGGCCAAATTTTATTGGCGACCTCCGCAATGAACTCTGATGCACAGAAATTTCTTAGTTGTAATATTTTCTATTTTTGAAATACGCCCAAAGAAAAATAAGTACATGAGTTATAATTTGTAAGGATGAATGCAATAATATCTTATAAAACAAATAACAACTAGAGTTATAATATTTTAATTATACATAAATTGAAAATTTGGAAGCCTCCCTTCGTCATTGCTTCCTCAAATAAAGGCTAATATAAATAAAAATATATTAAAGCCAAGAATAAAATAAAAAATCTATATTAGAGAGAAAATTGAAAATACATTTAGAATTATAATTTGTAGAGAAGAAAGTTATAATTGTTATAAAATAAATAATATTTAAGATTATAATTTTTAAATTATATATAAATAAAAAACGTAGGAGGACAAAACAAAATTGTCTCTCACTCGAGATTACACATTTTGATGAGTTAATTACAATGGACAAATATTTTTATAAGAGAAATTCTCATGATTATAAAAAAGCAATCAGAAAGGCACTAATGCCGATAAATTAATCAAAACAAGACTTACCAAATCCCGCAAACTAATGCATCAAGCAACAGTCTGATCGTCCAAGGTCCAAGCAAGTGAATAAAAAGTGAGAACCAAATGATGATAAAGTCCAAAATTTCAAGCCCCGTTTGGAAGGCAAAGAATCTCCACAATTCACATTCTAAGTACTCTCTCTCTCTCTCTTTCTCTCTCTCTGTAGGGTCATAAACTTGGATTCCCAAATGCACGTGGGACCATCCGTACATGGTAATACAGAGACAGAGACAAAGAGAGCTGCCTCCGAAAAATTAAAAGAAGGGAATGGAGGCAGTGGAAGGTGGTGAGTTAAGCGATGATGTTTTTTTAACTAGTTCAGTGAGGTCCAGAATGAGCCACAGATCCTACCTCTCATCTTAGCCCCACAATTCTATGGGGAGTCAAAAATATTGAATAGCTGAGAGGGAGAGAGAAAGGGGGGTGGGGGAGGTGGTTTTCACATTTGTTTAAACAGTACGTGAGAATTCTTTCTGTTTCATATTGTTAATTTCTTCATGAAAAATAGTGATGGGACCCTTTTAATTATTATTTTTTTCAATAAAATATCAACATCCGGCTGATCGCATTAGATATGATAAAATTTAATTTAAATTGAATTAAAATATAAATATTATTTAAAGGGTACCAATATTTAGGATCAACTTGACATTATCATTTCATCAATATATCTTTTGAACAATAATTTAATAGTTATTAAACTTGTAAATATTTACGGAAGGATTAGACAAAATCTAAAATATTGAGTAAATTAAGGTGAATGTTTACATTAAATTTATTATTAATTAGAATAAAAAAATAATCCTGGAATAGTACAATCTAGTGTACACAATTGATACTTAGCTAGAAAAAATTGCAGGCTTACATTTTAGTGGATGTCTGATTCAAATTATATATTTTTATAGACATATGGTATTCGGGAAATTGTTGCATCACAAAGCATGTCAGAAAAAATTAAATAAATTGCTTATAATTACTTTTATGAGCTATTGTATTTTGTAAATTTAGATATTTATGTTTTGAAAATATTATGACGTTAGATCTTAAAAACCCCATATATTATGTCAACAGGACCGTGGAGGGGTGCCCTGTCTATGGTTATCATATGCTTTTTTGGAGTTGATTTAACGGAAAATATGTTCAATCTGTTAATTAATTTTAGAATTCAAAATTAAAAATAAAAAAAATATATTAAAAGAATTATTTTTTAAAATAAATTTAAGTAATATTTAAATTAAATTAATTAAAATATAATTTTAAATATATATAGAAATAGCATAAAAATATATATATACCCCTTTTGATCTCTCTCTCTCTCTCTCTCTCTCCAAAAGAAAAAATTTTTAGAGGCCCACCAAAAGGCTTCAGGAGCACAAGAAAACCCAGCTTTTGCTTTTGTAATTCTCTTAGTACCTTTTTGTTTCTATTCATGTGTGAAAGACTAAAAATATTCATTAATTTCAAAGAATATACATCAATAAATTTCGAACCTTGTACGTCACCTAATTATTATGGTTATAATTTTTTAAAATTAGATATTTTTATCTTATTTTAACTTTATTCAAATTGGTTTTTATTATATTTTTTTCATTTATAATATTTGTTCACCGAAAAATATAAGTTTAAAATTTTGCATAAAGAACTGAAATAATAAATATATTAATAATTTTATATAAGTTTTATTTTAACTTTATTTATTAGGACAAAAGTGTACTATTCTTGGTCAAACTTGGGGGGCTACGACTCTGTGTTTGGACTGTTCAGTATCATTAGGGGAATGTTTTTGTACCTTTTATTTATTTTTTTAATCATCAGCCGCTGCCAAATAATTAATAAAAAAACTAGAACACAACCAGGATAAAGAAGAGAGAGATTTGCTTTAAACAAAATTAAACCGAAAGTTTTGGCGGAGTATCATCTAAGTTAAGACCAAAGCATTGTGCTTTTTTCTTTGTTTTTTTTTTTAATCGACGATATTCAAATATTTTTTATTAATCCAATTAAACATTATAAAATTCTTTAAAAGATTAATTCTCTCAATTTTTATAAAAAATTATGCATAAGTATTAATACTTATGATATTTTGTTCTAAACTCGATATAATGAAATATGTTTTATAAAAATTTAATTGTCTAATGATTATATATTGATAATTCTCGATTAAAATTTTAAATTTAAGTTTTATATGTAAAGAAAATAGATATTAAAAATATTTTATTCTCTTAAATGTTTAATTCGAGTTAAATCAAAGCACTTATTATGGCTCGGGAAATCTTGATAAATCTAGTTAAGTATACATGGTTTCCAACATGGTTATAATGTATAATTCAAATTATTATATTAAAAATATAAGTCTAGTTGACCCTTTCCCTTCGTGCATGAATATTTATAGATTTGAGTTCATATATACATGTGAAATTTAGGGAAACCATTCATCTCAGAGAGACAGATATCTCAATGTCAACTTCTTATGACAAGAAAATCGAATGTTTTACTCTTTAGCTTATTTTATTTGATGCTGGTGATGGGGATGTAATAGAGTTTTTGATAATTGATTCAATACATCATTTTATTTTATTTTTATGGGCAAATTACAATTTATTCTATGCGATTTCACGTTCGACCACATATTACTTTTATATTTTAAACATTATATGCTTGTTTGATAATATAAAAATTATTACTTTAATAATATTTGTTAAGAACATAGGAAAAAAATACCAAAATTTGCTAATTTATTTTTAAATACTTAATTTAAATTATATGATATTTTGATAAATCAATAATTAAAAATAATAATAATTAATTTGATTTTGATATATAATATTTTTAATAATATTTATCAATTACTTCTCTCACGTTTATTTCACGCGGACACCTTTAAAAACATATATTTAATATTTTGAAAATCTAGTAATTAACTATCAATTCAATATCATCAATCCAATCATACTTTGCGCATGGAAATGATTGAACCTTTTAGGTAAGACCACAATACATTCTGAAGATATTTTGCTCTCAATGATTCATGACAAAGGAGAATGGAACAATCCAAAGCTTTGGAAGAATTAATTGTTTGAAGATTTATTACTCCCTATTATATAATTTAAATTTCTTTTTTTTTCCAGCTTCAAGTTTCATTTTAAAATTTAATAAAATTATTTTTTATTTATTTTTACTATTATTTCTCGTTATCTCCGATAAATATGTTGAAAGAAGTAAAATGTGTATAAAAGGTTGGTTTGCTGTATGCTAAAGTTGTAAAAAGAAAGTAAATTGATTGTTTAGTTGCGTGATTAATATCAACGTTTTGTGAATACAGTAATTTTATACTAAATTCTTTTAAATAAAATTTTGAATTCAAGTTTTGAAAATAAAA
This sequence comes from Dillenia suffruticosa, assembly GCA_033439265.1. Lineage (NCBI taxonomy): Eukaryota > Viridiplantae > Streptophyta > Magnoliopsida > Dilleniales > Dilleniaceae > Dillenia > Dillenia suffruticosa. Next base: position 18,382,909 of record JAVTVX010000001.1, read on the forward strand.
AAAAAAAGACGTCGTAAAAGATAACTCATAAAATGAGTCCAACAATACTTGAATTGAATTAGTCAAATAATTTAGATAAAGATCGATCTAAAACAAAAGAAATTAGGTGGTTAATATAAACATAGAGTAATTAGGAGAGCATGCTTAGTCTTTTTTTGGGTTAAAACTCTTACTTTTATTCAATATTGAAATAATTTTCATTTGTGTCTATTTTGTTCTAAGGTATAACCTATATTCATACGCTTCTTATTCTCTTGAAATTCATTTCTAGAAATATATATATTTATGCCCGCACGTCAATCTCACAAGTCTCTTGTCCATTTTCATTTCATTATAGCACGAAAAAAGTCAAAATAGAAAAGCTCATGTCCCGTTTATGGATAATCATCCACGAATCGATGACATAGCTTTCATCACATTAAGGTGACACTGTTCCCTTCTCCAGCCCATTGATAGTTAGATCTGATGACAAATCCCAAGTCAAAGGGTCTCGATCTCACTATTTCATCAATTTTTAACTACTTGGAATTAAGCTCTCTTTTCATATTATTATGGATATAAAAAAATAAATTACATAATAATACAAAATTGTGAGAAATTACCAAATAATGTAAAATTAGCATGTTGTGGATGGATCAGACTTGTTGATTTGTGATGACAACAAACTATAGGATTATATCTAAAATAATAAATTTCCTTCTTAAAATGGAAAAAAATAGGCATTGTATCCCATTTGGCCATCAATGGGAAAGAGAGAGTCATATTGGGAGATTCATATACGCCCTTAACAGTGAAAGAGAGGGAGTGGCATTAAATCGGAGGAGACAAGTGGAGAGAGAGTGAAAAGGAATGAAATTAAAGCTGTGCTGGTAGGACAGCAATGATCTCCATATCATCATTAATCTCTGATACTACGCGTACCCTCCTCATACCCCTAACCCCCTGACTCTCTCCCTTTGCCCATCCCGAAAGAACCAACCAAAATTCAAGTTGAGTTGAGATTTACTTTCTTCACAATTGCTTTTGGCCCGTCCCAACATAAAGGATTCACCCTTATGAATAAATTTGTACATCTTTTAAGAAATTTCTTTTGCACATGTTACCAACATAAGAATAATACTTTCTTTTAATACTAGATCACCGACATCCAAATTATTCAATTAATATAATTTAAATATTATAGAGTCTAATTTAAGGATGGATCTCCAACACTTATTTTTTTATTTTCAAAATTTAAAATTGAGATTTTAATTAAGAGAATATAATATTTTGTCACTGAATTCGTAAGATGGTAGTCAATATAAGAATAGTAATGTCTAAAGAGAGATATCTGGTTCCAAAATCATTGCCTTACTTTAGGTCGTAATATGGTAAATTAAATTAGTAACCAAAAAATTCCAAGTTTATGGTTATTTTTTGGCTTTGGAAACGGTTCTCAACCACATTCCATGGATGGACTCTGCACAGCCGAATTGCTACAATACAGTTGGCTTCCTTTACCATGGATTGAACCGTATCGACAAGAGGATATTGGTGGGCTCAAGCATCACTCCGGGTATTAAATGTAGGGCGGTTTCAAAGTTTTTGTCATGGTGGGGGTATAGATTTAGCTCAAAGCTCATAATCACAGATGATGGATGTGTGACGGGAAATAACAGGAAGAGAAAGAAAATAACACAATGCCATTCTCTGTGAATGACATGGTTTTGAAATATTTTATCACTAAATATCAATATTTTAATTAATATATTAAATAAATAAAAATTACTACTAAAACTCAAATTTATTCAATGATAGAAGTTGGCGATTGCCCTCATGCTAAGCTAACGAATGCGATAATTGAGTTACCGGTTTCGGTAATAGTTACTAATCATTTGGTGGTATTTGGGAAAGCTCAAATTAACTCATTTTATTACTATTTCATTGTTTACTAAAATGAATAAAAAATCATTAAAAAAATAGATTTTTATAGGTAAATAAATATTTTTTGCTGTAAGAACAACTTATATTATTTACTATATTAATAATTTATTGAAAATATTGTCTAATCTGGGTTTACGCTAGCTTCGTTTTTTCGGACAAAAATCACAGAGTATAATATTTTTTGTTTAGAAAAGATATAAAGATGTTTATCATGGGATAAGATAGATTGCATACATTTGTCTATATGAGTAAGCAAGCATAAGATGTAAGTTGGAAATAATATCACTTCCCACCAACCTTCCAAGGTAATGGAAACTAATATGAACCATCAAATTTGCTTCATAAAATAGCATATGATGAACGATCAACGATCGGTTTAGTGGATAAATAAATTAAATCTTTTAATTAAGTTTTGAATTTAAAATTTAAAAAATAAAAAAATTTATATCATGAGAAGTTTTATTTAAATTAAATCTGATAATATTTGAATTGAATTAATTAAAATATGATTCCGTATGGAAAAAATAGCTTTTCCCGGTGGATGACGTGCAAAAGCATGTCCCCATCCCTGTTCACGGGAAAAGCCATCAACCTAACAAATGTATTCCCATTTTTGATCCCTAAATTCCATTTTCATCATTCACTCTCAAAGGAATCTTTGATTATCTCCACTGCCTCCTAATAATGCTCAATAGATCAGTCGCTCTCATATTTTTCTTGTTCTCATAATTATAGTATACATCTTTGATGGGAAAAGAATTTTAGAACCTGTTGGCAAGATTTGGGCCTAAAGCATCTCCAAACTTACAATTATGTGTTACTTTTTTTTTTTTAAGTAATTGTAATCTACTAGCAATGCAGCGAATATAACCAGGCAAAAAAGAAAAGAAAAAACTATTTTCTTATAATATTATTACCAAATTGATTCTTGAGAAAGAAACTATTCATCACATATATATATATATATATATATATATATATAAATCAACTGATTTTTCTACAAGAGTTTGTATTTTGTATATATTATTATTTAAATTGTTATAAATAATTTTCTTCCCTACTCAGAATTGAAGAGTAAGGGGTGCGTTTCGTGTCGTTGTTGTACTCATTTGTTTTGATTGGACCAATCTTTGATTTTTCAATTAGCCGGAATATATTTGAAAATTTGGTGATGGCGTATCCAAAAGTCCCCATCGGATGGGGATTTGAAAGGGGTAAATGGTAACCACACAGATCACACTGGAAGCATCTCTCTTTTTCTGCACTGGTGGTGTTGATTGTCACTGCACAACCCATTAAACATACAATCAGGGCCTCTCACTTTCACATGAATGAACGAAAAATAGAACTGGAAAAGGAAAACATTTTGCAGAGACAGACATGGGTCAGGACTTCAATTCCCAATGACCTCTCTATACATCACTACACTTAATCCCAAAAATTCATGCGTCATGACATGGGCCATCCCACACTCAAATTCATGAAAAGAATTTATATTTTTTATATTTATATATTTTTTTATAATTTTATTTATCATATTCATTATAAAATATGATTTTTTATATCATTAGTGTTTATTTATTTCTGTTTTCGTATTAAGTTAGAGTAGGGTAGGGGGAGACAAATCTGAAATGATATCAAGTTAAATTTTTGAAGCGAAACGAGACCCAAGAAATGGAAAAGGCCAGAGGCCAAGGGAGAACACAAAAGCCCTCAATAATTCATACACAAAAATCGATAAATATGAATATGAGAGAGAGAGAGAGAGAGAGAGAGAGAGGGCTTTCCGGCTATCGGCTGCCAACTACGATTGATAGAAGCCTAAGCCCACTGCCACAAATCCAATGTAGGCCACATACGTGAAAATGAAAATTTGGTTTCACTTCAACTTAGGTAAATTTTTTTATTATGAGGACACTAAAATTACACCAACTTCCGAACAGGGGGGAGGGAGAGCGAGAGAGGGAGGGACAGAGAGAGAGAGAGAGAGAGAGAGAGGGGCTATGGTCGTCCGCCGAGAGGCGCCGTACATACAAGACAAGATGAGGAAAATGTGGAGGGCGAGGGGTGTCACGAGTGAATAAATTTGGAGTTTCTGCCAGACTAGATATGACACTTTGAAGTGTCAGTCTCATTTCATGTTTTTCACTGTTTCGTGATTTGCCATGGCTATTCATTTCTCTGATACGTTTACTTTTGATTGGAGCGACGAGAGCTTTCTTTTTTTTTTTTTTTCCCTCCTTTTTTTAAAGTTGTCCACATGGACATATATCCAAAATGATCATCGTCAACCATTTGCCCATAAAAAACTGTTCAACTTAGACAGGCCCATGACAATAGTTAGGGCAGCTATAAAGAAATAGATAGGCCAACCAAGAACTGACCATAGACCACTTCCACAGCCCAACCCAAACAATCTGTGCTCAGAACAAGAAATGTGAAATGTGGAGTGCTCAAGTAAAACAGCTATACCAACAGCCTAATCGGTAAAAATACTAAATCCCTTAACTAAGTCTCGAATTTGAAACTTGAGAATGAAAATAACTGTGTTGGGAAAACTGCTCCTTAAAATGGGCGTGATAATGTTCGAATTAGATTAATCAGAATATGGTTTCAAACATTGGTCGATAATATATATAAAAAAATGTAAAAGAGCTACGTCCCTCAAATTGCTCAGAAATGTATGCTGTATACAAGATATAAAATGACTGCTACATTTGTGCCGCAGTTGAATAATATGACCTGCATCAATAACCTCAGCTTCCCAAAAAATGAGTCCATATACGCATCACAAATAAAACTTTGATTTCATAACGTATTGTCCTACAGGTACCTAAATGTGAGGATCTAACCCAAAGCAGATGACTAAATATCAGGGGTCATCAACTAAAGTAGCAGCATGATGTGATCAGAATCGGGGTTGAATAGCTGCCGTGTGCATGTTCATGTCCATGCAACCATGCCCAAGTAAATCAATGGGGTGATTGTCCAATGAAATCTACTTTGTACTACTGAATTACCTGCATATGGAGTAACCAAGTGCCAGCATCAGAGAGGAGTGGAGATTAAATCAAAATACAAAAACAAAGCAAAAGTACTTTTATTACATAATGGACTCTTCTAAGGTAAAATTCTCACGTATAACGCCATTTCAGAAGGTTTTGAATTAAAAAAAAAAAAAAGGGAAAATGTCCCCAACCTAGAAGCACGGGCATGGATACAGACACTATACAAGGGACACGAAAAGTAGTGTCTAACAACCTTGTATGACACCAACATGATGCGGGCATGATGATACTGAAAAGTCTAGGTGCAACAAAGCTCTTGTCCTTTGTAGTTTAGAGGGCTGAATTTACAAGATAGCATTTCAATGGTATGAACAGATATCAAGCTCAATAAGCACACAGTGGGGGTGGGGGGATTTATGACTACTGCACTTTGATCCCATTCAAAAGCATATAACTATCTGTGCTGCCCCACTGAAAATAAGGGAAGCAACACACAGATTATGCAAGATATATAAAATGTTTCCCATGTCTACTTGAATTGGGAATAAAACTGTTGTAATTGAGCTTGGCATGAGTTCACATGGCTCTTGGATTGCAAATTTTGCGCCATCTGACTTCCTTGTTTGGTAAATCAAATAAGAAGAGAACATGGTGAAATATGGTTGCTGGCAAAATTTGGTATGTTCATGGATCTATACAGGAATATACCATGTAGAACATTCAAAAAAAGGCTTAGTAGAAGATTAAATGCTAGGTCAGGAATCCACCAACTAAAGTCCTCCATCACAGAAAAAAAGAGGAACATAACTGCCATTTATGCAGTTTGAAATTGCAAAGATACCTGCATTTTTCACGTCCGAACTGGCAGAAATGGATTTGTTATACACCGAGAGACCAAGATTTTTGCAGTCCACTCCAAGAGAACCTTGTAAAAAGGGAAACAAAGTCATACCACATTATATAAGCCTTTCTGGTCTAATTTCAGTAGCAAGTTTTAGTAGTAAGAATATTAAGGGTTCAAGTGCTTACAATCCCTAAAGCAAGGATACGACGAGACGTTTAGGAGATTAGCATAACCTTCGCTGCATTCACATTTGTGTGTGAAACTCGACGTCCTATTGCAGGTGCCGACACCACAATGGGTCCAGTAACAGGCTAGAAGGGAAGAAAGTGAAATGTAAGTGACACAATGTTCAAACATATGTAAACACTAGGTCGGAGGATAATTGCAATAGTGCAATGGCTATTACGATCAAATACTGATGTATTGGTTGGCTTTTCCTTTATTTGAGCAGGATACGAGGAATTGGTATTCTGGCAGGTGTAGTCCAAGGTACCTAAGAAACAAGAAAATTATGGAAGTCACAGAGTGCTTAAAAAGAATCAAGTCATTAACAAGCAGACGTTGAAAACCAAATCATAGTTTTTAGAAATGTCCCGGCCGGCACAAAATAACCCTGGGACATCATGAGGGGCTGATTGATAAGTATTACCAAACAGAATTAAATTATACCAAGTTCCTAATTGCTGTGAATGAGACCTGATATACTCTTATTCAATACAGAAAAGTATAACCAACTTACTCTATTAGGCTTAGGATTTTCTGTATATTTTATTTTGTTTTGTTTTTATCAGAACAAAAGTCATGTGGTAAACAAGGGTCTTTAAAAGTCTTACGACCAAACCAATGACAATTTGGATTTCCTTAGTCTTCTCTCATTCCAGTAGACCAAATTGGAATCTTCCTGACACAATCACATGCTCATCTCAATTCTCAGGCTGAACATACCAATATTCTGAGCTAGCTAAATATATGAAACTCTTAAGATCATAAACTAGAAACCAAAGCACTGTAATTTCTACATTAGAGAGAGAGAGAGAGAGAGAGAGAGAGAGCTTACAATTGGGAATAACACAAGGGAGAAACCTGAAATTAGAATCAAGGTCTGAATCAAAAGTCTGCTTCCAGCCAGCATCACATTCACAAACAAAGAAGAAAGTAGCATTACTCTCAGCCTTGCACTTCCCTTTCCCACACTTAATTTCTTTGCACACATCATCTGAGACCCATAAAAGAACGCTCTAGTATTAAAAAAATCATTGAATCCTCAAAACCAATCAGACATCAAAAAACTCTATTTTCCTAAAAACCCAGTAACCTTAAACCGTTCAAACATTAAAATTTCCAACATACCCACAAACGGAGACAACAAATCATCTACAGAACCCATGACATGAAGAATAGACAGACTTAGGAGCAGAGTTGCAATAGTTCTAGCAGAAGCCATATGAGAGAACTTGAGGAAGAGAGAGAGAAAGGGGTGGAATATTTTAATGTCAGATGAAGTTTGAAAAAGTTTGAGGGGCCACAAGAAATGGAAAATTTGAAGTTAAGGATGAGGTAAAGGTGGCTTAGATAATTTAATTAGAACGCCTCATTTAAAGAGGAAGCGGTTGGCAGTTGGATGTTGGGAGGACATTAATAGGGTTGCTAAGGTAGCATTAGATTAGGTCCGGAGATCTTTATTGAAGACTTAAGAGCATAAATAACTTTTCAAAACCTCTCCAGATTAACAAGAGAAAATCAGGGCAATGCCTTTGTTGAGGATTTCTTGTCGGAATACAACTTCTCCACTCAGCAAAACTTCTAGTCTTTTCTTTCCTCTTCCTCTTCGGCCATTACTAAGGATTGACGAAGGAGCATCACCTTCCTTACCTTACAAACTATTAAAGGATTTTATTGTTATAATAAATCTTTGAAAATTTATATTACCAGATAAATAATTATGAAATTTAATTTTACATGAACAACATTAACAAAGCTTTTGGTTAGGGTGAGAAACTGATTTTTTCTAAGTCCAATATATATATTTTTCTGGTGCATAGGGAAATCTCAATTCAACCAAATTTGCGTGCTGGGTAGCCCTTCTAAATATGAATCCTACGAGCCCATTTAAGTTCGATTGTTGCTGTCATAAGACTCGGGTTCCTTGTAACCAAGAAAAAAAAAAAAACAAAAGACTCGGGTTCCTGACTATAGTTTTTATTGCAATGGGCCTTGGTCCAATTGGACTAGGCGCAAAAACAATTGGTGCTATGCAAACCGACTTGCGCGCTCTCTCTCTCTTCTCTTACAACGAGTTAGGGTTTTTGGGCTTGATCCGGAGCTGGAAAGAGTTAGATCCGGAGTTGGAAACTTGTTTAAAAGAAACTATGGATTGGACCAATAGCTAATAGTTCCATCTGGAAATGTCATTCTCTCTCTTTTTTTTTTTTTTTTTTTTTTTTTAGAGTTTTTACTACTAGAATTCTAATTCCGATTAATACAATTCTAGTGTTCTAGTGTTTGTATAATTGTATTTAGGAAATAAATTTTTTTAAACTCAAAATTTGTTTAAAAAATCTAAAATCGGCCGGAGGAAATGTCATTCGTTTATATTTATTTTTGTGTCCTCGAAGGGTGGAGACATGCTTTCGCTTGCCCCAAAAGTGCAATAGTTCTCTACGAAGAAGAGGACAAAAATATAGATAAAAAAGAAGATTTTTATTTAACTCTATCTCCGAAAAACTAAAGTTTTCAAATGTTTTTTATATTATTTTATTAATCTAAAAGGCTAGAGCCCAAAAAGTACAAATGCACAAGGGGCCTAATGAACAACAAGAAGGAAGACCCAGAAACAGATAGAGCAAAAACCAGAAGAAACAAAAAAAAAAAAAAAAAGAGAACCCAGAAACTCTTTTTTATCATTTCATATTTCAGAGAAAATAATTTTATATATCATCGGTTTAAATTTATTATTCTACTGCACCTATTAATGTTGTTGAAGATATATATATATATATATATATATATATATATATATATATATATATATATATATATATATATATATATATATATAAAAGAGATTTGAATTAGATATCTAAAAAAAATGAGACCGTACCAATTCAATTATAGTCTATTTGCCGAATGTTATTAAAGGCTTAAACTAATAAAATTGCAAAACTTTAAGAATCTTTATTACGGACAATTATCATTGGTAAGGAAACCCTTTTGCATCATAAAAGAAAAGCAATTACAATTCAACTCAACCCACTTTTCATAAAATTTGAACAAAACAAAAATAACAAAACTATAGAGATAAGTTCCAAAAATGCATACATGTGACCACAAGTCTAATAACCAGGACAATGGTTTGGTCTCCCATGACCAAACAATCAAAATAACACCCATATGGCCTTAAAATCTAGGACTCTCTTAGGACGATGGTCCGACGACATTGGGAATTAAAATGCTGTCCAAAAAGAAAAAAAAGGGAAAATTAAATTGGCAGGTGCCAATTGCCATGAATGGAAAACGAAAGCTCGCTGGCCAACTTCATTGGACCGTGTTGAATTTTTGCTCTAAATTAATTAACAAAATTTATCAAGTTCGATGCAGATCGAAAGTTGTCCCTTTTGAGGTTTGATTGTGGTGGGAAATTTATTCGATTGAGCATTGATGAAAAGGACGAAAATGAAAGGAATATTTGTTTTTTCATTTTCTGTGTCCTTATATCAGAGGTGATGCATATCAAGGTTATGACGCACAGAGAATATATACCATATGGTCTCATTGTTTGGGTGTTCTCTATTGGTTCTAAATTTTTTAGTCAATCATTAGTCTGTATGGTCTCGAATTTTATATTTGAAAACGCGATAATATCAATTAAGTTATGATTTATTGATATTGTTTCTCGTTCAACATTAACACCAAAAATTTATTTTCAAGATATTATCATGAGATGGAGAATATACGTATACAATTGTATACAATTGATTGCGGTTAAAATAGTTTAATTTTTCTTGAAATTTATATGACAATTTTTTTTTTATTAATTTTAGACAAATAAAGAGTAAAAATTCCTTTATTTGAAGATTATTCAGATACAACATTTTAATGATAAGAAATAGTATTTTCTTATGGTTGATTAATTATAATTTCTCAAAAACTTTAGTCACCCGCAATAGGAAAAAGGTTGTCAACAAGCACCCCCGCTTCAAAATTTCTATGTATAGACTAGGTTGATTGTCATTTAGGTATTTTAGATTGGAGATAATGACCCAAGAATCTGAAGCAAAATCACATCAACCTAGTCAGTGCTTATATGAGAAGGGACATATTCCTGTGTCACAATCAATATTTGTAGAAAAATTTTCAAGTGTCTGGTGCATTGGAATTGGAGAGTTCAACTAGGTTGTAAGAAAGCAAAACACCATTCATCGACACCCACATGTGGGACAGTTCTGCAACATCGAAGTGCTGGTTGAGGAATTGTTGGGGGATTTTAATTTGCACCAACTTACCAATAAAGGAAGAATATGGCGCGGTTGACTTTCTCAATGTTCAATAATGGTCATAATTTCACTCTCCAACTCCATGATCAGGTTCAAATCTATGTAACAAAAAAAAAAGTTACAGTTCCTTTGGGGGCACAAATTTTTTTGTTCAAGCAACAAGGATTGGTTGCCATGAGAGAGAGAGAGAGAGAGAGAGAGAGAGAGAGAGATGAGACATGATCCGAAAGTATCGGCATTAAACTACAACAACATGGAAGATGGTGAATTGTGTTTAGCGTTTGTTTCTACCAGGAAAAGTAACTGCAATAAGCACTTAAAAATGTCTTCAAAGTGATCATAATCCCCTGAAATTCAATTTTCGAATTTTTGTGTTAAAAAAATAAACAATTAAAAATAAAAGAAAAGAAGCCTCCACACCGCCCCAGCAAGAGAGAGAAGGGGGGGGGGGACTGCACATGTCAATCCAAATACAAAATGGTACGCAAAAAATTAAAGTAAAAGTACCAAGCAAGCATGTGGTTGGATAGAAAGAAAAAAGCTACACATGCAAAGTACAAACAAAAAGATAAAGGGCACCCACCACTGGTCATCTTCACATGAACATCCAGTGTTCCAAAGACCCCATGTGGTTCACACAAATATGCAGACAATGGAAACAATTCAATCTGATTAGAGAAGTCTTTGACCAGGTTTCGAGAAAATGTAATTGAAAAATGAATACAAAATGTTATAAAATATATTTTATAAAAATATAGGTAAATATGTAAATATAAAAATATATAAAAATTTTTATATAAATATTAATTATTATATAAAATAATAAAATAGTCACATTTTATAATAAAAATTTAAAATGATCAGATATATTATTAATCATAAAACAAATAATATAAAAATAAATAAATAAAATAATTCATTAAACATAGAAAATTATTTTTAATGTAAATATTAATTAATGTTGCGTGTTAAAATATTTCGAAAACGGAAACGTTTTGAAAATAAAAAATATTTTATAAATGAGAAAATATTAGTGTTGGAGAAATTTTCGTAGACTTCTTGATGCATCCCAAATATAGAAAAAAGAAAAGTTAAAATTCAAAAATATAGAATTATTTTTTGTATGAATATTTTTCGATGAGGAAAAGTCTACGCATCAAATTCAGTATTTTTTTATGTAATTTTGAATATGAAATTTCACAAATTGTAAATAAAAATAGGAAGATGTTTTTGCAGCGACATGGACTATGACTGTAATTCACATGATTTGAACATATTCAATTAGGGAAAGAGACATAGAGATCTGTCCGACCCCACCTAAAGATCCTTCGAAATCTGATCCAAGAGACATCGGATCATCGCAGCCAGATGATTTTCATGGATTATTGTCCCTACATTCACCTGGGATCGAGCCCTGCAATGCCCATAAACCATTGTCATGTCATAGAAATCATGTACCATAAAATTTTTTCTTGGATTTATGCGATTTTATGGTCATTTTTGCAGCCTGTTTGTAATCAAAATCTAGTATTTTCTTTTTCCTTTTTCTTGGGGATCGGAAATATTTTCAAGTCAATTAAACACTGCCCAGATACAACGAAGCTCCGCTCTACATTCCTATGCATGCATGTGTCTTTGTTAGTTTGTGCTAGAGAGAGAGAGAGGATGACAAGCATGCCCATCAGTTGTAGAGGGCTAGCAAACATCCAGTAGGTGGCTAGTCAAGGGACTAAATTGAAGGATTAGAGGTACAGGAAAGGATAAGAAGACAAACCCAATAACACCAGGTTTCCCAGAAGCAAGCAATTAGTCAAAGTGGAGCATATAAACATGCCATGTGATTGCCAACTAATCATTTTAGGTATTACATTTATATCCACACAACAATTATCACACAATTGTTCATCGAACATTTCGATGGTTAAGAATTAAATTGTATATGACTTGATAGATAGTCAATTTAATGAATAAAAATATTAAAATTTTTAATTAAATTTTGAATTCGAAACTAAAAAATGAAAAAGAATACGTTAGGAGAATTCTTCTTAAATTTGCCCGACAATATTGAAAACGGATTAATGTGAGTATGAATTTAAATACCGATTAGTTAAAAAAATAATTAAATTGGGTTCATACCGTATATTCTATTATTCATCATATAATATAGTTTACCAATTCAAATTAACCGTGGGTACAATTATAAAAATGGTAATGACAACTACAGATTTATATACCATGTGTCTTCCAAAACTTGTTTCCATAAAAAAAGCAAATAAGATCAAAAACCCAGAAGTTGCCATGGCTTATCAAATGACAGATACTAGGTTAATTCATCTGAATCATTTAATATGTTGGGTTAATTCATCTGGCTAATGATTCACTCGACCAAACAAATCACACCCAAATTATAAAATGACCCTTTTAAAATTCACTAATCAAGAGATATACAAAACAAAACAATCTTACAGCACTTGGGATCAATGGCGGGGATCAATGGCGCGTTTGGAAAATTAGAATTTCCAGAGAAGATGTTGGGATCAAGGGTGAGAGTTTAAATCCCAACCATTTCCTTCTCACTTTTTTCCCGTTTAGGGCAGAGCCCTCCAATTGAAATGGAAAGAGGGACCTCTAATTTACTGGTAACTTGTTTTCAATCAAACAATATCTTTTATGATATAATCTATCTTTATCGATCAACAAACAAACAGTGAGTTTATTAAGTTTATTAAGATAAAATATTATATTTTTTAATTAAGTTTTGAATTTAAAATTTAAAAATAATATTAAGAGAGTAAGTTTTTAAATAAAATTTTAAATATTCGAATTGAATTAATTAAAATATAATTTTAAATAATAAAAAAAATAATCTATCACCGCCGTAAAATTTGTAGTCTTAAAATTTGTAATTCAGTGAGCGTTTCACTGTCTCTCTGTCCAGACCAGAGAGAATTCATTGCTTAACAAATCAAGTGTACCAGCATGGGATGGTCCTGCTAAAAATGCATTTGCAGTCTGAGCAAACCAAGGTATTAATTAACATCAACTATCCTGTGTCTCCAACCACTGTTCTCCCCTACCATCTCTTGCGGTTTGGTATAAAGGCTTGTGGGACCCAAGTCTTTTACCCAATAGGATCTGATAAAAAGTGAAAGTGAGATGAGGATGACTTCCCACGACGTCTTAGTATCATGGAGAATGACTAGACATAGACTGCCTTTCCTTCGAATCTTGGAGGAGTTGGGTTGAGCATCAGCACAAAGTAAGTCCTACAGCTTGGATTGGAAGATGACGTGCCTAACCGTGTCATACCCGTCCCGAACCGTTAAATATCTCCATCAATTAATCTATTCACTTTTTCATTGGAATAGTGATATTATTATAATATTATATATATTATATATTTTAAAATAAAATAAAATATATATTTTTCTTTAAACTGAATTGAATAATTTATTAATTTTAATCGATTTTAAATAATTTTGATTGAATTTAATTTCGTCTAATTTAATAATTTAATAATAAAAATCGAATTAGAATATAGAACTATTCTCGATCAAATCAGTCGAACCGGCTGGTCCGATCAATTTTTAAAAGCGCCGCGTCCAACTAATCACTTAGCGCCAGATTAGAAAAAAGAAGCCATAAGAAAAAAATTAGCTAAAATAATAATATTTTATTTATAATAGTAATTTTTGAACTAGACATTCGCTTATGATCTTTGAATGACTATCATTTTGTTAAGTTGGATAAGCGACTGTTTGATCACCTTCCTTAAGGTGATTTAGCTTAGTTGATAATATGATTCAATTTTATAATTAACGAAAGGGATAACTAATATTTTTTTTCATCTGTTTCATTAATGAAAAAATAAAAGAACAATCGATATCATAATATTTTTAATTATTAAAAGTGGTAAACTAAAATCGAACAATATGAAACTAATAAAATTTTGTCAAGAATATTATCATTTTAAGATTAATTGATTTACAAATACTTGCAGGTTGGCATTTGGATCGATGTGCCAAATGATTGTTTTGCGACTGAAGTTTAGCTCAGAGGAATTGTAATTCTTCCAAAATATTAAAAACCCTCCATGCCCTTAAAGTCTGTGATGCAAAAAGGGCCTACAATTAAGAGTACTTTCTCGACATTGACATATGAGTATTTTTCACGGTTTTGGCATATTCTTGACCATTTTCACATGGGGTTTCTGATCTACACTTCCTAGTCCTCACGCGCATTAACTGTACCCAGGGTTGCAAGATAAGAATGAGACATACCTACGAGAGTAAAAAAGGTGGATGAGAAGTTGCACCAAAGACAAGGAATCTATGACACTAATCATGTAGGAGGGTGTCAAGTGGCTTAACACAAGGTTTTTTTTGGGGTGGGGGGGGGGGGGGTTTGTTTCCTCTCGGGTTCTTTTTTCTTCTAATAAACAAACACTGTGACCAGATCAGCTTCTCGATTCTGGAAAACTTATTAACATACAAGAAAGCTGAAAAATCAAATGAGAGCAGTCAGTTCAGTTGTGAAAATCAACATCTAGTCCACTGATAAAAAGGTCTTTTTTGTGATGATTGCAACTAATCAAAAATAAAGAGAGAGAGAGAGAGAGATCTCGATATCAAATTGCGGGGTTTCTTCCTATGTGTTTTCAGAGATGGGGAAGGCAGGAAAATGGCTAAGAAACTTCTTGACGGGAAGGAAGGACAAGGAAAAAGAGAAGGAGAAAGAGAAGGAAAAGAATGCTAAAATTCAGCCCAGCACAATTGTTACTGAGAATCCTACTACAACTCCAATTTCAACCACCCCCACAACTCCAAAAGAGAAAAGAAGATGGAGTTTCAGGAGATCATCAGCCACTGCTGCATCTCCCAAAGATTTGAATTCTACAGATTCTGTTGTATCATCAACAGCGCCGCTACCGTCTATGCAGGCTATAATGGACTCTGAGAGTGAGCAGAAGAAACATGCTATGGCTGTTGCAGCAGCAACAGCTGCAGCTGCTGATGCAGCAGTGGCAGCAGCACAAGCTGCTGCAGCCATGATCCGACTCACTGCCGCAGCCAATGGCAGAGCCAGTGCTAAAGAGGAGGCTGCTGCCATCAAAATTCAGGCTGCCTTT
Source organism: Dillenia suffruticosa (assembly GCA_033439265.1). Classification (NCBI taxonomy): domain Eukaryota; kingdom Viridiplantae; phylum Streptophyta; class Magnoliopsida; order Dilleniales; family Dilleniaceae; genus Dillenia; species Dillenia suffruticosa. Next base: position 18,398,305 of record JAVTVX010000001.1, read on the forward strand.
CGCTCCCATTTGGTACTAAACTTCCTAGACCCTGATGGCTGATCCATATCCTTTAGATGTTTAACTGATAGGATTTTCATTTCTGTGACTAAGGCAAGAAAGGCATTGTGTGCATTAAGAGGACTAGTGAAGTTGCAGGCATTGGTGAGGGGTCACTTGGTGCGGAAAAGGGCAACTGCTACGCTGCGCTGCATGCAGGCATTGGTTACAGTTCAAGCTAGAGCTCGGGCTCAGCGTATCCGAATGGTTGAAGAGACAAAGCCCATGAATCCTAGGCCATCAACTCACAGGAAATCCACACAAGAAAACCGGATCAGACATTCATATCATGTAAGATGCATTCTTATTCCTTTCAATTTCTCTGTCTGCATTGTTCTTGCTCTCAATCAAGCATTACAGACATTTCAATGATGTGATAGAACAGTAAAGGAAGAGCTAATAACAGAAAAATAGTACCTGTACGAGAGACTACTAACTACTTTAAAAATTGCCCAGTTGGCAGAAAATTTAGTTTACTCTGGCATTTTCTGCAAGCAGGAGACTGATAAAGGCATGGAGGAGAACATAAAGATAGTAGAAATGGACATTGGAGAGACGAAGGGAAGTGTAAAGAGCAGGAAAAGTTATTCAAATCACCCACAAGCTGAAGGAATGGATCACAGATTCTCCATGCATCATGCGAATCCACGACATCATACTAAGCAAGACAATCAACAAATCTCACCTGCTCCATCGGCTCCGGACATTAGCCCCAGAGCCTGCAGTGGGCACTTTGAGGACTACTCATTCGCCACAGCACAAAGCAGCCCTCAGTGCTACTCAGCCATGTCAAAAATTGATCAAACAAAAGTGCCCTTTGCTTTTCCTCGGCAGGAGTATGCAGAATCTTTGTCCTATGAGTACCCATTCTGCCCGAACTACATGGCTAATACAGAATCATCGAGAGCAAAAGCCAGATCACAAAGTGCACCAAAGCAACGGCCACCAGACTCATTCGAGAGGCAACCCAGCAGACGGAGGCCATCTATTGAAGGAAGGAATGTGCCACGAGCTGTGAGAATGCAGCGGTCATCTTCACATGTTGGGGCTGCAGTTGAAGGATACCAACATCCTTGGTCAGTCAAGCTTGATAAATCAAATGTTTCGCTCAAGGATAGTGAGTGCGGATCAACCAGTACAGTTCTCACTAATACTTACTGCAGATCTCTTGTGGCCTATGATGTAATTTAGTATACAAATCTTGACTTCTTTTTTATAGATACAAATTTTTTTATGAATCTCTGACCCCTTTTATGCTTGATTCTTCAGGCTTATGGAAACAGGTATTAACAAGCGAAGCAATGAACCGTCTGTTCTACAAATGAACCAAGCTATGAGTGGAGTAAATTCAATGGCAATGTAAGTTTTAATGTAGAATCTGCCAAGTATTTTTTAGCATTCCTTTTTCAATCTAACGTTGCGTGATAGTTGTGGGGAGTTTGTGCTTGAATCTCCCATATTGTAGAAGTTTGGCCGATGAATCTGCTATTGTCTCCTTCGAGTAGTTGTAGACTCTTGACTTCTGCAATTGTAAGCAACCTCGATTTTTATTTTTTGCCTGAGAATGCACGTATACACACACACTGATGCTTTAGTGACTAAGGCAATTCTGAAGAAGGATGTAGCACCGCAACTAAGCTCCCTCTACGTTCTTCAGGGTGCTTCCAGATGCTCCACTATTTTCTGTTATGCACTAATATCCTCAAAACCGAATGGGTATAATCATCTCTCGCAAATGTACCATTATGGGATACCAGCACTTAATCCAAAATCGGTCAAACAAAATGCCTAGAGGACATAATTGTGCTAGTTGTGGATATCTTGTATGAAGTGAAAGTTTGATGGAGGTAACTCGTCCCCAAAACAAAAAAAATAAAAAGATTTCTACCCAGTCAATAAGTGCAATTCATATTGCTGGTGCACCTCTGCAGCTAAAATCTTAGTTTTCTGCTTCAACAATTTCCAAAAGAAAGGTGAATTTCAGGGAATAGAGTCCTTTACCATGTCACTAGTTGGTCTGAACCAAAAGATTAAGTTCCACCGGTTTAAGCTAATAATCCAGCACAACAGAGTTCCCTCCATATTGGATTTCCCTTAGAAATTTCTCCTACTTGTAGAATTTGCTTCTATTAAGTTTCTAGAGGACAAAAGATGTGGGAAGCTGAACCTCAGCTTGGCAAAACTCAAATGTCTGAGATGTCATACGTAAGGCTACTTCCGGGGTTACAATGGCATGCAAAAAACATTGAAGCGCCCCCTTTTGCATTTGCACACGTGACAGGATTGGGTCTTTCTTTTTTTTTTTTTTTTTTTTGCAATGAGATTTGAACCCGAGATTATCGGATTGGGAAGGGATTGTGACTATTAGGTTATTCCATTGGAAACTGTGAATAATAACTAGCAAAGTCTTAAATATTGATGGACAATCAATTTAATAATAGAATTGGGTGCTAGATTTGTTATTCAAATTTTGAGTTTGAAACTTAAAAATAGAGAGTCACCTTTTATATAGAGTCTCAAGCTTGAACTTAATTAATCTAAACGAACTAGTCGGGACATAATTTTGGATATCAATGATAAAAAAATTCCTAAATTTAACTAGGCGAGGGCAGTGGTCTTTCAATTGATTGAGAGAAACTGACATGACGCTGCTGCCGGATAGCCTTCTCAATGTCTCCAATTCCTAAAAACAACAAAACAAAGGGAAGCTAATCAAATAGTGGACTTCTTTGGAATCTCCATGGCTATTAATACCAACAGAGTTTGTGATCGCTATCCAACAATTATTATTTTTTTTTTTCATTACACAAATGATGTAAGATGTGTGTTTTTTTTTTTTTTGATATACAAGAGTTATTAAAGTAAAAATATATATATCATGAAAATTTAAATTTCAAAAAAAATATTTGAATAAGAATTCTTTTATCTCAGTGTGTCTTTACAAGAACAGTGACGAAGATAATTGATCAAGAAGGCACGATCTAAATCAAATCTTCATAAGACAATTGGGTAGAGATTTTACCTGATAAATGTAAAAGCTTTGCCATTTAAATCGTGAAAGACCAATGATGTAATGGATCCCCGCAGGTTTAACCCTTTTTGGGACTTTCCCACAATAATCCTCTCCTTAAGCCGGTCCCAGCAGGCTTATCTCCGTTAGGTCCAGCGAATTCATAATTAGGGTTTAGTCATCTTTTAAGCTCTTTAAGTGATCCAAATGTGCACAATAACATCCCCAGTGGTCCAAAATACACCCAACATTGCGTACAGAAGGCATCTCCTTCCACACAATCACCAAAACTCATAAAATTAAAAATTAACCTTTTCTTTTTCGCATTTATGACTTTTTCTGCCTCAAAACCTTAAAATCAAAGCTATAAATTCAATAGGAAAAGGGAATTGCATATTCTGGACTTTGTCACCCTCTCTTTAGGTCTATCTCATTTTTCTCCGTGGTGGGTTTTGGGGCTTTGTCCCAGCTTCTGTAAGAGCCTGCCCACAAAGCCCCTGGGTTCACAATTCGCACGGACAGAGGGAGAAGACAATGTTTGGACTGAAATGAGAAGTCCTCCTGTTGTAAACCACATCCCCCCCTCAAAGAGAAAAAAAAAATAATCTGGGCCTACCATGGAGTTGGTGGCTTAGCTTGCATATTGTGAACCACACAACTAGAGTTGGAGACCCGGCGGGCAAGCAGAGACAAAAAGTTTAAATTTAATAATGTTAAAAATTAATATAACTTTTTGCCATTAACCTAATCAAGATATCCGGTGGGTTTGTCTGGTCCCATTGGTTCCGCGCCAAGCCCAAATGAAAAGAATCTACTCAAGCCCAAGCTTTTCCTTCGATCTAGATTTTTTTTTTTTTTTTTTTTGATTAATTCAATTCGAAGGGAGATTGTAAGGTTTCAACTTGCTTTTACGTGGGCTACCATTAATTACATAATTTCCTTTTTTTTGGTTTATCCTGTTTACATAATTTCCATTTTGCTTTTAAGAAAAATGGGTTGATCGTTGTCATTCAAAATTTGATTGGTTAAACCCAACTATATTAAGGTCTATAATGTTTGTTGGGTCAAGTGAATCTTAACATCATTTTACTCGAACCATCTTACACATTATGTACAGTGGACCATGACACCTTAACTGGAGAACCCAATAAAAGAAATACAGATTACAGGGCGAGTCCCTTCTCCCGTCTCGACCCTACTGCTATATACTTATCTTGTATTGATCACTAATGTAAATAGAGAGAAATAGGGTAAGGAAGACCAAATCTTGGGTATATTTGGGGACATATCTTAAACAAACAAATAGAGAGTAAATGGTACACAAAATATTATTTAATCATTTCATTATAAAGTAATGGGGTAAATAATTTTGTCTATATTATAATATACTAGTTATTACCCCGCGCTAACGTGGCGGGTGACTATAAAATGTTGATTATATTTTTTCGCTGTATAAATATTTGTTTGATTTATAATTAATTCAATATTTGAATTAAATTATTGTCTAAACTAGTGAAAGATATGACGTATATCAGTGTTAGGTAAAAAAGGAGTCAAACAATTGAAGTTCTAAAAAAAACCAATGAACAAAGTTAAAAAAAAAAGATAATAAATGAAGTAAAAAGATAATAAAAATAAAAAGATGACCATCTGTGGGGTCTCAAAAAAAAAAGGAAAAACCTCTGTTAAAAAAAAATAAAGAACTCAAGAGGAAAAAATGTTAAAAAATAAAAAAATTAAGGATCTAAATGAAAAGAAAATATAAAATTGTGGTTTAAAAATAAAGAAACGACCATCCATGAAGCAAAAAAATGGACTAAATTTATGTTAAAAAAAGATAAGGAGTAAAGTGAAAAAAAAAAAAAACATAACTGCATCAAAGAAACAAGAAGCTAAATAGACAAGTGGGACCAAAAAAGGAAAAAAAACCTATGCCTAAAAAAAGGGAACGACTTAAAAGGAAAAAATTGGGGTAAAAAAGAAAAAGAGCAAACTCTGAATGGAAAAAAAATTATGATCTAAAAATAAAAGGATAACTATCTGTGAGATCAAAAAAAATTAAAAGAAAAAAATCTATGTCCCAAAAGGATGAAGTACTTAAGAGAAAAAAAAAGCTGGGTTAAAAAATAAAAAAGTAAAAATTTGAATGGAAAAAAATAAAAAATTATGATCTAAAAATAAAAAGACGACCATCCGTGGGACAAAAAATAAAAATGAAAAAACTATGTTTAAAAAAGATGAAAAATTTAAGTAAAAAAAAAAGTGGACAAAAGTAAAAGAATCTGAATTAAAAAATAAAAAAACAAAGTGTGGCGTCAAAAAAACATAGAATCTAAGCAAAAAATGGGTTAAAAAAAGTGTAATAACTTGAATGAAAAAAAAAAAAAAAACAAAGTGTAGTTCTAAAAAGACGAATGATCTAAGTGAAAAAGAGGTAAAAAAGTGTAAGATTTGGATGAAAAAAAAAAAAAGAGATTTCAAAAATATGGGATGACTATCAGAGATGTCCCAAAAAAATGCACAGTAAACGCTTTCGGCGCTTTACATGTATGGGAATAAAATGTTTAATACTTATTGATGCATGCTTGTTACCTGTTCAATTTTTTTTTTTTCCATCGATACTCGAAATAATTTGAAATATTTTAAAAAATATTTTTAACTTATGTTTTATTTATATATAATATTTAAATTCGAGTTAATAGCTGGAATAACACTTGACTATCTAGGCGTATGGGTTAAAGCTGTTCTTGTTTCCATTTCCAAGGAGCCGACAACATGGATCTTGAGTTCAGAAGTCAAACCATAGATCTGATCCCTATGAGCCTGAGGAGGTACATATCCATACCTCCGGCAATAGTAAACCAATCCATTTCCTTTTTGACATTCCATTGTCCATTTCCTCCGTTTTAAGTGCCCTTGGCAGCCATATTAAAATATTACAAATAATATAATTATAATTGAAAATGTCAATAATTAAAATAACACATAACAATATCATACTGTTTCTTATTTTCTTTTTCCTTTTTTATTTTTAAACATGGAAATGCATTGAGACAAGAAGGAGAGTATTCATGGTTTTCAGGGCAAATATGCATGATGGTGCCCTAGGAAACTTGTAAGTGATATGGAAATGACAGCATTTTGTCAACTTTTAGAGCTATTCATGGGTCTGAAACAGCAGCAATTCCCATTTTCCCCAACACTTGAAAAGTGCCACTTTTAAAGGTCTTCGACTTCTTTTCAGAATTTTCAATGGGCGGTGACGGAGAAGAAAGAATTTTATTTCTTCATGCACTTTTATCATATATTTTCATAAGCTTATTACTCGTTCAAATCTCTTTCTCTTCCTAGCAAATTGAGGGGGCGTTTGCCGTCATTCTGTCGAATTATTTTGTCTCTACATATGTATTTTATCTCTGAATTCAAATATTTATAAATTTATATATATTTTGTGCCTTGGAATCTAATCTTAGCTCTGCCTCCGATGTCAATTAAAAAATTTTAGTCAATACTACAAAATATAAAAGCTTATTCCTTAAAAAAAAAAAAAAGAAAAAAAACCATGGTCAATAAAACCATGATAACAGGGACTTTTCAAAAACAAAGGAAGAAAGGCACTTGACCACATCCCAAAGTCATTTACATCTACTCCACTTCATGCTCTATTATTTCAGGGAAGTCAACCCAATTACATGCCCACCTATGGCCCATCTCAATGTCGTCTCTCGCTTTCATATCACCACATCCCTCTCAACAAATTTCGCTTTAAATTTTGCTGAGTATGAATTTTTCTCCATTTACTTTTTTGATAATTGACGGTGATATCTGACTTAATTAATTCAATTTGAATAACTGTAAAATTTAATTTAAGAAAGAATTTCAAAATTTTAATTGCTTCTCCCTTATTTTCCACAAATATTCAAAAAGTAAAAGTCACGGAATAATTTTACCATTTTAGATATTAATACATTTATAATATATGAGAATATAGTTTTCATGCATTTCTTTTTAGGGTGTGAGAGAGAGCTAGAGCATTAATAGAACAACTTGATAGTGTTCTTCAAAAGAAAAAGGCACAACATTTGAAGTTGAAGAAGTGCTTATTTTTTGGGAAGCTTATTATTATTATTTTTTAATTTATAATAATAATAATAATTGATTTGGATGGATCAAACCCACATAGGACTGGAGAATCTGAACCAAATCTTAGATTGCAAAAATATTGAGTGAGAAATAATATTGCTTGGTGGTGGACACCAACCCAACCATTGAATCAAATTTCAAAATGAAAAATGATTGAGGAATTGTGGAGTGAATTGGGGTTTATCAAATTTCAAAATGAAAAATGATTGAGGAATTGTGGAATGAATTGGTTTGCCCTAATTATTCTGATTTTTTCAACTTATATGTAAAATTGTAACATCATTTGATGATCAGTCACTGAAACATTTTTGTAATGTTCATCATGGATTATTTAAAAAAAAAAAAGAAAATGAAAATATCTTTCTTAAAGGGTCATTTTCTGTGAATCAAGTAGAGCTACCAGGTTGAGAAAGGGGGAATTAGGGGCAAAAATCATGAAGGGCTCAACAATATTTAGAATCAACAACACAAATTTAACTAATAAAAATCATAAAAAAATGTCATTTAGTTGATAAGAATTTCTCTATCAGTATTAACTTAATGTGATGGAAAAGAGAAGGAAAGAGAAGTAAAATAAAAAATCACATTTGTTTAGACGAAGAAAAGTGGGGAAATATATTAAAAAATGCACAATTTTATTGTTTTATCATTTTTTGAAATTTGTTTTTTTTTTTAAATATAGTATATAAAAATAAATTTAGCATCTAAAATTTTAAAAAGAATCCCTTCTCTCCAAAACCCAATGAATTTGGTAGGATTGAAAAGTTGAGTTCGGAGGGTTTCGATGAAACCCTCCAAAATATTTTTTTAATAAATTGTTTTATCAAAAGTAGGTTGGTTCTTTAAAAGCCCTACCTTTCTCTCCATTTCCTGCCCAAACCTTCCATCCGAACGGTTAGCAAGTTTTGTTATAATTTATTAGCAAATCTGTGTTATTGATGATTCATTCCATGGGAGGCAAGTTTTGTGGTCTTTAATCACAAATATAAGTAATAAAAAATTATAAAATATGTCACCAATAATCAATTTTTATAATATAAAAAGATTATTGGACCTATTTCAACCAAATTAGCCAGATAAATAGGCAAAATATTTCTCCCTCTAGTATTTCGTTCTATGCCCCATTATGAAAAAGTTTGTACCGTTTGGACATAAAGCTCTCTCTCTCTCTCTCTCTCTCTCTCTCTCTCTCTCTCTCTCTCTCTCTCTCTCTCTCTCTCTCTCTCTCTCTCTCTCTCTCTCTCTCTCCCCCCCCCAACAAATGGTGGGAAAGAGAAACTTTATGTCGTGGGCATGGCCAAGGGAACAGCAGCACCGGCCACTATGACGAAGTGTACCCTTGCTACTTTCTTCTTCACTTTTGAAAGTCTCAACGTGGTCAATCTACAACCTCAATCAATCACATGTTTCTTTCTCATCGAGGCCCTCCACATCGATTGGCCACACATACAACAAATCTGACTGAATTTCTTTTAGATAATAACAAAGGATAATCACATATTGCACCGAGAAAACTTTAAAGAATTACAAAGGCTGGTATTCTTTCCTTCTCGTCTTGATCTTCATCAATCTCTTTTCCTCTTTCTCTCTCTTAACTTTGGTTTGTTTTTCTTTTCTCCGTTCTCTCTTTCTGGTTTATCTCTCTTGAGTCAGAAAAAGTTTCTCTTTCTTCTAAAAATTGATTCGTTGATCTTTCTTTTCTGAAATAGATCAGTGATCAAGAAATAAGAGTAAATGGATTGAAAAAAGAGAAAACAATGAAAAGTGAGAAAACAAGAGAACGGAAGATGAAGAAAGGACAAATCGTCCAAGAAGATAGAAACTTGATCAATGATGGAAAAGAGAGAGTAAGAGGAAGGAGAGAAGAGATTGAGAAGAAGAGGGGAGAGAGAGAGAGAGAGAGAGAGAGAGAGAGAGAGAGAGTCAACATACAGAATGGTGATTTTACTCGGAAGCAAAACTATCATTTCATCCAAAATAGATATTGTTTTAAAAATTTTCCACCTTACTAATAAAAAATTTTGATTTTGCGACCTCTTTTTAATTATTAAAGTTCTATTAGTCGAATCTGTCATCATCCTTAATAAAAAATTAAAAAAAACCCATAATCCACAATTTCTTTCTGGGGGGAGGAGGGGGCTTCACCATTTGTAGTCTTTTCATGCAGGCAATCAAACAAGCTCAAAAGTGATTATGTTCATTAACAACAGTTCTTCCCACTTTCTAATTTGGTGTCCAGACCAAGTTACCTGCATCGTATCTCCTTCACATGGTCTGTCTTTCTTTACTTTATACATATATGGCCAGTGTTGACATGGTCGAGTGTGTGATTCTTGAAATTATATATATAAAAAATATAAATTATATAAAATATAATAATTAAGTAAAAGTTATGTTGCACATCAAAACCCTATTATTTCACTCATTGATTTCTTTTTTCTTTTTCCCAAATCAGATGACTTTATTATATGCTGAACTACATTGGGCTCTGAAAAGATATCTATCAGAACATCACAATTATTGAACTTAATGGATGACCCACAAGTCACTAAAGAAGTTTGCTAAGCTCTGCAAACATTGCATGTGGTTAAAGAACAAAGAGGGTTTTTATTTATTTATTTACTTATTTATTATTTTATCATGAATTATGGTTGACAAAATTCCAACTTTGGGATTAACTTTTGAAATTTAAAGTTGTGTTCGTTTCTATGTTCTTTTCAATTATTTATTTATACTGGAAGTGCTTTTCATTATTCACCATTGAAGTTATTAATAGGAATCTCTTTTTCATTTTTTTTTTTTAGTTTATTAAATGGTGGTGAGAAGAAAATCCTAATCATATCCACTAGGCATAGAGGAAAGAGACAGAAGAGGTTTTATCTGAGGGAATCCTTAACTCGTGCAAAATGCCTAGTTTTATGGGGCCATAAACTCCACAAAAAACTTCATTTTTACTATACAATCCATCATTAATATCATTACCATTGTTTAATGGGAAGGGTAAAAACATGTGTTGTCACTAACTTTCTGAACAACCAATGCGTAGTTGGGCGAGTACCGAAAGAATAGATATCAGAAGAATTTTATCTTGATCCAATCCGATTCGAATTGAATTTAAACAAAGTCAATGTAGTTATATGGGTGGTTTATAAAAAAAATAACCTTCTGAACAATCAAGTGTGAGGGGTTTATTTTATTTTATTTTATGTATATTTTCTGCATTTCACTTATCCTTCCCATCATTATTGGAAGCACAAAAGCTTTTATTTAATAACAGAGATAAACCAGGCAAGTGTGTTCATTAATATTTTCTTACACTACAAAAAAACCAGCTTTTAACCACAAATTTAGCGACAAAAATTTAATAAAAATTCGTTGTTAAAACGTTAGAGACGAAATTAGCGACGAAAAATTTTTCGTCGCTAATAACGCGTCGCAAAAATTTAACGACGAAAAATTAGAAATTCGTCGCTAAATTTAGCGACGAATAATTTTTTGTCGCTAAATTTGTAGCAAATTTAGAGACGAATTCCAAAATTCGTCACAAAATTAATTAATTAATTAATAAATATATATTAATATTTTATTTTATTTAATTATTTTTCAAATTTAGCAACGAATTCCGGAATTCGTCGCTAATTTTGCGACGACTTTCGGAATTCGTCGCAAAATTAATTAATTTTTTAATAAATATATATTAATATTTTATTTTATTTAATTATTTTTCAAATTTTGCGACGAATTCCGGAATTCGTCGCAAATTTAGCGACGAATTCCAGAATTCGTCGCAAAATTAATTAATTATTTAATAAATATATATTAATATTTTATTTTATTTAATTATTTTTCAAATTTAGCGACGGATATAAATTCGTCGCTAAATCCGTCGCTAAATTAGCAATGAAAAAAAAAATGCGCTCCCGCCTGAACCCCACCCGCCCGCCCGCCCGAGCCAGTATCCGCCCGCATGTTCGCCCGAGCCGGCGCCCACAAGCCCTCCCCTCACTTAATTCTTGAAAATGTCTACATTTTGCTCCCACCATGGTTCGAACCCTTGCACCTCCGTAAACGTTTAAGACCCTATAACCATCAAGCTAAATGTTAGTATCTGTTATAAGTTTTTTTTTTTTACTTATTATCTTTCTTCACAAATTTCTAATAATAATAAAACAATATAAAATAACAATTTATTATAAAATAATAAAATATTAGTTTAAAATAAAATAATAAAAGATATAAAAAAAATAATAATACTATTTTTAAAAAAGATAAAATAAAAATAAAATATAAGATATTAATTAAAAATAATAAATGTGATAATTATATTAAAATAAAAAATAAAAAATATATATTAATATTTTATTTTTTTTATTTTTTTTCAAATTTTGCGACGAATTTGAAAATTCGTTGCAAAATTAGCGACGAATTTAGAATTCGTGGTAAAATTAGCGACGAATTTAGAATTCGTCGCAAAATTAATTAATTATTTAATTAATATATATTAATATTTTATTTTTTTTTTATTTTTTTTCAAATTTTGCGACGAATTTCTAAATTTGTCGCAAAATTAGCGACAAATTTCTAAATTCGTCGCAAAATTAATTAATTATTTAATAAATATATATAAATAATTTTTTTTTCAAATTTTGTGACGAATTAGAAAATTCGTAGCAAAATTAGCGACGAATTTAAAATTCGTCGCAAAATTAATTAATTATTTAATTAATATATATTAATATTTTATTTTTTTTATTTTTTTTCAAATTTTGCGATGAATTCCGAAATTTGTCGCAAAATTAGCGACGAATTTCTAAATTCGTCGCAAAATTAATTAATTATTTAATAAATATATATAAATATTTTTTTTTTCAAATTTTGCGACGAATTCGAAAATTCGTTGCAAAATTAGCGACGAATTATTAATTCGTCGCAAAATTAATTAATTATTTAATTAATATATATTATTATTTTTTTCAAATTTTGCGACGAATTCCGAAATTTGTCGCAAAATTAGCGACGAATTTCTAAATTCGTCGCAAAATTAATTAATTATTTAATAAATATATATAAATAATTTTTTTTTCAAATTTTACGACGAATTCGAAAATTCGTTGCAAAATTAGCGACGAATTTAGAATTCGTCGCAAAATTAATTAATTATTTAATAAATATATATTAATATTTTTTTTTTCAAATTTTGTGACGAATTCCGAAATTGGTCGCAAAATTAGCGACCAATTTCTAAATTCGTCGCAAAATTAATTAATTATTTAATAAATATATATAAATAATTTTTTTTTTTCAAATTTTGCAACGAATTTATAAATTCGTCGCAAAATTAGCGACGAATTTCCGGTCGTCGCTAAATTAGCTACAACTTTTTTTTCGTTGGAAATTTCGTTGCAAATAGCGACAAAAAAAGTTTTCGTCGCAAAATTCGTCACAAAATTGAAACGAAAAAAATTTGTCGCTAAAGTTCGTCGCAAAAAACGTGTTTTTTTGTAGTGTTAGAAATTGAATTATAGTGTTATAGCAATCCAACTTCGAAGTAAATTTAATTATGATTTAATGTTGAGCATTTTGTAACAATGAACTCACCAAGTAAATAATATTTTCGTATTTAAAACAGATATTTCACAACAGGTAAAATGATTAAAAATATTATTTTTATTTTTTCATGATAAGAGTATTCAATTGGAAGTGGCCAAAACACATGCAAGCTATTGCTGCTTGACAAGGATTGAATGTTACATTTGTTTTTTTGGTACATAGGAATGAATGTTACTGTCATACAAGGTATGGGAAGGAGGACAACCTGGAAAACGAGACCATGTTTATCACCGCATGATGACCACTTTTGTCAAGTAAAAAAGTGAGAAGTACCCTATTTCACTAGTCAAAAGGACTATCAAATCATAGCCACCAAACATGAATTTCGAAAATGGTTTCCGTCAAGGATTAGTCTTTGTTGCCATGATCATATGCCTCCATGTAACACGCCTTCGTGTCACAAAAGCTCGCTTCCTTTCTTGAACGAAACATGGTCTTCGATGAAGCCACACAAAAACCTTACTAGATTTTTTTCCCTTAATAATCGTGATACACATTTCTTTCGACATGATTATTGTTTAATGGCATCCTGAGAGAGCTACAAACCAACTCACGTTTACCTGGTCTATGTTCTGTAACAAATAGTTTTTCGAGGGCATCTCATATATTTTTACTTATTTCTTTTATTATTTTTATCTATATTTTTTATTTTGTCTTCTCTATTTTTATTTTTAAAACTTTAAATTTTATATTATTTTTTCATCTCTCCTATTTTGAATCGATCTCAAAATAAGACTCAGTTTGTCGTTATCTCTCCGTCCCCTTATAGAATTGTTGGGAAATTCCTAGTGTAAAAGCTTAAAACCTTAGAATCATGAAAATTAACCTTTACAAAAGAAGCTGATCTTTATAACCACCAAGAACAAGATGGTAGTCTAGTATTCTTTGTAACATCATGAAATCAAATTTGAACTCATTTTTAATAATAATTTTATGGGTTAATCATATTGTAATTAGTTTTATACCATTAATATTTAGTATGGTAGTTATAGACTCTTTTCCCTATTTAAACATCTCTCAGCTTTGGTTCAGCCTTGCTTCAAAATTTCTATCAATTACCACGTCCAATTTGTTTAAATTTGTCTATAAGAGAGAAACTTTAATCACCCCTCTCTCTCTCTCTCTCTATCCAGAGGAGTCTTCTCTCCTCTCTATCTCAAGCCGCTTATCGTGGAAGAGCTCTCTGCTTTCTGGGTTTGGAATTTGACGTCATCGTCTACCTTTAATGTGGTCTCCTCAACGGCATTCCAATATGGTCTCTCTTCAAAGCCATGTGTTCGATAGTCTGGTGTCAATCCGTCTGCTTTATATGAGTACCTATGTATGGTGATTTCATCTTGTCCTTTACTTTACATTAGTGTAATGTGTTTAGTAATTTAATTTCCTTGTCTGTTTTATGTTGGTAACATGTGTTTGATGAAGTAGAAAATTTATAAAAATTTGAAATTCTGAGATATTAACATAATTTCTAATTTTTCATTAGAGAATAAAAACTAAAAATGAAATATAAAATTAAGGTTGAAAATAATTTCAGTTACTGAGTAGTCCCTAGCTATTCTCCCTTGCATTAGCACAAAATTCTGAGATATTAACATAATTTCTTTTTTTCATTAGAGAATGAAAACTAAAAATGAAATATAAAATTTGAGTTTAATAACTATTGCACAATAATCAGGGCCATCAAAACCTAAGTTGCATGAGAATGGAAATGGAAACAAAATAACAAAAACAAAAACGATACGGAAAAATGATATTTTGAAAGAATATAAAAAAAGAAAATATAGATAAACGTATGAATATAAAATTATATTGATTTTTATATAAATAATAATTATTTTATGAAAATAATAAAATAATTATATTTTATAATAAAAATTTAAAATCATTATTACATAATTATTAATCATAACACTAATAATATAAAAATAAAATTATAAATAAATAAATAATTTATTAAATATAAAAAATATATAAATATGGAAAATATATGAAATTTTGTGTAAATATTAATTAATTTAATTTAGTGAAATATTTCAAAAACTTAGAAAAAGCGTTGGTGCTGAGAAGCTCTGGCGCATTGTAGCCCAAAACCTCGTCCATTTTATTTTATTACACTGAAAAAAAAAATAAATGAAAGCGTAACCGCCGGTAACGGCCCTCTAACGTCATTTGTCCAAAAACGGGGTGTCGTGTCAAGACGCGTTTCATGACCTAACGTTGTCTTGTCGGCAATGTCGTCGTGTCACCACCACACTAACCATTTTAGGAAATGCGTTCGGCGCTTTTTCTTTTCGGTCAACGGCGTCAGTCAACAGTGACAAAAGTTGTTTATCACGCGGGTAATTCCGATCCAAACTTTCCCGCGTTTTTAATTGACCAAACCACTTAATGTTCTCAACTCAATCATATGTAAGTGATCGGAATAATCCCACGAAGCTTACCTTCCAACGACGAATGGTCAACAAATTTTTGTGTTTCAAGCGAATGATGTGCAGCCCAGTGCAGAGATAGTACAACAAATAGGTAAAACTGTTTTAAACAAAAACATTTTATCATTCATGTATTTTTATAAAAATGGATGCATATAGTGTGCATTAATGCATATAATGGATTTGATGGCAGTATTCGGTTTGTATTCACATTTGAAAATTCCTCCGATTCTTCTTCTCTTATCGTATTTTTTAGCATGATTTTGGGTTTTCTATCTAAATCTGACTTTGATGGTTAAAATTTTGTTATCATATAATGCGTATTAGGATCCGATGACAGTGTTCGGTTTGTTTTCGCATTTGAAAATTCCTCCCATTGTCTTTCTTTAGCCCGTAATTTTTTAGCATAATTTTGGGTTTTCTATCTAAATCTGATTTTCTTTCTTTATTTTCCTTCTCTAATTATTTTGTAACAAAATTCAGTAGCAAACATAAATTCTATGATAAATCCAATGTAAAACTAACTCATATGTCTTGAATATAGTAATAACGCCAAAACTAATGATACTGAAGATCGATATTGCTTTCACCTTACATAAATAATTTCTTAAGCTAAGAATGAAATAATTAGGATGTACCTATAAGCTTTTCTTTTTCTCCATTTTTGCGGGGAGGTGTGTGGCTTAGACACGTAGAACAACCGTGGAATAATAATAATAATAATAATAATAAAAGATGGAATTCTTTTAAAGATGCATGAATTAATAATAAAATGCAAAGAAGATCTATATGCACCGGTTGACAACTAACATATGATGCTGCTCCTACTTAGGGAACATTCTTTAGATAATTTAAATTAAATAATGTCAATTTCTCACTACACAAACCTTTAAAAGGGATAATGGTTAATGAGGTCACTGCAAAGATCACTTGTGATTGCAAGAAAATATCGAATTTTGTTAGGCAAGGTTTCGACCAAACTATGCATTATTAATCACTTAGAAATAAGCATAATAAATAATAATAATAATAAAAGTTTCTCACTACACTCTACCTGAAGTTCTTTTAAACTACTTTCAATTTTAATCTTGGAGAGATACAGAATAAAAGAGATAGAGAACAGGCGGTTATGGATGCCCCCAGATTTCTTGAATTAAGATTGAGTCTACCTTTCCCAACAAGTCATGAAACTTGGTCATTTTGATCAAAAATGCCCGCAAATACTTTGGGTTTATGTGTTTAGTCTGGATCGAAAGATCGAGTAAAAGAGTAACCAACTGAAATTTCCAAGGCATGGACTAAAAAAAAAAAAAGAATATCAAGGGCACGCCCAACCAGATCAGCGACTTGGCTAGGGCGAGATGTCTATAATTCTATATGTTTAATATATTGAGTAAATGTGATATTTATATAAGTTAGAGAATGTAAATTTAAGAAAAAAAAAACTCTAAATTCAAAGTAATAAAATATTATCCCAAATATATAATATGCGAACGCATTATGATATATATGTTGACATATTGTGACGGTGATGATAAATGAATAGTGAGAGAATCACGTTATGTATGTCCGTATATGATAGATTGGAGTGACATATGGCCATATTATATTAACAAATCCATCACACAAAGCCCGAAGTTTATTCTATTTTCTTGACATTTTCAATTTGATTCAAATGATATTTATATATATATATATATATATATATATATAATAAAAGGAGTGGAAAGAGACTTTCGGAATTTTTAACCTCACAGAGAACATTTGCTGGAAAATCTCAAATTATTTTAATTTATCTCTATTTATTTTATTTTAATACTTGTTAAATAAATATAAAAAATAAAATATTTTACAAATAAAATTCAAATTTCTCTATAAATAAAGATTAAAATTATCGTTATAGTGAAATTTTTATATTAATAATCCAATCAAATTTTAGTTAAGTTTAATATTAATTTCAGAAGAAATTGAAAACCCTTCATTGTATTTATTTCATTTTAGTGGAGAGAGAGAGAGAGAGAGAGAACTTTAAAACTGATTTTGCTACTCTTATCAAAAGTGGCAATCAAGGCCTTCATAATGGCCAATTGATTAATCCTAGTGACTAATGTATTCTCTCTCCCATATCTTCCCGAAATCTCCCCACTTTGGCCAATAAATCACCGGCCACGTGTGATAATCCAAGGCAGCAGCCAATAAGAAGATGCCACGTACTGGTGCCGTACCACGCTGGCAACTTAGACAATCCATACCAGAACATACCGAGCTAGCCGTTGCCTTGGCTCCTCACTCCTCCTGTGACCCTGTCATATACAGAAGGGACTCATCAAAACTGGGTGGTTAAAGCATTTATATATGCCACGTGGCAGTCTCCCATGTGGGTCCTACTAAGCACTCCTCTGCCCTCCTCTTCTTTCTCCTTTCCTCGCCTCTGCTCTCGTCTATATATACCCTTACCCACAACACCACCTGCCATAGCTAGCCATCACATAAAACCTTCCCAAGACTCCACATACTAGCTTCCCCACGTGCTCTCTCTCTCTGTCTCTCTGTCTCTCTCTCTCATACAAACAAACCAAAAATATTCACCTGCTAAAGCACATAAGACATACACCAAGAGCTGTAGCTAAGTTTAGTGCGACAAAATAGAAATGGGACATGGTGCAGACTATCCTTGTCCACATCCAGTGGCAATCCCACCTCCAAAACCATTTTTCAAGTCACTAGGAACATCTTTGAAGGAGACCTTCTTCCCTGATGACCCTTTTAGACAATTCAAGAATCAACCACCATCCAAAAGATTCCTACTTGGTTTACAGTACTTTGTGCCAATCCTTGAATGGGCTCCAAGATATACCTTTGAGTTCTTCAAGGCTGATGTGATTGCCGGAATCACCATTGCTAGTCTGGCAGTCCCTCAAGGAATAAGCTATGCTAATCTGGCTTGCTTGCCTCCCATTATTGGTCTTTGTAAGTTTCACTAAACTTTATACTAAAGGAATTTTATCTTTTTTGTATAATTTGCAATATTTTATATGAAAATATGTATGTAAGCATGAAAAAAAAAATGCAGATTCCAGCTTTGTTCCTCCTCTGGTGTATGCAATGCTGGGAAGTTCAAGAGATTTGGCAGTCGGTACAGTTGCGGTGGCTTCGCTTCTTATAGCATCTATGCTGGGGAAGGAAGTGAACCCTATTGAAAATCCTAAGCTTTATCTTCAATTAGCTTTCACTTCAACCTTCTTCGCTGGAGTCTTTCAAAGTGCTCTTGGCTTTTTAAGGTAACTCAAACGTTTCTCATGTTTAACCCAACATCATTAAAAGGCTTACAAATTTTGGCTTTTTCCTTAACTAGGTGCATTTTTGTGTAATTGCAGATTAGGTTTTATAGTGGATTTTCTATCGCATGCAACAATAGTAGGTTTCATGGGAGGAGCAGCCACCGTAGTCTGCCTTCAACAGCTAAAAGGGATACTTGGACTTGTTCATTTCACTCATGACACTGACCTTGTATCGGTCATGCGATCCATCATTAGCCAAACTCACAAGGTTCGCTTTCAGCCATAGCTACATATAAATAATGTATGCGTGTATGTATATACGTATAAATTTGTCAGATAAAAACATGTACATTTTGGCCCAAAAAGAGAGAAAATGATTTCAAGTTTTAAATTGAGAACTTTTGGGAAAAGAGAATTTTTTTTTTCAATAATTCATCACTTTAAATTATTTATTAATTCTTTTTGGGTTTTTTTTCCCCAAAAAATTTTGCAGTGGAGATGGGAAAGTGGGGTCTTGGGCTGCTGTTTCCTTTTCTTCCTCCTACTCACAAGATACTTCGTAAGTTGATCCAATCTCTCTCTCTCTCTCTCTCATGAAATGGGGATAACAAAATACAAAGAAACAATCATTATGAATATGTAAGCCTTTCATGTCATCAACCAACTTGGTTCAGTCGGAACATTGCATCCCAACAAAGAGCACAACAAAATTGATAATGATTTTGCTTCTCAAAGGATTTCTGATTAAGGAAAAAAAATTTCTATGCCATCAATTACCTGGAAAAGGGGAGACATATTAAAGTAAAATAAAAACCTGAATTCCCTTTAGGGGTCTTTTTCCAACAAAAACATAAAAATTGGTGAGACTAGCATGAAGCATCTTTCATTCTTACATGTTACATACGCATGCAATTAAATATAAACTAATTAAAGTTACTCCAAAATTAATTTTCGAACTACCCCAGAATCTTCACTTAACTCAAAAGAGGAGAATGTGGTGATACTTACCCATTTGTCATCCTTGTAAATAGCAATTGAGATGGGCATTAATGAGAAAAAAATAGAGAAAGGTTAGGGTTTTGACTTTGTTTCAGAACTGATGGGTGTGATGAATTATGAAATGATGTACGTCACATCAGTTATGAAATGAAATTAAGATCATTCAACTCTGATTAGGCTTTTGGAATGTCAAACTAATGCTCTTGTTGGGAGGCAAAAGGCATGGGAGTCCTTGTATACTTGGACCTTAGCTTTGGTTTATATTATTTTTATTTTAGTGCTAAAATTGATGTGTGTGGATTTGTTTATGTCAAGCAGAGTAAGAGAAAAGGAGCATTCTTTTGGATAAATGCCATGGCGCCTCTCACATCAGTGATTTTGGGAAGCCTTCTTGTTTATTTCACTCATGCCGAAAGACATGGTGTCCAAGTGGTGAGACCTCTCTCTTAAGTGTCAATACTCACGAAATTAAATCAAATTCTGATTACTTAAAGATTATTTTTTTAAATGACCAAAATTTGATCTAATCATAGTCATCAATTCTTCTATAGATATCAATACTCATAAATTGATAAAAAAAAAACCATAAATCTAAGATGAACTTTTGTGACTCTCCAAAAGCTTATCTATCTCTCACTAGGATACAGAGACGCACACAACACAGCTTGTCATCATTGTTTTACCATGAGCCGAATTTTTCTTCGCACATACAAATCCGAATTCAAGACTACTTTTTTTGACCCTCCCTCCAAGAGCTACAACCTCTCCCCCCACCCCGCTTCCCCCATCCCCACAAACAAACAACTTTCATAAAGGGTACTGCTGACAAAAAATTGAAAGTCATCATGAATGCTCACCGTTTTGATTGGTGGGGGCCATAAGAAGCTGTATGATTACGATTATAAATTCGATTGACACGGATCCAAAATTTGGTAGCTTGGATGTGTTCTAATGGACAACATTAATTGGGTTATGCTTGTGTTTGTTGTTTTTGTTGCAGATTGGTCACTTGAAGAAAGGGTTGAATCCACCATCACTGACTGATTTGTCATTTGGGTCCACACATCTGATGCTAGCAATTAAAACTGGAATCGTCACTGGTGTCATTGCTCTAGCTGTGAGTACTAGTAACACTATTGCCACCTCACCCTCCCACCATATAGATTTTTGGGCCAGACCCATATTTCCTTCCATTTAACTGAATTGGAGGAATATTTCTGTTGGAACTAGGTCTAACTCGGAGGAAACTTTTATGAATGTACAGGAAGGAGTTGCAGTAGGAAGAAGCTTTGCCATGTTCAAGAACTACCATATTGACGGAAACAAAGAGATGATAGCCTTTGGGATGATGAACATAGCAGGTTCTTGCACTTCTTGCTACTTAACCACCGGGCCATTCTCGCGCACCGCTGTAAATTTCAATGCAGGCTGCAAAACAGCGGTCTCTAACATTGTAATGGCAACTGCGGTGATGATAACCCTATTGTTCCTCACCCCACTGTTCCACTACACTCCTCTTGTAGTACTCTCTTCCATCATAATTGCAGCGATGCTTGGCTTAATAGACTATGAAGCTGCCATCCGCCTCTGGAAAGTCGACAAGTTCGACTTTGTCATCTGCATCAGTTCCTACATGGGTGTGGTCTTCGGCAGTGTAGAGATAGGCTTAGTAATTGCGGTATGCTCCAACTATGACAGCAGACTGCCTCTTTCAGCTCATCAATATGTCAAAATTTAGTGACAGTGTTTACGTATACTAATGCAGGTGACCATATCACTGCTAAGAGTACTCCTATTTGTAGCAAGACCAAGGACATATGTTCTGGGAAACATACCTAACTCTGTCGCCTTCAGAAGCATTGATCAATACCCAGTTGCTAACAACATTCCTGGAGTCCTCATTCTCCGCGTGGATGCACCCATCTACTTTGCCAATGCAAACTACTTAAGAGAAAGGTGAGTCAAAGAGTTCAAAGTCTAGACATGTGAAATGTCGAGCAAATTAGATGGCATACCATACCAACAACAGTGTTTTTGTTTCTACTAGGATCTCAAGATGGGTTGATGAGGAGGAAGACAGAATAAAAGCTTCAGGTGAAAACAGCTTGCATTACGTAATTCTAGACATAAGTGGTAAGTCCTAAAGCACAACAAAAACTTGAAAATCTTGTGCACTCTTTTTAAGCATTCTACGTGAATATTCCTCACTAATCAAAAAACAAAATGCCTAAACTGCAGCCGTTGGCAGCATTGATACAAGCGGAATCAGCATGCTTGAAGAAGTCAAGAAAAATATGGACAGAAGGGGTCTCAAGGTACAAAAATGGCTCACATGTCATGATCAATAATACACTAATCTCCTTATAAATGTTCAACTGCTAAGAGAAGGCTAATACTATTCTCTTCTGTTATAAATGCAGCTTGTAATGGCAAACCCTGGAAGTGAAGTGATGAAGAAGCTAGACAAATCGAAGCTAATCGAAACAATTGGTCAGGAATGGATTTATCTGACAATTAGTGAAGCTGTAACAGCGTGCAACTTCTTGTTACATACATGCAAGCCTAATCCAGCTGCAGGAGAATATGATGCAAGAGATATCGTGTGATACTCATCGAATCAAAGCGCTCAAAAATAATTGGTGCTATGTTGGGTCTGCATCAACTCAACAACAGTATCCACAAATCAGGATGCTGCATTTTGAAATCATCAAAACCATGGTGGAGAGGCATTTTCTTTTTCTAACTAATGAATTATGTGTCGCTTGTAAACATAATTCCCTTTTTGAGAAATGCAACTCATCAGAGGGTTGAGAGGAATGAATTGCCAGATATCTAACCAAATGTAATGTTTTACCACGAGGAAATAAAACCATTTTATTATAAGTCTACATATTGAGCAGATTCAAGAATTTCTGGTAAACAAGAAAAAACAAAGTTAACTCTCCTTCTACCTGTTGTCAAGTCCCATTGTTGATGCGAGTGCTTTCCCTAGAAGCGAGCATCAAGCATCTCTTGAGGCGGTGCTGAAAGCCTTTCAACCTCCTAGTTCTCTGCTGAATTGGGAAAATCCTGGAAGGTAAAGAGTAGAGGGAAAACAAAACTAATATATACTTCCTCCAGGGATGGGGATGGGTAATATTACACGTAGAGTCCTCAATTACATCCACAAACTCCAACATTCATAATGAAGACTCATTCATGTACGACTAGCAACAGCAATCTTCTGAGAATTTAACAACAGCTCTTCTCCGGTAAACAAGAAAAAACAAAGTTAACTCTTCTCCTACCTGTTGTCTAGTCCCATTGTTGACACAAGTGCTTTCTCTAGAAGAGAGTATCAAGCATCTCACACAGTCGAGGCAGTGCTGAAAGCCTTTCACCCTCCTAGTTCTCTGCTGAATGGGGAAAATCATGGAAGGTAAAGAGTAGAGGAAAAACAAAACTAACATACACTTCCTCCACGAATGGGAATGGGTAATATTGCACGTGGAGTCCTCAATTACACCCAAAAACTCCAACATTCATAATGAAGATCTCATTCATGTATGACTAGCTGCAGAAATCTTCAGAGCATTTAATAACAGCTCTTCTCCAGGGCTACCAATTTACATCTGCAAACACCAAGAATACTCCCTTCTGTACTTCAGCTACTAAATGAGAAGAGGATAGAGATTCGAACTCATAAGCATCAAACACATATATACTTCGGTTACATGAGATTTTGATGACCCATGTTCACATCAAAAGAGTTCCCAAAGTGGGGACTCCCCTTCAACCCCAACAAAGAGGGTATGGCTGAGTCATGGCGACAGTTCTCCTTGATATTCAAGGAGAGAGATTAAATCAGAATGCGTGTTCATAAGCAGGTGTCTGTGTCAGCACAATAATAAGGGAAATGGACTTGAATGAGTTAAATCAGAACTGGAGTGGGAAGAATTCCCTCCTAAACCTTCAAAAGCATACCGAGACTAGCGAGTCTCAATAATTGTTAGCATTGAACATTACAGAGTCAAAAGTGATCATTACAAATATTCCCAATTGAATATGTCTAGACAAACCTGCACTGTGCACCCTTTAAATGAAATATAAGAGTTGTTTTCAACAATCAGACAGAACAAAATTGTGTAAACCAACTTATAAGGGGAGAGCAGCTCACACATTAAGGGCTATATTACCAGCTCAATGCCCAGATACAAGAAAGCATAACGATCACCAATCCAAACATGCATTAAAGCAACTCTGCAATGTGCAATCACTCAAATAAGTTTCAGCAACATTTGGAAAATGTTGGTAGGTGAGCATATACATTAGAAACCTGAAAAATCATTCTTTTGGATTCACCTGTCCAAGCAGGACATTGTTTTGCTAGATAACCAAATACTGGAACACCAGAAGATCTCAGTAAACCACAAGCCCTCTGTCTACATTGAAATCCAATCCCATTTCCTCCAATTAGGAATACTAGGAATTGGTTAAAGAGACGAGGAAGAACTTCATGCAACCCAATGTCCAACGCCTCAGGATCCCTGCATAAGATTGACATATTCAGGCTCTATTTCATTAACAAAATAATACATTTAGAAATAGATAGCACATTAGTGTGACAAATGTGAAAGTGTTTTTGCGAAATATACAACAGATACATGAAGAAATAGGTCAAATACAGAAAACTACAATATTTTAATTAGAGTATATCACCATTTCAAACAATCTAAACAATTTAACTTAGTGCCTTGTAGTACTTTTAGCAAACTGATAGAATTTTCTTTTGTAGTCAAGACTTCAGAGTCAAAATGCAATTTCAGAAAGCAAGTTTGAAACAAGGCAAGCTCCTATAATTACAAAGTCATTTGCTAAAAGCAGTCAACATCTTACACTAAAGTGGTTTCACTAACTTTTCTTGCTAAATAGCACAAGATTTGCTCCAATGGAGAGAGAGACCTGCACAATGTCTGACCCCTTTTCCGTTGAACTTGCAATGAACCACAGTCTCCGCAGGAATGGTGTCTCAAATTGGATAAAGAAGCCAACATTTTGCCCATGCTTGCACTTCCTTGAACCTTGACGTTTCCACACCTGCAGAGCCGAAAGAGAATGAAATACCCATTGGTGGCCATCCCCCACAAGAAGAGGAAAAAAAAGAAGAAGATTCATCTTTATCAAAATGCAACAAACAGCTTTGGATATAGTCGAGAAGGTTATGGATAAAACAAAGAAAGAGTTATTAAGTTAATGATGCCTAACAATGATTAGTGTTTTTATTGATGCAATGGGTGGGAAATTGACTTCAGATTGGTCTCTCTAAGATGGCTGATCTGCATCAAAGAGTAATATCTTTCATTCATTGATAATTAAGAATAGTTGGTTTACATATGTGCAACTCATCTTTCATTTTCCTTTCTGTAAAACACGTTTGGTTTTTTTTTATGTTAAATAACCAAACGTATGCATCCAGATCCTAGTTTAGTAGGGATTTGCAGCTCTCTCTAGGCAAAATCCAGAACTCAATCTTTGGTAATTGCATTAGGAAAGCTCTGAGCCTACCATCAGGTTTGCCTGGCGTGCTTGCTTAGTCCGCATGGTTTGTAAGTTATTGTGATGCGTGAAGAATAGTGGCTGAGGTATCCACACTTATCACAAAGAAAATTAAACTAGCGATTTTTATATTGTTTTCATCAAAGATTCTTTAATAGAACTAATCTTGTTCCAAATCCTTTTAGTTTCCTTTTCCTTTTTATTAACTTTAATTGACGTTCATGTTTGTGTGGCAATATTATGTGCTAACTGTCAACCTAAAACTACCTTCTCCAAAACAATATCAACACAGATGCAACATAAAATGGTAAAAAAAAAAAAAGACACTTAACTGCAAATATAAAGATTGGCAACAAAACAGGCTAGAGTTATCTCAAGCATGAAGTTGGATGGCATGTGGATAAAATTCATGCCACCAAGTAATAGAATTGAAAGCATATATCCCATTAAGTGCAACGAAAAGGGGAAAAATTCATCCATCAAATTATCTCAAACAAGTTTGAGACATAAGGCACATTTGAATTAATTGTCCATTGTAATTTTTCCTCTTATTAACAGTACAAAAGAATAGTGAAAAACCAAAGAGGATTCTGAATTTTACTTTCCTTCAGTAGTAAGGCGGGCCACGTTAGCGCATAAATATTCAATGCACAAGGAACAAGGAAGCAAACATATGCCAAGGAGAACTATATAATGACATAGTCTTTTCTTACAATCTTACCTTATGTCCTCTAAATTACCTTCAGTTATGTTAACATGTCAATCACATTTTTCTAATCAGCATTCCATAATTTGCACATTCTTCAGCGTTAATTGTAGTCCACAAATGAAACTACAGAGTATACCGAAAAGGGAAGTACCGATGTTCATTTCAGAGAAGGATAGTATACACCCAATCTTACCTTACATCCTTTAAATCAAATTCAGTTTCTAATAACACATTAATCACATTTCTGCATTTCTAACTGTTCTATAATTACCATAATCTTCAAATATTCATATTGACTTATTTAACACAACTGGCAATTTTGTCACCTGCAATCATGATTCTTACTGTCTTGTTATATAGCCAAACTAAAATTTTGGGTTAATTACATAATGACAAAGATAATAAAATATGTAACATCAGTGAATATGTCACCTTTTTGTGCAAGTAATTTGCAATTAATAATAGACCAGACAGAGAATCAACATTGACAAAATACAAACTAATGCGCATATTTGTTCATTGCTAAGATATTGCAACTTCAGTGCAGCATTTAATGCCTTCAAATGATTAACATCAAAGCAATCAGCAGTATCTACGTATGAATAGCGCAAGGAAGTATAGTACTTCTCTTTAAACAACATTCCCTGCATGCATATGGGAAATCTACATGTGAATAAACACATATACCAACCAGACATGTATATTTGTGACAGATAAACCTAATCACACACATATGTATGCAACTGCAAGCTTATTTTCGTGTGTTTGTATACATGGACATGATTTTGAGTCAAGGTAAAATTATAAATTTTATATCAAAAAACAAGTTTAATAATTATATTCACAGGCAATCTTCTAAGACAAAAATAAGTCGTTCAGAAATAGTTTGCTCCATTTACAACCATATATCTTAATTTCACCATAAATAAAATTATTGAAAATATACAATAGTTTATCAGTAGCATTAAGCCTATTTTAACATAATCTTGAACTATCAACAGATAGTCAGTTTAATAAATAAGGGTATTATTTATGTTAATCATATCTCAATTTCAAAGTTTAAAAATAAAAAAAATTATATTATGAGGACGTCTTAAATTAGACTTAATAATATTTAAATTAAATTAGTGAAAATATAATTTTGAATAACAGATAATTTAAGGAAAAAAAAAAGAGAGAGAGAAAAAAAACTTGGGGCTTATTCGTACATTTTCACAATCGTTTTAGGCTCGAGGATAGCTTCTCCTTAAAATTGGAGAGGGAAATTTGCCACCACCGGGAGAGGGAACTTTTGCCGTCCAAATCCAAATATGGGTATTACTGGGCCAGGCCCAGAAATGAGCCCGACCATTTTACATAAGGCCATCCCGCAGGCAAAACATTGGGCTGCAAAATTAGGACCTGGCATAACTGCGGTAAACACCCTCTTCTCACGTGACTGATATTTGATAATAAATTTATTGATTTCTTACTAATTCAATTTAAATTAATTATTAGACCCATTATTCCTATTATTTTTATTTTCAATATTTCAATCCAAAATTTTAATTAAAAAAATCTAATACCTTTTATCACCTCAGCATTGGTTGGTGGACCCTTTCTCCCTTGTGGAGAAGGAGATATGATGAGCTCTTGCGTTGGTGGATTCACAGGTCATTCAAGTCATTCTATAAGTTTTATAAGTATTGATATTCATAAACCTGCGACTATCGAATTTTATTTATTAGTTATCCAAAATTAAGGTGGTGATCGATGAATAAAAATTCAATAATCACAAATTTCATAGATATCGATACTTATAAAAATTTTATAAAAATTTTATAAAAATTTCATATATATGAATGACTATATTACATATTGTATATTACAATAATGGGGACATAAATCTTTATAATTAAGTTTGATAGCTCTTTCAACTTGTATTTAATCACGAAATTAATTACTTTGATAAATCCTTTAACTTGTATTCGATAAAATAAATTAAACTTAATAATTCTTTTGATTTATGTTCCGATCGGATGAATTATACTATCACTTTAAATAATTTAATCAAACTATTTCACTCCATTTATTCAATAGTTTAGGAGGCCATGGTGGTGTATTTTTTTTTTTTAATATGGATGTGTTAATAGGAATAATGGAGTAAAAGCCTAAAACTCAATATTATGAAGTCTTAAATAGTATAAATATTCTATAATATGTCAAAAACAAGTGTCATATATAGCAAGCCAATTTGCAAATTTGTTAATGAATAAAGACAATGTCAAACCAATGAACTAAATCCTTGCTTACATTATAGTTCCATAAGCAAAATTGAAAATTTCAACAAATGTATATAGAAGCCAAAAGTGAAAGAACAAATCAATGCCCATGCTTACATACCCTACCAACTGTCCCTTCTGGGTCAGATGACAAACTTCCTAAAACAAGAACAAAGCTTTTCCTTTTGGACCGGCGTAGGTGGATGGATACTTTTATCTCTTAATCACATCGGGAGTTTGACTCCTTCTGGGTACAAAAAAAATAATATTAAGAGATTTACCCCTGGTCGGATCCTACAACGATCGATCCAGATTAGTTGAGACAAAAATTTGAACACCGGGTGATAGTCAAGCCAAGGTAAAAAAAAAAAAAAAAAAAAAAAAAAAAAAAGCTTTTCCTTTTGGCTCTTTATAAAAGAACCAAATTTGTGATCAAGGGTAAAACATGGTTGTAACTAGACCAATTGCACTTTCTCCGATGATGAGAATGTGTGTGTGTGTTCGTGTTTGTGTGAGAGAGAGAGAGAGGACGAAGTATCCCTATGATACAGTTTAATGAACATAATCTCCTCCTCTAATTCTATACTCTGGGATTTAAATCTCGTGTAACCAAGGGAGCGAGACCAAGTCAAATACAAAGGAAGTGGATTGGAGCGTAAAACTGGAAAAGAGTACCTTTCATTGACCCCAAGCATTTGTTATACCTTCTAAATGATTGAAGACTTTGAGCCAATCCATTAAATATGCACCTTCCATTCAATTGCAGAAATATCAATTATATTTTGGACACAAAATTGATACACCAACAACACTGTTTCTTCTAACAAGCTTCATCTCAACCACTCTCTAACACAATCACACACAACTAATGTTAATCCAACAAGAGCAAGACAAAAATTATAAAAGATATCCCACAAGTAGACTTGAAAAAATAAAATAAAATTTAAACTCAAACTTTAAGTACCACTTGAAAAAAATTTTATCCACAAATCGACTAATTTCAAATACCAAAACAGATTAAAACTAAATTTTTTTTTTTCAAATAGATATATAACTAATTCAATTTAAAAGAGTTGAAATTCAAACATAGAATTTTAACATTAACGAAAGAATTTTTGCGAGTATTGTATAATATAGTTAAGTTTTTCAAAACCTACATGGGCATTTTTATTTTTAATTTCCCAATTAGCAGTGTGAAGTTATAAGTTTCCTCACATAAATTTTCCTGGGTTTCTTGCTAAACATCATTGTCACAATTTGTATGTGTGCACAAAATTTTCTCGCCCACCAAACTACTCGCGAGCACGCTTCAATTGACTAACACCGTACCAAACTCCTTAAGATTGAGTCTTTAAAAGTATTCTGTCCCCTTAATCAAAAATTTGAAGTTCAAGACTTGAGAATAACAAAAAGGAATTTAAAAGAGTTAATCTCTAAAATAAATTTTATAATACTAGAATCGAATTAATTAAATAAAATTCAGATATCGATATAAAAAACTGAAAAAAAAAATTTACTAATACCATTGCAAAACAAGTCCTGCCATTGCCGGCTATTGTAGCCTTATCTGATAGCCCAATAACATTAGGTCATACTTCTTGAATGTTGGGTCCATTCCCCTGCTGGCCAATTTATATACCAAGTCTTCCATATTTAACAAATTAAATAAATAAAATTTCTTTTTTAATATCCATTTCTGATCTTGTGGTAGCACAAATGGTTC
Source organism: Dillenia suffruticosa (assembly GCA_033439265.1). NCBI lineage: Eukaryota > Viridiplantae > Streptophyta > Magnoliopsida > Dilleniales > Dilleniaceae > Dillenia > Dillenia suffruticosa. The sequence continues at coordinate 18,428,044 of JAVTVX010000001.1, forward strand.
ATTTTAAATAATTATGGAATCAATCAAGAATTGTCAATAACTCAATTTTAATTCATTATGCAATTAATTCATGTTTAATTTTGCATTGATACTTAATTGGTCCGATGGCTATTCTTAAGTAAAATCTCATATTCGAGTTTTGTATATGAAAAAAATAGATGTTATGGGTGTTTTACTCTTTAACGGTCTAACTCAACTGGAGATTTAATCGAATTTAATGTAATTATCAGAATTCGATAATTTATCCAAAAAAAAATATAACTTTGCATCATTCTTACATAGGGATCATAATCTAGGAGAATCACCTTATATCCGGAGGCACCAAATTTTAAATAAAAGTAAATAAATTAAAACTCTTGATCTCATGAGAGTGTTCATGATCAGTTTATTTCTTAAATCTCTAAAATCTCTAACCCATAATGTGAAGATGAAAAGAAATTTAATATGATTATGTCACTCTCTAAAATCTCTAACTAGTGAAGGTTTGATAAAGAATATCAAGTGATATAGACATAATCTTACCTCACTATTATAAAATTTGTAAACCCAGTTTGCATTCATAATATTAAAGTCAATATCCTTTATAAATTTGGACAAAATTTCCTACTTCTGACCAAAACCTATTTCTATTTCTCCATGAGCACAGAAAACGGAGAGAATCGGTTTTTGACCGTATCACAAAGAGGTGGGTATTTAGCTACGAAATTTTGATCCAGTAAAATAAAATATTAAATTTTAATTTCTCGGTTTTGAAACTTATAAAAATTGATAACAAACAAAAATTATTTTAGAATAATCGTTTCTAAAATAAGATTTGTAAATGTTCGAACCGAATTAGCATGATTCGGTATATCGATGATAAAAAAATATGGGTATTGATGGTAGCTCATGTCATTCTTCAAGTCGTTTAATAGATTAAACTAATGACAAAAGATGTGCAAACAACGGCGTTTTTAGTGAGCTCATAAGCTAATTTCCACCCAACTTTGGAACATCAGAAGAGTACATAATACATAAGTCCTCCTCTCTCTCTATCATGCCAGTGCATGGCCATCATAGTCCAACAAGGAAGAAGATTAAAAAAAAGCATGGACTTGATGTCATCCTATTTCCGATAATATATATTTGAAGTCAAGTTTAAATGCAAAAAATTAAATAGGAGCTCACATTTTTTTTTTTTAAATCTCAAGTCTTACTTTGTAAAATATTCGCGGAATATACGACGGAGATAAATTTGCTTAGACTAATTCAGAAAAAGGGTGTCTGTATAAAACTAAAGCCAAGACATCATATTGCACGATAAAAAGGAAAGGAAAAAAGGTACCACTGTCCCAACAACCAATTCTACTTAAATTTCTTGATTAGGAAATTTAAAACCAAAGAAAAAAAATCAAGTGAGGATATAGTCAATATTTTCTGCATTAAATTAAAGAATATAATATGCTAATAAATCAGTGGGTGCAACATCATCTTCTTCAAGATTACTGTAAGCCCATGTATATTATCAAAGCTCACAACTCCTGTTCTCCAAACATCACAAAGAAAACGAGAAATTAACCAAAACAAATCAATGACATCTCCATTAGGGAGATGAAAAACCCTTTTCGAAGTATAGCCCTTTTGGGCATCTTTTCTCTTCTACTCTTATCTAAACCTTCACACCAAGCTTATCAACCTCCTCCTCGTCCTCCAACTATCTTAAATCCAAGGCTTATTAACGCATACACTGCCCTACAAGCATGGAAAATTGCAATGGTATCAGACCCAACAAACTTTACGTCAAATTGGTATGGGCTAGATGTTTGTAGCTACAATGGAGTGTATTGTGCGCCAGCCCCAGATGATCCTCAGTGCCTAACAGTGGCTGGAATTGACCTAAACCATGAGGACATTGCGGGTCATTTGCCAGAAGAGCTAGGACTCCTGACGGACCTCGCTCTCCTCCACATAAACTCCAATAGATTCTGTGGCACAATCCCTCTAAGTTTTTGCAATCTTCACCTTCTTTATGAGCTTGATCTTAGTAACAACCGCTTCGAAGGTTACTTCCCTTCTGTGGTCCTTGATCTTCCCTCGCTTAGATACTTGGATATCCGATTTAATGAATTTGAAGGAGACATACCCACAAGCCTTTTTGACAAGAATCTTGATGCTTTATTCATCAACAACAATAGATTTCGATCTTCCTTCCCAAAAAATATCGGGAATTTGCCTGTTTCTGTGCTTGTCCTGGCGAATAACCAGCTGGAAGGTTGTCTTCCTTCGAGTTTGTCCCAAATGGCAGGAACATTGAATCAACTTGTACTTCTGAATGTTGGGTTGAGTTCATGTTTGCCACTGGAAATAGGAAGTCTACAAAGTTTGACAGTGTTTGATGTTAGCTACAACAACTTGGTGGGAACATTGCCTGAAAGTATAGGTGAGATGAAGAGCTTGGAAGTACTCAATGTTGCACATAACATGCTCTCCGGCGAGATTCCTCAAAGCATATGCATGTTGCCAAATTTGAAAATTTTCACCTTCTCAGACAACTACTTTTGTACTGAGCCGGAGACATGCCTTAAATTGGAAGATATAGATGACACAGAGAATTGTATACCTAATAGGCCATTCCAAAGGTCCCCTAATGTGTGTTCCTCTTTCTATGCGCACCCTGTGGATTGTGATGCCTTAAGTTGTCCTCAACATCCACGGCCTCCTCCTCCTCCCCCTTCACCGCCACCACCACCGCCACCTCCACCTCCACCTCCTCCTCTCCCTCCGCCTCCTCCTCCGCCGCCTCCACCTCCGCCTCCGCCACCGCCACCTCCACCTAATAAGTATTATCCATGATGACTATATGATTGAAAAACATTATTTTCCTTCTATTTCTTTTCCTTTTTTACCGGGTAATTGCCAATGGTCCATTTAAATAGTAGAGTGTATAAATATATAAATATTAGATATTCACATACTGCTCATTCATTGTTTCAATTATTGGGCCATGTTTTAATAAGGATTCCAAGAAATCATTGTCATAGTCGTACTCTCTGCCTGCCAAGTTCTGTGTTTCCAATATGAAAAGAAGCAGCAGCAGCAGCAGCAGTATGACTGTATGTAGAAATTGTGCAGGCCTTTGTTTCAGTTTTATTTGATTTCTAAGTGATTGAAAAATGACTCAGACTTCTCTTGTCATAACAAAATGATTGAATTTTCTATCATTTCCCTTAGTATATTAAGTTCTATCCAAATTAAATTATTTGGGATCTGGCCGATGCCCTGAGAAAATTATAGGAAGAAAGATAAAAATTGACAAAGAAAGTTTTTGAGTACCAACATTTCGTTAGTTAGTGGGAAGGGCACTATCACCCCACATCAAGAATTGGAGTTCGAGTCTTGATAGTGGCAAAAACAACTTTGGGAGAGCTCCCTCCTGATTGGGACCTAACAGTAGCTCGGTCGACATCAATCAGAGCAAAACTCTGAATATTCGGTGGTGAACCAAATACGGGGATAAAAAAAAAGAAAAAAAGTTTTTGAGTCAAAGGTTCACCCGGCCATGATCCGGCCTGCGATTTGGTCAGGTTTAGGCCCGAGTTCTAAAATTGGTCAGCAGCGAACGTGATTTCGAATTCCACCCATCTTTGTGCTAATATCTTGTTGCTTTAGTAATTATACATTGAAATCTCTTAAAGAAGAACTCGAATTTGAATATGGTATATAATAAAAATAAATATCAAAAGATTTACAAAAAAAAAAAAAAAAAAAAAAAAAAACCCTACCCCTACAAGCCCATTTGGCATAAATGCAGCTTAAAAGGGTAGAGACCGCCGGATGTCAGAGTTAGACTTGGACAAATTACCTCGGCCCAAACTATGGGCCACATCCGGCCAGGCTCGGGAGGGCTGTGATTCGAGAACTGCCTCGGCCCGACCGAAGGCCCATGCACAAAAGTATTTTTGAAATGTATTTTTTTTTTACGTTTGACTATAACCCAATATCCAGAATTTCATCTCAACTAATCTGAACTGTCCGTTATAGGACTCACTTTGTGAGGTGGGTGTCCTAACATTATTTTTTCCTTGTCCAAGGAGTCGAGTTTTTTGATATGTTAAGATCTTGCGTATTTGTTGTGCAAGTGTTGGACTATCACGCTCCAATTCATACTATACATTGGGAAAATTGATGATAATGGAGGATGATTTACTTCGGATTTTTTTTTTCCTGTGATTAAAATTTTGATTTCAATTCATTTTTTACCATTGACAATTTAAAAGCTTAAAATATTTATAACGATTACTAAAAAAAAAAGTTTAAATTATTAGAGGAAAGTGTTATTAATTTTTTTTTATAGTTTTAGTGATACACATTTAATAATATAATTTTTTTAGGAAACTTTGCCTGATTTGTATTTAAGAACTGTCGCTCATATACCATATTATATTTTGTGTGATTATCATTTTTTTTTAAATTTAAATTTGTGAAGAGAGATATTATTATTTTATTTTTTAATTTAATTAGGATGATACAACTAGAACTAGACGGAGAACATTGGGTGCACAAGGAGTGCAATTTTACGCCTAATTATTCTGATGGTTAGACATCAATATCCCCTTAAATAAGATTTCGTATATTTAATTTTATGTACAGTAAAAATATATATCAAAAAAGTTTTACCACTTAAATGTTTAATCTGATTTGAATTGAATTTAATCAAATTTAATATGGTTCTCGAATATCGTGATAAAAAAAAGTACAATTTTAGAAACCAACCATAAGGAAAAACAATTCTAATCAATTGAAGGGTTGCCACCAGCATATTGACGAGATCCAAATAAAATTTTTAATGTAAGAAATTCTTAACATAAAAATAATTCTAATTTTTGTGGAATTTTGAAAGAAATTAAATCAAATAATATGTTTAACCCAAAAGATAACCAGAAGCTTAGAATTCTAGCTATGAAATTTAATTAATGATATTATAAAATTAGAAAAAAAACTAATTACGGAGAAATTTTCCACCTCATCTTCGTGTTTTCCTCCTCCGGTTCCAGATCACCTTCTTCTTTCCTGATTTCTTCCAACGCAGGTTTTCCTGTTCATTTTTGTTCTCCTTGTCTCCCTCCTCCTTCCCCTTCTCTTCTTTCTCATTCCCACAACACCGCCACAGTTCTACAAAACCTTTACCTCTTCCTCTCCCCCCAACCAATCTACATACACCTTTGTTCCAGTTCCACAAAAAACTCTAATTGCTCAGGATAGTGCTTGCATTACATCTCAGCGGAAGATGAAAGCTTCCGATGATAGGCATTGAAAATTCTAAAAATACAATTATGAATCCTAGGAAAGAAATTTATTCAATGAGGCTACGCCAAATCTTACAGATTTTTCTAAACAAAAGAGTTTCTGCTAAACAAATTCAAGAAATGACCCAACCAACTACATAGCAACATCTGGATAAGTCAAATCTAGAAGCCAACAGGAGGAAAATTTTCAATTAAGGAGGTTAAATCTCCTGCTTCTGGGAGGCCTGAAGCACCCACACTGACAAGATTTCTTTCGCTTGTCAGTACTTTTCCTGCCATATCCAATGAAGTCCCCCAAGACAATGCCTGTTTTGCCACCGAAAATTCTGCCTTTCCTTATGCTTTTCTTGTCGTCCTCTAGTTTAAGCAAGGCATACCGGATATTCTGCACCTCCAACTGCAAACGCCCAATCTTTTCAGAACCCTTTCGAGCTTGTTGTACAAATCTCTTACCGTTGATATCCCCAATCTCTAGGGGCTCTTCTACAATAATCTGTTCTGAAGTTGAGGGCCTGTTTTCGATATTCTTCATCAACTGATGGTTGATTTCCAGTAACTGCACCACTGTTTCCTCAGCTTCCTGCAACTGTTCTGCTACAGTTTCATATTCAATCTTCTTAGCTGCCCTTTTGCATTTCATGTTTGTCTCTGTTCTTTGCTTCAAATCTTGCACCGCTGTTTGCAGGCCTGACAATTTCTGGGCATCAGAGAAAAGCCTTTCCAAGAGAACTCCCTTATTCTTTTCCTTTTTTGGTTTTAGAATGCTGGTGGATATCTCAAGCTTGTCAATGGCCAACTCCCTCTCAACATCGAGTTCTGAAGATGGATTTTCAGTTTTGTCATTGAGATCATTGAAAACATCAAGAACAATGTCATCCTCCAAGGGTGCAATTGCACACTTTTGAGTTCCGCTAATTTTTGAATTGGCAGTAAACTCCTGATCAGCATTTTCCCATAATTTGAGCATCTGGTCCGCAGATCCACCTGATCTACTCCTGGTTTTGTTGGATGAACCATCTGAGACTTGATCGAGGGGAATGTCTTTCATCAAAGTTCCATTTCGCAAGCCAGAAACTTCAGATTTGGCTTTCAGCAACTTGTGATTGCTAAGCTTAAGCACTTGCTTCCTTGCCACCTTTTGAACATCTTTTACCTCAGGATGGATGCTTTTTGATTTTAAATCTTCAAGTTCCTTAAATGCAGCTTCTAGTTCAAAAATGGAGTCTACTCTTCCTGGTGATCTGTATCTTTCCCTTTCTTCCACAATTTTCTTTTCAACTCTCTTAATCTGAGTATGCAACCTCTGCAGATCTGCAATTCCATCTTGAACAACAATATATGGATCTTCTCCCTCTTCCAGGGTGCCTGTTTTATGTGTGCAAGCATCGGCTCCACCCTGAATATGCACAGTTATACATGTACAGTGTAATAAAACATCTGCAACATTCTAGATCTCAGGCTGCTTTCACCATATTAAACAATTAGGACAGGGCTCAAGCTTGCACCGGATAATTTTGAATATATAGGACCCAGAAACCATATTGTATTTCAGAAACATTTAGTCAAGCATTTATGAAGCAACTAAACTGGGCTCACCCAGTGCACACAGTGCTCCCCGGCTTAGTGCAGGGGTAGGGGGAGGGTAAGCGTATATGTACGCAGCCTTCCCTTTGTATTTTTTTGCAAAGAGACTGTTTTCAAGTCTCGAACCCATGACCTCGAGGTCACCAAAAGAGCAACTCAACAGTTACGCCAAGGTTCGCCCTCTAGGAAGCAACTAGACTGAAGAAGATAATCTAGTTCAACAAGTTCTCATACCATATGATGTACAAGTTTGTTCCTAGAATTGGTTTTTAAGGTAAATAATGAAAAATGATATCATTCATAGCAGTCTTTAAAGGAACACCATACTAACCATTGTGTTTCATCTATATGATCATGAAAATGAAAGTTTATTGTTTTTTACTTTCTAGTTCCTGCATAGCTACCTAAGTTCTCAGGTGCAAACAAGCAATATCTCCAATTTTACATAAAATGAAACTAAATGAGCTTACTGAGCTAAAAACCTTGCACAGAGTTTGGACATGAACAAATGAATTGCTTGGCAAAATTTTGGTGTTCATGCTGAACATCTCAATAAAGAAAATAATAAACATAGATTTCAAGAGGAGAAATAATCTACCTCGGCTCCCAGATTTTTGGCTGTATGAATGTTTTGACAGAAACAGACATTGTGCTCAAGAGATGTTACATCTTCTGCCAGAGAACTTATGGCAGGCTGATATGCAGATAATTGTGCTTTAAGTGCCCTGTTTTCACCTTCGAAGACGGTTACTCTTTTCTTTATCTCCTCAATTTCCACCGACTTAGAAGCACTCTCACCTTCCAGACTCTCGCAAGCTGCTCTTAACTCATGGACCTTATCCTCAAGTAGTACTTCATGAATGTTTGAGACCTGAAGATCAAAATAAAATGTTGTTGCCTCAGCCTCCCAGAGTTCAAACTCGGTGCTTTTTTCCTGCAATTCAGAAGTCAGGTTCTCTTCTCTGGTTCTCTGCCCTTCAAGTTCTTTTTGTAAACCATCCACTTCAGAATCCAATTTCAAATTTACCTCTTGAAGACACTCAATTATCTTGCTTTGACTTCTGTTCATCTTAAGAAGCTCATCTTTTTCACTTTGCAGAGTTGCAAGTTGGCTTGAAAAGACCTTCCATTGCTGATCAACATTTTGCTTCTCTGAATTGTGTTCTATGCCATCTGATCTGAGCTTCTCAAGAAAAGTCAAAAGAACAGAATTCTTGACCAGCAACTCTTGATTTTCATCCTCTCTTTGTAAAATTGCATTCTTCATATCCTCAATACTTTCCAAGATATGCTGAAAGTGAACCTGGCTTTCTTCAATCTCTTTGTCATACTCTTTTGGTTTTTCAATTTCAAGAACCTGGAACACTTGATGTATCCCAACCCGCAGCTTCTTGATCTCATCGAGAAATAGCTTTGCTTCCATCTGCTGCTCAAAATTTTCATCCTCCAGCTCTGAGATTAGTTCTTCAGACAATTTTGCTTCTTCAACACGTTTGTGGCATTCAATCATCAGCATGAAGTTCTTTTCTTCCAGATCCTGTACAAATTTCTGCAAAACAAAGATCTCCAACTGTGCATTGATGGCTCTATCCAGTTCTTCTTCAAATTGTTTTCTGCTCCACCTACTTTCTTCTTGGAGAAGATGAACATGGTTTTCCAAACTTGCCAACCGGGCCTCACTGGACAGCATGAATCTACCTTTCTCTAGTTTCTCAGCACCAAGGGAACCACGCAATTCTTCTACTTGGTACCTTGTGGTTTCTTTCTCATTCTCCAGAGCAACATACTTCGCTTCTGCTTCAAAAAATTTTGTTTCCAGGTTTTTAAGTCTCTGTTCAACTATTTCTAATTGAGAGATCAAAGTGCCTTTTTCATGAAGCAGCGTGGATTTCTCATTATTCACCAGCTGGCAGGATTCTTCCAAGCTCTTTGATTTTGCTCTTAACCCTTCAAGTTCAACATTTGCAGCACAAAGCGAGTTCTCAAGCAAAGCATTTTTTGCAAGAAGTGCCTTCATGTTCTTACTAATGGTTTTTAAGTGATATAAGAGGGAAGCTCTCTCACCAAAAACTGTATATTTTTCTCCTTGGAGCTGCTGACATGACTTCTGCAATTCCTCCATTTCCATTTTTGACCCTTCAAAATCACCATTAGCATCCTTCAGGAGACTCTCTGGACTGACATTTACCTCAAAAAGCTCTTCCATGGTTTTCAACTCCTGAAGAAAAATTTCTTCCTGATCTTTGTTATTCTGGCAGATCTCTCTGAGCATTAAATTTTCATCCTGCAAGCCCTTCAGAGTCATCCCAAGACTTTCTGGATTCAAACCTACTGCTTCCACTTCATCAATCAAACCTTGGTATCTCCTGTTCAAGCTCACAAATTCATCCTTTAGACGGAAAGTCTCTAGTTCAAGGGCATTACTTCTATTCGCCCAAAGCTCAATCTCCTCTTCAAGTTTCTGTTTCATGTCCTTCAGGTTAATGATTTCATGTTCAAGGTTCTTGATTGAATTGGTGGATAATACGTTTTGCTCGTTCAGGCCTTTGTTGTCTTCCTTGACCTGCCGGAGTTCATCTTCCAAACTCAACTTGCATGCTTCCAACTCTTTCAACAATTGGAGCCCGTTTCTAACCTCCAAAGCCAACGCTTTTTGTTCATCTTGAGACTGCGAGTGCAAATCTTGTAGAGTCTGAAGAGTAGCCTCAACTTTCACAAATCGTGAATGCCAATCCTGCACATGGACCTGAATTTTCTCCAACGCTGCCTGCTTCTCAGAAAGTTCTTGATTCCTCGTAGAAATCCTCTTCAGCATTTTCTCAGCTTCTGCCCGCAAGGACTCATTTAGTCTCTCTAATAGGATGCATTTTTGTTCAGTGCTTTCCAACTTTGTGGCCCCGATGACAATTTCATTGCTAAGTCTTTTGGCTTCTTCCTGAGCATGGGAGATCTCCCTTTCCAGCCTAGCAATTGTCCCCAAGTACTGCTGATACTGTAGTGCTGTAGATTCTTTCTCATCCTTCATCTTTGCAAGAGCTTGTTTCAGGGTTTCAACTTCAGCTTCAGCTTTAATAGCACGCTCATTAAGGATTTTGCAATTCTCCTCATTAGCTGAAAGCTTTCTCTCCAAATCGGATATCTTCTCCAAAAACTGGTTGTACTGAAGAAGAGCAGCCTCCTTTTCAGCTTGCACTTCAGAGAGTTCTTGCATGAGATTTTGAGCTTTATTTTCTGCAATTCCTGCTTTTTCCTTAAGTCCATATGCATCCTCATCAGCCAAAGAAATCATTGTCTCCAGATTGGATATTCTAGCTTCGTGCTGCTTGTATTGAAGAAGATAAGCATCCCTGTCAGCCTCCAATTTCACAAGGGCAACATTCAATGCATGAACATCCATTTCAGCTTTGCTTGCTCGATCTTCAAGTCCTTTGGCATCCTCTTGTGCAGAACAAAGTTCCTTCTCCAAATTGGATAAATTTTCCAGACTCTGCTGATACTGAAGAAGAACCGCATCCTTCTCAGCTTGCACTTCAGCAAGGAGTGCTTTTAGGGTTTGAAGTTCAGACTGAGCTCTACTCGCACGCTCAGATTCAGAAAGAACCTGAGATTTGAGATCCTGATTCTCGATTGACAACTGAGAGAGCCTATCATTTAAACTTTGATCTTTCACTTCAGCAGCTTGATCATTTGGGCCTTTTTCGCTAAACATCTCACTCGGCTGCTTCCCCCTTCTGCTTATTTCCTGATCAGACAAACAAAGTTTCAAGGCTTCCTTATGCAAGTCATCTAGGTCCAGCAGGGACATTTCAGGTGCATCAGGGTCGCCCTCAGGGGCTGAAGAACCCAAGGACATGACATCAGCAAAGGAGAGTGGTGCTTCTTTGGATAAAGCTTGTGCAATGGTCCTATGTGCTTGACGCAGCTCCCCAGTTGCATGATCATACCTTTCAGCTAATGCACGATAAGCTCGGTAGAATTCCTCTACCAGTTTCATGAGTTCTGGGCGTTTCTTATAGTACATCTCCGCCCTCCTTGCAAAGGTTTCTGCATCTTCTTCGATAAGTTTGATCATTGCTTTGACTTTGGCATCTATATCTGCATTGTAGCACAAAAAAGAATTAGCATTAACTTATATAGTTGCTGAACATTGTTTATAACAGATGCAAACATACATGGTCACACACGGCTTATTCTAAGTATCCTGTGTCATTAACACATATTAAGCATTGTGTATTTGACTGACTATTTACAAATTTCTTAGTGTCACCAGGTTTTAGAATTCCAATTACTATCAGTATCAGTGTGATATATTATGTGAAGATCTACCAATCACACGAAATAGACCCAAAGAATAGGAGTTGAAATTAAAACCACAGATTGTTAGATTTCAACCAAACGAGAAAACTCAGATCAACTACTCAGTTGTGCAACTTGAAGTATTGACAGAATTAACTAGTTTCATCTTGCAATTAGCCTAAGTTGAACCTTCTGATTTTTGACTTCTCAAGGCTTTTACCTACACAAGACAACATGATTGTAATCATAAGGCAACCTAAACGTTCAGAAACAACAATAACAACAATATCCAAATCTCTCAGAGTGAATATGTGATCAGACACATTGCCACCGTTAATACTAATTTCAACGCCCAGGACATGAAAATGTGAAATGTAGAGATGAACCTTAGGAATTGTCAGCCATATGTTTATAAAATTCTATTTACTAATTCTGGGGCTACTCATTCAAAAAGAGTTCAAAGGTAACACATTGTAACAATTTACATTGTAAAAGGGGGAAACCAGCAGCATTTACAGCAAATCAATACCTGCTAAATTCTCCTGAAGCCATTTTGAATTCTTGGGGCTAATGTGACTGTCCCACCACCAAGAATACAACCTCCTGGAGTCCGATTTCGCAACAGTAGCCATGACTCCAGCCAAGAACAACCAAATGATAGTTTCAAGGATGCAAAAGCCAGGTCCTTATACAATAGATCCGGACCCGTATCAGACTTCAACAACCCCAAGTCTCCACTATTGTGGCTTTGCAGAACTGAAACTCAATCCTTGCGCCTAACAATTATGATACATCAGAGAAGAGAAAAGAAATCATAAGACTATATCATTTTATAAACTTCACATTTATAAATTAGAAGAATGGAAATATCAGAAAATCCATCACACATCCTTGGATCAAAAAATTAAAAAGAGAATAAAATTAAAATAAAATTGAATTAGACTTGCCATATCCAACAACAGTGGGGAGAAAATCAAATTCATTAACCGACCTTCTAAATAAATATTTGAATTAAGTAAAATTTTGTTGACATTTTGCAAAAATACAAAATTTGGGATGCGGATACCTCAGTCGTATCGTAACTCATAAAATTTTAGACATGTAAACCCCCCGCCCCCAACAGAAGAAAAAGAGTCCCGATCAACAAAAATCACATTAGACAAATTGAAACGAATAAAACCCTCCAAAAATTAACAACAAAAATTCCAATCAGAAGAAGAAAAATGTACATCCAACCAGGAAATGAAAATTCAAGATTTTTCCACAAATGGGTATCTAAGAAACTCACAAAAGTCGATTCTTTACGAACAATGAGATCAAGAACTTACTAGGAAAAGAAAAAGAAGAAATTAATAAAAAAACTGGTGCTGGGTATTCTCTGATCAGCAGCTATTGACAATAAGATTTCAACTGCAGCTGATCTCCTTCTGCTTCAACCCATTTCTCTCTCTACTCTCTCTCTCTCTCTCTCTCTAAAATTTTCTCCCTTTCCCTTCTTACTGCATTTATTCGGAAAGGGGGTGGGTTTTGGTACGGCGTAACTCACCATTGAAAGCAGATGTTTCGCAGAGATAGACAGAATATTTTCTTTCTAGAACAGAAATAATGAATATACATTATTTTTAAAATGTCAGTTATAAATAACGTCTATGCTTTTATTAATTGTATATTTGACCATATACCATAATTGTCCCTTACTATCATTAATTCAAATCGACACCCATAAAAATCTGGATTAATCTTTATTAATATCTTCAATGTATGATACGCAGATTCTTCTTGATTTTTAAGATAACTGTACTATACCAGGTTTATGGCTCAAATGGATTAACAAAAATTAAAAATTAAATGAATTTAATCTTATATGATAATTTATTTTAATAAAAAATAAAAATTTTTAATTTAAATAATTTGAAAATAATTAATTGACGCAGAGTTTAGTAATGTCATTTTTTATTTATTTAGTTTTTTTTATTATTCTATTTTAATTACTTTAATTATTTCCAGTAAACAAACTCAGTTTATTCTATTTTAATTACTTTAATAATTAAAATTATTATTTTTAAAATAAAATTTGTATTGTTTTTTAATTGTTAAACAGATCCAAGAAATAAGCATTCTAGAGTTTCTTGTCGGTCCGACTTGGTGAAATGACTAATTTGCCCCTGCTCAAGATAAGCATAATCAATTAGTATGTTCTTTCTTGTGTTTCCCACAATCGTCCATTTTTTATTTTATTTGCAACAAAGAGAACGGAGAATGTCGTGCATCACAAGTACTAGGAGTAAATTTCTTCCCATTAATGTCTTATTTTAGAAAGAAAAAAACTAATTTGATTTTTATAGAGAGAGAAAACTTATTATCAAAAACTTTGGAGAGAGAAGACGTGAGTTAAATTAATTTTTTAAAGAGATAAATTATTATGTTTATTTATAAAGAGAAAAATAAATTTGATTTTTTAAAGAGACAAAAATTAAAATTAATATATTTAAAAAGAGATAAATATAAATTAAATTGATTTATTTAAAAAAACGTGTATTTAATTTTAACTAAAAAAAACTAATTTTATTTTTTAAGTGAGGGAAATTTAATCAATGCCTTTACGGAGAAAATATAAAATAAATCAATTTTTCTTTATACTATCGCTAAGTTATCAACTCAGTATTTAGGGATTTGTCCTAACTAATTTGGGTTAACCGCTTACAGGATCCAATTGAGGGGACAGATTTTCCGGCTTTGATTTTTTCATTTCCATAAAAAATTTGAATTCTCAATCATGATTAAGAAATATTAGTTTTCGAACCAATTGAGTCATTAGAGGTCGGTAAAATAATAATAATAATAATAAATCAATTCTACCATTTCACAATTCCTCCCGTAACCTTTTAGCTCATTTACCATACTATAATTGTTCAACCAAGCAAATCGAAAATTCATGGGAGTAATATTTGCTCTTTTAAATATTATACATATAATTTTTTCCTTTAAAATTTTTCTCGCCTTCTAAACGTATCCCTAGCGATAATCTTTCACCAAAAATTGACTTTTTCATTTGAAATTTTGCACGTAATTCTCCAAATAAATACTTTCCCTATTCTCTCTCCTATTTCCTCTCTCTTTAATGAATAATTTTTAGTTGAAGAGAGGAGGAAGACAAAAGACACAGATAAAATTTTGCGATGTTAACTGATGCAATTAATTAATTTTTTTTCTCTTTTCAATTTTTTTTAAAGGGAAATGAAAAGCAAAAATTTTTTTTATATAAATTATCAATATTCGATAATTACATTAATTCTGACTAAATTCAATTCAAGTCAATTTGAATTTTTAAAAAATAAAACTCTCTCGATATCTATTTCTCCATACATAATACTCGAATATGAGATATTGACTAAGAGATATCAGTATCAAATTATTGAACCAATTAGTCATCGGCATGTATGGTAAATTTCCAATTTCTAGCGTGGAAATTTCCGACCACAAATTCTTTTGTATCGTACAATCCTTGAAGGAAATTTCCAAGAGCTTGGATTATTATTTTATAAAGTCATGATAGCAAAGAAAATGGATTTCTTAGGATTTCAAAGTTTCAACTATCCAATTTTTACTAGAAAGCCCTTTGAGTGTTGTACTACATTTCCGAAATTTCTTAGTAAAAATCCAATGACTTAGACTATACATACTTTATTATATTTAATGGTCAGCATTTTACTATCATAATCTTGTACGATTAAAAAAAAAAGAAAAAGAAAAGGTAAAACTGTATACATTATTTTTAACAGTTCTCCAACTTTCTTTTGGTATATTAATTTTGTAAGACAAAAATACTTCCTTCTTTCACAACTTTTCTACCATATGAGTGATTTTTTAATATATTTTTGAGGAAGAAAAAGGGTTAGCTAGGATCTCCATTTATGTACACGAGCAAGTATAATTTGAAAAATTACGTTCAAAGTTTTATTAATTTTAATTTATTCTGATCGTATAGGGACAGTTATTGTATGATACACGAAAATTTGTTAACATTAATATTTTTTCGTTTTTATTTTCAAAATATTTTTAAAATTTTTTAATACGCTAAATTAATTAATATATTTATAAGTACTTATACTTTTTATATTTAATAAATTATTTGTTTATTTAATTATAATTTTTTATTTTTATATTATTTGTGTTATACAATAATAACAAACTAAATTTTAATCTTAATATTTAGAGTCGATCATTTGAGAAGTAAATTTGAAAAAGATAAAGAAAGGAGAAGTGGAATAAAGAAATAAAAATAAAATAAATATATATAAATAGAAATGATATAACATAAAATAAAACTAAAAAGGAAAAGAAAAAGAAAAAGAAAATTTAATGAATAAATCAATAGATAAAAATCTAAAATATATTGGTTTAATTTGTGGGGATTCTTTTACACCATTCAGTTCTATCCAAGACAATTTCTTTTTCTAAACTTTTGATTTTCATGTTTTTGCGAATAATTTACATTCAAGTTTTTAGCGATTTATTTCTACGTTTTACTAGATCGCCTATATTTAAATTTTTAATTTTTCTAACTGATATATCTTTGGGTTTTCTTGGCATATATTCGAACCACCTCAGATAATACTCACACATTTTTTCTACAATTAAACTAATTTTCAATTTATTACGAATCTCTTCATTTCTAATTTTATCTTTCTAGTTTTCCCGCACATTCATCTAAACATGGAATTTATAATTATTTGTGTTATAATTAATAATAATATATTTAATTATTTTATATGTCATTATAAAATATAGTTATTCTATTATATTCATAAAATAATTTGGATTTACAAAAAAATACTTATAATCTTTATATCTACATCTTTGTACACGTTTCTGTTTTCTATATTCATATAAAATGTCGTTTCTTTATATCATCTTGTAAGCGTTTCTGTTTTTATTTTTCTATTTGTCTTCGTATAACCGAAATTATATTTTATTATACAACTCTAAATCCAACTCCCATCTATATTCATATAAGTGGTAGTTGGCATTAAAACCCTAGAACATCATTTATGTTTTCCCTTTTCAACTTAAGTGTACTCACAAGTGGTACCAAAAAACGCTCATAAGGTCGGTTTCCTCCTCTCACAATTCTCAGAAAGCATACCCTCCTCAGCAACCACAAAATGTCAAGTGGGGCGGTGGACAATGTCAGGACTACCAGCACGTGTTCACTCACATTCAAACAAATTTGACTGGTAAAGAGTTCATGTAACGTAGCCTTCATTTGATTTTGGAAAACTTTACATTCATACGATTAAATATCAATAAGAAATAATTTATATTGTTTGAAAGAAATTTATCGTCTCATTTTTTTAATTTAATTTTGTTTTTTAATTATAATCATGATAATTATGATTGCATATAGTACACATTTTTTTTTAAAATAAATTATTGTATTCGGTAACCATAATGGTCTCGATTAAATCCGATTAGAGTCGGGTCAGATTCTTGAGAGGTAAAACTCTCTCGTATCTATTTTCTCCATACACAAAATTCGAAATCAAAATTTTATTTAAGGGGAAATATTGTTATATATACTTTTTCTTATTGTTTGTGAATGTGTTATAATTTAAATTTTGGGCGGTCGACCTTGTTCCCATCAATATTTTTCTATAAAAATTTCTTTTCTTAATAGGAATTGAAATAATTTAATTTGTCTATATGTATCACTAAATTTATGATTCCCCACATGGGGTAATGCCCTCATGAATTAGGGCACAATTATTTTGAATTTGGGCCCATTCATCACATGGGTTCCTTTGTTTGGTCAAGTCAAGCCAAATACTTTCCCTTAATTTTTTTTTCTACATATCATAACAATAAATTGTCTTTCAAATATAAATAAAATTTTTTTTTTGGATTAAAAATACGAAATTAACTAACATATCAGGATTTCAATAGAGAAAAAAAAAAACCATATCTATGTCTGATTCCAAATTCATATTTATATAAAAATAGAATCTCAATTATTATTATTTCGACTGTTCAATAAATCAGTTATTTATAATAAATATTTCATAATTTTATGAGAAAAAATAAACAAATTATTTTTAATCTATGTGGCTTTTTCAACAATCAAGCGGAGCTCTTTTAAAAATATTATCTAATTTTTTTTTTTGTCTAGCTATATTTTAAATATTTCATAGTGTCAAATAAATTATAACCCTTTTGCCTTCTCTTCAATATCCCAACAATAAAAATGAGTTTGAATTCTACTCTATGGACATAATAAGATATTTATATTATAACCACAATTTCTGTTTATTATATAGGGTCACAAAAAATACGAAAATACATTATTCAAGCACAAAATTTCAAGGAAAACATTTGAGCAAGAGTTGTTTACTATTCGAGTGTCCCGGCAAGAATTATAACCACAGGTTCTTAAATTTTTGTAGATAAATGCTTCAATATTCGTCCATTAATTTGCCTTTCAAATGCTCCCTTGGGAGGTTCCAACCTTCCCATATACTAATAATGGTCTTAAAAGAGATGGAAGCCATGCACACACAACAGCAATAATTCTACTAATAATGAGTTTAAACTCTAAAATTCATATGACCTTTGATTGGGTTGGGTCCATATGCAATCATTGTGATAAATCAAAAGGAGAAAAGTTGAAACACTTCAAAATCTGAAATTCTTCATTGTAATTTCCTTTTTCCCTTCATTCCCATAATAAATAAAAATATATATATATCATAGCAGAATTATACGATAGATTTATATTAAAATTAAACGTTATACAAAAAACGTAAACCGTCATCGTGGTAACAATTAGAAGAGCAGCGATAAAGCCAACAAAATTTTTTAAATTTATTTAGTACCAAATAATTTTCTTTTCACATTTAGTTTTACATAATAGTATTTATGCTACTAATAATATAAAAGTTCAAATAAATTAAAAGAGAGAGATATCTCTGCACCACAAATTGGGATGTTCTATACCTGTGTTCACTTTACTTGGTAAGAGAGAGAGAGACAGAGTTTTATTTTAACTTGAATTGATAAAGTTTAACAAGAAAAATAAGTTGGAATTGACATTGGAGTATTAGAAAAAAAAAAGATTTACTATCTTTTTCCTATTTGAATAGAAAAAGTAATTATTTAATGTGTTAAGAGAAAATTTAAAATAAAAATAAAATGTAATAATAGAATCTTTATTCTTGAAAAACTTTTTTTTCCTTTCACTTTACATGCATCACATTTTTTGAGGGGCAACAATGGCAAAATTTTAAGAACTCAACTTTTTTTTTTTTGGCCCGACGGGAGAGAATTTATGCCAAAGGTGGAAATTGGGGGTAGGCTACCCTTACTTACCCACCACCCTCTCCTCCCACAGGTAACCGTTTTGATCGTTCCTACTACGTCCTTATGTCCTTTTGAATAATTGAGGAAACAGATTCGAACGGGTGGAATCACACTTGCATAATTGTTTGGTGGTGAAATCATATTCAGAAAATTAATAGATGGTTAGATTAATAAAATTCATATTAAATTTTGGAATTAAGATTCAAATCGAAATCTTGAAAATGAAAAAAATCTACATTGAATGAGTTTTCTTATAGAAAATCTAACTGTAATTTGAATCAAATTAATCGAAATATGATTTTAAAAATCAATTAATCAAATACAAAAAGAAAGAAAGAGACAACTCTCAAACGATAACAGTATTTTATAAATTTTTCAATTAATCGTGAGATTACTCCTCAAATTGGTGCTTTACTATGCTTTCGGGCGTTTGATTCCAAAATTGAATCCAATCTTGCATCTACATGCGCAAAACAAACAAAAGAAACCAAATATTCTTTTTCCTTTCTCCCATGGTTTGTCAAACAATATCCATCTTTCATTTGGGTTGTGATCCATGTGGGGGCAATGTCAGGGTCTTGGATTTTGTTTTACCAGACACATTTTTTATTTGCCATAAAGATGAATAATTTGTAACTTTAAAGGGAAGGATTCTAAAGAAATTGACATGATTTTCATATAAAGGCTTGTGAGTGTGGGTCAGCCTCTAGAAAGGTTAGAATTTTTCTTTGGCATAAATAAGTATAGTAAATAAGACTAGTTTGATGGGACAAGAGAATAAAAAAACAGGTGAGGTTGTATGTTGTCATAACATAATTAAAAATTAAAAATTTAAGATAATCGACTTTTTTTCATAAAAATTTTGAACTAAGTCGCTCCGTTATTAAATTTTTTATATAAAATTTATATCTCGTATTGATCTATATATGAAAATAATCTTGTATAGATCAATATATGAAAATATTCAGATAAAATTATCATTCATGATACTCTTTTCGAACTTCTAATAAAGTACAAAAAGAACATTAGATGAGGGTTGGATTAAATTTTCTCAGCGAAAATGGCCAAATGGAAAGTTTTTGACAATGTAAAGACAAACATATTTGACATGAAAGTCTCCATTCCTTTAAGTCAACTCAAGCTTTCCATCACCGACGATCCTGCTTGATGCGAAAACTCTCCTCTTTGATGTGAACACACTCGTACACAAAATTCCCCTTTTTTTTCAAAGGTGTCCACCAGATATAAATTCTTATTTTATAAATATTAGATCCGGGGTTCGAATAATTTTCCCTTCTAAAAAGAATTTTACCCTTTCTGTAAACCAAGTCGTGTACAACACTTATGATTTTTTTTTTGTCTGAAATTATATTTTAATTAATTTGATTTAAATATTTATAAGAATCCTATTTAGAGATAAATCTTTCAACATAATTTTTTTTATTTTTAAATATTAATCAAAACTTAATTAAAAGTTTTAATATCCAATTTTACTAAACTCACTATCCGTAGATTATACAACAAATATATATACACACAAAAGAAACTCAACATAGTCACAAAGACTACGGAGGAAATTACAGCCGATTATGCATTTCAATTAAGATACTTGGTATTTAAAGGAAGCACCAAACATGGACACTTGGCATAAGTGAGGAATTGCTCTTCAAACTTTCTACATTTTTCTTTTTTTCCGAGTGGGGGGGGGGGGGGGTAGTGGTTGGTTGGTGGGTGTTGCCTGTTTGGCTTCGAATATGAAATTTACGTGGAAATGGGCAGATGGGGGTTCATAAGTTTCTCACAAGCTCCAAATTGATATGGGGCCCTCATCTAATTTTTCTTGTCTTTCAATTATTGAGAGAGAGAGAGAGAGAGAAGATACAAATGGGGACCCAAAATGCATATCAAATCCAAATCAAATTTTCGTTTTTTAGTGGAGTAGCCAGCTATAATGCAAACACTGCCCCATGCTCCCCACTCCAAAGATTCTGAAAAGTTGTTGAAGATGAAGACTTTATAGGGATTCATAGTTTTTGCAGGATTATGTTATAGCAAGTGCCAAAAGTCCTATGCATAGCTCTCTATGTTGTCAGTTTGGTGCTCCTATTTCACCCACTCCTTATGCTTTCTCAAAAGACTAGAAATTTCAGATGTTATAGAGAATTTGGTGTCCCCACTCCTTTTGAATCTTTTCTTTTTGAGGAGGTTGAAGTGCTTCACACCATCAATGACATTTTTCACCATTTTTTCCCCGAGGAGATCAATAAATAAGATTGACCTAACCCCACTTATATGATCATTTAATCTCTCTTTAATTATAATAATATTCTTTTTTAAAAAACAATTTAAAACAATATTCTTCATTACTCCAAATCCATTTTTTTCACATAATTTCTTTGAGAAGTACATTTTTTTATAATTGAGGTGGCTACAAAAAGTTTTAAAAGTCTCTATTAATAAATAAGAAAATTATTCTAGTAAGAGTTCTACTAATAATATCTCTAATGTCAGTACTCTTCTTCCTATGATATCTTCCCTCCCCTCATGTAATTTGTATTTAGCACCAGATTATATCAGTTATCTCCCTCTCTCTCTCTCTCTCTCTCCCTCCCTCCCTCCCACTCTCTCTCTTTCTCTCTCTCTCTCTCTCGCTCTCTTTGTTTTCCTAAGCTTGAGCCCAATTCATAAAATTACAACTAAAGAAAATTGACAATCTGGCAGAAGGTATGAAGAAATAGAGGACTACATGAGACGAGACTTGGCGTGAGCATTGCAGAGCTATTTGTTTCACCTTCTGCACTCTAGAACTCTTGCTCCGGGCCAAAAAACGCTTGATAAATCAAAGACTTCAATAAAAAAATAAAATAAATTAAAAAATTAAAAAATATATATATAATTTAAAAAAAAAAAAAAAGACTTCAACATCATGGCCCATTAGGAGGTCTAGCCCACACGTGGAGCGAACCATAACTTAATCAACCTTCAAGCAAGATGAGCTAACCCCTTTGTTCTTGAACCTCATCTCTTCGTTTGGTGACCAGCCTGGAATATGGTGTTGGCTTTGGATCCATCTGTCCTCATTGGGCCATTAATGAAAGAGGGGGAGAAATCTAATGACTCTACTCTCATCTTTCATTTTTTTTTTTTATCTTTCATGCCATATAATGGAAACATATATTCATTTTCTTGTATAAATTCACAACTGCTCCGTCTCTCACCCTCTCTCTCTATATGCTATGACAATGCATAAGAAATCAGAAAGAAAATCAAACCAAGCAATTGAGGAAAAGAAATGAAGCATAACATTGATTAACCAAGGTGATTGAACATTATGAGAGATAACATACAACATTATTATACAATGACCGGGCAACCAACTAAACATTCATTTTTTTTTTTGGTTACACTAAACATTCGTACAGCTACTAAAAAGACTACCTCGTAACTGAAAGGACAATAAACCGTCATGCAACATTGACAGACATAAGACTTAATGTTGGGGTGTGAGAGAAGGAAACGATGGAATCGATTGCAGAATCAGCTTCCTGCCACTTCTCCGAGTGGGAGAAAACCCAAAGTCGCAATGAGGGGGAGAGACTCTCTTGCTGTTGGGGGAGGCTGTCTTGATGCCACTGGCAGGGGAGCAGCTGCCTTGGAGAATATCGGGCATTTCATCTTCCTGAACAGTTTGAAAAGGCTTTTCGACTTTGAATTGTGACCCTAGAAAATTAGGGTTCCCGAGCCCTTGAGTAGTGAGCAATCGAGAAGAGGACCCAATGGTAAGAATAGCTGAGCGTGGTGGCTTGCCCTTGGAGGAAAATGGCAACTGAATTGACGGTCTAAAATGCCAAAAAAGGAACTTAAGAACCTTGTCACTCATTGTCCTTAATGGCAGCGGAAGAAATTGATAAGATGTCAAACCTGTTTGATGCTAGGGGTGTGATAAGAACAGCAGATTCCAGATTCTGCTCTTCATCATTCTGGACTAAGGTTGTCTGTAAAGCCTGGGGATTCATTTCACACATATCTGTTTCCTCTTCAGGTTCAGCATCTGTTTCCGGAGTTGACCCTGAAATGAAGTAGGAATTGGGATAAATAATCCTCAAGCAAGTGCACGTCATTTCTTTAAAATGGGGATGAAGTATGAGTCATTTTGTATGTTTTCAGCTTACCATCCTTCCTGCCAAATGCATTCTTACATCCCTCGCATCTACAGTTAATTGAGCATCCAACACCACCCTTCAAAAGATCACCATTTTATGTCAGAGAAAATAAACACCAAACTTGTAGATACTATGCCAAGAGAAAGACCTGAAAGCATTCACAGTATTTCTTCAAGCAACTAGACTTCTTGCAGTTGCATCCTCTTTTATGCCGTGCTGAAGCTGGGGTTTTGTTGGAATCATCCTGCAAGAACTTGCATGTTATATAATTAAGAGAGAGAGCTGGAAAATGGCAATATGAGAAGTTCTCTCAAAGAGTTTTCAACTCACCCCAGTTTCAGGTATTGAATCTGAGGTTCTAATCACTTTAGGAGCAAATGCAAGTGGATTGCGAGATTCAATCTGCTTGCGAGTTGCAAGAACTGTATCTTCATGAATGGGCTTATTAAAGCAGTCTTGACAGGAACAAGGTTCCACACAGTAGACACCAGCAGCAAAACACTCGCAGTAACTGCAGAATGCTCAAACAATAAAACCATTAGCATATAAAAATATATAATACAAGTTTTTCTTTGCTTCCTCTAACCAACTCAAATCTTAAAATGCTGCACAATACAGGGAAACTTAACAAAGGTATACAGTTAAAGTGGCACCAGAGGCTGATAATATAAAACAATAAAGTGCAGTTGTTAAGGGGTGGTTGTTTACACAGCAGAGGCAAAGCAACTGACTGAATGGTAAGTAACAAGAACTGCTCCGAGAGGTTTGCAATGACGG
The DNA here is from genome assembly GCA_033439265.1 of Dillenia suffruticosa. Taxonomy (NCBI): domain Eukaryota; kingdom Viridiplantae; phylum Streptophyta; class Magnoliopsida; order Dilleniales; family Dilleniaceae; genus Dillenia; species Dillenia suffruticosa. The sequence goes on from JAVTVX010000001.1 coordinate 18,451,502, forward strand.
AGAGAGACAAACATTCACTAGGCAGCTTAATATTTCTTTTTCATTTCTTTCTCAACAGCATTATATTTACCTGGATTCCACTCCCTAGCATAATAGTTAGATGCATGGACATTTTTCCATTTTCTTCCAATTAAGAGAACAAGCAAAACCCCAACCACAGGCTATGAAGAAACTCATGGGCGTAGGATCAATGTTTGACTGAACTGAACGGGCTATTCTTGGTTACTTAAAACCTGTACCGATCTTCTTTCAAAGATATGGTCTTTGGGACCAAACTATGGAGATCTCTATTAGATTTTTCGAATAATTCTCTCTTTCTCTTTGTTTTCTTAAATACTTTTGGAATCTAGTTGGATTTGTCATCAGAAAAACCACCTAAAAAGCGTTGCTTGGTATGGTTCCAACAGGTTATGTCCGTTGAAAATTGTTTGAACATCCCATCCTAGAACCTGCATATTAGCCATTCTGACACAAGCATCATGATGTTCCTTTAATTACTTAAAAGGACAAACATCAATATTGTAATTTTATTTGGTCTTAAAGGAAGTCTATGGTCCCTACACAAGGAGGGGAAAGACTTGACGCCTTAACCTTCAGGTGTCTGGAGAAACCTAGTGCAACTAGAATACAAAGGCTGATCATGAATCCATCTTCTCATTTTTTCTTAAATTTTCCTACCAATAAACAAGTAAATTTTTATAATCAAAATGCATATTTCTCATGACACCAAGAACTTGACCTCCATGGAGATTGATGTCTTTTCTCTAGAAATTAGTTACAAAATTAAATATCTAAATAAACAAGAAAGATAATAATCATGAATCCATCTTCTCACGTTTTCCTACACCATTAAAGTGTTGATAATCAAAATGCATAGCTTCTCATGACATCAAGAACTTGATTTCAATGAGAATTAAATGTCATTTCTCAAGAAATTAGTGATAAAATTTAAATAAATAAACAAGTAGGACTGGATCTTGAATTCTAGGAGCTTACAGCTTCAGGCATTTAGACTTCTTACAGTTACAGCGTTTGCAACCTTCAGGTTCTCCACCATTATCTAATTTACGCCTGCATATAAAATTCAGTACCATCATATAAATCACATATAGGCCTCACTTTTTCACCTTGAAAATAATCATTATAAGCAAATTTTCAGAATATGCAACATGCCTTTTCTTTCTGGGGCTACTTTGATTGAACTCTTCATTAACTAGATATGCATCAGGTGCTTGAGAAGCATCCTCCATGGTATGAACTCCATCTTCATCTGAACTAGTGTCTTTCTCCAAAGTAGAATTCAAAGGCTTAGCAACATGTTCTTGACCCACTCTCACTAAGTGAACAGATGTGGTAGAGCTAGAAATACTTATTTGGTTCCCCATAGAAGTCACAGTTTCACGCTTGACAACCTTGTAATCCATGGAAGTGGTTGCAAGAGCATTTAGATGCAAACCAATCCCAGGTAGAATATGACGGGACAAGTCATTGTTGCGCTTGATGGGTACCAATTGATTATCACAGGAAGCAACACTTCCACCTTGTTGCAAAGTTGAAGAACTAGAATCTAAATCATATTTTAACTTCTTTCTGTGAGCTCCAGCCATCTCAAAAACCAGACAGCGCCTTCGTATGCCACGATGCAAGTTGGAAGCAAGCTATAAATGTATAGAAACAAAAACAGAATGTAAGTTTCATTGAAACACATAATGCAAAATACATTATCTAATAATTTTGTTAAAGCTCTAGGATCAATGTCACAACAAGCAACAACTGCAGCAGTGAAATGAAATTATGCTAGACTTTTTCAAATTTAACTAACAGCACGCACCATTTTTAGAAGTGAATCCTTTCCAATCAATCTTAAATGTTCCAGTCATCCATCATAATCAGAGATAACCGTAGTGTCAAGCTCTGGTACATAATTGCTTTAAGGAATAAATAAATTTGGATCATTATTTGAAAATCAGGGAAATATTCATCGGGCTGGACAAACAAATATCCCATTAAATGTAATACGTAAAACTCCATATGAGATGGTAGTCTAGATTCCCATTATGGAACGAGTGCAAATGCAATGGTTCACACACTTGAAGCAGCACTGATGCCCTAAGATCTAATTTTGACAAAGTAAGTTCTTAGCAAAACAACAATTACATCCGAGAGCCTAACAGAATAACTGGAACAGGTTAAACCTCTGTGGGTCTCCAAACAGCTCACTCAAATACTTGGAATAAGTTGCTTGTGGTTGATGACTCTTGGTGCAAATGTGAACTAGAACTAGGTTTAACATGTACTCAACAACCGACTCTTTGAACCAGGAAAAAGGAAGGGCCTTTATTATCAGGATGTTCTTTGCAGTTCTACATATCCAGGTGCGAACAGGCCATGACAGAGTGATATTAGTGACACGACATGCAATAAAATGAGACTTCGAGAGATTTTATATCCTTGCAAGTCATGGTTGAAAAACAGTATCCTTCTCACCTCATTCCCTTTCTTCTCCTCAGAATCGGGCGCTATGGAATTCAGAGAAGTCTTAGCAATCTCATCCTGCAACTGATTTGTTTCCTTGGAAAACCCAGCTTCTTCAGGTTGTGTGGAAGGATCTTCCTTTGTGTGATCTGCAACAACAACTTGCATATTCTGTAGATCACTGCTATCATTCTGTAGAAATTGTGAAATAAGCAGTGTACAAGGACTAATCCCAGGATCTGTTGATTTCTTAAATGGCTTGAAAGACTCTGAGTCATGGGGTGAATCAAAAATTAATAGATCAGCAGCATCATTGATCAGACCTTCCCAGTCAGATCCTGCACCTTCTTTGTGATGCTCTATCTGGCAGGTGTCCCTTTCATGCACTTGGATCCCAAATGAAGCCTTTTCAGAGTCCCCTGGGAAGCTTGGTGATGATGTCCCAGCTAATTCTGAGACAGGGTTTGTTTCAAACCCAGTGCAAGGCGTTGGATCAGAGTCCGGGCTACCACAATCATATTTTAAGGTGCAGGCCAACTCAATTGGAAATACCGAATGCTCATTGGGTGGCTCAACTGAAGGTTTCCCCACAGAATCCTCAGGATCAGCATTTTCCGGAGCAGGCAACTGAACAGTGCTAGTACTCGCATCATTTGAATTGATATTATTTGGATTGTTGGATGAAGATTCAGGTTTGGATGGATCAAAGAAACTATTCCTGCAAGTTGTAAACAAAGGCTGTAAATAAATAACTGTGAATAGTGGTATTGGAACTGGATTTTGTGTGACTAAATCAACAGGTATTAAATACCTTCTCAAGAATCTGGAATCCTTTTGAGAGCTGACATGTGGAGAAGTGAAAACAGATGGAAGCGAGGCAAAACTAAGCGAGTTCAATGACTGAGCAATATGGAGTGGCTTAACCGGCTTGAGAGGAGAAAGATCGTTGATAAAGTTGAAGACAGGAGAATCCTGCACATAGAAATATAATGAAAAGCCATCAAACAAACTAAACATATGATAGATCATAAACAAGCAAAGTAAAAGTAAACTCAAGAATCATAAAAGCCAAGACCTCCGCAAAACATTCATCCTACCCCACTCCAGATCCAGCAGAAAAGATCCTCAGAATCACATTAGGATTTTTGTATATTTCAAGATGATGCACGGATTATGTATCTCACCACCCCCCCCCCAAAAAAAAGACTCCAGAGAGCAAAATCGCTTTCAACCTTAGAAGATATCGGGATCACAACTTCCAACCCCTTGTATGACGATGAATTATAAAATGGCTGACGCCTCATTATCACTCATAAACCGAGAGGGAGGGAAGGGGAGGGAGAGAGAGAGAGAGAGAGAGAAACTGAGAATTGAAACCCTGAAATTTAAAAGGCCAAACGGGAAATTTTCCAACTTTGCAACACATCACGGGCCCCAGAGAAAAAGCCCTAAACGAGGAAAGATGATGATATATAAGAAACACTAAACACGTAAAAATGTCAAATTAATTTAGAAAACCCCTAAAAGATATTTAATAGACAAAGACAAATCTGACAGAAGAAAGGTCAAATATGCAAAACAATGTGTGCAATCAATTTGAGATCTATTGAAAGAAAAACCAATACCCACACGAAGAACACAAATCACCAACAACACTCGTCACTTATCTTACAAACCTCTCCTCAATCGGAACAAAAATGGAAAAACTTCCACTAAAAACAAGATTTTCCCAAAAGAAAACCCTAATTTGAAGATCATCAAAACCCCAGAGACAATTCACAAACTCCAAAATCCCCACTTGGGATCAGCTAATTAACAACAAAATTTACACAAACCCCATTAAATTTCATAAATCAAACATCACAAAAAGAAACCCAAAAAGAATTCAACAAACACATTGTCGAAAACAGCAGAGAGAGAGACCTCAAACTTAGAAATTGGAGTAGAGATCCCGTTCCTATCCGGTGTAGCATCCATGGATAGAATAGAAACAGCGAGAGCTCTTCAACATATCTCTCACGCTGTTCTCTCTCCACCCCCCCCCCTTCTCTCTGCTCTGTGACTTACTTTTTTGCTTCTCTCTCTTCAGGCGGCTTTGTGATGAGGAGAGAGAATAGGGGATTTCAAGAAGCGGGAAGGCGGGAGAAGATTTTCTTAATCTCGTATAATAAAAACAGGGGATTCTGGCCCACACATTTTCATTACAATAACGCTATCAAACAAATGGAATAAAAAACGGTAAAAGGAAAAAAAAAATACATTTTAGGTGGGAATTTAGGAGCGTAATAATGACGTAATCCATAACGGTAATTTTCTTTATTATCAACCATTTATTATTAGTTTCAATGTGAGATAAATTTCACTCCTAATTTCTCTTTTCTTTTTTCTTTTGGTAAGAGAAGGCAAAGATGGTAGACTAGGGCCAAGATTTTTAAGTGCTTTTCTAGAGCCATTTTGCATAATAATAACTCAAAAATCAAATTAATCAAATATGAGATAAATCGTAACATCGTAATTCATCTTTTTATATATATTTTTTATTTTAAATATATTTTAATTAAATTCATCTTATTAGGGGTGAGTATAACTTATACTGTCCCACTTAACCGGACTAAAACAGAACGAGGAAATAAAAAACCCAATTTTAATGGAACGAGAATGATATTAAGGTGCAGGGGACAATTAATACGATCTTCGCGGTCATACAGGTAACCACAAATGAATTTATAAGTCCAGGTAAGAAAATATCAAAATGTAAGTGTCAAGTAAAAATTTGCTAATGATGGTCAAATTGATAAAAGATATCATCACAGAATATTTCAAAAATATATCTAAATTTCAATTTGGACCCATTAAATAGATAAATGAATAAGATCACATATACTTCTCCCTTGATGCCCTTGATTTATAATTGGTAGAGTGAATTAGTATGATAAGGTTACTTACCCATGTGGATAGATTCCTCCTCTCAATGTTATGAGGGGTCCCATTTTGTCAAAGGACTACTATGTTCCAATCTGCACATGTGGTACCATAAATTTCATACCAGCAATAAGGTACAAATTAATCAAGCTGTTTTGGCGCCCAAGAATTTTGAAAAATGTTGGGCCGCTACATTTGTCCATATCACATGCAGTGGACACTGTCATTGAATGCCCCCCCCCCCCCCCTCTCTCTCTCTCTCTCTCTCTCAATTTTATAATAATAAAGAATGACTTGACCTCCTCTTTTGCCCTTCTATCTCTCTTTCTATGAAATTTATAATGATAAAGAATGACTTGGCCTCCACTTTTGCCCTTAGCCCAATAGCCCATTTTATCTGTTAAATAAAAATTATAAAAATATACATATTTATAAAAATTTAAATATTAAATCTAGATAAAGATATTTGAGTAAGAATTTTTTGATCATTTGTGTGTTTTCTCTAAAATCTAATATTCAAATTTTTGTGAATGCATATATTTTCATAATTTTTACGATCTTTGTATAATAAAAAAAAATAACAGCATATACTTCATTTAAATTAAGTTATGATATACTTCATTTAATATTTGAGCAGCATATACTTCATTTGAGAAAATTAAGTAAAATGTTAAATATAAAATTAAACTAATATTTGTAGGATTTTTATATTTACATTTAATAAAAATATTAAAAATAAAAAAAAATATATAAATTCAAATTGAAATAAACTGAGATTTTTCAAGCCTCGGTCTATTTTTGATCAAAGATGGACATACATGTCTATTAATATATGTCCTCATTCAGAGCAAATGATATTCCATTCCCCCTCAACGAGGAGCATCCTACAAAGGACACTGCAAAGGTTGTTGGTCATTCAACATCAAAGTTTTCAAATCTATGGCCTGCCGAAAGAGCCGTGACAAGTGCACACTTAGATAAAGCCTTAGACAAGGAAAAAAGAAAAGCTAGGACTTTCGTCCGTGACTAGATGTAATGTTTTCAGACCCATAAATCTAAGGTTTAAGATATGATATATAATTACAGAAATTTTTTATTTTAATAATTAATTTTTAAGATCGAAATTAAATCTCTAAGGGTGAGCATGACCCGTCCTATATCCACAAAACCGTTTCATCCCACTTGAGCGGGACAAGTTATTTGCGGGTTTTTTCTAGGTATGGGATGGGAATGGGAATGAAAATATATTTTCGAAAAATTGCTTTGGGAAACATATATAAATTATGTAAAGAATTAAAAACAATTTAGTTTTGACTATTTATATTTTAAGTGTTTGTATAAGTAATCAATTTTACATTTCTAAGTGTTTGTTTTAGAATTTTGATTTTATGTGAATTATGATGCGAGACTTGCAAAAGTTACAAATTTTATTTTGTGATTAAATTGAATTATGGTGTGAGAATTGTAGTGATTGATAATATTTTAATTTTTGAATATTATGTTTAAATATTTTATAAATATAGGAAAAATCCGTGTACTCTTGTACGTATCTTTTTTAGGATGGTTCTTTGGGTAGGAATTTTTCTTTGAAGAAATGGGAACGGGAAGAGGAAATGAAAAACCCGCTCTTAATGGAATGGGAACGGTATGAGGCGTATGGGACGGCTCCTTATTAATATCTAGATTTTTAAGATACGAGTCAAATTATCTTTTTTAGGGTAATCATCGATAAATAAATTTTTTACTTACAGCTCAGACAGTAAACCCTTTTTACTTTCTCTCGATTCGATACCGTTTGATTGTATCAGTATTAAAAAATAAATAAAGAAAAACTACTCCTTTAAACACTTATGAACTAGAAAAAATATATGTTGCTTTTGAACAAAATTCTATAAATCTGAGTGTCAAATCATGAGACAGGAAGTACCAATTCTACAAGGCCTCATAGAATTAATATTTGGTAACACAATAAGCTATAAATTTGAATTATAAATTTCATATATTAACTGCAATTTTAAGTGAGCTACCAACATTAGACCAGACTATGACTACTAGATTGCCATAACTTTAATCGACAAATTATAGTTTAATATAGTATTATTGTGGTTGCTAAGTAGTAGTCAACAATAATATTTTATGTACGTCGAAATTATGATTTTGAATTTGTTTATTGTAAAAGCGCGTAAATTGGTTTTTTTTTTTTTCCTTTGAAATATAAATTTTAAATTTTTTGTGGGTCTTGCGGTAGATTAATATTTTAAGCAGTAATTATAAATAAAAATGATTTTTAAAAAAATCAGATGCTCTGTTAACATAAGATCATAAAATGAAACTATTTTTTTTCATAAACCATTACTATTTGATAATAATATTGAATCTGATTAAATCTTATTTTAATCGGATTAAATAATTAAGAGATAAAATTTTCATAATATCTATTTTTTTATATATAAAATTTAAATATAAAACTTTACTGAAAAAGTATACCGTTACTTAATCATCAACCACCACGTTAATCATAAAATGAAACTATGATTGACTAATAGTTGGCCATTGAGACCATAAGCTTAGCATCAAAGACTTATTTGGTTCTCTCTCTCTCTATAATCTTTCACTTTATCGAAGTCAAGATAATTGGTTGAGATGATATTGATATGGGCTAGTGGTCCCTTTAATTTAGTACAAAAGGGTCATTATCACGTGACTTCCCCCACACCCCCTGCCCCATCAGACCCCAAATCCTAACTTCTTGTGTTGTGTTAATGATGCAATTGCTCTTTACCAACACAGAAGGCTCTGCAGAGGAAAATTCATGTGTGTGGAATCATAGTGTCCCTTGCCATGCGTAACTTTGTGCATATTATAATGTGTTAAAAAATGCAATACATTATTATTGTGGAACATACAATATAGTAAAATTTTATTTCATGCTTTCTAAGGTCTTATTAATTTACCCAATACAATGAATATCAAAATATTTCATTTTCTTATCAAAAAATTTAATTTTTAGTTATTTTCTTCTGAAAATGTCATTATTTTTTTTAGTTCTCAAACTTATGCGAAGCAAAATTATAAGATGTACGTGGGTGTGTGTATGAGTTGCTTTAAGGACCATTGGTGAAAGTTAGAATCTAGTTCTGGAGAAAAAGGTCCACACAACATCAGACTGACCATACAAACACACGCAAATACTTTATGCAGGCTTTGGTTTTTCAACTATAAACATTGCCATTGAATTGATGGAATCAATTAATATAAAATGATGGGGTTAGGATACTTGACCTTGGGTGTCTACAAATGTGTCTTACCAAAGCAAGGAAAGAAAAAAAAATGCACCATAGAAACATTTTGCTTGTGGATTCTAGTGAAGCTAATGCGGATCATCCTCTTGGAGCAATCATCAGAGACTGTCAGGAGATAATGAAGAAGATCAAGGTGGTGGAAATTAGGCACATTTTCGGGGAAGGGAACATGTGCGCAGACCACCTTGCTGCGCTTGGACATAGTTGTAGTCCAGGGATGCATGAGTTCTCCCTCACTCCGCCTTCCTTAACAAGGCTGTTTCAAGATGATATGTTAGGTGTTTAAAGTCTGTCCCAATTGCCTTTGTTTTTACCCTTTATAAGCCAGTTTATTGCATCTGTCTTTCTTTGTTTCATGTGGCTTGTTCTTTTAGATTTTGACTTGGAAAGCCAAGAACTCACCGAGAGATGATCACCTCTCTCTCTCTCTCTCTCTCTCTCTCTCTCTCTCTCTCTCTCTCAATTTCCACGGCTAGTATTCGGAATTATATTTTGATTAATTCGATTCGAGCGTCTATGAAATCTTTAATTAAAGGATGATTATACTAATATAGTTTTTTTATTCTCAAATTTCGAACCTAAAATTTGATTGAAAGATCTAACATCCTATGTTAGTCTCTCTCTCTCTCTCTCTCCTCTCTCTCTCTCTCTCTCTCTCTCTCTCTTCTCTCTCTCTCTCTCTCTCTCTCTCTCTCTCTCTCTGTGACAAATTTTACTTACTAACTTCAGAAGGGTTGATTAGGTGCAGAATTTGGTTTTGAAAAACTGACAGAATGGATCCATCCATTACATGCCCCGACAAAACATAAGCTTGAATGCATTGTTTTCTGCTAATCATAGGATAGATGTACGTCTCAAAACTGCTCAAAGAAAATTACGCACATGCTTTGGAACAAAAGGTTAAAATGTTCAAACCATACGATTCTAACTAATACGCGTAGTCTTGATATGTCTGCTCATTTTAAAGCTCTTCGAGGTCTGTTTACAAATGGGACAGAGTGAATTGCGCTTCAAAATTTAAATCTTTGGCTTGTTCAAAGACCTCATAGGAAGTGTCCTCATCCACCAGAGCAAAACTGAGATTCTGTTCCCCGAGATGCATTTCAAATCTCTTCTCAATTCGTAAGTGATGCACCCCATTCTTACGCAGAAGGTCCAAGATTCGATTTTTGAAATTTTCATTAAGAAAGTTTTAAGCCGGAAAATAGGGTTTGTGCATCTCGGGCAGATAGTTTTTATTGGTGTGCCTCAGAAAAGTAGTGGTTAATGTTCCGACAATTACAGAATTTAAGCGTAGAAACAATATTACAATATGAAGCAAATAGAAATTGAATCAAACAGGATCTATCAAAAAAGCCTGGAGGATACAGGACTTGTCCCAGTTAATCTTGACAATAGGACATGTTGCCCCTAGCCTTGGTATTTCTTCTAGTTCATAACATATCCTTGGCTTCCTATGAAGCAAATAGAAATTGAATCAAACTAAAGTTCAAATCATCGAACGAAAGGATTGGGACATAATTAACCAAGCATATACTTTGGTTACCTGGCTTTCCTTGCTCCAACAAGATCACAATCTCCATGACAAGGGCTGGTTATATTCACACTTATGTAGTCCGATCAACCTTGTTTGTTTTCTTGGATTTCTGAAAGTACAATGTTTATTCTCTGTTCTGTCAACTCTCTTTCTCCTCTGTAACCCAGCTTATGGCCCTAACAATGTTTTGGACGCTTTGCCCAAAGCATCCTTGTGGTTGGCCCTTTTTTCTGGGCAAGGCCCAAGAAGCAACAGACAAAACAAATACGAAGCCTAGCCCTGGAAACCAGGGAAGAAATTCCCGCTGGGCCTGGAAAATACATAAAAAGTTTTTTTTTTTTTTTTGGTGATAAAATACATAAAAAGTTTGGGCAAATAGATCTATCAATGCGCCGTACACTTTTGTGTCAGAATAATTTAAAATTTATAATATGAAAAAAATAAAAAATGATGTGAGTGAATTTCAAATAGTTGTGGAGTGATTTTCAAAAAATCTTGTAAGATTTTTCAAAATGTCTCTTAACATATTAATAAAATTTAGAATAATGTACTGGTTTCATACATAAGTGGTCATATTATTTATTCTAATAAAACATGAAGAGTCATTTTAATAAAAATGGAGAGTTATTTTAATAAGAGTGGAGAGTCACTTTAAAAAGAGTAAAAATTTTATGTGATACTATTCATGATTATCTCTTGAGATTTTTATTTTTTTAGTATAATCTTGAGTATTTGTTTAGAAAATTATTTATTTTCATTATCTCTTATTTTCTCCTTCTAACAAAGTAGTATCAGAGCAAAATTTAAGTTGTATCTAAGTTGGTGTCTCCTAGGATCAAAGCATTATTTGTATGTGTTGTCTCTCCGGATTTTTAATTAAAAACAAAGAATCCATCGAGAAATTTTCAGATTTGAAGAAAAGAGAATTTATTGAGAAATTGTAAGTCGTTAGAAAAGTTTCACAAAGAAAAAGTTTTGAATAATGGAGAATGAAGAGCATACTACTGTTGTGACTATGCAATTTAAAATAATACTCAAGAAATCATTGAAAAAGTTAATTTTGCATGCAGCAAAATATGCATGTGCAAAATTTGGTTCAGATCATTTAGCAGATTTTATTACAAATATGATATTTGAAGACAAATATGAAAGATATGAACAATATGGATTCAAGTCATACACAAAAAAAGATATTGAAAATGACATTTGAAATGGATTTACAATATTATCATTAAAGATGTGAATGAAAAAAAAAATATACGAATTCAAAAATGATTTGGAAAGATACAAAGAAACGTATGAAGAATTAAAAAAAAAAAATTAATGAAGTCTCGGAATAATTGCAAGAATTGAAAACGAAGATAAAAGAAAAAGGAATCCGAAGAGATTAGAAGCAACAAAAATATATTAATGATTTATAATAAAAAATATATTCTAATTTAGGGGGTGAATGTTGGAATAATTTAAAATTTGTGACATGAAGAAAATAAAAGGTGTGAATTCCAAAAAGTCAAGTAAAATTTTTCAAGATATCTCTTAACATATTAATAAACTCTAAAATAATGTATTATTTTCATATATAGGTGATCATATTATATGTTCATAAAAGAATGAAGAGTCACTTAAAAAAGAGTAAAAATTTTATGTGATATTATTTGTGATTGTTTTTTAAAATCTCTTTATAAATTTGAGAATTTGTTTGGAAAAATTCTTATTCTTATTTTCGCTTCTTTTTCTCTTTCCAACATTCCCAGACCACAATAGAGCAAACTGTCATGAGAATAGGCAAACACCATAACAGTAGGATCCTCACCACTTGACTAAACATATGATCAAATCAAGGGACTACGGTCCTTATGGGTATTAGAATGACCCATCACTCCATAAGCTTCTAAATGCCAAAGTCGGCATCAATAGGAACTTAAGAAATGTCTGTTTTCAAGAATTGAATATGAAAAGTTAAGCAGAGATGTAAATTATTTTACTATCAGGCAAATCTGTTCCGGTGGTATGATTTTAAACAATCTCAGTGATCATGAAATGGTTTCAATTAACCATGAGTGCTTCAATTAACTTGCCAAGGTTCCAATCCCTTTTAGGATCGATGTCTGGTTGAAGCAGTAAAAAAGTAGCTTTTACAACAAAGGGTCAAGAAGAAGAACCAAATAACAACAATTATATGTACCCCGTCTTCTCAATAGGATGTATATATGACACAAACCTCAATTCACCTAGAAGTAGGAACAGCCAGAGAGAGGGGGAATAAAAGATGATTTGTCCCACATCGGAAATGAACATGTGGAGACGAGGTCTGGGTTTCTATTTATCCGATGAGAGAGAAGAATTTAGGATGTAACCCGTCCTGTCGGGGGTGAGAGGTGACTCGTTAATGATCGAATAGAGATGGCGAGTCATGCCGACACCCACCACAAGCGAACACACTTTACTAAGGCGAGCGGGTTCGCCCCTACTTTAGGCGGGCCTGCCCGTCAATTTTTGGAAGCCCCTCAAATCTCGATTGGGGGGGGCTCTCACCAAAGAAGTACAAACCTTCTTAAACTTTTGAGTTGCAACCGTTAAAGTCCAATCCTAACTAGGTTTTGGGCTTCAAGTTGGGCCGCCGAGCCCATACAAAATGGACTTCCAATGAAATAAGCTACCACCCGCAACTTGTGTTTTTTTATCTAAATAACCTGAAATCGGGATTCTGAATTATGAGAATTATGAGATCATTACGCTAGGGATCCTCGATCTTCTTTTCCCTCAAAGTAAAAACTTGAGCTTAATTGGACCAAGTTGAATAGGCCCGCGGCTCTAAAAGTTTCATCCGGAGAAGGATCAATTATTTCAATCTCAATGTATAAATGCACGATAGCGCCCAAACCAACCGCACCACTTCTTTTAGAAGTGGAAGGAAGAAGATTTAAATTCTAAATTTTTATTACAATTGATCATTAGATAATCAAAATAAAAATTAAATATATATGTATATACATAGCAGAAATGAGTGTTTTATCAAATTAAATGACATACAATAATTGTTATGATTATGCTAAAATATATGAATTGCTTCCTTCAATGGAAAAGGGTTGATGCCCCGTTAATGCTAGAGCACAGCACTACTATTGCATGGTCTTATTGGTATTAATGGTTAGGCCAAGATGTCGTTTAAATCTGAGCAGATTGAGATGCCCAAACATACAAATAATAATAAAATAACAATAACAATAATTGTATGGCAAAATTGATCTGTATTCTTTGTTCCTTCTTCACAGCTCTTCTATGTCTTGCTCGTATCAGACATATTCTGACAAGGCATGATTGTAACAACAGAATCTTCGGCATGAAATCCCAAGATGTTGAGTTCCTTAGCAAGCATCATGCCGGGATGCTGGGATGCCAATCCAAACAAGTGTGCTGACATGGATGAGGTGGTCAGGCATTGGAAGCAATCAATACAAAGTAAGGGTGGGGGAATGATACGAAGATCAGGCATCCAGTTGTTTCTGCTTACTGGATAATCATGGTCATTATCCTTTGTGGGGGGGGGGGGGGGAAAAAAAATTTTATTCTCTACTTGTTCCCCAATTTTTACAATTTATGCTCAGCCGAGGTGCCATATAATCTCTCTGATTCATGATTTGAACACATGCTTGTCCTTGTTTAGTAGTCCATTGTTGCTCAAGTAGTTGAATCCTTACTTTTAGGACGCTGTTGCATTGGTGATGCCTTAAGGTCCTCTAAATCCTTGTCCTCCATGTCCTTGAGTCGAGAAACAGAGCAAATGCTTGCTTATCAAGACCATCCCGCCTATTATGCTCCTTCCCGATACCCATTAATGCCAAAGTTGCACATACAATCAACTTGCCTTTCTGGTGTTCAGGCCTTTTTTTGTCAGAGATGATGAAAGAATCGGTTCGCTGAAGTCAACTCCTTTTCCCCATTCATCCATTTTTTCATTTCCTTGTCCAACCTTGTTACAGATTACAGAACTCCGGCCATGGAGGCTTTATTTATTGGTGCCCGGGAACGAAGAAGGGGACAAAATAAACCTCAGATCTCTACCAAAAGCAATGATTTCCAAGTCATTCGGGCAATTGGATTGGCCCAAAACCCTTGGTCCACGGGATTAGAGTTTCCCAAACCAAATATATAACCATGTTTTTTTTGGTTGGAATATATGACCATGTTCGATGAGAAGTTCCATTGCACAACACTAATGCAGGGAAAATCACTTGCTTGAAACTGAAGTAAATGTTTACTTTCATTCCACGGTGCAGAGGTCATGAAATTCCCTAAATTAATACTTCTCAAGTCCTCATAATAAAAAAAACTTGGTTCATTAACATGAATTTCAGTCTCTTTCTCTTGCAAATTGGAGGCACAGTATTTGGATTCTAGATCCTACCTTATATGGGTTAATAAGCTGTATTTTAACTGACACCATTTTCCTCTTTCTTATAAAGGTTTTAAGTTTGACCCTTTTAATATAACCCAGAAAAAAAAACAAAAGAAAAAATAGATATCCTACGTTATATGGTAGGTCTTTTTGACCAACTTGTCCTCGTTTTCTCGTGGCCCAGCCCAAATAGCAGCAACAGAAAACTTCCCTAGAACTGAATGCCCAACCTCTTAAGTAACACCCATTTCGATTTTTTTTTTTTTTTGGGCCATACGGAGGGTATAAAATTAAATCGAGAAATTCTAACTACACATAAGGATTTTATGTTTTTCGTTTGACACAATTCAAATAAAAAATGTCAGTCAAATGGATTTAGATTTTGATCAAACCATATCTGCAACTTCTAACTTAAAAGCAATTTTACTTTTGAGTTGCACAACATTTTTCGGTGGAGTGAGTGTCATCCTCCTACTTGTAGCCCATCTCGACTCTGCGGATAAGATGTGAGAAATGACTCTTCTTCCACGCCTCCTCCCCCTCTCATTTTGGAGGGTGTGAAGTTATTAAATAGATAAAATTTTATATAATAATCTATATTAATAAAAAGAATTTTTTGGGGTACTTTTGAATAGTTTTGTGTCGATAAAAATACTTTCAAATCAAATGAAAAGAAAATTTAAAACATATAAAAGCATACTACAATCCATTTTATCTCTCTCATAATGTTGATTTCATGTAATTAATAAACAACGTCGAAAAAGTTTTTTTATTTTTTTTATTTTATTTTTTATTTTTGACTTCTAGCCGGATTATCTAATATATATCTATAGCTGAGTTTCTTCTTGGGTTTTATTTAATTTAATATTGATAAGTTTTAATAATTTTATGGTAGAAGGAAAAATAAAAGAAAATAGGAAAACAGAAAGAAGTCGTGGAGTTGGAGAAAAAACAAAGAGAAAAATAAAAAGAAAAAAATGTACGTATAAAGCGATGGAATAGTAAGTGAAAACTCGGAAAGAATACAAATTTTTTCTGATCCGGTGATTAAGGATATTTTATTCTTTAATCAGAAATTTTGAGTTCGAATCTTGAAAATAACGAAAAAAAATTAAAAGAGTCAATTTTTAAAATGAGTTTTATAGTGTTCAAACTGAATTAATAAAATAAATCTCGAATACCAAAAAAAGAGACTCGGAAAGAATAATTGTGAGTATGAAGTACCTTGTATAGAAAAAAAGTATCAGGGTTTAAACGTGGTTGATTGAAATTTACAAAATGGATGGTGATAGAAAGTTTATAAACTCGGAAATGTGTGGTTGGAAAGACACTATTAAAGGAATTAGTATATGATGTATTACAAAATAGCTGATCAAAGTAACAAAAAATAACAAAATGCCTTTAACAATAAAATCAATAAAATCTCTCTTTTTTTTTTTCGGAATGAATATAGTAAAAACAAGTATCGAGAGATATTTATTTTTTAAAGAGTCAATATAATTCAAATTGAATTTAGTCATATTTAACGTAAATATAAAATATATATGTAACTTTTAAAAAAAAATCTCAAAGTTTAGAATGAAGAGCCAACACAAATAACATCATTTGTTTTTGGACCATGGCTAAACAAAAGGAGTTTACGTCTCCTCTATTCGGTGCACGAATATCTTTTCACTTCTTCTCTCTAATATGATCAATTTATAATAAATTGTTTTTCAACTATTATATAATATATTTAATCTATTGGCATTGATTTTACAATATTATTTTATATTAATAATAAATTGATAATATTTAAATTTATAAATACAATATTAAAATAATTTTTTTATAAAAAAAATTAATGGACTAATTTTATAAATAAATAACACTTTTTATCACTAGACCAATCTTTCTATTTACGTGTCTGTTTGAAAATTTGCTGGTCACTTCAAAGCTTTCTTTTTTTTGGTAGATGTTGGGACTTAAAAGCTGAATCTATTACATGAAAGATGGGGAAGGTGTCGCTTGAGTCAAAACTCATTGGCCACTTCAAAGCTCTCTGTCAAGAAGGAATGTGTCTCGTTCGATCAGGATTGCTTGTCCCACTTTCCCTATTGGACAACTAGCCGACCTCAAAGCGTCCAAAATTGCGTGAATTTCCCTAATTTTAGTGCCCCCAAAGGAAAGAAAGTTAGCAAAAAAAAAAAAAAAAAATGGTAAAATATTTGAGTGATAAATAACTCTTGTTCAATTGTATATCTTATGTTTAAGTTTTCGTAAATGTTTGTATTTTCATAATTTTTATGATTTTTATGTAACAAAAAATTTTTACTTTAAAGTACTTTCCCGTCTCATTTTAAATGACAAAATTATTTAAAAAATTTATATACTAAGAAAAAATTACCAACTAAAAATAATTTTCTAAATATCACCTATCAAAATGTTTCATCTAATTGTCATGAGTAAAAATAGTAAATGCAAATCAAGAAAATTTATAGTTATTTCAGAATTAAAAAATAAAAATATTATCACTTAAAGTGGGACAGATGGGGTATTAGCAAACAAAATTAATTGGGGATGTAAAATCAATTTCATTGTTAGATTTAGAAAATTTGGGATAAATGGCCTTTATAATAAGATTTTTATTTTAATTAAAATTAAAAAATTAAGTGTTTTACTTCCACAATGTGGTCTTTGATAAGGTTGAGGATAGCTATGATATGGGAAAACCTAGATGGTGTTGTCATAACCCATAATCCTTTTCATATAAAATAATAAACTACCATTCATTCCCCATATATACCTTCAACTGTTTATCTAAAATTGGGATAAAATTTCAACTATTTATTATAATTAAATAATTCTAATAATATTATATACATAGCATGTGAAATATAATATAATAATATAAAAGAATCCATATCTTTAACCTTACTTAGTGGAATAAATGTTTGCTTCTTCTTCTTGTTTTTTTTTTTATTTTCCTGTAATCAGTATCCGAATTTATATTTTAATTAATCCGATTCGAATATTTATAAGATTTTATTTAGAGGATGACTCATTCAGTGTAATTTTTTTTTTCAAGTTTTAAAATTAAAATTTGGTTAAAAAATTTAGCATTCGATTCTAATAGATTGACCGTCCGTTCGTGTTTGTTATTGTTTTTGTTATTATTGTTTCAATTTTAAAATTAAAATATGATGTATTTTTCTTTTTTTTTTTTTTATAAAATCAAAATGAACAAAGATTTATTTTGATAAGCTATGCAAAGCATCAGATTCGGCTGCTTTTGCTTACCAGAGGTGGGACACTCGCACACGCCAATCCGTCAAACTTTGTGGGCTGGTGCTAGTGCAGATTAGCAAACAAAAAGCATGGAATTTTTGGGCTCTCCTTGATAAGTTTTAATGATTCGGGTTTCCATGGGAAGAGTATTCCATTGTCATTTAATTAGGCCATCTCTTTTGTTGTGTATCGTGAGCATGCTAGTCGTCTATCTCGTATATACATAGATACATATATATATATATATATATATATATATATATATATATAATATATATATATATATATATTTACGTCGATCGATATTTAAAAATATATTTTTATTAATTTGATTTAAATTATTATCAGATTTCTTTTAAGAATAATTTTCTTAATATAATTCTTTTTATTCTCAAAATTTAAAACTGAATTTTAATTAAAAAATCTAATACCCTTCGAGGGGGTTGGTTGTTTGATAAGTATGCTGAATAGATTTTGGGAGGAGATGGGGGTGGGTTTTTTTTTTTTTTTTCTGTTTTTCTTTTAATAATTTAGAAGTGGGGATTCTCAGATTATGAATTTTTCACGTGCAATGAATAAATTTGATAAATATATCTTTTTATACTCATTATATCCTTTTTTTTTTTAAATAATGGATTAATTCATTATGTTTCTTTATTTCCGCATGAGGGGTAATATAGTAATTTTGAAAATGGAAGCAAAAATTTCCGAACTATAAATTGCTCAGGAGGGTCGTGTCGCCATTAGACGTTCAGACTCAGCAGTCTTCTCTTGCCCGTCCCCTTCTCCCTCCGGGCTTTCTGGTCTCTCTCTCTCTCTCTCTCTCACCGGACACACGAATACTCTCTCTCTATCTCTCTCTCTCTTCCCGAAAATGGGCTTCGCAACAGGCGAAACTCCGTCGCTACTCATCGACTTCCTCCAGAAATGCGGTGGCTACGCAGTCATCGACGGCGGACTCGCCACCGAACTGGAACGTCACGGTGCAGACCTCAATGATCCTCTGTGGAGCGCCAAATGTCTCATTTCCACCCCTGACCTCATTAAAAGAGTAATAATAAAATTTCTCTCTTTTCATATTCAGCTTCATTTCTGTTTCAATGTCTTAGATTTTTACCAATATTTCTTCTAGGGCTTTTATTTTTATATCTGTGAAGTTTTTGTCATTGAAAATGAAGTGAATGCCCTGTTCTGATTTCCTGTTTTGGGAAATTCTGCTTCTCTTAATACTTTTTGTGGGTACTGCTATAGGATTCCGTTTCCAGTCTCGGAACCGTTACCATTTTTGAAACATTTTTTAAACTATTCAATACATTAATATTTTTTTTAGATTTAATAAATTATTTTTTATTTAATTATAATTTTTTTAAATTATTATTTTCATTGTGCAATCTAGCCATCTTGTGTTATTTCTTATCCGAGAGGATTGGTAGAATCACCGAATTTAACATGTTGATAGATGAAAATCTTCTACTTTAGTTATGTAAAAGAGAAAAGGGGAAAGAAGGATATTTTTTGTTTGATTTTACTAAATATACGACTGATCAAATGCTAATTGTATCCCCAAAAAATTGTTGTGATCTTCGTAGCCAAATGTGACGGACAGTCATGATAGATACTATTGTTAATAAAATATCACAAAATTCTTATTTGGAGTAACTCTTATATACTCTTTAACATTATTTCTTTATTTACGACATGCGTGGTGGGAAGAAAATCGGGTGAAATATCAAGCTCCTTTTTACTTGTTTAAAATGGGGTTGGATAAGGGGTGAATAATAATAATAATAATAATAGTAATAGTAATAGTAATAGTAATAGTAGTAGTAGTAATAGTAGGTAGTAATAATAATAGTAATAATTATTAATGGTAATAATAATAATAATTAAACAAAAAAGAATTTTCTTTTTATTTTACTATTTTTAGGTGAAAATTTTTCATAATTCAACCACGCAAAGAAAAAGGATAATTTTTATAGAAATAAATTTTATTTTCAAATCACTAATTATAAAGCCCTTTTAAATTACTAATTGTACAACATCTTTGTGTATGAAGCATTTAATTCTCATACCCATATACTTCTTTTGGTAAATTGTGATTCAAAAATAAATAAATAAAGCATTTTGTGGGTGATTTTGTACATTTGTGTTGACATCATGTGGGGTTGCATATATGCTCTTGGTGTTTGTCCTGAATATTGTGTTGTATATAAGGAGTTAGAGAGACAGGAGATTCTTAGTCATAGTACTAGATTACAGGCCGGGTAGTGCTTAATAATATTATCTTCAAACATGACAAATGTCACATAATTTTAGCAAAAAATTACAAATGGCATATCACTTTAACAGAAAATTCTATTAGAATATTCATGTGGAGATGAGGATGGGGTTTAATGCAACAAAGATTTCAATAAAAATAAGTTAAGATACATCAAGAATGTTAAGTGCTTCATAATTCAAGAATATTATTAGCTGCTTTGTCTGTCTTACAATTCTAAAATGCCAGTTTTCATTATCTTTTAAAATTTATAAAGATTGACTTCTCTCCTATTAAAATAAAGCGGACGGGTTCTGATAACCAGTATAATAGTCAATATGAGAAGGCAAAAAATAAATAATTAAGTCAAAAAGAGTCATCTAGTGTGGGGCCACCTTCACTTACAAAATATCTCTGTCTAGCCATACCCCATGTGGGATGGAGGTGACCAGCTATGCTTCGCTTGTACCAATGTCCCAAATCTAGAGGAGAGTTGTAATGGATAAGAATAGAGTACCTTCAATATCATGTTCTTTTTCAGTTGAATTTAGGAGTGAGAGAATTTCAATGACATTCGCTTGATTAATGTTTTAGGTACACTTGGATTACCTTGAGGCAGGTGCAAATATCATAATAAGTGCATCATACCAGGTAATTTTGCTTTTCAATTTTTCTTTTCTAATTTTCTTTTGGCTTTTAATAGGTAAGAAGATGAAATTTCTCAAGTGTTTGCTAATGTGAAACAGGCAACTATTCAAGGGTTTGTAGCCAAAGGCTTGTCTGTCAAAGAAGGAGAAGCCCTGCTAAGAAGAAGCGTTGAAATTGCTCTTGAGGCACGTGATATTTACAATGATAGGTCTGCTAAAGGTTCTTGGGACGTTAGGCAGACACCAAAGCAAAGGCCTATATTAGTTGCAGCATCAGTTGGAAGCTACGGATCCTATTTGGCTGATGGCTCCGAGTATAGGTGAGTTACGAATGTGATTTAAAAAAAGGTTGCTCCATTTGCATTTTTGGCCTTGAAGTATATGGCAGAACTAATCTCCTGACTGCTGTTATGTCGTAGTGGGGACTATGGTGACTCAGTTACAAAGGAGATGCTAAAAGATTTCCACAGGAGAAGAGTTCAGGTTCTTGCAGATTCTGGTGCTGACCTAATTGCATTTGAGACCATTCCTAACAAGCTTGAAGCTCAGGTAGTTTCTGTTTTCCTTTGTTGACGTGCGCATTTTTAGGTTTGTCACTTCTTTGAATCGTGGCACCTATTTGTGCAGGCCTATGCCGAGCTTCTTGAGGAAGAAGACATAAAAATCCCAGCGTGGTTTTCTTTCAATTCTAAGGATGGTGTCAATGTGGTAAGTGGTGATTCGATGGCAGACTGTGCCTTGATTGCCAATTCGTGCAATCATGTGGTTGCAGTGGGAATCAACTGTACACCTCCTAGATTCATTCATGGGCTAATTCTGTCCATCCGGGAGGTATGTCAGATTAAGTTGCTGCCCCTTTTTAGGATCCTATCTTAACAGAAGTTGTCTTCATAGTTTTTCGTCTTCTTTTGGGACATTCAATCTTACCTGGTTATTTCATTAGGTGACAACTAAACCTATACTAATATATCCAAATAGTGGAGAGACTTATGATGGTATGCGAAAAATGTGGGTGGTAAGTTCATCATCACCATGCATTCATGATTTTGGGGGGCTGGGGAAGGGGCGAGGGCGGGGGCGGGGGCGGCGGGGCGTGGGGTTTGGGGGGTAATGTCTAGGTGCTCCAAAGTTGAAAATGTTTTATTTTTCAGACCTCGACTGGTGTTGCACATCAAGATTTTGTGTCATTTGTGGGGAAGTGGCGCGAGGATGGTGCTTCCCTCATCGGAGGATGCTGCAGGACAACTCCAAGTACCATCAGAGGGATAGCTAAAGTTCTCTCGAACAGATCTGTTAATACAATAGCCACATTTTTAAACGAATGATCATGTCAAGAGGAGTTCTTGAATATGAGTCATTTTCTGGCTTGTAAGATGGTGTAATGAAACTAAGGTTTTTTATTTTTTGGCCGTTCGTGGATGTGCAATTGTTGTATTTTAAGTATTGGTAGAAAACAAAGAAATCTTCTCTGTTATTTCAATTTATTTTTTTATTTTTTGGGAGTTTTGAGGGGAGCAAAGGCTCACAAGCCAGGTTTTCTACCAGGTTGTATTTTAAGTATTGGTAGAAAACAAAGAAATCTTCTCTGTTATTTCAAACAAAAAAATTAGCATAGAAGGCCGCAGTTTTAAGGCAAAGCAACAAAAGCCATAGAACATCGACTAGAAAAGGCCGAGAATCATTTTTTTTTTGTTATACAAGAATTTGAGTTTGGGAGCACCAGATTGAGAGATGGAGATTTGTATTATTAGGCTGTCCCCTTGGGGACAAAAGGCTCAAGAATCATTTTTTTTTATAAGAATTTGAATTTGAGATTATCAGATTGAAAGAGAATGATTTATACCACTAAATTGTTCTTTTTAGGGTAAAAGGCCTGAGAACCACGGGGACATAGGGACAATAGAGGAACTCCCTTTAGGCGAGCATGATACCCTGGCCTCTAGTCTATACCTTTACACTTTGGGACTACCTTCCGCTCCATTTCCCAAAAATCAAAGAAAAAACCTCGGTGGACGAAGGCGTCAACCGACAAAGATTGGAACTAAACCTTGCTAAGAGATACACTCCTGCACCGAGAAGAAAGAGAGGGTTTTCTCTCCTCGCATCACTTCTTCACCTCTTTAATTCTTTCACTTCTCATCAGAACATTTTGTTATGCTGTTGGCTTCACCAACTTGGCTACGATGATCAGTATTGTCTGCCGCTCTTTGTTAAAAAATAAAATCATAAGCCCACAATTATGCCAAGTTACAGGAGTTTGGTTTGCCTGAGTGCGTGCGTGTGTGCTCATATTAGTGAATCAGGGGTTTTACTAAATGCCCATGTGGTTAATGGGCTTGTTGAAATGTATATGAAGTGTGGATCCATTGATAATGCCAAGTGGCTTCTTGATGAATATGCTGATAAAAACTTGGTATTATATATTGTCAAATTATGATCGACATGGGCTGGAAAGAGAAGCCTTAGTTTTCTTGGATGAAATGCGGCAAGAGGGCATGCAGCCTGATAGGGTAACAATGTTCTCTGCAATCTCAGCCTCTGCAATTATGTGATATTTACACTGGAAGACGTTGTTATGGTTTTGTTTTGCGGAATGGGTTAGGAGGATGGGATAGTGTTCATAATGCTGTCATTGGCATGTAAACGAAGTGTGGTCAGCAAGATAGAGCATTCAGGGTTTTTAATAATATGAAGAACAAGACTGTGGTCTCAACGAACCCATTGATAGCAGGTTTGGTGAGAAATGGAGATGTCTGGAGAGCTTTGGAACTTTTCAACAATATGCAAGAAACTAACCTCGTTTCTTGGAATACAACGATCAGTGGTTTGGTGCAAGAGGGTTGGAATGAAGAAGCAATAGAATGATTTCGAGTGATGCAGGCTGAGAAGATATAAGCTGATCGGGTAACAATGGTGGCTGTTGCTTCAGCCTGTGGCTATTTTGGATCTTTTGATCTTGCAAGGTGGATTCATGCTTAAATTGACAGAAACCAGATTGAAGTTGATTTGTGGCTTAACACTGCTCTGGTTGATATGTATGCTAGGTGTGGAGACTCTAGAACAGCCATGCTAGTCTTTAGCGGCTTTACCTAGGAAAGAGGTGTTTCTCCTTGGACTGCTGTGGTTGGAGCCATGGGCGTGGAAGGTAATGGAAAACAAGCAATTGAACTTTTCAATCAGAAGTTCAAACAAGGTGTAAATCCTGATAAAGTATTGTTCACCGAGGTACTAACTGCATGCAGTTATTTTGGGTTGGTTCAACAAGGTTGGCATATGTTTAGGTCAATGAACGAAACTCATGGTATCACACCTCAAGTGGTTCGCTATGGTTTCATTGTTGATTTGCTCGGCTGTGCTGGTTTATTGGAAGAAGCCCTTGACCTCATAAAAAGCATGCCTATGAAGCCTAATGACGTCATCTGGGGCGCTGTTTTAGCTGCTTGCAAGATGCACAGAAACATCAAAATGGCAGATTTTGCAGGCGAAAGGCCAGCTAAATCAGCTAATGATAGAACTGGAGTTCGTGTGCTTCTTTCAAACAAATATGCCTCTGCCAGGAGATGGACAGCTGTTGCAAACGTCAGGCTGCATTTGAAAGAAAAGGGAGTCTGCAAAATTGCTGGAGTATGCTCGATAGAAGTTAATGGGATTATTCATGAATTCACATCTGTTGTGTGGCTACCTGATGGGCTACATTCCTGATGTAGGGATTGTGTTCTGCTGGATGTGTCAAAGTCGAGCAAATGCTAAACGAGATGAACTCGAGACTTATGGGCTGTGGCTACATTCCTGATGTGTCAAATGTTCTGCTGGATGTTGATGAGCATGAGGAGCACTGAGTTGCCACAGCGAGAAACTGGCCATGGCATTTGGGCTAATCAGTACAGATCAAGGAAAACCTATTCATGTAGTTAAGAACCTCCGAACCCGCTCTGATTGCCACTCCTTAGACAAATTGGTGAGACGGGGAAATTTTTCTCAGAAACAATAATAGATATCATCTCTTTAAGGATTGTGTTCTTGCAGTGATCATTGGTAATAAAACAACCCCATTATTATGAATTCAATAGAACCTATCCTCAAAGGGTGGTCCATTGAAAGCACACAAAAAGCAAATTATAGAACGGAAAAGAATGGAATCAAACCGTGAATAGTTACATTGTTAGAAGGTAAGGTTGCATAATTAGACCCTCCTTAGACCTGTGAGAGTGGGTCACTCGCACATTAAAATCCAACTGTGAGTGTTTATTGCAACCAAAATATAAATCACAAATTTAAAAGAAAAAAAATCCATGATTTTAATTCACATATACGGTATCATAGATCTGGGAAAATGGGATCAATGTAAACATGGTACATTGTGTCTGACAGCCAGAGCTTTGATATGTGATGACAGGATGCAGTGCGCCTATGGACTTCTTCCATCAACCAGATTGTGGCTTCTGCTTTACAAGGATGAATCATGGTATCCAATGGCTCTTCTTCATCTTCAGAGCCAATCCTTAGTTCATCCCACTGTTTTAAAAGAATATTTGTAAGGTAATGCAGAGGTTGGCCATATATCTGCTTGATGGATCTACCCAACTGCATCCATGTTTTGAATGGAATAAGAGAGCCACGGAGGGTAGGGATTTGAATCTGCATCATATAGTCCTGATACATCTCCGCTCGTCTCAGCAATGGATCTGCAAATCAAACCTTAGTGGTGGTCTCACGAAAAGGAGAGCAAAAACTAGAAAGGGGAAAAAAAGGTAAAAGAAAAGGAAAAACTAACAAACAGAACAAATCAAATCTCACCATCTATGAAGAATGTACAGAGACATGCAAATGAGAATGAACACAAGAAAAAACATGGGTCAGAGATCAGTTATAGGTTTAAAGAATCAGAGTTACAGATTTAAATGAGAAAGCTCAAATGTGCTGCATACTGAGACCAACATTTGCATCAAGAATAGCAAAATTAAGCACAACGGCAGACAATAATGCTGATAAGACAACTTCTCAATTCAGAGTAGGATGAAAGAACAGGAACGAACAAGTTGCATCATTTCAAGTCAATGTTAAGAACTCAACAATGAAGCAACTGCATATCATGCAGTAGTGCAACCTTATGAAAATGCAGAGAAAAGCTAAGTGTTGCTTAACTAAACTGAGACTCCCTTCTTAAAAAAAAAAAAAGATGATGGTGTACACACGTAATATGTTCTTGCCATTATGTAATACTAATTTTCCAGCCCTGACCATGATGGAATATGTTTATGTATGATTCTTCCTTTAAATCAAAGTTCTTGTGAGAAATAGCAGTAGCAGAAATTGTAATCCTGCCAAAGCTTCTTGGTATGGTTAAAAGTACCTAGCCATGTGATAAAGGATCGACCGTGCCCTTGTTTCTTTCTTGGATGCAACAATTTCACATTAACAGGATAGAATGTAGGATTTTCCAAAAATGTAAGTCCGTCGGTAGTGCCTATAACTAATCTGACTGTGCATTCTATGACTTTAAGAGAGGCATGTTTACACTTCTTCCGCATGTTTGCAGTCCATGATATCCCAAACTTATACCAAGGATAGCAATCCACATTGGACACTCTAAAGTGTTGGTTCTTTTATGCAACCATTGTATTAACTTATCATTGTGGTAAATCAGAATCACAAGAATAATGAAAGAAGTGGAATAGCAGAAAGCGAAAAATAAACAAATGGCCTTATAATCAGCTAAAACCAGTAATTACAAAATTAAAACCCAAATGAAGAATTTCTTATTAGTTTATTATGGAGAACTAGTCATGTTTCATGTATTAACATTATAGCGTCTATCAAGACAAAATTTACCCAAAAAAAAATATCAGATGGGGCAAGCCAACAGAGATACCTTCAGTCACTATTACTTTAGCAAGTTGAATAGCCTGAGTATCACTGATTGCCACCTTATCAACAAAGACACTCTTGAGATCTAAATCCATTTCAGAGGAAGACGAATCACTATCAGAAGAAGAATCATCTGATGAACTCACATCTACAATATCAATCCATTCCCCTGCCCTTTTCATGGCTTATTCAAAATGTTTCCTGATGACAAATCATCCATTAGATCCCCCACATTCACAATAATATAGAAATGAGAGAAAAATGAAATATGAAAAAATAACAAAATAAAAGAATCCGCACATTTATACAACTACCTAGCTTGAAAGCAAGCAAGCAAGCAACACCAACATCCTAGATGAATGAAAGATGATCCACATAATCAAACAGTATTACCTAATTAGAAAGGACATAAAATTTGAACAAATTCTAGAAATGGCTACCTGTTAGTAGAAGCTTTTATGTTAGCACCATTATATGCTTTTCTCCACATAAACTATGCATGCATGGCAAAATATCCAACGCTCCATTGGGGAAGTGTACTATGCTTTTCTTTTCTTTTCACTACTTATACTTTTCAATCTTTTCTAGATCCAAAACCAGAAACCCAGAATTGCAATAGCATCTATCTTTAATCTAATGCACCGTTACACTTATTATGAACTTGGGTTGATCCCGTCATTTTTTCCCCCGAATTTCACTTAATTAAAATGCTAATACTGCGCCAAATTGAGGTAAATATTTTTCGCAGACCTTTTGAATTGTTCAATGTTAACATTTAAGGAAATCAAATCAAACCCAGTTATTAATATTCTGGAATTCATACAAAATCATAATGCGTATACAATAAGAAAGAGACAAAGTTCAAATGAATCTAAAACCCCCCAAATTGAAAATTCCAAAAACAAACATGAAAAATTACCAAATTACCGTTCATAATACACATACACTGCTCAAAGGAATTACTTACGGATGAGCGAGAAATCAGACGGCAAGGAATAGCAGAGATGTCGATGGAGAGTGAGACCTAATCAGTAGTAAAAGCAGCACTGGAAATAGAACAACGTTCGGTGTTCAGAGTTCCGTTTCGAACAATCCAATTTAGGTCAATTTCTCTGTTTTTTTTTAATAATTTTTTTCTTTTTTTTTTTTTCTCTCTACTCGAGAGAGAGAGAGAGAGAGAAATCATTTATTTTTAAATAAATAATAAAAATAGACATAATTTTTTAAAATACCTTAATTACCCCCAACCCTTTTCGAATGCCAATCCCTCATTCACCCCAAGTACCCAATAAAAACCCGCCATGGCATTTGGCCTCTACCGTAATTTCACAAACTCCATTTTTTTTAATTATTATAAAATTCTCTGACACAAAATTATATAACGAGATTGCTAAATAATTAAAATCACAATTAAAATCTTTGAAAAATCAAAGGACTACACTGATCTTGTTCAAACTCCTCTCTCATTTCCCACTAGGACCCTCTTCTTCAAAACACTATATGTTCAAATAACAAACCCTTATGATTATTTTCAATATTATGATCATTTTCTGAGGGAGAAACTACATGGGTGCTGAAATTGTTACTCACATGACATGGGTGTCTCGGGGATTTCTAGGTTTACATGGGCAGTCACGGGTTTCAATTTCCGTACCCATGTAGGCCGAGGATTTCCGGTGATAACAAACTAAGTTTATTTATTCAAAATCTTAAATTTTAATCTTTAAATTGAATTTTATAATTCATCGAATCAGGTTATATGGATTGAGTCTTTGAATACAGGGATGGAGCAACAAAAAAAAATGCAGCTTGACCATGTCAAAAAGCTCTCTGACACACTCATGAAAGAAGTGTTTCCAACTTTAAAGCAATCTTATTTGTCATGAATTCCTTTTTCAGTTTTCATGTTGCTATCTTGAAGCCTGAGACGTCGATCTAAACCTTGTGACTGGTCTAGTTCTAGAAAATTGATTGATTTTCTTCTGTCCTCCTAATCGTCAGAGTATGGCATCCTTTTCTATGAGTTGCATAGCATAACTTTTGGTTCCAAAAGCAAATCTACTGGACAGTTGCTTCTTGATCATGTCAGGAAGTCTCAGCTTTAGACCGGTGTTTTATGAGTTCAGATCTTGTGCATCGACTATCACAACATTAACATAGTATTGATGAGGTTTATGTAGGTCGTAAAATGATATTAGAAGAGGTTGAATTCTTTTCCCACTCTTTGCAGGGTGAAAGGGTGGAGTGAACAAAGTCGAGCATTGAAAATAAAAGAAAACAAATGTTAGGTAAATTCATCTATTAATGATTTTATAATTAACTGTAATCGAAATAATCAAAATCAATAAAACTGATTATTAAATATCAATCGATCAAGTAGAAAAAAAATGCGAGTTGAATATTAGCATTTGCTTGTTCATTCTAAGCATTACCTGAGGGGAGAATTTAAATTCTAATAGGCAAATGGACATACCATCTGAAAAGTTTGTGGGTTCAAATATAGCAGACAATCTTTTATAAAATTTCAAAAAAAAAAAAAAGAATTTATGGTAACAAGTCAAATCTTGGTCTTCAAACCTCGACAATGTCCATTTCCTTGGCCATAGGCCACTCACCTAGTTCAAAAACCAATTAAATAAATAAACCCACTAATATATAATTATTTACTACATAAATAATTACTGGATGCTCTTCAAACCTATTAATAAATAACGAGAATCCATCGATTGGTTTCA
The DNA here is from genome assembly GCA_033439265.1 of Dillenia suffruticosa. Classification (NCBI taxonomy): domain Eukaryota; kingdom Viridiplantae; phylum Streptophyta; class Magnoliopsida; order Dilleniales; family Dilleniaceae; genus Dillenia; species Dillenia suffruticosa. The sequence continues at coordinate 18,480,911 of JAVTVX010000001.1, forward strand.
CAACTTCTATCAATTTTTTTTAATTAAATAACTATTCTTGCTTTTTCTTAAATAAATTCATGTTTTTCTAAATTCTCATGTTTGTTCTTGTCGATTCTCCCGCAACTGTACGTAGTTTGCTTGCTCACTTACTCTATTTTTATTGTCGATATTTGAAATTTATCTAATTAATATGATTTGAATATTATAAAATCTATTTTAGAAATTGACTCTCCTAAATATTTTTTTACTATTTTTAAAATTCGAATTCGAGATCAATAATTAAGAGAATAAAGTGTCTGATTACTCAATTTAAAGAAATTTGATACTCTCCATCTTTAAGTCATGTAATTATTCACTATATGCTAAGTTTTTATTTTACCAATATTTATATTTTTTAATCAAACACACGTGGTGCATGCAGCTGCTCATATGTCATTAACTACTGGATAATGACTATGATCTTAGTTAATTCCCTAAAGAATTATTAACAAGGTAGTCGAAAATCAGGGAAAAAAAAAAACCTGTGGGTGTTATCCGTGATTGAATGTAAATATATATTGAAAAACGATATTTCATAAGAATACAAAAATATAAGAATATAAATAATTATGTAAATATAAAAAATATAAAAATTTTTCTATAAATATTAATTATTTTATAAAAATAATAGTTTATGTAATAAAAATATAAAATGATAAAATTTGTAATTATTAATTATAAGTTAAATAATATAAAAATTATAAATTATAATTAAATAAATAAATAATTTATTAAGCACAGAAAAATATATAAATATAAAACATTTTAAAAAAAATGTTCGTGTGAATAAGTTTTCTTCTGTCATAAAATGTTAATTAAAAAAAAAGGGGATTCACCACCTCCGCCTTCTCCGATTCCTAACCCACTTTCCGCTTCACATTTCCGCAAAATTAAATCATACCCGCATCAGAATTCTCTCTAATTTCACCATATTTCCCCTTTTTCCCGTCATCAACACTTTGTCTTCCCGCCGAAACGTTTAATGCCCAAATCGTCAAAAAGCAGTAAAAACGTTGAATCTGCTCAAATTCGTCAGGCGATTCTCATTTTCTGATCTGGGTTCATTCAAAATGCTAACAAAATTCAAAAGTTTGCAGGGTTTTTCTCAACTGGGTTCTCTCTTTCAAACAGGTACATTCACGAACCATTTATTTTGCAATTATTTTTGTGGCACGAATGAGTCATCAAAAAACAAAAATGGGTCACCCCAGATTTTTAGTTGGGTCAAATTCTATGAAAATCAGAATTGGGCTATTAAGGGTCCAAAATCAAAAGATGATCTTTTGATACCAGAAGTTGTTCATTGGGTTGAGACCAGGAGTAGTTCTAGTGGCCTAAATGGAGATTTTGTAATCGTTGATAGTGATGCTGATAAGATTACTAAGATTTTGAATGCTAGGTTTCAGGTCCGGTCACTGGATTTACTAGAGGAATCCTTATATGATTCTGGTGTTAAGGTAAATGAGAGCTTGGTTGAACAAATATTAGAGAGGTTTAGCAATGACTGGATTGCAGCATTTGGGTTTTTCAAGTGGGCAGAGAAGCAAATGGGTTATAAACATAGACCGGGATTCTATAACAAGATGATTGATGTTATAGGAAAAGCGAAAAATTATGATCTAATGTGGGATTTGTTGGAAACGATGGATAGAATGGGAGTGTGCGTTAGTTTAGAGACAGTGAGTAAAGTAATGAGGAGGCTTGTGAAAGGTGATAAGTGGGAAGATGCAATAGAGTTTTTTCGGAAGCTTGAGCAATATGGGGTTAGCAAGAATACTTCAGCAATGAATGTGCTCATGGATGCACTAGTTAAAGGGCACCACATCAAGCATGCTCAGAATTTGTTTTTGGAGTTTAAGGACCAAATTCCGCCAGATTCCAACACTTTCAATATCTTGGTAAAAGGTTGGTGCCAAGCTAGTCAATTGGACAAAGCCGGAAGGACCATGGAAGAGATGGAAAAGCATGGTTTCCGCCCTGGTGTGGTTGCATATACTAGCTTTATTAAGGAATATTGCTTTCGGAAGGATTTTGAGAAAGTTTACAATCTCCTGAATGAGATGCAAGAGAAGGGTTGTCCTCCGGATGTTGTGACTTATACTATAGTTATGAATGCCTTAGGCAGGGAGAAGAAAATCAGTGCAGCTACACGCATCTTTGAAAGGATGCAGAAAAATGGGCTTGCTTCCGATGCTTCCTCTTATAGCTGCTGGATTTACATTCTAACCAGAGATGGCAGGGTCCACGATGCTCTGAAAGTTCTTGAAGACATGCCTAGGAAGGGTGTTATTCCAAATGTGAAGGCATTTAATACATTGATCACAGCGTTTTGTGCCCAAAATGAAGAAGAGACTGCTCTAAAGCTGCTTATGACAATGGAAGGTTACCGCTGTAAGCCTGACATTGAGACTTATGTCCCTTTGCTGAAAATGTGCTGCAAGAAGAACAGAATGAAGTTGCTATTCTTTTTGTTAGACTACATGTTAAAAGATGATGTTAGTCCTGAATGTACCACCTATTCTTTTTTGGTGCATGGACTGTGCAAGAGTGGGAAACTTGAAGAAGCTTGCTTCTTTTATGACTATATGGTATCAAGACGTTTGGTTCCTATGGATTGCACAGGCATTATGTTAATGGAAGAACTCAGGAGGAGAGGCATGAAAAATGAGATGGAAAGAATTAAGAAGCTGACTTTATAGGTCATAGAAGAAGAAATTGGTTTTCTTGAACAGGTTGTGGAAGCATGAGCTGATTTTGTTGATTTATAGGTGGTACTTTTTCCTACTAACCATGCTTATGGAAACATGTCAATGATGTTCACTCTGGTGGATGACCAGAGATTGCATTTACTGCTAAAATTTATGGATATAATGATCTTTTCACCCATTGGTGGAGAAATTTATTGGCTTCTTGGAAAGCCCTACATCCTCGTGTAAAATTTTTTTATCCTAGCAGTGAAGTGTTGCAAGTGGAACAACACAGAATATCACATCCCGCAAAGATGAGAAAAGAAAGAGAAATTTGAATCTGCTTTGATCATGCTTGTGAGACTTCTATAGTTGCATTTCTTTTTCGAAAGTAACTAATTTTCTTGGTACTGAAAGACCCTTTTATGAAGTACCAGATCTTTTGCTCTTTTATTATCAGGCGCTTTGCTAGCTTGACCTGACATCCAAAGATGGTGCTTAGATTCCATTGTTGTATAACCATATTGTCTCTGGGCTTTGTGATGTTGTAACTGCTGTGTGGAATTTACTCTATAGAATTCATTTCCCTCATGTAATTCTTTGTTCATCATGTTGTATTCTGGCTTGATTGTTTCTGAGGCAGCGGATTACAAGCATTATAAAGCAGGCAGGAAAGCAAGGCATATACTATGATTCAGTTGGTTTTTTGTGAGAATGAAGAAATTTCTTTTTTTTTTTTTGGTTTTCATCTCCGATATTCGGGTTTTGTTTGACTAATCTGATTCAAGCACCGTGAGGTCTATGTTAGGGGTTGGTTCTTTCAAATCTTTTTTTGCTATTTTAGAGGTTGACATCCAAATATGGTGCTTAGATTCCATTATTGTATAACCATATGGACTTTGTGATGTTGTAACTGCTGTGTGGAATTTACTCTATAGAATTCATTTCCCTCATGTTACACTTTGTTCATCATGTTGTATTCTGGCTTGATTGTTTCCGAGGCAGCGGATTACAAGCATAATAAAGCAGGCAGGAAAGCAAGGCATATACTATGCTTCGGTTGGTATTTTGTGAGAACGAAGAAATTTCTTTTTCTTTTTTATTTGTTTTCACAGTATATATTCAATAACTAATTCGGTTTGAATATCGTAAAATTTATTTTAGGAATTAATTTTTAAAATTTTTTTTTTATTATTTTTAGGATTTGAATTTGGGATTTTTAATTAAGAGAATAAAATATCTGATCACTCAATGATTTTGATAACTCAACCTAAATAAGTTTAATACGAAGAAATTTCTAGAGGTTATAATTTGCTGCGTTATAGGTCGGCCATAAAGGGTTCATCACATGACACGTACGCAAAGTGACTAAGCTAGCTTAACCTCTGAGATATGCGACGAGGATGAGAAGATGGGAGCAAATACCACCAATTATAGGGTTTTCTTTTTTGGTTTTTATTATCATTATTTTGATTTTATTTAGTTAATTTGATTTAAATATTATGAGATTTATTTTAAAGGTTAATTTTTTTAAATTCTTTTTTATCCATTTTAAAGTTTTGTCAATCCGGCTCGAGCACTTTTTCTTCCCCGGGCTTTCTTTCCCAGCAAGCGTTATGCCCCCTCCCCCTTCCCCCTTCCCCCCGGCAAGCCTGTTGAGTTCTGACTCTAGCATCTCTCTACAAGTTTGCGGTGCAGTACGAGGAGAAGCAGCATGTCATACCCCTGGTTCTGATTTTTTAGTGCAAGAGATGTGTTTCATTGAACTGTGACGAGATTTTGAAACGTCTACTCGTACTGGAAAATCCTTTGATATTAAGCAAGTTATCACGTCTTCATCATTTTTAAATGTTAATCTTAGTTGAGTGCTTAAAATCTTGGATAGCATTCCCTAGTTTTAATCTTACTGATGCATACAGAGAGAGAGAGAGAGAGAGAGAGAGAGAGAGAGCTTCACACTAGAAGATGGCAATCTGCCATCTGAAGAAAATGGAGAATTAGTATTTTTATTTTTCCCATAAATTATGAAGTTATAAACTCTCACAGGTGCTGCTTACATAGAACAAATTTAGTCAGGCAAGGGAATTCCTTAGGCTAATGAAGCTAAAGCTCTAGCTGAGTGCTTGCAAGACTGCTATGAACTGAACCAGAACTTCTGCTGCCTTCCAATCAAAAGAACATGATGGAAAGGAAGAAGGGGGAAAAAAATTCAAAAGATTATGCGGAGAAAAAAGAAACACAATTGTATTGTCGAATTTCCCTACTAGGAAATAAAGATGCTAATCTGTTTGATCTTTGTAACCTTCTCAACTTCAGCTTCTGCCAACCAAATCCCTCCAGAAACTCCTCTATCAACCAACAAATTGATTGAAAAGAATCAGATACTAAGCACATGAACATAAAACACATGCCACAAGATACTCGGACATTACTTACATGCTGCAGATGCCTTTTTGTGAAGATGCAAGCTCATGGTCCGGGAATGCATCCTCAAAGCAGAAACTCAGCCAAACATAGAGATCTAATACCTTCAATACAGAAGAAAAGTAAAAAGTGAAATGAATTTAGCAGCAGAGGCAGGTGAGCATTTTTCATAACTATGTGGTTAACAATGGGAACGCATATAGATTCAAACCCTACTATCACAATCATTCAATATCCTCTTCAGTGACCTCCCATTATTTTGTGAGGATCTGATAGAAATCAGAATAGTAAAATTGTGTGAAATGGATTAATAACCAATCAAATTCCACATTCTCGGTTACCTGAAGAGCTTGACTCCAACTGCTTCAGAGCATGATAAGTTTTACCACTATTTGTAGGGCCTAGATGCAGGATAACTCTTCGATTTTTACTTCGAGCATTTGGGTACCACATATGAGGGGAGCTGCAATTAAACAGAACTTTTGGATCAGAAAGGAAATCGTAACCTATTGTTATTTAAAATTACAATTCTGTATCAACAATTCAAAAGGAAATCATGCAGGATTTTTTTTAAGAGAGCTTAGACATAAAAAAGAAAAATTTGGGGTAACTATAGGCATGATACATGGACTTACTGGAAAGTTCTAGTCTTCAAAAAGTCGAAACCATTAGGATGCTCTAAGTAGAGTTCATTTTACATGTCAAATAACAAGTTAAATACAAACTTGTATTGTGCTAAGAGAAAGTCACGGGGCCCGACAATAATTGAAAATAAAAAGAAAAAACTATTTAAGCATATGCAACAAATTTCTTGCGTTAGGTCTGTAAAATCAGCTTTTGAGACTCCACTGAAGCTGCTGAAGTGCTTGGTACAATAAGTAAAACCAACTAGCGTCTGAAATTCTAGCACCCAGTGTCCCAACAAGAGCTCTACTCCATCCGCTAAGAATAAAATGAAACACATGACTACAATTCCAAAATAGCACGTCTGTATCGTGATCGTAATAACAGGCAGTGAAAAAAAAATAAGGCACTCATAGTACTGATAGGCAAGAACTGCTGATATTTCTCCCACTGTTAAAGACATCAACTGCAAAGCAAGTGACCCAAGTTCATTGAACAGTTACTACATCTATTAACTTAATCACAAACTTATGACGCAAGAGCGCCCCAAGTCCTGATGGCTTTCTATGGCTTGACCAAATAGGTTCATCTTTGCATTCCATTCCATCTACAAGCCTTAAGTAAACAATCGATTATTAACACTACCCTCTTCACCAAATAGTTTTAAGAAATGTTTCCCAGCCATCCGAGTGTTACACAGATTTTTACAACTGCAATGGCTGATTTTGGTTGTTTAAAGTAACTAATTAATTAACTATCGCTATCTTTTACCTCAGTGTTACTTTCAACTTCACATAATCAAACAATTTTCCCATTCTATATTAATGCTTTGCATGGTTTAAATAGTGAGAGATGTAGATTTAGCAACAATCAATAGAATGATGAAAAAACGATTAGACTAGATGAACAAAATATACCTAAAAGTGAACGGTTTAGATATCTAGATTGCATTATTTAAAATGATGGCAATATAGATGAAGATGTGAACTATAGGATTCAAGCGGATTTGATAAAATGGAGAAAAACATCCGGAATTCTTTGCGATTGCATGATGTCAATGCATTTGAAGGGAAAGTTCTATAGTACCGCGGTTAAACCTGCATTATTGTATGGTACTGAGTGTTGGACTATTGAACAACAACAAAAACAAAAGATGGACGTAACAAAAATGAGGATATTTAGGTGGATGTGTGACAAAACTAGAAGGGATAAAACTAGAAATGAAGAGATTCGTAACAAATTAGGAGTTAGCTCAATTGTAGATAAGATGCGAGAGTGCCGCCTGAGATAGTTTGGGAATATGCAAAGAAGACTCAAGAACGTACCAGTTAGGAGAATCGAGAACTTAAATATAGGAGAATTAGTAAAAAGTAAGGGTAGACCGTTGAAAATTTGGATGCAAGTTATCTGTAAAGATATGATAGTTAAGGGTTTAAATGAAAATATGACCTTATATAGGAATAAGTGACGTAGAAGAATTCATACAAATTAAACTAATATATTTTGGATATATATATTTATCTATTTTATTTATTTATTTATTTTTCTTTTCTTGTTTTATATTTATTTATTTTATTTATCATTATTATTCTTTATTTTATTTATTTATATTAATTTTCTTTTCATAATCATTTCTAAATTTGTTTCTCAATTGGCCAATCCCAAATTATTGGATTTAAGACTCGGTTTGTTGTTGTATGGTTTAAATAGTGAGGATCCTGAAAATAACTATAGCTCCTCCAAGAAGATCAATGAAGCTTGCAAATAAATCTTCTGTTCATTTTAGACATAGGTGTGAAGTCTTTAAGATATTACCTAAATTGACAACAATGATTATCCCCATTTTTATCAAGCTTTCAGACTCATATATCAAACATGTTATCCAAAGAGCAAGACTATCGAAACCGAATAAGTTAGTGCCCTGAATTGATAAAGAACAGCTACGGCAGTTTCATTGGTACATTAAAGTCAAGAAAATTTCATCATGCGCTTTTCAATGACACCATGCCACGTTAGATTTTGTCATTTCGGCTAGACCCTTGTGGTCCTAATAGCAATACTCCTACTACTGTAACTGTGAAAAGCCAACAATCCCCACATTAGAGATTGTCATTGAAAAATCAAGACAACAACTTCTGGCAGAAACATATGTCAAATATGCATAAAAAAGGAATGCTGTTGAGACCGAAAATTTAGTACCTGGAATTGATAAAATACAACTCAGGTACTTCTATTGGTATAATAAAGTTAAGAAAATTTCATCATGCGCTTCTCAATGACTAATAAAACCATGCCACCATAGATTTTATCATTTCAGCTAGGGACTCTCTGGTCCCAAAAGCATAACTCCTACTAAAATTGTGAAGTACCGACAGCCCCAACGTTAGAAATTCTCCTTAAAAATCAATACAACAACTTCAGACAGAAACATATAACAAGTACGTCAAACAATTGCGAAATCCTAAAATATCCTCGCACAATTGTAATTGCCATAGACTTATACTAAAAAAAAGTCGATACCATAATCCTGCATTTCCATACCATAAAAATTAGGGTTTTCATACATAGTTGTGAAAAAATCGAACACTAAGAATTGCAGAGTCGGGAGATTACATTTACATTTATAAGAAGCGGAAGAGGACGAGACTCTGAAGCGGAGGAGATACGACGCCATGAATTTCACTAGTTTCCAACCGATGAGATGATGTTACAGAGAACATGAAGAAAGAGGAAAAAGAAATTAAGATTTGAGAGTCACGAAATTCGAGATTCTTATGGTTTCTGCGTTAAGTCTTTTGCGTGTCATCTTGGAATTGCCAGAGACTTGGGTTCGAATCCAAAATCAGAGGACAAAATGTAAAATGCAAGTTTTGGAACTGGGTAGTGAGCGGGCCAAACCGGGCCGATCAGAGTTTAGTCGGACCTATTGGGCCTTTTAGGAAAGTGAGGTCTTCAAGTAGTTGGGCCGGCCCGAAGAGGACAATAGAGTTTCCAGCCTATCATTTCAAACGTTGGGGGCCATAAAGAAGGAGCAAGTGGTTTTATTTAAAAAGAAGGTGCAGTCCCTAAATAAATCAGGGGCGAGCGGGCTAACCATCCAAAACAACAGTGATCTATCCATTAGCCGCACCAACTCCTTTCCCTTAAAATTGAATCCGAGTCTCTTTTATGCGGAAAAAAAAGGTTTTCTCTAATTCTGAAATATTCGGTTACTGTTATTAGAAAATATAAAATTGTTGCTTCATTGATATTATTATAACGTCTAATTGATTCAGATATTTTTTAACTAAATTTCGAATTCAAGTTTTGTGTATAGAGAAAATATATGTAAGGAGAGATTTGTCTCCTTAAAAATTTAATCCGGTTCAAATGAAATTTAGTTTAAGTTAGTATAATTATCGAAAATCGATGATTTATAAAAAAATTATGTTATGGAGTTCTCTCCTTTTATTTTTTCAAAAACAAAAAAGGATTTGGCAACTGGGAGAAGAAGGGCCCCCATTGAGTCTTCCATGTGTCCCCATATTGCAAATGACATGGATGAAAACCCAACTTGAATATGCGTCTATAATGCCAAGTAGTCAATTTGATCAAACACTAGATGAGCATTATCTTTTCCTTTATATCTTTTGGTGGATATATCTTTTCTTCCTCCACATTTTTTGTGGATACACTTCTAATTTGAGGTTTGGATAGGCAAAACCCACGAACAAAAAAAAAAAGAAAAAGAAAAGAAAAGAAGAAGAAGAAGAAGAAGAAGAAGAAGAAGAAGAAGAAGAAGAAGAAGAAGAAGAAGAAGAAGAAGAAGAAGAAGAAGAAGAAGAAGAAGAAGATATTATTCTTGAGATCCATGTTAAAGGTTAAGCCTAGATTGATGCAAAGAATCCCGCATGTGTCATCGCGCGCGGAATCCCGCATGTTTCATCGCTCGCGCGCGCGCGCACACACACACACAAACGATTACGAGTCTCTGACATGGAGCTTGACCAAATGAGTTGCTATTTGCTCAACCATAGTTGTCACAAGTTATAAAATAAAAATAAAAAGAAATTCATAGTTTCTCAGCACAAGTTGAACAAAGGGTGGGGCAAAAATTATTAATTTTAAAAGATAAATCATATTTTAGAGAATTTTACCAATATTTAAAAATTGTAATGATATTTCCAAAATTTTAAACATTATTTATTATACTTTTAATAATTTGTTTTGCAATTATTATCGTTTCCGCTACCCTTTGTCTTGCTTATATACCACTTAAAATTAATTTAGATAATTTGGTGAGGATATATAATAACTATATATATATATATATATATATATATATTATATTTGGTGGAAGATTAATTTATGATTTGATGTTTTGGTTGAAGCATTATTGGCATGTTTAGTTGAGTCCGGAGACATGCATATGCAATTTTCGCCTGTGGTCAGTCAAAAGGTGAATACAGCTTGTTGTCTTTATGAATCATTCGCATTGAGCAACAAAATTCAAAGTTACCACTCACGCGTTAGTATTTTTTTAATCAAAATTTTAAATTTGAATTTTAAAAATAAAAAAATAAATATTAAGTGAGTCAATCCCCTTAATTAAATCTCATATCTATTCGAATCTGGATTAATTAAGTTTTTGGATATCGGAAGTATAAAAAAGAAACAAAATTTAAACTTGATTATCTTCAAATTTGATAAGATTAAACCGGCATTGATTTCATTTATAGATTATTTGATTATTTATAATTATATGCTCAAAGAGTTATTAACTTTCTTAAGCGCTCTAATTTTTGTTTTCATTGTTTCAATTATCATGCATCGGCAGTGAATAGACCAGACGATATCTGAGAATCAAAACTCAACAAATAAAGTTAAAAGCATATGGTAGTGGGAGATAAAGATGTCACCATGGATAAAGGGCCTCATGATAATTTGGTAGGCAACAAAATATTTAGGGTGGATGCACGACTTTGAACTAAAAGATATGTGAAAAGTGTGAAGAAATACTATCTTCTAGGGTTGATGGAGAAATGATTGGGACTAGAAATTTGTTTCCTCCATTAGTCACTCAAACAAATTAGACATTGGAATTCAAAATCATCCTAACAAATCTTTATAGCCCCCTTTAGCACTTAGTAAAAATTTCTTTAGAAATTTAAATACCCAATTAATAATAATAAAAGTTATTATTTCCCCATTTTGGAAAAACTTGATCAATCTTGAACTACCATATAGGATCCTGCCTAAGAAAGTGAGAACTATATTTATTAATCATATGAAATAGCATTGTCCCATGTATTTCTATCATGTCCTAAGTTAGCCACAAAGTTGATAACAAAGTAGCTGATTCAAATAACTCTCCAAACTAATCAAGATATAAAGCTCAATTAAATTAAGCATATTACCTAATGAAAGAAAAGATTAGAGACCAGAACTCGGCTGAATCGATAAGTTTTCAGTAATTTTTTATTCCAACATACCTCTTTTGTGAGGAAAAATTTTCATTAGAATTGTTCAACTCTAATTTTGCATCATAATAGTCTAATGTAATAACCTTTGATTGATTCAATTTTAAAATTTGATTACTTTTATTCGATATTAAAATTAATTTAAGACATTTAGCAAATTCAAATACAAATTAAAACCACGTATATCTCATGAGATGAGAGAGATACATGAAAGTTCTCTATTATTATCAATGATTACAAATTATTAATGCAAAATTTGGAGGGCTGCCAAGAGGTGCAAATCTTTCAAGAATTTAAGTTCGGACGTTTGAATCGTACTATTACTTTATGTTATAGTTTTTTTGCAAAAGAAACAATTTTGATCTTATATTCGAGATTATTTTACCATGAAATCTCAACTTGTAACCAAAAAAATGTGTGTTGGGGGAAGGGATTTGTGTGGGTATGCTAAGAGGAGAGGAGAATTGTGCGGAGGAGTTATAGCTTAATTGATATTATCTTTTTTTCTCTCGATCTCAATTTTATGTTTTTTTATATATATATATATTTATATATAAAAAGGAGTATGGTGTCGAGCAAGGTACATAACGAAAAAAAAAAGAGAGCTTTTGTAGATAGTTGGACGACATGGGTATGCATGAGAAAACGACAAGAGAAGGAAGGCACAGACCCATTGGTTTTAAGACCAAAGTAGACCAAAACTGAGACATCAAAAGAAACGGAACGGCTACAAAACATCAACAGTCACACAGAACTGGACAGAAGAAGAGAAAATGAAAGATAAGGAGCCCTAAAGCCGAAAAGCACAAAAAAGAAACCGAAAGGAAATCCTTTGACTGCCTCGTAAATCCGGAATTGCTGTCTCTCTTTGATTCATCACCAGAGGGTAGTTTGAGGAAATAAAAAGCAAAAGCTAACCCCTGAATCCTTCTTGGAATAACTTTAACGTCTCCTTTATTTTAAACCTATTTTAATGAATTCCTATGTGGGAGATCTTGTGGCCAGCAATCGCCCTTTCTGTGCAATCCCAGTCATCCAATTGTCCATCAAACTTTATAATTGAGAGGACCCATTTCTTATTTATTCTTTTTAATGCGAGATAATCATGGGAGTCAATTAATCCAGCAATTAGTTCTCTCAAAACCAATTTTTCTATTTACAATATTTGAATTTGATATTTTGATTAAAAGATTTTAGTATCGTATCACTAAATTTACAAAATATTGATAAGCTATCGTAAGTTTATTAAAATATTAAGAAGTTGTGAAATTTTAGTAAGTCTCTTGTGGCCTGGTCAGTGAAATTGAAAACATATCAACAATGAAAATTCAAAATATAAATACACAAAATTATTGACCATATGGTTGAATGTTTTATATCAAATCACATAACGCCCATTTCTTATGAATTTCCCCTCTCCAAATAGGACAATGCGCCCTCCCCCCAAAACACAAAAGTGCTGATGGAGACAATAATAAGCAATTAAATTATTAGATAAATGATTAAAATTATGTTCTAAATTGAGAAAAATGTGTTCTAATTATCAAATTAAGATTCAAATTAGAGTTTTTAGGGTATGGAATATAATAATTCTATTAATTAATTTATAGTATATGATGTCCTTTCAAATAAAGTGATATTAGAATTAGAAAGTCTGTTCTTATATGGATGTTTAAGTAATAAAGAGTTTTTATTTAAATATTATTTTTAAATTTAATATTTAATCTTTCATATACATATATATTATAATTAAAAAAAATAAAAAGCCCAGATAGACCAGCTATCACTGCAATTAATTCTCAATAGTAAATCAAGGAGAAGTTGTACCAAAAAAAAAAAATCAAGGAGAAGCAGGTCCTTGGGGGACCAGGATAATAACTCAAATTCCGGACCCCTTGTCACAAGGAGCTTGATCCCACTAGACTAGCTCATAGGCTTGTGGTGGTCTCCCTGTAGAGCTTCCTCAATCAATGAGAAGAGGAGAGATGACAATACTTGTGTGGTTAGCCATATTTGTGAGGAGCAAAAGTCAGTGTACCCCCTAGCCAGGGTCACTCGGAAAGCCACAACTTTATGATTAGCCTCTTATAAATGCCCAAGAGAACAGAGATGACAATTGACAGAAACAAGTCATATTCAGCATATATGGCGACCCAAATATGAATTCAATCAAACTTGGCCAAACTAGAGGGACTACAGACACCACCTAATGTGCACTGTGGTAGACATAAAAAAGTCATGCGACTTAGACACATGAAAGCTACGAGAGTTGAGCTTAACGGTCATAATCCCACCCTTAATTCTATAATTTAAAATTCAAATTTTATCAATTATATAATTTAGAATCCAAATTTTATCGTAACAAAAATAAAATGAAAGCTACTGAGGTTCACATAATAATACACAATTTATTGTCCTTCTTTAGTATATATGATTTATGAATTATTATAGTCTTATTTTTTAAAAATCAAAATTAGACATAAGTTGATTTTTTAATTAAAATAAACTCTATGTTTCTTATTAACTTTTTTTTTTTTACTTTAGTAAGAAAAATAAAGTAAATAAAATAAAATAGAGTTGAATTGAGTCAGATGGAGAGAATTACTAATATATTAATAAAAATTAATATACACTATGACGGACATGGAAGAAAAAGTTGTCATGTCCCTAGAAGAACACATGAAAACTACTATTACCAAAAATATGAACTTTGTATCCATTATCTTAAATTAAATTTCTCTCTTTTTTTTCTCCATTAAAAAAGATATTGTTCTTGATCCCTTTATTTTTTTTTTCTTTTTGTGAATTATGGTCCACTATAAAAATTGTATATATCGCCCCTACGGTGACACGCACTAGTTGAGGGCCATGGAAAAATCTAGAGAATCATAATTTCATTATGTCTATGTTGAATCCAAGAACATGATGTGGGTGTCCTCTTTCTATCCCCATTTTAGGAAAATTAGGGCATCAAGATTCTTTCACAAAATTGAATCTGAAATTGGATTTCAAAATGGAGGGCACCCTCAATTTCCAAGATCCCATTTAAACGTGTCATGCTTCATACCCTACATAATTCAGGATTCTTTTGTCAAATGATTAGAAGAGAGATTTTTTTTTTTATTTAATTTTTAGTATTCGGTAATCACGTTAAGCAGTTAAGAAATAAAACTCTCTCAATATTTATTTTTACTGTATAAAAAACTCGAATTCAAAATTTATTTAAAAAATACGAGTGCCTAACTATTGAACTAATTTTGCATTACTTGAAAAACTTTTTTGGTTCGATCATTTCATTCTAGTGTTGTTAGAACCATACCATGCTGTGGTCGGACTACGGTTAGATTTTCGTCTCAATGAAAAAAATGTTGGTTTGAATAAAGTATCGCCTAAGTAATTGAATCGTGGATCAACATGATTCAATCGTGATTTTTTAGTAAGCAGTTTGAATAACGATATTGTAATGAATAAGATGATTTTACTTTTAGTCGTCAAATATAAAAAAAATCCACAAAAATTTAATTCATTAAATTTTAAATAAAAAACTATTTAAATCTTTTAGAATATAAAACATTAAAAAAATTTTACAGATCAAAATTTTTAAAAATCTTTAAAAATCTATCGATTGCTCGTCTCTTTCCTTATCGCTTCCCTATACTCTTTCGATCACTGAATTTATTATTTAATATAAATTTTAATAGTAATTATTGATTTTAAATTTATTAAAATTTTTAAAAAATTTTATATAAAAATATAAAATTAATATATATTTATTTAAAAAAAATTTTATACATTTTTTTAATTATTATTAAAAATTAACAGCTCACAGTTGAGTTAGTTGTTTTTTCCGCCCTATTCACTTCTTTATAGGAATGTAGCGAGCTTCTATTATTGTTGTATGATGAGCTTTAAATAGCTAAAATCCATAATTAGGAGCCAAAGCAGCCACAGCCGCAGCCGAAGATAGTGACGAGTCAATATCATAAACTAGTCAACCTATTTTTTCTGGGGGCAATGAGGGAGAACCATAGGAATTATTTGTGAATGGTATCTTACTGAACATCATAATTGTCTTTTTGAATAATATTTGATACATATCAGGGGGTATATTAAATATTAATTGCTTTTAATCTTGAATATTTTCACTTTTACTTACCCAAAACAGCCATTGCCACCACTTTCAAGGGCAGCCATCGATGTCCATTTTCTAAGCTACCCCACCAAACTCGAATAGTCTTACAATAAGTTAATCTAAGTGTATTTATCACACTTTTTGTCATTTTTAATTCTTTGTTTTTGAGTAGAGATAACCCCTTTAAAGTCATAAACTCATCTTATTTCTTATCTAACATTGATGAATAGAATTTTTGTTTGGAATATACAATTATTTAAAACTTCTAAAAGTTTTTTTTTTAAGATTTTAAATATCGTTTTTATGAATATGTTAGTATAGTATACAGATTGATTTTTTATTTTTGATTTCAAGCCGTAGTTACGTTCGGTTTTTGCTTATTAGTAATAATCACTAGTTTAGTAGAAATACCATTTTTTTTCTCCTCAAACCCTTTCTTTTTTTTTTTTAATTTTATTTTTTGGTATAAATCAACTGATATTCGAAATAATATTCTAACTAATCTGATTTGAATATTGTCTACTCTAATTTAAAGAGAATTCTCCCAACGTAGTTTGTTTCACTTTCAAATTTTGAATTCCAAAATTAATTAGTTAAAAAATTTAATATCCGTCCGTCGGTTGATCTCCTCAAACCCTTTTGGATATCAAGTTTGCATACCATGCTGAGATATTTGGAAAAATATTCAAGGGCTTGTTTGGATATACGAAAACACAAAAATTGACTTCCTCCGAAGCTCCTCCGGTCCTTGATGAGGAGGGATAGCAATTTTTGTTTCCCTAGTGGTTTATGAAAGAGAGGTGCATCCAAATACCTCCTTTTCGTTATGTCTTTATTTGAATATCAAATATATCGATTCCCCTCTAGATGCCACTTCCATGGAAGCCCATAGCATCAGAGTTGTCAAAAGAGAGGAGGGGAAATCAATGAATATTTCAAAATGTAGGGCCCCTTCTTCTTTTGCACTTTAGATATTCATTTACTATATAAACATGGCCCATTCCTTCTTTAGTTATTGATTAAATCCATCACTTTAAGGGTATCTTTGTATTATTTCAATGGTCACTTTTTTCTATTTATTGCCCCAAAATGATTCCCCAAGACCCACATAAGAAGTCTCAAGATTTTTTATTCTAGAATTCATACATGAGATGAGAGAAAAAAGCCCTTCACCTACATGTCATGGGTGTTATCATTTATATGCTGATTAGATACCCTTTACTTGGAGCAATTTGGAAGTCCACTCATTTAATAAATGCAGAGAAAAAGAAAGACTATATAATATAAATTCCTCAAAATTTATAAAACCTAAGAATTAAGGGGGCCAAATTAGAAAATTCTTATTACAGGACGAAATATTATATGTAAAAAGAGGGACCAAAAGGAAAGAAGTATATAATTTTAGAAACAAAAAACGTTTAAATATTTTATTGATATTTTAAAGATTTTTAGAGATATTTTTTAAAATTTTAATAATATTTTAAATCATTTAACAAATTTACTAAAATCCCATTAAAATATATCTATTATTTTTTTTTTATTTCAAAAACCCATTGTGGCTTTGCCAATTTAGTCTTTTGCAAAAGATCTAATTTAAGGTATAATTAGGGTATAAAAATTTACTTTGTTACTAATAGTCAAGACTAAAATGCAAGATCAATGAATAGTTGGGTTAGTGAGATATGATATTAGATATTTTAATCAAATTTCAGATTTGAAATATAGAAATAGAAAAAACTATGTTGAAAGAGCCGTTTCCTAAATAATACATCATAAATATTCGAATCAGATTAATTAAAATATAATTTCAGATATCGATAATTGAAAAAATAATTTAAAATGCAAGATAATAATGCACTACTTAGGTCATTTTTGTGAGGATTTAAATTTGTAGGATGCAGATAATTTAGGGTTATTGGGGTTTTTCTTTTCCATTTTGACAACAGGGTTAAGGATATGACCTTTGAGAGAAGGCCCCCTTAATGATCTCATTTGGGACCCAAATGGGTGAAACCGAGTTAGTGGATGGTACACTGAGTTAGTGGAAATTAATGAAGTTTGTTAAGGATTTCCAACTGATGAAGAAAGAATTGGGTGCATGGGACCTAACTAGGCCACATTGCGCCGTCACCTCAATAAATTTGGTACAAATGTTTCATATAAAAATGTGGTCTAATCAATTGCTAATGACCTTAAATTAGGACTGCACTGATGACAAGTTCAAAAAAGGGTGGGCCATCCACAAAGAGACGTATGCTAGTTAAGACTAGTCAACTGAACATGCTATTTATAACTTGAACCCACATCTCTCCCCCCCCTCCTTCTCTCTCTCCAATTCTCTCTCTTCAAACAAGGGAGCAAGGGCGCCGCCCCCCGAATGTCATGGACGGCGACAATGAACAAAATCTGTGTAGTGATTCCTAGTTGGGTACTTCTCAATGTTTCATAGCTGAAAACCAATGCATTTTAAGTTTTGTCAAGAGGAGAAAATGAGAGATTCTATGCTCAAGATATAGACAAATCAATATGCGAAAAAAAACAATCTCAAATCGTTGGGTATGGTAGCTAGGTTCTCTTGTTCTATGCCTACTAAAGGAGAAGGCAATGCCAAGAAAGGAAGCCCACATAGACACTGCCCTCCATTGGGACACACCCCTAAATTTGGGCAGCTGCCCTTGTTTTCTGGACACAAGAATAAGCCCCCAGTCAAAAGCGGGTCACGATTTGCTTAGCTAAACAAAAAACTGCGCTCCATGCCTTACCATCTCCTATTATAATATTGAGAAAAAATCATTCACATTGCTCAAAAAATACATGTATAAAAAGGAAATATAATAATAAAAATTTAACTAAACACAGTATACATTACTCTTTTTTTTTTTTTTGTAGAAAAGAACAGTAAAAAAATGGTCTGTTGCTGCTTTTTTAAGACTATACTTCGTTAATTTATAAACATGAATATTAAACATGCAAAATATTAATTTTAGGCCTCCCTTCACAAATGATTAGTTTTGTGTTTTGACAAAGATAACAGTGAAAAACTCAAAATCAAAAGCATAGTAATAAAAATAAAAAACATTTTTGTATGTAATTTGATTTGATTGAGGGGTAAGGGAGGGCAAGGTGCAAGTTCAACTATTCCGTCAAAATTCTATTTCTTTTTTTAAAGGAAAAACCCAATATGGGCAGGCACCAGAAGAATCTCCATCACTTGACCAAACACTATTCCCTGCTGCCTCCTCATCCCCTATTTGGTACCACATCCCAAGAAAACCACCCACTCTCTCTCTCTCTCTCTCTCTCTCTCCCCCCGTTGCAAACCACCAATGGAAGAAAAAGCAAACAAGGGAAGCAGAATGGGAAACAAAACATATTGTCCGTACCCTTTGACACATTCTCTTTACCTCTTTTTCTCCTCTTACGACTCCTTTTGCTTTAAATAGAAGACCAAGCTAAAATATTTGAATAAATAATTTTTCATTTTGTCAAATAAATAAAACATAATGTAACAATTTTGTTAAAATTAAGAATTTATCATGCGTTTCATATAATTAATAAAATCAAGGCTTGCGGTTTGGATAACACTAATTATAAATTTGAAGAGAGATTTTACTATGCTGTAGGTGGGAAGGAGAGGTTTCTCGTGCTTGGAAATTAAAGTAAAACGACATACCCGGCTGCTACAGCATGTTGGGTCGTTCTCGGATTTTGAGAGAGAGAGAGAGAGAGAGAGAGAGAGGTCTTTGAGTGTGAGTGGGCACTTTATTCTGTTCAAATTCGATACTTTGCTGTTACCAAGACCGAGGTCTTTGTTTCAAGAGAAGACGCGGGGGAGGGGGGGCGGGCTTCTTTCTCTCTCTATATTTCTTCTTTCTCTCGTTATGTCTGCTGCATTTTCTTGTGCTTCTACTCTTAGAATCTCCTCTCAGTTCCGCAAGTTAAAGTCTTAATCTTTATGTCTCTCTCTCCCTCCCTCCCTCTTTCTCTCTCTCTCTAGGCGTCGGGAGTTCTGAATCTTTTGATTGTTCATGCAATTACGTTTGTTAAAACCTCTGTTTTTCAGTGTTTGTGAAACTGAAATTAGAACCTTAAATGTCAGTCTTTTGTTGTTTTCGCATTTATTTGTGAAAATATAGAAAACCCATTTCAGTTTTTGGTCTATTCCGTAAAACCCGCTTCATTTTTTTAGCTAATTTCACTGTGCTAATTTGGTTTTGGGAAAATTTCTCGTTTTGAGAGAAAACCCAGTGATTATCTTTTTTAAGGAGGTTAAGGAGGGAAAAATTGAAGAAGAGCTGCATGAAGTAGTAGTGAAACAATGAGAGATGGGAACACCAAGAAGAGCAAGGTCTTAATGCTTTATTTATTTATATTTTTAATTTTTTTCCAACCGCAGATGATGAAAATGTTGAATTTTATTTCCACGTAGAGTTTATTGAGATTTCTGATTTTCTGTATGTTTTTGCAGCTCTCATGGTCTAAAAGCTTGGTGAGGAAGTGGTTCAATATCAGGAGCAAAAATGAGGAATTTCAAGCAGATGAGGTTGTTTATGGAGGTGAGTCCTTTCTCCACTTTCTGGGTCCCTTTTTTCTTGGGGGTGTTCGTGAAATTAGGGGTTTATTCTTGAATAATGTTAAAATTGTTGTATATTGATGCATTATTGTGCTTGTTTTAGGCGAGGAAGTGCAATGGAGAAATAGTTTCTCAGAGAGGGAACCATGCACAATAAAGAAAAGCAAAACAGGTACAATATCAAACCCACCCCCAATATTTTCTCCATATGCTAATTCTGTAGCTCAACTCCTAAATTTGATTGACAGAAAAATTAAGTAGGGGCAGTGATCGCAGTCGGCGAAGTAGAATAGAAGTCGAAGCCCCTCAAGTTATTGATGTTCAAAACTACAGGTATCTTCATTTTCTTAGAATTTATATTTTCTTCATAAGGAATTGTTTCTTTTATGCTATTTGGGACTTATTTCTTTTAATTCCATTATGATGCAGTATCTTTGTAGCTACATGGAATGTAGGAGGCAAATCCCCGCCTAGTAATATGAATTTGGATGACTGGCTTCATGCCTCGCCACCGGCAGACATTTATGTGCTAGGGTATGATTTTACTAGATTGAAACTGTTCACTTCATTTGCAAAAATCTGGAATTGAGTGAAGCTTATGTGGGTGTTTTGTGTTTTCGATTGTTTTCAGGTTTCAGGAAATAGTTCCTTTGAATGCTGGCAATGTTTTGGGTGCAGAAGACAATGGTCCAGCTAGAAAATGGCTTGCTCTAATTAGAAAGACCCTAAATAACCTTCCAGGAACCAGCGGAGGAAGTGGCTGTTACACACCTTCCCCAATCCCCGACCCAATAGTCGAGTCAAATGCTGATTTTGAGGGATCAACAAGGCAGAAGAACTCATCTTTCTTCCATAGGCGATCATTTCAGACTACTCGTAGCTGGAGAATGGATAATGACCCTTATGGTCACCAACCGCGACTTGATCGAAGATTCAGTGTCTGTGATCGGGTTATTTTTGGGCACAGACCTAGTGACTATGATCCAAATTTCAGATGGGGTCACAGACCTAGTGACTACTCCAGGTGGGGTTCGTCAGATGATGATAATGGCCCAGGGGATTCACCGAGCACGGTGATTTACTCCCCGATGTCTTTTGGTGGATCCACTTCCTTGGAAGATGGCTACAGATTGCCCGGGCATTCTAGATACTGCTTGGTTGCAAGCAAGCAAATGGTTGGCATTTTTCTCACAATATGGGTAAGAAGTGATTTAAGGGATGATGTTAAGAATATGAAAGTCTCTTGTGTTGGCAGAGGATTGATGGGCTACCTTGGCAATAAGGTATTTCATTGTCAAATTCATAATGGGTTATTTTATTTTCCAAATTGTTGGAACATCTGTTGAAGAAATTTATAGTTCTCTAAAATTCTTTTAGGGATCCATATCAGTTAGCATGGTCTTCCATCAGACAACCTTTTGCTTTGTATGTACTCATCTGACCTCTGGACAAAAGGAGGGCGATGAGCTGCGTAGGAACTCTGATGTAATAGAGATTCTTAGAAAGACGAGGTTTCCACGTGTTAATGGCTCTGGTGAGGAGAAGTCTCCAGAAACGATCCTCGAGCATGAGTAAGCTCTCTTGCCCTTCCTCTGTCTTACTATTTCCTTTTGTCTTGAACTTATTCTTCCTAAAAGCAGGAAAACAATATTTGAAAATTATGTCATTAGTCTGTAAGTGCAAAATTTAGTCCAGCTGTGAACATATTTGGACTTCAATCGGGTTCAATCAGCAATTTTGTTTTCTGCATGAGGACAGATGACATTCTTGTTTGAAAGATTAAAAGTGAAAATGGAAGCTGTAGTAGCACAATTTCCCTTCCCTCATCTCTGGTTATATTTGCTCTTTATGTTCTTATCATAGATTTCTACTAATGCAGTCGGGTAATATGGCTTGGGGATTTGAATTACCGGATTGCCTTGTCCTACCGTACTGTTAAGGCACTAGTTGAGATGCAAAACTGGAGGACGCTCTTGGAGAATGACCAGGTATGGATATTTGCTAACAAGTTCAGTTTTTTCTGTTCCTTCTAAGCTGTGTGAGGTAGTCAGTCTTTAAAATTGATCACTTTATTGGCAGCTTCGAATAGAACAAAGGCGTGGGCGTGTTTTTGTGGGCTGGAATGAAGGGAATATTTATTTCCCACCCACATACAAGTATTCATTCAATTCTGATAGATATGCAGGAGATGATATGCACCCAAAGGAAAAACGGCGCACTCCAGCATGGTAAGAACATTATCCTGAAATGCTCACAGACTGATGACTTATTGATTTTGAGGGTTGAGATCCAAGGATCTATGTAACATCCTTATTTTGAATGGCACTAAATTAGCCTAAAACTGTATTGTTAAGGTGCGATCGAATCTTGTGGTATGGAGGGGGCCTTCATCAATTGTCTTATGTTCGAGGAGAGTCCAGATTTTCAGATCATAGGCCTGTTTCTAGCATATTTTGGGCAGAGGTTGAGTCAATTCATAGCCCACTTAGGAGAAGCATGAGTTGTTCGAGTTCTAGGGTGGAGGCAGAGGATCTATATCCCTACTCAAATGGATACACCGAGTGGTTGCCGTATTCACACGGGTATGCAGAACTTAGCTTCTTTTGAAGGATGAGTGTATTCAAAGAAAACTCATACACAAGTATGTTCTCTCTTTCTTTTTATTTATTTCTTTATTTTCTATATTCTGTTCCACCTTTATGATCCTAATCACTGTGAAGAACTCAACAGAGAAATTTGGGGATGCGTGTGCAGAGTCAGCCTAACTTTTTTGGCACATAAATGGTAAGCTGCCACCGTCAATGAAAACTGAAATTTCAACACTGTTTCTCTTGATATTCACTTGGTACAAACTGGTTTAAGTAGACTTCTAGCTCAAACTTTTTAGAATACTCACTCCGTTTTGAGGATTTTGTACATTAGTGTGTTTATATGCACACAGGAATGCACACAAGTTAACATATATACAGGAACATACACAAGTTATGCAGCCTTCTAGTTTTACCATGAACCATCCGTTGCTCCTTGTATTAACCACAAAAAAACAACTATGACTGCTTTCCTCCATCAATCAGTTGATTGCTTTGTGAACCTTTGTTGACTTAAGAACCAATATCGACCCATGGGGATATCTGATGTACCATGTTGCTTGGAATAGAATGATTGCTCTTTTGCTGTTTTGGATTCTGATTTGAACCAAGAGAGAAGAACCCTTTGAAACAGAATTTACACTTCTTATCATGACTGCCATTTTCATTCTATCGAAAGTGTTTTTTAGCAGGTGTTTTTGCTTGTCTCTTTCTCTCATCTATAATTTGGTCCCCCAATTGCAGGGAGGAATCTCTGAAGGAACTCCTTCATGAGGTCCGATGGAGACAACCCAATGCCCATAAATCGAAAAAGGTTAGTTCTTCTCTTTTCTTTGCTTGTCATGGTCTTGCTGTCGTTAAACACTTTATCCAGTCTCATTCTCTGGGATCCCTGTTCTTATTTTGTTCCTCTCATTGTAATTATCTTCTTTTCCCTTCTGAAAACAGGTGTATAGTTTGTGTTCTTGACAAACTTACTTTGACCCGACTCTAACTCACAAGTTTTGGTGACCATTTCACAAATGACCAGCTTGACTTACATTATCTCCATTCTTATGTACTTGCATCCTAACTAATAATCAGGTACTAATTCAAATTGAATCATTTTTATTTCTCTGTATAAATTTAAAGCGCGTTTTCTCGTTATGAGACATGTATAATTCCATTTTTATTC
Organism: Dillenia suffruticosa; assembly: GCA_033439265.1. Classification (NCBI taxonomy): domain Eukaryota; kingdom Viridiplantae; phylum Streptophyta; class Magnoliopsida; order Dilleniales; family Dilleniaceae; genus Dillenia; species Dillenia suffruticosa. The sequence goes on from JAVTVX010000001.1 coordinate 18,504,593, forward strand.
ATGTATTTGTTTATTTTTATTTGTAGAATGAAGTGACGAAACAAAACCTATGAGTTGGAGTTGGTAATTGAGGATTGTTTGATTCATGATTCTTCTTAGTTAGGAAAGAAAAGATTTAGTATTAGTTGAAAGGAAATGAAAGATGGTCAAAATAATCTTTTAGGTTTTTTGTTTTGTAACCTTTTTGTATTTATTACAAAAGATGATAGAAAAAAGTGCTCATGTATACTCATTGTCAAAGTGATAGAAAGAAAATATAAATATTAGATCTCGTGATGCAGATCTGTGACTTGAGTTGTTCTCTGGTGTTCTTCCTAATGATTTTGTACTGGAAAAGGTTGTTTTTCTTGATTACTTCCCCATCTCCAGTGCTTATTGCTTTTTCTTTTTCTAACGACAGAATTCTAAAGCATATGTCACAGGCTTACAGATTTAGCAGGTTCACATTGGGAAGTCATTATAATTTGTATCTTCTCTTGCTCTCTTCTTTTGCAAAGAATGTTATCTTCACTTTGTCTTTGGCTGTTTACAGTCATCAGCTTTTGTCTCTCTCACAAGGAGAGGACCACCTCAAGTTAATAGTGGAAGAAGTATTAATGAGGCTTCTGTTTTTAGTGGGTGAAAACCCTTCTTTCGAGGGCTCGAAAGTGGGACAATCTGTGAAGAAGAAAGCAGGAGTATTTCTATTAAAACAGCCTTCTTGTTTAGGTGGTGTTTCAGAAAATGCAGGGCATGAGTGACAGTACCCGGGTTTTGCAGATGGTTAATGAATGCTTTCAAATCATATTTTCAATTTTAAAAAAGCATGGTTTCTTCACAGATGGTCAGAAAACTTTATTCCATGCCTTGTTATACTCACCACCTTGCCCTTTGTTAGGTAAAGTCGCAACATTTGTGGACTTCGAATCCTAATTTGACTTGGAAACCGGTTTCTGCACAAGGGAATATGTAACTGGTACTAGTTTCATTTGGGTAGCAAAAAGGCACATGCATGGTACACCAAAATTAGAAATTTGTCAATAGGTTAGAATAATTCACAAATCACGTGTATAGCATACAAAAATTTGTAAGTATATTGGCCGGCTCGAAGGCGTTCGATTCTTGGTAGAGTCCGAGAGAGTATAATGATTCATAAATCACCATTGGACAGTCAGCCTACATATATATGGGGTGTTAATTCTTTTGACTAAGTTTTATATTCGAAACTTAGTAATAAAAAAGTTACGTTGAAAGAATCTCCTCTTAAAAAGAGTCCCGTAGACGTTCAAAGTGAAATAGTTGAATATGATTCCGAATTCTGATAGTAGGTACAAAAAAAAAATTTATAATTCATAAACACAGATTAATAATAAATTATATACGAGCTTCCTCAGAAAAAGGGCTTGAATCCATGGCTCGAATCCATGGTAGAGTTGGAAGGAGACCCTAAAAAATAACCTTATACTGCTATGTATCTCTTAAACTAAATCTATCGATTCTTCTTCAGGTGAGCAAAATGCAAGTAGAGACCTGCATTTAAGCTTAAAATTTATTCACTCGGCAATCAAGGAATAATTACACTCGGCCAACAATTTCTTTGATTATGAACCTACAACTTTGATGTATGGTGTCAAAATTTATTCACGTCGGGTGTGCAAGGGAAATATTAATACAGGATAGGATCTATTGATGTGAGTCACAATTTAATTCGATATTTTTTTTATTTTGATTTTTATTATCGATATTTTACCTGATTAATCTGGTTTGTATAATATGAGACCTATTTTGGGTTAGTTCTTTTAAATTATTTTTCATCATTGTTAACGTTTTAATTCAAAACCTTTGATTAAGAAAATAAAATATCCGATCATTCAATTCAAAAGAGTTTGGTTTGACACTTTTCTCTAATCGTATATCTAAATTTTATCTAACGATCAGAAATTAAATCGTTAGAAATTAGATTAGATTTTTTTGATACTATTTATTTTATTTTCTCTTTTCTCTCTCTTTCTTTACGTAACCTTTCTTATTTATTATTTTTCATATACCATCTCTTCTTTTTTTTTTTTTTTTTTGCCACTCCACTCTTCTCTCTACCCTGGTTCACTGAACTTCTATTTTTTTTTTCTTTCATTGAACCTCTGTGGTCCCCATGACTCCTCCCTTGTAATATATGTTACACTTACTGATGACAATACACTATCACTACTTTTTTATTTTTTCTCTCTCTAAACTAGTACCCAAAACAATGGGTCGATTTCTCTATTTATAGGTGAAGAAAAACAATTTAGAATTTAAAAATTTTACTAGCTATCTTTTGATTTTCATAACTGGTATCTGAGTTTTATTTGACTAATCGACTTCGAACACTATAAGACCCATTTTAGGGATTGACTCTCTCAAATTTTTTTTATCATTTTTATGAATCGAATTTGAGATCTCTAGTTAAGGAAATAGAGTGTTTGACCATTTAATCCAAAAGAATTTGATAAATTTTACTAGGTTTATATCCTGGATGGACAAGTACAGGTGAAGAAAAAGGAGAACTTATTTTTAAACCAAAATATGGTGTCACGTACCTAGGGTCAAAATTACAAAATTCATCCCTTAACTGCAGACAACCTTAATATATTAGACCTAAAAATGGGTCATTAGCAAGGCCTAAAAGTGGGTCTAGCTCTCCTTTTTACAAATGTTAAGGGAGGTTTTATAACTATTACAAGGCCCAATAAAAATACGGTAATTAGATTTTTTTCAAAATTTTTTTTATTATCAATATCTAAAAACATGATTAATCTGGTTCGAATAGTTATGAAATCTAATTTAAAGGTTAGCTCTCCCGATACTTATTTTTTCATTCCGAAGAGTCGAATTCGAGATTTTGACCAAATGAATTTTGTATTTTATCACTAAATTCATAACTCATTCATCATTAATTAGATATTTCTCAAAATAAAACTTTTTTTTCTAAGTTATTAAAATTAAGAGTAGCTATAAATTTAGGTCAAATTGCATATGGTATTGCAGTTAATTATAAATTTAAAATGTTTGGAATTATAAGTCCCAAGAATTTTTTTTTAAAAAAAATAAAAATTGTATTAAACTAATAAAATGGTTACCTAGGTTGTTTGCCATCTGACACTTGTCAAGGCCCCATTTGAGAAAGTTGGGGTATGATTTTTTAATATAAAAAATGTAAATAAAATAGCAATTTAAATCCTTTTACTTGAAAAAGATCAACATTTGCAATTAAAAATTTTTTCTTTGATTAAAAATGAATAATGAGATTAAAAATAAAGTTAAATTGAGACAAGTTCGGTTCACTGCTCAACTGGTGAGATATTGAAAAAGCAACTAACTCTTTTTATTTGGAAAATATATACATATATATAAGAAGACAAAATAGAGTTTAGTTGACACAAGTTGAGTTTATTTGAATTTTACAAATTGTGAGCTATTAAAAATATAATTCAAACTACGTATTTTTAAACTATAAGGAGTTCTTATAGCGGCCTCTCTGGGTCTGGGTTATTTACTATAAAAAAAATATATTAATATAATAATGATTTATAATTTTATAAAAAATTTTGATTTTTACTTAAAAAATTTTGATTTTATTATTTTGATTTTTTATTTTAGTTAAAAAGTTATATATATATATATATATATATATATATATATATATATATATATATATATATATATATATAAAATGAAGCTAAACAAAAATAACTTAACAGCAGATTTAGTGCCCATTTGGTAGAGCTTTTTTTAGAGGAGAAGACTCGCCAAACATGATTTTTTAAAAGCTCTTAAAAAAAAAAATTTGAAAAATAGTTTTTAAGTAAAAGCTCCTGGGAGGAGCTTTTACTTCTCCATTTTTTTAATACTCCAGCTTTTCTGAAAATTTATATATATTTTTTTCATTTATATCTTCACATAATTATTTTTATTCTATTAATATCCTCATTTAAATGATACAAAATTTCAAATATATCCATTAATTTTTAATTTTTAACTTTACTTCAAAAGTAAAAAAGTAAAAAAAAATTAACTAATTTATTTCAAAAGTAAAACAATCAAGCAACTTTTAACTTTTTTAAAAAAGCAATTAATTTTTATTTCTCCTTGAAAAGAGAAAATAAGCTGAAAAAAAATTCTGTCAAAGAAGCACTTTAGAAGTATGAAAAAGAAAAAGAAATCTTTTCTTTCCCTATTCAAAGGGAGTGAAAATGAATTACAAAGATTTGCTAATTTCTCTAAACTAGTATGAGGGTCCTATGATACGCTAAGAGAGTCATCCTTAAATGGAATACTCACAAACGTTCAAATCAGATTATTTAGAATATAATTTTAGAAACCAAATTTAGAGCCAACTTAAGGGTTGTCAAATGAACTATAAATTTATTAATGAAGAAATTTCAAGGCGTCCAAGGATTATCATGTTTAAGGAAAGGAGAAGTAGAAAAAGAAACATATGAAGAACGTCCTAGGTAAGCTAACTGAAGTAAAACTGAACGCCCAAAACCTAGAACTATGAATTCTAAAAATTTTTGGGAGTTAATGGCGAGCCATAAGTCTTTGTTTGGCTAGATTTTTTGATACCTTCATTCCTGAAAGGTCTGTGCGAACTGGGGAAGGGCTTCTGTCCTTCTCCTCCAAAGTCATCTGCTTCTCTCTGCATTCAAGCGAGCAAAATGCGCGTAGATACCTGCACTCATCAAGAGTTTTAATAAGCTAAATATGCATTGGTTTGTGATTAAAGAGCATTTATCAACTAGGAAAAAGAAACAGCATTTGCCATTGATTTTTATATTTTTGACAATATAGTAGATAACTGAGAGAGAGAGAGAGAGAGAGAGAGAGAGAGAGAGAGAGTTTATATTCTTACCCGTACATAAAGAGATCATCCTTCTCACCAAACTGTTTCTTGCACTGAAAGCAAGATTGAAGAAACAGCTCACAATCTTCATTAGTAATCCCTTGATCACTCCTGGCAATGGAGGAAACAGGCGAACCCGGAGTGAACACCGGTCTCCCAACAGGCTTCGGTTTCTGAACAGTGGTGGGACATGGTTTCTTTTTCTGTTGAAGAGTAAAAGATGGTTTTCTCAATGCTCCAACACTAATCTCTCCTGCACTTGAAATTCTCAAAAGGCGACCGTATCTCGACATGCTTCTCTCTCTTTCTCTCTCTTTCTCACTCTTTCTCTTTCTATAAACTAGTACATAAAACAAAGGGTTGATTCTTCTCTATTTATAGATGAAAGATAACAGTTGTAGAGTAATCAGGACTTAAGAATTTTACTAGGTTTAAATCCTTGATGGAGTAGTCACCTTTAATAAACTAGGAAATATGGTGATAAATTAAGAAATGGGAGATAAGTAAAATTTTAATTTTTAAACCAAAAAGATTGTGCCACATACACATATTTAAGGTCAAAACTTACAAAGTTCATCCATAGATAAACCCTAATATACTAGACCTGAGAATGGGTCTGTGGCATTGCCCAATAAGTCTATCTTGCCTTTTTACAAGTGATGACGAGTTTCACCACTCTTAGAAGACCCAATAAGATTAAATTAGTTGAGATCTTCCTTAAAATAATTTATGTTTACGATTGTTAACAAGTTGATAAAATTAAGATTACCTATAAATTTAATTCATAATTATGGTATTATAGTTTATATAAATTACAAATGTTTAGTGTGAATCGAGAAAATAAATATCAAAAGAGATTTGTCCCCTTAAAAATCTAACTCCATTCAAATCGAATTTAATCAGATCAAAAGTAACTAACTTTTATTAGAATTCATAAGTTGTATTACAGAATAGAAACAAACATTTTTTTTGTTGAAAAATATATATAATAAGATAAAATAAAGTTAAATTGACATAAGTTGAATTTAATATAAATTTTACAAATAGTAATTTATTTAAATTATAGTTCAAACTATATATTTTTAAATCAGGAGGCGTTTTTATAGGTCTCGTTTGGGACAATTATGGTTATTTAATGCAAAAATTATTAATATAGTAATAAATTTAAATTTTTTTTTTGAAAAAACTTTACTTTTACTTTAAAAGCTTATATTTTTTATTAATGTTTTCATTCCTGAAAAAAAAGCTATATATATAATAAAGCGAAACAAAATAACTTAATTAAAATCGGTTGAGAATTTCAAGAGGAAAAAAATAAAAAATAAAATGTATAAATAGAAAATATGTTGCTTTCACCGGGAAAAAAAAAAATAAACCAAAAAATGGAGAAAAGGAAAAGAAAGAAAAGAGACCAAATGGGCGTTCTGCCAAACAATTCAGTATCCAAACAATCAACATCACTTGGTCCCTTGCTCGTTTCTCATGTTTCGTCCCTTTTCTTGGTCCGAGTCAACGCCACGTAGACACTAGAAGAAAAGTCCCCTCATGCCTTTGCCACGTCAGCACTGCATATTTCACCCTCGTCACCCTGCATGTTAATCAACAAACCCAAATGTACCGTCCGTTCATACCATAAGAATCACGGCATTTTCTTTACATCTCAACCATCCCTATATTCAATTTATTCTCTCTCTCTCTCTCTCTCTCTCTCCATTTGAAACAACAATTGAGTATGACAAAGCTTCCCCTGTTTTTCTTCCTCTCTGGTTTTCTACCTTCAACCACTCTCTGGTTTGGTCTCAAAAACTCAGAATCGGGTGACGGAGAGAGTGAACTCCGAGAATGTTACAGTCAATGCGAGACTATTCCGCCATCATGGTTTTGTGTCGGAGAGTGCATACAAAGCTCCGGAGATATATACCCAATAGAGACATGCCACCAAGGAGAAATTAGAGAGTGCTAGGCGTGGTGTGACGAGAGCACAGTGAAAAGCAAGAGCAAGAACAAGAGGGAGATAGAAAAGACAGAGAAGAAGAAGAAGAGAGGAACAATCCTTTCTATATTAGCCGTGGAACCTATGAGTCTTTCTCTAGATATGAAGAAGGCTGGCTTGTCTTCTTCCTAGATTCACAGAGATATCAGAGCTTTTTCGCCACCTCGAAAGCCATCAGTTTCAGGTCTGCGAGGCGAACACACGCTTCTTTGTCATTCCCCATCATTTCGATGTTGAAACAATCCTCTTTGTTTCTCAAGGTAATTCTTTCTATCAAGTAGCGGGTCCCGTCCAAGAGGACCGCTTCACACTTTAGAAGGCACCAAGCACATTCGAACAGCGAACATATTAAGCTTATATTGCAAGAAGAGGAACAGTGACATTGGTGAAGAAAAACCAGAGAGAATAATACAAGATGGAGAAAAGGAGATGTGATGAAAGTTGATGCAGGGACTACTGTGTACACATTCAGTCATGACGACAATGAAAAGCTTCAGATGGTGAAGCTTGTTCAATCGTGGAATGCACCAGGAGACAATGAGGTGAAAATAATCCCCCCCCCCCCCAAAACAAAATCTTCAAAATTGCCTTTTTTTGTCCCCAACAATGTAAGTATATATGTTTTTATGGACTCGCGCAGACATATTTTGGTGCTGGAGGTGAAAATCCTAAGTCCTACGGAGTCTTCAGTGATGAAATCCTTGAAGCTGCTTTCAATGTGATCAAAGTTTTTATAACTCCCATGATTTTTTTTTCCAGACATTTTCAATTCTTAATCCGCTTTCAGCTACAAGATTTAGTTTAGAAGATAATTTTAAATAGAAATGAGTAGTATAGGAGAATACAAATTAGTTAAATCACCTTTCTTATTATTTTAAATTTTTATGGATGTGTTATTTTTATTTCTCTTTTTTTTTTCTTTATTTTTACTTTTATTTTATGTTTTTTATTCTTTCCTATTTTTGTTGACCGATGCAAAATTTGAGATTAAAATTTAGATTGTTGTTATTATAGAGATTTTCGGTTCCATTGATTTATTTTGGTAAAATCAGAATTTGGATCAATGGATAATATTTTGAGCCTATAAAATACTCAAAGAAAGACTCAAGAGACCATTGTCATGAAAATTCAAATTAATAATTTGTAATTATCTGTTATGATGTGTATCGAATATTGGACATTTTAAAAATATATATATTTTTTGTTATTGAAAATAATTGCAAAATATTACTCCACCAAACAAATGGAGCCCAAAGTCCCATTTATTTGATCTAAGGTGCTCTCTCTCTCTTTCTCTCTCTTTGAAAATAGACCCCAAGAGACAGATTACAGAAGGTATTCGAGCAACAAACCAGAGGTGCAGTAGTGGAAGCATCAGAAGAACAAATAAAGGCATTGACCCAACATGCTCAATCTTCGAAGGGAAGCAAAGCAGAGAGCAAAGGACCTTTCAATTTGTTGCAGAGTCCTGCGATTCACTCTCACAAGTTTGTTCAATTGTTTGAAGTCACTCCCAATGACTTCAAGGATCTTCAAGACTTGGATTCCTCAGTTTCCTTTATCGAACTCAAACAAGTAAAATTCAATCCAAATTATTCAAACAGTTACTATGATGCTATGTTGTTTTTGGGTATTAGGTGTTAAAGGTTCGGGATTCTGCGTCCTAGTTTCTAAGAAAAAGGGAAAAAGACTCCGCCTGAGCAGCTTAACAATTATCTACATTTATGTGCAAACTTTGCAGGGAGGAATGATGGCACCATTTTTCAACTCAAAAGCAACAGAGATAGTGTATGTTGTGGAGGGACATGGTTCTCTTGAGTTAGTAAGCCCTCAAAGACACGGGTGTCGCCATCAATCTCGTGGAGGAGTGACAGAGGCCGTCCATTATGAGAAGTTCAATGGCCGTCTCCTTCCTGGCGTCACAGTTGTTGTTCTGGCAAGGTCATCCTATCACCTTCATTGCTTAGGAGAACCTTCAATTGGTTGCCTTTGGTGTCAATGCACAAAACAATGAAAGGCATTTCCTCGCAGGCATCAATTTAATTATCTAATTTTTATTATTATTTTTTTCTACGTAATACTTAAGGAGGCTCAAAGTTGAGAACTCCAAGGAGAAGAGAATGGTGTTAGCCAGGTATAATTCATTGGCGATATCATTCTTAGATACTTGACTTGTTTTATGTTATCACTAGATTTTTCCTTAAATGGTCACTCAAAAAACTTAAAAATCTTTACTTGGAGTAAAGGAGACAAAGTGTAGAGGTTATGAGTTGTAATGTTGTTGTCATTGTTATTATTTAAATATTGTTTATTTAGATATTGAAATCTCTTATGTAATTTTTTATTTATTTTTCACAAAAAAATAAGATTTATTAAGATATTTAAATTTCTATCTTTTTTCTTTCCCCTTTACCATTATTCATTTTGAATAATGGGTTGCTCTTGGTAAGCTCTTTGTGATATGTTTGGGTGTTTGCAAGGCAAGAGAGTGTACTGAACCAATTGGAAAGAGAGGCTATGGAGTTGTCATTCAACACAAGAGCAGAGGAAGTGAAGCAGATATTAAAGAATCAAAAGGACTCTTACTTTGTGGCTGCTCCCCTAGGAGTTTGAGGAGAGAGAAGGGAAAGGCAACGGGGAGTTTGAAACTCTTACCAAGTAGAGGCTTTTGTGTGTAATCTGAGTGATTTATGTAACCTTAAAAATTTGTCAAATCGAAAAAAGAAAAGATCAAATAACAAAAATGTCATATAATCAAATAGTAGGTTTAAGTGAGTATTGAGATCATCCCTAAGAATTATGAGCAAAATGCAAATAATCACGGATGAGAAAAGAAGGGAGCAAAGCCGAATGACCAACAAAACTTAATCAGGCAAATGATTTTACTACACGGGGATTTGGAATATCTCTACTTGGTGCTTGTATAACGCGAAGTTAACCACCAGGCATATTGCGAATTTACGTATAATTCTTTTCTTGGATTTTTGATTGATATTTAAAATCATATTTTAATAAATCTGACTCGAATTATTATCAGACCTTCTATTAAAAAAATTAAAATTCTCCCAACATAATTAAAATAAAAAAATTAAAATTCTTCCAATATAATTTTTTTAATTGCTAATATTCGAATCTGGCTTTTGATTAACCACAGATGTCAAGGGTCCTTCAGGATTGTTATCTACCCCACCTAAGACCACTGTGTTTGAAAAGATTACGTGACGCTAGCTAAAGAATGGTGACTTGTTACGGAGAATTTATCGATTTTTATTCTTTTAATAAAACTTTATTGTTTATTTAGATATTTAAATTTTTATCCTACTTTATTTTTTAATTAAAATAAGATTTTAAACCAAAGTATCATATAGTCATTCAACACGAGAGGAGAGGAAGTGTAGGATGGAAAAAACTAAGTTGGGAGAGTAGATCCCTTAAATAGGTTACGATAAGTCCCGAATCGTATTAGTCAAAGTATGACTCTAAATATCGATATAGTACAAAAAAAAAAAAAAACACAAGAGGAGAGGAAGTGTAGTTTGGGGAGAGAGAGAGAGAGAGTAACTCTTAGGGAGCAGAGGCTTTTGTTTGTAATCTATGAGCTTGAGCTTGAGATTTTCTTCTATAGATACAATAAACCAAAGTGTCTTTTAACATTTTGTTCAAGATGCATTAGGGACACGTCCTGATTTGGTCGGTCAGTGTAAAATAACTATCATAATTTTTTTTTTCTTTTTAACTGTGACATTCATGGCTCTATGCGGTTCTATTTTACATCTTTTATTTTTCTTTTTTATGATTTTGTTTTCCATAACTATCATATTTCGGAAAATTCGGGAATGGTATCAATGTCAATATATTCGTTTTATATAATCAAAAATTGACATTGCAATTGATATATATATATATATATATATATATATATATATATATATATATATATATATATATATTATAAAACACCGATATCTAATATCTAGTAATCATGTTGATTTCGATTAAATTCGAATAAACTCAAATTGAACTCTTAATAGATAAAACTCTCCTTATCTATTTTTTTCATATACAAAATTCAAATTTAAAATCTTGTTTAAGGGGTATGGTTATAATGGACATACTTACATATACTATATAATTCCTTTGAATTAAGTAAAAAATCTTTATAATTATCTAAAACACTCAATATTTATATATAGGATTAAGATCTAACTTTATTACAACAATTAATTATATTAAAAAAAACCAGCGGTCAGTTGGTGTTATGAGATGTGACGCTATATCTCTTAACCAAGTTTCCGAGTTCAACTTGCAACTTAGACACGGAGTAGACTAAGTTGAAAGGGTAACCCCCTTAAATGGGCCACTGTAAGTCTCGGACTAGATTAGTAAGAACATGGATTCGGATATCGGTTGGTGTAATAAAAAAAAAAATCAGTAAAAAAAAAGAAGAAAAAACTGTGGATTTTAGCCCAACTATCCAACGCGGCCCGTGAAGCCCACACCAACCGCATGGGCTAGCATGGGCCCAAACACCCGGCTGCAGCTGTAACTGTATCCCAATGGCTGCTCGAGAGAGGGTAGAGAGACTGTCCTTTTGTTCTTCTTTCGAGTCAACTCAAGGAAAAGAAACAACTCAGTAGAATCACCTCTTCTTTATTTCGAACTTCTATTATCATTTGGTGGAGATTGCACAGGCAAGATAACTCTCATTCAATCAGTTATTTTGATGATTCCTGTCTACACCAATGTAGACAATCTGGATCTCAAGGGAATTATATAGCAAGCTAGACAGGATTAAGAGGCAGTTCCTATAGGTATCTCGGATGAAGGCAGAAGAGTCTGAAAAAGAAGCTTTGAGGTTGAGGAAAACGAGGGAGAGTAATATAGCTATGCCGGCCAAACTAGGCCGGAAGTTGGAGAAGGGAGACAAAAACTTTTTGGTGTGAGGTTTTGAGAAGCAAGTATCTGAAAGGAAGCAGCTTTCTAGAGTATGATAAGAAAGTAGGAAGTTCTACCTTGTGGAGGGGAATTCTAAGGAGCAAGGACTGCGTAAAGAAGGGGTTTGAAATGGAGAATAGGGGATGGCAATGACAAAAGGTTCGGAGAGACAGGTGGATGGGAAGTAACTGATTGGTTGAGTATGCCACAAACCTGCAGCTCTTAGGCTGTTTGAATGCGAGAGCAAGACATTTTCTATTTGTAGAAGGGAGGTGGAAAGTGAATGAGCTTAATACGTTGTTGCAAAGAAAGGAGATATAGAAGATCAAAGGAATTATGGTGCCTAGGAGTGAGAGAGCAACATATCCTATTTTTTGGAAGGAGACTAGTGATGGCTCCTTCTCAGTGACTTTTGCTTATAGGATAATGGAGAAAAAATTTGACCAATTCCAGATAAGGCAGGAAGACAAGGATTGGAACTGGGTCTAGAAGGCCAAATACTTGGAGAGGATCATAATCTTCTTTTGATTGGCAAGGATGGAAAAGATTATGATCAGTGTGGAGAGGAAGAAGAGGAGATTATGCGAAAAAGCTAACTGTCCCTGCAACAACACAGAAGAGACTGTGGTCCCTTGTTCTTCGAGATTGCATTAGAGCTAGGCAGACTTAGCAGTTGGTATGTCCAGAGCAAGAGAAAGAGGAAGGTTTCTAGAAAGATACTCTCTTAAAGTGGCTGGAACCAAGGATCGGCAAGAAGGACAAGCTGGAACGCCTTCATATAAGCTGCCTATTCATATCTACTATTTGGACAATCTAGAAGTGCAGATACAAGGTGGTGCTTTAGAATGTCCAGATGTCTCTGCAGGATGTAGCCACAATTGCTCTGAGATTATCTAAAGAGGCTTCTCTTGCATGGGAGGACAAACGAGGTGGAAAGGGCGAGGAGGAAAGGAGGATTAAATGGCAACATCCACAGGAAGGGATGATGAAGCTAAACACTGATGGTGCATGGTGCAGTGCCTCAAAGCACGGGACAAGCAAGTGCTGGGCGTATTGTCAAGAACTGTGTAGGAGATTGGGTTGCAGTTTCGTGCTGAATATAGGAAAAGCGCATGCTCTGATGGCAGAGTTATGGGCTCTGAGAGAAGGACTTAAGATGTCCAAAAGGAAATGGAATTGTAATCTTGAAGTAGAGACAAACACGGCTGTTCTGGTGAGATTACTGGAGGAGACTCTCGTTGATGACCACCCGTTATGCCACATCCTTCAGGAGGACAAAGAGACAATGGAATTACTGAACGTAAGGTTGGTTAAACACAGCTATAGAGAAAGCCAACTTTTTCGCCGATCATCTAGCTTCGTTGGATCAAGCAGGCGCTGCAGTGGTGACTAAATTAGGTAAGCCTTCCCCATCTATTCTTCAAGTCGCCTGGTGGACCTAACATGAGACCGGATTGGACTGGGCTTTGCTAACCATTTTTCAACTCGCCTGGATTGAACCAAAATTTATAGAGAGAGGCTTAAAACTCGATCCCGACTCCATAAACATTTTTGGTCAGCCCAAGTTTTAAAAACATGCCCAAAATGCCAAGCCGGGCAGGCAGCTCATGCACAAGTAGATATATAAATTTAAATTTGTTAGATGGATGTACGTATGTACGTATATGTACATATATCTAATGATCAGAATAAGTGATATTTTATTTTTGTGAGAATAGCTCTTTTTTTTTTTTTAAAAAAAATAGAATATAAAACTTCTTCTGAGTGCTCAAACTCAAGCCCAATTAACATATAGAAATGCAACTTTATTTGAATAAAAAATATATTTTATTTGAGTTTAATTTATCTTAATTTTTTGTAATATATTAATCTTTTCTTTTTTTGTTTTCACCACCGGTATCCGAATTTTATTCGACTAATCCGATTGAGTACTGTGGGACCCATTTTAGGTGTTGGCTTTTCGAAATCCTTTTTCATCATTCTCAAGGGTCGAACTCGAGATCTTCGGTTAAGGAAGTAGAGTGTTCGACTATGCGACCCAAAGGATTTTGGTTATATTAATCTTTTCAACGTAAAAAACCAAGGGCGAAATGTTGATGATTTTTCTCATAAAATAATAAGTTTTGTTTTATGGATAAATCAAAATAATAGATATAAATTGATTTAAAATTGCTTTGAAACATTAAAGTAAGCATCAAAGTTAAGTTGGTCAAATTATTGAATTAGGGTATTAACTCATTAATATGAAAATTATTTATATAATGATAATTTTAATTTACTTTATTAAAATATTTTAAATATACTTGGAAAGTAGTATCTTATGTCCAGTCCTAATGATTTGATTAATTTCTAATTAATAAACATTTTTAAACTAAAATTAACAATAGATGGAAATCCTTATATTGATAAAATGAATTAAGGATAATATGATAAAATGACTCAAATAAATTTTACGTGACAATTCTTTACTCTTTTTTATTGATTTGAAAGATATATTATTCAGTTTTAAATTATTTAAATTTAAAAATTTTTAATTTTTCTTAATATAAACAGATATATATAATTTAGTCTATTTAGTTTTTATGATTTTTATTTTTATTTTTATGATGCTTACAGGTTTGCAATAAAATAAAATTTAATAATAACCATTTTTATAAAATAAAATAATAAAAATTTGAGATGAGAAAATAATTAAGGATAACAACAAACAATACTTCATAAATATAATATTATTCATCAAATAGAAAAAAAAAATAAAAATTCGTGATTTCTGTGGGATGTGAAGTCGAGAACTTATCAGTTTTGTCCATATGTTTACAAAGAAAACATCCAAGAACGACCGTCTCTCTTCCTCGGGTTTCGTCCGTACTGAGTATCGACATGGTCGCCACGTCTGTACTCGGAGAAAAGTTCGTGCATGCGACTGTGACTGCCAGCCCGTCATCTTCCACTCGTCACCCTGCATGTTAATGTTAATCCAGATAGACAAATGCCATTGCCATGTCTTCTTCTACCTCGGAACACAACCCTTCCCCACGTCCTAAGGGCATAAGGGCTAAAGGGGATCGATCCCATACAATTGAAGAGACTAGCGATGTGGGATTGTAGTAAAATATCAAATTAATGCCTAATATTCAAGTTGGGAATTGCTCGTAGTTCAATTTGTTCTGGTAATATCAAATTAATGCCTATTGAGTTCATCCTCCATTAGAGATATTACGCTGCACGTGTATAAAAAATAACTAATTTATATAGAGAGATATTAAATTTTATATCCACGGTGTATGAGAACTATCAACTTAATATTTAGCTTTTAAGATGATAATATTGTTCTTTCTTAAAATAATATCATAATGATATTAAAATAAAAATCTATTCCGTCGAACTCAATATGAGGAGCATGAATATTTATAATAAAAAAAAACCAATATTAAATTTAAACAATTCCATAAAAATTTTAGTGATTCAGAAATTTTTTAATAAATGAGTATTTTCTAATTAATATTTATAATTTATGAAAATCCTATGTCCTGGAAATGGATACATTAGTCCCCCACACTTTTTGATTATTTTTTATTAAATTAATCGATATTTAAAATTATAATATGATTAATTTGATTTGAATTGTTATTGAATATTTTTTAGAGAAAAGTTTTTTAAATGTAATTTTTTTTTATTTTTAATATTTGAATCCGGTTTTTAAAAGATTTAATATTTGATTTTTTCTTTCTTTTTTCGGCACGTACCTGAGAAAGAAAATACATAAAATAGAAGTAAAAAACAAAAATAAGTATGTCTCGTACTTTCCGTCCGTTTGCTTAGTAATGGAAACATCCGTCGCTTCGTCGGGTTTCGTCCGTACTAGGTGTCCACGTGAACGCCACGTTGGTACTCGGAGAAGTCCCCTCAACCGTTTATCTTCACACTCGTCAGTCTGCATGTTAATCTATTGAGTATAAACAGCCCAAATGCAGAGCCTTCTTCCATCTCTCAATCTCTATAAATTGAACACATTTCTTCAGTTCTCAACCATCCACCTCTCTCCGTAATTACGACAACAATGGCAATCAAAAAACTTCCCTTGTTTTTCTTCCTCTTCGTTTTTCTTCTTTCAACCACCCTCTGTTTGGGTTATGAACGAGACCCACAAAGAGAGCTCGAAGAATGTCGGCTACAATGCCAGCAACAAGCCCAGAGCAGAGAAGGGCAGAGAGAATGCGAGCAACGTTGTCAGAAACGGTATGACGAACAGCAGAAACGACAAGAAGAAGAGAAGGGCAGCAGAGGAAACCCGCAAGAAGACCCGCGTGTCGAATTGGAGAAATGTCGTCGACAATGCCAGCAGAGCAGAGGAGAGCAGAGAGAATGCGAGCAACGTTGTCAACAAAAGTACGTGGAACGGCAAGAGGGTCGTGGAAGTAGACAAGAAGAAGAAAGGGACAATCCTTACTATTTCAGCGGCCAAAGTTTCCAGACTAAGCAAGATCAAGAAGGCCAAGTTCATTCCCTTCCTAAATTTACAAAGAAATCTGATCTTCTCCGCCACATAGAAAGATATCGATTGGAGGTTTTCGAGGCAAAACCTCATGCCTTTGTCATTCCTCACCATTCGGACACTGAAACAATTTTCTTTGTCGTTCAAGGTGACCAAAATTTTAGGTCTGGAGTCCCAAGCTTATTTTATAAGTCAACTCTACCTACCAGTAATCGAGTCAAATTTCTTACTTCTGTTTCAGGAAGAGGAACTCTTACAAAGGTGAAGCAGAACAAGAGAGAATCATATAACATTGAGCGAGGGGATGTCATGAAGGTTGATGCAGGGACTACTATTTATGTAATCAATCATGACAATAATGAAAGGCTTCGCGTTGTGAAGCTTGCTCAATCACAGAACGTACCCGGAGACTCCCAGGTAACCTTTTTTCCCCAAATAATATCTTCTTTGAATCTTCAATTTTCTATAAGCAAACAGAAATTTTGTTGTTTAATTTTTGTGGGTTTGTTCAGGAATTCTTTGGAGCTGGAGGTGAGAACCCAGAGACTTTTTACAAGGCTTTCAGCGATGAAGTCCTTGAAGCTGCTTTCAATGTAATCAAAATTTCATTTTCATTAAGTTTATTTAATGAGAGAGGTTAATTCTCTAAGAAAAATAATTGATCTTTTTTTTTTTTTTTAATAATTAGACCCCTAGTGACAGACTTCAGAAACTATTTGGGCATCAAAGCCAAGGAGCAGCAGTAAAAGCAACAGCAGAGCAGATAAAGGCATTGACTGAACACGCCCAATCTTCAAAGGGTGGCAAATCCAAGGGCAAAGGACCCTTCAATTTGTTGCAGAGTCGTCCTGTGCACTCCAACAAGTTTGGTCAGTTGTTTGAAGTGACTCCCAATGATTGCAAGGATCTCCAAGACTTGGATTCCTCTGTCTCCTTCGTCAAAATCAACCAAGTAAATTCAATTCCTCACTTGGATTTTCTGTGTCTCATTCGTCAAAATCAACCAAGACACAAACAAGCACGCACCCATTAAGGATTTTACAAGTTCATATATGAATTTTGCAGGGAGGAATGATGGCACCATTTTTCAACTCAAAATCAACCAAGATAGCGTATGTTGTAGAGGGCAATGGCCGCTTTGAGATTGCTTGTCCTCACGTCGCGAGCCAAAGCCAAGGACCTCAAACTCGTGAAGGAGTGTCAGAGAGTACCAGCTACAAGAGGCTTTCTGCTCATCTCTCTCGTGGTGATGCATTGGTCATCCCGGCAGGTCATCCTGTCATCTTCATTGCCGGCGAGAGTCAGAACCTTCAACTGGCTTGCTTCGGTGTCAATGCCCACAGCAATGAAAGACACTTCCTTGCGGGTACAAGGATTTTGATCATCTTTTATCATAAGAAAAAACAAGGAAAATAATTTGAAAAAATGCTATACTTTTTAAGTTTTATTTTTTATAATGAAATGTTCTGTAGTTACAGTAACAGGTCAGCGTTCATAGTTTTTGCTCAATTGATCACGGGGCTTTTTGTAGGGCAAGAAAATGTGATGAACCAACTGGAGAAAGAAGCTAAGGAGTTGTCGTTCAACACGAGAGCAGAGGAAGTAGAGGAGATATTCAAAAACCAAAAGGACTCTTACTTTGTGGCTGGTCCAAAGGAGTTCGAGGAAAGAGAGGAGAAAGGAGGTAGAGGCCAACGCTTGGCTTCAATTTTGGAGTTTGGCGGCTTCTAAGCTGAGTTTGATTGTAAAAGATGAATCTAGAATGTGTCGAGATGTGTGTGTTTAGCTAATGCTATGTATATGAGTTGTCTAATGCTTCACACAAGAGGCTTTGTATGTACTCTCAGAGCTCGAGATCTCGACCATAGATAAATAAAAGGAGAAATGCGTTTTCCCTTTTGGTATTTTATCTATTCTATGTATTCTTTTGCTGATTTTTGTATGTATTTTAGTATGAATTCTTAGATGCATCTAACACCTTCCGGAGCTCGACCGTCACATCGGCTGAATAATTCTTACCTTCGGGAGCTCCACTCTCACATCGACCGCATGGCCTCTGCCACGGCGGAGGACGTTCAAAAGGGACATACCAAGAGAGAAGTGAAAAAATCAAGAGGATTGAGGTTTTAGATATGAGAGGTGTTATCACTGTATAAAACATTCAGTATGCACTACCCACCCCTGAGATGAGTTGAATGAAAATTCAACTTTTTTTAATTAAACTTTTTTTCCCTAAAATAGTAAAGGGTAATTTAAAAAAAAAAATTAAACTTTTTTTTTTTAATATGGAGCAAGTGAACGCAACCAAACACCACATAACCATTTCTTTTTTTTTTTTGTTTTTTTAATTTTATTTTTCTTCGATGACCTCTCCGTTCTCTCCCCCTCTCTCTCGCCCATTCGTCTAGATTCTCTATGTATTCTAACATAGGTATATACTCTCTCTCTATTCCTTATTTCTTTTTCCTTATTTTTAATTAGTTCACTTGGTTTTCTGCTTGGTAGACTCCCTCAAATTTCCTTCTTTTCCGATAAAATTTGATTTCAATTTTTCTTTTTTTACAAAAAAATTCTAAACTTTTTCCCCCTTTTTTTGTTAATTAACGATCTGAAAATCAGAGTAATTCGATTTGAGCAATTATAGGACTTAATTTAGAGGTTAGTTCTCTTGATATCTATTTTTTCATTACCAAGATTAGAATTTAAAATCTTGATCAACGGAGTTGAGTACCCTGTCACTAAATTTACAAGTCGTTCATTTAATTTTTCTTCTTTAATTGATAGGTTATTGGATTAACCGTTAAAAGAGATAAAATTTCCTATTCACAAATAGCTGTCTTATTTATTTTTTCATTATTGTTTCATGAATCTGAGTAATATAGGAGATTAAGTTTTTGAATTCAGATTTTTATAAAAGTTTACATATTTGGAAAGGAATTATTTTTTTTTTAAAATTCACTCATATGATGAGATAATAAGTATTATGCATATCTCAAAACAGATGTTTATGCACATAATATTTCTCTTGATATTCATTTCATAGGGAGTGCAAAAAAAAAAAAAAATTACATTGTTAAGTATAGGCTTAAACTTGTTCAGATGTGTTCATTTTAATTTAGAAAAAAAAATTAAAATTTTTTCTAAAATTAAAATTATTAATTTTCTCTTTAAAAAAAACCTATTTAATAAACATTTCTATATATATTCATTGATTTTAAGTTTCTCTTACTAGAAAGAAAAAAATAAAAAAATCAAATTTATTTTTTTCTTTCATTTTGGGAGGGGTAATGCTTTTAACAAATCCAAAACTTGATATGAAATTCTTATTTTGATTAATTTACAAATATGCAGTATTTTTAAGTTCTAATATTTTTTAATTGAATAATAAATAGTAATTAAGTTAATAGCGACATCTTGAAATGAATTTCATTCTTTTTTTTTTTGGGTTATTTCAAGCATACCAAGTTAATTGAATCCTTAATTATGTTCCTTGGTTCCAAGCACACAATTTCCTCTACAAATAACCCTTTAGTCGAATTCATTTTAAATAAATTGAACTTATCTTTTATTTCGTTCTAAGAAAGAAAGAAATATTCACAAGTATTATCGGATCCATCACCGATGGATGAATCTATAACAAATCCCGACCATCCAAAATTTTTATGACTATTGAATATTTTTAATCAAATCTTAATAATTCAAAATATTTTCTAAAGTCAAAGATTCTTTGCGATACAAATTTAGTTCTAATCCATCTAATAGCTACAAGGGATTAATCTAGAGTATCCAAGCCAAGAGAAGATCAATCTCACTAACGGGGGTGCTAGGTCCCTCAATCAAGTTTTCGAATTCGACTATCGACTTGGGCATAAAAACAACTATGTTGGGAGGGTAACCCCCTTAAATGGGTCACTGTAAATTCTGAACTGGATTAATTGGAACATAATTTTAGATACCGATTGATATAGTAAAAAAAAAAGAAAAGATCAATCTCTCTCTATATATATAGAAGTGCTGAGAACATCTAAAAGGCAGAATCACCTCTAACTTGACCAATCAAAACTAAACATGGCCAAGTCCTTTGCTGCCTCCGTGTTCTACCTTCTCATTCTCCTTCCCCTCACAACAGGTTTGTTCTTCTACTAGTTATCAGTTAGATTATCACAGGGTTGGGTTGGTTATATGGATTTCTCTCTTGGACTCTTATTTTGTTTTTGTTTTTCTAATTAAACATATTATTTTTAGTCATACGGCTCTATTTTGCTCCGTATACATAAAAAAGTTGCTATTTTTTTTTAAAAAAAATCGATAAGTATTTAGAATTATATTTCGACTAATTCAATTCGAATGTTGTTGGGTCAAATTTAGCGGGAGGTCTCTTAATGTAGTTTTTTTATTCCTAACTTTCGAACTTAATAATTGATTAGAAGAATTAATATTTTTTTTATATTAAATCGATTGTCCATTCATTTTAAAGGTCGATAATTAGACTACATTTTGTGAAAATTTTATGATATATGATGAAAATTTTCTTTATTGTACAGTGAAATGCAGGGAGCTTACAAGTCCTGCAACTGGAATGGAGGCAAAGCGAGACTATGACTGCGAATTGGTGGTGAATGGAGGAGGGTGTCCCAGTGAGTTTCTATGTGAGAAGACATGTGCTCCTTGTTACCAAGGGGTGGGAAAAGTGCGGTCATACTGTGAAAATAGACTTCCTGTCTTTGGTTGCCATTGTCTCTTTGGTGAAGGTGCACCTTGCCCTCCACTTCCCTTTTGTCCTGGAGCCCATTCTAACCATTCCAATGTCACCATCATCAACTACCATACTCAGTAAAATTCATCACATTTTGGATGATGTAATGACGTTTCTAGAAGAGAAAAACAAAGTACCGGCATTCCTTTCCTTATCGATATGTATTTCTTTCGTTTTAGTAAATGAGAAACGTTTAAAGTATCTCATCACTTGTATCATGACTCATTGAGTCATTATCATTTGTATTTTTTCAACCATCGATTCCTTTTAAATAAAATCTTATAAAATAAATAAATATCAAAAGAATGTCGAGAGTTTTGCTCTTTAAAACCTAAATTCGACTCAAATAAGATTTAATCGAATTTAATATGATTACTGGATAACGGTTACTTATCCCAAAAAAGAATTATTCTCTCTATCTTTCAATATTTTTTGTCACTTAAAAAATTTTTCCAAAAATTTTATACACTTACTTTGAAAATAGAAACATAAATATTTTTTTAAAAAAAAAGTTAAATGATTGCAATTTATTAATATGATTGCTCTTTGGCCAGACACTCACCATTGTAATGTTACTGCTTCTAATTTCCATTTTTTTTTTGTCACCATAGGTGGGTAAATCATAAGAGTGATTGCATTACCCCTTTCCAAACAAGCTTTCTTGGTAGAATTGTGAAATTAATATTCTCGTCCAAATATTTATGGAATTTTCAGTATAAACCCTTTGAAAAAATTTATATATTTTTTATTTTTAATATTATTTCCTAAATATATAATAATATTAATTTTGTTCATCCTCCCTCAATTATAAATAAATTCTTACCCTCATTAATTTCATATTTTTTGTTACTGTAATTTTGCTAAAACATTATTCATACTATATTTAGGTAATATGTGTTATTATGATAACATAATATTTATTGTATTGGTAGAATTATCACCGCTGGAATTAAAGATTGGTTGTACGTAAATAAAACTTATTGTATACCGTTTATAACAAATTGAATAATATATAATATTTTTTTTTAATTTCTCATTTTTCTTTTCATTTTTTAAACAAAATTATAATTCTAATAAAATATCTATTTATCAGACTCACCTTTTATGCTTCTCACAGCATACATAATTTTGAATTTTTATTACTCTTATCACTTATTCACTTTCTCCTTTCATTTTTTTTTTTTTTTTTTTTAAGAAAGGCATTCAATCGAGTAAAATGAAAAATTCTAAAACCAAAGCATCTATCGAATGAAATCGATTTAACATAGATGTTTCAAGCTTTCCCCCTCCCCCCCCCCCAAAAAATCTGAATTCATATATTTATATTTACTATACTTTTAATTTATATAATATATATATTCATATATTTATAAATCTATATCTATATTTTGTCCCATGAAATCAAATATTAACTGTGGCACTTTGGATAGGCACAGTGTTATTTTTTGCCATAGTGTAATATTAATATACAAAGTTTCTGTACACAAAATTATACTCAGTTTTACTTGTATACAAAGTTGAAAATTTCAAAATATTTATGTTAAAAGATAATTTTGAACGTATCTCAGATATCATATTAAAGATATATAGACTTATACCATGTTAGAGATATCAAATTTAATATAATAATAATATAAATCTTAATACTCCATTGTCTTAATTAAAGCATTATAGTAGGTTGGGTTTATATAAAAAAAAAACTTATTTTCACAAATATGGAAATATAATATTATAAATACAATTAAATATTCTCAAATTAGATAATGTATTTCTTGACATTCACTCTAAAAATTAATGTGTTATAATGAAAATTATTTGAATTTGAAAGAGAATCTAAATAAAAAACTTAAAATTCTAAGGGTGTTTTATAACTCTGGCCCTAGCTTTAGAATCTGGCTCTGGACTTTGGCTCTTGACTTTTGCTTTTAGCTCTAGATCTAAATCTGACCCTAGCTTCAGGCTATGGCTTCTCACTCTGGGCAAAGGATCTTGCTCTTTTGAAGGCTCATGTGCGTGCATGAATAACCCTTTTTACAAAAGGAGTTCTGATGCTATGTTAAAAGATAATTTGAATATAATTATGATATTATATTAAAAAGATATGAATATGATTCTGATATTATATTAGAGATATTGGAGGTAATATAATAATAATATAAATTCTAATAATCTATTATTTGAATTAAAGTATAATTTATATAAAAAACTCATTTATACAAATATAAAAATATAATATTATAAATAAGGTTAAATATTTTCAAAATCAAATCAATAATTGATTTGATTTTTATATATAATATATTTTCTAATAATTTAAATTTCATATTATTGAAAATGTTAACAACAATATTGTTCCCAATTTTTATTTATCTACCGCATAATTGAAAACATGTATAATAGCCAGCCGCCCGTTTATGATGTTGAGTCGAATAGTGCCAAGTTTCCAATGGATACGATTAAGATGAAAATAAATTTTGTACTAAAAAATTGCAATCATCTAAAATCTTCATATTATTTATTTTTGTGTTTTTATGTCTTAACTTTTTAGTAAATACCCCAAAAATTTGACAAATTTTTTTAAATCAAGAAGAAAAGAAATATCGAAAGATGAAGAGGGTAATAAGAGCGGCTGTTATCGATAAATGACAACAATTTAGTAGATCGTCAAAGAGGTTCAGTTTAAATGGCATCTTTCTCCTCCTCTCATGTAATATACTCAATTTTGAGCCCCCATGTACGCACCAAAAAAAAAAAAAAAAAAAAAAAAAACAATTTAGTAGATTGTGATATAGATGATTTGTATGTTAAAACTACCAAATATTTTCTCATAAAATTGAGGCATATATGGGAAACTCCAATTCAATGTGGTGGAGGGATTGTCAATACTTGTGATTTTTGTTATTATTTGAGTATCGACGTTTTTGAGGTTGATAGCCATTGGATCCATCTGAATTAAATACATTCCCTTCAAAAGTTTTCTAAAATTGTAAATTACAAGCTATAAAAATTTAATTCTGATTCATCTAACATTCATCGACTTTGTAGATATTAATTCTCATATATTAAAATAACCTTGACTCTTATTAAAATAACATTCATCTAATTCATCTAACATTCATCGACTTTTGCTGCTTCTAGGTTCAACTTTCTCCTGCTTCTCGTTTTCACTCACAACAGGTTTGTTCCTTGGACTCTTATTTTGTTTTTTGTTTTTACTTTTCTAATTAAACATAAATAGATTGCCATATTAGATATACATCTACTTAGTTATTTGATATTAATGATTTATAAAAAAAATATTAGTCGTACATTGATAATTTGCTATGTTCACATGAAGGGGTTTCTTCTACCTGAAAGAACACATCTAATGTCAAAATTTGTTTGGATAATAATTATTTTACACATGTAGGTATAATTTTTTTTGGGTGATTTTATCAAAAAATTTACGTTTACACCAAAAATTTATTCTTCATAATTAAAAATTTAACATTACTCATTCCCAGTTTTTATCTCTGATGCATGAAATGTGTTTAATATTTATATATTTATATATTTAATGAATTATTTGTTTATTTAATTATAATTTTTATTTTTATGTTATTTTTCTTATAATTAACGATTGCGTATTTAATTATTTTAGATTTTTATTATAAAATATTACTATTCCACTATGTTGATTGTCCCCCCCCCCATTATACAGGTGCAAAAATGCATTTATGGATTTTTCATTTTTTGTCCAAAAATAATTTAATAAATTATTGGCACGTGCCTTTACGCATATGAATTTTACTTTGTATCTAACTCTCTTTATAGAGTCATATGCACTTGCATTAAAATCTGTATTCGAGATCAAATATTCAATTTTTAGTAACTAAACTTTTCGTCCGGTGGTATCCTGGGTGCAATTAGTAACAACTGAATTTTAGATCTTATATTCCCTATCAGTTATATTAGAATATGTATATATTATTTGTAATTCGTGACTAATACTTGAATTATATTTTTCGTTTGTTGCTGCTCTCATTTTGGTGCAAAATGTGGATGCTGAATGCAGCTATTTATCAATCACCGGAGGAGGATGCCCTGATGAGAGGAAGTGTGCAGAGACATGCAGGCCATGCTACCGGGGCATAGGAATTGTTACCTCATATTGCTATCCAAATTAAGGGATATATACTGCTTGGGAATGTCGCTGTGACTTGTCGGAGGGTGCAATGTTGGAATATGTCCATTGAGGGGTATTTGGGTAATTTAGGAATGTCGCTTGCATCTAAATCTACAATTTCATGTCTTTTATTGTGAGTTTTGGATGTTGGAAACCTGGATTTCCGAATGGCCGCAGAGGGCCGCGACTGGGGTAGTTGGTTTTCGCTATTTTTGGGTATGAATCCTCCTAAAATCGAGTGTAGGATGTTTGGAGGATGTCCATTAATTTTTTCTAGTCGAAAAATGTGAGAAAAAACAGTCAGAATCGAGTTTTCCGACAACCGGGTTGAAAAACCCGTTACAGGACACGTCGGGCGAAGAAGAAAGGCCCTGATCCACGGGTATGTGAGACGCACGCGCCCTAAGGCGCGTCCAGCAGGTGCGTGTACTTCACTCGCCACACAGGCGCGTGAAGCGGGGGGAGTCCCGGTTCGGGTCGGACCCTGACCCGGTCCGACCCGCAACAGACACGATCGGGGTGGGATACCGTTGACCCGACCCCGTTGACCGACCCAGTATGACCCGGTTCAACGCGTGAAGGGCGTGAGCCGCGCGCCGCGATTGGGCACGTGTGAGCCGAGCTGCGCCAGGCACGTGGCGGCGCATGTGAGGCGCGGTGCGGGTCTGGCGCATGCGCCAGGCTACTGCCAGCGCGTGGAGGCACGTGGCAACGCGTGGAGCGCACCGCCGGCTGGCGGCGGAGCGTGTGGGCCCCGGGCGGCGCGTGAGATCGCTTAAAATTGAATTTTTTCAATTTTTTTGGGGTCCTATATCCATAAATGTGATTTTTTATGGATTTTTGTGTGCCGAATCAAAGTCCAAATGGTAAGATGCGATTCCGAGTTGTGGTGTATGGTGTCCGTTGACTCATACGCTCGCTTTGGGGTCTGTACTCAAGTCATTTTGGTCTTGATGATTCGTAAGGCGTACAAAAATGTGATAATAAGCATCTCCAAATCACAAATGTCTCTCTTAATAAGTTGAGAACTGTTGTATTAAATTTTTGTAAGAAGAGTAAACTGAATGATGTGATTTACGAGATTTCACATCAGTAGATTCAGTTTATTCTCTAGAGATAAAATCTAACGGGAATCTAAGGCACGAGATGATGGGCCCTAGGGTGGGCATCGCGTCTCAGAATATACGAGATAAAGAGATCTATCGTGCATGGTAGAAAAGAATTGTCAAGTTAGGGCAATCCTTATCAGTGGCATGCACGATGACTTAATCTCGTTCTACGAGTCATGTCCTATAGACATGTCGGTTCGACTCACCTTATAAGAGCATTGTGTTGCTCTCTTCCGCTCCTAATGTGAGGATGCAGAAAAAAAGGGTTGATCATACAATGATGCAAATGTCGAGTATGATTACCGAGTTAAGAAATACGGACGAGCAAATTTCGGATGAAATTTAGATATTGGATGTGATCCAATTTTTACCTGATTCATGAGAAACCGTTAAAACATATCTCATACTTGACGAAAGTATTTGTACTTTTGTTGACATGAATACGTAATGTGAGTTCGATGAGGAGCACCTATAGGCGAGTAGGCCACACTCGAGTCATGCTAATTTAGAGGAGTCAAGTAAGGACTTTCCTGACGCTAAACCAATAGCATAAGCATGTGAACGAGACTTGAGATCCAGATAATAAAAATCATCCGAGAAAACCGACAACGAGGTACAAGAATGCAAGAAGAAGGAATTGATTAGACCAATGTAAATTGCTACGTTTGAGGTAGATTTGGTCATTTCGCTCGTTAGTGTGACGAGTAGAAATTAATATCTTTTTTCTTTACGCGATTTGAGATTTGTCTCATTCACAATAATGTTCGTTGATTTCTCTCTTTTGTAATCAGGAGCAACCGACTACGTAACTCGAGACAGGAGTGCGTAAATATAGTTCCGTCAAGTGAATCCTTAAGCTTGGAGGATTTTCGTTAAGAACAGAATATTTGTCGTTGTTAGAGGGAACGACACTTGTCATGACGTTCTTAATACTGTTGGCATTCGACGGATTTTCAATTTAGTACCTTGTCTAAGATTGACTAGGATATGCGTGAAATTATTCTTTTTTTTTTAATAATATGACAATTCTATGAATTGTTCTGATTATAATCCATGATGGATTATATGCACTAGATGCTGCTTCTTTTAATGGTTCCTTATTGTTCTACTATTGACTTTACATCTGATTGCGTAGATGATGATGTAAATGAATAACATAGTAAACTTAGACACATGGGGTAAGAGATGATGAATCGGTTAGTAGTGAGAGATTTATTAGATCCACTGACCAGATTCGAGTTACCCGTATGTGAGTTTTGCCTAACTGGCAAAATGACGAAAGAAACATTTGGCAATGCAATGAGAGCTGAGACTCCATTGCAGTTAGACCATTGTGCCTTCCTTTTTTCTTGTAGTCTTATGAGCATGAAAGCCGAAAATGGAGTTGTATAGATAATTATAGATGCTTACGTGTGTTTTGATTCATCTATCTGATCTCGCATAAGTCTGAGGCATTAGACTGCTTCAGGAGATTCATAAGTGAGATTAGGAATCAGTTAGATTTGAGAGAAGAGACTATCAAAACTGATCGAGAACGCAAACATTCATCTAAACTACACATGGAGCTTTGTTTCGAAAAGAGTATTACGAGATTACTGACTATTAGTCAGTTCCCCATTTGAACTTTGGACAGGGAGGCAGCCTGACCTTAGCCACTTGAGGTTATGAGATTGTGCCGCGATTTCTCGCATTCACACTATGAGTTAGGCCCGCGAGAATATACTGTTCCTAGGCGAACACAGACAGCGCTATAATCGAAATTGAGTCTCGTAATAACACATTACTTGAGAATGATTTCCCTAAAAGAGGTGAAATCACTTTGGACCTTACCCTTTATGCGATGGATGAGTCTAGTTGCTCAGGGAGCCCAGTGGCGGGATACAAGAATCCATTAAGGATTTTGATCTCAATGGGAGTGATCCATCAAGAGGTAAAGATTTTTCTCTCCTCATAAGAGCATCGAGAATGCGTATTTAAACGTTGTTTCTCGATTGATGGCGAGACCCTTGTTGCGACTATAGAGGATGATGAGAAATTTAAAACGGTTCTAGAGACTCTCTCGGGTTCTGCAAAAGATGAAAAAGACCGTTTATTGAAGGCCATAAATGAAGAGAAGAAGTTGATGAGAATCAACGGGGTCTGGGACCTAGTTGATTTGCCTGAGAGCGGAAGGACTATTGGGAACAAAAAGGTTCTCAAAGTTAAGATAAAGGTCAACGGATTGATGAAGAAGTAAATAACCCGTCTAGTAACAAAGGGTTACACTTAGACTGAGGAGTGGACTATCGAGGAGTCATAATCCAATTTATCTCGATCCGTTTATCTTTTAGTGATTGTCATGAACATGGATCTAAAGTTACATCACAAGGACGTAAAGACCGTTTTCGTAGTGGAAGTTTAGATGGGGCGATCTACATGGAGCATCCCTCTGAGTTCGTTCTAGTAGATCAGGTGGATAAGGTTTGTTGATTTTAAAAATCAAAATACGACCTTAAACCATCATCCAGACAGCGGCGCGTGAGATTTCACGAGAATGTGATATCTTATGGTTTTGTAATGATCGAGTAAGATCATTGTATGTATCTGAAACGTCCCGATGGCTTCTTTATGAGCACGTTCTCATATGTAAGTGACATTCTGTTGACCGGGAACAACAGAGAGTATCCAATGACCATTGTAACATGGTTATGAGATTTTAGTTCATTCTCGAATTTTGGATCCATAAGGATCGCTTGAGAATGGTGTTAACTCTTTAATAAGAGTTTTACATCAGGTAGATTTTTGAGTATTTCGAGATGATCGATGATGACCTGGTATATACTCTATCGCTAAAGATAAAAACCTGATTCTTGACACGTATCCTAAAATTTATCAAGAAATAAGGGAAATGAGCAGAATCCCTTATTGCAGTGCAATGTATATTTTAGTGTAAGCGATGAGGTATACACATGTGATATACAGTTTAATGTATGCGATGAGGCATACATGGCCAGACGTTTATTTTAAATCCTGGAATGGATCACTGTAGAGTAGTGAAAAAGGATTCTGAAATATCTTATTTGAACAATGACCTCTCTCCATGTGTTACGGATGAGGTGATTTGCGTTTTTCGTTGGGATTCAGATACTGACTGAGAGTAGCGATCTGAATAAACGCAAACTAATATTAGGTTTTATCTTCTTAGAGCAGTAAGAAGAGAACCTGTATATCTTTAACGATAGAGACTGAGTTTATAGTATACTCAATTGTAGTTCATGAGAATTGTTGGCTTCAGAAATTTCTGAATGACTTAGGGTCGTGACAGATAGTGGGAGGTTAGTGATAATTATTGTGATAATCAGATCGACACTGTCAACAAATGAGACCCTAAGTGTTATAGTAAAGCCAAACACATTGATACCGAAAACCACTTTGTGAGAGATATTACCGAGAAGGGTATTGTGACAGCTAAGTACACCTTGACATATAGTATGATAGCTGATCTCTTCAAAAAATCCCGTTGTGAAAGATTCCTTTATGAGATAAGGAATCATTGGGTTTAATATATTTTAACATTTCTCATTATGTATTGTTAATACTTATTGAAATATATAACATGCATGCATTATTGTGTCACATATTTATTTCATGCATTATTTATTGTCATATATTGTGATCTTGTGATAAAAGATGTGTCAGGCAGGTGTGGTCAACTCTCTCACACGAGTAAGCACCTCCGACTCTGAGTGAGCGGAGAAGAGACGGTTTCTAGTCGTAAGAGGCTTTGAGAGTGACCCTACTAGAATATAAGTCGCCCTGATATGTGTTCAGGATGAGATCATATGCGATATGACCGATATGGAAATACCCACATCCATGTTGCCTGTAAGTAGCCAGATTTGAGATCTCAGATATCACCTGTAATTTGTGATATTGTCTCTGAGATGCTCTTTCTGAGATTTCTGGATAAAGTCTTATGTGTAAACTGAGTCTCGTACTTGTACAGTGTTAAAGAAATCTGACATATGCCATTTGAGAGATAGGGGAATAATACTGTGGCACGTATTTTATACCACGTGTGATGAGATGACCATGGGATAGTGGGAGCTATTATTTGAGATGATAGTTTGATTTTGATCCCCGTTCCCACTGTGTGAGACCTGAGATCCATTGGGTGGGATCTTTTATACCCTTATTACTTTCGGCTGTCTCTAGAAGTTTTGGTTCTGTATTGCTACTTTAGTCTGTTTACCTTTGGCCCGGAAGATAAATTGAGGTCTAAGGGAAAGCAGCTGAATTGAAACTGATAGATTCGAGTTTGGGAAAAGGAAGACCAATAGACATTATATCATTGTCATGTATTCATAGGTCGACCTATTATGTTAATCCATGTTGGGATTCAAACATAATAATGAATACATAGTCGAGCAAATTGATTGGGGATCACTTTCGATGAGGAAAGTAGCTCGATGGATATAAATGCATTGAGTTTGGAGTATAGCGAGTAATTTTTATACTAACGGTGACTTCTCGATCATCCTAACAGGAGTATCGAGAAATCTTTGCTTGCAAGTGTACTCGCCGGTCGCACGACGTCCAATCCTGTATGAAAGTCTAGAAGGGTGATGTGATAGATCGCATGGATGTGATCTTGTGATTGACGGACATAAAATGTCCTCATGTGCAAGTGGGAGATGTTGAAATATGTCCATTGAGGGATATTTGGGTAATTTAGGAATGAGGTAACTCCCATCATTAACCACTCAATTAAGGGGTAACTCCCCGATTAAGCCCAAAAGATGCCCATGTGAGTAAGGGTCTTCTTTCTTCATGCGTGAACAGTAATCATGAGAAGAAAAATAAGGGAGAAAATGGCTAGGATTGCACAATTCTCTAGAGAGAGAAAATACCGTGAGGGTTAGAGATTTTCCCATAGGAAAATCTCCCATCGTCAAACGATTTACCGGACATGAAGATTGATGCGTCGTGGATTTGCGGTGGTGGTTCGATTGAGTGATCACCATCCGACTGTGCAATCCGTTCGAGAGAAATCGCTATACGATCGATTTTGGAGACCGTTATATCAATGTATTTATCCCAAAAAATTTCAAACTATTTATTTTATGCTTCCGCATGTGCGATTAAATCCAACATACACCTTATCCTCCCCCTCCGGGTCCAGTTCCCTGTCCCAAACCCAATTGACGTTAATGGAATCAAACCCAGGTTCCTATGTAAACTCTCCCCTTTTTACACCCTTTTTTTAGTTGGATTTTTTACCCCCTTTCGTTTCACAATAAAGTGCTAAAAGCAATTAAGATTTGCACATTCTAGTTTTTTATTCTCTTCTTCAATAGTAATGCCTTTATTTTGTCTTTTTTCTTAATTTAACTTCGAATGAATGAATTATGGAGCGAGTTTTAGTTTGATGGTAAGAAAATTATGTATTTTATGCATGGTTTCTAGTCTCAAACAGCCCTTTTTTTTTTTGAATAAACGAATATGTGACATGAATGGAACTTAAAGGAAAAAGAAAATGAGAAAAAGACTAAACTGCGGTGTTGGATTGACCCAGAACGCTCGAGGGTTGGATTATCTATAAAAATTGCAGTTACAGAGTATAATCACAATATGAAAACACTCAATACAACACAAGGGCCTAGAAAGACGGTGAATAATGTCCGAAAGGCTTTAGAAGTTAATTCGAGGCCTTCTGACGTTTTTCTCTCTAGCCCACGTTAGATCACGCGCCACACTATTAAAAAATACGATTTTAACGATGAAAAATTATCGATGAAAAATTATCCATCGGTAATAACGACGAATTAACTCGGAATCAATATCAAGAGATGAGCGATGGAAATATTTCCGTCGCTAATCCGTTACTGTAGTGGTTCATAGAAAAAAAATTTATAAAACGCATCGGCGACGGATTATCAACGAACTTTTTAGCGACATAAAATTTCTGTCGTTAATCCATTAGTATAACAATGGTGGGTAAAAAAAATAAAAAATATATATATAATTATTAGTGACGGATTAGCGACGAAAAAATTAGCAACGGATTAGCGACAGAACTTTTAGCGACGGATTATCGACGAAAAATTTAGTGATAGATTACCGACGGATTTTTTAATTTTTTAATTTTTTTAATTTTTTAATTTTTTTAATTTTTTTAATTTTTTTAATTTTTTTAATTTTTTTAATTTTTTTAATTTTTTTAATTTTTTTAATTTTTTTAATTTTTTTTAATTTTTTTAATTTTTTTAATTTTTTTAATTTTTTTAATTTTTTTAATTTTTTTAATTTTTTTAATTTTTTTAATTTTTTTAATTTTTTTAATTTTTTTAATTTTTTTAATTTTTTAATTTTTATTTAATAATTCCTTTTCCTTTTCTTTTTATTTTATTTTATTTGTGAAAAAATAATATTATTTCATTTTTCAAAATTTTGTAATATTTTATTTTAAATTATTATTTTATTATTATTATTTTATAATAAACATCATTTTATTATTTCGTTTTTGTAATATTTTATTATTATTTTATAATAAAATATTATTTTAAATTATTTTATTATTACTAAATAGAGTGTGATGAAGAGAACAAATAAAAAAAAGGATAAGACAAGAGAGTTTAACGTGGTGCAGTGGATGTGGTGTCTTTGTGTTTCTGTTTGTGGACCGATGAAAGAGGAATTTTATGCATAATAAAGCAAGTCATCACATGGGCAGGTGTGTGGGCTGGGCGAGGGGTGCCACATGGCTGAGTGCGTGGAGTCTGTTGAGAGCTTAAAAAAATCAGCGATGGAATTTTTCCGTCGCTGATTTATTTTCAAATTATTTTATTTTTTTTTAGCGATAGATTTTTTTTCCGTTGCTAATCTGATACTGATATTTGAGATGGAAAAAAATTCGTCGCTGAAAATTAGCAAGGTCATTTTTTGCGACGGATAAAATTCGTCATTGATACCTTTCAGTGACGAAAAATAGACTTTCAACGACGGATTTTTTCGTTGCTAAAAGTACGTTTTCTAATAGTGCCACAAGAGAACATCCGTTACCATTCTTTAATAAAAAAAAAGAAAAAAGAAAAAAGTTCAAAGGTAATCGAGTCACATAATTCGGTAGTTCTCTCTTATCCATGGCCACAAACTCTAGTATCTAAGGATTTGGTTATAAAATCTCTTATCAATTGTATTACTAATACAGGTATATATACACATACTAACCAAAGTTATCTAATAGTAGTCCCACAAATGGCATCAAGACATTGATATCAATTCTTATCTACACTTATGGTTGAAGAGTTTATGAGAAAGAAGATAACATCATGTCGGTCATTTTCGTTACACGATTTGGGATTATGTCGTTGTGATATGATGGTGATAACTCGTTCAGTATGGTTATTATCCTATCCGTGAGATTTTCAAGAAAAATATCGTGATTCCCAGATTATTTACGTTTATTCACCGAAATATACATGAAAAACTTAATCTTTTAATTATTCTGAAAAACCGTCATTCCTCTGCATTGTATTATTGTAACAATTAAATCTAACATCTTCGTCAACTGGCACTCAAATAAAGCAGCTTTGCTACTAGGGTTACAAACTCCTATAAGGCCCACAGTGACCATTAGGCACATAACTACACATGGCATCGTAATAGAGGGATCTTTAAAGTTAAAAATGTTAAAAAAGGCGAGAACCTTCTTTTGATTATTGTAAAAAGTATATATTAAAAAAAAGAAAAAAAAAAACTGTCTTCATCATCACCCGTGAGCCAAATCTGAGGCAATGGTTGCGCCCTTAATTAAAAAATACAGGCAAGAGGGTTTTGGTTGGTCCATAAGAGCCCAACTTAAAAGTGTAAGTAACCGGACTAGGGTCACCAACTGATCTCCAAGATGTTACTTTCGTGTGAAATCCATTTTAGATACTATAACTTAAAACATAATACTTTAGGTTAGGCAGAAATTGTTGTAATAGTGCACCATAGAATAGCAATATCGTTGTACCTCATCCAGCTTCTACTTGTTAAAAAAAAAAAAAAAGAAAAAAGTATGTTTGAACATAATGCACATACAACAATGGGACTAGCAAATATGTGGACCTGCATAAGTC
The DNA here is from genome assembly GCA_033439265.1 of Dillenia suffruticosa. NCBI lineage: Eukaryota > Viridiplantae > Streptophyta > Magnoliopsida > Dilleniales > Dilleniaceae > Dillenia > Dillenia suffruticosa. The sequence continues at coordinate 18,539,009 of JAVTVX010000001.1, forward strand.
TTTAGTCGAATTCATTTTAAATAAATTTGAATCCTTAATTATAAATGACAAGTGAAATGGAATAACTTATTTTACGTAAATTATAAGTGAAATAACTTCATTCAAATGAAGTTAATTATAAGTTAATTCATTCAAATTAAGGAACTTTTTTCATAAATATGGAAATATAATATTATAAATAAAATCAAATATTCTCAAACTAAATAATATATTTTCTGATATTCTCTTTTAAGATCAATGTATTATAATAAAAATTATTTAAATTTGAAAGAGAATCTAAATAAAGAATTTAAAATTCTAAGGGTGTTTTTATAACTCTGGCCCTAACTTTGAAATCTGGCTCTAGGCTTTGGCTCAGCCTTTGGCTATTGACTTTGGCTCTTGGCTCTGGATCCAGGTCTGGCTCAAGCTTCGCGCTATGGCTCCTCGCTCTGGGCTCTCACTCAAGATCTTGCTTTTTTGAAAGCTCATGGGGGGTGCATGAATGACCCTTTTTGCAAAGGGGGGGGTTCTAATGCCATTTTAAAAGATAGTTTGAATATAATCTTGATATTATATTAAAAATATATGAATATGATTTTGATATTATGTTAGAGATATAGGAAGTAATATAACAATAATATGAATCATAATACTCTATTATCTGAATTAAAGTACAATTTATATAAAAAAAACTTATTTTTACAAATATAGAAATATAATATTACAAATAAGATTAAATATTTTTAAAATCAAATCAATTATTGATTTGATCTTGATATATAATATATTTCATAACAATTTAAATTTCATATTATTGAAAATGCTAACAACAATATTGTTCCCATTTTTTATTTATCTACCGCATAATTGAAAACATGTATAATAGCTAGCTGCTCGTCTATGATGTTGAGTCGAATAGCGCCAAGTTTCCGATGGATCCGATTAAGACAAAAATAATTTTTGTACTAAAAAATTGCAATCATCTAAAATTTTCATATTATTTATTTTTGTGTTTTTATGTCTTAATTTTTTAGTAAATACCCCAAAAATTTGGACAAAATTTTTAAAATTATGAAGAAAAGAATTTTTTAGTAAATTCCCTTCAAAAGTTTTCTATAATTATAATTTATAAATGATAAGAATTGAATTCTAATTCATTTAACATTCATTGACTCTCTGGATATTAATTCTTATATAATAAAATAACCTTGATGAAAAAATATATATAATTAGTAAGTCCAACCTGGGCATGGCAAAATTTCTGTATATATAGAAGAGCTAAGAACCCCTCAAACTCAACAAATCAAACATGGCCAAGTTCTTTGCTGCTTCTAGGTTCAACTTTCTCCTGCTTCTCATTTCACTCACAACAGGTTTGTTCCTTGGACTCTTATTTTGTTTTTTGTTTTTACTTTTCTAATTAAACACAATAGATTGTCATATTAGTTATACATATACGTAGTTATTGGATATTAATGGTTTATATAAAAAAAATATATTAGTCGTACATCGATATTTTGCTCTGTGCACATGAAAGGCTTCTTCTACCTGAAAGACGAATACATTTAATGTCAAAATTTGTTCGGATAATAATTATTTTACACATGTAGGTATAATTTTTTTTTTTCATGATTTTATCAAAAAATTTATGTTTACATGAAAAATTTATTCTTCATAATTAAAAATTTTATATTACTCATTCCCGGTTTTCATGTCTGATGCATGAAAACTTCTCAACACTAATATTTCTCAATTTTCAAAATGTCTTAATAGATTAATTTAATTAATATTTATATAAATATGTTTATATTTTTATATTTAGTGAATTATTTACTTATTTAATTATAATTTTTATTTTTATGTTATTTTTCTTATGTTTAACAATTACGTGATTGATTATTTTAGATTTTTATTATAAAATATTACTATTCTATTATTTTCATAAAATATTTAATATTTACATATTTCCATACATTTTCATTTTATTATTCTGATAAAATACTGTTTCTGTGTTTTATTTTGCATCTATTTTTATTTTCAATTTTCATTTCGTGTAACTTAGCTTTTCATTAGTTCCCTCAATAAATCCAAAATTTTCTCACCAAATTCTACACATTGAGCAACAAACAAAAATAGAATTTCATATCTTTTTATCATATCTAACCAAATCTCATTGAATCTCAATCGCCAAACTCGAACTAAAGACATCAAATGCTTGTCCATTTTTTGGAATCTCTATATTTTCTATTCACGTCATCTCTACATAAACTCGTACCACATTGAAGAACAAATTTGAAAACATCCTCTATTTTGTGTGAAAACATCCTCTATTATCATATTAGAATTTGTATATATTATTTGTAATTCGTGACTAATACTTGAATTATATTTTTCCTTTGTAGCAGCTCTCGTTTTGGTGCAAAATGTGGATGCCGAATGCAGCTACTTATCAATCATTGGAGGAGGATGCCCCGATGAGAGCAAGTGTGCAGAGACATGCTGGCCATGCGACCGGGGCATAGGAACTGTTACCGCATATTGCTATCTAAATTCAGGGATCTATCCTGCTTGGGAATGTCGCTGTGACTTCTCGGATGGTGCACCTTGTCCTCCCCCTCCGGGTCCAGTTCCCTGTCCCAAACCCAATTGACGCTAATAAATCAAACCCAAGTTCCTATGTAAACTCTCCCCTTTTTACCCCCTTTCCTTTCACAATAAAGTGCTATAAGCAATTAAGATATGCACATTCTAGTTCTTTATTCTTTTCTTCAATGCTGGTTTCTAGTCTCAAACAGCCCCTTTTTTTGAATAAACGAATATGTGACGTGAATGGAACTTAAAGGAAAAAGAAAATGAGAAAAAGACTAAACTGTGGTGTTGGATTGACCTAGAATGCTCAAGTGTTGGATTATCTATAAAAATTGCAGTCACAGGGTATAATCACAATATGAAAACACTCAATACGACACAAGAGCCTAGAAAGATGGTGAATAATGTCCGAAAGGCTTTAGAAGTTAATTAGAGGCCTTCTGACGTTTTTCTCTTTAGCCCACGTTAGATCATGCGCCACGAGAGAACATCCATCACCTGCCTGTGACTCAGCTGATGTTTGAAGCCTCTGGTGCATCTGTTTTTGTTCGGATCCGGTGTCGCCTTTTTGGGCCTCGTTTCTATCTTTGTGATTTTGGGTTGAGCCCATTATGGCCCGCTTGTTTTTATTGGTTTTTTTTTTCTAAAAAAATAAACTATTAATATCCGGGGAGATCATGTTAGAGTTGATTAAATCTGATTTGAATCATTTTTTATCCATAAGAGATAAATTTCTTCTTACACTTGTCTTTGTGATGTATAAAATTCAACTTCGCGGACCAACTATGGATTATTTTTTTTTTTTGGTTTTCACTATCAGTATCTGAGTTTTTTCCCATTAATTTAGTTCGAGCACTGTGGGGTCTATTTTAGGGGTTGGTTCTTTTTAATTTTTTTTTAATATTTTTAATACTCAAATTTAAAATTTTTAATTAAAAAATAGAATGTCTAATCAGACGAAAAAATTATGTAACCATGGATTATCGCTTGTTTTCATTATTGTCTTGGCCTAAAAAAAGGGGTAATAGAAAACTGTGGGCTCCCTGTCCTAGATCCAAATTCTAACGAGGGCATCGTTAAGAATTGTTGCTTCGACAACAAAGAGAGATTAAATAAAGTTTGACTAGGCAATCAACCCAAAACTGCAGATCCCTCAACTTTATTTAACCCTGATATGATTGTCCAAATTAGGTTTAAAGATTACCAAAAAGGAAAAATCTTTCTCGTTTTAACAAAACTATTCAAATATAATCATTTCTCGGACGGAACTAATCAAATATAGTCATTTCTCTGCAATATTTAAATTTACAAAAGATGACATTTTTAATATCTCGTTTAGTTTTAGTCCCTTTCTACGTGGGGTTAAGCACTTAGATGGCATTGCCATGTCACTCACTTGACACTAAATAATTTTAATTATCGCATTAAGATCAAATAATTCCACTATAACTCTAGATTTCTTGGTCTATACACTCTCTACCTTCTTACTAGCCATCCACTGATCTGAGATCAACTGGAATTCAGATTGCAACTTCGATCTCTTTAAGCATAGCTTCTTGATTGCCAAAGCAAAAGGGTATTCTATTGCCGAAGTTTCTTGCTCAGATGCTAAGCTTTTTCACTACTCGAAAACAAACTGGGCTCTGATGAGCTAATCTTTGACAACATATCCTTGAGATCGTTCAAAAACTAAGGGTGATTGAACCAACTGTTAGGGTAACGAAAAGGGCAATGATCAGACCAACCCCTCGGCAACCCAAGTAGCTTATAAGATGGAAATTGCAAGCATTCTGTATTTGAAAAGGCCCTGTCAATCCTGCTCACAGAACCCCCTCCAAACCAAGTGTCTCACTAACGGGCGAGTGTCAAAGAAAGACTGAGCTACGAGTGTTAATATGACCCATATTTGAATCACCCTTCTTTTACAAGAACTACCCAACCTCCTAAAATTCCATGGCAACATCTTCACTAGAAAAGATTAAAAACCCAAAACAAGTTACTAATTAGAGAGAACTACAGATTTGCAGTCCAATCCTCTTCCTCCTAGCTGATTCTGCAGAACCTCCAAGTCATTGCCAAGGCCTATGTTCAAAGCATAGCCCACCTTTAATGTTTTTCCTTCTTGTTGGATATTACACCAAGCTGTTGACTCCTCAAAGTCATCTTCAGGGAGCATGATCCTACAATTTCCAACCAGTATAAGAGAACCATTCGGCTGTCACTGTCCTCTCCATCCGTGTCTCCAATGCTTCGGTGATCAGTTAGGATCTTCGCCTTTCTACGCCTAAAAACCATGGGATAATTTTTCTTTTTGGTGCGCTCAGAAGGCAAAACATTTTCCCTAGGAAAGAACAGATTCTACCCGAATTTAGCCATTAATTAGCAGAATCACGAGATACACACTACTATCTTTTTGAAAGTTTATCACTCAAACCAACCGAGATTAACTTGAAGAATCATAGAAGTGGGTTATAGATCTAACATAGAGTTAGAAGCCACACCGGCTTGTTTTGCTTAAAAATGTTGTTCAATATTAATACAACGATAGAAAATTTTAGTATTATGAAAAAACAAAGAGTTCGATTTAAATAAAATTTTATTATTTTATTTAATATACGTTTGATATTTTTTATTGTAGAATCTTATTTTGTTTTTGTTACATCCAGGGGAAAAATGCTAGTTCCGTCATTGCTCACACTGCTATTTTAAAAGGAAAAAAAAAAGACGACTTACAAATAATATAGGAGTGATTTTTTATACATTGTGCTACAACAAGGTGGTCAAGCATACTGAACCACTTAGAAGTACAATAAAGTCATTTTCTATACATTCTAAACTGCAAGCAAATATGTCCGTTTGGGGACCCATCTTCTTTACTACCTGTTTTTTGCATCCCAAGCAATAACCTTAAATAACTCTTAGGGTATCCTGCCAAGTCTGGTAGCAGAAGGTAGAGTCCCTTATGATTGCGTTTGGGTCTCAGTGTGCAACAATAGGTGCCCCCTGTACCACGCTATGGCCAATTTGTCATCTTGACCGGACCAGGGAACAATGAGCCCAGCCTGCAGTTTTTGTAGGCTTGGTGGCTTTGGGCGTGGACTTAACTGAGTGCAGCTCAGGTGGGCTATACTATAGGATATTCTTGTTTGGGCATGCGTCTATTCAGTAAATTTTTAATAAAATTATTTAAAATTTCATTATTATGTAATTTTTATGTTAATCTCCAATAAATCTCAATTAAGACTCGTTTAAACTTTCCAAAAAGGCCTAAGTGATGGATACAATAAATCCAGATTTTCTCTCCAAGTTCTGCAGGTTGAAGAGAAAATAGGGCTTGATTGAAAACATTGAAAAATGAACAAAAATTAAAAGTTCTTCACCTTTTTTATAGAATCTAACCAAATCTTACTAAATCTCAATTACCAGAAAACCACAAAGCAAAGGCACCAAACACTTGTCCGCAATTGAAATTCTTGGCTTTTGCAAATCATCTCAATTCTCTATATAAATCCATACCACATGGAAGAGCAAAATTCAAAACATAATCTACTTTGTGCAGAGATGTCGAAGTTCTCTACTTCTTCCAATTTCACTCTTGTGTTATTCATCTTAGGTTTGTTCTTTGAACAACATATTTTTTGTCGCATGTTTACGTTGATCTAATGTGTGATATAAACACTTAAGGACTAATATTAATGTTTTTTTTCTTTGTAGCTACTCTCATTTTGGTGCAAAATGCGGATGCTAAATGCAGCTATTTATCCACCATAACAGGAGGGTGCCCTGATAAGAGCAAGTGTTTAGACGCATGCAGGCCATGCTATGTGGGGATAGGACGTGTTACCGCATATTGCTATCAAAATACAGGGATCTATCCTGCTTGGGAATGTCGTTGTGACTTCTCAATGGGCGCACCTTGTCCTCCCCCTCCGGGTGCATTTCCCTGTCCAAAACCTTCTGCTGTTGTGGGTTACTCGAATCAAACCCAAGATCCTGTGTAAACTCCCCCTTTTATCCCCCCACCCCACCCTTTTCCTTTCTCAATAAAGAGCAATAGTCAATGAAGATATGGCTTCCAGTTTTCTATTCTCTTCTTACGGCAAGCTTCATTTTTTTTTTAATTTCGAACGAATAAATGTATTAAAATGTTTTTTTTTTTTAAAAAAAGTAAAAGAAGAAACACTCGATATGCACAACACAAGTCTCTCTCTAACCTCCCTTTTCTCTCTCTAGGAAGATAGTGATGTGTCAAGGTAGTGTCTATCTTTGCATCAAAACTATTATTTCTCATGCCTAACTAATCAAAATAATTAATTATTTTCTTAATCATTAGGAGATAAATCACTATTTTTCTGAGATACTACAAAAATTTTTTCTCTCAATTCCAAATACCCCGATAAAATAAATACATAATAAGCACCAAAAACTTTTATAATTGAAATCTTCAATATTTATCACTTATGCATCACCAACAAACTATTTTAAACCCCTAAATCTTTAATAGTAGTATTAAGGTATAACAACAACAATCAACTGAGTTTTAATTTTAAATTTTATAGTCGCCTATCTAAGAAACTAATATATGAGTGTGGAGAAAAAAAATAATATAAAATTAAATTTTAAAAACAATAATAAAGAAGATAAAACTAAAAAATAAAAATAATGAAAAAGAAGTAAAAAATAATAGTATTAAGGTATTTAAATTATATTAAAAGTGATACTTTTGGTATCGCAACTTAGTTTGAGTACCGTCAAAATTTGGTAGAGTCGAGCGTTTAGATCTCATTGTCATAATTTTAAAAAATAAATTGCTATACAATTATAAACAATTTTAAAATTTCTATAATTTTTTAGAAAAAATCATTAACCATAATTAACCAATCTTCACTTAATCACAAAAAGTAACGAAATAAAAGGGGATATGGTGGTGCAATTGTGCTAGGGTTCCTCAAATAAGAGAGAGTACCGAGGTATGGGTGAACTCTTTATATATATATATATATATATATATATATATAATATATGGATCATGAAAATACACATGTCGCAAAATACATATACCCATGAAGGATTGAATACTAAATCACGGAGAAAACATTTAAATAAAAGTTTTTTTTCATTTAAATATTTTTACAACAACGGTAAACTCTAGCATGAGAGGGATTGTACAAAAAATTGAACAATCAACAAAAAAAAAAAAAAAAAAAAAAACTAAGTTTTCACCTTTTTATTAAATTCAACTAAATCTCAGTAAATCTCAATCACCAAACTCCAAGTAAATGCACCAAACCATATTTGTCTATTATTTGTCTTTTCTAATCATAACATCTTTTGATAAAATAAATTCACACCCGTTTCAGCATTTGTGAGAATAAAAAAAATATGTAATCAAGAAAATCAATATAAAATTATAAAATAATAATAATAATAAAATTTACATGATTTGACCAACATGTCTACATTCACGATGGGAAAAGAAATATTTGATCTCATTATATAGGAGGAGGAGAGGTACAAAATATATAGATATAACATTGAGAACATTCCCTAGCACCTCAAGGAATTCATGAGGAACCCACCAAACCCTACAATGGAAACCTAAAAGGGGAACTCCCAAAATTCAATAAAGAATCCCACCAAATGGAATCTTCCAAAGAGAAGCAACTAAACTTCGGGGGTATATCATCTTTGGGTAGCCATTGAATTATAATTCAATTAATATCGTTCGTTTTTTTCATTAAGATTTTGAGTATCAAGCTTTCTCTATGTATCAAAAAAAAAAAAAAATCATCTTCCAATGTAGTAGTCCAAGAGCAGAAACAAAATAGACCTGATGAACATTATTAAAATTGTTAGAATTGAATCACCAAATTGATAAGAAAAATTCAAAATATCATCTACTTTGTTTAATTTAAATTTCCTATTTCTTTTCCTCTATTAATTCAAATTATGGTAATTTGAGTTACTTACATAAAAGATTTGTCAATGCAATCCAAATTGTTCAAAGAATAATTCATGGAGATCTTTTTTCTACATAATTGATATTAAAAATTAAAAATTCTGATTTAGTTGTGACTAGCTTTATTTTTTCAAAAGGAATGATGTCAACGGCAAATCTAATAATAAAACTCAAACCCTGACAATCTCTATTGTCCAATTCTACACTAAATCTCACTCACCACCACCAAATCCTACACATTGAAGAGAAAATAGGCTTTGAACAATGAACAAAAAGCATAAAGTCTTCACTTTTTTTTTTTTTTGGAAATTCAACAAAATCTTACTAAATCTCAGCTACCAAACAAGAAGTTGTTCATTGTTTGAATTTTTCCATATTTTTTAATTATTTGATCTCTCTATAAATCAGAGTTATTATTAAAACTCGAAACTGCTTTCTTAAACTTCTGGATGCACCCATGGCTTAATTATATCTAACCATACCAAATTCATACCACAAGATCAAAATTGAGAGCATCCCCTACTTTGGGTGGAGATGTCCAAGTTCTTTGCCTGTTCTTCCAACTTCACTCTTCTGCTATACTCCTTAGGTTTGCTCTTTAATTTGAACAACAACCTTTAATGGTATCCTTATGTTCTCCATGACGCATATGCTAAAATGCGTTTTCCTGCCAGCTAGTTTGTTATATGATTTCTTCTTTATAAAATTGGTTGATTTCTTCAAAATATTTAGTTTTAAAATTAAAAATTTTATTTTTAATCTTAAGAGTGCTTTTGAAAATGCATAAGGCAAAAGTTATTTTTCGTGGTAATTTAGGTAACAAAAAAAGAATTAAACCTAAGAAATTAGCACTAAAACAAATTTAGTGCTCAATTTTCAGTTTATCAGAAAGACCTCAAGGAAATATTCTAAGACCTTGAACCAAAAACAATATATATATATACATATATATATATATATATATATATATATTATATATGTATGTATGTATATGTATGTATGTATGTATATATATATATATGTATGTATGTATGTATGTATGTATGTATGTATGTATGTGTATGTGTATGTGTACCCATCAATGGACCGTCAGTCTAGTGGGTAAGGGTATTAAGTCTCTTAAACAATTCTCACATTTGATACTTGAAAATAGAAAAATCAAGTTGGAAGAGCTCTCTCTAAATTTGGTTTGATAATACTCGGATTAGTTGGAATATGAATTCGGGTACCGATTGTTTATATCACACACATATATATATACATGAGCGCGCGCACACACACACACCCATGTATATATGGTTGATATTAATTGATTGAATTGTTTTGGCAATGTGCAGCAACTCTAATTTTGGTGCAAAATGTGAATGCTGGTTGCAGCTATTTATCAACCTCAAGCGGAGGATGCCCAGATCTGAACGTGTGCTTGGAGACATGCAGACCTTGCTACTTAGGAATAGGGCAAATTAGGGCATATTGCTACAAGAATCCTGCATTGCCTTTTTATGAATGTAGGTGTGTATTCACAAAGGGTGCACCTTGTCCTCCCCCACCCGGTTCACCTAAATGTCCTAAACCTCCTGCGGTTTTGGCTCAGAACCAAATTCAAAGCCCTCAATGAAACACCCCCCCCAAAAAAAAAGGAAACTTTATTTCCTTTTCCCTTTACATCTACAATAAGGAAGAATGTCAAATGAATTTTAGTTTTTTTTCTTCTTCGATGCAGTGTTTTTATTACACCTCTTCGAATGAATAAATGAATAAATAAATTGGCAAACTTTGTCCTAATAATAAGGGTAGTGAAGCCTTTAATAAAGATAGAAAATGCAGCTTAGGCTTTGGGGATTGTGACTTCTGCCAACTTATGATGCAGGGCGTGGGAAATGGTTGCTTTTTCACAAGAAGAGAGATGTGATTAGTTTATGACTATTAACGCCAAATTGCAAGTGAAAACTTTTTTTTAACCAAGATATGCTTATCCTCCCTTGAACGTGCTAAGCTTAGGCGTACTCGCGCCATTACTCAACAACATGGAAGTCCCACGAAATCACCTGCCAAAGTTAACTTTGGACTAATTGGTTTGGGAGCACTATAGTTGCTGCATGGTATAAGCTATGATTATGGTCTTATGAGAAAGAGAGAGAGAGAGAGAGAAGGAGAACGCGAAATTGATGCAAAACACCGTTCATGTAAAACACCATCAACAATAGTTGGTCTCTTTGCGACTTATATTTATTTCTCCTTTTGTATATGTATTGTCTGTCATTTGGTTTAACAGAAACAAGGTGGTGTTTGAAGGAAATCATTTCCCTGGGTAGCAAAGGAAATTTATGCAAAACCTTTCTTTCAAGAGTGTCCCACTTCAAAACGAACCTCTCTAAAATGTTGGTGCACTATAAGAAAACACGTCATCAGTGATAACGGAAAATTACTGACGGAAAAAAATCTATCGGTAATAGTGATGGATTTGCGACAGATTAATATCAGACCGAATACCGAGAGATTAGCGATGGATTAATGACGAAAAAAGTATGTTTGAACATAATGCACATACAACAATGGGACTAGCAAATATGTGGACCTGCATAAGTCTTTAGTCGAATTCATTTTAAATAAATCGAATCCTTAATTATAAATGACAAGTGAAATGGAATAACTTAATCTACGTAAATTATAAGTGAAATAACTCCATTCAAATGAAGTTGATTATAAGTTAATTCATTCAAATTAAGGAACTTATTTTCATAAATATGGAAATATAATATTATAAATAAAATCAAATATTCTCAAACTAAATAATATATTTTCTGATATTCTCTTTTAAGCTCAATGTGTTATAATAAAAATTATTTGAATTTGAAAGATAATCTAAATAAAGAATTTAAAATTCTAAGGGTGTTTTTATAACTCTGGCCCTAACTTTGAAATCTGGCTCTAGGCTTTGGCTCAGCCTTTGGCTATTGACTTTGGCTCTTGGCTCTGGATCCAGGTCTGGCTCAAGCTTCGCGCTATGGCTCCTCGCTCTGGGCTCTCACTCAAGATCTTGCTTTTTTGAAAGCTCATGGGGGGTGCATGAATGACCCTTTTTGCAAAGGGGGGGGTTCTAATGCCATTTTAAAAGATAGTTTGAATATAATCTTGATATTATATTAAAAATATATGAATATGATTTTGATATTATGTTAGAGATATAGGAAGTAATATAACAATAATATGAATCATAATACTCTATTATCTGAATTAAAGTACAATTTATATAAAAAAAACTTATTTTTACAAATATAGAAATATAATATTACAAATAAGATTAAATATTTTTAAAATCAAATCAATTATTGATTTGATCTTGATATATAATATATTTCATAACAATTTAAATTTCATATTATTGAAAATGCTAACAACAATATTGTTCCCATTTTTTATTTATCTACCGCATAATTGAAAACATGTATAATAGCTAGCTGCTCGTCTATGATGTTGAGTCGAATAGCGCCAAGTTTCCGATGGATCCGATTAAGACAAAAATAATTTTTGTACTAAAAAATTGCAATCATCTAAAATTTTCATATTATTTATTTTTGTGTTTTTATGTCTTAATTTTTTAGTAAATACCCCAAAAATTTGGACAAAATTTTTAAAATTATGAAGAAAAGAATTTTTTAGTAAATTCCCTTCAAAAGTTTTCTATAATTATAATTTATAAATGATAAGAATTGAATTCTAATTCATTTAACATTCATTGACTCTCTGGATATTAATTCTTATATAATAAAATAACCTTGATGAAAAAATATATATAATTAGTAAGTCCAACCTGGGCATGGCAAAATTTCTGTATATATAGAAGAGCTAAGAACCCCTCAAACTCAACAAATCAAACATGGCCAAGTTCTTTGCTGCTTCTAGGTTCAACTTTCTCCTGCTTCTCATTTCACTCACAACAGGTTTGTTCCTTGGACTCTTATTTTGTTTTTTGTTTTTACTTTTCTAATTAAACACAATAGATTGTCATATTAGTTATACATATACGTAGTTATTGGATATTAATGGTTTATATAAAAAAAATATATTAGTCGTACATCGATATTTTGCTCTGTGCACATGAAAGGCTTCTTCTACCTGAAAGACGAATACATTTAATGTCAAAATTTGTTCGGATAATAATTATTTTACACATGTAGGTATAATTTTTTTTTTCATGATTTTATCAAAAAATTTATGTTTACATGAAAAATTTATTCTTCATAATTAAAAATTTTATATTACTCATTCCCGGTTTTCATGTCTGATGCATGAAAACTTCTCAACACTAATATTTCTCAATTTTCAAAATGTCTTAATAGATTAATTTAATTAATATTTATATAAATATGTTTATATTTTTATATTTAGTGAATTATTTACTTATTTAATTATAATTTTTATTTTTATGTTATTTTTCTTATGTTTAACAATTACGTGATTGATTATTTTAGATTTTTATTATAAAATATTACTATTCTATTATTTTCATAAAATATTTAATATTTACATATTTCCATACATTTTCATTTTATTATTCTGATAAAATACTGTTTCTGTGTTTTATTTTGCATCTATTTTTATTTTCAATTTTCATTTCGTGTAACTTAGCTTTTCATTAGTTCCCTCAATAAATCCAAAATTTTCTCACCAAATTCTACACATTGAGCAACAAACAAAAATAGAATTTCATATCTTTTTATCATATCTAACCAAATCTCATTGAATCTCAATCGCCAAACTCGAACTAAAGACATCAAATGCTTGTCCATTTTTTGGAATCTCTATATTTTCTATTCACGTCATCTCTACATAAACTCGTACCACATTGAAGAACAAATTTGAAAACATCCTCTATTTTGTGTGAAAACATCCTCTATTATCATATTAGAATTTGTATATATTATTTGTAATTCGTGACTAATACTTGAATTATATTTTTCCTTTGTAGCAGCTCTCGTTTTGGTGCAAAATGTGGATGCCGAATGCAGCTACTTATCAATCATTGGAGGAGGATGCCCCGATGAGAGCAAGTGTGCAGAGACATGCTGGCCATGCGACCGGGGCATAGGAACTGTTACCGCATATTGCTATCTAAATTCAGGGATCTATCCTGCTTGGGAATGTCGCTGTGACTTCTCGGATGGTGCACCTTGTCCTCCCCCTCCGGGTCCAGTTCCCTGTCCCAAACCCAATTGACGCTAATAAATCAAACCCAAGTTCCTATGTAAACTCTCCCCTTTTTACCCCCTTTCCTTTCACAATAAAGTGCTATAAGCAATTAAGATATGCACATTCTAGTTCTTTATTCTTTTCTTCAATGCTGGTTTCTAGTCTCAAACAGCCCCTTTTTTTGAATAAACGAATATGTGACGTGAATGGAACTTAAAGGAAAAAGAAAATGAGAAAAAGACTAAACTGTGGTGTTGGATTGACCTAGAATGCTCAAGTGTTGGATTATCTATAAAAATTGCAGTCACAGGGTATAATCACAATATGAAAACACTCAATACGACACAAGAGCCTAGAAAGATGGTGAATAATGTCCGAAAGGCTTTAGAAGTTAATTAGAGGCCTTCTGACGTTTTTCTCTTTAGCCCACGTTAGATCATGCGCCACGAGAGAACATCCATCACCTGCCTGTGACTCAGCTGATGTTTGAAGCCTCTGGTGCATCTGTTTTTGTTCGGATCCGGTGTCGCCTTTTTGGGCCTCGTTTCTATCTTTGTGATTTTGGGTTGAGCCCATTATGGCCCGCTTGTTTTTATTGGTTTTTTTTTTCTAAAAAAATAAACTATTAATATCCGGGGAGATCATGTTAGAGTTGATTAAATCTGATTTGAATCATTTTTTATCCATAAGAGATAAATTTCTTCTTACACTTGTCTTTGTGATGTATAAAATTCAACTTCGCGGACCAACTATGGATTATTTTTTTTTTTTGGTTTTCACTATCAGTATCTGAGTTTTTTCCCATTAATTTAGTTCGAGCACTGTGGGGTCTATTTTAGGGGTTGGTTCTTTTTAATTTTTTTTTAATATTTTTAATACTCAAATTTAAAATTTTTAATTAAAAAATAGAATGTCTAATCAGACGAAAAAATTATGTAACCATGGATTATCGCTTGTTTTCATTATTGTCTTGGCCTAAAAAAAGGGGTAATAGAAAACTGTGGGCTCCCTGTCCTAGATCCAAATTCTAACGAGGGCATCGTTAAGAATTGTTGCTTCGACAACAAAGAGAGATTAAATAAAGTTTGACTAGGCAATCAACCCAAAACTGCAGATCCCTCAACTTTATTTAACCCTGATATGATTGTCCAAATTAGGTTTAAAGATTACCAAAAAGGAAAAATCTTTCTCGTTTTAACAAAACTATTCAAATATAATCATTTCTCGGACGGAACTAATCAAATATAGTCATTTCTCTGCAATATTTAAATTTACAAAAGATGACATTTTTAATATCTCGTTTAGTTTTAGTCCCTTTCTACGTGGGGTTAAGCACTTAGATGGCATTGCCATGTCACTCACTTGACACTAAATAATTTTAATTATCGCATTAAGATCAAATAATTCCACTATAACTCTAGATTTCTTGGTCTATACACTCTCTACCTTCTTACTAGCCATCCACTGATCTGAGATCAACTGGAATTCAGATTGCAACTTCGATCTCTTTAAGCATAGCTTCTTGATTGCCAAAGCAAAAGGGTATTCTATTGCCGAAGTTTCTTGCTCAGATGCTAAGCTTTTTCACTACTCGAAAACAAACTGGGCTCTGATGAGCTAATCTTTGACAACATATCCTTGAGATCGTTCAAAAACTAAGGGTGATTGAACCAACTGTTAGGGTAACGAAAAGGGCAATGATCAGACCAACCCCTCGGCAACCCAAGTAGCTTATAAGATGGAAATTGCAAGCATTCTGTATTTGAAAAGGCCCTGTCAATCCTGCTCACAGAACCCCCTCCAAACCAAGTGTCTCACTAACGGGCGAGTGTCAAAGAAAGACTGAGCTACGAGTGTTAATATGACCCATATTTGAATCACCCTTCTTTTACAAGAACTACCCAACCTCCTAAAATTCCATGGCAACATCTTCACTAGAAAAGATTAAAAACCCAAAACAAGTTACTAATTAGAGAGAACTACAGATTTGCAGTCCAATCCTCTTCCTCCTAGCTGATTCTGCAGAACCTCCAAGTCATTGCCAAGGCCTATGTTCAAAGCATAGCCCACCTTTAATGTTTTTCCTTCTTGTTGGATATTACACCAAGCTGTTGACTCCTCAAAGTCATCTTCAGGGAGCATGATCCTACAATTTCCAACCAGTATAAGAGAACCATTCGGCTGTCACTGTCCTCTCCATCCGTGTCTCCAATGCTTCGGTGATCAGTTAGGATCTTCGCCTTTCTACGCCTAAAAACCATGGGATAATTTTTCTTTTTGGTGCGCTCAGAAGGCAAAACATTTTCCCTAGGAAAGAACAGATTCTACCCGAATTTAGCCATTAATTAGCAGAATCACGAGATACACACTACTATCTTTTTGAAAGTTTATCACTCAAACCAACCGAGATTAACTTGAAGAATCATAGAAGTGGGTTATAGATCTAACATAGAGTTAGAAGCCACACCGGCTTGTTTTGCTTAAAAATGTTGTTCAATATTAATACAACGATAGAAAATTTTAGTATTATGAAAAAACAAAGAGTTCGATTTAAATAAAATTTTATTATTTTATTTAATATACGTTTGATATTTTTTATTGTAGAATCTTATTTTGTTTTTGTTACATCCAGGGGAAAAATGCTAGTTCCGTCATTGCTCACACTGCTATTTTAAAAGGAAAAAAAAAAGACGACTTACAAATAATATAGGAGTGATTTTTTATACATTGTGCTACAACAAGGTGGTCAAGCATACTGAACCACTTAGAAGTACAATAAAGTCATTTTCTATACATTCTAAACTGCAAGCAAATATGTCCGTTTGGGGACCCATCTTCTTTACTACCTGTTTTTTGCATCCCAAGCAATAACCTTAAATAACTCTTAGGGTATCCTGCCAAGTCTGGTAGCAGAAGGTAGAGTCCCTTATGATTGCGTTTGGGTCTCCGTGTGCAACAATAGGTGCCCCCTGTACCACGCTATGGCCAATTTGTCATCTTGACCGGACCAGGGAACAATGAGCCCAGCCTGCAGTTTTTGTAGGCTTGGTGGCTTTGGGCGTGGACTTAACTGAGTGCAGCTCAGGTGGGCTATACTATAGGATATTCTTGTTTGGGCATGCGTCTATTCAGTAAATTTTTAATAAAATTATTTAAAATTTCATTATTATGTAATTTTTATGTTAATCTCCAATAAATCTCAATTAAGACTCGTTTAAACTTTCCAAAAAGGCCTAAGTGATGGATACAATAAATCCAGATTTTCTCTCCAAGTTCTGCAGGTTGAAGAGAAAATAGGGCTTGATTGAAAACATTGAAAAATGAACAAAAATTAAAAGTTCTTCACCTTTTTTATAGAATCTAACCAAATCTTACTAAATCTCAATTACCAGAAAACCACAAAGCAAAGGCACCAAACACTTGTCCGCAATTGAAATTCTTGGCTTTTGCAAATCATCTCAATTCTCTATATAAATCCATACCACATGGAAGAGCAAAATTCAAAACATAATCTACTTTGTGCAGAGATGTCGAAGTTCTCTACTTCTTCCAATTTCACTCTTGTGTTATTCATCTTAGGTTTGTTCTTTGAACAACATATTTTTTGTCGCATGTTTACGTTGATCTAATGTGTGATATAAACACTTAAGGACTAATATTAATGTTTTTTTTCTTTGTAGCTACTCTCATTTTGGTGCAAAATGCGGATGCTAAATGCAGCTATTTATCCACCATAACAGGAGGGTGCCCTGATAAGAGCAAGTGTTTAGACGCATGCAGGCCATGCTATGTGGGGATAGGACGTGTTACCGCATATTGCTATCAAAATACAGGGATCTATCCTGCTTGGGAATGTCGTTGTGACTTCTCAATGGGCGCACCTTGTCCTCCCCCTCCGGGTGCATTTCCCTGTCCAAAACCTTCTGCTGTTGTGGGTTACTCGAATCAAACCCAAGATCCTGTGTAAACTCCCCCTTTTATCCCCCCACCCCACCCTTTTCCTTTCTCAATAAAGAGCAATAGTCAATGAAGATATGGCTTCCAGTTTTCTATTCTCTTCTTACGGCAAGCTTCATTTTTTTTTTTAATTTCGAACGAATAAATGTATTAAAATGTTTTTTTTTTTTAAAAAAAGTAAAAGAAGAAACACTCGATATGCACAACACAAGTCTCTCTCTAACCTCCCTTTTCTCTCTCTAGGAAGATAGTGATGTGTCAAGGTAGTGTCTATCTTTGCATCAAAACTATTATTTCTCATGCCTAACTAATCAAAATAATTAATTATTTTCTTAATCATTAGGAGATAAATCACTATTTTTCTGAGATACTACAAAAATTTTTCTCTCAATTCCAAATACCCCGATAAAATAAATACATAATAAGCACCAAAAACTTTTATAATTGAAATCTTCAATATTTATCACTTATGCATCACCAACAAACTATTTTAAACCCCTAAATCTTTAATAGTAGTATTAAGGTATAACAACAACAATCAACTGAGTTTTAATTTTAAATTTTATAGTCGCCTATCTAAGAAACTAATATATGAGTGTGGAGAAAAAAAATAATATAAAATTAAATTTTAAAAACAATAATAAAGAAGATAAAACTAAAAAATAAAAATAATGAAAAAGAAGTAAAAAATAATAGTATTAAGGTATTTAAATTATATTAAAAGTGATACTTTTGGTATCGCAACTTAGTTTGAGTACCGTCAAAATTTGGTAGAGTCGAGCGTTTAGATCTCATTGTCATAATTTTAAAAAATAAATTGCTATACAATTATAAACAATTTTAAAATTTCTATAATTTTTTAGAAAAAATCATTAACCATAATTAACCAATCTTCACTTAATCACAAAAAGTAACGAAATAAAAGGGGATATGGTGGTGCAATTGTGCTAGGGTTCCTCAAATAAGAGAGAGTACCGAGGTATGGGTGAACTCTTTATATATATATATATATATATATATATATATAATATATGGATCATGAAAATACACATGTCGCAAAATACATATACCCATGAAGGATTGAATACTAAATCACGGAGAAAACATTTAAATAAAAGTTTTTTTTCATTTAAATATTTTTACAACAACGGTAAACTCTAGCATGAGAGGGATTGTACAAAAAATTGAACAATCAACAAAAAAAAAAAAAAAAAAAAAAAAACTAAGTTTTCACCTTTTTATTAAATTCAACTAAATCTCAGTAAATCTCAATCACCAAACTCCAAGTAAATGCACCAAACCATATTTGTCTATTATTTGTCTTTTCTAATCATAACATCTTTTGATAAAATAAATTCACACCCGTTTCAGCATTTGTGAGAATAAAAAAAATATGTAATCAAGAAAATCAATATAAAATTATAAAATAATAATAATAATAAAATTTACATGATTTGACCAACATGTCTACATTCACGATGGGAAAAGAAATATTTGATCTCATTATATAGGAGGAGGAGAGGTACAAAATATATAGATATAACATTGAGAACATTCCCTAGCACCTCAAGGAATTCATGAGGAACCCACCAAACCCTACAATGGAAACCTAAAAGGGGAACTCCCAAAATTCAATAAAGAATCCCACCAAATGGAATCTTCCAAAGAGAAGCAACTAAACTTCGGGGGTATATCATCTTTGGGTAGCCATTGAATTATAATTCAATTAATATCGTTCGTTTTTTTCATTAAGATTTTGAGTATCAAGCTTTCTCTATGTATCAAAAAAAAAAAAAAAAATCATCTTCCAATGTAGTAGTCCAAGAGCAGAAACAAAATAGACCTGATGAACATTATTAAAATTGTTAGAATTGAATCACCAAATTGATAAGAAAAATTCAAAATATCATCTACTTTGTTTAATTTAAATTTCCTATTTCTTTTCCTCTATTAATTCAAATTATGGTAATTTGAGTTACTTACATAAAAGATTTGTCAATGCAATCCAAATTGTTCAAAGAATAATTCATGGAGATCTTTTTTCTACATAATTGATATTAAAAATTAAAAATTCTGATTTAGTTGTGACTAGCTTTATTTTTTCAAAAGGAATGATGTCAACGGCAAATCTAATAATAAAACTCAAACCCTGACAATCTCTATTGTCCAATTCTACACTAAATCTCACTCACCACCACCAAATCCTACACATTGAAGAGAAAATAGGCTTTGAACAATGAACAAAAAGCATAAAGTCTTCACTTTTTTTTTTTTTTTGGAAATTCAACAAAATCTTACTAAATCTCAGCTACCAAACAAGAAGTTGTTCATTGTTTGAATTTTTCCATATTTTTTAATTATTTGATCTCTCTATAAATCAGAGTTATTATTAAAACTCGAAACTGCTTTCTTAAACTTCTGGATGCACCCATGGCTTAATTATATCTAACCATACCAAATTCATACCACAAGATCAAAATTGAGAGCATCCCCTACTTTGGGTGGAGATGTCCAAGTTCTTTGCCTGTTCTTCCAACTTCACTCTTCTGCTATACTCCTTAGGTTTGCTCTTTAATTTGAACAACAACCTTTAATGGTATCCTTATGTTCTCCATGACGCATATGCTAAAATGCGTTTTCCTGCCAGCTAGTTTGTTATATGATTTCTTCTTTATAAAATTGGTTGATTTCTTCAAAATATTTAGTTTTAAAATTAAAAATTTTATTTTTAATCTTAAGAGTGCTTTTGAAAATGCATAAGGCAAAAGTTATTTTTCGTGGTAATTTAGGTAACAAAAAAAGAATTAAACCTAAGAAATTAGCACTAAAACAAATTTAGTGCTCAATTTTCAGTTTATCAGAAAGACCTCAAGGAAATATTCTAAGACCTTGAACCAAAAACAATATATATATATATACATATATATATATATATATATATATATATTATATATGTATGTATGTATATGTATGTATGTATGTATATATATATATATGTATGTATGTATGTATGTATGTATGTATGTATGTATGTATGTATGTATGTATGTGTATGTGTATGTGTACCCATCAATGGACCGTCAGTCTAGTGGGTAAGGGTATTAAGTCTCTTAAACAATTCTCACATTTGATACTTGAAAATAGAAAAATCAAGTTAGAAGAGCTCTCTCTAAATTTGGTTTGATAATACTCGGATTAGTTGGAATATGAATTCGGGTACCGATTGTTTATATCACACACATATATATATACATGAGCGCGCGCACACACACACACCCATGTATATATGGTTGATATTAATTGATTGAATTGTTTTGGCAATGTGCAGCAACTCTAATTTCGGTGCAAAATGTGAATGCTGGTTGCAGCTATTTATCAACCTCAAGCGGAGGATGCCCAGATCTGAACGTGTGCTTGGAGACATGCAGACCTTGCTACTTAGGAATAGGGCAAATTAGGGCATATTGCTACAAGAATCCTGCATTGCCTTTTTATGAATGTAGGTGTGTATTCACAAAGGGTGCACCTTGTCCTCCCCCACCCGGTTCACCTAAATGTCCTAAACCTCCTGCGGTTTTGGCTCAGAACCAAATTCAAAGCCCTCAATGAAACACCCCCCCCAAAAAAAAAGGAAACTTTATTTCCTTTTCCCTTTACATCTACAATAAGGAAGAATGTCAAATGAATTTTAGTTTTTTTTCTTCTTCGATGCAGTGTTTTTATTACACCTCTTCGAATGAATAAATGAATAAATAAATTGGCAAACTTTGTCCTAATAATAAGGGTAGTGAAGCCTTTAATAAAGATAGAAAATGCAGCTTAGGCTTTGGGGATTGTGACTTCTGCCAACTTATGATGCAGGGCGTGGGAAATGGTTGCTTTTTCACAAGAAGAGAGATGTGATTAGTTTATGACTATTAACGCCAAATTGCAAGTGAAAACTTTTTTTTAACCAAGATATGCTTATCCTCCCTTGAACGTGCTAAGCTTAGGCGTACTCGCGCCATTACTCAACAACATGGAAGTCCCACGAAATCACCTGCCAAAGTTAACTTTGGACTAATTGGTTTGGGAGCACTATAGTTGCTGCATGGTATAAGCTATGATTATGGTCTTATGAGAAAGAGAGAGAGAGAGAGAGAAGGAGAACGCGAAATTGATGCAAAACACCGTTCATGTAAAACACCATCAACAATAGTTGGTCTCTTTGCGACTTATATTTATTTCTCCTTTTGTATATGTATTGTCTGTCATTTGGTTTAACAGAAACAAGGTGGTGTTTGAAGGAAATCATTTCCCTGGGTAGCAAAGGAAATTTATGCAAAACCTTTCTTTCAAGAGTGTCCCACTTCAAAACGAACCTCTCTAAAATGTTGGTACACTATAAGAAAACACGTCATCAGTGATAACGGAAAATTACTGACGGAAAAAAATCTATCGGTAATAGTGATGGATTTGCGACAGATTAATATCAGACCGAATACCGAGAGATTAGCGATGGATTAATGACGAAAATATTTTTGTCGCTAATCCGTTGCTGTAGTGGTCCACACACTACTAGAAAACACGGATTCAGTGACGAAAATTACCTACGAAAAAAATCCATCGGTAATGGCTATGTAATTGCGACAGATTAACGATGAGGGGTTACTAGAAGATCAGAGACAGATTAGCGATAGATTTTTTCCATCGCAAAAAATCCGTCGTTAATCTATCGATAAAAATATTCAAAGGTAAAAAATTTTTAAAAAAAGGAACTATCAACGATAGATTTTTCTGTCACAAAAAATCCATCGTTAATCCGTTGGTAAAAATATTCAAAGGTAAAAAAATTAAAAAAAAAAGAATTATTAGGACAGATTAGCGACGGATTTTTCCGATACAAAAAATCTATTGCTAATCCGTCGGTAATAATATTCAAAGGTAAAAAAAATAAAAAAAAAGGAACTATCAGCGTCGAAAAATTTCCGTCGCTAATCCATCGCTGATAATTCCTTATTTATTTTTATTTATTTTGTAGAAAAATAATATTATTTTATTATTTTTTAACCAAAAAATTTATTATTTTATTATTTTATATTAAATTATCATTTTATATTTTTTTTATTATTATTAAATTTTATAAGATAAAGATAATAAATAAAAAAAAGAATTGGGTAAGGTAGCACAATATGGAGTTATGTTGTTGTTAACATTTTATTTGTTCCGGGGTTTGAACAGCGGCGGAGGCAATGTGGAGCAATTTTCACACATTAATGGAAGTGAGCGGGCGGGCTGGTTGCCGCGTGTGTGCGGGTGGGCAGGCGCATGCGGTCGGGTTTAGAGGAGCTGAGGTGCACATCGGGCGGGCGGACAGCTGCGTGGTACGGGTGGCCGGTGCGTGGTTCAGTGTTTGAGAATTCAAAAATCAGCAATGGATTGAGACTCCGTCAATGATTTTTTTTTTCATTTTTTATCAACGACAGATAATATTCCATTGTTGATATTTAGTGGGGTGCCTTTCAGTGACGGATTTAACAACAGAAAAAATCGATACTGATACCCTTCAACGACGGATTTTTTACTTTCAGTGATGGATTTTTCCGTTGTTGATGACGTATTTTATAGTAGTGACAGTAAAAACAAAAATATGTAAACGTATCAGCGACGGATTACCGATAAAATTTTTAGCGGTGAAAAATTTCTGTCGCTTATCAATCGGTATAGTAGTGAACAATAAAAATATATATATATATATATATATATATATATAGCTATCAGTGACGGATTAACGACAGAAAAATTAGTGACAGATTATCAACGGAAATTTTAGAAATGGATTACCGACGGATTAGTGACGGATTTTTTTTTTAATTTTTTTAATTTTTTTAATTTTTAAATTTTTTAAATTTTTAATTTTTAAATTTTAAATTTTAAATTTTTATTTAATAATTTTTTTTCCTTTTCTTTTTATTTTATTTTGTGAAAAAATAATATTATTTTATTTTTTAAAATTTTGTAATATTTTATTTTAAATTATTATTTTATAATAAAATATCATTTTATTATTTCCTTTTTGTAATATTTTATTATTACTATTTTATTATAAAATATCATTTTAAATTATTTTATTATTATTAAAAAGAGTGAGATGTAGATAACAAATAAAAAAAAAGAATAAGATAAAAGAATTTAATGTGGTGCGGTGGTTGTGGTGTTCTTATAGTTTTTGTTTGTGCATGTTCGAAACTCAACGGACGTAACGGAGGAATTTTATGCATAATAAAGCAAGTCAGCACACGGGTGGGCCAGGCGAGCAGGTGCCACGTGGTGGAGCGTGTGGAGCCGCGTGCATTCGCTTGAGAGCTAAAAAATCAGCGAACCATTGCTCTTTTTTTTTCATGTTTTTTTTTCAGCAACGGATTTTTTTTTTGTCGTTGATCTGTCGCTGATATTTAGCGAGGTGTAAATTAGCGACAGATTTAACGACGGAAAAAATCTGTCGTTGATACCCTTCAATAACGGATTTCTTGGTTTTAGTGATGGATTTTTTATCGCTAATAACGTGTTTTTTAGTAGTGGTATGCCCTCGATACCGTGGGTGATCATGATCCCCCAAGAAACCCAGTGCCGAAAGGAGCAGGTAGAGAAATTGAAGAAGTGGAGAGCCAACTCTTTAATAAATCCACAGTACTCAAACTGAATTAATTGAGTAAAATAAGGATACGATCGGTGAAAATATATATAAAAAAAAAGGAGCAGGTGGTGTTATAAGAGATCATAAGGAACCTGAGTGTGGTGGGCTTCAATTGTAATTTGGGTTGGACTTCATCTGTTCAAGTGGAAATTTGTGCCCTTTTGTGTTGAAAGAGACTCGCAAGACTAAATTTATTCTGTGATCAACCGTATAAGATTAAAGGGGCATGTTTTGGAGGGTGAGAGATGGGCAGAATATAAGATTTTGGCTGGATCGTTGGGTGGGAAATGTTTGCCTCAAGGAGTGTGTGGCGGATCATCAGCGCATAGAGGACCTGGAGATAAAAGTCAGTAAGTTCTCTAAAGGGTGGAGTTTGAAAGTGGAAGTCCTGAATGAGTTACCTCCCCACGTTAAGGTTGAGGAGATTAAAAGCATTTTGGTTCTTAGGAATGGGAGAGTGTCGGACTCCGCCTGGAGGGGAACTAGTGATGGTGTTTTCTCTGTTGCTTCAGCGTATAAGCTCCTAATGAAAGAGATTAATCCCAGTCAGGACAGGCATGAGACTATAGATTGGAGTTGGATCTGGAAGGCTGAGTGTGCTAAAAGAATGAGAACTTTCATTTGGTTAGCTTGTTCTGACAAGCTGATGACTAATATGGAGAGAAAAAAGAGGTTGTTCTGTGAAGCTCCAACATGTCCAGTCTGCAACAATGCTGAGGAGACAGCCGTGAATGCCTTGAGGGACTGCAGTAAAGCTTCTCAGACATGGAATCTGGACTTCTAGATTATTCACAATCACTCCAAGTGGTTGAAGGCTGGTCTTAACAAGCAGGACAGGTTTCCTAATGTCTGGACTAATATAGTGTTCATGAACACCATCTAGATTGTCTGGAAGGAGAGAAATAAGGAGGTGTTTCAAGGATCTTCTCAACCTCCTAAGATTCAAGCCTATACAGCTCTGCGTTTGTCGAGAGAAGTTGGGTTGGTTTGGGCAGAAAAAGCTAAAGATAGGAATATTGAAGTTAAGAAGATCAAATGGACGCCTCCGCCGGTTGGGAAGATCAAGCTTAATACCGATGGGCCAATCTCTAAAGTGTCAAACCAGGCTAGTGCCGGGGGGGCTCCTTAGGGACAGTTTCAGGAAGTGGGTGGCAGGGTTTGTAATCAACATTGGGAAGGCCCAGGTTCTGGATGCTTAGCTCTGGGGATTGAGAGAGGGCCTTATAGCCAAAGAGGAGAGGCTTCAATCAGTTGGAGGTGGAAATCGATTCCGCCATCCTGAACAATATGCTCAAGCAGCTTCCTGAGACCGATCATCCTTTTCACCCCATCCTTTTGGAGTGCAAGGAAATTTTAAAGTCCCTCGAGTTCAGCTCCCTTAACCATATCCTTAGAGAAGCTAATTGTTGTGCGGACCGTATGACGTTCTTGGGGCAGGCTAGTGAGGTTGGTATGTCTGAACTTAATGACCCTCCTTCTCAATTCTGCAGCTCATTCAGGAGGACAAAATGGGGATAGAGAGACCTAGGGGCAGGGCTTCTTCCAAGAAGTTGTAGTGTTCCTTTTTTGGTGCTCTCTGGTCTTCTGTTTTTCTGGGTGTTTTCTGCTGTCTTGCTTCCTTACGTTTCTGCTGCTGTGTGCTTCCTTTCTTCGTCTTGTACCCAAAAAAAAAATGTTAAATGAAATTACTAAAAAATGAACCTGTTTCTTTTAAAGATGTTAATCATACGGAGGCATGGCTGCTTTGCCTAAATCAGTATTTTACATTTATGACAGGTAGATCATTTAATGATGGACACAGGGGTAGTTACGCACTTGCACCATATTTCCCTTTATGGTTCTCGGATTAAGAAAAACAAAAAAGGAAAAAAGAGATATGAGAAGCGTGAAAGAAAATAAAAACAAAATCAATTCTCCCTTTTAACCTCGGCCCAACACCATTGTTCTTTTTTCCATGTGTGTCTACTATAAACCGATATCCAGATTATCTTGACTAATCCGGTTTAAATATTGTGAAATTCATTTTAGGAGTTAACTGTTTCGGCGTTTATTTTTTATTTTTAAAATTCAAACTCGAGATTTTGATTAAACCAATTTGGTATCGGATCACCGGATGGACATTTGTGCCTATTTTCATGAGTGTCCAAACCCAAGCACAGCCCAATCATCGGCATCATTGTTGGGCCTAAACCCTTTTAAAACTGGGCCTATGGGCCTGGGGTCTACCCCTAATGGGAGGTGTTTCTTATCAAGTAAATACTCTTCTACCAAAAAAAAAAAAAAATCAAGCAAATACTCTAATTTAATAAAAAAAGAAAAATGGTATTCTTGAAATGCTAGAAACAAACAAGCCCTAAAAAACTCAGCGACATTCATTTTCGGTGGATCAAACACACAAAGATCAAAACCCCAAAACCTCTCTCACACTCCAATCTAAACCCCTCGGATTTCAACATCTGAACTGAAAATCAAAGAAGAATGGAGTGCGTGTTTGGACTAGTCGGAAATGGGTTCGCGGTGGTCGTCGCCGACGCTTCTGCAGTCCACAGCATCTTAGTCCACAAGCCCAACGAGGACAAGATCCTCCTTCTTGACTCTCACAAGCTCATGGGTGCTAGCGGTGAACCTGGTGACAGGTCTCTCTCTCTCTCGGGTTTCCTTTCCTTTAGGGCTATTGAGACCCTAATTTTGTTGGGTTTGAATTTTTAGGGTTCAATTTACGGAGTATATACAGAAGAATGTGTCGTTGTATCAGTTCAGGAATGGGATTCCATTGACGACTGCGGCGGCTGCCAACTTTACTCGCGGTGAGCTCGCTTCGGCGTTGAGGAAGGTATGATTTATTTATTTATTTCTTTATTTATTTTTGATTTAGGGTTTTGAAAGGTTTACTTCTAGTTCATAGAGAGATGAGGAATTAGGGTTTGTATTTTATGTTTCACCCTGTGGATATAGTATAAATTTTGTTTTAAAATGTTTGGGGATGACTTAGGATGGTATTTTTAATGCTACATAGGTGTTTTTGTGGTTGGATGACTTGTGTTCCTGTTAGGGTTTTGGGAGAACCTCATTCTAAAGAGATATTTCTGGGAAATGAATTTTGTAATAATGCAATATGAGTGACGGGCATTGTTGGACATGTACGGAAATAACCCAAAAAAAAAATTAAATAACCTAAAGGAGAAATTAATTCCAGAAATAACCTACAATTGTCGCCGCGATGGAGTCGTTCACTTTTTGGTACATCTTGTCCATCTGACTTAATCGTTTCTTCATCGTTTTGATCATTGTTGCTAAACCTACATCTAATATACTCAGTTTTCGATTTACTCAATCTAAACTCTCGGCATTCCGGTGTATCCCTCCATAACTCTAATTTAGCATTAATACATTCTTTAGTTTTATCAACCAACACCATATCATCTGTAAAAAGCATATACCATGGTATTTTATCTTGAATGTTTTTTGTGATTTCGTCTATCACTATTGCAAAAAGGATGGGATTTAATATCGAACCTTGATAGAGCCAATGTTAATGGGAAATTATTGCTCATACCCTCGCAGGTTCTTACATTGGTTACAGTTTCATCATATATATCTTTAATGAGATTAATGTATCTCAAGGAGATTCCTTTCTTCATCAGCGCCCATCACAATATGTTTCTAGGAATTCTATCATATGTTTTTTCTAGGTCAATGAATGCCATTTGTAGGTTTCTCTTATGTGCTCTATATGTCTCTCTTATGAAGCATATAACAATAATCGTCAAATGTCAATCTTTAAAAATCTTGGCCATGGATAAAGAGATGCACATTTTCATCTTCCACTGGTGCAATGTGGAGTCAAGAAATAACCTTGCTATCCCAATCTCCAGTAAGAGCCAAAAGGTCCAAACAGCTGTCTTCTATGGGCCCGCTTGGCATGATTCAGTGACTATGCTAAAAGGAAGTAGAAAAACTATATTCTATCTTGGCTTTCAAGTAATTCTGAATTCCCATCTCCCCTTCATAATGGCCTTTGAAGCCCATTCTGTGTGCAGCCATCTTTTGCTCTTCCAAGGTGATTTACCCTACTTTTGACACATGACCTTTCTCCCCCCAATCTCTACATGCAGTTTCATTGGTAAAGCTTAATTAAGATCCCTTAAATATTTAACCTCTGACCATCCATCTGTGATAGGTCACTCTATTGCATACGATAAATGCAATTGCTACATTTTTGGGATGAATCCTCTTCCATTGTTGGCAATGGTCTGATTTTTGTGGTTGTTTTATGGGTAAGATCTTTGGTAAATTCAGCGGTTATTTGTTTCATTGGCATGTGGTAGTATGTTTGATGTGTTCTATAAAGCCTTATGCGGTTGTCGTTGTGGGAGTCCAGGTGTTGTCTGTCTGATTGATGTGTTATTCCCAAATTCTTTTAGGCTATGTTTGGGGCTTCTGCTCTCTCATGTTGTTTTTGTTGGACTGTGTCGTGTAGTTTTAGCTCTTATCTGGCTTGGTTATGGCCTTTTTTTTTGCTTGGGGGGTTGTTTCGGCTTTGTTGAGAGAGTGTACTTATATCTCTGTCCGGCTAGGTTGTTCCTTTTGTTGGTTTTTTGGTTCCTTATTTAATTAAATATTTGCTTCAAAAAAAAATCCTATTTACTTAGATGAAATTTAAAGTCCTAGTGCAAAAGAGTGACAAGAAATAGAATCGAACTTTAGAAAGAGTGCTTATAATGATGTCAGGTTTTTGGAATTGATTATGATCATACAGGGCTCTCAAGAGTGCTGTTAATGTCTTCCATTGTGCAATTATAGGCCCATCTCATTCTTGTCTTTCTGTGCTCTACTTTTTCATGTTGATGCCTCTTATCTAGTGCTATTGTTGGCCACTACTGCACATGATTGGTTATTTTTAACCAAGTTACTTGCATCTTATCATCTGTAAGTGCTGATTGCTCTCCTAGATGGAGTTTGCTTGCCCATTTTTTCCATTATCGACATAACAAGACATTATTGTGATTGTGGATGTTTACCGTTACACCTTCGAGCTCACCCATCAGGAAGGCATCTTGAAGGTGTGCATCTGTGATCATTGTGGAAGTGATAGGGTGGTGCCAACACAATTAAGCATCCCAAACAAATAAATGTGCATTTTATTATAAAGCTAATGGATCTTGATTAAACCCTCCCTGTTCCCTTCCCTCCCCCCCCCCCCAAAAAAAAAGACTTCTTGCATTCATCGGCTGAACTAGTGCCAGGGATGTTATTAGGCTCTAAGAACCATAGTAATGTTGCTAGAACTAGATCAGTATAGTGTGGAAGTGTTAAAGCCCAGTTTTTGTGTTGTCTCACACTATTGTCTTGCTAGCTGCAATGTGCTCTTGCTCTATACTATTGTGTGGGTTTTGTATTCATTCTTCTGAAAAGAGTAGTATACAGATAAAGTGAAGGCACAATCTATCATGTCCCTACTTTTAGGGCCAGAGTTTGAAATTGTGCATTCGAAGGATAGTGGTCTTGTTAGGATGAAAACTAAGCACATAACAAAATTTACATTTATATGGAAGCAAAAGGATGAATTTGACATGCTAATATTTGTCTAGAGTCTAGTTTTGAAGTAGTATACATCATATAGAATTTATCTACTCAACCGTAATCCTTGTCTGACCTGTGGAATCGTTATATTCACTGGATTTATAAAGCGGACCAAGTGGGCGAGCTGGACTATGAAGAATTTGCGAGTATGATTGGAGAAGATAGTGTTATGGGTAGACATCTTTTCTGATTCATCTGTTGAAATTTGAAGTGCGGAAGTTTTGGTAGTTGAGTTAGGTTTTGGTAAGCAATGGTTTGGAACTTTGAAGGAAGATGGAAGGTTTGTTTGAAGATGTTGAAGAACAACAAAAGAAGAGACTTGATGTATGTGAATAAACACAATTCTATTTTTTTAATGAAGTATCAAATATACAAAAATATTGTAGAGACTATGCTCTAAAATACAACACAGTTTTGAGAGACTTTTTAGCTCTAAAAATGATACAAGAAGACAATGCTCCAAAATGTCTTACAAGTGAAGATAAGAGTCTTATTTATAGCCTAAAAGGAAACACTAGCCGGTAGACACAAAAACTAGCCGGTAGATACAAACCCAAAAACTAGCTGTTATAAATTCTTTCCATTCTGCCCCTGTATTGTTTGGGCTTTTTTTGGACCTTCTATATAGTCACTTAGAGCCTTGATTGGAGCTTCATTTAATGGACTTGAAGTCTCCTTTGAGTGGGCCGAAGGTGGGCAGTGAATGGGCCTAATTTTGGGCCAGATTTCTGGCAGATTTCTGGACATTTTTTGTCCAGAAATCTGCCTATTTTTCTGCTTATTTTGGGCAGCCTTCTTGGGCCCTGGTTTGCTTCATTTTGGGCCTTTTCTTTCCTTCCTTTCTTTGGATTTTTGATTAAATTTGCTATCCAAGTTGTTGGCGGATTAGGGATATATATTTGGGAGGCATCCATTCACACATCTCTTGGAATGCTTCATCGTCATCTTCAACATCATCTCCCTAGCAATATAGTAACAAATAGGAGATACATAATGTGGGTAATAGCAATCCTGTATTAACTTGCATAACACAAGTGGATTACTACTGTTAGCTCAACACAACATGGTAGGAAATAGCATTTAGAGCATAATGGTCCATTTAATATATTAATTAAATTAAACTCCGGTTACATTACAAAAAATTGTATCAATGAAAAGCATTGTTTCATCTTTGTTTTCCTTGATGCCCTTTCTGAAGATACCATGTCTGAATTGTTTCTTCAACATACATATCTGCCGATTAATGCAACTCCAATGGTCTCCCAAATTTTGTGGATTCTGATTTGATTAATGCAATTCCAGTGATAGACGAAATCACAAAAAGTATTTAATATGAAATACCATGGTGTATGCTTTTTGCAGATGATATCGTACTGGTTGATGAAATTAGGAAGGGTATTAGTGATAAATTAGAGTTATGGACGGTCACACTGGAATTTAGAGGGTTTAGATTGAGTAGATCGAAAACTGAGTATATGAGATATAGGTTTAGCAACATTTATTAGAATGATAAAGAAACGATTAGTTTAGATAGACAAGATATATCCAAAAGTGAATGATTTAAATATGTAGAGTCTTTCATTCAAAATGATGTCAATATAGATTGAGATGTGAATCATACAATTCAAGTGGGTTGGATGAAATAGAGAAGAATATCCGAAATTATTTGCGATCACACGATACCATTGCATTTGAAATGAAAGTTTTATAGAATCACGATTAGATCTGCACTGTTGTATAATACCGGATGTTGGACTATTAAACAAAAACAAAAACAAAAACAAAAAATGGTTGTAACAGAAATGAGAATGTTTAACTGGATGTGTGGCAAAATTAGTAAAGATAGAATTAAAAATGAAGAGATTCGTAACAAGTTGGGAGTTAGTTCAATTGGGGATAAAATACGAGAGTGTCGTCTGAGATGGTTTGATCATGTGTAAAAAAAACCTAAAGATGTACCAATTAAGAGAATCGAGAACTTAAATATTGGAAATTTAGTAAAACGTAGAGGTAGATCGCTAAAAACTTGGATGCAAGTTATTTGTAAAGACATAATTATTAAAAATTTAGACGAGAAGATAGTTTTGAATAAAAATGAGTAACATAGAAGAATCCGCACAAATTAAACCAATATATTCTAGATATATATATTGTTGTATTTTTTTTAATCATCTTCAAATTTATTTCTCAAATGGTCGGTCTTAAATATTAGAATTAAAACTCAGTTTGTTGTTGTTGTTTGTTTTGAATCTGCCACTGTGGACATTGGCTGCAGGAATGTGTGCCACTCAGTACACTGTTCTGGCATAATGTCCTTGTGGCTGGATGTGCTTTTGTGCTTGTCTGCTGAAGTACAGATTCCTGACTTGCTCTGCGCCTCTAATGGTTCAAAAAATCTCTGATTACTTTCTGATGCCTGAAAATTTGTTGATAAAGTTCCACGATTAGAATGTATATATATATACACACATAACAACAACAACAATAACAATCTAAACCTTAATTCTAAATTTTGAAATCGGTTATTTGAGAGATAAATAACGGAGAGATGAAAAATATATATATATAATTAAGATTTTAAAACAAAAATATGCATATATATGTATACATTTGTGTGTGTGTGTGTGTGTATGTATATCTATATGTGTGTGTATATGCAAAGGAGACATGTTTTAGAAGTGAGACTTGTTTTAGAAGCAAGGCTTGAATGGGTCACCAAGTTTCCAAACGAGCTGTAGACTATACCAGATGCTAATGGGGCAACCCTTTCCGGCATACATGCAGAAGTTCAGGATGAGATAGCTGCCCGATTATAGAAACTATGGTAGTGGTGGCTAACAGGCTATGTTGCATTCACTAAGGCAGCACTAAAACAAAGCACTGTTGCCAAGCTCTGATAGCCTTAATCCATTTTAGTGGTTAAAACAGAAGTAGCAAACTTTTAGTCTAGGGGAAGGAAAAAGGACTTATCGTTTGTTGCATTTTGGCATGAGATGTTAAAAGAGAGCTCCATCTACCAATGAACAACGTATTGACAGAGCTCTTGGAATTGCATTGGTTATCTATATCATAAATTTCTTGTTGGTAGAGGAGGGTCTCTCTGTATTTATTGAGCTGTTTAGTGATTAGTAAATTTGAGCTTTGTGGCTAACTATCAAGTAACATTGTTTTCAGAACCCATACCATGTGAACATCCTTCTTGCTGGATATGATAAGGAGACAGGCCCATCTCTGTACTACATTGACTACATTGCTACCCTTCACAAGGTTGATAAGGCAGCATTTGGCTATGGTTCCTATTTCTCCCTCGCCATGATGGACAGACACTACCACAGTGGCATGTCAATTGAAGAGGCAGTCGATTTGGTTGATAAGTGCATAATCGAGATCCGGTCGAGGTTGGTTGTGGCACCACCAAATTTTGTGATTAAGATTGTTGACAAGGATGGAGCAAGGGAGTATGCGTGGCGTGAAACAGTTAAGGATGTACCCATTCCTTCAGCCTGAGATTTATAAGTTCTGTATCTTGTACTTTGATTCGATTTCTATTGCTGAATTTGCTTTTATGTTTTTACTGCCAAAACTTCTGTCAAGCACTTGTCTGCCCAATGAATCGGTGACACATCTGGAATAGGTCTTATTGGAGAAAAGTTATTGTAGGTCCTTTTAAGAATATAATTTATTTTCTCAAGAAGATTGAACATGGTGCCTGGAATGACTGAAATTGTCGAGTGTTGGCTATTTCTCTTCATGTAAAGTGTTCGGGATTGCTTTGGATGGAATTTCTCATTTAGCAGGCTTGTTGGAACCAAGCTAAAAAATAGGAAGGTTTGTAAATTGAATACATCACCTATGACTGCCGTATTACCAAGACAACACTTGATCATTGCTTGCCTTTCTATTATCTAATAGCATTACTGAGGGGCATTATTATAGCCTCTTTGAGATCTCTGTACTGTATTTGTTTAAATTAAGCTGGTAAGCGATGTATATATTTGATCCGTGACTTATTGATAATAGTTGTCTAATTGATAATACTCGTTATTGATGTATAAAAATTATGCATTTGAAATGTTTCTTTTCATGATTGTTGTGTATTAAGTGTAAAATTCATAAATATAATATTTATGACTTTTTTTTAAAATAATTAATTCAAATACATAGTATAAAAAAATTAACATCCTCTATAAGAAAATACAATTCTTTTAACTACTTGAAAAAAAAAAAAAAGACAATTGAATAATCCTAATACATACCAAATAATAATAATTTAAATAAATCTTATTTTATAAAAAAAATGGAAAGTTAACTTTTGAATTATGAGCTATAATTCTATGAGCTGTCAATTAGGTCACCAAACACTCTTTTTAATGGTGGAAAAAGGTTAATATCCAAAAGTGTCCCTAAAATGGCCCCAAGTAAAGTTATTGAAATGAGCAAGAAGCCTACTAAAATAAACAAGTGACATGATCTTTCATTTTTTTTGGTTAACATAAGTAGTAGGTCTTCTTGTGAATTACCATTGTTATGTAGCCACACCGGTCCAATTTTATTGATGATACAAGTATAATTAAATTTTTGATAGAATAAATTGTAGTTTTCATCGGATGAATATTTAACAAATATGTAAGAGAATTTATTTATTTGTTTGTTTGTCTTTACGAAAATTCATGAAAGGCTTTGAAAGTAAGATATTTTTGCTGTAATTGATTTTTCATATAAATAAATTGTAACACGATATCTTAATAATTGTAAAATCAAAGCAAAAAGATCCAAAGAAATTGACCGAATCGTTATTTTTTTTTAATTTGTTGTTGTTAAATTATCTCTTAATATTGCATTGAAAATGATATTAATATTGTATTTTTTATTTCAATTATAGAAAAATTAAAAACAATTTTCAGGAATATATTTTCCTGAAGTCGATTTTCATAATGGTTCTATTATCTCCGATGAGTGTGCTTAAGTGTCTCATTCATTTGCGAAAATAATATTATTTTTGTAAATAAAATAAAATTGTACCTTTTATAGTTAATATAAATTGAAATTTTAAAGAAACTATAGAATTTCTAAGGATACTTTTATTAATTTTTCAAAAACTTAGATAGATCATATCATGCCCATAGGTTCACGCCCTTTGAAAATCCAATACCCTTGGAATTAACATCCCCCGAAAAATTAACCTCTTAAAGAAAATAGTTTCCTTTTTTGTGAATTTTTTCTCTTAAAAGTTTTCTCAAAGAAAAAAAAATTATTTGTTGGTATTTTGAAATATTTTTTTTACAGATTCTAATAATGTCAATTCCATAGGAGCTGCTGGACAAATCATACCAGAAATCTGAGATTTTCTGAAATCCCACTGGTTTTCCCATTGGACGAGGAGGGTTTTTTTTCCTTATCTCAATAGAAAAGGAAATAATATTCTTAACTTATTTATTTTAACAAAAGACAAAACAGACCAAACCAAACTCTGCAAAGTCAATAGCCATTTGCCCTCTCTTACCACAAAGAGACCATCGTCAGAAGAGTTGAGCTTTCCGTTTTGAACCCAATACGGTGAAAGGCTATTCAATTCCTTAACCGCAGTTAATTAACCCAGTAAATATTCTCATGAAAATTTTCATGTTTCGAGTCTTTTGATATGCTTACGGGTACAGTGAAAATCAACCAGAGGACAAACCCGTTGATCAATTTTATAACTATTCACAGAATCCTTCACCTGTTTCTCGGGTAGAAACAAACCCATAGACCTTCTTGTGTCTGTCTAACTGAAGTTTTCTGCTGATACTGCAGATTCATTAACTTTCTCTTCTTCTCTTGTTCTGTTTCTTTCTTCTGATGCTGGTTGATGATTTCATTAAGTAAATGAGAGTATTTGGTTTTAGAGCATTATTTTGATCAAGGGTCCGCAATTTTGCATTGGGTCTAGTTGTTTCAGGATTCCTTCTCTTTTTGGGCTTTGATTAGCGGTGGGTCTCCTTCATTTCTCTGTTTCGAGGCTTCCATTGTTCTTTTTGAATGAATTTTTTTGTTGTTCATAATCTGACATTGTTTGTGTTTTAACCTTCGGTAGTGTTTGTTTCTGGGTTTTTCTTTTTTGTGGTTTTTGTGTTGTAATCTCTATATGTCCACATTGAGTTCTGAGGTTTTATGTTTGATTAATTTTTAGTGTTTCCCTATTCTGTTCTGCTGGTTTAGGTTAAATCATGTGTAGATTGAGGTATTAGTATAAATTTGCAAAAGTAATTTTGTAGGTTTTAGTACCCCCTTTTTTTCATACAACAGTTTTTCGGGGTTATGCGTGTGTGGTTCTTGAGTAATCCCATTTCATTGTTTTAGATGTTGCTGATTTGTGCATGCTATCATGGATTTGCAACAATGTATGTTTGTGCATTGCTGGGTTTTAATGATTTCTTATATTTGACTGTTTTTGTTACCTTTGAAAATTTCAAATTATTCTTCAATTTCTAGCAAGGATGCGCATTGGTAAATGGAAGTGTCATTGATGATTCTTTTTTTCCCCCCTTATCTAAAGCTTCTATGCTGTTTTCTTTGAAAACTTGTTGCTCTTGACCTGGAATTTGCTTGTTTTAATCTCTTTATGAGTGGTTGTTCATGCTCTATGCTTTTCACAATGTTTTGTATACTGATTTATGCATGGTTACATTGACATATAAGTGCCCTTATTTCAACAAGCCTTATATTTGGTAAAGATATA
Organism: Dillenia suffruticosa; assembly: GCA_033439265.1. NCBI lineage: Eukaryota > Viridiplantae > Streptophyta > Magnoliopsida > Dilleniales > Dilleniaceae > Dillenia > Dillenia suffruticosa. Next base: position 18,575,666 of record JAVTVX010000001.1, read on the forward strand.
ATGCATTCATCTTCTTGTATTTAGTAAATGGAAATCTTCATTGATGATGTTTATCTAAGATACAACATTTGTTTGTTTGTTTGTACTAGTATCCGATTGAAAATGGGCTCAACTTGTTACAAGTCAGACGATGGTGAATGTTCGGTTATTGGGGATAAAGGTGATATTGACTATATCGATTATCAACAAGAGGGAGCGGTATGTGACTACAAGCCTCTTGAAGAAGGCCCAATTATCATCTCCGTTCCCTTCCCCTATGTTGAGAAGCCTCGATCCATATTTGTGGGTAAAACCGTCACAGAAATGATCACCATCCAGAATACAACCAATGAGACAGTAGAAGTTTGGGCTATAAAAATTTTTTGCTCAAAACCTGAAGATTCATTCACCCTGTCATTGATGGAACCCCCATCAGAAAATTCAGATGAGGAGTACATCCGGAGCTTCCTGGAGTCATTTTCCATAGAGGAGAGAGTGCTTCCACCAGGACAAACTTTAAGTGTTTGGTTATCTTGCAAACCAAAAACAATTGGCTTACACACAACAGTGGTGCATTTTGATCTGATGAATGAAATCAGAGAGCGTGTGGTCCTCCTTTTGGCTGATGATGAGATTTCTCGGTCTTTGGCTTCCAATAAGCCATACTTAAGAGGCAAGAAAAAGAAGCTAACAGCTGTAGAATCTTTTGTTCCTGGTGCTCGTCCTTCTAAAGGACCGAACAGAAGACATAGATTCAGGCTTCCTCCGTATCATATTCCCAAAGATCTTAGGGAATTGATAGAGAACGAGCAGATCCCAGATGTTGTCAGAGAAGGCTTGACAAGAACCCAATATTCCTCTTACTTCCGTACTTTACTGATGATGGAAGAGATACAACTGGAGGTAAGACTATTTTTATTCTTCTTTTTTTGTTATTTTATTTATTTGCCTATTTATTTTATGGAAAAGAAAACTTGGGTTTAAACATGAACTAGTCTTAAGATCAATGTTGTTGCTTCAGGAGGACATGAGGGCTTATGACATGGAGCGTGTTAGTATGAAGAAAAGGGGGCATCTATTTTTGACCCTCGAAGTTCCAGGGTTGGCGGAAAGGAGGCCTTCTCTTGTTTATGGAGATTATGTCTTTGCAAGTCTTGCCTCTGAGTATTTGGATGGTAGAGGCCAACCTCCATACCAGGTGATTCATATTCATCCTAATCTCATCGTTGTATAGAGTGGGAATTGATTTATCTCCAGTGGAATCATAGTTGTTAACCTTTTGTCATGATTTATATATTCATAATACATGCTTTATATCAGAATCGGTAAATTTTTTCTTTTCCCATTAGGACATTTATTTGCAGCATGTGTCTTGGCTTAATGCAAGGAACATCTCATAGTGTGGTGGATCGTATATGTCGTGATATGTTGCCTGCAGTCAAATTAAGAATTTTGACCTACTTCCTGTGCACACTTGAGGATTGGGAACTTATTCATTGTACACATCTGACCTTGTTTGTCATTGAAAATCATCTGCTGAGGGTGAAGTCCTGGTTAAAGAAAAAAGAGAGCCTACTTTAGGTTCTGAATTGAATCTATTTTTTCTAAAATTATTCTCAATTGGTTGTTTACAGGGTTTTATTCACCGAGTCGAAGCGGATGAAGTGCATTTGAAGTTTAGTAGAGAATTTCACATGTCTCATAGGGACACAAATCTCTACAATGTGTCTTTCACATATAATCGTGTGATAATGAGAAGATTATATCAGGCTGTTGAAGCAGCAGAAAAGCTAGAGCCTAGGCTTCTCTTTCCATCAGAAACCTCTGGGAAGAGAGTGATTAAGCCAATGCCAATGGTGCCCATATCTCGAATGCTCAATGAGGAGCAGATGTTTTCAATTAAGATGATCTTGTGCTGCCGGGGTGCACCACCTTACATGATCCATGGGCCTCCGGGAACGGGAAAGACTATGACGCTTGTGGAGGCAATCCTCCAGCTTTATACAACTAAAGCTAACTCAAGGATTCTTGCTTGTGCCCCATCAAATAGTGCTGCAGATCACATACTAGAACTACTTGTTGGTCAGAAGGCTGTTGAAATCAAAGAAGATCAGGTGTTTAGGCTAAATGCAGCTGCTCGTCCTTGTGAAGATGTTAACCCTGACTTGCTCAGATTTTGCTTCTGTGAAAATTCTATTTTCCAGTGTCCACCTCTGGAGGCCCTCAAGGGTTATAGGATCATCATAACAACCTATACAAGTGCCTTTCTTCTTTATGCTGAGGGCATTGCGAGAGGGCATTTCTCTCATATTTTCTTGGATGAGGCTGGTCAGGCCACAGAGCCAGAGACCATGGTTCCCGTATCTAACCTCTGCCGAAGGGAGACAACTGTTGTTCTTGCTGGGGACCCTTTGCAACTAGGTCCTGTAGTTTACTCAAAAGATGCAGAGGCATATGGTTTGGGCAAGTCATTCCTGGAGAGGCTCTCTGAGTGCAACTTCTATATGGAAGGTGACAAGAGCTATGTGACGAAATTGGTCCGAAACTACCGATGCCATCCTCATATTCTATATCTCCCTTCAAAATTGTTCTACAAAGGTGAATTGATTGCATGCAAAAAGGATACAAAATCGTTGATGAATTGGGATTTCCTTCCAAATAAGGAGTTTACTGTTTCTTTTGTCGGAATCCAAGGATGTGATGAGAGGGAAGGAAATAATCCTTCCTGGTTCAATAGGATAGAGGCAAGTAAGATTGTAGAGATAATTAAGAAGTTAACAGCTGGTGGCGATCTGAAGATGGATGATATTGGTGTTATTACACCTTACAGGCAGCAAGTACTGAAAATAAGGAAAGCACTTGAAAATTTGAATATGGAAGATCTCAAAGTTGGTAGTGTTGAACAGTTTCAAGGACAGGAGAAGGAGGTGATCATAATTTCTACCGTCCGGTCTACTGTTAAACACAATGAGTTCGACAGAGTGCACTGCCTGGGATTTTTGAGTAACCCAAAGAGGTTTAATGTTGCAATCACTCGTGCCAAATCTTTGCTTGTTCTGATTGGGAATCCTCACATCATATGCAAGGTATGTTGTACATTCCATCACGCACAATTATTTTACAAATGCTCCATTAGAGGATGCCTGTGCCTCAACAAGAAGCAATTGATTTTAGCTTATTACTAATGAATTATCATTGTCTCTATTTTGTCCAGTGAGAAAACAACATTAGCTTAAAAAAAAAAAAAAAACACACCCCCAATTAGTAACAATGTAGTAGATAGGGTTCTAGTATTGTTATACAGGAAAGATCAAAGTAACAATAAAGGACCATCAAAAACATTGAAACAGCTTCCATGCTGGAGACCTTAACCCCTATAACCATAATGGAACAATGAAGGGTGGAAATTGAAAGTATTGGTTACATTAAAGATTAAAAGATGTGATTAATGATTTTATGCTTGTAAAGGCTGGGGCATTTTAATTTAAAAATAGAAATTTGTGAAGATATGAATTTCGTTCTATTAGTTCGGAGCAAGAAACATTTTATTCTCTAGCCAGTACAGGTCCCTAGTTTGTCTTGGACATGCATGATCTTCGGGATGTTACGGCATGTCACTGATGAAGTCTAGAAGTTCACATCTGAAAGGCTGTCACTCAGTGAGTGGAGTTCCATTTTAAGTTGGGTGAGGGAATGAAAAGTACAAATAGTAAGCTCCAGAACCCAATGGCTTATTCCGGGTCCAATGATTTTCACTTTTTTATCTTTTGAGATTACTATCATGGACAAGAGATCATTTATGCAGAATGTGTTTCTAAATGCTAATTTTGGGTATTCGAATGCATTTTCTGACATGATAGGATAATTGAAACTTTTACTATCACGGATAAATAGGTTTTTAGTTTTCTTGATTTAAAACTTAGTAATGACTTGTGTGGTGGCAGGATCCATATTGGGATCAACTTCTGAGATATTGTTCAGAGCACAACTCATATCAAGGCTGTGCTCTCCCTGGAAGACAAGAGTGGGACCATGAGAATGAGGAGGCTGTGCAGGGCTACTCAAATAGGGGAGAAGACAACCTTAAACCCTCTGAAGCCCAGTGGGATCAAGAAAATTATGAAGACCACCACCCTGGAAGACAAGAGTGGGACCATGAGAATGAGGAGGCTTTGCAGGGCTACTCAAATAGGGGAGAAGACAACCTTAAACCCTCTGAAGCCCAGTGGGATCAAGAAAATTATGAAGACCACCACCCTGGATCCTCCAAAGCCAAGAAGGGTCAAGAAAATTATGAAGGAACAGGTTTTCTCTCCTCCAAAGTTGGGTGGGATCAAGAAAATAATGAAGACAACGGCTTTCAATTTGCCGAAGCCAACTGGGGTCAAGTGTCCTTTCAATCGCCACCTATCCCTGCACCTGTTATGGATGAATCTGAAGCTGGGTGGGATCAAGAAAATTATGAAGAAGACAACATTGGAGTCTCCAATGCCAAGAAGGTTCAACAAAATTATGAAGATAAGGGCTTCCGATCCTCCAAAGCTGGGTGGGATCAAGAAAGCAATGAAAACAAAGGCTTTCCATTTGCTGAAGCCAGCTGGGGTCAAGTGTCCTTTGAAGCACCACCTATCCCTCCACCTGTTATGGATGAATCTGAATGGTCTGATGGCTGGAGGGATTAATCTTAAGATTAAGCACTTCCTTTCATCTCTCTCTTTTTCTCTCCAATACTGGACTTGGTTTGACAGATTGCTCAACATATTGGTGGATTGTATGTATTGACCGTGTAACAAAATTTTGGCTGGCATGGTCAGTCTTGGGCACAGTTGAAAAGTAGGAAGGGATGAGGCAAACATTTTTGTGTTACAAGTTGTCTTACTACATTTTCTTTTTCAGATTCATTACAATTGATCTTGGAGATGGTGAGGATTACATTAAAAAAATAAAATAAAATAAAACCAACCATACATGAGAACTCACAAACCCAATTGTACTGAAACAAACCCAACAATTATTCTTAGTGACCGTGTACTCCTGGAAGTAAAATGTCATCATCTTTACAAAACCAAGGTTGGTGCAATGCTGATTATGTTGGATGTACGACTACTTGAGATAAGTAGAAATGAGACCAAAGCAAAATGTAGCAATAGAATGCACCGATTTACTACTGCTGCTGCTGCTGAAAATCAGGTGTTCTCCAGGTAAATTTCTCAGAGGTTCTCTTCCTGGCATTGTTTCTATTGTTGTTTCTTCCTCGGCCATGTTTGGCGGCATGCACGGAGAAGTAGGTGGAGAAATTGCAGCACCTGTTAAATGGAATTCAAATGTTAGTCTGTGAACAACTATATTAGGGCAAAATCTGCAACTTTTGGTAAAAATGTCCTAATTATTTTCATTCAAACTACGTGACCCAATTCATTCCTGAGTAATAGTATATGGACCAAATGAGTCATGTAACATTATTCATACATTTACAAAACCATTTATTATGTGAAAGCCATTACCTAAGCTATTTGATCAAAAGGTCTCGAATGACAAAGATTCGAAATAAATAAATAAATAAACAAAATAACAAATTATGATTTTTATTGAATATTGAAAGTAAATGACAAAATTCTTTTAATTCTAATAGACCAGTGAAAATAATTTACACAATTTCTTGCTTCAAAAAGTATTACTTAAAACTAGAATGTGTTTTAATGAGAAACCTAAATTCAGATTTTTCCTGGTCTCAATGTCCCTCGTCCCATTGATGGACATAAAAGACATGTTTGGAAACCTAGGGCTTGAGCATCTGAAGCACTATGGAGTTTAAAGCAAAGAAAAATGAGAGAATTTTGTGTTGCTTACTTGGAGTAGGAGGAGAAGATGTAGGGACTATACTACTATCCTCTGCATACACAAAACCAAAAATCAGAGAGAGAGAGAGAGAGAGAGAGAGAGATTTCATAGAGAATTAAAGAGAGCAAGAAAATTATATAATCCTAGCTGTGATACTACCATTGCTTTGAAGAGGAAGCAAATTCAAAGAATTCGTCCCTGTTACGAAATTTGTTTCAAAAGATTGATCAATTTTGATTCAAAAAAAGCGAATTAGGGCAAAATTGAAGATGCCTTCAAGAATTCAGGAAAGATCCGAAACCCGAGCAGAGAGATTCGAGAGAGCCACTGGAAGTCGAGTTTCTCTGCTGACAGACAGAGAAGAGAGAGATGAGTCCTGTTGTGTTGAGCGGGAAACCGAGTGTCTGAGGCTAAATGAGAAGGTAACAGAGGCATTCGCTGTTGCTAGACTCCAAATTGGCGGCGAAGATGTTGCAGCACGGGGAAGAAGGTGAAAGCATGATGGAGTTCGGAGGCAATGAGACATAAGGAAGGCACGTTGAAAACACGGTGGTGGTGGTTGAGACGGCAGTGATGCTGTTGAGATTCTGATGATGATTGTTGATGTGAGAAGAGTTAGGAGTAGGAAATTTGGAGAAGAGATCACTGGAAAGTGAAGGTTGATGATGGCTTCCATGGTGGTTGATTACTCAGCTTTTTCTTTTTTCTAATCTGATTGATTCTTGATGTTAGAGAAAGAAAGAGAGGGATTTTTGTGTTTCAGGGACTTGCGTGATGGTGGGAAAGTGACGGTTATAACTGAATTAGAAAATGTCACCAACATTTCCAAAGATGCCTCTTCGTCGAATACGGGCCTGATGACAAGACTGGCCCAAAATTAGGCCCATGAGCTAAACTGGGCGGTGACGGAAGCAAAAGCTTTGTTTTTTTATTTTTTTTATTTTTATTTTTTTAGTAAATGAGATGTAATCAAACGGAATCGAACCAAAAAAATGAAGATGGAAATGAGGAGGCTCTACCGCTTGAGTTGTCCCTGAGGGACGCAAAAGCTTTGTTTATCTGCTTTCCCAGGGATCCCCCGAATGTTCGTTGAGCAGTAGAGTTTTTTTGACTTTTATTCTTCTTTTTCTGATTTGATTTCACTTGATTGCATATCCTTGTACCAAAAAAGGATCCCCAAATGCAAAATAGGCTTGTCTCCCAGCCCATGGCTCAATTATGCACCACTTTTTTATAGGATTGCTTTTAATTTCTTTAGATTGAATGGTCAGACACTTTACCCCTTAATCAAAGTTCTCGAGTTCAACCTCTGAAAATAGCACAAAAGGATTTAATAGAGTCAACCCCTGAAATGAGCTTCATAGTACTCGAGCCAGATTAGTTGAGTAAAGTCTGGATACCGGTGATAAAAACAAAAAAAAAAAACAAAAAATTGAGATTGCCTTCCTTTCCGCTGCACAAAGGTAACCCACCTCAACAATTTTGGAGCCGCTGACCCATGTATCTTGGGGCTTTAACACACATTCTCTTTCCATCATTTAACTCAAAAGTTTAGAGCATTCACATTTGATTAGAAACCAAATTTTTTACAATAATTAACATAGATTTTTTCATGTGATATCTTTTTCATATAACCCAAGCATGAAGAGTCATGGACAGTAAAAATATTTCAAGCGTCAAAATCCTGGCCTTGCCACCGCCATGGGAAGATGCAGTTCCAAGGACACTTGAGCTAGGATTATAATTCATGGTGGAACCTGGTTGCGCGGCCACTGAGCTGGAGGTGTTCACTTGAGGTGAACTCGGCTGAACCGGTAGGCCTAGCGCAGGTGCTACCGGTGCAGTAGGTTGTGCAGGCGTTGGCACAGGCACCAGTCCTGGTGTTGGTTCAAAGGGTTGTGGTATGGTGGAACCTGGTTGCCCAGCCACTGAGTTAGAGGTGTTCCCTTGAGGTGAACTCGGCTGAACCGGTAGGCCTAGCGCCGGTGCTACCGGTACAGTAGGTTGTGCAGACATTGGCACAGGCACCAGTCCTGGTGTTGGTTCAGAGGGTTGTGGTTGCTCCGTTATAGCCGGTGGAAATAAAATTGGCACTGAAAAAATATAACCAAAGAAAAAGTTTACCATTTTATATAGGAAGAATCTTTCGGGTCGAGAAAATGTTAAAGGGCATATAGGAAGTTACCTTGACATAGAGAGAGAGGAGGGGCTGAAATGGAACAGCTTGATAGTGGGATAGTAATTGGTATGTTCAAAGAAGGATCAGACGACGCAACCATTGAGCACAAGCAATGAAAGCCAATCTCAATGATTTGATTGAGTGCTTTGCAGCAAGAGTCAACTGGGTTCATACCAATTTGTGGGGGGAAGCATTGCCCAAAGTCTATGCCTTCCAAGGAGCATCCATGGACTTGGGTCCTTACGTTTTGGGGCAAAAGGACCAACATAAAAAATATTAAAGCATATGCAGATCTTGAGAAAACCAATCCTTTAAAACTCATCTTCATATTCACTGATTGATGGATGGAGACTCAATTGGTTTTTCTCTCAAAGTTCGGTTTTTTGGGCAATAGTTAGTTAAATAGGAAGTGCGGTTTGCATGTTACAACCAATTCACATACTATTCATGTTGCCCCTATGTATCACTCTTTTTCAAGCTTTATTTTTCCCTGTTTAATTGCGATTTGACCGCGAGTTCACAGGTTTTGCAGGAGTGTCGAGTCAATAAAATGCTAGATCATGGTTTATGTGTTGTGCTCGCAATAAAGTTGATCTGATTCGTAGGTGAAGAAGAAAAGAAACAAGTGATTGTTAAAATAGACGTGATACATATTTCATAATTTCAAATTTTCAAAATTTTAAATTTAAACCTAATCGCTTAAGAAAGTATGCTTTTGATTTCATGACATATTGTCACATTGCTGGGCATTTCGGTGCGATCGTGTAGATGTCACAGCAAGCGGAGGTCTTGTACCAAGTTTGACAGTCTGCCAACCTTTTTCTAAGCTTAAAAAGAAGAAGAAAAAAAAAAATGGAACGACCATAGCACAAAAATTTTGATATCTAAGCATTTCTTTGATTAAATTGTAGAACAATTTATTATTCAATAAACAATGACTCAATGACAAATCCCAAATCAATTCAATATCTCCAAACAATATTCACACCCGAACTGTAAAAAAGAATTATCACCCTACTAGAAAACATGAATATATAAACCATTGTGGTACATAACAATCTAGTAGTACTTAAAAACCAGAACTCCTAAAGAGGAAAGCAGAACAAGTGGTGAAGCAGTAAGAGAGGGCACGGCAGTAGATGGAGTCAGAACTGGACGGACCCCAGCAGTAGTGGTTGGTGCTTCAGGGTTCACCGTGGATGATGCCGGAGTTATATCTTGACTTGTATCAGATTCTGGTGCTGCTGCGGGTGATACTGATCCTATAGATTGAAGACAAGAATCAGAAATTAATACCATTTTTGAGCCTTCTTGTTTTGGGAATGTATAATTTATTAATAGATGATTACCTGCAGGGCTTGAAGAAGGAGCTTCACTAGGAGAAAGAGTTGGAGCAAGTGATACAGGACCTGCCAACAATCAAACATGGTAAAGTAGCACACAAAATCTTATAAAAATTTTGATTAAAGTAAATTTTATGGAGCATAAACACACACACTGATGTAAGAAAAGTTACAAAAATAATGTATATCTAGACATTCAAGGGAGTACAATACCTGGGGCTGCTACGGGTGCGCCAGAGGCTGCAAACAGAACAAATGGAAAATAGGTGAACAAATTTTGCACAACACTGGACTAAGAGAATGCAATTTTTTCTTTTTTATAATATGAGAAAGTCTTATTTTACCTTTGCATTGGACAGGAACTCCAGCCATGTTACAAGCACGAGGGAGCGAAATGGCTAGCGAACGGTTGAAAGGTATTTGGAAGGGAACATTTCCGGTGACAATGAGGCAAAGACAATCCATGCCACCACTGGTAAGAGATTTTAGCGCATTGCAGCAATCGGCAGTTGGTGAAGTCCCATTGCTTGAACTATTGGTGATGTAATTCATACAAGGCGTGAAGCTACTAATCATCGAAGCTGAGCACGGGGAACTGACCTGACCATGAACAGGTAGGATCACAACCACCAAAGCTATTGCTAAGGTAAGAACTAAGCGAGGAACGTCCGCAAAAAATGCCATAGTATTTGTTTAGTTTTGGTACTATGTTTCAGAATTTGATGCTTTGGCAAATGATATGAGGAGGGAATTTATAGATAGGGATGTTAAAGGAGATAAACTTGAGGGAAAGCCAGGTGGGATTGAAGTGGGTTTTAGAGATCAACTACTTCAACCAACCGGTTTGTGTAAAGGGATTAAGTTGGGTAATAACAATCAAGGATTCTAATGAAATTTCATTACTTTTTTCTTTTTTTAGATTTTTTTGGCCCCTTCTTGACTGGGATCCTGTTGAATGAACTAAATCGGTCACCAGTTCCTAATCCCATGTTTTGTGATCTCCAAGTTGACCAGCTGTGATCAGTTTTTCAAATGTTGATTACTTCACAAGATTCAAAAGTTTCATTTAAAGTGGAGTTAGGTGACCCAACTTCTTTGTTCCAATGTACATGTATTTTCACACTTAGCTGCTGCCCTTAGAGAGAGAGAGAGAGAGAGAGAGAGAGAGATGGAAGTTAATTTCTGAGACAGGAAAATATAATAAATTTATTCATCGGATTTCTACTTAGCAAAATCTCCAAGGAACACGTTTAAGCTGCTGTAATGAATAGCTTACGTCACGAAGGCTCGTGTAGTTTACCAGAACAGACCATACATTATTCATCTTCTTGTATAAATCCACTTTCAACCTTCAATCTTCACTCAGGTCCTGCAAAGTCAGAGCACAGAAACACATCTGAATAGAACGGGGAAAAAGAGGATTAAAGTTCTCAAAACACCATCCATGGCTGCAAAAGCAACTAAAATAGGTTTCTTCGTAGTCACATTGACAGCAGTTCTGGCTAGTAGAGCCACAGCTCAATCAGGGTGCACCAATGTGCTACTAGCCATGGCTCCATGCCTAAATTATGTCACAGGAACTTCATCGACTCCATCTTCTTCATGCTGCTCAATTTTGGGCAGTGTCGTGCAATCACAGCCACAGTGCCTTTGCTTTGCACTTGGTGGCGGGGCTGCTTCACTTGGTATCACAATTAACCAGACTCTAGCTCTCGCCCTCCCTGCTGCTTGCCATGTCAAAACTCCACCTGTTAGCAACTGCAATAGTAATGCTCCCACAGAACTTCTTCCATTCTAGTTCTACAAAGTTGAAGCTATAAGCAAAATGCTATTTGTCACCGTTGAAGTTCACCATTTTTCTAAACTCACAACAATAACTTGGAGAAATTTTGTTAGTGATTTATAACGTTCTCCTCTTAACAAGCATTCAAAGAATTGATTTCTGAATCTGATTTTTTGTACTCTGTCAACAGCTGTAGCTGCACCAGCGGCTTCTCCTGCATTTTCTCCAATAGGTTCTCCGGAGAGTTCACCAACGGACTCTTCTTCTTCTTCTTCTTCTTCGAATTCATCACCATTTTCAGGTACTCTTCTTCTTCTTCTTCTTCGAATTCATCACCATTTTCAGGTACGCATAAATGTGAAAAATGGTGAATCGTTGTCTAAGATTATGTTGTTCTTCTAATGCTTAGGTTATTTATATTTTCTTGTATGAATGGATGTAGGAGCCGGATCAAAAACTAGTCCGTCAGTGAGTGCAGACTCCACGTCTGATGCTAGTTATGTCAAGATTTTACCTGTTGGAGTCACCATTTTTGCTCTCGATGTCGCTTCATTTCTCTTAATTCTCAGCAGCTTCTACTGAGTGTTTGTCTTCCATAAAAAGCTTTCAAACAATATTATAATACCCCATTTCCCTTGTAGTGACTTTGTACTAGAAGAGGATCTATGTTATGAAGTCATATGTATGAATGCTTTGACAATGCACTAAAATTCTGTAACAACATCTACGTCATTTAATTTTATGTCTAGACTGTCCTTCGAACTTATTGCCAATGATTTGGAGTTCTGAGCGATGCCTTAATTCATACCCACATGAACATCCTGCCTTTTTTTTTTGGGGGGGGGGGGAGGAAGACTTGAGGAATGCAAGAAAGCAAATTAGTAAGAAGAAAACCAACATGGACATGCCTCAGAAATCTGAGGAGTTAAGGCACATAGGCTAGGCAGATTTCCATAAAAGTTGAGGCATAATGCGAACGCCCATAATACCTCTGCGGTCTGCGCCTTTGCAGAACAAGGGTTCAACTTGCTGGAGTTGTAATTTCAGATGTTAATGGAGTTCTCAAAGGGCATAATCTCTTCAAAACCAACAAGAAGTTAATGACCGTACCAAGAACTAGAGATTTTAGGTAACTTGAACTTACATGGGCTTGTGAGATGCGGACCCCATGTGTTTGGTGAGTATTGATTGGACAGAAACTGTGTTGACAAATTCAAAATAATTTATCTAAATTATATCTGAACCGACACAATTGCTTTTTTTTTTTTTTTTTTTTTTTTTTTTAGATATCTCAAATCGAAGACTCTCCCGTACACAAAAAAAAAAAATCAAAATAATTTAAATTTAATTTCAACTTCCATCTCCCTATCCGTAGCTTCCCATTCTAGTCAAGCTCACAAATTTCTTAGGACTCAGGATAGTAGTCTAGGTTGCATCGAAAATGAAAAAACAGGAATGGGCACAAAATAATAAAAAAAAAAGTGATATTTAGTAAAAATATAAGAAATAGAAACTTGAGAAATATATAAATATAAAAAAATATAAACATTTGTATATAAAAATTAATTATTTTATAGAAATAATAGATAGTAATCTTTTATAATAAAATTTTAAAATAATCAAATATGTAATTATTAATTATAATATAAATAAGATAAAAATAAAAATTATAACAAAATAAATAAATAATTTATTAAATATGAAAAAATATGTATATATAAAAATTTTTGTATAAATATTAATTAATTTAGAATGTTAAAATATTTTAAAAATAAAAAACATTTCAAAAATATTTCAACAGTATTGAAAACTTTCTAAATTATGCGCGCAAAGTACACAAAAGCTTTCTATTTTTCCCATAGAAGCAGGGTAAGGGGCATACGAGCATCTCTCCTTTTTTTTTTTATCCGAATTTTATCTAATTAATTCGATTCGAATACTATGAGATTTATTTTAGAGGTTAACTCTCCTAAATCCTTTTTCGTTATTTCCAATGATTGAACTCAAGACTTCTAATTAAAAGAATAGAATAACCGATCACTCAAACTAAAAAAATTTGGTATACAAGCATCTCTCAAATGCCATTACTATAGAGGCTTCACTTGCCGATGAATTTCGACTCAAGTGACACCAATCTCCCTCTCTTTGTAATAAATTCGGGTTTGAATTTCCCCGTAAACAAAAAATAGAGACTTCACTTGTTATACAACGGCTAATTACAAGTTTACAACCTTAGCGGTCAAATTTAAATTTGATAATGTCTTTTTGCCGAATTATACTTCTTTAAGCGACTTCTTCCTACTTTTGCTCATTATAAAATGGATTTTGGTCCTTTTAGTAACATTTCTAGGAATGAATTTCCAAAAGAAAACACACAAATTATTCGAGACTATAATTACCAATATAATAATATTTTTAAATTTGAAAATTTTTCATTAGAGTACATTTTGTTAATTATTGACTAAATATTATAAACTCTATATCGTAAAACATTATTTTTATAAAAATTCAATGATTTAGAATTGACACAAACACAATTTAAAAATGTAACAACATGAAAACATTTATTGTACTAAGTAAGGTTCACTAGATGCATCCATCTACACTATTGTACTCTTTCATATCATATGCTTATATTATAATTGTTTTCTTTATACGATAACAATAATCATACTTTTATTTCACTAAACAGAGTCAACGATATATATACTTGATATATATACTTTTACATCATTATACTCTATCTTGGGATATTAAACCAATGAAAATGTATAATATACTCCAAACATGACCTAATATTGTTTGATTATTCATGGTTAGTTGAAGAAGCTAAAGATAAGAAATATGCAAATTAGGAAGAGATAGATATAATAATGGCATATTAAATTATTAATTATTTACTTATCTACAAAACCAAACACATCCAGATGGTTGGTCCTGGTTGCATTTATCAGAAAGGATTGACGAAACACAGCTTTAATGGAGGGGAATCCATCTCTCTTTAACACGGAGCAACACTGTCCTTAAAATATTGTAAGGGATGGCAAAATTTCTGTATATATAGAAGAGCTAAGAACCCCTCAAACTCAACAAATCAAACATGGCCAAGTTCTTTGCTGCTTCTAGGTTCAACTTTCTCCTGCTTCTCATTTCACTCACAACAGGTTTGTTCCTTGGACTCTTATTTTGTTTTTTGTTTTTACTTTTCTAATTAAACACAATAGATTGTCATATTAGTTATACATATACGTAGTTATTGGATATTAATGGTTTATATAAAAAAAATATATTAGTCGTACATCGATATTTTGCTCTGTGCACATGAAAGGCTTCTTCTACCTGAAAGACGAATACATTTAATGTCAAAATTTGTTCGGATAATAATTATTTTACACATGTAGGTATAATTTTTTTTTTTCATGATTTTATCAAAAAATTTATGTTTACATGAAAAATTTATTCTTCATAATTAAAAATTTTATATTACTCATTCCCGGTTTTCATGTCTGATGCATGAAAACTTCTCAACACTAATATTTCTCAATTTTCAAAATGTCTTAATAGATTAATTTAATTAATATTTATATAAATATGTTTATATTTTTATATTTAGTGAATTATTTACTTATTTAATTATAATTTTTATTTTTATGTTATTTTTCTTATGTTTAACAATTACGTGATTGATTATTTTAGATTTTTATTATAAAATATTACTATTCTATTATTTTCATAAAATATTTAATATTTACATATTTCCATACATTTTCATTTTATTATTCTGATAAAATACTGTTTCTGTGTTTTATTTTGCATCTATTTTTATTTTCAATTTTCATTTCGTGTAACTTAGCTTTTCATTAGTTCCCTCAATAAATCCAAAATTTTCTCACCAAATTCTACACATTGAGCAACAAACAAAAATAGAATTTCATATCTTTTTATCATATCTAACCAAATCTCATTGAATCTCAATCGCCAAACTCGAACTAAAGACATCAAATGCTTGTCCATTTTTTGGAATCTCTATATTTTCTATTCACGTCATCTCTACATAAACTCGTACCACATTGAAGAACAAATTTGAAAACATCCTCTATTTTGTGTGAAAACATCCTCTATTATCATATTAGAATTTGTATATATTATTTGTAATTCGTGACTAATACTTGAATTATATTTTTCCTTTGTAGCAGCTCTCGTTTTGGTGCAAAATGTGGATGCCGAATGCAGCTACTTATCAATCATTGGAGGAGGATGCCCCGATGAGAGCAAGTGTGCAGAGACATGCTGGCCATGCGACCGGGGCATAGGAACTGTTACCGCATATTGCTATCTAAATTCAGGGATCTATCCTGCTTGGGAATGTCGCTGTGACTTCTCGGATGGTGCACCTTGTCCTCCCCCTCCGGGTCCAGTTCCCTGTCCCAAACCCAATTGACGCTAATAAATCAAACCCAAGTTCCTATGTAAACTCTCCCCTTTTTACCCCCTTTCCTTTCACAATAAAGTGCTATAAGCAATTAAGATATGCACATTCTAGTTCTTTATTCTTTTCTTCAATGCTGGTTTCTAGTCTCAAACAGCCCCTTTTTTTGAATAAACGAATATGTGACGTGAATGGAACTTAAAGGAAAAAGAAAATGAGAAAAAGACTAAACTGTGGTGTTGGATTGACCTAGAATGCTCAAGTGTTGGATTATCTATAAAAATTGCAGTCACAGGGTATAATCACAATATGAAAACACTCAATACGACACAAGAGCCTAGAAAGATGGTGAATAATGTCCGAAAGGCTTTAGAAGTTAATTAGAGGCCTTCTGACGTTTTTCTCTTTAGCCCACGTTAGATCATGCGCCACGAGAGAACATCCATCACCTGCCTGTGACTCAGCTGATGTTTGAAGCCTCTGGTGCATCTGTTTTTGTTCGGATCCGGTGTCGCCTTTTTGGGCCTCGTTTCTATCTTTGTGATTTTGGGTTGAGCCCATTATGGCCCGCTTGTTTTTATTGGTTTTTTTTTTCTAAAAAAATAAACTATTAATATCCGGGGAGATCATGTTAGAGTTGATTAAATCTGATTTGAATCATTTTTTATCCATAAGAGATAAATTTCTTCTTACACTTGTCTTTGTGATGTATAAAATTCAACTTCGCGGACCAACTATGGATTATTTTTTTTTTTTGGTTTTCACTATCAGTATCTGAGTTTTTTCCCATTAATTTAGTTCGAGCACTGTGGGGTCTATTTTAGGGGTTGGTTCTTTTTAATTTTTTTTTAATATTTTTAATACTCAAATTTAAAATTTTTAATTAAAAAATAGAATGTCTAATCAGACGAAAAAATTATGTAACCATGGATTATCGCTTGTTTTCATTATTGTCTTGGCCTAAAAAAAGGGGTAATAGAAAACTGTGGGCTCCCTGTCCTAGATCCAAATTCTAACGAGGGCATCGTTAAGAATTGTTGCTTCGACAACAAAGAGAGATTAAATAAAGTTTGACTAGGCAATCAACCCAAAACTGCAGATCCCTCAACTTTATTTAACCCTGATATGATTGTCCAAATTAGGTTTAAAGATTACCAAAAAGGAAAAATCTTTCTCGTTTTAACAAAACTATTCAAATATAATCATTTCTCGGACGGAACTAATCAAATATAGTCATTTCTCTGCAATATTTAAATTTACAAAAGATGACATTTTTAATATCTCGTTTAGTTTTAGTCCCTTTCTACGTGGGGTTAAGCACTTAGATGGCATTGCCATGTCACTCACTTGACACTAAATAATTTTAATTATCGCATTAAGATCAAATAATTCCACTATAACTCTAGATTTCTTGGTCTATACACTCTCTACCTTCTTACTAGCCATCCACTGATCTGAGATCAACTGGAATTCAGATTGCAACTTCGATCTCTTTAAGCATAGCTTCTTGATTGCCAAAGCAAAAGGGTATTCTATTGCCGAAGTTTCTTGCTCAGATGCTAAGCTTTTTCACTACTCGAAAACAAACTGGGCTCTGATGAGCTAATCTTTGACAACATATCCTTGAGATCGTTCAAAAACTAAGGGTGATTGAACCAACTGTTAGGGTAACGAAAAGGGCAATGATCAGACCAACCCCTCGGCAACCCAAGTAGCTTATAAGATGGAAATTGCAAGCATTCTGTATTTGAAAAGGCCCTGTCAATCCTGCTCACAGAACCCCCTCCAAACCAAGTGTCTCACTAACGGGCGAGTGTCAAAGAAAGACTGAGCTACGAGTGTTAATATGACCCATATTTGAATCACCCTTCTTTTACAAGAACTACCCAACCTCCTAAAATTCCATGGCAACATCTTCACTAGAAAAGATTAAAAACCCAAAACAAGTTACTAATTAGAGAGAACTACAGATTTGCAGTCCAATCCTCTTCCTCCTAGCTGATTCTGCAGAACCTCCAAGTCATTGCCAAGGCCTATGTTCAAAGCATAGCCCACCTTTAATGTTTTTCCTTCTTGTTGGATATTACACCAAGCTGTTGACTCCTCAAAGTCATCTTCAGGGAGCATGATCCTACAATTTCCAACCAGTATAAGAGAACCATTCGGCTGTCACTGTCCTCTCCATCCGTGTCTCCAATGCTTCGGTGATCAGTTAGGATCTTCGCCTTTCTACGCCTAAAAACCATGGGATAATTTTTCTTTTTGGTGCGCTCAGAAGGCAAAACATTTTCCCTAGGAAAGAACAGATTCTACCCGAATTTAGCCATTAATTAGCAGAATCACGAGATACACACTACTATCTTTTTGAAAGTTTATCACTCAAACCAACCGAGATTAACTTGAAGAATCATAGAAGTGGGTTATAGATCTAACATAGAGTTAGAAGCCACACCGGCTTGTTTTGCTTAAAAATGTTGTTCAATATTAATACAACGATAGAAAATTTTAGTATTATGAAAAAACAAAGAGTTCGATTTAAATAAAATTTTATTATTTTATTTAATATACGTTTGATATTTTTTATTGTAGAATCTTATTTTGTTTTTGTTACATCCAGGGGAAAAATGCTAGTTCCGTCATTGCTCACACTGCTATTTTAAAAGGAAAAAAAAAAGACGACTTACAAATAATATAGGAGTGATTTTTTATACATTGTGCTACAACAAGGTGGTCAAGCATACTGAACCACTTAGAAGTACAATAAAGTCATTTTCTATACATTCTAAACTGCAAGCAAATATGTCCGTTTGGGGACCCATCTTCTTTACTACCTGTTTTTTGCATCCCAAGCAATAACCTTAAATAACTCTTAGGGTATCCTGCCAAGTCTGGTAGCAGAAGGTAGAGTCCCTTATGATTGCGTTTGGGTCTCCGTGTGCAACAATAGGTGCCCCCTGTACCACGCTATGGCCAATTTGTCATCTTGACCGGACCAGGGAACAATGAGCCCAGCCTGCAGTTTTTGTAGGCTTGGTGGCTTTGGGCGTGGACTTAACTGAGTGCAGCTCAGGTGGGCTATACTATAGGATATTCTTGTTTGGGCATGCGTCTATTCAGTAAATTTTTAATAAAATTATTTAAAATTTCATTATTATGTAATTTTTATGTTAATCTCCAATAAATCTCAATTAAGACTCGTTTAAACTTTCCAAAAAGGCCTAAGTGATGGATACAATAAATCCAGATTTTCTCTCCAAGTTCTGCAGGTTGAAGAGAAAATAGGGCTTGATTGAAAACATTGAAAAATGAACAAAAATTAAAAGTTCTTCACCTTTTTTATAGAATCTAACCAAATCTTACTAAATCTCAATTACCAGAAAACCACAAAGCAAAGGCACCAAACACTTGTCCGCAATTGAAATTCTTGGCTTTTGCAAATCATCTCAATTCTCTATATAAATCCATACCACATGGAAGAGCAAAATTCAAAACATAATCTACTTTGTGCAGAGATGTCGAAGTTCTCTACTTCTTCCAATTTCACTCTTGTGTTATTCATCTTAGGTTTGTTCTTTGAACAACATATTTTTTGTCGCATGTTTACGTTGATCTAATGTGTGATATAAACACTTAAGGACTAATATTAATGTTTTTTTTCTTTGTAGCTACTCTCATTTTGGTGCAAAATGCGGATGCTAAATGCAGCTATTTATCCACCATAACAGGAGGGTGCCCTGATAAGAGCAAGTGTTTAGACGCATGCAGGCCATGCTATGTGGGGATAGGACGTGTTACCGCATATTGCTATCAAAATACAGGGATCTATCCTGCTTGGGAATGTCGTTGTGACTTCTCAATGGGCGCACCTTGTCCTCCCCCTCCGGGTGCATTTCCCTGTCCAAAACCTTCTGCTGTTGTGGGTTACTCGAATCAAACCCAAGATCCTGTGTAAACTCCCCCTTTTATCCCCCCACCCCACCCTTTTCCTTTCTCAATAAAGAGCAATAGTCAATGAAGATATGGCTTCCAGTTTTCTATTCTCTTCTTACGGCAAGCTTCATTTTTTTTTTTAATTTCGAACGAATAAATGTATTAAAATGTTTTTTTTTTTTAAAAAAAGTAAAAGAAGAAACACTCGATATGCACAACACAAGTCTCTCTCTAACCTCCCTTTTCTCTCTCTAGGAAGATAGTGATGTGTCAAGGTAGTGTCTATCTTTGCATCAAAACTATTATTTCTCATGCCTAACTAATCAAAATAATTAATTATTTTCTTAATCATTAGGAGATAAATCACTATTTTTCTGAGATACTACAAAAATTTTTCTCTCAATTCCAAATACCCCGATAAAATAAATACATAATAAGCACCAAAAACTTTTATAATTGAAATCTTCAATATTTATCACTTATGCATCACCAACAAACTATTTTAAACCCCTAAATCTTTAATAGTAGTATTAAGGTATAACAACAACAATCAACTGAGTTTTAATTTTAAATTTTATAGTCGCCTATCTAAGAAACTAATATATGAGTGTGGAGAAAAAAAATAATATAAAATTAAATTTTAAAAACAATAATAAAGAAGATAAAACTAAAAAATAAAAATAATGAAAAAGAAGTAAAAAATAATAGTATTAAGGTATTTAAATTATATTAAAAGTGATACTTTTGGTATCGCAACTTAGTTTGAGTACCGTCAAAATTTGGTAGAGTCGAGCGTTTAGATCTCATTGTCATAATTTTAAAAAATAAATTGCTATACAATTATAAACAATTTTAAAATTTCTATAATTTTTTAGAAAAAATCATTAACCATAATTAACCAATCTTCACTTAATCACAAAAAGTAACGAAATAAAAGGGGATATGGTGGTGCAATTGTGCTAGGGTTCCTCAAATAAGAGAGAGTACCGAGGTATGGGTGAACTCTTTATATATATATATATATATATATATATATATAATATATGGATCATGAAAATACACATGTCGCAAAATACATATACCCATGAAGGATTGAATACTAAATCACGGAGAAAACATTTAAATAAAAGTTTTTTTTCATTTAAATATTTTTACAACAACGGTAAACTCTAGCATGAGAGGGATTGTACAAAAAATTGAACAATCAACAAAAAAAAAAAAAAAAAAAAAAAACTAAGTTTTCACCTTTTTATTAAATTCAACTAAATCTCAGTAAATCTCAATCACCAAACTCCAAGTAAATGCACCAAACCATATTTGTCTATTATTTGTCTTTTCTAATCATAACATCTTTTGATAAAATAAATTCACACCCGTTTCAGCATTTGTGAGAATAAAAAAAATATGTAATCAAGAAAATCAATATAAAATTATAAAATAATAATAATAATAAAATTTACATGATTTGACCAACATGTCTACATTCACGATGGGAAAAGAAATATTTGATCTCATTATATAGGAGGAGGAGAGGTACAAAATATATAGATATAACATTGAGAACATTCCCTAGCACCTCAAGGAATTCATGAGGAACCCACCAAACCCTACAATGGAAACCTAAAAGGGGAACTCCCAAAATTCAATAAAGAATCCCACCAAATGGAATCTTCCAAAGAGAAGCAACTAAACTTCGGGGGTATATCATCTTTGGGTAGCCATTGAATTATAATTCAATTAATATCGTTCGTTTTTTTCATTAAGATTTTGAGTATCAAGCTTTCTCTATGTATCAAAAAAAAAAAAAAAAATCATCTTCCAATGTAGTAGTCCAAGAGCAGAAACAAAATAGACCTGATGAACATTATTAAAATTGTTAGAATTGAATCACCAAATTGATAAGAAAAATTCAAAATATCATCTACTTTGTTTAATTTAAATTTCCTATTTCTTTTCCTCTATTAATTCAAATTATGGTAATTTGAGTTACTTACATAAAAGATTTGTCAATGCAATCCAAATTGTTCAAAGAATAATTCATGGAGATCTTTTTTCTACATAATTGATATTAAAAATTAAAAATTCTGATTTAGTTGTGACTAGCTTTATTTTTTCAAAAGGAATGATGTCAACGGCAAATCTAATAATAAAACTCAAACCCTGACAATCTCTATTGTCCAATTCTACACTAAATCTCACTCACCACCACCAAATCCTACACATTGAAGAGAAAATAGGCTTTGAACAATGAACAAAAAGCATAAAGTCTTCACTTTTTTTTTTTTTTTGGAAATTCAACAAAATCTTACTAAATCTCAGCTACCAAACAAGAAGTTGTTCATTGTTTGAATTTTTCCATATTTTTTAATTATTTGATCTCTCTATAAATCAGAGTTATTATTAAAACTCGAAACTGCTTTCTTAAACTTCTGGATGCACCCATGGCTTAATTATATCTAACCATACCAAATTCATACCACAAGATCAAAATTGAGAGCATCCCCTACTTTGGGTGGAGATGTCCAAGTTCTTTGCCTGTTCTTCCAACTTCACTCTTCTGCTATACTCCTTAGGTTTGCTCTTTAATTTGAACAACAACCTTTAATGGTATCCTTATGTTCTCCATGACGCATATGCTAAAATGCGTTTTCCTGCCAGCTAGTTTGTTATATGATTTCTTCTTTATAAAATTGGTTGATTTCTTCAAAATATTTAGTTTTAAAATTAAAAATTTTATTTTTAATCTTAAGAGTGCTTTTGAAAATGCATAAGGCAAAAGTTATTTTTCGTGGTAATTTAGGTAACAAAAAAAGAATTAAACCTAAGAAATTAGCACTAAAACAAATTTAGTGCTCAATTTTCAGTTTATCAGAAAGACCTCAAGGAAATATTCTAAGACCTTGAACCAAAAACAATATATATATATATACATATATATATATATATATATATATATATATTATATATGTATGTATGTATATGTATGTATGTATGTATATATATATATATGTATGTATGTATGTATGTATGTATGTATGTATGTATGTGTATGTGTATGTGTACCCATCAATGGACCGTCAGTCTAGTGGGTAAGGGTATTAAGTCTCTTAAACAATTCTCACATTTGATACTTGAAAATAGAAAAATCAAGTTAGAAGAGCTCTCTCTAAATTTGGTTTGATAATACTCGGATTAGTTGGAATATGAATTCGGGTACCGATTGTTTATATCACACACATATATATATACATGAGCGCGCGCACACACACACACCCATGTATATATGGTTGATATTAATTGATTGAATTGTTTTGGCAATGTGCAGCAACTCTAATTTCGGTGCAAAATGTGAATGCTGGTTGCAGCTATTTATCAACCTCAAGCGGAGGATGCCCAGATCTGAACGTGTGCTTGGAGACATGCAGACCTTGCTACTTAGGAATAGGGCAAATTAGGGCATATTGCTACAAGAATCCTGCATTGCCTTTTTATGAATGTAGGTGTGTATTCACAAAGGGTGCACCTTGTCCTCCCCCACCCGGTTCACCTAAATGTCCTAAACCTCCTGCGGTTTTGGCTCAGAACCAAATTCAAAGCCCTCAATGAAACACCCCCCCCAAAAAAAAAGGAAACTTTATTTCCTTTTCCCTTTACATCTACAATAAGGAAGAATGTCAAATGAATTTTAGTTTTTTTTCTTCTTCGATGCAGTGTTTTTATTACACCTCTTCGAATGAATAAATGAATAAATAAATTGGCAAACTTTGTCCTAATAATAAGGGTAGTGAAGCCTTTAATAAAGATAGAAAATGCAGCTTAGGCTTTGGGGATTGTGACTTCTGCCAACTTATGATGCAGGGCGTGGGAAATGGTTGCTTTTTCACAAGAAGAGAGATGTGATTAGTTTATGACTATTAACGCCAAATTGCAAGTGAAAACTTTTTTTTAACCAAGATATGCTTATCCTCCCTTGAACGTGCTAAGCTTAGGCGTACTCGCGCCATTACTCAACAACATGGAAGTCCCACGAAATCACCTGCCAAAGTTAACTTTGGACTAATTGGTTTGGGAGCACTATAGTTGCTGCATGGTATAAGCTATGATTATGGTCTTATGAGAAAGAGAGAGAGAGAGAGAGAAGGAGAACGCGAAATTGATGCAAAACACCGTTCATGTAAAACACCATCAACAATAGTTGGTCTCTTTGCGACTTATATTTATTTCTCCTTTTGTATATGTATTGTCTGTCATTTGGTTTAACAGAAACAAGGTGGTGTTTGAAGGAAATCATTTCCCTGGGTAGCAAAGGAAATTTATGCAAAACCTTTCTTTCAAGAGTGTCCCACTTCAAAACGAACCTCTCTAAAATGTTGGTACACTATAAGAAAACACGTCATCAGTGATAACGGAAAATTACTGACGGAAAAAAATCTATCGGTAATAGTGATGGATTTGCGACAGATTAATATCAGACCGAATACCGAGAGATTAGCGATGGATTAATGACGAAAATATTTTTGTCGCTAATCCGTTGCTGTAGTGGTCCACACACTACTAGAAAACACGGATTCAGTGACGAAAATTACCTACGAAAAAAATCCATCGGTAATGGCTATGTAATTGCGACAGATTAACGATGAGGGGTTACTAGAAGATCAGAGACAGATTAGCGATAGATTTTTTCCATCGCAAAAAATCCGTCGTTAATCTATCGATAAAAATATTCAAAGGTAAAAAATTTTTAAAAAAAGGAACTATCAACGATAGATTTTTCTGTCACAAAAAATCCATCGTTAATCCGTTGGTAAAAATATTCAAAGGTAAAAAAATTAAAAAAAAAAGAATTATTAGGACAGATTAGCGACGGATTTTTCCGATACAAAAAATCTATTGCTAATCCGTCGGTAATAATATTCAAAGGTAAAAAAAATAAAAAAAAAGGAACTATCAGCGTCGAAAAATTTCCGTCGCTAATCCATCGCTGATAATTCCTTATTTATTTTTATTTATTTTGTAGAAAAATAATATTATTTTATTATTTTTTAACCAAAAAATTTATTATTTTATTATTTTATATTAAATTATCATTTTATATTTTTTTTATTATTATTAAATTTTATAAGATAAAGATAATAAATAAAAAAAAGAATTGGGTAAGGTAGCACAATATGGAGTTATGTTGTTGTTAACATTTTATTTGTTCCGGGGTTTGAACAGCGGCGGAGGCAATGTGGAGCAATTTTCACACATTAATGGAAGTGAGCGGGCGGGCTGGTTGCCGCGTGTGTGCGGGTGGGCAGGCGCATGCGGTCGGGTTTAGAGGAGCTGAGGTGCACATCGGGCGGGCGGACAGCTGCGTGGTACGGGTGGCCGGTGCGTGGTTCAGTGTTTGAGAATTCAAAAATCAGCAATGGATTGAGACTCCGTCAATGATTTTTTTTTTCATTTTTTATCAACGACAGATAATATTCCATTGTTGATATTTAGTGGGGTGCCTTTCAGTGACGGATTTAACAACAGAAAAAATCGATACTGATACCCTTCAACGACGGATTTTTTACTTTCAGTGATGGATTTTTCCGTTGTTGATGACGTATTTTATAGTAGTGACAGTAAAAACAAAAATATGTAAACGTATCAGCGACGGATTACCGATAAAATTTTTAGCGGTGAAAAATTTCTGTCGCTTATCAATCGGTATAGTAGTGAACAATAAAAATATATATATATATATATATATATATATATAGCTATCAGTGACGGATTAACGACAGAAAAATTAGTGACAGATTATCAACGGAAATTTTAGAAATGGATTACCGACGGATTAGTGACGGATTTTTTTTTTAATTTTTTTAATTTTTTTAATTTTTAAATTTTTTAAATTTTTAATTTTTAAATTTTAAATTTTAAATTTTTATTTAATAATTTTTTTTCCTTTTCTTTTTATTTTATTTTGTGAAAAAATAATATTATTTTATTTTTTAAAATTTTGTAATATTTTATTTTAAATTATTATTTTATAATAAAATATCATTTTATTATTTCCTTTTTGTAATATTTTATTATTACTATTTTATTATAAAATATCATTTTAAATTATTTTATTATTATTAAAAAGAGTGAGATGTAGATAACAAATAAAAAAAAAGAATAAGATAAAAGAATTTAATGTGGTGCGGTGGTTGTGGTGTTCTTATAGTTTTTGTTTGTGCATGTTCGAAACTCAACGGACGTAACGGAGGAATTTTATGCATAATAAAGCAAGTCAGCACACGGGTGGGCCAGGCGAGCAGGTGCCACGTGGTGGAGCGTGTGGAGCCGCGTGCATTCGCTTGAGAGCTAAAAAATCAGCGAACCATTGCTCTTTTTTTTTCATGTTTTTTTTTCAGCAACGGATTTTTTTTTTGTCGTTGATCTGTCGCTGATATTTAGCGAGGTGTAAATTAGCGACAGATTTAACGACGGAAAAAATCTGTCGTTGATACCCTTCAATAACGGATTTCTTGGTTTTAGTGATGGATTTTTTATCGCTAATAACGTGTTTTTTAGTAGTGGTATGCCCTCGATACCGTGGGTGATCATGATCCCCCAAGAAACCCAGTGCCGAAAGGAGCAGGTAGAGAAATTGAAGAAGTGGAGAGCCAACTCTTTAATAAATCCACAGTACTCAAACTGAATTAATTGAGTAAAATAAGGATACGATCGGTGAAAATATATATAAAAAAAAAGGAGCAGGTGGTGTTATAAGAGATCATAAGGAACCTGAGTGTGGTGGGCTTCAATTGTAATTTGGGTTGGACTTCATCTGTTCAAGTGGAAATTTGTGCCCTTTTGTGTTGAAAGAGACTCGCAAGACTAAATTTATTCTGTGATCAACCGTATAAGATTAAAGGGGCATGTTTTGGAGGGTGAGAGATGGGCAGAATATAAGATTTTGGCTGGATCGTTGGGTGGGAAATGTTTGCCTCAAGGAGTGTGTGGCGGATCATCAGCGCATAGAGGACCTGGAGATAAAAGTCAGTAAGTTCTCTAAAGGGTGGAGTTTGAAAGTGGAAGTCCTGAATGAGTTACCTCCCCACGTTAAGGTTGAGGAGATTAAAAGCATTTTGGTTCTTAGGAATGGGAGAGTGTCGGACTCCGCCTGGAGGGGAACTAGTGATGGTGTTTTCTCTGTTGCTTCAGCGTATAAGCTCCTAATGAAAGAGATTAATCCCAGTCAGGACAGGCATGAGACTATAGATTGGAGTTGGATCTGGAAGGCTGAGTGTGCTAAAAGAATGAGAACTTTCATTTGGTTAGCTTGTTCTGACAAGCTGATGACTAATATGGAGAGAAAAAAGAGGTTGTTCTGTGAAGCTCCAACATGTCCAGTCTGCAACAATGCTGAGGAGACAGCCGTGAATGCCTTGAGGGACTGCAGTAAAGCTTCTCAGACATGGAATCTGGACTTCTAGATTATTCACAATCACTCCAAGTGGTTGAAGGCTGGTCTTAACAAGCAGGACAGGTTTCCTAATGTCTGGACTAATATAGTGTTCATGAACACCATCTAGATTGTCTGGAAGGAGAGAAATAAGGAGGTGTTTCAAGGATCTTCTCAACCTCCTAAGATTCAAGCCTATACAGCTCTGCGTTTGTCGAGAGAAGTTGGGTTGGTTTGGGCAGAAAAAGCTAAAGATAGGAATATTGAAGTTAAGAAGATCAAATGGACGCCTCCGCCGGTTGGGAAGATCAAGCTTAATACCGATGGGCCAATCTCTAAAGTGTCAAACCAGGCTAGTGCCGGGGGGGCTCCTTAGGGACAGTTTCAGGAAGTGGGTGGCAGGGTTTGTAATCAACATTGGGAAGGCCCAGGTTCTGGATGCTTAGCTCTGGGGATTGAGAGAGGGCCTTATAGCCAAAGAGGAGAGGCTTCAATCAGTTGGAGGTGGAAATCGATTCCGCCATCCTGAACAATATGCTCAAGCAGCTTCCTGAGACCGATCATCCTTTTCACCCCATCCTTTTGGAGTGCAAGGAAATTTTAAAGTCCCTCGAGTTCAGCTCCCTTAACCATATCCTTAGAGAAGCTAATTGTTGTGCGGACCGTATGACGTTCTTGGGGCAGGCTAGTGAGGTTGGTATGTCTGAACTTAATGACCCTCCTTCTCAATTCTGCAGCTCATTCAGGAGGACAAAATGGGGATAGAGAGACCTAGGGGCAGGGCTTCTTCCAAGAAGTTGTAGTGTTCCTTTTTTGGTGCTCTCTGGTCTTCTGTTTTTCTGGGTGTTTTCTGCTGTCTTGCTTCCTTACGTTTCTGCTGCTGTGTGCTTCCTTTCTTCGTCTTGTACCCAAAAAAAAAATGTTAAATGAAATTACTAAAAAATGAACCTGTTTCTTTTAAAGATGTTAATCATACGGAGGCATGGCTGCTTTGCCTAAATCAGTATTTTACATTTATGACAGGTAGATCATTTAATGATGGACACAGGGGTAGTTACGCACTTGCACCATATTTCCCTTTATGGTTCTCGGATTAAGAAAAACAAAAAAGGAAAAAAGAGATATGAGAAGCGTGAAAGAAAATAAAAACAAAATCAATTCTCCCTTTTAACCTCGGCCCAACACCATTGTTCTTTTTTCCATGTGTGTCTACTATAAACCGATATCCAGATTATCTTGACTAATCCGGTTTAAATATTGTGAAATTCATTTTAGGAGTTAACTGTTTCGGCGTTTATTTTTTATTTTTAAAATTCAAACTCGAGATTTTGATTAAACCAATTTGGTATCGGATCACCGGATGGACATTTGTGCCTATTTTCATGAGTGTCCAAACCCAAGCACAGCCCAATCATCGGCATCATTGTTGGGCCTAAACCCTTTTAAAACTGGGCCTATGGGCCTGGGGTCTACCCCTAATGGGAGGTGTTTCTTATCAAGTAAATACTCTTCTACCAAAAAAAAAAAAAAATCAAGCAAATACTCTAATTTAATAAAAAAAGAAAAATGGTATTCTTGAAATGCTAGAAACAAACAAGCCCTAAAAAACTCAGCGACATTCATTTTCGGTGGATCAAACACACAAAGATCAAAACCCCAAAACCTCTCTCACACTCCAATCTAAACCCCTCGGATTTCAACATCTGAACTGAAAATCAAAGAAGAATGGAGTGCGTGTTTGGACTAGTCGGAAATGGGTTCGCGGTGGTCGTCGCCGACGCTTCTGCAGTCCACAGCATCTTAGTCCACAAGCCCAACGAGGACAAGATCCTCCTTCTTGACTCTCACAAGCTCATGGGTGCTAGCGGTGAACCTGGTGACAGGTCTCTCTCTCTCTCGGGTTTCCTTTCCTTTAGGGCTATTGAGACCCTAATTTTGTTGGGTTTGAATTTTTAGGGTTCAATTTACGGAGTATATACAGAAGAATGTGTCGTTGTATCAGTTCAGGAATGGGATTCCATTGACGACTGCGGCGGCTGCCAACTTTACTCGCGGTGAGCTCGCTTCGGCGTTGAGGAAGGTATGATTTATTTATTTATTTCTTTATTTATTTTTGATTTAGGGTTTTGAAAGGTTTACTTCTAGTTCATAGAGAGATGAGGAATTAGGGTTTGTATTTTATGTTTCACCCTGTGGATATAGTATAAATTTTGTTTTAAAATGTTTGGGGATGACTTAGGATGGTATTTTTAATGCTACATAGGTGTTTTTGTGGTTGGATGACTTGTGTTCCTGTTAGGGTTTTGGGAGAACCTCATTCTAAAGAGATATTTCTGGGAAATGAATTTTGTAATAATGCAATATGAGTGACGGGCATTGTTGGACATGTACGGAAATAACCCAAAAAAAAAATTAAATAACCTAAAGGAGAAATTAATTCCAGAAATAACCTACAATTGTCGCCGCGATGGAGTCGTTCACTTTTTGGTACATCTTGTCCATCTGACTTAATCGTTTCTTCATCGTTTTGATCATTGTTGCTAAACCTACATCTAATATACTCAGTTTTCGATTTACTCAATCTAAACTCTCGGCATTCCGGTGTATCCCTCCATAACTCTAATTTAGCATTAATACATTCTTTAGTTTTATCAACCAACACCATATCATCTGTAAAAAGCATATACCATGGTATTTTATCTTGAATGTTTTTTGTGATTTCGTCTATCACTATTGCAAAAAGGATGGGATTTAATATCGAACCTTGATAGAGCCAATGTTAATGGGAAATTATTGCTCATACCCTCGCAGGTTCTTACATTGGTTACAGTTTCATCATATATATCTTTAATGAGATTAATGTATCTCAAGGAGATTCCTTTCTTCATCAGCGCCCATCACAATATGTTTCTAGGAATTCTATCATATGTTTTTTCTAGGTCAATGAATGCCATTTGTAGGTTTCTCTTATGTGCTCTATATGTCTCTCTTATGAAGCATATAACAATAATCGTCAAATGTCAATCTTTAAAAATCTTGGCCATGGATAAAGAGATGCACATTTTCATCTTCCACTGGTGCAATGTGGAGTCAAGAAATAACCTTGCTATCCCAATCTCCAGTAAGAGCCAAAAGGTCCAAACAGCTGTCTTCTATGGGCCCGCTTGGCATGATTCAGTGACTATGCTAAAAGGAAGTAGAAAAACTATATTCTATCTTGGCTTTCAAGTAATTCTGAATTCCCATCTCCCCTTCATAATGGCCTTTGAAGCCCATTCTGTGTGCAGCCATCTTTTGCTCTTCCAAGGTGATTTACCCTACTTTTGACACATGACCTTTCTCCCCCCAATCTCTACATGCAGTTTCATTGGTAAAGCTTAATTAAGATCCCTTAAATATTTAACCTCTGACCATCCATCTGTGATAGGTCACTCTATTGCATACGATAAATGCAATTGCTACATTTTTGGGATGAATCCTCTTCCATTGTTGGCAATGGTCTGATTTTTGTGGTTGTTTTATGGGTAAGATCTTTGGTAAATTCAGCGGTTATTTGTTTCATTGGCATGTGGTAGTATGTTTGATGTGTTCTATAAAGCCTTATGCGGTTGTCGTTGTGGGAGTCCAGGTGTTGTCTGTCTGATTGATGTGTTATTCCCAAATTCTTTTAGGCTATGTTTGGGGCTTCTGCTCTCTCATGTTGTTTTTGTTGGACTGTGTCGTGTAGTTTTAGCTCTTATCTGGCTTGGTTATGGCCTTTTTTTTTGCTTGGGGGGTTGTTTCGGCTTTGTTGAGAGAGTGTACTTATATCTCTGTCCGGCTAGGTTGTTCCTTTTGTTGGTTTTTTGGTTCCTTATTTAATTAAATATTTGCTTCAAAAAAAAATCCTATTTACTTAGATGAAATTTAAAGTCCTAGTGCAAAAGAGTGACAAGAAATAGAATCGAACTTTAGAAAGAGTGCTTATAATGATGTCAGGTTTTTGGAATTGATTATGATCATACAGGGCTCTCAAGAGTGCTGTTAATGTCTTCCATTGTGCAATTATAGGCCCATCTCATTCTTGTCTTTCTGTGCTCTACTTTTTCATGTTGATGCCTCTTATCTAGTGCTATTGTTGGCCACTACTGCACATGATTGGTTATTTTTAACCAAGTTACTTGCATCTTATCATCTGTAAGTGCTGATTGCTCTCCTAGATGGAGTTTGCTTGCCCATTTTTTCCATTATCGACATAACAAGACATTATTGTGATTGTGGATGTTTACCGTTACACCTTCGAGCTCACCCATCAGGAAGGCATCTTGAAGGTGTGCATCTGTGATCATTGTGGAAGTGATAGGGTGGTGCCAACACAATTAAGCATCCCAAACAAATAAATGTGCATTTTATTATAAAGCTAATGGATCTTGATTAAACCCTCCCTGTTCCCTTCCCTCCCCCCCCCCCCAAAAAAAAAGACTTCTTGCATTCATCGGCTGAACTAGTGCCAGGGATGTTATTAGGCTCTAAGAACCATAGTAATGTTGCTAGAACTAGATCAGTATAGTGTGGAAGTGTTAAAGCCCAGTTTTTGTGTTGTCTCACACTATTGTCTTGCTAGCTGCAATGTGCTCTTGCTCTATACTATTGTGTGGGTTTTGTATTCATTCTTCTGAAAAGAGTAGTATACAGATAAAGTGAAGGCACAATCTATCATGTCCCTACTTTTAGGGCCAGAGTTTGAAATTGTGCATTCGAAGGATAGTGGTCTTGTTAGGATGAAAACTAAGCACATAACAAAATTTACATTTATATGGAAGCAAAAGGATGAATTTGACATGCTAATATTTGTCTAGAGTCTAGTTTTGAAGTAGTATACATCATATAGAATTTATCTACTCAACCGTAATCCTTGTCTGACCTGTGGAATCGTTATATTCACTGGATTTATAAAGCGGACCAAGTGGGCGAGCTGGACTATGAAGAATTTGCGAGTATGATTGGAGAAGATAGTGTTATGGGTAGACATCTTTTCTGATTCATCTGTTGAAATTTGAAGTGCGGAAGTTTTGGTAGTTGAGTTAGGTTTTGGTAAGCAATGGTTTGGAACTTTGAAGGAAGATGGAAGGTTTGTTTGAAGATGTTGAAGAACAACAAAAGAAGAGACTTGATGTATGTGAATAAACACAATTCTATTTTTTTAATGAAGTATCAAATATACAAAAATATTGTAGAGACTATGCTCTAAAATACAACACAGTTTTGAGAGACTTTTTAGCTCTAAAAATGATACAAGAAGACAATGCTCCAAAATGTCTTACAAGTGAAGATAAGAGTCTTATTTATAGCCTAAAAGGAAACACTAGCCGGTAGACACAAAAACTAGCCGGTAGATACAAACCCAAAAACTAGCTGTTATAAATTCTTTCCATTCTGCCCCTGTATTGTTTGGGCTTTTTTTGGACCTTCTATATAGTCACTTAGAGCCTTGATTGGAGCTTCATTTAATGGACTTGAAGTCTCCTTTGAGTGGGCCGAAGGTGGGCAGTGAATGGGCCTAATTTTGGGCCAGATTTCTGGCAGATTTCTGGACATTTTTTGTCCAGAAATCTGCCTATTTTTCTGCTTATTTTGGGCAGCCTTCTTGGGCCCTGGTTTGCTTCATTTTGGGCCTTTTCTTTCCTTCCTTTCTTTGGATTTTTGATTAAATTTGCTATCCAAGTTGTTGGCGGATTAGGGATATATATTTGGGAGGCATCCATTCACACATCTCTTGGAATGCTTCATCGTCATCTTCAACATCATCTCCCTAGCAATATAGTAACAAATAGGAGATACATAATGTGGGTAATAGCAATCCTGTATTAACTTGCATAACACAAGTGGATTACTACTGTTAGCTCAACACAACATGGTAGGAAATAGCATTTAGAGCATAATGGTCCATTTAATATATTAATTAAATTAAACTCCGGTTACATTACAAAAAATTGTATCAATGAAAAGCATTGTTTCATCTTTGTTTTCCTTGATGCCCTTTCTGAAGATACCATGTCTGAATTGTTTCTTCAACATACATATCTGCCGATTAATGCAACTCCAATGGTCTCCCAAATTTTGTGGATTCTGATTTGATTAATGCAATTCCAGTGATAGACGAAATCACAAAAAGTATTTAATATGAAATACCATGGTGTATGCTTTTTGCAGATGATATCGTACTGGTTGATGAAATTAGGAAGGGTATTAGTGATAAATTAGAGTTATGGACGGTCACACTGGAATTTAGAGGGTTTAGATTGAGTAGATCGAAAACTGAGTATATGAGATATAGGTTTAGCAACATTTATTAGAATGATAAAGAAACGATTAGTTTAGATAGACAAGATATATCCAAAAGTGAATGATTTAAATATGTAGAGTCTTTCATTCAAAATGATGTCAATATAGATTGAGATGTGAATCATACAATTCAAGTGGGTTGGATGAAATAGAGAAGAATATCCGAAATTATTTGCGATCACACGATACCATTGCATTTGAAATGAAAGTTTTATAGAATCACGATTAGATCTGCACTGTTGTATAATACCGGATGTTGGACTATTAAACAAAAACAAAAACAAAAACAAAAAATGGTTGTAACAGAAATGAGAATGTTTAACTGGATGTGTGGCAAAATTAGTAAAGATAGAATTAAAAATGAAGAGATTCGTAACAAGTTGGGAGTTAGTTCAATTGGGGATAAAATACGAGAGTGTCGTCTGAGATGGTTTGATCATGTGTAAAAAAAACCTAAAGATGTACCAATTAAGAGAATCGAGAACTTAAATATTGGAAATTTAGTAAAACGTAGAGGTAGATCGCTAAAAACTTGGATGCAAGTTATTTGTAAAGACATAATTATTAAAAATTTAGACGAGAAGATAGTTTTGAATAAAAATGAGTAACATAGAAGAATCCGCACAAATTAAACCAATATATTCTAGATATATATATTGTTGTATTTTTTTTAATCATCTTCAAATTTATTTCTCAAATGGTCGGTCTTAAATATTAGAATTAAAACTCAGTTTGTTGTTGTTGTTTGTTTTGAATCTGCCACTGTGGACATTGGCTGCAGGAATGTGTGCCACTCAGTACACTGTTCTGGCATAATGTCCTTGTGGCTGGATGTGCTTTTGTGCTTGTCTGCTGAAGTACAGATTCCTGACTTGCTCTGCGCCTCTAATGGTTCAAAAAATCTCTGATTACTTTCTGATGCCTGAAAATTTGTTGATAAAGTTCCACGATTAGAATGTATATATATATACACACATAACAACAACAACAATAACAATCTAAACCTTAATTCTAAATTTTGAAATCGGTTATTTGAGAGATAAATAACGGAGAGATGAAAAATATATATATATAATTAAGATTTTAAAACAAAAATATGCATATATATGTATACATTTGTGTGTGTGTGTGTGTGTATGTATATCTATATGTGTGTGTATATGCAAAGGAGACATGTTTTAGAAGTGAGACTTGTTTTAGAAGCAAGGCTTGAATGGGTCACCAAGTTTCCAAACGAGCTGTAGACTATACCAGATGCTAATGGGGCAACCCTTTCCGGCATACATGCAGAAGTTCAGGATGAGATAGCTGCCCGATTATAGAAACTATGGTAGTGGTGGCTAACAGGCTATGTTGCATTCACTAAGGCAGCACTAAAACAAAGCACTGTTGCCAAGCTCTGATAGCCTTAATCCATTTTAGTGGTTAAAACAGAAGTAGCAAACTTTTAGTCTAGGGGAAGGAAAAAGGACTTATCGTTTGTTGCATTTTGGCATGAGATGTTAAAAGAGAGCTCCATCTACCAATGAACAACGTATTGACAGAGCTCTTGGAATTGCATTGGTTATCTATATCATAAATTTCTTGTTGGTAGAGGAGGGTCTCTCTGTATTTATTGAGCTGTTTAGTGATTAGTAAATTTGAGCTTTGTGGCTAACTATCAAGTAACATTGTTTTCAGAACCCATACCATGTGAACATCCTTCTTGCTGGATATGATAAGGAGACAGGCCCATCTCTGTACTACATTGACTACATTGCTACCCTTCACAAGGTTGATAAGGCAGCATTTGGCTATGGTTCCTATTTCTCCCTCGCCATGATGGACAGACACTACCACAGTGGCATGTCAATTGAAGAGGCAGTCGATTTGGTTGATAAGTGCATAATCGAGATCCGGTCGAGGTTGGTTGTGGCACCACCAAATTTTGTGATTAAGATTGTTGACAAGGATGGAGCAAGGGAGTATGCGTGGCGTGAAACAGTTAAGGATGTACCCATTCCTTCAGCCTGAGATTTATAAGTTCTGTATCTTGTACTTTGATTCGATTTCTATTGCTGAATTTGCTTTTATGTTTTTACTGCCAAAACTTCTGTCAAGCACTTGTCTGCCCAATGAATCGGTGACACATCTGGAATAGGTCTTATTGGAGAAAAGTTATTGTAGGTCCTTTTAAGAATATAATTTATTTTCTCAAGAAGATTGAACATGGTGCCTGGAATGACTGAAATTGTCGAGTGTTGGCTATTTCTCTTCATGTAAAGTGTTCGGGATTGCTTTGGATGGAATTTCTCATTTAGCAGGCTTGTTGGAACCAAGCTAAAAAATAGGAAGGTTTGTAAATTGAATACATCACCTATGACTGCCGTATTACCAAGACAACACTTGATCATTGCTTGCCTTTCTATTATCTAATAGCATTACTGAGGGGCATTATTATAGCCTCTTTGAGATCTCTGTACTGTATTTGTTTAAATTAAGCTGGTAAGCGATGTATATATTTGATCCGTGACTTATTGATAATAGTTGTCTAATTGATAATACTCGTTATTGATGTATAAAAATTATGCATTTGAAATGTTTCTTTTCATGATTGTTGTGTATTAAGTGTAAAATTCATAAATATAATATTTATGACTTTTTTTTAAAATAATTAATTCAAATACATAGTATAAAAAAATTAACATCCTCTATAAGAAAATACAATTCTTTTAACTACTTGAAAAAAAAAAAAAAGACAATTGAATAATCCTAATACATACCAAATAATAATAATTTAAATAAATCTTATTTTATAAAAAAAATGGAAAGTTAACTTTTGAATTATGAGCTATAATTCTATGAGCTGTCAATTAGGTCACCAAACACTCTTTTTAATGGTGGAAAAAGGTTAATATCCAAAAGTGTCCCTAAAATGGCCCCAAGTAAAGTTATTGAAATGAGCAAGAAGCCTACTAAAATAAACAAGTGACATGATCTTTCATTTTTTTTGGTTAACATAAGTAGTAGGTCTTCTTGTGAATTACCATTGTTATGTAGCCACACCGGTCCAATTTTATTGATGATACAAGTATAATTAAATTTTTGATAGAATAAATTGTAGTTTTCATCGGATGAATATTTAACAAATATGTAAGAGAATTTATTTATTTGTTTGTTTGTCTTTACGAAAATTCATGAAAGGCTTTGAAAGTAAGATATTTTTGCTGTAATTGATTTTTCATATAAATAAATTGTAACACGATATCTTAATAATTGTAAAATCAAAGCAAAAAGATCCAAAGAAATTGACCGAATCGTTATTTTTTTTTAATTTGTTGTTGTTAAATTATCTCTTAATATTGCATTGAAAATGATATTAATATTGTATTTTTTATTTCAATTATAGAAAAATTAAAAACAATTTTCAGGAATATATTTTCCTGAAGTCGATTTTCATAATGGTTCTATTATCTCCGATGAGTGTGCTTAAGTGTCTCATTCATTTGCGAAAATAATATTATTTTTGTAAATAAAATAAAATTGTACCTTTTATAGTTAATATAAATTGAAATTTTAAAGAAACTATAGAATTTCTAAGGATACTTTTATTAATTTTTCAAAAACTTAGATAGATCATATCATGCCCATAGGTTCACGCCCTTTGAAAATCCAATACCCTTGGAATTAACATCCCCCGAAAAATTAACCTCTTAAAGAAAATAGTTTCCTTTTTTGTGAATTTTTTCTCTTAAAAGTTTTCTCAAAGAAAAAAAAATTATTTGTTGGTATTTTGAAATATTTTTTTTACAGATTCTAATAATGTCAATTCCATAGGAGCTGCTGGACAAATCATACCAGAAATCTGAGATTTTCTGAAATCCCACTGGTTTTCCCATTGGACGAGGAGGGTTTTTTTTCCTTATCTCAATAGAAAAGGAAATAATATTCTTAACTTATTTATTTTAACAAAAGACAAAACAGACCAAACCAAACTCTGCAAAGTCAATAGCCATTTGCCCTCTCTTACCACAAAGAGACCATCGTCAGAAGAGTTGAGCTTTCCGTTTTGAACCCAATACGGTGAAAGGCTATTCAATTCCTTAACCGCAGTTAATTAACCCAGTAAATATTCTCATGAAAATTTTCATGTTTCGAGTCTTTTGATATGCTTACGGGTACAGTGAAAATCAACCAGAGGACAAACCCGTTGATCAATTTTATAACTATTCACAGAATCCTTCACCTGTTTCTCGGGTAGAAACAAACCCATAGACCTTCTTGTGTCTGTCTAACTGAAGTTTTCTGCTGATACTGCAGATTCATTAACTTTCTCTTCTTCTCTTGTTCTGTTTCTTTCTTCTGATGCTGGTTGATGATTTCATTAAGTAAATGAGAGTATTTGGTTTTAGAGCATTATTTTGATCAAGGGTCCGCAATTTTGCATTGGGTCTAGTTGTTTCAGGATTCCTTCTCTTTTTGGGCTTTGATTAGCGGTGGGTCTCCTTCATTTCTCTGTTTCGAGGCTTCCATTGTTCTTTTTGAATGAATTTTTTTGTTGTTCATAATCTGACATTGTTTGTGTTTTAACCTTCGGTAGTGTTTGTTTCTGGGTTTTTCTTTTTTGTGGTTTTTGTGTTGTAATCTCTATATGTCCACATTGAGTTCTGAGGTTTTATGTTTGATTAATTTTTAGTGTTTCCCTATTCTGTTCTGCTGGTTTAGGTTAAATCATGTGTAGATTGAGGTATTAGTATAAATTTGCAAAAGTAATTTTGTAGGTTTTAGTACCCCCTTTTTTTCATACAACAGTTTTTCGGGGTTATGCGTGTGTGGTTCTTGAGTAATCCCATTTCATTGTTTTAGATGTTGCTGATTTGTGCATGCTATCATGGATTTGCAACAATGTATGTTTGTGCATTGCTGGGTTTTAATGATTTCTTATATTTGACTGTTTTTGTTACCTTTGAAAATTTCAAATTATTCTTCAATTTCTAGCAAGGATGCGCATTGGTAAATGGAAGTGTCATTGATGATTCTTTTTTTCCCCCCTTATCTAAAGCTTCTATGCTGTTTTCTTTGAAAACTTGTTGCTCTTGACCTGGAATTTGCTTGTTTTAATCTCTTTATGAGTGGTTGTTCATGCTCTATGCTTTTCACAATGTTTTGTATACTGATTTATGCATGGTTACATTGACATATAAGTGCCCTTATTTCAACAAGCCTTATATTTGGTAAAGATATAATGCATTCATCTTCTTGTATTTAGTAAATGGAAATCTTCATTGATGATGTTTATCTAAGATACAACATTTGTTTGTTTGTTTGTACTAGTATCCGATTGAAAATGGGCTCAACTTGTTACAAGTCAGACGATGGTGAATGTTCGGTTATTGGGGATAAAGGTGATATTGACTATATCGATTATCAACAAGAGGGAGCGGTATGTGACTACAAGCCTCTTGAAGAAGGCCCAATTATCATCTCCGTTCCCTTCCCCTATGTTGAGAAGCCTCGATCCATATTTGTGGGTAAAACCGTCACAGAAATGATCACCATCCAGAATACAACCAATGAGACAGTAGAAGTTTGGGCTATAAAAATTTTTTGCTCAAAACCTGAAGATTCATTCACCCTGTCATTGATGGAACCCCCATCAGAAAATTCAGATGAGGAGTACATCCGGAGCTTCCTGGAGTCATTTTCCATAGAGGAGAGAGTGCTTCCACCAGGACAAACTTTAAGTGTTTGGTTATCTTGCAAACCAAAAACAATTGGCTTACACACAACAGTGGTGCATTTTGATCTGATGAATGAAATCAGAGAGCGTGTGGTCCTCCTTTTGGCTGATGATGAGATTTCTCGGTCTTTGGCTTCCAATAAGCCATACTTAAGAGGCAAGAAAAAGAAGCTAACAGCTGTAGAATCTTTTGTTCCTGGTGCTCGTCCTTCTAAAGGACCGAACAGAAGACATAGATTCAGGCTTCCTCCGTATCATATTCCCAAAGATCTTAGGGAATTGATAGAGAACGAGCAGATCCCAGATGTTGTCAGAGAAGGCTTGACAAGAACCCAATATTCCTCTTACTTCCGTACTTTACTGATGATGGAAGAGATACAACTGGAGGTAAGACTATTTTTATTCTTCTTTTTTTGTTATTTTATTTATTTGCCTATTTATTTTATGGAAAAGAAAACTTGGGTTTAAACATGAACTAGTCTTAAGATCAATGTTGTTGCTTCAGGAGGACATGAGGGCTTATGACATGGAGCGTGTTAGTATGAAGAAAAGGGGGCATCTATTTTTGACCCTCGAAGTTCCAGGGTTGGCGGAAAGGAGGCCTTCTCTTGTTTATGGAGATTATGTCTTTGCAAGTCTTGCCTCTGAGTATTTGGATGGTAGAGGCCAACCTCCATACCAGGTGATTCATATTCATCCTAATCTCATCGTTGTATAGAGTGGGAATTGATTTATCTCCAGTGGAATCATAGTTGTTAACCTTTTGTCATGATTTATATATTCATAATACATGCTTTATATCAGAATCGGTAAATTTTTTCTTTTCCCATTAGGACATTTATTTGCAGCATGTGTCTTGGCTTAATGCAAGGAACATCTCATAGTGTGGTGGATCGTATATGTCGTGATATGTTGCCTGCAGTCAAATTAAGAATTTTGACCTACTTCCTGTGCACACTTGAGGATTGGGAACTTATTCATTGTACACATCTGACCTTGTTTGTCATTGAAAATCATCTGCTGAGGGTGAAGTCCTGGTTAAAGAAAAAAGAGAGCCTACTTTAGGTTCTGAATTGAATCTATTTTTTCTAAAATTATTCTCAATTGGTTGTTTACAGGGTTTTATTCACCGAGTCGAAGCGGATGAAGTGCATTTGAAGTTTAGTAGAGAATTTCACATGTCTCATAGGGACACAAATCTCTACAATGTGTCTTTCACATATAATCGTGTGATAATGAGAAG
Organism: Dillenia suffruticosa; assembly: GCA_033439265.1. NCBI lineage: Eukaryota > Viridiplantae > Streptophyta > Magnoliopsida > Dilleniales > Dilleniaceae > Dillenia > Dillenia suffruticosa. Next base: position 18,615,862 of record JAVTVX010000001.1, read on the forward strand.
ATTATATCAGGCTGTTGAAGCAGCAGAAAAGCTAGAGCCTAGGCTTCTCTTTCCATCAGAAACCTCTGGGAAGAGAGTGATTAAGCCAATGCCAATGGTGCCCATATCTCGAATGCTCAATGAGGAGCAGATGTTTTCAATTAAGATGATCTTGTGCTGCCGGGGTGCACCACCTTACATGATCCATGGGCCTCCGGGAACGGGAAAGACTATGACGCTTGTGGAGGCAATCCTCCAGCTTTATACAACTAAAGCTAACTCAAGGATTCTTGCTTGTGCCCCATCAAATAGTGCTGCAGATCACATACTAGAACTACTTGTTGGTCAGAAGGCTGTTGAAATCAAAGAAGATCAGGTGTTTAGGCTAAATGCAGCTGCTCGTCCTTGTGAAGATGTTAACCCTGACTTGCTCAGATTTTGCTTCTGTGAAAATTCTATTTTCCAGTGTCCACCTCTGGAGGCCCTCAAGGGTTATAGGATCATCATAACAACCTATACAAGTGCCTTTCTTCTTTATGCTGAGGGCATTGCGAGAGGGCATTTCTCTCATATTTTCTTGGATGAGGCTGGTCAGGCCACAGAGCCAGAGACCATGGTTCCCGTATCTAACCTCTGCCGAAGGGAGACAACTGTTGTTCTTGCTGGGGACCCTTTGCAACTAGGTCCTGTAGTTTACTCAAAAGATGCAGAGGCATATGGTTTGGGCAAGTCATTCCTGGAGAGGCTCTCTGAGTGCAACTTCTATATGGAAGGTGACAAGAGCTATGTGACGAAATTGGTCCGAAACTACCGATGCCATCCTCATATTCTATATCTCCCTTCAAAATTGTTCTACAAAGGTGAATTGATTGCATGCAAAAAGGATACAAAATCGTTGATGAATTGGGATTTCCTTCCAAATAAGGAGTTTACTGTTTCTTTTGTCGGAATCCAAGGATGTGATGAGAGGGAAGGAAATAATCCTTCCTGGTTCAATAGGATAGAGGCAAGTAAGATTGTAGAGATAATTAAGAAGTTAACAGCTGGTGGCGATCTGAAGATGGATGATATTGGTGTTATTACACCTTACAGGCAGCAAGTACTGAAAATAAGGAAAGCACTTGAAAATTTGAATATGGAAGATCTCAAAGTTGGTAGTGTTGAACAGTTTCAAGGACAGGAGAAGGAGGTGATCATAATTTCTACCGTCCGGTCTACTGTTAAACACAATGAGTTCGACAGAGTGCACTGCCTGGGATTTTTGAGTAACCCAAAGAGGTTTAATGTTGCAATCACTCGTGCCAAATCTTTGCTTGTTCTGATTGGGAATCCTCACATCATATGCAAGGTATGTTGTACATTCCATCACGCACAATTATTTTACAAATGCTCCATTAGAGGATGCCTGTGCCTCAACAAGAAGCAATTGATTTTAGCTTATTACTAATGAATTATCATTGTCTCTATTTTGTCCAGTGAGAAAACAACATTAGCTTAAAAAAAAAAAAAAAACACACCCCCAATTAGTAACAATGTAGTAGATAGGGTTCTAGTATTGTTATACAGGAAAGATCAAAGTAACAATAAAGGACCATCAAAAACATTGAAACAGCTTCCATGCTGGAGACCTTAACCCCTATAACCATAATGGAACAATGAAGGGTGGAAATTGAAAGTATTGGTTACATTAAAGATTAAAAGATGTGATTAATGATTTTATGCTTGTAAAGGCTGGGGCATTTTAATTTAAAAATAGAAATTTGTGAAGATATGAATTTCGTTCTATTAGTTCGGAGCAAGAAACATTTTATTCTCTAGCCAGTACAGGTCCCTAGTTTGTCTTGGACATGCATGATCTTCGGGATGTTACGGCATGTCACTGATGAAGTCTAGAAGTTCACATCTGAAAGGCTGTCACTCAGTGAGTGGAGTTCCATTTTAAGTTGGGTGAGGGAATGAAAAGTACAAATAGTAAGCTCCAGAACCCAATGGCTTATTCCGGGTCCAATGATTTTCACTTTTTTATCTTTTGAGATTACTATCATGGACAAGAGATCATTTATGCAGAATGTGTTTCTAAATGCTAATTTTGGGTATTCGAATGCATTTTCTGACATGATAGGATAATTGAAACTTTTACTATCACGGATAAATAGGTTTTTAGTTTTCTTGATTTAAAACTTAGTAATGACTTGTGTGGTGGCAGGATCCATATTGGGATCAACTTCTGAGATATTGTTCAGAGCACAACTCATATCAAGGCTGTGCTCTCCCTGGAAGACAAGAGTGGGACCATGAGAATGAGGAGGCTGTGCAGGGCTACTCAAATAGGGGAGAAGACAACCTTAAACCCTCTGAAGCCCAGTGGGATCAAGAAAATTATGAAGACCACCACCCTGGAAGACAAGAGTGGGACCATGAGAATGAGGAGGCTTTGCAGGGCTACTCAAATAGGGGAGAAGACAACCTTAAACCCTCTGAAGCCCAGTGGGATCAAGAAAATTATGAAGACCACCACCCTGGATCCTCCAAAGCCAAGAAGGGTCAAGAAAATTATGAAGGAACAGGTTTTCTCTCCTCCAAAGTTGGGTGGGATCAAGAAAATAATGAAGACAACGGCTTTCAATTTGCCGAAGCCAACTGGGGTCAAGTGTCCTTTCAATCGCCACCTATCCCTGCACCTGTTATGGATGAATCTGAAGCTGGGTGGGATCAAGAAAATTATGAAGAAGACAACATTGGAGTCTCCAATGCCAAGAAGGTTCAACAAAATTATGAAGATAAGGGCTTCCGATCCTCCAAAGCTGGGTGGGATCAAGAAAGCAATGAAAACAAAGGCTTTCCATTTGCTGAAGCCAGCTGGGGTCAAGTGTCCTTTGAAGCACCACCTATCCCTCCACCTGTTATGGATGAATCTGAATGGTCTGATGGCTGGAGGGATTAATCTTAAGATTAAGCACTTCCTTTCATCTCTCTCTTTTTCTCTCCAATACTGGACTTGGTTTGACAGATTGCTCAACATATTGGTGGATTGTATGTATTGACCGTGTAACAAAATTTTGGCTGGCATGGTCAGTCTTGGGCACAGTTGAAAAGTAGGAAGGGATGAGGCAAACATTTTTGTGTTACAAGTTGTCTTACTACATTTTCTTTTTCAGATTCATTACAATTGATCTTGGAGATGGTGAGGATTACATTAAAAAAATAAAATAAAATAAAACCAACCATACATGAGAACTCACAAACCCAATTGTACTGAAACAAACCCAACAATTATTCTTAGTGACCGTGTACTCCTGGAAGTAAAATGTCATCATCTTTACAAAACCAAGGTTGGTGCAATGCTGATTATGTTGGATGTACGACTACTTGAGATAAGTAGAAATGAGACCAAAGCAAAATGTAGCAATAGAATGCACCGATTTACTACTGCTGCTGCTGCTGAAAATCAGGTGTTCTCCAGGTAAATTTCTCAGAGGTTCTCTTCCTGGCATTGTTTCTATTGTTGTTTCTTCCTCGGCCATGTTTGGCGGCATGCACGGAGAAGTAGGTGGAGAAATTGCAGCACCTGTTAAATGGAATTCAAATGTTAGTCTGTGAACAACTATATTAGGGCAAAATCTGCAACTTTTGGTAAAAATGTCCTAATTATTTTCATTCAAACTACGTGACCCAATTCATTCCTGAGTAATAGTATATGGACCAAATGAGTCATGTAACATTATTCATACATTTACAAAACCATTTATTATGTGAAAGCCATTACCTAAGCTATTTGATCAAAAGGTCTCGAATGACAAAGATTCGAAATAAATAAATAAATAAACAAAATAACAAATTATGATTTTTATTGAATATTGAAAGTAAATGACAAAATTCTTTTAATTCTAATAGACCAGTGAAAATAATTTACACAATTTCTTGCTTCAAAAAGTATTACTTAAAACTAGAATGTGTTTTAATGAGAAACCTAAATTCAGATTTTTCCTGGTCTCAATGTCCCTCGTCCCATTGATGGACATAAAAGACATGTTTGGAAACCTAGGGCTTGAGCATCTGAAGCACTATGGAGTTTAAAGCAAAGAAAAATGAGAGAATTTTGTGTTGCTTACTTGGAGTAGGAGGAGAAGATGTAGGGACTATACTACTATCCTCTGCATACACAAAACCAAAAATCAGAGAGAGAGAGAGAGAGAGAGAGAGAGATTTCATAGAGAATTAAAGAGAGCAAGAAAATTATATAATCCTAGCTGTGATACTACCATTGCTTTGAAGAGGAAGCAAATTCAAAGAATTCGTCCCTGTTACGAAATTTGTTTCAAAAGATTGATCAATTTTGATTCAAAAAAAGCGAATTAGGGCAAAATTGAAGATGCCTTCAAGAATTCAGGAAAGATCCGAAACCCGAGCAGAGAGATTCGAGAGAGCCACTGGAAGTCGAGTTTCTCTGCTGACAGACAGAGAAGAGAGAGATGAGTCCTGTTGTGTTGAGCGGGAAACCGAGTGTCTGAGGCTAAATGAGAAGGTAACAGAGGCATTCGCTGTTGCTAGACTCCAAATTGGCGGCGAAGATGTTGCAGCACGGGGAAGAAGGTGAAAGCATGATGGAGTTCGGAGGCAATGAGACATAAGGAAGGCACGTTGAAAACACGGTGGTGGTGGTTGAGACGGCAGTGATGCTGTTGAGATTCTGATGATGATTGTTGATGTGAGAAGAGTTAGGAGTAGGAAATTTGGAGAAGAGATCACTGGAAAGTGAAGGTTGATGATGGCTTCCATGGTGGTTGATTACTCAGCTTTTTCTTTTTTCTAATCTGATTGATTCTTGATGTTAGAGAAAGAAAGAGAGGGATTTTTGTGTTTCAGGGACTTGCGTGATGGTGGGAAAGTGACGGTTATAACTGAATTAGAAAATGTCACCAACATTTCCAAAGATGCCTCTTCGTCGAATACGGGCCTGATGACAAGACTGGCCCAAAATTAGGCCCATGAGCTAAACTGGGCGGTGACGGAAGCAAAAGCTTTGTTTTTTTATTTTTTTTATTTTTATTTTTTTAGTAAATGAGATGTAATCAAACGGAATCGAACCAAAAAAATGAAGATGGAAATGAGGAGGCTCTACCGCTTGAGTTGTCCCTGAGGGACGCAAAAGCTTTGTTTATCTGCTTTCCCAGGGATCCCCCGAATGTTCGTTGAGCAGTAGAGTTTTTTTGACTTTTATTCTTCTTTTTCTGATTTGATTTCACTTGATTGCATATCCTTGTACCAAAAAAGGATCCCCAAATGCAAAATAGGCTTGTCTCCCAGCCCATGGCTCAATTATGCACCACTTTTTTATAGGATTGCTTTTAATTTCTTTAGATTGAATGGTCAGACACTTTACCCCTTAATCAAAGTTCTCGAGTTCAACCTCTGAAAATAGCACAAAAGGATTTAATAGAGTCAACCCCTGAAATGAGCTTCATAGTACTCGAGCCAGATTAGTTGAGTAAAGTCTGGATACCGGTGATAAAAACAAAAAAAAAAAACAAAAAATTGAGATTGCCTTCCTTTCCGCTGCACAAAGGTAACCCACCTCAACAATTTTGGAGCCGCTGACCCATGTATCTTGGGGCTTTAACACACATTCTCTTTCCATCATTTAACTCAAAAGTTTAGAGCATTCACATTTGATTAGAAACCAAATTTTTTACAATAATTAACATAGATTTTTTCATGTGATATCTTTTTCATATAACCCAAGCATGAAGAGTCATGGACAGTAAAAATATTTCAAGCGTCAAAATCCTGGCCTTGCCACCGCCATGGGAAGATGCAGTTCCAAGGACACTTGAGCTAGGATTATAATTCATGGTGGAACCTGGTTGCGCGGCCACTGAGCTGGAGGTGTTCACTTGAGGTGAACTCGGCTGAACCGGTAGGCCTAGCGCAGGTGCTACCGGTGCAGTAGGTTGTGCAGGCGTTGGCACAGGCACCAGTCCTGGTGTTGGTTCAAAGGGTTGTGGTATGGTGGAACCTGGTTGCCCAGCCACTGAGTTAGAGGTGTTCCCTTGAGGTGAACTCGGCTGAACCGGTAGGCCTAGCGCCGGTGCTACCGGTACAGTAGGTTGTGCAGACATTGGCACAGGCACCAGTCCTGGTGTTGGTTCAGAGGGTTGTGGTTGCTCCGTTATAGCCGGTGGAAATAAAATTGGCACTGAAAAAATATAACCAAAGAAAAAGTTTACCATTTTATATAGGAAGAATCTTTCGGGTCGAGAAAATGTTAAAGGGCATATAGGAAGTTACCTTGACATAGAGAGAGAGGAGGGGCTGAAATGGAACAGCTTGATAGTGGGATAGTAATTGGTATGTTCAAAGAAGGATCAGACGACGCAACCATTGAGCACAAGCAATGAAAGCCAATCTCAATGATTTGATTGAGTGCTTTGCAGCAAGAGTCAACTGGGTTCATACCAATTTGTGGGGGGAAGCATTGCCCAAAGTCTATGCCTTCCAAGGAGCATCCATGGACTTGGGTCCTTACGTTTTGGGGCAAAAGGACCAACATAAAAAATATTAAAGCATATGCAGATCTTGAGAAAACCAATCCTTTAAAACTCATCTTCATATTCACTGATTGATGGATGGAGACTCAATTGGTTTTTCTCTCAAAGTTCGGTTTTTTGGGCAATAGTTAGTTAAATAGGAAGTGCGGTTTGCATGTTACAACCAATTCACATACTATTCATGTTGCCCCTATGTATCACTCTTTTTCAAGCTTTATTTTTCCCTGTTTAATTGCGATTTGACCGCGAGTTCACAGGTTTTGCAGGAGTGTCGAGTCAATAAAATGCTAGATCATGGTTTATGTGTTGTGCTCGCAATAAAGTTGATCTGATTCGTAGGTGAAGAAGAAAAGAAACAAGTGATTGTTAAAATAGACGTGATACATATTTCATAATTTCAAATTTTCAAAATTTTAAATTTAAACCTAATCGCTTAAGAAAGTATGCTTTTGATTTCATGACATATTGTCACATTGCTGGGCATTTCGGTGCGATCGTGTAGATGTCACAGCAAGCGGAGGTCTTGTACCAAGTTTGACAGTCTGCCAACCTTTTTCTAAGCTTAAAAAGAAGAAGAAAAAAAAAAATGGAACGACCATAGCACAAAAATTTTGATATCTAAGCATTTCTTTGATTAAATTGTAGAACAATTTATTATTCAATAAACAATGACTCAATGACAAATCCCAAATCAATTCAATATCTCCAAACAATATTCACACCCGAACTGTAAAAAAGAATTATCACCCTACTAGAAAACATGAATATATAAACCATTGTGGTACATAACAATCTAGTAGTACTTAAAAACCAGAACTCCTAAAGAGGAAAGCAGAACAAGTGGTGAAGCAGTAAGAGAGGGCACGGCAGTAGATGGAGTCAGAACTGGACGGACCCCAGCAGTAGTGGTTGGTGCTTCAGGGTTCACCGTGGATGATGCCGGAGTTATATCTTGACTTGTATCAGATTCTGGTGCTGCTGCGGGTGATACTGATCCTATAGATTGAAGACAAGAATCAGAAATTAATACCATTTTTGAGCCTTCTTGTTTTGGGAATGTATAATTTATTAATAGATGATTACCTGCAGGGCTTGAAGAAGGAGCTTCACTAGGAGAAAGAGTTGGAGCAAGTGATACAGGACCTGCCAACAATCAAACATGGTAAAGTAGCACACAAAATCTTATAAAAATTTTGATTAAAGTAAATTTTATGGAGCATAAACACACACACTGATGTAAGAAAAGTTACAAAAATAATGTATATCTAGACATTCAAGGGAGTACAATACCTGGGGCTGCTACGGGTGCGCCAGAGGCTGCAAACAGAACAAATGGAAAATAGGTGAACAAATTTTGCACAACACTGGACTAAGAGAATGCAATTTTTTCTTTTTTATAATATGAGAAAGTCTTATTTTACCTTTGCATTGGACAGGAACTCCAGCCATGTTACAAGCACGAGGGAGCGAAATGGCTAGCGAACGGTTGAAAGGTATTTGGAAGGGAACATTTCCGGTGACAATGAGGCAAAGACAATCCATGCCACCACTGGTAAGAGATTTTAGCGCATTGCAGCAATCGGCAGTTGGTGAAGTCCCATTGCTTGAACTATTGGTGATGTAATTCATACAAGGCGTGAAGCTACTAATCATCGAAGCTGAGCACGGGGAACTGACCTGACCATGAACAGGTAGGATCACAACCACCAAAGCTATTGCTAAGGTAAGAACTAAGCGAGGAACGTCCGCAAAAAATGCCATAGTATTTGTTTAGTTTTGGTACTATGTTTCAGAATTTGATGCTTTGGCAAATGATATGAGGAGGGAATTTATAGATAGGGATGTTAAAGGAGATAAACTTGAGGGAAAGCCAGGTGGGATTGAAGTGGGTTTTAGAGATCAACTACTTCAACCAACCGGTTTGTGTAAAGGGATTAAGTTGGGTAATAACAATCAAGGATTCTAATGAAATTTCATTACTTTTTTCTTTTTTTAGATTTTTTTGGCCCCTTCTTGACTGGGATCCTGTTGAATGAACTAAATCGGTCACCAGTTCCTAATCCCATGTTTTGTGATCTCCAAGTTGACCAGCTGTGATCAGTTTTTCAAATGTTGATTACTTCACAAGATTCAAAAGTTTCATTTAAAGTGGAGTTAGGTGACCCAACTTCTTTGTTCCAATGTACATGTATTTTCACACTTAGCTGCTGCCCTTAGAGAGAGAGAGAGAGAGAGAGAGAGAGAGATGGAAGTTAATTTCTGAGACAGGAAAATATAATAAATTTATTCATCGGATTTCTACTTAGCAAAATCTCCAAGGAACACGTTTAAGCTGCTGTAATGAATAGCTTACGTCACGAAGGCTCGTGTAGTTTACCAGAACAGACCATACATTATTCATCTTCTTGTATAAATCCACTTTCAACCTTCAATCTTCACTCAGGTCCTGCAAAGTCAGAGCACAGAAACACATCTGAATAGAACGGGGAAAAAGAGGATTAAAGTTCTCAAAACACCATCCATGGCTGCAAAAGCAACTAAAATAGGTTTCTTCGTAGTCACATTGACAGCAGTTCTGGCTAGTAGAGCCACAGCTCAATCAGGGTGCACCAATGTGCTACTAGCCATGGCTCCATGCCTAAATTATGTCACAGGAACTTCATCGACTCCATCTTCTTCATGCTGCTCAATTTTGGGCAGTGTCGTGCAATCACAGCCACAGTGCCTTTGCTTTGCACTTGGTGGCGGGGCTGCTTCACTTGGTATCACAATTAACCAGACTCTAGCTCTCGCCCTCCCTGCTGCTTGCCATGTCAAAACTCCACCTGTTAGCAACTGCAATAGTAATGCTCCCACAGAACTTCTTCCATTCTAGTTCTACAAAGTTGAAGCTATAAGCAAAATGCTATTTGTCACCGTTGAAGTTCACCATTTTTCTAAACTCACAACAATAACTTGGAGAAATTTTGTTAGTGATTTATAACGTTCTCCTCTTAACAAGCATTCAAAGAATTGATTTCTGAATCTGATTTTTTGTACTCTGTCAACAGCTGTAGCTGCACCAGCGGCTTCTCCTGCATTTTCTCCAATAGGTTCTCCGGAGAGTTCACCAACGGACTCTTCTTCTTCTTCTTCTTCTTCGAATTCATCACCATTTTCAGGTACTCTTCTTCTTCTTCTTCTTCGAATTCATCACCATTTTCAGGTACGCATAAATGTGAAAAATGGTGAATCGTTGTCTAAGATTATGTTGTTCTTCTAATGCTTAGGTTATTTATATTTTCTTGTATGAATGGATGTAGGAGCCGGATCAAAAACTAGTCCGTCAGTGAGTGCAGACTCCACGTCTGATGCTAGTTATGTCAAGATTTTACCTGTTGGAGTCACCATTTTTGCTCTCGATGTCGCTTCATTTCTCTTAATTCTCAGCAGCTTCTACTGAGTGTTTGTCTTCCATAAAAAGCTTTCAAACAATATTATAATACCCCATTTCCCTTGTAGTGACTTTGTACTAGAAGAGGATCTATGTTATGAAGTCATATGTATGAATGCTTTGACAATGCACTAAAATTCTGTAACAACATCTACGTCATTTAATTTTATGTCTAGACTGTCCTTCGAACTTATTGCCAATGATTTGGAGTTCTGAGCGATGCCTTAATTCATACCCACATGAACATCCTGCCTTTTTTTTTTGGGGGGGGGGGGAGGAAGACTTGAGGAATGCAAGAAAGCAAATTAGTAAGAAGAAAACCAACATGGACATGCCTCAGAAATCTGAGGAGTTAAGGCACATAGGCTAGGCAGATTTCCATAAAAGTTGAGGCATAATGCGAACGCCCATAATACCTCTGCGGTCTGCGCCTTTGCAGAACAAGGGTTCAACTTGCTGGAGTTGTAATTTCAGATGTTAATGGAGTTCTCAAAGGGCATAATCTCTTCAAAACCAACAAGAAGTTAATGACCGTACCAAGAACTAGAGATTTTAGGTAACTTGAACTTACATGGGCTTGTGAGATGCGGACCCCATGTGTTTGGTGAGTATTGATTGGACAGAAACTGTGTTGACAAATTCAAAATAATTTATCTAAATTATATCTGAACCGACACAATTGCTTTTTTTTTTTTTTTTTTTTTTTTTTTTAGATATCTCAAATCGAAGACTCTCCCGTACACAAAAAAAAAAAATCAAAATAATTTAAATTTAATTTCAACTTCCATCTCCCTATCCGTAGCTTCCCATTCTAGTCAAGCTCACAAATTTCTTAGGACTCAGGATAGTAGTCTAGGTTGCATCGAAAATGAAAAAACAGGAATGGGCACAAAATAATAAAAAAAAAAGTGATATTTAGTAAAAATATAAGAAATAGAAACTTGAGAAATATATAAATATAAAAAAATATAAACATTTGTATATAAAAATTAATTATTTTATAGAAATAATAGATAGTAATCTTTTATAATAAAATTTTAAAATAATCAAATATGTAATTATTAATTATAATATAAATAAGATAAAAATAAAAATTATAACAAAATAAATAAATAATTTATTAAATATGAAAAAATATGTATATATAAAAATTTTTGTATAAATATTAATTAATTTAGAATGTTAAAATATTTTAAAAATAAAAAACATTTCAAAAATATTTCAACAGTATTGAAAACTTTCTAAATTATGCGCGCAAAGTACACAAAAGCTTTCTATTTTTCCCATAGAAGCAGGGTAAGGGGCATACGAGCATCTCTCCTTTTTTTTTTTATCCGAATTTTATCTAATTAATTCGATTCGAATACTATGAGATTTATTTTAGAGGTTAACTCTCCTAAATCCTTTTTCGTTATTTCCAATGATTGAACTCAAGACTTCTAATTAAAAGAATAGAATAACCGATCACTCAAACTAAAAAAATTTGGTATACAAGCATCTCTCAAATGCCATTACTATAGAGGCTTCACTTGCCGATGAATTTCGACTCAAGTGACACCAATCTCCCTCTCTTTGTAATAAATTCGGGTTTGAATTTCCCCGTAAACAAAAAATAGAGACTTCACTTGTTATACAACGGCTAATTACAAGTTTACAACCTTAGCGGTCAAATTTAAATTTGATAATGTCTTTTTGCCGAATTATACTTCTTTAAGCGACTTCTTCCTACTTTTGCTCATTATAAAATGGATTTTGGTCCTTTTAGTAACATTTCTAGGAATGAATTTCCAAAAGAAAACACACAAATTATTCGAGACTATAATTACCAATATAATAATATTTTTAAATTTGAAAATTTTTCATTAGAGTACATTTTGTTAATTATTGACTAAATATTATAAACTCTATATCGTAAAACATTATTTTTATAAAAATTCAATGATTTAGAATTGACACAAACACAATTTAAAAATGTAACAACATGAAAACATTTATTGTACTAAGTAAGGTTCACTAGATGCATCCATCTACACTATTGTACTCTTTCATATCATATGCTTATATTATAATTGTTTTCTTTATACGATAACAATAATCATACTTTTATTTCACTAAACAGAGTCAACGATATATATACTTGATATATATACTTTTACATCATTATACTCTATCTTGGGATATTAAACCAATGAAAATGTATAATATACTCCAAACATGACCTAATATTGTTTGATTATTCATGGTTAGTTGAAGAAGCTAAAGATAAGAAATATGCAAATTAGGAAGAGATAGATATAATAATGGCATATTAAATTATTAATTATTTACTTATCTACAAAACCAAACACATCCAGATGGTTGGTCCTGGTTGCATTTATCAGAAAGGATTGACGAAACACAGCTTTAATGGAGGGGAATCCATCTCTCTTTAACACGGAGCAACACTGTCCTTAAAATATTGTAAGGGATGGTAAACTAAAATAAAGGCAGAGAGAAAAAGTAAACAACATTCAATACCTTCCGTTGCAGCAATTTCCCATTATCCAAAGTTTAAATTGAATACCTCGGCTTAGGATCCAGATAAGTGCAAACCCAGAAAAAAGAAATAGGAGAGAGTTTGGTCACCCACATAAGGCCTTATAATATTGTCTCTTTCCTCCAAAAAAAAGTATATAAACCTCACAAATCCCTCACTCATTCCACTTGTCTATAACAACCTCAATCACACAAAACACCCAAAAGCCCTAGATGGTTCCGGCTTTAATCTAATGGCATCAAAAATGGCAAAGAAAGGTATTGTGCTAAGTCTGGTCCTCATCCTCGTGACCACATTCTGGGCAGGAGTCATTGCTCAGTCCAATTGCACCACTGTGCTTATCAGTCTGTCACCATGTCTAGATTACGTAACGGGAAACTCCACAACCCCATCTCCTGGATGCTGCACCCAGCTTGCTAATGTTGTCATGTCTCAACCAAGGTGCTTGTGTGAGATCCTTAATGATGGTGGTGCATCGTTAGGTCTCAGCATAAACCGCACGCAGGCCCTTGCTCTCCCTAAAGCTTGCAATGTCCAGACCCCACCTATCAGCGAGTGCAGTGGTGAGGATCCGATTTGTTTCACTGACTAGGATATATTCTCCATCTCAATTTCCTTTTACTCCTCACATGAAGCTGTTTCTTCGAGTAATGAATGCAATGATACATGATATCTACGTAAGAAGTGCAAATAAAGATGAACCAACCATATAAATCTCTTACTAACTCTCCAATTCTGAATCTTGACAGCTACTTCTCCAGCCGGGGCTCCACAATCCCCCAGTACAGTTCCTTCAAGTTCAGGTACTAAGTTTTTTTTTTTTTTTTTTTTTTCAAGTTTTACTGTGACGAGAGATCTCGATTTGCAGAAGAATTCAACAAAATCATCTATATAGAAAATGACTATGAAACATAATTTATGATACATGCATTAAAGTAGAACAGGAGATGATTGTTCACTACTGTTATTGTTAAAATTATTCATGCTTACCATCACTTGTGCAGGAAGTGCATCAAAGACTGTGCCATCCACAGATGGCAGCTCCGCGGAAGGAAGTTACACCAGATTGCCATTCTTGATGCTGCTCTTCCTTCTCTTTGTTGCATCACATGGTTCTGTTAGCTCTTGCTGAATTCTGATCATCAGGTCCCATATAGCTTGCCAATTACTATCCCTCATCCATCTGTAGATCCACATGGCAGAGCAATCGTTTTTGACACCTTCTGGCTTTGGCATTGTATTGCATATTTGTGTAACAGAAGAGTTCTCTCTCTTCCACAGCAATATAGATAAGTCATGCTTTATGTTGTGCATGTAGTATGGCCTTATATTTAAATCAACAAGGTGAAGCATAAAAAATCAGAAGTCCAGAATGACACTAAGCATAAATTAGCCAAAGAAAGTGAAAATTTTGGATGAAACAAGTAATCATCGGGTTCCATACCTGGTCAAACAAACTCAGAAGGAAACTGTAGTTGCAATGAGAGCTTAATGCTCCAGAACTTTCAACCATAAATATGCCATTAGAAACACTAACAAGGATGTATATACATGAGAAACATCACAAAATGTTTGCTGATATAGACCAGTAACCCAAACAACCATAGACCAAGTTCATCAAAATCTTCCATTCATCTCTCCAACCCACACCAATCAATTTTGGACAAAAAGAAAAGTAACCAAATTTCAGAGATACCTCCCACAATACAGTGGTCATAAACATTGTGAAAAAATATCAAAAACATCACATAGTTGTTTACACACAATGTCTTGTTCCCGAGTAAAAAACATACAACAGTGTCCAAAGGATCTTTATAGTAGAATTTTAAACTAAGAGGAAGCAGCATAGAGGAAAGAAAAAGCTACTTTGATTGATTGGAAAGACACTAAAACAAGAAAAAACGAGTGTCCTTCCAAATATGTGGGGTCTATATTTTGGAGAAACCACCAAGACGACATTATACTTGTTAACTTGCTCCAGATACATCAATTTTCAAAGTGAAGTCAACCTTTCCCTCCGGAGTCGAATAGTATTTGCACAATTTTGTGTCTACTGAGAAAAGCAAAAGACAGCATAAAGATGTAGAAAAGCATCACCAATCAGGTATATGCGCATGAAATATTTACCATACATACCAAGATTTACAACTACAGCAGACTGAACAATTGGAAGTGCATCTAATTTGTATTCTGCCAGAGTGTAACCTAACCAAATCAAATAACTATAAATGTTTTTCAATTATAAGCCAAAGTTGAGCATTAGTCAATTTAGGCACTTCTTTTAATAAATCAATGGTGTTTTTCTCATTAAAGTTATATCAGCCATGGTCATAACTACTTTCGTGTTTCTTTTCTTCCACTCTTGCAGTTGTGTGGAGATGGTCAGGAAGGAAACAAAGGCCAAGGAAAAGACATTATCTTTTCTTTAAGAGCTAACCCAAAGGTGCACTAAATCGTGTTTGTTCCCCAGAAAATCAGGAAGAAGAAAATATAGCCCTTTTCAGTATTTGTTTTCACATAGTAGGAAAAATTTGGAAAACATGGTGACAAAAGGGAGGAACCATATTTTATTTTCCTTGACAAAGGAACTAGTTGAAACAGGGAACTTAACAACATACCTCACTTCATCCCCCAATCATTGAAAAACAAAATATTTTGGTAAAAAGGTTCACCCAGTGAAACGTGGAAAATTCAGGAAGACAAAAATTATCCTAGAAAATTTACTTTTTTTTGACAAATATGCACAATTTTAGATATGAAACACTTGCTTAAATTGTCATAAATTACTTCCATGCACCACCCAAGCTCCTCATATAAAGGGTAAGAATACATGTATAAACAAATATCCTCTCTTTCGAGCTTCCTCTATCTGTTTTTCTACCACCAGGGCTTTCACCTTTTCACTAGTCACATCCATAGAAAAATGGCAGCAACCACAACAAAAGCACGCTACAAATTGCAGCTGAAGGATAGACAACATTTCTGCAACGAAAATCAAATGACACATAACATAAGTTTAATTTCCACTCACTTCAATTACGCTAATTGGCTAATTATAGCAGCAAAATTCATGGCTTGGCCTCAAAAGTTTCCAAAAACATAAGCCAAAAGATTTCTCCAAAAAATTAACTGGCATTCAATACCATGTTGTGTATTATATCTTTTGTCTAAAGGAGGTTGAGCATGAAACGGGAGCTGCCTGGGCAGTCTCCCTAGCCATAAACCCCCCAAGCCCAGTATGGATGAGATTTGATCATGCGACCTATTGATACTACCTAAAGAGTATTCAACATCAGAACTAGCTGCCGCCAGTCTATAGTTTTCATATTATAATGATACCAATCGCATTCCGCATCACATTAAAACAAGACAGCAGGAAAATAGTGAGAGCATGTCCTAAAAATTTGAATTTTGTTAGATAGCAAATTGAATTCCAATGCAAAATAAATTAGAACCACCACAATACGAATTCAATGGGACATGCTTTGTTGAGGGTTATTTTTGTCAAAAGAATAAAGAATACTTCTTACAGAATCATCAAATTAGATTTTATTAACTTTAGATATGTAATAAGAATAATGCCAGAAAAACCAAATGCGTTAAAGATCAAATGGACAGAATCCTATGTGGCAGTCCACCTCAGCAACAACAACCAAAGACTTAATCCCAAATTTTGGGTCGGCTGTTTAAGAGACAAATATAGGATTAAAAAAGAAAACAACCACTTATACAGTCAGCCATTCATTTCTCAACTGTATTGCACAACCAAGTGAGTACTTGTATGGAGCAATCCAAGTAAAGTTCTTATCAACATTGTTTATCCAAGCTGATATATTAATTTGAAATTACATTTATGTCATTCATTACCATCCCGTACACCTGATATATACCGAGGTTAACTTTGGTGCATATATAATTCGATACTAAAAATTTTATTATAAAACAAGCTACTGTTTCAAAGACCATTATGAAACATAACATTCAGTAATATTAGAAAGATCAACGTAATATTTAAGAAATTTATATATTGATTTCTGACAGAAGCAATGATTACAAGGGCAACAGTGATGATGGAGAAATGTGACAGATACAAATGTACTAGACATCCTACTGTCCCAGAGTAAACAGTCAAGATCACAGGCCAAAGTAATTTAAAGATGAATTTAGCCTTTCATTGATAGCTCAGAACCAGGTAGAACATATAATGTGGGAGGAATATAAGAAGTTTACTAGTTGATTTGTGAAGTTGAACTGATAATACAAGTGAAAAACACATACATATTCTATGATGCAAGTCATGCACGAGACCGCGATCGCACGAATTCTTCTAGTCTGTCCCAGACTTCAAGAGCTGCAGCCCTGTCCTGATGTCTCTTATTCTTGCTAATCTGAGCCAAGTAAACGGAAGCTGTTAGCAAACACCTAATAAAAAAGACCTTTCTGACTTCTAAGAGTTCTACAAGATGTCTCTCATATTAGTTATTGCTTTCTAAATAATGCCTCTTATGTAAGATATTTCTTAATATAACCTTAAAGAAAATAGAACAAGCCCCGCATAGCATGGATTAAAATAAAATCCAAGTAAAATAAATTAGCAGCCACAAGAAAAGCAAAATTTCTCACCGAGATAATCTTTACATTCCATTGCTTCACATTCTTTGCTGACTCCACACTGTCGTCTTCAAATCGCATGAAAAAGCCAATAACTGCATAAATGGCATCAAAAGGTGTAACGCGATTTTTACCCTTCCATAGCAGACATAAAAGTTCTGGTAGTTAAACTCGAAATGCAAGCCTACTATATGAGAAACAAAAGTAATGCTGTTTGATACTACAAAATCAATAAAAGCATTCGAATTCCATTCAACCAAAACAGTCCCAAATCTAATTTACTAGCATCCTTAAGATTAATCCACCATTTAAAGAACTATATACAGGCAACCCTATATAAATTTCACAGACACTGGTTCCACATAAGCATGATATTCATATTCTAAATGCATTCCAATGCCATAAAACACTAGTAAACTATAATCGACATCCAGCGTTGTAGTTCTTACTTCTATTAAAGATCTCGACATGATCCTTGAAGGGCCAATCCTTAAACTGCCACTCCTTGCCAAGCACAAAAACCGCCACAACACGATCCCAATCCTCCGCCTTCAAACTCGAGGGCTTATCCCTAACCTCGTAAGCCGTCACAACCCTATCCCTACTAAACTTCTTCCGCACCGTAACACAATCGGGCTTCGCCCCCTTCATCTGTTTCACCTTCACATCTGTAGGTATGAAAACCCCATCTTCCAAAAACTCCTTCACATTGTAAATCGTGATCAATGTCTGAAACGCACTTGGCACCAGAATTATTGGAACCCCTTCTCCTAGTTTGCTCCCTTTCAGATGCATTTTTGGTCTCGGGGTCGAATCATATCCTACTTCATCTCCAAACCCTAAACCCAATCCTCTTTCATCTGACCTCATTAGCCTACTCTTGGCCACAAGACCATCTTTTCTCTGATTTGCCTCGATTCTCTGTCTCTCTTCCTCCCTCCTCGCAGAGGAAACATAGACTGTGTAAAAATCCCTATGTCTGCATTCGAGGATTCGCTCCCGATCTTTCAAGGGTTTTTCCGAGGATTTGATGAGAGTCATGTAATCAACGTCGACGTTTTCTAAAACCCTAACCTTGGAAGAGGATTTCTCCTCCAATTCCTCTTCGTGGGGGATAAGAATGTTGGAGTCTTCGGGGCGATATTCGTCGATTTTGGGTACGAGGAATTCGATTGCGTCGGTGGAGGAGATCTTGCCATGTAGGTAGTCAAGCAAGGGTTTGCGGTCGGGGAGGGTGACGGTAGGGATACGGTGAGTGCGGGCGTTCTGTAAGTATTCAGTGTGCTTGATTTGATGGTTCTTGATGAAGAAGACTAGGGTTTCGAGAGTGTAGAGATTGCCTTGCTTGGAACGGTAGGCGGTCTCTGAGGAACATGCGAACGTGTAGTCGTTTCCGAAGCGGAATTCGTCGGTGTCTGTTCGGACGATCTTGTCAAGGTCGCCGCGCACGGTGAAGTCCCGGAGGACAGAGAGAGGGTCCATGGCACACGTCTGATGTGTGTTTTTCTTGAGTTGCACAGAGAGAGAGAGAGAGAGACAGAGAGAGATGAAACGCGGGTTTAGACTAAATTCTGGTGGGTTATGACTAAACCTAAACATCGGACGTGTTAACGACTCGGCCCGTCAAGTCCGTCCCGCTTGTTTAACGTTGCAAATTTTAAATCGGTCCGGTGATCTCGGGCTAAATTTGTTAGTTTCTACAATTTATAATTTATAATTTATAACCTATCATATCTAGTTTTTAAAATATTTTATTAAAATATTTAAATAGAATAAGATACAATAATTTATAAAATATTCTACAAATTTATTATAGGTTATTTTTAATAGTGAAATGATAAAAAATAATAAATTACTATCGATATTATGTAAATAATTATTTATTGAAGTATAAATGATAAATCTAAAATACTAAAATATTAATAAAAATAATTTAATTAATTAGTTTATAAGTAAGAAGAAAATATCATAAACCCCATAAAAAAGAGATGTAGTTTATTTTTTAAAACAGCTTATAAATTTTAAGAACATTTTTGGTACAACAATTAGATGAATTTTTTAGTTTTATTCGTTAATTATTTTAACAATTTAAAAAGAGTTTATGAGCAATTGATAATTCAAAATTCATATATATATATCAACAGGCTAAAATAACTTTTGATGGTTCAAAAACTACTTAAAATAATTTTTTAACTATTAAAAATTTGATATAAATCATATAAATATCTATAACTTTATAAAAAAGATAATTTTTTTAACTATAGTAATAGTTAGGAGGTGTCAATCGTGCCATGTCATGTTGTGTTGTGTCATATTCTGTTGGATTTATATGCACATACACATGCGGAAGCGTGTAAAATATTTCGGAATCATAAAAGAATAGGATTTTCGGGCATACCTCAAAAGTAGATTGCAAAATCTGGGAACCACGAATCTCGATCAATCAACCTGACAGTCGGGATGATAACCACAAAAGATGAACTATCACCGCAGCACCACGACCCCTCAATCGAATCCGATGACACAAATTCTCTTCGCAGAATTTTTCTCCCTCTCTCTCTCAATTGTCTCCTCACAATTGTTTGTTCAACCTTGGAATAAAAAATGTGCCTGCTAGGGTTTACCCTAGTTTCCATATGTCTCCATCACCACAAATAGTAGGGAATTCAAATCCCAAGTTACCATTTGTGCATATGGAAAGTGGGATATTTCCTTTTTCCCAATATGGAAAGATGCCCCACGTGGGCATTTATTCCTTCATCTCCCACTTGCACACGATGGCATTTTCATCCATCACGAGATCACAGCTCATGCGATCTCCTGTATCACCCTTCTGGATTTTCATACTAGATTGGGTGTCGTGCGACTGGCGAGTACACCTGCAAATAAAGACTTCTCGATGCACCTGTTAGGATGTTCAAGTAGTCGTCGTTAATAATAAAAAAACATCTCGCTGTACCCCAGACTCATCACATTTACATCCTTCGAGTCACTTTCCTCATCGAAAGTCATCCCCAATATATCCTCGAATGTGTATTCACTATTACGTTTTTATCCTAACGTGGATATACGTAACAGACCGGTCGGTGAATACAACACAACGATGTAATGTAGATTGGTCTTCCTTTCCCAAACTCGAATCCATCGATCTCAATTCAGCTGCTTTCCTAGACCTGCCCCTTATACCTCAATTTATCTTCCGGGCTATAGGTAAACAGACTAAAGTAGCAAACACTGAATCAAGACTTCTAGAGACAGTCGAAAGTAAAATAAGGGTACTAGAGATCCCACTCAATGGATCTCGGGTCTCACACAGTGGGAACGGGGATCATTAATAGATCATCGTCTCATATAATTGCTCCCACTATCCCTAGTCGTCATCACACGCGGTATGAAACGTGTGCCACAGTGTTAATCCCTTATTTCTCAAAAGGGCATATGTCAGATTTCTTAACACTGTGCAGATACGGGACTCAGTCTACACATAAGACTCTACCCAGAGATCTCAAAGAGAGTGTCTCAGAGACAATATCACTATCGCAGGTGACATCTGAGATCTCAAATCTGGCTACTCACAGGCAACATGGATGTGGGTATCTCCATGTCGGTCATATCCCAAATGACCTCATCCTGAACACGTATCAGGGCGACTTTTGTTCTAATTGGGCCACTCTCAATGCCTCTTATGACTAGAAACTGTCTCATCTCCACTCACTTAGAGTTGGAGGTGGTTGCTCGTGTGAGAGAGTCGACCTCACCTGCCTGACATATATTTTTATCACATCAATAATATACATGATTTAAATAAGTGCATTATTTAAGAAAATATAAATGTGACTGAATAATGTACAAAATCATATATAAAAATATAATAAGCATCACATCGTCAGTTTAGTACAATGAGAAAAATCAAAATATTCCCAAACCCAAAGACTCTCTATGTGCTATAAATGAGTCTCTAGTGATGGGTTTGGTGAAGGAGTCAGCCACCATGCAATGTGTCGAGATGTACTTGACGGTCACTTCACCCTTCTCGATGATGTCTCTAACAAAATTATATCTGGTGTCTATGTGTTTGGTCCTACTATGATACTTAGGGTCTCGAGTGTAAGTGATAGCAGCCTGATTATCACAGTAAATCATCACTGACCTCCCACTATCAGCCACAACCCCTAAGTCATCTAATAGTTTTCGGAGCCAAACACTCTCCTGAACTGCGATTGAGCAAGCCACGAACTCAGCCTCCATCGTAGATAACGCTACACAGGTCTGCTTCTTGCTGCTCCAAGAAATGGCACCGCCATTGAGCAAGAATGCAAAACCTGATGTCGATTTGCGCTTATCCAGATCACCACCCCAGTCGGTGTCTGAATATCCTATGAGGCGCAAATCCCCTCTCCCATAACACAAGGAGTAGCTCGCAGTTCCCTTGAGATATCAAAAAATCCTTTTCACTGCTCTCCAGTGACCCCTTCCAGGATTTGATTGATATCTACTCACCAGACCGACTGCGTAACATATGTCTGGTCGTGTACACAACATCGCATACATCAGACTTCCCACTGCGCTGGAATAAGGGATTTTACGCATCTCCCTTATATCTTCCTGAGTTTTCGGGCACATCTCAAGACTCAGACCATCACACTTGGCGATTGGAGTATCAATGGGATTACAATCACTCATCCCAAAGCGTTCGAGAATTTTCTTAATGTAGGTCTCTTGTGAAAAAGCCAACATTCTTCTCGATCGATCTCTCTAGATCTTAACTCCAAGGATGAACTCAGCTTCACCCATGTCGATCATGTCGAAGCTCAATGACAACCAAGCCTTGATCGTCATCATATACTGAATGTTGTTCCCAGCCAATAGTATATCGTCCACATATAGGGACAGTCCACATATAGGGACAGGATCACAAAAGAGTTATCAGATCGTATCAAGTAAACACAATGATCCTCCTCGATCATTGTAAAACCATAAGATATCACATCCTCGTGGAATCTTAGGTACCACCGCCTGGATGATTGCTTTAGGTCATATATCGACTTCCGAAGTCGACAGACCTTGTCCTCATGACCTACTAGAACGAACCCAGAGGGCTGCTCCATGTAGATCTCATCATCCAGATTTCCATTAAGGAAAGCGGTCTTTACATCCATCTAATGCAACTCTAAATCTATGCTCGTGACAATCGCCAAGAGTAAACGGATCGATGTAAATTTGACTACGGGGGAGAAAGTCTCCTCGTAATCAATGCCCTTTGTCTGTGTGTAATCCTTGGCTACTAGACGGGCTTTGTATCTTTCTATCGATCCGTCGGCCTTTCTTTTGATTTTGAGAACCCACTTGTTCCTTATGGCCCTTCTATCCCCAGGTAGGTCAACTAGGTCCCAGACCCCATTGACCTTCATTGATTCCATCTCCTCTTTCATGGCCTCTAGCCATTGGTCCCTCATAGGACTCTCGAGAGCCTTCTCAAAAGTTTGAGATTCTTCATCATCCTCAGGAGTCACGATGAGGATCTCATCCTCTATCGGAAAATGACGTCGGGGTACATGTCCCCGACTACTCCTACGAGGAGGAGGAGCCTCCTCACCTTGAGATGGGTTACTCCCACTAGGACCAAGATCCATTGTAGGCTCTTGGGTCCCTCCTCTGGGCTCAGTTGGGCCGTCAGACTCACCCATCTCATAAAATGTGAAATCCTGGTCGATTTCGCCTCTCTTAGGGAAATCATTTTCCAGGAACGTAGCATTACGAGATTCGATCTCGGAGACCGTGCCATCCGTACGTTCACCTAGGAACACATGTCCCTTAGAATGTTCAGAGTACCTTATAAAGATACATTTCTTTCCTCGTGGGCCTAACTTGCTGTGTGGGTGCGAGGAATCGTGAACGTATGCGGCACAACCCCACGGTCTCAAATGGCTAAGGTCAGGCTGCCTCCCTGTCCAAAGCTCGTATGGGGTACTGACTACGGACTTGGTTGGAACACGGTTAAGAACGTAGGCGGCAGTCAACAATGCATCTCCCCAATGTGAGATTGCCAAATTGGCCTACGCCATCATCGATATTACCATCTCCAACAAAGTCTTATTTCTTCTCTTAGCTACCCCGTTCTGCTGGGGAGTAGCAGGAATAGTCAACTGTCTCGTAATGCCCTTCTCGAAACAGAGCTTTTTAAACTCCTCAGACAAGTACTCGCGTCCTCTATCGGTTCTGAGAGTTTTAATTCTCAAGTCTAACTGGTTTTCAACCTCGCTGATAAACCTCCTGAAGCAATCTAATGCCTCAGACTTGTGCGAGATTAGGTAGACGTAACCGAAACGCGTGTAATCATCTATGAACGTAATGAAATACGTGGCTCCGTTTCGGGCTCTCACATTCATAGGTCCACAAATATCGGAGTGGATCAATTGCAATGGGGTCCCAACCCTCATTGCTTTTCCAAATGGTTTCCTCGTCGCTTTGCCGGCTAGGCAAAACTCACATAAGGGCAACTTGATCTTGTTTTCTGAATGATTCAAGCCCTAAACACGGCGAATCATATATCCAAATTTTGGCCCTCCGTGGCTTCGCCGGAAATCCCAGTTTCCGGCAGCCAATCAATGCAAAATGCATGTCAAAACGTAGATCAATGCACATGAAACACTAATATGCCATTTATTTAGATCAACAATCCCTCTACATGGATAGATCTAGGTTTTTAAGTTTTGGGCACCCTTAGGGCCGAAAACTTCAACTTTAATTTTCATGGCTTAAACATGCTCCAAAAATTCAGAAAAAATTATATTTGCGATCTACGTGACTTGGGTAACGTCACGGTATATTCGGATTCACGAAACTCATCCGTGATCCGAAACCCATTTTTGCAACCCCATATTTTTTTTACCCGAAAATATTCCGAAAATAATTTACTAAATCCAACCCTACGCTCTGATACCAATGTTGGATTTATATGCACATACACATGCGGAAGCGTGCAAAATATTTCGGAATCATAAAAGAATAAGATTTTCGGGCATACCTCAAAAGTAGATTGCAAAATCTGGGAACCACGAATCTCGATCAATCAACCTGACAGTCGGGATGATAACCACAAAAGATGAGCTATCACCGCAGCACCACGACCCCTCAATCGAATCCGATGACACAAATTCTCTTCGCAGAATTTTTCTCTCTCTCTCTCTCAATTATCTCCTCACAATTGTTTGTTCAACCTTGGAATCAAAAATGTGCCTGCTAGAGTTTACCCTAGTTTCCATATGTCTCCATCATCACAAATGGTAGGGAATTCAAATCTCATAAGTTATCATTTGTGCATATGAAAAGTGGGATATTTCCTTTTTCCCAATATGGAAAGATGCCCCACGTGGACATTTATTCCTTCATATTCGTATCAAAAATCCAAATCCATGCACAACACATTTAGCTATCGTATTGTGGTGTGTTGCGTTTAACCCATTTATAATCATGTCGTATTTACCTATTTAACCCATTTAATTTATAACCGAGTTAAAATAATACACTCAACACATTCATTTATCAATCCATTTTAATATGATTTTTGAATTCAACGAAATTTCTAAATACAAAATATCTATAAATAAAAAGATGATATCATTGATCACATTATTACTATGTTTCTATTTTTACACAATTTTAACAAGTCAAATAGGTTGACTCATTAATTTTTACAGGACATGATCCATTTAATTTTCGTCGGGTCATCTTTTTAATCTAGAAAGTTGACACGACACAACCCATTTCTAAATGGGTTGTAACTGTGTCAATTTGTTTATGACGATTCGATCGATCCAAACCCTCTAATTTTGCGTCGTGTTTGTGTCTTATGTCAGAAATTACTATCCCTAGTAATAATCTAAATAAATCTTGGCTTATAAAATATTTTAAAGTAAAAGTAATAAAAAAAGATAAAAACGATAAGATGGATAAAATAATTAAAAATAAATTTTAACTATTTAAATTTGTATGTCATGTAAAATGGGTAAAATGCTAAAAAAAATCAAAATGATTTTTTTTTAAGTCCAAATTTATTTTGGGTAGTTAATGTTTTTTGTCACTTTTGGATTATGAGTCGGCAAGTACCGTAAACAGCCAAAAACACCTCCCCACCGCTGACACTTTTGGATTATGTGTCACAACTACCGTAAACAGTCGAAAACACCTCCCCACAGCTGTACTAAATACTTTCAGAAAAAGATTCATCTTTTATTTCATGACTCATACATACCTCTTCGATGTGAAGCCATATAGACTTCACCCCTAGCAGAGCACACATTCTGTGTTACTGCTTTTGAATCAAATTATGAAGGTCACACTGCGTCCATATGAATTAAGCGATATCGATGATTTCATGAAATGGGCATGCGACGATCTAGTTGTCCAGACAAGTAGGCTAAGACATTTCTCATCAAAGGAAGATGCACTGAGTTACTTCAAGGAAACCATATTGCCTCATCCATGGTACCGGGCGATATGCGAGGATGGCCGACCCATCGGGTTCATATGCGTGATGCCAGGGTCTAAAGAGGAGAGATGCAAGGGAGTGCTTGGCTATGCTCTCGGGTCGAAATATTGGAATCATGGCATAACAACGTTGGCAGTGAAGAAGGTTGTGTCAAGTGTGTTTCACGAGTTTCCAGAGATGAAGAGAGTGGAGGCCATCGTTGATGTGGACAATATGGCATCTCAAAGGGTCTTGGAAAAAGTTGGGTTTCTTAAGGAAGGTGTCCTTAGGAAATATGTCATTTGGGATAACAATAAGAATGCTGATGTTGTTGTGTATAGCTTTCTATCAACTGATCAAATATTAGTTTGATCACTTCCATATACGTGGTCAATTTATTATTATTACTTTTGGCTTCTTAATTTAATTATGCTTTTTGTCCACTATTTTGCTGCCTTAAGACTCATTTGATTCACAAAGTTGTCATAATTGATGTCCACTATGTTTGTCTACTCTTGGTCTTTTATGGCATGTTCAAATATTAACATTTAGTTAGTTCAATGATTTTTGTTTTATAAAATTTTGGGTTTGGATATTGTGTAATGAAAAAATAAATGTTTATAGAGTTTTGTTTTTAAGGGTTTGATCCGAATTAAATCAGATTTAGTCAAAATCAATATAGTTATCGGATACCATAGGTTATATATATATATGTATATAATAAATATAAAAATGAGAGCATAAGGACTTCAAAAATCATATCTTCTCATTTGGTTAACTTAAAGTGCAGTATTGTTTTTATTAATTTGATATTCTAATTATCACATGTTAAATCATCATGATCATGGTCTTGTTATTATTATTAGAGGATTCACTTAAGGGTTGTTTCTTAGCTTTGGCCCTCATGTGTCACCCTTGTATTGCACTCCAACTTGGTCATACACACCCTTACCAAACTTTCGTTAAAAAGCTCTATTAAGTTGATCACAATTCACAAATTCCTTCCTAAAAAAAACAACTAGAGATATTTTGGGAGCATGGTTGATAGAATTTCATCCCTTTTTTAAATTGTTCAAAAGAACCAGAGCTAAATGGAGAACTCAATATGGAAAACCTCCCTCTAGCTAGAAGCAACCGATGGCATTTTTAAATTATATTAGTCATGAGTCAGTTTCTTTCCTGTCCATCACAAGAACCAACTTCAAGACTCATCAAGTGTGGTTTGGCTAACAAACAGATAGTTGACTCAATATGATGTGACGTTAAATTTCTTAACCAAGTTTTTAAATTTGACTCACGAGTTGGGTATAAAAAAAACTATGTTGGGACGATAGCCCCTTTAAATGCATCACTACAGAGTTATGTACGAAATTAACCCTTTAAAAAAAATTTTAAAACAATCTCGAGACCAAAATAATTCAGAATATAACCGCATTTTGTTGCGGGTTGAACCCGTAACACCACATGGCAACACTCAGTTGGTCGAATGGCACATGTCGTGTCTTGAAGACGCGACAACCCACCTATCGTGGCCACCCTATGGACCCTCCCTCCACTGCCTGCGGCGCTCCTCCCTCCCTCCCTCCCCTGCTCACAGCTCTCTCTCCCTCCCTCCCCTGCTTGCGGCGCTCTCCCTCCCCTCTTCCCCCCCCCCGCTCTCTCTCTCTCTCCCCCCGCTGCCCGCGACGCTCCTCCTTACCCGCTGCTCTCTCTCCCTCCCCCGTCCACGGCTCTGCTTCTCTCTCCCTCCCTCACCCCCACCCTCCCCCGCCCGCGACTGTCTCTTTATCTCTCCCCCCACAGCTGTCTCGCTTCCCCTCGCGACTCTCTCTCTCTCTCTCTCCCTCCCTCCCCCGTCCGTGGCTCTCTCTCTTCCCCTACCGCGGCACTCCTCTCCCTCTCTCCCCCCGTGACACTCCTCTCTTGCTCCCCCCCCCACGGCACTCCTCCCTCTCCCTCTCTCCCCCATAGCCGCGGGAGCCTCCTTTTCCCTTCCTCCCCCCTGCCGCTCACTGTTGCGAGAGCCCTCTCCCTCCCTCCCTCCCGCATTGCCACTGGGCTATGTAGCATCTTCAAGAAGCAGACATAGCCTATTGCGAGTTCAACTCATGAAAAGAGAGAGTCACAAACAGAATTATTTTTCATCAAAGGTTGTTTAGAATTTTTTTTCTTGTTTAGATCCGTACATGTCTTGCAACTACAAGTTTCAAATCGGATTAGCCGGTATATAATTTTGGATATCAGTTAGTATAGTACAAAAAAAATGTTTTTTGGCTAGAAAGTGACATCGACTCCGCAATATATTATCCAGGCTTTAGTTACTCATTCGTAAGGTAAGACCAGACCACGTCCACATAAAAATAAGTTTACTTTTTAATAGTCTAACAACAATCAGCAGAAAGAATTCTTTCTGAGGCTGTTCATATCTTTTCTTTATCCATGCAAATGGGAGAAACTTGGGGTCTCAGAGGGTGCTAGAGAAGGCAGGATTTGAAAGAGAGGGTGTTTTGAGGAAGTGCATTATAAGGAAGAGTAATGGTAGAGATATGATCATGTTTAGTCTTCTGGCCACTGACTTGCAGCCTAAGTTGATTTGAAATCTATACATAAAGTAGCAGTGTTATGCGAAAGGAAAATATACGTTTTCCTCGAATATTTGTGCAATTTCTAGTTCTCTGAGTGAATGTTATATTTTTCTTCTAAAATGAATACAAATCCTCCAATCTTTGCCCCCCCCCCCCGGGGTGAGGAGGAAAGGGGGAAGGGACAACTGAAATGGCATTTATAAGTCAAAAATGCAATGTGCATGAGGACTATCCTTCCTTTTTTTTTTCTGTTATATGGGACTCACGAAAATCGTGATACGCGTATCTATAAATATTCAAATACTAGATCTCAGAGAAGATATCTAAGCAAAAACTAACAATCGAGTGATCCTATAAGAACTATATATGGACTACTGCTGATTGTATACCTTTGATTCCGCATCCAAGGTTTGGAAAGGTCTTAATAGCTCATAAATGAAAGATTAGCTATGATTAACTTCAATAAATCATACCTGATTTTTTAAAATTTTTTCCCCACATCGAATATAAACCACGAAACCCAAAATAGAGTTCAATACAGAAAACAAGTGCAATAAAAACTCAAAAACTTTTCTGGATCTTTCTATTAAAATCAAGTGTAATATTTGCATTTACTAGTTTAATATCTAATATTTGAATCATCGGATGTCCCCGAGGGGACCTAATATTTGAATCATCAACTCGTATAATAGTAGGTTAATGTTTTTAGGGAGAGGGTTCACCATAATAGCTCACTACTGAGCTCCATCTGTAATATGTTATGGATTTAAATAATGGATTCAAATCTAAAAAAAAAATTCAATTTAAAAGATTGACCTGTTATGTAAAAGGATTTATTTAATTTAAAGATTATTTTATAATTATTGGAGATCCGATATGAGATTCGTAACACAATATTGCAATAACATGGCACACCCCTACCAAATATAAGTTAAAACTCTCCTTATGGGTCTTGTGTTAGATATAAACAAACTATTTTTATTGTTTAATTAATACTTTTAAACTAGAGTAGCCCAGAAGAGACTTCGATAGAGATAGCCTGTTTTCCTGATTTATTCCGGATGAGGAACCCCGAGTTTGTCTTTTATTTACTTTTTTGACCTTTTATTTGGTTATTGGGTACTAGTCACTTTGGACTTGGGCCTGCCACACAAAGAAAATAAAAATTTTTAATTCCTCCTTTTTCTATTTTATTTATAAATATAATAAATAATTTTTTATATTTAAAATTCTGTCTCAATCTCAAGTTGAATCTAGTTTTATCTTTTTCCAAACAAATCATGAGACAGGCATATAAGTAGGAGACTAGTATTGTGAGGTGTGACACAGTAAATCCCTCGAAGGAGAAAAAAAAAAAAGAAAAATGAAGTGCTTGGTGGATGGAAATCACACTGTACCCGTATGATCTCTTCATGTAGATGACTTCAGCAAATGGGCTGGTGATGAAGAAGTGATCAAACAAAGCAGGCTAAGACATTTTCATCAAGAGAAGATGCTGTAAATTTAATGGACAATGTGATGCTACATCCATGGTACCGGGCAATATGCTTGAACAACAACCGTCCGATCGGGTTCGTGGCAATCGTGCCAGGATCAGGGCCTAGCATCTGCAGGGGAAGAATTAGTTATGCTCTTGGATCAAAATATTGATGGTCAAGGCGTAACAACCATGGCTGTCAAAGAAGTTGTGTCAAGTGCGTTTCAAGAGTTTCGGGGATATTGGAAACTATTGTTGATGTCCAAAGCAAGGTTTCTCAGAGGCTCTTGAAAACCAACGTCTGATGGTTCAGTCGGTTCAGGGATTGACGCCTCTTAATCATAAACGAGAGTTTGATTCCTTATAGAAATAGAAAAATTAGCGTTGGGAGACCTGTCCCTCAATTGGGTCCTATAAACGGTAAATCAAGATTAGTCGAGACGAAACCCTAAATATTGGGTTGGTGATCTAGCCATGATAAAAAAAAAATGAGACTCTTGGCAAAGGCTGGATTTCTGTGAGGTGTGTTGAGAAGGTATTGCTTTTGACAATATTGGGAATATTGCTGATGTTGTTGTGTTTGAGTCTTTTATCGACTGACCCAATTCTCAATTGGTTCCTTGGTACTTGCCTGTTCTTGTAAAATATTCATTTTAGTACATGAATCCATGCTTGAAACTTATGTTCCTTTTATCTGGTCTTTCCTCGACATTTTTTTTTTAATCTTGAAGAAGCGTTTTGAGATGAGAGTTAAGAGTGAGATAAGAGATACCGAAAAGTCTGAGAGAGATCAAGAGAGAATGGAGAGAGAGGGGAAGGTTGAAAGTGAAGGGTTTTGAAACTACAGAGAGAGGGAGGAATGGAGTTTCCCCAATTCAGGTTCAGGGTTCGGGCCGAACCTTATGCTCAACCTTGGTCCGCACGGTTCAAGGTCAGAACCAACCGGTTGACCAGAGCCAATTTAAGGGTTTGGCCCGGTTACCAGGATTGCTCGGAACTGGTGCATGTTATGAATCATATATCGGATCTCTATAAAATTATAAAATACTATTTAAATTCAATAGGTTCTCTCACTCAATATGTCAATTTTTTTTGACTGAGTTTTCCTATTGGTTTGAGTTCATTACTTAGATCCATGACAAATTAGTATCAGAGCATCTAGTCTAACATAGAAAAATGTTACCTGGAAGAGGGTTATCTGGAAGAGGACTACCTGGTGTCAGAGTGTGAGCCGTCCAAAGAGAAAAAAGACTACCCGTCAGAATAAAAACCGTCCAGATTGAGAGCCCTCCGTAGACGGTTTCTCAAGGGGAGGATAATGTTACGAATCTCATATTGGATTCCCAAGAAATTATAAAATACTACTTAAGTTTAATAGCCTTTTTCACTTAATAGATCGATCTTTTATACTAAATTCTTTTATTGAGTTTGACTCTATTACTTGGGTTTGTAACGGTGCACCCCCTTCCAAGAAAAGCAGTGCTGTCATCATGTAGATCCAAATGGCCTGCCTAAGGCCTCCCAACCCATAGTTCTGAGATAGGGCCCAAAGTTTGACATTTTTGTCCTAAAGGACTTTTCTTACAAAGGCGAATTGAATTTTGTGTTCTTCAACCAGAGTTGCCAAACAGGTGGAGATGAGTACAACCCAGAACATCACACTTCGTCAATTTAAACTTACAGATGCAGATGATTTCATGAGTCTAGTAGGGGATGAAAAAGTGACCAAATTCACCAGATGGAAGACCTTCACATCCAAGCAAGAAGCACTTTCTTATATTAGGGATGTTTGCATCCCACACCCATTTTGCAGATCCATTTGCATGGATGACCAATGTATTGGGTACGTGTCGGTTAAAACAGGATCGGGGGATAAGAGCTGCAGAGCAGAGATTGGATACGCACTTGCCGCCAAGTACTGGGGCAAAGGGATTATGCCAAAGGCTTTGAAGATGGCTATGTCAATGGTGTTTAAGGAATTCCATAATTTGGTGAGGCTGCAAGCTTTTGTTGAAGTAGAGAACAAGTCATCTCAAAGGGTCTTGGACAAAATTGGATTTCAAAAAGAGGGTGTTTTGAGGAAGTATATGTACAACAAAGGTGAGATCAAAGATTTGGTCATTTATAGTTTTTTGTCCAATAATCCCATTATTTGAGGATGGAGAGATTCATAAATATCTCAATTTTAACAAATCCATACATGTTTGCTGTTACTAAATTTTGGTGATGGATATGTTTTTCCCCAGTTTTCTAAGTCAAAATTAATCTCTTCTCCTACTAGTCAAGAAAGGCAGCTAGCAAGATTGGAACGTTTGTTGAATTCTTTTAATTACCAGAAAGAAGTAATAAATGGATCGTTGACCATAGGACAAACTTGAAACCCTATACCAAATATCACATAGTTTTTGACAATTTTTTGCTTCTATTTTCCATACTTCTATGGACTTGTCTAGGATCTCCCTACGTCCCTTTAGACTTTCTGATGCCGATGACTTCATGTCATGGGCCAGTGATGATAGAGTAACCAAGTACCTAAGATGGAACACAATCACCTCTGGAGAAGAAGCATTGGCTCATCTCAGAGAGGTTGCTATACCCCATCCATGGCGTAGATCAATATGCCTTGATGATTGTTCGATTGGGTACATATCGATCAAGCAAGAATCGGGCGGTGATAAGCATCGAGCCAATATAGGGTACGGTGTGGGTGTGGAGTATTGGGGACAGGGCATAGTCACTGTGGCATTGAAACTGGCCTTGTCCAGTGTGTTCAATGAATTGCCAGATTTGGTGAGAATACAAGCTTATGTTGAACAAGAGAACAAAGGGTCTCAAAGGGTGCTAGAGAAAGTTGGGTTTCAAAAGGAAGGGTTTTTGAGGAAGTATGGGTTCAATAAAGGTAAGATTAGAGACATGTTCATTTATAGCTTTTTGTCAAGTGATTCAGGTCAAATTCATGGCAACTAAACACACAGTGTGCAATGCAATTATGCATTATAAGCTACATATATATTGAGATGCTTGAAGAGATTGAAGTATTTATCATATGATAATTATCAGATTCTTCTTGCTATTTTATTTTTTGTGTTGCTTTCTTTGTCACACTCTGGCTGAAATAATGGGAATTTGCTTGGCTTATTAATGCAGAAGAGAAAATATTAAAATTCTCGAATTTTATTATGAATAATTCAATATGGGGTGCTGCCAAGAGAAGAATGTTAAGATAAAATTTTTTAAATTTTACGATAATCAAAATATCAGATAACCTGTTAACTATAAAAAAAAAAGATTCGAATTTTACAAAATTAAACATATTCTACTTTAAATGATTTTCGATAATACAAGAATAATTTTTTGATAAAACTTTTTTGAAAAATAGATTGTCTTCAATTTTTTTTGAGCAGACAGATTTGTTTCAGGGAAGTTTTTACTCAGAGTTAGGTAAAGAATTAGAAGAAGACATGATGAAACTTTAAATTACGATAACTAACTAATTGGCAGGAGGGCTTGATTTGTGCCTTTTAGGTGCAAATCTTTCTCAAGTAGCCGAAACTTAAGCCCATGTTTCTAATGGTCCGAGTGAACAAGGAAACATATGTTCTTCAGACATTTCAGAAGAAAGCATTTATGTGCTCTATTTGTATGGGAACAGTACATAGACCAGGTGCCCGCTAAAGAGTTGGAAGCGAGAGGAGGGGAACGTGGGACGTTGTCCTTAAATTAGACTTGTAACCGGGCAGGTTCAAGGGCGGTTTCCGGAACCGCAAGCCGGGCTGGCTGCGGTTCCTATGCCAGTTTGGGTCAGTTCCAAAAATTTTTTAGTTGAACCGGCCTGGTCCACTGACCAGAACCAACGGGCCGGTTCACACCGGGCCGGGCCAGTTTGATCCGAAAAGGAGATGTAAAATTGGAAAAAAAAAAAAAAAAAGAGGGACAAGGTGTCGTTGGAACCGGTTGGGCCGGGCCGGGCCGGTTCCGGTTCCGGTTCCATGTCTTGGCCAGTTTCCGGTTCCAAAATCTGTTAAACCGGCCTGGACCACTACAGTACCCCGGTTTGGGCCTGTCCGGATTACTATAGCTCGGATCTAATTCACGAATCTACTGGGTCTGTTTTTGGATCCAAACCGACCCGGACACATCTCTACCTTAAACATTGATTGTAATCATAAATGTACTCAACTTGGGCAAACGCAGTGGATGATGAATTGAGACCCATGGACAAAGACGAATCAATATTGGCCTTCTCTTTTAATTCTGCCCCCTGGGTTTCGATCCAAGTTTTATTTTTCTCCTATCATGATTAACTAGATTTCATTATTATTGTACATTCGATTTAATAAAATAAAATATTAAATATTTTAATCAAATTTAAAATTAAAATTTAAAAATAATAAAAAAATTACGTTACGAAAATCAACACCTAAATAAAACTCTCACAGATATTCAAATTATAGTAATTGAAATATGATTTCGAAGAGTGATATAAAAAAAAAAAATCATTTGCTAACTTGGTTCATACTTGGGCCTATCCTACTTTTTTCCAATATTTGGGCCTCTCTCTCTCTCTCTCTCTCTCTCTCTCTCTCTCTCTCTCTCTCCCCCTCACACAATCTAAACAATGAGCATCCTTTCAACTCTCCTTGGCAGGTACTTCAGCCTTCTTCGATGGTCAAGGAACATGATTAAAGAAGGGTCAAGATCTTTAACCGCAATATCCGTTTCCAATTTTCTCACCTGACTTTATATCAATTTTGATGTTGCATTTAAAATATCATACCGTTCATCTAATTAATAAAATTTCAAAATAATAAAATTACTTAAAATTTCATTGGTCCGGTCAATCCTAAATTATAAGGGTGTTGGAGACCCCGCAAGGAATTACATCTTTTCTTTCTCTTATTTTATAATAACCTACGTGACATATTTGGTTAGACAGAAAACGGATTTATAAAGAGTTTTGTTTTAAGAGTTTAACTCAATTCGAATTGAATTTAATTAAATTTAAAATACAAATTCAACTCAACTCAAATCAGATTTAATCGGATTCAAAATAATTATCAAATATTAATAATTTATTAAAAAAAATTAACCCAGGTAGGTCTCCCATCCTTATCCATCGAGTCTTGTTTTGACATTAGGCAAAAAGGGCCTTGCATGGCAAAATAAAGCTTTAAATTCCTACTTTTCTCTCAATTTGATTTAGGTTAAAGGCATGCATCTTTGAGAGCTATTGATGAGCGTGGTGTATGGAAATTTCAGCCTCACATAATTTATTTTAAGTTTTTATTTTATTATATTTATGATACTTTTTAATTAAGTTAAATAATTGATTAAAATATAAAATTTTGCCTGTATAAATCAAATTTCTAATTTCAGATTTATATTATTATTTTTACTTCAACAAGAATTTGTATCAAAAAATAATATTAAATAATCAAATGAGTTACATACCATTACGATGCAGCCTATGTATATAAATTTCAATGAGTAATATTAGATGGATAAAATGCCTGCATGAGAATACATATAATTAAATTTTGACTAATTCATAATATTAATTTAATTTCATTTATCTATGAAATTTTAATTTAATTTCATTTATATAATTCTGATTTTATGAAATTGACGAAATGTATTCACATGAAATGTTACACATTTTACCAACGATTTATGAGTTTATTAGCATGTCACTAAATTCTTTTAATCAAAATCTCGAGTTTGAGTTTTAGGAATGAAAAAATAAAATCTGGTAACACCAATATTTAAATTAGACTTTATAACTGCTCGAACTAAATTAATCGATTATCAAAAATACGAGAAAACTTGTCACACGTTTAGTTTATATGATTGAAAACTCACCGGTCCATCTCACACTAATCTATATTGAGCAATGATTTGATTTAATTTCATTACTTTGACTCTAATATTATGAATTAGTTAAAATATTTCTATATAAAATTCAAAGTAGAAATTTGGTTTATTTAATCCAAAATTCATTTTTTCTATCAAATTCTGTTAATTCAAAGCTCTATCTGAATTCACTTGGGACCGAGCTCTGACTTTCCCAAATAAGAATTCTACTTTCACCAACAATATGTTGATAGAGCGTGCAGTGTTTGTTAAAATCTGTGCATAAATAACTCTATTGTTATATGTGGTAATGAAATTACAATCATTTCACTGGTAACAAGTAATAAATCAATAGAGAAAGAGAGAGAGAGGGTAAAGGGTTTGATAACTACAGGACCATGCCATTGCTCTTTTAGCTTTTGTAGGACTTCAAAGAGAGAAAGATCATGGCATGGCATCTAACAATAAAGAGAAAGAATAGTATATTTGCCAAAACCAGAGGCTGAGTTTGAAGTGTAAGAAATGGGCATATGCCATTTTTGCCTAGTTTCATTTTCTCATAATCAGACTTTTGCTGCCCACATTTTCTTGGTTGCCTCCAAATGTAAAAATTAGGTCATTCAACACAGTGCCCCACCAAAGATTGAGAGACCAATTTTGAGGGGCTAACCCTAAAATTCGGATTCCATCAATCCCTAAACTTGACAAATGGGTAAAAAATGGTTACCCTAAAAATCCAAGCAAGGACCAGTTTGCCTAGATTTTGTCTCTGAGTGATGTCTATTCATCCAAGTAATACATTTTCTATCAATTGTCATGTCTTCGGCCAATCCCAGTCAGCACTGACATGGATCCACATCAATCTGATGAATTTCAATGTGGGTCCAATTCATTAGTAAGTCCAACCAAAAGAGCAATTCTATGGTGAATTAATCATACAAGTTGCAACATTTCGTCGTCATGCAGACTCCTTTGGAAACTACCCTTTTTCTTTTATCGTTTTTATTTCTCTCTTTGACACTGATGTTTTATTTTATTTGTGTATTTTTTTCTAGAATTTTAGTCAAAATTTCTAGATAAAAGTTTATTTTTTTAATTTATAAAACCCCTTTATAAATGTAAAAACAATTATTATTTTAATTAATTTTAGTGAGTAAAAGTTGCATTCAGCTGAGAGAAGAGTGGCAAGCAACCAAGCCCAAAACTTTTTTCTTTAAAAAAAGAATTATATGTGTAATTTTAAAAATTATAATTTGAAATATTATTTGTCTTTTAAAATTATGACTTTCACTCTTTAGAATAGTTTAATTTGTAATTAAAACCTTCAAGCCATGGGTTCTTATCACACTTTAATTTTTAGAATAGTTTTAAAGAAATACAAAGTCAGAATTGGGTACCGAATCAAAAAATATATATATATATATAAGAAACCATAAAAACTTTCAAAAATTAAAAAAAAAAAGCCATAAAAAATTAAAATCCAATTTGTTTTGTAGCTTGATGAAAAGACCTCCCACTCATTTTTCACTTTTCAAACTCATGTCTTGAAATGTCTAGTAATGAAAAAAAGAAAAGGGGTCTCTCTAGAGATGACACCTAGCATTTTCGAGAAAATTCTTATAATAAGAAAGAGAACTATCAGAAAAGGAAAGCTCGACAAGGAGACCCCACATTTCCGAAAAATAAAATAAAAATAAATCAAAACAAGACATGGGTGTCTTGCACTACTATGAATTAATGTTGTCATGAACACAAATCTTATTTTGAGGTCCACTGATATTTGTCGCAAAGCTTGGGGTTTGCATCACGAAAAAAGTTTAAAAAGTAAAGCCTCACTTATTTCAAACTAGTGAGGATTAGATTGGAATGACATTGCAATGTCGACATTCTCTTTATCTCCAACGTTTTCAATCTTAAAAACATTAATTTTAATTATTTTTGAATTATGAAATAATTAATAATATTTCACTTTACAAATTAAACATAATAAATACAAATTCTTCAAATTATATATATAAAGTTTTGAATACTCTATAAATGTTAGAGA
Organism: Dillenia suffruticosa; assembly: GCA_033439265.1. NCBI lineage: Eukaryota > Viridiplantae > Streptophyta > Magnoliopsida > Dilleniales > Dilleniaceae > Dillenia > Dillenia suffruticosa. The sequence continues at coordinate 18,653,398 of JAVTVX010000001.1, forward strand.
AATAAACAAAATTAAGACATAAAATGGTATTCTCTATTCTAAGATTTTAACTTATATATCTCCATTTTTTTTGTGTGAAGACAGAAGGAAACAAGAAACTACACACCCAGGCCTACTCCACTGGAAGGATGAAACATAAGTACTACTTTTGACCCTTAAGGTCTTAACATCCAACATGTCATCTTGAAGCAGCCTTGTCAGAGAAGGCGGGGGAAGGGTGAACTCATGTAGCCCTGGACTTCAACTATAATTAAGAGCAGCAAGACGATCTGCACACTTGTTATCCTCCTCGAAGGTGTGCCGAATTTCAACCACCTTGGTCTCCTGCATGAGCTCCTGATAATCTTTGATGATTGCTCCAAGTGGATAATCAGCTTTAGCGCCCTCTTTTAGAAGGTTATGGAATCCATCCTCCAACTCAATGTTTTCGAATCCCTTTTTGTTCACCGGTGGAAGATCCTCCCTGACTCTCCAAATTTCTCCCGAGATGATTGAGCAAGATCCCACGTTGACAACATATCCTGCTAACCACTCTCCTCTGTCATTCCTTAGGATACCGCCTACTGTAGCATGACCATCAGGCCTTATATATCTCCATATTGATATAATAGTATTATCACCTTAATTTTATATAAAATAGAGGACAGACTATTATAATGTTTTGAAATCATTCCCATTTTGTTTTTTTTCCCATTCGGAGTAAAATTATTTTAACACATATTTCCTAAATTCTAAAAGAATTTATATTTACTAAATATTCTTTTATCAATTTTCTTTATTATTATATGCATGCCTTTTAAATTTTAAAAAATAGATAATAATTATACAAAAATATAAAATAATATTAGGGTTCTGAACTTCTTCTCAATCTCATGAATTGCATTTTAGCTCCTTAGAATCATCCTCTACCATCTTTTATCACATCTGCGATAAATATAATAAACGAAAAATAAATTATAAAGTTATAATTGATAATTGAAAAATTAAATATATCAATAATATAATTTCTTATTACCAACTACTTCAAACTAAATATTGGATTAACATCATTTCCTGTCATAGGATTTTTCTTTTCCTTTTTTTTTTGTGTGCGCACCATTGGAAGAAGGAGCATTTTCTTTTTTCAAGGGCATGTGGAGATATGGTGTCCAACGCGTTTACATGATCCATATGTCCTCGTTTGCTTCTCCAATTCTTTTCCCCCCTTAGTCTTTGAAGTAGGAGGGAGGGCAGGGCAGCCACCAAAATCATCACCAACGATATATATTCCCATTATTATCGACTGAAAATTCATCATCTAAATCTTCTCTTTCCATTTATTGTGATCTTTCCGCGCATTGTGATCCTTGTCTACACCACCAAGAGGGTAAGTATATGGGAGGAATTTTGCAGTAATCGCCATGAAAAACACTGCGACGAAGAAGAATCCCCATATATTTATAATCGGTTTAATAGAATAAAGTGATAAATTTTTTAATCAAATTTTATATTCAAAATTTATGAATTCAAAAGAGTATATTGAGAGAGTCGTTACTTAAATAGAGTCTCTAAATAATCGAGTCAAAATTAATCAAAATATCATTCCGAATAACTTGGTGAAAATAAAAAAGAAATCCTTGCAAACTCAAACTGCTTGCAACTACAAGTACCTGACTCACCGTTCTAAAACACACAACATGTTTTCTGTGTTTGTCTTTTTTTTTTTTTTACATTATATCGATCGATATCTAAAATCATATTCTGACTAATTCAGTTGAAATTTATAGTAACCTATTTAAGATAGTTTGTTTCATACTCAAATCGTTAGTCTAACTCGTGATCTTGATTAAAAGATTTAATATCATATTTCCATAAACTAACTAACCATTAATATTGTTTGTCTCTTTATAATATCGCACCATGAATACAAAGTCATTTTCTCGGAGTATATTGAATAATGATAAGTTGCTCTTACAATTTTTCTCGAAACATCTTCAGAGCGTAAGGAGTAATTGAATCATGAGCTTGCATCTCTATTGGTGACATTGTTCTCAAAGTAATAATCCTATATTTTTCCAACATGCGGGTGTTACCTTTTCTAGTCAAATAATCTGCAAGAATCTCTTTTTTTTTTTTTCCAATTTTGATAAGGTATGCAGCTTGCAGCTGGTGGAATGAAGCCATGGAGTCACGAAGCATTCTTTTTCTTTTTTTTTTATACACTAAACAATTTTAATTAATCCGATTCAAATATCAGTAGAGTTTCTAATTAGGGGATAACTTTTTCAGTATAATTTTTTTTTATTTATAAATTTTAAATTTTAAATTTGATTAATGGAGATAATACCCTATCCCACTCGCATAGCATTCATGCACTCATGACTATTCATGTACTCTTTATTTGGAGGAATAGTAAATGAGGAGTGAAATGAGAAAAGTAAAATTAATACCGATGGATAGATAGTCTATCAAATGTAAGTATTAAATTTCTTAATTAATTTTTGAATTTGAAATTTAAAAATGAAAAATATTATATTAGAAAAGTTTTTCTTTAAATTAAATCTGATAATATTTTAATCGAATTAATTAAAATATGATTTTAGATATTGATTAATGTTAACAGAGTTTCTTATTAAATTTAAGTCTGAGAATATTTTAATTAGATTAATCGACTAAGTGGTTATAAAAAAATTAAAATTAACTGGAGATATATTCGGAGGAAAAGTGGAATAAGAAAGTAGAGAGAAAAAAGTGCGAGGGAAAGTGAAATAACAAAGGAGAGAGAAAATAGGGGGTGTGGAGAGGAAAGAGGAGAAGAAAAAGTTGCGTGGGAGAGAGAAAAGGTGCGAGTAAAAAGAGAAAAAAAAATTGAAGAAGAAAAGATTGAATAATAAAAATTAAAAGTATTTAGGTCAATTATACAAAATAATAATGTATTAATTAAAAATAATTTTCAAAAGATTTAATTTTTTTAGAAAATTTGAAAATATTAAGGAGTATTATTAAATACTCCTTAACCATGGCCTTCCAGGCAGTGGCTACGCATTTGACTTAAAGAAAAAACGGATTTTCGGCGATTGTGTTGATTTTCCATGCACACGCGTCTTCTTTAAATCACTCTCACCCACCCACCCTTCTTAAACTTCCTCAACCTCTCTCTTCTTTCTCTCCCTCTCTCTCTCTCTTTAAATTTCGCAGGACTGCTAATGGAACTGAAAATCAGAAAGTAAAAGCATATAAAAAAAAGGAAGCCAAGGCGAGAGAGAGAGAGAGAGAGAGAGAGATCAAAAGAAATAATGCTTTAGTTGTTACGTCAAAATTTTGATGGAGGGTTTGTCTTTACATAAAAGCCTTGAATCTTTTTTTTAGACGATAAGAACCCAAATTTGCCGAAATACCGGGGAAGGTGAGAGTAAAGAAAGCAAACAAAAAAGAAAGAAGTGAGGGGGGAAAAATACAAACTTTTTTGTTGGTCTCAATCGTCGATGAACAACACGTATTGTTTTTCGATCATGACTTGTGAGGGTTTCTTTGCATGTTGGTTTTGAGAAATTTTGATTCAGAGAGAGAGAGAGAGAGAGAGAGAGAGAAGGGAAAAGTTTGGGTCTTTATTCCATTCCGTGTTTTGCTCGGTGCTCAAGAAAATGGAGGTTCCAGAGTTGTGAAATTAGTCTCTCATGGATTTTATTGTAGGAAGTATCTGGTTTCTCTCGATAGTTGAAAACTGAAATCAAAGGCTTTGATTATTCAATCATCTTCTTTGGTATCTCTCTCTCTCTCTCTAATTTGTTAAATCCCTTGTAATTTTTGGGTTGTTGCAGTTGCTCAAATGGCTGATGATGGTTCAGTATCATCTCCAACAGAAAAATACAGAAGACTCACATCATCTTTCTTCAGTTCTCCAAGACTCTTTACAGCTTTTTCCTCAAAGGGTCTCTTAGAAACCGAATCTGTAATGAGCCCAACTTCAATTCTCGACGGCAAACCTTTCTCTGCTTTAAAAAACCCTTTTTGGTCTGACACTCCAAAATCATCAGAAATTTCTAACAATAATAACACTGAGGTCAAACGTTGTTATTGGGAAAAATTCGACTCAAAAGGTGTTGGTCTTAGCATTGTTGATGATGATAAATCTAACTCAGAAGAAAGGGTTTTATTCGGTTCTCAGCTTAAAATTCAGATCCCTCCTCTGTTTTCTTCTGTTTTATCACCCTCTAATACCCCAAAAAATTCCTTGGATTTCGAAATCGAAACGAGGGATTCTCAATTGGGTTCGTTCTCTTCTGCTCAATCTCCACTGTTGGAGAAGAAAACTGGTTTTGGGTCGGTGAATTCGGGTCTAGAAACCCCGAATTCGCCGAGGGTTTTTGCAGGGTGTCTCTCTGCTGCTGAAATGGAGCTGTCTGAAGACTACACTTGTGTGATCACTCATGGCCCTAATCCCAGAACAACTCATATTTTTGATAATTGTGTTGTTGAGAGTTGTTGTGGTGTCGTTGGTTTTTCTGATGCAAAGGAAGAGAATGTTTTCTTTGGTACTAGATTTCCTTCTGAGAGTTTTCTTAGCTTCTGCTACCATTGCAAGAAAAATCTTGGTCATGGCAAGGACATCTTCATGTACAAGTCTGTTTTCTCTACTTCCTGCAGATTTATTTTTTATTTTGTTGTATGTTCCTTTTATTCGTTTTTTTTTTTTTGGTGTTTTTCTAGGTTGAAAATTGTAAGATGTGATTTCCCTCATCTATTTTCATGGTATGTTGGTCTTTTCATGGCAAGAGAATATTATTAGAATACATGCTATTCTACCTATATGAATTTTGTAATAACAGGTTCTATGCATAAGAGCTTTTAGAGTAGATGGTTATTTCACAAAATTTAAGATAGTGCAGAAAATTTGAATTTTAATCATATAAAGCTAGAATGATTAAAATTAAAAGTCGACTCGATTCGGTGGGCTCAATTTCATGAATCTTTAACTAGTTGAGATCAGTTATATGAATCTGTCATGCCCCACAAATTTTATAGTCTAGTTGTAGATGTTGCATGAACGAAGGGAGATTTTTCATCTTGATGGATGAAACACGTGGGTATTGCAAAATTATTTCTCCAAATTGAAGTTGTTGAACTATGTAAAATCTCTTCCTATTTATTTCCATGTCCAATGTTCATTTGTGAAATTAAATCTGATCAAATCTGATTGCGTTCATTTCTTTGTTGCAGAGGCGAGAAAGCATTCTGCAGTCGCGAATGTCGATACCAGGAGATGCTCATGGAAGAGGGAATGGAAAAGGCCGACGCCGATGACCTATTTGGGGCATGTTCCTAGTGATCACTCGCCATAGTTCCAACAAAGAATTTCAGATAGGTTTTTGGAAGCTGAAATCATCATTTGAACATATACTTATTTGAATCCTTGAATGTTTCCTTTTGTTGATGATCCCTCAAAGAATCCTTGCTAGCATGCTTTTTCTACTAGGGGACTGAAATTCTCAAAGGCTGGAATATTGTAGAGCTTTGGACTATGGTTTCATGTGATATTGATTGCTACTTTTTTGTTTTTTGGGTTGCACAAGTTTTGAAGGGGTCATGGCATGAACATGATCTTGATGACCTATGATCCAATATCTGCATTATTTTGATGTTATAATATAGTTTGAGTAAATTATATTATAATGTAAAGTTAACCACTTACATGACCCAATGACTTCATCTAGGAGAAGATTCTTTCCTATTTTTATATTCTCCTTGTGTTCCTGATGGCACCCGTTTTTGTCAACCTAGTTGATTAATATATTCATCCTATTTTTCATGGTGCCTATGATGATGTCGCCTAAATTATAATAGGCGAGAATAATTTCAAACATTAAAAACTTTAGGCAAATCAATCAAAATACAATAATTTATACGTAGCTGGTTGTTTTCTGTTCTTGATATCATGGGGGTTTGATTGTTTGCTGAGGTCTTATTTAGAGGGATTCTCTTGTTGCATGGTTTTATCTATTATCAAGTTTGACAGATTTGGTTATGGGGTTATGTTTTTGAGAATGCAACCTGTGCCTGACTTGCAGAAGCCGTGTTTGGAGTCAATCTTCATGGATGCAGCATGAGCATGATTGTCTCTTTCTTTATGCTCTGGGCTCCACGAAATTCTATGCTTAATTGCTTTTGTCTCTGGGAAGGGAAAGGGAAATCGATGTTTTGTCATTGCCAAAGTGGCAATGATGCATCCTCATGTCATGGTTGAGGTACTCGATTTTTTCATCCATGACTTTTCAGGATTTGCTGAAGTATTCATTGGAGGACAATCTGGCCCATCAAGGGCATGTCACATGATAAAAAATTTATCATCTTTTTATTTTTGGCTAATGGGGTTGCCATGAAGAGGATGTGAGATTTAGGATGAAATTTTCTATGCTTCTTATAGGCATTAATACAACAGGATGACAACCATTAGATATGAAAATTATAAAAAATCTTGAATAAGATTTGGGTCTTGTGAAAAGTATTTTTCTGACAGAGATGATCATTATGAAAAAGTATTTCTCTAACTAAGATGTGCTTCTCATTGCTGTTAGACCACTCCAATTCCTTTAAAGATACAATAACAACTAAGCTTTTCTCTCATCAAGCGGGTCGACTCATGTATGATTCGATATAATTATATTTTATTTTGTATCGTATCTCTCTGTATTCTATTTCGTATAACAAAAAATTACTTAAGAATAGAAATTCTGAATTTAACAAAACAAAAATGCAAACCAATTTGGGTACGAACTTACCCCCAACACGGTGTTTACAACACAAATTGTTACTCATCAATTTTGTTGGATGTGACCCCCACAAGTTCGCCGTGTGAATTCTATTATGTTCTGCGTTTGAGTTTTGTTTTGACGTGTGTATAGTGTGTATTAGTGTTCGACGGTTGATGGTGGTATTCACTTTGTGCTCGTTCGATCACTCTTCGGTGTATTCCTTTTTCTTATATTGTAAATATCTCCTCTTTGCCCATAGTTTTGCTCCTCGATTTAGGTTTTTCTTATATAAATTTGTGTGTGAATTTTTTTTTTTTTTTTTTTTTAAAAAGCTGCTGTAAGAAAGGGGCAAATAAACCAAAACTAGCAATAGGTGGCAGACTTATGTAAAGTGCAGGGTAGGTAATTGTACCCTTTTAATTTTTTTAAATTCTATTAATATTTATGATTCATATATATTTTGTATTTATTTAATTATAATTTTATATTCTCCGTTTATATTTGTTATTTGAATAAATATTTTATAAATTCTTTATATATCATATCTCTGGGTCTTGAGTCTGCCTCTCTGGCAATCTAAGAGGATGCATGCAACCTAGACCCTGATCGATGAGGACCATTAATATCACCACGTACAAAATCCCGTCGCCAGACCCCTTTTGGATAAAGCCATCGGGCCAACACCGATCGGAGGCCTTCCCAGATCCCAAGCCAATCGATGCTGTTGCTCAATTCCTCATTGCACACGATGCCCACGCTCTCAGTAGTAAGCCTAACCTTTCAACTCTCCGTCTCCGATTTACTCTAATTCTGTCAGGTCTATCAAATCATTACTAAAAATGTTGGCATGCTAACCATGATTCCCGCAATAAAATGCTTAAACATCCATCGGCCGTGGCTGTGATCGGACAACAGAGATAGGAAACAAGAGAGCGTCTTTGAGGGATAGGTTAACGATATAAATTTAAATTATTCTTCATGATAACTTTATATTTAAATTTTTATACAATTAAAAAATATAAAATGGGAAACAAGAGAGGCATGGGAGTGTCCATTCCATGGAGGAACGAGAAATTAACTTTTTTCTCTCGACGCCTGTCCAATATAGGCTTCTTAATAGTAAGCCTTGTATTCACATTTTTAGGGTAAGAGGAATCTAATATTGTATGATTAGATCACTTTAGAATACTAAAAAAATGGATTTTGCACCCAAATAGTAAAAAACTCTTGATCAAACGTCTTTTGCTAAGATTTTATGTTCAAACTTTTGTACATGTATGTATTTCTTATGTATATTTCTATAATTTTTGTGACACTTATATTACAAAAAAGAAGAAATTTTGCAATAACAAATCTCAAAATACAAAAAAAAAATATAGTTTTTACCGTAACGAATCTCAAAATAGAATTCAATATTACAATTTAAAACCTCAAACTAAAGGTACATAACCTAAATCGTGTGGAGTCTAGACTTATCAGACCCATGAATATTAACAGATCCCATTGGTACTCACTGATCAATTACCCTTTGTGATAACTGATTGTATGGCACCTCTAAACCTCCTCGGCATCCGGTATAAGTCACCCAAATCATTTAGAAAAAAAATCTCCATGACGATCTAGACTTTCCAAATAGAGAAGATGTCGTAATTTTTTAGAGTTTTACGATTTGATATCCTAAAATCTTAGAATATTCTCTTAAGAAAATTAGGGTTTTCTCACTTCGCATGCACTCGACTTTCACAAGTGAAAGATATGTAAGTTTCAATGCGCCTACCATCCAAATAAGTTCTTTGAACCTACACAAAGCACATAAGCATACAGGGTCTTCTGACTCTCTCTCTCGATCTCGATATTAGTTTGTTTATTTTCTTTTGAAAATCACTTTCTCATTTGATTATCGGAGCCTCCGCTATCGAAGCACTCTTCGACGGTATTTTTACAGATCTTATCGTTCAAGATCACCATATGATCAAATCATCCCATTCAAATTAGCAGAAGTATTATCTATACAGCCAAACTTACCTCCAATACAAATATATATGGAACTTTATTGAATTCCTTCTGTTATTACAAAACATAAACAAAACAGCAATTATATTTCACTATCACAAACTCATCTTGTTTGTATTCCAACGATTATCTCCCTATGGAACTCTGTTGAATTCCTTATCACAAAACATAAACACGCAAAAGGGCAATTAGATTCACGGAAGCACAAACTCGACTTCAACCTGTCTGTGTTCCAAGCAGGACTGCCTTGTGGTTCAACTTTTGCAGCTTAGACCCATGTCTTGATTTTTGATTGGGAGGGTGGGCTTGGACCGCAATAGTGGAAATCCTAGTTCCATACTGTAAACCCAACAAAAGAACAGGACATCAATCGCTCTTTCCCCAACCCCCGCCCCCTCCCCACCTCTCCCCTCCCCCAAAGGGTTAGAGGAAGTGGGAATTATAGGATGTTAGCAAGAGGTATTAATTTGGAGGAGCATAAATGCATGAAATCTAGAAATCTACTTATTTGGAAAGCTATCATGAATATATTTTGAATGAGTATTTATCAGAAAAATCTTCGCTGGATTCGTTTAATTTAGTCACTCATGTCGGATATAGAGGCAAAGAAACTTCATACAATTTTCCTTCAAATCATGAACTTCTCCACATTTATGATTCACGAATGTTTTATGGAGTAGATTGTGAACAATATACATTTACGCTTAATAATCAAATCTAAATTGATTTGATCATCGGAGAATGCATCTCCCAACTTCCAAAACTTTACGATGCACAACCATTGGATAAGGCTAAAATTTGAGTGCTATGAAGGCAGTGTGGTGTTGAAAATATCACAAGTTTTTTTTTTTTTTTTTTTTTTTGTTATAAGCTACCGGTATTCAATAAATAGTTGGATGCATTTAAATCTGATTCGAATCGAATTAACTTTCTTAAGAAGCAAAACTCTCCAAGTGAGCAACTCAAACATGTGATCTTATATCCGGCCACTGGAATAATTAGGCATTAATAAAAGAGAATTTTTAATCTATGCCTGACGCACATGACATTGAACTAATTTAAATATATTAACTGAGATTATGTGTTCTCCCAATCAGTAAATAAATCTTATCAGCAAATTTTATCCGGTATTAATTGTTGTCCCCTTAAGGAATGAACTCTTTTAATATTTTATGGATCAACACAAATCAATTCAAATGAACTATTTAAATTTTATATGGACCCCTTAAAAGATATTCCATATCCACTAAACTTGGGGCATTGGTTAGATGAATTAAATATTTACATAACAATTTACCAAATCAGGTGCGCACATTCCTACCTTTGCTCGGCCCAACACATTGGCTCTGACTTGAGTGAACTCAACCATAATTGGGCCAAGCCCATTTTGTAACATTTATTATTATTATTATTATTATTATTATTATTATTTTCACTTGGCTTCCACTTATGCACTTTAAACATCTATGGACACTATTCAGAGATGATTATTTTAATATAATTTTTTATTATTTTTAAATTTTATATTTTAAATTTAATTAAGAGATCCGTGTCTCTTCCCTTTTGTGGAATCATTTATCATTAGCAGGGACGCAAGCGTCATTTCAAAGAAAGACTGTACCTTTCTTCTCAAAACTCCGTTAACGCCCATCACGGCCGCCGATATACTTAATGCCGTCCTTACCATATTCTTCAATATCTGTCCTACCCTCACAAAAATTTTTAATTCCACTTTTGCCTATCTCAGATCCATCGCAACTTCATCGCCGGAGCTTGCGTGAGGACTTGCCGGAGAACGCCCTGAGAGCCGCCGGAAAACAATAACGACATGTCCGTCACCGTTAATTTGCGTGACGTCGGCGATGAACAACCCTTTTTGGCTTCACGAATTTGTAAGTACTTTTTTTGTTTAATTTATCACTATCTCTACCTAGGATTTGGAGTGAGTACTTTTTTGAATTTATATTTCAATTTAATTTCATGAATTGGGATTATGTTCTTTGGGTACATATGAACTTTATGGTTTTGATCGTCTTAAGGATGTTTGGTTGATGATGTAAAATGAATGATTTCGGATGTTTTACATGATGGGCTCTTGCAGAATGTTGTTTTACACAATTAAGATAGTTGAGAAAATGTTGCTCGTTCGGGTTTAATTGGAATGTCATTTTTATGATAAATTTGAGTTTAATATGATGAAGTAGGAATGTGTTTTAGTTCAACCAGCAATTTAAGGTCTTCTTACTATGATTAATGATAAGATTGACGTATTTGTGAAAATGTATAAGATTAGTGTAAATCTTGAGTTTGAGGAGAGCATGAATTACTCACATTAAGTCAAGTTTATTTTGGGAGTTTTATTCATGGGTTTGTTTAATTCAACTAAATTGTGACTAGATTGTGATTTGTAGTAGACCGTTAAAAATTTAGATACAAATCATTCGTAAAAGCATGATAGCAAAGAGTTTAGTTAAGAATATGATTTTGGATAGAAATGAGTGGTGTAGGAGAATCTATACAAATTAAACCAGTATTCTTGAATAGATTGTGAACGCTTTAAATATTTTAATTTTATCATTCATTCAAAATGATGGCAATATAGATGAGAATGTGGATCATAAAATTCAAGCAAGTTGGATAAATAGAGAAGGGCATCCTCCGGAGCCCTTTGTGATCGCACGATACCATCACATTTGAAGGGAAATCTCTATAGAATCATAATAAGACCTGTATTGTTGTTTGGTACTGAATGTTCGGCCATTAAACAAAAATAAGCATAGAAAATGACTGTAACAAAAATAAATATATTTAGATGGATGTGTGACAAAATTAGTAAAGATAGAATTACAAACAAAGAGATATGTAATAAGTTGGGAGTTAATTCAATTGTGGATAAAATACAAAAATATTGTCTGAGATGATTTAGGTATATGCAATAAAGACTAAAAAACGCACCGATGAAGAGTACCGAGAACTTAAATATATGAGATTTAGTAAAATGTAGAGATAGACCATTGAAAATTTGAATGCAAGTTTTCTGTAAAGATATGATAGTTAAGAGTTTAGTTGAGGAGATGGTTTTGGATAAGAATGAGTGGCGTAGGAAAATCCGCACAAATTAAACTAACACTGTTGGTTTTTTTTTATTTTCTATTATTTTTTTATCTTTCGGATATATATCTCTTAAATAACCGACCCCAAAATTGAGATTAAAATCCAGGTTGTTGTTATTGTTATTGTGAACCGTAGTAAATTCTGAATTTTCTGTTCTCGTCAAAGCAATTCAATGATTGTCATAGTTGGGAATTGTTTTTTGGTTTTGAAAAAATTTACCCTGCATTGGCAATTTCTTTATCTCGTGGACTCCTACCACCGGCTTGTGGGGGATGTGATTCAACTCTATGGTTGTAACTTGTTACTAAACTCCATTTCCGTGTTGGTGATTGTTATAATGCTTGATAAAAGCTGTCATGGATGGGTAGCGCTTTGCTTCTGGGGCAGTTTTCTTGGATTAGCATCTGAAAATATTAGAAGACAAAGGAGAAGAATGAGAAAATATGTCTTCCATCTCCCTTTGCTTGTTTCTCTCTTCTTCTATGTTTATTTGTTTATTTTCCAAAAAGGGGTCTATGCATGATGTGTCTTTAGGTTGCTCTCTCAAGCCATGTTATAGTAATTTGGAGGGACAGAATAAGAGGATCCTGGCGGGATTAGAGAAGTGATGAGTTATATAAACGCTTTGTTTAAATGTTTGCACTATTGTTTTCTTGTTTTTTTTTTTGTTTTGTTTTTGTTTTTATTTCTGTTTTTATTTTTTTATTTTTTTCCGAGTCTTTTGATTGGTCGTTGATTTTACGCAGTTGGTCGCTATAGGTTTTTGGGTTTGCATTCCCTCTCCCCTCTCTCTCCCCCTCCCTGAATAAATTTTTCTTATTTGTTAATAAAAAAAAATTGTCTGTGTGTGGATAAATATTTTTTGGGTGCATCGAATGCAAGTTAGGCCAATTAGTATAAGCAAAGTGGGCTTAGAATTGTTTATTCTTCATACATGTAACGCTTGAATCTGATATACAGTGTGATGTTCTGCTTGCATCAATTTCTGATTGTTACGGAGCATAAGGGCTTGTTTGCCTTTTATTTTAACTTGAAGGAGCTTCTTTGGATTAAATTTTAAGGATAACAGGAATAATGCAGGGTTTCCCCCCTTAACTCAAGCGTCACTAGAATTCCTACTAATTTATTCTTGTTCAGTTGATTAAAGGAACTTCAAAATTCTATACTTCTTTATGAACCAAATTGTCTGAAATATATAGTTTGGACTTGACCTTGGAACCCTCTTGGAGTTTGGTCTGGTTGGCCGCATCATACCTAAGGTTGGTTTCAGCTCAGCTCAAATCTGAAACTTACATTAGTTGAGCTTGAACAATGCAAAGCTTGGCCAAACTCATTTCCTTTCCTAGTCTATTTTTATCATCTACATTCATTTTGTATGTAGAGCTAATTGTTTTGTCTGTCTGCATGTCTCTCCTTTTTTTTCCCTCTTGATATAGCTAATTATTAGATGCACTCATCCAGATGCTGGACATGGGAAACTGTTGGTGGAAGATATGGAGGAACAAGCAATTGCTTCTGTGGCTTGTAAGAAAAAATATCACGAGAGCTCTGTCAAATGTTTTGGAGCGGACATGTCTCCAGATAATATTGCAGTTGCAATGGTGTATTTTGTCCAAGGAGTTCTAGGGCTCTCTAAACTTGCTGTTAGTTTCTACTTAAAGGATGACTTACATCTAGATCCTGCAGAGGTACAATTCTTGTTGAGCATTTTTGGTTATACAGTGGTTGTATTGATATATTTCTTCTATACTTGATACCTTTTGCCTTTCATCGTGTCAAGCATAGTTGATTGACAGCTGTATTCATTCTACTTCCCAACTATTACCTGGATCATTACTCTTATGGACAACCTTGCACCAGATCTGATATAGGGTTTCAGTAAATATTGTATGTAGAGCTAATAACTTCAACATATCTAACCATAATTTTACCGAGATTAGTGGTTTAAGGCATCAGATTATACAAAAGCAGATGACATATGAAAGTCGTACAGCATACAGATATATCTATTTTTCTTCAAAACCATCTTGTTTGGTCCATTTTATTATCTTATCTTTCATTTTGAAAAAGAATTTCACCATATGGCAAATGGCTTTAAGATTACCCCCCACCCAAAAAAAGGGGGGGACAGAGAGAGAGAGAGAGAGAGAGAGCAGAATTTGCAATTTTTTGCATTTATGATTTAATAACTGACTTACACATTGTTGACTAGACAGCAGTTATATCTGGCTTCTCAGCATTACCATGGCTTGTCAAACCTCTCTATGGTTTCATCAGGTCCAAGACTCTGTCCTTTCTCTTGTCTTTATTGTTCTCTTCCCAGTTCAAATGTATTTGTTTTATGACTGCAACTTGTTACAGCGATTCTTTTCCACTTTTTGGATATCGGAGAAGGTCATATCTGGTTTTGTCGGGGCTTCTTGGAGCCCTCTCTTGGGCTTTGATGGCTACCTTTGTCGATAGCAAGTATAGTGCTGCTTTCTGCATTCTTCTTAGTTCCCTTTCTGTTGCATTTTCAGATGTCGTAAGTATCTGGTACTTATAAATGCATTTAGTGTTACTTACCTTGTTAACTAACCTGACAATTGTTACATATACCTACTCTTTTAAATCTTAATTGAGTCATTTTCTATTCTCATTTATCATTATGTTTGTTTAAATGTCCTTTTTGACTGAGGATGATTTAAAATGTATTTCTCAGGCAATTAAGAAGATGCATTTGATGTATTAATGATTTCATTAGAATGAAAATGAGGTTAGAAATTTGGTAACATACAATATTGCCGAGGAGTTATTGATATTGGAAGGGGACAAAATGTGTTAGGTGGTCTTAAGGATGCCATGATATACATGTTGCTGTATATATTTCATCAAGGAGCACTGTAGAGGCTTTTGTAGGTGGCATTGATTAGCATGAACATGTGCATTCAATCCTTGAGCAAGAGCCCCTATCTCCTCAAAACATGAACTTTTCAAACTGGAAGCATTTTCCCTGTTTGCTAATATGTTGGGCATGAAACTTGTTCCATACTTGATCAAGCATGTTTGTATCATCCCTTGCTTGCATTTTTTCACTACCATTATAGAGATTGAGTTTTTCCCTTTTTCATGGATAAGTCAAAAGTCGCGAACTGGTAATCAAAATGCTTGGTTTCAGCTTTTTATTTACATAATCTATGAAGATTATTCTTCTAATGCAACCTTTTGATCAGTCTTTAAAGCAGGTGTTGGTGCCTTGCAATTTTCTTCTCCATGACTGTCACTTGTCAAGCATCATAAAAGTTGATGGTGCAGGTTGTAGATTCCATGGTTGTGGAGAGAGCTCGTGGTGAATCACAAAGCATGTCGGGATCTCTTCAGTCTTTGTGCTGGGGATCCTCAGCTTTTGGAGGCATTGTCAGCTCCTACTTTAGTGGGTCCTTGGTGGATGCTTACGGTGTAAGGTAGTTCAAAGGTCTAGAATAATTAAACCTGTTCACAGTCAATTAGCTCTTTCTGACATTCTCAATTGCAGATTTGTTTTTGGTGTCACAGCATTGCTTCCTCTAATAACATCTGCTGTTGCTGTTCTTGTTAAAGAAAAGCCCATTGTTGGTCAAGCACGAGGACCATGTATTTCATCAACTACTAATACCTTCACTGAAAGTGCAAGACAGAACATTTTTCAGTTGTGGGATGCTGTCAGGGAGCCCAATGTTTTTCTTCCCACATTATTTGTATTCCTGTGGCAGGCAACACCACAGTCAGACTCAGCCATGTTTTTCTTTACGTAAGTTTCAGATAAAGAAGTTGTTGCCTTTTTGGATCCACATCCCATCTTCCTCTACCCCTGCAAAATAGAAACAGAGAAAATAAGAATTTTCTTTTAGATAACTTGAGTTGATGACAAAGGATGTTGTGTTTTCAGTACAAATAAACTTCGCTTCACGCCTGAGTTTCTTGGGCGAGTTAAGCTTGTGACTTCTGTTGCATCACTTATTGGTGTTGGACTTTATAATGGATTTCTGAAGAATGTTCCATTGCGAAAGATTTTTCTTGTAACATCAATAATTGGTGCAGCTCTTGGGATGACCCAGGTTTGTCTACCGATCTACATTTTGTTTGCCCTTGACAGAAAAGGGTAGTTTGCTTGATGGGTCATATTATGTGGCTGTGTTGAATGGTTCCTTTGACTTCATTCTTCAGGTTTTGCTTGTTACTGGATTGAATCGGCACTTGGGCATAAGTGATGAGTGGTTTGCTATCGGGGATAATTTGATTATTACAGTTCTTGGGCAGGTAATTTTTTAGCCTTTTTTTTCCTGGCACACCTATGACCCTAATTACTTCTGAATTGAAAATGTCAAGAACTAACATTTTGCTGATTGCACAGTGTTTTCTTGAGCTCATTTGACACTCATTTATGTTGTTTCTATGTGGTCGGCAACTCTTCTGATTGGCTTTTAAACCATCAGCCCTATCTTGTTAGTTCATTTATTGGTCTCTGTTCCTTTAGTTCTGGTTTTTATGCGGCGTAATGCGCAGAGAGAGAGAGAGAGAGAGAGAGAGAGAGAGAGAAGTGAGGAAAACCAATAAGAGGGAGAAAGGGAGGGGGAGGCTGGAAATTACCGGCAACTATTGGAATCCACCAATAACTTAGAGACAGCTCAATTCAATTCATTAATCAAAACATAGCATTCAATAAACCTTAATGCCTATGGGCAATACCCTATAACAAATAAGAAATAGTGTCAATAAATAATCTCATGAAAAATTAAAAACAAATGAACAACATAAGCTATTCTAATACATTAAATACGATTAATTCTTTGCAAACAGAGAAATATTAGTTGAGATCCAGTTTGGTACTCTACTAAATAGATTAATTCTGAATGATTAGAAAGTCCATAGTAAAATTTTTCATTCCTAATGTTAAAAAAGGTGCAGCAAACAGAGAAATACTGGGGGGCAATGATGGCTTGTAATTTGTATTTAAGATACTAGAACTGATATCCTTTTTTGGTTTGGAGTTGGAAGGGGACTGATGAACCTTTATACCCTCATTTATATTTGCTTGCTATCCCAGAATTCGGTGCCACCTATTTCCATTATGCGAATCTGTTTTAGTGGCTAAGGGCATTGAAGCCAGCCAAGGACACCCTTGATTTGATTTAACCGTAGAACTTGGGAAATTTACATTGCAGGCTTCTTTCATGCCAGTTCTTGTCTTGGCAGCAAGGATATGCCCTGAAGGGATGGAAGCAACACTTTTTGCCACACTCATGTCAATATCAAATGGTGGGAGTGTTCTTGGTGGGTTAATTGGTGCTGGTCTGACACAACTCTTTGGTGTCACTAAGGACAACTTCAATAACTTGGCCTCTTTGATAATTCTTTGCAATCTCAGCTCTCTGTTGCCTTTGCCTCTACTTCACCTTCTTCCACGGGATAATCCTGATGCTTACACAAAGGGAAGCGAAGATATTGAGATGAAGATCAACTGAGGTTTTCTGTTGTCATTTTCCACGTTAATATACACGTAATCCACATTATTCTTCACAAGCTCTTTCCTGCCTCTGCTCAAAAGCATATCCTACTAACTGAGAGGGGGGGCAGAGAGAGAGACTTCCATGGATCGTGATGATTGAACTATTGAAACATGAGGGATTTTTGACTGCTGTTGTAGTTTTATCTTGAAAGGCAGTCTTTTACCTTGTAAAAGTGTCATAATCTAGTAAGTTTAGCACTCTCTTATAAATTTCACTACAGATGCTGCGCTTGGCATTCGACCTATTTCTCTTTTTGTTTCAGACATACTACATAACTGCTCGATGTCACCATCAAAACGGAAGAATATATTATGTTAAAGAGGGTGCATTGCTTGAAAACGTGTTGCTTGGTTCTATATAAAATCAATACAGTTTGTCTAGTAAGCAAAATATTGTAATTCACGTTGTTCCTTCTTCTGACTTTACACCGGTTGAAATGGAGCTGACTGGGGCTGTAGTTGGAATAGAGCCAATCGAGTCCAGCTTCCGAAATGATAGTTGAGTTGAACTGAGGTGCATACAGACCTCATGTAAGGCCTAATCATATTTAGGGTGCCTAGCATAGGGTTTTCTAGACCTTAGGGTTGGGTGTCAGTCTCGTCACAGAGTATGTCGACGCACCAACTTGCTCCAATTGGAGTAAAGGTTATCTTCATTTCGGTTTATTGATCATCTGTATCATATAATTATATTGAACCGATTAAATTCTATTTGAATTATATTTTTTTCATTAAAAATGAAAGTAATTTAAATTTGGTTTTTTAATATAATAGTGACTTTTATTACGATTTTAATGTTTAGTTTACTTAACTAAGATTTAATTTAAATTCATCCTATTAAATAAAATCCAAATTAGTAGTTGGGAAACCAAAGAAAATGATGGCTCATAGACTTATTGATTCAATGGAACAAGTTTGCAAGGGTTAGGAAGACAGATTCATTTATTAGAAGACAACAACCATATTCATGAACAAGTAGAGTTGGGAGCTGTCTGTGATCATTTCCAAATCATCAACAGAACATCCCCACAAATGGCTCTCAAGAAATGAAAATGGCAATGTTTGTTTCACACACTGTGGTGTATATGTTTTCCACGGCACCCAATGAGCCAAAAACACGATTAGGCTTGACTTTGCTTATATATAATAGAGAGAGAGAGAGAGAGAGAGATGACTTTGCTTATATATAATAGAGAGAGAGAGAGTGAGAGAGAAAGACCCGGAAATCCTGTCTTAATGAGAAGAATCAAAATTGAAGAGGGTGTGAGAGCTGTTCACATGGCTAGCTGACCATGCAAAGCACGTGGTGGGGGCCTTAGACCATAGGAGGGGTGTGTGGTGTCATATCCTTTGTTACTTTTCGACAACAACATGGATTGAAAGGGAGTCTCTCTCCCTCTCCCAACATTTGTGATGGTATCAACGTAGATTGATTTAATTGAATATGTGATTAAATTCTTTTAAGTATGATCGAGATTTGACTCCCGTTAAGAGTATCGAACCCTCATGTATATGGAGCGTTCTCTGTTGAGAGACCCACTCTTAAAAAAAGAGTCATTTCAGCGGTCGGTCCGGATTAGTTGGGACGAAACCCCGGATACTGGGCGGTATCCAAGATATAGTACCAAAAAAAAAAAAAAAACATTTGTCATGGCATGGGCTCCAAACCTATTAGGCACTTAGCCCGTCAACAGACTTTATCGATACTTGCCGACCAACTCTCTTTCGATAGCCAATTGCTCGACATTTCAACCAATGGTTCCCAAGTTTCCTCGATACTCAGTGTAAACTGTTTGATTTGTTAGAAAGATATTCACTCTCCCTCAAAATATAAAGAGAATCTTACGTAAATAGAAAAAATATATACTATCATAGTCGATAAGGGAAAAAAATCACCACGACTATCTGAACTTCCCAAATGGATAAAATTTTATAACTTTTTAGAATCCTATGATCTGATTTTCTGAAATCTCGGTACACTCTCATAAAGAAATTATGGTTTTATCACTCTACATGCACATGACTTTTACAAGAAAAAGATATATAAGTTTTAATGCATCTACCATTCAAGTAAATTCTCTTGACCCACACAAAACAACGCAGTATACAGAATTCTCTCGCTTTCTTTCTCCGTTTGTTTCATTTTAAAAACTGTTCTCTAATTTAAGCGTTGGAGTCTCACCCGCCGTTGGATGCATGTCCCATCGATTGAGATCATCAGATGGGTAAATCATCCCGTTTGACTTAGCAGAGCCATCATCTGTGGAGTTAAAGTCATCTCTAACGGTTTGAATTAGGCCACTAGGGTGCCCACAGAGCATTAGGGTTACCCTAAAAATCTAGTTCCCCATTCTTATCGGGGCCTTCCCCTTCCTCTCTCACTTTTGTCCTTCTCATGAATCACGCATAAACTATCTTCACTTATTTTATCTTTTTATTTGTATTGCTTGATTCCCTCAACTTATTTGAATTACACTACCAATCTATTTAATCATTTTAAGTGCTCAAATCATTTCAAACAAAATAAGCACGACTATTAATTTCAGAACTGTCAAATAATTATTGGAATAATTTATAAACAGAAGAGAGAAGAAATCACCAAAGTTTTCCAAAGTCTTGTGTATCCTAAATTTCAACTTTGAGAATCTTTGAGACAATAAGGGCTATATTTCAAAAAGTTGAAATTAGATCAGCCAAGATTATCTATGATTTTTGAATATATAAATTTTTTTATTTGATAATAATTTAAATTTCCTTTACAAAAAAAGTTGACATGCGAAAACGTACATTTTCTGTTAATTTTTTTTTACTTTGATTGAAAAAATATATATTTATAACAAAATAAACCGACTCTTCTTAAACTCAGCTCTAATTTCCTGATCAGGGTTAAGATGGATCCTTTGTTAACACTTTGTTTTTGAAATTTGACAATGAATAGCTTAAATGCTGGTGCAAAAACTAAGCATCGAATATAATAAACATCAAAATTGGACTGTATGATATTGGCTAATAACAACAAGATCTATCAAATTACAATTTTTTTTTCATTATTTGCATGGATTATATTTAAGGGGTATGAAATGATTTCATCATATGTTGTTTTTCCTTGAGCATTTTGTGTATAAATTCTTCAAATATGTTGCACTTCAAGTCAAGATTCTCCAAGGTTTGACACTATGCAGGCAATTATCCAAAGGCTTGGGTTGGAAGTAGTTGTTAAAGCTCTAAACGATTGAAATGTTGATTAACAACAAAGAGTCAAGCAACTCGAACTAAAATATATTTCTTTTTCTCCTAAGAGAAAAGGTTATACAACTTTTTTTAAAAAAAATAAAAATGATATTGATTATCGATTTCAAATATATCTAGACGGTCTCTTCCTTAATCCTCTAAGGTTGTCCATAATCTCTTGCGAAAGTTCTCATATCATAAAGGCAAAACATATGGTTTTTAGTTAGGCAAACTGCCAGGAGTTAAAATGCACACTTTTGTTTTAATAAAAGTTCAAACATTAATTAACGGACAATCAGTATAATAGGTAAGAATATTAAGTCTCTCGACTAAGTTTTGAATTCGAAACTTGAGAATGAAAAAAAACTATATTGAGAGAGTGTTTTCTAAATCGAGTCTGTCAATAGTTGGGTCAGAAAAACAGAAACATAGTTCCGAGTGGGTAAATTCTTGTCATTATAAAGGAAATGCATTTAATTATAATTACTTTCTTAACCCTAATTGGAAAGCTTATGCCGCAGGACAATGACTTTTGATTCAATCCTAATCATATTCTTGTCCTTATATGATCAGACTTAGTAATTCTCATTATACTATGTCATTTTGAGAGAGGAATATTAGAAAAATTGAATATTAAATAAATTAATAATAATTTGATATTAAAAATATTTGAGTTTCTTATTTTTATCTTTTCATATATGTCATAATTGGTATTTTATTAATATATATATATATATACACTCTATTGTAAAAATTTAGATAAAACAATGAATTATTGGGTTTAGATATTTTATATAGCTTTTCATATTTAATTTTTATGAAAAGTAGAATCCATTGTGCAGGAGGTGGGTGATTAAAAGTGCATGTGGAAAGGCGTGCGATGAACATTAAATATAAAGTCTCCGGGCCGATGTGATATACCTCTCAACTGGCACCATCTACTTCTGTCTAAAGATTTCGAGTTCTATCTTCCCCTATGTAATATATACACACAAAGTCTCAAGTCTGTCCTACAACATTCTCTCTAACATAGTTTCAATTCAAATGGATAATATTAGATAGTGGGGGAGGAAACAAACAAAGACCCATGTGACAATCATTAGAACTATGAACAATGGTTATGGAGCTAAATCCCATGAAGGAATGATTATCAAGATAATGCTTTAATAAAGATATAGACTGATTAGGGCGGGGGGAAGATATATTTCAAAACTAAAGCCCACTACAAAGAACGAAATTGGTAAATTTGTTTTTTTTCATAGATCCCTTTTCTTTGCGCTTTACATCTTACATCTAAACCTCTTTTCATGACTTGCTTCATTGACTTGAGTTTAAGCTTCATTGTTGTCAACTCATACAATACAGAGGAGTGATAAGTGATTTCGAGGGGACCGGAAGCCCCAGTGCGCTCAGGCCTAGGCTTTATGTATGCTCAAACATCAATCTGTTACCTTTAACAGCTGCAAAAACTTGTTCAATTGATACTTTGTAGAGAATGTTTATATTCTAATTTATGTCTTTTGATTAAGAGGACTAAAACATGAAGTTGAAGACTAAATTGTGCAGCCTCAAACATCATACTGGGCGTTGTTGAGTTCACTAGAGTTGCCGGTCACCTTCCAGACCAAAAAACCCTTGCATGGGGGCACATGATCATGACTTCACAGTTTTCAGTGGACCAAAAAATTTAACATGATTTATGATGTTCTTCAAAAAAAGGGCAACTCCACATGCCAGAGGAAGGGATTTTGTCAGGGACTCGAGATTTTGGAACATAGACCTTTCTCAATCAAGGACCTAAAAATAAATAAATAAATAAATAAAGACCTTAGACTGCAATGTTAGAGGTCACATGGTGAAAGACAAATGCCCTTTAGAAAGAGAGCGGTTGATTTGGTTACCCGGTTGGAGTGTCAAATCTGTGTTCTCATGGTCCCTGTATTCAGTTGTATGATTATCCGCTCCTGTTTGCACTAATTATTGATGGGCTTCGGCAAAATATGATTGCCTAAACCAAATTCAAGCAACTTTCTTGGTTTTTTTTTTGGGTTTTTCTCAAAATAGTGACCTTGATGATTGAGGAAGCACAGCCCCACAATAGATAGTTGGTATAATAATATAGAGTGTTAGATCTTTTAACCAAATCTTGATTTCAAAATTTGAGAATGAAAAAAATTACACTGAGAGATTCATCCCCTAAAAGAGACTCTCGGATCAATCGAAATATCACTTTGAATATCGATGGTAGGTAAAAAAAAAAAAACAATGGCTTTTATATATTTATTTATTTTTATTTGTTTGTTTGTTTGTTCGTTTATTTACATGAGTTTCTTTAGAAACATTTTCGTGACAGTCTTTACATGCACAAGGACCCACTAAACTGAACTTCAGGTTAATGCCAGGACCCAACCATGTCAGTGTCATTTAACAATGGTCGTTTGATGGTATATAGCGGCAGAGCACTCAATTGTATATATGAACATGGGCATGCAAAATTCCAAGAGCAATTATTTTTGTGAGTAATCCTGTAGTTGAGAAAGAAAAAAAAAAAGTATCAATATGAATGCATTATTGCAACAACCCCATTGTGGACTCTAACCTAGCTTCTAGGTAGCTCACCCAAGTTCTACCTATACACTTTATTTATATATATTTATCATTTATTGTCAATCACCCATATATTAAATTAATTGATACATATTGATATACATTTTATTTTCAAAGGGGGCTAAAGTCCAAAGGCAGAAACTAGACAAAAAGCGGCTATTAATAACGGATAATTGATCTAATAAAAAAATATTAGATTTTTTTATTAAGATTTAGATTTTAATCGTGAAAATAAAAAAATTATATTACGAAAACTTTCTTTAAAAAAATTCAATAACAATTCAGACTGAATTAATCAGAATATAATTTTAAACAGATCTAATAAAAAATAAATTGGAGTTAAGCCTTCCGTAGGACTTTTGGAACTAAAACTACCACAAGAGCACCTTGCTATTGGTCTTGCTCGGATCATGAGATTTCATGGTATTTTTTTTTTTTTTCCAATTGAAAGTTCATGATTTTAAAATTACAAATTAGAATAATCTTCCCCCCTATGATCGTTAAATAATCAAGAATTATTAACAAAACTCAAACTCGAAAAGTTATCCAATATATTATTAATTGTCAGATTTCTCGATATTTGAAATTTGGATACGTGGATATTTGAACTTATTCTAGTAAGCAAATAAGGGAGGAGATGAGAAAGCTAGGTATAGTCCCCTTCATCATAGCAAGTTGCAGCTGTTGATTTAATTTCTTTTTCCTTCTCATAGATATGCTTCTTTGCACGGCTTAACTCCTAAATATTTGGCCCAGAACAGGTCAAAGGTGGTTAATCTAATTCCCTTTAATAGCTTAAAGTAGCCAATTATTGGCCCACACGTGTCCCAATTAGAAAGCTTAATTCGTTTTAATCCATTTAAATTTATAATAAAGAAATGCAATATTGCAAGTGAAAGCAACAAGAATCATGGGATGAATAGCAAAGCCCTCTGAACCAACCACAAAATTACACACACATATATGGGTACAGCGTTTGATTCGCATTCGGGAATGGGAATCAAAATCAAAATAAAAAATGTTAATATAAGTTTCACAAAATCCATATTTTTATTTGAATTTCAAAAATTCTTTATTCCGAAAGTTTTATTCGCAAATCTCTATTCTTATTTCATTAATTCAAACAATTTATGGGTTTTAATCCGATTCTTGATTACTCTTTTTTTTAACCAAACAACCCTTTGTGTGAAAAAGAAAATCTTAAAAGAGTATCATGCTTTAATAATTGACTGGTTGTGGTCCATTTTTGTCAATATAGAAAGAGAGAAAAGATGAAAAGGAGGTTAGAGATGAAAAAGGAAAAATTAGAGAGATGATGTGTCTACTCTACTTTAATTATTTAATTAGTGTTCACACATTAAGCAGCTTCAAGCCGCAGAATTTGCCCCCTAATGTAGCGCTTAGTGCATGATGATACAACACCCATAATTTTAGAGTTTCATAATTTGTAGTGAAAAAGAAGAACGTATGTTTGTTGTCGATAAAAATATTTAAATTGGTATTAAAATTAGTAGGATCAGATTCATATATTTTCAAGAGAGCGAGTTCTATGAATTGTTAGAAAATATCATGTATTAAAATTAAATCAACTATTAAAAAATATTGTATATTAGTATAAATTAATAATTGTTTTGATTATGAAAGTATTGATTTTCTTTAATTTTTATATTTCTATATTTATAATAATGAGTTTTTTATATAAATCAAACCCTTTATAATATTTTACTTAAAACAATGAATTATTAAAATTTTTTATTATTATTGTTGTTGTTTCGGTGTTCAAATAATCTTTAATATGGATAAAGAAGAAAAATCACTAAAAGATGATAAAAGAGAAGAAAAATTCTTTTTGAAAAGGAAAAAATTGGTCAATTTATCTTTAATAAGATAATGTATATAGATCAATATTTTATGAATTTAGTAACAGAGTATTAGATCAAGATTTCAAGTTCGAGTATTAAGAATGGAAAAACAAGTGTTAAGAGAATCAAATCTTAAAATGAATCTCACAATACTCAAACCAGATTAATCAGTTAATTAGATATCAGACTATTAAAAAAAAAAAAGAAGATAATGTACATAGGACTATTTTGTATCATGCCTTACTAGGAAAATTTTTTATTTAAAGAATCCATCCAATAAAACAATTTAATGTTTGTTCTCAAAACTTTTCCTACATTTGTATCAAAAAACAAAAAGAAAAAAAGAACAAGCTTCTTATGACAAGTTTTTCTAATCCTAGGCCCTTAGCCAAATAGATAGAACTCAAAACTTTTGTAGTCATTAGCAGAGATTTATACTCATTAACCTTCTTCACAGCTTACATTAAAGAGAAAAATATATGTCATTGCTAGTTAAAAAAATAATAATGAGAAGAAAGATGATATGCAGCACAAATAATTGGACTTTTATCTCTATTATGCATTTTCAAACCCTTTTTTAATTTGTAAAAGTACATTTAGGAGCATAATTTATATCTTAGACACATTATTAATTTTCTAGTTTTGAGCTCTTAAGGATGTGTTAAAAGGTTAAGGAAGGACTTTAAAATTTTTATGACATTTAATTTGGTTTAAAGAGAAGTTCTACGCAGATTTTAACGGAAATTCAGTAAATACTATTAAAATTCTTTAAAATAAAGTTGAAATCTTATAAAATGTTATTTATTTTTTAAAAATTATATATACATTTTACTTTCTCTGTCACTATTTTTTGCATATTATACTTTACCTCTTTAGACAAATTTTTTGATGTAGCAAAATGGGGAATTGATTAGGTTATTATTCAATCACAAATTGAAAACCTTGAGACTAGAGAGCACATCATCCTTGACCAAAAGAACATGCAGCACACCGATATCTTGTTAGTCTAACGGTAAAAGTATTAAATTTTCTTTATCAAATTTTTGGATTTGACTTTTGGGAATGAAAAAAGATCGATATTGGGAAAGTTTGACTCTTAATGGGTTAACAATTAATTCAAATCAAATTAGTCGAGACTAATAATCTATTACTGAAAACCTGTCGGTCAAGTAAAAAAAAAAGGGAGCATGCAGCACATTCAAGACTAGACAAATTTCATGAAAGAGAGCCACAAGACAATACCTTCTCTGTTGACAAAATTTATGTCTTGAATTGTTTCAATCATGGCCAAGAAGAACTAGCCTACATCACCAACAAGGACTATTTAGAGAGCCAAGTTCCACCATGCCCCCATGTTGCATGTTTCTTTATTTGTGAAAATCCTCCCTAAACAAGGGAAAAGGAGTCAGGTTTTAAGTCACATATGTATGGATTTATATGCCTTCTTCATCTTGCAAAAATCCCTCACAAAAAGGTGCTTGGTTATAATCAATCATACTACACAAGATAATTGGTGCAGATTAAGATGATTTATTGGAAATTCATAATTGAAAATATGTATTAACGGACAGTCAATCTAATAAAATACGATATTAAATCTCTTAATCAGATCTTGGGTTCAAAACTTGAGAATTAAAAAAATTACACTGAGAGATCTGTTCCCTAAACAGAGTCTATGTAGAAACTCAAACTGAATTAGTCAGAATATAATTTTGGATATTAGCGGTGGAAATAAAAAATAATAATTAAATGGATGTAATAGGAACAAGCATCAAAAGGCTGAATTTAGTTGGTAAAAAAATTATACACTACATGTCTTGTTTTTAGTAGAATTTATAGTTTCATAACACGATAAGAGAGTTAATTCTAATTTTGGCTCAATCTTCTCTGAATAAGAAAAAATAGAAAAAGGAAAATATGAGAACTAAAATCATAATCATTTTTACTATGATAAATAATATATTTTTGATATTCTTAAGGCTAAAATGGGGAAAAAAAAACACATGACCCATAAAAGTTGAAACCAAACAACATTTATATTACAATTGTCAAGTCATCTGGACCCTTGATTGCAGTTGAACCACCAAAAGAGAGTATTGGTCAAGATCATTGCATTGGTTCTAAATGATAATATAAGACGAGAGATGAGGTTTGATTTCGGTGTATATGATCAACCATGCGAAGTCTGGTAACGGAGTATTAAACTCAATTAAAATTTTAAATTTGTGTATTAAAAATAAATAAAAAATATATATTAAAAGAATTAATTTTTAAATTAGATTTTATATTTATTCGAAACGAAACGATTGGTTAAGGTTTAGAATCGGGTGATCAAATATTAGAAGAAGAAAAAAAAACAGGGCGTGATTCCCAAGAGTCAACACATGCATGGAATCAAGAGGAACAAAACAAATTGAGCCAAAAAGCTCAGAATTATTAGGCCACAACACAAAGAAAGCTAGTCGGAGCCATCACTCTCTATCTCTCTCGCTCTCTCGTTTTGAAGCCTAATGGCTGAAGCCATTCATTCAAGCCTTGTCAACTGAATGCAACTGTCAACCCAAATAAAAACTACCTAAAGTGACAACTATCAAATGCTATACAAAAAGACAAAAGGCAAGCCCAATAATATATTTACCTCCGAACCTTACTTCCATTTTTATTGTATCACAATAATTTATACCAACGACTTGTTATTCAGCGGCAAAATCATTAAATTTCTTTTGTTTGAGTCTTAAAAATAAAAAAAAAAGAAACATACATAAAAAGAATTCATCTTTTAACGGCTTAATAGTTAACTCGAATCAGATTGGTTGAAACCAATAAATCAATTGATCAAGTAGAAAAAAATTATTAAATTATTTTTTAAGTGATTGGTGTTATTTATAATTAAAAAAATAAATATTATTTTTCATGATCAAATTCATAACAACCGATAAATGTGAAGTAAAAAATTATTATTAAAACGACAAAATATAATATATTTTTGAGATTATAGTTTTAGATAACAAAGATTAATAATTTTTAAGGGTTAAATAATATTTAAAATTATAATTTTTATATAATTTTTTTCCTTAAAATCAGGGGTAGTGTTGCACCAGTCCCCCCTCCCTTCCTTCCTGGCCTTCCACACCATTAGGGTTAGCACAAATTTATATGTTATTATACATCCAATTTAATTTTGATGATGAGTTTTTATTGATTTAAACCGTTAGAAATACTATATATATTTTACGATAATGAACCGGTTTAATTGACATCATCTTTCTCTTTCTTGTAATAGTCTCGAATTTGAACCTCCATATGTATCCAAAATATATATATACATTTTACATGATTGATCATAACTTAACATCCAACCCCCTCCCAAAAAAAAAAAAGAATTAGGCCATCATCTATTATATTATTTTTTATGAGGCCCCTCCGACCATATTATCTTATTTTCCACTGCCTCATGTCCCTTAGAACATGGAGGAAATTATGGCATCCCCCCTCCCTCCCTCCCTCCCTCCCTCCCTCCCCTCTCTCTCTCTCTCTCTCTCTCTCTCTCTCATATATGCCCAACCATAAAAACCCATTGAAACCACTCAAAACTTCTTAGTTCTCCACGCCAACAAAAAACCACCAGGAAAAAAGAAACCCCACTTCCTCTACCATCATCACAATCATAATCATATAGGAAAATAAATAAATAAATAACCATATCTTTTCGCACTAGTCTAAAGAAAGAAAGAAAGAAATCCACCTTTTTATGCAATGGAAATAGAATCGGCAAAGTGCGAGTGTTGTGGATTGAAAGAAGACTGCACACAAGACTACATTAGAGAAGTGAAGTCAAAATTTGATGGGAAATGGCTCTGTGGGCTTTGCTCAGAAGCAGTAAGAGATGAAGTAAACAGAGCGAAGAAGCAACACTTGATAGAAATGGAAGAAGCTGTGAAGGCTCACATGTCCTTTTGTAGAAAATTCCGAACGAACCCGGCGGTTCGAGTTGCAGATGGGATGAGGCAGATGCTAAGGAGAAGGTCAGGAGACATGTCATCACCTTCATCTTCTTCCAAGAGGAATACAAGATCATCTAGCATGTCTCAAGTAGGCGATGAGTCGTCCTATAATTCGCATACTAGAGGAGAGAGAGAAAGATAGAGAGAGGGAGAGAGTGGTGTGGTTTGTGTGAGATTTGGAATAATTGTCTAACAAGAGTTTCATTGGCTAAGGCTAACTCTCCGCTGCTTTGTCTTTGTACAGAGGAATGGTTCATTTTGAATGAAGAAAGAGTCTCTAAATAGCTCTGTTTTTTTCTTTGAAGGAAGCGTTTCTTAATAGCTCTGTTTTTTCCTCTGTTTTTCCTTGATAGGTACGCTTCCTCCTTCTTTACTCTGTTTCCTAAAAGAAACAGAGTAATTCGTTCATTGGAATCAATCAAATGCCACGAATTAGGGTTTTCCCCCTTATTTTTATTTTAAGAAATAGTATTTATCAAATACTTAAAAGTTCAAAATTTTCATTTGAAGTAGTTCTACTTGGAAAAACTCGGAAATATGATTTTCCGGCTTTTATTTTTTATGATGAATTTTACTCTTTTTTCTTAAACACAGAAAATAAAGAAATGGTAAGCATTGAAAGTAGAACCGTTGATGAGTTATATTTCAATCGGTACCATTCAAGATTTTGAATTCGACCATTTCTTATATAAATATATATATAAATATTAGAACTTGAAATCATGATGGGGCCAACTTCCAACTACACTAGAAAAGACTTAAGAGGGCATTATTCCGTATGCTTCAATTATTAGAGCTAAGTATGATTATTTTCCACTAATAACAAATATGGTTGAGACAGGGAGGTTTTCTGAGTCAAATATTTTCTAGTTATGATGATGTGCAAGTTGTTCACATGGTGTCTATATTCAATCTTCACAAGAAATATCTTGCAGACAATCATCAAGAATGAAGATACAAAAATATCCCCACCCACCCCCCCAAATTTTCGATTCACCCATTAATTTATTATTTTTATATAAATAAAAATATCATAATATAGTTTCCCATCATATTGAATAGACCCATGAAAGATTATAAGAGTTAGATCTTTGCTCACGGTTCATTTTCAATATACAGAAAATTTTCATACCAACGAATTCTCAGTCCTTTATTGATATAAAAATTTTTCGTAAGAGCAAATTCGACCGTTAAAACGGCATCGACCCGTTCGTTCTATGGTCAGGCGTCACATACACTTCTTTCTCATATTTTTATCATGAAGCTCAAAATCCAATTTCTATGACCAAACTTGACACCCCATTTAATGTTATCATTGTCCTGGCTTGCTTGATTGGTCATTTGAGGCATGACGTGTTGCATCAATGAACCTTAGGTTGCACATTACCTTACCCCATCTCAAATCGACACAGATATTATAGTAGGGACATGCAACTATGATTGGGAATTGAAAAGCCCTGTTTAAGTACCAAGTCCTTACCATAAATCATAAGATGCCCTTTTTCTCCATTTTTTTTCTTTTTTTAAACGATTTTTTTTTACCATTAACTAATGATTAATTTGGTCCGAATACTGTATGATTCATCATGAGATTTACTCTTTCGAATATCATTTTTCCATTTCTATGGTTCGATCTCAAGACTTATGATTAAAAGAATATAATATTCTATCGTTACACTCAAGAGAGTTTATTAAATATCATTTTCCTTCGGTGAGAATTGAAACTTGTCATTAATATTTCCTTCAAAAATAAAAAATTAAAAAAAAAAAGTGACCGGCACACGTTGGGGTGACTCAATTCTCTCTAAGATTCCCTGAGAACATTTTTGGAGAATTCATGGGACTCACCATCTTCAATTTAACTCCAAGTATGGCATGTCTATTCAGGGTTGCCCTGAAATTTTTTTGTGTCAATTGTTATAGGTGGACCCAAGTGGCTTTGACTCTTTTGGTAAAGTGTCATACTCAGTTTGCCTTGTTAATGTTCCAATACGTAGACTTTTTATGAAGTGTTGTTGTAAATTGATTGGCGCAAACTAGTAATGTGGTACGGAGTTGGAATGGAAAGAGAAGTGAAGGAAAAGAATTATTTTTGTGCCCAAGCACTAGAAATTCCATGCTAACCCTAGGAAATCTAGGGGAGTGCCCTTAATTTGAGACAGGTTAAAAAAGTAATGGCAACGAGAAAAATCTTTTTAAATTGTCTTCGTTCAGAATCGTTTTACACATTTAAAACAAACTTACATACTTTAACCTTATCCCCATTGACAACACGATTTACACTTTAATTTTATGGTGAAGAAATCAAACTCTTCGTACTTA
Organism: Dillenia suffruticosa; assembly: GCA_033439265.1. Taxonomy (NCBI): domain Eukaryota; kingdom Viridiplantae; phylum Streptophyta; class Magnoliopsida; order Dilleniales; family Dilleniaceae; genus Dillenia; species Dillenia suffruticosa. Next base: position 18,684,809 of record JAVTVX010000001.1, read on the forward strand.
TTTGCCAATGTTATCAAACGCGAGGGAAGAGACAACTGGTCTCAAAATTTTGAGGAAAACAAAATAGTTTCAATAATTGAATTTAAGATTTTTATTAAGAAAATCATGTTACCATTGGACCAACAACACATTTGTTCCTCTTCCTTTTGATTTTTATCGACCAGTATCTAGAATTTGTCTGATTAATATGGTCCAAACACTACAGGATCCATTAAGAAATTGGCTCTTCTAAATCCTTTTTCTCCATTTTTAGGATTTTAAATTCGAGATTTTTAGTTAAGCGCATAGAATATCTAACCACTCAATTTAGAGAAATTAGGTACACATCGTTCCCCTTACCATATTAGGATCGAAGTCAAAAAGTCAAAAGTTGCTAACCTCTTAATATTTAAGAAATTTATTTATATATCAATACTGAACGCTTGTATGCCATCTAATTTCACCACCTGCTTGGAGACTTGGATCAAGAATTAAAACTCTTGAGAAAAGAGAATTTTAAATGTTTGAAACCTGACTAAGGCTATGCTTCAACCCTGATTCTGAAAATGGGGTCGGTCATTCCTAAGGAGACAGTCTAGTGTTACAAACGTCTCTCCCCAATTCTAATAATTTCAAGTTCAAATCCTTATATACTCAAATAATAAGGTCGGCCCGGCTCTACAACTTGGACCTTACTCTTAAGGCCCCACTAAAACTCGGGCCTAAGCCCATCTTTATTGCCAATTTAAGGCTCAACCCCAACCTAATGAAGTCGATCCCCAAATAAACTTTCAAATAGTTTTTCGAAGTTTTATTTGAGGTAAATACCCTCAAAATTTTCAAAACAAAGTTCAGTCAAAGGATGTTAGGGGATGTTTGGTTCGCGCTCAAGAATTGAGATCAGATTTGGAATCAAAGACTTCATTAACTTTGCCGATGAGATTTAACTCAAGTGACACAAATCCCCCTCCCTTATAATAGACTCAAGTTCGAGTCTCACTGTAAACAAAAAATAAAAGACTTCATTTACTTTCAGAATTCCATAATTTTGATATTTCATTCCTAAACCACATTTTTATTTCACCAATTCAAACAAATCATATATATTTTAATTCGTTTTTTTTTTTTTTTCAATTCACTCAACCAAATATTACTTAAAATTGCTAATTGTTAAGACCAAAGTCACCTCATATCACGAATGTCATGTGATAGAACGACCAAAATCACATTTGCATTCAATTTTCATAGCAAACCAACAAATTCAACCGCATTAGTTTAACAATTCTAACCGAACTTTAGCCACCACTCTTCGAACTTCAATGTGGGTTGATGTGAGTTTTGAATGATTCAAGGGTTCAAGGTAACGTCCTGTTTGTTTGAAGTTTAGGGTTTAACCTTGTGGTTCCAATAATTGCATATTCCACCTTTATGCTTGGACTTGGAACCCATACATCTTCCTTTACTTCAACTCATTCATCCTTGCCTTCCTCTTGCAAATAATCAACTTTATTGTCGAGAGAGCTTTCTCGTCCAAATCATTCCAATCATCATCAGACATGGTGGCTGATAGAAGGTGGAGAGAAAATGAGAGATTTTTTTTTTTTAATTCTCAATTTTTAAATTAATAAATAAAGTTTTTAATATTTTATTATCATTTTAACAGTAAAAATTAACGGATATAGACGGAGGGATTAACTCTATATATTTTCATAGATGAGATGAGGGATTTTATATTTTTAAAAGTTTAGATTTTTATTATTATTTTTTATTTTTGTAGTCACATGTATATTTGTGGAATGAGTGGATCATCCCATTAAGGCCCTTGGAAGAATGTTGGTAATATTATTGAATGAGTATCGGCAGCACAGGTGGTTATTAGGAATCTTCAAAAGAATTCACAGAAGATCATTAATATAATGATAATTTAATTCTGAAAATTTTAACATTTTCTCGTAAGAATTTATATTTTACTATAAAATTTTATTTTTTTAATAAAAAAATTTTATAAATAAAATAAAATAAATAAGCCAAATAAACCAAACAACATTTACCAGGCAAGGTGTAGGACTAGATTCTTCGTAAATTCTCGGATCACAAAATGTAGTATGAGCTGTCTTTTTTTTTTTTTTTTCACCATCAATATCTAGATTGTACTCAATTAATTCGGTTTGAATATTGTGAAGTCTATTTTTAAAAATTACCTCTCTCAAATTCTTTTCACCATGCTGATAAAACACATCGAAGAACCTCTATCTATATATATATATATATATATATATATATATATATATCGACAATTTTGATGTGTATATCTATACTCTTCCCATAGCACCTATGAAGATTGAAGAGTACTTTGTTGAACAAGAGAAATGGTCCACGACGTTCGCGTGTACTTGTGACTTTTATTACTGTAATATTGTATTTATTTAAATCTTTTTGTATGAGTAATATAGTAGCACGTTGATTTATCGGATATGTATTCATATTCTTTATATATATATATATATATATGTATATATATATTCTTTTATATATGAAAGAAAGTGTTTGTCAAATAGAAGAAACTCACTTACAATATTAAGCTACCAAAATTATATTGTCTTCAATTTTCCTAGTAAATCAATAAACTTGACTATATTAATTTAACATTAATGCTACAAAAATTAGAAAAAAAAAAGGAACCAAATGAACCAAATTTTACACGATAATCCTTATTAACAAAATAAAAAAAAAAAAATTGAATCCGAGTAATTTTGAATCAATATCTTTTAAATTAAGGAAAAAAAATATGATAAGATATATCCAGAACACAAAATATTTTCAATTTTTTCCAAATTCAACACCAGGACCTCTACGATAACTATTCAAAATCTTGCAATAACTTTTTTGTTCGGATTCACTTTATTACTGCTCTTATTAGAGCATTTGTTGCTGTTCTTGTCAAAGTTTTTCTTTCATTACTTTTATCTTTCACTATCATGTCTGTCAAATTTAAGTAATTTTTATTATACTACATTAATTTTGAGGGCTGATATTAATAAATCAAATCAATTATTAAAACAATATTATGCTTAAAATATATCAATAATTGATTTAATTTAAAAAATGTTTGATTTTTTTCATTTCTATATTTTCATATTTGTAACAATAAATTTTCTATATAAAACTAATTTACTATAATAATTTATTGAAACTGAACCCTAATGATCTATTATTTTAATAAAATATTACAATTAAATTGATTTATATAGAAAAATTATTGTTACAAATATTTAGATATAGAAATAAAAAATTTAATTATACTTAAAGTTAAATCAATTATTGATATATTCTAATCATAATATTTTTTTAATAATTGATTTGATTTTAATATATAATAATTTTTAATATCTCCTTACATTCAATATGATATGATGAAAAATACTAGAATTTAAAAAACGCGACACAGAAGCTCTGATGAAAGCAAAGACAAAAAACTCTGACAAAAATAGCAATAGATATTCCAATAAGGCAATGATAAAGAGAAGCCAAATAGAGAAACCATTACAGGTTTTGAATGGCTTTTGTAAAGATTTTTAGTAGGGTATGAGATAGTTTTTGGAGGTTTGGTTTGATTCTTACTCGTGTGATTGTCTCTAAGAGTAAAACAATTTTATATATACTAAATGATTAATAAATGATCTACCGAATGACAATAAAGTTAATCTTACCCTTTTTGCAAAGAGAACTTTGATACCACGTCGTAGATAAGAAGCTGAACCCTAATAATTATTATAATAAGCTGGATTCATAAAGAAAATCTATTATTATAAATATAAAAATATAAAAATAAAGAAAATAGTTTATTTTTAAAATCAAATCAATTATTGATATATTTTAATTATAATATTATTTAATAATTAATTTGATTTCGATACATAATATTTTTTAATAAGATAAACTATCGCATAAAATTTAATTCTTTTAGTATTTAAGTTATTTAATCTATGTAACATATTTTTAATTTTAAAATTCTAGAAAGAGCTCCACCAATAATTTCTGGGCAACCCCCCCCCCCTCAAACAAAAAGTTACTATAGTTAAACTTGTTAAGATTCCTTGGGAAAATTAATTAATTGATCAATGAATTTTTTAATTGCATAAATTAATATGTCATTCGTTTATCAAGGTATTCTTTATTTTCTATTTTCAAAATATTTATGTATGATTAATATGACGAAACGAAATAACTAATCTTACGAAATAGAAGTCATGATAATATCCATTCACACTATAAATTAAAAATATATTAAATATAAATGTAATTAATATATTTTAAATATATTAAAAATTAAGTTAAAACGTATTTAAAAATAACATACAACGTAACAAGCTCTAAAACCATATAATAATAAAAGTTCGAGGTAAGGTCTACAAAGAAAACATATAATAGTGGAATGATATTTTACAAAAATCGTAAATCGGGATAGATCTATATATATATATATAATGTTGATATATAAATAGATTATTAACGTATTTATTAAGTGGTATTTATGTTTTTTAATATATTATATTATAAATTTAGTGAAATTATTAATTTATCATATGGTATCGATGGAAATATTATTTAATCAAGATTATTAATTTATAATCACTCTGTCATTGTCTCATCACTCTTCAAACTTTGAGGGAGCCTCTCTCTCTCTCTCTCTCTCTCTCTCTCTCTTTCAGCTACATAAGGCCGTTGGAAATTTGAATTTCAAAAAAGATTACATCTTCCCCAACCTGAGTAAGACAAGATTTCCAAAAAAATCTAAACAGAACAAACACAGCTCCCCCAAAAAATGACACACCAAAACCCCAAACAAGAAGGCCAAGAAACCATGAAAAGGACCCTCCAAGCTTCAATCTCCCCTTCCTCCTCCACTACCGCCGTCACCGCCTCCCCCACCCCCACGGCCTCGGCCGAGTCTGATCAATCGGAGTTTCGTGACAGCGGCTACTTTCTGGGATGCAGAAAAGATGCAAATTGCCACTGCGAAATGTGTTTGGCAAGCATCAATGCAACACTAGACCTCATGCCTGCGAGTGCTCACAGAAGCTCTCTCACAAAGTTCTCTGCTTCAAAACCCAATTTACAGAAAACTCCTCTTTCTTTCAATGGATCCTCTGTTACTCCCACTCCTAAGCATAGTAATCGCTGGAATCTGGCCTCGCCCGCTTTGAAATCTACGACGAAGATCAGTTTTAAGGAGAAAAAGGAGGAAAAGAAAAGAAGATGGGACCTGGGTTTAAAGATTTTGAGGTTGATTTTATGTATAAGCTTGATTATTGGATCTGAATTTGGGGTTTCTTCGATGGTTCTTAAGGTTTTGAAGCCCAGACTGTCTACTGATTTAGTGAGGGATTTGGTGGAAAAATCTTCGGGTGTGCAAGATTTGAGTGGCAGATTGAGTTTCTTGAAGACTAACCTTGAAGGTTTTGTTAATGGTGAGGTTTCAAATTGCAGTATCCACAGTTCATCTTCATGGGGAATTCATCAGGTACCCTTCATTCAGGCTCTTGATTCTTGATTGAACTCATAGAACCACTTTTTGTTTCGGATTCATATGTTGTTTAAGAAATGTGAAATAAAGAAAATTAATGTTCTTTCTTTAGGATAGTCTGATGTTACATTCAAAATGCGTATTGTACAAATCAGTAGCGGAGGAAGTGAGCATATGGGGTTGGCCTTTGCAGACTTCCGGATTGCTGACAGCCGGATTGTCTTCACGGTCATTCATTGTATTGTCTGGTAGACTCACAGAGGTAGACTTGAAACTGTGGATTGAAATTTTATTTGCTAATGCTTTGTCTTTGCTCTAAGAAATTTAATGGTGAGGTTTTCCATTTTTCTTTTATGTGTGTGTGTGTGTGATGACAGTGGCTTGATGGTAGTGACATGTATTTGATTCGAGAAGTGAATGATTCATGGGTGCAAGGAAAATGGAGGGCTTCAGTCATACATTTAGACCCAAATACTAAGATTATTGAGTACCGGAGATTAGCGATCATGGATAATACAGGAATTTTTTCTGCAGCATTTGAGCTTTTAGAATTCAGTACGTCTAGATTGGTAAAAAGGATGAAGAAGCAGTTTTGGCTATCATTTGTGTTTGGAGAGGCCTATAGGGTCAATTTTAGATCAGGCGATGGTTTTGCAGTTCCAGCTTAAGCAGATTGACAATTTAGTTTGTAATTCCTCTGAGTAAAAAATGGAAATTGCGTTCTCAGTCCTTGTGAGAAGTTCACAATACTTGAGTTCGTTCTTTTTGATTTACTGCTTTGTCAGGTGAGCAAGGAGAAGCTCTGGATTGAGCCATTCTTTAGTAGAACATGGTTCTTGAACTAATGTAATGTAATCAACTTGTATATGATGATTAATAAGGACTTTTGTCTCTATCCATTGATTGGGATGCTACAGTCTAATCAAAATGAAGCAAGAGAAACAAGCATGGCTAACAATTTGTAATAATGTTCTTGCACAGTTTAGACCTCGCAAGATGTGCTCTTTTTATTCCTCAAACCTGCAACTTGATCGGCCTTTCACCCTTTTAGAAGGGCTATGAAAGATAGTTGTGGCTGCACAGATAATTAAAAGGATGGTCTTAGCTAGCATCACGCTGTGATATCATTTATAACCTTACAAATGTGAGAATGAAATCCCCAAGATACAAAACTAGGCCTTCCATTATTCAGATAAACTAAGTAGTCTTGGACAATTTCACAAATAAGAGGGTTACCAATAGTCTTCACAAGAACATAAACCATCTTTGTAATGGTGAAATCTAGTCCTATCTCTAACAACGTCTGTCATATGCCTTTGATACCAATTTGACAAAGGTATGACAATCCTTACGAACTCTGAGATTCTTTACGGTGAGGATGCAAGACCTATTTCCCTCTGACAACAGTGCATAACACGGAGCCAACTTCTGGCTATGCCATAAAATAACTTCCTTCTTTTCCTCTTCTTCTAGATCAACCAAAACATTCATCCAACCAGCCGCAACTTACTAACTACTTCATCCAACTTCTCACAGATCTCCTCTGTTTATTTATGACTCCTATCTGCCATTAAAAATTCATGTATCTCGTTGTTGAGCTCTATCCTACTGCATCCTTTCTCCTTTATTATTCCCCTGCTTTACATCAAGTTCCTTACTTCTCAACATTTTCCCACCACCTAGTTTTGGCAAAGATGTTTGAAAATAGCACATGAGCACCATCGTGTTCGGGGTCTAGCTCAAAAATTTGCTTAGCGGCAAATTCCCCTAGCTCAAACTCATCATGCATCCGACAGGCAGCCGCCAAGGATCCCCATATCACAACATTAGGTGCCAAGGGCCTGGACTCTATCAGCGTTAAAGCTTCCCTTAGCAAAGCACGATCATATAGGTCCACCATGCAACCATAGTGCTCATGTTCGGGCAAAATGTTATACTCCTCAGTCATTGAGGCAAAGATCTGCTTACCCCTGCATGGCTACAAGCATACAATACTCCTACAAAAGTAACTCCATTAGGCTTAACATTTTGAACTTTCATTTGATGGAAGAACTTTAGGGAGTTATTGACATCACCATGTATGGCAAAGGCATTGATCATACAAGTCCAAGATATTACATTCTTCCTTGTCATTCTTTGAAAGACATTTTCTGCTCCTTCCAAACACCCACATTTGGCATACATATCCATCAGCGCATTATTTGCATGCAAAAAGCTTCTCCAAAACCATTCCTTTGAACAAACTTATGTATCCATTTAGCTTGATCCAATGCACCAAGATAAGCATAAGCTGAGATAACACTCAACATAGTACTTTGATCAGGTTTTATTCCCCGCATTTGCATTTCACTGAACAACTCGAGATCATTTTGAGGTGAATCACTCTCAGCGTCACCAGATATTATTGCGCTGCAACAAACCAAATCCTTTCCAACCATTTCGTAAAAAATAGCACGAGCAGCTTCAACTTGTCCAAGTCTCGAATACCAGGTCACCATTGCGGTGGAAGCAACTAAAGTCTTCAGAGACGTCTCCTTAAATATTGGCATCCATGCGAATCAACAACAAAATTATCCTCCACAATGAACTCATGCACTGCCTTTCCATAATCTAATTGTCCAGCACGACCGCATGCACAAAGAACACTACAAAGAACCATTGCATCTGATTCTACATTAGCATTCTTCATCTCTTCAAATAGCATCAGTGCCATGTCGAAAAGGCCACACTGACAATAAAACAAAGCCATGGCTGAACCGGCCTGCACCGGTCACGGGCCTGAACTGGCCCTAAATCGAGCCCATTTTGCCAATTTAAGATTACAAAAACCTTAATCCTTACCCTTAAACCGTCCATGCAATTTAAGGTTTATTGCCAGTGTGGCCTTTTCGACACGGCATTAATGCTATTTGAAGAGATGAAGATTGCTAGGTCTACCTTGCGATCATAGATGACCGACTTATCCTGCATGGATGCACCTCTCCTCTCAACTATGAGGTCTGCGATTGATCCTCAACATAGAAACGCCTAGAACAGATAGGGGAGGCTAAGGCTTAAAAAGAACAAAACAAAGCCCGAACAAAAAAGGGAGGGCAACCCACCTTTCAGCCTGCTAGACTAAGAGAGTTAACCTTCCCCTTGGATGGGAATTTTTTTTTTTTTTTTAACATGGATTAGAACCTAGAATCACCAGATTGGAGAGAAGGGTTTGTACTATTAGACCGTCCTTTTAAGAACCGAATGGGAATTTATAAAATATATTACTTAACACAAAGTACAATTTGTGGTTAATTTATTAATTATTATTTGTGTTTAATAAATTTACTTTGCAAATATCATTGATAGAATATTAATTTTTTAATAAATATTTCGAGTTCAAGTATTAAAAATAAATCTTTTAAAAATTAAAAAAAAATTAATTTTTAAATTAAATCTTATAATTATTTGAATTTTTAAATTAGCTTTTATAACTATTTGAACCCTAACACGCGTGATCAAAAGAAAAAGAAAAAATGGGACGCACACACGACCATGGCCCTGTCATGGACCCAAGTAATGGACTTAAGCCCAATAGGAAAATTTAGCCCAAAAAATCGACCTGTTAGGTGAGAGAGTCTATTGGATTTAATACTATTTTATGATTTCTTGGGGATCCGATCTGAGATTCGTAACATTACCCTTCCCTTGAAAAGCTGGACATCCACGGACGGCTCTCACTCTAGACAGCTCACAATCTGGACGGCTTTCACTTTGGTAGGTAGCCCTTTTTTCTCTTCAAACGGCTCTCACTCTGATACCAGGTGGCCCTTTTCTATTTTAGACGGCTCTCATTCTAGCACCAGGTAACCTTTTTCCATGTTAGATCAGAGTCTCTGATACAAATTTGTCACGGATCCAAGTAATGGACTCAAACCCAATAAAAGAACTCAGCCTAAAAAATCAACTTGTTAGGTAAAAGAGTTTATTTAATTTAAATAATATTTTATAATTTCTTGGGGATCCGATGTGAGATCCGTAACAGACCCTTTTTTCTCTCTCTAGAACCAAACTAAACCCGCGCCCCGATACCCGAAACCGACCCCCTCTCTCTAGACGCGTTTCCTTCCACTCCCAAACACTTTCGTCCATTTCTCTTTCCATCTCTCTCCCTCTATCTCGTTCTCTCTCTATCCCCGACACACCCGACGTCGCCGCCGGAGTTCCTCAGCCTTCCCTAGACCGTCGGATCAAAGCTTTGCTCATCAAACACTGTTAAGATGTTGGGAAAAGGGAGGAAAGTTGTGGGTAGGGGGGAAGCCATGGCTGCACACCATGCCTTTGGGCCGCAAGAAGACGACGTAATTATAAAGCACAGACTTCTCACCCGCACAACTACTACGAGGGGTGAGCCTCCATTGAAGAAGCTTCAGAAGAAATTTACTTCATTTGCCCTAGAAATTGATAAAGACGCCAACAATTACGGCGACTGTGAAAGACTCGCTAGGGCTTTTTTGCAGGAGTTGACCACCTTCGAGTTCCCGCTGCTCAAAAGCAAAGCAGTTGTGGATGCTAACATTAGGGAGAAGGAGAATTTCAACGAGTTAAAAGATGAGATTAACAGGCAGATTGTTGAAGCTCAGGCTGATATAGAAGATTTGAAGAAGCAACTTGAAGAGAGTAAAATTGAGAGGAGGCACAAGGAGGAATGTGAGGCAATCAGGAGATCAATTGCTGCCCAGCCCCCAAGGTCAGAGACCCAGAAGATTAATTCAGAACTTGACAAGGAGATGGCATTGTTGGAAGCTGAGAACACAGCTGGTTCAAGGATGGTTGATCTTCGCAAGAAACAGTTTGCTCTTTTGCTGCATGTGGTATGTTAATAAACCCTAATTCTTCCCATAGACATTAGTTTGATTAAATTTTGATATTTATAATTTCAAAGACTATAACTTCAAATGTGTTTGCTCCCCTAAAAATTATTACTTGGCACTCCTGAAATTATAACCTAAATGCATATTTGATCTGGGATCCCGATATAAATTTCTGGTTTCGCCCTGTTCCGCTCATTGTCCACATCTATTTCTGGCAGCCAGAAAGTTATCTTACTTCAATAGAATTCTTTTTCTGACCCAGCTTAACATGTTATGACCATCTTCCTCAGGGGCAAAGGGAAGGGCAAGGGCTGGGGTAGCAGTGCCCCTAAAATTTTAAGGAAAAAAGATTTATGTATATAATTTCAAAAATTGTAACCCCAAATGTGTCTCCCCCTAAAAATTGTTACTGTGTTCCCTGAATTATAAATCAAATGCATATTGTAATTTGCCCCAGCCAAAATTTCTGGCTTTGCGCTGTTCCATTCATTGGCACATCTATTTCTGGTAGCCAGAATATTATCCAACTTCGATAGAATTCTTGTCTTTGACCCAGCTCAACATATTATGACCATCTTCCCCCCCCCCCAATAAAGCTTCTAATTCAAGAAACTGGAAATAGATTAGAATTGGGTCTCAATTCTTGGTAGCTAGAGTTTTCCGTGTCCAATTGTGACTAGGGTTTCATATTTATAATGTGGATCAAGTTTTTGATCTGGGTTCCCATAAGGAATCGATTGGGGTGTCTTATGATTGGGATTGTTAAGAAGAAGGAACATGGATTGAGGTTTTGAATCAATGAGCCAAGTGAGGTGTGTGTGTGTGTGTGTGTTCATGTTGGATAGATTTTCTTTCTCTTATCTCTCCATTAGTGTAAGTGTGATGGATACATAATTTTCTGTTTTTACATTTAGGATTTTTCAGTTTGAATAGCTCTCTTTAAATCATGGCAATGCTTCTTTATCCCGCCCTTGTAGGGATTTTTTTGTGGATGGTTTTCTTTCTGTCCATGATATGATCTTTGTACCGTTTGAGGATCCCCTTTCCACCTTTTTTTTAATTGCACAACTGTACACTGCTGTGACTACAAGGATATAAAGTATTGGAAGCGTGATAAATACAGTTAGAAAACATTCCTGATTCAACTCTACTGCAGGTTGATGAATTGCAGAACACAATTGAGGAAGAGCAGAAGAGCTTGGCCGAAGAAATGAGAAATGCCATTGAAGAGCATAGAAATGGGATGGAGGATGCTAATGGTGGTGGCTCAGATGCCATGGCTGTGGATTAGCTGTTCTTAGACCTACTTTTAAGCTGTTAAATCTGTACTTTGTTGAGAGTTTTTTTGCGCCTAACAGCAACAAAGAATGCATCATCAAACCGCTAGGACTAAATTTGGTCTCTCAGTTACTGTTCCATTGAGATGTGAAAGTTCAAAGCCTTTGCCTTACTGATAATGGCCTTTGAGACTCTAGTTCTTCACATCAGTTTGGTGGTAAAAGATCTGATGCTTGTCATGCTGAAGCTTTATATGATGTATATATTCAAGGATGATGAATGAAATAAAGTTTTTTTTTTTTTTTAAATAAGGAAAACTCAAACCAGCTTAATTAGTAAAAAGTAATGGGAATATGAAGATAATTTCTAGGCCCTATTAACCAAGTCAAACTTTGACAAAATATTTAAGAAAATAGGTATTGCACTCCTTAATTATAGGTTTTGGATTTGAGTTATGAAAATAGAGAAATGAGATTTGAGAGAGTCAATCTCTTAATAGCCTCCACAGTTCTCGGGTCGAATTAGTCAGATATCGGTTTATGAAAACAAAAAATATATATATTTTTTAGAAGGTGGCAACCGAAGTAAAAATAAAAAATTTCTTACCTCATAGCTTGAAGAAAGAAAACGAGAGTAAGCTCATTTAAGGTTTGGCTTTATTAAGCTAGTATAGTTAACCACATTTTATACAAATACTTGTTAGCTTATTGTTGAAGTAACAATCTATTGAGTACAATCCAATGTGTATCATTGTGAAGTTTAAACCTTCTTTGTTGGTTTTCCATATTATCAAGAGTTTAAATCACTTGCATTAGAAATTTTTTTTTTCTAATATTCAAATTTGCTCATTTAAATAAGGTTAACAATACATTTGGTATTAGAATTAAAATTAAAATTTTCAAAGTTTATAATTTAATAGTGTTAAAATTTTAAACTCTACTTACCAATTATATTATATATATTATATTTATATTTGATATGTTATATTGTTGATAAGTTGATAAATTTCTTATTATAAAATATAATTATTTTATTATTTTTATAAAATAATTAATTTTTATATAAAAATTTTTATATTTTTTATATTTATATATTTTTTACGTTTTTATTATCTGTATTTTTACAAAAGATTGTTTTTCATTTCATTTCGTATTCGTTTTTGCTTTCTGGTACAAGGATTTATAGATAAGGACGACCCATTTTTATTTTATTGTTATTTTCCGAAAAAAATTCATTTCTTATTTGTAGTGATATTTTTCGAAAAATAAATCTTATTTGTAGTGTTATTTTCCGAGAAAAAAAATAAAAAATAAAAACAAAAACAAACACATTTTGGAGTCTAAGTCTCATATCCAGTCGAAACGCAAAATTTTCATTTCTCCCTCTCGACCCCTCCGAAGGTACCGGTGAGCTTAGGTGATTGAAGACAACGACGACTGAGGTATCGGAATTCTGAACGCGAAAGTGCAATGGGAGATCCTCTTTCAGACCTCCAACGAGTTCTCATTTCCAAAAAGGTAGCGCTTTCTCTCTCTCTCTCTCTCTCTTTCTCTCTGCTTTTCTTCCAAAACCCTATTATTCAGCATCAAGTATGAACTATTAATTCCCTTGGATTTTTATGTAATTTGATTCAAACATACTAATAAATTTGTTAAAACTAGCTCTGATTACTGTCCGCATTTCTTGATAAACGTTTTCATGGTTTGGGGGGTTTGGCAGGAAAAATTGACCCCCGAAGAATACAACGTTCTGTCACGATGCCGATCAATTGGTATTAGGAGTTTCGCTCTTAGCTCTTCAATTACCGGTGGCATCGTCTGGGCAGGTTCTTTCTTCAGTCTGCCCATGGATTTGTTGATAATTCACATACTGTGTTTATATGAAAGGAATTTGTTCTGAAAAGGCGGTTTTAATCTTGGAAAGGAAAATGAGTTTTGCATCGAGGGCTGATATGACAGCACGTAATTAGTCCAATCATTGCAGGAAAATAAGTGCATTATTAGCTTGAGCTAATCTGGGGTTATCCATACTCACCCTCTATGAAAATCACGGCCAAAACATTATTCATTTATTGTTTGATTTTCATTTGAACTTCCATTTTGTTCAATTTGATCTTCAAATACTTGCTTTGCTTTCACTTTAGCCTTTAGCATGCGTGTGATGGCTAGACATAAGGTTGGGTTACTGTTAATTTGTTGCATCTTTGTCTTATCATGTGTAAGGGCTAATTGGTCGGATGCTAGGTTTAAGTTTGATTGCCAAATGAACAACAAAGAGGATAAATTAAAAAGAAAAATCAAGGGGTAAATCACTTTTGAGCCTATAATTTGTGAGCTGTTGATGTCTGGGCTTCTGAAAGATCGCTGAGGTGAGATTTTAGCCTATAAACTTCCAAGATGGAGGAGAGATTGGGTAGGGATGTCATCAGTGTCAGTCCTTCAACCATCAAGTCAGATCTAGAGCGAGATTGTAGAGGAGTTTAGAGAGAAAATGTTATTTTGCTGCTTTACTGGTGGCCACCCCACTACATATGACGTCCTTCCACACCGGTAGAAACTTCTAAAGTGCCATTCATGCTGCATGTGAGCTTGGAGCGCATGTGCCTTGCGTAGGATCATTCTGATGATTTTGGATCTATATCATCTGCTGTCGTGTCCTTTGTGCGTTGATCTAACATCGGTCTCGTACATATTGTATTTAGCTCCGCCCACCAAAGTTTACCCATTAAGGCTAATGTATTGGTCATCGTCAGTTCGATCTACCATGTATTTGCACCACCCCACTAAGGGATTCTTCATCTTCACCTTCTTAGGGTCCGTCCACCATAACACAGTACTCTTCATCAATTTCTCCCCTTCTCCAGCTTTCCCTATTCTCTTTGTGATCCTCTAGTGGTGGTTGCCTGCTTTCTAGCTGGAGATGAAGTGTCTCCTCGAGTTCTTTGATCCTTTCCTCCATCACCCGGAATCTTTCCTCAACCATTTGATTATTTACATTGTTGACCTTGTTTTACACCCTACGATTCTTGCTGTAATTGTCTGATGTGGACCTTGCTGCGAGATCTAGTTTGCATCGTTGATCTTATGAATTTCTGGTTTTTTGCCCTCTAGCCTTACTCTATCAGTTCTCCTTAGCTCATTCAAAGCTTTTAATCTCATGTCATGCTGTTCTTGTAGTGCCAATATGTTGATCTTGGTATTGCAATGGGCTGCCTGACGTGAGATTGAAAGTCAAGGACATGCAGAATGGTTGGATATTTTTTGTTTACTATGACGATGGTGTCAGTAAAATGCAAAATCAGTTCATGTGATAGTAATACTTTCCTTTTTGTTTCTTAAATTTTCTTTTTTCTTTTTTTAAGTATTGATTTTCTATTTTATTCTTGCTGCTAAATATTTGTTTCTTTCTTCCCCCTTTTTATCTTTTTTATGTTATGATGAACATTTCTTCCTGGTAAAACCATCCTATCATAATTTTCTAATTATGTCAAGTTTTTCTGACAGTAACTCACCGATTGCCTAAAATTCTTCGGGCCAACCTTACAGGAGGTAAAAAGACAATCCCTTTATCACATGATGAATGTCAATGTGAAGTAGCAATTCAGTCAAGTGCACCAATTCATCTGACAAGATAGTTGTACTTGCTTTGTTTTGAAGAATCTCTAGTGTGAGGGTATAACACACTTAATTTGCAGGGACTGATTGTTTCTTGCACCCATTGTAAATTGAATGATTTTTTTCCTGCCATTTTATTTTCAACAGGAACAACTTATTTTTTATTAACATACTATGTTTGGTCTATTTCTGAAGGTCACTCATTACTTATGCTATTCTCACAGTTAAGGTGCTGAACAGTTTTGGTTGGTCCCAACTCTTCTCTATGCTGCATGAAGTGCTTATGTACATAACAAGATCCTCATTGTCTTGCTTTTGCAGTTCACACATTGTACCAAATACCTCCCCCTCCCTAATAATAAACACTAGCCTTTTTTTTTTAATTCAATAGTAGGCCCATGGGCCTTGGGCTACACAATGGGGATAAATCTCCACATGCAACCACTAAATAAACATGGTCACTACTAGGACTCGGATCTGCTCAATTGAAGGAAGCCACCATGTGCACCAATTGCTAGGCTCATGCAAACTAGACCATTTGATCATGGGTTGTCCTTCAGAAAAATTAGATATTCTATCTAAGCCTCCGTGAGCCAATGTTGGATAAATATGAAGCTACTGGTGTACACTCACCATTGATTTAACAAACTTTTTAATGCATTTTAAATAGCTATTCTCTTTTCAAATATTTCTCTTCAATTTATTTTACTCAAGTTTTATTTTTTATGTTATTTTATTTTATTTTTTTAATGATTCTAGCTCAGATTAGGTCAAATATTTCTCTGCAAATTCATTCACTTCAGCAGTATGCAGGAGCTGCTTTTTATGCTGGAGTATTGGGAGCTAATTGGTTCCTGGAATCATGCCTTGATCAAATTCTTGCAATGGATGGAACCGTATTGCAGAGGGAGTTGGCAAATATGTAGGTTCTATGGCCTCATTTTTAAAACATTGGTAATTGTTTAGTCTCCTTAAGTGACACCTTTCTCCGGCACAAAAAGGCCCATGCCCTACTGCATTGTTCAATCTGGCTATGGAAACATTTATATAGCATTCATTTGTTTGAACCTTTTACTCAATATCTCTTCGTAACAATGTCCTGCAGTTTGCTGCACCCAAGTTCAGATAACCCAGTATTTAAGCTATCTCACTCATGTTACTTGGGTCATGCATAGACACTTATATTTGTTGTTGTGGGGTGGGAATTTGACATGCATAGTCTAATACACAAATTTTTATTTCACACATGGAAACAGTCAATGCTTCATAGAAGCCAAGAGAGGTAGGAAATGTCCCAATAAAATGAGATCTAGAAAAATATGTCTGCCATGTTCCAATTTAGTTGTGCAGTATATATGTCAACTTTTTCTCCTTTCTCACAATGAGTTTGTATAAATTTTCTTTTGTTCGTTTTGTGTAAAATATAATTGTCATAGTTCTCCTTTGCTATCAATTATAATGTTAATAAGTCTTAAGCTTAGCATATTGCTATTTGGGGGCAAGTAATCTGATAAATGTTTACATTTCAGTTAGTTATAGAGCAGCACTAGTGCTCTTGTGGCAAGGTTCATTGTCATTTTGTGGTGAATATGGACTGAAGAATATTTTGTTGCATTATTGCAGTTTCAGCTTATTTTAAATCACCTATATTTTGGGCAATATTGCATTTCATTTTTAAATTTCTTTTAGTGTAATTTGTGTACTTTCTTAGTTTCTTGCAAGTAGAGAGTTTTCTACGTGTCACAGCAAATTTAATTTGAATGATGTTAATATTTTTATTGTAGAATAATAAGAAATTATCGGAATGATCAATGGAGTATGCAGCTCATTTCTAAGCATTTTTACACTGAAGAAGTTTTTGACGACTCGACCCTAGATAAGCCAAATTTAAGGTGGCGGCATCGGAGATTTTTTATTGATGGTATTACTCACAGTCAGAACACTCATGAAAATGATTCTCATCAAGATGCTGACAGCAATCAGACTGACTTCAACTCCCATCAAAGTGACAAGTCCTCTTCAAAGTCAAACCAAGTTCACGTATGTTATAGCTCTAAACTC
Organism: Dillenia suffruticosa; assembly: GCA_033439265.1. Classification (NCBI taxonomy): domain Eukaryota; kingdom Viridiplantae; phylum Streptophyta; class Magnoliopsida; order Dilleniales; family Dilleniaceae; genus Dillenia; species Dillenia suffruticosa. The sequence continues at coordinate 18,702,118 of JAVTVX010000001.1, forward strand.
TAATTTTTTCCATCCTAATAGATTCAGAAATCGAACTTCCATATTTTCTCGACTGAAATAGGGCATCTCCATTTTGTTTGTGTGGATGGAGAAACAAGTATTTTTGATACTTGCTACTGGAAGCCATATGAACTTATCTGCGCTCTTACATAGTAAACTTTCATCCAACTCTTTGTCTGCCATAGCATAGGCATTTGTTTCCTTCACCCTCTTTTATCTTCTGCTAGATGGACACAAAACAATGTTTCTTTCTCCATTTATGAGCCAGCAATGGGCAACTGGGTTACTGCTTCATCCTATTGACATCCACGACATTGCTGTATGGCCACAAGGGATTTTCAGCATGAAAGTGCATGTAAATTAGTTGCACAGGCCCAGAGGATTATCTTACCCTAGTAATGGTCTTCACTGCATTTCATTAGCAATCTTCTGATTCCAGTTCATAGGTGAGGTCATCAATCAGATAATCACCACTCACACAAGGATGATGTTGCTCATGGATGTGTGCCCAGCACACACCATTGACTGTGACTCTCCCCTAAGCTGCTTCTTTGCCATTGTTGTGGATAATTTCTGAAGGTTTTGAACGAGTGTCTCGGAAAAGTAAGGTATTTACTGGTTTCAAAACTGCATTCTGGCTGGGATAACCAAGTTAAGGAACCATTTGTATCACCGTTTTGTGATGATGGTCTCTAGAGCTGTGGTAGGATGGGTACTTGCGTTAGGCCAGGAAAATAATATACTTGTCTCATGAGCTTTATTTATCTAGAATAACCAGTGTTGTCTAGTCCCAAATTTCCCTCACAGTAGAGTTCCCATGCTTGTCTGACCTATAGCATTGAAATGATTTTGTGCTTGATCTATTTTGTGGTGTGAAACTCTTGACAGTTGGGATGCAGTGGGCCATCGAATGATGACCTTTTCACTATTGTTATGTATGTTAAATGAAATGAAGTCTATTTACTCCTATTGCATGTTAAACAGAAGTTCCTTTTGGCTAACTTCCCTTTTTCCCCCTGGTAGATGGAGACTGGTGCTGAGGTAGTAACAGACCCTCTTGATTGTGTTTTTGGGTACTCAGGAATCAGTGAAGAGATTCGCCATCCAAACAGTTCCGATACTTCTGCTAGAATTCTTAGTCATAGGCATAAGAGGTATCACCGAAGGCATCGATTGCACCACCAAGAGGAGCCATGAACTTTCATCCAATTAGGTCTTCTGAAATAGCAATAAGGCCTGGATTGAAAAGGTTGGGGCATTATTTATTTATTTATTAAGCTTTATTTGAAAGACAAACTTTTGTTATTAGAGTGATCATTGCTCCAAGACAGCTGTGGAGTCTCTTATTTTACTTGTGATGTTGGAAGACCATGATCTAATCTGTCCATGGCTTTATGAAGAAGCAGTTGCATCAACATAGGAAAAGCTTTTGGACACTGCAGCTTTAAAAACTTTTTTAAATTTGCATCTACAGTCTCCTTTTTACCGTCCATGTCGAAAATGGGCCATGGTAATCTAAAATCTGTTCTGCTTTCATGTTAAGTTTTTAGAGCAGCACAGAAGCTGCCTAGAGCCTTTAAGGACGACTTATTCTCTTACATTTTCCAGCGTTGGAACCGTGTAAGCCAAGACTGAGGTATGTTGTTGCAAATTGGTTCTCTGAGGGTTTTTTTTTTTTTTTTTAAAAGAAAATTTTACATGGGGGATGAAGTCATGAAGGGGGTGAATGTGCTGATATTTCACTCGTTTAGACATATAAATTATAAAATAATGATAATAAAAGATGTGTTTTTATACTTTGGTTCGAAGTTGCAATACAATTTCCTTTTCATAATGTTCCTAGGAGTCAATGATTTGATTTCAGATGTTTGGTTGACAGGACTTCCACACGTGTTTCTTACCATCCAAGAGAAGAGATGATTGTGGATTGTTGCTAATTACGCCGTTCTCTCTCTCTCTCTCTCTCTCTCTCTCTCTCTCTTTCTCTATGGCTAAATGGTTCTAAGATTGGAGCAACTAACAGGTTATTCTTTTGCGAACCGTGGGGGGTTGAATTGATTCTTTGTTGATGTTGATATTGATGTTGGTCTGTTTAGTTCTGGTAACCCCTTCTTTGGACCAAATTGGTCTACAACAATATGCGACAGTAGATCGATAAGGACGGGGCAATACAAGACAATTATGCCTAACGAGACAACCATACCTTTTCTGTTTTTAACTTCAGACAACCAACCTTAATTTGTCTCCAGTCCCATCAAACAATTCTGAAATTAATCCTTTTTGAAGTATTTTACTCCAACGTGAAATGAACACACATACGAAGGGCAATTTGGATTAACTTATATGAGTTGGATTTGGTTAAATGAAGTTTTGGGATCAAATATCTATGGATACAGTGATGTGATAGAATACTATATTTTGACAATCATAGATCTGGACTTGAGTTATGAGATTTAGAAAAATCAAATGTCTTAATAAGTTTTATAATATTTAGATTAGATTAATCGAATAGAATTCAGATATCGATCGATGAAAATTAAAAAAATAAATTAAAATGTAGTTTCGGTCTGACTTAAATGAAAATGATTTTCTATTTTAGGCAAATACCCATACAAAGTCCCATCATGAGACGTGCTTCACCATACTACATATTATTTGTTATTTTCAAGAAAAAAAAAAGAGAGAGAGAGAAAAACACCTCTCTCTCTCTCTCTCTCTCTCCCTCTCTCTCTCTCTCTCTCTCATTATCGTGCGGACAAAATAATTGTGTTAAGCTTGTTGTCATATGATTATTCTTCCACTGTTTGTACCCATTAAGATGGAACCCAATTTGAATTATCTAATGTGATATGATAACCAGCATCTTTTATCAATTAACCTAATGTCTGGATAGATTAAGACCCCGTTTTGTCTTCTAGAATAATATGGTTATAAGAGAATAAAATTTTTAAATTTAGAAAATGGTAGGCTTTGAAATAGACTAATGACTAGGCAGGGGTGCCAATTTGACTTACTTGGTATGAAATTACATGTAAACATGTCGACACCATTTATTGATTTACTTAATCGCTAATCTAAAAATAATTTATGTATAATTTAATAAGTTGTTTTGATATTATTAATATCGCACGATATTTTATTATTTTTTTTATTTTGAGCTATAAATTAGCAGAAAATAAACAAAAATTAAAACTCTAAAATATGATGAAGCTATAAAATTAAAATTAAAAAAAAAAAAAGAAAAATATAATGGATGATAATGATAATCATCACGTGAAAAAATGAAGATTAAGAATTAAAAATTTGACTATATCCAACATTTTATTTATAACATGCAGCCCATGCATTTTACCTCTCATGCATGGAAATTTCTCAATCATAACGCTTCCATGTTTTTTTAAGTATTTTATGTTATCGAATCATCTCAATACGTTAAGTTAATTAATATTTAGACAAAAATTCATAAATTTTTATATATATGTAATTTTTCATATTTAATAAATTATTTATTTATTTATTTATAATTTTTATTTTTTTATAATTAATAATTATATATTTGATTATTTAAAATTTTTATCATAAACTATAGTTATTCGATTATTATCATAGAATAACTTATATTTACATAGAAGTTCTTATATTTTTTATATTTACATATATTTTACATTTTAGTTTTATTTATTTTTATAAAATACCGTTTCTTCATATCTCCATTTTTATTTCTTTGTTTTCATTTACGTGCAACCTAACATTTTACTATCTCTACCATCTAGATTATTTTTTGAGAATACTTTTTTAACGTTTACGCGTATAATAAAACAAGTTGGCTAACTTGAGATTTTTGTTTTTGACACAATTAATTTAATATTTAAGGTTTAACTCATAATTCTTGGAGATTTTTAGATCACATTTTGTTTATGGAAATTAGAATCTATAAGCATACAATATATATATATATATATATATATATATATATATATATATATGTCTCTATCAATTTAAATTTGAAAATATTCAATTATTTAATATATTATCAGAGGAGAAAGTCTCAAAATCAAAATCTATAGACCCTATAATGCTTTGTGTCATTCCCACATAAATTATTATAAATCCACACATACAAATCTTAGTTAAATATTCTTTTTTTTCTATATCATTTTTACAAAAAAAAAAATAATAATAATAAAAAAATTGTTTAACAAAGCCATTTTGGGTTTCTAGGTTTGTTTCATAAAAGTATGATTTTTTGAAAAATATTTTTATATGTTTTTGCAGTTAAAAATGGTTTCTAAAGAAACCTCTGGAATTTATCTTTTTAATAATCTCTACTAAAAATCAGCTTCAAATAAGAAAAAAAGGGTAATTTTTTTTTTCTAATTAAATATTAACATTTTTGGTTGTTATTTAAAATTGAAAAACAACCTGTTATATATATATGTATATATATTCATTGCATTGCAATGCAGGGTGAATCTCGTCACTGAGGCGCCTTCCCAGAAATTTCCAAGCAAACGTCCCTCTTCATGAATCCTCGGTACACGAGACAGAAAATTCCATAAGTGGCAATTCTCGTATTTCCTTTGAATTCAGGTCCAAATTAATAACCTCACCACTCATCTCCTCCTTTATATATCACCTATTCTCTCTCTCCGTCTCTCGCTCTCTGTATCTGTCCTTCTCTACGATCAAAATCTTCTCTCTCAAGTCACAGACTCAAAAATCATATATATATTTTTTTTCAAGTCTCTCATTTTCATCGAATTTTATGCCCCCCGAAAAGAACAATCTTTCCTTTTGGCTTACTCTTCAAGATTTGTTCTTCCATCCACAAAATCAAATTCCCCTGAAGTTCGATCAGATTCGTTTCGTATTCAATTCCAAGAAAAAGATTTAGACTTTCAGGGTTTTCTACTTTAGAATCCAAAAAGAAGAACTGGGCTTTTTCCTCTGAACGATTTGGAAGTTCTCCTTTTGAACCAAAATTTTGGATTTTGGGCGTTCTTGAAACCATTGAAAGTTGCGTTTATCAACCAATTTAGAATTGGGTTTTTCTCCAAAATCTCAAAAGTTGGTCAATTTTGAGAATTGGGGTTTCATCAAACCATTAAAATTATCTTTTCGAGACAGTTTTCAGACCATACGCGGATGATTCCGTCTTTTCTGATAGTGATTGCGATTCTTATTCGCGACCATACACTTTCCCTGTTGATGGCATCTCACAAACTATTCATCCTTGGTGTTTTCATATTAATAATCCTCAAAGTTACAACCATGAACGCCACCGCCACCGCCAACGTAGAACGCCCAATCCCCAAGAAGCGAATGAACATAACCCTTAAATACGACGTGGCTTCAAACCTCACTGAAGCCAATAGAATAGTAATGGGGTTGGGGTTGGGGCTTCGTCAAAAGAAGCTCAAGAGACTCCCACATGTATTTAGTAGGGTTTTGGAGCTCCCTTTTAAATCCGACGCTGATGTTTCGGTCGAGGAAAGGCCGGATTGTTTTAGGTTCATTGCTAATGTTGATAAAGTTGGGGCTGTTAGAGCTCATACTGTGGAAATTCATCCTGGGGTTGTCAAGATTGTGATTAGGGAAAGTGGGAATGCTGTGCAATTGTTGGTGGATGAGCTGGAGCTTGATTTGTGGAGGTTTAGGCTGCCTGCCTCGACCCGACCCGACTTGGCCAGTGCGGAGTGTGTTGATGGGGAGCTTGTTGTGACTGTGCCTAAAGATGTGGAGATGGATAGTTATGGTCATGGGGGTAGGGGCGGTGACCGTCGTGGTGGGGACTTGAGGGATGGTGCTGGCCGGCTTGTGTTTGTTCAATGATGTAATGGCTCTCTGACCTCTTTTATCTTGTTTTTATGATTGAGTTTTGGAAATTATTTGATGGGGTTGATTGATTTTTTTGTGATCTTGCTTCTTTTTGTTGGGTATAAGTAATTTGGTTAATTTTAGGATTATACCACGTTTGATTAGATGAGTATGTGGTTTCCTTGATTAACTATGGTTTTGCTAGTTAGCAGTTTTAGAATTAGATGCTTATTTTTTATGATATGATATGATATTGCATGTGATTTTGCTGAAAGCTGATAAGGAGTGAGTCTTTTTGGCACTGGTGGCTTGAATGCGTCCCATCCACCTTACATATTGTTGCTGGTCTGTTTTTGGTGGATAAGTTATTTGATTTAATGAAATAATGTGTTTTGAATAGAAGAATTATTTGGGCTTCCTTTATTGTTGTAGTTACATCTTGGTTTTGTGCAACTTTGAGGTATAGATGCTGATTTGCATGACATAGAAATTGTTTGTGGGTTGGCTGAAGAGGGGTGTGAATATTGGCATTTCTGACTTGCAATTTGTGTTCCATATCTAGAGAGCTTTTAAGAAAGGATTTACTATGCTCTGTGGATGATCGTGCAATTACTTATTGCGTGTTGATGTGCTATTGCAAATTACAAAAAAGATCTGCCTGAACTTTTTCTTTATTTTTTCTTTTCTTTTTTTTTTTGATTCAATAGAAACAACCATGATCGGGAATAGTATTGTTCACAAAGACATGAGAATGTTTTCACGTCCTTTTAGTGTATTCAATTGTCCAAATCTGGAGTATTTGGCCTACTAAGTGTTTCTGGTAGTTTGCCATGGAAGGGGAGATGTGAGTGCAATTGTGTTCATTTAGCTTCTTTTGTTGTTGTAATTGGTTAAGAATATATGCTTCTAGTTAGCTAATGGACAAAAATATAAACTATTAGAAATTGCTTTTACGTTTTTTGCCTTTGAAATGCTTGCCTGATTCTTTATTATTTTCTAACGGAGGATAATGAACTTTATTTTCAAACTTTTATTCCAAGACTTCTTTGGTGGCCACTCCTTTTTGTTGTTATGACCTTTATTGATTTGATATTGTTTAAGGTATTATCTTTTACACTTTTAGATTAAGTTGACTATGCAATTGGAAACCGCGTGCTTTATGCTTACGTTGGAAGTGAAGGTTTTGCCATTAGTTTGATGCTTTTCAACTCTTGGGCTACTGTTTAGGATTCTTTGTTATCGAGATTTAGATTTGTGGTGATTCTTAATTGCTTTATGTTGAAACTTGTTATGTTGATTGCCTCTGGCCCAAAATATACATGGCCAGTAATCTGAGTCCTATGGAAGAATATCTGGTGCATATTTGAAGTCAGAACCCCCCCCCAAAAAAAAGTTAAATAAATAAACAGGAGTGCAAAGATTTTGTTTATTAATGCCAATAAGTTTGTCAGCCTTGTTCGTCGCATTTAGGTTGATGGATTCATACTGGACATGGGTGATCAGATTTAATAAACTTGTATTGCTGAAGTTGCTTCAAAAGAGAAAGGGAAAAAAAGGAGATTTCTTGTTTTCTCTTTCAGAAATTGTTTTCCATGCTACACACCGGATTGCCGTGCTAGCTTGTTCGAAGTTTTAAACAATTTGGCCTAGTCTTTTCTTTTCATTTTAAGAGTTATCCTTAGTATTATTGCACATGCTTTGTATTGTTTGCTTTTAAAATTGAAGCTGACGCTCTTTTTGGCCATTGGTTCATGTCAGGGATGCACTACAAGGATGCTTGTTCCTTAAACTGGTTGGTTTCACATGTTCTGTCTATTCTCCTTTCTTCATTTCAAGATGGATGGTTAATTTTGGTTGGTTTCTATTGCTACCTTATGGTAATCAAGAACTTGGCAAGAAGATGCTACATTTTACAAGATTGGAGGGGAATGACTTCAACCAAGTAATGTGCCTGGTGTCTTCTATGCTCTGGAATTAAAACACAATGTTTACTAGTTTATCACAAAGTTAGGTCTTCTCTCTTCTTGAGACTACCTGTCTGGAGAATGTAGAGATCTTTTTATATCAGGGGAGGCAACCATTGTAAGCCAAGTTATTGGTGGTCAAAGCTTGTAGAAATAACAATAATAGCTTTTACTTGAAGAGAAAGTGAATTTCATTTTAGCTTCTTCTCTTTCTTCTGTGTTTCTTGTGTATTGAACGATTTAATGGCTATAGATGATATCTTCAACCCTACCTCTGGTGGGGATGGAAGCTTGGAAGATGTTCTCAAGCAACCTGAGAGTCCATTTCTGCTCCTAGCTGCTCTACTGCCATCTCCTTAGCTAATTTCGGGCCATGCCAGAGAGCCCAGGGTTTTTCATATTGATAGAACAATCCCTGTGGTTTACCAGGGAAGCCTTTTTATAACAGTTTCTGCATTTCCGAACAGGCATCAGCCCCTGCTTTTCCTTGATCTTTTATTGCACTCACATCCACATTCAACTTTACCACCATTAGGACTTGATGGCAGAGTCCCTGCTTGTATGCAGTATTCCCTTAAGTACTCACTCTTGAGCTCTTCCCTTTTTCGTGGAGATGAGCTAGCTTGATGGGGGAATTCTTAGCGGTAAACACTTCATTTCAAGAATTCTAGATAATCATCTATTCTTTCCCTTTTCTCCTCTAGAAGAATTCCTTGTGCTCTTTCTGAACCAGGAAGTGTTGTTTTTGTTTCGATAAAAAAAAAAAAATCATATTACATGTGGTAAAAAAAAAATTATGAAAAAAGATAAAAAATCCTTAGAAGGGTGAAAAAGAACAATATATGAACTAGTATTTTATTTTATTTTTGTTATAATCAATCGATATTTGGAGTTATAATCTAACTAATCCGATTCAAACGTTGTCGGATTCAATTTAGGGAGAGCTCTATCTATGTAATTTTTTCTATTTCTAAATTTTGAACTCGATAATTGATTAAAAAAATTTAATATTTTTACTCATCAGACCGACTATTCATCGATAAATTAGTATAGTTTTACTCTTCATTTTTTTTTCAACTCCTTTAATCTTTATAAATCTTTAATATACGAGTTTACATTGAAATACAAAATACAATTTTATTACATAGAAGAGGAGAATCAATTTTCTAATTTAGAAGTATCATGACATTTTACTCCAATCAAATCCCCTAAACAATTGCTACAAAAGTACGTCTCTGGAACAATCAAATATATCTTTGCCTTCCAAAATCTTTTAAATTTTGTGATAAACAAATGGAAGAGGTTTTTGAGACAAACTTGGTGATTGTTACAAGGTAAAAAGACAATCTTGCATCTTCAATACAGTTGAACAATATAAAAATCTGTGATCACTAGTTTTATAATTATTGTAACACATGATATAGACATGCAAAAGAATAACTTAAAAAGGTCTCCTCCGAAATAAATTATTGTATTAGTGTTAATATTTATTTTTTTAAATATAATGAACAAAGTGAAAATTTATCAAATTTCCTTAGATTGAGTGGTCAAGAGTACTCTACGCCTTAATTAGTGGTGTCGAGTTCGAGTCTTGAGAATAACAAAAAAGAATTTGGGAGAGCCAACTTATAAATGGGTTTCAAAGTACTCAAACTAGATTAGTCGAATAAATCTCGAATACCGATGAAGAAATAAAAAAAAAAAAAAAGAACCAAGCAAAAACTTTAGTGGGAACTTTTCATTATTAGGGAAGAGGGCTTAGAACCCAAACACAGAGTCTAAGACCAAAAAAAAAAAAAAAAAGCTTAAACTAGACGCAGAACAAAACCCACAAAGGGCACCAACCAGAAAACAACGAAGACCCCTGAGGGGCACAAACTAGATGAACGAAACAGCGCCTAGGAAGAGCACAAACCTGACAGCAAAATAGGGGGTTGAAGAAAAGTAGAAACCACTAAATGAAGGGCTAAAGAAACCAAGCATAAAAAACTAGACAAGAAACTCGGGGGCATCACCATCCACAACCTTTTTGGATCAAATCTTTGACAACGTTCGGGGGGAAAAAGCCTATGGTCAGTTTTTTTTTAAAATAATTAATTGATATTTAAAATTATGATATTAATGTGATTTAAATGTTATTGAATTTAATTTAAAAGAATATCTCTCTTAATATATATATATATATATATATATATATATATATATTTTTTTTTTTTACTCTTAAATTTTAAATATAAAATTTCTATTAAATTAATTTTTAGTGATAAAATTAAAAAAATTCCAATTCTGAAGAATACAACATCGAACCCAAAAGTCCCAATCCTCCAGAATAACACCTTTGGAGGGGAGAGAGGCAAACCAACAAACCGGGGGAATCCAGCCGCCACCAATCAGAGTCCAAAAAGCACAAAACGCCTTCAGCCCTCTTTTGGCTCCAAGGATCTTTTCACCCCAAATCAGAACATTGAATTGGTCGTTTAGAATTTGCTAACAACAATAATCGTCAGAGACTTCCCTGCAGTGTGGTTGCCATGGATGGTGGATGGAAGATGGAGAGAGCGATAGAAGGACAAGAGACTCTCCCAAAAGAGAGATTTTTCTCTAATGTTCGCAGAAGAGGATAATAGTTCTCTATAACTTTGGCTGAAATCCTTACTCTCCAAATGAAGTTGGTTAAAGGAAAAGGAGGGTTTCCGGGGAAAGCTAATAAGATGTTGGAGTAGAGATTTGTAAGTAAAACTATGACCTTGGTAGTGAAGGTTCAACATATAACCAACGTGCCATGGTCAACTGCAAAAAACTAAATGCGGTAGTCACCATTAGTGAAGAAAACCAAACTTTTGTTATCTTGCTGTCGAAGCCTTAAAGAGTACTAATTTAAGCTTTTGCTTTTCTGCTTTTTTCCTTCACCTTTTTATTGTCATTTTTTTGATAAACAAAGATAAGATTGAATAGGAGAATTGGAAAATATAAAATCACTAAGTTGGGAAAAAAGTTTATAATCACTAATCTGTCCTCTTAAGGACCCCCCCCCGGGGTGGGGGCCGTGGGTGACCTTTTGATACTGCCTCAAGGATCTCTGCGTAGTAGCTGAAACCGGTTCTTTCCCAGTCAACTGATTGGTATACAGTTCAGATTTCATAACCCTAGCCCTAGTTTGGTCAATCTTTGAATGGAAGAGGCAAATCTTATCAGGGCAATGGTCGTGTCCCAATTTCGAGTTTAGTGATGGCACTCAGAATTCGACTCTTCTGATAGTGTCTCAATGTCTTTGCGAGTCTACCGACCAAGCAAAGCAGGACAACACAACAAAGAAATCCATGAAAGTTTGTCATGTTTACTTGTAGCCAAATTCCATCCTCGAACATTTACAGAACAAAAATGTTGATCCCTTTTAGACACCGAGGTAAACCAAGAAAAAAGAAATATATGTCACAGTATATGTACGCGAGAAGCATGGGGGGGGGGCATGTTTACAATCATTTTCACTAACAAAATTGCCTTGCCATTGGCCATTGAAGTTACACAAGGGCTCTACAGGTTAACCAAATTCAATCACTGCATGAAACACAGAAAGCCCGCTGAAAGTTTGCATAGGAGTTGACACCAGAACGGGGGGCTCATTAAAAACTCTTGAGAAACAAAAATCTTATTCCTGCATGAATTGATGTCAATCCTGAACATCTAAACCGAAATGTTCCCTTAGCACATTTTTAGGAGTCTTCCCAAATCCCTTGAAAATAATTCTCATATCCTTGAGTTTCTTAGCTTCACGTTTGATCTGCTCCACTCTGCCCAAAACAGCGTTCCTCATTGCATCTGATGGGCTTTTTGTAAGTTCAGACCTCTCCATCTCAATCTGCTGATACAGGTTGAGAATATAATCCCTTTGAGCAGAAAGCCTCTCCTCTGCGATCTTGTACTCAGTTTCCTGTGACTTTCTTAATCTATGGAGGACCCGGTCTATTACCTCATCTAGCTTTTGAGATGCGCTACGGTGGTCAAAATTTATTGACAGATCCTCTTGCATCCCACAATCTACAGTTTCTTGACAGTTTGTGATTTCTACTGCATGATGTAAACGCGGGACAAATTAAATTACATGTTAATATACTATCAACACATAAGCATATTTCTCAATGCAAGTTGAGAAGGCATCAGGAGAGCCACATATGGAGCTGTTCTCCTCTTCATGTTACTCAAAGATTTGACTCAGCTTATCAGATAAGAAAGTGCAAGCTTGATTTTGAGTATATTAAAGTACGTTGATTTAATTTTTGTCAGCACTTCGGAAGTCCAGAGGACTGCACTATCACTAAGATAGTTCTGAAGATCCACATTAAACTTGGCTGGCAAAACTCACCTGTAGGAGTAGTGGATATGTTATCCTCCTCTTTCCAGACATCATCAAGAGAATTCCCATGCTTAAGCTGACAGAAACATCAGAAGGTCAAGAAGTCAGTCTTATGACACCAGAAACAGAGAATAGTAAAACTTATGAAAAGGCAACACAAGCATGTTCTTGTTGTCATTAGGCTTTACCTTTTCTATCACCAATCCGATGCGGTCATGTAAGCTCTTTGCACCAGGTTTTTGCGAGTTCCGAAGGATGCAAAGACCAACATTTAACATCTTCTCAACATTTTCTCGAGTATTAATGGCTTCACAGGATTTCAAAAGCTCTGCTACATGAGGTATTAGATCGGTTCTTGCATCACATCTCCGGCAGTAATACTCAGCATCCAAACCAATTGCGCCTCCAACTGTCCCAGCCATGTATGATCGAAGAGCACAATCTAAATGAGCAACATGACCACAAATATAACCCTCGGTTGCAGCTGCTTTACATTTGATGAAACTGTAGCCTCCATGGGATGAATCAACAGTCTTGCAGCAAAGAATACAGCAGCAATCCCTGCAGAAACCTGGCTCACTGCAGCAGACATCGCAAGGCATGGCTGTGGCAGGGGAGTTTCTTTCTTCTATTGTTAAACTGCAGCAGGTCTTATTACCTGCCTTACAGTATGCACCTCCAAGCAAGGAATCGGACTCAGAATCTTCAGATGTCTCTTCAGGTGGTATAGTCAGAGACATTTGCCCTTCATCAAAGTCTATCAAGATCATTTGTTCTTTTAGAAATAAAGAAAAAGGTCAAAAACAAAGTTCTTTAACAGAATGCCATCACTACAGTTAATGGATCTCAACTAAAAAACATCAACAGAGAAAAACAGAAATGCAACCTAAATAGCAACTCAACTCTGTTCAACATAACTTTTAAACCCAATTTGTTGAGGTTGGGTGAATAAGTACTTATCTAGTATACTCTATTAGGACTATGCCACTGCTCATTTCCTCAAAAGGGGGGGGGGGGAGAATCAGCATAAGGGAAACAAAACAACTTGATACAACATACTGCACTTTTATGGGCATCAACTCAGAAAATGCTTCTAGATCCTAAAAAGGTCATAACGGGAAACAGGCCTATATCAAATTGCCTGAAGTATTATTCTGACACATTCATGAAAAAACAGATCCTTTAGTTTCATAATAAACCTCCATCTTGCACATAATTGCAGCCAAAACAGACCATAACAGAATGGAACGCGATTCTAAAATTTGTCAGAGAGAAATCTTGCAAATTCAAAAGAGTGAAGTTTAAAATTTGTAGAAGAGGAAAACGAGATGTCCACTTCAAATGCAAACAGAACCATGGAAACGCAATGTCATCCCACAAGTTTAGACCAATGGACTTGTCATCAGACAAGAAGCTTCTGCTCAAGTTTTGGAGTGCATTTCATTAATAAGAAACATTGCAGTAAAGCATATTAAGTTGCTATTGTTCACTGAGGCAACACCAGCAATGTGAAGATCAGTGGCTTTAAGATATGGCATCACGAACATTACTAAGGAGTTAACAGCTCTCCAAGTACTGTCGCAAAACAAATATATCTGAAAACAATAGAAAGGAAAAAAAAAATCTCAAAAAAAAACAATGACGTTAATGGTGTTTCCTTGATTACCTCTGGTCAACCTTTTGGAGGGAATTTTCCAACTAAAAGAGGCAAAGAATGCATCAAGATCTGCATTTGGAAATGCTTCCTTAAGATACTGTCTTACTGAAAGCTTGCTGGCAAAATTACGTCTCATCTTTCCACCTTGTTGAAGACTCCTTGGAAGGTAGAGGTATCGGTCCAAAAAGAATCCAGAGAGAGAAGTTCTCTTCCCAACCTTCCAACCCCACACATCACCAGGCATAGGCCAATCAACAGGAGCATATGGAAAACCCTCACCATATGTATTGGGTAAAACAGGTGCAAGGCCATTTTCCTTTATCCCGTTTGGGAATTCATTATCTTTGTCAGTATCAATCTCCATTAAGTTTCCAGTTTTGTTGGAATTGACTGAGTCTAGAGAACTGCACCAAGTATCGTATAGATGTCATTTGCACAGAAACAGATAAAAAGTTATTCAGTTTCATGAGGTATGTGATGGTGTAGTATTATCTATGCATATGCTAAATACGGCTCACTAAAATACTAGAAAATGTCTATTGCCACTAGGTCCAGATAGATAGCAGACTGCTTCAGAGGCTGCCTTAGAAGCTTTCATGCAATGATTAGTGACATTTTCATGGAACATTTCACCGGTTCCTCTATCTGATATCACAAGCTATATAGCAACAAATTTCCAAGAAACACAAGGCACAGTGCAAAACAACAGTAACTAAAATAAGCTTATGAAGATGTTTAATGCTTTTCTCCCTTTTATCTTTTTGAGGTAGCTGTTAGGATGTGAACATGTTAGAAAAGAGGATGTATGACGTTGAAATACTGGCTTTCTGATCAATGTATTCTTCCTTGTGAATGATTTTGTGTTGTATTCACCCTACTGGATCGCTTAAAGAACTTCAACTTCTAACAGTAAAAATAGAAATTACAATATGAAGCTGACATAGCTAGAGGCACCTTGCAAACTTTTCAAGACATCTTAAACCTTAACCATGAAGATTCAACAACAATGCTGACTTTTTTGTCCTGCATCAGAAGTACGTGGGCTTATATGCAGATGGGGGATTAACAATGCTGAAAAAGGGCCACCATCCTTTTGCCAGAGGAGTGAAACATGATGTCGTTACAATGGGCTAGGACAAGAACATTAGACCTCAGACTGGAGCACAAAAAGTGGAAAAGCCAGAAATTATGAATGAAAAGTCTAATCCAATCCCATATTGAAGGTGCACCCATAGCCTGGCCCAAAAAAAGTGATCCTTGGCAGCCTAGGGTAAAAAGCAAATGTTCCATCACAAACGCAAAGTCCTTTTTGATCCAATAAGAAGTATCCGTAATAATAACAATAATAACTTGAACCTTAATCCCAAATTTTGACATTGGTCATTTGAAAGACAAATACAGGAAAAATGAAAAAATATATATAGTTAAAATTTAAAACAAAAAATAGAGAAGATAAAAAAAATTATAAAAACCTATAATGACAAGAAAGGTGATTTAACTTGTTCAAATTCTTCTACGTCACTTACTCCTATCTAAAGTTATCTCTTCAACTAAATTCTTAGATATCATATCTTTACGAATAACTTATATCCAAGTTTTCAATGATCTACTCCTACGTTTCACTAAATCCCCTATATTTAATTTCTTAGTTCTCCTAACCAGTGCGTCTTTAGGTCTTCATCGCATATATTCCAATCATCTCAAACGATACTCTCGTATCTTGTTCACAATTGAATTCACTTTCAATTTAGTACGTATATCTTCATTTCTAATCTTATTTTTTCTAATTTTACTATATATCCACCTAAATATTCTCATTTCGGTTACAACCATTTTATACTCTTATTGTTATTTAATAACCCAACACTCGATACCATGCAATAGTGCAAATCTTATTGCGACTTTATAAAGCTTCTCATTCAAATGCAATGATATCGTGTGATCATAATCACAAAGAACTCCAAATACATTTCTCAATTTCATCCGATCCGCTTAAATCTTATGATTCACATGCTCATCTATATTACCATCATTTTGAATGATGGAACCAAAATATTTAAAATGTTCACTTGTTGGTACGTCATTTCCTTGTAACTTAATCGTTTCTTCATTATTCTGATGATTGCCACTAAACGTACATCACACATACTCAGTTTTTGACCGACTCGGTCTAAAACTTCTAGATTCCAATGTGAGCCTCCATAACTCCAATTTAGTACTAATACCCTCTCTCATTTCATCTACCAGTACTATATCATCAACAAAAAACATATTATGGTGTTTCATCTTGATTATTTTTTATAATTTCATCTATCACTATTACAAAAAGGATAAAACTTAATGTCGAATTTTGATAAAACTCAATGTTAATTGGAAAACTATCACTTAAACTCTCGTAAGTTCTTACATTGATAACAACTCTCTCATACATATCTTTAATAAGATTAATGCATATAAAAAAATCCCCTTCTTCATCAACGACCACCACAATATGTTTCTAGGAACCCTATCATACGCTTTTTTCAGGTTAATGAATGTCATATATAAGTCTATTTTCTGTATTTTAAATGTCTCCATCAAATGTCTTAGCCAGTGAATTGTTTCGATGGTGAATCGTTCTAGTATAAATCCAAATTGATTCTGAAATACTCATCTCCAATCTCAATTTATGTTTCATCATTCTCTCCCATAACTTTAGAGTATGACTCGTAAATTTAGTTTCCATATAATTGAAACAATCTTGTATATCTCTTTTATTTTTATATAGTGGTACAAGCGTACTCCTTCTCCATATTTAAGATATTTTCTTGATTTATCATATTTTGTTAAAAATATCTGTTAACATTACTATCACAAATTCATCCAAACATTTCCACACCTCTAGGAATGCCATCGGGTCCTATGGATTTATTATTCTTCAATCTCTTTAAGGCCCCCTTTACTTCATTGGGATGAATCTTACATTTAAAGTCCATATTAATCTCTTCTATAGATATCTCTTATACCTTCAACTTTAAAGAGATTATCAAAATAATCTTTCTATCACTTTCTTATGTTCTCATTCCTTACAAATATACTATTGGTTTCACTCTTAATATACCTGATGCCATTTAAATTTTTTCTCTACCTCTCCCTTAGTTTGGTAGTTCTGTAAATCTCTTTTTTTTCATCCTTAATTTCTAGTCTTTTATATAATTCATTCTAAATCTTATTTTTTCACTCGTGAATAATATTCTTTACCTCTTTTTTTGTACTCTTGTATTTTCAAATGTCTCGCTACTTCTATTACTTTTAAGATTGCTATAGCACTCTCATTTGATTCTTATAGCAGTTTGGATTTCTTCATTCCACCACCATAACCCCTTACCTATTAGAACCCGACCCCTAGATACACCAAGAGCCTCCCTTACTATACTCTTAATATTATTAGACATCTCTTTCCACATTGTTTTTAAATTATCATTAGCAGATCAATTTGCTACTTACATTAATTTGTCCCTAAAAATTCTTTTTCTTCTTTTAGATTCCACCACTTAACTCTTGGTTCCACAAATGGGCGATAATTAAAATTCTTTTGTCTTGTAGACACATGTATATTTAAAACTAACAGCCTATGCTGAGTAGATACATTCTCCCCCAGTATAACATTACAATCCTTGCAAGTCACTCTTATCACCTCTCCTGGTAAGAGAGAAATCTATTTGATCAGCATTCGACCCATTTCTATATGTGACTGTGTGACTATTTTTTTTTTTGGAAAAAGTGTTTACTAGTACCAAATTGAATATTGTGGCAAACTCTAAGATGGTATCTTCCATTTCATTCCTACTACCAAAGCCAAAGTTTCCGGTAATGTTTTAAATTTTTAATTATTAGTAGACTAGAGACAAGTTTTTGTACTTTATAATATTTCAAAAATTTTTATTTTCTTAACATGTCCTGTTTTAGTGAGAGTCCACTATGTATTTTAGATTTTAGTTAGTAATTAGTATATTATTTAGAGATTTTAAAGTCCTATAAACTTCTGTTTATTGAATTTAAATTCTATTATGTTTCAATATTTATTGGGGCGCTTTTTAGAAGGTTTAGAGTGCCATTAGTTTGTTGTAGCACTTACAAATATGCCTCATGGAGGTAAAATATGAACATAGTGAATGATTTGATGAATAAGTTAATTCTTAAGTTGTTTGCAGTGAAGACATGCATGCCTAGATTTCTTCTTTTCTTGTTATCTTATTGTTTTTGATCTCTGCATACTTGTTTATCAAAATTCTCACCAACTTTTGAACAACTAATTATTCTCTACAATTTTCAACCACAAATTCTAAGTTTTTTCTCACACATTTTTATGCAACAACACTTTCTTAGCTTTTACCCACAATTCTTCCAAATGTAGGCAATCTACCTTAGTTGTCCCACATCACTTATCCATCTCCATGATGTGGCATAAGCATGTGGATGATGACCTAGAACTTTTACAGTTTTCATCTTGGCGCACACTAGGAGAAGGATCAGCCACTTCATAGAAGGACGAATAGCTCAACAGAGCTATTTCTATTTTGAGAGTTTGACAATAGTTCTTGGATGAGCCATAGATAGACTCACCATTCCCTTCAAATTCTTCGGTTGTGATTGAACAATAATTATACATAATAAACAAAAAACAAATCTCATTGTGGTTCCTCAATCTAATATACTTTCTCATAGACAACTATTAAGGCCACACTTGGTTACAAGGTCAGACGGAACAAAAAAATAATAAATAAATAATATAACACATCATTATATGTTTAATGCAAATATATGTGTAGGATAGGAAAGAGGGAAAGGGAATGGGAGTGAAAGGGAGTAATGTTAGTCTCTTTAGGAAAGGTCCTCGTAAGGACCCTTTGTGAAAAATATAAGGCTTGCTGCCTAACATAAAGCAATGCATCTAAATTCTACAGCTGTTTTTCTAAATTTACCCGTACCAAGAGATGCCCAGAGACTAACATTAATTAGATGCGGGAAGACGTAAAATGCTACTCATATGTATATTTTGATTCTTCAAAGACAGAGTTCCTATCAAACAAATTGCTCCAAAAGCTTAAACTACGACAGCATTGTAATACACAACCTTGCGTGCAAATCCATCGAGAATGACTATAAGAGTAACCTAGATACATGGTATATTTAAATGGGGTAAAAGGAGCTCAGCAAGTTCCAAACTTAGAACCTCTGTTCTCTGACATTGTTTAAGCAACAGTTGCTAGAAAAGGTTCAATCTATCAATTTAAACTTTTGAAGAAGTTGGTCATCTTACAACCCCCACAAACTCCAAGCTTGGGATTAATTCTTTGAAATTTTACAATTAAGAAATGGAGACACACAATCAAATGTTTTCATCAAGTAATGGTATGTCCAAAACCAGGGAACACAAGTATCATTACTCTACCTATGCATTTCTAAACTATGACATATGCTATGGCTAACATGCAGATGCACCTTGATTTTCAAGTAACTGAAGAACCAAACCAAATTGATCAATCTAGATTGGGTTCGTTCGAGTTTCCATGTGCATGGTTCAATTCTAGGTCCATTTCTAAGAACTAACCTCGGCCCATCGTTTTATACTTGAGTTTTAATCAGTATCACTAATAAACTCCTTAATGTAGGGTTGTAACTTAGTTCTTGAGTGCCTGAAGAACCGAATCAAATCAATCGATTCAGATTCAGTTATTTATTGTGCATAGCTCCTAGGTCCATTTTTTAATGATCATATATTAGGGTTCATTTGGGGCTTGGATTGACCATTTTGGTTAAATTCCATCCCAAGTATAGTGCACTTCGAAATAGGGTTTATTTTGCATTAAAGTATCCTGTAGCAATTTTAAGTCAAGGTTACTACGAGAAACAACAATAGTATTTAAAAGAAACTTTTTAACCAGAGATTGAAAGAAAATGATAGCAATTAACACAATCAAATTTTAATTTTGGAGCAAATAATAACTTAAAAGACAGATCAAATCAAAAGTAGTACAAAGTCATTCCCCTTTTTCGTCGATTTCTAGCATGCACTAGATATTGTACAATCCAATCCAAGTTGCCACAGAAATGCTTCAAATGAAAGTCGCAAGAATGCAAGACGAGATCGTGAAGAGAAAGAGTGAGAGAGAGTACCAGAGCAAATCGGAAGAGACAGAGAGAGAGAATATGGGTCGATTTTAGCTTTCTGGGTTTTGAGGATGTTAGGGTTTTGGTGTCCGGAAAAGGAGTTGGGGAAATCGCCCGTAGATCGCCGTCCCGGTTTTTGCGTTGTTTTTGCCTCCGAGGACTTGAAGCTTTTGACTCACTAGGAAAAAAAATGTTAAAAGCCTATTAGTTGCAAATGTATTACAATATACCTCAATTAACAAATAAAGAAATATTTATCATGTCTAAGATTTTAATTTTTAATTTTATAATATGTAAGATCTTAATAGACTTTAACTAATTTTCTTATTAACTTAATAAAACTATAGAAAAATAAAGAAAAAATAAAAAGAAAAAAAGAAAGAGAAATTTACCCGCGATCTTGTAAGTATAAGAAAAACTAGGAGGAGAAAAGTTAAATATACCCGTTAAGTGCCCTGGATTTTCTACCAGCTACACACTATAATAATTACAAATAATTATGATTTTTTTTCATAATTTTATATTGAAATTTTAATAAATTATGAGAGATTATATAATTAAAATTCTTAATAAAAGTATTCTATAGAAAACAAAAATTGCTAACAAAATAAAAAGACAACAAAAGTACCAACTGTGAGATAGTAGAGATTATATAAGGAAAACAATAAAACTCTTAACAAAAACCTATTGAAAGGTTTTGTATCAGAGAAAAGAGATTAGAGACAGTTGAAATTATAAATAAGAGTGTTTTGAAAATAATTTTTAACCGAAGATAGTAGGTAGATGCCACATTTGGTGTTATATCATCAATACTATATACAATTGGGTGCATTAAAGCACCTTTTACCAATAAAAGTTGCCTAAGTAATAAACTATATAATGGAAGCCAAGGACATTGTTAGCGTAGTTAATCAAGACGAAGGTTATATGACGAAGGTTTATATGACTATGGTTACAATGATCCTCAAGAGCATATATCAATGAGTTGCAAACCAGCTTAATCAACAAAATGTTGAAAAGAAAATGCTTGTAGACATAAAGGTAAACATTTACCTCCCACTTACTAAAGTTTTTGACTGTGCATGACTATATGACCCTTCACTGTTAATAGAATATTTGTCTAGAGAAAACATTTGAATCAGACTTGAATAATATTGGTGAGTAATTAAATTTAAATTTTCAATGCAAAAATTGTAGTTATTCTGGTTTTTAGTTCAAAGACACTGTTTGATTCATCAAATGGTGTGGAATACTCAAAATAGCAAAGTTCAGTTTTGATACATAAATATCAATTTGAACATCAAGAGAGTCAAGTCAATATTTTTTTTTGTGAGCATCAAGTGACCTTTGGCACTCTATTTGATTTAGGTTATCAATACAGTGTGTGCCTACAGGTGACAAACATAGGCAAGCTTATTTGCATTATAATAAGACACAGGAGACCAAAAGTGTAGACATTCAGAAGATAAGAAAAACGAATGGCGCAAAATGAGAACAAACATTGGAGACAAAACAACCTGGAGTGACGCGAAGAAAGATAACTCTATGAGAAACGGCTACTAGTGCTAAAGGCACTCCTTGGCTAGAAGAAGAAGACAGAATATGTAAGGAGAGAAATTTGCAAACATATGCGAGGAAATATATTCCACCCTCTCGGCAATAGCAATAGAACTACTAGTGGCAGACAACGGATGCATATTTTTCACTACATTGGCATTTAAAGCGATTCTATCTATACTATGAAGTAGTCTAGTAAAACCATCGGAAAATGAAACACCGTATTCCACAAAACCAAGTAGAATTTTATGAACATGAGAACGCACCGATTCCTCAATTTTTTTTTTAATGCCCTAGCTTCTCTTCATCGATGCTAAAGGTCAGCTTTTTGTAGAGATGACATTTCTGCATACTTTTTATATTGCAGCGCTTTTTTATCCATCTTATTCGACACGTTAAAAATTATGGAATGCCAAAGTACTTTAAAACAACAAACTAATGATTTGATTTGGTTTCAAACAGTGACAACATAACCACCATATCAGAACAAAAGCCAAAGAAAGCACAAATAGAACATATGGCAGCAAAAAGAAGATAAAAAGAACTAAGAACCAAAAGAAAGAAAGCTTCCTATTACATCACATGATATAACAGTAGTGCACTAACGAAAGAACACCTTCTAAGCAAAACATTTCATTTGAACTTTGCACATCTTTTGAGAGTTTTTAGTATGCTTGTTTTGTAAAAATTTTGAGAGTCAAATAAAAATTCTTTAGTTGTGTGATTATAGGTTTCTCTTCTCTATCTCTATTCAAGTTACAAATGTTGAGAGACAGATGGAGTGGGTTGGAAGAAAGAGAGAGAATTATGTAGAGATAGACATGTTCTTTTTTCTCTTTTTTTTCCTCAAAGCTTTCTACTTTTATCCTCTACACTATCAAAAAGGAAAAGTATTATGACACATTTAAAACCTTTAACTTTCTTTTTTCCATTTTCAGGCAAAAGTTTTCTAAAAATGCAAGAAAAAAGGAAATAACTACCGCTTATTTGAAGGAAAGCAACTTTAATCTTATCGAAAGAAAATGGTTTAAATAGTTTCTCTTCTTAAAAGAGTTTCTCAGTTAGTGGGTTTCATTTATAAGTGGCGCTATGATAACATCATCCAACGAAACTATTTCTTTGTATGCAGGAAAAGGCAGGAGTGGGGATTTTGAAATGGGCATCGTTAAGCTTCGTTTCGAGATCTTGTTTATCTCTAATCTTCATAAATGAGGTTATATAGTGTTTCTATGGTTTTAGGATTAATCTCTATTAGGGTGGGGTCTTGATTAAGATTTCCAAAGGAAGTGTATCATTTTTTTTCTTTTTCTAAAAGTCTATCAGGGTTTGAAGGGTTAGGAGAAAGAGATAATCCCACCCACCCAAAAGACAAAATGAAAGAAAAAAAAAAGTATTTGTTTTTCTCATTGTGATCCATCTTTTTGGTGTAATGAATTGCTAGATTAATGGTGTGCAGCCCGATTATTATTTTTATTTGGAAGAGGATACATCAAATGCTGTGATCTTGCAGGACAAAAAGTACCTCCCCATTATGTAACAGAACGCACAGTCTTGAGCGATGAGTCTTTGAAACTCTCTCTTCGTCAACCAAGGACCCAGCTTGGTCGACTAAGGACGGGTGCAAATCCTTTTACCTAATTTTTTTTTTGGGGGGGAAGTGGAGATTGTTGGTGTATTAAATGTGCTGGCATTGTGTATGAAATGGTGTCTATGTGCCTTGATTTTTTTTTTGCTTTTTCAAAGTGACACATCTTTTTTTTTTCTTTTACTTGGTTAATTTTGTGTTAAAAATACTACCTCTCTCATTCTTCTATCTATAATTTATATCTATTGAATATTTAATGTGAGACAAAAATGTTTTGATATTTTATTTAACTTATATTATACAAAAAATGTAAATTATTTAATAAAAGAGTAATTTTCAAAACACTAATTTTTGAATCTTGAAAGTCAAGGGATTAGTAATATTTTGGTTTCCTAATTTTGTTATACCATTTGATTTTAATTTTTTTCCTATTAATTTCAAAAAATTGTTTTGTCTTTTAAGCAGTATCCGATGAAGATTTTGGCCTATCTCCGAACGGCCTTCAGCGACCAAAGATGCAGTCTTCATTGTCCAAAGTCACAGACTTGGTCCACCAAAGTTGCAACTTTTGTCCACCAAAGTCGCAACTTTTGTCAATGAAATGGTAGCCTTCATCAACCAAAGTTGCACCTTGCTCAACGAAGGGCCACCCTTAGTCGACCAAATCAAAAGGTTGAAGTAGCAGCTTCTCATGTGAGAGAGGTTGATGGGAACATAAGGAAGTAATGAAGAAAATTCGAGCAACAAGCAGGGGCATTTTCTGATAAATGACTTCCTTTGGCTAATGCAATTGCTAAATAAGCAAATCAACATGACAATCTCTCCAAGGGAAGATCGATGATCTTTGCAAATGCACGGCTAGTTCTGGTCCATGGTTTGAAATTTGGTTGCAAACTTTCAACTTTTTAATGGAATTCTAGAATCATATTTTTTTTCCTGTTAATGTAGCATGAGAATGATCAAGAAGTGAGCCAGGAAATAGCTAAAATTGCAAGAACAAAGGAGGAAACCAGAATGTAGAGCACTTTCTCGAAGAGACTTTCCAGCTTCAGGGCTATATAGTTGCTACAGGCCAGAAAATGATGGAAATACAATCCAAAATTGCTTATGGATTTGTTGTTGTTGTAGAAGAGCTTCTTGATAGCTCCGCATGCTTCGAGATAAAGATATTTGCTCGTAGTATTCGCTCTCTTTACAGGGAGGTTCATAAGGGTCTCGAAGTGCGAATAGCACAACTCATAGGAGATCTGGGGGGGCACCCTAGCACAATTAGTTTGACCATAGTATTACTGTTGGATATGTGGATGGGGAAGGTGAATTCACTTAATGTTTTACTCGATATATTTATAAGTATAATTTTTATAGTATTATAATATTATAGTATTTTTATTATATGCAAAAATATTTTGCATATAATAAAATTATTTATATCAAATATTTTTTTAGTATTTTTAATATAATTGAAAAACTTTATAATAAAATTATCATTTGATGTGTTATTGACTATATAATATAATAATAACACATGACCCAACGGTTATCAGTACTTTTTTAATATAAAATTTTTGTAGTATTATAATATTATGGTCATTTTTTTTCAATATGAAAATATTTTTAATATATTTTTTAACTTAATATTTTTGTAAGTATAATTTTTATGGTATTATAATATTATAGTATTTTTAATATATGTAAAAATATTTTTCATATAATAAAATCATCTATATCAAATATTTTTAGTATTTTTACTTTAATTGTATTTTTAATAACAACACATGACCCAACGGTCACTTTTTAATATAAAAAATATTTTAAAATATTTTATTAATTAATATTTTTATAATTATAATTTTTATAGTATTGTAATATTATGTTTACTTTTTTAATATAAAAATATTTTTAAAATATTTTTTTTACTTAGTATTTGTGTAAGTATAATTTTTATAGTATTATAATATTATAATACTTTTACTATATGTAAAAATATTTTGCATATAATAAAATCATGTATATCAAATACTTTTAGTATTTTTAGTATAATTATAAAATTTTTTAATAAAATTATTATTTGATGTGTTATTAACCATATAATATAATAATAATACATAACCGGCTATAAGTATTTTTTTAATATAAAAATATTTTCAATTATTTATTATTTGATATTTTTATAATTATAAATTTTATAGTATTGTAATACTATAATATTTTTACTACACATCATTTATTTCAAATATTTTTAGTATAATCATAAAATTTTATAATAAAATTATCATTTATTCTGCATATATTATTATTATTTATTAATTTTCAAAATATTTTTATAATATCACATTATAAAAAAATGATCGCATTAGAATAAAATTATCGTATTGTCACGACTTCTTATATGAATAACACGAATATTCCAGAAAGTGTGGATTTGCTTTCTTGGCAAGGTCATGTTCCTCGGTTGACCTCTCCCGATTATCAAGTTTCTCAGCTACTGAGAGAGGTTAAGCTCCTTGGTTAGATCAAGTTTCTCGGTTGACCTTTCTCGGTTATCAAGTTCCTTAGCTATCGAGTTTGAAGACAAGGGGTGCTCGCAAGTGGGTCTCGCCATGCCAAGTTGGTGAACGACGAAAATCTACGTGGAAGAAAGTTGATTACCATTATATATTAAAAAATTTTTAAGACTTTATGTTATAGATGTCTTTTAATGATATTTTTTAATATTAAAATTGTAAATTATAATTTTTAATATTTTTATATTATAGATGTTTTTTGATTATAAAAAATATTTTTTAATATTTTAATGAGGAGAGAGAGAGAGAGAAGAGAGAAAGAAAAAACATTTTATTACTTAATATTTTTATAATAATAATTTTTATAGTATTGTAATATTATGTTTACTTTTTAATATAAAAATATTTTTAAAATATTTTTTTACTTAGTATTTGTATAAGTATAATTTTTATAGTATTATAATATTATAATACTTTTACTATATGTAAAAATATTTTGCTTATAATAAAATCATGTATATCAAATACTTTTAGTATTTCTAGTATAATTATAAAATTTTTAATAAAATTATTATTTGATGTGTTATTAACCATATAATATAATAATAATACATGACCGGCTATAAGTATTTTTTTAATATAAAAATATTTTCAATTATTTATTATTTGATATTTTTATAATTATAAATTTTAAAGTATTGTAATACTATAGTATTTTTACTACACATCATTTATTTTAAATATTTTTAGTATAATCATAAAATTTTATAATAAAATTATCATTTATTTTGCATATATTATTATTATTTATTAATTTTCAAAATATTTTTATAGTATCACATTATAAAAAAATGATAGCATTAAAATAAAAATCGTATTGTCATGGCTTATATGAATAACATGTGGATTTGCTTTCTTGGCAAGGTCAAGTTCATTAGTTGACCTCTCTCGGTTATCAAGTTTCTCAGCTACTGAGAGAGGTCAAGCTCTTTGGTAAGGTCAAGTTTTTCGATTGACTTTTCTTGGTTATTAAGTTTCTCAACTATTGAGTTGGAGGATAGGGGATGCTCGCAAGTGGGTCCCGTCATGCCAAGTTGGAGGACGACAAAAATCTACGTTAAAAGAAGTCGATCACCATTATCTATTAAATTTAAATTATAATTTTTAATATTTTTATATTATAGATGTTTTTTAATTATAAAAGTATTTTTTTAATATTTTAATAAGGAGAGAGAGAGAGGGGAGAGAAAGATAGAGCTAGTGAGAGAGAGGGAGGATATTTTTAGATTATAAATGTTTTTTAATTATAAAAATTATTTTTTAATATTTATACGAGGAGAAAGAGAGAGAGAGTTATTGAGGAGAGAGGTTAAAAAGAGTGAATGAGAGAGACGGAGAGGAGAGAGTGGTGGGGCGGGGGGAGGGAGGGTGATTGTTTGTGTAAATGTGAAGAGAGAGAGGGAGGGAGAAAAGAAAGAATGATAGGGACTACGTGGCTAAGGGCTAACGAGAAAGAGAGAGGGAGGGAAGAGAAAGTGGGTCCCATCATGCCATCATGTGGAGGAAGATGTATACGCGTGGCATTTGAAGGAAGTCGATCATCATTATATATTAAAATTTTTTAAGAAATTTATATTATAGATATTTTTTAATGATTTTTTTTTAGTATTAAAATTTTAAATTATAAATTTTTATATTTTTATATTATAAATGTTTTTTAATTATAAAAAATATTTTTTAATATTTCAATGAGGAGAGAGATGAGAGAAAAAAAGAGTTAAGGAGAGAGAGAGGAGAAGGATATTTTTAGATTATGAATGTTTTTTAATTATAAAAATTATTTTTTAATATTTTTACGAGGAGAGAGAGAGTTAATGAGGAGAGAAGTTAAAGAGTCAACGAGAGAGAGGGAGAGTGTTTGCGGAGAGAGTGGCCCGAGGGAGGGAGAGAGTGTTTGTGTAAATGTGAAGAGAGGGAGGGAGAAAAGAAAGAATGATAGGGGCTACGTGGCTGAGAGCTAATGAGAAAGAGAGAGGGAGGGAAGAGAAAGTATGTCCTATCATGTCGCCATGTGGTGGACGATGAACCCACGTGGTTAAGGGCTTCCACCCTTATATTATATATCTTATATCTTACTATAATAGAAAAGAACAAGAGGGGATGGGGATGTTTGACGCTTTGCCATCTCGGCAGTTAATTGTTTGCCACAATTCATCCCTCTTTTTTTATTTTTCCTTTTTTTTTCTTTTTTTTTTGCCCATTTATCATTTTTTATTTTTTATTTTTTTCACTCTTCTCCCTTTTTTTTTTTAGTTTCTTCTCATTCCTTCTTTTTACTTCTTTTTTTTTCATCATTTACCCTTAATTTTTTGCATTCCTTTTTTTTTGTTTTATGGTTATTAGTTTGTTACTGTTCTTTTTTTTTTTTACCAATTTATCCCTTTTTTTACTTTATTTTTACGCTTCACATTTTCCTTTTTTTTTTTTTTTACTTTTTCTGGGTTTCTTTTTCTTTTTTTTCACACTCACCCTTCTTTTTTTTCGCTCTTTTTTTTTGATCAACTGTTACTGATTTGCTACTCTTTCTATTTTTTACTTCTTTTTTTTACCAATTTACCCTTTTTTTCTTTTTTTTTTCATCATTCACCCTTCATTTTTAATACTTTTTTTGAGTTCCTTCTTTTTTTGTTTTTACTTTTTTCACCCTTCACCTTTTTTTTCACTCCCTTTTTTTGGGTTTCATATTTCCGATATGCTACTGTGTTTTTTTTTTTGTTTCTTCTTTTTCTTTTTTACTTTTTTCTTCCATCCTTCACTCATGGGGAGAGGGGAGTGTGAGGGAATGACATCTTGGATGGAAATGATTGGCTACTATTTTCTTCTTTTTTATTTCTTTTTTTGGGATTTCTTTTTCCTTTTTTACTTCTTTTTTTTGCCATCCCCTCTTTTTTTTTTTTTTTTTTTTTTTTACTTTTTTTAGGTTTATTTTTTTTTCACCCTTCACGGTTCTTTTTTTCATTCTTTTTTTTTTAGTTCCATTGTTAACGGTTTGCTACTGTTCTTTTTTTTTTTACTTCTTTTTTAATTTCTTCTTTTCTTTTTTATTTTTTTTCACCCATCACTCCATATATATATATCTTATCTTAATCATCTTAATTAATAATAATAATAATAATAATAACAATAATAATCTTATTATTATAGAAAGATACAAGGGGAGGAGGTGTGGAAGGACGTGCAACGTCGGATGGAAACAATAGCACACTGTCCACTCCCTTTTTTTTTCTCTTTTTTTGGGCTTCTTTCTTTCTTTTTCTAAGATAAGAAACAAGTGGGGGAGGAGGAGGGAGGGGTGACTGGGAGGGAGTAGCACCTCGGATGGAAATAATAGATAATTGTTCTCTCTTTTTTTATTTTTCCTCTTTACTTTTTTGGGGTTTCTTTCTATAATATTAATTTTATTTTAATTTTAATTTTTTTTAACTATATATAAAGAAATAAGTAGGGAGTGGAGAGGGGTGGGAGGGATTGCCACCCTGGGCTTTTTTTTTCTTCTTTTTTTTGGGGTTTTTTCTTTTTTTTTTTTCACCCTTTACCCTTTTTTTTCTTTTTTTTTTTGCTCTCCACCATTTTTTTTCATTCGTTTTCTTTTAGGTT
This sequence comes from Dillenia suffruticosa, assembly GCA_033439265.1. Classification (NCBI taxonomy): domain Eukaryota; kingdom Viridiplantae; phylum Streptophyta; class Magnoliopsida; order Dilleniales; family Dilleniaceae; genus Dillenia; species Dillenia suffruticosa. Next base: position 18,731,366 of record JAVTVX010000001.1, read on the forward strand.
CCACTATTATTAGTTTGTTACTATTCATTTTTTTTACTTCTTTTTTTGTTTCTTTTTTTTCTTCTTTTTTTTTTTTTTACTTTTTTTTGTCTCTTCTTATTGTTCTTGTATTTTTATATATTTTACTTCTTTTTTTTTTCACCATTCACCATTCTTTTTTTTTATTCTTTTTTTTTAATTCCATGTTAGCAGATTGTTTTTTTTCTTCCTTCACCATTTTTTTCTTATTAATCTCTCTTCTCATCTCTTTGCTTTTTTTTCACTTCTTTTTTTGTGCGTTTCACTATTTTTGCAACTCTCTTTGGAAATCCCTTATCTTCTTGATGCCTCTTGGTGCAATTTGATTTTTTTCGAGTCATTTCCTTTTTTTGGGTCTTTTTTTATTGTCTAATTTACTAAAATATCATTCAATAAAAAAATATATGCATGTACAGCTACACCACCATTGAAATTTTTTTTAAAAAAAAATAAGTGGGGAGGGGGAGGTCGGAGGAATTGCCACATTGGATGGGAACAGTTTGCTACAGTTCCTTTTTTTGGGATTTCTTCTTTCTTTTTTTTACTTCTTTTTTTTTTCATCATTTACCCTTTAGTTTTTTTCTTTTTTTTTTTGCTTTTTTTATTTTTTTTCACGTTTCATCCTTTTTTTTTCATTTCTTTTTTTTCGGTTTCTCTGTTACCCGTTTCCTACTATTCCCTTTTTTCTACTTTTTTTTGTTTCTTCTTTTTCTTTTTTACTTATTCATTTTTCACTTTTCACCATTTTTTTCGATAATTGTAACGCACACAAGGAAAAGAAAAAAAAACCTGGCCAAGGCCGCACCTTGTGGGGAGGGGGAGTGCTTTGGGAGTGACACGTCAAATGGGAACAGTGTGCTGCTGTTCCCCCTCTTTTTTTTTTTTCTCTTTTTTGGTATTTCTTCATCATTTTTTTTTACTTTTTTTTTCACTCATTTGCCTTTTTTTTTCCTTCTTTTTTTTCAAACCCTTTTCCCTTCCCTTTTTTCCTTTTTTTTTTCCTTTTTTTTTTACCATTCGTCCTTTTTTTTCACTATTTTTTTTAATTCCACTATTATTGATTTGCTACTTTTGCTTTTTTTTTAAATCTATTTACCCTTCTTTTTATTTATTCTTTTTTTTACCCTACGCCCTGCCTTTTTTTTTTGGGTTTCTTGTTCTTGTTCTTGTTCTTCTTCTTCTTCTTTACCTTTCATTCTTCTTTTTTTCATTCATTTTTTTGTTCCGCTGTTACCAATTTGTTACTGTTTTTCTTTCTTTACTTCTTTTTGTTTTTTGGTTTCTTCTTTTTTTTTTTCCCACCCTTCACTCGTATGGGGGAGTAGGAGGGAATACCACATTGGATGGAAACAGTTGAATATTGTTCTTTTTTTTTTAAGGGTTTCTTCTTCGGGGAGGGGGAGTACTTTAGGAGTGCTACCTAGCACGAAAATATTTTTTATTTTTTTTGGGTTTCTTCTTTTTCTTCTTAGTTTTTTTTACTTTTTTTTTCACTTTTCGCCCTTTTTTTCACTCATTTTTTTTAGGTTCCATTATTACTGGCTTGCTATTTTTGCTATTTTTTTACTTCTTTTTTTTATCATTTTACCCTTCTTGTTGCTTATTCTTTTTTTTTTTTTTTTTACTTTTTTCACCCTACACCCTCCTTCTTCTTCTCCTTCTCCTTCTTCTTCTTTTCTTCTTCTTCTTCTTCTTCTTCTTCTTCTTCTTAAATTTTTATTTTTTTTTGGGTTTTTTCTTTTTCTTTTTTTTTTCACCATTCATTCTTCTTTTTTTTTTACACTTATTTTTTGTTCCACTGTTACCGCTTTGTTATTATTCTTTTTTATTTACTTCTTTTTTTTTTGTTTCTTCTTTTCATTTTTTACTTTTTTTCCACCCTTCATTCGTAGGGAAGGGGAGTGGGAGGGATGCCATCTTAGATGGAAACAATTGGATACTGTTTCCTTTTTTTTTAATGGTTTCTTCTTCAAGGAGGGTGAGTACTTTGAGAGTGCCACCTGGTACATGAACATTTTTTACTTTTTTTGGGTTTCTTCTTATTCTTGTTTTTTTTTTTTTACTTTTTTTTTTCACATTTCGTCCCTTTTTTTCACTCTTTTTTTTGGGTTTCACTATTACTGGTTTGTTACTTTTACTTTTTTTTTTTATCCATTTACACTTCTTTTTGCTTATTTTTTTTTTCATCATACACCTTTCTTCTTCTTCTTCTTCTTCTTCTTTACTTTTTTTTGAGTTTTTTCTTCTTTTTTTTTTTAGTTTTTTTTTCACCATTTTCCTTTCTTTTTTCTCACTCATTTTTTTTTGTTCCACTGTTACCAATTTGTTAATATTCTTTTTATGTTTACTTCTTTTTTCTTTGGTTTCTTTTTTTCTTTTTTTCACCCTTCACTCATGGGGGAGGGGGGAGTGGAAGAGAATGCCACCTCAGATGAAAACAGTTAGATACTGTTCACTCTTTTTTTTAGGGGTTTCTTCTTCGGGAAGGGGAAGTACTTTGGGAGTGCCACCTAGAACGGGAATAATGTGTTACTATTTCCCATTTTTTTCTCTTTTATGGTGTTTCTTCATCTTTTTTTTTTTTTTTTTACTTTTTTTCACCCATTTACCCCTTTTTTCTTCTTTTTTTTTTTCCCTTACCCTTTTCCATTCTCTTTTTTCCTTTTTTCCTTTTTTCTTTTTTTACTTTTTTTTTGGGTTTCTTCTTCTTTTTTACTTTTTTTTACTCTTCACTTTTCTATTTTTTCATTTTTTTTTTAGTTCTACTATTACCAGTTTGTTACTTTTGTTTTTTTTTTTTACACATTTTCCCTTCTTTTTGCTTCTTCATTTTTTTTTACCTTTTTAGGGTTTCTTTTTCTCTTTCTCTTTTTTTTTTTACTTCTTTTTTCACCCTTCACCCTTCTTTTTTTTCACTTTTTTTGTTTCGCCGTTACCTGTTTGTTATTATTTTTTTGTACTTCATTTTTTTGGTTTCTTCTTTGGCTTTTTTATTTTTTTCCATCCTTCACTCGTGCGGGAGGGGGGAGTGGGAGGAAATGCCACTTCAGATGGGAACAGTTGGCTACTATTCCCTCTTTTTTGGGGGGTTTCTTCTTTTTTTTTTTTTCACCCTTTGCCTACGTTTTTTTTTGCTTCTTTTTTTTCACCCATCACCCTTCTTTTTTTTAAAAAAACTTTTTTGGGTTTCTTGTTCATCTTTGTTTTTTTTTTTTACTTCTTTTTTTTTCATTTTTTATCATTTTTTTATAATTATAATACACATAAAGAAAAAAAATAGGAACCTAGCCAAGGCCACACCTTGTGCGGTCAGAACCCTTTTAGCGTCAAAGAAAGGGAAAAAGGAGGAAGAGGCAAAAAAGCTTATTGGCAAGCGTGGTTGATGGAACCAAAGAGAGAGAGAGAGTGAAAGATTCCATGAGTTAGATGTGGAATCATTAGAATCAAACCAGGTTAGAGGAAAGAGAATTTTATTTCAATAAATTATAATTTAATTAATATCATTTTTTTTAAATATTTTAAATTTAAGTCTTTTATATATAAAAAAGAAAAGAAAACTTTAGAAAGAGAGAGAAAGGTTCATCGATGATCCTGTCGCTAGGAAAGAATAAGAAATGAGAGTCAAGAAGAGAAAGAAACATGGATATAAAAACTTGTTGGTAGTTGACCGGTTGCATAAGGAATTGTTAGAATCAAACCATCTCGTAGAGAAGGAAACTTTAGAAAGATTAAAGAGAGAGGGGGAGGGAGAGAGAGAAAGAAAGACTCATCGATTGTGTCATTGGAAAACACTAAGAAAAGAGAGAAAGAAACACAGAGGGACAAAAAAGCTTGTCGACAATTGTTGTTGATGGAAACAAAGAAAAAAAAATGATTTGAAGAGTTAGATAAGGAGACATTAGAATCAGCCCCTGGTCGAAGAGAAGGAAACTTTAGAAAGATGGCAAAAGAAAAGAGACAAAGAAGAAATAACTCACCAATGATCATGTTGTTGGAAAAGGCTACAAAAAAAACAGAGAAAGACAGAGAAGGAAGAGCAAGAAAGATTTGACAAGTTAGATAAGGAATCATTTGAATCAAACCATGGTCGGAGAGAAAGGAAGGAAAGAGAAGCACAAGGAAGTTCTTGCAAATTCCATAGAATGAGAAAGAAAGAAAGCCTAAGAGAGAAAGATAAAGAGAGTGAGATGGAGTCGGATTGGTTCCAAGATGAGATTGGAAATTGTCAAAGGGAAGTTAGTGGAAGGAGAATGGGGATCTACAATTTTAGAGGTAGATACAAAGAGAATGATAAAGACAGAGCGGGAAAAAACTCTCTCTAAAATTATGGATATGACACAAATGGACAACCTATTTACATAGATCCAAGTGGATCTGCACTCTAACAATGCCTTTCTCAAATCCGATGCCCTGCTCTAAGCACTTCAACAATCTGTTATCATCCACGACATCGTCATTATTGCCAAATCCATTGTCAAAGAAATCTCTCCTGTCGCCTCACCAGTTACAAGAAAATCATCTTTGATCTATGAGGGGAGAGAGAGGGATTGAGAAGTCATAGATGATATTGAAGAAATTAAGTGGTTATCAAACGAACTCTTTGATCCATGAAAGAAAGTGATGAAGATGTTCCCAAATCTTCTGTTAAACAAATTGAGAAAGAGAAAAACGGCTGAGAGCGAGAGTGTAAGAGAAAGAAAGAACATTGTTATGAAGGCCATGGTTTATTTATAACTCCATAGCAATGATGGGATGTGAGGCTTTAGGTACTTTAAAGTGGTTTGGAGGTAGCATATCCCCTATACTTTTTAGGTTTCCATGGTGGCTAGGTATTGCTTGTGAAGTCACGGGCTATTATTGATTGATGTTTGGCGCCATTAGAGCATTGTGGCAATGATCGGAGGTGTTTGTACAGCAAGTGTTAGACAGTTGTTTGGTAGTCTCGTCCGGTTCCAATTGGATTTTGGGTTTTGGTCCCAATTGAAAATCATCGATTGCCTTGGGGTCATGATCTCATTGTTTCTAGGGAGAAGCTCACAGAATGGGTGGCTATGGTGCTTTCAAGGTCTCAAGTGGCTTTACCTCCGGCTTTAAACCCTATTTTGGGTGGGTGGCTTCTAGTTTTGTGCATGCCCTCTTGTGCTTTGGTTTGTTTGTTTTTGTTTTAAGTTGTGATCCATATGAACATGCTGAAGAGGTATCCAATTTAGGATGTGTTGGCGTTTTTACCAAGGGATGCACCTTTTGTATATTTGACTTTTTCAACTTACTGTTTAGTGATTTAACTGATAGCGGACAGAATTCGACTAATAATCTAAAAACTGTTAAAAATTATTAGCGATTCAAAGTAGGTTTTGATTTAAGAAGGTTTTGATTTTTGATTTGCAGCTTTTGGATTTTACATTATTTTATCATTTCTTAATCAATAACAACAAATGGATTTAAATAGTTTAAAATTATTTTACTTATCTTATTTTTTTTATTTTACTATTTTTATTATTTAATTTTACTGAAAATTTAATTAAAAAAAACCCACTTAGATGAAAGAAAGGCTAATGGCCTAATTAAATTTATAAAATCTGTACATAACATAAATTTATTTTCCAGAAAACAAATGCAATAATCATGTGACTTTTGCCACTCTCTATAACTTAAAATAAAACTCTTATTTTTATTCTGTTTAAAAAATATATAGCATATGCATTTATTATTATTGTTATTGTATATAATTAGCAATCCGTGGGATCTGGTAATTCAATGGACCATCATGAGGTACGGCCATCACAATTATTGTATTTCTTGTAAAAAATGTATTTACTTTATTTCCTTTTTAATTTATCACTGTTATTCTTAGTGTCTTGACAATTAATAAAAAAAAAAATTATTTGTTTAATGCTGAAATAATTTTAGTAAATATGTTTCCATTTTGCGCCCCTCCTTTCATTTGGCACTTAAACGGCCGATCATTTTGAGAGGAAATAGTAGCCTCTTATATTTTTAAGAACAAGATTATTTATATATAATTACAAAAATTGTGAATTTCTAATGACCAATATATGCTATATTTTGTTGACTAATATAAAATTTTGACTTCAAGTTTATCTCATTCGAGAAAAATCGATATTTTTTTTTTATTGTTTCTTTGTTTATAATAATTATCTGTATTCGATAATTATTTAGAATTTGATTAAATTCGATTCGAATTGAATTTGATTTTTATATGACAAAATTTTTCTAATACTTATTTTTTCTAAAACATTGTTTAAGACTATCAATGTTGATCATTACATCAAATAGGTATCGATAAAGTAAGAATATTTTGTTGACATGGGACAATGAATTTTCTAAAATTTTTAATGGTAATCGATGATTTAGATTTGTAACCGTGTATCGCCTTTGAATGGCTAATATTTTATATAAGGCAGAATGATAAATTAATAATGGTAGACAATAATCCAATCCAATAACTATCGTCCCATGAATACTAATACAGATCACAGAAAATCCCATTAAGGGGGCAGACGAAAATATCACACCGCATTGACCGCATCCACCAAGCTTCAGGTAGGCCATCCCTTATTGGAGTCCTATTTGAACCCAATTAGATATACCCTCCTCTCCCTTACCCTTCCCTGCCATCTCTCTCGCTCTCCCTAGAACAATTTCCGAGGAGGAGGAGGGAGGTGAAGAGAGCAATTTCAAGGCAAAAAAAAAAAAAAAAAAAGACTCAGGTGAATGGACTCTCTAGAGAAGAAGGGTGTCGCTGCAACTCATGGGTTGAAGCCAGAATTGCCCTCTCTCCTCTTAGAAAGGATATCGAAGATCCTGTCGCAATGGACGGGGCTTCAGATGGCGGTCCAGAATGAGTGGGGAGGCCGTGACTCGCACCACAAGTCCCAACAACTTGTTCTTGATATTCTTTCTTGGTTCTCTCATTCCAAAGGTTTTCTCATGTTCAACATTAATACAGATGAATGAATTTGGAATCATGTATTTTCATGTCGATATCTATCTTCTTACATTTGCACGTTTTTTCTTAATTGGGTTTTGTGACAGCACCACATCATGTTGAAGATTTGGAAAGTTTTCTCCATGAAACCTTGTTGCTTTCCTTTAACACAGAGATTGAAGATGGCAGCATAGAAGAGGTCTCTCTCTCTCTCTCTCTCTCTCTCCCGCCCTCCCGCCCTCCCTCCCTCCCTCCCTCCCCCAATGCAATTTATTACTGTTGGATCATGGCGAAGTTCTTTCATTTTTTATGAAAAGTTACGTTATTGCTTAAAAAAATTGCCCAATAATCAATAAAATTATAACACAAGCTTTTGCTTTTTAGCTAATGATTAGGTTGCAGAACAGCTGATGATCATGCACGAAGAACTATTGGGAGGAAACAATTAGTCAGCCGCAAAAAGAATCCACAACAACAATCCTTGTCTTTCCTTTCTATTGGGGAAATTATTATTCTCAAATCGGGGTGGTGAAATTTTTCTACAGTTGTAGCTAAATTTAGGTCCATTTCTCCTTTAGTTCATGCTTTATTGGTGTCAGATGTTCCATTGAAGGAGGAATGACTGCAAGGCAAAGAGAAAATGCAGAACCCATTCGGACATCAAAATGAAATTCTGATTGCAAGGGGTGAGGCGGAGGCAGGAGAGATGATAAAGAACAACTGGAATTGTACAGGACACCACACGGCTCATGAAGTGCAGAGAGGGCATTGTTGTTGAAATTTTTTGTTTCGACTATGTTTGGATTCTGATGGAGAAATTATCATGTTTCTTGTTGTTGTCAATCCAATTGAATCTAAGTTGTTCATGGTGATGTAGAGGTAAAAATAAGCATATTATCAAAAATTATGTTAGAAATGATTATCGGAATGATTTGAAAATATTTTAATTATAAAAAATTTAATTTTATTTTTAATTTTTTAACTCGATAAATAAGAAAAAAATATATAAAATGATAACAAATATCGTAACTTAATAAAATCGAATATATATAATAAGATGTTGATCATAAATATTAATTAAAAAAAGAATAATTACTTGCATTTTTGCAGCGGAGATTATCATCACTCATCAGGTACATATAGCATTGGAAATTTTGTTTCTTAATCTAATGTGAAATTAATCATCCGCCGCAAATACTTGGTTAACCCAAAAAAAAAAGCTTGGGGGGCTGAGGCAAAATTAGGGCAAACATACTCCCTGGACCGCTTTAACGGTAAAACGACTAGTTTGCGCGCAACTCAGAGATTCCGAGCTCCGATTCCAACTTCTAACTCTATTGCCCTTACAAAACAAGTAAAAAATTTCTGAATCTCCTTTCTCATGCTTCTTCTCCACAACCCTTAAACAATCATGACCCAACCCGCCACCATCACCACCAATGTCTTCTCTCACTCGCACGCCCAATGCACTCGCCTCCCTCCTCGAATCCGCCATTTCAGCGCGCTCTCCTCTCCTCGGAAGAGCTACACACACTCTCATCATCAAGAATCTCCAACCCCACGTCCCATCTTTCCTCTACAACCACCTCATCAACTTCTACTCCAAACTCGACCTTCCCAATTCTGCCGTTCTCTCTCTGTCTCTGACCCCATCTCCCTGTGTCGTCTCCTTCACTTCCCTCATTTCCGGCCTCGTTCAAAACGGTCATTTCACTTTCGCCCTGACCCACTTCACTAAAATGCTTCGTCTCTCCATTTTCCCTAATGATTTCACCTTCCCCTGTGTCCTCAAAGCCTCGGCTGTGCTCCGGAATCCGATTACCGGAAAGCAGCTTCATGGGGTTGCGATTAAGGTTGGTTTGGATAAGGATATATTTGTTGGGTGCAGTGTTTTTGACATGTATGGTAAGACCGGGCTTGGTAGTGATGCTATGAAAGTGTTTAATGAAATGCCTGATAGAAATGTTGCAATGTGGAATGCTTATGTTTCGAATTCAGTTTTGGAGGGAAATCCGAGGCATGCGATTTTCGGCTTTGTTGAGTTTCTAAAGGTGGGTGGTGGGCCCAACGAGATTACGTTTTGTGGATTTCTGAATGCTTGTTCGGATATGGTAGATTTGTTGGTTGGGAGACAGTTACATGGTTTTGTTGTAAGATATGGGTATATTGTGAATGTGTCGGTTTGCAATGGGTTGATTGATTTTTATGGAAAGTGTAAACGGGTTGAGGAGGCAGAGATGATTTTTAGAGAAATGTGTGAAAAGAATGCTGTTTCGTGGTGTTCCATGATTGCTGCTTATGTGCAGAATGATGAGGAAGAGAAGGCTTGTGTGACTTTTTTGAGGGCAAGGAAAGTGGGGATTGTGCCAAGTGATTTTATGGTTTCAAGTGCTCTTAGTGCTTGTGCTGGGCTTGCTGGACTTGAACTGGGGAGGTCGGTTCACGCATTGGCTGTCAAGGGGTGCGTTGAGGGGAATATATTTGTTGCGAGTTCGCTTGTGGACATGTATGGGAAGAGTGGGAGTATAGAAGATGCTGAGAGCGCCTTTGATGAGATGCCTGAGAGGAATTTGGTTAGTTGGAATGCTATGATTGGTGGGTACGCACATCAAGGATATGCTGACATGGCTTTGTCATTGTTTGAGGAAATGACATCTGGGCAGGATCAGGTGGTGCCCAATTATGTGACGCTGGTTTGTGTGTTGACAGCTTGTAGTAGGGCTGGTGCAGTGAAAGTGGGTATGGAGATATTTGATTCAATGAGATGGAGGTATGGGATTGAGCCAGGGACAGAGCATTATGCTTGTGTTGCAGACATGTTAGGACGTGCAGGATTGGTGGTGCGTGCTTATGAGTTTATAAAGATGATGCCTATTTGTCCATCGATTTCTGTTTGGGGGGCTCTTCTAAATGCTTGCAGAGTGTATGGAAAGCCGAAACTGGGGAAAATTGCAGCTGAAAACTTATTTGAACTGGATCCTCAGGACCCTGGCAATCATGTGTTGCTCTCAAATATGTTGGCAGCTGCTGGGAGGTATACATTTGTCATAGCCGAGGCAGAATTTTAGTAAAATCTATGGCATTTAATGTTTGTGTGCGGCTCTTGCTGAAGAATTTAAAGTGCCTTTTTTTTTTAATAAATTTCAACAATACATGGACCTACCTGTGCATGCCTAGTGAAGATTGAATCATCATCTCACAACCTCTGAGAACCCTTTTTCCTTTCATGTCCTAATTTATAGTTTTGATGCAGGTGGGAAGAAGCCACGCTTGTGAGAAAGAAGATGGAAAATGTGGGGATAAAGAAGAATACAGGATGCAGTTGGGTCACCGTGAAGAATGAGGTACATGTCTTCCAAGCAAAAGACACATCGCATGAAATGAACTCTGAGATTCAAGCTATGCTAGGGAAGTTAAGAAAAGAGATGAAGGCAGCTGGTTACATGCCTGATACAAATTTTGCGCTGTATGATCTAGAGGAGGAAGAGAAAGAAACTGAAGTATGGTATCATAGTGAGAAAATTGCCCTTGCTTTTGGCCTCATTTCTATTCCTCCTGGGATCCCTATAAGGATTACAAAAAATCTTAGGGTCTGTGTAGATTGCCATAGTGCCTTCAAATTTATATCAGGCATTGTTGGCAGAGAAATCATTGTGAGAGATAACAACCGATTTCATCGCTTTAAGGATAATCAATGCTCTTGTGGGGATTATTGGTGATACCTCAAAATTTTGTGGGGATTATTGATGATACCTCAAAATTTTGTAGCAGCAGGTCATCACAAAGAGCTTCTGAGTTCTACCAGAACTGTATACTACAAATTTTTACTCATTTTAGATGTCTATATGAGCACAAGCTTCCCCAGCTTCCCCTGCTCCCTATTCTGGAGCTAGTGAAGCTTTATTTTTTTCAGTCTTCAAAGGTGCAACTTTTGAGTATGAATCATACACATTCTTCATTCCTAATCTCGTAGAATACCTTTTTTTTTTTTTTTTTCATTTTGATTTTTAGGTTGTCCTTGCTAGTAATTTTTCCTTTATTATGTTCTCTCATGAACGAACCAACTTCTGTCATACTCTGAACTTTGTTTGGCTAGTACCATAAATGAGGTCTTCTGTTTCTCTTTTACCGGATTCAAAATCTGCCCACTTGATTTCTTCATTTCTAAGCAGAATTCAAAGTTCTTGACTCAGAGGGTGTCCACATATTAACAGAAACGGGGTAAGCCTTTCTACTGGTAACACTCTTAATACTTGGTTTGTTCTTCAATAATTCTACATTATAGCAATACTTGATTTTCCTTTCATTAGTTTTGCAAGTTGATAGCATATTTTTGCTACAGATGAAAAACTGTTATATTAATGCTGTTAAGGTGTAGAAAGACATACCTTACTGGACTACTTTTTTGGGGCTCACGTGTTTTGTCCGTCGTTCGGACCTTGAATAATAACGAAAGGGGAATTTTGCAATCCTCAAAGGTAAAATAATGATGACCTAAAATAATGATGACCGTTGGATGATAATCTAACCATTATAATTTTATACATATCAATACCTATAAAAATTATAAAACGTCTTGATCATCAATTTTATACTAAAATATGCTATATCCCAGTCCAAGGCCAAATGGTTTTGACAGTGCGTGCCCATAAATCTATTACACTGTTAATTGAATTTTCATACTAAAATAACAAAAATAAAGTGGGGGATAAATTTTTTTGATATTGCTATGTATTAAATAACACTTCACTTGTCTTAAGGGGACAGTTTAATGATATAAATCCCTGTTTCACAATCTAGTGATCTCAAATTTAAAATTTTATACAACAAAAAAAAATAACACTTCACTCTTTCTATTGCAAAACAGCACAATAAGAATTTGGGTAAACCCACATTTTTTTTGTGAAAATTTATTTTTCGTGAAAGTAAGTAATTAATTTTATCTTTTTAATAAAATTTGAAATTAAAAAACATTTTAATTTTATAAAATATTTATGAAATTCATTTGATTATTGATTAAGTATAGCCTAAATTTTTTTTAATTCTTGTGACCCTGTTTTATCATGACAGAAATTTTTTGTTTATTTTGTGACTGCAGCACGCCAATTTCCACAGGCGTTTTCCGCTGCTTTGGGAAAACTGTGTCGTTTCTCTGAACTTCCGCCTAGAAAAAGGTCAACCGCATAGAGAGAGAGAGAGAGAGATAATGGGGTTAGCACAAGGTGTGACTCTGGCTCACATAGCAAGAGAAACGACCAACGTCAAACGTCTTGCTCAATTCTATATCGAGGTAAATAATTCATACAAGCAGCAAATCTTTTTATTATATCAGTTTCGTCTTTAATTTGTCGATCTTTTTATGGGTTGAATCGAAGGTGCTGGGTTTTGAGGAGATTGAGACACCTAATTTTGGAGATTTTGAGGTCATATGGCTGAGACTGCCCTCTTGTCCGATGTTGTCACTACACCTGATACAAAGGAATCCTGAATCGAGGCTTCCAGAAGGCCCTTGTTCTTCCACTTCCACTGTCAAAGACCCCAAGTTCCTCCCCAGAGGTCATCACATCTCTTTTGGTGTCTCCAATTTCGATTCTGTTGTCCAATCTCTCAAGGTCTCTCTCTCTCTCTCTCTCTCTCTCTCTCTAGCTTGGCATCTGAGGATTGCATATAAATTGAATGTATGTAAGTGGGTTTCGTAGAAAGTTTTGAATTTGAATTCTTCCGTTATTATACAGTAATTATTGCATATCATAGATTTTTCTATCAAATTTTTTTTCCATGATTACCCGGGGGAAGAATCTTAAGAACAAAATTATTTATGTATATAATTTCGAAAATTAAATTATAACTTCTGAACCCATCAAATTATAACCTCAAATGCATGTCATATTTTGCTCAGATATCAATTTCTGGTTTTGCCTCTGGTTGAGAATTTCTGAAGTTGGCGTAAAATAATTTGCCCATTTTTTGGCGTTTCCTATGCTGAGAAAAAATGGGATTTAAGAATGGAAAATGAAAGTATGGCCATTTTTACGTTGGTGTTTTCCCTTGAGACGTACATAAGAAGGAGAATTTTGTGGTTCAATGAACGGATTTCTTCCTATATTACCTGAACTCTGTCTACTCATGTTGATAATGTATGATTGTTTGCCAGTAGACAAATTATACAACAGACTCCAGACACCTCAAACTAAGGGAAACTCTTTGAGTGAGGGTAGTATGAGAGACTACTTGCAGCACTCACGTAGCTGGTTCTACAGCTCCAATAAATAGTTTCCGACTTGGAGCTTGTGGGGATAAAAGAAAAGAAAGGGGTGGGCGTGGGGGAGCAACACCAAAATTTTTATGGTGAGCAATACGCAGTAGCAAAATGGTACAAGGAATGCAAAGTTTGGATGAGGACGCAGCATGACACGAACTCAATGAAGTTAATAAGAGTTCTACACTAATATAAAATGTAAGATATCATATTCTAGCATGTCTATAAATCATGTTGCCATGGACATTGTCAATTTTAGATGGGTCAGTGCAATATAAAATATCATATTTGTGTATGGGATGCGGTTGTTTGATTTAACAATGAATGATTAGAGACAGCTGAATTTAGTCTGGCTTTGAAATTCTGCTACTTTTGAACATAAAAGTCATATTTCCTACATTTCCTACACTTCTTCTGTCCCTCTTCTGTTTGTGTAATTTGGGTGAAAATTTTCAACAATATTATGCAGGAAAAGGGAATAGAGACGTTTGAGAAGACCCAGCCTGATGGGAAGACCAAGCAACTTTTCTTCTTTGATCCAGATGGTAAACTTTTATAAGTCTTCTGCTCAATATCATTTCCTTCTGCAACCATTGCCTTGAGAAATAAACGCCAACCCTCCACCATTTGATTGTCCTTAATCTAACTAAATGCAAAATTATGTGCATTTTGCTCATCTTTGCTTCCACTTTCTGTGTGTGCGCATGTTTTTTTTTTCTCTGAAAACTCTCTGCGAGCTTAGCTACCTCTGCAGAGGACTTATGGATCAAACTAATAACTGGACGTACAAATTGGGATTTGCAGGTAATGGTTTGGAGGTTGGTACCTGGTGAATCTCCTAGTCAATCAAATAGCTGAAACAGCCCGTGCAGTGGAAGCTTTAGTAGGTATCTGGTCTTGGGCGCAACGCATGTGTGTAGCTCAATATCTGTAGATTGTGATCAACTTGTAGAGCAATATCCTCTGTGAATTTTGTGCCTTTTGTTCAGGTATAAAGCATGTGGGGGGTGTCATAGTGAGACCAAGTAGGCAAGAAGTATTGGATTCTTGCCAATATGTCAATAATGTAAACTCTGTGCTTACCTACTTGTTTTCTAAGGGTCATCTTGTTCTAGTAAGTTTCCAATGTCCCAATGCACCTTTGTGGAAAGTGAGCAATGTGTTGGCACGGTGATTAAACATTCTACATTTTGATTCTGGGTATATGGTGGGATCCAAAGGCTACTTATCATCAGTGGCTATTCGTAGAAAAATACTTAAAATAAACAGTTTACTTTAAGCTCGCTAATCTAAATGATTTGGTAGGGAATATGATTTATATAAAATGTAGTACACTGGCCAAAGTTCAGAGGAAGGACTAGGATGTTTGGGGGGCATGATTAAGGGTGTGAATCCCATCTTTGAACCCCCTGAGAGTAATATTTTAAATGATTAAGAAAAAGATTATAATCAAAATTTTAAACGTAATTATACCAAATTAGTTTGGATCCACCATTATAAGGACTATGATCTCCCAACATAAGGTTAACCGAGCAGAGGCAGAAAAATCAACTTGAAAGAGCCAATCCATTTCATCCAGATATACAAACACAGCATCTTCATGGTTAAGGCCAAAGACCCAAATGGCTTTAGCCAAGCAACTTGCTTATGACACTTGGATGCCTCCAAAGATAGTGTAGTCACGGAGGAAGTGGGTAAGATATTATTCGATTAAATTTTAAGGTAAAGAGTTCGAGATAAGGTGGAAAACGATGAAAAGCTTATATATATATATATATATATATATATATATATAATATTTAAAAAGAAATTATATTTTTATTAGATGTTTTTTTTCTCTCTCTCCTCTCTCTAAGTTTCTCTTTAAAAAATAAATAGATGAAAATAATTATGGAAATATTAAAAATTTCTCCTAACTTAGCTATAAAAAAGTAACTTTTATAAAATAAATTTTATTCTTAAATGGTTTTTTTTTTTTTTTTTGAAGGATAGGTGACGTTTTACAAAGACTGCTTGGTTTTTTCACACTACATTTATTTTAGTATTTATATCATATATACTCTTATTAAAAATAAGTCTATTGTATATACAAGTAATACATATTATAAATAAAATATTAAGATATTATATACTAATTTATACATATATAATTTGTATTTTTCTTGTTGTATCTTACAAGTTCTTTTACAATAATGAAAAATTGTGTAAAATGGTCTTTGTGTGCAGTAGGTGGATCTTTCCCAAATTAGAATTTACTCTCCGGAAACAATTCTCTCTCCACTGACATTAGTCATTCGCCATGTGTATTCCCTAAAAGCATAGTCATTTCGGATGCCTCATGAAACATAGGACAACTGTCTACACTTATTCTCCTTCTTCCACGTGTCAAGCATCCACTCAGCCTTTGCTCACACAGCGACCCAAACAGCAGGTATATATAATCCAAAGTGCTTAAATCCTTCTTGAAGGGACAAAAATAAGAAAGAAAGGCAAAGGTGCGAGGAAAAATGAGTCAGGAGCAGCCAGTGAGGCCTCAGGACATGGAAAAGCCGATCAGGTTCGGAGACGTATTTGATGTCTCCGGTGGGCTCGCGAGCAAGACAATCAAGCCACAAGATGCAGCCATGATGCAGAGTGCAAAGACTCAGGCTCTGGGTCAGACCCAGAAAGGTGGAGCTGCTGCGGTTATGGAATCTGCGGCTGCTCGTAACGAGCAAGCTGGTTTTGTAGGCCATTATGATGTCACCAAAGAGGTAGCCGATCGTGGTGTTTCTGTTCGCCAGACTAATGTCCCCGGCTCTCAGAATGTCAGAGAAGAAGTTGCCGAGCAGGTCAGCAGATATTTACTAATACCAAGTCTATGTCCTTATTAAACGTTGTTCGCTTGTTTTATAATGTTGCACGTTTTGAGAATGTCAGGCTGTTGATGCCTATGTTCAACCTATGGTTGTTACTGGGCCTGCAGCGGTGGGAGTGAGACAGAGTGTCATAACTATCGGGGAAGCACTTGAAGCTACCATTCACACCGCTGGCAATAAACCTGTTAGCCAGAGTGATGCCGCCGCAATTCAAGCGGCAGAGATCAGAGCCACCGGAAACAACTTGACTCCGGGCGGTGTTGGGGCCGCAGCCCACTCTGCAGCCTCATTCAATGCTGGGCTTTCCCGCGAGGAGGACAAGGTCAAGCTTAGCGATGTTCTTACTGTAAGTAATTTATAAAGATTCCCTACTAATTTTTTTTTCACTTAGGTAATTCGTATTGTAGTAAAATGAATTGAGCTCAGTTTTTCATTTTTATTTTGTTTGTAAATTTGGGTTTGGGATATAATGTAGGGGGCTACGGAGAGGTTGCCAGCAGATTAGGCAGTGACAAGGAAGGATGCGGAGGGAGTGACGAGTGCGGAGCTGAGGAATAATCCAAATCTACGCACATGGCCTGGCGGTGTTTCTGCATCGATGGCTGCTGCAGCATGGCTCAATGAAAGTGTTGCTTGAAAGAACTTCACTAATTTATTAGAAGAGTAATGTCATGCACGTAAAAAGTGTGCGGGTGATCGACGACAAAGTCTGTTTGCGTCACCACAGTCTGGTTCTTGTTGGGTCTTGAAGTTTTGTTTTCTGGGTGTCCTTGGATCTCCTAGGACGTGTGTACAGAAGTTATCACTTCGGCTATGTCAAATCTTTTCCCATGTGTTCTACTTTTTTAGTGTGCATTTGCTTTTCTTTTCCCCCTTTCTCATGTGTTTATGGTTTGTTTTGTTCTGAAGTTTATTTTGCATTTTTTTCAGGAGGATTTTTCTTCTCTTTGTCCATGTTAGCAAGCATGGACCCAAATCAATTTGTTGTTGAAATTTTAAGCGAAAAATTTTGTAGCATATCATTTAATTAAAGTTCTTTTTGGAAATTTCAAATTTTAAAAAACAGAGAAAAAAAAGGGCGGCATACCATTCTTTTGCTTTTGTTTTCACGTCTGATATTTGAATTTTACGCGATTAATCCAGTTTGAATACTATGAAATCTATTTTAAAGATTAATTCTCTCAAATTCTCTATGAAATTCATTTTAGGGGTTAATTCTCTCAATTTTTTTTTTATCATTCCTACGACTTGAATTCAAAAGCTCTAATTAAGGATAAAGTACTGATCTCTCGATCCAAAGGAGTTTGGTGGCGGCATACCATTCGATAGTTAATGGTCTCACGGTCCATTGTACCCAAAAAAAAATGGTCTCACGGTTCACCCAGCCATTCCTTGGTCAGGGCCGGGTAGCCCAGCGTATCTGGAAGCATGGTAGTCCAGAATTGAGCGGACCTAAAGTGGGCTAGGTTAAGCCCAGACCAGGAGTTCTGGGTTTTTCCCTTTCTGTGTGGCCCAGTTAATGGTAATCGACGTTAAAATCTCTCTGGATGGATCTAGGCCTAAGATCACATTATTTCTTTATTATTATTATTTTTTTTATCATCACGAAATCATATTTCAACTAATGTAACATATGTGGGATCTTATTTAAGAGATATATATATATATATTTTTTTTTTTAATTTTAAATTCAAAATTTGATTAAAATATTTAATATCGGAAGATGACAAAATTTTTGCCAAATCAACACGAAAACTTGAAACCAAATCTCTGTAAAATAACTGAAAGTCTGGACTAGACCAGGGGGTCCACGTTTTTGAAAACAAAAACACTTTTCAGCAACATTTAACCAGGATACCACGTGTTGGAGGCAGGGAGGTACCATATTTTGTTTTTTTGGAAGTAAATAGAGTCTAAGAAGAGACCAAAATTAGTTTCAGAGTAGGAGGGAGTTGGGACAAGGACATGCATGGTCTTGACATGTCCTTGTGGAGTTCGGAATTCAGCTGGGAGGACAATGATGCACCCAAAAGACAGCCCCCAGCTCTGATCTCCTTCTGCTGCTGTTACAGCTGACCTCAAACTGACTAAAGCATGTCTCCTCTCTTTCCATCTTTTCTCTTCTCTTTTCTCTGCCCAGTTGGTAAATTTATATGCATTTCAATTAATTTAAATAATTCTTTTCTTAATTTTGATGAATAGCATATCTTTATACGTGATATTGACTTTAATTTGTTATTTTCAGGCAGAAGTAATGTTGGGTCACGTTATCAACTTTTCTTTTGTAATTATTTATTTTTAGCTATATTATGTTTAACAATAAGCTTATGTAACACCTTGGTGTTTCCTCAATCATATAGATGAATGTTGGAACTTCTTTTCCTCCTTAAAAAAGCATTTTTTTTTTCTTTCAAAGATCATATTAATATCATTTGGAAAGAGTTCTCTTTCCCACATGAAAATAATATGTAAAAATGAAAGGGAAGAGTAGAGGAGCAATTCTGAGGCTTTCACATGGGCATCTCCGAGTACTTCATCTGTAACCCAGTACTGTTGGCACAACCTTGTGCCTAGTGAGTAGTTAGTACAACCCTTTGGGGCAGCCCAAATGCCAACACCGAATGATAGACTTCGACTCAAGCGGAGGAAATGTGTTTGTCCCACATGAAATAGTAAAAATTCTCTTTCCCCCTCTCCCTCAAAAGACTCGATAGGCTTCAACTCAAGTGGAAGAAATGTGTTTGTCCCACATGAAATAGTAAATATTCTTTTTTCCCCCAAAGATTTAAGATGCTTTCCCAAATAATTCTTCAAAAAAGGATGGGTACAAGATGGTTGAACACTGAATGCAAAGTGCAGCAGAAAAAAATAAATAAATAAAAAAAGAAGGTTGTAGTCAAATGTCCTTCATTCAAATTCAAGCTTTTAAGGTTATTTTTTCTGACACAAAAGGTCCAAAATTTCATTGGACATGGTTACTTATTCTGATGGTAGTTCGCACAATAATGCAAGGCATGATATGCTCTTCACCCATTTTCTTTTCTTCTTCAGAATTGTTTATTTCGAACATGGTATCCATGATGGGAAAATATTTTTGGGTTTTTCCTCTTCAATATTTTCTTCTTGGGATTCTTCTGGGAATTTGAACATTTGTAAGGTGAATCAAAGTCTGATAAGACTTTAGAGGAATATGGGAACGGAGCATTTGGAAAATATTGCTAACATGGTCTAAATCTCTTGAAGATGTGCCAATTTGCTTGGTGAAATCTGCTAAGATGGTGACAGAGACGTTGGATTGAAATATGAAATAAGGTTGGAGAAATGTTATGATAATCGGACTCAAACCACCGACATCTGCGATAGGGTAAATCTCCGCCTCTCGAGTTGCCAATTGATTCTACCATAGAGGCCAACAATAGACATAACTCTCCCAAAAACATAGCTCCATTAGAATTCATCCCAAAAAAAAAAAAAAAAAAAAAAAAATACACGTTAGATAAACTTTTACTCAGACAAATGCAACAATTGAAAATGTGAAAATAGCAAATTTTGTAATGATTGTGGAGTCCAAAAAATAAGTCTATTCCACATGGACTTTGTAACAAGAAAACTACGAAGCTCCCAAGATGGACATTTGACATCAGGTTCAATTGAGATCATATAGAATTTTAATATTAAAATTATTAATTTGGTAAAAATTTTATTTTTTTTAAGAACTATTTGATTTTCATTTATAAAATTTATTTATATATTTAAAAAAAATAATTTCATGTTAAGTGAAAAATATTATGAGTAAAATAAATCGAAAATAAAGATAAGCTAAAGAGAAATAAGCTCACTCTAGTTCTTCTGGTCTCTTTTCTTTAATAATAATAAAAAAGAGCATGGGCCAAGCAGTTTCATTACCCCCTTTAAAACTCTTTTTTTTTCCATTATACAGTAGACTCATGTTCTGACTAATCTATTTTGAGATGTAGTCAGATTCCTAAAAAACAAATTTTTTTATATAATTTTTTCTATTCTCAAAAATCAAATCCAAATTTTTACTCGAGAATCCTAACACTATTTTATACTAATCTCTTTGTCCCTTCTTTTAAAACTCTTCTTGATCACACTATTTTCAAGTGCTAGATTTGGGGGGTAATAAACTTGCGCTGCTACCTTAACTTTTAGAGGTTAGATTGGACTCACCAAACCCATTAATAGAAGTGCCAAGTTTTTTTTTTATTAAAATAATAATAATAATCAAGAGAATACCTCCCAAGAAAACAAACATTACTATTACATAAATACTTAACAAAGGATACAAACAAACAAATGGCCTGTAGATGAGAGAGAACAGAGTCCACCCTGCATCTACAAATACACCACATCCTCCCCCTCCTTCCCCTTTTCCACTTAGCCAACATCAACATTCCCAACCTCCCTCCTCTCTCTCTCTCTCTTTCTCTCTCTCTCTCTCTCTCTCTCTCTCTCTCTCTCTCGTGTGAGATACACCAAAGTGAAAAATGTCAAGTATACTCTGGAAGCACTTCCAACTGTGCTTCACAAAAATCAAATGCGCCCCAGAATTTCTCTCTCCTCAGCAATCAGATCAAGAAAACGAGACCAACCCATCGTCACAAATCTCATCAACACCATCAATCATCATCAAAAACTTCAACACCATCTATGACTTCTCCACTATCTCACCAACTTTCTCTTCCGCATCGTCATCAAAGCCACTAAGCACCACACCATCCATGACCTCTTGCTCCCAGGATTTCTCCACCTTTGACGATTCCTCGGAACCCGACACCGCCTTTCCCGCCGATCTCTCCGCCGTGTTAGCCTCCCAACGGTTCTTCTTCTCATCACCTGGCCTCTCAAACTCCATAATTGACTCCGCGGTTGACTCGCCGGAAAATGACGCAGTCGTTGCCGGAGGAGTCGCCATTCCGACGTACTCGCCGGACCCATATTCCGATTTTCGCAGATCAATGCAGGACATGGTTGAAGCCAGAGGGTTGAAAGATTTGAAAGCTAGCAGAGACTATTTGCATGAGCTTTTGCTATGTTTTTTGACTTTGAATCCAAAGCATACTCACAAGTTCATTGTTAGTGCTTTTGCGGATCTTCTCCTTAGTCTTCAACAAACTCCTATGTAATAATTTTATTTTATTTTATTCTAATTTTTCTTTTTGGGCTCTTTTAATGGAGAATGCCTTTTGTTAAGATAATATTCATGGTTACAAAGCTTTTGAGGCATTGTTCTGGGGGTATGGTGTCAAATTATAAAAAATTGTAACATGGTAGTAGTTTTTTATTTTTGGGTAACATTGAAAGGGACCAATCAATCCCATAACACTTTTTGTAAATTTTTTGATTTGAACTTGGTTCTGGTTGAACCACGATCACAAATTTTATAGGCTTTTTAAAATGTTTTTCCTGTAAAAATTACACTTAGAGTTAAAATTTTTGGGTTTACACTTATTATGGAGAATTTTTTGATTTTCTTAAAAATTGTGTATTTTAAAATTAAAACTTTTTGTGCTAATTGAAAATGAGAAGAGGAAAAAATAATTCTCAAACCCCATAATTAGATTTGCAAGGTGATGTCCATTGCAATTTATCAATTTTCATCAAAGATTGTAATTTGATTGGTATTGTTCACGGTGAGAGGAGGGTGTTTCTTGTATCAGGATAAAAGATTTGTTTTGAAAATCAAATTCTTTTAAATTGAATGATTAAGTATTATTTTTTTAATTATACAAAAATTTGAATTTGGAATCACTAATTTGGGGGAAGAGAGTTTGTACCATTAGGCTATTTCCTTTATCAGAGATTTTGAGTACTTTATCTCTTTAATAAGAGATTTTAAATTTGAATCTTATAAATGGTGAAAAAAAATTTAGAAAAACTAACCATTAAAATGAGTTTTACAATATTTGAATCGGATTAATCGAGTAAAACTCGGATACCGACGATGAAAAAAGAAAAGATTTGTCTTGAAAAATTAAAGGTGGGATGTTGGAATTGCATTGTTGGTGTCTCGATGCAATGTTAAATTTTTATTTAACACCAGGCAT
Organism: Dillenia suffruticosa; assembly: GCA_033439265.1. Classification (NCBI taxonomy): domain Eukaryota; kingdom Viridiplantae; phylum Streptophyta; class Magnoliopsida; order Dilleniales; family Dilleniaceae; genus Dillenia; species Dillenia suffruticosa. The sequence goes on from JAVTVX010000001.1 coordinate 18,753,518, forward strand.
ATCCTCTTTTTCTTAAAAAAAATAAAAAAGAAAAGAAAGAAAAACTATAGTGTGGTGTGTGTTCTTGTAAAATGTGCTTTGTGAAAATGTTTTTGTTAGCAAGTGCAATCTTATCTTAATCTTTAATTTGCATGGATGATTGGCAAACCCAGATGGGGACAAACGAGTTCGATTTGACCGTTTACCTTGTCAGATACTGCACTGCATGCACACATGGGAGAATTGGTGGTCAAAACCGTAATATTGGGGCCTAACCTTTATGTTACATAGATTATGTTTTAGTTTCTCAATTTCCAAATTTACACTCCAATAGCGTCCTCATGCTAAAGAAATAACTTCTAGGTTTTATGTTTTGTGACTCTGTCTACATATTACAATTCGTACACTTTATTAACTTAATATCATTAAGTACCAAGTGCATGATTTCTAATATATTCAATTTTCCTTCAAAAATAGAAGAATGGGCAAAAGAGTTTAAATCAAAACAAAATCAGAAATCTATGCTAGGGATAAAATACACCACTAGACAATTGGTCTAATACATAAGAGTAGTATATCTCTTAATCAAGTCTCGACTTTGAAATTTGAAAATAGAAAAAATTATATTTTGAGAGATCTCTCCTAAATTAGATCTAACAGTACTTAAAATGAATTATTCAAAGTATGATTTCCGATAAAAAAAAAATGAAATACAACATACATTTTAAATTATAATTTGTGAGTCAAAGTTACGAGATTTTGAGTGCAGCAAACAATATTTGACGTTATAATCGGCAACTGATCTGCTGTGCCAGTCTCTCCTATCCTTTCTTCCTTGGTTAATACATTTAGAGTAATTGACAAATCGTCCCCCAAAGAAAAAGGGAAATGGGTTGTCAAGGGGTTTAAATGGTTTAATCTTTAAGTCAAATAAGTGGATTGGATATAATAATCAAAGATCAAAACGAAGGTAATCCAAGACATGCATGGGACAAAGGTAAAACATGGAGATAAGAAAATCGAGAGAAGGGTTTGCCATTTCTCTTGGCACACATTGAGGGGACAAAGAAAAGGAATCCAATGAGAGATATCAAATTTGAAATAGCACACAATTACTACTTACGCAAACCTTTTGATGATTTTGTACTCTTTTCCACTTTATCAACCCGTGTTTCCTGTATGTTAATCTAGATTAGTTGGATTAGGTAAGGAAAAATCCTCTTGGATTTCATTGCTCTTTCCTTAGTTTTGTCATTTGCGGAGACGTGTGGAAATAAAACCTTTCTTGCGCATTGGGCATCCTTTTAAGCACGGAAGATGCATGTTTGTTTTGACCGCATAATAATTGCTGCAATAATGCGGGTTATATATATATATATATATATATATATATATATATATATATATATATATATATATATATATATATATATATATATAGGGAGGTTCGAACTCGAGAACTTTACAAGAAGAAGAGAAGACAGTGTCAGTTAAACTATAGTTCATTCGCATGATCTGGCTTTTTATGCATTAAGAGATATATATATTGTGTTTCAAAAAAATTATTTATTGGGTAAAGTATTTCTGTTCAAAGACTGGTTTCTTAAATTAGATTTATAGTAATTGTATTAGAATCATAAACAAAATTTGTGTCGTGCCTTCGGTTAATATACATAATTAGTTATCATTACCGAAGCTATTCTTGAAAATTTTTACACTTATAAAAACTAATTATATTATTTATGACCTTATTTTATGATATAAAGAAATAAGAATCTCAACCCTTGAGTTATAAGCTATAGAAAAGGTCAGGGATCAATCTTATCAATGACTTTCACTACCAAAGAAGTGCACACATTTTATTAAGATGGTATTTGAAAACCTGACTTAACTCTATTTTTTATTCTATTTATAATATTTTTTAATTAAAATAAATAAATATTTTATAAAAATCTTAGAGTTTTATGAAATTATAATATCATATTAATAATTTTTTATATATATATTTCAAGATCTACCCTAAATTGTGCAGATAAAGTAAAGCTAGAAGCAATCCTTGTGACTTTGAAACTTTGATGTATAATATGATGACAGTTATTAATCGACATAAATCTTAATTTTGAATTTTAAGAGTAAAACAATAGACGCTCAGAGAGTTTCTTAAATTAACTTTACAATTGTTCGAAACAAATTAGTTGGGTTTATGTTTCATATACCAATAGTCAAGTTAAAGAAAAAAAAAAGAAAAAAAAAGAAAAAAAAAGTGGGTGATGGCAGTTGGCTTTCCACGGTAGATGCAGCGTTGCAGTCCAAAGCCAAAATGCAGAGCAAGAGACAAAAATCCAAATGCACGCGTGCTTTGTTCTCTACAATAAATAAAGAAATCACGAGTGACAAAACTTTGGATTTAGATGTAGCCAAATTTTACAAAGCTGGACTTATATTAATTTAAAAAAAAAAATTGAAACAATGTGGGGATTTGTCTCTCTCAAAGATGAAAACAAGATTAGGGAATCTTAATTTTGTTCTTCTCACTATCTTATATTAACAAAGTGTCCTTTAATTGGACACTGTCCTTGCACAATGTGGGAATTTGTCCGAAACAAACCCACCTTTTGCTCCCAAAACCCAAAGCTATTGTGCTTGTACGTACTACCCATTCTCTTGAAAGATGCATCATAGCATGTAAATTAAAAAAAAAAAAATGCAAAGTTTGTAGCTATTACTAATGTTTGATCAAAATATGCTCAACCATCATAGGTTAATCATAATTTCTTGGGATTTGGACAACCTTCAATGCAGTGATTATAGGTGATAATGAAACATCATGGATTTTGCATAATTCCATTCGATGATTCCGCTTAATAAAATAAAAATATAATTATTATTGTCATATAAATAATAATCACATAAATAAACATGAAAGTACATAAAAAGATTTATATAGTCGATTCTATTCAGTGAAATAAAAGATTAGATTGATTATTATTGTTATCGAACGCTGTTTAATAGATTATAGGGTATGTAAAAAGAAAATAATAACTAAATTTTTTACTATTAAAATCATTTTCTTTGATGTCAATACCCATGTGGATGATTGAAACTTTTAATCTTGTAAATATTTATAAATTCTAGTATTAGGAAAAATTATGAAATAATGTATCTCTAAGGTAGAGGTGGAGGTTTGACTGGTATATGATCTCGGCGGGCAAGGAATAAGGTATTGTTATTTTATTGGACAGAGAAGGGACTGGGGAAGGGAGGTTGCTTTACCACCTTCTTTTCACATGGTATCTTACAAGGCCTCACATGACCACGAAAGAGGAGAGACCATCCTGCTCAGTGTCCCTACAGTTCCACAGTGTACCCTCTCAGCTTTATTTCTGTGCATTATTAAGACCAAGAAGGGCATAAAAATTTTATCATATTCCTTATATGAGATATTTTTTATAATATATGGTGGGGTGACAATTAATTCTTAAGAAAGTTAAATAGTTCTGAGAATTATTTTTCCCAAATTTTAGAACATTTATTAGATGTAAGTATAAAGGAGATATGTTTTTTTTATTATGGTTAATGCAACTGACTAATAATCATAATACTAAAAGAAGGTAATTCGATCGATAAAAATATTTCTCATGCCTTTTTTTTTATTTTTATAAACTATTAATATACAATAATTACTTAATTTCATCTGATTAAATCCGATTTTAATTGAATTGGATTTTTAAGGAACAAAAAAAACTTCCCTGATACTTGTTATCTCTATTTATAAAACTCCAAAAACTCTGAGAGTTTATTTAAAAGATATTAGTATCTGATCACTGAACCAATTAGAGATTGTTAATATTTCTCATACATCTAGTATCAGGGTTAACATAAGCAAAATAAATAACATCTTGCTATCTAATATTTGACAGTGATTACACTGCAAGAAATATAAATATTACATTTCATAATTCACATGCGTAATGAAAAACTTTATGACCATCGGCAGAATTAGAAATTTTTACTAGAAAAGGGGTATAAAAAATCTCTTAAACATTTTATTTTTAAAATTCTCATATACATGCATACATGGGTATTTTTCTTAAATATATGTGCTTTATAAATTTGTGTGGAATATTTATGGGTTAAAAAGCATAATATATGAATACATATATAAGTTATCTCTAATATTTATTGACCTATGAAACAATAGATTATATTAGATTGGTAACTTTGTCACACTATTTTTCGTATGGAACAAAAGCTAACTTCATAAACAAAAATGTTATTTTCAGAAAAATAATAAACTAAAATGCATTATTCATGAATTATAATATAAATGAGGCTGAAATTTACCATAGTTGAGACAAATAAACAAAAAAAATTATTAATCTCTTTGAGTAATAAATAAATTCCATAAAATGGATTCCTGCCTTGGAAAACAATACTTTATTTTGGTAAAATTTAACAAAAAATTTATAAAAATTAATATATAAATTCTTCTCAAATTCGTGATTTTTAAAGCCTTTGTGTAAGAAAATATAAGCATAAATTATACGGCATTGTATACTTAAAAGAAATGAAAATCAAGAATCAGATTTAAACACATATGAATTATTTGGATTAATAAAATAAAAATCGAGGTTTAGAAATAAAACTCCCAAAATAAGGAATTTGTAAAATTCAAATAAAAGTATAAATTTTGTAAAACGCGTATCAAGATTTTTTATTTTGAATTCAATTTGTGGGTCAAATACCCTCTTAAACTTTTCAAATAGTGTAACCGTTTCTCTATAATATGTGTACTAAAAAAAAATTATTTTGGGGGTGGGGGGGTGGGAATTTATCATGGTTTAAGTAAAAGAAAGCCTATAATTCATTTTATTTTGAAAGAACTGTTTTTTATACATAACATAAGTTTGTATTTGAGAATTTTAAAGAGAAGTAAAAGGTGTCAACTGATTTATGACTGAAATATATAAATATATATAGGATGTTTCAAAAGAAATTTAGGATACAGGGCGGTCCCTCTCCACCCACACCCTCAACTCGCTTAATGATTGATGTGCGAGATAAATATTGACAGCAATTATGTATCAAAAGATTAGGTTTATATAAACAATTTAGGGTTCACATAGGATAGAATAGGGAGCAACAGTTATGAAATTCTTGTTCGAAATAGTTATCAAAGTTATCACACTGACATTGTCCCAACCCAGAGAAGCTAGAGGACAGCGAGAAGCAGACAGAGATGAAGTCAATCCCTTTGTACGTAGTGTGTGCATTAAATGATCCAACTCTGCAGCTAAGCTGAAGCGTGAAAACAACACCTGCCTCCTACCAATCCAACTTCCATGCATCAAAAGGCAATACGAACAAAATAAAACAGAAAAATATGAGCTGTTTGCTATCAAATCTTTTTCTTTTGACCCCCACAATCTACATGATGCGCACCAAAAACAAAACCACACTTATCATACAGCCCCTATTCCATGCAAATAATTCTAGACCAATCACAATTATTGAGAGAGAAAGAGAGAATCATTGCTAAAACAATGAAAAGATGGTGATAGAGAGAGAACATTAGATAGGTAGGTTTCAAGGAGGGATAGATAGGTAGGTTTCAAGGAGGGCAGAATCTATCTAGTTGTTTCCTTCCCTTTATTGATTTCTGTAGCAAATCTTATGGCTGTTTGAAACTTCATTATCAACTGTTTCTTTTTGGGTTTCTTCCTCTCATTTTTTTTCCCTGTCATAAAAGTTTGCCGTTGCATCAGTGCAGGACTTGAACAGATCCTATTGTTTGCATGCATGGTAAAATAGCTTCTGAAATATTTCTTCAATTTTTTCCAAAAGTGCATGATTGCTTAACAGTTGCAGATCGCAGAAAACTATGCTTTGACCGTGGGCTCTTCTTGTGGGTCTCATGGCAAAAGCCCATCGCCTTGTTGAAGCATAATGAGTTTTAGTTGAAAATGCCTTCTCCTAGTTCCAAGCGACGCCCCAACTGTTCTATGGCGGGGCTTTGAAGTATTTGTCACACTGGTTAAATAAATTGATTTTGTATAAAATTTTTAGATTGTTATGTAGAATGAACTTTGAATTTAAATAGAATTGTATATAAAATTAGTGAAATGCAAACACATTCTGTCTAGTTTAAACTTAAGATTGAATTCATTTCTTATAGTTGGGGTGTATATACTATATGGGGATGCCAATAAATTGAGTCGGCTCGCGTTGAAAACGATCAAATTTATCTCTTTAACTAAACAAATTAGGCCTAGGCTCCCCACAGGATCGTTCCAAAACTTTGTTTAGGTTTCATTCCACTCATATGAAATGTTGAACCTATAACCAACGTCAGATGACTCAGTTGGCTCGCGGACCGATGCCCCTTAACCATGATCGGGAGTTCGATCCCCATGGGAACGGAAAAATCAACTCTGGAAAATCTGCCCCTTCAATTGGACTCTGCAAGTGGTCGATCCAGATTAGTCGGGACAAAATCCTGAATACTGTGTTGGTGACCTAGCCATAGTACAACAAATAAAAAAATTGTTGAACTCATAAACAAGTAACCCACGGTTCACTTGAGATATAAAATTAGATTTAAGCATGGGTGTTAAAATACTGACCTATATTTAAACCAAACTAGATTTCATAAATCAATCCTAAAAATTTAAAGTAGACGTACAATTTTCGGATTCCAGGATTAGAATTAGATTCAAAATTTTAGTGTTAGGTTAATTGAAGAGAACCGGATTTTGAATATTTCATCCGATCGTTAATATCATTTAAACTTATTGTAAAAAGTTTGTATAAAGTTAATTAATTCAACAAATCTATATCTGATCAATTTAATGAGCATGCTATTTATTTTTACAAATCTATACAATATAAATTAGTACAATAATTAATTAAAGAAGATCAACTGAACATTATATTACAATAAGGTTATAGTAATAATTTCATATAAAATACTTGTATAAACCTATTTCAACAATTATACCCAAATCAATTGAATTCAATTGAACAAATCTATATAAAATCAATCAATAGGGTTGTTGGCTTAGAAATGTAGGTCTCCTTAATTTTGCTGGAAGGGTGACTCTGGCCAAGCCAAGTCTACTCTCATTGCAATTCCTACCGACACCATGTGGACAACGCTGCTTCTTCAGAGTGTTTGTGATACCATTGTTGAACAGTCAGGGACTTTATATGGTCTCACAAGCAAAACGGTAAGGGACTGCGTTTGGTAATTTGGGAAAGAGTAACCAAATTCAGGGAAGAATGATTTGTTGTAGAACATGGGAAACGTGACTTGGAGGATTGTTTCAGGATTTGATCAGCTTAAAGGCGAAATACTTGTCTAAGGGAGACGTGTTCAGTCATTCTCCTCCAAGTCTTCTTCTTATACATGGCGATCCATATATCGAAGCTTCCCTCGTCTTAAGGAGGGTTATAAATAGCGGCTGGGAAATGGACAGGATATATCTTTCTGGTTTGACCTTTGATGGTCATTTCAGGTGGGAGATGTTATATCTGGAAATGGTAAGTAGGATCTTCATAAGCTACATTCTTCACTTTCCCACGAGTTGATTTCTCTTACGTTAGTTGTTGCTATCCCTTATACTCCATGTTCGGATCTGGAGATCATCCATATCTAATAGTATTTATAATGCAAAATCCGAGTAGGTTTAGCCGGCTTAATCAAAGAGGCAGGGAAATAATGGTTCCCATCTTTAATTGGGTGTAGAATCTTCAAGTGTTGCAGAAAATAAAGTACTCTGTGTTGCTAGTAGCTTAAGAGGGGCTTCCTTGCGAGATCATGAGAAACGAAATGGGCCTAAGGACTTCGGATATGTGCCAAAGATGTGCTCAAAGGGTTGCATCAGTTGATCACATTCTACGCTAATGCTGGAAGGCTAAGCAGATAAGGGATTTCTTTTTGTTCTCTAGAACCTCCTCGGTTCATTCTTGGCCTCAAGTTTAGTGGCTGAAATTCCATAGCTTCAGTGCAGATTTTGGACTGCTTTCATTACAGTCTCTCAGTGTATTTGAGATAAATAAACAAGGAAATCATGAAGGGAAAAACTGCGCATCTGCTACAGGATACCTGGAAGTTGATTCTGCCAAAGCAAGCCTGTTAGCATGTTCTCTCACTACCAGGGTAGTCTGTTGGATTCCTCCCATCTCTCTCGTGTGCTTCTTAATGTGGATGGCAACTCAGTTGGAAATCCAGGAAAAAGTTCGGTTTGGAGGTGTATATTGAAGTCATCTAGGATGCTTGGTTGGTGGATTTTCTTGCTTTGTAGGGACAGCTGCAAGTATGAATATGGAATCAAGAGCTATCCGTTCTGCCCTATATCATGCTTAGGGAGAAGGGAATTCCACATTTGGTGTTGCAGATTCTTTGGAAGCCATTAAGCTCATTCAGCATCCGACATCCATGTTCTATTTGACATCGATAAGGAGCTCTTATTTCTCACATAAGAATGCCAATGAAGAGGGATTAGTGCGTTGAGAAATCACATGTGTTGAGACAAGAGAACCAATCCGTAGATTCTGTGGTTAAATTGAGTTTCAACCAACAAATTCTATTTGTTCAATCGGCAAGACCCCATCTGGGTTGAGGAATCTGCTTCCAGCAGACCATATGGGTGTAGTTTTTTGTAGGTATTCTTTTTTGTTTTCTCCTCTATATATATTTAAAAATAATAATAATAAACATATAACAATAAATTTATTATAACAAATCCTTTTTATTAAGCTAAAACTCGAGACCTTTATAATACAAGATGAAGGGAGACAATATCAATTGAACTATAATTCATTGACTTATTATAACAAATCTACGTGATAAAGTTTATATAGTATCGATCAAGAAATATTTGAGGGTTTGTATATGTAAAATCAATTAAATCAAATTATGGTTAGTAGTATTAAAAAAATAAATTAATTAAACTTAATAAATCAGGTCAACGGATGAACTAAAATGCGTTAAAAATTTGGTGTAAATTAAAAGCCACTTAGACATCGAAGAAAAAAAAAGATGATATATGGTATGGATGGTATTTTAATTATACTTTTAATTTTTCAATTTTAATGCTATTTGAAATTGAAATTTTATTTTTAAAATATATGTATTGAGGAATTCATTATTAAATTTAATTTATAATTCAAATTAACCTCCGAAACTAAATCTGAAATTTAAATTAATCAAACTTTAGAGGTACAAATTTAATAAGCATGCGCATCGCTTTACTCTTTTTTCTATTACATCTCTAACCGGAATTACTTTTCACTTGCCATCGGTAAAAGGAATTTTGCCTATTTCGTGCACTATTCTATCCGAATCGAAACCTGAAGCACCCAGAAGTTGCTGTGCAGACTGTAGAGAGAGAAAAATGGCACTCTCATTCTCAGTCTCTCTTCCATTTCCGGTAACATCAAAGGTAAAATATCACCTGAAACTTAATTCGCGCATCACTTCACCAGCAAATTTCAACGTCCACTCTCTCCATCGCCTCAAATTCAATTCCATCAACATCGAGAGGAGAGGCCATCGGCACTCCACTGGAGTTCCCGCCGCCGCAGGCGACGCAGAAGCAGCTCGGATTCGGTGACTTCAGAATTGAACGAAGAACGAGAACAGAAGTCGTCGGAAAGCGTCGAGGTGTCGGATGTGGGAGCGGAGATCAAGAAGGCGATGAGAGAGAGAGAAGAGAGAGAGAAGGGTGGAGGAGGAGGTGATTTGTGGAGTGGAGTGATGCAGGAGATTGGAGAGATTGAGTGGCCGGTTTTTGGAAAAGTTTTGGGGACGACAGGTGTGGTGTTGGGGGTGATTGCGGGATCAAGTGTCGTTTTGCTCACTGTTAATGCCGTTTTGGCCGAGCTCTCTGATAGTATTTTTGCCGGTAAAGGTGTACTAGATTTCTTCGGCTGACCATATTTGTTAGATATTTGATGCATTGAAATTTTATTTTTTATTGTTATTAAATTCTTTTTTTCTCCCACAGCCTTTTCTTATCTTCATTAAGAATTTGAAATTTATCAAGTTGTTTGAGTTAAAAATCTCCAAGGATGATATCAGAGATGTGGGACTAGGTTTTGTTTTCTAGCATGGGAGAAAGGGAAAAACGTTGTTACTCATGCCATGACATGCGCTTATATTTCAATAAACTTGGGTTTAAAAGAAAATGTTAGCCAAAGCACATCAGGGTAACTTCATTGACCCGCAACCATTTTTGGGCCATTTGAGACATGGTGCCATGTTATGCATCGGAATCCCTCACCATAATCTACTCTTCATACAATTCAAGACAAACCCACATTGTATTTTTTTTTTTTTACCGATTAATATTCGATAACCAATTTATTGGTTCCGATTAATCCAATTCGAACTATCAGGGCCCATTAAGAGATGAACTCTCCAAATATCTATTTTTCCGTTCCCAAATCTCAAACTCATGAACTGGTATCTCCATTGGCCTTTAACTCGTCCCCAGATCGGAGCAAATTCAAGCCTAGTTGAGAGAGCCATCGCACATCCCCCCCTGCCTTGTATAGTGTCCAGAAATGGTGATTATGCGGGCCAAAAGTAAGCAATTTCAGAGAGAGGATGCTGTTAAACCATTGTTTTAGGATGAGAGGATAGAACAAATGTCTTCTCCACTGTTGGTGCAATAACAAAGCAAACTAACATGGGACTGATCAACCAATGCCAAACAACATTGTATTGTTGAGACACATGTTTGTCACATTCACATGGTTGGCTAGATATCTCAATCTATCAGGTTCCAGGACTCACGTAAGACTACGTTCACCAAATTTCTACCAAGCCAAATGGGTTACATCAACTGTAACCCTAGTTCGAGAACACGTCCATTTCTGATCTTTACTGAAATCACAAATCCCCATTCCAAAAGCATGATGGGAAAAATGTGAGCTGCAACGAAGTTAGAGCTAGCTCAGGACTCAAAAGTCATGTTCTCAGCCTCCTTCCTCACAGACTCGAACAGCACAGATGACAGATACCGCTCGCCAAAGCTTGGGAAAATTACCTGTATACAACATTAGAGAAGGGCCATGAGACGAAGTTCAAGGTCCCTAATATTTGACTATTCTTAAAAAAAAAGCGCAAAACAAAATCTGCCCCACCCCCCCCCCCAAAGGGACTTTTACAGGTGGCGGTCCAGAAACTTTTTTAGGAGGCCAAAGTTTAGAATTTTTCTTAAATATAAAATGCAAGAGAAAGTTTAAAAAAAAAAATAGGAGGGTAAAATACCTTATTTTTCTTACTTTATCTTTAAATTTCATATGCGTCCTTTACAATAAGAGTACTTTATAAAAATTTTAGGGGGCCCCTGCACCCCTTGCCAAACGGGGCTGCCATGACTTTTACCAGCACTCTTTTCGTCTCAAACATTCATGTTAGGCCTAAGATCTCATCTCACTGATATTAAGTAAGCCAATTTTGTAGCAAGACTTCCACAGTTCCCTATTATCAAGTAGAATCAAAGTGGGAGTATTGAACTTACAACCACGAGTTTTCCAGCATTCTCTGGCTTCTTTGCAATTTTGATTGCAGCTGCAGCAGCAGCACCAGATGATATGCCCACCTGCAATGTATGTGTGGACGATCAAGTTTGAAGTAATAAATGAGGCAGCAATAGAAGTGTAACAAGAATGAAGCAATTAAAGAATTTCTGGTTGAGAAGTTACCAGCAATCCTTCCTTAAGAGCAAGGAGCTTTGCCATTTCAATTGCTTCTTCACTAGATACCTTCAACCAAGGTCAGATAAAACAGACATCAGTTCAATTGTGATCACCATTATGAAGACGAAAATCAAGTATACAAATAAGTGCATATGCTTCCATATAAATTATATATAATGGACATTCTGACAGCTTTGCATCAAAATATGAGGACACCTAAACAGATAACACCAACTTGTTTCAACAAAAAGGCACTTCTCCTCACAAGACACAGAAATCAAGATACATTCTTTATTCAAATTCTTAAACAGAAAAGCCAATCCCCTAATTCAGAAAATAATAATAACAAACACCCCCCCCTTTTATCACAAAAATTTGTGGTCAAAGAGACCAACTGTGATTGGTCTTTCTGGCACTTGAAATAAATAATGGCACACACTAAGCATGATATAAGAAAACACAATTTGAACAGCCAGAGGGGCACCTAATGATTGCCTTGGTATGCGTCGCAACATATGGTTGCTGTTTTTCCCTGATATGAGGATCATGTAACCTAACCTCATTTCTCTACAACCAATAGTAAATAACAGCTATCCAGTTTTACCTGAACTACTTCATCAATGAGGCCAACTTCCAAAACACCAGGGACGAATCCAGCTCCAATCCCCTGGATCTTATGTGGACCTAGACATAAACAAGTAATTCATAATATAAAAGATCAGATTGGCATAAGAAAAGAGAAACTTTACATTCAAGTATTGTGTCTCAGTGAAATTTTTTGAAAACAATTCTCCGCAAAGTTACTATAAGAAGTGGTAGATGCCTATCATCAGAAGAAAGATCCATGCATTGTGACTTGAGGAACTAATCTTTCATTGCTTCTTAACAGATATCAGTTACATTGACTCTTTGCTTTTATGACTAATTGTTTGAATTAAAGAATCTACATATTGCACAGGCAGCACCAAAAAATCAGTGTTAACACATACTGTTCATGCTAAAGGCACAAAGAAGCATGTAAAATACAAAATTGTAGACAACAAGAAGCAGTATTCTCAAGTCGATTGAACTCACCAGGCTTTCCTCCCGATAGAACAGGACTTTCAACTGGTTCAACTCCATAAAGCTGTCCAAGAGACAGAACAGTAGAGGAAAAGCGTGAGGATTATAGTGAGGAAAAAATGTAGCTGATAAAAGTACACTTTATGATTAGCAGAAGCAGCGCTAGAAAAGATATGACTGAGGATCACAAATTTTACATAAATGTCAAACTGACCTTTATGTCAGGGTTCTGCTCCTTAAGGTATTTACCAGCACCTGTGATTGTACCACCAGTCCCTATCCCAGAGACAAAGGCATCAATCATCCCACCTGATCCTTTCCAGATCTCTGGTCCAGTGGTTGCATAATGTATCTAGTATGACAGAAACAATTCCGCCATAGGTTATCTAATTGCTGACCTGCACCTTCAGAAACACCAAAAATTCATAGAATACCTTTGGGTTGGCTGGATTTTCAAACTGCTGAAGCATGTAAGCATTAGGTGTCTTCGCTAGTATCTCTTCAGCCTTTTGAACAGCTCCCTTCATGCCCTTAGCAGCGTCTGTAAGAACCAGCTCAGCTCCAAAAGCTCGGAGGATGATTCTCCTCTCAAGACTCATAGAAGCAGGCATGGTGATGATAAGCTTGTAACCTTTAGCTGCAGCCATGAAGGCTAGCCCAATGCCAGTATTACCACTTGTCGGCTCAATGAGCACACTCTAAAACAACCAAAATTTAACAAAACTAAAAGTTGAGGGAAATTTGTCAATCAAAATTGGTTAAGTTCAAAGAGAGAGACATCTTAGCAAGTCGGTCATCAAATTAACAACCAAATCCCAAGCATTGTTTTGGAACCAGGTATTGAGACATTGTTCCAGAAATAATCATGTTTATAGTCGTCACAATAACAATCTCAGCCAACACCCAGTTAATTGCTATGCACAGAATAGCCTTAGTCGAGGAATACTTTTAACAAAGCCAAAAGGCTTTATTACTTGAGACCGCAAGAAAAGAAATTATACTAAACAAAACAAAATGGGTTGCGAAGAAAAATTTTGATTGTAATAATTACAATTATCAGCTTTTGCACTCCATTGATGTTTCAGCTGCCTTTTGTCTTTGCATCTATGTTGTCAAAAGAATAAGCTTACAGAGAGTGACCCAATGACTAAATACATCCAAAGCAAGTACAAGCTATGTGACTCAAAATTCTGTGATTTCAGTTTCAGAAATTTCCTATGGCATTACTGTAAGTGACATATAGTTCAAGAGAAACCTAAAATTTCAGCAACAAAATCCACCAATTTATTATCAAATTAGTATTAAAGCTTATTCTTGATATTTTGACTAACCTCTCCTGGTTTGATGAGGCCCTTCTCCTCTGCATCAGCAATCATACTATAGCCAATCCTGCAAACAGGTATCCAGTGTTGAAAAGTGAGACAAGAATTCAGAAAACAACACCACAAATTTCCCAAACATGATCCTGTGGCTACTAGAATATTGCCAATGGTAAGAACACTTGAAAATGATAAGGAAAAATAATATTGGCAACGGTAGAACAAATACCTGTCTTTGACACTAGAACATGGCTCCATCATTTCTAGTTTGGCTGCAACATGGGCTACACAACCTTCCACAACATTGTTCAAGTACACCAAAGGGGTCTTGCCAATCAACTGTAATACAAAGGAACCACTTCCACAGTAAACAACTGCTCCTCGCAACTTAGTAAGTTATAGTATAAAGAAAAAACATCAAAAAATACAAACATACTTCAGTAACATCTTTCGCAATTGCACCTTTTTCCTCGACCATGATCTTGAACCAACTGTCACAGAAAGCTTAAATTTTCACTATCTCATTAACTAAGAACTACCAAAAAAACACCCTCCAATGTAACTGTAGAATAAGTATCGAGTAGAGTCTTTTAAAGGATGTTCCCCATATCAAAATATAGATAACCCAGAAACTGTTTATGTTTTGGCTTTCAGCAAACAAATTTTTCGCCAAATTAAACACAAGAACAACATTTACCCAGAATCAGACCTTTTACAAATTCTCCACAGATAGCAAAATAATGCACGGAAAATTAAAAATGTATGAATTTATAGAATGTAAGGCTAATGACAGTTCAAGCCAAAAGAAATAAAAGAAGCAAATAATAGATAGCTAGAATTCAGCAGCTTGAAAAGTACCACAAGAAATGTTATCCCCGTGAAGTTTTGAAACCACAACTATTCAGGAAAAGGAAAATCCAAAACCCCTAGAAAGCGATTCAAGAAGGGATAAGTCTCCCGTCCGACTTGTCTGGATTGAGATCACAATCAAATAAAAATCCCAAAAATATTTCATCTATATATTGGGGTCAATGAATATATTATTCACAAGTTTATATATAGAATCTCTTGATTTCGTTAATCACCACACCAAAAAAAAAAAAACCATTTTTTTTCTTTACATTTCTTTTTCCTTGCGGTCTTCGCAAAGTACTACTAGGTAATGTGATTGGCTATTTCTTCTCCAAATTCTTAATAGAACAACTTGACGTTCAAAATATATATATATTAACATAATTGTTGTTCTTGTCTTTGGAAAAACTAAGAAATGGTTACCTTTGGCTTTGACGGTGACTTCAAGGAGGAGGAATAACCTCGTCCGGCTGAGGTTAAGTTGAGGAGAGAGACGAGGTTGATCCGATAGATTCGATGGAGTCGAGATTTTTTTCTGAGAAATTAGCGTGTGGACAGTGATGCCACCTAGTTATCAGTAAGTATTGGTAAATTATTTTTTTTTTCGGGGGGCGGCGGGGGGGGGGGAGGGGGGGTTTAAAAAGCACGGTTTCCAAATTTATGCTCTATTGGGCCACACGTTGTTAAACCCTCTAACTGTGGTGCTGGGCTTTGGCTTTGGTCATCTGGATATAGCCTCTCGTAGAAACCACAACCAGTTTTCCCTTCATCACGAACCTCGCTCCCTCTGCATCCTTGCATCAGTTTTGGTTTGAGAGCTCTGTTATTCCTATATCCGCATCCTGCCCCAAGTACGCAAACTTATCTGCACAAACGGTTTGTTTCCTTATGCATGTGTCTCACTGAATTGCTCTGTATTCCTGAATCAACACCCTTAGTCGATGATGGTCCATCACCCCTCTATTCAGCATGTTTACAATCTCTGAGAAATCCATCTCCACCACAAAATTATTTAACTTTCTTCTTTTGGCTATTCCCAAACCCTCTCTGATCCCCCAAAACTCTGTCATGTCTGCTTTAGCTCTTCCTATGTTGATCATGTAACCATAAACCCACTCCGTTGCACCGGTTCTAAATATGCCTCCCGCACTTGCTTTACCTGTCATTGAGTTAGCAGCCCCATCTGTATTTAGTTTCATCACTCCTTCCTCCTGCTTCATCCAACTGGTATTCTTCATCTTTATCTCCGTTTGCATCAACGGCCGATCTGTGTTACCTACGCTTGCGAGGCTTAGAGTTGTTCTAGTTACTACCTGCGCTGTAAGCACACTATTTTGGTGCACCGGCTTACATCTAGCCTTCCTTATGTTCAAGACTGAGGCCATGAACACCGCGTCTTCCTGCTGTTTGCTCAGCCTGTATTTTCTTGTAGCTCCTGCTCTTAGCCATACTGAGAGAGTGTCACCCCAGAAAGCTTGGATCTTGCTCAACCCATGTCCACCATATTCCATACTTCCTCAGCAAAACTACAGTCCCTCAAAACATGAATCGCGGTTTCCTCCTCTTCTCTGCATATGGGACATAAGCATCTTCAGTAATACCTCTTTTCTTTTTCTCAAGGTTTGTCATAATCTTCTCCATTCTTGCTAACCAAAGGAACATCCTGATCTTCTCAGGGCATTTAATTTTCCAAAGCCAATCCCAATCCCAATCACCCCCTCCCCTCCCAGCAGGTTGTTCTCCTTCCTGTGTAACCTATAGGCTGAAGCCACAGAAAACTTGCTATATGAAATTTCACTCCAGAATGGACAATTTGGCCCTCTTTCTTCTCTAGGTACAGTGACTCTCTCTCTCTCTAATGTTTTAAATGTCCATGACGGAAGAAATCTGATATGTTAGTGGTCAGTAGATGAAAAATCCATTCACTACCAAAGTTAATCGATTTTTGATAGTTCATTTAAGAAAATATATTAATTCTAATTTATTTAGTTATTATATACAAAAGATTATCTCATCATTGTATAACTTAAAAGAAAAAATTACACATGTATAATACAATCTATTAATTATATACCAAGTAAATAGACATATGTTAATCTGTAATTTTGATTAGTATTAAGACCTTTTATAACATTGCAACCTTTAGATTTCTCTCTTTATTGTCTTCTTGCCTATCATGTTAATATGTTAGATGTACATGATAAGAGAAATAAATTCATTGCCAACCTATCAACCACAGATTAGATATGTCCAAGGTGCTGATTTTAAATTGAAACCAAAGCTTGTAGAACTAAATTAGAAGTATAAAAACAGTTTTGATCAAATTCTAGAATTAGAACATCAATGGTTTGCTTCTGATTTTTTATTTTTTAGAAAAAGAACACGAATCGGAATCGAAATCTTTAAAAATCATTGAGACTGAGAATGGGAACCAAGTTTTGAACCAATTATAAAAATCAGTGAGAATAGTAAAAAATAAAGGACCACAGAAAACCATACAAAAACGAAACAAAGTCAAAACCAAAATCAGACTAGCAAACATTATTATTTAGAATTACAGCCGCGTCAGAATCATCAAATTCTAGAACCAAAATCAAAACCATTATCTCGGTTTCAATTTTATTTCTTTTTCTGAGTTGGAATTAGAACATTCGGGATGCCTACTCCTTATCAAGAACCTGGGCAGAATATTTTCTGATTTTGGTACTTAGACTTTTGTTTTTATAACAATGCAAACCTTGAGATTTCTCTGTCTCTGTTGTCTTGTTGAGCTATTATGATAAGAAAGGGCAAAAGTGTGTGTGTGTTTGTGTGTATATTGAGACAATGATAAAATTAACATAATTTGATTTTATTATTGCTATAGAGAGTTAAATTAGTACCATCATTCTTTTCTTCCTTTTTTTTGGGGGGGGGGGGGGGGGGGGGCGGGGGTAGAGGGTACCATCATTCTTTTTTGCAAAACAAAGAATATAAGGTTATTAACTTAAAATGTTGTTGTTTTCTTTTCTATTTTCTATTTTCTTTTGTTTTTTCAGTTGATTAGGAGAGTTATAACCTTTTACGATGTAGGCAAGAGTTAATAGTGAACCCTCGCCTGACACATTAATATATGCTAACATTTTCAATTTTTTTTTTAATTTTCACCGATTGATATCATAACTTTATTCGATTAATCTGATTCGAATACCATAGGACCCATTAAAGGGTTGACTCTCTTAAATTTTATTTTTTCATTCTCATGATTCGAACTCGATATTTATAATTAAAAGAACGTAACTATACAATAACCTTTTCTATTTGCTTTTCTTAAGTTCATGGCATCACAGGTTAAAATGTGACTTGCTCTTCAAATTAAAGGTCGCCCAAAAGTTAGTGAACAGAATTATACCATACTGTACTAATACTTTAATATATAATAAGCTTCTGCAGGCTGGTAAGGCCACAAAAAGTCGTCGCTCTGCTCTCTCACCCCAAAACCTTATCCTCTCCCAATACCACACATCACTTTAACACTCCCAAAACTCAAAAACTTCAATTTCAACTACAGCACAGACATGGCAGCATCACTTCATTTCACTTCATCTCCTACCTTCACACTCCCTAGAAGGAGGAACCCTATCAAGCTCTCCACATGTCATCGCAAACCCAATTTACGGTATCGATCCGCAAGCAGAATCCGGTCATATAAAGTGCAGATAGAGCATGAAGGTCAGACCACTGAGCTAGAAGTGGAGCCTGACGAGACCATTCTAGCTAAGGCATTGGACTCTGGCCTGTCTGTGCCACATGACTGCAAGCTCGGCGTGTGCATGACCTGCCCCGCTCGGCTCTTGAGTGGCTCTGTTGATCAGAGTGAAGGTATGCTCAGTGATGATGTTGTAGAGCGCGGTTACGCATTGTTGTGTTCATCGTATCCGCGTGCAGATTGCCATATTAGAATCATTCCTGAGGATGAGCTGCTGTCTCTGCAACTAGCAACAGCTAATGACTAAAGATTTTAAGATTAGGTAGAGTGGAAACATGTTTTGTCTTGTAATTTGAATGGTCGAGCTTCTTTGGTTACGAATGAAGAAATGTGAGGATATTTTTACCTTTTATTCTGACACAATCCAGCCAAAGGACATCGATCAAACTGCAGATCCATATAATATGAAGGACAATTCAAAGCATTTATGCATTGAAAGTTCAATTTTTTCTTTGCAAAAACATTATTGTTATTATTTTTGTCAAATGATGATTGAGCCATACAATGGAGATTGGCTCTGCCACCTTGCCCTCCCCCCCCCCCCCCCCGCCCAAAAAAATAAAATAAAAAAAACCCTGTACGTGTGGGATTTAATCCCAAAACCTTCTAATAGCACCTGAAGGGAGTTTACCAACTGAACTTTGTCAATACTGGCAGTACAACATTATGTTGCATTGCAGGAGCCATGGGTAAACCAAAGTGATTCTGAGCATAATTTGCCGATGTTGATAAACAACGCAGCAGCCATTTTCTGGATAACCTCATTCAGAACAGTTTAACACAAAACCAAAGATGAACAATGTCTCCTTCGATCAATATTCAAGATTGAAGCTAGACAACTGCCAATCCTACAATTGACGTACAGCTTTCTTGGGTCTTCTCTGTTTGAGCTTCAGTTTCACATTCACACCATTGTCTATGATTGACTGAAGCACAATCTGTAACTTTCCTTCCAATTTATCCCCTTTCCTTGGTGTATAAATCACATCATGAATATCATCAGCCAAGGCTCGCTGAGCAAGAACTTGTCCCACAGCAGCACAAGCAGCTGAATCCTTAGTCGAGCCCAAATCAAATTTCATGTCCTTGGATATCGAGTGTGCCACAGCAACCACCTTGCTAGTCACCCGATGAACAATGCAAGCACGAACAGAACTTTTTGAAATATATATGTCCAAACAAAATGGTTCATGGTAAGGACCGGTAAGTTGGTTGAATGTAGGAGTCCTGATCTTCCCAAAATGAGATACGTCTGTCTGATCAACCAGAGACAAAGTATTAAGTTGTTTCTTCACCACTTCTTGAAATTTCTCATTTCTTGGTGGCAAGCTGCGAGTAGGTTTTTCTTTCTCCTTAGCTTTGTTTTTATTGCCATCATTCTTGTTTTTTGATGAGTTCTTCCTTCCGTGGAAATCAAAACTATACTCTTCATACTCTTTCGAACCTCTATCAAGTTTGTAGAATAGATTTCCTTTAACACGCATATCGTCAATCTCATCAAAATACGGATCACCATGTACTGTACATGGTGAATAACTGGCATTGTCAACAACAGCTTCAGAACAAGAAGAGCTCAACTCTGAAAATCCATTTGTTCCTTGCCAAGCCTGAGCTAAACTCGAGGAAACCCGCCAAGCATCCGAGTCAACTACTTTAATTTTGTAGCTATCCGAATGAGCTTGAATATCAGGAAACAGGGGAGACAGCTGAATGCCAGCAGAGAAGTTCCCAGAAGTGAACTTCTTGTTATCATTCAAGTGGGGTTGAGTTAACTCATTCTCAATGTCATTTTTGGTTGAGAAACTAGAGCCATACCTGCATACCCTTGAAAGGATATGTGAATTTTCCAATTGTTTGGAACTTATGCATCTTCTCAATAGCATAACTGTCATTGCCATTAATGTAATTATACCTGTATAGATAGGAATAGACGTCTAAGAGGCATTTCATCGAACATTTGGCGTATCAACAAAATCCTGGAACTGTCAAGAGAGTTTTCCTCGTTTCGAGATGTAAGAATATAAATCCTTGAAAATCTTCGCCGCCAATTCACAACCCAATTCTTAACATAAATAATGCTCTCCACCAACATCGGACATGGGACTCTCTTACTTGTCGAAATTCATGTGACTGTGGAAGCAGCGGCTCAGCGAGGCTTCAAGAATTGAAGATTGGATCCTAGCTTGCTAGTTCTAAGTTTTGAGGTTCTGTCCTACGCGCACACAAGGTCTTACGACACTAACCAGACAACCCTATCGTTTTCGGAGGTTTTTGGTGCCTTTGTTGGTTGGAAAACGGCGTCGTTTAGACCCTTAAGTCCGTTGGCATTGTGTAGCTTGCTCCACGTGGGATAGCTTTTTGCGTTTTTGAATTTTTGAAATAGCATTCTGCTCTTAGAGAGACGGTTTGTTGCTTGCTCATGAAATTCCACCTCTTCATCACATGCCTTTTCTTTTTTTGGGTTACACTGGAATTTGAACTTGAATCACCGGATTGGAGGAGGAGGAGGAGGAGGAGGAGGAGGAGGAGGAGGAGGGGTTGTCATCACTGGATGGTCCCTTGAAGACATCACATGCCTTCTTTTCATGCTTTCTCTCTCTCTCTCTCTCTCTCTTTCTTTGTTTCTCTCTTTCGTTCATTCTCTCTATTTCGACCCCAATGCCGTTGTGACCTTCTCCAACCCTCGGCGACTCTCTCAGCCATCGTTTAATGTGATCTGCTCGGAATCTCAACCATAACTTGATCGGTGGTGAGCTATCATTCGAAATTCGTTATATTCTACTTTGGTTTGTTGGTAGATGCTGATATTGATATTCTCCCAATCAAAGTTGAGTTTCAATCTCTAATCGTTGATTGTTGATCTTTGATCATCTTACAAAATTTTCAGCGTACTTAGTAGTCATTATTTTAGTTTTCATTAACAAAAAAGGAAATCAATAGTTGGTCAACTTGGTTCAACAAATTAGGGTTTAACATTTATTATAATTTTAGTTAAATCTGGATCTTGAAAACAAATGCTTATAGTGCACACTACTCACGATCTTATGTTTACCATGGATGCAAGTTTACATTTGTTACTATCATATTAGGTATGATGCACAACGTTAGTTGTCAATGATGGCTTATAAAATTCATGGACGTTTGGATAATTTTATCGTTAAGTCATTCAGTAATACGAAGGAATTGAAATTTTAATACACATTATCATTTAGTAGTGAATTTAAAAAAAAAAGTAGTGAATTGCTAATAAATTAATTTAATAAATTAATTAAATTCTTTAATCGATAAATTATATTTTAACTAGTGCAAAGTAAGAACCTAGGTTAAAGAGAAGCACTTTGATTTTGTTTGAAGGGGAAAGGAAGTGATTCTCTAAATCATGTTGGGAGTTATCATGTGTAAGTCAGAAAAGTACAACCTATTAAAATAGAAATTTGAATTTATTTTTATTTATTCCTCTCTCTCTCTCTCTCTCTCTCTCTCTCACAAAATGTTTCTCACTCCCTCTCTCTAAGATTCAGGCCACTCTTTTACACTTACCAGACTAAGTTAACAAAACTATAAGTTACAGTCTGATAAAACTTTAAATTAAGTTTTTGGAAACCCTAAAGGTGATTGATTTATGGAATATTGGATACAAGCTTTTAAGAACAAAGCTGATGTTTTGTTCATTGATCTAGAAAAGGGCTTTTCAGTCATAAAAATCAGAGAGAAGAAAGAAAGAGTCACAATCCCTAGTGGTCCTTGGGTTTTTGTAGACTAACACCTGTCAGTCATGGGATGGATCCATCCATGGATGGCTTCCTTCCCTCCTCTTCCAGTCTGGATCAGGCTGCCAGAGCTTCTTACAGAATTTTTCCATGAAAGGGATCCTTGAACTAGCGTTGCAACAAATTGGTGGGATCTTCAAGATGGACAACACAACCTGCATGGCTACAATGGTGAAGCATGGAAATTTGTCGACATCGACCGCTTGGCCAATTAGCCGATTTGCGGTCTGCCAATCTTACGTGCAGAGCTACATCACTTATGGGAAATTGGTGCATCGATTATATCAATGCCGGAGGTTAAAAAATGGAGTATGAAAGGTTGGCACACCTACACGACTATATCATGGAAATGGAAAGGTGAGAAGAACATAGGATGCTAATTTTAGCCCTTGGAAAGGGGCTGTGATAAGTTTCAAGACAGAGAGTAGGAAGCGCGAGTAGAGTACTACATCGTTATCACTGATCAGGCGGAGAAATGAACAGCCCAAAAAGTCTTTTTACCCTAACATTGATCCTAACCCTTTTGTTTTCAAATTTCACCGCCCTAGTTGAGAATATTTAAGAGGGCAAGGTGGCAAGATTTGATGGAAAGAGAAAATTGGAATGGGGAAAGAATAGGAATTGCAATTTCTGCGCTCTAGGACTCTTGAGATTTTTTTTTTGGGAGGGGGGGGATTCTATCAAAATGTTGGGATATTTTCTAAATCAAAGTTACCACATCCTTGGCCAAGAAAGGCTCTTTGTTTCTGTTTTTCCTTTTTATCGATAATAGGAAGCTGTTCTCACTCCCCCCCCCCCCCAAAAAAAGGGTATAGTAGGTGAATTTAAGGAACACGTGCAATATTTTCCAAGTACCAAGCATTATACGTGTAAAGATCGCGAAGATCGCGAAGGCCCACGCTAAAGAATCCAAGATCAAATTTACACTTACTTGGTGGAGGAGGTAAATCTCGCCTACCCTGCTTGCAGCACTGTATGGAAGGGCTGCTTGAAATGAAAAAAATTTAAAAAAAAAAAAAAATTGAGAATCATCCTCGACGTTAAGGTGAAAGGTAGAAACCACGACTTGACCAGACTTTTCATGGCTGATTGAGCTACCTGAGGCTCTTACTATATAATGTAAGATAAATATGCCTACATGCACAGGGAAAAGAACAGTGCAGGACACAAAAGTCAAAGAGCCAATTTAACAAGCAAAATACAATAATCAATTCCTGCAAAGCTATTATGGATTCAGGAGGATAATGAATTTCAGCTACCCCCTAAAGTTCAATCAGAATTAAAACAAGCACCAATTTTAAAGAGAAATATGCCTAAAAAGCTACGACTCTCACAAACTCTAATCATTCAATTAAACCTTGAAGCACCATATACCATACAAGTGAAAGGTGTTCTGAGACCAAGTGAACCTCTTACAACCTCAAAAGTTCTTGCAGGTTCAGTTCTAAAATAAATAAATAAATAAATAAGTCAGAGAATGTGGAATCAAAGTCATCAACAGCAGAAATATCAAATGAAAGATCAGTCCAGAAGCCACCCTAGGGCACCAGACAAAAGCATACGAACAAGCACCCAAATGCAAACCAGATACCAAAGTAATAATGGCATATTAAAACTTAAAAAGAACTAGGAGAGATGAACTAACAGAGGAAGTAGTAAACAGTAAAAGGCATTTTTCTACAATGAAGCCTATGAAACAGGGTTGCAGCATTAGTCCTCAACTTCGTCAATCTGCCTTCCTAGTTCCCTTGTTTTTCTGGTTTTTTTTTCTTCACAAACACCTAGTACTACAAGTTTCATCAACATTAGAAATACAAACTTCTCACCCTAGGGAAAAGCAAGAAGCAGAGTAAATGTCATGATTAACAACACACAGATATCGCTACCATTAAGCGGTTAGTGATTACAAACCATTAACAGAGCAAATGAGACTGGGGTCGGGTCATCATCATATCAGTGTTACCATCTTCGGATAGTCATGTCAATCAGTAGTAAGCTTGCTGATAAGCTGGAGCCAAACCATTGCCGTAGCCTCCATATGGGGAATATGTGATGGGAGCTCCTGGATATGAACCTGGAATAGGGGCCGCTTCTGGTGAGTAAGCAGCATAAGGATTTGTCGGTGGGCTTCTGCTGCCATACATGGTGGGCAGAACTGGGTAGGCTGGGACTGCTGCGGGGTATTGAGTGTGTGAAGGAGACCTGATGAAAGTGGGAGCAGGAGCTGCAGGGAAAGTTGATACATAGGCATTTGTGGAGCGACCAGCCTTGGCTGGGGGCATAGGACCACCATTGCTAGCTCGGGTACGTTTGTTTGCAGGGGCTGCTGTTGGCTTCTTTTTCTCACTCTTAACCTTCTCCAGCTGTTCCAGACGTTTCTTGAGGCTTTCTGGTGGGAACTCAGCCTCAAGTTTGTACTCCTCAATGCACTTAATGACAGCCCGTAGTGCTGACTGCTCTTTCCTTCCAGCCAGATGCTGCAAAATAAAAGGGAGTTACAATAACTGCCAAAAAGAAGATGTTCCATTTGCACAACTCCTCCTATGTTGCTATGTAACATGAGGCACTCTTTCCCCATCTAAAGGCACCAGTTCCAGTATACCTGGGTATGTGAAACTTGATAGCCAATATCTCACTAAAAGGCATTACTGATTGTATACCAGCCAGATTATAGACCTGATTAGGGGTTTTGACATTACATAGCATCTAACACAAACAAATAAGTGACCATGACAGAAGATGGCATGAGAAGATTGGTGACCAAGTTTGCTCCTAGATTGAAAACATCTGAACCTTATTAAGAAGTTCCATGAGTCCCATGAATAACGGTAGTCTAAATGGAAAACTATATTAAGGTTCAAGTTAACTATGAAAACAGCCATCCTAGGCATTATTTAAAGAGTCCAAAAAATAATTAAGTGAATAAACATCAATTTCTCCAGAAGGAGGCAGCCAGGACCAAACCTGGATCAGGTTACATGGGAAGCAAAATCCTCACCATCAAATCAAAGTAGAAAATGAAGATAAAGTTACCAAGATTGAAAATAAATGAGAGAAGTATATACCACAGATCGGCCAGATTTCTTCTTATCTTCAGTTACAGATGATGCAGAAGATGCAGCTTTCTTTGAATCCTTCAGAAAAGCTTTCAGTAGTGGGACAGGGGGGAATTTGTCTACAAGGCCAACTTCATAAGTGAAATGGACAGCATCAACATGTTGTCCTTTGTTGATCAACTCTTGAATCATGTCTGCAACAATATGAAAGCTTATTTTACATTTGCAGAGCACACTACATGAATTTAGGAAGCCGAACATGGTACTAAGTCTACCATATATATGTAGATCAGGTTACTGCAACAAAATGGAAGCCAAAAGAAAAAAGAAAACAGGAAATGAAAAACATTTGATACTTTCTTAGTTATGGTTTTTAAAGCCAAATGCATTCAAACTTTATAATGCAAAACCTTTGAAAGAATAGATTGGTTACCTAAATCTCCAAGCATTGCATTGACCAGATTAAGTGACAAAGGCACTAAAAGGGTCAAACATTGAAATTCCATCGCACTTAGCAACTTACAATATCAAACAAAATATTTTTAGCTAAGACCTAAGATACTCATTTCCCTTAACAAAGATCCCTTAAGACCAGAAGCCATAATAATCAATTACTAGCATCACCCCTGGCTCAACAATGCCAAGCAAGCAATTAATTTCTTTGGATCAGCCACCAGCCAGAGATAATTACACCTATCGCATACCTATCTTGACTTGAACAAAGACATGGATACAAATAGTTCTGAACTAAGAGTGTAAGGAGAAGCATCAATTCAGATTTATATAGAGGCACTACTGGACAAATCTTGCCAAAAATGCCAACACAGCTCCTGTTCGCTATGTGCTTTTATTTCTGTTAACCACAGCTATAACAGTCCAGTAGCTCTGCCGGTTAGAATGTTAATCTTATGAGCCAAAGGTCATGGTTTCAAGCCCCACCAGGACCATTTCTTTTCTCTTTATTTCTATAAAAAAAAAAGCTCTATCAAAAAAGAAAGAAATAAAAAAGAATACAGCACTTTTCCTCTCCCCATATTTTTGATCCTCAGAGGTCACGTTAGTAGCCTATAATGAGCATGCCATATAATTTAAGCAATGAAGCATCTACCCAGTAGGATATTCGTATAGAATAGCTTGATGCAAACAACACTTTTATCAGGGTAGAAGAATGTGTTCTCAAATAACTTTATGCAAACACTTTAGAAGAATGTGTTCTCAAATATCTCGGCAATGTGATTAGCAAAGAACTCATTTAATTTCCCCATGACCCTTAACACTATCCAACTGTGGCAACCTAACTCACTACACAGCTAAATTTACCACCCATTCTAACAATTCTCGTCTCAATTATACTCTAGCAAACCACACAGAGCAGACGTGAGGGTAAGGAAATGATCTTTCGGTTAATGCCATTTTCAAGCAAAAGTAAACTAGTTGAGAGGAACCACAAACAGAAGATCTCTTGGAAAATGCAAACAAGCTTAATTTCTGAAAGCCAGCAGCAAAATAGATGATACAGCTGAGATGAAAAAAGTTTCAAATAACTAGAAGAAGGAACATTTATGCCCAGAAATAAGGAGCTGAAGGGCAAACCAAACATCATTATTGTGTTACAGTCCTAGGTCTTCCACTTGATTAAACAATCTTTAAATTCATCTGCCGGTGATAAGACAAGTCTCATATTCACTTCTCAACATTCATTTATAAATGCAGAACTAACCAAAAACCATTTGAAGTAAACCCCCACTAGAAGACCTAAAACACAATTACAAACACCAAAAGTTACACTTTCTTCATTTCAGCCGTTCTTTTGGGGAAATTCTTCAAAAAATGGAACCAATTCAGCCACTTCCAAGATAATAAGTGCAAAAAATTTACTCTGACGTTGCTATTTGATCATACCACAAAAGTAGTAACAACTTTTATTGGATTAAACAAGCATGGAAATAGACACATACAAAAGAAACGAAAAAGAAAGGCAAAAATACCTCCCATATATCACCAACCCAAGAGAAACAGAAAGATTTACTGACACACCATTTGGAGGAATCCAACCTCTAAAATCAGCCATCAAAAACACCCAAATTTACTTTGTTTTAATCAGTCATATTTATATGTTGATTCTCCAAAATGGAAGCAATTCGGTCACTTGCAAGATGGTCAGTGCAGATATCACACTCTTTAAGTTATCATAAAGTCAAAATTTTAACTCACGAACAAGCAGGAACCAAAAGAACATATGGAAACAAGCAATAGTAATTACCATATCATCACCAAACACCAAGAAAAAACACCAAGCTTAAATTAAACACCATTTGTAGGCATCCCAACAAGAGGATAACCACTAAATCACAAAAAAAAAAAAAAAAAAAAACAAAGATCTCTTTTGCTTTCTTCATTTCAGCCATTGTTTTTGGGGAAATTGTTCAAAAATGGAAGCAATTCAATCACTTACAAAACTGCTAGAGAAAAAATTACTCTTATCAGAAGGCATGAAAATTTAACTCACAAACGAACATGGTAACAAAATAAGACAAAGAACCAACCAAATCTGTACCTTCCGAAACATCAGCCAACACAACAAAGACACCAAGCTTAAACACTAATTTGAGGAAACCCAACAACAAGACCACCTGTAAATCACACTATCAAAAACACCCACGTTCACTTTCTTTGTTTAAGCCATGATTCCATGGTGATTCTTCAAAAATGGAAGCGATTCGGTCTCAAAACTACCAAAAATTCATGAAATTTCAGCTCAAAAACAAACATTGAAACAATAGATGACAAAAGGTATACCTTCCATATCGTCACCCAAACCAAGAGAAACAGCCAACTTAGGCATTTGCTTCCTCCAAGCAGAACCCACCACCAATTTCCTGTACAACTCAATATCTTCTTTCTTCACAATCCCAAAAGTCACCAAATGCTGCAAAAACGTATGCACATCAGGAGTCTTCACATTCTCAATCCCACCCCTCAAATCCAAACTCCTCTTCCATGTCTCTGCAATCTCCTTCGCCCTTTCCTTCACTTTAGGCGTAACCAACAACCTTAATTTCCCCAAATTAGGGTCAACCATCACAGGAATCAAAGATTCCAACATTAAAACACAAGCCCATCCTAAATCATTCATTCTCTCGGTCTTTTCCTCTCTTTTATCCTCCGGAAAAACCTCGGATATTGCTTCAAGAACAAATCTCGCCGGATCGACACAATCGGCCAAAGCCCTCGGAATCTGAACCCTGAGAACCTCAATTTCCTTCTTTTTCCCAATCAAAAACCTCCAAAACCCTAGGGAATCCATCTTCACACAAAAAATTTTCAATTTCAAACACAGACCCTCAGAATCATCAACCTCTTCAACACACTCGATTTCTTCACTCTTCTCCAAAGCAATCAAAGCTGCTTCCTTGTTTTCCTCGACTTTGGAGAGGGTATTTTCGACAGTGTCGTCGATTGTGACCTCGCGTTTCTCGAGCAAGTCGAGAGATTTCTGGGTTTTCTCGTTTAAGGTCTGGAATTTCTGCTTTAGTTCTTCGGATTTGCGCTGGAGGTTTTGTTCGAGAGAAGTGAAGTGATCGGAGAGTTCTTTCCAAAGTAAGGTGCAGCTCGTCATTAACGAGGTTTGTTTTTGGAACTCGTCGAAGGATGCCGGAGTTATCTCGCCGGGAACGGCGATTGAACCCATGGTTGTTTTCTAGAACTCTCCAAACTGGAGAGAGAGAGAGAGAGAGAGAGAGAGAGAGAGAGAGAAACCCTAGAGTTTCTGATGAGAGAGAAAGTGAGGAGAGAGAAGGGAGAAGATAAAAGGTCGAATGACGGAAGTGGGACGGAGTGATGACGTGGAACTGCTACACGACGACACGCGTGTGAGGCGGCCATTGGGTTTGCACATTTGTGGAGATAGTCGCGAAAGGGCTTTAACTCGACTCCTTTGCTTAATAAATAAGTAAAATTCAAATTTTATTTTATATTTGCTTAATAAATAAGTTATTAATAAAATAATTTTAATATTTTACACAAAAAGGATTAGGAAATTCTAAAAATATATAGGAAATATTATGCATATTAATAAGTCGAAGAACAACTCTAAATTGTTTGAACCATTAAAGTTCAATTTCAGTTTAAATAAAAATTTCATCCATATGTAATATAAATATAAAATAAAATTTATTTTTAAAAATCAAATAAAAATTTTTGAAAATAATACAATAAAAATCAAATGAATCAAATTCTTTTGATATTTTTATTAAAAAATCAAAATATTTTAAATTTTAATCAATTTAGTATCTGATTTCTTTGATATTATTCAATTTTTGAGTATAATAATATAATTCTATTTTTTTAAATTAATTTAAGATGGCCATTGTTATTCAAAATTTTGATAATTCTATTATTCATTCCTCTCTTTCAATTTTGGAAGAAAATTTTATTTTCCCTAATTCCCTAAATTAGTAAAACACGGAAATTCATCGTAGACGTCTAAGGTCTAAGTGCGACGTCCTATGTTGTCATTTCAGAAAACAGCTAAAGTCGGCGAAGTTGGAAAAAAGAAAAAAATGGTTAGTGCGCACCAGATAAGCCAACCCTGTTCTAAAATGCGCGTATAGGTAAAGCTGAGAGGTGCGTAGGATTAGCGGGAACCAAAAAGGCTGCTTAGGCATATGACGTTGGATAAGGATGTGTTTGGCTTTTGCAGAAACCGAAGTTGGATCAGATAGAAAAAGTTGGAGAGAGAGAGAGAGAGAGAGAGAGAAAAAGCTGAGGAAAGTGGGGGAGGGATGAGGGAAGGGAGCGTGGCCCCAGTGGACTGACCACCACATGGGCTGGAGTCAGAAAAAGTAAAGGGAGACATATCATACGACCCAGCCCTCACCCTCACACCCTCACCTCACCCAGTGAGTGTGGTACAATTCAAACAATACAATACACAGTCGATGGTGGAGTGATGTTGATGATGCGATGGGCTCTCTCTCTCTCTCTCTCTCTCTCTCCCTCCCAGTGTGGCGGCATCTTGCGCATCGAAATTTTTGGAAGATGAAAAACAAAAACGAAGTACTTGTTTCCATCCAAGGCCTAAACAAAAGTCTTGAACTCACCTATGGAATTTGTTGCATATGCTTTGAATATCGAAAATTAAAAAAATATATAAATTTTTTATTTTTTATTTTTAAAAAAAAATTAAAATAAAAATATAAAAATAAATTTAATATTTATAATTTTAAAACTACCGATCGATCTGATATGATTGAAAAAATAAATTTTGAGAGTTTCTGAAATCCTCTTATTAATTACTTTGTCAAACATGAATACACTCTTTAAAACTCTCTATTTTCCTCCGTCTTCCACCAAAACCCTCCATTAAAACGAACAGTAAATTAAAAAAAACGAAATAAACAAATTCAAAAAGATTTTAAGAATATTATATTATATATTAAAATCAAATTGATTACCGATTATATAAGATATTATATTAAATGAAAACAATTAATTATTGTTTGTTAATGAATAATAAGCATTAAACCTTTTTTTTCTTTTTGAAATTTTTAGGGGCCTGGCGCTGCCTAACTTTGTTCTTGTTTTGGTTGAGTTTATGAGGAGTTATTGCTCATGTTTAATAAGGGATTGTCTTCCTAAGATGCTCTTGTGTTTCAATTTTGTCTCCTCAAAAGGCTTCATGAGCTATGCCCCCGCCCCCTTTTTTTTTTGCATTTTGCAACTTTTTGTTGTCCGATTTTTGATCCTGTTGCATCTTATGTTTAGTCACTTCATATGGTCCTCTTGTGGGGTCATTGAAAAAGGATTTTAGTTTAAAAAATAAAAAAAAACCAAAATTTTTTTAATTAAATTTATGATTTCAACTTTTAAGAAAGGAAAAATAAATATCACCTCCTCATAGATACCGAAAGTTTTAAAACAAATTTACAAATAATTTTTCACTTACAAGAATTTCCGAATTTAAATTAAGTTTTGTCTCTTTTGATGATCGGACATTTCAAGTCGAAAAAATATCATAAAATCGGATTACCCTTTATTATTCAAAATCCAAATATCATATTAAAATAATAATTAACAAATTCAAATCCTTTTTAATTTCATTTTTTGTTTCTCAAATATGAGAGAAAAAAAGAAAAAAAAAAACTCTCTTGTTTCCTCGCTCTCTCTCTTTTACGTAGAAGAGATGGCCGGCTTCTCCTCTGTTTTTTATTTTTTAAATTTACATCCATTCATTTCAAAAAAAAAAGAAGTGTCTTTTCTTTTAAAAATGAGTGAAAGGGGAGTTGAGGGATGATTATTACAAAATAATAATTTCCTTCCTTATTTTAAATTTAAACAAAAAAAAGGAAAAGGATCAGGTCTATTTACATGATATACCATCCATTTTTTTAATTGATCCGATAATTAATTCGATTTAAATTAATAATAATTAATTAATCGGTTATTAAATACTGATTAAAAAATTTAGAAAGGGATTTTTCTTAAGTTAAACTATGAAATTTTAAGGACATGTTTCGCTTGATTAAAGGGTATTTGGGTTGATAATTAAAAAAGCTAAAAGAAAATAAAAATTGATAAAGATATTATTTTGATAAATGACAAATTCAAGTTGGGGCGTCTCATCATAGCACTAGCTTAGGTTTAGGGTAAGTCAAATCAAAATTAATTATGCAAGACCTGCGGCTCATTAAGGTTTTTAAATTTTTGTACGCTGTCGATCCGATATCTAAGATTTCACTGACTAATCTGAATCAACTACACGAACGTTATCGATGGCCATTAATGTTTTTGGGGGTGCTATCCTCTTTGCATTTCATTAGCAAACAGGTTCGTGTTCAAGCGAAGACAAAACCATTCGATCAAGTCATTAATGAGAAACTTGTAGCCTAGCTTGGTCCCAAACCAATGCATCAATACAATTGGGTCAAGAAATTTTCATTCCACATCAGGAAGAGATAATGTTATCTATCATTCGTGACAAGAGTCAATGCCTTACTTGATTACCTAAAGAAATTAAATTGGCTGGTTCTATTATTCACTAATAATACAGGATAGCCTTCAAGCTAGAGAGACAACTTTGATTTTTCTTTTTTATGATAAGAATTTAAATTTAAGTCATCCGATAAATATGGGAAAATGACTAATTTTTTTAATATATTTTTAATTAATTCATATAAAAATATATTTTTCAAATTTTATTAAAATATGTCCTGACTCTATTTTGTGACCCTATAATATATTCAACAATAAATTAAAAAGAAAAATTAGTTTATCAACGTTATACGAATGTAATGATCAAACACTCAATTTTTTTATTCAAGAGTTCAAATCTTGAAAACGAAAAAAAACAACCTCTAAATAGATCCAAAATGTTCGAACTAAATTAATCGGATAATTCAGATACCGATTAATCAAACATATTAAAAAAAAAAAATGATTGCTACAAGTTGGATGCGAAAGGGAACCATCTAAATTATTGGCGTAAACTATAGCCAACACGCCCTAGGTGGCACGGCCCTAAATGTGCTTGTACTTATTAAATGAACTGATAATTATTCTCCACCACCATGCAATCTCCGACCAATGGAATTTAATTAATTGAAAGAGTTAACACAGACCTTTCTAGCTCTTAACGACTCAGGTTACGAGTTGCTCACCAATAGATCGGTTCATTTGGTAGCCTTGCATTCGATCCTCTATATATATATATATATATATATATATATATATAAAGAAATGATATCAATAGAGTTATAAATTATTAAAATCTTACATTCATTCGATCCTTTCGAGATGTATTCAATGGCTAAACAAACCACATACTTCAAAGTAACCATCAATGGTGTAATGTAATAAGCAATTGTGACTACTAAAATCTTTTATTTTTTTAAGAAATTATTATTAGTCATTAACTAATAAATTTTTAATATGAAAAAGCAACTTCTAGTAAATGTTTATATTCAAACTCCACGTACGTACGAAATTAATGTATATAGTTTGTCGATCAAAGCACGATTAGTCTGTATATGACAGGCAGTGAATGGTCTATAGTGCTCTGCCTTTCTTTTTCACACAAGATGAGTCATTCCTGACACATCCCTTGTGAGTGCGAACCAACGAGATGATGTTCCCCAACACAGATTCAGCAAATTCGGAGATTTTCTATGGTCTGTACGTGGATGCTTAGCACAGAGCAAGCCCTCGGTACGAAGCATTAACACCAGAAGCACAGGGCCAAAAATAAAAATCATGACACAAAATGTGACACAAACGTACCACCTAGAACAAGAGAGATGTCACGACACACACCAGAAAAGGTCCTCTTTCTCCGGCCTCAAAGGAAAACTCATTTTGATCCCAAACATTTTCACCAAAAAATATAAAGATAGTCCAAAACAAGGCACCTTTTAATCAAAAAACTTTGGTATTACCAAAGCCCCCGGTTTTGCACCAGAAAGTACCGGCGCCATCGCAGCACCACAGCTCAACCCATAATTTTCTTTTATTCTATCTTTCATACTTTTCTAGTAAAAAGGGAGGCGAAGGGCAATTAGGGTTGCTATCCCCTCTGAGCGTTCTTTTAAGGATCTACCCTCTTTTTTTTTTTTTTTTTTTTTTTTTTTTTTTTTTTATCTACCGATATCTAAACTACTCCGACTAATCTCACTATGGGACCTCTTATGGGATTAACTCTCCCAATTCTTGTCTTTCTATTTCAAAGCTCGAGATATTAGCTAAACGAAACTGACACCCTACCATAACACCATACCATTACATCCATGTTAGATCGATGAGAATCTCCTCTCATGGTAAAATGTTAGTTGAGCCGTAGCAACTCTCTTCCGGGCAACGCACGTCACGCACAACCCCGTCAAGATGCTAAGAAGCTATAAAATACGCTCCGGAACTCAAAAATAATAAAAATGGATTTATAACAACATGTAAATCCATTTGTCGGCTCTCTCCCCACTTTCTCTACCTTCCTGTTCAAAAAGGGAGTTCTTGCTAACATGGTAAACTGATACAGTATAAAAGTGAAATGCTTTAAAAATGTCCCCTCAGCTTACAACAAGAAGGAAACATGAGGAAAAAACAGAAACAAAGGTTAGAACAACAGAAACAAAACAACCGCTGAAAATGATGAGCATGTGAAGATATCTGTAAAACAAAGATGCAAGACTTTAACGCTTTAACTTTACAAGCACATACAACCCTCTTTCAAACGCAGGGATGCCCTAATTTGGGACTTTTTTTGAGTACTGCCGCAAACATAGAACAATTTCAAAATCCCATATCCCCAGTTTACGGTTATGCTAGATACGAACATCAAAGAAACTTCTTATGCATGTTGAGCATCTTATGTAAAGCCATACATTAGCGACCGAGTTTCCTATCCTTCAGACAGTAAGTGTAATACAACAGCAAACTTCTAACATTGTCCTTTGGTACCACGACTGCACCACCTCAAAGATATTTTCAGCAAATAAGACCAGAAAGGGAGACCCTAATAAAATATCTCCAGACCACTCTCTCCCCCTAGGTTTACCACTTCTAGTGCCTGTATTGTGTGGTCAACTCTACATATGCCATCACCACAACCACTGATCAATGCCAAGGAAGCTGTATCCTCACTGTGACTGGCCACCACCACTTCCATCTTACACCGACTCCCATATCCACCTTGAATCACAGTCAAATCTGCATAAAAAGAGATAACAAAATACCTTACTCTACTAGATTTCTTCTGCTCCGCTATAATTATCACCTAAAATTTGCAAATTTAACAAAGGAATCATGTCATCAATGACATTCATAGTCTACATGCCGCAAGTCAGAGTTGGTGATATCCAAGGAAGGGCAATTTTCAATCTTGGCTTTGCCAGCAAAACATTAGATAATCCTACAGCAAACCAATAAATGCTGCAGCAAAGGGGGGATGCATACTTGGGAGTACCAACACAACTATGCCTTCAGTTAGTTGGAGCACAGAAGGGCCATAGTTTAAATAACACACTGAAAATGTGGAAGAAAACTACGAAAGTAGACTGGAAGCAACGGATTCCCAACTCAGAGATTAAGAGGGAAGCCAGGAAAAAAGAACAATATCATATTTCTTAGAAATTTCCTCGCATAAAACAAGCGTCATACTACAGGATTCAAGGGGCTCATCCACTCCTTTAAGTCCCCAGTATAAGGCATTCATTCAAAAGTGAACATTCAGCACATTTTCCTCACAAAAAGATGATCATCAAAATAAATCATAAGACAGAAAATGTAGAATGCCCTACCAGTTTCTTGCTCTGCATTTACTTCGTTGATTTGTATTCTCTTCTGCTCTCAATCACTGCCCTTTTCCGCGTGTCGAAATCAACAATATCTAGATCAGCAGCAGTTCCAAGATATCCATAAAGAACCCTATTCTTCTCTCCTGTCTTCTCATCAAGTTTCACAAGAAGAGGGTTTTTCTCATCATCCTTGCTAGATACCAATGGCTGTACATGGAACCAAGCTCTACGCCCATGGTTCTCCTTCTCAAAGTATTCAGCCAGCCGTACAGCCTCTCTCAGGCCAGAATGATCGTTAGGAAACTTAACGAGTGTAATGCCTAAATGGCCATCTCTGCCATACACAGACTTTGACTTTCCAGCAGAAAATCCAAGATCTGAATGACAAACATATAGAAACAAAGACACGGTTTAAATAAACTCCACCGTTCTAGAAACAAAGATCCAAAGATAAGGGTTGATATCTCCATGCTTGAGAAGTGACTGCAAGAAATGGTAATATAATTTCAGGGCACAAAGATTCTCAAAGTCAAAACTCAAACAATAGATTAAGCGGAGCCCTTAGGGTTGCTAATATATGATTTAGTATTTAGTGTCTAATCACGCCCAAACTGGAGGCCAACTTAGAAGCCCACCAGCATGAGGCACCCCAAAATTTTGAAGAGGAGGTTGCAAGTCACTCTTAAAGCTATCTTGGAATAGCTTACCAATTATGTCATAAACGATCACATACAATCACAAGAAAAACAATAAATACCAGGGCAGCAGCCATGTCCATAAACATCCAATAGAAGACTATCTGAAGCCAAATAACCAACACACTGCAAGCATCAGCAAAGAGGCATATTCAAAAAGCTATAGTGAGATGCAATGAACCACACAATAAAATCTTCAGTTCACAAAACATAGATGGGCAACTAGAGGGGCCACAATGAATGGAAACAAGGAACGATCTAGAGAATAAAAAAGAGGGTATAAAAAGGGGATAAGAGCTCGGAACAATTTGATTCTACCATTAAATGAACAAAAGAATGGATATTTCGATCACCCCAAAACTGATCGAGCAAGGTTCTCAGACTGAAGAAAATATACAAGGCTAAATGTAAGTTTGCTTGTATGGGAAGTAATCCTGTCAAATGAGGAATGGATCATAATAATTATTTCTGTACTAGTGTAATGTATTAGTTAACAAGGCCAGAATCATAAGCAACAACAAAAGTTAAGAAAATTAACTTCAATTAGTAGCAAATCATTTCCATAGTTTAGTTGGAGTTTATTGAAGGGAAAGGAAGGGAGCAGGTATGTGCACCATTCTCTGTCTGTAACACCTTCTTCCCAAATCACTCCAGCCAAACTTAACAACCAACGGCATGGCCAACTATTGGGTGCAGATAAAAGATACACAAATTAACCCGCTGCAGTTAGAAGCAAAATAATAATAAGAACATAGTAAACTAGATCTTAACAGATTAACAACCCTCAGATCTTGCATGACATAATCAACTCCTGCACTAGCATATGAGACTAAGTGCACACTTTCAAGGCCATTTAGAACCAAAACAAAAAGGAAAGGCCCACGTGAATACAAATGATAGAAAAATCAGATACATGCATGTGGAAACGGGTAGAGGAATGGGAACAGTTCAACTAAAATCCCTTCAACACCAAACAACTAAAAGGACAATGTGATTTATTCATGACCCAAATTACTATGATTGGTCTATACAACTATGCTATTTATTCCATCTACTTCTCGAAATCAAAGCAGGTGCCTTTTAAGATGTCAAAGCACAAACATAATTGGAATAGAAATTTCAAAAAACTCTATGTTTGTCCCCCTCTAAAGCTTAAAAACACATTAAATTCTATGGCAAGTTACTTTCAAAATGTTGATTACCAAGCTCACTGGACAATAATCAGGTAAAGAGAATGAAATGTAACCACCCACCTGCATCAGTGGCAAAAACCTAAATGAAGCAGAGGCTTCATCAGGCCAAGATCAAGTGGTTGGAATAAAGATTATTCATGACCAAGTCATTTATTGATTCTACTCTCTTATACAAAAATCAATAAAAGC
Source organism: Dillenia suffruticosa (assembly GCA_033439265.1). Taxonomy (NCBI): domain Eukaryota; kingdom Viridiplantae; phylum Streptophyta; class Magnoliopsida; order Dilleniales; family Dilleniaceae; genus Dillenia; species Dillenia suffruticosa. The sequence goes on from JAVTVX010000001.1 coordinate 18,791,373, forward strand.
AGAAAGAAACTTTGAAAAGAAGCATAGGGAGTGGGAAAGCTAGAGCCTGTAAGATCCATAGTAGTTAAAAGCGTGCTGAAGTGCACTTAAGAGCAGCTAAGCGTAGGTGTTGGGCTTTTTTCGAGTGATGTGCAGCGCATATGAAGAAGTGCAATTGAAGCGCGTTGAAGCGATAAAAAGCACACAAAGCGCAAAGTGAGCAAAAGCGACGCTTTATCATCAGTCTCCTTCTGCTCCTTCTGTTCGCTTCCTCTCCTCTGTTCTTCCCTTTCTGCTTTGCTTTTTTTTTTTTCCTGCACATCTTTCTCTCCTCTTCCTCCTGTCTTCATCTTCAGTCCACTTCCTGTCTGCCTGAATGTGTTGTTGTGCTGCTGAAGATGAAAGTTATTTTCGTTTGTGTTGTTCTAGAGGAAGAAGAAGATAATTAATAATTAAGAGTTCATCATCTTTTATTGTCTTTTCTTTCTTCTTTTTTTTTTCATTTTATTTTATCTTGTACCTGTTGCTCTACAACTCTTAAATGAACTTATTTGGTGGATTTGCCCTTTGTTGTTATTAAAAGCTTTGATTCTAATGTATGTTTTAATGTTATAACATATTAATATATGATTATTGTATATAAATATATATTTTAGTTTTGTACCTTAACTGCACTATATGAAAAAGCCCACGTTTTGCTTTGCACTTTGCACTTAAGCCCTAGGAGGGTCTGTTGCTCTTTTGCACTTTTTGCTTTTAACTACTATGGTAAGATCAGCATATTAGCATGTATGCTCGAAATTTTATGAATGATGGTACTTGACAAAGATACCAATCTTAAGCATTATCATGACATAAAGCCAATATAAAAAATGCTACAAACATCAAAAGCAATTTGAAATGGGATATCCATATTTAGGTTACAGATAATATACTTCTAAAACTGACTACCAACTCATTCACGATAAAGAATCCATTCTAAGCGCCAAGCACTAGCAGAGAAACATACATAACATGACATCGAGTTTGGGAATTCAGCACTTCATGCATAAAATTATCAGACTGAACAGAAAATGTGAATATTTTATTCAGAAGTAGTGTAGTTCTGATTAACATGGGCCTATCTTCCAGTTCTAAGCCAATACAAAGCAATGCATTTCAAATTAGAAAATGATGAGGCAGGGTTTGGACCTTTTGCCTTCTGTTTCCCTTAACTTTGCTAAATGCATCTATTTCATACAGGAGGAGAGTCACTATCCTTATTCCAAGAAGAAATAGAGAAAACGAGGGAGAAAGAAAAAAGGAGGAGAAAAAAAAAAGAAACAAAGAAAGTATAAAGTGAAGTCTCAAAAGCAGAAAGAACAAAAGAAATAGAACATAGCGTACAAAACAGAGGAGACATTAGTCCACAAATCAGTGGATCATGATAACAGAAATAATGATGACAATGACAGGAAAAAACTGGACAAATATCTTTATTGCAAAAGCATCCTTAAAAAAAAGGAAAACTTCCTGAACAAATTTATAGAATAATATTAACAAGGTAGTTTGAGATCAAATCAATTACTGTGCAGCTAAGGAGTCTGAAAGCGTGCCAATTATCATATATAAGCGTCGGCGCAATAGCGAGCAATTTGGAAGACAACAATATAGTTGAGACACCTAGAATTTCAATTTTGCATACTATAGTAAACGCAGGAGCTGGGTTCTTTATATTTCTGATTCAATCATCTGCATGAGGAACCCAGTGAAAAATAATTGATACTCCCATGAGAAATCAGGATAATAATGCTACTCAGAATGTTTCTGGAAAAAAGCTTGTTACTCCCTCCATGCAAATTAGAAAATCTTATCCAAACTGGATCCATCACCATGAGGAATCCACATATTTAGATGCACCTATAAAAAAGCTTAGCAAAACAACACCCCCACCCAAACATATTATTGTCGTTCCTATTTTTTACTTCTATGTGGCCTGGGGAGAGCACATATTACCCCGATATGTACATTAACCATTAAGATTAGGAAACAGAGAGAAAAATACATGCAACTACTCAGGGGTACCACTTAAAGAACCCTTCAGTTACCAAGCAACCACAAGTTTATCAGGTGAGAATGGCAGTACCTACCCAATGCGGGAATAGGTACCTTGATGGACAAAATACACATAAATAAAGTTAACCAGGTGAAGATCCATGAAGCATGAGAAGAGTACTCCAAAACATGGGTCTAACAACCAAATAAAAACAGGCAAAGGAAGTGATTTGATGTTTCCTTAAAATAAAATAAAAAAAAGCCAGTGTAAGATTTCTTATTACTATGGAATGGTTTTAGACCAACATAGCATGCATTATGCTAATGATAAAATGGCCTAAACTCCCCTGGAAAGAACAATCCCAATGTAATACCATAAAAGCCAAAGAAAATGAAGGGTTGGGCAATACCTCTTAGCTTACTATCCATTAATCTGTTTCCCAATCCCTCCATGCGACCATCTTTACCCTTCCCTGTATTTGTGTTATGAATGATCACTATAGGAGGCCATATGACAAGATCTTCCTGGTTTGCTGCTGCTTCATCAGCAGATAAAAACTGGTATACCTTTGTAGCGTCAGGAGGCTTCAAGTAGTTCCATCCCATTAAAACGCAGAGAGCTTTGTGCAAGCCCAGGTGATCCACACGTGATTCGGCAGTATCTGAGTAGTAAGCATGCATTACAAGTGCATGCATATCCGGAAAACCCTTAGATGACCTGTAATTTTGTATACCAATGGTTTTGAACAATCAACAAGTGTGCCATCCCTCAATGTTGATTAATTTTAACAAACAGGATACTTGAAACAACTATTGTAGAGGGTACCAGTTTCACAAAGCAGAACAAAGTTACACAAAACAAACATAGCCAAGGTTCCACAAGCTACTTTCGCAACAAGTTTGCATCCCAAGTATCAAATACAATACTAAATAAGCCAAGAAGTACAGAGCCATAGCAGAAGCTTTACACTCTCACTTGCAGGTTTCATGTTTTGCACTCATAGCTTGGAAACAAGCTAGATCTATTGAATAGTTACACTGACGGCCAAAGCAAACAACAATATACTGTTGATAACAGTTTATTCTTCAAGTGTAAGAGACATGTATAGAGATAACAAATATAATTGTTACAACTCACAAATACCAATTCAAAGAAGAAAATGTCATATAAAAAATAATTACTATGTGGAACTAATTATCCCAAACTATGACGTACACGATTTTAGACGTATACAGAGATCTGCCTATTTCTACAACAAACAACAAGCTAAACTTTAATCCCAAATTTTGGATAGTTGTTTGAGAAATCAATATAAGAGAGAAGGAAAAAAAAAAAAGAATAACATAAAATTAAAGTTTGAAAGCAAAAATAAAGAAGATAGAACTAAAAAAATAAAAAAATAATAATGAAAAAAAGAAATAAGAATAAACTATTTGTAAAAACTTAAAATAATAATAATAATAATAATTCAATTAGTTCGAATTCTCATACGCCACTCATTTCCATCTAAAATCATCTCTTCAACAGAACTCTTAACACTCATTATCCTTACGGATAACTTACGTCCAAATTTTCAACGGTTTACCATAACATTTCATTAAATCTCATGTATTTAAGGTCTCGCTCCTCCTAATTGGTGCATCTTTGACTCTTCGTTGCACATTTCCAAACCATCTTAGGTGATACTCCCTCATCTTATTCATAATTGAATTCATTCCCAAATTAGTACATCTCTTCATTTCAAATCATATTTTTTTCTAATTTTATTACACATCCTTCTGAGCATCCTCTCCAACATTCGGTACCATACAATAATGCAGATCTTATTGTGGCTCTATAAAACTTCACCATCAATTGCAATGATATCGTGCGAATGCAAAAAATTTAATATGCACTTCTCCATTTTATTAAACCCGTTTGAATCCTACGATTCACATCCCTATGATAGATGTAAGATATCTAAAATATTCACTCTTTGGTACGTCATGTCTCCTTAACTTAATTGTTTTTTCATTATTCTGATAATTGTCACCAAATGTATATCTCATATACTCAGTTTTTGAACGACTCAATCTAAATCCTCTGAATTCTAGTGTGTCATTCTATGACTCTAATTTAGCACTTATACTTTCCCTAATTTCATTGACCAGCACTATATTATCTGCAAAAAGAATATACCATGGTACTTCATTTTTTATGCAATTCGCTATTTCATACATCGGTATTAAAAAATGAGGAAACTTAATGCCAAATATTAGTAAACCCCAATATTAACCGGGAAGCTATCACTTAAACCCCCACAACTTCTTATATCGGTAACAGCTCTCTTATACATTTATTTGACAAGATCAATGTGTCTCAATGAGATCTCCTTCATCAACGCCCACCACCCTTCTTCATCAACGCCCACCACTCTGGGAACCCTATCATATACTCTTTCTAAATCAATGAATACCATATGATGTCAAGGGGGATTCTGGCTGACGTCAAGGGGAGAAAAGGTTAAGGAGTTCTGGCTGAAGATAGAGTTAGTGGCAGTCATCTTCCACCTTGGCCATGGTCAAGATAGTTTTCAAGGAAACCCAAAATAGCAACTCAATCACCGAGATAGGAAGCTCTGCTCATTATTCAACTCCAACAATCAAGTCAAACCACTATAGCAAGATTACTCACACTAAGGCGGGTAAATGAAACATCGACATCTAAAATAAGCTATATTCCTTGCTAAGGAACACCTCTTTTCTCGATACATAGTTCGCAAGGTGGAACCTCCCAATTGAAAGCACTAGCTCCCTACACAAAGTATTCTAATATATATAAAAAGACATCAAACAAGTTGTTGAAAAAGCTTATGTCTTAAAGCTCACCCTCGTGTGCACTACTAAATGGGGTTACAAGGGCAAGGAAAATTTAATATTTAGATATTTCCTGCACAGCACCGATTGCTTGATGATTTAGAATGGTATGCTTACAATTTTATATTTTTAACAAGAAGATCCATTGCATAATCACAACTCAGTTGGCCTCAAAACATACGGGGTAAATCCACATCTCTTACACAAATGAGCACAATATAACAAGCTCACACTAGGACCACATATTCTTTGTTAAGGCAAACCCAAATTCTTCCCAAATACCACCTAAAAGTTAGTAGCTGATCCACTAGGTTTGTGAGTGGATTAGGAACAAGGAGTGCTTGACAATGTACTATTCAATAGATGCTGTGCAACTACCTTTAGTTAATTACTGTTGATCTCCACCCACCAATTGCTTCTTGTTCCATTCTAGGACACTAGTATACACTGCAGACACAATAAAACTCAGCTGGTTGCATCTAAAGCACTTCAGAGGTAAGTAAAAACATCCTACAATACAATTAGTGATAAATAGTCCACATCACCGTCCTCAAACATTGCAGGTCCAATCTTCCTCATATCCAATGTTGTTCTTGAAAGTCTCTCTCAAGTAAAGTATGCTTGGCCATACTACAATCATGATTGTATATGACAACAAATTAAAAAAAAAAAATACTTGTGAAATTAAAGGTGCCTGAAAAGCCCCCTTTCAGGGAATTTACTTCAAATTAATCAATTGGTTTACGGCATTCACCACTTGAATTACACACAGAAACATGCAGCAAACAGACATAAATATGCAGTAGTCAGCATCTCTCAACAGCCTCACCACTCCAAGTATTGGTCTAAAAGCTGAAGTACATAAGAGATGCAGAAAAAGATTAGTGCCCTCGTATTCCTTAAGATCACCAAAGAAAACCTCTGGGCAGAGTACAACTTTATTCTCATCTTTGCCGACAACTGTCAGGGAAGGGAAACATTTCCAAAGAAGAGAAAACTGAAGGACAAATCCTATGTAAAGAAACAGTCAAGCAAGACCTAAGAAGGAATTTAAACCAACATATTACTGATGCTACCTTAAACTCCCAAGAATTTTCTACATTCCATATTTCAAAAACATCATATGAGCTAAGCCAAGTTCAAAGTTGCAGCAGAAAAAAAATTGCAAGACTTAAGAAGAAAGAAACCCAATCAACATAGTGGTGCTAGCTTAAATTGCCCATAATTTTCTAAACATCACATTTCAGAAAACATCATATGAGGTGTTCATTATTAAAAACAATTTCAAAGTTGCAGCAGCAAAAGATTGGCAAGTGGAAAACAAAACTAAGGAGACTGCGAGTGTAGTAGGACCATGTGTCAACAGATCACCCAAAGATGATCATCACATAACTATTGAGCACGAAAAAAATCAGATGGTTCTATTTCCATATCTTGCTGACTTGCTCCTGTGAAACCAATGTCCAAAAGAATGAATTAAAAAAAAAAAAATCATTCATTCACAACCATTGATGAAAGATTCCTTAAAAATTCAAGGATTAAGAATCCTTCTAAGAAATCAAAAGGAAGATAACAGCTGACTCCTAAACCAAGATTCTACAAAAATAAATAAATAAATAATCAAAATGCAGAAGCAGAAATTCTACAGGGTTTAATTGATTTTGCACCTGATTTCTAGGTTAACAAAAAACAAAATCAAAAGCAACAAAAACAAAAACAAAATCTTTATAGTGATTCATCTAAAAAGGAACTTGTTAACAAACCACCAGGAAGGGGGGAAAAGGATAATGAATGAATCCCTATCCTAATAACCTCACGGCCATCTCTAGTAAATTACTATATATGGACGTCAACTTCCCTTGATAACGATGTTCATTTGCTGCAGAAAAAGATATCATTATTTAAATTAAGAAAGGATGAATATTGAACCGATCATTTAAAGAAACAATAATGGGGGCAAAAAACAGCCATACAGGTATTTTTACAAGAAATTACCTTGCATTTTGCTTATGAGTCACAAATAAAGGACTCACCCCGTGCACAAAGTGCTCCCCAGTTTAATGCAGGGGTAGGGGGAGGGTTGTCGTATATGTACGCAACCTTCCCCTTACATTTTTGCAAAGAAACTGTTTCCACGCCTCAAGCCCGTGACCTCGAGATCACCAAAGGAGCAACTCAACCGTTACACCAAGGCTCGCCCTCACTTATGAGTCACAAATGATCCACAAAAAGCATAGAAACATAGATCAAAGTCAAAGTACTAAGAAACTGAGATAAGTTTTCATAAAAGAGGCCTGAGCAGAAAATTCAGCGTCCAAAATAAATGACAAGAAAAAGACTAGAAGTGGTCACCAAGGAGGGCTTCCAGGGATTAACATCTAGCATGCCTGACATTTCCACATGGTGGCCATCTCAGCTGTCACTTTAGGCAAAAACATATTTCTTCTAATTATCTCTGCCAGAATTTTCCAAGCACCTCCCATCTATTCATTTATTCAAAGGTCTTCTTCCCACAATAATCAACTATCTTAATCTATTTTCTCTCATTTCATCTCAGGAATTAAAACCAACCTCTACCTTATCAGAAAGTAATAATACTATAACTTCCCAGATACGCCATCTCCAATTCCATCTTTTCTCAATTGAAAACCTATCCGGCAACATTCTCATTTTTGCAACACCAACTTTTTGTGTATGTTGTTTCCTAAAAGTCCAAAACTCCATGTATGAAGCACTACAAGTTACGATTCCACAAAGTTATACTTTTGGTTTAGAAGTACACAGCTATGATATACAGAAACTTCTTAACACTAACATTTCCCATTTCCAAAACATTTCTCGTTTCCGAAATGTTAAATATATTAAAATTTATACAAAAATTCTTATATTTTTTATATTTATACATTTTTTCATATTTAATGAATTATTTATTTATTTAATTATAATTATAATTTATACGTTATTTCTCTTATAATTAAAAATTACATATTTGATCATTTTAGATTTTTATTATAAAATATGTCTATTATATTATTTTCATAAAATAATTAATATTTACATAAAAATTCTAAATATTTTTATATTTACGTGTTTACCCACGTTTTCGTTTCTTATATTTTTACAAAATGTTATTTCTCTGTATCGTTTCGTATCTGTTTCCGTGAAACCCAGGTACACAAGGTACACAACACTCCTTATCTTCATTCATCCTTCCCTTATGATCTACATTCAACCTCCATCCTTTTGAATAATGCATTATAAAAATGGAAACTCAGATAATCAATTTTCACTGCCCCTTGTTAGTCTTACCAGCAGTAATATAATTTCCCTTGTTATCATTTTCTCTTATTGCGATGACTATTGCTCCATCATGACAATCAGGAAGAAGAAACTCATGAAGAACCCTTTTTCTATAGACGAACTGCATTAGAAAAAATGTACAAGTCCCTACACCCTAAGAAGTCCTCAAAGCAAGACAAACAAGGGGCAAAACCAGAAACTAGTTAAGGACTATCTTCCAATCCCTCTTCAACTCTAAGCTATAATCTCTAAAGGCAATTAAACCATGAGTCCAAAGAGAAACACAAAAAGCAATATTGTCCCAAAGGAAAGGACCAATACAATGATTTCAAAAAAAAAAACTAGCATTCCGCTCACTCCAGATCCCAAAAGTAGCCACAAGAACACATGTCCAAAAGAAAGAAACATCTTTCTGCTATCTAAAAACTTAACTTTGTCAGCAATAAATAAAGGAGGCTTCAAGGACAAGCCCATATATTATGATGCCAAAGCAAGGAGACAACTCCATATTTTATACACAATAAGACAATAAAATCCATGAAAAACAGGTGGTCTCTAGTTTTAAAATCCTTAAACACATGACACAAACATTAACAGAGATAACGATAAGGTCCCCTTTTCTGTATCATATAAATTGATCTTGCACAGTAAAAACCTATGTTTTGCAAGAACCTTTGCTTTCTAAATGAATTTAGTTAGGGGAAAACAAGGGTTTGAAGAAAGATGTTCAAGAGAAAGTACCAAAAGCATTGAGATCCCAATTCTGGTATTAGGGGCACTGGGGGAAGGTTCTTCCCATAAAGCCAGGAAATTTGGGAGGAACACTCCATAGCTTCCCTATAATCGAGATTTTTTTTAAAATGTAACTTCCAAAAAAAAAATGTATGTGAAATCTTTGATAAGAGCCAAATAAAGCATGGATAGCTGGTAGAGTTGAAGAAAAGCAGAAAAAGAGAGAACCCTCTCAAAAGAGAAAATGAAAACCATTTCCAACTTTAAACAATATTAGAGAAAGAAATATATGATGTAACCAAAAGATGAACTTCAAAGGGCTAGCATCAGATCCATTTTGCTAGAGACTTGCTCTTGATGACCTAATGACACAAAAATTTTGGGTTCTAAGTGTAATCTCCATTGCCATTGCTTACGCATGGAAATGTTTTTGGACACAAGTTGTCTATGCCAAAATCGCCCTCAAACATACGTTTAGAAACTTTCTCCTAACTCACCAAGTGATCCTTTTTAAGCCAACCTTTTCCCAATCATAATAAGTCTTTTATCAGCTTCTCACTCTTCTCAGCCACCATGACAAGAACCTTCAAAAAGGATAGAAAATAGAGGGGAATGCTCAGAGAGAGACGTAAGGATCAAGGAAAAAACTTGTCACATCACTTCTCCAACTCCATCATATGTTAGAGATCACTAAACACAATATGTAAGTATTTTTTTCTTATTTCATTTTTAAATGGAAAGAAAGGAGGATTACAAATCATAACATGCAACAATATGCAAAATCCTGGGTTTGTTAACTATTTTACTCCTTATAACATAATTATTTTAAGAGACAAGTTTTAGGCACAACATAATTTGCGTGGAGAACTAGATATCCTTCTGATAAAGCAACAAAAAACTAAAGGTACATCACAAAATTTTGAGCCGAAATTAGTCCACGCTCTCTTGTTAAGCAGACCAAGTCTATAACAGCCTCAAGAAACAGGGATGTGGAACAAACATATCACAAAAAAAAGTTAAATCCCCTGATGAATGGCTTCTCCAATATCGATCCCATAAAAAGCTTTCTTACTTTAGGGAGTCTCCTTTTCCCTTAACCCTAAAGATTTATCTTGTAGCTGCAGCCCCAACAGCAAGAGGAAGAAAAAACTTCTCAGAAGAGAGCCTGCAGTCCCTGACTGAGAAGGATGGGGATTAGGAGGCTCACCACGGCCAGAAGGAAGGATATCGAAGAAGCTCTTTTGAAAGTAGAGCTTAAAAAAAATTATCCAGGAGCTAACTCCAGCAAGATATCACCTTTGCATTCCTTCTTTGACTGCCAAAGTTCAAAGAAGTAATCCCAATTTGCAGTATTATGTCCATAAAAACCAAACCATGATTTGTAGAATTAGGTCTAAAGTTGCCTGGGTTGGCCACCCCCCATGTAATTGCAATCTAGGTTGGATGGCCCAATTCATGGTGTGTTGTCAACCCATATACCACATAAATGCTAGATCTATGTTACTGAGATACTAAAGAAACAACCGGGAACTTCCAAACTGCACTAAAATAATTATTTTATAATTGCAGCATGACTTAGAAAATACTAAATAAAGCAGGGAGCCATGATGTAAAATAATCACACCAATGTGCTAGCCTCTTAGCAAACCAGAAATACATGTACACCCAGGATATGAACTTATAAGCGAACATATAAAATCAACAAATTCAAAGGAGGAGGACAGAAGTGGGCCAGAGCCTCCTTTCCACCTAAATCTTCAGGTGCATGTAATATAGGTGATCAATTTAAGAAAATCTACTCCAACAAAAACGGTTGTGTATATATATATATATGTATGTATATATCATGTATACATAACTTCAGGCTGAACTCCATCCCACAGTGTTTACATTATGATGATGGCAAGAACTATCTGTTCAAGTTCTCTAAGATTCACTTGTTTAGAAAGTTGCGGGACTTTATTCCTTGTTCGAATTACACAGGATGGGCTGTGGCAGATATCTGTCATGGGCACTAAAAGGTTCATGCACATGTAAAAGACAACCCCCCCCCAAAAAAAAAATTCCTACCATCAGACCCTCTTAATGCATAAGAAGAATTGTCTGAGGTGATAGTGAGTTCTATGCTATGCACTTTTTTGGGTTTCTTATGCATTGATAGAAAAATTCCTACCATCAGATAGAAAGTTCTATGCTATACAGTGATAATTCCTATCAATGCATAAATAACAAAGAGAGTGAAATGGACCAAAGTGAAGTTTTCTTTCTATCTGCATAGCATAGAACTCTCTAGGCTAATAAATCACCATCCACCAAAGTAAGCACCACTAAAAAGACAATGGAACATAAGAAAACAATTCCTACAATTTCACTGCCCCCGCACCTCCAAGCAAATTAATAATTAATCATGTGAGGTTAGAGCAACCCCAACAATTTCTAGAGTTTAAGCAAACATCTGAGGTGACAGCAAACCCGATAATAGTTCAGCAGAATAGATCTTGCCAAACCAATAGACCTACCACCACAAAAAAAAGCGAAGAAACTCAAATAAGCAATCAGCATATCCTAGTCATGAATCCTACATTACTGCAAGAACAAGGAAGCAGGCCAGCTTGACTTACACAGACTCCATTAATTTCATGCTGAAGAGGTAGTCCAAAAAAATGACACAGAATTTCTTTATTTGCTAAGCAACAATTTCAAAATATAAAATATAAAACAATAAAAAAGGCAACAAATTCTATGATCTCAATAGTTAAGACTTAACAAAGAACCATTGCATACAATACTTGTATAGAACAGTCATATTGCCTTCAAGCCACAAAGCAACAAGCCCCTTAAGCTATGTCACAAATAGGATTAGCAAGGTTGAGCTAAGGGACTTTTCTTAACTCCACAAAGCTGACCAAAACTTCAAAGAAGCTGCTTACTCCCACATAAGAACTATATTAATACCAATTGCTGCACCAATAAACTATGGGGGAAGAATATTGGAGTTACCACAACACTGAGTACAAGTCAGACATGGCTCTTGCCATTACAAGGAGGGAAAGACTATTTTTGGGGCTTGAACCAACAGGTCCCAATGAAGCAATTATATCTAAGTTACGCGGTCCACCACCCCAACAAAGGGAGGCAGTACAACCCAAAGAGACACGACATGGCATGTAGACAATATGCATGTACAAGTTTCATACAGTGACAAATGAATGCAAAAATATCAAGCAAATATTAGCATTTACGAAGTTTAACCATTCTTACCTTTCTGGAGCACAGAAAAGGAAGGTTTATTGAATGGAAAGAGAAGTAGAGAAGGGGATAAGAGATCATTGGCATCAAGAACCACCTAGAACCATCTTAAACCTTATTTCTGTAATATGTATCAAACTGAAACTACTAAGTTATGGACTGCTTTCTCATTTAACAATCATTTGAGAAGTTATTGTGAACTAATACTTCAGAGACAAAATCCTCATCCCTCAAACAATAATCTAAAAGGCACATGGAAGAAACACAAAAACAATTTGAAAACCAAACAGTAGTACCAGTTACATCACTAGAACTAGAGCATAATCAAGTCTAACAGCCTCAAAGTCTAGACCTAGAGATCATGACTAAGCACAAAAGTGCCGTGCCATCTACTAATTCAGAAAACGCTGAAACAACTCCAAAGATCATCAAGAATACCAACTAAAGAACAGACACTAAATCCTTTCCTACTATCACTAGAACCAATGAAGTTCACTACCTACCCCTGAAACAAATTTGTGCATGTCTGCACGCGGAAAGTTCCCCGCCTCCTACTTATCTAAGAAAATACTAAAATTGCAAATACCAACAAGAATATCAAGTCAAACGCACGCTTTTCCTACTTAATTCGGATAACACTGAGACAAAATATAATGCCAGGAAGAGTACCAAGTCAAAATCAAACAATTTCTGACAAAAACAACAAAACACAGCAATTTCAATATAGTCAAACCTGTCACAGGCAACACAATGAAGAGAACCCTGCTTTCCATCCTCCAAGTACATCCTCCGACTACTCTCAGTCTCATTAACCACCTTCACAAAGTAAAGAAATGCCTTCTTCAATGCCACAGGATCAACATCCAAATGCTTAGCCCTCAGGTTCTCAACCCCACTATAATTCTCAAAACTTCCACCTCCAATTCTCATGTACTTTGATGATCTCACTTCATCCTCCCTCCTAAATGGACTACTAACTCCGCCTAAAGAATACCTATTAGGGTTATTATTCAAATTTGAACTAGCATTGCCCATTTGCATATTCTGCTGTCTATGCCTATCAAATTCATCCTTATTCTCATCAACCCCACCAAATTTCCGCTTCAATGAACCCTCTGGATGAGCCGGAACAGGAACCGGTCCACGCCCGTCCAGCCCTAGAGAATTCCAATAATCCTGGTTCTTTCCTTGCCTATAGGGATCTTCCCTGTCGCGAAAACCCTCAGAATTCATTATCGGAGGCATTCGGTTCTCAAAAACTCCATGAGGAAACATTCTTCCGCCATGATTCATCAGATTAGGACCTTGAGGAAAGTCCTGGTAATCAGGTGGGAGAGCAAAGTAGGTTCGAACAGAACCGTCTGCGAGAACGATCGTCCTCCGTTCGAGCATATGGAAACCGTAAGCGGGAGGAGGCGGTGGACCATCTGGATACGATGACGGACCGGTTGAACCAGGAGGCTGGCCGGAAGCAGTATGTTGACTAGGTTTCGTAGCCGGTTTAGAGTTCGGAGACGGAGCAGATTGTGAAGCAGATTGAGAGTTAGGGTTTGAAGAGGGTTTTGGTGGTTGTAGTGGTGGAGGTTTGGAATCGGAGGAAGTAGCGGTTGATTCCCATCGAGATTTCCGGTGAGATGAAGAGGACGAAGAGGAGGGTTTGTGGGATGAGGCCTTCGGATGACTTCCTCCGGCCATACTCGGAGAAATCTACGATGGAGAATTAGGGTTCCGTCGAATTGCAGGAAAAGGGACGATTTGTAGAGACAGAGAGAGAAGCGTGCGAATCTTAGAAGGTGGGTTGTCAAGTGTTGTGGACCGCAGATAAAGGTTGGGCTGGTCCATTCGGCCCGGGATTCCTTTCCCCGGTAAATGCCAAGTCCATGTATTTCTTTTTTTTTTTTTGCACTTAACCGAATAATATTCAAGTTTCACCTTATTAATTTGATCCGAGTATTATAAAATCTATTAAACGGTTAGCTCTTCTAAATCTTTTTTTTTTATTCCTGAGACTCAAACTCAAGAGTTTAATTAAAAAGATAAAATATTCTATCATTCAATTCAAAAGAGTTTGATCCAAATTTATGTATTTCAATACAAGATTTTTTTTTCATTTTCTTTTGTATAAGCCACGTAATTATATTGAATTATATTAAATTTTAAAAAAATTAAATTTTAAAAAAATTAAATTTTAAAAAAATTAAATTTTTTGAAAATCTATTTTAATATATACAAAATTTTAATTTAAAATTTTAATTAAAAAATATCAATATATAATCACCAGGTCAACTAAACATTAATTCAATACATGCATGATCTTTTATCACTGACCTAAATGATCTCAAATTAATTTTATTTTGGATGAGAATTTTGTTATATTTGGATCATATTTTGTCAATCTTCTTAGCCATAAAATTAGAACCTTAATAAGACAGACTTGATTTGACATTAAGAAAATATTTGATATTGTTAAAATAAAAATGTAAAAGACTACAATTTTCTTAGGTAAAATGGAAAAGACCACAATTTTTTAAAAGACCATATTTGCTTCCTTCAACAAAATTTAAAAAAGGCTAGATTGATAAAAGACATGACCGAGGGGAAATAAGAATCTGCCATCTTTGGTAAAAATAAAAAAGAAAAAAAAAGTGAAGATCCAAAGAAAGCGAGGCCCAAGTGCAGGTGATGTAGACATGGAAGACAAACGGGAATACAGTACTTGAAAGTTAGAATGTAATAAAAGAATTTGGAAAGTTGGTGGAGTGCAAACAAGACAAGGTAGTAAACTATGTTGAAAGCTGTGGTTTTGCCAAAATCTACTTTATATAATAACAGGCTAATATGAGAGTCCACGTTGGATTCCATACCAGAAGATTCAAATTACTCAGATTTGGAAAAGGGTGAAGAAGAATTTCCCAGGCCCTCCAATTGGGGACTCTGACCTATAATAGAGCCACCCTTGATGGAGGAAAAGACTCGCAAGACTGTCGAAAAAAAAAATTTTCATTGATTGTAGCGGTGGGAAAAGAATTGATAACGTCTTCTTAAAATTATTGGATAATCGATTTAATGAAATATAATATTAAATTACTTAATTAAATTTTGAATTCAAAACTTGAAAATAGAAAAAATTACGTTGGAAGAATTATCCCTAAATAAAGTTCTCACAGACATTCAAATCAAATTAGTCAGAATATGATTTTAGATATTATGATGAAAAAAAAAAAAAACACACGGGCTTTTATCTAGTGAGAATGAGTAGAGAGGAGTCGACAAGCATCCTGTGGTGGCAGTCCCTTAATGGTCTTTGGAACTTCTCCCTTCTTCAGCATCGTTGTCAACTACTCTAGTTTCTTGAACTTACTAAAGAATATTTTGATGATACAATCCTGGAATTAACAGGTCAACGGATAAGGAAGGTGATCAAGGTGAACTCTATATTGGTGCTTGCAACCAGGGGTAACCATGTGGAGGTTGATCCACATAAACCACTGGTTCCAATGATTAGGATTGGGCTTGATTGGCAAGTGGGAGTTTATGAACTCATGACCAGGAAGTTGTGCTTGAAAGTTCTTGAAGCGTCATACCCTTTTGCCAAACATTGCCAACAGTATCACGTGCGCACTCCAAGTTGCACAAGTGGTAGCTTATGAAACACTTCAAGAACAAGAAGCTTTTTTTTTTTTTTTGGGATTGCATGGGAAGTTTGAATTCAAGACCTTTACAAAGGAAAGAGAAGATGGTGGCCATTGAGTTATCACTCATTTACGAACTAGAAGCCTAATCAGAGTGTGAATATGTCAAACATTGCCTTTTGAACCTTATCTCTTATTCAAAACATTAGAAATTTAGGAATTCAATAACTTGAGCATAATAAATGGGTTTAATCCCTAAATGCGTTTGTTCATGAACTCCAACAAGTTGTGCTTGAAGTGCGCAACTTGTACTTCCCAGTCCATGGACTTGATTCGTATTTAATACAAATGGCTTCCAATGCAACTATCACCTTGTTACCTGTAACCCTAGTGATAAAAATTGGCCTCTAATTGTATTATCATTTCTTTAGAGAAATGACAGTAGAATGAGGAGATTAGGCAGCATGCTCAGGCTTTGAATCTCTCAGAAAGAACCATGGGTGCCATAAAAGAATGCAAAAGGGTAAACATGATATTTTTTTTTTTTGGTACCGGGAAAGAAGGAAAGCAAACAAAATACCAGAGCGGAGAAACCTTAGGTGGAGAGAGAGATTACACCCCTGGGCCTCTCCAGACCCATTTGGTCTTCCCACAGGAGGCGACGCAGAGTCGGAGGAGGGTCGCTTAGCTCATTCAGGCCGTCTGCACTTTGCTGACCCAGCTGAGCCTGAAAACACAAGTTATCTAGCATTGCCCCAACACATAGATAACCATAGGGCAGGCAGAAGAGAACTCATTTCGCTAAACGACAAAGGGGTATGTGCACAAATACCGGACTGTCATCTCAATGGCATGCTCCTCCTTCCCAACAATATTTCAATGCAAATCTTCCTATAGGATCTTCACAAGCTAATGCAAAAGCAATGTACAGGAATAAAATTGAGGATCAAAACATTGTAATAAAATATCGAAGTGCTTTCCATTTCAATACCAAATCCCTTTTTTTTTTACTAATTGAATTCAAGAATTAAAATCCAACAAAACTACTCATGGCACAAGAACACTCCAAAACAACATTGCCAAGTTCTTGTATCTCTCAACAAACTAAAATAAGTAAAAAAACAAAATCTGCACCGCAGCATGGACTCCCTGAAGGATGCCAACTACCAAACTTAACGCTTCTTTGAGACACCGACAGTCTTTCCTCTACGGCCAGTTGTCTTGGTGTGCTGCCCACGGACCCTAAGACCCCAGTAGTGTCGGAGACCACGGTGGTTCCTACACATCAAAAAAGACAATAATTACTTATGTCAATGTTCATTTAAAAGAAAGAAGCATATTGCATCAAAAAAAAAGCATCGAAAGAGGAGCTTAACATGTATCTTAGGGCATTACACCAGCATGATTTGTGCATACATAAAAGCAAAATTAAAGGTTCTTCAAAGCTAATCACTCCCAGATTAAAGGTCCTTCTGAGCCAAACCCTCAATTAACAATGGTTTGGCAAGTGGACACCAGCCCCAAGGAGATGGACACAGCCGAACTAAATACACAATCCTAGGTCAAATTAAATGTACATGCAGATCCTAAAAACTAATTGCAAAGAAATCCCAATCACACCTACGACTGGGATTTGCCAGAACAGACACTTGTCTGGGGCCTTTGGTGACTGGGTGGTCGTCCACAGTTCAAAATGACACGTGTAATGCATTTTGAACTATGAACTCAAATCATCAGAAAACACCATGCACAGAGATCATAAGGAAAACTTATTAAAAGTTTGGATGGAAGGACATGCCTGATCTTCTTCAACCTCTCAAGATCATCCCTGAGCTTCATATCCAAAGCATTGGAAACAACCTGAGAAAACCTGCCATCCTTATAATCCTTCTTCCTGTTCAGGAACCAGTCTGGTATCTTAAACTGGCGAGGATTTGCAACAATCACCATAAGTTGCTCAAGCTCCGCAGCAGAAATTTCTCCAGCTCTACACTTATCAGAAAGCAAGTTAAAAATGGCCAATGTAGGACACAGATGGAAAGACAGTGTAGACTCATAGAAACCCTAATCCCAAGAGATTGTAGTACCCTCCAAGGAGGCATCACCAAGCCAGAAACAACACTGAGAACAAACATGAAAAGAGACTATTATAAATGAAAGATGAAAGGACTAGTTAGCCATTTGAAAGAGAATCCAAAGCATTTCCAGGAATGGAGTTATAGCTCATACAGAAGCTAAGCAAAAGATTGTAAACCGGGGTAATTAAACTTGCTCTTCGTTAAAATCTCATTCAAACACTTATCATTTGTCAAAACAGAGGCAATAATGCCACCATGTCATGCATATCAGCCACTCGTATTTAACAATTTCACCACTTCCAAATAAGACTCAAAACAGCATTTCTCGGGCATTTTGAAGACCCAGAAAACTTATTTGACCACAATGGTAAAACATCCATCCAAACAACATTGGTTCGATCCCAGGATAATTGGAGCTACAATAAGGAGTGTAAACCAGGACAATTGAAATGTCCTAAATGAAAACCTTTACACTTTCTCATATTCAGAGGAGTGTCTATCCCACCTTGTACATGCCCTCATTATCATTTTCGAATCAAACACATCTCACCTTGAAAAAGTTAAATACTCGAGTTCATACATACGGGCTTTTATATTTAAACAAATTCTCCGATGGCAAAATTAAGGTATATACTTTCTCACAAACAACATAAAACAGCATTTCACCGAGAGGCCGATGAATGTAATCCTTAATTTGATAGAACAATAATGAAAGAAACACATGAATCATCCTGAAAAGTCTAGCCATGAATTCTAAAACTGCAAAATAAATCAATCTCGGGGGATTTCAAATAACGATATCAGATTTAGTACAAATGATTCAAACGAGACATGAAAATCTTGTAAAAAACAAAGGAATCACTGAAGCAAAAATAACATTAACCAGATCAAGTACAGTAAGAGATGAACAGACCTTTTGTTCATGTCGACGTCGGCTTTCTTGCAGACGATGTTGGCGAATCGACGGCCGATACCCTTAATCGAAGTAAGAGCGAACATGATCTTCTGTTTCCCATCAACGTTCGTGTTCAGAACACGAAGAATGTGTTGAAAGTCCTCGTTTGCTACCAAAGACTGCAATTACAAACACAAAACAACATTAGTTTTCTATCTCAACCAAAATACGCTAGTCGATCGAAACGAAGACCTATTTCACTCACCATGATTCCTCTCTCTCTCTCTCTCTCTCTCTCTCTCTCGCGGATTGAAAATGGAGGAATGCGAAGGAGAAAAGCGAAAGAGAAAGGAGGCGCGAGTGAGAGTTTAGCTTTAAAGATGTCATATAAGCAAAACCCTAGAAGGGGGTTAAATTTCACTGCGGCGCAGTGCAGATATGTTTATGGTGGACGCAAAGAAAGGGCTTTTCGGTATTTTTGAACCAACCTTTTTCTGACGATAATACCCTTGTCTTTTATGTTAATTTTCCGATGAAAGCCATTATGGATAAATTGTGAAAATTCTGAAACTTTGTTTCGTGTCGAGCAACAAAAGAAGAAACTAAGTGTGAGCAACAAAAGGGTAAGTTTAATTTTTCGTTGAATTGTCTTTCTTCGAATCATTTGATGTTTTCCGGGTCTTTTACTATTTTCTTTGCTGTGGGTTTTTATCCTGTCCTCTCCTCCAACAACCTTGATATTTTCAGTTTTTGTAATTATTTACATGAAGGATTAAATCATATGGATTTAGAGTTTTAGGCCTTACGATTTTCGAGTTGGTTTATTGCAACATATTTCAGCTCTGATTTTACTGGTTATTTTTTCTCTGAGAATTAGTTGATATGATAAACATTTGATGAAATACTAATCAAACTCATTCAGAGAGAGAGAGAGAGAGAGAGGATGTAGTTTTATTGAGAATGCACGGCTCGGTTGGATAACTGGGATTTTTTTGGGTGCAAGATTATTTCCAGAGATGAATGCCCTACAACCCTTTTTTATATAATGGGGGAACTTCACTTACTATCCAAAAATGGGATTTTCTACTGAGTATTGGTGGCCACAGGGTTGGTGGCACCATCCTACGTCGGGGTATGTGGCTATTGGATTGCCATTGAACACCCACAATCATTCTATTATCCCGTCCGAGGTAATCCAATGGCCAACAACTTTGTAAATATTAATACCCCGAAAATAGTAGAACAAAAATATAGTTTTCTGGATTAATTCATGGATATATTTTGTATGGTCATTCATATGTGTTGGATATGGAATTCTGAGACATAAAATGAAAATTGAAATCAAGAAGATCAACTACCAACGGTAGAAGGTGAGGGCTCCCAATATGTTGCTTTCTCTGCTTCTCAGGAAAGAAATGAGCCATTGGTTCAAAATTCTAGTTTTCCTCTTCTTGGAAAATTATCCAGTACATAGTTTTTAAATTTCTGATACCTAGTTCACTCAAACCATCCATGTACATGTGTTGCTTCATTTTTCAATTCTTGTACTCTTCTGAAATGCATACAAATTCATTTTTTGGGATCAATTGAGGCCTTCTCATGATTCATGTAATTAATATCTTTCCAATGAATATTCTGATTTCACTGTCCAAGAGGCTCAAGTATTAGGAATGTGATTGTGCAAACAGCTAGCTTAAGAAAAAAAATGAGAATAACGAGATTTCCACTATTTTGTAGAATGTGGCAATAGCTACTCAACTTGGTAATGGCTACGCTTCTTGCAGCAAGGAAATGTCCCTTTGCAGTTTCAGAGGTGGGCAAAAAGATAACAAGCTGTGCCACCGAGTGTAGGTAGCAAGCACCATATGCAGGTTTTACTATTCATTTGCTATTGCATAGAAGGATTTCTAAATCTTTTTGATCTTCTTATTATTTTGCCTGTCTCTTTCAAAATTTTGTATAATTGATGTCGCTTTGTCATGATAAGCTATTGAACAAGATGATTTTGCCTTTCTCGTGAGCTTTGTCCTTGTCATCTTACTTTATTTGCTTCAAATGGTCATTGCGTGCTTGTATTCTATCATCTTGTTTTGGCAATTCTTCTTTAATTGGACCATGACGCAGGTTCACTTCTTTTGCTTGACTGTTTTTCTGTAACATAACAGACAAACTGCGATCCAGGTGTCATGTTACAATTCCCTCTCAAGAAACACCATCTCTAGCCGGCGAGCGCTAGTCTGTAATAGTCTTGCAGCTTTTGCCATTCTGACCTTCAACTGCATTTTAACTCCATCACCAGTCTTGGGGAAGGATGAGTCAAATGACCAAGAATCTGGGGATCAGGCGGTTATTGGGGCTATTAAAACATTGTTTAATCCCAATGAGAAAACAAAGTCTGGAAAAGTGTTGCCAAAGGCCTACTTGAAGTCAGCAAGAGAGGTTGTGAAGACACTGTGTGAGTCATTAAAGGAAGATCCAAGTGATATTGCTAAATTTAGAAGGACAGCTGATGCAGCAAAGGAGTCGATCCGAGATTATTTGAACAATTGGAGGGGACAACAGACTGTAAAAAGTGAGGTATGAGACTTCTTTGGTTCTCAAATGTGTTCCAAACACTTGAATATATCATTCTGTGCAGCAGTCATGACATTTAAAAGTTTTGTCATTCACAGTTATAGAACCATTCTACTAGATTTTTGGAGAAAGAAATTCTAAACTTGGTTACTCATGGTTCCCCTATCTGGTCGTAGTGTGTTTCTTTTGCTGATGATGATGATGTAAATTGAAGAAAGTGATCAAACTAAAAATTGATAAATAAAATTACAAGAGATGATGGATTCTACATGTGATTTTGTAACTGGGGCTAGTTGTAGTACTTGGAGTGAAAACAGGTCAAGCCTAACTGAGTAGTATGATGCTCAAACTTGGCTCATGTAAAGCAAGGTGGAGATTGTGTTCACATTCAACTCTATGAGCAGAGAATGATCTTTTTTTCAAGTCTGAGTTCAAGCTGAATTCGAATAGTTTACTTAATATATACATAAAAATTGACTATAAGCTGAGTAAATTAATGTTCAAGTTCGGGTTGTTTAATAAACGAATTTAAAATTAAGCTTGTGCTCAGCTTGTCTAGAGATAAGTCGACCCCAAGTCAAGTTTGAGCTAGCTTGTATTGTTTTACAGCCCTAAGAGGTACTGAGCACTTGATCTACCAATATGTGCTCACATCCCTTTTGGCATCCTCCGGTAAAACGCTGTGGTAATTGTTACTGTGCTGCAGGAATCATATGTGGAACTTGAGAAAGCAATAAGATCTCTGGCCAGCTTCTACTCTAAGGTAGGTCCATCTGCACCACTCCCAGAAGAAGTCAAGACGGAAATCTTGGATGACCTGAGTATTGCTGAGGCATATTTGTGACACTTTGCAAGGATATCAAGTTATGCATCCATTGAATAGGGTGCAGCAACCCCTTTTTAAGCTCTCTCTTTCTTTCCAGATCTATTCTTTTGTGATGTACCAAGAAAAGCTTGGTTGCTTGTTAGCACAAGGGTCTTGTATAAACCTGTTTTTAACTATCAAGGCCGGGTTTATTTTCATAAGTCATCTTTTAGAGCTCTATTTATTATATTCAAATTGTAAATATCACAACATCCTGCAGCAATTTCTCTGTGACCGAGGACCTAAGTAGCTATCTTGGAGTTCCAATTATCCATGGAAAGCTCAACAAAAACTTCTATAACCATGTGGTGGAAAAAGTTCAAAAGAAGCTTAGTAGCTGGAAAGCCAACCTCCTCAGCGCAGCAGGCAGAAAGACGTTGATTCAGTCGGTCACAGCTGCTATTCCTCTCTATACCATGTAGTCGACTTGGCTCTCGGAACGCACTTGTAAGAAACTGGACAAACTTAATAGAGACTTCCTTTGGGGAAGTAATGCTGAGAAGAGGAAGGTTCATATGGTCAGGTGGGACAGAGGTATGCGAGATAACAACATAGCTCTTATGGCTAAATTAGGCTGGAGAATTCTGAAGAAAGAGGAGGCGCTGTGATGTAAAATCCTTCAACAGAAGTACCTGAAGGGCGGAAACCTGATGGATTATAAGAAACGTGGTAATACCTCGGCTGTATGGCGGGGAATATGCAGTAGTAGAGAGTGCCTCGAGAGGGGAATGAAGTGGACAATTGGCGATGGAAAGTCTATTAGTTTCTGGTATGATAAGTGCGTGGGTGACGAAGCTCTGGTTAACCAAGCTTTAGTCCCGCGCGATCTCTACAGTGCTGACATAAAAGTAAACCAGTTCTGGGATAACGACGGGCACTGGAAAGGGGAAGAGCTCCTGGCTGTCCTCCCCACTGAGAAAGTCGAGGAACTCAGAGCCACAATGACTCCTAGGGTCAGAGGCAGTGGAGACTCTCTGTTTTGGAAAGAAAATGGTAATGGTGACTTTTCGGTTGCCTCGGCTTATTGGATCCAGAAAAGAAACCGCTGGGAGCAAGGTACTGAAAGACAAGACTGGGGCTGGGTGTGGAAGAGAAAATGTCCAGAGTGAGTTAAAGTCTTCATCTGGATGGCTGCTTGGGGGAAAATTTTGACTAACATGGAGCTAAAGAGAAGAGGTATTATTAAGGAGGGGACCTGCATGCTTTGCAATCAGGAGGAGGAATCAGTGATCCATGCCCTTAGGGACTGCAGTCATGCTAGAAACATTTGGTCAAGCCTGGCCCAGGACATCCAGCAGGTGAAAGTCTTCTGGGTAGATGGTGTCTACGATTGGCTCAGAAAGGGAGCTGAAAAGAAATTCAACTTAAAGTTAGCAGAAGAGGATAGTACCTTCTTCATTACAACCTGGAGTATTTGGAAGGATAGATGCGGTCTGATCCACCAATGGAAGGTGGAGTCGCCCCTCTTCATAATTAACCGTGTGCAGAGCATGGTGAGGGGAGGATTACGGAACATGCATGAAAGTAATAGAAGGAAAGGAGAGCTGTTGATCAACTGGAACAAACCCCCCGAAGGGATGATTAAGCTTAACGTAGATGGAGCTGCAATGTTGGGCACTGGAAGGGCAAGTGCAGGTAGTGTTTTCAGGAACAGCAGGGGCGACTGGTTGGTGGGCTTTTGGTGCAATGTAGGCAAAGCTCAAGGTGATGTAGCTGAGCTCTGGGGCCTACTTGAGGGCCTGATGTTAGCCAGAAGGAGGAGGTTGGGGCCTCTAATTGTGGAGAGCGACTCCATGGCAATTGTTGATGCCATCAACAAGGGTGTAGGTGAGAACCACCCATGGAAGAGTATGGTGCTTGACTGCAGAGCTTCAATGGAAGCCCTGGGAATAGTGAAGATCAACCACATCTCTAGGGAAGCCAACCAAGGCGCAGACACTCTTGCTAAGTTGGGGCACGATGCAGAGCTTGGGGTGGGGTGCATGCTTCAGACTCGCCTCCAGCTTGCGTAGTTAAGTGTTTGCAGCAGGATGCTGCAGGTGTCACTTGGGCCAGAAGGAAGTTGTGTTCCCCCTGGCCTGATTTGTCTTGTGTGTTTTTTGCTTCTTTCTCTTTTCACCAAAAAAAAAAAAAAAACATCCGGCACAGTCGTATTTTCATCTCAAGGGTCTGCAACAAATGACAATGGCTGTCACGGTACCCTTGTTTTCTTTTAGGTGAAAGGGTGGAGAGGAGTTGCTACCCCCTTTGGGTGTTATGATGAGAGCTCTCACCCATTTTTGAAATGTTTGGCTTAAATAAAATGAAACGTTCAGCTTAAACAAAATCTATCGTCTTTAAAGCAACCCCATCACCATAACCTCATCAAAGAGCAAGTAAATTTTTTTTTTATTATATAAAGATTCGAATTTAAAATTTTTAGATCGAATGAAAAAGATTTTAATCACTAAACTGTTACTCTAAGACATCAAAAATCAAGTAAATGGCAAATCCTTTTAAAACCCCTAAGAGTGTGAAGGTACTTTCACAAGAAATGACCTACTTAACCTTAAAGCTAATGATTACGAGACAGTCATATGAGCATTATAATCTCCTCAATTTCACAATAAAATGTACACCAAAAACACACGGTACAGAGACTTCTGAATGACATTCACCAAAACTCGAATCCGAGCTTCAATACTCTTGCAACAAAACGTTAGTGGTTTTGACACTAGCCTTAAGATTTCTCAATTTTTTTTTTTTTTTTTTTTTGTAAACTACTGTTATCATGTTAACTCCGATTAAATCTAGTTACTTGTCTAACTAGGCGATGGTTTCTCAATTTTTTTCATTATGCATCGATTTTCTAGTTTATCTATTTTTTTTTTTCCTATAAACATAATTTTCCCATTCTATGGAAAGTAAACCATATAATTGCCATTAGTTTGTCACAAATTTATCCCAATAATCGCCAAGCACATTAATTTTATTAAACAACCAATCTGTAATAATGATAGATATATATAAAAAAAGAAAGGTTATATGTTAGTTGTCATAATTGCTATTAAGAGCCCTACTGGCTCGAATAATACTTAGTACCATTCAACGAAAGTGTACAAATGCCAGTTTTATCAGAAGAAAGTGTATTTCTTTGCTTAATTCAACAAAAAATAAATAAATTTTCCATATTTAGTTAATACAATATAATTGATGAATTTGTGAGGTATAATATATACCACCATCCTGCGACAGATTAAGGTACAAATTTTATAGATGCAATCAATCTCATCCAGAAAAATAGGAAAATTATTATTTTCAAGAAAAGTTTTTTTAAAAAATGCAAATATCAAGAGAGGTAATGAAACATTATGTTAGTTTTTTATGTTAGTTTTTTTTTTTTTTGTTTGGTTCCTAACCCCCGGTGTTCAGAGTTTCGCTCCGACTAATTCGGGTCAACCTGACTGTTGGACCTCTCATAGAGGAGGAGGTCTCCCAAAATAGTTTTTTCCGTTCTCAAGAAACCTCGAACCCGAGCGCTTAGTTGAGGGACGCAGAGCTCTTCCCACTACACCGACTGATCTTTAGTATTATGTTAGTTTGCACGTTTGAATTTTAGAAATGAAAAAAATAGATATTGACAAAGTTCATCCCTTAATGAGTCCAAAATAGTTCGATAAATTAATCGGATCAATAAATCAGTTAATCGTTCAAATAAAAAAAATAAATTTAGTCAAATAAATTGAACAAATACAACAAAAGAGTTACATCCAAAGTTGAAATTATAGCAAGAAATAACACGGTTGAGATAGTTTAATTACTGCAGTGCATTTCGTCGGGCCACGGGACTTCAACTCTCTCCATCCGCAATCAAAGTGGCATAGTTTCTCCCAATTTCACAACGAGGCGCTGGAGCTGCATCAACCGAATTTTCTATATATATTAAATTGATTTCTAATAGAAATTAAAAAAAAAAAAAGAAATTATAAAAATTCCTTACAGATTACATTTGCGTATGATCATGCAAATTTCATGTGTACCGATACTTGTCTTGATTATTCGATATCTGATTAATAACTCGAAATAAAAACTAAACCATGATATTTAATTTTTAGTCTGAATATAATTATTTTTATCAAAATATATAGCGATTAATCAGAGAAAATTAAACAATGGAAGTTTTGATATTTGATAAGTGAAGGGAATATAAAGAAGGAATCAAGAATGTAGAAATAAGAGAGATAGAAAAGAGATAGAGAAAATGGAAAGGAGAAGGGAAAAGACGAAAGGAAAAGCAGAGGGAAAAACAAAATAGGTGAAAAGAGGAGAGGAAGAGGAGAGGGAAAGTTGGGGAAAGGAGGCGAGGGAAAAAGAAAAGTGTTAAAAATAGAGTTGTACATATCAGATTAATATTTCTCATAATTATAATTTTATTTATTTTTTTCTTGAATTTAAATATTACAAAATATATTTTTGATTGATTTAGAGTATACAATAGTAAAATTATATATATATTTTTGTTATGTGATGGATTTTGAAAATAATTTATATGAAATTTAATTAAATGAATAAATTTTAACAAAGGCAAGATGAGATAAAATTATAATTAAATAGGTATTTAATAAATATGAATTATAAATATTAATTGGATTTAAAAAATTGAAAAAGTGTAATTAGCCACCCTCATCCTTCGCCCCAGATCCCCAATACCAAGTTCTTCCTTGTTCCTCCCATCTCTCTCTCCCCAATATTTAATGTGAACAAAAAATGCCCTTCTAAAATGAAGTTTAGGATGGGGCAATTGGTTAATAAGTTGGTATATTTGTTTTTGTTGTTTCAAAGGGTATCATGTCATCTGCACAAGAGTAACAATTTAAAATAAAACCAATTATAAAAATTTTGCTTCCACCTGGTATGCATGGTACAAATTAAGACAGTCGAAAATTCTAAAGAGCAAAACTAATTATGTGAGTTTGGAACCGACACTCGCTGGCGCAATGGGTAAAGTAGCCTTTTCCTTCCCACTTATCAAATACCCTTCATGATATGTAAAATTTATCTCAGATTACCAAATAACGCATATATAATTTTGTGAGATTATAATTAAGTGAGGTCATTTGAACTCACCCGGCACAAGGTGGCTCTTACCTTGATCATTTGCATGCAAAACTGGAGCTTATGAACTGGTATTTATCGGTTTATCTTCCATTTCAACATCACAACTTGCAGGAAGGTGAAGTTGAGGCTCCGAAGCAGATTCAGCTATCGTGTCCTCTAACCGAGAGTCTGAATCAAAGGTCCCCTTGTCAGAGACTTGGGGTCTTCCACAACACGCCTCTAAAGAATCACTTGGAACAGAAGTGTCACTCATAGGTAAAACTGGAGTTTGTAAACTAGAAGCAGTAAGTACAACTTCCACTGTAAGTTTATCTTCCATCTCAACATCCCAACTTCCTTGAGGCCCAGATGCAGATTCAGCTAGCTTTTCCATGGGGCGACAGCCTACACATACTACAGTCCCTTCTTCAGAGACTTGGTATTCCGAAGAATGACTCAGGACAGAATTACTCACTGGTAAAGTTGGATGTCGCAAACTGGTATCGGCAGCAACAACTTCTGATCGTTTATCTTCCATCTCAACATCAAAACCTCTAGGAGAAGGGTGACAATTATGGTCAGAAGCAGATTCAGCTAGCTTCTTCACCGACTCCGAGTCTGAACATGCAGTCCCGTCATCACAAACTCGGACTCTTTCACAATGAGCTTCTATAGAATTAATCAGGACAGAAGTATCACTCACAGGTAAAAACGGAGTTTGCAAACTGGAATCAGCAGTAACAACTTGTTCTATGGGCTTTTCTTCATCAGGTGTATCTTCTGTCTCAACATTATCAATAGCAGGAGGCTGACAAGTAAAATTGGAAGCAGATTCAGCTAACTTGTCCACCAACTGAGGGTCTGAACGTATGGTCCCTTCATCAGAGACTTCAACTCTTTCATAATGACCTTCTATAGAATTACTTGGGACAGAAGCATCAGTCGCAGGTAAAAAAAGAGCATGTGAACAGTAATCAGTAATAACACCTTCTGTGGGTTTATCTTCCATCTCAACATCACAACTTCCAGCTGAAGGATCAGAAGCAGATTCAGCTGGCTCTGTCAACTGAGAGCCTGAACATACGGTTACCTCATCAGAGATTTGAAGCCTTTCACAACTGTAGGAAGTAGCATCCACAGGTAGAACCACAGTTTGCAAACTATCAGCGGTGACAGCGTCCTCTGTGGGTACGTCTTGTGCATCAACACCGCAAGTTGTAGCAGGAGTTTGACAATTAGGGTCTGAAGCAGATTCAACCAGCTTGTCCATCAACCAAATGTCAGAACATACAGTCCCTTCATCAGAGACTTGGACTTTACCACAATAAGCTTCTAAAGAACTACTTGGGATAGGACCATCACTGACAGATAAGACTGGAGCATCCAAACTGGGCTTAGCATCAACAGCTTCCTCGTCTGTCTCTTTCACATCTTGAGGGGCAATATCATCACCCACATTTAGATCAGGTGCACCGCAGAAATCAACATCTGACTTATTTTCAACTTTAGGAATTATACCACAGACTTTTTCAACTTTGCTTGGCTCAACATCTGTTTTATTCACAACTTCAGGGGTACCTCGGACACTTTCAACTTTAGTCTGCTTTTCACCAACTGGGACAGAAGTGTCATTTACAGGTAAAACTGGAGCATCCAAACTGGAACTAGTAGAGCCAACTTTATCTTCCATCTCTTCTTTATCTTGAGGGGCAACCTCATCACACACATTTAGGCCAGGTGCTGCACAAATATTATCAGCTGATTTATTCTCAATCCCAGGTGTAAAACAATGGACACTTTCAACTTTATTAGGCTTTTCACCTCCTGGGACACATTTGTCATTAATGGGCGGAACTGGAGTTTCCAAACTGGAATTATTGGTGACAACTTCCACTTTTATCTCATCCATATGTTGAGAGGCAGTATCATCGCACTTGTTTAGATCAGGTGCAATAAAGGAACTAACCTCGGATTTATTCTCGGTATCACCTTCGGGGATGGAAGATTCATTCTCTGGTAAAACTGGAGTTTCGAAATTGGAATCAGCAGCGACAACTTCCTCTTTGGCATTTTGCATGGCAATATCACCACACACGTTTGGATCAGGTGCAACTGAGGAATCAACTTCTTGTTTATCCTCAACTTCAGGTGAAACGCCATCGGTGCTTTCAACTTTTCTGGGCTTTTCACCTACAAAATGATACATGGTCAATTAACCAATAATGGTAAAGGAGACAAAAATCCTAAATACAAGGCATTGATACAGACATGAGAATTCCATTTGATTTCCCTCAAGTGTTTCCGCTTCTCGAAACTCTTTCTGTAACATGTCAGTACCAGGGAAGACCAACATATTTAAGGACCTCATCTGTTGTTTGTCTGACTCCTCAAGAGGTTTGAAACCAAAAGCTACAGTCCATGTATCTGTAGTTTCTGATATTGCAGGAATGATCAGCTTCTCAACTTTAAGAGAGCAAAGAGCCTGCACACATGAACAGGATGTTATAGAAAACCAAATTCTGCATTCACAAGCACAATGAACAGAAGATTTGATGTTTCCAGCATAACATGTATACAGCAAAGGAAACCAATATGTTGCTAAAATGTACTGAACATGCTACAACTCTCTAACCAAGGTGAATAAATCGGCATGTATAAGAGAAAACAGAATGTCCAGAGAATACAGTAAAAGGATACTCAGAAGCAAAAGAAATTCCTACAATATCCATAACTAGGCAATGAATCGTTAAATCAGTTGAACCATAAATCTTGAGGGTCATACCGATTTGATTGCACAAAAGAGCCGACGGCACATCCCCTGGCGCCTATAGATGTGACGGGTCCCAATAAATGGCATTTCTGCTAACTGAGTCCCACGGATCCTTCACAGGCAAGAGAAAAAGTAGAAATATCAGGGTCATGTCCAAGCAATCACAAACCTGGACACACATGCCATATGACAATGAACCGTGGTAATAGAACTAGCTGAGCAAGAAATAAAATTCAGGAACTAGTTAGTTTGAACTAGAGATTCCCAGTTGATAACAAGTAAAAGCACTTCAGTAAAAAATTATTAGGTGCCGGGAAAGAATCTCATCAAAGGCTTAAAAGGCAGAAATATTCCAGCTAATTAAATTTTAAGCCCACACGAAAGTAAACATCGATTGCCATTGCCACACTGTGCAGGTTGATTGACAGTACAAATACCAACTAGGCTCAACTGCATATCAGATGAGATTAAAACATAAGGTTAGATGAAACAACTGACTAATGTAGTAACCTGAGGTATAGACTCAGAATATCTTTTGATTCTCAGCCCACTTTTCACTTGACCCAAAGTACATACATGTCGATATATTACAAAATGTATAGAATCTAAATACAAAATCTCATTATCACAGAGAGAGAAGGGGGAGGAAGAGGGCTCCTAGGAGTTGTCATTTGCCAAGTAAAGAGATACAGAAACAAGATAACCCTTTAAGCAACATCCAAATATTGCAGAACTATGCCAATTAACTCAGGATTTATCACTTTCTTCAAAATTTCATGCACCTTAAAAAAAAATTACAATGAAAAAAAAATTACAGTGGCACAGCATCAACCTCCTATAAAGTAGTAAATTGAGCATACAACATTTTAAATAATTAACACAAACCTGATAGATGCTGCAGAGATAATTTCATCACCCCTCTCCAATATAGCTGTGTAGAAGCCACTGAAGTTTAGCCGATTAAAGTTTGACCTGTTTCAGAGACAAAGAGAAAAGAAATGAGTTGAAGATGAGAAGATGACTGTCGTGGCCAAATATTGGCATATAGCAACTTACTATCATCAACAAAATAATTGCATCCAGTCCAAAAGTTCAGGAGAACTAAAAAACCTGAGTAATAAACACCATGAAGCAAAAGATGTAGCATGCCCCAACTACTACAGGTTCAGAACAGTTGCTAGATAGATGGTAATGATACTAAACATCCCACAAGCGACTGCTGCCAACTCCATATAAGCCAATATGAAAGTAGGCAACAAAATCAAACTCTCAAACATAGAATCTTGGATGTTAGTAGGCAAAAGTTCGCAGGAAGGGTGCCAAGGGTGTTTCCTTCACAGGGATTGTAGATTAATTAAGGATCAGATTATAAGTCAAAGGCCAAAACCCGAAACTACAGACTTAGATTCTGAACACAAGGAAAACTCAGATAACGAGAGGAAAGCATGGAACAGCAATGATCTCTATCTGCAAAGCCTCTTAAGGTTTTCCATTAATTGTTAGGAAACGAGGAAAATGTTCCAACACGTATAGTTGTACAAAAATATCAGGAATTCAGAAGGAAATCGAACATCATTTTGTGTTTATAAGAAAATGCAGCTCAGAATTAACTAATCCCTTGTGCAACAGGCACATCTATATTTTAAAAAGAAGACGATTATTCAATACTTACCCACAATTGTAAAGCACATTATGTATTAAGTTGATCCCGCTTCTCCTATCAACAATGGGTAGAAAACACTCATCCATGACACTTAGTGCAACAGCTAACTTTGAATTGCACTCCACCCTCAGGGGAAATCCTCGAAGAGATGCATCTGAATCCAAATCTGTGCGATGAATAAGAGACCATGAAAATCCAGCTTCCAACTCATGTTTGACCCCAAGAATCTTCTGCAAATGTTCATAGATCTGCATATGCAACAAGTTTTTAAAAGAATCATTTATCGATGGAATGAAGAAGTAGCATTTGAAGAATAAAAGCACAAACCACATGGTAATAAAAAGGTTCAAAGCAAGTGAGAGAGAAGATAAACCCATTTCTTTCTGGGAGGAGCCTAGATGCAAAGGGGAGCTAATATGGGTAAAGCACTCCTATCCCTTTGCCTCCATACTGACCAACTAAAATGGGAAGGGAATCTAGAAATTTCCGGCCCTCACATATTTGTTGAGAACCTTAGAAAGAACAGCTAGTATCTTAAAATGTCCAACAGCAGAGCCACCTTCTTCAATGGGGTTAGCTCAAATAGGGGTACAAGAAAGCAAAGCAACCAAGCTTAAGGCGTTTAAACTCTGTACTGGAGCTCAACCAAAAGCTCAAGTTCTGAGCTTTGAGTCATACTATCAAAGGCCTTAGGTGCTCTTGAGGAGCTAGGATTCCTAAATGCACAAGGCGCTAGGCGCTAGGCACTAGGCACTAGGCACTAGGCAAGGTGCTCGCCCAACTAAGGCACTAGTAACTAAAAGGAGTTATTTCAAAGATAATGATGTTTTTCAAAAACATAATTCTATATTATAATTCTATGGAAAAAGAAAAACACAAAGATTTATGCTATATACCTAGAAACTCCTAATGTTGGTTTTGCTCAGTATATTTCACCTTAAGTTTTCCTATTTTAAAAGATACAAGTCACCACATTAGGTCCTCGGGATCCTTCAAATAATTATATTTCCAAATAGGTCCTCGGGCTCAATCTTGTTGACTGTCTTTGTTTCTTCTTCTTTTTGTATGTGTCTCTACCTAAACTTTGCCTCCTCCCCCCCCCCCAAATCTTCTTTCTCCTTTTTGCTCTTTCTTCATTGCAAATTTTATGTTTGTCCTGCCTCTGAGAACTATCAATCATATATATCCAATTGTGTAATGGGGATAAAGGACCACAATACCCCTCTTGACAGCTAATAAGCAACATATTTGAAGAATTTTAGCAAGGTGCTCACCTGGGCACCTCTTGCTTGGCCCAGGTGAGTACCTTAAAAACAAAAAGATTCGCAAGAGATTTTGTTACATAAAAAGGACTGAAATTAGGAGAAAAATTATCCAAGGCTGCTTCTTGTTTGGAACCATTTACTAATTTTAGAAAAAGAGAAATTGCAAAACCATAATGATAGGGATTCATCCACATTCAACTCTTCACAGTTTCTGCTACCTCTTCTCTTCCAAGCCAAAAAGCTTTTGCCTCTCTGATGCTAACAAACTCCATACAATTCACCCCAGGTCTCGACTCGTTGATCTACATAAAGCTCTTAAAAGAAAGAAAGTTGACTTGTTTCACCTCTTGACCTTCTAAGAATTTCTTCGCAATTCAATGCTACTAATGTAATTAGACCCTGCATGCATAATACCTGTGTGAAAGAAACCAGTGCTTCTGTCTCCTCCTTTGGGCCAAAGAAGCCCAAGTCTTTTGACATCACATAAGGACATCCAGAATAAATCAAAGATAGCTTCCTGTTTGACTACACCCTCTTCTCTTTCTCCTCCACCGTGACCCCTTTGATCCTCTCCATCTCATCCAACCTAAACGTGTCGTCCAAAATAGTCTCCTCCTATGTCTTAATGAGACCAAAGTTTCCTTATCCATCTCCTCTTGTCTTAAATCTTTCTTTCAAAAAATTTTAAATTCAAAGCAAGAAAAAATCTAACATGACCAACCGTCCCAAAGCCATTTCATGGTAACTCCATCAGCTCTCTAAAACTTTCCTCATTCAGCCATGTATTGTCAAAACCAAAAGGCAGTTGGACCACCTCGAACACTCATGCCTACTTAGTGTCTTAAGGAGGGTGATGACCATAACCCTTTCTAAAAAGAAATGCCACACATGCACAGTCAGAAGAAGGGATCCAAGCCATCAGAATAATAAACTGTTCTTGGATCCGGACGCATCAGCTTTTTGAGAGGATGAAAAATCATGGACGAAGAGGCAGGGAGGTGACAAATGAGCCACAGACCAAAATCTAAGCTTAAAACGAAAAATGACTTATATAGTAATTCAAAGGATTTCAAGGAAAATGCAGGACAGCACGGGCTTAAGGAACCTCTCTGGCCAATGCCACCACCATCCTCAGAGCCCTGCCTCCCTGGCAAATTTGAAGAAGCCATCACATTTTACGGAGGCTTGAGCTTGAGCCAATTCACCACATGCAAGTAATACTGGTATCTATAATGTCATGCCACCAGAACAGGTAAACTGCCTGTTTTCCATTACTGTTGCAATTTGCAGTTCATCCAGCAGAAACGCTTTTCAGGAAAAAGAAAAGTACAGATTTACAAGCAATTCATCCATCCAACCCTTCCCCCTTCTTGAAAAAGAATAAATAAATAAATAACAAACAAAAAAGGGGGGAAAAAAGACAAAAAGCAAAACACAAGAATAACATTTAGTACCTCTTGACATGTCTGCCCACAAAAATAAGTGGCTGAACTACTGGAATCAGCAGCTGGAGCATCCATGCCCTTTATGCATGAGGAGTGAACTACAAAAAAGACAGAAAAAGGGTTGGACTTTAGCAGCTCCTCTTGCAGTATCTAGTGACCAGCCATGCGCACATGAAAGATGCAAAAAAGAGAGCACGTTATTACATTTTTTTTCACACTGATTGCATTGGAGCAGTGAAGAGATAGGATCATCATCATCCGTGCTCTGGCCTGCTATCCCACAGTACTTGCAGGAACAGTTTGGACAGTGCCAATCATCAGGTGGAAGCATCTGAAGTACACAGAACAACTTAAATAGCACAAACATACGAGGAAACCCCCAAGGGCTAAAAACTAAGCTAGATAATAGATGGTAAAAAAGTAAACTAATAATACGCTGTCAGAGACAATTCTGATTGTTTCAACTAATCTACATTCTCATAGACTGCGAAGGCAGTGGTGTCAACAACTCAATGGTCATACTTCAATGCTGACAATTTGAGGTATTTGATCATATAAGAGGGGTGGTATTTTTTCCTTTCCAACAACTATTAGAATATCCTGAAGGAGAAAAAGGTATACAGTACCCAAAAGAGGTAACCAGCTGGGGTATATATTCTGCATAGAGAAGTGAAAAGTGAAACCCCCCTTTAAGGAAAGAAATAATCCATTCATTCCCTTCTGAGGTCCCTTATCTCAATGGAAACGGTACAAAAGCTTTGAAGAGCAAAAGAAGTCCATCCCCTCACTGTTATTGTGGTTAGTTGACTTAGGACTGTCTTTAATACAACAGAAAATGAACTTTTGTAAACTCTTCTACTGTATTTATTTTAGCTATAGTTAAAGGATCATATACTTCATGACTTTAGAATATACTTATTTACAAATATGGATAAATAAATAAATAAGAAGCACAATTTAAGGAGTTCTACTCTTTTGGGGTTCAACAGGAGCCAAAACCCACTACAACATATAGCTAAATAAATAATAAGAAGAATGGAATCAGTGGGATCAGTTCATACCTGTATCCCTAAGCAACTCTGGTGGAATGTTGATGGACAACTATCGCAACAGATTAAATCCCCACCATCTCCACATATGCCACATGTATCATCATTTGGATCATCACCATCAACATCAACAGTGTAGAATCCACTGCGCTCAGACTCACTCTGTCTATTCCATGAATCTAGTTGGCACTGCAGGAGGGAAACACCAGATTCCAAGAATATATTCTGGAATGGTTGACGTAATTTGCTCCCAGCATGAATCTCAAACTTGGAGACAGTGAGAATCTTACTACAGCAACCACAATGAATGCCATCCCTTGTTACCCAACCCTCCAGCATTGCCCGTGTGCGCTTACGATTCATATACTGGACTTTCTCACTTAATTGCACAGTTCTGGAATCAATAAGCCAGGAAAGCAGAGTTCGTTTCCCAGCATATGGAACAAAGTCATCAGTTTCTGAACCCAACCCCTTTTTGGAACCTCGAACCAATAAAGTACATCTTCCAAGTTTTCTGCTATTCCTCCCATGCCACTTAGCCCCATCTACGTAATTTTCTCCATTAATGCCACGAGTGATGTTCCGGCTTTCATCGATGCTTGCTGTGGTCATGGCTGAACTATTTTCAGTCATTTTACTTTTCAGTGCCTTAGAACTCTGCCTTTTGATAGAACCCGACTCTTCATCCTCCCTGGTCATGCCCAGGCTCTCTATTGCAGACCTGCCATTCAAAGATTTTCTTGTAGCAGCTTCCCTTCCAACCTTATGCCCACCTTCAACTTTGTGCTTTTTGGACATTTCGTGTTCCATCTTCTTTCGGGTTTGCCTTGTTAATTTACTGAGAACATCATCTGATATCGGGGTAAAAGAACCATCCCCATTTGGCGCTATATCACTGCCCTCTTCTTCAAGTTGTTTTAGAAGTGCATCGTAGGCCTTGATAATGGACCAATAAGCCGTTCCTGAAGGGCTGACATACACAGCATCTTGGTAGTCTCTATTCCGCCTTGGTCTATAATCGATTGTCCAGCCAGCGTTCACAAGCATTTTCCTAATCCGATCACGCAGTAATTGCTTTTCAGTGCCACTACCACCCCTTATTTTTCCTTCCTGGGATCTACTCTTCAGGCTCTTTTCTGGGGTCGGTGTTTTCTCATCTTCACTTTTCACCTGTTTCATAAACTTGTGAGCACCCTCATTTTCATCCCCCATCTTCACTGACATATCACTGTCATCCGTTTTCAATTCTGGGACCTTACTGCTCTTCGTAAGCAATGATTTCCTCAACTTCATCTGACATTTATCTTTCTTAACTCGAGTACCTGAAGACTCAGGAAGCTTTGTTTCTGAGCGCAAAGATGTATGAACCAATAAATCTTTCTTCGTTGAAGTACCAGGCCTAAAACTCTTTCTATTTTCATGGATATCTTGATGATTAAAAGCCTCCAAAGAGCCACTATCTTTTTTCTTGCTTTTTACCATTACCTTCAGTACACCGTTCTTCCCTTGAACCCTAATAGGTTTATCTGAAGAATCCTTAAACCTTTCTTTCAACATTGAAACTGATAACCAAGATCCCTCCCCTTTCAACTCAAACCTATTCTTTGCCAAACGATCACTCCCCCTCTTCCCATCACCAAAGGAACTACTTGCACCATCATAATAAGAATGCCTTCTCTTATCAATGCCTGCAAAATGCCTACTTGATCCAGCCTCAAGTGGTCCTACTTGAGAATTACTTCCTACATGAATCTTCGTGCCTAATAACCTTATTCCTCCAACCTTACTCCCATGTTCTTGCCGCATCATTTTCCCATCAATTGCATCATACTCATCAAATTCAAAAACATCTAATCTACTTCTCTTTCTCTCGCCATCAGCTTCCTCATCCCTCCTGAATTTAACACTATTAATATGGTCTGACCTATCCTTCTTCCCACCAAAACTTTCATTCTTCCTTAAAGTAGTCTTCCTGTGAACACTTCCACCATTGTTAATTCCAGGAGCAACCCGCCTCCTATAAGGCTCAAGGAACTCATCACTCGACCCAGAAACGCTCATAATTATCCGAGACCGCTTCTTCTCCTTTGACATGAAAGCATCCCTTGAACCACCTGAAGAACCAACACCAATCCCATCACTCTTCTTCCTCACAATTAAACACCCTGATGAGCTCCTTTTTTTCACCAAATTCCCACCCCCCACGTCCCTAGATCTCATACCCTTTTCCATATATGCAGAAATCGAAACATGCAAACCCTAAAAAACCCCACCCAAAAAAAACCCCCCACTTTTCAATAATTTCAAATTACATTACCAAACCCAAAAAAAAATAACAAAAACCCATCAAGAAAACCTCACATTTCCCCCATTACTCAAAACCCCAGATCAAAAAATTCACGATTTCATTCAAATTACATCAGATCTGAATCAGAGAAAGAAAGGCCTAGAATCCTAATTTTTAAACAAAACCCAGAGCAGAAAACAATTTAAAACCTTAAACAGACAAGGATAGACTCTGGGATGAGTACCTCTCCGGCGGTAAAGAATCTGATCAGAACCGGAGGTCAAAATTTAGGTTTCAGAGAGAGAAAAGGGGAAAAAGGAGAGAGAAACAGTGTTAGTGGGGTTTGGTCTGTCCCTGTGATTGTATTATTGCACAACAGGCTCTTTTGGTTTTATTGTTTCTGTTATATTTCTTTTCCTAATCTAATTGTGTGCAGTGCAGGGACGCTGCCTTTATAAAAGGACTGATACACTGTAATAATCTTACCTTAATCTATCAACATATAGCAAAAGAAGATATACCCACCAAACGAAACTGTCATAAGATTTTTTCTTTTTCGTCAATCTTAATTTTATATATGTCCCTCAGAATTTATTTATTTTTCCTGGGTTCACTCTTTTTCACTGTCCAGTTTTTTCTGTCTTTTTAATGTTGTCCTCTCTTGTATTTGCACACGCAGAAAAGAGCGAGGGCAGAAAAGAGAGAGGGGGGTCAAGATATGAAATCTGGGTTGGATTTGGGACCGTTTTGCAGCGAAGCGCAGGAGTCATTGGACATCCGGTATTCTACGGATGTCACATTTCACCGGATTTATCTTTTTTCCTATGCAAAACATTTTTCTAGGTTCTTACTAGAACGAAAAGAGAGCTATATTTTTGTGTCCCAGTTTGGAGGGTTATGAGAAACAATATTGTTTCATAATTCATAATGATTTAACGTTTGTCAAGGCAGTCGAAAAAAAAAAGTCCAATTACCTTTTATAGGTATTATAATTGGTGACCATATCTGTGTTAAAATTTAAAATCATAATTATTGTATTTTGTATAATTTATTTCACATGATTTTATTTTGACATATGGAATTAGAAATATTTTTCAAATTAATTATGTCCCAAACCTATTTTATAAATCGAATCTCTTTGTATTTAATTATTTTGAATATATGGTTAAAATTATCACATAATTTGGACAAGATCAGATGTATGACACTGAATTTAACTATTTTATGAGATCTTAATTAATTTAATTATTTTTCTATAAAAATGCATTTCTAGAAAATGATCGATTCGATCATAGGGATCAAATACATTTGATAAAAAAAAAATCAATATTTTTGTGATGATTGCTTACATACAAAGGAATTTAAAGAATCTCTTATTAAGAGTTAGAGAAAGTTATCTTCTTTTCTTTTTTAAACAAAAGAGAACAAAGAAAGGAAATATGGTATTATTAATGGATAGACTCTTTTTCTTGGTTAGCTTTTTTTTTTTTTTTCAAGTGAATTTTCCAATATAAAAATATATATATATATTAAAAATATGTCATTAAAGTAAATCCCAAGCATCAAAATCATCTCTAATTTTTTTATCAATTAGAATAATTATTCTTCTCACGTGGGATAAACCATAATACATAGTTATATATATATTTATACATATGAGATACTCGAATTTGAGATACATAAATAA
This sequence comes from Dillenia suffruticosa, assembly GCA_033439265.1. NCBI lineage: Eukaryota > Viridiplantae > Streptophyta > Magnoliopsida > Dilleniales > Dilleniaceae > Dillenia > Dillenia suffruticosa. Next base: position 18,830,809 of record JAVTVX010000001.1, read on the forward strand.
GAAAAAAATTGTGTTAGTTGAATTATGGTATATCGATAATAAATAATTAATATAATATATCACTAGAACTAGTTCCATTAAGTCTATTAAAGATAATTTTTTTTATTATGTGATATAATTATTCTTATATAAAAAAGATGAGAATGGGAAAATAACATTAAAATTTCTTCTTTTATTATAAATTAGGATTCTAGATTATTTCCTTATTCCCTCCTCTATTTTCTATTCAGAAAAATAATAATAGGATCCAAGATTTTCTACTATTATAAAAAAAAAAAATGTAATAATCGATGTTGAGAGATTATTTCCAAGAAACAAGCTTAAAAATCTCATTTTCTCGATTTTTTTTCTAAAAATACTTCGGGAAAGAAGCAACAAGAATAAGGAAAATATATTTTTGAATACATGTTCATTAAAAATTTATTTTCTATGTATTTGGAAATATCTAAAATTTTGTCTAGGAAATTTCAATTAAATCATTATTTCTGTAGTAATAAAATCTCTAATTTTTATGGCTTCATGATTGTTTTTAATTAAATTGGCTTAGGATAAACAATATTAAATAGCTGACAGAGCATGACACTAAATTAGTTTCATTAAACCCTCTGGGGATGAATTTTATCTTCCCTTGTGTAAATATTTATAACGCATAAGTAATAGCCGATACTTTATTCCACTAAATAAAGTCGATTATATAGATCATTATATATCATTAAATTTTATTGTTTATTTATACAATAATTATATATTTTTTTATATGACAATAATAATCGTATTTTTATATCACTAATTAGGATTTACAATATTTATATTTTTATATTATTATATTATATCTTATACCATATTTTTATTTATATTTAGATAATTCATATTATATTTTATTATCATTTTTCAATTTTCTTAAATTTTCTTCTCTCATATGAGTACCTATTACAGTGTCACGCATAACTGGATTCCTTAGCGGACGCCTACCATGGCGTAAATATTTATTTAAGAGAGAGAGATGGACACAAAGAGCATTATTTGGTACCGATTTCAATTTATTTATTGATTATATATCAAACAACTTACTATTGATTTTAGGGTTACCTTATGATGAATGAAAAGAAAAAGAAAAAATTCAGACACAAAGGGATACCGATCATTTGACACTGAAGTAAAATTTAAGAACTTGTAGGAATTTGAGTGATAATTTCTTCATTAACATTAGACTCTATCAAGGTTGGATATTAAGTTTCATCTTTTTTGTAATAGTGATAGAAGAAGTTATAAAAAACATTCAATATGAAATACCATGATATATAATTTTTTCAGATGATAAGTATTAGTTAATAAAATTATGAAAGGTATTAGTACTAAATTAGAGTTATAGAGGATTACGCTATAATGCAAAGGGTTTAAATTAAATAGATCGAAAACTGAATATATAATATGTAGATTTAGCGACAGTTATCAAAATGATAAAAAAACGATTAGTTTAGATGGACAACATATATCCAAAAACAAACGATTTACATTTTTAAGTTCTATCATCCAAAATGATGGTAATATAGATATAGATGTGAATCATATGATTCAAGTGAATTGGATGAAATAGAGAAAAATATCTGGAATTCTTTGCGATCGCACGATACCACTGCATTTAAAGGGATAGTTCTATAGAATTGCGATTAGACTTGCACTATTGTATAGTATTAAGTGTTGGACTATTAAATAACTAAAATAATAAAAGATAATTGTAGAAGAAATAAAAATATTTAGGTAGATTTGTGATAAAAATAGAAGAGTTAGAATTAAAAATGATTAGATTCGTAACAAGTTGGAAACTAATTTAATTGTAGATAAAATGTGAGAGTGTCATTTAAGGTGGTTTGGATATGTACAAAGAAGAGCCAAAGATACACCGGTTAAGAAAATAGAGAATTTAAATATATGAGATATAGTAAAACGTAAAGATACACCATCGAAAACTTAGATATAAATTATCCATAAATACATAATAGTTAAGTATTTAGACAAGAAACCGATCTTGGATAGAAATGAGTAGCATAGTAAATCTACATAAATTAAACCAACATATTATATATATATATATATATTTTATTATTTTTAAATTTATTTCACAAATGATTGATTCTAAAGAGATGAGATTAAAACTTAATTTGTTATTATTATAGTAAATTCCTTGTTGGTATCGCTCGAACTAGGCAACAATACCAAAAATAAATAAGCAAAAGAGTTACTAGAAAGACAGAAAGACAGAAAGACAGAAAAACATGTTGTCCATGGAAAACCCTTATGATGTGTTTGAAAACCGGACCATAAACGTGTATTTTTTGAACATCATGAAAGCCACCAGCTCATGAAAACAAAACGTTGACGAAAACCATTTCCTTTGTCAAAAACTAAAAATCCAAATTATTCCTAAATGAGAATTCTAGGTCTTGGGAAACAAGCAAATTTCAAATAAAGAACCATTGGATATGTATTAACAAAAAATGATCAAATTTAATTTGGAGATATGATGAAACTTTCTGGTCAGCGGAAGGGTTAATTGGAACCATAAGATGAAAGACATGCTCCTTTTTCTTCCTTCCAAAACATAGATCAGCTTAGGTCAACCATGTGGACATGAAACTCACTTCAAGCTTCATAACCAGTTCCATCTATGAAGTATTGGATTCTGTATGTTGAAACAGATGCATTTGAAATGCTTGACAAACAATGCAACTCAAGAGCGGACAACAAAAACCTGAAACTTTCTTTAAGTACCATTTCAAATAACAAAATTCTCAGACAACCACAAATTATATCATAGCTTCCTAACAAAATATTACTCTGATGGTAAACTTAACGTTGATAATAAAAATCCCAAACAAATGAAGGGTGAGAGAGTTCGGGTGGCTGTGACAGAGGTATAGATGCAAAGGGGAGGTAATAGCCTCAAGGTGGGCCACCGAGTTTGGACAAAAACTGTGTTTCCTTGAAGTCCCTCATTTCTTCTTTCCAGCCTTGGCAGCATCACCAGCCTTGGTCTGCACCATTTTTGGAAAACACAGTAAACAGCAAAGTGGATGACCCAATAATGTAAAAAAGGAAAATTTCAAGGGAAGAGGGTATGCTCCTTACCTTCTTTACACCCCGGATTTTCTTGGCCCTGTTCTTCCTTTCCTTCAGTTGCTTCCTTGATTTCTCCACCTTGGTGGCTAGCCCATTCTGTCATTATATGTTACAACTCAATAAATATGAACACAAAAGAGAAACACTAGAAAGAAGAGAAGTGAATCATCCAACACGCAAGAGAGAATCATCCCATTTCATGATTCCAAGTAATTGTTATTAGGTTCAATCCTCAATTAGATTCAACACAAAGAATGTCATATTCCCAATGACATGCCACACCATAAATTGAGCCTATTATTTTTTTAACAAAATAAAAAAGCTCATTCATTTATTTTTTGGTTAAAAGGAGGCTGAACGACACTTGAAATTAAGAGGAATATGTCCCATCAACACACACATGTGATAGAAGAAACAATTGAATACCACACAACAAGGTCAAATAACCATCGAGTATAAATTAAATTTTTTGATTATTTTTATTTATTTATTATTATTTTTTAAATGTGATTCTCATGGCTAGTCCCAAAAGGTAATAGCAACAAAACTGCACTCCTCAAGGCAATAGGATATGAGAGTGCTCCACCATTCACCAATGCAGGAGTCTCCATAATCCAAAGATTCAAAATGATAAATTGACTGCAGTAGAAATAAGGATACTTAGATGGATGTGTGACAAAACTAGAAGAGATAATTAAAAATAAAGAGATTCGTAATAAGTTGAGAGTTAGTTCAATTGTGAATAAAATGCGAGAATTTTGTTTGAGATGGTTCAGATATGTGCAAAGAAGACTAAAAAACACACAAGTTAGGACTAAAAATTTAAATATAGAAGATTTAGTAAAATAAGAATTAAACTGTTGAAAACTTGGATGCTATTTATCTGAAAAGACATGACAGTTAAGAATTTAGATGAGAAGATAATCTTGAATAGGAATGAGTGGCATAAGAGAATCCGTACAAATTAAACCAACACTTTTTTTTTATATATTTATATGTCTCTCAAACGGACGACCTCAATAGTTGAGATTAAGATTCAATTTATTGTTGTTCTTGTTTTAAAAGATGAAGAAGACTGAAAAAGAAAAGGCGCTTGGCTCAACACCTCTAGTGCTTCGGCAAACCGGCAAGCACCTCTTTTAAGGTGCCTTGCCTGCCCCAAGGCGAGCACGCATGGGGACCTTTTTAAGAAACTGCTGAAAACTAAGATCAACGCCATTTGATGTACACATTATGCAACGAGGCATCCTCTCAAAAGAAACATGATCAAGAACCTCTCAGCAACAGGACTATGTTCAATTTCTGAACAAGGCTTCAGCATTTATCCAGGTACTTTTAAATAAATAGATATACACAGAAACAAACACACAATATTATAATCCGGCAGAAAGCAAAGGCAGATCGTGATCAACTCCAAAACTAAACATCAAGTGACAAAGAGAATACTACCAATAAACATGGGAAAATTGAGCTTACCCTAATGAGTCTGTACTTAGGCTCATACTTCTTAGCACTCTCAACCGAATCATAAATCAGACCAAATCCAGTTGATTTCCCACCACCAAAATGTGTCCTAAACTTGAACACGAATATAGCATTGGAGTCTTTCACCTCATACATCCGAGCCAGTTTCTCCTTCAATTCAGCCTTCAGACAGAAATCGCACCAAACCACGTATCCAACAAAAAACAAGGATTAAAATGCTATTTGGACCAAAAAAATCAATGAACCAAATGACAAAATCCAAAGGAGTGCATTCTTATCGTCACAGGCTAGGCTTTTGGCAGATCAGATTTCAGGAAATCAATAAGTGAAACATCAGAAAAAAGAAGTACCTTGGAAACATTAGCTCTTCCTGGGTGCAGGACATCGATGATCTGCAACATACCCAGTTGGAAAGATTAGGGTTCTTCTAATCAAACAACACATTTAAATCACAAAGACTGAAGATTAAAACTCACGAACTGCTTGCGAGAGAGGAGTCTGTTGGTCATGAACTTCCTCGTACGGATCGTCACTGCTTTGTCGGCCATTGTTCTTCTGATGAATGGCAAATACCTGAGTACGCAGAAATAGATCCGGACAATAATCGAAATGAACAAAGAGAAACCCTAGTTATTAAACTTACTTGGGTTTACCTTACGGCTGCTTTTTTCGCCTTCAAAGAGGGCTTTTTTGCGCGAAGGTGCGACTTCTAGGGTTAGGGTCAACTCGATTGTCACTGCTTTGTCGGCTTGCCTTAAATAGTCCTAGATTTGGGCCCAAAGGTTGGCATGTTCTGCACGGGCCATCAATTGTGCCGAGGCCAAGTTTGGGTCCTTCTTTTCAAAAATATATTCCGATTAACACGATCCAAAACTTATAATAGCCCATTTAAAAAATTACTCTCCCAACGTAATCTATTCCATATTTAAATAGTGAATCAAATTCAAAATTTTGATTAAAAAAATTTGGTGCCACATTCCATTAGATCGACCGTTGGTCCCATTTGGGCCATTAAAAGAAAGGAGAAAGCAACAAACAATTGGTCTAATGAATATAAGTGTTAAATCTATTAATCAAGTATTGAATTCAAAATTTGAGAAGGGAAAGACTAAGTTGAGAAAATTCTCCCTCAATTGGGTCTGAAAATATTCGAACTAAATTAATAAAAATATGATTTCAAATACCGATTAATTATAAAAATATGATTTCAAATACGGATTAATTATAGAGATACGTTGTACCAGATTATAAGAGATATGTTTATATATGATGTATAAATGTAAAAAGATGGTCCATGCTGATTAAATTGTTATTCTTTTATAGAGTTTTAATATTTTATAAAATATTCTATTTAAATTATAAATATCTTTATAATAAATTTATGATTGTAATTTACAACAACACAGTTTTAAAATTTTTTATAATTAAGGTATTATAATTTTAATTAATTAAATTTAAATCCGAGAGTTGTATAAAATGTATATCATGTTTATCTAAACAACCATCACAGTGATGCGATAGATTATATTTTGTCTGGTTGGATTATTATTTGGCTGATGATTTTCTTTGTATGTTTTGATAAATAAAAAAGTATTCTTGGCATAAAAAAGATTGTATTTTGCATTTTTCAAAATCATGGCTAGGAAAATAATATAGTCTTTTCTCTTAATTTATCTTAATTTTTGGTATGTATGATAACCTCATTATAATTCTATGACTCTGTAAGTTCAATTGCATTGGATACCAAGAGATGAACGATCTTATTATTTTTTATTTTTTTATTATATTGAAATTTGAATTCGAGTTTTTGAAAGAGAGATTGTGATCACTAAACTGTTTCATCAGAATAATTCTATTATTTTTATAACCGCATAGAGCACTTTAAAAAATTCTATACGAGGTTTTGACTAAGAAAAATTTTCAGGATTTAACATATAATTTCTAATTTAGAATTTCTTTTTTTTTTCCTTTTTTTAGGCTATATAGCCACTGCTCTTCCCACAAACAACGTGATCGGGAAGGTGAGAGAGAGACTCGATATCGATAGCAGAGAAGATGGGAGATCGAGTGCGAGCAGCCCACTTTTTTGTTCCTATTCTCTTTCTCGAGGGCTTAAGAAAAAGGTAGCAAGAGCAAGCTTATTAGCTACTCCAGGAGTTGCAGCCACATTTTTTTTTAATTTTTTTATTATGTGTTAAATCAATCGATATTTAAGTTATCAGGTCAATCTAATTTTAATATTATGGGACCATCTCTAACTAGAACTCATCTTGATTTAGGGAATAACTACTGCATTCACGAGGCTTTGATTGTACCCACTTTCTAAAGTACAACAAAAGAGAACAATCTCCGATGGTTAAACTTTGTTATTTTTAAGTGGATTTTTGAGTTTGAGTTTTATTAATAGAGAAAATAAATATCGAGAGAATTTTATATTTTAAATATCTGATTTGATGCGAATCGAATTTAATTTAATTGAATTTAACGTAATTATTTATAATTTATTTTTAAAAAAAAGATCCGGGGGATACCAATGTAGTTTCGGGTGAGAACATTGGGCAAGTCAAATTTTTCGATTGACAGGGCATAGACAGGATGCTTAGGTATTTTATGTATATATATATATGTATGAAAATGAAATAGTCTTATTGAATTTTGCCTACAAAAATTATGATCCGGAGGGAAAACGAACCTCTGATTGTTCTCTGCTTGGTTAAGAATTTTGTCGCTTCCTTTCAGTGCTGTTACCTCTCTTCTCCCCCCCCCCCCAAAAAAAAAGGTTTTAACATATGAGCGTCCAGATTTGTTCCAAGTGTGTTCAGGAATTGTGAGGTGTGTCTATTTGTGAGGTGCTGTTTTGCCATTGGTCAGGGTTCTGGCATAGGCAGGGTCAGTGAGGCGGTCTGAAACATTCTAGGCCCATTTGCTCGGCTGTTGCTAGGCCTAGCAGGGGTTTCAACCTCGGCTTGTGTCAGGTTTCTGTTTTTTCTTTGTTCTCCTTGCTGTTGGGCTTTGCACCCCTCAGATTAGAATAAACAAGACAAACTGACTTCAGGCAGTTCTACAGAGCAGAATTAAGGCTAAAGATGTCCTTGGTGCATGGTGTAAATGTTGTGGTTTGATATTGAAATATAGCAGCTGGATATGTAATAAGCACTTAAGTTATTTTGGATTCTTTTGCCAATGCAGTACCATTGAATTATGTCCTGCAAAACCTTGAGCAATTGCTATACTGCTCCACAGTCACAGGTTCATAGGACCACTTCTTTGATTGCTTGCTACTTGATTTTAGAATCAGATATCTTGACTATACATTGCAAGGTTTTGTTATATGGGAAGATCCCGGGGGGGTTAGACATCATTTTTTATTTTTTCACTTTCACTAATGGCATGGCAGAGCCTTTCTGTATTTTTCTGGGGCATGTCTTATGTTTGAAAAATAAAAGGTGGGTTCATACCGGCAAATATGTGGAGAGCTAGAATGCACAATACAATCATTTCTTTCTTTTTGGGGCTCTGTTGGGTCCAAATATGAACGGAGATTCCTTGTGGTAAACTTTGTAGATTACAAATGTTCGCATATGCAAGAACAGGTTAATCACAACGTGGGCTCCTTTTAGCCATCCCCAGATAATCAATCCTCTTTGCCTATTGTTCAATGTTTTTCATGTTGATGTTGTTCCTACTAGAAAATTCTCTATTGCGGGGTCGGTTGTCCTCGTGGAAATGGAGGGTCTTGACATTTCTGTTGTATTTTGTTCTGAGAGTTGAAGGATGTGAATCTAAGTGGAAACGGAGGACCTCGCTTCACCCTTCTAGATCACTATAGAGGGACACTGACTATGAACCTTGACGTTTCTGCTCTGTTCTTGAGGGATGCTTGTGATTGCTTTCTTCTCTTTTCTTGGTTCGTTGTCATAGCCGATAAATGAGATTCATTTAACCTGCCTATATTCCATGACGAATATATATTTCGTGAAGTTGATTTATGGCATCTGTAATTGCAACACGAGTGGGTTGACATTCTTTTCTGGATGGTGCTGGGGCCTTTCAGAGTGATTTGGGGTGTAGATGGTTGGCACACGCAAGGCACCATCTCATATACCGTCAAATTTCAGGTCTGTCTTCTATGCACTTGAAGGTTTAATGCAGGAGAAATTCAGTAATAACTTGGATATACTAATAGATATAATCATTGAATGAGGATCACCTTTTTTAATTCAATAATTCTAATGCTTTTTGAAGGGTCTCATTTAAGCACTTCTATCTTCTTGATAATTCTATGATATTTTTCTAAACTTTTAGAGAGGGGTAAAGTTAGAAATTTATATAAAAAATAATACAAAATTATAATTTTAGTGGGCAACACTTGAGGTTATTATTATTGAAAATTATTATTATTATTATTATTATTTTAAATTTACCAAGGTTTTTATTGCTTGTTTTCAGGGGTCTCATTTAAGCACTTCTATCTTCTTGATAATTTTATGATATTTTTCTAAACTTTTAGAGAGAGTTAAAGTTAGAATTTATAAAAAAAAAAAATAATACAGAAGGGACAATATACTATTATTTTAAGAGATTGACAATACTTGAGGTTATTATTTTTGAACAATCTTTTTCTTCCGCTCCCTTTGGCTTTACTTTTAGAAATATTCTAGACTTCAAAAGAAAAAAAGGAGGGAGTTGATAAATCTATGGAACTAATCTCTATATGCACTAAAAATATGAAAATTTTTAGTTTCATATTTTCTATTTGATTACCTCAAGTTTGTACTTCACCTACTTGAACTCTTAGCCGTCTGGATAATTTCTCAAAAAACATGGTAAGATGAGAGACTTTGCATTTGTTACTTTACCTTTCATGTAAAGAATTTGCTTGGCGTGACCCACAAAGCTTAAAAATCTGAATTTATTTCCTATCATTTTTGTAAGTGGATATTTGTCGTCAATTAGTATATCCGATTAATTTGGCCAAACATTGTGGGGTCCAGTAAAGGGTTGGCTCTCTCAATATCCCTTTCTTCATTTCTAAGATTCGAACAATTTTGGAGCAACATGAGAATCAATTACTATAGAAGATAAAAAGCTAAAGACGTATCAAATCTAAGCAACTCATCCAATCCCCCAAATAGAAATATAAATTAACATACTTTAATTTGGGTTGGGAAGTAGAGATGAGAGTGTTGGTAAGTTGAACTCCTATTTAGAGATTCTGGGCATGAAATTCTCTGCGCATTCGAGTGATTTATGAACATGGGGAGTGCTATACTCTCTTCCCTCTCCCCTGGTTTGTGGGGTTCAATCCCTTATTGATTAAAAAAGAAAAAGTGTATACAGGTGTTTGATGAAAGTTCTTAGTGATCATGCACTTGTGTGTACGGTGGCTTTCTTTTCCCTTCTTTTCTTCTCTTCTAGTGTTGGATTCAACATGGGAAGTTTGGCTTAGTAAAGACACTTTATGGAGAACAGGTAATATAGAAATTGAAAGCCTCTGCTTCCGTGTGAAATATAACAATCACCTTTTTGTGACCCCAAAGGTTCCACGTCTCTCACGCAGCTAATGTGGCAAACATGAATAGATTAAAGAAAAAGTTGCACTCAATGAGCATCACATTAATTATGTGCTAGTGAAAGATGCCAAAGCTCCCGCATCCTGCAAGATTAAACCCTAACTTTCACCGATAACAATTGAATCGATAATAATGCTAATCATTCCCTTTTATTTAGACCAAAAAGAAGGAAGAAAGCCCCTTCCATCTCTCTTATTTCGGGGATTATCATGCACTAAGTGATTTTTCTTAATTTTTAGAATTTCCCTAATTAAAGTTCTTTAAATGGGAAAACTCTCTCAATTTTTGATGTGATTTGTAGATTAATGCACAAAAAATTTGAGGGTTTATATGTTTTGCCATTTAATCTAGTGTTAAAGAGGCTATGCTAACTAAAGAGAGAAAAAGAGTCACTTTGGTTGCTTTATCTCTTTGGTAGGCACTTTGCCCAAATTCTGTAACCCTGAAAATCCCTGTGATGTTAGTTAAACTACCAGGCCGGTCCACCATGTGAACAGTTATGACCACCCAATGGTTTGGACCAGCCATCTCCCACTTCTTGTCCTGAAATCGAAACTTCAAACTTCAAATTTCAACCCTCTTAAAAAGAAGAAAAAAATTGACCATAACATAACCTATGAACAAAGAAATGTAACTAAGATGGATTTAATGAAGATGTGATACGTCAGCCCATAGTATGTCTTCTCTTAGAGCAAGGTCTGACATATCAGCCGTTCCACTGCTCACAGACTCTTGCAGACTTTACAGTATGGACTTAGCCCATAGTATGCAACTGTGCTGATTTTCTTTGGGCGTGTGGTAGTTAGTATATTATCTCATCAACATGGGCAAATATTACATAGATTTTTATAAGATCATCTGTATCGAAATCTGTATCTTTTTGTGTTTTTCCCCTTTAGTAAGCCTTACAGTTGAACATCATCACTAGCAGTTAAAAATTGGGAAATGTTATACTCTAATCTGCTCCATGACCCAAGTGTCTGACAAGGATACGATTAAGTTCTATGTAAAAACTCTGTTGTCAGATTCGTGGTGAATAGCACTGCCGCCAAAATTTCTAAGTAAAAATGGATGGACTTGAAAATTGAGAATAGAGAAATTTGATGATGCCTTTGTATATACTTTTATGAGATAAGTGGAATGTACATTCACTCTCGGAGACCCCACAAGCCGTATGACAAGGATGCTCATCACAAGTTGAAAATTAGCATGACAGAGAAATCTTCAAAATTCTTCAGCATCCACTGGAAGTGAAGCTGCCCTGTGAAGTGAGTGTCGAAGCAAACCCCCAGAATAGAAACTCTTCGCTGTGACCATTTGCTCAGGACTACATGACTTTCTGATCATATCGCTGTACGTTCCTTTTTGGACCTCCACGTCTGCGCATCTCTTCTCAGCACCAGCAGGAGAACATGGTGGAACATGCATTCCAGAGGCAAAAGTTTTCAGAAGTTCATCTTTATCAACCTTTGGAGGTTTCGAATCTGAAGACAATGTAATGGCATCGTCTTTCCTATCCTTTATGTCATCCAAATTGGCTTTGAGCTTTTGGTCTCTAAGCTCCCTTAGTTGGATTTGGTACTTGGCTTTAAGCCATCTCAGTTCCTGCCTAATCTCATTCTCATAATCATCTGACAGTGCAGAAGAGCCTAAATGAGTACTGGAGGAGACAGAATACTTGGCAATGTGGTTCTGCTGATTATCCTCATTTGTAGCTTCCTCAACCTTCGCAGATGTTGATTGTGCCAAGTCTTCATGTTCATCATTCCAGAGGTGGCTGCCTCTGAATTCATGTAAACTTGGTTCTGGTGCATCGTGCTGAGCCCAAATATCAGTACAATGTAAGCCTTCAGACGGACCTGAAGCTAGTGGTGCACCTTCCGTAACACATTGCTCAGACCCTTCTAATCGATATGTGATCTCTTCAAAGCGGCCGTGCACAGCTGCACAACCGTGGTCAGAACATGATTGAAGAACTTGAAGGTTCATTGCTCCAGGGCTACTCGAAGACATGTAGTGTAAAGCTAGACCATTAGAAGCGCAATGATGGCACAAGCTAGTGGATGTGTGCAGGGAACTTTCCTCAATTCCCTGCCCTCTCTTCCATTCTGGGACTAAAGAAGCAATCTCTCCATCAATCATATCTGCTATTTTAGTAACATCTTGATCAGTGATATCTAGCTCAGCAACCATTTCAGTTGCAACACTCAGCGCTGTGTCCGTCTCTATGTAAAAATGGAAATAGATATTTCGTACTTGTCCTACAGGGAAGAAAAGAAAAGCAATATGCAGATCAGTTTAGCTCTCAGTGATTGTCCAAGACATGTTTCTTTAATGAAACAGAAAGCAAACCTTCTTTGTCAGCAATTCTGAGTCTTAAAAAGATGCCATCATCTCCTCTTCTCTTTCCCTTGATTGATATGTCAACATTAGATAAATGTTCATCTTCTTGGATGTCTCCTGATTCAAACTCTAGCGCCTGATACTCAAATTCATGCTCCTGTTCATAACCTAGATAATTGGCATAGCCGTTCATTAAAGACCCATTGCTATACCACAAACTGTACAAAGGTCGTCCCAGCAGAGGACCCATTTCATCAAAATCCTCCGATGGCCTTAAATCATAATTGTAATCATCATCCCAAAGAAAAGGGTCTTTCAGCAGCTCCTTAGCAGAGAGCCTAAGAGACACTGTTGCCAAGCACTTCTCAATAAATTGTCTAACCTCAGGATCTTTTACTTTGTATAGAGAATCTGGCTTTTTCCCCTATATGAAGAAACAAGTGTGTAATCATACAAACTATATTTTCAAATTGAGAATTGATTGAAGAGAGAATATTAGTGCTTACAGATGTAACTTTCTTATATATTTGAGCAGGGTGAGTGCATTCACTGTATGGGTACTCAAAAGTGACCATTTCTAAGAGGCACATCCCAAATGAGTATATGTCTACTAATTCATTATATTCTTCTGCATAAACCTCTGGAGCCATAAACTCTGGTGTTCCTGCAACAAAAAAAAAAAAAAAAAAAAATCACATTTATCCATTTCCTTCTTTGGAAAATCTGAGAAACTACCCTTGAGGCTCACCGGGTAAACGTACTATGCACCAAATACACACCAAGTCACAAACTCCACGCACACAGCTAAGGCGATACTTAAGAAAAATAATATCATAAAATGATTACTGAGATGAAACCCAATACTTCTTGTAGTTCAATCACTAGATTGGAAGTATAAAAATGAATAGGTAAAATTACCAACGCAATGAGCAGCATGGGATTTTCGGAGTATAGCCGCGAGGCCGAGATCACCAATCTTGACCTCCCCTTGATTGCCATTGATAAAGATGTTATCACACTTGAGATCTCTATGAATCACAGGAGGGTCATGGCTGTGAAGATAAAGAAGCCCACACAAAATTTGTCTGCACCAATGCTTCATAGCTCCAATGTTAACTCTCCTATGTTTTAGCCTATACCTACCATCCAGGCATAAAAGGAAAACAAAAAAGAATAATGGAAAATTAAATCACACCCACAAAAGAACATTGAAGATTATAACATTCAAATCAATAAGAAGTGTCAGAAATTTACTGTCTGAGAGTGCCAGAAGTAAACATTTCAGTGACAAAATTGATGTTCCTGTTGGCAGTATCAAACCAAGAAGTGTAAAACTTCATGATGTTTCTGTGTTTTAAGGTCTTGAGGAGATGAATTTCACAGTATAGCCTCTCAAGATCCTCAGGACTCTGCAAGAAATCATGGAGTTTGACCTGATTCCAAGCTACTTCAATTCCTTCATATTCATCAAACGCTCTGTACCTGCAACAACCAACACCCAATTAACCAAAATATATATCTAGATATAAATCAAACAGAGAAGAAAAGAAGGGAAAAGTTCAATTTCTATTTATTTTATATTTTTTCTTTAAGAAATTTGGAATGGGTAATGCCTAAAAGGGTAAAAAAGAGGAACATACACCGTCTTTGAAGCACCTTTACCAAGAATTTCATTGTACTGAAAGCATTAAAAAAAATCAGAATTAGTTCTAATCCCAGTAAGAAAATCATTGAAATGTGAGGACAAAATACAAATTTGAATAGAAGAGGAGAATCACCCTTCCATATCTTCCAGAAGGATCAATCTCCGCATATTCAGATAAATCTGGTTCAATTTCTATGTTCTGAAAATTCATTCCTATGGTATTGGCAACCAGACGCTTTGTTCACACTTTTCTCATACTAGAGAGAGAGAGAGAGAGAGGCTTTTCCCTCGGTGAGTCCATCAAAATGCAACTACTGATAAACAAAGAAGCCAACGATTTCTCAAAAGGGGTGCAGAAAAAAAAGTGGGAGTGTCCCTATATAGACATTACCTGACAAAACTCTCTCTCTCTCTCTCTCTCTCTCACTCTCTCTCACTCTCTCTCTCTCTCTCTCTCTCTCATCACGAGCTCTAACTACAACTACAAACCAACCCCCTCTCTCTATCATTCTGTCTATCTGTTTCGGCCTGCAGCAGCTAGCCAGACAGACCAACCAAGTGTCTTGCGGGTATTTGAGATTTTCCTATTTGTGCGAGTGGATATCTATTTGCTGTTTGGAAATGAAAATTGGCTTATTTATTTATTAATTATTTTTAACAAATTATTATATACATAATATATAAATATATATGTATATCTAAATCAAATTTATATCCTTCGCTTATTATTACATCTGCAAGCTGGACAAAGAACAGCTGCCTCTTATTATAACTCCAAATATCGCTTATTTTTTATTTTTTTTAAATTGTAATTTAAAATACATATTACATTTCATTTTTTAACATGATTGAAACAAATTAACTAGTCATATGTTTTTCCAAAAAATAAGTATTTCTACCGACGACCCTTGAGTTTAGTAATAAAATACTAAACTTTTTTAATTAAAATTTTGAATTCGAATTTTAAAAATAAAAAGTGTAGAGTTAAAGAGTGAGTATTAAATTAAACTCTAAAATTGTTTGAATCGAATTAATTGAATTTTCAGATATCGGTGATCAAATAAAAAATAATAATAAATAAGTGTTTCTATTTGTGCATTTGAAATGTAAAAAAAGGTTAAAATTGAATGTATAATTGTTCGAATCGAATTAGTTGAGTTTCTAAATACAGGTGTTAAAAGTAAAAAAGAAAATAATAAATAAGGGTTCCTATTTTGTGCATTTGAGGTGTAGAAAAGGACTATGCATGAGTCCCATTCCCTTGAGATGTTTGGAACCCGTAAATGTTGGATTTTAAATTTGTTAAATCCTTCAACAAACGTTTTATTTATTTATTTTTATTCTTAATGATATTGTTTATTATATTGAATCCAATACCGTAGGGAAGGTACCCGATAGGACAAATTGGAGGGACAACTGGATGAGCATGTGAGGACCAAAAGTTAACAGGTAACATGCAGCATTCGAATGGTACGGGGCAGGTTTTGATAGGCTTTGTGGGCCTAAAAGTTTCCTTTTGTTCAACCCCTTTCTTTCAGGTTTAGCTATAACCAAGCCATTAGTGACACCGGTCCCTTAGCTACCAATATGTGCTGGGGTCCTATCTAGGCAAATGAAATACCAAACAATCTGGTCTGGTTTGCGAAAATCCGAAGTTGACTTAGGAGGAAAAATATAAAAAAGTGCTTAGTGAGGGAGTAGGCCTTGCTGCCTCCAAGGCCTGCTGCATGCCACGACTCCGTGGTCTTTCAACATGTAAGACCGAAGAAAAAAGGATAAAGTTTATAATTTTTTTTTTAAAAAAATAAATAACATTCTGCACACTTGTTTACATATTAATTGTTTTTCCATAATATGTTAGAGAAGGAATTGCTCTCAGTACCTTTTGTTCTTATGGTTGCTCAAGTTGTCAGGAAGGTGGAGTTGTTGGGAAAAAATAATTTAATATAAAATTATAATAAATATCGTGTTAAATTATCAAAATTAAAATTTAATCACTGAAATTGAAAATTTAAATCAGATGGAAAAGTTGGCTTCCGCCTTTCATGTCAATTATATTCTTACAAAATCTCTCTGTGTAATGGGGATATCAGAAAATTAGAGTAATATATTGATCCGGAGACCATAACTCCTTTATAGCCGTAGAATGACTTTTACTTTCCAAATTCATAACGAAATATATCTCTTTAGTTTATTTGAGTTATCTTATTTAATTTATACAAATGAGATAATTTCTAAATTTGGTAACTTTTCGATATTTTCTATTTAACCCCTCATAAATACCAAATATCTATTTATATATGTATATTTATTTATTTTCATATCTTATTAGATAATTAAACCTAAGTTACCGAATTTATCAGATCATTTTTATATATATTTAACTTATGTGATGGTATACAATATATAATTATTTTATATATAAATTTAGTATTTGATTAATGATCCAACACGAGTTAGTCATATAAATTTGTTTTTCTTTTTTTTTTTTATGTTAGAAAATATCATATACTTTGATAATATTTTTAAAAAAATGATTAATAAAATTAAATCAATTCAGATTTCTTTATATTTTAAATTAAAAATTTTAATTCTAAAAATAGGATTCAAAATTTTAAGTGAAAATACAACCAATTTTATTGTGGCAGTAAATTTGCCTTTTCATCTGGGGTCATGTCCTTCACCAAAAAAAATAAAAAAAACAAAAAAAAGAAAAGAAAAAATCTGGTGTCATGTCAAATAGGTGCCATAAGATGGGGCAACAAGTGGCCTTCCTTTTAGGTGTCCTTTAAGATATTGAAGAGATGCGACTTACCAGGATAAGACCCTCATCCTCTGGCCACCACAAGCAAAGTCACCCCATTTTAATGGAGCATACCTATGGAACTAGTGAACCATATTGGCTATTGGTTGTTATCATATTATCCTACCCCACTTCTCTCAGGCCCTTTCGGGATGAGCTTGCATTATCATCTTTTTTTGTTTCGTCTCCTTGCCGGCTAATAATGGTCGGTGACTTAATTGGTTCGGGGATTGATACTTCTTAAATATGATCCGAGTTTCGACCTTCTATGGATACGAAAAAATCAACGCTGGGAGACCTGTCCCCTTTCAAACCCTACAACGATCGATTCAAATTAGTTAAAACGGATTTTTAAATATTAAGTGGTGATCAAGTTAAGTTAAAAAAAAAAAAAATCTTCTTGCCAACTATTAAAGAAGTAAAACACTTGTATTAGAGGATAAAATATAATATGTATACACATATATGGGTAAAAATAGAAAGGCAGATGGTAAACAATATTTCTAAAGGTATCTAAAAATATTTTAAAATTTTTTAATGATATTTCTAAAATTTTTCATGAAGATGTACCCAGCCTGATCAAGACATCGATGGCTAACTAAAGTTGGGATTTGGCTAGGCTGGTCTCGGTTGCAGAGAGGAAACACAGGGACCAAACGCAAAAATTGACACTTGTAGGCTACTGATTCATTATACACGATACACTGTAAAAAAATAGCATTTTTGCAATAAATTTTACCATGAATTTTTGTGAAAAGTTAAGCTTAACATCAAATGGTATCGTTTGTCGCTAAACTAACAACGATAACAGAGTTTGTTATGGATTTAGCGACGAATATTGTTATTCGTCGCTGATTTAACAATGGACATTTTTCACTACAAAAAAATAAACTTTTAGCCACAAATTTAGTGACGAAAATTTAATAAAAATTTATCGTTAAAAACGTTAGCGACAAAATTAGCGACGAAAATTAGAAATTCGTTGTTAAATTTAGCGATGGATAATTTTTTGTCGCTAAATTCGTCGTAAATTTAGCGACGAAAAATTATATGTTGTCAATTTAGGGGCAAAAAAATTCATCGTTAAATTAGCGATGGATATAAATTCGTTGCTAAATTAGCAATTAAAAAAAAAATTGCGCTCCCGCCTGAACCCGAGCCAGCATCCGCCCGCCCGAGCCGGCGCCGACACGCCCTCCCTTACTTAATTCTTAAAAAATGCCTCCGTTTTGCTCCCATCATGGTTTGAACCCCTACTCTTTCGTAAACCTTTAAAATTCTATAACTATCAAACTAAATGTTAGTATCTGTTATAAATTTTTTTTTTTACTTATTATCTTTCCTTCACATTTTTCTAATAATAATAAAACAATATAAAATAACAATTTATTATAAAATAATAAAATATTAGTTTAAAATAAAATAATAAAAGATATAAAAAATAATAATACTATTTTTTAAAAAGATAAAATAAAAATAAAATATAACATATTAATTAAAAATAATAAATATGATAATTTTTTAAAATAAAAAATAAAAAATATATATTAATATTTTATTTTATTTAATTATATTTCAAATTTAGCAGCGAATTCCAAAATTTGTCTCAAAATTAGCGACGGATTAGGAATTTATCGCCGAATTCGTTGCTACTTTTGCGACGAATTATGAAATTATCATTGAATTCGTCGCAAATTTGGCGATGAATTTCAAAATTTGTCACTCAATTAATTTATTATTTAATAAATATATATTAATATTTTATTTTATTTTATTATTTTCAAATTTAGCAACGAATTTCGAAATTCGTTGCTAAATTTGGGACGAATTCCGAAATTCGTCGCTAAATTAATTTATTATTTAATAAATATATATATTAATATTTTATTTTATTTTATTATTTTTCAAATTTAATGACAAATTCTGAAATTCGTCACAAAATTAGCAACGAATTTCCAGTCGTTGCTAAATTAGCTACGACTATTTTTTCGTCCAATTTGCGTTGAAAATAGAGATAAAAAGTTTTCGTCAGTAAATTCGTCACAAAATAGCAATAAAAAAATTTGTCGCTAAATTTCATCGCAAAAACCGTGTTTTTTTTAGTATTCATTTGTCATAGATTTAGCGACCAATAAGGTGCTCGTTGCTAATGAGTAACGAATTCAGGCATGAAATTCTTTTCGTGGCTAATTAGTTAAGAATTTAGCAATGAGATTTCTATTTATTGTTAATTTAGCCATAAATAAACATTTATTGTTAATTTTAGTGTAAAATAACAACGAATCTCGATTTTGTTGTTAAATTTGTTACAAAATAACGATAAATTCTTTTCGTCACAAAAATTCATTGCTAAATCCTTTTTTTTGTTATAGTGTTATATAACAGGTTAGTTTTTTCAGAAAGGTAAAAGGACGTTGAGTTTAATTTTTGAAAAAATTTGGATTCATTATGAGCGAAGACAATATATTAGTAATGCACTTCATGTCTAATAGCATGACAATGTGTCAAGTTTTATGTTTTAATACTAGAATTGACCAAACACTTTGGATCCAATCCCCATTAAGATTGTCAGAGTTATTTCAATTAGAGATGGACGGACAATGCCTTTCTTGGCTTGGTGTAAAATTAAAATCCTACTAATTTCTCGTGTTGTTAAGGAGTTTTGGTAGAACTAAAAATAATCTGTCTCCTCTCTCTCTCTCTCTCTCTCTATCCCCATTAAGATTCACAAACCAATTAGGAGCCGTTTTGCAGGAATTTGGCGAACTGGTATGGTTGTAATCTTCCATCCGGTCATGGTTCTAAGACAACCCTATTTTGATAATTAATGGAAGGCACTTCGTCCAAAAAATCATTATACTGTGCTCATGAGAAGTGGTAAAAGTCTTGAATGATGATCCAACTTTATGTTAGAAATATCGTCCTAGGACTTTGAGTGCTTCTAGATAAACTAAACCATGCGTTGGGAATATTCCATGTTTCATTCAATTTGTTGCCATGCCTATTCTTGTTCTTCTCCACTTTAATGATAATCTCGAATCATTATTTTTTTAGCGTTAGAGTTATCAACAAAACTTTTTCTAATCTTCTTGTAGGTGCCTTTTGACATTATTGATCAGAACGTGTGTGTGTGTTTTTTTTTATTATATAAGAATTTAAATTTGTGATTATTAGATTGAAGAGTGAAATTTGTATCATTAGACTGTCCAGATATATCTTTCTCGCATGCTCTCTCTCTCTCTCTCTCTTTATTTTTGGAATCGGAACTTCAACCTCAGCTTACTTTTGTAAAAGATGAAAGAATGGTTCACTTTGTATTTATTGTATAGTTGCATAATATATACGTGAACAGTTAACTCATAAAATGATTTTCATAATATTTAAATCAGATTAATTAATTGATTAAAACAAAAGGTGAGACTAACTTAACATGTTAAATCCATGCTAAGTTCAATATCACTCATTTCATTGTCTCAAGTAAAGTGCACAGTCTCGTGAATTCCTCATTTGAGTAGTTTCCTTTTAAAATTAATTTTTTTATATGAGGAGACATAAATTATATGATTAAAAAGTAAACTAATCTTTATTATAATTTTTTAAAAATAATTTGTCTGAACTATATACCGATATTAGGCTATCGTATTTTTACTTACCATTTTAAAACTATTATTTAAAATAGCAACCCATATTTAAACAAAATAGCTAAAATCTTTAATGAAAATTGAATGAATTGATATGATATAAAATCTAAAACTGTCATTCGATAAAACCATTTTAAAGCGTTAAGGAAAAAATAATAACTCAGAAATAATTTTTTAAAGACCCCAAAATCAGAAATATATTTTTCTTTTACCCTATAACTAATATTTCTCTTTTGTATAACATTAAAATATGCGTTTGTCTGGTTTTTTATATAATTTTTTAGTTTTCATCTATCGATATCTGAAATTTATCTGATTAATTCAATTTGAGTATTGTGACGTTTATTAAAAAGTTGACTCTTCTATATCTATTTTTTTTTATTTTTATGATTCAAATATAAAACTTATAATTAAGAGATTGAAATACTTTATCACTGTACCAAAGTTTGGTTTCATTTTTCAAATAATCACTTCCACATGAAGAGGTCCATTCTTCTCTTAACGTCAATTTTGTTTGATTATACCATTCAAGCAAATCGACAAGACAGAAAGCCTATATATGACTTTGAAATCTAAAACCAATAAAGCTGATTTGTGCATAATGTCTAAGAAAAATTGTTTACAAAAATTTAAAAACTAGTTTAAGTGATTACGGTAGATATAAAAGTAGTCGCCCAGGATTTCCATTCGTTAGTCTTCTCAAATTATGAGCTACACCGGACATGAAAGACAGTCCAAATTGTTAGGCTTACGCTGGTGCTAGGAATGTCATGTCCACAAATTCCTGGTCTTAGTCATATCCTACACAGGACAAAAGTGCCGAAAGTTCTGGCTAATGGCATGACAAGTACGACCATTTACTTGGATACCTGCAACGCCAACATCCAAATTATTGTTATTTTATTTTTTATAAATCATAATATTTAACATTATAAATTTAATTAAATACAATTTGATTTGAATTATTTTTTTTACATAAAATTTAAAATCAAAATATTATTTAAGAAATATCGAGATCTCATCGTTAGACCACTTAGGTGTTGATCGAGACATCCTAATTGAAAGATACCAACCTAATCTCAAGGGGAACCCTCTTTTCCAATGTACCAATTTGGACCATTTCTTCTTTTCCGTCTTTTGATCTGTGGGTCCTGAGTTTTGAGATTTGGTGTCAATCTTTTGAAAATTAAAATTTAAAATTGAATTATAAAAAAAATAGTAAATAAGATAAAATGAATTTTAAATTTGAATTAAATTTTACGTAACAATTCATATTATTATATTTTGATCAATTTTTACAATAAAAATTAATTAAAATATACTTCCTTAAAGGGTAGAAATATCTGATCCAATAGGGTTGGTGTATGAGAGAAAGAGAAGGGATGGTTGGAGAGGTGATTTATCAACCACTTGGCCCCATTGTGGGGGGCTCCGTTTCCCTTTTCTCCAAGTGGGTAAATTCAGAACTCAAATACGATCATAATGGGTGCATGTTAACATAATTTGAGAGAGAAAAAGAGAATTTGGTTTTGGATAACCATTGACTCATCATATCAAACTAATGGACTCCTGGAATTTTGGTTGCAATCCAACTCATATGATCTGCGATCCATGCAACTTTTCTCAAACCCTAATGGTGGGGGTACAATTTTTGGTCTATGATCCGCAAAGGGAATTTGATACTCATTTATCAGACAAAAATTCTTGGGGGCAGAATCATTTGCACAAACAATTCTTTTGAACATGTGAAGTGTGCCTAATCCTACCACTAAACCAAAATTGTGAAGACTCAAAATGTTCTTTTCTTTATTTTCTTCTCAAAAAGCAAGAAAATCTTGAAAGACATGGATGGCACCTTTTTCCCATGCGTTGCTTGCCATCTCAAAATGAAACCATGTGAGTTGATTTAACGACTACTATATTTTTTAATTAAATTTTGTATTCAAAATTTGAAAATAGAAAATAGAAAAATTTATATTGAGAGAGTTTTTTTTTTTAATTATTAATTAAACCCAACAATATTTGAACTGAATCAGTCGAAGTATAGAACTAAATATCGATTATTTAAAAAAAAAAGGGTTCGAAAGGTTTGTGGTTCTTATTGTTTTGCTCCTTTTTTTTTCTTTTAAATAAAAAGGAAAGAGAATATAAAAATATCAAATACGAACTTAGGACCACGGCACTTATTGTTTTGCTTTAAAAGCTGAAAATCTTACAAAATTGAGATTGTTATTGAGACAAGCCATAAGTTCCATCTCTACTGTTTGGACATTAGGGCTTTGAATACCAATGCATATGCAACCCTAAGTTTTTTGTTATAACAAATATTTCAATCCATTTTGGGATAAATTATGACAATTCCTCCATCCCACAATAGTAGCATTAGCGAGACATTTTAATTTTAGACGGATATCTTGCAAAATCAATTCATAAAATGTTAAGATCGATAATTTTTTCCCCCTATGATCATGCTTTCGAAGATTTCGTATGGAAAGAATTGGATCGGCAATCAAAGGATAAAGCTTTCAAAAAAAAAAAAATTATAAGGATTGATTCTCAAAATGAAATATGTGAAGATTTATTATGAAATGCTTCAACTATGGATCTCTATATCAGTTGACATAAATTAAAATCTGAAAAGTGAGGGTTGGCCATTGATGAATAGGGAAAAAGAAACAAAAAAAATTGTAACACATTTTTTGTAATGAAATAATTAATTTGGTGTCCATATGGAGAGAAAGTCTATATGGAAGTAGTTTCTATTATTGGAGACTCAAGTCCCATGTGCCCACCTGCTGCAACAATTTTTAGATTTTAAAAATACTAAAATTATTAATTTTAGTTTCTAATTATAGATTCCCAAGTTATGATGTCAACTTGTTTGCATGATTTTTTTTTTTTCCCTGTCTTGTAAAACGACACATTACTGAATGGGAAATATAAATATAATTTCTGTCTACATCAAACTATATACATTATTTTAAGGTTTATTGTCCTTACAGATTTAAACATCTCACGTGTGTGTGTGCGTGTAAGTGTAAGTGTAAGTAATCTATTTATTATTATAAATCATTATTCTCCGATAATCGTATTAAATTTGATTAAATTTGATTCAAATTAATTAAATTTTTAAAAAACAAAACTTTTCTGATCCATCTTTTTTCCTTATATAATACTCGAATCAGAAATCTTACTAAAAAAAATTAATATTTTATCATTAAACCGACTAAATATTGATGTATTATATAATCACAACAAAATTTTGTATGTCTTGAAATTTGCATAATCTGTATTAATTAATTTCTAAAATCCGAATAATCATCTTATTTTATAATTTTACCCTCTTCTCGTGCGTAATTCCAACACTGTATATTACTGAATGAAACCTCAACATTGAGGATCAATCCGGTGTCGTTTCATTGGATCCAAATAAATACTATATAAAATATGTAATATAATATTCACTTATTAATTATTTTATATCAAACAAAATCCCTCCCAAAATTTTCCAAATGACTTTTTTTAACTTAACAAATCCATTCCTCCCTTTTCCTTTTTTTTTTTTCTTTTTTTTATTATGACTTTGATTAATTTGCTCTATAAATCGTTTGCTTGACTTGAGCTCCTCTTGTTTTAATAGTAATAATAAGGAGCATTTCTACCCCGCATGAATACGGTAGGCGTTTGATCAATGATTTATGAATTTTTCTTTCCATTAAAATCTTAAATTTTAATTTTATAAATAAAGTAAATAAGTATCAAGAAATTTAATCCTTTGACTAAATTGTACAGTTCTTCTAATTAGTTAGTCAAATTTTTAAATATAAAAAATGTACGGTCCGGTGCGGCAGAAACTTGCCGGGGCAAGTCATTGACAAAAGACAACATCATTGGTCGCAACTATCGCTGTAATTGGATTTGCACGCAAATTCCAAAGCCCAAATCACAATATCTTTCGTCACTGCATTCGTCGCAACTCTCACTGCATTCGGATTTGCGCACAAATGATTTTCTTTCTTTTTCCAATAAAGAATTTTGACCGGTGAATAGTCTGTGAAACTCTTTAGTATAAATTTACCGAGTTCGGTATAAATAAATCTATTTAAATTGACATGTGATTAAAATGGAAAAGATCAAATTTAAAAATCATATAAAATATTAGACAATTGAGAGATTAAAATCTTTTTCTTTTATTTTTTAACTTGATCGATCAATATTCGATAATTAATTTATTAATTTCACTTAATTTATGTCAATCTAAATCTAACTATATGATTCATTAAGAAACAAGTTCTTTTAATACGTATATTTTTAATTTCCAATAAACTTTATTTACATTAATTTTATATTAAACCTTCCTTTCACAATTTTAGCCGATAAACTTTAATTTATCTTTATATTCTTTATCTATTTTGTGACAAATATATATAACAATATAATCGAATTTAACAACCAAACTCTTATGGATGTAATGATAGAAATTCAATAATCAAATTCTTATGGGTGTAACGGTAGAATGATATGCTCTTTTTTTTTTGTCTCCTATACTTGGTCCACCGTCGAGTATTAGGAATTTTACTCAGACTAATCTTGGCCAAGTTGCTGTCAGGTTCTAATCGGGAGGGAGCTCTTCCAACATTGTTTTTGTTACTATCAAAACTCGAATCTCAATTCTTGATGTGGGGTACTAGTGTCTTTCTCACTAGATCAACGAAGTATTAGTTACGGTATATTCTTTTAATCATAGGTCTCGAATTCGAGTTATGAAAATATAAAAATAGAATTTTGGGAAAACCAACCCAGCAAGTACTCGGACCAGACTCTCATGTACTCCCTTAACCAAACTTTTATGTGTTTCACTATATTTAAATCGAATTAGTAAGATAAAATTTATCATATATTTTATAATATTTAAATCAAATTAATAAGATAAAATTCGCATTATGGTTGATAATAAGAAAAATCTGTTAATACGAAAAAAAAAATCAATAGAAAAAAGGTTGCAAGTTGTGGGTTGTCTGATTTGAGATTGGGATGCGACCCTTTTAACAAGTGGGCTGGCCCATTTGGATTGATTCTGCTCACAAGTTGGGGGACCAAAATCCTCCCAACACTCTCTCCTTACCATTATTCCATATTCCAGGTGACGAGAATCATTGTACATCCGGCACAAGTGTAACTGCGTACGGATGCCCATTAGTACGGTCACTGAGCGTAAATAAAATCTTAAATTTAAAATTTATATAAAAATAAAATAAGTATTAAAAAATTTTATTTTATAAAAAATTAATTTGATTTAAATCAAATTTAATCGATCATATATAATTAAATAAATAATTTATCAAAAATATTAAAAATAAACATGTTTGGAAAAAATGTATTTTATGTTATTAATATATAAAAATAAATATTTAATTATTAAACACGTATTTGATGTTAGTACTTAGAATTTTCTGAAACACATGTAATTAAAAATAATGGGATTTTTGATACGATTAAGAATAATGCAATCTGCTGTTAACATTGATAATTCTTACATAGGTTAAACCCATTTCCCATCCTACTTTTCCAACGGACTTGGAAGCAAAAAGGCATATACCCTTGCTCCCGGTTTTCACCGTCCCACTGTCTCAGAGTCGCAATAAATAAATAAATCGAAACTTGGAACACCGTTTTGAAGACGAAACTGCAACTCTCTCTCTCTCTCTCTCTCTCTCTCTCTCTCTCTTTCTAAAATGGAGAATTATACTCGTCCAACGATCATGATCACCAACGACGACGGAATCGACGCACCAGGTTTACGAGCTCTCGTTCAGGCTTTGCTCTCCACTAATCTCTACGAAGTTCGTGTTTGTGCTCCTGATTCGTACGTTCTCTTTGATTATCTAATTGATTGCTGCCAATGTATTCTTAAAAAATACAACCGGATTAATGTGATTAAAACTTTTCTTTCTTTAATGTCTATGTCGGAGATCTCGAGGTTTGGGTTTTAAATTATATCTGGGAATTGTTCAGTAGACCGATTTATTTGCATCAGGGTACAATACGAGAGGACTGATTCTGTTTGATTAAGGTTTTATGGCCTGGAATGTATTATTTTGTTGTATGATTTCATTAGATTGCTGAATGGATCGACCCAATTATTGTGGGATTCTCTATTGGTCCGACCAAAATAACGAGAAGAAGGGTCATGTAATTTGTCGGAAAGTGGTTCAGGGATCCATGCCTGATGTAAGTTTAATGTGGTGACAACCTTGACATGAAGGAGACAAACATAAGTACCATAGGTATGATCCGGTTGAGAAGATGTATAAAAATGCTTTCACAATTAGCCAAGCGAGGTACTGGTGATGAGAAATTGAATTTAAGGTTGTAGGCCCTTATCGGGCAAGAGAAATGAGAACCTTAACAAATACTTATATGAGAAACCAAGAAACTAGAAATAGGTGTCATGCGAAGGCCCTCTAAAGTAGAGTGATTTTCCCCAAAAAATGACTTGATTATCAATATTTACTCAACTTTAAGAAATTTGAAGGTAGAAAAATTTTGCATGTTGAATTTTTGCGGGCTCATGTTAGTTATAGGCGTTTAATAATCTTCTATAATTTTAAGATATCATTATGAAAGACCTCTCTATAACCCCGTTAATACCTAAAAGAAGCACCGGCATGCTAGTTGAATATGAATCCAGAACAAGACGAAGACTTTGCTAAAATGTGATATATTATGTTTCAAAGAAATCATTGACATGACTTCAAATGAAACTTCTTTAAATAGTGTTGAATGGAAAAGGTGGATATGTATACTTCCCAACTAATTTAGGACTAAGGATCTGTTGCATTGTGTATTTGAAATATTGTGATATGTTGCGATAAATCCATATTTTCTTCTCAAGTTTGCAATTTTACTTCTTAAGATAGTAGGTTTGTTTTTTCTTTTTCTCCACTTGGACAAAGAGGTGGCAATCAGTGTAATTTTCACCAAGCTGGCAATAGCAGCAAGCCCAATCATTGTGCCCACACTTTGCATTTGGAAAACGACTACCTCTATGAACCTATTCTGAAATACTGTCTCCTTCCATTCTTCTTGTCCAAATTTTTCTTACAGGGAAAAGTCAGCTGTAAGTCACTGCATAACATGGCGCCATCCTCTTTCTGCCAAGAGAGTGGAAATTGCTGGTGCAACAGCTTTTGCGGTTTCTGGTTTGTTATATTTCTTGGCTTCTCAATTTGGCTAAATGCCTTTCTGGCCTGATCATACTTTTACTCTCTCTCTGGGGTACTCTTCTATTGCGAGTTCATGCTTGGGCTGATTCACAAAAGGCTTCTGCAGGAACACCAGCAGATTGTGCTTCATTGGGGCTCTCAAAAGAACTCTTTCCAACACTTCCTGATCTGGTATCTCTTTAGCACAAATAATTCCTCCTCAGTAACATTCTACACATTCTGCTTTTCATAAGGGCCAATTAACTTGTATGCATTTTTTCTGCAGATATAGTATGAGTCATGGATGTTGTTACTGGATCCTGACATAATACAGAAACAATAATATGGAAAATTTGCACAGAAAAAAAAAAACAGAGGATGTGCCTTTGCTTCGGCATGGCATGAAGGTTATATTAATAAATTTTGCCTACAAGTTCTTTAAAGTTAGCAAGGATTCGACCAACTACTTCATTGTAACTTGTAAATATCGAAAACTTTATGAGCATTCCATTTTTCTTTTTAACAATTCCATGTAATTACCCTAAAGTATTTTGAAGGTGGTCTCCAAGTAAAAAGAATAACAAGACCCTGGTATGCCATGTGGGGTTATGTCACAGTGTTTGGCAAGTGTCTAACTAGATCATTTCCAACCTAAAGTCATATTTAACTACCCAATTCTTTTCTGAAGTGTCCATGCTTCAAAGGGAATATGTGTGGAGATGAACATCTACATCGACATGAATGCATGCCACATGGACAAAGATGGTAATTTCTGTTGTCGTTTCAGGTAATCAGTGGCATCAACATGGGGAGCAATTGTGGTTATCACATGTAAGCAATGTTTTCTTATATCTTCTTAATATTTGTGGCCGGTGTTGTTAAATGTCTAATTCCAATGCATGATTACATATTTGCCACACATTGGACCATCCTTGATACGGCTTCCATGCATTAGTTCCATATATTGTTTTAATTGCATGACTGTCATCTCAAACTAGGTCAAATTCAGATATAAGAATCTTAAATACCTCAAAAAAAAGTGTGTCCTTCCTGGTCAGAAGTCAACCTACTATGTCCTACTCAAGTATAAATATCATTCTTCTAACAGCCCGTGCAGCTTTTGGCAACTGAATTCTGATTTTTTTCCCCCATATCTTCTGTTTCCGTGAGCTCTATCAGGTGTATTTATGACTACTGACACCATCTGATGTTGCAGTATTTACTCTGGTACAGTCGCTGGTGCACGAGAGGCCTTCTTTCATGGTGTGCCTGCCATTTCCATGTCCTATGATTGGTATGCCCACTCGTTCTTGGATTCATGTTGCATTCAAACTGACATTTTCATTAGTCCCAGGGCAAAAAGTCTGTGGAGTTGATCAGATTTATAGTTCTTTTATTTAATTTTTTATCTAATTAATGGATCAAAAATGTTCTATTGATTTCTGCTTAACTGTATTATGGTTGTTCTGATGATTTATTTTGTTCCAAAATTTTCTCCATTTCATTTGTCAGTGCCTTATGAAATGTAAAATATGTTGGAGCATAACAATTTTGTCTGAGAGCATAATATGGCACTAAATTTTTCTTTCATACACCTAAGTTTCTCAACGTGAAAACTGAAAACATATTCGAGTATGCTACTCTTTACAGTAGCATGCTTTGAAGTGTGAGCCAAGTTTAAGAAGCAATTAGCTTTTTGCAGCCTGAACTGCAAACTTCTTTTCATACTTCAACTGGCGCTAGAGGCTTGCCCTCTTAAGGTTCAATGAATTTTGCTTCCTCCAGCCCCGCCCAAAGAAAAGGAGAATAATCTTCTGTACCTGCACCAATGTTCCCTTATAAAGTTATTAAAAGTCTATAATGGTGCACAGTGAAATCTTATTTTATATATTATGAAATTAATACATTAAAAGGGACTTCACCTTAAGATACATGGGGGTGGGTAAATGAATGGGGGTAGACTTATGCCATACTCATCTCCATATTGTCTACAGGTTTATGATGCCAAATCCTTTTTCCTGCTCATTACCTCTCTTTACCTTCCCCTAAAAGCATGGAGTATCTATAATCTTGCTTCATTATATCCCTATTCCTAGATTGATAGGACCAACCACTAAGGTTGGGGAACATTTTAGTTTCTTATATCTTTCATGTCAATTTCTCAAAAGCCTGATAGTAAAGTTGCTTGCATCTTTACTTGAGGTCCTAGGTTCAATGCTGTCAAGCAGCCTCTTAATAAAAAGAACATAAGGCTATCTACATATTGCTCCCCCTGACCCCATGTGTTCAAATGGATGTTTTAAGCAGTTGGTGATCTTTTTTTTTTTTTCCTCTCTCTCTCTCCCAATTCCTCATAATCAACCTGTCTCTTGCTGTAATTGACGTGTAGAAAACATGTCATTTCTAGGGTATATTGCTATAAGTCCGAATAGGTGTCAGGTGCCGTGTCTCAGGTGCCGTGTCTCAATAATGAAACTGAAAGCATAATTCTCTGATTGGTTTTGAGTCCATACCATTTTGATGTTTCCTATGTTGGGCTTTCAGGGTTGGAGGTAAAAGCAATGTCCAAGACTTCTTGTTGGCTGCTCAGGCTTGCTTACCATTGATTAGTGCAGTACTCACTGAGATCAAGAATCAAAGATACCCTCGAAGTAGTTTTTTGAATGTAGATGTGCCAACAGATGTTGTGAATCAAAAGGTGATTTCTCAAGTAGCTTACTTTTGTGAGGAAGGCTCTAAATTATCTGATTTCTCCTCAATTTGTACCTGCCCCTAGTTCATCAGACTCAGAAGTTCTGATGGAGGTTAATCAATACTAGATGAAAATGGTTTACTTTTAGCCTTTGTCCACTATTTAACATTCCCAATATGCCCAGGTAGTTCAAATATTAAAGAATCATTTAGTGAAGGATTCAAATAAAATATATAAAATAGTTTTAATTAAACAACATGAACAAATTATTGAAGTTTCCCATTATATGCTAAAAGATCCTCAAAAAGATCAAATAATCTGCAAGGTCCGGAAAAAAAAATAGTCAATAAAAGCCAATTTAAACTTAATTCGTGCTTATAAGATTACATACTGATTTTTATTAAACTTGATGACTGTAGTTGCATAATTTTTACCATGTATGAAACACATAAACTAGTAGGAGAAATAAAAGGGAACTGCTACTTCAAGAACTTTGTGGCTGATCTGGGATCAAACTTATGTTTCATATAACTGGACATTGGCAGCCCTTTCTTTTCAGTTCAATCAGTCTTAGCTAATTTTTCTGCCAAAATAATAATTTAGTGTTAAACCAGAGTAACTTTATTTGAATGTTGACTTGTTTAAGTACTGCAGAAAGATCTGCTTTGCATTGTCTTATCCTAACATTTACTTCATTCCGTCATTCTTACTATCTGAAATTGTACATATTCTAAGGACAAATTTGATTCTTGAATTAACCGAAATGCTCTTTTTGGTCTCTCTTACCATTTACAGGGGTATAAATTGACTAAGCAGAGCAGAAGCATAGTCAAAATGTGCTGGAGGCAAGTAACATCCGAAAACCAAGGGGGTAAAATGTTGTCTACAATGACAATGGAGACAGCAGATTTCAACCCTTCAGAAGCACAACTGCCAACCACACAACATGAGCTTATGTTATTCAAGAGAGAAGTATGTCTCTTTGCCTTACAACTGCCTATTTATTTCATTGGCAAAGCTATATTCTTGGGTATTCTACTCACACGTTCATTCCCAAATTTGTGGGCATCATGTCCTCCTTAGCCTTTGCACGACTTCCATAAAAGCTCTTTACAAACAAGTGCAAGCAAATGTCAACATCCATGTATCTTAAGTTTGGCTATTCTTTTTCTTTGATCATCTCTCCATGTTAAGTCATCTTAACACATCCTTCCTAATTAGTTTGATGAACTTGGTGTCACATTATCTTTTTTCTCCATTTTTTCATTAACGGTGATTGATTTTTCTCATGTTGAGGCCTAAAACTCAATGTAAAGATATTTTACTAATAACTTACGAAGAAGATTGTATTTGCTCTTTGGATTAACATAGTTAAAAGGACACCATTTTTTCCCTTTATTTTTTTTTAAAATAATGTATATTTCTGAATCAGTGATTTTGCTCCTCTATATCTAAGCTTTGGTGTAACATATCTAGGTGATAGGAGGCCAAATTGATGAAAGTGACTCGGATTATAAGACTCTTCAGGAGGGATATGTAAGTAATATAATTATTTCTTGAACATCTTTCCTTTTTTTTTTTTGTTTTTAATTAATTTGTTTCTTGATTTATAATTTAACAGTTACTTATAAAATCTATCTTATTTTAGATAACCATCACCCCTCTTGGTGCTCTCTCTCCTGCGGAGGATGACAGTGTGACTTACTTCACCAGTTGGCTACCAACTGTGGTTGAGCATGCATCACCATCAGCTTTGTAATGCTGCTAGTTACCCTGTAAGTAGTCGGCTGCAAACTACATATTATCATCCCCTTACTGGACAATTAGAGAAGCTTACAGTTACTCAGGATGCAAGAAGTCCTGGTGTTGCACAAGCAACTTTCTTCAAATAATTTGAAATATTTCTCTGTTCTCTTTAGATTGGAATTGTTGCTTTAGACAAAATCGATAGTGAGAAGCTGATGTGAAAGTGTGAAAGCTATTATTTGGATTTCAATCCACCTATGATATTAATTACCCTTTCTGTTAGATGTATTTCCCATTTGTCCATTGGATACATAATGGATCATCTGGCTGATTTCTTTAACAGCAAGTTGGCTTCCATGATTCTTACTCTTGTTCTTACTCTTATTAAATATATCATACATGTATAAATTTTTAGTTTGAAATAATATTATTCTTTATGTCTTGTTGGTTTTGCTATACAACTGTGGCGTGTCTAAGAATTCAGGATCGGGAATGGACTGCCCGATCATCCTGATGCAACTAGAGTAGGCATTGCATTATAGAACTAAGAACATATAGAGTTCCAAATTTTAGTGATTATATGAATGTTTATAACATAACACCTTCAATAAGGTTGGGCAGTGGAGCTGAGAGAAAGTCGATACTGGTATAGAGTTTACTCTCATCTGTAAAATATTGAATAGGGAGACAACATCTGATCATGATACTGGAAAAATGACGAGGTTTGAACCGAAACTATTGTTTAAGAAAATAGTTTCCAGCCATTCGGTTATTTTATCATGGTTTTACGTGATTATAGAAAGTGCATGTTGGATGGGGATTAAAAAGCTTGTCACTAGCATACTCCCATGGACTCTCTCCACTTTGCTCTTAGCAAGACTTTCAGAGATCCATCTATAATGGATGAAAACCTACCTGATAGTTACCGTTGGTTGTAATCATAGAACTCTATACAGGACTTCCACACGCAAACATGAGCATACACATGGGCACCCACACAAACATCCATGTCTCCTCTCTCTCTCACTCTCTCTCTCTCTCTCTCTCTCTCTCTCTCTCTCTCTCTCTCTCACACGCACTGGGATTTAAATTGGAGGGTTAAGGGGGTATAGGAGGAGGAGGAGGAAGGGGGTGGGGTGGGGGGAAGAAAGGTTTGGAGTTCTGAGGCCAGCAGCCCTATAGCTTCTGGCATCTGGCACTCTGCTAGTTGAATCTTGTTTCATTGTTAGCCTTTTATCTTAGTTTCGATCCTAAGGACAATTTGTCCCAACTTCAACTATGAAAATTGCCAGAAAATATTATAAAAAGGAAGCACTTCTATGAAGTAACAGCACTGGCAGGGTTAAGGAAATGATGCGAAGTATAAAATCTTGCAGGAGAATCTGTGGAATTAGGAACCATTGGCTTTCTTTGGGTGGGGGTGTGGGGGTGGTGGTTATTTATTGTTTACTCGTTGTCTGTCTGCTGTCTCTTTCGTTGTGACCCTTTTGTTGATTAATTTAATTACTGCTTTACAAATTGATTTGCCTTCTAGAAGAATAATCTAAGGTTAGCATCATTATTAAGACTCCTTTTAGACACTACTAATTGTCTTGTAGATTGTCTAAAAGACCATAACATTGTTTACGTTCTTCTATCGATTCTTTTGCTTTCTAGGATTAAACCTCTGAAATTGGCATTATCCTAAAATTACCATGCCGAAAACAGACAAACCACAAATGAATAAAGGAAATAAAAGCGCAGAGGAAATAACATACTATTTTTTTTTCCTCTCCTTTTATGTTAGTCAATTATGTGGAGATGACATGCATTCTCCAGACACATTTTGCAAAACTTAGGGAAAGAAAAAAAAAAAATCAGAAAAAGGAAACCCACTTAAGGTCTATCTCAAACCACAGTAGGGGTAATGAAACAAAGCCAAAATAAGAAAAAAGAGGAGGGAAAACACAGTGTGCATGTATCATCTTAAATATAGTATGTACATTACTGGAAAACTTGTCATGGTTTTTTCTTGTGTGCCTTCTTTATGTGTTCTCTTCATTGCTTTAAAGGCGGAGGTGAGTTTGATTCCACGAGTATAGACCAGAGAACTTGCACATCTTCGCAAGGGCAGGACTTGACATCCTCATACAGAATATATATTCCTCTCCCTGGTGACCAATTAGATATAACAAAATGCATGTCAGATGAAACATAAAAGCTACATTTGTTGCACAGAGAGAGAGAGAGACTGCAAAACAAGAAAGAGAGAGATTGCAAACTATGAAGCTCATTGAACTGAGAAACAGTGTGTGTGTGTGTGTGTGTGATGCGCAAAAGCAGAATTCAAAGGGGGAAAATAGAGAATCAGATATCATCATAGAAGAAAAAGTAGAGTTTCATTGAGCAATTACTCTTCTTTTGTGAGTGGAGACGAACCCAGAGCTTTTTCAACGGAGAGAAGAGGGATTGGAGCCACCTCATTTGGAGAAGAGGATGCCACACATCGGTAGGTGACAAGAATTAGAAGAGGGGTGGGGAAGGAAATAAGAGAGAGAGAGAGAGAGAGAGAGAGAGAGAGAGAGAGAGAGAGAGAGAGAGAGAGAGATAGAGAGTAGGTTTTGCTTAGACAAGGGTGAAGTTCGCAACACTGTTCCTACTTGCACATATTTGCATTTCCTTTCCCTTGCAGGCCAATCATGCATTTCACATTTTTCAATAGGTGCTATGTCTCTGTCCTGCCTTTTTCGCTTGTAGAAGAAGAACCCACTTCACCCATAAGTAGTACTTCTCACACCTCTCTTACTCTCTCTAACATACTATTCCTTGTACTTGAAGCCAGGACCCTTTGAACATTTCACAAATTGTTTCCATGAATTTCACGACAAGAACCTCCATTTGTGGGGTTTCCCCATTTTTGCATTTACTATTTTTGGTGCGTCTCTTGTCTGTCAAGAAAAATAAAGGCCCTTCTTTCAATTTCAAAGAGTCTATCACAAGATTGCTTCTAAGTATGTCTCCACGTAGTCCTCTTTTGTTACTCTCATGTGTAAGATTGCTTCAAAGTATGTCTCCACGTAGTTCTCCTTTGTTACTTTCACGTGTCAAGTTCAAGCATTACTTATCACTCTCATTTCTTAGTATACTACTTTGTATCAATAACACATTATTAGTATTACATTTAGTACTTCAACATTTGGAACTATCACTTTGATTAGGTTTAGATATCTCTACAATGGTTGATAGCGGTTTTTTTATTTAAATTTTGTGTTGGGGGTTTTGTTAAATCGATATAACTTTCGAGGCCAAGATATTCAGGAATTGCTCTGATGAGATTTAGAGTTTGAACCCTCTATAAGAATTAAGATTAAGTTTTCTTTCCAATTTTCTTGTCAAATTTATATTTTTAGAGTTAAATAAGTTCATGAAAATGGAGACGTATTATAATAACTTCCGGTCTTGTATCTTGATTGAGTGAGAGAGAAATATATAGTTTAAAAAATATAATATTTCAATTGTAGTATACATATGATAAGAGTCTTTAAATACAAATTTATTTATTAACAGTTAATTGGTTTACTAATCGGATATTTATACCCCTTAAAGTCTCAGGTTTAATCTTATATATGAAAAAAAACAGATGTCAAAAAAATTTTATTTCTTAAGAGTCTAATTCGATTTGAATTAGATTTAATCGTGTCCAACATAATTATTGAATACTCGTGGTCTATATATAAAAAATTATGTTTTGGGACGTAATATATTTGTATCATGACTCATCCACTTGCTTCTCTCTTAACCACCACCTCCCACAAACATACGCAGATGCATATATAGGAGTATTTGAATCATTTTGTCGTTCCAAAATAACTTAAAGATAAAGGGAAGAGAGAGAGAGAGACCCGGAGTTGGTTTTGGTTCAAGTGGGACAAGATTAAATGTGGTCTCTGGAAGAAGGTTCATAAGATGAAAGGGTGAAGGGAGGAAATGGGGCCTTTAAAATAATATTAGTGGGTATTCTCACAAGGGGCAAGGTGTCCTTGTTTGGATACCCCAATCATTTACTCGCTACAATTGTCAACTCCAACTTTCATTATTCTAATCCGTGGTCCAGATTCTCTCTCTCTCCCTCTCTCTCATTTGGACATTTGAAGCACGAACTCTTTCTTTATATACATATCCTTTGGGTTTGGGAGCTTGCACTCTTTTGGTGGGGGGACTTGCCCTTCGTTCAATTAGAACTCCAACCCCAAGTTAGCTTTTGGGTAAAATCCCAAGGCACTTTGAGACCCCAGTTTAGTCTAGTTATTTTTTTATTTATTGATATTTAGATTTTATTCGATTAATTTGGTTTGAATATTTTATGGTTCGTTAAGCAACTGTCTCTTTTAAATTCTATTTTTCTATTCTTATAATTCAAAACCAAAATTTATAATTAAAAAAGTATAATATTCTATTATTAGAGATCCCAATTTTTCAAGAAAGTGAAAATAGTTTTTCCCATGACGAAGAGGCCCATTTGAGGGCGTGGAACGTGGATAAATACATAGTTTTTGATTGGAGGACAACCTTTTATTTACATTATCAGGTACCCAATAAATTAGGGACATGATTCCTTAATCATCAAAATTGGAAACATTATCGGTATCCAATAAAAAGTGCAGACCACTTTCTGGGCTGTTCGATTGGGATTGAATTCAAAAAGATTTAATACTTTATTCAGTTTTAAGTCCGACAGATTCAAATAGCAATTTGGAAAGACCAAATGAGAAAAACGAGAAATGTAGGGTAACAAATTGAAAGAACAATTAGGAGAATAATATTCAACCTGCTTTTGAAAATCAATCTCATTTCTAGTTAGTGTTAATATTAATATTATTATTATTATTTTTTAACAGTCGTTATAGAATTATAGATAGAACCACGGTTAGAGTAAATTATATCGAAAGATAATTTTAAAAAAATGATATTTAAAATTATAAATAATTTTTATAAAAGAAAATTTAAAGGGTATTAACCCCTCTTCACTACGAAGCAGAAGGTGATTATTCCCATTTGTTAGAGGCGAAATTTGATTATAACTTTTTGACATTTCTAAAAATTTTATTGGTTAAAATGTTATTATTTATTTATTTTCTCCTATCTTCTTATTACTATTTTCTACTATTTTCTTTTTTATGTCCCAAGGGGATAGCTTAGTGGTCACAACTCTCTTTCCTAACATGGTGATTTCAGATTCGAATTTTTGTATAATAAAAAAAAAAAGTGTTTTCTTTTTTATTCGGAGGGTTGAGCTTGTGTCTATGGGGTGATGGTCCCATGCACCATGTGCCATCCAAATCCCATCAGCTGTGATCAATCATGAAATCCAAGCTCAAGATTTATCAAATGTTTGTCTCACAACGGATCCTTGGGACACAGATTTGAGAGAGAGAAAGAGAGGTTATTATTTTGTCTGGATCTTATGATTTCCTCTTACTCCATGGAGGAGACAAACGTTTTTTTTTTATTATTTTTTATTACAACAACAACGTAAAAATTACAAAATTTTA
The DNA here is from genome assembly GCA_033439265.1 of Dillenia suffruticosa. NCBI lineage: Eukaryota > Viridiplantae > Streptophyta > Magnoliopsida > Dilleniales > Dilleniaceae > Dillenia > Dillenia suffruticosa. The sequence continues at coordinate 18,868,593 of JAVTVX010000001.1, forward strand.
CGTGTTTAAAATGAATCAAATACTAAATTTTAAAAAACATGTTTGAATAAGAGTTTTATATTATTTAAATATTATTATAAAGTTGAATCGTTAATTGTTATAAAAATACTTATTCAAATAATTGAAAATTTAACAAGATTCTTCGGCATATGATTTGTTTGAAAAATTCAAGTAGTCCCGACAAGGGATGATAATCTGACTTAGAAAATAGGAGTGCAACTAAAGTTTGGTTGGTTTGATTTTGTCATTTTTTGAAATTAATCAAAAATAGGTTCGAACCGACATCGAAGGGATAGATTTAAACCAATCCAACTTATGTAGTGTCGAGGTAAGTCGACTCTATGGTTCTACTATGATAATATCAACAATAAGTACTTACTTCTATATACCACGAAATATGAATTAAGAAAAATTTAAGCATGAAAAGACTAAGAATAGAAGTTGAAGTTTGCTTAATAGGCTACTTCAAAAAAACCCTACTCAGAGAAGGGATGTCGATTCTAATTTATCAAGTAAAAAATTAAATACAAGGAGAGGGATATAAATCTAACCTTCCAACAACAAAATGAAACTTAGGAGTAACACTACTATACAAAGAGTATTTCACTAATCTAATTGAAGGAAAAAATAAGCAATCTAATTTACAAAGATCTCGTATAAGTTGTGGAAGCCGAGAAAAATCAAAAAGAAAAAAAATATCCAATTAACAATTTATCCCAAAACTTGCGAGAGAATTTGTAGGGGTACTTTTATTATTATTATTATTTTTTATATAAAAAAATATAATTAAACGGAATCAAATTAAAAAATAAAATATAAAACTGGAAAGAGTTTACTGCTTGAACTATCACTTGGGGATACGGGTACTCCCATTCCCATAAGGGGCAAATGACCCTTTACTATTTTAATCTTTCTTTTTTTTTTTGGTTCATTGAATTTGATTTATCGTTGAGTATCCAAAACTTTACTCTGACTAATCTTAACCGAGCTGTTGTCGGGTCCTAATCGGAAGGGAACTCTCCCAACGTCTTTTTTACTATTACCAAGACTCAAATTTCAGTTTTTGGTGTGGGATATTAATATTTTTCCCATTAAACCAATGAAATATCAATACATTTTAATCTTTCTTTGGATACACCTAAATCAAATACTCCCTAGAATTGTCAATTCCGGCTTTGATTATTCTAATTTGTGGTCCAACTCTCTCCCTCTCTCTGCCCCCAAACTTATTAAAGAATTAGATGGCCAAATCAACTAATGTCTACCTGCAAGAAAAGTTGTAGTGGAGTTATGCTCGAGTTTTAGTTGATATATCATATCAATCAACTTGAATGAACTTACTCTTAATTCGTACAATAGTTCGACGGATTGGATTTTTAAAAGATAAAACTTTTCTAACACCTATTTTTTTCGTATACAACTAAAAATGGTTTGAAATCTTTATGTATCAATAGTTGGATATTGATCTATTGATACATATAAAAAAAGATTTCAAACCAATTTTAGTTGTAAATGAAGAAAATATGTCAAAAAAGTTTTATCTCTTAAAAGTTCAATTCGACGATTTTAGTCGGATACAAAAGGACACAAATCCCCATCTCTCTTGTAATAGACTCATATTCAATTTTCATAGTAAACAAAAAGAAAAAAAATATCATCATTATCTTCTTCTTATCCCGAAAACACCTTATTGAGATGGACAAAGAGCCCAACAATAATTGGGCCAAGGCCTGATAAACCCAAACTCCTTTTGGGCCAAATCCTAAGATCACGTGCCGTTAGAAAACCGATTTGGGCCAGGAATTCATGGACTCAAAAAGGCATTCAGACATTATACTATGTGTTTCAGTGGACTCCTTGATCTGCTAAGGGCGTGGCATTATGACACATTGCAAAGCATTTGGTTTGTTTATTTTTTATTTTATTTTTTTATTTTTTGGTTGTACAAAGATTTGAATGGAATCACTAGGATGGAGGAAGGGGGTTTATAACGTTAGGCTGTCTCCTTGGGGACCATTTGGTTTGTTTCTCTCCATGTTTGAAAAATCTTTTTCTAAAGTTCTCATTGTTATTCTCATCATGATATTGGTATTTATGAAATTTCAACTTATCTATCATTTATTTTGTTTTATTGGTAAAATTTTTAAATTAGTAAAAAGCTGTTTTATTAAAAAAATAGAATTTTACAAATGGAAGCTATTTTTTTTTAATAAAAATGGATTAAAATTACTATTGAAATAATAACTTTCTATTTGTTTATACATCGAAAGACTTATTTAAATACCAAGGATCTAAGAATCTAGTGTCGGTGCATTACACTTCATTAACTAAAATCTCAAATTCGAGTTTTGAAAATAAAAAACAATCACCATAAGAGTCAATTACTAAATTGAGTCCTAAAACTATTCGAACTGAATTAGTGAAGTTTTTAAATACCGGTGGTAAAGTATCAAAATAAAAAAGAAAGGCTTTCTCTAAAATAGGATCCATGGCAGGCTCAACAAGGCTCTCTTAAGGATACGTGACAAATCACGTCTCTCCAAAGGATCAAACATAATGAGGTGAACAACACATGATTGAATGTATGCTACCTTGATATATTTGATAATCCTAGCATGCACGAAAGTATTCACAGAGAGAGAGAGAGAGAGAGAGAGAGATTATCTCTCTATCGATAATCTTAACATGTAACCACAAAGCTGTCTTCCTGGCAACCTAATCTTTACTCTCTCTCTCCCTCATCAAAAAAACGGCTAGAAAACTTTTGGTCGAATGACAATGCTACTCCCATTTGCTTTCTTCAAGGGATACGTTGCAAGTTAAATGAGTAGGGGGGGGGGGCAACCAGTGGAATCTCACTTTATTTGCATCAAAATTTTCTCTCACCTTTTCTTCCAACCCAATAAGATTTCCATTCAGTTCAAGCCCGACGGTTGTTCCACTTTTTTTTTTGGTTTGAGTGAGAGACAGTTGTTCATTTTTGCCTTATCAATACTTTCAAATAGCAAAATTGAAAAGGCCAAATGTGAAAAATGAGAAATCTAGAGGTAACAAATCCAAAGAACATTAATGGGAATATTCATCCGAACACCCATAATTTCAACGTAAATTTTCAAACCTGGGCAGAAAGAGATGCCAATTATTGTCCCGCGCAGCCATTTTGATACTTTGAATCATGGGTTTTGGATCAGCTTTACCAAACAAATCCAAACGTCAACATGCTTTTTAGAATCATTGTCATTTCCAAAATGTGTTGACATTAATTTTTTTGGATGATTATTATTAAAATATAAAATAATTTATTTTTTATAAGTTTAAATTTTTAGAATAAATATTTTTTTAAACAATATCTAAGGTGAAATTGTTGTAGAAGTTTTTTAGTCTGAATAATGTAAAAAAAAAAAAAAAAAAGTTTACATAATTGGATTATTTATTTATTTTTCCTATCCTCTTATAAGGGTTTTCTTTTTCTATGGGGGGTTGAGTCAATATGTCTCCATGGCGTGTTGGGTCCCATGCACCATGTGCCTTCCAGATCCCATCAGCTGTGATCAATTATATCTCCAAAAGGGCATTAGTTTGGAGCTGAAGATTCATCAAATCTGTCTCCCAACGGGTCCTTAGATACACAGAGAGAGAGAGAGAGAGAGAGAGAGAGAGAGAGAGGTACAGAGAGAGTGAGAGGTTTGATTGTGTCAACCGGTAGGTAGCTCCGACCAAAACAAAAGAAAAAAGGTCATGGCAACATACGTAAGTCTCTTATCCAGAAATGATCATTCAAACTAGAAGCAAACGTGTTTCCACATAAGGTGACCAAATTCATATGCATTTTTAAACAATGTTAACAGACATTTATCAGCTTGGACTTCCCCCTTTTGAATCACTCATGGATAGACCATAAAATGATGACCAAGTAAAAGTTCAGCTGCAAAACTGCACCGTTTTATTATTTTGAATGGTGATTTCATTTCAATGTTCATCCACAATGCTAAGTCATTTCAATGCTTTATCTTTTTTTTTTTCTTTAAAACGTTTCTAATCAATCAAATCATTTATGTTCTTTTTTAACCTTTCCAATCGTTCGTATCATGTTTAGGTTTCAAATGTCTTTTTGTTTAATCATTTTATTTTTTCCTATTTCCATGTCATTTAAAATGCAAAACCCTAAAAAAACATTAATTAGATATGTTTGGATTAGAAATCATTTTTTTCTACATTTAAGAAATATTAACAATTATGTATTAGGAATATTTGATTCTTGTTTTGTTGTTAGAAATTATTTATTAGAAAATTGTAATATTTAAGGAGGGCCCGTTGCTGTGATGTACGGAAAATTATCAGCATCAATATTTTTCCGTTTTTGAAATGTTTTTTATTTTGAAATGTCTCAATATATTAAATTAATTAATATTTACACAAAATTTTTTATATTTATTTATTTTTTTTATATTTAATGAATTATTTAGTTATTTAATTATAATTTTTATTTTTATGTTATTTTTTATGATTAATAATTACAGATTTGATATATTTTTACTTTATACCACAAATTATGAAATAAGAAAAAGAAAAATTAAGCATTGGAACACTAAGAATAGGAGTTGAAGTTGGCACAATAGGGTATTTAAGAGAAATAAATACATTTTCTTCAAAATTGTGGAGAGAATGTCAGAAGAATTAACAAACCACTCAAAATAATAATCAGATATTTTAAAGTGTCACGTTCCGACTATGACTTCTTTTAAAAATCAAAGCTCCTCGCTTCTATTTATGATAAAAGAAAAACTCTCATAATAATGGAATTAGCGAAGAAATATCTTCTCGAACTGGATTAATCGGATCTAATATGATTATTAAATACTGATAATTTATTTTTTTTTTAAATATAAAAATGTCTTTTAAGTCTATTAGTTGGTGCCAGTAAAATTAGTAAAATAAGAGGTGCAAACAAACCCTTGTATATTAAAATTGTCAAAAGATAATATATAAATTTAGGAGAGGTATTTAGATTAATACATTTGTTATCTTAACGAATAACTTATAAAATAAAAATTAATTTATCTAATACAAAAGAAAATAAAGGAATTGGTGGTATGCTATTTTTTGGTGGAGAAAGGTTACTATTGTTTTCACATTGAAGATCATATTGCAGGAGAAAGGGAGAGTTGAACGTCCAAGATGCACCTTTAAATTTGAAATTAGTGGCACAGCGCAAGAGAAAAATTATGATAAGGAATGCAATGATTGAAACATGGAATAATGAAACAATATGTGGATGTGGGGTTTGGTTTAATTTTAGCTTACACATAAGGGAGGGAGGGAGAGAGAGAGAGAGAGAGAGAGAGAGAGAGAGAGAGAGAGAGAGAGAGAGAGAGAGAGAGAGAGAGAGAGAGAGAGAGAGAGAGTTCTTAATTAAGATTATAAGTTCAATTTGATATTTGGGTATAGAATAATTACGTTGAAGAAATCCTTATCCTTCAAAAATAGGTCTCAAACGGATAAATTTGAATTAATTACGATGAAATCCCAAATATAATGATCGGAAGTGTCCCGTGCTAAACAAAAGTGAGAGGGAGAGAGAGATGTTTCTTTCAAATTTGAAATTTAAGGACTTTTTCTCTTTAAAGGGTAGGTATAATAAGGGAAGTGGGAGGAAGATATTCCAAAGCTTTGGTGTCAGCAGGAGAGGACCACGTGAGGGAGAGGGATATTTCTAAGTGGTGGTTCTGAAGTCATCATCTTATGCCCAAAAACCCAAACCTCCCCTGACACACTAAGTATGATTAAAAAGAAAGAGAGAGAGAGAGAGAAGAGAGAGAATCTAATAGAAATTTGAATAGAGACAAAGAGAAACATATATTTCCACTAAATACCATATTTATAAATTATTTTTTTAATAATCACGATAAAGCTTACAACATCGACTTTGGGAAGTCCAATTTTATCGGCCTAACCTACGCCTTAATTTTGCCTAAAACCCAAACACACTCCCCTTGGCCTTTCCTCTTTTCCTCCTTTTTCCTATACACACCCACGTTTTCTCCCTTGTAGTACATCCTAATCTCACGTAGGGTCCCCTATTGGGCATCAACATAGCGTAACGTTCCTAATGATGAAAAGGGTAAAGGAATATTTGGACAAGAAAAGTGATTGATGAAAATAATTAAACTTTTAAAGTATATTTAAAATTCAATAAACTAATTAAAGTTTATTTGAAAATTGAGTTAAAGTATATTTAAAAATTTTTAACCAAATAAACTAATCCCATTAATATTTTATTCTGAATAATTTTTTGGGTATATAGATGAGACTCGAACTCAAAATTTTTAAAAGTAAAGAAACAGTATCAATTGAATTATAATTTATTAGTATTCAACATTAATTATAATTCGTAAAATTATACATGATGAAGAGTTAAATTTTGGTTTTCCAAATTGAATACAATATATTGAACATATTATATATATTAACTCAAAAACTAATTAAAGGAATTACCAAAATTTGGAATTTATTTATGTGTATATATATTTATTGAATGTATAAATTTAGAAGGCAAGGGGAATAATAGTAATTCTTTAATTCTCGTGAACAAGTGTAGTGTTTGTTACACTTTGGAATGGCGCGTGTGGTGCAAGAGAAAATGCGCAAGTAAATGATTTTTTGGTCTGGTTATACGCTATGCGTGTTGGGGATCTTTTTTGACTTTGGATGTCGAAATTGGGCAAGCGGCCACGGACTTGGTGACGAGAAGCCCTTTTTCCCATTCACCATCCTTTGGTTGGACTGAAGAAGAAAATTAAATAACAAAACAATTGAACGAGAGAGAGAGAGAGAGAGAGAGAGAGAGAATGTGAATGGTAAAAGTTGGCATGTGGGAGAATGTCCGAAGGGTTTTGTGGTGTTTGGGGTTTTGGCTATGAGGAGAAAAAGGGTCACCGACGTAGCAATGACTCTTGTTTTTTGGTTTTTAATGGGACAGACAAAAATAAATACTATATCCTTGCTTTTGACTTCCCTCATTAATTTACGCAATAATTCTAAGTTCCATAAACGTTGTGACCTGTCTGTGACGACCCGGACCAAAATACTACATTATCCTCCCCGTTATCCCACCATTTCCAAAGTTCACTGCTCTTAAATAAATTATATTTTTGATTTTATTTTATATTAAAAAACTTTTACTAATTCAATTTAAATAATTAAAAATTTAATTTAAGTATCGATTCTCTCGATACTTATTTTGTTTGTTTTAAAATTCATATTTAAACTTTTAATAAAAAAAATTTAGTATTATTTGGATAAGTAGGCATGTATTTTTAATTATAGAGATAATATGGTTGGTTTGGTTCTTGAGGGGGAAGGAGCTGTCTTGGGGTCGAAGGTAATGAATCACCAGAGGCGTTAGGCAAAGCAATCGTAACGTATTAATGTGGAGAATCCTTTTCCAAGAATAGTAGTATTTCATATACAATTTGGATACCTGAAAACAGAAACAAAAATCAAATCGAACCAGGTAACGTCTAAAGCTGCAGAGTTCAGAGGAGGAACGTGGAGGTGAATGATTCAATAGCAAAGCAAGCCTCAAATTCTGAACTCCTTCCTTCCTTTATTGTCGATTCTTCTGATCTCATCATCATAATCATCTTCATTTAATCCCGCAATATCCGTTCACGGGTTTATTCTCTCTCTCTCTCTCGCTCTAGTTTCTCGGTCCCATCATCCCAAAGATACGTTCTACTCTTTCTCTGCTACTCATGATTCCTCATCATTGTATCCATGGAAGATTCCTTCCCTATAACCCTCCTTTCTACTCAAAAACTACGAGACTGCCACTGTTCTTTTGTCTTGCGAGTACTCCTGCCTTCAACACTACTAGTTGCAACTTTCCATTGATGTTCAGCGTTAGAGATCAGTGATGTCGATTGCCATGCGGATGACTCCGGAAACCGGTGTGTAATTCCGCTTTTGCCACTTGAGATTATAGACCAACTTATCCCATTAGCAAGACAAATGAACTATTAATTAATCAAATTACATCCTTTTTTATTATCATAAGATTAAAATTTGAATACTGTTTTAATTCAAAATAGATTCATTTAATCTAATGTTTGGTTTCTGTTTTGTTAAACCCATCAAAAACGCAAATTCAAGACATATTTGAAAGCCGAAGTATAAGATCCTTGGAGTATCTTCTAAACAGAATTGCTAAATTTAACATACCTTTGGAATTATGCATGATTTCAGAGATAAAACTTAAATTTTTAATTGACAAACACTATTTAGAGCTATAATTTTTTTCATAAAAATTTAATGGGTAATTGCCTCTTCTCCAATCTCTTCTGTCCAATTTTATTTTCAATTAATGGTAACAATTAGAGTAAGAATCCATAAAAGACCGGACAAGGCACTTAAGAAAGAACAAAATGGGCTTTGTGTGAGCTTATATAGAGATTTGAGACTGAGATAATTAGCTTTGGTAAAGGGGTTGTGACCACTAGACTATTCCCTTGAGGGCCTGTGTCAGCTCTACCAATTCTAATCCAATCCCTAATCTCAATCAACATGTCAATAACTAAGAGCAAGATGTAATTAAAGTTTTTTTTGTTATAAATTATAATATGATAAATATATTAAATTCGATCTGAGTTATATTATATTTTGAATAGATAAAACTTTTATAATATTAATTTTTACTGTACATTATTGTACATAATATAAGAGATACTAATGCTCCATTATTAAATCACCGGACATTTTTGGTGGTTAAAGTTAATTACCCTAAATTTACTTAAAAGGAGAAAAATTAAAAAAGTGGGGCGGAAATGTTTAGCAAAGCAACCGGACCCGGGAAGGGTAAAATGGGAAGTAGGTAGAAGATTTTTATAATGGGGATTGGACCGATGACATGGATGCAAAACAATTAAGACAGGTGTTTGTTTGACGTGGCCTCTTTTATGAGTCTTAAGTCTACTGTGAATGCTGTTTAACGGCTTCCGTCAGTCGCCGTCTTCTGCTATAAATATATCACCACTCTCCCATTTTTCTCTCTCCAAAATTCTCCCTCATCATTTTCATCCCTCTCTGTCTCTCTAAAACAGCTTTTGATGGTTGCGTGAACAAGAAGCTTTAGCATATCCTTAACATTTTTCGAGTGAACAGAGAAAAAACAGGTTTGTCTTCGAGTCTCAAATGGGGAAGAAATTAGAACAGAATCAGAGAGAGAGTGAGAAAGTTGAAGCTGTCCTTCAAATCTTGCGCAAACAATCTCCACTCACTGTAAAACAAGTAATCTTCCTCTCTCTCTCTCTCAAGCCCACCCACGAAACACTTTTTTTGAGCTGTTGTAGCTAAGTATACTCTCTCTCACTCTTTCTAAAAGTAATTTTTGATACTATTGACTCACCATCAGGAGAAGTTTTGTAACTACGCTTGTGTGGAGAGATTTCTGAAGGCGAAAGGAGAGAGTGTGAAGAAAGCAGCGAAGCAGTTGAGAGCTTGTCTTTCATGGCGAGATAGCATCGGAACTGGTACTTTCTTCTCCTTCTACTTCTTCCATAAAGGTTTTTCTTTTCTCTCTCTCTCTGAATAATCTTTCTCACTTTCTTTTTGTAATTAACCGTTAAAGTGTAAAAAGGAAAAAAAAAATACAAATCTGAAATCTCTAATTTGAAAGTTTGATTTTCTTCTTTTCTTTTCCAGAGAATCTCATCGCCGATGAGTTCTTGGCGGAGTTATCGGAAGGCGTCGCTTATGTTGCTGGTCACGACGACGATAACAGACCTGTTTTGGTAATTAATCTCACACACACTCTCTCTCTCTCTCTCTATGAAGAGTGGTGTTGATGGTTGTATTTTGTATGTTTATATGTTCAGATATTGAGGATTAAGCAAGACTATCACAAGTTCCATTCCCAGAAACTGTAAGTACTTACTGCCGTAACAGAAATCAGATCTCGCTTTCCTTTACAATTCACTAGAAAACAACTTCTAATTCTCTCTCTCTCTCTCTCTCTCTCTCTCTCTCTCTCTCTCTCCTCCTTCTCTAGATTCACTCGCTTGTTGGTTTTCACTCTGGAAGTGGCAGTTCAAACTATGCCAAGAAACGCTGAACAATTCGTCCTCCTCTTTGACGCAAGTAAGTTGCACTTCTAAAAATGACAAAAACTATCCTTTTTCCAAATATATTGCCGTAGGCAACCAAGGACATTTTTTTCTTCATCTTAATTTGAAACTTATGGGTAGTTCTGTCATTTTAATTATTTCACTTTCAGTCGAATCACAACTAATGTCCACTGCTGCTCTTCACTTAGGGCCTGTTTGGACATCCTAACAAATCAAATATTCTTGAGATTCACTGTTCATTATGAATAATATTATTGTTGATAATTTTTTTTATTCTTACAAATATTATAAATTATATAATTGGGAACTATTAAATCGTAATTCATTACTAATATGTTTACTCTCTCTCTCTCTCCCATGTTGATATATCTACCCATGAAAATGACCATTTTCTTTCCCAAAAATTTTCTTTAAGGGACAGCAAAACATACCCTTCCCTTGGTTCTATGATATTCCAAAACTGAAATCCTCACAAAACGGCCTTTTCCCAAAAATTTTGATACCCATTTGCCGTTTGTATCCCAAGTCACGACTGTTGGACAATAAATGAGAAAATATTAATGGGGAACAGAGAGCAAGATTGGTCACAAACATTAGGTTAGGCCCCAAAAAAGGCAAAGTTCATTAATGGCTATGCTACAGCGTGCACATTTTCTTGTCTCTGAACCGGCAACTTCTGATTTGTTCTTGGAAATTTGCCTCCAAAACCCTTGAAATGTCCCCGTGGTGTTGAATTCAGGGTCGGGAATGTAGGGATAAAAGTGGGATAATGGTAATACTTTTTTTTTTTTTTTTTTTTTTTACTTTATATCATATCCCTCCGAGAATCAGTCAGTGTCATGGTGTGACAAACGAACCTGACTCAAACCATGAACTTAACTATAAAAGTACTTATATAATTCTCCTTTATTTTTCCCCTCTTTTTCCTTTAGGTAGGCCAATCATCTTCTGCAATTTTCTCTGATTAACAAAGCCTGAATTCTGAGACCCATTTTGAATTTATTGTTTTTAAACTTGTGGGTTGTGTTTATTTTAATTGTAGACCTATCGTGTATGCCTGCAAAAGTAAGACAGAAGTTTGGTCATTATAAAAAACGTTTGATGAATCATGAAATGTTTTAATAATCAAAGTGTAGATATTACAATTCATAATTAATTGAATTGCTCAAGTGCTTAATAATATGCAAATTTTTTTCGACATAGCTAATCCAAGTTTAATGTTTTGGCTGAAAGTTCATTTCTTTTTTAAACATATATCAATATGCTATATTGAAAATATATTCTTTCTTTTTTTTATACATGAAAGAGAGTCGAATTTAAAATCTTGGAAGAAAATTATACCAATTGACTTATAATTTATTAATAAATATTTTTTCTATTATAATTGTTATGATCCATTGAAAAACTCTAATTCATTATGGCATTGTAGCTAATTTGCATTAGTATTATGTCCAACATTTCAATTCATTATTTTACTTGAGCACTGATGTTATAATGAATTATGAATTTGCATGAGATTAAAAACATATTTATGAATTTTGCGTTAACTAAGATAGGGGTTGAGGGAAATTGCAGGCCTTTTCAGATCAGCATCAGCTTTTATGAACATATTGCTGTCAACACTGAAGGTGATGGCTGAATACTACCCAGGTCGTCTTCACAAGGCCTTTGTCATCGACCCTCCTTCCCTTTTTTCCTATCTCTGGAAGGTAGCTCATAAAAATTCAAAATCCAAACACACTTAACCAAACTCTGTCACTTTCATCTTATTCTCAGTTTAAACCCGCAATTCCCGCTGTTCCTGGCGGCGGGTTTTCAGGGCATTGTAGTAAATTTTGGAATTTTGTTTCAGGGTGTTCGTCCGTTTGTGGAATTATCGACGGTCACGATGACTGTGTGTTCTCTTGACTTTGAGGAGAATTTGGACTTCAACGACTTCGTTCCGGATCCACGTGCTTCATCCCTCCGATTTGACACGGCTTCAATTTCATCGACGGCCAAGATTGGTTCATGCGCTTCTTCACGTTTTTCGTTCACAGTTTCTCACCACTTCGACTCGCTCAAGCCTTGGTATCTCAGCTTTGCCGACACGACAGCATCCAAAGTGGGACCCACAAGCCCGTCTCCGTCAATGTTGGGTCCACAGCTTATATCACCGCTCAATGCGAGGTCTTTATCATTTGCATCCCCTATTGAGAGAACGCCACGTGGAAGTATCAACGGTGGGCGTTCATCCAAGCCTGCAAGGAAGAGCTTTTTCCCGTCAACACCATTGCCGCAGAGAACGCAGTCTATCGAAGTTGGCCCCGTCAGACACCCGAGGACGCCAAATCCGTCTTTCCGCCAATCAGCCGCCACATTTTTCAAGAAGGAGAGCCACATTAGTAAACCCGACAAAGGGCGTGAGTTATTCTCACCCTACTTGAAATTCTACCGGAGGCCGTACGATGAGATAACTTACAGGTCAAAGATGAGGCCTCCACTCGGCGGATTGATATCCATTGTCTCTCCACAGCTCAGACGTCGGTACGTGTCAGTATCTCAACGGTTCTAGAAACCCAAAAAATGAAAAAAGAAAGAGCAGTACATACATATATTACTTACCATATTTTGAGAATTTACAGCATGGGAAAAAGTGTAATAATTGAAATATTATCTTGTTAATCAGAGGTAAGTCTAAGTGTTTAATGAGAGAGGGCCCGAAGAGCCAAGTCGCATGGGTGGTGTAGTTTGAGTTTGGGAAGAACCAAAGTCAAACGTAGTGGTTTCCTTAAAACAAAAAAAGAAAGACTACGTACGAGGTGGGATGTGAAAGGGTGTGCTTGGAGTCTCATTTCCGATTTCAAGGAGAGGATCGAACAAGGCATGGGAACAAGACGACGTGGTCGAGACGACGAACATGTTCGCATTGGAAATCATCATGTTTATGCGTGTGAACAAAAAGTTTACCCTTTGTACTGTAACCATTTGTTTATTACTTTGTGAAAAATGAGACGTTTTTCACTTTGAAAGGCGGGGAATCTTGGGGTTTCTTTAGGGTTGGACTTTCTTTTTCTTCATAATAAAATCCCAACCAAGTTTGAAATATTTCAAACTCTTTATACTATATAGTTTAGACCCCATGACTTGTATAACTTTTGAATAAAATATTGCGAATAAAATAAGAGAATTGAAAAGGGTGAGAGAGAGAGAGCGCCAAATGGAGTCTTGAACGCATATTTGGATTGATTTGAACAGTGGCAGTGGGAGAGTAGGTAGGGTAGGAATATACGTCTTTTGTTTATTGTAACTTGAGATAGTCAATGGGGTTGGGTGTTTGCTGAGCTTGATCACATTTTAGAGTTATGCGGTGGTGATCGAACCATAGCAATGGCCATGTGATTTGGAATTTGAAACAGTCTTGCCCGCCCAAACTAATTGAACTTGAATTGAGAAATGCTCCTGGCCATTCTTTATCCATTCTCAATATTTTTTTCTCTTAAAATTTTCGAATTTTTTGACAAAATTTTCTAAAATACTAAGTTGAGAAATAAAATCTTTGCAATTAACGTAAAAAAATATTAAGTGAACATTGCGCTATTTTAAAGTTTTCAAAACTTTAAACTTCTCACTCGAGTAACCAAATATCTCATATTAACTGGATACAATATGGTGTCACGAATTTTTTTTTAATCCGACCCGACAACGTAATATAGACATATGGACTAATAATCTTTTAAATTAGGGTTTTTGCGCACATACATATACTACTTATAAGGATTGATGAATATATATATATATTTTTATTTTGTATTTATTCGAACACTTTCCCTTATGATTGTTTTTCTCGTATGATAAATTTTTTTCTTCACCTGTGGGTTATCACTCAACCATAGTTTCATCTATTGAGAAGAGGTGAGCAGCCATAGTTTGCTCACCCTCTTTGAACCCTATCTTTCCATAACTCAGACTTTTCACAAAATTATTATTATATTTTGATATATAGAGAAGGTTCATAATCAAGACTTTTAAGAAGAAAGAAATGATATTAATTGAGTTATAAATCATCCCTGGAAAGATTTGAGCGGCCATAGTTTGCTTCTCCTCTTTAACCCTATCTTTTCATAATTCAATTTTTCACAAAATTATTACATATTTGTAAAACATAGAATAATTATTAAAATTATTAACATTTTGACTAAGAAGACTTCAGTTTGTCTGGTTGCCGGTGTCGTTTTAGAATGAAGGCCAAGTTCTTTCAAGGGGTGGGAGTGGATGACGTTTGGAATCACTCTCTATGTCCAGAATCTTTAGGGTCTGTCCTATCATGTATAATCTCTCCCTTCTCCATTAGATCAAATTGTGGATTTTCTTGTCCTTTAGGATTGACATTCGATGTGGACAAGAGGGTATTCGATTCTTTTGTTTGGTTGAGTTAAAAAAACCCTAAGTCTCTCAGTGTAAACTTTTCATCAGAAGGAACATCAAAAGCCAAAGCCAGAGTGAGTAGGCCTCAAACATCTGAGGGTATAATATCAATATCTATCAGACTAATAAAAACTTGACACTGTCAGGTTGCATTTTTGCTGTACAATGACAGTGTAAAGATGCTCTTTCCAATTTACTACAGTCCAAAGGTTTGGATTTGCCCACTTTTTTCACTTCCAAGGTATACCTATTTTCTTCCCATTTTATCTTTAACAAGGTACAATTTCTCATCATGGTAGGGTACCCTACCCACTTGCATACCTGAATTGTCATTCTAGCCATATAGATCAAGAATTGTTGTTGAACAAAGTCAAGTTCTATCATAACCAATAGTATATCGTTAAAATATGGTCATAAATTCTAGAAATGTTGAATAAAATTAGTTGCTATGGTGGGTACAACTAGACTACTTGACATTTTGGTTAGCCATCATTGTAAAACACCATTACTATCTTTTTTTTTTTGTTTAAATATAAGATTTTTGTTTAAAATATATAATAAAAGATAATTTTTTCTTATATAATTATTAAATAAATCAAAATTATGATTAGTTTTCAGGCCGGAACTATTCCAATATGAGCATAATTAGTGTCCTAATTTAGAAAATGCATGAAAAAAAAAATGTATCAACATAACAAAAAAATCATTCATTTCGTCAAAGAACTTGGATTCGCGGGGCTTCATATCGGTATATTCTTGCCCCCTAAAACTCCTCCAACACAATAAAAAAAAAAAGCTTTAGTATCAACTTTCAATATACTTCCATGACTTACAGATTCCTCTCTCTCTCTCTCTCTCTCTCTCTCTCTCTCTCTATTTCTCTATCTCTCTCTCTCTCCCTCCCTCTCCCTCTCCCTCTCTCAGCTCTGACAGCATCCCATCAGCTTTGGGCCTTCTAATTGATCTTGGTTAGATAGAAAGAGACTACTTTTTGAGTCTATTTATCAATTAATCTTTGTCTTTTTTTTAAATACTTCGTTGAGCGATATCTAGAGTTATATTATGATTAATGCAGTTCAAATTATTGTTAAACTCTTTATAGGGATAGCTCTCTTAACATAATTATTTCCATTCTCAATGGGAGAAGAGAGTTGGGAGATAAACTTATATTGAATAAGAAATTATTCAGCAGGACAAATTTGATACCCCTTTGTTCATATAAGTAACAGATAACGATATACTTATTTGTAATTCATTAATAATGTTTATAATCGGCTTTTGCATTATTATGAGCACGATAAAGTTCAAAGTGACACTGAGAGAGTTGATTTTGTAGATAAGGGTGTTAAATTTTTTAATCAATTCTCATGTTTGAAATTTGAAAATGAAAAAAATTATGCTTGAACAGCTCCCCTTAAGTTGAGCTCGACAATGCTTAAATTGTATTAATTATAGTATATTTTCATATATCGATCGGTTATAAACAAAGAGAAGGGGGGAGGGAGAGAGAAGTTCATAGCGACCCTTCACCTTCTTCATTAGGCTATATGTCCTTGACTGATCTTTGTCTAGGAGGGCATGCCTAAGGTTTCAAAATTGGAACATAAACTGTTTTAATTCCTTTTACAACATTATGTGGGTTGAACACAAGAATTTGTTTCTTTTGTGTCCTTTAAAGTCTTTGGTCCATACTCAAACTCAGTAGAACATTTCTAGATCGGCCAGTGACCTAAAATTTCGTATTCAATATGATTTAAACTAAGGACTATGTACCAAAGATGAATTTAATTGGTAGGCCCGAAGAGTAGTGAGTGAGTGGGAACATGATGAGTACTGCAAATAATTGAGTGATTCAAAATTATTCTTTTTGAATCCCAATACGATGCATTTAAAATTAAGTGTTTTTGATATTTTATATAGATTATATATTAATTTTATAAATCAAGTTAATTGGGTTAATAGTTGTAATCTTGATATACATAAAACACAGCAGAGGCAAAAGCTTGAGGAAGCACCTTTTTTCATTAAAAAGAAAGAAAAGGGTATCTTGTTGTTGGCCACAAAACTAAAACGGGCCTCTTTTATAAGAT
Organism: Dillenia suffruticosa; assembly: GCA_033439265.1. Lineage (NCBI taxonomy): Eukaryota > Viridiplantae > Streptophyta > Magnoliopsida > Dilleniales > Dilleniaceae > Dillenia > Dillenia suffruticosa. The sequence goes on from JAVTVX010000001.1 coordinate 18,885,211, forward strand.
TTTAAGGACAATCAAATGGAACACATTATTGGGTTTGCATTTTGCCTGATGCACAATCAATTTTTATTTTATTTATAATCGACCAGTATCTGGATTTATAATTCAATTAATTCGATTCGAGTATTGTTAGACCTAATTTAGGGAGAGTTCTCTCAATGTAATGTCTTTTATTCCCAAATTTCAAACCCAAAACTTGATTAAAAAATATAATATTTTTACCCATTAGATAAACTGTTCGTTGGTCAGCTATTTTTTTTTAATTAGACTTTAATTGGATAAATCTTCTTAGGGACTCAAAAATTTAACAAAATTATTAAAATTTGAATTTTAAATTTTTATTAAATAAAATATATCTCCTAAGTCCAACCAGTTAAGCTCAATGTCGTTTATATATCTGAATTGGTATGGAGTTATTCCAAACGTTGTGATTTTTATGTGAAATAGTAATATTAGATTTATATAATATGCTAAATTTCTTGGCATGTTTATTCATTACGGGTAGTTTTTGGATTATTATTACTCTTATCCAATAATTTTGTCTGTGCATACTCAAAAGGTAGTGATTTAGATTATATATGTATATTTATATATTATAATCTCTCTTGGATTCATCATTTGGCATCTCCATTTGTCTGAAACCCTTTGTGAAGACTAATAAATGAATGATTGTCACATTTGCAATACTTGCACATCTTTTAACCTCTATTGAAAGATCAGAACTTCGCGCACGGATTGCAAAAATCTCTTCATCAGACGTTTGTTTATGTCAAATAGGTCTAATTTTTCTGAAATGCTGCTGGTGGACAGGCCCTTGGAGTGGATTATATTACTAATACCAACATTTTTGGGACCGGCTATGTGATGCTGCGCCTGATTTGTCATGTCCAGTGTATGCTTGTTCATGTTCAGTGCCAAGCTTAGACCCTTAATTTGGATCTTAGATGGAGAAATCCTCATTTTATTCTATACAAATTTGCGTGTCTATACCCTTAATTCGGCTAGTATTTTCTCAAGTCTATGCCTACGCAAGGCCTTCTTGCCCTGAACTGCCTTATAGTTGGGCTGATGCTATAATTCACAACCCACTTTGTAATGAGCTTGGCCCAGAAAAATTTTGGGCTTGAAAAATTCTCAACTCCCTTAGCAAATTCACGAATATGTACGAATATATCATAAACCTTTGAACAAAAAAAAAAAGAATATATCATAAACCCTCAAGATAAATTTGAAATCCCAAGAGGCGGAAAAGCGAAGAGAGAGAGAAATCAAGAATATGTACGAATATGAATATGTATGCATAAATCACCGTAAGATGGTTTGGTCTAAGGAAAATGACACTAACTTGTTTAATCAAGATTTTGATTCAAATTAAAAAAAAAAAATTATGTTAAAAAAATTTTCTCTCAAAAATGATTTTGATTGTGACTTGGACCGAAGAATTAGTATCAACCGGTGAAAAAATATTCCATGACACAGTAAATGGAAAACAAAAACATATGCATGCATAAATCGACTTGCTTTTTGTAGGCTAATATTTAAAACCGACTAAGAGCATTCCCCCTACGCATGGGGAGTACTAGAATTCCCAATCAGACGAGGAGAGAGAGAGAGAGAGAGAGAGAGAGAGAGAGAGAGAGAGAGATAGAGAGAGAGAGAGAGAGATAGAATTGCATATGCTTTCATGCTGGTGCCTGTCAACAGTAGAGCAACTGCATTTATGAATGTCCACCGGTGCACATTGCGCATTAAAATAATACCATTATGTCCCGAGGAGACAGTCTAATAATATAAAATTTTTTTTTTCAACTTGATAATTTCAGATTCAAATATATGTATAGGAAGAAAAAAAAAAGAAGAAAATAATACCATTATAATGCTTTCTTTTGTCAAACGGAATGCTTTACCTATCGCCAACCATACATCTCTGAATTTCACCCACATAAATCCGGCATAAGGACACGACTCTGTCCTTCCTTAATCCTGAGAGCGTCCGTCTCTAAGTTGGTTTTCACAATAATACTCAAATTCGATAATCCAAACAGTGACCGTCAAGTAAAAAAAATATATATATATATACATCTATGAGTTCCCCAAATTTTCTCCCGCCGAGTCCTACAGCAAATTCATTTATTTATCTTCCTATAAAACATAAGTGTTTTGTGTGTAAAAAATTTTATTAAATCGAATTACATATTACCAAACAAGCACGGTAGACACCACACATCAAGCGGATTCGATCAATACTTTTCGGTGTAATTTTTAAGACTCAAACCCTTGTTAAGGTAGGATTTGAATTAGTCTAATTTATAGATGTCACCTGCAGCACTTATCCCATCGATGCGTATGGCCAGATGACTTTCCCATTAACAAGCAGAGAAATCAGATATTTTCTTTTGGGGGGGTGTGGGGGCAGAGTATACATCTAAAAAGCTGAATGTATTGGGGAAATGCAGGTCCACAGTACAGGAAGTCTCCGGATACCAAAAACAGCCATTTCATTATTACAACTAGATTATACACACAATGGTAACACGAAAATTATGATTGCCACAAAGGCTCTTAACACAACAACGAACATGTAGTAAGATATTGACATGCATGACTTACCGCATTTTCTTCTGCAGAGAGACCAAGTCAACAGTGGATCCAAAAGCTTGAGACAGAGCTTCAGCACACCAGCCATGTCCGTCATCAACTGTTGGCATCCTGACTTCCATAAATGGAACCGCTGGATGTTGAGCACCAGGCATTATGACACCAGTCAAAACTCTAAGCACATTTGATGTATCAATATCCAAACAAACATTGATCTCAGGGACCCCTTTAGGTGCAGAAGGGATGCCCACAATCTTGAAGTACCCCAACAGATGATCATCTTCCAGCTTCTCTTCTTCTCCCTCATAAACAACAATCAGTGCCTCGCTTTGATTATCCTGAGCAGTTGTGAAAACCAACTCTTTTCTTGCAGGCATTGTGGTGTTTCGATGTATGATGGGCACAAACTTGTTTCCATCGGCTCGGATACCAATGCTCAGAGGAGTGGCTTGAATTGTTAACAGATCCAAACGACCAAAAGGATCACTGATACCTGAAGCTACAGCTCCTTCGAGTGCAGCCCCACAAACTGCAGCTTCCAGCGGGTTCATCTCTGTGTACGGTTCTCTCTTACAGATTCCCATAACAAGCTTTCTTATCTTCGGAATGTATGAGCAGCCACCCACAAGTATAACATCATTTAAATCATCTACATCTATCTTTGCATCTTGAAGGCACCGGTGTATTAAACTCTCGCATTTCTCAAACAACTTCCTGTTTACTTCCTCAAACTCTTGCTGATCGATAAACTTTGATACTTTTCTTCCATTCCCCAAGTCAACATCAACTTCAACACTGTTTTGAGATGACAGCTTGTGGATTGCATCTTGAGATGCAATTCGAAGTGTACCCATTGATCTGATCTCACTAATCCCATGCTTAGAGAAAAGTGAATCAAAATCAGGCAGGAGATAATGCATCATATTTTGCAATATGTCTTCTCCTCCAAGAGCACACCCTGACAGAGACTTTATTTGCGAAACCCCACCAGCAGTAGCAGTCACAGCTACATCACAGTATCCAGCACCCATATTGAAGATGAGAGCAATCTTTTCCATTCCACTCCCCATGTTCTCATGGATAGTCTGTTGCTGCTGTTGAGCATATAGCAAGGCTACCGCAGTTGGTTCAGGCATCAGTCTCAGGACATGAAGACCAGCCATGGCACAAGCTCTCTCGATCCGGGTTAGTTGAAACCGGCTAAATGACACAGGAATTGTTAACACCACATTTCTTATCGTGCGCTTCAGTTGAACCTCTGCCATAGCTCTCAACTCCACCAGAAATATTGCAAGGACTTCCTCTGGAGTGGTTGATCTCCACACATTGTTCACTAGGGCTGCAATAAATGGACGGACCCCAATACCCAAAGTTTGAACAAAAAAGGGGAGACTTTTGCTGGCATGAACAACAGGATCAGTGTCAGTTCTACCAATTAAGCGTTTCATGTTAAAAATTGCTGCACCTGAAAGCATTTCATGCTCATGGGACAGTTGGTTGCTGACACCACCCGATGGGGTTTCATCCTTGAAGGTGACAAAAGATCGCATTAGCTTCTGGTTTCTAGTGTTCTTAAGTAGTTTGACTTGGGAACCATTCCAGAAAGCCACACTGCATTGCGAAGTACCAATGTCTATTCCAATTGCAATTTCTGGAAATGGAGAAGAAGCTTTTTCCTCCCCAGTCGTTTCACTATCAGATGCAACAGTGTATGCAGGTTCAGCCATTCCTGTGATGCTTTTATTAACCATGAGAAAGTCCATGAAATATGCAATTGATACAGGGAGACTAAGCAAGATATGCAAACCAAGAGAAAAAATAAAAGCATAACAACAAGAGAAAATATAGGAAGAGGAACAAATCAAGAGATCACACATACGGCTATAACTCATAATAAATTTGCTAAATTAGTAGACTCTTGGGATTGAAGAATTTTGGACCAGTTCTCCAAGTTTAGCGCTCAAACTCCTGATTCAAGAATTTAAGTAAAGCCATCTCACCAAAATTAACATCTTATGTAACGGATGACATATTAATTAGAGTCCCCCCTGGTTCAAAGAGTACTGTCTAAGTCTCCTGAAATAGTTATTACGCCACATTCAAAATAGGCCTCCAGGAGATAGGAAAGAAAATAGATAATGGTAACGTTAGGCAACTACCTATCTTTACTTATAAAAAACACTCCATAAACAATCAGATATTCATTTTGCCCAGTCATTCATGAAGCACCACAAAATCACTGTACGTAAAAATCAACTTTTCATGGAAATGCCCCTCTTTAATAACATTCATCAATAAAAATCATCAAGTGTTGTCTATTAAATTCAACCACTATTTACAGATATGTTGAAACAGTGTTAATTGTATTTCAACAGTCAAACCACAGTAACAGTTCATATCCTATGTATTACAAAACATCCAGCAATTGATCCTAGAACCGAACCAGAAAGATATTGTGAAATAATTAGGATTGTGATGCAAAATATATTAGAAGTCATATAACATTTAGGGTTTTACAACGATTTCCATTATTCAGTCTGTTTCTAAATTTTGCATGATCGTTCTTTTGAAATTATTTCCATATTTGTTTTTAGAGATTAGCCTACATATTTCGGCATTAGAGTTTGTTATTGGTGATTACTTTGATTAATGAACTGAATCGAGCCTTGTCTCTAGGTTATTATTGGAACCCGATACTCCCTCTTCCTATCGTTCTTTCTCTCCCTTTTGTAGTTATATCTCCCACTTCTTCTCCAACTTCTCTCTGTCATTCTACATTAGAAGTGAAATCACCAAGCACAACAAAGAAGAAGCTCTAGACATTTCGGATAGTCCTGGGACATTCTAGGTTATCAATCAAACAACTTAAAGGGGTTTGCAAGATCATGAACTCAGTCAAATCTACTTCATTCACGCCTAGTCACAAACACGTACAATGCAATAGGGTTCCGTTTACCATAAATTAAACCAAAACTACTGAACTGCCACCAAAACTGTCACATTAATGTTACAAAATACGCTCATCAATCGACTCAAAAATCAATTTTTGTAAGTATCAGATTTAAGAATAAATAGTTTCTCTCAAATTCAGACCAACCCATCAGAAACAAAATCAAACCCATTAACTATATAATGATTTAAATTCATAAGAAAAGAAAATAAAAAGAATTCCCAGCAATTTGAACTAGCATACAATCAATGTCAACCAAGTAAAAATCATGAATCCAAAAACAGAGAAGACCGCATTTTGCGCACTGCTTAAAAATGGAAGGAAATGTTGGATACACAAGGTAAAAGCTAAAGAAATAATATCTTAGAGACGGAGAGAGAGAGAGAAATGACAAACCTTTCTATTGCTTGACAGTTGATGAAGAATGAGAGAGGTACGGTTGAAGAAGAAATGCGAGAAATGCTCTAGAGAAGTGTGGGCTTTCTGGGGAAAGCAGTAGAAGGTGCCGATGCCTTTCTAGAGAGTCCCAGAGAGAGAGAGAGAGAGAAAGAGAGAGAGAGAGACGTGGGAGTGTCTGGTTAAAAGGACCGATTACCGTCTTGCACAGACGCGGAATCGAGGAAAACGAAAAGCATACGAAATAATATCAAAAATGACTAATACAGAAAATAAATTTAAGAAAATATATAAATATGAAAAATATAAAAAATTTTATTTAAATATTAATTATATTATAAAAATAATAACATAATTATCTTTTATAATAAAAATCTAAAATAATCAAATATGAAATTATTAATCATAAAATAAATAATATAAAAATAAAAATTACAATTAAATAAATAATCTATTAAATGTAAAAAAAATATATAAATATAAAAAATATAAAAACTTATGAATAAATATTAATTAATTTAGGGTATGAAATTATTTTGAAAATAGAAATGTTTAAGGTTAATCAACATTTTAAACTGCATGATCATTAATGTTAAACCGAATAAAATTCTGATGTCCCTAATAATGGACTCGCATGTAGCAATTTTACTTTTGAATCATAAATTCTTTAGGGGAATAAAATCTTTTAAATTCACATTTAAAATAATGATATATTAAGAGTTTCGATATTCTTTTTACTAATGTGCTTTTATACTAAAAATCCTTCTTTTATTTTTATGCATTCTACTAAATGGTGAAAAGTTATAAAAGAGGAATTGGGGGGCGTTAGCCAAAAGTGGAAGGTGGGATATCACAACCCTACCTTAGATAAAAAAATGTGGATCGCAAATAGATCTATAGAATTAAACGTAAAAATGATAGTTCTATAGACCGATATAATTTCAAATTTAGGGATTCATGCAAACATATAGAATTGATTACAAGGAAAACTTTGGATGAGTAGCTAAGAAGAATACAACGAGGGTCCTCATGTCTCTTCTCACCGATCACAGTCGTCCATATTTCAGATGGATATGGCCAATGCCATTTTGTAAGAAGAATTGGAGGAGTAAGTTTACGTGAAACTATCTCGAGGATTTCAATCAAAACAAGAAGGACAAGTGTGCAGGCTAAGAAAGGAAATCTATAGACTAAAACAATCACTGCGGGTCTAATATGTAAAACTAAAGTCTGCATTTTTAAGTAATAATTTCAAAAAACCAATAGCGATTTCTCTTTGTTTATCAATTTGAAAATAGGAAAATCACTATTTTGTTCAAATACATAAATGACTTAATTATTACTAGAAGTAACATGAGTAAAATAAATCAAGTAAAAAGTTTTCTTAAATACAAATTTGAATTAAGAATTCAGGGAAATTAAAATATTTTTTAAGAATAAAACCTATTAAATCCCTGAATGGATTTGTTTAATCCCAAATAAAGTATTTTCTTGATCTTTTGTAAGAAACAGGTAAACTATAAACCAAATCTGTTTGTAGCCCCATCTCCACATCAAAAGGACACAGGGATGATGATCAACTCTTTGAGCTGTTCAAAGATATCAAAGACTCGTAAAAAAACTCATTTACTTGACCATCACTAGACCTGACATTGTTTTTTTAGTAAGTCAGATTAGCCAGCATATGCATGCACCCAAATGTCTCACTGGAGAGCAACTAAGAGGATTCTTCGGTACGTAAAAGGATCACTAGGCTAGGGGATCTAGATAAAAAACAACTATAGTACTAAAATATTGAGCTTTTGTGACACAGATTGAGTAGGGGACTCAAAAGATAGGAGGTGATATACAGAGTACTGCATGTTCATAAAAGGCAACCCGATATTTTGAAAAAGCAAGAAGTAGACAGTAATGCCCAAATTCAATGCATACACAGCCATGACTATAGCCACATGTGAGATTATGTAGTTTAAGGCATTAGTTGAAGAGTTGGAATTTAAGGTCACTACATCAATTAAGCTCTTTAGCGACAATAAGTTAACCATTCATATAGTTTCAACCAACGCTTCATTGATTTAATGGGAAAGATACTAATACCCCACACCAAAAATAGAAATTTGAGCTTTGGTAGTGACAAAAACGATTTCCACAAAAGAAAAAAAAACGACATTTGAAGAATTCCCTCTTGATTGAGATCTGACAGTAGGTTGGCTGAGATTAATCGGAGTAAAATTTCGATTACTCAGTGGTGGATCAAGTCTAGGGAAAAAAAAATCATATAGCCTCAAATCCTGTCTTTTATGAGAGAACAAGCACTAGATTGTCATTTTGTGTACAAAAAAATTGAAGAAAAGATCATCATCACTCGACGTATAAAGAGCAATGGACAGTTTGTTGATATCTTCACCAAAAGGGGTATAGTTTGTCATTTGCAGAGCATTGTAGCCGAGTTGGGTATAGTAGATCATCGACACGCCTATATATATAATCAAGACAATGACAATCACCAAATTCACCAAAACAAGGCCCAAGAGATTGGCTCAAATGGGGCCTAAAATTTTGGTCCAGAAAACTGGTCCTAAATGGACCAAAAATTTTGCTCAGAACAGGGCCATTTCTGTCCTGTTCTGGGACAAGTTTGGGCAGAAAACAAGGCCCACAAGAGGCCTGCTGGACAGCCCGCAACGGTCACAATCTGTGACCATTGAAGGAAGGTCTTTTGTGACTGTTGGCGGCCTGTCAAACGTCTTCTTTTGGAGCCATTTGGGCAGGCAATTCCCTTCCCTTCTCCCTTCTTTTTCCGCAATAAATACCCCTTTAGGGGGGTTGGGTTAGAGCATAAAATGGTGCTGAAGTCTCCTAATAAGTTAAAGACAAATTTGGCCTTCCTTGTAAGCCTCTCTTGAGGAATAAAAGTCTAGTTTGTTTTTTAAATTCTCTTCAAAATTCCTTCCCCTTTTTGTCTTTCTTGTTTGACTACTTTTTAGTATACGTCTCCTTCGGAACATAAAAGAACAATTATATGTTTAGAAAAATTTTATATAAGAAAAGTGATTTTTAATCGAGAACTTTGTGATTTCACCACTTATCTAGAAACTTATTGATGTAAGGCCAATCTATTATCGAAAATATTTATACTTTGAAGTAATCTTCAAATTTCAACATTTATGCTCTTGGGTCTTTGTTATGAATTTCTACCTCCAAAAAGTTTCAATAGTAGGATTATGGCTCTACCTTGAAGAGAAATAATAGAACTTGCATCGTAAATGTCATACCTTAAAATATCTTTTATCCTTTTCTGGGGTATATTGCTTGCTCTGCATCCTCAGCCGCCCGAGTTCCAAGTCAAGAGTCAGAACGTCCTACACGAGTCTTGCCTGAACTGTTTTGTGGCGAACAATGTCAATTCAGCCATGACATCGACATTCTTAAATGATGTTAAATGTGTGCTGTGAGTAGTCTAAAGCATGAACATGGCCAATCTACTTTCTAATGATTAATAAAATTATACTATAATATATTTAGTATCTATATTTATTATTCTCATATCTACTTGTCATCTTTAATTGTCCATGTTTACTCAAACAGAGACTTTCTATGGTACACTTTTATCTCCTTTGGGATTTAATGGACAAATACTGACCTTTAGTGTTCATGAGAATTTGAACTTTTTAATAAGAAAAGGCTAAACATGTTCAGTAAACCAAAACCCCACAAAAAGATATTTATGTTTTTTCTCAGAAAAATCTTAGCATCTTACCGATCACTATTAAATGCGAGACTAGAGCTTTAGGATCAATGCACATGCAGCGTGGAGGACCACTCCGGGATTTTCCACAGTTTGCTGTCAATAGACCTAAATTTTTTAAGGTTTAGCCGGAACACACCTCTTTGTACGACTAGACATGAAAGCAACCATTTAAGAATTTTCCACAAGGCGTACTTCCACAAAAGGACCACTTCTGAGTTATCCAAATGTAGGGGTCAGATTGTTGGATTTATATGCACATACACATGCGGAAGCGTGCAAAATATTTCGGAATCATAAAAGAATAGGATTTTCGGGCATACCTCAAAAGTAGATCGCAAAATCTGGGAACGACGAACCTCGATCAATCGACCTCGCAGTCGGGATGATAACCACAAAAGATGAGCTATCACCGCAGCACCACGACCCCTCAATCGAATCTGGTGACAAATTCTCTTCGCAGAATTTTTCCCTCTTTCTCTCAATTGTCTCCTCACAATCTTTTGCAATAGTTGTGTGTCCTAGGGTTTTGCCCCTAGTTTCCATATGTCTCCGTCACCACAAATGGTAGGGAATTCAAATCCCATAAGTTACCATTTGTGCATATGGAAAGTGGGATATTTCCTTTTTCCAAATAAGGAAAGATGCCCCACGTGGGCATTCATTCCTTCATCTCCCACTTGCACACGAGGGCATTTACATCCATCACGAGATCACAGCTCATGCGATCTCCTGTATCACCCTTCTGGATTTTCATACTAGATTGGGTGTCGTGCGACTGGCGAGTACACCTGCAAATAAAGACTTCTCGATACACCTGTTAGGATGTTCGAGGAGTCGTCGTTAATAATAAAACATCTCGCTGTACCCCAGACTCATCACATTTACATCCTTCGAGTCACTTTCCTCATCGAAAGTCATCCCCAATATATCCTCGAATGTGTATTCACTATTACGTTTTTATCCCAACGTGGATATACGCAACAGACCGGTCGGTGAATACTACACAACGATGTAATGTAGATTGGTCTTCCTTTCCCAAACTCGAATCTATCGATCTCAATTCAGCTGCTTTCCTAGACCTGCCCCTTAGACCTCAATTTATCTTCCGGGCCATAGGTAAACAGACTAAAGTAGCAAACACTGAATCAAGACTTCTAGAGACAGTCGAAAGTAAAATAAGGGTACTAGAGATCCCATCCAATGGATCTCGGGTCTCACACAGTGGGAACGGGGATCATAAATAGATCATCGTCTCATATAATTGCTCCCACTATACCTAGTCGTCATCACACACGGTATGAAACGCGTGCCACAGTGTTAATCCCTTATTTCTCAAAAGGGCATATGTCAGATTTCTTAACACTGTGCAGATACGGGACTCAGTCTACACATAAGACTCTACCCAGAGATCTCAGAGAGAGTGTCTCAGAGACAATATCACTATCGCAGGTGATTTCTGAAATCTCAAATCTGGCTACTCACAGGCAACATGGATGTGGGTATTTCCATGTCGGTCATATCCCAAATGACCTCATCCTGAACACGTATCAGGGCGACTTTTGTTCTAGTTGGGCCACTCTCAATGCCTCTTACGACTAGAAACTGTCTCATCTCCACTCACTCAGAGTTGGAGGTGGTCGCTCGTGTGAGAGAGTCGACCTCACCTGCCTGACATATATTTTATCACATCAAATATACATGATATAAATAAGTGCATTATTTAAGAAAATATAAATGTGACTGAATAATGCACAAAATCATATATATAAAAATATAATAAGCATCACATCGTCAGTTTAGTACAATGAGAAAAATCAAAATATTCCCAAACCCAATGACTCTCTATGTGCTATAAATGAGTCTCTAGTGATGGGTTTGGTGAAGGGGTCAGCCACCATGCAATGTGTCGAGATGTACTTGACGGTCACTTCACCCTTCTCGATGATGTCTCTAACAAAATTATATCTGGTGTCTATGTGTTTGGTCCTACTATGATACTTAGGGTCTCGAGTATAGGCGATAGCAGCCTGATTATCACAGTAAATCATCACTGGCCTCCCACTATCAGCCACAACCCCTAAGTCATCTAATAGTCTTCGGAGCCAAACACTCTCCTGAACTGCGACTGAGCAAGCCACGAACTCAGCCTCCATCGTAGATAAAGCTACACAGGTCTGCTTCTTGCTGCTCCAAGAAATGGCACCGCCATTGAGCAAGAAGGCAAAACCTGATGTCGATTTGCGCTTATCCAGATCACCGCCCCAGTCGGCGTCTGAATATCCTATGAGGCGCAAATCCCCTCTCCCATAACACAAGGAGTAGCTCGCAGTTCCCTTGAGATATCGAAAAATCCTTTTCACTGCTCTCCAGTGACCCCTTCCAGGATTTGATTGATATCTACTCACCAGACCGACTGCGTAACATATGTCTGGTCGTGTACACAACATCGCATACATTAGACTTCCCACTGCGCTGGAATAAGGGATTTTACGCATCTCCCTTATATCTTCCTGAGTTTTCGGGCACATCTCAAGACTCAGACCATCACACTTGGCGATTGGAGTATCAATGGGATTACAATCACTCATCCCAAAGCGTTCGAGAATTTTCTTAATGTAAGTCTCTTGTGAAAGAGCCAACATTCTTCTCGATCGATCTCTCTGGATCTTAACTCCAAGGATGAACTCAGCTTCACCCATGTCGATCATGTCGAAGCTCAATGACAACCAAGCCTTGATTGTCATCATATACTGAATGTTGTTCCCAGCCAACAGTATATCGTCCACATACAGGGACAGGATCACAAAAGAGTTATCAGATCGTATCAAGTAAACACAATGATCCTCCTCGATCATTGTAAAGCCATAAGATATCACCTCCTCGTGGAATCTTAGGTACCACCGCCTGGATGATTGCTTTAGGCCATATATCGACTTCCGAAGTCGACAGACCTTGTCCTCATGACCTACTAGAACGAACCCAGAGGGCTGCTCCATGTAGATCTCCTCATCCAGATTTCCATTAAGGAAAGCGGTCTTTACATCCATCTGATGCAACTCTAGATCCATGCTCGCGACAATCGCCAAGAGTAGACGGATCGATGTAAATTTGACTACGGGGGAGAAAGTCTCCTCGTAATCAATGCCCTTTGTCTGTGTGTAACCCTTGGCTACTAGACGGGCTTTGTATCTTTCTACCGATCCGTCGGCCTTTCTTTTGATTTTGAGAACCCACTTGTTCCCTATGGCCCTTCTATCCTCAGGTAAGTCAACTAGGTCCCAGACCCCGTTGACCCTCATTGATTCCATCTCCTCTTTCATGGCCTCTAGCCATTGGTCCCTCATAGGACTCTCGAGAGCCTTCTCAAAGGTTTGAGGTTCTTCATCATCCTCAGGAGTCACGATGAGGATCTCATCCTCTATCGGAAAATGACGTCGGGGTACATGTCCCCGACTACTCCTACGAGGAGGAGGAGCCTCCTCACCTCGAGATGGGTCACTCCCACTAGGACCAAGATCCATTGTAGGCTCTTGGGTCCCTCCCCTGGGCTCATTTGGGCCGTCAGGCTCACCCATCTCATAAAAGGTGGATTCGATCTCGGAGACCGTGCCATCCGTACGTTCACCTAGGAACACATGTCCCTTAGAATGTTCAGAGTACCTTATAAAGATACATTTCTTTCCTCGTGGGCCTAACTTGCCGTGTGGGTGCGAGGAATCGTGAACGTATGCGGCACAACCCCATGGTCTCAAATGGCTAAGGTCAGGCTGCCTCCCTGTCCAAAGCTCGTATGGGGTACTGACTACGGACTTGGTTGGAACACGGTTAAGCACGTAGGCGGCAGTCAACAATGCGTCTCCCCAATGGGAGATAGCCAAATTGGCCTGCGCCATCATCGATCTTACCATCTCCAACAAAGTCCTATTCCTTCTCTCAGCTACCCCGTTCTGCTGGGGAGTAGCAGGAATAGTCAACTGTCTCGTAATGCCCTTCTCGAAACAGAGCTCTTTAAACTCCTCAGACAAGTACTCGCGTCCTCTATCGGTTCTGAGAGTTTTAATTCTCAAGTCTAACTGGTTTTCTACCTCGCTGATATACCTCCTGAAGCAATTTAATGCCTCAGACTTGTGCGAGATAAGGTAGACGTAACCGAAACGCGTGTAATCATCTATAAACGTAATGAAATACGTGGCTCCGTTTCGGGCTCTCACATTCATAGGTCCACAAATATCGGAGTGGATCAATTGCAATGGGGTCCCAGCCCTCATTGCTTTTCCAAATGGTTTCCTCGTCGCTTTGCCGGCTAGGCAAAACTCACATAAGGGCAACTCGATCCGGGTTAGCGGGCCCAACAAGCCACTCGTAGCTAACCGGTTCATTCTCTCTTGCCCTATGTGTCCAAGTCTACTATGCCAAATTGAAACATCATCAACTACGCTATCAGATGTATACGCAATAGAAGACAAATCAGAAATTTTATTAAAGGAAACCAAATCCAACGCATAAAGTCCATCATGGACTAAACCAGTACATAAAACAGAGTTATCGTAAATGACAGAAACACTCAAATTTCTGAAAATGACAGAGTATCCTAAACGATCTAAACAAAGGACAGAAATGAGATTCCGCCGAATCTCGGGAGCATACAGCACATGATGCAGGTATAGGACTTGGTTACTTGGCAGCATCAGCTTGCATGTACCAATCCCCTTCACAACCACAAATGCTCCGTTCCCCACGTACAGCCTCCTCGCTTGGGGACTCAATCGGCGGAACTCCACATATGCGCTCCTATCTCGAGCTACATGGTCGGTGGCTCCTGAGTCTACAATCCACAAAGGAGAAGAGTTAGTAAGCATCACAGTGGATGAAACATAACTCATACCATGTATAGAAGAAGGACATACCTTTCGCTCGCCACACTCGCGAGCGAAGTGCCCAGATTTGCCACAAACGTAGCATCGGACTTTGCTCTTGTCGAGCTCCTTCTTCTTACGTGTCTGCCCTCTATCAACGGTTTTCGCTGATGGCTTCCTCTTAGCTTGGCTAGGTTTCTTGTCATATTTGCGCCATTTACGCTTGACGCCCTTGGAGCCCTTACTCGACTCCGCCACATAGGCATGACCAGAAACCGACCTAGCCACCTCCTGGCGCTCCTCCTCGAGCTCACAATGCCTACGCACGTCCATGAAAGTACGAATACTCTCAGTGTGCGTGAGGTAGGTCTTTACAACATCCCAGGAGTCAGGCAATGACTGGATTACTCCCAGTACCTGAAGCTCATCAGACATTGGCTCCCCCATGTTCTTTAGAGAAGCGATCATACTTGACATATGCATTAAATGCTGTTTCATGCTATGATCGGATCTCTTCTTATAGGTGATAAACCTATAAGTCAGCATCCTCAGCTTAGGAGCTGACCGGGAGCCAAGGTGCTCTCTCAGAGCACTCCAAACCGACATCGCAGTAGGATACTGCTCGTACACTGGAATCAGATCATCGTGCATACTGCTAAGGAGGATGACCCTAGCTTGGCCATCCTTCTTCTTCCATGCACGATACGCCTCCTCATCCAGTTTCGCCTGAGGCGTATCACCCACCCCGGGGTCTGTCATCTCGTGTAAGAGAACCTCCGCTAGGTCCTGCTCCTCGAAGACAAATTGAACTTTACGGTGCCAAATCTCATAATTGTCACCGTTCAACTTGTCTCCCTTAACGAGATCAAGTACGATACTCTTTGTCGCAGCCATTGTCTCTGTCACACAGAAAAAAAGAGACATTAGTGACTAATAATGCTTATTTTCATAATTTCGTACACCCTACGAATTAACAATCCAAAATGAATCGAATATTGACCCCAAAGTGAGCATATGAGTCAACGGACACCATACACCACAACCCGGGACCTCATCTCATCATCCGGACTTTAATTCGGTGCACAAAATCCCACAAATAGTCACATATATGCACATAGGACCCCAAAAAAAATTGAAAAAATCAATTTTGGACGACCTGTCGCGCCGCCGGGGTTCCCCACGCGCCGCCGCTCGCCGGCGGTGCACTCCACGCGCCGCCACGCGCCTCCACGCGCCGGCGGCCTCCCTGCTGCACGCGCCAGACGCGCGGCGCGCTGCTCACGCGCTGCCACGCGCCACGCGCGGCTCGTCTCACGCGCGCCCAGTCGCGGCGCGTGGCTCACGCGCCTCACGCGCTGAGCCGCCCCTGAGCCGGGTCATACCGGGTCGGTCAACGGGTCAGGGTTGACCCGACCGACCCGGTCAACGGTCCGGGTCTGACCCGGTCGGGTCGGAAGCGGGTCGGTCCGGGTCAGGGTCCGACCCGACTGCCCACCGCCACCCGCTTCACGCGCCTGTGTGGCGCGTGCATTGCACGCGCCTGCTGGACGCGACCTCTGGCGCGTGCTCGTCACGCGCCCGCGGGTTTGGGCTTCTCCTTCTTCGCCCGACGGGTCCTGCAACGGGTTTTTCGACCCGATTCTCCGAGAACCCATTTCCGGCTAATTTTTACGACGGTTTCTGCCGGAAAATATATTTGGACTTCCCACAAATATTTGGAACTCGTTTTTTTGAATGGTTCAAGCCCTAAACACGGCGAATCATTTGTCCAAATTTTGGCCCTCCGCGGCCTCGCCGGAAAACCCAGTTTCCGGCAGCCAATCAATGCATAATGCATGTCAAAACGTAGATCAATGCACATGGAACACTAATATGCCATTTATTTAGATCAACAATCCCTCTACATGGATAGATCTAGGTTTTTAAGTTTTGGGCACCCTTAGGGCCGAAAACTTCAACTTTAATTTTCATGGCTTAAACATGCTCCAAAAATTCAGAAAAAATTATATTTGCGATCTACGTGACTTGGGTAACGTCACGGTATATTCGGATTCACGAAACTCATCCGTGATCCGAAACCCATTTTTGCAACCCCATATTTTTATACCCGAAAATATTCCGAAAATAATTTAATAAATCCAACCCTACTCTCTGATACCAATGTTGGATTTATATGCACATACACATGCGGAAGCGTGCAAAATATTTCGGAATCATAAAAGAATAGGATTTTCGGGCATACCTCAAAAGTAGATCGCAAAATCTGGGAACGACGAACCTCGATCAATCGACCTCGCAGTCGGGATGATAACCACAAAAGATGAGCTATCACCGCAGCACCACGACCCCTCAATCGAATCTGGTGACAAATTCTCTTCGCAGAATTTTTCCCTCTTTCTCTCAATTGTCTCCTCACAATCTTTTGCAATAGTTGTGTGTCCTAGGGTTTTGCCCCTAGTTTCCATATGTCTCCGTCACCACAAATGGTAGGGAATTCAAATCCCATAAGTTACCATTTGTGCATATGGAAAGTGGGATATTTCCTTTTTCCAAATAAGGAAAGATGCCCCACGTGGGCATTCATTCCTTCACAGATTATAACCCAAAATTTAAGTCCCTCGAGTATTCTTTCTCTTTGTACAACTAGTCATGAAAGCAACCATTAAAGAATTTTCCACAAGGCGTACTTCCACAAAAGGATTACTTCTGAATTACGCCAAAGTAGGGGTCAGATTGTAACCCAAAATTTAAGTCGCCGGAGTATTAAACCTCATGAGATAACATTATTCCTACAGAAACTGAGTTCCCATTATTCTAACATAACTGCTGGAACAAATTCCACTTGGCGTTCTGACTCTGGTGATTTTGCATTTGGCTTCCATCGTTTGTCCAACAATAAATATCTTTTTGGAATTTGGGACAAAATACTGTTGGAAAATTTTAATCTCGGTATTAGATTCATCGTGTATTTTTAGACATATAATTTAGAACAACTTTTATGTAAAAGAATTATACCAAGATAAAATTAAGAATATAATGTCAAAAACACGAAAAAGAAGAAGAAAAAATTAAGAAAATAATATTGATTACTAAAGAACATTACAAGAGAAGAGAGAAAACTAATCGCAAGAGAGAAGATTGTCTCCCATTGCTTAGTTATAAAGTGTGGAGATGAAATCTATTTATACAAGGAACTAGCTATTAAAGAAAAAGAAAAAAATCACAATAAAATTGATAAAAAAGAAAATAAAAATAATTTTCTAAATTTATAATGATTGAATAAATCAATTATTAAATAAATCAACCAAATATATAATGATTGAGTAAATCAATTTTAATAATTGATTAAGTCAACCAAATATATATAATTGACTAAATTGATTGTAATGATTAGTTCAATTATAATAATTGATTAAATCAATTATTATGCTTAAATGGTTGATAATTGATTAAATCAATTATAATGATTGACTAAATCAATCAATATCGTCATTTGAATTTATTTTAACACTCCCCCTCAAATTTGACGAATAGATATCTGTGGAATCTAACTTGCTGAGAATATTTTGCATGTGACTTGCAGTAGTTCCCTTGATAAAAATATCAGAAAATTGTTTATTACTTTTCACGTGAGAAGTGACTATGGTATTGTCTTCAACCTTTTGGCGAACGAAATGACAATCGACTTCAATATGTTTTGCTCTCTCATGAAAGATAGGATTAGAAACAATATGAATAGTAGATTGATTGTCGTAAAAGAGTTTGATAGGAGAAGTGACTAGAAATCCTAATTCTTCAACTAAATCTTTTAACCAAATGATCTCGTTGGTTGCTGCTGCCATAGCTTTGTACTAAGATTTTATACTTGATTTTGAAACTCCAGATTGTTTCTTACTCTTCCAAGATACGAGATTCCCACCAACAAATATGCAATAACCTGTGATGGATTTTCTATCCATTGAATCTTCGGTCCAATCCGCATCACAATAGTCCACAATTTCTGAATTTTGATTATTTTTCATGCAGATTCCTCTCCCGGGAGACCCTTTAAGATACCTAAAAATCCTTTCAGTTGCCTTCCAATGACACACTTTAAGAGCATGCATGTATCGACTGATTTGACTCACAGCATATGCAATGTTGGGTCTGGTGATAGTTAGGTAAATGAGCTTCCCAACGAGTCTCTGGTACCTTTGTATATATGTGAAAAGTTGATCAGCATTCTTTTTTTCATCAGACGTTGAGATAGGGCTCATCGCTGGTTTTGCTCCCAATTTACCTGAGTCCTGCAAAAGATCAAGAGTATATTTTCTTTGGGATAGGACAAACCCTCTATGAGAGTAGACAAGTTCTATTCCTAAATAGTACTTTAATAGTTCTAAATCTTTAACTTCAAAACTAGATTTAAGGAAATTTCTAATTTGATCAAATTGACTCATATCACTTTCAGTAACAATGATATCATCAACGTATATGAGCACAATAGTGATTCTTTTATTATCGAATTTAATAAATAAGGAGGAATCACTATTGCATTTTTTAAAGTTGTAACTGAGAAGTACAGAGCTTAGTTTTGCATACCAGACCCGAGGAGATTGTTTGAGACCGTAGATAGTTTCTTCAGTCTGCACACTCGTTCTTCGTGACTTTGATTAAGCCCTTGAGGTAGATGCATGTAGACCTCCTCTTCTAGCTCCCCTTGTAAGAAGTTATTTTTTACGTCTATCTGGTACATTGGTCAACTCCTATTGGTGGCAAGAAACAAGAGAACCCTTATAGTATTCATTTTTGTTACAGGTGCAAAGATCTCCGTATAATCCACTCCGTAAGTCTGGGTAAACTTTTTACTTACAAGTCTAACCTTATAGCGATCAATTGAACCATCATTTTTATATTTGATTTTATAAATCTATTTACATCCGACCGCTTTCTTTCCTCTTGGAAGAGTCGTTATTTCCCAAGTTTTGTTCTTTGTGAGAGCATTTAGCTCTTTTTTCATTACTTCCCTCCATTCTAGGTGATCATTGGCCTTATTGAAATTTCTAGACTCCTGTATTTGATCAATGCCACTCAAGAATACTTGGTGACTTGAGGAAACATTAGTAGTAGTAATAGTCAGCAATAGAATAAGATATGACCTTAGAGATGTAGTGTTTCCATCTTGATGGAGGAAATCTTAGCCTTGTTGACCTTTTGAGTGGTGATGGAGATGATGGTGAATTATTGGACTCTTCATTTACTTCTGAAGGAAATAAATCTTCTTGGATTTTGTCTTCCCTTTGCTCCCTACTTTCTTCAGTTTTGAAAGAGCTTCTGTCTTCCTTTTGCTCAGAATTTTTTGGTGATCCTCTTTCTTGCTCTTGTTTTGGATTTTTCTCTTCATTAGATTGGTAAGAGGGATTGCTAATTTCTTTTGGAGTTAATAAGAAAACTTATAGATTTTCTGTTTGTGGTGTTCTTGTTTCGCTTATATCTATAAAATAGAACTCATTTTCTACAAATATCATATCTTTTGATGTGTATGTTAGTTGTAGGATCATAACATATATAACCCTTTTGAAATGACCCATATCCTATGAAAACACACCGTCTCCCTTTTTTATCCAATTTATTTTTAAATCGTTCTGGTATATGTACATAGCATATGTATCCAAACACTTTTAAATGAGTAATATTTGGTTTAGTCTTAGTGAGGAGTTCTAAGGGAGATTTTTCTTGGAGTATCCTAGTGGGTAAGCGATTAATTAGGTGAGTGGTAGTACTAATTACATCACTCCAAAAAATTTTAGGCATGTTAGTATAGAACATGATTGTTTTTGCTATCTCAAGTAAATGTAGATTTTTCCTTTCGGCTATTTCATTTTGTTGGGAGGTATATGGACATGAGATTTGGTGGATTATTCCATTTTCTTCTAGAAAAGTTGTGAATGCATGATTCATATATTCCCCTTATTTTCAGTCCTAAATATTTTTATGTTTGCATTGCATTGTTTAGTTATGTAATTGTAGAAATTTTTAAATGTTTCGAATGCTTGTGCTTTTGAAGTGAGCATATATACCCATGTGTATATAGTCTTGTGATCAATAAAAGATATGAAATATTTAAAATCTCGTCTAGATACTACAGAAGATGTCCAAATATCATAATGTAAAAGATTAAAAGCATTTTTATAAATTGTTTCCAAAATCGGATAATGTGTTCGAGTTTTTTTTCCAAAAATACAAGTTTCACAATATCTATTTTCATAATTTTTTGTTGAAAATAAGTATTTCAAAACTTATTTATTAGGATATTCTAATCTAGCATGCCATAAAATGTAATTTTCTCCTTGATATATCGTGTATACATGATTATCATGATTCAAAAAATATAGGTTGTTTCTCCTGAATCCCCTACCAATCACTTGGTTTGTTTTGAGATCCTGAAAAATAACAGCGTCAGAATCAAATAAAACTTTACAATTTTGATCTTTAGTAATTTGACTAATAGACATAAGATTATATGAAAATTCGGGAACATATAAAGTATTAGAGTTTTTTTCAAAAATATCAACTTCTCTGAATTCTCTTATATTCACATTATTTCCATTAACGACCTTGACTGTCTTATGATTTGGAAGAGATTTTAGTTTTTTAATTTTTTTTTGTCCCTAACCATATGATGATTGCAACTAGAATCTACTAACCAATCTTGAAAATTTAAAGTTGAGTTTAAGCAAAATCTGGATTGGTCGTTACTTGCTTGAGCTGCACTTTTGAAACGATATTTTCGATTGTTGACTCAAGTGCTGCATTTTGGGCCATATCTGAGGAGACTTGTCCCTTTCTTTTCAAGTGCTCAGCTTTTAGGTGAGGATGAAGGAATCAACATTTTTCTTGTGAATGATTATGATTTTTACAATAAGCACATACCTTTTTGGCCATGTGCTGCACCTTGTTGGTTACTTGCCCTTCTGTAGTCGAATTGAAACCATACTCTTCTACTTTGGATTGGCAAGCATTCTCAAGATTCATAATTGCTTCTGCTTGTTGGATCATGGATCTCACTTCTTAGTAGGAAGGAAAATCCTTCATTCGAAAGATTTCTTGACGAACATGTACGAATTGCTTTCCAAGAGAAATGAAGAGTCTAAAGGACTTGTCTTCATCCTCTCTTTTTTGTAAAATTTTGAGGTCGGTTGTGATCGAGCTCAAAATTTTGAACTCATTTCAAAGATTTTCATATTCGTCAAATAGTTGAGAGAGCGTCTTCTCATCTTTCTTGATGTTGGCAATTTGTTTCTTCACCTCGAACACTCTTCCTTAATTCGACTCTTACCAATAAAGATTGTACATTTGATTCAAAAGAGATTTAGAGTTTGGAGAGCAAATGACCATAATTCTATGAATTTCATGCATAAAACTTGTGAGTAGGATGAACACTAGGTCATCCCTCATTTTCCATTTTTCGAATATTGGATTTGGCTCATCAAGAGGGTCCTTTGTAATATGATTCAAGAGATTTTTTGAGTTTAAAGACCTCTTAATATGAGCAGCCCATTGAAAATAATTTGAAGAGATAAGAAAAATGGAAGAGAATGATCGTAAAAAGAATTCATTTGAAAAGAATGATCTCCTAACCTCGAAGAGAAAGAATTCGAAATTTGCTCTGATATCATGTTGGAAAATTTTAATCTCGGTATTAGACTCCCGTGTGTTTCTAGATGTATAATTTAGAACCACTTTTACGTAGGAGAATTATACCAAGATTAAATTAAGAATATAATGTCAAGAACGCAAAAAAGAAGAAAAAAGAATGAAGAAAATAATATTGATTATTAAAGAACATTACAAGAGAAGAGAGAAAACTAATTGCAAGAGAGAAGATTGTCTCTCCTTGCTTAATTACAAAATGTGGAGAGGAGTTCTATTTATACAAGGAACTAGCCATTGAAGAAAAGGAAAAGAATTACAATAAAATTGATAAATAAGAAAATAAAGTTAATTTTCTAAATTTATAATGATTGAATAAATCAATCATTAAATAAATCAACCAAATATATAATGGTCGAGTAAATCAATCTTAATAATTGATTAAGCTAACCAAATATATATAATTGACAAAATTGATTGTAATGATTAGTTCAATCATAATAATTGATTAAATCAATTATTATGGTTAAATGGTTGATAATTGATTAAATCAATCAATATTGTCATTTGAATTTATTTTAATAAGTACCAGAGAAAACACTCATCTGGACAGCTAATCGTGACAAGCCTGTTGACGAAGGGTCCCTGGTAAGTCTTACTCATGAAGGGCAATTTATGCTCACATACTTCAATGGAAGTCTCAGGTTTATCTACCCTGGAACTGCAGTAGCGAGGGGGATCATGCAGGATGATGGAAACTTTGTCTTGAGAGATTCCAATTCTAAAATGCTCTGGCAGAGCTTTGATTCCTCTACAGACACTATCGTGCCTGGACAAGTACTGGATGCAGGCAAAATGCTGTTCTCTAATACAAGAGGAACTGCCAATTACTCAACTGGAAATTTCAGGCTGGAAATGCAACCTGATGGAAATTTGGTGCTTTCCACCCATCATTTCGCAGATCCTGGAAACTGGTATTCCAACTACTGGCCGCTGGTGAAAAATGCGAGTCTGATCTTTAACAGTACTAGCGCCTTGATGTACCTTGTGAATGGCACTCATCAAAACATTTACAGTCTGACCACAACTTTGCCAGTTGCAGTGGAAGATTACTTCCATAGAGCAACAATTGACGATTATGGTAATTTTCAACATTATGTCTTTCCAAGAGAAATGGCAGTAGTCGGAGACGCGTGTGGAAAGCTATAACTGAGCCCTGCACCGTGAATGCAATTTGTGGGGTTTTTGGTTTATGTTCTTTCCTGAATGGTGAAGTTTCCTGTCAGTGCTTGCCAGGTTATATTTATTTGGATCGAGGCAATCCCTCAGGAGGATGTCACCCAGAAGTGATGCCTAATTATTGTGCAGACCCAGCGATGAGGAATTTTACGGTGGAGAAAATTTATGATGCTGATTTCCCAAACGAAGTATATATGGATTTTGCACGAGTGAGAGGAGGGTTGCAAGCAAGCTGTCATGGACGATTGTTTTAGCTTGGCTGCTGTTTGGGATTCTTCACAAATGACATGCATCAAGAAGAGAACGCCTCTTTCAGAATTAGTGCTTCCACCGGAGGAAAGATAACACTTGTTAAAGTTTCGATGAAGATTAATAACCCGGGACTTCCTGGAGGGGACAAAAAGAAGCATACAGATACGAGCTTAAAAGCTGGTCTCTTAGCAAGTGGTCTACTTGCATTCTTGTTTGGTGTAGTTGCTCTTTACTATCATCCAGTGCCTCGAAGACTGATATTATGGAGATAGGCATCAAATACAAACAAAATGGATGTTAACTTCCAGGAGTTCACATTCCAGGAGCTGAGAGAAGCAACAAATGATTTTTCTAGAGAACTAGGTAGAGGCTCTTCAGGGAAAGTTTATGGTGGAACTCTTATTCTGAAGGACAAAAGTATTGAGATTGCAGTGAAGATGTTGCAGAATGTGATTGACAGAAATTAGAAGGAATTCATGACAGAACTCAAGATTATCGGATGAACACATCACAAGAACTTGGTAAGGCTTCTGGGATTTTGCTATGAAGGTGATCATCGACTTTTAGTATATGAATTCATGAAGAATGGGCCGCACTCTGACTTCCTGTTTGCTGAGAGAGCGAGGCCTAGTTAGGCTCAGAGAGCTGAAATGGCACTTGGAATAGCCAGAGGCCTTTTATACTTGCATGAAGTGTGCAAAACACAAATCATTCATTGTGACATAAAGCCCCAGAATGTGTTGCTTGACAGCAATGACACTCCAAAAATTGCAGATTTTGGATTATCAAAGCTTTTGAACAAGGAACAAACAAGAACCAGTACGGTTGCAAGAGGAACTTTCGGATATTTGGCTCCGGAGTGGCTCAGGAATGTGCCAGTAACAGCTAAGGTGGATGTTTTCAGTTTTGGTGTGATGTTACTTGAGATTATTTGTGGGAGGAGGCACATAAGTTTGTGCCGGGTTGAGGAAGAAACGGATGATGCTGATCTGGTTCTCGTGAACTGGGTGTTGAGCTGTGTGATCTCTGGGAAGCTTGAGATGCTTGTGAGCCATGATATAGAAGTGTTGAGTGATTCGATGAGGTTTGAGAGAATGGTTATGGTGGGCTTATGGTGTATCCACCCTGACCCGATTCTTAGACCTTCCATGAAGAAGGTGACACAAATGCTAGAAGGCACTCTAGACGTTGGAGTCCCACCTCTGCTTTTTGATCAAATGTCAAAAGATAAATTCTATTAGTCTCTCTCCTCTCCCCCCTCCCCCCCTTATAAGTTCATTAATGGTTCTGATTTAGGATGAGCCACTCTATACAGCAGTAATGTGAACAATAAAGTCCTAGGTATTTATATTAATCATGATCTCTGTGAGCTTTACACGAATGTTATGGTTAATTGAATTCTATTGATCTTTACAAGAATGTTATGGTTAATTGAATTCTATTGTGCCGTTGGAGTTCCATTGTGCTTTCATTCAAGAAAACTTGATCATAATAGTATTTTTGGAATGTCAACCATAATTAGCAGCATGGCCTTCCAAATATTTCAGACTTTATGCAGAATATTTTATTACAACATTGATAAATGGTGATCATATACCTAGGTAGTGTTACATGATTTATTCCTAGGTAGTGCAGTTAGACCATTGAACATGCTTGGGAGGCTTTGTTTTAAGCACTGGATTGCTCTCAAAGAAATTAGTCGGACGGAGCTCAAACCCACCACTAAGCGTGGGCATTACAGGCCAATCTTCCTGGTAGGGCACATGATGGAATCCCATTGTGTACCACATCACAATGTCCTTGTTTTCAATGTCCCTATTTCTGCACTGGCCAAATTAACATTAGAACAGCATTCAACATATATCATGGTTTTACTATTTACATTAATCAAGTATGTACCTGAGGCTCCAAATGGCTAATGTATCGTCTCCGTGGCTCTGATCAGCATAAAGCCCACCCGCCCATTTCTCAGACTTGTTATAAGGTGTGATCCAAACATTGTAATTAGTAAACGCTCCTCGAATTTGTGGATAATCATCAGCAGACAAAAGAGAATTAGCTGCTGATCCTGGAATTAGCCTATAACCAATATAGTTCCCAACCTTAGTCTTCTTATTCGGGTTCACTACTATAAGATCAGCAGATTTTAATCCACCCTGAATTCTTGCATCAGACTCAATCTTGGCAGTTTCACTAACAACTGTCCAATAACTCTTCCTTGGAGAAACATTGTTTCTTACACGCCTTGTTTCCAGACTTGACTTGACAAAGGAGTTATCATGGCCATCAATGTCGAGGTCAAGATGGTAGGTCAAGAAATGATCATGGTATACTCCGATGACATTTTCTGATAATAATGTGCCATATGCATCGTCCTTGATTTGATCTGTGTGAGTATATTCCACTCCCTTTACCTCTAAAATGCCTGATAATCCAACCTGAAATTTGTGGTCCGCAAAGGAAGTAAAAATTGTTATCATAGGTAAGGGTGCGATTTGAGTCAAAACTTCTGGTCAATATAAATACTTGTAAGTAGGTAAAGGAAGGCCACAGGTGTAGAAAGATAGATTTAGTACCCCAACTTTGATAGAGCCACTTGGTTTGAACTCCCAATCAAGTATGTAGTCATAGTTACCTACGGTGGACACTGTCCTCACCACTAAGCTCACATCTGGTCTGACCTCTGTTATCTGCAATAGACCATTAGAAAAAGTAACCAAAGAAGTTTTGCATGTATATGAGCATTGGCGGGTTGGTTCCAAGGAGAGGCTGCTAAAAGGAAAAAAAAAAAAAAGTCATCTATGGCCTAGCATAGCCAGGATCAGGGCTGGTTTTGTGCTTGAGCCCGCTTTTTACCCAGGTTGGCAGGGACGAGCCTTTTCAACTAGGAGGGCCAAATTCTCTGAGGGAGGGAAAAAAAAAAAAAAAACATGGCTAGTGCCCTGAACATCTAATTTGAGCTTTTTGAGCTTTCAAATAGATCCAAGCATTGGGCAGGCCATGTTGAGTTTGAGGTGATAGAAATTTGTTGCTTAAGCTTAGCGCAGGTTGATCCACTTGCTGTGAAGATCAGCAAGGCGCGTCTATTATGGATGGGGATCAAACGTATCAATATGAGAAAGGGATGCCCATGACGGTTGATGCCATTGGGAAAATAGCTCTGACTATATTAAGATCTATCAATCAGCCTCAGAATAATGGGTGACAAGTCTAGCAATGAAAATAAAGCAAGTAATAAATTATGGGATGAAAAAAGATGAGCATTCTTTAGGAATATTGCTTACTGTTTGGTTTGGAATCCCCAGTTCTGTGTGACGCCACATGACATTTCCAGCATACTGTTCAAAAATACAGAAAACCTTTGACATTTTAACAGGATTGCCATTACCGTCTGCAACATAGCCATCCATGAAAACAGCATTGGCGGGGCAATCAGCCAAGGGCTTGAGTTCCACTGCACAGAGACCAATCCCAAATTCGCCGGCGTCGAAAAAGGTCTTGTAGTACCATTCCTCCGTGGGATCCATGTATGGCACAAACAACTCTGATACAAATCCTCTGTAAAGAACTTGGCGGAATTTGCTCTTTTCAATGTCATAGACTGATGCTAGGGATATTATCGGACCAGCCCGTGCATCAAAACTCAGATGAAAATTCCAATGAGTCCACCTGATTTCCAAATTAGAAAATAATTTGTCATGGGAAAAATTTTATGAAAAATTCATAATTCAATCAACCTGCATGCAACATGCTACATGTCTTGGATAAATTAGTTAGCACAAGAGTCTTGCAGGATGCCATTCTTATATCTCTCATTGAAAGAGTTCTGAGAAATCAACAACACTGACAATGTCATTAGTTGTAGAATAAGGTTAATCTATACAGAAAGTTGATCAATGTTAAGAAATGGTGTGAATAAAGCATTTTATGTGGGATAATAGAAAAGAATATCAATTGAATATAGCATATGAAAATAATACAGACTTAAACTTTTATATGAAATGGCATTCAATTATATAGACATCGACCCACTTTAAAAAAAAAAAAAATTCCATAAAGTTGGAACTTGAACATGGTATTAAAGCCAATGATTTGACGAGGTTTGATCTGAAAAAAACGAAACTATTACTCATGTATATTTAAAAGAAGTATCTTAGACTGTGAAGCAAATATGAACAAAAATAGTTCCCTGAAAGAAATAAGATTAGTGAACAGAATGAGATAATGAAAACATGGGCATTAAATACACAGAGGACTCACATATGAAGGAAAAATACTAGACATTTAGTAGTAAAATGTATCATATTGACTACAAGGGTTAGACTTTTACTTAGGTTAGTAATCAATTAGCAGAGCCCTTGGATCTAAGATAACAAAAGGTTCTATCTTGATTCAAAATTTTAAATTCAAAATTTCATATTTATGCTTTTGGGTGAAACTCTCTTTGAAACAAGAAAATAAGATATCAATATTCAATTGTATGTGTATATATATTTATAATTCACGAATATCGGATAATTATGTCAAGTTTAACTAAATCTAATTCTAATCGAATTAGACTTTTAAAAAGTAAATCTCCGAATATCTGTTTTCTATATATATAGTATTTAAACTCGAGAGCCGATCAGGTGTTGGTATTCAAGTACATAGGTATAAATTATTTTGAAATGCCTAGATACTAAATTTCAACAACTATAATTCATAATTATACATAATTTTATGTGGTATGATTAATAAAAGTGTATGCGAGTCCTTGGGTTCTAGTGACTAAGACTGTTCTATTCTTGTGTTTAGACAAAGATTCCATCCCTGAATGGACAGTACGCGTAGGAAATTGATCATAATGATCCAAATGTGCCTTCATCTCATGGTTTTGAAATTTCATGAGGGTTTCCTATGACATTTCTATGATTGATATGAAACATATGCTTATTTTCCAAGGTCTACTTTTCAAACAAAACAAAAGATTCGAAGTAAAAGAGGGGCAGTCCTGGGACATAGTTTGCTAAAAAGTCCTCTGCCACAGATTTGTCCAAACCGTAGACTTTTTTGTGGACACAAGATAGACAACGACCATTTCTCAAGAATTATTTTAATTTTTCATTACATTAGTTATTCTATGGGTTACTATGTTTTATAAATAAAATAATTTATAATTATTGGGATTATGAACTTTTTTGTACTCATAAAAATCTTTGAAAAAATCTCTTAAACCAGTCAGTCCAATGCCATTGGACACATATACAAACCCTCCACATGGTGGGTTTTGGGCTTACATTGACTCGTTGACGACAGCTGGCAACTTGATGAGAAATCAATTTCTCTGACAGTGACGGCACGGGCGGAGTGGGAAGGGATTTTATTTTATAATTATCAAAAGATTTGTATCATGTGAAATTACTAAAGATTACACATACCACACATAGATACTAGGTTATCCAAATCGAATAAAAATGAATATAAAATAATATAAAAAATGACATTTTATTCTTACAAAAATGAAAATATGAGAAATACAAAAAATATAAAAAAATATAAAAATTTTTATATAAATATTAGTTATTGTATGAAAATAATAGAATAATTATCTTTTATAATAAAATTTTAAAATAATCAAATATATAATTATTAATTATAAGATAAATAATATAAAAATAAATTTATAATTAAATAAGTAAATAATATATTAAATATGAAAAAATATGTAAATATTAAAAATATAAATTTTTTTTTATAAATATTAATTAATTTAAGGTATTGAGATATTTTAAAAATAAAAAACGTTAATATTGAAAAATTTTTATACACGAAAGTATATGTACACATATGAATTGTTTATGCATTTAACTTGTCTGACTATTACACAATATAACTAAATCTTTATGTAAGGATAAAATTTATACATTATACGTGATAAATAATATATATATATATAAAATATACTAAATTTACCTAATGGTATGGCCATCGATGGTGAACCCTGGTCCGTCCGGTTGCACTATGGTCGCACGCTTTAGCGTTGGACCGTATGGTGGCTTCAGCTTTGACGCTCGATACTCGGTCCCTTCAGCTTTTGGCACAGGAATATCCAACCTATCATAATATTTCGCGATCTGCATAACATCTAAATCAACTACTATAGTTATACCCTCCAGGGGTCTAGCATAAAAATTGACCGTCCCATTTGTGTAAAAGCACAAAATCTTTAGTATTCTTGGGCTCTTCTCTTCTCCAAACCAACCAACTGAAAACGTGGTGCAAACTACACTCGACAAGTTCAGTCCTCTCTTCTGAACCGATTGTATAAATGGAGGATACTCCAATGGCAGTTCACTTGCTGCTATTTGTTCTTCAAAGCTCATGAGAGGGTATCCATGTCCTTCATAGCCCTTGTTGGAAACGATCGAATGCGCCGACAAATCAATGATGATTTCATGTGATTTTTTGTTCATCCGAGTGATAACAAAGGCTCGGCGAGGTGGGGCTTTTGTGGGGTTTGACAGCCATGAGAGGAGGACCGGCTTGTCTGGTTCGTCTAGGCCTACATACTGGAAAGTTAGGTTTGAGCCCGGGTTCGAGTCTGTGACTATGGTTCGGACTAGGCTGAGCTCGGTTGGTGTTAGAGGGTCTAGTGGGTGGTGTTGGTGGCTTGAGATTCGTATGAAGGTGAAATGGATGAGAAAGAAGAGAAGCACTAGCTTGAAATTTGAAGCCATGCCTTTGTTTTTGAAACTCAACGCTTTTCGTGAGTGCTTGCAAGGGTATTAAGGTTTATATATATAGCATTAATGTATCTATTTTGGTCTTTTAAATTTTTTTATATTCGATTCCCTTATTCAATGATCTTGATATCAAAATCTAGAAATGAAGAAAAAAAATTTAGGAGGGCCAACTTCTTAATGGACCCCACAATACTCGGATGAGATTAGTAAGACGAAACTCGAATAATGATTGATCTAGTGCGAAAAAAATATATATATTTTTGTCTATAATATTTTTACCTGTGATAATTTTTTTATAATATCCTATAATATTATTATTTTTTGAAAAAAAGTACAGAGTTAAGATGAACAAGCACAACCATGCCCTCAAAAAAAAAATACCCAAAAAAAAAGAACTTGAATTTACATAGGAGACAAAGCCAGATGTTATAATTTGAATATATATATATATATATATTAATATTTGATTTATTTAAATTTAACGTGATTATCATAAATCGATAGTTTATATCACAAAAAAATATTAATATTTTTAAATGTTTAATAATATTTATAAAATTTTAAACTATGTTTATTAAAATATTATTAAAAATGTCCATATTGATATTTTAAATTTATTCTGCGTCCACAACATTATCTAACTCAAATACGAGGGCACACCAATGATATAGAATCGGACCCGTCAAGAAAATAGGTAGTGTCCAATGTCTTTTTCAAATGAAAGGTGGAAGTGCAATTAGAAATGATCGTCACGCCAATAGCCAATTATTAGGTGTTGCATCTTATATTCTAATTGAGATAAGTATCGTTTTAGTCTATGGTATTCTCTTGTAAGCTAGTATAATGAGCACGTTTTGTAAGTTACGCAAATTTCTTACCGAAACTTTGATTGAACCACTCTTCTGGAACTCCCAATCTATAATATGGTCATAGTTTCCAACTGTTGATACCATCCTAACCACCAAACTTATTCCTGCTCTAACCTGTTGTATCTGCAGAAGCAGAAAAACACCCATCAAATCACATTATAGTGTTCAATAAAAAAAAAAAAAAATGTGTTACACTTGAGAGTCTTAGGAACTACTTACATTCTGTCAGGGCAATGCAGCCCCTCTGTGGCACCAAGCAACATTGCCTGCAATTCTCTCAGACTGCTGTTCTTGATTGGCATGGTATCCGTCCATGAAGACTGCATTCGGCGGGCAGAATGTGATAGTGGGACTCTGCAGACAAGCATAACCCATACTCTCCAGCATAAAAAAATGTCCAAAAATACCATTCTTGTGTTGGATCCATGTAAGGCACAAATAGCTCAGAAACATGGCCTTTGGTATTGGACCTTCTGTACGTTCCCTCATTCAGATCAAAAATTAATGCTAGAGGGATTACAAGGCCTGCTTGGACATCGAATGAAAGGTGAAAATCCTAATTCGCCCAACTACAATGAACTTAGCCAAATAATAATGACTACGACGATGATGATGGGACTGCTATTCATTAGAGTCAAAATGAGACTGGCTTTCACAGGGCTAAGGTAGTATGTGATGATTAAAAAAAGACGTGCATGGTGAAAAATTGGTCACACTAACCTTATTTTGTGACCTTGAATATTGAAGCCAAGCCCATCGGGCTGAACAACAGTGATAGGCTTGAGCTGGCCAGCAGAAGGAGGCTTCAACTTGGAAGCTTGATACTCTGTTTCTTCAGCCTTAGGAATGGGGACCTTAATCCGATCCGCGTACTTAGCAGTCACCAACTTGTCTAGATCAACAAGTACAACCATGCCCTCAATTGGCGATACCCAAATATTTGGCGATCCATCTTTGCAAAAGAGAATTACCTTAACTAACATTTTTACCTTTCCTTTCGCTCCAAACCACCCAACAGTGTATGCTCCATATGCAATTGGGCTCACATTTAGGCCTCTTTTACTCACAGACTCTATCAGCAGCGAGTATTCGCTAGCAAGAGTGGTTGCAGCAATCAAGTCTTGAATGGTTAGCATTGGAAAGCCATTGCCATTATAGAGATGAGTTGAACCAATTAAATGTCTTTCTAAATTCACTTTGATTTTGTAGGTTTTCTCGTGGGATCGTGCAATTACGAAGGCTTTTCAAGGTGGATTTTTTTTTTTTTTTATATTTTTTTATTTTTATTTTTGTGAGAGTCGATAGCCATGAGAGGACAACATGTTTGCTTGGCTCTTGTAGGCCTACGTAGTGGAATGTTATGTTTCTTGATGAACCGAATTTAGACCCTTTGATGACCTTTGCGACTTGGATGAATTCGGTTGGTGTAAGAGGATCCAGAGGATGAGATTGGCAAGTTTTGAGGAAAACAACGCAAAAGGGCAAGAAAGATTATGAGAGTGAAAGTTGAAGCCATGAACATAGTTTCAAGCTTTTTTGACGGGAATTTCACTCTATTATCTACATTATATAAACAAAGTTCAGTCTATATAGTTAAGTCTAACATTAAACAATTAATGTTGATATTCTCCAGAGTTAATGCAAATAACTGAAGGAAATTATCATTTAGGGTGCACACCGGGGAATCTTGTATCTGGAAAAGATGAATACTGCCTCCCCCTTTTGGTGCACGTTCCTAGCAATCGTGCACGGAGAGAAAAGTCTGTCTATCTCTCTCTCTCTCTCTCTCTCTCTCTCGTCCCCAAACTCTTCGACTACACTGCCTCTTCTCTCCCCTATCCCCTCAAACAATCCCAGACTCTCAAAACCCCTCTTCTCTACTTTAGACAATTTGGGTCAATTAAGAATATGATTCAAATAAAGGGTCATGATAAATTTGAGAAGAATGCAGGTTTTACATTTGTGATTCATAATGGGCCGACTGCAGCGAATTCCATAATGAAAGCTGTGGACTTTGATGGAATTGATTTTCATGGGAGGGTTTTGCCAGTGAGTTTGACGATGATGGATGAATAAGATGATTCTTAATGATATTGATTAAAAGTTGGAACACAATGAAAAATTGAAGAAAGGTTGAAGATTAAAGATGATTTGGTCACAGGTTCGAAATTGAAGACGATGAATAGTAAATGATCTTTGTCAATCCTACCAAATTCGAACATCTGCCATCTGAGCATCTGAACATCCGCCATTGCTACCAAATTCGAATCGAACAAAAGAAATCTGGAGAGGGACAGAAAGAGCACGAAAGTTAAGAAGAGGATCGAGAACGAGATAGAGAGAGAGAGAGAGAGAGAGAGAGAGAGAGAGAGAGAGAGAGAGAGGAATAGTGTATGTGTGGGTGGGTGCGTGCGTGGTATTTGTTTCATAATTATTCACGTTAATCACGAATTATTCATAAATATTGAGCCGGGCTTATATCACCATGCCGCATTCCATGGGTTGCCTTCCGAAGACCAAACGCAGCTCACTCGTACTAGGCTCAGCCCTGTTAGGCCCATTTCTCAAATCCATTTGTAGGCTTCTCACTAGTACCTAAAACTTTTTTAATCCAGGGCTAGAGGCCCTGCAGGAAGGGGAAAATATTACGTTTTGTTTTTTTTTTTGGTACAAGAAAAATATTACGTTTCGGAAAAGGGTATGGGATTTGCAATTCACCCATAAAAAATCTCAATAGGTCAAATGATTTGATGATTACCGTAATATATTTGAATATCACAGTTAGGTCTCACAATAAAAAATCTACGGTTTAATGGTAAAATATTAAATTTTTTTAATCAAAATTTTAAATTTTAAATTTGATAATAAAAAAATAAGTGTCAAAAATTCAAATCCCTAAATTAAATTTGACAACTGATTGAATTACTGATTTTCAAATAATAATAATAATAAAAAAAAACAATTGCCCTCACAAAGATCTAACATATGAATGGAGCTTTCAACCTCTTAATTAAAAATGGAACCGAGTTTTGCTTGGTTATAAGGCCTCATTTAAGTACGTTCATGAATCTCTATCATTTAACACGAAAGAATGCACATAGATATAATTTATCTCCAAATATTTTAACTTTTTTATTTTATATGATTTTACTTGTAATATTTTTTAATTAAAGTAAACAATTTTAGTAGAAAATATGTATGTCATGAACGAAAAACAATTTTTTTAATAAAAATAACTTTTAATCTCATTTGGATTTGATTTTAACTTTTTTTTTTAATAAATCACTAATATTTTATAGTCACATTGATTTTAACTAAACTCGATTCAAAACCGATTGAGATTTTAAGGGAGATAAAACTTTTTTGATAAATATTCTTATTATATATAATATTTAAAATCGAAATTTTATTTAAAAAATATCAATATTCAATTATTGAAGAAGATACTCATAAGTTGATTTTAATTTTTTAATATCTGCATATAACATGTCTTGGAAAAAATAAAAAGGTACTTAGAAAAATTTTTGGCTAACGCCTATCCAAATTTACTGCGCAATATGTCATGAGTAAAGGGGGGCAAAGCACGCAAAAGACTATAATAAAAGATAAACACAAGAGTGAATATTGCATTTGCACAATGTCTATGGGGTTTCATGGTGGTGCCATCATAGCTTTCCAAAAACAATGGGGTGGGCGAATTCCATCATCATCACTCTCCCAAAAAGAAAAAATGCCCTAAAAAGGTGGGTTGGATTTGATTTTGTTCTTGTTCTTCTGCACAATTGATACTGGTTCATATGTTGGGTCTTGCAGGACTCTTAGCCAACACAATCTCTTCATATGGACCCATCAACTCTCACACACACTACCATCATGCTTATGCCACTCTTATATCATAATATGGGGCGTGCCCCAACGGGTCCTACATGAACCCCACCGAAGGGCTTGTCTAATGAGATTATCGAGTGACACGTGGGAAGTGGGTTTAAAAGGGCGTCTAATATTTTGGAGGTTTGGGGTCTTATTCTTTTCTTGAGGAATGTAATTTTGGGATGGTAATTGGGGGTGATTGGCATTCCCCCTCTTCCTACTAAAATCTGTTAAATTTTAATTTAATTTCTTAAAAGAATAATATTTCTCAAATAGGATAAATTTTTAATTATTATTTTGTTTTTTTTTTGTCTCAATCATTGGCTAAATTTCTGATTTTCTCTTATGAAATTTATTGACTTTGGTAAAAAAATTTAAAACTTGGGATAAAATAGAATGTTGCCAAACTCTTTCCAGTGACAATAATGTAAATAATTTAGGTGAAGAAATTATTAGTAGTAAAGTCCAATTTTTACAAGACACGTAAGTTATGAACTTTTTACCATGATAATTTCCTTTGAATTTTTATTTATTTGAACAAAATAATTATTTTTGGTAGAGGAAGGGATTGATGGTTTGATGGTGACGGTGATGATGAGTGCGCCTGGCGTTGCACGCCGTTCATCTTTTGTGCAAGAGAATATGATGATGGCTCCCACTGCACGCCTCTCTCTCATTTTTGAAGGAAAACAAATAGCCTAATTTTCGGTAATAGTTGTCACCCACACCATCATCATCTTTTATCCTTTTGTGCTCTTGAAAATCTTCACTTACAAAACCCAACCATTAAAAATACTAAACTCCCATCATCATCCTTCATGCACATCCTCTTTGTCCACACATCAAAATCTCCCCCAACAAATGTAATTTACTTTCCCACAACCCCAAAAAGTCTCTCTCCCGATATTTAAATTTATATTTCAATTAATTTGATTCAAATATTTATAAAAAATTTATTTAAAAAATAATTTTCTAATATAAATTTTTTATTTTTAAATTTTAAATTTTAAATTTAATATTTTATTTTACTAAATCGATTGAATATCAGTACAACCAAAACTCCCTCTCTATCTCTCTCTACCCACATGCGCTTTTGAAACTCGTACCATACTTCACGTATATTCACATTTTTAGCCATAGTTCTTGATTTGGGTTATATTAGCAAAAGGGTCTCCCACGTCGTGTGACATGTGACACAATAGGATAAACATGCATTAACCTACTTTTAGTTATACGTCACTGGAGTTTCAATATCTAACACTTAACAACTTTGATGCGAGTTTCAATATCTAACACTTAACAACTTTGAATTCATCGTGTATTCATCGTGTTGGCATTCTTCCAATTCATCCATAATGTTATCATATCACATGGTTTTGTAAAATTTCTCAAATATTCATCTTTCTTTGAAACTTCTCTCTAACGATTTAATTTGATTAGATTAGGAATCATAATATTTAATAATTAATGATCATATATCGATTTATATATTAAAAAGGATCACAAAAACAATTATACAAATTAATTAAAAGTTATTGTCGTACCGATACTTAGTTGTTTCAGTGGATAGATATCGATACATTTTGACCAATAGCTCGAATTTGGGCCTTATAGATAAAGAAAACAGACGTTGAGATAATTTTATTATTTAAGAATTTAATTCATGTCGAATCGAATTTAGTTAATTCTAATAAGATTACCAAACAACAATGATTTATTAAAAAAAATTATAGTTACAGTTTGAAATTAATTTAATGTGCTAGGATGTTTCTTTTTTTTTTCGAGTTTAAGGAATAATTTAAAAATTCTTGGGACAATCCATCAAGCAGACAAACATTATTGTCTAGATAATAAGTGGAGGATTTGTTACATTGTTCCCTCTTAGACCCAAAGTGGGCTACTTTACATGTACTAAAGTGATGGTCACACTAATATGTATACAATATAAATATAGTATATGGAAGATACAAGAGTATAACATTGGAACTATATGTTCACGCGGACAAATCAAGCATAGAAAATCCCACTGTGAAAAAAAATGAAATCCGCTTTTTTATGTGAGGAGTTGCGAAAATCCATGAGGATTTCATGCCTCTTTTCGAGTAGAAGAGAGAGAGAGAGAGGACACCCACGATAGATTTTTTTTTTTTTTTTTTTTCTATCAACTCTTTCAAATTCCTATAATTTTTAATTCTTTTCTTCACCCAACACCACAATCATCACTTCACTTGCATTTCCCATTTCAATTTCCTTTCCTTTTCCCTCCCACTGTCTCCTACTTATATTCCCCCACTTCTCCATCCACCACATTGCGTACATCTCTCTCTCTCTCTCTCTCTCTCTCTCTCTCTCTCTCTCTCTCTCTCTCTCCCTCTTTTGAGTATTAGGGAAAATGGGTGATCTTTCTTGCCCAAGTGGGATTAGCAATGGGAATGGAGTGAATGGAAATGGGCAATCAATAGGAGGATATAGGAAGAGTTGTTGGTATGAGGAGGAGATTGAAGAGAACTTAAGATGGTGCTTTGCCCTTAATAGGTTTGTTAATCCATTTCTCATCTCTCTAATATTCATCTTAATTAATGCTGTGCCTCTCTTTTTAGTGTCAAAATCTGATCAACATAGGCCAAAACAGGAAAACAAATTAATTCCAGAAAACATTTTTGTCTTTATGGGGTTCTTTTAATCTAGTTGAGGATGTGGGTTACTCTTTTTTTGGGTAATTAATGGTCCTTCTTATATGTTCATGCAAACTGAGAAGATTCATGAATGGAATCATGAAGAAGCAGCAAGAAGCAAAAGAGCAACACCTTTCTAATGGGTAGGACAAAATAATAAAATTATATTAAAAAAATTGGTTGGCTAAATCATCATAATGTTCCCATATTTTTAAATATTTTTTAAAGCACTTTTGGGGTCACACAAACATATGGTGGACATGCTTATGTTTTAACCCCAAAAGAAAGTATCATTAAAAGTAGAGAAAGGAGAAGTTTCTATGCTACATGGTCTTCTCCTGGTCTTGGGAAAGACAGACAAAAATTAGTGACAAAAAGAACAAACTTGGGTATTTATTTATTTAATTAATAAATTTGATTTTTTTTCCATTTCTGTATTTCTTTATTTGCAGTATTTTGCATACCGGAGCTACTGAGTATCAGGACTTTGCTCTTTTGGACACGAAGCCCTTTGGAAAGGTTCATCATTACAAATTCTAAATTTCTTAATTTTTCAGTAACTGTTTTTCTTGAATTGTTTTAAAAATATAATTTCTTTGCTCTTCTATGCAGGCTTTGGTGATTGATGGGAAGCTCCAAAGTGCAGAGATTGATGAATTCATATACCATGAGTGTCTTGTTCATCCTGCACTTCTTCATCATTCAAAGTACTCACATTTAGGTTTTTAATTTAAATTATTTAGTGGGTTTTGATAATTCTCTGTTTAAATTTTCACTCATGTGCATATTGTTTAGTCCAAGGACCATTTTTATTATGGGAGGAGGTGAAGGCTCCACTGCAAGAGAGATCCTCAGACATAAGACTGTAGACAAAGTTGTCATGTGTGACATTGATGAGGTGAAATTTTCTCCCCCCATTTTTTACTTTCTTGGTTTCCCCTATACTTGTCATTGAGGAGGTGAAGGTTCCTTTTTTTTTTTTAATTACATGTTTCTTCATGGCGCAGAAAGTGGTGGAGTTCTGCAAATCATATCTGGTCATGAACAGAGACGCTTTCTGCGATCCTAGACTGGATGTGGTCATTAATGATGCAAGGTTAATCGATCACTAATACGTAGAAAATTCACTTTGGGGGTTGTTGATAATAGTTCTAATTGTTATTTTATAAGAAATTGGGTGGTGGGTGTTTGGTGACAGGGCTGAGCTAGACAACAAAGTGGAGTCCTATGATGTGATAATTGGAGACTTGGCAGACCCTATAGAAGGAGGCCCTTCCTATCAACTATACACTAAATCCTTCTATGAATCCATCATTAAACCTAGGCTTAGTCAGGGAGGCATTTTTGTTACTCAGGTATGCTTCACAATTCAACATCTGAGAGAGAGAGAGAGAGAGAGAGAGAGAGAGAGAGAGAGAGAGAGAGAGAGAGAGAGAGAGAGAGAGAGAGAGAGAGAGAGAGAGTATGACTTAGTTCTTATTTCTAATGTTTGCAGGCAGGACCAGCTGGGATTTTCAGCCACACGGAAGTTTTCTCTTGCATATACAACACCCTAAGGCAGGTTTTCAAATGTAAGTACACATTTTTCTGAATGCCCTTCACTTTTGGGTTCTTTTTCTCCCCCTTAAAAATATTAAAGTTATGTGCCTTTTTATAAGTTGTGAGCTCTGAACAATTTTTTTAAATACCATGCAGATGTTGTGCCATATTCGGCTCACATTCCTTCTTATGCCGATACCTGGGGATGGGTCATGGTATAATCATTTCCATTTTATGATTTTCTATACCCTTTCTGCACATATATATATTTTTAAACCGCCATGAACCATGCTGGGCTAACAGAAAGTGAGGCCTGGCTCAATTAGGGCCGGACCTCTAAGACAGGGGCCCAAGATCACTCGGAGTAGGTCACTTAGCCCATGCTCATGATAACATCCCACCATCAATTCTCCTTTTAACATCATGCATAGCCTTGTCTGTGTTCTTAACTCTTGGAATTTGTGGCAGGCATCTGATTCTCCATTGATGTTGAGCCCGGAAGAGATAGACATCAGAATCAGGCACAGGATCAAAGGAGAAAGCCGGTACCTTGACGGGAAGACATTCTGGGCGGCGTCAACCTTGAGCAAAGCGGTTCGAAATTCGTAAGTCCCACCTCTCTCTCACACACACTTGTAATTTTGGTCCCTTTAACGTGACCAGTAATTAGTTTGAGATTGGTATGTAACAGGCTGGACAATGAGACTCATGTTTACACAGAAGGAGCAGCGAGGTTTATCTACGGTCACAACAGCATCTGCAAGCATAGCGAAGCTTGAGGAATGGAACACAAAGGGAGCCCCTACCAAGCACAGAGAGACATAAAAAAGAGTCTTGGAAGTGTTAACACAATCTTAAATCTTTTGGCTTCTTTTATTATTTTTTTTTCCTTTTTGCCTTGGTCTTTTCTACCTATAGTTTTTCAAGTTTCATGTGAAGTAATTTTGAGATACTCGTATTTTAATCCTTGGCTTGTGCTTGCAATAGAAAAGTGTTCCAAACAAATATTATGTTGCCTAGTTTATATTGGAAGTGTATCTACTCTGATGAGGCTATAACAGTGGCACTTAAAATGATGATTAGTGAATCCTTACTTTCTCAGGGTTCTCCCCATGCTTTTTGTAAGCCTTTTTGCTTCATTTATGCAACTTGTGCTCTTACCCATGTTCAGATTTTAAACTTGCTTTCCAAAATTATGTTGAAGGTCGACAGATAAAATCTACATAGAATGTGTTGCTTTAAGAAAAATTTTAAAATAAAATTATTAGAATTCTGATAGAAATTATCATCACGAGTGATAAAATATAAGAAAGAATAAAAAATAAAAAATAAAACCCATCTTCTCCTAGACATATACACTTTGAGAGAGATTCCATCACCGTATCAACACACAAGTGACACATTTGCCTTTTCCTTTAGATTGTCCTTTTTCATATAACTTAATAGATAACATTGGATTCTGTTTTCGAAAAATAAGTATTCAAATTAAAAACTAATTTCGGACCATAGGATGAAGATGGTCTGATTCTGGTACGATGTGAGTTGATATGGGATGGTGTCTGTCAGACCAAAAAGAAAAGTAGCATAATCTTCGTTGAGTGTTCTATCAGCTAATGCACGTTATTATCTCAGGATTCATGGCACGCTTTTTTATCATGCATATGAAGTGTCCTTTCCAAAAATATCCCAAATCTTTCTTTTTTTTTTTTTTTTTTCTTTTCAAAATCATATTTTAATTTATTTAATTTAAATATTTATCGAGATCATTTTAGAGATAACTCTCTTAATATAATAATTTTTTTTTATTTTTTAATTTTAAATTTGAGATTTAATTAAAATATTTAGAATTTAATTGAATCGGTGGCTACCCGGGCCAGAGGGAGCCCCCGGTCTAATTTGGTTCATCTCCTTATATGCCATGCCCCTTTGGGGACACTTGTGATCACAATGAGAATTAAGGGTCCATCCTGGGGCTTCCCCTGTTTCAATAAGAGGACTTGACTTCATATTAGTTAATCAAATCATAAGAGCGCCGCCTTCAACTCTTCATATAAGTGGAATTAATAATCCTGTCAAAGGAAAGACATGAAGGCTTAAGTTCTACTTTGGCTGATAAACTATGACCAATTTTTGGCCCCCAAACATTTAAAAAGTGTTTTTAAGGTTTCTGCCCAACTTCTGGTATTTTCGTTAGTCTAAAACTTATGTGATTGTTAATGACTATGTACTACTTTCATATCATAAACACTCGTATCATGCATTTCCACATTTTTTAAAGAAAGAAATCTAATTTTTAGTTTAAAAAATTATTAGCTCAATTAAAAAAATCACTAAGAAATAATTATAAAATATTTAAAACAATAAACCAATATTACTTATATTTTCAAGAATTATAGTTGTTATACATGAAACGACATAATATTTTGTAATTTAAATCGTATAAAATTTTTAAAAATTTTAGTTGCCTGATTTCATGTTTTCTGTTTTATATTCGTGTTCTTGCTTTATAACTACAGATTACACAATCTTTTGGGCAAGAGGTTAATCCTCGATGGAACAAAAATAAAAACAAAAAATGGGTGCAATGCTATGCCATGTAGAGGAAAAATTTGTATTTTTTTTAAAAAAATAAATAAACAACGCAACATGAATCGGTGAATGTAGAATGAAAAGACAGGATGTGAGAAAATCAGGCCCTTGTACAGAAATAGGGATAAACATAATTCCATTCAAGCAAGCATTGTCCCGATGTAATTTTACAGACAATAATCACAAAATACAATATAAAACCTCCGACATCGTCTCTCACCTTACAAATCATACGCTTGCTTCCCCGTGAACTTGACCTCGATGGGACTAACATTTTTCCCAATTGATCTCATGTTCAGACCAACACCTGTACGGCCGGGATTAACCTTCTCTGGGTAGACCCCATCTTTAGGGTGCAAATATTGGACCTCCCCATTAGGGAATACCCTATAAAATTGGTACTTAATCTTATACTTGGACCTAAGTCTAGTCCCGAGTGCCAAACACTGCTCTTTCCTAGCCAACTTGAGCAAATTAGGTCCTTGCCTCATAATTGCTGCACCCCCTGTGGGCATTTCAAATATTTGCTCCTTTGGTGACTCCCATGTAATCACATAAAACTCCTCTACTTGCGCCTTGCGCAGTAACCCTCCTGTGCTGCCCCCAAAGATTGGGGAGGGCGTGTTGGGGTCGAGCTGGGGCGGAGTGAACCCCACTGGTGCTTTAGGCTCCTTGGTAGGAGCAGGAGCAGGAGCAGGAGCAGGAGCAGGAGCCTCCTCTGCCATGGCCTTGATTGTGCGTGACACCCCGGAGAATTTTTCTGTCTTTGGTGTTGCAAAAAATGATGCCAGTGATGATGATGATTTCCATGGTACAATTGTGGATTTTGGGTTGGAGATTGTTGGAGAGAAAATTGAAGCTTGAGTTGCCATGGCGGGGTGTAAGGAAGGTTGGTTTTTGGTTTCTTGAATCAAATGTGATGAATGAGAAAAGAGTATGGAGAAGTAGAGTTTGTGAGATTTTGGATGGGTGGTGGATAGTGGGGTTGTGGATAAGAGGATATGTGATAGACCAATTAGATTGAGTGAATTTGATACGTAGCCTTACCCACGCCTAGTTTTCTTCTTCCTTCTCTTTTATATCTAGATCATGGTCAATTGTTGTACGTGACCCACCTGGCTTTATTTTGTTTTCTTACATTTCTCTCACTTCTTTTAATAAAAATGGTTATCTAGTTGTAATTTTGATAGCATTTTGGCTCCTAATGGAGGGACATCGAACATCTTACAGTGAAAAAATGAGTCAAATATCTTATTATTATTAAATATATTATTATTCGTGCTTACTATGTTAAAAGTCCTTGTCTTACCATAAGCAGAAGAAAACTCTTCCAACAAATAATGGTCCAGAAATGATGAGAAATTTCCATATTGCTCCCAAACTTTCCACCGTAGAATTTGGAAAAGTTAGAATTAAAATCAATAGAAATTAGGTAAATTTTTTTAAATAAAAAATATAGAAATAATGTTTATTTAAAGTTTTCATGTCAAAAGGTGGAGAGAGGCCACCCCGGCGACTGAGAATGGTCCGTCGTTGCCAAGAGGGCTAGAGCTTGCAGTTCAGCAGCAATCACGGTGGCCATGGTTGTTGCAACACGTGAGAGGAGAAGAAGAGAGAGAGTTACTCAATCTTTGTTTGTGCCATGTCACCATTTTTGGTACAGATGTCATATCACGGCAATATTTGATTAATGTAACACATACCATGTTAGCAAATTGTTGAATTATTCAGAAAATTATCAAACTTTTCTGACATATCACGTATCATATCAGTATTTTGATATGTTTGTCATATGATATCACCATATAACATTTCAACTTATATATCATATCATACCAACCAATAATTAATAGTCAGGTTAACATTATTAATGATATAGAGACTTATTTGTTATATTTTTTTAAAATTTAAATATTCAATTTTTACATTTTAAATTCTGGAATTTAATTATGAATTTGAGGCAAATTTAAAAATTGGATATATAATTTTCTCATACACTAAAACACAAAGAATAAGCCCAGCCTAAAGTCGAGTCAGAAGCCAGATTAAGCACAAATCTTGGGGAAGGTAATTCTTTGTCGGTCCCTAGCCAATCTTATAATCAACGCCGAAGAAAATTATTGCAACATGGCACAACCGGGCCTAGATCACAATTCGTTCACGTAGGCTTAACCAATCTACACATTGATTTATTTTCGTATGAATAATCATACAGAGCTACTCTCTTGAAATAAGCTTCCCACGTTACCTCACCA
The DNA here is from genome assembly GCA_033439265.1 of Dillenia suffruticosa. NCBI lineage: Eukaryota > Viridiplantae > Streptophyta > Magnoliopsida > Dilleniales > Dilleniaceae > Dillenia > Dillenia suffruticosa. Next base: position 18,929,401 of record JAVTVX010000001.1, read on the forward strand.
TATTATCCTTGGCAGGAAGCAGGGGAAGGTCTTGGTGCAGCACCATGGTGATCTTTCTAAAAGTCCGCCCATTTTAACTGACAAGTAAAATTTTGTTCTTCTAAAAATTTTTCTAAGTCAAATTGTTTAATTTCATTTTTTAGGACCGTCATTTTTTTTTTTTGGTAAATTTGCTAAGTCAGCTCCTAATGTCCAGAATTTTATCTTGATTATTCTAGACCGACTACTGTAGGACTCGTTTTGAGGGCGAACCTCCTAATATTTATTTTTTCTATTTTCATACCGAGTCGAACCTCGGAAATGGTGGAACGGTGCAGCCCCTTGGCCAGCTGCACCAACCAATGTTGGTGGTAGTGAAGTCATGTTCTGTCTAGCGTATGTAGAGCCTCTGGTACTGCAGTAATCTCTCTCTCTCTCTCTCTCTCTCTCTCTCTCTCTCTCTCTCTCTCTCTCTCTTCTCAGGTGCCTTAGCCTATCCGCAAATGATTCTCATTCGTCGCACTCCTTTTTTTCGTGGGGTTTCATAATCGTTGTTGGATTTGTACTAATTTGTTTCCATGATAGTCCATGCCAAAATTTTGAGTTCAATTGGTCACGTTTGGAGCTCTAGAGTGCCTCCCAATTGAAGAAATCTCAATGACCCACATAATTTTAATTGAAGAACTTCCATTCTCGGAATCCAAATCTTTATGTTTCTTGATATTTTTTTATTAGATTAACTAATGTATGCAGACTGTTGTTTCTCAACATTCTACAGTGTTTCTTTTAAGTTTTGAAATTCCTGAATTCACCAAGTGAAGATTACTTGTGGGTTGGTGCCTTTGATGTATGTTATGCCGGTCCCTAAGCTACTAATGATGTATGGTCCTAAGGCTTGGATTATGTCTACAAATATTTTGAAGTTTGTATTTGCAAGCAAGACCTTATCATGATAGGGTTTGATTTCTGGACCATGTATTGTTGTGAGTTTCCATCTCACTGTTTTACATAAGTTGCATTTGAGATGAAACTATGGGAGACAAGCACAATACATTTGTTTTAATTTCATTTAAAATTTGGAGTGCTTCTTGACATTATGTTTCGCGTTCTGCAATAAGAAGTCAATGGATTATATGTAATTACATTTTTTCTCTCACTTTTAATAACGATGGAAATTTTAGCTATTTGGTTTTAGATTACACTAGGTTTAAAGAAGGGACTGGCAAACGTATCAAGGAAGCACATCGGGTCTGAACAAAATCTTGTGTTTAGACTTCAAAAATCTCGTCACTGCAGTTTTAGGGTTTGAACCTTGTACTTTTGATTAGAAAGAAGGTGCATCTACTACCAAAAAAAAGAAAGAAGGTGTATCTGCCAACAATGATTTCGAGGATTTACATTTTTTTGGTGCAATTCAAAGGTCATAGTAGGCTGTTTTCATGAGTTTTAGCTCCTGATCTGTAATCATAAGACCCCTCTTTTATGAAATTGTCATGAGGAACATATATACCTCGTATATAAATAAGAGGATAAGATGGCGTTGAATCTTAATTACAATTCTAGGAACACAAGAACACGAACATGATTTACAATGCTAGTAAAACATATCAAAGCCTGGAAAATATATCAAAAAGGATAGTTAAATGATTATACTCCAAAACTTTAGATAGAGATACTGTTAGGAATTCCTTTACCAGTGAGTCCACCAGTTCTTGATTTATCTGAGGTATTTGGAAAGAGCAAAGTGTAAGGCACCTTCACTGGCCCATTTCGGTTCTTCCATCGTTCATCATTGTTTCTCTCCGTTATTCCATCTTCTATCTCAATCAATTTCTTCCCAAATCTCTCAAAAGCTTCTAGAGGTTCTGCATCCGAGGTCCACATAGGATTGTCTGTTTGGCCTAGATAAATCTCATCCGTTGAATGCCTGGATAAGATCTCTATCAAAGATACTCCTAGTAGTGTCTGAAGCTGGCTTGTGATTGTCTTCAGGAATACTCTATCAGGGTCTACTTCCAGCTCTGCATACTCACGAGTGCCTGCCTCAGGCATAAAACGACGACTTATAGTGGGGCGGTTTGGGAGGTAGCCTGCATAAGGGTATTGTCCAAAGTTCACAGCTGCATGGAGAGCAGATGCTACCCATATAATTATGGTACATGTTTGGATAAGATCAGCTTTAGTATGCATTTCAGGCCACCATGGCTCATCTTTTAAGTCACCATGGCCCTCGTTGCGGAGTTCTGTCCACCATGATTGGAGTTCAGAGTCACTTTGCACCAAGTCATCGGTGGGATAATAGAAGGAGCAATATTCTGTGACCCAAGTTTCAATTGCTGACCAGATTTCAAGTCCATCAACAGCAAACGGGTAATCCTCTATCACAAGCTTGAGGCCGTGAGGATAACTAGAGTCTGGAACTGCCATTCCTCTGTTAGTAATTAAGCAAGAAAGAGTCAGGAGCAATTTCAAGTAGAATCAGTCTCTTGTGGATTCTGCTTTGTACATATTTACCTCTTCAGCAAATCTGCAGGGAGTGCCTGCTCGGGGAAAACCCAGCTCTTATAAACCATGGAAGACATTTCCAAGGCAAATTTAGCAGGGAAAACTGTTTTCTCAAGCACTCCACCAGCATTGATGAGGATCTGCCTGGCCAGAGCATTTATATACATTGTATCACGGAAGTGGGGATGAAGAAGTTTATATATAGGATGAAGGACACTCAGCTGTCTATTTGTAGCAATCACAAATGGCTCTATCACCACGTGCGTATTTAACCTGCAACAATAGTGAATTCATTCTGTCATCTGCTTTGTACTTAATTCTAAGCAATGCTATAATTCTGTGCATTCTGTCAGAAAATTGTACCAATGGCTGATGAGCTGATGGCAGCCGGAATCATTCACAGCAGCATAGGCCTTGGCCAGCTGCCAAACTGCTCCTTCAATGCCATTTTCGGCTGGAGTGTATACTTGGTTGACAGCACCATGATGGTCTCCTTGTGGATGTGGCAGGCTCAATTCGATTGCTAATGGCTTTAATGTTCCATCATCTTTCAACAAGAGGAGTGTCCTTGACGCATAGGTCTTTGTGGATGTTGTGTTTATCCTTCTCAGGTATGGCATCAATGAATCATGATGGTCTAGTATGAATAATTTGTGATTCTCAAGTGCCTACAATGTTGTCCATGATCAAATGAATGTATAAGTTCATCATTCTCATGCTGAGTAGGCTTCAAATTTTTGTGAACGGTAAAAACAAATATTACTTGATCCACAGTTAGTCCATTCATGTTTGGCTCCACATCTTCCCTAGTAATTGAACTTGTTTGATTGCCATAGAGTTTTCGGTCTAGCTTGCTTGCAGGGGGGAACTCCTAGAGAGAGAAACAATGGTAAGTTTCTGGAGAGAAGAATGACAAAAAGGATAATTCATATTATCTTATTGCAAGTTTCCTTTACTTGCAGACAACGGATCATGACAGGATTTAGTCCTGCAAGCATTTCCCGTGCAAACTCTTCATCTGTCCTCCATGCGAATTTATCCTCTGCAATTGTGTAGCAGATAATTATACTCATGACCAAACAAGTAAAATAAAACTTTGTTTCGGAAATATTTATGCATACCTTTTATCACATCAGGTATTGGGAATTTAAGGAACCTCTCACCATCTGTTCTTACTAGTTCTTTGATCATTTCCCACGGTATGCAATCTCTAACTTTTTTTAGTGTGGTTCCATGTGGCAACTTAATCCCACCTTCATAGATGTTCAGTACATCTTGGAATGTGTCGAATTCATTGGGAGTTTTATCGCATATAGATTTGAGCTCTGGGACCATAACTTGCACTAGCGATTTTAAGGCATATGCAATAAAATCAGACATCTTTAGGTTACCAAATCTTTCGTCTCTTGGGACATAGAAGTTCAGACTTAAAAGTGGCAATCTGCTCTCACACTTTGGATCTGTCCAAAATTCATGTTAGATGCAGAAAAAATTAGGTAGTGTCATTAGAATGCTCACTCATCATGCAATACTAAAGCTACAAAAGTTAGTTGTCTGACCTTTTCTGGTTGGTGCTCTCCCGCTTCTTCCTCTACGCGGATATGGATACTCCTTGGATCCGCCAAGCACAGGGCGTGCATGATCCTTACCCTTGTCTGGACTCCCTAAATCATTGTAGTAAGCATAATCATATACTCTGTCCCACTCCTTGAGCATACCGGTCCCATTCCCTCTAAGGTTAGCCAGCTCTTCTTCCCGATACTTGCGCAGGGGTTCAGGGGTGTTGCAAGGTATATATGTCTTCAAAAAATTGTTCTCTTGTCAGTTATCCTCTCAATTATTGCCCTAAATTTTATGTTGTATCTATCCTTCTAAAATGATTCTGTCCATCTTATCTCCAATATCAACAATATAGTTGTAAAATTTTATCTTGGAATCTATCAAATACCTCGACTTAAAATTTTATAACTTTGTTGGGTCAGTGTGACTATGCCATATCATGTCTCGTTTTCAGTATCCACATCCTCGTACAACTACATAGCTAAATCTAATATCCTAAAGTGTAGATGCCTAATGAGATGTAATTTGTCTTATCATGAAACCAAATGGAAAGCAGGGGTGTCAATAGTGTGGAGGCTAAAAAGGACAATGACATTGGACAGCGTCATGTGTGTGGACCATACATGATGCAAAGAGCAACTCATAAAGTTGTGGATGATAGTTTCAGATGAACTAGGTCACTTTGTTATGATGACTGCTAAGAAGATTGGACATTACTAGAAAGGGAATTTTTGAGGAACGGGACAAAATGGGTGGTCATAAATTGAAGGAGAGAATCTCTCTCCCCCTCCCTCGAGTCAACAAGGTAAGTTCTAGATCATTTTCTGCTAATTCGAATGTGTGGTTCAGGTTCAAACTAGTACCTTATTGGAGAAGAAAACCCGACTGTATCTGTACCGATGTGCAGGATAAACCCAAGAATTGCAGACGAAATGGATCGGTCCATGACCAGGAACATCCTCAAGCGTCACGGTCTTGAGATAGAACTGGCTATGGTGATGGCTTTTGATGATAAAAGCTCCCGGAACCCCCATGGATTCATGCCAATCAAATGTGACAGAGAATGTCGTGTCTCCTGCTGTTATCCCCCCACTTGTTGTGATCCATTGCTCTAGATGTGCTGCTTTTCCTAGGTTCATTTGCAACCCCTTGTCTAAATATATGAATTTAATCAAACATGACAACCATTGATGAGAGAGAGAGAGAGAGAGAGAGAGAGAGAGAGAGAGAGAGAGAGAGAGCTGACCTTGGTCACCACGTGAAGCACTGATAAGCTGCAGAGAGACGCCTTTACCCAAAAACTCATGAACCTTATCAAGAAAAGAAGCATGAAAATCATTGAAGTCCAAAATACTCTTTTTTATCAAGACAACAGAGCCTTTGATCTTCTTAGTCTCGCCAACCTCATTTTCCAAGCACTTTGGATTGTTTCTCCCACAAAATAGCTCCAGGATCTTTTCCATCAACTCAAAAGGCCAAGCACATACCTTCATTCTGCAATTCTGAAAATGAATAGTGCAAAAGACTTGGCAGAAAAGCAACAAAACTCAAGACTTGAAAACCAAACTTCTTGGCATAAAATCCTATGGAATGTTTGCACAAGTGGGAAAGAGCTGACTGTAACTTACAAGATACAAGTTCTCTCTCTCTCTCTCTCTCTCTCTCTCCCCCCCCCCCCTCTCTGTCTCTCTCTCTCTCCGTTTTTTGGTCTATTATTTGTTAATTATCTTGACTTGTGAAAGACCTTGGGTGGGTCTAGATGTATTTAAACCTGAAATTGATTAGTGGGGTCTAACGGGGTATCTCTCTTTACTAAAGGAAAAATTAAAGGACCCGATTCCCTCATGCCCATTTGTGAATCTTTTTAATTAAAAAATTTGTACTTTGTTGGTTGTATAGTATTTGTTATGCGTTTTCCAATGTGTGTACACATGTTCTCTGCTTCATCCGTTGGATGACCTTTGATACTCTGATTCTCTTTACACTGTCTTTCAAGTAATTGATGAGCATGATCATTACTAAGAAGATTAATCTTGCTTATTTTAGCTTCTGGGTGAGGTTTCTCTTGACATAGGCTTGAAAGTTGGAGCTATTCTAGAAATGAGCTTGTCAGATAAATGTCTATTTGTGTATTTCTCTAATTAAAGCACCTCTGTTTCTTTGATGGTTCCTAGAAAACGTCCATATTAAGCATAGTTGTAATACCTTAATGCACTAGTATAAGTAGAATAAGGCCACATGACTAACCAAATCAAGCATGCAAAACAGAATAATAACTCTGCTTGAGCTTGAAAAATTTTGCTGTTATTTTAGGCCAAACATTGCTAGCTGATGCCAACTTCTATTAACCCTTTATGGATCTCCCTTCTGTTGTCCACACTCTCCCCCCGCTGCCTGAAAAAGTGAATGATCAAATTATGAATTTTGACGTATAGTTTCATTTTTTTTTTTGGCTCACTTACCAAAAACAAAACTAGAAAAATTAGTAAAAATCATAAATTTCGATTTGACATAGTTTTTTGTTTGTTTTTAATAAGAGTTTTGATTTGGAAAAGTAAGCGTAATATATGATTGTTTTATGGACCCTTTTTTGTGGAATGAAAATATTTAAATTATTAATTGTAAATACAAACTTTATTAATATTAATATTTTTCAGAATTTCTCAATTTTTATTTGGTCTGGTAGTTGATCACCGATATTATTTAAATAAGGTTTTAAATTCAAATTTTGTGTATAAAAATATGAATCTAATTCGATTCAAATTGAATTTAATTACACCTAACTTAACGTTTTATAAAAAAGTATTCTTCAGAATTTTACAAAAGTATTACAGCCAGACAAAGTTAAAAGAAAAAGGAAAAGGCAATTTTGGAAGGATGGGATAATTCCTGAGAAGTGTTTATCAGTCCAGAGAAGGTAGGAATCAATCAGCTTGGTTCCACACCATCACGCATGCACCTGCAAAGAATAATAAATTGATTTTCCTTAGTCTTCTTCATTTTCTTTTATCCTCGTAGGCTGAAATCTGAGTACCGGTGTCCCATTGGCCCACTGCGAGCTTGATGGTCCTAAAATAAGGCATGGCCAAGGGGTGCGGGTAGCCCACACCAAATTCCAAAATTGAGTATGATTAAACAAATTGTTCTTACACTTTACATGGAGGTTGTTTTATGATAAGCATTCTTGGGATTATCTGAAAAATTAAATTAATAATAATAATAATAATAATAATAATATATGAAAGTTATTTGTATATTAATGAGACAATTTGCCGGGGTATGTGAAAATTAAAATTTAGATTTTCAAAATTCCATGTTTTTTATATACAATTTACATATAAAATTAACAGTGCTAATCAAACTTTGGGTATCCTTTGCTTACCTTTCTATATAATTAGAACACCCCTAGTGGTGTAGTTAGGGGCATGAGACAAATATTTGTTTGGTCTAAGTTTGGAGTCCCACCCTTTTTAGGGTATGCCCTTGTTGTAAGACCAAAAAAAAGAGAAGGGAGGTAATCACTTCTCTGGCAGGAGCATTAGCCTGAAACCTTTGTTGATGATGGTAATTTAGTTGCTTCTACGGGCTGGAAATTGATCTAGTCGCGGCTTGCAATCCTCACACCACTTGAATAATACATAATATATTAATAGTAGGGATACTTTTAGGAAATTTTAAAAGTCTATCATCATATCCATTTTTTTTTCTATAAGATATCAGTATTCTATTCGTAATTATATTGAATCAGATTAAGTTCATTTCGAATCGAATTGACTCTTTTAAAGAATAAATCTCCTTCGATATATATTTTCTTCATGCACAAAAATCAAATTTAAAATTTAATCAATAGGGTATCAGTATTCAATATTGGATCGATTAGGTATTAGTATAAGAATATAGTAAAGAGGAAGATTTTATATAAATTTGGGACACATGCTACATATGCCAAAGCTACCACACACGAATGAGAACTTTTCCACCAAAACCATGATTGAATTATTGTCTCAAAACCATCCTTGTCCACGGCATTAGAGTAATCCTATTCACTACAAAAAAACATGGTTTTAGTCACGAATTTTCGCGACGGAAAAAATTCGTCACTATTTTGTAACGAATTTAGCGACAAAAACTTTTTCGTCGCTAATTTACCACAAAATTTGCAACGAAAAGAAAATCGTGGCTAAATTAACGACGGACACATCATTCGTAGTAAAATTCGTCGTTAATTAGTGACGAAAAAATTTTCATGGCTAAATTCGTCGCTAATTAGTGACGAAAAAATTTTCGTGACTAAATTCATCGCTAATTGGCGACAAAAAAATTTTTCGTTGCAAATTTCGTCGCTAAATAAGTTTTTTATATATAATTAAATAAAATATAATATTAATATAATATTTAAATTAAAAATTTAATTTAACAACCACGGTTTAGTAACGGATTTCTAAATCCGTGGCTGATACAGCTACGGATTCGAAATCCGTCGCTAAATAGGTTTTTTATATATAATTAAATAAAATATAATATTAATATAATATTTAAATTAAAAAATTAATTTAACAACCGAATTTAATTTAGCGACGGATTTCCAAATCCGTGGCTGATTCAGCGACGGATTCCAAATCCGTCGCTGAATTTTATTTTCTTTTAATTATAATTTTATTTTTATTTTTATTTTATTTTATTATTTTATATTAACAAATCATATTATTATTTTATAATATTTTAATTTACATTTTATTTTATTATATTATATTTCTTAATTCTTAAAACAAACCATATATTTTATTTTATTTAAATTATATATATTTTTTAATTAATTTATTATTTTTTTTCTTTTTTTTGATTTAATATTTTTTATCATTGTATAGGTAAGGCTATTTTTTTGTAGTGATTTGTACCCTTTATCTACTACTTTCAACATGATGGGTAGAAATTTTATATAGTTATAAATTTGTCTTTACATTGCTTAGCCAAAATATATGTATATATCATATTATTGTATAGATTGATAGGAAATAATTGACTTTATTATATATTATATGATTTTTAATACAAGATGAATAATATCTTGTATTAATTGTCAATTAAAATTATTTTTTAGAGAAAAATTAGAAGAAAACCTTAGAGAGAGAAAGTTTAAAATAGTTAAATTCTGTAAGGTAAAATTAATGTGTTCGGTTTTAAAAAAATAAAAACTAAAATTTGTTTTTTTACGTAAGAAAAACTTAAAAGAAATGTAATTAGAGTGAAAAATATGAATTAAATCAAGTTTTTTAAAAGAAAAAAATAAAATAAATAGAGAGAGAATATCAAGTAGTTATAAAGATAGAAAAACAAATTTTGATTTTTTGTGGAGAGAACTTAAAATTATTGAGTTTGAAAATAATAAATATGAGTTAAATAGATTTTTTTGAGAGAAAATTAATATATTTATTTTTATAGAGAGAAAAATTAATTTTAATTTTTAGGGAGAAATCACCACCGCAGTTTCGCACTTCATGGAAGGATCACTAATATGGTGAAACAGAGTTGGTCCACCGGCTCGAGTCATGAGAATCCGGATGCCCAACTCAGGAGATTTTCAATACCATAAAGCACCGTGGCGTTATCAACAAGACGATTGGATAATAGCTTTTACCCCTTTCCCCTGCAGACATGGCAAATCAAATGAAATCTGAAATCTTGAACTTTGTGCAAAATCACAATTGGATCTGAGGTCATGACTTTTTGATGATATAGCATTATCATCGTGTGATTTTTTTTTTTTTTTTGTGAAAATCATCGTGTGAATATGCTCCCGTGACATTAGTGTTGTGTCGGTTCGCTCATATGGCCCATATCATCTCAGAACGCAAGAGTCCAACTCGTGTCGTATTCCGCTAACTTAGCACTTAATAGTCAGATGGACCGATTTGATCGTTACCCCTCGAGAGATCTCACGAAAAAGAATTTGGCAAGATACAGATTAATCGGATGAAATCTCTATATGATGATTAAATCAGAGACCAAAAGAAAAATCTAAAAATTATGAAATCTATACCAAGTATTAAGACATATACGTATAATTTTCTCTTTATTAATATATTATTATATTTTCTATGAGGTCAAAACATCTTTCTTGGTGTTGATCGATAAAAAAAAAATACTATGATTGTCATTTATCTCAAATCTTCTTATTAAGTGTTTTTTTTTTTTTTTTTACTATTAGTTTGATCTGTCATCCATTGGAGTTAAAGATTCATCGATATGCTTTTACAAAAATTAAAAAATAAAAAAGTATTAAACTAAAATATAATTTGATTATTTCTTTCTTTTTTTTAATCTCTTGATTTTAACAACAACTTTTACAAAATGAATTAAAAATTACTTTTAACATGCATAAAATTCTTGATTAATGAAAAAAATTAATAGGAAGGCATGCATGTGATAATCTCACCACTTCCTTTTCTTTTCTTTTTTAAATAAATCATTGATTTCTGATAAATACGTCGAAATTAATTAAATTTAATTTTAGTTAAGTTAGATTTTTAAGAAATAAAACTTTTCTAATATATATTTTTTTCATATATATAATACTCGAATTTAAAATTTTATTTAAAAAATATTAATTTAACAATTATAAGACCAAATGGGTATAATTTTCTTACCACTTAATATACCCTCCGGGCCAAAACTTCACCATTAACAACACACAAAACCCTAAATATGTGCGTTTCGAGTGAGAGATGAAATGGAAATAGGGTTTTCGGTTAAATATGCACGTTTCACTGATCACCATTCACCACCTATAATTAGTACCTATAATTAGTTGAAAAATTTTATAATTTTTAACACAAAATTTGTTAAATGTGCCAACCTTTATTCCTCCGATATTTCATATATTAAAAACTTTTTTCCTATAAGCCCTAGTTTATTATCTCATATCCAATTCCCAAATACTAACTTAGGAAGTAGAAAATATCTCTTTCCTTAAATCAGTACTTGATAATTGCATCAGAGAATTTTAAGTTTACCTACAAAATTTTGTCTAGTGTTTTTTCTATGCGTTCAATGAATTTACTTACACACAAAACATTTCTATATTTTTAATATAAATAAATAAATATATAAATTGTTTCATTTCATTTACAGACATTTCTTCTCTCTCTCTCTCTCTCTCAATATCTTATACAAAATTTACATCTCTCTTTCGGAAAGGTTTAGAGATTTAAATATCATTAATCTATCTGCATCCTAATCAAGAAAATTTTCCATATGAAATTTAAAATCAAATTTACTTGCTTTTTATTTGCATACAAAACTCTTGTACAAGAGCTTCATGAGCAAGGTGAAAATTTTTCTAGCTCTAAAAGAAGAGAGAAAGCATCCTGGCCATCATGAGCACACAACATGGAGTCATGGCATTTGTTCTGCTAGTTTTAATCGTGGGTCAATCAACGGCACAGGCAAAAGGACCCATCCCCGAACAGGTAATTGTTCATGTTAAGAATGGCATGGAGGACAAGAATGATATTACAATTCACTGTAAAACCATAGATGACGATCTGGGTGAGCATTTACTCCACATAAATGATGAGTTAACCTTTGATTTCAGACCCAATATTTTTAGCGACACTATCTATTCTTGTAGTTTTAAATGGCTTTCGCAAGTTAAAGATTTTGATCTCTACAAACATAGTAGAGATGATTGCAGTGATTGCAGTTATGTTGTTGATTCAAAGGGGGTATGCAGATTGAATCCAAAAAGCCACAAATATGATATATGCTTTCCGTGGAATTAGTGGCATTTAGAAGTAAGAAATAAGGGGAAGAGAGTTTATCTATTCTTTACCAAGAGAATGCCCTGATGTGTCCATTATGTAACCCATGCAAATATTGGATAATGCAAGCAATGGCATTTTTGACTTGGAGATTTCGTTTTCATCGTTGGTTTTTCATGTTACAAAAGTTTTCAACAATTAGAGTTTCTCTCTCTCTCTCTCTCTCTCTCTCTCTCTCTCTCTCTCTCATGCCATAATTCCATGAAGCACATGTTCATTGACAAGCTCCTATCACACAAAAAAAGAGTAAAAAAATGCTAGAAGTCCTTTTCATAATAATTGTTTATTTATTTATTTATTTATTTTGCTTTCTTTTTTAGAACTTTACATGTGGTTCTCATTTAACATTTTGTCATAAAATACATTTACATTTCAAATATAATCATTGTTCAGTTTGAAAAGCTGAAGGGCAATTGCCTTACAATTTTTCTGATGTCGACCACCTAACGAGTTCCATGTTTACACAATCACAAGAAGGTTTACTGGCCCTAAAATTTTCAAGAATCGAACTTTTCTAAAATGAGACTATGCACAATTTTTTTTTTTTTTGAGGTACATATTAGTTGTGTATGAGTTTAACGAATTTAGCTTAGACTTGTTTGGTATAGTGATCACATCACAATCCTCTTCTCTAATCCCATAATCAGGTTCAAATTACGTATAAAAAAAAAATAGAGCTAGACTTGGCGAATAACCATATTGGGAGGACCGAGTTTTAATCATATCAAAACCAAGCTGTGGCTTTCTGGTTCTGAATCGGACCCGGACCGTGAATACCATTGTACGATTATGGTTCAGTCCATATGAATCATAAGTGGACCAGAAACGTAAAAGCGCTGTCGGTTCTCGAATCGATTTTTTTTTTTTTTTTCCCTTTTCAATGAGTTCTCACTTTTATAAAATTAAAAAAGAAAAAAAGTTATGCAATATTCTAAATTTTTATAACTCGGTGCCTTTTGGATGAGGAGCATATAAGAGTAAACAGTATGTACCAAAATATATATATATACATACACACACACATACATACATACATACATATATATATATATATATATAAGAGTCATAGTGATCCTAATTCTGCTGGTTGACCCATTTGTTTGTTTAACCTTAGTTGGCCCATGGGCCCCGCTTTAGTTGGAGTGCTAATTATTCTTTAGTAAAAGATGAAAGAATAGTTCACTCTGTGCTCGTCACATGATTGCGTGAGTTCTAACTATTTTGGGTGGCATTTGAGTTTCCTAAATTGTGTATGCCATCTCATGATGATATAGAATTTTTTGTCGGGAAATATTAGTCTGTTTTCGTCGTAACAAATAGCATGCATATCTATACCAAAAAAAAAGAAAAAATAGCATGCATACAACATATTTCAACGTATGTGTGATCCGATTTTACTTTCTTTTTCATTATGATATTTTGATATCAAATTTTATGTATACTATATGTTTGGAAATTGTGATATGTGATATGATCCGTTTGCATATGATATATGTTATTTATCCGTTTATATTTATGATTTGCATGACTATATTAAAATAATTTCAATTTTACTATTTCATATTTATATGCTGCACTATACTATTTATCTCTTGCATAACAACTTTTACGAATTAACTTTTACGATTAAGTCTTGATAATTGAGTGCAAAGTTGAAAATTATTGAATTATGGTTTTGGGATAGACAACCTTAAAATTATAATTTGGTACTAAACAACTAAATTAGAAACTCAATTCAAACAATTAAAATGAAGCAAATGGAAATTTTGCTTGGCAAACAAGCTTCAAAAGCATGATCTTGTGGCTTTTCGTGCATTCAAGCAATTGTTTCATGTGCTCTTTTTTGGACCTACCATTTGTCAACACTTTCTAGCTTTAGATACCCTTCTTTTCTTCTCTGCCATGTAAAGAATCAAGGCAATGACCAACGAAGATAATAGCTAAAATATTTAGCAAACAATAATGGAAAAAGGATTAGGAGAATCAAACAAAAATCCATACAATCATTCGTAATTAATCGCATAAAATATAAAGTAGCACCAAATTAACAAAAACGTTTTAGGAAAGTTGATAAAGGGTAAAATCCAAGTTTAGGATTGTTGTCCTTTTTTTTTGTTACAAAAAAATATGATAAAACTGAATCGAATAAAAAAAAAAGAATATAAAAGTGGGGAGGTTTTATCACTTGATCTGTCTCTTAGGGATATTATCCCTTAAATAACTTTTGAGTTCGAGTTTTATATATAAAAAAAATAAATATCGAAAAAGTTTTATTTTTAAATATCTAATTCAAGTTAAATTGAATTTAGTCAAATTTAACGTATTTATTGACATTGATAGTTTATAAAAATATATATATATATTTATATAAATATGCACATATATATCAAGAAATAACAAAAAAATTGTATAACGTGTGCCAAAGGGTTTGTTCTACATATGACTAAGAGCGGCTGGTTAAATTTATTTCAAATGTATTATATATTTAAAATATTTGGATAAAATAATATGTTACTGATTTATTTGTTGGTATTATATTTAGTAATAATAAATTCATATAAATTATTTTTATTATTAAAATAATTAAAATTAATAAAATATAATTAATATCATGTCAATAACTGCCTATTCATGTAGAAAGAGTGAAAGAAGCGTATACTCAAAGTGCTGGATTTTCGGGAAGAGGCTGCCCACATGCAAATAATGGACCCATGCTTTTCAAATCACTCCAAGCGAAAACGCAGCGCACAACATCAATTTGGTGCAAATTTTTAATTTAATACATGAAAATAATATATAAAAATCAACACAACAACAACCTAAATCCTAATATTTGGGGTTGACCATTTGAAAAACAAATTTAAAAAAATAGAGAAAAAATAAAATAAAATAAAATGAAAAATAAAATGAAAAGAAAAGGAGAAATAAGTAAATAAATCAATAGATAAATATCTAAAATATATTGGTTTAATTTATATAAATTCTTTTACGCCATCCAAAAATATATAAATTGATTTTTATATATATGTATTTTAAATAATATATAAAAATCAATTTAAGAAATTCATTGACAATTAATAAAAGTGTAATATACAGTCACATAAAAAATATTATCTTCAACATTTAATAAAATAAGTTATACATATCACCCATTGGATAAATGAATTTTGAATATAAAAATTTTGGAATTTGGGAATATATTTATATGTGTGTGTGTGTGTGTCAATTTTAGGAATTTTTTAAACTTCTATTTTCTAGAAAAAACTCTTCACTCCCTTTTTTATTTTTTTTTTAATAAATCACTCTTCCTACAAACTAGCTAAAATTAAAATTTTTATCAATAGTAATCATTATCTCAACATCATTGAAAAATATTAATTTTTGAGTTAAAAATATCATAAATATAATTAATTCTTTATTTAACTATTCTCAGCTTAAGTTACTGTATTAACTCTAAATTGGAGGCACTTTTTATGTTTGGTGTTTAAAATTGTAATTCAAAACATTTGAATAATTTTAAATTTTTTTTTTTTATAAATTATCGATAATTATATTAAATTTAATTAAATTTGATTCAAATTAAATTAAATATTTAAATGATAAAACTCTTTCATGTCTGCGAAGACCTTGGATAAGGAGTACCGTTGTCACTGGACCAACTACACCTTAGTTCAATAAACGGTGGTTTGGAGTGAGGAAAAATCGCCTTCTATGTGATTCGACGATAGCAAGTCAAGTCCCTAGAACAATTCAAGATAAGGATTAATTACATAGTTACCCACAAAGATGTATAATTCTGACCTAGTGACTAGGTTTGGTTTGGGCCAGAAACATTTTCGTTAGGACGGAAAACCCAGATCGAGCAACCCAATGACCAGGCAGGCAGGTGTAACTTCTCGGCCTAAGGCACGAGTCGAAATCGGAATCTTGGTTAAGGATCTGGCGTTTGCTTTTTTGAATTCGCTCTTCACTTGCTTTCTTCTCTCTCTTTAGATTTTCATTTGCTTCTTTCCTCTCTCTCTCTAGGTCGAACCTCGTTAACGACAGGTACATTACGATTACATCAAACCACTTGTAGATTAATCCATCTTTTGAGTTCCAATCGAATCGTTTTCTGTTAACTTAGGGTTTTAAGTGTAGATTTTGCCCGTTTTTCTTCGAATTCCCGAATGAAGCATTAGAGTTCCAAAACTTGTGGCGGTTAATGTTGATTATTTGAGCTTTGAAGTAGGCAACGTTTGGTAGCAAGAGAACATGCTTGGACACATGTAGAAGCTTCCGGTTTTATGTTTATGTAGGCAAGTTTGGTTGAACCACATCGATTCTGTGCTGAGTTGTTGTACCTGTTTGATTCTTTCTTCGTCACTCGTTCGAATAAATTTTTGTTCGTATGTGTTGAACTCAGTTGTGGAGTTTATTTGCCAATGAAATCTTGTATTGGGACCAAAATATGAAATGTGGAATTCATTTGGTGGTTCCCTTTCCCTTTATGGTGATTGAAAAGTAAATACGCATTGATCCACAAACTCTTGTGGAGTTCATTTACAAAATCCTTCTTCTTTTGCTGATTTCAAAATCAAAACTTTTGAAAGTTTAGAAATGAACTCCACAGTTTTCTTGTGTGGTTCCAAGTGACAAAAACTGGAAGTGTAAATGAACTCTACAAATTTTTGTGGAATTCATTTGGTTCCAATTGTTTGTTTGCTGCATTTCTTTTTGACGTGTCTTGGTTGATTTATGTTGATTTAGACAAGTTTGGCTGAACCAAGTAAGACTCTGTGTCAGTTAGGCGCCTTTTTTTTTTTTTTTTTTTTTTTTTTATTGCGGTTGCCCATGTTTGATTATTGTCTCCAAGTCAGTGGAATAAATTGTGCTGCGACATATGAAAGGCATTTTTCTCTTTGCATCTTGAATTTAAATTAAAATACTGTTGACAATTTGCTGAAGCCATTTGGGTCGAAGTTGAGCTTTTTTTGTTTCAGATTATCAGATGGAGAAAGAACAACAGCTTTATTCTTCATTAGAGGGACAAATGGTAACTTCTCAACTTTATTGGCACAATACTTTGCCAACTCGGATTTTGTAAATTCTTTGTGAACTTTTTTCCTTGTGTGGTATTACTTATTTAATTATGCTATACCCATCTTACTTTCTTTGCCTTATTGTTCCATTCACTGATTGATCATCCAGCATTTTGATGATTGTTCTGGGGTCAGCGATTGGATCAGTCTATTGCCAAATGAGATCCTGATCTTAATCCTGTCTTGTTTGACCTTAAAAGAACCATCCAGGACCAGCATTCTCTCAAAAAGATGGAGATACTTGTGGACATATCTGAAGACTCTTAGACTTTGATGCTCTGCAGATAAAATTGTCAGTGGGGAAGAGGAGTCGCAAGGTACTCGAAAAAGATGAAGTCCTGAAGTTTGTTACATGGATGAACCAGACACTGTCATTGCTCCAAAATCCATTTCTTGAGAAGTTCAGGCTTCAATTTGAGTTGGACGAGGCTTTTCAAGATGTTATTACCAAGTGGCTTGAATTTGCTTTATCTAAAAGAGTTAAGGACCTGCAACTGGACTTTGATTTTTTTCAGTTAGAGTACTTTTGGCCTCCAGACTCTGTGGAATACTCTATTTCTCATGGCCTTCACAAATACATAAAAAGTCCCGTTTCTTTGGATGATATCAAGTCTATGAGGTCCCTCTCTTTAGCTTATGTAGTTATGACTGGAGAATTTCTACAGGACATCTTGTCTGTTTGTCCTGAGCTGGAGAGCTTGAGTGTGGATACCGCTAGATGTCTACGAAGCTTTAAAGTTGTTGGTTCCTCATTGAAGCTGGTATCCTTAAAGATTGTCAGTTGTGTCGTTATAAGAGATGCTTCTGCCTCAAATGTTGCTTCTTTTGTGTTTCGAGGAGCAAAACAAAGAAGTGAAGATTGAGTGCGCTCCTTGCCTCGTTCATTTTTGGTATTGTATTGTTTCATAAGATACCCATCCATGATTCTTTGAAAGGAAAAACTATGAGCTATCTTCTTCAGCTTGAGACAGTTGATTTAAATTCTATTCTCACGTGGTTGGTACATTTAGAACTTCCTCCTTGC
Organism: Dillenia suffruticosa; assembly: GCA_033439265.1. Taxonomy (NCBI): domain Eukaryota; kingdom Viridiplantae; phylum Streptophyta; class Magnoliopsida; order Dilleniales; family Dilleniaceae; genus Dillenia; species Dillenia suffruticosa. Next base: position 18,947,370 of record JAVTVX010000001.1, read on the forward strand.
TAATTGCCTGTGTACTTTTTTCATTTGTAAACCCGTGTGTATCATGTACTTGTCTTATGTTATAATTTGTTACATCTTTCAGGTTCCTGAGCATGTTCAGCAATCACCAGAAATGGTCAACCTTAAGCACTTAATTCTCCATACTAGGCGATACGAAGAGGATTTGGTTCCTGTGCAACATGCCATGGTGAATGATAATGACGACAACAACAAAAACAACATACTTGACGTGGTCAGAATTTTGATGAAGGTTTGTCCAATCTTGCAGAAATTTACATTTCAGGTATGATTTGACTCATTCAGGTTGTTTATTTTTTTAATTCAAAATTAATTAATCTAAGCATTTTTGTGCTGAATGCTCCACTATTTCATTGTATGCTTGTAGTTATTGATATGTTGGCCACCATGTTATGACATCCTTTGAATACTGTCATGTGTCAGTCTAATATTACCTTTTGAAGACTGCTTCCCCCCAAATAAACCTGTGCGAGACTACCGTTCTTCCTTTATGATATCTTCTCTGGTGTCTTGTCGCGGATTATAGAGTCACTGAGTCTTGGAGTGATACCTTTTCCTTTTAACTGGATTCTGACTTCATATTGATGGCAATCAATGTTACTAATTCAGATAGGTGTCTTGCCCTTCATTGAAAAGTGGATGTCAAGTTTATCAGTCATGCCTTTTTGCTCGGGTGATGTTAATAACATGTGAACATTAAGATAATTGTAGTAGATCCATTAATCACTTGACCATGAATCCCTATTCCTTAGATCCATTAATTATTTGACCATGAATCCCTATACCTAGTCAATCATATATCAGGCATTGTATTGTCCTCGTTCTTTGTTGATGTCTATCATATTGAGATGCTGTAAACTGTTTTCAGTTACTTGACCATACAACCCTGCATCTTGTATTCTCTGTACTTTTATTGCCTTTTTGACGTTGGCTTCCTATCTTAATCTCTTCTACTAACAATGGAAAAGATTTAGATAAAAAATTTTCTATGACATCTGAGATATTTTCTAAATTGTCATGACGTAGAATTATCTAATAATTTGTAATTTTGACAAGGAAGGTGCTTCTTGTCATAAGAAAAATCTTCATGGAAAATTTCATTCGTTGAGGTGTTCTGAGCAACAGATTGACAAATTTTGATGATGCCAAATCAGGAAAAACTTGTGTTTCAAACATCAGTCTAACAGAAGTCTACCTGCCAGCCACCTGAATTATTTCCTTTCCTTTCCTTATTATCTAGAAAATAGGTTGAACTCATGATATTTTTATTTGGTGCTGTTGTACATATATGATAAAAAAAAACCCTAAAGTGTTTAACTACTTTTAAAGTCTCAACATGCTTTAAACATGAAAATAGGAAATTAATTTTATTCAGTGCAGCAAACATTTCAAAGCTAATGGCTGGTTAGCATCCAGGTTTGGGAGCTTGCATTCTTGTAAAATTGTCCAGGCTAAATTTATTGTAAATAGGTTGAACTCGCATGATGTTTTGATTTGGTGCCGCTGTTACCAAGCTCAGAACTTTCTCAAGCGTAAAAGAAATAAGTTGTCATGGATAATGCTCCCAATTGCTTCTGGGAACACCTGAAATCGGTGGAAATTCAGGGTTTCATGGGCGATGTTGTTGATAATGAGGATATTATGTACTTTCTTGGCCATGCAGATAGCCTTGAGAATCTTATCCTCGACTTTAGGGTGTGCCCATCTAAAAAGCCAGAAAATCCCTTATGATGGTTGAGCAATAGCAGGCCGGATTCAGAGTGTGCCATGGTGTTAGAAAAAAGTCAATTGAAAATTATTTGCATTTTTTGAAAAGTGAAGCCTGATTCCGATTTTCAGTATGGGAAAAGAAGGAAAACCATGTTCGGAGGTAACATCTGAATCCCAACAATGTAATGATTGTTCTGGTGATCCAATCAGTCCATTGCCCCGTGAAATCCCAATCCCAATCCTGTCTTTCCTGACCATAAAAGAAGCATCAAAGACGAGCATTCTTCGCAGAAGGTGGAGCATTCTTCGCAGAAGGTGGAGTCTGCCAAGAATGCTTGTCTCGATGCTTCTCAGGATTGAGATCAGGATTTCGTTGGGCAATGGGCTGATTCGATCACCAGAATAATCATTACAATGCTGAAAGATCAAAAAAATAAAAAATTGCATAATCGGGTTAGCATAATTCAATTGAATATAGATAAAAAAACAAGTCTGCGATTGGGATGTTACCGGAACAGGGTTTTCCTTCTTTTCCCATACTGAAATTCCCAAGTATTCACTTCTACCGTATTGAGATTCAAGAATTCTGTAAGAAAACCTCTAGAATTTAAAAAAATTAATTTACAAACAAGAAAAAGCAATCATGTAAAGTAAAATATACATTTTAACGAAATAACCAACTCATAAGACTGGTAGAGAGAGAGAGCTGCAGGAAGGGGAGAAGGAAAATAAAGTACCTGTTCGACGCTTACTTACACATCAGGCCAGCCCGATCCGTTAGGGGGAGAGAGAGAGAGGGAAAGAGAGTCGGAGGTGTGGTCAGAGACGCTTGGGAAGATAGGTAATTGGTTTCAATTGTAATTAGGGTTGGGTTTCTTCCACAGAATATGAACCGTGGTGTGGGCTCTTTGAGAGGGGTAGTCTGTTGCTAAAAATTAAGGAATCAGGGCCCTTGTTACCAAGCAGACTCGCAAGTGGCTCTTAACCTAATTACTTCTTTTTTTATTTTTTGGTACTGTAACCTAATTACTTCTTCAAATTCTCACGTCACTGACATTGCTGGTTCACCGTGATGGAGCACGCGAAAGATTTTCAAATTAAGCATAATTATTGGGAAGTCAATTCGACCGTGAATGCTTTAGTTAGAAATGGTGTCTATAGTCCTTGTAGAGACACAAAAGTGGTAAACAGCTCTTATTCAAGCGTTTTATTTTAGATTCGGTGTATGAATTCTTATAAATACATATATTTTCATAATTTTTATGATCTTTACGTAATAAAAAAAATTTGGTGTCTACAAATATGTTATAATATTAGTTTAGATGTGATTATTTTGTATTTTAAAATTTTATAAGGTTTTATTCTCGAATTATAATCACTACAAAAAAACTTGTATTTAGCCACAAATTTTGCGACGAAAATTTAAGAAATATTCGTCGCTAAATTATTTAGCGACCAATTTTTCGACAAAACAGAATTTGTCGCTAATAACTCGTCGCAAAATTTTCCGACAAAAAATATGAAATTTGTCGCCAATTAGCGACAGATTATAGTTCGTGGCAAAATTCGTCGCAAAGATTAGCAACCAAAACTTTTTAGTTGCAATTTTTCGACAAACTTTGCGACGAACAATTTTGTCGGAAAAATTTCCAACAATAAAATATTTGTTGCAAAAATTGTTGCACAATTGGTTGCAATTTTCTGACCAATTCTGTCGGAAAATTCGTCGGATAAATTAGCATGAAAAAATTTTTTGTTGCAATTTTGCGACCAATACAACGACGAATATTTTTTGTCACAAATTAGCGACAAATTTTGTCGTTGCAAATTTCTAGCAATAGTTTTTTGTGGCTAAAATTTGCAACAAATTCTGCGACGAAATTATTTTCGTCGCAATTTGCGACAAAAGTTATTTGTGAGATAATTTGTCGCAATTCTGCGACAAATTCAGCGACGGCTTTTGCGACGAATTTTGCAACGAAATCTTAAAAATTCAGCAACAAATTTTGCAACGAATGTCAAAACCAGCGACGAATTTAGCGACGAATATAGAAAATTTGGGACAAAAAAATTTAATTTGTTTAATATTTGCATCAAATTTCCATGTATATCATATTCCTCCCTGATAGTCTCAACCAACCAGTTTATGAACTAAACCACCAACATCATCATCAACAAATCATCCAGGGTACCATCGAACAGCCATGAATACGAAATTTATGCAGTATCTACTCATTCAAATAACTGACCATCTAATAATATGAATGAAATAATAATTAAAAAAACACTACCATCGTCATGAAATAATATTAAACAGTACTAAATAAGTTACAGAATATCGAATTTGTTGAAGTATAAATGAAATTCTAATGATAAGTCTAATTAAATATAAACGTGAAATAAAAATTGTTTCAAGAAACATTATCACCATCATCGTCACCATCACCATTACCGTCACCGCCACCATCACCATCACCATCACCATCACCAAATATGTCAAAATCATCATCACCATCATTTGGAGGAGATAGAGAAGGGGGAATCGAACTTGAAGCGGAGACTAGCTGAAAATGCTGCATTATAAGCCTCTGTTGTGCGCGAAACTCTTCAAATTCATTGTCTCTTCGCTGCTGTTCAACGCGCATGGCTTGAAGTTCATTGTCTCTTCGCTGTTGTTCTACGCGCATGACTTGAAGTTCATTGTCTTTTTGTGCTAACAGCTCCTTCATGTGGCTCAGCTCTTGGTTCATTTGCATTAATTCTGCTCTTACTGGTGTCTGGCCGGAAGAACTTAGACCACTTAGTCTGCAAGTTCTGCTCAACGAGCCCATCCCAAGTACTCTTCCCTTCTTTGCTCCACCCGTTGCCTCGAGCCATAAAGCCATATCATTAACAGATGGCTCAGACGTTGCAGCATCATCACTACCACTGGAATTTCTAAGTTGAAGCTGGTCATATTTCTCCTGCATTATCGTATAAGAAATTAGAAGAAAAATAAAATAACAATATACTAAAATATCCAACGAAAAATAGAAGTGTCAATTAACAGTTGAACAATTTTCTAAAAAATCTAACAAATAAAGTAAGAATACAAAATTGTATTTCTCATTAAGCGATTGACAGTAAGCAATAAGACACAAAAATAATTTTTGTCAATCAAATATTATAAATTTAATGAGAAAAAAGGAATTCAAATTACACATACTTATATTTATATATTTTGTTGCTTAATCCATTAAAATGATATTTACATAATGAGGAGTGTTGTAATTGAAATTAAAATTCGACTACTATTATGAGTTTGAAACTATAACAGATCGAATAAAGGAAAAAATTATACTATATGTGACATAATGAACCAACCATTTGGAATGGACGTAACAAATTTGATATTATGTATTTTCTAATTATACTTTATAATGAAAAATATATATATATATATGAATTTGAAATGAAAAGTTCAATTTAAGTGTTTGAGAAATTATTGGAATAGACAAAGCTATTAAATTTTTATTATAATGTTGTGATGATAAATTGAGCATAATATGTTTAAATAAAAGTTTTTATAAAACAATTTAAAATTTTGAAATTACATACCATAACCGTTTTAGCTCTCTCCCTACTCCAGGTCTTGTCTTTTTTCTGAAAAGTCCGTGCGAAAGTCTCTCTAAATGATGGCGGTGATCCCATTTCCTTGGTCTAAAAACAAAACACCGTTTGATGAATTAATGAAAAAATAAATGAATTAAATACAAAAGAATGGTAATTGAACCAAATTACCATTCTAATTCTATGCTCATCAATATTGATTGAGCCTCCCGCATAAGTAGCAGATGATTCCCCAGAATTATAAGCTCGATTTATTTTATTTTGCTCACTCCTCCGTTGGCTCTCATCGGAATCCCAGAAATTTAAAATGTTGAGCCAATTTTCTTCGGTGATGCAGTGTGGCTTCTTTCGGCTCTTTTTGGCATGATTCAGTACACCTCGGATGTGATGACCGCATTTTTTTTTAAATATTCTTCTTATTTCAAGCTCCTCGGTCTCATCCCAATTGAACTTTCGCTAAAAAAAAACAAGTTGTTATATTTAAATTATACACTGAATTGTATATTTAAACTTAGAGACCTCATTTACCTTGAATTCTCTCCACCATAGCTCTTTGATATCATCTGGAGTACTTTTGTATGACATCGATGCTCCTCCCCAATGGTTGTTAATGATTCTATTCTGCTCATGAATAACATACACAGAATTTGTGAATCTATCATAAAATTAGAAATAAAAAAAATGGTTAGTAAAAAAAATTTTTAAATAAACTAATAAATTGTGATAATATTTCAAATTTTAATACTTACGAATCTCCGCGAGGGGATATCACCTCTCGCGTATCTTCCCCTTCAACGTGTGAATCTTGCATTGAAGGTACAATTAAAGGTGCAACTGATGGAAACGGTGAGGTATATCAGTACAAGGCGAAGGGGCATGGGAAGGTGCAGCTGAAACGGACGGTGACGCCGAAGAGTTTGGTCTTGCATTAGAAGATCGTCTATGTCCTCCACGTTGAAACTGTAACAAGAGTTTTTTCTTGCAAGCAATGAATATTGCATGATTATAAAAAATATAATAGAGTATATGAAGAAACATACCATATTTAAATTGTCGTCAGAAATGATCTATAAAAAAAAATATATATTAGCAAATAATATTTCGAAAATGAAACATGAGGCACTAAATATAACAAACAAATTGAGAAATTTAAAATACAAATCTAAATGTATTTTCACATGAAAACAGTAAAATAAAATTTCATATGATGTTAGACAATTTTAATAAATCTTAAAAAAACAATACTTACCGACGATCAAAAATCAAAGTCATTATTGTCATCATCATCCTCATTATCAGAGTCTTCAACATCAAATTCTTCTTCATCTTCATCTTCATCTTCATCATCTGTCTCCAAATCAGGTTCTTCATCGCCTGACTCATGAATTTCATTTTGATCCACATTTATCATTACTCCATGTGGATCTCGTAATGTTGGAATAATATATTCCTCAGTCTGAAACGTATTGACAACTTCCATTTGTTGATATGTCATGTCTTCCCAACGTTCCTCAATTTTCTTTCGTGCTTTCGTTTTACAAACAGCCCACCAATCAATTTTGTCACGTTTCAAACTAGGATATGAAGCATAATACACTTGAATCGCTTGTTGTGCCAATACGAATGGTTCATATCTTTTATAAAATTTTTTATGATTTATATCAACCAATTTAAACTTTGGATGCACATTCATCCCTTTTACGGGGTCAAACCATTGGCACATAAATAAAACGACTCGCAACTCTGCTCCAGTATACTCAACCTCTATAATTTCATCCAACAAACCATAAAACTCATCTTTTACACCTCCATCGTTGGATGACTGAACACAAACACCACTATTCATAGTAGCTTTTCCGGTTCCATATTCTTGAGTGTGAAAATTATACCCGTTTATAAAATACGATGGCCAAGTGCGCACCGTTGAATTTGGACCCCATGACAGATTAAGTAACAATTCTTGTTCAACTTGATCTTGATTACATTGAATCTGAAGTAAAATAAATGTGTTATTTTTTTAATTATCAAATAGATATACAATTTAAAATTCGTAAAACTAACATATGTTTTGAACCATGCTGCAAAATCTTCATCGCACACACGATTGAACTCATGCATCGATAGTTCAGACCGTGAATGTTAAAAAATCTTACGATTAAAGAAAACGATTTATGTCAACAATTTTATCAAAAAAACAACACTTTTTTTATATTTGAAAAAAAAGGACTTACTCGAAGTATGGCGTAACTTCTGGACAGTTCAGTAAAATATATGTATGGGCTGCCCGCCATTCTTTCGCAGTTAAATATCTAACCTTACATGACCCACTTGGTCGACCGAGATAGTTGAAAATAGAGAATGATTTTAATTTAGGATCAACAGGACCCTCATCATTTCTACCGGCGCGCCGTCTCTTACACTGGACATGAGGCTCGAAATAATATGAAGCAAAAGTTGTCACTTCCTCCGCAATGTATGCATTAACAATAGATGCTTCAACCCGTGCCTTATTTTTCACTTTTCTCTTCAAATGATATAAAAATCTAATTGATATGGAAAAAAAAAATGTTTCAGAAAATGATATATAATTAATTTAGTACATTAACATGCGCTATAAATATTAATATGATGAGAATTTGCAAAAGTTACCTTTCAAATGGATACATCCATCGATATTGGACGGGACCTGCAACTCTGGCCTCATAAGGCAAGTGAACCAATAGGTGTTCCATGGAATCAAAAAATGGAGGAGGAAAAATCCTTTCTAAATTACATAAAATGATAGGGATATCTCTCTCCAATTTCGCCATATGTGATTTCTTTAATACTGTCGAGCAAATATCATGCAGGAAAATACTTAACTCTGTAATGACGGCTCATACAAAATCTGGTAATAGTTCCTTAAAAGCAATCGAAATCAATCTTTCCATAAATATATGACAATCATGACTTTTCAAACCAATGAACTTGCATTCTTTCATATCTACACATCTCCCAAGATTTGAGGCATAACCATCAGGAAATCTAAGGGATTTTAACCATTCACAAACTTTCCGTCTCTGATCCTTATTTATAGTATAAATTGCCTTCGGTTTTGGTCCCTTACTACTTCCATCCGCATCAAGTGTAGGCCGATTACAAAGAAGCCGCATATCTTTTCTCGCATTCAAGTTATCTTTCGTTTTTCCAGAGACATCCATCAATATATTAATCAGATTATCGAAAACATTTTTCTCGATATGCATCAAATCGAGATTATGATGAATCAGATAGGTCTTCCAATATGGTAAATCCCAAAATATACTCCGTTTGGTCCATTTATGTACGCTTCCATATCCGTACGTTGTACCATGTGGGTCTTCAATCGCAGATGGAAATTGAGACACTTGCTCCCAAATTTGTTGACCAGTTAATCTCAACGGATGAGGTGTTTTTTCAAATTTATTTTTCGTAAATTCTTCTTTATTTCTTCTAAATTTATGATTTCGTGGCAAAAATTGTCTATGACAATCAAAATAACTCGCCTTCTTACCATATTTCAATCTGAATGACTTAGATCTCTCCATACATATTGGACATCCTAAAACCCCAGCAGTACTCCATCCCGATAGCATGCCATAAGCTGGGAAGTCATTTATCGTCCAAAGAAGAATTGCTTTCATTACAAACATCTGCTCGGTGTTAACATCATACGTAAGAATACCGTTATCCCATAACTGTTTTAACTCCGCAATCAATGGTTGCATATAAACATCAATCAACTTCTTCGGATTTTGCGGGCCCGGTATAACCAATGTCAAAAACATATAGGGTGTTTTCATACACATACCCGGAGGAAAATTATAAGGAGTTAATATCACTGGCCAACATGAATAACTTTTTCCCGATTTTCCAAATGGAGCAAAGCCATCAGCACAAAGACCTAACCTAATGTTTCGAGTCTCTCTTGCAAATTCAAGATATGTCATATCAAAATTTTTCCACACCTCTGTATCCGAAGGATGACACATTAACCCTTCCTCTGTTTGATGATTTGCATGCCAAGTCATATATTCAGCAGTAGCTTTCGATGCATAAAGTCTTTGCAATCTAGGAGTCAATGGCAAATAAAACATTTGCTTGAATGGTTTACGTCTCTCAGTACGACCTGCTGTCCTAGTACTCTTGTACCTACTTTGGTTACAGAATTTACAAAATTGTACATTTTCATCAGCTCCCCAAAACAACATGCAACCATTTATGCATACATCAATTCTTTCCACCGGAAGGCCCAAGTCATTCACCAACTTTTTCATACTATAAAAGTCATTTGGCATTATATGATCACGAGGCAATACTTCTCCCATTACTTGAACAATATCATTGAAGCAATTCTCAGACATATTATGCTCTGCCTTAACATTTAACAATCTAGCCGTTAATGACAATTTAGTGTGGGTGTCACAACCAACCCATAACGGTTCATCTGCAGCTCTCAACATTTCTTGAAATTGGTTAGACAAATAATTCTCATCGACACATGTTGCTTCTACCCCCTCCAATGGTGATGCATAACTTGTAGGTACATCTTGATTTATTGGTACAGAACTAGAACTTGCATAGTTTGTTTGGGGAAAAAAATTTTGACCCGCTGCATCAAATACCATCTGCTGATATGGATTTAACTGATCATAACAATTGTTATCCCCTCTACTTGAATAATCCAAATTTCGCACATAATCTTCATCAGATATAAACGGTTCACCATGACAAATCCAATTGTAGTAATTTAAAGTAAAACCAAATCTACAAAAATGTTCCCTAACTTTATCACATACATGAAATTTGCCATTACCACACTTTGTACACGGACACCTTAACTTATTTCCATCCATAAACTCAACTTTACTAGTAGCGAAATTCAAGAATTGTTCCACCCCACAAATAAACTCATCAGTTAAACCACGACGATCAGGTAAATTCTTATTATACATCCAATTTCTTTCGTTTTGCATTGTCGCTGTTAAAAAAAAAATATTATGAAATATTAATAAATTAATTATTAACAAACTATATATTATACTGAAAAAATAACATTAATAAGAAATAAAGAACATGTAATAACAAAACATTTTAAAATTATTTAACATATTTTCAGAAAATTTAACAAATATAAAAACGTTGAGTCGGAAAAATAACAAAATAATTTATAACTATTGTATTTCGCGAAATCACAACATACATACATTGAAACTAGGAATAAGTGATATAAAACAAAGAAAATAAAATAAAATATACGAAAAAAAAAATATACCTCGACCGCTTGAAGACAAGAATTTCTCCTCTCTAATTGAACAACACGTCCAATCAACGCAAACCCATCTGCAATGCAAAAATTTAATATTATTTAGAATTAATCTAATATTAAAACATAAAATCGAAAATGAACTCCACTCTTACGTTGAATAAAAACTTGCCATACTCTTCAAAAGTTCTCATTTGTGTGTTAACAAATCCATACACTATCAAGCAAAATATAGCATACTAAAATAAACAAATGCATGGATCTCATCTGGGGGAGGCGATGCGGCTCCTCCCCCTCTGGTCACATTCTTTTTTCAACTAAATTAGAAAAAATTTAGTGGTAAATGTAGGATTTTATAAAAAAAAATTTAAATTTCTTCTGCAAGAGATTTATAATTTAATATGGGAAATTCATACCTATGTTTAACTAAATTGACACCAATTTTCTAAAATCGGGACAATTATACCTATGTTTAACTAAATTCATACATAAATTTTATAGCATTGTCAATTCTATCATTTATTGCCATGAATACAAAGTTAGGCAAAGGATAAACTAATTTAAAAAAGAAAATGAACTTGGGTATGACCACTCACAAATTCCAAGCAAACGACATTCACTTGGAAATTTTGTCTGTGGGACAAACTCACACAAATCTCATTCAAATTTGCACTCGATTTTGATTCAAACATTTTAACGAGCACTTGGCATGGCATGCATTCGAGAATTACAAAACAACATTGAAATTTTACAAACCTATCTGCTGTTCAAAGAAACCCGGGGAGGGGCGCTGCCCCTCCCCCGGTCGGCCCCGCCTGCAAAGATGCGGGCGGGGCCTTCCCGTCCCAGATCCGGCCTCTGTGGCCGGATCTCAGCGGGGGGAGGCGCTACGGCGCCTCCCCCGCCGTTGAAAGCAGCTCGGGGGAGGGGCAGCGCCCCTCCCCCGGTTGGCCCCGCCTGCGAGGATGCGGGCGGGGCCACCCTTCCCAGATCCGGCCTCTGTGGCCGGATCTCAGCGGGGGAGGCGCTGCGGCGCCTCCCCCGCCGTTTAACGCAGCCCGGGGGAGGGGCGCTGCCCCTCCCCCGGTCGGCCCCGCCTGCGAAGATGCGGGCGGGGCCACCCGTCCCAGATCCGGCCTCTGTGGCCGGATCTCAGCGGGGGAGGCGCTGCGGCGCCTCCCCCGCCGTTGAAAGCAGCCCGGGGGAGGGGCGCTGCCCTTCCCCCGCCACGATCCGGCGGCATTGCCGCCGGATCTAGAGAGAGAGAGAGAGAGAGAGAGAGAGAGAGAGAGTACCTCGTTGGAGGGAGACGACCGCGGGGAAGAGAGGGAGAGGAGGAAGAGAGGGAGAGGAAAGTGGGGGAAGAGAGGGAGAGGAAATTTGGGGAGGCATTAAAACAATTTTGCAACGAAAACAGCGACGAACACATGTTCGTCGCTGAAAACAGCAACGAACAAAGCGTTCGTCGCTGAAAGCAGCGACGAACAGCTCGTTCGTCGCTAAAAACAGCGACGAACAGCTGGTTCGTCGTTGAAAACAGCGACGAACTACATATTCGTCGCTGAAAACAGCGACGAACTACATATTCGTCGCTGAAAACAGCGACGAACAGATCGTTCGTCGCTGAGAAGAGCGACGAACAGAGCGTTCGTGGCTGACAACAGCGACGAACAGAGCGTTCGTCGCTGAAAACATCGACGAACTGCGAGTTGGTCGCTGAAAACAGCGATGAACAGCGCTTTCGTCGCTAAAACCAGCGACGAACTGCGAGTTGGTCGCTGACAACAGCGACGAACAGCGCGTTCGTCGCTGAAACCAGCGACGAACTGTGAGTTCGTCGCTGAAAAGAGCGACGAAAAGAACGTTCGTCGCTGACAAGAGCGACGAACAGCTCGTTCGTCGCTGAAACTAGCGACGAACAGCGAGTTCGTGGCTGAAACCAGCGACGAACAGCTCGTTCGTCGCTAAAAACAGCGACGAACATCGTCTTCGTCGTTGAAAACAGCGATTAAATTCGTTTTCGTCGAAAATTCAGCGACGAGTAATGATCTCGTTGCTAATTTAGCTACGAAGTTTTTTTCGTTGCTAATATCGTTGGAAAATGGTTATAAAATTTTTTTCGCCGCCAAATTTGTCGCAAAATAGCAACAAAAATTATTTGTCGCAAAGGTCCGTCGCAAATTCCGTGTTTTTTTGTAGTGAATGGAGAAAAGGTGTGGGCAGCTCAATACGGATTTGGGCCGGGGACTGTCAGCTCCAAATGAAAAGGTTTCTTTGCTTTGAGAAAAATTTGGGGTGGTTTAGTACACGAATTATTACTTGGAACATGGAAAATGAACTTTGCATTCAAATATAACTTATTTACAGAGTGGAAAGAGGAAAAGGAATTTCTCATTTTCTAAAATAAAGCCTTTTTAGCAGCGGCCTGGAAGTGCGCCCGCCAATACGTTGGAAGTGAAATGTTGCATCACAGTAAACTGCGTGCTGCTTGCCAGGATTCTTTAGGACTAGATATTTGTTCGAGTAAAATCAACAAAATCTAATGATGGCGCATCAATCCAAAGATGAGCTCATTTGAAAGGCGCAGAGCTTTGCACCCGTAGCCTCATTCGACCGGAGCATCATCAAGTTGCTCATATGGTGGTGAGTTGATGAACGGCACGAAGCTCCAATGAATGGAGCAAAGTCATGCCCATACTGAAATATGAAGTACCGAAAGGCCTAATTTGGCATCCAAGACTAGCTAGTAGCAATTATATCACCAAAAGAGTGTGTAGTGCATGACACGTCACGCCCTCAAAGGGCTGAAAAACCAGCATTGCTGATCTTTTCAAAGCAGTGCCTGCTAAAGGATTACAAATTCCACGCCAGAGCTTGCTTTTGCTTGTAGCTGCCTGGCCCACTCTCTGGCCCGTGCTTCCTCTGCAAATTTCCGGCTACTTCTTGGTGCTTCAGCAGAATTTAGGAAACATCTAGCATTAATGATAAGCTTCTCAAGGCTAATTCCGTAGTCAAGAAAGTAGGTAACAAGTTCATCGCAAACTTGATGGCCTATAAAGCCCTCAATTTCCACCAATTTAAGGTGTTGGAGGAAGCAATCTGCAACACTTTCTACTGTAACAGCATGTTTTCGTTTACCCCGGAGAAACGGATAAAACTGCACCAAGACATAACATTGTAAGAGTTCAACCTATTTACAACATAATAGACCTAGTATGCACATTCACCTGTATGAATAAAGATGTAATCATTCATGGGTAAGTGATTATTCCAAAATGAGGGAGATGCCTGATATCACAATTGATTAGGTGCAGGGATTTTGGTCCAGTAATTTGTAGACCTAATGCTCCAATTCACTAATGAAAAATCATTAAATCCATCAAGCTCCAAATGAAGGGTGAGAACACTCTCCAAATTTGATCAATTGTAACAACACTGAAAGCCGCTCAATTCTAGAAATACCCATGCAACATACTGACTATTGTGTCAAACCCGGGGGGGGGGGACCATAACCATAGATAAAAGAAGAATGTGCATCTTCCAGAGAGAATATATTAGTAGATAAAATGCAACAGACATCAATCAATACATCGTGGCAAAGATTTTGGATAACTACACTACAAACATATAATAAGTTATTCAACAGCACAAAATATACAAAAAGCATAGAATCTACTGCTCGAATGAGTCAAAAATCTTACTTGCAATGTGAATTTCTGCAAGAATGGAGATGCCTTCATCAAAACTCTGATTGCATCAAGTACGTGGTCTCCATTTCCAACAATGGGTGGCTGAGCTTGGAGAACCAAGTGTTTCAGATTGACCATTTCAGGTAACTGACCAAGGTACTTAGGAACCTACAAGGTGTAAAAAATTAAACCATAAGACAAGCACAAAAAGAAAAGCATGAAATCATCAAGGGGGAGCAGTTCCACATGTACTAATACTAACCACATTCGACGAGAACTTTAAAACGAGTGTCTGAAGCTGACGAAGATAGCACATGCTTTCTCCATCTAAAGCATCCTGGAGTGATTTTCTGTATGGTATTTTAATGTCTAGATGAAGAAGGCATGGAGCAAACTTGACTTGCAGTCCTACTTTTGCCCCTCCAATGACAAGAGAATCAAGATTTGGGGCCGAAATATGGTAAACATCTTTCATGTTGGAATCAACCAAAATCTCCAAGAACAACAACTTCAATGATGATCCAGCAACTATAAGGCCTCCTAGATATGATGAGGTGTTCACACTTAAGCGTTCAAGCTGCGAGCAGACAGACAAAATGTTCTCTATAATTTCTCCGGTAATGTCTACATGAGCCAAAGAGAGGGACCTCAAAAACTCGATGTTAACATACTCGTGAAGCATTGGAGGAATTGTGTAGGGCAAAAAGCCTGAATTGAAGTAGTCTAATCCTGAATGGCCAAGGTCCACTTGCAGGTCTCCAACTCTTTTGGATATTGCAAATTCAAGCCACCAAGTGATATCGTCTTCATAAGACTTCTCCAACTCAAATTGAATCCCGAACTTATCAAGAACTGGATATCGATGCAATTCCAATGTCTCATTCACCCATTTAACATACTTCATGGCTTCATTCTTCTTGACTTCTTTGTGATTCCACTTCATGACTGGCCATTTTACATGTGAAGAATCAAAATCAAGAGACGGAAGATATGTCCACAAGTATCTCCACCTTCCGCCAAGAATGCTTGTCTTCGATGCTTCTTTTAGAGTGAGGAGAGACAGGATTGAGATCAGGATTTCGTCGGGCAACGTACTGATTCGATCACCAGAATAATCATTACAATTCTGAAAGATCGCAAAATAAAAAATTGCATAATAGGGTTAGCATTATTCAATTGAACATAGATTTAAAAAAAAAAAAAAAAAAGGTTTGCGATTCGGATGTTACCTTGGAACAGGAACAGGAACTGGGTTTTCTTCTTTTCCCATACTGAAAATCAGAATCGAGCCAAGTGTTCACTTCTACAGAGATTCAAGAATTGAAGAATTGTTTTTCTTCTTTTCTTTTTTCAGTTTTGAGAAGCCCCTTCCAATGGTTGACTTGGGAAGACTTGTTCTTTCTTTGGCTACTTCTGACGTTTAATTTGGTCTTTGACTCGACCATGAAATTGTGGTTATCTTCCAACAAATCATCTTGTGTGTTAAGCAAACAAGTGACGTTCATTTTACTGTACCTTGCTTTCTTTTTTTTTTTTTTTTTTCCTTTTTTACATGAATTTGAATTTGAAATTATTAGATTGGGGAGAAAGATTTACACCACTGAACTGTCCGACAGCTTTCATATTCTCCATTCATATGTGTTCTATTATTTTTTCCGAAGTGTTTCTTCATGTCCAATTACGTAGCTGAAAATGATTTTTGTTGGACAATAAATCACTCTAACGACTCAATCACATGGCGATATAACCTACGACACTGATACATAGTTCAGAGAGACGACATTTAACTATTTAAATTTTAAGTCGCATTATACTCCGACACATGTGTTATATTTTCAGATTCACTTATATAAATTTTTAATTATCAGCAAATAATCGATCTAGTGAGATGGGACATGAAATAAAAAAAATTATACTGAAAGAGTCATCCGTAAATAGGTCTCTAAAAACGCTCAAACCGAATTAGTTGAAATTTGATTTCGGATATCATTGGTGGTACCCAAAAAAAATATAAATTTCTAGTTTCATTTCATCACAGTAATGCACCTCAGGGTCTGATGAATATGATTCAAAAGAATTTTGAAATTTTTTTTAACAATGAAAAATACGTGAATAAGGACTTGAATTTATTTTATTTTTGCTCATTTTTATTTATAATGAAAGTTGGCTTTGGATGTTTTCTCTACATAGCTAATAATTATATAATCTTCGTTTTGAATATTCTCATGGTGTGAAATATTAGATGGTCCACCAACGAGAAATATCAAACTGGGATTTCCAAAATACCACCCAGAAAAGAAAGGCATGTTCACATGATGCCCTCCAAATGAATACTTGACAGAGACCTAATTGCACCGACAACCATGAATTTTTTTTTTTTTTTGTCGGTTCCTATGGTTAAGCCACCACCCGATATCCAAAACTTCACCTGATTAATCCGGACCGACCTGATTGTTGGGTCTCATTTGAGGGAGAGATCTCCCAATATTATTTTTTCCATATTCAGGAAAGACCAACAACCATGAATTATTAGGATATTTCTAAACCAATAGAAAGAAAATGAATTTTTTTTTTGTAAAGAGAGTTAAATTTAGCATGACAAAAAACTCTTACATTGTAAAGAAATAATGCATAAAACTATTATTGTAGGGACATTCGAGTGATAAAAAACTCTTATTCAAATATATTTTTTAAAATCTAATATTTAAATTTTTATGAATACTTATATTTTTATAGTTTTCACAATCTCATATAACCAAATATATGAGAGCATGTTTCATGAAAAATTATCTTTAGTCTCGTGTAATCAAAAAAAAAATACAAAACTTTCATAAATAATTTTTATATATTCATCTAAAAAAAATAATTTTTACATAATAGTAAGGAAAGAAAGAAATTTTGAATTTTAAAATTTTATTACATGTGAAAATCAGTCGATATTATTATTTTGCATAATATAACACTATACAGTTTATAACAATATAACTAAAACATGCTCACTTAGGAGACAATCTTTCAACATGTGATCATATGGATATCGACTATTAACAAAAATATCAACCAATTGGTCTTTCTCTCCTCCTAGTGTGGGGTTGGAGGTTCAACCCCTTACCTCTTTTTTGGAGAGTTTTGTCCTCTTCTATGAAAAGAAAAGAAGAAAAGAATGTCTTAGTTCTCGTGGGTCATGGGGATAGCCATTGTCCTATTGTGGTACTGAAGGCTCCCTCCCCCCCCCCCCTCTCTCTCTCTCTCTCTCTCTCCCTCTACCGATGCACTCCACAATTCGATAACCGATCTAATAAAATAAAATATCAAATAATTTAATTTAATCTCAAATTTAAAATTTAAAAATAAAAAAAATACGATGATATAGTCATATCTAAATAGATTTGTAGACGATCAAATTAAATTAATTGAAATATAAATCTGAATATCAATGATGTAAAAAAAATTCGAAACGGCTATTAGGGGTCGAAAATATTAAAGAAAGCAGTCAAAACTCCAACCATAAATCAATAATAGAGCAATAGGGCATGAATGGGGGTTTGGGAAAATAAGGGTTGTATAATAAAGAAATTAGGTAAACTTTTAGTAAAAATTTTAAATAATGTATAATGGAGAAATTTAATTTTTACCGATAAAATTATATAGGTTTTAGCGGTAACTTTTTAATTGTTTAAATTTATCAATATATAGGTGGACTCAAATAAAATAGAAACAAGTAATTTAGCGAAGCGAACTCTATATAATTATAAAATAATTAAATAATAAATAAATTAAAATACGAGAAATAATGTCACATAAATGAATCGAATTTTAAGAAATAATATATCAACATATTATAATTTTTTATTTGATTTAAAAATTAATTATTAATAGAATAATAATCGGTGAAATCGACAAAAACGAAATTACATCTTACAAAATAATCTATTTTAATATGTTTTTATTTTTTTAATTTAAAAATATTTTTATTAATTTAAAGTTATTTAAATTTAAAACATTTTTTAATTTAGATTATCATATTAGAGTTGATTTAAATTAATTCGGTGCATGCAATATTATTTTTTAAATATATCTATTAATTTAATTATTGATTTATTTGAGAAATATAATAACATAACCGCGGGAGAACGCAAAAATCCAAAAACCTAAGCAAAACAAAAAAAGGCGTCTTATATTTCAACATACGAATCAAGTGCAATCCTGAAAAAAAGATTAGCAGAGAGAGAGAGAGAGAGAGAGAGAGAGAGAGAGAGAGGCAGTCATAAAATCTGCAGAAGGGAAGCGCTGATATAAGGATCTTAAAAGTTTGGGATATTTTTTATTTTCTCGATCTGAATTTCATAGGATTTAGATCTGCTTGTTCAGATTCGTGGGATTCAAATCATCTTCTTCATCGTTAATCCCAACCCCATTATTCCACAATTTCCACACTCGAGGTCGAAAGAGAGAGATTGGGATAGTATATCAATAGAGCATGAGAGAGGGAAAATGGGGTCAAGAATAAGAGGGTATTCTTCAACTTCGTCTTCTTCTCCAGACAACATGAGTATCACGGGTAGGAGTTGTTCCAAAATCCCCCAATATTTTGTTTTTTTTTTTTTTATTTGTTATTGTTAAATCTATGTTGGTATTCTCTGCAACTTCATTTTTATAAATTCCTTTTTTTTTTTTAAATATATGCGTAAAGAATTACCATGATCAATAATAACGAGCCGATTTTGATCCCTAGGTTTTTCTTTTTTTTGGGGGGGGGGGAGGGAGATGATTATACTTAATATGGAATGGAAAATGAAAAATGCAGGAAAATAGATGATTTCGATTTGGGAAATGAAGATAAAAGGGGCCAATTTTTCTAATAGCTCTTGGGAATCTGCCGATTGGAATTGCATTGGTTCCTTAGGTGCCCTAATAATTTTTTTTCCTGTATTTGGAACTATGTTACATGGGTATTATGCTTTATAAGTTATTATATTTTAAATTGTTTTAAGAATTGTGTCATGCCTGGCAAAGCATTTTCCCCTACATGTGTAAAAAAATAAAAAATAAAAAAACCAAAGTAGGGTAGGATTACTATTTTGTTTGATGAATGGAAATGAGAAGGGAAAGTGTGAATGCCTGTTGGCAGCTTGTTGAATATGAAAGGGTGAAAGCCCGAAGTATAAAGGTTCCAAATACCAATTAAGGTGCAGATTTTAGTAAGTTGTGGGGCATTTTTATGATTTATGCAGTTTTCAATATGTTCAGAATAGAAGTTGGGAGAGATAAGGATACACATATTTGGCATCATATTACCTAAAAGCTTAAGCACTTAGGTTTGCTTGGGACATGAAAGAGCTGCCCCGTGCATGAGGTTCTTGCTATTCTGGGGTTGGGAAAGCGTCAAAAGTACATTCTCTTGTCCTTACAATTGTGGAGGCTGTTGGGACATCAATCGCCTATATTTTCGCTCTCCTATAGTCATTTAAATGGAATGCTTTTCACTTACTTGGAAGGACAAAATAGATATTGATTTTTGGGAGAAAAATAAGAACGTTGAAACTTGGTTTGGTGCTAGTGCTGGGGAATAGTTGTTCAATAGCATTTCTCTTTTTTCTTCTTCCTTCCTTTTCCTTTTTTGATAAACTGGAGGAATAGCGAGAAGTATATGATATTTGAATTCAAACCTATATGTTGCTCAAGATTTTTACTTTTTCCCTCATTCTGATGATTGCTTTTTTCCCCCCCAGAACTTCACAAAAGGCATCAGCAAGAGTTGGAGAACTTGACACTCACATCACAGCCCTTTCGAATATTCAAGTATTTCCTTTTAGCCATTACGCAATATGTTAAGAAAAGTGTATCTTATCTTCTGGCTAAAGGTGGTTGGCTTCTGTTTTTGAGCATTGTAATTTCGTCAAGTAGCATTCTGCTAGCGACCTTTGATGGCCCTCATGAAAAGGTACTCAAACTTATAGGTTGGCTTTGGCTGTTCTTTTTGTATAGTGAGATATTACAACAGCTTAACTTTGCTAAACCCTATTGTTCCTAACTACTCGGTGTCAACCACTTATTACCATTTACCTTGGGAATGGAGATTAATGAAGTTTTAACAGGCTTTTTGAAGTCTACAACCTAGAATGTATTGTTTTTCAGTCAGATCATGGGAAAGAAAGAAGAATTGTTGTGTAGGCTCTCTTTTGCTAAAGATGTTTTGTGGCTTTCAAAAATGATATGAGAGAATTATTCTATAATGTGTGGTTTATAACTCTTTCCGTGCTTTTGGATCCTAGAAACGTTGAAGTCTCTTTAATATCTCATGATGGATAATTGCAAAGTTATCTTGTGTCGGTAGAGAACTCTTCTGAAGGATTTTTAAGTTTCTGAGGAGAAGTACATTGTTAAGGTTGATTTTAAGTGGATATGACAAACTGTGTTGTGGAAAAGGTCCCTCTTTAAAGCGACCAAGTCTTAAGTATGAAAATGATATTTAACAAATTGAATTGGGATGAAATTAAGTATTGTTTGATAAGAGAAACTTTTTACTTTATACATTTCTCATTTGTTTATAAAGTTGTTAGAAAACTAGTAATCACCTTTGGATATTGATATATTCGTGAAATGTCTTTGCAGCATGTCGATGAGTTTCTTCATTATTTTCGCTACATACTATGGTGGGTTGCTCTTGGTGTTGCCTCCTCTATTGGTCTTGGTAAGCAAAAGATTTATAGAAGTAAGAGATAAGAATGTGACCGCTGAATGTTGTTTTCGGTGGTATTGGTTATTTGAACTTGTGGTTAAAACTTCGTGTGCAATGTTTCTTATTCTGCATTTGAACAATGCCTGCATGCTTGGAAATACCGCTACATGCTTGATTAAGTTATATGATGATTCTAGAGGTTGAGAAGTGATCTGCTAAATTTACTGATGAAAACATGGGGTGGCTATGTTGGTTGTACTTGATTGCTTTGTTTGTTTGCAATTAGTTGTTATTGTTTTTTTTACCCATCAGTTTCTAGTGTCTGGCACAAGCATGTCCTCTTATTGCTTCCATTTGATTGTTTAGACATTGGCAACTTGGGCAAACTGAAATCTAGCTTAATTTGGGAAGATATCCATGGTGGGTTGGGCATGCAGTCTCTGACTAGTTGGGATTCAAGCAGAGAGTCACTTGGGTTAAATTCCATTGATCTCATTCCTGACCCTACTCTACGTGGTTGCAGCCGTAACGGACAAGGATACGTTTTTTTATTATGGTTTAAGAACCAAAATCCTATGGTGGTTGTAACTTATTTTGTCTGATAATAAGGGTATTAGGATAAGAAATCCGACGTAGTTCTCAAGGTTTGCAACTTTCCATAAAGCTTGAACTGTGACTTGAACATTCAGGATTCCATCCTCAGATGACATTGCATGCTACTAATTATAACTGGATATGTGAAGTTATTAGGATAATCATTTGTGGTTGGTGAAGAAACTGTTTAAGACAATCAGGTCATGAGCGTAAAATGACTCAACAGTAGCAATTTTTTGGGTGATCGTAAAGAATTGCTTTATGGATTCAATCAATAGGGATATGGATGCTATTGTCTGTCATAATATTGGTAGAAAAACTGGCAATATATAAGATACACACACATACGCATGTGTATACATAGATTTGGTGGTCTTCTGTTGCTTCAAGTGATTTCAACAAAGTTATCAGCACTAATATGTATTGGTTATTGGTTGCTGAAAAAGTTCTATCTCATTTAAAGAATTTCTTTAATCATTCTGTGTGCTCTTGTTTCATAAGCAATCACATGTATTAGTTATTACATAATGTCTCTCATAGTGTATGACTGATCTTATGTAATTTTTGTAATAATTCTGACTTCTTTCTTTTGGACAGGTTCTGGTTTGCACACATTTGTCCTTTATCTAGGTCCACACATTGCTTTTTTCACAATTAAAGCAACACAATGCGGACGAGTTGATTTAAAGAGTGCTCCATATGATACTATCCAACTAAAGAGGGGCCCTTCATGGCTTGATAAAGATTGCTTGGAATTTGGACCACCTATTTTTCCATCATCTCCTGGTGTAAGGGTCCCACTTATGAGCATTTTGCCACAAGTTCAAATGGAGGCCATTCTATGGGGCATGGGGACTGCACTTGGAGAGCTTCCACCCTATTTTATCTCAAGAGCAGGTCAGAATTCAATTTGTCATGTTGATTTCTTTAGAAGGGTTTTTAAGAAATCATGATTTGATGGCACAGGTAGATGGATTGGAAATGGATATCACAGTTTGTCCAAATTGTATCTTTTGGGCCATCGATTGTGAATTGGGGGGAACATTCTAAGAATCAATGCTTGTCCATATTTTTTCTTAGACAACTAACAATTGCTGCTAAGAATAGTTTTATGGTATTTGTGGAGTCTTTAGCTTAAGAATGCTTGGTGACACTGATACCAGTAGTTGGACAAGTGTTGGGTTGGGAAGGTCATTTCATTACTAAACAAGCCATGATAACTTTTTTATATTAAAGAAAAGATTTTTTGTACTTGACTTTGTACCGTAAAAGACTCCTTTTTGGTCTCAAGGCATTGTACCATTAGTTGTTTTATTAAGAGTTCTTCTTCATCATGATGAATAATACATTGTCTAGGAAAGCATACTTCTACATTTGATTTATCTTTTATGGAGGAAGAAGGCAGAGAGCTTGAACTTTTTAGGAAATTTGATTTGTGATTTCTGCCAGTTTTTCAGACTAGATGTACTTGGTTGCAGAAGTTTAAAAATTTTGTTATTAACAATCTCTCTGTACCATCCATTGTGTTTTGAACAGTTTTGATGCTATTCTGAGCTCACATTAACTTGTTGAATTCACAGCAAGCCTCTCTGGTTCAAGCACCATGGAAGAGTTGGATGATTCCTCTACTGATGGTAATGGGTTCATGGCCAAGTTCCTTGGACGAATGAAAAGATGGCTTCTTTCACATGCACACCGTTTGAACTTCTTCACTATCTTAGTGCTTGCTTCGGTTAGTGTTCCCTTCTTTTCCTTCTTGCACTCCATTGCCTTGTATCCTTGAATATGGAAATTGAGTAAGATTCTCTGCAATCCCTTACTTGGAATATGGTGAATCGATAGCAGAAGCACAAATAATTTGGTTGACGATGTGCCACCAGTTAAACTAGAAATCAATAAATTATACCGAAGCAATAGTTCTTAATTATTGTTGACCATGGTGAATCCTAGAATATGGTAATTCAGTAAGATTTTCACTGCAATAACTTTCTTGGATCATGGTGAATCCATTGCAGAAGCACAAATAATATGGTTGAAGATGTGCCACCGGTTAAACTAGAAATTGATAAATTCTACCAAAGCAATATTTCTTAATTATTGTTGACCAAGTGCAATTTGATTGCTACCATTTGCCATTACCCTTGATCCTGCTCCTTCAGAAAAAAAAGTTGTCTACAAAGCATGGACAAGGATACATCACACGTCAGATTTCAAAAACAGGGCACAACACAAATAGGTCATGTCATAAAAGAAGCTTACATGCATATAATAATTTGGAATAATATTATTAGATTTTGTATATAATCATTACAAAGTTAACAAATAATTTGTTATTTATTTTAAACTGTATAGTTATTAGTTTTTACTTTGAATAAGAGACAATTATACAAGTAGTCTATTTTTTAGCAATGATAACTATGCTAAATGTTGGAAATATTTGAAAATAATGTAAAAATTGGACATGCCTCATGGATTGCCTGACATGTGTTTCCTAAGTATCCAAGGAGTGGGTTTCTGACATGTATTGGGCACAGCATTGGCTTCCATGGTGTGTGCCATGACTTTGTTCTGCATAATGTAAATTAACTGATTGTTTGGTTTGGAAGATTTGTCAGCAGTAATTGCAGTAGCACTTCAATCTGTCTATTTGAAGATTGTACTAGTTGATACTGTTATAAATTCGACAAAGAAGACAATTTATGCCTAAAAATAATTTTTGAAGTTATGGAGCTCTTAATACAGTTTGTTGGTCAATATGGATCCTTCTTTCACGTGAGTCTATCTCTGTCCATTAGATGATGTTAGAAAATGCTTTTCTAGGTTGCAGCAATAAAGGGCAATATGGTTGAATTGAGGCCTTGTGGTTCATATGGGCCAGGTAAAGTGGAAAGCAATGGCTCCACAGAACTTTTTATGTGATACTGGTGATTAGGGACTGGACTTAATGACTAAAGTAGTATATGACAAACGTAGGCCAAGAAAGATTGCTTCATAGTTTAGAATTCTGTGCCCTGAAATTGTAGTTGAGGTGAGCATTATTTTTGGGTACTCTTTTATCTAAGATCATCACAAGTATTGGTCTCTTATCATCCTAGTGTTGGGGTAGTTTTCTGCAGGACCTCCCATGTTGTAGTCATGGCAGTAGAGGTTTTTCACATGGTTTGGATTGGACAGAAATTGCTCCTGTTTGCCTAGGATACCAGAATAACAAACCATGGACCAAAATGTAGAAGAAGCTATTTACATTGTATAAAGTCTTAGTTGAGTTGCATCTGTAACAAATGAGAACTTGCTGAAATATAGGATTGGACAACAAAATTGATTGTCAAGTGTATTAGAATGGGAGCAAACTAATCCCTGATAGACAAATCCTCTTGCAGAGTTAACAAAACTAATTTTATTTATGCATAATACTTGTGTTCACAGGCAATACATTCGTGTCCATAGTGATGTCTTGTGTGATAATGCTGAAAATGTGAGGCAAATATGGGATGCATTTCTTCTCTCCAATGGTGGTTACATTTTGTTCAAAGTGAGCATGCCCAGTGTTTTGAAATATAAAGCCCTGTGAAGTAATACCTGCTTTTTTCATGTGTGCAGAAGCATTAGCAGAATTATTATTTAGTAGGTGCTCTCCTCAATCTGAAACAGCTTATTTGGATAAATTCCTTTTCAGGTTCCAAATCCTCTGTTTGACCTTGCTGGCATCCTGTGTGGACAATTTGGTGTTCCATTTTGGGAGTTTTTCCTTGCTACATTGATTGGGAAGGCACTCGTAAAGACCCACATACAGGTTTGTAAAGTTTTTATGATCATAAAGTCTGAATCGGACAAATGACATTGTACACAGCAAAAGGGACTATAAATTGGACAAAAATTTTGTTTCTTGATGATGGAACTTTAAACCTGGTCATTGCATTTACTTCTTTTGGTATCTGAATGGATGTTCTTTTGCTTCCTCTTCTACAGACTTTTTTCATCATTGCAGTATGTAATAATCAACTTCTCCACTGGATAGAGAATGAGTTGATCTGGGTGCTTAGCCTTATTCCTGGTTTCGCTTCTGTCCTTCCCAACCTAATAGCCAAATTACATACTGCAAAGGATAAATATATGGCAGGCCCTCCTGTGCCCTCAAAAATTAAGGTACCTCCCAAGCATCTTTGTTGATCTTCTATGAGAGTTCTATTTAGGTCAATGAACCCGCTAGCTCATCATGTATTTTTTTTTTCCCCGCTAAACTTGTCATTCAGATGAAGAATTGGGATTTCTCGTTTGCTTCAATATGGAGCACTATCGTGACACTCATGCTGATGAACTTCTTTTTAAAGATTGTTACTGCAACCGCTCAGGGATACCTCAAGAAAGAGCAAGAAAAGGAATTAGCTGCAGTCACCGATGTTTCAGCAGCTTCTGCTCGGTGAAATCAGAAGGAAGCTGAACATTGCCTCTTGTCATTTTATACTGTTTCAACTAGAACTGATTTTGGTGACACCACTTTTACAAGTCACTCCCATTGAAGCCACCCCTGAACTCTCTTTTCATTAGATGAATAGCATCTATAGGAGGAAAGATGACGACGAAAAGAAAGTGGGGAAATAATATTACTGTGGGTGGTATTTTAGGGGAAATTTTCTAAAAATTGAAAATAGTGAAATTTACCATTCTTTGGAAATGCAAGAAAGGTCTAAACTCTTGCTATCGAGCGTAGTACTCTATTTCTGTCTGGGAAATCTGATCAAGTTTAGCATTTATTTATTTATTTATTTGCATGGGCTTTTTATTATCTACTGCAGGGGCAACATCTGTGTGAGGTTGCTAAATGCATTCTGCCTATTTTTTCATCTGACATAGAATAGGATTTTGCAACGGTTAAAGATGGTCATGGAAACTCTCTCTCTCTCACTCTGTCTCTCTCTCTCTGTTACAAAGGAGGACATTGTGGGGGGAAGGGGATGAGAGGCCAAACTCAGGATATCGGGTCAAGAGGGCAACTTTTGGTACCATTAAATCCAAGGGCCTTTGGTATGGAAATCCTCTCTATAGTTTCAAGAGTACGATGTACTCTACTCGCAATGTCTAATAAGCAAGTCTGCTACCACAATTCTACTAAATTGGTAAAGATTCAAAATTTATCCATGAAGTGTTTTCTTCATGTATTACTATTGTAATTCAAACTTCCTATGGATGGTAAAATTTTATTTTAGTGGTTAAGCTATTAAAAACAAGATCCATTCGTTCTTTTCTCTTTTGTAGATGGTCATATCAGAATTTCATGTGGGCTCGAAACTTCTTCTTTTGTTATTCCTAACTTAACAGGTAATTATTGAAACAATTACAACAACAAAAATCTAAGCCATAATTTCAATAATTTAGGATCTACCGTTTGAAAGACAAATTTGTAAATGATTAAAAAAATAAAAATAAAAAGAAGAATAAATAAATAAAAAATAAAAAATATATATATCTAAAATACGTTAGCTTAATTATTAAAAAAAATTAATTAGTATAAATTTATCTTACTTTTTTATTTTTTGATAACAGGTTAATTAGCATCTTGAATATGTTTCATTTGAATCGGTGGTTGGAGATGAAGCCTAAAAACAGATGATTATTGAAAAAGTTCACACAATTTTCCATGGAAGATCTAATAAAGATCAACTGGTTAAAGTGGGTTCCACTATTTTTCTTGGACAAAGAGACAAAGGGCATAATGAAACATAAATAACAGCCCTGCACCATGAGGCAGAAATGTTTGATCGTCGGTCTGTGTCAATGCCCTTGACAAGAAATGTGCATATGGTGATAAATTATTCTGGATAAGTGATAAATTCCCCACTTTAAGAAAGTGATTAGTGGATCAACACTCGATGGAATGGAGGCATCTTGAAATGGGCTGATTGGGCTCACAAGCATTGTAAGCCTTATGCCTTTTCTTTTATCGGAGAGGAGATCATTATTACCCCCCCCCCCCAAATCCAATAGAATATGATTTTTTTTTTTCCTCTTGTATAAGCAGATTTTTCTTATCATCCATCGGTATCTGAATTTTACTTGATTAATTCAATTTTAACATTATGAGACCCATCAAGGGACTAACTTTCTCAAATGTTATTTTTCTATTTTTATGGTTCGAACTTGAGATTGATAGTTAAGAGAGTGCTGACATCCTATCACTGCAATCACGGGAGTTTGATAAATCCAATAGAATATGATGATGCATCAATAACCTAATTGTTTATTACTTCAACTATATGCCAATTAAACAACACCCTCTTTCTTTAACTTTTAAGTTAATGAAAGATTAAGATTTTCATTTTTTGTAGAACCCAATAGTTCGTGTCCACGTCTGTTGTCGGGTTTGGTCCTTCCATTAAAAATTATTCTGGATGAAGGAGCGGTATTGGCCGATGAATATTAATGCTTAGTTTGGAAGTTTAGGGCAAAAAAAAAAAAAAAAAAAAAAAAAAAGATAGGAAATGATAAAATTTTCTTTCCATTTTGTTTGGGAGTCTTGGGAAAGAAAAGAAAAAAAAAAATATTGTCCACAAACCAATGATGTGGGACTCGTCCGAAATTAAATATTTCCCTAACTCTTTTTTTAAGGATAAATTTGGTATGTTAAAAAATTAATATGAATCGACTTTTTTTTTCTCTTTTTCTTTCCACTTTTGGGAAGAAAATTTTTTATATTTTTAAGAATAAAAATCAACTCATTTCTTTTTTTTTTTTTTTTTCCTCCCCACATGAAACTTTCAAATGAAGAAAATAGAGCCATTTTCCCTCCTGATATTTTCTCTTTCTTCCCGAATCCATCCAAACGCAGTATAAACATTAGAGAGAAAGAGAACTTAAAATAAAACAAGTCATGGTTTGGTTTCCAATGGGTTTTTTCTATTTTTTTTTTTATTTGGGGATTCTGATTTGTATAAGCTCCATACTGTGCTTTGAAAAGGTGAAAGAAATATTTAAATGATTAAAAAATTTATTATTAATTTGCAACTGCCAAACTGATTTAGATGTTCGAGTTGCATTGGTAATGGCATGGCAGGTAGTATTCGGCTAATAAAAATATTTTTATTTTTATTTTTATTTTATCAACAAGTTTGATTAACATTTTATTTTAAATATTAATTAAATCTTAAAAAATTAATGTGTGCGGCGAGAAATCAAAACTATGCGAATAAATTATAATTCAATTAATATCGTTTTTTTTTTCTCACAGAATTAAAAATTTGTTATGCTTGACTGTGATGTGTTGTATGATTCATTCCATTTTAAACGATAATTTGGATCCTCAATTCAAATTTTAATATTCAATCTTTGGGGAATTTAATTTTTTTTAAAAAAGGATGACTTGATACTAATAAATATGAGAGAGAGAGAGAGAGAGAGAGAGAGAGAGAGAGGTATATAAACTACACTGTTGTGTAAAATATATGTATGTATGTATATGAAGGTAATACAACAAAAGAATAATTAAAATAAACATCGCATGAAAACTTGGATTTGCACAAATGCAGTTGTATTGAATATTTAATATTTGGTTCAAATCTTATACGTAGAGAAAATAAATACTCAAATATCACCCCTTAAAAATCAATATAACTCATACTGAATTTAATCAAATTCATATAACTATCGAATATCGATAATTTATAAAAAAAAAATAAAAAAAATCAATAATAACTCACTCTCTCATTTTCTTTTTGGCGTTTAAACTAATTTCACATTACAATTAAAAAATAATTTTTGAAAAATTAATATTTTTGTGGAGTTTTGAATTCTTAACCTAGAAATTAGGTGGGATTTTTAATATAATGATAATTTTAGTTTTTTATTTTAAATTTTGAATTATGCTTGTAAATATTAAAAATTAGGTGGAGACCGAAATAGATGATGGTCCGGCTCTATATTTCAAAAGTCAGATCACTGCCACAGTCATTATGATTAAAATTTTCCCCGACTTCATTTATTTTGAGTACGTCGATGCAAAGATGGCCCCTCCCTTTTTATACGTATATTCGAATATGAAATCATTCAAATAAAATTAAGAGAAGAGATTTATGATCATAAAATTATTTTTTAAAAAATAATGATAGTCTCTCTTGATATAAATGAATTAGTATACAAACCATAGGAATTGCAAGCCCTAATGGGTCACCTACGATCCATTTATTCCTTCACAGATTATTAAATGATTTCAATTTTATAGGTTTGGATTATAATTTCGGGTTCAAAACTTTATGTACGGAGAAAATTTTATTTCTCAATAATCTAATCCGATTCAAATCGAATATAATTATATATAATATAATCATCAGATACTAATAATTTATTAAAATAATAATTTAAATTGAATTTTGATGGATCGATAATATAATTTAAGAGTTTAAACGGACCAATTCTAATTTGGTTACCAGCCAAAGTAGCCCCACTGCCGGGACTTGTTGGGCCCTCCAGCACCGAAATCTATCTCAGCGGAAGCAGAGGGAGAGGGAAAAGGTGAGAGGACCCCACACAGAGAAAAAGGAGTGGGGTCGGAGGACATTGAAATAAAAACGGAAAGGGGGCCCTCAACCTGCAATATTCAAAAAACTGAGGGGGTTAGCTTTGCTATATTTAACACTCTACGGTACACTGTATACAAACAAACGTACACGCCGCCCCATTAATCCATGTTATACCAGTAGAGAGGTTGTCATCTTCTGGGCATTGCTTTCCGCGGGAATTCACATTCATACCCTCTCTCTGCTTTTTTTTTTTTTTTTTTATCCCCGTATCGTGATTTAATCTAAAACGACTATTATAAGATCTATTTTTATGAAAAAGGGCCTCTCAACAAAAGTTTTTTCATGCACAAGAGGGAAGTCGAACTCCAACATATTTAAAGGGTGACGGATCCCTATACGTGCCAACCTTTGTTGGTCTCTTCCCCTCCCTCTCTCTCTCTCTCTCTCTCTCTCTCTCTCTCTCTCTCTCTCTCTCTCTGATCGAAGTGTTAATTTTAGGGTTGTGTGGGACCCCCTCTCCCAGATTTTCTGGTTGTTATTTTTGTACAAATGCTGTCTGCACTTCCTGCGCACGTTTAGGTAAAATGGACCCCACCTAATCTCTCTCTCTCTTATTTGTTTGGAAATTTCATTATAATTGGAATAATGCCTCCCTCTCTCCCGGTCACTGTCCGAGATGTTCGAATTTTATTTACGGATAAATCTCAACGTAAATTTTTTTCTCATCGTTAATGATATATTCAAGAGTTTTGAAGGAAAAAAAAATAATTAAAAAAAGAAAAAAGTCATTATAAGGTATTTTTAGAATATAAAAAATATTGAACTCTAAATTTTCTCTCCCTTTTAAAAGAAAAAAATTTTAGATCCAAAGAGATTTCAAAACCGTTCAACACCCTTTTTTTCTCTTATCTAAATTATTTCCACAGAAAAAGAGTCATAATTTTTTCTTTTAATCATTTCTTTTCTCTTCTAATTTTTCTATCCTAACAAGCTGTAAGTTTCAAACTTAATATTTGATTAAGAAACTTAATATCTTATCTCACTAAATCGATTGTTCATTAATCTCTCTCTTCTCTCTTTTAATGAGAAAGCTGGGCCATAACCACAATTGATCACCTTTTGAATGTAAAAAATTCTATACAAATTTTATATAAATTCTACAATTTATGTATAAAAATCTATAATGCATGCATGCATGCATGCAAGACCACATTGCGGAGCTAAAATCATGGCATGAAATCTACTAAAGCCATCTTGAGGTTCAATACGAAAAAAAAAAAAAAGTTTAAAAATTTAGAATTATCTGATTAAGAAACACCAAACACCAATAGTGACTCAGATTTTTACAAGAGGTAATGGCCATCATTGGACCAACTTCAGCCTACCCCTTTCCTCATCCATGTTGAGTTCCTGTGCTAATATAGCCAAAGCACCGACTAGGATTACAATTGTCCAGGGGGGAAAAGGATTCAATTGGGACATGCTTTATATCAACATCGTAAAAATAACTTTTTAGCCTAAAGAAAATTAGATTAATTTTCAGCATATTTCAATATATAGAAAAAAAATAAGTATTAAAAAAATTTTATCTCTTGAATATACATCTTAATTTGAATCAGATTTTGTCGAATTCAATATAATTATCATATATAAGTAGTTTAAAAAAAATGAATTATATTATTTAGTGGATGGGCAGTATCCGAAAACCCTAATGAAGCTTCGAGCTCAAAAAAAGGACCAATCCTCTCCATGGAAAACTGAGATTACAGTAGCAAATTGCCGCCTCCAACTCCTTCTAAGCTCTAAGTTGCGTCTTCAAATTTTGGACTGCTATTCAAAACAATCATGAAAGGACTGCTATCCAAAATCGAATCAGAACTATTTTTAAAATTGTAATTCTAAAAACATTTAGTTTTAATTCAATTTCGGTTCAGAATTGAAATCTCATACATGATCCAGCTCAAAATATGTCAAAAAGGCTAAATATTAACATAAATAGTGAAAATAATTTGTTAAGAAATTTTGAACTACTATTTCAGCACAAACATTAGAGGCCCATGTTGTTAGTCAAGTTTGGACGAGAGGCTCGTTTAGGTTCTCACTTTCTTGCTAATTTTACGTACATTGCATGGAAAAGGTAATGATATGTGTTGTAGTCTATTGCGGGTGGTTGGCGCCTTAAAAGTATCTGTCTAAATTCTAATTGTGCATTGTCAATATCCATCAAGGAAGTGATCATCAAGTTCCAATCGTCCCTTGAAGTTTGAAAGGTCTATGTTGAAACTTACCAAGTCTGGTGGCTATGGCTGCTATGGTGCTCTCGAAGTTTCAAGCTACTCACTCAGCCCCTACATGAAGAAAAAAAACATAGTATGACCCCTTAACTTTGATGTGAAGGATGAAGAAGTCCAATGGACATTAAATACCTAGAACTTAAAATGATCCTTTTGAGGAAACTCCATCCAAACCGAGGAAAATGTTGAGAAAATAGTGATTGCTTTTTTTTTTTTTTTTTCAAAGTGTAAGGAGTTGTATAGAGTGCCTGAGAAGGATTAATATTTTATGAATGTAATGAAAAGATAATAAACTCTTTTAATAAGATTTTGAATTAGAGTTTTAAAAATAAAACAATAGATATAAAAAAAATCTGTTTTTAAAATTAATATTTAAAATATTTAAAATAAATTAATTGATAATTAAAAGAAAAAAAAAGGGCTCCCTGTGTTTTAGACGCTATCACAAGAGAGTGTTTCTAAGAAATAGAATGTTCATAGCGATAGACCCCACCAATAATTTGTAGGAAAGGTTTTTGTTTCTTTGTTGGCTTATCCAAAAATTAAAATATATTTTCTTTATATATATTATGTATTTTCAAATGGGGTTGGACCATCCTCCACCGGATAGAAACGTGTCTAACATGGACATCGCAAGGACTCAACGGACATCTCTCTCTCTCTCTCTCTCTCTAAAGTGCTCTTTGTGAGCAGTGAAAAAATGTTTTTATATTTGGCCTTTTTGTTTTATTCATTTATTTTATGATTCTCTGAATATTGCAAGATTGAAAAGCGACCTATGCCATGACCTCACCTTAGTCGTTTTCGTCCCCCCACTTGTTTGCATAATGTAGAGAGGTTTAAAAAAAATTGTTGATTTGGCATTTAAAATCTGCATTATTTTAATAATTGAATTTGTCTTGTGTGCCCCATGCAAGAATTTTATCCTTTCAATTAGGTTGGTCATACAAACCGAGTCAACTTCACGCCACTCGCTCGACGGTTTGATTCGATTCAATTTTGAGTAAATTCAAGTCGAGTTTATGATACAATCAAGCTGAATTTAAATAATAAAATTTTAAACTCAAAAACTCGAATTTTGTACGTATCTGACCTAAAAAAATAAAAAAAATTAAATAATCTAAAGAAAAAAATATTTTAGTTTATGATCCATATATATCACAAGTTGAAAACGCAACACAATGTGTCGTATTTTTAACCTACGACCGAGAGAGAGAGAGAGGAGTCCACGAGGGGAAGGGAGAGGAGAGAAGGGAGGAGCGCAGCGAGGGCGGAGGGGGGAAGGAGAGAGAGGGGAGGAGCGCGGTGGGATGTGAAGAGAGGAGTGAGAGAGAAAACGCAGGGAGGGCGGCGGGGGGAGGGAGAGAGAAAGAGGGGAGGAGTGAGTCGGGAGGTAGAGGGGGGAGGGAGGGAGAGAAAGGGGAGGAGCAGGGGGCGTGAGACAAAGGAGGAACGTGGCGGGACCGCGATTCTCCCCTCTTTCTCTCTCTCCCTCCCCTCGACGGATCCCCTCGGCACCCTCCCCTGTGGCCCCCTCTCCCTCCTTCCCCCATGGCTCTCTTTCTCTCCCCCTAGCCACGAGCTGCAGGGGAGAGGGAGGGAGAGAGGGGGCCGCAGGGGGAGGGAAAGAGAGGGTCGTGGACCGCGGGCGGCGGGGGGAAGGGAGGGAGGCAGAGAGACACAGGGGGAGGGAGGGGGAGCGGAGTAGAGTCGGGGTAGGGGAGGGAGGGAGGGAGAGGAGAGAGTCACGGGCAGGCGAGGGAGGGAAAGAGGATCGTCACAGGCGGCGGAAGCGGCCGTGGGCAGCAATTTGTCGTGTTTTAAAGACGCGACAAGTTTTGTTGCATCTTAAAAACGCGACACGTGACATTCGGCTAACCTCATACTGCCACGTAGTATTGCGGGTTCAACTTGCAACAAAGATAAGTTATTTTTGAAATTATTTTGCTGTCGGGATTATTTTAAAATGTTTTTGTACGTGACTCAAAAACTTATTGAGTAGTTCAATAATAGATATTAATATATATTATATATATTTATATATTGTTATAATATAAAAAATTAAATTAAATTAAATTAAATATATATTATATAAATAAATTACACGTCGAGTTTGAATTTGAGTCGAGAGATATCCCAGCTCGGCTCAACATAAATACAACCCTACTTTTAGTGAGAGTTTCATATTAATATTATAGTAACCATGATGATTACTTGCCACATATATTAACGCGTGGGCAGTTATATTAGAATTTCATTTGATGGTATATTTTTATATTCATGTGTTATTGATAAAATAAATTTATTTTTCTATAAAAGTATATAAATTTTATTTTATTTTAAAATATATAATAAATAAATTATATATATGTAATATCATTAAGTTTGTAAAATGATCCAATCAGTCTCATTAACGAACCAATGAATAAGTGGAGTAGCCCGAGTCGTTTGCATGTTGGATTTTTAAAATATTGATTTGAATGGAAGTGGCCTCTGCACACAAAAGAAAAAGAAAGAAAAGGAAAGAAAAGTAATTCGGTGCATGAATCCAAATTTTATATCTAAAAAGTAATCAATACTTCCTATATACTCTAAACTGATACATAATCATATCTCATATGCCATAAGAAAAAAAAAAAAAAAAAAAAAAAAAAGGAAAATGGTAATAACAATAATATGAAATTTTGTATTATATTTAAGGTAAAATTAACTATGGAGAGTATGAACTAAAAGTATAAATTTAGAGTAAAAATAGTATTATGGACAAATACAAAACTAATAGATTTAGATATTTCTCATGTGAGATTGGAATCATTTAGGAACCCATTTTGGGAAAAATGGTAAAATAGGAGGCCACGAAAGATTTATCTCTCTCATTAATGGTTCCCAAGAAACCATTCCAGGGGAGAGAGAGAGAGAGAGAGAGAGAGAGAGAGGGAGGGAGGAAGGGACACACCCACCACTTGAGAGAGAGAGAGAGAGAGAGAGAGAGAGAGAAAGGGACACACCCACCACCTATATAGGAAAAAGGATTTAATGAACATAATAAGAGTTTGGTAATCTGAATTTGTTTAAGCAATGATGGAGGATAAATCCAAGTGGGAACACGTGAGTCAGTACATGAATCAACCTGTACCATTAAAATTTGACGTTCAACCTCTATGATTAATGAAATAATAATATTTTATAATAAAATTTTAAAATGATTAAATATATAGTTATTAATCATAAATTTAATTATATAAAAATTATAATTATAATTAAATAAATAAATAATTCATTAAATATGAATAAATATATAAATATATAAATTTTTATGTAAATATTAATTATCTTAGTATGTTAAAATATTTCAAAAATTAAAAATATTGGTGCTGTGAAATTTTAATGTATCATAATTTAGGAGGGCAAAATTCAAAAATAGAAATTAGCTGATGAAAGAAAGATATTGAGAGATTTAATTAATAAAGAAATATTAAAAGATACATACGATGGTGGCGTGTAATGATAGGAAAAGGATAAGGTTAAGATATGTTTGTGTGAGTATGAGAATCGGGAGAAGAAGACACGTGTAAGCTGCTGACAATAATAAAAAGAGTGTTTTGCCCTTTCAACAACCCATTCTTGTCGACCCAAACCCTACTCCCCAATTCAATTAATTGAGGCGAGTGGCATTCTTCCATTCCATATTAACAAAATAACAAATAAATAAATAAATATAATTTTGGGGCGGGGAGGAGGAGGGGGGGGTAGTACCACTGGAACTAATATGGTCCCACCATTTTTGTCCCAAAACCAGGTCACCAAAATAGACAACATGATTGCAACTCCACCTCTCAAAGTCCAATCAACAGCATTACACCACAGCGCACCCTCTCTCTCTCTCTCTCTCGTATTTATCATTTGAGGAAAGAGATAAAACAGGGAAAAAGCAAACACCATCATCTAACAAGTTGCTCAATGGATACAATGGCCTTGGCTTTAACATGTTATCATGCCCATGCCCATATCATGCTCACTTCTATGGAGTAAATCACAAAGGAAGCATGAGTTGGAAGATCCACGGAGAGTATGAATGGAAGAATTACACTAAAATATATATTGCAAAATATATACATATACAAAAACAACTTCACTGCATATATATGTCAAAGAAAAGCGTGTTCCATTGCTCTTTGTGCAAAAATAAAAGCCCCCCCCCCCGCCCAAAAAAAAATCCCAAAACCCACCCTTTATCCCAAATAAAGGTAGTAAATTAAGAATTGTTAAAAAAAATAAAAAAAAATGAAAAAGAAGGAACCTACAATCCGCCCACAAACAGGGAAAGGTGGGTTAAGAAGATTCTTCCCGTCAACAAACATACACATATCCTCTTCTTTCTTATCTGATTTTATCCCTACAACAAAATGTTTCTGATCAAACCCTCTTGCCAGATATTCATGTCCCCCCAACTCCACCCCAGAAGCAACCAATTTGAATCAAATTAGATACACCCCTTTCCCTGATCAACCCCGTTAGTTTATAGACACAAGTGTGTACATAAAGATACACAGTTCAACAAAGTTCATCGAGGGACGATTCAGCCCCTTCGAGTTCTGGAGCCTTAGGTTGAAGGTCTCCACGAATGTCTTCGATCTCCGTGCTTATTTCTTCTCATGCTGTCAGCAAGCATAGAGAACATCATCTCCTTGATAGATTCTCACAGTACCATTTATAGATTTTGCTGTTCTAGTCTTTACATCTAAATGGGGGACACATTGCAAAGAGCAGAGAAGTCCAAAATCTACTCACCCGCAGGTTGCTTCTGCTCTGTTGGTTTCACCTGAACTGCACTGGGAACCGCATGAACATAAGGGAATCCAGCTGGCATAAGCTGCACAGAGGACTGAGCAAACTGGGCATGAAGGACTGCGGGCGTAGGCAGCACACCTCCTTTGGCAGCAGCAGTTGCAGCAGCCATTGCTTTTGCCGGGTCAGAAGTGGCCATGCTACCCAATGGAACTGGAGTGCACAATGACAACACCCCACTTGAAGTTGCTGCAGAGGAACCCGGTTGCTGTTGGGGTTGTTCAGGCCGGCGCCTTTGAAGATAATAGGCATTGGTAGCTGAGGAAGTGGAAATCGTACTTGGTGAATGTGCAGCTTGTGGATGCATATATGCATTATTGAAAAATAAGGTAGCTTGCTGCAAGGAATGTTTTTGTTGTTGCTGCTGCTGTTGCATTTGAGGCTTATTAGCAGTGTTCGGTGCAGAATTCATTTGAGGGTTACCGAGAATTGAGGGAACATTTCTTACCCCTACGGGTGATGACTTCCTGCTTGGCACTGATGGGGAGGAGCTCTTGGCCTGCTGAGATGATATTAAACTTGAAGCTTGGCCAGGTTTGTTCCCTGCAGAAGTCGAGGTTGTGGTCCTTGGACTTCCGCCAGTGCTCTTTGAAATCGAAGAGGTCGTGGGAGAACCAACGACGACAGGTGGAGATGGGGATTGGGCACTACTTGGTGGAGGTTGAATTTGCGATGGTGTTGACTTGGGGTTTCCCCCAAATGATATTTGGGTCTGACTTTGTTGCGGTCTACCCTGCTGTTGAGGGAGATTCTTGACGGTCGATGTGGTTGAAGGTAGAGTTGTGGATGGAACTTGGGATGTAATTGTCCTCACAGAATTCTTCCACTGAGAAGACTGTGAAGGGCTGCTGCTGTTGCTGCTTTGGACTAGGTTTTGGGGAAAAGCGGAGAGTGCATTAGGAAACTTGGCAGCCATTGAGGATGATGCTGGAGAGTGATCAGTATAAGCTGCCCCGTTACTTGTTGCGGGAGTCTTAGATCGAGCAGCTGCAGCCGCTGCTGCAACAGCAAATTGCTGCTGCTTTTGAAATTGCATCATCTGTTGCTGCTGCTGCTGCTGCTGCTGCTGTGGCTGTGAGTTGGGAGGACCAACAGTGGCGATTGCACCCGGTAAAACAGAACGAGAACCACGTGCATTTTCAGGAGTAAGGTTAAGGCTTCGGGCTGAGCCATCGATGACTGTATTACCTGAAATTGCAGACACGGAGGAATCAGTAAAATCTGTTCTGGAGAAAGCAATGGACTGCCCAACATTTGACGGTGCCTTTGCTGCCACTGATTTCCTATCTTCTTCTGCATAAGAAGAGTCACCACCCCCTGACTTGCTGTCTTCGGGTATCCGGAAATTCTTCTTGTGTTGTGTTGCTTGGGCAACAGCCGCAGCTGCCATTATATGATAACTGTGCCTAGCAGCCTCCGGAAAGCTTTGAAGAATAGCATGATTTTGTGCTGCAGACGAGATGTCAAGGCCAGGAGCAGCTGCAGCAGTATTGTTGATGGAAGCAAAAGACATGGCAAATGTCTGAGGTGTTAATTGATCAAGTCCAGCCTTCAAACCTTGCTGTTGTGGTTGTTGCTGCTTCTTTTCAGAATTAGCACTACCACCACTTGCACCACTTAAGACAGTAGGAGGGGTCATCAAGAAGTTTGGTGGAGGAATTGGCAAAGCAAAATTCTGGCCATAAACATTCATATTGGGTCGGGGTACCCGACTATCTGCAGTCGAAGGACTATCCTCACCACCCACTTCACTTTCAAGCCGTGTTTGACGTGGCTGAGCAATGTGATGGTTCTGCTGCTGCTGAGTGGAGGATGACTGTGATTTCGAGGCGGGGAAGGTGGGCAAATTCGTTGTTGCACCATTAATTGCACTTCCATGAGGCCTTTGCTGCTGAGGTTGTAAATGCTTCTGGGATGAAGAGGAACTACCAGAAATGCTCGAGTTCTGATGACTCGGTTGGTTTTGCTGTTGCTGTTGCTGTTGCTGTGGTTGTGCTTGCTGCTGCTGCTGAAGTTGTGAAGCATGAAGCATCTGGGAAGAATAGAAAGGACCATTGAAAAAAGGCACAGCCTGAGCATGGGTTCCTCTATAAGTCGGCGGGGCACCAACATGAGCAGGAATAGGAAACGGGAATCCATTGTTTTGCAAAATGGCCAAGTACTGAGTCTCATTTGGCGGCATATTTGGATAGTTGAATGTCATTGCAGTAGCTGCTGCTCCCGTTGCAGCAGAACTAACCGATCCAGAGGCCACACCTGATGAAGCTAAACTACCCACATTTGGCAGAGGCTTCGCAGATCCTGGCCGGGCCGATGCAGCTGCAGCAGCCGCAGCTGCTGCTGCTTGTTGCTGATTCAATGGGAAAATAAAAGCCGGCCCCTGCTGAAATTTTGCAAACAAAATGTAACCATTTCAATCGGAAAACACAGAGAGAGAGAGAGAGAGAGAGAGAGAGAGAGAGAGAGCACTTACCAGGATATTACTAGGCGTTCCCGTAGGCAATGCTTGCTGAACCAGAAGTTGCTTTCTCTGCACTGCATCAGCAATGTTGCCAGCAGTAGGGGCTTTATCTTTTCCAGTATGACCTGGACCTGGATAAATGGTGAGACCTTGACCCTTATCCTGCACAGAACTCACATTTCGTCCGGGAAGCTCAGCAGGTGCCATAACATTGAGATTACAGGTCTTGGCACCATACAGGGGTGCTGTACCGGCAGCTGCAGGCCAGAATGGATTCATTCTAGTAAACTGCTGGTGGTAGGAAATATTCCGGGCAATGTAGCAATGTGTGGAGCACCGTTTCAGCCGAGGCTGTGAGAAAAGCAAATGCGGCGGCTGCAAAAGTGCCTCAGCAGATCAGCATTGGAAAAATCAGATAAAAGAAACCCCCAAAGAGAAAGACCATGGGGAAATATATTGCTAATCACCTGAATTGGTGCAGAAGACACAGCACCTCCATCCATTGAAACAACTCCTTGTAAAGGTGCCATATATCTGCTAAAATCAAATTCAGAGAACCATCATCAAAATTAAACCAAAACAAAACAAAATCCAAGCGTACCCCAATGGAGGAAGACCACCAGGCCAACCAGCGACTGACATCGACAGCGGCGCAGAGCCCGATTGAGCTACAAAACCCAAAATTTAGGGGGAAAGTAAGAAAACCCCTTTCAGCCAAAGTCGGAATATCTCAAAAATCATAAAAATTACTAACCGAACTTTTCTGGGTTGGGTTCAGGCAACTTTGTTTTCTGAAGAGTTTGGTGAGATTTGGAGTTGGAAGAGACAGTAGGCGGAGCAGGAGCAGGAGAAGGAGCAGAAGCCAACAAGTGTTCTTTATCAGGTTTTTCCAAATCCAGCTGCAAATCAATGCCTTTAACAAGTGGCGGTGATGATAATTTTTTCTCATTTTCTTCCGGAAAAGCAGCGACATTTAATTTGAGCCTTTTTTCTTCTGGTTCTACTGAATCAGTTTTTCCAATCTTGGTGGTTTTTTCTTCCTCCTTGCTAGTCGGTCTCAGTTCCTGCACATGAACCCATTTCGGTAATAACATCAACATTTTGACTCTGTCTACTACTCTGAGAGAGAGAGAGAGAGAGAGAGAGATGGTCCCAGCACTCACAGTGTCAACATCAGAGACCATTGGTTTCGGATCGGATGGTACAAAATCAATTTCCACATCTCTTTCTGGCGATGATTTCGACGGTGGTGGTGGTGCCTGCCAAAAAAATATCATTTCCACCATAAATAATCCAAGATCAACTCACAAAAATCATTAAAAAATGAAAACTAAAAAAAAAAAAAGCTTCTTCAAATCCACACCATTAGATCTATCTGAAACTTCTCCTCCCGATAACTCTCATTCTCGGTCACCGTAGATTTCCTGCAAAAAAAAATATAATAATCGAATTAAAAAATTAAGAGAGATCGTAAAATCAAAAGCAACCCAAAAATAAAATTAAGAAAAAGAATTCATTGGTGCTCACGCTTTTGTAGCTGTCGAGTCCACAAGATGATGATGATGAACACCATCATCAGCTGATCTGACGGATGGAGACTCTTTCTTCAGAGAAGATGATGTTTCTTCTTTATTAGCAACAACCTCTTTGCTCTCTGATTCTACAATCGAAGAAATCTTCGAATCAGGGACGATGACACTGATGTTAATATTGTTCTCACCCTTCGATGTTGTTGTCGTCGCCGTCGTCTCCGGCGTTGGATTCTCCGGAATCCGCAGAACTCCACTGCCATTTTCGACGGCAGATCCTGGGTTCTTCTCTACCTTCGGCGAAGGGTCCTCGAATTTCGTCGCCTCTTGTTCAATCTCAATCTTCGGCATGGAGAAGGAAACTGATGCAGCGTTGTTTTTAACGTTGGGAATCGGAGGATTCGGACTCGGAGTCTCATCCTCGTATTTCACCGGTCTCGGTCTCTTCCTCTTCGGAGCTACAAACAGATAGAATCGGAGATCAGATGGAGGAGAATAGGAGGAAATGGGAGAAATTTAGAACCTGGGGACTTGAATTACTAACCAACTACAGTAGCAGAAGAGCTAGAATTCTGAGAAATTAAGAGGGGTGGTTGAGGATTTGCAGAGGGAGAGTTAGAGATCGGAGACGAGACTCGAGATTTCGCATCGCTGTTGTTCGATTTGTTTGTGTTTGTTGTCGCCTCTCTTGATTCAAACTTCGGCGAATCGTTTACTTCTTGCTTTGAAGGAACCTGGGATTGCCTCATCAGTCCATACAAAACCTCGGCGACTTCAATCTCAATCTCTTCCTGAATTGAAGACGATGATTTTGTAGACGACGATTTCGGTGGTCTATGTTGTTTTGGTCCATTAGGCTTCTAAAAACAAAGAAAAAACATTAATTTCAACACAAAACCCAACAAGAAGAAGAAAAGTATAGAGCGAGAAAACACGCACCATCTTCTTCCTTATCGAAGCATTGGAAGAAGAAGGCGACATGGGAGCCGGAGAAGCAGCAGCGGCTGCAAGACTCGACCGTACCGGCGATGTCGATGCTTGCCGATGATTCTGCTCGCTACTAACTCCACCACCAGCGCCACCACTGGTACCAGAAATCCAGCATTCGTGTGACCGTTTCGTCGAAGCTGAGAAATCAAAAACTTAAGAAAATCGGATCTCTAAGAGAATTAATTGTAAGACCCAGAAAAACATAAAAACCAGTGGTGAGCTGAACCGTCATTCGTCGTCAACCTGAGCGAGCTTTTCTCGGTACCGAAACACCGATCATCTCATCGGCGCCTTTCAAGACCGGGGCTCGAAAAACCTTATTCGCAGTGACCGACGTGGCCGCCGCCGTAGTACTTGTCGTCGAAGGAGGAGGAAAGCTCTTCCTAAACTGATGCTGATTCGAAATAGAAGACGACATGGAAGAAGGTGGATTCGGAGGAAGCATCCTAATCGCTCCTCCACCACCACCATCATCGTCATCTTCTTCCTCGTCATCGTTCACGCTCTCTTCTGTACTGTCATCTCCGCCGTCTTCTCTATTATTATGCAT
The DNA here is from genome assembly GCA_033439265.1 of Dillenia suffruticosa. Lineage (NCBI taxonomy): Eukaryota > Viridiplantae > Streptophyta > Magnoliopsida > Dilleniales > Dilleniaceae > Dillenia > Dillenia suffruticosa. The sequence goes on from JAVTVX010000001.1 coordinate 18,990,141, forward strand.
CAATCTTTCTCCCCGCCGTCGCTTGCTTCGACTCAAGGACGACGACCTCTCTCGATCTCGATCCCGATCCTGATCTCGATCCTTCTTCACTCCTCGATCTCGCAACCGGGTCGGCTCCAATAACTCTAAAGGTCCATCTTCTTCTGCAGATCGAAAAACAGAGTAAAAACAGAACAGTGAAAATATAATTGGAAAAATCAAAAGAAGAGAAATCAGAGAGAGAGAGAGAGAGATCTGTGGGATTTTGGAGAACAACCTGGTGAGTCTCGAAGACTACTCGTTCTGTGTCTTCTCCTTGCTAATCCGTTTGAAGTTGTTGTCGACGCTGTCATGTTAACTCTTCTTGCTTCTCTGTTTCTATCCATCGTTTGCTGAAGACCACTTTTCTCATAAACTCAGAAAATTGATTTCATTTCTCTCAAAAGACATGAATTGTGAAGTGGGTCTATCCTATTAGAGCCCAATTTCTTCGAAATTTCGAGTCTTGACGAGATTCAGACTCTGTTCTGCGCACTGAGATCTTATAGAAAAGCGATGAAAGTGTGGATTTGTGTTTATCAGAATTTTCGAAGATCGCCTCTTTCACTTATCTTCCTTCTTCTTTCTCCTCTCTTTCCACTCTCTCTCTCTCTCTCTCTCTCTCCCTCCCTCTCCCTCTCCCTCTCCCCTTCTCTGCTTTTATGTTCTCTCTTTTGTGCTCTCAATCTCATCCTTTCGGCATTTCACACCTCCCCAGCGAAACGAAAACCACTCCAAAGCCTGCCCTCAAAAGCTACCCCGGTTCACAGCCGTTGATTCCCTCCCCAATCCAACCGTTCTCCTTTCCATAAACTGACATGGCAGAAATTCATCCGTCAGATCTTGGAAACATCTCATCCCCTTGTGACAGCCACCAGCCACGTGTCATCCCATTTTCTCTCTCCTCTCTCACAAGCCTAAAACTTCTCACACTACCACTTGCTACCGATCCGATATTATATTCCAACAAACACAATTCACAATAAATTAATACACGCAACACACACACACACACACACACACAATCTCTCTCTCTCTCTCTCTCTCTCTCTCTCTCTCTGCACTTTTCCCGTAACAGATGCTTTTTACGGGCTATAGCCGGTGAAGGTCGACCTTAGTAAAAGTAAAGCGAAAACTATGACGAGAGGGAGAGAGAGAGAATCTATAGAAAATATCGTCCGCTTTTACTAGCCGGTCAATTTTTCCATAATTATTAATTTTCATTTTCCACGTTTTTTCTTTAATTAATTACTATGAGTAATTGTGTAATTACCACATTAGCTTTTGTTGCTTGTTAGGGGTCCCATGGAGGGCCGCATAGGATTTCCACCGTTGGATTGGACACTGACGTGGCAGATTCAAACTGATCAGATTCCCATGCGAGCAAGCAATAGCAAATCCGAGCTGGCACACCAGGACTTCGTGTGTTTGTGTTGTGAAGAGCGCCATAATCTGGACCGTTCCATTTGAGGTTTGATCGGAGGGTAAAGAGAGAATAGAGAAAACGGGAGTCACAGTCACGGAACTTCCGAGAAACGTAGGGCCCACATCTAGCAGCCCGATCTTGAAATAATTCCCCCCTTCCCCCCCACCCCTCTCTTTCTATCTATTGTCACGTTCGTAGGTGTGGCCAACACTGATGACGTGTTCCGGGTCCCACTCTCTGTGGTCAAATTTTACCGCTCATCTTGTAAAATAAATTACTTAAATAAAAAAGGCAACAAATAAAATAATTATAAGATATGATATAATATGATATAATATAATATAATATAAGCGAAACAAATCAACTTTTTCTATAACTGCTTGTGACGCTTAATTTAGATCATAAAATCTATTTTTTCCTTTCAATTATTTGGGATTTTTGAAGAACTACCGATCATATTCTTGAACTTGATATTGATACAAGGGTCATTTATGAAATTTTCTTTGGGAATTATTTTTCCTAAATGGTTCTTGAATATCTTTATTTGGTCATTGAGCAACATGAATCATATAGAAATTCTAAATATCTATAAAGTTAGGATAATAATAATAAATCATCACAATAGATCTGATTTTAATTATCAGTTAATTTTAATATATTTTATAAAATTTCATATAATTTGCTCTGATTCCAAACCCTAATTAATCATAAAAGAATAGTAAGTCGAGAAGGGGCAACAAATAAACAGCGGATGTGAAATTGGGAAAATCTTTTTGGGATTTTTATATTTATTTTTTGATTTGATGTTAATAATGGTGTTAATTACATTGATATAATTGATTTAATAGAATATAGTGTTATATCTCTTAATTAAATTTTTATTTTTGATTTCTAATTTAAATATGAAAAAAATTATATTGGGAGAATATATGAACGGATCAACGTAAATATTTTAGATTTTCGGACCACAGAATAAAAAAATAATAATAATGATTTAATCGAAGCAGCGATTTTTTTTTTGGGGGGGGGAGGGGGGAAGGTTTGCTCATCACGCGCTGGGGCGAAGTTCGGAGATTCACATGTAGATTGTACTGCACACACACACAAAAGGTGCTTCTCCATCCTCAAAATGACAACGTGGCCGTGTCGATTTCATGACGTGGCGTCATTATGGCAAGACACGTAGGCTGGCTCCTTTTACTTATTCCTCGCCTTGGATCTTAGTCATTGGCTGCCGTTCCACTTTCTCACGTCACTCTCTCCCTCTCCCTCCTTCTCTCTCTCTCGCCTGGGTAAATATCTTTTACTTTTAGGCTAAGAAAGGAGGAGAGGATACTCTTACGCAGACGTTTCATTCATGACCATGAAAGCCACTTACTACTAGCCACGTCGATAAGACAGACGGCTTGGGCCCTACTTTTTTTTTTTTTTTGTTAAATAGTTTTTTTTAACCTAGTGAACCGAAAAAATTGTTAAACTGATTCGTCCTATCCGAGAAACTCAAGAGACTCGATTAAATTATATACAACCCCCTTTATACAATAATTATTAATATATGACTTCGAATCTTCCTATCCAGATACTTTTGGGAATAGATGTTAATTAATTACCCGAAAAAATGATTTTATAATATACTTAAAATATTTTATAATTTATAGTGTTCAAATATTTCCCTGATATTTAATATTTAAATTTTTATAAATACGTATATTTTCATAATTATATCACCATTATATAAAATGAAAACAATATTTTTTAAAAAAGATTTTATTATTACGATGGTTACCTCAAAACTGTTCCAAAATCGTTTAAAATGAATTAGTCAGATTTTGAATTCCAATGGTATAAAAAGAAATAGTAAACAAATAGAATTAATAAGTGAATAATAATGATTTAGTTATTTATTCCTTGAACAAATAGATTTTAATTTTAAAAATAAGTTTTAAAACTATACTTAAAATCAATTGATTTAATTAATTAAACGAATTATTTTATAAATAAATTTAAAAATTATATTTATAACCAGTATTGTTTACTTTAACTGATGAACTTTGTTCGTGCTTGTTTACAAACATTTATATCATGTTACAAATTCTTACCATATTCGATTTCATGATCTATGAATTTAGATATGAAAGAGATGTTTTGAGAGTAATTTAATTCAATTATAACAACAAATTTCTTGCTGATATGTAATTTTTATAGACAAAATTAAGCAACTTTGATGGTCCGTGAGTTTTCAGAACACAGCCGCGTACCCAATCAAAACCCATATATTAAGAAAACAGTAGGGATAGGTATTTTATGAGGCCGTGGTCCACGTCAGACTAGTGGGACCCACTAAGAATTGTTGACCCACTATTATGGATACCCTTTCTCCACGCTTTCGTCGCTTTGTTGAATTTTCTCTCTTTTTTATTTAATTCCTAAAATTCCTTCTCTCTATTTCGAAAATCCCCCGCCCCCAAGAAAAAAGGATTGCCACGTCGACACCCACTTGACTGCCTACGTGGCTGTCTCGATGGCCGTCAACACCACCGTCCCAATCAATTAATTAATTAACCCCAAGATGAAACCGACGCAGTGCCACGTCATTAGGTTTTTGGATTATTAAAATTATCTAATTCGAATTAAACGGCTTATTTATTTCAAAATATACCATATATCAATTGGGTGTGTGTGGAAATTCAAAAACGAAAAAACTTCGAATATTCTTTTATACCAGAGTTCTTAAATTATTTTTTATATAATCTTTGAATATTTAATTATCAATTAAATTCGATTCCAATCAAACTAAATCCTTAATTATAAAACTTTTTTTATATAATTTTTTATGATATTTTATTTAAACGATACTAATATCTGATCAACTAATAATTGAAAAAGGAAGGATTTACCAAAGACAATCTTATAATTTCCAAATAATTTATCGTTAATTATGGATTAGTATTAATAATACGTCTTAAACGTACACATGTGCCCTTCGCATAATGACATGGTAAGGAAATTACCAAGAATTGTCATTATTGTGAAAAATAAATTATGCCATCTTCTTTCCCATAATAAATAATATATTTCTTTTTTTTTTTTTTTAATTATGTACATTGTGTAGATACTGGTAGCAAGCAAAGCAAGTGGACCCCATAAAAGTATGCAGGTCCACGTGGGTTCCCTAATTTTCACATTCAGGGCTATCGAAATTATCCCCAACTTTTAATATTATCATTCAAGAAAAAGAACTATTTAAAAATAATTTATTTTTTCTTTGAAAAAAAAAAAAAGTATTGAAAGAAAGTCCACGAGGGTAGACAAAGGTTGTAATATTAGCCGAGCCAGTGACTTTTAGGCCACTTTGCTCTTGTCTTTATTTAAGAAAGTAATAAAAAGTTTGGCTCCAAACCCACATCCTCTCTCTCTCTCTCTCTCTCTCTCTCTCTCTCTCTCTCTCTCGTGATATTGTCAATGCAACTTGGAACTTTTTGAGCCCTACAAAGAGAGCCCCATCGATGCTTTCACTCACGATTTCATCAAAACTAATAATTTATAGCTAATCCCATATTATAAAATATGGTGATTATCCAAATAAATCATAAGCTAACTATATATTTTTTAAGTTATGAATACTATTATGCAATTTTCTTATATTGTAATAAAAATATAATAATAAATTTTAATAAAATATTTTACGATCAGAAATAACCAGTATCGATATAATTGCTCTCACATTTATTTTATTAAGTAAAATCCCATATTATAACTTTTGTGTCTAAAGATAAATCGATCAAACATGTACAATAATTTCTATATTATTTAATGAAAATGAAGGTATACAAATCTTGGCGATTAAGTTTAAGAAAAGTTTAATATGGACCGTTCAGAAAATTACATTAAGCTATTATACATTGGTCTTATTTTATTCATAATATTATTTTATTTCCGATGTTGGTTTTGGAATTTGTATTATTTTGTCCTAACCTCACCATGATATAACATTTTATATGGTGAAAATGTTATAAAATTGGATATAATATTGCTTTTTTTAATGTGATAGTGGCACACCATAACCAATGGATAGATGATTTAATGAGATCGGATGTTAAATTTTTTAATTAAATTTTGAATTTAAAATTTAGAAATAAAATATATTATGTTAGAAAAATCGTCTTTAAATAACATCATGATATATTCGAATCGGATTAATTTGAATATAATTTGGATATCGATAGTGAAAACAAAAATGATAGCGGCACATGACAAGTTCTCTTATATGTTGTATGATAAGATTACGATTAAATATGAAGAGAGGGAAGAAGGATGATCGTAAGATATCTTAATTTAAGTCACTAGATCTAATCCAACATAAGGGACAAATAATCAACTTGATTTTGTAATTTTTTATTTTTATTTTTTTAATAAGATGGAATTTTTTTATTTGTGAAATGCTGAGGTGTGCAATTTTTAAGTTGCCACGTGGAGATGACCCATTCGTTTGGCCTTCAAGAAAGGGCAAGTTAGGGTGGGGGTGGGGTTGGGGGAGGGTGGGAAGGATTATCACTTTAAAATTTGGAGAGCCTGTAAGGGTCCCTTTCATGGGTTTGACAAGTGGGAGTGATGTTTATTTGTTTCATTTTTTCTTGGTCAAATAGGATATTAATCTTAATTTTTTTTTATTACGTAAAATTATGAAATCTGAATCTTAAGATTAGAGAAAAGAATTGTAATCGGGAATAAATACCAGCATTAATGAAATATAAGATTGAGTTGTCTCTTCGGAAGGGAAAGGCATCGAGGATCTCTTTGATATTTTAACATTCCCACCCTCACACTTCATCCCTATTTTCTAAAATAATAGGATTAAAATCTTTATTTTAAATTGAGATTTTAATGTATATAATTATATATATATATATATATATATATATATCTAACCATTTTAAATTAATTTTAAAATTAACGTTCGACAATGACTTTAAGCATCAGATGTGAAAAAAAAAATCACGTAAACTCATGCAACTGATCACCGTATCCATAATCCATTTAGAGAGAGAAAAGTGCATTAAAAGTATGAATATATGAATGGATTATTGCATCTTGCTCATTTATACGTTAAACTATGTTTTTCCAAATTAGAATGAGAAAGAAGATAAAGTTTTGAATTCTTTTTTTTTATTGATTAGTATTCGATAATCAATTTTATTCTTAAAAGTAAAATTCTTTAATGATATCTTTATTTTTCGTTCTCAATGATAAAATTTAAAATTTTAATTAAGAGAATTGAATATTTATATCACTAAATCAACGAAATATCGATAAAATTTTGAATTCTTTAACGATGGATTTGATTTGGTGAGAAAAGAAAAAAGGAATTGTGGCATTATTGCTTCTATACTAGGCCAAATAATTTTGACAAGTGAAAAGACCTAGGATTTTGATATTTTAGTCTGCCCAATTTTAATAAAGTAATCCGAATGGCAAATCTTGAAAGATTACTAAAATAATTAAAAAAAACCATTTAAATGGAATCTGAGATGATGTTTGGGCCATGGATCCAACTCAAGGCCTATAACAACCATTCAAAGCCTCCATTTAAAAAAAAAAAGAAAAATTATTCTTTGGGTAATAAAGGTCTTGTGATTGTTTACAAAGTAGTTCAAATGCAATGATTTTGATCTAGCTATGGTGAAAGCCCCTCTTATTAGAAGTAATACACAAAGATCTGTATGAGCAACATCTACGATTTGAAATAAAATCTAAATCTCATTCTCATAAATACTAAAATAAATCTGATTTTTATCGATTTGAGTTATAATTATAAGATTGTGTCAAGTGGGTATCCTTTAAAAATGTTAGAAATTTAAAAATTAATCTAAATTATTTTGTTTTATATTTCGGTTTAACTTTATTGATATTCAAATGTGGAGATCCAAACCCTCATTTCCATGAATAATGACATGGACAAGGGTGTTTGATGATAATTAGTGATATAACAACAACTATAAATGACAATTATCTTTAATTTGTTATCATATATCCTGACTCGAAATGAGAGAGAGAGAGAGAGAGAGAGAGAGCAATGCCCATGATTTTTATTATTTACATAATTGGAATGATCGGGAAGTAGTCTTTTTATGTATTGAATGAGGTCAAGCATACGAAGATGCTTATAAAATCACAACTTGGAATTTCTACCCGTTGACATGTTTGCTTAAAGAAAAAAAAAAAAAAATTGAAAAAAGAATGAATAAGAAATTAGACCCACAACCTGACTTGACCACAGAGTTAATTCAATAACAAAACTAAAATCAAAAGATGTATCTTAATGTAATGATTTTCCCTTTTCTTTTATATGTTTTTGTCCCTACACAAGGGATTAAGCCCATTAATTAAATTGTTGGAAAATCTTGAGGATTAAGAAAAAATATTGACATAGAATGGAAAACGTGAAAGAAATTAAAGCATTTAGAGCTAAAAATTAATAGAGGATTTATAAATAAAAAATGACTCATTCTATATTGTGCCCAATCACTTCAGTAAGAAGCATAGGAAGGAAAAAAGACAACCTTTGGAAGAAAAAACAAATGGTCCTCCTAGTCAATTCCTAAAAACTATGTATAGAGCAAGAATGAAGAAATAGTGAGATTACTATTGTTTTGGTTGGATGATAGTTGGGGGCAAGTAGATACACAAAGACTAGAGAAATCATTCACAACCATAGGCTGTTTTATGCGAACTCTAGCAGTCGAGGGTTAGAAACCGTCCAATCCATCACAATCCCCTCCATGTAGCTAACATATTACCATGCGATGGGGCAAGTTGAAAAGAAAAGGAAAAACACATTTGATCATGTGATCAAGGAGATCCAATCACAAACATTTTGACCCACAAAAGAAAGATATCTAAATTAGGTCCCACTTCCTCTCAATTTTGTCTTCCTTGTTAGGCCAATTGGGGGGGGGGGGGGGAGAGAGAGAGAGAGAGAGAGAGAGATGTATTATTCTAATTATGAAGTGGGGTTGGACTCTTTTTGTTGCAAGGTGAAAGGTCTTGTTTTTAATGCAAGTTCCCAATCAAGCAACAACAAAAACTTTATGTATCGGCGCTTTAAAAATTGCCAAAACCTTTTTTTTTTATTGTCAACAAGGACTAATGCGTTTTGGAGCTTAGCTCTATTCACACATATATATATATATATATATATAAATTATATTATACTTCTCGTGTATTAATATTTCCATAATTAAATGATTGAATTATGTATCATGGTCTACAATATGCTTATGAATATTCAAACTATTTAATTCCCAATTATTTTGGAAATTTATAAAAACCCTCTCTTATACTCTGGTTAAGACTAAGACTAAGACTAAGACTCAATTCAATTTCATTGGACATAATTTTTTTTTCAAATATATGCAATGTTAGTGACAAGATGTTATGCAGAAATTGGTCAAATTTTGATTATATTATTAAAAAATTTTGAATATGAGTCTGATACCATACTTATATATATATATATATATATATATAAGCAATCAATATTTGCTAATTATATTTAACCCGAATAAATCTAATTTGAGGGGACAAAACTCTTTTGATGTATATTTTTATTATCTATAAAATTTAAATTTAATATTTTATTTAAAGAGTATCGATATATAATTATTAAACTAATTAGACATTGATCCTTAAATTGAAAAGATATATGATCCAAAGGTTTTTTTTTGGTGGGGGGGGAGGGGGAGGAGTATTTGAGTTACACGTATGAAATGAACCAATTTTGTGAGGATAACAAGTAGACAACAAATGAAAGAGGGGATGAGAAAGACCAATCAAACATAAAAAACATCAAGTCTTTGTTATTTCCTCCCTACAACTTTGCCATGTGGCCCGCCCATAATGGGCTCTCATGTGCAATTCTCAAGGGCCTAGCCTGCGAATGGTGGACTTTGTAATGGGCTCTAGGTTCCATTTTTAGTGGGGCAAAAAAATTAGAATTTCCCTTAGGATCTTTCCAAATTAGTATTCATTAATGGTCATTGCCTCTCAATACCCTAAGATTAATTACCATATGATGGAGCACTCCATGACCCTAAATGGCCCTAAAGTGTCGCATTTTACTATATATTACTCCATGTATGTGTCTTTTTTTGCCTACAAGGGTACTGTGTAATGGAACAAGATGCATGAAACAGTGCAAGGAATTAGTGGCATTCTTGATTTAGAGTAGAACTTTGACCTTAGGGAGAGTACGAGTGGTAGGGGGCATGCTTAAGCCATTGCCACATTTGATTGGGCACAACTCTCCTTCATGGGGTTATTTTCAGTTGCAAGGTCGCTTAGTGTCATGAAGCAGGGGAAGATAAGTTTTTTTGTTTCTTTTTTTTTTTAATTTTTTTTATCAAAAAAGATAAGTAAATATATGTCCACATATATTACTATTATTTTATTCAATTTTCATATAAAATCAAATCAACTACCCTTTAATCGAACTAAACTCAATTTGAGAAGAATTTGCCCAAACCCTATTTTATTAAACCTTTACTATTTAACTCGACCTTTTGTCACTGCTCAAGCTTCTTCCTTTACCCTTTGCTTCTTTCTTCATCTATAAATTTGATGAGTTTTGTTTTGTTTTTTTTTTTTTTTTTTGTTGGCACCTATTCGTGAAATTCAAAATCATATTTTAACTAATTCGGTTCAAATGTTTACGGAACCCTATTTAAGATAAAGTACTCCCAACGTAATTTTTTTATTCTCAAATTTCAAATCTAAGATTTGATTAAAAAATCTAATCAACACCCTTATTTTATTAGGTTAATTGTCTGTTTGAATCATGGATGAGTTAACAAGGTTCGGACCTCTCTTTCAACTTGCAGCGAAACACTTTGAGCTTGGATCCCAATGTGGCCCAACTTAGACATTCACCTTTTTTTTTTTTTGGTCAAAAGACATTTCACTCTATCATCTCCTTCCTTCAGTAAAGTTTGAATACTAATCACCCTTAAATTTTGCGTTCAAAGTTGTACCTTTCATTCCTCCTCTTTTGATTATTTTGCTAAGCTAGGCAAACAAGAAACCAAAAGGGACCAAATAATCCAAAATTGTCTGCCGCCCATGAGGTTCCCTTGGTGTGAACGTGAAGGCATGGAAAAAGGTGTGGGCCTAAAATCATCTTTCCTCAAATCAAAGGCACATTCTTAGAACTTTCAAGCTGGGAATTCTTTTACATAAACACCCTTTTTCAGAGATTTACCTTGGAATTCAGATATTGCAGATGATAAGTCATCGTGGGCCTCTGGTTTAGGGAGGAGAAGTCTAACTTGTACATATTTATATGGGTAACTGCGTGGTCTCTTTTGCTTTCTTTGTGAATGCTAGAAGACAATGTCAGGTTGTGTGCTCCACATAGTTTAACCTTATCTTCTTATCCTAAGTATTAAGGATGAAAATATAAACCTAAATTTTGTGTGGTGAAGACGTCGGCGGTTTTGGAATTCCAAATTCAAGGTTGGGAAATCAATTCTAAAGTTTGTACAGTGAACTTGGACTCTTTAATTTCCTTTTTTTTATTTTCCTTTTAAAGAAAAAAAAATAGCAATTGCAAATTCCTCATGTTGAGGTCATTGCTCCAAGTTTGATTGTCAAAAACAATTTTTGGCAACATTTCAAAAGTGTGAGGCTGAAAATAATTGTTTTCTTGAATCAAAATAGTTTTCAAAATCATTAGCGATCTTGAACTTCCCCTAAAAAAATATATAAACCAATGATATTTAAACAAACGTATGTAATATGACTCAGTTGCGGATATTGAATTTAAGTTTTGCGTATTGAGAAAATAAACATGAAGAAATTTTTGTCTCTTGAAAGTTTAATTCAAATTGAATTTGATTTAATTAAATTCAACTGATAATTGAATTATGATAATTTATCGATAAAAAAAAATTTCGGCACGTAAACTACTTCTATTTTAGTTATCATTGATGATTTCATGTTGATTTCTATTTTATTCAAAAGCACCCATCCTTAACTTTTTTTTTTTGTCAAAATCGGAAAATTCTAACTCATACGACATTTTAAGATACAAACGTCAAAACAAAAAATCATATTTTTAGAGAAGCTAATCATTGTTCACACAACTCTGAGTTATGTTTCACCCTCTTATAGGCTTTGTCGTGTTAGAAAATATATATTATTTATGAAAATTAAATTAATTATTAAAAATATTATATATTATAATAAATTAATAATTGATTTGATTTTGATAATTATTTTTATATTTATATTGATGAATTTTTTAGATAAAATTCAAATTATTGTAATATTTTATTAAAATAATATATTATTTGAGTTTTATATTATTATTATTGATTTCTATGTGCATGATGTGCCCAGATTCCGTGGGGTATGGTTTCTCATCCTTTGAGTTGTTCGCTTGTTTTTTTGTTCCGGTCCCTTTCCACCACGTTACAATTAATTTCCATCATGGTTATAAAGGGAGTTTTGTACCGATTTAACTTAAAAATTAAAAAAAAATTTAAAATAATTTAAACGAAAAAATATTTTCGTTTATGATCTGCATATATTGCGAGTTGAAAACGTGACACGCTGTATCGCGTCTTTAATCCGCGATATAGTCCCAGAGAGAGAAAGAGGAGTCTGCGGGGGGAGGGAGAGAGAGAGAAGGGAGGAGCGCGGCGGGGGGGGGGGGTAGGGGGTGGAGCGGGGAGGGAGAGAGAGAAAGAGGGAAGGAGCGCGGCAGGCGGAGGGGGAAAGGAGAGAGAGGGGAAGAGCGCAGCGGGGGGAGGGAGAGAGAGAAAGAGGGGAGGAGCGGGGGGAGGGGGAACGAGAGAGAGATAGAGGAGGAGCATTGCACAGCGGCGGAGGGAGGGTGGTAGGGGCGGAGGGAAAGAGAGAAAGAGGGGAGGAGCGGGGGAGGGGGAGGGGGAGGGAGGGAGAGAGAGACAGAGGAGTGCGGCGGCGCCGCGCTCTTCCCCTCTTTCTCTCTTTCCCTCTCCCGGCAGACCTCCCGCTGCCCTCTATCTCCCTCCCTCCCCCCATGGCCCTCTCTCTCTGTCTCTCTCTTTCCTGGCGGCTCAGGAGAGAGAGAGAGAGAATGGGGGAGGGAGGGAGAGAGAGTGGGCCACGGGTGGCAGGGTGAAGGGATGGAGAGAGCCGCAAGAGGAGGAAGAGGGAGCGAAGTAGAGCCGCAGGCGGGCGGGCGAGGGAGGGAGAGAGTATTGTCGCGGGCTGCGGAGGAAGCTGCCGCAGGGCGTCATGGGTGACGACTTGTCGCGTTTTGACAAGGATAAAAGATGCAAGCGACGAAAAGGGAAGGGGGGCAGATGCCCCAATAAAATTCATAAAAGGGATTTAAAAATTTTCTTTATGTATGACTCATGATAATGATATATTTTTAATAATCATTTAAAAAAAACTATTAAAAATTTTAAAAATACCATTAAAATTCATAAATTTGTTTAAAAAATTCCTAAATTGCTATTTTATATTTTCATAAAATTAAAATATCTACCTGATTATCCCTTGCCATGTTATATTTGACCCCTACTAAAATAATTTTTACAAACGTTCAGAAAACCTCACATATTCTCAACATTTCTATGGTACTAAATGATGGCCAAGAGTCTATTTGCTGATGTTTCCAAATGTCGGAAGAGTAAGTGCTTCCCTCATGTTCGTCGACGTTTATTTTTTCGTCATCTCACCCCTTTAACTATAGTTATAAAATGTCGGGAATGAGAAAAAATCCATGGGGAAAGATGTGATTTTTTGTTGTGTCTCCCACGACATTTGCTTTTTCTTAGCATTTCTTGGGCCATAATGAGATGCATTGTCTTTTACCACTATTAAATATGCGAAGGTATCACGAGACCTGATAAAGATAAAAAGGTTCTACACCAAAGTGAGGGTTACCCTATTTTTCATGTGTTCGGGAAGGCAAATGCTTGCGAGGACTTCTAGTCAAGATTGCCTCCTCGTCCCTTACCCATAATTTTTCCTTTGGATGGCATTACTTTATGCATGCTTATTGAGCATAATCCATCAAATTAGAGTTTCGTGTTTATGAATAAAAAAAAACCCACCAATATTTTTTCAATTTAACTTTTTTGTGGGGAAAAAAAGAAAAATCCAAGGGCACCTCTTGGGCGATATTTTTTTATTAAATAATTTTTCTTTCATTTTCTAAAGTAAAAAATAAAATCCAAAAAAATGAAAATTTTAATCTATATGCCAATCTCATGTTTACTAGTTTATATCACTTGGGGTTTTACCTATCATACCTTGAATTTACTTTTCATAGCATGTGAAAGGAAAAAGAAAATAATAATAATATTATTAATGTACTTAGTCATCATCTTGGCATATGATATTCTAGATAAAAATATTTTGAAATTAAAAAATAAATCCAAGCAAACCCACCACACAACCTAGGCGAGTGTAAATGCTCCTCGTGGCTCATTCATGGGTCCAAGGAAAGAAAATTTTCTAGTATTTAGAGTTGAATGTAATTCATATATTTAAATACTCGATTTTTCAAACTATCAAAAATAAAAAATTAGAGGATCATTGAAAATGTGAGGGGTGGTAGATTAGAGTTGTAGACAAGATATGGCATTGTGCCGTCATTAAATTTCACAAAGATCCCAAGGTTGAAGGTTGTATCTGTGTCTATGGTGGGATGTGGAAGAATTGAGCCATGTTTGTTGTCATATGATTACAGGTGTCGTAAGAGAAATGGACCTAAGTGACCTCCTTTCCTTAGTCAAGAGAAGCTATATTACTATAATGAAATTTGAACATCACAGGCATAATAAAAATTTTTCAAAGTCTAATCATGGAGATTCTCCCTCTTGTTTTCATCTTTGATGATAGTTGGAATAATATTTTAACTGTTCTGATTCCAACGTGTGTGAGATACTATTTAAAAGATAAATTTTTCAACATAATTCTTTTTTATTTTTAAATTTTAAATTCAAAATTTAATTAAGAAAATCTAATATTCTATTTTATTAGATCGACTATATTGCTTTAATTATTAAGAAAATTTCATTACGGTAATAGAGCCATCATTAGGGTTTAGTTTGTATTTCAGTTTGTTGCACACTTTTGTTTCATAGAGTTATTTTAATTTTGAAAAATAGTTTATTTAATTAATTTTTCTTTCTAATTTTTTAATTAAAATATTCTTTATCATAAGGATTTTTTTTTTTTTTAAGTTGCTTAGTATGTGTATAAATGATAAACTTTTAATATTTGTTAGTTGTTGTTGATGGCTTAAAAAGATGACTCGACCATTGACGTTGTTGCATATAATACTATAAATTATCAATTGTAAAAATAAAACTTGAATCATAATAATAATTTATAAGGAGAACTTTTATCATCATTTCATAAAACAGTTCAAGATTTTGATAAATTCTAATCATATTTTTATATGATTTTATTTAATTATATTTAAATTTAAAATTTAAAAATTTAAAATTTTAATATTATAATATATATATTTGTATTATATTGTATTTTTCCTAAAAAATAAATAAATTAAAAATTGTTGAAGAGGGGAAGGGGCACATAGAAAAGAAAGTCTAAACGTTAATGAGAAGTCTGAAAAAGGGGGAGCTGCCCGGTTCGTTTTCGACAGATTTTTTTTCACGCGGCCATCCTCCCGACCGGGCCCCCCACAAACCAGGAAGAGAGAGAGAGAGAGAGGGAGAGAGGGAGAGAGGGAGGCAGGGAGAGGGAGAGAAGAGAGATTGCACCAAAGATGGAGAGAGAGAGAGAGAGAGAGAGAGAGGAAGGAGCACATGTATTTTTCCACCAAAAACATGCACATGCATTTACCACATGGCATCATCTGAGCCTAGCCAAATAAATTAAAAGGAAATATTCAATCCTTTCAATTTCAGTTCACGGTTCACACACGAAGACAGGGAGATGGGCGACGGTTGACTATCTCAGCCGTCAAATACGAACGTCAGAATCACAGTCGTCGGTACCACACACGTGGAATAATCCTGGTGGCTCCCACTTCCCTCCTCTCTCTATAAATATGCAGAAAACAGATAAATCTTTCCATCTCTTTTCACTCCCTTCGTCTCTTCTTCTTCTTCAGACATTTGCCGTGAAACACCAACATTATATTTTGGGTGAAGTTCTGAACTTAAAACAAATAAAATCATCTTCTTGAGAAAATCAGAAGAAGCCATATAGCCATCATGCCGGCCGGAGGTTTTGCAGCGCCGACCAACGGCGTAGAGTTCGAAGCTAAAATCACTCCTATTGTCATCATTTCTTGCATTATGGCTGCCACTGGTGGTCTCATGTTCGGTTATGACGTCGGCGTTTCTGGTATCCCTTTCTCTCTCTCTCTCTCTCTATTCCTTTTCCCAAATTTTAGGGGAAAAAGAAAACAGTTCTTTCTTTATTTTTCCAAAAGGGTTGGAAAATTTCCATATAAGGGTATAGTAGAGAAAAGTTACAGATACACCTTTCTTTAGAAAATTTGTTTTAATTAAAACAACTAGTAAAAAGAACAATTCTTTTTAATGTTCATAAGATGATCAAGATTTTTGATCACGTGATCTTCCCCTCTCCCTGTTTAGTTCATGCCACAAGGGGCAGCAAGTAGTGTCTAGTTTATACAGAATGAGAAAATTCTAATAGAAAATGGTTTTTCTTGGTGGGTGTTAATTATGCTAATTAATTGTGATTACAGGGGGTGTGACCTCGATGGACCCATTTCTGAAAAAGTTCTTTCCGGTGGTATATCGAAAAACTAATGAAGAAGGAATCAATAGTAATTACTGCAAGTATGACAACCAAGGCCTCCAATTGTTCACCTCATCTCTGTATCTTGCTGGACTGACTGCAACATTTTTCGCATCCTATACAACGAGGAAGCTAGGCAGGAAGCTCACCATGTTAATTGCTGGCCTTTTCTTCTTAGCGGGTGTGGTATTTAATGCTGCAGCTCAAGACCTTGCCATGCTTATTATTGGCAGAATTTTACTTGGTTGTGGAGTTGGCTTCGCCAATCAGGTAAACTCCTTTTGCCTCTCTCTCTCTCTCTATTGTTATTGTTTTGCTTTCTTGCTTTATTTATTTGTCTATTCTGATATCCATCTACCACGGGACAATGATTGTTTTACAGTAGCTAGAAAAAATTCTGACCATCCAAAATAAAAACTTTTGAGAAATGATAGAAAGTTTTCATGTACATCGAGTAAACTTAATTACTATTTTTTTGGGTATATACGAGAAAATGATAGAAAATTTTTGAGAAATGTCTAGGTTCAATTTTTAGACCGTGTATATGGTGAAATGCATCCCTTGATAGCTGAGCCGGAGTCTACTTCCACCTTGCTTTATTGGAAAAATTATTTTCATTCATAGTTCTATTAGCAGCTTAATGGGTTTTCAAATTTATACAGTAGTTGCTAATTATTACTAGTATAGCATAAGGGTTGCAATAGTTGGATGGTGTAAAGTGCAAATATTTAAATTATGTTAGTTCAATCTCTCCCTTTTGGCATGTGAACTTTTGGTGATCTCATGCGGGCATTTATTCTAAGATGTATTTTTAGTGTCATTCTATAGGGAAATATTTAATGGTAGTAGTACCCCACTAGTAGGGACCAAATGCTTTTGTGACTACTTTCCAACCTCACAGCGTATTATTAGGAAAATACCCTGATATTTCTTCCAACCTAAAAAGTCTTAATCATCCACCATTTCCTCTCACCTTTTTTTTTATTGTCTTTGAGGTATTTTTGACTATTTTACATGTGACCATGATTTCTTTGGATTAGACCTTACCTTGGATGTATCCACAAAAGTCCACTAGATCCAAAGCATCATCCTTCTGGTGGCAATGCTAGTTCTCGTAACATCTTGAGTTTGGCTTTACTTTTCTAAACTGTGGGATTCTTTCTAGAAGGGCTTCACTTTATGGTAAATTTCATTTTACTTCTTTAAAACTTGGAGAATATCTTTCTAATTGATATAAATGACGGAGAAAATGAAGTATAAGGGCCAAAGGGTCGAGTATCTTCTTCTTGTAATAGTAACTTGCTTTAAAGGGTAATACTATGCTAAAAACACTTCTTGCTTAGTGGATTACCTTGTTTTAATCATTTAATACTAATAGATCTGAATAAATTATGTATCATGGGGCCAGAATTATGGGACCTTTTACCCTCTTCCTTAGGAATTATTTTCTTTTGAAAAGATGCCATTACCTTTTCTTTTTTCCTTTTTCAAAAGTGAAATTATATGCATTTTCTTCCAAATCACTCGTGTTTAATTTGGTGACTCTACCATTGCATGTCTAGTGCTCCTTACTTTACTCTTCTCTATGAATGTATCATTTGCATTTCCACTATATAGAACCAGCTATCATTGAATTTGAAAGCTGTTGCTAAAGGGCGGACCCCCTTTTATATACTTGACAAGGAAAAAAAAACAGAGAGAGAGAGAGAAGAAAAAGATAACCGTGCGAAACGTCTTCTGGATTACCTTGCTTGTGTTTGAAAATACTTAGCTCTCCATAACCAGTTCTAAGGTATATACATTTGTTCTGCACAGACTGACTACTGATCTTGAGGAATTAAAGCACAGATAAAATTCTCGTGGTAAACCTATGATGGACGAATATGGCCATATAACCTTTTTATCTTTTAAACTATGATGAGTGATAGAGTTTCATGGCATTTTTATAAGTTTCTTCATGCTTTGGAGTATGGAAATTTTATGCATCTGGTATACTGACATGAAATTCAACAGGCTGTTCCACTCTTTCTGTCAGAGATAGCACCTACAAGAATACGTGGTGGGCTGAACATACTGTTCCAGCTTAACGTGACAATTGGCATTCTTTTTGCCAACCTTGTCAACTACGGCACCAACAAGTAAGTTTATGTCTCTCTCTCTGCGCTTATGTTCTTTGTTTTGAAAATTCCAAATTCTGGCATCAATGCTTCATGAAATATCTTTATATATTAAAAGATAAGAAGGATCGGAAAATAAGGTGGGACACAGACCCTAATTCTGTGGAAAGTCGTGCTAGATGACATTAAGATCAGATTTTATGCCATATCTGTCCATCCTGCATATCTCATATGGTTGAATGTTGACATTGAGATTGGATTTTATGCCTACAAATCACAACTACTTTTTGTGTATGTCATCCATCTTGCAGAATTTGTATCCATATGCTGGTTGTTTGATGCGCCGATTAGTAAGGGTGCACTAGGAACTCCTAAACCTGGAGGGATCAGCCAAGCTGTTTCCCTGCAGAAAATAATAATAATAGGAAAGAAGCTTGTGAATTTTGGTAAAATCCCCTTTGCTTTCACCGGACAACGTGATTATAGAAATTAACTTTTAACCCTTAAATTTCAATCATTGTGGGCAACAAGCGAGAGCATGTGTACTCCCCCGAAGTTCTTTGGCCATTTCTTCTGTATGATATAAATTTTCTAAGACTGGCAATGTCACTGACCACAATCTATGATGCTATTAAAACTACAGAATTAAAGGGGGTTGGGGCTGGAGGCTATCACTGGGGTTGGCTGGGATTCCTGCAGTCCTGCTAACAGTGGGGGCCCTGCTTGTGGTGGACACACCAAACAGTCTCATTGAGCGTGGCCACCTCGAGAAAGGTAAATCAATTCTTCGCAAGATTCGCGGAACAGACAATGTTGAACCAGAGTTCTTGGAACTTGTCGAAGCTAGCCGTATTGCCAAAGAAGTGAAACATCCATTTAGGAATCTGTTGCAGAGAAGAAACAGGCCACAACTAGTTATTGCCGTGGCCCTGCAGGTCAGATATTTCTTGCAAATTCCTCATTTTCTTGTAATGTTGTCTGCTTTGTTTTCAAAACCCCCTTCATGTTTGCAGTCATAAAGCACTGGTGCTAATAAGCTTTTGTTCTTGAATGAAACAGATCTTCCAACAATTCACTGGCATAAATGCAATTATGTTCTATGCCCCAGTACTTTTTGATACATTGGGATTTGGAGGTGATGCGTCCCTCTATTCAGCTGTCATAACCGGAGCTGTTAATGTTCTTTCAACTTTAGTTTCCATCTATTCAGTAGACAAGGTTGGTCGCCGTCTGCTCCTGCTTGAAGCTGGTGTTCAGATGTTTTTCTCTCAAGTGATTATAGCCATCATACTTGGAATCAAAGTTAAGGACCATTCAGAGAACTTGGGGCATGGGTGGGCGGTACTAGTAGTAGTCATGGTGTGCACCTTCGTTTCTGCCTTTGCATGGTCTTGGGGACCCCTTGGATGGCTCATCCCGAGTGAGACCTTCCCGTTGGAGACAAGGTCAGCCGGGCAGAGTGTGACTGTTTGTGTCAACTTGCTCTTCACTTTTGTGATTGCACAGGCCTTCCTCTCTATGCTTTGCCACTTCAAATATGGCATTTTCTTGTTCTTCTCTGGTTGGGTTCTTATCATGTCATTCTTTGTGCTGTTTTTGCTTCCTGAGACTAAGAATGTACCCATTGAGGAAATGACTGAGAGGGTCTGGAAGAAGCATTGGTTCTGGAAGAGGTACATCGATGACGATGAGAAAGGAATTGAAGTTAATGGAGTTCAGAAAAATGGGCATGGTTATGGTAATGACCCTGCTTCTCGGTTGTAAAAATTCTATAGAAGTTTATAGTGATCTGATTCATCATAGTTAGAAAGAAGCAATAGCACACTTATTCCCTGGTGAAATGGATTCTCAATACTATACGAGGTTCATTTTGTCTATATAGAATGATTTTCTCAATATAGTAATGATTTGAATGGCTCGGCTCGGCTCGGCTCTCCTCTCTCTCTCTCTCTCTCTCTCTCTCTCTCTCTCTCTCCAATCAGAATTGTGCAGAAGCAGAAGATCCTAATTGCGTTTTGTCCCGACCAACTAATAGTTGTGATTGGATTGAGTTGGGCTGGTTGTAATGGGCCTGGGCTCACAGACGAGAAGGGCGCCGTAATGATAATGAGGCCCCTCAACATTTTTGTGGTTTATATGGATGAAGCCTTGGATATGACCTTGCAACTAATACTAAGAGCCATGTATCAGGATATACCTTGAATAGCCCACCCTGAAATTCCAAAGCAAATATGAAAAGGTACCACATAAATTTGAATTTGACATGGGCATTCTGAATTTTGATCGAAAAAGTATGACTATTGTAATATATTGCAGAAGTTCACATGGATCCTCGAGTCATGTTATATATATACATTGTTTGAAAATTTAATTAACAAAAAATTAATTTCGCATAGGCCGAATATCATCCCAAAAATTTTTACCATCTAAACAAGCAACTCGTGTATAAGCAAGTTGATTATGATGGGAGCAGGCATGGACGCCAAAATATCAGAAGCAAAACGTAGGTGAGACAGTAGCTTTCTTCTGTAGGGTTGTTGGACACGACAGGTAGATCTAAGACTTTCTGTTCCATTATTTGACCTAACTTCAAAGGCTTCTTAAAGACGGTACCAAACTGGTCTGGCCTTCTTACCACCAAACTTTACACCGGACACCGTATCAAACCTATGGCTTTTATCATATGGTTGAGCAGAGCTATCTTTGGGCGGTGAAACCAATTTTTACCGACAATTACTGTGCAACTTGCCCCTCTTAGCTCTAACTTTGTTTGCGTTTGTGCCCTTATGTGGAGAAGTCATACAACATTAATTTCATTTTAATACATTATTAACATCTGTTCAACCCTATTCTATGAGCATATGTGAAAGGGAGGAAACAAGTTCTATACATAATACAATTAGGGCAAATCAAATTCAAGGGCATGTTTTTTAATGTTACTCCATCTTTAGCTCTTTGAAAGCAATCTAATGATCCATTTTGTGTCTTCATCTGCTCAACAAGACAACCTCTGCAACATTCTTAACTTTCAAGTATTATTCCCAACTAGAGTGACTAAAATCCAGCTCTCCAACCTTAACAATAACCTGCATGATGTTGATGAGTTGACCCATTTCTAATAAGGACAATAAATACCCATCAACCTGAAAATTTTTATTAGCCAAAGGGGCCAATTATTCTCTGGGGCAATCATTTTCCGGGGCAATCATTTTCACAGGTGTGTACATATTCTCCGGAACTACTTGGAAAGTGTTGTGTAATATACTAATTAATATAATGTTAAAAGAAATTAAATGAGTCAAATATTAAATAGACAAAAATATCTGCAACAATTCATTTAAATACGTTTTAATTTTTTTTTCTATTTTATTTGAAAAGTATTTTAATTAATTATTCAAATTTAAAAAAATTATAATTTTTATCCATATAAACTATTAAAAAAGATTTAATTTATTTAATTTTGGTATCATTAATCAAAAGGGGATACAATCCTTATGACATGGGCATGATCCTATTTTATTTGATTGAACAATTCAAATTTTGGAATTAATGCAAGAAAAGGAAGACAAGAGGTCTCTAAATGGAATTTAAATCAAATCAAACAATAATATTGTTTCATATGCCATAATTGATTATTGAAATTTAATGCACACTTACTAAAAAAGGGCAAAAAATATATATATATTCCATATTTCCTAGATTTTGAATATTTTTTGAATATTTTATATTGATATCCCACATTTTCTTGCATATTTCACAAGAAAAAATTTACGTCAAAATCTTATAAAACTCCAATAAAAATTTAATTTCTGTATCAGAACTTTATGAATTACTTTTTTATATAATTATATATTAAATTTCAAATGGTACTCATTTTTAATAAAATATACATATCGTTTTTAGGAATATATCGTATCGCGTAATATATTTATCGAATGAAAAGGAACTACATTACAATCCCACCATCCCATTTTTGAGTTTCATAAATTAAACATTAAATGAACACTTTGTTTATTGAAGGTAGGATTAATAGAAGATAGTAGACCACCTCACACTTCATTGTATAAAATCTCTGCTGCAACAATAGAATTATTTCAAGTGCAGCTAGATATTTTTGTGACATAATTTGAAAGTATAATTCTTATTAAACTCAATTTATTTTTATTTATCTGTATTTTATATTATTTTATTCATAATATTTTAAATTAGAACAACTTTTTTTTTTTTTAAATTACATTAATAATTTTTTTTTATATTAAAATATCTCTTAAATGGGTGCCCAATTCCATGAAAAAGTACCCAAAACAATAGATAGCTTCTTTTCATTATTAACCTAACAACATCAAATCGAATCAGGTTCATGGTACAACCCTTGCCCTTATTATTAAAAAGTGGTATACAAAATAATTGTCTTTTTGGGGGGTGGGGGGATCGAAGCTCCCAAAAATATATTTAACAAAAAGGATCCTCATGTCCCACAATTTCATGGTACCACCTTTTGCAAAAAAATGAAAATTAAAAAAAAAAGAAAAGAAAAATAGAAACTATGCTGCCTGTGCCACAGGACTATATAATGTGACACAAATAGACAAACCCCCTCCTTGAATATCACAAAGAACTGCGCAAAGAATCAGAAATTGCGCGGCTGAAAGAAGACTCCGCGAGAGAGAGAGAGAGAGAGAGGGTAGAGAGATGGGTTTGTCAAGTTTTGCTATGGCCTCTGTTTTTCTTGCTCTGTTTTTGCAGGTTCTTCCTGGTTGTTATGGAGCCGTATACAAGGTTGGAGACAACGTTGGTTGGACTACAATGGGAAATCCTGATTACAAACAATGGGCTTCCTCCAAAACCTTTCATGTTGGTGACATTATTTGTAAGTTGTTCTTTACTTCTCTCAGCATTTTTTAATGTCTTTTTTTCTTTGATTTTGTGTTTTCTTTCTCCTATGAACCAGTTGATTCCGGTCTTTTTGAGTTCGTACTTTTCTGGGTTTTTATGGGCATTGTCTATTTTTAGTCTCTCTCAAAGATTTCATGAGTAATTTTTGGAAATATGTTTGTGATTCCATTAATTGTTGAATGAGAGAGAAGTGGAATCAGAAATCACTTTTATTGATTGATTATTTATATTATTTAATTTGGTGGTTCATTGTTGCTCCTTATTTTCTAGAGCATCTAAACCCCGGATCTGGAATTATCTGATTTTTTTTCATTTATTTATTTCTTGGTTTTTGCTATTATTTTGTTCCCTCTAACTTTCATTACCATCCAAAATTTTCTTGTCTTCATATGCAGAATTTTCTACAACAAAACGTATCCTCCCCGTTCATCCTTTTTTTTAATGTAATTCTTGTTTTGGTGATTTTGTTATCCTGTGGCTTGTTAATTTTATTTATTTATTTATTTATTTATTTATGGCTTTTAGCTTAATGAAAGCTTTGATTACTCCAAAAAACAGATAGTGATGGGTCTCCTACCATCACCAATGTCTAACTTACTCTAGTAGCAGACCCTAATAATGCTCTCTACTTGCCTATGCCGTCACATTCATTTTCACCACCCTCTTCTAACTTTACCCTTTGTGGTCTCTCATTGGGAGATCAAACCCTTCTGTCTAAGGGTCGTTTTTGGATGACAAGTGGAGAGGATCAGAAGGTTTAGTGGGTTTTAATTAAGGCTTCCTGATGTGGAGGGCCTTCATGGTGCTGCTTGTTCCCCATGCTTTATTTAATGGGTGGGGCTACATTACTATGCGTTTTACTTTACATTTTCAAAGCATTAAAGACGCGTGTGTGTGTGAACCTTTTGCACGGGCACAATCCCTTGCAGCTCTGTAAGGTGCTAAAAGGGTCCATACTATGATAATGTGCTATTGCTAGGTTGTCCAACACACATTCCAATCAATGACTTACACACAGATAATTTCTTCTTCTTCTTTTTTGGAATTTTCGGCCCTTTTCCATTATTTCTTGCCTTTTAATCTCTTAATGCTGTTGAAGCTCATTCTCATTTTGAAAGGAGTTCCAAAATTTCATGTAAAATATACTGTTCAACGAGTTCATATATTGTGTTCATTTAGATTTGTTTGATTTACTCGTTGAACGAGTCAAAATAAGCCCTACAAAAGCAATTTATGAATTATTTCATTATTGAGCTATTTATTCTTACAACTATATGCCATTAACTATTTAATGTAAATGGGGAAGGTTTGGTAAAAGAGTGGACTATATTTTGTTGTTGAGTGAATGTCCTGAAAATAAAATGAATAAATGTCCTGAACCAACTTTGAAGGAGTGATCAAGGGTTCATGTATTGAAGGAGAACTTGGGAGAATTATGCCTTTTGAAAGCGGGACATTTTTTTGGCCCCACTCGGGTAATGGTTGGTCCTATTTGTTGGTGTGTTCTTGTGGTAGACTAGCACTTTTTTTTTGGGGGGGGGTCATTTTTCTTTACTACCATGATGCTAGACAAGTTCTGAATAATGAAAAATAGAATATATGCTAAATTAGTGTAGCCTGTTGCGAGTCTTACCTATTACATCCACTCATTTCAAAAATCATAACCTGATGACAGTTGAGGAATTCAGGATCTGAAACCAAAGAAGCATAGAACAGAAGTATTTGCTACCCTTTTCGTTTTAGAAAGTGTTCTTCATGGGTCTCAACATAGAATAAGTCCAAAATAAGTACAAGAACTTTTGGGGAACGAAAGCTTAATAGCTTGAATCTATTGCGCTTACATGATTGCAAGAGTTAAGAGATCCCATAACTGTGAGGGTGTAATTTGCTTCCATGTCTCCTTCTAATTGATCTATCTTCTTAGTTTTAGAGAGAGAGCCCTGCCTCTTTACGTATTGAAGTTTATATATGTCCAAAGTATGGGTCTATGTTGTCCAGCAAATTAATCTTTGTACTTCGAGGCAGTACAATCAAAAGTAGTACACAGTCCTTGCTAGCTTGTTGTCCAGTTGTGCGTGCCTTCTTAGCATGCTTCCTTATATATCCTATGTAAATTCCTTATTGAAACAAAGCAACCATTCTTTTTTTAATTTTTATCTATTTATTTATTTTTATTATTATTATTTTTTTTATAAAGGTGTGAATGTCAACGAATGCCCTTGAGGTGTGCATCACTAGACTCATCGGGCCCGTGCAATAGGCTTAAACTATGTGCAGTAGGCAAGTACTCTAGACAAATCTTACGTGTGGACTCAAAAACCTCTCAAATGCTATTCCTAAGAATCTAATTTTGTATCTTGATTGGAGAAAGTTTTATCTTGAACCAGTTGACTTGGGATTTGGATACATTGCAGTGAGCATGTGGGGCATATGAGGCTATGTCATTAGATAGATTTACACCCTAATAGCACTTTTTTGTCCACTGTTAATTGGAAGATTATGCAATTTTAAATGCAAACTCTCTTTTGTTAATCTATTTAGTATGATGGTGGTGTGGAATTCGAAAGAAAATGAAAGGAGTCAAAATTCTTCAAAGTTTTAAGGAAATTCTCAATGTTGGCAATCCAGAATAAATTAACTTTTGATATGTTGGAAAAAAGATAACAGGGAAAGCATTAATGTGATTAAATAACGATATCTAGGTAAATTTTTTCCTTATTTATATCCGCTATTCATATTAAGTGGTGGATAGTAGCTATTTACTTATTTATTTATGTTTTGTTTTAAACTAAAGCAAAGGATAGTATATTTCATTTATCAAATATTTTATTCAACTAGCTATTTTATTATTTTATTTGATATAAAAATCTGGAAAAAATGATTAATAATATTTTCTATGATTTTATTAAAATAAAAACTAAAGAAAGACCTTATTTTTGTTCATTTTCAGATATTTTTAAGATCAATACTCTCTGTTTTCGCTCTGCCCCCTACTTGTACAACCTTTTAGATGACATTTTCACTTTCGAATATAGATGCTTCATATATGCTAAACAAAACCTTCTTGTTAATGGTGAATCAGTGTTCCAATACAACGCTCAATACCACAACGTGATGCAAGTTACACATAGTGACTACAAGGCATGCAATACATCGGCTCCTATTGCAACACACACCTCAGGCAATGACTCTTACACCATCACAACTCGTGGTCATCACTATTTCCTATGTGGGGTTCCCGGACACTGTCAATCTGGACAGAGGGTTGACATCAACGTGCTGCGCACTTCTTCAGTGGAACCTGCTCCTGCTTCTTCACCTTCTGGTTCTGCTTCAAGTGGTGTTGCTTCTACACCTGGTCCTGCTCCCAATAGTGCTCCACTGAATCTTATGATGCATGCCTCGGCTAAGCTTTGGTGGGCAATGTGTATTTTTGCAGTTTTTGTTTCTGCTTTTGCTTAAATTGAACATTTCTATCCCTTGGGATGATGTGGTTGAAACTCAAATTCAGTAGGTTATATAATTGTTGGAATTTAAGCTGAGTTGGTGGGCATGGACGATACGTTATCTTTTATGGACATCAGTAGAAAATTTAGAATATGTATTACAGATCTTGATGTCGTGCCAATTTTTTTTGATTGTTTCTTGCAAATCAAGATTGGATTCTTGTTTGGGGTTATTCAAAAAGAAACACAGAATGTGCTATACTTAGATCGTTGCAATGTGAAACAGATTCGGATTTGATGGATATGTAATCCTTAACTTTCTGTACAATGAGAAGCAATCGCTCCCAACAAAATTCCTGAAGCTGTCTGTCAAATTTTTATTCTAACAGAAGCCGCACAGCAGATGGGAAAATCCTTCTTCCTAGCTTCAGAGAAGCTGTACATTTTTGTCAACATTGTGAAATGTCATGTTGACAAGCTAAGAAAACAATCAAGTGTAGACAAGCTGAACTCTGTCCAATCCCGTTTAGGCAGTGTCCGGATTGTTCTCCTTGATCTTTAGGCATCTTCGTCATCCATGAATTTTTTCCATACTCTGTGTTTTTTCCAGACTCTGTCAGCTATTAAATCTATTGGCACTCCTTTAGTTTCGGGCAACAAGAACACAACGAACAAGCCCATCATGAAGATCCAGGCAGCAAAAAAGAAGAATATGAAGGCTTTCATGTGACACATCATGGACAGAAACACTTGAGCTATCAAGAAAGTGCATAACATGTTGGAGCTGACCGCAAATGCAAAGCCTGCAGTTCTTGTCTCCAAAGGGAATGTTTCGCTTGGGATTAGCCATCCCATAGGTCCCCATGACCAAGCAAACGACATCACAAACATGCACACGAGCACCACCACTACTATCGCAGGTCCTCTGTCAAGGGAACCTGTTGGTTTGAGTAAAGCATGCAAAATGACTCCGATGACAGTCTGGGAAATGAACATCTGAACACAAGCCTGAAGAAGCAGTACTCTCCTCCCAACTTTGTCTACGGCAAAGATGGAAACAAAAGTGCTTAGCACATTGACCAACCCGGTGACGACAGAGGACAACAGTGATGCTTCGCTTCCAAATCCGATGGTTTGGAACAAGACTGGTGCATAGAACATAATGGCATTGATACCCGTGAATTGCTGGAACACTTGCATCAAAATGCCAATGATGAGGGGTGGCATGCTTGACTTCTGCATAAGCTTCTTCAATGGATGCTTCACTTTTTCTGCAACCTCACAAGCATGCACAATAGATTCAAACTCTGCATCAACCTCCTTCACACCCCTGATTTTTTCCAGAGTTTGTCTTCCCTTTTCATGGTGACCCCGTTCTATAAGACTTGCTGGGGTCTCGACAATGATGATGGAACCAAGGAAGAGAAAGAGAGCAGGAACACCCGCCAAGCACAGAGAAATCCTCCATCCCCCTGGATGTACCTTTGATGTTCCATAATTCACTAAATTTGCTATCAGAATTCCAATTGTCACAAAGAGTTGGAACAGGATATTCACAGCCCCACGATGCTGAACAGGAGCAACTTCTGACAAAAATAGGGGAACAGCCTGCAACGGAGCATCAATAAAAGTTTATTTTAGCTCACATGTAGGGTAGAGAGTCGTGCAGAAAAGATCAGTTCAATAACAGCAAGCTGTAACGTACCTCATTGCCAAATCCAACACCAATTCCAAAGAGAATTCTTCCAATAATGAGCATCCAAATTTTTTCGCCTAAGGCACTCAAGATTGCGGCAGCCATGAAAAATAAAGAACCTAAAAAGATGGTGCACCTCCTGCCAAACATCGTGCACAATTTGGAAGCAGCAAAGCTAGCAACAAGAGCAGCCAAATAGAGAGATGAAGTGAAGAGTTGAAGATTAGGATCGTCATATTTGCAATAGTTGTCTTCATGCGCGTGAAGCTTCTTCTCATGAACATGCGGGAAGAATTTGATCAAGAAGTCATCCATGGATGTCACTCCACCTAAAACAAACGTTTAGAACTCGAAGGTTGAAGAAATGAAAAGACATAATTACAAATTCATTTTGGGATTAAGAAGATTAATTAACTCACCTGAAATTCCAATATCATAACCAAACATTAAGCCTCCAAAGGCTGCAAAGATCCAACAAAATACCACATACGCTGTCATTTTGGATTTGAAATCCCCTTCATTACCTGTGTTCGTCATTTTTGATACCTGACTGCCAAAGAAAAGGGGAGAGAGAGAGAGAGAGAAAGGGAAAGCGGGAGAAAGAGAGGGAGAAAGCTTGTGTCTTAGTTCGTTCCTTGTTTGGCTATTATATAGGTTTTCTCTGGACAGTATTTTCTTGGATTCATTATCTTCATTTTATTTTTAGAATGTGACAGCCTTCTGTTTACCTTTTCTTGGCTTCGTTATCTTCATTTATTTTTAGAATTTGGAACTTCCTTCTTGCTCTAAGCTATAATTAGGCCATTAATATCCATTAATCTCAAGTCTGAACGATCCAATGGATTTGCAGATAATTTCAGCAAATAGTCATCACATAGAGGAATCACGTTTTAAGGATATAAGGGGTTCCTATAAATTCGTCGTTGACTTTGTAACAGAAATCTTTTACTTGCATCATCTGTAAAATCTATCACCTCATGCATGCGCCTACTTGCAACACAAACCCTTCTTTAATGGAATCAATATTCATAATTTTTTTTTGGGTTTTCACCTATAAGTATATGTATTTTGTTTAACTAAATCGGTTTGAATATTGTGAGACTTATTAAGGGGTTGATTCTCTCAAATCATATTTTTTTATTTTTATAGTTCGAACTCGAAATCTATGATTATAAAAATATACAACTCTATTATTATACCCACCAGAGTTTTGATAATATTCATAATTGTTGACACAGAAAGAAAAAGTTGCACCAGAGCAAAGTGCTAAGATCCAAATTTTTAAGGGTTGTGCCCGTCAAACTCAAAATCTCAAAACCGATTAAATATCTTGCAAATTATATACACTAGCCAAAGATACTAAGAGACTCTATGTAAGAACTCAAAAGGGCCCTAACATAATTATCAAAATTTGATTCTCTTACGTTTTGTCTAGAAGTGTCCATCTCCAACTTGCCAAGGATTTGGGTGTAATTATAATCTTGTCATTTTATTCTCATTTATCACAAAGGGATATCAAATTACTGAAAAAAGCAAGTTATGTTTAAAGTTTGTAGGTTTCAATTAGTTTATTTGCTAAAAAATCTCGTGGAAGTGAAACACTACACCTGATTTAGATGGAGGGGAGAAAAGTGGAGTTCATGGGGTTCTCTTAAAAAATTTAAGATTATTCACTTAAATTTTGATATTCTTTCTTATTCCAATGAGTCTGTTCTTATTTTTATGGGGTTAGTATGAAAAATGTATCTGCAAGAAAAATTTTTACCTTTGAATAATCCTATGATCGTATTATTTTTTAGGTGATCTAATTAAATTATGTTCAAGTCAGATTGAATTCTTAAGGGAACAAAACTTTCCGCATCTGTTTTGCCATACATGATCAATGGTAGGGTTGTTTGGAAAACTCAACTTCTTTTAATTTGACTCAACTTGCATCTATCTTTTCTCATTTAACTTACAACATTTTTCAAATAAAGTTTTTTGTTTTTTAAAAAATATAAGATTTTACAAGTAAAAATCAAATTTCTCTATTTCTCTGTAAGATTTTAATGATATGCCTTGGCTTGTTGTGATCTTTGTCTCTCCCACATATTCAAGTCTGTGTACGTACCCAGCGCTAGGTTTGTGCCTCACGGCACATAATAAGTAATATTGTAGTTATTTAAACCAAGGAATGAAGATATATGACTCAAGCTATACGTTAGATGGACTTGCATCCCGAGCAAGTTGGGATTGGCTGCATGGATTTATTTTGCAATTTTACTTATATAATATGTTTATGGCATTATATATTCAAAATTTTCTTAAGACTTTTCTTGGCACACCGATGTAGAGATTATTTTTTCACATAATCAAACTGTATTGGTCTGTCTTCTCTAATTTTATTCTCCGTTGAAGATACCTATAGCATTTCCATTGAACACTTATTTTTATCCATTCTTTTCATTGTTACCTCGTACTATCTCCTGGTCTCCTTCATTCAGGGGTTGGAACGCAGTGCAATTCATTGTAGTTGCATAGCTGAAAAGTGGGAAAGTATGGTAGTGTCATTAATATTGATTAGCTTCCTGTCCACAAGAAGCATAGTGTCTT
This sequence comes from Dillenia suffruticosa, assembly GCA_033439265.1. Taxonomy (NCBI): domain Eukaryota; kingdom Viridiplantae; phylum Streptophyta; class Magnoliopsida; order Dilleniales; family Dilleniaceae; genus Dillenia; species Dillenia suffruticosa. The sequence goes on from JAVTVX010000001.1 coordinate 19,021,119, forward strand.
CCTCCACTAATTGATCTCCTTTTCTTCTTAAGGTCCTAGGGCATTGGGACATGCATTATTCTGTAGGGGAATGCCCCTCGTCTTTGACATCTATAGAGATGCTGATTGACAATGTAATGAATGGGAACAGCCTTACACTATTGTTATTATACTAACCATCCCGAGTAATAATTCAACTTTGTCAACCCCCCTTAGTTTTTTCCTTTTACTTGTGGCCTTAAGTGCATTGTGCGAGACTACAAAGTGACTGGCTTGGGCTGTTTCTTCCCTTTCTTGAATTGATTGTTCGATTGCAGTTTTAAGCTCCATGTTGTTAGAAAATGACATGTCCGACATAAATGTTACCATTTCATCATGTTTTAAGTTCCTGATCATTTCCTTTTTCTTAGCAGAGCTCATCAGCACGATAAAAAAAATACTAAGTTGGAACATGGATGCAGGACGCCACTTCTCAATGGTCTTCTGGCCCAACACAATTCATCAAGCTGACTTTTGCTGTCTGAGCTTTCAGGGAGACTAACTCTTTCTTCTTCTTCCTCAGATTCTTTTCCAATCTGATATCTCATTCATTTTTCCCTGTATGTATAAAATGATAATTGATTTCAGCTCCATTTTGCGTGATAGTCATAGCTATTATCCCAAATTCAGGGGTTGAAGGTACACCAACACTAGAAATTCTTGTATTGTATTGGATGATAGAAAGATAATTCTAAAGAAAATTATTAGAGAACAAGCAATTGTAATCCAAGCTAGTCAAGTGAATCCCATCTATATATTCGAGGTTGTTGAATATATCGACTCAATGTAGACCATTTTGGCCTTGATTTCAAAAGGCTTACAAAAAATGTAGAAGAGATTACACAAATTCATTTGGAAAGAAGATCTCTTTACACGTTCAGCTTTTCTCTGTGTCCACCGGAAGAGCCAGCGCAAGTTTGTCAACCTAAGATCCTGACAGCAAGAAATACATGAGCTTGATAGCTCCTTTAGAGTTCAAGCTTAACCCTGACCTAGGTCTTTTCCCTTTTTCCATTTGGCTAGATCGGGTAGGGTCATTAATCCTCTTGAAGATTGTATATATTTTCTGGTTTTTGCCTTTTGGTATCATCCCAAGAATTTTTTTTTTTTTTTTTTTTTTTTTTGGCGCAACATCCCAAGAAACTTTACCAATGAAATTACATTTACACCCTCAGTCCTCGCATCCTTGTGCAGCTTGGGCTTTAGGCATTTTCATCATCCATGAATTTTTTCCATGCCGGATGTTTTCTCCAGACTCTGTCAGCTATTAAATCTATTGGCACTCCTTTAGTTTCAGGCAACAAGAAAACAACGAACAAGCCCATCACAAAGATCCAGGCAGCGAAGAAGAAGAATATGAAGGCTTTCATGTGACACATCATGGACAGAAACACTTGAGCTATCAAGAAAGTGCACAACATGTTGGAACTGACTGCAAATGCAAAGCCTGCAGTTCTCGTCTCCAGTGGGAATGTTTCACTTGGAATTAGCCATCCCATAGGTCCCCATGACCAAGCAAACGACATCACAAACATGCACACGAGCACCACCACTACTATCGCAGGTCCTTTGTCAAGGGAACCTGTTGGTTTGAGCAAAGCATGCAAAATGACTCCAATGACGGTTTGAGAAATGAACATCTGAACACAAGCCTGAAGAAGGAGTACTCTCCTCCCAACTTTGTCCACGGCAAAGATGGAAACGAAAGTGCTTAGCACATTGACCAACCCGGTGACAACAGAGGACAACAATGATGCATCACTTCCAAATCCGATGGTTTGGAACAAGACTGGTGCATAGAACATGATGGCATTAATACCCGTGAATTGCTGGAACACTTGCATCAAAATGCCAATGATGAGGGGTGGCATGCTTGACTTCTGCATGAGCTTCTTCAATGGCTGCTTCACTTTTTCTGCAACCTCACAAGCATGCACAATAGATTCAAACTCTGCATCAACTTCCTTCACACCCCTGATCTTTTCCAGAGTTTGTCTTCCTTTTTCACGGTGACCCCGTTCTATGAGGCTTGTTGGGGTCTCGACGATGATGATGGAACCAAGGAAAAGGAAGACAGCAGGAACACCTGCCAAGCCCAAAGAAATCCTCCATCCCCCTGGATGTACCTTTGATGTTCCATAATTCACTAAATTTGCTATCAGAATTCCAATGGTCACAAAGAGTTGGAACAGGATATTCACAGCCCCACGGTGCCGAACAGGAGCAACTTCTGACAAAAACAGGGGAACAGCCTGCAACGGAGCATCAATAAAAGTTTATTTTGGCTCACATGTAGGGTAAAGAGTCGTGCAGAAAAGATCTGCTCAATAACAGCAAGCTCTAACGTACCTCATTGCCAAATCCAACACCAATTCCAAAGAGAACTCTGCCAACAATGAGCACCCAAATTTTTTCGCCTAAGGCACTCAAGACTGCGGCAGCCATGAAAAATAAAGAAGCAAAGAAGATGGTGCGTCTCCTGCCAAACACTGTGCACAATTTGGAAGCAGCAAAGCTAGCAACAAGAGCAGCCAAGTAGAGAGATGAAGTGAAGAGTTGAAGATTAGGATCGTCATATTTGCAATAGTTGTCTTCATGCACGTGCATCTTCTTCTCATGAACATGTGGGAAGAATTTGATCAAGAAGTCATCCATGGACGTCACTCCACCTAAACCAAATGATGAAAACCAACTGTTAGAAATCGATATTCTGAGCTTGAAGAATTGAAAAGAATAATTACAAATTATTTTAGGATTAAGAAGATTAGTTAACTCACCTGAAATTCCAATGTCATAACCGAACATTAAGCCTCCAAAGGCTGCAAAGAACCAACAAAATACCACATACGCTGTCATTTTGGATTTGAAATCCCCTTCATTACCTGTGTTTGTCATTTTTTATACCTGACTTCACAGAGCCAAAATTGAGAGTGAAAGGGAAAGCGAGAGCAAGAGAGAGGGAGCAAACTTCTGTCTTAGTTCGCAACTTGCTTGGCTCTTATATAGGTTTTTTTCTAGACAGTTTTTTTGGATTCATTATCTTCATTTCATTTTTAGAATGTGACAGCCTTCATTTTACCTGTTGATCAAATTAGGACTTCGTTCTTCCTCTATGCTATAATTAGACAATCAATATCCATTAATTTCAAATCTCAACCATCCAATGGATTAGTAGATAATTTCAGCAAAATTTGGGGAACTGTTTTTTGACACCACCGCCTTAGGTGGACTAGTTATCACATAGAGAAGTCACATTTTAAGGATAGAGGGGTTAAAAAGTCATGTAATATCTTTTACTTGGTTTGTGTGTAAAAATAATAAATAACAAATTAAATTTTAATTTCAAATTTTGGAGTGGAGTATGTGTCAAATTTATAAGACACCAAAATACATAGTTGAAGTCCGAACCCCATAGAAACTTCCACCCTTCGCCAGATCCAAATCCAAAACCAAAAGCCTTTGGTTTAACTCTCAAATCTCCATCATTTCCCTCGAAGCCTTTAATCCACCCTCGAAATCCCCAGCACCCTAAGGTGAAAACCTTCTTTGTCAAATGGTGGGTGCACTAGACCAGCGAGAGGATAAGAGACCCGGAGAATGGAATTGTATTTTTTTGGCGACACACGTTAACATATGCGCATGTCGATGGGCGAGGCCTCAAATCTTGTTTTAAACACCATGATAGTTTTATTTTTTTTATCAACCGGTATTCGAATTTTATCTGACTAATTCATTCCGAACACTGTATGATTTATTAAGGAGTTGATTTTCTCAAATCTCATTCCTGCATTGATAATTGAATCATACTTTATCATTATAAAGAGAGGGATAAAAACACCAGTTCTCTTCCACTTCCTTATACTTCATGTGCTTATTTTAGAAATTGAGAAAGTATTTAATGTTTATTTCTGTTTATCAAATATTTATACAACATGATAAAATTAATTTTTAAAAATAATTTATTTAATTAATACTATCTTTTTTTTTTTTTAGATTTGTGGACATTTAATGGTTTCTTTAATTCTTTTACTTTTACCTTAAACGGAACAATAATTCCTTTGGTTCTCTTAACCTTAATCCTTCAACAAAATTGAGTCATTGATTGTTGCAAAACTGAGCATTAAGAGAAAGCCAACTCGTTTTCCTGCCACGTTGGAATAATATCACTACAACGTTCTGGAGAGTGCTAACTTCCGGTTGAAACCCATCTAGAAATTGGTAGATTCAATATCAGAGGGCAATAAGAGAAAACCACTAGAAGAGGGAGGGAAGGAGGGAGGGGTTTTTCTTGTTTGTTCTTATTATTCTAAATAAGAAAACAAAAGGCCTATTTTGTGCATTTTTAAAGGATGGCAACGAGGAACATGTACAAGGAGATCAAATCTGTGAAGCTGAAGGATCTTCCCTCTAAGCTAAAGCCAATGATGTCAATAGATTATGCAAAAAAGGCCATAAACGCAAGCATGGATGCCACGGCCTCATGTTTATCTTCTATCTCGTCGCCCTTCCTGAGGAGCATCGCGCCTTTGGGAGCACCACCGCACACACGGTGGTTCCGGCCATTGATCGCGCTTTTTTTTCTTCCCTTAAAAAAGTTTACTAGTACTAAGCTATGTGAAATAATGAATTTCTTCTTTTTTTTATGGTTTATGTTAGGTTATGTTCTTCTACAAGTGCGAAAGAAAAATTTTAGCATTAGATAAAGAAAGAAAAGAAAATAAAAATTTTTAGATATTTTATACAAATCTCCTATATTGGATAATTATTTTAATTCTGATAAATCTGATTCGAGTAGAGTTAATCTCTTCAAAGGCAAAATTCTCGGTGTTTAATTTTTTTCATAAACAAGAGCCCTTTAAATTTTGATTGAATTCGATTTGAGTAAGGTTAATCTTTTAAGTGGTAAAACTCTCAGTTTTTTTTTTCATACACAAGAGACCCTCAGTATAATAATATAAAAAGGGGAAATAGGAATAAAATAGAGACTATAATTCTAAGAAAAAAAAAAATTTTGCATCTCCATCTTTATATATATGTATGTATGTAAATACAATAATCTAGATTTAGATGAGACTCGATGTATTAAAAGCTAGACGTCTATGCATTTCGAATGACATTATATAGACCTTTTTATTGAGATATGTCCCTACAATTTTCAAGACAATTTCTACGATAACTTGAGCTCAAGGATACATTCCAACAAAAGTGAATTTCTTCTAGTGCTATGCACATTTTAAACTATTCTAATCCATCAATTGGGCTTCCTCTTTAGCCAAAGCGCTATCAATTAGTTGCAACATGACCAGCATCGTCCATGAAGTTTTTCCACACGGGATGCTTTCTCCAGACTCTCTCGGCCATGACATCGATGGGCACACCCTTTGTCTCCGGTAGCAAGAACACTACAAACATACACATCACGAAAATCCAGGCCGCGAAGAAGAAGAATATAAAGGCTCGCATTTGACACATCATAGTCAAAAACACTTGCGCTATCAAGAAAGTGCACAGCATATTTGAGCTAACTGCAAATGCAAACCCTGCAGTTCTTGTCTCCACTGGGAAAGTTTCACTTGGAATCAACCAGCCCAGTGGCCCCCATGACCAAGCAAATGACATCACGAATAAGCACACTAGCACCACCACAATGATAGCCTGAGTTTTGCCGATTGTACCCGTGGTTTTGAGGTACATATGTAGAATTATTCCAATTGCCATCTGCAGTAGTAGTATCAGTGTTATATGTACTAAAAAACTCAACAACATCGTAATGGAAAACAAAAAATTGAACCATCCGGGGAAAAAAAAATGTACACGAGTTCCTAACCTGGCTTAAGAACATTTGAACACAAGCTTGGAGAAGCAAGAGTCTTCTTCCAACTTTGTCCACTGCGAAGATTGAAACAAATGTACTCAACACATTGACAGTGCCAGTGATGACGGAGGACAACAATGAAGCATCATTTCCAAATCCAACGGTTTGGAACAAGACAGGCGCGTAGAACATGATAGCATTGATTCCAGTGAATTGTTGGAACACTTGCAAGAAAATACCAATGATAAGCGGAGGCATGCTAGACTTTTCCATCAATTTCTTGAAAGCATGCTTCCCTTCATGAGCAACTTCACAAGCTGCCACGATTGACTCATACTCGGCATCAACTTCTTTTACTCCTCTAATCTTTTCAAGGGTTTGTCTACCCTTTTCGAGGTGGCCTCTTTCAACGAGGCTTGTGGGTGTTTCGGTGATGATGAAAGAGCCGATGAATAAGATAAAAGCGGGAACACCGGCCAAAGCTAGAGAACATCTCCATCCGTTTTTTTGGATATCCAATGTGCCATAGTTTACCAAATTGGCAATCAAAATTCCTATAGTTACAAAGAGTTGGAAGAGAATATTTACAGCTCCACGATGCTGCGGTGGGGCAATTTCTGACAAGAATAAAGGAACAGACTACAAAGTTCAGGGAAAAAAAATAGTTGTCAGGTCATGAGGACAATGAAATATGTCACTGGTATGATTTCTGTGAGTAAAAAGAAATGAGAAGAATCGTTTTGTATATCTTCCGAAAATATCATTTTTCCTGGTCAAAATTTTGAGAAATACCTCATTGCCAAACCCTACACCAAAGCCAAGAAGTATTCGGCCAAGAATAAGCATCCAAATAGCTTGAGCACTGGCGCTCAAAGCAGCTCCCAACAAGAAAAATGTCGAGGCAATTAGAATTGTCATCTTGCGCCCGTACACAGTACACACCTTGGATGCAGCAAAGCTAGCAACCAGAGCCGCAAGATACAAGGAAGATGTAAATAATTGGAGAAACGGATCATCGTATTTACAATAGTTGTTTTCTTTGGCGTGTAGCTTCTTTTCGTGCACCTGTGGGAAGAACTTGACCAAGAAGTCGTCCATAGATGTCACACCACCTACATTCGGCAAACTCCTAAATTTAAATCCCTCCATCCCCCATCACCATCACATGAGAAATGATCCAAACTATGACAATAAACAAGAGACGAAAGAAAATTAAACTAACCTGAAATTCCAATATCATAACCAAACATAAGGCCTCCAAAGGCAGCAAAAATCCAACAGAAAACAACATAAATTGAGATTTTATATCTGAAATCCGAGAGATATGGTTGGCTTGGACTTGTCATTTTGCTTCTTCAGAAGGTTAAAATGAATTCCTAGAACTCAAATATCAAACCTCAATTACAGACCTCGGAGAGATCGGATCGAACCTACTTTCTCTATTCAATAAATGAGCTATTTATCTTTACTGTTAAGAAAATTTTAGTGGATGAAAATTTGTGGTCCTAAGAATTTGCAATGCTGAAAAGAAATCCGAATTTATTGTAAACGATTTCTTGTCCTCACAAGTCCGCTTATTCAGCATTCCCAATGCTCAATCCTTGCCTATCTTCCATCGAATTAGCAAAATTTTCCTAAGTTGGACAACATAGACTAGAGGTGTTAGGAATCGATGACTGCTACATCCACCATGAGTCAAATTGTTTGCAACGTCAATGACCCATAATGCTATCGGGGTTAAATAAGTCAATGCCGCAAAATTTTTTCCTTGATATAAAAGCTGTGTTGCATTAGATTTAGTTATTTGGGTTGTCATTGAGATTAATTAATAATTTTTATAATGTAATTATCCATAATTGATATCATACTAAGCATTCATTCAACTTATATAATTGCCTCTGCTCATAAAATGTCGGCAATTTTCGTCTTACAACACCAAATGGGTTTTAACATATAAATTTCATTGTTTTCTACCTAAATTTCAAGAGCACACTTCACTTAATTTGAGAAAAAGAGAAACAGGGGAAGAGAAATAGTTCAACCACACTTTCTGCATTGGCCAAGACTTGTTTGTGTGGCCCCTAGACTTAGTCCATGAATCTCTTCCAAACAGGATGCTTTTTCCATAGGCTTTTGGACATCTCATCGATTAGAACTCCCTTCGTCTCTGGTAAAAGGAATAGCCCTAAAAACCCCATGACTAAAATCCAGGCAGCAAAGAAGAAAAAGATGAATGCCTTCAAGTTGCACATCATGGACAAGAACAGTTGAGCTATCGAGAAAGTCCACAGCATGTTGGAGCTGACAGCGAAAGCAAAGCCCGCAATTCTAGTCTCAAGCGGGAATGTCTCACTTGGTATCAACCATCCAAGAGGCCCCATGACCAAGCAAAGGACATCACAAACAGACATACTAACTCCACGGCTATAAATGCTGATGCCTTGTCAAGTAAGCCTGTGGTTTTCAGCAGAGCTAGTTGAATAGCCCCAATTGCTGTCTGCATCACATTTTTGCCAAGTAATTAGTTCCTTTAGATTTAACTAAAGTTGAATAAAATTATTAATATATTTATAATTTAATACTTTTTTATTAAAAAAACTGATTTTTATCGTCAATCATCAATCATTTCACTATTTTATTGGATCAGGATTTACTGCCATTAGATCCATAATTATCCATACATATGGGTATAGTAAAATTCCCCTTGATAAATTATACCTCAATGCCAAAACTGACGCCCATGCCAAGAAGAATGAGACGACGATCAGCATTGTGATGTTGACGGCTGCAGCGCTTATGGCCGAGCCGGCTTAGAAGAAAATCGAAGAGAATGGAGGGCTTTCGACCACAAATGGAGCACACCTTTGAAGCCCCAAAGCTGGAAACAAGAGCAGACAAGTACAATGAAGATGTGAACAACTGCAGATATTGATTATCATATTTCCAGCAGTTGTTTCCCTTTGCACGTAGCTTCTTCTCATGTACGGATGGAAAGAATTTTATCAAGAAGTTATCCATTGCTGTCACTTCACCTAGACAATACATACATCACATCCCTATCAATATATAACATTCTCATACATACATGCAAACATACCTACAAAGGTATGAACGTACGTTTGGATGATGTGAACATGCCAGGTGATGTAACCAATCAAAACTCATGCTAAATTGGTTTGGCATGATGCTAGAATGACAAAAGAAGAAAAGTTTGACCAGGTTGGATATCGATATTCCTACCCTCCCCTACCAAATCATAAAAATAGATATTAAAAAAGTCTTTATTTTTAAACGTCCAACCCAACTCCAACACGAAGAGTTTAATCTTAATTTAGTCTAACACAACATAATTATCCTTTAAGAATCTAATCCAGAACCAATTTTAGTAACATAATTATAATTATAAGATATTGGTCATTTATATAAAAAAATTAAAAAAAAAAATTGTTGGGTGTCTAAAAAAGCAAAACTTATGCTCACTAACTTTATTTTATAATTAATAAAAAAACAAATAATGGAATTTTTAAATCTAAAATCAATATAAAATCCTGGCAATGATTCGGCCATATATATATATTTATATATATAATTCCACTGGTTTATCTCGTGTGTACTAAAAATTTTTCATTTTCATCATTAATCATTTTAATTTCTCATTTTCATCATTATTATTTTTTGTTTTTTTTTGGTTTTTAGTTTTATTTACTCTATTTTTTAAAACTTTTATTTTATTTTCATTGGTTTACTCAGTTTGTTGTGGGCGTGTCTTTGACTTTGACTCTTTCATAACCAAAGAGTAAACCTAATTTCTTAGTATCAAAAGAGAAAAGCACTAATGTTTTCAAAAATTATATATCCAAAATATGTTAATGACCACAAACTCTTTTACAAAAATGAAACCCAGTATTTGATTGTTGAACAAGATAAAAATCCCAGAAGAAAATTTACTCTACCGGTAAGAATAGCCTAAAAAAATTAAGAAAAAACCAAGAACTAGTTTACCTCTTATAAGAGTCTTAGGATTAACAACCTCATCAGACAAACCAAAATTAAAAACCCATAAAACAGATACATAAAATGTACTCGAATTAAATTGATAGTGCAGAACATATAGTACCTAGGTAGATTTCGAATCCTTAAAACACCACAAGCTTTTTTTTTTTTTTTCCAATTTACATAAGCAACAGACAGAAATAGACCCACCTCTCTCAAATCAGAACAGCAGCACAAAAGAAAACAAAAGGAACATCACAATAAAACACAACAAGGAACAAGTTCTCAGAAATGCCAAAATCTCCAGAATCATCCTACAATTTGGTTCACAGTTTAAGATCCTTGAGCGCTCCCAATCTGCTGCTGCCCAAACTGCTCAGCCTTCTCCTTCATCTCCCTCGCCTTAACAGCCAGCCTCTGCTTGGCAAGGTCCAGGTGCTCCGCACCGGGTGGGTGCTTCCCGGTTAAGTACCGGTACATCCACGACAGCACCGTAACGGCCGCGATCCCAAACCCTCCGGATGCCAGAAACCCGCTGATCAGCAGGAACATGGCAATCGCAGCCGGGATAAGAACCGGGCTGAAAATGACAAGCAAAGGAGTCGCGATCGTGAGACCGATGACAGTTGCCGCCAAAGTGAGGCCAGAGAGGACCATCAGAGACCCGCCAGCGGTTATGGCCGTTGCAGCCTTAACCACCTGGTGGGAACGGGGCGGTGGTAGTTTGGGCTGCGGTGGGCGGATTTGCTGCTCAGCCATCTTGATCGAACGGGTGTGGAACGAGTGATTGATGTGTTGGTGGTTTTGAGAGGCAGAAAGAAGAAGAGGGAGGAGTTTATAGAGGAGAAAGAAGGGCACGTGGAGAGAGAGGGGTCACGTGGTTGATCACTTGGCATGCAGAGGATGCATGCAAGTGAAGTGGGTGTCCTAAAGTGACACGAGTTTTCTAGGGCTTTTGTTTGGATATGGCGTCGATGGGTTTGATTGGGATAGTAGTGTATAGCCCTTATGAACACTGGTTTTGGGTGGTGGTTCTTCTCTGATGGTATCGAATTGATATTTGGCTGGACAGATGAGAATGAAATCAACAAAAGCAAAAACGTCCTATTTCGGTTTTTTGTCTAGATCTTGGCATCTTGCAAGAAAAGAGTAAAAGAAGAGGTTTTCGAATAAAGGAATCTCCATCAATATGTATATTTATAAAATTTGTAATCGACAAATTATTGTCCGAAAGCTATTAATTATTTTTAAAAAAATATAATGGTTCGATTTATTAAGAAATATATTATATATCAAAATCAAATCAATTATTGATATGTATTTGATTTTTTATTTTTATATTTCTATATTTGTAATAGTGGTATCACAAATCATATTTATCCATTTCTCATATTCATATTATTATTTTTATATTTTTAATATGGTATCACATCTATATTCCTTTTATATTTTTAACTTAGTATCAATTGCCCCTTTACAAAAAGGATTATCTACGTGTTCGAACCTCCAAAAAACTCATGATTCATTTTGGAAAAACTATTCTTCAATATGCGTATGCACGCGTCAAAAAACCTCTTGTCCGTTCTGAAAAAGTTACTTTTCAATAACACACGCCTTTAGAAAACTCTTGGTTCACTTCGAAAAAATTGCTTTTCAATATGCACCCACAATTGCCTCCTGGAAGATCCTGGACCCGTTCTAAACAAGCTATTATTCAATATACACTTATTGTATCTTTCAAATTTAAGTGATTTTTACTACTCCATATTGAATTTGAGGGGATGTTAGGAAATATATTATATATCAAAATCAAATCATTGATTTGATTTTGATATATATTTGATTTTTTTTATTTTTATATTTATAATAATAATTATTATATTTATTACAATGAATTTTTTATATAAAACCAATTTATTATAATAATTTATTGAGGTAATGGAATAGATTTCATATTATTATATTCATCTTCATCTCTAATATAATATTACAATCACATTCATCTATTTTTTATATGCATATTATTTTTTTTATATATATTTTTAACTTGTTCAAAGTGCTTCTTATATAGGCTAAGATGATATTAAGACCATAGGGATGATATTGAGATATTTTGGAATGAGATCTCATTGGTATTGAGATTAAAAATTTCTTTTTTTATATTAAAAGTGATTCTAATTTTCTCAAATTATATAATATTCTAAATTTTCGCAGATTCAACCCAAACGATATCTATCTGAACTAAAAGAGATTATATTCGTGGTAGAGTTGCGATTGAAATTACATTTCTTAGTGGTCAAAATGGCTTTTAGTTTTCTGAGATTTAATTTATCTTATTCTTTTATTAATTTTAGTACTTTGTTTTATCAAATAAATTATTTTTTTCGAATTAGGTAGAATACAAGTTTCATTTCAAACAACTTGTTAACCTATTATTTCAAGGGTGATTTCTTGACACACTTTTCTGTCAAATATTTCAATTTTATTTCTACAATAGCTAATAAAAACGACTATAACAACTTGAAAATATTATAATTATTTTAATAATAAAAAAATATATTACTAATAATTTGTTAAAAAAAGGTTAATGGTAAATGGGTGCACTCCAAGTATTACTTTTTCTTTAGTTTAATTCAAATATTTAATTAAAAATTTTGCTAATAACTCAAGTATTTAATGGTAAATCAATATTACTCTTTTTCTCTAACTTCTTTGGTTACAATATAGCAAGTGTCTTTTGGAAAAAATTAACTCAATTTGATTTCTCTTTTAATTTATCTCTATTTTATTTTTAATAATTTATATTAAAATAAAAAATCATTAGTTAGTAAAATAGTATTTTACAAAATAGAAACCAAAATTTTCATAAAAAATTTATATTTATATCAGTATTTTTTTTTAAGAAAAAGGGAAATTGGAGTAGTAGGTAGGGTGTGAAAGCAAACATGCAACATGCAAAAGTGTATTGGTAAATGATTTACAACTTAATCTCGCTCTTTTTTTTTTTTTTTTTTTTTTTTTTATAAATAATTTTAGCAAACGATGGTTCTATATTCTGTTTCATTACCTTAAATGATTATTAACTTTGGCCACTTTTGTCCACGATAACATTTCTTAGAATATCACTTTTATGATTCTTATAGGGATATCCAAATGATAAAGAGTTCTGACTCGTATATTTTCAAGATTTTCGCAACCCAAAATATCACTTTTGCCGGTATACACTAGAAGCAATACAGCAAAAATTTATAATATTATCTAAAAATAATAGGAAAAAGAACATGATCACTTGTATGCCATCAAAGGCATACGAAGATCAACATGAAGAAAATATGAAAAAGACATTTCCATGTGCAAATCCTTTATATCGGTATATAAGAAGCATAGAGCAGCCAAAAGGTTAATTATATATGCCCACAGAGAAGGGAGAAAGAAAAAGATATCAAAGAAAGATGCAGATTAATTGATCTGCTGAATACTAAGAATGGAGGGACAATGATATGGCCATGGAATAATATTGCAAAAAAAGAGTAAATGGTTAAAAGGAACATAAATACCTGAAATTCCAATGTCATAGCCAAACATAAGAACTCCAAAGGCTGCAAAAATCTAACAAAATATAACATATGTTGTAATTCTTGATCTGAAATTCACCTCAGACTTCTTACTCATCTTTTCTTCTGAATGTTAGAAAAATGAAAATAAAGCGGATCAAAAAATAAAGAGAATAAAGAAAGAAAATTGAGAAAAAATGATTCATATATTGTATATTGTATTGTGTTGTCAATAAGTTGTACAAATGCCTTATTTATAGGGTGATTCCATGAAAACAAAAAATGAAAGAATAAAATAGAATATTTACAAAATTGGTAAGAATAAATGAAATATTCTAATATTGAAATTTCGAAAAGTCAATATTTCCAAATTTTCTTCAATTTGGAAACTTTCAAAACTTTTTCAATTAAACTTCTTCAATTTAGGAATACCGATATTCTTAACACCCCCCTTAAACTCAAAATGGAAGTAGATAAATGATCTTAAGTTTGTGTAGTAAGTTATCATGACGTTCAGAAAGATGAGTCAAGATCATAGAGAAGTCTTATGCCATAGATTAAAGAACCGCCAAGAACAATGCAATAGTCTGTAGTAGACCGTCTATTAGTAGAATTACTAGACCAATCAGTATCAAAATAAACACATAACTGATACCGTAGAGAGTACAATATAACAAACCGAATAAAAGAGAATGTAATATCAGAATTCTCAGCAGCAGACTCAGAGAAAATAGAGATGAAGCAGATAAAGAAGAGAGAATAAAGCAGACTAAGTAGAAGAGGATATAATAGCAGAATCTCCAGCGACAAACTCAAAGAGAACAGAGATGAAATAGATAAAACAAAGGGAATAAAGTAGACTGAGTAGAAGAGGCGGTAATAGCAGAATAAAGCAAAGGGATTGAAGAATGAAACACAATCTTCAATAGCAGAAAGCAACAGACCATAAGATATTGTCGAGAACCAGCAGAATAAAACAAAGGGATTGAAGAATGAATCTTCAATAGTAGAAAAGTAGCAGACCGTAAGATATTGTCGAGAGATTGCATAATGAAGCAGAGAGATCGAAGAATGAAGCAGAATCTTCAATAGCAGAAAAACAGCAGACTATAAGATATTATCGAGAATCAGCAAAATGAAGCAAAACAATTTTGAACAATTGAAATAGGTTGAGAAATATCTAATTTTTCCATAATTAGACAAAAAAGTCTAATTGATGAGAAGAGTAGAAAAAAATCCGATCGAACACCTAGTGCTCTGATATCATATTAGAAAAAGATAAAAAAAGTAGAAAGAACAGAAAGAATAAAGTGAGAAGACTGAAAGAGAATAATTCATATATTGTTTATTGTATTGTGTTGTCAATAGGTTGTACAAACGCTCTATTTATAGGATGATTCTATGAAAACAAAAAAAAAAGAATAAAATAGAATATTTACAAAATTGATAAGAATAAATGAAATATTCTAATATTGAAATTTCGGAAAGTCAATATTTCTAAAATTTCTTTGATCTGAAAATTTTTAAAACTTTTTCAATAAAATTTCTTCAATTTAGAAATGCCAATATTCTTAATATTCAAAGTATTCTGGATCACTCCACAATATCAACTATTTGGAGAGAGAGAGAGAGAGAGAGAGAGAGAGAGAGAGAGAGAGAGGGAGTTTTTTTGGTGTCTCTCTTTCCACATATTTAGGAGCTCGAGCAGTGTGTCTTGCCTGAGTCATCACACTATTGTATGAGTTGGCTGTGTTTATCCAATGCTTTGCATCGTTATATTTGTAAATTTTCTAAATTATATAATAAAATGATAATGTATCATTTTAAATAGTTATTTTCTCCCGTTTAATTGTTTTCAAATTAGAAAAAGAGATTATTGATATTTTCTTTTAGGAATAAAATTCATAAAGTTATAAAAATAAAAATAAAAATTGCATCTGACAAATTAACAAAAGAAGTGTTATGGGAATTCTTGAAATCCTTAATAACAATTCAATATTATTTAGACAATGTAAATTTAGAAACAATTAATAAGTCATGTAATTACTCATTAATAGTACGATAACATGTATTGTTTTATAAATTTATGTGTTGAGAGTGTTGTGTAAGAAAAAGTATCGGAGAGTTTTGTCTTTTAAGAGTTTAACTCACATCGAATCAAATTTAATCGGATTTAATATAATTGATAGATATCGATATTTTATATTAAAAAAAAATATATCGATAAAAGAAAATGGAGAAGGGAAAAATAAAGAGCATGAGTACCAGACAAAATGAACTGTGTCAATCTCTCTCTCTCTCTCTGGAATAGATAAAATTGTTTCTATACTCATTTCATTCAATTTGGGGAGATTCCAACACCTTAGATAAAAGGGTTAATTTGTAAGCTAGATATTGATTTGGGGAAACTGGGGTTAGACTCAATTAAAATTGGAGTTTTTGACACAAAAAATTTACTAGTAATAATAATAATATTAATTTAAGTGAATAATTTTAAAATTTTTAAGTCAACCTATAAACTTCATTTTTGTCCCTCTGAAATGAATAAGAATAAATGATAAGATTGTAATTACACACAGGAACTGCATCCAAATCCTTGGCAAGTTGGAGTTGGACTTTTCTAGACTAAACGTAAGAGATTCAAATTGTAATAATTATGTTAGGACGCTTTTGAGTTCATACATAGTTTCTGTGGCATATTTGTCTAGTGTAAGTGAGATTTTGAGTTTGATCGGCTCGCCCCCTTAAAAGTTGGATTTTAGAACTTTGCTAATGTGCAGCTTGCACTCGAGTTAAATTTTTTGTTTACAACTATGAACATAGATTCAAACATATAGTTGTTGAGTACATGAGCCAGATTGTACTCAAAGGGATGCAAAGAAAACGATTTTTCTTGTAATTGGTAAGTTATTTGTTACAAAGAACAACAAATTTATAGCAACCCCTTTATCCATAAAATGAGATTTCTCTATATGATGACTATTCCATTTAAGCCGTTGGTGCCAAAAAAAAAAAACAAAAGAAAACAGAAACAGCTTGACAATATTTCTTTTTTGAAATTATCTGCTAATCCATTGGATGGTTCATACTTGAGATTAATGGATACTGATGGCCTAATAATAGCACAGAGGAAGAAAGAAGTTCCAGTTGGATAAGGCCCCACGCGCTGCTAGACAGCTAAAATGAAGGCTGTCACATTCTAAAAATAAGATGAAGATAATGAATTCAAGAAAAGACTGTCTAGAGAAAACCTATATAAGAGCCAAGCACGTTGCAAACCAAGAAACAAGCCTTCTCCCTCTCCTACTCTCGCTTTCCCTTTCCCCCTCTGTCTCCTTTTCTCTGGAATTTTGGTTCTGTGAAGTCAGGTATCGAAAATGACAAACACAGGTTATGGAGGGGATTTCAAATCCAAAATGACAGCATATGTGGTATTTTGTTGGATCTTTGCAGCCTTTGGAGGCTTAATGTTTGGTTATGACATTGGAATTTCAGGTTAGTTAACTAATCTTCTTAATCCTAGAATGAATTTGTAATCATGTCTTTTCATTTCTTCAAGATTGGAAAATGGATTTCCAACGGTTGGCTTTCATTGTTTGGTTTAGGTGGAGTGACGTCCATGGATGACTTCTTGATCAAATTCTTCCCACATGTTCATGAGAAGAAGCTGCACGCGCGTGAAGACAACTATTGCAAATATGACGATCCTAATCTTCAACTCTTCACATCATCTCTCTACTTGGCTGCTCTTGTTGCAAGCTTTGCTGCTTCCAAATTGTGCACCGTGTTTGGCAGGAGGCGCACCATCTTCTTTGCCTCTTTGTTTTTCATTGCTGCCGCGGTCTTGAGTGCCTTGGGAGAAAAAATTTGGACGCTCATTGTTGGAAGAATTCTCTTTGGAGTTGGTGTTGGATTTGGCAATGAGGTGTGTTAGAGTTTGCTGTTATTGAACAGATCTTTCCTGCACGACTCTCTACCCTACTTGTGAGCTAAAATAAACTTTTCTTGATGCTCTCTTGCAGGCTGTTCCCCTGTTTTTGTCGGAAGTTGCTCCTGTTCAGCACCGTGGGGCTGTGAATATCCTGTTCCAACTCTTTGTGACCATTGGAATTCTGATAGCAAATTTAGTGAATTATGGAACATCGAAGGTGCATCCAGGGGGATGGAGGATTTCTCTGGGCTTGGCAGGTGTTCCTGCTCTCTTCCTCTTCCTTGGTTCCATCATCATCGTGGAGACCCCAACAAGCCTCATAGAACGGGGTCAGAGTGAACAGGGAAGACAAACTCTGGAAAAGATCAGGGGTGTGAAGGAGGTTGATGCAGAGTTTGAATCCATTGTGCATGCTTGTGAGATTGCAGAAAAAGTGAAGCATCCATTGAGGAAGCTCATGCAGAAGTCAAGCATGCCACCGCTCATGATTGGCATTTTGATGCAAGTGTTCCAGCAATTCACGGGTATCAATGCCATCATGTTCTATGCACCAGTCTTGTTCCAAACCATCGGATTTGGAAGCGATGCGTCCTTGTTGTCATCTGTCGTCACCGGGTTGGTCAACGTGCTAAGCACTTTCGTTTCCATCTTTGCCGTTGACAAAGTTGGGCGGAGAGTACTGCTGCTTCAGGCCTGTGTTCAGATGTTCATTTCCCAGACTGTCATCGGGGTCATTTTGCATTCTTTGCTCAAACCAACAGGTTCCCTTGACAAAGGGCCGGCGATAGTAGTGGTGGTGCTCGTGTGCATGTTCGTGATGTCGTTCGCTTGGTCGTGGGGACCGATGGGATGGCTTATTCCAAGCGAAACGTTCCCTCTGGAGACAAGGACTGCGGGGTTTGCATTTGCGGTCAGCTCCAACATGTTGTGCACTTTCTTGATAGCTCAGGTGTTTCTGTCCATGATGTGTCACATGAAGGCCTTCATATTCTTCTTCTTTGCTGCCTGGATCTTCGTGATGGGCTTGTTCGTTGTGTTCCTGTTGCCCGAAACTAAAGGAGTGCCAATAGATTCAATAGCTGACAGGGTCTGGAGAAAACATCCGGTATGGAAAAGATTCATGGATGATGAAGATGCCTAAAGCTCAAGGCAAACAATCCGGACACTGCCTAAACGGGCTAGGACAGAGTTGAGCTTGTCTGCACTCGATTGTTTTCTTAGCTTGTCAACATGACATTTCACAATGTTGACAAAAATGTACAGCTTCTCTGAAGCTAGGAAGAAGGATTTTCCCATCTGCTGTGCGGCTTCTGTTAGAAGAAAAATTTAACTGACAGCTTCAGCAATTTTGTTGGAAGAGATTGCTTCGTGTTGTACAGAAGGTTTAAGGATTACATATCGATCAAATCCAAATCTGTTTCACATTGCAATGAACTAAGTATAGCAGATTCTGCATTTCTTTTTGAATGGCCACAAACAAGGATCCAATCTTGATTTGCGAGAAACAATCAAAAAAATTGTGAAAGTAATGGCACAACATCAAGATTTATAATACACGTATTCAACATTTTCTACTGATGTCCATAAAAGATATGCTCACCAATCCAGCTTAAATTCCGACTATTATATGAATTTGAGTTTCAACCACATCATCCCAAGAGATAGAAATTTTCAATTTAAGCAAAAGCAGAAACAAAAACTGCAAAAATACACCTTGGCCACCAACGCTGAGCCGAGGCATCCATCATAAGATTCGGTGGAGCACTATTGGGAGGAGGACCGGGTGTAGAAGCAACCCTACTTGGAGCAGAACCAGAAGGTGAAGGAGCAGGTGCCACTGAAGAAGTGTGCAGCACGTTGATGTCAACTTTCTGTCCAGGTTGACAGTGACTGGGAACCCCATGTTGGAAATAGTGATGACCCCAAGTTGTGATGGTGTAAGAGTCATTGCCTGAGGTGTGTGTTGCAATAGGAGCTGATGTATTGCAAGCCTTGTAGTCAGTTTGTGTAACTTGCATCACGTTGTGGCGTCGAGCATTGCATTGGAACACTGACTCATCATTAACAAGATGGTTTTGTTTGGCATATATGAAGCATCTATATTCCACACTGAAATTGTCATTTAAAAGGTTGTACAAGTAGAAGGCGGAGAGAAAACAGAGAGTATTGATCTTAGATGTATTTAATGATTTTTCAGATATTTACATCAGATAAAATAATAAAATAGCTAGCTGAATAAAATATTTGATAAATGAAAATATTACTGCGAAACGAATCCATGCAACCAATCCCAACTAGCTCGCGATGCAAATCCATCTGGCATATAGCTTGAGGCATATGTCTTCATTCCTTGGTTTAAATAACGACGATATTATTTACAATATGCTGTGAAACACAAACCCAGCGCTGGGTAAGTACACAGACTCCAATATGGAAGGGGGTGGGAGAGAGAGATCACAACAAGGCTAGGCATATCGTTAAATCTCACTCACTTCTCTTAGTAATTCGATATCTATATGGAATGGATGAGAATAAAATAATAAAATTGTAATCACACACCGAACTCTATCCAAATCCTTGGCAAGGTGGAGATGGACTTTATCCAGACAAAAAGTAAGAGATTCATACATAGAGCTTCTCTAGCATGTTTGCCTAGCGTATATAATTTGTAAGATATCCAATCAGTTGTGAGATTTTGAGTTTGATCGGCTCAACCCTTATGAACAAAGATTCAAACATATAGTTGCTGAGTTGAGTTCGGTACTCAAACAGATGCATAGTTAAAAAATTTTATACATGAACCAAATAAAACAATGTTATTTGTTAGTGCAAATTAAAAATGAAAATTTTTTTGAAATGATTTATCAATAAAATGTTGAGTCATCTTTTTTGCACAACATTCTTATATTAAAACGAATGACAAATTTTCAATTACAAAAATCAACAACAAATATATCACAATTACTTTCTTCTCCAAAACAATATCACCGGTGGAAATCTATTAACTCTTCGTAAAATAAATTTATTAAGATTAGGGTTTTCACCGAACAAATCTGAACCACATTTTCTTTCCATGTCAACAATTATGAATACTGATTCAAGTAGAAGTTATTGCATCAACTTTTATATCAACAGCAAATTCATAGCAATCTCTTTATCCTTGAGATGTTACAAAGATGTAATTTGTTACAAAGTCCAAGTAAGGATTTGGAGTAAAAAAACAGTTTGACAAACGTTTTTGAAATTATCCGCTAATCCATTGGATGGTTCACACTTGAGATTAATGGATACTGATGGCCTAATTATAGCACAGAGGAAGAAGGAAGTTCCAGTTGGATAAGGCCCCACGCGCTGCCAGACGGGTAAAATGAAGGCTGTCACTTTCTAAAAATAAGATGAAGATAATGAATTCAAGAAAAGACTGTCTAGAGAAAACCTATATAAGAGCCAAGCACGTTGCAAACCAAGAAACAAGCCTTCTCCCTCTCCTACTCTCGCTTTCCCTTTCCCTCTCTGTCTCCTTTTCTCTGGAATTTTGGTTCTGTGAAGTCAGGTATCGAAAATGACACACACAGGTTATGAAGGGGATTTCAAATCCAAAATGACAGCATATGTGGTATTTTGTTGGATCTTTGCAGCCTTTGGAGGCTTAATGTTTGGTTATGACATTGGAATTTCAGGTTAGTTAACTAATCTTCCTAATCCTCGAATGAATTTGTAATTACGTCTTTTCATTTCTTCAAGATTGGAAAATGGATTTTCAACGGTTGGCTTTCATTGTTTGGTTTAGGTGGAGTGACGTCCATGGATGACTTCTTGATCAAATTCTTCCCACATGTTCATGAGAAGAAGCTACACGCGCGTGAAGACAACTATTGCAAATATGACGACCCTAATCTTCAACTCTTCACATCATCTCTCTACTTGGCTGCTCTTGTTGCAAGCTTTGCTGCTTCCAAATTGTGCACCGTGTTTGGCAGGAGGCGCACCATCTTCTTTGCCTCTTTGTTTTTCATTGCTGCCGCGGTCTTGAGTGCCTTGGGAGAAAAAATTTGGACGCTCATTGTTGGAAGAATTCTCTTTGGAGTTGGTGTTGGATTTGGCAATGAGGTGTGTTAGAGTTTGCTGTTATTGAACAGATCTTTCCTGCACGACTCTCTACCCTACTTGTGAGCTAAAATAAACTTTTCTTGATGCTCTCTTGCAGGCTGTTCCCCTGTTTTTGTCGGAAGTTGCTCCTGTTCAGCACCGTGGGGCTGTGAATATCCTGTTCCAACTCTTTGTGACCATTGGAATTCTGATAGCAAATTTAGTGAATTATGGAACATCGAAGGTGCATCCAGGGGGATGGAGGATTTCTCTGGGCTTGGCAGGTGTTCCTGCTCTCTTCCTCTTCCTTGGTTCCATCATCATCGTGGAGACCCCAACAAGCCTCATAGAACGGGGTCAGAGTGAACAGGGAAGACAAACTCTGGAAAAGATCAGGGGTGTGAAGGAGGTTGATGCAGAGTTTGAATCCATTGTGCATGCTTGTGAGATTGCAGAAAAAGTGAAGCATCCATTGAGGAAGCTCATGCAGAAGTCAAGCATGCCACCGCTCATGATTGGCATTTTGATGCAAGTGTTCCAGCAATTCACGGGTATCAATGCCATCATGTTCTATGCACCAGTCTTGTTCCAAACCATCGGATTTGGAAGCGATGCGTCCTTGTTGTCATCTGTCGTCACCGGGTTGGTCAACGTGCTAAGCACTTTCGTTTCCATCTTTGCCGTTGACAAAGTTGGGCGGAGAGTACTGCTGCTTCAGGCCTGTGTTCAGATGTTCATTTCCCAGACTGTCATCGGGGTCATTTTGCATTCCTTGCTCAAACCAACAGGTTCCCTTGACAAAGGGCCGGCGATAGTAGTGGTGGTGCTCGTGTGCATGTTCGTGATGTCGTTCGCTTGGTCATGGGGACCGATGGGATGGCTTATTCCAAGCGAAACGTTCCCTCTGGAGACAAGGACTGCGGGGTTTGCATTTGCGGTCAGCTCCAACATGTTGTGCACTTTCTTGATAGCTCAAGTGTTTCTGTCCATGATGTGTCACATGAAGGCCTTCATTTTCTTCTTCTTTGCTGCCTGGATCTTCGTGATGGGCTTGTTCGTTGTGTTCCTGTTGCCCGAAACTAAAGGAGTGCCAATAGATTCAATAGCTGACAGGGTCTGGAGAAAACATCCGGTATGGAAAAGATTCATGGATGATGAAGATGCCTAAAGCTCAAGGCAAACAATCCGGACACTGCCTAAACGGGCTAGGACAGAGTTGAGCTTGTCTGCACTCGATTGTTTTCTTAGCTTGTCAACATGACATTTCACAATGTTGACAAAAATGTACAGCTTCTCTGAAGCTAGGAAGAAGGATTTTCCCATCTGCTGTGCGGCTTCTGTTAGAAGAAAAATTTAACTGACAGCTTCAGCAATTTTGTTGGAAGAGATTGCTTCGTGTTGTACAGAAGGTTTAAGGATTACATATCGATCAAATCCAAATCTGTTTCACATTGCAATGAACTAAGTATAGCAGATTCTGCATTTCTTTTTGAATGGCCACAAACAAGGATCCAATCTTGATTTGCGAGAAACAATCAAAAAAATTGTGAAAGTAATGGCACAACATCAAGATTTATAATACACGTATTCAACATTTTCTACTGATGTCCATAAAAGATATGCTCACCAATCCAGCTTAAATTCCGACTATTATATGAATTTGAGTTTCAACCACATCATCCCAAGAGATAGAAATTTTCAATTTAAGCAAAAGCAGAAACAAAAACTGCAAAAATACACCTTGGCCACCAACGCTGAGCCGAGGCATCCATCATAAGATTCGGTGGAGCACTATTGGGAGGAGGACCGGGTGTAGAAGCAACCCTACTTGGAGCAGAACCAGAAGGTGAAGGAGCAGGTGCCACTGAAGAAGTGTGCAGCACGTTGATGTCAACTTTCTGTCCAGGTTGACAGTGACTGGGAACCCCATGTTGGAAATAGTGATGACCCCAAGTTGTGATGGTGTAAGAGTCATTGCCTGAGGTGTGTGTTGCAATAGGAGCTGATGTATTGCAAGCCTTGTAGTCAGTTTGTGTAACTTGCATCACGTTGTGGCGTCGAGCATTGCATTGGAACACTGACTCATCATTAACAAGATGGTTTTGTTTGGCATATATGAAGCATCTATATTCCACACTGAAATTGTCATTTAAAAGGTTGTACAAGTAGAAGGCGGAGAGAAAACAGAGAGTATTGATCTTAGATGTATTTAATGATTTTTCAGATATTTACATCAGATAAAATAATAAAATAGCTAGCTGAATAAAATATTTGATAAATGAAAATATTACTGCGAAACGAATCCATGCAACCAATCCCAACTAGCTCGCGATGCAAATCCATCTGGCATATAGCTTGAGGCATATGTCTTCATTCCTTGGTTTAAATAACGACGATATTATTTACAATATGCTGTGAAACACAAACCCAGCGCTGGGTAAGTACACAGACTCCAATATGGAAGGGGGTGGGAGAGAGAGATCACAACAAGGCTAGGCATATCGTTAAATCTCACTCACTTCTCTTAGTAATTCGATATCTATATGGAATGGATGAGAATAAAATAATAAAATTGTAATCACACACCGAACTCTATCCAAATCCTTGGCAAGGTGGAGATGGACTTTATCCAGACAAAAAGTAAGAGATTCATACATAGAGCTTCTCTAGCATGTTTGCCTAGCGTATATAATTTGTAAGATATCCAATCAGTTGTGAGATTTTGAGTTTGATCGGCTCAACCCTTATGAACAAAGATTCAAACATATAGTTGCTGAGTTGAGTTCGGTACTCAAACAGATGCATAGTTAAAAAATTTTATACATGAACCAAATAAAACAATGTTATTTGTTAGTGCAAATTAAAAATGAAAATTTTTTTGAAATGATTTATCAATAAAATGTTGAGTCATCTTTTTTGCACAACATTCTTATATTAAAACGAATGACAAATTTTCAATTACAAAAATCAACAACAAATATATCACAATTACTTTCTTCTCCAAAACAATATCACCGGTGGAAATCTATTAACTCTTCGTAAAATAAATTTATTAAGATTAGGGTTTTCACCGAACAAATCTGAACCACATTTTCTTTCCATGTCAACAATTATGAATACTGATTCAAGTAGAAGTTATTGCATCAACTTTTATATCAACAGCAAATTCATAGCAATCTCTTTATCCTTGAGATGTTACAAAGATGTAATTTGTTACAAAGTCCAAGTAAGGATTTGGAGTAAAAAAACAGTTTGACAAACGTTTTTGAAATTATCCGCTAATCCATTGGATGGTTCACACTTGAGATTAATGGATACTGATGGCCTAATTATAGCACAGAGGAAGAAGGAAGTTCCAGTTGGATAAGGCCCCACGCGCTGCCAGACGGGTAAAATGAAGGCTGTCACTTTCTAAAAATAAGATGAAGATAATGAATTCAAGAAAAGACTGTCTAGAGAAAACCTATATAAGAGCCAAGCACGTTGCAAACCAAGAAACAAGCCTTCTCCCTCTCCTACTCTCGCTTTCCCTTTCCCTCTCTGTCTCCTTTTCTCTGGAATTTTGGTTCTGTGAAGTCAGGTATCGAAAATGACACACACAGGTTATGAAGGGGATTTCAAATCCAAAATGACAGCATATGTGGTATTTTGTTGGATCTTTGCAGCCTTTGGAGGCTTAATGTTTGGTTATGACATTGGAATTTCAGGTTAGTTAACTAATCTTCCTAATCCTCGAATGAATTTGTAATTACGTCTTTTCATTTCTTCAAGATTGGAAAATGGATTTTCAACGGTTGGCTTTCATTGTTTGGTTTAGGTGGAGTGACGTCCATGGATGACTTCTTGATCAAATTCTTCCCACATGTTCATGAGAAGAAGCTACACGCGCGTGAAGACAACTATTGCAAATATGACGACCCTAATCTTCAACTCTTCACATCATCTCTCTACTTGGCTGCTCTTGTTGCAAGCTTTGCTGCTTCCAAATTGTGCACCGTGTTTGGCAGGAGGCGCACCATCTTCTTTGCCTCTTTGTTTTTCATTGCTGCCGCGGTCTTGAGTGCCTTGGGAGAAAAAATTTGGACGCTCATTGTTGGAAGAATTCTCTTTGGAGTTGGTGTTGGATTTGGCAATGAGGTGTGTTAGAGTTTGCTGTTATTGAACAGATCTTTCCTGCACGACTCTCTACCCTACTTGTGAGCTAAAATAAACTTTTCTTGATGCTCTCTTGCAGGCTGTTCCCCTGTTTTTGTCGGAAGTTGCTCCTGTTCAGCACCGTGGGGCTGTGAATATCCTGTTCCAACTCTTTGTGACCATTGGAATTCTGATAGCAAATTTAGTGAATTATGGAACATCGAAGGTGCATCCAGGGGGATGGAGGATTTCTCTGGGCTTGGCAGGTGTTCCTGCTCTCTTCCTCTTCCTTGGTTCCATCATCATCGTGGAGACCCCAACAAGCCTCATAGAACGGGGTCAGAGTGAACAGGGAAGACAAACTCTGGAAAAGATCAGGGGTGTGAAGGAGGTTGATGCAGAGTTTGAATCCATTGTGCATGCTTGTGAGATTGCAGAAAAAGTGAAGCATCCATTGAGGAAGCTCATGCAGAAGTCAAGCATGCCACCGCTCATGATTGGCATTTTGATGCAAGTGTTCCAGCAATTCACGGGTATCAATGCCATCATGTTCTATGCACCAGTCTTGTTCCAAACCATCGGATTTGGAAGCGATGCGTCCTTGTTGTCATCTGTCGTCACCGGGTTGGTCAACGTGCTAAGCACTTTCGTTTCCATCTTTGCCGTTGACAAAGTTGGGCGGAGAGTACTGCTGCTTCAGGCCTGTGTTCAGATGTTCATTTCCCAGACTGTCATCGGGGTCATTTTGCATTCCTTGCTCAAACCAACAGGTTCCCTTGACAAAGGGCCGGCGATAGTAGTGGTGGTGCTCGTGTGCATGTTCGTGATGTCGTTCGCTTGGTCGTGGGGACCGATGGGATGGCTTATTCCAAGCGAAACGTTCCCTCTGGAGACAAGGACTGCGGGGTTTGCATTTGCGGTCAGCTCCAACATGTTGTGCACTTTCTTGATAGCTCAGGTGTTTCTGTCCATGATGTGTCACATGAAGGCCTTCATATTCTTCTTCTTTGCTGCCTGGATCTTCGTGATGGGCTTGTTCGTTGTGTTCCTGTTGCCCGAAACTAAAGGAGTGCCAATAGATTCAATAGCTGACAGGGTCTGGAGAAAACATCCGGTATGGAAAAGATTCATGGATGATGAAGATGCCTAAAGCTCAAGGCAAACAATCCGGACACTGCCTAAACGGGCTAGGACAGAGTTGAGCTTGTCTGCACTCGATTGTTTTCTTAGCTTGTCAACATGACATTTCACAATGTTGACAAAAATGTACAGCTTCTCTGAAGCTAGGAAGAAGGATTTTCCCATCTGCTGTGCGGCTTCTGTTAGAAGAAAAATTTAACTGACAGCTTCAGCAATTTTGTTGGAAGAGATTGCTTCGTGTTGTACAGAAGGTTTAAGGATTACATATCGATCAAATCCAAATCTGTTTCACATTGCAATGAACTAAGTATAGCAGATTCTGCATTTCTTTTTGAATGGCCACAAACAAGGATCCAATCTTGATTTGCGAGAAACAATCAAAAAAATTGTGAAAGTAATGGCACAACATCAAGATTTATAATACACGTATTCAACATTTTCTACTGATGTCCATAAAAGATATGCTCACCAATCCAGCTTAAATTCCGACTATTATATGAATTTGAGTTTCAACCACATCATCCCAAGAGATAGAAATTTTCAATTTAAGCAAAAGCAGAAACAAAAACTGCAAAAATACACCTTGGCCACCAACGCTGAGCCGAGGCATCCATCATAAGATTCGGTGGAGCACTATTGGGAGGAGGACCGGGTGTAGAAGCAACCCTACTTGGAGCAGAACCAGAAGGTGAAGGAGCAGGTGCCACTGAAGAAGTGTGCAGCACGTTGATGTCAACTTTCTGTCCAGGTTGACAGTGACTGGGAACCCCATGTTGGAAATAGTGATGACCCCAAGTTGTGATGGTGTAAGAGTCATTGCCTGAGGTGTGTGTTGCAATAGGAGCTGATGTATTGCAAGCCTTGTAGTCAGTTTGTGTAACTTGCATCACGTTGTGGCGTCGAGCATTGCATTGGAACACTGACTCATCATTAACAAGATGGTTTTGTTTGGCATATATGAAGCATCTATATTCCACACTGAAATTGTCATTTAAAAGGTTGTACAAGTAGAAGGCGGAGAGAAAACAGAGAGTATTGATCTTAGATGTATTTAATGATTTTTCAGATATTTACATCAGATAAAATAATAAAATAGCTAGCTGAATAAAATATTTGATAAATGAAAATATTACTGCGAAACGAATCCATGCAACCAATCCCAACTAGCTCGCGATGCAAATCCATCTGGCATATAGCTTGAGGCATATGTCTTCATTCCTTGGTTTAAATAACGACGATATTATTTACAATATGCTGTGAAACACAAACCCAGCGCTGGGTAAGTACACAGACTCCAATATGGAAGGGGGTGGGAGAGAGAGATCACAACAAGGCTAGGCATATCGTTAAATCTCACTCACTTCTCTTAGTAATTCGATATCTATATGGAATGGATGAGAATAAAATAATAAAATTGTAATCACACACCGAACTCTATCCAAATCCTTGGCAAGGTGGAGATGGACTTTATCCAGACAAAAAGTAAGAGATTCATACATAGAGCTTCTCTAGCATGTTTGCCTAGCGTATATAATTTGTAAGATATCCAATCAGTTGTGAGATTTTGAGTTTGATCGGCTCAACCCTTATGAACAAAGATTCAAACATATAGTTGCTGAGTTGAGTTCGGTACTCAAACAGATGCATAGTTAAAAAATTTTATACATGAACCAAATAAAACAATGTTATTTGTTAGTGCAAATTAAAAATGAAAATTTTTTTGAAATGATTTATCAATAAAATGTTGAGTCATCTTTTTTGCACAACATTCTTATATTAAAACGAATGACAAATTTTCAATTACAAAAATCAACAACAAATATATCACAATTACTTTCTTCTCCAAAACAATATCACCGGTGGAAATCTATTAACTCTTCGTAAAATAAATTTATTAAGATTAGGGTTTTCACCGAACAAATCTGAACCACATTTTCTTTCCATGTCAACAATTATGAATACTGATTCAAGTAGAAGTTATTGCATCAACTTTTATATCAACAGCAAATTCATAGCAATCTCTTTATCCTTGAGATGTTACAAAGATGTAATTTGTTACAAAGTCCAAGTAAGGATTTGGAGTAAAAAAACAGTTTGACAAACGTTTTTGAAATTATCCGCTAATCCATTGGATGGTTCACACTTGAGATTAATGGATACTGATGGCCTAATTATAGCACAGAGGAAGAAGGAAGTTCCAGTTGGATAAGGCCCCACGCGCTGCCAGACGGGTAAAATGAAGGCTGTCACTTTCTAAAAATAAGATGAAGATAATGAATTCAAGAAAAGACTGTCTAGAGAAAACCTATATAAGAGCCAAGCACGTTGCAAACCAAGAAACAAGCCTTCTCCCTCTCCTACTCTCGCTTTCCCTTTCCCTCTCTGTCTCCTTTTCTCTGGAATTTTGGTTCTGTGAAGTCAGGTATCGAAAATGACACACACAGGTTATGAAGGGGATTTCAAATCCAAAATGACAGCATATGTGGTATTTTGTTGGATCTTTGCAGCCTTTGGAGGCTTAATGTTTGGTTATGACATTGGAATTTCAGGTTAGTTAACTAATCTTCCTAATCCTCGAATGAATTTGTAATTACGTCTTTTCATTTCTTCAAGATTGGAAAATGGATTTTCAACGGTTGGCTTTCATTGTTTGGTTTAGGTGGAGTGACGTCCATGGATGACTTCTTGATCAAATTCTTCCCACATGTTCATGAGAAGAAGCTACACGCGCGTGAAGACAACTATTGCAAATATGACGACCCTAATCTTCAACTCTTCACATCATCTCTCTACTTGGCTGCTCTTGTTGCAAGCTTTGCTGCTTCCAAATTGTGCACCGTGTTTGGCAGGAGGCGCACCATCTTCTTTGCCTCTTTGTTTTTCATTGCTGCCGCGGTCTTGAGTGCCTTGGGAGAAAAAATTTGGACGCTCATTGTTGGAAGAATTCTCTTTGGAGTTGGTGTTGGATTTGGCAATGAGGTGTGTTAGAGTTTGCTGTTATTGAACAGATCTTTCCTGCACGACTCTCTACCCTACTTGTGAGCTAAAATAAACTTTTCTTGATGCTCTCTTGCAGGCTGTTCCCCTGTTTTTGTCGGAAGTTGCTCCTGTTCAGCACCGTGGGGCTGTGAATATCCTGTTCCAACTCTTTGTGACCATTGGAATTCTGATAGCAAATTTAGTGAATTATGGAACATCGAAGGTGCATCCAGGGGGATGGAGGATTTCTCTGGGCTTGGCAGGTGTTCCTGCTCTCTTCCTCTTCCTTGGTTCCATCATCATCGTGGAGACCCCAACAAGCCTCATAGAACGGGGTCAGAGTGAACAGGGAAGACAAACTCTGGAAAAGATCAGGGGTGTGAAGGAGGTTGATGCAGAGTTTGAATCCATTGTGCATGCTTGTGAGATTGCAGAAAAAGTGAAGCATCCATTGAGGAAGCTCATGCAGAAGTCAAGCATGCCACCGCTCATGATTGGCATTTTGATGCAAGTGTTCCAGCAATTCACGGGTATCAATGCCATCATGTTCTATGCACCAGTCTTGTTCCAAACCATCGGATTTGGAAGCGATGCGTCCTTGTTGTCATCTGTCGTCACCGGGTTGGTCAACGTGCTAAGCACTTTCGTTTCCATCTTTGCCGTTGACAAAGTTGGGCGGAGAGTACTGCTGCTTCAGGCCTGTGTTCAGATGTTCATTTCCCAGACTGTCATCGGGGTCATTTTGCATTCCTTGCTCAAACCAACAGGTTCCCTTGACAAAGGGCCGGCGATAGTAGTGGTGGTGCTCGTGTGCATGTTCGTGATGTCGTTCGCTTGGTCGTGGGGACCGATGGGATGGCTTATTCCAAGCGAAACGTTCCCTCTGGAGACAAGGACTGCGGGGTTTGCATTTGCGGTCAGCTCCAACATGTTGTGCACTTTCTTGATAGCTCAGGTGTTTCTGTCCATGATGTGTCACATGAAGGCCTTCATATTCTTCTTCTTTGCTGCCTGGATCTTCGTGATGGGCTTGTTCGTTGTGTTCCTGTTGCCCGAAACTAAAGGAGTGCCAATAGATTCAATAGCTGACAGGGTCTGGAGAAAACATCCGGTATGGAAAAGATTCATGGATGATGAAGATGCCTAAAGCTCAAGGCAAACAATCCGGACACTGCCTAAACGGGCTAGGACAGAGTTGAGCTTGTCTGCACTCGATTGTTTTCTTAGCTTGTCAACATGACATTTCACAATGTTGACAAAAATGTACAGCTTCTCTGAAGCTAGGAAGAAGGATTTTCCCATCTGCTGTGCGGCTTCTGTTAGAAGAAAAATTTAACTGACAGCTTCAGCAATTTTGTTGGAAGAGATTGCTTCGTGTTGTACAGAAGGTTTAAGGATTACATATCGATCAAATCCAAATCTGTTTCACATTGCAATGAACTAAGTATAGCAGATTCTGCATTTCTTTTTGAATGGCCACAAACAAGGATCCAATCTTGATTTGCGAGAAACAATCAAAAAAATTGTGAAAGTAATGGCACAACATCAAGATTTATAATACACGTATTCAACATTTTCTACTGATGTCCATAAAAGATATGCTCACCAATCCAGCTTAAATTCCGACTATTATATGAATTTGAGTTTCAACCACATCATCCCAAGAGATAGAAATTTTCAATTTAAGCAAAAGCAGAAACAAAAACTGCAAAAATACACCTTGGCCACCAACGCTGAGCCGAGGCATCCATCATAAGATTCGGTGGAGCACTATTGGGAGGAGGACCGGGTGTAGAAGCAACCCTACTTGGAGCAGAACCAGAAGGTGAAGGAGCAGGTGCCACTGAAGAAGTGTGCAGCACGTTGATGTCAACTTTCTGTCCAGGTTGACAGTGACTGGGAACCCCATGTTGGAAATAGTGATGACCCCAAGTTGTGATGGTGTAAGAGTCATTGCCTGAGGTGTGTGTTGCAATAGGAGCTGATGTATTGCAAGCCTTGTAGTCAGTTTGTGTAACTTGCATCACGTTGTGGCGTCGAGCATTGCATTGGAACACTGACTCATCATTAACAAGATGGTTTTGTTTGGCATATATGAAGCATCTATATTCCACACTGAAATTGTCATTTAAAAGGTTGTACAAGTAGAAGGCGGAGAGAAAACAGAGAGTATTGATCTTAGATGTATTTAATGATTTTTCAGATATTTACATCAGATAAAATAATAAAATAGCTAGCTGAATAAAATATTTGATAAATGAAAATATTACTGCGAAACGAATCCATGCAACCAATCCCAACTAGCTCGCGATGCAAATCCATCTGGCATATAGCTTGAGGCATATGTCTTCATTCCTTGGTTTAAATAACGACGATATTATTTACAATATGCTGTGAAACACAAACCCAGCGCTGGGTAAGTACACAGACTCCAATATGGAAGGGGGTGGGAGAGAGAGATCACAACAAGGCTAGGCATATCGTTAAATCTCACTCACTTCTCTTAGTAATTCGATATCTATATGGAATGGATGAGAATAAAATAATAAAATTGTAATCACACACCGAACTCTATCCAAATCCTTGGCAAGGTGGAGATGGACTTTATCCAGACAAAAAGTAAGAGATTCATACATAGAGCTTCTCTAGCATGTTTGCCTAGCGTATATAATTTGTAAGATATCCAATCAGTTGTGAGATTTTGAGTTTGATCGGCTCAACCCTTATGAACAAAGATTCAAACATATAGTTGCTGAGTTGAGTTCGGTACTCAAACAGATGCATAGTTAAAAAATTTTATACATGAACCAAATAAAACAATGTTATTTGTTAGTGCAAATTAAAAATGAAAATTTTTTTGAAATGATTTATCAATAAAATGTTGAGTCATCTTTTTTGCACAACATTCTTATATTAAAACGAATGACAAATTTTCAATTACAAAAATCAACAACAAATATATCACAATTACTTTCTTCTCCAAAACAATATCACCGGTGGAAATCTATTAACTCTTCGTAAAATAAATTTATTAAGATTAGGGTTTTCACCGAACAAATCTGAACCACATTTTCTTTCCATGTCAACAATTATGAATACTGATTCAAGTAGAAGTTATTGCATCAACTTTTATATCAACAGCAAATTCATAGCAATCTCTTTATCCTTGAGATGTTACAAAGATGTAATTTGTTACAAAGTCCAAGTAAGGATTTGGAGTAAAAAAACAGTTTGACAAACGTTTTTGAAATTATCCGCTAATCCATTGGATGGTTCACACTTGAGATTAATGGATACTGATGGCCTAATTATAGCACAGAGGAAGAAGGAAGTTCCAGTTGGATAAGGCCCCACGCGCTGCCAGACGGGTAAAATGAAGGCTGTCACTTTCTAAAAATAAGATGAAGATAATGAATTTAAGAAAAGACTGTCTAGAGAAAACCTATATAAGAGCCAAGCACGTTGCAAACCAAGAAACAAGCCTTCTCCCTCTCCTACTCTCGCTTTCCCTTTCCCTCTCTGTCTCCTTTTCTCTGGAATTTTGGTTCTGTGAAGTCAGGTATCGAAAATGACACACACAGGTTATGAAGGGGATTTCAAATCCAAAATGACAGCATATGTGGTATTTTGTTGGATCTTTGCAGCCTTTGGAGGCTTAATGTTTGGTTATGACATTGGAATTTCAGGTTAGTTAACTAATCTTCCTAATCCTCGAATGAATTTGTAATTACGTCTTTTCATTTCTTCAAGATTGGAAAATGGATTTTCAACGGTTGGCTTTCATTGTTTGGTTTAGGTGGAGTGACGTCCATGGATGACTTCTTGATCAAATTCTTCCCACATGTTCATGAGAAGAAGCTACACGCGCGTGAAGACAACTATTGCAAATATGACGACCCTAATCTTCAACTCTTCACATCATCTCTCTACTTGGCTGCTCTTGTTGCAAGCTTTGCTGCTTCCAAATTGTGCACCGTGTTTGGCAGGAGGCGCACCATCTTCTTTGCCTCTTTGTTTTTCATTGCTGCCGCGGTCTTGAGTGCCTTGGGAGAAAAAATTTGGACGCTCATTGTTGGAAGAATTCTCTTTGGAGTTGGTGTTGGATTTGGCAATGAGGTGTGTTAGAGTTTGCTGTTATTGAACAGATCTTTCCTGCACGACTCTCTACCCTACTTGTGAGCTAAAATAAACTTTTCTTGATGCTCTCTTGCAGGCTGTTCCCCTGTTTTTGTCGGAAGTTGCTCCTGTTCAGCACCGTGGGGCTGTGAATATCCTGTTCCAACTCTTTGTGACCATTGGAATTCTGATAGCAAATTTAGTGAATTATGGAACATCGAAGGTGCATCCAGGGGGATGGAGGATTTCTCTGGGCTTGGCAGGTGTTCCTGCTCTCTTCCTCTTCCTTGGTTCCATCATCATCGTGGAGACCCCAACAAGCCTCATAGAACGGGGTCAGAGTGAACAGGGAAGACAAACTCTGGAAAAGATCAGGGGTGTGAAGGAGGTTGATGCAGAGTTTGAATCCATTGTGCATGCTTGTGAGATTGCAGAAAAAGTGAAGCATCCATTGAGGAAGCTCATGCAGAAGTCAAGCATGCCACCGCTCATGATTGGCATTTTGATGCAAGTGTTCCAGCAATTCACGGGTATCAATGCCATCATGTTCTATGCACCAGTCTTGTTCCAAACCATCGGATTTGGAAGCGATGCGTCCTTGTTGTCATCTGTCGTCACCGGGTTGGTCAACGTGCTAAGCACTTTCGTTTCCATCTTTGCCGTTGACAAAGTTGGGCGGAGAGTACTGCTGCTTCAGGCCTGTGTTCAGATGTTCATTTCCCAGACTGTCATCGGGGTCATTTTGCATTCCTTGCTCAAACCAACAGGTTCCCTTGACAAAGGGCCGGCGATAGTAGTGGTGGTGCTCGTGTGCATGTTCGTGATGTCGTTCGCTTGGTCGTGGGGACCGATGGGATGGCTTATTCCAAGCGAAACGTTCCCTCTGGAGACAAGGACTGCGGGGTTTGCATTTGCGGTCAGCTCCAACATGTTGTGCACTTTCTTGATAGCTCAGGTGTTTCTGTCCATGATGTGTCACATGAAGGCCTTCATATTCTTCTTCTTTGCTGCCTGGATCTTCGTGATGGGCTTGTTCGTTGTGTTCCTGTTGCCCGAAACTAAAGGAGTGCCAATAGATTCAATAGCTGACAGGGTCTGGAGAAAACATCCGGTATGGAAAAGATTCATGGATGATGAAGATGCCTAAAGCTCAAGGCAAACAATCCGGACACTGCCTAAACGGGCTAGGACAGAGTTGAGCTTGTCTGCACTCGATTGTTTTCTTAGCTTGTCAACATGACATTTCACAATGTTGACAAAAATGTACAGCTTCTCTGAAGCTAGGAAGAAGGATTTTCCCATCTGCTGTGCGGCTTCTGTTAGAAGAAAAATTTAACTGACAGCTTCAGCAATTTTGTTGGAAGAGATTGCTTCGTGTTGTACAGAAGGTTTAAGGATTACATATCGATCAAATCCAAATCTGTTTCACATTGCAATGAACTAAGTATAGCAGATTCTGCATTTCTTTTTGAATGGCCACAAACAAGGATCCAATCTTGATTTGCGAGAAACAATCAAAAAAATTGTGAAAGTAATGGCACAACATCAAGATTTATAATACACGTATTCAACATTTTCTACTGATGTCCATAAAAGATATGCTCACCAATCCAGCTTAAATTCCGACTATTATATGAATTTGAGTTTCAACCACATCATCCCAAGAGATAGAAATTTTCAATTTAAGCAAAAGCAGAAACAAAAACTGCAAAAATACACCTTGGCCACCAACGCTGAGCCGAGGCATCCATCATAAGATTCGGTGGAGCACTATTGGGAGGAGGACCGGGTGTAGAAGCAACCCTACTTGGAGCAGAACCAGAAGGTGAAGGAGCAGGTGCCACTGAAGAAGTGTGCAGCACGTTGATGTCAACTTTCTGTCCAGGTTGACAGTGACTGGGAACCCCATGTTGGAAATAGTGATGACCCCAAGTTGTGATGGTGTAAGAGTCATTGCCTGAGGTGTGTGTTGCAATAGGAGCTGATGTATTGCAAGCCTTGTAGTCAGTTTGTGTAACTTGCATCACGTTGTGGCGTCGAGCATTGCATTGGAACACTGACTCATCATTAACAAGATGGTTTTGTTTGGCATATATGAAGCATCTATATTCCACACTGAAATTGTCATTTAAAAGGTTGTACAAGTAGAAGGCGGAGAGAAAACAGAGAGTATTGATCTTAGATGTATTTAATGATTTTTCAGATATTTACATCAGATAAAATAATAAAATAGCTAGCTGAATAAAATATTTGATAAATGAAAATATTACTGCGAAACGAATCCATGCAACCAATCCCAACTAGCTCGCGATGCAAATCCATCTGGCATATAGCTTGAGGCATATGTCTTCATTCCTTGGTTTAAATAACGACGATATTATTTACAATATGCTGTGAAACACAAACCCAGCGCTGGGTAAGTACACAGACTCCAATATGGAAGGGGGTGGGAGAGAGAGATCACAACAAGGCTAGGCATATCGTTAAATCTCACTCACTTCTCTTAGTAATTCGATATCTATATGGAATGGATGAGAATAAAATAATAAAATTGTAATCACACACCGAACTCTATCCAAATCCTTGGCAAGGTGGAGATGGACTTTATCCAGACAAAAAGTAAGAGATTCATACATAGAGCTTCTCTAGCATGTTTGCCTAGCGTATATAATTTGTAAGATATCCAATCAGTTGTGAGATTTTGAGTTTGATCGGCTCAACCCTTATGAACAAAGATTCAAACATATAGTTGCTGAGTTGAGTTCGGTACTCAAACAGATGCATAGTTAAAAAATTTTATACATGAACCAAATAAAACAATGTTATTTGTTAGTGCAAATTAAAAATGAAAATTTTTTTGAAATGATTTATCAATAAAATGTTGAGTCATCTTTTTTGCACAACATTCTTATATTAAAACGAATGACAAATTTTCAATTACAAAAATCAACAACAAATATATCACAATTACTTTCTTCTCCAAAACAATATCACCGGTGGAAATCTATTAACTCTTCGTAAAATAAATTTATTAAGATTAGGGTTTTCACCGAACAAATCTGAACCACATTTTCTTTCCATGTCAACAATTATGAATACTGATTCAAGTAGAAGTTATTGCATCAACTTTTATATCAACAGCAAATTCATAGCAATCTCTTTATCCTTGAGATGTTACAAAGATGTAATTTGTTACAAAGTCCAAGTAAGGATTTGGAGTAAAAAAACAGTTTGACAAACGTTTTTGAAATTATCCGCTAATCCATTGGATGGTTCACACTTGAGATTAATGGATACTGATGGCCTAATTATAGCACAGAGGAAGAAGGAAGTTCCAGTTGGATAAGGCCCCACGCGCTGCCAGACGGGTAAAATGAAGGCTGTCACTTTCTAAAAATAAGATGAAGATAATGAATTCAAGAAAAGACTGTCTAGAGAAAACCTATATAAGAGCCAAGCACGTTGCAAACCAAGAAACAAGCCTTCTCCCTCTCCTACTCTCGCTTTCCCTTTCCCTCTCTGTCTCCTTTTCTCTGGAATTTTGGTTCTGTGAAGTCAGGTATCGAAAATGACACACACAGGTTATGAAGGGGATTTCAAATCCAAAATGACAGCATATGTGGTATTTTGTTGGATCTTTGCAGCCTTTGGAGGCTTAATGTTTGGTTATGACATTGGAATTTCAGGTTAGTTAACTAATCTTCCTAATCCTCGAATGAATTTGTAATTACGTCTTTTCATTTCTTCAAGATTGGAAAATGGATTTTCAACGGTTGGCTTTCATTGTTTGGTTTAGGTGGAGTGACGTCCATGGATGACTTCTTGATCAAATTCTTCCCACATGTTCATGAGAAGAAGCTACACGCGCGTGAAGACAACTATTGCAAATATGACGACCCTAATCTTCAACTCTTCACATCATCTCTCTACTTGGCTGCTCTTGTTGCAAGCTTTGCTGCTTCCAAATTGTGCACCGTGTTTGGCAGGAGGCGCACCATCTTCTTTGCCTCTTTGTTTTTCATTGCTGCCGCGGTCTTGAGTGCCTTGGGAGAAAAAATTTGGACGCTCATTGTTGGAAGAATTCTCTTTGGAGTTGGTGTTGGATTTGGCAATGAGGTGTGTTAGAGTTTGCTGTTATTGAACAGATCTTTCCTGCACGACTCTCTACCCTACTTGTGAGCTAAAATAAACTTTTCTTGATGCTCTCTTGCAGGCTGTTCCCCTGTTTTTGTCGGAAGTTGCTCCTGTTCAGCACCGTGGGGCTGTGAATATCCTGTTCCAACTCTTTGTGACCATTGGAATTCTGATAGCAAATTTAGTGAATTATGGAACATCGAAGGTGCATCCAGGGGGATGGAGGATTTCTCTGGGCTTGGCAGGTGTTCCTGCTCTCTTCCTCTTCCTTGGTTCCATCATCATCGTGGAGACCCCAACAAGCCTCATAGAACGGGGTCAGAGTGAACAGGGAAGACAAACTCTGGAAAAGATCAGGGGTGTGAAGGAGGTTGATGCAGAGTTTGAATCCATTGTGCATGCTTGTGAGATTGCAGAAAAAGTGAAGCATCCATTGAGGAAGCTCATGCAGAAGTCAAGCATGCCACCGCTCATGATTGGCATTTTGATGCAAGTGTTCCAGCAATTCACGGGTATCAATGCCATCATGTTCTATGCACCAGTCTTGTTCCAAACCATCGGATTTGGAAGCGATGCGTCCTTGTTGTCATCTGTCGTCACCGGGTTGGTCAACGTGCTAAGCACTTTCGTTTCCATCTTTGCCGTTGACAAAGTTGGGCGGAGAGTACTGCTGCTTCAGGCCTGTGTTCAGATGTTCATTTCCCAGACTGTCATCGGGGTCATTTTGCATTCCTTGCTCAAACCAACAGGTTCCCTTGACAAAGGGCCGGCGATAGTAGTGGTGGTGCTCGTGTGCATGTTCGTGATGTCGTTCGCTTGGTCGTGGGGACCGATGGGATGGCTTATTCCAAGCGAAACGTTCCCTCTGGAGACAAGGACTGCGGGGTTTGCATTTGCGGTCAGCTCCAACATGTTGTGCACTTTCTTGATAGCTCAGGTGTTTCTGTCCATGATGTGTCACATGAAGGCCTTCATATTCTTCTTCTTTGCTGCCTGGATCTTCGTGATGGGCTTGTTCGTTGTGTTCCTGTTGCCCGAAACTAAAGGAGTGCCAATAGATTCAATAGCTGACAGGGTCTGGAGAAAACATCCGGTATGGAAAAGATTCATGGATGATGAAGATGCCTAAAGCTCAAGGCAAACAATCCGGACACTGCCTAAACGGGCTAGGACAGAGTTGAGCTTGTCTGCACTCGATTGTTTTCTTAGCTTGTCAACATGACATTTCACAATGTTGACAAAAATGTACAGCTTCTCTGAAGCTAGGAAGAAGGATTTTCCCATCTGCTGTGCGGCTTCTGTTAGAAGAAAAATTTAACTGACAGCTTCAGCAATTTTGTTGGAAGAGATTGCTTCGTGTTGTACAGAAGGTTTAAGGATTACATATCGATCAAATCCAAATCTGTTTCACATTGCAATGAACTAAGTATAGCAGATTCTGCATTTCTTTTTGAATGGCCACAAACAAGGATCCAATCTTGATTTGCGAGAAACAATCAAAAAAATTGTGAAAGTAATGGCACAACATCAAGATTTATAATACACGTATTCAACATTTTCTACTGATGTCCATAAAAGATATGCTCACCAATCCAGCTTAAATTCCGACTATTATATGAATTTGAGTTTCAACCACATCATCCCAAGAGATAGAAATTTTCAATTTAAGCAAAAGCAGAAACAAAAACTGCAAAAATACACCTTGGCCACCAACGCTGAGCCGAGGCATCCATCATAAGATTCGGTGGAGCACTATTGGGAGGAGGACCGGGTGTAGAAGCAACCCTACTTGGAGCAGAACCAGAAGGTGAAGGAGCAGGTGCCACTGAAGAAGTGTGCAGCACGTTGATGTCAACTTTCTGTCCAGGTTGACAGTGACTGGGAACCCCATGTTGGAAATAGTGATGACCCCAAGTTGTGATGGTGTAAGAGTCATTGCCTGAGGTGTGTGTTGCAATAGGAGCTGATGTATTGCAAGCCTTGTAGTCAGTTTGTGTAACTTGCATCACGTTGTGGCGTCGAGCATTGCATTGGAACACTGACTCATCATTAACAAGATGGTTTTGTTTGGCATATATGAAGCATCTATATTCCACACTGAAATTGTCATTTAAAAGGTTGTACAAGTAGAAGGCGGAGAGAAAACAGAGAGTATTGATCTTAGATGTATTTAATGATTTTTCAGATATTTACATCAGATAAAATAATAAAATAGCTAGCTGAATAAAATATTTGATAAATGAAAATATTACTGCGAAACGAATCCATGCAACCAATCCCAACTAGCTCGCGATGCAAATCCATCTGGCATATAGCTTGAGGCATATGTCTTCATTCCTTGGTTTAAATAACGACGATATTATTTACAATATGCTGTGAAACACAAACCCAGCGCTGGGTAAGTACACAGACTCCAATATGGAAGGGGGTGGGAGAGAGAGATCACAACAAGGCTAGGCATATCGTTAAATCTCACTCACTTCTCTTAGTAATTCGATATCTATATGGAATGGATGAGAATAAAATAATAAAATTGTAATCACACACCGAACTCTATCCAAATCCTTGGCAAGGTGGAGATGGACTTTATCCAGACAAAAAGTAAGAGATTCATACATAGAGCTTCTCTAGCATGTTTGCCTAGCGTATATAATTTGTAAGATATCCAATCAGTTGTGAGATTTTGAGTTTGATCGGCTCAACCCTTATGAACAAAGATTCAAACATATAGTTGCTGAGTTGAGTTCGGTACTCAAACAGATGCATAGTTAAAAAATTTTATACATGAACCAAATAAAACAATGTTATTTGTTAGTGCAAATTAAAAATGAAAATTTTTTTGAAATGATTTATCAATAAAATGTTGAGTCATCTTTTTTGCACAACATTCTTATATTAAAACGAATGACAAATTTTCAATTACAAAAATCAACAACAAATATATCACAATTACTTTCTTCTCCAAAACAATATCACCGGTGGAAATCTATTAACTCTTCGTAAAATAAATTTATTAAGATTAGGGTTTTCACCGAACAAATCTGAACCACATTTTCTTTCCATGTCAACAATTATGAATACTGATTCAAGTAGAAGTTATTGCATCAACTTTTATATCAACAGCAAATTCATAGCAATCTCTTTATCCTTGAGATGTTACAAAGATGTAATTTGTTACAAAGTCCAAGTAAGGATTTGGAGTAAAAAAACAGTTTGACAAACGTTTTTGAAATTATCCGCTAATCCATTGGATGGTTCACACTTGAGATTAATGGATACTGATGGCCTAATTATAGCACAGAGGAAGAAGGAAGTTCCAGTTGGATAAGGCCCCACGCGCTGCCAGACGGGTAAAATGAAGGCTGTCACTTTCTAAAAATAAGATGAAGATAATGAATTCAAGAAAAGACTGTCTAGAGAAAACCTATATAAGAGCCAAGCACGTTGCAAACCAAGAAACAAGCCTTCTCCCTCTCCTACTCTCGCTTTCCCTTTCCCTCTCTGTCTCCTTTTCTCTGGAATTTTGGTTCTGTGAAGTCAGGTATCGAAAATGACACACACAGGTTATGAAGGGGATTTCAAATCCAAAATGACAGCATATGTGGTATTTTGTTGGATCTTTGCAGCCTTTGGAGGCTTAATGTTTGGTTATGACATTGGAATTTCAGGTTAGTTAACTAATCTTCCTAATCCTCGAATGAATTTGTAATTACGTCTTTTCATTTCTTCAAGATTGGAAAATGGATTTTCAACGGTTGGCTTTCATTGTTTGGTTTAGGTGGAGTGACGTCCATGGATGACTTCTTGATCAAATTCTTCCCACATGTTCATGAGAAGAAGCTACACGCGCGTGAAGACAACTATTGCAAATATGACGACCCTAATCTTCAACTCTTCACATCATCTCTCTACTTGGCTGCTCTTGTTGCAAGCTTTGCTGCTTCCAAATTGTGCACCGTGTTTGGCAGGAGGCGCACCATCTTCTTTGCCTCTTTGTTTTTCATTGCTGCCGCGGTCTTGAGTGCCTTGGGAGAAAAAATTTGGACGCTCATTGTTGGAAGAATTCTCTTTGGAGTTGGTGTTGGATTTGGCAATGAGGTGTGTTAGAGTTTGCTGTTATTGAACAGATCTTTCCTGCACGACTCTCTACCCTACTTGTGAGCTAAAATAAACTTTTCTTGATGCTCTCTTGCAGGCTGTTCCCCTGTTTTTGTCGGAAGTTGCTCCTGTTCAGCACCGTGGGGCTGTGAATATCCTGTTCCAACTCTTTGTGACCATTGGAATTCTGATAGCAAATTTAGTGAATTATGGAACATCGAAGGTGCATCCAGGGGGATGGAGGATTTCTCTGGGCTTGGCAGGTGTTCCTGCTCTCTTCCTCTTCCTTGGTTCCATCATCATCGTGGAGACCCCAACAAGCCTCATAGAACGGGGTCAGAGTGAACAGGGAAGACAAACTCTGGAAAAGATCAGGGGTGTGAAGGAGGTTGATGCAGAGTTTGAATCCATTGTGCATGCTTGTGAGATTGCAGAAAAAGTGAAGCATCCATTGAGGAAGCTCATGCAGAAGTCAAGCATGCCACCGCTCATGATTGGCATTTTGATGCAAGTGTTCCAGCAATTCACGGGTATCAATGCCATCATGTTCTATGCACCAGTCTTGTTCCAAACCATCGGATTTGGAAGCGATGCGTCCTTGTTGTCATCTGTCGTCACCGGGTTGGTCAACGTGCTAAGCACTTTCGTTTCCATCTTTGCCGTTGACAAAGTTGGGCGGAGAGTACTGCTGCTTCAGGCCTGTGTTCAGATGTTCATTTCCCAGACTGTCATCGGGGTCATTTTGCATTCTTTGCTCAAACCAACAGGTTCCCTTGACAAAGGGCCGGCGATAGTAGTGGTGGTGCTCGTGTGCATGTTCGTGATGTCGTTCGCTTGGTCGTGGGGACCGATGGGATGGCTTATTCCAAGCGAAACGTTCCCTCTGGAGACAAGGACTGCGGGGTTTGCATTTGCGGTCAGCTCCAACATGTTGTGCACTTTCTTGATAGCTCAGGTGTTTCTGTCCATGATGTGTCACATGAAGGCCTTCATATTCTTCTTCTTTGCTGCCTGGATCTTCGTGATGGGCTTGTTCGTTGTGTTCCTGTTGCCCGAAACTAAAGGAGTGCCAATAGATTCAATAGCTGACAGGGTCTGGAGAAAACATCCGGTATGGAAAAGATTCATGGATGATGAAGATGCCTAAAGGCCAAGCTGCCAAAGGATGCGTGGACTGAGGGTGTAGGCGTAGTTTGGTAGGTAAAGTTTCTTGGATGTTGTACCAACGAAAAAGTTTCTTGGGATGATAGCAAAAGGCAAAAACCAGAACATATGCCGTTCTCAAGTGGATGGGCGACCCTACCCGATCTGGCCCAATGGTAAAAGGGAACAGGCCTAGGTCAGGGTTAAGCTTGAACTCTGAAGGAGCAACCAAGCTCATATCTTTCCTTCTGCCAGGATCTTTGGTTGACAAACTTGTCACTTCCGGTGGACCAAGAGACAAGCTGAACGTGTTAAGATATCTTTTTTCCCAATGAATTTGTGTAATCTCTTCTTCATTTTTGTAAGCTTTTTGAAACAAAGGGCCAAAATGGCCTACATTGAATCCATATATTCAACACCCTCGAATATACAGATGGGATTCATGGATTACAATTTCTTGTTCTCCAATAATTTTCTTTGGAATTATCTTTCTATCATCCAATACAATACAAGAATTTGGAGTGATGATCTGTACCTTCAACCCCTGAATTTGGGGTAATAGCTATGGCTATTGCACAAAACGGAGCCTAAATCTATCAGTTTATAGATACAGGGAAAAATGAATGAGATATCAGATTGGAAAG
Source organism: Dillenia suffruticosa (assembly GCA_033439265.1). NCBI lineage: Eukaryota > Viridiplantae > Streptophyta > Magnoliopsida > Dilleniales > Dilleniaceae > Dillenia > Dillenia suffruticosa. The sequence goes on from JAVTVX010000001.1 coordinate 19,064,907, forward strand.
AATCGGAGGAAGCAGAAGAAAGAGAAGTCTCCCTGAAAGCTCAGACCGCAAAAGTCAGCTTCATGAACTGTGTTGGGCCAGAAGACCAATGAGAAGTGGGCGTTCTGCCTCCGTGTTCCAACCTGGTATTTTTTTATCACGCTGATGAGCTCTGCAAAGAAAAAGGAAATGATCAAGAACTATAAACGTAACGAAATGGTAACATTTAGGTTGGACATGTCATTTTCTAACAATATGCAGGGGAAAACTGCAACCAATCAATTCAAGAAAGGGAAGAAATAGCCTGAGCCAGATGCTTTGTAGTCACGCAAAATGCACAGAAGGCCACAAGCGAATAGACGAAACCAATGGGGATTGACAAAGTTGAATTATTACTAAGATGATTCTTTTAAGGGATGGTAAAAATAATAACAATTGCTTAAGGCGGTTCCCATTCATTACATTGTCAATCAGCGTCTCTATAGATGTCAAAGATGAGAGGCAGTCCACCACAGAATAACGCATGTTTCTCTCAATTTTTTTTTTTTCTTTTCTTTCTCCCTTTTCCCCTTAATGAAAGGCATTTTTTATAAACAATGACAAAAGTTCTCTTTTCCATGAAAACTGACTAAAGTTCTCTTTTCGATGAAAACTGACTACAGAGATCGATATGGAACATCCAACCCAATGCCCTAGGACTTGAGAAGAAAAGGAGATCAATTAATGGAAGACACTATGCTTCTTGTGGACAGGAGCTAAGCAATATTAATGACACTACCACACTTTCCCACTTTTCAGCTATGCAAATACATTGAATTGCATTGCGCTCCAACCCCTGAATAAAGGAGACTAGGAGATAATAAGAGGTAACAATGAAAAGAATGGATGAAAATGAAAAGGAAGGACAAAAATAAGTGTTCAAGGGAAATGCTCTAGGTATCTTCAATTGAGAATAAAATTAGAGAAGATAGATCAATACGGTTTGATTATGTGAAAATAATAATCTCTACATCAGTGGGCCAAGAAAAGTCAATGAAAATTTTGAATATATAATGACATAAACATGTTATTATATAACTTAACATCCAATTTAGTTAAATTGCAAAATAAATCCATGCAGCCAATCCCAACTAGCTCGGGATGCAAATCCATCCAACACATAGCTCAAGTCATATATCTTCATTCCTTTGTTTAAATATCTACAGTATTACTTACTATATGCTGTGAAGGACAAGCCTAGCACTGGGTAAGTACACAGACTTCAATATGGGGGAGAGAGAGAGAGATCACAAGACGGCTAGGCATATCATTAAAATAATATTATTTTACATCCATAATTACAAGTATTGAAATCCTGTCTTAGGATATTTCAATTAGTTGCTTAAGTTTCGCTCCTCCCATTTGCTTGGGCCCCTATGTTTGATTGTTATTTTGCCAATGCATAGGCATAAACTTTTCCAATGGAGGGGTAGACACTGATGCTTGGTTTATGAAATAAATAGATTTGTTTGTTCTGTCTTCTTGGTCAACCTCCCCTTTGCAAAGTTCCTCAAAACTTCTCTTATTCTTTTTCCATCTCTTCATTTCTCTCCGTGTTTCCCCGCACCACTTCCATTAAGTTTCCAATCCATTGAATTATACTCATTGTATTGCATTATTCAGATTCCAGTGTCCTCCATTCTTCATCTGCTCCCAAAAATGTGTAGATTTTAAGGTGAAAATAGAAAACTGTGTCTATTAGTGAAAAGTGAATCCTAACTCCAAAAGTACATCTCCAATGGTAAAAAACCTTTAATCACCACAAATACTCCTCTTTACCAGACCAAAATAAATAATTAAATCTTCTGTGGCATCCAAAAAGCATGTCATTCCAAGTAAACATGATCACCAAAAACAGAAGGCCTAGGTCACAAAAGTTCCCAGCAAATCAAACAATAAGCTCGAGGGCTATGAATGCTGATATCATTTTTTTCAGCATACTTGGCATAAGTTTGAACTTGAAGACGTGGATATCAGCAAAATAGCTTTTTTATTATATTTGCCTCAGAAGAACTTAACTAGTGAGAAACAGCAGAAAGAGAAGTAGTTGAGTAGCTTACAGGACAGGCACATTCAAGAGAAAAAACAGACAAAGCATGGTTAAAGCATTACAGAGACCTTACACTAGTCGATTGGAGCTCAACAGCTGCAGAACCCTCATTATCCTGCAAGATACAAAAATAAACAAATGATCACTTGAGAGTCCAAAACACCTGATATACATAAAGTGGAATGGAAAACTCAGTGCCAACTGATATACCTCAATCAACAAGTCTTTTCTTGTAATCAAACCAATTACACGAGAAGGTCGAGGAACAACAAATATATGCCTCAAGCCTAATTGCCGGAACAGATTATATACCTGTACCACCAAGAAGAATGCAACACTTAGAACCTTTTTCCCATTTTGGGAATATAGCCTCTGCCTCGCAAAACTAGAAATAAGAGATTACCTTTGTCAAAGACATGTCCTCAGGCACAATGTATGGGGAGGGATTCAAAAATGGGGCAAGATCTATGTACATTTCCAAGTCATCTGAACTCAGATGAATATCATTGATAGAGATTCCTTTAGTTGAAACAGGTTTTACAAACTCGCTGAAATTGTGCCTACAATTCAATGGATTAATCAAACTAAGCAAGACCAAAAATGAACTCAATTTTGCACTTACCTGATTGGCATGTGACCACCTCTAGTTTCACACGGTAGAGGACTATGCTGGAAGTCCACCTTAGACTGCAGGAGTACCAACAGATGACTGCATGAAAATCAGATACCAGGTGTTTCATCTCATGAATACACACTATTACGGGAAACAAAGATGTAACTAGAGTGGCAAAAGGTATGCCGGTTTCATCAAGCTCTACCTGCGAAGTATGAGCCCAATGACAAGTGTCTCCCCGCTCCTTGAATGATCTATCACCTGTATTAGAGAAATTAAGTCAAAATTCTACCGAAATCAACTGCTGAAAATAATAACAACAACAATAATAATAATAATAATAATAAACTCACAGGAAAGCCATTGTGCTTGTTACTGCGTAAAATAGACACTACATCAGCAATTTTGACAACACGAGGAAAGCACACAACCTTCCACATATTAAAAATGAACAAAGTGTCAGTCAAATGCAGCAATGTAATAGAACGAACCAAAGACAAGCAGGATATGGTGTTCAAACATGAAGCAACAGTATAAGAGAGATACAACCAGTGCACCAGAAGCTATCTGATGCACTTTCAAAGTAGCTTGGCCCACATTGCACATGGGATACCTAAGACAACCCGGCAAAAAAATGCAAGTGCAATTATCAAAAAAAAAATGTGCCTTATTCAAAGGCATGTGTCTTTCTGCATCTCTGTCTGTTATAGTTTCAAGCTACTAAAATAATAATAACAATGGTTAATCCTCTATGCTTACACAGATCATTCAAGCCAAAGTTTTTCCCTCCTCTTTTCACACTTTCAGCAATATTGGACTTCATACTATGGAACATATATGAAACTGATACTCTGTTGGTATCAGCCAGGCAAGTCTGGGCACCCCCAACCCCCCGCAGGGGCGGGGGCACAGGGGGGGTGTGGGGAGAAGAAATCCCGTATCAAGTTCGTTACTTGTCTGTTGGGTCCACTAGACTGTCATGCCAAAGAATGCTCAGGCACGATGACAGGAAAACTACGTGCACCTACACTTCATAATTCCGAATTCTTTAAGCATTTTTATTCAAAGCAAAGAGATTCAATGACCTTTCGATTTGCCAAAGAATGCTCAGGCACGATAACAGGAAAACTACGTGCACCTACACTTCATAATTCCGAATTCTTTAAGCATTTTTATTCAAAGCAAAGAGATTCAATGACCTTTCGATTTCCACACCCCTCTTTCGCTGTCATTTTTCGCATTTGATACTTTGGTCTTGATTCAAGAAGAGGAATGCCCCTCAATCGCGCCTGTTCTTCATACAAGCCTTCATTAAAAGCATCACCAACAGCCTGATGAGAGTAAATAATAAGTTAAAATCAAGACACATCATGCAGGCAAACCTTAGCAGAGCTAGGAGAGCTTACCTTTGATATGAGAAGAACAAGCATTATGAGAGGCAGCAGTTTCAAATTATTAGTTATTTCAACCATTATGACACAAAGAGACACCGTCATTCGCATTGAACCTCCAAGGAAAGAAGCAGCTCCCAACAGAGCATAACTAGATATTCAGCAGAAGTTCATTAAGTAGTTCAAAAAGAAAATTATCAACTAAAGTTCGATTCATTTGTTTGATATAGGCATAGATTTCTAAAGTAAAATCTAAGTAAGGATATGAAAAGAGACTGTTCAATTTACTGGCACAGAAACTTGTCAAGCAATTCATAGGCAACATCCTAAACAAGTGCATAAACCGGAAAAGCAAAGACGTGAAAAACTGAGACTATAGTTGTGGATGCAACTTTGAACCTAGACCAAGGAAAACAAAACCAGCATGAACTTCATGGGTATCAACTTGGAAGAAAGATAGTGTGCAGCTCTATGCACGATCCTCCGAGCCAGTGTGCAAAAAATGTGGAGACTCTTTTCAATAATCTATAAAGCTTGTCTTAATGAAACAACCTTACCATTGCACCAAAACGCACCCCTCAAAAGTAAAACATAATCAAGTGGTATCTCTTAGAAACCACCTCAGACTTAAGAAGGAGCCACTTGCATATGATTTTTCTTTTGCTAGTTTTCATTATTACGCACTAGGTCCATGTCACATGATTCTAAAAAGACAAAAGGGAAAACAACTTAACTAATGCAATCACCCCAGGGGGTCCAAACAAGAATCATAATGAATTGACAACCAATATAAAATACCATACCATACCCACCTATAGGCACTAGCATCAAGGGTCAAGAACAAAGAGAGACAATAATAACAAAGCATTATATTAAACCAGAAATTAACATTAACATAAAATTAGTTATTTAATCAAAATTTATTCCAAAATCAAGCAACTAATAAGATCTTGTCAATTTGAATCACATACGTTCCCTCTTCAATGTTGGATTTCTTGTACATGCTGACAACAAACATGCCAACAAGACGTCCATAAGTTGATCCTATCATAATTCCAGGAACAAATTGACCAGCTGGAACAGCAGTACCAAATGTCACCACAGCTAAGGTATAAAACATCACCTAAAAGAGAAGATGAAATAAGAAGAGTATTAGAATTGCTTCATGAAAAGGATGGTTCGGCTTTGATACGTTTTTAGTTATATTTGCACTTTTCCGTTTAGGTAGTGCCAGACCAAATACAGTTGGTTCGATCACGGGATATGCAAGTCCCCCCCCCCAAAAAAAATGATTAGCCAGAAAAGGTTCCTCTGATTTCCGCTATTTTAAGTTACAAGGGTGGTCTGGTGTCATGTCAAAAGGAAACATCCGATAGGGACATGCACATTCATAGAAACATTCATTTTTAAGAGAGTCCATGCAACATACCCACAATACAATAGATGACGCTAAACTTTACTTGAAATGGAGGACAGAGCATACCAAGAAGGTCAGTAGACTTTGTGCACTGTACTCATGAATCGTCTTTGCACTAAACAGGTTCCTTATAGCATCATCCTGAGCAACACAAACAGATTACTCCATAGAAAAAGAAACCCAAGATCATAGCCAAACCGTAGACAATTTAGAGAAAGAGAAGACCTGTGTATTAAAGAAAATAGTTGCCAGGTCATTGTACTCCTTGTCCTTACTGCAATAAAACTGAAGAAGTGACAAAATAAGATACAGCTAATCATGGCAAGAGTAGGGAACTATGTGTGTAGAAAAGCAAATGATTTATCAAGAGCGCAATGTAATTTTTACAGCTAAAACTCTTCCAGATTGGCTTTAACCTATAAGGTTCATATTGGGCTGGGTATGGAGATTTAGACTCTTGCAATACAATTTAAAAAAACAAAAACAAAAAAACAAAAAAAAGACCTCTGGTATATTTTATATTAATTGTGCACTTTTTAGTCCTCTTATTTGACAAATTAATACCCCCAATCAAAAGAAAAGGTTTCCACTGATGGTGCAAGACACGGTGGGAATATATGAAAATATAAGCTCTTTTTAGATGAGAATGCATACTACAACCATTACAGAAGAGATCCAGCTAATTGACAGAACTTACATTTACATAATTCCCATACATTCCAGGAGGACGAGGACAATCAATATCAGAGTTAGGTTCTGGTTCAGGGCATGGGCTGCATGATCTTAGAAGCGGCAATCCAAAGGAAATAACTGAGGTTAATAGAGAGAGAAGGCAAACTTCAATAATCTGTGATGACCAGAAAAGGGATGTATCAGAGTCTGATCAAGCAAACATGCCTAAACAACAATTGGCAAATTTCTTGCATTAGCTCTCAGCAGCTTACTTTAACTCGATTACCCTTCTTGTGTAAATAATTCCGACGCCAGGAAGTAATAAAAAGAGTGAGCTGGTTGAATAAGGCTCCTGAAAACACAACTTAAATTCAATGAATCCATAAAATGGAAGCTTTTAATATTAGAATCAACATATAAGCTTGAATCTAGGAAAGTAATACTAATACTAACCAAGCAGGCCTCCAATAACCCCAATTACTGCCATGGGCAATAACTCTGAAAATGAGTAGTCCTCTTGACCACTACAAGGACAAGATTAGTCAGAAAGCCACAGCCAATGAAGGTTATCAGCAGAAAAGAGGAGAAAGTTTGGATCCCAACTCTGATATGTCCCATATAATGAAGCCACCAGAACCAAAGTGTCCACAATTTCCGCTCTTGCACCACCCCATTGCAGTTCGTACAACAACAGCTACAATAGCAGAAGTGAAAAAGACACGCCACATTAGTTGACTCCTCCACCTGTAAAATTAAATCTAGTGAGCATCAACAAATCCTAGTTCAACTCTAGCATACATGCACCACCACCACTTGGTGTAGCCAGAAACTGATAGGGGTCATTTTTGAATTCTATGAAAAAAATATATATAAACATATGCTGCACATTATATTGATATCAGAATTGATCAATCATTAGATTACATATTTGCCAAAAGTTTGTGGTTCAGCACTGCTGGATTTTTATTTAACATGTATAAACAGATCTATGTACCATATGCACTTTATATCTATGCTGGTACTCCAGGTTTTTAAGCCTAAATAAATTCTGAAGCGGTGTAAAATTGGCCCGACCTACATCCATTTTCTTGTCTTTTAATAATTTTAGTGGGGTCAAAGCGAGTAATATCTTTCAAATATTTACACATTATTATATGAATATAAGAAGATTTAAATTTTTGGAGAGATCAATTGACCCCACTTGCTTCAACCAGGCGCCGCCCATGACTCCATGCATCGTTCAAGCAAAGAGATGGCCATGTACTAATAAGAAAAGAAAACAAAACACATACAGACACACACAGAACACAAACAGAAGTCTACCATTAGAACAATTTATAGGAACAGAAAATTTTATGTAAAAGAACAAATTGTCGTGTGTTCGTAAATGTATATGGTCGAGTAAGATGCGGTTTCCTCACCAAGATGTTACTTCCTCCAATGCAAATAATACTCCACCAACTGGTGCTCTAAAAGCCGCAGCAACTCCAGCTGCACACCCACAGGTTACCTTTTCAAAATATTTTATCAGTGACAAATTAGCAGTAGTTAAGAAGATATCACGTATTTCTTTTTCTCTCACAGGAAGTGAAAGGAGTAACATTAAAGGCATATTATGCACCATCTGAAAAGTTGTTACAGAGGCACTCTTCACTGATTATATGAGAATATAATCAAAGTTCAGTATAAAAAATCCAGTTTCAGTATCTGGCTGCAATAGACAAAATTCTATTCTTTAAGAAACAAATGCTGCAAGTAAATTGTGTGAAGTAACCTATCAAGTCCGTCGCTAATAAAAGGTAATATGCAAGGTTTGATTTCGATGGAGATAAGAATAGGCTTTTCCTGTCACACAAATAGTTGACTATAGAACCAGGAAAAGTAAAAATGTTGACTATAGAACCAAGAAAAGTAAAATCTTTACAGTTCAAGTCCTTTGCAAGCCAAATAATTCATGAAGCAAGGATACAGACAGAGAGCACAAACTGATACTGTACAAATACTAATACTGAGAGAGAGAGAGAGAGAGAGAGAGAGCACACTAAAATAACATAGTTTTATACGTTATGAACACTTTTTTTCTAATACTAACTCTAATTAAATCATCTTTAACATACAAAATAAGAAATGTACCGAATTACTAATGAGATTTTCCTAAAACGACAACAAAAAACATAGAATAATAGGAAACATGGAAATCCATATCCTCAAAAACTATACGAAGGATATAAAGAAATGCATATTTGGGTTCTTGGGTTCCTAAGAGAAAGTAATACATGGATTGCACTATGCTGTTCACGAACCTAATGATGTTTAAGTACATCTAAGTCACTAGAACATAAGCATCGTAGCACTAGACAAATGTAAAAATCAAGCACGGAAGGCATATCAAACCAAATTTGAGGATCTGGGAATCATCGTGAAAGTGAAATTGGGGCAATTATTTTTTACACGGAAAAATGTTGTAACCCTTTTGTCTCCACTAGGCCAATTGGCCGCACATCTCAATGTTGTGATGAAGCAATCCAGATCTTAACCATCAATTTTATCCCAAAGGTCCTTTTTACTTCCAAATTGTCAGCTTAACGATATTAGAACATCAATTTTTACCATAATTTTTAGTTGCAGACAAACTTTGAAATATACTTTTGCACGTAAACACCGCTAAGCAGATTGCCATCTCTAGTGGAATGTCGACTAAAAATATAAGTAGGAAATCTTTCACACAGATCTTCAGTGCCAAGCAAAATTTGGAATGACACTTCTGCATGTCACCACTAATCTCACCAGTGTGTGAACCATCTCATCATATTTCTGTCACTCGCATTTGAAGTCTCGATTCTTCAGGTGTTTTAACTGATCGCTTTTTCATCATCTAATTAGCATTCCCCAAAATCCTCGTTCAATTTAAACAATTTTATCAGGAAGGCAAAGTGCAAAGGTTAAGGATTTATTTGGTCCTTAGTGCTAAATAAAATTAATACCAATGATCTTTTTCAAAAAAGGGGACCTTATAAAACTGTGTTCCCAGATATTTGTGACATGAGAAATCACTTGTTTTTACACTATTGTATTGCAGGAGAGATGTGGAACAGTCTACGGCTTATGATAACATTCAGGTTTGCTTGCGAAGACTTCCCGATTTGTTCATTATGAATTTTAGAGGCTTTGCAGGAAAGAAAAATGCCCAGTTACTTTGGAAATGCACACTTTTGCTATCCTTTGGTGCATTTAGAACGAATAGAACACCAAAATTTTATTCTAACCTCTTCTCTTTTAGAAGATAAAATTGCTTTTTGTGTTTCTCTTTGGGCTCATCCCTCAAGGATTTTCAAAAATTATTGTTTAGAAGAGTTAAGGATTGGATTGAAGTCGTACAGGAGTTGTTTTCATTGTTTAGCTCCTCTTCTAAGGATGAATTATCTTTAGGACTTTTTTGTATTCTGATACATTCTTCTTTTTCTATCTTATATATATATTACCAGAATGAAAGATGGAATGTATTGTTCACAAAAATAATGAAAGAGAGGAGGGATTAAATTTCAATTTACAAAAATTGCTAATCTAGATGAGGTGACATAAATCTCACCACAGCTCCAGTTTTGGAATCATAAATATGAAGGGCGGAAAAAACCATGAAACTAGAGGGCAAGGAATTCCAGAAGACAGGCAGCTGAAGTAAATTTCTCCACAAAACCATCACAGAATGTTGTCACTAGGTCAAAACTAACTGTTACAAAGAAGAGGTGTCTCCAGCCCCACTCGAAAAAAAAAAAAGAGGAATATGCATTAGCAAATACTAAGGTATAGACAAACAAATAACTTACCAGATCACGACGATCTCTATCATTCTTGAAAACCTGAAGCCACCTTGAGCTTAGATGATAGTTAGTAGAGCCTCCCTGTTTGCACATAGGAAAAGGAAATGATATCACATTTACAGTGGGGGGGAAAAAGGAAAAGAAAACCAAAGAAGTTGCCAGAGCATGCAAGGCTGAAAGGAATGACCATCTCCTTTAATTAGCAAAAGAAATAATGCACGGTGGGGATTGATAGAGAGTTTGAAGATTAATGAGTGAAGAAAGAAAAAGAAAAAAGCGCAAAACAGATCCTACAAAGGAATGTGATATGATCCAAGCGGCACCAACAACTTTAAAAGATATTGGAAAGTATATGATCCTTTTGAGAGCAAGTCTCTATCTATCTAATCACCACGACAATCAGTAATCAAAAGATTAAAATGATTAGTGAATGAATTTCTACATATGTGTCCATCAAAGATCTAGGTTTTCACAATGGCCATCACATTTACCTGTCCTAGCAAGGAAGCAATACAAGCACCAGTATGCACAAGAGGACCTTCTTTGCCAAGGGCTAGACCACTTCCCACTGATCCAATGCTCCCAAGTATCTTCAATTGGAAAGAAAGCACATTTGAAACATTAATAGCATGAATCTCAACTAGGAGAGAGAGAGAGAGAGAGAGAGAGAATACCTACCTTCCCAATCAAGGTTCTGAAAAGAAGGATACCATGAGTATCAACTCCTGCGCATTCAAAGAACCATCATTAATCTCTACATGAATAGCACCAAGAAGCAGCTTCGTTGCATGTTAAACATAAGAAATTCATTCAAGCATAAGAATCACCATTTAAATATCCCTTAATCTCAGGAATCCCGGAACCTGCTGCAGCTGGAGCAAAGTGTGTGACGATATATACAGATGAAAAAACTAGAAGCAAGTTGAACAATACATAGACTATGAAGCCAGCTAGGTATGATTTTTGGATTATAGAAAACGTCAGCTCATACTTCCATCCCGCAAAGTTCTCAACAGATATATTAATTAAAACAGCAGCTAACCCAGTGCCTGAAAGCAACCAATTCAGCTATCAGAAAGCAGTAGACAAGCATAAATCATTAATAGTAGGTTACAATAAAGGAAAGCTTAAGAATATATAAGCTAAAAGAAAGGTGCACTCAAGAAACAATGACAGTAAACTTATGGAAATGAACACATTCATAATCAGAATTGGGGGATTACTTCATGATGCCACAATTTCTTAAACAAAAATTAATTTAGTTTTCAAGCTGTGTAGATGACAAGAAGTAAAAGGAAGTACAAACTCCTCATAAACACAGACATACACAGCCTCAGGAAGGTTAACCAAGTTTGAGGATCCTTAATCCCACTTATACAGCTTGAAATCATTGAAACTGTATGGATTATCCAGTTTCTCAGACTGCTAATAATTATCAAATCAAGTGGGTTTTCTCTTAGGAGCTCAATGCAAAGATCAAGCTGCAAATAGGTATAAACCTTCGATTAAAGCAAAGATTATGAGGAAACAACAATCTCTTGAATTTTGTACAATACATACATGAAAAGTAAGAGAAAAGAAATATTTCTTGAACTGAAAATTCAATAACAAAGTCTAATGTGGCAACAGTATCATTGGTGCACTAAATTTAAAAGGCTTCGTTGGTCTAATGACCAAGGAAACCACACAACTTTGCTGCAAATAGGTATAAACCTTCGATGAAAGCAAAGATTATGACGAAAACAACAATCTCTTGAATTTTGTATAATACATACATGAAAAGTAAGAGAAAAGAAATATTTCTTGAACTGAAAATTCAATAACAAAGTCTAATGTGGCAACAGCATCATTGGTGCACTAAATTTAAAAGGCTTCGTTGGTCTAATGACCAAGGAAACCACACAACTTTGAATTTTGTCATTTCGGTCATTTTGTAGCAAAAAAGAAAATCTATCTCCCATTGCTTTCCACAGGAAACAATTGAATGAACAGAAAGATGCTCACTCTTAAAAAATTAAAGACCAACCCAAATGCTAAAAACGCATGTACATGGCAAACAAGAATTACTTCAAATTCAAATGATCAAATCCAAGTTCAATTCCACTACACCCATAGGCATTCTATTATTTCATATAACATCCAAAAGCATACCAAATATTAACTCAAGTACAAAAATAAACACAGAAAACATCTAATCAATCTTCTTACCAATACCAATTAACAACGAGAAGAACCACTTCACTCCAATGTAATATCCCACGTACAACTTCCCTCTCTGCGCCTGGAAAAATCCCAAATACAGCAAGGTAAGAGTGATCAATAAAAGAAAAAAAATTACAGAGAGTGAGAGAGAGAGAATGAAACCTGTTCTTCTCTGTAAGCATAATTTTCAATTACTTCATAATCAAGACTCTCAGACTCCACACTAGTACCATCACTTCGTCTCAATACCCCAAACTCATCAAGCTCAACTGCATCTTCTTCCGTATTCGGCAATCGAGACCAGACCAGTTTTGCTGTCTCAATCCCGTTTTGAAGATGATTTGACAGCATGATTTCCAATTCCTTAAGCTTCTCAAATCAGATCCGAGAAACCCTAATTTTCAAAATAAAACCCTAACTATTCAACGCAACTTCTTCGACTAGAATTTAATCGCATATGCGTACACCATTTGCAGATTCAATCATTAGGTTTCAATTCGATCTGATTGAGAGAGAGAGACAGAAATTTCAAGAGAGAAAAAGAGAAGGAGAGAGAAAGAACTTAATAGGAATTAATCGGAAGACGATTGATGGCTTTTTGATTGGAATTGAAGCCAGAACTAGAGAGAGAGAGAGAGAGAGAGAGAGAGAGCAAACCGTGCAAGAGTCCTCCCTCTCTCTCTCTTCTTTCCCAGCGCTGCTTTTTCCTTTGCAGCAAAGACAAGGAAAACTAGCCTATTGTTAGGTCTATATAAGGTGCGGGGGGTCAGATTTTGATCTCCGGTTATCCGCCGATGACGTCATTCTTTGATTGATGAGGGATATGGGTACGGAGAGAGAAATACATTAGTGTGAGGCTTGATGCAGGTGATAATTTCTTATGAGTGGGGGAACGCGTTTGTGGAGTACCATGGGGTGGGATGCGGTGTGGCGCTTCAGGTCTTCTCCTAGATGATTACCTCGTTGCCCGAAGTGTGCATTCTTCGTCATTCCCCAAAGAAAGAATATTTAACGGTCCAAAATCTTTATGCAACTTTTTTTCTTCGGTTAGGAAAAAAAAAAATCTTTGCAAAAATCTAGTATATATAAATGAAAGCAATCTTAAATTTAGTATTTTTAAAATTATTTTTAATTTTAAAATTTTGAATTGTTTGAAAATGCACAATCTTTTTTACTAAATGCATAAAGTCATTGTTAGTGTTTACAATTTTTGATGCTTTTATAACCCTATTAATTTGATTATTCTGATAATTCATTTAAAAATATTATTTTTAATTATAATTTTAAAATTGTCATTTTATAACTATTTTTAAATGTGTTTCACAAAAAAAGGGTAGCCTCATATTAATATAGTTTTGATATGATAAGTTAAATCCAAAGACTGAGATTAAAAAAAATCAAAATTATTTTTATTTTTATTTGAAATACTAAATTAAGATTTTAAAAAACAAAATCTTAATGTATAAAATGCCCCTTAGTTATAAACTTGTATAATCATGGTTCCTACACACATCATTTTCTAAAAAATTAACCAAAAAAAAAAAAGAAAACTATCGAATACAATTTTCTCTTATATAAAATTACAGAAGAAAATGTATCTAATTAATTAACCGATCAATAGATCAAGTTCATGAAGAAGAAGACAAAGAAACGACAGAAGCGAGAGTTTTCTTGTTGTGATATTATGATAATTTTATCCAAAAACAAATATTTTATTTAAAATCAAAAAATATTTACTTGGTAAATTAGTTATATTAAAAACATTGTATTGATAAATTTATGGTAAGAAATTTAATTAATAAATAGGAATTATATCATTAGTTAGATATTTTCGACAGCAAGATCTTTATAATAACAAGGTGCAAAGTTAATAATTTTGTTATATTCCTCTGCCTCCTTTATGGTAACATTAAGAAATACTCGGTTAAACTGAATTAAAATTAAAAATTGAATTAAATTTTATATAATTTATTTAAATTAATGGAGAAAAATAAAATTTTAGAAATGAAATCTCAAATAATGAGATTTTTGAAATACAAGTAAAAATATAAATTTCTTAAATTCATTTTCAAATTTTTTATTTTAAATCTAATTTCAATTTTTTGGTATTTTAATTTATAGTGCTAATTGCATATTCTTCTGTATAAACTATTTATATTGAAGCCTATGTTAAGTTTCATTATATAAATCTAACAGTTTATGCAAAGAAAATAGGATATGTTTTACTTCAAATGGTTTTTAAGATTATCATATAACGATCAAGAAAATAATCGAACAATCATAATTTTAAATAAAATTAGTGTTAATTAATTTTTTTTTTAAAAGTCAGGCTTATCGTACTATAATTTTTTTTAATAAATCATCTATATCCAATAATTATTTTAAAATCAACTAAATACGATTCAAATTGAATTAAAACGTTTAATATAAATCTCTTCTGATATCTATTTTTTTTTATAAACAAAAATTAAATATAAATTTTTGTTTAAGAATTACTAATACTCAGTCACGAACCACTAGATATTGATATCCCGTAATTAATCATTAAATAGAGATAATAAAAAAAAGGCAGAGTTAGAAAAAATAATTAATATTTTTTGTTTTTTTTTTTTTTTTTGCCAAATTGATGGGAAATTCTAAGATGCTTTAATTATAGGAAAATATTATATGTCACCGCTGTCCGACACATGCACTCAAAATCCTGAGATATCATTTCAAATCCTCAATAATTGTATCTCTCTTCTCTATAACCAGTGGGTTGAATTCTCTGGGACATTGGTTTCTCTAACTAAAAGGAAAAAACTAAAAGGAAAAACACTAAAAGGAAAAAAAATAAGGTCTTAATAGGACAATCTAACGATATAAATCTCTTTTCCTAATCTAATGATCTCAAATTCAAATTTTTGTATAATAAAAAAATAGAAAAATAATAAGAAAAGAAAAAGAAAAAATCCTTCCCGATAAGTGAATAACAGGAAAATGGATTTTTCATTCCTATAATATTGTTATTCGAATAAAATATTTTATTACTTTTATGAATATTAAAATTTATAAGAGGATAAAAAGAATAGCCTGATAAAAAATGCGAAACACTGATATATGAAAACTTCTAAACATTATTATTTCTTTATTTCTGATATGTTTTTGAAATATTTTAATATGTTAAATTAATTTATATTTGCATAAAACTCTTTATATTTTTTATGTTCATACATTTTTACATATTTAATGAATTATTTGATTATTTAATTATAATTATAATTTTTATATTATTTTTTAATAATTATATATTTGATCATTTTAAATTATTATAAAATATAGTTATTCTATTATTTTCATATAATAATTAATATATATATATATATATATATAAATCTTTATAATTTTTATATTTACAAATTTTTTTGCATTTTCATTTTCTTTTTTTTATACATTTTTATTGTTCGTATCATTTCCAAACATTGAATGTCTTCGTTCAAGGTTTCTTTTTAATCTAAATTTGTGAAAAATGTAAAAAAAAAAAAAAAAAAAAAAAATCAAGGTGGACCTAATTTTGAACAAGTGGGAGAATGTACTTGCACCTCCACATTGCTCTGCCGAAGCCAGACTAAAGGGCCAATTCTTCCCATTCTCTTCAATTGATCGAGGCCCAAAATTAGACCAGCCATGTCTCATTTCCAAGATTTTTCCCTCGTCGGCCAAAAGCCCAGGTCGCATGACCACATTTTTTTTGGTGAACATGACCACATTGATATGCTGCGCTTTTTTTTTATTATTACATTGATATTTTAACTCGGGATTAATGAACCGGAGAAAGGTATTACGATCACTATACTGTTATCTTGAGAACACATTAATCTCCTGCTTTAAACCAACATTGTGGGTCGAACACTAAACTTTTTTAATCACAATATTATGTGGGTTAAACACTAAATTTTTTTAATTAACGTTTTAAATTTGAATCTTTAAAATAGAAAAATAGGTCTGAAAGAGCCAATACCTAAAATAGCCTCTACAGTAATCAAAGTGGATTAATCGGATAACTCGAATTTCGATTGATTTACACTAAAAAAACATTAATCTCCTGCTTTAATATTTTCTTAATATTTCATAATCCTAAATTAAATTAAATAAGTAAATAAAGTCTATCTAACTCCTCATCACAAGATACACTATATAGGATAGTACTTATAAAACTAATATTATTTCATAATAATTAATGGACAGTTGATCTAATAAAAAAATTATTAAATTCTTAAACTAAAATTCATATTCAAATCTTGAAAATAGAAAAAAAAATTATATTAAAAAAGTTGTCTCTTAAAAGGGTTTAACAGTAATTCGAATCAAATTAATCAGAACATGATTTCGAATATCGGTTGATTCATTAAAAAAAAAAAAAAAGAACATTTTGTGAATTGTGTATTATAATACTTAGTTGGTATATCAACAACTATCTTTGCTTATGAACTCATTTCTGTCCAATATTGTTACTATAAATTTGAAAGATGTCATCTTCAATCAAATCATTTCAACTCAGTAGGGATATATTATTTTTCATAAACTATATCTCATTTTCTTTAAGTTGAAGAGTGCCATCTTGAGATTTTTCCTAAGGACAAAGCTTGGATTTCATAAGAATTGATTAATTCCGAAATTGTCTGAAAACTTCCGATGGCTGTTTATGCATCACTTTTATGATTTGTTAACTTGTTGGATTTGCCTAGCCAAAAAAGGAAGAAAAAAACAAAAAATTGGTGAATCCAACCCATTTTGCCATTTTAAATTTTTTTGAAGAGAATCACGCGGGACTTGGGTTTTTTTTTTTTATCATTATTAATATTTAACATTATATTGAGTATTTATTGGGTTTTATTAAAGGGATGTTTTTCCGATATAAATTTTTTTATTTTTATATTTTAAATTTAAAATCTAATTAAAAAATTTAATAATTTATTATATTAGATCAATTAGCCTAAGTTTTCGCAGGACAATTGAGAAGACAAAAGAATAAGGCAGCTCGGGTCCATGTCCATCATAGACATGACAATTCCTTAGGTTCCAAGTCGGAAGTACCTCAAGCCAAGAGATTTAGGTTGTCTTCTTGCATGTATCCCATTTTTTGGCATTATTCTACAGCTCTCATTGGAGTAAAAGGTTACATTTTATTTTTGGTGAATCACAATTATATATTCTAATATGTTTTGTTCAAAAGTTAATAAGAAATGATTATTTTTTAATTTTTTATTTTGTTGATAAATATCCCTTGAAAAATAAATTATTTTAAAAGTATTTATATGCAGATTAGATACTGTTATTTTTTAAATTATAAATAAATTAAATTAAAAATTTTTTAATTTTATTTATTTTGCAGACGAATCTCATCAAATTGAATGTAATTGTAGATATAAATTTAAATATTTTAAATTTAACTTGTTTAATTTATTTAATTAAGTGTACGGAATCTAAACGAGACTACCTACTCTCCGTTGTCTAATCTCATTTATGTGAAAATCATTCTTCTCAAATCAAACAAAGTAAAAATTGAAGTTCGAAATTAGTAATTTTAGATTTATCGGAAAATCTTCAATTGAAACAACATTTTATTATTACATAAATATTATTATTTACAAAACTAATAATTGTAAGATCAAATTTTAATTATTTAAAATTTTTTTATAACAAAAATTTAATTTTGATTCGACTTGATAATACGTAGAAAAATGTCTTTGCTTTAGCGGCACATCCGCTGACGTTCAAGCAAATGAAACCGAAACAGAAGAAATCGATGCAGAGAAGTGGACCCTTCCCACGTTAGAGAGAGAAGATAAAGATCCCTTTCCACCATAATTAACTTAGAAAAAACTTCTACGAAACCAATCACCCACACAACAAATCCCCACTTTTATAAAATTACCCTTTTGCATGCACAATTAGCAACAACATCAAAGCAACAAGAGAGAGAGAGAGAGAGAGAGAGAGAGAGAGAGAGAGAGAGAGAGAGAGAGAGAGAGAGAGAGAGAGAGAATGGAGTGGAGCAAAATAACAATGGAGATCTACTCAAAACTCGAACACCAATGGCTCTTCAACTCAGACGAGGAGAAGAAAACAAGGATTCTCAGCATCGATGGCGGAGGAACAAATGCTGCAATCGCTGGAGCTTGTTTGGTTTATTTGGAGGATCAAATCCAGTCCAAAACCAACAATCCTCACTCTAAAATCACTGATTTCTTCGACTTGATCTCCGGCACCGGAATCGGAGCGATTTTAGCTACAATGCTTGTTGCTGACGATGGTAATGGGAATCCTCTTTTCTCTGCAAAACAAGCCGTCGAGTTCGTCACCCAAAATCAGTCAAAAATGTTCAAGCTCAGGAAATTTAATATTCTAAATCGACGGCCCAGATTTTCTTGCACGAGCATGGAGAAAATGCTGAGACAAGCCTTGACCAAACAAGACGGTAATTTTGCATTTTCAGTATTATTAAATTAACGCAATTACTCACTTAATTTCCAACAGGGAAGCTGTTGATGCTAAAGGACACGTCTAAGCCGCTGCTGGTTCCATGCTACGATCTAAACAGCTCGGGACCGTTCGTTTTCTCAAAAGCAGACGCGATGGAAACGCCGAGCTTCAACTTCGAGCTGTGGAAGATCTGCCGTGCCACAACAGCGACGCCGAGCCGATTCAAGCCATTTGAGCTGACATCCGTGGACGGAAAAACCACGTGTTTGGCAATTGACGGAGGAGTCGTCATGAATAATCCGACAGCTATGGCTATCACGCACGTGTTGCATAACAAACGTGATTTTCCATTAGTTAACGGCGTCGAGGACTTGCTTGTTTTGTCAATTGGGAATGGAATGCAAAGGATAAGTCCGTTTAAATGGCGGAATGAAAAGCCTATGACGGCGTCGTTGGTGGTGGATATTGCGGCAGACGGAGTTTCGGAGACAGTTGATCAGATGGTTGGGAATGCGTTTGGTTGGAACCGGTCGGATTATGTTCGAATTCAGGTATGTTTCATTCTCCCTAATTTTCTATTTATAATTTAGGAAATTAAAATTCTATATGAGATAAAAATATAAATAATTCACATATTAAATTATTTTCAAAAACATTATCAATTTGACTCACGATATTAATATCGTAACCGCACAGTACAGATAAAATTTTTAATTAATCTAACTTTGGTTGATCTAATAGTTGACTACTAATACTTTTAAAACTATATATCAGTTTTACCAACTCATCTGTAAAAGTACAGATATATAATTTTAAAACAAAATTTAATTATTAAAATTTTGAAATTTGATATAATTAATTAATGGGTCATAGTCTTAGCAACCTATATAAAGATTTCTTTATATATCAAAGCTAAAAAGTTTACTTTCTTTAACATCTATTACTTGAAGGCAATCGATTGTGAACCTTATTAAAATCAATATATATTTTTTTAAAAAAAAGGTACCAAATATTACCACTGGAGTTTACTTTTTTTAGTATTTTTCTATATTTAGAAAGAAAATTTTTGTAAGTTATTTGAATTAAAATTTTTAAATAAATGAAATAATCGTAATAAAATAATAAAATTTCATATTCACTATATAGCATTGCCATTTCCTTCTAAGTCAAACGTGGTAGGGTTCCTCGAGTATAAATGCCTTATCCTGGCTAAAGTACCACTGGCGAGAAGTAAGATCTTTTCTTGACTTTGGTTATTCTGCAATGGTGGCAGGGAAGTGGTGAGGAGGACATAAGGGAGAACATACTGGGAGAGACGGGTGTGGAGTCCTTACCAATGTGGGGAAAAAGAGTATTAGCAGAGAGTAATGCAAGCAGAATTGAGAGCTTTGCGCACAGGCTTGTTAACAAAAACAGTTTCCCTCCGACACCCTACAAGAACTCAGATGCTACTCCTCCGCATGCTGGTCCTTGAGCTCTCACCATCTCAACATTCATTTGATCTCATGCTATATATACATATATATTGATCATATGATTTTTAAATAGGTTAGATGGCATTTTATTGAGACCACTCAAAACTCAGTGGTTGCTTTTTCTATTGTTGGCAAGTGATTTCTATCGATGAACTCAAACCTAAACTATGCATTGGTGGTAGACATGTCTTCTATTCAGTTTTGCTGGTGCCTGACTTTATATCCTTTCCCTACTCTGTAAGTGCCAACTATGCAACAAAAGATAAGGGGAACGACTACTGCGGTGGGAAAGTGGGGGCTTTGCCTTTGTTTATGAAATCGATATGTTTATTTGTATTTTTTAAATGGACTTAATTATTCGAGAAGAGACCGTCCATATTAGGGTTATTAGAGTCAGATTATTAGGATAGAGACCGTTTATATTAATTTTTAAAATAAAATAAGAATAAAAGTTTTTTCATCATGTGATATCAAAATCATACTAAAAAGAAAGGACAAGTGGTTTGTAGTATCTACACAAGGGTTAAAATGTTAACCGAAAAGGATCACTTTCTTCCAAAGCTGCCAATCAACTTTGCTTTGGAATTTGGCAACACACTCGTGAGGCCAAAGAAGAAAGGGCTAACGTAATGCTTTTCATGAAAAAAAAAAAAAAAAAAAAAAGTTTGCGAAATTTTGTCTTAGACATATGCAGCTCTAGAGAGCAAGCCACAATCATGTGCATAATATATATAAATATATATATATATATATATATGTATGTATGTATGTATATAGAGCAACTATAGATATTATTGGTTTAGTTAATAAAAAAATTTTAAAATACTATAATATCAATTTATGTTTATATCAAGATCTGAAGATTTTTCAATTCCAAGAAATTTTTAAAGAAAAAAATACTAATTATGAAGGAATATAATTACATGTATATTGAGGAACGAATAAGACTCGTTTGAAAATGTTTCCATGAGTTGGGGTCTTATGATTTTAGCCTTAGTTATTGAGCATGGTCGCATGCAAATTTGCTATGTGCCCATGAACATGACCTCATATTCCTTCTCTCTCTCTCTCTCTCTCTCTCTCTCTCTCTCTCTCTCTCTCTCTCTCTCTCTCTCTCTCTCTCTCTCTCTCTCTCTCTCTCAGAATGTAGTTGAAACATATTTTAGATCATTATTGCAACTACACTCCGAAGTGAATGGTGGTAAGCCCCACATCTTGGAGAGGCCAGGGAAAAATTTTTTTTGTACAAGTAAATAGAGTTTAAATAATCAAAGTGATCATCATGGTTTACATTGAGATTCCATGGTGCCCATAAAGTTAAACAAAAGTAAAGTAGTAATTTGTAGCATCTAAATGGTCATTGGATTCTTTGGAGTGTAGGCCTACTTTTGTTTTATCGATTCCAACAACAATAATTATGCCCCTGAGACACTTAAATTTGTATTAGTTTCCCTCTCCGCGTGAACAATAGTGTTTGTTTTCGACTCTCTGATTCACCGGCATTGTCTCCGCTGATTAACCTTAAGTGATTCACTGGCATCTCTGATTCACAATGCCAAGTCATGTGCTAAGAGTAGCATTTTAGATTGAGAAGAAAAAAATGGATTACTTTTACTATGATAAATGCATTCATGTTGTATTGCGAAAGTGTTAGAAATTCTTCTGATGTTGATGTGATAGGACTCCAAAGTGGACCAGACTCTATTAACACAAATGGTATGGCATTATAATTGAGTGTGGTGAAGCGTGTGGTCTCTATAAAACGCATCTTACCTTACTTCCACGTATAACTTTTATTATACTTGTGACAATATTGTTCCCCGCTAGTTTTCTGAGACTGGGGGAGAGAGAGAGAGAGAGAGAGTGTGTGAAGTAAGCATTGCCTCACATTCACAATATGTATAGCCGATTCATTGCCTTGGCCAGACATCACCATGACATCGCGCTTCATACAAAGATATATTAATGAATCCAATTTCCATACACAACTAGATACACCCATTTCTGCGTCCATTACTCAGTCTTAGGGGTTGATCAATTGAGCCCCCCACGCCCCACAGAGAGAGAGAGAGAGAGAGAGAGAGAGAGTCCTCTTCTTTAGTCAACACATGCACATGATGCATTGTGAATTCCAATCTTAATTCTCAAACCAAAATCCTTTCATTCGAATGGGAAGACACACTCTTGTCAAATTCAACCATTTTTCTTTTTCCTGTGGTGGGCCATTACGCAATTAGGATGAATACTTAGAATGAGAATGAGAATGAAAGAACCTTGTCAATATCACCCGATCAAAAAACTTGGCCATCTAGCAGCAATGATTTGTCTTAAAAGCTCATATACAATTCAATATAGAGATGCGACCAATCAATATGTTTTGGCATACAGCTCTTTGGTCTCTTTATTCTTAGGCTTAACCCTGTAAAACTTCATAACTAAGAGCTCATCTATCAGAATCGAAAAAATAAATTACATGGGAAGTAATCTGTGAATTTCTTTGCTCAATTTACCTTTCATATTCTAAACTCCTTACAACAATTTGTGAGAGTGATCAGAAGATAAAAGCTTAGCATACATGTTGGATATTGCATCGGCGAAGTAAGCCTTTGCTTGAGGTCTCTTTATCTGAAGCACAACAAGCATACCGATATAGAAGTAAGAACTTTCATCAGTTTCAGCGAAATACATCTGGTAAAAACTCTTAAATGTAGCTTACGCGGAAAAGACCACAGTTCTGTGGACAAATAGACAAAAAGGTAAGAACTTGCCTTAAATGTAGGAGTAAGGAGACCATTATCCAGAGTGAAGGGTTCAGCCACTAAAGTCACAGCTTTTGCAAATTCAAAACCTCTAAGCTGCAGGAAAAAAATGATATATATAAATATAAGAAAATAACCTTAGGCAGTTTGAAACTGGGGTTAGATACAAATAGGGGTTTTAGGATAGAATGCCTGAGCCTCCTTTCCAACTGCATCCATGTCAGCCAGCACAGTTGCTCTCACTCTTGGATCATCGCATAGTTTCCCTAGATCTTCATACTGTACCAGTCGGCGACAAAAACCCAGGTAAAAATGTAACCAAACACTCGCTACAACCTTTTTCAAATTGTAATCTACAATTTGGCAGTGTTAATGTTCGTAGTTCCATTATAAGATGTGCATTATCAAGTGGTTTTTCAAAGACATCAACATTCCAATGAAAATGTCCATCATTTTCCATATGTCGCTTGAAAAGAAAGAATCAGCAGCATGGCAAGAGTCCGGGCCAGCATAAAATTCAGTAATCAGTAGCCATGGCTATGCAACCTGTGTCCTCTGAGGACCCATCTTTTATTGCAACAATCAAATTATAACGTTGGCATTGACAAAACCCATGAGATTCACTAATTAAGAAGTGCGCAAATACTATCAATAAAGCCAAGCATGGTCGTGCCTGGCAGGCCTGTTAAAGATATATTAAGGAATAAAAGTCGGGCTGAGCTAGGCCAGGCCATAGCAAGTAAGACCGGACTTTCAAGGCATATTTTTGGGTTGAGCCAGATTGCTAAGAGAAGCTTAATCCGGTACTTGATGCAAAAACGAGGTTTGGGCAGGGGTGGCCAGTCCAGTACCATTTTTGAAAAGTTTATGAAATCCCATCAGTCAATAACATAATGACCTAATTTACCTTGATGCATTCAGAAGCAGCCCACGATTGTAATACATCAGGGTCCACCGAGACAACAGCCACCAAAGAAGAGTTCAGGCTGTCACCTTTAACAAGAAACAAGAAATTAGTGAGCTTAATATAGAATGAAAAGTAGAAGGGCATGAAGGGAAATCATCCATTATTTTGCTCTCACCATACACAAAACACTGGGCAACAAACTTGGATTTAACATATACATTTTCAATCTTCTCTGGAGCTACATATTCTCCTTGTGCCAACTTGAAAATATTCTTCTTTCTGTCATGATTTGAAGATTATGTGAGCTAAATGCTCAAAAAAGGTCTTGACCTATATATAAAGTAATGCTTTCTCACCTATCGATGATTTTTAAGCGGCCCTGAGGCCACCACATCCCTATGTCTCCTGTATGAAGCCAGCCATCTTCATCGATTACTTCCCTCCTGGCCAAGTAATCAGAATGGTAAATTATTTCATTTTGGTAGAATACTCTCGGAAAAATCTAATTGGGAAAGTGAGTAGATTTACGTCTGCACTTCATCTTTATAGTATCCTTGGAAAACAATGGGGCCTCTGACGCAGATTTCTCCACGGGGATATGGCTGATCATCAGATGTGTAACTCATCTCTGGAACATCAACAAGCTTTACCTCTGGAACAATGAAAGTGAAATATATAATTTAGCCTCTGGTTAGCACAACAAAAACAGCAAGCATAAATGTCAGTTCCAAGATATTAATTGATTCATATATGCACAATACATTTCTACATGATATCAAGTGCTTCACAAAAAGAGGGGAGGGAGAGAGAGAGAGAGAGAGAGAATGTTCTTAGAATTCTCATCAATGACTCACCACAAGAAGGATTAGGAGAGCCAACATGACCAGACAGATTGTCACCCTCTTGCATACAACTTATGACACATGAAGTCTCAGTCATTCCATATCCTTCCATCACTCGACAACCAAAGCAGCTGCAAATTTTTCCCAATTACCAGTTGAAACAAATTCAGGATTTTTTATCCACGTTTGAATGTAGGCAAAACAAATGCACAAAACGAGTGTTATTTCCCATATGAAAGTCATTGTGCAAAGAACATTCAACTTACACCCTCAAGAAGTCCAACACATCAGGGGACAAGGGTGAGGCACCTGAGACTATAATGCGAACTCGTCCTCCAAGCGTTTTCTGTATCTTATTGAAAACCAATTTGTCCCACACTAGCGAAGGAGTCTTGCCTGCAAAAACAAGACTCAGATAACTAACACTTTCTGTTAAGTCAAAGTCCACCTCAACAGCTAACTTTTAAAATATGAAGGATGTTCTCTAGTCTGGTATAGGAGCAAAATTTCAAACTCGTTCTGCCGATCTCCACACTAATCCTGTCTCTGACATGTGAAGGTAAGTCATCTGCAGAAGGGGATGTTAGGGCCCGTACTGGCTAACTCAAATTTTAGGGTGTGTTTTGTAAACCTAAAATTCTCCTCCTTAACAGCTCAAGATGAAAAAATTTGTTAAACAATATACTTTGGATAAAACTAAACCCTCAGCGAAGTGCCAACAACTATGATCCAAAAGAACAAGTCAAGTAATTTCACGCCAGCATAAAACATGGTGCAGTAGAGGAGCTTTACCATCCAGGATAGCTTGCTTCTTGGCATTGTAAGCAGCATGGAACAATCTCTCCCTTATAGTGCCAGATGACTTAATAGAATTCATTATGCTGTTAACCATTGCACCACAGATTACAATAATCACAGTAGACAAGAAAAGGAATAATCTGAGTAGCACCACCAGACAATAATCTTACCTATCATATATTCTATTGTACAGGCGAGGGACACTGCAGAATATTGTTGGTCTTAATACTGACAAATCATCCATTAGTTTCATAACATCCTGAATACAAAAGGTAATAAGCAACCGATGGCAGAATTATTTTTGTAAATTGTTCTTAATATTGGAAAAGAAACATGTTTAGTTTCATACTCCCTGGAAAAATCCAACTCCGATTCCGAAGTAAACCATCAGGATGTGATTAGCACGCTCGTATATGTGTGCCAAAGGAAGATAGGATAGGTAACTATCAAAATTCACAGGCAGCATTGTTTTTAAGGTATGTAACATAAATTCTGATGGTATTTACAGAAGACAAACAAAATGCACAATACTCACACGTCTGAAGGGTAAAATTTTGTTGTAATAGTCCACCCAGAAACATTAGCAATCAAGTTCCCGTGGCTCAATACAACACCCTTGCCATGGAAAAGAGTTCTGTGTTGGTAAAACTTTTAGATATTAAGAAATCCAATGCATGCGGATAGTAATAATGACCTTGGGAGTCCCAGTAGTGCCACTTGTATAGCATATTGTTGCAATATCCTCTCCTCTTGGAGGTGAATAAGGCTGAAGGTTACTGCTTCCCTGAAAGTAATCCATTTGTTCATTCGAAGGATTAAAACCTCGAAGGTATATGAAAAAAAAGAAAATGTTTCTTGAGAGCAGTAAACATATTGGTTGCCAAATTACCTGGTTAACAAGATTTGAATATGATACAATCTTAACTCCAGTCGTGGTTGGTGGAGTTGGAATCTGATTATCCCTATTTCCGATTGCCTGTAAAACAAGGGTAACCAGAAAGGCAAAGTATTAAGAAGAACAATGAATCACCAAGAGCACGAAATAAGGAAGGAGAAAAGGTCGTTACCACTATTAGACGAACAGTTGGAATTTCTGATAGAAAGCTCAACAACTGGAAGTACATGAGGACCCTCATTAGCTCAGAACAAATATATACTAACTATACAAGAAAATATTACTTTGTCCAATTGATTTTGAAATCTTATGCTGTTCTAATTGATTCTATGAGCTCTGGAAACCACTAACATTTCATTGAAAAAGATGGTGAAGTCGCAAAAGATCTTCTAAATAGACTTCACTACCACAAACCCAGAAAAGCAGAGTCAAGGATTGAAACTCACAATATTGAGTGTTTGAGGCACACAAAATATTGCTTGTACAGCAGCATGATTAACAATATATTTGACAGCATCCGGACCTACAGGAACATCAGACGGCCCCTAAATTCCAATGGGCACGAAAGCCAGAATTCACCTTCACCAGATGAGAAATAACAAACCTAGAGTGTCGTATAAAGGGACTGATATATATGAGTATGCAGAGCAGGCATGATCTACGATGAGCCATTCAGGTCTGTTGATAAAATATAGTCCAATGGTAGCACCCTTCCATACAAAAGAGGAAAACAGAATCAGGGTTTCCTCATAAATACAAATTAATGCTCACATATAAGCAAAAATGACCAACAAAGTTATAAAAAAAAAATGTTTTATAACAGTAGATTAAAAATCTCTATTTGAAGAACTCCACCACGGCCAGTCCCAAACCCAAGTAAAGGAGTAAAGTTGCAGTACGTCGACAGTCAGCGTAAAAATTTTGTCAAATGAAAAAAAATGGGAGACAAACAATTAAAAACCTTTGGGTCGTTTCCTCCTCAGTGACGTGTTACATCATATCGTAGGTGGAGCAACAAGTTAACAAGGGAGTTTAAGGTGTGGATAAATAAAATAGTTATGAAAGTAGAATTCACATAGCCACTTCAAATATAGGATTCTTGATCGGCAAGTTATGAGAGATAGGAGAAACAATGAATAGACGAAAAATACATATCTTGTGTTTTCAAGAAACTAAGTGGATGGGGGAGAATGTTAAAATAGTAGAACCCTATGGTCATAACTTTTGGTATACAGGTAGGGATAAAACTAAGAATGAGTAGAAATAATTATATATAAGAATCTATTAGAGAATGTAATAAAGATAAGAAGAAAGGGAAATAGGATTATACTTGTCAAGTTAGTAGATGGAGACAATATAGTTAATATAGTTAGTGTGTATGCGTTTCAAATAGGTATGATGCAATTAGTAAAAAATAATTTTTGGAGTATTTAAATGAATTTATACAAATCATATATAATACAGAAAAGTTATTTATAGGAGTAGATCTAAATGGATATGTAGGCAAGAGGAATGAAGGATTCGAAACCGTACATAGAAATTTTGAATTTGGTTGTAGAAATGAGGCGGGAGATACCATTTGAGAGTTTGTCACAACATTCAATTTAGTACTTGTAAACACATTTTTTAGGAAAAAAGAATCGCGCACTTAATTACATATAGAAATGGGTCTAATACTAATTAAATAGATTTCTTTCTCACCAGAAAAGATAAATGACTTGTAAAAATTACAAAATTATATCAGGAGAGAGTGTGACAACTCAATATAGATCTCTAGTTTTAGATATACGTGTGTCTAAAAAGAAAAAGAAATATCGCCCATATATGGAGTGAAGAATTAAGTGGTAGAATTTAAAAAGAGAAAATATGACGACTTTTAGAGATAAATTAATTCAAGTGACAAATTAGTCAACTAATGATAATTCGAAAATAATGTGAAAAGAGATCTACAAATATTATGAGTATAGGTAAAGAAATTTTTGGTATATTTAAAGATCAGGTCCCAATAGGCAAAGAATTATGGTGGTAGAACGAAAAAATTCAAATGACTATCTGTACTAAACGAGAGTGTTATAGAAATTTTAAAGGTAATAGTAGTAGCGATACATATAAAAAATATAAAAACGCAAAAGAAAGATGTGAAATAAATTATCCAAAAGTCAAAGAGTAAAGTGTATAAAGAACTATGCAAAAGATTGGAAACTAAAGACGGAGAGAAAAAAATCTGTAGAATTGCCAAATTAAGAGAAAGAAAGAGTAAAGACCTAAATTGTATTATGTGCATTAAGAGCGGAACCAATAATATACTTGTAAAGGATGAAAACATAAGAAAGCGTTGGTGTGAGTATTTTAACGATCTCTTTAAACAAAAGAGAGACCTACACATAGTATTCATTGATCTAGAAAAAACAAATAATAGGATCCTTAGAGACTTATTGTGGTGGACACTGATAAAAAAAAGAGATATTTTTGAGATATATCAATCTAATTAGAGATATGTATGAAGGAGTTGTAACCGATGTAAGAACTTACAGGGGTTTGAGCGATAGTTTCCCCATTAACATCGAATTTCACCAAGATTCAGTATTAACTCTCCTTTTCTTTACAATAGTAATAGACGAGATAACAAAAAATATACAAAATAAAATATCATGGTGTAAACTTTTCGATAATAATATAGTACTAATTGATAAAACTAAGGAGAATGTTAGTACTAAACTAGAGTTATAGAGACTTACACTGGAATTCAGAAGGTTTAGATTAAGCATATCGAAAACCGAATATATGATGTATAAGTTTAGTGAAAGTTATCGGAATGATGAATAAACGAAGATTAGATAGGCAAAATATATCCAAAAGTGAACAATTTAAACATTTAAATTTCATCATTCAAAATGATAGTAATATAGATGGAGATGTGAATCATAGGATTCAAGCGGGTCGGATGAAATAGAGAATGACATTCGGAATTCTTTGCGATTGTATGATACCATAGCATTTGAAGGGAAAATTTTATAGAACCACGGTTAGGTCTATACTATTATATGGTACTGAGTGTTGGACTATTAAATAACAATAAAAATAAAATATGGTTGTAGTAGAAATGTGAATTTTTATATACATGTGTGGAAAAATTAGAAAAGATAGAATTAAAAACGAGGAGATTCATAACAAGTTGGGAGGAATTAGTTCAATTGTGGATAAAATGTGAGAGTACTGTTTGAGATGGTTCGGGCATGTGTAAAAAAGACCAAAAAATGCAGTAGTTATGAGAAGCGAAAACTTAAATATAGAATATTTAGTAAAATATAGATGGAGACTGCTGAAAACGTAAATGTAAATTATTCGTAAAAATATGGAAATTAAGAATTTAGAAAAGAAAATGATTTTGAAAAGAAATAGATGACGTAAAAGAATATGTACAAATTAAACCAATATATATTAGATATTTATCTATTGATTTATTTACTTACTTTTCTTTTTATTTTATTTTAATTTTATTTTATTATATATATATATATATATTTTTTTTTTCTCTCTATTTTTTTTAAATTTATTTTTTAAATGATCGATTTTAAATATTAAAATTAAAATATAATTTGTCTAAAGGTAGTTTAAAAATTACACAATCTTCAACTGTCTGAAAGATTGTCAGACATGACACAGTCGAGCTCAGATTTGAAAATATCCATGCAACAAGTCCGGGAGACGACTCACTTTAGGTACCCCATGATACACAAGTCCAGAACCTACGGCTGACCGAGCTGCACCTGCTTCCCCGAATGTCATCCATTTGTACCTTGAAGTGTAGAAATCACCTCAAATTGATTTTGTATAATCAAGAATGAATTCCAAGCTAGCTTACATGGACAATAAACTTACTCTCCAACGGTTCCATCATCTTGAATTCTTGTACCCAAATATCTGTAATCTCGATAAGTTTCAACTGCGTGCCTAACAACCACAATTGATTAAGGTTGGAAAATCAGAAAATGATCTAGAAAATATGCTGTAATTTAGCCAAGTCTATTGAGATGTGCTCACGAGAAGTTGTCATGTAAGGTACTGATTTCAGGATGATCTGGGAATCTAGACACGAGTTTCATAGGAGACTCAATAGATCTGCCACCAGAGAAAAAGAGTGATATAACTGACAAAATTTCAGGCAGCCTTAACCTTAACCCCACAAGGGGAAAAAAAAAGGATATAAGAAAGGCTACCTATATACATTCCACTTCCCTGTCTGCAATTTTTCAGGAAGAACAACACTGTAGCCCTGCACTGCTCAGGGTTTGGCAATACTAATATCAGAAATAATTGCTTTCAGAAGCAGCTATTGAAGCCTACACCGCAATAACACTTATAGAAATAATTGTATATGTGCTACATCCATGTCGAACATTGACATGACACTTTACAAGTGGCATTCATATCATATTACATGTATCATCATCCATTACTCCAGATTTATGACTCAAGTGTTACTGGGTTTGAAGAAAGATAAATATGATGAATAGGTCTCAAAAAAGATTTGTTCGATTGAATTTCAAGTTGTCTTGGGCCATCCAAGTTCAATTTTTGTTTCAAATGGCCTAAATTTGGTTTTTTAATCAGTAGTGACGTGTGATAACTAGTCCTACAAATAGGTGGCCTGATCCAGGAGTATTGTCAAACTATCCTAAGCTTAAATGATTTTCCGGATAATGATTTTTGAAGAAAACAAATCAAGGGTGACGTGAAGGAGAGAAGGTATGTGATCACCAAAATTATATCGGAGGATTATTCATTATGAGACGAAAATATTGCCACCCATAACCTTGAGTTCAGGGCAGACATTGCCAGGGACAAACAACAGAAACTTGAGAAATGGGAAAATTAACCAATGTTTCTATCTAGAATAACAACCAAATCTTTATCACACTGTATAAGGTTGGCTATATAAATTTTTTATATTATTATACTCTATTTTCTAATATGGCGAACAGCTTTGTACAATGCCGATGACCCATAACATGAATGGTCAAAGGTCACATAAACATGTCGCCCACAACATGAATGCGCAGTGATAATTTATGATGAGACTGATACAGAATTTAACCACCAAAAAACAGAGTCAATCCCCAGTGCCAATCTTCACAAAATTAAACCCTGAGAATCAACGTTGGCTCTTTTGAATCCACGTCACCATAGAATATACAGCTCAATCATCATATTTGACCCCCAACCCCAAGTTTCATGAGTGAAAGAGAGAGAGAGAGAGAGAGAGAGAGAGAGAGAGAGAGATCTAAAAGAAAAGGGATCAAATAGCCAAGATAGCAAAATAGTGATGACCCCGCAGTACCAAGTTGAAAGACATAAGCAAGAATAGAGAGAGAGAGAGAGAGAGAGAGAGAGTAACCAGAAAGGAACTCTCCGGAAGTTCCGTTTACAGAAAGCTGAGAAGGTGAATCGTCGGAAGTGGAACTTAGATGACGTTGAATGGCTTTCAACCGACGTTCTGCTGCAGAGTCCATTTTCATTTCTCTTTTTTGGTCAAATTGAACAAAACAGAAAATTCTGTTCTCTCTCTCTCTCTCTCTCTCTCTGTATCTCTCCTTTGTTCTTCAAATGCTTTAAGTTCGGTGTTCAGTTTCTCAACCTCAAGACGAGGCAAGAGAGAGACCGGGGGGCGGCAGGTTTTACGATGCTGCCGATAGGAAGCCGATAAAAGAGGAGAGAGAGAGAGAGAGAGAGAGAGAGAGAAACGCTTGTCGTTGGTATTGTTGTTAACGTTGGATTCCTACGTCGTCGCGCTCATATTCTTTGTTACGTTCCTTCCCATCGGCTCTTCAGAATCAAGTAAAATTTCAAATGGGTTAAAGTTACCCTGTCAACCCACAATATCACCTCCATATTCCAAATTTCACTCTTACCCTAAAACATTTTTATTTCCCAAAATAAAAATTATTGGATAATGATTCAATTATTACTAATTTTGAAATATTCTAAGAATATACTGAAAAAATATCATTTATTATGAAATTAAATTGAACGTAATCCATATCTTTTTTACTTGAAAATCATACTAACACAAATTAAATCTCATAAAATTCTACAATATATTCTTCTAATATCACTAGAAAATAGAAATAAATAAATAAATAAATACAGGCAGAGAAGTAAAACGTGAAGGATCGTGATTGATCAATCATTTTACATTAGAAATATACAAAAGGAGAAAATTAATACCCTTGTTTCCCCTTGAAAATAATATGAAAAGAATCATTTTGGACAATGATTCAAATTCCCTTTAATTTTATTTTTTCTCACTCTATTATATTTGTCGCTCAATGATCGATCCCAAAACTTAAAATTAAGATTTAAATTATTGTTATTATCATATTTAAAGAATATAAAAATAACATATATTTAGTCCATCTAGTAACCGGATATGGATACATCGATATCGAGTTTGAGTCTTATATATAAAAAAATAGATATCGAAAGAGTTTTGTCCCCGATCATCCAGAAATGAATATGATTCCTCCTAAAGACAGCAATTGTGACAAGTAATACGGAGACGTAATGGGTATATAATGAGTTTTTGGAAGGTGGTGATGAAAACAGCTTCTCACCTGCTGCATACATGGAATATATATCTCCTCGGCACATGAAATGTTATTTCATTAATTATATTATATTATTATGTTTACATAAAACAATTAGAAAAACCCAAAAAAGGATTTCATTTATTATTAATTTTGTTATTTTTTCAGAAGAGATCCAAATCTTCCTAACAGAGAGAGAATGCTCCATAGTTTTCGTCGTGGCCTTTCATGTTTGGTAGCAAAATAACATTTATTTTTTCAATTATTCATATGGTCCAAGTGAAAGGGTTCAATGTTCCATTTGAGTCCCATTGCTAATTTACTCAAATTAATGTTAATCATGTACATTATATTTAGAGAAAAATATCCAAAAATAGAAAGAAAAAAAAGGGTAAAAAAAAAAATTCAGAAAAAATGATGTTAATATGATGGGATTTAAATTACTCAAATTTAGACTTTCCAAGTGGATTTATTCGATTGAAAAACGTATAAAAAATTAAATACTTCCGAGAATGTTAAATCCTCATAAGAAGATAAAACAATACATAAGCTAATGGAAAATTCCTCTTCGACTCTTGAGTGATATTATAAGCATAAAAGCTATTTCATTTGCCCACATCCAACATCATTGCAACGCACTCCGCACTTACCTTGGGAAAATTCAGTTATACGATAAGTGTTTTTCTTTTTTATTTACGTAACTAATATTCAAAATCATATTTTAACTATTTCAATTCAAACGTTTACGAAAAACTTATTTAAAGAACAGTTTTCCGAATGTAATATTTTTCATTTCAGAGTTTTAAACCCGAAATTTGATTAAAGAATTTAACATCTAATTCCACCGGACCAACTATTATTCAGTAGTTATGCAATTCTTTTTTATTTTCATGACTAATATTCGAAATCATATTTTAACTATTTCAATTCAAACGTTTACGAAAAACTTATTTAGAGAACAGCTTTCCAAATGTAATATTTTTCATTTCAGAGTTTTGAACCCAAAATTTGATTAAAAAATTTAACATCTAATTCCACTAGACCAACTATTATTCAGTAGTTATGCAATAAGTAGAGTAATGTGAAGAGCCTTTGGTCCCAACTGCTATAAGCACGAAAGAATCACGAAGAAAAGATTTCAGCAGGAAATTATCTTCTAACCCAGTGGCGGGCAAATCGCAATAGTTGAAAATATGAGGAAAAGAAGTATTGAATTTCAGAAAGCTTTATCCATTTACAACTCCTCTTGATCGGTTCTAAAAACCAAAATTTTGAATCCTTACTATACATCTACTCCCGCACGTGAGTTCTCAACCTAAAAGCCCAACAATTGTTGGTACTTTGCTGTCCATAACTTAAGACACACCTACACTGACTCCACAGAAACAACCACTTTACAACTTGAAATCAAATATATAAGATCGAATGAAGTCTTCTGAAGTTGTATTCGGTTATCATCCATTAAAAAAGCTCCATCAGCTGCTGCGATACATCTGCATGAACACCACAAAAGACAGGACATTACAATCTGACTTTATAATACAGAGGAAATATCAAGAAAGAACAAGTGGAAGATGCACAATCATCCCTTAATGAGCTCAACCAGATAAACATCAACACCAACATCTACACAAAAACAACTTAATATAGCCTACATATCCAATAAGAAACAAAACTAATGGGTTTAGCAACAGGTTCAAAAGCCTTTATGGGGTGCTCAACTAAAACGAGAATGGAAAGCACGCATTTGATTTTAGTGTCTGCAGAGCACAACCATTTCAAACAGTTGAACTAGTTCTAATTTCAATTCAAAAATTAAAAAATAAAAATTTATATTTCAAAATACATTCAGTGTATTTGAACAGGCATTTGTTAAATTGACCTACATGCCAAAGATCATTAACTACCTTGAAGAATGGATGGAGCTGCCTGGAACTCCTGCCAGATATGCTCATAAGAAGCAAGATCCAAATTAAGAAATTTGCCAGCCAAGTAAACAGCCCCAGCAGCAATATGATGTGGTTTAAACTGAAGCCACAGCGAGCTCCGAAGCCTGCAAAAAGAAAAAAGGGAAAACATTTAAACAACAGTTTAAAGAAAACATCAAACATAACCTGCATAGAATCAACCGAAGAAAACCATTAAATAGGCAAACCAACCATCCAGAGCAACATTATAATCATGCAAGTCTTCTACAGTGTTCAGTATGATCACCATCTTAACACAGATCAGCGTCAAAAAACAAAACAAGGTTACAGAAAGGACAGCGTGACCTCTCCATTTAAACATAGAAATAGTAAAAACAAGCATTTCCTCCTTACCAACTAAAATGCAG
This sequence comes from Dillenia suffruticosa, assembly GCA_033439265.1. Taxonomy (NCBI): domain Eukaryota; kingdom Viridiplantae; phylum Streptophyta; class Magnoliopsida; order Dilleniales; family Dilleniaceae; genus Dillenia; species Dillenia suffruticosa. Next base: position 19,100,154 of record JAVTVX010000001.1, read on the forward strand.
CAAGCCATGATGAATATTATTGAAGAATCTTCTGCGCATGGCTGATACAGTACCCATAAAAATAGCAAATAATCTCTACTCATCTACGAGTACATATCAACTCTCAGGCCCAGTTCTGCTGCAGGAGCATTTTGGTTCCAGCAAGATATGCAATTGACATGACAAAGCAAACAGGGACTTGCAACATGTGGCAAAAAACTAAATTCCCAGCAGTAAAAGCCAGAAATCTTCAACTTGATGGCAACATCTGGAGAGGCTTGCCAAACAAACACTTGTGTGGGTTCAAATGCACTTGCATCACGCCAACAACAGAATGCCACCGGAAAAACCCTCATGAAGACCATATATGCATTAATGAATCATGCTAAGAGCAGCATTAGAACACTAACAAATGACACAACAGCAGCATTCACCAAAATAGGTACACAAAAATGTGCCAGATTTTTGGGTTGATATGAGGACCAATACAATCCATGATCACTGGTGACCTCCCCATGACATCAGACCCTTGTGGGCAAAACATAACCTCTTTCACAATCAAAATCACAACTGGTAGCAGCTATCATGATTGGTACATCGCCAACTGCTCTCAGACTAGTATTGATAAGCAGAAATCACAACTCCTATTACTAGTACTCCAAAATTCATATGGAGGTTAAATGTTGACTAAAGCAACTTGATACATCTTCAAAAATATTTTATTTTGCACCATCCCAGCTTAAAACGGAACAAAGCTATATCACCACTTACACCCAGTTGAACACATGTACATAAGCACACCTAGAATCAAAAATCTCTATTTTCAAAATAATATCCAAATGAAAGACACTACCACATTCTTAGAAAACAAGGATACTTAATACGGAAGATATTATAGCACATTACACCATACCTACCGCCCGCTTGGATTCCCAAATTACAAGAAGGCAAAAGGGTCCAAGTTCATAAAGGAAGGAGATATAGGTGCTTTCATATCACAAGAGACATCTAACAGCTTATATGAATATGTTTGTTTTTCTTCCCTTTTGGAAATTGTTTCAAAGAATAATATGGTACCACTCTGAACTCTCAGCACACCCCCAGTATTTGTATAATATAATATAAATTAGTATAGAATAATATAATACAGTAAAGTATATCGCAAGGCAATGCAATGTAATATAATATAATATAATATAAAACATATGTCTCTGTGTTTGTTTGCATCAATATATGGTTATAGTCATAGTAAAATTTTGAAGAGTCAGAAAGTAATTGTTTAGATAATAATCAATGGACACCTCAATAGGAAAAAAGGGGATAAATAGAGAAACAAACAATTTGTCAAAACAATGAGTGATGTTATTGCACATTTTCCAGCACAATACTGTTGACGTTACTGCTCAGTTATATTAAGAAGTTATAATTAATGTTAAAAACATGCAAACTAAACTTATTTATACTTCACTAGCATGGAAATAGTAGCTAAAGCTTATCGGCTACATTTGCCAAGAAGGTGAATGTTGTTGATGAAATGTAAATATGCAGTAAGCCCAGTAGGCAACCGCCTATTAAAGATGATGAGTTCATTGCCAAGTATATAAGATTCTATCAATCGCATAGAAAGTAAATTATAAAAATATTAGCAGTCATAATCTGCAGACGAAAAGATATCTTTCCCTTCAAATCTTAAATGCAATGTTACTTCGTTCAAATTTTTATGTTCTGTAGCAGAATGACTTGATTTGGCCAGAAAAGATAATTCCACCCAGAACAAAACTTAACAAAAATGAGGGCTTTCAATCAACCTTTGTGATTCCATAATAATACAAACCTTTGTACCTCCGTAATGCTAAAACACTATAGCAAGTAGCAACTACAAAATGAAGAATAACAATTCCTAAAACACAGATCGGTGATTTGCTTGTGAAAGGAACTAGAAACACAAAAACATGGGGGTGAGAGCAAAATACAGAGTAAACTATACCAGTTTCAAACAAAAGTGAGAAAGTAGTCATAAATGATAGCTGCAAACATCAGATGGAAATTAATTTTCATACCATCTGAATATTTGCAGTACACTAACCAGTTCACAACTTAGTAGTCCAATTTATATCTATAAATTTAGGCAAGAGTCATATTCAGTAGCATATTTCCTTACATCCATGACACTATAACACAGGCTACTAGCAAGCCCCATCCAAACAAGGACCTGGTCTAATGGTTACCGAAAAGAAGATTACAACCCCCTTCTCTACTAATTTGTGGTACCTCAGGACCACTAATATCTCCATCATCCTTTATTTCGCCATCATTGTATGGCAATACACTTTGCTAAATCCACGCTTACTGTCCTTGAGATGGAAGAGGTGCTTAGATGTAAAATTTAAAAAGCTAAATAATTATATTATAAATTAGTTTGTAACAGTTTTGATGATAATACAGTAAAAGAAAAATCATACAATTAAATTAAATGGAGGAACAACCTAAAACAGGGGAAACACAGTCTTGTGTCCCCTGAACAGTTCAAAAAATCTTTTCAAATTGAAAATCTACAGAGGAAAATTCAACATTCCAATGCAGCAATTAGATCACCAGAATATGACATGGAATTGATCATGTGCTCTGCAAAAGCAAAAAATGGGTTTTTTTTTGGGGGGGGGGGGGAGACGGAACTAATGAGTTAGGTTGCATCAGCAAAGCAGCTTGCAAACTTACAAGGTTGTTGGGACACCAATCAGCGAACCCAGACTTAAATTGTCAGGCCATGACAGAATAGAACTAAACCAAGTTCTGAATGAATAAGAAAAGGTATAAGATATCCGATCTTAGAAAGCTACCAACAATCAGGTGACCCTGCTATGAAGGTTAGGTGTTATGGTGGTGTAGAGAAAAAAATAATAATTAAAAAGTAAAAACCAAAAATCTCCAATACTTTAAAACTTCTAAAGTACAAATTAAAAAGAAAAATATATTTTGAATCAGCATATTTCCAAAAATGTGCCAGACAATGTTTGTTATAAATTTAAATAGAATGGTTCATAAATCTGGCGAAAAGGGTAGAGAGTAAAAGAAACTTAGGCTTTTGGCAACTTCAATATCTTTGGGGCTGGTCAACGTGATTGCGAATGGCGATGCAATCTGATGACCTTACTATAACCCATTTGGAGTTTTCATCTTGTGACCCCTTTAGTAATAATGGCTTCTTCCAAATTATCAGCAAAATTATGGAGCTGATAAGAGTTATCAATTTTAGAATCTATGTAAATTTTTAGGTGGATATCTAAGGAGTCACCCCAATGGGAATTCAAAAGGTAGATCAGCTGGCTGATTCAGGATGTGTCTGGCCTCGATAGCCAATTGACACTATTTTCATGGCAAAGGCTCCACACTACATCAGCATTTCAACTCCAGAGTAAAACAAAGTTTGCCATGAACAGCAAATCATTCCTCCAGCTAAGAATATCACAGACACGAGCATGCTAATCTTGAAGATCCTGCAATTGTATGTCACGCCAAAAAAAATCAATATCCAACACCAGAAGAGACTACTAAAACTCTACAGAAAAGAGTATGGCACAGGAAACAGAGATTGAAACCCATTAAGTAAACAAGGGGAGGCGAGAAAAAAGCACATTCTTCTCCCTCTCAACAACCGCCTTATGGTCCTCTACCAAGCTTTGACTTGATTCAGGTTCCGACACAGACTAGTCCAAAGTAGAAAGGGAGAATGATAATAACAATTCGAGAGTATTTTCCATTCCCTACTCTATGCACTGAACTGAAGTAACCATACAATGCAAATGGAAAGTAATAAATCCAAAATGAGACCCCCAACAGGAAGCAGATGTAAAACATCATCATTCCGCAACGATTTCTAAACAATTTTGCGGGTCCCACAATCAGAATATTTAGTGGATAATAAAAAGACCTAATTTGTAGGCAAAATCTCAACATGCAGTAATAGACTAAAAATTCTACCGAATAGCGTAAGAGATATATTTACCCTTCACTAATTAAGTTTAAGGCCATAGACACCAAAACTGTTTGTGAAAGACCTAATTTGTTAAGAATGGATGTAAGAGGAGCATATGGGTGCTGAACATTGAGCTCAAAATTTAGTGTTGTCAAAATCATCTGCTCTGCCTCAATCACCCGTTCCCGATACTGCCCAAACCAGCCCTGTTTAACAAAAAAATCACGTCAAGACATCTTATATGGATGTCCGCTTCCACAATTATAACAAAAAAACAAAAAGATAAAAGAAAACCCGATTTTCCAGGATAGTGCATGAGAATTGACTATGTCAGACAAAATTCAGACCAAAGGGCAGAGGTGGATTTTAATTAGGGTTTTCATGTTAAATTGGATGCAATCCTGGTCAAATGAATTTTACTCACCATGTCACTATAGAACTGCAACAGAATTCAGATCTCAAAACTACAATCCTAGATCTACATTACATGGACTCAGCAATGGGTGTTTTAGACACAAGTGTGCACCACAATTCAACAAAATTACCATGAAAATGAAGTGTTTTCCACCCATAACCATGCATATGCCATGTTCTATCAATATGAGTACAATTGGTCAAAGTGAACAATCCAAGTCCTAGTAGACCAATTAAACTAGATGAGGAAGGCATGATTATATTCTAGAAATGTCGAACATATTGAGATGAAAACCTATATAGGGGCAACGGTTTTGTGTTTGGTGTTGGAATCAAATATTGAACTTGTCCTACGCTATCATGCCCACAAAGAGCTACTTCCACAAGGCTAAGAAATTTATGATAGCGTTAACAATTGCGACATCTCTATTCCAAACAAAGATTTCATAATGACATGGCAACTCAGACCACTTTGACAAGAAATGCTTTCTCCTGGCCCCAAGATCTTTAAGATATATAGACCACCATAATTTCCAGATTTCACCACCACACAGGTCAAGAAAACATAGCACAATTAATAACCCTTCTTATATTAATGGCAAAAGAACTAATAACCCATCTTAAGTAGTCCATATTGATGAAAATATTTACAGGTAATTATTCTGTTACACAATGAGAAGAAAATATCTTCCTTTGATCCATTTTAAGACAGTGGTTTAATAGCAAAACAAAGAAACTAATCAGCTACATCCCCAAGGCTTTAGGAAGAATGAAGGAGACAAATAGGAGAGTTTCTAAGGCAGCGAGAAGTTGCTTTCCTCCTTGGTCAATATGTAGATCAAAAATAGTTTCTTTCAGTTTCAAGTGTTATCGAGCCTAAAGACAGCATAGAAAATCTTTGCAACTCTTGTGGGAGGTCTAAGCTGCAATTAAGCATTCCCTTCACGACTTTATACATATTCTCCCTTTCGCAAAATGTATATATAATGTAGATACAGATAGAGAGAGAGAGAGAGAAAGAGAGAGAGAGAGAGAGAGAGGGAGAGAGAGAGTTAAGAGATACTCACAACAGGCAGCAAGTAGGACAATAAAGTGAACTCCTGCCTATGGCATATTTCACAAGAAGCAATCAGCACATTCTTCAAAGGGCACGGGGTCTCTTCAGACTTGGATGCCAGGAAAAGGGCAGCAGTTGCAACCAGCTGCAACAAAAATGTCAAGGGTGCAAAATTATTCTATGATCAATAAGAAATCCAATACCAAAATCTTAGGTTAAAACAAATATCAGGACTTTTATTAAACAAAAATAAAATGGTATAAAGCAATCTATCCTAATTTCTTTCCCATAAAAAGCATGGACTCAAAAAGTGAAAACCTTCTCAAGCTAATGGAGAAACAAAGCGCACAATGCCCACAGAAGTGCACAATATATTTTCTATTTTTATAGAGGCCATTTTTCTATAAATACATCCTATCTATATAGATAGGCATGTGCATGCCTATGGACACATAATAAAAACGGTTGACATAAAAAGTGAAAACCTTCCCAAGCTATTGGAGAAACAAAGTGCACAAAGCCCACAGAAGTGAACAATGAAATGCAAGTAATAGATTTTCTAATTTTATAGAGAAGGGCCATTTTTCTGTAGATACATGCTGTCCATATGCACAGACATGTGCCTGTGGACATATTATAATTTACGATATTTATAATTGTATTGAACCCCTAAAACTTTCATAAGAAACTCTCACTTGAGTTGTACATGTATCCATCTATCCCGTCTTCTTCTCCAGTTGCAATAGCAATATTACTCAACATAAGTTCAATTCCTTCCAATATATGAACTAACTCAATAGCATCTCCCTAACTTTGAATCCACAGTTAGACAAAAAAAAGGCATATTAGGTGACAATAGTGGAAAGAGAACATAAAGAGCACTCCAGACCTAAGTATCTTCAAGTGAATAATATATGATACAACAATAAAGAAAATAGAACCATATCATACTTGAAAGCACCAACATAGTGGGAATTTAGAAGTTCAATAACATAAAAACTCACAAATCTGTCGTGGCAGGCATGGGATCTTCTCACAAAAAAGCGGTGGCAAAGTATCATGGCAGTTCCAACGGTGATCTGAGGCCTGCAAGACATAGAATGCAAACGTTAAGGAGCTTCCAGTATCAAATACAAAAGAAATGCCACAAATAAACCAGAAGCGATGAAACATTCAACCAAAAAGTCCTAAATGCCCTTCAAAAATTACATTGGAAGACGGACAATATACTGCTAATAGCATATACTAACAGGTGAAGACAAAAAACTTACAACTCAAGTCGCAATCCAAGATTCTGAAGGAAAGCACAGTACGAATACCGCAAATGTGTTTCTCGCTGTGCATCAATGCCATCTTTTCTAGATGGTGAGTATCTCTCTATATCATCCCTTGACATGAATTCTACATCACATTCATCCTCAAACTTTGTTCGATCTCGTTTACAGCTTGCATTCCTGTCGAAGTTTTGATTTGGCCTTGTGGGAGCATGGAATGAGCTACAGGCTGAAGAGACATCCCTGTATAGATTTGGTTGCAGATGGTATCTGCCACCATCCTTCCACATAGTACTCGAAAATTTTCTTCTTTTAGATGAAGGAGCGCCATCTGCATTCCCATAATTATAACCATATCCATAACTGGAATTACGGTCCTTTGAAAAGTCATCAATATTGTTATTACTTCTCATAAGGTCACCGCTATAATGGCCATTGTTGCCGAAGAAATTGCTGTATCTACCACGTGATGGCCGGTAGTCATCATGAAGAAGATTGCCTTGTGCACCATAATTGTGGGAGAACATCATAGTTCCTGCCAAAGAACAAAAAAGAGAATGCCACACCCCAAAATCATCATTAAAATGCATGGAACTGGATACTTTCCATCACATTTTATGTAGAGACATGTAAACAGAGACATGTACACACACACAACCAACAGCTGAGAATTATAATTAAGTTGAAAATCAAAATTCAAAATGTTGAATAGGAAACTTATAATCTAATGCTGGAAGTGTAAACTTGTTCACTTTTGTTTCCATCCAGAACAATGAGATCTATGTTTAGCCATGATAAGTTCCTTTTCAATGGACACATGTCATATGATGAAATGTGCGATTGAGATTTCTATTACTTTCTATGGAGAAGAGCATTGCCCAAAATCCCTTATAACAAACTCATCCAACAAGCCAGGTAGGTTTTATAATGTTCCCATAAATTATTGAGATAATAAAAGTAGACTCATCTTAATATATAATTGGAATAAAATGGAAGAATTGAAACTTTTGCATCTTAGATTCTCATCCTCCAATCATTCTCACCAGAACCCACAAATGATCTATTGCAGTGACATCTCTCTCTCTCTCTCTCTCTCTCTCTCTCTCTCTCTCTCTCTCTCCACATATATATACACATATATATAGACACCATGTAATGTAGCAACAGGCAGCATGGACAGGCATATGTTGTCCAAATAGAGACACATCGACTTCCAGAATAAAATGGAAGAACAACTTTTGCAATTTAGATTCTCATCCCCAATCATTCTCACCAATATTGCAGTGACATCTCTCTCTCTCTCTCTCTCTCTCTCTCATATTATCTATCTATAAACCATGTAATGTAGCAACATCCAGCAAGGACAGACATATGTAATTGTCCAAAAAGAGAAACATCAAATTCTGGGCATGCTACGGACACCGCTCAAAGGTGCAACGTAACGTAAAACTTCAACCAGTGATCCATCAAATAGCTTTCTTGTACTGTTCATTTAACGACTTCCCACGTGATTGGTATGTATGTGAATCCTCTTTCCAAATTTCCATACACAAGCATAGAATTTTAATCAATTGTATCCATAGCCCATATGCTTATCTGTCCCCATACCATTCAGCATAGTCTGTGTTTATCCTTCCAGCAACAGTTTGCATAGCAAGATTTAGGTTAACCCGTGTAAGAAACACATCATCATCGGATTACAGACGAAACAAACAGATTGAACATCCACAATTCTCAAATCGGCTTGATCAAGATACTCAAAATTCTCTACCACATGGCCTAAATCCAAGAACAAAGCTTCAATCAACGAAGCAAAAACCGATCACAAATTACAGAAAAAAAAAAGTACTAATCGAGATCGAACAGAAAGCAAACCACTTTTACCTGATGAAAAGATGAGATAGATCTGAATTCGCCGTCTCCGAAATTCGAATTTGAAATCAAAGCTGCGATTAATATGAGATCAGACGTAATTAGGTTTTTTTTTTTTTTCCTTTTGTAGGTTTGATTTTGTTCAGCGAAAAACGAGACTTAGAGAGAGAGAGAGAGAGAAAGAGAGAGAGAGAGAGAGAGAGAGAGAGAGAGGCAAAGAAGCAAAATCAAAAGGGCAGGGAGACAAAATCCTAACCCTTGTTTTGTTCTTTAATCTTCATTATACCAACTTTCCAAAAGACGACCACTATTATTAATTTTTATTTTGAAATTAAATTCAAACTATTTTCAAAAAAGAGATATAAATACATAAGAATTTTCATAATAAATATCTTTTAAGATATTTAATAAATAAATATTAGAATATTATTATTTTAAAGTTAATAATGATTTTTTATTTGATTTTGAAAATATTTAATTTTTTATTCCTATATTTGTAATATTTATTTTTATATCTATTTATAAGAATAAGTTTTCTATATAAGTCTAATATATTATTATATTTTAGTGAACTAATAGATTATTAGGGTTCAGCTTTTTATATTTAATATGGTATCAAAGTCATTTTTAAATTATCTTTTAAAACTCATTTTGAGGATTATCCACCACATGACTCCAAAAAACTCATGATCCGTTCTAAAAAAAGCTATTTTTAAATATATGCACAAATATGTCTCTAGAAAATCTAGAAAAAGCTATTTTTCAGGGTCATAAACACACATCTTTAGCTTAGTGTACATCTATCAACCCTTTTAAAATTAAATAATTTTCATTATACCACATTTAATTTGAAAAAATATTAAAACAATACGTCATAGCTAGAAAAATTATTGTCCCCCTTTAAGTTTTGATTATAACAAAGCATTTCATGTTGTTCTATCATTTTTACTAAGTATGCAGATTAAATCATTTAGAAATTTATATAAAAATTATATAGAATTTCTATAAAGGATGTTATAAATTAAATAATAGAGACTGTTATAGATGTAAAAATTGCTTTTATTAATTGAAAACTCAACTCAGCAATCTAAATATAGATTGACTACTATGTTTAGTTCAAAAATATGTTCAGATACATATTTGGATGATTCAAGAACTGTGAATCAACTTTGAGATGAGAAATTTTAAAGTTCAGAAAATTTGACAATTTTTTTAAGAAAGTTGAGATGATCATTTGCATATATTCACACTCTTATATCTCCTTGTGCGATCATGTTTTTTCAAATTTGGAAATTATATATTAAAGAAGATATGTAGAGTTACAAATTCAACTATTTTCGGTGTTAAAATCTTGAGAATAAGTTGGAGAAAAATAAGTGAGAAATTAGTTAGTCACTTGACTTTTGTAAATAGGAAAATTATTTAGAAATAAGTTTTCGTTAAGATTTCTGAATTTTCAGCAAACTTTAATAATTAAAAAAATTTAAATAAGAATTTATAAATATCAATAATAAAATTGAAACTTCAAATTTCAATTTCAACAACAGAAAAATCTGAAGAAATTAGGAGAAATTTCAGTTTATAAATCAAGACATTTTTTGGAAAAAATATTGATTTTTGGATGATAATTTTGTTCTATTATAGTATATTTTTCAAAACTGAAAATTCAAATCAGATTTTATAAATGTTAAGATTAAAATTCAAACTTCAAATTTAAATTATAACAGCCGGAAAATCTCAAGAAATCAGAAAAATTTTCACCACCTAAAAATCAAGAAATTTTTCAAAAAAGTTACTATTCTTTGACGGGTAATTTTGTGCTATTACTGTGGATTTGAAAATTGAAAATTCAAGTTAAAAAGGGCACATACTTAAAAGACACAGACATATTGACAAGAGCAATTTATAGAAAAATTGGAGTGAAGAAATCTCTTAAAGAAGTATGCTGCTCAACCATAATTTGTCGTTATCTGTGGAATTTTTTTTTTTTTTTGGCACTTGTGCTTCTTTTAAATTGAGTTTTGTATGAGTTTTGTAAGGTAGTATTAGTGTGAGTTGACATCTTATCACTGTTGGACGAAATCATTTTCAGGTCAAGAAGATCAAAAGTCAACAGTTTGAATTATATTTTGTAATTTTCCATCATAGTGGAAACTAATAAATTGTTAAATCCCAACTTATTGACTGAAAAAGTGGACATAAGTATAAAACCGAATCATTATAAAATTGGGATTGTTTCTCTATCTTTTACTTTTGTTTTCCATTGCATATATTTAGAATGACTATAAAATTATTTTAAATTTAAGTAGAGTTAGATTAAAAAAATAAAGTCAATCAAAAACAACTAATTCAATCCCTTTATTAGTTATAACAGGGATCAATAGTTATATTTTGAAAATATTTAGAATATATTATATATTAAAATCAAATTAATATTAATTTAATTTTGAAAATATTTGATTTTTTATTTAATTTTTTGATACATAAAGAGATTTGAATTCAAGACCCTTATTAGAGAAAAGGGAGACGGTACTCGTTGACTTAAGAGTCTGTTGGTGTATTTTTATATTTATAACAATAGATTTTTTTATATAAATTTAATTTATTATAATATTTTATTAGAGTAATGGATCATTACCGTTAAGCTTCCAACTATGACAAGTTTATTGGAATTAAAATCAGAACTTTTATCTAGGTTATGGTTCTTTTTCGGATCAAACAGGAGCCATCCAATTTGGATTCGGTTCAAAACCATAGAAAATGTCTAATCAAGCATGCGCACGATTTTGGTCCAAGATGAAGTCAAGTCCACTAACAGAGAGAGGCTACGGCCCAAAACCATGTGAAGTGTCTGGCCATAAGATATGCCATGTTGACATATATGTTTTTTAACTTCTACCAAAAAAAAAAAAATATATATATATATATATATATATATTTTAACTTGAGTTTGAGAGGGAAATTATTGTCGAATTTTAATATATTTTGATGATAATAAAATTTTTATATTTTTAATAATTTATCAAATGTGTAAATATTTAAAATATATAATGCAAAATTATATATATAAATCTATACAACCGGTCAGAAAACACTATCACAAAAGTTGGGTAGAAACAAGATGGGTAGACGCAGTGTGATGGATATAAGTAATAGAGTTTCGATAAGTTTTTAACTGTTATGATTTTATTCTATTTTCAAAACCTAACTCAAATTGAGTGCAGATTGGGTGTTGTACTTGACCAGTAAAACTATTTAGGTTGATGATTCAATTTCTAGTAAAATCCAATTATTTACTGAAAGTGAATTAAAGTTTCAGAATTTGACTTCAACATTTCTAAAGTTTAGGCTGAATTTTAGGAGGTTTTTAGTCTCATATATTTTCTCCAACTCTTAAACTTTTTGAATTTCGATTTCTTCTCATAATAAATGTGTTGTTAGACTTTAAATTCAAAAAGTTATAGCAGTAAAAAGGTTTTTTGAAACTCCTAAATTGAAGGCTGAAAATAAGAATTTGAAAACAGTCAAAACTGGTTCTGAAGTTATATATTATTTTGAAACAAACAGAATTGTGACAGAAGTCGAATTGAATTTTGAAAAGCAATATTCAGTCCTTATTCAGAAGATTTTACATATCATTGTTTGGGCTTTGGGTTGAGAGAAAACAGACCAAAAAAACCTCTACTAATCATACTTTTTGCTACATTTTTCTACTGCTGACTGAGTTGATTCTGTTATATACTTTCTGATTTTGTTTTTGTATAGTCTCACAAGTTTAAGGAAAGTGTTGGGAACATTCTCTTGGGTTTATAGATTAGGTGTAAGAGAGTTTAAGTTAAGTGAGTGTAGAACTAAGTCATTTTCAAAAGAGAATGTGCAGATTGTCTATATCTCGGCATTATAATGATTTTGTAACTCTCATCACATAGTGAAAACTAACTATCGTTGGACCCTGACTTGCTAAGCTGGAAGAGTAGACGTAGATATAAGGCCGAACCATTATAAATCGGAATTGATCTCTCTATTCCGTCTCTTTATTTTTCTGCATTTGCATATACTTACATTTACATATTTCATCTAGTTTGGTATTAGGTTTTAAACTCTTCCAGTATAGTATTTTCTATTCCTAAGTTTTGAATTTAAGAATTGATTAAGAATTCTAATATTTTCATTCCATTAAACTGACCGTCTGTTAATAAGTTTATTAATTATACTATAGAAACAAATATAATGTGATGAATATATCTTTTTATATGATATATCTAATAATCTGGTTTGAATACCTGTGGAGACCCTATTTAAGAGACGGCTCTCCTAGTGTAGTATTTTTCTTTCCTAAATTTTGAATTTAAGATTTAATTAAGAAATCTAATACTTTCATCCCATTAAACTGACGTGCGTCATTAAGCTTATTAACTATACTATAGAAACAAATATAATGTGATGAAAATATCTTTTTATATGATAAATCTAATATGGTATGATTTTTATTACTTGGAATTTATAATCTTTTTGCATCATTGCATTAGTATTGTTTTATATCATAGATCATGTCCAAATTCGTAATTCACATTTTACAGAGTAAAATATAATTCTTGTTAATAAATAAAATAAAAAATATCGATGCTAATTTTACACGGGGTGTTTTGGATAGATTGAGAACTTTTTAATTAACAATCGTCAATAATTTTTTTATTAAAATAGATTATCCTTTATTTCTTTATTTTTTCAAAACAATTAAAATATATTAGAAAAAGAGAATATAAAAATTAAGGATAAAGACATTAAGGCAACTTTACTTGATATTATTTTGTGAGCAAAAAAAAAAAAAAAAAAAATTGAAAGTTAATATTCTTAAGTAGAAAATATAGAACACCTTAAGAAAATTTTAATCATATTTTAAAAATAAATCCTTTTTTCTTAAAAAATATTCTCAACCTAACAAAATTCAACCCAAGTGTTCATAGGATATGAGTTTAATATTGATATTTTTTAAATAAAATATCAGATTCAAATTATATATGTGAAGAAAATAGATATTGACCCACTCGCTTTAAATTGTTTGAGATGATATTAGAAATTCAATATTTTCATTCAATGCAGTAATTTATAGCAATTAGATTATAAATTACTTTAGTAAAAACAAAAACTAGAATAAAAGGATCTTGAGACTCTTTCGGCAAGAAAAGAAAAAAGAAGTAGGAACAAAAATCAACAACCTAAATCCAAATCCGAATAAGGCCTTACACTAGCATAAGGAAGGTATTAACAAAAAATGTATACTTTCCTCGATTGAAGGTATTAAAGAACTCACTCGATCCAAAGGAGATAAGACTTCACATCGTACAACTCCAAGTCTTGATAAGACAAAGGTCGTGAATATTTTGAAAATCCCATGAAAAAAAAGACATAAAGATTCTAGGAATTCTACAATTTGTTCCATTGAGCCAAAAATTTAGTTTTGTTTTTATTTTTTGTTTGAGTTACTCCCTCTATTTGTGTGATTGAGGAAAGCACTTGCCCTTGTAGGAACATCGAACATCATGTTGTAAAGAGCTTTTATTAAAATATATTTCTCAAAATTCTATGTTTAAACCTTTGAAGTATAATATGTATATTTTATAATTTTTACGATTTTTGTATAATAAAAAGAAATAAAAAAAGAATTTCATTGCATAGAATCAAGTTGTTTGGAATTCTTAAAATGCAAAGAAAGAGACAACCCTCCGCGGAGGTATTTGCACATAGAATGCATTCACTTATCTCTTCTTTTTGATTCTTATAAATGAGGCACAATCTCACAATTGCAGGTAACTAAAAGGAATTCACAAAGTTTTTGGTCTCCTTCATAACGGAATAGAGTGAAAATATAAAAAACAAGAGAGAAATTGAAACTTCTAATTCTAATTTAAATGTATTTTTAATATTCAATATCGATTCAAAATTTTCATTAAGTGTATTTTCGAGGATATTTGTCCATAAATGACTAAAATATCCCCATTTATTCAAGCTTTTAAAAAAAAAAAAAAAAAAAAAAAAACCAAACATTATAAAGAAATTTGAGCAAACTCTGGCATTAATTTCATGGGCTAATTATAATAATTAACCTTAATTATACAGTTGGACTGGTCCCGTATTGTGAACATGCAACTTTAGTACATCAAAGATTATTTTTTTTCCCTTCCTTCTAATTAATCTTTTTTTTATTATATAAGAATTTGAATCTGAAATTGTCAGGTTGGGGAGAAGGGTTTGTACCACTATACTGTTTCCTTGAGGACTCTTCTAATTAATCTTTATACCATGCAATCCAATTTGGTCTAATCATCACCTTACCACAACACAACTTTGCAACACTCCTGCATCTGCTAAAATTTTCTCAATCACACACAATTAGAAAACATTATTCGGGGTGCTTAAGGAACTCATATCCTATAATCCTTTGTTTAGGAACTTCAAAACCTTTTTCCTCTAAGTACTTATGCCAAAGGGAAGGGGAAGTGAGCTTTTCTAATGTGTCTCCACTGCCACAAGGTGGTGTTGGAATTTCTTCTTTTATCAAAGTAATTTTAATTTTCCTTTAAAGTTGAAGTATAATCTCGATAAATAGGATGCCCTTCCTAAATTTTGTGAAATCATATCCATTCAAAAATCTCAAAATTATAGAGGAAAGTATCCTTTTAAATTTTATGTAACGATTAATAGTTCCAAAATTATAAACTTAGAGACGAAAATATTATTAATTATTTTGTATTTTTAAAAATGTTCTTGAGAGCCCAATACCATGTTTTGCCTAGTCATACTAGGCTCATTAGACCATGTCTCATGAACATTTTGTAGCCTTGGCATGGGAATATGGAAGCTTATTGATCTCTCAAGTCATCACAGATTTAATCGCAAAAAAGTTTGTCACCATGTTTTTGTGCATGAAATGTAATTTAGGGGTTTTATATGATTCACACTTGAATAATAGCTAAGGGTTGCTTTGCTTGTAGTAAATAATAATAATATAACATCAACAATCAATCCTTATCTCACTCGGTAGAATCGATTATATGGATTTTTTTTTACACCGTTATACTTTATTATATACAATATATTCACAAATATGATTATTTTATTTATATTATAATAATAATCTTCCTTTTATTATATTAAGTGAGATCAACAATATAGATATTTTTATATTATTATTCTATATTTTATATGTATGTTTAATTATATTTAAATAATTTGTCTCAAATTTTAATCAATGTTTTTGTCTTTAACTCTCTTTTATGATAACTGTCTTCTTAGACTTGTGTCTTCGTGTGATGGAATAGGGGCCTCCATGTCCATACGGTAAATCCCCCTTATCAATGAACATATGATCCAAATTCAATGGTTTTCGAAGACAATTCAAATGGTAGAATTTTTTTACTTTCATCATTTTTTTCTTGATTTAAACTAACTTGATTGCATCTATTTGTAAAAAAAAAATAATAATAATAATCCAAATTCAATATATATATATATATATATATATATATTTTCTATCTTAATCCAGGTTATAAAAATAATTAAAAAAAAATAAAGAGTTTTGTGTCATAATCAGCTAGGCCAGACCTTATTATTATGGTACGACAGAAAAATTAAGAAAAATGTGCAGATGGTTACAGGCCAACTGTCATAAAAACAGTTGCTACCCATGTGAGTGCAGAAATCCATATGGGACATCTTCAGATCTTACACCCACAAGCTTCGTAATTCTATAAATTAATTTCCATAAATCTTGTATTTCATATATGTGTGTGCATCAACGGCTCAATTTTACTAAATTAAATCTTTCTGTAAAAAATATTATTTAATAAGATATTTTTTCCAGACTTCCTTAGATTTTAAAGTTACAGAATTTTTATCCGTGTGTTAGTTTTTTATATATATTAATGTTTTATTGATTCAATACTTTAAATAAGGTTTTAATTTTAAGGATCTAACTTTACTCGAATCGAATTTAATTGAATCAAATATAAATTAAAATATATATATATATATATATATATATATATATATATGTACTTGAGACAAACACTCTCTCTATCTCTTCTCTCCATCCATGACCTATGCTTCATTCACGTTGAATGTATGTGAGACCTAACTCTGGACAACTAAATGCACATGAATAATCTTGTGAGGGAGAGTGACTCACATGCTACACTACACACAACACAATGCAGGTGCAGATGAGAGAGTGGGTAATGGGAGAGCAACGTTTTGGGAGGCCATGTGATTCCCTTTTCAATAAAAATCACCATTTCGGATCAACCAACAACAACCCCCCCCCCCCAAGAAAAAGAAACAAGGCTACTCTGACGGGCAACTATATATATATATTTTATATAAGGAGATTCGAATTCAAAATTTTTAAAAGGGAGAAGGAGACGACGTCAGTTGAACTATAATTTATTAATACGAGATATCTATATAAATTAATTAAAATATATAAATAATTCACGCAAAAATTTAATTCCTCGGCTGTTTGTTCACACGTCTTCATTTGTGTTCTTGTACCCTCCTAACATCATGTATTAACATATATTAATTAATTTTTGATTAAATTATTTATATATTTTAATTAATTTAAATAAAATGATTAAAACATATTAATATGATTATAAGAAATGTAATAAAATTCCTAAAGAATCATTTGGAGATAAATATTTCCTCTCCATCCTTTTTAGATTCCAAATTCAGCCTTCGAACCTCAATCTATTGCTAGTCAACATGGTGGAAAGCCCCATCTAACTCTTTTGCCTCTTGAGCATACCAAACCAATTGTCAATATCAACACAAACAGCCAAAATTAGGGTTTTTCTTGTTATCTCAATTTTAGGCTCAAAAAAGTCTATAAAATGATGAAGAATTTGAAAAGATCATACCATACCATACCATCTCGCCGTCCACAAGTTTAGGACCTCCCCCCCCCCCCTCCCCAAAAATTCAAATCATAATTTTTTTTTTTTTTATATTTGTGTGTGTATATATATATATATATATTTTCTTACGGCTCGATGATGAAAATTTTTAGGTCTTCGGTAACTGATTTTCTTCTCGACCTGTTCCAAGCAAATTTCTCACTTTTTGATTAACTAGGTTTTAGTGAAATTTAAAATTCAATGACCTCAATTGTGACAATCTTTTAGAAATTTGATTTATTTAAGAAAATTTTCTTTCTCGTCACCTTGAGGCCTGGCGTGAATTAATTTTTCTAAGTGTTTTTGTGCTGCAAATGCTTTATTTTTGTGTGAATTAATAATTTCTCAACTAAAATAGTTTTAAATTGATGATAATTATAACTTATTTAATAAAAATTTTAATTTGATACGAAAAATATTTAGTTATGTACAGGATTCTTTTTTTTTTTTTTGATTAAGGAACATAGAAAATAAAACACAAATAGTCAAAAATAGGAGCCATGAAAGAATTGTTGGTTTGAGAACTAAAACTAAAATCGGAAGTTCTTCTTTCCCCTTTCCCTTTCTCTTCGGAGTTTCTTTTTCCTTTTCTTTTTGTTTCATTTTTAATCTCCGTCGATTTCTATTTTTCAATCACCATAGAGGATCAATTTTTATTTTTTTAATTTTTTTACTTTGTCAATTTCTAAAAATCAATTATTAATTTTCTTTTCGATTTCTTTTTTTTGTTGTACAGATATTCGAATTTGAAATTTTTAGGTCGGAAAATAAGAATTTTGACCGTTAAACTGTTAGACTATCCCGACTTTCTTTATGATCTCTCTCAACCTTTGAAACCGCCAAGCGTTAAAGACTTCACCAGAAGGAGGTTGAACTCTCAATATCACATTTGATTAGGAAGGAAAGATATTAGACTCCTTTGATCGTAAAAAAAATTTATATACCGGTTTTTATAATTTTTTTTTTTTGTTAAATCGGATCTGAACTTATAAAGGATCGTGAAAAATCGAAATGAAAAATTTTTAAGAGTATTTTATTTTATTTTATTTTATGAAACTATTGGTCCACTTAGGCCTCTAGCCAAGTGTATTCCTAAAACAATACAAACAATTGCAGATATTATCTTCTTTCATAAAAAGATGGTAGATGGAACCAAAATCTAATAAATGAAATAAATTATATTCCATGAGCTGCGTATCTAACGAAACTTTTCTCACCACGCACCGTCACTGCGCGTTTGCAATATCCAAATCTTTTCGACCACTATAAACTCACTCTCTCTCTCTCTCTGTAGAGTGAGAATGTAATATGGCGAAGATGAGAAGCGGAGAGAGAGAATCATCTTCATCATCACCACCAAAGTCACAAGCACTTCCATCATCATCATCTCACTCCTTCTCCTCATCATCTTCCTCTGACTTCGAATTCACAGTCTCTCTCTCTCCTCGAAAATCCATCTCCAATCTCTGCCCAGCCGATGAACTCTTCTACAAAGGCCAACTCCTCCCTCTACATCTCTCCCCTCGCATCTCCATGGTCCGCACACTTCTCCTCTCTTCCTCCTCCAAGTCTTCATCCTCAGACACCACCACGTGCGACTCTCGTGACTCCAATGGCAGCTCCAACGACTCCTTCTGTCTCCTCGATTGCGACTCATCGAGACCAAGCTCCGTCACCGATCAAGACGACGAGCTGAAGAGACTCACCAATCAGAAAACCACCAGCGGTAGCAGCTGCAATCAGATTAATAACAAGAAGAGCAAATACTTGACAAATCTTTTGAAATTTTCCTCCGTTTTCAAATCCAGAACTAGCGAGGATTCTTCGGAAAAATCTTCCGGATCTGTGAAGCAGCGACTGAGTGCTTCCGCGAGAGAAATCATTAAAAAATATCTCAAGAAAGTGAAACCGTTGTGCGAAAGACTCTCGCAAAGATCTGGCAGCGTTTCTGTTTCTCACTCTTTCGTTTTCCCCAAGAGAGAGAGATCAGAGAGATCGATTCGGGAGAGAGAGAACAAAATAGAGCCACGGAAAGATCACTCCCAATCGTTCTCAGGAAATCTGATGTATCCGCGGAAGAGAAGCTGCGTGTCGAGCTGTCCTTCATCGATGAGGTCCTCGCCGTCTCACTCGGGAGTCCTGAATCGGAGCGTGATCAGTAGATATGGAGGAGCTTATTACAATGACTACTCCTACTCGTCGTCTTCGTCATCCATGGAAGAGCTTCAGAGCGCAATTCAAGGAGCAATTGCCCATTGCAAGAATTCCATGAATCAGAACAAATCCATGGTGGTTACGGTTAGTAACGAAGTTTGAAGTTCTAATTTTTCAAAACTGCTTTTTTTGCTTCGAAAAAGCACTTTTGAAAAGTGTTTTGGCAAAGCCCGAAAGATGCCTTGGCCCAATTTCTGCGTTTTCGGATGTCAGTGACCGAGACATTGGAAAAAGCTGCAAGTCATGTGCTTATGATTTATGGCATCATCCAATTTTAACTTCGTGCAAAACAGATTATTGGAATTTGTGCCTTTTTTGGAGTTATGATTTGGCTTTCTGTTTAACGTTCAGTCTATCCTTTTTACTCGTCCTTTCCCTTTGGGGAGGAATGAATACCGAAACAATGGTGAGCTTTTCTACCATTGCAGTTGCAGTATATCTTACTAATTATTACAATTAAATCATCATTCAACCATCATATATTATTTTATTTTATAAATATTTTACTTTTAATTTTTTTTGTTCTTCAATGAACGATTAATTGTTTTTTATCAATCTTACCCTTATCTATAATTATTATTTTCTAAAATAATTGGTGACAATACTAAAAACACCCTTCTATAAGTTAATACTAAAGGATGGAAATTACCAAGAAACATACATTGATGACAAAGGGGGGGAGGGGAACCATAAATTTCTCTCAAATCTGATTTACCACTCCTTTTTAGTCATTTGATCCATTAAATGTGCATGAACTACGCCCGTAATGCTAAATTAGCGATTTTTTTTTTATTTGTGAATCGATCGATAAGGGTAAGATTGATAAAATTCACCTCTAAACTACGATTTTTTTTTATTTCTCTAGAAAAGAAAAACAAAAAGAAAAAATGGATTTGGATGATCTTTTTTCATAAAATGATGTATTCGTAATAATTTTGTGAAAATAGTAAATTAGTTTTTAATCTAAAATTTATATATATGATAAATAGATTTTGGAAAAAATCTTTAGGGTTTTTGATGTCTTTTTTCTTTTGAGAACTTTGTATCATTCATAAATCCTGTATTTAATCATTTAGGGTAGAGAAGGTATGATAAGAAATATTATTAGCTTTTGAAATTGATAAGAATAAAAGAATTATATCTCTTCTAGAAAAACCACATCCTTATTCGCTTTTTGTTTATTTATTTTGTGCATACAGTTTGATTAGTTATTTTGTATCTTTAATTTAACTCGCACGCTTAATTATATATATTTATATGTTAAGAATATATATTTATTATAGTTAATTTTTTGTATTTAATCATCAATATTCGTAAACTCAATTAATTTGATTTAAGCAGATATCGAACTCAATTTAGAGATTAGTTTTCTTAAAGTCTATTTTTCTATTTTTAAAATTCGAACTCGAGATCTTGATTAAAAAAATTTAGTATTCTGTCATTAGATGCATAAATTGTTTATATATTTATATAGAGGTTGATAAATGAAAAGAGTTGTTGCCAAAATGAAAGCGATTTGCATGCATTGGCTTTAGCACAAAAGTTGGCTGTGACTTTTGCTGTCATTGCTTCCGATTTGGAGCAGTGCAGGTGTGTCACGTTGGGGGGTTGTTTTGCATGTTATAAGTTTTGACTCCGCAAATTTATAAATTCAAAAAATTGTTTTCTTATTTATCAAACTTTGAAAATTTCAAAATTTAGTACTAATTTTTTTCAGAATCCCATGTGAGTTGTATTAAATGGATACATTAAATAAGCCCATTTGGTACAGCCAGAGCCAGAAACCTCTCAGCTGCTAGCAACCTTCCATTATTGGCCTAGTCACTAAATATTTGATTTACCAATCTAACACTAATTAATTCGTATATCTCACCTTGGATCCAAACACACACACAGACACACACAAATCAGCTGGGTAATAATCTGGCTAGAGAATTGTCCTCTCTCTCTCTCTCTCTCTCTCTCCCCCCTCTCTCTTTCTCTCTCATCAATTTTAATCTTAAAGGGAAATCCAACTTGAGTTCTAAAAAAAGGGATTAAGTTCCTTCTTTGAGTTGTATGCTTTGAAGGAACCAGCAGTTACTTCGTTTTTTTGATGTATTTGGGACACCATTTATGTATACTAATACTCCTTAAGCAAGATTTTGAATTTAAATTTTATATATAAAAAAATAAATATTGAGAAAATTTTGTTTCTTAACTATCCAATTTGATTCGAATCGAATTTAATTAGAACTAACGTGGTTATTAGATATCAGTAATTTATCCCAAAAAAAATATATTTATTTGGAATTTTTTAAAGATGTGACTTTGAATTAACAACATCCCAAAACATACTTTAAGTCCACAATATTATATACTCTTAATCTAATATTGGAATTCAATTTGTGTTTCAGAGGTATAAGGACGCAATGTGCATGAACTTTTTGTTAAAGCATATTAGTTTCACACTATTGGTTGTCATAATAAGTACAAGATAACAAATATAATCTTTATATGGCTAACTAATTACTCATATCTTATACCCTTTTTTCAATTTTTTTTTTCAAATTTTTTATTATAATCATAAACGTAACGAATTACTTAATTTTAGACATAATATGATATATTTATTTAATATCATTCCAATGTGTCGGGTTGCTAGCATATTGCACTTGGGGAAACGACGTTAATATAGCGTCTCGCCCCAACTTAAATAATTAGATTAAAGTGTATATTGATATTATTTAGAATAATATTAAAAAGACTAAATAAAATTTAGATCAAATAGATCAAATATTTACCTGATAGTCTATAATAATTATTATAGAACGAAGATCAAAAAAGAACGAAGAATGAGAGAAACTACTTTCAAAAAATTCAAGTGAAGTGGGTTTAGAGAATAATTTAAAAATAGGGTTCGATGCACATGTTGATATGACACTGATATATAGTAACGATTCGATGGATAAAGTTGTTTTAATAAAAAATAATTTAAAATTAATGTAAAAAATGGAAAATATGTAGTTAGAATTATTCTAAGCAATTTTATGGTTTAATTATTTAATAGGAAACCGGATGATATATAGTTGTGTAATAAATTTGCATGCCGTACAAAGTACGTAAAACCAATTACTGTTGAATGAACCAGCGTGATGCAATCACAGCCGTACAAAACAATCGTTATCGGTTTCGGTCCGAGTGCGCTGTCTCGTACACGTCAGTCAGTTATTAAATAGACAAGTGATAGATCGGACGATCAGGATGATGAGATTGGGGGAATCTAACGGTGATAGTGAGACCCATTTAATCATGTGGTGGAGACCGAGAGGAAGTGAGGGACAGAGAGGAAGAGAGAGAGAGTGAGATCTGGCCTCCAATTGAATGTTGCAACTGAAAATCCTAAAAAACCCATCATAACCCAATCCAAAATGGAAAAAAAAAAAAAAAAAAAAAAGATCCGTGGTCTTTGTGGGCTCAGCTTACCAACCACCGACTTCCATGGCTTTCGTGAGTACCCCAGTTTGTGCCCCACAGTTGAAAGGTCTCTCTCTCTCTCTCTCTCTCTCTCTCGATTTGAAAAGAGTAAGCGATGTTTTTCCAACTTTTTCCTCTTCCTCTTCGTTTTTGATTGAAAGCAGACTTTGATTGTTGAACCAAAGACAAGTCTTTAGCTCCATTTGTAGCTTTATCCACCTTTAATGTCTCCATTGATGAGTCACCCCACCAACAACAACTAGAGTTATGTCATTTATCTGATATCCTATTAAACTGCGACTTGACAATGACATCCCAATTACTTCATGCAACGGAAGCAAAACTAAGCTATTTAACAAAGAACTAAAGGTTTTAACTTTCCTCCGATCTTTCCACTAATTTAACTATTGATAAGGCAATTAGGGTACAAAACATCTATCTTCGAACTCGTAGAGCCGTTATAACTAAGTTATTGATATATTTTTTTTATTGTACAAAAATTTAAATCTGTGATCATCAGAATGAAGAGAAATATTTGTACCACTAAACTGTCCCCTTAAGATCTAAATTATTGATATTGAGTATTATATTTAGAGACAACTCATTATGCACCTTTTGCACCCGGTCGGAATTCTAAGAAAGGGTATGAATCATTAATGTTTACTTGTTCGATGACTGAGAATTGATATCTTTTAAATAATCTCTTATATTAGAGTTTTTTGTATAGAGAAAAGAGTTATAGAGAATTTTATTATTTAAAAATTTAATCCGACTTGAATCGTATTTAATTAAAATAAACATGTTTGTCAAATACAAGTAATGAAAAAAAATAAAAAATCAAAGGGTGTGAATCATTTGAGAGAAAACTGAAATTTTTATGTATTTCTATAAAAAGTGACCGATGTTACTCTTAAATTATTTTTAATTGTACAAAGTTTTGTATCATTGTTTATATTTGTTGGGTATGAAAAAAAAAAATATATATATATATATATATATATTATTTAAAAAAATTATTATTTATTTTTCTCTGAAAATACGACTTCCACAATAATTTGTAAGTACCTAGCTCGTCTGTTGAGAGATGAGACCAAATGATTGATGGTATGGGAAATGGGGAGGGGTCCATTCTCTTTTTCTTCTTTTCAATTGATAAGTGAATGCCTAGTGGAATTGTTTTTTGTGGAGACAATCACAATCTGAGTTGCCATGCCTTTCTCCTTCATTGAACCCATCATTACTGGGAAAAGGTTCTTCCTCCATTGTCATTCTCCCAGCCTATCATGTGAGTAATAGTATGTTAGTTCCACTAATTAAGAAAGAAGAAGAAGTAAGCAAAGAGAGGTGACAACATTTTTTTTTTCTCCAAAAACATCTTAAAAGTAATTATACAATCATACATATCTTCATCTTCTTTTATTTTTTTTTATATTTTATTATGAATTTATATTTCATATTGCTCAAGTAGGGTTATAAAAAATTATCGTGCTTTGATTGGTTTTTTGGGTTTTTGTATCCAGTTATACGAAAATAAGGCAAAGCGATGAGTTGATTATTGATCCTTGTTTTTAAATTTTGTTAATTGAAATTTGAAATAAAATTAGAATCTTTATTTTTTATGGGTCCGATGGAATTGTAAGGTATATGAAGACGACCTATTAAATAGAGATTTTTTTTTTCTTTTCACTATTAAAATAAAAAGAATTCATTCTATATACTATACCTTTATGGTAATCAATATGTACTTTAATGAACATTTTTTATTCAGAGGTGAGAAACTAAATTTAAAACTTATCGGTTAAATAAACCAATTTTAAACACCACAGATCTCAATATTATCGAAACTAAATTAAGGGTCCCATTTCCGAAATTTACCACGAAACATACTTTGAATAGTTATTTTTGCTAGATAAACTTGAGTTGCATATGGGAGTTTGGTGGGGTAAGTGTCATTGTCTTTCTTCCTTTTTGTTAACTTGCAGGAGGCTCCTACGTTTGACTTGATCATGTAAGATATTTTCTTGTTCTTGCTTGTCATTGTGACAAACCAAACTCAATTTTCTTCATTAGGGCATTTGTTTTTTCACTTTCTCCTTTCCTAATTTTTCTCAATGGAAAATTTTTTAAATAATTTTTCTAAGTAATTATAATCAAATGATACACATATTTGGTATATTTCGGGGAATTATCTAGTGGGTCTATCCCCCATGGTCCTATTTAAATTTTTATTTATATTACATGGTCCTATAATAAAATTTTTGGAAATTTGGTTCAAATACAAAAATTATAAATTTTCAGATAAGGATTTTTCTTATTCTATACAAAGAAGTATCATAAACCTAAATTTTTATGACCCAAAAGTGAATTAAGAATTTGGAGAAGGCTCGAGGGTGGGGTAAAGCGATTATTGAGTTTGATATTAGCTTTACCTGTAAAAAATATTAATATATTATTATTTTATTTTGTAATATATTCGTTAGTAGTTGTAAATCCTCTGTATTTGAAATATTTTAGATTTTTATCAAAATTGTCCTTTTTTTTATATAAATTATCGATTTTTGATAATTATGTTAAATTGAATTAAATTCGATTCAAGTTCACTTGAATTCTTAAATAATTCAATTTTCTCGATATCTATTTTTATCATATATAAAATTCGAATTCAATTTCTTATTCAAAAGAAAATCAATATTCAATTATTAGAATCATTTTAGTTAAAACAAAAAACAAAAAATGGAAAAATAGTACACAATGATGAGATTTTATCCTACAAAAATCTCATCATTTATTTTCGACTCACATTCTCCACCTTTCATTCCTACCATGCTTCTCTCTGTGGTGCACAAGTGGTGAGACCCTCTGAAATGACAAGGGTTGGAGTTGGAGGAGACTGATGATTTGAGTTTTAAAGAATCATTCGCAAGCCCACCCCCACCAAACTCCCACCTGTCAAAGAGCAGAAGCCCCAAAGGGCCTCACCATTGGAGACATGTCACATGCTTCCCTTTCCCTTTCCTGCCAAAATCTGCGTTCTTCATACTAATTCTGATAGTCTATCACGTGCAGGGCATGATGCGTACAAAAAATCCCAAGACTTTTTTTTTTTTTTTGAATCCTTTCCTTACTTTGGGAGACATCAAACTTTCATACCCTCTTTAGGGGACTTTGAATTCATGCCTTTGAGATTAGGCATATTCGGAAAATATCAGTTTAATTAAGATCTCTTGTTAACCCAAAAAACTTCTAATAAAAAATATAAATTTTTATAATTAAAAGTTATTTTTATATTAAAAAAATAATATTATTAAATTAATATTTTTATATTAAAAGTTTTATTTAATTTCAATTTCAAACGTAACTAATCTTAACATTTCAAATGAGTCAATTATGTTGACAGTTTAGAGATACGAGGAACTAAATACCTTAAAGATGATGAATAAGTCCAACCTTAATAAAAACATGTGGTCAATTATCAATGAAAAAGAATTGCAATATCGTGTAGTATAATAATTCATATCACCTCATAGAATAATAGAGTAAATATTGCAGACGAAGGAAATTTAAAAAAAAAAAAAAAAGATTGAGTACACCAAACTTGAAAAGAAACCAATTTTATTAATTAAAAAATTATTTTATGTATTATCCTAAATTTCAAAAATAAATAAATAAATATCACACCAAATTTAATATTTTTGAATTTTGAATTTTAAATTTTTCATTGCACCAAATATCATGCTTTTGTTTTTTTTGTATCTTGACCATCCGGTATCCGGAGTTTCACCCCTATTAATTCAGACCGAGTAGTCAATCGGATTTCAATTGAGGGGTTTTCTCCCAACAATATTTTTTCATACCCAGTGGAAGTCAAACTCCCAATCTGATTAAGAGATGAAGATATCTTTTTCACCTACGCCAACATACGTCGGTATTATCATGTCCAAATTAAGAGTTGACTCTCCCACTATCAATTTTTTTATTTTTAATATTCGAACTCAAAATCTTAATTAAGAGAGTTTAGTGTACCGTTGGTGGTAACTTTTAATTTTGTTTTGTATTCGGACACCTAATATGATATTTTTGTACAAAAAGAAAATCAAGTTCATCAAAATCCTCCTCATTTAATAGAACTTTAGTTGTTAGAAACTTTGGTTTTCCTAAATTTGGAACTTTAGTTCTAATTTGAGTTCAAGGTTGTTGGGATATCCATGAATTTGATACGAATTTTTTAAAAAAAATTATGAACTTGAAATTTGTAGTTTCAACGGTAACAATTTAATATGTTATTTCAGTACCAAAAAAAAAAATATTTGAACATTAGAAAGAAAAAAAAAAAAAAAAGGCCCAACAACAACAACTGGACAGCTTCATTTTTTCCGAATCAACTGCTGCAGCTATGAAACTTGGTCATATGAATGGGCCAGCCCAATGTGGATGCAAACGGGAAGGGCGACCCTTTATGCTCATTACCCTCCAAGCATACATCGGAGGGTTATGGTTAGGAATATCCCACAAATTTTTTCTTAAAAACATGTCTAAATAACATTCTCTAAGAGAAATTTAAATGATTATCCCTATTAAGCTATTTCTCTGGGGCACAAATTTTCTCGTCCCAACCCCATCTTCAAGCCAAATTCTTTTGCTTGTTTTCATGGCTTCCGACGGTACAACCTTGAAGCTAGACAAATGGCAACCCATGTATCAAACTTCTTAGTATTTGTTTTATTTATTTTTGGTACTATATCAATCGGTATCCGAAATCATATTCTGACTAATATGATCCGAGACTTACAGTGATTAAGTTACAGGGTTACTCTCATAACATAATCTGCTACCACCTTCCAACTTCAATCTTATTCTTTGTTTCGTTTACGATAAATCCAATAATTGCTTTTATTAATTGATGCCTACAAACCTCATCTTTATCACCTATATTTATTTTTCTGTCTCATTTTTATCTTCTTATAGTAGTGAGAATAAGAAATTATGGAGAGGAAGCAGATATTAACCGAAGAAGAGAGCAATTTAGTGAAATTAAAGGGTATTTTGTGCAATTGAGGTCATTTAATTATTTCTTTAATTTTTGTACAAAAATTAAAGAGAGAAAAAAGGAGTAATAAATATCATTGGCTGTTTAATACAACATAAGAACCTTTGTTTCCAAGAAGGGCAACAATGCAATTAATGGAAATTATTTCCTACATCAATCAAAATCAGAAGGATAGGGAGATTGCGTAATCTTTGGTCTTCTGTCATTCCCAGGTTGCATCTGATGCTAGAGATGCTGATGCCTTTGAACCAGGAGGTCGTAATCATCTAATGGCCATTTTATTTTGACTTGGAATATCTAGAGGCTCCATCCATGAGTCCGTACAACAACAAATGTTGTATCCCACCCGCTCAATCTTCACAAGTCTCCTTGGGCAGGAGAAATCCAAGAGGAAAGTTACATAGAAACTTAATTTTAGTGATGCTATTCTTAAAGGTCATTCTGAGCATTCGGGGGGTAAAAGTGCATATAAACCCAGTTTTAGGATAGCTCACTCCTTACCCATAAATATATATACTATTTTTTAATAAATCATTAATATATGATATTTATATTAAATTCGATTAAATTCGATTTGTATCAAGTTTGACTCTTAAAAAATAAAATTCTCTTTACACTGTTTTTTGTCGTATACAAAATTTGAAATCGAAATTAACGAATAGTTAGTTTAATAAATAAGAGTGTTAAATCGTTTGACCAAGTCTCGGATTCGAAACTTGAGAATGAAAAAAATTATATCAGAAAAACTCCTTCTAAATTGGATTTGATAACATTTGAATCGGATTACTCAAAATATGACTCCAAATATCTGTTAATTATACCAAAAATAAAAAACTCAAAACTGAAATCTTGTTTACGGGATACTAGTGTCCGATCATTAAACCAACTATGCATTGGTATTTATAAATATTTGAGATAACTAATAAAATTTGATTTCAGAATCTATTGATTTCACCTTAGAAGGTTATGCAGACTTAGCTGATAGATTAAATCGGTTGGACTGAACCCTTACAACACGAGTTTTATAGTATGGTGCTTCTCTGCTTTTATTGTGAGCCGAGTCCAACGTAAATTCAAGTGACCATTTCAATACATACACTATTAATCGGCACAAGTTCGTTGGCACAACAAAGTTTTAAACAAGCCTTAAATTAAGCTTGACTCTGGTTTTCAGCATTATGAGCTCAAACTCATGAACCTCTGATCAATCGAGCAGGAGTTATATCTGAGAAAAAAACCCTGTAAATAATTTATTGGTCTTAAGGGATTAACCAACAATTTTTAATTTGTTAGCGATAAAATTGACCCAAAATGCAAATATTAACCATCAATATTTACCAATTTCTTTTTTTTGGGGGGGGGGGTCTGTTCGATAGGAATAGGAGTCAGTGCCTTTACCAAGCTGCAATAAACATTTGCCAGAGTAGTCAAAACAAACATTTTCCTCTCTCTCTCTCTCTCTCTCTCTCTCTCTCTCCCTTGCATTTACCAAGCTGCGATATAACATTTGCCAGAGTAGTCAAAACAAACATTTTCCTCTCTCTCTCTCTCTCTCCCCCTCCCCAACAGCTGTGCAGAGTGGAACGAAAGCAACAAAATGTGCCAAGAGAGAGGTTCACGTTAACAGCTGGGTGTTTGCATGAAACCAGACTCTTACACTCTATCCTCTTACACCATCTTTATAATTTCGGGTACATCACAATACTGGTCCCCTCTTTTATAGTATATCACAGTTCATTTTCATTCAATTGACAGCTTTATGAGTCTTTATATGGTCAACCGCATTTCCCTCTTTCAAGTTCAAATTCTGCGTACATGTCCTCACCTCGTCCTCTTCTACAATCCCAGCAAAACCCACTATTTCTGTGGACCCTCTTCACGATTAAGGTCTGAATCAATTTCAACATGGGGGCACCCTAAAGTGTGGTACTGTACTAGAATCAATATTGCCAACCCCATTATTAAGTAAATTATTAACTTTAAGGTGACAAACCTGGGTAATATCATGGGTTGTTGACAAGAGTTTCTATTTGATCTTTGCGACTCAATCCGTGAGAGTAATAATAACTCACATTTCTGAAGACAATACACGAAGAGGTTATCTTATCAGAAAACAAACATGTCAAAAATTACTCAATGATTTTTCTTGTCATATCACCTCAATTCCTAGTTTGAAAAATATTATGGGTTATTGAGAAGAGTTTCTATTTTAGCACCCGTTGGCCCGGTCGCCCTTGCTCTGCTTGCTCGTTTCTTTGTGTCTAGGTCCATGAGAATAATAATGACTCAAATCAGACAGTTCTAAGGACAATACACAAAGAGATTAACTTTTCCCAGACCTTTTTATTTAGTCTTGCTTGTTCACATTAATCTTAGTAAATTCATGAGAATTTCTATTACTTATGTCGGGTTTAGCATTAAGAGGGCAGAAAACCTTCTACCATCCGAACCCAAGTCTGTTGATTTTTGTTTGTTAAGTTCATCGGCCCATCTCACAACAACCTGTAAATTGGTACAATGATTCTACTGTTGAAGATAATTGAACTAATCACAGCCGTCAAAATATACACTCAAAGGATCCACCAAGTACTGGAGATGGATCCTGTGAGCTCTTGCCATGTGTACTGGCAATGTGCAGATTAATAATGTAACAGCCTAAGTATAATATTCAAAAGATTTAACCCTATGTTCATTAGCTGTCTCGGAGATTATATTACAACTACCAAATCTTAATGAAAGCTTTTCTGGAAATAATGCCTGATATCTACCACTTGGTGAAGCCCACAAAGAAGACCACAATGCCCTCCTTGAGGTAAAGTAAACCAAGAAAATGAAAAGGGTATTTTGGCCATTGTGGAGGCAATTGATACCTTTGATTTAGTTGGGAAGTGAGGTCTCACATGGCATGAAATTTGCCACATGTGCCCACATGCTAGGGACTCACTTCCTATGTAATAATCTCTCTAGGTAATGGGTCAAACTTCACAAGCTTTTCTCTCTTTGACCAATCCTCTCGGTTTCATTTATTGAAGCCTTCACTAGCCCCCTTAATCAAGGTTATATTTTATGCCATCCTAGTAATGCAGAGAAACACCCTAGATTCTTATGTGCCATCCCTATTTTTCTAGTTCTATGTTTTCCAATCCATGTAACGCCTGAATTTACAAAGGAAATTTCCAGCGTTTCAACCTAAATTGCAACTTTTTGTTAATTATATTTCATAAACCCAACCGTTAGTCTTGTGGCAAGGAATCTAATTAGTCTACATTTCAAAGTTAGTATTAATCAAAAAGGTTTTGCAATGTTTAAGATATGTGTAGCAGAAGAGTAACAATTTAGAAACAAAATTTAATGATAAAAACTATTGTTTCTTCTTCTATAATTAGATTATGATAAATTTTCACCTTGAGAACAATTTCCAAAGTAAATCATTCGTTTTCCTTTTTTTAGAGAGAGAGAGAGTTGGGGGGAGAACTTTCTCAAAAGTAGAAGTCATCCTTGCTCACTTAGGGTAAAGGGAGGAGGGGGTGGAATATTTAAGGGAATTATTTCCTCCCCTTTCTGCTACCCATGTCCTTAGTGGAGAGCTCCATGAATTTTACTTGATAGAGTCAAGAGTAGTAGTAAAATTTTCTCACCAGGTCCTCAAATGAGGGTCCCAAATAGGGGAATGCATAACTGGAGAATAATTGGCTTATTATATCTAATTATGAACCAACATTGAAAATTGTTTTAGTTCTTTTTCCTCTCCCGCATTATTTCTCTAACTTGGTTCTGAAAAGCACAGATGAATGGTGATCAGAAACTACATGCAAAACCATAGGTGGTAATGAGTGGTCAAGAACCTTTTTTCTGTCTGAATTCAAAAAGGGTCCATATGATTCTTCCATATTCTAAGCACAACCTAAGCTCATTTGTTTCGGCTTCACCGGACCATTTGGTTTTTATAATCACACCGTCCATCAATCAACAATTACAAATCCAACTGGATCAAACCCCTTTAGCTTGAGTGGTTAAGGGTACTCTACCCTTTTAATCAGAGCTCTCGTGTTCAAACCCTAAGAATGGCAAAAAAAGATTTAAGAGAGCCAACTCCTAAAATGGATCCTACAATATTCGAACCGGATTAGTAAGGTAAAACCCAGAGAACGACGGTAAAAACCAAAAAAAAAAAAAAAAAATCAACTGCCTAAATATACAAGACACACAAAAGCATCCCCTACCCTTTATATAAGTCACTTCATCCCATGCAGTAGTTCAGGAAAATACATCAGTTCCCTATCGATCCTCTCATATCCTTCTATCAGCACCAAACCACCACAAAAAATTTCACATCCAAAATGGTTTCTCTGGAAACCATTCAGGTATCTAGATCTATAGAGACAAATTCGAGTCCTCGAATTTCATTCTCTGCTGAATTTCTTGATGAGAAGAACTTCATCTCCATCATACCACATGCCTCAGATGAGATTAGCAGTGAAATTGAGCAGGAAAAAGCAAGGAACATAGAATTTGAATTCCTCTCGGACAACATGGCTAATCATAGTACTATGCTAACTGCAGATGAGCTATTTTTCGAAGGAAAATTGCTTCCTTTTTGGCAAATGCAGCAATGTGAGAAACTCGACAAAATTAGTCTCAAAACAGATGGTCCTGAGGAAGGACAAGATGAGGAAAAGGCGAACAAGGAGGAGAGTCGAGTGAACTGGTTTGTTGATGATGATCCTTCACCTAGACCACCAACGTGCACTGTCCTATGGAAAGAGTTATTAAGGTTGAAGAAGCAACGCACTTCTTCTTTGTCACCATCTTCCTCTTCGTCATCCTCATCATCATCTAGGAGCTCACTTGTGGATATTTCATCTGCAGATGAAGGGAAGTACGTGACAGGGAACAGACAGAAGCATGTGAAGAGGGTAAGGAAAGGGTTGGAGAGGACAAGATCAGCCAGCATTATAATTAGGCCAGTTATCAATGTGCCCATCTGCACTCCCACAAAGAACACTGCCTTACCACCATTGTTCTCTCTCAAAAAGGGGAGGTTAGAGAGGTAAGAACGGAAATTAAGGTGGGGGGGGGGGCTGGGAATCAAAAGTGTCAAATCAAATCTATGAGATTCTTGTTGACCTTCATGGGTTTTGATCTGGTCAGCACTGTGCTTGTTGGATTACAATGTTTCATATACATTTTTTAGGTGATTTTTGAGGCAGATGTGTTGAAATTATGTTGTAAATCCTGACCTAGTTTTCATGTGTAATGTTATTAACAATTATTAAATTTGTTGCCCTCCACATATCTATCCCTTTCTATATCTCCCAAGAGTAAGTTTCACTATGCATGCCAGAGAGACGTTATTGGCAAGACAATAAATTGACAACTAAACATATCGAAAGCAATATTTTAAGCACATGAGGCAGAGAGGACCACAAAAGAATGAAAAAGGATCAGGATTTAGCAAATTTTGGTGCATCTTCTAATCAACAGATAAGGCTCTGCAGAAGGGGCACTATATCAATTCAAAACCTTTTAGTGTAGCTCCTCCAACAGCAGGACCACGGTACCTTGAGAGAACCAATTCCAAAAGTGCCAGGATTTTTCTCGTGAGCCACTAGTTCTGCAGCCCATGACCCCTTCTTACAAAGACAGAAGATGAAAATGATTTAGAAAGAGACAACACATCCCATACTCACCAGAGAGAGAGAGAGAGAGAGAGAGAGAGAGAGGAGACCAAGAAAAATCCAGTTCTATTATAGTTCCCAAGGGTAAAATAAGAACAGATCAATATTAGTGCGAGTAAAGAAGAGCATAATTTAACGATTGGATCTTGTATTTGATTGATTGAGGTATAAACCCAATGAAGGGTTGTTGATATATAGGTCGGCACAATATGCATCCGCATGTTTCAGCAGAAAGTAGAACTATTCTGAAAAAACTATAAACTGTGTATTAGTCACAGTTGCATTACAGTGTGTTATAAACTTCACATAAATGAATATAAACAAAATAAATAAATAAAAAAAAAAAAACATATTGATGAATATAATCTATCATTTTCATTGAATTGAGACAATCAGACAACCAAGGCATAGGAAGTGAATAGTTTACATGAAAGCACAACCTCGAGAGTTTCAAACCTGGCCTGGATCTGGTACTGGAAAACTCCCAGAAAGTTTGTAAATGTTGCACTGCTGTATGTAGATCATGCATAGTATAAAATAGGTACATTGAATCGAGTTCCTCTCAAGTGTAATCTCGTTATATGTACTTTTGGATGTATAACTATATTGCTACTGAAGGTGATATTGCTGTTGAAGGTGATGGTGCCGCAAAGTTGTTTCCTGGAGATGTCCTGCCAAGCAAATAAAATAAATAAATGTTGTGGCGTGGATGATAAGAAGAACTGAACATACAATGCTATAAGATTCATGAACATACTCAAGAGTCAATCCGGGTTTTCCTGTAAGGCCACTTGGAACATGGCCCGTCATGTTATTGTTCTGTAAGAAGCTGAAATCACAAGGCAACGGAAAGCAATTCAACAATCTTGTCTGGGGCTATGAAACTAGTATGCAATAGCAGATCATATGAAAAAGGTTCTGCTATTTGGTACATTAGGAATAACTGAATAAATTTACGTTTTCTACACATGTATTGGCTAACAATTGAAAACCTCGAACGTTACTACTCGTAATTATGTCAATATCCACATGCTTCTTGTCAAGTATTTTCATGTGCCCCTCCTAATGGCATGAACACAATAACGCTGTTTGTAACCCTTAAAAAAAATTGTCAGTCGAAGTGAGGCACCCATATTAGATAAATTCAAAATGTCAAGCAGAACTTGAGGTAGTGGTAGCAAAAAGAGTCATGCTCTGTGATACTTATAAATATACTAATCTAGTATCAAGACCGTGTGTGTTGTTTGAATGCACAAGAATGAGAATGATCATGTGTGATATCATCTTCTTTTCCTTTTTGACGGACCTCAAAAGGCTGGATGATATATAACAGTTTCTGAAGGTAGTTTCTTTACTTAAGGCAGTTAAAATTGTAACACATGCATCTAGTGTTAATTTGGATACATCAAATAAAGGGAAGGAATTCTTATTCCAACATTACGCACCACATTAATACATGTGAGACCATTACTTCAGCATATCAGAGACATTTCTCATAACTGACAAATTATGACGGACCATCTAGTTTGTTCAGGAAAGTATATTGATGGGGTTGATTGAAAGATGTCAGATTTTGCCATATGATGAAGTTCCTTTTCTAATGATTATTTGGTTTGACCACTAGGTAGGTCCAATTGTTGTGGCCACACTTATTCACAAACAGAATAGCATCAAGTATCCTTCCCGGTTCTGGATGTAAATTATTGGAGTAACTGCGAGTATCATGCCATTTGAGGGCAAACTAATGCAGCACAATATTGGCAGTCTGCTACCGAGACCAATTAAGGAACATGTGAAACCTGTGATTTGTCATCCCATCCAGCTTGGCCTAGTCGTACCAGGGGCTTTGCCCTTAACCATGCTGAGGTTTCAACTCTCATGGCCCTCCACTCACTATATTGCAGAAGGGCCCAGCCCAAATTTGCAGCTCATCTGATGAGTATCCAGTAAGTCCTCTAATCCCCGCAGCCTCTCTTCTCCATCAAACTTAATCTTGGTTGTTCACCCTTATCCAACTTAGTTGAGAGGGTTGCTGAAACAAGTCCAAAATATTTATAATAATATTTAGAATTGACCAGAACTGACAGCTCAAAAGATTGCCCAGACTCCTTTATCCATACTTCATGCATACCAGGTGCGCCTATCCTGAAAGGTTAGCCGTTCTCTTTTGCTAATATGATTAAGCTTCACATTATTCTAGAAACTGCCAAAATTCACTCATTCATGAAATTTAGAATGAAATTTGATTCACCGAAGTTTCCTTTCTCAGTATAACAGGAATTGTTTGCCAAGCCATGTCACTCAGGTTTCCATTGCTCTTTTCTTCGTCTCAAGAAAGAAGCCCATGCACCTATCTTATAATTCACAATCTACTTTGCTAGTTTGAAGTTGAACCCCTGGAAATGCTTAAAAGAGCTGCAGCCTCTAAGCTAGCAGTGGAAAGTGGCTAGGAAATTCAGTTCCAATGGATGCTACAATAAGGCTAAGGTTTCTGATGCAACCAGATTGAACGATGAACAAATAATGAACTCAAGAAGGTTATTGTCACGGGATGGAAACAGATTATTGCATGAAATTGCAGTTGAAGCATGATTATGATAAGAAAAATGCAAATTACGTAGTTGATTCATAGTGATTTCTTGCCTGATATAAGAAATAAATTCTACAAAAAGGATGGTAACTAGTGACTTACAGTTCATGCAATCTAGTAAGATTGCCCAATGATGGTGGGATTTCTCCACTGATATGATTGTTCTCCAAATGTCTAAACAAAAAATACCGGAAAGAGTCAGAAAAGATAAGAAACATAAGGCATGTACTAAACCATGTCATAAGTAAATCTACAAGTTCCAATCACTTGAATCATAGAATGCAGAGTCATGCAATGAAAGTCATTAACAAGAGTATCCAGTGCCAAAGAGGTAAAATATTGACATCACAATGCCATTGCCAATATTTATGAGCAAAGTTTTTATTCTTGTGCAATGAAAGATGTGGGGACAATATTTACAGGAGTGTGGTTCAATGGACTCATTAAAACAAAATGATAACAGAAGTAAAAGAGAAAATCAAGGCTTACAAAATCTCCAGCATCTTTAATGAACCAAGATCAGGAATGGAGCCTGAGATATTGTTGTTTCCAAGCAAGCTGTCAAAAAGCATAAAATCTTCAGGAAAGGACTTTTTATTCCTTAAATTTCCATCACAAAGCACTTAATAGAAACCTTACATGGTTGAAAGTGCAGTCAAATTTGCAATACTAGGTGATAGTGTTCCCGAGAGACCCATACCTGTCAAGTTCCTGAAGATCATTAAGCTTGGAAAATTAGTTTGTTAAAATCCAGCCCTGAAAACATATTTTGTCATGACTTCCAACTTACAAAGAAATTACGCGAATCTGAGATCCCGTGGAGCATGTAATCCCAGTCCATGAGTATTGAGATGGTAAACACGGATCACCATTCCAATCAGGTGGAGTATTCTGCAGGCTATTTCTCACTTTTTCCAAAGCAATAACTGCAAAAAAGGGAAATTTTAATTTGACAAGGTGTAATAACTAATAAATGTTGTTAGGCAGGTGGAATGAGATGGGTATGATGGAATTATCATGTGCATGTATCATTAAAATGGCAGAAGCTGCTTCAATGAGCCATTGCTGTATGCTACCAATGCAGTCTTTTGATGCACAGAATGCAAGTGTAGTAGTTGATTTAATAGACAGCATCTTTCCTTTCTTGCCATTTAATTTTTAAACACAATGTCATCATATCCAAGTAAAAAATTTTCAATTCTGAAGTCTTCTAAGTTCTGCTTTCCTCTGATTCTACTTCCCTTGACTGTTGAGTACAACTGGCTCATCTCAAATGTCACCCAAGGCCAAGACTACTACAAAATAAATTTACAAAATGCTGATAAGCTAAATAAATTTTTTGAGAATGTAGGTTACTAGTAAACAAACCATCTCTTGTAGTAGTTCTTCCTCCAATTGGCAGCACCCTGAAAACCTCCCCAGCATTTATGAGAGGACCAACAGTGGACCCAGCAGCAGGAGTCAAAGTTATATTTGTGAGACCAGAAAGAGGCCAATGGGTTGCAAAGACCACAACACCATCCGAATCAACATTCAGGTTAGAATAATAGGGTATACCACTCACACTAATGTTAAAAACCCTTGAGCCATTTGCACGATCATCTGCAAAATATAGAGCAATGTAGTATGTCGAGTTTGGTAGAGCTCCCACAGGCCACTGCAACTCCAGACGTTCTGATGGGCCTGTTATTAGTTGTGTTTCGAAGACCTTCAGAGGGGGTAGATTCCAGAAACCAGAAACGGATACATTACTAATTATTACAGTGGGATCATTTGGTCCAAATGGCTCCCAAAAACGATCAAATTGATCATCTGGGTACCTGGTGATTTCAGAAAAATCCAATTTAGCTCATCGACAGACATTATGCAAGACAAACGAAGATTAACTCCAAAAGCTATTCAGTTCATAACACCCTTTTCACTGCAATCAACGTAGAGATGAAATGAATTATCTGGCAAACTTTCTCAGCCCAGGGTGAAACATCTAACAAATTGACGTGCATTATGCAATTTGACTTTCTGAGATGACCAGTTAAACATGGTCATTTCCCCTAATCTTATAATTTTCAATTTTGTGAATCATGCTGCATGGAGCAAAAAGAAAGTTTGCAAATGCCTAATTAGCGAACATCTCAAGGAAACAAAAAACACTAACTACTGAAGAAAAGGGGACCCTAAAAGTGCTCAAGTGATTTAAATATGGGAAAAAGTATCAGTAGCTAGCACTTATTATTACAATAAAAAAAAAAAAAAAAAAAAATTGTTCACTCTCCAATAGAACAAATAAATATCTGACTTACTCATGCTATTACACATCCCACATGCCTAGTCAATACAATATCCTCCCACAGCCACCAAACGGGTGCAAGCAAGATTAAGTTCAGTATACCCTCTTTTCTTTCATTGACAAAAGTGTGGGGAGGGGGCACAAGCATAGTGATCCTCCCAAAGGGGCACCAACATAGAAGTCTTATACGCTACAACATGTTTAGTTTAAATTTGAACCATAGTGCAATCTTCCATCAAATAAATCAAAACTACCACAGAATTTGATTCCTTCCTTAGAAGACCCTCATCCTCCGCATGACCAGAATAGGCAAGCCCAGCCAGATGCGCTTGGGCTGTAGCTTTAGTACCGTTTTAGAGAATTTAATTCCAACCTTTAGAGTTAGCTAGGCAGACAGTCCTGAAATTTATATACTGCACTCTTATTGGTGAAGTTAACCAAGTAGGGAACTTAAACAAAAACTAAGTAAAGAGAGAATCAAATATCAAAAATCTACATAGACAAACCTTGTAAAACACTAAATTCCTAATCACATAAAGCAATCTCCAACCAAATAAATTAAGTACTAGAGAACTAGGTTGCTCCTAAGAAGGCATCCTCCTCTGCATAACCAGAATGGGCGAGTCCAACACTGGGCTTGCCTACAGCTCTAACATGAGAGAATTTGATTACTACCTTAAAAGTTGGCTATTAAGGTGGACACTCCAGAAATTTATATTCACACTCTCATAGGTGAAGATAACCAAGTTCAGGACCTAACAAATACTAAATCGAATATGCAACCCATATGGAAAAACCTATTAAAGCACTAAATTCTAGAAAGAATCCAAACCATATCCAAGAATTTGATTCTTACTTTAAAAGTTATCTCTCAAGATGTACAGTCCTAAAATTTATATCCCACACTCTCATTGGTGAAATTAAGTTAAACAAGTGCAAGAGTTAACGAAAACTAAGTAAGCTGCAAGGGTTAACGAAAACCAAGTAAACAAGAGAACCCAATATCTAAAACCCATATAGAACAACCTAGTAAAGGACTGAATTCCTAGCCATAAAAAGCAATTAAAAAGATTTAAATCTAAAAAAAAATACCTAATGACGCTTCCTTGATAACCAAAACTGTGTCTAGCAATCAACCCCAAACCATAATTCCCAAAATCAGTAGAATTATAGACCGAATCCGCCATAAGCTCGAGCTCAAGAGCAGACATAAAAGGGTTCGAATCAGTATACGAATTCGCAGCCACACAAATAGTCATATACTTCCCTTGAGCAACAAAAACCCCTTCATAATAAGAACCATTTCCTTTTGAATAATCCTCTGTAGTGTTGACAATGCTCCAAAATGTTCCATCAACAATCTGATCGAACACCGGCGGCGAATCCTGACCGTTGATTCCTCCATAAAAGTACGTAGTTCGGATTAGGTATTTGCCGTTGCGATACACCGGAACAGAGTAGCATGATTTGCGATTTGAGACCGGAAATGATCGGACAGTTGAGAGAAGAGGGAGAACGTTTGGAGTTGTTAGGGTTCTTGGAGTTCCGGTGGTGGTGAATTCGGTGTCGGGACTCCATTGCCAGCCGTCGATTTCTGTATCAACGGTTGCGCCGCAGTTGATCAACGTCGCTGAAAACAGAAAACAGGA
Source organism: Dillenia suffruticosa (assembly GCA_033439265.1). NCBI lineage: Eukaryota > Viridiplantae > Streptophyta > Magnoliopsida > Dilleniales > Dilleniaceae > Dillenia > Dillenia suffruticosa. Next base: position 19,140,601 of record JAVTVX010000001.1, read on the forward strand.
AAAAAATAGTTAGAGAGAGATCGAGGAAAGAAAGAAGAGAGATAGAGAGAGAGAATACCATGCGGAGGTTGGGAGAAGGAGAGAGAGAGGAGAGAGAATAGGAGGGCTAGTGTTAGGGAGAGAGAAAAAGGGGACATGGTGGAAAGGAGGAAATATTGTCGACATAGAGAGGAGGAGAAGGAGAAAGAAGAGCAAGGCTATAGAGAGGGAGAGATTTGAGAGAGGGGGGTTGATTTTGAATGAGTCGTTCAGGGGTCATGCAAGCAAGGAATCGTTCGAAAGAGAGAGAGAGAGAGAGAGATGAAGTTGGAGAGGAGGAAGGTACATTTTTTATTTTCAGCGGAGAGAGAGAGAGGGATGGAGATGACGCGGGAAAAACCAACCAGGTCAAGAGAGAGAGAGAGAGAGAGAGAGAGAGAGAGAGAGAGGGTGAGGGAGGGAGGGCTGCTGTTGTCGGCTTTCATTACGCGTGAAGTGCTAGGTAATATTTAAAATGGATCCGTTACTGTTGGGTGAATGTGAAACCTCGGCACCTGTATTAAGCTTTTGTTAATGTCGTTCGTGTATTTGGCATAATCCAATCCAACAGATTGTTTTTTGGATGCTTTTTATTGCAATGCTACACATCTGGCATCCCATCTATGCTATTTGCTTTTCTCTTCTTCTTGTCATACAGAAAAAAACAACTCAAACAAAAACAAATTAAAAAACAATAACATGCTATCATCATTAAAATAATCTATGAACCAATTTGTGTGAGATAAAACCTTAATTTTGGCTCAACTTGGCTATGATGTGGGACTTAGGAATCACATTCATGCTCAACTTAAACTAGGTTGAGCAAACTTGAAGTTAGTCGCCCTAACAGCCGGTTAGTCGGATTAAATTTTGAAATCAGAGTTATTATTTTGAATTCAATTAAATATAACATTAGTGTTAATTATCATTTAATTATTTTTAAATATTTTAAAAGAAACCTAAGCATGATTAAAGATGCCAAATAATATAAAACTCCCCGTGGTGCCATCCATTGCTTCAAATGTAAGAATTATCATCATTGAAAATAGTAATCCAAGTGTTTCATTTCATATATTTGTTTAAAATCTTTTGCTAAGATTTTACCGGTCTTAAATTTGATATTTTAATGAGAAAGTTTATAAATTTCACAACAATTCAACAAACTAATCTTTAATCTCAATAATTTGGGATCAACCATTTGAGAGACAAATATGAAAATAATTAAAAATAAATAAATAAACAAATAAATCAAAATAAAAAGTAAATAAATAAATAAATATCTAAAATATAATAGTTTAATTTATGCAGACTCTTCTACACTACTCATTTCTATCTAATATCATTTTCTCGTCTAAATTATTAAGTATCATATCTTTACAAATAATTTATATTTAAGTTTTTAACAGTCTATTTTTATATTTTACTAAATCTCATATATTTAAGTTATCGTTTTTCTTAATCGGTGCGTTTGTTAGTTTTTTTGCATATATTCAAATCAGTTTAGACGATATTCTCGCATTTTATTTACAATTGAAATAACTTCCAACATATTACGAATTTTTTCATTTCTAATTATTTATTTTTTAATTTTACCACGCATCTATCTAAATATTCATATTTCTGTTATGGTCATTATTTGTTTTTGTTGTTATTTGATAGTCAACACTCGATATCATATAATAGTACAGATCCAATTACGATTCTAAAAAGTTTTTCCTTCAAATGTGTTTGTATCATACAATCATAAAAAATTATGAATATTTTGAAAGTTGAAAATACACGGCGTTGGTGCCTTGAAGAAGCAAACCCAATCTTTATTTATTTTTAAAATTTTGTTTTTTATTTTTTATTTGACGTTTAATGCTTTGGCATAAGTATTATGGATAAAAAGATCAATAAAGTAATGATAAAAAATTATTATTGAAGTATTTTTTTAAATCTAATATTTAAAGTTTCATGAATACATATATTTTCTTAATTTTTATAATTTCTGTATAATAAAAACAACAAATAAACTTAAAATCAAAGTAGTCTTGGGTTAAATCATAGACAGAAGGAGAAAAATTGGGGAAAATACTTATTGTGAAGTGGGAACTGACTTTGAAATTGGGCTTGCTCACCCGGTTCAAAATAAAGAAGTAAACAACTTTGAGCTAATCTGCAGAGACATTGATTAGCCAAGCCAACCAAAATAGGCCAAAAAATTGTCCCTACACAGGGAGAGGAATGAAAGGAGTCAAAGAAGACCCATTGGCAATTGAACAAGGACACCCCCACCATTTGCAGGCGTATTTTGGAATTTAACCAACATTAAGATCATTTTAACTATTGAGAGTGTAATTTAGACAAAACCGATTTTCGGTGACAGACCCGACAAATATCATATTTTATTTTTATTATACGATAGAATTTTGAAAAAAGGTTTGTGTGAAATTTAGTTGAATTAATGAATTTTAGAAAAGATAAGTAAATACAAAATTATAGTTAAATATATATAAAATAGATATGAGTAATAAATATTAATTAAATTTTAGAAAATTGAGGGGTGCAATTGCCCATCCTAGATCCTTTTTAGGTATGCATATTTAATATTTTATAACTTAAAATTAATTTTTCTTATAAAAATGATTTTTTAAATTAAAAACTTGCCTAAACTCAATGTAGAGTAAACCCAAATTTCCCAAAGAAGAGATATACAAAAGCCTCATTTTTCGTATAAATAGAAAGTATAAAAATCTTTAGTAATGATTTATCTGGCTCTACAATGGTGAAATGCCTGAGACATGGATTCTTTTGACCCAAAAAAAGAGAAAATTGTCGTATAAATACAAAAAACTTCCGTTCTACGTTAATTATTATTATTATTATTTTGATAAATTACAAGTATTCAGTAAATCGACATTTATGTTAAACACGACTAAATTTTATTTGAGTCGAATTAGATTTTTAAGCGTTATCTTTTATTTTTTTGTATATCAAAAAATTTGATTAATTTAATTTAAATAAATATGAAATTTAATTTAAAAATTTATTATTCATGTCAACCCGCCGTGTATTTATCCAAATAAAATATACTTCTAACTTTTAACCGTATTTTTTCCCTTTATAGATGGATTGAAAATTCAAAAGTAAATCAAAGGAAATTACCTTAAAGTACACAACTTGGGGTGATCGAACAATACTTACTTTTTTTTTTTTTTTTTTTTTTTTTTTTTTTTTCCAGTATAAACGGCGGAGAGGAGACTGAAGAAGGGTGAATCTTGGTCCTCCTCGTGGAGACGAGCAATTAATTGATTATATCATTTTTTTATAAGTATCACCGCTTAATAATAAAATTAATTTTAATTAAATTTGATTTAAATTATATTTATATTTTAAAAGTAAAAGATTTGAATTTAAAAGTTAACTTAAAAGATATTAGTGATGGATGAACTAAGTATGCAAAAATTTATATTGATTACCAATTGATTATAATTAATTTAGATAAAATTATTTTTTAATGATAAATAATTTTAAAAATTAAAAAAAAAATATATGGGGTTTTGATACTTGACCTAGAATTCAATCAATCGATTTCATAATTGTAGTCAAATTCATACAAATCCGAATTGCAGTGCTCTCTCACGATGCAAAGTTGCCAGCACGATGTTTAAGTCGACGAAATGGACAACTGTTCTCTCCCTTTCACCGTCACACCCGAATCCCAATCCCAATCCAATCAAACTTAACACAAAAATTAAGTGGGCCCTCAACTCAATGACCTCCTTCCCCCCACCCCCCTCCCATGGACCATTGCAGCCAATCCATTCAATCTACAATCACGCGCATGTTAGCCAATCACCCCTTCTGGTCTGGCTGGCGCAGGTTTGCCCCACGACCCAAAAAGACACGGGTGTATTGCGCCCCCAGAACGCGAAATAATTTTGGCCGGACTACAGCCGACACCATTCATTTCATTCCCCCCTCTCACTCTCCACCAGCGAATTACTTCTTCGTCCTTTTTTTCTTTTTTTTTTTTTTTAATTTTGTTTAAAAGATATAAAAAAAATATACATATTATGATATTTTTGCCTTATCTGAAAATTGAAATTAGCTTAATTTAAATTTTTAATAAAAAATTTATTAGTTTAATTTTATATAAATACTTGTGATTCCGTGAACAACTCTATCATATTTGATCCCAAATTTAAATAAATGAGAATGTTTCGTTAGGTTGCCGCTTAGCAAAATTTATATATTTTTTTTACTAGAATCATTGGATATAATTTTGAAGTACAAATATTTTTCTTTATTTATCTTCGACTATGATATACAGAAACTTCTCGATATTAATATTTTTTTAAAAAATATTTCAACATTATAAATTAATTAAAAATGAAATAATGAAATTTGAACGTTAAATATAAAATACCTTTTTTCCCAAGATATTGAGTTGCCATTAAATAATTTGAAGAAAAAAATTTGAAAAAAGAAAAAAAAACACAAAAAGTGCAGAATTAGAACCTTGTTTCCTAAAATACCCCTCGTCGTCTTCATAAGCGTAATAGCAGTTTTGGATCTCTCTTCTCTCTCTCCCTCTCTCTATGCCGTGATCCATGGAGATCAAGCGTCAAGATCAGCAGCAACAACACCACCACTTGCCGGAGAGAAAGGGGCAAAAACGGAAACTAGAGGAAGAAATCGACGAGGAAAGCGAGAGAATCATTTCTCTCTCTTCTTCTTCCTCCGACGAAGCTCGCCAAGTGCTATTGTGCGAAGTGGGTGCGCAGGTTGGCATCCTCAACTCCACCTTCTCGTGGAGCGAAGCTGATCGAGCTGCTGCCAAGCGAGCTACTCATATTCTCGCCGAGCTCGCCAAAAACGGTAAAATGAGCTGAAGATCTCTGCAGAATAATTTCCATTTACTAGGGTTTGCTGTTCGTGCTTGATGTGTTTCTCGTGCGTGTGTTTGTGCAGAGGAAGTTGTGAATATAATTGTTGAAGGCGGAGCTGTGCCAGCTTTAGTGAAGCATCTGAAATCGCCGCCGTGTACTAGTGAAACCGATCAAACTGTGAAGCCGTTCGAGCATGAGGTCGAGAAAGGAAGTGCTTTTGCCCTGGGGCTTCTTGCTGTGAAGGTGAATTTTGAATATGTTTCTTTTTTTTTTTTGGTGATTCATTTATTTATTGTGATTGTTTCTTTGTGTCGGTGGTATGATAGCGGCTGCAAAAATTAGACTATTTTTAGTTAATCTGTTTCCCTATCTTGCAATTTGATTTACTTGTTTACGATTGTAGGAATTTTAGGACTTATCGTGGTGTGTCATGATTTTGTTTGTCGTACCATGTAATTTTTGTTTTATTTTTTTGTTTAATTTGTTATAAGGTTCTAAGTTAACAGTGGGCACCGTAGTTGAAATTGGAGTCATCTCTTACCAGTTTCGAAGGTAGAATCATAGAATTGTGTTGGAATTCCACATATGTTTGGATTGGTTCAGTGATAAGATTGTAAAGTTGTGTAAGTAGAATCCTGTGCTTGGCACACAAAGGGCAAAGCCAGAAAATTATAATAAGGGGGGGAGTGCAGCATACATTTGGCGAGGGGACAAATGTTGTAGTTTTTAATGGTGAAAATAACATTTTGGGTTATAATTTTTAAAATTATATGCGTAATTCCTTTTTCCCCTAATTTTGGGTCGGTGGGATTGCACCCCCTGCTGACCCCCCTTTGCCCCTGCACACAAAAGTTGATTGAGGCAACTGCCTCACCGGTTGAAGAGATGGGTGTTGAACTCTGGACACATTTCCATAAAAGTAGGCTGGACACTAGATGTAGCACTATAATAATTATACTAAAAGAGGAGCAATTTTTACTGTAGTTAGCAACAACTGAAATAGTATCCCACATAATGACATTATTTTATTAATTGTAGTCTGCAAAACGACACCGTTTTAATGATTTTGTTTGCTCGGAGTATGCAATAGAAAATGCCTCTGTGCATTGCTTCCGTGAACACTTAAATGGTTTATTTCATTATGATGGGAGGAGGGAAGAACTAGTTATGAGTTAGGAAGGGAGAAAGCCCTAGCTCATGATAATAGTGAATGTCGTGGATTGCTAGATTTCTGGTTTGTTGCTTCTGGGTTCAACAATACCAAATGCTTTAAGGTGCTTTGCATGTCCTTTCACTGTGCTTTATTGAGTGACTTTGCATCTTGGGTACATGTTGGAGCAGTACAGGATTTTGTTAACCTAGCAACTTCGGCCGGTGCAAAGATGCTGCATCATGTATGAGAAAGAAACCAATGCATCCCTGCAGGACTTTTGTGTCCTAGCGATACTCATACCTTCCCCTTGGCTCACCAGGATTCAATGTCTCCCAAACTTCCCATTAATTAAGCAAAAAGAGAAATAAAAAAATATTGCATCTGGGGCACATGTAGGGGTAGTTCCTATTTTTTTAACCTAGCAACTTAGGCGGTGCAAACATGCAGCACCAAGTATAAAGAAACCAATGCATCACAGGCCTTTTGTGTCCTAGTGCTACGATACTTCCCCTTGGCTCACCAGGATTCAATGCCTTCCAAACTCCCCATTAATTTAGCAAAATAAAAAATAAATCATAAAGAAAATGTGTCATACTTAGTGATGACCCATGGATAAGTGGTTTGGAACATGCAGTAATGATACGGCGCATCTAATGGCATGTGTAGGCTAAAAAATAATTGATTATTCAAACTTTTTAGGATCTCATATTAGCCTGTGTGGCCGCAGTCTTGCTGATCTTCAAAAGCCAAAACAACTTTTATGCCCTTTGTAGATCATGCATATGCATTCAAATCCCAAATGTAACTACATTAACAGCAACAACAACAACAACAACAACAAACTAAACCTTAATCCCAATAAGTTGGGGTCGGCCATTTGAGAGACAAACTTGAAAAAGAGAGAAAAATAAAATAAAAATAAAGATAAAATAAAATAAAATAAAATAAAATGAAAAATAGATAAATAAATCAATAGATAAATATTTAAAAAGTATTGGTTTAATTTGTGCGGATTTTTCTACGCCATCAATTCCTATTCAAAACCATTTTCTCTTTTAAACCCTTAATTTTTAAATCTTTGCGGATAACTTGCATCCAATTTTTCAACGGTTTACCTCTACGTTTTACGAAACTTCCTATATTTAAGTTCTCGGTTCTCCTAACAGGCGCATCTTTGGGTCTTCTTTGCACATGCCCGAACCACCTCAGACGGCACTCTCGCATCTTATCCACAATTGAATTAACTCTCAACTTATTTCGGATATCATCATTTCTTATTCTATCTCTTCTAGTTTTTCCACACATCCACCTAACCATTTTCATTTCTGCTACAGACATCTTTTGTTCTTGTTGTTGTTTAACAGCCCAGCATTCAGTACCATATAATAGTGTAGATTTAACCGCGCTTCTATAAAACTTTCCCTTTAAATGCAATGGCATCGTGTGATCGCAAAGAATTCCGAAGGCCTTTCTCCATTTCATCCAACCCGCTTGAATTCTATGGTTCACATCTCTATTGATGTTACCATCATTTTGAATAATAGATCCTAAGTATCTAAATCGTTCACTTTTGGGTACTTCTTGCCCATCTAACCTAATCGTTTCTTCATCATTCTGGGGGCTGTCACTAAACCCACATCTCATATATTCTGTTTTCGATCTACTCAGTTTAAACCCTCTAAATTTTAGTGTAAATCTCCATAACTCGAGTTTAGCACTAATACTCTCTATATTTTTATCAACTAGCACTATATTATCTGCGAAAAGCATATACCATGGTATTTCATCTTGGATATTTTTGGTGATTTCGTCTATCACTACTGTAAAGAGGAGGGAGCTTAATGTCGAACCTTGATGGAGTCCAATGTTAATGGGAAAACTATCACTCAAACCCCCGCGAGTTCTTACGCCGGTTACAGCTCCCTCATACATATCTCTAATTAGGTTAATATATCTTAAGGATATCCCTTTCTTCATCAGCGCCCACCACAATAAGTCTCTAGGAACTATATCATATGTTTTTTCGAGATCAATGAATACCATATGTAGGTCTCTCTTTTGTGCTCTATATGTCTCAATTAAATGTCTTAGCAAGTGGATCGCTTCCGTGGTGGATCTGCCCGGCATAAATCCAAATTGATTTTGAGATATATTTATTTTCAATCTCAATCTATACTCTATTACTCTTTTCCATAATTTCATAGTATGACTCATAAGCTTAATCCCTCTATAGTTAGAGCAATCCTGTATATCTCCTTTATTCTTATATAGCGGTACAATTACACTCTTCCTCCATATCTGAGGCATTCTCTTAGTTTCTCAAATTTTATTGAAAATATCAGTTAATATTTTTATACCAAATTCACCCAAATATTTCCACACTTCTATAGGAATGCCATCAGGTCCTATGGCCTTATTATTCTTCATTCTCTTTAAAGCCTCATTCACTTTAAGATGACGGATTTTGCATTTAAAATCTCTATTGATCTCTTCTATAGATATTTCGATATTTCCTATATTTCCCGTATTCTTAACATTAAAGAGATCGTCAAAATAATCACGCCAACGTTCTCTTATGTCCTCATCCTTTACAAGTATATTATTGGTTCCACTCTTAATGCACCTAACACCATTTATTCTCGTTGTCTTTGGAAACAGCCAGAGTATCAACAACTCATTGTTGACACAGGTGCCCTGTCGCATCTCGTGGCTCTATTAAAGCGGCACAAGGGTGTTTGCAGCTCGCGAACTGTAAATGGTGTTATACGAAGAGCAGCAGATGCAATCACTAACCTTGCTCACGAAAATAGTAGCATAAAAACACGTGTCAGGTTTTGTCATCTCTGAACAAATTTCTCTTCAAGTTGGAAATCTTTCCTTCTGTCCATTTTATGGTTTTCTGACTTGATCTTCAGGATGGAGGGTGGAATTCCCCCTCTTGTTGAGTTGCTTGAGTTCACGGATTCCAAGGTACAAAGAGCAGCTGCTGGGGCACTTCGCACACTGGCATTTAAAAACGATGAAAATAAAAACCTGGTAATTGGTCTTATCTCACTTTGTTGTTATTGTGGAGTTAATGTAGAGGACTAGTTCGGACTAGTTTGGAGTCTGGTTAGTAAGTCCAATGGTATGGTTTTGAAGATTGTTGAATGCAATGCACTTCCCACACTCATTCTAATGCTTCGATCTGAGGATGCTGCCATACACTATGAAGCGGTAAGAATCTGCAGTCTTATGGAATTCTCTTTCTATATTGCTCTCACAAATTGCATATACTTATGTTTCCCTCATTATTTCTTTGTAATCAATTCAGGTTGGTGTTATTGGAAATCTAGTGCATTCATCACCTAACATAAAGAAAGAGGTCCTCCTTGCTGGTGCTTTACAATCTGTAATTGGGTTGCTCAGGTATTGGACTCTTGTTGTCCACGTATCATCTTATTTAATGTGACTGGGTTCAGCCACTCGGCAAATATTTATGTCGTTTTTATTCTTCGAAAGTGTCCTGCACAAATTTGCTTTTTTTGGGGGGGTATTTGTTTGTTTTTATTTTAATATTATGCCGTGGATGGCAGTTCTCGCTGCTCTGAGAGCCAAAGGGAGGCAGCTCTGTTACTTGGACAATTTGCTGCAACTGATTCTGAATGCAAGGTGATCCATGTCTATACTTCTTTATTGGGTCCTTTACTCGGTTCAATCTGGATAGTTTCACTTATGTTGATGTATGGGAGAAAGAAATACATCTCTGTTCTTCCTAACTTTTAGCAGTTCACATCATTATTACTGAAGTCCTATCTTCCATTTCAGGTTTAACTTTTCTTTTATGTGCTGCTTGAAACTGTATAAAATATGTTTTTCTTCATTGGCCCTTTTGCAGGTTGAGATGCTAATCGGCAATCATTATGCATAATGTGCAAATAACTTTGGTTTATATAATATTTCTTTGGCTTTTATTGTCCTCCTAAAGCTTTTCTTTGCCTTTAATAAACCATTGATATTCTTCCAGGTGCACATTGTACAAAGAGGTGCTGTCCCGCCTCTTATTGAGATGCTTCAATCTCCTGATGTACAGTTAAGGGAGATGTCTGCTTTTGCTTTGGGAAGGCTGGCACAGGTTAATTTCCATAATCTATTTTGCTGTTATTACAAGTACAGATGATGACACATATTAATTACATTGTTCTTTACATAGTAGACTGTAGTTTATCAATTACATCCCAAGGATGACCTCAGTTTCCACATCTCTAGATTCTTACTCTCTTGGGCACTGGAGAACAGGGTAAGCAGCTCATTCCTTTTCATGTTTTGAAGCTAAGAGAACTTCGTGTGTCATTCTTCCCTCCTACAAAGGAAATACAAATACTAACTTAGGATAGCTTAAGGCATCTGATTGTAGTATGACTTGGAATCAGGGTCTAGAACCTTTAACTGCGAGTCATGAAAGCTGGTAAGGCTAATCATCAATAAAGCCCCAAGGGTACAGGAGGTGAACATCAAGTCTTGGGTGGTAGTTTTTCGCTTACCCCTTTGCCAGAAGGTGATCTTATTTACTAAAACCAGAGGACATCTTTGGTCTCTCTTTAGACTGAGTCTCTCTCTCTCTCTCTCTGAATTGCTAGACATTGACATTTGTACTTGCACTACTGTCTCTCTAAAACTTGTAAGTTCAGAGAGATATAATGGCGCATTCGACTTGTAGTTGGTGGTGGGAACTATGACCATTCAGCTTAAAGAATAATTGATCATATTTTCAGAAAAAATGTGCCCTCTGTCCTTCAATTTCTATAGCTTAACACCTTTAGTTTTTGCTCATACACTCCTGAATCGGATTTCGGATGGTTCTTGCTGCTATGTAGTAGAAAAATAGTGCTCTACGTTCTTGAATACATTGGCTGCTCTTGTGTTTATCTTTTAGTTGTTCGTGTATTGCCATTAGCCATGAGCTGCTGTAGACATCTTTGACCTGAAAGTAAATTTAATCCTTAGGACGCACACAATCAGGCTGGTATTGCACATAATGGTGGGTTGATGCCATTACTGAAGCTTCTTGATTCCAAAAATGGGTCTCTGCAACATAATGCTGCATTTGCCCTTTACGGCCTTGCAGATAATGAGGTATTAGTGTAGTTTCATCCTGGGCTGTATTTATTCAAACGGAATTTGTGAAAATTTTATTATTTGTGCTTTGGGATTAATTTGACATTTCCTTGCCATAGGATAATGTGTCTGATTTCATTAAGGTAGGAGGTGTCCAGAAGCTGCAGGATGGGGAGTTCATTATTCAAGTATGTTTGCTTCTTTTTTATATAGAACTTATTTCTAAATCTGGTATGCTTAACTGAGTTTAATACCAGATTTTAACCAATGTTTGCATATGTTTCTGAGTTGATTGCTATTAAGTTATATAACAACCTATGTGTTGACTCGCTTACTGAGATTTTGTTTGACTGCTCATTAAACTCGAATGATAATTGTACTTTCAGGCTACAAAAGACTGTGTAGCCAAGACATTGAAAAGATTGGAAGAGAAGATTCACGGACGGGTGAGTAACTTCTCGAGCATCATTTGCATTTTTGTAATTATACATCTCGGCTATAAGTAAATTTGCACTACAGAAAATATATATTTTAGTGAAAAATGTATTACATTCCACCAATAATTTTCAATCAACACTTCTTTTTTATTAATGTTTGATGTGCAGGTTTTGAATCATTTGTTGTACCTGATGCGTGTTGCAGACAAGGCAGTTCAAAGACGGGTTGCCCTGGCACTTGCGCATCTTTGTTTTCCAGAGGATCAGAGGAAAATATTTGTTGACAATAATGGTATGTCATTTCATATTCTTACTCATCTAGTTCAGCTTTTTTATTTCAGTGTTGCTTCCTATATAGAGGTTTGGTTTGACACAAGAGTTCGTGGATGTGATGGGGCTGCTTATAATGGTTTAGTCCAAATGTAGGGTTGGAATTGCTTCTTGGTCTCCTTGGTTCCACAAGCGTCAGGCAGCAGCTTGATGGTTCTGTTGCCCTCTACAAGTTGGCCAATAAAGCTGCAACTCTCTCACCTGTGGATGCAGCTCCTCCATCCCCAACACTACAGGTTTGTTTTATCTGCAAATATGCCAATATGTACTGCATGATAGTCGAGCAAGCAAGAAAGGAATCAGTTGGTAATGGGTCTTCTGAGCCTTTATACTTATCAGATAAGCAGTTAAAAGACTGCCTTGTAGTTGCTCACAGGGTGCAAGCCAAGTTTCTGAAAAGTTATCCTCTTCGTACAAAACCAAACTTGCTATTTGCTTGTATCCCTTTTTCTACCTCATGATGTGGTAAAAGATACTACTTGCTCTTTTTCTAGTGCATTTCAAAGAACTTTGCTTTTGCTCAACCAATAACTATACATTTAATTTAAACTGTTTGGAGATGTGTTTATGTGTATTTGTATCTGAAAATGATTGAGTTATTTGCTTTTCTACATCTTGATCTCAGATAAACTGAGATTTGGCTTCTGGTGTAGCAACAGAAAGAAAACAAAAAGTAGCTTACATGGAGTAAATGCATTTTCTACTTATGTATCATTTTTCTTTGACGGCTTTTCTGATCTAGATTGAGATAAGAGTCCTGGGTGCCAATAATTGCAAGCCATTTTTCTGCAGGTCTATCTGGGGGAGCAATTTGTAAACAATCCGACATTGTCTGATGTGACCTTCCTAGTTGAAGGTTGTAAACTATTAACTATTGGTGAAATTATGGTTCCATAATTTGATGTTATTTGAGGGTTTGTTCCTGACTGTTTGATCCGACTATGTAGATCCAACTATGTAAATGTTATCTGCATGTGCTTATCTTCATGATCCTTTTACTTCAGGTAAAAGATTCTATGCGCATCGAATTTGCCTACTTGCTTCATCAGATGCATTTCGTGCAATGTTTGATGGTGGTTATAGGGTGAGTGTCTAGTATTTCCTTGAAATTGTAGTACTGCTTCCATCCTTTTCTAACAAGTTATGATGCTGGCATTTGATTGGCATTGGCATTCAATTTTTTTAGCTAATTGAGCTCCACTATTGACATGGTTCTAGTCTAGAATAAGTTGTAATTCTTCCTGCTATTGATATGGAAGCTTCTGTGCCCTTCCAACTTCAACTTACAATGCAACATTAGAATGTTGTTTTAATATGGGCAGCTGATCTGTTCAGAACTTGATATACTTGACTGATTGCAGTTCTTTTCACATGAATTTTGCAGGAAAAGGATGCAAGAGACATAGAAATTCCAAATATTAGATGGGAAGTTTTTGAAATGATGATGAGGTGAGGAGCTTTTAGTTCTCCTGCAACTTTGATTAAATTCCACAGAGCATTGCAAGTTTACACATCCTTTTCTTGTTTTATAGATTTATTTACACAGGATCAGTAGATATTACACTGGACATTGCTCAGGATCTTCTCAGTGCTGCTGATCAGTACCTTCTAGAGGGTCTCAAGCGTCTTTGTGAGTATACCATTGCACAGGTGAGTTTAAATGGTTGAGCAGTTTCTTCTTGGATAACATTCAAATTTGTTTTTCTTGATGTAATTTCTCATAATGTTTATATTTTTGCCATGAAGGATATCTCACTGGAAACTGTTTCAAGCATGTATGAGCTATCAGAAGCCTTTCATGCTTTGTCACTTAGGCATGCATGCATCCTGTTTATATTAGAGCAGTTTGACAAACTGAGTGGTAGGCCTGGGTATGTTCTCTCCTTCCAATCTTCCTGTGCTTTAGCTTCTCCCAAAGTTCTTTTCATGGGCTATAATTCCAAGAAACCCATAATTAGACTCTTTTTTAAAAAAAAAAAAAAAAAAACTGTTATTAAGAATGACTAGTGGATTTCGGGAAATTGTGTAATGTCACTTGAAACTCTTCATTACCCTTGTGGCAAGGGGTTGAGGTTCAAAACATACCTGAATCTTTGCTAATTAGCTTGCCTCAAGTTCTCCATGTTGCAAATTCAAAAACATTGTTGAGCCTTACCATGCTTCTTTTCATCCTTTCTGTTTAGTCAATCTATGTGCATATGCTATACGTATGTGGTATTATTGAAGCAATAAACCTTAAACTTGTTTTCACCTGCTCCTCTTTCATTTCTGAAGTTTGCGGATAGATCTAAGGCTGGAAAGTGGCATTGAGTTCCTAAAGTAGTTTTAGGGTGTTAAAATGATCTGATTCATAGGGTAAAAAATGTCAATATTCTTATTTTTGTGAAGTATTGATATATGGCATTTTAAGGCTTTGATTTTCTGGGAAATTTTTTAACAGTTTTTTTAGGTTTTGAATTTGTTATAGATTTTCTTCTCTCTCTCTCTCTCTCCTTTGTTTTTTTTTAATTATTGGATTTGTGTTGGAGGATGCCAAGAATAAGGCAGCTTCAAGTTGCGATGGAGCTAGATATTTGATGCATTGAGGTGTTTTTATCCTATTATTGTTCATATTAGGAGAACTCAAGTAGAATACACTCGTTAAAAAAATATTGTAAAAATCAAAATGTTTCCAAGCTCTCTTTCTAGAGTGTATGTCGATGTCCTTTTGTGGATCTGCTTATCTATTCATTGCAAAATGCAGGGTTTCTCATCTTATCCAGCGCATAATACCAGAGATTCGCAATTACTTTACTAAAGCACTTACAAAACCTAACTCACATAATTTACGGACATAGGCAGCGGGTTTTTTAACCAATGTACAGAAGATGGCAGATCTCACCACCAAATTTGAAGCATGAGTTGTAGGATCAAATTAATTGATTTGTAGTGTGCCACATAACCTTCGTGTTAATGCTGGAGTTCAAGCACAGTTCTCCCATGATACCTGGTTGCATGGATGTCGCGGGCAAGTGTGATCTTATTTGATCATTGTAACGTACTCCCAATTGGCCTATGTTTTGACATTTTTATAATCAAAGTGTTCGATTTCATGCATCGATTCAGTATTGACATTTGAGATGTGTGTTTTTTGGGGTGCGGTTCTCTTGATATCTGGCTGGTGTTAAGGGTGTGCTGTCATATCTAAAATTTCACTTCGTTCACAAATGAACAATTTGTTTTGAATGCTACTAGTTTCCCAGGTGTCTTGAAGCAATTGATCTTTCTTCTTCTTCTTCCTTATTTCTTTCTTCTTTTTGGGGATGTGAGAAGCAATTGATCTTGTTTGCATGCTAATAAGCTCGGTTTGTTGTTGGTCGGGTCTGTTCAGGGCCGAGAGGTCCTCTGTCTCTTATGATAGCCAGGGTTCATTCCATAGTTGAGCTTGGTTCGAGGCTCATGTTTCTTTTTTTTTATTGTACAAGAAGAGGGAGTTTGTACCACTAGACTGTCCCCCGAGAATCAGGCCCTTGTTTCTGTGTTGTTCAGCCTTGCCCCCTTTGGCAATATAATTTAAACTTATGGTTTTTTATTTTCAGTTAAAATTTACCTACATGAGATTTAAACTTCTTATTATTTTAGTGACCTTTTATTTTAGAACAATATTTTCTGCGAACTTCAAATTTTGGAGAGGGAGGGGGTGTTAATTTTCTGTATAAGCTTTTTGTAAGGCCATTGCTAGTTGTAAGTTCGTATTGAAAAGAGAAAGAAATGCACTTAATCTGGGAAGAGAGAGGTCTCCGGAGACTTTGGTAGACAAACTGTATCGTTAGCCCCCATCTTTGAATTGAATTGTATTAATTGGCTTCCAACAGAGTAGTCATCTTTCTTGTTTTTTCGCTTTTAGCTCAACCGTGTTATCGTCTCCCCTCCCTTCTCTCCTCTCCTTTTTAAAGGCCTCAATTTCGCGCCTCTGCCTTTATACCGAAAAAGAAAAAAAGTCTTTCTTGCTTTTCTCTCGGCCTTAGATTTTCCTTACTACTTGCAGCACAACTATCGTGTCAAGAGACTCTCTCTCTCTCTCTCTCTCTCTCTTATAGAATCCACAACTGGCGAAGTAGCGGTGGAGCTTCTCCCCTTCATCCGTGCCAACAAAGAAGGTACCTTCGACTGTCTCCTCAACCCTCCTATTATGCGTTTATGTCGATACGATCCACTCAAAAGACATTTTCCTTCTGTTTCGAGGGTCGTAACCATATGACGACACTATGTTCTCAAGCCAAAGTCATGGCTATATACGTCGAATACAGGCTAGCTCTTGCAAGGCTTTCTTTTTTTTTTTTTTGATATCTTGCCATGATTAATCTGGGTCGATCGATCTGCTATCAGGTCTTCTTTCGAGAGATCTCCCTACGTGATTTTTTTCATTCACATGCCAAATCCAACCTGAACATTGTTAAGGGGTATTAACGCTCTCCCGCCAGGTGAACCAAACGTTGGCACACACCTCTTCCTACTGCATATGATGATTGCTTCTCTGCTCTCCGATGGGTAGCCTCTCACTCCTCTAATTATCACCATGTGGAGATATGGATAATGAAGTATGGGTACTTGAATCTTTCTGGGAGGTGAAAGTGCAGGCGCAAACATAACTCACAATAACCATCACCTGCCTCGGTGACCCAACATAACTCACAATGTGGCAATGCGCTCAGGTCATCAACGTCTAGACAATGGTGTGAAGATTTGGGTGACTTCCCTTGTTCATCCACAGTTCTGGGGGTTGAAAATAGAATCAAGAGATGCACATGAGAATGCAAAGGGAGCTAGAATATGGCAGTTTGTTTGTTCTAATAGTGTTGGTGGGCTTGATGGGTGATTCCGCGGGCGGGTGGAGCGCCCAGGTTGGCAAAACTTGAGTGTTCAAGGTTGCTGGTTTGCGTTGTTGGAAGAGAGGAGTTGAGGGACAGATATTTGGTCTTATGAGGGTGTGATGAGTAGTGGATTTGGTGGTTAACTGAATTTATTTGAGAATGAAAGAGAGGTCATATGTTTCCTGTCTTTATTCCTGAGAAGGAGAGTGCTGAAAATATGATTAACATTAACCACTCGGCCTCTTTTCTAAATAAGTAAATTCATAGCATGTGCATAAAGTTTGTGATGTTAGACCAAACTCTTTTGGGTTAAGTAATCAGACACTTTACCCTCTTAATCAAAGATCTTGAGTTCGAGTCTTGAAAATGGTGAAAAAGGATTGGGAGGGCTAACTTTTAAAATGGGCTCTATAGTGTTAGAATCGGATTAATCGGGCAAAATCCAGATATCTGTGGTGAAAAAAAATAAATAAATAAAGTTTGTGGAACTAGGCTTATTCTCTCTCCCTCTCACGAGCGTTTGCCTTCCAATCCATTTACAAACTACAACTGGGCATCATTCATTCATTCTTTTTTTCGTTCTCTTTAGATGACTTGAAGTTCCACAAAAGGTTCAATATTATTTTGCCAATAACGTTGTCTGGTGGAGCAAAAACATTTACTTACCAACTGATATGTTTATCATTTATCTGTCCAAGCAGCTTATTGAATTCTTCTTGATTACTCTAGATTGAAACCCTTTTGGCCATAACTATAGAAGGTAATTTACTCGGAATGATCCAGAGTCAGCTAGCCAACTGGGTAGCAAAAGACCTAGAAAAGTGGATCCATAGATCTTGACAAGTCCCCCCCCCCCCTTGATTTAACATTATATTACTAATTAAATCCTTATATTAAAAAGCTTTGTTTATTCAATTATGTATTTTCATCCCTTACGTTTCCCGCAGAATGGACCGACATTGATACATCAGCACTAGTATCTCTATTGCTTTCTTGTTTCCTTTTTGGTTGCTCTCATGATTTCTGTATCCAAATGAGAAATCATTTTACATTTGGTGGTCTATTTCAAACCTTCAACTTGCAATTTTTATCCTTCACTTGTGTTACTTATTAGGGCCATTAAAAAAATAGGGATGATCTGTAAATATTAAAAAAAAATGAAAAAAGAAAAAGTAGTAGTTGGATGGCTGTTCCATCGACATAACTTGTGCCAAACAACTAGTCTTGCAAGCAAGACTATTGGGTGAAGACTATTTCGTTACTTTGTTTCAATAAAAAAGGGCAATGAGAGACCCAAGGACCCACACACATACACCCTCTCTCTCTATCTCCGTCTAATTTCTTTCTCTACCCTTCTTCATGGCCTCCACCGACCGTGAAGTAGCGGAGGAGTTCCTCCCCTTCCTCAGGGTCTACAAAGATGGTACCTACGACCGCCTCATCGATCCTCCACTTGTTTCCCCGTCACCATGTTGTCCACAAACAGGTGTATCCTCAAAGGACATTGTCCTTTTCCCTGAAACCGGTGTGTCAGCCCGTGTCTACCGCCCACCACTCCCCCAAACCCACACTGAGAAACTTCCCATCCTTGTCTACTTCCATGGCGGAGGCTTCTGTGTCGGCTCACCCTTCTCTGTCGCAGATCATAACTATATGACTTCACTCTGTGCCAAAGCTAAAATCGTCGCGATCTCTGTTGACTACCGCCTAGCTCCTACTCACCCTCTTCCTACAGCTTATGATGATGCTTTCTCTGCTCTCAAATGGGTGGCCTCTCACTCCTCTGATGATCACCATTTCGAAGAATGGCTAGTCAAGTTCGGTGACTTCAACAAAATCTTTCTAGGAGGCGAAAGCGCCGGTGGGAATATTGCTCACAACGTTGCAATGCTCGCGGGTCATCATGGCCTGCCAAATGGTATTAAGGTTTTGGGTGTCTTCCTTGTCCATCCTTATTTCTGGGGCTCAAAGCCAATCATGTCGGAACCAAAAGATGGACATGAACAATGTAAGGGCACCAGGATATGGAACTATGTTTATCCCGGTAGTGCTGGTGGGATTGATAGTGCTGAGGTGAATCCTCTGGCTGATGGCGCACCAAGCTTGGCAAAAATCGGGTGTTCTAGGTTGCTGGTTTGTGTTGCTGGGAATGACGAGCTGAGGGACAGAGGCATTTGGTATTATGAAGGTGTGAAGAAGAGTGGGTTTGGTGGGGAAGTAGAGTTGTCTATAGCTGAAGGGGAGGGTCATGTGTTTCATATATTTAGTCCTGAGAAGGAGAGTTCTAAGAATCTGCTCGTGCTTTTGGCTACCTTTATTAACGACATAGGTGTGTGATTTGAGGTGAATTTCTCTGATGACAGAAAAGTATGGCAATAATCCTCCAGACTGAATTCTGTGATCAAGCGCTTCCTATTGCTTCTGCCTTGGGCGGACGATGCACCTGCGTGCATTGTCTTTTATGTATTTTCAAAGTAGATCAATAAATTTGCGATTGAGTGGGCAGGGCGGCTTTCGAAAGTCAAAATGACAAAATTAGCCCTAGACAAGGTCGGTGCCTTTTCTTCTCTTCTTTCTCGTGGTGCATGCTTTTTCCGCTCTTCTCTCTTCCTCCCTCCCTGGTTCAGTTGGCCCAATGAGAATTCACAATAGATTTTTCGATCAAGTTTCTGACTTTAAATTACGACTTAAACATGAAATAAATTGGATTAGAAATATAACCCCCTAAATATACCATTGCAAGTCTCGAATATAATTAATAGAAACATAACTTTATATATCAATTGGAATAATTAAAAGGAAAGTGTTTTAACAAAAAAAAAGAAGTGTTTTAGTAATTTTGAGCCAGTGTAAACCAACGCCCAACACAAGAAACAACCGGGCCCAATGCTCAAGGAGACATCCACTAAGCATGGCTGAACCTGGCGTACCCTTGTAACCAAAAAAAAAACAAAAAAAAAGAAAAAAAGAAAAAAACCTGGGGTACCCCACATTGATAGGGGTTTTTCGAGCAAGATGCAGCCTGGGTCACAAATGTGAGCCTTAGAGGCTAACCTATGTGAACACTAGATAGCCTCCGGGGAGTTCTGAGGAATGGCAACATCTTATTAGCACAAAAGAAACAGCAATATGTCGCAGTCTCGCGTAATAACAATGAACCAATATCCAAAAAACAATGAGGTGAACAAATAGATGCCAAAATATTCACTCAATTAGAATCCTTTGATGATGTCTCGGGTCATATACAAAAAATATCACTGCTAGTCAAAAAAATATTATTAAAAGTATAAAAGAAAAATATGAACAAATATTATTAAAAATATAGCAGCATCATTTTTGAAAGAAGAGAAAGAAAGGCATATGCTTAATTGATATAAGAACGTAAAACTTTTTTTATTTTTTTTATTTTTAGGATAAAGGGAGAAGAGAATCGGTGTTATTTGAGTTAAAACTCATTAACATGAACGTAAAACCATACGAATTATGCATATGAGAGCTTCTCTTAATGGAATTGGTCGAAATTGACTACGATTTATCAAGTTATTGTGCAGAAAGAATGTTATCTATATTGTCTATTGGGTCTAATAAATTTAAAAGGTGATGTAAGAACCCAATTGGCACCCTTTGTGTTCCAAACCCATTGACATCACTAATTTTAGAAAGGGCCAATCAAAAGATGAATCGGCTAAAAGTTCTCTCACTGGCCAAAGAAGATGCGATATTTACATTTTTATTTTATTTTATTTTTTTATGGTTCGATATTATCGGTATCCAGAATTATAATCTGATTAAACTGGTTCGAATATCTATAAGGTCCTATTTAGAGGGTGGTTCTCTCAGTTTAATTTTTTCCATTTTTAAGTTTCGAACTTAAAATTTGATTAAAAGATTTAACATCTCATTCTACTAAATAGATTATCCGTCGATGATATTTACACTTTTATCATAATTCAGTTAATTTTTTAATCTATTTGGTCTTCCGTGCCTTTTTTTACTATACATAAAATTCAAAATCAAGATTTTATTTAATAGATATCAATTTCCAATCACTGGACCAACTAAATATCGATAAATTCAATTTAAATTAAAGTTTGTTTGGAAAATCTTATCTTAATTTATATTAATTTCTTTTATAATAGCTTTTAACTAATGTTTAATTAAAAGTTCTACGGAATAGACTAAAATAATTATTATATTAATAATTTTTAAAATTAAAAAAATTAATCTAATTTCAATTGAATTTATATTCAAAATTTTTAAATGGGCCGAAGTTAATACCAAGGCCAATGTAGGTCATAATTCGAGCCTAAATGGACCTCCCACGCATCCAAGCCCACTCCGTCTAGGAACACCTAAAAAACTCTTAGCGTACTTTTGCATCCAAAACCCTAACCCTAAGTTCTTATACTCTTATTTCATTTTGCTGCTTCACCCCCGTCACAGAGAGAGAGAGAGAGAGGAGAGAGAAAGGGAAAGGGCTCAAACAATGGCGGCAGCACCACCACTAGAGTCAGTTCAATGCTTCGGTAGGAAGAAAACTGCTGTCGCCGTCACCCACTGCAAGCGCGGCAGAGGCCTAATCAAGTTAAACGGCCAACCAATCGAATTAATCCAGCCGGAAATCCTCCGCTTCAAAGCCATCGAGCCGATCCTCCTCCTCGGTCGTCACCGCTTTGCCGGCGTAGATATGAGGATTCGCGTCAAAGGCGGCGGTAAAACTTCCCAGATCTACGCTATTCGTCAATCAATTGCCAAAGCTCTTGTCGCTTTCTACCAGAAGTACGTCGACGAGCAGTCAAAGAAGGAGATCAAGGACATTCTTGTTCGCTATGATAGGACTCTGCTCGTCGCCGACCCGAGAAGATGCGAGCCGAAGAAGTTCGGAGGTCGTGGAGCTCGCGCCAGGTTCCAGAAGTCCTATCGTTGAAAAAAAGGATATGGTTCGAGTTTCGAACTCATATATTTATGTTTTCAGTTCCTATCTGATGAACTTAGTTACTATGTTGAAGAATATTTTGTTTCATAAGTTTATGTTTTGATTATGTTGGATTAGGGTTTCGTTTAATTGTGAAATTGAGTGGTTTTTTGTTCCCATGATGTTGAATTCCATTAATATTTGTCTTCCATCTATGAATGGTTTAAAAATTTGGGGGCTATTCTTAATAATGTTGGGAAAAATTCTTATTTCTCAGCATCTCTGCGTTAATGCTGACTATGGTTGTTGGGCTAGTCTTGTTATGACTAACTAGCTTGCTTCCTGATTTCTAGAAACACTCGAAATCCATGTTATTTGGTTTTGTTGTTTTGTGTCTGTGCTCCAAACTCATCCCAGTTGAAGCCTTTTGAAGGGCTTGATTGGTTCTGTGAAATGAAATAATTTCATTTGCATTACTAAAAGTACTTAACAAAAATGAGATCACTAAAACTACTAGTTGTACGAGAAAATAGTTTCGTTTTGTTTGAAGATGCTGTTGTCGGGCACATTGTTTGAGTATACATTTTGTGATAAAAACTTCAAAATTTAATTTTTCTTGAAGATGAAATCATTTTAGGTTATAGTTAGATATTAACTGAACTCCTGGAGGCTATGTTGATAGACCTCCTTTCACATAGTCTCGGAGAAGATGATACTACCTTTAAAAGTAGACCATGGTTGAAGATTATCCAAATTTCATACAATGTTTGCACGTATTTGAATGTTTCCTAGGTATTTTAGTTTCTTCATGGGGGTTTACAAACTTTGACTTTGATACCACAAACTTGTGTTGGAGACGTGTGTGGTGATTGTTGACAAGAATTCTTCATTCTTATTGGCTTGCAAAAGTTTCTGATGCAAATGGCATCTTTAGATTATGTCTTGTCCTGCAGTTACTCTTTTCCCATCAACTTCCTTCTTTTACAGTTGAATTAGTTATTTTTTTAATTTCTTGTTAGGTGATTACATCTTTCATGAGCCTATGGTTCGGCTGCTTTTTTACAGCATCTTACAATTCATTTCCTTTAGATTTTTTGATTCAGAATAGCTTTCGTGTTTTGAAGATGGATGTTGCATGTATTTTGATGCTCTCACAAGTTGGGGTACCATGTGCGGCGAATAACATTCATGTTTTATAGATTTGCCTATTTGGATTGTTTAAGCATGCATAGAATTAGAGTTTTCATTAAAGAAAAGCTCTTTTATCTTTTAGATACTGGTGTACATTTAGCCATGGGTGACGGATTAGTTCGGTTGGGCATAGGTGTTTTCTTTTAAAAGGAAAAAAGAAAATAAGACATGATCTTTTTTCCATGTTGGTATACTTAAGATATGAAGCAACTTGTTCCAAATATTTTCCCATGCAATTTGACAATCTAGAAATAGTATTTGCTTTAGTATCTCAGCCTAGTTGTGAAAACCATTGGATGCAGTATCTGTCCATACATAGAAGTTGGTAAGAGGATTAGAAAATGGCAACATTCAATTCAACTAGGTCTAGGAAACACGCTTTTATGAATTGTTTGCTTCAGGTTGAGTTTTCTACCCCATTTCTCATATAATCTATTTATTATCTTCTGGGGATATTGGAATTTGTTTGTTGTTATGTTGTTGCTCCCAAACCATAGTTTCATGCACCTTTAGGTGGCGTTTGGAATAGTTTACATGATGAAAAGGACATGTCCGAGATAGTATACATCATGTTTGGTTTGCGGATATGAAGACAAATTCATAATTTGTCGTCTCTCAGACAAAGTAGCCAAATTCTGTATTTTTTTTTGTTACACTGGATGGGGATGAAAATTTTGATAAATTCTTTTACGAACTTTATTCAGACCTTTTCAAAATTTGTCACACTCCTTCATCCCTCTCTTGTTTGTCACATCTATCCAATCTTAACTCATAGATGCCACATTTTTTCCTAGGGTAACTACAAATGATGCTTCCTAAGGAAGCACATACACCCATCCAAGCAACTTAATTCACCTAACCCAGTGAGAAACGAAAGTGGAAGTGCACAACTAAACAATGTTGTGGACTTGGAGGGATTACTTTGATTGACATCTTTATTCATTTTTACCAAATAATTGGTTTTAGATAGTTTCGCAATGGGTATTGAAAGGCTATCGGCACATCTCTTCCAATTATCAGAGATGGTAATGTTATTTTGTATTTTCCATGCTAATAGAAAACAACTCCAAAGGATTTTAAGGAAAAGAGGTTGGATAATCATTAGCACAAAACAAAAGCAAACTAAAACTATTAACGAATAATCAGTCTATTGAGATAGGGTGTTAAATTTTTTAATTAATTTTTGAATTCTAATTATATTGTAAGAGTTGAAATATGATTTTAGATGTCAGATGCGATCATAGGAATAAAAAAAAAGGGAAACCCAAATTAATCAAAACCAAGCATGGTCCCCTAAGGAACGCTGGCCAAAATTTCAATAAAGCATGACAACTATCTCGCGGCACATGTCCTCCCGTTTTACCCGAGTTGAGGCCAACCGCAGCCGCTGGTGCGCCGACTGTGATCAGCACGGTTGGACTTTATAGGCCGGGCTACGTAGGGAAAGTGAAAAGATGAGGGGAGGAATTTTTCATAGGACGCATGTTTTGTTAGCATTCCAAATTTATCTTTGAAATGATCTATCCAAAATATTAGTATTAACACTCAATTTATTATTGCTCAATTTGTTATTTGTCGTAGTTATTATATGATATATTTTGTTAGCAGATTTTCACCCAAAAAAAATGTTTTGTTAGCAGACGTGGGCATGAGAGCCTATCATGGTTAACAAACATTGCATGCAGTGTGCTAGGAATTTGAATTACAAATTGATTATTACCAGTTTCTTAAAAGTTAATTAATCTTTTCATTTGAAGAATTTATGCACAAATACAAATCATACCATATGGACAAAATGAATCAAGAATTAAGTAAACTAAATTTTATCTAACAATTCACGTCACTATATTTTGATTAATTTTTAATTAAATATTTGCATAAATAGATCAAAATATATTAATAATTTGATAAAAAATGTTAATGTAGATTATTATATAATGTTTTATTCTATATGATATTTTACTAATTTAATTTATATAGTTTTATTGTACAATATTACATAAATAAATATAATATTTTTTATCGATAATTATTTTTCAGATACGGTGAAAATTTTAACTATCAGTTAATATCATAAAAATTTCGATTGCTATTATTATAGATATGCTTGTTGGGTAATATATAATAGTTCAAAAGTGTCGTATATAAACAAATGTATGGGTAAATCAACTTAAAGTATCAAAATAAAATTATTGAAATTTTAATTTTGTGTACAAAGAAGAAGCACTCATATCAATTCACTTGAAATTTCGATGTAGGATAGCATTCATATGAGGGTCAAGTTCTTGGATATGGAATAAGAAATAATTAAAATATAAAATACGCGTCTAGCTCATCCTTATATTTCAAAAATAAAAATTTCAAATAACAAAATGAAAATACAAGAAGGAGAGAGAAAGAGAGAGAGAGAGAGAGAGAAGACATAAAAATAAAATAAAAAAAGACCAAATGGCCGTTTTGCTATTAGCATATTCTATTCGACAAAAATAAGAATTTCATTTTTAAACGAGAAGGACAAAATCAAAACAGAAAAACTAGGAAAAAAAAAAAACCTCAAAAGTAAAAATTAAGGTTAAGGAAATTAATTTGAATTTTGGATCAAAGCCACCAATCCCTCCTGTCTTTTTCAGAATCAAGGCATCACGAAAAAGCTGAACTTTGCGCCCCCCAAAGCACCAACTTCTCCTATCCCCCTCCTCTCTCTCTCTCTCTCTCTCTATACTCGCAGTGGAAAGGAGGGCTGCTTCCGATTTCTTCAGGTACTTTCTCTCTATAGGGAGTTATCGACAGATCTGTCTGCTTATCTTTTTGCGATTGTTTTTGGTTTTCTGCAACCCCGAGTTATTGTACGCTTTGTGATCCGGTGTAAGTTTGAATGTACTTGTGACATGCCCATTAAGTGTATGTTGAAATTTCAAAAAGAGTTATATCACAAAAAAAAAAAGAGTTATATCAAAAAAAATTTTCAAAAAGGGCCATTGATTGGAAAAGAAAAGGAACCATCATTTCCTTTCCGGTCTATACTTTATTTTCAGTCCACCAAATGCTTTTAAATGTTCGACCTCGGGGAAGGCACCATGTAGATGCCACTGTTTTCTTCCTTTCTTGGAGGGAGGTTTGAAGTCTTGTGAACATGGTTCCGCCAAGTGTCAAAAGTCTTTACATTGAGTTAAGTGAAAAAGAAAGATAGTGGGTTTTACTTAAAAGGAGAATTAACTTGAGGGTTTTTGTGTTACCTTAAATCTATGTATCATCATCATTGTCCAATGTCTCAAATTTATGGTATGACATAGTCTATCTCCGAAGTATGGTTCTGTAACTACCAAGTTGTTTTTTGTCATTTTAAGCTTTAGCCTTATGGGGAGAGAATGAAGTTGGACACATGTTTAAGCAGTCCCATGTTGGGTTTTGAAATAGGATATTTTTTCTTTTTCAACAATGTTCATTACTGTTCTCTTCTTGTCGTTCTTCTTTCAGTCTAGTTTAGAAATTCTTTAATATGCCATCAGATTTTACTACTCCAGAAAGGATATTGATTGCGTTCTGCGTACTGCATCACTATTTGTAGCTTTCTGGTTTTCCTTCGTGTGTGCTTCCCTACTTTTTCATTTACTTGAATTTGTACAGTAAATCTATGCTATATAGGAAAATTGCTATTTTTAGTTGGTTATCTAATCCCAATCTTTTGGTATTTCCAAATTACTCTACATGTCATTCCTATATCCCCCTCTAAAGAACCATGCCCAATAATAGTCCAAAACTCCAAATTCGTGTTGAAGTTTGGTTTCCTTCTTCATTTGTTTAAGAATTCTTCACATCTATGTCACGTTCTTTTGGAGAGGTGGGGGGGGGGGTAGGACTTAAGAAACCCACTTGTGGCCGATACTTGTGAACTATTTCTACTCGAAGCTTTATGAAGCTTCAATTTCAACTGCTAATTTTATTAGTAGTTGTCGTTATTATCTTTTGATTTTTGGGAAAATTGAGGAATGAGTTAACAGGTAGTTGAAGGAGAAAAGTGGTGGAGACTAGGACAGAAGCAATATAAGGGATCTTGCAATTTTGACTTGGAGAAAGTGTCTGAGCATCTGAACTGGGATTCCTCGACGACATAGCTTTCTGGGAAAGTTGCAGGCAATAGTCATGGATGTGTATTTTCATTCTGTAATTCTTAAGTGGAGGGAGTTCCTTAATCTTCCCGATACTTGTAGAGGCTGGAGGCATGGCAAGTCCTTATTGCCCCTAGTTTTTGAAGGTTAGAGTAAGTTGTGGGTTGAAGCTGGGAAGGGCTTCCCACTAGAGGCCTTAGGAAGGAGGTGTTTTGGATTGCAGATGCTTATTTGTTGTGGACAATGCTATCATCTTCTTTGCGTTGAGTAGCAAACAAGTCTTTTGAAAAAGTGTGTTTTGGTTTTACAGTGGTATTGGGTCTTCATGTGAATTTGCATAAAAGTTGGAGTTATTCTTTGTCGCCCTTTCTTTTTCCTTGTCGTGGGGGTTCTTTCTTTCTTTCTTTCCTTTTTCCTTTTTCTTTTTTTGGGGGGGGGGGAGGTTGGAGTTTGAGTTGCAGGCAACATATTGGGCTCAAGGGTTGGATCAGATGGGGACTACTAAATTAGACTGGCCAGCCAGCCTGATGCAGTAATATGATCAATATTTTAGGATACTTCATGTTTTCAAGTTTACTTTTGTAAAACAACTAGAGGGGGTGAATAGTTGTTTTCTGATTTTTGTGATTTTTGATTAAGTAAAATTGAAGAAACAAGATTGAGGAAAAGAGAAATCTGACACAAGGATTTTTATAGTGGTTCCACCAACCCGGTGTATGTCGACTCCTAGGTAACCCTCCTGGATTTTCACTATTTCTCTAAATAGTACAATCCATTTGCTTCACAGGTACAAGTGAAACCTTCACAACCACTTGCTTCACGGGTGCAAGTGAAACCTTTCCAACCCACTTTCTTCATGGTACAATTGAAACCTTTCAAGTATTTCTCCCTGAAATATTTTCTCTCTCAAAACCTAGATCGTGAACCCACACAATCTTCAGATTTCTTTTAAGCACAAGGATGTCACAGAGTGTGAGGTTCTTGGATATAACGAAGTTAGACTCAGAGAATATTACAGAGTATGAGGCTATTCCTCGGATGTAAAGAAATGAAGGCTTAGTAAATGATTCATACAGACAGAATAGAATACAGAGTTTAATGCTGTGTCTTTTGAGTAGCAGAGTATTTCGCTCGCAACGGTAGCCCTTTTCCTTAAAATCTTCCTACTCTGTGGCATTTATAGCTTTCTTGAAGAATGCTGTTGAGCGGCATTTATAGCTCGCAACAGCATGTATCTCTTCCTACTCAGTAAATCATTGGTCAACTGAGCAGAGCAGTTGGCCGTTCATGTTCTTGGTTGGCCGTTTGAGCATAACGGGTTGGCCGCTTGAGCTTAGCGATTGACCACTCGAGTGTAGAATGCACTCACCGTTGCCCGCTTGACTGCACTAGTGTGCTCGCGGTTGGCTGCTCGTGCGTTCTAGGTTGCTTGTGGCTGGCCGCTTGTGCTCACTGCGCATGTACGCGGTTGACCGCGCTGTGTGTGTGGCTGATAGCCCGTGCGCACGCTGTCTACGGCGCTGCGCACGCGGCTGACCGTCTATGCGCACTTGCGCAGGCGGTTGGCCATGCAGTGCGTGCGGCTGACTGTGCTGTGTGCCTTAGGCGCACGCGGTCGACCGTGCTGCTCATGCGGTCGGTTGTTGGGAGAGACCAGGTTGACAAATCACTTGCTCAGGTCAACAGGTTTTAGTTCTAAACTTATTTACACTATAATAATCATTTAAATAAATGTTCACATTTTACCTTGGATATTTTACATTTCCATTTACTTAAAATATTACATGTAAATAAGAAAATGCTTCTCATTTAGATTTAATAAAAAATGTTTCAAAATCTAATTTCTTAAGAATAAAAAGTCAACTCTCTCTTCAAAGAACAAAATTCCGGTTTTGATTTTTGGATGAGTTTTGTTCGAAGGATTAATGAGTTAGAAAAATTCTAGAAAAATATATTTTAACATAATATGTGGGAAACAAATACCATCATTTTTTATTCTCATTTTCTTGATATTTAAAAAATTCATTTTTTGAGTATTTAGTCTCGGGTGGTTGATCAAATCTGGATTTTCAACACTCATTTTCTATCCAACTCACTTACTTGAGTAGCACCATTATCTACTATCAGTAATGGATAATTTTACCTTGTTGTGGACATGTTCTTTAATGATATGAATCATTAAACTTTGTGTCGTTTGACCTTATGTATTTTGTCCATATGCATCGCTATCCTTTTTTTTTTTTTCCCTTTTGAGTCGACTACTTCTTATATTTCAAATTCTTTCCTTAATCATTCTAATGATATTTATTTTCAAATTCTTTCCTTAATCAAACTAATCATGTCTTGTTTATCATCAAAATCTAGTTTTAAGTAGATCTTTTGGGCCAACTTTATCATGCGTTGCCCTTGGGGCACCAAGTATCAAATTTAATTTTTCTTTCCCCTGAATGAACTTGTGCAATGGAGAACTAAGTTTTTGATTCTTGTTCTTTTCATTTTTAAGTTCATCTTTTATGGTTGATAATTGAAGTTCATAGTCTTCGATGTAGACTTGCATGCTCCGAAAGTTCTCAATTTCAATTTTCAGTTTTTGAGCTTCCTTGATTTGGTCATGCAATTTGTTTTTATCTCACTTTAAAGTATCATTTTCTTTTAATTCATTTAGTTCATCATTCAAAAAGTTAAGATTTTCAATCTCTATATTTTTGTCTACTTTTAACAAATGTTTCTCATTCTTCATATCTTCATTTTCTGTCCTAAGATTTTCATTTTCTTCTTTAAGTCTTTTGTTTTTATCAATAAGTTTATTCTTTTCACTTTTTAACGTGTTTATCAAATTCTTTAAATTTGTATTTTTGTGAATCAATTTCTTAAGTTCATTTAATGCTAGACTCTAAGCATTATCTATGGTGATTTCATTATTAGAGTCATTATCAGAAGAGGAAGATAAGAGGTGAGAGCAACTTACTTCGTTTTCATTTTCTCTGGTGAAGTACTGCTATTGATCACTTGCATCCATGGCTTTTGCAACTTCTGAACATCTACTTTGGACGTTTACCCCATTTTTTTAAAGCTCTTTTTTTTTTTCTTAGGTGATCATGTTTCTTGATCCTTTTCGATCGGTTTGTGTTTTTCTTTTTGGTTACTGTAAGGATTATGGACTCACTGTTTGATGAGGAGGCTTCAAGTAAGGAATTTACTCTCTCTGTTGTCATTTGTGTTTTTAAGAATGGGAAGAAGATCTTTGGTCTAAGGTTGTGAGACCTAAAACTGTACTAAACGCCTACTCTGATACCAATTGCAAAACAACTAGAGGGGGATGAATAGTTATTTTTTGATTTTTGTGATTTTCAACTAAATAAATTGAAAAAACAAGATCGAGGAAAAGAGAAATCAGACACAAGGATTTTTATAGTGGTTACACCAACCCGATATTCGTCCACTCTGAGACAACCTTCCTAGATTTTCACTATTTCTCCAAATAGTACAATGCACTTGCTTCACAGGTGCAAGTGAAACCTTCACAACCACTTGCTTCACAAGTGCAAGTAAAACCTTTCCAACCCACTTGCTTCATGGGTGCAAGTGAAACCTTTCAAGTATTTCTCTCTGAAATACTCTCTCTCAAAACCCAGATCGTGAACCCACACGATTTTCATATTGCTTTTGAGTTCAAGGATGTTACAGAGTGTGAAGTTATTTCTCGGATATAATGAAATTAGGCTTAGAGAATATTAAAGAGTATGAGGCTATTCCTCGGATGTAAAGAAATGAAGGCTAGTAAATGGTACACATAGAATAGAATGCAAAGAGTTAATGTTGTGTGTCTGAGTAGCCAGAGTATTTCGCTTGCAACATTAGCTCTTTTCCTTAAAATCTTCATACTTTGTTCTTTATTACTACGACATTTATAGCTCTCTTGAAGAATGCCGTTGAGTGGTAGGTGAATTTGAACGTTTAAAATTAAATGCCTTTTACCTTCCTCAATTAATGCCTTCGGTTGCTTCTCATTTAATGATTTTACCCGTTATTGTCCTTGAAGGAACTCTTTACTTCTTTCCATCAAGCAAATCCTATCATAATAAGATTTGAAGCGTCTTTTTGTTGCAACAGAAATGCTAGCTTAAAAAACAAAAGAAATTTTCAAAAGATCGCATGTTTACTCTGAATTCAATAATTTGAATAAAGAATTTGTTTGGTCTACGTCATCAATTTTGAATTGTCAATGAATATTTTTAATGTCCACGTCGTTTCTATCTTGAACTTCCTTTGTGAATAAATGGTTGATCAAGATTGGTTGAATTTTTGAATATGAAGAGTTTTGGTCGGCCTTTTATTTGGTTTGGTTAGTTAGATGAGCATTTTGTTCCTTACGTTTGCTTAAATCATTGGTCAGTTGTTTGAGCAGAGCTGTTGGCCGTTCATGTTTTCGATTGGCTGTTTGAGCATAGTGGGTTGGACGATTGTGCTCGGTGGTTGACCGCTGGAGTGCACAATGCAATCGCAGTCACTCACTTGAGCGCACTAGTTCGCTCACGGTCAGCTGCTTGTGCGTGCTAGGACGCTTGTGGCTGGCCACTTGAGCGCATAGGGCACTTGCAGCTGGCCACTTGTGCGCATTGCGCATGTGTGTGGCTGACCACCCATGCACAAGTGCACATGCGGTATACTGCGCTGCGCACGCAGCTGACTGCCCATGTGCACTTGGCTCACGCAGTCGGCTGTGCAGTGTGTGCGGCTAACCATGCTGTATGCCTTAGGCGCACGCGGTCGACCGTGCTGCTCATGCGGTCAGCCACTGGGAAGAGACCAGGTCGTAGATCACTTGCTCAGATTGATAGGTTTCGGTTCTAAACTTATTTACACTATAATAATCATTTAAGTAAATGTTCACCTTTTACATTTGACATTTTATATTTCCATTTAATTAAGATATTACATATAAATAAGGAAATTCCCCCGTTTTGATTCAATAAAAAATTTTTCAAAACCTAATTTCTTATGAATAAAAAGTCAACTCTCCCTTCGAAAAACAAAATTCTGGTTTTGATTTTTGGATGAGTTTTGTTTGAAAGATTAACTAGTTAGAAAAATTCTGAAAAAATATGTTTTAATCTAATTGATATGTAGAGAACAAATACCATCATTTTTTATTTATTTTTTTTGGTATTTCAAAAACTCATATTTTTAAGTATTTAGTCTCTAGCGAGTTGGTCAAATATGGATTTTCAACACTCATTTCTTATCCAACTCACTTACTTGAGTAGCACCATTATCTACTGTCAGTAATGGATTGTTGTGGACATGTTCTTTAATGATGTGAATCATTAAAGATCGTGTTGACTAACCTTACTCATTTTATCCATATGCATCACTATCCTTTTCTTCTTGTGAGTCATCTGCTTCTTATATTTCAAATTCTTTCTTTAATCATTCTAATTGTGTTTATCTTCAAATTCTTTCCTTAATCAAACTTGTTATGTTTTGTTTATCATCAAAACCTATGAATATGCCTACAACTTTGAGATGCACTTTTATATATTTATATTTATTATGTTCAAGATTTCATTTTAGGCCAGTTGTTTATTCGGATTTTATTTGATTTCACAAGGCACTTAGAGAGGGAGCACTTTAGAGCATTTTTAGGTCCCTTAATGCAAGCTGTGGCACCTTACTTTGTAATGTTGAAATTTCCTTTATATTGAAGGACCCTCTCCTCTCTCTTTGTAATAGAAATAGAAGTACTCCTTTAGATGTAGAGTTTTGTAAGCTGGAATTTTTTATATTTGTTTCAGAAATTGAGATGAATGTTTTGAAATCATACTAGTGCTTCAGGAAAAATCAAATGCATCTTTTTAGATGTCCAATGACCATGTGCTCCTTGGAGTATATGGTGAACCAATCTTCTTAAACAACTTGTTTTTTGGCTTGACTTTGTAAATGACTTCTTGTTGCATGCCTAAGATGTGTATTTTGTCATTGGAGTAAATGATGCTTGAGAAGTAATATTGATATTATTGGTTCAGCCAAGGAGGGTTGGGGAGTGGGGTGGTGGGTCGAATGATGGTCTTTAATCTATTTGAAATTCAAATTTCAGTTCCGGTGATCTCTTGGCAGTTTGTGAAGGAACCTGAAGATGTATAGACAGGCTTCCGACATCGGTTTCCCCCCTCCCCGCACATAATTTAGGAAACCAATATGTAATTGCGCAACAAATTTTCTTTTTTCCGATTGGATCAATACTTCCACTTGAATGAGTATAAGTAGAGGTCCATCAATAATGATGGAAAATTCTTGGTAATTGAATCTTCTAGAGGTGATACTGCAGCAAAATAGTTTCTATCGACATACTTGGTATAATAGTGGCATTGATATCTTGTTTTAGGTGGGTCAGTCAAGTGCTGCTTTAACCAAAAACTCTGCCTTTACTGTTTGCCTGTTGTTATTATGACTACAATACTTGCTGGTTATTAAATTTGCAATCATCAACATGGTTTAGGTTCATTATATGGATTCTGCAACAACGGATTCAGAATGCTGGCCATTTTCGATAAAATTGTGGCCTCCTAGCCAAAATACAAAGCAAATGCTTGTGGAACGGATGACTAACAATCTTAGTGCTCCATCAGTTTTTACCCGAAAATATGGCAGCCTCAGCAAAGAGAAGGCTGAGGAGAATGCCAAAAAAATTGAAGATTTGGCTTTCACTACTGCTAATCAATACTATGAAAAGGAGCCTGATGGTGATGGAGCTTCTGCAGTACAGCTATATGCCAAGGAATGTAGCAAGCTTATTCTGGAAGTTCTCAAAAGAGGCCATGAAAGTAAGAAAGATGAAGAAGTGCAAACAACTCATGTAGACCAAGAGGTGCCAACAACTCGAGAAGAACAAGATGTGCCAACAACCGAAGAGGTCACTATAATCTGTGAACAAATTTTTGATATATCTAAAGGCCAACGTGCATTTATTGAGGCTGATGAGGCAGAGGAGCTTCTAAAACCTCTTAAGGAGCCTGGAAATTCTTACACTAAGATATGCTTCAGCAATAGAAGCTTTGGTTTAGATGCAGCTCATGTTGCAGCACCAATTTTGGAATCCCTTAAGGATCAGTTAAAGGAAGTAGATCTGTCTGATTTCATTGCAGGGCGAGCTGAGGCCGAAGCCCTTGATGTTATGCATATATTTGCAGCTGCTCTGGAAGGTTGTGATTTGATATCTCTTAACCTCTCAAACAATGCATTGGGTGAGAAGGGTGTTAGGGCTTTTGGAGCGCTCCTGAAATCACAAAGTAGCTTGGAGGAGCTTTACTTAATGAATGATGGCATCTCAGAGGAAGCTGCACGAGCAGTCTGTGAGTTAATTCCGTCTACAGAGAAACTTAAGGTCCTTCAGTTTCATAATAATATGACAGGGGATGAGGGGGCAGTTGCTATTTCTGAGATTGTGAAGCGGTCTCCCTCATTGGAGGATTTCCGTTGCTCCTCTACCAGGGTGGGCTCTGAAGGAGGAGTTGCCTTGGCTGAGGCACTAGGGATGTGTTCCAATTTGAAAAAACTTGATCTACGGGACAACATGTTTGGTGTAGAAGCTGGAGAAGTGCTAAGCAAAGCTCTATTAAAGCATGCAAATCTTACTGAGATTTATCTGAGCTATCTAAACTTGGAAGATGAGGGGGCAATTGCCATAGCTACAGCTCTTAAGAAATCAGCCTCCTCGCTTGAAGTGTTAGAGTTGGCTGGAAATGACATAACTCCTGTGGCTGCTCCGACTCTTGCTTCATGTATAGCAGCTAAACAATGTCTTACTAAACTGAACTTGGCTGAGAATGAACTCAAGGATGAAGGGACTATTAAGATTAGCAAAGTATTGGAAGAAGGCCATCTCCAGTTGAAGGAAGTAGATATGAGCACCAACTTAATCAGAAGAGCTGGGGCTAGACTTCTGGCCCAGGCAGTAGCGCATAAACCTGAGTTAAAGTTACTGAACATTAATGGGAATATCATCTCTGATGATGGCATTGAAGAGGTAAAGGATATATTCGCCAAGTTTCCTGACAAGCTTGGTGCCCTGGATGAGAATGATCCTGAAGGTGAAGAGGATGATGAGGAATCTGGAAAGGAGGACAACAGTAACGAGGATGGATTAGAATCGAAATTGAAGAATCTTGGGGTTGACGGAGAGGAATAATGCTCTAGACCATGTCATTCTTTCAGGATTGAGTTGTGGAATTAATCTCTTGCAGATCATAATATGTTTGGGAAAAAAAAGAATAATTTTCTCATTATGTATCTCTGCTTATGCATCGGCAGAACTAGAATCTGTAAGTCTGCAGAACATTAGATATTGATCAGTAGATGAGATTTAATAGGGGATAATATACCCCCTTTTCGGGAGATCCTTTCTTTTTTAGTTCCATGGCACTAATCCAGGACTTGACGGTTGGCAACTATTGAGGTCTTTTGCACGAGGGCCTTGAAATGCATTCTGGATTTTAGTGTTGAAATCTTTTTGTGTTGTCATGGATCTGCGTCTTTATAATTTGACCCCTTGGAAGCTACAAACCAAGTTCATTCTAAAGTCATGTATTTACAGACTTAAATCTATGCTAAACATGTTTCCAATAATGTTTTCTTTGAACTTGTAATTTTGATGTAAATGATAGCAAAGTTGGGCCTGTATGGTGTAATGCGCATGAGCATCTACTCCCAAACTGGCTCCAATCTGTTGCTGGTAATCTATGGGTTGTGCAGACCTGTAATTTGAATAGCTCAACCGTCAATCCTAGAAGTCAATTGCTCGACAGCCACTGCTGGAGAATCTACCACAAATGCATTTCTATACAGAGAATTTTTGGAGTTTATGCAACAAGAAGTGCTTCATAATGACTGCTAATGCAATTACAAATGCTTCATGGTAACTGTTTAGCTCTACATATGATTCAGCAGTCTTTTGACTACACTCTAATTGCACTGTAGAATCACTTTGATGCATTTCTAAAATTGCTAATTGTACACCAACCAACAGACAGTTGGCCTAATGGGATGTGGTGCTAAATCCCTTAACCAGGTTTCTGAGTTCGACTCGCGGTTTGAGCATTAAAAAAACTACATTGGGAGGGTAATCCGTAAATCTCGAACCGGATTTGTTGGAGTATGGTTCCAGATACAGGTTGGTATGGTATAAAAAAAAAAAAAAAATTGCTAATTGTACAAGGTTGCTTATAGGCCCAAAACATTTTACAGCCTTTAAATTATCAAGTTGATCAGCAGTGGAGTTGTAGAAGCCTATATAGCAGTTGAAGGCCCTCTTGATCTTGGTACGACCATGATGCCATTCAGCATGCCACAGCTGAATCCACCACCAATCCAAGATACCGTATAGAAAATATAATCAACTAAATCTTAACCTCCATTGTGAAAGTGAATTTCCTAAGCTAATTTGTCAAACTAATTGGTTCTCAATCAGTAAATTTGACCTCCTAATGTCTTATAATCACCTGAGGCCGCTATAGCTTGTTCTCTTCCTTTTGTGCATCTTCCATGTTAAGAAATCCCCATTCAAATCACTTCCTCCACTTTCAAACTCAGGTTTCTCATGTTTGACTTCAGTTTTGAAATCCTTTGGGCTAAAAACGTCACTTGCTCTTGCAGTTCGGATGGGAACACTTTCATTCTTTACATTTGTTACTCCTTTCTCCTCTGCTGCTTTATTACTAGTTAAATATCTGCCCTCCAAGATAAGTCGGTCCTTTCCCTTCCCTTTTACCGAAAGCCTTGATATATCCTCACCATTTTCTACAGCCTTCATCCACTGCAAGTCACTAATAGAATCAGCATAAACCACCTCTTTTCTCCTTCGCTTTCCAGTGATGCTGCCACTTTCATGTCCAATGCCTTTGTCCTTTACCTTATCTGCCGGTACGGGATATACCCATTCTGGTACCTCATGTTCTTCCATTAGTCGACACCTATAATTTTCTTTCTTCCTTCTCTCCTCATCCATTTTCTCGAAAAGCCAAAATTCCTCATCTGATCTTGCTGCAAGGCAGTTAATCTCCCTCTCACTAGGCACATCTGTTCCAAGTGAATTTGCCCCTCTACGCATGATTTCCTCCAACATTACCCGTCTGTCTTGAGCTGCAAAGATAAATAGAAACTGTTAGAATGGTTTCTTCTTCTACTGCTCAAGGTAATAATGGAAGCCCCAGCAGGGAAACTCCTCATTCATTACCATACATATCCACTCTAGCCCCACCGAAAAGGTTTCAGATCTTAGGCTCTGGTATTGCCCACATGGTCCCGGACCTTTATGTCTGATAAAGATGTTAGACGCTCAGTTTGTCCTTTCTATGTATTTTAACATAAAAGAGTTGGAATATAATAGGTTCAGTTTCCTAATGGAGAAAGTAGGTGCTTTCTTTGGCAAGACACAGCAAGGCTTAAAGGCCAAGCACTAAGATGATTCAATCCTCGTTAATTTGACCATGTCTAGATGTCGGATAATTCAGAGAACTGAACTAAAGAATTTTCTGTATTAAGGACCAAAAAAATAAAAAACCGTGTCAGACACTTCTTGGGCATATGTTACAAGATGACAAACCTGCTGCTCTGTTTGAGGGTTGAACAGTCCAGCCTGTCTAATTTTTATGATACTTGTACAACAATATCAGTTTATATTTATCAACTAGATACCATATTGTTAAATGAAATTCAAGATGACAAACCTGTGGAGGTGGTGTTGAAGAGTCCAGCCTGGATGACCTTTGCATCAATTCCCATTTTCTGTTTTGCACGCTCCAAAATGACCTCTTCAATTGATCCAACACTAACCAAGACAAACACCCTAACTTCCTTTTTTTGCCCTATACGGTGGGCTCGGTCCTCTGCCTGCTGGTCCATTTGAGGGTTCCAGTCGCTGTCAAATATTATCACGGTGTCAGCTGTTTGTAAGTTTAGACCCAAACCTCCAGCGCGAGTGCTTAAAAGAAACATGAAGTAAGGAGAATCAGGAGCATTGAACTTTTTCAGCAGCATACCCCTTTCCTCGGTTTTTGTTGAGCCATCCAATCTAAGATATTTAAAATCATGCAGCTGAAGATAAATTTCAAGAATGTCTATAAGCCTGGTCATCTGTGAGAAAAGCAGGACCCTATGCCCTGCTCTATGAAGTTTGGGGAGTAAACGATCAAGCAGTTCGAACTTCCCTGATGCCCTAACAATCTCGACCTTGTTCCAGATATTATACTCACCCACAAACAAGTATGGATGGTTGCAACACTTCCTGAGTTGCATTGACAGGTTTTGGAGACTCTTGGACTTCCCAGATCCTGAAGTAATTGTTATGTTAGCAAATACTCTCTTTTGCTTTCAGCAAATAAATTGGCCAACTATAATTAGAGCTTTCAGTTTTCAAAACAGTTATTAATATGATCAAAGAAAAAGTATCAAAGTAGTATTCAGAGAAATCAAGATTAACAATAAAAGCTTGCAATCTCCAATAATCAAATCAAAAGGTTCCCATTTTGTATAATGCTGCATTTATTAGCTTTCACATGGTACTGGAACTCACGACTGATTGTGAATTGATATTATCAAAAGAGAAGTATCAAAAAATAGCATTCAGAGCAAGTGAGAATAACAATAAAAGCAAATCCCAACGCAATCTCCAGTCATCAAATCATAAGGCTGTCACTTGTATAATGCTGTGTTTGAATTAGAGAGAGAGAGAGAGAGAGAGAGAGAGAGAGAGGGATTTTAAATCAATTTCCTCGATTGATTGCGAATGAGAGAGAGGGAGAGGGAGAGAGTATTAATTGAAATTTTTGATTCACAATCAATGAAGAAATTTGACGTAACAACGGAAAATTTTAATTCACAATTAATGGAGGAAATTCACAATCAAGAGAGTATCAATGGGAAAATTTTAAAACACAACACCATTTTGATTCAGTAGATAGCAAGAGTGGAAGAGAAAAACTGCGTTTCCTGATGCTCTCACAACCCAGAACTAACTCAAATATATATATAACGGACATGATCCCACATCGAACAAAAGAAAGTCTTTCAGAATATATATAAGAGAAGTGCACACAAACTCATACAAGAAGCTTCTTACTGCATCGTTGCATGGATCTGACAAAATGCAGAAATGATGCCGTTTGCCTTGAAGTGACAAAACGGCACAATTCCATGACAAAATGGTGCGGCACATGCCGTTTTCTCACTATTGTAGCCAACTACAGAAACCATGAAAAGTAAAAGGCCATGCTCCTTTTGATACACTGCTAATTGTTCAAACTAGGCTGGGAGTTCAGGACACATTCCCATTTCTTTCCTAATCTAAGGTCCTCGGATGCCTATATAAGCTCTTGGCTTAACATGTTGCTTTTTATAAAAACAGGCCTTCTGCAGAGTTCTAAGATGATGAAGAGAAGCAGACCATAAATAGAAATGTTAAATATGAAAGTTTGTACAATATTGAGTTTCGGCCCAGCCTCCACCCCCTTTTCCTAAAAAAGAAAAGAAAAAAGAGAGACTGAGCAAGGGAAAAAAAGCCTAACAGGGAGAAACCAACAGTTTTTATCACAAAGTCCTCGGAGAACCATACAGGCTTTTGGCTTAACATGTTGCTCTTTACAAAAACAGGCATCCTGTAGAGTTCTAAGATGAAGGGAAGCGGGCCATAAATAGAAAATTTCAATATGAAGTTTTGTACAAAATTGAGTTTCAGATCTGCCCTTGCCCTGCCCTCCCCTCCCCCCCCCCCAAAAAAAAAATTTCTTTTCCTGAAAAAGAAAAAAAAAATGAGGGATTGAGGCAGGGGAAGAAAAAGCCTCAGAGGGAGAAACCAACAATTTTTATCATACAAGATACAGTAGTGATATAGAGCTCATTAAAGCGAAAGCAACATACCATTGTCCAACCCTACCCTGCCTTCTTCTGTTACTTGCTGGTAGTATACTTTCTGCCAGGCCGACATATCACATTTAAGTATGACCTGTGTCTTGGCAGGAAGGAATTTCTCCACTTCATCTTTTTTCCTCCTCAATATGAATGGCCTTATAACCTAAGAACCAAGAAATTTGTTAAAAAGAGAAGTTGAAGAGAAACCAAGAACAATTGACAAACTGATAAATCACTAACATGATGCAAACGACGAATGATTAATAGCTCTTCTTCGTCTGTAAGAGAAACATCACAACGGTCCACAAAGGGTGCACTGAACCATTGCTCAAAATTCTCAACTGAATTGAATATTGTCGGGAGGAGGAAATTAAGCAGGGACCACAACTCCTGTAGATTGTTCTGTATTGGTGTACCGGTTAGAAGAAGCCTACGCCTAATTCGATAGCTGCATGCAAGAA
Organism: Dillenia suffruticosa; assembly: GCA_033439265.1. Classification (NCBI taxonomy): domain Eukaryota; kingdom Viridiplantae; phylum Streptophyta; class Magnoliopsida; order Dilleniales; family Dilleniaceae; genus Dillenia; species Dillenia suffruticosa. Next base: position 19,180,942 of record JAVTVX010000001.1, read on the forward strand.
GATATCCCATTAGAGATGTCTGCCAACATCCTTATAAAAGAACTGTATCCAAACAGTCTTAGAGAAAACCAAGATCATTTAAAAAAGATGATGATGCCAGAAGCAGATGTCACCAGAATGATCCTAAATCTCACAACACATACCAACTAAAAACATATTTCAGAGATCTATGCCATCTTCCCATATGTGTGTGTGTGTGTGTGCATTTTATGGTGCAGTACACTTGTGATGCAGTATCTACACTAGCAGCTGCACAAGAAATTGGACTCCTTGATGAATTTTGTTGGACCCATATAACTATGATGGACTAAAATTGCAGTGACAAGCTGCAGCCAGAGAACGAGAAATTCTGTAAGCGCATCCACTTGAGATGTCAATCACTCTTCACTGCAAAATAAGGTTTCACGAACAAAACCTTTTTGCAGCTTTTACTAACCTTTCATTTTGTTGGAACACAATTTGTCACAAACAGATTGGTATCTACTACCATGTTCTATAGCTTCTAGCTTCCAGACTTGGCAACTTAGTTATTTACAAGATTCAAACAGTCTCGGGACTGGTTAAGCAGTATCATGGCCCTAGGAGAAGCAAACTAGACATTATGAATATCAAGTAGCAATGAGGCTAAAATGGTTTCTCAAAAGGCTAAATAATATTTGTTCAATTGTTGAAGCTTGGTGGCCTCAGCATCAAATTAATAGAAACTACCATGCATCTCTCACTAATTTGACCAAGACATAAATTTCAGAGTCCTGATGCTTAGACAACTAGAACAACTTGATAAAAGATTGAAGAATATATATTGGCAAAGTGAGAAGACCCAAATACAGTAATACATCTCGAACTATTGGAAAGTTATAGACAGAAACTTCATCATATACCAATAGTACAACACCAAAGTTAAGAGTCCCTATAGTGCAGAATACATACCCTGTGACAAGAGTCCGTGCAAGAGCAGACTCATGATTTTTCAACCGGTGTCCCTCATCAACGATCATGTAGTGCCAATGAATTTTTTTCAGAAATGCTTTATCTCTCATGATAAGATCATAATGGGTGATTAACACATTGAATCTTCCCTCCCCTGATAACTCCTCTCTCATAGCCTTCCTCTCATCAGCATGCCCATCATATAGAACAGCAATAATACTGTACAAAATAAACTCTTAGGTCCAGGAAATTTGAATTGTGCATTACATTTGCGTGAATGCACCACATTCTTATGCATTGCATCGACACACATATGCACTCCCGCTATCGCGCACATAGGGAGAAATGTAGAGAGAGGGAGAAAGAAGGCATGGATTGTGAACTCTTAGGTCCGGGAAAATTGAATTGTGCATAAAATTTGCATGAATGCACCACATTCTTACGCATTGCATCAACACAAATATGCACTCCCTCTATCGCACACATAGGGAGAAAGGTTGAGAGAGGGAGAGAGAAGGCATGGATTGTCAAGTATATAGCATACCTGGGAGCCCATGTTGAAAACTCATTAATCCAATTGGGTAATACAGCCTTTGGAGCCACAATTAAGTGAGGCCCTGTGACACCCTTATTCTCCATGAGATATGCAATCAATGATATAGTTTGAATTGTCTTCCCCAAACCCATCTCATCCGCTAGAATTCCATTTAGATTGTTATTAAACAAAGAGAGCATCCACTGAAGTCCTTCTAACTGGTATGGTCTTAATTCCCCGCCTTGAAGCATGGAAGGTTGCTCGGTTACCTACAAACATTTGGTTAGATTCTATTTTTTTCTGTCTGGCCCAAAAGATAGACATGATGTAGACATGCAGCATCAATCATGAAAAATAATGGTAATTAATAACCAAAAAGTTCAAACATGAAAACCACCAAGTAATTTTACTACATGCAGTACAGAGACAGTTGATGTACCATTTACGGTGTCATCCAAGACATGCCAATTTGTACTTAAGTAGGTAAATTAAACTTTCCAACCTTGCTCACTTTATAGGAAGGGAAAATATGGGAAGGAATTCAATTTATATCTTCGCGACAGGGTCTAGTATCAAACTTGCCACCCATAAGATACCAAATTTATGATATTGACCGAAAATCAACTACCTAATAGGGAGGCAAGGACCCATGAGAACTTGAGATGAACAAAATTTTCCAATCATTCTGACATCGAATCAGATAGGCTGGAGTGACATGAGGACACATTGGCTCCTGTACACTTAGAGCTAAAAATAAACAGCAGATAAACATCAAGCCTAATTAGCCAATTTATTACTGTGCCCAAGCAAAGGATGAAATCTAAAAAGACAGATAAAAATGAACCATTGGATTGAGAATAAAGTTTTAAGGTTCACCATTTTACCTTTTCTTGGATTGAATGAATAGCAGAATTATACTGCCTCTGTCCATCAAGTAAATCACCACCCTTGCCATGACGGTCCGAGTCTACATCAACTATGTCTATATCTTCTTCAGGAATTAACTCTCCAGATGTTTCACATTTCGAAGCAGACAATTCAGGCAACTCAGCTTCTGACTCTTTCAAGGTTTCAGCAGCATCTGCATGTTCACCGTCCTTTTGACGTTGCACAGCAGCCCCAAGAGAAACAAGAAGATCATTGGTTTTTCCAAGAAGCATTTTCAGCCGTTCATTCTTGCTCTCCTCAACCATTCTCATATATGCTTCTTGATCATCGGTTTTCAGTGCCTGGAACCTAAGTTTCTCCGCCCGTGTAGCCCGCTGCCTTTGTCTTCCATGCCATGCCTGTCAGAACAAGAGCACATTTCCAGTGTAAGCCATAATAGTGCATTCCACTCATCATACTAAATATGAAAATTGATCAGTCAAACTGATATAAGTAAACCAATATTCATCTTCACAATAGACAGATTGTCTGAGGCCCCATGTAGGTACAGCTGCAGAAATTGATGGACTTTCAGTATTCCATTATAAAGTTGTTACACGAAGGTCACAAGTCAAGCTTTGTCACCATCCATTTGTAAAAGGGACAAAAAGAACAATCTAAGTGACTTCTGACAGAGACGAGCATACCATGGCTATGGCAGAAGCACAGTTAGAAGTAAGAAATGTTGTTCCCAAAATGTCAATATCAGGAGTAAGAAAAGAGCTTCATGAGACACATGAAGATGACAAAGAAAAACATTGTTCATGAACCAGAAGGAAAATTTAAAAACTGTATAAATAAATGACTCATGAAAAGTAATTGCCCCAGCTTTGTACAGTGCAAGCCGAAAATGCTGTATTAATAATTAGTCTATCTCGCAAAAGTCACAGAATATCTCAAGTCTTCTAGATTCATGTTAACTTCATAGTTTTTTTCCTGATTTTGAATCCTAACTTAACTAGCCTGGCAAGAATGCTAAGTTTAATTTTAAAGGGGAAAATAAAAGGCAAACCAGGATGCCATCATTTCGCTGCTTCCGGCGTTTCAATGCAGCTTGTACTTGCAATTGGATTTCACGGGCAGCATTAAGTATTTCAGCAAAGAATTTTCTTTTCCTCGTTTCCACACGATTTCTTTCCTCCTCTTCTAACCTAGATAGCCTCTGCAAGAAAGGAAAATGCATCAGCAATGCAATGTATAGAGCACCGCAAGTTTCTGACATGCCAAAACTGAAATGCAAACAAAAATCATTGATGAGAAATAGGGATGAACTGCATGCAGACTAGGATATAGAGAAAGGATGAACTAAGCTACAAACATTTTATGTGAAATGAGCAAAGAAACATCTGACTAAAGAGGCCACAGGGTGAAAACCTAGAGAACTGCAATTATAAAAGAATCACACCTTATGCCATCCAGGGTCACATCAATAAAACAATGAATGCATCACCCTTAAAATCTGATGTCCAAAAAAAAAAAAAAAGAAAGGTTTAAAAGAAAAACAGCCATGCATGTGCAACCAAATGACCTCAGCATCCCGCTTCTTCCTCATCTGGTCATCAGCTTCTACAGCAAAAGGATCTCCGACACCGTATAAAGGACGACGCAATCGCATCAAGCCCCAGTCAAACAACTGCTTATCAGGGTATGCACAATTAACACGGAGCCAGTATTCTGCACTCACATCAGACCGGACCTTGCACTGCAAATCTGCAAGCTGGCAGAAAACAAAAAAGGACAAAACCACATGTCACCAATAGACAAAAGCATGTATTCATGGAAAGAAAGAAGGGACAATTTAACAACGGCTATAGCCATGTCATGTTACCTTTAGCCCATACAATTCAAGCAAGCACTTTGTCTGCAGTTCCTCAACTCTGCTCGAAGGCAATTCTGTTTCAACATTAGTTGATGAGTAGACATCGCCAAAAAACAATTAGAGATCCTCAACTCTATATGAGCTGAAGGCAATGATTCATGAATTTAAATTTTAAACAAAATATATTGATACCAAAATTAATTTTATGTAAAGAAAAAAGAATTTTTATTGTTGAAAAGTTAAACTACCATATGGATAAAGACGCCAATTCGCAGGAGGCATAGAAATAACATTGGGCAAAGGATGCATCAGCAAAATATACATTGAGAAAGCACATTAATTTCAACAGACATTGACCAGGAATAATAACCAGCTACTCATGATCTAGAGTAAGACAGAAAGATGAACATGGATATTTGATAGCTGAAAAGGGATTGCTGTAAAATTGATGATAGCATTTGCCAGAATGGATGGGCAACAGTTAATAAAGAAACCCACAGTGAACAATGGATCCGAAGATGAGATGAGTATGTGGCTACTGGTTAGTTGACCATGATTAAATTAATTGATATTAACAAACAAACACAAACAGCTACATCTCCATTTTTACTAAATTGGTTTCCAATCAATAAGATGTAATGCATCATCAATGGCATGCATAGACTCTGGTTCTAAACTAAGTGAATTACAACTAAGATGAATCCATGATACCTGCAAATGTCACAAAAGTATTCAAAATACCAATACCTCAAGTAAAAACCAAGAATCAGCTTGACAAGGCTTTATGTCATTAGCTTACAGGCAAAGAAAGGTGAAAAGAATTAATGATAACCAGCAGTATCCCCATTTTCGCACAGTAATTTCTTGCTAATAGTTGTACTGACCACTAGGAGGAACCAAGTCCAAATTTGTATCAGTCCCCCAGCATCAGACTACAAAAACAAGCCACTACAAACAAATCCCAAGACTAGCTAAATCCTCACTAGAATTATTTATACTGAAACACCAACATGACAGTGATGCAGCGAATCTATACTGACGTAACTAATGTACTTGGAAATTAATCAAATCAAGCCAGCGAACTGAACAAAGAAATTCTCATATTTAGAGAAAAAAATGTATAAAAAATAGGATGAATCTCATTGCATAAGATCAAAACCTTCAAGGTCAGTTAGACGATGCTGAATATGGCTCCGAAGGCGTCTGTCCTGCAGTTCTGTTAATCCTGCACCAGTTGAGCAATTTGGTCTTTGCGTCACCAGTGCACTCTCAAGCTCTAACAGTAATTCATCTCCATCAGAATTTTCAAGCCCATCCTGCATCATAAATGCATAAATATCAACACTAAAAACATAGAAGATAAATAAAAAAGCAAGAAATCACCAGATGAAAAAATTATTTTAAACTGCACAATTTTACCACAAGTAACACTTCAACCAGATCAAGAAATGAAATTAATTACATGAACAAGCTTCAAAACCATGAAGCTGCAAGCTGCAGTGTTAAAAATAATCAAACTAGCCAAGAAAGTGATCAGGATACAACTAGATTCTGATTCCGAAAGAAGAACATCGATCCATAAATTGGAAAATTGACTCAAAGAGAAAGCAGCTGCTCTTCCTTGTCCATGCAGCTTACATGTAATAAACATAAAGAAAATCCTCAAATTCCAAGAGTTATGCCATAGAATCCCACTTCAACATTCTGACGAGCTGTAAAACCCCAAATCAAGTAAATGCACGCCAACCACCACCACCCACACAGAAACACTAGTTAGAGCAGACTTCACATGGCACATCAACTTCAAAAGCAACATAATGCCAAACAACCACTCAAAAGAATACCCCATTAAGAATATAGCAAAGATACTAACCTTAAACTCATGCTAAAAACTTTGTTGTATAACAATTGAAATCAAAAACCACCCAACACACACTATGGACAGTACAATTATAATACAACAATGACAAAACTCACAAAAACCATTAAGTGATAATCAACCAAGAAACCAAATTACCCAAATTCAAGAAAAGGGTTGAAGCAAAACCTTCTTGGAATGACAACTGAAACCAAAAGACCACACAAAACACACTACGAAGATAATAGAAATACAACAAACAAAGACAAAACTCCCTTAAGCCAAGCCGTCAACAAATAAGAAACCAAATTGCCCAACTTCAAGAAAAGGGGCAAAACAAAACCCTCTTGACCACCCAAAACTCAAAATGAGCAAATAGAAACATCGCCAAGACATTGATTCATCAACACCCGAAAACCATTTAAGAAACAAAATTCCCCAAATACAAGAAAAAAGTTGAAGAAAACTCTCTCTGTGGCAATTGAAACCCTAGAACCACCCAAAAGAACCCCAAACAAGGATAAAACTCAAAAATCCCATTAACCCATTGTATAAAATCAGGAGAAATACCTCCGCAATTAACCAAATTCAACGAGAGAGTCTCCAAAAAAAAAAAATCCTTGGAATGAGAATTGAAACCCAAAACCAACCCAAAACAAAGAGAAAAATCCAAACCCAGCATTAAAAAACACACTAAAACCGAAAAAACAGCAAAATCTCTCAAATTAAAGAAAAGGGTTCTCGCCAAACCTTTTCAGAAGAACACCCAACACCTTCCTCGTCAGATCCGACGTCTCCATCGTCGATTTGGTCATTGAAATTGACATTATAGATGGAAGAAACAGAGTCGAAAATGTGACGAGGCAAAGGGAGATTACGAGTGAGAAGGTTAAGGGCACAGATCAAGGTTTTGGTCTTCTCCAGGTGGTCTAGAGAAGTTGGTGGTGGATTGTTCCCCACACGAGTGACCATGGCGCGAAGAGAGAGGTTTAACGGCTAAATTGAATAAAAAGAAAATGTTAGAGAGAGAGAGAGTGAGTGAGATGTTTAAAACTCCTATGTTTATAGCACAAAAGCCTATGTCTCTCTCTCTCTCTTCCCCCGCCCTTTTTCTCTCTCTATAATTTTTGAAACTTCTATGGGTTTGGCTATGCCAAAACAAAACCCTGACTCCTTTCTCTTCGTTCGGTATTTGGTTTCGCTCGCTCTCCCTTCCTCCCTCTCCCCCCCCCCCCCCCACTCCTCGGTTTTAAGGGGAGAATGCAAGTGAAAGTACGGGCCTTTGTATATTTCGTAATGACGATGTATGCCCTTTGTTCTTTCAAATGACTGAAATACCCTTGCCATGACTTTCCATTGTTTTTCCTCACTTCTATATTGAAAATTACTTTTTTTTTCTTAATACTCTCATTTTAAATTATTTTCACTGGTCACATTTTCATTTCTTTTTGCAAAATTAACTTGAAAAGATAAATATATGGACAAGGGTATTGGCTTATCATGAAAGCAAAAAAAAAAAAAAAAAATTGATATTTAAGGCAGGCTGTGAGTAAAAAAAGTAAGTTCTATAAAATGAATAACGTTTTAAAATTTTTAATAATATTTTTTAAATTTTAAAGAAGAGGTTGAGATACCTCTCTAACGGATACTCAAGGGTTTAGGGTGGGAATAAGGAGAGGGGAGAAAAAGTTGTAAAATTTTGAAAACGGAGAACGTATTAAAATTATGAATGATATTTTTTTATGTTTTAATAAGAATTATTGACATACCGTTAATGAATATACATATTAATTTTTTTTTTGGTTAAATTAAAAAGTTGTCAATAGTATTCTCATTATCTTGAAAAACCCTTTGGTTCGATTTACCAGAAATTTGCAGACCTTGTGGAGTACCATGAGAGGTATGTCATAATCAAGCAAGAATTCAACATAAGCAGGTGAGGACACGTGCCAAATTTGCTAAACCCAGCCACTAAATTAGTGGATTCTTGCAAGTTCATTTGATAATAGAAAACATCTCTAGCATAATTCTATTTCTGCCTATCAATAACCCGAACAAGGGAATTGGAAGTGAGGAAACAAAAAATTCAAACAATTAAAAAAAAAAATCAGATTAAAGATTGCAACCACAATCCAAGAACATCTTTCTTCTCAACCGGTAACCACCTTCACGGTCCACAAAATCAGAGAGAAAGGATTATCATTTTATTTGGCCATGCGCACCTTTGGACTGGGTTTTCTCTTCAGGTTTTTGCAAGGCTCGGGCTATAGGTTCTTGGAAATACTGAAGGGAAATAAGTATTGCTTCCTGAAACAGAAATTGCAAGCTCAGAGACAAGTCAAAAAAACAGTAAGCAAATTCCTGCATGTGCTAAACAGTGCAGAAAGACTAGCAAAAGATAACCTCGGTTCTAATTGTTCGGCTGCCTTGATGAGGACATGTATTCAAGTAAGAATCAAAAACCTCTCGCGCATCTTTCCCCTACACATTGAAAAGAACAAGATGACCAATCAGTATAATCTTGAACTCACATCATGTCTGCTTCACTGAGGCCCCGCCACACACATGGGAACAGGTGGATTTTGGGGGGAGGAGCATGGAGGAAATGCAGTCACGCATGCAAACAACACACTCAAGAAAGGGGGCTCAGCTTGTAAATGGTAGTGCTTAAGCAAATGTTAGCACTTTGGTAGTCTATGATAGTCAAGTTTCCAAGTAATACTTTTCATCAATAAAATACACCAATCAAAATCAAGCATGCATCAGTACATCCTTCCCCATGCAACTAAAAAACAGTATCGTCTCATGGTTTATGTTCTTGATACATGGAAGAAGAGAGTGTAACTTAAAAGCAATTTTTAAAATGTTGTAATCCACCTAAAGTTGGAGCAAATTAGATCTAGAGAAAGTGTACCTTTAAGCTATCATCTTCTTCAATGCTCTCCTCCAAGCCAGCAAGTCCACCAAAAGCAATCAACAGATGCCTAAGAAAATAATGTACATTTACTCAACAAACTACAAGAATTAGAAACCATACAATATTGTTTCCAAACATTTTCAATTTGGTGCACCATGAAGGAAATAAGTTCAGATTAGTGTCATAGGCATCCACTTAATTACTAACACCAGAAGGATGGAAGCCATTGGTTATCAAGCACCTCTCAACCATATGCTGCCCCATGTATTCTCTCTCAACCATCATCAACTCCGCATTGTCCTTCCAAGATTCACAAGTTGATAAACAAAATGATCTAAGGCACACCAAAATTTACAAGCTAGACACAGGGTGTAGTGCATGACAAACAAATATGTGGTAGCTCGCATGGTGATCACTAATTATTCTAATGGTAATACATCCTTTCACTAAATAAGAATGGAAAAAATGTATATGAAAAATGACATAGTACATCTTTTTCCTTTCTTATTTAGTGCCTTAGCATATGGTAACTTTTCAGATGAATGGGATCCCTTTTCAAAGTTCCGAAGACACAACTAAGGTTGTTGAAAATAAAGAATCTACCCAAAAAAATTTCAAGAGTGGAATCATAAATTTGGGTTGAGACTATATAATTTTTTAATTTGGAGCATTCATAGAAACATGGATCTTGCGACTAGAATTGGAATTATAATGACTATGGACATGTCAAATATCAAGTATTTAATAATGATCAATCCATCACTTATGTACATGGGAACAATGACTTATGCCTCGCATTGCAAGGCCTATATCACTAAGTTGCACTAAGGATTCCAACATACAGTAAATTGGCAACCAAATATATACAAGAGAGGAGGTAGGTGGCTCTAAGCAACTAAGAGGGTGTTTAGGATTGCTTATAAGCTGGTCAAACCAACGTATAAGTCAAAATTAAAATTATAACTGTTTGATAACTAAAATTTGTAAAAATGCTTATAAACCCAGAAAGTGGTTATAAGCCAAAAAAACAATAAGCTACTCCCACCAGCTTTTTCATTTTGGTGCTTTAAGCACAGCTAAAATAAGCTACTTTGACCGATAAAAGTACATTTTCACCCTTTTGTATTTAACAAAAATTATAACTATACCATATCTTATGCCCACTATAGTCTTTTTTCTATTTTATATAGTTTATAAGCACTCATTTTACCAAATAGTTAACTACTTTTAAGTAACATTTATCTAAACAGGTAACAACTTCTTAAAAAAAAAAAAAAAAAAAGGTTAAAATGGTCTTATAAGCTAAAAAGCTGCTTATAAGCACTAAGTGCTTATAAGCAGCATTTTTTAAGTAATTCCAAACGACCTCTAAATAGTACAATGCATATAAATAGTTTTAGCACTAAATGTCTCAAACTTACTTGAATGTAGGTATCATAAGTTGTGATGAATTTACAACTCTACCATGTTCCGAAGTGCCAATTGAATGATCGTATCCACCCTGCACAAGAGAGGTCAGCAGCTTTATAATTGGCCCTTCAATTTATATTTACTAGAAAATGATATATTCATTTATGAGACAATTACTTGTACCAACTCATTAACACCTTATATGGGCAGCCCTTTATTACAGAACTGATATTTGGAGCATACCGCACTCTGTAACCCCAATACGTTCCAAGCTCTTCTCTAGGTTTGGAGGATGACACAACCTGATGCTTTATACCTAGAGAACATTTCAAATCTGAGATTATAAACTGCTCCAGTGGGAAATCCAATAATCCAGCATTCAGATTGTAGCAAAGCATGTGTATTCATTGCAACTCAACAACCTCAAAAGCAATCGTTTTTCAAGTTTATCAGGCATTGACCTTAAATGCAAAATTAAATAATAGATTAAAGGGAAATTTCGCCATAATAAAAGCAGGCAAGCAACTTGTTACCCCTATCCAAGAGGCGGTTGGTCCCCATAGCTACTGTAACTCTTGTATTTGCTTCCATTTCTTGATCAATGACAACAGGCTGCAAAAGCCAAAACTGCATCAGTAAAGAGCCCAGAAACCCCTAAGCTTCGCCAGCGTAAAAATTCTTAGACAGGAAGAAGATTACTAAGGATTCAAAAGACACCATATTGTTAATTAATATTTACATTCCAGACCACGCAAAGAATTTTCAGGCTATAATGAAATAAAAAGAAAAGAAAATAGCAACAGGCCCTCAACAGATGAAGCAAGTAATTTTAAAAACAAAGGTTCACTAAAGAACCATTCTTCTTCCAATTTTCTTACCATCCAGTGGTCCAAAATATGTTAATAAAGACTCATGTAGTTGGCATTGTTAGCTCCGAATTACCTTCCATTATCCCTTGACCTACCATGAAAACTGCAACTCATACAATAACGACAAATTGAGTCTTAATCCCAAATTTTGCGGTCGGTCATTTAAAAGATCAATATAAGATAGATGGAAAAATAAATAAATACAACAACAACAACCCGAACCAAAATCCCAAATTTTGGAGTCGGCTGTTTGAGAGACAAATATAGGAGAGAGAAAATAAAAAAAAAAACCATAAAATTAAAGTTTGAAAGCAAAAATAGAGAAGACAACATTAAAAAATAAAATAAAAATAAAGAAAAAAAGTGAAATAAAAATAAATTATCCATAGAAGCTGAAAATAATAATAGAGATGATTTCATCACTTTGAATTCTCCTATACCACTCATTCCTATTTAAAGTTATCTCCTAAAATAAACAAAAAAATATAAATAAACAAATATAAAATTAAAGTTTGAAAATAAAAATAGAGAGTATAACAATAAAAGATAAACAATAAAAATAATGAAAGTATATAAGTAAAAATAAATTATCTGTACAAATTTAAAATAATAACAATAATAATAAATCAATTGATTCAGATTCTCCTACGCCACTCATTATTATCTAAAATCATCTCCTCAACTAAACCCTTGACACTCAAATTTTGACGGATAAATTGCATCCAGTTTTTCAACGATCTATTCTGACGTTTCACTAAATCTCTTACATTTAAAATACATTTACGAAAAAGTGCAACTCATACGAGATTAATTCACATGGTCAAAGCTTACGGTGGTAAAATGATTTTAAGGAATATAATTAAAAGTTCTATACCCTTTTCCATATGAACAAAAAATAATTTACTAGATGGCATGAAGATAGTGAACTTGCAAAAGGGCAACAAAGAAAGAAAATCCACAAAATCTATGACATCTATACATTAAAAATCAAAGGACTTAGAAAACCAAAAATATAGATTTCCCAAAAATCTACCCGCAAAAATGAAGGGGGCACTTAATGTTGATTTAGCAAACTACTGAGCAAGTATCACTCTGGGAACTAGACCTGCTCATTGGGTGGGCCAGCCCAATATTCAGGCAGCTTAGCCCAGACAAAATGCATCTGGGTTGGGCCAGGTCAAACAAGATTACTTACTGGGCTGGGCCAGCCTGAAAGGATGAAGTCCAAATGCCAAGCCCGGCCTGGACCAATCCAAATGATTAAAAAGAAAAATAAAAAAAAGGGTCTAGGCCTGACCTGCCCAATGCTAATGTATACTGGGAACACCAGTTTTTACTGCAAACTGCATAAAAATCCAGTGAATTTCACCATTAGCAGAACTTTAGAAAGAACTCCTGACGACTCCAGTAGAAACTCCACCAGCTTTCAAGATGTTAAGTGTAGGGAGGAAGACAACAAATAATTTTAGCTTTCCTTATCTACTCATACATCCATCTCAGATGATCTACAGCTAAAAGATATCCCATGAGTGGCTTGCCGAGCAAAGCGCTAGCTGGTCTAAAATGGGACAAGCCAAACATGCACATGTAATGAGTTTCTACAGGCTTTTGTTGAAGACAAAACAATTGTTCTGTGTCACCATGACATCAAAGGCTGGTTATGGCAACACAGTAAATAGTTGTTCTTGGCCGTTTTGAAGCAAATACCAGACAAGCATTCTCAAACTATTTGACTTTAACTCCAGTCACTCCACATGTCATGCAAGGACAACAGGTCAAGACTCCCACACTCATTGGGATGACATTTTGCGTTGTGATGCATCTAATCATGTTCTCCATAATCATGTCATGCCATCAACAAGTTGTTTCGGTGCAACCCACTTAATCTGTTTATAGGAACTGGTCAAGACTACTATAAACAATTATGTTAAATAAATAATGACATGTCAAATATGAGATGGCAAACGGGTAATTGGAAGCTACATTCCATAAAGTAAAAAATATCATAACTATTCATCAGTAAGAAGCACTTGGAACAGCTTTAGGCCAAGCAACAAACCTTGCAGAGCCCAACATCAACAAGCGTTCCACTGGAATCTGGATCTCGTTCTTTGAGGGTGACCCCTAGAAGGTAGCACAATGTGAAAATACATGTCAACCTATTATGAAGCCAAAATAAAATGTGGAATGACCAAAAGAAATACCTGGGATGAACTTAACATTTTAACTTCACATAATGGATACAGATGTTATCAAATAAGGCAACATCTAGTTCTTTTCTTGGACAACAAAAACTCAAAGATTAAATAGAGAAGTTATTCTGTTTTCCCACACTTGATTTGCTAAATCAGAAGGTGCATGAAGGGTATGCCAAGTAATACAGAGATTTCTTAGAGAAGCGTATCAAATGGAAAAATAGAAAACACCCACCTTCACGATATGGAGCCCATTCATGTTTACGCAAATGGTGGGGTGCATCAAGTGGTGGCAACATGCCCTGCAAAAAAGAGAGGAAAACATTAAAAAGAAAAAAAAAATCAATTTAGTCTATATGAAAAGTCAAACACAAGAAGTTCATTCAGCAACGGCTTCAGAACCATCAAATTTAATGGGCTTTGTACCACAAATCTTAGATTGTTGTGCTTAGGAAATAGACTCTTCCTCAAATACTGTGGAGTCTCGAGGTATCGTAGGATCCTTAAGAGAAATGCTGCACCACTTTCATTATCATCAGAACTGTCTACACTTATTGCACTAGATTCATCCACCAGTGAGCTTTTATTGTCAAACACTACCACCTGCAAATTGGTACGTAATCAAATTAAAATTGGCTTCTAAAATGTACTTAATTGCTCATTTTTTGTGCTACCCATCAGCAAATTAAGTTCACTTACCTAAAATTCTTCTAACTGAATTCAAAACCCAAGGAGACTAGACAACCTAAGATTATACAGTGTCATAAACTAGACTCATCCCCTGGGTAACATTGTTGTCAAACAATACCACTTGCGCATTGGTAATTGCTCCTTTTTTTTTCATGCTACATGTCAGCAAATTTATTCACTTTCCTCTAATTCTGCTAATTGCATTCAAAAGACAGAGGCTAGACAACCTAGGATTCAACTATATGTCCAAATACAAATTTATTTAGGATTAATTGGCCTGTTGTAATCTTGATGTGGAACGAAATTTAGGACTGAAATGAATTCAGTTGTCCCAGATAGATGGGACGGTAGCATAACAAAAAGTCTAAGACTAAGACCTAATCGGTGTGAAATGTCATGAAAAGCTCAAAATTTATCAAAATATTAACTAAGTCAAATTTATCAAAATATTGACTAAGTAAAAGACTGTGAGAGTGAAGAACCTCATCAATTCGGAAAATGGTTGCGGCACGAGCAATCTGACCAGCCAACTGTGAAAAACATATGAATTAGGGAAAAAAAAAATGACTGAAAAGATAGAGAGAGAGAGAGAGAGAGAGAGAGAGAAAGAATACGCGAGTAGCGAGTTCGCGAGACTGAGCGTTGTCAATGATGGAACCAGCGACGGCGATGCTGACGGTGGGAATGACTGGCTTGTCATTTTCTTGGATATTCTCACTCAACTTCATCTTCTTCTTCTCCTTCTTCTGTTTCTTTTTCTTCTCGCCGTCGCCATTTTCGAGCTCGACTTGGTTTTCTTCTTCGTTGCTCTCTGCAACATTTTCTTCTGCTTCTTCGGCTGAAGGGGCTCTCCTCTTGCCCTTTTTCCCCATTCCTCCTCCCTTCTGCAACTCTCCTTCGCACCCCTCCTTTAACCTCCACACTAACCAAACCTTAATAATAATAATAATTATTAGTATTATTATGGTTATTATTATTATTATTATTATTATCCATGTCTATACCATGTTCCCAAAAATAATATAATTTGGACCCACGCCGGAGGGGTAATTCCGTAAAAATCGCACGAATATCCGCAATGAGTCAAAATCTATTTGTAATAATAATTAATAAATCAAATATTTTATGAAATATTAATATTTCCACATATAGTTAAATACTTGGTAGCAATATTTCAATTTTCACTTGTCCCTATAGTAATACATGAAAGAGACAACTATATATTTTTTTTAAATTTAATCTTATTTATCATAATACCTTTATTAGACATTGGGTAAACATGTATCAAATTATTAAGATTTAAGTACAATTATATTAATAAAGGTCAGCCAAAGGGCAATAAACTCCCTTACAATAATACTTAAAAAGGATAATGACATTATCGTCTGTCAACGTTTTATACTAAGAAAAAATAAAAAAATAATAAAAAAATCTTTACTACCGTGGAAAAAATTGTGTTACAAATGTTATACAGCCAACAGTTTTTTTTTTTTTTTTTTTTGAGGCTTGGAAACAGGGAGAGGGCATAGACAATAAGCAGCAAAACGGTGGCTGACCAACACCATTAGAGAGAGAATACCAAACTCAAACTTTGTACATTAAATGCAGTCGCCTTATGAAAAATACAATATTCTTATTTTAAGGACTTGGTGTTTTTTTTAGGTGATGCCGCTGGCTGCAGCAGCGGCTACGCCTCAACCAAATCTGTCTTCCAAATTTATATAAATAAAAGTACAAATTAAAAGGAGAGACGGTAGACAAGGGACTACACAAAAACTAATTAAGGAAACTTACCTGGAGGAAAATTGACAAAAGTGATGCATGTCACCCAAACGGGTTCATTTTCCATATGATCCACACCATTTTAAAAGTTCATCTACAACATTAAAAACTAGAACAGGAAAAAGGGGTGTGGAGAGAGAAAGCGGCACACAGCATAGTTGCCTGCATTTCTGGACCAGTGAAAAACTTCACCGGATGAAGAGAATATTAAACCTCATTCAATGCCATTCACTCATTTCCCTTGCCTCCTCCTATACACTGCAAAAAGCTGGACGTTCTTTCTACCAATCAAGGCTATCATCCTCTTATCTCCTGTTTCCATATTTACAATAAATGGTCCAAGATACACAAGAAGCATCAACACGTGATGAATCAAACAAAGTATAAACTCTTTAACCTCATCCGGTGCAGAAAGGGATGGATTTTTCTGGACGGCTTTTTTTTTGCCAGGGGGGTGATGCCAGAGATGACTCTTGAAAAATGAAAAAAATATATATATTAAAGTTCTTGTGCAAAATATGTCCATTTTAGCAATCATGTTTACATGAAGAAGCTCTGCTGTCAATGTCAAAGTCTAAGAAAATTATCGAAGTATTATCTTTTGTACGTAGTGTCCTAGCCTCACTTAACAAATAATTAGCAATCTTCTCTGCCGGATTCTCTTTATCTGTGGCATATCTTTCTCTTGCCTGTACAGTTCAAGATTTGAACAAAGATCAGAATGTCCTGTATATAAGTTATTGAACAAATCATTGAAAAGAAAAAAATGATGTGATTGGGATTACACCTGAAGGACGAGCTGCATGGCTTTTTTGACACTAATAACATCCCAAAAGCCATCACTGAATTTCACCACATAGTCAAAACCAATGGAAACAGTTATGAATCTAGAGATTAATTAACAAATAAAGAGGAAACCACAAGAAGGTGAACAGGACCCAGAAGTACTGCCAAAATTTTCAAAAGCTATCTATCAACTTAAAATAGAAAGTAAATTGAGATAATCACCTAGCCAACAGTGCAAAGGACTTGCTTGCTTTATGTATTTGCACCACATTACTTATGTAAGGCTCCGCACTGAAGCGGGAATCTTGCTGCTTTAAAAATTTATCTCCAAGCATCCGAGCAAGATTTAAGCCTGAAAAGGAAGATATGTAGTGACCTCATTATCAATATATTTTCCAACTCAAAGAAGCAATGTGAATCATTAGCAATTACCACATAGACGCGTTTCCCCGTCTTTCAGTGGCTCTCCTATTTCTTTGATGCGGAGCCTTTCAGAATAACTGCTTACTCTGTGGTCTTCAGTCATCTTAATCTGTTTCCCATTAGTACTGCCAGTGCAATAAATATTTAGTTTAGCTGATTGTGAGTCATACCAAAGTTCACAATTTAATGTTGCAGAAGTTTAGGCCACTTGAGTACTGAGACAACAATGGCAGCTATTGTTATGTAACAGCATTCCCACATATATAACACAGTTAGCTAAAATCTTATCATTATAAACATGGCAGAGTTGATTTTGTTGAACAAAAAATTTATTCTGGTTTCTTTTGCAATGGCAAAGCAAGGAATGTATAACTTTCATTATTATAATGAACAAAAATAATAAAAACCCATATGTGAAATAACATAAATAACGAATGTCAATACTTGGTCACAATCAGAAATATATCAACTAAGAACTATTAATGATGGCACAAAACATGAACCAAAAATCATATCTACTAGTAAAATGCCACCAATCTTTACTCCAACAGCCAAGAACCCAAAAGAACCACTTCATGTTCAGCAATTACAGAAATACTCCAATGCACAATATTCTTAAAAAGCACTTGCAGAAATGATACTCCAAATAATTTTGAGAAAGTAAAACTGAGATAAAAAAAGAAAAAAAAATATAATAGAATTTTGTTAAAGATCAAAGGACAGAGAGGCGTGCAAGAACAAGTTTCAGTTTCTTGGAGGCATCAGATCATTTTAACATGAACTCAAGTTTCCTAAATCCGGTTTAGATTAATAAAACCCAAATCTAATCATCTGAGAAACTCCAATGATTTGCTCTTACCAGATTATGGGTTTTTTTGGGGCGGCCGCGGGGGGGGGGGGGTGGGGTGGTGTGCCTTTATCCTACTTCAAGTGATACAAATTCTGATACCATCACTGATTAAGCTTTTAAGACAGAAAAATAATGGAAGCACGTACTTCACAATGCAAGCTGAGTCTCCAACATTTGCACATTGCACGAAGAAATTTTCATCACCATCAACCCAAACCAGAAGCACTGTAGCTGTACAACCCTGAAAAAATTGATCATAAGGAAATGGCAATCAACCACTTAAATGCTAACAAAATAAAAGCCGAGCAGAAAAACTCTGTTGCAGAAAATTCATATCAAGAGGAAAAGGGGTAATGCCAATTCCAGCAGAGGAACTATATCTTGTTGTCCAATTAAGTACGTGAACCATTTTTAGTTCTATCAAGTTCATAGGACTTCTGTCACAGAGAAGCTGTAGCAGTACCAGTAATATTAATGCATTCAGGTGCAGACCCTACTGAACAAAAAAAAAAAAAAAAGGAGAAAAAAAAAAAGAACAAACCAAGCCAAACTGGCACAAATGAGTAAATAGAGAGAGAACAAGAAATACAAATTACCTTGGGGTGGACAAAAATACCTAAAATATGAACAAACCAAGCCAAACTGGCCGACCATCTCTGGCCTTGGAACAAAAGCAACTGGTTTATGGTTTTATGAGGAAAAAACAGAGTAACTTGGCTCAGCTCCTGGTTTTTATCAAAAGACCATGTAGAAAACCAAACTAGAAAGGACACACAAATACACATGTTCTTAAATTATTTTATATCCCACAAACAACTTCATTATCTCATATTTAAAAGTCACATCAAGGTTCTTCTCTCTCTCTCTCTCTCTCTCAATCTTTCCAATGTGCATCTATTTGTTGCCACCTAATCATTGCCGCTTGTCACTGAAGAGTCTGGAATGTGGTATTTTTTGATAGCTTCACAACAATGGAAACTATATCTGAAATTCCTCTTGCTCTCTCTCTTCTCACATTTTTTGGAGATGAAACATTGAACAATCTTGATCATGGTGACTACTTCTTCAGATTTATTGCATATCATCTGCCCTTTTTTTGTTTCCAACATGATTTTTAGTCCTCTAATTTGCCTCTCTCTAGTCGCAATTTTGGTTCAACAAAGACACAATCACTAAACAAGACCACAATCAATAACAGATGAGATCCAATGAATCCATCCAATTTCTTTTTCCTTTTTTCATCAACTAGGTGGTTGATTTGAGCCCAACAAAATAAGTGGAAAATTAACTAAGATTCAAATGGATCCAAAACAAGAATCGATGAAACCGATTCCAATGGTTTTTGCAGCATGACGATGTTGCTCTCTTGCTGAAAATTGAAATCAAGTAAATCGGTTTGGTCAATATTTTGGCCTGAAGATGGGCCAAACTGGTCTATGTTCTCAGTTTCTAGCCTTATGAGACTAACAGTAGGACAAAAGCATATTGTAATATTTTAAAGTCCTATACTCCCACCAGAAACATAGCTACATGAATTCCTCTCTTCCATTTGAGTATTTTAAGGCCACCTCAGCATTTGAGAGAGAGAGAAAGTGAGTGAACAGGAGTCTAAAATAAGATCTAGGCAAGTGAAATTTCAAAGAATACAAAATTAAAAAAGAACAGCTGCAATTACATAATAAATGAACCTCAGGTCCACATATGAAAATTTTCAGCTAGAAAAAGGATGATTCAATCAAGCAATGATCATAAATTTTGACAAGTGAAAAAGAATATGAGGAAGTGATGAGAACCTCGTAGTGATGATTCATGCATGCTTCTGTTTGAGAAAATGCATCCCTAAGAACATCTGAAGCATCGCAATGTGACAAAATACTCTCCCTTTTAAGAGAATCTGACAATATACTGGCAACCTTCTCAGGCAGGATTCTGGAAAATTCATTTAAATGTGGTCAGGATTCTGGAAAATTATGTAGTTAGGCATGGAGAAATAGCCAACAAATATTTCATCTAGGTCACAGTTGCACGAAAATACTAAGTAATGACCATAAATTGAAACTTTAGAATCAGAAAAGAACAAGAAGAAATCACAATGGGTTAAATGCATCATGTGCAAAAATAAAAAATAAAAAATAAAAAATGACAGGAAGGGGGGAGAAAAAAGAAACAAACAGAAAACAAACAGACAATAACAACTCACAAGAAAACTTTAAACAAGACAACCACTAACAATGGGAAACAAAATTGTCATCTAGGGGATAGCTCTAGTGTTAAAATAATGAACAATGAATTAAGCTCTAAACAAGAGGTGGCCACATGTAGCAAGTTAAATTGAAGACGCATACATGCTGGCAGATTGGGCAGCTCCAGCTCCTCCATGACCATCACATATTCCAAACAGTCCAAACTGCACATTTGTAATTGAGTTAAATCAGCTCCTCAAGAAAGTGCAAATCTGTCAGGATCATAATTCAACAACTTACCAACCTGATCAACACCTTGGAGAGGCCATCGGTAATAGCACACATCTTCCATTGTAAGCTTCTTCCCTCCTCGACGTAAAGCCATTGGATCAGATGCCATCCCAACACCAAAGGGTATCTGACTTGCAGTTGGAGATGCGATCTGGACCTGCAGGAGCACAGAGTGCTTTAAATAGGCACGGAATTTCAAGAGAAGAAGAAATAAAAAACATATTATAACCATAATCATTTACATTGAATCATTATAATTGATTTTCCCAACTCCAAAAATTAAGATATCTAAACATCATTTTTTTTCCATGTGCACAGAGAGAGTGAAAGAGGAAAAACAAAGCAACACACTAGAAGTCATGGCAATATCAATCAAATAAAGAAATTGAAAGCAACTGTAATCTATTTCATACAGTCTTCTGCTTCATGTGCACACTTTCAATTTTTGCAGTTTTGTAGGGCTCACCCATACCCACATGCTCAACTCTATAAGATCGAAAACATTTTTCTTTATCAGAGAAAAAAAAAAAGAAATTTATTCACAAAATGAAAAAAGAAAAACAGCATACAAAAAACAAAGAGAACCAATGCAGTGTTCTTCCATGTGTGTAGTAAGAGAATCTAAAAAATCAACATCAACAAAATATTCAAAAACCTCGGCCAAAAGCACAAACACTTTGTAAAATCATCCACAAAAGCCATCAAGAAATTCCCCACTCCGGGACATTCTTCTATTTTTTTCACTTCACATCAACCTAAGCACAGCTAGAGGCAGCATCCTGATCACTCTCCTCTTTGCTGTACGAACCTTTACTCAACTCCAAGCACACATCATCACCCAACATAAGTGCCAATGAGAGAAAATTTCACCCCCCACAGACGAAGCCCATACGCAATGAAGAAGCCAGTAATCCATGGACTCAAGCTTTCTTTTGCGTAATGTAAATCTGTTAACCAAAACAAAAGTCCAAAATTTTGACCCATTACCGACTTTTAACTCCAACATACTCTTGAAAACTTTCTACTCTGTGCTTATCTCATTCCAAACTGCCTACATGAAAGGCCAACACTCATCGGACATCCAACCATTATGAGAAATCCCATAATTAGCTACAATAACCTCTTTCCAAAAAGAGTTCTTATCATCTAGGAATGCTCCACAACTATTTTCCCAGCAATGCCATGTTAAAGTCAACCAAGGATAACAAGCAGACAACTTACTCCTCCTCCAAAGGCTGCTTCACAATTTCACACTTAACCCGACTAAACATCTCTTTGCCATTCCCAATTCCCCATTGCTTCCCCCAAAAATCTTCTTTGGATGCTCTTTAATCTATTTGCCACCAAAACAGAGATAGGAAAAGGGGCATGAGTAAACTCAAAAGTTTGAAAATGTGTTTTTGGTAAGACCAAGCCACCTCCCTCGGAGATGCCCCTTTTGCCACCCTGCCAGTCTTTCTCGAGCTTCTCCACAACCCCATGTCAAATAGCCTTCTTGTATTTTGCTCCATGAGGGAGCCCAAGAAATATCTACAGAAGACTTTCTACTCCACGCCCTAGAATAGATGCCAGCAACCTACTACCAACCTTTTGCGCTCAAGATAGTCTCACTTTTTGAAAACAATCTTAAGGACACATAATGCTACAAGGGTTCTGGGAAAATAATTCTTCGTCTCAACAAAAGCCATATTACCAAAATTACCAAGAAAACTTTAATTGAATCAATTAGTTAAGACAATTTTTGCAGCTTATCCTTATATGAAAAAATTAATTGTGTCATCATAAATTTTGCATAAAATGGTAGGCACATCAACTTACATAAATTTTTGAGGTGGTGCCTAAGGTTATTATGTCCCCATCTGCAAGCTCAACAGGATCACCCCAATGTCTGCCTCCAAAATCAGGATGATGAGCCGCCTTAGAATTTAAAAATGTCCCATTCAGACTACCCATATCCACCAGTTCCCATTTCAGTTTCTGGCAACAAAATAAGAATGTCAATAAGTAATTAAAGAACAATTACAAATGTCAGGTTTGTTAAGGACAAAATAAGAGGGGACTGGCATCAAGTACATTCATATTCCAGTTAATCATTGCATGCTTCCCTGAAACCTCGGAGTCTTTCAGTAACAAATCACTTGGTGAAGCCCTTCCAAGGGTAAGTGGAAGTTTAGAAGCACTGGTTGACTGTATGGAACTACGAAGCCCGCGAGAGGGACCAGAAAAAACCTCCAACGTAAGGGTGCTTCCTGCACTTCTAAGAGAAAGACATGATTAAATGTTTTACACATTCTTTAATAGAAAAACCCGTATGAAACATCAACCTTTGCAGAAATTAAAGGAGAGTATACTTTGATCTGAAATAACCATGGCTGACAAATCTTGGAATGCAGCATTTTGCAAACTAAAATTCAGATTAAAGTTTATTTCTTCCTTTCTAGCATGTACGGGGTCCTCAACTGAATAATTTTTTGTTGGGGGACGCTTGAGTGTTTGGCCCATGAAAGTTTCCTCCAAAGCATCATCGGAAGCAACATCCAGAACACAAATATCACCTGGAATAATGATCAAGGATCTAATTTTAAAGAAGCAGACAACTTACTCCTAAATGAATTCTCTATAAAAGTGCACATTAGCAAAATTGGTAGAAAAAAATAAAAATCATACCTTGTGTATGGGAAGCACCATATAGAGACCTCTGTTTGTGAACAAGTCCATGTGTTCTCGGTGAGGCGAAAAGGCCCTCAGTCTGAGGACAAGAGCCTTCTGCAGAATAAGTTCTAGCCAAATCATTGCTTTGGCTCGAGAATGCAATTGAGTCCTCATTTACAAGAGGCCTTTCTATATCATCAGCTGCCTACAACAGTATAAACTTGGCAAATGAATCATATTACAATAATCTAAAAGGAAGAGCTGGTTTGTGAATCCAGAATTGACCTGAAAAAGAAAGATCGCTAGATATAATGGAAAAGATCAATGAGCCAACCATGGAACTAAACCATCTCCAAATGTTATTTATTGCTCAAAAGAAAAAAGGAAAGATAACACTCCCTTTTCTTCTCTCTTCTCTCTCTCTCTCTCTCTCCTCCTCATTTTCGTCCACTTTAAAAGACAAAAAGAGATTACGAATTTCTTTACTGTAGTTTCCTTTCCAGCCAACTTCTTTCCATCCATTTTCTTTCCCTTCCTATTTTCTCCCAAACAGACCCTTAGAGGAAATTTAGAATATGAAAGACGAGGTTCCAATGACATGTTATTTCAAAACTTGTGAATAACATCTGACTTCTTATTATTGCACAAAGTCTCACCAAGTGAACAAGATATTGCATAAAAAAAGGCCAGAAAGATGTTGCATATAATCCACTAGTAGACTAACTGGGAGTATAGTGCAAATAAAGAAAACAATTACGCCTGCAGTACGTGGGGACAATATAAAGGGTATATTTACAAAATTAATGCTATGCCTATGGATGTAGAGATGTAGAGCTTAATGCTGGAATGGTCCATCTTTGAGTACATAATATCACCAATTTGGTGAGCCCCATCCCCACCCTAAAACAAACAAAAAAAAAAAAAAATGGGACATGCTAACATAAAACCCCGAATGAATGGAGATAAATTTTTATAATATGTGTCTCTATCTTTTCTACTTGTACCAAACATCCTTTGTAATTAAAAAGAAAGAAAATCTTGAAAATGAGCTTCCCAAGCAGCTCAATAGTCACATGGGCAGCACAGTCACTCACACACACTTAAGATCATCTTTTTCTTGGGCATAGGTTAAAGGTATAGATTAGTTTATGCAGAAAAACAAAGGTCCAAGCATTTCTGTTCTTAGTTCTTTAAAATAATGAAACGCAACATTTTAAACTGCATTTGCATCATTCTTTAGTTCAAAGCAACTACAATGATCACCGAAGCAACGCTACTGTTCAGGGTTCTTTACATCAGTGATTTGCATGCAATGTCAAGCTAATCAAAGTTACACATACGCCATTCAACAAAGAATTAAAATCTAAAGCACGTCCCATGCATTCTTTCCAGAAATTCTGCAAGAAAATCACCTTAAAACAAACACAACCAGACGAACAAAATGCAAGAAACAAGTGAATCAAAATTGATCTCAACCAAAATCTTGAGAAAAAGAAAACCCTAAGATCAAAGATCGATCAAGAAACAAAGGTTCAATTCCAGTCTCATTTCAAACAAATCAGAAGCAAAACAAGAAACCCAAATCAAAACTTCTATAGAGAGAGAGGGAGAGAGGGTTACCTTGATAGTGCGAGTGTGAGATGGGAAGAAGAGAGAAGAGGAGAAGAAGCGCCATGGTCTGCAGGCGATGAAGACGAAGAGGAGTACGATGAGAAGCATTAGGAAGATGATACAACCGACGACAATGCTCTCTACCATCGCCATCGCTCTCGGCTCACAGAGAGGGAGAGGAAGAGAGAGCGACAACGAATGAGTCCTAAAAATGGCGAGATCTTCGCTTCGAAATGGTCGCTTGTTTCTATTTCTTTTCTCTTTTTCATTTTCCTTTTTTTTATTTATTAAGGTTTTTCTATTTCTTTTGAACTTATAATTACAGGATAATAATATCTTTTATATTTTCAAAATAACGTACTATTTGTAATTTAAATTATTTATTTTTTTATTATTTATCAATAAAATCCCATCTAGATTTTTTAATATTTCTTTTTTCATTTAAAAAACTTTTTTAAATATATAAACACTAAATAAAAAAAAAAAAGAGATTGTAAAAGAAAAATAGACATTTAAACATTGCAATTTTAGATTATAGCTCTTTATCTTAATTTTATACAACGAATATAACTAATATTTTATCTCGTTAAGTAAAATCAGTTATATCCTTTTACGTCATATTATTATATTCTATTTTAAATCGCATGCTTATTTATATTATTATTTTATTTATACGATAATAATAATTATATATTTTTTCAATAAGTGGGTTGATAATATAGATATTTTTATATTATTATATTTTATTTTATATCATATATTCATATATAGTTAGATGATTTATATCATTTTTTATCTTAATTTTATTTGGATTAAAAATTATTGATTCAATATTAAAATATTAAAATTAAAATCATACAATATGGATCATGGGCTTTCGATAATTAGTAAATTCCATTTATATTTTTTTTCTATTTAGATTTACAAGTTTGTTTTCTTCAAAAACAACATTTATTGAGTTTTTTCCTATTTTTAATCAAAAAATTTAATCTATTACTAATTTTTTCAACAATGTGTTTATTGTGTTGACTTAGAATGGCGGCGAAATTTTGGCCCAACACGATTAAAAAAGGAGCAATCGTGTTAAAAATTGTGGTCATTTTAATTTCATTTTCACATTTTTCTTTGTTTTTATGTTTTGATTTTTAAATATAAGAATTATTTAGAAAAGCAATGAAAGAAATATCAAATGATAGACCGTATAATTAAGTTGATCATATTAACAAATAATAAAATATCAAGGTCCAAAATATGGATAATAGGATAATATATAAATGCCAATTTTTTTTTATCATCAGTATTCAAAATCATATTTCGATTAATACAGTTTGAGTATCTATATGGGTCCTATTTAGTTAGGGATGACTCTCTTAATATAATATTTTCTATTCTCAAGTTTCAAAAACTTGATTAAATGACCTAATACCCCATTCGATTAGGTCGATTATGCATCAGTAATACCAATTTTTTCCTTATAAAATAAGAAAATTTTCATTTTTCCTTTTTCATAAAAAAATGTACGTGACATTTTTTATAAATAATACTAGATATCAAGTTGGAACGTAAATTAATTGAGCCAAACTGAATAATAATACTGTTTAAGTTTAGTTCTTCATCATTCAATACTTCATTTATTGTGGAAGTTAACTTTGAATGAACTTTTTAATGGAAGCAAAAGTTAAGTAACTTTCTCAATCATAAATTATCACAATATTTATAATCAACTTATATAAGTTTTCAAATCAAAATTAAATAACTTTTTTATGAGTTTAACATTAACAAACAAAGGTAATATTTATTCAAAAATTATTTTTCAAACTTATCATATTTAAAGGCTATCGACCATCGATCATTGCTTATGAAGCCAAAATAGGGGGAGATGTGCATTGCACTAAAGGAAGGGAGGAGGGGAGGGGGCAGAGAGAGAGAGAGAGAGGATGGTAGGGCAATTGATGGGGTGGGATTGGGTAGTTTTGCAGGCATTGGTTGCATCATTTGCCATAGGGAGTAAAAAGAGAGGTGGTTTGCACGTTAGGTGGTAGATGCAACAAACAAGCCTGCATTTGGTATTCATAATTGCAGATTTGTCAAACCAAGAACTTTCAACTTCCCACATCATTATCCCTTCTAGAATTCATTTTTGGAGGATTCTAGGTACAATGGCATTGGCAGGAGAGAGGAAATATTATCAAAATGTTTGGGTACAACAAAGGATGAAGGTCAATAATACACCAAAAATTTCCAAGGTTTCTTAGTTAGGTGGGTTATTAGAATTCATACAATTAGTTATGCTTTATAACATATGTCATTATTGATTTCTTTTTTTTTTTCTTTTGAATTATTAGTATCCGATAATCAATTTATTGATTCTGATTAATCTCACTCGAGTTAATTATCACTTTATTAAAGGATAAATTCTCTCAATTTTTATATTTTTCATTTTCAAGATTTTAATCAGAAAATTTGATTAATAGAATATAATATTTTTATTATCGGACCAACAAAGCGGTGGTGTCATTATTGATTTCAAATAGTGGATTGGTCAACCCTCTTGGAGTTGGGATCGAATGATGGCCTTTCCAATATGAGATGGCAAGCATTTTCTAATATTCGGCAAGGCAAACCCTTCTAGTGTCAGGCTGAGGTGTGCCAAGGTGACCCTTCTTTTATTAGGCCAAAGTGGGCTAAGGTGTCGACACCTTTGGCAATGGGCTCACATTATCTCTCCCCAATAGAACCCAATCGCCCCCGCATTGATCGAGTGGCAACGAGGAGAGAAAGAGTAGTTGAAATGGCCAAATTATGTTTGAGTTTTTCTTTTATGAATATTTAAAATTAAGTTTTAAACTATTTTGGAGCTAAAATTAAGATTTGAGATATTGTCTTTTGAAATGATTAAATTATTATTATTTTTACTCTTTTAAAAAAGAAATATTAAACATCAGGGTGACATAAGAAATAAAATAATATATTAAGCTATCTTTAAATTAAAATTTGGATAAAGAATATTTGTATTATTCATGATATTTGACTTTTTACCAATCAAGACAATGCATACAAAGCCTTCTTTTAGCAAGTTTCATTCTATATAATTTCATGTTTTCCGAATTTCAATGATATCTATTCTAATTTTTCATATTTATATTCTAAAATTTTAATCATGCATGGGACGTTACTATTTTTGATATAAAGCCAAAACTCAATCAACCTGAAACACAGTTAAGGTGATGGTCCTTTCTTTATTGGAGAAATGTAATCCTACCCATATGAATATGAGATGATGAATTTCGAGAATTCAATTTCAAAATTTATTTCAATTTATTTATATTTTATTTGTAATATTTTTTTTATTTCAAACCAAAAATTATTTATAGAGAAAACAAAATTTTATAGTAAAAATTAAATTTTTCTCTAAAAACTAAAGAAAAAAAATCTTTAAATAAATAAATATTTGTATTGAATTCTCATGATAACCATTTTTGAACTTTAAGAGGCCTGTTTGAATAAACTCACCACTCACAAAAGATGCAATTGAATAATAGTTAGAACCGATGTCAAGCTCTCGAAATGATCTAGAAATTTTGAAGCCTAATTTTTTTCTTTTGATTAGAGCAACAAAAGTAACAAAATAAAGATCTAGCACGATTCCATATGAAAACAATTTTTGAAATATCAGATACCAGAAGGATTTCCATCCTATAAAGAGGGGAATTGAATGAAGAATAATATACGATGGGAAAACTCATCTAAATTTGTCCCATATTAGCCCTAAAATTTTTTGAATGAGTGAGACAAATTTCAAGGCCACCCTTTATTCATGAATTCCTTGCAAGCAAATTAATCAGGGAAGACCAGACTCCCGTGGGTGTAATGATTGATCGTTACACTTACTTAATCATAGTTTTTGAGTTCGAGTCATGGAAACAGAGAAATAAAATTTGAAAGAGTCAATCCCATAACGGCCCCATAGTGCTCGGGCCGGATTACTCGATATAATCAGGATACCTTTGGTGAAAAAAAATTTTGGGACAAAGTGAAATGGCACTTTTAACAAAACGCTGTGTTTTAGGGGAGACAAGCACACATATATATAAATATAATATAATGCATGTGTGTTCTATATATGCAACGCACGTATCTCAATTCCGGGAACTCCTAAGAGGGAGAATTCATATTTCTCCTAGCCGTTGAGGAACCCTAAAAACAAAACAAGGATTTCTGACATTTCAGTTGTTTTCACTATCCTTTCATATTTTTGGGTAAATTTTAATCCCTTGTTATTAATTAAATTTTAATTTTTTTTTTGTTTTATTTAGAGATCATACATGTTTAATTTTGTTGACTCGTTGTTTATTTTTAAATTTGAACTCAATTTCCAAATTTTAAGTTTTTTTTTTTTTTTTTTTTTTTATATAGAGACAATATATGTTTAATTTTGGTGACCCATTTTTTAGTTTCCAAATTTGGATTCATTTTATTTATGGATTCTTTTTTTTTTTTAATACAAAGGAAACTCTTAAACTGAGACCTAAATAAAAGGGGATGATGTAAGTTAAATTATAACTCATTGGTACGTAGATTCTTATTAGCATGTATGATTCTGGGTGGTGTGAAAAAATTAATGATCTTGATTATTTTTTTTTTCATTTAAGAGTGGATGTGCCAATATTATATGGAAGGATTTTTCCCATACGCTCCATTTGTTTTCCCAGGTTTAGGTTGGCCGTAACATGTTTACAACATTAACTATACTAACCTTGAACTCTGTTAACATAGTTTCTGTCGGTTGGGGTGATGAATTTAGTTTTAAAGGACCACTGTCAAGTTGAGTGGAACACTTATGTATGTTACCTGGTCTATCTGCTGCCTTGGTTGCATGTTTGGTAGACCACTGGAGTTCATAAATTATCCTCTAGCATTACTAATTGGACTGCAATGTGCATAAATTTGACAGGGGATCAAGATCTAGTCTGTGAGCTTGTACGAATTCTGCATCCTCTGCTTCCAAAAGGTACAATCCATTTGAATTCATATGTTAGTTTTGTAACACAGAGAGAGAGAGAGAGAGAGAGAGAGAGAGAGAGAAACTAGCAGCACCCTTAGTGTGCGAAAGCACATCAGATGGAAGGAAGGCTCCAAGGAACAATTGGGGGCGAAGGGAGGAGGCATCCTCCGGGAAATTTTACGAAAAAACTATATATATAATTTTAAAAATTATAATCCCAAATGCATATTGTACTTATCTCGTTCGGATATAAATTTCGGGCTTTGCCCTTAACGATAGGCCACTTTTCTCTTGTGGGTGCTAAGCCTAGATCTCCCCAAGCCAATGAGAGATTGGAGAAACTAACTGCATGCTTAGTCTGAGAAAGCACATCAGGTGGATGGAAGGCTCCTAGGAACAACAGAGTACTTTTCTTGTGTGGTTCCTAAACCTGGAACTGCCCAAGCTAAGCAAGACAAGTATATAATGCACAATTTTGGTTTAGTCATCCAAGATTTTACAGATGGAATTCAGTGGAATGTCTTTTATACTTGAAGAAAGGGGAGTCATTTAGGGCAAGGAGCATGTGCTACTGAAGATGTTTCCGTTTCTGCACGTTCAGATAAATATGATAGCTGGTAGGAGATTGATGTTGGTTCATTGAGTGAATATGATAACTGGTAGGAGAGTTGCCCATATTAAAGTTAATTATCTTGTGAGAGCCGGGAACCAAAATTGCCTCGTGGGAAGAACTGCAGGCAAATCTGTAAAAGAGAAGTGATATGGTGAACATATGTTGAGGTGCAATAGATTTCAGATTTTGATTCATAAGTTTTTGAAGGATATTTGATGTTTCCCTCTTTCACAGTGTGTATAAGTTTCAATGGTAGTCTATACTTAGTCATACAAATGAACAGGAGACTGGAACAGGATAATCTAGCCGTAACTTTTGATGGAAAAATCAACTTTGTAGGGAATCTGATACAATTAACTTCATCTAGTCACCTTTAACAAGCCTATTTCGGCCCTTGAGCATTGTATATCAATTTTTTAAAACATTATTCTCTTTGTCCGCTGTACCTTAATCAAAGTGGCATCAGCGGCATGAAAATGATTGATCGCTCCATGCTTACTGCCGCTTACTTTCAGTACCAGTGGAAATAATCATCACTGCCGGTAGAGATTCAACTGATTGTATGGATACGTATGTATAAAGTTAACCTCGGACTGTGATGTTTATGGAACCAGGTAGAAAATCGAGTGATATCGATTTAACTTTTGTTATTCATAATTAAATAAAACCCTTTATTGCAAGACAAATTTGTACCTAGGATGAGATTTAAAAGGAGGGAAATGTTTATTAATGGAAGCAAAAGCTCCATTAACATGGTCAAAAAGGTGGGGTCTAGTGGCTAGTTTATGTGCTTGTCGAAGCCATGAACTGGATTCTCTTGTCTCTCTTAATAAAAAGCCTTCCATAACAAAAGTGAGAAACCAAAGGTTTAGCTTTATGATTCTCCTGTGGGATGTGACATTTTCTTAGTTTTAGATTCATTATTGCCTTTACTTGGCCGAACCTAAAGAAAGTTATAAAAAGATGAATGGATTCTGATGCTACTCTCTCTCTCTCTCTCTCTCTCTCTCTCTCTCTCTCTCTCTCACACACACACACCTAGTGGAGTGTTTTTATTATTAGAATTAAAAAGTGATTACCAATGTAATTAAGCTTCAACATTGAAGCTTTTGTACTTGTATGGCACCGCTGAAATGCATGCTTGTTTAAAAACACAAAAAGTTGCTAAGCTTCTTTACAAATTCCTTTTTAATTGTAAATAAGCATACTCCATACCCTTTGGGGATTTATTTGCTTCTAACAGCTTCATCCTAAACCCATGAATAAGATTTTTCCAAAACTTGGGATTAGACAAGGGCGTAATGTTCTAACCCAATAAGGTAATTATTTGCTTAATCCCTTGAGTAATATTATGGTTGAATTAGGGTGAAAAAGAAAATCTTAGAATTTTTTAGTGCATAGAGAGCACTTTTTTAATGGTCCTTTTTTTCTTTTTTCGAGCTGAGGAGAACATTATTATTTTTCCCCTTTTTTTTTGTAGATTCTCTTCTCTATCAAAAAGAAAAAAGATTACTCAAACCCCTCTTGGCAGCTCTATTTCCTTCTCAAAGGAGATAATCTTTTCTTGGTTGTTGACATTGTTTGGTTCAAGGAGGTCCATTTTGGATAATCTAAGCAAACCCTGCCTACTTTGAGTTGGGAAGCAATAGCACCATCTATGTATATAAGAGATTGTTAGATAAAGGGTCTTATCATAATTGTACAGGCACAAGTACTTGTTGTTGTGATGCATCTTGGTCTGTTATGTTCTGACGTGAACCCGTTGGGTATAAAAACCCTAAAATCCACAAACAAGTTAATTTAACCCAAAAATCATTCCAACGAATTATTTGAATCGGTGGAATTAAAAACCTCAACCCTTACCCCTAAAGGAGGAAGAATCTAAGATATATGACTTTAGACCCGTTTCTCACTAGATAAAAAACCTTGGTATAAAGATGGAATGAATGACGCCACAATTTAGATGGTTCGAAATCTAGATTGATAAGTCAAAGAATTAAACAAGACTCATATCTTGAATAAGTTTAAAGTTCTCAAAAGAATAAGACCTGTGTGAAGAATTCTCACAATTTTATTAATTCTCTCCAAAATGTTTTTTTACACAATGTATAATGGTTTATTTATAGTTTAAAGATAAAAACTTAATTGGCAACTAAAAATTTAATAACTCTCTAAATAATAAAAAATTAGAAAACTAAACATAAGTTACAAAAAAATAAAAATTAGGTAACTAAATAAATCAAACTATTTTGACCAAGTCTTGCTGTTATTTTTCTTTATTTTCGTTCTCCCTTGGTTTTGGGTAGTTTTGGGTCTTTTATTCTTCCAACTGGGCTTATATAAGCATAATTAAGGTCCATTTTGATTCTTTATTTATTTGGGTTCCAATTTCTTGTTGTAAAACCCCCTGAATTTAGTTATTCAGTATTTTTTTGAATCTTTTAATTTGAACTTTTGTTACTGACCCAACTGAAACTTGAGTTGAATCTTATAAATTTCTTGCAATCTTGATGACCACATCATGTTCCCCCAATACTACATACATTAGTATTCATCCATGTACAAGCAAGGTCTCTTATCACCTTTTTGGTCTGTCGTTATCTTTAATTACACCAACTGCATAATAGATTTGTAGTAGTTAAATTAGTTGTTTAATAGAGATGGTAAAGTCAATTAATAATAACGTTACTAATCAGATAAATTATAGGATACGTATTTGATTTGGATTCTTACCTGCGGCCTTTTCATTATGAAATTGATAGATAGTAACATTAAAGGTTAGGCACTAAAACTACCTAAGGACCAGTGAGGGGTAGTGCCACTTGAGTTTAAGCATATTGATGGTATTAGAGCAGGAGGTCTTAAGTTTGAAATTTGTCAAATATTCAACATGTTCGGGACCCTCTTATTAGTCGCCATGGTACACGAAGGGGAAAAAGATAATAGTAATCAACATTACATTCCTGCGAGCCTAACCTTTTGAAGCAAATGGTTTCACAGTTGACGCTTTAGTAATGGTTTATATATTTACAGTATCAAATTCTCTTTGTTGAAGGGAGTAGGACTTCGATATAACTATGAGGGAGGCATAGCTATTAGTGAGCAATTTTACTGAGGAACTTCTGATAAATTAACTGCATTAAATTCTACGAATTCTGGTACAAAGAATATTGCCAAAATATTTCGAAGTGGCCATGCCATCACTACCAAGGGAAATCTTATTGCTGAAAAATGAGCCTTTTTTTGCTTCTTTTCTTTACCTTGACAGGCATGCTCTCTATCTCTCTCCTCCCCCACCCCCCTTCTTGTTAGCATATTTATGAAAAGCTAGAATAGTCAGTTATGATGACCACCTGAAAGAATAACCTGAGACCTTAAGACTAACTTATATAAAAATCCTTTATCTACATATACTATGGATCAGTACCATAGGGGACACATGTTTGGAACATTTGCTAAAGAAACTGTGTCAAAAGCTAGGAAATTTTGGGCTGTAAGTGCCAAGTGAGATACTAGATGATTAACAACTGAAAATCTTAGTCAATCTGAAGGTTAATAGCCCCTTGCATGCTGGATCATTACAGATACATGTCTTAATTATCGATTTAGATCATATTCCCAAGTGTGATTACAGAGGGGCAAAGTGAAAAGCATGTCTTATTGTGCAGGTTAGATTAGCTGATGCCAGCTACTTTTCATTCATGGTGCTTCTTTCCACTCCCATTTCTATAATTGGAAGCTTTGATCACTAGTGCTCAAGTGGGGATTGCCTCAAACGTCGATGCTTTTAGGGCGATAACTTACGGTTACTTTAAGCATCTAGGGTTGTTCTTTTATTGCTCTAACCACATGGCTTAGCTTGGAGGTCTGGTACAGGTGTGTAGCTGCTAAAACTTTGTTCTCGATTTCTATATAGGGCTCGTTTGGCATGCAACTGGTATTAGGATCAATGTGTGGATTAAGAAAATAATTTGTTCTATTGGAGATCTCTATCCATGTATTTTCATAAGCTGTTTGTAGCAAATGGGAACAACTTAGGAGCATGGGGTTTCTAGAATTTTAGTGAAAACCTGTGGATCTTTTGGTTACATGTAACCTAATTGAGCGTTCCCAAACAGACCCTTAAATATTGATCCTTGTAATAGAAGTTGGAAAGGGAGAGTTAGGTTGACACATAGCCGACAAACAAAAGGTTTTTGATAGTGGATGATCAATTTTATAATTTTTGCTTAACAAACACAATAGGTTTGTCTGCTTTCTTTTCTCAGTCTGATTAAGATGGCCTTTCAGTAAGGTTATTCCTAATCAAGGTTTTGTGTTAATAGAAGGCCACAAAGTATGACGCTAACACAACTAATCTAAACAATGAAAGTGGATTTCTTCGTATATAAGTACAGATTAGAGGATTAAACTAGAGAAAAAAGACAAACATGCCAACAGTTAATTATCACAAGGGAAGTGGCTTTAGTTACAGCTTTTGCAATTCAACCTATTATATTAGAGAAAAAGACTTAAAAATATCCATAAGCTTGAGCTGATCCTCTGCAGTTTGGAATAGAAGTTGTATCCCTGCTTAGAAAAGGCAGTGAGGACATAAGCAATGCCTATGAGAGAGAAGGGGGAGAAGGAAATATGTGCATAATATTTTAGTTTTAGCTTAATTTAGCAGTTTGGTGCTACTATTTAACAAGTCTATTTGGGCCTCTACCGTTTTCAATTATGAAGTATTGAATAGAAAATTTTATGGGAATGCACATAACTGCTATTAAGTGAGCTAGACTTCCTAGAAAATGCAAGGAGTGTTGGTTGATGTTTCCTCTTTTTCTTGTCTCTCTTTGAATGCTAAACTTTGACCCCCTAACGCTATGAATCATACATGAAAATGAGGGAAGTGTTTGAGAGAGAGAGAGAGAGAGAGAGAGAGATTCAATCACTGTCAAGAAATATTTGGGAGAATCCTTTTGTCTTCGGTCCTTTTGTTGTCATTCTTTTGGATGGGATGGATGAGAGTGATTCAAAAGCTGGGTAATTTTGGAGCAATGTTAAAAGCCCATCCTCGCATGTCTCCTCCATAAGATTTATGTATAAAACACAAATATTACTCCATCATGCTCCATGAGATATTGTGCTCAGACAAGTTGACAATTCAGACTTTGGAAGAAAAAAATAAAAAAGAAAATGAGAAAAGATGAAAATTGAAAAGGAACATCGAATACCAAAATAGTACATAATGAAAAAAAAAAAGTTGATTTCATGCTTTTTTATTTTATTTTTTCATTCCCTTCTTTCTAGTGTGTGGCAGATTAGAAATTGCATAATTCAAGTGGCGTAAAAAGGCCTATGTCTCTCTCCACTCACTCTTAGTAGACCTTTATGGCACTTTTTGAGGACTACAAATTCCCACCCTCCCCTCACTTATCCCCCATGTTCACTTCTCTCTCTCTCTCTCTCTCATCCAAACGCGTTGAGCCCTTCTCGTTTAAACTTCCCTTGCTTCCTTCTCATTCCCCCCCATACTATTTCAATTGCAATTCATAAATCTTTGGGGGGGTCGCCATCATGTCTTCAATCCTGTGTCAAGGTTTGCAGTCATGTCTAGAGTCTCATCTGGTCGAGCCAACAGTTTTGAGGCTCAAACTAAGCCCACCGAAACCAGCCAGTCTTAGGTTTTTAGAGTCTTGTGTCACAGAATCCAACATTAAAGGCCTCGGAGGAGAGCACAATGAGGAAATCACAAACAAGTCACATGATGTTGGGGCAGATCATTTAGGTGGTTGGAGCTTCATTCAACTTCTCTCTGGAAGCTCTCAATCTCCGAAAGGAGGAAGCTCTTATGTACATCCTTTGGCGAAGCGCTCTCCATCAAGACTTAGCGAAAAGAGCTTGGAATTGTGTACGGAAAGCTTGGGATGTGAGACCGGGACTGATATTATCATTGAAAACAGCAGCAGCATATTCCCAATCCCTTCACTGGATTCTAAGGTGGGAAATTCTGCTCCTCCTCCTAAGGAGCAAGCAAGACCGCGTCAAGTGTTGGGTGCTAGGAAAGCGACTGCTCACAACTTCCCACCTCCCCTGACAACAAGGAGTGGTTCAGAGTCTTATGAATTCAGGCCCCACCGGGAAGATGGCCGGTTAATAATCAAAGCTGTCACTGCCCCATCAACACAATCCTATTTCCAAGCTGAACGGAGTAATGGCCGCCTAAGACTATCATTTGTCAAGTATGACTTGGAGAGTGATGCACAAGAAAGCGATGTCAGCAGCGAAGATAAGGAAATCCAAGAATTTGACAATGATGCTTATGATCAACAAGAACAAGAGGAGGAGGAAGAAGCAGAAGAATTGGAAGATGGAGAGCAGCAGCAACAAGAGAGTGACATGAAGTTGAGTAGTGAGGAAATTGGGGTGGAAAAAGAAATGGGAATTGGGAAATTTCAAAGGCCAAGCAAATGCAAAGAAGGTGGGAGAGAGAAAAAACTAGCATTATTAAATTGGGAACCTTTTTGGGTGGCTACTTCTTGATATGATATATGATTGTGCCTACCCTACCCCTTAGTTTTAAAACTTGTTTTTTTTGAGTTCTCTCATTTTGTCCCCTTTGTCTTTTGGTTTTGAATTTCTGTGTTTCATAGAATATGGTTATTTGATCAGTATCATCTCTCTCTCTCTCTCTCTCTCTCTCTCTCTCTCTCTCTCTCTCTCTCTCTCTCTCTCTCTAGTTCAAGTTAATTCTTCATTTTAAGAGTGGAAAATTGCAAGAAAAAGGGAATTACGAAAGTCAAAAGATTTGAGTCATTAGGCCAGTGGTCCAAGGGTTTCTTGCCCTTACTGGTGGTGGAAGTCCAAAACCCTAGTGCCCCCTCCCAATCAACTTTAGGACTTTGGACTGCACCATGCAGTGACGCTCCAAGAATGAGAATGACATATTCACATACACTTTGGACCTGATTAGAGACAAAGTTTGAAATTTGGATTTGATTAATTGATTAAGCCAGTTGAATTTAAGATTATCACCTAATAATTCATAATTGAGATATTGAACACCAACGATTCCTACCTTGGGGAGGATGATTGAAGAGAAAAGGGCCTTCTATCTTTGTTAAAATATTTGAAGGGTGTTGACATCGCTCTACAAGTTCTCAAAATCAGTTTTGATGAACAATATTACCCATCTTTGTTGTTTTATCTTTTTAAAAGTATAAAATACTGGTATTCGATAATCACGTTATATCCGATTAAATATGATTTGAGTTGGATAAAACTTTAAAAAAGCAAAACTCTCCCGACATATATTTTATCCATATACAATATTTGAATTCGAGATCTTATTTAAAAAAAAACTAGTGTTCATCAACCGGATCGCGTTGATTTTTATCTTGGTTTATCAAGCTTCATATCCCTTGATTTTATGTTGGATGATGCATGCTAAAAGAATGAATAAATAAAGATTGAGAGGAAGAGGAACCAAGGAAAGGGATGAAACCCATAATTTTGTTTGGTGGAGGAAACTAACTAATCAAGTGAAGATTTAATAGTCAAGTTTAATTACCATGTATAGATAATTGCACTAAAAAGGTTATGAACTTGCTCTGTTTGTTCATTATATTTGTTAAGTTGAACCAACTTGCTATTCATTCTTAAAATATTTCTTTTATTATTAAATTTCAGTTTCAATCATAATTACCATTATTAATTGAATTTATTATTATAATTTCATCAAAATATTGAGAATCCGTGATACATCCGGATATAATTTTGCAGATAATTTATTTTTTAATATGTTTACTTAATTATAATTAAATTTTTGTTGAGATATAAAAAAACTCTTATTTAAATATTTTTTAAAAGAATTAATATTTATATTTTTATAAATATATATTTTTATGATTATTATGATTATTTATAATATAAAATGTGACATGTAATATTTCTGAAGAAATGTTGTCCTGTGCTCCCATGTGCAACCCTCCCGCAGCTTGTGCTAAACATCAGTACAGTTGCCCCCTATCTAAACTTTTCAACTTGCGCTGTACCTTGTTAGTTGATAACACATTGAAACAGTTGGCGCTTTTACCCGATTGACATTATTGTTTGCGTTGTACCACGAAGGCACAACCCCAACCCCAACCCACCCCTACGGTCAAGTTGGGTGGGGGTGGTGGGGGGGTGGAGGGTGGAGGGTGGAGGGGTACGAGAAGTGACATCTTGTCGGATTTCCATTTCTGTGCGTGAAGATTCACTATCTAATGCCAGGGATTTTTGTGCCCAATCCGTACAATTCTTTGGGGACCAGAATGAAAATGCTTTCTTGTCACACTCATCACCATTCACCCTCTCTCTTTATTTTATTTATTTATTTATTTTTTATATCAATTTATATTTAAAATCACATTTTAATTATTTCAATTTAAAAAATTATCAAATTCATTTTAAAAAATAATATTATTTTATATATATATTTTTAAAAATTTTATATTTAAAAATCAATTAAAAAATCTAAAATACTTACCTATTTATCTATAAGATCAACTGAAAATTGATATCTATTGTCAAACACATAACCCCATCTCTCTCTCTCTCTCCCCCCCCCCCCTCTCTCTCTCTCTCTCTGTACCCTACTCCATTTAGTGGTGCCCACGCAATTTGAGACCTAAGATATTCACTTTTTTATTATATAAATTGGACTAAAGTCGTTCTAAACTAAGATAAATTTTTGCTTGAAATATACATCTCAACGTTTGATTGATGTTTGATTGTCCACATGTATAGTGTCTGCACACCAATCTTGCACCAGAGGGTTTTGGGTGGGTGTGCTACAGGGAAGGAGCCGGCCCCAAACACTGACCCAATTGTGGGAAATGTACCTTATGCCTATTGCCTTCTAAAGGACTAGTTTGCTTTATTTCTCCCTTCTAATAATGTTGTTACCTACTTGTGGCCAAGATTGTTGCTGGTGTTCAATCAATCATATTGTTTTTTTCTTTTTATTTTTTTAACATAATAAAATTCAAATTCGAATTTATTATATAAAATAAAAAACGTGTCTTTTAAATCAAAACTTATCGGTTTCAATCAATCATATTGTTGTTTTTTTTTTTATCCCATAGATTTAATTTTTCATCGAGTATCCAGAGTTTTACTCTGATTAATCTCGACCAATCTGCTGTCAAATCTCAATTGGGAGGAAAGCCCAATATTTTTTTTATCATTATCAGGATTCGAATCTTAATTCTTGATACGAGGTATTTATATTTTTTCCACTAAATCAATGAAACATTGATATATTGTTGTTTATCATATAAAGCTTAAACATAACTTGCCTAGCCAAGAGAAGAGAAAGACCTTTGATAGAATCTGCTAAATCATATGTAATTGAAAAAAAGAATTATTTTTTTCAAAAAATTATGAAAAACATAAATCTCTCTTTTTTTTAATTACCTCTCACTCCATATTTTATATTTTGAGAGTACCCTTCACTTATTAGATAATATATTCAATTATGTTAAATCTTGGTTTTACTTAGCTCAAATTCTGTATTTTCTATTTTAATATTATTTTATTTTTTATATATAATTATCATCCACATATAAAATTTAAATTTTTATAAAAAAATATTATTAATTATTCTCTATCTTAAATGTGTTGTTTTTTTTTTTTTTTTTGGTCAAACAATTATTGAAGCTAAACCAATGAAAGTTTGCTTCCATGGAAGACTTTTGAAAATAGAGAAAACAATGTGTTTATGAAGAAAATAAGTGCATACTTAAATTCCAACTACGTATCCATCGCTTCTGACCAAACCATGAAACATGTGGGAAGAAAGGAGTCGCCCGAAATTTCAAATATTCTTGTGGATTTTGTTACTGTTTGCCTCGTCAGAGTCAAGAAATTGTGTTTTCTTTTCTTGCTGGCCACTTATTCTTATTATAAAATATCTGATTTGTTCATAATTATTCCCCTGTAAGTAAGGAAAGCACACGGCCACGAAGGAAGATCCAAGATAGGAAGGCACTATGGTGGATCAAATTACTCGAACAAAGGAGCATTTTATTTGATAACTGATATTAAAAACTTGATTAATTCGATTCGAATAGTTATAAAACTCAATTTACATGTTAACTTTATCATTATTTTTTTTTATAAAATTTGAATTTGAGATTTTAATTAAAAAAATTTAATAATCTGTCACTAAACTCTGATGTCATTAATTATATAATACGAAGGATGCTCTTATGCTTCTTGCGGACAAGAACGACATATCGAGGAAGCATACAGACTTTTTCTCTTTCAAAATCTTTTTTCAAATTTTATCCGATAAATTTTAATCTTGTTCAACTTGAACATTATAAACACTTTTAATAGAATTTTTTTATTACATAAAAATCGAAAAAATATATATATATATATTTATAAATATTTAAATATTAAATCTTGAAAAAAAAACCAGTGCAAGAGGCCCCTTTTGTTCGATAATAAAAATCATCCTTTTCTGGGCCACAGTACGAAGCATGGTTCCCATAAAATCAAAGGGAGGGCAAAAGTTGCAAGATGCTCCAATCTCATTTCCGTCGGGGGGGACCCACCCACTCAATAATTTTCCCTGCTAATTTGACAACGGTGATTGTCATTAATCACATGCCGGATCAAAGCTCCCTCGTACCAAGCATTTGTCCAACAATCTTCATCCATTTCATTACCATCGATGAATTTTTGGTTCATTCTCAATTTGGGCCATAATTTTCCTGTGTCTTTCAAAATAATTCATAATCATCCACCGACAATCGATTTAGTAAAAAAAATATATCTATTCGTTGATCAAATATTAAGTTTAAAATTTAAAAATATAAAAAATTACGTTAAAAAATATATCTCATAAAATAAACCCAATAAATACTTAAAGCAGATTAATTAAAATACGATTCTGAATATATACATTAAAAAGAATAATTTATAATTTGAATTTTAAATAGTTTATAAATGGTGCGGATATAGCGTTAGTATTAACACTAATACGACTATTCAAACTTCCTAAATAAAAGATAATTTAAAAATTAGCTAAAAGAAGAATTAATTAAACTTTTTAACTT
Source organism: Dillenia suffruticosa (assembly GCA_033439265.1). Taxonomy (NCBI): domain Eukaryota; kingdom Viridiplantae; phylum Streptophyta; class Magnoliopsida; order Dilleniales; family Dilleniaceae; genus Dillenia; species Dillenia suffruticosa. Next base: position 19,222,378 of record JAVTVX010000001.1, read on the forward strand.
AAAAATTAAGAATTTGTTGGTATTTTATCTGAAATATCCCCTTTTATATATAAATATATATAAAAGGTACAACTTCTTGCCAGGATTATAGAAAGAACATACATGGATTTAGAATTTGAGGAACACGATTGAAACAACATGCAAGGAATTTGGGCTTCCGCAGACTTGGGAAATTCATGCAAAAAAAAAAATAGATATTTAGTCAATTTTAATTCATAAAGCAAATTTTAGCTTCGGAATTAAGGAAAGGAAAGGAAAGAATTGAGGCAAGATTTTGCTTTTGTAATGTTGAAAGGGTTGGATCTGCTTTGTCTCTTAAAAGCCAGATCACTCGGCCTTTATTAGACCCCACCACTTTTTTTTTTTCTAAAAATAAATTATCAATATCCGATAATTGTATTAATTTGACTAAATTCAATTCAAACAGAACAGAACCATAATAGACAAAACTATTCTAACATCTATTTTTTTCATACACACATTCGAAATCAAAATTTTATTTAACAAATATCAGTGTTTAGCTGTAGTTATTGGTCACCACTCTTTGTTTACTGTTTTTTTTTTTTTTTGTTATATAGAAATTCGAACATAAGATCATTAAATTGGGAGAGGAGATTGTGACCACTAAACTGTTCCCTTAGAGACACTCTTTGTTCACCATTGGCGAAATAGGACAATAACAAAAATTCACTCTCCTCTTTGGGATAGGGTAATATAGAACTAGGAGTCCTGAATAAATTTATGATTAATATTGAACATTACCTATATAATTAATATTGAGAATTATAAATTAAATTTGACAAAACAGTTTAAGTCATTATATATTGATAAGTTTTTAATAAATTATCGTTATATTTTGATTAATTCAAATAAATATTTAATTAAAAATTAATTAAAATATGAATGGATTATCTAATAAAATATGATCAATTTTATCTATAATTCATTTACTTCGTCTAACATTTCTCTCTTTAATAGGGTTTTTTTTTTTTTTGGTTACGCACCACAAAACTAAATATGGCTACAGAAAATTCATGCACATATTTAAACTCGTGAAACATGAGTCAGACATATTTTAAATTCATGAAACATAGTTGTGGTTGGATTCATTGCTCGTAATGGATAAATTTGGACTCTCTCTCTCTCTCTCTCTCTCTCTCTCTCTCTCTCTCTCTCTCTCTCTCTCTCCAAAAAATACACATGAATAAGGGCACTGTGGTTTTCATCCCTGCGCATATACGTGACAACAAAGAAAGCATCTTGTTCATGTGGTCTAAAATAAAAAATAAGACGTTTTTGTTGCACTCCACATGTAACCAATCGATCCTCCTTCAATCCAATGGCCAAATCACCTTTGTCCCCTTTTTTTTTAATGCTATACTAACAAATATTTAAAATTATATTTCAATTAATTCGATTTTAAAATTTGTTAAATCCATTTTAAAAGACAATTCTCCCAAATTAATTATTTTTATTCCTAAGTTTCGATTCCGAGACTTCATTAAGAGATCTAATATCCTTATCCTACTAAACCAATTGTCCGTTGATACATTTATCTTCTATTTTGCGCACTCAAACCCCCCCCCCCTTTTTTTTTCTTTTTCTTTCCTTATAAACTACTCGTTAATTGGCAAGTAGACATCCATTACATTGCCAAAATTAGGAGGGCTACCTTTATTGGTGTTTTAAAGCAACAATTTTGAATTTTAGATTTCTAAAAGAAGTGAAAGGAGAGGATTAAAGCTACCAAAGGCAAGGAAAAGGGTCCATAAAGTTGGTATTCAATTATAACCACTCAGAGTCCTTTGTGCTTTTCTTCTTTGTTTTTAGAGTGAAAGACATGGAAACAAGTTGTTCTTTTGCAAAGTTCCTTTAATTGGATTACAAGAAGGACAAAGAATGAGATGGCTCAACTATATGAAAATCAAAATATTTTTATGTATTAAAAATATCGTAAAACTCATATGTTATTAATCAGAATTAAAATAGTTTTATGTATTCTAATATTAAAGATAAGTCAGTTTATGATACATAAATTATTTTTATCTAAATAATGTTATCATCGGAGATATTCAAGTTTTTCTCCTTCAACAACGGATTTTTTGTTCCCTTTCTCATCTCATGGGTGCAATGCAAAATGGATTAGGTTAAGAATGAGAAAAATGTATCACTCTTACTAGCTAGAAAGGAAAAGTTGGATCTAACCCCATTTACAAATGGACACGAATGGAAAATAAGACCCCACCCACTTCAATTATTTGACCATTAGATGTTGCAAAAATCTTTTGGTGGTTGGGATGATGCTTGCATCACATTCTATTCAAGTGAATTCTCTTTATCTTCTAAGGCAACGTAGCTTATTACCCTACAGAGAAATTGCCTTTTCCTTTTATATTAGATGTCTACTTGTCAAAGAGTTCATAAGCCTGTTTACCTCATCTAGATGATTTTTTTTTTTTTTTTGGTGCCAAGTTAGAGATTTAATTTAATAATTATTTTAAATTTATTTTTTTAACTTTGTTATGTTAGTCAAGATTTTAATGTACTTGTTTAATATATATGATTTGTGAATAACTAAGCATGCTTAATAAAATTTAAAAGAACAAAAAATTAAGAGGTGTTTGATTAAAAATGAATCGAAATCAAGAATCAGATTAGAATACATATGATTTATTTAGATCAATAGAATCAGAATGTCATTTACGGATATGAGAATTTTAAAATGAAAGTGAAAAAAAAAAATTTGAAATCTATTTGCAAATTCAATTCTTATCGGTGCTAACAAAATGAGTCTCCGATCCTTTCTAGAAGTAAAAATATCTTGTCACATCCGAAGTGCTAAACACTCCAAGGAAAGTCAAATCCCACCATTGAAGACAAAGGGGCCAGCAATTCTTCCCAAATGCGCCATCCAAGCCTTGAGCCAATGGAATTGAAGATGTATGGTGAGAGATGAGATGAGGGGAGCACCGACTATAACACAAACTAGCAAAATTCATGCAGATTGCTTACTACATTGCTTTTAAACCATCACTTTTACCCACATCATAGTAAGACAACTTGTTAACAATATTTGTTTTTCCACGTAACTACAATTAACTTAAATTTAAGACATACGAGATATTAAATTTAAATTTTATCGTACTTCTTTTCATCTCATTTCATCTTATTTATTGTGTTATGTGAAAAATCTCATGTATTGTATATATATATATATATAAATAAGACAACTGAAAATATAATTATTTTGTAGAGCATAAATACTTTTTTTTTTTAAGAAACTCTCCTTTTTTTAATATTGTAATGGGAACAAGACCAAACTGAATGTGGCGTAAACAAATTTCTATAAACTTGGCCAAATTCAAATGACTCTCGTCATCTATAAATTGAGAAACAAAGGAAGTTCAATAATTTTGTGAGAGTAGAGAATACATATTTTTTAGGGTGAATCTTCATGCAATGGTGAAATTGTTTCTTTAGTGACCCCAAGGTCACGAGTCGAAGACATGAAAATAGTCTCTTTATAAAAAATGTCATAGAAAGACCGCATATATATATATATGCCCACCATTTCTCATTCCTGCATTAAGCTGAAGAATACTTTATATACCGGATGAGTTCTTTATATAATGCATATTTTTTTATAATATATTAATCGGTATCCGAAATTATTTTCTGACTAATCTGGTTTAGAATTTGCAGTGACCTATTTAAGGAGACTATCCTCTCAACATAATTTATTTTATACCCAAATTACGAGTTAAATTTTGGATCTCGATTGATAATACATATCATTAACAATTCACCGTTCGACTAAGAAACAAAATTATCCCAACAAATTCAATACTTTTAGTATTTAATTTTTATTTCCATATACATATGATTCCAAAATTTAAACTCCCATCTTCTTTTTCCTCAACTTGATCCCACAATCTTGGTCGATCACATCAGGAGGTGCAATTTCATCACCCGAAGAAAAAAAGTTAAAAGAAATAAAGGTTACCCACTTCATCAATCATGGAGATTTCTTCATACATCTCAAAATCTCTTGATTCCAATCTCATGATTCTCTTTTTATCCCTGATATACCACCATGATCTTGATCCCCACTTTCCAACCTTTTTGAAATTCAAAAAAAAAAAAAAAAGAGTACCTTTCCTCTTACCTCCATACTTTCTTGTTCTTTCATACCCAACTTTTTCATCCATGCAAAATTTCAAAAAACCAAATTATGTCTCTCAGCATGCCTAATTAATTGAATATACACCCAAAAAAAATTAAAAAAAGAAAAAAAGAAAATACAGATCTAACTTTTCTTTTGACCTCACCAATAACAACATCCCACCTACCCAACCAAAATTTCAATTTTAAAAGCTTTCTGGTATAGTAGGAGATTACAATGAATTTGTGCAGGGAGCAAAAAGAATTGATTGAGATTTTTGTGTTGTTGGACATGGAAAACAATGACAGGAAAGATTCCTTCATGGACATAAACAGGGAATCATATGAGTGATATAGATAATGGGGCGGCCACATTATACATGAAACTCACTATATTTGACCAAACCCCGCATTTGTTTCTCTCACTTTCTAGGCCAAACTCATGCATCTTTGACTAACAAAAAGCCAATTATGTTCGTTTGAATTTGTTCAATAAATGAAAACATTGGAAAGAAATATTGCTACTAGGTTACTGTTACTAATTGGGAAGAGATAATATGATGCTTTGAGCATGTTATAGCCTGCAGTCGCACAATTTTCTTATTTGCTTAAAAAAGAGTATGACACCGATAAGCGATAATGGCATTGTATTAAATTTTCTTAACTAAAATCTCAATTTAGTCGTGCCACAAAATATTTACACATAAAACTATGAGTCAGTATGAAAAAGATTGTCCTCTAAAAATACAGTGCTTGGTGGCAAACTAAGAGAACATACAGGAGAAACACAACCATGTCATTAAAATCTATCGTTCATACCATTTCAAGCATTTAGAATCTTGCTCAACATGTAATAGTATTAGATCTACCTTTTTGTGTTCTTAGATGTCCCCAAGTTGTCTCCAAGTTTGTGTACCTCCGCCACCATGTTGTCTCTAATTGCGTCCAAGGTTTAAATTGCAAAAATGAATCATGCTAAATGCTTAATTTGAAAAACTTTTTATTAAATTTGTAATTTGGTTTTAATATAATGTACCGGTTCAATAAAAGGGATAAGCATCATGACAATGAGGGCAATCTCATCTGAAACTTTTTTTTTTCCTGATATATTGAAAGGTTCGAACCTGGGATGAAAACGATGTCGATTTTCTCATGGGAACGAAAAAATCAGTACCGGGAGATGTGCCGCTCAATTGGGTTTTATAAACGATCGACCCAGATTAGTCGGGGCGAAATCCTGGATATTGAGTTAATGGCCTAGTCATGGTGACAAAAAAAAAAAAAAAAACAATGTCGATTGAGTTATAACTCATTGACTTCTTGTCTGAAACATGCAGCACAGTATCTATCTGATTGAACAAAAGTTAGGCGATGATTTGAATACTGATGGAGGGCCTATGATGTTGGATCGGGGCAAGCATGTTTTTCGTAATATGCGGTTTGAGCTTTCACGTGAGCTCAGACCAGAAAAAGAAGAGCAAAGAAACAGGAAAATTCATGCATTTTGCCAAATTTTCCACAAAGTAGGCGTCATTCCCAGCATGCCAATGAAAACAACTGCTGATTCATTTTTCACAAGCAGACCACAAGGTCTCATACAGATCACATTATCTTGACTCGAGAATGTGCGAGCCTAACCTTAGATATGGCATGGTCTAGACGCCCATCAACATTACAGGATTGGTTTCTATAGCCATGAGCTTATTATTCCTCTGTTTGTATTAGGGTTACTAGTATTTCACACCAAGAACAGATCACAAAATAATACTCAGGCATTTGTTTTACATTCTGAATTAACATACACAAGCTTATATAGCTTAGAAGTGAAAAGGAAGAAAAAAAAAATACAAAGATATGCTCGGTTGCACCACAGAGATGGTGAACTGAATACAATGGAGTGGTTGAGCAGCCCTGTGAGGATATGCAGACATGGCTAAAATGGCCACCATGCATTATTTTGACACCATTTTCACCAAAATTAGAGTTACATATATTAACAACAAAAACATATATCTTTTCTTCTCTTGACACCGGTACAGATGCGGATTGGTTACATTCATTTGCCAGGTGATGTGAATCGTAACCTCTCTCTTTGTCGAGGAAAGATGTGGTCTTTTGGGGACGATGTCTTCCCTCCTACACCTGCCTGGCGCATTAGCTCTGCAATAAGCACAATATGAAAATGTCAAGGCAAATGTACTGAGATCTAAACATAAGACACAACACTCAATATGACAACAAACAAAACTTATTGACTCTGGGACCATCTATTTTTGAAATAATTTGATTGCTAAACATCTTACAGTAAAGATAAATATTTGTTTGTGTTTCTGCCTGATGTGTTTCCAATTTACACAGTGAATAAAACTATAAGCTTTCTCCAAAATTTTACAACCTTGAGAGCCCTGCCTCTGTATCAGTGGCATGAATACTTCAGACACAAGATGACAGCCTGCTAATACAAGGAAAATGTACTGCTATCAACCCACCCACCATCCTCTCTCTATAGAGAACAAAAAGAAGTTGATATGTGCATGTGATGGGTAGGGAACTGAAAACCGTATAAACCTTTTTCCACAATTCCATCATCCAATCAAGGACAAAGAGAGCGTCATTGAGGGCAACAGACCTGTAACAGCCCCCATTCTCTGACTACAAACTTCAGACAATTAAAACACATGACAAATAAAATATCAAATGATTGCCACATAGCATCCAAATCCCTAGTCAAGCTAGTAGGAGATGTGCTGCTCTCTAGCAACACCAAGTCTTAAAACATTGGTAATTGCATCAGTGAAAGCTTTGAGCATAAACATACGATTTTCCTCTGTGATTGAGAATCCGCATGGCTTGGTTTGTATGCCATTATGCATTCCTGATAGGTTCCCACCATTATCCGGGAAAAGAAATAATTGCCACATAAATCATGAGGAAATTTCACACCCATCGTGGAGGTGGAGAAATAGATTGCCCTCACCATAAACCATGAAGCCAAGAGAACTCTCAAACTTTCAGTTGGTAATTGAAATGTTCAAAACTTCAAATGGTTGTTTTATTAGAAAGATATTTACTACAATCTTTGAGTTGAAAGTAAATTTTAGTAGTCATTAGCTTTAAACTATGTAAATTGCTTACTGCTGAATGTAGAAAAGCAGCCAGGACACCAAAAGTTTATAATGGTACACATCTAAGTTAGGACGAAGAGTATCAAAGACGCTACACAAGCTAGACTAAGAAGTCTCAAAATTCTTCAATACTACATTAAGATGCATGAAATTTGGTCTATTCAATCTGAACTCATGTTTGAAATCTTGATGTATGGTAGGAAACACCACAGCATCGACTATGAATGATATCATCACCAAAATGCTATGAAGAAAGCATCTTCACATATTATACCATTCGGCATATAGCCCATAAATACACTTTGGTGTATTATCAACTTGAGACAGCTGGTCTCTTGTAGCATAACGACAGCAAGGGATAAAAACAAGCCTAGCCAAACTCTAGGGGTACCAAGGTTTGTTTATATAGGATTAATCAAGCTCATGCATGTTCACAGGCTTTGTAACCTTAACTTATTTAGATGTTTTTTTAACTTCATAAAGCAATTGTACAATAAAACTTTAAACCAGTTTTATACCCGTAATCTATTAGCTTCTCTATGACATTTAAAAAAAAAAGTTTATTTTAGTTATCTCATATAAAAAACATCTGACAATAATATATATTATTAAGCCAAGCCTCTAAGGAGCTTCTTCACGAGACTAAACCGAGCTTTGAAGTGTTCAAGCTAGGGTCATATGTTATATGAGTTTTCTAGAGCCTAAACTTACCGAACCCTTTAAGGTGTTCACGCTTCACAGGTTTGTCAAAAACATTCTTCCCATCCCCCCACCAAAATTACAAAATTGGCTCACAAGGAACTATTAACAGCTCAAAGAACTTGTAGCTCAGACAAGAAAACAAAGAAGAAAGTAAATATGCAATAGTTTTGGCCAAAAGAAAAAAGAAACAAAAAAAAAAGGCAAAACTTGCCTCGTTTTCTCTCGAGCTCTTCATCCAGCTCTTCCTTCCACTTCCTTTGTCTCTCGGAAGAGGTTGCACTGCGAGTCAAAAATTTTCATAAGGGTGCACTAAGGAGACATTCTCGTAAGGATAAGAAAACTAGACAACTACTATGCCTCAACATCCATAACATACCTTGGACAAGTTTGCTCTTTCTGTTCATCAAAAAGAAGTTCTTTCAGTTCACCAAGTGGTGGTGGTGGCTGAATTTCTGACAATATTTCCTGGGCTACACCACCAACATTTGAAGCATGTTTATTATGACTCCCAGGACTTGCAGTTCTAAAAGCATCAACAGCCATAGAAAATCTCCTGCTTGGTACCCGATTGGGAGATTTGCTCTTAGGAGGCAAATTGGCAATACTTGAAATGTTTTCATTGTGAAAATTCCCAGCAGCAACAGGAGAACTTGTCACATTCAGTGTATTACATAATTCTTCCTGCAGCTTCTTCAAATCCAGAGCCTGAGATAATTCAAAGGGGAATGAAAAGCTTCCGACTTCTACTTAGCGGTACCGAATGAAATTTAGCATCATGTATAAAAGCAAACAAACACAATTGTCTAATTTTCGCCATTGAAAGAAGCAAACCTTTTCATCTAGGAAGGCTCTAATTTTTGACTCCGTCACTTCATCATCATCCTCAGCAACTGAAGGCCTCTCTTGCATCATATTTCTTTGTCCACAAGAAAAATGCGTTTCACTTTTTTCCATCTTGGGACTCTCACCAAACTTACTTTGCCAATCATCATCAGGCTCACACATAGGGTTGAAACTCTGAACAATATAAGAAGGCCATAACAAATCCTATCATGAAATAACATCCACTTGAAATGAAGAAAATGAAAAAAGTTCACTACCTTTTCAAAATTACTGGCAAGCAAAGTCGAATGTAACTGTGTTGATGTGCCGACAAAGTCATCTTTATCATCTATTTGACACATGTCATCATCACAATTACTAGGCTCCCAAAGTGATCCTGCCCCTGCTAACTTCTCAGGATAAATGGTGGAGCATCTCATGCTACCAGTGTTACAAACATCCTTCAAACCAGAGCAAGTTGTGTTATGGATCACTGGGCTTACACTGCCACCAAAATATCACCTCTTGAGTCACCACCAATGAGAAAGAAAAGGGGGAAAAAGGTTGTGAAAAGATAGAAGGGACCCAAACAGAGAAGCTTACAAGCACTTCAGACCCATCTCAGGTGTCATAGAAAAGTTTCCAGAATTTTCCTGAATGTTCACAGTTTAGAATTTGCAGAAGAATCACAGAAGAACAAAAATGGACATGAAATTTGACTTGATTATGCTCACCATCAAGGAAGTGTGAACTGATGGATGCGAGTCATGATAATCTCCAGCAACAAATGGATGCTGCATAAATAACACAGCAAGCGGCACAGTTTATTTAAAATAAAATAAAATAAAATAAAGGTTTTAACTTCCACCATCTGCTTAAATCAATGGAGGTAAAGAAAACATGTTTGAAGAAAGTGCAACAGAAAAAAGAACACTGCAGAATTACCTGAAGCAGTTCTGACGCTGAGGGTCTTAAGTGCGGTTCCCTGCCCAAAAAAGAAAAAGGTTGTTGTACTTCAGAGTATGATAGGAAACATAAAAGAAGAAAGGAAGAATCACTGCATCATAACATGAATCAGTGGAAAGCAGCTTCTAGTTTATAAATAAAACCAAAATCATTGAACAGAAAAAGAAGAGAAACCGGATATGATGGATGTACTTCTGTAAACATTTCAGCAGAAAATCTTTTGCCTCAGATGACAGATGTTCAGGAATTGGTGGATGAGCTTTTGTCGTCCCTATATGAAATAATGCAGCCACCTGAAACAGGCCAATTCTATTCAAGCAAAGGAAGTACGAAGAAATTTATTCACAAAAGCCACAAGATAATCAAAAGTGAAATTTAAGTCCAGACCTCCTGATACTGTTGGCTCCATGGTGGCTTTCCTGTAGCCATCTCAATAACAGTGCAGCCAACACTCCAAATATCAGCAGAGCTAGGAAATTATATTGAAAAAGGTCATCAAATATGAAATTGGTGGATAACACTGCAGTGGTTATAGCTTTCCTACGATGGGCCAAAAAAGCTAACAAACTTGATGCTTGTCGAGTTAAGCAGTATTCATAGGTGATAATAATAGACGACTGAACTACCTACTTAGAAAATGTGCAGCTTTAACATGGTCTGTGGCTATCTCATCTTCCCAAGATGCAATGCGAAACATTATGTTTGATGGGCAATTTAGAAACTTTTTAACATGCCATATGAACAAAATGTCAATATCTGCTTCTGTTATCCATTCTTGTAAATCCTTTGTATTACTAAAACAATAAATAGAGTGTACCATATGCAGCAACTGGTTTCCAAATAGAATTTGAAAATACAGAAGTTCTTTTAATGATTAATACATTTTTTTTTCATGAGCAGTTTCCCAAATAGAATTAATATGAGTGACAGGTTGCAAATTAGAAGACCAAATCAGGCTTTCTCCCCAATTGTCTGTACAGGATATCAAAGTGATGATCCTGAAGACAACATCTTCTTGATTGTCCTATTACTTAGTTTACTGATAATAGGTTTTTTTTATGTGGATGTTGGGTCCCTCTAGAAACATTGGATAATAATATGGACATTGAGTTTAAGGGGTTTGGATCCTCTATAGATGCAACCTGGGCAATTATTTAGTCCATCAGGTTTGAAAGGAGTGCTTGATATTCGTGGGAAAACTTGTCAACACTACTCCATTGAAAATGGGTTCTTCATGGCAGTGAGGAAGAGGTATATTTCTTGGTTTAGCAGGTTTGAAAGACACACGGGTGTGAGCTTTGCAACAAGTTGTGGAGGCAAAAACCACTTGTGTACTGCGAAGGCAATCAGGTACTTGCAGAGTTTGCACCACAACATCAGAGATCATTGCAGGGTAGAGTAAATAGTATATAGAACCAGAACGAGTGACCAACACTGTTAGGAGAGAAGTCAAGCCTCCAATAATATCAAAGAATGAATTTTACTTCATGCATTACTTTGCAATGAAGAATCTTGCAGATCAAGTACACAAGTCAGGAGAAGATCACGTTGACAGTACCTGATAGAGGAGAAGAAGTCACGGAGCATAGATTTGTTGAGAGAATATAAGCGACAAGACCAGCCTTGAGGACTGCAGTGCTCGAGGTTAACACTATCCAAGCATTGTCATTGAGGATGTCGACAAATTGAGTGAAGGAGAATGTCAAAGTTTGTTGTTTCTACAACAAATTTGACAAACGGCTACGCCTCATCTGCAAGATGATTCGTCCCAATACTCTGGACTTAGTCTGTTTAGCGGCAGCTTTTGTAGTGGTATGTTCGGCTACTTTCTATTTTTGGTAATTTTAAAAAAACCTTTGAGAGCTTGTAAAAATCCATAAAAAAAAGTATGGTGTGCACCATAACTTACTGTAATAGTAAAAAGTTTAGAAGTAAGAAAAATGTCTAACTCCGAAAAATTCTCAATGAACTCCTTAAACATTTTAATGTTTCCTCTTGTCGTGCCAATAAGTGCGAAACTCTGCAGGGAGACAAGAATTTAAGACTTCAAGAAGGAGATTCCTTGACCATGGTGTAGCTTACGAAAAGTCCCCTCACTAACAAGTTGTAATTCTTCTTACTATCTAATAGAGCCTATTATTTTATTCAATCATGCATTGCTTGTTTATTTGATTTGCTTACCATTCTGTTGCTCAATCTCACCACATAACAATTGCGCATCCATATTATAGAATTGGCTAGCACTCATGGATACTAGTGTCCAAGTGAACACCATATGCGTCTAGCTTATTGGCAAAGTTAGGCCGATGACACCTAGCCAACCCTCTAAATCGGTAGTGATACTGGTCAACAAAAGGAAAACAACAATAGTACGAAGACTATAGATGACACTAGTTCTAGTGGTTATAATGCTTTAAAATTGGCAACATCCTTTAAAAGGGATACCAACCATGACAAAACATGACATGATTTCTTGGCTAGCTCTCCTTTTGGATGCACCAATATGCAAAGGTAAACAAAATACCATTGAAACCTTTTCTCATATCTTTGGTTTTTTACGCACTAAAAGGAATATTAGAAAATGCAACTTTATGGCAGATAACCTTAAAGTTACAAATTTCAAAGCAAGCGTAAAAAGGGGAAATTTCCCATTTTATATTACAGACTTGTTACATATAGAACATATAGCATATTGTATAGAACGGTCATCATTCTTGGCCTAATTTCTAGTTCGATATGACAGTTCTAGATCACTGGAACAACACAATCTTTTTGTAATAAGAGCCAATTTAGAACTGGTTTGTCAAAGAATGTAAATCCTACTTTCTATGATGCCAAGTGAATTTCAAGCAACAGAACCACATAACCACAAAGTCTGATGATTATACTCACAAGCTATGGCCAGTCTGAAGAATAACCTCTGGTGCCATCCAGTATGGAGTACCCTTCATTGACTTTGCCCCAGATATTGTAGCCTATATCGGCATTATAAGTTCTATTGTCATGAGAGAAAATTGCAAGGACAAATGAAAGACATCTGAAGCAAGGTATGACTAAGAAGAAAGGAGAAATATACCAGCTCAACGACTTTCTTAGATGCACCAAAATCAGCAAGTTTAATACATCCTTTATTATCCACAAGAATGTTTGCTCCCTGTATGACATGCCCTGAGTTTCAGAATTAAGAAAAACACTTCAACTAAAATATATGGCAAATCAGGCATACCTTAATGTCTCTGTGCATAATTCCATTCTTGTGAAGATATTCAAGTCCCAAAAGTAGCTGTTTTGTGTATGTCCTTATAACCTATATGCCGGATAAATAAATATCATATATTATCCATACTTGTATCCCATAACTAAAACTGAAACTATTACTTACTGCCTCAGGAAAAGATCCAAATTTCCCCAAAAGTGACGATATAGATCCACCCGAAACAAATTCCAGAAATATATTCAAAGAATCATCTTCTCTAGCAGTCCCCACATATCTCTATAAACACAAAAAAAACAAACCAATTGAACAGTCAAGGCCTAATTAGAATCCTAAATGGTTTCATTTTGATACATGCTAGATTTTGAACATAAATCTATTGTTCTAGATGATTTCATAGCAAAATACAAATACGACAAGGACCATGATATTTAAATAAGACCATTTCTTCTAATACTAGAAATGCTCCCTCCCCTCTCCCTTCATGAGATATCTAAATGGTTTCATAACTTTGTGAACCAAATGAAAATAAATTTAGTCATTTGAAATGAATTGAATTGTTGACTTCATTTGTAAATGAAATCTTGAATTTAGGACCAAATAGTAACATGTGAAATTTAGTTGGGTTTTCTTGCCTTTTAGGGTTTATTAAATTAAGATAATATGGTAATTGGAAAACAAATATATATGGACCCACAAACTTTTATGACATTCATTCACAAATAACTTCTTTTTTGATAATTTAGAAATTCATATTTTTGTGAAGTTAAAAATGAACTCCCAAACACACCACAAGGGAAATAATTTCATTTTTCAAGAATAGTTTAACTGATAAATACAAATGAAATCATTTCATTTCCCGGGATAACCATGGTTGTTAAATCAGGATTCTACCTTCCTAGTTTCAGGGTTAGAATCATAGAATCGGGATGGGATTCCACAAGATTTTGAACAGAACAGATTATATTGTCGTAAAATCATAGAAGTAGAATCAAAATCTTGACAATCACTAGGACAACCAAACACACCCATAAGTTAAACTTTCAGATAAAACAATCATAATGCAAAAATAGCAACCAAAACCACTCACCACTATATTTTGATGTGAAAGATTCTTCAAAAGCTTCACTTCCTCTTCAAGCTCCCTAATATGTGTCTAATTAAGAAGCAAATCCAATAAACTAAGTCATTCCAAATAAGGATTCAATCAGTAACTTCAAAAGAATCGCAAATCAGATCAAACTCATACCTGTGCTTTCTCCTTCGATGCACTATTCGCTGCAATCAAAACCTAAAAACCAAAAAAAAAAGCGCAAATCAAAACCCTAAACCCTAAAATCGGTTCAAAACGGAGAACTAAGAGAGAGAAATAGACCTGCTTGACAGCGAGAAGCTCGCCGGAATCGAGATTCATGCCCATATAAACCCTGCCAAAGGCACCACAGCCGATCAATTCGCCTTTCCGCCATCTGATCGGCGGTGCATTGTCTTTCGCCGGGATCGGCGGAAGCGCCGCCGGAGACGACGGCGGATGCTTCGACGAGAAGAGACCGACTCTTGATTTGCGAATCTTATCGACCCAACCACCAAATCCACCATCGTCGTTATTCATGGGTCTGAAAACTAGAGATCTGCGAACTGATCCGAAGATTTCTTGCATTGAGTGTTCGTTGAAATTCGAATTGAACTTCTTGATGTGTTTGATTTTGGCTGTTGAACTGAGAAGAAGAACAACAACTAGGGTTCTGACATGAGAGAGAGAGAAAGAGAGAGAGAGAGAGAGAGAGAGAGAGAGAGATTTGATGGGAGGGAAAAGGTCAGGAGGATTTATTTTCAAAAATATATAAAAAAAAAAAAAACTAATTAAAAAAAGTTTTTTTTTTTTTTAGGGAATGTGGAATGGCGTTGGACTTAAGGGCGCGTTTGGGAAACCCACACGCTTGCAAGAACTCAAAATTCTCCGGTAACTTTTATTTTGTCTTCTATAGCAAACTCATGCCAATTATGATAATTTAATTAAACATATTTTTTAAATTTTTTTATTTTAAATATATTTTAATTAATTTAAAATTACTCAAATTTTAAATATGTATTTTTATTAAAATTTACTATACCGCAAAATTACTCAAATGGGATAGATTTTGGATGGTCATTCTTTCATATTTCTTTTTAGCTTACGATGAAAACAAAGAATTTAATTTGAAGTATTTGATTTTTATAAATTTGTCAAATCATGAAAAAGAGTTACAAAATTAAAGTTCTATTGATGTATGATAAAACACTAAATTTTTTTAATTAATGTTTTAAGTTCGAGTTTTATGAATAAAAAAACAGACGTTAGAGAACTCGCTCTTAAATTGAAATTCATAGTACTCAAACTGAATTAGTAAAATAACCGATTATTAAGTACAAAAAGAAAAAATGGTTATAAAATTATCAATTGTCCCTCACACATGGCCATTGGCATTGTTGTGATAATTCACTGATCAATAAATCGAAATTTTATAACTCAAATTATATTTATATTTATAAATCAATAAATATACATAAAGATATTATAAATCAAATTATATTGAGATTGTTGTTACAACTTTCAAGTGGAGGCATATGTTTCTTGACCAAGACTAGAAGAGATAAATCATTGTTCCGCTCGGCAATGTTTAACTACTTTTTCTCTGCAAATTGTGGTTACATCAGTATCGATTTCGAACAATATATCAAAGGAATGGTTGGATTCTAATTATTGTATTGAGCTCTTTTATTTGAACAATTCAGGGGCTCTCTCGATATATATTTTTTTATTTTTAAAACTCGAATTCAATATTTTAATTAAAAAAATTGTTATCACCAGATCCGTCAGGTCTTAATATTATAAAATATTTTTATTTTAATATAATCATGTAAATCAATGAATAACTAATTTTTTTATCTTTTCTTTGATAAAAAAATTAAGTACATTTTAATATTATTAATTTAAAAAAAAACATATCAAAACTGATCAGATTGGGTTGGTAATCAAGTTTACAAAACACAGAATACGTTAATGGATGCCACCAAACAACTGACTCAATCACACAGAGTTTCCTCTCATTGCCTGAGAGTCAGGTTCAAAACTTCGTATTTCCCACCCGTAAATATTATTTCCCCTCCCCTTATATAGGGATTCGGCCCTCGCAAAGACACTATGAAAAAAAAAAAAAAGAAAAAAAAAAAGGAAAAGCATTAAGGTTTAAAGATTAATCAGCACTAGAGCACAGTTCGTCAAGTATCCATGGAAATCCTTCATTGAGCCTAATGTTTATAATCTATGTATTGAAAACTAGTAATTTTAAAAATTCATAGACAGTCAAAGTAGTGCTTCCAAACCTAAACTTAAACACTAAAGTTTTTTTTTTAAAAAATAAATTATCGGTATTCAATATATTGAACTCGAATATTAGATTAAACCTTTAAGAGAACATAGTTTTCACGACACTTGTTTTTGTCATGCACAATACTCTCTGAGGTATTGTTTAAAAATTTAAATATTTAATTATTGAATCAATTAGATATTTATCTATATATTTAATACCATCAATGTCACGTCGAATGTCACGTGTCATTGTTTTTTCCAGGGATGAGGTATTCCCAATTTATATTTAATATAAAAGATTATAGTTTTTCATTAATGATTGTAAAATAAAATTATATTGATAAATTTTAGTGTGTCATTGTAGAGACATTAAAATAGTAAAAAATTATATTTAAGTGTCTTTTCTAATATTGAGATTTAGTATTCGAAGTTTCGTGAATGTCAGGCTCTAATGCTCAAAATTTTGTAAACACATATATTTTAATGATTTTCGTGATTTTTATATAACAAAAAAAACTAATATTAATTGTTAGTTTTTCCTTTCGATCATTAGAATTAGGAAAAAACATTACAATTTTAATCTCAATTATTAGAAATCAACCCAAGAGAACAAAATAAGCATGTTCTTTTCAATTTATTACAAAAGAAACTATTATACACAAGGGAAAAAGGGCCAAGCCCCCCATTTTTTCTTCTTTTTTATGTTGTTGGCTTGGCAATGTGTCTTCATTAATCCCCATAGCAAAGAAGGATTAAACCTTTTTCAACTTTTTTGTATACCTCTTCTAATATTAGTGTAATTTTCTTTCTTTTTTTTTTTTTTAGTTCATCACAGAAAGATATAAGATTTTAAATCTTTAACATAAATAAAAAATTTAAATTATTCAAATGACCGTTTGAGTAAATGTTAAGCTATTATTTCTGGCTATAAGTTTATTGTGCGAATATTTAAAAATATTTTTATTATGGAAAAAAAAAAAGAACTCCAATGAGTTTTGGATTTCATGTAAACTTAACAATATTTCAGGGCATCTGAATACGAAAATTATTTGCATTTTGCAACAGGCAAAGAACACATTTAAATTAGTCTTTATTTTCCTCTGCATACTTCTATTTTTATTATTTGACTTGTAATATTTCTTAATTAAATTTAAATATTTTTAATAAAAATATCAAAATTTATAATATAATTTAAATTTTATACAAAAATAAAAATTATCATTCATTTCATATTAAATAAATTAAATCATACCAAAGATCAGCCGTCATATAAACCTAAATCAACTGTTAATTTTATTTTATTTTTAAAATACAGCGCTGAAGAAGAAAATCGTTGCAAACGTTCACATTTTGGGAGCCCCGATACGATCATTTAAATTTAGGATTGAATTTTAACTCGCGGCACACAAAGGAGTGAAAACTGAAAGGTAAACACCATTATTTTTGGCGATGTAGAAATCAAAACTTTTAATCTCTCCCCCCCTCTCTCTCTCTCACACACACACACTCTATTTGGTACCATAATTGACGCCATAATTTGAGGGTGGGAGATGGGGTTGAATTTAGAATCACTGTCGGAGGCAACTTCGGGAGCCATCGGAGCCCTTGTGAGCACAACTGTGTTATACCCACTTGACACTTGCAAGACCAAGTACCAAGCTGAGCTTCAAGCCCAACACCACCAAAAATACAGGTACCCCTTTTCATATTTAATCTTCTTTAGACTTTGATCTTTGCTCTATTTCAATTGGTTCTGGTTTTTCTCAATTGGGTTTCAGTAATTGTTGGCTTCAGGGGTTTTCAGGAAAAAAAATAAAGCTTTTGTTGTTGAATGAGTACGGAAATATCTTAGAGTGGAGTGGTAATTCTTCAAAATTTTGAGTGATTAAGGACTACAAGGTAATGTAGAATTTCTTTATAAGCATGAAAATGTATCTGGGTAATGTTTAGAGTGTTTGGATAATGCAGATTCTGCGTGAATTTTGGAAAGCCCTAATTTCTGAACGCATATCTTGGCAATCCATTGTTTGGGGGTATCACATAGATTGGATTTTGTTAGGGTATGAAACGTCTTCAATATTATGTGCTTTCTACCGGTTTAACCGACACTTGAGGCGGTATTATGGCATTTTGGGATCAAATACTGTTGGTACCAGGTATGAGGGTTCAGAGCCTCCCTGTTATGTGGGTCGATCATCTTTGAACCAAAAAAATTAAAAACTAAAAATCACGTGCTTTGATGACATAGTTTAGGCCTTTTAGTTTAGGCATTTCGCACTTAGCAAGAGAAGCGAGGCACCCCTCCTTATCTGCTTCAGCAAATGTTCCTTTTCAGGCTGCTGTCTTTTTCTTTTTTCCTTCACGCTTCAGTTGGTTGAAGATGTGGTGTTTGTGATTCTAGAAGACATTGACATAGCGTGTGTGAGTGTGTGTATCTTTTAGTAGTAATGGCTTATTGAATGGCATTTATGAGTGGCCTATTTTTTTCACCAGACACTCCCAGATCAATTTAGGTTTGTAAATATGCATCTGAAAGGCTAATTGTCTGGTGGGATTATATCTGATGTTAGTCTGCGTCATGGGAGGGGCGTGAAAGATGTTATGAGTATGGAGGAGATCATGTCATGTTAATTAGTTGCATATTTTGAAATATGTCAAAGTAGAAAAACTTTTGCTTTGTTGTTTACGTGCACATTAATGTGTCCACTTTGAAGTGCATTTATGTTCTATATAAAAAATGTGTTGGGATGAATGGAAACCAAAGAAGAGAAATGATTTCAGAAAGGAAGAGAGTGGAAGGTAAAGAATGCGATTTCCTTTTCTCTTGTTTGGGTGACAAAGAAAATCACTTCCTCCATTTTGGAGGGTAAAAAATTGGTGGGTTTTCTCTCTTTTTTTTTGGGGGGGGGGTGGTTTGGGGTGGGGTGGTTCACTTTCTATTTTCTCTTACTCCCGGTTTCCTTCGACTCCCCAAATAAGGGAAAACCACATTCTCTCATTCTCCTTTCCCAAGTGGTTAAGTCTTATATGTGACAAATTGCCCTGGCTTATGCAGGAATACAGCTGATGTTCTATGGGAAGCTATTTCTACCCGCCAAATTCTTTCATTATACCAGGGCCTCGGTACAAAGAATGTGCAATCCTTCATTTCGCAGTTTCTCTACTTCTATGGATACAGCTTCTTTAAGAGGCTTTATCTAGATAAAACTGGAGCAAAATCCATAGGAACCAAAGCAAACTTGATTATTGCAGCTGCTGCTGGAGCATGCAATGTTATAATAATTCAGGTATCAAATATTGGTTCCTCTGATCCTCAAAAACATCCCATATTCTGAAACGATTCATGTACTTTACAGCCTTTGGATATAGCCTCTTCAAAGATGCAGACAAGTGCTTTTGGGAAATCCAAGGGACTTTGGGCAACTCTTTCAGAAGGCGCTTGGAAAGACATATTTGATGGTCTTGGCGTCTCACTTCTTTTGACATCAAACCCATCTATCCAGGTACTTCATATTGTTGCTACTCGTTTTAATCTTCCATCTGTGGCTTGGCTCGTATCTACAGCAGCATGCTCATGATGTCTCAAATGAATGCATTGTTTCCCTCCAGTACACTGTATTTGATCAGCTGAAACAAAGAATGTTGAAGGGAAAGCTACGTGGTAAAATAGGTAACCAGACGTCCCCAGAAGCTCTTTCGGCCTTTTCAGCTTTTGTGTTAGGTGCATTCTCTAAGTGCATTGCCACATCGGTGACATATCCTGCCATCAGGTCATTTTTCCATTTAAACCTTACTACATATGGTTTCAGATTTTGGAAGCCTGGAATTTTTTAGGAGTTGACGTGGTTTCAATCTGTCTACCAAGTTATTTAGAAATTCACATTTTCTCTCTTTTTTGGCCGGAAGACCACATGATGCTTACATTGCATAACCTGTGATGAACGTGTGCCATAAACTTTTGGCAGGTGTAAAGTCACGATTCAAGCGGCTGCAACAGAGGAAGAAAAGCACAATGATGCTGAACTACAAGCACGCAGGACTCTGTTAGGTGCAGCTCGTGCAATATGGAGGAAAGAGGGCTTATTTGGCTTCTTCAAAGGAATTCAGGCTCAGCTGCTGAAGACAGTGTTAGGTGCTGCATTGCATTTGATGATAAAGGAGAAGATAACAAAGATCACATGGGTGCTGATTCTCGCACTTAGAAGGTATCTTTTCATCACAAGGAGCAGATTAAAGAGTGCCTGAAATGATGACTAAATGATATCTACAGCATTGATCTGTTTTTAGACAAATCTGCTCCACTTCGCCAGTCCACTTCAAAGAGGAAAGGTACAGGTTAAGGCGATGACCTTCAGCTGGTAGTGAAGGCCAAGCCAAATTTTACATTACCAAGATTTAAGTTTCTAAAAAATGACGAGATTAAGGTTGTCACTTCTTTTCATTGTTTTTCCTTATCTTATGTATGATACATCCACTGCTAAATAACGGCAACACTGTTTATGCCTCTGGCATCCATTTGTAGGAATAAAGTTTGCAAATAGCTGTTCTAGGTTTCAAATTTCTGCATTTCATTTTTTCCCTCTTTTAAACATTAAGACTTCGAAACATAAGAAGCACAACCCAACAAAATGACAACAAAACCAACAACAACAAAAGGTCTACAAACCGCACTGTCAATGCCTCAATCTACTTTCTTTCAATAAGAATGCAAGATGGAGAAAATATCTTGCCAGTATATTTGGTTATTTTGAAGTATTCTTCTTCTTCTTCTTCTTCTTTTTTTTTTCTTCCTTTTCTCCTTCAATTGTAGTTCTAAAGCCGCCTTTTTGTTTCCACGTAACCCTCTGACTCTTGTAGTCCACTCATAAGAAGAGGACCAAAATCAGCAAAAGATAGACTAGCTCAATCTTCAAAATCAAAGTGGAAGCATCAGATTCAGCAGTCACAAAACTTCCACCACTCGTGTTTGTGCTCAAAATGACAACAATCCAATTATCTTCAGAACCAATGCCTGCCCCAGTGTATGTGCTGTCATTTAGATATCCCGAGTACGAGGACTCGGTGAAATTAGAGAGGACGAGACTGGAATCCAGGTTAGGAACGCAAGCAGGTAAAATGATGCCATCCCTTGTATTGGTGATATTCAAATGGCACTTATCTAAGAGGTCAGGATAGTTGGAGAACTGAGGCTCAGTACCCGGTACAGTATTTGAGCCTGTGGTGTTTGTGCAAGGCTGTTTCTTAAATTGATCGGCTATCTCTGCAGCCAGGCAAGCTGCATTATCATTCTCTGTTAGGCTACTCAAGTTTAGGGATGCCCTGTATCTGTTAATGCCTTGAAAGAGGTTTTCTTCCTCATCTGGACAGAAAAGAATTCAACAGTGTATACATCAGCTATTCAAGAGATACTAAACACACACCAAAGCCCAAGAGCTGTGTATGTGTGTGTGTGTGCGTGTGTGTTTGTGAGAGAGAGAGAGAGAGAGAGAGAGAGAGAGACAGCTGGAAGGGGCTACACAGGATTGATCACAAGAAAGCTATACATGGCAGAAAAGAACAAAGATTGAACCACATAATGTAGAGACTGGAGCATCTTACGTATTTAAGTAACAAGCTAGAGCTTCTCTATATTTCCCAGAGCTTCTCTATATTGCACTGAGATTCTAAACATTGTGATACAAATTGGCAAGACCAGATCTATTCATGGATGTTCTTATCTTAGGCATGAACTAAGGTTCAGCTAAATACTAACATTATGCAAAGAAAGTAACAGACAAGGTAGCCAAAAGAGAGGCAGAGTTTGGAACTGAAGAAAAACAATGACGAGCTTTTGAGATATGAGAAAAACATAGTCATGAACGATTATAGCACATATACAAAAGGCTTTAAGATAAAGAATCAAAGGTTGTATAAAAGACTCCACACTTAATTTGAGAATTTGATTCCTATCTTAAAAGTTTACTCCTAAGTTGGAGAGTCCTAAGATTAAATATGAAAGGAACATATGTTATAGCCTGAGAGAGTGGATCTTGGCCAACTGTGATACCGAACAGAGAACCCGATTCCTTTCTTAAGAGCTGACTATAAAGGTGGAGAGTTTAAGATTTATATACTAGACCTTAGAGTTAGCCAACATGAGATTTAAAGATTTAATTGAGGTACAAGAAGTAATACCATCTCATACCAGGTTTTGTCCATAGGAAGCTTATCATATATTTGACCTATAGTACATACGACAAATTGAACCCCATTAATCAGATTTTTACAGCATTTTATCATACCAATCACTCAACAATCAGCTCTGAACAAATAGATAGCCTGGATTTATAATCTTGAAAAAAAATTCCTTTCTTTAACAAATCAATAAGTATTCAACATCTATCACTTGAATCCAGATCTTTCACCATATTCAGTTTTCCTAAAAAGAAAAAGAAAACCTCAGAAAAGAAAATTCAATTCAATCACTAGCAGAGGTTCCCAATCCTACCTTTTCCATTCAAAATTTAAAATGCATTCTATAAGATAGTATTAAAAGAAAATTAAATATGGCAAGAAGACAAATGTGGATCACATACAGAATATTCTAAACACAAAACCCATTTGCTTTAAAATAGAAACACTGATGTAAATAACAAAACCCAGAAAATATACAACAAATGCACAACATAGATCAAATCCCAACAAAAGATCGAGAGAGAGAGAGATTGAATCTTTACCATCACATTTGACGGAGTGATTGATCAAGAGAATGAAGAGGAGAAGCAGTGGAAAGAGGAACTCAAGCCTAGCAGATGCCATTGTTTGTTCTTGCTGATGTCTGAAGCTAGAGAGAGAGAGAGAGAGAGAGAGAGAGAGAGAGAGAGAGTTATTGAGCTATAATCAAGAGTGGTAAAGACAAAGTTTTTGGCAGTGAGGCTTTTGCTGAGAAATTGGAAAGTCAGAGGTGTTGTTGAAGTAAAGAATCTGGAAATCTATTTTGAAACGACGTCGTTCTGGTACGATTTCCTTGTCATGCATGATTGCCGTAAAGACAAGTTACGGGCAAGTGACTCCCAACAACGGTAACATAGGCCATCATTTTATTTTAATATATTTCTGATTCAAATATTAATAAAAATTTTATTTAAAAATAACTCTGATAATATGGCCATCCACAACATCATCAATTACCCAAGACATTGATTTCTCTTTTCCAAGAAATTAAAAGTTCATCAATTTTTTTAAAATCTCACGGGTTTATAATTACCATGAACATTATTTCATCATTCAATAATTATTATTTTTTAAAAAATAAAAATTCAATAATTACAAATCTTATAAATATTAATATTTATAAAAATGGTCCTTTTAAAAACAAACGTGTATGAAAAAACTTTTACTCAAATTTCTTTCTCAAGATTTATTGTTCAGCATTCTTATATAACCGATAAAAATATCTATAAAAATTATAAAATAACCCAAAAGTCATAGTCGAAGACTATAAAAAAATTATTTATTTACTTCCTTTTTAGCCCGGGATTTTTACCATAATTAAAAATCCCATAGTTTTTTATGATAATGTTTTTTTTTTTAAAAAAAAAGAATCATTGATAAAATTTTAAGTACCAGTCTGTATTAATATGTATTAACTAATTATTAATTAAATTATTAATATATTTTGATTAATTCAAAAAATATTTAATTAATAATTGATTAAAATATGTTAATATGGAGTATAAAGTAAAATTTAGTCTTTTTAATTTATAATTTATTTGGCATATCTATTATTACTTTTTCTCTTTCAAACCCTTGATGGGTAATGCTAGTATACATGAAAATATGGATGGGTAGGGATTTAAATGGATGACAATTAAAAAAAAAAAAAAATCTCAATCTATTGTTCTTGGTTGGCTCCAAATCTCTTGGGGCCGATATGCCCATCTTAACAGAATCGAAGAAGCCCTTCCCCACTTAAAAAGGAGAAAAAGCTCTGACAATTTGGACAGGGATCTTATCTTCCTAGTACGACATTTTCCAACATCATATGCCCCAGATTTCCTATTTTCATATTTGATTGTCTTTTAAGAAAATACATTTTCTCTTGAAAAACATAACCATGATTAAACAATTGTATATTTTTGGTATTTAAATATCGGTATCTAAAAAATCGATTAATCTGATTTAAGAAATTATGGTATTCATTTAAGAAACTGGTCATTTAGAGTGTATTTTTCTATTTTCAGAATTTAAATTTTAAATTTTAATTAAGAAAAATTAATAGACTTTCACTGCATCCACGAATCATTGTTAAGGCTTTGAACAAGACTTCTAAAATGTAGCTGCCTGTTATTATTCCTCAATTCGTAAATAGAAACCAATTCTAAGGTTATTAATGTAATTGCATAATTTACTCCTAGGAGATCACACAGGCTCTCAACAAAGGGGTGGATGAAATAGAATTTGGGTAACATGGCCTAATCTTGCAATACCATGCAAAGCATTTTAACTTTATTTCTCATATTCATTGCCAAATTTTATAAATACCAAGATTTCAAATTTTGTTGAATCCCAATTTTCTTCTTGGGTTTTGGAGAAAATGGCATTTCGGCGGATGGCCGGATTTCGCCATTCATGGCGGGGGCAGTTACGAGGCCGCAATGGGTTGCTGTGTCAGAACTTGAGGCTTGTAAAGTTTGGCAATGGGGAGTTGATGGGGAAGAAGCTGAAGATGGCTAAGTTTCGTCGAGGAACTAATGCTACTAAGAATGCCTGGCTACATGTTTCAATGACTATGACCACCAATGTTACAGGTGAGGCCAAGGTGTGAGTCCTCTCTCTCTCTCTCTCTCTCTCTCTCTCTCTCTCTCTCTCTCTCTCTCTGCCTCCCTCCCTCTCTCTCTCTCTCTCTCTCACACACACACACACAGGCAGGCATCCATTTAATGTTATGCACAAGATTTAGCATGTGTT
Source organism: Dillenia suffruticosa (assembly GCA_033439265.1). Classification (NCBI taxonomy): domain Eukaryota; kingdom Viridiplantae; phylum Streptophyta; class Magnoliopsida; order Dilleniales; family Dilleniaceae; genus Dillenia; species Dillenia suffruticosa. The sequence goes on from JAVTVX010000001.1 coordinate 19,247,669, forward strand.
TGATGGAATTTTTTAATCCCTTCATTAGAATTTTAATTTCCATCAAGGGATTTGGGGTATCTTAAATGTCAATGCAATGCTATTGTTGTAAGGGTTATATACTTTTTATTGCCCCAGTCCTTTGTTGCACTTCTCAATGCATTAACCCATCTGGGCTTTACCATCTTATGTTAAATATTCTGTCTTAATTTGGATTAGACTAATTTCGTAAGAAATAATATTTATTTACCAATTAATTTTAATTTTTACTGACTCAACTTGAGTTAAAATTAATTTCATCGCCTATTAAGTTAATTAAACTCGTTTTAACTCCATCATATAAATATTTTTTTGATATAAAAAATTATTTATCAAAAAAATAAAAAAATACACAGGTATTTGAATATATTATGAGATATCCGAAAAATCAAGAGAATATTATAAAGACCCAAAAAAATCTAAATCCTAGTTTCAACTGATAGCAAGACTACCCTAACAAAAGCTGCAATCACTCATGGAGGTAATTGACACTCACCTATCATTCTCTTGTTCTTCTCCATTCATATATACTAGATACAAACATTGAGAAGACATTTAAAAATTCTACTCTACCGAAAATAGTGCCTCACCAAGGAAAGCAAGATCGCTCGAATGCCACACTAAAGAGATTAAAAAATGTCATAAGAACATGCTAATCTATTATCAATTGTCATATCTCTCTCGTGAAAGAATAGCGAAAGAATAAGTGATCCAAAGTCTGCATCCGACCAGAATGTGAATGACAAGTCAAAAGAAGTTAAAAGTTTAAATCGGAACAGATAATCGCTCAATGAAAACAAGCCGCATGATGATGCAGACCGCTCAACCCCACATTTCACAAAGTACTTTTCACCATTTTTGCCGTTGGGGCAAACTTTATTAATATTGAAGAGAATAGTAGTTGATGAAGGACAAAATTTGATCTTAAGAATTTAAAATTCACAACCGGAATATTAGATAAACCAAATAAATGATCAAGAACTTTAATTTTTTTTTATGGACCGGTGCAAGAAATTTATTCCGGTTAATGATTATTTAACCCTACAAAGTCAAATATATAATGCCATATCTTGCAATTTCTTATAACATACTAATTTTTTCTTCTTTTTCTATATTTTTGTACAAATACGAGGAGATAAGGATAAATTATGTAATTGGTAGAGCGGAACTGATTAGGAAAAAGTATCAACAGAAAAATAAAATACTCGCCCGAAAAAGGTCGGTGGCACCTTAAAAAATATATAGGATCTTTCGAAATTTTAAGAAATGTATAATTATAAATTTAAATATTATTTGTCTGGTAAAAAAAAATTATAATCCCTCGCCTTAAAATTATTACCTAAAATGTTTATTATATTTTTATTTCATCGAGCTTTGATATCTCTTTATTATTCTTTATCTTACTATTGATGGTTATTAAGAGTTGGACCTGCCCATCAAATCATTCTTATGTTTCCTTAAAATGCAGTTGGAGTGGTGTTTCTTTAAGTCACCTTCGGCGATGGCTTTGCTGAGGTATATGCCCTGCTCTATCTCAGTTCAGTGCAAGACTTTTCCAAGAGAATGATAAAGTGTAAGTCAAAGCAACATATAGTCGGTTTAATAAGAAGAGATATTAGATTTTTTAACTAAATCTTGAGTTTGAAATTTGAGAATGCAAAAAGCTACGTTGGGAGAGTCGCCCTCTAAATAGAATTCTATAAATGTTCGAATTAGATTAGTCAGAATATGATTTTGCATATCCCTGGTTTGGTACCAAAAAAAAAAAAAAAAAAAAAGAAGAGATAAAAGTTCGAGTCAGTGTCATCATCTCACACCGGGTACACCAAATTTGAGTTCTTGACTAATTTTTAATCAAAACATTTGTTCCAGGGCACTGCAGATGCTGTCTGACAATTTGATTGGCTATTTGAGGTACTAGAAAATCAAGGTCTTATAGTACTCACAAGGCTTTTGACTGCCTGAACTTTCCAAGAATCATGTAGGATGCAAGAAGCAAAGAGATTGAGGATGTGCTGATTCTATCTGGAGATCACTTGTATAGAATGGACTGCATGGACTCTGTTCACGTAAAGCACTACTAATTGTTTTCTTTTATTGTCCTTGTTGATTGAATTCAACTAAGAAAATCCCATGTTTCCCAGAATCATAGGCAAAGTGGCGCGGACATCACAATTTCCTGTCTGCCAATGGATGACAGGCACACTTCTTATCAATTTTCCAAGTCAATAGGTCCCCATGTATTAGAGAACCTAGTTCATAAGCCTACATGCCGCACCCCATCAGATGTGAAGCTGGCTGATGTGGGATTAAATATCCCCTTCACAGATGGTTGTGCTCCATGAATGCCTAATCTGAACAGGCAAGCCCGATGAGACGATTGAGTTTTGGACCTAGTACCAAATTACTTGACTTGATTTTAGTAGAGAATTCCCAAACTTATATACCAGACCATGCAAAGATGTCGAGTTAGCTCACATGAGACTTAATATCATAATCTTCATTTCTTAGTCGTAGGGCTCTTATGATTAGTTTCCAGTGACTATACTGAGTCCTGTATCCATGATAGTCGTGCTTCAAATTTCAGTCTAATGAAGATAAACAACAAAGGAAGGGTGCTCTCATTCAGTGAAAAGCCTAGAGGAGATGATTTGAAGGCAATGGTAATAAATACTCCAAAAATTTTCCCCCCTCTTCTCTTAAGCAGTTACTCGTTAAAATTCTAATCTGAAAATACTTTCTGGAGGCCGTAGATTCAACTGTTTTAGGTCTGTCGCGAGATGATGGACAGAAGAAACCTTATATTGCTTCCATGGGAGTATATGTCTTCAGGAAGGAGATACTTCTGAATCTTCTAAAGTACTTCCCTCTTGCACTGAATTTGAAGGGAATTTTGTGAACTTAACTACCAACACGGATGCTCTCTCTATCAGATGGCGATTTCCAATGGCAAATGACTTTGGCTTGGAGATCATCCCTGCGACGCCAAGGAATTCTACATTGAGGTCTGCAGAAATTGTTCCCCAAACTCTCCTTTTAGTCTGATTGACAAGCATAACAAGGTTGTTTTTTGCAGGCGTATCTATTTAATGATTACTGGGAAAACATTGGCACAATCAGATCTTTCTTTGGGGCAAATCTTGCACCAACTGCAGATGTCAGTTTTAAGGAACTAGGTATCAGTAAACAAACAATGCATATGTATATTGACTGCGTTGCATGCCTGTCTGCAGCCACCAAGATTCAGTTTCGATGATGCAGCAAAGCCAATGTACACATCAAGGAGAAATCTGCCTCCCTCAAAGATTGAAAAGAGCAAGGTTAGTTAGTACCTGATTGCTGTGCTTCAGAGGCGTTTTCTCCTTCTCCTCTTCATCAATAGCTGCTACATAAAACTTTTGCCTTCTAGTGCAGATAGTGGATTTGATCATATCACATGGGAGTTTCTTAGATCATTGCTTCATTGAGCATAGTGTTGTTGGAATCCGATCCCGAATAGGCTTAAATGTCCATCTAAAGGTTTGCAAAATCCATAACATGACATCTGAGAATACTATGTCTTGAAAATGACTGTCTGATTTTTGCAAGATAAGGTCATGCTTGGTGCTGACTACTATGAAACTGAGAATGGCATCACTTTTAACCGAGGGAAAAGTACCAATTGGGAAAGGAGAAAATAGAAAAATCCAGTACATAGAACACTCTTCTACATTTTTTATCTGAGTTTCGTTGTGCCACTTGTTTCCTTCTAAGGGCGCTTCATGTTCCACGGTTGCAGAGGCTGCATTGTGGACAAGAATGCTAGGATTGGGAAGAATGTTGTTATTGCAAACTCAGAGGCATCAGTTGAAGTTGGAAATAAGGAAAAATGTTCATCTCAGTATGAATTGAAGACTTCATGGTTAGATTTTTTCTGCAACTTCTACTTGCAGGTTGTTCAGGAGGCTGATAGATCATTGGAAGGGTTCTATATCCAGTCCGGAGTTACCATCACACTGAAGAACTCAACAATCAAAGATGGAACTGTGATATAAAAGCAAAACTATATTCCCCTCCTCAAAAAATCTTTTTTGGCTTGATCAGGATGGGAAACTAAATAAACAAAGTCGGAAGATGAGAGCCATCACCATCATGTGTCTTTCCCTCAAAACTAATAAATAAATAAGAATAAAGCAAAGATGTAGCATTATTCAATTGCATGTAAGTATCTTTCCGATATAATGGAAAATCTCAAATTTACCGCCTCTCTCTCATGTTGAATTAACAATAGGGCAGAGTGTTCATATATTGTACCTGAAATTCAGGTTAGGAGCCAGGCATGTGGCAGGTCAGCTGTTTGGGTAAGTTTGAAGAACATAGTCCAAATGCACAGAGAGAGAGAGAGAGAGAGAGAGAGAGAATGTGAACCAATATTTCTATAAGCATAGCTCTTCACAATGAAACATCAATTCATTTTCATATCTCTGCAACACAAAACGCTCTTCTAATGCAATAATGTTCGTTACCATACATTTCTCATCAGAGAATGGTTTTCTACCTGTTCGGCCAGCTCGATGAAGATAATCTACAGCAGTTTTAGGCAGATCAAAGTTGTATATATGAGTCGTCTCTGGCAGGTCCACTCCTCTGGCAGCTATATCTGTCGCAACAAGTAGATAGCTACCCTTTTGTCTTAGCTCCTGCACCAAGGTAGTAAAGAATTTCAAGCATCTGAACATTCTGTAGATCATATACAATAGGAAAGAGGTTCTCACTTGCGGATATAGATGCCAAGACTTTTTGAAAGCATCCTTTTGCCCTTATTTTTTGGGACAATAATGGTCACAATATGCTCCGGCCAATCAATATAACAAGATTTGATCGAGTCACCATTGACCATTTCAATTCCTATTCCTAGCAAGCCTTGCAAAAATGACAGAGAAATAATATGTACTTACAGATAATGAAGTCGCCCGTAAATTGAAATTCATGTCTTCCTCGAGAAGAAGAATGTCTGAACATTGCCCATATGAAGAATTTTTCAAGAAATCAATTACAAGAGTTGATGCCGGAGGATTCCCAGCTCTCTTGGACCTTTCAGACTGCAAAAGTGTGCAAGAAACTCACATTGGAAAAACATTATTAAATTAATATATCAGAAATGACAAGGCAATGCTAACCTGCTCGCCCACAAAAATAATGCCAGATTGAGGTGTGTCAGACTGTAACAAGGACAACAATGTTTGAAGCCTTTCTCTTTTACTACATATCTGCAAGAGTGAACCAGTAGCATTGAGAGGGGGGAGAGAGAGACAGAGAGAGAGAGAGAGAGAGAGAGAGGAGAAGGCTGATCCACTAATAATAACAATAAAGAATGCATAAAGTTCCACATGTCAAATTGGAAAGTAAGAAGAACGACTAAAACAAGAGACAGAAAAGCAGATATGTCTAACCACAAATCTGTGCTGCAGGCATGAAGGCATAGGCTCAACTGGATTCACATGTACGTGCACTACATCGTGCTGTTTGAAATGAGAATACAAGTTAATGGACCGTGAAAAGATCAAAGTGCACAAATTAGTTGCCTACTTGTTTGAAATGAGAAGATTGGATTGTACGAAAGAGCAAACCAGTCACCTTGCTCCATTTTTGCTGTACACAGTCATACAAGAATCGTCTGTGCTGAGGAATTGACGCACTAGCAAATACTGTTTGCCTATTATGGATTGATGAGTACTGTGTCAGAAGCTTTCGAAGAGAACCGACTTGCTTTGAAGAATTGAACATGAAATCAACCTGATAAAATCGTAATTTTATCATATGAAGCAATGAAAAAACAAAGGATACATATGAATGACTTCAAGATCCAGCTAACTCAAAGACACCTTTTGTCAGGACCAACCTAACTGATGATCAAGTTCTTTGGAGTAAATGAGAATGACAAGAAATTAAAAGTAATTCCATAAAAAAATACTATGCTCAAGGCCCCTAGCCATGTCTTTAGTTAATCTCAGGCCAAAATCACAAATAAGCCATCAAATATGTAGAACTACATTCAAATATCCCCATACGCATTAGCTATAGTCAACTAGCCCTTAAAACTTTTGAAATAAATTTCAAAGTGTCCAGTAAATGGATAAGGTTAAGGTTTTGTATTTGGTTTCTCCCCTCAATTTTTCACGAGAAATCTAAACTTAGCCTCCAAATTGTGCGCACATCCCCAGTCCTGCAAAAGTTCATGAAATTTCTGACAATAACCAACATTTTTGGATAAACCCTTTCGGGTTTCTATTTTTCCATCCTCCAATGATTATTTTCATCAAATTTGACTCTCACAATTGAAGCTTTCACATAATTTCATATTTAGTTTCTAAATAAATCTTTCCCCTTTTTTCTCTCTCTTCTCTCTCTAGCTACGATTGAAGAGAAAGACACGAGGTTAGCTTCCTTGCAAGTGACCTATAAGTGGAAAGAATCTCAAGTACATCCATATATGAGGCTGTCTCACTTTTATTTTAGAACTTTTGGAAGGTAATCTACTAAAGTTTATGGTGTTATTTGAAAGTAGACCTAAAGTTCAGAAAGTTATTGGTGGTTGTGGCATTAGTCTTTCAATTAAAACCATTTAATCTTATAAGTTTAAACACTTATAGGAAAGAGAAATACTAAAACATTTTATGGCATTAATACAACATATAATGTTTTATTGTTCAATCCATGGACAGCTAAAACAGATTGTCACTTAACTGATTACTAAGCGTGGAAGAAAGAAAAACAGATTAGTACCAAACTGTATTTCACTTACCTCATCAACTACCAGCACTTGCATTGACTCGAGTTTGAAAACTTGTCGCTCAAGCATTTGGCACAAACTCGCCATAGTTGCCACTACAATTGTTGGGGGCTCTGCCTGTTAATTTGAGCATGTTAGTTCGTAAATCAAGCCGAGTAAACAAAGTACATGATCTAACTCAGATCTGATTAATTCATACATGTGAAAATTAATCAGATTTGCACATAGGTCATGTTTGAGCTAACCATACAAATTCTGAAACATAAATAATTCTAGAAGTCTCCTAGTACTTGTATATAATTTTTTATACATCATACTTTCAGCAAAGGAAAGAACCCAAGATAATGTTAACAAATTGGCAGTGCCTTATGCATCCAAAATTTGTTACAATCAAGTGCGACATTCTCCACTGCATTGATGATAAGGGTGTATTCAAGTCGAGTCGATCCCGAGTACCCCTATGTTCAAACTCGAACTCAAATTTTTTAATAATACTCGAACTTGAACTGAATTGAATGAGTAGTAATAATATGACTCGAACTCAACTCATTTATAATTTAATAGGCTTGAGATTGACTCGAAGACCGGAAAACTCGAAAACTCGTTTTTATTAATTTATAAAACTTTATTAATATATTCCACTTAATTTAATTTTTTATATAATAATATATGGGTATATATATAATATTTTATTAATATATGTTATCGAGCTACTTGACGAATTTTCAAGTTTAAAATTCTATTACTCGAACTTGATTTAGTTTGCATAACAGCCCTAATTGATGTGATTCATAGGATATCTTGGTAAGTTTTCCGCAAAACTCGGGAGAGTGAATGAACCAAGAAAAAAAGAAAAAAAGAAAAAAAGAAAAAAAACAGTTTTCCTCCTTCTATTCTTGGGGTTCAGGCTAATGTGTAGGCATTTACCGTGTAAAAGATAAAATTTCCAAGACAAATTGGATCAGTTCTGTACCTTAAGCCAGCTCTTGTGCCTTTTCAACATTCCTCCATCCAAGAGAGCCATAACTGTCAATGGCTTCTTTTGTGATTCACGATTCCTTGGCTTCCCAGCCAACATACGAGCAACTTGTGTAACCTTAATCACCAAAAAAAAAGACACAAAGTTAAAGCAAGATCAATATTCTCTCATATCAATTTTAATCCAACTCTTATTTTAGATGAAGATAACACAACTTTATTGACAAGCAAAGCCAGCATCATGGTATCTCTACATTAACAAAATTTGAAAAAGACAACAGGGAAATTCCAACTCAAGGATTCTTACCTGCATGCCAAGTTCCCTTGTGGGAACCACTATTAATGCTTGCACTGCAGATTTCTGATCATTTATTCTTGAAAAAATTAACAACAAATATGTCAGGGTCTTCCCGGAACCTGTCTAGAGGACCATAGAAATTAAGATAAAAGGTGCACATTAGCTTTGTTTCTGGGGCAGTAGCAGGTTTAGTTTAGCACAAACAATATAAATTATGACAAGCTAGCTCAAGTTTTCAATCCATTTCTGGCTTCAGACCAGTTGAAATTAGATGAAGCTGTCTCATACACTGTGCATTAGACAATCCTCCTCTTCAAGGCATTATGCTATTCAACAACAGAAGAGACACCTAAATAATCTTGTCATGGTTATTTCATGGACACTTTTAGAAATAAGCGTGCTCATTGTGCCTCAGCCGTGCCCTTTAGATAAAATGCAATACAACATGTAGCATTTTTATAACATTGTGGTGTTATTTTGTCTTGTCTCCTGTGTCTTATCTTCACGTTTGTGCTTCATAGAATAGCTTATTCTTGGTTTATATGGATAATATACCTCTGGTTTGATGAACAATGCAAGGAAAATTTTGGAATTCCTAGGGGATTCCAATTTTAAATCATCATAAAATTCATAGCATAATGAGTATCTTAATTCTGATAAAGATCTTTATACTAATTATATTCCACTACACTAGCTCATCCAAATTGCCAACTGCAGTGAAAAATGCAAGAATTATCAAATAAAGGTCTTTATCAAAAGCAATAATTATCAAGAGTATCTTAATTCAGAGAAAGATCTTTGTGCTGATTATATTCCCCTAGCTCAGCCGAATTGCCAACTGCAGCAAAAGATGAAAGAATTATCAAATAAAGGAGATGAAGCAAAAGACAACCTGAGCATGAAGTATACAATCACGGCCAGAGAACAGAATCGGCAAAGCCTGCTGCTGCACATCAGTAGGTTGAACAAATCCAAGCTCTTCAACCCTGCATCAAATTCAACTAAAACTCAGCACTATTTACAAGGACGATATGATCAAAATTTTGCCTTTCCATTCTCTATAGCACCAATCTATTAGCACACTCATTGACACACTGCCTAAAAGGATTTTGATTATGAAACCAATATCATTCGAAACAAGAATGTAACACCAGCCAGTCAATTAAATTTTAGGATATGGTATATAACAAAAGCCTAGCTGCCTATCCTTTTTCTTCCTCACATCTTCAATAAATATAGGATCAATAGGTTCACTTCTATGCTGCTTTAAAGCAAGAATATAGGCACAGACACGGACACAGACACGGATATGACACAGATGTGAAAGTTATGAAAATTTTACACGATTATAAGTTTTCTTGTCGTGTCTGAGAACTGGATCGGTTTAGAAGTGTCGATGCAAAAAAGCTTGAGTGTCATGCTTCTATGTAAATTACGCAATGGACTTGTCTTCACTTTACAGCATTCTCTTCTCACCAATGCGATGGTTAGATCTAATTTATTGGTTTAACCACTACAATCTCTAATCAAGACTTCAATTAAACATACACAAAAAGTGAACCCTCTTAATCAGCACTGCTTCCCAAAGCGACAAAGCCAACAACCCACATTTACTTTATTAAACTAACTGGTTACTGGAACCCACCCCATAATATAATGTTTTGTAATGTGTTCTCAACCGGCCGCCCCCAAATTTGTGATTTAAGATTCACTTTGTTGTTGTTGTGGTGGTGGTGTCACCATCATGTGTCCCATATTTTGTATCTCTCAATGCCATAGCTATATTTACGTTTAAAGTGTCAAAATTTGCAGCCAACACTCTTGCAAATTTCCCTTTTTCATTGATAAAAATCATTTTTTGTGGTGCAAGATATTGTTTCAAGCAATAATTTTAGAAGAGTGGAAAATAATTTAGGCAGCTGTCTGTTCCCCTCCCGTTGCCGCTGATGGTTATAACAACATCAATCAATGCCTTGGCAGATTTCTTTGAAGTACCTTAAAATTAAGGGGAAAAAACTAACCTTTGCAAGACATGGTCGGGGACATAACCTTGGCATATTTCTCGAATCGTCGAAGCATTTCGCTTCCCAGAATCGGAACCGGATTCAGTTGGGGAACTTAGACGAGCTTGCGAAACTCTAGGAATGAAAATCGAGCTAGAACAAGGACTAAGTTTCGAATTAGGGTTTTGGTAAGGAATCTGAAAACGATGCTGGGGAAGTGAGAGAGAGAGAAGAAGTTGCTGAGAAGCGGAGAACGAAGCCATTTCGACAGATACGAGACAGAGAGATGATTTTGACGATGATTATAGAGTGGAGGTGTGAAGAGGTTTTGTTACGGTGTGTCTGCGGTAGTATGAGAATGACGTGGATGCATAAAATGAGCGGTTGAGATTCTGTTAGAATGTCCTCAAATGATGCCCTCGAGATTCGTGATTTAATAGGGCTTTGATTTCCACGCGGTTTTGTTTTCTTTTTCTTTGGGGGCTTTTCCCCTACGGATTCTGTTTAGCGGTATGCTATCTTTATTTTCCTTATTTCCATATAGACCCCTAGAACACGTGAGCTGTGTCTTTTTTACCCTTAGTAATCCCTTAAGGACCAAATACCAAATATATTAAATTTTAAACGTGAGTCATACCCAAGTTGGCACGCTAGTTTTGTATCGATATTTTTAAATAAAATTTTAATTTTAAATTTTATATATTAAAAAAATAAATATTATAAGAGATTTATTTTTAAAAATTTTAATCCGACTCAAATTAAATATCTGTAATTATATATATATATATATAAATATTACATGTGAAGAGTTAGATCCTAATTTTCCTATGTCTTTGCCGGTCCCTTCATGTGCATAGGAAGAGAGAGAGAGAGAGAGAGAGAGAGAGAGAGAGAGAGAGGACAATCCAATAATAATGAAGGAAAGGTAAATAAAAAATGTCATACACTTTTTTTCATTTTTTTTAATCTTTAAATTCTATTAAGAGTTTTTTTTTCATTTTTTTAATTTTTCGTATTTTAATATATTTGAATTTAATTATTCATAATAAAAATAAAAAATAGAAAAAGTGAGGATTAATTTTTAAGATTAAGTTGAATAAATAATATCATAATAGTGGAATAAAGTGAAGGTGAAAAAAGAATATTTAACAAAAAAGGAAAAGGGTCCCGTAAAAGAAAAGGAAAGAAGAAAATAGGGGTAAGAGCGGAAAAGGGAAGAAAATAAAGGAAGTGATTGGAAATTCTTTCTTTTTCTTCTTCTTCTAATAAAGAGACGGAGAGAGAAGAGGGCTGAATGATTCTCTCAACCGTCTGAATCGGGGTTTCCTTTTCTCTCTCCTCCCTCCTACAATTCCTGTCTTCTCTGACTCTCTCTCTCTCTCTTTCCAATTTTCTCTCTGTTATCTCTCATCTCTTTCCCTCATCCTCTAAACCTATTCGCTTTTTTTTCTCTCTCTCTCTATATACACTGCAATGGCGGACTCATTTCACTCTCTCTCTCCACCGATCGTGTCAGGCTCGTCGTCCTTCTCTGGAGCTGTCGATGACACTCATGAAGACGCTTGTAGCATTTGCCTTGAACCTTTCGACTCCCAAGAACCTCCCACAGTATACTCTCTCTCTTTCTCTACTGTAATTTTTAATTTTTAGGTTTTTTGCTTGTGTGAAAGGTCCTTGTTCGGCTGAATTTTGATGCTGTCTTTCGATCTTTTATCGAAAGTTCCCCCCTTTTAAATTTAATTTTTTGAACACGTGAATTGGATCTTAAGTAATCATGTAATCATGACCTGATTGGTCGTCAAGAAGGGGTTTAATTCGGTAAATATATATTTGTTTTCGTATTTCTGTTGGAATTAGGTGTTCTATAGCTTGTTCGAGTACAGGAACAATCCATCAATGCAGTAACTTTTGGGTTTATTTTGTTTCAGATTACCACTTGCAGACATGAATATCATCTGCAGTGTATTCTTGAATGGTAGGTTCGTTTTTTTTTTTTTTTTAATTTGTCCTTTTTAGTTTCTATGGAACATAGCACAATATGGACATGCTCATTTTTTACTTATGGATTCCCTTGGTAAAGATTATAAATTTCATAGAAGCGTTTGCATTGCAACCCTCAAACAAGTAAACCAAATAATAATAATAATAATAATAACTAAGAGCTGAATACTTATATGGAATCACAACCAGGATTTCTTTTGCGTTATTGCAGGTCACAGAGAAGCAAAGAATGCCCGATATGTTGGCAACATCTCGCACTGAAGGATCCTACCAGGTAGATGAGTTTTTGCTGTGCTAATTGTTGTAAAATTCTTAACTGGATATATGTTGATTTGGGTTCAATTGTTTTCAGCCAAGAGCTTTTGGCTGCAGTGGAGAGTGAAAGGAGGGCAAGGTCAAGGCAAACATCTGCCATCAGCTCCTCATTTAACCACCCCATTGAAGTGTTTGAGGCCGAGCATGTAAGTTATTATGTTTGGGCTGGACATGAAATTTTCTTTGTTCATCTTTGAGGGACATGGTGGGGTTGCTTCATGCATGGTTGACCGTGATTCATAAGTCTTATGTCTCATTTGTATTTTGCTAAATTATGATCTTTTCAGGATGCCCCGTACACAGTCGACTCTGATTTTAATGAGCGCATTATGCAGCATCTAGCTGCAGCTGCAAACAGGGCTCGCTATATAAGCAGAAGGGGGTGGAGAGCTGCCGGTCTTGGCCCCTCCCCTGTCCTTGTTTTTGCCTCTCCAGAACAAATGCATAACATGTCACAATTACCACATGGATTCCAAGTCTCAGATAATGGATCATCAGATGACGATTCACCGAATTCTAGCATTTCTTCAACAATTTCAGATGAACCTCCCTCCTGTGTTGCTTTTGCTGAGAATTCAACATCAAACACAACTAGAGACGGAAGTAGTCCTCCAAAACCAAGGTATTGCTTATTATTGTAGCACCTAATTTTGCATAATCACTTTCATGCGAACTATGATGATCCCATAATCAGGTTTCTTACTGAAACATTCGCTGCCAGAAATGATTCTAAATATGTGACTTATGCTCAACAACTTTTGGTTCATTCCTCAGCTTTAGCCCACCATGTTCTGTGAGTCCATCAAGATCAAGCATCTCGGAGTTTGCGTCCCTTTCAGAGTCTTTCAGATCCAAATTTTCCGCTGCTTCTGCCAGGTACACAAACTATTCAACATTTTTTAATTTGGACATCTTACTTTTATTTTTTGTTCCTGACCTTTTATTTTTTGTTCCTGCCCTTGCACTTGTAACATATCCAATGCAATAGATATAAAGAATCCATTTCAAAAAGTACCCATAATTTGAAGGAAAAGCTTCTTGCTCGTAATAACTCTGTGAAGGAACTAAGCAAGGGAGTTCAACGTGAGATGAGTGCTGGTATTGCTGGTGTTGCGAGAATGTTTGAGCGCCTAGATCTTTCCACAAAGAGAACTGAAGTTTCTGTTCCTCCTGGGCCAACATCGATTTTTTCTAAGGGAAAGGCTGTGCAAGATTTTTTGATTCCCGAGTCTGAATCTCCCACAGGAAATAATGCAAAAATTGCGCATGTCGCCCCTGCAACTACAACATCAATTACCGGTGGTGCTAATTCGGACCAATTGTAAGTTCCCTCTATGCAGGTTAGTAAATCATACATACAGTCACTGCCAAACCTCTCCTTTTCCTGTGACAGTGAGAAAAATTGTCATCACATAAAAAAACAAATTATTAAGGAAATTGTATGAACGTAAGTTTAAGCACTGAATTGCCATGTTGGAAGTTACATTTTTTATTTTTAAGATGGTGATTGTTATGACCATGTTTGATTATGGTCAAGGTTGTTGAAATTGAAATATACCAAAAGATGTTGGTCCAGGGTTAGATTACATATAAAATGATGGAGTATTCTATTCTCCCTTGCTTGAACTGTAGCACCCAAGAAATTGGATTAGAATGATAGGACGATGGTTGTAACTTGGAAGTATTCAAACAAAACATTGAAACAAAAACTGTTGTTTCCTTATGGCATCGTTGTTTTTTATGCAGACTAGTCTCTGAGGATGTGAAGGTTAGTGAGTTCCACCGGATGATACATCATTAACTCGTGTCCTTGATCCTTGCTTTTCATCTGTTTTTGCTGAAGGCTTTTGGTGCAAGTGACGTCCTGATGGAGAATCAATCTTCGCCTCAGTTGGTTTGCGTCCGGCATTCTTATGTTTTTGCTCTTTCTAAGTTTCCTGTTTGCTTGAGAGATGCAAAATGGAAATGCTTTACTTATTTCAAAATGCTTCCGCTCACTTGATTATATGATTCAGAAACTATGTTCAGAAACTTGGATGTGACTTCTTGTTAACACTTTTTGAGTAATCATATGGTGTATTCATTGTCTATGAGCAGAACCAAATGCAAACCCTGCATATGCATTTTAGTTTTGTGTTTCTTCAACAGACGTGTTGGAAAGAGATGTAGTTTTGGTTTAAGCTCTACTTGCACAGGTGGGTCATTTGGCGGACTAATCAGTCCTATCCCTAAGCGCGGCTTTCCTCCATATCTCGTCCCCTCCCATTAGCATTTTTGGAATCCCATGTTAACCAATGTGGGCGAAATGGTACAGTCCTAGCTCGCAAGATGGTAGCTGAAGGGTTAGAAATGGGACAAAGCCTCATTTATGAAAGTGTCACGGTGTGGTGTATATAATATACTTGGGGAAATTGAATGCAAGCATCTTTCAAATTTCATGTTGTGGGACAATAGATGTTTGGATTTTTCTGATTCACATAATATAGAAAACATTATACGCCTAACCTTATCCTTAAAGATCATGGGTACTAGATTAAGATTAAAGGATGGTTTAAGTACACCATCACTGAGAACACGTGACAGCGTTATGCTGTCCCCTTTAAACATCATTAAAGATCATATGGGAATCCCAAATCTCATATGTTATCCCCCCACATTTTGTATTTCAAACTATTTAAAAAAATTCTACATCAGAAAGATTGATCTTAGAAACTAGATATAGAATAACCTTTGAATATACTTGCTTACGTGTGACTTGATCAATTGTCACATGAGACTGAAGAAATTTTCAGTCTGCCGTTCAATATTGTGTGGCTATGGCTGTCAATTTTTTAATACTCTTAAGAGGAATTTGTCAACAAAACAATAATTGTCAAGTCATGGTCTTTATGGGTGATGCCAGGGAGTTCTCCATTTCTTTCCAGTACCATACCAAGTCACAGAGAGAGAGAGAGAGAGAGAGAGGTCACCGGTCATTGATGAGAGTTTTTACACACTTTTAAGACAGATACCACCTTAGGTTATCCTACAAGGCACACCTCTATTTATTTCTTTCATTTTACAAGCCCTCTCTGTCAGTCCACAAACTCAACGAAATCAACCATTGACAATCATCCCACCTACAAAAGCAAACCAAAATATTAACAGGAATTAGGAAATAGCAAGATACAGAAAAAGAGAGCCAAAAAATAAAGGGGGGGGGGGGAGAGAGAGAGAGCACAATAACCATTGGGATGGAAAACTTGGCCCGTGTAGTAGGAAGAGTCATCTGATGCCAAAAACACATAGGTTGGTGCAATTTCATAAGGCTGTGCTGCCCTTCCCATTGGTGTCTCCGACCCAAATTCTGCAACCATGTCCTCGGTCATAATTGCCGGAATCAACGGAGTCCAGACTGGCCCGGAACAACCCCATTAACCCGAATTCCCTTCTCTACAAGCTGGAGGGCTAGAGCCCTTGTGAAAGCCACAATTGCACCTTTAGTAGATGCATAGTCCACTGCCTTCGGATTACCAAGATAGGCATCGACAGATGTAGTGTTAATGATGCTGCTTCCTCCTTTCATGTGCTTCAATGCATGCCTAAACTTGACAAAAATTGAATTTAGTGATCAAATTGCCACATGACACATCGAATCAAAACCAGACATACTGATCAGAGTGAGAGTCTGAGAAATACTATTCATAGCGACAAGTTTTAATAATAATACCTGGTCAGGAAGAATTGAGAATAGATATTGGTTCTAAACACGTTCTCAAGCTTGTCCTCTGTGATATCTTCAACAGCACTAGTCAAGTGAGACTCTGCTGCACTGTTTACAAGAATGTCAATCCTTTTGTAAGCTTTGACAACTTCATCCACCACCCTCTTACAATTTTCGTCATACCCAAGATCAGTGGGAATGGCCATGGGGGACTCAGCATCCAGAGCGATGAATTGGAGCAGCATCCGAAGGGTCTCACTGGCATCCTTCTCTTCACCCTCCACGTATGTGAAGGCCACAGTTGCGCCCTCTCTTGCAAAACATATGCATACTGCTCTCCCAATTCCGGAGTCCCCTCCTGTCACCAAATCCACCTCTCTCTGCCAAATAACCAAGATTTACCATACGTAGGCAGTATCTCTGATATTTCTTCAGAGAATTGAAGTGACAACTTTATTCGAAGCAAGCAAAGTGAACTTTGTGCTTTTTATATACCATATCATGCACAAGAAAATTGTTTTAAATCTAAAGTAACTTGTTTCAGGAGAGAGAGAGAGAGAGAGAGAGAGAGATTACATGAAGCTTGAGGGAAGGCTTGTGGTCAGGGATGAGGGACGTGGCGTAGGATACATAACATGCTCTTTGCCTGGTTGTGTTTCTTGTTTCTGTGGTGGAAATTTCTCTCCTGTTGCCATCTTCCTACAGTATTTCTGCTTTTGTTATTTCTTACAAAGAGTTTCGCAGAGAGAGAGAGAGAGAGATGCTAAAGAGAGATTTAGATAGAATTTTGAAATTCAAGTTCATCTGATGACTTGGGGTTGCCTCAACTTGCCACGTAACGACTGAATGTGACATACGTGTCAGTTCAGCCACTCCACGTGGCATAATAATCTGGACTCAAAGACGTGAAACAAAGGTAATAAAAATTGTTGAAAGTATTTACAATGCAGAGACAACCTAGTCCACGACTCATGCCGATGGTGACAACCTGTGGCATAGCATATGTGGATTCTTGGGAAGCACAGACTAGAGTCCACATTTATGTTAACATGATCAAGATCTTCATATAGAAGCTGCACACAAAAAGGGTACATGTATTTCAAAAGAATAGAAAAAGAAATAAATATCACCAACATTACTCAAAAATGTCTAGAGACAAGGAGAGAACAAAAGGGATGGTGCACGCTACAACTTATTGCCCACTTAAGTACCCTTTGTCACGATGGGAAATTTAAGGACAAAAGTCTACAATGCCCATGTAGATTGTGGAGACACTAGATGCTGCATTTAAATTCGGCTCAATATTTGCTCTGCACCAGAAACCTTGAATTCAGATGGGGCATTCTCTACATTAAAAGCCTTGATTTTTCCATCCTCCACATATGCAGACCACCTGCAAGAGGAAAACTAATAGGATTAAATATTGACAAAAGAAATTGATCCCTGCATGTTAAAGCTCATTAGATGGGCATTTGGCTCTGGTAAAATTAACATCGTCAAAATTTATTAGTATAATGATGACTTCATATTTATTAGTATAATGATCACTATAATATATATATCTATATATATGAGTATAGGGGAGTAGAGGACACCCAGACGCCCAAATAACTAGGGAACTTTGTTTCAACTTGAGATCAACATTTGTACCTATGGGAGCGCGGTCCAAGCAAAGCCGAAGAGAGATCAACCCCTAGGTCCAAGCTCTTGTGGAATTTTCCATCAAAATCCCCATAAAATTCAATCTAGAGAAGCAAGAAGATGATGATTAGAAATATAAGCATGGCTGATTCTCATCGCATCAAACATAAGGCAAAACAAAGATAGCATATCTTTAGCCTTGTGAAAGGTTTTGGCAGCTCTAAACACCAGATATTACAAGAGATGCTACCATAAGCAATAACCATTGACTAAAACTCAGATGTTGCATGCAGCCTACATTGATTATGGCCCATTTATAACATTCTGCTATGCATCCGAGTACTTCATATGTCAGTATTTCAGTAATACATCAATTCCCGTTTCAAATTACTGACTAGATACTTAAGGGAGAGGCGATGAAGGATCTAAACCTTAGCCGCTGATACAAAATAAAGTTATAATTAAAATGCATTGGTTAATTTAATGAGAACTCAGAAATAGATACTCCATGACTATACATGTCACTGTCCTCTTCGTGTATGCGGGGGGTGTGGGGCTATGATGATAACTTGTGTCCATATAGACACTAGTTCATTTCGTGGACTCCGCATGTATGAGATGCTAGTCTTGGATAATACTGATTGCCGAGGTAAATCTTGGTCCACTATAGTCTTATATGAGAAACTGTCAATCAAGCTTGATGTAAATCCCCCCATTTACACCAACTTAAATCAGACAGACCATCTCATTGCCTGAAGCAGCTCCAAAAAGTTTCATAATGTTGGTTGCATTAGAATATTTGATGCAGCTTTCATTTGTAGCCTTCATGGAGATTTGGTCTAAGACTAATCAGGAACCAAAGAAATCAACTGACTCTACTGCATCAACCATCCTAACATAATTTACTAGATGGGGCTGGTTATAATAATGAGGCAGTTTATAATAATGAGGCAGTCTATTTAGTTTACGAATTTGTAGATAATGTCATTCAGATCATGCCTTGAATAATAGTATTTGTTATAATGTTAGACTAAAACCAGACAAATTGCCTCAACAACAGTCATCTCATACATAATAACTTAAACGACCCCCAAAAAAAAAAAAAAGTGTTGGAAGCAAACCATGACTATTTTTGCTGATTTTGGGATCTTTCATATCTTAAATTTCAGCTAGTCATTTGCCTACACCAATGCCAATGGAATGGTGTATACATATACCCCAGTCATTATCAAAGTCATACTCTCATTAACAAGTCGATGTATACAGTCTAGAGTAGTTATTTCTCAGTTTTGGTTTACCCGAATCAAACCAATTGCCGGAGGCATACACTTTCCGTAAAACCATTTCTTAACAAAAATGAAAAACATTGACCTACAAAAAACTTATTTGCACCAATTGAGGAGTTTTAAGCAAAGATGAAGGTCTGAATTTCACTTGGTAGCTATTATGGTGTGTGATATCATTCATGGAGGGTGACAATGGTGTATTCAGAAACCATGTCTTTTTGTGGGGAAAAATCGGGAATAGGCATTAACTTAGACTGCATTGAGTAAATGGGAAGCAAAGTATCAAAGAAGAGAAAACAGGACCAAAAGTATCTGGGTGAAGTGTGTCAAATATAGGCAAGTCCATGGCTTTAATTATATAACAGAGAGTGTCATTTATCATGAATAATTTCTTTTGAAACTTTCTTAAGCTTATTTGTTATGTTGTCATTAAACATTTAAAATCATGAAAAAAAATGCAAAAAAATTCTATCTAATAAAAGTTTCAAAGCGCATGAAAAAAGAAAAGAAGAAACATAATTTTTTTTTTGGGGGGGAAGAAATTTATACTTTTTTGTTTTGTTTTGTTTTGTTTTTTAAAAGCCCTAAAGGGCACTTCAAACAAAGGGGAGGGAGGGAGTAAGGGAGGGAGGGAGGGAGCGGGAGAGAGGGAAAGAGAGAGGGAGAGAGGGAGAGAGAGAGAGAGGGAGAGAGAGAGAGAGAGAGAGAGAGAGAGAGAGAGAACAATCGAAGATGATCACATGATTTTCCAGTGAAAAAAACACAAATTTAACCCTTCACTAACTTTCAAATTTGAATTTGAGGTTTAAACGCCATCACAGTTTAAACACAAATTGGCACTATAGTTGTAAAGTTTTATGTTGCTATGCTTCATCATTTTGCATCAAAAGGGAAAGTTATACTCTCATACGGGATACTAAGTTCCCCAAGGTCTAAGGTGGGAAGTTATTACACTCTGACGATTTAGCATATTCCCTTCCACCATAAAACTTCAAGAATGCGGTGTTAATTTTCTAAATTATGTCCCTTATCACGTTTCCCAAATACAACCAAAAGAGTAAAGAACAATTAGGGCCTCACTCTAAAAATCAAAAATCTTGAATAAGATCATCAGAGTATAGCATTGTTACGTGTTTCTCGAAAACAAAAATTAAAATAAAATAAGATAAAATAAAAAAGTGCTATGCACCAAGCCTTTTATTATAGCTAATCATTGGAGTTTAGTTTTGCCCCTGTCCACTGATATAGCTAATCTTAACATCAAGCCTTTTATCAGCTAGTAGATTTTGGATTTAGGTGAGTCCTGAGATAATATTGCCTCTTTACCAAGCAAGAAGGTTGTTTGTCTAATACCTTTCAGCAGGTAAGGAGAAAATTATGTGGAATTCTTACCCAAAACTAGACATGCACCTTAAAGCTTTATATTGTAAAATCTGGATGGATATTATTCAAGACAACTGCTACTCTTGCTATTAAAAGAATCCTGAATAAGCAAGGCAATTGATGTAGAAGCACCCTAAAATAACTTACTGCATCTTTTACTTGAAGTTTCTCTGCCCAGCCATTTAAGGTATATGGATCATTGACAGCAACACAGATAACAGAATCAATCCCTTTGGCCTTGAACTTCTCAATGTTATTCGTGTAACTAGGCACATGTTGGGCCGAACAAACTCCAGTGTAAGCACCCTGCGAGATTTTAGATCACGAGTTAGAACCAAAAGAAGGGATAAAGAAACTACAACATTGTAATACAGCTGCTGGACTGGTAATGGTGGTGTGGAGTATAATTTGCTCATGACTCCCATATTGCAATTATTAGGCAAAAGAAGCACTGATGCAGGAATTTAAGGTTGGATTGATGAATGACAAAGTAGAAAAGTAAAATAACCTATCCAATAACACTGCTCTTCCCTCTTGCTGTCTCCCATCCGCACAATCTTCCTACCTCAACCCCCAATTCTTATCCTTTTTTTCTTTCTCCACGCTCCTTTTCTCCATCTTTTCTCCTATAGATTCCCCAAAGCCCCAAGTACGGCCATAGCTTCCCTACAAATCACGACTACCAAAAACTTTCTAATTTTTGGAATAATTCAGTAATTTCTTAGAGTAATCATTAAGGTTGTTTATATGAATCGATTAAGGGCAAAATATTTTTCACATTTACTTAAAAAAATAAAACATAAATCCCATTATTCACCCTCACCACTCTTGCATAACAACAAAGGAAAATGTAATCAAATGATTTTTTTTTTTTTTTAGAAACAAATTATATTCTCATTTGTCCTCGAAAAATTTAACCACCCCGTATTCACAGACATAAAAGCTGAATAGAGTAAGAAAAATGCCCTTCAAATACATAAAAGAAAACAGAAAATAATCAGCAAAATTAACTTACAGGAAGTCCAAAGATGACAACTTTCTTGCCCTGAAGAGAAAAAACAATAATAATTAAAAAAGGGTTAATTGAGAACCCAATAAAAAATGAATCCAGAAAGAGAAATTTAATTAAGAAGCGAGAGAGAAAGAGAGAGAGAGAGGACCCTGAAGATGTCAGAGAGAGGAGTGGTAGAGAACTTTGAAGAGACACCTTCGTCCCAAGTACGAGCCTTCTGGAGAGAAACGTTTGGTGCTGCTGCTATTATGTCGTCTCCCACCGATACTGATGCGAAACCTCTAACTGGTCGAAGAACGCTCGAGAAACTCCTCACTCCCTTGAAGATTACAGAAGCCATCTCTCTCTCTCTCTCTCTCTCTCTCTCTCTCGTAATCAAATCGTAATTTAAGGATAATAATTTAAGAAATAAAAAAATTGATTTTATTAAAGCTTTTTTTTTTGTGTTGGGGAGAAATTTTCATATTTAAAAATTTTCATAAATAAGAATAAATGACAAAAAACAATTCGATCCAGTTGGATTAGTGCATTATTATTATTATTATTAAATTTATATAGATTTTTTTTTTCTTTTCTTTTCTTTCTCTTAACCTTGGGTTCAAAATTTAGAATTAGGTTGTTGTTGTAATAATTTTTATTTATTTATCTTTTGTACGTAAAAAGATAATTAGAGAGAGTTGTGCAAAAAAAGAGAAAAAAAGAGTTGTGCAAATAATTTTTATTTATTTATCTTTTATTTATGATTTGTTCAAACGATTTCATGTATTGCAATGCTATCCTGCTGGCAGTGGTCTTTCTAAGTTGAAGAACCACAGCTGCATTGTCACCCATGGTCTGAAATCACAAAATTGTAGCTTTAACCTTGTAGAATAGGAAACTAAGACAAAGACGACGAGAAGCAAAACAAGAGCAGCATGGTTAGCAACCAATAAAACAAAGCATAGACGACAGAAAAGGGTGGCATTTAGTTGGGATGATGCGGTTGGGCTTTTTGACAAAACACAGACATCCAATAGCCAATCTCAAGCATTATTTCCATGTTGCAAAATGAGGCCGATATGTGGCCGTCTGTGTACACAATACCGGAGAGAAATGAATGAGAAACTTGGGGCAGAGAGAAGCAGCAGCAAGATACAGAGATACATTTTGAAGAAAAATTCACATTGAAGCTGCATCAGCTTCTGTGGACGAGGATACCAGAAATTGGCTGAGTTCCTTATCATCTGGTGTGATTTGGCCTTTCAGAGCATTTTACGCGTGGAAGGATCCCAAGAGTGAGCATTGACTGAGAAGAATGCGCCATGGGGAGAACATCAAGCACTTCACATCCCTGCCATGAGACATCAGTTACTCTTCAATAAAGTACAGGACTATTTTAGAGTATTTGAAAGCAGAAGCATGGATGATTCGAACCGGTAAAGACTAGAAAGACATTTCTGAAGAGTTTAGATATGGGAAAGAAACACAATATGCAAAGTAGCAGATAGGCCAACGAAGAAAAACAATTGCAAGGACTAGGAATTGGAATTCTTGTCCAAGCTAGACCAGAAATATGAAGAACTCAAGTATGATAAACTGTTGAAAGAATTAATCCTGCATAGTCCACTGCATTTCTAACTAGGAAAGAGATTATTATTCTCTAGCCTACAGCCAAACAAACATTACTACAGGTGATCAACAGCGTAGTAAACATTTCAAAAGCGAATATTCGAGAACATTTTAGATAACGGTAAATTTGCACTCACTAGTCTAAATCAAAAAATATTATTTGAATGGAGGTCCAAGAAGAATGAGGTGAGAAGATTCAATTCTCAGGAGGAGGCCATAAACGAGAAATAGACAACTTTGATTTTTTGATGGTTTCATGGTTTTCTTGTTGGAATCATGCCTAAGGAATGCAAGTACAACAGAATTTACTGTTGAACCACATTCACCAGTGAACTTACAGAGTACAATGCTGTACCACAATTTGCATAGAAACTGAATCACCAAATTCACAAATTCAACATCACATCATATACACAACAAAAAGCTCTATGCTATTAGCATAATATTTATATATTTCTTAGCTACATTGCCATGCACACATGCATGCTCTTCACACAAAATGAATTACTTAGCAAATACTTACTATTTCTTTTTTGCATGCCATTTTGCTATGCTCTCGTACCAATTCCATTGGAAGAACAGTCCTGCAATGCGCAAAATACCAGCAGCAACAACCTCAATAAAAGCCATCATGACTGATCTCTGTGGAGATAAACCAGCAGTTGCTACAGACAGTAAATATCCCTCAAAGTTGCAGGAAACAATAAAACTCCCAGATTTAATGCCTTTTAAAGCTTTTTTGGCAACATCATCAGCCTTCATTGTACCAGAGGAGGCTGCAATAATATTAGTCAGCTGTGGCCTTCTTTTGTTCTCTGCAACAAGGAGGCCAAATATTTTAACATGAGATAACCCTCACAGAACACAATCCAGAAAAGATTGCTGGTTCCTAGAGCAATTGCTTCATTCTCATAGATCTTAACATCTTTCATTCTGCTTTAATTTTTATTTTTATTTTCATTAACTGCATTCCTTTCCTCCAGTTTCTACTAATTCCGGTTCAGGTAACTGTGCATATCTTACAAATTAGATTCCCCAAGGAATGACCATATAACAAGCAATACAACCATGAACCAACAAGAAACCCAGTGAAAAAGTCAATATAATTAAAGCACGAGTGGTGCCAGATCTGACGATTTCATGCAACTGCTTTCAGGATAGACCTAACTCTTGTGTACTGTATATATATGAATGATGACAATAGGAATGAGAATTGAATAATGCTCAGGTGGTGTTCAAACCTTCTGCAAAGCCAGGAGTTTCTGTGTCTGGAGGAAAAATAAGTGAAACATGAATGTTGTCCCCAATGACCTCTTGCTGCAGTGCTTCTGCCAAACCCCGAAGACCAAACTTACTAGCTGAATAAGCTGTATAGCCATAAATGCCCACCTACCAGAAAAACATGTACAAATCAATAAGCGGAAAACACAAACAGCATTAAGTCAAGGTCATAATAAAATGGATAGTATTAACAACTAACTTTATATTGTCTGATTCAAAAAATTCCTTACAATCAAGTGATAGAAAGGCCTCATGTTAGCTTTTGGTGAACTTAGTAACTAGAGTTGGAAGGAGAGCAGGGTTGATGTAATGGACTTACACATGAAGGGAAATTGTTGAAATTCATCGAAGTGGTGAACACAGATCAGATGAATAGTGGATGAGTAAGTTGCACATAAGGAAAAGTTGGCCCAGCACTTAATACCTTATGCTTTGGAGCAAAATAATTTGTCACTTTGTATATAAGCACCTGTGCACAAATCCTATATGTTCCACTAATACACTTCCCAACAACTGTGATATTGTTTTCTTAATATAACTAACTAAACAGATCAAATGATGTATTTTTAAATAATTTGCTAGACCCTACTCCCTGATCTCAATGAGCATTAAACTCCACTAAAAATAGTCAGTCATATAAAAGGCTGTTGATACCAACAGACTACTGCTATATTGATTTGTAAGACTCATCTATTCGCCTCTTACGTGAATGGGCATTTAAATTTACCACCAACAGTGAGTCACATCAAAACCTGCTGACACCAACACACTACTGCAATAGCCATTTAGGACACTTTAAAATTCTCAAATATGGAAAACACAACTGCAAATTTTAAAGACCACATGGATCCAATGATTAAATATAATGAATAACCTGGCACCTCAGGTTCAAACAACATAGAAAAACAAATCATTACAATGGCCACCATGGGCCCATAGGTAACAGCATGGAAATCAACCATATGTCAGAAACCTGCAATAACAAGAAATAAAAAACATCTGGATATCTCTTGTTCTAGCAGTTTAGCAGGTTTTCTAAAACCAGTATTTTCACATCGAATTATCACCAGATTGAGCACTAATGCGAGGTTCCTTATTTACTTTTCTTTTTCCTAATAATTGTTGATAAGTTCCCTGGTAGGATACTAAGACTGTTTTTCCACGTTAGGGCAGATTAAAAAAAAAAGTCATACACCATCCCCCCAAAAACTTAAAGCTGTTGTTGATTTTAGGACATCACCATCAACAAGTATTAAAGGGCAGATGGATTCTTTATTTGTTAAATGAACTTAGGATGGAGTCTTATGTGTGATGAGTGCAGAGGAAGCCTGTGTTGTGAGTAGTGATACTGGGTGCCAGGTGTCACTTTGTGTGGCAGTGTTTTTTGTGTAGTACAGCACACCATTATTTGGTGCAAGTGCTCTTTACGTACGGGTTTTCCCAATGTGTCATTCATGTATCATTATTTGTGTACAAGTGAATTTTGTGTGCTTAATAAAGTTACCTTTATTTGGGTCAGGGTCATTTTAGTGTTCAGGTTCCACAAATTTAGTGTCAGAGCTTGGTAGGATTCAACATATCACCTTCTCTTTCACAAAAAGCAATCGTGCATGTGCACTTCACTCACACAAACTCAAGGACACCTCACCCACCAATTCACTTACATGGAACCTCTAGACATGCATACACCAAAGGGACTCCTCTCCAACTATGCATATACAAATGAAGAACCCCGATTGCTTGAAGACATGCATCAAAAGCTTCAAGAATGTCGACAACTCCATGGTGGCGAAGAAGCTCTAGAGATTTCAATCATAGCAGCTGCCTTTGTAAGATTTGAAAATGTTTCTAGAGAAAGAAGGATTTAGATAGATAGAGATCATGATCTCTCAGGATAAATCTAGAGAGAGAGAGAGAGATGGATAGTTGGTGCTTCACTCTCAACACTATTAGGTTTTGAGTCAAGTATGTACATATTAGTGTTGCTTATACGCTATATGCACTATTCATTACTGATAACTTGATTTGAACTATATATTTTTTTCCCTTTTTACTTTTTTTTTTTGGTTGGCTAATAGCGATGGTAATCTCAGACACCACCAAAGGCATGAAACATAGGCAATACTATCAAGTATTGGGTTACCCATGCATATATAGACCTTGCTTATGCGCGATATGTGCAATTCGCTACTCACGCCTAGATTCCAAGAACTATTTTTTTCCCTTCCGTTTTCTCAGGCACCACCAAAGGCATGAGGCATACGGATTACCCCACAAAACAGCACGAACACTAGGACAACACACTAGGCAAACCTTGTTTACAACTATAACTCCTCTTAATCCATATTTCTTACTCGTGCTTGTTTTACCTTGAATTTCACAAAACCTAGTAACGAACGAGGCATTCACTTATCCATAAAACTTGTAATCTATCCATAGACAGCCAAAAACTTGGCAAACCTTAAAACCAATATACCTGGCCAGCCTGAGACGACATAAGCGCAATCGAACACGGTCTTCGATCTCTTCGATTCTTCATAGCAGGAAGCGCAGCCTTAATCAAATGAAAACACCCAACCAAATTCACATCAAGCATAAGCTTCACTTCCTCCAATTCCTGCGTTTCCAATTCCCCTGGAACAAACACTCCTTGATTACAAACCAACACATCGATCTCTCCAGCTTCGTCTATCGCCTTCTTCAACGCATCGAAATCTCTAACATCGGCGGCGAAAACCCTAACGTCGATTCCAGTGGAGAGCTTGATCGATTGCTTGGCTTCTTCGAGCTTGTTCAAGTTGCGCGCCAAAATGGAGACTTTGGCGCCTTGTAAGGCGGCTTCGGTGGCGAGAGCGAGGCCGATTCCGCTCGAGCCGCCGGTGATGAAGACGTGGCGGTTCGTGATAGGGATTTTGACGGGACGGGGACGGAGGATAAGGGTTAGGAGGAGGAGGAGGAGGAGGAGAGAGAGAGGAACGATGAGGAGAAGAAAGAGAAAGAAGAGGTTAGGGTTTGCCATTTTGATCGATAGGATTCGGAATTTCGAAGACGTTGATTTGGGGATTTTGTGGATATGGATTTGATTCTCGTTTGTGCTTGTTTTTTGATTTGTCCGTCCACCGTTGCCTTTGGTCACCAACGGGTTCAGGTTCCCCAAAACGCGGGATTCTTCGTATTTTTAAAATGCGGCGTTTTGGAGGGATACCAAAAGGTGTTGCCTTTTTTCATTTTAACGTAAAAATTAAGAAAATATATATAATTACAGAAACCAGATTTGAAACTAAATTTAGACAAAAAAAGTGTTTACCACTCGAATATCCCTACAAAACCCTAAAAAGTATTGCTTTGAGATGCAAGGATCATGTCTTGCGTAATAAGAAAAAATGTCATTAAAAATTAAACAGGCTGAATTTTATCTCATAATTTATTTTAATATATATATTTTAAAAGAATTATTTATTAAAAAATATTTTTACTAATTTAAAATTACTTGAATTTGAAAAATTATAATTTTTCTATTTGTATGAGATTTGATTTCTTTAATTATTCATTTGTTTATATATCTAACGACCAATGCTGAACATAGTATAAGGATGGATACTAGGTAGGTCGACCTAATTAAGAATGATCGATTAAGGTTCTAAATTTGATTGAAGTTTTGTTTTATATACCATACTAAAATCCAAATACAGCAACAATATATAAATGTTTATTTCACTAAATAGAGTTGATTATATAAATCATTTTATATTATTAAATTTTATTTCATATCGTATGTTTATTTATATGATATTTTTTTATACGACAATAATAATTATATTTTTATTATATTAAATTGGGTGATAATATAGATATTTTTATACTATTTTGTACTGAAATCTAAATATATACATAAAATATTTTATAATTAAATTTAAGATAATTTTTAATTTATGAAAATGGAGGGTAAAGTTTCAAATCTTTTATCTTTTGAAAGAGCATGGACACTTGTGCTATTAGACCACTATTTAGCTACAAAAGAATTCTTTAAATGTATATTACATGGAAAAGATACAAACATCTTTTCTATGATGTCTTTTCTCTTTTTCTCTTTCTCTAATAATCGATCGATATTTAAAATTATATTTTAATTAATTTTATTCAATTATTATCAAATTCAATTTAAAAAGAGTTTTCTTATCATAATTTTTTCTATTTTTAAATTTCAAATCAAAATTTAATTAAAAAATTTAATATCTTTACTTATATAATACAAATATCCTAATTTTGGGTTAGACCATGCCGAGTGAAAGCTGGCCTACGAGACCTAAGCACAAACCCAAACCTGACACCTATCCAAGGTGACTCCGTCCACTGTTTGATCTTGAGTCATGGATTTTTTGGTTCAGGTTAGATTGAGCAAACAGTGGTAGTATTCAAATTTGGACACCAAACTCTTTTAGTTGTAGCAGTCAAGAGCACTCTTACCCCTTAACCAGAAATCTCAAGTTCGAGTTATAAAAATGATAAAAAATGATTTAAGAGAGTCAATCCTTAAAATGAGTTTTACAATATTTGAATCGGATTAATCAAACAAAATTTAAATAATGATAATAAAAACAAAAAAAATATATTCAAGTTTGGGCTCGACCAAAAGTAATTGAGATTATGATTTTAGTTTCGATTTTAAAGCTAGATAGTTTTGATTTATTTATTGTTCTAAAATCAAAAGGTTTTAATTTTGGTTTAATTCTAATTTTGTTCCGGCTTTTATGGTTTTTATATTGTTTTAAGTGATCTATAATTTTTATGATTCTCATGACTATTCACATGGCTCCTTCATGATTTGGTTCTCGGCTTCAATTTCATGATTTTTTAAAAGTTCTGATTTTAGTTCTAATTTTAATTTTAAAATTTAAAAACTCTGAATGTTTTAGTTTTAAAATTAAATCATAATAATTTTTATAATTGTTTTTAATTCCATAAAGTCTGATTCGAACCGAAACATTTTAATCTAAATTATGTTAAATTATTTATAAATAAAAATTGTGGATACTGAGAGGGTGTGGTGTTTGACAACACATGTATAGATCTAATTAGGATGGGATCTAATTAGGCAGCCTAGTTGAAAGGCGACAACATGCTTAGATCTAAGTCTTTGCTTTCTCTTACTGAGTTCAAGTTTTGTGTATATACACGAAGAGTTTTGTCCTTTAAGAATTTATTTTAATTCAAATTAAATTTAATCGAATTCAATATGATTACAGAATAATGATAATTTATCAAAAAATTAATAATAATAGAGCCATACAATTTTACAACATCCGAATCTGGTTGCTTAAAAATTTTTATTTTTGTAATTCATAAATTTAGAAATCTAATTTTTTTTATTTTCCTAAAAATTATAATTTTAAATACATAGTATATTTCATCAAGATTAATTTCAGAATTTCCCTACTTATAAGATTTGGGCAATCTAATTCTTCCCAACCGCACTCATCTTCTTGTGTATGTTTTTTCTCCTGATTTTTCAATTTCACATATCTTATGCATTGATCCAAAAGCATGCAAAGAGGGATATGTGCACATTATTCAATTAAAATCGTTGGAATTCTTATCTTTTGTTCTGCTGCAAATACTGATGACTGTAATCAACCAAATACATGGCGATAGAATGTAAGGAAGACGACACCTGACTTGACCTCCCCCTTTTTGCAGTATTTTGAGCGTTTTTTTTCTGTAATTCTGATACTAAATCATATTTAAAATTATATTTCGATTAATTCAGTTCAAACTACTTTAAATTCTTTTTTTAAGAGAAAAATTTCTCGATGTTATTATTATTATTTTTTTTAAAATTTAAACTTAATTTTTTATTAATAGATCTAATATTTTTCTTATTAAAATAACTGTTGATTGTTATTTTGAGCTCTTTTATTGAGCTGTGAAGCATCGGATGCCATTCATCTTTTACTTGGATCCTTTTTTCACCTCCAAACCGCTATTGCAGTCAAAAGCAAAAATACCCAAAGGGAGAAATGGTGGGAGCAATTAGGGCACTGACAGATTACGTTCGAAGAGTGTCAGTGGACTTTAAAAGAGTACACTTTTCCTCATCATCTACAGGAGATTATTATAAAACCTAAAAGCCCAAAAGCTATTACATCCTCATCATCTTCCGCAGATTTTATGTTCTAAAGTGATGGGTCCAAGTTTACATTGTTAAGATCCAGACTGAAAGCGGAGATAAGAGTACACTTTTCCAGGCTGGTGACCGGCATGGAAGGTTTTTTTTTTTTTTTTTTTATATCCATCGATATTTAGAATTATATTTTAATTAATTTAATTTGAATTATTATTAAACTCTTTTTTAATGAGAAATTCTTTCGATATATATATATATATATATTTTATAATTTAAAATCAAATTTTAATTAAAAAATCTAATATCATCTTCACTAATTTTATTATCCATTGATTGATCGGGAAGTTCAGCATGTGACACCGACTCATGAAGATATTTAAACAATTAGTCCCCTTTAAATGATAACTACAAGCTAATGGGACTACCATGTACCCAATTTGAACTAAAACTTTTGGCAGTTTTAGCTTTGTTATAACATCATCCCTGTAAAGTGATGGGCATGACGACATAAATGTACAGGGTGTTTAGCATGTGAAACTTTAATCCTCTCTCCTTTTTTTTTTGAATTTTTTTCAAATGATGAATCATTTTTCTTTATATTCCTATTTGAATTAAGGGGGGGTCTCATGTCCTTTGCCTATTGGTCCTCACTTTATGAAACAATCTCTTATCAAATGGGTATCTTTAGATATGGAAAACCTATCCGGTGGGAGTCCCCAAGATTCCGGGTTTTGCCCTTGTTCTATATATATATATATTCAATCGGTGAGCTCCACCTCCTCATCAACACAAGTGGACAAAGATCTAGATTTCAAAATCCACGAAAGAAAAAAACCAACCCCTCTTTTCTTGATTCCAATAAATCTAAGTAGAATTTCCTTGACCACACCTTTTGCTTTTTCAGTTCTTCTTCTTCTATGTTGCTATTGTGTCGACACTCTTCTGTAATTAGAATTATTCTCATGTGTCTTGGAATGAGTTTGACAAGGAATTGGGCTTGTTTTAAGAAAGGAGCTAGCGTTCATGAATTTGCAACTCTTTTAATTGTATTTTTTTTTAAATATAATAATAAGAATAACAACCACAACCTTAGTATTAGGAATAATAGTCCATCCAGTATGTGCACTTGAGCAAGCACATTGGTGAGAATTGACGATCAAATTGAATTTTGAAAAAAAAAAATCTATTACTATAGAATTTTGATTTCATCGATTCCAGCTTTTTTCCAATTAGAAATGGTTTAATTGCTATCTTCACTATATTCCTTCCTCTCATTTTGACAATAATTGCAAGAAAAATTACCAATAACTTGTGGGGCCTGATAGTAAAGCACTAAACTCCTATAGGTGCTGAGAGAGCAGGTCTCTTAATTGACTCTCATAATTATTCAAATCGAATTAATTAAATTTTTGGATATCTTAATCATAAGAAAAATTTATTTCCATTTTCGTGAACTATAGCTGTCAAATAATCCCTCCCCCCGCCCCCCAATCTTTTTCTTTGTTGAATAATGTGTGAATGGAATGAGCAAGAAATTGAAAATATAAAATCCAATAATTGAAGAAATTAAAAAACCTCAAAAAATTAAAAAAAGAAAAGAATAATTGATAGCATCAATGAACATGACAAAGCTTCTCCTCCTACATCACTGTCAATAGCAACCATACAAACTTTCATGGAAAGGAGAGGGACAAAACCTTGGGTTTAATTCTCCCCCCAATAATTCTCACTTAGGAATTAAATACATACGAATCATTATTATAACCCATTCCCCCAACAC
This sequence comes from Dillenia suffruticosa, assembly GCA_033439265.1. NCBI lineage: Eukaryota > Viridiplantae > Streptophyta > Magnoliopsida > Dilleniales > Dilleniaceae > Dillenia > Dillenia suffruticosa. The sequence goes on from JAVTVX010000001.1 coordinate 19,279,872, forward strand.
ATAATTATGCAAAATAATTAGTAAGAATTACCATATTTTACACTTTTCTGCTTCATTTTTCAATATTTCTTAGAGTTAATATTGTTGTAAGATGAATCGTAGTTGTAAGCTACGTGAGGAGGCAGTCTTGAGCTATCATTTTGCTTGTTAGATTTTATGTTGTGTGAAGAGAACTTTCCATGCCTGTTCTTCCTTCTTGGTATCATAGACCTTGGGATGAATACCCCTGTCCCTTTGCTCTCTCTTCTGCAACTTTGCTCACACAAGAGTGGCGATGGCGTAGTCGGATGAATTGTTCTAGAGAAGCCCTGAAAATCAAAAATTTTAAATTACGGTCAAATTTTAGAAGAATAGAAATTAACTTGTGTTCACAGTAGAATGAACAAAGAATACAACTCATACAAGCGTAAGCTAGTCTGCAAAGGACTATGGCTACTTTGTATTGAACTATAAGAAAAACAAGCTTGATTAGGGTTACTAGAGGGAGAGAGAAGAAAAGACGGAGAACCTGGAAAGAAACTGAAGGGCTTGTAACTGTGTCTTCGTCGTCGTCCATAATAAGAAGAGAGATTTGCTTGCTTATGTCTGCAAAGAATGCATCATCTTCTACTTCCATAGCTACTTCCATTTTTTACTTGCAGAGAGAGAAGGGAAGCCTTAAGAGTGTGAGGTTGGTGATAAGAGTGAGTGGGGGGGGGGGGAGAGAGAGAGAGAGAGAGAGGTGAGGAGAAACTAAGCAACTTCAGTAGCAGTTAATGTTTATAGTTGCTTTTTCTTCAGTTGGACAACTACCAAATGGTATTAAATAGAGGGAAAAGCAAGGGATGGGGGATGGGGGATGGAGGAGGACAACTGAGGGTGAACATGTGGGGTGGTGGGGTCAAGATGGGGCAGTTGGACAATCTGTCTAAGTCCCACAAAAACCCCACAAGAATCATGAAGTGTATAATGATATTATCCAGTTGGGGCAAGAGATGAGGAACTGCCGGCACCAACCCACACCCAGATATCTGATCAAAGATAGACTTAATCTACTAGCACACTTGGTTGTAAATCTGTCCCACACCCCCCGGCTCTCTCTCTCTTACCCACTCAAAATATGGTACATAAGTGAGTTCTACAAGAAAGATACTTGTTGGTTCAACTGATAAATTCGTTTGGCTGTCGGACTAGAGATTTTAAAACTTCTTTTATTGGCTTATTTTTGTCTTAAATACAAAAATAACAATAAAAAATTATGCAAAATAAGCATATATATATTTATTTGCACCCAAATTCTAGATTAACTCATAGAAATATAAGATTTAAAATTCGATTTTTAGAAGTTATAATAGTGAAGTTTTGAATCAATATAGGGTTTGCCCGTTGTATCTTCCCTTTGCATTCTTGCATAGGTGGGTTAAACCGTAGTTAAAAAAAATGGAAACATATTTCATTTGATGATAGACCATGGATCCATAGAAAACATGTGGCGGATTCAATACATTGCTAAAAATGCATCTAATAGTGGATCCTTGGTCCAGATTGTGGGGGTGGAGTCTGTTCTTAGTTATCCATTGAGTGATCAAGATCAGGTGGCGCAATGAAGCATTAGGTAGGGCTGGGGCAGAATATAGACTGCATCAACATGTGGTTGTCAAGAACCCCTAAATAATAAACAACGGAAAGAAATGAACTTGGGGATGGTTGTGGGCCATTATGTTCTTATTCATTAACCAGGTTACACGATTAATCACACCCTGCTTGACCAGTTTTCTGGCCTTCCCCAAAGTCACCTCCAGGTAATTTGCCTCCTGGAGAAAGCAAAGTTGGGAATTATTGTAGACCGCACGGTTTGGCTTGCTGCCCTGAGGGGTCCACCCATATGCTTTCATGATGGCCCTTCAGTTTCAATTGCCCTATTGATAGCATCACATACCTAATTTTTTAGATTTTTTTTGTTTATTACACGGAATCACAAAAACCATAAATGAAAATTAGAATACTAAATTTAGAAAAAAACACTTAAATAAAAATTTTTATCATTCGAACGGTCCTAAGATATTCTTTTAGACCTTTATTGTAAGCCCAGGTGAATGAGATCCAGTTATGTACTTCCCCAATTTATTGGGAGTTCGTGGACGAAGGATAAGGGGTACCGTATTCATCAGTGTAAAGTTATGCAGCTTTTGATCCTGTACAAGTATATGATGGATGCCATGTTGCAGCACTAACAAGTATGGTATCAACAGAAGTGGTTTATGTGTTCATTTTGTACTTCACACCAATAATCATACTCTATGAAAGAACCGCAAAATCTAATCACAATATATGCCAAAATTAATACCGCTGATTAGTTAGAATTTTACAAAATACTCAATAGCTACTCATCGACCTTTTGATGCCAATACTTTTGAGCAAGCTACCAATGTTTAATGCACATCACTCAGAAAAATGCTCGCTAAAACTCATGGGATGCCTCAATCATCATTCTGTTGGTAATAAGTAAACAGCTTCAAGAGTGCAGTTGAGTTCGCCGGTTTTTAAAATATGTTCGAAATGATAAATACTTGAATCACCTTATCCAGACTCCCTACATTCTACTAATGACCGGGGAGAATCTCTTTGTTGCTTTTAAAGCAGCCTGTATCCAGAATGTGTGAATGTGATTAACTAAGCCCCACCAGCTGTGTCCGTATCAATAACCCGATCAATCCCCTTGAAAAACAACACGCAATTTTCTCAAAGATGAGGTCTTCTTGTCATTCTTTCTAGTTGTACCAGCAACGTGGACAACATCCATGGGAATTTTACCCATCAGATCAAACAGTGGTAAACTTAGGTTTGATCGGGTCATCTCCTCCAACACAGGGGGTGCCTGCATGTACAGATTATTCCCTCGGTGCGTAACGCTTGCTTTGGACAGAAGAAGCTTCGGATGATCTTCAAGGATATAAATGAACTGTCATAATGCAAAAGATAGAAAATTGAATAGATTAGAACAATGTTACATGCAGAAATCAACAACCCAGCTTCCACACTTCTGATTTTGTTTAATTTGAAACTGTCTCTGCACTTGAATATTATACTGTCAAAAGACTGATAAAGTCTGGTTGAAGTCCGGTGCAAATTCAGGGTTCCAAGAGGGAAAACATGAGATGAATCACATGTACACAATTCTTCTTCTTCATTTGATTTTGCAAAAGAAATAAGAGGACATTGCAAGTTTTCATATCCCATTGTATTTATTACATTGTATTATCCCATTTTGTTGATTTAGTTCCTCTAGTTTATTAGTGCACCCAATCACTGTAAATAATTAGACCAACCTCTTATTGATTTGCCCGCTCCATTTATATTTTTGTTTCAACCACATCTAGAGACAGATCAAGCACTTGGAACTCGTGTGACTAACCCTATCAGCAGTCCAGAAGCTAAGGTATTTAAAAGCAGCGCTCCTTTAATGTGCACTTGATAGTTCTAGTGAAACATTCAATTAGTTCTAAGCATTACTAACAACAGCTAATGCAAATGATCTCCAACTTACTTGATAGGAGATGCGTCACTTCAAACAACATCCAAAGTTCAAATTACAATAAAATCATGAAAAGATCTTCTCTCTTGAAACCATGATTTGACCACAAGCCATAACCATACAACCTCTTCACGCTCTCCATGATCCACCCATCTCAATTACTATCAAACTTAAACCGCAAACCTCACAACAAATTTTCACATACATCTACGGATGAGAAAACTTGGTTCCCGACTAAATGTCGTCTCTGTTCCAAAATTATAGTCCATCCATCCTCATCTGCTCAGAGTCTTAAGTGCTTTTATTCCAATTTTCCAATCTATCACCATCTGTAGCAAATATACTTTGGAGGTAAAATGTCCTATCTGTACATTTTTTGAAATAAAACTGCAGTGCCATTCTCTCTGTTTATGATCACAAGGGATCGATGTTATCAAAGGCTCTGTGGTGCTTTCCTAGGGGCTCAAGGTGCTAATTCAGAACCTAATAATGTTTCAACTTCAGAGAAGCACTCACCTTTTCCATTTACACCTTGTGGAAAATTATTTCAGAAAGAAAACTTTCTATGATTTATTTCATTTTCATTGCTCAGGAACTGTTTCGCACTCCTCTACTGTATATCTCGCCCACAAGTTGGTTATAACCTAACCTTGTCCTTGCTTTAAGAAAATAGTGAAATTTAAGAAAATTGAGATGTATAATTTTGCATTTGTGTTCTATCAATCTTGAAACAACCTAGTAACTATGATAACATTTCAATGATTTTGAGCTGATTTAAAGCACACAAAGGTACATAATAACATATTTTGCATCTGTTAATGCACATGTGATGACACTGAACTTTTTTTCCTGAACTTGCATCAAATATCTAGGCAACTTACTTTTCAAGATATAATTATTTAAATAAGTGCCTCGCTTCCCTTGGACAAGCCCCAGTGTAACACATGGCCTCTTAAGCAAGAACAAGGTCTTAGTGCTTTTATCAGCAGTAAGTGGGACTATAACTTGGAATAAAAAGAACAACTTATAATTAGAAGAACCTAATTAGATAGAGAAGAGATTAAAGAAGAGTATAGAAACAATTCTTTCAGCCTATAACCTACACACACAATGATGATCCAATCCTTTTTAGGCTTGGCCATCAGTCTTGACAAAGTGCCATATGAAAGTCTGTCAAAATTTTCAAACCAACTAGCTGCAGTCAGCCTCTGTTAGGATTTAATATATAGAGACCTATCTAGAGATTTTATTTCAATATCACAAAGTTAAAACCAATTTTATGGAGCAAAAGAGTGTTTTGAGTTAAACCACTGCATTGATATACAGCATCAGTGGTTCTTTAGTCAACTCGTGATCCAAAACTAATCTAAAGCAAAAGCAAGGGCAAAATCAGCACAAGAATATATATACTACAACAAAATCTGAACGGATTTTAGGTCTTAATAGCGAATGTCATGATTGAAACAAATAGTAGGTGGCAATGAGAAAGAGAAGAACCTTTTGTAAAGTCGTCGATGGATCAAGCTCGATAAGAACACCAGGACCACATACAAGGCAATCCTTGTCCTTCACAAACTCAGTAACTTTAGTGTGGAGTCCGTGAACACCGTTATACCTGAAAAAAGAAGGCTTGAGATAATAATTAAGCGATAAGGAGTAAGAAATACTGCAGTTTGTCATATGTATTACTTTGTTTTGAGTTAAAAGAAAAAGAAAAAGAAAAAGAAAAACACACAATTTAATCACTAGAACCAGCGGTGATACCCTATTCAAATTAGTGACATGAAAGGCTACACCGAAAATATAAGCAACCTTCAAATTGCATTTCTGGATTCTAACATCTAATGGCAAGATAACAAAGTGCAACAATATTAGCATAGCAAGTAGTCGTGTATTCTCGCGTCTCATGACATCCATAGAAATAATAAAAGAACGGGAGAAAGTGACACGTGTAAATAAACTTTGCTGAGTTTTTCTTTTGTCTGTCAGGGGGGGCTTGAGTTCCAAAATTTGACAACATGTTTGGTGGGTGAAAAATTTACCTGAGCTGGTAAGAAAAAATGGGAACTAGCAATAATACAAATCTCTAAATGTTTTCCGCTTCCATAATAAGATTTTGCTCTGCATTGGGTAAAACAAGTTGATAATTCATATAAAAGACAAAAATGTAGTTAACGACTGTGTTTGATAGGTACAAATTAATGAGAGCAATTTTCATATTTGTTTGGATAAGACAGGAAGAACAAGCAAGAATTCAAATTTCTTGATATTCACTACTTCCTAACCAATATTTCTCTCCAAAATGGTTGAATATTATGATAATTTACACAAAGGACAAAGATCTAGCTCAACAGGTTCCAAACAAATGCAAAAACACAAAATTTCACCATAGTTTGCATACTTCAAACCAAGCAAGGAAGGACGATTCTTTTCATCTCTCCATAATTCTTACTTCTCACCGGTTGCATACATAAGACTATGTTCATTTATTGAAGCTAGTTCTGGAAATATCATTATGACATCAAATCAGTAGGAAGATTCTGGAAATTCAGCACCAAGCATGCAAACAGGGAAGAAGGACGCACGTTAGATAATTAGACAAAGTTTTGCTGCACCCTGAGGCAATCTTTAAAGTCTCCAGTGCACAAGCCGCTGATATAATTGCATTTGTTGAAGCAATAGCTGGAATGATATTTTTCACAACACCCTATAATGATGAGGTAAAAGAAAACAATGTACGATAACATGAAGGTGAGTGGGAGCGCAAGCAAATTTTCAATAAAACCAATTTCAAACTGTTTTGGTTATGATTAAGGATCCCATGCCAAATAAAGAAAGTATAGTAATGATTCATGTCAGTAAACAGTGCATTAACATTGAAGTGAAGAGAAACCAAAGCTGCCAGTGGATGCATACCTACAGTGTGAAATGCTTTTCACCCCAAGGGCATGAGAAGATGAGCATCATTTACTTCTTACCTGTGCCAGAGAATATGTAACTCCAGGAATGCCAAAAAGCTCAGCCCTCTTAACAGCCTGTGGACATAATGGGTAGAAGTTATGAGTGCTAAAGGAAAAGGCCACAATATATTTATTAACAATGATAATAATAGTAGATAACCGAATCCTAATTACCTCTTCATAGACCCATTTCATATGTTCAGGGTCATCTGGATCAAAGGTCTTTCCACTATGAACCTGCAAAAGAAATTTGGAAAAGAATAAAGTGCATCAAAATCCCTTTTTCACGAAAGGAAGGGCTAAAGAAAATGATGTATTAACCTCGTCCCATTTAATTAAGTGCGCATACTCAATGCAATGAGCAGCCGTTCTAGGTGTTTCCGCAAGGGTACACAAAGGAAATTTCTCTTGAGGAGGAAAGAGCCAAATGGTGCATTCAAAGCACGGTGTAACTCCAGGAATTATGACCCTGGCATGGCCCTTAAAACCTTCAGTTCCCCCATCTACCATAGGCTTAATAGTCTCCTCTCGTGGATTTTCATCTGAGTCATATTCTACACTCAAAAAGAGAAACAATAGTACCATGTCAGCTTAAGCCCAAAAAACCATAGGGCTTTAGGAATGCAAAGCATTAGATTGGGCATTGCCAAGACAGCATGTACACCATCAAGCTTTTCAACTAATTATCAATAATTTCTAGCCAATTATACAACATTACTTGATGTTGACAAGATAAAATAAACTCCTATCCCACCTAGGAGTCCAACTGAAGCATGCAAAAGGTGATGCCACATCAAGTGCATGTAGGGACATGAATGCATAACCATCACCAAATGATACAATACAAGCAAAAGTTCCTAGATTCATGGAGACATAGAACAGCACATAAGTTATCATTCTAGCACCTCTTAGGTGTAAGAAAACTTGAACTTTTTTTTACCCATTCTATTCTTCAATCATAAATCAAGACATTCTCTTTTGTTTCTTTTACCAGTTTAGACCAAAGAAGAATCAGCAGTTATGCCTTCTTTTCTGCAGAAAACATAATCAGAATAATGTTTAACTAGTCCAGCATAAATCTGATGTTAGCACTTTTTCAATTTTTATATGAATTGTAGCTGTGAACTGGAGCCCCAAATATTCTTGCAAAAAGCTGTAAACATTAAATTTATTTTTGAAGTCCACCTCAAGAAAGGACGCTTGTCTATATCTGACTATAGAACTTGCAATCATCCACAGTTTGTATTTCTAACACCACATCAAGGTCCTAAACTCTTGTAATTAGAAGGACAAAAAGAATAGAGTCAGCACCAAAGGAAGACCACAAATGCACATCAGTTTTAACAAATATAAATGAAAATCTTGAAGATAAATGGAACAAAACACACCTAGGAAACTACAAGCCACAGCATTTATGTAGCTTCTCGCCTCAATAGAATCCAGACCGAGAGCAATAATATTAAAATCATTGTAGAAGTCAAGATCTTTGTCTTCAATTCGAGAGAAATGGGGGATAATATTCACTCCAGTAATTCTTTCCATAACACGTTTTGCTGCTACCTCAGCCTTTGGCTTTCCAACATCTCGAAGCCTACAGCAAGAACACCAACATCAAGGAAGCCACAGGAGAAATACAAGACCTTATGCAACTAGAAAGATTGGTGTCACAGCAAAATTAAGCAAAGAAAAACTTGCAATCTCCAAATTAAAAAGGCAAAACCATAAGGCACAAATGCTGAAGGCAATTGGCATTTCATTATACTGAGTGTTAGTAAGTGAGGGAGAGAGTTGTTCATTACTTGCCTCAAGCTTAGTGCCATTGGATGATGGATGTGCAAAGGAAGTGGATAGGATAATCTAAAGGGGGGGGGGAGAGGGAGATTGTTTGGAGGTCAAGATGTATCACATATATTTAATGAACATCGCTTGAGTGAAGCTAAGGCGCCACTATTGACAGAAAAAGCTGGAAGTTGGTTAAAAGAAAGTTACTAGTAGAGTGCTTTTTTTTATTTTTTATTTTTACTTGTTTGAAAGTAGTTTAGAAAGATCATTAACTTGGCAACCTACATGGGAGGAAGATTTCAGTAGACAAATGCTCCTTGTGCACAGGGACATGGATTCTGTTTTTAAAATAAAATAAAAAACGTCACATGGTTCTTTAAGCATCTCACTAAGCATGGGAATCCAGACAATATGCATAGAGCCTTACCTCCTTTTTAAATAAGAAAATGCTACCTCCAAGAGTTAGACTCAATCTCGGGTAAATATGCAAGCAACTTATCCCCCCGGGTTAATATCCAAGATGTGGAATCTGTGCTCTTCAAAGGTAATTTTACTAGGAAAGTTAAAAATAGATGAAAAGGAATTTCACATTCTTCTCCAACCAAATTGACCAACAGATCTGAAATCCTTTTTACATCTAAAACCCTTAAAAATCATCATAAGAATATCTTCCACCTTGATTCAGTTTGGCTATACCAACTATTCCCAGCATATATTGATGATTCTATCCCCTATGCCCCCAGAAAATGGGCAACACCTAGATAGTAGATTTCTAAGTTCAGCACTTTTTGCAGCAAATAAGGGACAAACAATACAAACTATCAACCATGTTTTGGATAAAGATGAGAATGGAAAAAGTATGAATATAGAAGATGTGACTTCAAGAGGCAATAGTTCTGGAGAGTGGAGCATTAAAATTTCTCAACTGATTTGAAACAAAAGTTATCATGAGGACAATTATCAAGCCAGCTATCATTTACATGTAGGATATCAAGAAGTTGGAAAACTAGTGAAGATATTGAAGTGAAAGATAAATGTTACCCACAAAAATGAAGGCAGCCAAAAATAAGAATAAAATAAAGAAGTAACAGTATTTAAAATTCCTTTGCTCATAGATAAATTGATTATCAGAAAAAGAAAAAAGAGAAAAATATAATCAGATATGAGGCCTGAAAATTTTTAACAAAAAAAGGCCCTGTGCAGACTAAATTATGAGAAATTCTTAGTTTGAAGACCTGGGGTCCAAAGAAGCTTTCAAATCTCAACTTTGGGTTCCAATGAACATACAATGCTAACTTCTAAGCCTCATTTCTACCTTACAATCAAAAGAATATGAAGATGTGTATGTAGTATTTTGAGTGTAAATTTATATTTCAGCTTACATAGACCCAGCACCGCAAAAATATTACTGGTCCTTGTCTTAATCCTCTTCCTTTATGATTCATGAAGCATGCAAGTTGGCAATGTGGAAACCAGGGTTTGCTCAATGACTTCAAGGGGGGGTTTTTAATGATTCAGTAAATTAGGAAACCAATTTAAAATTTTACACAAGCTGACACAAAAAGAACTCAAAATTGTTAATTTATCTAAATATCATCACAGATATTTCAAATTGGAAAAAGCATAATCAGGAAACAATTTGATCAAAAAAGGCTGTAAACTATGTTATACTAAAGCAAGATAAAGTTCATCACTATTATTTCAGGGATAATGAGGTCTAATAATACATAATTCTCCTTGTATCAGTAACTAGAAAAAAGAATTGTCGCAAGTGAAACAAGGTTCAATAAGGTATCTAGCAAGAAACACGTCTCAATTTCCAGAATCCAAGAAGAAAACAATCATTTTTTTCATCATATGTTTATTTGATGACAAGAATGTTTCTTTTTTCGGTTTCTGGAAATCAAGAGGTCGAATACCTTCCAAAACCTCACTTTACTAGCACAAACGCACTCTCTATTCAATTACTCAAAAGCACCATGTGTTGCTTTTCTGCAGTAGACCTTATTATGGCAGCGATAGAATGAGCTATATCCAACTTTTAGTAAATTATATCCTACATTTGATCAAGTTGTGCTTTTTCAATGGCGGTTAAGAAAACCCACTTTGAACATGCAATGAAACAAATAATATGCAAAAATCTGACTAATTCCCAGCTGTAAGACCTAGGTTTAATTAGCATACTACTAAGATACACGATTCAAACAAATCTTAGAAGCCCAACTGAGTACATCATTCTTAAACCTATCGAACCTGAAGAGGAATTGGCGATTGAGATTGGAAACCTCGATGCGGTCCATGTCAATGACTTCGAGGTTTTTAAACCCTGACAAAGCCAAGTCTTTCAACAACTCACATCCCAATCCTCCGGCTCCAACCACTAATACTCTCGCATACTCTTGAAGGTCCGCTCTCAACTACAAAACGCACAAACAAGACCCCAAGTTAAAAGAGATAACTCCACGGCATCGTTTGCACACAAGGTGTTTGTAAAATTTGACGGGAAGAGAGAGAGAGAGAGTGTGTGTGTCTGTACTTGGGGGCCAGGCTCGAAAGTAGGCCCAACGAGATTGCCGTGGCGTAAGAGGAGTTTGTCGAGGTCTCTTGATCTGCTAGGTTGCGATTCTATGTCTGCCATTAGAGAGAGACAGAGAGATTCGCTTTGGTATTACGCCATTGTAGGCCTCTTCATGTACACTGGCTTCTTCATCTTGGAGCAGGGGCCTTTTGGACTCAAAATTGCGATTTTGCCACTCGTGCCTTTAAAATAACAATTTCTATTTTTATTTTTTCCCATTCCAAGAATTTTTTTTTTTTTTCAAGACTGAGCTTTTTTTTTATCACCTAAAATAAATGCTTCATCCCATTTGATTCAATTGAAAAATATGGTGCCATAAATTCTAAACTAATGGCCATTATATATTAATATTTCTATTTTATGTTAGTGGACTTATAAATATATTATGTAAAATTTTAACACTCGTGGAGTGAATATTTAGATAAAATAAAATTTTATTTTTTTAAAATCATGAGTGATAAAAAATTTTAAATTGTTATAAATTTTAGAAAATTTGAATGGATATTCATAAAATATTTAATTTATGTTTTATAAATTATACATATTTAATATACGTTAGAAAAAATATTGGCTTTTATATTTTTTGGTGACTCTTAATTTTTGAAATTATTGAAAAATTATATTTTTTAATTTTTATTTTCTAAAAACTAAAAGGTAGAGTATTTGAATACAATTTCATTTTTTAGTAAAACGTTTTTCAAAAAACACTCTGATTTTTCATAACTAAATACACTCTTAACTTTTCAATTTTTTGATTTTCTAGATCACTCAGTTTTTGAATTGTCACGCTTAACGAGGGCAACTATTCATATTCCATAAGTCCGCATATCTGTGTCTCCCGTGTAAATTCATTTATGTTATAAACTCTATAAAATTTGATTGAATGTCCAATATGAAAGGTTTTTTTAGAAAACACTCTTATTTTTCACAACTAAATATACCATTAATTTTTCAATTTTTTAATTTTCTAGATCACTCTTAGTTTTTGAGTTATCATGCTTAACGAGGGCAACTATTCATATTCCTTAAGTGCGCATATCTGTGTCTCCCCTGTAAATTCATTTATGTTATAAATCCTAAAAAATTTGACTGGATATCCAATATGAAAGTTAAATATTTTATAAGAATACACATGATATCAATATTACTATTGGTAGTATATTTGATATGTCAATATTAAATATACAAATATCACATATTTAGTAGAATATTTTATTTTAAAATTTTCTAATTGTGTACACATCTCAACATGTATAAATATGCTCTTTTGTATAGTAGACTGATCGAAAAATAATCATATCTACCACAGGAAAATATATTGTATCATAATTAATATCGAGTCTTTGAGAGAATTTTTGTGCAACCAAACGGTTTTTATATTTTATAATTTTATCTTTCTCATTTTGTTTTCGCACAAAAACTCATTTGTATTTCACTAATTTTACACTAATAGTTATACGGACAACTAGTCCAAAAACATTTCTTTTGTCAAGAGATTTTAATTTTGCCTCAATTGCTTCTTTTCATTTTGACCAATTATGTCTATATTTTTATTTCTTAATAGATTTTTGTTCAAAATTCTCATTTTCATTTTCAGTATTCATTGTTATGTGGTATGCAAAAATGTCATCAACATTTCATATTTCTCCAGCCATAGCATAATTTATTGAGATATCATGATTATCAATATTTTCGAGGACCTGATATTTTTCTGAAATATTATCTATTGCTTATATATCTTTGGGATGTACAATATTTCGTTTAAATCATCTATTTTTTTTATTTCTTTTCAATTTCAAGAATTTTTATCTTTGGAACTAATCGATTTATCACATTTTGTGTGCGTTTTAAGGTCATTAGCAATATTATGTTATCTTTTAGAGATATCAATTCTAATAAGAGTATTAAAGGTCAAAATATGTGACTTATTTACTCATTTGTGATCAGTAAATGTATTTAACAACTGAGTTGCTAAACTTTGTCCATGAATCATCTTTTAAACTTTCAGTTCACATTGTTTTGTTGAAAAATCGGGATAAAACAATGATGATTCATTACAACTGATTTTATTTCTAAACTATTTATTTTTTTCTCCCTCTAATCTCAGGAAAATAGACTTATCAAAATAACAATAAGCAAAATGTGTCGCAAACAAATTTCCTATCATGGATTCAATATATTTAATAATCGATAGCAATTCATACCCAATATATATTCCCAATCTCTTTTGAGATCCCATCGTTAGTTCGTCGTGGTGGAGCAATAGGGACATATACTACATATCCAAAAATTCTCAAATGGGAGATATTTAGTTTCTGACCATAAACCAAATGTAATAGGGAGAAATTGTTACTACTTATTGAGCGAATGTGAATAAGTGTTATTACGTATAAAACAGTATATCTCCAAACAGAAATCGATAATTTTGCTCTCATAATTAATGATCTTGCAATCAATTGAATACACTTAATGAAAGATTCTATTAGATCATTTTGAGTGTGAACATATGCTATATAATATTCTATACTTATCCTAATCGACATATAATATTTATCAAAATTTTGAAATGTAAATTTATCAGTATTATTAAAACGAATTTTCTTGAATGGATAATCTGAAAAATAACATTGTAATCTAATTAACTGAACAAATAATCTCGCAAACGCCAGATTACGAGTTGATAATCATGATACATGTCACCATCTAGTTGATGCATCAATTAAAACCATAAAATACTTGAATGATTCATATGGTGGGTGTATAGGTTGACAAATATCTCAGTGTATTCGTTTCAAAGATTCAAAAAATTCATAATTTATTTTAATTGGTAATGATCACACAATTAATTTGTCTTGATAGCAAGTAACACAAGTAAATTCATTGGATTGAAGTATCTTCTGGTTCTTCAAAAAATATCCATATGAATCATTTATAATCTTTCGCATTATTATTAACTCGGGATAGCCCAACCGATCATACCAAATAATAAAATCCTTTAACTTAGTAAACTTTTGGTTTACTATTGTATATGCTTTTATTGCATTAATGTATGTATAATACAAATCGAAGAAGAAATATGTCAGTAATTTTTCTCATATCTTTTTATCACCCAGAATTATAGTAGTAATATGAAGGTATTCAATATTTACTTCATTTGTTGTCTCAATATAATACTCACTTTTACGAATATTTTTAAAACTCTATAAATTTCTTTGAGAACTTGAAAAGCACAATATTTCGTCAATTTCAAATTTAATTCTCCTGTGCAAGAGTATGTTAACTCTGCCGAGTTCAATCAATTTTGTATTGTCAGATGTAGTATTAACATAGACTTTTGTATTCTCAAAAAAGAAAAATATTTATTTCCTTTTAATATAGTGTGTATAGTGGCATTGTTTGCAAGACATATCTCTATCATTCATCGTCAATTAAGTGTTAATTTTTTTTTTTAGGGATACATATCTGTGCTTTACTCAAGATTATATTTAATTTCGCATTATCACTTATAGTATTAACATTTGTTTCTTCCAACTTCAGATAGAAGAAGTAATTCTTATTTTTTTTAGTATTGTATGTATCACAAAACCATCAATGAGATATTCATCTTTCTTACATTTTATTATTGATATCATGATATTTTCAAAAAATTTTTGAAAATTTATCTTAATTTTTCTCATCATTATTGTCTCACTTTTGGTGGTGATGAACTTGCATGACCATTTCTAGTGGTTTGACAAACCTGCATAATCATGACAATTATTATAATCACAATCTCTTCCATATTCATAACAATATTTAATCACATTCGGTTTAGAAAATGGAATAGAACTAGTAGATCGAATTTCATGATTTTTCATCAATAATATTTTGTTTAACCATAATGGGATATAAAATCAATTCAGGATATTTTGAATCATTTTTTCCAATATTGCAACTACAGTAGCAAATTTGACACATAAAAAGTAAAAAATTTTCTAACATATTTTTTCCAATAATATTTTCTCCGTCAAACTTTTCCATCATAAGAATAACCATTTTTAGGTAGTTATATTTTTCTATCATTACTATCCTTTCAAATTATATTAATGGTGTCTTCAAGATCCATTTACTTTTATATGTATTTTAGCATCTAACATTCATGATAAATAATTATTTTTCATAATGTCAAGAATTACAGATTCAAGTTTCGCAGGAGATGACATTATTAATTATAATAAGTAAAGAGAAAATAAATAATATATTTATAAAATATACATATTAATGAAAATTTTATTGACTAAATACGTGATATTGTTACACTAAATTTATATCTTATAAAAGACCTTTAGACCAGTAATCTTCAAAATCTTGTTTCTAGTCTATGCACTTAATCAATAATAAGGTTATTAAATTAAAAAAAATAATAAACACAACAAACCTATGATAATTTCTTTTCTGATGTAGAAGATTAGATTAAATTGTAATTTCAGAGCATACTTTGTAAAAACTATAATATTCAATAAAAATTTCTATATAAAAATGATAAATAAAAGTTATACTAAATTCATACCAAAGAAAACTTGAATTTCATTGATGAGAGCTTCGAGATCGGTTGGGTAGAATTTCGTGTTCAGTTGGATAGAATTTTGTATTAATAACGTATTATAAATTAAATCGAATATTAATAATAAAAAGAATGAAAATATAGAGAAAGAAATAAAGAAATTTCTTATTCTCTTATACGTACAGAATGAAATTATAAAAGAGAGTATTTATAATAATTTATATATATAAACAATAGAAAATTCAAGATCATTCACTAACATCATTCTCTTTGCAATGCATTTTTCATAATTTTACTTACCTTTTAAAAATTATTATCGTCTTCAAAAAATTCAATAAAATGACACGAACTTCAAATAACATACCATTTTCTTTTTTTAAATTGTTGGACAATCAAACACATAGCATTTTTTAATTGATATATTCTTTAGAACATAGCCCTTTATTTGTATTTGAATTTTTTCTTTTCTTTTTTAATGGGGAGAGCAGGGGAATCGAAGGATCTTAATAATCTTCAATCCCCTCTGGTTCTTTAGAAACCTATTCAGAGGGTTTAAGAGGGAAAGCGTTTAGATTTAAATAAAAAATTAAAAATGTATCAAATTATATTTCCATCTTTTTTCACTAATTTCTTAATAGCCAAACAAAAGAATTTTCCCTCCTGTCCCTTCCCCTTCCCTCTCCTCAAACAAAATCAAAAACTATAACTCTATTTTCAAGGTTTTTCAAATTTATTTTTCTTTCCTAAATTTTTTGGAAAATAAATGCACAACATTGTTAATTATTATATTTTAATAATTTCATTGTTTCAATAAATTATTACAATAAATTAGATTTATATAGAAAATCTATTTTCCCAAATTTAAAATAAAATATTATAAATATTAAATAAATTAAATTAAAATTTCTCAAAATCAAATCAATAATTGATTTGATTTTTACATATAATATATTTTAACATTCCCTCTCAATGTAGTATATTGAAAATTTTGAAAGAAAATCTAAATAGAGGATATAAAATCCTAAGGATGTTTTTTCAATCCTAAAGAGCAGTATTTTGGAACAAATCAGGGATTTCTCGAGACACGTGCGGACATGTGAGTGGTTATTTTGAAATCCGACCATAATTTATATTAAAAATAGTTAAATATAACTTTCACTATCAGAAAATACAGTATAAACGACGGAAAATAACCGATAGACAAAAATCCGTCGTTAATAACGATGGATTTGCGATGAATTACCGTAGGACAGAGTACCATGAGATTTGCGATGGAAATATTTCCATCGCTAATCCATCGGTAAACCCTAAACCAAAAAAAATAAATTAAAACCTATTAACGACGGATTACCGATAAAATTTTTAGCGACGGAAAATTTCCGTCGCTAATACGTCGCTGATTTGTTAAAGGAAAAAAATAAAAAAAATATATATTTACAGCTATCAGTGTCGGATTACCGACGAATTAACGATGAAAATTTACCGATGGATTACTGACAGAAATTTTAGCAACGAATTAGCGACGGATTTTTTTAATTATTTTTAAAATTTTTTAAATTTTTTTAATTAAATTTTTTTTAATAATTATTTTTATTATTTTTATTTTATTTTGTAGAAGAATAATATTATTTTTTTAATTTTTAATTTTTAATTTTTAATTTTTTTTTTAATTTTTAAAATTTTTAAAATTTAAAATTTTAATTTTTTTTAAATTTTTAAATTTTATTTAATAATTCTTTTTAATTTTAATTTTATTTTATTTTGTTGAAGAATAATATTATTTTATTTTTTCAAAATTTTTATTATTTATTTTAAGCTAAAATAAATTTTATTTTATTATTTTATAATAAATTATAATTTTATATTATTTTATTGTGATTAAAAAATATAAGGTAAAGATAATAAAATATGTTGCTCTTATCATTCTCTTTGTGCATGGATTCGATTCTGAGCGGATGCAATTTTCACGCAAATAAAAGGCGGGCTGTGTGGGCGGGATGGGCGGGCTCTAGCGCAGGTGCCTGGAGCAACAAGTTTCTTTTTTTTTTTTTTTTTCAGAACTTAGGCATCAGCGACGGATCTAGATCCGTCACTGTTATTTTTTTTCCTATTTCAGCGACGGATTTTTTTGTCCCTAATATCAGCGACGACAAAATTTTATCGCTAATTCGTCGCTGGTACCCTTCAGCGACTGATTTTTGGCTTTCAGCGACGGAATCCGTCACTGATAACGTATTTTTTAATAGTGTCTAGTGTTGACTTTGATATCATATTAAAAAAAAAAATTAACTAATACCATGTTAGGAAAAAAGAATTATGTGGAAACAATAAAAAGATTATGAAACCATTATAATCTATGAATTATTATAATAAATTGAATTTAAATAAAAAATACATTCTCACAAATATAGAAATATAATATTTTAAATATGAAAATATTAAAATAAAGAAAATTGAATTTTTTAAAATCAAAATTTGATTTTGATACGTAAGATATTTTGATTCTTTTGATCAAAAATCGAAAGTAATGTTATAGATTTCATTTAGCAAAAATCAGTAGGAAATATTTTTCTTAAATCAAACAGCCGTGCTACTTGTACAAAATGATTACTGGGGCCATTTAGCAATCTCCAATGGACTTAGTTTGTGTGACACTACAAAACATTGGGGCAATGAGCGCGAGAGAGAGAGAAGTGCCAATAGAAACTGAATTCTATCAATGTAAATTTATTTTCTATAAAGGTTAGGACCTGCCTTCTTTCCCAAAATTGGGCCTTCATTACATTCTTCTTTGTATCAATTGCAGCTATCTACTCGATACATGAAGCTGCACCTCAAAAAATTTGTAAGAACAGTCATGTTCTCATCTCTTTCTACAAAACTCAAGAGACACGGGGTTTGCTCTAAATCTTCTTCCTTGCTTGCTGGTGTTTTTTCATAGGGAGTGGGTTTTCGGCTGCTACCTGTACTATAAAGAAGCCCTTTTAGCATGCCATTATATCTCATATCAAGCCATTGGCGATGAAGATTCGTGCTTCAAGAAAAGAGCGTAAAGCAGCTCATTCCATGCATCAGGCACACCAGGCAGACACCAGTGGCTGCAGTCCTGCCTATGGAGAGGAGCAAGGCTTGCATTTGGCCCCAAATAGTACAATGAAGAATGCCCATCTTTCCTTTGGGATGTCATATGGGTCACATTCAATAAATATAGTTTCATTTCCTCAGATTTGTTTGATGAAGAAGATAGTACATCATTAACGATGTTGTACTGAGCCCAGTTTTGGGATGGAACCAATGATGATCCTAGCTCCGGTAGAGTCTCTAGGTGACAGCTTCCACCTGTTCTCCAACTTCCTCCTCTATTAAAACACAAGAACAGCCTATTTAGCGCCCCCTACATTTTCAGATTCAATAGCAAAGTAAGTGACAACATGCCTGAAATGTACAGGGGCATATGATCGAAAGAAGACTTGGGTCTTCCTTGCATTCACTTCATTGGTAACCCAGTTCACCACAGTTTCAATGGCCCTCCGGTAAGCACTTTCTATGCTCATGTTCGTTTTCAGCTCTGACCCTTCCTGGAAGTAACAACCCCTGACCAATTAATTTCTTAAGGTCAGTAAGATATACAAAAACTTACACTAAATGCTCATAGCATCCCTAAATTACCAGGGAGGTTGCACTCATAACCACACAGAACACAAGCAAAAGTACCCCCATTTGCTTTCTTCTCAGAGCAGAAGGTAATTGTTGGTACTTATGACTGAAACCGGAGGTCCTATAGCAGTTGGGAGCCCTTATCGTAAGAACCAAAAGGGCTAGCAAACACTAATAGCCCCTCTTCACCCTTTTCTGATGGCAAGAAAAGAAAATGAAGTGGACCCGCATTACTTTTGACTCGGAAAAGGTTTTTCTTGACCCCCACACCCACATGATTCTACTTGAAATCAGTTGCACATCACGTGGTCTTAAAGTGCCTCTATAAGAGGACATTTTGCTAATTGATCCATTGAGAAGCTGTACAATGAAAGCCTACCATGAATTTGCATTTTGATAATTTTTTAGTACCCAGGATCTCTAGTTGTCCTACACCAACGATGAAATCCAAGACCAGCAAATTTAGAACTTCAAAACTCATAACGATCATTGAGTTAGCTGAAATGATCAACAGGAATAGAAGTGTTTGACATAATTCAGAAACAAACAGAAGTGCATAATGCATCAACAGAATGAAATTTACCCTCTTATGGTCTTCTCATAGTTCCACCAATGCCCTGTGTTAAACACTAGTACATCTGCATCATTCCACTTCGTCGAGGTCCAGTCCATCTGATCCAGTTTCAAGGTTGTTTTTATATTCTGCGGAGCTCCTGGAGGAGGCCGGGTTTGAAGAACCAAAAATGGAGCCCTATAGTATTCCACAGTGCAGTTATAGTCCTCGAACTTGAAAACAAGGAACCCTTTATGCTTTGTAATTGGGTTGCCATTCACTTCATAGATTGACTCTCTGTTGGGAATTACAGAGGAAAGCAGGCAAAGGAGAGATTCCCACTGGTTTCTTCCTATTGAATCTCCTATGAACACCACCCTCCTGTTCCGCAATTTCTCCAGCATAGTTTTGGCATCAAATCTGTTGTTTTATGCACAAACATAAGATGTAAACATGCATAGACCCAAAAACAAGAAATCAAATTAGTTTATACCCATTTCATTGATGTATACCAATCCATATTAATATATAAACCCAATCCAGACTTTTAACGTGGTCAAATTTAATTCCTAGTTAGATTTTTGAGAGGGGGGAACTATCCTTTAAACTTTTTATAGAATTTTTCTGTTGCTCTCATATAGAAAGTAAAATTGACAAAACACAGACCATGAAGTATATATAATATATGTGGCTAACTCAATTTAAACACTCTGAGAACTCAGGCACCGCAAACTTACTCTTTCTTGTAAAGGAACTGAGACAAGTATTTTCACCAACCATTAGGAACATCTACTAAAGAAAATATCAACCCACCCCCACACAATTTTGTCCTCACGTGTGACATTGTACCCATCCTAATTTTTTGATGGACAAGACTCTCAGATATAACATCGTACAACACGTTGTAACTTAGTACAGTGCAAAGTATCACTCCGTGTCTATGCTTTGCTATGTCCTGTGACCGTCCATGTCCTTCATTCATAGGTTTTCACACATTTACTTTACACTTACAGACTGAAAATAGACAGAAGGAAATGGGGAAGAAGGAAAGCTCAGAAAGCATTTGTATGGCCTACGGCACGAGAGAACAATGACAAGAAGAAAGAAACTTTTGTCTTCAACTTTTAGAAAGCTTCGTAAATGTATCACTATCACAAAGTTTACGGGTGCGGGGCAATGAAAGGGAGAGAATCATCCAAAAACACAAAAATAGACAAGTAACTGAACAACCTAAGAAAGACCAAACGCAGAAACCATAATAAAGAAAGACAATCAACACCATATATTAATCTTGTCTTGAATGCACAAAAATTTAAAAATAGACTCTCCTCTATTTCCCAAAAACAACAAAAGAGAAAACAAAAGAAAGCAATTTTAGCTGGAAAGAATTGTAAATTGATCCATAAGAGAGCAATGAAAAGAGACTTAAAAATGTTATAGTGTGAGAAAAAGAAGTCAAACAAGACTAAATATAGAAACTTGAATAAAGAAAAAGAAAAAGAAATTACTTTTGAATGCTCAAAAATTCAAAAAGAAAAAGAAAAGAAATGATCCGACAATAGCCCAAAAACCTTAAAAAAGAAGAAGGTTTTGGAATTGAAAAATCGCATTCAACTTAAACCACAGCACGAGAAATTGCATTTACTAGAACTGACCGTCTAAACACCCTTTATTAGAAGCGATGCTGGTTCATAAATAAATCAAAATTCCCTAAAAATATAAAAAGAAAAATTGTCCTCCTACCCCATGAAAAATATTTTACTTTTTAATAATTATGCCTAGAATTTTCTACTATTGAGCGGGTAAAGTAGCTGGATGACAGCAAGTGACCGTGATTAATATCAATACAAAAGCGATAATAGAATAACCCATCCCACCCATTGCCAAAAGAAGAAAAAATAGAGAGAGAGAGAGAGAGAGAGAGAGAGAGAGAGAGAGAGAGAGAGAGAGAGAGAGAGAGGCGATGAGAATTCATCAAGAAACTAACAGCAGGGAACATTAAAAAAAATAAAATCAATTAATTCATTAAAGAAAAAGATTCAAAATTTTGACGAAGTATAATTCATAAAAAGAAGGAAAGCAAGCAAGAATAATGATAAAAACCTGGGCAAATTGCAATCTTTAGGTTGCCAACGCCATTTGGTGTAAAAATCATCAGGACGACCATTTTCATTGCACCTAAATCCATCATCCAAAAGCTTACAATCTGTTGAATTATACAGAGGATATGTTTCATCCCACACCCATTGTCCATCAAACACATCACATTCTTGTTCCAAAAAATCACTCCTTTGATGATTCGAAACAGACCCACTTAACAACAACCAGGAAAACCTCTCTGACCTGTGAAAAATTCTCAACCCTCTACTGTAATCCAAGTAAAAGAAGCAGCAAAGAGTGAAGAGTGTGACAACGAAGAAGCCAAGAATACCTTCAAACAGCTTTGAGCATTTGATTTTTTTTAAGAATTCGATTTCTGGGAGTGTGAATTGCTCTTGTGGAAGTGGGGTTTTTGACATTTTTCTAGAATCAGGAGAAAATCGGTGAAATGGGTATGTGTTGGAGAGAAGAGAAGAGAGAGTGAGAGAGGTTTTTTAAAAGAAGTGACTAGTTTTCGAGTTTAAGCAAGGCAGCAATAATGGATTTTCATCTGGGTTTATTGTTTTTCTCATCTTTACTTGGGAAGTCAGCTTCCTGGGGAGAGAGAGAGAGAGAGAGATGGGTGTTACAGAAGCAAAGAAGCGATCATGGAGAAATTATGCACTTTTTAGCTTTTTTGCTCCGTTGGGTATCACGAGAGGGTGAGAGAGATTTTAATTTGAAATAGCGTAGAAGAGTTGAGCTTGAGAACGAGAACAAAAAGAGTACAGTCAGAATCAGTAAGGATTGGAAGTTACCGCACTGGGCAAAAAATTTAACCGTTTTAATTGTGACTCCGCTCAAGAGACAGAAACCCGCGCCGGGCCGGAGGGGGGGGGGAGAGGGTGGCCATCGTGGGCTTCGTGGAGAACCGAGAGAAAAAGGTAACTGAGGAAATGAAATAACCGGTAGCAGACACTCATCAAAGAGCGTTTGTTGCACGCGTGGACATGTCCAGTATTCGAAGTTTTATATTTTTATCATAATTAATTTGTAACTTTGAATAAAGAAAATATAATTCTACAATAATTACAAATATTGCTATTTTTTATTTTCTTACAATAGTCTTAAATATTATAATTATATATTTATTTTATAAAAATAAAGCGACAAGGTGAAAATTTTTATAATGAACACCCACTAATTATTTTAATAAAAAAATACTGAATAACTTTTTCTACAACCACTCATAACTTCTCTATTTAATTTTTTTTTTGATTCTCTATTTTCTATTATTTTAATTTTTTTCAAAATTATTATCTTAATTTATATTTTATGAAATTTGTTTAGATTTTTATAGGCATGTATATGTTGACATATATAAAGAAAATCTTTTGACTTACCAAGGAAAAATGGGGAAATGATAAAGTGGATTGATCCACAATTTATTAATAATATTTTTTTATCATTCACTCAAATAATAATATGAAAGGAAGAATAAGTTTTTATTATTAAGTTAATAATATAGAGGTTAGCTTGTGAAAGTCGAGTTTCAATTCAATTTAGTTCATGTGAAATTTTTAATTTGAAAAATTATTGATATAAAAATAATTTAAGTGTTTTCTAAAAACGAACCTCTATTTAAAATTTTTATATTTTATTTAAAAATATAATAAATATTTTTGGATAAATTATTGCTATCGGTAATCATGTTTGATTTGTTTATATCTAGTTAAAGTCAGGTTAAATTCTTGAGAGGTAAATCCCTCTCAACTCTATGTTTTTTTCATATATAATATTTAAATTTAAAATTTTATTTAAATGATATAGTATAGACGTAGGTAAAAATATATGACCAAAATGTAATAAAAATTGTAAACCGAAATGTTGATAAATGAAAGGTAATTTGAGGGAAGATGAAATTTCCAAATATGACTAAAGTACTTTTTTTTTTGTTATACACAGATTTGAACATGTGATCACTAGGTCGAGAAATGAGGATTTGTATCACTAGGCACTAAAGAACTAATAGATGGAGCTCAATAGCATCACTTGTTCCATCTATATTTAAATAGAAGTGTATATAATTTTTAAAAGTATTATGTTGCCGGCGTCATAAAAATTATTATTCCACTTTCATAAAATTATAACTCTAAATATAAATTATATTTTACTCTAGAAAGTTTTTAATTACGCCGAGTTCTTTATATTCTTAAAAAAAAAAAAAGAAAATCATGGGATAGCAAAGATTTGTGTCGACCGAGGCTATGAATTTTGGAAAACCAAATGGGATCAAATTCACTTGCAAGTGCCATTCATGTGGGAGTGTCTGAGTTATAATATAAGCAGCTTGCCGTGTGGGGGAGTCTCTTATGTTATTAAACTTCTCTCTGCTCCTCATTCCAGTCAAACTATATCCTACTCGATTCTCCTCTTCGTTTACTTATATGACACATGAAATTGGAGTAAAAAAAAAAAAAAAACATCATCTTTTGATCCATTTGAAGTTGAACATGGGACTTTCCAACGTCAATGATTCAGAAATATATATATATATGAGTCGTTAATTTCAACGGAATAAATATATATCGAAAGATTAGTATTAATTTTTTTATTACTTTTGAAATATGTGTCTTTATTTTATCTGAATTATAAAACTATTCTGACGTGTGTTCATGTACTATCTAAAGTCAATTCAGTTTGTGAAGAAATACATGATTTATGAAAGAATTATTAATGATCAGAAAGAAATATCGATTATACACACGTAGATATATACATATATTTTCACCTACAGCTGTAGAAAATTTTGACGCCTTTTAGGTGCTCTCGAGATCTCCTCTCACGTTGTAATGCTAAAAAATTATTGTTATTGGCATAAAAGGGAACCAAGTTAAAATCGCATGGGAAACAAATAAAAATGGATGAAATCACCAAGATGGTTGTGGGCTTAGCTTCCCTTACAAGGATACTTCTTGTCATGGAAAGGAGCAATGTGCATGAATGCAATGATAATTCATTTCCCACTAATACATGGAATTTAGATTTGAGTGTCTTTGCTTCCTTGTCACATCCTACATGATTTTTTAAATGATTGAGATATGCTTAGAGCTGAGGTTAAGATTGTATTGCTTGGGCTAACAAGGCCCGTCAAGAGGCCACCGGGTTCATGTCCAGTTCCCAGTTCATGTCCAGTTCAATCTTTTGATTCCACTTTCACATCCTAATGTAAACAAGATCATAAACCTGCAATATTAGCATTAGTAATAAAGACAAATACCTTGCTTCAAAAATGACTCATTCTACAAGGCTAGGATCGATTCTCTTCCACAAAATCTGGGCTTTCAGTACATTCATTGTTGTATCAAGTGCTGCTATCTTCTTAATACATCTATCTAGCTGCACTTTTTAAAATCTGAACTGTCATGTTCTTGTCTCAGTCTACCAAACTCGGCGACTATTTTCAGTGTTCTCCATGTTCAGAAGCCCTAAAAGAAGACATTGATGGATTTGTTCTATGATTGTCTTTCGTGCTTCAAGAAGAGGGCATAAAGCAGCTCATTCCATGCATCCGGGACTCCAGGCAAACACCAGTGGCTGCAGTCCTGCCTATCAAGATGTGCAGGGCCTGCATCCGGTCCTAAATAATACAAAGACGCGTGCCCATCTTTCCTTGGGGAAGACATACGGGTTACATCCAATAAATTTAGTTTCAGTTCCTTTGGTGATCTGTTTGGTGAAGATAGCACATTGTAAACTAGGTTGTATGGACCCAAATTTTCGGGCAGGATCAGTGATGAACCTAAATCCGGTTGTGTCTCCAGGTGACAGGTTCCTCCAGTATTCCAACTCCCCCCACTGCAAAACACGCACGTCAGACATTTAGCAGCTTGAATAACAAGCAAAGTGCATGTCTCTATCCAACTATATACACTAGGTTTAGTACACCAGGGGGCCAGCAAAATGTACAAATTTTATAGAAAACAAAGACAGATTTGCAGCATTGCATTGCATTTGGTTAAACAGGGTGAGAGGTTGGTTTTGGAGAGATTATGAGTCTCTTAGGTCAAGTCCTTGGTTTTGAAAACCGAAACAAATAAATTTGATAGGCCAAGGGGTTCATTGATTTGTTACTTCCTTCGCCAATCATGTATGTGATGAGGACATCAAAGGCAGCAGAAAATTTGCATGATCCAAGTCAAGTTCTAGTTAGTCTAGTGACAAGGGCTATAACTAAAAGATTCAAAAAATAACTGAATAACTTAATTCAAAGAATTTCATGACAAGAGGTTAGAATCCAAGTGAATAGTAGCAAGGACGTGAAGTGAATAGTAGCAACGACGTGAATAGTATTTAAAGACCAATCAAGGAAGTGAATAATATCTGTCCAAAATAAAAAAAAAAAAACTAAATAACAAGGACGTGAATAGTAGCAAAGACTTGGTCAAGATATGTTTTGACACAATTTTTAACGGTTTGTTTGTTTTGATCAAAATATGGGAAGATTTGATCAAAGTAGTTTATTTTATTTAGTTTCTTTTTTTATTTTTTTTTATTATTTTGGAAGTTACTTAAATTCTAATTGCTATTTTAGGGGGTTACTTCTCATCTATAAATAGGTCATTGCATATTATATAAAACACAACTTTTGAAACAACTTTGAGGGAAATAATATTATTATGAGATTTTCTTCCCACAAGTTTTATTTTTTTGAGAACTCTTGAACTTATTTAAAATAGGTGTCTTATTTAATTTTTTGACTTATCAATTTAGGCTTTGAATCACTTGGATTGTGATGTTATTCGATCTATTTTTATACCAAGATTCTTGTTCTAGTGAGAAACGAGTCTAGAGTTTTATACCTTATGTTTTTCCTTCTTTAAGGCAGTGGGTTGAGATCTTTATTTCTACCGGTTCAAAATCATTTGTTGGGATGATTTTTAAGTTATATTAACTTATTCGTGGATTCTAGGGTTTTCATACCCATTAGATTTGCATCAGTATGAGCGTTTGTTTGTTTCAGCTACCTCAGCTGGTTACTTAAAAGGATACCATGTGCTCCTAGATTCAAATCCCATTAGTACGAGGATTGTAGAGAGGGTTTATAGGGAGGTGGAGAGCCACCAGCATTGTGTGGCTCAGTCACTTTTGGGAAAAAAAAATAATAAAAATGAGATGAGTTGATAAGAGGAATTCATATTCTTGCTAGATTTTCCAATTGCTTTTCCTTATAAAAAAAAAATCAAAGGGAGTGAGACGTACCTGAAATGTATGGGGGAATATGTACGAAAGAAGACTTGGGTCTTGCTCACATTCACATCATGTTTAATCCAGTTTACCATAGTTTCAATGGCTCTCCGATAAGCTTTTTCTACGCTCATGTTCATCTTCACTTCTGACCCTTCTTGGAAGTAAACACCCCTGGACAATTAATTTTAAGGTCAGTGGGCTATGCAAGAAAATTTAGAACAAGTCCTCTGCTAAAGGTACATGGCATCATAAATAACATTGTAAACTGTAAACTAATCCTAATTATTAGCCACACTCAAAGGTCACAATTCATAATGTCACTGATTTCGCTCATGATTCTATTGGAGATCAGTTGAAGCTTGTGGTCTCAAGGTGGCTCCATGTGGTTTCGAAGTCATTTATACGAGAACCTCTCGAAAGAGAACTACTCTTGTTTGGAGAGATTCACAAATCTCTCATTGTCCCACATGATCTCACCATCTAAGGCAAGCAAGTCTATAACTTCAAAACTTGTCAAAGATCAATGAGCTAGGGGGTCAATGGCCAACCTAATTTAGCAGCGAAATAAACATGATAAAGATGTTTGACGAAATAGAAAAAGAAATTTTGATGCAGAATGTAAGAACTCAACAGAATGCATTTACTCTCTTATTGTCTTCTCATAGTTCCACCAATGTCCTGTGTTAAACACTAGCACATCTGCATCTTTCCACTTCATTGAGGCCCAGTCCATTTGATCCAGTTGTAAGGTTGTTGATATCTTTTGCGGTGTTCCTGGAGGAGGTCGAGTCTGAAGAACCAAAAATGAAGATTTGGAGTATTCCACCGTGCAGTTATAATCCTCAAACTTGAAAACTAGGAACCCTTTATGCTTTGTAATTGGGCAGCCATTCACTTCATAGATAGACTCTTTGTTTGGAATTACCGAGGAGAGCAAGCAAAGGAGGGATTCCCATTGGTTTCTTCCTATCGAATCTCCTACAAACACCACCCTCCTGTTCCGCAATTTCTCTAGCATAGTTTTGGCATCAAATCTGTTCTTTCATGCACCAACAAAGATGCCAGTATGCAGAGACAGAGACACAAGAAATCATATTAGTTTATCTTCATCTTCAATGATGTATGCTAAAATCCATTCTAAAATCTGCCATTCACTTCATCTTCAGCACAACCTTATTTTTGATTTAGTCAAAATTTTCGTCTGATTTTACATGTTCTCTCTCGTATGAAAATTGAATTGAGAAAACACCAATCCTCGTTCAATCACCATATTCTGTTTTTTCAGCATAGAAACTAGTTCATGTTCATTTCCTTTGCGTATACCTAATGCGTGTGACAAAGTCTAATATGAGATAAACACACTAAAAACTCAAATCATGGAAGAAAGAGTAAGCTTAAACTTGTTAATCTCTTAAAAGAACCAAAGACAAGTCATTTCACCCAAACGATGTGGCCACTAAGTTATAATTTCACAAAGATAACCTAAATTGGCTAAGACTAAACATAAAGAAAATAAACTGGACAAGACTCATCATCCCAAAAAAGAAAAAAGCATGGAAGTGAAATTTACTAGTAAACTTAAATTACAGCATGAGAATGGGCGTCGTTATGTGGACAAAAGAAACAGCAACCTGTATTCATTAGCAATTGATAGTGTTCACTAAATTATAATTCCAAAAACTTGTGTTAGTAAGGTAAAAAACCATGAAATGTTCTCATAAATTTTGTGAATCAATCTCTCTAACTTAATATACCTAAATAGGGTGAAAAGGTACCCGGCACAACTTGAACTCAGCACCTCGCGCTCTATTTATTAGGAGGTCTTGCTAGATTGAGGGCGTTATGAATCAAAATAGAATCACTTTTGTTCCACTTAATCACCATTAGACAAAAGAACGATGAAATTATAAAGTTATAAATTATACAGTCCAAAAAAATAGGGGGGGGGGGGGAAAGAATGATAGTAAGAACCTGGGCAAGTTGCAATGCTTAGGCTGCCAACGCCATTTGGTGTAAATATAATCAGGTCTTCCATTTTCATTGCACCTAAATCCTTCATCCAAGAAGCTACAATCTCTAGACTTGTACAAAGGATATGTCTCGTCCCACAACCATTGACCATCAAATACATCGCATTCTTGTTCCAAAAAATCCCTTCTTTGATGATCAGAAAGAGACCCACTTAACAACGACCAAGAAAAACTGTATGTCTTGGAAAAAGATCGAACCCCATTATCGTAATCCAAGTAAAAGAAGCAAATTAAAGTAACGAAAGTGACAAAGAAGAAGCCAAAAACACCCTCAATCAGCTTTGGAAGCTTGAGTTTTTTGAAGAATTCGATTTCTGGGAGTGCCAATTGGTTTTGTAGAAGAGAGGTTTTTGACATTATCTTTTGGGAATCATTAGAGAAATTGGTGAACTGGGTATTTGTTGCAGAGAGAGAGAGAGAGAGGGTGACAATATATGAATTTTAAAGGGATACGTAGCTATGTGGTAGTAACAACAAATACACCTTAAAACTTACAGATTTCATAATGGGAAGCTCGGGGCTGAGTGGTAAGGTAATCCGCAGACCCCCTCGGCCCCTTTCCCATGAAGAAGAAGAAGAAGAAGAAGAAGAATAAGAAAGAAAAAGAACGAAATAAACAAGGGAGGGGGTGGAGAGAGAGAGAGAGAGAGAGAGAGAGAGAGAGAGAAAGGTCATTGTCGGCTTCGTGGAGAAGCGAGAAAAGAGGTTAGAGAGAGAGAGAGAGAAAATGCTCCTCGAGACATTTGTAGCGCGCCTGATCATAAATGAAATTCTCAACGGTAAAAATATGAAATTTCCTGAGGAGACAGTAATGTCAATTTCTTATCTTTGCCATGACTATTATAAGTAATACCAAAATTGTTTAGTTTGTTGAGAAAATATTCTTTTAAAAATAAATGATAAAAATTGTGAAATAATACTCTAATATTAATATTTTAAACATATATATTTTTTTAAAATTTTCTGATTTGAAAAATTTATGAAACAATTAGGATTTAATTGTGTTTGTAAGGTAACAACAAAATTGGGAAAAAAAAAAGAGGCAAAATTAGCATAAATTTAGTCGGCAGAGGTTGTATAACTCGTACCAAGAACTAGATTTTTCATGCAATTTCAGTTATCTTGTCACTTGTATGGATGGATGAAAAACTACCAGGGCCTAAAAAATAAAGACATGTTTTTCCTCAAGTTTGTGTCTGAGCTGTTCGGTATCAATTCGGTCGTTCAGGGATTTTGGCCCTTGTCAACATATCCGTTCTCCCGTGAATAAGGTTAAAATCTTTGCCATGAATAGTATCAAGACGAGCTGATTTTATGAGTGCTCGTGTGCACAAACCTACATGAAAATTCTCTCACCAGGCAACTAAGCTCAGCTCAACTCAAAGTGGCCATTGGCGGCAGAAGTGGAATAACTCCATTACTCACCAGTCATTAAACGAGTTAAAGCAAGGCAAGCATAAGTACCAGGAATCGCCATCAACAAGCATCACAAAGTGAAACCAGCTTAAAATATAAGTGATACTGTAATAAAACTCGGGAGAACTTACAATTTATATTCCAAACTTGACCATAGACGCCATAAAGATGGAAAGGTACAAGTACTTATTTACAGAAAGCCAACTAAACTTGCCGGAAATAAAGTTTAAAGGAGTGCATTGTTTTTCCTATTTTTACGCCAAGACCATCTATTCAGGTGGTAACGGTGGTGCTATCTCTAGTTCTTCCGAAAGCAAGATGTTGTCCCAGCTATTACTTCTGCAAGTAAATTTAGAAAATATGTCTCAGTTTAATAAGAGCAACAATGGAGGATAAGGAATGAACCTTGACAAGAATTATCACTGGATCCCATTGAGAACTCTACTTGATTGGATCCAGCATGACAAGCAGACCAAGTGACAAAAAGAAAAAGGGGAACAGAACAAAAAACACAAACACCACAAAACAAAACAAACAAAAAAGAATAGCCTTCAAACAGGAATGAATCCAAGCCTATTTTGGTCTCAGAACAAGCATCTTCTCTCAGTATTGCAATTTGGCAAGCAGATGCTCTAGGGATTTGGAAGATACAAGAAAGACAGTATCAAGGTTGGGAGTAAAAGCGAAAGCATAGCTCAGAAAGTATTGTCAAGGTCATCCTACCTATCCCTGTTTCCTGTGATAGGATTAGGAGATATAACAAGCGTAAAATATAGTGATCAAAGTTCAAAATGTATATGAAGATCATGAAAGTGTGCATTCAGGAAATGGCTAGGCCAAGATTTCCCTCAAACTGTATTACAGCATCATCTTATTAATAAAAAATTGACACATTAAAGTGATGAGTTTACTTACATTGTGTTGCTGTCCATCCAGCACTCCCTGCTTAAGAATCAGTGGGCGGCTGCTGTTGTTGCTGTTGCTGTTGTTGTTGTGGCCACATTGGCTGAGCCATATAAGGGGGGCGAGGCTGCTGGGCATAAAGGGATTGATTCATCATTGCCGGAGCTCCCACCTGTGGAGGATGCTGAGGTGGCATATAGTAGTAGGGAAGACCCTCAGCTGGAGCTCCAACAGGAAGGGCTCCTCCCCTTGGGATTGATGCAAGAACCTCATCTTTCAGATCCTCCCTTGGGACGATATCGACTAAGAAGTCAAATATATCAGTCCGAGTAATTGCAGCTGCAATGTCATTCTTCTGGAGTGTCCTCCTCTTGTTCTCCTCAGTATGGTTCCAAGACCTCAGTGTCAACTCTAAAATGAACATCTCACAGGCCCTGGCAAATATGACTGGAGCCTCAGCTGAGATCATCCTCACATCCTCATCCGCCTTCATAATTTTCTTGATACGAGCCAAGGGCAGGCTATGGTTCTTGAAATCAGTGGTCTGCTCGATTTCCTGGTATTGATTTGCCCAAAAGTTCTGGAGTTGCTGCTGCAGTTGTTGTTGCTGCTGCTGGTGGATGTGCTGATAAGCAAGCTGATGTTGTGCAAGCTGAGCCGGAGAGGCAGAAAGTGCTGCAGATTGAGTTGTGGACTGAATGGATGTTACTGAACCAGGAGGAGAGGGACCTATCAACTGATTAGATTGATAATTGGGCATACCATATGGCATTTGAGTGGAGCTACTACCTACAACACCCATTACTGGTGGCTGTCCATGCCCCTGCTGATCCATTTTCACCCAGGCAAGGCTTCAAGAAAACAAAAGAAAGACATTCTGCAGTCAGAAAACCATTAACAAGTGACTGTCTAAAAAGAAAAGGAGAAAAACACAAGACTATTGTAAGTTAAAACATAACCTCAAACTCCTTCCCAAAGTGTGTGTGTGTGTCATCCCCTTCATGGTAAATTAAAAATATGCTCTCACCCCATCAGTTTCAGCCCAGGGCACCAAAGAAGAGATTCATAAAAACCTAACACCTCTCATGCCAGAGATGAATTTATAAAGGTTCCTTCCATCTCTTTTTCCCTTTAACGCATGTTCCTAATCGAATCCTGGTGCACAAAATTTCACCCAACTTTCTCTGGAAAACGATAAATAACTCTAACTGCAACTGCCATAAAAGACATGTAAAAGCCTACTTCACACCTATTTCTATTCGTAAATACACGTAAAGTACACACGTCAACAACTTCACATGCGAAACCATAAACTTCCTTTCCTTTTATTTTATCTTTTCTTGTTCAATTATTTTTCACCGGACAAGTTTGGAAAGGAGAGTGTATTCTATTAAAACCTATAACAATATCCTGCTGCCACTATTATTTAAAGCATTCTGCACAATTGCTTCCACTAACACTGTGACCTTTCACAGCATCCCTAATTCAACCCAAGCAACAAGGTGTTATACAGAACCCTCATTCTACACTCATATCCATGTATGGTATTCATGCCATCCCAACTAACCATAAATAATTTTGGGAAGCTCGGTACATCTATAGCATCTTCAACTTTCGTGAAAACTCTCCCTATGAATACGTTTATTGATATCTCTAGCTTACAAACCAATACATGTACTCACCGAACCATAGTATGTTCCCAATTCAGTACTATATGTTCAAAAACAACCCGGCATCCCTAAGGCAACATATTTGCCCTTTTAACTTTATCAATCTTACCATTCCCCCCCCCCAAAAAAAAATCTTAAGCATGTGGGGGGGGGGAATCAACTATTAACAATACTAACCAGATTTCTTCTACAATTATAATCACAGAGAGTTCAGACCTTGAACTAATCTCAATTCATCTCAAAACTGATAACTAAGATTAAGATGGCAACACTTTTTCCATTATATGTTGCCACCAACAAAGACTTGCAAGATTTGTGGCTGCCTAAAGCAAACCATGTTTTACAAAATCTCCATAGTTCTAAGGGAATGCTTGCACCCATGTACAGCAACTTACAAATATTTTTATATGCTATGCATGTATACCATACAAGTCAAGCTCGACAAATCTACATGAACTTTCTAAAACAATAAAACCCATAAATTATTTTCTAATCATCCTTTGCTATTTTCTCCTTTACTGGGGGTGGTCTTTGGTTTTGGCTTTTTTTTTGTGTGTGGCTTTGTTCACCTCAAGTATGGGTCAACCATCTCCTTGTATACCAAAAGTAAGGAAGAAAAAAAGTTAGCATAAGGATTCAATATTTGCTTTCACAATGAGGATAATTCTAAACAAAAATCTTCCAAGGAAAAGATAAAATTAGTTTTACTATTTCGAGCTATTCTTTAACTAACATCTTTTTTGGACATGGAACACAACCAGGGACATGGAAATTTAAACTTTTCCTAAAATTAGGTCATAAAATTAATGTCAATAATAGTATATCTTTTATGTACAAAATTATAAAATTTATATTATCATCTTAATAGGTTAAACAACTCGGAAAGAATTTTTAAATTTTATGACGAGTGTTCGATAAGTGTCGATATTCAGAGAATAATAAATAAAGACACGTGAAATGACATGTTCAACACGTGTCTAGCAAGTGTTAGATGAGTAGGGTATCCTATCCAGTAGTACCAAAAATGGACACAAATTTCAGTTGGAAAGTATCCATGCTTAAAGGGGTCTTTTCTCACAACAACATCAAGAATTCACCATTGTACAATCACATCTAATTGATACATATAGTGATCTTCTTTGTTTAAAATGCTTTATTGATATTATTTATTTTAACTTTTATGTAATCTCAAACACATGTATATCAAACTACATCACACCGCCTTTGCATTTCTGCATATGATAGATCTTCTACAAATTCATCAGGAAACCAATAAAAACAGATTCCGCATTATTAGTTCCTACAAAACCCTTCTCCTTTCTTCTTTTTCTTTGTAGAGCCCATGAATTCTTCCATTACCAAAATATTTCCTGTCTCAGTAATAAAGCGATAGGAGAAGGATATTCCCATAGAGAAGGAACAGTGGCTAGGATATTCCACATGAATCCTTCCTTCATAAAGATGAAGGCCATGGTTTACTCTATATGTTTAAAACAAAAATCAACACAATTTTTTAATGTCAATTGCACAAAAGCATGAGATAAAAAAAAAAAAAAATCAAAATGTGGCCATGATGAGAACAGCAACAGAGCCAATAGTTACACACTGGGAGCTAAATGAATTGTGAGAATGACAAAGGACCAAAGTCACAACCCAAGTAACAAATGACCTCAACTGATGTCTTGTTAAAGGGCATTGCTGAACAGACAAAACCCGTGTTAACAACTATAAGATGTCTTCTTTTCATCATACTCCTTCGGGGCCAATATCAGTTAATTCTTATTAGAGGATAATCCTTGCAACAAGGAGTGTTCACGGTGCCTTGTGCTTCAAAATATGTCGAAGTGTACACTATGGTCAAAAACAGCCCCATCATAATTCAAAGTTTTGGACATGGGCTTGTTTTTACCATTAGAGTCTTGTTATTAAGAAATCTTGGGACAAAAATTGCAATTTTCCTAATAAATGATTCTTAAGAACATAAGAAAAGATCACAATATCAAAACATACCTAAGTAATACAAATTAAGGCAAGGCAAAAAACAAATTAGAGAACTTTCACTGTGATGTATTCAACTCAAGTAAAAAGGAAACACTTGTTTAAGTTGGTGCAATCACCACTGGGTCATCCCACAAAATCAATCAGTGGCAACACCACATGGACCAAATGAGTCAAGGATGAAATGGACCAAATCCTACATTTAGCGATCCTTTCAAACTTTTGTAATTTAGATCGGTCAAAATACCTTTGGAACCAAGAAAAAAAATTCAAACATACTAAGGCAGACTAATAGATTCGGTCCAAATTTATCTGGTCTCTGGCTTCAATAAATTAGCATAGTGGTCTCAGACTGATCCCAAAATTTGGAATTAAGACTCAATTTATTATTGTAAATCATTTTACACAAGACATGCAAAAAACCCCAGACACAAATTCCCTCGAAACACAACTCAAAGCATCTATCATTCATCAAACACCTAAAGGGCAACCACACAATCAATCCCATGTAACCAAAAACGCAAGAGTCAATATCCAAGTACATAAATTTCTACCAAAATTACATGTAACGAGTTAATAAAACAGAGAACCAAAAAGTGTAATCCAATTATTAATATAAAATTTCAAGTCTAGGGTTCATAAAACCCTAAACATCAGTTGAAGAAAATTCCATAAAAATATGTCAAAAACAGCCCCATCATAATTCAAAGTTTTTGACATGGGCTTGTTTTTACCATTAGAGTCTTATTATTAAGAAATCTTGGGACAAAAATTGCAATTTTCCTATTAAATGATTCTTAAGAACACAAGAATACATCACAATATCAAAACATACCTAAGCAATACAAATTAAGGCAAGGCAAAAAACAAATTAGAGAACTTTCACTTTGATGTATTCAACTCAAGTACAGAAAAGGAAACACTTGTTTAAGTTGGTGCAATCATCACCACTGGGTCATCCCACAAAATCAATCAGTGGCAACACCACATGGACCAAATGAGTCAAGGATGAAATGGACCAAATCCTACATTTAGCGATCCTTTCAAACTTTTGTAATTTAGATCGGTCAAAATACCTTTGGAACCAAGAAAAAAAATTCAAACATACTAAGGCAGACGAATAGATTCGGTCCAAATTCATCTGGTCTCTGGCTTCAATAAATTAGCATAGTGGTCTCAGACTGATCCCAAAATTTGGAATTAAGAATCAATTTATTATTGTAGATCATTTTACACAAGACATGCAAAAAACCCCAGACACAAATTCCCTCGAAACACGACTCAAAGCATCTATCATTCATCAAACACCTAAAGGGCAACCACACAATCAATCCCATGTAACCAAAAACGCAAGAATCAATATCCAAGTACATAAATTTCTACCAAAATTACATGTAACGAGTTAATAAAACAGAGAACCAAAAAGTGTAATCCAATTATTAATATAAAATTTCAAGTCTAGGGTTCATAAAACCCTAAACATCAGTTGAAGAAAATTCCATAAAAATGATCAAATACAATGAAACAACCAAAAGCATGCAATAAAAAACAGAAAGTTGAATACCCTTTTCGTTCGTTGATTTGTACGGACTAAGGTTTTTGCGGTGGGCTGAATCTCTTGATCCTCTTCGAAAAACGAAACTGCAGAAAATAAAAAAGGGTGGGGGAGAGTGAAGACATTGAAAAGACATGATTGAATCGTACAAACATTTAAAGAAAAAAGTAGCAAAAGATTAATTACACAAAGATTGAGAAGTAGATTAAAACCTGAGAAAAATTTGAGGGGGAAAGGGTTAAAAAAGGTGGGCACTTGTTGGGGGGAGAGAGAGAGAGAGAGATAGATTAGGGTTGGAATTTTGAAAGAGGGTTTTAATGTTTCTAGCTTTCGACTTCCGTCGAAGGTTGTCGAGTCATTAGTATGTTATTTACAAGACACTACCCATTACCAATACCCATCAATGCCCACCAAATTGAAAATAGCGCCAGTTTGGGTCCTCCCACCTATTTCTCTCTCTCTTTTCCTCTCTATCTCTCTCTCTACCTCTCTCTCTCTCTCTCTCTCTCTCTCTCTCTCTCTCTCTCTCTCTAATGAAGTTCTCCTTCATTATTAAACGACCAAATTCATTTTACACTATGCTTCGGTCCGAAGGACTACAATATCTAGTGTCCGTTTGGGTGGACTTTGTTTTGACTTATTTTCTTTGCTAAGAAAAAGTAAAATTTAATTATTTTAAAAAAATTAAAAATTATTTGATTTTTTTACTTTTGAAATAAAATAATTAATTTTTTTTTTACTTTTTTACTTTTGAAATAAAGTTAAAACTTAAAAATTAATAGGTATATTTAAAATTTTATATCATTTAAATGAGAATATTAATGGAATAAAAATAATTATGTGAGAATATAAATAAAAAAAAATTTCAAATTTTCGGAAAAACTAGAGTATTAAAAAAAAGGAGAAGTAAAATCTCTTCTAGAAGTTTTTACTTAAAAGCTATTTTTCAAATATTTCTTCGTGAAAAAAAAAAAGCTTCAAGAGTTTTAAAAAAATCATGTTTGGCAGGACTTCTCCTTATAAGGAGAAGAGAAACTGAAAAAAAAACCCTACCAAACGGGCACTTACTTCCATCAAGGAATTTTTCTTAATTTACTTGAATACGGGTTCAATTATCGATTAATTTAAATATTATCAAATTTAATTTAAAAATAAAATTTTCTGATATATTTTTTAATTTAATATCCTATTATTAGATTTATTTTTAAGATAAAAAAGAGGAAAGTAATGTGTAAAATTTTTCATTTGAATAATAATTATTATATTAATGTTAAAAATTAAAAGATTTTAATTTGTTTGAATGGAAATGGAGTCGAGTGAAACAATTTCGATTGATTCTATAAAACTTTTATGAATTTAGAAATTAGGCTGAAACTTAGTATTAACATAGGAATAGATAAGATTTTTCGTTACATATTTTAATTCCAAACTAAATTTTTTAAGAGAAACTAAAATTAGAATTAGTTTTTAGATTTTTTTCATTAAAATTTCAAAAAGGTAATTGCCATAAACTCCAAACACAAAATAAGTAATGTTGTGGTGAATAAATGGAGCTATGGTCATATTTGAGTTCCAAATCCTATGCACATTGCTTTGTTATAATACATTATTATTTTTAAATATATAATTCTAAGTTTATAAATTTCTTATTAAAAATAATTAAAAAAGGCAATTTTGGATAATTTTTTTTTTGTATATCCCACTGGTATCTGGATCTATACTACAATTAATTCGATTCAAGTGTTGTTGGACCCAATTTAGGAAGAACTTTCCTAATGTAGTTTTTTCTTTTAACAAATTTTAAATTTGAAATTTAATTAAGATATTTATCACTTTTATCTACTAAACTGATTATCCGATTTTGGAAATTTGAAAAATTATGGAAACAAATTTTTGATTGTAAAAGAGGATTCAGAACGTCAATGAGTTTTGGTTCAAGTGACACCTTTCATTCTTTTTCATGTAATAGAGTCGAATTTAAGTTTTAGTATATATCAAAAGAAAAAATAAAAAAAAAGAGGATTCAGAACAAAGGCCCAGTTAGTCTCGCACAATCCAAGCCATCACCAAGCTTGCTAAAAATGGCAAGATAGATTGTCGGGTTTCATGGGGAAGGATGCAAATAGCCCAAATTTAAAAATAATAATAATAATAATATATTTTTAAAACAAGGTGATCCGAATTGTGCTTTATTTCTAAGCAAATTTATAATTTTATTCGAATTTAACTTTTAATTAGTTGAATATTCAAATTAAATTTAAAATAAATATAGTAATACGATAAGCTTTATATTTAATCCTGACCTGTGTTTATATTTGACTTATTTAAATAATGAGTATTTCAATCGGACTCACAAGCGTTCATTCGATTTATTTGCATTCATTTGGTAAAAAAGTTTTTAAAAAGTTGTATTTCCATTGTCATGGTTGCCCCTAATTAGTTAACGGTGAGATAAGATATTCAAATGGCAAAGATGTAAAGGAAGATACCATGCTAACAAATAAATATATGGATATTAACACTTATCGACGTAGATAAAAAAAATACATTCGTTCCTTAACTAGATTGAGAATTTGACTCTCACTGGGTTTAGTCAGGACAAAACTTTAGAGACCGAAAGGTCCACGTAACAAAAATAAAAAATAAAAACATGAGTGCAAAGCAAAGTTTCCCTTTTCTTTAAACGACATTCTTGACACAAAGGATTGATTTTTCGTCGTGGCCCTCTCAAGTCCATATTTTTATTTTTATATAAATTATTAATTTTTTATAATAATTTTGAATTCGATTAAATTTATTTTAAATTAAATTATATCAAATGAAACTTTATTTTATATATAAAATTTAAATTTAAAATTTTGATCAATAAAAAATAATTGATTAATAAAAAACAGTGCCCGACTATCCAATCATTCCGACGAATCAATTAGTGCATATCTCACTCTTGTCACTGTCAAACTTGATTGTAGAATTATTATACAACATTAAAAGCACTTCACCTGACTAGAATAATTTTCAATTAGCAAAAAATTAATAATAATAATAATTTCCATTGTAATCCAAAGTTTAGCAAAGGTACTTTCTCGGCTATGATATCATGCAAAGTTAATAAAAGATTCTT
The DNA here is from genome assembly GCA_033439265.1 of Dillenia suffruticosa. Classification (NCBI taxonomy): domain Eukaryota; kingdom Viridiplantae; phylum Streptophyta; class Magnoliopsida; order Dilleniales; family Dilleniaceae; genus Dillenia; species Dillenia suffruticosa. The sequence continues at coordinate 19,319,481 of JAVTVX010000001.1, forward strand.
ATGTGTTAATTTTTTTTTCTATAAATCCTAAAATTATCTTTATTTCAATACTTTTGATGGGATTTTTTCTTTTCTTACTTTTTTTTTTTTTCCGGACAATGAAAGCATGTGGCATCCATAACCATCGATCTTTACGATTTTTCCTCTACAAACAGTGTTTTACTTTACCTCCCAACTTATTGTGGAAAAGTTTGATTATTCCATGAAGACTTATCCTCCCAATTCATTAAATGTTTGATCGTTCTCTGTTTTGTGCAAAAAGTCCAAATTAAGGTATTGGTAAACATTGTAACACAACCTGGGCATATGGAAAGAAGCTGAGAATGTTGTTTGGGATTTCAAATTCTTGATGCAATTTTTATAAAGACCAAGGCCCGGGGATGTACATTGATTGATTGCAACAAACGGACATAGCTAATTTGACAGCAGCTAAGACACCAATCCTAACCACAAGACATATCAAAGACGTTGCCCACAAGTACACTCCACTAGCAGTTAAAGAAAGAACCAAACCCAGTTCTCATAACTCCTATTTACATGGCTCCTCCCCATGTATGATCTCCCTTTATCAGTACCTCCTCTCAATATTCATATAGGGTTGTGAAGTTGAGAGAGATACTTTCTACCTTATGGCTGCAAACTGCTGGCCCTTCCACCTGCAAACATCAACCATCCAAAGCCACATGTTAATTGCAATAACAAGTTACTCCATGGGGTCAGTTTTTGTACGATGGTGCAACCTTTCTTCTGCAGTGCACACTAGGTAAATCTAATAGTAGACCTGAGCATGGTCAAGCCGGTTTGGCCTACAGAGGATATTAACACAAAAAACTCAAGCCTAGACTTAAGAACAGTACACGAACCAGGATGGCCCGAATTTTTAAATGGAGGTGGTGTCCGAAATTCAACTCCAGAAATTTTGAATTTGGTCAATTTTTATAAATGAGTCTAAAATGTATATTCAAACTAAGCCATGCTCAACTCTACAAGGAGGCACACGTATTTGACAAACATAACAAAAACCATGTGTATTCTCGGCTCCAAAGAGGTTTAGTCCCTCATGGGGCCAATTGAGATTCAAGACTAGTTTCATATGAAAATGACAATAATTGATCATCACCAAATTTAGAAGTTTAAAAAAAAAAAAAAAGCAAGGACATCATGAGTTTGAGAATAATGTTGATACTTTTGTGCCATAATGTCATTTACTGTCGTTTGTCATCCATGTCCAATTCATAAAGGTAGGAGGTGGTCAGCTGTGGTCACAGAGAAAGTTGGTCCCAAAGGTAGAAATGGCTTTAACTTTATTGCCTGGATAAAAATATCAGACACTTTATCTCCTTCCTCCAAAGAACTTAAAGAACTATGGAGTGTGGACCCAAAGCAAGTTGGAACTATGGATAAGATTTGGTATTGACTATCATGACATTGGAGATAAGATTCAGAGTCCTATCTACAATTATAGAAACTATGCAAAGCTTCTCAAAACTTCCATTCTGGTCTGATTCTCAATAGCGCTCAAAAATGAAGCCTCATAATTCTTTATTGTATAATGAACCACTTGTGTTTACCTTAAATGTTGCACCCCATATTTCTTCCTCCTTTGCAAACTCAGCAGTGATTCTGTTCTTAGGATTCTCGTAGCATTTTAGCTCGCCAACTGCGGTGGAAAAGAAACATCCTGCATGCAAATCACCAAAATTGTCAAAGAAAGGCACATGATAGCACATGCGAACAAAGATCGAGAGAAACCTAATTGAAAGTTTGAAAACAGGTGATATATGATATAGCAAGTTCTAAGTCAATCAATCACAAGAGTTTCAAACGAGCTTTGTGAATAAAAAGGGACTTACATAGCTGACTCCAACTAAGTTTTGGTTAATGCTTAGCTGAATATTAAAAAAAAAAAAATTAAATACACAAATTGTGTTACATAACCGAGTACTCTACATTGATGTTATGTTTCAATTTTATAATTAATAACCGATGATATTGTTGATCTAGTATATAAATTAGGTAGGACAATCACTTTCTGACTTTAGCATATATGGAATATATCTTTGTTAAGCAATTAAGGGTTATTGGACCTGAGAGTAAGGAAATTAAGGGTGACTTGGCCAACCCACCTTGAGGAAAAGAGGCAAGTGACTTGCCACAAGCACCCTTGAGCAAATTGGCATCATCAGCAAAGGCAACATACCCATCAGCAGTGATTCCCCAATACAAAGGAACCTTACCAAATTGATCCTGTCACAATTTACACCAACCACACCCACCAATTGTTAGAGATCCCAAAACAAAGTCACATGTAAAGCAACATTGAATTTGAATACTATGCTTACAGAAGCCACAAATAAGGTTGATGTAGATTTGTCATAGACAATGAAGGCGAAATTCCCAACAAGGTGGCCAACAACATGGCTTGCAGGGTAAGGTTTCCGATCACGAAGTGCCTTGTACGCCTCTATGACCAAGATCACCTCATTTGCAGATTTGGCTAGTCCATATTGTTGCCTTAAGCTTCCTAGGTTGTCAAGGGCACCCTCAAATAAGCAGAATATTTCATCCTTTACTGCAAATGATCTGCATGATTTCCAAATACACTTGCATTAGCAAAACAAAACAAAATGCTAAACAGGATTCACAATTTTTAAGTCATGTACTTGGACTTATTGAGCGATGACTTCGTTTTTGCTAATTAATGGGCATGAAAATATTAAAATTATGGTCCTTCTAATATTCAACGCTCTTAGAGGCATGGACAGGTTATTGGAGGTAAATGATCCGTAGCGCCCCCAGTAAAAAGGTTGTAAAAACATCTCTAGGTTTTTTAAGATTTTCTCTAGATTCGATGTTATTCGCTAGATCGTCTAATAGTTATTTGATATATAACAATGGTTCTCCTCTTTGAGATGATCACAAAGGCAAGAATCAGATCTCTAAAAACCCTCCCATGCACTCACACATGCTACTAAAACCTATGCAATAGTCATTCGAATCTCTACAACAATTTCATGTTTATCAGCTCTCTACCACTCGTGTGATCGTCTAGTAATCATTTGATATATACCAAATTTTATTACTTCTCGGGTCAATCCCAATGATGGTAATCAAATTTATTAGTCTTTTTATCATTGCTAGAGCATATATTGCTACTCTTATCAGATTCTCTATTTCACTATTTTTATAAGTATTAGTAGTTTTATAAAATCCAATGACCCTTTTGTGGTATATCGACCGTTTCAATCTCAGGTATAATAAAAATTATTTAAATTAAAAAAAAATCGATATATCACGAGCAAGCCATTGAATTTTACCAGAGCTACAAATACTGACAAGTACAACGACACAAAAGTTCTAATACCATGATAAATATGGAAAATAATAGATTATTTGAGTCGTATTATTATATTACTTCCATCTTTAACATCCATTATTGAATTAAGTTCTAGATCCACTGCTAAGGACATCATCCTTATCCTTTAACTCTATTAAAAAAAAAATCATAATATTAATAATCTAAATATCACTCCTTAATTCCCAAATGACCCTAAGTTCTGAATATCCAAAATGGACCGAAACCCAAAAATAATTTGACCACAACATTGATCAATTCTTGTTAAATCTGGCCTTACTGACACGTGTATGGCTAGGATGGTAGGTGGCTCCCACCAAGAGATGGGTTTATAAGGTGATGGTGGAAGTCATATGGGCCCACCTAGTAGGTCCATCGGGCCCCACGCGTGGAATCACACATGGATTCCCAATTGGGACAGCATAAGAAAAACAAGGACATGGGACCCACATATCCTAATTTCTAATTCAAAGCTTCCATATTTTCCTTCTTCTACGCACTTGTTTCTCATTTTCTTCTTCATAATTATAATAATTTTTTAATGTCATACTCTAAAGTTTCAACTTCATCGTCCTGAGAGGACACTTTACCTTTCATTATTTATCGTGATACAAAAAATATCTTCCTTATCTCAATTTCCCCCCCCCCCAATTTTACTAAAATAACTTATTCTCCAATTTATTTGAGTCAAAATTCAATTTTTTTTTTATTTTTCTTCCAAAATAACCAACATGATTTAATATAATTTTTTTGGAAAAAGAATTTTTTTTTTAAAAAAAAGAATGGGTTCTTTGAAAACCAATAAAAAAGTTGGGTACTCAAAATTTTGTCTGTTTTTAGTAACTTCATGGACTCACATGGAAAATAAAGAAGTTTGGAGAGATAAATGTAGTAATATTATTTTAAAAAAAGGATGTAATGAAAATATTGTCCTCTCAGCCCTACAAATTAAATAAACTTAATTTTCATGATCTGAGAGAGTGGTGTTTTTGTAAAATTAAAAAGTTTACCAAGAAGCTCTTGTTTATTCACAAAGAGATTAAACATATAATAAAGTAATTAATTATTTATTCAAAAAACATAAACAAAATCACAAAATTTCTTCCACAATTTTCTTATTATTTTCTTGGTGAGAGACTCATCAAGTCACCTCTCTCTCTCTCTCTCTCTCTCTCTCTCTCTCTCTCTCTCTCTCTCTCTCTCTCTCTCTCTCTCTCTCTCTCTCTCTCTCTCTCTATTATCCCGATTCCCTGCCGGTCTTGATCTATATAACAAGAGAGAGAGAGAGAGAGAGAGAGAGAGAGAGAGAGACCACTAATTGTGATCCTGATGATGATCGTTTGATTTTTCTAATTCAATAATATCAGATGGCCAAATGACATGGATGAACAAAATAGAACAAATATGACATGATAGAATTAATTTTAATTAAATGATGTGTTGATAAATAAATAATTAAAAATGTTAATATAAATTTAATGTATTGTTTGAGTCCCCTAACATTAGTCTTTCTTATTTTAGTTTTGTGTATGGAAAACGAGGTCGTCTGATTAGTCTAGTACCTGGGTAGTAAAGGGGACTGCTTATGGTGAGTGTATGCCAACTGAACTTGGTCTCCGATCTGTACGGAAACCGCGGAGGCGTTACTCTCCAAGAACCTCTTCACCAGCGACTCCGCCGATAGCTTCGGCGACGGCGTTCTGCTTCCCGCCGCTACCAGCTCGTCCGGCGGCGACACTATCGAGCTGCTAAACACTCCCAACATCTCTCTCTCTCTCTCTCTCTCTCTCTCTCTCTCTCTCTCTCTAGAAAATGGAGAAATAAATAGATAAAATGATATACGTTGCAGACGGAGAGGATTGAGAAGCTAAGAGAAAGGAAATGGGGATGGTGATTTATAGGAGGGGTCTGGGGGTATTTTGGTCATTTTAAGATTAATGGTCTCTTGGATTTTAGTGTCCAAATAAAAAAATAGAGGGCATGGGGCGTGGGACCCACTGGCGATGATTCCCGTGCGATGGCGATAACGATGGACCCCACCTGGTTTCTTTGGATCTCCTTCCTTCTGTGTCAGTCGGAATACACCAGGCCACCGGTTGGTTCCGCTCTGAACAGCCCGGTCAAAGATTTGAACATGCCTGCCCTTATGGTTAACGGGTCGGATCCTAACCCGGATCAATGCAGAATAAGGGTAAAATGGTTAATTTAAGATTTACCTCGTTGAATTTTGAATTTTATGTTTGAAGTATCCATGTCAATTCCCCTCAACAACTTACCGCACTTTGTAAAGAACACAACCTTTTAAAGGGGCTTTTTTGTCATTTTAAATGATTGATTACAGCATTATTGAGATTTCAATACCACTTATGACTGTTTAATTCTTAATCAAGTAAGATTTGTGATAATCCACCATTATATTTTATAATTATAATATTGCAAGGGTTTTTCATTTAGAAAAAGAGGTCACCTTGATTGAAAATTTGAATTTTAGTCATTCATCAAGTTCAAATTTTATTTTATAGCATCAGTTACCAATTTCAATTCAGTTCCTCCTGATTCAATTTTTGCGAATGAGACTATTAGTTATTTTCACCAAATATTAATACTTTTCTCTATAATTATTAAATTTAAAGTGCAAATAATTTTTTTTGTTCACATTATTTATATTCGAAATCATATTCTAACTAATTTATTTTAAATATTTACGCGGTCTCTATTTAAAGACGGATCTTTAAGTTTCGAACCCGAAACTTAATTAAGACCCTATTTCATTAGACTGACCGTTTATTGAATTGGGAACAATTTTATTATTTAGAAGAATGAAAAAGAGGGGGGATTTGGGACAAACAAACTAAACAGCGAAAATGTTTAAATTTCATAGGAGATAGGAAAGCATATCAAAGGATATTACATATCTTGCCTCTAAAAGAAGAGGTCATGGATACAAAATAAATACCAAGCCAGATAATTATAAGCAGACTACAGTTTCCCTTATATAGGCCTTATGGCAACCTATAATGAACTTGCACATATGATTAAAATGGTGACATATTCCCAAATAAACACCTCAAATCCTTGTAGAAGTTGGGTTGCTTGGGTGGTTGGCACTATTGGTGGTGGTGTTAGCGGTGGCGGTAGGGTTGGTGTTGTCCGCATCCATGCCCAGGGTGTGCTTCACCGCATCGGCAGCCCCCAGAGCCAGGCTTTTCACTTGCACCCCCGTCTGTCACAGTCAGCCAAAAAAATAAAATAATAAAATAAAATTCTTTTTTGCACTATATCATTTTTTACAAGGGGAAAAAAAAATCTATGAAGAAGATGACCTGTTGTAAGAAATTGGCTGCTTGATCTTTGAGATCAATTGCAGTGTTCTGGGCAGAATGAGCAGCATTGGATGCCTTGTCCACTGCTGTTTGATATGCACTGGATGCCTGGTTTGTTAGGTCATCCTTCTTAGCCTGAGCTTGACCAGTCATTTCACCAGCCTGGTGACTTATCTCTCGCATACTTGCCATCTCTCTCTCTCTCTCTCTTTCTAATCAAACTTGGAAAACAAATCAAGATATGGAAACCCAATTGAAAGCCTAGTCAATAGTTCAACAGATTTATAGTTTTTGAGGGCACCTTAATTTAGACATACAACGTTTGTTAGTCCTTAACAAAAGGCATGCAAATGTGAAAGCCTCTTGATTTGGACTCTTTTGGTTAAGAATTCTTCAAAGGAAAAATTATTAGCCAAGAGAGTGAGAGCATTGCGCTTGGAACATCACTTTTGTCTCTCTTCATTTTTTCTTTAATTTTAATTTTAATTTTAATTCTTCTTTTATATAAGTGAAAGCTTAGGGCTTCTTTTTAATTATTGTAGGCAAAAGCCTGAGTAATGAAAAGGAGAAGGCTGGCCTGACTCTTTCTTCAAAGGCAATCCCAAGTAAAGTTTCTCATGAACATACAAAGAAGAGACCTCAAATTGTAACACCTCAACTACAAAAAATGCCAAGCCTAACTTGACGTCCTCAAAGTGGACATCTTTGGTCAACCAATGTGAAGGTTTGAATTCAAACCCTTTTAAGGGGAAAAAAAAAAGATATGAATTGACTTATAAATTATTGCCGATAAGTATGAACTTTTAATATAAAAATCCTAAATGATATATCTATTACCAAATTTTTTTGAATTGAATAGTCAAACACTCTATCTTCTTAACCAGAGATCTCGAGTTCGAGTTTTGAGAATGACGAAAAAGGATTTGAGAGAGTCAACCCCTAAAATGAGTCCTACAGTATTCGAACATGATTAATTAGGAAAAATTCGGATACTAGTGATGAAAAAAAAACATTTTGGGGGAAAATAGAGTTTGATTGTTTAAATTTGTAAGTTCAAAATTATAATTAAGCACAGACTAATTATAGAATAAAATAAATAAATATATTTCTTTAAAAAATAATTAGGTACACATGTATCGAATTATCCAATAAAAAACAAAAGTTTTGAGATTATTCTAATATTAATAAAGTAAAATTTAATTTTTATTTTAAAATTTTCTGTTAAGATGAAAGTCGATGTTAATACACAAAATAATTAATAATATCAATTTTTATTAATTAAATAAAATATAAAAAATGTATATTTAATAGTATTGCTCGCTTTATTATTAAATACATAGGAGTTACAATGTGTTTTGGATAGGGTTTAGGCTTGTAATAATTTCGTAAAACCATGGCTGGAACCCTGTTTCCATGTCCAAGGACAAATAACCTTCTTGCACAACTTGATTTTTCAAAAGGGTTCTTAAATAATTAATTAATTAATTAATCCTGCCTCTATGATGGATCACTTACCCACTTGATTCTAGGCATGTGCTTGTGTAGTTACTTCTTATTTTAATATTCAAAAATATTTAAAATTTAATTCTTAAGTTTAATTAAATCTAATTTATTTCAGATCAAACTCTTAAAAAATAAAACTCATTCGATATATATTTTTTCATACATAATATTTGAACCTGAAATCTTACTTAAAAGATAGAAAAATACGAGAATTTAACGATATCTTATTCCTAAAGCTCTTCTCATATACAAGTTTAATATATGGTTATTTTCAGATTGAAAAATGTTATTTTAATATATGGTCCAAATTAAATCATGTCATTGAAGAAGACAGGTGAGAATATTTGGACCTTTTGCTATCCGTTGAGATATTTCCTATGTGTATTTTATGTGGAGGATGAATTTCATAAATAATTACAAAATAAACAAAAATATTGTAATATATATATTGAAATTCAACGTACAATTACACTCCTCCATCCCCTAATATTTGAATCAAATTTTACTTTTGGATAGTCCTTTTAAGATTTTCATGATAATTTTTTTTCTCGAAAACTATAAATAATATTTTATAATAAGATAATAATTATTTCAGAATAAATTCTAGGGATAAATAATATTTAAAATTATTTTTTTAAATTATATATATACACATTATAAAACAATCTTCTTCCTTTTTAAAAAAACCCAAAAGAAAAGGGGGTAAGGATGGATGAGAAGAGGGTAGCCATCGGTTGATGTAAGAAGCTAATGGGAAATAGAATCCGGTCCGCTTGTGACTGAAACAAGAGCTGTTTCTGTCCAAAGTGTTGAAGAGAGAGAGAGAGAGAGAGAGAGAGAGAGAGGGAGGGGAGAACCTTTCTTTGAAAAAGGTGAAAAATACTATTTTAGAGCATAGAAAAATCATAGGACGATGACGTGGCAAGGATACAAAAGTGTATCAGAAAATTCAGAACTCAAAAATCCGACGGCGATGCCCATAGTTTTTGCTTGACCCGATCAGCCCCCAGTTTCCAAAATCCTTCCCCCATTTTGACATATATTACTCTCTCTCTCTCTCTCTCTCTCTCTCTCTCTCTCTCTCAAGAAATGTTTACTGTTTAGTTTGGTATAACAGCGTTTGATCATGTGCTTTCCAAAGGTAAGAGAACTCTTTTTAAGATTCTTTTGGTTTTAATGTTATTTTAAGATTGATGTTTGATAGATTACATTTGACAAAAGTTGGAGTTAATTCCGCACAAATTAAGTGTATTTTTTTACCATAAAGGCTATTAAATATAGTAATAATTTAAATTTCTATTATAAAATTTGTTGAACGGCTAATTAATTTAGTGATCGGATATTGATACTCGTTAAATAACATTTTAGATTTAAATTTTATATATAATAAAAACAGATATAAAAAGAGATTTACTCTTTAAAATTCAAATTCGACTCAAACTGAATTTAATTTATATAAAAAAATTTATCTATAAAATCATATACTTTATATTATTTTTATTTTAATTAAAAAATATTATAAATAAAATAAGGAATATGTCCTTTTCTTTCCAGCAGCAACTCACGCTTTGGTCCAAAAAAACAATACTTTCAAGAACCAGTTGTTTAGTTTACCTGAGGGCGAAAATCATTTTAACAAAAGTATTACGTATTTGGCGCCACAGGATTTCCTCTATTCTGTATAATTATTATTTTTTAAAAAATATTAAAATAAAATTTTTAGATAAAATAAAAGGAAGTTTTAAAAACAAAAACCTTTCATTTTGTTATTATCTTATATTTTATATAATTATTATTTCTTTAGTAACTCTGTAACGGTCCATCTCAACTCCAAATAAAGGAAAAGGGTATGTTAGACAACCAGTCGGCACAAAATTGAGATAAAAATTTAGATATGGATTTTTTTACGATATATAGATAAATATGCGATATAAAATAAAATATAATAACATATAAGATTCTATACTTAATGGGATAAAAGCTGAGTTATTGTATCATCTCTTTCAAAATATATAAATAATATAATTTTTTATATAAATATTAATTAATTTAACGTATTAAAATACTTAGTAAACAAAAAAAAAATTACAGTGTTTTTTCATGTATCAGAGCTTCTAATGAATAGGAAGAAGAGAAAAATTCTGTTCAATCAACATATTGATATTGGATGGGGGGGGGGGGAGAGTTGAGCTTAAATAAAGAAAATTTAATTCTACAAAACAATGAAAAACCTAGAAATCTCTAACAATTTTTTTTAATACAGAAATTTGAACATAAAATCATTAAGTTGGGGGAAAGAGTTTGTATTATTAGACTATCCCTTAGAGACAGAAATCTCTAATAATGTAAAAGAGAAACATTCAAATCCCAATTTATTTCTTTTAGAATGGAGGGTATGACCAGTGGTTACCGATTGGTGGGACGGGGTCCTTGAAGTAACGTATATTATGAAATAATTCCAAAACGCAAACAAGAAGAGAAGGGAAACATTGGATTGATTGTAATAAAGATATAAAATGCATACGTTTAGCACAGCCACTCTGTACCAAAGAAAATGACTATTTGTTGGAATCCCTTTTAAATTCAAGGCAAGTGAGAGCCACATTTTCATCCCCTTCCTTTGACCCTGGGGTGCCTGTAAAACAAGAATTTCAGTCCACAATATTGACATGTAATTGTAGAGAGAGAGAGAGAGAGACGTTTGGGTAAGATTTGACCCCCACCTGCCTTTGATGGTTTGGACCACTTCAAAAGAACAGATGCACATACCACGCCTTAATTGAATGGATCAAATGATATTTCATGGTCATTCGCTATCACAGACTCCATGTTTATCCATCTCTGTCTCGTTATGGGGGGAGGGGTCCCATGATATTGGTTCATATTTTTGTGGCCAAATTATTTCCTAGGATTCCATTTCTTAAATCGTGTTTTCTAGGAAAATATACATTTTCTTTTGAAAAACAAAATCAATCACTGCCTAATTTTAATTCTGATCATTTGCCAGTTGGATTATCAAGGAAATGATTTTCAAAATTCCATTTGAAACCCATTCTCTGAAAAGAAAAAAAAAAAAAGAATAACAAAGAAAACTTAAGATGGATGAAAATTTCTCAAAAACAAAAGCAAATCCCAAAAAGACTACGAGTAAGGGTAAAGATAAAAAGGTTATATAATAATGTATTTGAGATTATAATATCTATTGGCAAAGTTTATAAATTTTAAAAATCACTCAATATTTATATTACAATTTTTAAAATTATATATATATATATATATATATATATATATATATTCTTTTTTTCCTCAGAAAAAAAAGTTAGAGAACAACCCGCACTAGTTCCTTCACTTTTGACCATGAGTAGTATGTTTCATAGTTGTATTTGATAAACATATTGAATTTGACTAATTTTTCTTTGGGTTGAGTTGGGTTGGATAAGCTTCTCATGTAAAGAGTGAAGGCATGAATCTCTTGCACACAAGCCATATTAGACTAGTTTCTCCTCAGCAAGTTTTATTATATATATATATATATATATATATATATATATATTTTGGAAAGGAAGATTTATAGCAAAAATTGGCACCAACTACCAGAAATGCTACTATTAGATGATGCCTTATTTGGGCTCTTGCAGTTGTTCCAGGGTGTATGGAGGGCAGATTGTTTTCAGCATCTGGAGTCTAATTAGTGATTGGAGTTACTTTGAATATTCTAGCATTTAGCTTTGTTCTGCGGTCTCCTAATCTCATGATGGCCCATTGATTTGTTTCACGAAAGTATGAGAGAGAGAGAGAGAGAGAGAGAGAGAGAGAGAGAGAGAGAGAGAGAGAGGGAGGGAGGGAGGGAGTTGCGTCTTACTACTGCAAACACTTCGTAGGTGACCAGAGAATCCAGAAAGTAGACTACGATGTTACGGCTGCAAGCATTCCAACCTTAAAGCTCAGGGCAAGCCAAGCCTTACATTCGAGAATGATTAGATTATGCTAATAATTTTGTTATCTCATTTTTGAACCCTACAAACAACAAAATTCCAAACCAATATTTGGAGAACACTTCTTTAATCAAATTAGTTTTCCAAATTTTATATTATATTATAAAAATGTTATATACGCTTTATTTTTTTTAAATAATAGTAAAAATTTTAATGATCGGCTTTTTGATACTCATTGATAGTTTATCAATTGATACCAAATAACCCGCAAACTATAAATACTATATAAATAAAAAAATTATTAATTTAAAGTTCTTTTCTTTAATTATTAATTAATTTTCGTCTTTGTTTATGAGATAAATTATAAAATCTTTTATGATTGATTTCAAGACCATCATGGGTTATGACGCTTGTCCAATGCTCTTGAGTAGCTCCATTTAGTCATTTTCCCAATACAAATCCACAAATATTGGATATATGATTGGTCGGTATCAGAAAGAATATCCATTGTTTCCCAAAGACCAAGAAATCTTGTTTTTGTGCTTTTTATTATGAATTTTTTAAAAATGATTTCTTGAAATTTATCTGCAGCACTTTTTTTAAATCTAATTTACACACCATTGTATACTTAAAAAAAGGTCTAAATTAATAAAAATGTTATGTTAAATGTTTCGCAGCCAACACTAATTTATTGAAATGGGTGTTAAATTTTTTAATCAATTTTTAAATTTAAAATTTAAAAATAAAAAAAATATAGTGAGAGAATTTTTTCTTAGATTAGGATTTTGTAAATATTTAAATCGGAATAATCAGAATATAATTTTGTATTTTGATAATAATAATAAAAAAGTTTTGATAATAATAATTAAAAAAAAGAAAGCCTAATGAAACACATATGGGGCATATGGATTTTGACAAGCGTTGGCATTCCTATGGTTGATAGAACATGAGCAGTCCCATCAGTTTAGTGGATGAGGATCAAGAAGGACCTATCATCACTGCCTAAGCGATTTATTGGTTTTTCTTTTTTCTTATTTTCTAGCGTTTGTTTTAGATATTAAAAAATTTTGAATATGTCTGTAATATTATATTAAACATATTTGAATATAAATATGATATCATATTAAAAAAAATTTAAATATCACCACATACAAACAGGTAGAAATATAGAAAATTCTCTCTCTTTAATTCTGTTTCTTCCCTTATTCCTATATTAGAAACAGTGAAACTTAGCAGAAGCTATTCTTCAAAAACCCAGAAGGGGGGGGGGGTGCTGCCAGTAGATGATCTCTGCTGTGGCATGGGAAATTCCAAAACCATTGTGAGCCAATAAATTTTATTTTTCCTTTTTCTTTCTCTCTTAAAGATTCAAAGTGCAAGATCTGGACATATCCTGGTACCAATGCATGTTGGAGATCCAATTGCTTAAATAAATAATCAGTAAGGGATAGATTTAGACATTTTGGTTGAGTAATGTCTAACCCCACCCCCATTGAGGAACAAGTGGAAAACACTAGAGAAATCCTGTTACATTGCATCATTATTGAAAATGACTTTTCTTTTCCTGCGCATTGAAAAATAACTTTTGTTCTTGAGCCAGATTCAACAAAATTCTATGCACAAATCCAATAGATTTGGATTCTGAAAGTTCTATCTGCATCTTGGACACTGGTGGTAATCTCTCTCTCTCCCCTTTGTGTTGGTTTATAAAAATAATAAAAGATAGTAGTACCTAGGTAGTTTCAAAATTTGTTAATAGGAATTCTTTAGGACACTAAGGGGTATTGATACCCATAGTACCTAAGAGCCTAAAAAATAGTACTCAAGGGGGTATCCAAGACCCCTTAAGTACCTAATTGATGCCTTGGAATGACTCTTTGTTGATATGTAACTTTATGAAACGACAAAAAAGTGGGTTAAAAAGAAAAGTTAATCCGACTACATTTTAAAATGGCGGGTGAAAAAAATAGATGGACAAACATTATCTTTCAGCCATAAGGTGACTTGAAAGAGTTTATTTAATCAAATTAGAACAACCCTAAATGCTTTTAGGATTACCTACTAATTGATTTTGTTAGAATTATGGATGGAGCAAAATTTTATTACATCAAGAGCACTCTCATAAGTTTGAGAGTTTGGAATCCCCTTTGTTGTATTTTGAGACTGGTGACAACATTTAGGTAAGTCAAAAAGACTAAGTCATTTAGGATGCATGACATTCCTTTAAAACATGCCATTTGGGATCCCCAAATGCTATAAACTCCTTGATGCATATCATGACTTACCCTACTATCTTGACGGTAGTGTCCTAAGAGCCAGATAAGAACCATCAATGTGCCCTCTATCAAAGTTGGGTGTTCAAGTAGAAGCCATTTATGGACATATGGTATCAAAGTCTCACCATTTGATGAATCAAGCAAACTTCTACTGTCTTTTATTTAACCTGAACCTAGTACGTGGGATACAAAATATGGCCAAACATCCGCATAACAAAGCCAGGATGTTTCTTTCTATCTTTCCTAAGAGAAATTATGCTTACCTCCCAAATACATACTATTAAGGCGAATGGCTTAATAGACTGGTGGGAGTAGTGGAATTTGAATCGCAAGTCTGGTGATTTGTATGTAAAATTCTGTATGAAAAAGCACCTAAAACAGCTCCAATTGTTGGACCAACCATGTAAATCCACAGATCATCAAACCTCCACGCGACTAATGCAGGCCCTAGAGACCTTGCAGGATTCATTGATCCTCCTGAAATAGGCCTGTCATTGATGAAAATCACTAGATAATCAAATAATAATGCTGGCTATTCATTTTCTCGTTATTTATAAGTTGTGGGGTGCATACCCTGTGATGAGAACTGAAAGTGCAATAGCTATTCCAACTACAATCCCAGATAAAGGCCCCACCTGCATGAGGTTTCAAGCTTTAGTTTGGCATTTGCCTCAGAAATCAGAGTAGTAATATTACGGCATTCGAACTCCAGTCTTTTTCTCTTACAGATTTAGCTTGACCAGTTAAGGCTGCAGCTAGAAACATGATGATGAATGTTGCTATGAGTTCCACCCAAAATGCAGCACTGCATCCTTGCAAAGCTCTGGTGGTCATAAGACTTGGATCGACTCCATACACACATCTTCCTACAATTGTTGCCAATGTTGAACCCACCACTTGTGCTAGTACATAAATAGGAACCTATAAAGCCCAAACTATAATTTAGATGCAAAATAAAAGGCTTACATTTTATTAATAGGAGAACTCCATGGAAAATCACTTGATATCCCAAGATTTTTCGTAAGTTCGGAGTTGCTCAAAATTTTGAAAGAAATTTTGTATGATTACCAAAATTGCAACTTTTCACTTTTTTCTTCTTTCATGCTCAAAAGATAACATCCGGAAAAACAACCCAGGTCTTATTTCTCCCTTATTTTCACACAATTTTGAAAAGTATTCTCCAAAATTTGAGGAGATTCCCAGAAACTGATAAATGAAATCTTGTTTTTCCAAATTTTGACTTCTTATCCGCAACCTTTTTGTTAGAACACAAGCACAACATACGATGACTAGAACTGACATTAGAAAGTACCTTGGACCATGGAAAATGACCAGATGTTGCAAAAGCTATTGTGGCTGCAGGGTTAACATGTGCACCAGAGATTCTCCCTATAGAGAAAATCACGACTATTATGGCCAAGCCTGCAATTGTTGCATATCCTGTGAGACCAATCTCTCCTCTTGTTGCTTGTGTACTTGCTATGATCCCACATATACAAAACATCAATATGAATGTTCCTAAAACCTCTGCCAAAACCTGCAAATTTTGTCAAGTCATATATCTGTTGATGGACTTTACAAAATGCTCATGTTTGAGGATCAACGATATAAGGGCTTCGTGGCATCTTACTATGCGGCATAGAGTTAGATTGATCCACCATAAGTAGGATCGGAATGCTGATTTCTCCGATCCAACTTCATTTTTAGGTCCCATCTCTTGATCATATGTTGTTGATTGTCCACTTGTTGATGCAGCATTTCGGTAAGTAGGGGACGTTTGTTCTTCAAGCAAGTGTTTCATGATAAAAAAATCTCTTGCACTATCTAATCCCAAAACGGGGTTAGACCAAATCTTAAAGTTGATCTTTTTATTGTTTCTCCTAAGAGGTGCAAAGGAAGTTGCAAGAAAGAAAACTAGTACTTATTTGTTGCATGAGCCTTAGAAGAAAAATAGGTTAAAAGGGAGGGAGGTCTATTGGGTTGGGGACATTTCTTTGTTGTTCACACAATTTGTTTCCCCATTAGAGGATCTCAAGTTTTTGAGGCAAAAATGATGTCCTTTCAAGCTTGAACACAATTCTTGTGTTGCTCCAAATATTGGAAAAGAGTAGATCATGGTCATGCATTAAGTGCTTAAATCAAAATGGTTACCAATTTCTTTCCAACATTTTAATATTCTGTTTAATCTTAGACAGGCTTGTTTGCCTTCTCTTTCTGGGCTTTCTTTTAGCCTAAATGTTTGACTTCAAGGAAAAAACACCCCAGGTAAGAAAATAAAAGACATCAATGGACGGTCGATTTAGTGGGTAAAAGTATTAAATTTTTTAACCAAGTCTCGGATTTGAAATTTAAGAATGAAAGAGACTATGTTAAGAAAACTCCACCCCTAAATTGCGTTTAACAATTTTAAAATTTGATTATTTAAAATATAATTTCATATACATGTTGGTTTACACAAAAATAAATAAAAGACGACTTTCTTAAGCCAAGCCCAACCCATGCCAAGCTATGTTTTAGGCTTTGTTATTTGTTTCATAAAATAGTGTGCTCATCCTAGGTTTTTTTTTTATTAATAAATTGGTATTCAATAGTTATATTGAATTCAATTAAATTTTATGAGAACACGTGATAAATGGATCAAAAGAATCGAAATTTTTTTGTGACAACCCTTTGTTGAAGCTGAGGTTGCCTTCCAAAAGGAGAGGAAAAGGAGAGATCCTAGAGAAGGCTTACCCACTATACAGAAAAGGGAGGGGGGAGGGAACCCTCATTTGACACCATTTGTGCATCGGAGTTCTCCACCAAATAATATAACCTTCAATGCTTTGGTAAAAAAATTGCTAAACTTGAGGGCAACAATGTAAAATTGTTACCTTAGAATATGAAGGTGGGTATAGGAATGAATTTTGAAAATACAAAATGAAAGAAAAATAGTGGAACTTGAAGGATAGAGATTACCACTAATAATTTCATATTTTAGAAGACAACAAAGATTTTAAAGAACATGAAAAGGAGGGCATTGGAAAAGGAGTTATTACGATACCCATTTGAGGATTATAACTCATATGAAATGGCAAAAGATTTATTGCAAAACTATATAGATAAAATAACATACCAATAGTGAATTGGTTTAGTGGGATGTGATACTAAATCCCTTAATTAAAATCCTGGTTCGACTCACGATTTAGGTATGGAGAACACTACGATGAGAGGGTAACCCCCTTAAATAGGTCATTGTAAGTTTTGAACCGGATTAGTGGGAGTATGACTCTGGATATCAGTCGCTATAGTAGTAAAAAAAAAAAAAAAAAAAAAAATTAGAAAATAGCATCAATGAAATGAAATAACACTACTAACAGAGAAGACTGCCATAATTGTTCTTTTTTTTTTTTTTGATACGTACCATAATTGTTCTTTGTGTAGGTTTGGGCACCCATCCTTCAGGGCTAACACAATTTGGGCCTAAACAGAAGGGGCCGAGACCACTTGTGGACTGCCGGCATTTGAATTAATTCTGGATTGGTTGGCCCAAATAAAAACATTTGCTCTTTGGGCAGTCTTGGGCCAATCGCCATTCAGGCCCAAACGGGTTGGGCGCAATCAGACTAACTGCTTAAGATCAAGGCCCACGTGAAAAAAGTGGATTGGGTCTTGGGCCTTAGGCCTAGGGTTGGGCCCAATGCCTCTAAGAAAGCCCACTAGAACTTACCATATATTTTTTTTGGTACTGAACTGACCATATGATTTGCGGCCTCACAACTAACATTTACAATGGCAAAACTTCAATTGCCTTTGCTTAGAATTATTACATTCATAGGATAAAACTAATAAGTGAACACTAAAACATAGACAATTTTAGAATAAAGATCGTTAATCTCTCCATTTTTGGCTCAATAACCGATCCAACATAATACATGTAAATCAAAACTTGTCCAAAGAATAATTCCACGAAAATAAAGATCTTAAAAATTCGTCAGAAGTTTGATCGCACACATGGTCGCTCCATTAGGGTGACGAAAATCATATTTACTTTGCAACAAATGTCCATCCTCAATCACACCGGATTGAAAATACCCAAGGAGACAGTCTAGTGGTACAAGTTCTTCTCCCCCAACCTGATGATCCCATATTCAAATCTTTATACAACCCAAAAAAAGAAAATACACTTTATAGGTTAGATCATTGCCTCATTTGTATTTTTTCGCTTAGTTTGTAACCTAATCGGTGCCAATTATCGAAGTACAAACTTGTTAACCAAATAATTCTATGGAAAGATGTTAAAACTTTGCACGGTGTTTTGAAGCACATAAACTCGATTTCTGTAACCGAATCTGATTTAGCATTGATTTTAAATAATTTAGAATCATTTGATACTTTTTAGGGTTTAAGATTCAATCATCCCAGTGATGATACGAGCAAATAGTTTTCCATATGTTTTCTCAATCCAATTTGTAAGGATCATAAGTAAATGTATAATAAAGTACTTGATTTTGTGTCCTTAAAATCCTATGATTCGGTATTCAAATCTCTGTATAATAATTAAAAAAAAAAAGTACTTGACTTTAAAATATTCATACGAGAGAGAAAAGATGGCTTCAAGTGCTTGAACCTAACCCTTTGCAAGTGATTTTTTAAAATACTCATATGGAAGCTTAACGCTCACATATGAATAGAAATATATATATATATATATATATTAAATACATAAAATAAAGAATAGTTATTTCAGAAAAAAATTGATAAGATAACAATTTTTTAAAGTAAAATAATTAAATTAACAAATAGATCAGAAAATTTTTTAAATGGGAGAAAGACATTTCTAATGCTCAAACGTCAATAAAACATGATAATATATATATTTCTAACTACAAAAAATAAAATATAATTTTTAGAAATAGGCAAGAAAATAGTGATTTTTTTATATGAATGAACTAACATAACAAATAATTAGAAATTTTTTTTTTTTAAGTGAGAGGATGACATTTCTAAAATTATGGCATAAAAATATGAATTTAAGGGCTAAAAGAAAGGTTTTTAATGAAAATTCTTGATTGCACCGACTCAAATTTAAAAAAAAAAAAAGGAAAAAAAATCATAATATAAGAATTTGATTGCACAACAGTAGAAATTTTAAGACACCTGATTGCAAAATGATTAAGTTCAAGCATTTACCTAACATCAAGAAAAGTCCAAGCAATCACAGAGCTATTTTCCCTTGACAAAACAGTAAAAGCATATGGAAAAGCACTTGGGGAGGGAATGAAGGAAGAAGATACTGAAAGAAAAAAAGAGCAGTTCAAATAATACTAGTTAAATGGCGAATGCCAAGGTGCCATTGGATCTCAAGCTAGACTTATAGATTAAAGAAGAAGAAACACTTCGATCTCTTGAATAAGCCATCCATACAGTTTTAACCCTAGGGTATCCTTAATGAAAGTCCAAACACTTAGGCCGTCGAGAACTTCTATTGATATGCAAAGAGTATCAAGGCCCTGACCAATGGACCCCTTCCTTGTAAAGGTTTCGAGTTTGAGCCTCCTTATGTATATATATATAAAAGAGTATCAAGTCTCTAGGCCTAGGGGCTAGATTAAGATTTCTCCAGCACCTAATTTGTATTACACATGAATATGTATGATTCAGCTCAATATACAGATGGACATACATATATATATATATATAGCTTTATGCAGAAGATATTTTAAATTTTCATGTGAGAATTTCATCCAGTAATGCACTCCATAAATCCAGTCTGTACTAACTTTATAGGCATACAAAGGATACACGTACCGCATGCATAGCAAATGATGTCATTCCATGAAATTTTGTAGACAACGGAACAGGTGTTTTATACGAATTTTGACTGCCAACTATATGAAATACAAATCAAGCACTCCCACTGGGACATTTATGTACCTCTTTAGTTCAAATTAGTGCAACCAAATCAAGTCATTCCTTGAAATAGTCAAATATTAAGTCCTAGGCTCAAAAGTTCACATGATATACATCAAGCTACTACCAAGTATGGCCTATGCATGCATATACATATGCAACACACGATGTTCATACAGGTTCACTGTCTTTCGGAGGACTTATTCTTGTTAAATCTGTTTCCTTGGCATCCACCATCTAGCAATATTAATCAAACCAACTTTCAGCCTCCACCCCCTGCCCCCTAAAAGAAAAATGAATGCAGAAAACTTGGGTTTTCATGCTTTTCAATATGCTTTCCTTGCTTCATAAATAAATATTTAAAAGTCAAGTCACATGTTAAATATAAACTTTTGATCCTCACAAATCAATGGGAGAAACAAATAAAAACTAGTAACCATATGACCAACAGATTGTAATAAAAACCTTAAACCACATAAAATCAAACAATTCTAAACTACTTAAAACCAATTAATCCAAATTTAGTCACATTAAATCACAAGCTTATACTTGTATAAAAGGATATCAAATATATTATGGGCTAAGCAAATACTACAAAAGCAACAATCTCAACCCCAAAGTATATCTACAATTAAGTGTAACCAAGGATGCTTGAATGGTCATTGCAAAGTAAAAGTAAGTTTGTCACCATCAATGTAGCTAATGTGTTTACACACACTTCTAACAAGTTTTCAAGATTCTTGTCATATAGTTATTTAGTTGACAAGTAAAGACAACTATGAATTGCATTTGGTCGGCTATTGGGCTAAATATTTAGAGAAAAATGACCTTAATCCTAAACTCAATCCATATTTTAGCATTTTTTTTATTAGATTTAATCCAATAAGAAAATGTAACATTCCAAGACTAGTCAAATGAAGTGATTCCATTATAAAAGTAAATGTGTGCAACCACCTCTAATATGAGCAAATTCTCCTAATGTTCCCTACAAAGTGATTTGGTACCATTTAACATCAAAAGAATTGGATTATTGGATAACTAGCCAGACATAAACTGTTACTTGTGAGGCTTAGGTTTGTTGCCCAACAAATCATTCACATTTTGACTTTGCCAATTTGCTCTAACCTATTATTATCAAGATTTTGGCATTATCTATTACCTGTAAATAATCATAGAAAGCACAGTCATGACCCTAAAGGCACTAGCCCACCATATGACACAATTTAAATTGCAAAACCAGCAACTTTAAAAAATAAAAACAATAATAGAAACAAACGAACAATATAAAGAAACTAGCAATCTATGCGGGCCAGCATCCACACAATGAAATTGGGGCTACTAAATGTTTCTTGGCTGCTCACATACCAAATCACTGCATTCCATCTTCGCAGCAAATTGTTTGTATCTCTCCACTTAGCACAACAAAGTTCAACCAGCTTCATATCGTTCGTTAAATCTAGTCAGAGTTCTAGCCCCAATTTCTCTTGAAGTTTCAAACAGGCTGCATGGTTTCAAAACTTCTAATTTACAACAAAGGCCCAAACCTTATACAATTACATCCCAAATAAGAGGGATGAATACAATTCATTAAAATAACAAAGCATTCAACCATGCAACAGACAGTTTGAACCTCACTTGAATGCTGGCCAGTAGATCCAACACAACCACAATATATCATATATAGATAAGGAAAAAAAACCTGCATACATCCTGTCATCCACATTTCACATATTCACAGTAATAGTGGGAGAGAGCGAGAATAGCTGAAATTTTACCAAGTTCAGAGAGATTTAATTGGTGAAGTGATGAATATAGATGAGATGCCTTTATGCCAAGTTCCTTTTGTGTGTGGGTTGCAGCAACAACATGAAAAATTGAATCTTGATAGGATTAAATTAATATTCCAGCATTTTTTAGCCAAATTTCAAATCATAAATTAAACTAACTTATGACTATTAAACAAGCATCAAACAAATTGAAGCAGGGTGGGGAAATAACAATTATAAGGTGTAATACTCAATTCAAGAACACATTAAACTTATTTTAAGTATTTCGTAAAAAAATCTCTCAAATAAATTTTCTGTCTCTTCTTGCCCCTTTTGTCATATTATGGTAACTATTACAGCAATGGTGATCTGATCTAAATAGCAAGGCCCAGAAGTTGAGAATGGAAGCATATCCAGCAAGAGGTAAGAGATAATGATTTAATAGCCTCGAGCCATGAAATGCACCATGCATACAGAAAATATATCCCACAATAAATACCGAAAAGGAAATCATTATCTAACCAAGAGATAACAAAAAAAATGCAAACTCACAATTTCATTTAGAAACTAAACCATTCCTTTCAAGCCTTAGGCACATCACAACTCCAAATAGAAGTACCTCCTTGGTAGAGAATCTTCAAGTTATTCCCCCCCCCACCCACAAAAAAAAAGGATAAAAAATCTATAATGCAGCTAGGGGAGGAATGGAGCCACAAGCATCCCAGTTGTGAGATGTTGAGGTGCTCGTGTAAATCAAGTGTGAGAAAATCCATTCTTAGATCAACCTGATCAACCAACCCAATAATTTTATTTATATTTGCTGATATATCATTCGTACGACTCAGGTATTGAATTTTGACTTGCCAAGATGAAGCACCAAGTATCATCCTAAAGGGTGGCATATGGAGTACTTACTAGTCCAGTAACTACCTTCAAGCATAGAAGATCAAGCATGAACTTTGCATATTCAACTAAGAGTAATAGTGCAATGACCCCCCCCCCCAAAAAAAAAGAAACCAAAAATTAAAGCCAAATTAACCATGGACTCTCTTCTGAGAGAATACTGAACTGCTCACACACCCACACACACACACACACATATTGATTTTCAACCCAAATTACAAACAGCCAAACAAAAATTTAAAAGTTTGGACTCAAAATCAAACCCCAAACCATTAGGAAAAAAAAATTTCAATAATCAAACCCCAAATGTCTGAAACCAATCAACGAATTCAAGTATATCATAATCAAAAGAAAAGAATTATTCAACGTCAGAAAAAGAAAATCTGGAATTCAAAAAACATTCAATCATACCAACTACGCAAAAGTTTCAAACAATACACACCCACCTTCTCTGTTTGAAATGAATTCCACAAATGAAAGTTGAAAATAAAATGAAGCAACGGTCGGTTTTTTTCAGCCGTAGGATTGCTAGAGATAAGACCAATAAAAGAATGAATTAATAAAAAAACAAATAATAAAAGAAAAAGAAAAAAAATGAAAAAGATGATTTAAAAAATAATAATAATAAACACCAAAATAACCTGGAAAAAATGATCGCTTGTTAAACCTTGTCTCCATGTAAGTAGTGTGAACTGTATCGAGACAATAGGCCAGGGTTAGACCCGAACAAAATTCGTGACTCACCGGAGCCCATGGTGTTTAGTTCGAGTTAAATAGAGCTTTTTGTTATATTGGGACAAGTTCTGGTCGGTAAATAAAAAATCCGAATTAACTTGACTCACATGAATTAATCTGAATATATTTATAAATATGTTATAATTATAAGGGTAAAATTAGAATCAGGGCAAAAAAGGTTTTTTAAGAATCATATATATTTTTGTTAGAAAATACCCACTCATCTCTCTACACTCTCCAACCTTGTCTCTCTCTTGCCATCTCTTTCTTGAAATATCATTCCAGTAGCTTAGATCCATAGACTGGTAAGGTAAGTGATTTTGTTTTATCTTCTCTTCTCTCTATGCTTTGAAATTTTCCCATTTCTTTTTCTTCATCTTCATCAACTAATAAGGGAAAATATTTTTCCTCTTTCTTTTTTGATTTATATACAGAGCTCTCTTAAAAAATTCAAAAATTTTCTAATTTTTTTCCTTTTGTTGTTTGAATACTATAAGTATATGACTCTTTGAAAAAAAAAATTCCCCTTTGAGTTCTATATAGCAAAAAAAAAAAAAAAATAAATAAAAAAAAATATCTCCTTTCTTTGTCTTCACCAAAAGAAATTTCTCGGGTTCAGATTCGGGGCAAAAAAATGTAACCCAAATACCTCGGGTTCGGGATCGGGGAACCCGACCCGGACACAACCCTATGAGACAACGCATAGGTTAGCCCGTTGTTGTTGAACCGACTAAATAGGAGTGTTGTGGGCCCAATGTGTTAGGGTTTGGGCCTAAGTAGGTTGGGTCAAATTAGATTGATGCTAGCCCAGCCCACTAAGCATTTATTCAAAGCAGGACGTTTTGAACCCAAACTAAGTGTTCTCTAGACCCATTGTATTGGGCTTTGGGCCTAAGAAGCTTGGTCAATTAGACTACATGGTAATTTTTTTTTTTTTTTTTTTTGTATATTATATCGATCGGTATCCGAAATTATATTTCGATTAATCTGATTTGGGATTTACAGTGGTTTATTAAGGGGGCTATCCTCCCAATATAGTTTTTTCTATACCCAAACTGCAAATCAAACTCAAAAACTTGATTAAGAGACTTAACACTACGTCCTATTATGCTAACTGTCCATAGTTAACTACACGGTAATATCGTAGCAAAGAAACGTTCAACCTCAATATCATACTCAATATCACAACGTAGATACACTTTATAAGTGAGATCATGCCTGTGCTTTCATTTTTTCTGCCTTGAATGCTCTCTCCTCCCTCACAAACAACTTGGCCTTTTGTCCCTTTTTAATTGGCTTACCTTGTTTTACAAAATATCAAGTCCACTTTTAAATATAATTCCTTAATCATGTCCTTGAATGTTCAAGTGTCATTCCTTAAATTCGTGATTTTCGTGACCCCTAAGTTAAAAAAAAAAAAGTATTTTTTTAATCCTTGCAAATGGGTCAGCTAATAGGAAGAAATCATTTGTGTGTCATGACACCTTAAACCTAAAAATTCAAATGAGGTCCAAACTACTTTGAAACTAAAGTTCAACCCCATTCAATCACCCTAAATAGAGTTATTGCATGTACATGTTCTTTCCAAGCTTTCAAGAATATTTCTCACAATACTGCAATGCCAAATCAATTGAATTGCCACTCTACACATAGCCTCTCACTCTAAGTACTCCTAAGTTTTTTCAAATTCATTTCACATAATAGTTTTACTGCCATGCTTAGACTTACACTATAGGTTTCAAGCAACTTGATACTATCAAAAGAAGGCAATGGATCCCCAAAATTTATTGATATCTAAATGCATCATAATTCATTGTGGGATGCTAAGAATAGGGTTTTCTTTCTTTTCTTTCTTTTTTTGATACAAGAATATACAACCAAATAAAATTGAATAATAAAATAGATGATAAAAATAGAGAGACTTTACTGCTTAAACTATTTCTAACTGACTAAGAATAAGGTTTTCGTCAAAAAATACTTCAACAAACTTGAAGTTCCTTTTGAGTTGTTTGGTGAGATTTATCCGTGGTAGTTGAAAGTTGCTTATGAAGCTAAAAACTCATCCACAAGGTTCCCCATAGGCATTTAATTAGCAAGCCACACCAAATATTGCAATCAAAGTCAATTCGAATGTTATCATTTTAAACATCGACGGACTATAAAATTTTCTAGTAATATTCTAAATTATTCTTATTAATTAACCTCGTGATATTAGACTTAAATCAAAAGTATAAGGCAAATTACTACCTTTTTATATTAAAAAATTCAGTTCAATAATTAAGAGAATTTAATACACTTGTATTTTTCTTCGACTTAGAATCAAGAGGGCATTTTCATTAATGGCTTTTAATTTAAAGAGGGCCAAAAATGTGAAATCCACAACTATAGGATAAATCCAATGCTAAAAGGGTACATTATTATGAAAAGTATTTTTCAAGTTGGTGGGCAGAGATGGCCTTGAGGAGCTCACTCTCACAATTAGATTAATCACTCAAAGCATCTATGATAATTAAATATTAAAATAAGGTAGCTTAGTGTACTGATCTACATCGAGTCAATGAAAATAAAATAAAGAAACAAAAAGAAGGTCGTTCTCAAATCATACTTTATTCTCAACAACCATAAACCATGGTATATCCAAAAAAAATATCCTAAGGGGACAGTCTAGTAATCAAAATCCCCTTTCCCTAATCTATTGATCCCACATTCGAATTGTGTGTAACAAAAAAAAATGATGTATTAAATACTATTTTGATTAAAGCTCACATGCTTCATAAAATTAAACTAAATCATACTTTATTCTTAACAACCATGATGTATTGAATACCATTTTGATTAAAGCTTACATGCTTCATAAAATTAATCCTCCAATTGCTTTTTCAAATTTATATTTTCACCGTAATGTAACTCAGCTTGAACTTTTTTAACACCGTCGATTCAAAATCCAGATAAAAGAAAAAGATTATGGTAAAACTTTTATTAACGCCGATGGATAATAAAATAGGAAATGGTTTCTTTTCGTCATATTATATTACGTTATTTTATTATTTTTTTTTCTCTTCTCTCTTTTTATTTTAAATAATTTCAAATTTTGATATTAATTTTCAATTTATTATTGTTGTATATTTTGGTTGCCTTCAATGTCATTTTTTATTAGAAGATTTGTGGGCTTAAATTACACAATAAATTGGTTCTTGTATGTACACTCGAGTAGTAAAAAACTCTTACTTAAATATCTTTTATAAGATTTAGTATTCAAATATTAATAAATACGTATATTTTCATAATTTTTTACGATTTTTATTTAACAAATATAATTAAAAAAAAAAAAAGAAGGTCGGAAGCACGTATCTGTAACCTACTCTCTAAAAAAAGCCAACAGGTTATATATCTATTGGACCACGGCTGTCTGTACAATTAGAAATCATACAACCATAATAGGCAGAAATAATAATAATAAAGTTAGAATAATTACTAGTAGTGAATTGTTAGAATAATTAGAATGACTCCAAAGGTACATGGCTTAAACTAATGTTAGAACAACTAGTGCGCCTCAACAATGACGAAGAGCTAAAACCAAGCATAGAACGACCCACATCAAAATGTAAGTAATTATCCTCCAGTTGATGACTTCCCAAAACAATTGAACCCTTAAACTCTGGACCCCCATCCAAAAATCCCAAGCACATCACTTCATCACTCACTCGAACCATTGAATTCTCTCTGTAAATCCTCCATTTCACCATTGTACTCTGCAATACCAGATCGACAACCGGAACCCATGAACTGTAATCATTTTTCGCCCTGAAACAAACCCTAAAGGGCGTGACAGGGGTGACCATGGTCATGTTCATAGATGTTGCAGCATTTATAAAGGCTTTGGTGAAGGTGGTGTAAATGGAGGTCTCTAAGGTTGTGTAAGGTAGAACTGTGCTCAGCTTGGTCCACCCTCGACCTTCTCCATCCATCCATGGTGAAGAGAAATTAGTCGATATTAGCTTATTGTTAATTTTTATGGAAGTCACTTTAATGTAATAATCTTTTGTTGCACTGTCACCTTGGTTGATGATGAGAGGTGTATAGGATAGGGACCTTGGGACAGGGAGATTGCCATTAGAATTCATACCCATTGAAACGACGCCGTTTGATGAAGAGAGACAGATGCCGAAGCCCATGGACCCGGTGAGTTGTGATTGTAGCGAAAGTCGAGTGCGGCCCAGACCCAACATTCCACTGGTTCCACTAGCGAGGCCTGTTAAGAGAGCAGGAGGTGCAGTAGCGAAAAGGAAATGATCCACGGTCGAGACTAAACCAGTCTGTGATCCGACGGTTATGATGTCCTCTGCTAATTCCCCACGTGCATACACACGTGTGAAGCTGTTTTCTGGGCTAAGGCCACACGTGTTGCTGTCACCGGAGAAGCATGGTCGGCCGGTGGTCATCCGTTGATACGTGGACACGACGATAGAATCAGAAGCAACCCACGTAAATGGACCGTTCAGATCGACGACGAGATTGATCTTGACACCTGGGGTGCCTAGATGAAGTTGAGTCACATATTGTAGTGTTGCTACATCTTTGTTGAGAGGGAGGACCAGAGAGTATGGCAAATGGGATGCCTGCGAGACATGGAGTATGAGCAACAAAAGAGGAAGTAGGGGGTGAAGAAATGAAGCCATGGAGAGAGAGAGAGAGAGAGAGAGAGAGAGGGTTGTTTAAATGGAGGAGAAAGTGTGTTGAGAATCCCCGCAGCTAAGATTAGAAAGAGTGGTGGGGTAGGACTTAGGAGGACTGAGTGGGACCTTTTAGACTTTGGGAGATAAAATGGATAAGAGCCATTGAAAAGAGGAAGAAGGGATGATGAAATGAAGCCAGAGAGAGAGAGAGAGAGAGAGGGTTATTTAAATAGAGATAAAGGGTTTTGAGAATCCCCGCTGCCAATATTGGAGAGTGTGGTGGGCTGGACTTTTCAGACTTTGTAAGAGAAATGGATAAGGACTGGTGAAAAAGCTCTCTTGATGACTAGATTCATGCCTGTCGCCCTAGGGATGGAAGATGATCTTCTGATGCTCAGTTGAAAAATTCATCTCTATTTCTGTCGGATGGCTGCACAACCTCACCTGCCCCTCGCACATTACCTCTTTTATAGACGCCTCTATTGGAGAGTAAAAAAACCAAATCAATACTATATAAATTAAATGATTTAAAAATTAAATGTTATATGAGAGTTTATATTAATAAAAATATTTTGAATTGGTAAAAATATTTTTTAAATTAAATTTTGAAACAAGCAAAAATAAAATTTTTATGTCCTATTCAATTTATCTAGCTTCTTAGCCGAATTGGTTCTCTCACTTGCTGTGTTTAACAAGATTTATTTTATATATATATATATTTAAAAAAAATATGTGACTAAAATCTCAAATAAAAAAAAAAA
This sequence comes from Dillenia suffruticosa, assembly GCA_033439265.1. Classification (NCBI taxonomy): domain Eukaryota; kingdom Viridiplantae; phylum Streptophyta; class Magnoliopsida; order Dilleniales; family Dilleniaceae; genus Dillenia; species Dillenia suffruticosa. The sequence continues at coordinate 19,348,606 of JAVTVX010000001.1, forward strand.
AAACTAATGCAAAAGTAAAATTTAAGTATGCTTGGTAGTACTTTTAAGTAAATAATATTACATTATATATTAATATTACATGGAGTAAATAGATTATATATTAAATTTTAAGTAATAACTTTTTTCAATATATTTTAATTAATTTTTAATTATATTATTAGTACATTTTGGTAAATTTAAATAAATATATAATTATAAAATAGATTTGATTTTTTATGTAATTTATAAATCATATAGTCTATTTAATGTTATTTATATATAATAGTTCAAAGAGAAATCTAAATTTAAATCTCAGATTAAGAGAAAAAATGCAATATTGTTGTTGTCTTATTTATATTAATCAAAATAAATTTTAATTTTATATTTTAAATTTTGATTAGCTAAATAAAATAAAATTAATAAAAAAAAAGAATCATGAAAATTTCCTAAATAGAAAAATAGGGAAAGCTATTTTTAAAAAAAAAATGAAAACTGAAAAACTATTTATATTAATATAAAATCGGTGTTGTGCCTTTTGAGCTCGTGAGATCAAAACCGGGAACACAAAAAGCGATTTTTGACGCAAGAAAATAACACAACTCATCCGATTAATCTTCTTTTTCGCTCTCTACTTGCGCAGTGTCAGGTACACCTCTCTCTCTCTCTCTCTCTCTCTCTCTCTCTCTCATTCACGGTTCTTAGTTTCTTGGGTTGGGGAGAAGAGTGGTAGAAATTTCTGAGATGCCTGTAATCCGTATGATGAAATGTCTAAGCGAATGAGTATGGTGTCCTACTTTATTTTTTGATATGTAAAATTGAACCCTAATTACTTATCGATTTCTACATGCTGATCAATTCTTGTGAAGTTCTTGAATTGTTTCGCTTCATGTGCGTTTCAATATAAATCGAACTTATTTTAACTTTTTTGATACTAATCAAGAAAAGAAGAAACTAATCTAACACCAGTGGACTACATAAAGATCATTACATTTATCATTTCCAATTTCATCTGCTAAATAATCAAATGGCATTGCCTAGTTTGGGGTTTGTCCCTAATTTCTATAAAATCATGGGAGTAATTCTCAAAAGAAAGTCATTGACCCGATTAACAAATTCATGCCACATGAAATTTCTATTAATTTGCATTCTTTCACATTATTTTATCCTCATAGTATTTCTCAATTTCATGATATTGATTGATTGTGTAGTGGTAATTTTACTCGATTCTTGCTGTTTATGTATGACCTTGTTGCTGTTATAAACACTTGTGGTCTGTATTGGCGATTTGAAACAATCCTACGTAACAGAGTAGGTTCTTGGAATTACGGGCAATGGATAATTTGGAGAAAGAGTACAGAGAGAAACTAGGTGCACTTATGCGGGCAATATCCATCACAAACATCATCAAACAAGACACTGTTCCCAGCCAGATTGAAGAGGTGTCCTAAATAATGTTTTTAAATAATTGATTTTGCATTTATTTATTTATTTATTTATTCATTTGTTTGTTTTTCATAGACGTTGCCATGGTTTCTTCAATAAGAATTTGGTTCTCGTTTTGAATGAACTGATTAATCCTTCGAAAGTCTAGGCAAGATTAGTTATTTTTTATTTTATTTTTATTTTTTTGCCATTGTACGTCTGAAATAATCTAGAGTGCAGTATTCGGCTTGATTCCATCAATATATAACACTGTTTCCTTCCAGTAAGTTAGTGGATTGAAATGCACAAGATGTTTGATGGATGTTGGATTGCAAAGGTAATGGTGCTTTGGGCATGATTTGAGAGCAAGAGATGAAAGGTAATGTTGCTTTGGGCATGATTGGAGAGCAAGAGAAAAGCAAAGAATGGATTTCAAAATTTTCATTATCTCCCTATCAGTAATATTGGATGGGACTTTATACTTTCAAGCACTGAGACATCAGCAAAAGAAATTTTGATCTCAAACTCTAGAAAACAATTTGGTATGTCTCAAAAAACTGGGGAGTGATGCAAGCTCGAACTTTTCTTGTTTTTCCTTTTATAGCAGGGTGATGGTGCAATGGAGAGGGTGTTGCTAGTTTATTCTTTTGTTCATTTTCTGTAATAAGCACAAGCTAGGATGAATAGGTTGAAATTGACTGATTTTGTATATCTCTATGTTTCTAGGGTCTTTTCCTGGGTTCTGTTGGAGCTTCAAGAGATGTGACTGGACTGAAAAAACTGAACGTCACACACATCTTAACGTTGTCCTGTACGCTACCGCCTGCATCTCCAGTTGATTTTACTTATAAAGTTATTCATGGTACCCTCTTTTTTGCTAGATACCCAAGATTTGACTGATATTCATTTCCTCATGTAAAGTTATGATACCATTACATATATATTTTTTTTTATCACACTTGATGATCAAGGATGGATCCTAGGTGGGGCCAAGTGGGGCCTCCTCCCCCCCTCCAAAAAAAAAAACCCACAAAAAGTTTAGAAAATTCTGTTTATAACTCATACCATTTATTCTAATCTTCACTTGCCACCTTCAGAATTCTCTACTCCTCCCTTCCCCCAACCCCCCAAAAAAAAGTCCACCTTTTCAGTATGGCACCCCCAGTATGTAAAACCTAGATCCGTCCCTGTTGATGATATCGTGTGTTATTGTATATCACAAATTCTTTGTAAATTTAAACCCGGAATAAAAGAATAATGTTTTTTTTTTCTCTTTTTTTGCAAATTGAGATAGTGATGGATAGAGGAGACACAAATATATCACAGTATTTTGATGAGTGCATTGATTTCATCGATGAAGCTAAAAGAAAGGGTGGTGGTGTGCTGGTACATTGCTATGTTGGAAAATCTAGAAGGTAACATTTATAACCTGCAAGTAGCTTTCAATCATGAACTTGAACTTATATGGGCAAAGGATTGTATTTACCATAAGAGCATGCTTGGTACTAAGGTAAATGATAGAAGGGTAATAAATATTAGAAAACAACAGTCTGTGTATAATTTTGCGTTAGCATGCGTCAGTTTTTCCCACTTGCAGGAAAGGGCTGGCCACTGGTGATATGTCCCTAATGGGATAACAGATTGCCCCCTTTCTTGTCCCTTTCTCTCTTCTCCTAAATATATGTTACATGATCTGATTTTGCTCACATTTTTCTTTATTTTCTCTCCGTACCAAACTTAACCTGAACATCAAGCATGCACAATTTCCTAATGTTGACCTTTGACATGCGTTGGTGACTATAGTTTTGTGATACTAGCATTGATTACCAGGGCAGCTCATTTAACATTGTTACTATGGGTATCAAAAATAATTTGGGATTTTTTTGTTGTATAATTTGGGTTTTGAGCTCAAATTGTTTAAACTGAATATAGTTTTGGCACCGGACTGGTACTTGGGAGATGGGACCAAGCTCTCCTTTAAGACCAGCTCAATCTAGGTGGTCATTAACCATTAACTAGTTTTTCTCTTTATATTGTCAACTCATCAAGAGTGCATGAACTATGAATTTTTTTTTCTTGCTATGCTATCGTTGATGGAGATTAGAAATTTCGAAGTATGTGCACTGTTATCTACAATTATATTTTAGACATTTTCTGGAATAAGAATGTTAGAATTTCATGAAGGCCAAGTAATGGGAAGAGAGAAAGAGAGACTCCTGGATGCTTCCCTTGACTCTCCAATAATAAGAATTCTAAATCCTTGAAAGTTCTGAGTAATGGAATTATTATACACAGGAGTAGAAATTACAGATGGTGGTTTCGCAAATGAGGAGCAAGAAAGACTATATAAGGAGGGAAAATTTTATGAAGCAAGTCTGTCCTTGCCAGCAATCCTCCCAAAAGAACGTCAAAGAACTGTTGCGTAGTTTGAATTTCATAAAGGACAAAGGAAATATGATGTATGGAAATGAATTTTTTGGGACTTGGATGAATGACACCCTTATCTTTCTTAGTCTCCATCCCCGCCTATATTAAGATTGTCTATACTCTTGATGATCTTATGCCAAAAGGAAGTTAGCTTGCAGAGTAAACTGCAAGGACCATTCCTGCACTAGTATGATGTTTCTGGACAACACATTCCTAAGGCCCTCATTGCTTTCCTTAGACTTGATCTTCTCATCTCCCAACTAAGCAAGTAATTGCTCATGTCATTCCCAATGTCTTATCACATCAACCGGAAAAAATTATAATCTCTACCTTAGAGGCTACTTTGACTGAGATCCTAAAATGAGAGAGAAATACAAGAGCTTGCTAGTTGGACAAGATTGGACAAAAGTTTGATGTCCTCTTACACATTGTTCCAACCATCTTTTTTCTTTTCCCGAAAATGAAGGGATGATAATACGAACCACACAAATATTTTGAAATTGGTTGGCTTCTGAGCATACTTATGGAGAAGGAAAGCCTTGTAAAGGAAGGAACTTACGTCTTTGTGCTTTGATAAGGAAAAAAGGGGAATTTTGAAAGAATGCAACCCCTGTCAGATCTGAATTCTACATCTTAGTTTTTATTTGCAGCTTCTGGATTGTTTATGAAGATGACATGGAGCAGGAACTAGCCAATGGTGTTATTTTATTTATTTATTTTACATATTCTTACTTTGCTTGAGCAACTTCAGTAAATAAGGACGAAATTTGCTTAATTTTAAAGGAGAAGGATCTGATTCCATGGAAGCAATTATGCCTAGAAAAATGTTTCACATTTGTTAGGCCATTGCTAAATAATTTGTTGCTCTTCTTTCCATAGATCTGTTCCTGTTCCTGTTCCTTTTTTTTTCTTTTTCAATCTGTATATGTGTGCATGTGTCTGTGTTTCATTGTTTTGACCAGAATTCTGAGTTAATGGACCATGTATCATGACATAAGGGTTTGGATCTCTAATTGCACCTATTCATCTTGCAGTGTTACTATAGTTGTTGCTTATTTGATGAAAAAGCGTGGTATGAGCCTATCTCAAGCACTGGATTATGTTAAGAGTAGACGGCATCAGGCAAGCCCAAATTATGGATTCTTGAAACAACTTCAGGAGTTTGAGCAATCTCTTAGAGGTATTTCCAACTCTCTCTCTCTCTCTCATACTACCATATTGCAACCTTGCCCTTTTCTTCCCCTTGAGCTTGAGCCAAAAGGAACCTCAAGCTGGATTGGTGTTCGTTGGCTTTGAGTTTATATTCTAAAACGAGGTTGGGTTGGGTTAGCATGATTGAGACTCATAGTCCTTGGGATGAGCTTGATTGCCACCCAAAGTCACTGCCTTGATTAGAGCGATAAAAGTTCTGTATTCAAGGGGGAAACAGCAAAAGGAAAGGAGAGAGGGAAATGACCTGGCACTCACTAAGCAAAAGGAAAAGCTCTTTCGCAATGATTACCAAATTCTAGGCACGGTACACCAGACTATCAAGATATTGGTCTATCTCGGGAATTGCTAAACTTCTTGTGGTTGGAAATAATGAGGTCGAAGTGCTTCCAGTGTATTCTGCCATTCAAGTATGATCCTTGAAGGGAAGGGGGATGGGGGAGAAGATGGAATTGCATTCAGGTCTCTGCAGTCTATCACACAGTTTTGGGAGCAACAATATGTGCTTAATAGATTGAGCAAACTTGGGAATTTCAATGTTTTCGCCAGCTTAGCTTATCGATGGTTTCCTTTTTCCATCATTGACATTGTTTCATATGTTGATCTTCCTTTGCAGGGGAGGAAACACAAGCAAAAATTCTGACGAGATCAGTTAAGGACCTCAGCATGAAGTCACGTCAATAAGAGCTGCTGAGAAAATAGGAAATTCACATCAAACCATTTTGATATCTTACTTTAAGACAGTAATTATTTCAGTATATTACACGAACCTGTTTCAACTTGATGTGAGAGGAGGAAGGAAATGGCATGCATGTCCAAGATTACGTCCTTGTATATCGTACTGCAAAATATATTACACGAACCTGAACTGCAAAAGATCGTACTGCCATGTATATCTATCATGGTTACCTTGTTCAGATACACATGTTTACACTGTAGTTTTGGTCTATGACTGAAACCATTATATACTTTCAGATGAATTGCAAACAGGGTGGTACATAATTGATGGGAATTTTTTATGTTCATGCTTATTTTCAGAGTATACATATTTCATGTGCTTGTATGATGTGCAAGAATATTGCATTGGCTCTTTTACCCTTTGGTGTAAGGCAATGCATTGAACGAAGTTTTGTACACATAAAACTTGTCAACGGTCCTCTTGTAACAAGAGGATGTGGTTTTGCTCGAATACTCCCTCAATCTAGCTAATACGGTAACAATTGGAGCAAAGCCCCAAATTGGAGCAAGAGGGAGTATTCTTAATACGGTAACAATTGGTCCTCTTGTAACAAGAGGATGTGGTTTTGTACACAAACATTCTATGAGAGAGTTCTCTTAACGTAATTTTTTTTATTCTTAAAATTTAAATTCAAGTTTTAATTAAAAAATTTAATATTTTTTTCATTAGGTCAATTATCTATGGGTTTCTCCCATGGCCTGTCTTAGAACATTGCTTTAGGTGCCACTTTGACCCCAGCAGTTAATAGTGCAACCGGAGCAAAATCACACCTATAGCTAGAGTTTGCTCATTCATCAAGATCTGCTACAGAGTTCTTATCATTGTATTGACGTTCAAACCATGAAATCTGTTATTTAGTGATACTTTTTTTTATTATTCATGTGCTTGTATTCACGAGTCGTTCATATGTCATTCATTCTAAGAGGCAAAATATCCGGTGAACTAAGAGGAACTGTATGAAAATTTTCCCACAAATATGTACTTGAATAAATAATTTGGAAATCAAAGAGATGAGCATGGCAAGCATAATAGAGAGGGTGAAGGGGAGCAGGTAATTGCATGAGAGACAGAGAGCTAGACCGGGGAGGGGGTTGAGTTGAAATCCATCCAGTTTTAACTCCACGCGTGTTTGTAATTGATCCAAGAGCAGCAGCGTGAGATGTGGTAATCTTATATGTTGTGAGAGGGGGAGAGAGACACGAGAGAGTAACATAATATATTAATAAGAACCTATGCAACTCTCCCATAGGTGTCCTAACACTTGGTTGTTTTCTCTTGGAATTGTTATTTATAAGTATAGAGCGACTCAATTCATGCAATAGAGACTCCAAGGCTCAAAAAGCATTCAAAGCAAAAGGACTTCAGAAAACAATAAACATGTCACACATGGCAGTAGAGAGAAATAGGAGAAGACAGATGAATGAGCAACTCAAGGTCCTAAGGTCCTTGATCCCATGTTTTCTGTATCAAGAGGGTACTCTCTCTCTCTCTCTCTCTCTCTCTCTCTCTCTCTCTCTCTCTCTCTCTCTCTCTCTCTCTCTCTCTCTCTCTCTCCCTCCCTCCCTCCCTCCCTCCTAAAAAAAAGGATAGGAAAAATGCTATTTATACAGCTGGACAAGGTGTGCCATGATCATTAGAAATTATTACGAATCTTTTTAGTTAATGATATATCATTTTATATATGTCATAATTACTGTAATATTTTTTTTGATTGTATAAAAATTTGAATCTATGATTATCAAGTTGAGGGAGAGGGTTTGTATCACTACGCTATCCCCTTGGGGATATAATCACTAGGATATGACATAATATTTCTTGTTATCACTAAAGGATATTGATGGGAGATAGAAAAATTTCATTGAATGTAGTTAGTAATCTTTTGATATATGAATTTAACATTATAGGGAGATCAAGCATCTAGAATAGGAGGTGTAATAGAACTCATAAATGAGTTGCACCAAGTTTTACGGTCTTTGGAATCCCAAAAAGAAAAAAAAAAAAAAAAAAAAAGAAGGAAGAAGAAGCTTGGGCCCAGCTCCTAGTCCGATCCAACCATTGACACCACCGTCTGATTATAGCCCCACCATTTTAGGTTCCGAAAATCATGAAAATGTCTGGAGCATGCGGCAACTTTTCCATTGCAGATGTTGAAGCCAAAATCTCCGGCTCCAATGTCATCTTGAGAACCATATCTAGAAGAATTCCGGGTCAAATTTCAAATTCTGAAAATCATTAGTGTGTTGGAGAATCTGTGGTTCGAGATCCTTCACCTCAATATTAGCAGCATGGAGGACACTGTTCTTTACTCTTTTGTTATCAAGGTGCGAATAAGTTTCTTCTTTGGATTCTCTTCTGCAAGAGACCCACACCAAGCAATAATTTTTATTTTTATCATCTCATTTTCTAACCACATATTTAGGATGCACTTCATCATATGGGTTACCATCTTTTCTAAAGTTCTAACCAAGTTTTGATACATTGTGCACTGATCTCAAGTTCATGCAAAGCTCCATGACTTTACTGACAAACTGGTAATGGATATATCTGAACGACCATCATTACATGATCATGATCTCTTTGATCACTCTTAGCATTCTTGGTGCCCGAGGACCATACGTGATCAAAGTTCACCATGCTAAACAGAATGTATACATGCAATGAGTCCACATCCATATAAACGCGGACAAGTATGCATGTCTTGTATCACTACAAAAAAATTCCCTTTACCAGCGGTCACCTTTACCGACGGCTGTCAAAACCGCTGGCACTCGGTGGAAAAAAAAACGGTCGGTATACATCAATAGCAGAGGCCGTGTCCTCCAAAAAAATTTACCATTCTCTCTCTCTCTCTCTCTCTCTCGTGTGACCGATCAAATGCTCCTTCTCCTCCTCTTCTATCTTTTTCCTCCTCAAGAAACCCTAACCGATCTCGTCTCATGACCAAGCCGTTGCAGCAATCCTAGTCCACGTAGCCCTAGCCGGCGATGGAGATGTCCTCGGCCTAGCCCTAGCTTACGTTGCCATCCATACCCTCCTCAAATTCACCTTCACCTCTTCCTCTCTCCGTACTATCAGCGAAACTCCTTTTCTGTCCATCTCCGACCTCCAGTCTCTCTTTTCTTCCTAAGACCAAGAGCAACGACAACAACACCACTCCAATGAGTCAGCGAAGCTCATCTTCGTTCGCAGCGTCGTTGAATCTGAAGCGAGTGTTGATGGCTCGTGGAAGAGCATGCGGTCGGGTGCTTTGGTTTCACATGAGTCTGGAGATAAGGCGGTGATTATTCAAATAACTCTATCGGTATACTTTTGGTGTCCTTGATTGGTTTTTTGTGGTTTATTCAAAAATTTAGGGTTTAGTATCTGAAGCCTTTTGATATCGTGTCTGCAAAGTGTTTTAGAAAAGTCCTATTTAAAATATGTAAGTGGATAACTTGAAGAAAAACGAGATATTGGACAAAATGCTTGCAGATGGATAAAGTAACATATGGTGCCTTATGTCATCAGCTACTAACAAGCATTCTATTCATTTTTATTTTTTATTTTGGATATAATGTATTACTACTGCCTTATGTCATCAGCTACTATGGTGATGGATGAAAAGTTTCATTACTACTGCCTATTGTGTTTGGCACTTCTATGCTTGATAACATTCTTTCATTCTGCAGAATTGAAGCTGTCTTAGACTTTATCAGATGGTTGTCTGTTCAATTGTAATTGCTACAGCTACATTTTTCATTTTTTTCTTCTAATTCTTGTTTTTTGTTTGCAGTACTACTTTGAAGGCAGATTTGACCTTGTGAAGTTTGTGAAGACAGTGCAGGAAGCTGATCTTTTTGTTCATTTAAGGATAGGCCCATATGCTTGTGCTGAGTGGAACTATGGGTACGCCTCTTTAAGTTGTATCTTCTTTGTGCCATACTAGAATTTTAGCTTTTTTTCAACCATTTCCTGTTTGATATGAAAGTACATAAAATTTGTTGCGAATTACCTGTAGACAGTTCTCTCAAATTCTCAAATCTCAAGTGCCTGACATATGCACAGGAACCAGATCAAAGGACATTAACTTGAGATTTCACTCCCTTACAAAACAAGCCTTAATTCTTACTTACAAGCCTTAATTCTTACTTCATCCATTCTTACCGCAGGGGATTTCCCATGTGGCTGCATTTGATTCCAGGAATCCAGTTTCGGACAACCAATGAGCTTTTCAAGGTACTCCATTTTTTTTTATTTAGTTTTTATTTTTATGATGATTACTAATGCAATAAACTTTCTCTGTGAACCATTACCTTCTAATTTGTCTGCAACCTTGTACATCTTTTCTTTTTGGCTCTTGACATAGTTCTTTTATAATTTAAGTTGTTAAAAATGCTTTTAGATGACCTTTTCAGGTGCAACTGAACTTCTTGAACTTCAAATAATTGCTGTTGCAGAACGAGATGAAAAGTTTTCTTTCAAAAATTGTGGACCTAATGAAAGAAAAATCTCTTTGCATCACAAGTGGAACCGATTATTCTTGCACAGGTGATTGGCAACTCTCCCTCTCTCTCTCTCTCTCACAGCTATTCAATAAGTGACCATTCTTTGATTGAATAAGTGCTACTGTGAAACAGGTATCCCTATTTGACAATGAGAATGCCTCTTTTGGCTCGAAAAATACTTCTGAAATGGCTGCCCCATAAATCTGCCTGTTTATTGATATCACCAATTTTACATCAATAATATTGCTGAGCAACTACAGAATACCATGACTGAAATACATGGCTGAGAAAATCTGTTCTTCATTGCATATCTATTCTCAAGTCTCAACAATAGACACAGCTCATAAAGCTAAAATATGAAAGCGTAGCACATAGCCATTTTCAACACTAGGAACATTGAGGTGGTATCTCTTGCCTTCGGAACATGGATTTTTTTTGGGGGGGGGTGGGGTAAAGAAAGTGAGATATTATTCCCTTAACCTCTTTTTAAGTGTGTTTGGCAAATAATGTTTCCGCCCTAAAATTTAAGGTAGATTAACATTTAACCACCCCCGCCCCCAAAAGTGGTGGTTATTTTTACCCTAGTTTAGGGTATGGAAAAAAAGAAGGGAAAAGCCAAAAAAAGAGAATAGATGCTTAAATCTGAGTCATTATAAGGTGTGCAGTTTCACTGCTCTTGTACCTCTGATACTGCTGAAGTCACTTAGTGGGCAGTCATAATAAGGTGTGTAGTTTTGCAGCTCTCTTTTGCAGCTCTTTTGCTAGTTCCTCTAATTTCTTGCATTATTTTGGGCCCCCCTAGAATTTTCTCTGATCAAACACCACTTCCCACCCCCTACCCTTCCCCTATATTATTTAACGGTTGGCCCTAAAGAGAGACCTTCCTGCAGTAATTGAAATTTCATGTCAAAGCAACTTCCATTTATTTGCATGGTTCATTATGCACAGTGTGGCTAATTGGGCTGAAAAAACATATATTTGATATGTTGAGAGGATTGAAGAATTAGTCGGTAAGCTGGAGTGTTTGTTGATTTTGGATTGGAAAGATCATTCTAAATCCAAGTATATAAGGCAGTATGTAAATTAAAATAGATAAACTCTTGGCATCACATTTAAAGAGAATGCAGCCAACTTTCTCAATATCATCATAGTGCTTATTTTTTCCAACTATTTCGTCTGTTTCATTAATGGGAGAAAATTTTAATTAGTTATTCTTTGGTTTGTTAGGTACCTATTAACTATTCCTGCTTACCATACAATAATATGTTTTTCTGTTGAACTTTTAGTATTGTATCAAATTTAACCTGGTGGAATTATATACCTCTATGTTCATTTTGATGCTTTAGTCGATCGCTTTGTGATTTCGAGTTGCCATTTTTTTTACTCCAATTCGGACAATATATTTTCATAAATAAATTATAATTTGTTTACTGTTTTAACTCATCTTTTTTTTTTTTTTTTTTTACCATGGATAGCAAATGGAGGGGACCTATGCCATGACCTGGACCTGTTCTGATTTAAAAAAAATACCTTTAGTGTAATGGAACATAATGATGATTTTATGGAGACATGTTGTAATGTTAGAATCACTGTTTTGATTCGTAGGATAAATTCCTTATCATGATGCAAAATGATAAAGGTACGAGTAGAATCACTGTTTTGATTCTCATATACAATATATAAACATATATCACTAATCTTCATTGTAATTGGATTTCTGAATATAATCATGGCCATTTCAGAGTTTTGCCGCGCAAATGCAGCTCAAAAAGTTTCGATCCACTACACAAAGTTCTGATTTATATAAAAAGCATACTGTTTGCCGTCACCTGGATCTATGGCAGCGGCCAAGCAAAGATGACCGCTGGCATTGTTTGCCCTCACCTGCACATATGCCAGCGGTCAGGCTGGCCGCTAGCATAGGTTCAGACTTTTGCCAGCGGTCATGGCTGCTGGCATAACAATACTTGCATTATATGTTCTTTTCCCTAATATTATACCTTGTGAGATGTAAAAATTTCCTCATAGTTCTTGTAAGAAAGTATGAGTTTCACCTTTCTTATCCTGAAACGATAAATGGTTCCTTTTTTACTTTTCGTGGAGATCTGTGATAATTTTAAGTATTATTATTCAAGTGTATGCTGATAAATCTATCATACGTATGTGCGACAGCTCACAGATTGACAAACCCTATGTGTGGACCGAAAACCTCTCTATACTGTAATTCTAAGATTTAGATCATCGCGGAATCATGTATCTCCTGCCACTTGAACTTGAACTTGAACTTGAACTCAAACTCTAACTCAGAAATCAAATTTTAATGTGAGTGTTGCATGGTTCCTTAAGATGAGTTTAGGCCCAAGTCTTTACTAACGTAAAATTGCTCTAAAGAAAGGGAAAAAAAGCAAAAATACCATCCAGTCCAAGAAAGCTTTCTCTGTCTCTCTTGGAACAAAACTTCCCACTTTGAAAAAAAAAAAAAAAAAAAAAAAAAAAAAAAAAAAAAAAAAAAAAAAAAAACAGTTTTGTTGATTGGGCTTGTTGGGTCATTCGAGACAGACCGGCCCAAGTTCCTTTTAAGCCACAACCAAGTTCTACTGGGCGATCACAACCATTTTAGATATTCCATCCCAAGAAGAAGAAATAGAGGCCTAGAATCCGCTGCTCCCTTTTACCCGAAAGATAAAAGAAGATAATTGTCGTTGTAGATAAAATAAGTAAATTTCTCCTCCAACGGATATAATTTTGTTTCTTTATTTTTTTAATTGCTATTAGTCGACCGAACTTAGTGAATTAGGTTCTTATAATTGTGTTAACTTGAAGGAATTTGATTTTTTTTATTACATAAAAATCGTAAAAATCATAAAAATACATATATCCATGAAAATTTAAACACTAGATTTCAGAAACAATTAAACAAGAGTTTTTTATCATTTAAATATTCCTACAATGACCTCGAACGAATTTTATAATAATATCATATTTTTACTTGTTAAAATTTATCAAATCTTTTAAATAACCAATGAAATCTTTTAAACATACCTTATAAAAATCTTTGTATTATAATATATTCGAATTGAAGTATAATAACCGGCAAAAAATAAAAATCGTTTAAGTTAAAAAAATGCGTGTACATTATTAAGGTCTATTGTTGATGGAGTATAAATTAATACAAAATCATAATTAAATTATTTTTAGTTAAAAATATTTAATTAATCTCATCCAGTATCAATCAAACTTTATTTATTAAAAATAAATTTTAAAAATAATATTTCCATAATATTGATACGATAATTTAATTTCAAAAATAATTTATACTTTTATTAAAAAAATATTTGTATTTTTAAGGAGTCTAAGAGAACACAATGCTGATCATAATTTTATCCCTTAAATCCGTGATCCAGAAATCCCTTATAAAAAAAAATAAAAAAAAAAATTGTATTTTCGAGGATCCATGCGGGAAAACTCTTAACCAATTAGGCTTTGAAGGCCGACTTGACTCTTGTGTCTCATGCGGTGTTAACGTAACCGCTGCAAATTTTGACAATCTCTCTCTCTCTCTCTCTCCCCCTCACTCTTTGCGCAGAAAAACGACGAATGAAATGACGCAAAATGCAGAGGAAGAATGAGATGAAGTCGAGCTAGTGTTCTACACCTTCTATCTCGCGTGACGCCAAATCTCTCGTCATGGGTCTCTCTCTCTCCAACTGCCTGCGGGCGATTGCAGAGAGAGAGAGAGAGAGAGCGGGGTAGAATCACGACGAAGCGTGTGCTGTGCTGTATATCACACTTCGTGGGTCCCACACACATACTCTCTCTACTGTATTAGAAAGTTGAGTAGAGCGCAGAGAGAGTGGTGGAGGTGGAGGTGGAGGTGGAGGTGGGGGTGGGTGGGTGGTGTGCGTATAGAGGGTAGGGTAGCCGAAAGATTCCGCTTCAGAAGCGGGTGCCTTCCCCCTTCTCAGGCTAACCGACAACTCTAGCCGTTACCCTCTTTGTTCCGTCATCTCTCTTTTCCCTTTTCCCTCTTTTACCCCTTCGTCCCTTCCGCTCAGCTACCGGCTACCGTGGCTCGCTAAGCCACCTACCCACCCACCCTAATTACCGATTTCTTATATTTAACTAAATAGTAATGCAGAGAGAGAGAGAGAGAGAGAGAGAGAGAGAGAGAGGACCAAAAAAAAAAAAAAAAAAAAATTGAAGTCAGTGTTTAAGAGGATGGAAGTGAATAGACATAGTGTTTCTATAGTTTAACAAATAAATAAAATTATAGTAATAAATTAACAATTTTATTAAAAATAATAAAATAGTTAATTTATCCTGTTTTATAGCTGTTTATTTTTTTTAAAAAAAACGTATAAGACCTAAATAAAAAATTTTAAATTTAATTGAGTCGCGTCTAAACACATATAACAATTTTATGACTGTAATAATTATGTGAGAAAGAGGAGCATTAATCAAAATTATGTATTTGTTGAGGTTGCCGAGTGAGGGTTGAAGTTGAAGCTTGTGATAGCAAGTAATGTTCATACTCTGATCACTTTTTTTTTTTCCTAGTTCAATAGAAGATTTTAGGGATTTCTTTTTTTTTTTTTATTGATCGAATGCTATTCGGGTTGCTCGACTATTCGAGTATTATAAAATTTAATTTAAGGATCGATTATTTTAATATTTATTTTTTTTATTTTTAAAATTTAAATTCGAAATTTTAATTAAGAAAATTTAACGTCTTGAATTTAAGATTATTCGATTGATATAACACTTCTCTATATAATTATTAAATAAACAAAATTCAATATTTAGAATGTTTAGAATGGAGAAAGCACATCCCTCTTTCTTTCTCAACTCGATGAAACTTACTATGGTATTGGAAATTGGTCCGTCCTTCATGAAACTCAAAAATTAGAATGCACCCTATGTTTTGTAATTTCGATTTATCTTAAATGATCTCATCTTCATTAGGAACTATGGAATTCTAACTTTAACAAAATCACATATGGTATCATAGGTGTTGGTATTTCCTCTGAAGACGACCGAATGCCATGCATGCTTTGAACTATAATTCGTTTCATGGTTTTTTCTCATCTTTTGGGGAGAGAGAGAGAGAGAGAGAGAGTAATAATGCGAAGGAGAGAGAGAGAAAAGGGTGGGGGGGGGGGAGGAAAACAATAATACAAGCCCCCATGTGACATTACTGATGATCACTGCTGATAAAATCCTAGGTCCCTGCGCTTTGAAAATTTTTGAACCCACAAAATTCTTCCCTCGGAATTGCACCCCACCCGCCCTACCACACTCTTTTGACTTTTACAACCCACCCCCCCAACTTTCCAGTGCTTCAAAATAATAATAATAATATTATTTATAAAAAAATAAATGTGGTCAAGGACCGACTGTTCTATAAATCAAGTGTTCATGTGTGTACGGTGGACTTCATTATCAAAAAATCAACCTCTCCCTCATTAGATACGAGTGCATTTGTACTTTTTTTTATATTAATAATTTCTTATCAGATAAATATATTAGATCTGATTAAATTTAATTTAAATTAAATTTTTAAAAAATAAAAATTTTATAACTTTTATATATATATAATTTAAATAAAAAATTTAATTAAAAAATTAATATTTAATTACTAACTCAATTAGATTCGATAAGAGTTCGTATGTATTGAGGGCTCATAGGTCTGTTCTGCCTTTTTCTTTAATTTATTTTTCATTTTTATCCTTTCTAAGAAGATTTTGAAAGGTCTATAATTCAAGATTGTGTTGCTTTTACTAAGATTTTATTCTCATGCTATTATTATTATTATTTTTTTCAAGAAATCATATCCAGATTTTACTCAATTAATTCGATTTAAATATCGTAAAATCTATCGAGAGATTGATTTTTTTAAATCCTAATATCTGATTAAAATAATAAAATATCTAATTATTCGATTCAAAGGGATTTAGTATTATTATTATTTTTTTAATAAATAATCAACTTGCTTTCGGCTGCGCATGGGTTTATAATTGTACTTCTATTACTATTAGCCCCCCATTTAACACTCACCAAACCCAAAGTTTATATTAAAGAACTACAAAATATATTAAAAAAATTATGAAAGGAAAGAGGGAAAAAAAGAAAAAAATTATTAATTAAACGAGTTTAGATATTTCATATTTGTACTTGAATTCATATTTAGGAAAAATTAAAAGAAAAACCCATTTCCAGTTACCAATTCTTTAAATTCTTGTATATGAAAATTAGCAAATTTCTCCATATTTTTATTAATTATTATCATTTTTTAACCTTTAAAGAAATTGAGTTCGATAAATAATACTCTGGACTATATATAAAAATATAAATATATATTCATATATGGGTAATTTTTACTACACATGCAACACATGAGAGGAGAGAGAGAGAGAGAGAGAGAGAGAGCTGTCAAGTTGGGTGGGTAGGAAGCCAACATGGTGGGCTGGGCAGCAGGATTTGTTTAAGATGTATGTTGAGGTTGAGATTATTAAGGTGGAGACCGGACTAAATTTTAAATATTTCTGGTGCCAAAAAAGAAAGAAATAAAAAAAAAAAAAAACCTGAAAGAAAGGAAGAAGACAAGCCCTCAACATGATGAGATGAAGAGCGAGTGGTTTAGGTATAGCGCAGCCCTATTCTTGTTGGATATGCTCTATTTTTATTTTTTTAATATTTAGATTATGTTCATAAATTCAATTAATTTAATTTTAAAAATTATGAAATTTAATTTAAAAATTGATTTTTCCAATCATATCAAAATAAATTCTTAATTATCGTGCGACCCATAACTTTTTATTAATTCTTTTTACAACTTTACAAAAACTTAAAATACAGAATGATATCTGCACATACCCACTTAAGATAAATGCATCTAATTCAGATATTATTAAAAATTAAAATAAAGTCAAAAAAGAAATTAACTTTATAGTATTAATTAATTGGTTGTCTATCCATCCAAAATTAGATGTCCAATCAATGTCTTTTTCAAGCTTTATTTTATAAAATATTATTCTAGCGTATGAAAAATTCAATTAAGTCGCGGTCTGACATTATACATATTGTCAAAACAGTAGACTAAAATTTCCCCTACTCTCCGTTTTCTCCTTCGTATTTTTTCTTTATTATACCGATCGATATTTAGAATCATATTTTAATTAAATTAATTTAAAATTTCCTATAACACATTTAAAAAACTATTTTTTTAACCTAATTTATTTTATTTTAATTCACCGATTAAATTTAAAATATAATTAAAGGGTGTCATGTTAAAACGACTCATCGTCGATTCTCTTCTCTCTCTCTCTCTCTCTCTCACGCTTTCATAGGCACTTAACTTGATTCTGATCAGACGTATCATACATCATGGGCAATGAAACATGACTTTCCAAACTGAGCCATTTGGGCCCATGTGCAAGAACCCCTAATCAAAAAAGAATCTGCAGGTTTTGTACTGCACCATGACCATGCTGTAAATTGGTCTTCGGCATTTTGACCCAGGAAACTACTTTTTTTTTTTTAATACAAATAAGTGATACAATCATTTTAATTTTGATTAAATACCTTTTGATTCGAGTTAAATTTTTAAAAATTGGAAGGAAATTAAAAAAAGTCATCATCCTTTTCAAAGACATGAATATGGGAAGGCCAAAATCTTTGCTTATGCTGCTCAGATTAGTGAGGTTCTGAATTCTTTTCTTTTGCATTGTTTGATTTTGTCTCATCCTGCCAGTTTGACTAATAGTATGTAAGCCCCCGGTTTGGTAGTAAACTGCAGATTTGTGTTTATGTGTAGTTTCAACTTGTTTCTCTTGTTGTTTAGGGTTTTGCCTTCGGTATAAATTTAGGAAAAAAATTATTTTAAGAATTAGTGGGAATTAATTATAAAATATAGTTTCAAATTAAATATGAGTCTTTTTATATAAATATTAAATATTTTTACATCATATGGATTAATAGGATTTGTTTGGAGAGAACAGGTGTTAGTACTCTGAAATAAAATCTTGAATTCAAATTATGTGTATAAAAAATACGAAGAAAGTTATATTTAAATTTAATTCGAATCGAATTTAATAAAATTTAATATAGGTATTGGATGTTAAATAAACTCATAAAATTCGTAAATAATAAAGAGAAAAAAATCGAAATAGTAGAGATTGGCAAGGTATTTCTATGAGGCCGTACAAATCGAGTCTTTTTTTTGTTTTTTTTTTCAAAGTTAAAGATCGAAGTCACAATAATTAGGGTTTTGTAGCTTTTCAGTAAAAGAGAGGGGGAATCAATGAGAAAAACAGTCACGAGTAATGATTCCCAGTTCCTGTTTAAGATATCACATTAGAAATATAATCATTTGATTGGTAACCCCCCTCTCCTCTCTCTCTCTCTCTCTCTCTCTCTCTCTACACAGAACCCGTGAGTGAACATACTCACGAAACAAGCACAACAACACTCATGAAAAACTTCAACAGTTTATGTAGATGGATAACTGGCTTTTGGGTACGATCTTTGCTCATCCAACTATTTAAATACCTTTATATATATATATATATATATATATATATATATATATGATATTTAATTTTTATCGTCTAAATATTATGAATCTTATATCAAATTGATTTTTTTAATTTTTATAATTTATAATTAAGAGAATATAAGGTTTGATTCGATCACGTAAAAACCTGGTGTTGAACAGCGTGATATGTATCTATTATCGTACGGTCTCGCAGATTTTGTTTGATTTGTCTTGTAAATTGTTTGGTGAGTTCAGGATTTTTTTTTTTTCTTTTTGGC
This sequence comes from Dillenia suffruticosa, assembly GCA_033439265.1. Lineage (NCBI taxonomy): Eukaryota > Viridiplantae > Streptophyta > Magnoliopsida > Dilleniales > Dilleniaceae > Dillenia > Dillenia suffruticosa. The sequence goes on from JAVTVX010000001.1 coordinate 19,367,677, forward strand.
TATTTCGATAGGAGTGGTACTAGGTCTGAAATCCAATCTTCTACCCCAGTTGAACTTGCTTCGTATTTCAGTACTATATATTATTTCATTATTTCTATCCCTGTTTGATCAATGGTGTTATGATCAAAATTAATTTTTAATTACTATATTTTTTAAAAATAAAAATAAAAAACCTTATCGACACCACGCACAGAAGACGTCGCTTTCTTCCAGCTACATATGCAACTCCTACCGAGCAGAAAACATCAAAGTATAAATTTTATTTTGTTCTATCGTATACTCTTATTGATTAGTTAAATTTATATAATATTAGAGTTGATATTTTTCGATTTAGTGATCATTCCTAGGCTTAATATTTCATGTTGAACCTCTGCAACCCAAAGCAATCATTCTATAGCACGAGACTCCAATCTGTACTGTGGAATTATTCTCTTCTAAGTTCAGTATCCTGTGATTTTTGTAGTCTTGCTCAAGATAGATGCAATTCAAGGACCCTTCTGAACAAACCAACAATGTCTTTCGAAATAATAATTTACCCATCGCTGTCACGAGACAGCTCTGATATTTGTTGCCCATTGAGTAAGGGGTGTGAACTCTTCTTTCATCTTTGGCTTTACCATGTTTTGCTCAAGGAGAAACAAGTATTACACAACGTATATTTTCCTTCTGTTACTATAAAACCTGCTTGTACTTCTCGTCTTCTTTCTGATTTCGTCCTCGTCCACCAAGGAAATTATTGATTTCTGGATCCAGTAGTACCATGAAGAAACATACATGGGACATTTTGTCATCAACACCCCACCCCCACCCCCCCCCCCCCAAAAAAAAAAGTGATCTATAAACCTTAGTCCTAGATACAACCAAATAATAGCAAAAGCCACCATACAAACCGAATAAACCTTTTTTTTTTTTTATATTTGACAGATCCATATTTGAATTCACACTCCTACTTATCCGACTCAAACTACTGCCCAACACAGTTTTTTTTTCATAGATTCAAACCTTAGTCCTAGATACAACCGAATAATAGCAAAAGCCACCATATTCCATGATTTAATCTTCTTGTAACCTCCTTTTAGCAGCTCCATTCATTGATCAAGCATTTCCTTTATTGAGAACCCCCCCCCCCCGGCCCAAAAAAAAAAACTTCAAACACTCCCATCTAGACATAATCAACTCGCCTACTTCCCAAAAAAAATAATCTATTAATTCATTTTGTTTCTCAGATAGATACATATATCCACTTTTATTAATTCTCTTCACAAGCCGATTCAAACAAGATTGTCATATCATTTTTCAACAAATTTATAAAATTCAATATTTATCACATGTTTGTTAAGAGTCTAACATTAAATTTTCAAGAGAAAAAAACCAAACTCTGGTATCATCCTTTTATAAAAGATCAAATAAGTTAAAAATCAAATGAGTCAAATTTTCCGTGAAAGTCGTATCGATATATTTCAAAATTATTTTTGTTTGATTCGAAAAGTGTTTTGATAAATTCAAAATTAAAGTTTGAAATATGATTATTTTTTTTATACGGATTTTGCTTTCATTAAAAATTTAATTTATTTGATTTTTAACTTATTTAATTTATATAGCATGACACGGTACACTTGTTATGACCCGAGGTGTTAGGAAGAGTCCAAATAGTGCAAATTGTGTAGGCAACGTAGCTAAAGTCCCGGACGTCCGTATATTGGGACCAAATAAAAAGAGCCACTATAAATGTGATAAGGGGTTATGGTTATGGTCATAATATATATGATAATTGTATATGGTGGACCAACAACTTTTCGCCGGATTCAAGCAAAGATAAGAACAAGGAGACTACTGTTGGTGTTTCTTATCATTAAGAGAGAGAGAGAGAGAGAGAGAGAGCCCCCACAATTCCCATGAAATATTCTTTTCTTGAATTTGTAAGGAACAATAGAGAAACTTTGGAAATTTAAAATAAAATTCTCAGCAGCCCCCCACTTTTTTAAGTCACAGAGGATGTTGCCACTGGGGAATTGTTTTTGTAGCATTGTGTTTTTGTTGGGGTTGCTTGTAAACAACAAACCCGCACTTGGCTTCTGGATATAAGAATTCGGGGAAGTGATGCAGACGTGCACTAAATGTCACGTCTTGACAAAAGCTTTAATTAAGAGTCAAAATTGAAGCTGTCTATTCACTAATTCCCCCCACATCTTATATTGCACAGTACGACACCATGATCTCTCTCTTTCTCTCTCTCTCTCTTTCTCTTTCCCGTTTCCCACTTATACAATTGCATTGCATGTACACGTGGCTCCCCACCACTTGTAAATAAGCCCACTATATCTTTAAACCCCAGATCTAACGGCACCACTTGTAAATATGCTCACTATATCTTTAAACCCTAGATCTAACGGTCAAAATTTGTTCAATCATATCTCTCTCCTTCCATACCATGTATTCCGCCTCTCCAAAATTTGTCCATTTATCGCATTAAAGATATTAAATAAATAAAATTTTACGTGAGAATTTATATTAATATATTTTAAATTTTATTTGATTAATATTTTAATAAAAATTTTTGAAATCACGTTGAAATATACTATTATTTTACATATCTAAATCTATGTACAGTTTATTTTCTTTTTCTTTTTATTCTCTTTTCTAATGGGTGCATCAGTCTAGACAATATCGCAACGCAAAGAATGATACGTAAAATCCAAACCCTAGCCACAAGCTATCATAGTGAGTCTTTCTTAAAAAGATTAATTTAATAATAAACCGATAACCCGCAAATAAAATATTAAACTAATAAGAACAGAACTAGATATGTGAGAATGGTTAAAATTGATCCAATTTAACTCTATCACTCGCATTCTTTGTACCTAAAAACTGAAATAATCCAAACCCCGCAATCCCAAACTATGGTAGCTTGTGAAATATATGGAATCAACTTTAGCTAGAGAGAGAGAGAGAGAGAGAGAGAGAGAGAGAGAAACAATAGTAATATGATAAGGATATGTCCTCTGTTGATATTCACATGCTTTTGATGCAATAATTGACCATAATTTATGTACAACTATTTGGCATTTGAGAAAGAAGAGAGAGAAATGAAGGAATTCAACCAGTCTGAAGTCTCACTCCACCCAACACATTGTCCTACGATGTTTTATGCTTTCTTAGTGGACTTTCGATATTCAGCTTTTCAAAACTGACTTTGGTTGATTTAATATTTATATGGTAAAAAGTTATTTTCGATTGTATAGATTTAGACTTACAGATCTTTTAATAAAATAAAAAAAAATTATTAAAAATATAGTATTCAGTATTTTCAACATTTACTTGCTGAATTTATAGTAAAAACAGTTCGATTCAATAATTAGTTGTGTGGATCAGTAGTTTACATGATGGGGTTTGATTTACTAATTAGGTGTATGGACAAAATAGGGACTGAAATTTCAAACTTGAATGTGCACTTTACCATGTTTATGGGACATTGTTTAACTATTTGATTGTGATGGTTTTAGTACTAATTGAGAGTAAATTGACCAGATTGAGAGAGAGGGGGGGGGGATTTGTGTCTACAAGTGGGTTAATTATTGAAGTTTGACATGGTAGGGTAGGGTAGATATGTCTACTTCCATTGCCATGGTACAGTGCATGAGAGAGCTTAGTGCCCAAATTCAAGCCCTAGTAAGTGGCAGCATGGTGACATGATTTTTGAGTATGAATCCAATATCCCTGATACAAGCGATAAAAATATATTTAAGAACCAACCAAATGAAAATATATATTATATACCATTTTACCAATTCATAAAATTTTCTTTATCCTCTAAAATAATTATATATATTTAAATTAAAATTTTAATTTAACCTTATTAAGATTATAATATTTTTAATTCAAATTTAATAAAATAAAATAAAACATAGTGTCATGCAAATAAAATTCAAATTTTTATTAAAAAATAAAATTTATAGATGAAAAATGTTATTAATAATTTTTGTGGTACAAACATCGTGCAGGCTATTCCTCGAGAATGAACATTTGAGTGTACGATAAGAATGTGAGAGAGAGAAAAAGGACCAACCTTTTTCCGCCGTTCGATAGAGCTCTGATGGATTTGTTTTAGACGTTCGATGGTACGAACCCAATGACTTTTCCTGGCTTTTGGGTTTTTTTTTTTTTTTTTTTTTTTTTGCTTTTTTCTAAATTCCGTAACGAGGAGTAAGTACTAGCAATTACTTTTGTTATTTTAAATTTAACGCCGTTTGCTACCTCCGTTGGTGGCGTTTTGGTAAATAGAGTGGTGGAGAGAGAACGTTGTTCCTTTGGGACAAGTTTGTAGGACGTAGTCAGACGGACCGTTCTGCCACTGAAACCAAACCAAGGAAAACCATGTGGGTCCTACCTCATCTCGGCCTTCGGATTTTATTTGGCTCTTTTGCTTGCCCGTTAATTTACAATAGTGCCCTTATTCTTCCATATATTTGCAAACTTGCTCTCTTTATTTATTTATTTATTTTTTTTAAAAAAATTGTAAGGGGAAAGGCCAAGCTTCCAAACTTGCACCGGGCTTTGAAATGATGAACCGAGTCGGGCACCACCAATACTTCTATTCCTTTTACAAGTGGTAGGCAGAACCCAGCTAAAGAGTCGAGTAATTCTCTTGAAATTTGGCTATAATAATGAACACCCACGTCAAGAATTTGTGCCATTTTTTTTTTTTATCAAATAGTCTGTACTAAGGTTAGTTTTAGGATAGATGTGAGAAATCTGATACCCCTCCCAAAATCAATTTCAATACTTCCAAAATCGATTCCCAATATCCAATTATCTGATTAAATCGATTCAAATATTATTAAATTTAATTTAAGAGATAATTTTTTTAAAATATTTTTTTTCATTCCTAATATTTAAATTTAAAATTTTAACTAAAAAATCTAATATTTTATCATTATATTCACGCAACGTTGATAATAAAATATTTCTCTTTACAAATACAAAAAAGAGCTTTTCTCATGTTTGTCTTGTTTTTTACTTAAATTTATTACGTCATCAATAATACAATTAGAGAAAGCCACAATGTTTGGTTATAAATATTAGAATCGTGTGCACTTTTATCCATATTTTGCTAAAAAATAATATCGTCATAGCCTGTCACCTTTATTGATTTTTTTTTTGTTTAGTGAAACGTCCGTATAATCTGACCTTTTTGAAAAATGTAAGAAAAATCTTATACTTATTCTGCTATTTTAGAAAAAAATTGTAGGCATTGCTCGTCTGTTTGCCCAACTTTTCTTCGCGTAGAAACTTATTCATAATGAAATCAAACGATATCATACCTCAAGTCACACCAGTCAAAACTTGTTTGTCAGATTTTTATTTTTTTTTTGAAAAGGAAGGTGAATCGTCTGCCTCTTTGGTGCAGAAGTCCCATAATTGAGACTGATCCCATAATTTCAACACTTTTGAATTCCATTGCTGAACTATTTTCTTTTGAAAAAAGGTCAACCCAATTAAAGTTAAAACCATTTGTAAAAGGCTTTCACTTTTTCTTTTTTCCCTGCATGAAATTTCTGTTCAATGCTTTGCTTGTCAAGTCGCCATGCCAAATGGAGCCAACCTTGGTCGTGCATTAGGTACAAAAATGTCATTCGCATTGACAGCTCTTTCTTACCTTCACAATGGGCCCTGAAATATTTGCTTTTTTTTTGGGTTCTTTTATAAGCTTAGAACTTACATAAAGCTATAGATTATGGGCAAAAAAATGGATTGAAATAACAAGTCGATAGTTCCCTTTCACCAAATCTGTGTCTTTTAGGTGGAATCATCTTCTTCTTCTCCTCTTTCACCTAATCAGATTACATAAATGTGGGTCGAATTATTATTACAAGTCAAACCATGATGTCTTGTAGCCACACTAGAGAGATCAAATATCTTCTTTTTGTTAAAAATAAAAGAATGGTCCACCGTTTTGGGAACTGATTGACAATACATCAAAATGAATATCTCAAAAGCATTGTAATTATAGTATTTGATAGAATTTTGATATCGCTTAAAGGATAATATTTATGTTTCAAGAACCAAATTTTCATATATATATAACAACAATAGAATACTTTATTTTCTTAATCATAAGTTTTGAGTTCGATTCATGAGAATAGAAAAATAGAATTTGAGATAACCAATCTTTTATATAGACCCTACAGTGCGTAAATCAGATTAATTAAACGAAATTTAAATATCGATCGATAAAAAAAAAAAATTTTATGCTTCGATCCCGATATTTTTGTAAATATGAAATCTTTTATTATAGAATTTAGAGAAGACGGCTATATTATATTTTATAATGGGAGAGATTTTTCGCAGTAAGGTCTAGTGAAGTGGCTATCCTAATTCTTTTTTTTTTTTTTTTCATTTTTTGGTCAATTAAAGAAAAAGTTTAAGTGCAATTAGGTTAGTGTATTTTAAAAAGAAAAGGCGGCAACAAAAGCATCGTTGGCATATAAAAGAATTGAAAGAGGGGTTGAAAAAACATATAGATGTTGGGCAAGGTAATGAAGCTTGAGATTATTACTAAAAATGGAAAAAGTACCATTTTTCTCGCAAGCGAGCATGAAAAGAAGAATTGGTAGCATTTTACGGGCGTTACATATACATGTATGCGTACGTATCATCAAGCAACTACTCCCTGCAGACGAGTCAAATCTTCCAAAACACACCTGAGAATCAGATATTTAAAGAGAGAGAGGGCCCACGTGAAGTTCAAGAATTCAATCTCAGTCAAGATTTAAATAAGAAAAGAGTGACGGAAAGAACGAAAAAGTGAATAAAAGGCAACCTGTTCTGTCACCTTCGTCATCATTTAACTCACACCGCATTGACAAAATTCTCTCTCTCTCTTTCTCTCTCTCTCTCTCTCTCTCTTTCCCTACTAGTACTGCTCCCTATTGGCATCTCTTTTTTCCTAAAAAATTCTCTGCATCTTCCTCCTAATCAAAATCCTATATTAGATATACCCGCACCACAATACTACATCCTACGTTACAGACTGTAGTGAGTGTGTGCTGAGAAATGATCCTTCTCTCTCGCCATTGTAATATTCTATTTTCTTATTATAAATATTTAGGTTTTAATTTTTCATTATAATACAATTTTCAAAATATATATAAATTCTTTTTTTTCAAAGTCCACCATTTACACTTACACAGTCTCTCTCTCTCTCTCTCTCTCTCTCTTAGATGTTGTTTTGTCTTTCTATTGTTAGGTTTGTGTAATTTTTGCGCCACTCCCCACAACCCACAATTTTTCAGAAACATCCAAACCCCCCCCACCCCACCGCCCACGACAGTCCCCACGTGAGTCCTCAACACACACTACTTGCACATGTGTATCCTCCCTCACGTGACTCACAATTTATCCAAATCTGGGACTCCATGACCGACCTTCCTGTTCATTTCTTGGTGTGTTTGGTACAAGGTACAGTGTTGCAAACCCTTTTCTAGGGTACCCCATACCTAGAAGAAACAGTTTCCTGAATATGAAACAAGCTCAGCACTTGTCGAGATGATGTTTACGTAGTACCACCTCTGATTAGATTGTTAATCTTTTTAAATGAATCATAATTATTTAAATATTAATTAGTATTAACATTATAAATTCCGAACTTGATTCCACCCATTTTATTTTTAAAAACTCAATTAATTCAATTTAACTTGTCATGAGATACAATTTAACGATCGACTCTTTCATACCATTTTTTTTAATTCATTTCAAGTCACTGTGAAATCTAATTTAAACACTAACTTCTCCGGAGTTTATTTTTTTTTTATTTTTAAAACTCGAATTCTACGTCTTAATTAATTGTGTTTAGCGTTATGCTATTGAATCTTTGGGTCATTGGTTAATAACAATTCACCCTTTAAGTTTAAACTTTTTGAACCGATCACAGTACATAATATATAAAATGATATTAGTGTGTTTAAACCGAAACAATTGATAATACATTTCTCTCAAATTTAAATTTTAAAAAAATAATAATTATATAAAATTTAGTATTTACAAGTATATCTATTAATGTTGGTGAAATAGTTTATATTTTTCCCTACTACCCCAACAAAATGATAAAATTACAAAATTTTCAAGCTTTAAAAAGTTTCAAAATATTCTTCTTAATATATATATATATTTAATATCTGTGTCGCATATATGAAAGAAAAAAAATTAACGCGTACATCAACAATAATGATTAACATTAAAAAATAATAAAAATAATGTTATTAAATCATAAAAATTATCTAATCTCAACCAATAGCGTGGTAAAAAAGTAAATTTTAATATTTAACTACTGAATTTAAAATTATTTTTATTGATAAACTAAGCAAATTATATAAATTCAAATTTACAAAAAGAAAAAGGAAAATTTATTTGAACTTTAACTTATAATCAGAACTCATGAATACAACTCAGTTACACACAACTCACCCTGCGTACTCAACTGCAAGCCGATTCTTTTTACATGGGATGGGAAGTACGAAGGACCCACATCAATCATGTCTGATTAGACAGGCGGATGGATCGGATGGTGTCTGATGGACCCCTTCATCATGATCATCATGTGACAAATCCAACACCATATGGTGTCCCATGTCCAAGTTCCTAATAATTATTATTATTTTACTATTTTTTTTTAATTTTTTTGTTTTTCGGTTTTTGATTTTGATGCTCTATGTTCCCTTTTGATTGGACTACACACTCACAGCTTGGACAGAATGGAATGTGGGTCCAAGAGAGTGGTGGGTCCCAGAAACCCAATAAAAATGAGTTGGTGGGCCTGGTCCATTGGCCACACCTGACAACACTCATAATTTGGGGAGCATGGGCTATAGATCAAGGAGTGGAATATGTGGGGCTAACTGCCTATGAGTAAAATAGCTTTCAGAGAATATCATCTAATAGAGAATGAAATTTAAAAACGCGAAAGTGAATAAATATAAGAAGAAGAGAGAAATGGGCAGAGATGGGCTTTTTCCGGGCCCCTTCTAGGTTCTTTTTACTTATTTTTGGCTTTTTTTTCAACATTATAAACACATAAACATCTCATTAGGGAAAAAAGGCCCATAACCCCTCCCCTTTCATTCTCTCTCATTCTTCTTCCTAAAAACTTTAATATATTATCCATAAAATACTCCAAACTATTTTGATGATGATCATTAAGATGGATCCCCTGGTTTTCAACTTAGGATTTAGGGGAAAAAAAAAAGAAAATGAAAATCAAAGGAAGTAAATTCAAAACTAAAATAAAAAAAAAGGAAGAAAAAAGAACCCCATTTCGTGTATAGGCTATGGCATCAAAGTCCCTCTTCCACTAAAGCTTTCACCCCCAATCACTACCATCACAAACTCCATCAAACACTGCATTGCATTGCATTTACTACTACACTGTATTTCACATCACGTTGCAACTGGAAGTATTCTCATCGCTGAAGAAGTGGGTAAAGTTGTCGCCGGTGGGAGGTGGGGGCGGATAGGGACCATATGGGGAGGGCATGTAGTGCATAGCCGGAGGCGGCCTAGCATACATCATCGGTTGAAATCTCTCGTTCCCATTTGCCCTTTGCTGGTTCATCATCATCGCTGCCAATTGTTGTTGGTAGTAAGGATTTCCGGCCATGATCTCCGGTCCAGCTCCTTGGAAGTAGCCACCACCACCACCTCCGCCGCCACCACCGCCATTCATGGCAGCTGAAGTGGCCGGGAGGCCTTGTACTGCAGGCATGCTTCTACCCATTGAGCCCATTGGAATATGACCACCCATTTGACCAATTGGCAAATTACCAACACCCATTTGACCAACATTAAGACCATGCCCTAGACCTTGTGGTAGAACCATGTTCTGGAAATTAGGGTGGTTCATGCTATTGATACCATGCCCAGCACTACCAAAACCATCATTTCCTCCTCCACCCTTTTTCCCATTTCCTCCACCATTATTTCCATTCTTGTTATTACCATTACTAACCCCACCGCCACTTCCGTTATTACCACTTTTGCCATCTTTACCTCCATTTTTACCTCCTTGATTTTGATTTCCTCCGCCACCGCCACTGCCACCGCCACCGCCACCCTTTTTGCCCCCATTGCCATTATTTCCACCCATATTCACCTGAACTGGCACATTTCCATTTCCGCTTCCGCCTCCGCCTTTTTTCCCGTTTCCACCACCGCCATTACTTCCATTTCCGCCTTTGGCTTGAGCATAAGCAGCATTTATGAGCTGGGGATTCATCTTGTTAGGACCACCACCACCAACACCATTCCCCATCATGGGATAGGCATCATCCAGCTCATCATAATCAAAGTCCTCGTCATCATCATAATCATCTTCATCGAAATCATCGTAGTCATCACTCAGCTCATCATCTTCAGGCACTAAGAACTTCACAGACTTCTGATTGTTATTATTGTTGTTAGGAATATCCTTAAATGGAGGCATTTTCAGATCCTTAAATTGAGGCAGATTTCTCAGATCCCCAAAACCTTTTAGCTGAAGCTGCTGCTGCTGCTGTTGTTGAATCTGTTGAGCTTGTTGCCCTCCCCCACCTCCCTTTCCTTGGTGGTGATTGTTGTTATTCCCACCACCACCCTTTTGTTGGTTTTTGTTATTTCCACCTCCTCCTCCTCCTTTGCCATTTTCGAGTTGCATATTCTTGAACTGATTGTTGAAGTTTTGATTGTGCTTGTTTGATTTTGAAGCACCCCATATTTCTGCATGTTTGCCTGCTTTTGAGAGCTTCTTGATCAATGTTGCTGGGTCTACATTTCCTGAGACTGTTACTTTCCCCTGTTCTGCATCTATTTTTGTTGTGTAAACCCCTAATTATTTTCACAAAAAAGAAAACCAAAAATTTTCCAGAAAAAAATCATCAAAACCCAGAAAAACCCAGATGGTAAAATGCTTGAGAGTAACAATTTCACAAGGGAATTCTGAGAAAAACAAAGATTTCAAACTAATTAGCAAGTGTATATGAGGTCTATTTGAAGCAAACAGCAAAGGATATTTTTTGGAAAAATGGTGGAAAATAGAAGTTACCGTCAATTTTCTGCAAGATTTTCTTCACTTTCTGCTTACAACCATCACAGTGTATATTCACTTTGAGCACACATGTCTGCATGTGGAAAACAAAAAAAAAAAAGAGGAAAAAACCAGAGTCAATTGAGAAACAGAGCTCAATCACAAGTCTAGTGATGTCACATTCAAGGGAGAGAGAAAATGAAAGATCTTGAGCTGAAAACAAGCAAAGAACTTTCAAAAAAAAAAATAGAGAGAGAGAGAGAGAGTACCTGGATCTTCAAGAACTCTTCTTTACTCATTTTTTAAGACTAAGAGAGAACAAAAAGAAAGACGGGAAACAATGTGGTTTTTTTTATAGAGAGAGAGAGAGAAGTAGATCTGAATGACTGAAACAGACAACCAAATGGAGAAAAATTTTTACATAAAAGGGTGTTTGGTTAGCTGTGCTTTTTAGCAAACAAACACCGAGAAAAATGAGAAAAAACAAATGGGGTTCTGAAAGAAAGCCCACTGAGCAGTGAAAGTTTTTAGAGACAACAAGGCTCAGTCTTTGAGAGAGAGAGTTTTTCAGGGGCGGTGGGTAGACATTAAACTCTTCTGGGAGCTCTGCTTCCTCTATTTCCGGGTTAGAGAGAGAGAGAGAAGCAAACAAAGCAGACCAGGCACAGACAGAGAGAGAGAGAGAGAGAGAGAGAGAGAGAGAGAGAGAGAGAGAGCGCGAGAGAGGTGTTCAAGCTCTAACTTTGTTTTGGGGTTTATTTATTGAATTTATAGGCAATAATAATTTCATACGAAACTCGTAAAAATCAAAACGCCCAATTAAGCGGTTTGCATTTGGGTTTGGCTTCCCACTTGGCTTAAAACAACTGGTTTTCCTTTGGCTTGGCTCCAAGAGACAGAGCCTCAGAAACACTGCCTAATGCTAAAACAAATAATTATAAAAAAATATATTAATTTTTTTAAAAATTTATTAATTTCATATAAATAATTCATCATGTTATTCTTACAATAATATTACCTGAAATAATAATAAATTAAATTTTAATTTTTAAAATATAATTCTAATAATTGGCTTTTAATTAATTAATATGAATTAAATTAAATATTTTGTGAGAGAGAGAGAGAGAGAGGCAATGAATGTTCATGCCAAGAGCACATTTTGGTTTAATATATATATTTTTTATGGTGGTAATAATAATAATGGGGAGAGGTGTGAGGTGAACGAAGGGAGTGTCAGATTTTCTCTCCAAAATTGGGTGGTACAATAAATTAAGTCATTTAAAGTTACCTTTCTTGGTTTATAAATTCAATACAATCCCTACTTCTTTTTTTTTAAATACCCAAAATAAATATCCTCTACATGTTTTTTTTTACACAGCTATTTGAATTTTAGATTTTAAAATCAGATAGAAAAGATTGTAATCATTGAACTGTTCTCTTAGAACATCTGTATCCCCTATCTTCTAATTTCCTCTACTACTCCAAGCAATAAATAGTTTTTATTCAAATTAGGCTAAGCCATGTCTAATCTCATTAGGACGGGTCGGGTCGGGTCGGGTCGTTTCCTTATTTTGCTACACCATAAGAAAAATAAAATTCAAATATATTGTAATTTTAGATTCAAATTAAGAGTGTGAAAGAAACTTACAATTGTTCAACTACTAGCAACTCCTCTCATGGGTCCATTTGATCCAATAATCTATGATTTCCCCCTTAATCATTGTTATTTGTTTAGATGCTTCCAATATACAAGATGATGTGACCTCAATCACAAATCCATGTTGTAAATTAGTTATATGATTAGTTTAATTTTCTTAAAAATTTGTAACCAATCCGTAAATTTATAATTCATTCAAAATCAAAATTCAACGGATCTCAAAATTTTGCTTTTAAATGTCAATTAATACTATATAACCCAAATTTTACACGACACTTCTAAAATTTTAGAGTATTACGAAAATTTCGGTTCAGGGTTTGATTTATTAGATCTTTCTAGCATTATTCCATGTTTTATTTGTTTAACTAACAAACACTACGAAACACCTGGAGAAAGATATTTTGTACATTTTTTCTTAGCTCTTAGGTTACAATTTTTCCTAGTTCTAAGTGAACAATTGCCCACAAATCTTTAGGTAGGATGATTGTTATCCCTAACCATCTTGTTCTGAGTATACCTTAGCATGTGAATGCACTTTCTTCCGACATTGTTCATGAAGAAGATCATTGCCTAAATTTGGACTATTTTCAGTTAGGACACTGCATTACATTTGTACACATGATGGGTGTGCTAACCAAGCTATGAATTTTTACTTCCCTTCTTGGTCTTAGATCCAAACTATATAACAATGTTCATGTCTCATCTCTACATGTGTACATATACACATAAAACACAAACAAAATGTGCTTGCAATTCTTACCTTGTTCCTTAAGATATTCTCACATTTTCATCACCCTATGTTATATGTATATTTTTCCAAAATAATCGTGAAAACTCGTAAGTAAAGAAACAGATAAAAACAAAAGTAAACTATATTGGGAGGATAGTTCTCTTAATAGATCACTGTAAATTCCGAATCGAATTAGTTAAAATATAACTACGGATACCGATCGGTATAATAAAAAAAAATTATATTTACTCGTCTTAAAAATTGAAAACCAGATATTAAATTTAAAAACTCTTGATTTTGCCATCTCACAAGACCTTAATTCCCTACCATTGCTCTTTCATTAACTCAATTTCCCAACTCTCTTGTTGGTCATTTATTCATCCCCTACTTTTTTGTTGGGTGCTTATATCATTTCGATCATTGTTCTTCAATGTCACATCGCATATATTGTTTTGATCTACCAACCCATTTAATGTAACATCAGAATTACCTAATTAGTAACTAAATTATTCCTCACTCTTTTCTACCCTAGGTAGGGATAGTTGTGCCCCATTAAGTCTCCCCAGGCGGTCCATTTTCACTAGGCATTGCATTGTAAGGCATTTATCATATTCAACCACACAAATATTTAGATCTGAAGATATGTCTATGGCAGTAAATATCAATATGTTAGTGACAAAATCTTATTTTAGTAGGAGATTTTTTAATTATAATTTCGTTTTATCAGATTTGACGGTCCTACGCCCGGAACTGGCATCGGTTCGAGCCACCACACACCCTCTTCTAAAACTTACCAAGCCTAAAGAAAAGGGTCAAACTAGGGCAACATTGCATGTGATGAGTCTCATGGGAGGAGGTGCGTTGTGCAAAAATGTTCAATTATGGAACTATATATGCAATCCAGCCTTTCTAAGACCTTGCTTGGAAACCAATACTTTATTATAGCACTTGCTAGATTAAGAAAAAGTGGGGCACTTTAATGAAATAACTGGAGTGGCCATGGAAAGATTTTTTGGGGGGGGTGTTCTATTCAAAATTTATAATTATAGATTATGATGTTTTTAAGATGATCAATCATGTCTTGCTTTAGTAGCCATTAGGTAAAGAATAAAAGTTGCAGTAAAATGTGGCCTCCTTGTGCATGAATTCAGCATCGTGAGAACTATTTTGCCTGCGGTTTGGACCCTTCTTTTGTGACCAAATTATTGTTGTCGACCTCAAAAGCCTAACCTAGTCATGAAACTCCTGTGCCGTTTTTTGTCCTTTGTATCTTTCCCCTTTACCCCCTCTTGGGAGAACCCCACTTTACCCTTTAAAGGATTGTGAATCGGTGACAAAAGAGTCCTTCACAAGATGGCTTTTGTTCTAATTTGGACAAAAGCTTGACAATATGGGTTACTATCAAGGCATTGAAGTTTGGGTGTCTAGTTAGCTCAATGAGTTTGGCATTCGGCCTTGATCATCGATCCTCTATAGTGATCAACATATCTACTTTCCTCAATTTTTTATCAAAGCCGACCAATCCCACCGACGTTTCATTAATTTAGTGGGAAGGGTATTAGCATTCCATACTAAGAACTAGGATTCGAGTTTTGATAGTGACAAAAATGACGTTGGGAGAGTTTCTCCTGATTAGGACCCGATAACAACTCGGTCGAAATTAGTAAAACCAGACCTTCGGATATTCGAGGGTGGACAAAGTCTAGAGGATAAAAAGAAAAAATGTCGACGAAACCCTTTAAGATGCCATTTGAGGGTTGCGCCAAGGAGATAAAAGAGTTAATCATTAAGAAAAAATTCTAAGATCTTTAGAAAAATTGAGAGCGAGAGATGGATTTGGTTCGAAATTTAGAAATCGAAAAGATTAAGAACCGTTCCTAAATAGGACCTTTACAAACGCTTAAATTGAATTAATCGCATTATGACTTTGAATACTGTTGATGTTACGAGAGAGAGAGAGAGAGAGAGAGAGAGAGAGAGAGAGAGAGAGAGAGAGAGAGAGAGAGAGAGAGAGAGAGAGAGAGAGAGAGAGAGAGAGAGAGAGAGAGAGAGAGAGAGAGAGAGAGAGAGAGAGAGAGAGAGAGAGAGAGTATTTTTATGGTGAACAACTTTGCACAAATTACATTGTATTTGAGATTGATTTCGAGGGGTCTTTTGTCCTTATATTTTTCAAAGGAAATACATTGAAGAATTAGGCAGAGTCATTACCATCTATGAACAAGGCATCACAAGAGAATCTCATGGTCGATGGAAAGTGACTGATAACTGGGATGGGAAAAGCCAACGAAGAGAAGGATTGTGGAAAATAATTTAAAATGATCTAAGCCCACATCCTTTATTGCATCATATGCTCTCTGCAATGTTCCACTCACATGGTCTCTACAATATGTATTAATTCTAGCTCTAGATTTTAGTGGTTTTAGGAAAATTGATAAAGGGGAAGGGAAAAAGGGTTTTTGCCACAAAAGAAAGGCCCTTCTGATTGATTTTCTAGTCCTCTCATTTCATCTTAAGGACTCTTGCATTTAAGTTGATATATCATTTTGGTATATGTGAGGCCACTTGTGGCCTTCTTTTAGCATTTGCATATGCAACTTTCATGAACTCGAGGATTTTTTATTTTTTTCAACACTTGCAATATGTTCCACAGTGAAACATAGCTCTCAAAAATGAAGAAACTCACCGGGGCATGGCTTCGTTGGAAAAGTTTGTTTGTTAAGTCCAACCCCCATTTGGCCACCAAAAAAAAAAAATGGACAAAAGAAAAAATGAAGATTACCCTAGATCTAAATGAGACCATTTTCAGATGCCAAACAGTCCTTCAGAATCAGCAAATTCAAAGAATACCATGTCAAAATACTTGAGTTCTCGTCTTCAAAGGGAAAATTTCTCACTTGTTTTGGAGTTTTACAAGTGAAAAGATACTTAAATTGTCTCCCTAATGCTAACTTCTCTGGCAAATATTCTCCCAAGGGCTGCCTTTTCCGGCTGTTTGCAGGGCAAAGGAAGAAAAGGGTTACACCTCTGTCCTATGCAGCTAGAATGTTCATTCAATCAAGTAGCGTAGAACTTCTCTTTTCTTGCTTTTTTGAATCTGCATGCTCATTTTATAACCACAAAGATGGATAGATTACTGAATTTTCAAGCAAAGTGGGACCATAATTAAGAAATCTCACTTCAAAAAGAATGAGAATAAAGGAAAAAGAAAAGGATTTAAAACTTGGTAAAGATTTCTATGTTTATCGAGAAACTCAACTTTTGCTGATCAATGTAGGGGTGCAAAAGTTATGCTTCTATCTTATAAATAAACTAATCTAACTACAAAAAAGAGTGTGGGTTTTGCAAAATGAACCAAGAACACATGCTGCATAAGACCCGAAAGACCTACACTGTAACTTATGTTTTCCATTTGAACATCCATTATACTCATGACTCATGCCATTGATGTCCAAAATTCAAATGAATGCATCTTATTGTCCAAGCTGCATTTGCGCATTTGTTCTTGCATGGTCATGGTACCATCTAGTCACAGAGGATGTGTAATACCACATTGTTTGCATTGCTTTTGCATTAAGCCAGGTCAAATAATGAGAGAAGTTGGATATTGATATTTTCAGGAAATAAAGTGGAAGAGAATGGCTATACAATGGAAGCGTGTCCCTCACACACTATAATTCAGCAGAGAGTAAAGAATCCTTACTGATAACCACTTCATTTTGATCTCTATCAGTTCTTTGATGGGCTGATGGCATTGACTGAATACTCAACTCTTTCGCACATTTGCTGTACATACACTGAAAGTAGAACGTACCATACTTGAGAGTAAAGCAACAAAAATTTTCTTAGTGATAACAAAGTAAAGGACAAATAAGTGTTGACTGAACTTTTCAGCCTGTTACATATACTAATCATACATTCGACATGTGAATGCCCATGAACATGCAACCTTGTGCAGGGAAGTGTTTCAGAGAGAGAGAGAGATGTCAGCAAGGTCAAAGTACACTCCCAACAATTTTGAAGAAATTCGATTTTGACTCAACAGCAGCATTTGCACTTGTGAGTTGGCTCATGACTTGATGCCACATCAACCACAAGTCCTAACTTAAGAAATCTGAAGAAATTGAATCCTTTGTAGATATTGGTATCAGTACAAACCCACAATAATCTAGAACATGGTAAACTATGTATTGGCTTGAGGGGTTACCAACAATTTTGGAGCCAGGGTTTTGTAAGATTTTGACTTAGAGGATATGGCAGGAGATTGACCGACACTCAGATGGTCTCAAAGGTATATAGAGAATGATACCGGCTAGTTGCATAAATTGACAGAAAATATTGCACAAAAGTTACTCGAAAAGTGTTCCTTCCTTTCCTCTTACTTCCTCAAGTTCAGATGGTTGAATATCAAGGCTTCAAACACTTTACTCAGCCCAGAAAGCCTCCACAATGAAACCTCTGACAGGTTCTTCATTTGCAAACCAGCTTTGTGCAGTCTCACATTATTATTTTTTTCTTTTGGTGAATTTGGGTATTGCCAGTTCTCAAAATCAACTATCTTTCAAACTTAAAAATCATATCAAAGATCCTTAGTGGTTCCATGTATTCTTGAGGACTTTTTGCCAATTTATTTCAAAGGTTTTGATGGTAATAACGATGCAAAGATCCTTTTGAAGAGCCCTATTTTGTATGCTGTTAGAGAGGAATGCTCAAATTTTCGAAGACAAAAGCTTCCTATTGATTTGTTGTAAGATGAAGTGTATGTTGTTTCAAAAATATGACAATTACATAATAAGTTATTAGCATGCTCAATATGCCTGTTCATTTTAAGCTCACAAGAGATTAATATAATTGAATACAGCAAGTTAGAGAAATCACGCTTGTAAAATAATGACGTGTGTTTTTGGTTTGGAGCATGTACAAAATGGAGCCAAGTGTCAAATCAAATGGAGGATTCATGAACTACAGTCATTTAAAAAGTTACTAAATGGCATAAAAGCAGAAAGGGAAATTCAACGCCCATAATCATGTGATCCTACTCAATGCATGCATCCATGCAAGTTTGTATGCATGAAAAATTTGTAAGCTGTGCATGGGCACTAACCATATGTTGGCATGGTAAGACAGCTGTATCCTTTGGCTCGGTCATGCAAATAACACACTCCTTTTCAGGATTACTGTCATTGAAATGTGCTGTAAGTTTCCAATTCCATATATTTCATGTAGCTCATAGCAAACTCCATCAACACATAGCAGCTGCCTCATTACCCTCACTTGAAATTGATCTTTGTTGTTTTTCTCCAGAACAGCTTGAGTGATCTGAAAATGTGAGGACGTACTTGGCAAAGGATCACCAAGATGTTCAGCCAGAGAGTGTGCTGGTGGGTATGTTTCAGCACAGATTACAAGGGGAAAAACATCTTCATCAGGTGATGGCCTTGACAAATCATCCAACCCATAGAAGCCTAAATCAATGGCTGTTCCTGATGGCTGGCAGAACTTCTGTCCAAGAGCTAGCAGAAAATGGATTTTCTAAGGTGTATAGGCTTCAGGAAAAAGTGGAGAAAATTTACAGTTGACCTCTTCCGTTGCAAAGTAATATATAGTGATACTGCAATAAGATCATATAATTCAATTAAGGAAAGGCAGTATTATAACAGCAGACATATCAGTGTCAGTATTTTTGTTTGCAACAGGTCAGGAAAGCATTCTTTTTTTTTTTTTGGGGGGGGGGGGAAGAGTTATGCATATAAATAAGAGCAAATTACTTGTCCGGCCCTTGAATGATGGGATCAATGCACGTTTTAGTCCTTAAACTTCAAAATGTCACATGCGAGGACTCAAATTTCAAAAAATGTAACGAAATAGTCCTTACATTAATGATAGGGATACGCTGGCCATTAAAAACTGTGCTAGGTTAACGTGGTTTATGATATGAAACAATTATTACTGATTTGACATATCACTTGATAACAATTGCTGATATAACAGATGCCATACTAATTGCCATATCAATAAATATGGTAGACATTCACATCATGCCAGCAAAATGCTGAGTTAGTATACATGCAAGAGATAAAATGCTAGAGTGAAACATATCACGTCAGTAAAAACGTCAATCATCCATGACATGTCATAACAAATTATGAG
This sequence comes from Dillenia suffruticosa, assembly GCA_033439265.1. Lineage (NCBI taxonomy): Eukaryota > Viridiplantae > Streptophyta > Magnoliopsida > Dilleniales > Dilleniaceae > Dillenia > Dillenia suffruticosa. Next base: position 19,387,264 of record JAVTVX010000001.1, read on the forward strand.
TTGGCATACACATGGGAGAAATTGCTGACATGGCACCTACCACGTCAGCTCTAAATTGAGACTTATCCTTTCTCTCTTCTCTCTCTTCCTTCTCTCTCACGCCGCAGCAACCATAGCCACCGTGGTTGCCGTCGGACTACAAAGCAGTCCAGTGGCCCTTGGCCTCCTGGTGGTGGCTCCAATGGCCTCTCTCTCTCTCACGACACAATAGCCATGGCCACTGTGGTTGGCATCTGGGTGGTGGAGATTCTTCTCCTCTCTCTTTTGAAATTTCTGAAATTCAATTTCTGAAGAGATAAAAGAGAGGGGATGGGAGGGAAGGAGAGAAGAAGAATCACCACCGCCTCGAGGCCAACGGACGATGATCAAATTTCAGAAATTCAATCCTTCCCCTCCCCCTCTCATCTCTCCAGAAATTGAATTTCACAAATTTCAAAACATACTGTAAACAATAATCGAAGGGGTTAGAGAGAGAACAACAGGGAATGTGAAGAAGGAGATGAAGAAGAGGAAGAAGCCAATTGATGACAACTGTAGACGATGATCGAAGCACTTCAGGAGGGAAACTCTGTTTGCGACTGACGACAGCTGAATTCCCCCCCCCCCCCGCCCCCCCCGGAGAGAGATGAGACGAGAGAGAGGGGAGCGGAGGGAGGGAGGAAGGGAGAGAAAAAGAATTGCCGCTGCCTGGAGGCCAATTGCAACGGCCATGGATGCTTTGTCGTGAGTGAGAGAGGGGGGACAACTGGAGCCATCGGCAGGAAGCCTAGGGCCACTGCGGCATGAGAAAGGAGAGAAGAGAGAGAGAAGGAAGAGAGAGAGAAGAGAGAGGATGAGTTTCATCCTAGGGCTGATGTGACAAGTGCCATGTCAGCAATTCTCTCCCATATGCCGGCAACTTTGTTCTGATGTGTTGTAGTTGTAGATGATTGACGTATTTACTGATGTGGTATGTGCAACATCAGCATTTTTGTTTCTCTCATGTATGCCCACTCAACATTTTGCTGACATGGCGTGGGCGCTTATTATATTTGTTGATGTGATACTTGTCATGCCAACAACTTTTGCCAAGTGAGATGTCAAATCAGTAAGAATTGTTCCATGTTAGAAATCACAACAATCCAGCTTAGCTTTGAAAGGCCTGCGTGTCGCCGTCACTAACATAGGGACCATTACGTTATACCTTTTGAAGTTTGACCCCTCAGATGTGGCATTTTGAAGCTCAGGGACCGAAACATGCGCTGACACAATAATTCACGAACTTGACAAGTAATTTGCTCTTTAAATAATGCTCAGAGCTCTAGAAACCATGACTCAAAAACTATGATTCCCATCAAACACCTCATGACCACCGAAGATTTCATTTAGGTTATGAAAGAGAGATGATCTCTGTACCTAGACACCAGATCCTCACAAAGAATAAATGCAAATTACACATTTAGCCCAAAAAAAGAAAAAAATCTGAGAAATGAACAACATCTAGAGTCAATTTTATGGTTTTGAGCTGCAATATTGGGTTTCTGCCAAGTAACCATCCGATTTTTATGCACATGGTTTCCACAAAGGCAAACCTTACAAACACTGAAAAGTAGATCAAAAAGTACCTTCAATACTTCAATGAGGTAGTTTGTGAACCATCTGGTTACTTATAAATCTTTTAATCTGATGAAAGCATTTGGCATACTGTGTCCAGATATAATTTGATGTTCAGTCAATAAAATAAGCCTCACTGGCCTCTATAGGAGGCATCATGAAACTTTACAACTTAAAGTATGGCTAAGTTATATTAAAACAAATTGTGTCACCTGGGTCCTAAACAGATCCCAGAATTGGATTGTGGCAATTTTAGTCAAGCAGTGATACCAAAATTGCGGAATAACAGTTTGAATGATAGGTTTCAGCATTAAATAGTTCCGCATGGAAGCTTGAAAGAAGCTGAGACCACTGGACATAACACAATACGACATGATCCAAAAAGAACTGAGACACAATACCACATAAACACTTTTATCAAGAACTATAAGTTACTTACGTAGCATTGATGCAGATATGGAACATGAACGATACAATGGGGACTTGCACCAAGGAAACATCAAATAACAATAAAGTTTGAAATTTCAAATAAGCTATCAAAATCTAGATAATCAAACATTGTATAGTTGATTTAGAATCTATAGTATTCTGGGATATTTCGAGGATTTCTGTTAGTTAGGGATTTATTTGTTTCCACTAGCTTTTCTTTCCCTTTTTTTTCTCATTTCGTTTCCTTTATTGTTTCTAGGGTTTTGGTCCACATATAATTAGACACAAGCTTATTTCCTATTAGGAGTTGTTGTTGATTGAATTAAATTTAATACTTGAGTTGTCTCCTGCCTTTCTTCCCTTCCCCGTCTCAACTTCCCTCTTCTCCACTTAACCCTCCTTGTTTCTCTCTTGAGCTCTATCTCTCCCTAATCTATCTGCTCTCTCCCACTGCTTCTGCATCAATTAACAACTAAATTTTAATATGATACCCAAAGAAATCATAATAAGTTAGCTTTCTTTGGTTAGATAATATACTTTTAGACACCAGATTGTACTTTACAAAAGTACCTCTCAAATCAATCTAACAACCAAATAATGTCAGATCATCCAAGTGTCAAGCCCTTGCTTAGAATCAATGTTACTTATCTGCAAACACGTGCATACATATGTCTGGCACATGCAGGGTGTAGCAGCAATTTTGCTTAGGAGCATCCATGTATCCCGTAGCAAAAAAGCCATAAAGCTCCAGAAAGAGTTACTGCAGTCTTACAGGTTAAACTTAGAGGAGAACCAAGCCAATACAAAATGTCAGACCTAAGAATGGGGCTATAGTTGATATCAACAAACTAGATCCTCTATTGAACCAAGCCAATCTGGATCCATTTGGGACAAGTTATGACAATCATATTAATTTGGACTTTTCCATCTTCTAGCTGAGATTTTTTTTTTCTTTTCTTTTATTTGATATATCACTTTCTTTCTGCAAATGAGTCCATGGGATCATATGTTTCAATGTTCATAAAAAAAAAGAAGTATAATGCAAAAAGCATCAAACATACTGTTAAAAGGGTAAAAATGGCTTGAGGCATGGTGTAACAATAAGATGACACATGGCACGATGGCCTAAAGTGTATATGAGAAGTAAAAAAAGGAAGACACAGGGAACGAGCCTTCTCTAAAAAGCTTCACTGACCTAATTCTCACTTAATTGGTGAGGAGCCTTTCCCCATATCTCCGAGGCAGGCCACCACCTCAGTCCCCTTGCACCTATGGCTGAGCACTTCATCTCAGACCACTTTTATACTTGCATGATTGAACCACTCCATCCTGACATATGGCCTCCATGGCTCTTAATCATTCCGCCATAACTCAAGATCATGACCATCTCCATGATTTCCACCCAACTCATTAGCGCATGCTTCTTTACAGGAAACTTCCTTTGAAGCCATTTGCTTTTTACCCTAGTCCTCACATTACTGCATTGCCACAATGACAATTTTGTCAAACATTCAAATTGGGAAAGGAAGGACTGCATTATGAAAAAAGAATGCCTCATAGCTGCCCCATTTAAGGCAAAGCACCCAAATGTCTCAGCCTGAGACAGAAGCAAGACCATGAGGAGGGGATTTACACGACTCCATATGGGTGCAAGCTAATGGAGGAGTTGTTCCAGCTCCTTAAAGTGAATCTCTTGGCTCACTAGCTCCAATGACATGAGTTATGTTGTGGCCCCAAAAGCAAGCACAGCGTGCATATCTCTAACACAAACAAAGCCTGTCAACACAGCTCATGGCAGGGCATACCCTTCTTGAGATGAGCAAGATGGAAGGATTCATGGTAAGACCACATGGCTGCATCAAGAAACAAGTCGGAGTGCCTTGTGTAATATCCCACACTAGTTGAGGTTGTGGGATGTTGGTGGGGTGGAGTTTGAATCCCACATCAACCAGCACTAGAGTGATCCTTCACCATATCCCACACCCCCATTATAGTGAGCCACCTTTTGAAGACAAAATCGTGAGGCCTTTAGGTCAAAGAGCTAGCACATGCTGAGGACGTGGTGGATCTTGAATACCATATCTTAGCATTAGAGTGATCTCAGGACAAAACCATGAGGTCTTCGGATCATAGCAGACAATATCTCATGCGTCGGGGGTGGGTCATCACATTACAACTCTCAACCATCATTTTAAGAGTGACTTTGCTCTGTCCCCCTCAATAGGAACCACTCACTCAAGACCATGCTCTTCTCTACCACCACTTCAGAATTGGGATGCCCTGATCTGGGTATCACCTCAAGCTACTGCATTCTGTTGTTCACTTCGCTCTGTCTCTTATACGCTTGCTCTCCCTTCCCCATCCACCTTGCTCCTTCAAACCTCCATCTAACCTTCTAACTGTCCTCGACCATCCAACTGACCTTGACCTTTGGCAACATCAATCTGCCCCAACATCAATCTACCTGGCATTTCTCCCTTCACACGCATATCTTCTTCATGGGAATGACTTTACATGAACCACTGTGACACTGGTACAAGTGGTTCACTCTATCAAGGCATTAACGAAAAGAATTGATATAGCAAAGGCAAAACCAAATCAACAAACAAATGAGAGAAAATCACATAGAACAAAAGAAAAGGGAAGATTTGCATGGTTTGACTTATAAATCTACATCCATAGTCGAAGAAGAGCAAAATCCACTATTAAGACCAAGATTGAGGAGTAAAGAGTAATATCTCACCAAAGCCGAAGCCAGATTACAAACTTCTCTCAACAAGTATAGGGCTTGAACCGAAGAAGAGCAAAATCCACTATTAAGAGCAAGATTGAGATACAAAAAGAAATATCTAACCAATGCTGAAGCCAAATTAGAAACTTCTCTCCACAAGTATAGGGCATGAATTTGGTTTCTGGGACAGAATTCGAGGCATAAGATAGCAAGAATTAATTGGTAAATGAATCACCGTATTTAAGTCTAAGGGGATAATTTTCCTCCCTTCAAACATCTAAACCACAACCATATCACCACTATTCTCGACCAGTATTTATCTATCATAACCTCACATTTTGAGTAAGTGTGCTCAACGTGAATATGATACTTTTTTCCTTCAATAAATGAATCACCACTAACCACGCATCCTAATTTTTCTCTCTTCCTTCAATCATCTAAACCATACCCATGTCACCTCTAACCTTGACAGGCGTTTATCCATCGTAACCTCTAATTGTGCTACATAGATCAATACTGACATGACTATAATACTGTATCCAATTTTATTCATGCTCAATGAAGTGTTTGCTTACATAGTTCACAAGTCAATCTAGAGTTCAATGCTTGAAAACCATTACTCACAAACAAAGACACAAATTAAAGAATCAGAAAGCAAAAAGACAGTTTAGTCCTGACCTGCCATTGAACATTGCATCGAAAACAAAAGAAACCAAATGGCAATCAGGGTAATTCTCATCAATCTTAACCTTTATTGTGTCCTTATGAACATTCACAGCATTCGTTACTTTCTTCGCATTCTGATGCTCCACATACATCGGCGGCGACGGCTAAACCGCCTTCCCAACCGCAACCACAACCGCGGGGCGAGTGGCAGGCCCGGCGGGCCAACCGGCGGCATTGTTCTGAAAAGCTTGAAAATTAGGGAAATTTGGCCGACCCACTTGAGGAGGAGCTACACGGTTGCAGGAACTGTACCCGCCGGAGAAGTAATACAGAGGAGGTGGAGGAAATTGGGGTGGCGGGTAAAGTGGGTATGGAGCATTAGTGGCAGAAACGAACTTTTGTGGAGGGAGAGTCGAAGAAGAAGAAGGATTTTCTGAGGGTAATAGTAAGAAAAGGAAGGGATGAAATGGGGATGGTGATGGTAATGAGGATGATGCCAATATGGGTTGTTCCTTCTTCTGTTGTTGCTCCATGAAATACTCATTTTAGAGAGAGAATTGCTGTGGCGTGGTTTGGTTTGATTGAAGTGAATAGAGAAGAAATGTTTTGATGGAAGTCTGTTGAAGGTGTTGGGTGTTGCTGGCAGTCACTCAACGCAAACAGGCAATAGATGTTCAGTTCGTCTTGACGCTTCCCTCGCTCATGTAGTCCGTCAAGCGTGTCAAGCTTGCGTGCGATATGTTATGTAAGGTTGTATGAAAACCAGAGGTGTTATGACACCCGGGTCGAGTTCGGGTATCATAATACCCGAGTAAGAACTTGAAGTGTCGTTGGGTGTCATCGGGTAGTGTCGTCGGATAATATTATTGGATGGTATAAATAATATATTTAAAAAATATTCCTAAAAATATAATTTTATATATAATTTTTTAAAAAAAATATATATATAATTATATATAAAATTTATTTTTTAAAAAATTAAAATATTTTGGGTAGTTCGTCGAGTTTTCGAGTTCGACACAGCTGGACTCGAGTTCGAGCTCGATACCCGACTACCCGAGCCAGAGCTCGACTCGAGCTCGGTTTGACCGAGCCCGGGCTCGAGCTTTGATCGGGTAGTGTCACACTACCCGGTGTCATTAACACCTCTAATAAAAACGGAGACCCTCGGTTAGAAACGGACATAAGATGATGTATGAAATGATATTTTATAAAAATATAAAAACTAAAAACATAAAAATTATATATAAAAATAGAAAATATAAAAGTTTTTATATAAATATTAATTATTTTATAAAAATAATAAAATAATCATATTTTATAATACAAATTTAAAATAATTAAATATATAATTATTAATCATAAAATAAATAATATGAAAATTAAAAATTATAATTAAATAATTTATTAAATAAGAAAAACATATAAATATAAAAAAATAACAACTTTTATTAGGGACTACAATTTTTTGTGTTTATTTTGGGGCCAAGGAAACTCAAGAGACAGACCGGAGGGGTTAAGGCCCAACACACCAAGGGAAGCTACCCACAAAACAACAAAGTTAGGTTTGGCTGTCTCAAATTTTACAATCTTTTTGTAAATTTATTTTTCTATGAGGGCTAAGTAAATTCATAGAGAGTTAAGAGCTAAAAGAATTGCAGAAATACTAAATAAGGGTTTTTTTTTTTTTAATTCTTACATAGAAATTCTAAAACTTTTGTTATAGGGGACCCAGAAAAAAAAATAAGGGTTATAAAAACACAAATAAAAAAAAAAAAAAAACTAAGAGGTTCAACGAGCTTACCCTAATCTAAGAGATTTGGCTTTCTCTTTGTCTCTAAGCCTATCCAAAGCAAAAGAAGAGTTGAATTCCAAACTTAACCCACCAAAAAAGGTCACGCCTAATCGAGTTGGACTCACCTAGGTAACCCTAAACTTAATTTTTGGCATTTTTTTTTATAAACTATTGATATCTGATAATCACGTTAAATCTTATTAAATTTAGTTCGATTCAGATTAGACCTCTTAAAGGGAATAAATATCTTCCGACACTTATTTTCGTCATGTACAAAACTCAAAATCAAAATGTTATTTGATGAATATCAATGTATAGCCACTCGACCAATTAGGAGTAATGTTAATGTACAATAAGAATTGTTTCATTCTATTATTATTAAATCTACCTCTTCTAGATATTGAATCATAATAATAGTTAAATATAAAAAATTTTATTTTTTATTTTATCTTTTCTATCAAATGATATCTATTGTTCATTTTCCTAATGAAAGAATTCATCTTTTACTTAATTGGATCTCATAACCAATCAAATTAAATTAGTCGAATTTCGAAATATCGATGGTTAAGTAAAAAAAAAAAAAAAAAAAAAAACTCATCTTTTACATATACAAAAAAGCGGCCCTTTTTATTCCGTTAATTTTAGCTTCAAATTGTGAATTGAAATTAAAATTTTATTATTTTATTAATTAATTATGTAAGAGCAAAATTACCCGCAACATCGCCGATGGCAGCTGTTTTAAGCTAACATAATTGATGCTTGTGAATCACATTTAGCTTCATATTATCTATTTATTTTCTCTTTTGCGAAAACAAGATCGAAATATTTAAAAATATCGTAAATGGTTACTAGGACTTTAGATGTGGAACATATGGTAAGGCCAAAGGTTCTTCTCTCATATGTTTGATGTAAATTTCCAGTCCTTGATCCAAAAAGCCCATCTAGGGAGATGGAAGTTCGATATCTGTCAAACTGCACTGTCTGTTGCTTCCCTACGATTCATTACCTAGTGCAATATGTAAAAATATATGATTCATACAAACTTTATCATCCTATTGTTGGAATACAGTATTCTTTGGGGGGGGGAGAGAGGGAGAGGGAGAGAGAGAGAGAGGAAACAAAGAAAATTAGAACTTGGACAATCAAAATTAAGCACAAACTAACATTAGAACTCAACCCAAATCATAACAAAAGACGAAGTTTCAGCAGAAATCGGGCCTTGGTTTCATGCGAACTGCAATGCAACCCCTTTGATGATCTCTAAAAATTCTGATCTCAGAAAAATCTCTCAGGTCCTCAAGACTGATATACTGTTGCTTCACAACTCTTGTGAAATCACCAACACAATCGTGTATCCAAACATAAGGATGACAAGTTTGGTCATAATAGTAAAGCAGACTCTTCATACCTCCTGATGAAGCATCACCTCTACTACTAGTACTAGGCACATAAGCCTTGTAAATGCTTTTGAAATTCAATCTCTTTGAACAACCAGCCTTCAATGTATAACCCTTTTTCAATATTGATCCCACCCTTACTTGTAAATCCACCGGTCGATCGCTCAAGTTCCATATTCTTGTGCCATGCCTTGGGGCTCTAGCATGGTCATGGCACCCCCTAAAGCACCTTGATATAGCATCCATGTCAAAAACAGGCATTTCTCTTTCTTCTTCTTCTTTCTCTCTCTACCTCTAACTATTTTCATCTTTTGAGCTTAATGGGTTTTGGTGGATCAATTTATAAAAGTTTGATTTGTGATTTTGGACAATTATGGGGTCCCACAATCCTTGGATTGAGGGTGCTATATAAATTCAAATGATGTTTGAGCACTCATGGAAGAATGGTAGGGTCCTCAATATCCCAAAATGCAAACAAGAAGACAATAAGAAAAGATAGTTTGATAGCCTAACAAAATTTAAGGGAAAGAAAGAATCTTTGGTAATTTTTAAATCTTTGGTGTGATTTGGAAGGAAAGAAGGAACCAAGTTGCATTCAAAACTTCATGATGAAGTTGGACATGATGTTGCTTTACCTTTCATCATTTCGGTTTAAGCACGGACCATTTTGAAACAATATAAATGGATGCAAATGGACCAGGGTTCAAAAGTGTTTAAATTCAATTCATTTCCAAAAACTAAGCCTATATAAATCTATATTAGAGTAACCACTTATTTTTTTGGTACCATGTCTTGGACACTGCTCGATATCCGAGACTTTATCTCGACTTATCCGGACCGACCGCTGCAGTGACTCATTTCGGAGAGCGACTCTCCCAACAAAGAACGCTCCATACATACGAGGGCTCAATACTCCCAGAAGGAGTCAACCTCGGTCATACTCGAACCTCGATCATGCATCCAGTTGAGACAACTCACGTTGATTAGAGTAACTACTCATGGGTCTAGTAACAAGGCAATAAACTCTATTGACCAAACTCTCGAGTTTGATTCTTGATAATGGAAAAACAGGCATCAGGAAACTAACCCTGAAATTGGATCCCCCAATTGCTCGAGCCAGATTAGTTGAGTTAAAAATATATAAATCTATCTTGGGGCTGCCCCCTCGTAAATTTAATATATATATTTATATATTAAAAATCAAAACCATAAATATTCTTCTCCCCTGAAAATTATAATATCCTATGTCCGAAATCATAACTTTAAATGTATATTGTATTATAAACCTGTGACTTCACTCTAGTATATATCCTTTCAACCCCCCCCCCCCCCCCGGGGGTAAGATCATGAAAGACTATATTCAAGTTTTGCTCCTACCAATGAAGGATATGTCTGTACCTAGGACCAGTAGGTACCATCCGGTAGGTATGGCAACCTTGCCCCCATGTTAAAAAAGACTACAACAATAGATCTCCTACCTAATAGAACTCTGATTTCTTCTTTACAAAAAGTCCATTGCTTGAGCCAATAAAGTCCATCCCTGCTATAGAAATCCAAGAGTCTAAATTATATTGCCTACCAACAACCACATGAGCCTGACATGATGAAAAATTTCTCACATTAATTATAATGATATGGAAGAGCTAGGGTAAGCATTCTTCCAGCATAGATCCAAAAACAAGTTGGGTGAATCATTAAACTAATTGACTGGCACTTGGGCAGAGATCCTTTTGTCCTGTATTGTAAGGGCACTGTTCTAGGAATGAACACATCCATGTCAGGCACATTTTTATACATGACATAACCTTGTTTTATAATGTGTATCCCATCTTTCTGCCTGCAGTTCGTAATTTAATCCACAGCTAACTTGATCTAATGCTGCTTTTCAAGAAAAACCATGATTGATCAAGAAACATGTTCCAACTAACAAAGAAGTTTATTTCTCAATAGCTAGAAGATGGAAACCAAAAGAAAATGTTTCAAATCCAATACCTAGAAATGAAATGAAACTTGAATGAGAACCAATGCGTTGGTATTGCTAATGCTGTAAATTCAAGGCTGTAAAGTCAAACTACACATTGAAGCAGAATTTGGCTGCCCCAACAGCAGTTCCTGTCCCAAGACCATATCGTAGTAAAGAAAGATGGAATATACAACAAAGCACAGAATAGAGCTGCTAAGAGAGACCGGGAGGAAGAATGTACAACACAAACAATATTATCATTTTTCTTTTGAGTGAAAGATTTAACTGGAAAAAAAAAATCAATTTTCATGACTATCTGGAGTGGGGTCTATCTTGAGTAGAGGCTCACGCAGATCCATCACAGGATTGGCCACAATGGGCAGCTCTGATGGGGACACGATGTTGTCTAAGCCCTCATTCTCGGCAAGTGCTTTTTCTAAAGCAGCCTTTGCAATTTTGGTAACAAGAGCAATAAGAACAACTGCAGGGACCCATCAAAGGAGGAGAAAAAAGTGAACTAATATTCAAATCCAGAAGAGTTCAAAACAGAAATTGACACGAGGTTTTGTTATGTATTAATAAATTCTGTAATTTCTTCAAACACTACAATGCTTGTGTTTTATTAATAAATGAAATAATGTACTCATTTGGCTTATTTCGTTGTCTTCAGCAATGAATCCAGAAAGGAGATTGCTTTTCTCTTCCTTGGTGGAGAAGGGGGAAGGTACGTGCAATCATAATTTTTTTCATTGTTTTTGGCTGAAGGCTAGATTCTTTACTTCTTATCATGAATGTAAACAAAGAAAAGGTTTTTTTAACATCCCCCCCCCCAGGGAGCTCAAGAAATATTTAAGTAACTCAATGGCATGTAAATTTCATGAGAAGGGAAGTTTAAACAACACATGTAGAAAAACTTGGATAACAATGGCAAGTAAACACTCACCGGATAACACTAGACCCAGAATTAGGAATGCCTGCATCCACAAGAGAGGAGCAGCAAATATGAGGTTAGAAAGATAAATGAGGAAAAGAGAGATTCACAATTCAAACAAAATGAGAGTTTTTTTGAAGCATGCTACAGAAACCATGATTAAGGAAAACATGACTACAACCCCTAAAAATCACCGGGTTCTATAAAGCAAACAACACATGTATGACAAATCATTTGTAAAGTATGAAAGTTCTTTGAAGCAACTTTAAATTCTCTTAAAATGCTGACAATAGTAAAATTAACTCCAAGTATGTCGACTTGATAAATTAATTACTGGGTTTGTTTCCAATCCTTTCTAACCATGTGCAAATGCAGGCCCAAGTGACTACCTATAGATTGGAAAACCCACCAAGATTCTCAAGGAGTAGAAGAAAATGGAAGAATCACACATGAAACCATAGACTGAACTAAGTATTGAACAGGTTTGGCCAGTTTCAACCAAAGAATAAATCCCAAGCCTGCCTGTTTAGGTTATTTGGCCTAATAGGACCAGGCAGATTGAGCTGAGAGCCTAGGCCCACCCTAATGGAAGGCCATGCAGCCCTTGACCAGGCCAGAGAACCACAAACAACACCTGCTGCACAGCACAAGCGAATAGACCAAAAGCAGGCTTAATTATGAAAAGCCAATGGTTTTCCATAGCAGCCATACTGATTTGGACTATGCAGGAATATGAACATTACAGTCTGATCTACAAAGATTAACAGGAAAAATAGAAGAATAATTTCATCACTTAAACAGAGAGAGAGTCCAAATTAGCATTGGTTTAATAAGCTCTAATGAGAAAGGATATAGGATTTCAAGTTATTACCAAACGGGCTTTTGAAAATTCATGCCATCCATGTGTCACATCAGAAAGATCCTTCAGAGTCGTTCCAACATAAACCAGTGCCAGTGTAATTGGCTGAAACAGGACGCAAAGGAAAATTAGCTAAAAATAGATACATTGTCATGATTTTTAACGCATTTGATTTGCTTAAATTTCCTTAGCGGATGTCAAGAGGCACTATTTGAGGCCTTTCTGGAAGGTGAAATTCAAGAATCTGGCTGACAATCTAATAGTTTCATTGCATATATAGCCCCTCAAGGTTGATGACTTTGTAGTATACCAAGTCAACAGTTGAACTAAAATTAATAAATCCATGAAGATCAGCGAGATAAATAACGTCAACTTAAAATTGAAGTTGAACTTATGGACAATAACAGTGTTTCAAGTGCCAAGGAGATACCATCATTCCAAGCCAGGAAGCTAGCATGTACTGCCCTAAAGGCACAGGTGTCACAGAGAGAAGGTAGTTCAACATATTAAATGGAAGCAATGGAACAAGCCGAAGCAGCAAAACAATCTGTAAAAAGGGAACCATAAGAGAAATTTTGAACATTTTAGACTATGCAAGATCATATAACAAATACTAGAAACTAAAGCAAGCAATAGTTGTAAGTCAGTTTCCTCCCCCAATTATCCAGCAAATTATATAACTATTGACAATTTGTCCAAGAGAGGGGCACCCTGAAGCGATGAGTTACCGGAAGCCAAGGTGTCTAAATGTAAGAAACTTCTGCAAGAAGTCCATCCCTTGACACTTTTAGCTGTTAGCTTCTCTGTAAGAGTGTGAGAGGTGTGAGGTGTGAGTGTTTTTGTGTGTGATATGCACATGTATGCACCAATGAATTTTTAGAAGGGCCACCCCGTTTGTGCATGGTAAAACATCTTGGGTGGAAACTGCAATGCAGTCAGAGCCACTTTCTGCAAAATAATGAACTTTAAAACCAGCAAACACCCTCCACACTTGGCAAGAGAAGCAGGAGGTTATGTCCTTCGAGTGCTGTTTTATTTTTTTTTATAATTTTTCCCCCTTTCAGCACTTTATTAAACTCGTAAATCCAGGGCAGCTATAAATTTCAGTATGTCAAAAACCAGACTTTGATTAACACTCCTAGAAGGATTTTGGGAAGTTTCTTAAGGGTTTCCTCACAAAAAGGGGATATTTCAATAGTGCGTATGCATAGAGGCACACACATGGATGTGTGATCTCATACAAAGATATGGATGAAGAACACATAATTAATATGCGAATGCAACATTATTTTGGAGACTATTCCCCTAAAGTAATCAATTAACCCGCCTCCCATTTTGAATTTAACATGATACCTTAAAACCAGATTTATGTATTGCAATGGCAACTGCTTGGAACTGAGGATAATCCTTCAGCTTGGAGATAACATAGGATCTTACAATCTGTTCATGAGTAAATGTCAAGTAAGATAAACATGTCATGCTTCAAAAAAAAAATAAATAAATAACCAAGAATGATTCTAAGACCTGACACCACCTTCCTTTTTCTTTTATTCTTTTTCTTCTATTGCGTGTCTGTTTGCCTGGGGGGGGGAACCACAGGCACGGTGGAAAATATATAGTTACTTAGAATATGCATCTTCAGATCTTGCTCAAATTTTGAATAAGGACCACATCAAATCACAATTACATATTTAAATAAAATATGCTGCTAGCTTATAACTTTATTGTGCTAACTTCAGTGTGGCTCTAGATATTATTCATCTAATCTGCATGTTTTTGAGTTTGTATGAGTGTGCAGAAATATCTGCAGGAGAGACGCAACATGGTCTTTCACAGGCAACAGATGTTTATCAAGCTCACTCAAAACAATGAGGACAATTGACCCAGTATGGTCTTTTGTTCATTCTAAAATAGATGTCCAAGGTTTCAATTTTATCATTAGTTCATTACTTTTGTTTATCCAAAAATAGTTAAGTTGAAATCTCTCTACAGGAGACATGGCAATACTGGAACATTTTTTTTTTCAAAGGGGTCTTCAAACGACATTACCTCAAAAGTGTTGGAATGGAATCCCGACTACGGACTATTAAATCAAACAGAAAGTGTACATTATGTCTGAGTTATCATCTCATCAAACTTACTGTTCTTCCAAGAAGAAAAGCGGCGGCAGCACCAAATGTAGCACCAACAGAATCAGCAGCAAAACCCACAGGCAGCCCAAATAGATAACCACCACCTAGCTGCAAAGCACATGAAAACAAAGGCAAAAATATCATTAATTATTTTTGTTTTTTGAGTCACACTGAGGAGATAGGGATCAAACCCCATGATCTAATAGTCATAGCGTTCATTACATCCCGCTCAACCAAATGGTTCGGTGGTAAGTATCATTAATTACTATACTACCGACTAGAGAGACTGAAAACCAAAGTAATCATTTGCGGGTCATGAAGCCTGGAACACAAAATAAGACGGGCACAAGAATTTTACATTGTTGTGAGTTACAAAGTATTATATCATTATTGTGTTCAAAGGACAGGTTCCACACAAACACAAATTGAGTCCGCATCCAAAAAATCTTCAGAGAGAGAGAGAGAGAGAGAGAGAGAGAGATGAATGCGATTAGCCTATTTTGGCCTATTTTAGTCTCATTTAAAAAAATAATAATAATAAGCCTTTTTATGAAGGAATGGCCGGGGGACAGACCCAGATTTTTTAGTCCCACCTAAACTACGACATGACAGGCCCTTCCTCCTGGGGCAAGACAGGACGGAATTCCTGTACTGACAGCTCTACCAAAAAGTGGTCTTGGAGTCCTAAAAAGAGTTGGCCTATTTTAGTTCTTAATTTGCTTTGATCCAACTGGTAAAACTAACATACGAATTTCCTATGAGCCTATCCAGTGCATTAAGCTTTAGAGGAAATACACAAATAAGAAAGCATATTTCAAACATGAAGAAAATATTAAGCGAGCTATAGGGTTAAATATAAACGGACACAGCTATAAAGCACGAACATGGATACAGTGACACGAAAAAGTTATAAAAACTTTACACTATTGCAAGTCATGTAGTATTGTATTGTCTCACATCTAAGAACCATTACAAATGTCAGTCAGTTCAACATAGGATAACAAAAACAAAGTCGTGAGTGGTTACTAATGCTTACAGTAAGCACTGAAGCTGGGACAGCAAGCACTGTTAGAGGGATGTAAGCAAGAGCCCTGCAAGCCCAGGAAGGGGAAAAAAAAAGGATAAACCAAATGTTTTCAATATAATACAAGGACTTAATGATCAGTAAGACAGTAATCTTAGTAGCTACTCTTTCATATCCAAACAAATGCTACATTGTGTCAGGTCCATCATCATGAACATTAAGAAGCAATCCAAACTCATTTTGACAAATCATTAAGAAAAGAGAAAGATTAAAAAGGGGAGGGTAAGAAAGTTGGGGTTCGCTTACAGTACAATGGGACCCCAAGGACCTAAATCACGTTCAACCCACAAGAGAAAGTCCTTCAACATCTGCAAAGGAATCAAACAAAAATTGTCATTGGCAGTGAAATGTTTTCTATTAGAATATTCAAACAAACAAAGGTATTGTCGGTCACACTTGGGTACCAAATGTTCATCCAATCAAAAAATTTTGACACTTCAGAACTTCCAAAAAAAGGGGCCAATAGGCTAAAAGTCCTATACAAAACAATACCCAAATTGACTAACAGTGTGTAAACATTTACTAGAAATCATGGGCTAAAACCTTACTCCATGAAATAGAAATCCCCAAAATGGATTAACACAGGTCTATTTAGACATAATCAACAATCCGAAACGACAAATTCCAGACCTGGGTCAACTGTTTCTCTATCCGACCAATCAAGCATGGTCATTTACCAGTCATACCTGGGTCCTAGTGTTTATCCAATCAAGAATTTCCCCACTAAATAACCAAAAATCAAAAGACCCAAATACCCAAATTGATTAACAATGTCAATACAGAACTTCCACACTGCATATTTCTAAAAAAAAAAAAAACCCAAATTTGGGTCAAAATATGTCTATTTTAGACACATTAAATAACCCAAAATCACAAAAATTAAGGTAAAAATACCCACATAAACATAAAAGCAAAAAAAAAAAAAAAAAAAATCAAACCTTTTCGATGGGAAGGGTGAAGAAAGCAGTAACAATGGCAGCAACGAGGAGAATGAGAAGGGTGAATTTGAAAAAGGAGGTCCATGAAAAACTCATGAAGGAAAACCCACTACGTTCCTCTTCGTCTTCCTCGTCCTCAACCTCGGAGGAGGCCTGTTTTAATGATAATCGAGCTCTCAATCGTTCGAGGTTTCCGAAGTTTATTTTGTACCCTAATGTCGCACAATTAGATGAACCCATTTTAGTTTACCCAAACCCCCCGCCCCTCTCTCTCTACAAATTTGGGAAAATTGTTGAAATGGATTATGTATGGATTTGAAAGAGTTTGAAATCTTTGAACCAGAAGAAATAAAATTCTGGGAATTCGGTTTTTGTTAATAAAAGATGTGATGCATTTAGTTTTTTGAGATCTCAGTCCACGTGAAACTGGAAAACCTTCGAAGACACGTAGGTAAAGAGCGGTGTCGCAGGTCGGGTTTGGGCGACCCAGAATCAAAGGTAGATTTGGTTGTCTTAATGGGTGGGGCCTAATTTGGGTCGATTAGGTTTTTGGGCTAAAATTGAAGCTTCGGGCCACGATGGAAACCTTATTTCGGCCGGTTTGGACCTCTCGTAATTCGAATGGGCTTTTATTAGGTACCGCCGATCCCAAGGTATTCGAGCCGTTGCAAATTATTTTTTATTTTTTATTTTTTATTTTTTATTTTTTATTTTTTGTTTTCACCACCGATATCTAGATTTTATCTAATTAATCTGATTCAAATACTGTAGGGCCTATTTTAAGAGTTGACTCTCACAATTCATTTTTCGTCAATCTCAGATTCGAACTTGAGACATCTATAGTTAAAAGATAGAGTGATTGATTATTCAATTCAAAAGAGTTTGATAACCGTTGCAAATTATATATAAACTAAGATAAGGGCACTCGATTTATGACCATCATTATTTGCATGACTAACGATCCGTAGGTCTTAAACTCTCTTAATTAAGATATTGAGTTTAAATATTAAAAATAAAAAAAAAAATAGACGAGGAAAAAGCTAACCCTTTAATTGGGTCACACGTACGCTCAAACCAAATCATTCGGATTTTGAAATATCCATGATCAAATTAAAAAAATATCATTACAGTGCATAACCGCGATTTGGAGCAGTCCGGGTCATTTTTTGGGGGTAGAATCATCACTTACTCTTCCTCTCTCCCTCTCCCTAATGAAGCCATGTTTCTCTTGGTGCCTCGGTTTGATCATGATCGACTGACTCTCTCCCTCTCTCTCAACACGATTAAGCCAAAGGTTAGCTCCTCAAAGGATAGTGTAATTACTATTGAAGCTGCTCTTGTAAAGGCATTCTCTTCGTATCCACCCTTATTCATCATTATTGTGAAATCAAGAGTGGGTAAGCCTCTGGCTTTCATGTATTCTAAAGTTGGGGCAAATAGGGGTGAAAAAAAGTGAGTACAAGAATGATTCAAGACCGCTTCTTCATTGCACAAGCACAAGTCAAGCTCAAGTTTACCTACCTATTGAGTATTCGAACTAGATTTTACAACCAGACTTTCTCCTCAAGATGATACATCGGGGATTCACATAGAATCTAATATAGATCTAAACAAACTCACTTTTTATAAGATCAAATTTATCTCAAATGATATGCATGCAAACACAAAATAAGTTAAAAGTGATATTTTTCTTTTCAACAATTTTAATAAATGAAATTGAGATCGAGCTCAAATCCAGCCCACTTAACCCTATTGGTCAAAGTCGAACCAGATTCCAAAATATCAAAATCAATCAACTATAATAGTATTATAACCGAGAAACAAATATGTTATAAAATTAAATTTTGAGATCGGATAAGAAAACGAGTAAATTATTTATCAAGATTTTAAATTTTGATTCAGTTAAAAAATAAAATTCTAAAGTTTGAAACGTTACTCTTAAAGTTTTATTTATTTTTGAAGCAAATAAAATTTTTTTACTTAATGATGGTAAATAATAATTAAAATATCTTTTTTTTTTAACTTAACGATGATAAATAACAATTAAAATATAAGATATTTTCTTACATTTTCAATGACCAAGCAAGAGCTATAACCTTGTTTCTCTTATAAGTGAATCGTATAGTGAACCTAATCAAACACATCCCAAAATACAAGGTTTCCCTAGTAAACCATGTTAGCTTTCAATCCTATGCAAAACAAAAAAGGCAATCATTTTTCGGGTGGGATGTCCTTTTCAGAATAATATAACATATTTCAGGTCTGGGTTTTTCAAAAATGCTGTCGACTTCACCCATCTCTTTCCATGCATTATTATTTGCATTTATGATGAGCAAAAAATTATTAATGATATTAACAGACAAATTGGGGCCACAATTGATATTACCTTTAAGTTGTAATTTAAATTAGATCTTAAAGTAAAGGCTTCGATACGATTATATAGTTTTTTCATTTTTTCATTTTTTCATTTTTTTTGCTTATTTATTACCAAACATGAAAAATGATTCATTTTTCTTTTTCTTTTTCGATAAGGGCAATGAATAATTTGATTAGAATAAATTAGAGTTCTTGTGTTGCGCCCCTTATTTTTAAAGAAAATTTTCAAAGAGACAGTCTAATGATATAAATCTTCCTCCCCAAACTGATGATCTCAGAATCAAATTTTTATACAATAAAAAAAAGAATAAATTAGAGATCTTTCTTCTTTTAGAAGTAACTATATCGAGATAAATTACGTAATTGAAATCAGAATTCCACGTCTTAAGCAATAGAACACAAAATAACTTATTTATTTAATAACGGAAAAAGGCTTAAAATCGCAAAAATTATTGTATAAGGCTATTGTTTAGTTGTTAAGACTCTTCCAAGATCAATGTTGGTAGTCCAAATCTACCCCATTTTAGGATTCGAAGAAAACCAAACTCTACCATCGCCACCATCACCACCCAAACACGCCAACTCCTTAACCCCCTACACCCCACAAGTCCAACATTACCAACCCTACCAGATCAATACTCTAATTTTTCTTCTTTACATTTCATCAAACACCTGTAATGCATTACATTTGATGCCCTTATCATTTGGAAAAACAACCTATCAATAAATAAAGAATGTCCAAAAATCTAACCACAGACCATGTCGTGAAAAAAATTCTATTGTTTGATTGGAGCCTTCCCAAAATGGGCCCCGCGGAGTCACCGCCCATCACATGATCTGGCCTCCCCAACAAAATCCCAAAGCTGGCACCCCTATGTTCCTGTCCAATCGAGGTGGTCCCACCCCATGCAAAAGGCTGGGGCTGCAGTGCGGGATAAGAGGGTGAGAGCATGTGCGTATTTTAGCAAAAGCGGGAGTTTCCGTGCTATCTTGTGCTGCACATTGCATTAAGAAGCACATGACACAACATGAGGTCCACAAAGTACTGATGCCCAATCTGACCGTCCCTCCACCGCATCTTCGCCGGAGCTCTGCCGTAGTGAACGCCGTCATTGCACCGGTTGTCAAAATGCCATGGGAAAGTCATGTCAAAATCATCAATAAACCCGGAAACAATGTTGTACTTCTTTAACTTCTCCAGGATCACCCCATTGAATGCCTCCATTTTACTAGGATTAAACTGCATGCCCCTTGCATACCCACCTGTTGCCACCGTCGACCGGAAAAAAACCTCCGGAGCTGGGAAACCTCTTATCCTCACTCTTTCCAAAACATCAGCCCAGAACGCCGCCGCGTAGTCAGCTCCGAACGAAAACTGCTTAACACTTTTCCAAAAAATGCCGTCATGCAGACCCGAATTAATTATGACTGTGTCGGGTACGCTTTTTTCCTCGGTAAAAAACCTCGTAACTAAGTCTCTAAACTCGTCGTTTCGTAGAGAATTCAACCCTTGATAATTCATCGTCTCATTCCAGTGGCCGTTAAAAATGCTGGTTATCCGAACCGACTGAGTAGGGTCGTTCGGGTTGGTGAAGTTCATGTCAAACCGTCTTGGAACCGACTGGATTTTCAGCCCCATGACAAAGTTCAGCATGTTTCGGATGGTGTCCACGTGGTTTGAATCACCCCAGAAGAAAATCCACCGGTTTTTCAAGCAGTCCCAAGCGGGTTGACCCGTGAAGATCTTAAAAGAACAATGGCTTGAATAGACCCACCCGTTGCTTTCCAACAAACCGACCGACCCGATACACCAAGGATCCTTGCATTGATAGTTCCAGTCCAGGCAATAATATCGACCGTCCTTACTAACTTCACAACCATCATTTCTTCCGAGTCGGGTCCACCGGCCCGACCAGAGATTTCGGGTGTTGAAAAAATCTTTCTTTTCACAAACCGACAGTTTTGGAAGTGAGGAAGAATCCTTTGATTTCACAAACCGTATTTTAATTTGACGAATTTGACGATCATACACAAATCTACTGGAAGAGAACCTTAGACCCTCAAAATGTCTGTAGAGAAGAATTATAGTAAGATTGTAGTCTCCGATAAAATCTTCATGAACTTGGATATAGAGAACATAAGACCCATTGTTGAGATCCTTGATAGGAGGTCTAGACTTCCATGACTCACCAGATAGGTCTGTTTCAAAATAATCTCCACCAGAACATCTCAACTTCCCAAATTCGTCCAAAGTTTCAAAAGAAAATTCATGAGCTTCTCCGGCAGATAATGTGATTGAATCTTTGTTGTCTAAATCAGGAATTGAAATCTCAACAGTTTTTGAGAATTTGCATGGTTCAACAACCTTGGCTGTTGATCGTGCTATGAGATTGTCTGTAAAATTGGTCTCTAATTCTACTGAAATCCAATCGTATGAATTCTGGGTTTTGCTAAAATGGGTCTGATTTTGAGTAAAATTGGAAAAATTTAGGGATTTTGGATTTGGGTTTTCTAAATTCTGGGTTTTGCTAAAATGGGTCTGATTTTGAGTAAAATCGGAAAAAATTTGGGATTTTGGATTTGGGTTTTCTAAATCCTGGGTTTTGTTCAAATGGTTGTGATTTGGAGTAATTTGGGTAAGGTTTTGGGTTTCGGGATATGGGTTTTCTAAATCCCGGGTTATGTTCAAATGGGTCAAACTCGGAGAAGTTAAAGAAAGATTTTGAGGAATGAGAGAGGTATTTAAGGTACGATTTTGATGATTTTGGGTAAAATTTCCAACCTTAACAGAGTGATAATCACGCTTGGAATTCCAAGTACTTACTAGACTACTCACAGTGCGACCATCGATGCTCCAAACAATCAACATTCCCAGAAAAACAAAGCCCATTAGCATCCCAAATCTCCAATGAAAAATGGGCTTCGATCGAAAACTCCATTGTGGTATCAGCACCTTAGACCCTTTTTCCGGCATCTGAGAGAAATCCATAAGTTCATTTGTAATTTTCTTTTCACATCCAGAATTTAAAAGTGCTCTACGGATTGAGCCTCTATCCATAACAAAAAAGGCACAAAATAACCCCAAAAACAAAAATATTGCGTATAATGAAGAACGAAGAAGAAGTAAAGGAAGAAACTTACTCGTTTGCTTTGCCTTTAATGTCGGAGGAGTTTCTTATTTTTGGTAGATCCACTCCAAGCTTTAGTTATATGACTGAAAACCTTAAAAGGCAAAAAACCGAAAAATGAAAAATGGTTTTATTTTTTTCTAGTTTTAGTTTTCTAGAAAACTTTTTATCGATTTTGTTCGCAAAACAGAATCCTTTCTCTCACTCAAACAAAAAACGGGAAAGAGAATGTTTTGGCAGCTCGCAAAATAGAGGCAGAGAGAATGGAGTAAATTTGGGCGAGGTTTCAATTCCGGGAAGAAAAGGAAAAGTGGGAAGCAAGAACAAGACAGAATCCTAAAGGGAGAGAATCGAGGAAACTTTCAATGGACGAAAATGTCCTAGGCTTGAGACAGATGAACACTATACATTTGTTGAAACCACCGACTGATATAATTCGTTGTTTTAATTGCCAGTTGGTGTGCAGGATTATTAGCTGTTGGAGGGGCATTTTTGTCCATTGCCATTGAGCATGGTTGAACTGAAAAATGGATTGATTTTATCATATGGTAAGTTAAATTCAAAATTTGTAAAAAGATGAGAAAGAAGAAGAGTAATGTTCTATAAATGAATTTTGAGATAATTTCATAGATAATACGTGAATTACTTTTATTATATTTAGATGGTACATAGACGTACACAAGAGATAAATACTTTACGTAGGAAATGTGATACTATAATAAGTATTCATATTAATCGAGAGAATTTTAAAAAATTTTAGATAACGGTAATAAAATATGATATATATTATTTAAATAAAAATAAAAATATAATATAAGATAGAATATAATGACATAAAAGTATACATATTTTTGATGCAAATAAAAGCGCGATCAGAGACCTAAGAAAATTTGGATTACGATAACAAAACATGATATGCATTATTGAAATATAAATAAAAATGTGATATAAGATAAAATATAATAACGTAACAATATGCATATTGCCTACTCGAATAAAAATATGATTATTGTTCTTGTATATTAAAAATAATCATATAAATAAATATGCGATATGAAATAAGGTAAAATGATGTAAAATTGTATATCTAATCCATTTCATTTGGATAAATATTTGATTGTTGTTGCTATAGAAATTTTCAATTTGATTTGATTTGTGTAAATTTAATACTATTTTATTTAAAAATTTTTAACTAAAATAAAAAACTTTTGATAGAGAGTATAATATTTTGTTCAAAAAAATAAATTTTTTTTTTTTACAAAATTAAAATTATCAATATTATAATAATTTTTATATTAAAAACTATCTTTAAATTTAAGTGCATCTATTCTCAAGCTTTCCTTTAGGTTTCGGTTGTCCTCTTGTTGTGAAAATAATTTATTTTAATAATATATTTTTTTATTATTTTGGTTCATTTGGTTTTCAAAATTATCCTAATATCTTGATTTTATCTTTTGATAATATCTAATAGAGTTGTAGTTGAAATGAATGACAAAAGTGAAAAAATTCTAATCCATATCGTTATTTTTAT
This sequence comes from Dillenia suffruticosa, assembly GCA_033439265.1. Lineage (NCBI taxonomy): Eukaryota > Viridiplantae > Streptophyta > Magnoliopsida > Dilleniales > Dilleniaceae > Dillenia > Dillenia suffruticosa. Next base: position 19,410,817 of record JAVTVX010000001.1, read on the forward strand.
CCTAATATTACTCCTAGTTTTCTTAATTAAATGATTTTTTTTAATAATTGTTGCCAAGCATAACAAATGTGACAAATTCTCTTTTTCTTTTTTTTAAAAAATAATATATATTTATTTTGAGTTGTAAGTATTGTTTAAATTTGATGATCATATTAAATTTAACTAAATTTGATTTGAGTTGGATTGGATTTTTGAAAGATAAAACTCTCCGTTTTTTTCATAAATAAGATTCAAATACGAAATTTTGCTTATTTATAGTATTAAATTAGTAATATCTAATTTAGACACGGAAAAATATTTAAGAAAATTGATTAATATGACTATCAAAATTAAAATTAAAATTAAAAGAAAAAAAATGAGATGATCCAAATTTTAATAAAATTAATATATTTCAAATTTGTGTTCAAAAAGTAAGTCTATTTAAAAAATCTATCAAAAAGGAATTCTCATGGTGGAAATTACCAAAATATTTGACTCTTGGTTCCTATCCGATATAAAAACAATAGCCAAATCACTGTCACACTCTGATTCCAGGAATTCTCTTGGTGGAAATCATCAACGAACAGGGCAAAGACTGCCAGGTGGTACGGAAGAGTAAGAGAGACGGGCCCACCTAAACCGACGGGCCGAGGACGGGACGCGGGTTTGCCTTATCATTTGACGACATTAGTCAAATGCGTCGTCATCGTCGGTGGAATGTTGGATCAAATCTCAATCGTTCAAAAAAAAATGATAAAATGTAAAATTCCAGCTTTGAAATTTAAATTCAAAAATTCAAAATTATTATTATTTTTATTTTGAAGAAAAAAAGAAAAGCTCTTATTTGTCAAATGTTGCACAAATTTTAGTCACACCCTCGTCAGTTGTTGTCCCAACGGTTTTGCAATATAAAGAAACCAAACTCCAACCTAAAGGCCCTTAGTTATTAGGTTGTTATTACAATGTATGACCTTAACCTTGCATTTCCCTGTCTCCTCGGGGCCATAAATGAATACAGCCGGAGAGGGAGAGGGAGAGGGAGAGGGAGAGGGGGCCGGTTTATGTGGACCAATACCAACGGTTTAATAAAATCATATATTAATTTTTTAAATCAAATTTTAAATTTTAAATTTTAAATTTTAAATTAAAAAAAATATATGTTAAAAAAATTATCTCTAAATAAAATTTCTATAAATATTTTATAATATAATTTTGAATACTTATGATAAAAAAAATAAAATAAAAAATAAAAAATAAAAAAAAAGGTGTGAACCCATAGGTGAGAAAAGCAAACGATGAAGTTTGTGGAACAGGCCAAATGAGTTTTCAAGAAGACAGTCTAGTGGTACAAATTTTTCTATTCTAATATGATGATTTTAAATTCAAATACTTGTATAATAATTAAAAAAAAAAACCGAATGGTAATGGCCAAGGGCACAGGAGTTGGGAGGAGCAGATGGAATCCAACAACAGGCATTTAATTCTCCAAAGTAATTGAAAGTGAACTTTCTGGAGAAGAAAAAGATGACCCATTAGAGTCACTCAATCTAGGGTAACCAACCTCCACCCACCTTGAAAACGACCCTTTTACCATCTTCTCCTTTGTATCCAAAGTGTTGTAGAACGTTTATCCCCTTTCCATATCCAATGTTAGAGAGAGAGAGAGAGAGAGAGAGAGAGCATTTGGGCAAGGAATTATTAGAGGATGAAATTCTGTAAAGGTTATGGTTCATAAATCTAATCAATGAGCCAAGGCTGAGTAAGAAGGATCGACAAGGAGCCAATCAAAGAAAAATGACGGCATTAATAACTAAATTTAACATAGAATAATTAAATTTATCGATACAAGGACTATTTACAATTATTTATAAAATTTTTTATTTTCAAAAACTTCTACATTTTAATATAGTTTTGTTGCTAAATAAAAATAAAACAAGTAGATAAAAAATATAAAATATTTATACAAAGAAAGAAAGAACAGGAGTAAAAGAGTTAAATAGAAACAAAGGTGGAGATGTTTGCCTGCCTTTCCTCACATGGAAGGAAAGGCAAATGCATTTCCTCTCCTTCTCATTTTCCTTTCGCCCCGTCTCTCTTGCCCATTTTCCTTACCAACCAAACACAACCTGAGAATTGAAACGAAGAGCAAAGGCCAAAAAGGGGGAGAGCTTCAGGCCTTCCAATTGACAAGACCCAACTCAATTTTCTGCATATGTTGATGCTGATGACACTACACTTCATACCATCAAAGGCTACAAATGACATCTAAACCACAAGATGGTATCCATGGAAAGTCCAACCACTAGTACGTTTATATTTATTTCTTTCCAGCCAAATGGATGGCATAGAACTTGGAAGAATGAGTATATTCAAAGGAAAATGAGAGAAACTCCAGAGTCCAAGCTCACGAAAATGCACCTTATATATAACCGAAAAAAAAATTCTCTTGGTCTTATATCATATCATTTTGACATATGCCCCTCAAATAGCAAGACCATGCAACCAAGGCGCATGGATTGAAAAAAATGAGGATTTTCTAATTACACAAACAATTTTAATATAAATAAGAAAAATGATGGGTAACAACAATTGGGGAAAAAAAGCAGCATAGATAAGAATCACACATGCTAAAAGAAAAAATTGAGAAGCATACAAATTGGTATCCTAATTCCATGGATCATCCCAGCCTTTAGGTCCATCTCTTTTAACAAAATCCATAATACCCTGAACCGTTTCAGAGACTCTGTTGGAGAGTGAATGGTTTCCATATTCAATCTCAACTTTCTCTGCACCACCCATTGCTCGGCACAGTCTGCAATAGTCAATCAATGAATGATCCAGGATCAAACAACATATCATTCAGCATGAAAGAGAAACAAAGAAACCATGTTATCATCAGATTCTTAGTCCTATCACCCCCAATTTCCAAGTAGAAGCGGAAAAAGAGATCCTCTACATTCAAAAATGCACAATTTGATATAATGATTGTCTAGGAAACAACCACCCAGAAACATGCACAATTTGACTGAGGTCTTGCACCATCCCAGCATTCCACTTTTAACTCTCCGCTCTAAGAAGAACAAAATGATCTCTCATTTGGTCTGTGCAAGCCATTAACAGCAGAAATCTCTTACCTTTCAACTAATGCCTTCTTGTCCACGTACTCTGGTACATATTCATCGGCCATTGAAAAAATAATCTGCCAAATATGCAACTAAAACTTTAACATGACAAATTGGAAAGGAAGACACGTCTTACTATTGTCAACGCAAAGACTCATGCTTGTATGGAAAACAACAAATAAGGTCATTTTATCATTTATCATGCCTTCTTTATATCTCTGATCATGTTATCTAGGTGATATTTAAAGCATAACATTAGCAAAGTTATCATCATCAAAGACCATTATGTTAGAAACATTTAGATTCAAAGGCAAGCATTTCATAATCATAACTGAATACAACACACACTAACCAGGCAAGGCGTATTAGACATGTGGCCAAGTCTCAATCTCAGCTGATCGTCACTGAGGTCAGAACTGAACATGTCATCATCACCCATGTATGAACAGAGGGAATTATACCTGGAAGGAAATTGATATTCAACAGAAAAGGTGATGATGATCATATTGTATACTTCTTTATAAAGTGTAAGGGTTTGTGACAGTGAACGTAAGCATGCATTTTGGGAAGTTATGTATATATACACACACACACACAAACATGTCTCGGGAAGCAATAATTTTATTATAGACCACTAACCTGTAAGCAGTCATGGGAGCCTCTGAATCTGCTTCCCTTGGCATCAACTCTAGCCCCCGGCCTTCACTTATCATGGTTGAAGCCAAGTCAATCATGGCAGCTGTTTCAGGAAGTGTTGCTCTGTATTCCCTGTCACTAACAGGAGCCTGAAAATTTGGATGGCCACCATGATTAAAGCTGCAACTCAATGCATATCTATGTAGACAACATAAGATATAGAAAATTGTTTCAAACATCAGAAATGAACAGAGTTTTGTGCTCGTAAAAAGCTTATAATTTGGAATGAAACTCATTGGAACTCATGAGATTCTATCCATCTATTTGGGATAGCAACATAGATGCTTTTTTTTTTTTCCCCCTATTTATCAGGTTGTGCATGATACTGCACTGAGGGTACTGGCTGCTCAAAATCATATCGTTACATAACCCACATTTCATTTTAGAATATATGTGTGTGTGTGTGTGTGTGTGAGAGAGAGAGAGAGAGAGAGAGAGAGAGAGAGAGAGAATCCACCCCTTTGTCAGACAACTAATAAAGAAAGCCACAGGAGCTTTGGAAACATAACTTGGTACTTTATTAGTCCACAAGGAGAAACCTACTCAAAATGTGGTATAAAAGAAATTAAATGCCTTTCACTTCGAACCCTAGACCTGTTTCTTTTAATATTCCTGTTTGATGGGTTTCTAAAATATTTAATAGATGGAACGCGCTTTGTTCCCAGAAGGTGAGAACGCTTGAGGGGTGGTCAACTTTGTATATCTCTTCTTTGGCATTTAATAATCTTTTTGACCTCAGAAATAATATTTTTTTATTTATATTAAAAAAAAATCTTTTTGACCTCTTGATGGCGCTTGGTAGGGTTTGAACATGCAAGTTATTAAGTGGGATTGAGAAACAAGATGTACTAATCCTTATGCTCTCTTCTACTTGTTTAGCCTTTTCTCTCTTTCTTCTCTGGACCTGTTGAAGGACAACTTATCATCCTTGTGTTTCTTCTATAAGTAACATGAAGTCCAATTCGTGCAGGTACTCTCTAAGGTTCTCTCAAGATATAAAGTATCTTTAGATTACTGAGATGAGAACTGCAAGTCTCGACCCAATTCATAGAAGTATCTCTTTTAAGCCACAAGTAATATCAAATTCAAAGCTTTCCTGTATCTTAACCTAATGCTAGATAGACTACTAAAACTCATATACTGATGGTATCTACCTAATGCATCCTTCATAATTAACACTACATCTGCAAGCATCAATGTGCCTATGCACAAAACAAGCATAATAAGGATAGTGTATACCTGAAGAATGGCTCCACGAACTGCTCTGGAACAAGCAGCATTAGTACGCATGTAATGCACAATATCCTAGAGTGCATCCAACACAAAAACTTGATTTAGTTTGTTGAATCATCAGGAGTTTAAGTGTACAAATATATCACATCTGTATCAGAGGTATAAAACATGATGCTTCTATCTCAATCTATAAATAACAAAGAATGTGATTGTTAACTCAAACTCACAGGGAAATGGAAACAAGATTAATAGGTAAAAAAAGAGGCTCACTTGACAGCCAGTACTATGTCCAAGTAGGACAACACCCTCAGAATCTTCCTTGTTTATTAAGTAATTGATCAATTGATCAAGCTCCATGGCATCCTTAAGAATGCAAAATGTCAGCAACAATATCAGACCAGCAAATCAGGAAAAGTAGTGGACATAAAACAGAAAATGAATAGAAAATACATGTACACTTCCAGCATCATACTTGAACTTGATTCACACAATCAACTTTGTTCATCAAATTAAGTTGACACTAAATCAGAGTTAATCCTATAGTAAGTCCATACTTCATATGTATCACTACAGATACAATCACTGTGTGGCGCTTCACTATATATCTGGTAAGGAAAAAAGACCCACAAATTTCTACAAGCATTAGCAATTGTTTTAACTCTCAATCCAAATGATCCCAGAAAAACCCCTATCCCAATCCAAGCAATGCCACCACATTTCAACTCCATATACAATCTTAAATCACAAGGGACTCTTTACTAATAAAAGGGGAAAAAAAAAAGAAAAAAGAACCACAGAAGTCTCCTGGAATGTTCGAATGTAATTTGGGGAATCAAGGTTCATGAACTTTTACATTGTGCACCATCATGTAATAGTATGAGCTACTCCACACATGACTTATAGCTTGGTTCAATAAGACCAGAACAACTGAATCCTTGTTCCAACTACAACAATTGGCTGGGAAGCAAAGGCTAAAGGGTGCGTCTAGTTGTGGAAAATGTTTTCTAATTTTTCATCTCCAATTTTCTAATGTTTTCTATTTCTAAAGAAAAGAGTAAAAAATTTAGAAAATACGTTCAAAAGAAACATATTTTTCTATTTCCAATTTTCTCTAACAAAGTTATAAAATTTTGGAAAATACGGATTTTATTTATAATAGAAAACAGTAGAAAGGGTTGTTTTCTATTTCTCTTTATAAATTGAAAAATCGTGTTTTCCAATTTTCATTTTCTAAAATTGAAAAGTAGAGTACTTGAACACAGTTTCATTTTCTTAGAAAATGTTTTTTTTGGAAAACACCCTTGTTTTCCACAACTAAACACACCCTATTATATTCATCTCCAAGACAAGAGGAGGCGGATTTTTTTTCCTTGTTTAGTTTTTCTTTTTTTTTTTTTTGGGGGGTGGGGGGGGGCAGCAACGAATTAGTCAGCAAATTTGTAAATTACTTGCTTCAAGCTTGAGGTGCCATATCCACTGTAAGAAGATGAAAGCAGAAATTGAACAAGTGACCACTTCTCTTTCTCCAATGCAATTGCCAAAGGCTCTAAGTACCTGGATGAAAAGAGAAATGATTTTACGTCATTACCAGGCATTGACAATACATTGTTCTCTGATAACGGCTAGCATCTACAGGGTTCTAGTTTGAAATTAAGAGAATTTTTTCAGATATAGATGGTCACATAGGAGAATGGAAACTAATATGAAAAACCATAGTTGGCCATTGGATTTCATAGTACATTTTTCAAGACCAGTTTCCAAGAAAAGCACTTAAAGGTCCTAAGCTTGTGAGTTCGATGTATGCAAGCACTAAATGTGATATGCAATCAAGGCGAGCCTAACATCCAACTTGGGATTAAGTTGGCAAATAATTTTCATGTAACAACACAAAATCTATTCAAGAAGCATAGGCATTGACATAGGACAGACAGCTAGGACATGACACTAGGTTGTAAAGGTTGTCAAGTTAAATGGCATTAAGAAGTTCTGTGCACAATTTTAGAAAGAATAGCATGTAAGTGATTTATATACTCCAACCATAATGATTATTATAGTATGAGACTCTTATAATTGATTAAATGATACATACCTTATGTTTAGTTATAGCAACTGCATAAGAGTGTTTGAAATGTGTTCAAGAAGCATCCGAAGATTGTCCAAAATGTGTTGACAGTTAAAACAAGTACAAAAAATTGGACACATCACACATCATAGCTGACAGTGTTGGGCACTGATTGGCCTTACATTTTGAAATGCCCATGAACAAGACGATTCAGTGACCTTTCACAGCAGGTGAAAATGTTTTGTTGCTGATCATGCATAAACCCATAAACTAATTTACTTGTTTATCAGTGCAAGCATCACCAAAATCTAAATGGCCAGGCAAGTATTTGCATCCACCAATGAGCTACAATTCTTTTATATGCTAGATTTATAATGACGTTTTTCTTAAGTTACAAAGATAAAAAAGGTTTGAAGCCACAAATCTATGACCATATACATGTCCAATGTTATTGAGATTACATCCATGGCTTCAATCTGACTGCCAGATAAATCATGACATAGTTTGATTGTTCATGTTATTTATTGTTTGACCAATGTAACTACTGCATTTGAAAGGTCCTTCGGAAAACAAATATAATTTCATGAAAGCTACTTGTCAAACTCGAAGCCTGCAAATCAAAATGACTGAAAAGCATCTTGGAAGAGTGGTTCATCTTGCACAAAATATGACTATGTATCAAGAAAAGAGAAAAAGAGATATAAATGAGATTGTTTCAATCTCGCCTATCAAAAGTAAAAAACATACTCAGTTGCCAGAAAACCATCAGTAAGCCCTCCAATAAAAATCACTTGTTGTCTGTAGTCTCCTGTTTTGAATGCAACCTGCCCACATAAAGGGTACAATTTTGAGAACTTATAGGATAGATAATTGCAATATGACAACTGGAACCCCAAAATAAATAAATAAACTCAATTATTGCAATCCAAGATAACTATCATTAATAAGGTGGAACATGTGAACTGTCTAGCAGTCACAACTCATCATGGAGAAATTTATGTCTTCAGCATCCTTCACTTATTGTCTTGCTCTTTGCTCCATAAGTAAATTTTGTTGTTTGTTGCAATGTTAACCGCTCCAGTTCCTTGCCATGTGAATAGATAGCTATGTTTGTATAAACTTGCCATTATCAGAATTCTCACTTCAATGTGATCTATCAAGTACCAAACAAGTATAGATTTCTTTTTACGTTTATGGTTGCCCACGCTTTCCTGATAAAAGCATAGATTCCTCAAAGGTGTTATGCATATAGACTAAAATCATTAACTTAAGATGTCATGTAGGAGATAAATTCTGTTCGGAATACACTTGCATAACTTAGGTGCTTATTTTCATTCAGACAAACATACTTATGAAGACAGGAATTTATGCCAAGATATTGTGTCTGCTGACAAGACAGGTGAAATCTGAGCCCTACCCTACTAAAAGTTTCATAACAAACTCATTCAAGACCTTTTCATGTATTTTGTCAGATTCAGGATGGATTTCACACAGGTTTCAAGAAGCACCATATCTGTTCCAAGTGATATTGCCTTCCCCACCTAGAGATCCAAAATGTCCACTATTTTTTGATTCATGAGTTAATAGCAATATGACCAACATTGACTTAGCATGAACCTAACCTATAAAACAAGTAGGCACAACACAATACACACAAACACAAAACTACATAAGTATGTTAGTAAACAAAACAAGCACATGAATTTTGACAAGGTTATACAAAAAAAAAAAAGGTTCTTTCCACGAGCATTGTAATTAAGCTTATTGGCCATATACAAGCAAGACGTGGATGCTGCTAGTTTTGGAGTTTTTTATTGGCCAGTTTCGGAGTTTTTTACTGGCCAGTTTTGCTCATTAAGTTCTGCCTAGCGTTATAAATTTGTTTAGGGTGCATTTCTGGGCATTCATTCTGACATATTTACTTCTCCAATAAAAAAATGATAATATCATGATATATATATACACACACGCATGCACACACAGAGACACATGGGCCATGGATGCCTAAAGAAAACATTTTCTTCCAAATGGGTATATGATCTTATGGGAGCATTATCATCATAATTATAATAAGAATACCAATGTGGCAAAACTTTTTCTTCCAAATGGGTATATGATCTTATCGGAGCATTCTCATCATAACTATAATAAGAATACCAATGTGGCACAAATTCTGTAAATGGGATATATTAATGTAATGCTAAATGAACCAAATGAGTCAAAAATCAAATTGACCACCATATTTTGATCATATCTTAATCAAATCATTAGCATGCTTGACCATTTTAAACAAACATTTTATTAAGAATTGGTCAAAACACACGTAGAATTTGGTACATTTGGTTATTGACTCACTTAGTCCATATAGCATTACTTGGTATGTTATCAAAATTTTCTTTCTTTCTGTAAACAAGTCGGTACATCATATTGAAAATTGACTTTCAGTATTTTCATTTCTCACGGTTTACAATGTGCTATGTAACTCATCATCGTTATTCCGAAATCAAAAGTGCTCAATAACACGATTGCAAAATTGCCTAAACCAACTCAATATCACAAGAAGGCCCAGTCAAACTTATCAATTGCAACACATAAAAGCCGTACAATTTCATACTGTAGCATAGTATACACCGGAGTCCTAGTGGGCCATCAATTTTAGGGTTCTGAATCTGCTCAATAAAAGAATACAGAAAGAACACAAATTTACAAGAAAACAAGACTAGTAGATCAAAAAAAAAAAAAAAGGAAAAGAAAAATCCCACTTATTCTTCAGCACTTGCAAGTTACAAAACATAAAAAATCATAAATTTATAAACTATAAACAATATACAGGTCATTCGTGTTACGATCATGGATCAATTTACAGTAAATCGACTTAAACGATATCAGAAAAATCAAAAGAGGAAATTGGAGTGCGGTGATCAGACCTGAATAGATTTAGGGCCGTACTTGAAGAGAACGCCACGGAACTGGCTTTTGCGATTGACGGGCCCGAGATTGTCGCCGGAAATGGAGTTAGTGGACATTTTAGGGGTGGATGATTTATCGGAACGGCCGCGAACAATGCCAGATAACCACGAAGTGGTGTTGTTGTTGGAAGATGAAGAAGGGGAAGTGACTGAGGTATTCATTTTCTTGGGTTTGATTTGAATCCCTCCATTTTCCTATCTCCAAATTTCAAATCTCATACTCTAGGGTTCCTATTATCGCGCTCTCTCTCTCTCTCTCTCTCAGATTTTGATTTGTTGCTTTCGAGCGATCAATGCAATCATGATGAAGGTATTGCATTTGGGAGCGCGTGGTGGCGAGAAAAATTGTAGACCAATAGTTGGTCTCCACGTAAGCAATTTTGATTAGCAATAATAATTAATTCCATTCCATGTCGCAATTGTATATTCAAATAATAACAAATAACCTTAATTTAGTCCATGTAAGTTATGTTGGACGAAAATAAAAATGGAAAAATAAAAATAATACAAAACGATAAAAATATATATTTTATAAAAATATAAAAAATAAAATATGAATAAATACATAAATATAAAAAATATAAAATTTTTTATATAAATAGTAATTATTTTAAGAAAATAATACAATAGTTAAATTTTATAATAAAAATATAAAATGATTAAATATATAATTATTAATTATAAGATAAATAATATAAAAATAAAAATTATAATTAAATAAATAAATAATTCATTAAATATGAAAAAATATATATAATATAAGAATTTTTATGTAAATATTAATTAATTTAATATATTGAAACGTTTCGAAAATATTTTAAAAATGAAAAATATTTCAGAAATTAACAAGTTGTATTTACATGAACAAAGTTCGTAGTTGAATTCTATCGAGTTTGTGGGGTATATGCTTTGAATTTTGGTATCAAATGATTTTCAATATTCTTATCTCAGGGTGTAAATTTAATTGTCAAACTGCTTTACACTACTCACATAGATTGCCTTTGCTAGAATTTATATATATATATTTGACCATTGATATCTAAAAATCCGACAAATCTGATTCAAGTAGTCATGAATTACAATTTATTGATTTTTCTGATATTTATTTTTTTATTTCAAAACTTAAACTTGAAATTTGGGTTAAGATACATTGTTTTTGAAATGCACGCAAATAGAAACTTTCAACCATTGTTCATTTTAGTATGTATGATAAATTTATAAAAAGTACATGCAATCGTTCACAGATTATGCATATGGTAAAAGAAATGTGAATATAAATATAGTAGATTATCCGATTCATTAGTGCTAATATGATCGCACCTAAATATAGCAGAGTATGTGAGAGAGAAACAAATTCTTTTTTGTTTGGGCCTTCCTAGATTTTACTTTGTTTGGACTTGAAACTAATGGATAGAGCCCAAAGTAGTAGCAAGCAGAGAGGTCCAAGAAAGAATAGAAATCCATCCCACATAAATCAATATTCTAGCCTATATTTTGTCCTCCCCATGAAGCCCATTTCAAGCCGAACTTAGCTCAGTACTATTTTGGGCCCCCAAAGCACAATGGGTTAAATTTGTTCCAACATAATAGTGTTTTTTTTTTTTGGTGAATACAGGTTACAACATAATACTGATTTTACTTTTGTATGGATTATCAAATCTTATATTTTTATAGAATTATTTTGTCATGTTTTTATTTTTTGAAAAAATTATAAGAAAAAATAAGACAAGTTGAACCAGGTTGATGCAAGATCGAATTTTCCAAGTATGCGCTATACATTAGGACTTGATATGAGAATTCTTGATTGAATTTGAATTTGATTATTTTACTTAATTGGACAAAAATCAATTAAACAAAATTAAACTTATTTATCCGTGTGGTTCCAGACAGTTAAACCTTGATTCATGTTCAACCTTTTAGGCTCTAAAGAGTTATTATTATTATTATTATTTATAAATTATCGGTATCTAATAATCAGATTAGACCCAATTAAATTAGATATGAGTTAGATTGAACCCTTAAAGGGCAATGCTATCCCAACATCTGTTTTCGTCATATATAAGAATCGAATCTAAGATCTTGCTTAAGGGGCACTAGTGTCCGGTTATTGAACCAACTAGGTATTGATCTTTAAAGAGTTAATTAGTGGTACATTAAACTTGGTTTTGGTTTTGTTTAGTTTTATTTTCTGTGAATTTTAATGGACAATTTTCTTAATTTCCCCTAAATTAGAAAATGCAATTATCATCGACAAGGTCACCTAGCCCGGCAAAGATCTTTTTCTTCTGTGGGTGTGGACAAAAGTTCCTCAATTGCCACCAACATGAACAATAGAATAATGGCCAACCAAAGAAAAAACAAAGAAGAACAATGGAAGGTAATTGCGTTCGGAAAGTGCTTTGTTTTCATGGTTCTACTATGTAGTTTACGTACGACGTACAAAACATGAAGAGATAATCCACGTACACAAGCGGAGAGATGAACAAATTTACTATGTCAAAAGTAAAGAGAAACAAAGTATGGAGAGGTAGCCAAATCCTTGATACACCAAAATCTTAAAAATGGCCAAAACAAAACCCTAGAAGGTTACAACATATATATGCATACGATCCATTAATATGGGTTGTTCGACCAAGGATTCACCCTTCTGCTACCCTTTATATCCGTGACAAGAAGATCTCATATAGGTCAAGCTTCTGGATTTGTTTCACTAATAGAAAGTTGATTTAGTGGGAAGAACACTAAATCCCTCGATCAAGAGTTGAGTTCAAATCTTTAGATAGAAAGAATTATGTTAGGAGAGCTACCCCTTAAAGAGAGTCTGATAGTAACTCGAGATAAATTAGTTAGAGTATGATTTTTAATACTAGTCGGTATAGGGAACCCAAAAAAAAAAGCTTCTATGTCTGTCCCGAGATCGTGAATCCTCACCAAAATTAGGTTCTTATATTTAACCACTGCTTGTGGGCCAAAAATAAAATATCATTACCTTTTGACATGAGATCCAAATCTACTAAGATCTTTGGATTTCGCCATCTCACCCACAGAATATATATACGTATATAGGCTCTATAGGGTTCAAGCTAAAAGGGACAAACCCAACAGACCCTTAAAATTTTAGACCTCTAAGAGGTTCATTGTACCGCTGCCAAACCAAAGAATTTTATAATACTTATAAGACTTTGTAAAGACCCCAAAAGATCATGATTGATATCTCTATAACACATGCTTGAGGGTTGTATGGACAAAATCTTCGTGGATACATAAAAAATGAGAAGAAAAAAATGGAACGATAGAGACGTATACGCAAGGAGAAACTATATTGCATGTGATGAGTTTGCATCTACTCATCATAAAATTAGCTCAAAAGAACTATTATTGAGAGAGAGACAAACAAATAATTAGCCTAATAGAAACAACGTTAAATGTTTTAATTAAGATTTGGATTTAAATTTTGAAAGAAAAAAAAAACGACTTTGAAAAAACTTTCTTTAAAAAAGACATGACAACAGTTCATATTAAATTAATTGAAATATAATTCAAGATATCGATTGATCTAATATAAAAAAGAGAGAGATTCAATTGCAAAAGCGAGTTATAGAGTAAAACAAAGGCATCTTTTTGTTACATTGCGGAGTGATTCATAATAGTAAGCAATAATACAATGTGCATAGGAGGCGGAGAGAAAAAAAAAAAAGCAATAGGATGCATTGGAATTTTGTATGAATGCATTGAACGAGGGAAATGGGGTCATGTGAGAACCAAAACAAAGTGGCCTTGTGGACAAATGTCCTTGGTTTAAGTATTGGGGTCTTCACCAAAATGCCCCTAACATCTTTTATATTATTTTTAGACTACTTTGGACAATATTAATTAATCCGGCAAATATTTCTTATTTAATACACTCTAAATTCAAACTTAAATAAAAATTTAAAGAATATATATTTACGTAAAAACCGATCATATTATAATACAGATTTCAAACTGGTTATTTAAAATCAAATCATAAACTAACAATGAAGTCCTTCGAAAACTTAAAATAACTCTGCTATCGTTATAATGTGTTTATGATGACATCATTGAAGAAGCAAGGACCACCTCCATTATAAATTCACCCATCTATGTTAATGACACCAAATCAAATCCAAAAGGGGCAAATCAAAGGCACCAAACCTATTATATGTTTCATGATAAACAAATCTTATGTTATTTAAAAAAATGTTTTGTAAGAGGTTGGTTTGGCTTGAGTGGGGTACTTCCTATGTTTTGTTAAAGTCTAATCTTAATGTGGATTCCATCTTTCTCTTCCCAAACTATATATTATAATTATAAAACCCATTATTGACTTGCAGCTTTCATGATTGTCTTTTGAGCTTTGTGTGGGCTAATCATTCCTTGAAAGATAGAAACGACTTATATTCCAAAATTTCAATTGAAGTGACTAAAACAATTCCTTTTTGGTGGACGTGAAAAAACAAAGTTCTTTCTTTGAAGATTAAAACGCGGTGCAAACGCGCGCGAATGCTTATGATATGATGTGAACTTCTCCTGCCATGATATTGACACATTCCGTTTTCGAGGAGACATTCTGATGATCAATTTAAAATCTAGAATTTTAATTCTTGTATAATAAAAAATATTGACACATTTCACGTCCAAGTCGACCGCTCCCCCCTCAACATTTGCACTTCAATTTCAATTTAAAGCATTAAAGGGTTTTCCCATTTTCTAATGAAAGAATTTAGATTTCAATTGTCTTATCTGTATAAATTAATTTAATAAAAATTTTCTATATCTTATCGATGTCCATCCAATTGATTAAAATATTGAATGATTTATAAAGAAAAATTAGTTCGATGGAAGAGAATTTTATTATCTAAACCTTGTTACCGTTGTTAAATAAACAGTTATTATAATAAATAGAGAAATATTATAATATATGACAGATGTTATAGAAAAAATAATACAAATTACTTTCGATTCTCTTTAAATTTTTTTGATATAACCAATAATTTATGAGTTTAGTGACAGAACAAACTATTTTAATCAAGATTTCAAATCCGAGTTTTGAAAATAAAAAATAAGAATCGAGAGAGCCAACTTCTAATTGAGCCACATAAATATACAAATGGATCAGTCAGATTTTTAAATATCGGTAATTAAATATCAAAAAAATAAATTCTTTTGATAAAACCAAAGGAAAGGAAAACATATTTCCATTGCGAAGCACTTGAGTTGACCATAGAGGAAAAACTAACCACATATTGAGCCAGTAAGGGGCCATGAAAACCAGAAGATGTGTACTTTAATTTAGAAAATTTGAGAGATGGGATGTCAATAAAGAAAGAGAAAAAATGGAAAAACATGATGATTGTGGGAGTCCTTTCAATAGGTTTATTATAATTCAAGTGGAAGTCCCATTTGAATTTTGTTTAAAAAAAAAAAAAAAAGGAAAAAGTTTTAAACAACTATTTTGCTTTCACGCCTGCACCAAAGATTAGTCATGTCATCATAGTCCCAACCCAAAGAATATATATTTCAATGCACGCACACATAATAGTACAAATAGTAGCTCCTTGTCTTAAAAAACTCTGCAATAAATTCATAATATTTTATGTGACATAATTTTATGAAAAAATATTAATAAAACTATATTATCTTAATTTTTGTCAATTTGATTATTAACTTTTTTTTTTTTTTTGAAATAAACAATCGATCTCGCGCCTAACCCACGATTAATCTCAGCATTATGGAAGGTGCTATTTATGATGTTTGACAAATTCATATGAGCAATTATGTGACAACTTGGTACTTTAAGATAATGTTGTTACATAGTTTATAGTTATCATCCACGAATTACGTTATATTTTGATACGGTCACCAAATGCTTTGGTCAAGAATAGTGAGGGCACTCGACGATGGTGGGATTCTATCTTTTATTTGTTTTTTCAATTGATTTGAGTGGCAATACATGCAAAAAGAGAAAGAGAATTAAGAACAATCACTTTCAAATGTTATCTTGTACTTTTTTTTAAAATTAATTATAACCATATGAAGAAGGTCAATGAGAGCCCTCCCCACAATATTTCTCATTGTTTATAGTAAGAATCCTTTGTTACAAGTTGAAGAATTAAATTGACTCCAATGTACCTTTGGTGGTGGTGATAATAGTGTGATGAGGTCAAACTATCATGCTGCTAATCTTTTTCCTTTTTTCTTTTCCTTTCCCTTATCGTCGAAGAATAAGTATTAGCAACGTCTTGTAGATCATCTGATCCAATAGTACTAAAAAAATTCTTTTTTGATCTTCTGTTTCCTTTTTCTAAATGATATACTTCTTTATAACCAATATATATATATATATATATATATATATTAGCACTCTTGGAAAATTTAGAACATTTAAACGTAAGATTATTATATTTACATGTAAGTAATTTTGAACGTCAATATTATACAAAAAAATTACACATTTACCCATTTGCGACATATATAGCGTACCTATTTGCGACATATATAGTGGAAGCGTAAACATTTTGAGAGCCGGGGTTTTGCTCCTAAGAAAGTGGCTCTTGATAGAATAATTGCCAAAAATTATACTAAGGTGAAGAAGGGACATAGCATCATAATATAGTAACCCTTGCTTACGAGTTTGGCTTTACGATGCCGTTTTCTATATTTAATCAAATCACAATTTCATGGCAGGCCTTCATACTTTATCACAAAAAAAAAGAAAACTATTATAGCAAAATAGAAGCCTCCCATGAAATTCTTACATAAAGATCATATGCACCATTAATGACCAATGTTATCTATCAATAAGAAAATGACTAGACAAAAAAATAGAGTTATAACCAAATAAGGAATTCTGTTTGTCTATCAACTCCTTGCTTTCTTATGCGTTATTATATTCTTACGTATAGGAAGCATGCAAAGTACTAAATTAGTGTAACACATATCAAGTTCAATAGCCAAAGAGCTTTGACTCAAGTGTCATCTTTCTTCTCTCCTATATAATAGATTCGGGTTTGACTCTCAATACGTAAAAAAAAAAAATATCAAGTTCAAATAGAAATGTGAATAAATATTTTGTACATATCCAAAATCAAAGTCAAATCACACAAAACAACGTTGATGTATCGAAGGTTGCTTAATACTTATTTAACGTTCTGTAGAAGGTTCCATGATTAGCTTCATACCCCGCTTTGATCCAATTTGAAAACTCATTGTTTAACATCTCTAAAGCATTCCGAGAGAGATCTATGACTTTTAAAATCTACATCAATATTGACAAAGAGCTCGAAAGTTTTGAGTTTTTCGATTTCTCCAAGACTGAGCATCAATTCAAATTCCCATTGAATTTTGCACATCGTTTCGAAGTTGTAGGATGTGATTCAGTACCCAATTTGATGATCACCCTCAGAGATGTAAAACGTGGCGACTAGAGGAAAATTTATTCTTGAAACACCTTCCATTCCACTTCTACAATATTTTCAACCTCTCATGAACCCTAATCCGATGATCAGAATTGAGTAATCAATCCAAATCACCTCCTATGCCTCTGTAATCATCGGTTGTCATCAAAAAATTCAAAACTCTCGGTGACCAAACGGTGAACACCCCCTAAAACTAACCTCTGAACTTTTATTTTTTTTAAAAAATGTTTTTGAACGTCAATCAAGGGCTCTTACAAATCAAAACCTTCAAATATTTCTTAAAATGGTCAGGGACCTAAGTGTAAACCTCCAAATGTTTCTGGGCAAACATATTATATTTGAAACGTATAGAGGCATGACTGCAAATTTCAAAAAAAAACAAGGACCAATATGAAAAAAAAAATCTGTTTTCTTATCTTTTAACCAAAAAATAATAATAGTAATAACAATTAAGTATAATATTCCCAAATTTGAATTTGTCTCAGATAAATTTGCAGTTTTTGGATTTTTGTTGAATTCGGCAATCAAGGCAAGCTATAAATCCTTGTTCAATTTCCTCGAGTATACAAAATTTTGGAGTATATTATTTTGAGGTATACAATGTTAAGTTTAAAGTTAGAAATTCGTATTATAGAATTTTGCTGCCGGTATATTCATCGAAATTGAATATTCTCTGTTTTTTTTCGGTACCTGAATTTTTCGGTGTCCGATATTTATCCCCGACTAATCCAGAATCGATCTGATTGTCAGGCCTTATTTGAGAGGGAGGTCTCCCAACATTGTTTTCTCCGTACCCAGTAAGAGTCGAACTCTCGATTTGGTTAAGGGACGAAAGTGCTTTTTCTCATCTACGCTAATAAGTGTCGGTCGAAATTGAATATTCTATTAGTCGCAAAAAATACACTTTTGGTAATCTTATATAGAAAACCCTAATTTTGGGGGAAAAAAAAGTATGTTATAGAAAAACATATATGTTTAATGTTTGAAATAGTTTGAGAAAACAATTTGGAAAATATCTTACAAAATTATACTAGGGAAGTTTTTTTAGAACTTGTACAAGATTTTACCATTACATCGAGAAAATTATTTTTGAAAAGTGCTTAGAAATATTTGAAAATTAATTTAACAATAATTGGAAACTATTTACAATATTTTGGAAATTTTTATGAATTAGAAAATAATTTAGAATTATTTTTAAATGACTTTTTACGAGTATTTTCAAATTACTTCAATTGTTTGACAAACTGTATCTTACCCAAAAAAAATTGTATTATTATATCTAATTGAGATAAATTATCAAAATTATTTTTAGAAAATATTTTGGGGGAAAATATTTAGAAATATTTAAAGATATTTTGAAATATCTGCAAATACCTTTGGAAATTAATTGTGAATATTTTAAAAAATGATTTGAAAATCCTTCGATACTATTTTGAACAATTTTAGACGCAACATATAATATCAGCCGAAGAAGGAAGATAGAGAAGGTTGGGAAGTGTTTACAAGAAAAAAACCCCTAAATTGTTTCGTTCATTAGCTCTTTTTTTTTTTTTTTTTTATCAAAAGGGGCAAGGAAAATTCAAAAAGAAGATAGAGATTTATTTATTTATTTATTTATTTATTCTTGGGATGATTCTCTGCTTTGCCTAGTTACAATAGTAAAATTTTGGATGATAATGCTGTAATTAAATTGCATGGAAATCGAAACGGATATAAAATGATACAAAAAAATAATATTTTGTAAGAATAAAGAAAACGGGAACGTGAAGAAATATATAAACATAAAAAAATATAAGAATTTTTATATAAATATCAATTATTTTATTGAAATAATATAATAGTTATATTTTATAATAAAAATAAAAATGATTAAATATGTAATTACTAATCATAAAAAATAATATACAAATAAAAATTATAATTAAATAAGAAAAAATATGTAAATGTAGAAATATAAAGATTTTTTTGTAAATATGAATTAATAAGGAAAACGTCAGTGTTAAGAAACTTTCGTCTATTAGAATTTATGATTATGTATTGACGTGGGATGACATTGGATTGTGATAAGTTCCTCTCCTACTGCAATATAATATATTTTTCATTATAATTTATCCAAAGATGAATACCCCCAGGCTCGGTGTAGGTGAAATATCTTTTAATACTAAACGAAGCATTTTCCTCTTACAGGCAAAGGTTTGTAGTGGAAGCAAAAAAACACCTGCAAAAGGCAAAATTCTAAATTATGTCTAGTCCATTTCACAGCATTCATTCCTAAGTTATCTTCAGATACCAGTATCCACATTTGAAACCTTTTTCATGTAAAAAGAATACCCAAATCTCTTCTTTTCCACTTTTACTTCATCTTCACCAGAATCTTGTCCATCTGCAAATGAAAAATCAACATTCGTGATTTATATATATGCTTCTTCTATCTCCAATGTGTTTTGAATATGTATATATATATATATATATATATATATATATATATAATAACAGGCAGAATGTAATTATTTTATTTTACTTTTGAACAAACTTATAATAGACGCCTTTTATCTCGCAACATCTACGAACCTGTTGCAGAACTTTGAGTTAAAACTTAATTGTTTTGGATCTTGAACTCCTAACTATGGTTGAAGAAAGACCAAAATCATAGTGAATGCTTGCTTTTTTGCTGATTGTCTGACGTTTATGAGAAAACCCTAAAGTGAGTTAGTAATAATTTTGGTGGGTTTGGTTCCGATTCCGAATTTAGGATTTTAAGTTATATAATTTAGAACTTTAAATTGTATATCATCGCTATTTTTCTTCTTAATCCAAGATTAAATTTTAATTTGAATCACAAAAATCCAAGACCAGTGCAAGATCAGGTTGCATCTTATGTATGTGACATTATTATAAATTTTATTTTAACTTTTTTTTTGTCCCCCCGTTCATGATTGAAATAATAACATATTCATTGTCACATTATCATGCCAATATAAATCTAGATGTCCCAAAAAGATAAATATTAGCAAACGTCTCGGATTTGAATTTTGTGTATTGAGAAAACAGGTATCGGAAGAGTTTTATCTCTTAAGTATCTAATCTGACTCGAATCAAATTTAGTCTACTCCCACGTGATTATCGAATACTGGTGATTTATCCTAGAATAATAAATCTACATGTCTATTTTGTATCTTATATCTCCACTTTGAGTTATTTGAACCAAAAAGTTTTCTTGATTTCTTAACTTGTTTAGAGGCTTCATTTTGTCACATATGTCTTAGCTAGAACCGAATTTTTTATTGGAGAAAACAGACTATATTCATCAAACAAATGGCAACAAATGAACACTTATTAGTAATATAAACCTCAAAACATGACGCTGTTCATTAAAATTTAGATTCCCACAATGCAATGTCTTCTTCGCCACATATATAATGCATTAAAAATGAGTAGAAACCTCTTTCAGCCCACTGCTTTCATTTGAAACAACTTGCCCACCCAGAGTGTAGGGTAATGTGGGTGCCCTTAAAAATGGAGTTAGGACACAACTTAATTAAATCCCACAAAAGCCAAAGCTAGTATGCTTTAAAATAAGAATAGGGTTTCACAGAGGTGATTAATGTTTTGAAGAAAACCACAACTTCCAACTTGGTAGTTGCCTAATTTTGTTTCATTTCATGTAATACTTTCCAAAAGGACATTGATAGCGTGACATGGGATGTCACGGATTTTTAATGATCTTTTGTTAGGGTATTGTCAAATTTTGTAAAACAATCACTCATTTTAAAAGAAATTAAAACTTGTAGGGAGAAATATTATTAATCATTTTGTATGTTAACATTTGTTCTCATACATTAAGTAATTTGTCTAACCGAACAAAACTCAAATTCAGAGTATTAAAGAGATACTTGAATATGGCTCTGATACCATATTAAAAAATAGGAAACAGATATCTTCTAATATAGAGTTTTTTTATTTCAATACCATTTTATTTTTTTGTATAAAACAGTTATACACTTTAAAGGGAGACAGGATTGAAATGAAATTATTAATCATTTTATAATTCGACAGTATGTTCTACTCAGCAAGGGAAGTGTTATGGAAGCTTACGACCTTGTTTTAACCTACAATGGAAGAATTATGTGAGAGGCTGGACTAAGTGGTAGTTTCATGGAAATTTGTAGAATTAGGAAGGACCTTGTGGTGTATCCTTGACACGGCATTGTAAAATAATTAAGTTTGATGTATATATTGTGGTTGATATGTTTGTATTTTACATATAATTTCTTATAATTTAGGATCAATAAACTAAAGGTAACTACAAAGGAAGTTTCTCATGTAAATTCGCTTTTAGGAAAAAAGTCATGGTATACTTCTGGTATCTGATGGTCTAGGGTATACTCTCACCAACGAATTACTTTAATCGAGTATTGATGTTAGAAATCATTTGATACGTCCTATTTTATAAAAATTTCGAATAAAGAAAAAGAAAAAATTGAAACCTATTGATTCTCTGCTCGGGGTAGCTTGAGCATTAATTTATTATTAAGTAGGCTTTTACATAAAGAGGAAATGCCGACCCTTATTGGCAAGGATAAAATTCTTTCATTTTTTAGCACCTTAGTCCCTTAACCAGATCGAGAGTTTAACTCTCTCTGAACACGAAAAAATAATGTTAAGAGATTTACCCCGGTCGGCCCTATAACAGTTGATCCAGATTAGTCGGGACGAAACTCAAGACACTGTATGGTGGCCAAGCCAAGGTATCAAAAAAAAAAAAAATTCTTTCATTCTTTGGGAACATTGACATGTCATAATGAGAGAGGGACCTCATAGAAAAATAGAAAAAGGAACCTTCTGTTCTTAAGTGACTCTCTCTCCCTCACCGCCCATATATAAATACCCCACTCCACCTCTCACTCTTCCCCACATTGTGAACTTCCTAAAGTGTTAAGAGATACCCCCTGCAAAATTGAAGTAGCTTCTTCATTTCAATTCATGTGTAGGGATACCATTCATCAGTCCTAATCATCTTTTTTCACAACCATACAAGTTCTCCACATCAATATCACATTTTGTTCTGATCAGAATCAAACTGCCCCACGCGGAGCCGTTATTTTCCTTTTCCTCCCCCACAAGTGTACAATAGAATAATTTCTTTTCACTTTTCCTCATACACACACACTCTCCCTATTATAAATACCATTCAAAGAAATTTGTTCACACCCCATTCTCCATAACCGGTTCCTTGCTCCCCCTCTTGCAGCCTCTCTATCTCTCTCTCTCACTCTCTCTCTTTCTCAGCTTTCTCAACTTTTTATTTCCTCAACAAAGTCGCCGCATATCTGAAGAGGAACATAAGAAAGGTACAACACTGTGGCCCAAATTATTACACTTTTGAAAATTTTGTAGGTTTATATCCTCATATGCATGTTTTGGTTAAATCCCACTAGCTTCATAACCCCACTAACATTGCCTAAATAAATTCTCTCTCTCTCTCTTTCTCTCTCTCTTAACAGGCAGAAGTTCAAGAAAAATATGATTGTCTCAATGAGTGTGTGCCAGCAACAAGCAGCACAACTACCGCTAGTGAATTTCACTGGTGGTCTCACTATGGACTCCTTCAATCCAAGGCACCACAAGGAGAAAGTTGTTGTTGTCATGGGCGCAACCGGCACAGGCAAGTCGCGCCTTGCCATTGACCTGGCTAGGCAATTTGGTGGTGAGGTAGTGAATTCGGACAAAATACAAGTCTATGAAGGCCTTGACATTGCAACCAACAAGGTTGCGGAGGAGGAGTGTCGTGGTGTCCCTCATCACCTTCTTGGGTTTGTAGATCCTAATGTCAACTACACTTCCTCGGACTTTAAACTCCATGCCTCACTCACCATGGACTCCATCATTTCCCGTGACCACCTTCCCATCATCGCGGGTGGATCCAATTCCTTCATTGAAGCATTGGTTGATCATGAAATGAAGTTTAGTAGAAGATATGAGTTTTGTTTTTTGTGTGTTGATGTGATGTTACCCGTTCTTTGGTCTTTCATTCAAGCAAGAGTTGATAAAATGGTTAAGATGGGGCTTGTTGATGAGGTTAGGGAGTTCTTCAATCCGTTGGGTGATTATTCAATAGGTTTGAGAAGAGCTATTGGTGTTCCTGAAATGGACTGTTTTTTGCGAGCAGAGCTTGAGTTGGTGAACGAAGAAACTCTGGTCATATATCTAGAAGAAGCGATCAACAAAATCAAGAGCAACACATTCAAGTTGGCATGTAAGCAAATACAAAAGATCGACCGACTTAAACGATTATGGAGAGGGAAAAACTATGTACATAAACTAGATGCTACGCAAGTGTTCTTGAGAAGTGGAAAAGAAGCGCACAAAGCATGGGACGAGCTTGTGGTAGGCCCTAGCAATTCAATCGTTGAACAATTTCTCCATGGAGGAGAACCTGCCCCTGCTTTTTCTTCGGCATCTTCGACGTTGTCCTCTGTAATAAATTCACAAACAATCGCTCTCACTCGCTAACATAACTAATTTTCATAACCTCAACCTTTCTGACAAGTGGAAAGGAATTTCACCTTCACGGGGTGGATTTAGTTTGGGGTAGATTAGCCAGATTTAAAGAGAATTTGGTTAAGTTAATAAGAAAATGATGAAAAAAATCAACGGATGTGATCGGAGAAAGTAGCAATCAAAGTTGTCAAAATGGAGGAGCTGGATCGGCGGCTGTGCGGTCGTGATCCTTTTAGAAGTTCGTGTAGGGCCGCTGTGATTCCCACAAGTGTGTGACCTTTTATCCGTACAACGGAAAGGTATGGGTCCCTGGGGGACTTGGTGGGTCCAGGTCCATTTTGTCCAACAATAAGAAGGTGGGCTCCACTTCGGACTCTAGCCAATCATTTTTCATTGGACGGTGATTATTTTTTCTTTTTTCTTTTGGGTTTATGGGGGGTGGTCGCATCTTGTTGCATAAATAAGTATATATGGATATATATAGAACTTGAGTGTAAAACTCTTTTTATTTTAAAGGGACATTAGAGTTGTCCTTGGCTATTTGTTTCTCCTTGTTTGTATCTTTTGGCAAATGCCCTTTTGCTTTCCTTCACTTAATTCACTTATATCTTTTAGCTTCAAAATTTATATAAATTTGAAGTAAAATTAAAATAGAACTTAAATTCGAATTATCGCAGTTGTATAATGAAAGTATTTTTAAGTGAATTGAGATAAATATCAAAAAGTTTATTTTAAATCTGTTATTATGTTAATAAAGTTCGCACGTCTCTCTTATATCCAAAACTATGAAGGCACTTCTGTTTGGATGCATTCACAACGTTGCCGAAAGATTAAGATTTCAAGGATTCCTATATGCAGATGGCTCCTCATTGTATGCCAATGATGTGTTTTTGATGATTTTGAGCATGCTGAATTGACCTCAGGCTTATCAACTCTTTTCTTTTAAATTTTCTACTTTGATGTTTTCAAAGTTTAGAAACAGTAGAAACAGCTAAGTAATTTTCTATGGGATATCAGGCCGCATTATGTACACTTTAAGGTACACGAAATTTTTGGAATTTTAATGGAAGGTGACAATGTGAATAAATAAATGTTGTATTGGGTAGGGGGGGTTGCGAAAAGGCCCCACACAAAAAGGGCAATTTTTCTTGATGCCATATGATTCGATATATTATATATATATATATATATATATATATATATATATAAAATAAAAAATATATGATGACTTTATACCCACTCAGACCACCCCATACTCAAAAAGACTAGGAACCACCCCCTCCTTTATTTGCAAGTTTTAGTTATGGGAAGAAATTCACAGTGGGTCGCCAATCAGTAGCACTATTTTATTATTGTTTTTTTATTATAAAGAGATTTGAATCTTGAATCACAGAATTGATGAGATGGGTTGTAATCATTAAGTCGTCTCTTTGAGGACAAATCAAGTGGCACTATCCCTTTCTAACCTAGAGATTTTGTGTATGAACTTTTTTTATGTATAAAAAAAGAGAATTCACAATGGGTCAAAATCACCTTTGATCTGCCTTTGCATCCCCCCAAATTGTTAAAAGAAAAAAAAAAGGAAGATAATGATTTCTAAGCTTTCAAGGGTGTCTTTCTCCATCTTAAGTTCTACAATTTTGGTGATGCCACATGATTCCTTTCGACGGGGATAAGAGGAATCTTTATAAATTCATATTCTCTTGTCTGCTGCCTGCATGCCCACGAACACATTATCTAGAATTCCATGGATGCATTTTATATGGATGTTATAGGTTTGAGGTACTTACACTAGGCCATAGTGGGGGAGTTTGAACCAAAAAATTTTAAACTATTTATAGAATTCTTTTACTCTATCAGATAACCTTTTAAAATAAAATTCAAGTAATTTTAATATATTGACAAAAAATTATCACTACTTTATATTTCGTCTGTTCAGAATTTCAGCCAAATATTTGTAGAGATCAGATATCCGTGAAAGAGAAAAGTAAGTCCTATAGCGATTAACTTTACCTCCTCAAATTAAATCTTAAAATATTCTGTCTTACCAATTAACATTTAAGATAAAAATCAAATTGTTTAATATAAACTAACCTTGTTAGATAATTTTTTTGAAGATAACTAGATTTTTTTTTTTTTTTTTTTTTGCTGGCTGGCTAGGATCCTCTTCTTTTTGCTGTCCTGGTTGTGTTTCTCCTATTACATGTGAGATATTTTTAATCTCACATGACATCAAAAAATCCCTACCAATATATATACACTATATATATATATAAAACCATAGTTTTCCCAAATATATTTCACGATTTAAGATATGACATCAAAATTTTGTTTTAGCTAACGCTTTAAGTAAAAAATGTTGCCAAAATGTGTTATTAGCGACATTTTTGTAGAAAACGTCGCCACAAATTAAAGGGTGTAAAAATTGAGGGACGACACATAAATAAATAAATATTTATGACTTATGAGCAACCACATAAACAAAATCTAGAAAATATAATATTGGAGCTGAAGTCTATATTTCTTTTTTAACGAGTCTATGATGAACTTTAAATCTGCCACATAAATTGTTGTGAATATTTGTACAAATATGTAAGGTATAATATATATATATATATATTAACATTGAGCATTTGACAATAAGAACAATTTAACAAATCCGCAATAAAAGCACTTTGTTTCCCATGCTAATTCTTTTTCTTCTTCTCAATCTTTACGTAGTTTTTTCTTTTTCTTTTTCTTTTTAGCGACAAAGAGATGAATAAATCTTAAATTTACAACTTTTTTTTTAATAAATAGGAGTTTTGAGTTTTTTTTTTGTTATACAAGAATTTAAATTCTAAATCTCAGGATTGAGAGAGAAAGATTATGATCACTAAATTATCCCCTTGGAAACTAAGAGTTTTGAGTTATTTGAGTGATCGTAAGGAAAACATTTTAGTCCTATTTTCAAGACATGTCTAATGAGAAGACTATAGTTTAAAGGTTTAAATTAATTAATCAAAGTATATAACATTGATTTTATTTGTCCATCTCAAAACAAAATAAATAAATAAAGTGAATACAAAAACTTCGAACATCATTATCAAAAGGACCATCCACCATCTTGAATCAAAGACAAAAAAATATCACCATCCGTGCTACCTAGATTTAATAATTATTCAAGAATCGGTATTTTTGCGGCCATAAACAATTTATCGATAAAATATTTAAGTAATGAAAAAATTGGTAAAAAAAATTATAACATAAGAAATACCTTTAAGAGTATAAAAAAATTTCTCCATTATACCTATTTACAACCTGGTTTTTTTAATGAATATCGATACAAAAAACATGAAAATAAAATAAAATTAGGTTAAATTATGTTAACGTGTGATAGAGTCGTAGAAACCCAAAACTTTGGAAAATTGGACAAAACTATTTATGAATGATTTTGAATCCTAGGTACAATACAAAGGAAGGAAAAACACATGACATATGAATATGTTTTCATTGAAGGTCATCAATCAATCATACATCCAAGACAGCAAATGAAGGAATCTAAATAAATCATTACAAATATAAGTGATGGAAATATTTAGTACTGATAGTAAAGATTTTATCATTAAAAAATATTATCGATGAAAATTTATCGTTAAAAATCATACTGTTAAATATTACTGACGAAAAACTATCCGTTATTAAATATCAGTAACGAATTAATGACAAAAATTTTCTATTATTAATTAATCCATCGTTGATCAGTAACGGATTAACGATGAAAATTTTTTATCGCTAAAAAATCTATCGTTAATTCGTTGCTGATAATTCACTATCGGTGACGAATATTTTCTATTGCTGATAACTCGCTATCGGCGACGTATATTTTCCATTGCTGATTCTTGGCACCTGAGGAAGTGTGCAGGCACCTACGCACCAGCGCCTCCTCACACTCCTACGCACCAGCCCGTTCTCCCGCCCGCGCCTTGCATTTTTTTTTTTGTGAAAAATGTCTTCACCCGGAATCAAAGCGTGGCATAGTGGATTATGAGTTGTTCAACCACTATACCACAATCCTTTATGTAGTATCTTTTATTTATTTATTTATTATCTAACTCTAACTTTTTTTTTTAATATTTATCTCATTTTCACTTTTTTTTATTAATTTTTCTTACTCTCACATTTTCTTTACCTTGAGGTCATTTTTTTTATTAAATTTTTCTAACTGTTTAAATTCGACATTGATTAAATTTACACTAAATAAATAAATAAAATATTTCTTTGATTAATTAAGATAGAATAACAAATTATTTTTTTGATTTACCCATTAAATTGAATAATAAAAATTAAATAAATAAATGAAAAAAGAAAAAGAAATATAAAATAATAAAAGAGAAGAAAAAAATTAAAAAAAATAGAAAAATAGAAAAAAAAAACTATTAGTAATCCGTCGCTGATAGTTGTACATATTTTGTTTTTGTTTTTTTCCCTTTACTACTACACCAATGGATTAGCGACAGATATTTTTCGTCGTTAAAAATTCTATTGCTGACAGGTTTACAATTTTTTTTTTTTACTCTAAATCACTACAGCGATATATTAGCAACGGAAATATTTCGGTAATTAATTTCCGTCGTTAATCCGTCACAACTCCGTCTCTATTAACGACGGATTTTTTCTATCGGTAATTTTTCATCGTTGATATTATGTTTTATTGTAGTGAATGGTTTTATTTTCAAGTACTCCCAATGGAAACTTCATGGAAATTTTCTATCTGGGGTGAAGCATTTTCAATTAAAATTTGTCCATACACTTTCTTGTCCAAATCTAGCTACCTATCCAATGACAAATTAGTGTTCATGGTCTAAGCAAATCCTAATAAGAATCGTATCCGATGACTAAATTTGTCTATATATTTTCTTGTCCAATTCTAGCTACGTATCCAATGACAAATTAGTGTTCATGGTCTAACCAAGTCCTAATAAGGATAGGATGGTGACCAGAACACTAGATGTTGAAGTTGAAAGGATAAAAACCACAAACACCAAAATCCCATGAGTGTAACGATAAGACGCTACAGTCTTTTAATCACGGGTCTTGGATTCAAGTCATAGAAATAGAGAAATGAGATTTGAAAAAGTCAACCCCTAATATGAGTCCCATAATAATTAAACCAGATTAGTCAAATGAAACTCAAATACTCGATGAAAACTAAAAAATAAAAAATAAAAACCACAAACAAAAGAATGCCTTACAAATTACAATTGAAGGGTCAACTTTGTTTTTCCCATCACCAGGACAAAATTGACCCAAAATTCTCTGGGGGAGAAATGGTGGTCAAAAGAAAGGTGGATAGCAAACTCCCCATACAAACAATAAATATCACATCCTCCTGGCTTGGCCATGCCAAATGTATGTGTTTGATCAAAATTTGACATAGAAACAGCCATGCCAATCGTTTGGATATCAAGGATGGCTTATCCAGTTTCAAAAACTCACGTCTTCATTTAATTATTAATTTTTTCAAAAAAAGAAAAAAAAATTAACTATTTTCATAAGAACATGCTTGATAGGAGAGAAAAATGGATAAAATATTATTCTTTAAATTTTCACCCCTTTTAAATATGATTGAAAAATAATTTTTTTCCCTTTAAATTTTAAGTCGGGTGATATTTATCCAAAAATGAAGGGTAGATATTACACCAAACGAGGGTATAATGTGAGGAAAGCTCAAAAGAAATAAATAGTATAAAAAATGAAAAATCTATTTTCTCTTTTTCTTATTTTCTCTCTCCTCTCTCTTTCACCTTTTTTAAGAAAAAGGAAAAATAATAAAAATTACTATGAGAGAATTTCTCAATAATGAAAATTTTTTCATAATCTAACCACATAGGGAAAAGTATAATTATTATGAGAGTAATTTTTATAAATTAAATTTCATTTTTAAATTATTATTTTCTTATCTCACATAATTATTGAAATTATTTTTTACTTGATCGATCGGTATCTGAAACTATACTAATTATTGAAATTATTTTATCATACCAATACAGCAAGGTATGCATGGGACATGCGGGACATCCCTCGTAATCGTTTATGACCTATTCACCAATATAGACAATGTAGTCCAAATCCAAAATGCCAAGGTATACCATAAACTAATTTTCGAGCTAATTTGTCTTATTAGTTTACTTTTCTGATGGAAACTTCTAATGTTAACATTTCCCATCTTCCAAATGTTTTCCATTTTTAAAACAATTCAACACACCTTAAATTAATTAATATTTACATAAAAATATTTATATTTTTTATATTTACATAATTTTAATATTTAATAATTTGTTTACTTATTTAATTAAAATTTTTATTTTGTATGTTATTTTTATGATCAGTACTTACATATTTGATTATTTTAAATTTTTATTATAAAATATGATTATTTTATTATTTCTACAAAATAATTAATATTTACATAAAAAATTTTTATATTTTTATATTCACATATTTTTTCACATTTTCATTTTCTTTATTTTCACAAAATATTTTTTTGTATTATTTCATATCCGTTTCCATTTACGTGTAATCTACATTTAGTTTAAAGAGTCTCTTGATATAACCTAATTTTCCAAATATACCCTTGGGTGCGAGGATAAAATAATGGTGTCCATTGCCCATAGACATGATGCAATTATGTCAATTAAATAATTATATGTAATTAGTGAAATTGCATAACTTTTTATGTCGAAAAGTGAAAATTAGTGAAATTTTTAAACAATTTTTGCTCGAGAAAAATATAAATAATTTTTTATAAATAATAATTATCGTAAGTAACTGTGATTTTTTTATTTTTTTATTTTTGTCTACCAGTAGACAGTGATGTGTAGAAAAAGATGGTCAAAAATGGAATCCTCGAATCGTTACATGGCATGCTTATGGTTGATGTAGTAGGCAAGTTATAAGGACCACAGGCTCTTTAACAATGGAAAAAAAATTATATAAAAAAAAACCTTTGCCTGATTTAATTTGATAGGGCCATTCTGTAGCATTCTAAATCTAAAACACTTAAATAAATAATTCAAAAGATATTCAATACTATACGAAATAAATCTCAAAAATAATATATTCGACGACTAAAATCATTTATTTCTCCCCTCGTTAGGAAGAGAACACTGCTAAAAAATGAACTTTCAGCGACGAAAAATTATTGACGAAATTTTTTTCGTCAATAATAACGACAGAATTGCGACGGATTACCGATAAATTTTTTATAATTTTTAATTCTTTTTAATTTTTTAATTTTAAGTTTTTTTAATTTTTTGTAAATTTATCAGTGACGGATTACTGAAAAATTACCAATGAAAATTTTACCGATGGATTAGTAACGGAAAAATTAGTGACGAATTATCAACAAAAAATTAGTGACTAATTACCGACAGATTTTTTTTTTTAATTTTTTAAATTTTATTTAATATAATTATTTTTTTATTTTATTTTGTAAAGGGATAATATTATTTTATTTTTAAATTATTTTATTATTTTATTTTAAGCTAAAATAAAATTATTTTTTATTTTAAAATAAATTATAATTTTATTATTATTAAAAAAATATAAGATCAAGATCATAAGTAAAAAAAAAAGTAATATGATTAAATCTGTAACTTGGCTTGGTTGTTATGCTGCTCGTATAATTTCACTTGTGCCCGATTCGAAGGTGATTGGAGGTATTTTTTACAAATTAAAGGACGTAGGTCGGCGGGTTGGCGGGTCTGGCCGTGAGCTGCCAAAAGCAGTTTGTAATTTTTTTTAGAACTCTAAAATCAGCAATGGATTAGGTCCGTCATTGATTTTTATTTTTATTATTTTATTTTATTTGTATTTTTTTTTCAGTATATATTTTTTCCGTCGTTAATATATCGCTGATATTTAACAGGATCAGTATTAGTAACGGAAAAAATTTATCGCTGATACCCTTCAACGACGAAAAAGGGACTTTCAGCGACGGATTTTTCCGTCACTAAAAGTCCATTTTCTAGTGATGGAAGATAAATAAGATTTGAATTCATAACTTTTATCACTTTCAAGAATATTAAATTATTCATGTACTAATTTTAATAAAAAATTTTATGTAGATTGGACAAGGGTTGTAATCCTTTTATTCATAATATTTTTTAAAAATAAAAAGTGATTTTAAATTTACTAATATGGTTTAAAAAATTGAAAAATAGTTTTTCAACATATCTTTATTGTCATGTCATTCGAATTAGTTGGCTAGGGTTAAATACTTCTCTTTTATTTTATATTTAAAATTGTGAAATTTAAGATTAAATAGCTTTGGTGGCGGAACCTCGATTTGTTTTTTATTTTATTTGTAGTATTTTGTATTGAATTAAGAAATTTTTGTAAAAATAAATATATAATTTTTATCAATTAAAGTTAAATTTATATAAAAATGACTACAATTATCATTAAAACAATAAATTTTTTATTGAAAATCTTTGATATTCTTAATTGAGTTTATTTTAATTTTTTTTTTTGTTGGTAATATTTCTTATTTTCTCTGGTTACAAAATGTTTTCTCCTTCGATAGCATTTTGAGTAGTATATGGGATGAAAAAGACGGTATAACATAGAAAATATTATATTTGATTGTCAGAGAGACAGAGATAAAATTAAAAATTATTTTCTATCTTCGGAATAATTTTTTTTAATAATCAATCGATATTTAAAATTATATTTTAATTAATCTGATTTAATTATTGTTAAACTTAATTTAGAAGAGATCTTTTAATATAGTTTTTATATTCTCAAGTTTTAAATTTAAAATTTGACTAAGAAATTTTACAAATTTCGCTCATTAGGCCGGTTGTGAGCAATTACGTACTAAATTTTTGTACTTTCTTTTTGAGCGAAGATAAGGATGGAGTGGACTATAAATTTTATATATAT
Organism: Dillenia suffruticosa; assembly: GCA_033439265.1. NCBI lineage: Eukaryota > Viridiplantae > Streptophyta > Magnoliopsida > Dilleniales > Dilleniaceae > Dillenia > Dillenia suffruticosa. Next base: position 19,443,740 of record JAVTVX010000001.1, read on the forward strand.
ATATATATATATATATATATATATATTTTTTTTTTTTTGGTACTGTGATATTTTCTTTTTCACCTCTGCATTTATACATTTTCTCCTTCCTGCCCCCACTAGTCTATCTTTTCCGTTCCGTTTCCTAAACCACATTTATCTAAAATAATAATAATAATAAAAATAAAAAATTAAATAAATAAAAAATAAAAAAGCTGCTACTGCTTCATCATCTATGGTATGTACAAAAAAAAAACAAAAAAAAAAACAAAAAGAAATGTACCAAAAAAAAAAATCTATGGTCGAGATGAGACAACCTGATTCTGGGCCATGCAGCCCATGTGGCCTGACAGTTATTTTGGGCCAGGCTGGGCTTGATCCAGAACATGGCCCAGTCTGACTTAGTACGTGCCCAATGCAGCCCAGTTTCACGTTTTGCGGTTCCGAAAATGGCAGAATTCGAATTAGAAAAAACACTAGCATTCCCGATTGGAGACATTCGATCACAATCTACAATTCCTAAAATGTCTTTAATCTCACCATTCCCACCCTCAAATTTCAATCTCTTGCATTCAATTCCAGAAAAAGAAGTCTTTGATTCCTGAAAACTTAGGTGTAAGAAGCGTCAAATCCTCGATCTCTGCCTCAAATCATAAAAATTAGCGAATTGATCACAAGTTCCGGCGCTATGCGACTTCGGATTCTTCAACTGATCAAAATTCATTTCCTTCAACAACGATTTTTGTTAAAAGTAAAAACCTTTTTCTTTTTGAAGCACATGTTATACTAAGCTCAAGTTTGACTCTTTAATGAATAATCTTCAGATATCTTGGACTTTGGTCGAATTTGGGCCACTTAGGACTAAGTTTTTGAGTCCATACATCGGTTAAAATCTGTCTACTTGTCTTGCCCGCAACACCTAGTTTATGAGTTATTATGGTAAGTGAAAGGATAAACAGAGTTAATTCCGGCATCAGCATATTTAACTTTTGTAGTAGTTTATCTATTTATTTATTTTTTATCTTTTTTTGGTGTCATATAACGCTTTCCCACCATTTGATACCCGGAACTATTCGACTAATCTGAACCGAGTCGCGGTTATGCCCCTTTTCGGGGAAGAAGCTCTAACAACATAATTTTTTCCATTTCTAAGATTTAAAACCGAATTTTGATTAAGAGATCTGATACTTTTCTTATTAGACTGACTGTATGTTAGTTTTTTTTATAGTTTATCGGTTATAATGCTAGAGTGAAAGGACAAACACACCAACATCGGCATACTTAACTTTTGTTTCTTAATTTGAAAAGTATCTTGATTTTGATCCTTTTTTTTTTTGTGGGAATCGGTCTATTTTAGTTTTTGACTGATTTAGTGTACCTAGCATTACAAGCTGTTTGCGATACCCTCTAAGGGTGTTGGTTCGTTCTACTGCTTGGATTTGAGTCAGCTAATAATTTTTTGTATAAAATGTTGTTGTGGTTTTGAGGAAAAAGAAAAAAGACATTGTTTTTGGGGGGGCGGGGGTGTTGTAGTTTGCTTATTTGGAGACTTTAAAGTAATACTGGACTTCCACAATCAATATCTGAAGGAAACATTAGGAAGGCATTTGCACATATTGGGGAAGTCAGCAGAGGTAAATTCGTTCCACGCTGCTATTGATCATTGATAATTGTTTGTTGTTTGGTCCTTATCATGTGTTAACGTTTCAGCCTAAGAATGCTTTCTTAGGATAAACACATAGGTTTTAGTATGGTTACTTGATTTTTGCTCAAGTTTTATATTAGTATTGCATAACTGCAGAGGCAGCTAAATTTGTTGATGGTTGTCTCGGCATTTTATGGGTTGTCTTGAACATGTTGCTGTTAAAATTGTGACAGAAAAAAGATGGGGACAACCTGTTGGATTTGCATATGTTTGGTTTTTTAGTGATGGGTCTGCTCAATTCGCTCTGAAAGAAATGGATGGAAACGTTTATGTTGCTTTGGGTACCTATTAGTCTTTTCATGACTAATTGAATAGCTGCATGGTTTTCAGTTTGTCGATGGAAGGTTTATTTATGTTACAATTGCGAGGCCCTGGATCTTGCAAAACGAACCAGAAAACCGATCACTTTGACTCACTTTGAAATGCCAGAGTTAGAAGCATGGTGAGGAGCTTAAAGGCATTGCAAACCGGTGAATTTAAGGGGAATAAACTATGTATCACTCAAAAAATTCACCAATTTTCAGGTACTTACTTTCTGTGAAAGAATTCTATCCCCTATTTTGACAATGGAAAGGATCTCACAGATTGTTCCTATGATTAGCTGGTGTGCGAAAATGGTGAAATTGTTTAGGGGAAATATAGCAATGTCCAGTCAAGCAATGATGTGCGGTGAGTGACTATCATCTCTGTAGATTGCATAAGATTTACTCTGAGCTTGCATTTGTCATGTTTTGCGAGGTAAACAAGTTGAGAATGTATAGCTTGTACATGTTCATCTTTTGTTTTATGCTTCGGTAGCCCTGCAACTTAAGGTTAGAACGCCTTTTTCTTTTATTTTTTGCGGAACTTCTGAAACGATGTCACTTGATGCAAATTAGTTACTGATGATGTGGTTGAGCTGGGTCGAGCATGTTCATGGTCTCTATAGAATCGAGGGCAACGTCGATGGCCAGTAAATAACCTATGTACGAGAGATTGAAGCAGACCCGAGGATCTATGAAGAGCTACCATTCTTGGCACGACTGATTATTTTGTGAAGCACAATGCGTCGGATGAGGATTTGGCATGTCTTGGAGGGGTCCAAGCAATGCCAAACTCCTCTGGGATTCTTTGAACTTTGTGTGCCAAACTTTAGGAACCTTTGATGATTGAAGTACCAAGTCCAAAGCTCCGAAGTAAGGCAGCTAGTGATTAGTACAAAAAGGTGGGAGAAATATGTCTCATTTTGGCACCACCTCAAGCCTCCAAGATTGATTATCATCATGAGGTTGAAGACCAGGGTGCAATTGAAGTCTTCATTTAATCCTTAAGAGTTCATCATTCTCCTAGTTTAATGTTTTCTTTTTATAAATCACCGGTTATGCCCTGATTAAAATATTAAAAAACAAAATTTTTCTGTCTTTTTTTATTATACAAAACTCAAATCTAAAATCTTATTTAAGAATTATTAATATTCAACTAGCAGATAACATTAATTTATTTGATGATTTTTAACATATATAAAAGATATTGAATTATTAAATTAAAATCCAAATTATACAAAACACGTTCTATTTATAAATTTAATATTAAAATCGAAATTTTCAGAGTTATCACGTGAATTATATTTGATTTAATTGTATGGAACTAATTTTTTAAAAGAAATTTAGTAAAATTTCTTGACCATGAGACACTGCCATTTTCTAACGATCATACATCCATTGATTTACTATTCTTGTCTTCATCCACTTGACTACACCTGTCCCTATTTTCTTTAATTTTTTTCTTTTTAAATGTCACCAAAATCAATAGAAAATTGCAAATAAAATTTGGGTGAGGGAGATGAAAAATTAAATTACACATGCAAATTTGTTACTAAATTAATTTTTTTACACGTTAATCACCAAAGCTAATGATGCATCCTTCTTATAATGTCCTAAAGTTTAGAAAATTCTATATTCAAATGAATAAAATTAATAAATTCAAAATTATAGATTAAAGATAACGTCTTTTAATATAAAATTTTTTATTAATTTGATCCGTATATTTTATTAATTTACTAACACTATGTATCATTAAATAAATAATTAAACGGTTTATATTCAATTAACTATGGATCTCTAGTTTGCTTATATAATTAATCAATCATCCAGTGACACGTCAATTAAAAACCAAAATAAAATTATAAAAAAATTTTCTTTATTAAAAATAATTAAAAATCGATTAATAGTCCATTCTGATCCGTATTTGATTATATAAACCATATTAAATATTAACCACTTAAATCGCAAGAAATATGGATATGAGTCATTTTTGTAAAGACAGTTGAGTGGTAAAGAGTTCTTTTTTTGTTATTTTTTTAATATTTAATATTTAAAATTTTATGAATTTATGGGTATTATAAAATAAATTATATAAAATTCAGTGATAATAGAATTTTACTCTTACTTTTAATGTAAGATTTTGTTTTGTCGAATAGAATTAGGAAACACTAAATACTGTTTTAGGCAATGAAAGCCCAGTCCCATCCCATAACAACCATTGAAATCGACGGCTGGAGGATAACGTATCACAAACTGAATCTCTAAGATCCTTCCACGTGTCAATCTCATTATTCATCGCACGGTCTCTCTCGTAAAAAACAGCTGGAGCAAAACATTTTTTTTTTCAATTCTATTTTTTCCGAAAACAGAAAACAAAAGTTAGAAAGAATTGATTTAGTATAGGTTTCATAGATCGTGAAATTCCTCGAAGAAGGAGAAGAAGAAGAAGATGGTGCAGTTGTTAAATGCGCTGGCGATTGCTCGTGTGATCGCCACGAGGAATTTGGCATCGGAAAGCATCGAATTTGGATCGGTGATGTGGTTTGTGTACGCCGGAGTATCATGTTTTCTGGTTCTCTTCGCCGGAATTATGTCGGGTCTTACGTTGGGGTTGATGTCTTTGGGTCTTGTTGAACTTGAGATTCTTCAGCGTAGTGGTACTGCTAAAGAGAAGAAACAGGCCGGTGTGTATTCTCTCTCTCTCTCTCTCTCTCTCCCCCAAGAATTTTGCTTAATTGGTTGATTGGTTAAATATGATTTCTTCTTTGATTGATTGTTTGTTTTTGCAATTGAGTGCTCGCTCTCTCTCTGTCTAGAATTGTGGACTGGTTGAGCATGATTTGCTTAAATGTGAGTTTGTTGACAGTTTTCTGTTTAAGTGTGAGCATCATTTAATTTTTTTACCCTACATTGTTAGAATTTTTAGCGGCCAACTTAGAACTTTTATCAGTCAGGTTGACAAGGCAATGGAGTGTTGAGAAAAGTTATTGACTTCAAGGATTATGTGAAGTTACAAGTACTAAATTTAGTGTTGGATCAGGAATGATCCTGATTGTACAAGGTTCTTTCCTAGTACTATTGAAAATATTATTGGATGGTTTTCTCTTAACAATATAACGCTTTCTTTTCTTGTTAACATAAATCTGAACCCTAAAACCACTGATAATGAGAAAAGGTCCTTGTTTTTTAACAGAGTAAGGTTTGATTTATGGCAATAATGAAGCATCGACTATCAGCACAGGTTGGAGTAAAATCTAGTGAACATTGACAGAAGATTGTCTTTTGATCTCCAATGGAAATTAGGAAATTTGATTTATGGGTTGGGTCCAGATTTTCCGAGTATTTAAAATGCGGGGATGCAGTTAACAGATTTGAGATTTTGATTCTTCTAGAAGAAGAACAATGAATGTTGCCTTGTGTGCTATACATAATGTAATTTGGAATTAAGGGTTTGGTGGCGGGTGCATGATTCTTACTTCCATGACATCAAGATTTGAAGGTTTAAAATCCAGTTGTATTATTGTGGGGTTTGGTCTGGTAACAGAGTGTATGTTTTACCCTACATTTTGCCATTATTAAGAGAGAGGCATATGGAGGAGTTCGAATCAGCAGAATGTCTATATTGTGAAGCCCTGGTTTCCGTTGTTTGTGAAGTTTGACCTTGTCATTCTAGTAATTGGCCAAAAGACATGGAGTCCAGAGAGCAGATGAATTGGTGGTGATGTGGAGTAGCGATTTTCCTAGAGAATCTTAGAGAGAGCATAGGTAGCAATTAAGGTTATGGTAAATTTTTGTATGCATCTGTTAACAATTTAAAAGGGAACAATGTCTTTCTTCTGGGCTATTGAGAATAGGTGGAGGAATAGGTCCATGGCTTTGATTGGATCAGTTCAGGACCATGCCTTTATTTTGGGCTATTAAGGATAGGTGGGGAAAGAGGCCTGTAGTTTTAATTGCATGAGTTTGAATTGCCCTAGTAAAGTCTTTTGATGGATAAGATAAATAATAAATAGATTCAAAAGCAAAAAGGAATTTGAATCTATTTAAGATTTATCTTATTCATCAGAAAACTTTACCAGAGCAATTCAAACCTGTGGAATTAAAACTACAGACCTAGTAAAGTTAAGAGAAGTGTACAACCTAGCCTCCTCCAGTAATCATGACATGATGTCAACTTTACTAGAAAAGGGGCCTTACTAGAATTGTATTGGCTGGAGAAATATTATTTGCTAATGATGAAGATGAGGTTGCTCTCTTGGAATTTGCATAATGCAAGCATTTAAAAAAAAAGAGGTGACCGTAACTTATATTTGTTTTGGGGGAGTGAGAGCAATTTCTTTCTAAGGAAAAAAACCAACTTCTGAGCGATCATTGTACTGATTGGGAATTTTAGCTGCAAAAAACATTTTAGAAAGATATACTCCGTAAAATCCACATAAGAGTTGAATGTAGCTAAATGACTGCAGGTGGACTTATGGTTACACTGCTGTCTTGGAATGTGCAGGTTGGCATTGTATGGATTTGTCTGGTATTTCAAGGTGACTGTAGATGGATTTTTGGATTTGTTTGATTTTTGAGGACCTTGTAGGTTGGTGTTGTATACTTGGAGCAAGTGATTTAGGGTGCATTTTTAGATTCATTGTTGAGTCAAATGTACAAATTGACACTCCATTGATTTCATTGGTATTAAGGATAAATGGAGGGAGTCGGATCAACTTCCAGGAATCGTTTCAAGTAAGTAATACTTTTGAAAAGTCTTTGAGGTCCTTGCATGTGTATATCTCTCCATGTATACATATGCGCACGTGCGCACACAGATGTCTAGTCTTTGAGGTCCTTGCATGTGTATATCTCTCCATGTATACATATGCGCACGTGCGCACACAGATGTCTGAGTAACTGAGTGAATAGGAGTGGATATTTATTGATTTAATTTGGCTCCATGTTCAAAGGTTCTAAAGCCTTATCCATGTATGCATTTTTTATTTAATTTTAGGCTGTCTATTGTTAAAAGCCTCTATCTATCAGAAGCCCCGTATTCTTTTCTGGTTTCTGTTGTCCTGACATTAGTTCCACTATCATGCTTTCAGCTGCAATTCTTCCGGTTGTTCAGAAGCAACATCAACTTCTGGTGACATTGCTGTTGTGTAATGCTTGTGCCATGGAGGTCATCTCTTAGACGTTCTTTCCCTGTGCTTCTTTTTCTTTATTCAATGTATACTGGCCCATCTTTTGCTTCGGTTGCTAATTCACTGCAAAGACAATACAATATCTGCTCAAGAAGGATTTTAATTTGTACTAAATTACAACATGATTAAGATAACCAGGGTCATAAGATGGTCATCTCCTCATAAATAGTACTTAAAGCCTTTCATACCAAAACTTAAATTGGCGTCTGCAAACAGAATATTCAGAATTTATTGGTGATATGCTTCAATTTGAACACTTTGACATATGCTTGTCTAAGAGTATTATATCATGTCTTAATCTGCAGGCTCTTCCTATATATTTGGATAAGCTATTCAACCAGTATGTTGCTATTGTGCTCTCTGTAACTTTTGTTCTAGCTTTTGGAGAGGTATGGATTTATTGTTGCACATATTATGTCTAACTCAAGCACTAAATTGTGTTTGACCTCATCATTTTCTTGATTGTGATTTTCTGTCTACCATTTTTTGCAGGTTATTCCACAAGCAATTTGCTCTAGATATGGACTTGCCGTAGGCGCAAACTTTGTCTGGCTCGTCCGCATATTAATGATTATTTGTTATCCAATAGCTTATCCTATTGGAAAGGTAAATCCTGTGCACTATGACTATATTTGCAATTTAATCATGCTTATGAGTGGCTAAACTAAACCGTAACCAAGTTCTTTTGGAAGAATGAAGATTGACTCTGTAAAATTGATCCTATCATGTGATTTCAGATTCTAGACTTCGTACTGGGACATAACGAAGCACTATTTAGACGGGCTCAGCTCAAAGCTCTCGTCTCCATCCATGGCCAGGAGGTAGTGTATCTGAAAGCAAGCAGTACAATGTGCTAAAACATCAATCTCTGAATTTTCATAAGTTATTTCTATTTAAGTTTTGCCATTTCAGGCTGGGAAGGGTGGTGAGCTAACACATGATGAGACTACAATTATTAGTGGAGCTTTAGACTTAACTGAAAAGGTATGGTTTGCAATAAAAACTGGCATCTTGTTGTCTGTTTTAAGTACTCTTATACAAAGAGATCTTGGAGGCCATCAATATGAAAGGGAAACTGTGCCAGTGGCTTGTTTTCTGTGATGGGAAATTTGGTGGGAGAATTGATCAACTATTCCACTTGCTAATTTATGTCTCAACAGTTATATTGCTACAAAAGCTAAATCTTTTCGGTATCATTATGTGATCTAATGCCTTTTTCCTCTTTTGTGACTTGATTTAAGTAAAATACTTGGCATATTGTCCTTGAAAATGCTTGATGATCTGCTGAGCTTGCACAGCCAACATGACTTTTTGTTTATGTAGTTCATTTGAACTTGATAATAGGAAGCACCATCTCAGCATTTATAACATGCCAGCTAGTGTCCATTTGCGCACTATTTTTTTTTCTGATTAATAGGATCATGATTCTTCTAAGACAAGTCAACTGTGTCTTTCCTCTTTCTATACCAAGTGGCCTTCTTTTTTTTTTTCGCCCCTCCATTTTTATATTTTGAATTGGTGCTTGATCCAAGTTTTGAGTTGCAATGAGTAAAATCTAGAGATTGCCTATTTAAAAATTTCTTTCTATGTGCAAGCAGACTGCTGAGGAAGCTATGACACCAATTGAATCAACATTCTCGTTGGATGTGAACTCTAAATTGGACTGGTAAGTTTGCTTCCAAAGTACCATTTCAGTTGTTTTAGCTTTTAATATTCTTTTGACCATCTTTAATTTAGTCATCAGATGTTTTATTTGAATTGGTACTTTAGAATTCTTATAGTTGCTACCATTGGGCTTGTCTCTGGTCCTAGTAAAATACGTTGCTGGATGTTCAGCAGAACATTATCCTAGTGTTATTGGAGTTAGAAGTTGTTTTTCTATGTTGAAGACTCCTCCAGATTGTGGTTGCACATGTAGGCTGTCTTTACTAAACACATCGATTTATTCATGGAATGTACAATATTTTGTGTCATTTTGAGTAATTGTTGAGTATGCAACTGGGCCTTTTCTCTTTTTATTTTTTATTTTTTATTTTTTTCTCCTAATAAAGTCATCAACTTTAAATATTTCCTCTGTCTTATTATGCTACTTAGGGAGGCAATGGGCAAAATTCTTGCTCGTGGACATAGCCGAGTTCCTGTTTATTCCGGAAATCCTAAGAATATTATCGGGCTCCTACTGGTAGGTGGTAGAACGTTTTTCTTTGTTTTTTTTTTTTTTTTTTTTTAAATCTGAATTTGGTCCATTTGATATTGATAGCTAAATGTTGATTATATTGCTTCCTCGTATCAGGTAAAGAGTCTTCTTACTGTAAGGGCTGAAACTGAGACTCCAGTCAGTGCTGTTTCCATTCGGAGAATTCCACGGTTTGTTCAATGTTTTCATCAATAAATGCACTTGATATATGATAAATTAAAACAATAATTGATTGCAAAATTGGTTTTCAGGGTTCCAGCCGATATGCCATTGTATGACATATTAAATGAGTTCCAAAAAGGTAGTAGTCATATGGCTGCTGTAGTGAAGGCTAAGAGCAAAAAGAATCCTTTACCACCAATCATTCATGGAGAAAAGGCAGATGAAACCAAAACTGGCGATGGAGACTCACAATTAACCACTCCATTGCTTTCCAAAGACGAAAAGCCCCACACTGTGCTTGATATTGAGAAGATCTCAAAGCCTAGCCCCTTGTCTGACGTGACAGCAAATGCATTGCCACGGGTCTCAGAGGATATTGAAGATGGGGACGTCATTGGTATCATTACTTTAGAGGATGTATTTGAAGAACTTCTACAAGTAATTGACTTACTCTAACCATTAATTGTTTCCTTTTCATTGCTTGTGAACCATTTCTTGACAATCTTGTACATCAATGCAGGAGGAAATTGTAGATGAAACAGATGAATTTGTTGATGTACATAAAAGGTACAAGAACCATAATTTGGAAAGGTCTTTCTGGTCATGTTAGCCAATCCTAAAATCTGGTAGTGAAAAGAGATATTTGACATTTTCTTTAACATTTGCAGGATACGTGTTGCCGCAGCTGCTGCTGCTTCAAATGTAGCACGTGCACCTTCTATACGGAGGTTAACTGGTCTAAAAGCAGCAGTAAGTGATATTTTTATCTGCCTTCATTTTTCTTTTCTTTGCCGAGTAAAAAGGGTGAAGAGAGACTATCCGTGTTTGTTTTATTATCTCGATGTCATCATGAGGACCCCACTTGCTATAGAATGTTTGGTTTGAGCCATAGCTACTGCCATTTGAACAACCTTGTCACTGTAGCCCTGCTTATACACTCAATAGGTCGCAAACCCCTCCAAAATCCTGTGAAGTTTGAGGGTTTTTTCACAAGTGATTTCTCTTAATCAGGGAGATTTCATGCCCCCAAGGCAATGAAGTCTTTGGTGCGGCCATCTGGGCAAACCAACTTGGTGGTATATTTATCCACCATCTGATCAAACTTATTTGTTTCTTTTATTCACAACTAGGAGGAAAATAGCACAAGACAATATACTTAATTAGAATTATAGACATATGAAGGTTTGATTCCATTCCGAGGAACATAAAGAAGAATTTTCATATTACTGAATCGATCCTGTTGAATGGGTTCCATTCCACACAAAGATGTTATTTGATATGACATGTTTCCAATTTCTTTCACCTGGTACAGTGATCTTCAATGCCTACCAAACTTGTTCGAGTGACTAACTCACCTTCTTATTTATAGGGAGGCCAAGGCAAGCAAGTACCAACTCCTAAGAAGTCCGAGGGAGAGCTAAATACAAGGATACCAGGGTTTGCCGAGTCTCATGGGAACAATAGGTGAAAAGCCCGACAGTGCAAAGCAAGATGATTTGAACCTTGTTGAGGATAAAATAAGAAGCCTGCAATGCATGATTGTTTCTCAAAGGGTCATCAAGCACATGACAACAAATGCCCAGTGTATGATTATGATCATGTTCATTTTTGTTAATATAGGGCTTGGGGATTCGAAATGTAACCTTGGGACAGATATTCATTGGAGATTTAGATTTGGAGTCCCCTCAGGAGCAAAAATGAGGGAAGAAGATGTTTTGTAAGGATTTTTTTTTTTCTTTGGGAGATTGTTAATATATCCCTTCTATGAGTTTGCAACTCGTGTTGTAATATGTTTTGATGTATGAGTTTTGTGCCTGAGCCATTTTGTCTCCTGGATTAGCAGCGAATAGAACATTAACCAAAGCACTTTCTCAGACAATTCTTCCCCCTGTTTTCTTGTAAAAATTTTGTTTATCCTTGTGAAACAATTTGCTGACTTAGTGGGTTGCATATTGGAACGCAAAACAATAACAAATAATCAGCACGGATTACCAAGTGAGGTCTGTTCGTGCAACGAACTTGGTACGCTGGGACAGACTCAAGGATAAGAAAAATTTTGACACAGTGCCTTGCCCCCCCCCCCTTCTCTCTCTCTATTGACCAACTGATCGACCAAGTATTTACAGGCTCACAGTTTTGCAAGGCAATCAGTTTGTCTTGCCCCAACTGCTCAACCATCACTACCTTGCCCAAGAAGTTCATTCTTGGCAGTGTAGGAGAATCACAACACATCTCCAAATGATATAAAGACGCCCTCTTTGCTCGCGGACATACCTTAAGCACCGTCTTCTTAGTTCAGTCTTGGGACTCTTGGTCGAAGCTAGATTTTTAGCCATATCGAGACAAGTCAGTGAAACAGCTCAACTGAGAAAAATAGTCAGGTTTTATGGAGGGTGGAAAAACAGGAAACCATGCGAGGCTTTTATAGTGGAAGAGCAAGAGGGTGTTAAAAGAGGCGGAGTTGGCACTTGGAGAATATCTGAAAGATAATGTTTGGTGGAGTGACAAGTGTTGGCTATTCACTGGATTGTGGCAATTGGGTCCCAATTGTGAGTAAAGGCTGACAAGACAGATCCCTCAGTTACTGTGCCAAACCCCATCCATAAGGACCTGTTTGTATTTCTGCTCTCACAGTGGTTCCCATTGCGGTTGTGTTTTGTCTGGCCAGGTGTTGCATAGGGGAGCTGACATAAAACTCCGCAAATTAAGGAAATTGCTTGTGCGTGGACGGACAGTGTTCCTTTTCTTCATGAGCTTAGTGTACAGAAACTTGCATAAATGTATTGATAAATACACTGCCAAATGTATTGATAAACAAAACTTGCTTAGTGTAAAGATAAAGATTAAGTTATAATTTCATAAATTTATTCTTTGACAGAAAATATAAATTCTAATCAAACATTTTGTTGATACGATGTCTTAATTATTAATTTTTTAAATTATAAAATTTATATTTTGATTCAAAATTCTGATCGGTAAAATATATATGAAATGGTATATCTTTTAGATGTACAAGTTTTGTTTCCCCATGAGGAGGTGGAGAAAGCAACTTGCATGAATTTATGAGAAAAATAAAACTTCTTTCACAGTGTTGTTCGGTTGAGGAGGATGTCCTCTCAATCTTAGACAAGCTCTCAAACTCAACCTTTCCCAAAAGAGATACCTGGCAATCGCAAAGAGGTAGCATTTTGCCATGTTACTCCATGGCCTGCATGATGGCTAGTCCACAGCTTCCATGCTTTAGGCATGCGTAGACAATATGCTTGGAAAGAAAGAGGAAAAATTGGGAAAAAAGAGAAGCATATATGCAAGGAGTTGATTTCTTTTCCATTTCATTCAATGCGGTTACAGACTTATGCACGTCTCAACACAAAATCCAACTAGAAAAGGGAAAAGAGAGAGCTAGAGACAACCCAGTAAAGACGCTTTTCATTCTACGAGTCCTTGTGCCAACACATAAGCATTGTGATACACACCCTCATAATATACAACTTCCCTTTCTGTTGCCTAACCATTCTCTTCCACTTTGGAAATTTGTTACCCATATTCTGTCGTCAACTAGTTCCCGAATTGCATTTGGCCTAAACTCAGGCCACACTACCCTATATATGGAGTTCCATGTCATGTCATAGAGATTCAACAAGCCGTAGAAAGACCTAGGTTGGGGCTCCACTTGTGCCCTTGCACAATTAGATGTCACGTGCTCCCCCTCTCTTGATTCAACTCCGAAACTCTCTGGATTGGTTAAAATTGCCGGCCACCGATCAGTAGATACACAAAGCTTTATCCATCCAAGTTGTGAGTCTTTTGGGAGACCCCATTACAATCAACAAGAATCTCAGAAAAAGTACCGATATCAGAGTCATCTTCGGCGCATAGAGAATGGTATGAGCTTTAGAGGATCACAAATTGACACATACCCTACACGACCATGTCCCACTTCTATGCTAAAGGGTGGTAACAGAAGGGTCACATCTTATCCTCCAGCGTATGAATCAAGCAAAAGAAAATCTTTATGGAACAGAAGTCATTTTAGGCCTAAAGCACTGTAGACCATGAAAAGGGCCTTGGTTAATAGGGATGAAGTTAGATGGTTGAAGGAAAAATCAGCAATAAGGGGACAAGTAGAATGTCGAGTAATTGTCCAAGATGGTTCGGCAAAAAGAGAGAATGCTGGAAATCATGCCTGGTTTTTTTTAGGGGTGGGTGGGGGTGGGGGCTCTTGGTTTGCATTTTGCGAGCCTCCTAAAAGTTGCGGTGATCTGGAAGGAAAAGGTGACTCTTAATGATTGTATTAGCCTCTTAATTATTGTATTACCAACTCTTCTTGGTACAATGCGGCTTTTTTATCTTACAGCTTAGTAAAAATCAGAATATGTAAGAGTCGAAATTCAAACTTGTTGCATGTGGTTAAGCTATTCTAATTAGGCATGCGTGGAGGTATGTGGAGATTAGCCATTTGTCGAGACAGAATGTTAGATTTTACATTGCTAACTTTTTAAAATATATGTATTGTTGGTTATTTATGCCCATTATGGGCATTTGGGTAATTAAGGAATGGGGTAACTCCCATCCTTAATTACCATTAACCATAATTTGGTAACCCCCACCAATAAAGAAAATAGGTCTTTCCTTCCTTCTGAGAGAAGGCAACAATAGAGAAGGTATCTCTCTTTCCTTGTGAGTGGATAGCAGCTATGGGCAACCATGAAGGTGGCTAGGGTTTTGCACAATGCTCTAGAGAGAGAAAATAGAGTGAGAGATGGAGATTTTCGCGTAGGAAAATCTCTCAACCTCAAACGATTCACCGGACATGAGGGTTGAGGCGTTGTGACATTGTGGTGGTGATTCGACTAACCTCGTGATCACCATCCCGACTGCAAAATCGGATCAAGGAACGTGCCACTTGAAGATTTTACGAATTGAGATACTCTAAACCCGATCTATTTTATTTTCTGAAAATTATTGTATGCTTCCGCTGCATGAAAATCTTAAAAATCCAACATGTATATATAAGAAAACTCAAATTTGAAATCTTTACAAAAGAAAGAGATGATGATATCACTTGAAATATAGTTTATTAGTTTTTTCCGGGCTAACTCTGTATTAATTATAAAGGTGGAGAGTTCTAATATAAAAACATTGCTAACTCTATATTAGAACTCTTCACTTTTATAATTAATCGTGAGTATGATTTTTCTTATAGTTTAGAGAGACATGATATATAACAGATGAAGAAGAAAAGATATAGCTGTCCAGGAAAGCTAAGCACCAAGGAAACCTGACACCAACATGTTGATGACTAAGAAATGGCAATGCTTAGCATGTATATTAATCTTTTTCCTTTTCCAGACAGAACATTTTCGTGGACAGGTTTCACACTTTAGAAAATGTTGAATGAGACACTTATCCGTTCAAAGAATGTAGAAGGCCGAATTTCTTTCTTAAAGAGTTCTCATAGGCTAAGAATTCGAATTCAAATCTTAAATTAACAGGAAAAATCTGTAATATTACCAAATTCAAAAGTTTTAGTCATTTTAAAACAATTTTAGATATGCCAATAAGCTAATTCCAGACCACTTTCCATGAGATAATGCCATGCATCAAGTATTGCAAAGTATAGCCACAAATTATTTTATGCAATCCTTAGATATGACTCACTCAAGCAACATAGTTTCAGAGAATTTAGAAACTTTTTTCTTTGTTACATGGGTCGCGAAAACCATAAAATACACGTGTATATAAAGATTCGAATACTAGATTTCAGAAAAAACACTTAAATAAGAGTTTTTGACCGCTCAGTGTCCCTACAAGGGTGAAATTAAACCAAAGCTTGTTATTCAAGTAAGTACCATAATATATAATAAATTAAATATTTCACGGGCAGTGGAGATTCTTATAGTAACAAGCAGGGAAACCAATTATATAGGTTTCCCGCCCTTTGCTCTAAAAGAAAGGGGAATATATATAATGTACCGAATCTCATAAGGCAAAGCAAAAGGGAAATTCAACACTCACTCTGGGGAGTAAAATTTGAGAAGGAATCAAATATTGTGCACTTCTGAAAACGTTGAGATTTGGTAAGTTTGATTTTTTTTGTTTTTTGTTAAGCAAAACCACGGAGATGGGTTACACTAATGTCTGCTATCTCTTCTGGGGGATTGGATTCAAATTTCATGCAACCTGGTGGCACCAACGTTCTTAATCTCAAAAATGGATGTGACAACTTTTATACATTGTTATACTTATCGAGATCCAACAAATCTACGATTCTAGTTGTGGGTATTAAAATCTCTTAATTCAATATCGAATTTGAGTTTTAAAAATAAAAAACAGAAGTTATGAGAGTTTATCCTTAAATTGGATCTAATTTTTTGAACCAGGTTAATCAAATTTCCAGGCGCTGGTTTGCATGGTTTTGCTAGTTCTCACTTCCAACGTTCATCATTTCCGTAGTTGAGTAAGACTACAATTAAATTCATGTTTGATTTGGTTTATAAATTAATTAAAACTAGTAAAATTATTCATTCGAATTATAAATAAATAAAATTATTTAAAATAGGTCAAATTCAAAATTGAATTTTCTTTATTTTTTATTATTAACTTATCACCGCATCTACTTGTTGATTAAGTAAAAAAAAAAATTATATTATCTCTAATTATTTTTAAAATGTCATAACAATCTTCATTCTACACGGACAAACTCTATTTTTTTTTGGGAATTCTCTCATGTTCGTACATCATTATTAATATATATAAGGTGAAAAATATTTTTTTTTAATTTTAATTGGTCAACCAAATACCTAAAATTATTTTAAAATAATTTTTAGTAATTTTGTGAAACACTTAGACTATTTATTCTTAAATTAACTTATAATTAAAAAAATAAGTAGTCAAATCAAACATATTCTAATATTGACTGTTTAAATTAATTTGATTCTAACATAAATTTGCAATCTTCCCTCTTGTTTTGTTTCAAAATTACTTATTATATTTCATGTGCCTAAACCAAGGCAAAAGTGCGAAGAAGGCTGCTGGAATAAGTAACGGATTAACTTGCAGTGTTACTGTGAGGGTCCCATTTCAGCCCCAGTTGATACTTTTTGGATGAACCCCATCACCACTGTCCATCCAACATGACAGATCCTTCATTGAATGACCAAGACACCCACCATTTTTTTTTGCTTTAAATCGATCTTATTTTCATAAGTTTTAGTACCCTCCTTTTGTTCGTGGCTTATTGTAGTTGCAGATGACTTGGAGACAGGAATTAAATCCTTCTCCATGTGTATAAATCCTATATATTCACAACCTCGGTACAAGAATTAGGCCAAAAGAGCCCATAAAAAGAGTACACACAAAGAAAACACAGTGAACAGCCATTGCTCTATCATGTGTAAACAAAGGGACAGCTTCTTTGAACCCTTTTTAAGTCACTTGAAACTTTTGGTATGTCCCAAGCAAAAATTCTTCTCTCCATTGCCTACTATTTATACAAATCTTCAACAGAGGATCGTGATCGTCCACAGTTTCTCAAAGGGTGGCTTTGCAGCCTCCAACAATGATCTTACCTAGGTGAGTATGAGAGAGCATTCGGTCTTGCCAACTCAGAAGACTTATGGTGCATCTCCAAATAATGTAAAGACGCCCTCTTTGCTCTTGAATATACCTCGAACATCTTTGCCATACCCCAAACTTTGGAGACTCCATTGATCTCAACTTTCGTGCCATTTTCACTGCAGACCAAGATAAAGTAGGGAAGGGTTATATAGGAATATGCAGAGAGAGAGAAAGAGACTATGCTTTAAAAAAAACGAAAGCAATCAATAGACTTATATGAGAGAGAGAGACAGAGAGAGAGAGAGAGCGCGCGTGAGAGCAAGCGAGCTTTGCAAATAATGTGGCGGCGAAATATGTGATGGGTGACAAGTGTTGGACATGGATTGGGCCACCACCATGGGTCCCCAGAGCTGCAGCCTGTCTGCGCGTGCCAAACACCTTGGAAAATGACCTGTTTGTCCCTTAGCATTGGTGTTCTTGTGTCTCTCTGCGGCTGCGTTTTGTCTTAGTTCTGTGGCATACCATGGCTGGTTTATGACTAAAAATTGGCCAAAACTATATGCTGCTTGCTATTGCATTGACAAATGGAGAAGAACACTCTTAAGGGAAAAACATATGGAATTATTTTCACGTGAACTGGGTTCACCATTGTGGAACGCTGAGTTGTCTTTTTACATAAGGCATGCTCTTGGATTATCACCAGTCATGGATCATAGCAAAGACAACTCAAGGTTCTTCGTTAATCAAAATGGAATTGAATTCAAGATAAAATCTCTAAAATATCTTCATCTTGATCAAGTAAAATGCTATGCACCACGCCTTTCTCAGAAAAAGGAAAAAGGAAAATGAGAAAAAAGTGCACCCAGTGCTAAAAGAGACAACCCTGACCTGCATTTTATTAAGAAGAGGCCGCTTCTATGAATTGAATGTTAGACCTCGAGAACAAATTAACCTTTGCCATCACACAAGTAAAATCCAATCCACCATGCCTCTCAAAAAGGAAAATCTTCGTGTGCGCATTTGTACTTGCCTATTGGTGAAGAAGATGGATCATCTTCAAAAGCATATCGTTTATATCATGAATATTGTCTTCAACACAGGTAACAAGTTCAGGTTCTCAATGAATGCAGAAGTAATAACGCTAGAAAAAAAACTGGAAGCTCAAGTAATGATTAAGTCACATTGTGCATGCATCTGAGAGAGAGAGAGAGAGAGGGAGAGTGAGCAGCGTTTCAGAGATCCAGCATATTTTCCTTCTAAGTGATTCAGTCAGAAAAATATACAGCGATAGATACATCAACAGATAAGGTACAAAAGCAAAACTGAAACAGAAAAGGAACAAAGTAAAAGCCAAAAAAAAAATGCTCTAAAGGCTACATCTCCTTGTGCTTCTAAGAGTACTTATGCCAACATAGAAGCATGGAGATGCAAACCCTCATAATGTACAGCTTTCCTCTCTGTTGTCTCGCCATTCTCTTCCATTTTGCAAATTTGCCCCCCATAACTCCCATTATAGTTTCTAAGTTATGCTTGTAGTACATGGTCTTATATATTGAGTGCCTATAATTTGATAAGTCAACATAGATACAACAAGCCAGAGAGTATCCAATTTTTAGGACTCTGAGAGTCCATGGTGGGGATCAACTTGTACCCTCAGACCACGTAGTTCTCACGTGCTACTTTCTCTCTCTTAATTTCAACTTAGAAACATTTTCACAATCAAGTTGAACTTGCCCGCCACTGATCATTGCCGCCCGTGTTAAAGCACTTCCAACATGAACCTTATCTCCCTGAGTTGCCAACCCCACATCATCATCTATTTCTTGGACAATGGCCATAAAACGACCACAGGGAAAGCTAAGAGACAGGTGAGTATTTTTAACAATCAACAAAAGCCTCACAAGTACCTCTAATATCACCTCACTTGGAACATTATGGAGAAACTCTCATAGTTTTGGTGGGTCAATCCGTTGTGACACATGTGTACTCAAGTCCTTGTGTCGGTCCCACTCCACGTGTACAAACATGTCCCAATGCCCTGTTAAAGATTGACAATTGAAAGGATCATACCTTATCTTGAAAGCATAATGATAAAGGATAAGATCCTTAATAGGGATTTAAATCTATGTGGACCTACAAATTGAAGGACTAATATATACAGCTGAACCAAGCAAGGCGTGAGGTTAAAAGCAATGAGGTGCATAAAACCGGCTGCACGCAATGCATGTGGGACAGGTTAAACTCAGCCATTGCATTATTTTCCAACTTAGTTGCAGCTTTAAAGCAAACAAAATAGGAAAAGAAAGAAAAACATCAAACCTGGTGTGGGTTAAGTCTTTGCAATAATGCAAGTAGTTGATCTGCAAACAAGGATGTGACTAACTGAGAGACCACAATCACAATATTCCATTCAAAAAGGTCATGATAAAAAGGAGGGCTTGAAGACAAAGGACCACTTGGCGTTCATTACTCAATGTTCAGCGCTTTGATGTTAATCCATGGAGCTTGGTAAAGTTGCATTGATATTAGTTACACTTATCCAGAGACAGTAAACAGGAGGCAATCCGCTTCATCATAGAGGCAAAGCCAGAAATTTAAATCGGAAGGAGCAAGTATAACATGCATTTATGGTTATGATTTTTAGGAGAAAAATAACATTTGGAGTTATAATTTTTAAAATGATATATGTAATTTTTTTCTTAACAGCACCTGCCCCCCTTGCCCCAGACTGAACCAATGCAGAGAAGAGGCAGCATGCATAAAAAACTCAAGAACCAGCCACAATTACAAAGAAAAAAGATGCATGGGAAATCAATATTTATAGGCAGCAATAGGTTAAGGACTTCACCTAATGTTCAAATTATTTAGACCTTGCTCCTTATTTTCTTTTTTGATCAATCCCTTCTGATAATCTGCAGTTTCCTCAATAGGTACTTGTTATACGATTTTTGAGCAAAATGGCAAGGTTAAGATTTGAATTACTAGAATAGAAATATTTTACATTAGGACTTGAAATTAGAAGTTCAGGGTTCTTCTATTACCAACAGAATGGACAGAAGCAAGAAATCCCATATAGTCAAAAAATAAAATAAAATAAAATAAGGAAAAACTAAGGCAGCCTGGATCTGAATGACAAATCATATCCATACCCCTTTCACAAATCAAGGCCTACATTCCAAACTTTTCAGTGAACAATGCCCTGCTCATGCTTAACCTAGTGGCTAAATAATTTATACAACCATTGCTTGATCAGCAATGTAACAAAAACCGACCTTTCTTGAGCAAGTTTTACGTAAGACTGACTTAAACAGCTAACTTATGCATTTCACATCTTGCTTAATCTCACACTTTTCACTACTAGCCACCCTGGTTTCAACAATTACAAAAAAAAAAAAAAAAAAAAAAAAGGAGAAAAAAGAAAGAAAATTGCTTGTTCCACCAGCAAACTGATCTGCCATGGCACGTGAACCTGCCGCAGAACAGAAGAACAGAACAAAATTGTTCAGCTTAAAAGTGAATTAGACAAGCAACTAGTATACATAATATTCAATAAAAGAAAAAATTCTGTCCCTTAAATACAGGTTATCATGGAGGATTGGAGAAGACAATGACCAAAAATTTCCAGCTATAAACTATGTAATCAATAATTCTAAAAAGAATGAGGAAAATTTGTTGAAGAGAAGAGAGTATCATGAAAACTGTAATAATGCATATTTGAAAATATTCGATCCTAATGGACCAGGCTCGTCAGGTTGCCTAAAAAGAAGAAGAGGCAAGAAAGAAAAAAGATTGTGAAGATCTATCAAGCATGAGATTATTCAAGCCCCCACAACAACCAACATGAATAGTCTACGCCAAAAGAAAATAGTATGATCCAATCTCCACAATTGAATGATTATATTAACATATTATATAATATATATACACCAATCACAATCATATTCTGTTGTTCTGATATCCATAATAATGCACTTTTTCTTATAATCTTCTCCAAAAAAGGGTCCTCCACATCATGTCCGAACATCACAATGATTGATACAATGCAGCTTGTAAATCCATAAAAATCCCATTTGGAAAAGGAAAAAAAAAAAAAGAAGAAGAAGAAGAAACTTTATGCATCTTTATTGGTCAACTCCATCAAAGATTCACATTAGTTTGTTTCAATGGATGTGGAGCTGAAGAGCCATCAAGCATGCGTCGCAGCCCATAGATCACACATGCAGAGGGCAAAGAACACAAGAGCGCAGGCTCGCCTAATTAGTAGACAGACCATTTATGAATATTATATATGACATAATATGGCATGAACAAGATGTAACAAGAAAAATCTGTATGTGAGTTCATCTGATAGATCATGGACACGGGATATCACACAACACAACATGATACGACATGGTGATATGCTTAATTTATAAAAATGTTATGCAGTTATATTATATTGCGTTTAAAAAGTTGTGAGATCATTTCTAGAGGTTTCAATTCTTTCATGGAAATATAATTTTTTTTTCCTCCAATTTTGATCATGATAAATAATATAAACTGTAACACCATAAATATATATATAAAAATAAAAAAAAAAAAAAAAATTTCGGGATTGGGGCTAAAAAAGCCCCAATCTCTCTTTTCCCTCTCTCCCAATCTCTCTTTTCCCTCTCTCTCTCTCTCTCTCTCTCTCTCTCTCTCTCTCTCTCTCTTTCCCTCTTTCTCCTCTTCTCCTCCGCTGCGGCCCCTCCCTTCCGCCACCGCACCACGCCACTGAGCAGATCGGCCCTCCCGCGAGCGCTGCCGCCTTGAGCTATCACGAGCCAGCGTGAGGCCCAACGCGCAAGCCAGCGCGCGACTCAGCACGAGCCAGTGCGTGGCCAGCGCGCCACAGCTCCCGATCTCCCGCGAGCCAGCGCGCGAGCCCAGCGCGCCACAGCTCGCGACCCAGCGCGAGCCAGCTCGCGACCCAGCTCGCGACCCAGCTCGCGCCCAGCGCAAGCCAGCACGCGAGCCAGCTCGCGACCCAGCGCGAGCCCTAGTCCGTGAGCAGGCCAGCCCACCAGCGGCCCAAGGCCCAGTCCAGCCGCGGCCCACTGCAACCCGCGAAGCCCGCTGCGGCCAGCAAGCCGGGCTGAGAGCCCGTGAGCCACCAGCGGGCCAGCCCGCTAGCCCGTCGACCCGTAGGCCCACCAGGCGGCCAGCCCATCAGCCCGCCAGCCTGCGGCCCACGAGCCCACGACCGGCTTTCCCCTTCGAGAGCTCACCTGCATCTTCTGTACTGCAGGTAACGACTATATTTGATTGAAGTTCTAGGGTTCGGTGTTAGAAATTTAGTTGTTTCTAATATAATTGAAATTTGGTAATATTACAGGTTTTAAATCAGGTTGACGGGCGAACGAAAGCTAAATCCGGAAATCTGAGAAAACCCTAGGTGAGAGATGCAACCTTTTCAACATTTGAATTAATTCTATCGAAATTAGATCGAATTTAGATCGAGAGTTACATAATATATTGAAATGCGTGACATTCAAGGAAAAATAGACAAAAAAATGAGAAATATTAGAAACTTGACCATTGGTGAGTCAGATGATTCGAAATTGAGGAAACGAGAATCTATGACGAAGTTTTGTAAATTAGGTGGGAGAAATTTGGAAAGGAAAAATTGAAAATCCCTGATTTGGCTTTTATTTGATATTAAATGTTGATAATCTGATTTAGGTTGATCTTTTGGAGACTCGAGCGGTCAGATCCGATTTGGCTTGTCAGTAGGGAGTGACTTCCCTCCCGTAGACTGTGAGTGGGACTCTAATCTCTTGCATAAAATAGTAAAACGTATTTTCTGTCGCATTTTCGATAAAACATGCTTTGATATGCATTCGTTGACGTGTGATATTAAATTTAGAAATCTGTTTTGTGATTTTTGGAGTGTCTTGAATTATATTTACAATGACTATGCATCCATGGTTTGAAATGAAACAATAATTGTGCCATTACTTGAAAATGTATAAATTTCATTTTTATACCGTTGCATTGATATGCTGTTTTGAAATGAATTGAAGAGACGTATTGGCACGCAAATTTAAAATGTTTTTGATGAACTACGTGGGTTGGATGCCCACTAGTTATGTGATGATGTGATGATACTTGTGGGACGTTGTGCCCTGGGACGTTGTGCCCTTGTGATATTATGGGACGTTGTGCCCTTGTGATACTATGATGATTCCGTAGCTACGAAGGGCGTTTGTAGAGGCACGGGTTGCCCGGATACGCTTCTGCAGGAGGTATCCGCAAACGTCATTTATTCTAAAGGCTATAGGCGCGGCCGGTTGAACCCACGTAAGGGGAGGACGTGTGTGACGCCACCGTCTAGCACCGGGCGGGGTTCTATACACGTTGATGAGTTAGCCCCAGCGAGCTCATGGCCAACGTCGGGGTAGAGAGCGTTTCAAAGTCTATGCATAATAAAACCCCCGACGCGCCTGTCCTTGGTCACGGTTGACCTTTGCCAGGACTATTTTTGGCTCGCTCTGACATTACTTGATTTTAAATGGATGCATACATGCTTGCTATCGTGTGTTTGATTAAATGATTTCAAATTGATAAATATATCATGTTTTGTTGCGAAATGTAAATTGTTGTTTCAAATAGTATTATTTGACACTCCAATTGTTCACCTATGCTATTTATGCTTGATATTACCCCCCTCACTCACTGAGTATTTTCCCATGATACTCACCCCTCTATTTTCTCTCCTCAGACAGGTTGATTGTGATAGAGCGACGCTACAGGCTCTAGAGCGGAGTTGGTATTTTCGACGGTGAGATTTATTTCTAATTTAGTTTTGACCCTGCGAGATCTTGACATAGAGGTTCGTAGTTGGCCATGTACTTATTTTGGGATGACTGTATAGTTTAACTCTCATATTTCATTTGCATTGAGGCGATTGTACGTACTTGAACGTTACTTGGGAAATGTGATATATATTGTATAAACTTAGGTCCGCTCGATATAGCAGCTGCTCATGCTCTAGTTGGGCATGACAGTAGAGGTCTGTGGCTAGATTTGTTTATAGCCTTGCGTTGTTCTGAATGTTGGCTGTGGTGTTTGTTGATTTTGGAGAGGTCGGGATGGCCATTTGTGTATTTGTACAGGATGATTTGGATTATACAGGTATAATTGTACATGGGAAACCTCCGATTTATGGGGAGATTCTGCCCAATTTTCTGTAAAAATACAGTCGGCATTCAGGGGCAACGGACGGCTGTTCACGATCCCAGTTTGGGGCGTGACATAAACATTGTGATTCCCAGTGGTTACCATTCAACTCCATAGCTTGAGCTTTGAATTATCAACAATATTCAACCCATAAAAATGAATAAGCTACAATTCTAAGAACTGGGCTGACATGACATTGTGTGATCTATAAACAGTTAAAAAAGGACCCAAATTACTTACTTTGTTTAAGGGTACGGGCATGAGAAAGGCTTCCAGCTTCTCGCTTTTTAAAAACGCATTTCACTCGAAGAGAGAGATGGCTTGAGAGAGAGAGAGAGAGAAGGGGTTGAAGCCTTTTAAGTAAAACAATTGGTTTTCTATTCGTACAGGAAACGCAGAACAATTGGTTTTATCGGCTGGTTGTCTTTTTGGTACCAAGATACGAATGAATTGCTGAAAAATTATTCTACGGTCCATGATTGACGTCAGATTGCAACTTGTACTAGAATTCTGTAATGTTGGTGGCACCAATACCCACGAGTATTTATAAAAATTAAGGTGTTTTTTTATTATTTTTATAAAAATATTTGTGAAATTTTAAGGGTATACATATCTTGCATAGTTTTTTATGAGATATCCTGTAAATATTTTTAAAAATTCTTTTTTTATAAATCTCATAAAAACTTTTAAAAATATTTAAGACTTTTCGACTATTAAAATTCTTTGATTATCAATTTTTTTTTGTATATACTGAGACTCGAAATCGAGCCTATTGAAAAGGAAAGACGTCATTTGAACTGAATCTTATCGACAACTATCAATAGTTATCGACAACGTAGAATGACTTCTTACGCTATCCAGCAACATTATAGCAAACAAATCTAAAAGGTACCCATGATCTTTGACTAACAAAAGATTTTACCATTGTTTTTTATATTTTTGTGGAGTTACAATAATAAATTTACAAAAAAATGCTTAAGTTGAATTTTTTTTTAAAAAAAATTATCGATTTTTGATAATCATGTTATACTCGATTAAATCTGATTTGAATAATTATCGATTTTTGATAATCATGTTATACTCGATTAAATCTGATTTGAATTAAACTGAATCTCCTGATATCTGTCTTAAAATCTTAATTAAGGGCACTAATTGTTGGCTACCGAAACAACCCATTATTTATTATCTTTTCACCCATTGAAATTCTGTCAATACCAGGTTTTTTATTTAGGTATCAAATTTATAACCAAACAACAAAGCATTTTTGCTCTAGGCAAAATCATCGCAAGTACCATCTTGACTTGCAAAAGTTTTACTTGGCAACTTGTAATTCATCCGAAATCTATATTCAATGGCTTCATACGAAATATTAATGATAGGATTGATGAAAAAGCAACAGTTGATGGAGCCTTCTAGCTTTTATGGGTGAACTTGTAAATTAGGTATTCTCCTTGTAGCTTTTTATGAATATTAAGCTACGTATTTAGAGCAACCCACGGTCCAGATTTGTCATCACCATATCTGAGTTCATCCGAAACGTACATTCTCTACCTCGGCACAGATGGAAAACCTAAGAAAGTTTTGAAACTGCAGAAGCAACACGCAATCAAAACCCGACTGACCCAACTGCCATCGGACAGTTAAATCCATCCTAGGTTTCATCCTACCTAGTACAGAGAGAGAGGGGGGGAGAGAGAGAGAGTCGAAAGATGTCGTGCTTGGCTTCGTGTTGTGCGACATTAACATGCGGTTGTTGCACATCGGTAGCTTCTGGAATTACGAAGCGATCGGCGAGACTCACATATTGTGGACCCTTCGGTGTCTCCCTCATCGTCTCTTGGATTCTTCGAGAAGTTGCTGCTCCTCTCCTATAGACAATCTCCTATAGAAAATCCCTTGTTAGTCTCTCTCTCTCTCCCTCAATTACTTTTAATTGTTTGATTTTCATATTCATATGTAGGACAACGGATCTGTGAATTGAATTTTGAGAGACCCTTCTGAGCAATTCTCAGTTGGGGTGCTTTCGTTTCAGTTTAGTCTTATTTTTTTATTCGTTTGAGAGATTATGAGTTTAAGCATAAGATTTAATGATAGTTTTGTGAATTTGGAACTGACACAAAATTCCCCCGTATGATTATCTTAGTTCACCCAAATAGGGAATCGAAATTGACCTAATTAGGATTCCAAGAATTATATGGGCAAGTGAAAATCGGGTTTATTCGGTGTCCATTTTAGACCTGCAATTTCATGTATATGAACTACCATTTTCATTGCACCCATTTCTTTGGTATTTTCATACAATGTTCAGATAAGTAGCATGAGAAAGAATAACTTTCAAAGCTATAATGGTTTTCCTGCCCCTTGGTTCGTTTGAGCTGCTGGTTTTTAATTCACAATGGGGACTTTTACCTTCTTTTGCTATCTATATAACTAAAATAACCTGGGGTAAGAAAGGGGGCAGCTGCTGTTGAAATAGCCCACTAGGGGTATAATGCCCAACGGCTGCATTGGTAGCCGTTGGGTCCAATGGCTACATGCCTAACGGCTATTAGCCATTGGGTCATTCATTTTTTATTTTCTTTTATTATTTTTTATTTTTTCTTCTTTCCTCATCTTCTATAAATAAGGACTTTTCCTTCTCCTGCAAACACAACTTGGAAGATAATCTATCGTTCAAAATTTATCTTCTCTCTCTTTGTAATCTCTCTTTCTCATTCAATAGAAGAAATTCTCTCCATTCTTCAATTTTGTTTTCTTGATAAATCCTTCTCGTCTTTCTCTCTTTTTATTCGGTTATATTTTTATCTCTTTTTATTCATATTTAAATTTGTATTCTAAAATTTTGTAAAATTCATTCTCTAATATACAATGGCATAATATGTTTAGGAAAGTTCTGTCTATTGACAAATATTTGTCAAAGAAAAGAGGTACTTAAGCGAGAACAGATGAGCTCCACCTCTTTCGTGGGACTTTCCTGGTACTCCCTGTTATAAAACGGTTCGGGTTGAACTTAAGTGAGGTAAACAAATTTCTACATGGTATCAAAGCAGAACTCTATTTTGACAAATCCTCCGTCCCCTTTTACTTTATTTCAAACCCAAATTTTTTCTTCCACAATCCTAACCTCCATAAATTATTTTTAATGGGTAGAGCACATCAAAAGAGCACTCCATGCTCTAAGACTCTTGAAATTTATAATGAGTGAACCTCTTGATGTCACCGACCCTACAATTGAAGAATGTAGAGAATTTCTTCTATTGAATGAAAAGGAGTGATAACAAAGAGACAGAAGATAAATTTTCCAAGTTATGTTTACAAGAGAAGGAAAAGTCTCTATTTATAGAAAACGAGAGAAGAAGAAAAAATAAAAAATAAAAAATGAATGACCCAACGGCTACCAATGCAGTCGTTTGGCATTATGCCCCTAATGGGTTATTTCAACACATATCACCACACTTCCTAAAGGAAAGAAAGCCGTAAGGTGCAAGTGGTTTACAAGGTCAAGCATAAGAAGGATAGAACAATTGACCATCTCAAAGCAAGACTTGTAGCTAAAGGCTTCATCCAGACATATGGAGAAGATTACACTGAAACTTTTGCTCCAATCGCCAAAATGACCACAGTCCGAGTTTTATTGTCCTTTGCAACAAACTGGAATTGGCCGATATTTCAAATGGATGTAAAAAATCCATTCTTGCAAGGAGAATTAGAGGAAAAAATTTATATGCGACTTCCTCAAGGGCTTGAAGGCAAAGATGGACAAGTATGCAAACTCAATAAAACCATCTATGGTTTGAAGCAATCCTCCCGGGTCTGGTATGCTAAACTTAGCATCGTCATTTTCAGTTATGATTTCTCTAAGTGCAACAATGACTCCTCTTTATTTACAAAATTTTTTAATGAAAAAGTCACGATTGTACTTATCTATGTCGATGACATAATCATAATGGGAAATGATATAAAGCAAATAGATCAAGTTAAAAATTTTTTTAAATCTAAATTCGAAATAAAAGATTTAGGTATATTAAGATGTTTTCTAGATATAGAACTTGTCTACTCCTCTAAGGGGATTGTTCTATCCCAAAAAAAGTACACGCTTGATCTTTTACAAAAAAACAGGTAAAATGAGAGCTAAATCAACTTGTAGCCCAGTCTCAACCTATGAAAAAGGAAAGGACAACGATCAATACTTCGCCGATATTTTGAGATACTAGAGACTCGTTGGGAAGCTCATTTACTTGATGATCACCAGACCAGATGTAGCATATGCGGTTAGCCGAATCAGCCAGCATATGCACAATCCAAAAATGGGAGATTGGAGAGCAACTGAAAGGATCTTGAGATGCCTAAAGGGCTCTCTGGGGTGTGGAATATGGATGAAGTGCAATCAAAACTCCGAAATTATTGGATATTGTGATGTAGATTAGGCCGGAGATTCTCAAGATAGAAAGTCTACAGTAGGCTTTTGCATGTTCGTGGGAGGTAACCTAGTTCCTGGAGAAGCAAGAAACAGTCGGTAGTTTCAAGATCTAGTGCGGAAACGAAATATAGAGCTATAGCAGCATCAACAAGTGAGATTATGTGGCTTAAAACTCTAGTTGAAGACTTAGGGTTTAAGGTCACAACACCAATTCAGCTTTTTTGTGATAACCAATCGGTTATTCACATTGCAACAAATCTAGTGTTTCATGAGCAGACCAAATATATTGAAGTGGATTGTCATTTTATACGGCAAAAGATTGAAGACAAAACCATAAGCAGCCCTCACGTAAAGAGTATTGACCAACTTGCTGACATTTTCACTAAGAGAACTATGGCTAATCGCATGAATAATATTCTCAGCAAGTTAGGCTCCATCGACATATATTCGCAAAACTTGAGGGGGAGTGTTGAAATAGCCCACTAGGGCATAATGCCCAACGGCTGCATTGGCAGCCGTTGGGTCCAACGGCTACATGCCCAACGGCTATATTTATAGCCGTTAGGTCATTCATTTTTATTTTCTTTTATTATTTTTTATTTTTTCTTCTTCCCTCATCTTCTATAGATAGGTACCTTTCCTTCTCTTGTAAACACAACTTGGAAGATAATCTCTCTTTTAAAATTTATCTTTTCTCTCTTTGTAATCTCTCTTTCTCATTCAATATAAAAAGTTCTCTCCATTCTTCAATTTTGTTTTCTTGATAAATCCTTCTCATCTTTCTTATTTTTTATTCAGTTATATTTTTATCTCTCTTTATCCATATTTAAATTTATATTCTAAACTTTTGTAAAGTCCATTCTCTAGTATGCGATGGCATAGCATGTCTAGCAAAATTCTATTTAGTGACAAATATTTATCCAAAGAAAGAGATACTTAAGCGAGGATAGACGAGCTTCACCTCTTTCCTGGGAACTTTTCTGGTGCTCTCTACTACAGAACGATCTAGGTTGAACTTAAGTGAGGTGTACAAATTTCTACAGCTGCTTCCCCTACAATTTTAAGAAAAAAATTTATATACATAATTCCAAAAACTTCCTGTGCAATTGATGCTATTTGAAGTAGTGTTTCGTTTGAAAGTTTACTGGTCTGCATTTACATCCACCTAGCAGCTAGCAATCAATCTTTTTGTGGGGAAGTGCTATTTTTTTATGTTCCATTTTGTTCATGGAGTATCTTTGTGCATTCTGTGCAAAACAATCACCAAATAAGTTCTTTTTTGGCACTTTTCATGATATAACAACACGTGTCAGCTCCCAACAACGTATTTGCCACAATAGTGATGGAGCTCTCAAGAGCCCAAACTGGCAATAGAGAACAGTATCAACCTCTGTAGTAATTCTTTTTCGATCTTTCATCTCCATAATTAGGCTTTTATACTATGCATCAGCACTAGACCCCATTTTTGCCATTTTCCAAGTCTATTTACAATTTATGTGGCAAAGAAAGCTCTCTTTGCATTCTCTCTGATTGTACATGGCTGCAAGTTGATGTAAAAAATAGCATTGGCTTAATTTCTACCAAGATTAAATTTGTTGATAGAATCAACCAATTAAGACATTTGTTCTATTTTCTGCTATATGTACCATGTTTTTGGGTCTGGCATGGGTGATTGTCTACCTTTATGCTTAAGTCATGTTTCATCCTCATGGTAATGCGAAATGACACTGGAAACAGTCTAAATAAGAGATGTGGAAAACCTATGTCTAATGCCCAAGCTTTGATTTGGGATTCAGATGAGGATCCAGGGTTGTCATGGGATTTTGACTGATTGATTGAGTCTGGTTTTTATGCTTTATTTAAGTTGTGTGGCTGCTGTTAGAGTTCTCTTCAA
The DNA here is from genome assembly GCA_033439265.1 of Dillenia suffruticosa. Classification (NCBI taxonomy): domain Eukaryota; kingdom Viridiplantae; phylum Streptophyta; class Magnoliopsida; order Dilleniales; family Dilleniaceae; genus Dillenia; species Dillenia suffruticosa. Next base: position 19,474,348 of record JAVTVX010000001.1, read on the forward strand.
GTTTTTGTCTCTTTGAAGTCAAGGTATTTTGGTCATTTTTGAGTCTTTCGGTCAGGGGTCAATATGGTCTTGTTTGTTTGTTATTAGGCATAATAGCAGGTTATGTGTTTTGTTTAGCGGTTTGGGTTGGCCTCTGGTTCATAATTTATTTTATCATTTCTTTTCTAGTTTCCTTATTTGGTAGGGTTTCTTTTATTAGCCTATAAAAGGAATTGTAACATATCAATTAGAGATGAAATATTATTGAATTTTTGGGTCATCATATGATGTTCTCTCTGAAGGCATGATTGCCTTGGTATGATTCCCCTAGGTTTGATTCTTTTTTGGTATTATACCAACCAATATTCGGAACCATACACCGACTAATCCGGTCCAGAACTTGCAGTGACCCATTTAAGAGGGTTACCCTCCCAACGTAGTCTGCTTCATGTCTAAATCGTGAGTCGAACTTGTTGGTTAAAAAATCTAGTACCACATCCCACTAAATCAACTGACCGTTGGCAATTGTTCTACTCTTCTATATATTCTATTCAGTTGTTTCAATTGTTCTACTCAATCAAATAGTCTACAAGCATAGCATAGTGCGGGAATTTAAGATCGCATCACGTGGTTACCTTGCTCTCGTTGTATAGTGTTCAGTCCATCTGTTGTCTCCAATTGGTGGTGTGAAGATTTAAATTTTGATTTACTGGGGATAACTATTTGCAGGATTTCTATCAAAATTTGGGGCCGGGTTATTTTTACTGGTTCAAGTGGTTATATTGCTAGACGCCACACACTCATGGAATGATGCTTGGGTTGCAAAAGATGAACAGAAGTGGTGCGTTCATGTTGCCATATCTCATCAATGTCCCTGTCCTTTTAGCTGATTGATTGTAATATTCAGTTGGGTCATTTGCAGATATGTTGCATTAGTTGTGGTATCGGTTGTGTGCTAAATTGCGGCATTTTCATTTTCCGGAATTCTTTTCATCTGGTTCAATCCTTCTGGCAATGATTGTGGCCTCAATGTCTTCTTTCTTGTCATGACCATGCTCCTCGCTTTTGCATTCGCAGTCATTGCTCTACATCCTGTGGTATGGACATTATTGCTTTCTCCATCTCCTTTTACTACTTGTAATGTCTAGGGTTTTCCTTTCAAGACTCCCTCTTTTCTCACCTATTATCTCTCTCTCTCTCTCTCTCTCTCTCATGTTCTTCCCCATCTATTCTCTGCTTAAAATTTCTTTTTCCACATTGACTTGCAATTGCAAATTAAGATCTGACTACTTATACTTGATGAATTATATTATAGCAATTGATGAAGCTTAGACATGTTGACATGAAAAAAAAAAGGTAAAAATTTAACAGTATTATAATTTACAAAGGGTTAGTCGGGGTCATGTCTGAGAAATATGTTCATTTGACACCATTATTTTGAGAAGTGTCAGAGTAACATATATAGCAATAATATCCTTTCCTGTGCTTTGGAATTTATTGCTCACATTCATGATATCATGTATAGGGTGAATGGCAATCTGTTGCCTGCTTCCATTGTATATAGCAATAATATCCTTTCCTGTGCTTTGGAATTTATTGCTCACATTCATGATATCATGTATAAGGTGAATGGCAGTCTGTTGCCTGCTTCCATTGTATCTGTATACTGCGCTTATGTCTTCTACACGGTCCTCTCTTCTGAACCTCGAGATTATGTATGCAATGGTCTTAATAACACGACAGCAGTTTCAATAAGTACCATTCTTCTGGGAATGGCCACGACAATTCTTTCCGTCCTATACTCCGCTCTCCGGGCCGGATCATCAACGACCTTCTAGTCCCCACCTTCTTCACCCACGTTTTCATCAGGTACTTTCTTTAATGCATATATTGCTGCTTGCATCATTTCAGTTACAGAAAGAACCTAGCAAAATGTTACCAGTGAAGAAATTTTTTGAAGTTTATGAAATTTAAAGGACAGTTTCCACGACGAAGCATGAAGGAGAATTCTTTCAAAACTAAAGCAACAATATTTATGTCCTTTGATAATTACTTATTTTCCTCACAGTTCCAATTCGGCAATTTAACTTTTGCAGAAGAAATCTTGATGCAGCTGCTTTAAAACAACCTCTGGTTGAATCTGGCAAGCTGGTGGAAGGTAAAGAAAAAAGGAAGAGAAAAAAGCTAGGCCAGTCACTTATTCATATACATTCTTCCATCTAATCTTCACTCTAGCAAGCATGTACTCGGGCATGCTCCTAACAGGGTGGACAAGCTCGTCTGAGAGCATGGAGTTGATCGATGTTGGTTGGACCTCAGTCTGGATCAAAATCTGCACCGAGTGGGCTACTACCGCTCTATATATATGGTCCCATGTAGCTCCTCTGATCCTCCCGGGTCGTGAGTTTGGTTAAGACTAAATCTTCATCCCATGTAATATCTGATGACCTCAGAAGCTATAGTTTTGCTATAATGTTGTAGAAGTTTGGTTAACTTGTGTAGATCTCTATGTGATTGAATTGGTCACAAGTGCACATAATTACAGAAATCATGTATTTGAAACCCCTGCTCTTATGATTTCGTTATTCGTTAAGATTTTGATTCTACTCCTACAATTTTACAATTCAATTTAAATTAAATAATTTAATAGAATTTTACATAGAGTTTGTGATGTAATCCTCAAAAAAAGTCTGGACTTTTACAATCATAATAGCTATGTGTGTGACCCGAAAAATCAAGTGATGGGGTTGAAGCATTATGGTTGTAGTGCACCTAATATTTTACTTGGTGTGCCTTATCATGACCAATGCAGAACTGGCATAAATGAAGTGGTTAAGTTTCAACTGCACTGTGCTCAAAATGTAATTGACTTGGACCAAAAGAGAACAATGGGACGCGGTGTTGGGTGTCCCTTGTGCGCGTTTGGGGATGGTTCAAGGTCTTTGGGGCTTGATAGTTAATGGTTTGGGGTGTAATCTTTTGACCTATCTCTCGGCTTGGAAATCCAACCAGCACCATTAAAGCACTAAGGCGTAATTTTAGTGCCCATTTTCAAACTTATTAGTGTTTATCTTGGATTTTATGGCCAGAATCCTAAGTCCTTCCCATGTATCTAAAAAGAAAGAAAGAAAGGAAAGGAAAAACTCAAAGCGGTTCTCTTTTCCTCTGAATGATTTTCATCTGGAAATCTTTTTAACCAAGCCCCTAAGGCATACTTTTGAAAATTTCTTGGAACCTTAATATGTTGCATCAGCTCAAATCCTCAATTATCCCACGTGACCTATTCTTCCTAAAAGCTTTCAACTCAGTGCATCAATACATTAGCCGCGAACCTTAGAACCTGAGACAAGGTTCAAAAAATTTATAAGATACTTGTTCAAGTAACAAACAAAATAGATCGAAATGAGAGGAAGAGGGAGAGGGAGAGGAGAGGCGAAGTTTGGGGAAGGACGGAGAGGGAAAAAGAAAAGTATCGAAATAAGTTGCCAATATCAAATTAATATTTTTTGATATTACAATCTTATTTATATATATATTTTTATTTTAAAAACTAAAAAATATTTTTTTATTGATTTAAAATATACAATGGTATATCATATTTTATTTTTGTTATGAAGTCTGTTTTTTTAAAAAAAATTATATAAAATTTAGTTAAATTAATGAGTTTTAAAAAAGATAAGTGGGATAAAATTATAATTAAGTATATATAGAATATATATGAATTATAAAAATTAATTAAATTTTAGAAAATTAAGGGGAAGGAGTTGTTCACCTTGGTCCCTTCTTACGTCTGCCTGTTGTGCAAAGCCAAGAATAAATGTATTCATAGGTTCTACTTGTCACATTTACTATCAAATAAAAGTTTTCACATTCTTCTTGCCAAAAATCTCTTTCCAAAGAAAAAAAAAGTGATTCTTCCTATTCTACTTTTTAGTTTTATAAGTGACTTCTCCACAAATTCAGGCAAATTTTTAATTATCACTCAGATTTCCAATGGTTACTTCTCTTTGAATTAATCTGTTAAAGGCAAACTCATCACACTATTGTTGGTTCTGAAATACTTATAAATCTGAAACCTAAAATTGAAATCGATAAAATAAATTTATTTAAGAAAATATGTCTAATATCTTACAAAACTATTAGAGATTTCATAACCGTTCAATATTTTAGCATGTCGCGACAATAAATTTATCTCTAGAATAATAATTATAACTTAAATTAAATATTCATAATAATTATAAATTTTTATATTAATAATGGCCATGAACACAAGCACATGGAGATGGGAAAAGGGTTGTCCTTTGAGAAATGAAAAGGAATTGATAACTTGGAGGTGGGCGTAAGTGTGAATTAAAGTTTTTTTTAATTAAATAAATTCTCTTTTTTTTTTAATAATGAGGATGAATCATTCGAATAAATTATAATTCAATTGATATTATTTTTTTTGGGATAATTTCAAACCGTTTTGTGAAAAGGACAAAAACAAAAGAGTGGGCCATATATGCAATAATGAATTGCAATCTTACCCCCAACATAAGTCCAAAGCTTGACAAGATCAGGTGATGTGAGATAAATCATTCAATCATTTAGTAATCTTCCCCCTATATGAAATTAGTTTGTGGGACACTCCCACTTTGTCATAAACTAAAATTTCTTTTTTGTCACACTTTTGTCCCTAATGGTTTTTATGATCCCTACTTTTTATTTACATAGTGCACCTTCAATTTGTTTTTTTCTTACAAAGGAGGACATTTTCTGGGGAGAGAAATAGAATTTAATTAGGTACAATTTGAGAGATTTTGTAGACTCATTGGTCAAGGCTCCGCAGAATAACTCCGTTTCTAAAATTTGAAGAACTCAAAATTTAAGATTGTGACAGAATTTTTAGTACAATTGAACCTTTTATTTCTTAAAATTAATAAATAAATAAAATGCACCAAAGTGTATATACCATTTATGTTTTAGACAATTGAAACCTAAAAAATTTGCATAATTTGTATTATTTTTAAAGTAAAAGCAAAAATTTACTATTAGTATAATAATTATCTATCTGCTATTGTCATACTAACCGTCTGTAATATTAATTACAATTATTATTTATAAATTTTTTTTTTTATATTTTCATTAATCGGTATTCAGATTTCATTTAATTAATTTAATGTGATTACTATCGGATTGTGTTAGCTCTCCCAAATAATTATAATTATTGTTTATAACTTTTTATGAATTATACCTGTCGTGACATTTATTACTATAAATTATAAATAAATTTGAAATCACGATGGGAATATAATCTCATAAATTATTAACCTACCATTTTGGTGCAGCTTAATTAATTGTTGGAATGTGGGGGTAAAAAAGAAAAAAAGTAATTGCTCTAATTGGAAAATAAATATAGCAAAATCATGCCATATACATTTGAATTCGATATGAATGCAATGTATCATATCTTTTCACAATTAAAGTTTAATATTTAATTGAATTTAATATTATTTTTATCAAGCACCAATATTTCCTAATATTTTCATTTTTCAAATTTTTTATCAAAATAGTAATTTTTTTAATGGCTTACTTGGTAGTATTTTTGGTTTTTTTTTTAAAATTTTTTATCAATAGAAAAATTGAAAAGTAAAAAAAAAAATCATGAATGAAAATAATATATCAACGTTTAATTGGATTAACGATAGATACTTCTTTCTTTTAAATAAGATTTTTAATTTTAATTGGATTCGAATTATATGCATAGAGAGTAGAATTTTGATTCGTAGAGGTTTAACGTAATTTTTAAATAATGATATTTTATAAAAAAAATTAAAATAAGTTTATATCATTTAAAAATTGAATGCAATTAATATATATGGACTGTTCATGGCTGTTGAACTCCTGAGAAAGGCGTGCGGTGGAAGAGAGGAGCAAAGGATTATCCTGCGCTTCTCTCGTCAAATTCCCTTATCCTGCGCACCTTTCTCTTTCTCACTCCTCCCTCTTCCCATTTTCTTCAATCTCGAAACCCCAAAATGACTTGCTTCTTCTCCTTTCCAATCTCGTAACCCCTCTCTCTCTGTCTCTCTCTCATCGAATGTGCTAACATGCGCCATTTTCTCTTCTCCACCATGCCCATCTCTTCACCAAACACAAAACTCAGCAATAGAAAGCTCTCATCTTCCTCAAACCCTAACCCTAGTTCTGGAAATTTTTTCTCATCATCTTCGTCTTCGTCATCGACGCTTCTCTGCAAGCACTGTCCGTCGGCGACTCTCGACATTCTCATCCTCCTAGTCGTCCTCTTCGCCGGCGCTTTTCTCATCGTCTCCTACTTCTCTTACATCTTTCAATCTCTCTCTCTCCTCCTCTTCTCTTACTCTTCGTCGCCGTCCTATTCCGCCTTCCGTGAATTAATAATTCCGTACGTTCTAGCGTTTATTGTGCTGTTCACCTTCGTAATCGTGGTGATGGAGATGTGCTGTGGTTATCGGTCGAGGAAGTGTATGAATCCGGGATGTAAAGGATTGAAGAAGGCGATGGAGTTCGATTTGCAGCTGCAGACGGAGGAGTGTGTGAAATCTGCGAGTAATAACAAGGAGATCGATCGGCTGCCCTGGAAAGGAGGCAGCGAGACAAATCCGGATTATGAATGTTTGAGGGCTGAGCTGAGGAAGATGGCGCCGCCTAATGGTAGGGCCGTGCTGCTTTTCCGAGCCAAGTGTGGTTGTCCGGTGTCCAAGCTCGAAGGCTGGGCGCCGAAGCGGGGGAAGCGACATAAAAAGTGAGTTCTTTTCGGATTCATTCGTTTTTCTGTGATTCATTATCATTCGATTGAATCTATTTGATTATATGTTTTTGATGTTTCTTGATTATATGTATTCCTACGTGACTATATGTATTGGTTAAGGAAATGCTTGACCCTAATTTTGTCTCAAGGTTGATCTAGTATCAAAGATCAGCCGAGCATGCCGCTGCACTTTTTTCATCAACGAGTGACCCATGACACATCTCATCAGCCCTAATAGATTTTGAGCCAAATGCTCATGATAAATAACATATCTTGGTTGTTTATTTGAGATTGGAATGTCCTAGTTATGCACTTGATTGTTATATCTGTATATAAAAATTGAGTTCTTATTGGATTTATCATGTGCAACTATATTTGGATTGAGGGTAGTGAGCCAGTTCACCACTGTGAGCCACCATCGCTTTCAGTAAATAGCGAGCGACTTGAGGGTAGTTTGAGGAAAGTTCTGTCAATGAACAAAATTAACTAGTATTAGTGTCAAGCGATTTGAGTATTATGCTGCACATTTTCATTAAATAAATTTACTAGTCATGCCCACTACATGAGCCATAAGGTGGAATTTGGCCAAATGCTTATGATAAGTAACTTATTTGGTTGGTTATTGGAGATTGGACTTGTCCTAGTTATACACTTGATTGTTGCATCTATGAACAAACATCAACTTCTTATTGGATTCATGATGTGTAACTATAATTGGAGTGAATTTTCAATTATATATTTTAGATATTTGTTGCTTATATTTCTAGTGAGAACTTGTTTTATCTAAGTGTAAAATAAGCGAGACTATGGAATTTGCAGAATTTTGAGTTGGCATAGTTTAATTGGTTGGAATATTTAACCTTTGTGCTATCACGTGCTTTAGTGACTAATGAACTCATGCCACATCAGAATCAGTAAAGTTGGTACTCAATCTTTTTTCATGCATGTAACGTTATTCAAATACACAGTGTATATGCATGTGCTTATGTTAATTGGTTAGGCTAGAGGAGAGATGCCAACATATGAAAGAGTGCTAGTTGTGAACTTGATTGTTGCATCTGTCTCTATCAACTACAAGTGTTATTCTAATTCTGTATGATTGGTTTGGATTTTTTTTTTTTTTTTTTTTGGGTCAAATAAGTTTGAGGAGAGAGTATAGTGTTCTCAACAAATTTGTGTGGGTATCCTTATGCATGGCCAGATACCGGTACCGGGGTATAATCCAGAATCAAAGATTGGACTAAATGTTGCTGGTCTGAAAGAGTGCCATTTGTAAACTTGAGTGTTGAATATACTAACAAAAAGTGTTGATTATGTGATTTTATGTCATGGATAGGCTAAAGGAGAGATGGGAATGTGTAGGAAAGTGTCCTAGTTGTGAACTCGATTGTTGCAAATTTTTATGCAATCGGGAAATGGCTTTACTTGATGGTATGTGAAAAGTAACGATGTAAGTCTCTTTTTGAGGAGTGCACGCTACAGTCTCTAGGATTGGTTGGGGGGGAGCTGTAGGCTTTGCCATTTGGGGTCATTGATAAGGGCGAAGGGAAACTGCTCTTGATGGTATGTTCTGTTTTGGACACACAGATGAGAGTTTGAAACATAAATTAGGAATCGGGGTTTAAAGAACAAGTACAGAATCTATTTGAAGGATCACCTGTGCATTTATCTTTTCAAAGAGGAAATCTTGTGCAATAATTGTGAAAATGCTCCTGCATCTTAAAAAAATTGTTATGTGTTAATATATGGTTTATTGGGTTTCTTTTTTTTGGGGGGGGGGCGACAGCTGATCGTTATACTGGTGAAAAGCTTAGGGGCTTTCTATGTTCATTCCATAGATTAAATATTTAAAATGATGTTGGTTTTCTCTTCTTGGTAGATATTATACAGGGAAATCTAGTTGTGATTTTGAAGGCCTGGAATGTTATGATTTATCTCCTTTAATCATGGTAGTGTAATCAACATCGTGTTTCTTGTTCTTGAAGGGGTTGCTAAAAGTATATAGTAAAATTTTTTATTGTAATTTTTTCTTTCAAAGTTCTTGCCACGCATTCAAATAGTATGATCGGTTTCACATTCCTTTGAATAAATTGTTCTTGCTAAATCATATATATGTATGTGTGTGTCTATATATATAGTACATATATGTATATAAATGTCTCTTTGAGGACATCCAATAAAATTGGACACAAAGAAGATTTGCGTGGCCCTGTGACACACACAAATCGAGAAATGGTCTGAATTTTTTATTGATAAAAAAGTATATAAATATAAATGTGGCTATTTGATGGACGAAACAAAATGAAAACAATAAAGGAATTCCGAATAGTCAAGAAAGAAATTTATCAAGGTCTTGCATGATAGTTCCAATGTTTAAATGAAGTAGCAAGATGCTTTTACTGTTTTTTAGGACAAATTTGTCTGGTTGTATCATGTTTGGCTCTTAATTTGTCTTTTTTTTGGTCATGACATCTGGCCTTAGTCCTGTCACGATGCATCATATGATGTGAGACTGAGAGGTTGCTAATTTGTCTCAAGGCCACAAACTTAACTGCTGCACTTTTGCATTGACTTGGATGATTTCTCTCTCTCTCTCCCCATATATATATGTTAAGAAATGAAATAGGGAAAGATGGGGATTGATACCAAAATGTAATACGGCCATGTTATTGTTAAGAATCAGGTGCTAAGGAAGCTTCTTCTCTGGCCAAGAGATCTTGCCTTTTCTGCTCATGCTGTAAAGCAGTGGAAAGTAACATTTAAAGCTATAGAACGTATTAGTATCCTACAATTTAATGGCACATCATAAAACAGGAGAGCGATTACGAGTATGAGTGTTTACAATCTTACATCCTCCATGGAATTCTCTGTGTTTATCGCTTAAGAAACCTGTGCTATCTATTGGTTGCTCTTGGATGTTACTAGTTTTATTCTTTTATGGAAAAGGTCTTGGCTGTTATTGCTGTTTGTTTGGTGTATGTCAATCAACCCAGTTTCAAATGCAAATATTTACATATTTTATAAAGATACTTCTGGTAGGGTTCATTGCATGGAGATCAACTATTAGTGAAGAGTGGCGTGGTCTCTTCAGCATTAAATGAGTGAGGGAATTTGTGGGAGTACTTGCTTAACTTTAATCTTGACATCACTCTGTTAAGGAATTTCTTTGTGAAGGAAATTAAAAGAAAAAGAGGAGCAGAAAGAGTAGAGGGTTTGTGACTTGATAGCAAGATGGGAAGCACAAATGAACGGAAATTATGGCCAAAGCCTCATGGGATTGGCCAAGAATTAGAAAAATCTTTCTTGATCAATTGGGAATTATAATGAGGTACATTTTACAGAAGGGGCAAAGTTGCCAGAAAAACACCCAAAGCCAAACCAGAGGAATTTCAGTTGATGTGATGAATGGCCAGATCTGCATGTGGTTTTCTTTCCTCCTGGCATTGTCCAACCCTAACAACCTCCTCTCTTGAGTGTTCATAAAGCCCCATCTTGACACCCTGTCTTTACTTCATTTAGCCTTACCCAGTCTTTACTCCATTTAGCCTTCATCACTAACAAGGTACATTGCATGGAGATCAACTATTAGTGAAGAGTGGCGTGGTCTCTTCAGCATTAAATGAGTGAGGGAATTTGTGGGAGTACTTGCTTAACTTTAATCTTGACATCACTCTTTTAAGGAATTTCTTTATGAAGGAAATTGAGAGAACAAGAGTAGCAGAAAGAGTAGAGGGTTTGTGACTTGATAGCAAGATGGGAAGCACAAATGAACGGAAATTATGGCCAAAGCCTCATGGGATTGGCCAAGAATTAGAAAAATCCTTCTTGATCAATTGGGAATTATAATGAGGTACATTTTACAAAGAGGGGCAAAGTTGCCAAAAAAACACCCAAAGCCAAACCGGAGGAATTTCAGTTGATGTGATGAATGGCCGGATCTGCATGTGGTTTTCTTTCCTCCTAGCATTGTCCAACCCTAACAACCCCCTCTTGAGTGTTCATAAAGCCTCTTCTTGACACCCAGTCTTTACTTCATTTAGCCTTACCCTGTCTTTACTCCATTTAGCCTTCATCACTAGCAAGTCTTGCAAAATAGTGTTCTCCAATAATTCTGGTTGATACACCTTGAAAGTTAAAGTGCTCACCAGGTGCACAAAGTGCTCCCTGGCTTAGTGCGGGGTAGAGGGAGAGTGGACATATATGTAAGCAGCCTTCCCCTTGCATTTTTTCAAAGAGGTTGTTTCCACAGCTGATACACCTTGAAAATATACCCTTTAAAACCAACTTTAACTTCCTCATGTAAAATTGAGATGGCATCAGTCGTGCAAACCATCTTCTCCATCACTTCTTTCTTTCGAGGTATGCTGATGCCTCCCGACAACGAAGCATGGATACAGATCTGGTTGTCTTATCTGACAGGTGGCAATTTTCATAAACTATTCTCTTGGAATACGAAAAGATGTAAATTTTTACAACTTTTTTGATAAGAGTTTGCAGATATAATAATCTTTTTGTTGTTGACTCTCACTCTAAAACACTACTAAGTTTAAGAGAGTAAGAGTAAAGAGACAAAGAAGCATAAAAGAGAAGAGAGAAGAAATCAAGAGCACAATAGAAGATAACAGAATGGAAGAGGGTGAAGAAGTGGCCAAAAAAAAAATGATCAATTGGAATGGACTTAGGCAAAGGTCTGAGATCTATTTGTGTCAACAAAGATTGAAGGCCTTGTTGAGCAAATAAAAGTAATCAACTCCTCTCTCTCTCTCTCTCTCTAACCAATCTTTGGGCCTTCTTCCACATTGAGCTCTATTTCATGCCTTTTCCCCTCTACTTCGTTCAATTCTTTCATCTTCTCTCAGTAAACTTTAAGATTCAAGAAACTGACTTGGGGCTTTGAAAGGTTGAATAGATTTTGTTCTGATACTCGACAAAGTCAAGCAGTTGTTTTGCTCTTCACATCCGTACCCTAACCATATCGTGACCATATCCCATCACATATATTGGTCGTTTTCCACATGTATCCAGGATCTCTAAAATAATAAATTATTAGAGTAGGCCGCAGGGTGTATCAGATATGTATCCATTGTGTATACTAGTATGGGGCCATATATGGAGTATCCATGCTTTTTAGCCTTCGGGCTAGGGAGCACAGATTAACCTCCATCTTAACAACCCTCAATCTTTGGGCCATTAATTTTATTTAGTTTCCTATCTCTCTATATAAAAACACATGCTTATGCTCTTTGTCATGGTATAAAGCTTTAAATATCACTGTTCCCGAACCTTGCTCCACCCAATTCTCTTGACTTGCTTGGTCATAATTTACTTGACATCCCAATCTTTTCAAATTCCCTGTTTATAACTGATTGCCTTGCCTTCTCTAATGTCAATTTTCTATCAGACCAAATCCTTACAGCTATCTTCTCTTGAATCCATTTTGAAGCTACCATATCCATCCCTCCACCATGGGCTTCCATCTTCCTAATCCTCCAACTGCGTTGTGGAGTATTAGCGTTAGCTTCCTTAGCACAAGCTCCTCAAAGTCTTCATGTCATGATCCTCCTCTCATATAACACTGCCATGGGCTAAAGGGCTAAAATTTCACCTGCCTTTAGCTTTTCACAAACCTTCTAAGATATGCATTTACTATCGCCCAATCTTTACTCCCGAAGGTATAAGCCGCCTTTGATCATCAATTCTTCCCAAGTCTAGGTGTGACTCATCTTCATCTGCCTCAGAAGTTCTATGCTCTTTGAAGCACTGAATTCCAGTGTTTGACGTTTAATTGTTGGATCACCATATGAAAGAACCTTTCCTTAGGACCAGCGGCAGCTATAGTTTTATCTCTCTTCCATAGTAGTTGAAAGTGCGCTTAAAGTGTGAAGCATAGCTTTTGGGCTTTTTTCGTGTGAAGCGCAGCGTATATGAGAAAGCGCATTGAAGCGCCAAGAAGCGCATAAAGTGCAAAGCCCAAAAAAGCGACGCTTTATTATTTGGAACTGAAGCAAAGCAGATTTTATCTCTCACTGGCATCAGGTATTTCTATCTTTCTTCTCTTCTTTTTCTTCTTCTTCCTCTTTCTCTGTTATGTTCTTCTCCGTCTTCTTCTTATACTCCATCATTCTTCTCCGTTCTCTCTCTCTCTCTCTCTCTATTTCCTCCATCATTCTACTGCTTCTTCCTGTAATCTGCCCTCTTTTTTTCAACTATAATCTGATGCTGCTCCTTTTTTTGTCCGGTTGCTGCTTCTCCTTTCTGTTCTTTTTTTCCCCCAGTTGCTGCAACTGTCAATGATTTGTCTCTGTTCTGGGTTTTTTTGGTCTCTTTTTTTTTCTATAATCTGATGCTACTGTTTCTTTCTCTAATCTGCCCTCTTTTCTTCAATTATAATCTGATGCTGCTCCTCCCGTTTTTTTTACCAGTTTCTGCTGCTCCTTTGTTCATGTTTCTTAAATAAACTTATTTGCTCAATCTTCTGGTCTTCAGTGCATTTTATTGTCATTAAAAGCTTTGGCTCTTATGTATGTTGATGTTCTACTATCATAACATATTCCGTGTGCTATTATTGTATATTTAAATATATATTTTTTGATTTTATATCTTAAGTGTGCTTTATATGAAAAAGCCTGTGCTTCGCTTTGTGCTTTAGCCCCAGGAGGGCCTGTTGCTTTTTTGCGCTTTTCACTTTTAACTACTATACTCTCTTCTAAAAACTCTGTTGTTGACTGGTATCAAATCTTGAAACACATCTGTGATCATTGATTTCTATCCTTTTTTTGGGGAAGTGAACATATCACCACATTTACATGGTTTTGGTTTTCTGTCCTGTATTTTTTTATGCTCCATAATTTGATTCAACCATATTGATTCATTGTTCTGTTAGTTAAACCTGGGTTCAACAACTAGAAGAAGAAAAGGGTAAGCAAACTGAGCAGTGTTGCTAGTGGCCTTTAGGACGGAACTATGATTTTGCTGGCAAACGTGGGTACCTAGTTTCGTAGTATTTGCTTGAGTTAGCCTTCGCAATAGTGGAGATAGGTTTCTGGAGCATTTTGCTGAACATTGTCTACTTTGAGTGCCTTTTTAAATGCCACTTCATACTGTTATTGATCGTGGAGTAATCCCATCTGAGTTCAAGGGGGCTGGGTGGAATATGCTTATATTAAGGATCTTTTTTTTTTTGGTGGGGGAGAGAGAGAGAGAGAGAGAGAGAGAGAGAGGAACCTGTGTAGTCATTGACTAGACTAGGTGGGGACTTGGCCAGGAGAATTCGGAGGTGGCCGCTCCATTTACAATCCATCTCTCACTTATTCTACCATTGCTCAAAATTTCAGAATATCTGTAGATCTTAGGATATGTTGCTTTTAGAGGTAGTTTACCAAAGCTGAAGCAATTATTGGTGGGTGGCCTTCTTTTAGTAGGACCAGTTCTTGGGTTCTTCTCAAGACCCTAAGATGGCGAAGGTTGTGCTTGAAACTTAAAGGCTGTTGTAGGGATATTTTGAGACACTGATCTTTTGCTCTTTCAACAAGCTGTAGGGTTACAAAATCAGTTGCAAAAGTTCAACAAAGTAGAGAATTTAGAATCTATGAAGTCTGTCAAATAGCATTCTACTCAAAAGGTTAAACTAATAGAGCAAGGCATTTTATTGTTTATATATTTTAACACTCCCCCTCATGTGGTGTCATGATGATTTATAAGTGGTTTCTGGATGAGGTTAAATGGTTCATGACCTCCTGATACCATGCCAAATGACCATGTTCTCCAAAGGCTTAAAGCTAACATGGTAAGTTGTTTGTTACTTTTATATCTTAACCATGTTGATGGTATCAAAGACATGGGTAAACGACAGCACGAATGCCCAGATTTTTAAAATAAATCATAAATTAGAAGGGCAAGAATTATGGGTCCCTAGGTTAAAAACCTTCTTTTGTCTGCCTTTGGAAGACAACAAGAGGTAATGAAATATGCTCTGATCACTTAAAATCCCTCCATTCTAACAATTGATCCCTGTATGCATCCTAGAACTTTTTGCAACCTTGTGGTGTGTACTTCTCATCAAATAACTGCGCATGATACTTCTCAACATGGGTTAAAATCTTCCTCACGTGTCTTCTGGTGCAGATGCCCTCCTTGAGGGTGTTTTTATTTGTTCTTCTACATTGAATATGTATGACTCTGCATAAATTTGTTATACGTGAGCTAAATTTGAAAAGTAAAAGTTTCCTTTTGCTTTGATTCTCGAAAAGACTGAACATCTCATTCTCAGACAGCCAATTTGTGCCGAGCTTCCAAGTTAAATTGAAACTTATGTGAAATGTACTTGACAAATAGTGGTAAACTTTTTTGAGTTGCGATTAAGTATCCCCCCCCTTTAAATTAGGAATATTGTTGTTGAGGATGACAATTTCTCTTTCTATTTGTTGCTACCTGCAGGGGACTTGCCAGTCTAGCTCTCAATGGGGGAGATCATCGTTGAACATTTATAGCTGCAAGGTCTTCGGGGTCCATTTAAATATTTCTCTTTTATAATCTTGTTATTTCAAATGATGGATATTTTCTTTCTAGAAAAGCTTCAACCCCAAATAGAACATTATTTGTCTTTCTTATAATTCCTAAAAATCCGATGGCAGATCTCAATTTGTATGGCAAAGCAACTTAACCGCATTTATATCTCTCTGATGGAACCCTCTCTTGGATCTGCAAAAGGGATAACTATGTTCAGGCAAATTAATAATAAAAATGGAAAAATGGATTCTCTTCTATTGAGATTTCTATCCTTGTTTTTTGCTTTCCTGTCTAGAGGCACTGCATTCTTGTGCTGCATGTATGCCACTGCTATTGTCGCTGGCGAAGTCAAGTTCCTCTGCATTTGAAGATCTTTCGAGTATATAGATTATACTTTGTATTTTTAACGGCATCAAGGATGTTGAATTATTCGTATGCCCATTGCCCATTGCCCATTGCCTATTGACATAGTTTGGTTGAAAGGTGTGCGGAAGTTCATTCATGGTTGTAAAAATAGTGATTTTCTTTTTTTGTTCCAATGAAAATTGAGCTATACAAGAGGGTTGCTCTCTTCCTACTATAAATTTTTAGTAGTCAAATCAGTTAAAATCCATTGGAAATAACAATTCTAAGATACATAACCATCCTCACTCATGTTGTTTCTAATTTCGGGATTTATATTGTGATCGCATTTGATGACTAATGTGTTGCCAAATCACTGTGATAACATTCTGAGTGTAGGGGTGTGCAATATTTGGTGATAATCGAAAATCCGACCGAATTGAATTAAATTTGAATTCGATTTTTGGATTTGAATCGGTTTTCGGTTAGAGTCAAATTCCAAATTTGGTTTTCGGTTCGAGTTTCGAATTGAGATTTTTAATATAAATTCGAACCGAAAATCAAATTAGAGTTTTTAATTATCTCATTTTTTATTTATTTTGATTATTTATTATTTCTTTTCTTTTCTTTTTATGCAAACTTTGATAATTTTTCTTTTTTTAAGTAAGCAATAAAATAGTAGTTAAAAAGTTCATTATTTTATCAATTCAAATTTAATTAAATTTGATTTATATGAAAATTTAGATATCAAAAATCAAAATCGAGTTTTTTTATTTATTCGATTCAATTCGAATTCAAACTGAAAACTGAATTTTGAATTTAAATGAATTCGGTTCGGTTTTTGATGTAAAATTAAAAAATATTAAATCGAATTAATCGAATTGAATTAATCGAAAAATTCGAAAACCAAACCAATGAACACCCTAGCAGAGTGTACAAGGAAAACAAAATTTTGAAAGTGCTTTTCTTTTTCGGCCCCAGGGGGCAAGGCCCAAAGAAAAACTAGTGCTTCAAGCAGGAATGACATAACACAACCAAGGGGAAGACGGTCGTAAGTTCCCATTCAGGGGCAAGGTCTAACCCTTAGACCCCTTTTGTAAAGGTGGCCGAAGTTAGTTAGCCATAGAGAGCACAACACACGGCTTACCTCACAAAGCCAACTTCCTCCTAACAGAACTCTGCATTCTCTAGTGCCTCTGGAGAGGGTGAAGCTAGGAACATCCATCTTGATAAGATTCACAACTACGGGTGTCCATCTCCACTCGAAGCTTTCAGATACCCAACAAGATAGCAAGGTTCAAGCAGTGCCAAAGGAACCAGATTTCTGCCGTGTGCATGACCAAATTCTCATATTAGCCGAGAAACCTTAGATTCACCCACCAATTGCATTCCTTATGATCCGTCCAGCACTGGATTTTCCAGTGCCTGCACAGACCCCCATCAACATTCAACTTGAAGCAATCGGGATCCGGAGGATGCCATCTGATTAGGATTTCATTTTTCCTCAAGCTAGAGTACTTGCTTGCTAAACTTTTAGCATACTCCATAGAAAGCCTCCTCATTTTATCTAGGATCTGGTTGGTTGTAGTCTTGTTGGCTCCAAAAACTTCCTCATTTATACACTCCAAATTTACCATGAACCCAAGATCCTTGGCCAACCAGTGCTGCCCTTCTCTTTGTGGAACAACTAGAAGTTTTTCTAGGAAAAATAGAGTTTTACTATCAAACGGTATCCAAATTTCGTCCAAGTAATATAAGGCTCATTTTTTTAGACAACTCTCATAATATATTTTTTTTTATTTTCAAGTTTAGAATTTAAAAATTAATTAAGAGATTTGGTATTCTATATTATTAGATCGACTATAAGTGAAAAAAGGAAAAATCAGAAATGATGATATTAGCGTACGATGTGATCAACCCTAGAGGACTTCGAAGTTTTTAATGGGCTTACTACTTATCCCAGCAACCAGAAAGCTACTTATCTCTAAATCAGAGAAAGCTACTTATCTCAATGCGGCCTGGGCTGGTGAGACCCAAAAAATCCAGCCAACATTTTCGTCTGCGAGAAGCCCAACCTGATTTTATTGAGCCTCACTTCCATCCTCTCTTCGGGTTTTATTGGGCTTGAGAGGCCCGGCCGAAGCCTGCGCAAGGCCGCCAATTCTTCCGGTAGCGCACCATGCAGAACTTGTTATTTTTGAAGAGATCAGAATTCAAAAGCTCTCGCCCAAACGGTTCTCATGAATTCCTCTCATGAGACCCAAATCCTTCCTCCACTATCCTACCCCCTTTCCTTTAAGTTTCCGACAAAATCTCAAATGGGTATCCTCAATCACAACCCAAATCTGCAGTTCTCAATTTCTCACTCACCCGGAACTGCACAACCTTCAAGCCTTCTTCAACGGAAGCAGAGAAAGAAAGAACAAAGATTACGAGCTCACAATTGTCTCTGCACTGAAATTCTGTTCATCCCAAATTTTAATCTATCAGGGCCAACAAATCCATTCACTAATTTTGAAATCTGGGCTTGATTCCAATGTTTTTGTAAAGAACAGTTTGATCAATCTGTACTCCAAATGTGGCTTATTTAAGGTTGCTGAATCAATGTTTGATTCGTCGTTGAGTTCGGATCCTGTGTCTTGCAATATTATGCTCGCGGGTTATGTTAATCTTGGTCAATTGAGTAATGCTCGCAAATTGTTTGATGTAATGCCAGTAAAAGGTTGTGTGTCTTATACTACGATGATAATGGGTTTGGCAAGAAATAATTTTTGGGTTGAGGCAGTTGAGGTATTTAAGGACATGAGGTTTGCTGGGGTGGTTCCGAATGAGGTTACGCTTGGGAGTGTCATCTCGGCTTATGCTCGTTTGTGTGGGAGTGGGAGTCATGTCGGTGAGATGTTGCATGGGGTGGTGATTAGAGTGGGGCTTGAGGGGTTGAATTTGATTTCAACGAATTTGGTGCATGTGTATTGTGTTTGTTCGAGCTTAGGTGATGCCAGATTTGTGTTTGATGAGATGGGGGAAAAGAATATTGTTGGTTGGAATGTGATGTTAAATGGGTATTCAAAGGCGGGACTAGTTGATTTGGCTAGGGATTTGTTTGAGAGAATTCCGGATAGAGATGTTGTTTCTTGGGGTACAATTATTGGTGGTTATGTGCAAGTTGAAAGGTTGGATGAAGCTTTGACAATGTTAATCCAGATGCAACGGTCTGGATTAGGACCTAATGATATTATGATTGTAGATTTAGTATCTGCTTGTGGCCGAGCAATGCTTTTTAGCGAAGGCCAGCAATTACATGGTGCTACCGTTAGGAGAGGGTTGGATTGTTATGACTTTGTCCAGTCTACCATTATCCATTTCTATTCGGTTTGCGGGAAAATTAGTCTTGCTTGCTTGCAGTTTGAACAAGGCAGCAAGGATCATGTCGCATCTTGGAATTCCCTTATCGCAGGCTTCATAAGAAATGGAATAATCAACCAAGCAAGGAATTTATTTGATGAGATGCCAGAAAGGGATGTTTTTTCTTGGAGTACTATGATTGCGGGTCATGCTCAGAATGAGGAGCCCAATATGGCTTTGGAGCTCTTCCATGGCATGATAGACAATGGGATCAGACCAAATGAAGTTACGATGGTTAGTATCCTCTCTGCAATTGCTTCTTTAGGCACATTAAATGAAGGAATCTGGGCCCATGAATTTATAGTTAGTAATTCTATTCCTCTCAATGACAATTTAAGTGCGGCACTCATTGACATGTATGGAAAATGTGGGAGCTTTGACAGAGCCTTAGAATTTTTCTATCAAATTCAAGCCAAGACCTCAACTATCTCGCCGTGGAATGCAATTATATGTGGATTGGCCATGCATGGGCATGCAAATTTAGCTCTTAAAATATTCTCTGACTTGCAAAGGACTCGCATAAAACCAAATTCAATTACGTTTATTGGAGTCTTGACAGCATGTTGTCACGCGGGGTTGAAGGAAGAGGGAGAGAAACATTTTAAGAGCATGAAGATCATATATGACATAGAACCCAACATCAAGCATTATGGATGCATGGTGGATCTCTTAGGAAGAGCTGGGCAATTATCACAGGCTGAGGAGATGATTAGGAACATGCCCATGAAAGCTGATGTGGTGATTTGGGGCACATTGTTAGCAGCTAGTAGAACACATGGGAATGTTGACATTGGCGAAAGGGCAGCAGAGAATTTGGCTAGGTTGGAACCATCTCATGGACCAGGAAGAGTTCTTTTATCTAACCTATATGCAGATGCCGGGAGGTGGGATGATGCACTTTTGGTAAGAAGAGCAATTCAGAGGGGCAAAATGTCTAGGTTGCCTGGTTGCAGTGAAGTTGTTTGATGTGGTACAAAAATGCTAGAACCCTGATAAGGATTTTCACTGACTTGGCTAAAGAAATCTGTTTTTGTATCCATTTGAGATACAAATCAATATTGCAGACCGAAAACACAATCAATCTTTGTTATTTAAGTAACATCACAACCGGAGTGGGATGAAATGAAAATATTTCTCCCAAAATTCAGATACCAAACAACACTTATTTCCTTAGAATAAAAGCAGAATAAGAGGCAGTAAGATGAAGAAACAGACACACGAATGGTGTTCATGCGCCTGCGCAGGAAGCAGAGGGACCATATCTTCTGCCTCACGAGTCCTCTGGAGAGAGATATCTCTTTGTATCTCGCTAAACAACTGTCTGAATTCTCCTTTTAATAATGGCTTAAATATATGGTATAACATATAATATACAATATATTTATATGTACATATGTGTGTGGGGAGAGAGAGAGAGAGAGAGAGAGAGAGAGAGGGAATATATACACACTCTCTGAGCAAAGCAAAGTTAAAAGATAATTGAAATTAGTAAATTTTATTTTAGTTTGGTGAGATGCAGCACATCCTGCAATGATAGCTGGCTGGAAGTCGCAAAACACAATCCTAGACTGACCGGAAGCTGGAGTACCATCATGGACTGTTAGAACTTCATGTTTTTATTTTGTTGACATCGGACCTGCATAAGTTGTAACAGAGGTTTTTTGGACAATAATTCCCTTTGAGAGATAGAAATCTCCACTAAAACAAAACTGAGATTCTTTTTTACAAAAATAAAAAACCTTGCTACATCTGAACATAGAAACTAGTAATTTACAGCAGCAGCACTAGCTGCACCTTATATACAACAAATCCGAGGAACGTTACAAGTTATTCTCAACAATCATCTCCGCAGCTACACCCATTGCATCTATGCCACCAATTCTCAGCAAGGCTAAAGCCAGTTCTTCCTCATTCCACTCCCTCAGGCCCCGACTCACTCTCTTTAGCACATTCACATCTACCTCCAGCACCCACGTTGGCACGCAACCAACCAGTAAAGACACAAAACCTGAAACATAAGCACGCCATGTTGCCCGGTCACAGCCAAGTGAGATCTTCCCATCAAGAGCGCTGGCTAGAAATTCCATGTGGCTTCCGAGAATTTTAGTGCGCCTTCTAGATGCTGATGATGATGATGAATCCACTCCCCAAGCAAATGCTCCACAAAGCACGGCGAAATATGCCAGGGCATACCCACCAAGCATGGCAACCATTCCTCCAGATCTATCTTCTTCATGTTCTGATCTATGGTTTGAAATGAACCAAGAAGGCAGAGTCTCTTTGATCAAAAACTGCACTAGACCCAAACCACCCGATAACCACAGTAGGGAAGCAGCTAGTGAAGCGGCAAGTTTCACTTTAGTCATTGCTGCAGCAAGTGAAACCTGACTGTACTTTGCTCCATACCTTGCCTTCTTAAGCTTCTGCTCATTATCCTCAGAAAGGCCACTAGATGCTATTTCCCTCACGAAGTGCATTAAAAGAGATACAATTTCTTCCATAACGAACATTATCTCTCTGATTGATCTGTAAACACGCAAGTACAGAATACCTGGAGCAACAGGAGAAATACCGCCACCAAAGTGGGAGCCAAATCCATGACCAAGAAGGGGTCCAACACCACCACTGCTTGAAATATGGTTAGCATTTAGGTGAAGTGTTGCACTGAAGCAGCTTTTGAGAAGCTGAACAATTGCATTGCTGTTATGTAGGAAGACTGTACGTGAAGCAGAGAAAACAAGGAAGTCAAACCATCGCTTTGCCTTTTGGGTCCACAGTGAAGCTACAATTGGCATGCATGGCCATGGACAACCTGCTGCAAGTGCTTCCAGTGCTGGGCCAGCAAGATTTAGAAAACGTTCAGAGCCTTTGTCAATTTTATAGGTTATGGTGAGACTGACAAAAGCAGCTAAAGGTAGCGGAAGAGTAGCTGGAGCACTTCCTCCTGCCAAAGAGACAATCCTTTGTCATAATCTTTACCATCTACTTCTCATATAAGCATTTAATCTATTGAGCAACATTAACATTGTCAGATAAAACAAAATTGTTAAGGGAAGAGTTCATGGCTGAAAAAGAGAAGGATGATGTACTAATGAGAGTATACTAGACTGCTGCAAACTACTCTGAGATATGATAATCGAAATAAGAATAGTGTCTAGCTGGAAAAATAGATGAGGAAAGCAAGAAGGAAACCTGCAGAAAGGCTCGGTATATCAACGCCAGTTGCAGCAAGGATTTTCTTGATTTGTTCCTCCACATTAGACAGATTTGCATAGGGACTTGGCCAATCTGTTCCATTCATAAGAACCGGCTTCCACACACCCCTTGTTACTTCTGCAGAGAAGTAACTTATAATTGTTGCCAAAGATGCAGGAAGGAAATCAGCCAAGTCTTTAAGCCCTGAAACAGAGGAATATTTTGCACCCTAATTACACATTTCAATACTGCATTAATGAGAAACTATTTGATTCAAATTTCCAACAAGACTATATTTGGTCATGCTTAGTTCAGAAG
Source organism: Dillenia suffruticosa (assembly GCA_033439265.1). Taxonomy (NCBI): domain Eukaryota; kingdom Viridiplantae; phylum Streptophyta; class Magnoliopsida; order Dilleniales; family Dilleniaceae; genus Dillenia; species Dillenia suffruticosa. Next base: position 19,496,867 of record JAVTVX010000001.1, read on the forward strand.
TCGAGCAGGACCAACTACAGCCCAGTGTTAATATAGGTACAAGAAATCTGTAAACAATTTTGGCTTCTTCGCTGGCAAGTTATAGCATACAAAATTTGATGGGAGCAAGAACCAGCTTCTAATAAGTTATAACATCCCAACCTGTGGCCAGTTCACGAGGTGACAGTTTCCCATGGGCACAGGCTGTTAGAGCTGCATCAACCACAAAGGGAACAGCTTCTAGGATGTCCCATGCAGGTAATTTAGGCCACTGAGAAGAATCTTCAATGCCTGGTCCGGAAGAGCTACTACTTCCAGAATTCACAGAAATCACTGATTGGCTGCCTCTGTCTATCTTTCTGAACATCATGTTAAGAAGCCCATCAACAATTTGATGAACAGGGGTTCCATGTACCAGACCTGAGAGAGTAGAGGCTATACATGCCTGATGCTGCCGATACCATGCTTTCAGTTTTGGAAATGAATCAACAAATATAGGTTGTGAAGATGATGAGTTCACAAGTCCAAGGAGTCTTCTCTTATTTTGGTCCTTTTGGGTATTTCCAGAAGACACTACTTGGGAGTTCCGTACCAAGAGCAGGTACTCCGGAGTTAGTTGGGATCCCACTGGGGGTACCATACCCACACCATGTTCAAGAGGTGGATAATTAAATCTCCATAGCTTTAGAAGAAGTGCAAATGCATTTGAAAACACAGTGTGTGCTGATAATTCTTCTCCTGTTGTCAGACTCCACGAGACAATGGGTACACAAGATCCAAAAACCTCACAAATTGGCATCAATGAAGCTGCAAGTTGTGGAACCTACAAGCAAAGTATAAAAGCAAATTAGTCAAACAGCCAGGAGTAGGTTACCTTATGTTCATTCAGCTTCAGCTCAGAAAGGTGCCCTACCAGGCCATGTAGGGAGAAAATCTGAACACAATCAACAGATGCTATTCCAACTAGCAGTATGTTGAGCATCGGAGCATAACCTATCAAATGGCTCTCAGTTGCAGTATAATCAGGAGGAACAGGAGGAGCCAACAATCTTGTAATGAGACAAACAGTGTGTTCCTGCAAACATTTTGTGATCATAATAAGAAGATGGTCAAAAAAGCATGCAGTTACCATTTGTAACAGCATAGGTCAGCTTTATATTCTAGCAACTTTAGCAGATTCAATGAATAGATAAGCATGTAATTGGTTTCCATATTTAGGTTTATTGTAGCAACAGCTTATGGAAATCATATATTTACATTTGATCAATTATATTACAAACATTAAAAAAAAAAAATTGAATATGTTCACTCGAACATGTTTTCTTATTCTTTCCCGTGTGCAATTAAAAAGCACTTCCATGTCCAACTCAAGTTTGAACTGCCATTACACATGCATGTAGCACTTTAGTTTACTGTGCACTGAATTTGATCATTTACCTGTATATTCCAACCACGAAGTAGGGAGGCCCCACATAGGATAGTAGCAGCAGATATCTTCTCATCTTGTGACCCTTTGACAGCAAATTCAAATATCTTCTCCAGTTCTGCTAAACTTCCATAAAATCGATGAGCATAATTCAGTTGCTTTCCCCAAGTATATGTTATAAAATGAGCATCTAAGATTCCTTTCTTTCCAGTGCCAGTCTAGTAGGTTCACGGATTTTAGCCAGGCTTGCTTCTCTTCTTTTATTTTTATCCTTTTTTTTAACAAGCATTAACATGTTTTGTTCATTAGCCCATACTAATGTCCAATCTCAGCTGAAGTTCTACTGATATCTGTTGTTCAATTTAAAAAGATTAAGATAGTTTATTCATGTAGAAGAAGTCCACCGTAGCACCTAAGGAGAAGGAACATAAGACTTTGTTGAGCCACATTGAGCCCTGTGTTTGTTTATACGACTTCAGTAGCCAATCTTTATATAAACAGTTCAATAATAGAAGTTTCAAACAAATGAGAGCATACCTTGATGCAGGAGCTGAAACCAAAGTATTTGTCATAAGTGGTGTCAGAGGAGCTCCATTCATCAATGACGACCAACCAACCACTTGACTAGGCATAGTATAAGGTATTTGGCTGACACACCCATTTACATAGCCTGGCCAAAAATAAGGCGAAGTGTCCAGCAAATTTCTAGCAATGCAAGCCTCAATTATTAGGTGGCGCATATTTCCAGCTGCAACATATCATATAAGACTGATTAAACGGGGCACCAGAGAAACAACAGAAACACCAGGATGGCATCACCCAACAACCTTTAAAGCAGAATTATGAAGTTAAATAGAGTTCCAACAGTAGCAGACTCTACCAATAAAAGGGCACCAGAGACAATATAGGAGAATTTGTTCTTAGGGCAGTTAAAGATTGGATGACAATTCAGTTAAGAACCAAATGATCCATACAAAGAAACAGAGTGACTAAGCATAGCCTGTGACGATGACTACTGTCTCCTTCTTCCAGTAATTTCCTTCTTTATCTCCCTTGCACCGGCATTCTACATCTAGTATACTGACCTCTTCTGCTGAGGTAAATGACTAGCTTAAGAGATAGAAAGAGGCTCTTCACACTATACTTGTATTCAACCAGAAATCGATATATTTACCACCAGACCTAGGAACCTAAATTCTACTAGTTTTCTGTCTGCTTTTCTTTTTGGTTTGTTGGCAAGAACTTAAACAGCAGGGGAAGGAAGGATCAAGGGTGACACAAGCTATGTTCTGTTTACTTTCCATTCGTAATTAGTCATATGCAAATACAGAAGGATAGCCAGGAGCATCTGGTGATTTGTGTAAAAGGGCAGCCATTGAAACACGAAAAACTAAGATTCTTTGTGAGATGTGAAACTGGCATCATGTTCAACAGTTCATGTCTTCAGGTGATGTAACTTCGTCACTTCCCTCTTGACTTCATTCCTAATAGAGCTGTAATGTCCAGCCGTAGAATTATTAAAATAAGAAAAAAAAAACTGATTACATTTGTGAATGCCAACAAGTTTATGGTGAAATTTTATTCAAAAAAAAAAAAAAAAAAAAAAAAATCCTTAAAGTTGGACCAAAGGATAAAAAAGCTGGTACTGAATAAAAGTTTTGATGGACTTGACTATTCCCACGAGTGCATCATGTTTACAAGGGCCATAAAATGGAGACCATCTTGAAAACTTCCCTATTGGAATAGTATAAGGATAAAACTTTACTTACAACAGTTGGCGGGAATGTCTTTCATGCTGATGCATTCAAAATATCCACTGTCCACGTTAATGCCTGAAACAAACATCATAGCCTTTGCAGCAGCCTGATTTGCTGCAGAAATAACTGACTGAGGGGGAGTGAGCAAGGCCTGATAATCACCAAGTAATTGCAAGCTGGACACCAAATCCTTTCGCCGTATTCCCAAATCTTGCTTTTCCTTCCAATGGTTATTAGAGTAGTTTTCTGTATCATCCACCAGTCCATTTTCCTCTTCCTCTATAAGATCGGCTACCACAAGAGTTGTGATTGATAATAAAATGCACAAACGAGCATCACGACGAGGCATAGGGCCCTCAATGGGGTCCCTTTCCTAACAAATTGAAAAGATAACAAGATCAGCATATCCACTCTCAACTCTCAGCATGAAAATAAGCAATTGAAGACAAAAAGAATGATGCTTTAATAGATTTGAAATTGTAAATATGGTTATGGTTCACTGTGAGAATTCAACATCAGCTAAAAAGTGCCATATATCAACAATGGCCGCAACTAGACGAATGTGATCATACAGTCTTATTTTGACAAGCTCAAAACCTTGAAAACTAATTCATGATGACAGGAGGCATTGGATTTGGCATCCCAAATGCTAGAACTTTCTAGAGCACCACTTTACTGATTTAACAACTCAAAAAAGTTTGAACTTTGGCCATGAAATTTGGTATAGAAATCCAAAAGATGAAGGTATTACGTACCCCCAAAAGTGTTCACCTCTGAAGGCTATGAGAACAAGAAGCAAAACTAACCAATTTTTTGGTAAAGGAAAGGATCAAACAATTCTTACTCTTTGAACAAGACGAAGGGCCGCAAGCCATAGAGATAAAAATGTATCATGCCAGGTGGTCTCATTTACTGCTTGAAGGGCCTTTATCAGACCTGTAGAGAGAAAGATTTACAACTAATCATTATCATAGAGATTATTCAGCAAAGAGGCCAATGATTCAGAGAAGACATTTCAAGAAACAAAGTTGAAACTGCATTACCAGTAATGATTTCAATGCCACTTGTTGCTGGAACTTGTGAACCATCCATTGCATCTTCTAAAACTAAGTCAAGTGGAAGCCAAAGAGAAGATCGACTGACACCATGACATAGACCAGCTGAAGAGGCCAAAGATCCAGTAACAGTAAATGCACGAAATTCTTGAGATGGGCTTCTTTTACAAGCCCGAGACAAGACTTTACGAGAATCAGCTACGAAATTTTGAAGAGCCTCAGGGGTCTTGACTTTGGAATTCCTTAAAGCCAAAGAGTTTGTTCCAAGCAACCGCAATCGCTGAACGAAACCTCCCCAGATCTTGGGCCTGGCATGTAGTCAACAGAGAATTGGTAAAAGCTTCCACCCATGGCTATGACCAAGCAGGTCATAAGTAGTATGAAATTGAAAGAAGACCAAAGGCCAAAAAGCAAAGCAGACTTCACATAGCCAACCCTGTTTATTTGGTGTAAAGGCATTGGCATCAAACAAAATTATGCCATTACAGCAACATTTTCCAATGTAAACTCAAGAATCATAGAAACACTCGGAAGATCAGAATCAAAGGATGCAATGTTCTTACATGTTTTGCCGAACCAAGTAAAGAATCTTAGAAGTTACTTTATCTTGCAGAAATTGCCCAATCAATTCAATGGCCATTACAGTATTTGTATGTTGCAGTCTCTCATGATGATCAATTCTCTTCTCATCATAATTTACACGGGAATCTATGTCCATGTCATGAGGTTTAATGTCCCATCTCGACATTTTCTCCGGAGTTGGCCCCAATAATCCCTCATCATCTAATGATGCATCAAGTAATTGCCATACAATTGCAAAGATGAATTCAACCACAACAATCCCAGGTTCAGATGCTTGTAAACCAAATATCTGAGAAAGACGAAGAACTCCAACAACAGATTTCATGACCCTGCACGATGGATATAGTCATGTGTACAAATGAAACCAAGACACCAATCAATGATTTGTTATGGTTTTCGGCTAAAAATAAAAAAAAAGAAAAGAAAAGAAAAGAAATTTGAGCAAAATTTTACTTTTGATGAGCTGGTCCTTTTATTTGAGATTTAAGAGTAAAGGCATGCCTTTTGAGGAGCTCCAAATAAAGCCTGTAAGCTGCAGGTTGAGGTTGCCTACTTGGTATGACCCTGAAGCAAAATCACATATGACACTATGATTGCCGGATGAAGACATCACACAAAAATGGATTAAGACAAAAACGTGGAGAAACGCCAAGGAATTAATTGATCACGTGAGTGAACAAAGGCAGTAAATTAGAGAACCAGCATCGTCAGAAACAGGAACAAGAAGGATGATTGATGCCCATAAATAAAGCAACAAACTATACCATAATATATTTTTTTTTAAAAAAAAAAAGCATTTTTATCAAAAAGAACCAAGCATTAAAGTTTATATCAATTAATAACTTGGCAAAACCAAGAAAATGTTAGAGAGAGAGAGAGAGAGAGAGTACATTCAAGAGATAAAAAAACGAAAAAAGAAAAAAGAAAAGAGAAAAGAGAAAAATCCATACAAATTTGAACAATTAAAAAATAGATGAGTCAAGTCTTTCCAAATTGCACCGGAACAATCGAAGCAAAAACAAGAACCAGTAATCTTCCCAACCCCAAAAACTTCCATTGCCGAGAAGTAAACAAAAACCCATTTCACATCCAACAGCAAACACTCCAAAATCCAAGAATACAAGCATGAACCTTGTAGAGAGAAGAGCGAGAACTAGCATAGGAGGCACAATCTTCAAGGCCAAAGCCTTTTCCAGAAATTTCCAAGCAATGGGCAAATTGTTGTCCCAACAAATGTAGGAAATGAGGAGATGGGCTAGCTCCGGCGAGGGCAGAGGAATTCCGGCTGAGTTCAAATTTGAGGAAAGTTGAATTGCCCATAGCAGAGGATCATGACCCTTTTGTTGTGCCAACTTGGTTTGATCCAAAACACTGTCCCACAGATTGTTTTGTGTTTGTGTAAGTGTAATCACCCCCATTTTTGGGGGGTTTAGACTTAGAGATAGAAGTTCAGACAGCAGAGAGAGAGAGAGAGAGAGAGAGAGTGCGTGTGTGCGCGCGCGCGCGCCCGTTAGGTGTGTAAGAGCAAATGCAGAGGCTTTGTCATGGGGTAGAGTGGAACATTTTGTATGGCCGAGTGGGGTTTAACAATTTTTTTTTTTTTTTTTTTTTTGCTTTACTATTTTTCCCAATAATAGTTTTAATTTAGGAGAATTATCACAAACAAATATTTACCCAATTTCTAAATTTTTCATTTATATTTTTTATATAAGAAAATATATAAATTACTAGATACTTTATATTTAGAAAAACTCTGGACGTGAGATTAAGTAGCTATATTTATTTATCATAATTTATATTTATAACAATTTATTATAATGGTATTTAAATTTAAATAATTTACTATAATATTTATATTTCTAAAATTTATATAATTACTTTTATTTTAGTAAATGTTATAAATGCTGTATTATTTGCTTTCTTTTACAAAATATTTATATAATTTTTTTTTTAAATCTGAAATTGACAGACAGTCAAAATGTAAAAAAATTAAAATAAATAAAATAAACAAGGGCCAAAACCCAATTATACCTCTTAGAACCAGAGGGTCCCTAATCCTCGAGCACAATTTAACATTGTCTTTTAGGTCTAAATTATTTAGATTTTCATAATTATAATTTAATTTAATAGATCAAAAATCGATGATTCAGTTTGATCGAATTAGATGATTAATTTGATTTGATCATTCAAATTAATCGAATTATTAAAATTTATATAAAAAAATTTTAAATAACTCGACTTCCTACTCATATCTATATAAATATAATATATATCATTTATATCAATATATAACTATAAATTATAATTTTAAAATTTAAAATTCATTAATTATTATAGTTCAATTTGAAAATTTCAAAAATTCAAATTTCAAACAAATTAACGACGTATGAAACTTTTAAATTAAGTCTATATTTGTGTTAATAGTTCATAAAATAAAAAAGTAACAATATTATATCATTGTTCAATAAAATAGGCTTAAAATATTTCTCTTTTAAGTTTTAGTTGTAATATTATATTAATATGAATACGAATAAAATTTATCTAAAAATTATATATATTTTTAAATAATTCGATTTAATCGAAATAAAAATTATTAAAATCAATATCAGTTCAAATAAATTAAATTAAATTTTAATTTTATTCAAAATCAAAACTAAAAATCAAATAATCTGTATGAAATATAAAATACTATCGGAAAAAACGAATTTTTTTTTTTATTTCAATCGAATAGTCTTCACCACTAAACATGAATGATAAATTGGTGTTTTGGGTGGGAAATCCACAGAATGGTATGGGCATTATAAGATGGGTAGGTATAACCAAAGCTAATCTAAGCTAACCAACCAAAGGAAAAAAAAAAAAATATATATATATATATATATATATATATATATATGGAACCCTAAGCTAGTGGCCCCTAGATGACCTAAATCAATGGTTACATCTGCCCTAGAGTTTTTTTTTTTTTTTTTTTTTTTATAATTTTTTGGTTGTAGAAGTATGTAAATTTTAAAAAATTGGATAGACCCCGTAAGGATACTTTGCACCAAATCATCTTTCCTTATGAAGTAATTTTTCTTTTTATCTTTTTTATGAATATTAATTATTACGAGTTAAATTTTAATTATCTAAAATTCTACTTATCACTATTCGCACAAATATTAATACCCGAATAACCTAAAGTCTTTATAATCAATGATTTTTATTTAAAGTTTGTATCATTAAAAAGTGAAAGTGTATTTTAATTTTCAAAGAAAAAAAAAGGACTGTTTTGTTTTTGGACCCATATTTGCAAGAACATGGAGGATTCTTTGTGACCCTCCAAACTCCTCTTGACAAACAATTACAAATGACAACAATCTTTACATCCCCTATTGTTTTTTTTTGAAGTGGGGTTGTATCTTGTACATGAATCAAGGTTTAGCTACATTGGACCTATCAAAATTTATTTGTTTCTCCCAAAAAAAAAAAAAAAAAAAAGTTTCAGCATTCCTCCATCCGCCATTGTAGGAAAGTATGGTACGTTCCATCATCACAATTTTGAGAGAAGTTTGAAGTGAGCAGATACATTCAACCAAAACCAATAAATGACCATTTCGATCGAGAGAGAGAGAGATGATTTGCTACCTTGTCAGGAATCGTACAAGCAGCATTAAAAAGTTGATCTTACAAAATGGTGTATGGAAAAAGTAAAAAAGAAAAAGGATTCACATGATCAAATAACAATTGATGTCATCCGATTGGGAGTGTGTCCGGTTATAATTCTCTTTTTTCTCGATCTTAAAATTTAAAATTATAATAAAAAAAATTCTATTAAGAGTTTGATAATCGGCAACGGGGGAGTCGAGTCTTCAAAATGTTGACTAATTCTAGAATTTCTCTCATTCAATGGTGGCTTTCTACTCATATATTGAGTTGCATTTCAACTATTTTGGGCTAATAGTTTTTGAATTTGCTACCCACAAGCCACATCTCTGTCTCCCTCTGGATCTAACACCCCAATTATATTGACATTTTGAGTATACAGAATTTGAATCTGCCATGCAAAAAGCTAAAAATTGTGTAAAATTCGTGCCATGTTGTGTAAAATATCTATTAATAATGGTTGTCAAAAGACTGATTATGGGGGATAGGTTGAGATTGCAAGATCTGTTCTCTTCTTCTCTAACTTACCTTCAACCATTCAGTTGTAATAATAATAATAATAATAATAATAATAATATTATTATTATTATTAATTTAAAAGGCATAAAGTATTATGTACTATTTCTTCTTTTTTTTTGGGTACTGTATTATTATGTACTATTTCAAACTTCAAAGGGGTTAATCAATGAAACCCTATCCAATTAATTATAGTTTAACAAAGTTTAATTAATCCAAAGACAATAACAAGCCTTTTAGATTACCAATTAAGTCATGCCACGACTAATGTTTCTTTTAGGACATTAACACCAACCTTTTTACTTTTCCCTTCAACACCCACCCCACCCCCCCCCCTCTCTCTCTCATATGAGGGGAGACTTGATTTAAAAAAAAAAAAAACGATAGTGGTTAGGGTTGGTGAGGATGATGACGGACAAGGGTGGGGGGTGATATCACATTCAAAGTTGGTCCGGGTAATGATATGGCTTGGGGCTTGGGAAACCAGAACTCTCTTCAATTATCTTCACTTTATTTCCAATGTATGGTAGCTTTTTGTTCTACGGGTACTTTTTAACTTCCTGCGGTAGGTAAGCACTACTGGCAAAATCAGTTAGGGGGCTCATCTTCTTGTATCAATTCAAAATTATAGGCACCAAACTCAAACATTATCAGCTAAAACACACGAATAAATTTAGGATTTAGAGTTTAGTGTTTAGATTTTAGGGTGGATAACGTTGTTTAATTATATTTCAAATTAGAAGCTTGAGAATAAAAAATATTATATTAAAAGATTTTTCTTAAATTTAATAATATTTAAATTATATTAATCAAAATATGATTTCAGATATCGATCGAGAGAGAGAAAGAGGGAGAGAGAATTTATTTCTGTCTCAAAGCATCAGACACTGCCCCTTGTACAACCTATTTTCTGGATAGAGCTTGAGTTGGATGTAAATTGGTAAAAGCATATTTAGGTGAAATGGGTCATTCTGATTCAACCATGCACGGGTACATGAAAGTGATCTGCGTGTCCACAACTTGAATGTAATGATGGTGTAGGGTAAAATGTCCATTCAATTCCAATAGTGACTCATTTGTTTCCCCCGTGGTAAAATTCATTAGCTCAGGCAAGCCCTATCTGGGCATAACTACATTGATTCATACAGTTGTATTAAACAGATAGTCTAATAATTATTAATTATTAATTAAAATTCACTCCTAATGTGGTAAATTCCTCTTTCTTTTTCCTCTTCCTCCTCTTCCCCTCTGCGCACTGGTTTCTCTCTCTCATCTTTCCATCTCCTCCCTCCTTCCCCTCTGATTTTCTTTCTCGTCTCTCCTACTCCACCCTTCAAGTTGCAGAGCCATTTTCTGAAGTTCTGCAACTTCAAAAATGGCAGGGAGGGCATTTCTATCCTAAAAAAATCCACATCCTAGATAAAAAGTCATCCAGAGCATGAAATATATAGGTTTTTTTTTTTCTTCTTATTTTTCATACTCAAAAATTAAATATATAACACTAGAATCTTAAAAGAAACACAAACATTAAATAAAATTTTGTTTTAATCCAAATCTTTAATTTCGCCAAAAAGTGATGATAGGAGAATTGTGCACTAAACAGCAAAGTTGGGACACACATGGGTGACACATGCAATTACACTGTTCCTGGATTCCGATCCTGAACCAGAACTCCATTGAAATTAATGAATGTACTCACAATTGAGTCAAAGAATATCAATGATGAGACTACCTAAGCATTACTAGCACAATATAAGAAAGAAAAAATTGCAAACGAGATGATGATCTTGACATTCCACCATGAATAGTTCTAAATGCATATAATCTTGCCTTTTCAATTAAGACAAGCACCAAAAGTCACAGATAAGAAATTATGGTACATCCACAATCAAGATGTGAGCATCATGAAAGGGACAGCCATGGTCCTATCTTTACATAAACAAATTTTGGCTTAAAGCATGAACTAGAACCAGTATTTATATGTAAATAACACTCACTATAGAAAATGTCATCTTATGGAATGTTAACAAAATTTTGGGTCCCTTGTTCAGCATCCTTATGATGCCTGGGGACGGTGAAAAATGGAGCCTAGAAGTCCTCGTCCAGTTTAAAAACAAAAGTTTTTCCACCATCTTGCAGGCTTGACATGATAGAAGCCTTCTGATATTCACCAACCCTTCTCTCAAAGAAATTTGCTTTCCCTCTGCTCAGATGATGAAGATATAAGTACCCAGAAAAGCATAACACAAGCAATTATACTTGGTAGTTTAAATCCTGTGATTCTCAGTTTGGGTTAAAAGTGAAAAGAACCAGAAGATTTATAGGATGTAACACAGTGATAAGGGCATTTTATTTAGTTGTACTTCTGGTAGACCCTCTATTGCAGTTAAAATCGGAGCATACCTGTTAGGATGATAAAGGAAAAGAAATAAAAAAAGTCAATAAATCATTGGTCAAAAGCGTCCTTCCTATGTATGTCCTTGAAGAGAAGACATGCTCCTTAATATATGTCAGTCCCCTTTTTGTGGTATGCTAGCATCTTCAAATGACTCGGATATATGGGATTAATGCCAGATGATGCTTATGTCTAAAGAGCCTCTAATTAAGGCTACCAGGATGTTCTCCAGCATGTTGATTTTCCTACCAGGTAAATTGTTGGTCCTACAATGGGGAGGGAAGCAAAACTCCACAGGGTCAAGATCTAACCTCAGTCTATAAAATTGAGCCTGAAGTCCCTGACTTCACCTATAACTACCAAAGAACAATTCATCTGTTTTATAAAGTAAAGAAGATACTTATGCCTAATGGCAAAAATAAAACCAATAACATAGGCCCTTAAACAGCAAAACTTACTGCAAAGAAATGAACTCCATCCAGTCAAAGGGATTTTCAACATCGTACTTCTTTTGACACCCCAAGGAAACCTGGGACAAGGTAACATAAAAACAGTCTAAAGAAACTCACTGAAATGCTACTTCAAAATTCAAATGAATATCCAAAACAAAGGTAGCATACCAAAAGGCGGTCAGCAACAAACTTAATGTACTGACTCATCAACGTTGAGTTCATGCCAATCAATCCACAGGGAAGGGCTTCACAAACAAATTCTGTTTCGATTTCTACAGCTTGATGGACAATGTGATGAACTTTTTGCCAAGATAATTGCTTCTTCAGCAAACTGCAAATGATCAATAGTTCCAGATCAGTCCAAGTTCACAGTCTTTGTACTCACAAGAGATTTCACATTCATAAAAAATCAAAAGCACGGCCCTTGACAGTTATAAGAACTTAAATTAAAAAGCACACTGAGACAGTAAAGCTCTACTCTTATATCTCCTTAGTGAGCCAAGAAAGACAAGCTTTTTAGCTTATCTAAGGGGACTAAAGGCAGTAACAACTGGGAAACATCTCTTTAATTCATGATCACATTGACAAATTTTTGAGCATTTCCATCCGTCTTTTGCTCATGACATAAGTGTTTATATGTGCACGCCTGTGTTTTTTTCCTTTTTTCCCCCCTTTTTTTGGAGGGGGATCCAAGATGAAAACAAAATGTTACACTAGTAGTCAACAAATTACATCCTCAACTATTATTTGTTTCAGATGGCTGAATATAAAGCAGCAAGAATTAGAGTACAGAATTGGCTTCCAGACCAGAAGATATGCATAAACCAAAAAACAAGAAGATGAAATCAGTAAAAGAAACCTGTACAGAAGGCAAGCAAAGTCACAATGAAGACCCTCATCTCTAGAGATAAGTACATTTGAGAATGTTAAGCCAGGCATTAAGCCCCTCTTTTTCAGCCAAAAAATGGCACAGAAGCTGGAAAGAAGAATGAACCATTTGTCAACCCAGTTATCAAAAGAAGAAATCGATCAGTAATTAATACTACAAAAGAAACCATTATAAAGCAGAAGAATACCTCCCAGAGAAAAAAATTCCTTCAACACAAGCAAAGGCAACAAGTCTCTCAGCAAATGAAGTGGAACTGCACATGGGAGTTAGCAAGATGAAGAACTTAAAATAACACTTGCAACAAAAAGTATTCACTAAGAAGGCCACTTAAATTTTTTGTGTACATAATGCATAATAAGTAATTAAACGAGCTGAAAGAACACATCCAACTATGATCTAAAATTCATGAACATGATAAAACAGATATCACATTTTCTCCTGCCTCTTCCTCTGTTTGCAGTAATTATGATATCTGTATAATCATTCAACTTTCAGACATGATTGGTCACTCCAACTCCGCTTTCGTGTGGTCACAATTAAAAAATTTCAAGAAGCTGCATCATTCCATGAAATCTATCACTTAAGAAAGGCCTCATTACTCTATGGCAGTGATGACTTGGCTGTGCTTCATGCGCTTATCCATGTTTCTTGGACTTCATTTCAATACCTTCAGAAAAGATACATCTTAGCATTTCCAAACGTCTGTTTAAAATTTAGAATGGTCCTTGATGATTCAGCCAAGAAGAATAAAAGCTCCACAGCCATCGCTTAAAAAACTAGAAAGCATGGTCACAATAGGTAGAGCTAATGTCAAAGTTTCAGCAATGCAGTATCCAACTATATTAAGATTGTAAGCATATTGTCAATGAATTTGTTCACTCGGAGAGCAGTAGAGGTGATTGTTTTAAGATTTTACAAACTAGATAGAATACAAGAAAACTTATTGCACAATTGGCCAATCCAAGCTGACATGTATGTCAGTGGCTAGCTTGTTAAGAGTTGTGATCAAAGCTTGAGGTTAGCCCCAACAGAGTTGCAAAAAGATGTATTTGTGTGGAAATTAGCTGTTTTTGAGATAACACCTCCTCTGGCATTCAAGAGTACAACAAGAAATCTCTGATCAATTCTCAAGAAAAAAATTACCAAAAGAAGTTATATAATTGGCATAATAAGATTTATATACAACAGGAATTTTCCTTAAAATTGCATTAAAGTAGCATACGGAAATGATTAATACCTCTGGATCCAATCCAAAGCCCACTTAGCTTTCCGTGCAACACAAGGAATGTTTTCAATTGCATTAAACAGTCTATGCTTCTCTTTGGAGTCCTTGATATAAGTTTCCAGGAGCAAGCTATACATTTCTGAGGATGAGCATTAGTAGAATAATGATCAGAAGATCAAACTTGGGATATATATATACAAACGGTAATAGGTAATGATAGTTCAATATTCTTGTATAAATTTACCAGAATGAATATTCTCCATGGCAATTTGAAATCCATAAAATGCCCGAGCCTATAAGGATGAGGAGCACAGGTCAGAGTTTCTTCAACAACCACACTTAAGGAGATATAATACAACAAGTTCTATAGTTTGAAAGCATTGAATAAAACATAATGGATAAGAGGTAATAACAAAGAAGATCTGCATCATACAATTTACATAATCTACATCCTTCCACATGCTAAAGTTAGATGTATTCAAAGTCACAAAGTATCAGTTGCTCTAACTTCTGAAATGATCAGACCCAAGTGAAAGAGATAGCAGTAAACTTAGGTACTTCTGCCGCAAGTACAAACTGCAGGGCACAAAAGAATTTGCTAAGGAAAAATGTATGGTCTAGAGTAAATTTTGATAAGTTAATGCACCTCTGCAATTTTAACATCGTTCAGAAACCTTGCAGCCAGGTTCTCCAAAACAATCCCGTCAGATGCAGCAAAAAATGCTAGTATATGGCTAATAAAGTGTCTCTCAGAATCAGATAGAGATCCCCACTGATACACATCTTGGGAGAGATCAACCTCCTCAGCTGCAAGCCCATTAAAAAAACATCAGTAACCACATAGCAATGTTGCAAATGTATAGAATAATGTCTTCCAAAAACCAGGCAAGGGAAAGAATTAAACAATGCAGGAAATTTGCACATTAGTAGCAATCACTACAAGAATTGCATCAAAGTTCCACCAACATAAATGATCAATGAGGGAGATACCACCAAGGTGATTATGCCAGCAAACATGGCACACACACTTCATAAGCTTGAGCCTTTAGGTTCAAAACCAATCAATTGGAATCACTTGCGAACGACCGCCTATGACATCTGAACTATTAAAGGCTTTGCAGCTAGTTGGCATCTTGGTGGCACCACGTGCCCACCTAAAAGGCAATAACTATGATTCAAACTGGATATATCACAGTAGGTAGAGGTCCTCATCGTGACACGCAGGGAGGTAGCAACATTAGTTGTCCCCTGCTACCCTTTACTCATCGAAAAGGGAGGGTTCTCTGAGGACGAAGACCATATTTACCTACACCACCATATTCAATTCACAACAAGTGCATGCAAATTGCATAGTAACAGTTGCCATCTGCTATTTACAAACCAAGAGATCATCACATCAGAGACAAACGCACCAACTACATGCAACCACATGGACGTCATTCAAAATCCTTACATAGGCACTGCATTTACCCTAGTACAAAATTTTTAAGATCATCCCAGTACAACCTTTACTCTACCTTTCTTGCCGCGGGATAAGTCAGAAGTTATTTAATATTAACAAGCATAGGATTAGACTAAGTTTCCCCCTCATCGGCGCTCTACAATATAAAGATAGAATAGCTTTGAGCACATCATCAACGGATATATGAACCAATTCCTATATAAAGCAAACAATTTCCCAAACCCAACACAGTTTTCTTTGTTGGACTCAATCCCAACTCCAGATATATATGGGGCATGTTGGGGAGGCGCGCGCGCGCGAGAGAGAGAGAGAGAAGGGGTTTCAGAAACATAATTGGGTACTTCAAATAATTCTGATTCAATACTAAAAATGTAATACATGTAAGGAAGCAATTGAAAATTAGAACAATGAGAGAGAGAGAGAGAGAGAGAGATACCGGTCCAGAAACTGGCTTGGGCTTTCTTATACATCTCCCAAAGCTGAGGGTATTTGATAGGAAACATGCAAAATCTCTCTGAACTCTCCATTAATATTGGCTCTTCCACTCCCTCTTCTTCATTTCGTAGAGACCCCATTCCCCCCCCCCCCTCTGTCTCTCTCTCTCTCTCTCTCTCTCTCTCAACTCTATGAATAAAAACCGTCTATCCAAGAAAACCAAAACAAAACAGCATCGTTTTGATGATGATGGAATTACATTAAGAAAACTCCTCAAATTCTTTGTTTTTGTGAAGATTTTGTTTTCCACGTTTTGTAACTTTTTTGCGGTTTAGATTCCTCTCAGTGTGCCGCGAATCCCAAACCAACCCCCAACCCCGAAACGACGTCGTTTCTCTTCGTTTGGAATTAAATCATGATGATGATGCGCAGAACCTTCTTCGCACCGATATTTTTCAATTTCTAAAAGATTAACTATTTCTTAAATAAATTAATTAATACTAAAATATAATTTCTTATACTTTTTATATTTATATATTTACATTATATTTAATAAATTATTTATTTAATTATAATTATAATTTTTTATATTGTTTATTTTACGATTAATAATTACATATTTGATCATCTTTTATTATAAAATATAATTATTTTATTATTTTTATAAAATAATCAATATTTTAAAAAGATTTTCATATTTTTTATATTTATGGGTTTGTTTACATTTTTGTTTTTTATATTTTATTGCAACCTAATCCATGACTACTACAATCCTTTATATAGCACGATGCAGATTTTTCGCATTGAATTTTTTCTAATTTAAACAGATCACGAATTTATTATTTTAATTAATTTAAATATTGAGATTAAATTCTATCTTTGGACTTAAAGCATAAAAATATAACTTAACCCATTTTTTATAAATATAAAATTATTTGTATTTAATGAATTTAACTCATATCAGTGTCATATAAAAGTGCTATTTCTTTCATATACATATACATGGCTGACAATCATTTTTAAATAAATAGTGTTAATTAACTATTTCAATATCAGGTTAAAAGGAGTTATTTTCTCATACTGGTATGTTACCTTCAATTGCCTTGACGCATGCGATGACGTCCTTGAAGGTTCTTGTTCCACAAACCCTATGTTATTTTATTGCATCAACTCTCTCTCTCTCTGTCTCTCTCTCTCTCTCTCTCTGTCTGGCATTGTAAAATGGCAACAAGCACTCAGTGCTTTGAGAATCCACCAACTCTGAACTCAACATGCGGAGCAGGAAATGTAAAAGAGATTGGAGGCTTTAAGACCTATGTCACTGGACCCGCAGATTCTAAGCTCGCAATTCTTCTTGTCTCCGATGTTTTTGGTGATTAATCATCATTCATACCTTCTTTTTTAATGGGCTTTCTTTCTTTTCCTTTTCTACTTCATATGCTTTATACTGCTTGCTCTCTCTCTCTTTTGCAGGATTTGAAGCACCAAAGTTAAGGTAAATATGATTCTTCACACATTTAGTTTTCTGGGTCAATCCTTTTTTTTTTTAAGAACACTAGATTTGTACTTGGTGAAATAGATGCTATCATAGTTTCTCTACGTGGGGCTGGGGCTGGGGGCTTTACTAATGCTCAATGAGAGAAATAATTACGTATTGAATTGAATAAAATATATAGAAAATTAGCGGATAAGGTTGGAGCAGCTGGATTCTTGGTGGTGGTACCTGATTTCCTGTATGGTGATCCTTATGATCTCACCAACCCTCAGTTCAATCGAGAAGCATGGCGAGCTCTTCATACCCCGGTTCGTCTTTTGCTTCTTTGAGATCAATTCAAATCCATACACTATATATAAACAAAAATGTGTGTATGTGTATGTATTTAATTGGATGTGTGCAAATTTTCAATCTCTAGGAAAAAGGGTGTGAGGATGCCAAACCGGTGATTCAAGCTCTCAAGGGCAGAGGAGTGTCTGCAATTGGAGCTGCTGGTTTTTGCTGGGGAGGTGAGTTAACTTGCTCTTCTATTTGAATGGCCTACATTGGCCTAGTAAGCATTTGGGTCTTGCCTAGTTCGAGTTTGCACATTTTTTTGGATCTTGTGCACTTATTTTGAATTCTGATCGGTGAGGTATGAATGTATTTGAATGTATTTAGAAGTGCACAACTTTTTTCTCCTAGTTTTTTAACTTAGGCTGCAATTTGTGGCAGCCGTGGTAGTTTCCAAAGTAGCCGCCACCGAAGACATTCAAGCTGCAGTTTTATTGCATCCTGGCCGTATAACAGTTGAAGAAATCAGCCGTAAGTTTTAGCTTGAACCATACAGACACCATACATGTATTCCAATATGGAAAGCTCACCCAACTTTGGGTATATATGTTGTTTCAGAGGTTAAGGTTCCAATGGCAATACTAGGAGCTGAAATTGACCAAGCCTTCCCATCTGAACAAGTTAAACAATATGAAGAGATTTTGTCAACAAAATGCAAGGTTAAAGGCCAAAAAGTGTGACTTGGCTTGCTTTCTCTAATTAAAATTTGTATCTAAGATCTTCCCCCCTTTCTTGTGCTAGGTTGATTCATTTGGGAAAGTTTACCCTGGTGTTGCTCATGGATGGGCGGTAAGGTACAATGAGGAGGACGAATTTGCTGTCAAGAGTGCAGAAGAAGCTCATGAAGACATGTTGAACTGGTTCATAAAAAATGTCAAATGAAATTGAACAAGAACTTCACTTGAGCATTCGATAGGCTCGAGTCTAAGCTCTAAAGGTTGATGTAATGTTACTAAATAAGGTCATATTGCCAACAACTAGCTTAGAAAGTGACTCGAATTTTGCAATTACATCTATGAGGGATTTTGGACATGGACGTGGAAATATTGATTCGATTTGCTAGTATCACTAACTTTTTCTTGATTGTATGTTTGATTACAAGGCCACCATTAATCATTTAGGGATGGTACTCAATTTGGTGCACACGAGAATTTGAATTCCCTAAACCAAATTATCCTCCATTCTCCACGCTCTCTGTCTCCGTTTCTTGTCCCATGTGAATACCCAACACTCCCAACATTTTCCGAAACACATTGTAAAATTTCTCACACCCCGCCTAATACTACTATTTTCACTATCCCAAAATTAGTAACACATACATTTCAGAGAAAAAATGAAGAAAAGAAAGAGATACTGATGTAGTGTAATAATTTGGGACGATACCAAATGTTTATGCTAAGTTTAAAACTAGAGAGTACTCAATAGAGCCCCCCCCCCCCAATGAACACATGGTCCAGGTTAAGCGATTGGCGAAATCAGACATGTTTATCCCTGCGATTAAGGCAAACCTAATGCTTTCTCAGGAAGAACAGATTTGACAGACTTTCACCTAGGTGGTTCAAAACTTTAACTTTTCTGTGGCTGGCCAGGGGAATGGCCGGCAAGTCCTTTTCCCGAATGAAAAACGCTGGATGGATGATTTCTCGGATCCTTCCTAGTGGGTTGTTTTGTTTTCCTTTCACTTCATAGTCTCCCTTACATTTGGCCAAAAATCGTGGATGCTAGCAAAATGATGTAGTTTAGCAGAAAATGCCATTTTTTATTTATTTCATTCGGCAAAGAATAAATATAATACCAATCAGTCCTATCAAAGCAAGCACAAAGTGGAATATTACCTTGAAATTCTGTCGCATGCGATGGTGTCCAATGAAAATCTTACAAAAATTTTCAAGTTTTGCTTCCGTTCGATAAAGCCTATGTTGGTTTCATTTCATCAACACCTCTCCCTCCCTCCTTCTCTCTCTCTCTCCCTCCCTCCCTCCCTCCCTCCCTCCCTCTCTCTCTCTCTCTCTCTCTCTCTCTCTCTCTCTCTCTCTCTCTCTCTCTCTCTCTCTCTCTCTCTCTCTCTCTCTCTCTCTCTCTCTGTGATATTGTAAAATGGCCACAAGCACTCAATGCTATGAGAATCCACCAACTCTGGATTCAACATGTGGAGCAGGAAATGTAGAAGAGCTTGGAGGCTTTAAGACCTATGTCACTGGCCCCGCAGATTCTAAGCTTGCAATTGTTCTTGTCTCCGATGTTTTTGGTGATTAATCATCATCCATATCTTCTTTTTTAATGGGCTTTTCCTTTTCTGCATGATATGCTTGATATGCTTGATACAGCGTGCTCTTTTGCAGGATTTGAAGCACCAAAGATACGGTAAATATGATTCCTCTCATTTTATTTTCTGGGTGAATCCTATTTTTAGAAGAACACTAGTTTTGGACTTTGTAAAATCTGATGCTTCATATTTTCAACCTTGTTTTAGTTATGAAAAGCTTTAATGGTCACAATCTTAGTTTTCTTTATTTGGGTCATAATCTAGATGCATCCTTAATCAGATGCTCGACTTCTTGAGCATTAATGAAATAATTATGAATTGAATTCAAAAAAAAAAATGTATAGAAAATTGGCAGACAAGGTTGGAGCTGCTGGATATTTGGTGGTGGTTCCTGATTTTCTATATGGTGATCCTGCTGATTTCACCAACCCTCAGTTCAATCTAGAAGGATGGCTAGCTCTTCATACCTTGGTTCATCTCTTGCTTCTTTGATATAAATTCTATTCGCACGAATGAGTGTGTGTTTTTAACCGGATGTTTCCAAATTTTCAATCTCTAGGAGAAAGGATATGAAGATGCCAAACCGGTAATACAAGCTCTTAAGAACAAAGGACTGTCTGCAATTGGAGCTGCAGGTTTTTGCTGGGGAGGTGAGTGACTTTGCTCTTCAATTTAAGTAAGCGACATTGGCTTACTTACTCTCTTGTGTATTGTGAGTTAGCATAGTTTTAAATTTGGATTTTACGCAGCTCATCAGCAGAGTATGAATAACATGACATAGAGGCGCACAATATTTTTTTCCTCCTGCTTTTTACTTTGGCTACAATTTGTGACAGCCTTGGTAGTTGCCAAAGTAGCTGTGTCCGAGGACATTCAAGCTGCAGTTTTATTGCATCCTGGCTATATAACAGTTGAAGAAATTAGCCGTAAGTTTTTGATTCAACCATATACCCACCACGCATTGTATATGCCCATGTGGAAACCTCACCCGAATATTGAGGATTTGTGATATATGCTGTTTCAGAGGTTAAGGTTCCAATGGCGATCCTAGGAGCTGAGATTGACCAATCCTTCCCACCTGAACTAGTGAAACAATACGAAGAGATTTTGTCAACAAAATGCAAGGTTAAAGGCCAAAAAAAAATATACCTCGTAGTTTGTTTACATTAACTTGCTTTCTGTAATCAAAATTTGAATCTCAAGTCAACGTTTTTTCCTCATTTCTTGATGTCAGGTTGATTCTTTTGGGAAAGTTTATCCTGGCGTTGCTCATGGATGGACGATGAGATACAATGAGGAGGATGAATTCGCTGTCAAGATTGCTGTAGAAGCTCATGAAGACATGCTAAACTGGTTTCTAAAATATGTCAAGTGAAATTGAACAAGTACACTCGTGCATTAGATAGGCTTGTGTAATGTTACTATATAAGGTTATTAATAAGGGTTTATCGGTAAACGTATATATATATGTAGCCTTCCCTTTGTATTTTTTGCAAAGAGATTGTTTTTATACTTCAAACCTTAACCTCAAGATCACTAAAAAAGCAACTCTTACCTTTATTATATAAGGTTATTACGTGAACAATTTCGCAGTCACATCTATTATGTATTTGATTGCAAAGCATTACTTGTCCTTTTCGAACGGTACTCAATTTAGTGCAATAATTCAGATGAAATGAAAGCACTCGAATTACAATCAAAGTTTAACTGCTTAGATCCAAAAAAAAAAAAAAACATTATTTCATGGCTTCATTAGATTTGGTCAAAAAATTGCAGATGTTGGCGTGAAGAGGGCGCTTGAGTCTGGCAAAGTCTTCCAAGAATAGGGGCATGAAGTCATATGCGATGACCTCCATAATAGTCCTAAGAAATATTTAATGCGTCACAAAAGTCTCTCTTAAGCCATCACAACACTCAACTCTCTCTCTCTCTCTCTCTCTCTCTCTCTCACTCTCTTACACGCACCGGAGATGGCACTGAGCAGCCACTGCTTTGAGAATCCGCCGACCTTGAGTTCTACTGGTGGAGTAGGAAATGTTCAAGAGCTTGGAGGCCTAAAAGTTTATGTTGCTGGATCTTTGACTCTAAGCTTGCAATCCTTCTTGCTTCTGATGCTTTTGGTAATTCATCAAATCTTTATACTCTCTCCTCTTTTAGTGGTCTATTTCATTTTCCTCTTCACTCTGCTTTATAAACGATGATTTCTTATATATCATGTATTGCATAAACCTTTGGCAGGATATGAAGCACCAAAATTAAGGTAATGAAATTCTTTCTCTCATTTAATTCCAGAGAAATCTATTTGTTTTATCAGATCAGATAGAATTAGACTTGACCATGGGCGACGCTGAGTTTGGGATATGTGTATAGGAGATATTAAAAAGATTAAATTTGGATCTGGCCTGCATCTAGTGTAGGAATTTTCCCTGATCGTGCCCTGGATATGAGATTAAACCGATTTGATTTTCACGACATATTCTATGCTAATCCGAACTTTTACAATGTAAACTAAATTTTTGGGATGGATGGCCGATTTTGATAAGTATTAGAAAGACTAGCTTGAGCTGACTCATGCTTCTGTCTTGATTCAAACTCAAGCATTAATCAAGTTATGCATTGGCATCATATACAGAGAATCAGCCGATAAAATTGCAGCTCGGTTTCTTGGTGGTGGTGCCCGATTTAGTACATTGTGATCCTTTTGATTTCAACAGCCCCCAGTTCAATCGAGAAGCATGGGCAGCTGCTCATACCCCCGTGGATCTCTCTCCCTCTCTCTCTCTCTCCTCTGATATATAACATGCATATTTAGCTTGAATATGTGTGATACATAATCATTTGCATCTTCTAGGACAAAGGGTGTGAAGATGCCAAGCTGATAATTGAGCACTGAAGAGCAAAGGCGTGTCTGCAGTAGGAGCTGCTGGCTTTTGCAGGGGAGGTAAGCAACAAAGTACTAAAATTGTGACAATTCAAATGAATGATCCAAACTGAGTTATTAACGAGATCCAGCCAACACAATTCATCCCATGTCTGCTAAGTCTGGGGTGCCTGGCAATTGTGGCAGGCATGGTGGTTTGCAAATTAGCGGCATCCGGGGACATTCAAGCTGCAGTTTTATTGCATCCTGGTCCTATATCTGTTGAAGAGGTTACCAGCAACATTTGCCTTCTTCATGTATACATTATATTTTGCTAATAGTAAAGAAAAATTATCCTAATGTTGAGGGACTTGAGACATTTTTTAAGAGGTTAATGTACCAACTGCCATATTGGGAGCTGAGATAGGACCAATACTTCCCTCCTGAACTAGTCAAACAATATGAGGAGATTTTGTCAACAAAGTGTAAGGGGAGTGAGATGCCCAAAGAAAATTTCCTTCAAAATTTTTGCTTGTCTGACTTGCTCTCTCAAATCAGAAATTTGAAATAATATTCCTAGTCTCCTTTGTAGAACTGACATTAAGATTGTTAATGTTTGTGCTTAGCCGAAAACGGGTGCAGACAAGAAAGCAGTGACAACTGATATGTTAAAAGTTATAAGAAATTTTACGCTACCTTAATCCAATATATATAAATAGCAAAGCGCCGATTTGATGAATTAAGAGTTGCTATTTTCTGATCTGGACTTCAATCCTTCTGTCAGGTTGATTCCTTGAGGAAAGTTTTCCCTGGCGTCGCTCATGGATGGTCCATGAGGTACAACGAGGAGGACCCCATTTGCTGTCAAGAGTGCCAAAGAGGCTCACAGTGACAGGTTAAATTGGTTGACAAAATATGTTAAATGAAGTTGTTATGAAAGAAAAACAAAGAAGCAAAAGAAACAAAGGGAGGAAAAATAACTTGTCTTTTATAATTATAGGGTGATTAAATAAACTATACAACGAGAGAATATATGTAATAATTGTAAGATTATGACTCCATGTCCAAGACATCTTCAACTTGGATTGAAATCATAAAAGTAATTATTGGGCTGAAATGGCTACTGGGTTTATAGATATAGCACCTTAATGGGTGCAATGAGTTAATTGAGAACTTAACATTTTGTAGACTGGTTCAACTTCAATGCCAAAAGCCTCATGCTTCACACATCACTTCATGGCTAAATTTGAATTGTCAAAAGTCGACAGATGTTGGCAAGAAGAGGGCACCAAGTGTGGTCAAGTCTTTGATGAATAGGAACTATTAGTCAGCCTCTCTCAGCGCAAAAGATATTTTCTTGGGATGATGATGTCTTTAAGAAAAATTGTGTCATAGAACTCTTTATCTCTCTCTCTCTCTCTCGGGGAAATGGCACTAAGCACCCACTGCTTTGAGAATCCGCCGACTCTGAGTTCCATCTGTGGAGTAGGAAGTGTACAAGAGCTTGCAGGGCTAAAAGTTTATGTTACTGGACCTACCGACTCTAAGTTTGCAATCCTTCTTGCTCATGATGCTTTTGGTAACTAATCAAATTTCTTTTACTGTTCTATTTCATTTTCATTTTCACTTGCTTATATACGTGGATATCTTAAATTTCATGTATTGAATAAATTTCTGCAGGCTATGAAGCACCAAGATTGAGGTAATCTAATTCCCTCTCATTAATCCTGGGAAAAAATCTATTCTTTTTTATCAGATTAGATAGAACAAGATGATGAGCAGGGCCAGATTTGGGCAAACGCTATAGGGGATACCAAAAAATTAAATTAGGTCGGGCCCTAGTCGAGCATAGGACTTGGGCCTGATATTGGCAGATATCGATTTAGTCGAAGTGGGATTTCATGGCATATTTCTGGGTCAAGTCTAGACATAGACTCGAGCATTAATCAAGTTATGCTTTGAAATAATGTGCAGAGAATTAGCCGATGAAGTTGCAGCTGCTGGTTTCTTGGTGGTTGTGCCCGATTTCTTACATGGTGATCCTTTTGTTCCAAACAAGTGCAGTGGAGAAGCATGGATGGCTGCTCATCCTCCGGTTCATCTCTCTCGCTTGGCTGACATATAAAGTGCATATTAAGCTTGAATTTGTGCATATGCATGACACAATCATTTGCATCTTCTAGGTCAAAGGATTTGAAGAAGCCAAGCCTATACTTGAAGCACTGAAGAGCAAAGGCGTGTCTGCAATAGGAGCTGCTGGTTTTTGCTGGGGAGGTAAGTAACATGGTGCTAAATGGGAGCAAAGTTGAGTCAAAATAGGAATTATTCAAATCATTCATTTATTAAGCTAAAAATGAACCCGAACTCTATATCTAATCTCAATTTGCTTAATTAACAAACCTAGACGAATGATCCAAACTGAGTTATTAATAAACTTCGGCCGACACACTTCATCCCATGTCTGCTAAATCTGGGGTGCCTTGCATTTGAGGCAGGCATGATGGTTTCCAAACTAGCAGCATCCAGTGACATTCAGGCTGCAGTTTTGTTGCATCCTGGTCATATATCTGTTGAAGACATTACCAGTAAGTTCTATCTTCTTCATGAATAGATTATATTTTGCTAATGAAAAGGATCACTACCCTAAGTGAGGGGCATGTGACATTGTTCCGGAGATTAAGGTACCAACTGCCATATTGGGAGCTGAGACTGACCAATACTTTGCTTCTGAACTAGTCAAACAATATGAGGAGATTTTGTCTACAAAATGTATGGTGAGTGAGATGCCCAAAGAAAATTTCTCCATTTGATTTGTTCAATGATCTGATGAGTTAAGAGTTGCAATTTTCTGATCTGGGTTCCATTCGTTTTGTCAGGTTGATGCCTTTGGGAAAGTTTTCCCTGGGGTTACTCATGGATGGACCCTGAGGTACAACGAGGAGGACCCATTTGCCGTCAAGAGTGCCAAAGAGGCTCATGGTGACATGTTAAACTGGTTGAAAAAATATGTTAAATGAAGTTGTAATGAAAAGAAAAATAGATTCAATGAGCCATAGCTCAACTGGTCCCGCTCAATTTGAGCCCCCGTGTAATAAGAAAAACAAAGAGAAACAAAATAAATAAACGGGGAAAAATAAATTGATAATGACCCTATTTATAGGGTGATTATATGAATTATAGGGAATAAAAATAAGTTTAATAATTATGAAATAATGTCTTGATATATGTGACATTCTTGAATCCCAAGAATATGTTTAGATATACTGATAAATTAATTATACATGACAGTTGATAAATTATGCATGTTAAAAATTAGAAATAAATATATATATATATATAAGCTCGTCAAATAAATTGGCAAAAAATTTTTTGTGTTATAAAAAATAAAATTGTTGAATTCAAAATTTTCACATTATTTCTTAATATTTGTAAAAAAAAAAAAAAAAAAAAAAAAGAAAAAAGAATTGATTCTTGGACTTCTTTGCTCATACTAAGACACCTCTATAACTATGTTTTTGAAAGACTGCTTTAACTTAGAGTTGAGTACTAAATTAGAGCATAAGTTTAACATAATTATATCTCATTGTCATATTTGACAAAAAAATACTATAAATATCTCATAATTGTTAGCTGGTTTTATCATTTAATGAAAATTTATAGATTATTAACAATATTTAATAGTTGATCGTTTATTTTACAAATTTAGAATGGATTTGATTTTTATCGGATTGAGTTTCTTTTATCGTGTAAACAACTCATTGTAATGACTTTGTTACTAAAGCATAATGTTTAGAATGATTTTATTATTTTCACAATTATTTAAAATGTTTATGAGATTAAAATTCAATATAAAAATATCTTGCGTAAATTTTTTAATTCAACATTTTAAGAATTACCATTTTTCTTTAAAAGGGGGAATAGCACAACACAACAGAAAAACTCTGAAAATGGCCTAACCCTAACTGAGATTGCAAATGTAGCCCTAGCAGCACTAGATAATCGACGGATAATAGATCTAGTGGGACAATGCTAAATCGTTTAATCAAATTTGAGATTCGAATCACTTCCTAAATAAGATTTCTGTAGATATATAAACTAAATTAGTCAAATTATAATTTTGAATACCGTGATAGATTAAAAAAAAAAAGCCCTAGATGACTATCTCGTCCACATTGAAGCTAACTCTAAGCGTGAGAAAACTCTAACCCTAAATCATTAGGTTTAGAATAATTTTGTTATTTTAACAAATATTAAGAATATCTATAAAATTAATCAACATAGAAATTTGCTACATAAATTATGCATTTAACATTTTATCAATGAATCTCTTTTTTTCAAAACCAAAAACAATAAAAAAAAATTAACATTAACCGTAGATGCAGCCCCTACTAGAATTTAAAGAAGAAAAGAAGATTGGTCCGATGGCAACGGATGGGGTTTTCCCACTTTGTAAACCCAACCCTGGGTTTATTTTTTTCTTTATTAGTTATATAGCGATTTGAATTCAAGATCTCAGTATTGATAACAGAGATTACGATTACTAGATTATCCTAAAACAAACTCAATCCAAGATGATAACCCTGAAACAATTCTTCCAAAATTTGATTTTTTTCAAGGTAAACTTGGTTTGTAAAAGGCATAAATTAAGAGAAAAGTTTTTAATATTTTATGAATTTTAAAATTATTTATAATAAAAATTTAATTAAACTATCAAAATTTGAACATAATTTATTCAAATAAGATGACACGAGGTTCAACCAACAAAAAGAATCTGTGTTAAAATTTTGTAAAATATGTATGTGTCGGTGCATGATATAGTACGATTAATGAATAGATCATATTCTCGTGATTGTCGCCCCAAATTCATACAGTGTTTATTATTAATTAATATGATATATTTAAATACAATAATAAATTGTCATGCGTGAATTTAATTATAAATTGTTATTGCGAAGGTTAAAAAAAAAAATTCTCTGAAAATTTTTTATTTTTTAATAGTACTAAGAGCCAAACAAGTGACCACGCAAATCCATAAACACGTGGCGCATATTTCGGAGACGTCCATTCAGCGCGACGTTAACCCAACCCGAGCAAAGAATAAAAAACAGTTAAAATAACCGACGATCAGTTTGAACTAATAAAATATGATCATCATCTCATATTTGACTTAAATATGAAATTGATTATATTGAAAGGATAATCTTTTTAAATAGATTATTATAAATTTTAAAATAAATTAATTAAATTATGATTTTAAATAAAGATGTGTCCGGACCAGTTTAGATCCAAAAACTGACCTAGTCGACCCCTGAAAAAGCCAAGCCCGTGAACCGGACTGAAGCTACAGTAACTCCGCAGACCCGAACCAAGTATTGTAACAATCCGGGCCGGTTCAACAGATTTTGGAACCGGCCCGGGCAGGAACCAACTCAGTCCAGTCGATTCCAATAATTTCTTGTCCCTCTTTTTTGTTTTGAATTTTTTCTAATTTTACACCTCCTTTTCAAGCCAAACCAGCCCAGTCCGGTGTGAACCGGCCTGCCGATTCCGATTCAACGGGCTGGATCGATTCAACTAAAAAATTTAGAACTGGCCCGGCCCGGCCCGACCCGGTTACAAGTTTAATTTTAGATATCAATTAATTTAATATAATAAAAAAGTTTAAAGAAAGTTATTACCATCGCTCTCCCCCCAGGGAGCCGCCGCACGAAAACGGCTCCGCTTTCTCCCGCAATTGTCTTTCTGGTGCCTCAGATACGGTGACGCATGTAATGACGCTATTACCTCCATAAAATAGAGAGAGAGAGAGAGAGATTATAAAATAAGAATCTTGGTTCTTTCTTCACCAAATTTTCTCCGGTTCTGCTTCTTCTTTTTCTTCTTCGCCTACTCTGTTTTTTTTTTTTGCTTTCTCTGTTACTAGTGGGAGGAGTGAGAGAAAAATGTCAGGTCCACAATGCTGCGAGAATGCACCTAGTCTGAGTTCGAGTTCCGGAAATGGCAAGGTTGAGGAAATCGGAGGTCTGAAGAGTTACGTCGTTGGCTCTCCTGATTCAAAGCTCGCTGTTCTTCTTATCTCTGACGTCTATGGTGAGTTTTAGATTTTGTCCTGTTTCTTGATTCTCTGTTTCTGGGAGTGTTGGATTGGTTGATATTGTGGAGTTTTGTTTGGTGTTTGTGGTTTGGAACTGAATCGGCGAGGTTTATTGTGTTCATTGACGGTTTCTTTGACAATCTGTGTATCTTCTTCATCAATTTCTCTTTTATTTCTCTCTAAAAAGAGCTAAATTTGCTGTTGTTATAATGTGTTTCCGTTCTGATCATGTACAATCTACAGTCTCTTTCTCTCTCTAAGTAGAGTTGTTTTTGTTTTCATTGTTGTGATCATTATGTATTGCATAATCTAATTTTAGGTTTCTGTAATTTGAAATTGCAGGATACGAAGCGCCTAACTTGAGGTACATAACATTCTCATTCTTACACAGGAGCAAATTTTTTCTGTTTTTTTTTTCCTGTTACAAGTCTTCGAGAGAATTCTCTGTATGACCATCTAGATCTTTCCATGATGCATGCTGTGAATCATGTATCATACCTCTAGGGCTTTTCGTAGTGTGGAAATAGACATTGCAATTTCAATTGACATTCATTTAATTTTTCCCTATTTTATTATTCTGAAAACTGTCCTTGAGCAAGAATTACCATTTCTCAACACAAGGAACAGATAAGAAGTATTAATTTCCACAGGAAATGAGTCAATACTGTGGTGGTTTTCAGTATAAATGTTTGTTTGTGCGGGTGTGCAACACTTGTTTGTTTCTATGCCAAGGTAGTACCTCTCTGCTTTGAAAATGTGTTTGGTACTTGGATTTGATTCTTTGTACTTCTGTTTAAAGGAAGCTGGCAGACAAAGTTTCTGCTGCTGGGTTCTATGTGGTTGTTCCTGACTTCTTGCATGGAGATCCATATGATCCTAAAGATGGAACTAGACCTCTGCCCGAGTGGCTGAAAGATCACAGCACGGTTGATTTCTGAACTTTGTCTCATATTTCTAAGTAGTTTGCAGTTTTTGCTTTGAAATTGCAACTTGTTTATGCTTATTCTAGTCGCCTGTTTTTAAATTTGTAAAATTTGGTTTGGAACTGTCAATCTGTGAGCTCCATATCATACTCCAGAGGAATTTTGCAGTTTTAAGTGGTAACAGCAACTTATTGATTCCTCTGATATTTTTATCTCCTCTTTTAACTTAGAACTGTATCCTTCCGGCTAGATTGGCTGTTTCTCTATTTGAATCATAATTTACCTTGCCAACTCATTCAATTTTCTTATCATGCTCAAGGGCTAAATGTTTTGGTTGGGTTGTCCGTGAAGCTAGAGCTCGATCATGATGCTTTTTGTTACATCTTTAAAACTCTACCAATGCTGTAATAGGATAAAGCATCAGAGGATGCAAAACCTGTGGTTGAAGCTCTTAAGAACAACGGTATATCTGCAATTGGAGCAGTGGGTTTCTGTTGGGGTGGTAAGGATTGCTATCTCTGCAAGTTTCACATATTAAGTCTGTTTTGTAATATGATTGCTGTATTAATCTCATTAGCATTTGCATTTAGGTCCCTTAATGGAAAACCCATTTCGCCTAACTTTGCCTCTACTTACTTTTGTTTTGCTTTATTCTATTTGTAATAATTTTTAACTAAAGTAAAATATGTTTTGTATTGAAAATCTCATCTAGTCTGAAGTGAACCTAACCTTCCTATGGCCTTAGTATATTGCTCTCATTAATTTTCAAACTTAATGAAATTTTGTCAGCCAAGGTGGTTGTGCAACTTTCTAAGGGTCCTTATATTCAAGCTGCTGTGCTGGCTCATCCATCATTGGTCACTGTGGAAGATATCAAGGGTCCGTATCATTGCTCACAAGTCAAGATGCTTTCTAAGGGTGAGGTGATAAAATTTAAGCTGTTGTGCTAATTGTTTTTATTTTTGGTAAATTTCAGATGTCAAAGCTCATATTTCAATCCTTGGGGCTGAGATTGACAAGATGTCTCCTCCAGAACTTGTGAAACAGTTCGGGGAAATTTTAGCTGCCAAGTTTCCTGAGGTATAAAATTATGGAACTTTTGTTATTAAGGGTGTGATCTATGTTCCTTTTCACTTTTTTGCCTTATGTATGAGACTGTATTTTTCCGCTGTTCCTCTTGTGCTTTTCATCATTTAGTATCTCTGTGCTTTCACTATTGAGAACGAAATGTGCTGTTGAGAATGGAAAACTGTGAGCCTATGCTTTCAGTATCTCTCCTATGTAAACTTTTGTGTGTGTGGGTGTTTGTTCAATGGGCTGGAGGGCAGTAGATGGTAGCGACTACTGTTACAATAATTAAACTATTGCATGAGTAAGTGACAACAAGATTGCAATTATGCTATTGAGGACAGCTATTTCCCAATCAGTTATCTCTGATGATTGTCAGTATAAATTCTTGAAGAATGGAACTATACCCTCTTTAAATTCAGAGGTGGAAGTGGAAGAACGAACAAAATCAGTGCCAAATTCACAAGAAGCATCTATAATTCAATTGGCACTATTGCTTGTACCGACACGATATTGATGAATATGGAGCTATGGTGATGCTTGCACATAGTTTCTATAACCAATCATAATCGGTGGTCTTATTAAACAAAAGTAGCACAGTGATATTATGACACTACGTACAATTTAACAAGCCTTATGAACTGCTTGTTTTGGATGTAAAAGAAATTAACTTATTTGATAAGCTAATCCGTGTATATGGATTGAAATTGAGTTTGGTATCAAGATTATTGTAGATTGAGTACCTTCCTTTAGAAACTTAAAATTTATGTAAGACAATGTGCAGGTCTATAGCTTTGTGAAGATATTTCCTGGAGTTGCCCATGGGTGGACCGTCAGGTACAAGTTGGAGGATAAAGCCGCGGTGAAGGCTGCTGAGGAGGCCCATCAGGATATGATTGACTGGTTCGCCACGTATCTCAAGTAAGGACATGGCTAAGCCATGGAGCTTTCCATGCATCATATCATAACTAGATTGCATTACCACAAACCAGCAGATCTTTTGATTGAATCAATGTATTGACGGTAAAACTTGGGATAGTTCGGGTTTTGAAGAAGTCAAAGTAATGCAATTGTTCGTATAATTTCCCTTTTACATGGTTGTTTGTGCATTTACCTGAATATTTACTTTCCTAAAATGGTTTGATCATTGTTTGGAGATGAGTATTGAATATGCACTTGTGCATAGCCAAACGATTCTACCGAGGGTATAGCATCTGTGATGGTCAAGAGCTAGACTGTGATGAGATGATGGTCTCGGGTTGATGCCAAAATATACTCAGAAAGGTGGAAATATATTCTGTATCCAATTCAGAAAGCATCCAAATTGGTGAGAGCCTCCCCACTTCCATGAAGTTTGAAAAAAAGAGTTTAGTACACGAGATGATGCATAAATAAAATGCCTGAAGTCAGGTGTCTAGCACTGAAAAGCTGTTATATGTGGTGTGAATCCTACATAGCTTTCAAATGTGTATCATTCCACGAGACGTATGGTAATATAAACTGTTCCAACAAAAATAGGATAGTGGTGTTGATGTTTTAATCTGAAGGAGCTCATGCTCAATCCCTTCATATTGCAGGCCCTTTGGAAAATCGGTTTCACAAGTAGTTTCCAAAATTTGATCTGCAGCTGCAAGAATCAAACGGTAAAAGATATGAGCTCCTTGTTATGGAAGACAATTCAACAATTTGTTTTTTTAATGGAGATGTCACTGTGAAGGTGTAATATTGGGTGATGTTGTAAGACATTTTATCAGTTTGGCGTTTATTTCTGATTTGATCTGAATGCAAGAGGAAATTACTTGTGAAGTGCTGGACTTTACCCTGAATTCATAAACTAGATTTTGAATTTCAAAACGCAACGACCGAGAACTTAAATTTTAAAATTCATAACATAGTCGGTCCTTCTATTAGTAACGATGCCAAACTGGTCGTTAAATACCGACTTGGTTCGACATGACAGAAGATATGACGGGACAAATTCTGAGTTAGTTTCCATCTTAGCAAGAATTGCTAACGCATCATGTGACACGTCAGTACCATGCACACACAACATTGCCACATCAGCACTAATGTTGATGTGGCAATGCCACATCATCATCCTAAATTAATAAAATTAATTATTTTAAAATTAATTAAAAAATAGTGTTTCTTTAACCCAACAAAAAGCTGATATTCATAAATTTGCCAGCTGCTGCTACCATTTTCTAGGAAAACAAGGGTAAAGTTTGTATCAATTCTAGATCACAAACTCAACAACAATGGTTGGGAAAGGGATTTTACCTTCCTTCATGGAATACACAAAGACAACTTTCAGGTGAAACATGACTTGCATCGAAATAGATTCATAGAACAATGATTGAATCATCTAGAGTGCTTAGTAATTAAACAGCCGAGAGAAAACCAACAAAAGGGGGTGTTCGGGGGATGAATTCTGAAAATCAGCGGATGAATTCTGAAAATCAGCCACCACGAGCTTCCCTCCTAGTAGCATCATGAAGGAGATCAACATCAACTCCATCTGGGGGTAATTGGACATATCTCACCACTGACCCTCGGATAAAACAGTTCCGCACTGAAAGCTGCCACAACAAGAAGCAAATTGCGTAAGCGAATTGATTAGAGAGGGGGAAAAAGGATCAAGGGCATTTAAAGGATATAAATGATACATGACTAAATGTAGAATATTCGCCTAATCATGGTATGCTTAAAAAATAAAATAAAACACGAATGTCGAGTCTATGCATCGAGTAATGATCGAGAGATTCATACACTTTTCACATAAATCCTTATACTAAAATATTGCCCAAGCAGAAACCACCAAAAAAAGGTCTTTTCAGAGTATGTTATAGCAATGGATCTAATAGCTGCAGTAGTAACTTTTTTTTTATTGAACCAATCGGTATCCGGATTTCACCCAACTAATCTGTGGGGTCCATTAAGAGGTTGGCTCTCCCAAATCCTTTTTCTTCATTTTTAGGACTCGAACTCGAGATCTTTGATTAAGGAGGTAGAGTAGCCGACCACTCAACTCGTATTTGTTGGAGATGGCAAAGTCATAAATGAAGTGAGCAAATGCAAGGAGGTTTTTTTTTTTTTTTTTTTTCCTGATCGACCATATGCATACATCCAACAAAAATTAATATGCTCAAGCATGGGTAGAAACCATAGCAAAGAAAGCCATACAGGGGACATTGACCATTTTGGCTCCACCGTGCGATTAGCATGGCCTACCTAAGGCTTTTGAGCAATTAGATTGAGATGTGCAATTAAGCATAGATATTCTCGTAATAAACTTTAAATAGTAATTGTGATATTTGAAACCAAACTGAATCTTAATCAAATTAATTTAAAAAGTTCAGTACAGTAGGAAATGATTTTGAAGCACTTCAAAGTTGATAAGTCATTTGATTTATAAATTCAAGATGCTTAGCTTTCGGTTCTAAAATTAGACATTTAAGAGGTGTTTGGGAAGTCTTTAACATATCTCTCTACCAGAGAAGGTTTTCTGTATTTTATAGATTTCGTAACTGATTTAACCTTGGCAAATACCCATTAATTGAATTAGACTTCAATGGGAAGTAGACAGGACCAACTGATTTGAGTCAAATACTGTGAAAACTGGCAACTTCTACGTATTTGAAATCAATTTCTGAAAATCTTTGGGCATTTCAGGCATGCAAAATTGGGCAAAAAACATATAGTCCGATTTTGTAGATTGTATTTTGTTCCAAGAAAAGGGGTTAAGGAATTTAACATTGACTATGAAACAGCTAGAAATTCATGCTAGCCACTTTCACCATTAATCAACAACTGAGAGGCTCAATATCACAGCATTACCTCACCCACGGCATTACCCTCACCCGAGGTAAATAATAAGTGTGGCTTACAGATTAAGTCTTTGACATATGAAATCATGAAATTCTGCGAAAGCAACATTTGTACCACAAACAGTAATGCATCATAACAAAGTGAGTCGAGCATAGATACGGTCCACAATGAGGTTGTTTAATGTCCATATGATAGTGTTGATCAAAATTCTCTATAGTGGAATATTCTGTTGCAATTGTTGTCTAGTATGTTCACAGATTGCATAAAATAAGTCAGGAAATTGATAGACGCGAACCCTTATTGTTCAAGTGATCTTTTCTGGGGATCTAAAGGAATAGAAATCTCCACATGGGTGAGGCTCTCCCTTTCTCCCCACCCTGTTGAGTTTTCTCCCACTCCAAGAACAAAGAACTGTTTTTCTCAACGTTCCCCGAACAAAGACTTGTGTAATAAGCTAAGCAAGTAGAAGCTAAAATCTTTTGGAGAAAAAGAACTTCATCCAACCTAATAAATGATGATGAGAACAAGGAACCACATGAGAAAAGCTGGTATGAGGTTCTCAAAATTTCTCTTTTGGATTACCAATTGGGTGAGTCTGGCAAGAAGATAACAAAATCAATACAAAATAGAGAATACAACAGCCAACAACTTCTTATTAGGAAAAGTCAAACTCAAGCACAAACAACCGTTAATTTCATAGGTCAGTTGGAGGAGTTCGATGAAAGAAGGCAGCATCTTCATCAAGCTTGTGCGCATGGTCTCAAACATGGGTTATATGCTGGATTCTACTGGGGAAAACCAAACTCGCTTCACACTTAAAAAGGATGACTTGAACCCAAGTTCTCTGACAAGGAGATGGAGCACAGCGCCTTACCATCCCAAACAACCCCCCTGAATTAGGAAATCATATAAACCCTTTTCTCAAAAAGGGTTTCATTCGCCTTTCGTGAGTGTTCTCACAGGCAGACCAAACACAAGTGCATAAACTCCACCCATGGAAAAATATGCCTCCTCTGACACTAGTGGGATAACTCAAATCCAAGTTCTCTAACTTGGAAACCAAGCGCCTTATCACCCAAAACAAACCCTAAATTTGGAATTCCTATAAACCTTTTTTTTTTTTTCAAAAAGAGCTGCATTACCAGCCATCCAAAGTAACTCAGAGACTCAGTATTTGGAGTTGACGATCACATTATGACTCATCAAAGCACAACACACCTTCTCCACAGGAAAATATATATATATTTAATAAACCCCTACCCCTAACTCGAAACCTAAACTAGTACAGGTCTCTCGACCACCTCAAACAACGCACTGTTGAAACAAAAATAACCAATACGATCCAAAAAAAAATAATCAATGCTGAGAGAATTAAGTGAGGGAGAAAGAAAGAGAGAAAGAGAGAAAGAGAGAGAGAGATACCATATGGGGGTACTTGTCCTGGTCGACAACCCTAGTGTTCTCAAGCTTAATGTTAAGGTACTGATCAACTGAGTGAAGTATTCCTCTAATCGCCAAATCGTTCTTCAATTCGACAGTCACTTCTTTGCCTACTAAATCTTTGAAATACGAGAAGAACAACTGCAGAACAGGGTTATTCAACGAAAGAAGATGAGCAATTGAGAGGTACAAACTAGAAGAAGAAAACCCAGAAAGGAATTCGTGCGTGTTAATGTAAAAACTCACCATTTTTGTTGCAGTTTGGAGACAACGAAAGCAGACTTCTCTTTCTTTGAGAAGTTTAGTTGTTGCTTCTGCGCGTGGAGAGATTGGGGACGGCCTTGAGACGAAAGGGGTATAGTCAAAAAGACTAAAATAACCTCGAAAAAGTGGGTTGGACTGGTCTATGAAGCCCAGTTCTGTAATTTTGATGAGTGAAGCCCATTGGGCTTCTAAATTCCCAACTCAAAGCCTGTTTGTTGGTTTTTTTATTTTTATAGGTCACACGTCAATTAATTCGATTCTAATAGTTTGAGAGTCTAATTTAGGACTTAACCTTTTTTATATCTTTTTTTTTATTTCCAAAACTCAAATTTGAGATTTTGATTAAGAAAATCTAATACTCTGTCACTAAATCCACAAACGATCGATAAAACATGTCGGTTTTGCAAAACCGTGTTGTGTGAAATCTAATATTAGAATAGGGTGTTGAAATATTGGGGGATTTGTTCAATTTTATTTCTAATTATTAGAAATTTTTTTGGTTAACAAAAAATATTCAAAATAAGGCAAATGTTTAATGTACAATACATGATCTTGACTGGCTCAGATATTTTTGAAGATAATTCCTAAATTCAATTCATCGTAAAAAATGAAAAAAAAAAAAAAAAAAAAAAAAAAAAACTCTGTTAGATTCGTATTTCATATTTTATTAAATTTTATCACGAGATTTGGCAAATAGTGTGATTCTCAGCCATCAAGCTATATCCAAAAGCTCCTCACCAAAAAAAAAAAAAAAAAAAAAAAAAATCAAGCTATGTCCAAACCTTGAGCTACCTCTATTTGAATCTGCCCATTCTCAAATTTACTCATGAAAATATCATTTTTTTAGTTTTTATGTTGCAACTTATTTAGAGATATTCAATAAAAGTAGTACAGATTAGAGGGACAGGAAGTTTTCAATGCTTGAAACACAATGTATGTTTGCAAATGAATCATGTCAACTTCCATTTGAAGTCCTCAAAATTCTTGTGCCACTCCCATAAGGGTCCCAATAATTAAATTCTGAAGGGTGACCCAAATTAAGCCCTATGTGACCCATAGGAGTCATTATGTATTAACAAACGATACTCATAAAAGTAGGGGATTGGGTGGGGGGGCCGGGGGGAGGGTCTCCAAACCCCATGTTGCATTCAGTGGCATTTGTCTCCTCTAAAATAATATAAATTTGAGGCATCCTGTGGGTTTAATAATACAACACTAAAATTTTTAAATTATAATTTTGAATTCAAATCTTAAAAATAAAAAAATTAGTATTAAATCTCATAATATTCGAACTGAATTAGTTGAATAATTCGAATATATCATGTAAAAAAAGAAATAAATAAAATCAAACCGTAGTGATGGCCGAATCATATCACTATTTTCCCAAAATTAAGTACTTAAAACTTTTCAAATCCAATAACTTTCACAGAGATTGGATTTGCATAGGCTTCATGGAGTTGTGGGCAAAAGTGCATGCTAATTGCAGCACATTGAAAAGCAAGCCAAACCCCACTTCCACTAAAGTCGATGGGAATATTAACAACCCATTAGCTTTAATTATGGTATTGAGTATTTCTATTATTTATAAGGCACTTAGCTTAGCAGAGCCAATGAAAGACTAGAGTGCAGTTACCTGTCTGGCGTGTATTTGATTCGATAATCGAATATTGATGTATTTTTAATTAAATTTTATATTTAAATGTTATGTATATAAAAAAAAAATATCAAAAGAGTTTTATTTCTTAAAAATTTAATTTGATTTTAATCGAATTTAATCAAATTTAATATAATTATCAAATATTAATGATTTATATAAAAAAATAGAGTGCACCGTTTATATATATTTACTTTAAAGATAACGATTGAGAGTTCCTAAATATTTAAAGGAAATAGGGCCATTGTATATGACATGGACCCCACCCATCTCTTGTTTTACTTTAAGGAATTACCCACTAAAAAAAAAAAAGGCATCACGTACCCTTAGGAAAGAGCCATGTGAGTGCCTCCCTTTGCATGGAGAGATCAAATTTTAATTTATAAAAGAAAAAAGTAATGTCGACTTTAAAGAGGATATGTTGCTAGTAAAGTGAAATGTTTGACTCTAATAAAGTATTAACACTCTTTGTGGTTCTCGCAAATTTGCGGCTTCGTTGCTTTCAGATCGTTTGCGAATGAAAGAAAATTCTCGTAGAAATTATGTAGAGTTTTTTTTTTTTTTTTTTCGTCGTGGAATTTTTTTCACCGATTATTATTCACAAATATATTTTAATTAATTCAATTTGAATTACGATCAAACTTCTTATAACACCAAAAATTCAGTATTAGAACAGTTTTATTAAATTTTCAATATTTTTTATAAAAATACCGAAAAAACCGACTGTGATTAATTTTAATTAATAAATGAAAGTCTTTTAAGTTTTGTTGGAAAAATAATAGGTTTTTGATGATAATTTAAAACAATTAAAACTTATTTAAAGTCAATTAAATGATAACAAGTCGACATAGAGATCAAAAAATGAATTTTGATTAAGTATAAAACTCATCAAGTTAACCTGAGCAAATATCAAGTCGACTTGAGAAACTTAGATTTCAAAATTCTTAACCCTATACATAGACAAGTTGACTTGCCCAATAACAGGTAGGCTTATTCTTCCAAATTATGTGTCTATAAGTCTACTTACATTCAGAACAAGTCAACTTGTCAACTTTAAGACTCAGGAAAACATGTTTACAAATTAAATAAGTCGACTTATTAAGAAGTGGGTCGACTTTGGGTTACACAAAAGGGAAAAGTGGGTCAACTTGATATACATTTAAGTCAACTTGAGGCCATGATAAACAAGGACCAGGTTGACTTGTAAGACAACAAGTCTATTTGGTCCCTGGAAACGTTAAACACAGAAGTCAATTCGTGTTATTTGTAAGTCGACTCATAAGTATGAAAGATTGCGAAATGATAAAAAGGAACAACTAAACTTAAACAAAACTTAGAAATAATGAGGAGTAAAATTAATATTTCACCTCACACTATTAAAAAGGTTTAAACAAACTTTCATTCCTATTTTCTCTCTCTACAACTATCGACCTTCTCTTCGTCTCTCGTGACTCTCTCTCTTCTCTCTTTTTCTCTCACCTATCTCTCTCTATTTCTCTTTTGAAATCAACCTCATTCTTTCTAAACTCACTCCTTAACCTTCCAAACCCTCAACAAACTCGAGCATGAAAGTGGTTTTGAGAGAAATTTAGGATTTGCACAAAAAAGGGGAAAATCTAAGATTTTTGAAACCTAATATCCAAGATTCAATACAATCACAAAATTGAGATAATTTCTTCTTTCCAAAGTTGGATTTAGTATCCTCATTAGAAGATTTAAATTTGTTATTGAGATTTGAGGGATTTGTTTAAGAACATGAATCTAGAATTTGTAAATGAGGAAAAATTGAAAAACTTGTAAATGAGGATTGTGTATAAGTGCAAATAGTATGTAAATGATAGAATTAGAACATATATTTTTGGATTGAAGAAATTAGAGTTTGAGTTAGATTGGGAAAAACTCAAAAAATCTAATCATAGGCATAATTTAACATTTAATTCATATTTATTATTTTATGATAAATCAATTGAAAATGTTAGAATTGGTTATGAATTGAGAGTATTAACCTTTCCAAGAGTTTAGTAGATGACTATATTGAGTATGTATGATAAATGAATTTAAAATTTTGATTTGTAAAATGAATTTTGGAATGAATTTTAAAATAATTTCATAATATTTTATGATTGTGGTGTGTCCAAATTGAATTGTTGACAAATTCATGACTTTTTTATTGATTATTGAACTGTTAGCATTATGTTACAATACAACATTGATCGTAAAATGTGAATTTACTTTCCCTTGTATATATGAGTATAAATTCTAAACGATGAAATAGATATTCTTGTAATATTACGCTGAGAAAAAACTACAGTCTAAATCCTCTGGGCCATCGGGATGGCGTGGTCAAGGTTGATTTAAAACTATAGCTTGGAGGTAGATAGAATGAAGAGCCCCTCAAGATGTATTGCTTTTGTTGGAACATTTGGATTATGTCGTAAATTTTGAACACATTTTGAGCATGTGAATTTATTTAAATATTTGAAAATTGTTTAGATAGCTGGGATAGCCTATGAAATATTAAAATGTCTTGCGGTATCACAGGACACGAAATGGGGTTCGTGCGTGTTTCAAAATAACGCGACGATTGTTGTGTACTTAACTTGAGGGTCGAGACAAAACTTTTTTTCATAAGAGATTTTTCAATATAATTTTTTTTATTTTTGAAATTTGAATCCGAATTTTAATTAAAAAATTTAGAATTATTTCCACTAAATTAATTATTGTTAGTATCGTGCAGAGTTTTTAAAATGGTGAAAAGTTTTTTTTGTAGAATCTAACCCACTATTGGGGTGTGGTGTCTCTGATATGCCATTTTTGACTCAGATCGAACATTGTCAACGCAAATTGGAAATATTTGTAAAGGGTGATGTTGGTGGTCCATTTTTGAAGCTTGTCAAGGTTGAGATGGTGGTTTTGTGCTTTGCACACTCTCTTTGGCAATTTTACAATTTGTCGATCATTTTAAGGTATTCTATGACTCATTGATATTTCAATGAAAATGCTTTAAAATGTTTAGTCGCAATAGTTATAATTCAAATTAAATATTACAAGATAGTCTCATAATTTCATTGATCGATTTCGTCTCCTTTTTCCGAGTAAAGAAAAAAGTATGGTCGAATCCAAAGTTAACATCATTACTTTTAGTATGATAATTTGAACATCTCATATAAACTTGTAAATTGCATGTGTTTTAGAAAATTTTGGATTCTTGAGCATACCAAGCTGAATGTGGTCCTATTTGAGGGTTAGGAATAGGAATAGGAATAGGAATAGGAATCAGAATCAATCTTCTTATTTGGATTGCTTGAAATTGTGGCAGCCTGAAATGAAAGTGACAGAGATAATGAAACAGAAAAGGGAATGGCTAGATTTTCAATATTTGATTTTTCATGCCCACATATAAAAAGGAAAATTCATATGTATTCTGGTCAGGATTTTCCTATATTTTCTTTTTCTCTCTTGTTTGGCATGAGGTCTTTCCTTTTTTTTGTCCCTTTGGAGGGAAAAACAAATAAATCTGTTGTGGTGGATACAATATAAAGAAACCCTATTCCACTTTTGTAAGGTATGGCTCTCATTGCTCAAATAATTTACTATTTAATTTA
This sequence comes from Dillenia suffruticosa, assembly GCA_033439265.1. Taxonomy (NCBI): domain Eukaryota; kingdom Viridiplantae; phylum Streptophyta; class Magnoliopsida; order Dilleniales; family Dilleniaceae; genus Dillenia; species Dillenia suffruticosa. The sequence goes on from JAVTVX010000001.1 coordinate 19,538,515, forward strand.
ATTTATACAATTAACTTAATAACTCGAATATAAAAAAGGTTTAACTCTGAAATATCAATATCGGATTTAATTTAATTTATTTTATTAATAAAATACCTTGAAATAAGTATATAAAAAAAAGTGCTATTTCGATTCAATTATTATATTTTCGATTAATCTCTACTCGAGTGTGACAAAACAAAACAAATTCAAACAAATGGTGCTTCAGCTTTCTAATTAACCCCAAATTTAGTTAAATAATTACCAAGAAGGTTGAATGAAAATACAAAATCCCCAAAACTAGAGATAAAGATTCCCAAAAGTTGGGCAACCCCTCATATGACTCTCAACAGTGACAGCCAAAACCCTCTTCACTGTATCTGGTGGAGGATGAGAAAATGATGTATGCATATAAATCAGGGCAAGAAAGGCCAACCAAACACGTGTCCAGTCCCATATGTGTGTCTATATGTGGTGACTGTTTAGCCTTCTCTCTTCACCACTCTTTTTTTTTATGCCGGGGGCGGGGGGTGGGTGGGGGAGAGGGGCGATTGGCCCCATGTGTCCCCTTCTTGCTTGAATTGAGCACCAATAAGCAACCCAGTTTATATAATTCCTTAGGCTTTTAATAGAACATGGTTTGTGTCCAATCCATCGGTGTCACTGAACCTTTGGTCAAAAATGACGACAGGAATCTTATTATATAAATCCCTCTCTTGGTTTAATAATTTTATGTTTAAATTTTTATACAATAAAAAAATTAACGATGGAAGAATTTTCCTTCTTCCTCCATAGGTATCAAAGGAAATATCTCATGAGCAATGCTAGATGTACTAAAAAGAAATTAAATATTATAAATCATATATTACTGATCAAATTGAGAAGCTAAGTCAAGAATGAGACGAAAGGAGATATCCCTCGTCAAAATCTTAAAGCCCTAATTTCAATTTAAAAACCTTAATTTTAAGATCCTAATTATATAACTACATGTTATCCTACGACACCAATGACCTGTAGATCTATGATTGATACTAGATCCCTGATTTTAAATTTAAGTTTTGAAAATAAAAAATTAAACACTTTATAAAAAATGTTATTCCATAACTTTGTGTCATATTTTTGTTTATATCAAATAATAATTTTAAAAAAATGTTAAAATTAAATTCAATTAAAAGGAGAGAGATTGAATATTCATAAATATTCATAAATTTTAACTTTGTAATATAAAAAATTATTGATACGATAAAATTTTGACTTTTAATAAAGAGAAAATTGATTTCTACTTACAAACTACTATGCTTATTATTAAAAAATTTAACTTAGTTAAAAAAATATTAGGAGTAAAGTAAAACAAAAATGAACCAAGTGGAAGCAAATAAAAAATTTTGAAATGGGCCCTTTAGCCCTAACCCCCTTTATTCAGATATCCTCACTTCCCCTTCTTAAAAGCAAAAATGAAATAAGTTAAAATAAAAAACTAGACTTACCATGATATGCCTTGTCATGATTAGAAAGGAGAAGACAAGAGAATGCCATTGTTGACCCAAAAATTATTACCACATCCCCATAACCAATGGAGATAAGCTTAGTTATCATCAATTGCTGGGTTGAAAATAACACCATGTTTGACCCGCCATGCAATTCAACTTTATATTTTGATAACTTTGACTAGAAGTTTTTGGTCAAATAGCATAAAAATTAAAATAAAATTATATATATAAATTTTTTATAATATATAATTTTACATCAAACTAAAATTTATCGATAAAACCCTTTAAATTAAAATTGTTTACATAATGTATATATTTTTTTAAATTTCATATAAGCTTAAACCATAATTACAGTCTTATCCCAACTCTTATTTTTATCTCTAGAATTAAGTTTGAACTAAATCAAAATCTAAATAACAGCTAAAATCAGTCATGGTATTATAAATATGCACTCGATTTATTCTTTTTAGAGACTAAATTTGAATTCTAATAATTTTTATTTATTCTAGAATTATTTAAGTAAGGTTATCCGTTATTGTCGGACTATATTCAGGTAGAGAGGATATTATTTATTTTTCTTACAAAATATCTCTATTTTTAAAAGATTAATATATTATTTTTATTGATTATTGTATAAACAAAAGAATACTTCTTTTCATTAAAAAAGTGGATAATGATTAATTTAAATAAGACATATTAATTTTTGATAAATTAGAAACCTAATTATCTTAAATTTATCCATCTTAAACAATTATTAGAACAATTAAATGCACCGTTTTTAGGGGTCCACCAAATGAACGGTCAGGATTTTGTATCACGATACGGCGTCGTAAAAGCCAAACTCTTAGAAGTCACGCGTCTGAAATGCAGCGCGGCTTAGAAGGAGTGTGAAGAACACGCTCCGTGAATGTGTTGACACCAGGCCCTCAGGTGTCCACTCATGTTGTCGGTCCTACATGACGCGTTATATGCTTCAGTTTGTGCAAAAGCGCGTGGACAACTGTTTTTATCAATTTTATTATCTTCGCTCCGTTCTCTATCTTGCTTTGACTTTATATTTTTTTGCCCCTCATGGTTTGAACTTTTCCAAGCTTGCCATCAGCGCTCTTCTCTTTTCTTTTCTTTTTTACCGACTAATATTTGAATCTATATTATAACTAATTCGATCCAAATATTATTAGATCTAATTTAGAAAAAACTCTCTAAACATAAATTTTTTTATTTCCAAATTTTAAATCCAAAATTTTTGATAAAAATATATCCTAACTAAATTATAACAAGTATTATCTCTAACGCTTCAAAACCTCTTCGATCTTTTCTCAAAAGTTGAAGCAAATCATATGTATAGGATATTTAAAATCACTTTTAAGATGACGCATACAAATGATTAGTTGATTTAATGATCGAATACTGATATCTTTAATCTTAAGTTTGAATACTATGCATAAAAAAATAGATGCCAAAAAACTTTTACCCTCTTTAAGGGTCCAATTTGGCTCAAAATAAATTTAATCAGTTTTAAAATAATTATCAGATCCGATAATTTATCCTAAAATGAAAATCCCAAGACGTATTTGGTTGGGACTAACTCGAGATAGATTTTAAGAATTGTGTACATAATTCCTTATGCAGATACTCAACTTAGATCAAAATTCAATAGGTATAATAGTTCAACGCAATATTAATTTTCTTTTATTTTATCTCTGAACAAGTAGAAAAGGAGATGAATACAACTTTGATAATATCAAAATTTTAGTAGAAGTATCGACACACTAATATTTCTTGATTTTTATATTAAAAATCGTTAATTATCTGCTAATTATTATATTTTTATGCCTAGAATATTATGTTCTTCAAAATTTAATGATTTAAAATTTTGAACCAAACCTAATTAATTTTAAAATCTATTTTTCATTTATAAAACCTATTTTTACAAAATTCTTTATGTAAAATATTTTCCAAAGAGGAACCTAAAAAATCCACATTATTTCTCATGAATTATTCAATTTTAGATTTTTACACTAATCTTTTGGGGAAGTATCACATTCCTTTCCCTGCTATGGATTCTCAATCCAATGACATCCCCATTGACAATCTTGGCAAACAACAAATTTACTTGCTCAAAAAGATTTCAAAATTTCCATACCTAATCATTCCATTGTGAAAAAGGGAAAAATACTGTCCAAAACTTTCCAAGGAGAGTACAATGATAATGGTGTGGGGGAACAATCTCTGAAGCCAAACAAATTGTGGGCTCTTGCTGATTATTTGCCACTCCTCTAGAGTTTCTCAAGACTTGGGTCTTGATTTCCCATGTTAGTGGAAAATCCTATCATTGCATAGATTAAGTCTTAAAGTTACTTTATTAGCCTACTAGATGGTTCAAATGTAAGAGACATGATATAGATAAGGCATGGTGATATAGAAATGTTCATATTATCGATTTCATTTAATAAAATAAAAGTATAATTTATATTGTTATATAAAGAAAATAATCATACAGATAAATATATGATATAAAATAGAATACAATATCATAAAATGATCCATACAATCGACCCATTTAATATAATAAAAATTTAATTATTACTGTTGTCGTAATTAAATGATTCAAATATAGTGAAGTGGATCCTTCTTTACTTATAAATCTCAAATTTATGTAAATATAATTCGATATCGGATCCCTAGTTGAAATATATATATAATTTGTTGGGGTGGTTTGATTCTTTTTTTTTTTTTTTTCTATTTATGAAACCTCTAATTTATTGAGGTGTAATTTGATATCTGTCCTTTAATACCGGCTCTAAAATTTGTATTAAATAAATATTGAAAGGTTTAATTTAATATATTTATTTAGGGCTTATAATATGTCAAAATTGATAAAAATCGGTAAAGAAGAAATTAGTCATCTTTATCAAAATTATTTTATAGAAATTTCGGTCACGATTTTTTTGGTTAATCATCTCATATATATATATATATTTTTTTTTTCTTGACTAAAAGATATTTAAATTTCAAGGAGTAAAAATTGGAGCCAAAAATAATTTTAAAAAATTAGTAATTAAAATGATAAAATTTGATGCAATATAAGTTAGTTATTAAATTTTCTAGGCATTTTAGGAAAAAATTTTCAAATGTCAATTTTGTCTTGAAGAAAAGCTATCCCAAAAAAAGGACTGGGGGTAAAAACGTCTTTTCGAACTAGAGAAAACCCCACCGATCGCAAATCACATCTGAGTTCTGAAATCTGTATAAAATTACATTTTTATATAATGTAGAAATTCATTCATTATTTCAAAATTCGTCTCTGCTTGTTCCTCTCTCTCTCTCTCTCTCTCTCTCAGAAGCATTTATGTGAAAATTGTGGACTTCTCTCTCCCTCACGGTTTTCTCTCTCTATCTCTTTTTCTCTCTCTATTGTAGAGGTTAACAAGAAGAAGAAGAGTATCTCTGACTAAACTCTACTCTGTCTTTAGTTTAGTCCAAAAGAAAACAACATCCATTAGAAATCATCGACTTCTTCTTTCAATCTATCTAAGATCTTCTATCATTTCAATTTTTTTATTATATTTTTTTTCCTTTGGATTCTACTCTTTTTTCCCGCTGAAAATTTAGCGGAAGAAATTAGGGATCTCTCTCGAAAAAATCTAAGTTACCTTTTCGTGATTGATCTGTTAACCTCTCGTTTCCAGCTCCTACATTAAAAATTTATTATAACCCTTCTCTCTCTCTTTTTCTCCCCGTCAGATGATTTGATTTTATTCGATTCAATTTCACTACAGATCAATATCATTTACTCTCTCGCTATCGATTTCATCACTATTTGTTCGAACTTGATTGGATTGTTTTAGTATTCTCCCAAGAATTAGGGTTCCTTAAGTCAAAACCTTTGTTGTTTGCTTGATTTGGGTTCAGAGATTTTTTGATTTGGTGCTTTACTGTTGAGAGAAAAGAGAAAATGCAAGCTGATCAGCGTAGAAAGGTAAGATTTTTATTTTATTTGGAAATTTTCATTCTAATTCTGTTCTTTTTTTTCTGGGTTTCGTTTTGTAGTTTAAAGATCTAATCTTTCATTTCAAGAAGTTGATGTTCTACGTGTTTTGTAAATCTTTCTTAATTCTTATCATAATCAAGAACTTTAACGCGATTGAGATCTCCTGCCATTCTGCAATTTTTTTTTTTAATTTTTAATGCAAACAACATTTCAAATTTTGGGTTTGGTGTCGTACATCACTTGTTTGTAGAGTGAAGTCATAATTCTAGTATTTTCCATCTTCTTCAAATTTAGTAGGATGGTGCTTCTTTTTTCAGGGATATTTTCATGAAAACCGCACAAGCCTTATGTGCCTTACCGAGACGGAAGAATTTTCTTTTGTGACGTCTAGTGATATGAATTTGTGCACAAAAAGTTTTACCCAGCAATTGATAAATGATAAATGGAAGATCTAATTTTTCTTAGAAGACTATATTAATCCAGTTACCTTTTTGATCATGGCATGACAATATCTAATTTGGAGCAAACAGTTAAGATCCAAATGTTGTCTTCTTAGGTTGTTTGTGGGCTATTTAGAAGTGTTCGGGATGAGATAACTATATTTTTGGCATTAAATTGAGAAATATTATGACTTGGTGGTGGTTTGAGTTCTATTTAGCACAATAATTTCTCAACCAAATCCTTCAGAATCCTGTTTTGGTTGTTTGCATTGAGCATGGTTGCCTATGATGATGATTGATTGATTGGTATGTATTCTGTGGTTGATGCAGCCATCAGTGGACGTGGACTTTTTCACTGAATATGGTGAGGGAAGCAGGTACAAGATAGAGGAAGTAATTGGAAAAGGTAGTTACGGTGTTGTTTGCTCTGCCTATGATACACATACAGGAGAGAAAGTTGCAATTAAGAAGATCAATGACATCTTTGAACATGTCTCTGATGCCACACGCATTCTTCGAGAGATTAAGCTTCTTAGACTCCTCCGTCATCCTGACATTGTGGAAATTAAGCACATCTTGTTGCCACCTTCCAGAAGGGAATTCAAAGACATATATGTTGTGTTTGAACTCATGGAATCTGATTTGCACCAGGTCATCAAAGCAAATGATGATTTGACTCCAGAACACTATCAATTTTTCCTTTATCAGCTTCTTCGTGGCTTGAAGTACATACATACAGGTTCTATATCATCTGCTTTGCCTATTTGTTGTACAACTCATACAGGTTTCTTTTTGTGGTTCTGAAGTTTGTGGTGGTCTATTTTTTATTGGTCCTATAGCAAATGTCTTCCATAGGGATCTGAAGCCGAAAAATATCCTAGCAAATGCCGACTGCAAACTCAAGATATGTGACTTTGGACTTGCAAGAGTTGCCTTTAATGATACTCCGACTGCTATCTTTTGGACGGTATGTTCCTTCTCTGTCAACTATGCAGATCATTTTGCATTTCCTATCCTTTCGATTCCGTTCCTGCATTTTCAACACTTACAAATGTCCTTTTAGCTAAGCATGGCAAGATAATGCCCATATTTTGATCAATGATCAGCATTTCATGTGCCATTGCCTGCAGGATTATGTTGCAACAAGATGGTACAGGGCCCCAGAATTGTGTGGATCCTTCTTTTCAAAGGTGCAACATTTTTTCTCAGATTCTGAAGTAGTACATAATTGTCAATTATTTTCAAGATCATTCCTTTCTTATATATTATGTTTGTAACTCTGCCTGCCTTAACTGTAATCTTCTTTTTTATTTGAGTATATGTGAAGAAGTTATGTGCATCTTCGTTTGATCCCTCGGACATGTCTCTAATTTGAAATTATTTCAGCCATAAGGGTGTAATACTCCTGTAGGACTGGGTTTCTGCAAGTTGATGGTTGTTCTGACTTACCATTAGCAATCAAATTTTACCATATAGCAGTTTGTTTGCCTTGAAATGCCATTTTCTGCATTTGTAATTATTGATTTGATCTATGGCAGTTGAAAACAATGCTTTTAAAATGATTTGTTTCCAACTTATGAATGTTGAATTTGATTAATTGGAATGACGGGTATCTCCCTGCAGTATACACCAGCAATTGATACATGGAGCATTGGATGCATATTTGCAGAACTCTTAACTGGAAAGCCTCTCTTTCCTGGGAAAAATGTAGTCCATCAATTAGATCTGATAACTGACCTACTGGGAACACCTCCTGCTGAAGCAATTGCCAGGGTTCGTTTTATGTCCTATTCTTGTTAGCTCAGATGCATTTTGTTTTCTCTTTTCCGTGCCATATCAAATTTTCTCACAAGCAAACTTCGTCGGCTCTGAATTTTTAATATCTTGGATCCAGGTAAGAAATGAGAAGGCACGCAGGTATTTGAGTAGCATGCGCAGGAAAAAACCTATTCCTTTCACACAAAAGTTCCCTAATGCTGATCCCCTTGCGCTTCGTTTGTTAGAAAAAATGCTAGCCTTTGAAGCAAAAGATCGTCCTTCTGCTGAAGAGGTACAGTTTGCTTGCATCCCTTTGCTGCTCATCTCTTCTTATTTTGTATATTTAATGTCTGTGGAGCTTAACCTGTATGAATTCCTCAGGCTCTTGCAGATCCATATTTTAAAGGTTTAGCTAGGGTGGAGAGAGAACCTTCCGCGCAACCAGTTACAAAGATGGAGTTTGAATTTGAGAGACGTAGGATAACTAAGGAGGATGTACGTGAGCTGATATATCGGGAGATTTTGGAGTACCATCCAAAGATGTTAAAAGAATATTTAGATGGATCGGAGCCAACAGGGTTCATGTATCCAAGGTAAAGTCTGAAATTTTAAGCTTTTTCCCCCTCTTTCTTTTTGGAGATCTTGACAAACTTGAAGCCCAACCTTTTGATTTGATAACACACTTGGTTGGACATTTTGGCTACTGTATGCAGGCAAGTTTTCTGTTGTGCAGAATCTCACATTGATTCATGCACACTTTAAAGCATTATTTGCTTGAAATATTAAAGGTGCTAAATGTGAAAAATAAAAAAATAAAAAATAAAACCTCAAAATGGTCTTAATCCGGACATTTGGCATGTAACCATAACTCTATAAATTTCAAGATTTGGTGTCACCACGACTTGACTCAGGCATGGTCTGTTAATATGGGATGGACGTAAAATGGAACAGGCTATAACAGATCTAGACATTTGGAATCCACCAACGAAAATCAAAACTCTAGGGATCCACCATGAACTTGTGAAAAATTTGAAGTTCATAACAATGGCTTCTCATAATTGCAACATATTGAGCACTGAAGTCCATGCTATTGATCCTAGTTGGTTACCAAAATATAGTGGTAGAAGTTCTTTCATAGAAGAAGCTACAGGCAAGTAACTAGTCCTTAAAAGTTAACCAAGGTTGTTATGCTTGAGGATACCCACTGGGGACTCTTTGGCTTATGTGCTGGCTAAAGTATCTTGCAAGGAAAAAGATAAATTGGTTATTTTCCTTTTAATAATTTCTACTACCTGTTTTCAAAGTAGAGCTTCATGATAACTTTGGATGAATGATCTTGTTAACAGTATTAAGAATGGCAGTGAGAGGCCTCGACTTATGTTGCTTATACTTTTCCTTTTCTCTTCATCTCCTAACCATATTTCCCTTCTTTGGCAGTGCTGTTGAGCAATTTAAGAAGCAATTTGCGTACCTTGAGGAGCACTATGGAAATGGTGGAACTGTTGCTCCACCTGAGAGGCAACACACATCATTGCCCAGGTATTTTCTTTCTTTTTCTTTTGGGTGGGGGGCATCATTGTTTTTGCCCAATTTTTACTTTGTGTCTGAGCTTGTATTTTTTTGGAATTTTGTATTCATCTTTGATCAAATCTGGACCACTGATCATGTTTTTGCATGCAGGCCATGCGTGCTATATTCAGATAACACTGTACAAAGTTCAGCTGAGGTTGCTAATGATCTTTCCAAGTGTTCCATCAAGGAAGTTGAGAAGTCAAATGCGGAAAGGAGCTCTGGGATCCCAATGACAAGGCTTCCGCTCCAAGTGCCTCAAAGTATACAAGGTCTAATTTATAATCTCTATTCTATAACAAACATTTCCATTTTTAAAATGGTTTGAGTGGATGTTCAAAATGCAAATTTGGAATTTAAGTACCTTCTCTCAATTCTGCAGTGATTTTGAGGTCTTTGTATGATATTAACTTGTAATATCTAGTTACTTTCGAAAAAAGGTTCATCTCATGGGTTATTTGGCGCGAGAGACTAGTCTTATGGAAGAAAGTGAACATCTTTCTGTCAACAAAAAGAGCTTATGATTTAGACTTTAGCTTAACTTTGTCCAAGATCCAATCTAAGACGGCATGCACGATACAAATATTCTTTTTTCTTTAGGGCCATCTTGTCCATCTTGAATGATGACGTTTTGGTTGAGAGCTGAGAGGCTCAAGATTAAAAAGCTGGGCAGTAGCCCATATGTTATGGGTGTTGGGCATGGAAGAGCAAGTTTGGTGGGCTAAGTATTGCTTGGTCAAATATGCTGATGTTCTCTCATGTTCCTTAAAATGGATTACCTATTTAAGAATAGCATTTCTAGTATTTACAAAAGGAAAGAATTCTATGGTGGTAAATTGATTGTGCACTTTGAATGGGATGCAATCCAACAGGCACCCATGGTGAGATTATGCGGATGCCAGTACTTTTAAGTTCTGAAACCCTACACTGTTAGCAAGCACCAATAAAGGGGGGAAAGGAGAAAAGAAAAATTGATTCTGCAGAATTTATGTTTCTCTGTTTAGTAAGTGGGTACGAGTACTTTAAATCCTGAAACCTTGGTTTGTGAATGCTTGCAGGTGGTGCTGCAAGGCCTGGGAAAGTAGTTGGTTCGGTGATGCGTTACAACCACTGCGGAGCTGCTGCAGCTGCTGCAGAAGCACTTGACCAGCGGAGAATGGGAAGGAATTCAGCTGTTCCATCCCAATATCCAAGAAGAAGTGCAGGGTGCAAGAATGAAAGAGGAGATGATGAGGTTGTTGAAGGACCAAATGGACTGCCAAAGCCCCAGTACATGGCAAGAAAAGTGGCTGCTGCTCAAGGGGGATCTGGCAGTCACTGGTACTGATGTCATGGTTTAAATATATTATGGCCGTTTGATTGTTCCAAGTGCAACTGGGTGATGGGATTGCCATATTCCAACCCAATTGGCCTTCATTGGTAGGGTGGCGTGGCATTAACTTTATCTTCATCTAAAGGTTACATTTCTTGGTTGGCTGTGATGTCGCTGCTACTCCATGAGCTCTGGTAGTTGAAAAGTTTTAGGGTCTGACATTTTGATGGAGTGGAAGTTAATACCTACGACTTGTAACTTGTGCTGCTGATTAGAATTATAGAGAAGGGTTTCTAACACAACCTTACCCATCAATCCCTTTTTCTGCTCTCCTATTCAGCTTGAAGATGAAGACATCGAAGGACCGAGACCAGAGATCGGAAAATGGGAAGAGGGAGCAGCTTTTCTGTTTATCTATTTCTTATGTATTCCACTCGCGTTGTTCACAAAATGTAAGAAAAGAAACCATTTCCTCCTTTAATGCACTCCTACATTATTGTTTACCTTCACTTGTTATGTTATATTTAGTTGATTTCAAGACTTTTGGTTCTCATGTCTTTCAAAACTTTGAGGAGTTGATTGGGCATTACAAAGTAGAATTTCTTGACTAATAGAAATTGTATTATTAACTAATAGGAATTGTAACTGTCTAGCACCGAAAAAAAAAAACATGAACATGGGGAAATAAATATGCGAAAGAACAGTCGGTCATTCCGGCGCTGACGGGTGTTTAATATTTGTTTTTTCATTTTTAAAATTTAAATTTAATATTTTAATTAAAAAATTTTAATATTTTATTATTAAACTGACGGATCGTATCCCTCAAAGACAATTCATAGTGATAGAATCTTTTCATTTTCATTCTCCGTTTTTTAATATGATCTATTTGATTATATCTCTTTATATAAAATAAAAAAAAAATAGATACGGATCGTTAGATTTGTCATAACTTTTATTTTTTATTTAGATGTTAGGATTCGAACCTAAACTTATTATATAGAGGAAAAAAAAGGCATCACTTAAATCAAAATTCATCCATAGATTTGTCATAATATTTACAAAAGCAACTTGTAAATTCTTTCTGATTGAGTTCAGCTCAGTTCAAAGTTCAATGACAATGCCATGATTAAGCATATGCTTGAAAACAGGACCAACTAGCTTTTGCTCTTGTGCAAAAAATGTTTGGTCTGATCTCTTTTTTTTTTTAACAATAGGGCTTAGAATTGCTCATCTTATCAGAAATTCATATCTTCTTGTCAATCACCTCTGCTCTTGACTAGGGCAAAAATCTTGAGGTTTAGGAGATTTTGGTTCCATTGGAGCCAGTTGGCAGTGTCTCGGCGTGATTTACTCATTCATATTTCGTCGGATGTCATCGACCCTTATTAGTAATCCCAAAAAAAAAAAGGTAAAATTACCTTTGCATCCCCGGCCTTTCTCACAAGATAATCATATGAAGAGCAGATTTAATTAAGCTAAGAGTGGAAATAGACCTGTGGCTTAAATTGTAAAAAATAGTCGTGAGCCTGAATGTTATCTGATTCAAGCCAAAATCTAGTAGCTTACCATATTGAAAAAGAAAAAAAAAAAAAAGAAAAATCCAAAACTAAATCTAACCTGTTAACCTATTTATTGTAAAAGGATCTTCAAGTGGACGAACAAATCAAAACTCTTAAGGTTTCAAATAGATAACAAATGATTAGATATAAGTTTCCCTTAAGTAAAATTTTGGGCATTAATAAAATGAATAAACATTAATTTTCCTGAATAAGATTTCGAATTCAAATTTTATATAAGATCGGAGGAAACAAGTGTCAGAAGATTTTTACTTATTAAAGATTCAACTCGATTTGAACTGAATTTAGTCGAATTTAATATAATTATTTGATACTGATAGTTTATAAAAAATTTATATATATATAATAAGTCTACTTACTAAATTATTTGATAATTAAATTTAGTAAAGTAATGCAAATGATAAAGATAAAATAAAACTATTTTTTTATTTTGTATAAAATTATATAAATTTTATAATAATAATTTTTTATTATAAGGATTTTAAATAGGTGGACTTATCACAGCGATAGGCCAAATTTAAACTATTTTAAAGACCGGATTTGTATAGATAAAAAAGTTTAGGCTAATCTGGACTGAAAATAGGCCAGCCCGTACACGGTAGACCCGTGATAGCGGCCCGGGCTATTCCTTTTTTTCCAACCCTAATCGGGCCGACATCACTGCCTTTGTTGAACATCTGGTGAGCTGCTCGTACACATCCGCTAATGGACGATAAGTCGAAGGGCAAATATGAAAATTAAAATTGCAAGAATTCTTCAATCTTCGCCCCCTGCCACCTTTTCTATATATGAGATGAAGGGATTAAAAGGAAAAGAAATTTCTTTGGTGTTCACGTAAAATTTCTCTTCCAATTTTCTCGCTCTCTCTCTTTCTCACAAAAGCCAATGCTATTGCGAAGATTTTACGCTTCTCTCCAAAACCCAACTCTCAACCCACTTCACCATCCCCAAAAATTCCAGAAATCCCTCGTTTTCTCCAAACCCAGATCAAAATTTCAAGCCGCAAATCAACAAAACTTCAAATTACACTCTCAAAACCCAAACCCCACGACCCCAAAATTCTTTTCATCAAATTCGCAAATGGGGGATGCTAGAAGACCCATTTCAGTCCCAATCCCTCCAGTCAACACTGAAAACAGACTTGAATTACTCAGAGCACTTGAAGCCTCATTGGGTTCTCCCTTCAGTTCAAACCCTTCTTTCCCAAACCCCAATCCTTTGATAATTGTGATTAGTGGTCCAAGTGGGGTTGGCAAAGATGCAGTGATTAAGAGATTGCGGGAAGTGAGAGAAAGTATTCATTTTGTTGTCACTGCGACTAGTAGAGGAAAAAGGGTCGGCGAAGTTCATGGAAAAGACTACTTTTTTGTTAGCAAAGAAGAGTTTTTAGAAATGGTTAATAAAAATGAGCTTTTGGAGTATGCATTAGTGTATGGAGATTATAAAGGTGTGCCCAAAAAGCAAATTATTGATTATATGGCAAAAGGGTATGATATAGTGTTAAGAGTTGACATACAAGGGGCTAAGAAGTTGAGGTCGATTTTCGGAGATTCTGCTGTGTTTATTTTTGTTGTGGCAGAGAGTGAATTGGCAATGGTGAATAGGTTGATTGATAGGAAGACTGAGACTAAGGAGGCCCTTCTTGTTAGGATTGCCACAGCTCGTGAGGAGGTTAAGCACATGAAGGATTTTGATTATGTGGTTGTTAATGCAGAAGGGAAGCTTGAAAATGCAGTGAAGTTGGTTGAGTCCATAATCGATTCGGAAAAAGCTAGAGTTCAGCAGCAGAATGCGGTGGTATAGAGGTAAATTAGATTATTAGTCTTATTATTTTGAATCTTGAGCTCATTTAGCTTTGCAGAGTAAGTTTTTGATGGAAATATTAGGTGTCTATTGCACAAATAACATGTTTTTAGTGCATCATTGAGAAATACAGCCTTTTTGATTATTTGAATTCTAATGTAGGGAAATTCCGTGTTTAGCTGCTTTATGTGCCAACATTTGAAATTGAGAATGATTGATTCTGATATACTTGCTGTTTCATTGCAACTCTAGGGGCATTTGCTGGGTGGTCCAATCCGCCAATTTTCTTATTGTGATCTATATGATGTAGGCATTAGGCGTCAAACTCTAGAAAAACCAACTGCACTTTTTGTTTGTAATGCAAAATGTATTTTGTAATTTACCTTTGGCCTTTATTTTGAGTATTTTATTACTCTTTTTTTTTGGGGGGGGGGGGAGATGGGTATTTGGAAATGCCAATTCACTATTTGGTGCTATGAAAGTTTAGCCATCTGGTTCACGATGTTGATCAGTGATGGGTTACTCTACTTTTTCTGCTACCCTGAGAATTCAGCTCCATAAATTTACTCGGTCCATGGCTATGGTTTATGGAAATTCATAGACTCTAGACTGTAGCTGTAACAACTATCATACCAGGTAGTTGCATTGTTTTAGCTTTTGGAGGGTGTTTTACATATCAAAGGGTTAAAAGAAAATTCAATCAACTTTTTTGTGTGTGTGTGGGGGGGGGGAGGAGGGGGATTGTCATGGTGGCCTATTTTATTGGCTTTGGTAAACTCTATGAGCTTTTCTCTGTAAGTTGATCCAATTAGCAGCTGGTGTGTTTATGGTTTCCTCTTTGGTATGCTCTATTTACTTCGTTTGATAAGTACTTGAAGTGCAGAGAAGCAACCTGCTTCATGTCTGCACCTTGCACTAGCTTGCTTTTTGAGGGCCGTATCTTTCTCTTTCTTGTAGGATCAATTAGATTAGGTAATGTTGAACTAGGTGCTATAGTTCACTGCTAAGGTATTGTTACTCTTACATATATAATATGCTAAACCTTTTATCAAAGTGTGGCTGTTAAAAGGGAAATAACAACCTGGCGAAGTTGCTCACTGACTTGCTACAAAGTTTGAAAACAGATTGGTCTAAAGATCATTTTGTAGTAGTCTGCAATCAGGAAGAGAAACTTCATTCAATTATAACTTAGTAGATATGAGAGAATACTGCACTTCCTTAATTGCTGCTCTTGGCAGGAACTGAATTTTGATGCTCAGTCTTGTAATTGCCTGACTCACATGCCAAGATGAAAATTTTAGTAGTGTTGTGCAAGAAATCTGGACTATCTATTCCTCATCTTTTTTTTTTTCCTAATTTATTTTTTCTGTAGTTTAACACTTGTAACTAGTTTGACTCATGTAATTCATGGTTGTCTCAGAATTAGGTATTACATGAACATGCTTTTATTCTCAGATGAGTCAAAAGGGGTATGAGAGGATTGAAGTCAGATTCCTAACAACAAACTACTGATTCTTGCATAGCAGCCATTCCAGGTGAGCCTTTAGGATCTCCCTTAAACACTCATGGTATGGTAAAGGGAGTATGTCGGGGTAAGTAGTGAGTGGAGATTCCTCTGAGGGGAGCCATAAGTAGTGAGCGGAGATTCCTCTGAGGGGAGCCAGATAAGTGGAAGCCTTCACATCCAGTTTGGAAGGCAGGGATCCCAATAGGATCCTAGTGTTAATATGCGTTTGCAATGTTTATCAGTTAACTCTATTTGTGTCCCTTTCTGATCACGAGCTATTCTAGAGAGTAATATTCATAAACTTGTTCAAGCCAGAGTAGGTCCTTTTGTCACCTTGATCCAAGTGTTATTAGCTATAATTCAACTGCAGGCATTGCTCGTAATTCTGCTGATTTGCTTGCTCAAGTCAAGCTGAATCTGCTTTGTTTTTGCACATATTCCCTGATATACCAATTTCATTTGGCTTTCTTTGACTTAGTTTACTGCAGATGATGACTAAGAACATCTACATTAGGGGCTGCACCTCTGCAAAAATAAATTTTACAAAGTCTTGTGAGATTTCTTGTGGCATTACTTTTTTTTTAATTATTATTGACAGACTATTTGCATGAGGCGATTCCACACCACCCCCTTCCTCCTATATGGGTGCTTTCAATTCACAAGTCTAAGCGGCTCACCGAGTTGTGTCATTATCTTAATAATGTCTCTGCAAGATGCAATGTCCTTTGTTGCTTGTCCCGTTGAAATAGATGAACCTATTCATACCTATCCCAGTTATTATTGATGCTCATCTTTTATCTGCAAAACCCTTGTATAATGAAAGTGGAACATGGCTACTTTCTGGAGTAAATTTGAGCATTTGAAGCGTTGCATTACCCTTTCTATATGTTCGTCTTTGCCATGTATTTATGTTTTTTGTGTAATGTAAATTTCCACAATGTCATTGCTTCTTGATCATGGAAACATGCAATGCAGTAGCAGACTTTCTCCGGTGAGTTTTGCTCTTGAGTTGCCCAGTTGAATTTCACCTAGTCGAGTATGTTTTAGTGTTGTTTTGCCCACTCTTCCTTGTTGTGCCTCGTAAGGTTGATTGTTGTGCCAAGTCTTCCTAGTCAAGTATGTCAAGTATCTGTCATTAATTGAACGATTGTTATGTATAGTACTTATTTCTTTAGCATTTCTCCTTCCTAATGATGATGTTTCATTTTCAATGTTGACATTCCTGCTAGCCAGAAAAGTCTATTCCTTATAGTGCTTATCCATTTTTAATAATACTTATCCTGGCGTTAATTTTTCTCAACCCTTCCAATTATACTAAACTACCATGCTTGTAAATGACTGCAGATATTCCATTTTGTCTTTCGCTTAGACAGCTAAACTTGCTGAAACCGCCCTTTCTTCAATCCTAAGTTATAGAACGGGATTAGAGAACAAGTTGGAGGCGGTGAGAACGTGACAAGACCATGGCGGAGTTCATTACCTTTCCTTTTAGTATTAGTTCCATTGATTTGTAAATTGGTCTACAGGAAGGATGTCATACTTCATTCCAGGACTGCCCTAATCTCTATAAGCACTTACATTCCCCTTTTTTGTTCATATGCTCTCAAGACCAGAAACTGTGTTTGAGTGGAGGAAATGCAATGGAAGGAGTTTACAAAACTTAAGAAATTATGGTGATAAAACTGGACAATAATAATAACAAATTGAGTTTTAATCCCAATAATTTAAAGTCAGATCATTTGAAAGACAAATTTAGAATTTACGGTGATAATACCAAACATTAGATGAATATTAGATAACATGGGAACGCGCAAAGAAAATGTAGTTGACCACAAGCCATAGCTTTTAATTGCACAGAAGCAACACAAGTCCTATTAACACAAACAATGATGTCACATAATCACAGGCATCTTAGGCTGGAAACAACTACATTATTCCTTCAGAAAACCTGTTACATATTTGACAAAATCATCGAATATTCGTGTGCCCCAAGCAATGATGAGTAGGGACTAAGGGACCCTCCTTTTCCAACCTTTAGATTCAATGATTTGCCCTTGTGGCCACAAATTCTGCAGAGCCGTGAAGCGATTATTTTAATCACGTTGAAAGAGTAGTTTTACCAGAGGCTTGAAAGCTTATCAAGCAAGATGACTCAAATGACCTTTTTAATGGTTTGATGAATTTGTACTTCTAGGTAAAACCTAAGCATCTTATGGAAACCCTACCGTACTACTGATAAATAATACAGAGATATTTTCTTTGAGATTAATTACTACCTGACTGCATTTTGTGTCGATCACCGATGTATTGATAAAATTTCTTTACGTTGAATAGTCGGGTATTCTATATTTTTAATCAAAAATCTCAAATTCGAACTCTAAAAATGATAAAAAATATTTAAGAGAACTAACCCTTAAAATGAACTTCATAATATTTGAACTGAATTAATCAAATAAAAGTTAAATAAAGAAAATGAAAAAAAAAATCACCAATATATTGCAAGATTCATCGTAACAGGATTCATCATGATGGCTTTTTGCTCATGGAGCTATATTTTTTCTAATGTATTGGCAATAATGTTCGATTATAGAGGACGGATAATATCACACTTTAGTAGTAGAAATCATTTTCATCGAGATTAATTTTATAATATTCTGATTTAGTTCGATCTTTTCCATTAAGAAAAACTTTTTGATTGTACCTTACCCACTTAAACCACCTAAACCTGGATTTTTCGTTTAGATTTTGTCATTATATAAATCAACTTGGTCTATTTTTTTATGTGAACAACTCAAAACAAGGAAGCAAGTTGGTTAATTAAAACATGTCACCAGAGCACTCCAGCTTGCAAGACCAACTCTAATTTGAATCCTGAGCTGATACCCACTTGCAACTAGCTCTAATAAAGAAACCAGCAAGAAATATACTACAAACCAATGAACAGTGAGCCTAGTAAGTAAAACTATTAGATTTTTTAATCAAATCTTGATTTTGAAAATTGATAATGAAAAAAATTATATTAAGAGGACCGTCTCATAAAATAGACCCGACAAACACTAATTATAACTCTAAATATTGGTTAGTATAACAAAAAAAAAATACTATTAATATATCATTGACATTAGAATGGTGTATGGTCAAGGTCAATGCCTTCAAGCAAAATGAACAAGATCTCATCATGTAAACTGAAATGACAAATATAACCCACATATATTCTTCCATATAAATATTCAGCGGAACTGAAAAAGGACACTTTTGGTCATAAAGGGAATTAGGTTGTTTCAGATGACATGTATGAGGTATCAAAAGCTGGGACAAAAGTGCAAAACCCATGCTTTTACTTTTGCCTTAGGCTCGAAGACAATTTAGTATCTTTCCGTTGATTCCCGGATAAAATTTATGAGGTTAAAAGATGGAGAAGCCAGAAAGAAACAAGAGAGAAAGTGACAACAAAGAACAGCAAGAAAAACCCTTGCCCAAGTCAAGAGAACCACAAAAAACTCATAACAAACTTGCTGAGAAAAATGACATAACAGGAAGCAACATAACGTTACTCTTACCTCTTCATCCCCACAGCATAAACGTGCACTGTAAGCTCACATTTTTGTTTCTATTTATATTACGATCCAGCCAATAGCCCTCCTGCACGCAGCACAAAAATATCAAACTTCAAATCTTAAAAAATTCTTCTTACAACCAATATCCAACATCAATATCATCAAACCACCATTTTGATTCATTTAAACTTCAGGAAATCCTAGACTAATCCTGCAATATGGGTGGCAGGGATTCTGCAGAAGGGGAAGGAAGTGGGAGCATTCATTTGCCAATTGCTGAGCTTAGCAAGCTCACAGAATACCGGAGTTCAGCTTCCACAATTTTTGCCCCACAGAGTAGCAGCATAGAGAAGAGAGACAGCAGCAATGCTAATTCAGTTTCTCCATCAAGACAGGCAACCAGGGCACCAGAAAAGAAGCTGACCCTCTTTGCCCTCCGCCTTGCAGTTCTAGAAAAAGTAGCTACAGGGATAGGAGCTCTTGGATTCATCTGGGCAACAGTTGTTCTTCTCGGTGGTTTCGCAATCACTTTAGACAAGACTGACTTCTGGTTCATCACAATAATTCTGTTGATTGAGGGCTTCAGAATATTCAGCAGGAGTCATGAGCTTGAATGGCAGCATCAAGCCACTTGGTCAATTACTGATGCAGGAATCAACAGCTTCCGAGCACTTAGATCTAGCTCGCACTTCATAATTAAGGCTGTGAAGGCAGTTTTTCGCCCAATTTCTTCCGTTCGGATGCCAAGTCAATGCAACAGAGAAATTGCTGAGAGTGCTCATAATGCAAAGACAGGAAGCTCAGAGCTTCATAAGCTGCGGGTAAGGACTTGGATAAGTTCAGATGTTCCTCTTCTGCCATATGCACCCTGGGTGTTCTTGTCGAGGAACATCAGCAGGCTTCTGTATTGGCTGCAGGTTACTTCTGCAACTGCTTGTGTGGTGCTATCGTTGATGAAGATCATAAGACGCAACTTTGGTGATGTTGCCAAAGGAGACACCGACAAGAGAAACAGGGAATCTGCTTTGCTAATTTTCTATTCATTGGCTTTGGCAGAAGCTGTCACCTTTCTACTGGAGAAAGCCTACTGGGAGTGGAAGATTACCTTTATGAAACTGCTGGATTCGGTGAATAAGGAGCTAGAATTGGGGCCTTCAGGGACAGTTTCAATCAAGAGGTTTTTCTATGATGCCTACTCAAAGTGTGTAAATGGAAGCATTTTTGATGGCTTGAAGATGGATATGGTCTCTTTTGCAATGGAGCTCTTGGGTTCTGATTCACAGGACGAGCAGCTTATTGGAGTCAGAATTCTTCGACAATTTGCACTGAATGAGCAATATTCAGAGGACACCCTCCAGAAGATCGGTATATCTCTATCCGTGATGGAAAGATTGGTGGAGATGTTAAACTGGAAAGACCTTCAAGAAGAAGAAATTAGGAAATCAGCTGCAGAAATTTTGTCCAAGTTAGCTGGTGAAAAACAAAATTCACTCCGTGTTGCTGGAATACCTGGAGCAATGGAATCAATTTCCTTCCTGCTCTACACAAACAGGATCAACATAGGAGCAGCTGATGAAATTAGTGACAAGAAAATCATTGCTGACCAAGGTACTTATGATTTCTGGACATTCAATCATCTGGGACTTCTTATTTTGAAGAAACTTGCCCGTGATCATGACAACTGTGGAAAGATTGGAAATACAAGGGGCCTCCTTCCCAAGATAATAGACTTCACACATGCCGGGGAGAGGCTGTTGAAGGAAGACCATGCTACAACATCCCAAATTTTGACTGTGAAACGATCCCTCCAAGTGGTAAAAATGCTGGCAAGCACAACGGGCACCACAGGGAAACAACTTCGGAAAGAGATTTCTGAAATAGTTTTCACAATCAGCAACATCAGAGAAATCTTGCATCATGGAGAGAAGCATCCCCTGCTGCAAAAGATGGGCATAGAAATCTTAACCAGTTTGGCACTTGAAGAGGATGCAACAGAAAGAATTGGAGGCACCGGTGGAATTCTCAAGGAACTGTTCAATATTTTCTTCAACGAGGAAATACCAGAGGGTGACAATCATGTAAGAATTGCAGCTGGGGAGGCACTGGCTATGCTGGCACTGGAAAGCAAGAGCAATTGCGATCGTATCTTGAAATTAGAGGTCACAGAAAAGCTCATAAAGGCACTGAACAGTCGCTTGCTTCGAGTCAATGCAGCAAGAATACTAAGAAATTTATGCACCTACACTGGAGCAGGAGCTTTCTACCGGCTGAGGGTGGTTACAGCTGCTGTACCAACAGTAAGTATCTCCTAACCCTGAAAGTAATTTCTATCTATCTCCTAACCCATACTGAAGTCAAAGATCATGCTCGCAGGTGTTGAAGGCTATCATGTCAGCAGAGAACAAGTTACAGGAAGTAATGGTTGGGCTAGCAGCACATACTTTCAAATATATGACGCCTGAAGAGTCTAGCATCATTTTTGGGGAAACAGGAATCACAGAGGCCGAATTGGCTAGAATGTTAGTCCAAATCTTGCAGAAGTACAAATATCCACCGATCAAGATTCCAAGAATCAGGAGGTTTACCATTGAGCTGGCAATCTGGATGATGAGAGACAAAAGAACAAACATTCAAATATTCAACATTCTTGGACTGAAGGAGGAGCTTGAAGGTGTGATGGAGACAACATCAGATCTTGAAAGCTTCAATATCTTCTCTGGCACTGTTGGACTGAGTAGGCACAGCATAACTATTCACACACTTGTTGAAACTGCATTGCAGTTGCTCGCAGAAGGGTGAGATCTGGGTAAGATACTGGTCTTGCAACCAACATATGGCATTAATACCAATCCTATGAACTATATAGCTCTGTATAGATACAAGACTACAAGATTCTTTCTCAGCATGCAATAAAGAAGAAGAAACCATGTTAAATATGAACATGGTTGATGTTACAATCAATTACAATGCAACTAGAGTAGATTTTTTCCTTGTTACATAGCATCATTACCATATACTTAACCACTAATATAGCCGAGAATTGCCGAAGTGACTCTGCCACATGCATGGCTGTGTATAAAAGTGTGAGAAGGCATGAAATTTGTACTGTCATGTTCATCTTAATATGGCTAAAGAGAAACAAAGTACAAATGCCATGGGCCATGGCAAGCATAACTGTAGGCAAAGGTCTTTTTACCTAGTTTCTGATAGATACCTTACTGAACCTGGCAATTCAAGATGCTTAACTTTGATATCCCTCCAAAAATTAAGCTTTGGGGATGAAGATGAAACCAGCAAGCTCTTTACGTAGGGAGACCTGAAACTAAACTCAATTCTTGAAATGTACAGATTATAGCTACCAATGTCAAAAATCAGCCATATGTACAACATCATAGAAAATTAACTTTTTAATAGGAAAAAGCATGGTTAAAAATAATACATACACATAGATAGTGACAAGAGATGCCCAGAAGGAATAAAAAATTCTTAAAAATTGAACTGTGTGTTATTTATTATCAAATGATTAGTTATTGTTATCCCTAGCAATGCATAA
The DNA here is from genome assembly GCA_033439265.1 of Dillenia suffruticosa. Lineage (NCBI taxonomy): Eukaryota > Viridiplantae > Streptophyta > Magnoliopsida > Dilleniales > Dilleniaceae > Dillenia > Dillenia suffruticosa. The sequence continues at coordinate 19,561,054 of JAVTVX010000001.1, forward strand.
AACAAGTACCATTTACAAGATTGATTACATGCCTTTTGTGGCATTACATGGTATCAGAGAAGGGGCCTATTGTCCTCCATTTGAATTATTCTGCAAATGAGCAGGGCAGAAAACAAAAGGAATTAATGGAAGAGACTCCAGAAATATCAGCCTATTACTTTGGATACCACCCCAGCACCAACTGCTCTACCTCCTCTTAATGCAAATCTTTGTCCTGTCAAACCAGCAGAAAGGAATGTGTCAAAAATTGTTTTTGAAAGCAAGGATTATGCAAAAAAGATAAATACAATCATAATCTCGTAGAAACAGAGCTACACATAAAGAAGCATCATAATCTTAAAAAAGATTGATGCTGAAGGAAGCCTAAGCGATAAAACTGATAAGTCCAAATGCAGAGATACATGCACAAACAATGTGTGAATTTCACATGGCCTAAAGTGTTGTGTGTGATGTGCTTGCATGGATTTGGTAGCTTACAGATCCTAGACACGTATTTCCTTTCATTATGTCTCTTTAACCTCCCAAACACCTAACTTCTGTTTGTGGAAGACCGCATCCATTCAAGACCAAAAAGCTATATTAGGCAATAAGGGCACCAAGCTTGCTCAGGATTTAGTCTGGCTGTGCACTCATTATCACCTTTTCTCTTTATTTTATGACATTGTAATCATCTTATCCCAGTTATAATCTTCTTCCAAAGCTTATTGATGCTACATTCTATTCATGTCTGGGTTTGGTAAGCTCATGAATCTGATTTCACTTTTGTCACAAGGAAAATATGAGCAAAGAAGAATGTATGAATTTTGAAGACATGGAAAGAACTAAAAAGTATGATAAAGAAGGATGCATTAATTTTGAAGTTATTTGATTCTCTGTTTGGTTGAACATACCAGCCTCCAGAGGAACAGGAGAAATCAATTCAAAAACTGCAGTAACATTGTCTCCAGGCATCACCAACTTCACATTTTCTGGTAATTCCACTTTGCCAGTAATATCTGCAGTCCTCATATAAAACTGAGGCATGTAATTTGAGAAAAATGCAGTATGGCAGCCACCTTCATCTTTGGTAAGCACATAGATCTCAGCCTCAAACTTCTTATCTGTTTTCACAGCACCAGGTCTTGAAACTACCAGCCTTGATAAAAAGACAACCAACAAAACAACAAAGTCATCAAAATTATGTTCAGTGTGTGCTATATTAGTACCCAAAATGCAATTAATTGTCATCAATTACATAGACTGTTTTTATATAATCATCATCATTATAAATTACTAAGATTTATGATGCTACAGTGACCCATAGCTATAGGCTTTAGTTAGGTTTGCTCACCTGTCCCCTTTGTACCTCATCACGTTTCAAACCGCATAAAAGAAGTCCTACATTATCACCAGCCTACAAAAGAATTAACTATTGTTTAGTTTATTGACATTCTATGCAGAAAATCTCTGTAGCTTCCCATCTGATCAAAAGAGTTACTTGTCTGTGATCCAAAATTTTCTTAAACATCTCAACACCAGTCACAGTTGTCTTCAGAGGCCCACCCTACATAAACAAAGAGAACAAAAGTGGAAAAAAAAACAACAGTTTTGCCCAGAAACCATGAGAAGCTTATTTTGAGAGAGTTTCCTTACTAATATATTGGGCTCCCATATTACCTGCATCAACCCCAAAACTTCTACATCATCACCAACCTTGATGGTGCCTTGTTCAACACGACCTGTGACAACAGTACCTCATCCCTCGCAACATTAACAGAAAAGAGTTTACATTAAAATGGCAATGAAGTTGGGAAACAGTAGAATAACAATGTGGACTGCAAGGGCACAAAAGCAATTTAATTGGCTTAGGACAGTGACAACTGATAAAAGCTAGAAATTGCAACAGGCCTTAAAACATTCAAGTAAAACAAGTTACACAGCAAGGCAATAGAAAAGAAAATCTTTAAGTTGTAAAGCAATGTCAGCAACAGAGATTGCCATCTGAGATCTAAATACCTGGATGGAGATCTTCAATTGGCATTAAGAAAGGCTTGTCGAGTTGGCAAACAGGGTTCGGTATATACTGATCCACAGCTTCCATTAATTTTAAAATAGCATTCTTCCCTACGTCTTCATTTGTCCCTGGTAATGCAGATAATGCTGAACCTCGAATAATTGGGACTTCGTCCCCAGGGAACTTGTAGAAGTTTAATAGCTCTGCAAAAATTTGAATGGCCAGCACATACACCCCCACTTCAGCCACCAATTTGAATGAAGAAAAGCACAAATTAGACATAATGAAATCCTGAAATCCAAAAGGATGTCTTACCTCGTAGCTCCATTTCTACAAGTTCAAGCAGCTCTGGATCATCAACAGCACCAGCTTTGTTAAGGAAACACACCAAAGATGGCACTCCAACCTAAGGGGAAAAAACATAAACACCAGTGCACCAGTGCTTCATTAAGATGAACAAGAAATGGTTTGAAAGCTGCTGATGATAACCAACCTGACGGGCAAGAAGAATATGTTTTTTTTGTTTGAGGCATGGGTCCATCAGGAGCAGAAACCACCAGGATTCCTCCATCCATCTGGGCAGCTCCAGTGATCATGTTCTAGAACACAATCATATTCAACAAGATAAGACATAAAATCCTAAAACAAAATTGACCGACCCTGTATTAAATTACCTTTGTCACGCCACTTTGCAGTAAAACAGTCCAGGCTTCGTTAATTTACAGTAATGACATAACACACAAGATGACCCAGTGGAAGTGCTACAATTCCCAATAGGATTTTTGGACAATAACTTTCAAAGAAATAAAGAGGTGAGCCCTCTATGCTCGGTATCCCCTACATTGCATCCCAAAACATGTAACACTCGTCTAGGTCATTTACACTTGAGGACAAATAAAATGTATTTATAAAGGTCCTTTTTCTATGCCCTCAACCACAAAATTTTCCATTTGATTTCCAGCTAATCCATAAAGTTTAAGGCCAGAGGAATTCAAAAAGCCTACTTTTACATAGTCCGCATGTTCAGGATAGTCTACATAAGCATAGTGTCTTTTTCCTGTCCCATACTCCACATGAGCCTGAACGATCAAGATCAAAAGTTGTTCTCATGAGGCAGACACTCATAGAGACAAATTTATAAAGCATAATGACAATCACGAAAGGCAGAGAACAAAAGAAGAAAAAACTGTAGCAATAGTGATTCCTCGCTTCTTCTCTTCAGGAGTCTTGTCAATTTTCATCGAAGGCAACAGCTTTTGCTTCCGCAAGGACCTAAGATAGTTCATTCAAATCAATGTTCATTAAAAACATCCAAGCAGTTCAATCAAAGAAAAAAAGTACTAATAAAAGAAAGAAAAGACATTTAAGGGGCAATAAGAGGCAAACAGTATGATACTGCATTAACTATAACTTAAAAACTTATATACACACTATAGTTTCAGGATTTCCCAGTGCATGAGAATAGGGAGTTCCATTCAGTTTTCAGACAAAATTGACAAAATTGATAAAATTCCTGCTCTACGAAACATTGATAAATTCTTCCTTTTCAGACAAAATTCAAGATATATGAATCCCACCCACCATAAGCCAACACTAAGTGACCTTCTGTGAGTTTTATTTCAACACAAGCAATACCCGTGCATAAGGCTAATGATTTGAGTTGGGCAATAAGATATTTCGAGTGTAAGATTGTTAATCTTAAGGATAAACAACTTCCTTAGCCCACCTTATTCCAAACAAAAACAGAAACCCGAAATGCTTCTGCATAGCTTCCACTAGTTAACTTAACAAACAAGGTTGCAAGTTCAGAGGGTCCACAATTTAGATTCCAAGGCTTTATTTATTTTTTATTTTTTCAAAGATGACAAAGTTACACATGTTCTACATGAAAAATTCAAATTTCCCACCACATTTCCTACGGAAAGATAAAAAGGGTTTATCCCTCCTTGCAAATTTCAACTCATGATGACAGAGAAATAAACAATGGGCAAAGTACAAGGAATTTCCCATAAATATCATTTTTTTGGGAGACAATACGTTCTGGTAAAGGTGGCCATTGCTCTCCACTTAATGAAGTTGGAGACCCCTCCATTGCTGCAAGGAAATGACTGAGATACCGTTGAATAGGACAAGTGAGAGAAGAGTCTCTTTGTGATATGGTTTCTGATTGCAGTTGAAGCCATGAGATAGAGAGAGAGAGAGAGAGAGAGAGGGAGGTGCAGGGTTTTTAGGGGGGAGAGAGAAGGGTTTTGACTCTTGATTTTGAGAATGAGAGAGAGAGAGAGAGAGAGTAAATTACACATGATTTAACCCTCCTCCTCTGTCTCTCTCTCCCTCCCCCTCCGCCCCCGGCCGCCCTCCCCTGTCTCTCCCTCCCTCCCCCCTCCGCCCCCCCCCCCGCTGCCCTCCCCTCTCTCTCTCGCTCCCCCCTCCGCACCCCGCCGCGCCCCTCCCCTCTCTCTGCTTCTCCCCTCCGCCCCCGCCGCGCTCCTCCCCTCTTTCTCTGTCTCCCTCCCCTGGCGGACCCCCCGCCGCCTCCCCTCTTTCTCTCCCTCCCTCCCCCTTCGCGGCCCTCCCCTCTCTCTCTCCCTCCCCCTCTGCACCCCGCTGCGGTCCTCCCCTCTCTCTCCTTCCCCCTCCGCCCCCCGCCGCGCTCCTCCCTCCCCCCTCCGCCCCCCTCCGCTCTCCTCCCCTCTCTCTCTCCCTCCCCCTCCCCCTCCCCCGCGGACTCCTTTCTCTCGCTCAGGACTTTGTCGCGGGTTGAAGATTAAGGACACTCTGTCGCGTCTTCCACTCCCGTCGGACCAGAAACGGAAATGTCTTCCGCTCCCAATCAGAAACGGAAATATTTTTCTGTTCGGATTATTTTAAAATTTTTTTTATTTTTTGAGTTATTTCGGAATCATCGTTCAAAAGAGAATCTGATCGTGTTAATCCTTTCAGTTGGGCGGGCTTGGGTTGTCATTTGTGAGGGCCCGGCTCATTTTAGCCCATCCAGCCCACTTGAGATCCAACCCGTCGGGCTTGGTTGGATTAGGCTCGATCTTTTCAACACCTCTCTTGGGCGGGCCCAACTCACAATCACCTTTGCCAACCCACAAACACACTCGGCCACAGCAGCTAAATTTTGTTCACATTGGTTTTTGTATCGAAAGAAGGGCCCAATTGTTTCAATGTGCTCCCAAAGTGAGGCAGGGAGCAATATTGGTGTAAATAGAATGTGCACTTTTATCATTTAATCATGTAAGAAGCTCGACTCCTCTTGACACAGAAAAATAATGTTGAGAGACCCGACCTACAAAATGGGCCTATCGATCCAAATTAATCGGGGTGAAACTCCGGATATTGAGTGGTAACCAAATCATAATTAAAAAAAAATAATGAGGCAGGGAGCTGCAGCTTTGCTCTTAGGTCCTCCAATGGCCAATCAAACAAGCAGAGGACGACTTGCTCGATTGAAACAAAGTCTTACCCACTTTAATGAGGTTATGAAATCCTAAACCCGCTATAATAACAAACAATCTATAAGTTTAGTGACAAAATACTAAATTCTTTAAATCAAAATTTTGATTTAAATTTTAAAAATAAAAAAATAAGCCCAAAATAACTCACTCTTAAATTGGACTTCATAGCTTTTCACATCAAATTAATCAAATTTTTTTATACTAGTGATCAGATACCTAAAAAAGAATAAAAAACGAAACATCCAATGAAGTGAGCAACAAGAATATTTACATAAGATAACATCTCATGCTTTCAAATGATGACCATGATAAATTGTAAATCCTGTCTGCATGCATGTTTTGAATCCTCATAGATACCAAAGAAAGTGCCACAAGCCAAAGCTATTTTGCCAGTTTCACAGAACAAAATGAAATAAGCTTTCACAGATACAACTTCAGCACCCCACTAAGCAACCCTTAACATATATAATGTACAAAAAATTACATATGCATGGATAAAATCTTCCCTTTTAAGTGCAACTATAATCAAATATCACACAACCCCCACCTCTTACAATTTTTTTCCCTTTCCCAATAGCCATAAACCAATTTAACAAAATTACATTCGCAATACTTCTTTTTTTTTTTTTTTTTTTCCAATTTTTGACCCAGCAAGCCAAGCGACTACTTTGTCTTTCTTTGCAGAGGTGCAATAACAGGTACAGTTTACAGTCTTCTCCACATTTCACCGGTTATTCCTAAAGAAGTTGAAATCTCACAATGTCACAGTGGCTTTTGTGTTGGTGGCAATGTTAGTATCTGATGAGCTCTGGATGCCCACAGAACTACCACTGCAGACTGATGTAACTGTACTTGATTCAGTACCAGATGAAAGAGTTTCCACACGTGAATCAATTGAATCAGGAGAGTAATGCTTGGATGACGGATCTAGATCATCAGTTTCTTTGACAGGAGTAGGTTGTGTGACTTCTGGGGTAACAGTCTTGCTATGCTTCGTAGTTGAAGGATGCAGATCATCTTCCTGTGTAGTCTTGGATGGATCATTGCCAAACTTACTTGATGTTTCTGCATCTCCAGATGATTGTCTCAACTCAAAATCCTTTAATGACTCTAGCACTGCTTCCATGAACATCTGTATGGCATTTGATGCCAACAATTAGACAATTGAAAGGAGAAGAAAAAAGAAAAAAAAAAAGAGGTACAATCTAGAGTAAACATAGTAAAGAATTATCTTTGACTAACCCTTTCTTCTTCTTCTACATTGCTAGGAAAATCTGCTATATTATCTGGTGGATATTCCACATACAGGTCATCATCTATGGTTGTCATAATGTGAGGTCCATAGGGATGACCATGGGAGAGTTCAAAGCTGATCATTCCAGAGGATGATGGGATCCGATTGTTTCCAGGTTCTCCTGCCTACAGAATAATGCAATCAGTTTTTCATAATTTTCTATCTAGCATTATTCATTAGGAAAATAGTCTGGATTCTGGCCAAAGAAATGCCACAGGACAAAAAGACTAATTTAGAACATTGACCCTGGTACTAGTCAAAAACCAAGTACACAACATGCGCACAAAGCCATCAGGACCTGTTTGGTTGTCCATTTAAATTGAAATGATTTCATTCACATCTGTACGAAAAAGTACTATGGAGATATGAATTACTTATTTTAAAAAATGAAACCATTTTAGATCCCAAACAAGCCCTACGTAATTTCCAATCATGTTACTCAAAGATCCCTTGTGCATCCCACCCCCCCCCCCAAAAAAAACACACAAAGAAAACCCTCCTCAAGAAGAGGCACACGTACAACCATACAAACACAGAGCGCTTGAAGGGCACCATATCAAGTTGCATATAAGGAGCATCATCATCAATCTGGTACCTAATTATGAGAAATAAAAGGAGGATGGTGGATTTAAATCAATCAAAGAGCACATCAAGTACCTGGGCTTCAGATTGTCTATCTTCTGATGAGATATCAGCAGGAATCTGAGCAGGTGAGGAAACAATGTCAGGATAAAAAATATACCTATATTGAAAGATGATAAATAAGGGCGAAAACACAGGCAACCAAGCCAACCACCATTCCAACGTCACTTGGGAAATAACGAGGGAAGCCTAAGGAAGAAAACTAATGCCACTTTAAGCAAGGAGAACAAGCAACAGTTCAATCACCTCCATACGACTCATAGGTCTTTTAGAGCGAAGTTGTTGAATGGCGTCTTCATTGCTGCTAGCTGAAGCACCTGCAAAAGAGGGATAAACACAATTATTATGGAAGAAGTAAAATGTAGATCAGCATCTGGAAATTATAGAAGGCACACAATCATGCCTTTGGAGCTCCCAAAAAATTTCTCATCTGCATAACCGACTTCATGGAAACTACTCCAACTACCCTGAAGGCAGAATAATTAACTGCCAGTTAGGGCTGAAGATATGAAATTCAAAGGATCAGTGGTCCTACAACTTAATACAGAAACTGTGTTGCAATGGACAATGCTATATGCCACAGGTAAAATTTCACCTTTGTGTCATAATTAGTTGATTGAGATGAGAGAGAAATTCTATCCAAATATATAAGAAAGTAAAAAAAGGGTGAACCCAGATGTGACAAGACAAACAACATTTCCCATGTTATAATAGTTCAGGAAGCAGGTTCAAAAACTGTTCATGATCACCGATACCAAGGGCCATTTACCCGGCCGAAATAATCATGTGTTGTGCCGAAGAAGGTTCCCTCCACCTCATCCTCTGGAGGTTGCAAAACATTAAGGAAGAAGATATTTATAGAATCGAAGTAAAATTGTGGGCGTAGAGAGTTGTGATCTCCCTCGAATTTAATGATATTCTTGTCGCCCTGCCAAATTAAGATAAGCATAGCATTGTGAGTGTCACAAGATGTTTTCAGATAATTTCTTGCTTTGGCAAGTTCTACATGCAGTGAGCAGAAAAACTATAATTACAGTTTTCTTTCAAAAGTGTTAGGGCACACAAGCATACCACATAAGCCTCGTATATTCGATCTGAATGGTGAGGAAGAATAAAATCATCATCAATGGCATGCCCTAGCAAAAGAGGTACAAAGGAAGACTTTGAGACCTGCAAGAAAATAATGAATCCACTCATTGGAGGTTGCGCAAATGAAATCTACCTTAGCTGGTTTTGTCATACATAGCAAAACCCAATAGACAGCAGCAAATAAAGATAACAGTATTCAGCATGGAGATGTTATACATCACCTCAAAAAGTTCACTAATTATCAAACTTCCTAAGCATGGAAAGAAGTTTGGAGAATTTTTCAGTTGCGAAAACAAGGAAAAAGACTTTCTTTTCTACAAAAACTGAAAATTTGGTGAATTTTTGGAGTGATATATAGCATTGTCAATTCTGAATAAAGGCACGGTGAGAATCAGAGATTAAGGCCAAAAGAGCAGAAAAAAACTTGAGCAATTGAAAATGACATAGAAGGAAATCCAGAAAGGAATCACGCCAAAAACTGATATGAACTAATTGAAAGATAAGGTTAAGTTCAGTCAAGGTTAAAAAGATTCTTAAACTAACAAGAATACATATAATTTAAATGCACATTAGTTACCTTATCAATAACTTTTTTTTCCCCTATATAGGTTAGTTTCTTCATTATATATTTTAAGGGGGGAAAACACATGAATAATATTTGTAATAAGCATATGATTTAAAGCTAATTTAAATTTACTGTATTCCCAGTTCAACAGAATAACCTTTTCGACAACCAGATCATTAGATTTACTGGACATGATTATTATCTAATCAACTTCTTTGGACCAAGTTAAACACAGCAAATAAATAGAACTACACTTTGTTAGGTTTGCTCATAAGTATATCACTCATACTTCCCCAGACTAAGAGTGGGATCTACTCAGTTTCAGAGGGAAGAAATTAGCCAGATCAAAAGAGATGAAAAATTCAGAACACTAGTGGCAAAGAGCATACAATCTAGTCCCAGAAGTGCCACTGTATAAATAATCTAACTGATTGTTGAAGAAACAAAAGATAATAGCAAAAGTCATCACTTCAAGAATATTATCCATATGCATGCATACCAAATCGGTACAAAGTCAGTGGAAAAATTACCTTTATGGCATTCAGGTCCATTATATCAAACTTTGCCTTTTTCTGAATGGCTCTTCGCATGTATTGAATAGCAAACTTCACCTCAAGGGACAAACAACATATATTGAAGGCATTCATAAATCAGTGTAGAAAACATTTTAGGTTAAACACTCCATAATCTCTATAAGAGAATTTCGATATTGATCTATCGCTTACTGTGAACTTGGGCAGACGAACTTTGTATGTATCTACTAGTTCCATCATCAAATCAACCAAATCAGAAAAAGGACTATCAAGAACCATTCCTGCAATTGAAGGATCCTCAGCTCCATACATTAATCTGGAAGTAAGAAATTTGCAAAATTAATAGCATGTAAAGCAGTAGGAAGGTCTCAAAGCCACCAAGATCTAAGCAACTACTAAACCCTAATTTTGTTCTTTCTTTCATCAGTTATTTTTTGCAGTATTATACTTTTAGAAAGAATGCATGGTAACGACTTGAAAACAGAGTTTAGAATTAGTACACTATGGTTTTTCTTTTAATAGAAACCAAGGAATGTCATTAGAAGAAAGAACACTACATGCATTAAGAATGAAGTGTGCCACAGAGAACAAATGAAAAGGAGGGAAAGAAACAAAAGATAGAGATGTAACAAAAAAGCTGCCAATGTCTCTTGACATCCTCGTGGCAGAGTGCTTTCTGAAACCCAAATGGCCACATGCCTTAAGGAGGCAGGCAAAATGATCTTACCCCACAAAAGCAAGGGAAGAAGGAATTCAGCACCTCCTTTTTTTTTTTCATTTAGGGTGAATTGACTGAACTTTGAAAACACGCGAGTTCAATTCGCAAAATTGGGTTCTAGAATATTAGTGGGTCCTTTGGTTTTCATTCTAAGCAATGAATAGAGATTTATTTATCTTGTACGTTAAAATGACTAAAAGAGAATGACAAATCAATGTTTAAACACATAAGCAACCTTATAAACCTCTCCTTGCATTTAGGCATTATCAAGAAATTGAAACATGTGAGGATATTTATTTATTTTGTACAATAATTATTTTGATGTTCAGAATATTGCTTTAACATTCTCCAATAATAATGGTAGAAAGGAAAGGAGTAGAAATTGACTGAATGCCGATAATTTGTACAACAAATATATAAATTCTTTGAAGAATTAGAAGATGTGCAGAATAATAGTAATATAGCAAACCAATTCAACATTGTGAGAAGAAAAGGATTTACTATGTTCAGTATTCTAAATAAAAAAAGTTAATAAACAACAAAGGAAGCAAAAATATACCCGGTCACAGCGCCCATTGAACGTCCCCACAACCCAATTAAAGAGACATTCCCTTCAGATCGCAAATATTCAACAACTGCTCTCAGATCATCCTTCTGGAAAATATTGAGAGAGTGTAACTAAGAAGTGCAGAGTTCCAATTACTACTGGTAAATTAGGCAATTTTTTTATGATGGGTTTATATACTTAAAAATAGAATATTCCATAACAAAGAGATATGTGCTACCATGTAACAGTAACATCACTTTTAACAAGCAAATGGGTAAGGGAGAAGGGCAGGGTCTATCATGATGCCAGTAACATCTAGCACGATAAGCTCAAAACTCATTGTGGATCATTTTCCTAGTTTTTGGAGAAAGAATCAGAAATTATACAAGGCAAAAATAGCTATTTCCCTTTTTTATGGGTAATGATGAAAATAGCAATAATACTAGGATACTTCCCCCTTCCCCCCCCCCCCCCCCCCCCCCCGCAACCCAATTTTGCAAGGGAGAGACTTGCCTTCTCGGTGAATCAGCTTCCAGAAATATGTATCAAGCTGAAATCTTACCTCATTCCAACCAAGAGTGACATGCTCTCCTCCTGAGAGTCCAGATCCTGAAAAGTCAAGGGTGAAGACAGTAATGTTTGAGGGGAGTAATATGATAGCAGCTTCACTGGCATCAGCTCTGCATCCACTGGCATAAAAAGAATAAATATACTGTATGTTAGTGAAAATGAATACAAGCTTAAACACTCATATCCAAATTAGTCACTATTGGAAACCATCTTCAACAAAGTAGATTTATGCTGGTTGCTGCTGTACAGCCTTGACGAGGTGTCAATCTCTCTGAGACTCTCACTTCATATGAATTTGTGTAGAACATAGACGGTGAAGTGGAATCTCCGGTTCTTCTTTGCATAGGCACTCTTATTTTATTGTTAAGGACATAACTTTATTAAGAGCAACATAAATTCAATGATTGGATGAGACTTAATTATGTCATACGAGAAATTTCAGAACATATTATCTAGGAAACAGAACAAAACCTAGAGTCACACCACGTAATACGATGTGACATTTCATTTTCTGCTTTGCTTGTTTGTCCTAACAGAAATTTGCAGGGCCTCCTATGTTCACCTAATCCTGAAGCAAGAATGGAGGATTAAACCTTTGGAGAGCTCATTAAGAAACATCAAGAGCATAGCAGAATATGTGCAACCCTGATCAGTTCCCCAAAAAATTTTCTATCCCTCCTTAAAACCATGAAGTCAAAACCCTTAATGGAAAAGCTCTCTCAAAGCGCCCCATGATCATGATTGTCTGGTGCCTTTTCTTCATACTTCACCTCTCATTAGAAGGGCAAGTTGAATCCATGATTTTGTTAGCAACTCTAGTGACAGATACTGAAATTACCAATTCATAGCAGTGATACTGACATGCTAAGAACATTCAGCTCAATAAGTAGGGTAATGACTAGCAACTGCAAAAGTATCAGAATTAAAAACATTCATAGGTTTCTTCAAAGCACACATGATGGCAACAATCCCACAATCAGTTCAAAGGATTAGCCATAAGTTTATCTGAAGAACTTGTGGAAACAAATAGATGTAGGCTTCACTTAATCAAATTCACAATTCTAGAGTCAAAGACTAGTAATAGAATAAATGTTACCAAAGAAAAAGTTTTGTGAGCTGCATTTAAGTGTTGCAATGGTAATTCTCACAACCACTTATTAAGAAATTCAAGCTAAACTGAAGATTATTGTATGTATAAACCAAAGTTTTCAGCAGTATGTTTATTTTGTTAGGTTGATAAAGGAAAAGTCGACTATCAGCTGGCAAAAATAATAGGGACCTTGAGATTTCTGCTCTACAGCAGTTAAGTTACAATTTTATCCCCCACAGCAGTCCAAAAATGTCAACAATAATAGTAGATGTGAATAAAATTTTTACTTATTACAGCAAAACTACAATCAATATAATGTTTACCTGTTCCCATGGCAATATATTACACACGGTAGAGGCTTTCCTTGTGGACTAACAATAGGCACATAATGACTGCATTGAAGAGTATCCCCTCGACTGTTTTTAACCTTGAAAACATCAAAAGAAAATAACGATCATACTATTGTTTGAAGTTGAAAATCTAGAATGTGAGGTCAACAATTGTACATATGACCAGGTTCACATGATAGAATCCAACTCAACTCCTCACTTCTTGGTGGGACGAGCACAGGATGGCTGAGTTTCTAATACAAATATAATGACCCTATTACCAAATCAATGCTGTCGAAATACCAGAATGAATTTCATCAAAAAACCCACCTTTGACTCGCATAATCACAGGAAAACAGTTCACGGATGACAATTATGGACAGCCCACCAATCGCACTTGCAAGTTCACTGGTCAAAAGACTGCGAGTCTGGGTGGTATTGACAACATGACCACTACAAAGAAGCTGGATCCCATAAATCTAGCATCTTAACATATATAATAAATTCATCCAAGTTGAGTTACTTATGCTATAAAAATGGTGTTTGGCAATATACTATTGTGTTGCCTGAACAGGTGAATCAATCACATACAACAATATAAGATAATCTTCTCATATGGAGTTCACAGCAACGAAGCAGTTTACATTACAACTAGAAAATGTCACTGATTTAATTAAAAATAAGATGCACAATCTTACCTCTAGATCTTTCCTTCGAAACAATTTCCCTTTTAGCATAAACTCTTCATCAAACAAATCATGTTTTGGGTTGTATTCGGCTCTATATCCAAAATGTGCAGACAAAAGAATCAGAAAATTTAGTCAAAAAAACAGAAAAGTTTGGAAAGAATATAATACCAAATGATGGTGAAAATAACAGTATTTTAGATGAGTTAGACAAAAGCTGTCCTCGGGGTACATTTGTTTATCTGTACGAGTAGCATGCTGGCATACATAGCATAACATATATATCTTCAGGGCCTAAGATCTGTACCTTAAACGCCTAACACTTGGAAGCATTAGTTTTCATGTACATATACCTTAAGAAGTTTTGCTAAACCTCGTGCTATAACCTTATTGTGACCTTGAAGTTATCCCCTTTTTTCTCAAAAGAAGAAAAAGGTTCGTGCTCTTGAAGTCATAAAAGACTAAGAATAACAAACCACCTTTAGCAACCTTAACAACTTGGAGAAGAAACGCTGAGTCTTCATTTGGGGCGGGGGATAAGAAAAAGAAAAAGAGAGGGCCTCTGCAACTCCACAAAAGCACATTTAATCCAAATAAACAAAAAATAGCAAGAAGGATCTATTCAATCAGCTTTCCCTTCGTTGTGCAACACCTTATTTCCTTCCATGCCTACAACCCGTTATGCATATTTTTAGCAGGCATTCAGTGGATATGAAGAAACATTATCTGTCACAAACATCCTGTCCACAAGCAATGCAACAACAGATGGTTGGCCATCCCAAGATTCTTGCAAAGAGAGAACCTACTTACTAGGATGACACCTCTCTTATAAAGATGGTCCCAAAGAGAGAACCTACTTATCAGGGTATTGCCCACCCACAGGAAGGAACCTGCACCACTTCATAAGCCTCTCTTGTGTTTGACTCTAGAAAACCTTGACCACAGATCCCCTTAAGCTAATACCCGATCAAATTACCAAAGTTTGCCTAATCCATTTTTCTTACAGGCTTCACAAGCTTCACAATCCACTGCCAGAAACCTCAAGTAACATCATCACATAATTGCATCAGCTACCTGTTAAACAAGAAACTAATACCAAACAAGAACTCCTGCTCCGTGCCTTAAAACCACCAATCCAACCGCTAACAGTTGGTTGAGTCGTCATTTTGCTTGAATCCATTTTAGTTAAGAGGAACAAAAAAGGCAACAAAAGATCCCCTTGGATTAACCTCTGCAAAGAATGAAGAAAGAGAACTACTAAGCAAAATGGCGGAAAATGAGGTGAAAATACACCTTCTAATCCAACCTCTCCACTTTTGCTTACCCATCCTTTCGAAATTTATAAAAGAAATCCCAAAAAACATTATTGTAAGCTTTTTTGCCATATATAATTTGCAAATCATCTCACCACTGCCCATCCTCAATTTCGACTAAACAACTCCCTTTGCCATCAACAATGCATCAAGAATATGTACTTTGCCACAAATCCAGGCTGAAGCTTCCCAATGACCTCCATTAAGTTCTAGGTCTTACAAGTCAGGCGGTCACATGACCAGATTTTGAACAATTTTAACACTTACAACCAGCATGTATAATCCTAGTTTGACAAATCTTCAAATCACATAGATAGCAATCCCCAGGTCGTGTTATAACCACTAATTACCAAGGGACATTCATTCCACAGGTTTGGGTTCATAAGTTTTTAATCTTATGAGGACTTGAACCCTAGACCTAAACCCAAAAACAAACCCTGCTAGCCACTTGACTAACCCAAGAGGTGAGTGCGCAAGAATCAGCTTAGTGATTGACTTGGTCTACAAAATGGTTTGGAGAAAAAAAATGGGTTAGGATTCAAAACTTCAATAAATGCTTAAATAGTCACAGTGCTAACATGTGAAGTTTTAACCAAATAGGCCATTTTTTTGTAGGCTGACTGAAGTTCACTACATACTATTGGGTTCTGGAAAATCAATAACAAACATAAATAAGTGAACCAAAAACTGAGTTTTTAATCACTCACTCCAAATTATAGGGCAGTGTAAGGTTAAAAAGCCAGGGCTAGAGGCACTGACATGTGCTCAGCAAATATTACTATCCTTTGCTTTTCTTTTGCTTTGGTCAGGAAATATTACGAAGACAGACATGAGAAAGAATTTTGAGAATTGCATAGAGAACCCCACATGAAAAAATCAAATGGTCAAATGAGAGGGAACTATACTGATCTGCCAACAATTGGAACTCAAATTATCCCTAAGCAACAAGAACAAGCAGCAAAAATCTCTACAATAAAGCTACAGAGGAACATTTCAACCAAGAAACCTTAGTCAAAACCTTAATACAACAAATCTAAACACAATAGATTATCGAGAAATTAAATTTAAGGAAGACAGAAACATGGGATAATGAAAAAACAAAAAGAAAAGGTTCAATCCAAGCATACCCACATCCCAAAATCAAATTAAAAGCAACTCAAACCCAAACAAATAAAAATATAAATTAAAGAAACCCATCTATGGTAGAGAGAGAGAACCTGGGAGGGCGAATAATGAAGTTGATGAGCTGCTCCATAGATCCAAAAGAGGCTACTTGCTCTGTTAAGTGTTATTGTTGTTGTTGCTCTTCTTCTAACAAATGATTAGGCCAATTGTCAAACATAAAAACTCCAGAAGAAGAAGAACATGAACAAGAATAAAGACAAAATAATTCAGACAGGATTGAGAGAGAGAGAGCGAGGGAGGGGACTCGTGTCAATAAATGGCTATACTTGAGACGAAAGAAAAATCGAACGCAAGACACCCTTCTCTCCCCCCTCCCTCTCTAAGTTGCCTACGCACCAACGCATATACAAGCTATCGTGTGGTCCGTACATTTGGAGTTTGGGGATCCTTGGTGTATACTCTTTGTACCCGTGTAAAAGAGCCACGGGATTTGAACTTGCCACACGTGTTTGACATGGATCAACATCAAAACTTGGGGATTTTAAGGACAATACATACATTGCCGAAGGACCCAAATAATTTTGACACGTTGGATTTCATGCCAAGTTGAGCCTTTCATGGGACCCTCTACACTTTTCCTTAATTAACAAAATTTCTTTCTTTTAATTTTGCATAATTTAATTAATTAAAATTTCATTTGATTTCTACCCTAAAAAAATTTAGAATTTAGTTTTGTTTTTATTTTTTTAAAACTATCGATTCCAAATGCGGATAAACGAGAAGAGTTGCAATAGGTTAACAGCTAATCTAAAATTTTTATAAATATTACGAGAGACCAAAATAAAAAATTCTCTCTCTTATATTTTTGATTTTGTTCTATCTCTTACAAAATGACTGGACGGTAACTAGAATTTCTAATAAATCAAATTATAAAATATTAATTTACTTCATAACCCCATGATTAGAATCAAATTAAAAATAAAAATCAGTTTATTTACTAATGAAATCTCATAATTCAAACCAAAAGGTGAGACAGAAAATTCAATTACATTCCTCCACTTGAAACAATAAAAAAAATAAATATTTCAATCTTAAATATTATTATTTATTAAATTATTCTTTAGTTTTTTAAAAAACATTATAACTTTAAAAATAATTATAAAATCTTTGTGTGCTTGAAATTAAACAAAATAATGATTTTCATAGCAAAAACGAAACTTTAAATTAATTTTACATAGACAAATGCCAAAATTTGAGAAAATAATATATTTTAATATAAAAAATGTATAGATAAAAGTATCAAATACCATCTTCATCATTTACATAAAAATTATGATTCAGGATATTTAGGAAGTAAATTATAATTTTGTTTCTATTTTTGGCAAAATTACAAATTTATCTCAAAAAAGAACATGTGGAACATATCAAAACGGTTTGGCTGATATTTTATCGAAAAATGATCGAAATGGGTAAAAATCGCTGATCGAAATGAAATTTATTCTCTTTTTCATGTTTTGAAGTGGAATGAGAAATTTAGAAAACAGAATTGAAAATTTTGGTTTTCTCAAGTCACACATCTTCCCTTAAAAAAATTAGGTTTATAAAAAAAAAATTAAATTTTCCCTCTCATAGGGTTAATTTAAATTATTATAATATGGTAACTAAAAATTAAATTTACAGACACTTACAAACTCTTCTAAAGTTCATTTTTAAATTCTTTTCTTTTTATTTGGAAATCCACATTTTTAAGTTAGAATTAAAATTCACATTTTTTTATTCTAACTAACAAAAAATTGAAATTGGAAATAAATTCTACAATTTTGATGGAACTCATTTGGTTCTAAGAACAAATAGACATAGAGTCATGTTTTTAGTTCTTTTATATTTTTAACTTGCAGAGCAAAATTTTAAGCAAAACTGCTTATGTAAATGAGTTACGATGAATTGAATATTTTCAAATTTTGCTCATTCAATACATGAAAATAACTCAATTAGAATTACTATATAACCCTTCTTATTATTAATATTTAGATGTTAGTTACTAAAAAATAATAAAAAAAGAGAGATTATTGCTCGATAATGAGATTACTAAAAAATTATAATTTTGGTTTTCATCGATCGGTATCTGAACTTTATTCGATTAATTCAATCCTAGTATTGTAGGGCCATTGAGGGGTTGACTCTTCAAAATCTTTTTTTTTCATTCCTAGACGAACTCGAGTCCTCTAATTAAAGAAATAGGGTATCTGATCACACAATCTAAAAGAATTTAATATCAGCTTTTTTCTTTTTGTTGCATAAGGATTTGAACCCTGAATCTCAGAATTAGGAAAGGGAGATTGTAACCACTAGATTATTCTCTTGAAGACATCTGCTCTTTATGTATGATAGCATAGGAAAAGGAAAAACTATTAATTTTTTTATAATAAAAGGTAAAGCAAATTAATTAGCAAAACAATGGCTAATTGCCGTTGTATATCAATTAGTGATGACATTGAATCATAATATCAATATAGATGAAACTATAAAATATTAGGAGAGAAAAAAGGCTAGAAATTTACAAGACAGACCAAATAAATCAAAATTTTAAATAATAAAAATATCTTTTAAATTTATTAAAAAATCTTATACCAACACAGCCCGTCATTAACTTAGTCACTCTTTTCAATAAAAAAAAAAAAGAAAATCGCGAAGTAAAAGAAATTAGATTTTGAATTGATCTTACAAAAGAACAAAACCAGGATTAAGTTTCTCATTATAACATCTCTCTCTCATATGGAGGAACTATATACAGAATTTTATTTATTTTTTTTTTTTTTGATTTTGGGTTCACTTTCGAGGATTGATTCATCCTTCCCCTTGACTCATATATTTGGGCAATGTTAGACGTTGGGGGTGTTAGGTGACATTGCTTATGAATGGCTGGGCTAGTGTAGCTCTCAAAAGAAAACCCCCAATCATTCCCGTTTCTCACTTTGCTTTCCCATAAAAACTTGGTAGATGTTACAAATATTACTTTTTTTTCCAAAATTATTTTACCTTAGCTTAAAGGAAGATGTTAGCCATAATTACTTTTTTTATGTTAGCCATAATAAAATCCCTTTTATTATTATTTTCTTTTCTTGCCAAAAATCTCTTTTATCATTACATAAAGAATAGGGCTGTCACGTAAACAGAGTCGAGTTCGAGTCACTTGTGAGCCATTCGGTCAAAGTCTCAACTTGACTCGATTTTAACCAAACTCGAGTTGAGTTCGAACGGTGTCATTATACGATCAAATTGAGTTCGAGTAATAAAATTTTAGACTCAAAATTGAGTAACTTGATAACATATATTAATATATATTACATATATAAATATATATTATTATAATATAAAAAAATTAAATTAAATGAAATATATTAATAAAGTTTTATAAATGAATAAAATTAAGTTTTTAAGTCAATTTCAAACTCATTAAATTATAAACAAATTGAATTTGAGTCATATTATTATTACTCGTCGAGTTGAAATTCGAATACCATTAAAAAATTCAGGTTTGAGTTCAGGTTCAAGCAATGGGGTACTCGGGATTAATTCGACTTGAATACACCCCTAAAATCTTTCAATATATATATTTTTATCTGTTTTGCTATTTAAAAAAAAAAAAAATGGGCGGGTTTGAAAGTTACTCAACTTTGGAGCGATCAAAAGAGAGTAACAAAAAAGTGAACACGCTGAGTGAAAATGATTGTTGCTTGGCTAAAGCTTTGGCATCTATGACTGCAAAATTTGGACAACCTTTTTATTCTTTTGGCTCTTGTCTTGTCAAAGAAAAAAATGCCCTTCAAGTTATGGCCACCATACTTGGAGGGATACTCATATTCCTCACATAGAGCTAAAAACCATCGGCCAGTCCCTCTAGGGTCCTCTGGCACAAAGAATCAACCGTCAAATTTCATTTTTTAAGGTGCCCTCTTGTTCAATCTGTTTGATGGAATAATCGTCTTGTACACCCATATGCTAGTTCTCTCTCTCTCTCTCTCTCTCTTTTTCAGAATTAATTCAATATTCATAATTATATTTCTATTAATTCTAGTTAAACTATTATCAGACCCTCTTTAATAGGAGTTCTCTCAACATTCTCTCTCTTTTCACACATTTCCTTTCTATTTAAGCTATGGCATATATATCCTGAAAGGTGTACAGCATAAACTGTGTTTGGACATGAGCGTGTTAAGAATCTGTAACGCCCACAAATTGTTGCATCAAAGTATTTACCTTATAAAACTTGAAATCTTAAAGTTAGATTTCGTGGGACTTGTTTAGATCCAAAATTTTGTAAAAGAATTTAGCTCAAAGTTTATTAACAAAAAATTTTCAGGAGCCAATGCTTAAATCTGCTTTGGTAACAAATCTTTCTCTTCTCATATTTGAGTAAGTCAAAAGATAAAAAGGTAAAATTTCAACTATTGTACTGTTATAATAGAATTCTTATCGAGATAAAATCTTTAAAATTTGATTAATTTTGAATCATTTAAAATAGTAAGGTAAATTGTTCATTATTATTTTTTTGATAAACCACCGTTGATAACTTTGATTTCGAGTTGGGTTAAATTTTTAAGGAATAAAATTTTTTTAATATTTATTATTTAAAAAGTATCAAAATTAGACAAGTCATTGACTTATTTACTCTGTCTAATAATATTTATATTAGTACTGTGCTAATTGCGGCAATTATGATGTTGAGAGAAGAATAAAGGCAAATGTCAAAGGCTTGCTTCCGCTTGATCACGTATCAAAGGCCATAATGCTTCGCCTAAAACATGTCAATCGTCTCTATCTCCACACTCTTCCGGTTCATCCAAAAGCCTGAAGAGAGAAAATGTCAACCTCCCAACAGCCATTTGAAGGACCCTTTAGGTTAGGAGACAAACGTCAGCCAACCTTCATACCCTTTAAGCAAGAGAAAAACATGCCTTTTCATTAGGGATCACATCCCCATCAACATCAACTATAGGCCATTTTTAATTGTTTGTCGGCCCATTTTCTATATATCACTTAAGTCAAATAGCTGTATATTTAAAATTATATTTTAAATAATTTAATTCGAGATACTGATAAATACTATTTAAAAAATAATTCTCTTTATTTTTAAAATTTAAATCTGAATTAATATCGGATAAGGCTAAGAAACCCCACTTGATGTTCAATTTGCCCAAAATTGAAAAAGAAAAATATTCTCACAACTACAATTTGAAGAAAACCCTAAAATTGATTTATGTTGAAGTAGAGATAATCGCCCAACCCTCCCCCTCGTTCAAAGGGCAAACTTGACTTATGGATGAGAGAGAGAACCAAAGCAAATCAATATAACAACACAAACTCTCTCAAGAGAAAAAGTAGGAACAGAATTTTTATCGTACCTATTCTTAAATTCATTTATATTTAAAATTCATAATTTTAAATTATAAAAATCAACTCACTCATGCAAAATGATCATTTTGTTAGGCTTCTGGATAGAATTATGTTGAGATCTCAAAGGAATTTTAAGTTGATAGAATCATTAAATTGTTAAAATTTGAACTTTGCTCATTGTTTTTTTTTTAACCACTAATATTCAACCATCGATCAATCAGAAATTTTTACTTCCCAATTGTGATAAAGAATTGAAAACACTTTTGGTGCTAATATAATTTTTTTTTTCAAAATTTAAATCTAAGTTTTGGTCAAGTAATTTAATATCTTTCTCACTAATCAACGTTCCGTGATATCTTATTAATGATTTGTATTTTATTTATTTATTTACTCTTTGAAATGTCATCGGCATCTTCCATCTTTCTTTTCGAGGTTGGGCTCTAAATTGAATGCAGACCCTTCAAAAAGAGTTATGTGCATTTCTTAGCTCTCAAATATGTAGATTAAAGTATAATTCGTATCAAATAGACCTGCAAATTTGTATTTGATATATTCTCCCATTATTATTATTATTATTATTATTATTATTATTATTATTATTATTATTATTATTATTATGGTTTGATAGACCCCAAAAATCTGCATTTTCAAATTTGAAAAACTCTCCTTTGAAATTTCAGTTGAAATTTCCTCTTTCAAATGACCATAAATTAAAGAGTTTGAAGTAAAAAAGAAAAAAAAAAGAAAAAGAAAAAAGAAAAAAGAAAAACCAGAGAAGCTTGGAAGCAATAAAAGTGCACTTAACCCAGAGAGAGAAACAAACAAAACAAGGCAATTAATAAATTAATAAGCAAAAAACCAAAACATGGTTTTGGCAGCAATTGCATACAAAAGTAATAAATGAGTTTGGATGATCCGTCCAGTAAATGCTCTGCTCTTGTCATAACCCTAATAAACTAGTAATTAATTAGTGACATGAGACAAACTACTCCTTGCTCATTAGTAACCGTAGAAACAATATATAAAAATAAAAACTTTCTAATTATTTTATTATAGGATAAATAAAAAAGAAAAAAAAAAGAAAATTATATATGAGTTTATACAGAAAATTCTAAATCGAGGTAAAAAAAATTATGGATTAAAGAGAAAAAAAATTCAGTATATAATAAAAATGAATATAAAAAGATTTCGGGTGAATACGAACCGAATACTATGCCAAATATATTCATGTCAAATATTAATATGCATTATATGTAAATATATTTTAATAAAATACTAAACTAAGAAAATTAAAAAATTCTTGTAATATATAATTTTTATAGTTTATGATTAACTAGAATTTGTGTAAACAACTTATATTTGGTCGGTCATTGATTACCTTTAAACTAACTAAAATATCAATTTTGAGTTTTGTGTATAAATAAAATATATATTAGAATAATTTAATCTCTCGAGAGATTTAATTCGATTTGAATTGAATTTAATTAAATTTAATATAATTATTAGGAGTTGTGTTTCGTAAATATTAATCGTATTTAAATTAAATTTAATTAAATTTAATTTAATTATGGTTCAGAAGAAAAAAAAAAATTGTGCAAACAAATGAATTTTGAGAAGTGGGTTGGCACGTGTAGCTGTATTAAACCACCGTATAAGCTAAATGAGACATGGAAGCTTAAAAAAAAAGGGAAAATAATAGGTACCGAATATAGGCTGTGCTTTGCCTATGTGGCAAATGTATTGTCCACGCGCCATAGATGTTGAATTTTACTTGAAAAAAGGTATTTTTAAGTACCAGGTAATCTGGAAAATCATTTGTCATCATTTGTTTTACTGTAACCCCCAAGTATTTTAATTGAGAACATGTATTTATTTTATTTCCGAAGGGCGTTGAAGAGGAGAGTTTGATTGAGAAAGAATCTTATCAGAGAGAGAGAGAGAGAGAGAGAGAGAGTCCAGGCTTCCTTGGTGTCTCCAAAGAGCCCAAAAACGATTTTCCTCGACCCGTCATAGCTCACCCCTATCTCCTAAGCAAGAGCCAATAACGCCACCAAGCCTTCATTCTTATTTTTATAAGGCTATATATAGATAAGTTTCTCACTAGACCTCCCCTCTCTCTCTCTCTTTCTCTCTCGCGTGTTTTTCTGCAATATACGTTCTGGGAATCCTCTTGAGGCCCTGTTAACAGAAGTTTCAGGTAAGTCACATGTTTGAACCTACTTAAGTTTTCATAGATTCACTCTTCACATACCGATAAAAAGTTACATTGTAAGTATGCCATTATGTGTGTAGTGTATCTTTGATTCTCTTCTTTTGTTTTACTTTTTTGGCCGGATTCTAACATCTCCGTGATGGCATTGGCACCTTGTTGATTTCCAATTTTTCTTGATGTGATATACTATGATTGATGAGGATGGGATTCTTTTTCTATTCTATGTTTTTTACTAAATAGAAGGATGAAAATAAACTATTAAATTTGTTTTCTTTGTGGGTATTATAACAAGTATTTCATCTATTTTAAAATGTTATAGGGTCGGGGATCCTAGATTCTGGCTAGGGGCTCTAGTATCCTCCCCCTCATCCCGGGAGAGGATCGAGACAGAATAGAGGGTGAGTCCTAAAGCAAGCGCAGTCCTGCTCTTGAGTTGTTGCCTACATGCAGTGTTGTGGTCTGAAAAGTGGCTTGGCCTCTTCTTTTGTGTCTTTCTCGGGCTTAGTTTTTTTTTTTTGGGGGGGGGAGTTTACTTTCCCAAGCTACTCTGGGCTTCTGGTTTTGTTTCTCGTCGCCTTATGTGGGCGTGAGTGGATTTTATCTGAAGATATTGTGGTCATTTTGTGGCAGCTCTGGCCTGATCAGATTAAGATCAGGGCCAGGGGGATCTGATGGTCTCTGAAGTCTGAACATCCGATTATAACTTTGGTAAAATTTACTGGCAGTTAATTTACTAATGCCAAGGGCGTTGATTGGCTCAAGATGATTAATGAATTATAATTGTGTGTCAAGCATTTAAAATACTAACCTCTTAATTTTATATTTAAAGCTAATGGTAAGAAGGGTGGAATTAGTGGTACAATGGTTGCAAAGAAGCTGATTTGTGAATTATTATTGCTATTTTGTAATGGGCCAAGAAAAGGATTACCCTAAACTGAAAAATTCTTGGTCTCTGCGAGGACAGTTGCAAAATGGCACAGATTTTGGCACCATCTGCGCAATGGAAGGTGAAAATGGCAAGGGATCCAATCAATGGAAGACCCACCACAACCAAAATGTGGGGCTCATTGTTGCTGAAACAAAACCCCACCACAGGCGCTGCAAAAAGTGCATTCAAATTCAGAGTTTGTGCTCTCCAGTCTGAAAACAGCACTGTCAACAGACTACAAGATCTCTTGAATCTGGACACCACTCTTTATTCTGATAAATTCATTGCTGAGTACATTTGGTAAAAAAAAAAAAAAGAAAATCCTGTTCTGCTTTTTTTTTTTTTAGAGATGATGTTAAGTGTTTTTTTTTTGTTACAGGATTGGAGGGTCTGGAACTGATATTCGTAGTAAATCAAGGGTATTGATTTTTTTTAATTATTGTTATACCAGCTTGTAATTTCAATTATTTTGTATTTATTCGTTTTTTGGTTGAATTTTTGTAGACAATTACAAAACCTATTGAGCACCCATCTGAGCTGCCTAAGTGGAACTATGATGGGTCTAGTACGAGACAAGCACCTGGAGAAGATAGTGAAGTCATCCTATAGTAATATATTCTGTTTAAACTCTCTTCCTCTTTGTTCTTTGTGATAAATTCTTAATAAACTATGATTAAATAGATTTGTTTATCTATTTCTTTCTACAGAATCGACAAATGTCATGTACAATTTTCCTATGACTACTTTTAATTGTATTCTTGGTTTTAGTTTTTGTGACTGATTAAACATTTTTAACTTTGTAGCCCTCGAGCAATATTCAATGACCCTTTCCGTGGAGGCAAAAACATTTTGGTGAGTATAAAATGTATTGGTTTTGTTGATAACATGTCCTGAATATGGGCCTATTACTTCATTAAAAAGACAAAAAAATTATGTTAAATGCATATCTAAGACACATTACCAAATCTGCACGACACAACTCGACTTGTTGAGTTTTAAGATTATCGGAACTTGAAATTGATGACTTTGCTATTTAATTTATGTAGGTGATTTGTGATTGTTATACGCCGGCAGGTGAGCCCATACCCACGAACAAGCGCCACAGGGCTGCTGAAATTTTCAGCAACCAAAAGGTTATAGATGAAGTCCCATGGTATGTTTCACTTGGTTATTTCAATTTGCTTATAAACTTATGCAGTGGTAAATGGTCTTCATTTCATGTGTTATTGATGAAGAATATGTAATGTCTAACTCAGGTATGGAATTGAGCAAGAGTACACATTGCTCCAAACTAATGTCAAATGGCCCCTGGGATGGCCAATTGGTGCCTACCCAGGTCCTCAGGTGATGCGCCTTTTCCATTGTAACTCCTTGGCATTTATTCATATGACGAAAAATTCTACATTTGTGTGGTAAACGTTGATTTTCTTTCAGGGTCCTTACTACTGTGGTGTTGGAGCTGATAAGTCCTTTGGCCGGGACATCTCTGATGCCCACTACAAGGCTTGTCTATATGCCGGAATCAACATTAGCGGCACCAATGGAGAGGTCATGCCAGGCCAGGTTATTGTCCTCTATTTTCTCATTTATCCAGGCCTTTTACGTGATAGTTCCTAACTGAAGAGTGCTTTTGTAGTGGGAGTATCAAGTAGGTCCCAGTGTTGGAATTGAAGCCGGGGATCACATTTGGTGTTCTCGATACATTCTTGAGGTAATTCTGGATTCATTGACTTGATCACTAGTTTGAACCTGAAAATGCTACTATTACAACATGGTTGGGTTAGGCTAGGCCTACAGGTGTATTAAAGAATAAAGCCCGGTCTCACTCAGGAGGTTGGGCTTAGGAATTAGACCCATTTCTTTTTTTAATTTTATTTTGGGCACCCGCCGGGGGGGGGGGGGGGAGGGTGTGTGACATGTTTTTAACTTTTGTTTAACTCATAATATAGTGAAAAATTCAAAAATTTGGGGAACAAATACTTTATTTATGCTTATTTGACCTTTAAAAATCCTATAATCTTTTACATTAATAAGCATTTTAAAAATTTTTTGGAGGGCCATGGCACCCTTGGCCCCCTTTTGGGGCCACCATGGGCTTGACCCCTACCCCTTGGGTCTGGGCTCTTATGGCATATTCTGAATTTGTCCGTGTAGCGTTTATGTATTGCGTTTTACATGAAATGGATTTTTTTCTGTTTTGTTATGCAGAGAATTACTGAACAAGCAGGAGTTGTTCTTACACTTGATCCAAAGCCAATTGAGGTAAACTCTTAACTCACTGTCATCCTTAATTATTCATCACACAATGGCATTTACAACCTAGAAATTCTTATGCTATACACCATTGTCAGGGTGACTGGAATGGTGCAGGATGCCACACCAATTTCAGGTATAAACACGCTGTTCTTGTTTGAATTTGATCCAAGACGTCCATGTTTATAACCATATTCATCTCTCGAGTATTTGCTAAGCCTTTTTGCAAAATCACTGTGCTTACAGCACGAAGAGCATGAGGGAGGATGGAGGGTATGAAGCAGTAAAGAAGGCAATTTTGAACCTCTCACTTCGTCACAAACAGCACATAAATGCCTATGGAGAAGGAAATGAGAGACGGTTAACCGGAAAGCATGAAACGGCCAACATCGACACCTTTTCATGGGTATGCTTTTTAGACACCTTAAAAGTACTTTTCTAGTTCTGCAGCAAATAACTTAGGAGCAATACACAGGGTGTGGCAAACCGTGGATGCTCAATCCGTGTGGGCCGTGAAACTGAGAAGCAAGGCAAAGGTAAAAAAAAATACCTTGTTGAACTGGCTGTGATCTTGAATCTTGTGAGACATGGAATGACTTGAATTTCATGTTATAGGCTACTTGGAAGACCGGCGTCCTGCGTCAAACATGGACCCTTACGTGGTGACTTCATTACTGGCTGAGACTACTCTACTTTGGGAGCCTACACTTGCTGCTGATGCAATTGCTGCTCAAAAAACAGCGTTAAAAGTCTAATGCTCATTTCCTCATTTTTCTTTTAAATTCCCTTAAAACTGTTATTCAGAGACGGTTTTTCCATTGTGGGGAAGAATGATATCAGGGTGGATGACTAGGTTGTTCTTTTGTAAATAAGATGGACCAAGGAAGTGTTATTTTCTTGCTTTTGAAGCAAAATTCATTGGACACACATCTTAGAAACGGGCATAAATATGCATAACCTATGATGAGAATTCACTTGGATATCCCCCAACTTTATGCAGATTATGTTTTGGCTATTTTTAGCACTTGGGTCAATAAAAATGAACCCCTTTTGGGCAGGCTATAGTTTCTATTGTGGCTCAGATCCTGCATTATTGGGTTTATATCTGCGGTAAGCACATTTACTGAATTGTAGATAAGAAGCGCCTGATTTCAATGGGTCCAACTCTACAAGCTCTTGTTAATAATTATAACATTTTATTCTTATAAAATTAAATAAATTAATATATCTATGATATAACTTCCCCTCTCAGATAAATTATGAAGGTGATATTTGTCACATTATTGAATCAATCTCTTTAAAGAACAGACAATTTGAGTAATCCTTTGATCAAGAGTTTTGGCCTAAAGGTCTGAGACAGCTAAAGCCCCCCCCCCCCTCCCTCCTAGTATGGGAAATCATTTAATACAAGTTAGGAATATAAAAGGAGATTCTTTCTTTTTTGGAGAGAGGGAAACCTAGTCATAAGGCAAGGAATTTGGGCATGTCCAAGAAGAAATCCCATTTTTCTAATAAAACAAGAGAATTTTAAAGATACAACATCCAAATCCAACCATTTCTTTTCTACCCAAATTTCTTTCTAGTAAGACAAGAATTTGTTCTTGCTTATATATATATGCATAGACATCCTTTTTTTGAGCATAAGAAGGCAAATTCCACCTTAATCTTAGCCCTGGTCATCTCCAATTTGCAAAAGTCATGGCCTCTGGAACCTCAAAATCCACAGCATTCATTCTCTTGATCCTAAATCTCTTTCTATATGGAATTGTGATCATCTTAGCATCATGGGCAGTAAATCATGGGATCGAAAGATCTCACGAAACAGGTATAACAGAACCACCCATGACATTATGTTGCGGCAAACAAAGTTTGGCTAACAATTAGCTGTCAATGTCTTGTGCAGCATCTGTTCTGTCGATTCCAGCACGCATATTTCCCATTTACTTTCCATTCGGAAACATGGCTACCGGATTTTTCATCATTTTCTCTCTCATAGTTGGTGTTGTCGGCTTCACAACCTCAATTTTTGGCATCAATAATGTCATTCAATGGAATGTGCCTAACTTGCAAGCAGCTGCATCGTCTTCTCTTGCAAGTTGGGCGCTCACTCTGTTAGCTATGGGGTAACCAAATATCCTTCCTTCTACATATTTTCATGGTACAATTATGTTGTTTATTTTCTTGAGCTTATTTATTTATTTATTTTTTGCAGATTGGCTTGCAAAGAGATTGATATAGGCTGGACCGAATCAAACCTTGTATGCTATAAAGTTCTCTTCTTGCACCAAATTTAGGAAACGGGCTAAACATAACAAATAAAATATTTTCAAGTAATGATCAAATAGTAGATATACTAAGTTGGTAGTGAAAACCTTAATATATTATTATTGTGAAAGATAAACATAAATTTAGAGCACTCATATAAAATTATCTTAATTCACCCCACCATAAATTATCAAAACATTTTACTCTTTATCTATTTTAATATAAATGATTAGTCAATCAAATAATAGATAGTAAAAATGTAAGTTTGAAAATAAATGAATTGCCGGTCATAGAGTATTACTCTGTTCGTACTTGATCCAAAATAACAAGGGTCGAACAATTTTGCCCCCTTTTCAACAAAATAAATTCCCCAAGAAAACTTATTTTCTATTTAACTGATTCAAAAAAATTAGTATAGCTAGTTATCAATTGTTTGATGCGTAGTTTTACAAGCAACTTTAGATTGTAAGAATTTTTTTTTTTTTTTTTTTTTGATATGTACTAATGACTCAGAATTGGTGATTTATTTGCAGAGGACCCTGGAGACATTGTTGATAATTTTGAGTGGAACACAATTGGTTTGCGCTGTGGCCATCCATGCTGGGGTTGAAAATGTTGTTGCAAGATAATGGCACAATTAGGGAGCATTTTGACAATATCATTCATCCATCTTCAAATTTGCCTCTACCATTGTAATTATTTTCCTTTTTGTCTTTTTGTATTTTTCATATTTCTTTTATATGAAGCATTGGACTTGGGGATACATATATTAAGCTAAAATGAAAAGTGTGATTCTCTCTGATTTTGTGAAATTTGAGTTTGATTTATGTTGAAATCAAATTCTTTACTTACTGAAATTTCAATTAACATATGTTGATTTAATGTATGACAGACCTCAATATAAAGAATTATTTAGAGTTAGGGGGTAGTATAAGAAGCCAGTTACATTAAAGCATGGGAAACTTGACTCTTTGAGGGAGAACCTTAAGCAAAGAATTGTCAAAAGATGGAGCTTGACGTTAGTATATATCATTTTTTTATTTGAGTCGTACGACAGAATATATATTTGAAAAACTAGAATAATTTTGAAGTATTTATCTACTTACAGGAGTACTATAAGCAAATATTGCTCTAGCTCTCCATCCCCATGTCCATAGATGCAATTTAAAACGAATACAAGAAAACCTATCTTAAGACAACTTTGAAAATTGAGATTTAAAATTCTGTAAAAACCAAAAGGGTCTAAATTGTGTTAGGGCTAAATCGCATCATAGCCAAGCTCAACTAGCTTCATTCGTTCCCCAAATGACTCAAGTCTGAACCTTGGGAGTTTCCCCATTGTGGGATTTGGTTGGACAATAGATCTCTACCATGGTTTTATAAATGTACTTTTCCTTTTTTTGGGTTTTTTCATTTTAGAGGTTTTTTTTTTTTTTTTTTTTAGAAGGATTTGAATCTGGAATCATCAAGTTGGGAGAGTGAGATTTGTACCACTACACTGTCTCCTTGGGGACTTCATTTTAGACCTTGTATCTTGGTCCACCTTATTGCATGAGAATCTATTATGTGGTCTAATGAGAAAAAAGAAAATGAAAATGCTGCCTTGTAAAGGACCTATTTGGACACTATATCTTTATATAAATTTTTAAAAAAATATTAAACAGGTTTAATTAAATTTGAATTATATATCGATAAAAATCAATTTTTATTCAAACATAACTTAAATTAAATATTGAATAATACGGAGAAATCATCATCTCTAAATCCAACATAAGTTTTTCTATTTTGATTTGAATATATTGAATATTACATGATAGTCTATTTAAATATATTTTATTTTTTTTACCAATTTAAAATTAAATTTGAAAGTTGTTGGGTTTTTTTTTGGGGGGGTTAATTAGGCCCACGGGCTTAGAAAGGTCCCACCAGTCTCTCCCACCCCAAAAGTAACGGGCCGGGTAGGCCCGCCCTTGTTCATTCTACTTCGAGCCCTTCTTCCTACAGTATGGTCTCTCCGACCAAACCCCCTCCTAACAGTCCGTGACCGATGACCTCCACAACGGTCACACTCTTTTCTCTTCCCCGAATTACCCAGAAAACCCTAATTTTTCCCAACCCCAAATCCAAACTCAATTGCACAAATTCAAACCATAAACCATCACAACACGTTTCAAAGCACAAAACCCACAGACACTTTGTTGTAATTAAGTCTCTAAGCAACAAAATCAGATGCTCTGTAGCCGAAAGCAACGAGGGTCCAATATGGAGTAAATGGATTCCGAGAAAATTTGTTGCTGCTGATAAGGTTTTGAGACTGATTGCTGGTGCCACTTCAAGTCCAATTGGCCAGTATATTCCTTCTCCGCCCACGTTTCTTCATTCGGTCGACCCCAGAATCAAATTGGTCTCTCTCTCTCTCTCTCTCTATCTATCTATCTATCTACTTGGTTTTTACTTAATTTTTCGATTTGGTTTTGGTGCAAAGGAGGTATGAGGAAACTGAAAGTGAAGTTTTAATGGGTTTAATGTTTTGCCACATGGCTCTTAAGTGTATTTTTATTTTGGAGATTAGTATCGGTGATAATTTTCTGGGAAATTTGGGTTTTTGAATGAAAAAACATAGTAACGCATGATCATCGACGTATGTTTTTTTTCTTTGACTCTTGGTTTTTTCATAATACAATGATTTGGGTTTGGTAAGAGGAGGTTTAAGCAAATTCAACGGAATATTGTGGCGGTTTCAGGAGATATGTACGGATCTAAACCCAAAAAAAAGAAAAAAATTTAAAATGACCTCCGACGGAAAATAATTCCATTTGTGACCCCCATTTGACGCCAGTTGAACCCGTGACATACCCTCTGTGGCGCTCCTCTCTCGCTCCTGTGGCAGTGTGGGAGGGAGGGAGAGGGAGGCTCCCGCGGCAGTGGGCGAGGGAGGGAGAGGGAGGAGTGCCATGGGGGGAAGAGAGAGAGAGAGAGGAGTGCCGTGGGGGGGAGGGAGAGAGAGAGAGAGAGAGAGAGAGGAGTGCCGTGGGGGGGAGGAGTGCAGCGGGGGGGAGAGAGAGAGAGAGGAGTGCAGCGCTGCGGGGAGGAGAGAGGGAGAGAGCAGCACCGCGGGGGGAGGGAGAGAGGAGCGCAGCGCCGTGTCGCATCTTGGAGAGGCGACAAGCTGTGTTGCATCTTGGAGACGCGACAAGCTGTGTCGCATCTTGGAGACGCGACACTTGTGTCCAGCGTGGCCCCTCCCCTCCTCCAGGATGGTGACACATCACTATGTCACGGGTTCAACCTGCGACAAATAGGGGTTAAAAAGGGAATTATCTTTGGTCCGAGGTCATTTTAAATTTTTTAATGGGTATAATTCCGTACATGCCTCGCGGTTTCAGTGTTATTTCACAGGCTTCAAGTGTTTTGCTTTGGGGTTGAGGCGTTTATGACATGTTTTGGGAAATTTTGGTTTAGTGAAGACTTTAAAGATGCCTGATTACATATACGTATTTTTTTTATATGCTTTATAGATGAAAAGGATTATGTAAAGTTCGTTTTGATTCCTTTTTCAGGTAATCCACAGATATAATTGTCACCATTTGTATCCAACATGGCAAGTTTTGATAAAGCTTCTAGGTGTGATATACTAAGCACCACAACCACCTATTTAAGAGTGAATTTACACCAGGACTTAGCGCTGCAGTATAATTGCCAAATAAACTAGTGTTTATACTGTGGAGGGTTTTGTGAATTCGAGAAATATAGAAAAGGCATGCTTTGAAGGGCAACATTGTTGTTACCCATCAACTAACTTTCCTGAGACAACAAATTAGTTCTCTTCTACAATTGCTCTTGCACTACAGGTGGATGTATAAATAGTCTTACACTAGGCTCTATTAGCTGCACACACCAGAATTTTTTGGTTGAAATTGTTCATTGATATTAATTTTTTGGTTGCCGTCAGGTATGGCTCCTAGCTCTAGTTTTTCTACCGGCAAGATCACCCATCATTATGCGCTTTGGCTTGGTAGCATACTTGGCTCTTCTGTCGGTATGGATTCTCCCCAGACAGGTGTGGATGGTAAGTTCAGCTCCCATCATTCAGCTTAAAGGTTTTGTTGTGGAACCAAATAGATAGAATTCCATAAAGAGTCTAGTGCCGGTGTGGGTGACACTGGTAATTGACTCTGGGAGTTCCCACTGAATTATGCTTGAATTCTGGGTGCAGTACTGATTTCTTAGTGTTCCTCTTCAGTTTCACTTTGGGCAATCGAGCAATTGATACGAACATGGCATTGATCATTTTTTTTTTAATGCTTAGCAATCTTATTCTGTAATACTTCTGCTTCTTCTGAAACTTTCCATCTTAATGTCTTTTCTATTCATAATGCTACTTGTCCTGTACAAGGGTTGCTTGATGCGGGGTCTGTTGTGTATGCCTTAGTTTCTGTTAATTGAGCATGAAAACAATGTGGTTTGAAGCTTGTCTGACTCATCTCATTTTAATCGTGAAAAGGAGATATAACTCTTGCATTTCTCTATGTGATATCGGCCAATAAGCCATCTTTAGATGTTTTATTTGAAGAGGTCTAATGTGGAAATTCTGAACGTCTGCTTTAATGGTTTGCTATTTCTTTTTCCAGGATCAACTGGGGAGAGTTTCGTTGCTATCAGGACTTCTATTTATCTTGTTGGGACTGGCTACTGATGGTGCACCTCCTCTTGTTCAGTCAAGAACCCCACCACCAGGAATGATGGGATTACCTAACCTCCCTACATCTTTGAGTGGCTATTCATATCTCATCATGAAGCTCGGACCGCTTAAACTTACAAGGAAGGGCTTATCAGTGGCAAGCACATCTGCTTGTTTGACTTTCACTGTAAGTTGCAGTTATTACTTTTCTGTTTCTCTACTTCTCCCTCCTATTTAATAAAAGCATTCCTAGCTATTGATTGCTCGAGTGAAATATTCGTCTTTTGTTTGGATAGCTTTGGGGGCTACATATTTGTTTATGGTTAAGTTGTTCTCATAGACAAACTAGAAAGTAATTCATCGATGGTTGTGTATTTACACTTGGAAAAAACAATGTGGGGTAAGGAACGATCAGTTAGTGGGGCTCATAATAGTTATCTCAATGATCATAAACATTGGGACCATCTTCTGTCTTTTCAAATTGTGACGCAGCTTCATTAGACACCAAGTTTCTGCATTTCCATTATATGGTAGTAAGATACAATAGCTTATGCAACAACAACAAATTGAGCATTAATCCCTAATTGTGGGAATGACCATTTGAGAGACAGAGAGGAGAGAGAAAAAATAATAAAATAAAATAATATAAAAGTTTGAAAGCAAAAGGACTATGTTAAATAGGTTATCAAAATAATCCCTCAAAACGCTTTCTTTTGTCTTCATTTCTTAGAAGGACACTATTGGTGTCATTCTTAATACACCTAATACTATTTAAATATTTTCCCTTTCTTTCCTTTAGTTTAACACTTCTGTAAATCTCTTTTTCTCCATTTTTAGTTTCTAGTTTTTTATATAATTTGTTATACACCTTTTTTTTGATTCGTGAATAATCTTTTTCGTCTCTTTTTTTTGCAATCTTGTACTTCTCAAATGTATCGTTACCTTTCTTACTTTTAATGCTCTTATGACACTCTCATTTGATTCGTATTTAATTCCACCACTATGACTCCTTCTGTATTGGTACCGAATTCTTAAATAAATCAAGAACTTTCTTACCTAAATTCTTAGTATTATTAGACATTAATGTTTATATGGTTTCCCAATCATCATTAATAGACAAAATAGCTATTCGAATTAACTTGACTCTAAAGTTGTCACATTTTTCTCTTTCAGGTTCTACCACTTAATTCTTAGTTCGATAAATTGATGATCCTTCCTTTTCCTTTTAGGCACACACACATCTAGAACTAGAAAAGTATGTTGAGTTGCTACACTGTTCTCTTATATAATCTTGCAATTCCTACAAATTATTATATCGTCCCTCCTTGTTACAAGAAATCTATCTGACTTGCATTTGACCCAGTTTTGTATATAACTATATACGACTCTTTTTTTTTTTAAAAGTGTTTACCAGTGTAAAATCGAATGTTGCGACAAACTCTAAAATAGTATCCCTACCTTTTTCCTACTACCAAAGCGAAAGTTTCCATATATGGCTTCAAATCCCTTATTATTTTCACCTACCTACCCATTTAGATCTCCTTTAATAAATAACTTTTCCCTCCACTTTGTATGACTTGTATAAATTCATCTAGATCTTCCTATAATTGTTGTTTACTAGTTACATCTACACCTATTTGAAATGTATAGACGCTGATTATATTAATTATATTTTCTCCGCTAATTAGCTTGACAAGCAAAATTCTATCTTTTTTCCTTCTGATCTCTACTATATCCTCTTGTAAGTTATTATGCACAATTATTCCTATGCCATTTTTAGTTCTATTCTTACCGGTATGTCAAAATTTATGACCATAAGACTTTACTTCTTTAGTCTTCCCCTCACCCACTTAGTTTCTTTGAAACACATAATATTTATTTTTCGTCTTGTCATTATTTTTCCTTTCTTTCCTAACTTATCAATTAAGGATTCTATATTCCAAATGGTTAAACGAATCCTATTTTCGTTAACTTCTTTACCAGCACTTGCCATATAAATGCGGGAACCTTACCTACGTGACACCAGATCTAGGCGACAATGTGGCACATCGCTTCCGAGCGACATCCTAAAGGCCTTTGCTAACTTGTCATTATACCCAGGATCTGGTGTAGCGTGTCGCTGTGAGGAAACATCCCAACGAATTTTCTATTTTGATCTCTCATATTGTTGACAAAATTTTATGTTGGCTATCAAGCTATCTCAACTCTCCTCCTTAACCCCAGTTTGAGACCAGTAGTGTTAAAAAAGACGGGCAGAGTTATTAAGATGTAATAGCTCATACTTATGCAAATTAGGGAAAAATCTTTTCAAATCATGGGTAAAGATACTGAATATGGATGAACAATGAGCTCCATGTAAGTACCTATAGAAAAAAGGTGGAAGCTCATCCGTCTAACGTGAAGAAATATCAATGCTAATTCACATGAACTTTGTAATTTGAATCTGTTTGTATAAGATCCTACTATCAGAGTAACTTTTTACTGCATCAAATTGTATACCACGCTTTCATTGTTTTAAACATTAAACATTGGGGTTGATGCAATGCGCCGTACCCTTCGCCTATTGGACTCATCTTAATATTCTTTCTTTTCTTTTACTCCAATCCAAGCATATATATCTGTATAAATTTGTTTGGAAAAGATGTATAGTAGTTGCCCATTTAGTGCTATATCTTTTGAGGTTGTATGATCAACTTCTTGTGGCACCAAAAATGACATAGACCTGATATAACTTTTTTCAAAAAATGCTCCCCATATCTCTTTAGTTTTTCTGAAATGTTACTTCAATTGCATGCTGTTCCTAATGATTTTTGCAGATACCAAAGGAAATTTGTTTTTAAAACTTGCTGAGATTATCTACCCTTTATTTCTTCTGTCATTTGAATTGCATAGAAATCTGAGAAATAGGTCTGATTTTTGTAAAGATATTTCAAAGTGCAACCTTGTGCTTGACAACTACAACTCCGGAGCAACTTGCATCGGCCTTGCAGTGGTTTCTAAAACCATTGACTGTTGTTGGTGCTCCAGTGGCTGAAATCATTCTTACTCTGCTTCTCTCATTGAGGTTCATCAACCTTGTATTTGAGGAGGTAAGACATGTGACTAATAATTGAACTTGTTAGCAGATTTGTGCTTAGCTTGTATTTTAGTTTTCATGCAAGTTTGCATGTAACCTGCTGGCAGGTTCGAAATGTTGCACTCGGGATAGTCTCTCGCAGAATTAATTGGGAACAGTTGACGATAATGGAGACAATTGATGGTATGCTAACATTCATGCATTCATATACTTCTCAAACATTCAATTTGAACAAATCTCCAAAGAGGGACTAACCCTTTTTGTTGTTGTTGCTGCTTATCAAAAGGGTAGCAGGGGTGACTAGGATTGCTTCCACCTGTAGGGTTACCATGAGGGCCTCCTTCCCCTTTCCTCCCCACCCCCCCCCCCCCCCAAAAAAAAAACGGAGTGGAAGTAGCATTGTCTTCTTGTTGCTGCCATTGGCCTAGGACTTTAAAGTCAATTTCATAATCTTTATTTACAAAACATGCAGTTTGTATAAGCAATGATACTTCTTTTCCCTTGTGTGGTCCTTTTCCTTTATGCATGCCCTCTTTTATGACAAATTTCTATTTTGGCTATCACAAGACTAGTGATGGTCCTTGGATTCGGAAATTGATATATTGGATTTCCACTGTTGTCTCGTATGTTGGGATTTCCACCGTTGTCTCTTTCTTTTAAATATTGTTATCCTGTGAAATATTTTGCGGTAAAGAATTGATCTTTTGAATCTAGTAATACTGTGGTGGGACAGATGCTGCATATGTTTATTTGGTCTAAGCTATAATTCAGTTCATTTCCTCACGGCAGATACTTGTCTCTGGTTTAACATTCCATTTTGCAGTTCTAATCACATACCTTCGTCGGATCTTCAAAAACATATTCAACCATGCAGAGCAGATTTCTCAGGTTGCTTTTATCCTTGATTCTTCTTATGAATTTTATCTTTTCCAAACCAGTGTGTTGTCTATTTACATAAAGAATTAAGCATTTTATTTCATTGTCAATGATATAATGAACTCAAAATTGGGTTTTTAGGTCATCTGTAGACATTTAAGGAAGTGTTGAGATGGATACAGCTTTTTCAAAGGAAGTTGGGAAACTCACCATACTTGAATTTGGATCCTCTATTTGGGAGTTTGAATCGAAGGGGAAGGCATGATATGGATGTGAGAGGAAGGTGACTTAGGATTGCTTTTCGCTTATTTGGCTGGGTAGAGAGTAGAGGGGGTAGATGCTTATAAAATATACAAACATCACCTGCATTAAGGACAAGATGAATCGAGGTCAATGTTGATACAACAACGTGGTTTTCATAGATCAGGATACCTTTCCCTTCCAGATCCCCTAATTTGGGAAGAATTAAGGTTTTTTGTTCTCTTTATCCTGTTTACCTCACCTACAAAAGAGGACCAAATGTCTATTTATCTATAACATCATACATATACACATACACGTCTACTCTATATATTATACTACATATATTATTATTATTATTATTATTATTATTTATTATTATTATTATTACTCTGTTATTTCTGTTACCCTATTGTCTACATTAACATATTAACATTCTATTACCACTATTACCAATATTATTTATTATTATCATTATTACTATTTTTATTATTATTATTATTATTACTATTATTATTATCACTTTATTTTATTTGTTTATGTTTCCCTAATTCATTTTATATAGTACTATTGAAGAACTCAGCCGTAGCCGGTCCTAAGCCCGGATAAAGGAGTATGGTTGCGGTAGGTCGACAGCTAGCGTAAAACTTTTTGTCAAATGGAAAATAAGAGACAAGTATATGAATACTTTTGGGACGTTTCCCCCTCAGCAACGTATTACATTGGATCCCGGGTGTAGCGATAAGTTAGCAAGGGATCCTAGGGTACGGATAAATAAGTTAGTTCATGAAAATAAGATTCGACTAGCCACTTGGAACAAAGGATCTTTGACCAGCAAGTTAGAAGAGATAGGAGAAACAATGAATAGACGAAAGATTCATATCATGTGTATTCAAGAAACTAAGTGGGTGGGGAGAAGGTTAAAGTAGTAGAACCTTATGATCATAAGTTTTGGTACACCGGTAGAGATAGAACTAATAATGAAGTAGGAATAATTGTACATAAAAATCTATTAGATGATGTAATAGAGATAAAAAGGAAGGGAGATAGAATTATGCTCGTCAAGTTAGTAGATAAAGAAAACGTAGTTAATATAGTCAGTGTATATGCACTTTAAAATAGGTATAGATACAACTATTAAAAGACAATTTTGGGAGGAGTTAGATGAATTTATACAAGCCGTACTTAGTAAAGAGAAACTATTTATCGGAGGAGATTTAAATAGACATTGTAGGAAGAGGAATGAGGGACTCGAAATAGTATATGGAAACTTTGGATTTGGTTGTAGGAATTAGGTGGGGGCCACTATTTTAAAGTTTTCCACAACATTTGATCCGGTATTTAGAAATACCATTTTTAAGAAAAAAGAAACACACTTAGTTACATATAGAAGTGGGTCTAATACTAGTTAAATAGATTTCTTTCTCACTAGTTACATCCGGGAGAGAGTGTAGCAACTCAATATAGACTCTTGGTTTTAAATATACGTGTGTTTAAAAGGCGAAAGAAGTACCGTCCATTTGTAGAGTCAAGAATTAAGTGGTGAAATCTGAAAGGAGAAAAGGTAACGGTTTTTAGAGATAAATTAATTCAAATGATAAATTGGTCTACTAATGATGATTCGGAAACAATGTGGAAAGAGATATCCACTAGCATTATGAGCATAGGTAAGGATGTTCTTGGTATATTTAAGAGTCAAGTCCCAATAGGCAAAGAATCATGGTGGTCGAACGAAAAAATTTAAACGGCTATCCGTATCAAACCAGAGTGTTATAGAAATCTTAAAAGTAATAGTAGTAGCGATACATATGACAAATGCAAAAATGCAAAAAAAAAAAAATGTGAAAAAGATTATCCAAATGTCAAAGAGCAAGGTGTGTAATGAGCTATACAAAAGATTGGAGACTAAAGACGGAGAGAGAGGAATCTACAGAATTGTCAAATTAAGGGAAAGAAGGGTAAAGATTTAAATGGTGTTAGGTGCATTAAGAGTGACACTAATAATATACTTGTAAAGGATGAGGACATAAGAAAGCGTTGGCGTGATTATTTTGATGATCTCTTTAATGATAAGAGTGCAACAGATATAGAAAATATCAAGATACCTGTAACAGAGATTAATAGAGATTTTTAACGTAAGATTTGACCTCATGACGTGAATGAGGCTCTAAAGAGAATGAAGAATAATAAAGTCATAGGACCTGATGGCATTTCTATAGAATTGTGAAAATGTTTGAGTGAATTTGGTATAAAAGTGTTAACAGATATTTTCAATAAAATTTGATAAATTAAGAGAATACCCCAAATATGGAGGAAATATAATTATACCGCTATATAAAAATAAATGAGACATACAAAATTGCTCCAACTATAGAGAAATTAAACTTATGAGTCATACCATGAAGTTACGGGAGAGAGTAATAGAGTATAAATTGAGATTGGAGATAAGTGTATCTCAAAATCAATTTGGATTTATATCAGGAAGATCTACCATAGAATCAATCCACTTGTTAAGACATTTGATGGAGACATATAGAGTATAGAAGAGAGACCTACATATGGTATTTATTGACCTAGAAAAAGCATATGATAGGATTTTTAGAGACTTATTGTGGTGAACGCTGATAAAAAAAAAATATCATTGAGATATATTAATGTCATTAGAGATATGTATAGGGAATTGTAATCGGCGTAAGAACTTGCGGGGGTTTGAGCGATAGTTTTCCCATTAACATTGGACTCCATCAATGTTCGACATTAAGTCCCCTGCTTTTTGTAATAGTAATAGACGGGATCACAAAAAATATCCAAGATGAAATACCATGGTGTATACTTTTCGCAGATGATATAGTGTTAATTGATGAAACTAGAGAGAGTGTTAGTGTTAAACTAGAGTTATGGGGACTCACACTAGAATCCAAGAGGTTTAGATTGAGTAGATCGAAAATTGAATATAGGAGATGTAGGTTTAGCGATAATTATAGGAATGATGAAGAAACTATTATCTTAGATGGGCAAGATGTATCAAAAAATGAACGATTTAGATATCTAGATTCTATTATTCAAAATGATGGCAATATAGATGGAAATGTGAACCATAGAATTTAAGCGGGTTGGATGAAATGGACAAGAATATCCAGAGCTCTTTGCGATCGCACGATGCTATTACATTTGAAGGGAAAGTTCTATAGAATCGCAATTAGATCTATACGATTGTATGGTACTGAGTGCTAGGCTATTAAACAATAACAAGAACAAAAGATAGTTATAGCAGAAATGAGAATATTTAGGTGGATGTGTGGAAAAACTAAAAGAGATAGAATTAGAAATGAAACAATTCGTAACAAGTTGGGAATTAGTTCAATTGTAGATAAGATGCGAGAGTATCGTTTGGTTTCAGGCGTGTGCAAAGAAGACCCAAAGATGCACTCGTTTGGAGAATTGAGAACTTAAATGTAGGATATTTAGTAAAACGTAGGAGTAGAGGGCTGAAAATTTGGATGCAAATTATCCGTAAAGACATGAAAGTTAAGGGTTTAGAAGAGGAAATGGTTTTGGATAGGAATGGATGATGTAGAAGAATCTGCACAAATGAAACTAATATATTTTAGATATTTATCTATTGATTTATTTATCTATTTATTTATTTTTCTTTTTATTTTTACATGTATATATATATTTCTTTTCTCTACCTTTTTCAAATTTGTTTCTCAAATGATCGACCCAAAATGTTGGGATTAAGACTCAGTTTGTTATTGTTGTTATACTATCTCCACTGCCAAACAAGGAGAGGCTCCTTCCCTTCCCAAAAGCCCTCTCCCAACTATGAATGGAGTACAGGAAAAATTGATGGGAGGGGTTGATATGGATAGGTATGATGTTATTGCTGTTAATTTGATGCCAAGTTGATGCAGGATCATGAACCATCATTTTCTAATACCTTTTCAGTTCCCTTGGAGTCTTCTGACCTTCTAGGAAGTTACAATATGTGTTGAGAAGTCTCTAGCATTTGTTATGAAGTCAAAAGTCAATTGGTATCTCTCTATAACCTATGGGTATAAAATGCGAAAATCAGATTTGGAGAGATTTTTATATAATTATTAGCAAGAGTTCCTGCTTGGGATGAGTGCCTTCTCTAAACAATCAAGTGTCTGGCATGGTCATGTTGAGTGGCATCCATGGTTAGCAGTGTTGAGTGATATCCACTGCCTGTCCTAGGATGTTCTTCCCTTAATTTTCCTAAACTGTATTCCTACCCACCTCCGTGCATCAAAGATGCTTATCTGTTCTATTCCGAAACAAAATTTAGACCTCCTGGTAATCGATCAATGGGAGAGCCAAAGAATAGCATATCTTTTTGCCATGCCTAGCTAGCAAGAATGACTATCTGTGATATTCAGTTCTAACTTATATCATCATTGATTTTTGCAGGCAATGATTGTTCGAGGTTTTAGAGGTGACTGCAAAACGCACAAAATCTACTTTTTATCAAACTCATCGCTTGGGAAAGCAGATGTGGTTTCCTTGTTGTGCCTTCTTGGTGTCATAGGTGCTGCTGTTTTTTCTGAGTTCTTCCTGGTCTGACATCCGTGTGCTGATTATTTTGGTAATTCTCTTATTTGTTGAAAGTTTCAACCATTCATCTCTCTCTCTTGCTCTCCCACCATTACTAATAAAATATGTGTTAAATATCGTGTTTTATGCAGAAAAATTCTTCCAACTGAGGTGATTGGTGGTGACAGTGCTTCCTCGCATTCTTATCACCAGAACTGAAGCACTAAAAAGGGCACACAACTGTTTCAGTATGCATTTGAGAAGACCTTTACACTGCATATCCTAATCAAGGGACTTTATCTTTTGAATTGCCAATTCTTTTGAAGAGCATTATACTGGAGATTCTTCTCTCACTGCAATTAATTTAGGATTACCATGGGTCATAGCGGATTGAGAGGCGCTAGCACCAGTGTTGTTGTAGTATATAGCCATGACATGACATAAATAGAACGGTGATCTCCTTCCTATTGGGTTGGAGCAAAAAATATTTTACAAAAATATTGGTTAGCTTTTGAATGATTTTCTGGTCTGAGAGTTATCCTGAACTGCGCAGCCTTGGTATTAAGAATGATCCCGCATCCATATTTGTGGTCTCTGTTTTTCTCCTTTGCTCCTTGTAAAACACATTTTGTGTTGTTATCTAAAACAAAAGGAAAAGGGGAAAATTACATAAAACATCCTAAATTTGGCCCGAGGTAACACATTGCTTCCTCTGCTTTATAGTTTGTGTTTTAAAATACTATTTTCCACTCTGAAATAGCAAGATGCCCTTAGTATTTAAAGCAAGATGCTGCAATTCCAACCCAGCGCTTGAACGTTCTTTCAATCTCCTTCACAATGTCAATTGATCTTCACAATCCTCAATCAATTTAATTGATTGAGGACTGGTTCTATTGTCAAATCAACAGCTCTGATGATCGATTTTTGACTCTCGCTGACCACCAAAACCATAATCACAACATGTTAAATTGACATCTTCTTTACCGGCTCCTGCATCAGAACCCTCACTGCTGCCAGATCCTATTACTTTTCTGGGCGGTGCTTTCGGTCAGAATTTGGAAAGAGGGGAAGGGTAAGGGATTGTTTTCTGCAAATGCCTATTAAGGATTGCAATCAAGGTTAGTGAGTAATGATTGGAAGTGGAGAATCTAAACACAAACGAAATACTCAAAAACCAAAGTTCTGAGCAGGCCATGGAATAGAACGTAAGAGTTTATTCTCTTACCATAATTTGATACTCAAGTGTAGGACAAAATCAGATGAGAGAAAGGTGAGTTGCAAGTGCAGAGACGTATCTTCAAAAAAACAAGAGGTCAGATCTTCAAAACGGCTTGAAGAACTGGGAAGCTGCTGGGCTCTTT
Source organism: Dillenia suffruticosa (assembly GCA_033439265.1). Taxonomy (NCBI): domain Eukaryota; kingdom Viridiplantae; phylum Streptophyta; class Magnoliopsida; order Dilleniales; family Dilleniaceae; genus Dillenia; species Dillenia suffruticosa. The sequence continues at coordinate 19,604,855 of JAVTVX010000001.1, forward strand.
TGCATTGAGATAGTGAGGTCAAAATGCTGTTGTGTATTTCATTAGTGTTTTTGCTTTTCTTTTAATCATCATAATAGTAAAGCCACCATGTAATGACCTTTGCAGAATGGTTTTTTCACTATTAACCTTTAAAAAGTGATTTTTTTTTGTGTGTAAGTGGATATTTGTCACCGATGGGTATCAGAATTAACCCGATTAATCCAACCAAGCACTGTGTGGCTCATTAAGAGATTAGCTTTCCCAGCGCATGTCTTTCCATTTCCAAGGTTGAGATCATGTTTAGCAGATCTAGCACCCTATCTCATAAGATCGTATCTGATCAGCCTCCGAATTTTAAAAGTGCCCTTTAAGCCTCCAACATTTGTAAAAAGTAACAGCTTTGATACGTCTGTATTGTGGAATCACATGACTTGAATTCATTGAGTCATGCCACGTCTTGGAAAAGCTGATTTGAATTGCCATGACTTGAATTCAGCTATGGTCTCACTGCAATGACTGCAAGCTCGTAAGATTGCTACCTGTACTTCATTCCAGTTCCCACGGAGGTTTTTTCTTCGAAATTCAAATCTTGGTGAATGACTTCGAAATGTCCCTTCTGTTATGGAGTATTCTATCGTGATGCTGTTGGCAGAATAGTATTGATAGAGGCTTATCTTAAGGACAAGAAGATTGCTTCTTTTAGTTTTGAAGTAGAAAGCGTTGGAAGAGTGACTCTTATTTTCTGGCTTTCTGTACAATTAATTGATTGGTTGCTTTTGATGGATGTCTTGGTATGCTTGTGAGAGGTGGAGTGCCGACCCTAGAGTTGTGGACGGTGAAGGAATATGGGGTTGAAACATCTTGAACTTTGCTTGCGTCTGTTAACCAGATCGAATCTGGTTTCATAATGGATTTTGGGGAAGGAGAATGAGCAAGTTTTGCACAAAAAACTTGATTGTGAAGAAGTTATATTTTATGATTTGTATGGAAAGAGGTCCGAAAAACTCAATCATGGTATTCAAAAAGTCTGGTTGAGTTGGAATAGTGTTAGGGATCTTGGAGAGTATAGTTAGGCCATACAGAAGTTCTTTGGCTTAGCTTTCGAACACGTTTGCTCAGAAATGTTGGCGTTGAGATTTGGTGATTCCATGCCGCTGAATGATCTTTTCTTGTTTAATAAGCCATTGCAAGATTTGTTTGCTGCATAGGAAAACCAGTCTGGAGTAAAATAAAGGAACCCATCGACCATATTACTATTAACTCTAGCATATATAGTAACAAAATACTAAATTTCTTTAATTAATATCAAATTGGAGTGTTAGAAATGGAAAATAGGTATCGGGAGAGTCGGTCTCTAAATTGGGTATCACATCAGCTTAAACAGATTAATCGAATTTTCAAATACCAATAATTAAATACAAAAAAAATATTATTATTAACTCCGCCTCTATATTTTTAACACGGGTCCCAAGCCCATGTATAGGAGAAGGGCAGTGATATGTTGACATCGAGCGTAAAATTTTTGTTAATAATATGAAAGTTTTGATTTTAAAATTTGATATTAAAGTGCATCGTAGATAAAAAAAAAAAAAAAGTTAATAACAGCATAATTTTATTGCGAAAGAGTTTAGTAAAATCAACTATATTTCCATATTACAAAACTTTGTCACATTAGGTTTTACAATTTCAGTCATTCCCCATTTTCTTAGTCCTCCATGGATTTCAAGCCTTTTCTTCTTTAGGCAACCGAGAAGCTAACTTTGTTCTCTGAATCAACTTGTGCAGGTTCAATCATTAACTTCTATATCTAAATGAACTTACTCATTTCGAGACAATTGAATACTATATAATATGGTACAAAGGTTGGTGATATCAATGAAGATATGAATTTCCTAATTTGGGGATATCCGATGAATTTGGGGAGTAGAATTGGGTTTGTGTTTGGTGGGGAAAACCCCATCTTGTCTAAAAAAATGTCCCCCATTTAAAGTCGAATTGACAGGCAACTTCTCAGGCAGGCTCATTAAAGAGACCATTGTTGGTAAATTAGGGTTTGAATATGATGGAGAAATCGGCACTTTCTATCCTTCCCGAAGAAATCATAAGGGATATTCTCGTCGTACTACCAGTCAAATCACTCTTTCAACTCAGGTTGGTTTCCAAAAAATGGCACTCTTTAATTTCTAATCCTGATTTTATCAATTCTCATATCAAATACTCTCAAACACAATATGACCAGCACAAACTCTTGCTCTCATCCGTTTACGAAGATGACTTTAAATCGTCATCAATTCCATTGGACAGCAAACAATTGGAATTGAAAAACCTTGACTCTTCATGCATTTATGAAACTGGAGGGATGGGTTCTAGCACTGGATTATTGTGTTCAATGGCTAAACATATATACGGATGATTTCATTTTCTTGTGGAACCCTCGTACAGGTAAATACCCATACTCGAATATTTGCCAGAAGAGGATCATCCTAATTGTGGGTTTGGCTGAGATCCTTCCAAGGATGACTGTAGGGTTGTAATATGCAGTCCTGAAGAAAAACTTGCAATGTCCTTATGTTTTTTCATCCTGAAATCGAAATCTTGGAGGGTGTTTTGTGGAAAGTGCTATAAATTCTGTGAGGAGTACCTAGGTGTCCCGGGAGTATACTTGAATGGTCTCTCCATTGCCCTGGTTTTACCTGTGATCTTGAATAGGCTTCGAAAATAGTTTACTTTGATCGGGCTAAGAAGGAATTTGGAAAAATCTTGTTCTGAAAGGGAGTTATATTAAACCTGATGCCATTCGAGGATGTTTATGTGCATGTGGTAAGTTTATCAGTTCTCTGCTTGATGTGTTTGTCATGAAAGGGTATGGTGTTAAGGAGCCATGGACCAAACTCTTCAATGTCTAGCATACCATTTCTCTGGATTTTGACTTTATTGCACAGTCAATAATGAAGAATTAGGCGTCTTTAGATTATTGAGGTAGCTCTTTGCGTTAAGAGTGTGGTTTTGCTGAATAAATGGAATGCGGCTGACAGCTAAGTGCAAGTGATATGGACACAATGGCCAAAATGGTGAAAGCAAGAGGTATGCAAATGGTCTTTCCCTATTAACTCAGATGCATTGCTTGTTTTATTGGTCTTCTTTTTTATTGATTCAGGTTTACTGCTTGCTTCTTCACCACCCAGGTGGTTAATTGACTCTGTTATAGTGACTCAATTGTCATGGTTTGAAACTTAAATTTCTTTGATAGTTATTTATGCATTTGGTTAAAACTTCGATGTCAGTCAAAGCAGCTCCTATTTAAACACTTGACTTTCTGCATTATATATATTCTCACACATTTCAGGTGTTGAAATTGACAGCTATTTGAACTTGGCTCGGTGATCTCTTTATCCCCCTTGTTTGATTTTGGAGGGGATGTCCCCTCTGCTCTTATTCAATTTTACTGCAAAAATTGGCATCCTCCAATTCGTCAGAGATGGAGAAGAGGAGATAGGACTTCAATAAGATTTAAATTTTCCCATCAAATTTATTTCCTTTCCCATGCATTTGCCCTTCAAATAATGGTTTCCATCAAATCGTGTGCAGTAGTGAGAAAAATATGCACAACAAATTACTATCTGAGTGATTTGTAGCCATGGTAATGATGCTATTTGTTTTTGTTATTTTGGCAATTTATGCCACTATATTTCTAAATCAACATATAAGCAGTTTATATATTTCAAAAATTGTTACAACCTCAATCTGCAAGAACTAAGAGGTATCTCAAATCAATGAGAAAAGTTAGTTGATTTATGTTTTCTTCTATCTTCTGATGGATGTTGTAGAATACTTTTTCTAAGTCTTCTCACTCATTTATACCTATTACAAGTTGCTCACATGATTTAATTTTTTGTTTGGTAACATTTTTTTTCCAGCCTTTAACGTTGCTGGTAGTGGGAGAGTTTTTGGAGGAATGTGTGATGGTGAACAAATGCTATGGCTGGCGTCGATGATTAAATATCTTGCAACAGCATTGGTTATACTTTGTCCTCTGTCCTCTGCTATTGAAACAGAGAAAACTTATTATGTTTGATTTTCTGTAATAGCTGAAAGGATAATATTTTTGCTCTTACAACTTGGAAAAGCGCATTGTAACTTTCAATAACAAGACTTACAATGACGATCTATGACTATTTTTTGCTCATTTTGCTTGCAGTAGACATTCTTCAAACACAAGTTTGCGAAAAGAAAAAATGTATAATCTTACTTTGTATTTATATTTTTATTTGTTATACACCGGATGAGACGATTTTACATTATATTTAATAGTTATGATCAATGAATGGTTGGTTAATATTAATATGCAAATTAATAATTGTTAAAATGTTCTCGTTAACTTTTGCGGGTTTTGAATTCTTATTTTTCTTAAAGCATTAGATTAGGCTTTTTCGTTAATCTGAAGTAATTCTTGAAGAGCGATTTCAAATTTTCCCTCAATACCCTGCACAGAATTTATGGAGCTTGCTTACGTAATGCCATATACCAGAGAGCACAAGCAAAACGATGGCCATTATATGACCCCCTTATGATTCCAAGGCTGAGATTGCTTCATTTAGTTTTGCAGTGGAAGCAATGGCGAGCTTGTCACCATCCGAGATAGGTTTTTTTTTTTTTTTTGGTGGATGAGTTGGTATGTTTGCTAGTATAGGGATGTCAATTTATGACTATGAAGCATGGGTGATGAAGGAATATGGTGTTGAAGCTTCTTGGACTCTGCTCGTGCATTCACAATAGATTTATGGTGGACGCTGGAGTTTTGCATTACGGACAATGGCAAAGTTTTCCACAAAGGCCTTAGTAACAAGAAGTGTTTATGAATGGTTAGCTAGTGGAAAAGGGCAGGTTGGATAGTCATGATAGGAAATACACGATGAGATTGTTTGTGAAGGGTCTAAATTGGCCCCAAATGTGGGATTGAGCTCTGCAAAGCCAACGATTTTTATTTTCTTCGAAATTGTTCAAGCAGTGCCTTAGTGAAAATGTAGGAGCTCTGGCTTTGAAGTCAACAACATTTTCTTTGTTGAAAAATGCTTTTTTGTTCTGAGAATTTTCTATTTTCCTCATGAAAATCTTCTAGCAATGCAATTTAATAGCTCTCAAGCCAAGACAAGCTTTTCAACGAGACCATTGAGAAGTTTCTTTGGTTTTTTTGGCCAAAGGCATCACGGTAGAATTGGAAATTTTGTTATTTGAATCGCCTTGTATTGGTTCAAGTATTAACTTCAATATGTGATCGAAGTTTCTTATTTTGAGAGAATTAATGACTGTATATCTTATTTGGGCAATGGCCAATGATCCCAATTAAGATCGGAATTTAGCCTAATTTAAAGAGACCCGATCATGTCAGATACACAATCGGGTGTATCTTTGTAGCGGAAAATGCGGCCTTGTACAAAAGTGTCCGCTATATATAGTGAAATTGAATGGTGATATTTCAGGCTCATTGATGTGCCTCCAGGCTGGTAAATTAGGGTTCGAACATGGCGGAGAGATCGATGCTTCCTACTCTTCCCGAAGAAATCATACTTGAAATTCTCTACCGATTACCGGTCAAATCTCTCCTTCGATTCAGGTCAATTTCAAAACGATGGCTCTTTCTAATTTCTAATCCTGATTTTATCCATTCTCATCTCAAACACTCTCAAACACAACTTGACCATCTTAGAATCCTGGTCTCAGTATTTGATGGAAATGACATGAGATCGTCATCGATGCCATTATCCATCGAAAAAGTAGCAGCTATGGAAAAGCTTAATTTTCCATACATTTCTGAAACTATACAAATCAAACTCATGGGTTCTTGCAATGGATTATTGTGCTTGATCGATAGATATACTGAAGCTGACATTTACATGTGGAACCCATGTACAAGTGATTGCAAGAAATTACCCAGACTCGAATATTTGACTGAGAAGTATCATCCTAATTGTGGGTTTGGCTATGCTCCCTCCAATGATGACTATAAGGTTGTATTAAACAGCACTGAATCTGAAGATGTGATGTCTGTCTGTGTTTTCAGCCTAAAATCAAATTCTTGGAGGGTGTTTTCTGAAGAGTACTATGGTTTGTTAGATGACTACCTTTACCCAGGAATATACTTAAATGGGTCAATCCATTGGCGTGGTTTTAGCCGTGATTGCAAACATGTTTTCAAAATAGTTTACTTTGATCTGGTTAAGGAGGAATTTGGAGAATTCCCTCTGCCTATTAAGCATACTGGTCTACTTGGTGCTATTGGAGGATGTCTGTGCGTGGGTGCTAGGTCAATCGGCTCCCTTGTTGAGGTATTTGTCATGCAAGAGTATGGTGTCAAGGAGTCATGGACTAAAATGTTCAATGTCTACGGAGGCATTTCTCATGATTTGACTTATTTGCACAACACTATGGATGGTGACATTTTGCTGCTAGTTGATAATGAAGAATTGGGCATTCATAGTTTGGAGAAGTCAAAGTGGTCTATCCTTAGTGTTAGCGATGTAGAAGTTCAAGCCGCCATGTATGTTGAAAGTCTTGTTTCGCCAAATAAAAGGGACCAGGTGACAGCAGAGAGTATGTGATAAAGTAGAAGAGCAAGAGGTATGCAAATGGTCTCATATATCTCCACTGCATATTGTTTACTATAAACATACCCCCTCTCCCCGCGTGTTTGTGTGTCCATTTGATGGACTTAGGTTGTCACTCACTGCACCATCAACCACATGGCCAATTGATTCTCAGGTAGTAACTTGGTGTCACTCACTTGTTACTTCAGTTGTCTTGGTTTGAAATTTAAATTGTTTGCTAGTTAAGGAAAAGCATTAGCTCCTTTTTAAACACTTGACTTGACCCTTGGGCTTGACTCATTCATCTTTTTACCGACTTGTTTGATTTGGACGGAATCGTGGAAGAGGAACTGGCCAATCCAATATTCCAAAATTAAGGTTTTGTTCCTTTTTGTGATTTTGGGGGAGGAGGGAAGGGGATGTCCCTTCCAATCTTATTTGATTTTGCTACAAAAAATACACAACCAATTTGGGGGGGGACAAGTTGCAACATTAATAAAATTTTCGTTTTTCTTTGAAAAAAAATGCCCCCATTCATACCTCTTCAGAATAAAGAAGAGTACATCCCATCTCCTTGCTCTCCAACATATGCAAAAAAAGATATGTCGCACCCCACACACAGTAATCCTCTTCCCTACCTCCCCTTGTAAATCATTTGGAGCATCAAATTGGTTGTTTACAGCGATTGTCTTGCTGTGTTTGTGATGAAGAATGGATAGGAGGATTTCCAGGTGTAGGTCATGAATACCAAGTTGAAACTTAATGAACTTGTTCATGTTGGCTGGGTGTTTCAACTGGATTGTCATCTATATTACAGGTATCATGTGATACAGTATTGAAAACTTTAGTGTAAAAAAAAGGGGGAAGTTGAATTTTTCTCATAGAGGTCTTCGGGAATAAGTCAAGGTTCAATCCCTTCGAAAGGATTGGTTTCTGGTGGAGAGGACTATGATTCCCGGTGGAAAGCATGGTTTGATCCACGGTGTTTGGAAATCTAGTGTTCAGATAGATTGAGCTAGATCAAGATGATGAGTTTCGTAACTTTTCTGTATTCATTTAGGTAGTGCCAAATTACAACTATGAAGTCTCCTCGTCTCTCTTTTTTGCAACAGATTCATAATTATAAAGCTTTGCCTAAGTATACAGTTTGCTGCTGGTAAAATTTTATTGTCCTCTGCTTCTAAACAGAGGAAACTGCATTGTTAGGTTTCCTGAAAGCTCACTAGTTCTACCAAAAGACAGTTGGATTACTGAGATGTGGTGCTAGATCCCTTAACCAAGTTTCTGAGTTTAACTCACGGCTTGAGCATGGAAAAAACAATGTTGGGAGGATAGCCCACTTAATGAGCCACTGCAAGTGCTGAACCGAATTAGTCGGAGCATGACTCCGAATACCGGTTGGTATATCACCAAAAAAAAGAAAGCTCACTAGTTCTGAGAATGACAATGTTTTGTAGTCCTTTCCCCTGCAATCTGCAACCCTAATGTACGAGCTTAGTTGCCTTTGAACTTATGATTATTGTCACCAGCATTTCCAATTCCTAATGTGAATACTTTGTCACGATGTTAGCCAATGCTTTCTTTGGTCTCCTTTCGCAGGTCACTATTTTCCTTTGTTTGCTAGGTGGGTCAATCAAGTTGGAGTCCTTTTACCTTGCTGAGCTTGCTGAGGGTCGCTTCCTTCCTCTGTCAGAAGAGTTATGGCAGTGTCCCCAAGGACCTCAAGCATGGAGATAGGTGAAAATTATAGATTTTAATGGTTTTCCAGCTGTCTTGATGAGAAAGTGTTACTGGAGTTTAAGCTATGACAGTGGATTGTGGGTGTCTTTTTTACTGATACTTTATGAATGGTTTGTACTGGATTTGTTTTGGCGTTTTCAGATTTGTTTAAATTTGTCTTTGAACCAACAATATCTGAAGGTTTTATTTATTTGGTGTGATTTAGTTGCATGTCCATGAAATGATGCAAAGTCTTCCCCCCCCCCCCCCTCCGTTTTGGGGTGAGGGAGAGATGTACACTACACTGATGCTCATCGAAAGGCTGTCTTCTCATTTGGTGGGTTGATGGATTTCTCGAGAAGGTTGCTCCTGTTGGGCACCCTTTTCATATTTCTATGATTCTCTTCATGCTTGAATCTGTTAGAATTGAGAATTTTCAAGAATACTTAAAAAAAAAAAAACATTTTGTCACTTTAGTTGGTAAACTATTAGACAAAAAGGAGTGAGAATCCTTATTTTGTGGTACTTGTGTTTGAAAAAATTGTATGTGTTAGTGGGGTAGGTTGTCCAGCCCATAGAAAGAACACATTGTAAAAATATGGTTAATGTGAATGAAGAAAAAATGAGTGAGAGCTGCTGCTTCCTCACGTTGTGTGTGTCACCTCTGTTTTCTTCTTCTTCTTCTTCTTCTTCTTCTTCCTTGACTTATAACTGATACTTTGACAGAATCTAACTACAATAGGGTGCTTGGAATATTGGGCATCCTTCTTATATTTCTTTGACATTTTAGGTTGCATCCAAATCCCAACTTGGATAGGAAGAGATGCTCATCTCTCCATATCAGCTAAGATTAGATCCTTGTGAACTTGATTTCATAGTGGTATATGACTTTTTCTGATGTTAACGATCGCAATGTTCTCGGTTTTCTAAAATTATTCAGTTTAGGTTTTCTCAGTTAATTTATTATGAACACTTTCTAACAGATGCATAGAGATTAGAAACCCAAATCATTTTTCTTCATCTATATTAGGAAACATATAGAGATTCCCTATATGCATTAGCTACTAGAAACCCAAGTCATAATTTACATCTACAATTAACACACGCAGCCCAATTGCAGTAGAGGCAAGTAAACCCCAACTCGAAATTTGCATTTACAATGGAACATTGTGGTTCATGATTCAGTTTCAGAATCTTATTTAGGATTTAGGGCCTAAGATTTTATCGTCTCTCTGAACCTTTCTCTCTCTTTCTTTTTCTCTCTCTTCAATCTGTCTTTGCTTGGGTGTGGATGATGAAGGAATGTGGGGTTGAAACATCCTGGACTTTGCTTGCATCTGTTGACTAGATTGAGTCTGGGATTGATAGCGGATGTTGAGGGGGCTTGTGCAATGGAGAATGGGAATGTTTTGCATGAAAAACTTTTTGTGAAGAAGTGTTTTTGTACGATTTGTATGGAAAGAGGTCTTCAGAACTCAATCATGGTGTTCCAAGGGGCTAGTTGAAGATCAATGAAGATATGATTTTGCTGATTTTAGAAGACCTGATCGGTAAAGAGCCCATTGTTGCCAATTAGGGTTCGAATATGACTGAAATGTTGCCACTTCTTACTATTTCTAAAGAAAGTATAGGTGAATTTTTTTCCGAATTGCCCACATGGTTCTCTTTAATTTCTAATCCTGATTTTGTCGATTTTTATCTCAAATACTCTTAAACACAATATGATCATCACAAACTCTTGCTTTCATCAGTTTAAAAAAAATGACTTTAACGATTTGTTTGGCAGCCTCGTGAAAGGAAGGTAAAGGAAAAGAAAGAAAAGGATGGGAAAGTGAAATAAAATTAAAAATCACTTTTGATAATAAAATATGTGATGATAAAATTAGGGAAATAAAAATAAAAAATCACCTTTGGTTAGACGAGGGAAAAGAAGTGAATATAATCAAAAAGTGCACAAATTTATTGTTTTATCTTTTCTACTTTTTATTAGACTTTTAAAATAGAAAATATAAAAATAAATTTAACATTTATAATTTTAAAAAGAAATCCATCTCCTTCAAAACTCATCAATTTGTTAGAATTCAAAAATTGAGTGTGAATGGTTTCACAGAAACCCTCCCTTTCCCTTCCCTCCCATTAATTGTTTTGTCAACCGTGAATAGATTTTTTAAAAATCCTCCATTTTCTATCAAAACCCTTCATTCAAACAGAACGTAAATCGTCATCAATTCCATTTTATAGATAAAAAGAAATATTGGAAAAACTCAACTCTTCATGCATTTATGAAACTAGAGGGAAGGGTTCTTGCAAAACATATATATGGACGATTTCATTTTTTTGTGGAACACTCGTACAAGTAATTACAAGAAATTACCAAGACTTGAATTTTGTTCCGTCACTAAGAGCCTAACCGTGGGTTTTCGATGATCCCTGCAAAAGAACCCATTGACATATACTTGTTGAACCCATGTACAAGTGACCACAAGAAATTAGCCATACTCGAATATTTGCTAGAAGAGTATCATCCTAATTGTGGGTTTGGCTAGAATCCCTCCAACGATGACTATAAGTTTTTACCATGCAGCCCCAAAGAAAAACTCGTAATGTCCATTTGTATTTTCATCCTGAAATTAATTCTTGGAGGGTGGTTTGTGAAAAGTACTATAAATTCTGTGATAACTTCATTGGTGTCCCAGGCAAGGAGTATAGTTGAATAGATCTTTCCATTGGCCCGGTTTTACCTGTGATCCTGAATGGGCGGAGTTTACTTTGATGTGGCTAAGAAAGAATTTTGGAAAATCTGTGCCGAAATGGTGTTATATAATAACCTGGTGTTATTGGATGATGTGTTTACATACGAAATAAACTCATCAGTTCTCATGCAGAGGTGCTCGTCATGAAAGTGTGGTGTTAAGGAACCGTCAACCAGTGTTCAGTGTCTACCATACCATTTCTCTGGATTCGACTTTATTGCACCACATTATGGATTCTGATGTTTTGGTGCTAGTAGATAATGGAGAATTATGTGTCTTTAGATTACTGAGGCAGCCATATGTCTTGAGTGTGTGGTTTTGCTGAATAAATGGAATGGGGTTGACAGATAAGAGCAAGTGATGGTGAAAGAATAGCCAAATTGATGAAAGCAAGAGGAGTGCAAATGATGAAATCTGTGTGGTTTTTCCAGCTTTTGACATTGCCGGTACTGGAAGAGCTTTTGGGGAATGTGTGACGATGAAGGAATGCTACATGCTACAGCAGGTGCGGTCGATTAATATCTGGGCACAGCCTCGTTGTACTTTGTCCTCTATCTCTGAATCAGAGAAAAAATCATAGATCGGTCTTAGTTTTTCTGTAGCCCTGTGCAGTGCAATCTGCTCGCCAGTAATGTGATCCAAAGGAGCTTTTATTTTCCATTTTCTATATCTTTAGACTTCATAATGATAATTTTTATTAGTGCGAGGCATATGCTAAAAGTTAAGGTGTGATTGGCCCATGATGCCACTTCTTTGTCTAATTTTAACTCTTCATAATAATAATTACTTTGTCTGAACTAATTCTTGTAGAATGATTTTGAATTTTCCCTACAATACCCTGCAGGGGAATTATGAAGTATGTTTACGTGATGACCATTATATGACCCCTTATGATTTTAAGGCAGAGATTGCTTCATTTAGTTTTGCAGTGGAAGCAGTGGTGAGCTTTGCATTATGGACTTTTCTCGTGCATTTTGGGAATTCACATTGGATTGATGGTGGACGGCAGAGTTTTGCATTCTGGACAATGGAAAAATTCTGTACAAAAGACTTAATAGTGAAGAAGTATTTATGCATGGTTAGCTGCTCAAAAATGGCGGGTTGCTTCTTCATGATAGGAAATACTTGATGAGATTGTATGTGGAGAGTTTAAATTAGCCCCAGATGTTTGAAAATTAAAGCTGAAGTGAATTGAGCTCTGCAGAGCCAATAATTTTTATTTTCTTCTAAAAGTATTCGTGCAGTGCCTTCCATAGTGAAAACCTAGGAGCTCAGGCTTGGAATCAACAACATTTTCTTCATTGAAAAATGCTTTTTTGTTTCAATAATTTTCGATTTTCCTCATGAAAAATATTCTAGGATTTTAATAGCTCTCTGGCCAAGGACAAGTGTTTGTAGAAAAAAAAGAAAACCATTGCTTTGATATTTTGTTTTAGTGGCTTTTTGGAATTTTCTAATTAATTTTGGAGTGTGCGGTGATTCGAGACCATTTAAAATTTTTTTTCCCCAAGGCATCATAGTAGATTTGAACTTGATGCATTAAATGTAGATGCAAGATTTTTTGTTGTCTGAATCACTTGTATTGATTCAATCATTAACTTCTTTATGTAATTGAGGTTACTCATTTTGAGAGAATTAATGATTGTGTAATATTATTTCTTATTGGGCAATGGTCAATGATCCCAATGAAGATCCAATTTTAGCCTGATTTGAAGAGACCTGATCATTTTGGGTATCAAGATAGGGTTTGTCTTTGTAGTGAAACCAAACCTTGTCTAAAAAGTGTCCCCTACTTATGGTGAAATTGATTTCAGGCAGCTCATCGTATTGCCCCTTGGTTCGTAAATGAGGGTTCGAACATGGCAGAAAGATTGGCACTTCCTACTCTTCCTGAAGAAATTATACTTGAAATTCTCTACAGATTACTGGTCAAATCTCTTCTTGGATTCAGGTCGGTTTCCAAATGATGGCTCTTTTTAATTTCTAATACCAATTTTATCCATTCTCATCTCAAACACTTTCAAATGCAACTTGACCGTCTTAGAATCGTGCTCTCAGAATTTGATGGAAATGACTTTAGATCATCATCAATGCCATTATCTATAGAAAAAGTAGCAATGGAAAAGCTTAATTTTCCATACATTTCTGAAGATATACACATGAAACTCATGGGTTCTTGAAATGGATTATTGTGCTTGATCAATAACAGTGATCCTGCGGACATTTATATATGGAACCCATGTACAAGTGATTGCAAGAAATTACCAAGACTTGAATCTTTGATCGAGGAGTATCATCCTAATTGTGGTTTTGGTTATGATCCCTCCAATGATGACTATAAGATTGCATTAAGCAACACTGAAGATGAAGATGAAGATGTAATCTCTGAAATGTCTATCTGTGTTTTCAGTCTAAAATCAAATTCTTGGAGGGTGTTTTCTGAAGGGGTACTATCATTTGTGTGATGACTACCTCTACCCAGGAGTATACTTAAATGGATCCCTCTATTGGCATGGTAATACCCATGATGGTAAAAGGTACGTTCACAAAATAGTTTACTTTGATCTGGTTAGGAGGAACTTGGGGAATTCCCTTTGCCTAATGGGGGGACTAGTCTACTTGGTGCTATTGGAGGATGTCTGTGTGTGGGTGGTGGGTCAATCATTTCCTTTGATGCGGTATTTTTCATGAAAGAGTATGGTGTCAAGGAGTCCTGGACTAAAATGTTCAAAGAGTATGCAAATGTTTTGCTGCTAGTTGATAATGAAGACTTGGGTGTTTGTAGTTTGAAGAAGTCAAGGTGGTCCATCCTTTGTGTTACTGATGTAGAAGTTCAAGCCACTATGTATGTTGAAAGTCTGGTTTCACCCAAGAAAAGGGACCAGGTGACAGCAGAGATCATGTAATGAGGGCAGGAAAGCAAGAGATATGCAAATGGTCTTCCCTATATCTCCATTTCGTATTGCTTATTGTCAGTAACTCAATGTCACCCATTTATTGTTTGTTTAGGTCTTGGATGAAAATTTAAATTGTCCACAATTGTTGACGTATTTCAGTGAAGAAAGATTAGAGCAAGAGCACTATGTCAGTCAATTCAGCTCCTTTTTAAACACTTGACTTGGCCCGGGGCTTGAATCATTGATCCTTCCTCTCCAATCTAGGTTTGCCAAGAAGCAGCCACCCTTGAAAGAGTGCGTAATAGTTCACTGATCGAGTGCTGTTGCACCGAAGATGAATGGGGCTAAGCAATCTGCCGAAACTGTGGGATGTACAAATGCATTGGTAGAGGAGTGTTTTGCCTTAGAGGGAAGACCCGCGTGAGCAGGTGTGGACGAAGTAGAAGCGAGAATATTGGCTTGAGTAACGCAAATATCGGGGAGAATCCAATGCCCCGAAAACCTAAAGGTTCCAGGCCCAAAGGCATAGTCTGGATAACAGGTGAATATTCTTGTACTACCCCTTGTTGGTCCTGAGGGACGAAGAAGGCTAAGTTAGCTGAAAGATAGTTATCGGTACAAGGACATAGGGTGACCCTGCTTTTTCAGCATAAGAAGGGTAGAGAAAATGCCTCGAGCCAATGTTCGAGTACCAGGCGCTACGGCACTGAAGTAACCCATGCCATACTCCTGGGAAAAGCTCAAACTGTCGTCAACAAAAGGATACCTGTACCCGAAACTACACAGGTGGGTAGGTAATTTATTTTGCTCCCTTCCACTATCAGGAGAGTTATGGGGGCATCCCAAGAACTTCAAGCATGGATATAGGTGAAAAGTATAGATTTAACGGCGTTTGGATTGTCATGTTAAGGAAGTGTTACTGTAGTCAAGCCATGGTAGTGGATTGTGGGTGATTTTGGATTCAATTTAGTTGTATGCACAAGAAATGGCCTCTGAACTCTAATATCTAAATCTCAATTTGCTAAATCTTATCTGATGGACAATTTGAGAAAAATCGTTTGTGAAAATTGCACATTACTCACTCGTGGTTAGCAATATTGGCAAGTTGCCCGAAACCACAGGTGCTTCCTTATTACTTTTTCCTCTTCTGGGTGTTTGTTGTCTTTATCCTCTTCTTCTCAAACTATCTACATCTTCAACTTCCATCCAGAATCGACCTGAAAACTCAGACGTAGAATGTCTTGTCATTTGAGTCATTAAAGTTTTTGTTAGTAGTTTCGATACAATGATAGAGAAGAGGTTGATTACCAACCGGGAAGATAACAAGAGGAAGTGAAGTGTTGAAATCAGTCAAATGGGTGATGTCGAAAGTTGGCAACTTATCTTGGACAGAATGTTGGAAGAGATTCGATGCTCAAAAAACAACAAATTTAAGGACAGAACAGAATAGAATTCATGACAAAGACAACAAGTTCAGAGAGAGAGAGAGAGAGGTACCTTGAAGGAAAGGGAATGAAGATGGAAAGTCTAATTGATGACATTTTTTATCTCAAACTCAACGCAAACACAGAATGAATCTTTGCTGTGGCTGTTGCTCCAGCGGAGGAAATTGAGAAATCTGCACCGTTTAGAACGTGATTTGGTCGAATTGCTCTTCTTGTATCTTGGGGGAGATGATTGAATGACGAGGATGTTCTGTTCTTCAGAATCAGCTGAGAGCGTGAACTAGAATTCTCCATCTTCACCATCTTGTTCCTTTTTTTGATTCTCTTCTATTTTGAATTCTCAGGTTTAGTACACTATGTGCTTTGATTCTGCTCTTGAAAGACTTTTTTGGAGACGAAGAAAGAGAGGAGGAGGAATAGGTCGAGAAGGGAAAAGCGGAAGAAAGAATAAGAAAACAGTGACATAAAAAACAGATTTCGACCTCACTGGGTCATGCAGGCCGAAACTCCATTGGTCCAAACTGGACCAATTGCCGCCTTTATACTTATGCAGAATTACAATTTTTTATTCCTATTGGATCCAAGGATTTCTTCCATCCCTATGGATATCAATACCCATGGAGATAGCCGTTGGATTTTAATCGTATGGTTACTGATAATTTTACTATGTCATGGATAAAAAAAATGATGATTATTAGATCAAGATGCAATGATTCTAAACCCATCAGCACCACTACCCATGGGAATATTAGATTACCCCTTGGATCTATTATGCTAGCAATCTTAGGATTTTTTTTCCCCTTTTTTGAGATTTGTAGAATGATCCCCTTCACTCTTCTATTCTTTCGTTTGCTGCCAACAACAAACCTGAGTCCAGAACCTCCAACCATATTGAAATCGAGGCAAGACAGTTACTAGTCCCAGAAGAACCCATCTTTGAAATCCTTGTTGGACTTCTAGAGAAATATCTAATGCGATTCAGGTGCGTTTCCAAGTCTTGGAAATCTCTTATTTCTGATCCCCAGTTCATCCAAATCATCTCCTGTTAACAAAATCGTATCCCCATTTTGAAAGACATCAAATTATCATGGATTGTGCAGCAGGCAAGTTCCACTCCTGTACTATTCACGATCTTTTAAACGAACCATTTGAGTTCACATTGTCCCCTGATTACAAAGTTGTGATCCATCTTCCATATTTATATTCCATTCAATTATGAGAGCAAAGTTAAATCTTTTGGCATGACAACTTGTTGCTGGAGAATAATCAAGGATTTTCCTTAGGGTGTTGTTCCTCACAAGGATTCAGGAAAATTTGTGAATGGAACTCTCAGTTTTTCTCGCAAGAAAGATGTGCTTTCAAAGTCACCTTGTGTCATTGCTTCTTTGGATTTGGCAACACAGACATATCATGATGTATCCAAGCCAGTCTATATCGAAAATGTTATTGCTCTGTGTTTGGAGGCTTTAGAAAGTTGTCTTTGCATACTTTGGTTGTTTTAGAGGTGTTGGCGCTGATGTTGGGATCATGAAGGAATATGGGGTAAGAAAGTCTTGAATAAAGTGGTGACTGTTCCATTTTTGGGGGAAAAGATGACTCTTTCTTGCACGAAGCCAATGTGCTTCACAAGAAAGGGAGATATTTTGTTGAAACAAGGATATGACCTTGTTGGGTACAGTTCTATAGATGTATGGAAGGGTCTAAAATTGTATAGTGCTTATGTTTGTCTCGAAGCCAATGTCTATCTGGAGACTTTAATTTTACCCTGATATTGATGATGGGTGTGTGTGTGCCGTCATTTTCTTTGGTAAATGATTCTTATTCATGTTCCAATTTAGCAACTTTCCATGAGGATTTTATAAAGGATAAATGGCAAAGAATTTAACTTTAATGTTTCACAGTTGGACCAGCTTGTTTCGTAAGAGACTTGCAATCCGATGTCCTCCCAACTTGGTTAATGCCCCATTCCATTTTACCAAAGGCCCTGGGAATCAGAGTGATGTGATTTCTGGTTCACACTAGACCTGACCGCCGGCCTAAATTGGCTCTGAACTGGGTTTAGCCCACCGGTTTAGGTTCAAAACCTTGACCCTTAAACCGTTTGTACAGTTTAGGTTAATGCTCAATGAACCGGCATTTTGGAGCATATTTTCAAAATGGTTCCGATCTAGAGCAATTCAGGGCCGGTTCCAAGTAGAATCATATTCTATTTTTATTCTTTTACCAAAAAAAGAAATTGCATTGACTTTGCTAAAATGCCCTCGAAACTAATCGGCTAGTTTCAAGAATATTTCCCTCATTTTGCTTCAAGCATGTTGTCTCTTTCCCCTTTTTTTCTCTCTCTCTCTTGAATCTACAGGGGTGCATAGGAACCCACGGTTCTGACTCATATACAATTCTATGTTTTGGGCGGTTGAACCAGCTGTTTTTGGTGATTACGGTTACTGTTTATGATCAGTTCAGTTAGGGGTGAAAGTGAACTATATAGTTACCCTTAGTACGGTTCAGGGTTGCGCCCAGCCCATTGACCACAAGCCAGGCTAGTTCACATGTTTGACCATGCCGATTCATGGTGGTCAGGTCTATTTCACACCCTCCTTGGGAAGCACTTAAACCAGAAGGGTTAGAACCAAAATGACCAAATCTTAAAGAGTATATATTGAAAAGTTTGGACCAGATAAATTGCCATATGATCTTCAGGAATACTACAAGTTTAGCAACACAAAAAGGGAAAAATAGAGGAGCCCATGATCATGTACAGAAATAACCTCCAGCTAGGATTACTCTGAAGCTTGAAAGTGAATTGTTGAAGACCAAGTCTTTTGTTTCATATGCTGGCTAATATTTTGGGCACAAAATCTCGTGAATGTGTAACTAAATGATGACTAAGCCCGAGTCTCTTGATCAGTTTGCATAAATTTCTCATATTTTCACCACAAGCAGCCCCAAGAAAGAAAAAAAGAAATGATCCCAAGAAATGGAAGTGCGTGAAGAGCCTATGAGTACCACACTTCCAGAAGAACTCATCATCGAAATCCTCTCCAGACTTCCAGCCAAGTCTGTCTTGCGTTTCAGGTGTGTTTGCAAATCATGGAAGTCCCTATTTTCCGAACCCGAATTCGTGCAAAAGCACCTTCATATGTCAAACTCCAATAACCATTTCAAAAATCACAAAGTCATTTTGAATTGTGCAGACTATCAGTTCCTTCTCAAATCATGCTCTCTTTATAATGTCTTGAACGAACCATCCGAGTGGGCATTTCCTCTTGAATACAGCTTGAAGGGCACTGATTACTCTATTGTTGTTGTTGGTTCCTGCAATGGGTTGGTGTGCATAGTCTTTGAACAAATTATGGCTTACATATGGAACCCTTCAATAAGAGAGTCAAAACGTTTGCCGGATCTGGGACTTGAACCTGAGTTTCGTTCAATTTCAACATATGGGTTTGGTTTTGATCATTCCCATGATGATTATAAGGTGGTTAGTGTTTTTAGTACTATGGAAGGATTTAAACGCAAAACCGAGGTCACTGTCTATAGCTTGAGGTCAAATTCCTGGAAGAGAATTGAGGATTTTCCACGCGGCTTTCCAACAAATGAAACCGGAAAATTTCTGAATGGACACCTTCATTTTCTAGCTTTCGATAATGTTGATCTTGCATCGCCTTTGCAAATAGTTTCTCTTGATCTGGCAAGTGAGGCGTATAATGTGGTACCACTACCCGTTTATGATAGAGACTTAGAATTGAGCTTGGGGGTTTTAGAAGAGCACCTTTGTGCAATTTGCAATTATCATAGTAGTCATGCTGATATTTGGTTGATGAAAGAGTACAACAGGAGTGAGTCGTGGATCAAACTGGTGACTGTCGAATTTTCAGATGAAAATTTGTTTCTGTATGCGAAGCCGTTGTGCTTAACCAAGCCTGATCAAATACTTTTTGATCATGGTGGAGCATTTTCTTTGTATGATCTAAAGAAAAACCTATTCAGGTACCTCAGAGTTTATGGATCTCACGGCTGTCTTGAGTCTGGTCTCTATGTTGAGAGCTTAGTATCCGTATTGGGCTATGCCGATGATGGGGTCCAAAGGCATTGAGGCAACAATAATTAATGTTATGCAATCCTTTTCTTTCTTTCTTTGATTCGTTTCATAGATTTCCAATTTCAAAAGCAAGGCTACCCTGGAATAAGAAATTAGGTCCTCTTGCTTTCTTTCATTTAGTTGATTCCCGATTGCTGTTAAATAGTCTTGAGATCAGAAGGGTCTTACCTTATCCTATCTCTCAAGTTGAACTATTTCGAACCAAATCGTTTAATTAGGGAATCAAGTGTCCTAAATTAAGCCAAGAACCTGGCGTTGCCATCAATACTATGCCCTCCTTCGTTCCTTAATCAGATCAGGAGTTCGATTCTCACCGGGTACGGAAAAAACATTGTTGGGAGAGAACTCCTCATTTGAGGCTTGACAGACTTCTCGGTCCGGATTAGTCGAGACGGAGCTCCGGATACCGGATGGTCAAGTTACCAAAAAAAAAATCAATACTATGCCCCACAAATGTTGGTTCACACTTTAGGAGACAAATCATTAAGCTCAATACAAGGGTTGAAATGGCTGCAGCCTGTTGTTGCCAGCACATTTTCTAGGTTTGCAACAGTAACACAAGATGTCATACCAGCTCCAACACTACTTTCAAACCAAAGAAAAGCAATTCGAGCAAGTAAAATAACCCATTATCACAATCCCAAGATTTTTGAGATTTTTTGTTCTTTGGTCAGAGACAAGTTTTCATCATTTTCTTTGGTCGAGCCATTACCCATGGAGAAATGCGAAGTTGTGCCATTACCCATGGAGATATGACAGGAATGTTCATATTGTTGTTGGGGCTTTAGAAGAATGTTAGGACGTGTTCCCTAAGCTTTCAAATGTTTGTAGATTGACCTTTTTGGGGAACAAATAACTTTGAAATTGTCTTATTAAAATTTTTTCACCATAATCAGCCCCTTAGTTTTTGTTTTTGACTTCTTTTTTTTTTTTTCAAGGGAGATCCACTATAAATTTTAAAAGGGAAATATCATTTGTTGTCAACAATGTTATCCATATTAGTACCCAAAAAGAACAATGTAATGTTATTTATATTGCTGACTTTATTTAGTGAGATAAAAATATTATTCTTATTGTCGTATAAAAAAAATAATCATATAGGTATACATGTAATATGAAATAGAGTACAATGACATAAAATGACCTATATAGCTGACCCTGGCGGGGAAATAAAGGATTGGTTGTTGTTGTATGGGGTAAAAATTTTACAAAATAAAATTAAACGGAGGGCAGTAACCTGTCCAACAAAGCTTAACCTATCTCCGTGGCGAACTGCAGGTGGTTCGGCGGGGGCCCAGGTAAATTGGCTGCTGGTTCGCTTGGCATCATCTGACCAGCACTTGTTAAACTATCACAACCGTTGCGGTGAGTGGCATGATGAGAAAGTCAATGGAGAATATGACGGCAAGTAAATCTGCAATTGTTGGCTAGGTGGAGGAATAACTCAAGCCCGCCAGCTAATGAGACATGTCTCCTAGCAAATGTCACACCATGATCAAGATTGGAAGAGGCCACTGAAAAATAAGGATTACGTCACAGAACTAGGAAGGACAAAGCTTAATTACCCATTTGGGTCAAGCAGAATGGATGACCGCTCCCCAGGAGTAGCTCTAGCTGCTGTTAAGGGAACAAAATTTAGCAACTGCAATTCAATCACACTTTCCTTTAGGAGCAAAACTCAAGGGCTGATGGCGATTGTTGTTTACAAATTAGTAGGGGGATAAAGAAATTGCGGCCGCTGTCTGTCATTCCAAATTGTTAGAAGCTACAAGAACATTGACTAGGGCGTCTACATCAAGAAACGAATTACACAGAGAGAGATGCAAATTTAATAGCAAGGAAAAACAATGACAAAAGGGATAAGGAAAGAAGAGGAAATAAGATGCCTTATTTATATTTGACAGCAATTTTTCAAGCCTGCAAAAAACCCAAAAAAAAAAGAAAAGAAAAAGAAAAACACCATAAAGAAGCACATAAGTTTCGAAACCACAAGTAATGAAGAGGATCTTTTCTTATTTCCCACATTATTCTCTCTTCATAATATATTTGTGGCAAAACAGAGAATTAGCTTCCACCATCTACCTAGATGAATTACTAAAATGCATCAAAGACTAAAACACAATAGTAATGAGGTAGACATAGCAGTTAGTCACCATGAATAATGCATACCAAATAGTTTCAGAGAAAGTGGACAACCCTATATTAAAACATAACTTTTCCAAGTCAAAACCAGAATTTGTGGTAAATATTTTTCAAATAACCAAAAATGTACATAATACCACACCGACTTTAGGCAGATGGTGTATGGGGCTTTTCGTCTTGACCATTGCAATGGACGAGCCTTAATACATAACTATTTAATAACATATAAATGCACGACAAGACACCACATCAAAGATCAAATGTATCAAATAAATTTTATATATTATAAGAGGTGGTAAGTACAGCATGCAGAAAGGCACAAACCAATCAAAAATGCTTAAAAAAATGTTCATGCTTACCTGTAAACTGCCTCAGTGGTCAGCAAATGAGATTCAATTGCTTGCTCAAACCAGGACGGCAAAATGTCATACATAGGCTTTAGGATTCTGGCACAATAATACCATATCAAATTCTCCCCCCCCCCCCAAACAAAAAAAAAAAGAGTGAATGTTAGCCATCGAAATAGAAGCATAATTTGAGATGCTAGCATACATAAGTTCTCAAACAAGCATAAAAGGATTAGGATAAACTTTCGCATTTGAGACTCAGACAAGCATCAGCACATGCATAAATTCTCACAAATGTGTGCATATTGCAGTAACCGTGGATATGTGTAGTTCTGCTGGAGGGGCAGGGGAGGGGGTTTGTTGGGAAAAAAATAGTGATAAATGTAATCACAAAATGATAAATAAAGTTAAGAGAAAGTTACAAAATCCATAATTGCTATAATAAAAATAATAAAAAAAAAAAGGTGAAGCATACAACCGATCCAACCATCAGGGTAAGTAGCTCTCAATTCCCCCCCCCCCCCCCACCCCCAAAAAAAAAAAGAAACATAGGCTTAAGTTGTCCCATCGACGTGGAATGTGGAGTTGAGCAAACCTTTGCCCAAGGTTTACACTCCCATACATAAGTTTAGTAAGACCATCCTCTCTCCTCAAACTACACAATTCAAAAAAAATAAAAAATAAATAAATAAGAGAAAATTAGAAAGTTAAATGCTTATGAAAGATCGTGATTTGAACAATTTCACAAAGAAAAGGAAAGCAACAAGCCTCTTTATAACCACTGCCAATTTATTGTCAATAAAGAGTTGGATACAGTTATGATATAAAAAACAATTAGTTGTTATAATAAAAGATATGAATCTATCATGAACAATGTATAAGGTTTGGGTTAGCAATTACTAAATTACTTCTCTAAATAAAGATTTAGGTGCAAGTTGTAGAAATCATACAGAACTCTTATTTATGACTTGCCATGTGGGATATAAAGTGAATTTCAATATATTGAGCAATGGCGAGTTTAAGCTGTGTACTGGGGTTTTTCAACCTTGGCTTGTCATTACACATATACAGCTCAAACTCAAACTTGCTTATCTTATGAGTCGAGCACAAAGTGGGTTTTTTGAATTGAGCACAATTGTGGCTTGCTTAATTTATAATTAAATTGAGTGTAAAGCAAGTAGCCTGATGCTCAAATTCAAATCATTCAGATGTGCATAAAGTCTCACACTCATGTCATGAGCCAAGCTCAAATGAACTCGTAACAAGTCTGAACTGAAAATATACATGGCCAAGTTGTGTATGAAATAACATATATCGCGTTTAGTAACCATGGTATGACTTTTAGCTAAACCTTTGGTTATGTAATGGCATATTGTACAAATTGAATAACATTCTTTTTTGGTAAAAATGGTATTTGTCAAGATAAAATAGCTAATGATGCTTTTATGACCTTATATGAGTTGTAGAGATTATATAAGATTATGAAAAATCTGCATTTTAAATTTATCAAATATATTTGGTTACCTCACAAAGACATTTACCGAGACAGTTTCACTGTTTTTTTTATGAAGGGATTGAATTAATCTTTTATGGAAAACATAAAATTCTAATCAAGAATTATAGTACTTAAAAAATATCATCAACTTCTGCTTTTTATTTTTATTTTTTTTGGCGTTGGGAGGGGGGTCATGGTCCCTTCCAAACCATGGTGGGATAAAGCACACAAAGCATATTTTCCAAACCTAGTTTCGCTAAGGAAGATTAGCAATAAGGTCGTTGCAGATTATTTAATCAAAACGGCACAAACATATGTTAGGCCTTGTTGTTTAATATTGTTGCTTGGTTTCCCTTTCATCGCCCGTAGCCCAGTGGTGTAGGTTTCCTCTTCACATACTCCGAAGTTCTACAACAAATTTTGGAGATTTTCAAATAAACTCTAACACAAGGATTTCATCAGGCTGAGCATGGATCAGGACTGCTACATCTTCTGCTTATCAAAATTTTCATCAAATTTATCACTCACACCATCCCCCTTAAAATCTATCATGCACCCTATCCCCATATAGTAGATCTATGCGTGGGGCAATAACTCATTACTTCAAGTTCAACAAATTAAAAATTAACACCAAAGCAAATTTGGTTAAAACCTCCAACTGCTAAAAGTGATCTACCTATTCATCAACTCCATGAGACGCAATCACTAAGCAATGCACCCCATTGAAGCCACTAGCTTTTATAGGTAAGTCCATGCTCATGAAAAAAAAATGATCAATATTGGAAACAACTTGAAGATGAGTGAAGTAGCTAATACCAGTGGTGAAGCCAAAATTTTACAAAAGGACAAAATACTTGTATTAGGGGCTATAATTTCAGGGGTAATGGTTACAATTTTTAGGTAGCAAAATGACATTTGGGGTTAGGAATTATAAAATTATATCTACAATATTTTATCATAGGAGCAAAATATAATATTATCAACTTAAGAGCCAAAGAAAGGAAATGGGTACCATATACTGTATGGAAAGCAAACAAAGCTACCTTCCTTTCGCTAAGCTCATTAAAGGTTCCAAGAAATTTCAATTCATCCATAAACAACTAAATCTCACTCTTACAAATCCATCACACGTTTGACATCCTTCACAATACAATCCAGTGCATATGGATACAACAGTTCTTTTTAAAGGAAATGGGAAGGAAATATCATATAAAAACATCATATGCAAAAGAATATGAAAGGAAAGAGGTGAAGCTGAGTGCTGCAGTGGCCTGTGTTGAACAATTCCACTTGATGAAATGTTAGGATTGAGGTCAGGTGACAGACTTGGAGATAGTTAAACAAAAGGTGTTGACTCAAATCGATATCAAGATTCTAAAATGAAGAAATTAGTAATAGCATGTCAAGCTCTTTTTCCCTTAAAATTCTCATTCATTTGAAATTTCTGTTGAAAAAGAAAATCTTGAATAATTTGCAACTGTGTCAAGATCAGCTAGTTATTAGCTGCATTGAGTTGTACATAGACATGCCTCTTTGAAATCCAAAAGGAAATTGCTATTCCTCCTAGCCAAAAGCGGCCCTAATTTTCTTAGGGTTTGCTGTGCCCAATTCCTATTGGACAACACTTTTCAATGAAAAGGCCACAACAATCATTGAAAAAAAGTCACGTCATCCTTGAGAATATCAGGGCCACTATAGCCATAACAAATAGCATATCCAGTTTCAAAATAGGTAGGGTGGTGTTGTACTCTCAAGTGCTTTGGTTAGCATAGACATCTCTTAACCAACCTCAACTAGCTACTAGATCTATCTTAAGCCAAGAGAATTTGCATTTTTGCTCAAGGAGATTCAAATTAGGGTGTGCAACAAGAAAAATGAGCATTAGACTTCATCATCATTTCCCATAATTTTCGGTTACCCCTACAAAAAATGGGTAATTAGCAACAACCATATCACTTGCGAATATAGCTGAAATTAGTTGCCGAAAAAAATTAGAAATGGAATCAGCAATGGGAAAAGGTGATTGCAAATTTATGGTTGCTGATTTGTTAGATCCAGATTTTGCTAAAATTTAACAATAAAATGTGCGGCTGTTTGGAATCAACAACAGAAAATCTGTCGTTCATGCCAAGCAACACATGCTTGTATTCCTTCAATTAGCATCAGATTTTCCATTGCAGATTAATTGCAATTTTTTGAATTCTTTTTTTAATATTTCTTATCAGATTATTACTTTTTTTGGTGTATTTGTTCTGTTTATCTGTTTTCCTGATTTATTCATGGTTTTTTTAATTATTCTTTGGATATTTTAAAAACAAAAAACACATATATGTATATAGCATACAATAATATATATAAATAGGTGTTAATAATAATGAATCCAATTAAAATAGATTTATAATACAATTTAAAATTCAGAAAAACAATCAACACCACTTATCCTGACCAATGAAGGTCCAGCTAGCATTGATTCTGCAACATAAGGCTCCCCATGTACAGTAAAATTTTCATAATTACGAAAAGAGGGGGGGAAAACCTTTTTTTCAATAGGTGGTCACAAATATCATCTTTCTTTAAGAACTTTTGATTTGTGCACCTCATAGAAGGACACATAGTTTTCCCTGATACATTTGCATTGAAAATGCAATAATTTTCTTCAAGGATTGTGAATTTTATTCATATTGGATTTATTATTGTTGATACTTATTTTTGTATATAAATGTATACTTTCAATATCCAAAAGATAATTTTAAAAAAAAAAAATTCTTGAAGGATTGAAAATTTTATTTTCATTGGATTTATTATTGTTGATACTTATTTTTGTATATAAATGTAACTTAAGAATATCCAAAAAATAATTTAAAAAATGAACAAGTCAGGAAACAGGAAAACAAAGAAACAAATACAAAAAATTAAAAAATAATAAAAAATTATCTAATACAAAATATTAAAAACAAGAATTCGATGCAACTAATTAGCAATGAAAATCAGTCGCTGATAGAAGGAATGCGAACTGTGTTGCTTGGCATCAACAATGGATTCCATTGCTAATACCAAGCAAGTGCACATTCCATTGCTAATATCAGCAATGCCACAATTGATTGCTGATTTTTAGCAACTAAAAACCCATTGCTAACAAATCAGCAACAACAAATCTGCAACCACTTCCGTTGCTAATTTTTTACAACGGATTTCAGTCATATATGCAACCTATATCATTGTAAATTACCCTACTTTAATAGTGCACCCGTCCTCAAAGGGTCAAACAAGATAGGACTATGAAAAAGAAGATAAAATGTCATTCTTAGGTTTAGTCCCAGCTTATAACATTAAGCTTGCCCCACTTCCATATTCATCAATACTTCTCCAAACAAAAATGATATCCTAATGCTCAAGGTTGCCACAGATACTAATAACCAGACTCACACTCACTCTGTCTCTCTCAAACATGTTCACATTTAAGTGCAAACATTAAGAATAGCCTTTCGTGGCTGGATGGATGCTGCACAAAAAATCTGGCATCTAGAACAGATTTTCTAACACACAATTTTATCATGTAAACACAGACTAAAAACATGGATGCCATGCATAATTGGAAAAGAAATTTACACATCAATGTCAGCTCAATTAACATTAAAATAACTCTTCGGTTGGTCTATCAAAAATCATATAGTATACTAGATGTACTAAGGATGAATCATGATGACAATATTAATTACAAAAACCAGAACCAGCAGGGACGATAATAAATAGAAAATGAAGGCCAAATCATTACCATGCCAGGAACTGCATGTGGAACCTCAACAAAGATCTCATCCCTCAAGCCATGAACCTGAGGTAAGCGCCAATTTCCATGCTCAATTCGCCAGCAAATAGGGCATTGCATGACGCCCCCTCTTGCATTGAACATTGAGGTAATGCACTCTGGAAAAGAATATAAACAGAGGAATTAACAAACAATCAATCAACATATAATGGTTAATCTTGGACCACAAATACAATGCAATAAAAAAATCAAATCAACAAGCGTCAATGTAAAAAAGAAATTGTTCAAAAGAAAACTTTTAAATTTGTCAATTGATGAATTGATCAAATAAAGTTGATCAACCGCATTGATGTGGCGAGGAGGATTTATTCATCTGTTAAAGCTATTGATCAATTTTTCTCAGTAAATCATCTTGGCTGGTTAATTTACAATTGACCATTTGTTCGAAAGTTACTAATCCTCCTCTCTTTGATCAATCAGAATGGACAGAGTTTATGGTTGTGCAAACACAGTCTAATCTTTGAATTAGATCATAAAAATGTCAAAACATGCACCAAAAACCAAAATTCACAGATCATCAATACAAAGTGCCCAGGTTCATTCTCTCTCTCTCTCTCTCTCTCTCTAATCAAATAAAGTGAAGAATGAAGTGAATACTGACGCAGGTGGAACCGATGGCCGCAGATAAGTAGGGCAACACCACGACCTCCATTGATAACGACATCCCGCCAACAGAAGGCGCAGACAACCGCAGAACCATTGCTTTCAGACATCACTGAGCCGATTTAACTGAACTCCGAATCCCTAGATTGATTCCAAGATGATGAGAGAGAAGATTGAAGGAGTGAGAAATATTGGACGGAGACGTCCACGAGTTTTTATATGAGAGGAGAGATAGAGAGAGAGAGAGAGAGAGAGAGAGAGAGAGCCATCGGAGTTGGTGGTGATGTTCTGGCCGCAATAAATCCGAAGGGTTTTAGTATATCGACCACCTTTTGTATTTACTTAATTCAAACGACGTCGTATTCATAATTTCAATGACATGTCACTCAGCCGCAACACCGAGTTAAATGAATAAAAAGGAAGATATATTTTTTGTTTCTTATATAATCATAAAAATTATAAAAATATATATATAAAAAAATTTAAATACAGTATTTAAAAAATTATTTAAATAAAATTTATTTATCATTCAAATATTCTTAAATATATATATATATATATATATATATATATATACTTACAAAATAGTAATTACAACATATTTAAAGAGAATATGGACTATTGTTCCCAATACCATGCATCTCTGGTGTAACGATTCAAAAGAAAAGATTGGAGGGGGAGAAAATAATTCTTTATTTTATATTTGAGATTTTTCTTTTTTTTTCTTTTTTCTTTTAAAGGAGGAGAAGAAAAGAATGGGTTGAGAAGGGTTTATGATATAACAAAAAATTAAAAAATATTTCAGATTTACCTTTTGTTTTTTCTTTTTCAGCAATTATCCGATCAAATCAGATTAATCTCGATTTATTTTAATAAATATTTAGTAATCATATTAAATTTAATTAAATTTATTTTGAGTCAGGATGAATTCCTTAAAGAAATAATTTTCTTTCAATACCTACTTTTGTCATACACAAAACTTAAATTTGAGATTTTATTTAAAAAATATCAATATCTAACATTGAATCAAGTAGTTGACCTCTTTATATTCCTTTTTGAATATTCAAATTGCTCACGTCCTCTCAAAAACTCGGACACAAATACTTAGATATTGTTATTTATTTAAAATCTCTATTTATATATACTACAATTTGTATTCATGATATTTAATTTTTACATTTAAATTAATTAATATGGTTAAATTTAATTTTTTTTAAATATTGTTCACCATGATCCTTATTTTTTATTGTCTTTATCCTTATGCTAGAACTAGAATAGTATTTACAAAAAGAGAAAAAAAAATAATTATTATGAAAAAAAAGCCTTACACGAGTGATAATTTCCTTTTTCTTTTTCTTTTTTCTTAGCGATTAATAAGAAAAGCCAAAAACAAAGAAAAATAAGAAACACCTGCGTCGTATGAATCAGGATGGTTCATTTTCAATTTCATCGTCCGAATCCGAAGAATCGATGAGACGACAATGACGATGAAGAAGAAGAAGAAACAACCACAACAACGATAAGAATCGGTAGATCATGGCTCGAGCTCACTCTTCGTTAAAATCCATCCTCCGACAAAACCCTAATTTCCTTACCCAATTCCGAAGCCTCAGTACCACCAAAGATGGCATCGACAACCCGACAAATCATCAATGGCAAATAGCAGAGGTTGCAAGAGAGGTTTCCAGAATCACCCGAACAAAACCTAGGTGGGAGCAATCTCTTCTCTCTGATTTCCCTAATTTCGATTTCTCAAGCCCTGATTTCTTCAATGAATATCTCCATACTGACACCAACGCTTTTCTGTCCTTGAGATTGTTTCAATGGCTGTTAAATCAACATGGGTTTGTGCCCAATTCATCGTCTTGTAATTTACTGTTTGATGCTCTTGTCGAAGCTAAAGCTTCCAATGCTGCTAAGTGGGTTCTTGCTAATGTCAATTTTGAGCCTCATAGTGATTCACTTGAGTCTTTCGTGCAATGCTTGTGCGAAAATGGGTCAATTGATGATGCTATTGATGTTCTTCAGAAAATGTTGGGCAGTAATGTGTGTCCTTCGCTTGCAACATGGAATTCGGTTTTGTCCGGGTTGTTAAAGGTTGGGAGAATTGATGTTTTGTTCGAGTTGTATGGAGAGATGATGGAGTTTGGTGTTGTGGCTGATGAAGAAACTGTTGAGTATCTTATTCGCGGTTTTTGTAGCAGTGGAAATCCAGAGAAAGGTTATGAGATTCTTCGACAGGTTATTGATAATGGGCTTGTTCCAAGGAATATAGCTTTTAATAAGTTGATATCAGCTTATTGTGGTAATGGGTATTTCTTTAAAGTGCCTGATTTCTTGCATATGATGATTGCGAAGAACTTGTGTCCGGATGAATATACTTATCAGGAAGTGATACATGGGCTTTGCAAGAATAGGAAGAATCGGGAGGCTTTGAGGGTCTTTAATAATCTTAAAGATAGAGGGTATGCTCCGGATATTGTTATGTATTCGACTATGATAGATGGGCTTTGCAGGATGAAATGGTTTGGGGAAGCAAGGAAACTGTGGTTTGAGATGATTCAGAAGGGGTTTAGACCGAACGAGTACACTTATAATGCCATTATTCATGGGTATTGTACAATTGGCGATCTAAAAGAGGCTAAAAGGCTGTACGAAGTGATGTGTGACAGAGGTTATGGACAGAACACAGTGAGTTGCAACATTATGATTGCAGGATTTTGTCGGCATGGAATCATCGAAGAAGCCTTTCACATGTTTAACGAAATGCCTAAAAAGGGTATTGCCCATGATGCTATCACATACAATACTCTCGTTCAAGGTTTGTGTGCTAGAGAAAAGTTGACTGAGAGTACAAACCTTTTAAGCAAACTAGTAGAATTTGGCTTGCAGCCAACAGCTTCCTCTTATATTTCACTCATCAAGAAGCTTTGTCAAGTTGGACAGTTGGACAAGGCAAAGCTTTTATGGACTGAAATGCGTACTAAGGGCAGGGAACCACCAGATTGGACTCGCGATCTTATCATCACAGGATTGTGTCAACATGGATATGTTGAAGAGGGAATGAAATGGTTGGATGGCATGCTGAAGTGTTTGCTCAGACCACAAAAGAGGACTTTAGAAATACTTATTCAGTGTCTATCACAAGCAAATAAGTTTGATGATGCTTTTCTTCTCTTTGTTTTGATGTCTAAGATGGGTTATGTGCCCCGTACACATCTCTGCCATTACCTGGCGCATAAATTTGGAAGGCATAAAGCCTCCCAGATAGAAATTCAGAGTTGAGAAGTTAGAACCTTTAGAGATTTTAGACATGTTGTCTGTGACTTATATTCGCTGATTTTTGCAGCAATCATGAATGATGTTCTGAGTAAATAATTTGATTGTTGCCACTCTGAGGAGTAGATACATTTCTTTGAATAAAGTTCCGTAGGAAGGTTTGGTGAAGTTTTATTAAACAATTCATTTGCTATATTCCATGCAGCACTGGAAAGTAAGAGTTCAGCGATGCTGCTCTCACCTTTGTTCTTGTAGGTTATGTAATGATGGGTGTTATAAAGAACAGGGAAAATGGTTAGAGCTAACTAAATACATATTGCAGGGATGCTAATGTGGAAGAATGATAGTGATTGAGTGGCTCTGCCAACAACAATAATTGCCTCATATATCAGTACCCATCTGATTTGTTTGCAATATTGCATTTATGAGAGGTTGCCACCCCTCTTTTGTTTTTCCATTCGCTCCTTGTCAATGATGAGAGTTTATGAACTTGGTCTTTGTTTTCATAACTTGAATATCCAAATGTCAGTAGCCCATTTAACGCAAAGCCTAGGGAAGGTAACTTTTCGTATGGAGAAAATTATCTTGAATTGAACTGCAGGTTTGTTGCCTGAGAATAAAACTAAGGACTGAGATGATGGTAGTCAAATACAACCAACAACTCCATTGAAATTTTGCCGGTTCAAAGCAGCACTCCATGAGGAGTGGCTCTGTCCAAACTGATCATAATAATATATATTTCTGCGTAATTCCCTTTGGCAATGACATTGTAACAATGTTTTACCTGATATACATTCATCTAGAAATTGCAGGTAAGATTGTCTTTATCCATATTGTCAAGTTGTATTCCTTCATTCATTAGATTATGGATTATTCTTGCCTATATTTCTCTCTCGAGGTTCTGCCTCCCCGGGTTGGAGGTGATATCTGTCTGAAATTATCTTTGGTTGTTGCATTTATTATTATTTTTTTCTTTTGTGATTGAGCCAGGTTGCTTTTTTTAATTTACACTTCTAGAAATGCTATTCCGCTCTGGCAGATAGCATTCCTCTTACACTTCTGATATGAGATTCTCACAATATACCTTTGGGTAAACCCTTTGCATTGCAGCTCTGGGAACTCTTTACGACATGACTAAAGGAAGTTATAGCATGCTTATCAAGGAGGGCCTGCTTCCAAGTACTCTTTCCCTGCTGACAGGCTTCTGGGCTAGTTTGAAAAAATTGGCCTTGTTCAGAGTTTTATAAGTTTCTCCTTTAAGTTCTTGCCATAAAGGTATTGTCAAGATGGAGGAATCACTTGAGGCAGGGTTGCTTTTGGCAATCAACAATGAGGAAGGGGTCTACTGGAAGAACTGGGCCAGACCTCTTCTGTAAGAGTCCCTAATGGAAATCCACTGAAGCCTTGCTAGCAGACTACCGGAGACTGATGGATGAAGCTTGAGACATTAACCTTCCTCCCTGAAGAATCTGGAGGATAGTCACCATCAGAAGTCCATAAGGGAAAAGTACAACCTGGTGAGGCGGCTGAGTGAAATTGTGGGAGATTTCTTTAGGTTTAGAGTTATAGGGGAATGACGATTGCTGGGAGAAACTGTGGAAGATAGAGTGCCCCTTATTGTTTGAAGTGCCTTCTTGCACGTACAATGGCAAATGAGCCTTGAAAGAACAGAAACTTATCCCAATCTGACATTTGTCCAAGATGCCATGACCATAGAGAATCCCTCATCAAGCAAGCCACAAGCCCAAGGAGGTCCGGAGGAGTTTCATGGCATGGCAGGAGGAGATTTTCAATCCAAGAAAAAAGGAGTTCCTGACCAAAAACATTGCGGCTTTTCAGGGCGGTAGAAAAAATCAGAGGAGCTGGGCAGAAACTCCCTCTGTAGCCTGCTGGTGAATGAGGAAGCATTTTATGTGAAGAGGGAATCAACAGCTAATCTATTGCAAATGATCCTCAGAATTCTGGGGAAAATCTAGAAACGCTGCCATGCTCTAGCAGGTCAGAATGCCTTATCAGATGGTTCCCTCCCAGTCCCACTGTGTTGGATGTGGACATCAGTGTCATCAGAACATCAGAGAGGGTTCGCGTAGGATATTACTCAGAAACTTTGTTGGTGGCTGGATGAAAGGCTTTGCAGCAGACCTGGTTTGTTGCTTGGTTTCTCTACCTAAGCCATGGGCCCCCTGACACGGTTTGAGACTAGCGCTGGAGGCGGGGGTTGACTCACAAGTGGTAGCCAAACTCATGGAAACAAATGCCCATCAGAGGATTATTCATGACTGCAGAGGGCTGATCAACACAAGGTGGTAGCGCAGCGTGGAACATGTGTACAAAGTATGATACATAGGGATAACCTCCAAGGATGTCTCATATGAAAAGACTCTTCTTGTGTTCTGCCTGAGTTCTGGGGATGACCACAAAGACCCATTAACCATGAATAGCAGCTTATGCCTAATTTTCATGCCTTCTTTTTATTGAATTTCTCAAACCACTCTGAATGAATAATAATTTATTTTTTCTTTTTCTGTAGTAAACAATTTATCTTACAGTGACGATAACAAAAGCCGAAAATCATGAGTTCATATTCTTCAATGCTATTATTCATGATTTAATTTTTTTTATCCCTTTTATTTTACTTAAATATACTTTTAACATTATTAATTGAAAATAAATCGCTTTTTAAATAAGTATAAGAAATAATAAATGGTAAAAATTATAAAATTGGTGCTTTTTAGCACAAACTGATAATTGATTACTACAAGGGTAAGACTCGAACACTTAGCACATCAATTGTACTCTAATATCTAATCAAGAATATTTGTTTTATCAATTTATTCATTTGAAAAATTAACTTTAGATTAGCAAACTTTCATCAAATTCAGTAAGAGAGAGAGAGAGAGAGAGAGAGAGAGAGAGAGAGAGAGAGAGAGAGAGAGAGAGAGAGAGAGAGAGAGGATGATTTGAAGCAATCCTGATCTTCAAACAAGGGTAAACTATATTTATATTTATAAAAAAATTTTATCTCATTGTTCTTACATGTCAATTTCCATTTCTACCATCTTGCTACTCCAATTAAAATTACTTTTGTATGAAACATGAATCAATCTTATTAATAATTTAAACTAATTTAATGTAAAATATAAATATTCAAAATATGTATCTGTATTATATTGTCCCTTAAAATATATTTTTCGGTATGCCTTACACGTACCAACCCGCGATTAGTGATAGAAAATTCTAATTTGTTTGTTGTTTGTAAAGGCATCGGCTATTATTGATGTAGGAATATGAATTGAGGAAGGATGTGAAAAAGTCTGCACATTTTGCCTTTCCTTGTGCTCTTGTTTGATCAATCGTTTCATGTGGGTGTATGATAGTTTTTATATTTTATGGAGACTTTTGTTAGTATTTTATGTTGTTTTCTTCCTTTGGAGATAAGAAAATATTATTATGATAGTTTTCTTTTAATGCAATTGGCCTCACATCCATGAGCAAGTGGCCTACAAACAAAGATGAAACCATTTGAAACTAAACTTAAACTTTCTTATTTTTTGATGGTAACGTTTAATTAATTCAGTGATTATATGTTAATATTTTAGTTTTGAATCTGATTCTATCATATAAAGAAAATAGATAAAAATAGCTATTAGAAGAATTTTATTCTTCTAATAGAATTTAAATTTAATTTAATTAAATTCAAAATAATTATTGAATTTCGATAATTAATTAAAAAAAAAACTTTACTTTTCATTTTGCAGGCGGGAGAATGCCCGGTTCAAACCCACTTGTCCCTCTCCCTCTCCCTCTCCCTCTCCCGGACAAGGACCAAAGACCCAAGTACCTACAAAACCTACCAAATCGACGATGAAAAAAATGCATATCAAGGACCTGCCTGCACCATCTTCTATCAAACCAAAAATAATACCCTCTGTTGCAATTTACTTACAAAAATAAAATTAGAGGGCATTTCGTAAAAATGTATAAAAATAAGAAATATGAATAAAAGCGACAGATAATGTTTAGGTTAATACTATAGGAATGAGTATTTTGAAATCATATTTAAAAGTTTAGAAATATGCAAAATCTAAGTAAATTGATGGATTTTGTTGGAAATCTACGTCTCATTTTTAAATAATTATTTACTTTTACACTTATTCGAAATTACTTATTACTTTTTACTCTTACGTTTCATTGTCTTTTTACATTCTAAAAAAAATTATCCAAAATCTCGATGGCAATACTTTTAGACCAATTTTTTTTTAAATAATCAATTTAAAATTTTATAAAATTAGATTTCAGATTTTAATAAGTGAAATCATTATTAATTTTGCAATATAAAGTCCCATTCCATTTTTAAAATTTCTAGTTCAACACTTCGCGTAAAACAAGTGAGAAAATATAAAATTTTTATTATTAAGTTATTTTTTTATTATTGAAAAAGATATAAAGTTTATTTGATAAACTTGCATAATATTTATTTTTTTCGAGTGAAATTAATTTAATATAATATTTTAAAACGGTTTATTTTAAATTATTCATTAGTTTTTATTATATATTAAAATAAAGGTAAAATTTAAAATTATTAATTTCTATTTTAAAAAAGATCAACCAAACATCAGTTATGGTAATGATATATATTATAGTGTATTGAATCAAATAAATAAATTAGAATGATTCTATCCGTTATGAATCCAAAAAATATAATTTTGATTCTGATTTTGATTCCAATTAATCAAACGCACCTTTATTTTTCATTCTATTTGTATTTCATGAATAAACAAAGAGTTAATTACTTGCTTAGTTCTTGAAGTTTATTCAATTTTTCTAAATTAATCCTTAAATTTAGAAACGTTATCTTGTGTTACTCAAATTTTAAAAAGTGAAACGCATTGGTCCTTTCGTCAATGATGGCGACAGGCTGTCCGTTAAATAGTGATGTGTCATAACGTGGCATTCTGATGTGTCGTATGGATGCTGATTTGTTATTGTCATGTCAATATCTGAAAATATCTCATATTGACACATCAGCATATTGATTAATAAATTTTAATTTTTTAAAAATATATAAAAAAATAATAAAAAATTAAAAGATTATTTATAAAAAATTAAAATTTAATTCTATTAAATTAAAAAATTCATCTTCACTCTCTCCTCCCCTCCCCTTTCTCTCTCCTCTCTGAATTCCAAACCCATCCTCTCTCTCTCTCTCCTCAATCTCATGCGCAGTTCCTTTCCTCAATCTCCTTTTCAAGGTTGAATTCCAGTGGTCGATAGTGAGATCGTTTGAATTTCGAGAACCATCTGCTCCGTCTTCCTCTGCATCGGCTGCTTCATTCAAATCGAAAGAAAGGCAAGAACTTGCATCCTTCAACCCAGAAGCAAAGGCCCTTCCCAGAGCTTTGTACGAAAATAACTCTCATAAAAAAAAATTTTTTTAAAACAACATCTCTCAAAAATATTTCCAAAACTAATACACATATATCGTGATTTGAAGTTACAACATTACTGTTTATTAAACAGTACCATATCGCGACTTCAAGTCACGACATGGCACTGTTCATCACGGTCTCATGT
Organism: Dillenia suffruticosa; assembly: GCA_033439265.1. Classification (NCBI taxonomy): domain Eukaryota; kingdom Viridiplantae; phylum Streptophyta; class Magnoliopsida; order Dilleniales; family Dilleniaceae; genus Dillenia; species Dillenia suffruticosa. The sequence continues at coordinate 19,641,600 of JAVTVX010000001.1, forward strand.
CGTGACTTGAAGTCATAACATGGTACTGTTTAATGAACAGTATTTTTTACTGTTCAATGAACAGTAATATCGTGATTCAAGTTACGACATGGGTGTATTAGATTTTGAAAATATTTTTTGAGGGGTGTTATTTTAAAATTTTTTTTTTATTTTTAAGGTTAATTGGGAACAAAACCCCCCTTCCCGTGTTTTCGGTTTTGCCATCTCTCGTCTCTCGTCTCTCCCCTCCTCTTCTCTCTATGTTCGCCGACCTCTTCTCTTGTGCCATCTGATACATAACAACACACAACCCCCCTCCTCTCTTTCTCCTAGTCTCTCATACTCAACTATTCTAGAGAGAGAGAGAGATCCCTCCTTTTCTCCCTTTCCCTATTCTCAAATGTCACCAACTGCTTTCCTTCCTAACATTTATTTTACTCTGCTCTGCCTTGCCAACCCCCAAGCAAACATGGCGTTTCTACTACCTATTCTTCTCTTCTCCTTCTCCCAATTGGTACAACCACAACTTCAATCACACCCTCTCACCTCCACCATGAGAGACACCACCTCCCTTCTCCACTTCAAGAACTCTCTCTCCTTCTCTTCCCTCCTCTCCGACTGGAACTCTTCTGTCCACCACTGCAACTGGCACGGCGTCTCCTGCGATCCCCTCTCCGCCTGAGTCATCGCCCTCAACCTCACCGGACCTGGTCTCGCCGGAACCCTATCCCCTTCCATCGGTAACCTCTCTCTGCTTCGGATGCTCTCCGTTCCCCACAACTTCTTCGGCGGCGGCATTCCCCCGGAGCTCTGAAATCTTCGCCTTTTGGAGATCCTGGAGCTTCAGGATAACAACTTCTCCGAACCAATTCCGGATCGGCTAGGCCATCTCTCTTCTCTTCGCTTCCTTAATTTATCCTTCAACATGTTTTCCGGTCCAATGCCGAAGTATTTGTTCGGTTTTCGCAGAATTAGCTTTCTTGATTTATCGCACAATCGATTCTCCGGTAGGATTAAACTTAACAGATTCAGTAGCTGCAAATCTCTTGCTCGTCTCAAGCTCTCTGATAACTTCTTCAACCCAGGATTAAACTTAACAGGGCAACTGCGCAGGAGATTGAGGAGAGAGAGAAAAGATGGGTTTGGAATCGGGAGAGGAGAGAGAAAGGGGAGGGGAGGAGAAAGAGAAAATGAATTTTTTAATTTAATAGAGTAAAAATTTAATTTTTTATAAATAATCTTCTAATTTATTATTTTTTTATATATTTTAAAAAAATTAAATTTTATTAATTAAAATGATGAGTCGTCAAATCAGTATTAATGTTGATGTGACAATGACAAGTCAACATCTGTATAATAAGTCAGAATATCACATAATGATATATGACCATTTAATGGATAGCCTGTCGTCGTTATTGACGAAAGGACCAACGATGTTATATTTTTTAAAGTTTAAGTATCACAAGGAGCATTTCTCACTTAAGTTTGAGTATCACAAGGAGCATTTCTCACTTTAGGGATTAATTTGAAGAAATCGAGCAAATTTGAAGTGTCAGATAAGTAATTAACTCAATGAACAAACTTAACATAATAAGATGCAAAAATCTAGATGACAAAAATATCCTCGTCATTATCCTTCATTCCCCCACTATCCCCGGTTTCTTCTGCTCAGCGTCTATAAATTAAGAAAATTTAGAGAGGAGAGAGAAAAAAGGGGCGGAAGAGAGAAACAGAAACGGAGCTTTTTCCGAGGAGAAGATGTTGGGAATCACGAGCGTGAGCGGCAGCAATAGCAAAGAAGATGCCCATCTGGTAGACCTAGAAGAAGGGAGGCTCTACCCAGGAATCGGCGCGGGTGAAAACCAACTCCGTTGGGGTTTCATTCGCAAGGTCTACGGTATTCTCGCTACTCAGATCGTCCTCACCACCGTCGTCTCCGCCGTCACCATTCTCTATCATCCCCTCAATGAAGTTCTCCGCGGCAATCCTGGGGTTCTCCTCTTTTTCGCCGTCTTGCCCTTCATTTGTAACTCTCTCTCTCTCTCTCTCTCTCTCTCTCTCTCAGTTTTAGGGTTTTGAAATTTTGACGTTTAATTTCATGGTTATCAGATCTATGTGATACTTTTGTTGATGTGGGTTCTCATTTTCGGTCAATTTTCATTTTTCACTTTTGGGGTTTCTTGGTGATGAATGTTGAAAGTGACGATTTTTATCTCCCGGTTCTTCAATCATACTAAGAAATTTGGATTCGCGGGTTAGGAGTTTTGTGTGGATGTATTGTGATCAAGAATCTTGCATAATTTTCGATTTTCTTGCGGTTTTTGATTATGCAATTCATGGATTTAGATAGTTTTTTTTTTTTTTTTTTTATCTTTGAAATGTATTAGCGAGATATCCAAGTGATGGCCGGCATTTCTTAATAAAATAAAATGAAAAAGCTCCGACGGAGTCTTCCTTCCTCCCAGTTGTCATTCGTTTGATGAGAAGGTCAAAAGTTTCCTTTCGTTGAAAATTTTCATAAGATCCAATGAGATGTTTAAACATATTCCTCCTGCTGTTTTGACAAAGACCCGCCCAAGGGACACTCTGACCATGAAGGTTCTGATCCGGTTACCATTCACAATATGTTGAACCGGACCTGAAAACGTGAATTAACGATGGTACAGGACTAGTGGTTCATTATTCTTTTCATTCCCCACTCTTTCTCCCCTTTTTTGCCAATGCTCGCGGGAATCAAAGAATGCAAACCCCTTTCCACCCTGTCTCTCTCTCCTGCAAAATCTAATCCCCTTTATCTCTCCTCCAAATCAAAACCCTTGAGTAACTTCCTTTCCCTCCTTCCTCTCCAGTCTTCACATCTCCAGAATATCCATCCTCATCTCCCTCCTTGATTTCCCTGTCTGTATGTCTACCCCTCAACCCATCTTTCTCCTCCAATTGTTGATAATCAATTGACCAAAGGTGTAATCAAAGGCAAATTTGTATCAGTTTCCTTTATCTTCCCAGGCCAGGCTTAGGGTTTACGATAACTTTTATTAAGGGACTCTCTCTCTCTCTCTCAATTTTGATTTTTGATAATTGGATTTGATTTTTGAGGAAATTGAAAATTGTTGGTTAATACTTGAGACTTGCGGCTTGTTATTGATGGGTCTTTAAAATGGGGTTTTCTATTTTTGGGGAAATTGAAGATTGTTTGGATGGTGTAGTCAAGATTCAGTGGCAGAAATCTTTGTTTGAATGTGGTTTAAAGATCAAGGGAGAAACAGCTTCATTTCTTCTGGGAAGCTTTAAAACCGACACTGAAGTCGGACTGAAATTGGAACCAGGAACCGAATTAGAAATGAATCGGCCTTCCTGTCTGGCCTCAGTTCTTCTTTTCTGGAACCAGAATTGCTGGTCCATTTTAGCCAGGTTTGAACTGTTGGCCAGGGCTAGTTGGCATGCCTTATCATGGTTATCTTACCATTAACTCATCTTAGACTCTGTCTCGAATTAGTTGGGGTCATCTATATGAATCCATCTTTTCTGCTCAAGTCTATTGAAAATGATGTCATTGGTAAAGTCATACCATATCATGTTTTATTAAGTATGCCTTTTTTTTAACCTTATTCTGGTATTTTATTGATTTGGGGATAAGTGATGACTACTTGTATATTTATTTAAATCCATATTGACCTGGTTGGCCTTTCTGAAGTATGTTCAATTAGGCCCCTTTCATTTTTCTGTGACGAGACAAAAGATTTTGGCAGTTGGATCCCATTTCAAAGTTCCTTTTATATTTCTAATGAGATTTCCGAAGGTTCTGGGATTTTCTTTTTCTGTGTAACATATTGAAGTATTAATTTAAATGAGAAACCTTTACTTTGTTGGCTTGGAATAGAACCTTTGAATGAGAGTTCTGCTTATATACAAAAGTATTCGAAACTTGATGGTTATTGAGAATTAGGGGTTAGCTTTGGTTCGTTTAGATATTTCAGTAATATTCTGTTCCTTTGCTAGTGGCGCATAACATTTGAATATGATAAATTGATTCTCTAGTTATTAGCAAGAATTTTTAATTACTTGAAAATTGATACTTCTGTGAAGAAGACATGGAAGCTTGTGAAGAATTTTACTTAATCATGTATGCTGGAAGACATAACACTTCTCTTTGTATTTTCTTTTTGTACGTATTTTGTTGGCTGTTTCCTACCTTTGTAATTTACATGAATTTGTATGGCTTTTGATACTTTTGTGGTTAGTCCTGGTAAAATGCTTTTGGTGTTGGTGATAGTTGAGAATTTGGCAAATAAGCATAAAATCTTCTGCATTATTCAAAGACACTAGCATGTTTTCTGTGCCCTGATAACAAAGTTGTCTTCCCTGCAGTGTTGTGGCCTCTCTACATTTATCAGCAAAAGCATCCCCTGAACTTGGTCTTCCTTGGACTTTTCACTGCATGCTTGAGCATTACTGTTGGTGTAACTTGTGCTAATACTGATGGTCTGTAGCCCTCCTTCCATTTTAGATTTTCAGTATCACTTTGTTATTTGCATGGTAATCGTTTTCACATGTAATATGCTATCCATCCCCTGATTATGGTGTTTTTTTAGGACAAATTGTGCTTGAAGCCTTAGTGCTAACCTCTGCTGTGGTTTCCTCTCTGACTGTCTATACTTTCTGGGCTTCAAGGAAGGGCAAGGACTTCAGCTTCCTTGGACCCATCCTATTCTCCAGCTTGGTTATCCTCATGGTTGTTGGGTTTATGCAGGTGATATTTATAAAACAGTTTGCTGCTTGCATAGTTGCATTGCACATGCAGAACTTAAGAATGAGTTTGACTCCTGACACCTTAATGTTATGCAGATGTTCTTCCCATTTGGTCCTGCAATCAATGCCATTTATGGTGGGATTGGTGCCATTATTTTCTCTGGATACATAGTCTATGACACCGAGAACTTGATCAAGCGATTCACATACGACGAGTACATTTGGGCATCGGTGCACCTCTATTTGGATATCCTGAATTTGTTCCTCACCATTCTGCGGATGCTGAATCAAAGAGATGGTTAGTTTCTGCATGGTGATTACAGTCCAGGCCGTTACCTGAAATGAATAATATGATGCTTCTTTATGTTTTCTTTGTAATTATGTTTTAGACTTAATCCTGTGAATAGAAATTTATACTTTTGTTGCAGCCAATGAGCTTATCAACGGGTACAATATGCAGCCAATGAGCTGTGTTAACAATGACTTTCTGACCTTGATTGTCTAAATTGAGCAGGAGTTGCATTCTCTCCTTCATGCAATGCAAGCAAAAGTTAAGTTGAATGAGGGGTTATGATTGTCCATTAACCTCGTTTGGTTTGAAACCTTTACTCCCGTGATCTGTTGACAAGGTTTGTGGATGCTTGAACTAAATTGACTCTGGCCATGATCCCTTCCCACTCTTGTTTGAGGGGAGGAGTTGAATCTCAGCCTGCATTTTGGTTTCTGGCTAAAGCAACAGGTGTTTCGCAAGTTTTGCCAGGTCAAATGAGAAAGCCACGGTTTCAATTCATGTAGGCCTTGGGAAGAATGTTTGCACCGTTGTTGATCAGGCTTCGAGCCTGGAAAATCTTGGTTTAATCTGTCGCTTATCGTGTCATGTTCTACGAAATGTGCTAGATGCCAAACCGCCACACCCAATCAAGTAAACACATGCTGGCTCAACTGTGGGGCTATCGTATGCATTTCAGACGCTTTAAGTTCCCCAGGACTGGGATAGATGCTCTACGCTGCATGTCAATGTAGACAATGACAACTCAAGAGGACCTTGAGAAACATTTTCTTGTTGATCTTTGCAAAAAGCTATTGATTTTGCAGGCCATAAACACGTTGCCACATTTAGGTCTTTTTCTATTTTAAAAAAAAAAATGCATCAATCCTAGAGGAGGAGGATGGGGACTCGGTATCGAAAACTCCATCAAGAGACTAGTCTTTGGTATTACTGGATCAAGAGTTTTTGGCCGCATCCACTATGTACACAAAATCACAAATTCCATCACTACAACTGAACAAAGAAAGGGAATGATGTTAAATGGGTCAGAACCGCCACATAATCCCTCAATACTTTCATAGAAATAATTCTTTGTGTAGCGACGGAGCAAATAAGAGTTAAATAAACAAAAGTAGGTAAGGAAAGACAACGAGACGGACACTACCATGTGAGACATGCATCGGGATGTCAAGACTACCTAAGAGAGACTATACCTTGATCCACCTTAATTTTGACGTGTAGATCGATCCTCCACACCATGTTTGTACATCTGCCCTCAATTCCTTCACTTACAATGCCAAGGGATGGCACAGAACATGTCACAAGAAAAGTTAAAGATCACAAGGGAAGTCAAAACTTTGTACCCAGTTGACAGTAGAAAATGAATCAAGAATAGAAACCGACTTGAAAGTAGATTAGAGCCACCATTAACAGATGAAGTTAATACGCTCTGAGATTAAATGGAGAACGTGTAGCGGACATATTTCCATCAAAAAGCCAATTGCAAACAAACAAATTTAAAATTGACAAAATTATTTTCATAATGTAACAATTTAACAATACAATCTTATTTGAACACTTGAACTTGTAAGAAAATGTTACAGGGATGAATATGCACATTAAAAATATCCAATATATATTTTTGGAAAAAAAAAACTTCAGAAGCAAGAGTACATCATGGAACCAGCTTCAACTTGAGAGTCAAGAGTTGATCATGATTTAATTGGCTCATCATCATCTTCAATATCCCAACTTAGATCTTCTTCTTCTTCCGCAGCACTAAGCCTCTTACGCAGATCAATCTTACTTGTAGCACTACCAGCTGCTACCACCTTACTATTCTCATCACTGCTTCCAATGTCCTCAATCTCATCCCACCCAACACCTTCTTCTTCAGGCAATGAGGGCTGGCTCGAGATAACAGAAACATCACAATCCTTGCAAGATTTGCCCTGCTCTACTTTTCCGTCTGCTAACACTTTCTCATCCAATCTCGATTCCAATTTATCACTGCCCACCTCACCCCCATCTATCTTACTACCCACATTGTCACCACCCGGCCCTATGACATCAACGTTGTCTTCCTTTTCTTTCTCCGAAATCTTCTCTTCTTTTTCCACCTCCACAATATCAATTTTTACATCTTTTTCCTCCGATTTCACATTTCCTTCTATTTTTCCACCTAATTCGCACACATCACTACTCTCCTTCACTTCATCATCCCCGTCACCAATATCCCAGCTCAATTCTTCTTCTACTTCCGCGGAAATTGCCCGTTTCACCAAGTTTGCTCTTGTATCCTCAGCTTGCCTAAGTTTTTGAACCCTAAAGAAGTACCGACTCCAAAATGTCTCCTGATCAATCACACCCGGAACCAATTGATTATAATACTCCTCAATAACATCATTTTCCTCGAACAAATTCTCAATCTCCTCACCCATCTTATCCAATCCAAACCCTAATTTCCACTTCCTAAACTCTTCCAAATCCTCAGGCTCTTCACTATAAGTACTAAACTCACCCTGCAAATTCCTAACTTGCATTTCAAACCTACCATGGGATTTCAAATTCTGACAACTTGGTTGTGATTGTGATTGACTATTATCAGAGTAATCAGTATCGAGATCAACGGCAAGGAGTGATTCTTTACCTTGAGAAATGATCTCTGTCGTTCCTTTCCAGACAGAGGTTCCAATATCGTCCATTGCTCGACCGACGGATTCGAGAGACTCTTGAGCGACGGAGGCGCCGACATCTAGAGAAGCCGGCAAGTCCTTGATGGCTCGGCTTGCGGCTTCACGGATTGAAGCCGTTTCTTTCTTCAAGCCGGAGCTGAATTCTTCGAGATCACGACGGTAGGTCTGGAGTACGGTCTCCGATTTGGATGCGAGGGTCTTGATTAGGCCTCCGAAGGACCAAGCGTTAGAGCCGATTGAAGGGTTGGGATCGGAACTTGGGTTAGGCCTACGGTTTTGGTGGCGATTTTGGGGGTTTAAGTGCGATTCCTGGACTGAATCGGACTCTTTTTCTGGATTGGAGGGTTCGGGATCGTCGGAGAAGACGGATTTGAAGAAATCCATCTCAGAATCAAGAATGTGAGGGACGGGTTGAGAGAGAGAGAGACAGAGAGCGAGCAGTACTCCAGTAAGGTGAAGGTTTTAGAGAGCGGGGGGGGGGGGGGGGAGGGAGGGAGGTTGGCTGGAGAGAGAGATTGATCGTGCGACACGGGAGGGCGCAGAATTTCCATGTTTCCGGTGCAGTGCATGCACGCATGTTCATACAGTCGTGCATCCTTACCTGGTAGGCGCGTATGGCTTGAGAAGTAAGAAATATAAATAAAATTAAGCAAATTCCATTTCAATAAAACACATTTAATTTTTTTTTATAGTAAACGCAATGAATATAGAGGTTTTAATTTTTTTTAAAAAAAATTATTAAATACAAATATGTTAAAATAAATTTTTTAGTAAAAATTATACAAAACGTGATAATACTCGAATTATACCGACACCCACTTGATTAATGACCGGATATTGGTATACAAGATCTCGAATTTTAATTTTGTATATGATAAAAACATGTATAGAGAGAATTTACATTTAAAAACCCAATCCAATTAGAATTAAATTTAATCGAATATAATATGATTGCCGAATATCAATAATTTATATAAAAAAAAAAATCAACTAGTTTGAGATAATAGAGAAAAGTTAAATCATTTTTTCTATTTTTTAAAAAATTAAACTAAATTTAAGATTTAATTTTTAAAGAGTATTTTGTTTAAATCAAATGTTTAGAAGTATTCTTATGAAATTTGATTAAAGTCAATCTTTGATTAATAACATGAAGCTACAAAGGATGTAGAAGGTGTGATGATTGGTACAAAATTGGTTTGCACATAATCCAAAAAGGACAGAAGTATCTTGATTATTCAAAATTAACAGAAATATTTTGATTAAAATTATCTATATAAAAATTGTGTATGAATTATCATTTTAATTAATCAAAATTATTATTTAAATATTATACAGCAACAATAACTTGAAACTTAATCTCAACAATTGAAGTCGATCATTTAAAAAACAAATATAAGTAATATACAAACAGCAAAATTTTCATGTATTTTTACCCTCTTTAGTAAAAGAAAATAGAACCTTGTTTTTCACAAAAAATTATCCATGTATGTGCACATTCATGAGATTAATCAAAGTACTTTGGTGCGTTGTGAAAAAAGACATTTTTATATGAATAAATCTGATTAAATTCCTTTTGCAGAAACCCTGGTGCAGGACATCATAGTTGTGGCAACTCTTATCTTTGCATTGCGTGAGAGAGAGAGGTAAAGGCAACTGTCCCCCAATGGAACAGTTTAGTAGTCACAATTCCCCTCCCCAACCCCAACCCAGTGATCCTGGATTCAAATCTTAATGTTAAAAAAAATAAAAAAAGAAAATAGGTGAAGGCAACCAGCTTGCATCAAGCTAAACACAGGAACATTGTTTTCCATTTCTTAGAAGTGTCAGAGGTTGAAAAGAAACTTCAAACAAGATGTGGTACAGATAATTACAATTAAACTCACCAAGATTACAGAGGGCATTATGAATGTTTAAGAAACTCACATTTTGCAAACCTTTATATGCATATATTGTTCTTTACCCTTTTTCAGTTTTCACAAAAGCATGGAAAAATAAATTGACACCAATAATAATAAACCTACCTGCACAAAAGAATAGGCAAAATTGCGGGAGAGGCCTAATGTACAAGATTTGGCAGGCGAGATACTCTCTCAATTTCCTTGATTATTAGTTCCTTTTCCTCGTCAAATTGCTCATCATCGGATCCTGCAATGGAGATTTGTTTAGCTCGGATGGACAACCAAGATAGGAAGAATAGACAGTTTGATGTAGAGTCTTTACCTTTGCCACCTGAGAGATTGTTAAGCAACTCCAGCAATTTTTCATGGTTCTTTGCCAGAATAACTTTTATTTCTCTTGGCTTGTTTGGGTTAGCTACAAAAACCTGCATGCAATTAAGATTAATCCAAGATTAGAAATTGGGTTAGGGTCCTATGATGCAATGACTAGAGTTGGCACCCCATGCAGCAATTTTAACTTTCTCCCGCTAGCAAGTCAAACTCTGGAATAGACTAATTTAGGGGTCATGAAATTTTAGTGTAATCAGGATCCATCGAACCTGTTCCGATCTTTAAGGTACTTCCCTTAAACAAGAGACTTAATCTAAACATCAATATTTGGATTTTGATCTTCACCCAGTAAGGTTAGTCAAAATGGAACTCTTTAATGCCCATATCTTTCATGACCACACAGCAGGACATCACATTTCCTATTTTTTGTGATCCATTGATCTCAACAGCAAGCAGCCCTAGTATCCCAGAGAGAGATAATCTTTAAAACAAAAGCAACTTGCTCGGACATAGTTTCTTTTGTGATTGGAGAATAGATATATTGCTAAGCCACATATTACAAGAAAAAATGAGTACACAAAACAATTTGATTGTGAGACAAAGCAAAAGGCATTCCCACCTGTAGGTGCCTTATGGGATGCAGCATCCAGGAAAAATACATAACTGTTCATTTTTAGTTAATCTTTTGCAGCTCAAATATTTTTATCATGAATATTAATAAGGTGTTATGGTGTTATTAATCAATATGTCATGTGAAGCCCTTAGTTCATGGGTAACTCACAAGCACTTCTCCCATATTCCTTCCCCCAAAATGTCTTGCGTGAAAGACAGGAACTTGAGCAAAAGAATTACATACAAGACCACAAAGTTTGACAAATATAGATTTATAGCCAAATTCCCCTTGGGGAACCAAGGCAATTTGTTTTTGCTGTAAGATTAGTACAACACAGTCATGCATATAAACATATTAAGTGAGTAAGCTGGCCAACTTTTTATCTATTGAGAGCCAGAAAAGGAGCAATGAGCATAGAGAAAGAAAAGGGAAGAGTAGCACCTTGAAGATATGGAAAGCTGAGATCTGGATGTTTTTGCTTGAATCCTGATGAGAAGAAGGAAAAGAAACAAGAAGAACAATAACTAGTTTAGCAAAATACGACCAAGAGAAGTAAAAAAACAAATGCATAAATCGACATGCAATTGCATGGAAGCAAATTATTTCCTTGTTCCTGGTATAGCTTGAGTTTCAACCAGACTTGGGCCTTTTGCTCAACGCATCAAAGATTTATTTCCTTTCTTCTCCTACTCTCAGATCAGGGGAGGAAAAGTAATCATATCTGATATTAGTTTATTACTCTTTTAACCCAAAAGAAAGTGTAAGATTCCATTCATCAGATGAACAAATCATATTATTGCATTTGGGAGCAAAATAGCAGGGCCCGCAGGGGAAGAGGATGTGGAAGGGAAGAAAGTTGTGGGATGGTGATTTGCCATCCTCTTCTAGGAGACAAAATTGGGCCACAGTCAACCTTTCCAACCTGACTTCTATTTAACTAAGCGTTATGTACAAGTTGACTGGAACCCGGTTTCATTAAAACTATGACTTCGATCTGGGATAAATAATCAAGGCTGTTACATTAGCCAATACAAGCATGCTGAACAAAATGGTGGTCAGGTCAAAAGAAGAAAAACCAAGAAACTGCAAGCACTAGAAAGGAAATCACTAGGTAAAGCATGAAACAGAACATGCATACACGCGCGCGCGCACACAAAAACTCTGAAATGCGGTGCTCAAACACTTGACTATATAGTCAACAAGTATGTCTTTCTCCTCCACAGCAAAGGTATATAGTTGCAAATACTAACTATGAATACAATCTCCCAAAAAAAAAAGGAAAAAACACTTAACTATGAAGACAAAAAATCACACACACATGAAAATGAGATAAGTGGTTAATTATTATCAGCAATCTAATCCTTTGAAGTGCAATGCGCGCTATTTTCATCTATGCGTGAAACACAATGCCGGAAAAGCAACTCCAATTAAAAAAAGGAAGAAAAGGAAAAAGAAGCCAAAGGCGTATACAATCAATAAAGGGAAAGGCCCACTACCCTTAGTAATGTCATCATAACTTTCAAGTACTGAACTTCCAAAATATAGCGTTTCATAACACGAGAATTTGGAGGCTCCAAAAGAAATTCCGCGAGAGGCTAAAATCCATTAATGCTATCGTTAGCACCTATTGTTAGAACAAAACAGATACGGGAAAAAGAAATAAAATAAAATAATCAAAGCAACAGCTTACTTTCAATGACTGCCTTCTTGTCACATAATTAGGAGATGTCAAGAGTTTCTCATATTGACTGAAAAACTGGAATAATGCTCTTTAGTTAGAAATTTAGAATAAATAATGTCAGTTGACAGATATAGGTGGAAAGAACAATCTGCTATTGCCTGCAACTAGCAGGTGCATATATTTGCAACTCTCTGGTGAAGAGCTTGCATGTGAGTTAAATTATCCTCCAAACAGTGGCAGAAATATAGTTTTAGTAGAGAATGTCGGCATCAATAATTATGCATGCCAGACCATGAATATCTGTTTTAGATGCAACATAATAAGAAAGATGAGCAAACGAACCTCATCATAATGAGAAGTTAGGTATTCAGATACTGCAGTACTATGTTTTGTAAGAAGATCCTGCAAAAAATAATTAATTAATTAAAAATTTGAGAGTACAGGAAAACTTGGGGTCAAACTTCAAGCGTAAGCAGATAAAGGTGAAGTTGCTAATCATCTTTCTGACCTTAAAGGTAGAAAAGCATCTGAAGCAACATCAAAGTTGGGTAGCTCCACATATTTGAAGAACAGCTCAAAACTTGGAGACTCCAATATACATCTGATGATCATTACAAGAATTAAATGTATGAATCTTGAATTTTGAACTTCATTCTTGATAAAATGATATTTCATAAGAAGCATGATTTTCGTAAGAAAATGCAGCAACCATATTCTTCATTAGGGCACACAAAGGGAATGCAATAGAGATTAAAAATTCACTATATGGTTAGGGTTCCTGAACAACCTTTACAACTCCATCTAAGAATTTGTGTGGGACACTAATCTAACAATTTCACAACTATCATAAAATCATTTTGATTTCATAACCTAGAAGTTAAAATGTGTTAAAGCTCAAAGTTCACTAGAAATATACAAATCAAAAGGTAAACAAACAAAACGAGAATTTTCTACATCAAGAAACTCCAAGAACATACTCCACTCTAAATATAAAGGCACTTCTAAAAAGTGATGACAAAAAGAACTGTATGCGAACGTAACACCCATAGTTGTCATCATAGCCCATCGGAATTCCTGTGCATTTCATTTTTATTATCATCTACCTAAGGAATGGGAAACCCCTTCCACACTCTGATGAGTTTCCTTCTCCCCACAACAGTTTTCCAAGAAACAAAAAGGGGCCGAGTCATGTCCTCGGACAACCCTCAAACCCCTCAACCATGGGTCATATGCAAGCAAGCAATTATGAGAACACAAAATCAACCGACTCTTCCCATTTCTTGCACTTGGAACTTTTATTCACCATGCATTCTTTTATTCTTCTTCCCTTTCTTCTGTGACTTGAAAGTATTTCATTACTTTCAGATTATGGAGTTTATTCTGCAAAGCTCTGGATGCACATATCAATGGATGCATCAAACTCAGTAAAGAGGGTTTGCAGGAAACTAGATATCATAAAAAAGAATCATGTTAGGACAAGTGGGACAGTACCAGATAGGAGAAGAAGTAGAGAAGCAGATGAACCTTTGCTAAACTCTAGACACTGCTAAGCTATAATGAATTCATAAATATAATAATCCGCAAAGACCTTTCTTGAATGGAAAATTTTGGGGATTAAATACGAAAAAATAAAGGAAGTCTCCTACATTTAGCTTATTATAACAAAGAGGAATTCATTAAACAAAGGATTCATCATTTTAATCTTGCCCATAGAAAGATTTTTCATCCATGATAAATAATGAAGCTTGATGCAATTTCATCAAGTTTAGCCAGATAACCACATACTCCAAGAAATAACAAAAAGTTGAGAAAGATAAACTTCTTACTTTGCAAGTGTCAGGAATTTGATGCATTCTCTCAACATGTTTCCACAGTTCAAGGCAATTTCCTTGTTATCATAGCTGCTTAAAAGAGATAAGAATAAGTAGCATGCGAATGAACACCTAGGAAGAGAATCAATATACTAGTACCAATCCTACTAACAGAAAAGGTATAGAGGGGGAAAAAAAAGTTAAACAGTGTCAGTTAAGGAGTTCATAATGATTTTCCCAATCAAATCCAATCTTTCACTTATTAGCTGTGACATTCAAATCTACCAAATCAAACAAGAGACACTAATAGTGACCAACACCAAAACCTTCAGAAAAGAAGATGAAAAACTGAGAACAGCTGATCAAGAACCACTATGAACTAAGTTCCTGCAGTTATAAGCTTAAGATAGTGCCAAGCATTGTTTACAGAGTTTATGTAAAATTTTAGGCTCAATTGTGAACTAACATTGCAAAATATAGATTCTATTTTAGAAATCCTTTCTCCAACATCTTGTGGAATTAGTTTCCGCTTAAAGTTAATTTTTGCAATTCATAATGCAAACAACTATAGTTCACCAGAAAACAATTATTCTCACATATAAAAAAATTAAAACACTTCACTTCAGAAAGTTTTCCAGTTCATTGCATGGGTTTAAGCATCCCCCCCCCCATTTTGCTTTAGTTTCTACAATCAGCAGTTTAATCTTACAATATTAATATCCAAATCATATAAGTTCCCCCTGTTTTGACTATAAGCTCTAAGGGAGACAATTGAAATGAAAGAGAAACATGCCAAAAATAAAGTACTTTTCTGTCTTTTGAATGAGGGTAGGGGAGGTAGTGGTGTCCTCGTGCTTCATTCAGCTGTACTACCAAATGCAGAATACCAGGAATAAAAGTAGCAAATGGGCAAGCAGATGAGCTTACCAAACCACGAGGAAATCTAATAATTCAGAATGGTTGTCCAGGTATTGCACAGAACAGTGTGTTGAGTCAGCCTTCTGCTTCAATAATATGCTCCAACAGTGGACTACATCTTTTCTTGCCTATATCATAGTAATCTCATTATCTTTTGTCACCTTATAAGCAAACCATACTTTGGCATCAACAACTATGATAACTTACTTCCCATCCCAATATAGGTAGGTTGTGAATGAAAAGAGCAAGGACATCCTCTTTACATATTTCAAGTGCCAACTGCAACACCTGGTCCACGTTGGGTTCAGTCTCTCCATCTCCAGAAAGCATACATCTCATTGAAACAAAGTTCTTCTCAACTTCTTCTAAAGCCTGTCAGAGTTTCCAAGAAATCACTTGCATATTAATGTCCTTGGTAGTTAATCACCGAAAAGGCATTTATTTCCATGAAATAATATGGAGTTCTGGTAATTAAGAAAAGGCATGAGATTTGGCAACTTCACAAGTTCCCTTCAAAGATGTAATTCTCAAACAATGTTCTGTTTTGCTAGATAGTGATAAGCCATATTCAAGGTATATGCAAGCAAGATACTATACAATTTTTTAACCTGTGATATGACTAACTAAGCATTGGTCTGTGGTTCATTGACCAAAAAGCATCTTGTCTAGTGTAGTAAAAGATATAGGCTTTGCTAGGCTTCTTTTCAGAATATGCAAGCTTCTTGTCTAGTGAAGCCAAGGCAATGAAAAAGGTGCCCTTTCAGAATCTTTTACCCCTACTGATATGTCATGTCATAGGCGCGGTTCTTGCACTCTGAACCATGAAATAAATCCACAACAACAAATAATTTCCCACGAAAAAAGTTTCTTCTAGCACAATTTGTCCCAGCCTAAAAATATTCAATGGAAACACAAAAGGATAGAAGGTTCAAATGTGACAGCTGGTGATGGAATTTAATTTGTCCTCTTAGAAAGAACAAGGAGGCACAATGTCATGAATTTATCAGAAGAAAACATGCTCTCTGTCTAATTATCTGGAAGGTGCTCCAAGAAGCTAGCAAAAGCCCGATCTTCCAATGGACTTACCCTCTTAACCTTGCACTTCAGTCTAATTCTTGTTGAAGTTAATGAAGATTACTCCATTGAACAAAGGGTATTTGAGGAGAAGATGACAATTAAAACAATGCAGGGCATGTTGGTTGCATTTACTCCATTGAAGGAAAAAAAGGCTTAAGAGTAACCACTTTTCGCATAAAGAACTGTGATGAGAGAAAAATGAGGCTTGTCTTGTACCCGACGACACGGCAGACATGAAAGTAAGGGCAATCAAATGATGATCACAGTTTGAGTTGCATAATGAGAAATCACGGTAGCAAAATTCTAGTCTATTCCACTGAATATATGGGTCTCCACAAATGAAAAGAAAGATAAAGCTGTAATCTCCAATTGGGCACATATGATATCAGGGTTCTAGTTACTCAAGAATCGCTCACAAAGAATGCAACTTAGAAAAAAATGACGAAAAGTTGAAGGGGGGGGGGGAATTCCTTAATCTGGGACTACCCTACACTTTC
Source organism: Dillenia suffruticosa (assembly GCA_033439265.1). Taxonomy (NCBI): domain Eukaryota; kingdom Viridiplantae; phylum Streptophyta; class Magnoliopsida; order Dilleniales; family Dilleniaceae; genus Dillenia; species Dillenia suffruticosa. Next base: position 19,658,117 of record JAVTVX010000001.1, read on the forward strand.
AGAGGTTGGTAGCTCCGTAAAAAATGCAATCAGATCATTAACTGCACCAAAAACTTCTAAACAGAAGTATTAAATTTCTACCCACATGTCCGAATTGGGCGCACATTACGCAGGGTTCTTGAAACTTTAAATAAACTACACAGAATGAAGCAAAAGATGAAAAGTTGAGGGAAAGATTCGTTAATCTGGGACTAACCTAAACATTCATACGTCGATACCTCCTTAAAAAATGCACCCAGATCATTAAACGCACGGAAAACTTGTAAACAAAAGTAATAAATTTCTACCCACATGTCTGAACCTATGCTAGTTCATTTTCGCACTTTTAGATAACTAATGATCACTAGATAGATGATTCAATGATGTGATCGTAGAGAGAGAGAGAGAGAGAGAGAGAGAGAGAGAAGGGAAATGTGAGAGAACAATTCAAAATTGGCAGAGTAATTGGAAACCAAAATTGAGAGTAGGGAAAGAGTGAAAAATGGGAAGGGAAGGGAACAACCTTTTCGAGGGCTTTAACCTCGACGATAGTACGGGTGTCGAGAGCCATTAGACTGTCTTTGATCGCCTTGCGAGTTCTTGTGGGGTTTTAGGTCTTGTCTTGAAGAATGAGAACGACATGATACCTTCTTCTTCTTCTTCACCGGACCGAAAGCTTTATTTCGCTTCGCCGTCTCTATCTCTCTCTCTCTCTCTCTCTCTCTCTACACTTTGTCTTTCGCCGGAGATACGTGGAAAAGGCCTATGGGGTTCGCCGACTTGGAATCATTTCAAAGTCCCCTCCCGGTCCCACTTCCTCTTCGTCTCCCTGAAAACCGTAATTTCCGATTTTTACTTCTCTACCCATTTTGCATTTTTCTTACCTCATATTTTTCTTTTTTTAGAAATTACCCTTTTTTAAAAAATTGGAAAAACATTAGCCAAAAACTAAATAAACTCATGATTTATTTTAAGATGCTTTAAATATTTTTAATAATTCTGATGGGCTATCTAACACTGTCTTCCTTCTTCACTCAGATTTAGGACCATCGATATCAGAGTTATAAAAAATATTTTAATAATTCAAAATTATTTTAAAATGTGAGAATTACTCTATTTATTTTTCACTTATTTTGTGAATTTTTTTATTGCTCTTATTTTTTATATTCTTATTTCTTGGGAAATATGTATTAAAGCAAAATCTCGTCAATACTTTAAAATTATCCTTTTAAATAATTATTCTTTGAACGAAATTCATTGTTATTCATTTTATATAATTGGATTTTTTTATACGACTCCTCAATCATGGTGAGCAGTGAATTGAGGTCGATCGGTTGGAATAATTTCTGCAAGAGGAAGGGCAACGTTTGCAGTCTATCAACGATATTCTATCATATTTTTTTGAATTGAATGATTGAATATTCTATATTTTAATAAAAAATTTTGAGTTCGAATTCTAAAAATTAAAAAAAAAAATGATTGAAAAACCCAGATTCTAAAATATGTTATATAATACTCAAACTGAATTAATTAAAAAAATAACAACATTCTCATCGACTAGAGATTAGGTAAGACCATAGCAAAAAACGAAAAAGGAGGAGAAGTGAGAGAGAGGGAAAGAGATTCCTCCATCCTTTCTCATTGTTGAAATTTCTCATTTATTTATGAAATTTATTTGGGTTGATAAACATATCTATCGATATTTAATTAGTTCAATAATTATGTATTTATATTTTTTAAGTAAAATTATAAATTAATATTATATATGAAGAAAATAAAAATGGATAAAATTTATTTTTTAAGAATTTAATCTGATTTAAACTATTATCGGATACTTATTCATAAAAAATCCATATTTAAATCTTAGACAAATGATGAAATGAATTTGAACGAAGCACTATTCAAAAGAGAACAACAATCAAACAAATTGAAAAAAAAAATCAAAACATGATTTAAATTTATTATCGAAGATGATGGTTTTAAAATTGTAATTATAAATGCAAGTGGATAAACAAAATTTAAGTCATGACAATGTAATATCGATAGAAAATTAGAAATATTTATAAGAGATTACAAAATAAGAATTATTATATTAGTTATTAAGATTAATAAAAATCGTAAAAAATCGTAATAAGTTGCTTAAGAAAATCAAGACTAGATTCGGGTTGATATTAATTAATTTTTTAATAAAAATTATTGATAATGATCATTTTAAATTTTGTGTAAGGTAAGATTTTATATTTTAAACACAATAATAAAACATTATATAATTAAACGACTTAAATTTCTTGGACAAGTCAAGTCTAGTGACATATATGACCTTATCACTAGGAAAGAGACGCCCACAAGTCCAAGGATATATTCGACAATTCACTAAGGAATGTAAAATGACAATTTCACCCCTCGACGTCACCAATAAAAGAAAAATCAAGCGCCTCATCCATGGTTTTAATGTCCCTGACCCGACTCAATCGCCGACTACAGATCCTCTCTCTCTCTCTCTCTCCCTTCTTCCCCCCCCCAAAAAAAGGACTCTCCTCTCTCGCTCCGTCTCTCTCAGATATCAATGCGAAGATCTAAAATCCGAAACCAAGATCGCATCAACTCGATCTTACCAGACGAATTGATCCTCGAAATCTTCCGTCGCATCGGAGACAAGTTGAGCCGCGACGCTTGCGCTCTCGCCTGCAAGCGGTGGCGCCACCTCGAGCGGCTCAGCCGTGAAACTATCCGCCTCGGCGCCTCTGCCTGCCCCGACGCCTTGGCTAAGTTATTGGTTCGGCAATTCGTCAATGTTAGAAACATTTTCATCGACGAAAGACTCCCCATTTCCCACCCAATTCAGGTCGTGAGTTTTCCCAATTTTCTTTTTAAATCATACAGTATTTCATTTGCAATTTGCAATTGAATTTCTGGGGTTTTAAATTTTTATGTTAATTTTGGTTGAGAACATCAAAAAAACAGATTTTTAGTTAATTTTGGCATTCCTGATAATTTTTATTTTTTTTATAATGTCTGACTAAAATTAGTTTTGATTGGCAAGGATCATAGACTTATATTCCAATTTTTCAATTGAGCTTCTGGGGTTTAAATTTTTTTAAATTTTGATGGAGAAAATCCAGAAGCAGATTGTTGATTAGTCTTCTACTTCATGTGCTTGCTGCATTTTTTGCTGTGTAAAATTGTTTCTTAGAATCTTTAAAATGATGGATCGATCAGTGCCAAGTGGGCCAGATTTGCATCTAAGGTTGTCTGGGATTAGGGTAATAATTAGCAAAAATTAATAAAATATACAATTTTTGTGATAATTAGACTAGTCAAAAGCTGCCCCATAACAGTTGATGTAAAACGTAGAAAACAACAGTCCGTTTATAAAAGTTTAGGTTAAGTTCAGTTGAGATTAAGTAAAATTATAAATGCATTTATATGATGATATTTTTGGTTATTTTTATAGGAAGATTTGGCTTTTATTTGTAAAATCCTATGTTTCCTAAAAAAAAAGAAATTATTTGCTTCAGAAATTGAGGGCCTTTTTGTGGTACCAAGAGCTTCTCTCTTGATATGAGGTCTTGAAATTAAATCCTTACCCCCTCGGGCAATGTAATCCTTTGTAAACCCCCTCCCCCCCCCCCCCCAAAAAAAAAGAAAAGTAAAATAGAAATAAGTTAAATACAAGTTAAAGCAAAGTAGGTTTCCCAAATGGACCATGTATCAAAATCAAAATCATACTTAAAACTGATGGGTCTATCAATTTGAAATGGAAAATGAATGTTTTTTGGTTCAGAACACACAAAAACAGATTTATGTTTAATCTACCATTTTTCATGCTTGCAATGTGAAGACTGATAGATTCACTATCTTTTTGTTTATGTGTATGTCAATAAAGTAAATTTTGGAGCAGCTTGGTTTAGTATTCTGATTTTCTTGATTTTGAATCATTATGGCTTGAATTTTAGCTTTGAAAGTGTCATACATGAAATATGAATCACTATTCATGATCAACTTGTGGATATATGCTGGGAAAGATTTTATGACTTGCTAGTAATATGTTTTGGTTTGATCCTACAAAAGGTTTTCACATAAGTTTTGTTTGTAGGGATTGTCTTAACTGTACATGAATTGCAAGACATCATTTCTACTACATTTTTGGGCAGGTCTAAAGATGTGGCAATTTCATTGTTTATTATGCTTGCATCAATGTGGTCTTGGATTTATGAAATTTAAATGTAACAGATGTTCCCCTTTTCATTATTTTTAACTCATTGTTTGTGTGATTGGATAGTGCTATGTCGTAATTAAGATAACTGCTTAAAATACTGTTGTGAATGGACTTTTCATAAGTAACAGTCCAGCCCTCTCTCTAGTTTAGAAACCACAGAGAAGTTCGGTTTCCTTGTTAAATCCTCCTGCTTCTTTCAATCCTGAGATCAATCAAACGTTTCTAGACATTTAATTTGTGAAAAATTGAATTATGTAAATACAGTAAATTTGGATTTTGATATTTGACCATTCATTTATTAATTTATGTGGCGTTTGCAAAAAAAGGAACCAATGGAAAGGAAGAGAGCTGACAACATGAGCAGAGCTCTGGCAGCTATATTTATATATATTATCTCCTTTTATCTTCTATAAGATTTGTTAGTTTAGGTTTTTTCACCGGACATACTCCGATACAACTCATGAGATTCGTGGCTTTTTTCCATTTTTTGTCTTCTTTTTTCAATTTATGCGAAGATAGTGATAGTCTTGTACCTTTTCAACTGTGTAGGGAAGAAGACATGGCAACGATCAATCTGCACTTTCATCTCTCAAGCTTCATTTTATGACTGATGAGAAAACTGGGTCTGAAGAAAATGAACTGGAACCATGCTATCTGTCAGATGCTGGATTGACTGCTGTTGCTGAAGGCTTCACAAAGCTAGAGAAGTTGAGTCTTATCTGGTGCTCCAATGTGACGAGTGAGGGGTTAAAATCTGTAGCTGAGAAGTGTAGATCGTTGAGGTCTTTGGATTTACAGGTATCATACTGTAATTGAAACTAACTACAGATTTTATAACCAATGTCATTATATTTTGGTATGGGTGAGGTCTCCTGCAGTTTCTGTGATTTTGTAAAATCGAGGACTTTTTTTCGGGATTTTGGGGCATCGTACTTATGAATGTCTCTATTGGACTGTTACTTTAGGGATTTTGCTGGTTGTCTTTCTCTTTAGTTTTTCCTCTTGCTCCCTCCTAGTTAGTGTAATGCCATCTTTTCTTGATGTCAAAGTGTGCCCAGTCACCTACCAATGCAAATGATTACTAGGATCTAAGATTTACTGTTTGTGCATGGTTGATCTTTTTATTTCTTTTCTATGTAAGTGCTAAATTTGAAAAAATATTTGAAGGGTGTACCAGAAGATTAAGGGGGGAAAAAAGAATTCTATCAAGACTTGAGTTTTTTCATGTATTTATCGAATAGAATGAACCTTGTTATCTAAGTATCATAAAAATATTGTGGGAATAATTTGGATGATCCCCACAAAAAAATGATAAAATAAAATAAGTGTTGCATGCTAGCCTGCTTTTGATTTCATGCATTACCTCCTGCTTCCTTTCTCTAATATTCTCAAGGACATACACTCCCATTCATATGCGCCTGCATCTCATCCTTTCACAATGTGTGATGACCTCTCATAAGATGATTGGCCCTTGGCTTTTGTTAGCTTGCCTTTTTGGGCTATTGAAGCCCCTGATGAATGATCAATATCAATCTCAGACCAAGTCTAGCATGCTACTCTATCTATAGGATCAGCAGGTTTTACATGGTATTCCATCCTAGTCTATAAGTAAACCTAAAGGCTGGCTGGTTCTTGGTGACTAGATTATATTGTTCTTTTGGCCCTCTAGCTTCAAACTAATGTTTTATTGTCCCAGATATTTTAAGTGATGATAGACTTGTGTGGGTTATTTCTTTTGGTTCTTGGTCTCATAGTACTTTTGCTACTTGTGCTCTATATATTTCCTTTCTAGCTCTATTTTATGTGTTGGTTCTGATATAACATGTGGAGTGGCTGAACCTTTCTTCCTTTTGCTTTTCCTTTATGTGCATTTGTTAGTGTATGAAGTGCACTGCCTAGGTTTTTACCTATGGTTTCCATACAGGGTTGCTATGTTGGAGATCAGGGTCTTGCAGCTGTTGGGGAATGTTGCAAGCAACTTGAAGAGTTAAATCTACGATTCTGTGAAGGTTTAACTGATGGGGGTCTGACTGAACTAGCCCTTGTAGGTGGAAAATCTTTAAAAGCTCTTAGTATTGCGGCTTGTGCAAGAATAACTGATGTATCACTTAAGGCAGTTGCATCTCATTGCAAGTCTCTTGAGAGCCTGTCGTTGGACTCAGATTGCATCAACAATGAAGGAATCGTAGCGGTTGCTGAAGGATGTCCTCTTTTGAAAGTTTTAAAACTACAATGTATAAATGCCACAGATGAGGCTTTGAATGCTGTGGGAGTTTCCTGTTTATCTTTGGAGTTGCTGGCCCTGTATAGTTTCCAGAAATTTACAGACAAGTCAGTTTTCTTTTTGATTGATTAACTTTTAAGTTCTTATTCTGCATCTTGAAAACTATTTTGTAACATCCTGAAAAGTTACGTTTGTCTACTTGTTTAATTTTTGTTATATTGTATAAATGCCTCTGCTGCACTAGTAGATGCAGCAGTATTCATTCATTCTTCTATATCTTAAGTATGCATTTTGTTTTCAAAACCTGGGGAAAAAAAATAAAAGAAGAAAAATTTGGGCCTTGGAGCCTTCGAGACTTGTTTCACTCTTTTGATTGCAGAGTCTCAAGGAGTGTTATTTCTGCATCTGAATTATGTAAGGATACCTGTTGAAACACTTAGTGGTAATTGAATTCCTAGGTAATAATGTAAAGGGTTTCTTGGTTGATTCTATCTTAGTCAAAGGTGCTTTGGGCTCATCTGGGTGCTCAAGGTGATACGCCAATTCCTTACAGGGCTTCTGGCAGGGCACCTTTATAGAGATGCTTGCCTTTTTTGCCAGGACCCAAGCTGTAAAAATTTAAATTTATCAAGTTATCTTTTGAGGCTTTTTTATTTTTATTTCTCCCCCATTTTACTTTTTAACCTACTTTCGGTCTTGCTATATCATCTTCCTTAGTTATTTCCTTTTCTTGTGCATTTTCTTTTAATCTCTTTCCTCTTCCTCCCCACCCCAAAGAAGAAGATTGAAAAAGAAAAAAGAACATTCATGTTGTGTTTATTATGCTTCTTCTATATATTGTTGGATTCTTGAGAATTAAGTAGATTGAGACTATAACTTGGGAAAGATTTTTTGGGTTATAGTAAAGATTAAATGATGATATACAACTCTATTGCAATGGATGTCTAGGTTTACAAGTGATTTGTTTTTGTAAGATAGAAATTTTCATATATAAATGCTTCATTTCACTTAGATGAGCATCTAGAGCAGGTGATTGGGGGGTGGTTCCTTATGCCTCGAGGGCACCTTGCATCTTTAACAGCACTATTGCTTCTTTCTCTAACAGCTAGTAGAGTGACATGTAGTAAACCATGCTTAGTGTGAGAAGATGTTGTGGATTAGGGGCCACATTGGCTCATTCACACGCAAATTTGTATACTCTCTCAAATGCCAATATCAAGAATCTTCTGGGGACATTGTCAACGGAGCTCACTTGATTTATTTGCTTGAGTGTGGCTAAATTTTTGTATACATTTTCAGGAGTCTTTATGGCATAGCCAATGGTTGTAAAAAGTTGAAGAACCTCACTCTAAGTGATTGCTATTTCTTGAGTGACAAAGGCTTGGAAGCAATTGCAATTGGGTGCAGTGAACTTACTCATCTTGAAGTTAATGGCTGTCACAATATTGGCACACTTGGCTTGGAGTCCATTGGAAGATCTTGCATGTATGTTTGCTTTATTGGCTTATTCTATGCATTGTGAATTTAAGTTCAATAGCTCGCTAATGCCCCTGTTCTTGAGGTGTTTCTTACTTTGGGTTTTGTTTGTTTGTGTGATGTATATATTTATCTTATTTTGCTGGAAAGATTTATCTCTTGCTGCTGAGCATTTTAAGAAGCGTCCAATGACATGTACATAAGTTTGGGAAGTGGGGGTGTGTTAGGAAACATGGCAAATATGGTTTCTTCTGGTTCCATGATTTTTTTTCTTCATAAGATGAAAAAGATGTTTTAAATGGCCCATGGTGGCTCTGAAAGCAAGTCGCACACAAGAAAAAGAGTATCCACTTACAAAATTTCAAGAAGCATGAAACTTCAAGGATCTAAGTCAACCATGCAAGATATGGACGAGAGATTTTTCTCTTCATCAAGAATTTTACAGTTCCTCTCTAGGTCGTTAATTTATCAGTAATAGATCTAGACATGACATAGAAATGTTTAACTCGCTTCTCTTTCATATCAAAAGAGGGTAAAAGAAGTTACTTGAAAAGGCCCCAAATCCATCAGCTTCCTGCTTCATCTATGCTGAAGAAGCATTGATTCAAGTAACTTCCCCTTTTCTGCAGAAAGCCAAAAAAAAAAAAAAAAAAAAAAAATCCCCCTTTGCTAGTTATATAGTGAGTCATAACCTTTTTCTTGGAGGTCTTTCTATAAAAGAAAGCAACTTCTGAAGGGGGATCAACCTCCTATATCACCTTTTTGTGGAAATGAATCCTGCCAGCTGTTTACTCATTTCCCCAGATCCTTCTATTGACATTATGCTCAATGCATGTAGATTTGAAAATAAGTCCTTTAGCAGAAAAGAGCTTGACTTATAAATATATTTGTACATATGCATGTGCTTTGGTGATCGCTTGGATGCATACGTACAGGCATATGTATACTCCTAAGTTCTGAGTTGCATGCTTATGGAATTGCATTCGTGACTGTTTGTTGACCATATAATGAGAACTATGAGTTTGACAGCTGGAACAATTCAAGAAAAGAAATGCAGAAATGTGCCTAGGTGATCACTTGGATGCATACATACAGGCATATGTATACTCCTAAGTTCTGAGTTGCATGCTACTGGAATTGCACCTGTGACTGTTTGTCGACTATATAATGAGAACTATGAATTTGACAGCTGGAACAATTCAAGAAAAGAAATGCAGAAATGATTGCAATGGACAAAACATGCATCCATAAAGATGATGACTTTATTTCATTTTGTAGATATTAATATGTTAATGAGAGAGGGAAGGGATGATCCTTCTTTTTGTGACTACCAGATCGAAGGATGTAGGTTGGGAGGGGAGGGCAAAAATGTCCCACTCAATTGGCAATGTAGAGTTTGTTCTTGGAGAGAGGCTATAGATGAGATGGAACCTCTTGTTTCTTACAATGTAGCTCTTTGGGATTGTTTTGCTAAATTCTTTGGGCCACTGATTTTTGTCCAGAGTACTTCTGGCAAGGGGTCTTTAATGGGCCGAGTTCTGTGGTGGTATTGCAGTTTGAAGCAGTGAATGTTCACCAAATGTGTTCATGATCGAAGCTTAGAGCATTCCTCTATGGGCTATTACATGGTGCAAAAGTTTACCGATCAAAAAAAAAAAAAGAAAAAAGAAAAGAAAAAAATCCAGAGGCTTAGACCTTGGATATGGTTATCTTGTGAGGAATTTCTTTAAGGGAACTTGATCTAATTTATCATGATCAGGACAGCTAAGTGGTGTATTGCATAGTGATTCTTTGTGTTGTACCTGGAATGTTTTAACCGATTGTTTCAATAGTCTGTCTGATCTGTGAAAGCTTTGATTAATCCCATAAAAGATAAACCTTTGGCAATTCTATTGCAGGCATCTTTCAGAATTGGCTCTGTTTTACTGCCAAAGGATTTCTAATTCTGCTCTCCTTGAAATTGGAAGAGGCTGCAAATTCTTACAAGCTCTTTACCTGGTGGATTGTTCAAACATTGGAGATGATGGCATTTGCAGTATAGCTATGGGATGTAGGAACTTAAAACGGCTACATGTCCGTCGATGTTATGAGGTACTACTTTCTCTCTTCTAGTTGTATTGCTTAATTCACTTCCTTAGGAGCTCATAAATATTTTATATGTGGTTGGAAAATTAAAATGGGAGGTAGCCATAGGCCTTGAGACCTCATTATCATATTTAAAGCAAAATGGCCTTCCAAACACCAAGTCCATGTAACATCTAGTTGAGCTATCCATTTGCCTTTTGTATCCATGATATGTTGAGCATGGCCAACATCCTCCATTGATTGTCCACCTTCACTAGAAATCTCTTCAATCATTGTGTAACAGAGTCCTTTTAAATGTGTTGGTGGATGTGATAGCAAGTTGTCTGCCACAAGTTGTTGCCTCATAAGACTGGAGTGAACTAAATGGTACTTGAAGATCCTGTTGACTGTGGACAACCTCTTTGGAGTATTTTCCAAGTTATCATGGAGCAGAAACAGGAAAAGAGGCATGAATTACAGTTGAATTTTTATTCTTTTGTTGGCTATACTAATACTTATTTTCCTCTTCTGGCAGATCGGAAATAAGGGTATAATAGCCATTGGCGAAAATTGTAAATTTCTCACAGATCTTAGCCTCCGGTTCTGTGATAGGTATCCTGCTGTAAGCAACCTCTTTATTACAGATTATAAATGTGCTTCTTTAATTGCTTTGCTGACACAAGCTCCATGCTTACAATGATCTTTCCATTGTGTGATCAATAGGGTAGGAGATGAGGCCCTTGTTGCCATTGGTCAGGGTTGCTCCCTGCACCAGTTAAATGTTAGTGGATGTCATCAGATTGGTGATGCTGGAATTATAGCCATAGCAAGAGGCTGCCCTGAACTCAGTTATCTTGATGTGAGCGTTCTTCAGGTGTGGCTTCTCTCTTTCTCAAAAAGAAATGAAAAGTAAACAAAAGTGCTCATAGAAAAACAATATATTTCCATGCTTCTTGCCCAAATTGTTGTTAAGAGATCATAACATCTTAGCCAGAATGTGGGAATCCAACCATTATATTGTAGAAGTATTTTGACATTTCCTTTTCTTCTCTCTTTAAAGAATCTGGGGGACATGGCAATGAATGAGCTTGGTGAAGGCTGCCCATTACTCAAGGACATAGTTCTGTCACATTGCCATCAAATAACTGATGTTGGTCTGGCTCATCTTGTTAGAAAATGCACGGCACTCGAATCCTGTCACTTGGTTTACTGCCCTAACATTACTTCAGCTGGAGTTGCCACTCTGATTTCTGGCTGTGCCAATATAAAGAAAGTCTTAGTCGAGAAATGGAAAGTAAGCGAAAGGACAAAAAGGAGAGCTGGTACCATTCTTTCATATCTTTGCATCGACCTTTAGATCCTTAGATTCTTCATGTCAAATGCACAGAATGCTAACCATCAATGTTTCTCTGGTCACATAGGACGGCAGCTGGATGTTAATATTTTCCTGTGTATTAAACTTGTTATTTATGTTTTATGTAGTGCAAATGTTGTCATAGGGGTGTCCTTGGAAGTGAATAAACGTTGCTCAGTTTATACTTGAATAATAACTGGGCTCATCAGTATGATTTTCTGCCTTTTGTAAAATGTTTCTCATTCCCTTTAGTCTTTGTCTTGTCCGAGAACTTCTTGACAACATTAGCTTGAAGAAGATATCATAGAAAGAGAAACTCTATTTAAGTGATTTTTTGTTTTCCATACCGGAACCACTAGTGCCACCAGCCTAAATAGCCTATGGTCAAGTGGTATTCTTTCCTTTAGTAAATTATGGATTGTATGAAAAATGTATGATTCTTTTGGAAGTACAATTATATTTTGTCGAAAATTTTGTTCATTGTGCTTGGGAGAGAGCTTGTTCTCAGATGCTTTCACATGGTACATGATCATGAGAGAGTAATAATTTTTCCTGTTATTTGTTTGTTTATTTATTATGATAAATACATTGAAATGATAACAATATCATTTTTAAGCCTGAAAAAGGATTTTATTTCCAGAATATTTGCTCTTCCATCGAAGCCTTAACAAGTGATGCGACCTTGTCTTAGAGGCCTATATTTCTTTTGCTCCACCCCCTCCACCTAAACAAAAGAGAGAAAAAAGAGAGGGAGGGTGAGGGGAGGGGGGAACAATCCCAATTGCATTGATGATGGTTAGTAATCTGAATATGATTCAAAATCTTATTTTTTGATTTTTCATCATTGAGGACAGTGATGTTTTCAAACGGGGAAGTATTGTAATAATTATGATTAGTAATTAATCATATTTAAAAATATGTAATGACATTGAATATAATGATATTAGAATTCTTCTTTCTATTTATTGGTATTCTCTCTCTTTGGTGTCCCTAAGAGGACAGGCTGGTCATAATTTCTCTCATCTAATCTTAAAATTCAGGTTCGAATTCTTGTATAATAAAAAAAAATTCTCTCTCTCTTTCTTTCTCTCTCTCTTTCGCTTTTTATCTTTTATCACTTTTTAGAATTGTATTTATACACTCAAATTGCTACTAAGTGGGGTATCCATGAAACGAGATTTAGGAAAATAAGTTGCTTTTAGAATCATAGCATCTAAGAGTCCAAATTGTTCATTGGCCACCAACCTTGCTGAAGTTGTTCTCACAGCAATGGTCCAAACTCATCCAATTGATGCCTCTACCTTGCCCTTGTCCTAGAGCCCACCAGAACGAATTCATCGTCATACGCTCAATCTCCTCACAAAGGGGCACCAGCAGCAAAAGACCTTATCACATAGTTTGGATTTTTATTTTATTTTTTGGTATTAGTTTGGATTTTTATTTTATTTTTTGGTATTTGATTATCGATATTCCAGTTACTCGACTAATCAGATTCGAATATTATGGAAGTTAATATAGAAAGGAACTCTTCCGCGTCTATTTTTCATTTCCAAAAATTTAAACTCAAAATTTTAATTAAACGAGTTTACTATATGCCGTTAAGACTCACAAAATGTTGATTGGGTTTGGGATTTGTTGGCCAAAGTATAAAGCCAACTACATCATCTTGTGTATGATGTGATAGAAACCGGTAAAAAAAAAAAAAACCTAAAAAAACTGAATGAAAAGAGAATTAAATAAAATGAATTTTATATAATAATTTATATCTATATATTTTATAAATATTTTTATTGGATATGAAAGGTGTTCTTACTTGTTCAAGATTTTATAATATAATTATATGAATTATTACGTAAAATTCAATTTTCTTTTTTTATTTTTTTACTATTGACTTATTTTAGCCTGGCCGAGCCCGCTCGGTGCCCAATGCACCCTTTAAGGCTTGTGGGGGCGGTGAGCATGTGAATAATGTGAAGAGCGCGCGCGCACGAGCAAAGAAAATGGTAGGGGAAAAACACTTGGAGCAAAACGGTACGTTTAGATTGGCAAAAACACAAGCACTTCCCTTCACTTGCTGCGCTGCGGGACTCGAAAATTCAAAGCAAGCAAAGGAGGGGGAGATGCAGGCTTGCAGCAAAAGGAAGGAGAAAATCACCTGTTGTGGCCATTGATGTTGCACATAAACGACCAGTACTGCATTATTGTTTTGCCTTTAGTTGAGCCCCGGCATTTAAAAGCATATGCAAGAATTTGTAAAAGATCTGATAGTGGAAATGCCATTGTAGCGGACGAAAGTGTACCTTCTCTTCTACTTGAACTTCCATCCATCACAGGGTATGGTAAGTTTTTTGCGGTGCTTTTAAGTAGCATCAATGTAGTACAAGGATTCATACATTCTATCATCTTCCATTATCTGACTTGCTGGCTATCTTATGTTAGTCTTAAATTGGTTCATACTTTTTAAGTGGTGCAACATTTTTCACCTAATCTGCAAAATGCTAGGCTTCACTGGAGAAAATATATTGGAATATTCTTGGGCTTGTATATTGGAATATTCTGTTGAATGGAAAATTATAACTAGTGGACGTGGTATTACAGGGAAGAGTGTTAAGGCAACATTTCCGGGAACAATTAGGTTTGCAAGACTGGGTTTTGGAAATATTGCTGAGGAAGAGAGTGATAATAGAGCTGAGAGTAATGGTAATATGGTGAATGTGGACGAATTTTTAATGGAAAAGATGAACAAGGATCTTCCTCCAGTTGATTTAGAGGAGCCATTTTGCTGGCAGGCATACAAGTATGCCACGGTAAGCCTTCCTTTCTCTCTCACTATCTCTCTCTCTCTCTCTCGGTGTTCAACCTTTTGTTGGACATCATAAAATTTGCCATAAGGTTATCATATATCTTGCTTATTGTCTCTAGCAGTTTTTGGGTGAAATTTCAACAGAAAAGTTGCACTCTCTCAATTGTCTCAAATGCATGAAATAATGAATGCAATTTTGTGTGAATGGCCTTATTGTTGCTTATGTGATCCCCATATGATATCTGGATGTATGTTCCAACTGTTCATGACTGTTTAAGGAGGTAATATGGACCCGATTGTTCAGAATTATAAAAATTCTTGAAGACATGGAAGAAAATGCAGAGCATGAGCTGGATGCATTTATCAGTGCAGGGAATGTCTAACTTTCAGTTACAGGTCTCTTTCAAGATCATAGGAGCCTCACTCTCAGGAGCATCAATTGACCCCAAATCTGTAAGTCTACAAAATTTGATTGTTCATTTATTATTATTATTATTATTATTAAATGTGAGTTCAGAAGGGATCAAATAGTTGTGCCCTTCAGTCACCCATTCAACGAAAGTGCAATATTTTTTTCCCACTAATTTGGTATGTATTTCATACAAAATCTTCTGAACAGTCACAATAAGGACCATATAATTTTGAATCCAGTTTCACTTTTGGTCAAGTCATAATGCAATTTTTGGAGCCCTCTGCTTGTAACCGATTGATGATAAACTTTTCTGTACATCATAAGTGGCGCCTCTTTGTGGTTAAAATCACAATAAAATGGCTCTCCCCTGCTTCCTATTAGATTCAAAATTGGTTGTTTGCCAGCTAATGTGCAGAGCCCGGTAAGTTGCCTTATTTCTTCTTACATGTTGACTGCTTAACGGGGGTTTGCTTATAGATAGTTCCCTGTTGTTTGTGCTATGTGCAGAACAGTATCTATCCTCCTGTCAAAGCACCTGTGGAGTTCTCAACTCAGGTAGGCTTTGCTTTTATCGAAGACACGAGCTATTCTATATCAACTAAGTTTTCTTTTTCTACACTCAATTGTGCTATACTCGTGTCTTAAAATTACCAAAAGTCTCTCCAGAAGAGCTCTTCACATGCACTTATAACTGAAAGTTGCAGAATAATTAAGTCGGGTGGATTTGGAAGGAAACAGATTCATCTGTAGGTGCGGTCAATCATCCAAATAGATCTCCACAAACCTAAAAACTTTTGCATTATTTGAACTATCTGCTTGTTTTGCTTTCATTTTTGTTGCCAATCTTTATGAACTCAACTCTTTGTTTTTATTTTCCATTTCTCTTTTGTTTGTTGTGTACGAGTGTTTTTTTTGGGGGGGGGGGGGGGTTGGGGAGGGGGTTGTAACAGGTGACTTCTGGGGATTATATTTTGTGGAATACCCTGGGGAAATGCCCATCTGCTGCCTCAAGAAAATCATAGTTGCCTTGAATGGGTGGTTGCTTGCTCAAGAAAGTAGAACTTCATGCTTTGATTGGCACGTACTGATCCTTAGCTCAATTCTGAAAGGCAACGAACAAAGAACAGGAACGCCGGTCACGTCTCTGCTGATTCGATGGTGCTTTCATGGTGATTAGGCTCAGTCAATTGATTAAATTTTACTAGTCCGAAATCATCTTTGTCAATATTTTGTGGTTCTAAACTAAATACACTTGTTTCGGGTGGTTAATTCTGAATATTTCATTTAGGTTACGCTTCGGTCATGTTTTTTTGGCATTATCCTTTTCTTTTCCCTTCTAAATGTGACCTGAAAATTTTGTACTTAAGTTTGCGTTGCGTTCACTTGTGTCATTGCTATAAATGACTTACATTACATACGAGTACCAAAGGTGAAGTTTGATATTGTTCTCGTATAATTGTCTTGTTACTCTTATTCTTATATAAATAAATGTATAAAAATAAATTATTGATATTTCGTAATCACGTTTGTTCAGATTAAATCTGGTTGATTCGAGTTAGGTTGATCCCTTAAGGGGTAAACCTCTCTATATGTCTGTTTTTTTCTTATACAAAATTTGTAAAACTAGGATAAAAAACCTTGTTTAAGGAGAATTAATATTCGATCCGTCGGTGTAAATGTCATTCATAGGTGCAAAAAAGAAAAAAATAATTTTCTCGATTTTTGAGTTGACACCAAAGGATTTGATCGATCGTTGGAAACCCCTCAAGTCTAAAGAAATTTGGGCGTCCACGGAAATATGCTGGTGATTAGATCTAAGATAGGGGAAAATCAGACACATAATAATTAATGAAGTGAAGAGTCTTTGGTGTATGTACAAATGTGAATTTGTGTTTTTGGAATTACAAATCTCACACCCGACTCTTAAAGTCTAACGAAACAAATAGAAAGAAAAAAAAGGATGGAAAAAGAAAACTGGAATAACCATTACAGAACAAGTTGTCCTCCATTTTCTATTTCTCAACTAAGGTCCACAGCCCATGGAAAAGATATTAACTCCAAAGCCCACAAGGCAACCCAATTCTCCAATTTTCCAAAGTCCCCATCAATTTCTCTACAAAGTTCCCTCAGAAAACTACCCGAAAAGGGTTGCCATCTCTCTCTCAAATAGACATCGTTTCCCTTTCATAGTGTTCCATAAAACCCTCTCGTTCCTGCATGACACTTACTCTTCAAAGTGTACTCTTGATGAACGGTAGAGATCGTACGGAGCCCACAGATGATCGACGGAGCACGGCTTTCGAGAGTCCAACCTCAACCAGGGCTTCCCCTTGCCACTCCAATGGAGAAGGCTGATTGGGCCTGGATGTAGGTTCCTACATTTCCCTTCAAAATTGTCACCCCCCAAACCATGTTGATTCCACCTATGATCAACACCCTTTATGTTCCCTGCAAAAATAAGCAAAAATGGTGGCAAAGAACCCAAATGATATATCCTCTTTTTCTTCTGCACTGCCATCCACTTCTCAACTTTCTGTGTATACCCTCCTCCTCTCCATTTTTCAACATCAATAACCATCACTCCTGTGTTGAAATAACAAGGGTTTTTTCCCTCAAAGGTCTTCACCATCCCTGGGTCGGACCAAAATGTCTCCGTGAAATAGTTTGTGAAATTTGCATGGCAATATTCAGGTGCAGCCACAACCTGATCTCCCAACTCCACCCTCCATAGCTTCTCGACGTCGTCCACGACCACAATGTCTGAGTCTAGGTATATGATCCTATTCACGTTGGCTGGTAAAACATCTGCAAGGTATATTCTTGCATAGTTCAGAGGCTGATCCAATGCTTGTCGAATAGACTTGGAGATTTTCCCACGCACCACGTTCGAGTTAAAACGATAGGTATTGAATGAGAGATAAGGGAAGGTGGAGTTGATGCTTGAATAGATATCGGGTGCAACACGAGCAGAGAGAAAATGGAAGTAGACATTTTCAGGACATGTTGAGTGCTGTAAAATGGACAAAACTGCAGCCATTGTCCCGCGAAGATAGTTACCATCCAGGGTCATGGCAATGTGGATCTTGTCTTCCTCTTTTGTCCTGCAAGTGTCACCATTGCGAAAAGCGGGGGCTTCACGGAATATGGGGACATCTGCAACCTCGGGAATGGGCCTGCGTATGACTCCAACACGGATGCCATTGATGATGATGGTGGGTTGGAGGAGGAGGAGGAGATAGATGGGAGACAGGAGGCTGAGTGGGAGGGAGGAAGAGCTCCAAAAGGCCATCTGCCTTCAAGAGCTCCAATTTATTATTATTTTTTATGAGTTGAGGCGGGGGGGGGGGGGGAATCTAAGTGGAGAAAGAAATGGTAGACATTTTACATTGAATTTGTTTGTGTCTAGATTTTAGAGGAGAAAGAGAGGGAGGGAAGGGAGAGAGAGACAAATTGGTAGATAGTTTGATGTTCAAGGATTGGAAAGAGAAGGTGGTAATAGAGAATATAATTTAAGGAGGAGAAAAAAGGTCGGATTGTCTTAGATTTTGTAATGCCCAATCTAGGAGGAACGAAAGTCAACTGTTTCTTGTTTTGAGTGTTGCAAAATGAGAGAGAGAGAGAGAGAGAGCAGTCATATTTTGCATGCAATGGATGAGATGTAATTAGAACTAATTTCAACACATTAAGATTTTGGTTTTGTGTCAAAACAGGAAAAAAAAGGACTTAGTCATTTGCCATCTCATTCTTTTCCATGTTTTGTTATGTACATGTGGACGAATTCAATTTTTCTACTTCTTGTGGTTACAACTTGTAACTTTCGACCATGAACCATAAACGGATAACACTCTCTCTCTCCAACGAAATTAAAATTATAATAATTATTAGTACAATGCAATATAACTCATTCTTTTGTTAAAAAAGGGTTCGGAAATTCATTTTCTTCAAATCTAATTTTCTCATAATTTTCTTTTTAGTTTTATAAATTATCGATATCTAATAACTATTTTAAATCTGATTAAATTTGGTTTGAATCGGAGTAAACTCTTAAAGAGTAAAACTTTCATATATATAGATATATATATATATATATATATATATTTCTCATGATATCTCTTATTGGCACGACTCGACTTTGGGGGCACAACTTAACACCTATTGAGGAAGAGCCATTTGTGTCCATGCATTAACTTCACGACCAAAGTGGAGTACTAAATCAGTAAATGTAACATGCATTTGAGAACCCAAAAGAAAAGGGAAAAAAAAATAAATAACCATGTGTAATGCTTAGGAGGTGCTAGGTTTGAATAAGTCAAAATTAAGAATCGAATTGAAATCTATATAATTTATTTGAATTAATAGAACGATAATAAAATTTATGAATGAAATCTTTAAATTAAGGAGTTTATGAAACCCAAGTGAAAATATGGATTTTTGAAATTTAATTTCAAAATCTTTTGTTTCAAATTCAATTCTAATTTTCGAGTGCGTACCTCCTTTTGCTCCTTGTCTCCATGATCTAGCGGTTGATATCGTGGAGAGTAGCCCTAATAGGGGACCTTCACTATACTCAACCCTCACTTAATGTACCATGCAAGAATCCCAAATTTGAACCTAAAATATTTTATAAATAATTTAAAATTTATTTTTATATTATTTTACTAATATTTCAATGTAAAAATGAATTTCAAAGTTTGGAAATGTAACCAAAAGAGATTCAAACCCAACTTTTGAAAGGTACAAACACTTGGTCTCAAGACCCATCATTTTGTTTGTGCAAGGGATCTCCAAAATATATTCAATACAACGTTTTGTTAAAGAAAACAAAATTTATATACAAGAAAATATAGCATATTAAATAATCTAATTTTGGGCCGGGTCGGGCTGGGACAAACCACAAGCCTAAGCGTGGGTTGGGCTGGGATCAAAACGACAAGCCTGAGCTTGGTTTGGCTCTTTGGAGAAATTTGGTGCAGGGAATTGAGTCGGTCGATAGTTTCTGGAGGGAAAGAGGGGCAGTTTGGCTTAAAAGCGGGACTTCTAAGAAGTTCTATCTAGGATTAGAACCGGAAGACGTGAGTTTCGCTACGATCGTGTGGTCCATTTGGAAGGCTAGGTGCTGTGTGGTGTACCAACATAAGCTGGATCCTCCGCTGTGCCAAAAGGGTGCGGAGCATGGTGAGAGCGGCCTCGAGAAGACTCAAATTGGGAAGTTGGGAAGTGGAAGAGGTGAGTGTCTCCTGGATGAAACCCCCGGCAGGTAAACTTAAGCTTAATGTGGATGGAGGAAGTCGGTTGAAGGGAATCGCAGCTAGTGCAGGCGGTCTTTTCAGAAACAGCAGTAGGTGGTGGATCCATGGTTTCTGGTCTAATGTGGGTTCAACAAATGCGGAGCGGGCGGAGCTGTGGGGGTTGAGAGAGGGTCTGTTGATAGCCAGGGATCGTGGTTTCAGAGAGCCTGTGGTTGGGAGTGACTCCCTCACTGTCGTCTCTGCTGTTAACAGTGGGTGGGTGCTAACCATCCTGACCCGAATATTCTGGAGATCAACCACATTTATAGAGGCTAATAGATGTGCCGACAAGTTGGTGGAGCTTGGTAAAATGGCTCGGGCTGGACTCCGTGAATCCATGATTCCCCCGCCAGATTTAGACCCCTTTTTGAAGCTTGATGTAGAGGGAGCCTCTTGCTTAAGGAAGAGAAGGAAGCCTCCTCCAGATTTGCAGCCCCCTTAGTGGTTTTCCCGTTTCCCTTGTTTCCCTTGTGCGTCTGGTTGCGGTGGTTTTCTTCTGCTCTTCTTGCACAAAAAAAAAGGCTTGGTTTGCCTGTGATTCTGATGGGCCTAAAAGTTTAGAGTCGGGCCCAGGACCTAGCAAAATGGGATCGCCTTTCTGGTGGATGGGCTGCCCGGTCCATAGCCACTCCCAGCATCATTTAGATAGATGGGTTGCATGCATTTGGGTCTAATTACAATGACGTTGCCCAACAAAACATGTTCTCTTTCTTTTCTTTCTTTTTTTTTTTTTTTTTTTTTTTTTTTTTTTTTTTTACTGTCATTTGAATTTGAAACCGGTCGGGGAGAGGGTTGTAACTACTGAACTATCCTCTTAGGCACAAACATGTTCTCTTTCTAACCACTAGAGAAGAAGCAACACATTTGCAACATTTTTTTTTTCGTTCCCCAAGGGGATAACCAGTGGTACAAATATCTCTCCCTCAATTTGATGATTTCAGTTTCAAATCCTTAAACAATAAAAAAGAAACATTTCTTTTTTTTTTTTTGGTCCCTGATCCCACGGTATCCGAAATTTCACTCTGACTAATTCGGGTTGATTTTACTGTCGGGTCTCCTATAGAGAGAGAGGTCTCCCAAAATAATCTTTTCTATTCCTAAAGAGACTCAAATCTGAGTGTTTGGTTAAGGGATGCAGAGCTCTTTCCACTATACCAACTAACCTTTGGTATTTTCAACATTTTCTATTATGCTAAAATCCTTCCGAAGATCAACTTATCTATGTTTGGGATCCAAGACTCTTCTAAATATTTCTATTGCAAATCCTCATAGGAGGAAACAATTGATCATGTTTAAACTGTAAACGTGGACTCATTAACTATAGGTATCATTAACTATAAGTATCGGTTACGAGTTATGAGAATGAAGAAATGAGATTTGGAAGAGCTAATCTCTTAATAAACTATATTTTGCTTGAATCGGATTAATTGAATAAGATCTAAATACCGATAGGTGAAAACCAAAAATAAAAAAATAAAAAAAATAAACGAGGTCTTGGTAAAGTCATCTTGCAGAGGAAACTTAACATGGACATGGTAAAGTCATCCCGGCAAACTCACACAGCCATATTTTCCTCTTTTACTGGTCTCTTCGGAGGTGTTCAATTTGTAGTCTGATCAGATGAGTCCCAAAGTCCTAATGTTTGCTTTATTTTAAAGAAATAGCTCTTTTTAAAGAAATTTTTTTAGTAAAGCTCAAAGTTTAGAAAATGTATTAAAATATTCGGTATCCATGGAATATTACTGAGGCCTTGGCTGATAAATTTTAATTTGATTCAGTTTTATTTTATTTAATTTACAATTTTTTTAGAAAATAAGGTTTTGCTCTCAAACCACCCCCCCAAAAGAGAGAGAGAGAAAGGAAAAGAAAAACAACACTAAAGAAATCTCTTAAGTTCTACTTAAGCTAAGCCTATCAAGGGGAATACCAACCCGTTCCTTCAACCAGTATCAGCAGTGCAATCTCCAAGTTAGCACGGAGTTGAAAGCCAGTTATGCTGACAGGGACATGCGTCATAACTGGTTTGGGTGCCTAGTTAGACCAACAAGGACCCCAAGTAGGAACGGGACCAGAGAGAGAGAGAGTGTGTGTGAGATGCTAGAAAGTTTCAAGAGATTGAGGTAATTGATAAGTGTCGGAGAGAGAGGGTGTTCAGGCATGGATTTGTAAACATGGAGGCCATCATGTTCCCTCTTCTCCTAACTCTCCGTCCTCTTTCTTATACTTCTTATTGTCTAATTAACTTAACCCCCCCTACTCTCTCTCTCTCTCTCTCTCTCTCTCTCTCTCTCTCTCTCTCTCTCTCTCTCTCTCTCTCTCTATGTCATGTTTGCGTAGGAATTAGATGAGGATTGATTAGGCTTTTGGGTGTGTGGACCAAAGAGGGCGTTAGCTGGCTTCTTGGAAATCTTGTGCCCTTAATTTTTCTTTCTTTCCTTCATTTTTTTAATGTTCTCTACTTCGTACCCAGAAACCAAATTTGTACATCAAATGATTACCCCAAAACACAATCAGGGCTGGGTGAGGTGGCCAATTTATTATTTTCCCCCCTTCTTTTCTCCGAGAAGGTATCTCCTGCATATCATTATCCATCTTACATTGAATTTTTCAATAGTCTTCAATTGACTAATATTGAACTTTTACTCAAAGTTTGACAACATTTGTAAAACAATGGACGTGATATTACTTAAAATAGCCACGTCAAGGAATTGGACGAAAAGAGCAAGACAGTGTCGTTGTTGAGAGAGAGAGAGAAATAAAATGGGTAGTCAGTCACTAAAAAGTAACACAAGAGAATGATGCTTGCATGAGCAATCAAGAGAGATTCTGAGGGATATTAGATGGAAGAAGGGATGTTGGTAGCACGAGGAATGATGTGGCGTGGAGGGTTTTTCATCCCTTCGAGACAGATTTTATGTTTTTAGAAAGAGAGAGAGAGAGAGAGAGAGAGAGAGAGAGGGAGGGAGGGAGAATACCTGGATGTTTGTGGGGGCAATAGGGAGGGGGAGAGAGATTATGGCCAATTACAACTCCTAACATGTCTTGTTTGCCTTCATTTCATTCATTCACCCCATTCCAAAATCCTTACTAATTTCAGCACTTGGCAGCTATCATTCTTGTTCTTCCGGACCCATCTCTTAAAAATTTTAAATATGTACTTTTTTTTAAAAATTTTATCCAGTAAAATTTACCTAATTTTTGTTGTATGCGACCATTTTCTTTCCTTTGTTATCTTGCTTAACGTGTTTTCCATGGTAATGAAGGCTTTGTTATAATGGGAAAACTAAACAAAGGTCAAATCTTGGTTGGGTTAGGCATTTGACTAAAGAGGACCTTTTAGTACTGAGGCAACAGCTTTCCTTGGTACTAAAGTCATTTCTAGTATTTCCTTAATTGAGTCACATAATTGGCAATTGCATTGATGGAAAACACCCTTGTGTAATGCAATTAATGCTCTAATCAAAATAAATGTTTTTAGGAGGGAGATTCTTATCAAAATTTAGCCATAGAAAATTGGGGGGGAGGGGGGGGGGGTTGGTTCTGGCTACCTTGGGAGACAATAGACATAATAGTAGCCAAAGGAACACAGCCTGCCTTGCTGACTCACCATAATCATTAGCACCCAATGCTTGTATTATACAATTATTTATGTCTCTCTAAGCATGTTCTAACCATTTCTCCAAATGGGTTCAGTCATTTTGCAACAAGTGCATCAACCACATTCATTTGAAGCAAAATGGGATCAATGTTAACCAAATAACATTTGGGTTCATAAATCATTTCTTTAGATTAGATACAATAAACCTCAAATACGAAAATGAATTTTGATTAATTAAAACAACAGTAACAACAATCAATGCTTTATCCCACTAAGTGGGTTTATAAATTTTATCCCACTTATATAATTTTTTTATATAATAGTAATAATCATAATTTTATTCTAATAAGTGAGAATCGACGACATGAACACTTTTATATTATTATACTCTTTTTTGACAGACTAAAACATGTCATCTAATTTTTAAAGAAGTTAGTGTCTAACGAAGTTGCAAAAGTTGTTTTAACCGGGTTTCATTTCAAAGCAAAGACCGATCAAAACTCTGGCCGAAAGATCACTAATTCTATGTATAAAGGTTCAAAAGACTAACATCATACAAAATTTCCAAATTTGACACATCATACAAAAATTTGGATAAACTTTTTTTATCGGATATCTCCGAAAAGTCTAAACAAGAAAATTGGACACCAACCCATCAAAGTACTCCATAATGCCATGGAGAAAGTGGTAGGTTCCCACACAATCACAAATTTTGGTGCGCATGTTACAGTAACACTCACGTATCCCACGTATTAGTGCTCAAATCAAATATATATATATGGACCAAATAAAATAAATAGGCTTTTCTCTTACTTGTAAATCTTAAAAATCACATGTGTGCAAATGTGCGCGTGCAAGCGTGTATGGCGGCTAGTGCCCATTTTGTATCCTTTTTTTTTTTTTTTTTTGGTGAATGTCAACAAATGCCGGTGTCGGGCAACTTAGGTCCCCGTGGGGTCTCCATGTCGAAAAATCGATTAGGGTTTAAGTTCAAGTATGGACCCTGGCATGTCAAGAAGTTAGGGTGCAAGTTGGATGATGTGTAGTGTGCTTGGGACCATTCACGGTGGTTGTCGGGGGCACGTAAAATCCAACAAATGAATGGGACCAATTATGGGACTTAGGGCCCCAACCTATTGATGCGCAAGGGATGCAAGCAAGCAAAAAAATATGTTCAGGCTTGTTTAAAAGGTGTAACCTTTTTCGTGGGACCAAAACAAATCAAAAGCTCAAGCTTGTCACTACTTTCCTCGTCTAAATTAAAAACCCAAGTAATAAATTGAATGTTTGAGTGATAAAACATTCAAATTTTTATGTTAAATATATGAACTATAATCATATATATATATATATATATATTAAACTATTAATATTTGATAATCATTTTTAAATCTAATTAAATCCTATTTAAATTAGATTATATCAAAAGATAAAACTTTTCTTATACTTATTTTTTCGTATACAAGATTTGAATCTGACATATTATTTAAGGAATATCAATATTCAATCATTAGATTGATTAAGCATTGAAACTATAATAGTGTGTCTGATCAATTTGAGATACGGTAAATTTTTAATATGGGTGTTTAAGTTTTAACTTTGTCCATAAGAATAATAAAAAAAAGGAAAAATTGAATGATCTATTTTTGTGTGTGTGTTAATGTTTTTTTTATTATATAAAGATTTGAATTTGGAATTATCGGATTAGGAAAGGGGTTTGTACCACTAGATTGTCTCTTTAGAGACGTGTGTGTTAATGTTTAGAGGAAGAAATGGGTGTTACGTCAAAATCTTTTGATGGTGTTGTTGTAAAGGGGAGGATTTTGTTGAGCTTGTTTGACACTTTTAAAGTAAGATTTGATTCAATGTAATCAAAACCCATTTCTCATAATGTAGAGATTTGAAAGTGGTTGACCATATTTTTAATGTTTTGGATAGTTTTTTTGAATGGTTGTGTGTGTGTGTGTGTGTGTGACGTTTGAAGGTGATTGGAAAAGTGGGATGTTGGGGCTTGGTTTTGGTTTTGGTTGGTGCGCGTGCAGAAGGAGGATTTTGAGATGTGGTCATAATGGGGTTGCCAGCCACCATAAGCTGCTTGTTCATCACAAGTGAACAATTTTGAATCATTTCATCCCTCCAAAAACTGCTAACTTTGATTCTCTCTAAGCCTCTGCAATTGGCCTTTTCCTCCCTACTCTTATCCACTTTTACGCTTGTCGTATTCTCTTGCCTCTCTCTCTCTCCCTTTTGAGGGACCGATACCCAAATCCTATAATATCTCCAAGAAGAGAATGCCTAAACCCTTTCATTTTAGTAATTATTTGAATTCAATTTCCTGCTCGTTGCTTTTTTCATCTCACGCGTAATTGAAATTTACTTACTCAAAAATATTTTTTCAAAAGAAGTTCTAAACATTATTAAGTGTAGGGTGGAAGTGCAAAATAACAGAGGGTGGCAGTGCCACACATAACATCAGGGTTCAAAATGGGGGGGGGGGTGCCCTTCACTTTCCTGAGAAAAGCAATCCATCCCCCCTGTAAAATTGAAATGCATCATTATTCCATACTTGTGCTGTGCCATTTTAAGGACACCCCTCCCCTCCCAAAGATTAAGATGAAAATTATAATTTTAAGAAAATAAATAAAACTTAATTATAATTATTTTGGGGGTTGGGAAGAGCCCCACACCCCCTGCTTTCTTCTCCCTTCTAAAATGAGTAGGCATTTTACCCACGAACATTCTTTTTTATTAGTCTAATTGCCTATATACATACTTGAGAAAAATTTATAAGGCCTCCACCATTAATAGTGTTTGGTACTAAACAATGAAATGGTCATACAAGCTTAGGGAATTTGGTACCAAATCTTATTGGAACTTTGTTAGAGCATCTATTATTATACTTATCGAAGTATTTCTAACGTTACTCTTATCAGAGTTTCTCTATCTTGCACAGAGTCTTGGTGGCCTGAGTAGTCTTGGTGAAATCAATAGCCTCAAAAGAGGATTTGTTCTCACAAATACGAAAATATAAAAATAAAAAAATTACGTATGCTCAAAATATATGATATTTTCTGATACTTTAGATATTTTATTATTCAAACATACTATCGAATTGTAATAGATGATATATTTCGATGTTGTTTGAGAAACTTAAGTTAATTTAATTTTTTTATTTATTTTTATTTTGTTATATTTTACCTGTAACAATTTCTTACCAAATTTAAGTATTTTATGCAATAAATTATATTTTACAAATATAAATCAAACATTTTATAAAAATTCAATCATTTTATATAAAAAAATTAAATCATCAAATTCTTTATATTAAAATTTTTATTTAATTTCAATTAAATCTAATATCGGATTTTTTGAAATTCAGGTTTAGGTTTTTCTAAGTCAATTTGCATTAAGAGAGGGAACTTTGTGTGACCAAATACAATTCAAAACAGGCTTAAATTGGATTTCTCGAGCTCTCAAAACCTAATGGGTCCCAAAAGAACTCATTTGATATCTTTTGGGGGGAGGGGTTTTAGAAAGATTGCTCAGTCAAAAAGTTAAAAGTATTTTGGGGGACAAACCCTCTTTTTTCAAATCATAAACTGAGTTAACTAGGGTTCACATATCAACATTGATAGCTGCAAACAAGATATAATAATTTTTACCCAGATGAAATTTAGAGGGGTGGATAAATATGAAGTAAAAAAAGGAAAAAAAAATGGTTATTCCAAATTTGTTCTATCATCCCTAATTCAAGGAATTTCTCATAATATTTGTTTCCACGCCTAATAATTTGTGCTTTTTGATATTTTCACACTCCTTTAATTTGTTAAAAGAATACGAATCAATTATTTTTCTAGTTATGCGATAAAGGTTTCTGAATTTCATATTACTAATATTCATTCTGAATTAATATAGGTTTTTTTTTTTTTTAATTTCTGCAATGGTAAATTTATGAAAACTTTTTTTTTCTACGAACTCAGTTAAATTAAATCAGAATTCAGAGTGATTACGAAACAAACTGTTACCTGAACTAATTTAGATTAATATTAAATTTGATTATCTTTAGGCATAAACATTTTTCTTTTTTGCTCTTTAGGAGACATGGTATGTTGTCCCCATCAAGCACAAGAGCAACATGGAGTGCTTCAAGTTACCAAGTTTTTGAGAGTTTTGCTCTGATTTTATTCCTTTAGTATGTGCCTACACTTGATAACACCTATAAATGGAAATTTAATCTAGTAACTCTCATAATTAATAGTCATACATAGAACCCTTTTTTCCTATAATTGTGTTTGCTCTTCAAGCTTGCCATGTGACTAGGAACAAATTGGAATGCTCAATATGTAAATTGAAATCATTACATAATTTTTTTTAAAAAAAAAAAAAACCATTGATTAGATCCATCCCTATGTTTAGGTTTGTGTTTTTTGTTACACATAATATAAAATTAGAGCCCCAACATAACAATTAGGGTGTCATGTTCTTCCAAGGTATTCATAGAATAATGTGGCATATTTTAAACTAATGACCATCAGATAATTATTTCATTTTGCATTAAACTAATGACCATCATAATTATGTATTTCCTCGTATGTTATGAAAATACTTTACATATATTTTTATTCTAATAATACTTGATTTGATTGTATCTGTCTTGAAGCTGAGGAAGATGCTCTGGAATTAAGACCGATATTTTGGACCTGGCCGGGCCGGCCCGAGCTTGAGTCATTTTATGGTTGGGCAAAGCTCGGGCCCATTATTTAGACTCGTTTTAATTACAAACCGAGTTTGGACACCAATGGACTTGATATTAAATGTTCAATTCATTTAAAATTAAATATTATGGTATTTTGATGGTAATTTTGATAAATTTAATTTACTACTCCTGATATAATTTTTTAATATTTTATGATATTATTATCGTTAATTTTCATAATAATGTGTAATTCATCATTTGGCATAGTGATATTTGTTTTGTATTTTATTTTAGATAATTAATGTGTTTTTATTTACTATTTATTATGTTATAAAATGAGTTAAAAATATAAAAAATAAAATTTATAATTCGAGTTCGAGTCTGACTCAAAACAACTCCAAGACCCTTCTAATCTCTTGGGTCGAGTTCGACCCTTGATTCTTCGAACTTCAAGCCAAACTTAGGTTCGGGTCCAAATAAATTTGACTGGATAAAAATTTGGTTGTTATTATTGTAATATAAATTTTTAACTTTTGCCCTTGTATCTACTCTTCCATTTAATTTCTTTCTTCTCAACATTTGTTATATAAAGCAAAACATTGTGGAAATACCATGCAGCTACATTATTGCTTATACAAAGAGGAAAAAGGAAATAACATTGTGGGCTTCTTGCAGTACAATGTAAGTCATATTAGTAATGTTGATTTAGGTGTAAGAAAAAAAATTTTTGGGTATGCTATGCCTATCCCATTCTACTAGTAGAGTAGATAGTCATTACCCATAATTGCAAAATGAAATTGGGAGACACCCTTTTATGCAAATATATAAATAAATATAATGCCATGGTAATTCTAATAATTACTTCAATTTTTTTTTCCTTTCGATTAAAAAAGGGGATAAAAGGACATATATATTAAAATTTCTCAACACTAATGATTTTTATTTCTAATATCTCAATACGTTAAATTAATTAGTATTTATATAAAAATTCGTATATATTTATATTTATATATTTTTACCTTTAATAAATTATTTTTTTATTTTATACTTAATAATTATATATTTATAAAAGATGACGATTTTATTATACAAAAATTTTTGTTTTTTTATTTATGTATCTTTTCATATTTTTTTTATATTCATATAAAATATGCGTTTCTTCCAAAATTTGAAAAGCAAGAAAAATTTAGGGTTGGAGGGAAGCAAGGGGAATGCGCGTGGGCATAAAATCTGTAGGGAATGTTCTCTCCCTGTCTGATCAAAAAATATTTCACAGCACAAACCAAAATGAAATCACCACCCCCCCCCCCCCCAGCTCTCCTCATTCTCATAATGCCTGCAATCATTCTTCTTGGTTGCCTCAATCCCGCATGCCTCCTCCCCCCCCCCCCCTCTCTCTCTCTCTCTCTCTCTTCTCTTTCTCTCTCCTCATTCTCTCTCTCTCTATAAATCTCTCCCTTCCCCCACTTCTCTCCCATCTATTCTCTCTCCCAAAAGACACCACAGTAAACAAGAACGAAAAACACAAAACCCCGTTTCCATCCCCTCTCCTCGCTAAAATCCATATTTTGAAATGGCTGTTTCTGGGTTTGAAGGCTTTGAAAAACGCCTAGAACTCCATTTCTCCGGCGACGATCCGGCGTTGACCAGCGGTATGGGACTTCGACGACTTGACTTTTCTTTACTCGAGCAAGTCCTCCACGTGGTCCAATGCTCTGTCGTCTCTGCTGTTGCCAACCAATACTTCGATGCCTACGTGTTATCCGAATCATCCCTCTTCATCTACCCCACCAAAATCATCATCAAAACATGTGGGACCACTCAACTCCTCAAATCCATCCGTCCGTTGATCCACCTCGCCAAAAATCTCAACCTTTCGATCATCGCGTGTAAGTACACCCGCGGTAACTTTATCTTTCCCCAGTCACAGCCATTCCCGCACACTAGCTTTTCCGAAGAAGTTAGTTTCTTGGAAGACAATCTTCCTGACAAACTCTCTAACCGAAAAGCCTCTGTCATGAACTCTTCTAAGTCACATGCTTGGCACGTGTTCACAGCTTCGGTGCCCGGTGCCGGCGCCGGAGTCTCGGCGGAATCAAAGGCGGCCGCCTATGCCTAC
Organism: Dillenia suffruticosa; assembly: GCA_033439265.1. Taxonomy (NCBI): domain Eukaryota; kingdom Viridiplantae; phylum Streptophyta; class Magnoliopsida; order Dilleniales; family Dilleniaceae; genus Dillenia; species Dillenia suffruticosa. The sequence goes on from JAVTVX010000001.1 coordinate 19,688,349, forward strand.
ACAGTCGAGGTTTGTATGACGGACCTCGAACGTGTTCTGGCTCAGAGGTTTTTCAGAGGAACCGGAAAATCAATGACAGAGATCACGGGAATCTCCGGCATTAATCCTAAGGCATTAATATGTGATTTCGAATTTGACCCATGTGGTTATTCCATGAACGGAATCGATGGTGATCGGTATTCGACCATTCATGTGACTCCCGAAGACGGTTTCAGTTACGCGAGCTACGAATGTGTCGGGTCGGTTTTTGATGATGACGATGATCTTGTCCGAATGCTGAAGAAAGTCGTGAAAATTTTCCAGCCGGGGGAAATGTCGGTGGCCACTAGCACTTCTCTAGCCAATGATGTGTCCACACGTGTCAACAATGCGATGAAGATGGTTGGGATGAGGTGCCGGAGTTTTAACGTCGATGATTTCCCTGCCACCGGAAATGTAGTTTTCCAGACTTTTACTGCAGCTCGCCGGAAGTAAACTAGAGAATGATTGGACATATAGATAGAGAGAGAAGAGAGGGAGAGAGAGAGAGATTAGAGAGTAGAGTTAGAAGAGAAATTTTAGAAACTGGTGAATTTTTTCTTCCTTTTTCCTTTTTATTTAATGTGATAAAGGGGATTTTTGAGTGGTTTAAACAGACTTATCTATATCTGGATTGATTTAAGCAGAGTTATCTATATCAGACTTGACGAGCTCATGAGAATTCGTGATGGATGATGTATGGTGATGAAGAAGAGGATGATGATGATGATGGGGAGGTTGACTTGTGTAGAAAGATAAAAAGAGAACTTGGGGAGGGGGGATCTTCAAATGGAGGGGTGATGGAAGATGATGTGGAAGTGTCTCATCAATCATCAACAGGGGGAAAAGGGAGAGAGGGTGTGTATGGGTGATGGTGGTGTGATCATCATGCACCCCACTTGGGTTCGTCACGCCTGAGGGATTTTTGAGCTTCTTGTAGTAGTGGGGAAGGGAGCTGAAAAAGAAAGTGTTCATGTTCAAGCTTATATCAACTCTTTTTTCTTTGCTCTCTCTCTTCTTTTCCTCTTTATTCATTTTCCTAGTAAGTTCTTATCTGTTCTTCAATGCTACTACTCTCTCTCTCTCTCTCTCTCTCTCTCTCTCTCTCTCTCTCTCTCTCTCTCTCTCTCTCTCTCTCTCTCTCTCTCTCTCTCTCTCTCAACTTAGTGTTTCACTTTTTTTACTTTTCATGATGAAAAATATCACACTTCTCAATCTTTTTTTCTGAATTTTCATCATCCATCCTTACCACTTCTCTAAAAAAGATATTCTACCAATTGCATTTTTGTCTACTTTTGGTGCATCTTCAATGAACTAGAAAATATATAGTGGGATGGAACCAATAATATGTCTTTACTAACAAAAAGACAAGATGTGCACTATGAATGTGGAATTAATAACATGGGGATTGTTTAATAGTAAATTTTGGCCTATACTAGGAACATTAGCTTAAACAACAGGTCCTCTTCTTAATATTAGAGACTAATAATTTTTTTTTGTACTACAACTGAGGTTTTGGAAAGGGGCACTTGGGCTAATACTTTTTCTGGAATTTAATTTGGCAATAGGTGTATATGCAAGGACTAGGCTTCAAAATGATTGGTAATGATCAAAATTTTCACTTGCCTGCAAAGAGTGTGTTCTTTCCCGTACTATTTCATGTCATACTTTGAGACCATATTATTATCAAACTCTGACATGGGCTTTGGAGGAGTCTCAGAAAAACTCTGTCCCCAAACTCAGAACTTTAGGCTTTTTGGGTAAATTGGGCTGCATTGTCCTTTACAATTAGACCATGGCCCCAAAACCTACAAGACGTAGCCCACCTTGATTGCCATTGTCTGGCTCCTAGGCTACCTGGAAAGGAAAATTGTAGTCCCAAAAGAAAAGGGCTCTCCTCTTTACTTGAGCCCCATATGATTACTCACAAAAAAAAAAAAGTGGAACAGCCCAACTCGAGTAAGTTTACAAGTCCAACCTAAGCCCAATGAGACTTTTTTTTTTTTTCTGTACTGTAACTTGGACACCATCCAATATCTTGAGTTTTGTTTCGACTAATTTGGATCGACTGCTGCAGAGCCCACTTTATACGGGCGGGTCTTTCAATATTGTTTTTTTTATGCCCAGGGGGAGTCGAACTCCCGACCTGATTAAGGGACGAAGGTGCCCATCCCATCTAGGCAACAAGTGTCGGTCCCAATGAGACTATGAATGACAGAATTCAAAAGGTGGTGTCCACCAGTCATTCAAAAGTCCAGCCCATTTTTCCATCTGAAAACCACACACACACATTAGTTGACTGTCTATATCCAAAAATCAAACTAATCTGGTTCAAATGCCTGTAAGCCTAATTTAGAGACTGGCTCTAAGATTTTAGTGAAAAGAATTTAGTATTCTACAGTTAGACTCACAAGTCAGACCACAAGATTGTAGATTGCATAAACTAATACGAAACTTCTTTGTGTTGAATAGTTGTGTACTCTACTCCCTTAATCAGAGATTTCGAATTCGAGTTTTGGGAATTGAGAAAAAGGATTTAGGAGAGTCAATATCTTAATAGGCCCCATAGAACTTGGACCAAATTAGTGGAGCAAAACTCGAATATCGATTGCTTCGGTACAAAAAAAAAAGATTGCATAAACTTTTTTTTTGGTAGGAAGATAAAACAAACACACCCAAAACCAGCCCAAGAGACTACACACACTCACGGACCACAGACCTACAACTCACGAGTCTTCTTAACTCTGCCCCGCACTTGTCTTCCCACAGCAAAGAAAGGATAGAGCTAGGCGGGCTCTCTATGAGAGACACTCCTTTGGGACTTGCTTTGCTTAAGCTAGCTAAAAGATCGGCACACTTGTTGGCTACCCTGTATACATGCTTCACTTTCGCCACCCCCAGCTCTCTCAATAACTGTCTGTAATGATTGTATAAACTATTTTATGCAATTGTCCATTTTTTTTAATACTTGACCACCGATATTTGAAAATCCGACTAATTCAATTTGAATAGTTGTGAAATCCAATTTAAAAGCTGACCCTCATTGTATTTTTTTTTTATTTTTAAAATTAGAATTAAAAAATTTGATTATATGAATTTGATATCCTATTATTAAACTAACAGATGTTTCACATGCATGCTGATCGTCAATTCATTTCAAAACTAATTATGGAAATAAAGTGCAAAAGAGGGGACAAAAGTTTAGTAGAGATCAAAAAAGTTTCACAATCACTTAAAATCATTTGAATTTTCGTCACGCATGGCTACAAAGATGTACTATTATTAGTATCTTTGTTTCCTTTGATCTTGAGCCCAAATGTCTTACTTTTGTTAATCTTTTCTTACACCAACAAACATGAACCACTTTCCCTTTCAAGCTAACATAGATGAAGAGATGTTACCGTAAGTTCCGATTTTGAATATGGATGAAATAGATGTGAGTATGGGTCGGATCAGACCTTCTAATCTTGCATTGAATAGGATTTTAATTGACAACTTTATATTTATTGAAAAAATTGAGCTGGCTTGGCTTGAGATCCTTATAAACTTAATACCCTCATAAGCTCGTGTTGAATTCAATCTCCCCTCACTGCGCTCAAGTTTGAATAACGTATGGCTCATTATGAGTTATTATTAGATATTGATTTCTAAGCCTAAATAAATAAAAAAATTAAATAAATAGATGCATAACAAGAAAAAACAATAATTAAGAAAAAAAATGATTAACGACAAGATCTTTTGTGAGGCTCTTTGGTCATGGGAGACACACTTTTGGTCCCCCTATCACCTTGCCCTAAATATATTCCTTCTTTTCAAAAAGAAACTTTGGAATTTAGCTTGGAAACACGTTTGATATCTCTCTCTCTCTCTCTCTGGTCATGGAACACTTTCTCATTGACTAATATTTAGAATCATATTTTGATTAATTCGATTTGAGTTACGATCAAGTCTTTTTCTGAAGGATCTCTCCTAATATAGTTTTTTTCCTTTTTAAAATTTGAACTCGAATTTTGATTAAGAAATTTAACATTTTTTTTACTGAATCAACTGTTCATCAGTCACTTGATCTCTTTTTATACATGAAGGGAAGGTGACCTTTCAAGGGATGAAATGTTTATCTACTTATTCTCTATTGCTCTTAAGAAAACTTCTAATAAAGATAGGAACAAAAACAACTTCATATATAGGACTAAACATTACGTATGTTGAATTGAGACTTTGAAGCAAAGTAAGGGATTGCATAGATTTCAATTTCGGAATTTGGAATTGTTAAAACCTAAGTTACCAAAATGCAACATTTGGTGAATGGTGAAAGAATCAAAATTCTCTATTGCTCTAGAGAAAACTTCCAATAAAGATAGGAACAAAAACAATTTCATATATAGGACTAAACATGACGTATGTTGGATTGTGACTTTGAAGCAAAGTAAGGGATTGCATAGATTTCAATTTCGGAATTTAGAATTGTTAAAACCTGAAGTTACCAAAGATGTAACATTGGGTGAATGGTGAAAGAACCAAAATTCTCTATTGCTCTAGAGAAAACTTCCAATAAAGATAAAAACAACTTCATATATAGGACTAAACATGACGTATGTTGGATTGAGACTTTGAAGCAAAGTAAGGGATTGCATAGATTTCAATTTTGGAATTTGGAATTGTTAAAACATGAAATTACCAAAGATACAACATTGGGTGAATGGTGAAAGAATCAAAATTCTCTATTGCTTTAGAGAAAACTTCCAATAAAGATAGGAACAAAAACAACTTCATATATTGGACTAAACATGACGTATTTTGGATTGAGACTTTGAAGCAAAGTAAGAACAATTTCGGAATTTGGAATTGTTAAAACCTGAAGTTACCAAAGATGCAACATTGGGTGAATGGTGAAGGAACCAAAATTCTCTATTGCTTTAGAGAAAACTTCCAATAAAGATAGAAACAAAAACAACTTCATATATATGACTAAATATGACGTATGTTAGATTGAGACTTTGAAGCAAAATAAGGGATTGCATAGATTTCAATTTCAGAATTTGGAATTGTTAAAACATGAAATTACCAAAGATGCAACATTGGGTGAATGGTGAAGGAACCAAAATTCTCTATTGCTCTAGAGAAAACTTCCAATAAAGATAGGAACAAAAACAACTTCATATATAAGACTAAACATGACGTATTTTGGATTGAGACTTTGAAGCAAAGTAAGGGATTGCATAGATTTCAATTTCAGAATTTGGAATTGTTAAAATCTGAAGTTACCAAAGATGCAACATTGGGTGAATGGTGAAGGAACCAAAATTCTCTATTGCTCTAGAGAAAACTTCCAATAAAGATAGAAACAAAAACAACTTCATGTATAGGACTAAACATAACGCATGTTAGATTGAGACTTTGAAGCAAAATAAGGGATTGCATAGATTTTAATTTCAGAATTTGGAATTGTTAAAACCTGAAGTTATCAAAGATGCAACATTGGGTGAATTGTGAAAGAACCAAAATTTTGAAATGCAAATACATCAATGTCATTAGTGTGTAAGAGATGTTTAATGAGTTATAATTTAATTGATACTAATTTTTTTTTAGAAATCTTAAGATCGAATCTTTCCTATAAGAGAGAGGCTTCCATATATAGTTGATTAAAAGCGTGAGTTTTAATCATAAATCAACACATTACAATCAATTGGTAACGTAGACAAGTCCTTCGAAACGTTAAATTCTAGAAAGATAGCCTGAAGGTTTTAATTATTTTCTTTTGTACTCAAATGATAATTTTGTGGAAATGGAAGGTATTACTTACTCAAATCATAATTCTAAAATGATCAAACCTAACCCTACCAGGGAAATCCTAATTATTTGAAATAATTTTTATTTTGAGTTTCTTATAAACTATTTTTTATTCTAAAGTTTTGACAAATTTTACTACTGTCATATTATATATACTCAAAAAAATTCAAATATTAAATTTCGATCTCGAGAAAAACATTTAAACAAGAGCTTTTTTATCACTACAGTGTCCCTACAAGGACTCAAATTTTTAAAATTAAAAATAGTTTACCAACAAACCCAAAATGGCAACTACTTTACTTATTGCTAATCTTGATTTTTTTGGGCAATTCCTCTTATTTGATATTTCATATTGTTAAGATGAGAGAAATAGAAGTGTATGCAAATAAGGAAAATGCATTTATCTTTCATTTATGAAAAGATCATAATATTTTGGCAATTCTTTAATTAATGATAAAACCAAAGGTCTTATTTTTTTTTTCCTTTGTATCTGTGTTTAAATATGAAAACTTTTTTTTTTAAATAAGATAAAATAATGTTTATTAATGTTGAAAATACTCAAAAGAATGTATTACTGTAATAAATTATTTCTTTAGAATTTATTTAGTTTTAGATTATTGTTTTGACAATTATTTTGAGTAGTTGATTGTCTTTTCTAATAACTAAAAAATTATTTTTTCTTATAAAGCCATCGTTTTTATAGGATTTACGTTAATTTTTTATAATAATATATATTTAAATTAATTATTTTTTAAAATATAAATATTATATTTATGAATAATATATAACAATAAAATGAAAAAAATTTAAAATATAAACATATTTAAATAATATAAAATTAATCATTTTATACCTTGACAACAACCTTTATCGACTATATAATCAAATACTAATATTAATTAATAATAATTATTATATATAGACTATTATTAATTAGTTATCGCTATAATCAATTATCAATTATTAACTATATGCTAAGAATTGAATTTCATGAATTGCACCAAAAAGGCTATAATTCTACCCAATCAGCAAGCCTTTCTAAAATACTTATTTATTTATTTTTTTAGTCTTTTGAATTAATCATTTTATAATAGATAGCGATAAAAATACTCGATTAATTTTTTTAAAAAATAACATCATAAAAATTAAATTACGACGAGTCCAAAATTAAAAAAAAATAAATAAATTTGGTGTTTATTCAAAAAAATGCGATAATATTTTTAAAGAAAATATTATTTTGAAAAGTGTTTAAAAAATTAAATAAAAATAAGTAAGAAGAACAAGAGAGAGTATTCAAACGAAGCCAAATGAGAGAGAGAGAGAGAGAGAGAGAGAGAGAGAGAGAGAGAGAGAGAGAGAGGTGAGGTGATGTAATTGGTCTACGAAACACTTCCTCGTTTCCTTGCGGAATAAAATGACGGACACGCAACAACTCTTATCACACATCAATATCAGAAAAGGACTCAGAGAAATTCAAATTTAATGTTTTGTCCTAAAATGTTTTTTAAAAAAAAAAAGACTTCTTCTAGACACTTTCTTAGGATTATTTAACTAACACCTCTCGCGATCACTGTATGTTGTTTCTTGTTTCCTTGGAAGATGGGCTTTTCTCTCTTTTGTTTGGAAATACAATAAAATCCCCAATCTTTTGAAACCCTAATTGTTTTCATCATCTGATCTTTCCTTCTTCTGGGTTTTGATAATTTGATCATTATGTTCAAAACCCTTAACTTGCCCATGTGGGTTTGAGTTCTAGGGTTTTTGTGAACCTGTTTGAATTCCCAAATTGGAATGTCTTGTTCTTGAAGAAGGCAGCAGTTTTGGGAGATTTTCAGTTGGCTTGATGAGTTTGTCTATCCGATGAATGCAATTCTTTCCAAAATTGGCTTCTCAAGGTACCATTTCTGACTTTTCATAAATTCTCTGAAAGAACTCCATTAGTTGGTTTAACAATGTTGTTATTAGATTGTGGATATTAGGCCTATACCATGATGAATAAGCATAGGAGGTCTTCAACCAACTTCGGTTAGAATTATAATTTTTCTTCTAAGGTTGGGATTAGAAACATGGGTTGTATACATAGTAAGTGCTGCAGTAGATACCCACCATCATCGGATAGCGAAATGGAGGATTATGATATGGATGGTTCATTGAGAGGGCAAGGGACACACATGCTTATGCAGAGGACAGTAGAGTGTGCCTCTGTGCCCTCACATGGGTTTCGGCTGGAGTATTCCGTACTCACACAAAGGGGATACTACCCTGACTCGCCGGATAAGGAAAACGAAGATAGTTTCTGCATCAGAACACAACTTCAAGGTGACCCAAATCTCCATTTCTTTGGAGTTTTTGATGGGCATGGCCAATTTGGCGCCCAATGTTCAAATTTTGTGAAGGATAAACTAGTAGAAAAACTATCAGATGATGAGACATTGTTGGAGGATCCTATAAAAGCTTATAACTCAGCATTTATGGCAACGAACTCTGAATTGAATGACAGTGAAATAGATGATTCCATGAGTGGTACAACGGCTATTACAGTTCTTGTAATTGGGGACACCCTTTATGTCGCAAATGTTGGTGACTCTAGGGCTGTAATTGCTGTCAAGGATGGTAATCAAATTATTGCAGAAAATCTGTCTTATGATCAGACACCATTTAGGAAAGATGAATGTGAAAGAGTGAAACTCTGTGGAGCGACGGTTTTAAGTGTTGATCAAGTAGAAGGACTTAAGGACCCAAATATACAAAGTTGGGGTGATGAAGAGACTGAAGGTGGTGATCCTCCAAGGTTATGGGTTCAGAATGAGATGTATCCTGGGACTGCATTTACAAGGAGTGTTGGTGATAGTACAGCAGAGAAGATTGGTGTTATAGCTGTTCCCGAGGTGGCAACAGTTCAGCTTACACCCAGTCATCCGTTTTTCGTCATAGCTAGTGATGGTGTATTTGAGTTCCTCTCAAGCCAAGCTGTTGTGGATATGGTATGTTATATTGTGGAACATGTAAAATTGGATCCTTGTCTTTACCGTTTTCTGTTTCTATTTATCTATTCATTTATATTTATTTACTTTATACGAAGTCGTATATGCATTTATTTTTGTAATCAAGTCTGGTTCTCTTGCTGAATTTCAGTAATTTCTTTCTATGTGGTTCTTGACCTTTGCCATTTCTGGCAGTCTACCCTTTAGCTAGCAGCTTTTTGGTGGCATTTTAATTGTATCATGATTTAACTAAATTGGCAAACTTTGAGTGCCCTGCAAACAATAAATTGGAAAAGTGTCAAATTTACCTCAAGCCCCTAAAATATTTATGTTTGGACACACTTTAGATGATTATTTATTCTGTTTTGCCAATTGATCTGCGACTCTTGGCTAAACTTAGAAATTACTTGAACTTCTGTACACATAATTCGCTTGTAGTTTCCTTTTTCTGAATATCATATTGCACCAAAACAGTTATTCCTTTTTTTTTTTTTTGGTTTGATACTTACACCTTCTAGTGCCATCTTTCATTCTCCTCCTAGCTGGTGATGTTTGAGGTAATGGCAAAGTACTGGATTTGAATGTTGGAGCTGGTAACCAAAAACTACACAACATTGTTTAAGAGATTAGGGTTAAAGTTTTGATACTTCCACTAATAAAGTCCCGCCTCCCTCACTTGTTATTGTAATAACATTTTTATACGACATTGTTTAAGAGATTAGGGTTAAAGTTTTGATACTTCCACTAATAAAGTTCCACCTCCCTCACTTGTTATTGTAATAACATTTTTATACGAACATGCCCTTCATCAAAACAAATTTACTAGAAATCCGTCTACTTTCTGTTCTTTTTTTTTTTTCAATCATCAAAACATTGATCTCTTATTCTCACACCCCTAGTTGGCATCTTTCCGGTGCGAGTATATCAGAATATTTCTCTTTTCTTGTCATCTTTTGCACTTCTGCTGCTTGGTTTGGGAGTTGTAGCTCTTTGATATGGAAGTTGGTTCGGTTCTTAGTATTAGATTTTTTTGACTGATCTATGTAGTAAGTTTTCCTTTTTTACACTCTTGATGAGCAAGTTAGTTGATCATATACGAATCATAATTAACTTACACTCTTTGAGGGCCATTTCTTGGGGACAAATTCTTGTTCTAAAGAAACTTTGTTTCCAAATACTTATTATTTAACATCTTTTACGTGCTGAGTTCAACAAGCAATGTGCCCATTCCCTCCCCCCTCCCAACAGAAAGGGCGGGAAAAACACATTGAAGTTGTCCCAGAAGAGAAAAAACATTGTCCGTGGCTCCATATTTCTTATATGGCATTTCTTATTTATCTTTCATATATTTTTTTTTTCTAGATTTAGAAAGTGCATTGAGTTCGCCGTTGTATGTTCTGATGTTTGCTTTCATACTAATCAACCTGATGAAATTGAATAATTAAGAATACCTCAGTAATGTCTTATTATTCTTTGCTGGATTATGTTTTAATTTTAGGATGAGAGACCTCTCGGTGCATAAAACACGTCAAACATCTTCTCCTCCTATCAAGTTTCATTACAAACGAGCTTCCTTCACTGTTCTACTGGCTTAGCTATTAAGAAAGCATCATTAAAGTTTCATGCTTATCAAGTAATTTGTGTTATAGATAGCCTTGAGCATTACTGGCCTCCATGAAACAGCTAAATATTTCTTTCTTATGTAGGTAGCAAGATACAAAGATCCTCAAGATGCTTGTGCTGCCATTGCTGCCGAGTCATACAAATTATGGTTACAGCATGAAAACAGAACGGATGATATAACTATCATGATTGTACACATCAAGGACCTATCTGGTGTATGAACGATTTCAGTCATCCTAATACTGTATCTCACTGATTTATGCTGACAAGTTAAACTAATCAAATCAACTGTATTTCACCGATTCAATGTAGAATGTCTATGTTGTAACTAATTATGAAACTTTCAAATAGTTGAAATCAGTTTTATGAATTTATTCTTTTTTTCATTCAAATCTATTTGATATCATATCAATTAATAAACAGAGTCCCAAATACTGTTGTTGTTTCATTATTTTTATTAGACCTCATTTGGAAAGGTTGAGTTGAACTTTTTTTTTAATAAGAAAATGCGATCAAACGAAATTGAATTAGAAAAGGGAAGATGGAAGTGAGGAACATCTACTGTTGAACTGTCCCTGAGAGGCATTGTTGAAATTAGATATGGAATACGACCAAGTAAAAGTAACTTGAAGGAAGTTAAACTCTAATAAGATTGCCAAAACATCACTTCTTTTTAAAAAAATTTCTTACTATTTGATTTTTGCATTGCCAATTACTTAATTTGATGATAAGTTAACTAATTCAGGCCAAGACAACAAAATAAGTTAGAAGACATCGCAATGTGATTGGATTCTTTTTATGCAATTGCAAGTGTCTGTTCAGTAATAATCTCAAACCAATGCCTAATCCACGCGTCGATGAAACTTCCCCAATTGCATGGAATTTACTGCTGTCCTTGTACAATCTAAATCAGCACATTCCCATCTCAAGCCCCGTAAGGAAACTATATCAGCACGATGAAATGCCACATTAGAAAATAATGATAATGTCCTTTACTTTTTTAAATAGGAAAAGCAATTCACTTGAAAAGCACTGAGAAGGTGCAAGCATATGACCTAGAGCATGGGAGAATCTATAAAGTCAACAATCTTTACATTTGAGCAGAAAGATTTAGAAGAAACCCAAATACAAAGAATTCTTAAGAACCCACCAACATTGTCCGTGGCTCCATATATCTTATATGGCATTTCTTATTTATCTTTCATATATTTTTTTTTCTAGATTTAGAAAGTGCATTGAGTTCGCTGTTGTATGTTCTGATGTTTGCTTTCTTACTATCAACCTGATGAAATTGAACTATAAAGAAAACCTCAGTAATGTCTTATTATTCTTTGCTGGATTATGTTTTAATTTTAGGATGAGAGACACCTCTCGGTGCATAAAACACATCAAACATCTTCTCCTCCTAACAAGTTTCATTACAAACGAGCTTCCTTCACTGTTCTACTGGCTTAACTATTAAGAAAGCATCGTTAAAGTTTCATGCTTATCAAGTAATTTGTGTTATAGATAGCCTCGAGCATTACTGGCCTCCATGAAATAGCTAAATATTTCTTTCTTATGTAGGTAGCAAGATACAAAGATCCTCAAGATGCTTGTGCTGCCATTGCTGCCGAGTCATACAAATTATGGTTAGAGCATGAAAACTGAACGGATGATATAACTATCATAATTGTACACATCAAGGACCTATCCGGTGTATGAACGATTTCAGTCATCCTAGGTTTTTGTGTCATAATATCACTTTTGTGTTAGGCTAGTTAACAGATTCATCATGTGCTGTCATGTATCTGTGAGCATGGAAGTGGCCACAAATATGGTAAGAATGCTCACGGGAGCCTTTGTTCTGAAAGGCCCACTAGATAATAGCTCACAAGTTGGTTGTCAATTGCCACTCCTTGATGTCTATTTGTTCTCAATACCTCTGGTTAAAAGAATTGATTTATTCAAATTTTTGGCATTTTTACTTTGTGGAATGGAGGTGAATATACCAAATATTAATATTTTCTGATAATAGTGATGGAATTTAATCAATAACTGTAGCACAGGATCCCCTGGTTTGTTCCTACCACATTTCCAGGTTGCATGTGCTGCTTGAATATCCTTGCTAGAGACATTGCGAGATTGTTTTTTCCTTTTATTTCCTCCCCTTTCTTCGTTTGACTGCTTAAATCATTAATGATTACCATGCTCAGGCAGTGGGATTGATACTAACACCAGATTAGCTAAAATAACACCAGAGGGTCTGACTCGGAAGTTTATTTCTCTGTATGGAGTGATCTCTCAGCAGATCCTTTCCAGGTTGTTGTTTTGACAGGTCGAAGCATGCCCTTGTCGCGTAATCTCAAACATTTCTTATATACTCGGAAATGGTTCGTTTTCATTGCTCATTCTATATGATGCTCTGGCCTGTTTTTCAAAACACAATGCTTGTGGTTCTTTCTGTTTTCCTTCTCAATTTGTGATTGTAACCAAGCTATGCTGTGGCTTTATATCGTGATTCCATGCATCTTCCTATTCCAGAGTTCTAGAAAATATTTGTCGTGTGCTTACTAATCTTGCTTTCCTTATAATAAACTGCAGAATCTCTTCTACTTCCCTAAGTTGGGGTCACAATCTGGGACATTACTGTAACAGAAGGGGAATATTGGAAGTGATATGCCTTTTTCTTTTTGGCTCATGCCCTTGTTTATATGCTTACGGACTAAATTGTGCATGGTGATCAGGGTCAGTTTGCATTGTGTGTTCACAAATTTCGGTGGCGGAATTTGATGGCAGCGTGTCCATCCTAAAATTGTGAAGGTGAACTTCATCAGGGCCACGATGTTGAACATGTGACCTCTAATATAAGCAAGGGGAGAAATCTACACGTCAAAGTTTCTGTGCTTTCTTGAAGTTCTGTCGGGTCTTGATGATTGCAGAAGATTCATCGTCTTACATGAGACTGAAGATAAAAATGGAAGCTGATCACAGGTATTCTCCATTGCTCGATGTTTTAAATTTCATAGTAGAGACCTATCTTGGTGTCTGAATACCCGGCTTTTCTCCACCTTTGATTCCTTGAAATTGTTAGTAATTGATTCCCTAGAAGAAAGCAGTCCTATTATCAATGAGGATACAGCCATGTTGACTTTACTATGTGTGTCGTTCATGCGTTGGAGTCTTCAAGGTGTTCTCACTGAGCATGCTGGATCATTTTTTACTTGTTCTCCAATTCATTTGATCACAAGTCCCGAGGAGTATATGGAAATTTATTTTTTTTATAATCTATCAGTATTTATATTTTGATTAATCCGGTTCGAGTATTACTGGGTCCAATTTAAAAAGAATTTCTTCCAACGTAATTTTTTCTATTTTTAAATTTTAAATCTGAAACTTGATTATGAAATCTAACACGTTTATTCACTCCAGTGCAGTATATGGATCTCAAGAGTTATCAAAGTTGGCTGTAGCGAAATAAAAACCTCAATATCTTATTATTTCCTTCAATGAATATACCAATTGGTAGAACCATAAATAACCTGTGTTTGGAAAGGGCTATGCTTTAAGCCATAAAAGTCACTTTCATAATATTTCTCCTTACCCTTGTGCGGATGATTCAGTGAATAAAAGCAGATATAGACGTGGGATAAAAGGTTAGAATTAAATTCAATTTAATTCATATTTTTTTCTTTAAAATCAAATTTATTTTTTTTTTTCAACTCTGGACACATTAATTTTCTCTCAAAAAATTAAATTATTTTAGATTTTTTTTTTTGCAAACACAATAGTTAATTTTTCATCCATAGAAAAAAAATTCAAATTTTCTCACTCTAAACCAAGTACAATAATTATCTCTCTTTACATTTTATCTCTCAAAACACATTGAGTTTAAGTTTCATATTTAAAAAATAAAAAAATAAAAATTTTAGTTATTTCTCTCTTTTAATCTAAACAAATTGATTCTCTATTTTAAAAAAGGTAAAGTATTTTAAATAATATCCCTTTAGGTACATTGACTTTTAATTTTTGCTCTCTAGAAAAAAGTAATTTAATTTTTCTCTTCACAACTAAACCTACTAATTTCTTTTTTAAAAAATCAATTTAATTCATATTTAATTCGCTTTATAAACACATTAGTTTTTAATTTTCTCCAAAAAAAATAATTTAATTTTTCTCCGTTTAAAACTACACCCATTAATTTTCTTTATCTAAAAATTTAATATTTTATATTTTCCTTCAATCATTTTTAGTTATATTTAGTTTTTTTCTCTAAAACTAAGTATAAAAATTTTTTTCTCTAAAAAATTAAATTATTTTAAATCATGTCCCTCTAAATGCATGATTTCTAATTTTCTATCCAGAAAAACTAATTTAGTTTTTCTCTTTACAACTAAATATATTAATTTTTTCTTTAAAAAAATTAATTCCAATTTCTTTCTTTGAACAAATTGATTTTAAGCCCACTCTCTCAAAAAAATCAAATTTAATTTTTATCTTTCTATTCTCTAGAAATTTCAACTTAATCACCTTCTAGATACATTGTTTTTTTTTTTTTATTCTCTCTAAAAAACTAAAATTTTCTTTCTCTAGCAATAAATATATTAATTTTTTTCTCTAAAAGATCAATATAATTCATATTTTCTCTCTCCATAATCTATTTCAAATTTAATTTCTGTCTTTTCTAAACTAAACACATTAATTTTTTTTTAAAAAAAAAATTATTTTAAATTTTATATCTATAAACACATTAATTTTAAATTCTCTTTAACCGAACTAAATTTAATTCTCTCTAAAACTATACATTTATTTTCCATCTTGGGAAAAATTAATCTGGTAAGAATTACAAATTTTTTCCCTTCTATTACCCCAAACCCCCCCCCCCCCCAAAAAAAAAAGGTAACGTTTATCCTCACTTTGGGGGTAAATGTTTTACCCCCATGAAATATTCAAGAAGTAATATAAACCCTAAACAAAGTTAAAGAGAATTTTTGAGGGGCGTAATTTTTCACCCATTTTCCTACTACATATCTTTATCCATAATGTACAAGGAACAAATTGTTTGGAAGGGGATAAAATTACAAAAACAAAACTTATACATTGGATTTATTGTATCCGAAATAAAATGAGAGCTGCTCGTCTATCCTGTCCTGCAATATATTACACCGGTCCAATAACTTATCTAGTCTATTATCAGCTTCAGATGCTGCTTTAGTAGAAAATAAAACTGTACTGCTACCATAATTTTGACTTGTTAGGTATCCACCATCATCTTTTTCCACTCTTTCACCATCTTGTGCGTCTTGATCCTCATAGGTTAGGCCATTGGTGCTAGCAGCCTCCTGAAAATTTACTCTCTCATAGACAAGTCGTGGTGGGGGCTCCAAAGCAGCTTTGCGCTCTGATGAACCCAGAACATGTAGAGGAGTACTGCAGACAACTTCAAGCATTTCATCCAGAGAAGGCTCTAATAGGTAAGGAGATGCATAACCCACAGCGTCCGGTTTAACGCTACTCTGCTTCAAAACGTACACCTCAAAAATTTCATCTCTGGTTAAACTAACTGCCCTTCTGGTCAAACTCTCTAACTGCCAATTGAAAACCCGGCGAAAAATTTCAACCCAGTTTGGAAATATATGGTAGGTTGAGTCCCAGAACTTCATTCGCACACTTGAATGTATCATTGCCTCCGCCTCTATTAAAGCAGACTCTGTTCTAATCAACTGGTTCAAGTACATGACCAAGCAATTCTTGAGTTGCAATCTCTGATTTTTAATCTCTTCACCTGTTTTACAACCTCTGTTCAGCCAAGATATGTCATGAGAAAAATTGGGGAGTTTGCATTTCCTCAATGCATTTTTATATGGTTCTATTCTTGCAGATGAACTCCATCCGACAACCGGTAAGTGGCATGCCACAGCATAATGCTCATCAGTGGACTTCTTCAGCAAATCAATCTCAGGACAAGGCCAATCAGAAGGATTTGCTTCACTAACAGCAAGAATTTCAGTCAAGGAGTGATCCAAAGCATTGTTGAAGGCCAAGACAAAACAACCTGGATCTACTTCATTAACACCTCTATGGTTGAGCCCTTCCAATGAAGAATTCAAATGATCCAGAACTAGTTCCCGAGTTTTTAGTTTATAGAGAACTGGTTGTACAGGTGATTCACTAGCCAACCACTTTAGTCCCTCCCTCAATTTTTCATCACTAAAGAAACCATTCAAAGGAGCAATTTTCTGGTCTTGGAACAGAGAAATGATACTAAAGCAACTTATATAGGATTTATCAATGTTGTGGAGCCCTAATTTATTTGCCATTTCCGAAGCAGAATCTGCATTTTGATCTTGATGTGAGACACTTAAGATCAGCAAGGGTAGGCTAGAATCAGCAGGTAAAGCTGTAACAAGCTGATAGAGTTGTTTCTTCTGAAGCTCCCAAGAAACAGAGTCAGAGACGAGAAACAAAACAGCACTTGCACCAGAAACTGACAGGTTTATGTCCTCAAAATTTGCATCTTTCACAACCGACAAACAGCAGGTCTCACCAGCACTATGTTGGCTAGGAAACCATCTTTTCCATATTGATAAGCCTGGGGATGAAATTACCAGCTCCTCATCATACTCATCATTTAAACACGGCATAAGCTTAGATGGCAACCATGAGCTTGCTGCCAAATTAGCGATTCTACTCCCATGGCTCTCTAATAACTTCGCCTGAAAACATACTATAATTTTCCAGCAAAGGCACCTAGCATCCAGGTTTCTTTCTTCCAAGGTATCAGCGACCACATCTGAAACATTAAGCCTTGACCATGATCTTGCATGTTTTTCAAACCTCTCTCTTGCCACACGATCAATGTTGAATTCATGGAATGTGCTTGGTAGCTTCACAACAGAAAGAATGAAAAGTGATATAAAACAAATTATGGCAGCAAAAAGGGGAAAATGCTAGAATATACACTCAAGATGTGAATGAGGCAATATGAAGATTGCGTACTACTTGAGCATCTCAAAGAAGTTATACATGCGCAAGCAGATGCAATCTAACTACAAGAGAGGTCATAACTGCCCGACCAGATGACAAACAGAACCACTCTTAGTTTCACCTTTTCTATGTTAGCCTCATGACTTCATTTAGAAGGCATCAACTTCTAATCTTTGTCAGCAGCTTTTCCAAGCATACAAGTGAACACACACATACACACCCAACAACTGACAAGAAAAGGTCATGATCGTGTGCAATGAAGGCTAAAAAGGAAAAAAAAAAATTGGAAGAGAGAGAGAGAGAGAGAGAGAGAGACCAAAGTCATAATCTTCTGGAACAAAAGCCAAGGAACTTATTTTATACATCTTTAAAGGTGATAATTTTGCTCATTCATGATTATACTAGAAAGAATTTGGTCACCAGTTTAAGTTTAAGAAAAGAAGCAAAATCCATCACATACCACCCCACGAGGTGTGCAGTGCAGGCACTTCAGAGAAAAAGAAAAATATTCTTTTAACTCCTATGCTATTGCAAATTCAGGGAAGGAGTCAAAGTTGAACTAGGAGCTTGAAAATTTGAAGATCAGATAATTTGTGAGGAAAAACTCACTTCTTTGATCGGATAGATTGGTGGGCCCAGTGGAAGAGAATCAAGCGCCGCAAGTGCTGCTAAGTGTTTTTTCTCTCGTAATTCCCTTCTCTTTGAAGCACGCCTCTTCCATATCCTGACCAGGGAGACGAGAAGTATTCGGACATCAAGTCAGATGAACACCTCAAAATACAAAAATTTGATAAGTTACAAACCTCAAAAACAGTTTGAGTTTTGCCCCAGCAACTTCCTCATCATAATTCGCTTCCATAATCTCATTGTTCTCTTCTTGGTGAGTATGCTGAGATCTTTCTTTACTTAAGTTCATAATAACCAAATTCCCAGTTGTTGAATTTGCTGCGCTAGACTCAGAATAAGAAGCTATAGATTTCTCTTGAGGAACACTTGTTGGCACAATTTGCAATGGCACTGTTTTGAAGACATGATTGTCATTTCTCACCTGAGAAATTTCAGGAATATTGCTGGGACTTGTTGTCTTTGTATCCATAAATGCTGAAGCAGTAAGCTGAAACGAAGGAATATCATGGCCCATAGAGAAAACAGGAGGTGAAAATGCTGGACTAGCCACCTGCTTCCTTTTTGTACTTGGTTGACCAAGAGTTGATGGTTTGAGCAATGGCTGAATCGGAGAGAGATAATTTGCTGATGAGATTGGTTCTGCATCAAGCATTTCATCATCCAGAGAGTGGACAAAATCCTTGCGCTTAACAACCCGAGGAGTAGATGCTTGCTGCTTCTGTGCCTTGTTCAATTGGCTCTCGTTTAATTCTTTAGCTGACACTGATACAATTGGAAAGGGATACAAAACATCCTCTATTATTCTGTTTGACTTCTTCAGTTGAACAAGTTTTGAACACTTGGTTGGATATTCGTTGTCTGCATTAAGAAACGGAGCTTCTTTTACCATGTACGGCTCTTCAAAATTTTTTATAGAAAAACCATGATACTCTAGAAGATTTTCAATGTCCTCCTCCTGGCCCAATAAAGGAAATATCAATGAATAAAAGAACTTGCTCATTTCAATTGACAAAAAGGTGATGTACTATAACAAATATTAGGTGATGTACTATAACAAATATTACCTCCATCCCCAGCCATTTGGCAACATGGGTAACAGGAAGACCTTGGTTGTTTTGTAGACCAGCATGTAGGGAAGCAAGAGCTTGAGTTCGCAGCTGATAAAAACAGCAAAATAAGTTTGAAGACATCACAATGTGATTAGATTCTTTTTATGCAATTGCACATGTTTGTTCAGTAATAATCTCAAACCAATGCCTAATCCATGCGTTTATGAAACTTCCCCGATTGCATGAATTTACCGCTGTCCTTCTACAATCTAAATCAACACATTCCCATCTCAAGCCCCGTACGGACACTATATCAGCACGATGAAATGCCACATTAGAAAATAATGATAATGTCCTTTACTTTTTTTAATAGGAAAAGCAATTCACTTGAAAAGCACTGAGAAGGTGCAAGCATATGACCTAGAGTATGGGAGAATCTATAAAGTCAACAATCTTTACATTTGAGCAGAAATATTTAGAAGAAACCCAAATATAAAGAATTCTTAAGAACCCACCAACAAAAATAAGGTCTTTTCAACCCCATTAAAAATCCTCCTAATGCTATCCCATTCCACTAGCCAAAAAGTAACAAGAGGGATCATCTCATGGACCGCTCTTTCTTGCTTCACAGACTCTGAAGCCACACCAAGCCAAAAGCTCATTCTCCACTGATATTGAAGACACCAATTAACCTACAGAATAGAGACTTGCTCGCACAACACAGGGGTCCAAGCTCAACAGTATAGAGATTAATGTTTGCCTTCAATAATTGCATCATCTTAGATGCTTAAAAGGTTTGACTTTTTGAGTCGTGTGAGTCCTTATTTAGGGGATATAATGTCAATCTTCTATCAACACATCATAGTTTTAATCATGTGGATCCAGCATCGGATAGCTTAATGTCAGGTTTTAATATCTAGATGTTCATTCTTCAAACTCCATGATTAATTCAGACACAATATTGATGCTTTATGGATTAATAATCCATGCCAGTGATGCAATTCTTATTGAAGCACAAAATAAGAAGCTCTGAGTTCCCATACCTTTGAAAAGTGAGCATGCATCAGGCATGCTTGGAGGTAACTTGCTTTCTTTGCAAGTCGAAAGAAGGCAATGAAATTACCAGTTCTGCAAGCTCTGCAGAAGCAAAATTACTAGCATTATGAAATTAATATGATGCTGTCCCTCAAAAAAAAAAAAAAGGGAAGACAAGGGGGCAACCTTGCCACATCTCGTGCAAATAGCACTTCTGGGGTTTGTCTCATCTCCGTCGTCATCTTTGCAAGATCTAGTGAGAGTTCTGCAGGTTCAACCTAATACATTTGCTCGTATCTTTAATAGACGGTGTTTAAAATAGAGTGGGTGAAAAAATGCATTGCTTCAGATGCCTTACCCTATAGCCAGGATGCTTGTCCAGTTTGAGAAGTGCATAGTAGCCCCGAAATTCTTTTTCTGTGGGCACAACTATTCCTCTCTTTCTGTGATCATCATACATTTGGAACAGTTCAACTGATGTCTTGTTCATCTGTTCAATATTGAGGTGTGCATCGAATCCCTCCGCAAAGCCCTCACCCTTCGTATACTCGCACAGTTCATGCATGGCTATGATATGTAATTTTATCTGAACATATAGCAGTCAATGCCGATAGCTAGCCAAGAGAACAGTTAAAAGACACATGTAGGTGTATGCCAACCAAATTGTACACAAATAAACCCTTTATAACAATATTACATATGTAGACAAGAATATGAATGATGGCAAGTGGAGTGTTTCCTTCTAGTCTATCCTATCCAAAGCAGTCGTTGCAAATGTATCATATTTGAAAATGATAATTTGCTATTAAGGCAATCCTAAACAGGTAAAGAAAACTAACCATCTGCTCCAGCATTTTAATAGCCTCTAGGTTGAAAATGTGCTGCATCCTAAGGTCCATCCGTATAGCCCGCATCCGATCCCATAGGAAGTTATAAGTGCCAAGGAACTTTTCGTCATAAGCCTGATTGAGCAAATTCAGAAGATAATCAACTGTCTTCTGCAATATTGGCATAGGTCGTATCAAGTCTGCATCCCTCTCTGCTGTTCTGTTATACTGCAACAATAACATTAAATTTGCCATCGTGCTTAGTACTTTTTACCTTAAGAGTTATTATAGTAGTAATAAAGCAATTGTAATGCAGCCAAATAAGAAGAAGTCTACAGCACAAAGTACCTTTTTAACAGCGAGGAATTTACTTGTTTGATTTCTATCCCCATCCAAGCGTTCATAGGGATCAAGATCCCCTTTCCTTTCTCGTTCCTCCCTTTCTGACTCTGAATAGGGGAAAAAAAGATTTAAAATAGGTGAAATGATATTGGATCATATTATATAATCAAGCATTAACTAAAAAATGTCATAACATTTTAGTTTCTATGTGCTGATGCATGCTCCCTTTCAAGTTGAGAATCTGATATATTGAGGAATTGCAGCTCTCTGCAGGTCAAATAGTCTGAAATATATATATCATGATTCATACAAATGCATTCTCTATTTTTCAAAATGTTTGAAACAATTTCAGTTGGCATATCACAAAAATATATTTGTCTTTTAAATTCTTGTTGCTAAGGATTCTATCGGACAAGATTTAGGTTCATGCTCTCAACAAATAATGTCCTTTAACAGGGAGAAGAAAAAAAAGGGAAAAAAACTACAGTTGTTTACTGAAAATGCATTACTAGATCAATAAGTTGAGAGGCATACCAGGACACATATCTGGACATAAGCCAATTATCATCCTGGATGAATCCAAGCCTTCAAAATCAGATAAGGCATTGGCATTAGGGACAACCTGTGCTACTTCTGCACTATGCTCTAATTTATGCCTCCCCAGAACAGACTGGTCCTGTCTTTTTGCTGAAATATTCTGGTTTCCAGCTTCTGGACTTTTTTGTGGCTCTTGGCTGAGTTCAACCTTGAACCTGGCCAGCCGCTTAGCCTTGGCTTGCATTTCTCTGCAAAGTGAAAGATAAATAACACAGAGTGAATTAAATAATAATTTACATGGAAAAACACTTTCTACTTCCAACAAATGCACCTGTACGCATCAGTATCACATTGGCTCAAATAACTCTTTTCCTCAAAGGTCTGATCTGCTGATGTTAAGGGGGGTGATCTGGTCCTTTTGGCAAGAGGAAAACCGGCAGGCTTGGATGTGGCAGGTTGACCATCAATATCATTGGTGTGGGCCAACAACCTCCGTTGGTTGTGTATTGGAACAGTACTGGAGAATAAATTTGATCCAGAAACTGGTCTTGGAGGAGACAATGATGGCCTGCATACAGGTAACAAGTACCAATCCATCGTTGTTATTTAAAATTGGGGGGAAAAACAATGGAAATAGAAGGCCATAAGCCCCTGTTGTATGTACAGAAAACAAATTCAACCGGTTCCCTCTCATTAATTGCAGAATGTCAACTTACATGAACCAACAAACAGTTTATTTATGCCTATTTTTCTTTCCCCTACTTGATGGCTAACCAACACCAGTTGGTTCAGTATCTATACCAAAGAAGATTGTCCTTTCCTGAGATGAGAGAGTGGATCACTGGAAAGTACTATACTTTCTACACAAATGCACCTGTACTTACGCATCCGTGTCATATTGGTGGAAATAGGGCGTTCCCTGAAAGGCCTGATCAGCTGCTTCTGGTCTTAAAGGGGGTGACCTGGTTTTTTTGGGAAGTCGGAAGCTAGCAGGCTTGGGTGCAGCAACTTCAGCATCAATATCATTAGTGTTGGCCAAGAGCCACCCTTCATCATATGATTGAACAGTACGCAAGACAAAACTTGATCCAGAAACAGAATTAGGAGTCGGAGATGATGAGGACCTGGATACAGGAAAAAGGTGTCAGGTTCTATTGGGATTCACAGAGAGTGAAAGGCCATAAGATCCTTTACTTACCTGAAAATTAAAATCGGATTCATGCAAACCCACATTTGCCAAGAATGTCAACTATTGATAACTGACCAGAGTCTCTCTCTCTCTCTCTGTTTTTTTTTTCCTTTTTAAATTTTCAATGAATCAGTTTGTTTCATCAACTGACCCAAGTAGTAAGTTCCATTAATTAACAAACAAAAGCAACCATGCCACATAGAAGAAATAATTGATCTCCTCTCAAAACTTGTAAGTTTCACGCTGATTTTGGTTCCCTAGCCTTGGAAGTTTCATGCTTTACAGCAGACAAGTTTATGAAGACGGATCGGGGCTTGTTAGTTGGATTGATCGGATAACCCATTTATGGGTTCTTTGCCTTTGCTTTGAGAGGGTGACAAAGTTCAAAGAAATTGCAGCCAAGTGAAATTATCCTCCTTAGCACCAAGATCGAAATCTCTTTTGAAGTATTAAGGAGGACCTCTTGGTGCCAACAATAGAAATATACCGGTGAGTGCCTATTGTCCAGAAGTTTTTAGGTAAGCTCAAGTTAGAAGAGGACCTTTCCCAGCATGGTTGAAAGGCTAATTGCAGCTAAGGCTAATTTATCCAATTTGTACAAAAAAAAAAAAAAAAAAAAATTCTTGGGATTATATTCAAAGGATTTATGGTGGAAATGGAATTATCGAAGAAGCTGGTTATCATTGCCAAAATTAGAGTAAAACAGAAGGGATGGACGTTTTCATAAAGAAAAAAAATAGATATTGGACCGAATGATAAGGCAGCTCCCACCCCCCAAAAGGGAGAGACAGAGAACGAGAGGAAAGAAAAAGGCGTAAACACATCAGCTTCAAAGGGCCTTCCGATCCCTATTGACATCACGGAGAAAAATTCCGCCGAATCTCCAGGCTCTCATGACCAGAGAGACAAGAAATACTATCATATCTTGTATAGATTTTCCATTGTGAAGATCCACATTCCTGTCTAACTATAAACACTGTCCATCTTATTATACTTAACAGTCCTATTTAAAGCAACAAATAGTTCTTAGAGAGGAAACCAGGCTCCCAGTGTGTACACAAAACCTAGGTCACAAGCTAGACTCTCCTATACAAAAAAGGGTAATCAAAAAGCAGATTGAGTGGTGCCTGGAAACAAGTTACATATTCATCATAAGAACAACCCTAATGCATGTGCAAATAAAGGCTGCAGTCATGGGACAGTCTGTAGCATTTCAGATCCTTTAGTGGCAATGACATGCGCCATAAAGCAAGGTGCTTATAATGGCCATATAAGAGTTCAAAAGATCCCAATTTTGACCCACTGCTGGTGTGCCTACCTCTGACCATCAGCAAATGAAGGCCGGAGATCTTGCCCAAAGTGATTGTATTCATGGCTACTGAAGTTATGGTGTGTTCTGTGGAATTTGACAATCAACAATCTAGAAAGTCAAACCTGAATTATTAAAAATTGGAAAAACATTAAGGGCTCAAAACAAGAGGGTAATAGAAGGAATTACAATTTCTTTAAGGAACTGGTATACGAAGAAATAAAACTCCAATAAAAGGATTATAGGTAGCCAGAGAAATCATCCTTTCAAAGCTGTGTGAGGAATTTTGAAATTAAACAACAAATTTATGGAAAACTATTTAAACTTTGCTCATCTGTATTAAAAAAAGAAAAAAGAAAACTCCTAAATTTCAAATTCGGACCTAAGTTTTTGAACTTTAGACTACACAATAAACCCCTATCCATCCTTGTTCTGTAAACATATTAAGATACTTTTGGATCATGGACATCAAGAGGCTTTAAAATATTATCAGTACAAAGCTTTGAAGAATAGGTTGAAATCTGTTTTAACGAACTTTTGTGTTTTTTCTTATAGCATCCGTAAGGGTCACACGATGCACATGACACAAAAATCTGTTATGAGCAAACCTGGAAACTTTAAGAGTGATATCTTTCACAATTTCTTGGTCCAATTAATTCAAAAAATAAAGCAAAATTTAACTTTAATTAAGTATCCAACATCCCTATATGGATGCTCGGCTTGTTACAATATAAATATACAAGTGCACCACTCCACATAAGCTTTAGCTTTTTGTGACATCGGTTGTTTCACACAGCTTATATATATACACCACTGGAAACAAGTTACATATTCATCACAAGAACAGCCCTAATAAAAATTGTTCCATGATTGGATAAAACTTTGATACACCTTGAACCAAGATATGTATGCAAACCAACACATTACAAGACAAATGCAGTTAGAAAATTGACTTGAGATGAATAAGGTTCCAGAACTTTTTAACTGATGAACACAACAAACATGTAGAGGCAGACACACACACACTCTCTCTCTCTCCCACAAAGCAAAGCAAAGCAAAGCAAAGCAAAGGGCAGCTGTACTAGAGGTTAGCATGGTTGGCATAGTTTGTTACCTCGAAGGGCCCACAATAGGTTGGGTGCTTTCAAAAGCCAAAGGAGGTGATGGCACCGTCTCTCGTGGATCAGGAACCCTGGCATCAACAAAGAACATTATGGACTCAAAACTACCTTGCAAAACAAGAAAAAGAAAATCGGTCTAGCAGATGTTACCATCAGTGGGTTTTCCTTTTAAGGCAACAAAAATGAATGCCAGGAAACAGAAAGTGCTTGGTGAATCAGTGGAACCATAAAATACTCCGAAACACAATATCAATTGCATAAGTAAATTAGTAAATCAGTAGTACCACGTTCACACATAATTCTTCGACAGCAATACGAAACACGTGATTGCCTCATGTACAAGGTGTGCTGGAATTCCCCAATTTAATGCCAAATTATTTAAAACAACATATACCTCTCCCCTATTAAAAGAAATGGCAACTAACTACTACATAAGATTAGTCCTATACCCTTGTCAATGAGAGCTCTCAATCAGATCCAACCCAAATCAAAACAACCAAACCCCAATACTAAGAACCCTAATAAAAGCAAAGAAAGAGTCATAGAGAACCATAGCCCCAGTGGGTGTTTTCAGTTTCTTCGGAAGCTACAATTGTTGAAACCTCGCATATAATGCGAAAACCTAATGTAGATAAAAGAACGTGCTAATGTCAATCAGGGTTGTGGTTCTTCCGAATACAGATACAAAAGACATTATGAGAGAGAGAGAGAGAGAACCTGAAAGACTGAGGATGAAAGACATGGGTTGTAGCGGAAGGAGGAGAGAGAGACCGGTTGAACTGGAACTGGGTGAAAGGGTTTTGCTCAAGGGGACGGGATGTTGGGCCTGCATCCTTCGTGAATCCATAAGACATATCTATCTCCCCCCAATTCAACAACTCTACCTCCTAATCAACCTTCGAACGTCACATCTATCGAAGAAATCCACAAGAATCTCTCTGAGTTTTCCCCGCCGAACCTCTCCGGTTTCTTCCCAATCTTTTTCCTCCCTTCTCAACCTTTTGAAGTTCCTGAGAAAACCGGAGTGCAAATGCTACCAGCGAAATTTCTATTTTGTGAATCATGGCATTATGCGTTGCAAAACGACGTCGTTTTCTTGACTCGAGCCTTGACCTCCGCAAGCACCGACCGCCACCGTTTCAAATTCGACTAAATTCAATTTAAATTAATATAAACTTATATTTTACCCTTATAATATCTTATATTTCGTAATTACGTTATTATCCAATTTGATAATTGTTCAATGATTTTTATGTTTTTTAAGATAAAACTTATAATAATCAAATCTTAAAATTTTTTTAAGAATAATAAAATTTAATAAGAATATATTATTAAATAAAGATTTATAATGTGAAATGAGCTTTTCATAAATAGATAATTAATACAATAAATGTATATTGAAACTTCAACCAATGCAACCTAACGTGTAATATATGCACATGCACATGAATAAACAAATTTGTTCAAAAATAATTTTTTTGTTTTTTTGGTTTATGGAACTCAAATATATATAAACATTGTCAAAAATAAGTATTTAATACTTTATAAGTAATAATTAATTTATGGTTTCAAAATACTGAAAATAGCTAACAAAAATAACAAGCCAAGACTATTCCAAACAAATATTTTTGCAAAATTGTACAATATATATATGTAATAATAATAATAATAATAATAATAATAATAATAATAATAATAATAATAATAATAGAGTAGTAAATAATTACAAGAAAATATGAACCCTCCATCTCAAATATAGTAAGCTAAAAACTCACTATGATACCAACAGTCAATTGGATTAATGGGATATAGTACTAAATCCCTTAACTAAGGTCATGAGTTCGACTTGCATCTTGATCATAGAAAAAACTACGTTGAGAGGATAATCCCTTAAATAGGTCACTGCAAGTCTCAAATTGGATTAATCGAAATATGACTCCGAATGCCGATTGGTATAGTAAAATAAATAAATAAATAACTCATAATGATTTGACATGCAAATTTAAAAATCACCTTAATGAAATTAATACACATACTGTTTTTTTATTAATTAATACATAATCTTATATGTAAGTATTTTTTTTTGTTACATAAGAATTTAAATATGGAATTATCAGATTTGAGGAGAGATTTGTACCATTAGACGGGCCCCTTGGAGACACATCTAAATATAGTTGCTAGGTAAACCCCTACATATATGGATTAAGGCAATCCTAGGGGTGACAAAAACAAAATACTTGGGCTTGCCCTGATGATTGATCAAACCTACAATCTTTATTTAAAACTTAACAAAAAGATAATTTCAGATTAACTATACTATTTAATTTGTAATATTTTTTAATCACAATAAAAAATTATGATATATTTTAAGTATTATAAAAACTCTTTGATCTCAAAATATAAACATTTTTTAACACAACTAGTCTCATACTCAGATAAAGGAGGAGAATTACGATGTCATCATAAAAATTTTTTCAAGACCCAAATAGAAAATTCTCCTATATTGGTTTCAAACGATCGATTTCAAAATTTATAATTAATATTCAGTTAATTATTATAAAAAAATTTTGAGGCACCAAATTCGACTCCGGCTGTGGTTGGCCTGCCTCCTGCCATTTTTGATGGTCTTCCTGGTGTAAAAAATCGCTCGGTGAGTGGTCCAGTTGTCGTGATTGTGTTATATTTTTGGCTTAAAAAGCATTGCAATGTCCTTAACCAGATATGGTTCTATTTCCAGCCTGATCCGGCTGGGAAGAGAGCAGAAATCACATGTGCGGCTTGCGGTGGACAATTAGGGCATGTCTTTAAAGGTGATGGCTTCAAAACACCCACCGGGAAGAGAGGATAGAAAATGGGAGGCTCTATCACTGAGCTATTCTTGAGGGACTGTCTTGAACTTTTATGTGATCCTCTTTGTCCTTCCTTTTTGGGAGGTGTTCTTTTGCTTGACCATACAACCAATGTTAAACAAATGGTATAATGTGCCATTGCACCTAAACTCTTACCTCAAAATTTTCGATTCAATTCCTGAAAAGTAATTTACAGATAACCACATATCATGGGGAGGGCATGATTTATCTGTCCATGTTATTTTTCCCCTTTAAAACAAGGTGAAATTTTGATTAAAAGAGAAAAGGAAATAAAAAGGCACATTAACCATAAATCAAGTTTTTCCACAATTCTTGGTCAACACGAGCTATGATCGACTAAAGCCAACTCGAGTTAGAGTTAGACATGTAAGAGATAAAATTCTCCAGATATTTATTTTCTCCATACAGAATACTCAAATCCAAGACTTTGGAATCAATGCCCCAACCATTGGACCAATTAGGAATTGATACCATGAGAGTTCTCACTCACTGTAAATGTCTTATATTAATTAAGGTAAAACCCCTCATCGATTTTTCGCATTAACATTCACCAGAAAAGATTAATGTAAGTGTTGCAAGTAAAGCCACCAACTCCACACCCATAAAACTCAGTCAGGGGGCATGGTCACTTCAAATAAAGTTCTCATCTCACAAAGAAATTGGTTTGAGGGGTGACAAAAAAGTGTTCAGGATTGGTAGCAAAAGCTCAAGACAATATTGAAAATTGAACGTCGTGAGTGACAGTTTAGTTGACAAAACTCCCTCCTCCAACTTGTGATCTAGAATCTCTGTGTAATCAAAAAAAAAAAAAATGTATTGAAAATTGAACCTGCCATACCACTACCAACTCTGCATCTTTTCTACTCAATCAACTAATACCGCAGCTTTACTCATTCTCTCATCTACTTATCCTCGGAATTCTTACTTTTGTTTGCATTCTTCCTCCTCTCATTACAAGCCTTCAATGCTTGAACTTCTGCAAATTATCCGAGCATCAAAAACCCAATTGACAAAATTGTACATAAACCGATGGAAACTTAATATACATCTAAATTACGCATACTCCATAGAGAGAGCGAGAGGGAGGGAGGAAGGGAGAGGAAGAGAGGGAGAGGGAGTGTGTGTACCTCTTTGGCAGGCTTTCCAATCCCTATTTGAATTAATCAAACAATCCTGCACACAATAATCAACAGAAATTTAATTGGGTATTTTTCGTATTATCAAAATGAAATCAAATATGAAAAAATTGAGGGTTTAGGGTTTTAGACAGAGAGAGAGAGAGAGAGAGTGAAGGAGGAAAACAGACCTGCAAGGCCAAGTAGACAGAAGAGCATTGTTGGAGTTGCTTAACGTTGTCATCCTCTTCGTCGGCGTCGTCCCGATGAAGTGACGGCGGTAATGACTGAGAAGACGGCGGCGATTGTTCTGCTTTGTTTAGGTGTGGGTTCGGTGGCTGGTCCATTCTTGACC
Organism: Dillenia suffruticosa; assembly: GCA_033439265.1. NCBI lineage: Eukaryota > Viridiplantae > Streptophyta > Magnoliopsida > Dilleniales > Dilleniaceae > Dillenia > Dillenia suffruticosa. The sequence continues at coordinate 19,718,106 of JAVTVX010000001.1, forward strand.
TGACTTCCGAAGTTTAGGGCTAGATCTCTTGTCTACCCTTTCATTTTCCTCATTAGTCGAACAAGAAGCCATTAATAATTTGATCACGAGACTTGAGGGGGATAAAAAACTAGATTTTTATTTTTTTTTCAAACGTCTGACTTTATAAATATTGTTATCTTTTAAATAAAATATCAAATTTAAACAAAAATAGGTATAGAGAGAAGATTTAAATCGAGTCCAATCAGATTTAATCAAATTTAATATAATTACTGAATACCCATATTTTATTTTTTTTTTAAATTGCATTGAGTAAAATATTGGGATTTACAATTTACAAACCCCTAATAATTTTTTTTGTTTCACATTTATTTTTTATTTCTGTTCTTTTTCCTTGTTGAAATTAGTGCTACTTGATCCCATAATATTGAAGAAATTTCAATTGGATTCTGTTCATCTTAGATTATCTCTGTTTAGTCATATTTAACGTATAATATTTTTTTAATAAATTAAATTTTTCAAAAAAAATATAAAATTTTACAAATAAAAATCGAATTTCCTTATAAAAAAAACTTCGAAATTAATAACTATGTTAAAGGAGTGCAGTTAACACAAAATGGAACTAATTTCAACTTTCTCAATTGGGACTCATATTATAAAATCAATTTTCATGTTTTATAATTTAATTAAAATATTAAAAATAAATAACTAAATATTATTGTTTGTATGTAGAAGTCGAACCTACTAGAAACATTATGATGGCTTGTCCCATGATCAACCTTTTAAGAAAATGTATAGACATTTCAATATGCCACAAAAAGAAAAAAGAACTCATAAGGATCGATTGGTTAAGTAATGTATTAGAAACTTCTAGATATCTAAATGGATCAATCACTTTCTGGAAAAAAAAAAAAAAAAAAAGAGGTCTAAATTAATTATGATTAAAAAATAGTCATCAAATCAAACGTCCGAGCAATTATGTTGAAAATGAAAATGAAATATAGAAAGAGTATTGCTAGCCAAAGGTTATATTATCTTGGTGGAAGAAGCATATATTTATTTTGAGTCCACATCGATATTTCCATAAGGAGCTTTTCTTACAAATGGAGGGATGGTACAGTGGATAAAGATATTAAAATTTTTAATCAAATATTAAGTTTGAAACGTGAAAATGAAAAAAATTATGTTAGAAAAATTATCTTTTGAAATAGATTTGATAAACGTTCGAATCAAATTAATTAGAATATGATTTTAAATATCGATAAAAAATAAATAAGAGAAGAGGGTTGAAGAGCTTGTAAAGGGTCTCCGTGGTGAACTGCAGGGCTCTCAAACCCCACTTGTCAACGTTGTGCTATGACCAAAGCAAAATGGTCTCAAATAATTATACATATGTGAGAAATTAGTGGTTGGTCAAATAGTTATAATGTGTATATCAAGAGTTTGGCTAGCTTGTTTTAGTTTTAGGGATGGAAGCAAAAACTTACCATTGATTATCTTTTCTAAATTAATCACATTCAAAAAATGAAAAAGATCAGAATCATGATAATATTAGATTTGTTTTATAAATTTCAATCATGACTTACTTTTCTACCACGTATCAATTTAAACATATGAAATAATTAAGAACTGATACTGCATCAATTTTTTTCCTTGATCGGGCAAATTGGACGAATGATGATTAGTGTAGCAAGTTTACCAAAATATCAAGTAGCCAAATATTATTCTTATTTTAAAAAATAATCTAAACTCTATAACGACAGATGAATTTATTCAATTATAAACTCAAAATTAGAAATTTTCTGTTGAAACGTATATCATTTATTTCTCTGAGACACTGATTCATTCTTATCATTAACAATTTCCATAAATCTTTCAAAAACTCCAATATAGGTTATAATTTGATACCTAATATTATGCCTTCATAATCATATATTAATGAAAAATTACAAATATAATTACACCGTAAACTTTAATCTATCTTGGGGTGTAATGACAGTTCACTCTATCGTGAATAAATTAAGTAGATTATTTTGTAGTTTGTTAGAATTTTGATAAATCAATTGAGAAAATGAGGATAAGATAAAATTTTTTATTTTATTTTATATTATTAAAAAAATTTTAATTAATAAAAAAGATACCATTTGCCTTTTAAAGATGGGTTGGTAGGGGGGAAGATTTAGGAGAGGTGCATGATTAAGATTTAGAAAAGGAAGGAAAAAATATTGTACAAATGTAAATTATTATGCAATATTATTTTGTATAGTTCATATTCCGATTTTGCCCCTCCCTGGTGGAGGAAACGTAGGGTGTATTGTTAACAATGGTTGGTTTTAGAGGGCATTTTTAGACAACCGTGGTTTTCTTGTCTGGTTATCACCGAAATAATATAAAGAAATAAATAACAAATTATAATGTCAAATTCTCCTCCAAAAATATAAGAGAGAGAGAGAGAGAGAGAGAGAGAGAGAGAGAGAGAGAGAGAGAGAGAACGAGAGACGGACAGACGTTCAATGCTCTATAGCAGAAAAGAAGAAGAAGAAGAAGAACAAAGGAACCTTCGATTTCTCGTGTTAGTTTTTGCCGATTTTTCCAACTTTTAATTGCTCTTTAATCAGCTCAAATCAGGTAACTCTTTATCGATCGATCAAAATTCTGGGAACCAAATCTGATGCCTGTATAGTTTTATTGGGGATCTTTGAACAATTGATTGCATGATTTTTTTTCGCATGTTAATTGCGTTTTTTTACTGGTTTTGATTAATTTATATTGTTTCGTTTAGTGGGTATCTCTCAAATTTGATTTTTGATCGAACTTTATCAGCTGGGTGTGTTCGTTTTGATGGAATTTTTAAGGGTTTCATGCAGAAGACTCTGTTGTATGGGATTTAATTGTATAGAAACTTGTGGGTAAGGTTTGATTTCTCAGTTTTTGACGAATGTCATATTCAATTTTATTGTGATACTTCAAACTTTTTCTCTGTAGCGGTATGTAGATAACATTGCTGAATATTGGTTTTATATTTTTCATTTGATAAGATAGCAATTGACATTGTAGTCAAGGACTGATCAAAAGATGGACGTGTGGCATTTTATGAATTATATTGATAGATAGTGTGTTATGCAGATTGAAATGGCATCAATGGTAGCTAAAGGGAGCGCAAGTAGTAGTCAAATATCTCCTCCTGTGTCGGTTCATGAAAAGGGTAGTCGGAACAAGAGAAAGTTCCGAGCTGATCCACCCATTGGGGACCCAACTAAAATCCTCTCTTCATCACCTAGTGAATTTCGAGGTTATGAATTTTCTGCCGAGAAGTTTGAAATCTCACCGAGTCATGAGCATGCCAGTGCTTGTGACGTGTGCAGTCATAACCAAGAACAGCCTGATGCTTTGAAACTCAATCTTGGGTTGCCAAGCAATGTAGGGTCATTTGGGATAGGTCCTAATCAGTCTAGAGAGGATGTAGATGCAGCAGATGAATTCCATGATGCTGACTGGAGTGATCTAACAGAGATGCAGCTTGAGGAACTTGTTTTGAGCAATTTGGATGCCATTTTTAAGAGTGCAATTAAAAAAATTGCTGACTGTGGCTATTGTGAAGAAGTTGCCAGCAAGGCTGTTTTGAGGTCTGGCCTTTTTTGCTATGGGTGTAAAGATATCATGTCAAATATTGTGGAAAATACACTGGCGTTTCTTAAAAATGGTCAAGAGATTGATCCTTCCAGAGAGCACTATTTTGATGACTTACAACAGCTGGAGAAGTATATACTGGCAGAATTAGTTTGTGTTCTTCGAGAACTTAGGCCTTTTTTCAGCACTGGGGATGCAATGTGGTGCTTGTTGATATGTGACATGAATGTTTCACATGCTTGTGCAATGGAAGGGGACCCTCTAAACAGTTTTCTTAGTGATGGTGTTTCAAATTCAAATGCTAGTTCCTCTATGTCTGGTCAAGAGCAGTTAAAGAGTGAGGCCAAACGTCCTGAATTGAATCTTCCAAGCCCCTCCAAATTAAGCCCTTCCTTTCCTTGTACTTATAATTCTCAAATGGAAGTGCATGCATCATCAGTGGTTCCAAATGTTGCAAAACCAAAGAATTCCAGTGTACCCAATGGACTGCGTCCCGAGAAAGAAAGCTCAGTTTCAACATTAGATTCTGTGGGTAAATCCTTCAGTGCAACAGCAACTTCTCAACCTCCTGCTCAAGAAGAAAAGTTTGTCACCAGTAGAAAGCTGTCTGGTTGTTCTAGAAGAGAATACATACTTAGACAAAAATCCCTTCATGTGGATAAGAGCTACCGGATTTATGGCTCCAAAGGGGTTTCTAGGTCAGCCAAGACTGGCGGGTTTGGTAGTTTAATCCTGGACAAGAAACTAAAGGCTGTGTCAGATTCTGGTGGCATCAATTTAAAGAATGCCACCTTTAAAGTCAGTAAACCTCTGGGAGTTGATATTTCTCCGGATGATGCAAACCACAATCATGTTCCTAATGGTGGATTGCCTTCCTCAGGTGTGCTTAGCCCGGAGAATGTCACCCCATTATCAAAAACTAGTGTCACACTGGCTTTGCCAGCCGTGAACAACTCTCCTACATTGTCAACTGCAGATACTGCGCTCACTCTTTCTCTACCTTCAAAAAATAGCTCATCCCCAATGCCTCTCAGAGTCAGCTGCAATACTGAGACTGCTTGTAGCCATGTTGGTATACCGTATGATAAGTCCCTGGGTCAGTGGATTCCACAAGACAAGAAGGATGAGATGATTCTAAAACTAGTTCCAAGAGTGCGGGAACTTCAAAATCAGCTTCAAGAGTGGACAGAGTGGGCCAATCAGAAGGTTATGCAGGCTGCTCGTAGGCTGACCAAGGACAAGGGTGAGCTTAAGGCACTGAGGCAAGAAAAGGAAGAAGTAGAGCGGCTCAGGAAAGAAAAACAAACATTGGAGGAAAATACCATGAAGAAGCTCTCTGAGATGGAAAATGCCTTGTGTAAAGCTAGTGGGCAGGTGGAGCGAGCAAATGCTGCTGTTCGCAGGCTTGAAGTGGAGAATGCTGCACTGAGGCAAGATATGGAGGCCGCAAAACTACGAGCTGCAGAGTCTGCTGCAAGCTGTCAGGAGGTATCAAAGAGGGAGAAGAAGACATTGATGAAGTTTCAGTCATGGGAGAAGCAAAAGGGCTTAATTCAGGAAGAACTGGCTATCGAGAAACGCAAGGTTTCACAGCTGCTACAAGAAGTAGAGCATGCTAAAAACCTTGAGGAACAATTCGAGGTATGTTCATGCAAAGCCGTAGTGAATTCCCCTTCCTTTTCCTCTTTTTTTTATGATTACACATTTATCATCAAAAACTATTATCTTGTTATTTTTTTGGGGGGGGGGTGGTAGCAAATGACCAAGATGATTTGATTTGAAGCTAGAAATACGTATAAAATGAAGGTAGACATAGGAAGCTTACCAAAGCAATGAAGACATGAATGATTACAGGGCAACTGAAATCCATTATTTTATCTGCTTAGAGTAGGCGTTTCCTATGCTAAAATATGATCTGATTTGATTACATAACTGTCTTAGATATTGAATGTCTAAAAGTTAGGCCTTTCTTTTTCTTTCAAAAATATTTCCACTGATGTCTATCTGCCTATATGAGATGGATCATATTGAATACAAACATGTGGTAAAAAATATAGACAACCAGAAGGGAGTGTAAGTGGAAAAAGAAATAAAGAGAGAGCAGTGCTCATGTCATTCTGTCCCTTGCTTGCAACTTAGATTGGTCTTACATGTGCTTCCATGTCTCAGACTTTGCTTGCACTTCTGCAAACAAACTTGTGCTCTGTTAGCTCCCTATTTTAATTCATTAGCTGAATTTTAGTTGGTTGTAGAGGGTATACAATTAGCGTATAATTCCAGATATGCTCAGAGTCTGTTGGAGTTATTGGATTCATCTCCATAATCATTATGAATATGGACCATTTGTAGTACATGGCCATGCTAATTAGACAATAAAATAGCCAATGAAGTGTAGCCTACAAGTTTTTACTGGATCTGCACAAAAAACACAAATCATAAATTACGTACATCTGTCTAATTAACACCTTTTCCCCATGTGTTTTTACTTTAAAGTACAATTCACCTTTTGGTAAAGAGTTAATTAAATGGAGCTGCAACTATTTTGTTGCTATAAATTGGACGTGTAGTTTTTAGAATTTATGTTGTCCACTGATCAATCTTAAGTTTTCATGGCTTTGCTATGACATAAGTTAAAGTGCATAATGTGAGAAGTAGCATTTAGAAGTGGCAAAACGATATGATAGTTGTGTTCAACCTAATCATTTGAGAATTTCTGATGACGAGAAAATTTATTGGGACTTGTTGAAAAGGAAATTAATTATCTGTTCAATCCAAAGGGGAATGGCTTTCCGTCCTTATACCTTCTAAAGAAACAAGTTCATTCTAAATATTTATAATGATGTGATCAGCCTTTCATCTCTCATAATTTTGGTTCGACCGGGGCTCGTTCTAGTATACACGTGTTAATTAGAATCTTATGATTTGCGATTCGAATATTAGGATTCTATTCAATTCAAACTCAAATCGATTCAGTTCAGACAAGTGAATGTTAAATATATAAGAATCTTACTATTCAAATCTGATTCATGATTTGAATTATACGATTCAATTTGATTTAAGCTAGATTTGGTTCTTAAAATCCTATTTGCTTGTCGAATACAGAATCTAATCATGAGTAGATCATGAAATAGAATTTTAAGAAGCAAATCTAACTTGAATCGAATTGAATCGTATGATTGTCAGATTCTAATATAGAATTTGATGATAAGTGGATTACTAAATGTGAGGATCCTTGACTTTCAAATGACAACTCATGGATAGATATCCATGAATGCTTCAATGATGATGAAGGAGCCTTAGCAAAAAAAGAAAGAGAGGTATAACTTAAATAATTTAGTTATACAATTATATAATTTAGGAGAGAATATTGTTTCTATAAATTCCTCATTACATTTTTTAATAGGATGCCGATAGAAAAGGAAAAGTAAAAGGAAAAGGAAAAGCGACAAAAATGAATATATAGAAGTGATTGAAGATGTTGGTGATAGCGATACGTGTCTTAGGGAAGATTAATCTTTTTAATAAAGTTTGAAAACTTAATATTTGGATTAACTAAATATTAGCTTTTAAATGTTTGATATGATTTTTAAAGCATTAAATATCATAAACGATGTCTTGAATCTTTAAAATTTTTAATTTTTAGAGTATTTTAGGTATGACAACTTAGATTTAGCTTCCGCTAGTCGGTGGTTACTCATTTGAACACAAATTTTAAATCATGGGATTTGATAAATTATGAATACCATTATGTATGTAAGTTGTAAAAGGGGGTGGGTTGGTCTGTGCGCGTGCGCGCACGCGCGCGCGTGTAATATTGAATTTTATGATTCACAATTCAAAAAATAAGCTTTCCAATTTGCGATTCAAATCTCGATTTGATAACTTTGAGTGTACATTCAACATAATGGTAAGTTTAAATCATCCATGTGCTTCTCTTTTTTTTTTTTGTTTTTTTTTGGGGGTGGGGTCTTCTTATCCTTGGAATCTTTGTACATTCTTTTTCTCCTAATACAATTTCTTTTTCTATCCAAAAACAAATGTAAGTTTAAATTATACATTGTCCAGAAAGAACGAGAGTTATAATTCTTACTACTAAACTGAAAAAGAAAATTATGTTTCATATCTATATTTGGTGCATTAGATTCAGTTTCCTTTCCGCAGTGGGGACATTTTGAGGGAATCTTTTGGAACTTATCATACGGATAGGATATCTTTACTTCCTTATATGCTTGGTTAATTTTGTTTCTTTTCTTTTCTTTTCTCTGCTGTTTTCTTTCTTCCGGCGGCTTCATCGTTCTCCAAGTTGTCTATTCTGATTCTCTGCTTAGTGGTACCGTTCCTTTTCTTTTTTCTTTATTGGTTCGGAAAATAGAAAAAAAAAGGCCTCTTTTGAGCCCACTATGATTAGTTGATTTTCTGAATCATCTTTTATATATCATAAAGCCATTGCTATTACGGGCTAATGTTTTGTATTCACTCTCAACAATTACATTTCGTAATTCATTATGAGTTAGTGCACGACCACCATTATGATAAAGGTTATTCAAAATATTCATTCAAATGATGATTGTTATCGACCACCATTGTATCGTTTTACTCCTTTAACCATGTGTTGAGTGCTTGTGGTGTAAGTTGATGCATTGTTGCATCGATGTTCACTTTTCGTATATATGCCATACTATTGAACTTAATTTTATTCTGGGTTAAGATGTCTTTGGCAATGATGCCATGTTTTGCATTTTTGAGGATGCAAGCTAAAGAGTTTCAATTTGTGGCCCAGAGACATGCTTGCAAATACTTTATAAGCATGCTACTATCTAATTTCGGATAGGACTCTCTTTTGCGTTTCTTGATTTCTTTGTTGCCTATCGGCTAGTAGCACCTTTTCACTAATTTTTGGAAAATGTTACAGGGTAGATGGCTTCAAGAAAAGAAGGCTACTGAAGAACTACTTGTCCAGGCAAGTTCTTTGAAGAAGGAAAGAGAACAAATTGAAGCTTCTGGAAAGTCAAAGGAAGATATGATCAAACTGAAAGCGGAAAATAATCTACAGAAGTACAAGGATGACATTAAGAAGCTTGAGCTAGAAATTTCTCAACTGAGGTTGAAGGCAGACTCTTCCAAAATAGCTGCACTAAAGAGGGGTATTGATGGAAGCTATGCTAGCAAACTTGGAAACAAAAGTTTCCCAGCTACAAAAGATTCCAGAACTCCTTATGTTTCTGAAATGGCAAGAGATTTCTTTGACAATTCCAACCAAAGTGGTGTAAAACGGGAACGGGAATGCGTTATGTGTCTCTCCGAAGAAATGTCTGTTGTTTTCCTCCCATGCAACCATCAGGTGGTATGCACAACATGCAATGAGCTGCACGAGAAGCAGGGAATGAAGGATTGCCCTTCGTGTAGGAGCCCCATTCAGCAACGTATTTGTGTACGCTATGCTCGCTCTTAACTTTTATTTTTTTGGTTGAATTTGGAGTGAGTGTTCTTTGAATAAAGGATTTTGTGGGACTCCCCGGAAAATGAATAATGCATTTGAATCAACCTCTTGAAAGACATTGAAAATTGCATTACTATTGCAATGCAATTTTGTATATGCCTCATATGGTTTTCTCTATCCTTATATTTAATGAAGGAGATCAATCATTCCTGTTGTTGGATATGCTTTGTGTCCATTGTTCCATTGCTTGCTCTCTTTGGCTTAGTTTGATTTTAGGGGATTTTTTTTGCAATCCCTATCACTATTGATAGTCAAGTGATTAGTGACTATTAGATCGTGTGATATAGCACCTTTCGATTCTTTTACAATCACATTCATGGGAGATGGTGAATGTTTGATGAGGATCCAACAACCATCAACTCATGAGAATTGTAGAAGATTCCTGGTTTTTTTATTTAAATTGATTTAGAAAGTTTATATCTCATGCTTAATGATGTCACTTACCTCATTGTGTCTAGTTGCCTCTTGTAGAGAGAGGAGAGAGCACACACCCACTGGTATTGATAATCTAAGGGATTAGTAACCATTGAATCAGAAGTTAGTGATTATCAATTATCCATTATTTTACCATCATAATCACAAGAAAAGGTGAATGTTGGATGACAATTCAACAACCATTAACTCACTCACAGCAATTGCAGAAGATTCCTGGTTTTTTATTTGAATTGATTTAGTAAGTTTATATCTCATGCTTAGTGATCTCACTTACCTCATTGTGTCTGGTTGCCCCTTAAGAGAGACAAGAGAGCGATATTGGTAATCAAGGGATTAGTAGTTGGATCGTAATCTAACGGTTTTGATTATTTTGCCATCACAATCATGAGAAATGGTGAATCTCGGATGACACCATTCAATAATCATCAACTCATACCCGAATATTACAAAAGAATCCTGATTTTTCATATTGATTTAGAAAGTTTATATATATATATTTTTGTAATAAGAATACTTGAATTCAAAACCTTTATAAAGGAGAGGAGATAGTGACAATTGAGTTATAGTATATGTCATGCTTAGTGATGTAACTTACCTCATCATGTCTAGTTGCCTCTTGAAGACCATCCCGATATACACTCGGAGAAAGCAGGCACTAGCTATGAAACATGGGGATTTATTTCCGGTGTCTGCAGCGGTTTTGCTTCTATAACAGGGCACTATTTTCTTTCTTTTTTTTTTGTATAAAAAAATATAATTAAACGGAATCGAATCGGTAAAGAGAGAATGAAAATAAAGAGGCTCTATCATTTGACCTATCCTTGAGAGACGCTTGGCATTATTTTCTCCAGGTGAACTACATGTTATGCAAGATTTGTAGTTTTAAATGTGATTTATGCATGAAAAATGGGAGATACTCCCATAAAATAAAGTTACACAAGAACGTCGTGTTATATTTTTATTTTCTTAACATAAATAAGGTTTTTCATAAAAAATATATATAAATTTCAAAATAAAATTATTATGCGAGTGATTTATGCAGTCATACAGACAATCACAAATGGACAGTTGGTCTACTGGGATATGATGCTAGGCTATTTAACTAAGTTTATGTGTTCGACTCGCGATTTGGGTACAAAGAAAATTATGTTGGGAGAGTAGTTTCTTAAATGGATCACTGTAAGTCCCGAACTAAATTAGTCGGAATATGATTCCAAATACCAATTGATATAATATAAAAAAAAATACCGTTAGTCTCAATCAAGCCCAACATGGAAAAAAAATTTGGATTGAAATTCTTCAACCCTAGGTAAGAAGATAATTTAATCTATCTAAATATGGGCTACTTGCGTGCGTCCTCTTTGCCCTTTTCTGCTTTTGGTTCTCTGGTGGGTCACCAATATATAAAAAGGAGCTAGTTGAATCAAATCAAGGTTTTTCTATCATTAAGAATCGAATTCAAAGGCATAGAGTTTAAACCATGTAGAAGTAAACTTTTCTATTCAGACGTTGCAAAATGACTAGGAATTGAATGTCCAATTAATAAATTTGATTTGTTAAAATCAATAAGCTCAAAATTGAGCCAGATGTATATTTTATGTGCAAATTATATTAAAAATTCTTGTAAAAATCAAGTATTTTGTTTTTGTTAGATCTTGCATTCTTAAAAATGTTTTTTTTTTTTTATAATAAATTACCCATCTTCACAATCACGTAAAATCCGATTAAATTTTAATCAAATTAGCTGTTTAAGCGACAGAACTCTTCCTGCATATATTTTTTTTTACACATAATATTTGAATTCGAGATTTTACTTAAGATTATCAATGTCTGGCCATAGTATAAATAAATATGATATTATTGGATTTAGATTATTTTTTTTTATTACAAAAAATTCTATCTATAAAAAAACTCTAATTCAAAATACAAAATTTAAGTGTGTAAACCCACATTTTATATCAATATTCCCCGGCTAGACTTGGCGGATTTGATTTATATCTAATAATATTTAAAATAATTATATTGGTATATAAAACATCTATACTAAATTTTGGTGACATGCATAATCTAAAACTGTTATAAATTTTTATAATATAATTTTTGTGCGAGAATGAGCAACACAAGCAAGGCATGGCTAGAGAGAGAGAGAGAGAGAGAGAGAGAGAGAGAGAGAGAGAGAGAGGCATGATAGGGATGGGAGAGACTGGGATTAACACAAACTACATTTGTGTCCAATGATTTGACACATGGCGAATTGTGTTTTGGACAGAGAGTTTGCCCTTGAATCAAAGTCCCACCTTGGTCAAGCTTTTTGGTCATCATCAGCCTCGAATCGAAACAATGAAATTCCTACCACACCCTTCTCCACGCTTCCTCTCTTACAACTTTGTATGCCAATATTGACCTCCTCAAGTATTCTTGGCTCATTAACTTATCATTCTCAAGTTTGTGTATAGAGACGAATTCTAAAGTCCCTACAACACAAACACGGATTCAAATTTCAAAAATAAAAAAAATTATATTAAAAAAATTTCTCTTGAAAAGAGATCTGATTATCACTCAAACCGAATTAATCAAAATATGATTTCGAATACTGATTAATAGAAAAGTATTCCATAATATAAAAAAAGAGTTTCTAAAATACTAAAACAACAATAAATAATAAATTAAATCTCAATCACAAATTTTGACTTCGATCGTTTGAGAGACCAATATCGACTAATATAAGAAAGAGGATTTTTAATATTTGTCTCTTATTTTAATTTTGATAAGAGTTTTATACTATCTGTCAATCTATCATTATCCTAATAAAATAATTAAATATATATATTTAATTAAAAAAGTAAAATAGATGAACAATTTACTTTGTCACATATTTTGTATTACCATAAGATTCTTGCAAGTAAATCTATTAGCAAGTCGTTAGGCAATCAAATATTTATTCATTACTTACCCTTTTTTTAACAAAATAATAATTATTTTTATTTCAAATATGACGCTGAGATCATACCGAATTACAACCGTACAATATATGTTAACTAATCTTCACTTTCTTCTACTAATTTAAATTTGTAAATCAAAAAGTTACTATGAGAATCAAAATAAACTTGGAGAATTTTTAGTAGATTAAGATTTCTTCTTTCTCCTTTTATTAAAACTATTGGGTGACCAAAGTCTAAATTCGAAAGTGATCCGTTAGGGGCATTATTGGAAATTTGCCAAGTGGGGCACGGTGAATGATGCATAACCGGGCTGGGGTTCAAAATTATCAACTTGAAACAACATTTTTGAACAATGTCTAGTAATGTCATTTTGTATCCTCCAACATAAAAAACAGACAAACCAACGGCCATTTTTCTCTCCCATACCTTTGGGATTTTGAAGAACAAGTAACCCCAGAGCTGTGTTCTCTCTCACAGGTATGTTTCAATTTTCCTTTTTCTATGGAATATTTAAATTTATTGACCAAAACCTAATTTTGTTCATTCTTATTTTCACATGAATTCCAGTGATTGATGCCCATAAATTTGATTTTGATTTCAAATGAAAAGAGTGGTGAAAATTAAGGTATTTTTGTTCTTCAGAAAATTTGATCAAATCCCAAATTTTATTTTTTTGAATTTCAGAAGATTTTTCTTAGCTGTGTAGAAGAATTCATGTCTTCAACCATGAAGGGGATGCTACTGAGGTCTACTCCAAAAGTTTATACTGAGAAGTTGTTCCAGGCTGATCAACTCGATCTTCTAAGGGAAACTCCGGCAACCAAGATTAGATTGACCCGTTCCACCCGACTTCGACCCGGATTTTCGAAGGCAAAGCCCACACGATGTGAGCCAAAGCTTGGTTATGGTCGGATCCGATCGCAGGCCATTCTTGCACCCGTGTCTGACCCGACACCAACCATAAAAAAGGTACCCTTTTTTGGTAGCTGCAAGTGTCTAATGGGTAGTTATAAGGCTTTAAAATATTAGGATGTCATTGTCCAATCATAAAATTTTATTTTTTAATTATGGGTATTTTAGTAATTCAATTTGAATCCAAATTAATTTGGTTAATCATAATAAGCTTATTTGATTTAATTTAATCATATTATTATCATAATTAATGCTTTTTTTAATACAAATGAGAGATTTCGAACTTGAGATCTCTAAAACGGAAGGGATGGTGTTATTTGAGCAATATCTCATTGGCATGCAATTATAAAATATTTATATAATTTGTTTTTGTTTTTGAAATATTTTTTGTTTTCAAAATATTAAACTAATTAATATTTATATAAAAGTATTTATATTTTTTATATTTACATATTTTTCATATTCAATAAATTATTTATTTATTTAATCATAATTTTTTTATATTATTGTCTTATAGTTAATAATTATATACTTGATTTTTTAAAATTTTTTGTTATAAAATAATTAGGATGTCATTGTCCAATCATAAAATTTTATTTTTTAATTATGGGTATTTTTACATTTTTTATTTATTACATATTATAAAATATGCAATTATTTTTAAATATTTTTATAAATTATAAAATATGGCTATTATTGTCTAATGGGTAGTTATAGGGCTTTAAAATATTAGGATGTCATTGTCCAACCATAAAATTTTATTTTTTAATTATGCATATTTTAATAATTCATTTTGAATCCAAATTAATTTGATTAATCATAATAAGCTCATTTGATTTAATTTAATCATATTATTATCATAATTAATGTTTTTTTAATACAAATGAGAGGTTTCGAACTCGAAATATCTAAAGAGGAGGGGACGGAGACATTTGAACATCTCATTGGCATGCAATTATAAGATATTTATGTAATTTTTTTGTTTTTGAAATATTTTTCATTTTCAAAATATTAAACTAATTAATATTTATATAAAAATATTTATATTTTTTATATTTACATATTTTTCATATTTAATAAATTATTTATTCATTTAATTATAATTAAAAATTTTATACTATTATCTTATAATTAATAATTACATATTTGATTATTTTAATTTTATTATAAAATATGACTATTTTATTCTTTTTATAAAATAATTAATATTTTCATAAAAATCCTTATATATATATATATATATATATATATTTTTTTTTTTTATATTTATACATTTTTTAACGTTTCGGTATATATTCTTGCCGTTTTTTCATATTGTTTCGCATTGATAAGTCACCTGATTTAAGATCAATTGGTATTACTATATATGTTATAGAGGTTAAGTGCATGTAATTTATAAAAATGGTGGGCTACGTAGACAATTTTTAGCCTATGACTAATTTTTTTATTTTTTATTTTTTTATTTTTTTTCCACTTTCCTGAGGGCTATGCCCTGAATAAAAAACGGAGGGAGGACTATAGGGTTTTAAATTCTTACCCTTACCGGGGGTAAGAAATCCCGGTGTCATTTGGCCAAAGTCCATTCGTGACTATGTACCGACTGAAGTTTTTAATTTTCTAGTCCCATGTTCGAAACCAGGTCCCATGCCTCTTTTTTTTTTTAATTATTATTTTGAAAACTATATTTATTTTTTTATAAACGATCGGTATTTGATAATCAATTAGATTTTATTAAGTTCAGTTTAAATCAGATTGAGCTGTTAAAAGAATAAAATCTTTTTTACGTCTGTTTTTTTATATATAAAACTCGAAAATAAAATTTTAATTTGATAGAATTTATCTACCGAATTAAATTAGATCCACTGAATAGATTTCTTAGAGACTCTTGACTAGATGTATATTATTTATTGTGTTTCTTTATATTTTCATTATCTCTTAATATTTTTGTTTAATTTTTTATTATATAAATCAATTTTGTAATATTTTTTATACAAAAGTTTACATTCATGATTAAAAAATTATTGACTATTTAATTTATAATTTATATTAATTTTAAATTATATATTTTTTTTAATAAAATAATTCTCATCGATAACGCGGATGCTGAAAATTGCTGTGGCATTTTTTTTTTTTTTTTTTGGTTAAGAAAGGAGAAAAGAATTTAGATTAAATTTGATTCAATTGGGGGAAGAAAAAGGAGCCCGCTTTTCAAAGTTGTAGCTAAAAATGTTGATAGAATTGGGACATGAGATACTGCATGGGTCCTTGTCATGTAGTGCGTGTTCAATCTGTGGGCTTAGTCGCAAGTGTAACGCTCGCTCTCTCTCTCTCTTTCTTCCCGAACTCGGTCACCATCCAACGCACCCCAAGTGATGCCAATGCAATGCATCTGATGGGCTCCATTGAATCATGCATATCTCTTCCCCTGCCACGTTTGAATTTTCACCAAACGGTGCTTATCCACTCTTTCACTACAACGTGTTTGGCGGAAGAGTTAAATCCGAGTCAGAAAAAAGGCTATCAAATTACCCATCTTTAGGAGACTCATTCCTCTGTGGCAGTGAGAGTTCAAGATTCTATAATCTCTCTGCTCTTAATTACCCTCCTAATACCCAAAAAGAAAGAAAAAGGGTTATTGAGAATTTGTGGTGTTGTTGAGAATTTGTGTATTCTTTCACTACTTTTTGTTTACTTCTCCCAAATCCCCCCTTGCCCATCATTCTCATAAATTCATTCGTACCAAACACAGCCTTAGAGTTTCACATTCGCACTATAAAAACCTGGTCATTCGTTGAGAGTCGCTCATTCAAGAGTGAGTCTTTCTTTGGTACATACTCGTGCGTGAGAGAAACAGAACAAGCAACCATGCAGGTAACCTTGCTTCCTCTTTCCAGTTTCTTTTAGCAAAAATGACATGCCTGTTTTTCATTTGCCTTGTTTCTGGATCACCCCATTTCAAGTTTATGTTGATTGACTGCATGCTTGATTGTGCAGAGAGTTTTTACTTTTGGCAAAGGAAGGAGTGAAGGCAACAAGGGCATGAAGTCCTTGGTGAGAAGAACTCCATTATCATTTTCATTATGCTCTTTCATTTTTCTACCATCCCAGTACCTTTAGATCGCCATGGTTGGCGATCTCAGAGTCACCATTTTCATGAATTTTATGGGTATATGTGTATTTGTAGTTGGGAGGGAAAGGAGCAAATCTAGCAGAGATGGCAAGCATAGGGTTGTCGGTTCCGCCGGGACTGACAATATCAACAGAAGCATGTCAAGAGTATCAGCTAATTGGGAAAAAGCTACCACAAGGGTTGTGGGAGGAGATTTTGGAAGGGTTAAAGAGTATGGAGGAGGACATGGGTGCTTCTCTTGGTGACCCTTCTAAGCCTCTTCTCCTCTCTGTCAGATCAGGAGCTGCGGTATGAACACCCCATTATTCATCATCTTTATCTTGTTTTTGGTGATTTTGGCCATAATTTTGCTTCACCATTGAAGGTTCCAAGTGCACAATTTTTCAAACTCTGCTATCATTTTTTTTTCTTTTTTTGCATTGTAACAATTTTTGTTTGTTTCTCATTTAGTTCGATTGATACAGTGATTTTGACCTTAAACTTATCAGCTAAATTAGTGGGATTAGTTTTTTTTTAACATGGCTTTTTGTTCTAATCATTTTTTGTTTGTTTGTTTGTTCTATCTTTTTTTTTTTTTTAAATATTTTAATAAATCCAAAAGTACTCAATTTGAGTGGTCAACCATTCGTTTGTCGCCCAGTAGCTATTGAAATGGTGATTTTGTCCATAGCCCTGATTTATAATGAAGCATCAACTAATCAATAGAATAATTCCTTAGATTGAAGCTATTGTAACAATTTTGAAGTTGATAGTTGTACGAGGAGTCTTTTGTTCTTAAAGGGTGTAAAATCTTTCTCCTTTCATTCACCAAATTGAGTTTTTCTTCTTTTTCCTTTTTTTTTGGAATGAACAAACCAGATTTCCATGCCTGGTATGATGGACACTGTTCTAAACCTTGGACTGAATGATGAAGTAGTTGCTGGATTAGCTACAAAAAGTGGAGAGCGTTTCGCTTATGATTCATACAGGCGATTTTTGGACATGTTTGGAGGTGTTGTAAGTACTTTTCTTTTCTTGTTTTTCATTAGAGTTCCATTTGAGACAGAGTTGAAAGAAAAAGCTTGCTTTGTGTATGATTGAAGGTGATGAGCATTCCTCACTCATCATTTGAGGCAAAGTTGGAGAAGCTCAAGGACATCAAAGGGGTTGATCAAGACACAGATTTAACAGCAGCTGATCTTAAAGAGCTTGTTGAACAGTACAAGGCTGTCTATGTTGAAGCAATAGGCAAAAAATTTCCTTCGGGTACTTAACATTCATAATCACCAATCACATTTTACTGTATAAGTCTTATGAAAAACTGTAATCTTATGCAAATGTTTTCACCTTGTAGATCCTAAAAAACAGCTAGAGTTGGCTGTTAAAGCAGTGTTCGATTCATGGGACAGTCCTAGAGCCATTAAGTACCGAAATATCAATAAAATAACTGGACTGAAAGGAACTGCGGTTAATATCCAATCTATGGTGTTTGGGAACATGGGAAACACTTCGGGTACTGGTGTTCTTTTCACTAGGAATCCGAGCACCGGTGAGAAGAAACTCTATGGAGAATTTCTAGTTAATGCTCAGGGAGAGGATGTAGTTGCTGGAATTAGGACTCCGGAGGACCTAGACGCTATGAAAAATTGCATGCCCGAAGCCTACAAGGAGCTTGTGGAGAATTGCGAAATTTTAGAAAGACATTACAAGGAAATGATGGTGAGAATTGCATGCTTGAATTCCTGTCAAATGTATGATTATGTAGTACATAGTACTGAGTCATTTGTGGTGAATTCAGGATATTGAATTTACAGTACAAGAAAAAAGGCTTTGGATGTTGCAGTGTCGAACGGGAAAAAGGACTGGAAAAGGTGCTGTAAAGATTGCTGTGGACATGGTGAGGGAAGGACTTGTTGACAAGAAGACTGCAATCAAGATGGTTGAGCCGCAGCATCTCGACCAACTTCTTCATCCACAGGTATTATATATTTGTTGCTTGGTATTGGAGAAGTAGATTCCTATCTTAAAAATTAGCAATTAACCTAGAGAGCTCCCAAATTGAGGTAGCACACCTATCTTGAAGTGGAGTTAGTCAATGTGGGACTAAACATTGCATCCCCTGCACAGATGGCTAATCTCCACATATGCTTGATGGGAATAGATTGGAGTCCAATAGAATGGGCTTGTATTTTGGCTCCGATATGGTTCTTTATTCCTAACTCAGAAGTTAGAGACCTCCTAAGTTTACATACCATAATCTGATGGCTTTGTAGTTTGAATTTCAAATGTGGAAAAGTAACTGATGACATGTGAACTTTCTTGGATTAGTTTGAAAATACCTCTGCTTACAAGGACAAGGTGATTGCAATGGGTCTGCCTGCATCCCCTGGAGCTGCAGTAGGGCAGATTGTATTCAATGCTGATGATGCAGAAGCATGGCATGCACAAGGGAAGAGTGTTATCTTGGTAAGGACAGAGACGAGCCCAGAGGATGTTGGAGGCATGCATGCAGCTGTTGGGATTTTGACAGCTAGAGGTGGCATGACCTCTCATGCTGCAGTCGTTGCTCGTGGTTGGGGAAAATGCTGTGTTTCTGGCTGCTCTGACATCCGTGTCAATGACAGTGATAAGGTGCATTTTGCTTTCTCACTTCTCATGCCTAAGCCCTTAACCTTATTTGTGTCATGATGGTCGGATTAATGAAGTGTTCTTCAATGAAGGTTCTCATAGTGAATGACAGCATGCTCAAGGAAGGTGAATGGATTTCACTGAACGGATCCACTGGTGAAGTAATTTTGGGGAAACAGCCTCTGGCCCCTCCGGCCCTAAGTGGTGATTTGGAGACATTCATGTCTTGGGCTGATGAAATAAGACGCATTAAGGTGCCAAAACCCTACAAATAGTTCTCATGCATTTTTACTGCATCTACTTTCAACTGAGATAATTATATATATTCTTGGTGATTATAGGTTATGGCAAATGTTGACACACCCGAAGATGCCCTAACAGCAAGAAACAATGGAGCGCAAGGGATTGGACTTTGTAGAACTGAGCACATGGTAGGCCTAGTTTCTTTGTTGTGTTCATTTTTCCAAACCGGATCAACTTAAAACTTGACAATTTTTATGTGGGTTAATGTTTTAGTTCTTTGCTTCCGATGAGAGGATAAAGGCAGTGAGGAAGATGATAATGGCGGTGACAGCTGAACAGAGAAAAGTAGCTTTAGATGTACTACTGCCTTACCAAAAATCTGATTTTGAAGGCATTTTCCGAGCAATGGATGGTACGTTATATATTCCCCAAATTTGCATTCTGCAAGGCACACATTTTTTAACATCTTATATATTATTGAAATTTAGGTCTTCCGGTGACCATCCGCCTCCTGGACCCTCCACTTCATGAATTTCTCCCAGAAGGTGAATTGGGAGAGATTGTCAGTGAATTGACTGCAGAGACGGGCATGAGCGAAGAAGACGTCTATGCAAAGATTGAGAAATTATCCGAAGTGAACCCCATGCTTGGCTTTCGAGGCTGCAGGTAACATATTTTCTTTTATGATCATTTCACTAGTGAGTGAACCCACATGCACCAATTCGTTCATGTATTGGCAGGCTTGGTATATCATATCCAGAGTTAACCGAGATGCAAGCACGTGCAATCTTTCTTGCTGCAATCACTATGAATAACCAGGGCGTTACAGTCCTTCCTGAGATAATGGTTCCTCTTGTTGGAACACCTCAGGTACATAAGTCTTCATTTTTCTTTTCTTTTATGTGGAAGTTGGGATGCTGACACTTTTGAGTTGCAGGAACTTGGACATCAAGTGGCTTTAGTACGTAGCGTTGCAAAGAATGTCTTTGCTGAGATGGGTTCCTCAGTGAACTACAAGGTTGGAACTATGATTGAGGTCCCCAGAGCCGCCCTAATTGCTGATGAGGTATGTTTATAGGACTGTTACAGATTTTGTGCTACGGAGACCTTTCTTGGCAAATCAAATGCCAACTACTGTTTGTTTTGAAACTGGCAGATTGCAAAGGAAGCAGAGTTTTTTTCCTTTGGTACCAATGATCTCACACAAATGACCTTTGGCTATAGTAGAGATGATGTTGGCAAGTTCCTCCCCATCTACATTTCTAAGGGCATTCTACAAAATGATCCATTTGAGGTTTGTAACATTTTTGTCTCATAAACAATCGGAAAATGTAACAAAGAATGCTCCTAAACTTCTAATTTTATCCTCCTTTTATCAGGTACTTGATCAGAAAGGCGTGGGAGAGCTTGTCAAGATGGCCACTGAAAAGGGCCGTGGAGCTAGACCTAGCTTGAAGGTGAGCATTCCTTATAAAAGATCATGTCTTCCTTTTGCTTGCCCTCTAAAACATTTTTGTACTCTAAACAATCTTGTACCGGCACGGATACTGTCCTTAGAGTATACATGATAAGATACTTTATAACTTATAATAGTATAAGACTTTTATAATTTTATTGTGTTATTGTATTTCATTGTGTCGTTACCTCACTAATGATCGGACTAATGTGTGTGCATAATAAACAGGTTGGAATATGCGGAGAGCACGGTGGTGAGCCTTCTTCGGTCGCATTTTTCGCTCAGGCTGGATTGGACTATGTTTCATGTTCCCCATTTAGGTATATTTATGCTGTTTATCTGCATATGCCAATCAACAACTAAATTTTTCTTGAAGTTGGGTTGCTAAAATTTTTGGCATTGTTCTTAGGGTTCCTATTGCAAGGCTAGCTGCAGCTCAAGTTGCCATTTGAAGCAGCTTTTCCATGGAGGAGGGGGACCCTTTTCTTTAATCAGTTGTAAATAAAAAGGGGTGCATGGAATAAGCAGCACCAGAATGTAACCATAAATGCCAATGTAAAAAAACTGCAAAATTCCCTCATATTGGGTAAATGAGAATGCTTTTTTTTTTTTCCCAAATAAAAAAAAAATGTTTGCAAATAAAATGTAACCTAATTATAGTTGGAGATGGAGGAGATCAAACTCGTTCTTACTATTTGAGGTACATCCCTGGTGCAATGTTGGCACTCTGGATTTCAGGATTGGGAGAAGGGGATTGTGATCATCAGGCTGTTTCTTTGGGGACGTGAAAGGCTTTTGATACGATTTCATTCTTTATTTTGGTTAGTCATTTTTTTTTATTTTCTAGAAAATTTTTCTTTTATTTTTCTTTAAACTTTTTTGTTTTGTTTTCAAAAAAAATATTTTCTTATGGAAAATAAAAAATATTTTTTTAAAAAAAAATTCACCTAGGTGTAAAAAAATATTTGAAAAGATCTTAGATTACAAGATTTAACTCATGAATTTCCAACAAATACACGATGCCTCACGAATATGGAATTGGCTGGCTCGAGCTTAATCGTTTTTCCTTTTTCATCATTTACGGACTCACAGATCTAATTGAATTAATCGTATTAGGTGTATTACATTTTTACATGAGTCAAATTTTTTATTCATAGTTTTTAAATTTCCTATAAATAAAATCGGATTTTTTTTTTCGATATCAGATCAATTGATATTCGGATTTTGTCCTATTAATTCGATCAGAACACTATAAAATCTATTAAGGATTAGTTCTTTCAAACCCTTTTTCTCAATTTTCAAATCTAGAACTCGAGATTTCTGATTAAAAGAGTAGAGTATGACTACTAAATTCACAAAAGTTTGATATAAATAAAAACGGATTCGAATTTCAATTATTAATTACGGATTAAATATGATAATGTAACAAAAATAGAATTATGATATTAAATGGAACAATTGAACTAAATTTTATATGAAGGGGAGAACTTATGCCTAGAGACTTCCGTAAAGAAAATCATGCTTAGACTGCAGTGATGCTCGATTTGCATAGTAATATTTCATATTTACTTGTTAAATATTAAAAAAAATAATAAAATAATAATATTAAATGGATCAATTAAATGTCGGTGAAGGCATCCTAGATTGTCTAACCACATGTACCAAGGTTGGATCAAGTGAACCAAAATTCTATTTAATTTAAAATTTAGTATTTTGTTTTATACCAGGTATTTGAAATTATTTGTTAAAAATGAAAATTAAAAAAAAAAAAAAAAAGAAAGAAAAAATGCTTTCATGTTAGAACGACGTCGTTTGAAACGGCTGTTGGCAGGCTGTCCGGCGGATTTAACGTTCGATTCAACGCAGCCAAACCTATCAGAAGGAGAAAAGAACGAGCTTTTCTTTCTCAGAAGTCGGCGGCGGGACAATCCAATAACTCTCTCTCTCTCTCAAATTTCTGGAAACTGTAATGGGGGAGTACGAGAGCTATGTGGTGATACACAACATAGCGAAGAGACACAACGTGGGAACACTGGCTCGAAGCGCGACGGCTTTCGGAGTGTCCGAGATGATACTGGTCGGCCGCCGAGACTTCAATGCTTTCGGTAGTCATGGTTCTACCTCTCATCTTCGCTTCCGTCACTTTCACTCCCTCTCTGACGCTCGTAATTTCCTCAAAGTACTCTCTCTCTCTCTCTCTCTCTCTCTCTCTCTCTCTCTCGGGGTTTTCCTAAAACCCCCATTTGATCAAAATATGTAATTAGTCCGTTTTCACTACCGATTTGAATTTGGGGAATCAAGTCTTTGCTTTTGCTTATTAAATTAGGAAAATGAATTTAACATTTAAATTCAATAAAGTGTTTTTTGTTTTCACCTCTCTCTCTGAAGGGATTTTGAGGTTCCCCCCCAAAACAAATCTTAAGGTTTTAAGAATACCCATTTGGTCAATGTATGTGATGTTCCTTTCTTTGGGAAATTGATGGAATTTTTAGAATTGGGGAATCAAGTTTGTATTCTTACTTATGAACATGAACTTCCAATTCTGAATCCAATAAAAGGGAGCTACTTTTCATGGTAAAATAATACCCAGTTTTGTTTTTAAAAATGTCAATATGATCCTAGGTTCCTACAAACATGCGTGGTCCTAAGTTATAATTGACCATCATATATATATATTTTTTTTCAGGAGAGAGATTGTGATATATGTGGTGTCGAAATTACAGATGGTGCAATGGCAGTGAATCAACATCCTTTCAAGAAGAGCACCG
Organism: Dillenia suffruticosa; assembly: GCA_033439265.1. NCBI lineage: Eukaryota > Viridiplantae > Streptophyta > Magnoliopsida > Dilleniales > Dilleniaceae > Dillenia > Dillenia suffruticosa. The sequence continues at coordinate 19,741,708 of JAVTVX010000001.1, forward strand.
CATTCCTTCTCGGCAATGAGGTACTTTTGAAGCAAAACCATTTCCTTTTTTAGAAATCAGGTTATTGGTGGAACTCTTTAATGCTATGGGTTGAAGTTTTAGTGAGTAGAGAAATACGAAGCCATAAAAAAATGTATTTTATGCTCCATGTTGTATTGATCTAAGCATGGTTGTTAAATTTGGATTTTGTTTCTCTGAAATCAAGGGTAGAATTAGGTTGAGAGTCTTTAACTTTTGAAACAAGTAGTTTATAAGATTATAAATTAGTACGGTGATAATGAGGATTTGACAACAAGATCTAAGAAAAGTTAATACTTGTTTCATCTGGGAATGTGGCAAGACTGGAATATGGATTATGTAGAACTTGTGTCTTTTTTTCTTTTTTTTTTTTTTTTGGGCAGGGGGGCATTGAAACTTCTAGTGCATGTGATATTTGGTTTATCTTGCAGGGGACAGGCCTTTCACGTAAAGAATGTGAGATTTGTGATTTCTTTGTTTATATCCCCCAATACGGATGTGGTACTGCATCATTGAATGTTACTGTGGCAGCATCTATTGTCCTGCATCATTTTGGAGGTAATAATTTCTCATAAATGTATGGACTTTATTAATGGTTTTCAGTTTAAGCATGGACTTTATAAACACTTGGATTTGCTGAATCACCAAGAAGCTTCTAAGAGGGTGGTATTTGCATGCCCAAGTGCTGGACTGCAAATTATTTAGATTCCTTTTTCTTTAAAATCTAAGAAGGTTGTGGGAGAAAAGAACGATAGTAATTACTTCTTTTCAAAGTAGGCTAGTGAATTCCATTGGAACAACAAACGAGAAGCTGTTTTCATTGATAATCTATTAAAGTTAAATGAATGGGCAGATGTTCTGGGGTGTGCGCAGTATGCAAAAGCTAGAGTTTTGATTAATATTGTCTTCTGAATGCACTTATTCGTGTCAATTATAACTTTCTTAGCAGTTTCACTTGAAACCTTGTGTATATTTTCCCTCAGTATGGGCAGGTTTTTCAGAAAGAATCCGAGATGGCAACAAGTTTATTGTGGCTGAAAGACCTGCAAAACAGGGGAAGCGGAACTACTGCACAGAAACAGAAGAATGTATTGCAGGAGAGCGCAAAAGCAGAAGGGAAAATGCTTCAAATGGATTTTTTGATGGTAGTGGCAATGAAGATTCTTCCTGTAACCTTCTTGATGCATTGTTTACTGAATAGTTCAGCAGTGGACTTCCCTTACAACAACAACAACCTGAGCCTTAATCCCAAACCGGGGAGAATGACACAGTTAACAGTCTATACCTGCTATAATTAGGATAAAAGTGTTGACTGAACATTGACTGGTGGAAAAGCATTTGAGGGATTTCGGAACTTCAATCATTGTAATCTGGTTAAGTCGGTGAATATACCAAAGTTTTTGTTTGTTGAACATTTAGATTGGCATGGGGACGAAGACTTGTACTACAGTCATGTAAAATAGCAAAAGAAAATAAATTATCGGCTTTTGGTTGCACTTTTCCACCTATAACTTCAAAGTGTGGAATGACTTTTTAAATAGAATTCCTGCTTTTCTCTTCCACAGAATCAATAAAGCCATGTAATTTGTGCTATAGAGTTCTGCTGGTTATTCTGGGAGAAGATGCTACTTCTCTTGTGAGTAATCGTTTCATTTTCATGTTTCCTTTCAAATCCAAATCTGTATGAAGCCAGGGAAGGAAATAAATCAGGTCAATCTTAATCATAATAGCAAATGACAGGAAGTACAGGTCAAGAACTCAGTGAGAAGTGTTTCCTAGTCTGCAGTCTATTTGAAGCACAGGATACCTAGATGATTTGCTCCATCTGATTATGCTGCAGAAGTCAAATGCATTGAGAACATCTGAAAAATGACAGATCGTTCTGTGTTCAATTTGTAGAAACACTCAATTTCACTTTGAGTGCTGAAATCTACAAGAGCCCCTCGGGCTTCCTTGGGGTATTGGTACATGTAATTGCCATTGGCATCACGATGTGAGATTTTTTGGTGTTGATAATTTGATTCTTTCTTGGTTTTGCTTGCAAAATATTTTTCGTGGATAATGATTTTCTCAGACATCCAACTGGCAGAACAGCAACAGGAGGGATAGTTCAGGTGTCTTTCTGCTTCTTCTTGTTACTGGTCTGCAAAGACCTCACAGCTACACTCCTGCAGTTGGGTTTTCTTGTGAAGCCACTCAAGAGTTGGAAGCAGCTGCTGTAAGACCTCTATACACTTACCGTTTTTCCTTTTCTGTGATGAATATTGTTCTTGGTATAGTGGCCCATTTGATAGTTCATACATAGGTGTTCATGTGCTTTCATGTGTTGATGCATCTTTGTCAGCTTAGCAGCACAGCTTCTCCCTGCTATACCTTCTTAAGATTAAAAAAAATTTAGGAGTTGATGTTGAATTTCTTGTTGCAGGATGATGGCTTTCCAATGGGTGGTGCTATGGAATGGAATCCCCAGCAATAAAGCTGGTTAGCATTGTAATCTTTGGCTTTTGATGAAAGCTGCTGAAAAACAAGGTTTCTGGTAGTATTCCTACTTCTGTTCAATAACTATTATGGGAAAGCAGCATTTTTTTTCTGCATACTATTTCTGGTATTCATGATAAACAAGATTGATAAAAGCAAATTGTTTAAAAAAAAGTGGTCGAAGCATCTGAAATTGTTGTTTCTTTAATTTAGTGCCTGTGATAATTGCTTACAAGTTTTATGTGCAGACCATGCGGCATATAAATATAATTTATTTTCTTGCAAATGACCTTGCTAATTAAATGGAATTACAGTATGTTTCCTAAGATGGGATAATTGATGAGCTTGACCTGTTAAGTCTTGACAAATCAGACATTCTTGTGAGGTTGAATTACCCCAGCTTAAATGGATACTAATTGACTTCAGAGGATTCTGGTTGGTGTTAATAAGATCCACCCATGTAACAGCAATTAACAACTATATTAGAATAATAGTCCCTTGTAAATAGCATGATAGAAATGGATGAGATTGTTCCTGGCTGCATGGTGCTTGTTAGGATCATTATATAAGAATTGGTGTACACCATTGTCAATGAATCAGGGCGGCACATAATCTATGAGGAGTGAAATAAAACACATTAGCTCTACTCTAAGCTTCTCTGACAGTGGATAGAAACTAGTTAACACCTTAAGAAACTAGGATGACTCTGAGCTTGTGCTTGAAGCATATCCAATTCCTTCACAGTTGCTAGGATATGGAATGAAAGGGACTCTTGAAACAGAACCAACAACAGCTGGCAGCACCATGCTGCTGCTGCTTAATGGCTTCAAAAGGGTGCTAGAATCTTGCTTCTTGGTGTCCAGAAGTTCACCATGTTGACATCGAGAAGATCCAGCATTGCTAGCACAAGTGAGGAGAAGAAAGCATGGACTAGGTTCCTAGTGTGAAGCTTATAAGATGATGTATCCAGATCCACCAACGTAGAATCTGTTGATGTCAAAGGACCAGTTGTGGTTGCTATGTGGAAGTGAGTATTTCCATCACTGTCTGTGTAGCTGCCTGCGAAGGAAGAGATAACACAGGAAAGACAACGGAATGTAATCAAAATTACTGGTTGAGTTCTTGTTCATTGTGGTGCATTGACCATTGTTGGTTAAAACAAATTTAGCAACTGAAGAAGGAAAGCAGTTGCAGTAAAAAGAAGTGTGATGAGGTGCCCAAGCCATGAGCACTGTGTCCAGGACAGTTTGTTGGGTAGTGTTACGGACTCTGGTTTTACGCTTGTTTCAGTCATTTTTGTGACTAAAGGGTTTTTGGTCGAGCAATGGTAAATTGCAGCTTTTCAATTGCAATAATAAAGCATGATGAACACCTCATGATTTGCCTAATCTAGATTCTAAATTATCAATGCTGTTGAGCTGGTCCAGGCTTTGCGTACCACTGGAGATTTAGTTCAAAAACATAAGGAATGTGTTCTTTCATGCCTAAAAAAATTATAGAGCATACAGAAGTAGAAGGATTCCCCTTCATGGGGCCTATGTTTTCTTTAAAATTTCTTGGACAGTTGCCTGAATGCGTCTTGCTGGGTTAGTTGGTTGCTTCTGTCTTTGGCTTATGGGACTCACCCTGCCTGAAATTCAAAGGCTTCTATTTTGGTAGATTGCAGATCCTCGTAGTAGATGAAACAACACCACAGAATGATGGCTCTTTGATGGGTACGGTAAAATCTGAACTTTCCTATCTGAAATTTTTGTTTGGTAAGATATATATATTAATTTAATCAGTATTCGTTCGGTAAGATGGTTAATAGGATCATGTTTTGGCGCTGTATTGCTTCCGAGAAGGATTATTCTTTCTTATTCCTAGAATTTTATAGACTGCAGTCGCCTAAACTAGAAAAGGCGTTGTGCTTAATTAAGGTTTTGATCACTTGCATGATAACAAGGATTAGTAATTGTTATCCGACTGAATAACTCGGGAGTGCTTGCTGAAATCATGTCAACATCTGGCCCTATTTGCCACATAATTGAGATGCTTTTCCTAGAAATTCCAGTCGGCTGTCCTCTTTTTGACCAAGTATGATAAGTTAAAAGTCTAATGTTAGCCTAGGGTTAGTAAGACGCTATGAAATAATTTGCAACTGCTCTCTCCCTCTCCGACTTCTTTCACCTAACACAATAGAAAGCTGAGAAAAAGGCAACATTCACATTCACCAAAGGGAGGTAATAGAAAAGAAAAAACTGCCTTTTTAGCTGTCCCTGGACCCCATCAACCAAGGATATTGACCTATCGACCTTAAGCTGAGATATGCTTTTTATCATATACACATAAAAGTTTCCGCCATGAATTGTGATATGTTCATTGCAATGATTAAAGAAAAAGTCAAGCTTAAAACACCCTTTTACCCTTTAAACCTTTTGCTGTTCGTTATGTTGTTTTTCATATCTTGGAGAAAGTATTATACCCATGCAAAAAGCTTACAACTAATAAACATCAATTTTCTGGTGGAATTTTTTGTGTTATACCTGTTAAAAAGAAGTTAAACTAAACTCATCCGGATAAAATTGGGGAGGTTACTTTGTTCAGAGTTAGTGCAATCTTGGCACCTTTGGAAAAAGACATGGTTGTATTGTCAACCTACAACTCAAGTCTTTTGAGTTGTTGGGCTAACTTTTTGGTTTCTGTCAACTATTTCTACTCGTGGTTGACTGGGAACGCAACTTGTAAGTACTTTTTCTTTGTAGTAGTCTTGATACCCACATCAAGCTTGCCTCAAAGGGATGAAATTCTCAGCCACATTCTTCTAAATTTAAACAAAAGGGTGCTTCATTAGTACTTCTAAGGCAGTTGAGATCTTCTGTTTCACAATATTCTAATGTTAAAGATCTTCAGCAAGAAACTCCGACGCCTCTGCTCGAGGCTATGGTGGTGGATGTGGAGGCGTTCGAAGCCAAAAGTTGTATTCAGGAGGCTTGGGAAAATAAAATCAAAGTCTAAGTCGAGAGGTAAACCGTGCATAAAAAAGTCTGCAACTCCTCTGTATGGTCAAATAGCCTTCTCAATGGTTGATAGGCCAATCCGAATTGCTACATTCAATGCCGCCATGTTCTCCATGGCGCCTGCAGTGCCCAAGGCAGAAACGTATTGGTTGAGGAGTCCTACACAGATGAGTTTTGAAACTAAGTCTCAGAATTGTCATCCCAAGAGCATATTGAAGCACTCTCCGTTGCATCCCTCCATGGAAAGTCCAAAGAGTCCTGAGAATTTCTCGAAGCAAAGTAGTAGTTTGAGATCAAATTTGAAGGTGTCAATCAATCTTCCTGAGAATGAAATATCTTTAGCGCATAGAAAGTCACTTCGAAATGCGCAAGACAGAACAGATGACTCTCCAAAGGCTATCTGTACTATCAATAGAAGTAATGTTCCTATAAGGTCTCCAATCAGCTTCCCCTTCAATAGCACTATTAGTTGGCAATATGACGAGCCATTCCAAAGTGGTAGAAGCATTATGGAAGTGCTTCGAGAAGTAGATGCAGATATCTTGGCTTTGCAGGATGTGAAAGCTGTGGAGGAAAAAGGCATGAAACCACTTTCTGATCTGGCTCTTGCTTTAGGGATGTATTATGTTTTTGCAGAAAGTTGGGCTCCGGAGTACGGAAATGCCATATTGTCGAAATGGCCAATTAAGCGATGGAAAGCTCAGAAAATCTGCGATGATGATGATTTTAGGTTATCTTTCTCTCTGCTTCAGTGTGGCCGTTTTGCTTTGCTTCACTTTCTGTTTATTCCCTTTTAGTACTTTTTCGTTTTCATTCTTCCTTCAGTCTGATATGATGATCATGACAATAAACTTTCAAGTACTATGTTGGTAGCTTACTGGTAGTTCTTTCCCGGTTTTGGTGAAAAACTGTTAAAAGGAACAGTTATGGAGTGCATAGTATTTCACACTCTCTCAAAATTAGGTTGCGGAATTTTGAATGCAGGAATGTACTTAGGGCCACAATTGACGTGCCATGGATCGGGGAGATGAACTTTCATTGCACACAGCTCGATCATTTGGATGAGAACTGGAGAATGAAGCAGATAAATGCAATTATACAATCGAATAACTCTCCTCATATCTTGGCAGGAGGTCTCAATTCTCTAGATGACTCTGATTATTCATCTGGGAGATGGGCAGACATTGTCAAGGTAAAAAACGAAAATTTTCCTTCAATCATCTTATAGAACAAGAACAAAGACTAACCTACATCAGTTTTTATCTAGTATTACGATGAGAAGGGCAAGCCTAAGCCAGCAATGGAAGTGATGAAGTTTCTGAAGGGAAAGAAGTACATTGATGCAAAGGACTTTGCTGGGGAATGTGAATCGGTAGTCATCATAGCCAAAGGCCAAAGTACTATCCCATCTTTTAATTCACTCATGCCAAACCAGAAAGCTGAGTTTTGTGTCTATTGACTGAATGTGTGGTTTTTTGATGGAACAGATGTGCAGGGAACGTGCAAGTATGGAACGCGAGTGGATTACATTTTGGCATCACAGGATATGCCATACAAGTTCGTTCCGAGTTCATACTCAGTCATTTCATCCAAACAGACTTCCGATCACCATATAGTGAAGGTTGATGTTGTTAGAGTGAAGGAGACTAATGAAGGGAAAAAGGTTAGAAGACAACAACCGAGAAAACAAAAGCCAATCCGGATTGCAAATCATTGTTCTTCAAGAGGTATATGGTGGATGAATTCTTAACATTTCTGTGTCCAACATTGCTACTTCTTAAACTATACCAGTGATTTAGTTGGTGTCTGTAGATATTTTATATTAACTGGGGTTTCAAGAATTGTTCAATATCATTCAAAATGCCATGCTTATGTTTTTCCTTTGATTATCTGATTCTCCTAAAGTAGCTAACCAATATTCTTAGATATATGCACGCCAATTCTATTTGTGGGAAACATGGAAATATTGAAGCAACCGTGAAATGTTTGATCATTAAAAATTGTATGTGAGGATTTGGGTCTATATAGGATTTGCCAAGCGTGCTTGCCCGGTACTGTGATTTGTGAACTCTCACGTGCGATTAATGAGTTTTTCTGTGCACAGTCGAAAAACAGTGGCTGAGTTTCTCACTGTTATTGAATTGTAACAGAGTTTGAGAAGACATTCTGGGAAAACAGAGCAGTATTTGTCAGTCACCTAAAAGACGTAACAATCCTTAATTATCAACCTTGAAGAAACTTCATACTATATAAACAATACTTCACAATAAAAGTTAACCAATCAACGTCTGCATGATAAAATGAATCATAAAACTAGGAGGACCTGATATTTGATCACCAAACCACTTATTAGGTCCATTATTCCTTAGATTTTACTTCTTCCAAATAAATAACAGTTCAAAACACACAATGCTTTGAGGATAATGGGGCAAATTAGGAAAGGAATACTATTCTAGGACAAGGACTGCTCTGAAGTAGTCTGGCTTGAAGGGTATCCAATTCCATGACGATTGTTAGGAAACATCATGAAAACACCACTTGATATGGCACCAATAACAGCAGGCAACACCATGAGCAAAACCTTTTGAGTGGATTCAAAAGATGGGTAGAAGCAATCAACGGTGTTGGGATCCAAAAGAGAGACAACAGAGAAAACAATCAACGAAAAGAAAGCATGAACAAAGTCTCCAATCCGGAGCTTATAGGATGATAGATTGACCGAGTCAGAAGCGGTCGATGGCCAAAGACTGGTTTTGGTTGCTATGCCATAGTGAGTATTCCCATCACTACCAGTATAGCTATCTGTGAAGGAAGAGAAACAGCAAGAGAAGCCACAAATGCCGATGAGAATGCTTGTTAAGTACTTGTTTGTAGTGCTGCAGTGACCATTGTTGGATAAAACAGGATTGAGGAACTGAAAGAGGAAGACGGTGCCTGTTGGGAGAAGTTTGATGAGATTACCAACTCCTGAGAGTGTTTTCTCAGAAATGGATTGTTGTGTGCTTTTGCTCGATTTCGAGGTTTTGCTGCTACCTGCCATTTTGTCACTCTTCTCTCTTTTAGGAGTTTTGAACTTGTTATGGATTCTAGAGCTTTCCTTCTATTGTTTTTCTTTTCTGGGCGACTTGAGTTATGCACACCTTTTGGATGTACTTATAGGAGGGGGAGGGAGAGGGAGGAGGGAGAGAGAGAGAGAGAGGAGTTGCTTCTACGTAACATGGGGAGGTCGGAATACTTTTGCTTCTACTCATTGAAAGGCTGCCCTTCTAAGCATTGTTTAATTTAGAAAGCTGGAGATTTGGATAATTAGTCTCTCTCTTAATCATATATCAAGTAAAAGTACCAATTATGATTTGTAAAGCAAAAACTTGTATGTATTTAGTATCTGCTCTTTGCTTCACTCCTTCAACTAGACCCTTTGGTGAAAAAAACACAGAAAAAAAAATAATGCCATTAAAAGACATTGCTGATTTGAACTAATCATAACAATAATACCATCGTAGGACTATATAACCCTTCCTTAATTGTTGTCCAATATTAATCGAAATTTTATCCTCTGAAAAGGAAAAAAGAGTAAACAAAATCTTATTTATGTTTTTATTTATCCGAAAATGGTCGGTGGATGTAGTCATGTCTCATGGGTAGTCTTAGGTTTGAAATTAAGAAATTGGATAATTATGAATTAGCTGAGGTTGTGTCTGAAATTAGACTTGACTAAGATAAAGGCTGCTTAATTTAACAAGAGTAAGAACAGCAGTAAACATTGCAAATGCCCCTATGGCTATATATATGTACACGTACACACACATATATATTTGGTATCTACCACTGGTATCCAAAGTTATGTTCCGATTAACCCGATTCGAGCGTCTATAGGGACCTTATTAGGGAATAGTTCTCCCAGCATTGTGTTTTCTATTTTCAAGTTTCGAACCTGAAACTTGGTTAAAGAATCCAATACCTCGGACGAGTGTCCATTGGTGGCTATATATATATATTTATTGCATGGCACAAGGTTTAACCAACGTGAAAGTAAGAATTGGGTTTGGTCACACCCATGTCAGCACCACAAGTCCGTAAACCAAACAACCACTTTGATCATCACATATTCATGCATCTTCTGCGCATGGCCGCAGGTTGTTCAATTCATCAAGTTTACTTAACTTTAGCTTCTCTGAAAATTTCCCACGTTAATTGTGTGGATTTTGAAAGTTGTTGAGTCGAGTTTTATTTATTTATTTGTTATTTAATTATGTCTAAGCATGGAAGCTGAAGATGGGATCAGATCCGAAGGGGCAGTCGATATCCTAAAATTTTGAGAAAAATTATATATAATATTAAAAAATTATAACTCAAAATATTATTTGTTGATTAAAGACTGTTGTATTTTGCGCCCTGGTATAAATCTCTGGCTTCACTCTGTCTTGACATCCAGCCTGTAGTTTTCTACAAAATATTAATAATCTGAATCAAAAATTGAAGATTTACAAGTCAACAAAACCAAGCTTGAGTTATAAAGTTTAGATCATGGCTGAGATCGTCCAACAAAATTTTTTAGTAATGAATTGGGCAAGTGGTGCATGAAAAGTAACCTAATCAAATCCGGGTGCGGATACCGAAACATATAGGACATGAAACGATATAGATAATACGTAGGTCTAATGGAATGTAGTGTTAAATCTCTTAATCAAGTTTTTAAATTCGACACGTAATTTGAGTATAGAAAAAATTACGGTAGGAAGGTAGTCCCCTTAAATTGACCATTGCAAGTTCCAAATTGATTAGTAATATTAGTTGATATAGTACAAAAAAAATATATAGATAATACGACACAATAAAATTATAGATGATATATTATGCCCATCTAAATTTATATTTGTGTTTAATACGGCAAATTTCTTGTTTCTTATTAACATAGACGAAAGCTTTATGCGGCTACATACTTTTTTTCCCCATCAGAACTAATCAACCCTAAAGATATTATTCGTCTTGCTTGCCATATACATATAACCACGTAAGAGCTTATGTGTTTTAGATAATGCCCAAAAAGGGAAAATTTTGGACATTTTCCTTTCAATTATTAAATCTAGCCTTGAATTGGCCAAATTTTAAAGGAAAACCTTGTAAGCCCTAAAATTATCTTAAGGGGGTATACAGTTGAAAGTTCATTTTTCTGATGATACACATAAGAAGATTGGACAGATCTTGGGCTTGGGATGATCTATGTCCATGTCCAAGGTTGCTTGTGGGGATATACTCCATGCTTGTGACAAGTCAATAACTTTATAACAAAATAATGACATCCATATTTCACAATCAAACATCTTTCTTCTACTCAATTGCATTCTTATGTAATCAAATTTGGCAAGGAGGTTGTAAATAGGAGTTGCTCCTGTTATAATCTCAACGTCACATTCTGGGTTTTCCATAGATTCAAGTCAGAGAAAAATAATCTTTGAGCTCAGAGCTGATCTGCCATTTTTTGGAAGCCTAGGCTGAATAGTCTGAAGCAGAACATTTTTAAGCATTAAGATAGATAAAAGTCCTAAGCTAAACAAACATGTGAAATTTCATTTTCTTGGAGCAAAGAGAAGAGACATCTATGAAAGGCTTTTTATTGATCAAATAGCTCACATAGGTTGAAATTGATAAACATACACACTCGACAATTCACCTTTTTTTTTGCTACACAAACTTGTAGTTGCATTTCCATATCACAGCAATCCTATGAAACTATCTTTCTATGTGAATGTTTGAGAGAGAGAGAGAGAGAGAGAGAGGAGAACAAAGCTCTTAGTCCCCATTGGAGAAGAATTGGCAAAGCATTGATGAGATTAGTGTCAAGACTAGCTAGCTTACAGGGTAACCTATGTAGTGCCTCTTATTAGGAAATAACATGAAGACTACACCAGAGACTGCACCAACTGCAGGAGGCAACACCTTAAGCAAAGTCTTTTGGTCATAAGCAAGAGATGGATAAAAGCACTTAATGGTATTCGGATCCAAAACAACAACCACTGCAAACACAATCACTGCAAAAAAGGCATGAACAAAGTCACCAAGTCTAAGCTTATAATGTGACAAGTCAATCGAGGTCCCATCTTTTGGTGATGGCCATAGCCCTTTGAAGGTCACAATACCATAATGTGTCTTCCCATCACTGCCCTTGTAGCTGTCTGTAAATGAAGAGAAAAAACAAGACAGCCCACATACGCCTAATAGAAAACTGGTTAAGTACTTGTTCACCGTTTGGCATTTGCCATTGTTGGTCAGCACCGGGCTGAGGAATTGAAACAAGAAGACAGTTCCTGTTGGAAGAAGCTTGAGGATCTTTGCAACCCCGGACAAGGATTTCTCGGAAATGGACTTTTTGGCAGCCATTTAAGGACAGAAAAAGCTTCTTTTTCCAGGAAAAAATATGCAACGGATCTTTGGTATGGGAATTGTAAGAAAATTAGTATTAGGTATTTATAGAATGTGAGGAATAGATTTCTTCTTGGGATCATTTTATGTGGGCCTAAAACTTGTTTGAAACCTCCATTTCATTCTACAAGTAAGCCTCCCATTTGTCTATATGAGCCATATCAAACATGAGTTTGAGAATTTTTTTTCATGTTTTTGAAACAAAAGTATATTCTTTAGCCAAAGGAATATAAAGAATTCTTTGGACTAAGATTAATGAAGAATGGATTTTGGGTCAGTGATTAATCATTTTTTCCTTCCTATGATGGTTTTGATTTTAAATAAATGCCTTGAAATCTTTGCCGCACGTTTGCTTATGATTAAGACCTAATCACAAATTAATCTTGCGTGTAATATACATCTTTGTTTGTCCTCTGGTGTCCATTTCAAAATCAAACCAGATTTTTTTTTTTTTAATTTGTGGGATGCTTAGGGGATTAGGTTTATATTTCACCATCATGTAGCATGTATGTATGTATGTATATATAATTCTTTTCTACTCAATGTGTACTTTATAATCGAATGGCATTTCAATGCAATGTTATAGAGTAGGGGACTGGCAGGGTTTAACCTTATCCGTATTCTAGCTAAAGCTATAATTAGAATTTGCCATTCACACAATGGCTTTTCCTCAATTCACCTACACAGGATTAAGTGTTTGCTATTATTTATGTAAAGGATTAGGATCAAATCAAGCAAAAAGCTATGCAATTGGGTCAAAGTCTCAAGCTAAATATATAGGTGAAATTGGTTAATGGGAGCCTGTTTGGAAAGCGCTAGCTGTGTTGAAATTTTTAATTACTAATTTTCAAGTATTTATCCATGAATAATAATAATAATAATAATAATAATAATAATAATAATAATAATAATAATATCACATAGAAAGAAAGCAAAACCAAATTTCTTTGGATTAAATGCTTGAGCACCCTACTCTCTTAACCAGAGGTTTCAAATTTAAGTTCTGAAAATGATAAAAAATAATTTTGAAGAGTCAATCCCTAAAATAGATTGCACAGTACTCGAATCGGATTATTCGAACAAATCTCGAATACCGATGCTGAAAATTAAAAAATATTTAAAAAAAAAAACAGAAAGAAAGCAAAGAAAACAAAACAAAACTTATGAAATTTTCCATAAAATCGTGCGCCTGGTGACAAATCTATTACCAAATGTCAGAAATTAAAAGTATGAGAACATAGCAAATACTCTAAAAATCTTACCCATTTTTCGATTCAACTCTTACGAACCCTAAAAATATATATATTTTTAATAACCCGTGGGTATTACGTAGCAAAACAAAGCGGGTCGGATCTGTATTGGGCCAATTACCCGTCAACCCCAAGATCAAGTGGTCAACGTGAGTGCAAGGCACAAAACTCATCATCTCTCCCCCTCAAATGTGCTTTTCATTGTATTTGCGCGTGTATTGATGCCATCCCTTGCTAGTTCCTAGTCAACATAGGTTTGCTAGATAATTTCCATGTAAACGCACTTGTTACCTAGCCCAAGTTACGAAGAAATAGACACAATCTTGGGACGGTATGTGTTGAATAGACACAACATACACTTTTGATTGCATCCCAAAATTTATACAATCCCATTCTTGGTATACAAACTTTTCATACAGACAAAAAGGGGGAAAAAAATCCTACTTCAAGCTAGCTTAACATGTTTGCAGCGTCAATCAAATTAAAATGTTATTACAGAAAAAAGGACTAAACAGCTAGATATGTTGTGAGAGAGAGAGAGAGAGAGAGAGAGAGAGAGAGAGAGATGGGAAGATTAGTCTGAAGACTGGGTAGCAGGATAACCAATATAATTCCGCTTATTAGGAAGCAACACAGAGATAACACCAGTGACAGCACCAACAACAGGAGGCAAAACCTTAAGCAACGTGGCTTGATCATCAACAAGAGATGGATAGAAGCATTTGGTGGTATTAGGATCCAAAATAACCACCACCCCAAAGACGAGCACCACAAAGAAGGCATGAACAAGGTCACTGAGTCGAAACTTATAACTTGACGAGTCCTTGGGAGCTTGATCCTTGGATGATGACCATGGCCAGGACAACGTATGAAGCCCTTTGAAGGTCACAATTCCGTAATGTGTCTTCCCATCGCTTCCCTTATAGCTGTCCGTAAAGGAAGAGAGGAAACAGGAGAGACCACATATGCCCAGTAGAAAACCTGTCAAGTATTTGTTCACAGTTTCGCAATCGCCATTGTTGGAGAAGACGGGATCTAGGAACTGGTACAAGAATACTGTCCCTGTTGGAAGAAGCTTTATGAGGCTTGCTATGATTGAGGAAATGGATGTGCTTTCACCCATGTTAGGATTTTCCAATAAACTCTTCCTTTTCTTTTTCTTTTTTTTTTTTTGGGTAGGAATTAGGATGTGATTTGGGTATTTATAGAATGAGAAAAGAGAGTACTTTTGGGATTTCAATCTTTTTTGGTGGGCCAATAAAAAACTAAAACTTGTTTCTAACCTACACCACAACATACAAGTAATTTCCATTATCATCCACAAAGCATTAGTCTTAAAATTCTCACATATTAAAATAATAATATAATTTCAAAATTTATAATTTCTATATTTGGATCATTAATAAGAGTTTTCTCTATATATAAGATTTGAATTCTAATTATATATCATTGGACCGATTAAATACTGATATAAATTTTATATTGCTATTAATAAAGAGAACGTGCGAATTTAGTATTCAAAATCCCTTCATAATTTTATCAAAAGAATTTGATATCCAAATATTAAAAAAAAAAAATACCCAATAGCTATTTGTTAACCAATCAAAACCTCACTTTCCTTTTTTTCTCCTATATTTATTTTTTTTTAAATTCTCTTTTCATATATATTTTTTAAAATTTAATGTGTAAATTGGTGTTATTAGGTTTACATCTCAATTTTTTCTCTCGAGTTTATCCTTTCCATGGTCTCTTTCGTCCCCTCTTCTTGATTTTGTTCTTGTTAGACTCGATGATTTTGACTTTGAAGAATTGACCACGTCTTCGGACGCAGACCTTACGACGACTAGTCAAACGTGCGATATTTTTTCTTGTAAAAGTCAAAGTTCTTTAATGAGAGGGCCAAATGATTGGGCAATTAGGATTTTATTAATATTTTATAAATATTAGAAATTATTTTTTATTTATTAAGAGATTTATAGACAATCTTCTTTTTTTTTTTTTTCAGATACCCAATACCTCACTCTGTCGAAGGAGCTTCAACTAGAGCGAGATATAAAGAGGCGGTCGTAGATAATTAGTATTAAAATTTGAATCCAATTCCATAAAGAAAACTCTATAGCAAACGGAATAAATTTCCTTTTTTTTTTTTTAGATAATATCCCTAATACTAAGACAAAATTGGACACTTGTCATCAAATGGGAATTAGACTTAAAGATCATTCGCACCCTTGGTAACAATTTGAAAACGATACGTACCAAGATTCAGCTCCAGAGCATTGAAATAAGGTTCCAATGCATTGCGTGTGAAAATTTCTCTTTGAGTTTGATGTTCAAAGTTGATGTGTGTTGAATTAACATATAAAGTTGGAAATTTCAAACATTTGATTTTAACATATGCTCAAGTCGGAGATCAATCAATGCAGCTGGCCCAATTATCTTATGGGTCAATTTTGTATGGTTTTGATTTTTCATGCGTAAGCTCCCATTCAATTTAACTTTATTTTTTGGTATTATACTGATCGATATGTGGAATTATATTCTAATTAATTCGATTCGAAATTTGTAATAACCTATTTAAAAGGTTACTCTCTCAATATAATCTATTTTATGCCCAAATGCGAGTCAAACCCAGAATTTTAATTAAAGAATTTAGTGTCACATCCTATTAAACTAATCAACCGTCAGTTCCAATTCAACTTTACGATGATTCTAAGTTTTGTTTCTTGTTATCCATTTCTTTTCTTTTTGCTATTATTGTTGAACTAGATGGCACAAAAATGGAACGAAAATATATACAAAATATAAAAAACAGAAACATAAGATAATGTATAAATATAAAAAAAAATATAAGAATTTTTATATAAATATTAATTATTTTATAGAAATAAAAGAATAGTGATATTTTATAATAAAAATTAAAATAATTAAAAATATAATTATTAATTATAAGATAAATAATAGAAAAAAATAAATTATAATTAAATAAAAAATAATTTATTAAATATAAAAATTATAAAAATATAAAAAATATTTATATAAATATTAATTAATTTAACGTATAAAAAGTTTCGATGAATCAGAATCACCCAAAGCCGCTCCATACAAGAAATATAGTATAAAATGTTTTTGGAGGGAAAGAAATAGTATTAGTTGGACCCTCGTACATGTTAACCTATGTCATACGTAAAATGTCTTCAAGAGAGACTTGTCAGCCTCAAATATAAGATAGGACTGGGAGGACCCATCTCTTGCCAATCCCAAAATTATTAATAATATCTTGTATCATCTTTGTAAGAATCCTATAACTAAAATTAAATAACTTCTATCATAATTATTAATTGACAAGTTATTTCATAAATTTATATATACTTTTTTTTCCTTTGGTATATGTTAAGATTATGATATTAAGAGTTTTGAATCCATAGTCTCTCTACCAAATTTAAAAATTAATAAATAAATTAATAAAAGACCATCCATTCTCATATCTTTTTTTACCTTATAATTCGGCTACTTTTTTTTTTTTTTTGATTTCTTGACTTGACCACCGTTCAGTATCTAAGAATTCGTCTCGATTAAATCTGAACCGATCGCTGTAGAGTCTGCTTTGTAGGAATAGATCTCCCAATATTGGTTTTTTATTGTTCCCATGGTGAGTCGAACTCGGGCATGGGAGATGAGATGCAGCTCCCTTGACCAACCGTGCCAATGAATGTTTGTTTATATTTCGGCTGCTAACTTGCCTATTAGAGAACGAATGGTCTAATTCTCTCTCTCCTTTTGTGGGTTGTGTTGTGATAGGAAAAAAATAGATGTTAGAAGAAATTTATCATTTAAATGTTTAACCCGACATGAACCAAATTTAATTTGGTTCAACGCGATTGCTAATAAAAAAAATGTGATTAGATCGTAGAAAATGAGCTAGACCAACGGATAGTTGACACAGCAGGTAGGTCGCTGTGTCTCTTAACCAAGGTCACGGGTTCGACTCACGACTCGAATATGGAGTCAACTACGTTAGGAGACCACTATCCTCCTAAAAGGGATCTCAGTCGGGTCGAATCGAATAAGTCGTGGAGAAATTCCGGACATCGGGTGGTGGACCTAGTCCAAGGGCACCCTAAAAAAAAGAAAAGAAAATGAGCTGGGCCACTTTTGGTAGCATTCTTCAGGTGCAATGGACCCAAGATCAAATGTAATGGGCTGGTGAGTCCAAATGGTTCAGAGATGGGGTTAGGCCCAAAGATGAGTTCCACAAGAAACAAGCCCATCATCAATGATGAGAAGACATCAATAATTTAAACAGTCCCACGTGCTCACAACCCAACTACTCCGAATTCGGAACCCCTCCCCTCCGAGTTCGGAATTCAAATCTCATGTGTGAAACAATGACAATTCGCATCATCAGATGAAGCACAGATTTTCCCTTTTGTTTTTTTTGGTACAGTCACAGATTTTCCTTTGCCCGGCGATCAATGCCATCTGCCAACAACTATATTTATAAAATATCAATTCAAACAATAATTAAAGAAAATACCGAATCAACAGAAACATATATTTGAATTAAAATTACTGTTTATTAAATGAATCCATCAGGCTAATTTTTTTTTTCTTTTTTTAATTACAAAGGATGCGAAAATAGTAAAAATATGCATAGATTTGAACCCTAAACCTCGATTTGAAAAAAATATTCGATTAAGAATTTTTTACCATTTAAATGTCACTACAAAATACCCATCGATCCCACATTAAAAGCATAAATTTGTAATCAAATAAAGTTAGGGCTTTATCAAGCTAAATTCATTGGGCCTGACCAATTTCATTTCCCATTCATAAAAGCATTTAAAATCTTCAACAACAAACCAATCTCTCTCAAAAAATAAAAGCGTTTAAAAAATCTTGCACAAATTTAACTCATTACATAAAATAAACAACCTTCAATAAGTAAACAACTTTAATGGAATTACTCAAACTCATTTCATTTAATAATCTAGGTTATGAACTTGTTCACTAGATTCTAAGCCTTCAAAAGGCATAAACAAAAGCCGACTCTTGCTCCTATAAATCCCAACTCAACTTCAACTCCTCCTACCAACAGATAGATAATATAATGGGATGTAATATTAAATTTTCTAATCAAATTTTTAAATTCGACTCCCGATATAAATATGAAAAAAACTACGTTGAGAAGATAATTCCTTTAAATAGATCACTGTAAATCTCAAACCAGAGTAATCGAAATATGAGTTCAGATATCAATTGATACAGTAAAAAAAAAAAAAAAAACTTCAACTCCACCCAAACAAGTCAAAAACCAATCAGATCAAAATGTTCAATGACATTCCAATTTAAACAATTATTAGTTTTTTTTTACGGATTTTAAAATATTTTAGCATTTTAGCTAATTCGAGCTAATTTTTTTTTATATAAATTACATAATCCGATGACTACAAATTCAATCACAGATTCAATCATCAAATCTGATTCAATTCAAATTTAACTCTTAATAAACAAAACTCTTTTAATACGTATTTTCTTCGTATATAATATTAAATCTAAAATTTTACTTAAACAATATCAATATATAATCACTAAACCAATTATATATTAATTTAAAATAAACAATTATTTAAAATAAAACCAATAACAATGTATGTTAAGCCGTTCGGTTCATGCATTACTTTTCAACTCTCTCCCATTCGCTTCTTTTATTTACCTTAATTCTTAGGATTCATGGAATTTTACACAAACTTTAACAATAAGAAGCATAAGCTCTTCTATAGGAATACAAGGGCTAGGGCAGGCCGATAAGAAGCAAGCAACGAGAGGGTTGAATCTTAAAACCATTATTAACATGAACTTCATTAACCCACACAAATGCAACATCAGAACACAAGAACACATGTTTCATGATCATCCCAATTTTTTTTTATCCACTAGATATATTTTTCCTAGAATTGTTTACATGGGGATAATCAAAACACTCTTCTTCAATCATCATCAGCATCAACAAGAACACCATCATTACCTTCCATACAAATTGTACAACCCCAACAACATACAAAGCTTGTTCTAAGCTTTCTACACACCATCATCTCCAGATTTTATTTTCTGTCCCTGACACAAACCCTAATTTCCACCGTCATAAAACCCAGATTTTGATTCTGATTCATAATACATAGTTGATTATATATTTCGTAATTTAATTACTAGTAATTAATTCGTCTTTTTTATTTCTCTCTCTTTTTAATATTTTCCCCTAGTCTTCGGATTATCATCTTTCCATTTTGTAAAAAATATCAATGGAAAGATCTGACCTTGAAAAGAGAGAGACAGTGGATTCAAAAGACGAAATGGTAGATATGTTCTTGGATTTCTTTCAGCGGATGAGATCTTCAGATCCGGATCTCACGAGATCTGGACCGTCGATTGTTCTTCTTCTCAATCAAGACGAAGAAGGCGTCTCAGATCTCGAGTTGCAGAGTCATCAACGATGAGCGAAGCCTGCTGCTTCTTCTTCGAAAACGAAGGCAAAGGGAGAGAACTAGGCGATGGAGAGAGAGAGAACGCCGCCGATCCGGCATAGACGTCGGAGATTACACTTTCCGGCGACAACAAGCCTTTGAGATTCGAATCTCTCATTCCGATCTGCTTCGGAATCATTCCCGGCCGTTCGGGACCTAGCCGTTCGGTTCCGACGGCGATGACTACGTCGTCTCTGATCACGGGAGCTTTCTTCACCGCCTCGTTCTTGAAAATCTTCGAGTCGAATGATTCTCCCCGTCGCAAAATCGTCACGTTCCCCATCACGAGATTCCTCGCCGACGATTTCAAATCCCCCGAGCTCGACCTCTTCGGAATCGTCGTCTCGTTTTGATTGAATCTCTTTCTCTGATTCTGGTTCTGCTCCAGTTGCCGGCAAACCGCTTTGCGTACCGGTTTAGTGCTTTGATACGAACATCTCCGGCGATGATAAATCGCCGGCGACATCGCCGGAGAAACTCCGATCCGTTCGATCAGACAATCTTGAGGCCTCAAAACATCCGTCGCCATGGAAAATTCACAAAATCGAAAACCAGAGAAAAAGAAAAAAAGAAACCAAAATTCTCTACGCAAAAAGGAAAATCACAAAAAAGGGATTTAAGCTTGCCAAATTAGGGTTTCCTCAGGCTAAACTGATTGATTGATTTCTTCGTATGTGCCTAATTTTTCTCTCTCTCTCACCTCCTCTCCTTCATCCCAGAAGAAGGAGGTCTCTTTTTTAGTTTTTCCCTTCTTTTCTGGTAATTTGCGTTTTGCTAAGCTGGTTGTGCGTTTTGGGTGAGGTGGTTCTAAGGAGGATATATAGGGAGTGGGAAGAGAGAGAGAGAGAGAGAGGTTGGGGTTAGGCAGGAGCGTTCCCACCGAGCTTCTCTTATCTACGCGACCCCGACCCCCCCCCCCCCCCACCTCTTCCCTAATTGTGAACGGGGAGAGAGAGAGAGAGAGAGAGTTTGGGCATTGTTTGTTCTACAGAAGCCTAGAGAGAGAGAGATAGAGAGAGGGAGGGAGGGAGAGAAATAAAATTCATTTAAGTAGGTTTAAATTAGGATAATTTATTAACCAGAAATTAAGTTATATAAATTCATAAACTTTTGTAAAATTTATTTATAAATTTATTTTTTATTGCTTTAAAAATTCATAACTTTTGTCGAGATAAAAATGAATTTTAATTGTTTTCGAATAACAAAGATTAGAATTAAAATTAATTTTATAATTTTAATGAATTTTATTTGACTCTAATAACCATATCAATCCGATCATTGTTAGATAAAGAAAAGAGTTGAAAATATAAAAAATATATCAAAGAATAATAATAATAACACGTTAAATTATGACCACTAACGAAGCTATCAAAATCATAATATATTCCAATTATAAGCGTAAATTTAGGTTTTTAAGTTTCGTGAGTAATCTAAATTTAAATAACCAAAACTCATAAATCCATATTTTATCAAGCAAAAAATGAAAAAATATAAAATTATCCCTCGATGTTAATTGTTAGAAAATTACTTCTAAATTTTAAACTATGGTTATGTCCTTTTATGAACTTTGAAAATCTGAAAAAAATTAGTCTTTTTGACCATTTTTTCATTAAAATTAATTTCTTACATTTTAATTTTTTGTAATTTTTCTTTAAATTTTGAGCTTTAGGAAATTAATTCTTTTGTCTTCTCCATAAAAAAAACCTATTGAGAATCACATAAAAAATGCACAACTATTATGAAATAATATAAAAACTAATAAATATTAAAGTAATATAAAAACATAAAATAAAATGCAGATATATTGAAATATGAAAAAAAAAAAAAACAAAACAAAATGAGGTTGAATCCTATTTTTATATTTGACTAATGTTGGCAAAATTTTGATTAAATAAAAAATAATTAAGAAATAAGGAGATTAGAGAAATGTCCCAAAAAAAATTTCACCTATTGAATATGGTCATTTCTACTGTCATCGAATAACTATGAATATATCTCTAAAAAAGGATTTGAGAAAATCAATGTAAAAATAAATGCTACGGTATTCAAATCGAATTAGTTACGTAAAACCTGAATAATAATAGGGAAAACAAAAAAAAAATATAATAATTATGAATACAAAGTTCAACTCATTTTTTTTGGTTTAAAAAATTGCATTTTTTATAGTTTTATTACTTCTACATATATATTTTATATTATTTTCATTGTAGTTGTGTGTTTATATATAATCATAAATGATAATATTTTTTTATTGAGAATAACGAATAAAAGGACTAATTCACTAAAACTCAAAGATTAAGGGGGAACCTTTAAAAATTATTAAAGCCTAAGAAGTTAATTTCTATAGAAAAATGAACCTGAAACTAATTTATCAGTCTAAAACTTCAGAAGAAAGAATAGTCGGACTGAATTAATCGGATTATGATTTGGGATACTATTTAATTAAAAAAAGAATAATATCAAATTTAAAGTTAGCATAATTAGATAATAACCTAGTTTGGGGATGATTTTATAATTTTCCTTAAAATAAGGTTCCACAGAGTAATTTTCTTTTTTTGGGGGGGGGTGGTTTGAAACAAACGCGGCCCCGGAAGCCGCCTGGTTTGAGCGAAAGACAACTGGCTGACGAGACTGGATATTCACTCACAACCACTCTAGTGGGTCCCACTAATTTTATATTCATCTTCGACGGAAACGCCAGTCATGGCCGTTGGTCGTGCCTGTTTTTTCTTTTGTCTTCCCTTTTCACGTCGCTGTCTCTCGCTCTTTATTTAACGCCGTTAATCCTCAAGAGGTTAGTTGTCTCCTTCCTCTCACTTTCCAGGCAGATACACGTACAATTTCGTGGCAATTACTATCTCTCTCTCTCTCTCTCTATGATTAAATTGAGAACCCACTTGTTTTTTGCCACGTAAGCAGAAATTCAATAATATCAGAAAATTAACCAATAGAATTATTTTATAGCGATCCTTATTACTATCATTTCTAAACAATTATTATGAGAGTTTCTCTTACTAATATTCCTATCTGAGACGATCGATATTATTATTTTTTCTGTATATTATCATCAGAGTTTCTCTAATTAATACTATTATCTATGCTTTTAAAATGAATTATTACTTTGCTTATATATTTAAAAGGAAAAAACAAATCTTATGAGTACAAATAATGAAGTCTTGAGTTCATATATATATTTTTAACACGACACTTGAACTTTGAACCATGAGATCGGAAGATAAAATTATAACTATCAGACTGTCCCGTTAAGAACAAAGAGTCTAGTCTTTGTGGATATCAATTCCCTTAGCATAAGACTAAAAAACAATTGAAATAAATAGAATAAAATTGATGTCTTTATATGTAGGAGATGTATAACGACTGACTTTATTTAAATAAAAAATATTATAAATTAAATTAAATTAATCGAGAGATTTAGAAATGAAATTAATATGTGGTTGCAAATGAATTGAATTAGTCAATTATTACAAATGTGTTGCTTTATTTACATATCAGACATTTTATTTAATAAGTGATAAACAACCATTCGAATATAATTTTAGAACTCGTTATCGCGTAATATAGTTAAACGTTCTCGAAATAACATTTGATTAATTCAGTCATTTAAACAAAACTAAACTTAAATAAAATTTTTAATTTAATAGACCTTGCTTTAGCTCGAACTTATCAAGTTAAAGTTGAATATTATTCGGTTAAATTTGATACTTTTGGCCCAAGTTAATTAAAATTTATTTCACAAAATTTATGTAATTAACTCGATCAAAATTGAGAATACTGTTTTTTTCTATCGATAGAAAGAGAAAAGGTGAAAATTGAAAAGTAAATTAATTGTACGTGTAGTAATTCTTATTTTTTATTCATTTCCTTTTTTGTCAATTGATTATAAAAAATAGTTTATGGTTATGATAATATCATATTAAAAGTTTCTGTATTCGAACTTATCGATAGAGTTACTATTGTTAAATATTATTAATTATATTAAACTTTTGGAACAATTATGCTTCTTTTTATTTTTATTCATAGAGTTGGAGAGTTGCCCACACTTTAAAAAAATAATAAAAAAAATAAAAATTGACAACCCTTTGTAGAAGACAACCCTAAGTAGGGAGTGGGCCTTGCTTTGGTGTCCTAGACTAATAATCAAAGCAACTGGTGGTTTAATTTATATTAATACATGATGATTAAAGATGGCATTATTTTATTTGAAAGAGTGAAATGATTGAAGAAGAGGGGACACTTGTGGGGTTATAATTAAAAGCAATGTTCCTTTCCATGTCTTGTATAATAATGGTGTTGATCTGGTCAAAGAATCTTAGTAATATGCCTCATGAAATGGGACATGTATGCGATGTGTCTATATATATATATATATTATTTTTTACCTAACAATAAATATTTAAAATTTTGATTAATTTGATTTGAATAATTATAGAATCCAATAGCTTTACGATCTAATTTAGATGTTAACTTTTATGATATTTATTTTTTTATTTTCAGAATTTAAATCAAAGATTTTAATTAAAAAAATATAATAAATTATCATTAAATTAACAACAGATTAGTGATACGTGTAGCTGTATCATATCAATGCTAAACTCAAATTATCTCATTTGAAGTGCAACCATGTTGAGTGTGAACTGAATTTGAACCTAGATTTGTCTTTGGTTTATGATGCGAGAGAGAGAGAGAGTGAGAGAGAGAGAGTAGAAATTAGAAATTTGATAATCAAATCAAAGGACATGGGTATGGGTGTGAGCCAAAATTTTAAAGGTGGGAAGAAAATGCATTAAAAACCCACCACTAGGGCGGGCCTGAGTCAGCCAACATCTTCTTGTGGGGAATTGTTGCCTATGTCTGTCCCTACTTGTTTACTTTATATGATATCAATTTTCTTAAGGTCCTCCCAGTCCCCTTCCCCTCTCCTTTCTCAAATATGGACCTTAAGCCATCAAAGGGTTTCTGACTCGCCTGACTTGATCACTCTCTGCGACTGGCGTTGCAAAAGGAAAGATCCCTGTACTTTGATGAGATTAGGCAAATTGGATTATATCAACATAAGAATTATATCTGTTTCTAAAAATTAGAGTGTTTCCTGACCTTTTTTTTTTTGAAAAAAAAAAGGAAAGAAAAAAAATATTGGGTTTTGAACAGTCAGAGAAAGATCATTGTGTGCTTATCAATGGTGAGGCTCCAAATCACTTCAAACATGGAAGTGCAATTATTATCTAAAGAAATCAAGAAGTGGGCCTTGTCTTCCACACACCCCACAAATGCATTCTCTCTCTCTAAGAGAAAAAGAAGGAGAGAGAAAAGAAGATGGAACAAATCTTGGGAGCTTTTGTAAATGTGGACCCAACCCATTTCCAATTAGAAGTAAATTGCAAGGAAGCAAAGCAAACAATTCTCTCCTGTCTCCTATCAAAGCTTTTGAAAAAAGCACCATTGTAAACATCCTCAAAACAAATGATTCACCCTTTTTTCCCCCAAAAAAATAAAAAAAATAAAAAATTGAAATTTAAAGTTTATAGGGAGAATCTTTAAAGCTTTTCATGTGTCTTTATTATACAAAAATTTTAAACTCACCCATGAACTCACCATTGAAATTGGATGAGATTTTGACATGTAATGCCTCAATTTTGTGATTCTATGGGTGAAGCAATGGTTTCTTTGAAACCTTTTGAAGTGAGTTTGAGCTCTCTGTTCCTCTTTATGCTCTCTTGCTCATTCTGTTCTTAAGTCTTTTTCATTGCAGAGATAAGTTCCACCCACCATTGACAAATCCAAAATCATAGTTGTATCGCCACCCAAAAAAAAAAAAAAATCATAATTGTAATGGCAAGCCCATGATCAGTACCAAAAAAAAAAAAAAAGGCATGCCCATGATAAGGTTTTCCTTTTCTTCTATAGCGCAGAGCCCGGATAGTGAAAGCCATGTTCCCAGATTGGTCCATTATTCCTCTCATCATAATTTGTAATAATTTTAGTCTATCGGTAAGTGTGCTTTATTTTATTTTGGGTATAAACCCTGATATCAATAGTCCGATTCCATTCGATCCGGTTCGAATTAAATTGAATTTTTTAAAAATAAAACTCTTTCTGTACCTATTTTTATCATACGTAATATTCAAATCTAAAATTTTCTTTAGAGGATATTAGCGTCTACAGATCAACTATGCATTGGTGTACTTGTACTATCAATGATCGGTCGGTTTAATATATAAAGATATTAAGTATCTTACCTAAATCTCGACTTCGAATTAAACTCCAGTAGGGTGCTGTACTGTCTTAATTGTAAATCTTGAGTTCGAGTCATGGTAATTGAGAAATGAGATTTGAAAGAGTCAATCCCTCTATGGCTTTATAGTGTTCGGACTGAATTAATCGGATAAAATGCGAATGCCGATTGATGGTCATTTATAACAAAAAAAAAAAGTTTTGATTTCGAAACTTGAGAATGAAAAAAATTATATTGAGATATCTTTCATAAATTAAATACAATAATACTTAAATCAGATTATTTAAAATATTATTCCAGATATCCATTAGATTATTTAAAAAAAAAAAAAAAGTGTACCGTGCTTTGTTGTGCTTTTATCATGTTCATTAGCTTGCATTTTGTAGTTTGCAGATTTAATTGAAGTCGGACAAATTACAACTACTTATCGATAAAAAGTTTATCAATTTTATTATGGTTACCGTTCTATTTTCTTTATTTATATAATATATTTTGATATTGGATTATATATATAAATATATATACATATATAATTCAAAATATTAATCTAATAAACAGTTCAAATCAAAAAAATATATATTAACTACAAATTGTGTTCCAAATCAACAATTTTAGGTATGAAATTACAATTTCACCCCTATTCTTTTTGTTAAAATTAAAATTGGGTGGAACATATTTGGAACAACATGATTGATTTTGGCCGTTAAATTTGAAATAAACTAAATATTTACCGAGATAAAATTTGTTCTGTTTTATCATTTTTTTGTAATAAAACGAGATTTATAATCATTTTGATTAAACCGGAACGAAGCTAACAATATCATTATTGATTGTAGCGGTAGTCATATCATTATAATCATTTGAAATAAGCTGCTAAGATTGGACCTGGATTTGGAAAGGAGTTGGCCCGGAGAGAATCAAATTCTTCATGCGATAATAAGATCATGACCAACACGGAAGGGAAAAGAAGGCATTTCACTGAGGATGATGCCCGCCGTCTGTGTAGGGAACTAAAGAATCCATCCTCCTTTGCCTCCGGGACTGTCATGCCGCGAAAACAGTCTGGAGTTTAGCTCTCCCGGGGGTGTGCCACGATCCTTGCTTCTGGACTGACAGTGTCACTGACTGGTTGAAAGCTGGCGCAAAAGGGTATGCCACCAATTCTTTCTTCCTTGATCGTGTGAAATTCTTAGCCACCGTCTGGATCGTTTGGAAGGGTAGACGCAAAGCTGTGTACCAGGAAAACCATTTGGGCCCCCTGCAGATGGCTCGTTGGGCCAATAACCTTTGCAGGAAAATCAAGTCTGCTTCCATAAAAAAGGCCGTGCCTAGGGGTTACAACGCAACCTGGGTCAGCTGGGTTCCTCCTCCTAGTGGCAATCTCAAATTGAACACTGACGACTCTGTTCAAGCTTCTGGTCAGGCCGCAGCGGGAGGCGTTCTCAGAAACTCAAGAGGAGACTGGATTGCTGGTTTCTCAGTCAACGTGGGGATCTCCTCAGTGACGGTGGCAGAGCTGTGGGGGAGTTATTGAAGGTCTCTGCCTAGCCAGAAAGAAAGGTCTAAGGAACATCGAGCTTGAAGTGGACTCTTACGGTGGCTCTTTTACTCTGAGGAAATGCTGCCCATGACCACCCCTAATCTCCATTCCTGAAGGAATGCAAGGCTTTCTTGCTGGAAGTTAATGCAGTGGCCATTCTTCACACGCTAAGACAAGGAAACAAATGCGCCGATCACCTCACCTTCCTTGGCCATAATAGCAATCCGGGTCCAAGCGAATATTCCCTTCCCCCTCCCTCCCCCAATAGCTTTTTGTTTCAAGATTTCGAGGGCATTAAGTTTTTGAGGCCTTCAGACAAGACAAGCCTCGCTCTTGTAAGCCCAATGGCCTGGGCCTGGACCTGGGCCTGGGCGTTTTGTTTTTCCACCTTCACCACCCAAAAATAAATAAATAAATAAATGACATTATAAATATCATTTTAAAATTGTGATAGTCATCGAAACCAAATCATAACGATCCTCAGTTGGTCTGGTCCAATGGATATGACGTTAGATTTCTTAACCGAATTTCAAATTCGACTCGCGATTTAAACATGAAGTAAACTATATTAGGAGAATAGCCCCCTAAATAGGCCACTGTAAGTTTTAGACAAGATTAATTAGAATATTTTTTTAGAATATAATTCAAAGTACCATTTGATACAGTAAAAAAAATAAAAATAAAACCAAATCATATACAGCCCACCTAGCTTGGTCCAATCTTGTCATAAGACATGCTTGGGCACAAGGATGGACTTCATTTTGGGCCTATCCTAAGTCTGAATTAAAAAAATATATATTAATATTCTTTTTACAACGTATATAACTTAAATAATTTTTTTTAAATCTCTCCTAATTAGCTTCAGAATAATCAAAAGCGTTGTTCTCTTAAATTTGTTATGGATTTTTTCTTGCGGAGAAAAAGAAAAATATAAAAGTTAAAAAGGTTTGGTTGACTGGCGAGACTTAAAAATAAAATAAAATAAAATAAAATAAAATCAAACAAAACAAAAAAAAGAGTTAGGAAAAAAATATGATCACTATTTGTGCTTAAACGTCGTCGTTTTGTTATTTCGCCAGTTGGAGAGATTCAATCTAATTAATACATCCCAGAGAGCAGACCAGAAGACAATTGTCACCGTCTCCGTCTCCGTCTCTGTCCCTGTCTCTGGCACTCCCCCTGTCAAACTTCTCATTAGAAGATGATTCGATCTCGAGCAGATGAACTTAAACTTAGATTTTCATCTTTCATATCTCTGCTTTTTATTCCCTTTCTGATTCTAGCTTTCCAGATTCATCTATCCTCAAGTTCATATGTCAATTCAAATGCTCCAGTCGTCTCCGCCCACAAAGCCAAGCAAATTTCGTGGAAACCTAGGTCTATTTCTTTCAAATTAAGAGTCATTTTGATTTTTTAAGGTTTTTTGGTTCATGGGGTTCGTGTAATTTTTTCAGGGCTTTTGTGTACGAAGGTTTTTTGACTGACAAAGAATGTGATCATTTGATATCTCTAGTGAGTCTGTAAACCCTAATCTTTTAGATTTTGATCTTCGATCTTGGAAAACGTAAAAATGAGAAATTGATGAGCTTCTTTTGGTGGGGTTGAATAGGCAAAATCTGAGCTGAAAAGATCAGCTGTGGCTGATAATGCGTCTGGGAAGAGCAAACTTAGTGAAGTTAGAACTAGCTCTGGAATGTTCATTCCCAAGGCAAAGGTGGTTACTTTCTCAATTGTGATCTGATTTTTAACACATATTGTAGATGCTTCGGTGGGTAATTTCAGTTAATGTTAAGCAACATGAACATATTGATTGTGGATATATTGATTATTTGGAAATGCCCTTTAGATTTCGAACCTGGTTTCTGTAGTTGACTAATGGAAGGTTTACTCTTTCTCGTCTTTGTACCTGGGTACATGCCTTGATGATCATTTAAAACAAACTTGCAAATTTGAGTATTTTGGTGTCTAGATTAGAAATTCTTCCGACTCCATACGCATCTTACATGAGCAGGAAGGGAGAAATCATATGTAGAAGTCTTCAGAATAGGTGTTTTACTTAAATGATTAACCCTCTCATATGTATTGAAAGATGCAGGGGAAGTTCCTTAACTGATTCAGCTTCCATCTTGTACATATATTTTCAGTCATCTCCATAGATTATTCTCTTTTGTAAATATAACCTTCCCTTTCATTTTGAACCTAGGTTATGTGCAGGTGCAACAAGAAAGGGATTTTCTATTCCATTAATGGAGTTAAAATTAGCCCACAGATTTTTCGGGATGTCTTAACTGTGAAATAGGATGCATCTTTCATATTTGGGATTGATTTTTTTTTTTTTTTTTTTTTCCTGTTTTTCCTTGTAAACCATCGTCTTTACCTTCCCAAGTTTGGTACAAAAAGATCAAGTCACCCTTTTTTTTTTCCCTACTTTTCTTCTCTGGTACTTTCTGGGATTTTTATCCTTAATTTTTTAGGAGGGGTGGGAGGGTGACCTTATGTCCAAGACATATCAAAGCCTTGTATTTATAGAAACTTATACACACGTCTGTGCTTGTGTATTTAAATTATTGATTTGGACAAGTACTCTTACTTGTCTAATACACGTCGAAGGAATACGGAAAGGCCTGTCCATATTTGACAATCCATTCATTCGTTCAACTTAAAGTGTGACTTGTGAGGTGATTCTTTAGGGGGCATATTTGTCTAATATTATTTTTATGACCATATGGGCTCCTGTCCAACAATGCTAGAGGATCGTTCAAGGTTCATCCATGTTGGACAATGCTTAGCCCATCGACATGTCTCCTTACTTGCTGGAGAGTGCAGCTTACTACTTTCTTATGATGCACGTGTTGTAAAAAACAACGGATTCGAGTGCCAATATATCCTTACAACTGCAAAAATTTTTAGAGTGTAGCTTTGTAAGATGGTAGTTAAGTGTGCTGTGTGCAATCAACACATTGTTTCTTCATAAGAAATTGCCCATCTTGAACACCTCATGCTTACTAGTTCGTGCACTGATGTTTTTCACTGTTTGTAGGATCCAATTATTGAGGGTATAGAGGAGAAGATTGCGACTTGGACCTTCCTACCAAAAGGTGCATACCACATGTTGAAACTTTGCTCTTTCTCTTTCTCTTTCTCTTGTGGACATTTGGAGTCATGGAATGATCTCTTCAAAGTCCATCTTTTGTTATGTAAGGATACTTGTCTCCAGATGAAACAATCAAGTTGTTAAATCTTAACATAAATATAGGTAAGTAGAATGGATTGAATTTTCACTTTCATCTTCTAGCTACACTGCCAGGCTTAGAGTGTAGAGGCTCGCTCTTGCTTGAAGATCGTACTTTTCCTGGTAATTAGCCATTTTAGAGCCTGTCAATGATTTTCAATCTTAACAAGAATGTAAGAGGTGGTTGTTAAGGTCTAAGTTTTTTTCTAGCCTATGCAAAGTCTAAATTCCCAAAAGAGCCTCACATCTGCCTGGGTTTGAACTTCGGACCAAGCCTGTCTACTCAGCCCCATTTAGTCAGACAGCCATTTGCATGTTGCTCAAGTCTTAAAGCTCTTTCCATTTACCACTAGAAGGTGAGACTTGTATCTGACATAAGTATTATGGCTATACAAGGCTAGCTAAGTTGGTGCAGATGCAAACAACTACAAAGGAAACTGAAAGTTGATATGTTTTATAGGCTATGCTTGTTGTCATGACATCAGATAATAAAAAACTTAGCTCTTTTGTTCTTCTGAGCATTATGTTGCACTATACCTTGTGACATAAAGTTTGTACTTCTCTTCAAAATATTTTTGTTCAAATCTCTGTAGTCTAAAATGATTATTGTATTTCCAGAAAATGGTGAAGACATACAAGTTCTCAGATATGAGCATGGGCAGAAATATGATCCACACTATGATTATTTCGCGGACAAGGTTAATATTGCTCGAGGTGGACACCGCCTAGCAACTGTGCTCATGTATTTAACTGATGTGGTCAAAGGTGGAGAAACAGTTTTCCCAAATGCGGAGGTTAGATCTATTATTCAGCTCATTCATTTCTTGTTTCTTTGTTGGTTTGTTAGAGATCTAAGCAATTTTTTATCTCAATGCCCATTTGTTGGTAGGGGCCCAAAATATTTCCTGCAGTCTTTTTGTCCCCTTAGATCCTTTCATGCTATATATCTCAAAATGTAACATATTATCTGGTAGAAATTCAGAAAGACATAAGAAACAGGTTTGTTTAATTAGGAAGGAAATAAACAGAAGGCAGAAAAAGTTAGACGGGTGACAGTCATGCTGTACTAGCATATTTTGTGTCTGCTGCACTCTTTCTGCTAAATACTGGAATATTGTAATCTTAAATATGGCCAGAGCCTTTCAACCTATGAAATTGTTCATGGATGGCATTCTTCTCTTTTTCTTGGACTCTTGCTGCCAGTGAGAGCATTTTTCTTTAGCCACTGTATAAACTTAGATGTCCTTGAGGAACAAAGGGCTCACCCCGTACACAAAGTGCTTCTTGGCTTAGTGCGGGGGTAGGGGGAGAGTAGACATATATGTACGCAGCCTTCCCCTTGCATTTTTGCAAAGAGGCTATTTCTATGCCTCGAACCTGTGATCTCGAGGTCACCCAAGGAGCAACTCAACCGTTGCACCAAGGCATATCCTTGAGGAACAGATCAAAGAAAATTGAGCATTATTTAGATGTGGTCATTTGTTCCTAGTGTTGCATAATGATTCTGCTTGTGTCTTTTCTTCCTCCTGGATCTCAAAAACTACCGACAGCAATCTCCACGTGCTAGATCCACTTCAACAGATGAAGATTTATCTGACTGTGCAAAGAAAGGAGTTGCAGGTCAGTTACTGGAGAAATGAAAATGCTTCTTGACACTTCCCCTTGTATTTTATTTCTTGACTTATTGTCTGTTACCTTGACTGTTCCCCTTTTACTTTGTCTCAGTGAAACCGAAAAGAGGCGATGCTCTTCTTTTCTTCAGTCTCCATCCAAATGCTATTCCAGATCCAATCAGTCTCCATGGAGGTTGTCCAGTGATTGAAGGTGAGAAATGGTCTGCAACAAAGTGGATACATGTAGATTCCTTTGACAAAATTATTGGAGCCGGTGGAAACTGCACGGATGAGAATGAAAGTTGTGAGAGATGGGCTGCTCTTGGGGAATGCACGAAAAACCCGGAGTACATGGTGGGCACACCAGACCTCCCTGGTTCTTGTAGGAGGAGTTGCAAGGTTTGTTGAAAAGTTTACCCATATTTACCACTTGTAGCATCATAGAGATTAGAAGGATGGCTCTGTTCCTTCCACATGCAACACCGGTCCTTCTTGTTTATTATGTATTCTTCTCATATCCCCCGTGGGTGTCTGTTTGTTACAATTTTGTGTCGTTATATACCTTGATATATTATCCACATATTAGTGCACTAGTCATATCACCTTGCTAGTTGAAGCTCTCCTTTGTCCCTTGCTCGTATTGAACTGTTTTGGTTGTATGTTATAAGATGCAGATATATGCCCCATATATTTGGTGTCTCACTTTTGCAATTAGATCTATGATAAGATGTCTCCTCATTC
Organism: Dillenia suffruticosa; assembly: GCA_033439265.1. Taxonomy (NCBI): domain Eukaryota; kingdom Viridiplantae; phylum Streptophyta; class Magnoliopsida; order Dilleniales; family Dilleniaceae; genus Dillenia; species Dillenia suffruticosa. The sequence continues at coordinate 19,774,776 of JAVTVX010000001.1, forward strand.
TGAAAATTGAGTGGTAGGACAAGGACCTGGAATACAAAATTTCCATTAGCCGTGCTTGATGCTTAGGATTAGGGTGGCCTATCAGGTTCGGATGTACATGGTTGGACCGTGTCTTGCGTTGCCACTTAGAATCAGACAATCCATTTAATTGCACCTCTTATGACCTTGGATTGGTTGCTTATATCACTTCTCATGTTAATGAGATTTTGGTTGTAGATTAGGTTTATGGTAGAACCTGAACCATGAAGGACGGATCCCCAGTTTTGCTTGTTGATTTTTGCAAACTCACTTTTACATTTACGAGCATATTTTAGTGCTGATTGATGGCCTGAAACATGTATTGCTCAACAAAGCACTAGTTGGTTCCTTTCGAATCACAAGAAAAGAAAAAGAAGAACCACTTGGTTGGTCCATTCAATCTCATTTTGATGCCCACTTTGCACAATGTCTCAGAATATTTGTTCACATTAGTCGCAAAGAAGAAGAGACGTGTCTCAAGGGCGCTTTTGCTCAAATTAGAAAAAAGGTAGAGGTTCCAGAAAATTACCAATCTGGTGCTTCTTCATAGCTCATATCACTTTGAATCGGAAATGGAAGGATCTGTTGTTAAACATCAGAAGTTTCATTGTTATCATAAATTTGGACATAGATGTTGGCTATCATGTTGATGTTTATTTATGATTTCCTATTCTTTTGAGTATGCACCAATAATCCTTTCAGACACTTTACTCCTTTTGGGTACCAAACTCCTTTGGGTTGAGACCAAATTTTTTTGGGTTGACATTCTATCCCTTTGACGAGAGATCTCGAGTTCGAATTTTGAGAATAGCGAAAAATGATTTGGAAGAGTTAATGCCTAAAATGAGTTTCACAGGACTTGAATCAGATTAGTCAGTTAAAATCTGAATACCGGTGAAAAAAAAAAAAAAAAAAGGCTCCTATCAGGCTCACACATCTAAGGTTATGGTTCCATCCTATATGTGGGCATGCCTCAGAGTAGGCAAAAAATCTCCCACATTATGAACGCTACTTGATATGTGAGAAAAGATGCATCACAACTAATCGGGGCATAGAAAATTTACAGAGATTTCAAACTTTTGTTGTTTGTATGGCAATCCCCCCTTAAATTTGATTTGGACTTTGATATGGCTCTGCACTCCCAAAAGGGTGCCTGATCTTATGTAATCCTTTCCTTTAGCTTTAATATATGCACGAGTGGTTGTGAGAATTTGTTCTGTTCATTTTCATCTGTTTAGGACATGTTTAAATTAATCCTCAATCACCTACAAACCACATGGGCTACTGAGTATTTCACACTTCTCCATGTGCTCACGTGCAAATGTGTATGTATGTTTTGTGCTCAAGTCATAACACTAATATAATTTAGGAAACACCGATGTTTGGTTGGCTTAGTAGGAAGGGCGTTGAGACCATTTAACCATGTCCGGATTCTACTCAACATAAGAATAGAAAAAATCATGTTAGGAGATTTCTCGAAAGCGAGTCTGACAGCGGATCGATCCAGATTAATCGAGATAAAATATCAGATATTTGACGGTGGTCAAGTCGGGACAAAAAAATATATATAATTTAGGAAACAATGCAAATACTCTTGAAATTTGATTGATTGTCAACTTAGTTCTTGAACTTTTGAATGCTTTGAGCTCCCAAAAGGAGTTGATGAATAAGAAGAAAGAGAATGCAACAGATTTTTTTTGGGAGGGTGTCATCGTTGTCGATTGTGTTTTACAGGTTTCTCAGTTTGCAAGTCTCTAATGAATGGAGTACTAAGGTCATGTTGTCTCACCTAATTTGATATTGAACGTTCCTTTATCCTTAAATCATGTAATGGTCGAACTTTGGATTCTGAGATGGCCGCCAACAGAGCGAGAGAGAGAGAGAGAGAGCTTGCCGCGGCAGAGAAGAGAGAGAGTGGCTAGGGAAGATGCATTATTCGCCTTGAAATAAATTAGTCATTTCACTCATATGGTGGGACTAAGCATATGGGTGGACGAAGTAACTAATTTTAACCCAGTTCAAAGTTGAAAAGAAGACATCGCAAACGAAAAACCAAATAAATAAATTCGACAATTCATCTAAAATTCAGTAGATGTTTAGAGGTGATTTTGTATTTTTTTTTTTTTTTTTGAAGTCTATAACCTGAACAAACAACCTACTTCAATGGAGCATCTAAGATTTATGAAAAAAGAAAGTTATTCTAAGGAAGGGTAGGTCATATCAATGGCCTATAGATCTAGTATTAGAATATTAAACTCTCTTAACCAACATTTCAAGTCTGAGTCTTGAAAATAAAAAAACAGATATCGGTAGAGTCAACCTCTAAATTAAATTTTACAGCAACTTGAATCAGATTAGTCAGATTTCTCGATACTGGAGGTCAAGTCCCAAAGTAAAAGACAAAGGGTAGGCCACCAGATAAACATCATTGGACATGAGCTCATGCCTTGTTTGTTTGCTTGTTGGATGCTCCCTGGTTCTACTGTGCGGTTAACATACTTACGCAACCTTGGTATCTTTTACTTCATATATATATTTGAAGAGTATTAATGCAGAGCTATCATCCTTAATAAAAGGACAAACTTCATTCATGGGATAACCATGAAAGGGTCATTTTTGTCAAAACATTTAGTTACTTTTTTTAATCCCTCTCTCGTGATCAAAAGCAACATGAACCCTAAAGAATTCTACCATTTGCCTCCCTTAAAAATTCCTTCTCCGTTGAAACAAAGCACATGCATCAAGTATATATTTGTCTATGTATGTAAGTGATAAGAATATTCTTTTTCCTTTTTCCCCCTCTTTTCTCCACCCAACATGATGAAATGCTCAACCTATATCGTCCAAAAATGTACCAATAAGATATGAGAAGAATAATAACCTTACACTTGATTGGAAAGCAGAAGATATCATGCCTTGTGGTTCCCTTCATGTTATGCGTTTTTCGATAACAAAAGAAAAATTCTTTGATTATTAAACGGGATAAGAATTCAAACTCGAAACGTTTTGTGAGTGACGAAACAAGATAAACTTTTAGTAGTAATTTTATATTAGTAAATCTGACTTATAAATAAAACTGTTTATACAAATTTATTAAAAATGTCGGTCTCTTTCTAAATCGAGTATTATATAATACATGTTATTCTAGCAAAAAAGAAAGAACCCTCTGATTTCATGGCATTATCTTATGTCTTCTAGTTCCCCTTGAAGCCATCCAGTGCCGACTAATGCATGAACATTAAGAAAATGGCATATCAAGAGTGCTCTTGCCGAGAATCTTTCAGGGAGCGGAACGCAACAAACTAAAATTGCGTATATTTGAAGCTTTTCTCCAAAAGGAAGAATAAAAATGTTTTTTTGGTCTAAAGTAGAGAAAAATGGAAACTAAGCTTTCAGACAGATGCACATGCAATTGGTACCAGTAATCCTACAAACATTTAATGGGTGAAGAGCATGGATGGAATGAAATTTACTTTTCTCTTTTTCTGCGGTCGGTCAAAAATTGGGAGACATGACCAACATTCCGTGGATGTAACGGTAATACGTTATATTTTTTTAATCATAAATTTTAAATTCGAATGATGGGAATAGAAAAATAAGATTTGAGAGAGCAAACCCTTTAATAGTCCTATAGTACTCAGATCGAATTAATCGATCAAAATCTGAATATCAATCGGTGGTAAAAATTTATTTATACCAAAAAAATCGAGAGACATGCCCCCAAAAGATCCCAAGGTGAAAAGTTATGTTAATTTTTGAAATTATTAAAAATATATCTTGATCTTTGATAGTATTATAAAAATTTTATACTATTATAAATTATAAAATATATAAACAAATATAGTTATATGATAAAAATGTCGATACTACACACAAAGTATTTTCAGTGTATTTTTGTTATCGAAAGAGTTTTGTCCTACTTAAAGAAAAGGAAAGTATTGATACCATATAAGAAGAGAATTTTCTAAAATCCAGATCAAATTAGTAATTTTATCGAAAACCCCCCACAAAAAGAAAAAAAGGGTTAATACTTTTATTTTTCTCTTTATTTTTAACTCAAAATAGCTATTCTAGTCCGACCATTTTGGGGATTGTGTTGTAATGTGAGTTTCTCTATCACAAGTAATTCTCTCTCAAATTTTTGCCATGAAGCTATTAAATTAGTAATGTTGATGGCCATGTTTAGATGTTCCAAGTAGTGAAGTCTTTGTATAATGTAAGCACAGATTTCATATCCAATATTTTAAAGAAGAAAATCTAATAGTTTATGTGTATGGTTAGGTATTGGTTGTCGTAATGGTGAGTTTAACATGGCATGAAGTCACTTCTACGTCAACCCCATGTGTAAGTTTCCATCCACCCATCCCTGGCATAAATATTTTCATCCTTTTTTCTATCAAAAATCCCCTTTATTTATTTATTTTTTTGATCATTTTCTCTATCAAAAATCTTAACTTCTAATTTATTTATTTATTTTTTATAAACTATTGATATTTAGTAACTATTTTGACCCCGATCAAATTCAGTTTGAGTCGAATTATCCCTTTAAGAGGCAAAGTTTTTCACACATGCTTTCTTCATATATAAGACTCGAATCTAAAATCTTGTTTATAAGGTATCAGTTCCCAGTAACTGGACTAACTAGTCATTGATAATTTACAATTTATTTATATTGTGTCCTATTTTACTAATCATATTTTTTTTATTAAAATGAAAAATATTTTAAAAATATATAGCATTTTCATACCGAAATTAATTTCTCCATAAGTATGAAAAATCTTTAATTTGATTTAATTTGTTTCTACTTGTTTGTATTTTGTCTTATTTTACTTATTATATATTTCCATCAAGGGAAAGACTTTCCAAAAGAAATATAGTATTTTACATGAAAGAATCAAAATTTTCTATAAAATGAAATAAGATTTTTGTTCTATCAATAACTTTTTTTATTAAAATTTTCATCTTATGTTAGATGCATCTAATCTTAACTATTACCAACGATCCTAAATAAGTCAAATTAACTCAATATTTAAATAATTGTCTTTCTTTAAGTGATTTTATTTAATTAAACAATTGTAATGAACGACTTACAAGAATTCTAAATAAATGTGAGTATGGATTAAGTTTGATTTAAACCGGGGTTAAATGAGGGTCTTAACACAAATAAAGGGGAAATTTAAGGTTGTGTTGCGCCTTATTCATTTACGCGACAAAAATTTGATAGCGATTTAGGATTTTCAGGTTTTTATGAAATTTACATGATAATCAAGTTTCTAATAATGTAATTTTAAATTTGATCCGAAATATGTTTAGATTAGATCAAAATCATATCTTAAGGAATAATGCCAAAGAGTGGTCATGGAGCAAATGAACTAAATCCATGTTTTTATTATTATTATTTTTTTAATATTACAAATATTTTAATCAATTTAAAATTATTCAAATTTGAAAAGTTTTGATCTCTTTTTCACTTGATACGAAATATTATTAGTATTTGATTTGCTTGATTCTTGATTCATTTGGTCAATGTATCAATGTACCACTCTATCTTAAATAGAAATAGAATATACTTAGTTCATTTATAACCTTAATTATGATTAATGTAATTGTTATTATAAATGAATAAAGCTCGAAATAAAAATAAAAGTAAAAGTTAGAGAAAAAGAAATCATACTAAATGAAATAAATAAACTTTGAAAAAAATATTTATACGAGAGATTATATGGATATATTTTGTTCGATTCATAAAATTAGAATTAAATCGATCAATCAAATCAAATTAATTAAAATTAATCAAAATATATTTATGCAAATAGTATGATAAGACAATTATTGTTTTTACTTAAAAATATATTTGATTTATTTAATACTATTTAAAAATTAGATCAATTTATAAAATCAGAATCAAATCGAAATCAACTAAAATAAGCTGATACAGTGAGTATTGGTGCATGCACACCAAAATATTATTCAACCAGTCACTCTAATATTTTGATCAACTTGAAAAATCATAATCGAGTGGACAAATCAAATCAATTTAATCTAAAATTAATCAAAATATATTTATATAAACTATGATAAAATATTTACTCTTTATAGTAAAAAAAAATATTTGACCTCTCTAATGTTATTTAAAAAATCAAATTAATTCAAAATTGATTAAAATATACTAATATAAACTAATTAAATGAGTATTGGGTACATCCGCGTCTAATATTATTCAAGAAAAAAAATGAAGAATGAAAGATAAAGGTGGAATGATTAGGAAAAGAAAAGGGCTGCTTTTATGGGAGTTGCTCTGCTCTCATAAATGATGGGAGAGGAAGAAAGGGAATTGTGGGGGGGGCTGTGATGTCTCACTTCAGAGAGAGAGAGCGCAAATCTAGAGAGTGGAAATAAAAGGAGTGTGGAGACATAATACCATAGAGGGTAGAGGAGACCCACTCTAGTTTTTCTTGCGTTCTGGTGAGAGAATCTACAGTTGACGCAAAAGTAGCAAAAAGATTTTGGATTTTGACAGAGAAAAAGCAGATTTCTCACCCTCCCAGTTCCAGTTTAATTTAATATCTCTTTCAAACCATTTATATCTCTTGATCCGTGCAATTATTCCCGTCCAACAAGATTTTCTCTCTCAAAATTAAACCAGCCCCCCAACCCATCACCTTCTAGAGAGAGAGAGGATGGAAGTCGTTCAGATGCAGAGGAGGTTTGCAGAGTACGCTGCTTCACTGTTTCGTGAGGTAAAAATAAGGTTCATTTTATTTCTTTTGGGAATTTTGAATACATATGAGTAAATTATGAACTGGGTTTTGACTAATTTGTTTTGATTTCAATTGGGTGATTTTTTGAATAGGGGTTTTTGGATGCACAATTTACACAACTTCAGCAATTGCAAGATGAGAATAATCCAGATTTTGTGCAGGAAGTTGTTACTCTCTTCTTTGAAGACTCTGAAAAACTTGTCAATAATCTTGCTAAAACTCTGTATGATCTCTCTCTCTTTCTGCGTTTTGTTGGGATCTTGAGTTTATTCATCTAATTTTGCTTTCAACTTTGTACAGAGATCAGCAAAATTTTGATTACAAAAAGGTTGATGCCCTTGTTCATCAATTGAAGGGTAGCAGCGCCAGGTACTTTTAACAACATATCTTCATCTGTAAATTTTATGTTGCTTGTATATGTTTTTATATACAAATCATGAAAACAAGATGGAAACTACTTCACTGCTTTTGGAACATCCCTAAAAAAAAAGAAACTAATCTTAAACAACTCGAAAGTCAATGGGGACTTTGGTGCTATGCAAGAAGATTTAGTATTGTTCTTGTTCTGAGATTTTCTCTCTCCTTCTCTTGATATGTAAACAGTATCGGTGCTCAGAGAGTTAAAAATGTGTGCGTAGCCTTTCGTCAATTCTGCGAGGATCAGAACGTTGAAGCGTGAGTTTACTTCATTAATCTTCTCTGCAGTTTAATTTTTTCAATTACTAATCATAAACCAACCATGGACTCCTCAGGAGCTGGGCTCTATGTTACGTGGACTCATTTCTTTGCCTTATATTGGGGTATAGGATGGAAGGGTATTTTACCATACAATGCTATTGATATCCACATATTGGTGACCTTTGGATCCGCCCAACGATTACTATTTCTTGTTGGAAGGATGTAGAATAACGGATGGCCGTTGGATGACCACCGATCGCTGATCTCGTGGGCATGATGGTTAGGCATCCTATTGGGATTCCATACCTGTGCCCGAGTCCTTGTAACATGAAATATTAGTCAATTCTATTGTTTCTGATTGGACAAATGTGGGGAATGTTTTGGCGTGCAGGTGCTTGGGATGCCTGCAACAAGTTAAGCAAGAATGCTTCCTGGTGAAGAACAAGCTTGAGACTTTATTCGGGGTCGGTGCAAATAAAGATATTTTGTTCTTTTTTTATTTTTTCCTTTTTAATTTAGTGAAAATGAAAATTAATATCTGCCCCCACATTTTGATTTGTGATGATTGGTGGTTGCAGATGGAGCAACAAATAGTGTCAGCCGGTGGGTCAATTCCAGTGATGGAATAGAATTGAACTAAGGGTGAAGGTTTTTGGTTTCATAATCTCTCACTTGAAAGCTCAGTTTTAATGTTTAGGAGTTCTTCGTTTGTAGTTGTGTAGGGGGTTCTCCCTGAGCTACTTTCTGAGCTTTTGATATTGTGGGAATTTCGAAAAGGAGAGAAATGAAATCCAGTCCATCTGGGTCTGGTTCTATTTGCATTTTTGTTGATCTCTGTGTGACTGTAAATGTCTATTGCAGTTTATTCTGAATTCCTTTTACCTATTATGACACAATCTTAATCCTTTTGCTTCGGCACATATTTCGGGTGACTAGTAGTGATTTTTCTGGTCATCACAGTGGTAAAAAAAATTACAAGAGACAACAAAGGCCGTCAAGGTAGTCATTCCAGAGTTCGAACGAAAATTGCAACCGGATGAATTTTTGGATTGGTTATGCACTGTTGAGCGGGTCTTTGATTTCAAAGATTATCCAGAAGATCAAAAGGTGAAGTTGGAAATATGCATCTTTTTGGTGGGATTATTTTTCCTTACCCGGCATCATGTTATGCCCTGTGCCTGTAATATAGAACCGGAGATGGTTTTAGCTTCTCTCTCTCTCTCTCTCTCTCTCTCTCTCTCTCTGCGCTTCACGGAAAAAAGATGGAACAATTGGCTGCATAATTTTCTGTTAAAATAAATCATTGATACATGATAATTAACTAAACTGGTTTCGAATTGAATTATACTTTGTCTATTTTTTCGATGTACAAAATTGGGTAAAGGATTAAATTGGGATAACAGTAACATTCAACATTCTCTCTCTCTCTCTCTCTCGGGTTCACGGGGCAAAAAATGGAATTACTGGCTGCCATATGAGGGATACCAATGAGCGTCAATCATCGATTTAAGACAGGAAGAAACCTTCCTGAACTCTGAATCTTGCATAAGACAGACCAAAGACAATAAAGGAAGGAGTTAACGTTATGATCAAATCAAAGATCAAGATTTAGATTAGCCCAAGTCGGTAGAATACTAACTGAAAATTTGATGACTCGAACATAAATCCTTTAGAGGCAAAATTCAAATCTGTCTGCCTGTCTGGAGGATTGGATGCAGGCAAATAATTATATATATATATTTTTTTTTCTCTTTTCACTTTATTTTTTTCTATATCAATTGATATTTAAAGTGATAATACAACTAATCTGGTTTAAAACTTGTAATGATTTATTAATGGGATTACCTTTTTAATATAATTTTTTTTTTTATATTTAAATTATGAATCGAAATCAAAAACTTAATTAAAATATTTAATATTATATTTCACCTGACTAATTATCCGTCGGCCTCATTTCTCTTTATCATAGATCTCATCCGATCAAATCCCACTTTTACCGGTTCCTTATTTTACATGATTATGATATTACTTATTGTTCCCAAGATGTCCCATTAAATGTTCCATTCAAACCAGCAATGAGAATCTGTAGGGTAGGGTAGGGTAGGGTAGGGTAAAGACCCAAACCTGTACCCTACCCTTCCAAACTTTCTACTCATATCCTGCCCTATGAGAAACTCTGCATACCCTCACCCTATCTTTATCATATTTTAACATGGTAGGGTAGGGTAGGGTAGGGTAGGGTAGGGTACAGGTTAAATCCATAAAATCTATCATTTTTCAAGGTTGCATAAACTTTTTTTCCTCTCAGCATTACTTTAATAAAATTAAAATTTGAAACCCAACTCTTTAAACAAAAATTTTCACTTTTTTTTTTATATTGCTGAAACTTCAACCAATGTTAATTTTAATTTTTTTTAAAAAAATATTACTTCTTAATTTAAACTCAATTAAAATTATAAAATTTAAGTCACTATCACTAAAATATTTAAAATAGAAAATATCATAAATAATATTATAATAAATCCAAATCTAAAATACACTCATCTAAAAAATATATTTGATAGGAAAATATAGAATGGTGAAGTATTTTCATTCAAGATGCTTGTCACGTTTATTCAAACTCTTCTCCATCTCTCAATATTTTACGATAAGAAAATGAAAAATAATCGATGCCTTGTTCCGGTGGCAAGAAAACTAAAACTCATTTAATTGGTTTTTGAATTCGAGTTTTAAAAATAAAAAAATAAATATTGAAAGACTTCATTTTTTAATAAATCTGACGGTTAGTTTGAATCGTATTAATCAAATTAATAAATTAATTATCGAATATCAATCGATTGAATATTAAAAAATAAAAATAAAATATAAAATATTAAGACACAAATCAGAATTAGAATTTGCAAATGAATCAATTGCAATCAAAGAGTTGGTATCAGTAATACTAAAAACGTTTAGAAGTTGGAATTTGAAAATGAACCATTGACCATCGGCTCTTTTTTTTTTTTTTTTAATTGGCTTTTTTTAAAAAAAAGAAAAACAGAAATTACTATTCATTTTTCCATCAAAATTTGTTTTTTCAGAAAAATTTACACGGGGTAGGCTGTCAGAACCTATGATCCACAGGGTATACCTTGCACCACAGGGTATATGCACCCACTAGATTAGAACCTACACCCAGTCCCATCGTTTATGGGTTATAAATTCTGTGCCCTTACCTTACTCCATGGGAAGGTATACTCCTATCGTTACCCTACCCTACTGCACAAGGTTGGGTTGGTTCACCCTATTTGTTTGCTCACCCCAATTCAAACCGTACTGCAATTGAATTAACTTGTCCTTATTTCGGAGGACAAAATCATAAAGAACTGCAAAAATAATTCTAATTTCTATATAAATAAAATAAATTCATGAGAATATTTAATAAATAATTCTAATTATTTTTTAATATTATTTTTTTATCTATCACCGATATCTAGAATCATATTTCGATAAATTTAATTCATATAAAGACCCTATTTAGGGGGATAATTTTTTCAACGTAATTTTTTTTGTTCTCAAGTTTCAAATCCGAGATTTGATTAAAAATTTTAACACCCAATTTCACTACGCGGATTGTCGGTTGGTTTAACTTATTGATATTTAATTTTTTTAAAAAAAGATCACTGGTTCAAGCTGTCGATTTTATAGATACAGTTCCAGTTTCACTTCTAAAACCATTAGTCAACCAACAGTTTTTTGAATCGTTAATTACAATTCAATCTAATCCAATTTTACGATTATGTTCAAACTGTGGTCGTGTCCAAGTTGAACCGAGATTTAGCTAAGAAAGTCAGGCCCAGCTCGGCAGTGTTAGGTTCAAGCTAGGCTTTGGTCGAACTTTATTTCTCAGAAAAGGCAGTGTTAGGTTCTAGCAGACAGTTGCTTCTGTTGTTGAATACATCATACTACGAAAACTTAAATAAAGAAAATGAAAAACCTAACAAGGGATATTAACAAAGAGGGCAAGGGAAACAGACAAGAGACAAACAAGTTTTCCACTGTAAAAGTTTTTGCTGTGTCTCTTTATTGTTCTTGGCATTCTGTATTCGTGTTTCCTTTCATGTCAGCATGTACATTGGAAGATTACATGACATTATTGAGATTTCTAAGGAAATTAGAATCGAGAAACTGTGGTACCTTAAAATGACCCAAAAAAAAAAAAATCAATTCGAATAATGTGTAAAAAATAATTTACCCCCCCATAAGAACTTCCCGGTGTCTATTTTGGTGGTGTACTCCAAATTCTTTTCTGCTCATCAAAGCTTCCTATGACTGCGGATTGCTTTTCCTCACTTAGTTGTTTCGAGTATAGATCATAAAACGCGGTAGTATCAAGTGTTTGATAAATTTTCACTGATTTTCCCTCTTTCTCATCAGTTACAGTAACCCCATCTTCTGATTCATCACCTGTTGCTATAACTTTGATTGGCTTGATCTCAAACGTTAATTTCAGTGAAGAATGATCTTCTGCTAAAATCACTGCACCTAGTATTTCTCCTAGGAAGGTATCCTGCAAACACAAACCAATGTTCACTTATGTATGCCTAAAAATCTACCTTAAAAAGTGAACTCAAATTGATGTTCTTTTACCAAATGACGATATCTGTAATGCTTCTGCTGCAAGTGGTATAGCCTAGACAGCAAGCGCTTTGTAAAGTGTGTTTCAGGGGTTTGCTTTGTCATCTGCAGCCTTTGTAACATCTCCGGAAATGAACTGATCTTACGCTGAATGCCTAGTGGAATAAGCTTGATATCAAGTTCAGAATTAAACACCGTCTTCGCAGCCATAGGGTCGAGGAACATGTTGAACTCTGCATATTGATTTGAAGGTATGGTGAAGACATTCCCTTTATCAGTGTTATCGTCTGTCATATGCCCTCCTACCATGTAAACATCCTGCAACATTGGACAGTATGACAATGTACAAATGTAGTACGATGTAACAATGTAAGGCCATACAATCAACCTGAATGAAGGAGCTTGAATTGGCCTGTGAGAGAATTTCAGCTAATGTTGTCAATGGTCCACTTGTCAAAATGGTAATCTTGGATCCATGTTCCAATGATGTTGTTATTGAATTCCAAACTTTTAATGCTAACGGTTGCCTGAGTTCAGGATGATCAGTATTGCGAGGTGCTCCATATTCAACAGAATTTTCCGCTGTGTATCTGAAGATCGGACATCAATTTTTAGTCCCACATCAGTTAGTTTCACCTTATATAAGCCTTTCCACCTTAACAGTTAGTTTTTAAGATATAATCAAGGTCCCAAATATGGTATTAGAGCCGGAGCCAAATCCCATCAGGGTTTGTGGAAGTGTTTGCAGCATATAAACCGTAAAACTCTCCGCGGAATCAAATTCACTAATAAACAGAAATGCAAAACTCATTTTCAAAAGGAATTAGCCTAGATGCCATAAAGAAAAGTACCTTCTTGGGCTTCTAGGCAAATCACGAGCAGAACCATAGAGGGTATCCGAGTCAAGAAGCCCGCCGCCACCATGTGGAATGGCTTTGGTGTACTTGCAGTCTCCAACACTAGAGACGACCAAATCAGTCTGGTTCATGGGAAATGGTTTTCCAAGTCCAACAGGAATGTCATCACGTCCCATCATATGCAGCAAGTCATAGATGATGTCTATTGTTGCAGCATTTGCCCACCCGGTTGGAGTTACTAGTATTGCCTGCATGACAAGCATAGCACATGATATCTTAGCGTCCATGTCCAAAATTGCCTTATTGGATTAAAGAATGCGCAGTTTACCTTAAGATTGATGACTTCAACGGGCACTTTTAGGAGATAGAAGAGAGCTAGAAAATCTCCGGCACTCATATCCATGTCAAAGACAACACTTTGTCCGAGTTTTCTCTTAGCAAAATCCGGCTTGTAAGTGACTTCTTTATAGTAGGGAAATTGAGTTGTAAAATTGAATCTCCCAGTATTTTCAGGGCGATTCAGAACCTGAATCCATGAACCTAGAAGTGTAAATTCTCGAGGTTCTTAAACAACAGACCCCAAATTCTAATAATGAAAAAAACTGACCTCTAGAAAACTTGTGAAAAATTCTCTGTCAAGTGTACTATTGACATCTTGATTAGGTTTTGCCTTTGTTGCTACAAGAACGCGCACTGCTTCAGGACCTGTTATCTCCTCCGTATAACCATCCTGATTAATAAAAGTGATCTGAATTAGATAAGAAATGAACCTTTGAAAGTTCACTAGCTCTCTTCATAGTACATACCAAAATAAGTGAGAAGAAAGAGCAAGAAAGGTACCTTGCATCGACCTTTTCCATTCTCCACAATGCAGAATGGATCTCGAAGTCCTCTCTGAACATGGCCACTATGGACACCATTCTTCTTCAAATGAAACTTTGGTTCAGTACGGCCATCAAAGAATGGATTTGAGCCATCAGATATCCCATAAGGCTCATTTGAGGTAACAACCGTGATATTCATGTATTCCATTTCAGCAAATTCATTTTCTCCATTCGGGTTCTTAGCATTTCGCATGATTGAGACAGCCACTCCGGACATGAAGGAGTCCCACATGAAGTAACTCTGCAAATAGTTCAATTGTCATTCGTTCATCCATTGAATTAACCGAGGAAAAGGAGATATTAATAAGGAAATTTACTGTAAAGTATTTGTCATTAAACCAAGTATCGCGAGTTATTTTCAAGGACTGGAAACAATATTGTGCTTCGTATGTATGTTGGTTCTTCTCAAATGTTGTAAAGAACTCCTCCGTAATAGGTATGGTGTTTGTAGCATCTAAGGGAACCAGAGTTACTGGAATCCGAGAATGAATAACCTGCAACAAAATGTTAAGATATTGTTCAATTAAATCAAAATGTATTTCTGGTAAGTCCCATATTAGCTAACTTTTATCTGTCAGAGAACGGTATATAAATCTAAGAATCTTCCATCTCAAAAGCCAGCATTTTAGGTTAGATCAGCATTCTTTCACACCCATTCCGGCCTGCATCTGCGTAGAGGGATGTTAAAGTGCAGATGGAGTAAATCTTCCGTCTCAAAAAATCTTATTACCTGGTATGCTGCAAAAGGGTCTGCGAAAATATTGAACTCCGCATAAGGGTTACTAGTGTAATCAGTGAACAAGTTGCCGCGGTCTCCACATTGCTCAGGTACACATGAAGTAGAATTCTCAGGGCAGCAACCAGTAGGATTTTCCGACCTCACACCGCCGCCCATGACATATATATGCTCAATGTTTCTCTTCAAATGAGGATTACTCATAAAAAAAATCGCTAAATTGGTGTGTGCTCCTATGAGAAAGACGGTAGTAGGACCTGCAGAAATTGTGTCAATCATCACTTGCTGGGCTGTTGGTTGTCGAATGGGATCATATTTTCGCCTCCCCTGATATTAGTACCAAGAATATTAGCTAAAACTAATATGCAAAACACTTGATATGATGCGAATATCAGCTAAAACTTCATACCTGAGGAAGAAAACTTCTCCGAAATCCGTAGTTAGTGTCCACGTCTAATCGCCCTCCTTGACCTACAGGAATGGCTTGCCTATATCTACAATATCCATATGTAGAGGTCCCCTAGAACAGAAGGTTACCATTAAATCAGGAAACAGCTCTTAACACGACAGAACAAAGTTATAGGTCATGAATGGGTCAAAACCCGAATGTCCCAAACATAAGAGGCCTAAACCTCTTGTAAGGCCTTTTCATACTAAAAGTATAATGGCAGTATCGGCTAAGATTTGGAATATTCGGGCTTCTGACCCATTTGGGGCGTCTGGCATTACTCAAAATGAGATGGGAAGTTCTTGAAGAACCTGCTCAATAAGAGGAAGATAACCTCCGACATTACGTAGTATGCTTCCATTTTCAAGGATTCCACCCTCGCCTCCTACCCCAACTGGAATGTCATCGCGACCCATCATGTAAAGAATGTCATATATATGATTCACAGCATGTCCAGCATCAGCCCAAGCATTCGTGCTAATTGTTATTGCCTACACCATTGTAAATCTGATACAAAGTCAAATTCTAGACTAGAACACAAATCAGCAGGACTAAACATTCTATTCTTTCACCAAAAGTTCCCACGATTGATTTGCGCGCGCGCGAGAGAGTATGATTTCATTGGTGCAAAAAGTCAAAAGACTCCATCGTCAAAATACTTTTAAATGACAAGTAAAATTACATCACATGTTTTCTTGATCCAGACGGTACTATTTTTTTTCCCCAGTCAAAAGACAATTAACTCAGTTTAAATAATTAAAAATATCAAAGGCCAGTGGCTCTGAGCCACCGATATCAATTAAATAAAATTTTAAATTTAAATTTTATATAAAAAAATTATTCTTTAAAAATTTAATTCGGTACGAATTAAATATACCGAATAGAATGTTTATAAAAAAAATAATAATTAAAGATACTTTCATATGGGAAGAGCTAAAGCATCGAGGGGTAGATATGGCAGCACCCATTGGTACTACTAGCAAGTACAACTGATGAATCACTGCCACAAAAATATTTTTTTTATAATTAAAATGACCCTGATAAAAGAAATTCATTTAATAATAAATATCACATAGAATTCGTCAAAATTAATATATATATATATATATATATATATAAGAACAGAGGAAGTCTAAGTTTGAGCTAAAAGCAGAGCAAC
The DNA here is from genome assembly GCA_033439265.1 of Dillenia suffruticosa. Lineage (NCBI taxonomy): Eukaryota > Viridiplantae > Streptophyta > Magnoliopsida > Dilleniales > Dilleniaceae > Dillenia > Dillenia suffruticosa. The sequence continues at coordinate 19,790,934 of JAVTVX010000001.1, forward strand.
TCTATCCTCTAAGAAATTCAAAAATATCAAGTTCACCTGTAAATCGAATTCGGATCTGTTGAGCTTCAGTAAGTACAAGAGAGCAAAGAAATCATCGGTGTCGACATCGGTGTCGAGAAGAATCCGACGGTGACTACCGCCGTTTACGGCGTCAATGTGTGTATATGCAACACTCAAGACCAGTACTACGAACAGAATATGTCTCCTTAACAACATCTCCTCTTTTTATCTGAAGAAATTGTAACTTAGAAAACGAGGTTAAATTCAGTTAATGCAGTTGTCGGTAGTTGAATGAATCAAACAGAGGACAAGAAAATGAAGGATTATATCTGTGAAAACGGAGACGGCTAAACTTCCAACCCTTTAGAGAGAGAGAGAATATTGGTGCCGGGAAGCTTTGCAGCAGGAGCTTTTAGAGAGAGACAAAACGAGAGAGAAAGAGAAGGTATACCAACATACAGGAGGGTTACCGAAGCCCGAGGCAGGAAGTCAGGAACTCTGAATATGATTCACTACGGGACACTCTCCGATCACGGACCTTTTATTCCACCGTCACGTTAGACTTCTCTCTCTCTCTCTCTCTCTCTCTATCCAATCAAAATGCGCATGTGTTTTGCCGTATTTGACTCCGTGCATACATACGTACACACACACACACACACACACCCACACACACACACACACACACACACACACACACACACACACACACACACACACACATATATATATATATATAATTTTAAGAATATTTAATATTTAATTTTTATAATTTTATATTAATATTATTAGATTTTCTATATAAATTCGACTCGTTATATTAATTTATAAAAATAATAGAATATTATATTTTCATATTTTATATTATTTACATTCTTAATATGATATCATAACTATATTTAAATTTTTTTTAATATGATATCAAAATCATATTTAAAATTATTTTTATCATGATATAAGAAATATATTTAATTATGTTTTTTAATATGATATTAGATTCATCTATTTTTAATATGATATCAGAATTATATTATTTTCGGTATTAACCGATCCATTCCCCAAAAAATTGCTTTTCAACCTTGCAAAAACACCCCTAGATTCTTAGATTATATGTCTAGATTGTTTTTTTTATTTAAATGATTTTTATTATAAAACATTAGAATATATTATATATAAAAATCAAATTAATTATTTATTTAATTTAGAAAATATTCAACTTTCTTTATTTTTATATTTTATATTTATAAATTTATATTTCTATATTTATCATAATATGTATTTTTTTATATAAATCAACTCGTTATAATAACTCACCGAAACAATAGAATATTAGGTTTTTATATTTTATATTATTTACATCCTAACTTAATGTCACAACCATATCCAAAATTTCTTTAATTTGGTATTAAAATCATATTCAAAATTATCTTTATCATCGTGTCAGACATATGTTCGATTATCATTTAATATGATATCCGATTCATCTATTATTTTAAATATATTATTAAGCATATAAAAATTCGATGAACTAAATTTACAGCATATTTAATGAAAATAAATTATACTTATAATTGGTAAACAATATTTTTGGACAACTCTACTAAATCTAAAAGATTGATAACCACATAAAAAGTCTAAAACAACTCTAAGTGATTTGAGATTTTTATTCTAATAAAGCTTAAGTCTTACTTTTTCACCTTATTGAGTAAAGAAATAAATTAAAATAGCACTATTTATTTAATAATTAAAATTTATTCCAGTTATTTTCTAAACTTTTAATAAATTTTATTTAATTATTTCGCTTTTTGTAATATTAATTATTTATTATAATTGTACTTTGATTTTCTGTTTCTTTCGTTTTACACGTCCGCTTGTAGACTTTTATAATATTATTTGTAGGCTTTTACTTTTGGTCATGTGATGTTGGTCGACCGATTTATGTTTAGACCGAACGTTTGAATATATTGAAATTTAAGACATTTGTGACCGTTAAATTATCATTTGACTTGATGTTCATCTCTTTTAGATCGAAAAACTAACATAATCGATAATTATTGAATGATGATGTAACTATTACATATTTCATAAATATCGATACTCATAAAAATTATAAAAAAAAAAATGAATTTACCACTGTAGGACAAACCGCAAGACCCTTTTGGACCGACCTTAATCATCTTGTTGAACCAGAAGATAACAAATGGAAAAGTAAAAGAGAGAAAAAGGAAAACAAATGCAGCATTATTGATCATAATCAAACATTTTTAAATACCAAGGATCCAATGATCTGATTGATGTCGTGAAATTAGGTTACAATTGGATTGAACTTTTTAACAAATGTTGATGGGGGCATGGAGTTTCGGATTATGTAGGGCATTGTAAGCTTTCCTTTCTTTCTTGTTCATCTTTTTCATCTTTTAGGCACTTTATGGAGATATTCATGGGACCGTATATGGTGGACCCATAAGGGTTTACTATTTAGAAACATCACTTATTCAAACAATATGAAAAATATTTTAGTTTGGAAGTAAAAAGTTTTCTCTAATGGAGTCAAACTCTCCGAATTCTAAATTTGAACCCTACAACGATAATACTAATAAACTGAATCTTAATATCAAGATTTGAAATCGGTCATTTGTGAAATCAATATTAAAGAGAAGAGGGAGAAAACATAATAAAATAATATAAAATTAAAGTCTGAATGTAAAAAGAAAAGAAAATTTTAAAATACAAAATAATAAAAATAAACTATCTATAGAAACTTAAAGAAGTTCTAAATTTGAACTCGACTAAAAAGAAATCATTTATAAGAATATTTTGGGCACCTCTCGAAATTATGATAAATATGGTAATTTGTAACTGCTTTATGATGAAAAGTTTTCTCTCATAATTGTAGCTATTCTATGATTTAGTTCGGAATAGTTCGATTAAAACGTAATTGATATTAGATAAGTTTTTTTTTTTTAAATAATTTTAATTATTTTTACAATGAGATTTTACTATCTGAATTCTTAATAAATGTTAATCGTCGAATGATATTATACTAATTATAAATACTATGAATATTAATATGTATGGAAATTACAGAAATCCCCATGCAGAACAAGTTTCCCTGCAAAATCTGCATTCGCATGAAGCAAGTTGGACCCAAACAATGAATGTAAATAGGGTTATGAACATATGACTTCTTTTTGCGGATTATTCAAAACCAATACCAAGAAAAACATAAACAAATCTCTCCACATGTTTCCCAATCCAAAAAAATCATTGACTTTGATAAATGGTCCCTCCCCCACCAAAAAATAAAATAAAATAAAATAAAAAATTGAAAAATTTTTCGATGAATTCTGAGATTTATATAAAGAAAAACACTTGCACGGCACCCCGAAGCAGACTCCGCGGACTTGACGTACACTCTATTAAAAGGGCATTTGGACATATGACCTCTTCGAGTTGGACACGTGATGTCTTTTTACGGATTACTCGAAACCAATACCAAGAAAAAATATAAATAATTCTCTCCTCATTGACTTCTACAAATGCTCCCAAAAAAAATAAAATAAAATCATTAAATAAACCACATAACTCGTTTCATCCGTTCAATCTTATCCTATTAAAATTTTTTTCGGTTAATATCATAAAAATTTTGAACAATTCAGTATTATCTAACTCTTTATGGCAGTAGAAAAGGTTAAAATAACAAAATCTAACTATTGAATCCTTTACGAATTCCATATTTGATCCGTTTGAGGGTGAAAGAGAAGAAAGAAATTCACATTACTGTTTCAATATCTCAGTATCATTCTCTATAAACTAATGATAACGGTAGGACGTTAAATTCTTTTAATTAAAATCTCAAGTTTAAATTTTAAGAATTAAAAAACTGTTATTAAAAAAAACTAATCTCTTAATTGATCATATAATATATGACCGAATTAATCAGATTAAATCCAAATATCGATTGACGGTAAGTATTCACTTACGAGAAAAAAATTCCTCTGTATCACATCTGGATTTTGTCAAAATTTCCGCACACGAGTTAAATTATTCAAATTTAAAAGATTTTGATTTTAATGTAAAATTTGTCTACTTATTTCGTTTAGTATTATAGAAAAAAAAAAAGGAATTATGGCAAGTGTAGAAATACTATGTGGGTGTGGGTGGTCCAAGATATGGGCGCATCCTTACATACCTCTCCTAATTCATTAGAATTTTCAACCTAGGCCGTTTTCGGTGTCCTTTCCCACTAAATTTCTTAGGATAGTGATAGGTTGAATTTTCCAAAGTTCTGAATCGGCTGTGTTACTATGATATGACTTTTCTCATAAATTTCGATTTTGACTTAAATTCTTTTTTATTTTATTTAAAGCATTTTTTAACTAAATTAATTTCTTTTTAATAAAAAATATAGAATTCAATAAATAAAAATCAATTTTCTATAAAATAAAATAAATTATTATATCGATAATATTATGTATTCAAAATTTTACTTAATTTTCTGAAATTAAATAATTGCATTGAGCAAAATATCCATAAAAATATTATTCGTTTGGGATTTTTTTCCATTCCATTGTCATGGGATCATAAAATTTATAAAAATATGTAAAAAGTTAAAGTTCGACTCGGTTAATATTATTTAAAATTGAATAGATTGAACAAAGTTGTGTTTTTTTCGATGATAAATCAAGATCACGAGAATTTGAAAGTTATATCAGTTCAAACTCTTCGGATTGTAAATTCCTTGACTTTAAAATTTTTGTTTTTTTTTATTATAGAAATTTAAATTTGAGTTATTCAATCTATTAAGATATGTATTTTTGATAATTTGGATTGTAGGAATTTGAATTTATACAAAAATGGGGGATTTGCATTTTATCAAATCCACTGCTTTTTATAGTATTTAAAAATGAAAAAAGAGGCAAGGAGGATGACTTCAAACCCCCTGACCTAATGAATCCATTGATCATTATTCCCCCATAATGTTGATGTTAATTATGCTATCACTAACAATTACGTGATACCACTATCGGTAAAAAGAATTAAAATATTTTAAAATTCAATAATTTTGAATCAGAAAAAATATTTTTAAACTAAATAAAATATTTTTAAAATATATTAAGATGAACCGACAAGTAGATTCGATTCATTTGATCTTTCTCTCATTTGGTATCTATAATATTATTTATATAACAAAAAATTTTTCCAATAAAAAAAAAGAATTTGTCTCAATTATAAGGTAAATAATCAATTTTTACCTTATAAATATATATATATATATATAATACTCTCTCTCATAAACATATTCATGATTTTAATGTCTATGTGCATGGAGGCAGGGACCTCCTTTGCATACGGCAGCCCATATCACCTCAGCCCCATGTTCATGATTCGCTGTTGGACAATAGCTTCTTATCCCCTTCTTTTGGTTTTGCACTTTGCCATGCAATTGCCTCTTCATCTTCTGATTATAACTATGCAATATATATATATTATATGATAATCGAAGAATTTCTCGAAAATCCTACAAAATTCATTTGTTCCTTTTTTTTCTGATAGATGGTTAGAATTTCATCAAGCTTCAGTTCTATTGACACAGTGTGTCGTGTTTTCAACTCCCGATAAATGCGGGTTAAAAAGAAAATATTTTTTCGTTTGAGTTATTTTAAAAATTTTTTATTTTTTATGTTAAATCCGTACAAAGCTCCAACATCGATGGAGTAGTGTCGTGTCAATGCCGCCAAGCTCAAATCCAAACATTTTAATTTTTTTATTTTAATTCATATATTTAGCAATACTGTGAAAGAAATAATAATATCTCATCAATCTATTCTTCAATTGTTAAATTATAGGAATGTTTTATTTTTGCTTCATTAATTTCCTATACCAAATAAAAAAATTTCTTTGGTTCGTGTTCAAAACTCATAAAAATGATAGCAATAGCAAACAAAACCATATCATTCATTTTAAAGAAATATAAACACTCAAAAATTTCTTTAATTTGATATTATTCTTTTTTTTATCTATCGTTTTTCAAATGAACGATTTCAAAATTTAAGAATAAATATTTGTTGTATTCAAATAAATATCAAATAAAAGAGAAATAATCTCATTTATATCGTGTCATCTGCTCATGTCATAACAACATGGTAAGTATGAGCCCATCATATTTGTATGTTTATACGAACAGACAATTGATTTAGTGAGAAGAATGTTGGATTTTTTAATCAAAATTCGGATTTAAATCTTAAGAACGGATAGAACTACGTTGGAAGAGGTTCCTCTATAAAGAATCCGATTGTAACTCTAGTTAATTAAATCAAAATATAACTCTAAATACCGATTAATTAAACATCAAAAAAATATTTGTATGTTTGTGTTGTGTTGCGCTTAACCTTAGAATTCGAGATAAGTATAGCCCCAACCTTAATGCGGGAGTGCAAATTAGTAGCAAAATATCTTGTTAAAAGGAGGACAAAATCTAGGGTTTAGGGAAATAATTTCCTCAAAAATGAATGTGCTTTTGAATTGGAAGGCTGGGGTCCTTCAAATATAACTCTAAATACCGATAAACCAAACACAAAAAAAAAATATTTGTACGTTTGTGTCGTGTCGTACTACTTCAGAATTCAAGGTAAGTATAGCCCCAACCTAATACGGGAGTGCAAATTAGTAGCAAAATATCTTGTTAAAAGGAGGACAAAATCTAGGGTTTAGGGAAATAATTTCCTCAAATATATAGAATGAATGTGCTTTTGAATTGGAAGGCGGGGGTCCTTCTCTTTGGGCCACTCACCAAGAAATATGAAAACATGATGTCATAGAAGTGCTTTCTCTTTACGGAGAAGTTGTCCCAATAGTTTTATTGCATGAAATCGAACCGCAAAAGCCAAATTCCAATATTCTCTTCATTCTTTGTTTTCTTGGGTACCACTTAAAGGAGAAGAGAAATTTGAAAACTCATCCTTTGCGAATCTTTCCTCCCAAGTTAAGGGTATGAATAATATCAATTGCCCTTTTATTAAAATAATGAATTTTGCTATTTTTTGGTCATAGACAAAATAGCCATTATGTCAAAACCACCTTTGGCCTATCATCTCAATCCCAATCACAATCCCAATCACAATGGATTTAAGGCAATTTTATGGGGTATATTAGATTAAGTGCCATTTGACAAATTTTTTTTTTTCGGTTTCTCTTCTCCTTATAAAGAGAAATAAAAATTAATAGGTTTTAAAATAAAATTAAAAACTATTCGAAATTTTTAACTTTTAAATTACTTATATACTCATTTTTATAAATTAGTTATTTGAAATTCAGAACAAGTTCCGATCACAAGCTATTCATGAATGGCTTAATCCATATGTAGCCCCATTTCCATTAAACTACAGTATCTTACAAATGATGAACACATATCTCACCACAAATAACAGATGTATGAAACAAGCCATGCGAGGGCAAGCAATTGAAGAAACAAGCCATGCGAGGGCAAGCAATTGAAGAAACAAGCCATGCGAGAGCAAGCAATTGAACAAAAGAGGGCAAAACAAGCAACGTACCTTTGAAACAAACAATTAAAAAAAAAAAAGGGCAAAACAAGCACTCAACTAACAAAGAAACACAATAAATGAGAGCTGATGGTGGAGGAGGAGGAGGGAGGCGTTTGCGGAGGAGAGAGAGAGAGTAGAGAGAAGCAGCCGTATATGAGCAAAAAAAAAAAAAAAATTAGGGCTGAGGGATACCAAAGGAGGATAGAGATGGATTTTTTTTTTTCAAATGAGGGCATAAACGGAATAAAAAAATTTAAACCTCCGTAAAAGCTGACGTGTTTTTAAAAGGTGAAATAAAAACTCCTTTAAAAAGCTTTTACTTTCTTTTTTTTTTCTTCATTAAAAAAACTTATTTTTTTAAGAGTTTTTTAAAAATATTATTCGGTAGGGTTTTTTTTTTATAAAAAGAAGAAAAGTCAAAAAAAAATTCTACCAAATGAGTACTAAGTTTGTGTAATCATTTTCATTTAATCCATCGACTTCCAAAACAAGGGTTAAGGCGGGGTAGAGGCGAGACACGACGGAAGTTCTTAACCGTTAAGAAATATAAAATATTGTTTGTCTTTATAAAAATTATAATCTCTGTATTCTGAAATTATAATCTTAAACATATATTGTATTTTAGCTTTACAGATAAATTTTTAATTTTACCCTTGGATAAAGCCCTTCATGAAAGATGCAAAAAAAAAAAAAAAAAAAAAAAATCAAGCATGATGATGAGTGAGTAGTTGGTAGTTAGTACCATTAGAGATGGGCCACAAAACCATTGACATTATTTTATTCCCAGCCATAGAATGAGCATTTGGCTTTTCACTGAATGGGGAATGAACCCACTATTTATTTATTTTTCCCCTTCCATCTTCAATCAATGGTGGTCTAAGAAAAGTGCCGATAAAGAAATAAGAAGAGGATGGGTAGAAGCTAGAAAGGTCATAGGCAAAAAGTGAGAAAATTTCATAAAAAATTAATGAAGTATTAGCATTAGTTGTGGTTGAGCATCGAAAGGTACTTTACTTTATGCCACCAAATTCGATTTTAAATAAGGGTCAAAGATTGCTTTCTCCTGCACTAGAGGGTGTTCGGACACATGATCCAAGAGGGACGTGCCCATCCTCACTTGGTGGGTTGCCATTCAAAGACTTGACTAGGGATGCTCATTCCGACAGGCATATAATTTTTCATATTATTCGGCTTGAGTTATTCATTTTTTGACCTTTCAAAAATTCAATCGAGAATCGAATCAAATTACATAAAATCTAAATTAATTTATCCAAATTAAATTTTGGATTAAATAGTTTGGATTTCATTTTCCGAAACCAAACATAAAAATGGTAGAAAAACCCTATTTAACTTAAAAATATTAATTTATCCAAATCAAATTATCCAAACAAATTTCACAACTTTGTTAATCGAATTTCGGATGAGTTATGAATAGAAAATTTTATTTTTCAAACCGAACACCCTAAACTTGACTACTAACATGATTTTCTAATAGTTTGAACATATGAATGATTTGACCCCGATAATGAACACCCCGACAAATAAACCATCTTCCACAAGGAGGGACACTTGTTTGACATTCCCTTTCAAGGGGTAGGAAGAAAAAAAGTTAGGAGTATACTCGAACATAGAACAAAAAATATGAAAAAAAAAAAAGCTATTGAAATGATTAATCGGATACCTTATAAATTTTTTTATTCAAAATATATCAAATATTTTAAATTCAATCTTTACCACCTGACTTTGTTAAGAAATGAAAACTTTGTGTGTAGACATATTAATAAAATATTAACATATAGTCGATTCAGTGATTAAATATTATTATATTTTAAGTAAAATTTTAAATTTAAGTCTTGATTTTAAATTGAATTTAATTGAATTCAATATTATTATTAGATATCGTTGTGGATGTGAAAGTGAGAATTTTTTATTCTTAAGTGATAATTTAATGGTTACAACTCTCTCCTTTAATCCCGTGATACGGGATTCAAATCTTATATTAAAAAATAGTGAGAATTTTTAGTAATGAGTACAAAAATAGATTTGTTATAAATTAAGCTAGTACGAATGAATTTTCATGTAGGAACCGATAGAGAAAGCTAATGAAAGGAACAAGGAGACCTTGAATGTGAAGGTAGGAAAATCATAATTCACAAGAGACGTAGATTTATTGCTTTGATGTGTTTTGAGGGAATTGTCCGTTTGTCGTTTTCATTGATTAATAATTGATAATGAAATTGAGACCCCATTTCTAGCTACCATTAAAAGCATATTTATTCAAACCTACTTTTAAATTAAAAGTAAGGATTAAAAAGAATTTTGATTTGAATGATAAGTAAATTAAATAATTTAAAATAAATCAAAAGTCAAAAATAAGATTTTTTTAGTTCTTACTATTAATTTATTATTGTATCAGTTTTTTTTTATTACACAGGATTTGAAATCCAGATCAATTGGGGGAGGGGGTATGATCACTAGGTTATCCCCTTAAAGACACTATATCTGTTTTTTAACCAAATAAAAGTTTGTATTACCCGAATAATTTTAAAATATCAAAAACAATTTTATTCTTTTTCACACATTCTTTTGGATTCACACACCATTATAAAACCCCTACCTATGTTCTATCTTTATTTTTAAAAATTAAAAAAATAATTAAATTTAATTGACATTATATTCACTTTTATTAAAAAAATTATAATACTATTTTTGATTATTTTAACAGACAATTTACTTTTTAGTATATTTAACAAAATACTTGAAATTAAAACTTACGTTATAATTATTAAAAAATATATATTTTTTAGAACATGAAAATCAAATTGGGGTTCATAAACATATCAACTAAAACAATACTATATTCAATTAATGCTAAATTAGTAACATGAATATAAAAAAAGAAAAAAGGAGATTATGGTAAACGGAATTATTATTATTATACTATTTATTATACACAGAAAGTATTTAAATATAAAAATATATAACTATCTTTAAATTATATATTAAAAATAAATAAATAAATTGTAAGTGACAAGCAGTATTGTCTTTATGCTTAGGAACCAAAATTGCGCCAAATAATTGATACGAAGCTTTCATTTCATTTCATTTCAATCCCTATGATCACCAAAAAGAAATTCTTCTGATGACAGAAAATCAGATGCCTGTACGGAATCTTCTTCTGCAATGTAGAGCGCAACAGAAAAATAATAATGGAGAAGACATGTAGAGTCGGAGCAAGACAAAGGAGTACAATGTAGGGAGCATCGTGAGACGCATCGGAAAGCCACACAAAAGTGACCACCGACACAATCTCTCTCTCTCTCTATGATTAGGAAAATATTAAATTTATACAAAATAAATAACAGAGACATCTCCCAATACCATATTTCTAATGGAGTAACGTCCGATCTGTCGATACCATCCCCCCCCCCCCCTCTCTCTCTCTCTCTCTCTCTCTCTCTCACTAGGATTTGAATCAAAAATCATCAAATTAAAAAAAAATAAACAATCTAGTGATACAAATTTTTCTCTTCCAAATTAATGATCTTACATTCAAAATTTTATATAATAATAAAAAAAAAAATTACGATTACCAATCTATCCCCACCAAACTGTACCCTAAGGATCTCTCTCTCTCTCTCACATCCCTTGTCCCTTGAGAAGACCCCAAGCATTAAAAACTAGCAAAATAGTACAAGTGAAAGCTAATGGCAGGTCTCTAGGACGGTTCAAGCGATAGAATCTTTAAACTTTTATTTTTGCTTCCTTGATTCAATCTCGTTTGGATGTATCTCCTTATTTAAAAAAAAAAAAAAAATCCTAATGGCATAGGGGGAGGGAGTGTCATTATTCAACTCTATATTATGTATAATGTTCAATGTTCATGCATTTGCTTGTATGAATGTCAATTCTCATCTTTATATCCGAATCAACAAAGTGTGGGAAATATCATCAGAGCTTAGTCAGCTATGCTTCCGCTGCCACGGCCACATGTTGGAGATTTGGTCGTTAAAAGGCAAAATCCCCTGTGGGCCACACAAACTAGTAAGATATTTAAGTTGAAGGCTTGGTCCCACCCTCCCCATACATTACTTCGTATGATGAATGTGGGACAGTTAAAGTCCACTAAGACTTGATGATCCCTGGAACTAGCACTCAATATATATGAATTCTGAAAATGCAGGCCTAGTTAGCAAAATAATTTCTGACATTCATGTTCTACAGATCCAAAAATGCAGAGGAGCCCTAAATACAGTTAATAGGACCTCAAGGTGGGATTCAATCAACCATGTTGGTTAGACTATGCCAACTAGGGTTTGTGTGGCTTTCCTAAAAGTGGGTTTCTACAAGTGTCAAATAATCAGATCAAAAACAACAGTCAACCTGGATTATCATAGGTAAAAGTTGAAGGTACAATTCAGTTTATCAGGGTTGAGCTGAACATGTTGGGGTTGTCTGGCTTAGTAATTTGATGGGTTGCAGAGGATGCCCTAGAACAGTTCTTTGATAACTTTTTCCATTTTCGGTGCAATCTTATAAAACTCAGTATCATAAAATTAAGTTCCAATCGGACCTGCAGAATGCCCTACTCATGCACATCAAGGAAAGACCGGTACTAGAAAATGAAGCCAAAACAGATTGCATGATCACCCTTTGTTCTTCAAGTCTATACTTTCATTTTGTACAACGAGCAACATGTTTGTGAACAGAATTCGGCTAGAAAACTTTATCAGCAACACAGAGAGTCATTAATACGGAGGAAAAAACTCAAAATGTTTCCTAAAGGTCAAACTCGATCACATCCTACAGTAATTGTCAAATTTGATAAAGCAGTATAACTAGATCACATGGCATAATCAACAACATATCGTGTCTTCTATAGCTCATTACTATTCTAAACTTAGCTTCAAATCTGATAACTAATCCTCAATAGTAGCTCCACCTGCAAATTTCAATCAACAAAAATTTTAAAATATGAATAAAGTTAAGAGACAACTACCTCTTCCTTTTTCTCACCTCTTGGGGTGGGGCGGCAGGTGATTCTTGCTACAGTTTTTTTAACAGGGGAAGGGATGCAAACATAATTCAAGGACCACCTAAAACATGGCATACATGGATTCAAAATAACCTGAAGTAGTCCGGAGAATACTTGACCTATACAAGTACATTGTTGTCCCGTTTGAATAATTAAGCATATTACCAATATCACTGGGGAATATCTTAATCTTCACTATTAGTCAGACCACAAGAACTAAAACTGCTCATGAACTGCCTCACCTAAATCGATTACAAAAGGCATATAATCTTTTCTGTTTATTTCTCCCTCCAAGTCAATAGAGTTGATCATATCTAACTTGATGACCACTCAAAGCTAACATAAACACGGAAGTCAAGGATATGACAATGTAAAGTGGCTTTGCTTTTCCCAGTTATATCTACACTAACGGCTGTTCCATGAAGACAAAAGGATGCTGCATTCAACATGCATCATCAGGGCAGAAGAAGCTTCCATTCTTATTTAAGGGGCGAAAGCAGAAGGCTAAATGGCCCAACTGTCTCTAAGACAGTTTAACTAACTATTACCCACTCAACACAGTGTGCTCCCCATGAAGTAGAAATTCTAGTATGCCTTTCCTGCCTTATCTACTGCCTCTTTCTAAACCAACCTAAATAGTATGGGGCTGGTATAGTCAACCTTAGGCCTTAAAGCAAATACAACAACAATTGAAAATCAAATAGAGTGGCATCTCTTTGAGGTTTAGTCCTACCAAAATGGATACTTCTCCACTATCTATGCCAAAATGATCATTTAGTTCAATTATCCATTGCACTGAAAAAGAATTAATAGCAAGTAACCCAGAAAAAAAGGCCATGGCCTGAAAAAATAGGCATCGTGTGGCTTCTACTACAGCTAAGGGCACCAAAGCAATCTCTTCTCATCAGACAATGTCAAGTAAAAATTAGAATGATCTCAAATATATTATTTCCATGGGTATTCACAATTGGCCTGTTCCCTATAAAACACAACCAGGCTTTGATACCCAAAATATGACATGCTCAGCCCAAAAACTTTCTCATTTGTGACATGGCGATCGTTAAACATGGGATTGGTTTCAAGAGTAAAATCTTAAAATTATGAAGACAAAGTAGTAAGTTCATAGCGTAGAATCAGGATTTTAACAATTATATTTGTGAAAGATCCTTATTAAAATCATATGATTCAAGAAGGTTTTAAGTTGAACCCAGCATTTTCAAACCAAATCAATCATATATTTGTGAAAGATCCTTAGAAAAATCATCTAATTATCTACTTTTCATCAATTACACACTTGCTTGGCCAGACCATGCTCCAAATATAGTCACAATCATAATAGACATAGAAATTGACAACCAAACCAAACCAAAATTTTTACATTCCATCACTACATCATTACATTGATCCCTCATCGTTAGAAACCAAATTAACTATAGGGGCGATGCCAAAAATTTATATGGAGAGTGTACAACGTGCATTTGGCGTCATAATTTCACAGGAGGTGGGAGTTTACTGTTTACGGGACCTAACAACATTCAAGTTTATCATTTTTTGATATATATATATTTTTTTCCTCAAAATTTAAGGAGGGGCAGCTGCCCCTCCTACCTTTGCCCTAGCACCCAATAACAAAGCTTTACATAACACCAAAAAATAATCTCTTAGTAACCTAAACTACGGACAATTATCAACTTAAGGTTTCATTCACAGCCTCCAACTAAAATGCAGATAATTAACATTAAAGAAATCGACAAGTAAAACGATCCTAGAAACCACATTTAATTCAGTAAACCATAAAACTTGGTCTCTTATTATTTCCATATTCATATTATTAGTACCCAGTCCATAAGATCTAAATCCACATTAACAATACCATTTTACATAAAATTCATCAAATTTACAAATACAGAAGGGAAACTTTACAAAATTAGGTTTTACAAAAACCTGACAAGTCTCCGAGAAGTGGAAACGCCAGTCCTTCGATCATCACGAACTCCAGAATCCGATTCATCACTAAACCATCCGACCGACCTCTGCGCTTCTTGCACGATTTTCGAAATTCCTGTATCCAACAAACCAAACGAAGACATTGTTTAATGACAATCACCATCTAGTGATAGAAAGAGTTGAATCTCAAACCAAATTTAGGTCAAAATTACACAAAAATGGGGGGGGGGGAAATCGTTCGTCAAGCGAAATTCACAATCGAGATAGAGAGAGAGAGAGAGAGAGAGAGGAAAGACCTTCTTTGACAGTTTGTTTGTTTTCGCGGATCTCGTGAATAGTAGCAGAGATTTTCCAGTAAAGAGGACGCCCCATGTAGAAGAGAGACAGAAGGAAGAGAACTGCCAACACCATACGGAATGTAACCCTAGATGTCCCGGACGCCATTGATTCTAGAGAGAGAGAGAGAGAGAAGCCAAACGAAGCGTTCTGTTGTCGGTTGGGATTGTGAAGAACAAACGAAGATCGTTTTCCTCTCACTAGATTTTTTCTCTAGTCAAGACCATGATTGTGTGACCTAAATTTGGTTACGTACGAGGATTTCCTTTTTATTTTTTATTTTTTATTTTTTATTTTTTTATTTTTTATAGCGTTTTTATTACAGAACTTTCACAATTTAAATTTTATTAATATAATAAATAAAAATAATTGATTACAGTTTGGGCCTATGTTTATTTTAAAAATGGAAATTAATGATAGCTTTAATTATTACCCAATTATAAATGAATTTATTATAGTTTATTAAAAAAATTCATCAGAAAAATGAATGATTTTAAAATATTTTCCTTATTAAAATTTTCATTTTTTCCTTATTCGGCGGAGTTCTCATAAATGTAGTCTTTTCTTACTTGATTTGATTAAAAAATTTAATATCTTTATCCACTAAATTAACTGTCTGTTGAAGTATGTGTCTCTCTCTCTCTAATTCCACCAACTAGACAACCGGCGTACTAACTTATTTATTGAGTTTAAAGTTAGCAAAAATCATAATATTTGATATTTTTTACAAAAATAATATCTTTTTTTCCTGCAATAAAGATTTTTTTTTTCTATGCATAGAATGAATTTTCTTTTTCTTTTTCAAAAGAATTGAAGTTTTTTTTTTTTTTTTTAATAGCAAATAAGCTTACAAAATAGGAAATTCAGAAAGAACAATTAGAACTTGAGCTCAAATCAGGAATTTACTTGCACAAGTTTAGCCTTTTGGATGCTAGTTTTGAGCGCACAGTAGTTTTCAAAATATTTCCAATTTTGCTTTTTGCCATTTTGAGAACAGGAAATAAAAGATTTCGGGCGTTGATGCTTACTGTGAAGAAGAAAGAGAGAATGGCAAGTTGTTTCCTTTTATTCTTCTGCAGAGAAAAAAGGTGAAACCTACAAACCAACCCCACGACCACATGTAGGCTTCCAAGGCATCAAAAGGCCTAAATTGCTTGATTTGCTGCAAACTGCAAGTAACTGAAGCTGCATGATAGCATAAGGCTAGATGCCATACCCAATAACATATTTACAGGAGTTCAACAGCAATGTCAAAACAATGGTAACTTTCCTAAACTCCCAAAAAAGGGGCCAACTTTATTTGCTAGCTAAATATAACATTGTCTAGTTATTTTAACTTTAACAGAAGCAATCATTCTAGGCTGTATACAAAAAAATACTGCTATATTGAAAGTATGCAGAAGCAAATGTAGGTTTGCCAACTTTACACCCGATTAGGCTGCCTCCTGCTGCGCTTCGACCTCTTCACTTTAATTGCATTTTCCTCCCCGGGAAATTCCCATCTAACAACATTGCAGTCCCAAGATGAGCTGACAATCATAGGGTAGAAAGGGTGCCAACTACAATCTCTAACATCCGATTCATGGTAATCTAGTTTTGCAACGGTTGTGCCACTCAACTGCAGAAAACGGAAAAATCGCACATGAATCATAAATTGCTTCGCTCAGAAAAGATGCACAAACGGCAGTGTTTAACTCATGTATATGCATACAGTAAGTTATCAAAGTAATGAACTTCCCAAATTCTCGACAAGTCCAGCTTCATTTCACAAGGTCTCAAATTAATGTTGTGAGAAAGCCGACGCGGATATCCTCTTTCATGTGCCCAAGTTTGTTGAAAATATTTACTTGTAAGCTATTTTATCTTGCATAATAAAATTTTCATATATATATATATATATATATTTGTAACGGAGCTATCTATTCAATCATTTTCATCTACACGAACAAATCCCCGGCCTTCCAACTTGACCCCTTCAGGTAGTTTTAGCTCTAAAGTCAATGAAGGCAAGATAAACAGAGTAAGGTGAAGTACTTACCAAGTCATAAACATGAACAGCACCATCACTTGACCCAGTATAGATGTACTTCTGACCAGTGCTGCAAAAGATTATAGACCATATTATTGATATAAAGGAGAAAACTCTCAAGGATTGCAAGAGTTGTAATTAAGCTACTACTAATGCTAATATTATGTGATGCAGAACATCATACAGAAGAAGGAAACATATACAAAGGATGGGCACTACAGTCCCAGTTAGCCCCTCCCCTGTCCTTGCGACTGAACATCTGGAACCAGCCAGGTTTGACAATGTCAGGTCGTAACAATCATATGTTGGAAGACCCACATCAATAAATCAACGTCATGGGTCAGCAAATATGTATCTCTCACAAAATTCTCGTAGGCTTTAATGATGCTGTTGTAGCACTTTCTTTAAGAAGTCACACCAGTCAGTTTGGTTGTGACCTAAGAATAGTTGCATAACTAAAATAGCTCAAGCATTGGTTCAATTGATGCAGAAAATAGGAAAATCATGATAACGAGAACCTTAAAATCAAAAGATAAATAGCAAAAGGAAAACCTATAAGGTGGGGATAAAACTATGGTTATCATCTTTATGAACATAGTTGTGTGACATAATAGAGAACGAATATAATAGATTAATACCTAAATTCAGGTGAGAAGTAACAGCGAATAAGTGTGTGCAGAACTGAATGGCCCCTATATGTAGCAAGTGACTGATCATTAGGATGTTTCCAACTTTTGGCTATGAAGTGTGGGTAGTTCATCCATCTATAATCCCAATTGAGTTCCCTAAGCACTGGGATACTGCATAGGCAGAAGGAAGTTATATCAGTATGGATACAAGTCAGGAGCAGCTCTTAATGCCCTTTAACACATGAAATAAAATACCTAGCACTGTGTGGAGACATCTTTCTTATATCCCAAAGCTTTAGTGTCTGATCTTTTCCATTTGAAATAAAATAGCGGCCATCACCTTTGCTGTCTATAAATGTGATGCCTTGTAAATGACCCATCAGTATTCCAGCTGGTCCTCTTGCTGCAAAGCAACGCCTATCCCACACCTGAACATATAAACCATGTGTCGAGAATAAGAGAACGGAAAAATGACAGCCATGTAAATAAACATGGTAAAGTCATCAGAATCTTTGGCTAGTGGAATGCTCCATTAGTAGAGATATTACTAAATTCTCACATTCCATGGGATTTTGAAGATTTCCCATCCTGAAGATGACCGTCTAGATCTGTACTCAGACCACAACCAGTTGAGGCCAAAGTATATTAAATTGACGATCAAATTAACTCAGATAAGTCCGATGTCACCAAATAGATGGAGTGAGCTACATGAATCAGGATTCTCCAGACAGATACTTTAGGGGCACACACATGCATAGATAAGAAATGGTAAAGCATGTCTTTACCTGCATTTCATTTTGAAGTTCATTGAAGGAAACAAAATAGAAGGCAAATAACTATGATATGATGGATGATTTACAAGCTGATTGCATTGAGCTAATTGCTGATATTCGAGATTATCCCATTATTCACTAATAATGCTAAGACATGTTAATATTAATATATGAAAGATGCTTCAAGGATAATATATGTAGTCACCATGCTCTTGGTGGTCATTCCATCTTATGCTTTCAAGTAAATTATAGGAAGCGTCTTTTACCACTAAAGCAAGAGCTAATCCAAGACATCGGTGAAATTTAACATGGATAGCACAGCACATACCGGCTCTTATACAAAACATTACCTAAAGTCTCAGGGAGGAAAAATTATTCAGTGTACCTTACAGAGCTTATCATCACTCCCAGAGAATAGAATATGACCAGTGTTATCAGCAAAGCAAACAGTGTTAACATCAGACTGCAAGAGAAATGCAGACCAAATTTCAGAACATTGCCGCAAAGTAGTTCAAGATTCTCATCTAACAAGACATTCTGTGAATCATTAACAAAGAACAGTCAGGCTAGAAATGGAAGTTTATATAGAAGTTTCACTTAAGAACAAGCAAAATAAGTTGTGAAGAAGCTACAATCTGTAATTCTCTCTGTGCAAACAGAACTAACAATAAGGAGATAATAAAATCCTGAGTTACTGCTCTTCTTAAAAAATAATACATTTAAAATAAGCCCCTGTGCCAAGTGCAAGATACTTGATGCACAACTTTGAGAACGGAACAGCACCGCCAAAATACTTTCTCCTCTATCAGTTATGTCTGTTGAGCACTTCACAGTTATTATGGTCCAAAATAAATAAAAGACATGGTCCAAAATAAGTAAAAGACTAAGTATGCTACCTTATGTGCGGATATTCGATGAGAAACCTTATTCCCTTCAAGATCATAAACATAAATTGAATCATCATTGCTTGAAGCAACCAGCTCCCTTCCATCAGTAGAAAACTTAACAGAGAAAATTCCAAAGTCATAATCGACATCAACAGATAAATCCAATCCATCATGAAGTTCCTGCATAACAAGGAAGTTCGTATAAGAATCAACTCGTAGTTCATGAGCTAAGAAATAGTGCCCAAGTGAATAGAGTGGAGTAATCAGATCAGATCCATCATCCAATAAGTCCTAGACAGGTATTACTAAGAAATAGTGCCCAAGTGAATAGAAGCCTAGCCTAGGGCAATCTGCTACAAGTTGTGATGCCAACTAAGGTTGTAGAAAATAGAAATGTTCCGGCTCCATCCTTGTGGGACTCCGTGAACTCATTAGCTAATAGCATTTAACAGTATCTCCTAAACGAATGGTGCAATATAAACCAGTGCCCCAGTTGACAAGTAACATCATCTATCTTGCCCAAAAGATAAGAATATGCATTTTTATTTGTAACGCAATGAATAAGAGTTCTGTGGATCACAGCTTGTTATGGTGCACGATAACAGTACCAAGACGTGGTATGTTACCTTTCCTGACATGCAGTATGTGGGGTTTAGGTTAAGTTTGACACTTAGGTTACCATTTCTAGAGGTATTTTTCTCATTAGAGTACTACACATGTTTTGACGTGTGCTTTCCTAATATGAAAACAAATAAAGAAAAAAGAATGAATATCGAATATTATAATTGCCTTTTGGATTAAAAAAATATCTTCTATTTATGTGGTTGTATTTTATCAATAGTTTCAAATTTATATTAAGTTCAGATTTGCCTGTTTTAGTGAAATGGAATGCTACAGTACTGCAATTTGGATTGCATTATTCAAATCACAGATTGCTACTACATAGAAAGACCTTTTAACTATGAACAATATATAAAGGGCCCTTTTAGGAATCTCTGGCCAAGCATGAATTAGAGATACTTGGTTATATAGTACATACTCTTCTTGCAGCATAAAAAGATGTTATCTTAAAGAAAGTATAATAAACAAACTTGTAATACTTTATGACTGATCAAATTAATGGCATTTGCAATACATACCGTAATATTTGCATGTGATTCTGTTTCTGCAGATTCAACATTAACAATACTGACAATGGGGGACATACTTGAATAGACCTGTAATTATTAAAACTAATTTAAGTCAAGTGATAAAATGAGACTATTGAGATCAACCAAAACAAAGAAAGAGAGGAGGTAGACATAATTTAAAAGAAAGAAGAGGATCTTGGCATTATTTTGCACATTTGTGAAAATCCTTGACATCTACAAACATAAATGAAAGGTACAAGAAATAATATTGTTATGCATTGGTCCAACCTAACCACATAAAAATTAGTGGTAGTTTTTTGTGAGGGAAGAAAATTAAAGGAAAAAAAAAATAGCAATGGGAGAAAAGGAAAATATTGTGTGAAGAATTTTTAAAAGATATTTGTGTGGCATGCAAGTTCGTTACTCCTACAAATATATGAGATTCTGGGGTTAGAAAGTGGCTCATCAGAGTTAACCTTAGAGTGTGACTCGTTGGAGTTAACCAAAAAGAAGGTAGCCCGATAGGGGGCTTATCAAAAGAGGATGAAGGCGGCACCAACCACAGGGTTAGAGTGACCGACGGATGTCATTTAGGTTTGAGCGAGGGGATAATTGAGTAAAGGGGCTGATTACCATATGAGCGATTGTGAGGATAACTGAGGAGATTGATTGATTGTAATAGTTCGTTGAATGAACAAATAGTATTGGATGATGATCATGGATGCAGTCATGTTGGCTAAACCATAAAAACTATTTTGTGTTTATTTTTTACATATGATTTATCTCCGCTATGCATGCATGTTACTAATAACAGGAGCAATTTTCCCAAGCAAAATACAATATAGTTTTCTTTCTTTCTTTCTTTCTTTCTTTTTTTCTTTCTTTTCAATTCAGTCGTTAATTTATTAGTAAAAAAGTATAGAAAATTTATGTAGCTCACCAGCAGGCAAGGGTTGGACAGTCTTAGATGGTAAAACAGGATATGCAAATCGAGTATGGATTCTTCTACAAAGTAACCATGTTCATGCTTTATACATGAGGCATGTTGTCCAGTTTTTTGACACTGACCTCATTCCATCTTGTTTACATTACTTCATACTGTTTAACAACATTTCTCAGACACTTTAGCATGCTTATGTCTGAAAAAGAATGCTAAAACCCATAAAATCTAATTGATTATGACAGAAAATCACTTTAGCATTCTTTTTCAGACATAGGCATGCTAAAACCCATAAAATCTAATTGATTATGACAGAAAATCACAAAAATGACCAGCAGAACAAAATTAAATCTTTCGACATGGTGATTCCTACTTGAACCCAAACAATCTACAAAATTATGGTTAACATATTGTGTGGATTGTGTATTAATTGGCACATTCCACACAAAACAGGCAACAAATAAATACTTCTGCCATCTCAATGGAAGCACTTCTCAAATACAGAAAGATACAAACATAACATTGAAATTTCCCCTCTCTTCTTTGCTCATTCCAAAATTTGACTAAGAAAATGGATCTTGGTTATTAATTATTCAATAAAATAAAATAAAAGGACAAAAACATTTTTGCACCAAGATAAGCATTAAAAAGAAATCAACCTCCTACCCTCCTCAACATTGTAGCAACTCCAATGGGTCAAATTGAAACCATTTTACCATTCAATTGTCAGACAAAAGTTCTAATCTGATGAAGAAAAACTTTTTCCTGCAAAATCACTGTTGGATACTTACAAGAAAACGTTGATCCGGTGAAAGAGATGTATCGGTAACAGTCCATTGCATGCTTTTTGCCAGAATGTTTTTGATAACTTTCCATCCACACTCGACATTGTATAGCTTAATATGACTTGACTGTCAAATAACCACAAAAAAAGGAGAAAAAACAGAAAAGATGATGACAAAAGTGAATTTATTAACTAGGTGATCAAGTAAAAACATTAAGCTATTAATTCAATACCTGAAATCCCGCGACAAGAAGAGAACCATTAGCAGAAAATTGTGATACATAGGCACAGCTACCCATCCTATCCACCTTATAAGGACCATTCTTTGGAAAATACCGGCTTACAACATGACAACCATCAGCCAATGAAAATCGCCCTTTTCCTGAACAATTGGTTTCCCGACCAGCCACCATTTTCGCAACTGAAACAGGCAATTTCGAGCATCCTGGTGCAACCTTAGTAAAGGACTTATGGGGTTCTGTCCTAAGCCTTGTTAACTGAGCAATGTCATCATCAAGAAATGGAAGAAATCTTTGGGATACTCCATTAGAAGAAGACCCATTTCTTGCAGCATTCTTGTCTTCACAGATTTCAGGAAATTTTCTAGTCTTAGCCATTGATAGCCCTAGATATCATCACATAGAAAATTTGAAGTCCGACCAACGAAACCCTACGTACGGAAAACCTTATAAGACCCGAGAACAAACATTAAAACACTTCATTAACACAATCAAACATAAACCCTTCTCCAATTTTCGATAATGAGTCAAAATGACAAATCATACTACTCTTCAATAACCCCAGATAATCATCCATAGAAAATTTCAACTTCTGACATTGGAACCCTATATACAGAATCAATCCTTATCTGACCAGGATATTGAAAAATTTCATGAACGCAGAATCAAACATTAACCCAGTTCAAATTTTCGACGATTAACTCAAATGTCAAGAAAGAACCTGAGAGAAGAAAATTTTCTTTGCCCAATGACATGAAAATGAAGAAAAAGTCAACATGAATAAGAACAGTGAATTAGCATGTGAAAATCATCGAATTAAAGCCAATACCGAACATCTAACCTTGATTATATGTACCAGCTTTGGACAGAGGGCGCTAACTCCCGAGAGAGAAGTGGTGTGAGGTAAATTTATAGCTGAGCAAGAGAGAGAGAGAGACGGGTCAGACTCGGGTTTCAAATAAGCAAGAAGGAATTTTCAACAATAAAATTCCATGGTATGGTATAATGAACGTTACATGGTAATGGGTTTTATTTTCATCAGTATTCAATAATCACCGACTCTATAAGGAATGAATAATACAATGATCCAACTTTATTAGGTTTGTTATTTAATAAATGATAGAATGATTCTGATAATAAATTTTGTAATTTATATATTTATTTTATAAAATAAAATTTATATTTGAATGCCAAAAAACTATTGTTCGAACGTTTTATATTTTTTTAATTTTTATGATTTTTATATAAATAAAAAAAAAAAAAAAAAAAAAACTCAAACAAAATTCATAGCATGGCAAAGGAGAGGAGAGAGAGAGAGAGAGAGAGAGAGAATATTTGAATGGCTAAAAAATTTCTATTATTTTCCTTTTTCGGGGAATTGCTGTACATTTTTTAATGTATTCACTATTTATGACATACAAAAACTTCTTGGTACTCACATTTTCATGTTTTTGAAATATTACTAAATTAATTAATATTTATATAAAAATATTTATAATTTTTATAATTA
Organism: Dillenia suffruticosa; assembly: GCA_033439265.1. Lineage (NCBI taxonomy): Eukaryota > Viridiplantae > Streptophyta > Magnoliopsida > Dilleniales > Dilleniaceae > Dillenia > Dillenia suffruticosa. Next base: position 19,814,720 of record JAVTVX010000001.1, read on the forward strand.
TATATTTTTCATATTTAATAAATTAGTTATTTATTTAATTATAATTATAAATTTTATATTATTAATTTTATGATTAATAATTACATATTTGATCATTTTAAATTTTTATTATAAAATATGGTTATTCTATTATTTTTATAAAATAATTAATATTTATATAAAAAATTTATATTTTTATATTTATATATTTGTCTATATTTCAATTTTTTATATTTTTATAAAATATCATTTTCTCGTATCATTTTATATCCTTTTTTTTTTTTCCTACAATTTCGCTTACCATGTACATTGTTGGAATAAAACAACAACTGCATTTGGCTGATAAAATCACTTTCACAAGCTGCCTTGACGACTGCATTGCAAGACATTGTTGAGCTGCTCAAAATTCAACCATGGCTTCACAAGTGAAAAAAAAAAAAATCACTTAAGCTCTCAACTCTTGTTGGAGCTTAATTTCGATCTTATTAATTAAAAAAAAATCAAGTTTAAGTTTGAAATCATGAATCACAATAAATTTGATTTTTTTTTATATAAAAATATAGGATTTTTCAAGTTAGTGAAATTCAAATTTTTAAAAGAAGTAATCACAATAATAATTTTATACATTACCAAATTCCTTTTACTGGTTAAGCACTCTACCTTCTTAATCAGAGATTTCGAGTTCGAATTCTAAAAATGATAAAAAAGAATTTGAGAAGCCAACCCCTAAAATGGACTTCATAGTATTTGAATCGAATTAATCTGGTAAAAACCCGGATATCGGTGATAAAAACCAAAAAAAATAATAATAAGTTTATATATTCAAAACCCAATTTACCATCAATGGCACCTGATTCAACTTTTACTCAAACAAGGGCCCTTGTATTTCTTTTCTTGAAATTTCTTGTCTTCTAATTTTTCCTACTATAATTTTTTTTTTTATTGAGAAGCTAGGGAGTATATGATTGTCTAATTGTTAAATATTTTTCTATTTCTTCATAATTATTGATATATATATGGAATTAATAGTTGTTCGATTGCTATTTAATAGTCCGTAATTATTTCATAATCTCATTCTTTTGCTTATAATTGTATTATTATTTTTTAGTTTTATAGATACACCCGAATAATAAAAAACTCTTATCTCGAGGTCAAGAGTTTGAACATACGTGTTTTTTTTGCGACCAGAGCAATTTTTCAATTGCTTAGATTTTTTACGGCCCTTGTAAATATAAATAACCATAAAATTGGTCGCTATTCAGTGTCATTTAATAGTCACCAATCATACTATTATCCAATTCCACAAATATAGAAATTATAAAAATAATCCCACTTGCTTTTGTGTGTTGTTTGTAAAATTCATCGTAAACCACTCAAGAAATTTTTCAATTTTACATCCAAAGCTTGTTATTTCAGTAACAAAGAATATATATATTTTTTTTCCTTTTTTAACTATAATTTTTTGTTCCATTTTTAGTTCATATTATAATACATATTATCGTAAAAATCTCTCCTACATTAAATCAAACATTTTACTCATATTCCTAATATTTTTTTGAGAATTTTGGAAATATATCATATCTAAATATAAATAAAAATATGATACAAAATAAATTATAACAGTCTATAGATATCCATATTGTCGATATCAATCAATGAAATAAAAGTACAATTATTATTATCATATAAGAAAAGTAATTATTTACGTGAATATACGATATGAAATAAAGTATAATGACTTAAAAAATCCATATAACTAATCCAATTTAGCGGGACAACAATACCTTGCTATTGTCATAACCTTAGAGCAGGTACTTCACATAAACATGACAATCCACCCCAAATTTCTTTGCTTTATAAGAGGGGGCAGAAGTCCCAAATCAAAGCCAAAAAAACTATAACTTTCTCACCTTGCTCATTAGTCAGAGGACCAACATGCCAAAAATTGGAACAAATTCCATGTGGCACCACAAGAAGAAATCGAAAATGATATTAGGAATTTTGCAGAGGGCATTTGCACTTGTGTCATGTTTGTTGTACTACGACTACTCCGAACACTAGTAGTCCACCCGAGAGTAGACCACCCGAAGCCGTGAGTAAGGGTTTTTTTTTTTTTTTTTGGGTGCTTGATCGTCGGTGTGCAAAGTTATAATTTGACTAATTCGATTTGAACTATAGTAAAGTTCAAATTAGAAGAGAGCTCTCTTAACGTAACTTTTTCTATTCTTATGACTTAAATCTGAGATCATGATTAAATATTCTAATGCCCTTCTTACTAGGCCAAAGCCTTACATAGAAAACTTAGAAAATGGTTCTGTTATCCACTAGCTTGCTAACCACGAGCCCGATCAAGGGCAAATTTTAGGATCTCGGGCAGAAGGATAGGCCTAGTGGCTCATTGGGTCAGCATTAGACCTTTCTGGGACTTGAACTATGAACCTAGTCCAGATGGATTGATACTCAAGATGCTCTTTTCATTTCAGGAAAAAAAGGGCCTATATTCAAGGTTTCATATAGAAGATAAAGGGCCTATATTCAAGGTTCAACATAGAAGATTGATACTCAAAATGCTCTTTTCATTTCTGGAAAAAAAAGGGCCTATATTCAAGGTTCCATATAGAAGGCCTGGGTAAAACGAAAGAAGTTCCACACACACACACACACAAAAAAAAAAGTAAAATGACAATGTTTTCATTGATGTCTCGCTGGTCCAATGGCAAAGGCACTGTATTTCCTTATCCAAGTTTTTGGATTCAGGTCTTGGGAATGGAAAAAAAAACAAACGTCGGGAAAACTCGTCCCTTAATGAGTTAGCTCGAATCGGATTAGTTGGGACCAATAAATGGTTACATGATATAGGTCGGACAAGCAAAAAATAAAAAAGGACTCTGTTTTCAAGGGAGAAGTTTCATGGTCTAAGTTCACGTGGTTTTTATATAGAATTTAGACACTTTTTCAATTTTCTTTTTAAATCTGCAGATGAATTACACATGAAAATGGAGAAACACAAATAATAAGCCAAGTCAAAAATCATTTGAAACTTGCTGGATCTATTGATTCATACAGGCTTGAATTTCTTCCAAGGTTTTTCCTTTTGTTTCCGGTACTATTTTTGCCACAAACATGACAGTGGCCGCACAAAATCCGGAGTAGAAGAAAAATGTTCCTGCAATGTTAGAGAGAAGATGGATCAGTTGTGAAGAAGCTTAATTCCTATGCAAAATCCGAAACTGGGTACGAACCTGTGGAGCTCCAGCTCATGAGAAAGTTGAAAGTGTAGGAAACAATCCAAGCACCAAGCCAGTTCACTAGCACCACCAAGCTTCCTGCCGCTCCCTTCACATTTATTGGGAAAATCTGACAATGAAAAAGAAAAAAAAAAAAAGAATGTTTCCCCTTTTAGTTTTGATAGTTAAAGTAGTGTTTGAGTATGGATTTGTATTTCTTTTTGTGATTGTTTGGCTTAGGTTTGGACTCGCTACCAATCTAAAGCAACTCTCCTCTATTCCCCAACAAGACATGATCATACTCTTGGAACCAGAACTGGAATCAACAGTACTAGTTCGTGGTTAGAAAAATCGAAATTGGATCCAAAACTTGCAGTGTGGTCCTTTTTGATTCAAAATTGAGCCTGTGGTTCTTTTTCAAGCAGTCTTTGTCTAAAAATTGGATTCTCTATCTCTTTCAATTTTTTTACTAGAATCAGAATCAAAATTCGAGTTTTTTAGGGGAACAAGAATCAGAACCTTTGCATGATTTTTTTGACATGTTCAAATCCGGTCTAGCCCCAATACCTACAAGACTTGATGCTTAGTCGAATTGAGCTAAGAGCTAAAGAAACAAATTAGTCAAGGGCATGGAGAAGGTTGGATTCTTGAAATTACCTCAGACATCATCACCCAAGGGACTGCACCCATTCCAATAGAGAAAGATGCTACATAAATCTGATCAAGATGGTACTATGTTAGAACATGGGAGGAATTGACCTAAGTATTCAAACTTGTGTTCATTGTTGTTGTATTACCAGTACTCCAGCAACCGCCATGATAGGGGTCCACTCAGGGAACAAATGGAGGTCCTGGATAACCAGGATCATACATTATTGGAAAACATACATTAAAAGAAACTAACAGAGGAAACAGCTTCATGAATTTAGTGATATACCTTGAGGGAGAAAGAGCATCCAGTTAAAAAGCAGCCAACAAATGTTCCTGTCGCGGAAACCTTCAAATTGAAAAAAATGTTGTTATTCAATTTAGGATTCCTGCTCAAGTTTTAACATCGGACAACTGGATAGCACTCACCATTAGAAGCGGTCTTCTTCCGGATTTATCCATTAGTATTGCACCAACTAGAGTAATTGGAACTTGCATACAAGCATAAGCTATTGTTCCAACCTTCCCCGATGTCATACCAGCTGATACAAAGGTTTCACTCACGTAGAAACCAATTCCGTTTATTCCCCCAAATTGTTGAAATATCATTAGCCCGACTCCAATCTAAACATCATCAACATCGTTATACTAGGTATCGAGAAAAAAGCCTCATTTCCAAAGAAGTACAGTACAAGGTTTACTTACAATGACAGGACGGATGCATTGTTTTTGGAACAAATCGAATAGTCGAGTCGCGGGGAGAGATTGAAGGACTTCAATGTTATCCTGTCAAGAAAGACAATTTAGCACGAGTAGGCTTTAGAGGCACTTTAAGGTTTGAAGTTGAGATTTTCTACTTGGATTTCTGCTGCTTCACAAGAAATATCAGTGTTTTGACCTCGAAGTTTTTGCAATGCAAACTTAAACTCTTTACCCCGTCCAACCTTTGCCTGCAGAAAAGGGATCATAGTCGCTTTCCTCATCAATGCAAATCATTGTCCTACAAAAGACATGAAGACGACATCTACTAAAATTGCTCACCAGCCATCGAGGGGACTCCGGCACAAAGAATAGACCAATCAGCAGGACAATGCAGGGAAGAATTCCTTCAAATGCCATAAATATGTATTAGTTCCCTAAGTTCCAAATTTGTGTAACAAACATATGTTTATATGTAGGCACCTGTTGCAGCTAGCGATTGCCAACTTAGTACAGTTCCTAATAAGAATGCAACGGATGAACCGGTTACAATCATAAGCTGCAGAACAAGGAAAAAGAGAGTCAGAGATTGAAGTTATGTGCTTCCTCAAATTCCACCTTAGAACATTTCTACCAATATAAACTTTCTTTACCTGATTTAGAGTTGTGAGACCACCTCGGAGATCCTTTGGTGTTATCTCAGCTATATATATGGGTACCTATTTATCCATATCATTAGAAGATGCCTTGAGCATATGTATGTGTGAATGTATGTAAGTGTGACTAAACTAGAAATTTAGCATAGTGAAGAAGGAAATAAGACATTACCACATATGAGAAGACTCCTATTCCATAACCTGTGAAGAACCTCCCTATGTCAAGTGACAGAGGTCCCTGTATAAACATTCAAGACCGATAAACATAACAAGCAAAACACTTTAGCTAAACTATACTGCAAAGTTCATCTAATGAACAATTTAACACAATTTAGAGAATATAGCAAGGTTCTGCGTACCCTCGAGATATCGACTGCAATCCATCCTGCAATGCATACGCTAGCTGACATTCTCATTGCCTATTTCCATGAAAAAAAAGGCACAGAATTTATAGTAAGTTTTGAGGAATGTTTAAATGAGTATTGAAATCCATAAGGTCACTTTGGCAAGTAAGTCTTCTGAGCCCACCAGGGAACAAACCTTCGGAGGGCTGAGCTCGGACACAGTTTTCTATGTACTTGTTTACTGCAAGCGATCTGTGTCACGTGGATGCCTAAAAAGCAAAGGATTTTTCAAACTACTTACCCCTTTTCGGCCTATGAAGTCTGCAACCCTGCCACTGGTAATGGCACCAAGCATTGCACCAATTGTCAAAATTGATCCAAACATTGAATACTGCAAATTTTGCAGTAAAATCTAAGTTAAATTGGATTGCATGTTGTTCGAGTGAAAGAAGAAGGAAAAGGGTATAAGGCATTGGCAAACCTCTGCTAAAGACAGATTAAGATCTGCCCTCATGGCAGATTGAGTTGGTGAAGAATACCCCACCTACAACCATCCAAATTTGGAAGAAATTTACTTCTTGTGATTACAGTATAATATAGTCTTAAACACAAAAGGTGACATATGCAATTATACTTACACATGATCCAAATTCAAAAGAGCCACAAACTGCAACAAAAGTACTAAGCAAAACCATTCCTATTGAACCCCTTTTGATTCTTCCATCATCTTTCTCATTGCTAACAATCTTCTCTTTTGAAACTAATGGTTCCTTCAAAATGTCAACCCCTCCATTCTCTATATCTTGCTCAATGGCCATCACTCTCTCTCTCTCTCTCTCTCTCTCTCTCTCTCTCTCTCTCTCTCTCTCTGTGCAAAGAGAAACAAAGATACGAGAAAATTTTGATACGAGGAGTTTGGTTTTGGCTATGGAATAAGTAGATATTTATATAGCAAGTTCGATAGGTTGCGTTTGCAAGATATTTTTAAGAAAGCCCTGTTTGGTAGCATTGATTGAGAAAAGGATAAACGAAAGCCTAGCTTTATATGGGATTTGAATGTCCTCACGTGGGGTGAAGCTGTCACCGACGTGTGACTTAATCAGCTTCTTGACCAGTGGCGGAGAAGACAGGAAATCAGTATATACAATTGACTTCATGCCATCCCAACATGCGTAACTTCCATACTTAGTGCCTTGTTTATTTGTGCTTTGGTGGAACTTAGTCAGACCACTTAAGTGCTGCAAAGAAAATTACTTTGTTATTTTGGATATATTTGATATGGTTGGAAAAATTCGGTCCATCTTCCATCATCCAGTAGCTGACAGGTGAATCACTGAATTGATATTAGTATTCGATTATTTAGTGGATAACTAGAAAAGATAATTATCCCAACATGTGTATCTTCTGTACTTAATACCTTCTTCTTATTTGTGCTTTGGTGGAACCTGATCAGACCACTGAACTGCTGCTAAGAAAATTACTTTGTTATTTTGGGTACATTTGATACGGCTGATAAATAGCTGACAGAGTGTTGAATTGATATCAGTATTCTATTGTTTAGTTAATAATTAAGATATAGAATGACTAAAATAGATAATTTTATATTATAATATTTAAGATATTTCTTTTTATTTTTTTACTATATATTATTCATAAATATAATATTTATATTTTGTTTGAAATAATTAATTAAAATATATACTACAAAAAAATTACTCGATTTTGCTTAGCCAGACCACCTGAGTACCATAAGAAATGAGTAAAGTTTTGTGTTGACATTTTCCAAAATAAAAATTACTCAATTTCCTCAAAAGGCTCGTTAAGATTCCTACTATTTTAGGTTTTTCCTTGATTTTTTTTTTTTTTTTTAATTAAAGATCTAGAAGAGGGCAAAAATCTTAACAATAAGGTTTCTTGTCTAAACAAGAATTTTTAATTTTAGTCATAACTATTATCTTAAAACAAAAAGTTTTAAGTGATCGGGTATTCTACCCACTTAACCAGAAATCTTGAATTCGAGTCTTGAAATAGCTAAAAAAGATTTGGGAGAACTAATCCCTAAAATGAGCCCCACAGTCCTCAAACCGGATTAGTCAGATAAAATCCGAATACTATCGGTGAAAAAAAAAATAATAATAATAACTATTATCTTAAAATAGGGACAGTGAAGTACCCAAATACTTTTTTTTTTCTGAATTAAAGGATGGTCCAAAACAAGAGAAAATTTAAAAGTTTTTATTAGATGATCGGAATATAACATGTAAGATTAGAGGCAAAGGGAGGTAAGATTATAATTTTAAGAGAACAAACAATATTAAAAATTTAACATGAGATTCCTCAACCATGGAATTTCTAATTTTATTTATACTTATTACCCTAAAATAGGTTATGCTTTGATAATTAAAGGATGGTCTTAAAACTGGACAAATTAAAAATTTATATTAGGGGATAAAATAAAATACGTAAAGAGTACGAGCGAAGAAACAAAGATCATGAGTTTTAAGTAAATAAATAATATTTAATATTATTATTTTATATTAACTTTTTAAAAAGAGACTCAAGAGAATGACAAGCACTCCCTTGAATTCATTTATTTATACTCAAATTCAAACTCAAATTCAAACTCAAATTCAAGAATTCTAAAAGACCCGCAGCTAAATAGCCAAATAGCAGTAGTTTAAATAAACCATTGCACTCAATATGAACATTAATTCACAGGCCCAATGAATTCATTAAACTTTGGTCTATGTTCATCAAACCTTTAATAAAATAACCTTGTCTGATTAGGAGATGCTCACTACAACTAGGATGTTTCCTTGCACATTTCAAAAGTCAAACAAGGTTGCGTGTGGTATGACAGCCTAATCATGTACATAATGTCACAAGAGTTATGCATAGTCCAAATCTGGATAATTTAATTGGCTCTTTGTTAGAAAATGTAGCTCTAGAAGCTAAATTATCTTGTTGGGTGACCCACCCTCCGCCCCCCATAAGCCAATTTATGCCGTAGAGGACAAATGGGTTGATCAAAACTTGATGGGCATCTCAAATGGAAACCTACTTCTTTCTGGTTGGATATGACTCATCTGAAGATAGTCTTATGCCAAGTTGGTTATCTCTGGATTTGCCCACCATCATAAATCTTCATCATTGGAAAATATCCCCCCACCCCTGGTCCCAAGTATACAAGACCCTTTACAAACAGTTAAAATTGTACCAACGGATTATTAACAACCTATTGGGGATAGAAATGTTAAATCCCTTAATTAAATCTTAAATTCAAAATTTAAAAATAAAAAAGACTACATTAAAAAAACCATCTTCTATATAGGACTCCTGTATACGCTTAAATCGAATTAATTAGAATATAATTTCAAATAATGTGATAAGTTCAAAAAAATGATTTAAAATTATGCCCATGATTGGGTGTTAACCAACTGAACGAACAAAACATAAGCATCCAAGGGGCTAAGTCAATAGTTGCTCACGAGTGGCTCAGAGCTCAGTTCTTTTAACAACTCCATCCGCAATCAATCAAACAAAAGATTAATGAGCCCCTAGCTTATCCATCCTTGGTCCCCGTTTATAAAAATCCAAGCACTAATGCAATTGGGAGTCCATTTCTTCTATCCTCTTTTGGAGTGTGCCAAAAGAACAAGAAGAAGCTGTTCCAATCATTCCATGCATACAGTAGAATAGTCAAATGTACATCAGAAAGAGAGACTAAATCCCAGCCTGTTATCAATAATAAGAAATGGGGACATAAAATACATGCCTATTTCACCAAAAAATAAAATAAAATACATGCCTACTCAGGTTTTCATCTCAATAGAAGGGAAGTGCTATCCCTTTTTCTATTACCACTGTCAAAATCTCTATCATGCAGAAACTACAATCCTACACAAACACTAGACTGGTAGAGGCACTAGCATTAACCAGCCATTCCCAAGTTCATCTTAAGTGGACGTTTACATTCAAGTACTTTCAAGTTTAATCAAGTCTAACATTATGTACATTGCCATGCACATATCACGAGAAAAGGTGTGTTTCTCGGTGGAAAATTTCAAGAACTAGCATTCGTTAAACAAACACCTTCGAATGGTTACTGCAAATTTGCTGGCCTTCAGAGGGTGGAGAAGGACTACACAAACCCCAAAGCAAAAGGCAGCAGTAACAGCAATAGCAAAGACGACGGGGTGAGATGTCATCATTGCATTTGAGAAAGCATGACTGCAAGGCTTTCTAGGCCATTCCTTAATAGCAGTCACATTCATGACAACGTCTTTGTTTAACAGGGGCACAGTTCCATATCTGTCCAGAGAAGTTGAACTTGATATGGCACTTGATTCTCCTTTCTCGTTAAGCTCCACATTCTGCAACTTTTAGAGTCAAGCTCAGCCACAAACTTAAGGAGAGTATTGAAACCCTAGTAACATACTATGTCCTACAGAAATATTCCACTCCTTAAAAAGTCTTCAGCACCTCTATTTTACAATTAAATCTTGTCATCGTGGATAAATAACACACCTACGTTTTATACAACTAGAAAAACATAAGTTGCAATTAGTATCCTTAAGACTAAAATAGAAAAAACAGAACAAAGGGATATAACCTGGATGCCAAAGTCTCATAAATAGAAAAGGAAATTAAAAAAATCAAGTAAAGGTTCAATTCACTTAATGGAGGTCCAAATTCCAAAATTAAAATGACAGAGTATCCCTATCCATTCATTTTCACATATATCATCTTCCCACAACAATGTAAAACTTGCTTAATATAGCATGTATAATCAGCACAACAACAATGAAAATGTGAGTCTAATTTTTTTTTCCCTTTTGGATTGGCTAGAGAGCTTTTACAAAGTAAAATGGTGATATATGATGCATGGAATATCTCTAGAAGCTATTGTTATAGCTAGAACATCAATGTCCCATCTATAATTTTACACTGGAGTATAATGATACTCATGCTGTTACAACTATTAATAGCTAAATGATGATACAAATATTAGCACATCAGTGATGCAGCTTTTGAACTGAAGAAAGAATCCTGGATCAAAATAAAAGCAGCATAAGCAACCACTTTCTGAGTTGCGTATGCAAAATTAGAGCTGATACCTGATTGAGCAAGGCAACAGAGGAGAGTGCAACGGCATTGGAGCAACCACTGACAAGATGATTCTCTTCACGAGCAGGAACTACTTTATGCAGCACTAAATCCTGCCCTTTCTGAAGTCTCTGATGAAGAATAACCTTAGCAGGATCGATATGTCTCTTCAGTTCCTGAATATCAGCTTCACAAGTTCTATTTTGTCCCATTCTATCCATGAAAAGCTTCATAGCATGTAACACTCTTTCCAAGACAATGGTAGAATCATTCTTAATTAAAAAATCCAACAAACGAGTTAATCTTTGGATCTGTAAAGATGTTACGGTGGGTTGAACATCTTGTGGTGGGAACTTCTTGAGTAACCATGCCATATCCAACAGCAATTCTGAAAATGCTGATATTCTTGACATGAAAAGCTCACATGAGTCAGAGGAAGAACAATTAGCAGAAGGCAGGGCTCCTGCTGAATTAACAGAGCAAACTTTCTGCTGCATTGTGTTAACCTCAAAACAAACTTCTTTGTCCCCAATAAGAACAGGGATAAAATTGGATAAGCCAGATTCATTCTCAACCTGTAAAAAGGATTACCAAAGAAGATAACTTGATAGAAATACATAATTAGAGAACAATTGTCTCAGCAAGCACAGTAGCAAACAATGTAAAAGCCCTCATAAAAGATAATCAAGAAACAAGTATAAAAATGTTAAGGAAAACATGAGGAATAGTCACTTGGTATCAGTGGCAAAGCCCAGATTTATGCTGAGAGGCAATGTAAAACCCTTTCCTCCTTCAGATTCACCCATAACAGTTTTTAAAAAAGATAATAGCATCATGGGTTATAGATCATGGGTTATAGAAACTAAAACTTACGATTGCTTCTAAGCTATAAAGTTTATGAAAAACGAGGAAAAATATATAATCAAGCCCCCTTTTTACAACCATTAAGCTTAATTTGGGGGTAAAGGGGGGACTTGTTATAAATTCTTACATATAATGCTTGATATTTTCATATATTGCATAGATTACAACGTGGATGCCATAAGTAATCATAAATAAATGCATAATTAAGAAACCAAGCAGGAAAGAAAAAAACTTAAAAAAAAAAAAAAAAGTGATACAAATTAAGGCATGTAAATCTATTCAATGGATTATATGTATGTTTCCATAGTAAAATATGGAAATAAAAATTTTAACAACGTTAAAATGGTCTTCAAACTAGATAAAGTAGAAATCGAAAAACTACAAACTGTAAACAAATCAATGGTATTAATTGGGTTTTTTTCTTTTGTTTTAACTTCTTCAAGATTTGATTTGGGCCTTAAAAGAATTCAGAGAAAAAGTTGGGGTGTCACTAAGTATTTCCCTTTCCATGCAGTAATTAATAATGTAGAAGGAAAATATTTGGAGCAGGGATGGTCGGGGGGGAAAGGCCACCCCCAGCTACCACCTAGCTCCGCCAGTCCTTGAGAAGGTCTTATCATGCTAGTACCAACCAGAAAGCACATCACTAAAGATGAATGTTCCAAAAACAAGGGGACTGAGGAAAAACATAACTTCGCTAAAGAGAGACGTGTGATCTAAAACTGGCCAGTCTTAAAGAAAAGAAGAAAATTTGATTCCAGTAGCATATATCTGGTCCTAAGGCCCAAATATAAATGAGAGAGATACTTTCTCCCTACTAAGCCTGAGTGTGAGGTGGCCTTTTGGTTGGGTATTGGGGAACATTACCTATTGATAAATCCTTAACTTTAGGGCTTTTTTAAAATTGATTCAACTGTGAAATAAAATATTATGATGTGAGTATCTAGGGAATAGTCGCGTCAAAGTGAATTCTCCCTAAATACATTCATTCAATTAAATTCTAGATCCATCCTAGAATTACACTAAAGAAAGAAAAATGAAAATAGATTTAAAACTTATTCGTCGTTAATAAAAAAAATGAATGCTTTTCTAGAATGCCAAATATCTGTTCCATCTCTGCGAAAATACTCAATTTTCATAAGATCTTGATTGTAACTTAAAAGGTCCAATAATGTGTCTATATTGGACCTTTTGAGGCGATCCTAGGAGGCAATGCCAAAAGGTTTAACCTCTAAACAGCCCAAGTGACAGTATCTGACACTAGAGATTCAACATCAAGTTCCAAAGAATCATAATTAATGGCAAGTTGGCAGTACAGTATCCTCATAATGAGCTCTTACTAGTTAGTCTTAACAAGAAACATGCAAAAAGTATGGAAACATACTTTGCCACACTATCAAATGAGGGCATGCATGCCTGCATATGTGGTAACACGCTCACTCATATACATGCACGCAAGGACACAACGTGACAATGTATCTAATGACATAAAGATTCAACTTCTAATTCTAAAGAAAATGAATGTCCATTTGACAGTAGGTTAAGCTCTTGCAATTTAGTTTCCAACTTAAAACATATTGAAGTATGGAAAACGAGTTAGGCATTTTATTGAAGCATACACGTGCTATGGTACACACAGACATGCATGTAAAAATACACCATACAAGAAAGGTATGCTTTTAAATGTTAGGGAATCAAGGCATCTAACATGAGATGAGACTGATTCAAAGCAGAAAATTGTGTCCACAATGCTCACCTCAATAAAAGCAGGGCCAAAAAGATCGGGTTCTGTATGAGGAACACATATCTTATAAAATTGTTGGTCAAATCTACCAGCACCGTTGGCATCAAACTTAACATGCTGAAAGGCAAGGCGATAATCACAAGCCAAATACTTCCCAGCAAATGAAATAAGAAACCTGTCATTGTGTCCATGTCAGTCAAGCTAACTGTTGCTCATGCCAGAATATCAAGACAAAATTGCAACACACCTCAGGGTTACACAAGAAAACAGATTCATTGAGGGGGGGGGGAACCAACAACAGCTACAACTACTACAAAAATTATAGGATTAAAGATGGTCTTTGTCCAACTTATTAAAAGGGAGATAACAAATTACATGGTGATAGGTCATCCACCACTTCTTTACAAATTAATATTGGGATAGGATACCAATAACAATAGAAGAGCTTATGTATGATAAGTAATTCAAACCATTACCAGTCTGTCAAATTAAGAATGTATAATGGCCTTGTCGCATTTCTTCATCACAATCAATCTTATCAGAGGTCTCTGAAGAGACTCTTGGTTATGGCCGCAATCAATACATCAATGATTTATGCTCAAATTACAACAATTAAGTGCATGAAACAACAAGGAGACAGGATGGCAAAAACACAATAACAAAATAAAGGGTAATCAACAAATTGGGGGGAGCAAGAAAACAAAATATGATCATACACTTAGCCAGAAATGTAGAGAAGGATCCAACTTCAGTCCAAATCATGATGTCCAAATTTAACGAATCTTCTGATGATATGGCCTCAATCTCAAATGAATGATAATAGCAACATTACTAATTCCAAAAGAATATTACATGAGTGGCGATTTAAGTGATTTTTCTTTTCAGTAAGATATGAACACCTATTTCTACTTGTCTTCCCTGACAAAAAATGATTCAACTTCCCAAGAAACTAAGGGTTGTTGAAAAACTGAAAGCTTTTAACACTAGGACTATTGGAAGAATTATAAAACCAATTCAAATCTCTATAAAACCAGCTGAAGAGTGTCTACAACAATGACATATTGAAATTAAATCTAAATTTAGAACAGGTAACAATCAAAGCATACATGGAAGGCCAGGTTGCTGAGGTATAAGAGATGCATACTGAAATTTAGGTTGAAGTAGATTACTTCCACAAACCACAAACTCCATCGGCTTGCCTGCCTCAAAACATGTAGGATGAACAAAATGAACCTTTGGGGCTTGCAGCTCCACCTTGACTTCCGAAACAGATTTTTTATCTGTCCATCAAAAGCTCAATCTTAATCGGATTCTGGAAGAGCCACTACAACAAATAGTATATGCTCTTTGTACCCAAAAGTAGGAATCAAGGAAACTATAATCAGCAACCAACCTCTAGCCACTCGGAAAATCCTCTGGTTTAAATAAACAAAGAAAGCCCCTCTTCCAGATAGCATCATTCCAGGTGCTACAAGGTTACGTATGTATAGGGCAGGATCTTCATATAACTGCATGTGTTACATCAAGGTCATCAGAAACATAAATTTTTCTAAGGCAACATTTTCAGATACTTTTATAGCAAAAGAGAACAAAAAACATGAGCAGAGTGCCTTAGTTAAGGGAAATAAAGTTATATTTTGGTTCTGGTGACTGACCCCAAAGGGCCAGGAGATATCATTACTGAGGATAAAAGTTTCAGGCATGGCCACTTAGCATAATACTTGCACTTATCAACTTGGTGAAATATAATGTTGGGAGCATAGAAATATGAAAATATAATTCTATAAGCCAGATGGAATAAGATAAGATACACCAAAGAGAACTTCTTCTAGCAATGGTACTCATTCCATACAGAGCAGTCTTATTCACCATAGTACGAGGTATGAACTCCAAATCATGGCAAAACTCCACGGGATAAATACTCAGAATTGCACAAATGAAAACATAGCGGCATGGATTACGCCCAAACTACCAAACCTAGAAGGCATTCACGGCTTTCAGATGAGGTCATCAGTCGTTCCTTAAATCCAGCACAACATTATTAAGGGATCTCAGTAAAGGGCAAAATAAGTATGAGGCAATTCATTGTAAAATACTTTTCTAGCAATAAATATGTTCAAAACCATACACCATATCTGTCTAAAACAAACTGCATAAGGACTATATCACACCATACATCTATGGCAACTCTCTAAGTGCATTCAAAAGCAGATGAGTCGTGCAATACATAACACAAGCTGAAAACAGAAATTCAAACCCTCCTAATGTATGTATCTCATTTATACAGATAGAACAATCACAAACTAAATAACTTACTATTGCCAACCAGATGGGAATCAACATAATAGAAGTAAAGGAAACGTTATCAACAGTTCAACATTACTTAAAGCACCAAGTCCAATACCTTCAGCCACATTACATTTGGCATTGCGATAAACATGGTCAAAATTGTACACCCTGGGCGAATATACCCCTCCAACTCAACAGGCATGCTGGCCAACCACTGGAATATCTGCCAATAAGAATAGCTTGAGGTCATTAAAATCCTGATTTATCAAACCAAAGAGATATTATTCTCCTTCAAATACTAAACTGGAACAGAATTCTTTAAAATACTTGGTGTCGGAGACGTCTAGGGAATTCTGCAGGATTCCAGTCATACAGCTTAAAAGTAATCCGACCTGTCGGGCACTACAATATAAAACTAAATCAGTATGTCTCCTTCAACTTAGATCTGTCAAGATCATAAACAATAAGTCAGGCAGCAATTTAAAGGCACGCGCACCACAGATGAAAAAGCACTCTTATTGTCGCAATAGGATGAAGAAAGAATATGTTTCGCATTATCTTTTGTGCCATCCATTTGGGTTTCACCCGAGGCTGTAAATGATATAACACTATCACTTTGAACATTCTGGGACTGAGGGACAGAGCAAATTGGGGAGGCAGGTCCATCTTCAGACTCTAATAGCGCCTCTCCATCACCAATCTGGCTGCCCAAACATATGTCATCTGTGCAAAGACAACTATACCAACTCAATTCATATCTGCCTCAAGAGTGCAACTACAACTATAGATTGTTTTCCACTTGAATGCATATCAATTTATAATAAGAGAAAGCTAGCCACACTTGTCATGACTTTTAAGTTGAAATTCACACTACCTGTTGTCCCAATGAGAAATTACAGGAACCAACTTCCCCAACTTTAGAAGCATTTATTAGTCAATGTTCTTTGAGTTATTTGTTCTATATAAAGCATATAAGTAAATAAATGGATGAAGACAACCTGTGTGTTATATTAAGATAGATTTGGCTTAAATTAAGATGCATACCTTTCCCTGCTTCAACATCATAGGTAGCATCAGCTTCAGCCAATAAGACTTCTGAAGCTTCCTTATCAACCATTCCTTTACCATTAGCAGGCTTTCTTCTCCGCCTATTATTGTGACGCTCTAATTTCCTCCGACAACTACGTTTACCTTCATCAAAATCTCGCAAGACATGAAACCTACAAAAGAATTCACCGTCATCCTCAAGAGTATGAACATTGATCAGATTAACATTGAGCCCAGACCCAAGCTAAAGCAATCTAGTACCACAAACTTGAGTATCAATCGCTTTCTTTTTGGTGATTAATGTCAATCACTTAGTCATAGCATTAAGTGCATAATCCAAAAAAAATACACACTGTATCTGCAATTATGAGTATGCATACATTTGCAATCAGAAGTTGAAACACAAGCAGACAAAACATAAACAAGCATGTTATACAAAATTAAGGATACAAAAACATAGACAACAGACAAGGAAACAACATATCAACAACATGGGGATATAGTGAATTCCAATGTATAGATGCCGTGAACATATTATGTAATGGCATTATCTAATATCCCCATAGAAAAGAACTAAAGAAGGTATCGTTTCACCGACATCGCTTTTTTCAAATAACTGATGTCAATAACCTTCTAGCTTCTAAGGTAAGTAATGCAACAATCACCTCGATCCTTAGGAAGGGTATATAAGAAAAACACTGAATTATAAATCCCACAAACACGGAAAGTCACTTGAGCACTTTAATAATACCCATTTCCCAAAGAAGTTCCATTTCAATCTAGTAGAAGAATGCTGCCGCTTTTTCCCAATAAGTTATCAAAATGAATTAATTGACAGATTTCCTAGACAACATAATTCAAGAACTCCCATTATGATGCGCATTCCGCGTTTTTGGTCCAAATGTGATTGAACCACAAAATGGTGGTTTGGCTCTTCCTCCACCCATAAACCCTAAAACCTTAGTGGCTTTTGATGTAAGGATCTCTTGTTACCGCCACTTCAGAGCTCTTACTATCAGAACTAACTGGGTAAATTAATAGTCACCCGCATAACACGCAATCCCATTTCCAGATGAATCTTCTCAATTTCCAATATCTTGGGAGTTACAGCGGATTCAAATATATGATAGCAATAACCCCAAGCTAAAACTTTCTATTTACATGCAAGCACATCCAATGTCAATGTCATCATACCAATACAAAAGGGCATATCTCAACACAAATTTGATCAATTTTTTACGAGGTCAAAATCAATAGCAGCAACTGACCAAAAGGAAAAGAGTTCAATTGAAGCTTACTTGCCACACTGCTGGCAATATCTCTTACTCTCTCCATCAAGTGTAACAGCACTGGCATTCGCACACCGAAGACAAACCCTATGCCGTCGGTGATACCCTTTCAGCTCACTAATATCAGCTCCACAATCCGGAACCTGACACCTTGCCGTCGTCCCAATCGCCGCCGTCGTCCTCACCGCCCTCGTCCTCTTCTTCCCAGGCAAAACCCCCTCCTCCTCCTCCATCTTCTCGTCAATTTCCGGGCAGGCACACGGAATCCTCCCGGCGAGAAAGTTGGAACAGGTCAACCTAGGGTCACGCTTTCGAATACGATCGGAGGAATTGTCGGAGGAAGAACTATGAATTTGGGGTTTTTGAGGTTGAGGTTGAGGAAGAGGATCGGAGATGAAGGAGGAATCGTCGAGAGAGAAGTCAAAGAGCTCGCCCCAGTCCCATGGAAGCGAGGAGAGCTGATCGTCCGATTGAAGGGGTGGAGTTGGTGTTGACTCCATGATGTTTGGAGGTGGTGATTGGAAATGAAAGAGGAATTTGGAGAGCTAGGGTTTCTGAAATTTGGTCAGACAGAGAGAGAGAGAGAGAGAGAGAGAGAAACCCTAATCGGAACACTAATTTTGGGGATGGAGAAGGGAGGAGAGTGACGGAAAGGAAGTGACTACAGAAAGGTTGGCGGAGAAGAGAAGAAAAGAAAGAAAGAGACTGTAGTTAGAGAGAGACAAGGTCGTTGGAAATTTGGTTTTCCGGTTCGACTGCTACCCGGTCGAAGTCGAGGATAAATTTCCCGAAATTTCAATTAGCGATGCTACGTAAAAACTAATTACCATTTGAAACTTCTTTCAAAAATATTTAACAACAAAAATAAATTGTTAAACAAAATTTGAATATATACCTTAAATTCCATCGACTCGTATCGATTAATGAATACGTATACCTCCATCTTCATCTTGATTTTGATGTTTTCATGGATCTGTTTTGCTTTTTAAAATTCTAAAATTTAATTTAATTTTAATTAAAATTTAATATTATAGATAATCATTTTTTCACTTGATATTATAATAAAAAAAATTTATCTATTTATCTTTAAATGACACAAAATTTTCATGAACGATTCCAAAAGGTAAGTTTTTTAAAAAGTTAGAAACTTTTTACTACGAGTTTTATTGATTTATATTTTTAAGAGTTTTATTTTTTGAATAAAAATATTTTGTAAGTTTCTATATTTACGATTGTTTCTATTTAAACATTTATATCTCAGAAAATGAGAGTCAACATCAAATTTATTACAAAGCATTTGAATGTCTGAATATTCTCTTCTAACTTTACATCTCTTTCTTAATCTTAGGTAGAGTTCTTATATCCGATCTATTATCATTATTTATTTCCTTTTTTAATCCCATATTTCTCTAAATTTTTAAGTGTCTTCCATCTTACTATCATACCTAACGTCATTAAAATATAAAAAATAATAATATTTTTTTTATTTATAATTTAAAATTTTGAATTAAACGATTATTTCGTAAAATATCAAGATAGTATTATAGTAGAGATTCTTCATTTAAAGTGGAAAGTTATAAAATTAAGAATTTGTTCGAGTAAAATCATAATTTTTTTTCTAAAATAAGAGTCACGAAGTAAGAATAAAAAAATTTTATTTATTTCATTACACCCATAACTCTTTTGCTCTTGCACAATTTTTTTATATACTTTTATTTTGGTTTAATTTATTAGTATTTATTTTTAAGTTAGTTTTATTTATTTTTCTATTTTTAATTTTAAAAATATTTTTAAATTTAAAATCTCGATGGATTAATGAATTTATAATTAATAGATCGTTGTTTATTTTTTGTATGAAAAATAATATTTTTTTATCTTAGAAAGAAATTATTTTTCATATAATATCAATAATTGGAAGTTTCGTCAAGGAGATGGAGTAAGTATGACGACATGTCTTAGGATTAATGATTGATCCAGAAAAGTTGGATCCAACCACGCGCATGCTCACCACGCGCCGATTACTTCCATCTGGCATATGCTTCTTCCGGGTGGATGTGGTGAATGTACTGAATCGTGGAATTAAATTAAAAATTAAAATATAAAATTTAATTAAATCGTGAAGTTAAATTAAAAAATAAAATACGAAACTTAATTAAATTTCAATATTTGAACAATAAAAGTAAGGTGAAATTAATATAAATACTATTATTTATTCAATTATCTTTACATTTCCTTTACCTTTCACATGCAAAGACACCATCGTTTGAGTTGCATCCCTAACTATTTAGAAATAATTAAAATAAAATAAATTTTGAACACTGAAAATGTGGATTTGCAAATTTTTTTTAAAAAAATGTGGAATTTATTTATATTTTTATAGGATAATAAGGTAAATAATTTAAGGTCTAAAATAATACCAATGGATATTGATCTTGTAAGATAAAGTATTAAATCTCTTAATTAAGTTTCAGATTTGAAACTTGATAATAAAAAAAATTATGTCGAAAGAACTGTTCCCTAAATAGAGCTCCCAGATATTTGAATCAGATTAATTAAATTATGATTTTAAATATTTATCTAAATTAAAAAAAAAAAAAGAGCCAAAGCAATGGAAAGAACTAAACAATTTGAAAAATTTTGCAATTAAAAAGTAAAAAAAAAAAAAAAGCCCTTACTTTATTCAACAATCTGTGTCCATTTACTCACCAAAATGGGTCAAAACTCTTAACTGCTTGTACATATTGCTCTCATGCTAGGTTGGATTGATCAATGTCTCCCCAGAAATCTAAAACCCTTCTATGATGCGATCCCAACTAAGGTGTAAACAAGAACAAGTTTTGCTATGATTGGGATCCATCAAGCCAGGCTCTAAATGGAACATGGTGCCACAAACACACCATCTTGTCTTCTTCCAGCATTCAGCTGAATGGTTTTGACAAATTAACAATAGAAATATGAGATGTGACCACTTGAAAAATTAATTATGAGTCGATGTTCATATATTTTTTTGAATATTTTTTATCGATATCTGAATTCATATTTTAAATAATTTAATATTAGTTTTATGGGATTTTATTTAGAAAATAATTCTTTTAACATATTTTTTATTCTTTAATTTTAAATTTAAAAATTAATTAAAAAATTTAATATTTTATTAAATCAATTATTCGTTAACGAGTTTGACATATTCATAACAATACCCTACGTATGAACAACAACCGGCGGGCACCATTTTAGACAAATCACATAAAACGTCTAAAGTTTAGTGAGATCTCAACCAAGTGGCTGATCTACAATAAAGGCCAAGTCTTGGCTGATGATATACCAAGGAGCTAATTCAATGAACTTGGTTGATGTAACATAAATCAAGACACGAAGAAAAGAAGAGAATCATGTTTCCTCTTTTCAAGTGCCCATTAAATTACAGATATTTAAAATTATATTTTAATTAATTCGATTTAAATATTAAATATTATCAGATCTAATTTAAATGAGATTCTTTTAATATAACTTTTTTAATTTCTAAATTTTAAATTTAAAACTTAATTAAAATATTTAATATTTTATCTATTAAACTGATTATATATTGATTTATTGAGCTAAGTTATCGTATTCACTTTTATCCTTTGAAAGCAACCTTAGAACCCAAACATGGTTCTACAGGAAAGGCAAAAGATAGGAGTAAAATGACCCTACTTCACCAATAGGCGGTGGGAAACAAAGACAAAGAATCTCATGACCCAGTTGACACAATAGCCATTCTTCTTTAGTTCTCAAATCAAAATTAGAACCTCTTGCCATTCTATTCAGAAAAGCAAGAAAGCGACGGTGATGAATTTTGGCATAGAGCGATTGTTCTATTCTTTTTCTTCGACATAATTTTTTTAGTGATTATCATGCGATTAGAGAGAGAGAGAGAGAGAGAAGCGACGGTGAAGAATTTTGGTATAAAGCGATTGTTCTATTCTTTTTCTTCGACATAATTTTTTTAGTGATTATCATGCGATTAGAGAGAGAGAGAGAGAGAGAGAGAGATAGGGAGTGGGGTCGGGCTTGAAGGAAATGTCAGGGAAGATGTTAGAATGATGGCATGGGCCCAACCATGCTTATGCCCACCACGCGACCACGAGTCCTATCCTAACCGTTGGCGGTATGCTTTTTGGTTTTGGAAGGGACTGCACTGCACCCCCTCTGCGGTGGCAGACTTTTCGGGTGAGATATTCATCGGTATTTTTTAGAGAGTAAAATAGAAAGTCAACTTTAGACATAGCACTTATCTTAAAACTCTCATCATTAGGACGAGACAATGGGATTATTCCAATTTAATCATTGACTTAGTGACCAAAAGATTGGAATGAACAAAAAATTTTGAAAACATTTCCAATTATTATGGTAAAAAATCATAATTTTAATTTTTTTATAAATGTATTATTTACGAATAACTGATATTTTAGTTTCATCCGATTAATTCAACTTGAGTACTGTAAGACCTACTAAATAATTAACTCTCTCAAATTTTATTTTTTTATTCTTATGATTCAAACTCGAGATCTATAATTAAGAGAGTATAGTGTCCTATTATTATATCCGCGGGAGTTTGATAAAAAATCATAACTTTATTCCGCAATAACTAAGTTGATACAGTAGCTAATCCTTTAACTGTTCTTTTATTTCATGATTAAATTATGCCTTAAGTTTATATGATTACATATGCATTAATTCGATTTAATATTCCATTTGAAGCTAGACGATTTATTATCGAAAAAAAATGTTAATTGGTTTTAATCAAAAATGTTTTTTTTTTTTTGGATAAAATTCTTAATTTATAATATAAAAAATATGAGACAGAAATGCTCGAGTTTGATTTTTTGGATTGTTATTTTTAAATTAATTTTTAATTATTTTTTATTTAGTTTTGGTGGAAGGCTCTCTTTGGTAAGACTGGTGAAGGAAAATTGAGAATAAAATCAATTAAAACTAAATATGACTTTCAATACAAGAAGTTATTAATATGATCACCATCGAGAAGTTTCCTTTTACTTGTGAACCCATATTTTCCTACAAGAAAATTTTTATTTAGTTTAAAATATTATCAGCAAATTAATATAAATTAAGTGATGTCTAGACAAATTGAGATTTTTCAAATAGAATTAATCTTCAAAAAATTAATAATAATCACAGAATATATTCTGCAATTGAATAAGCCGACAGAATTGGTTTCCCTGAAACATAAGCTAACTCTATATGAAATCTTCTTTGTTTTTTTTTTGTTAATATATCACTGGTATCTAAAGTTATGGTCTAATTGATCCAGTTCAAGTGTTTGTCGGACTCATTTTAGGGACACCTCTTTTAACATAATCTTTTCTATTGTCAATTTTTAAATCCGAAACTAAGGGATTTAGTATTCTTATCTGGTCGGTAGAGTGACCGGATATTGATTCATATGAAATCTCTGATTAATTGGTAAAAACAACTCGTACATTGAGACTTGATTCTTTTTTTGTTAAACTGAAACCCACTTAGGTTTCCTATTAAAATAATCAAAATTTCAGATAATTGAGAGAGAGAGAGTACCCAGTAAGAATGAGGGCGACTGAGAATGGCAGGCATGCCTTTCAACCTAGAAGGTCTAACTGGGTCCAAAGAGAGGTAATATTTGGGTCCAAGAGTTGGGCCTAGCCAAGCCAGCCCAGCCCACTAATGAGGGACACCATGAGGAACAATTTTGTTAGTAACCATGTAATGGTATATATCATTATACTTTAATCAATTTTTAGTTAAATTGTCAATATATTTAATTAAATATTTAATTGAAAATTAATCAAAACATATTAATATCAAAGTACAACAAGTGAAAAATTGGAGCCGTCCATCGCACCCTAATCCTTCATTTGGCTTCATGCTATTGGTTTTGGAATGAACACTACCAAGGACTTGAGTCCAGTGATAAGAGTTTCGCTCTTGATTTGCAATTTTAAGTTCAAATTTCTATCCCCTCCCTCTAAGATAGTGTCCTTTGTAACCAAGAACAGGAATGTCAAACTCCCATGGGTATTTTAGTTGGACGAAGTAATCCCTTAATCATAGGTATCGGATTTTGGTTATGGGAATGAAAAAATAAAATTTTGAAAAGCCAACCCCTCTACGGAAGACACCGTAGTGCTCGAATAGAATTAATTGGACAAATCCCAAATACCGATTAATAGTAAGTAATCCACTTACACAAAAAAAAGGGGAATGTTCTCTATCCCCTTTTGTTTTGTTTTTATGTCGCACATTTTTCATATGAATTCATTGGTATCTTTATTTACCATTAGAAATGAAAAAAAAAAAAAGTCAATTTTAGGCGACTCCCGACAACACGACCAGAGCGCATTGTTAGCTTTGTTGATCTAGAATGGGAGTTAAGTCTTGCGTGTGCAGAAAATGAAGCAACAAGGAGCTCACCCTACGAACCTGATATGGCGAATAGCGGGATGATGGAACGTAACTAAAAGGCTTTTCGCCTTTTCAACATGCTTATATGCTTGTAAAACAAATATTGAAGAAAACAACAGAATAACGTTTCTTCTTTTCAAGTGACCAGAGATGGGACTGGATCGGTTTCATATAGAAAAAAAACAAGAGAATAACATTTCTTCTTTTCAAGTGACTAGAGATGGGACTGGGCCGGTTCTGGCCCAGAAACCGGCCCAGCCACCCCAGTGTAGCCCGAACCAGAAACTGGCCTGGGGCAACAGTAACCCGAACCGGACCAGCCCACTACAGTAACCGAACCAGTCCGGTTCCCTTTTTTGAACCAGACCAGCACGGAATCAGTCCAGCCCGGTTCCAATGGCCAATTTTTTTTTTAATTTTTTACTTTGAAAAACTGTTGAAACAGACAGGCCCGGCCCGGTTCAGTGGGTCAGGTTCACTGGGCCGAGCCAGTTCCAAGCAAATTTTTTGAACTGGCCCGGCCCTGGAAGCCTCGGAACCGCAGCCGAACCAGCCCATGGTTCCTGTGCCCGTCCAGGAACTGGACCGGAATTGGCCCGAATTGGACCGGTCCACTGTCTGCAAGTGACCATTGAACAAAATCATCTGTACCAAAAAAAAATTGAACAAAATCATGGTCGCCAGTTTTATCCTTTTAAAGCAACCTTAGAACTAAACTCAGGGTTCTACCAGCAAGGCAAAAGATGAAGGCACTTCAATGATGCTACCTCATCAATAGTCAGTGGGAAACAAATACAAAGAATCTCTTCACAGTTGATACAATAGCCAGTCTCTTCGCAAACAAGAAATTATTCTGAGGCTAAAGCAGTGAAAGCAACTTCAAATCTATCTTAATTCAAGTGGGGCTCAATGACCTAAAAAAATATCCTTCTAGTGCTATCAGCCTTATAAAGAAGGAATATGCCCCAACCATTGTCATGACTTGGTGGATGGTCCAATATTCAAAGGAAAAAGGGCAAATACCTTCTAATGAAGATAATCAACTCATAGAGGGTGGAGATGCTGTGTTTGATTTGGTTCCAGATACGTAGGGCCAAGAAGGGAAGGATTGCATTGACACAAATATAATCAAGTGTTAACAGTAATAATCCGAAACAACAAGATATATCAAGAAATGAGAGGTTCATGTAGTATTAATAATGACAACTCTGAATGCAGTATTCATAGATAACAAATGTTGAAAAGAGAACAGGGAATATGTCTTCTTGCCTAGAGTACTTGAGATGAAGATGATGCAAAGATAGAAACAAAAAGCCTCAAACATATTCATTAGAAGTGAAAGCAACAAATTTTTTTCTGGCAAGAAGAAATTATTATCAGTTGTCACTAGAAGTTCCCTTTGCCTTCAAGTCAAATGGGCATGCTTTCTCAAATGCTTGCTGTTCTTTGCGACACATTTCAAACTCATCTGTATGATAATACATGCAACCTGCATAAGCATCCATCTCTTTCGTGCATCTTTGGTGAAGGGATTTTAGCCTGCCAAAAAAAGCACACTCGTTATGAATTATAGTAGTTCAACATCTATGCATATCTTTTAACATGAAGCAGTGCACCTTTATATTTTAGAAGGTTCGTGCTGCCACAACAATATCAAAGCAGTATAACTAAACGATTCAAAATTGTCAGCCAGCATGCAGACACTTGCTGATGGCAAAACACGAATGGACTAGCCAGAACATGCAGAGGCAGGAAAGTGTCCACAATGAAAAACATACTCTTATAAAGATATAACCTTCTGTTTTGCAAAAGGGAGAAAATGAAAAAAGAGGGAAAGGAGGATACTCTAATATGAGCCATAAGCAAATAATAATCCCTGTTGGGATTTCAAAACACAATCCAACAGGAAAATGAAGTCATGAGATTTAGTTGAGAGCATACTGCTACCAAGTATAAAATCTAAATTATATAAGTCACATCACTCAAGGCTACAAATGCACTGAGTCACACCAAGTTCAAGCTTTATTTGTTTCCTAAATAAGCCGAACCAAGCAAAGACATTTCTGTGAATAAAAAAAAAAAAATGACTCACCTGGTGCACAAAGTGCTCCCCGGCTTAGTGCAGGGGTAGGGGGAGGGTGGGCATATCATACGCAGCCTCAAGCTTTTCAAGCTTGAGTATAACTAGTAAATGGCCCAGCATCCAAGTTTCATTCCCTAGTTCTCACTAAACAAGCCTCAAAGTTGTTTTCATGCTTGACTTGTTTAAGTAGCTAAGGAACCAAGGCCTGAACAAGATTTGCAGGAAAACTAAATGCAACCACAGTGTAGTGAGCTGCATTGCATGTACCAGAAGTAATATATCAACTTATAGACAGAACATCACAAAGTGAAAGATGATCTTGTACAAATCACCTCAGTTTATCTTTCAAACTACCCAAAAGGGAAACTGAAACAATGATTTAATGTCATAGTAGTACTAGTTTTGCCTTTTTCTTCCTCACAGATATGATTGAAAAGTTTACTGAAGCCTGTTTCCAAAATACCCCTCTCCAAGTGGTACATTAGCATATGGGCTAAACCTATCCATGAATTAGGTGAAATATCTTCACATTGTTGACTGATAAATGTACGCCAAAGGTGCCTAGCTCTGCTGATTATAACCAGTAATGTTATCCTTCCTTGGACTGTAAATGCTTTAACTCTGACACTGACATTGAAAAATAGCCTCGAAATTTGTTCGCAGGATGTTCTTTGAAATGGAAAAGAGAACTCTCAGATCTAAAATCACAATTTTTAGGCACTATCGTATATTTGAATTCACTGAAGGCAAAAAGAATTATGGAAGAAACTAAGATGAAGCCAAAGGTCAGAAAAAAAATGCAGAAGTGAATGCACACCTAGATAAAAGACTTCATAAAACACTTTACTTTCTCAAAACTCAAATTAAGCCATGTCGCTTCTATCCCATGTGGTCAACGTAAATATTTACATTATCTTTGTACCATATCCCACATAGTTTTGCAATCGAAAGTTCCAATTCAGTAACATTAGCAAGTTAACTAGTATGAAAAGAGTGCCACATGTTATAAGCCTTTAAATCCCTTGTCGTGTGATACCAAGTGCTAGGATAGTTCGGGCAAGGGATCTTTCCTCACTCATTAGCACAATATCTCCTAATGGATGATAGTTAGGGCAAGTTTAGGCGCAAATTTTTCAAGGAGGGGTTGTGAAAACCAGGATGCCACTAAAAAGGCTTACTTCATTATTCTAAACAATTTATTGCACTTATATTAGCACATAAGAGAAAAATAGTAACCATAATCCTCATTATTAATAAAATATATGCAAACCACTGCAATTAGAGATCATTTAGGTTAATATTCTCCTTAGCTAACATTTCTAGCTGGAAAGGAAACACTAATTCATCCATAACAGGAGCTCCCAATCTCCGATAAGGAGTAATAGAAAAGACAATGATGCATTTTCATTTCAAAGCCTGATTGGAAATGAATGACTATTTTAATTTTAACTTTTATTTTTTGGAAGCCCCAAAACAAATGTGTACTTCAATTCTTCCTCCATAGAAGTATGGTAAGCAATTCTTCCTCCATAAACATGTTATTTGGATGTTTCAAACAAAAAAAAGTAATTCAATTGAATTCCGCATTTTAGTTTTTTGCTTTCAAACTAAAGATTTCATTTAAAACTAACTCAACCAAAAAATTCAATTCAATTCAGTTAACAGAATTCTTATTTCTTTTGCTTCCAAGCATAGGATCTGTGAAAGCCCCAAAAATGGCTTTAATGCTTAGGATGAATGCCCGATCATGAGTAAACAATGATAACCTAGACATATTTGACAGTAATATCATGGAACTAATATCAAGAAATGAGTGAACAAGTGACCTATACAAATATATGATCAATCAAGCTGTTTAAATGTGTAAACTCATAAGCCTCGTAAGTTATAAATGGCACACAAACTCCAGCAACCAGAGATACTATAGGTTTTGGTCAACTCTAACTCACATTCTAAGTTGAACCTAAAAACAACCTCTAAGCGAAACAAGAACATCTAAATTAAAATCCACCCAATTTGCCTGCTTCAATTGAAACCCCAAAATTGGCATCAATGTTTCAAATTATTGTCCAGAGAAATGTGAGAAATTCACACCAAAAATTCATAAATATTTCAGGGTTTGAAAAGAATGCCATATTGTACTTAAATTAGAAAAGCTTCATTGCACACCGCCACAGCCATAAAACAGACAATTCTAAAACAACCTCCACCTTTCAAGCCCAAGAGGTTTGAGGGGGAATACATGAACCCGCTCTTGCCACTTCAATTCGTTCCACAGAAGCCCGAAATTTGCATTTATGCACGTAAGCAGTGTCATTACACACAAATGATAGAAACCAATGTCACATTACACTTAAATTAACACAACTTCATTCAAGAAAACCATCTTGTTCACAGGCGAAGCCAGAAATTAGAATCAATGCAGTCAAGCAACAACTGAGAAACATAGGCAAAACCCATTTCTAATTGAATCAGGCAAGTGACTGCGATTAAATAGAGCTAATGAGCATTTGAGAAGGAATACTTACAGGGTAAGAACACAGCGAGTGACTTCACGGCCTTTATCAAGACACTTCTCGGGATTCTGATCCTTCTGCTTGCACTTGAGAAATGCAATATTCTCAGCTCTGCATTTGATGTCTATGTGCTTCGACGACGCCATTAACACTGCCGATGTTGGGATCGGATCTCCCGCTGCATCCACCGTGCTAGCCATCTCTCTCTCACTTCAAATTCTAAATCACCAAACAACTATCCAATGAGAGAGAGAGAGAGATATGAGAATTATCAAATTAAAGAGCTTTTCTAGGGCTCTTTCTTGGGAGAGCGAAGAAGAGGAGGAAACGAAAGTTACAAGCCTGCGCTGGATAAACCGATAAGGGCGTTCATGTCTTTCCGCCCTTTTTCGATTGTACATTAGTTTCCTAAATCAAAAATAAATAAATAAAACGTAGTTTTAGCTTGAGCGATATTAATTCCTCTCCCCTTATAATAAATTCGGATTCGAATCTTACTATAAATCAAAAAATAAATAAATAAATAAAAATAAATATTTAATTAATTATTTATTAATCAAGCATTAAATTTTGACATCTTGATCAGGTCTATTTAAATAAATAGAGATTCTAAATAAAATCTCGAAAGTTATGATCTGACACAAAAAGGTATTATAAAATATTTTCATCATTTAAAATTAAATTAATAAATTCTAATTCATTTTTTGTTTTGCTATTTATAAAAAAAGATATAATTAAATAAATTTAAACCCTAATTGTTAGAATCCAAAAATAATTTGAATTTTTGTTGGACTAGTAATTTATAAGAAAATTTTTCTTCCTAGTCTGTATTTGAATAAAATGATAGAGCACGGATTCATTTTAAATTTTTATTAGAGCAATTGAAATGGGTCAATCCTAAATTAAGGGTTAAAATAATTTAATTACTCCTTATTTTAGATTTAATATTATATTATTTTTAATTATAGAGTTTAATTAATATATCAGCGTCACAGCATATTGAATGTCCTATATGTATACAATGTTTTCACAAATTGATGCTTAACATGCGTAGTGCAAGATAATAGCTCTAATTTAGATTACATAGAAATGAAAACGAGAAAACAAAAAATGGATAGGAAACGATGTCCGTAAAAATATATAATTATTAATTATAAGATAAATATTATAAAAATTAAATTATAATTAAATAAATAAATAATTTATTTATTTGAAAAATATAAATATAAAAAATAAAAAATTTATATATTAATTAATTTAACTTATTGAGATGATTTGAAAAATTAAACATTAGCATAATTATATATACAAAATCTCATAGAAAAAGTCAATTTCAAATTGAATTTTATAATTATTTAAAATAAATTAATGAGAATTTTAAATATATTTTTTTTATATTATATCACTCGATATTTGAAATCATATTTTTATTAATTCGGTTCGAGATTTGGAGTGGTCAATTTATGACGCTATCCTTCTAACATAGTTTGTTTCATATACAAGTCACGAGTTAAATTCAGAATCTTGATTAAAAGATCTATTTTTATATTTTATTAAGATAATTGACCATTGATTAGTATAATATCGATAGTTAATTTTCTCGCGGGTCGGATTCGGAATTTTGGTGAAATATTGGTAGCTAATAGTTAAATATAAAAAGAAAAAATTGTACCAATATGAAAAATCTCGAAACAATCTCCTTGGGGCGGTGCCTTTTAGCTTAAATTACCAATGTTAACCCCTGCCAAGCCCATTTACACATTTATCCTCAATAACAAAATTAAATTACCCTAGAAACCAAAAGACTGCGTCTGCAACTGCTCAGTCAAATTAGGGTTTTCCATTTGCAGAATCATCAACTCTCTCAACTTGCGAAATCAACAGGTCAGGTTCGAAATTCAGAATCGTCTTCAGATTTTCACTCTAAAATTGCTGTTTTTGACGCAATAATACGTGCTTTATTGAATGTTGATCTAATGACAGAGGGAAAATGGGAGACAAGAAGAAGAAGGCAGCTTCAATCTTCATAAGGCTGGTTTCGGCGGCTGGAACAGGGTTTTTCTACGTGAAGAAGAAGAACCCTAGAAAATTGACTGAGAAGCTCGAGTTTCGAAAGTACGACCCCAGAGTCAATCGTCACGTTCTTTTCACTGAGGCCAAAATGAAGTGATTTTTGAGTAAACCCTTCACTATAACTTGAAGCATGTGAGACTTTTTTTTTTTCCCCAGAGGCCAAATGAAGTTATTTGGGAACATGTGAACGATTTTGAATGCTGTGAACTCGTGCTTTTTATAAAAACTTGATTTTTGTCTAGAGTTTTTGACGAATTTTCGGGGACTTTCATGTAATAGTGTTGTTGTGCCTTTTTTTTCAGAGATGTGTGGTGTGCTCTCTGCTCATTCTCACTCTGTCGTGCTTCCTGCTTCATAGATGTGTGTTTATGGATTTTGTGAGAATTGAATTTATTTATTAATTTCTGCAATTTGAATGGGCAATTATTAAATTTAGTGACAGGGAAAATTATGAAAAATGTGTTTCTTTTTTTTTTGGGGGGGGGGGGGGGGGAGGGGTGGGGGATTAAGATTCTCGGATCACAACGTGCTAAGTTGGGGTTTAGGGGAAGCTACTGTGCCCTTTTGAACTGGCAGGTATTCTGGTTTGGGTAGGAGAGTTGCAGGATAAGTGTCCTGGTGGATGTGGGGCGAAGGGATTTGCATTGTGATTTAGCAACTTGTGCTGTGGTTTTGGGGCAAAGTTCTTTAGGACCCTTTTAGCAGGTAATTCATTTTTTTTTTTGTTACTGAGATCGATCAAGTTTGTTGAATTTAGTTATTGTGCATGTTCTTGCAATCTCTCTTGAAATCAATGTCTATAATGACTCTGGTTAGACACCTCATTTTGATTTTACAGGCATTCAACTGTGGATAAAATACTTATTAACATACATATCAACATTACATGACAAGCCACCAAATTCAGGTTGCTGTAGAATTCTAATTTCTAGCAACTGAATACTGTGAAATGCAGGGGCACCAAAAACAATGCCATCCTCATCATTTTATTGTTCAGATGTTAATGATGAGTATCAAATTAGAGCAAAGTCCACAACCACGTGCTGTTGATCATCATAGAGCTTAGGTTTAATCTTACGGCATGCAAAAAAAAAAATGTGTTTAGGTATTGCATTGAAACTAGTCACCTTCATTTTTAACTCCAAGGGTGAAGGCCCATTTGTAGATCACAATCATGGGGTCTTGCACATCTCCTTTACATCTTTGAAACCTCGAGTCATATAAGTTTTCATCTCACAGTTCACTTTCTCCTCATCCATTATTTTTCTTTGGAGTTTCCAGGGGCCACAATAAAGTTGTTTAGGAAGATGTTGTAACTATTTTGAATCGGCAATTGCTCAATTGGCATTTTTAATTTGATCAGTGGTTTTCACATTTTTAAAGTTTGTCCCTCCTGGTTGTCAAGGGGAGTATCTAAAGATGTTCTTGTTTTTGTTTCTAAAATGATTTTGCTACATTTTTTTTTCAAAGTATTTGCTGAGATTTCTGCACAATATATTGTGGAAAGTTCTGTAGGAATTGGTTTGACTGGGCAAAATAGCCGGAGCTGGACCGGTGAGCAGAATGAGATACTAGAAATTGGATTCTTGGCTTGATTTTATTTATTCGAGGTATTGAATGTTTTGTTTTGACATAGAAAACAGTTTCAGAAAAGAGAGGTTGAGATGGTTTAATGGAGATCCCAATTCGGTTTCCCCCATTTCCCACTCATTTTGCTTACACTTTTGTTCACTTCCTGATGCACTATTTTGGACTTGATGGAGGTTCTGTTGGGATGTTTTAAAAGTTTTTAGCTGCAAATGAGCAAGACATGTTTTGGTTAAGGAACTCTTTTCGCTCACATTACTAATGCCGATTTTGATGGCTAGTTTTAGAACACTAGTGCATATATGCTTCATCCCTGAAAATGCACAAATCCCACAAATGAGTGCATATATTTGGTAGTCCTGTGTGGGATTACTCTTGGCATCCTATGTCTCCTTTACTGCAAGACCAATTTGGAGAAATTGATATTCTTTGTCCTTTGGATTCAGGGGAAAGGAAGGTGAGTCCAAACATGCCCTGCTCCTGGTGGTAAAGTTTTTTAATGTGGGGCAGGAGACTTATGAGGGGGAATAAATGCGCAGTTAGCATAAAATGCATTGATATAAATTTTTTGTACATCAATCGTACTTTCATTGTCACGGGATATAAATGCACTGTTAGCATAAAATACATATACAAATAAAAATTTTGTTGTGAATTTTCTTTGATGCATTTATTGTCGCAGATTTGGCTGTCTTCAAAGTTGATTTTCAAGACATCAACGTTACAACCGATTTCTAAAAATTCGATTTTATTTTAATTTTTATCACTGTTATTGACGTTTTAGATAGGATTTAAAATCGATTTTCAGAAAATCGACTTCACTATATATGAAAACTTAATAAAAATTATTATATTTTAATAAATTAGGTCCAAATCATAATATTTTAGGAAATAACCCATTATTCTTACTTGCTTGGATTTTTTTTTTCTTCTAATAACAGCCTTGTGCCTTTCGATATTTAGCACACGGGAAGCTATTTGAGATCCTTTTGACCCTAAAAATCAATTACAGAAGGGAACATAAAGTAGATGTTGCATTCCTGAATATTAGGCACTCTTTAGGTGCTTCCAATTTAAACTCTAAAACCTTGGTTCTGTTGTGAGGATTTTCATTTGTCTAAGAATTTCTATGGGACTTTCCTTTTTTTTTTTTTTTTTTTCTTTCTTTCACCCTGGTTTTAATTCAAACTTAATCTTGGTGGGTCTTTTCTTCTTCTCTTGGCTTGGTAAAAAGAAAGATGGGGACAAGCGTTTCTGCCCCCCTTGAGTTGCGGTGACTTACCATCCGAATATTAATCCTTTTGGGTCTTGCCCAGGTGTTATTGATCTTCTTCATTCTTAAAGATCAGAGGTACTCTATTGCCGCTTTTGCTCGATCGTGTGTATGCAAGTTTTAGCTATTTTGAAGCGGACATAAGTGTATATTCAAATACCAGAGGATATTAATGTTAAATATAAAATATTAAATTTTTTTAATCAAAATTTAAAATTCAAATCTCAAAAATAAAAATATAGGTATCCAAAGGGCTATACTTAAATAGTTGAATAATTTAAATTAATCTAGTAATTCAATAATTCAGATATCGATTCCTTAGTTATATTTTAAAAAATATATATATATATACTTCGAGTAAGAGAGGACCACCTGGTTCCTGCAAGCGCTCTCTAGTCCACTATTGCTTATCACTGACTGGGCATGGCACGGGCCTACGACACTACGTGTACAAAACTGCACTTGCCAAGTGCATGGTTCCTCTCTCTCTCTCTCTCTCTCTCTCTGGGAATTGGAACTAATTAAAGGTTGTAAAAGCGATGGTGGCTGATATGGAATTGGATTTGCCGGGTAATAATGCCCTACACTGTTTTCACTCCATTATCTTTATCAACAGGGAAAGAACTTTGACTGTGAGAGAATCAAAGAACCAAAATTTAGCACCAAATTCTTAGTTGAATAAACAATGGGGGGGTTTTTTTTTTTAATATATTTTCTTTTCTTTTCTTTTCTTTTTGTCAG
Source organism: Dillenia suffruticosa (assembly GCA_033439265.1). Taxonomy (NCBI): domain Eukaryota; kingdom Viridiplantae; phylum Streptophyta; class Magnoliopsida; order Dilleniales; family Dilleniaceae; genus Dillenia; species Dillenia suffruticosa. The sequence goes on from JAVTVX010000001.1 coordinate 19,849,326, forward strand.
TCATGATACTTTAATCTCCCCAATTATGGGATTTAAAAAAACTTTCCAAATATAAGGGAATTTGTTACTATATGGCACTATAACTTAGAAAATATTTCTTTCTTCTATAGGAAACAAGTATTCACAAAAATTTTCAATGTTAATATTTTTCTATTTCTCAAACATTTTTGGAAATATTTCTTATTTTTGAAACTTTTTAACATTTAAATTAATTAATATTAATATAAAAGTTTTTATACTTTTTATATTTCTATATTTTTTATATAATTTAATGAATTATTTTTAAGTTTTTTTTATAATTAATAATTATATATTTTTATTATAAAATATGATTGTTTTATTATTTCTATAAAATTATTAATATTTACATAAAATTTTTTATATTTTTTATATTTATGTATTTTGTATTTTGTATTTTGTATTTTTTTATTTTTACAAAATATTATTTTTAGTATTATTCCGTATTAGTTTTTCTTTTTTCTATTCCTATTTCTATTTTGCATCATCTATAGAAGGGATTTCAACAATTTTAGAATTTATTTAAAATCTGTCATTTTTATTTTTATTTTTTAACACCTCACGAGACTTTGACTTTCATGGAATCTACTAAAAAGGAGTTCTAAAAAGCCACAAAAAAGTTGTAGATTTTAACAAAATCTTAAATGTCCAACTCTAATTAATTTTTAAAGAGAAATACAATTTATATATAAACAATTCAAAATTAAATTTCATTATCACTAATCACTTAAAATATATATATATATATATATTACCTACTAAAATATATTTTTGTTTTTATCTTTTAGTCACGAATTTAGTTTGAGAAGTAACTCTTTATGCAGAATAATTCACAAACTTCAACTATTAAATATAAATTATGTTCCCAACCTAATAGTTTAGTATTTATAATCCCTTTCCCAATTCTGGGATCCGAAATTCAAATCACATGTAATAAAAAAAGGATAAAACATAAATTATATATTTATTCATTTAGAAAGAATTTGAGTTTTTTCATTGACATCGATCAAATAAGTTAACAAAAGATAGCATGGGACTTGGTCTAGGGTACCCGCGGTTTTAAAGTATAATCTTGAATTTAATTTTGTGTGGGATGATAATATGTGTGGAGATAATTTTGTTTTTGTGAATTCTATTTGATTTGAATTAAATTTAGTTTGAATTAACATAATTATCGAGTGATTTGTATTAAAAAAAATCAGCATGGTAATCTAAAATATAATTATAGAAAATCTCAAAAAAAAAGAAAAAGGAATTTGATTCCAATCCGAGGTTCATGAACATGATTAATTATGCATCCAATGAGAGTAACACAGCACATGTTCAAACCAATGTTTTATTGGGGCGACCTTGACATTGCATTATCCCGCGCATCATCTCTCTTTCTATCCAAAGTGTGATTTCTGCTGACGTGGTCCAATGAAAGCAGACATGCCAGGTTAATCCATGAGCTCTTCTGCAACCAGACTATAAATATTCAAAATCCAAAAGTTAGACAAAGTTACGGGGATGACCTCTTTCCCTCCCTCCCTCTCTCTCTCTCTCTCTCTCTCTCTCTCTCTCTCTCTCTCTCTCTCTCTCTCTCTCCACCACACGTCTTAGATTGCTTTCCTCTAATTTTATTTTACTCCATTAGCACTGCTCACTAGTACCACAGCACTAGCACGCACTTAAATATTGGAGTTATATCTATATATATACCCAGTTTGCAATATTCTTTTCTCTACCTATTTTGCTTTCTGGGTTCTCTTCTTCTTCGTCATAAAGTTCTAATCTTTTCTGGGTTTTTTAAAATTTTCTCTGTTATGGCTCTGTCTGCATTCCCATTTCCCGCTCACTTTCTCAAAGCAGGACTTTCAGAGTCATACAGAAATTGTTCTGCAAATTCTAAACAATCTTTTGGGGCAGATCTGCATAACCCATCTCCACAAAGGTTCAATCAGGTTCGAAAAATGCATAAAATTTGCTTATTTTCATGTTCCAAGGATACTTGTTTGGGATTACATTGGTCAATGAATTGTCTGTGTGTGTGTATGTGTTTTTTTTGTACTTTTTTTTATTTTTGAAGAATACCCATTTAGGTTTTATCTGAATCTGGTTTAGAATATTGGGTTATCTTAATCTATTTGATTTGAGTGTTATTTTTCATTTGTGATGATGGGATTTTATAGTCATCCTCCTAGAAGATCCCACGAGGTCTCATTTTGTTGCATTCTATTTGTTTGTTAACTTTTAACCTTAGTTTTGTAGTTTAGAATGGTTGATTCTGAATATCTATTTGATTTGTTATATGTTATTTTCAATTTTTAATAATGAGGTTTTATAGTTATCCACAAAGAAAAACTTGCAAGGACTAATTTTGTAGCATTCTGTCTGCTCTTTCTAAATTTGAAACTTTTATTATGAAATAAGTTGGTTTTCTGAAATATACTAATTTTGAGATGAAAATAACTGAAAGGAAATGGATGTTTTGTTCTGATATGTTTCAGCCCAAGAAGAGGTCCAGTTGCGTCAGAGCATCACTATCGGAGAGAGGAGAGTACCACTCACAAAGACCACCAACTCCTCTATTGGACACCATTAATTATCCAATTCATATGAAAAATCTATCTATTAAGGTACATCATATGAAATTAAAATTTTATCCAGTTTTTCCGACGTAGAAGTTCTTGGTTCTTCAGACTAGACTAACTGTGAATTTTTAGGAGCTGAAACAACTTGCAGATGAACTCCGATCTGATGTCATCTTTAATGTGTCAAAAACCGGAGGCCACCTTGGTTCAAGCCTTGGTGTTGTTGAGCTTACAGTGGCACTTCACTATGTTTTCAATGCCCCTCAAGATAAAATACTATGGGATGTTGGCCATCAGGTGTTAACCTTGCCCTTTTGATTGTTTTTTATGACTATCATGTTCCAAAACAAAAAGTAACATGTATGATGATGAAATGTTTGTTTGAATTTTCAGTCTTACCCTCACAAAATCCTGACCGGAAGAAGGGATAAGATGGGTACGTTGAGACAGACAAATGGATTATCTGGTTTTACTAAACGGTCTGAGAGCGAGTATGATTGCTTTGGAACTGGTCATAGCTCTACCAGTATCTCAGCCGGCTTGGGTAAGACCATTTCCTAATTGCTTTAAACAAATTGAGACAAATTATACTTCAACTCTATGTATGCCGTACCATGAAAGTTAAATCTTTAGTTTTTTTGTTTGTTGCTGTTGAAATGGCTGATATGTATCGGGACAATAGGTATGGCTGTTGGAAGGGATCTCAAAGGAAGAAAGAACAATGTCATTGCTGTGATAGGCGATGGTGCCATGACAGCAGGACAAGCATATGAAGCCATGAATAATGCTGGTTATTTAGATTCAGACATGATTGTTATTCTTAATGACAATAAACAAGTGTCTTTGCCCACCGCAAATCTTGATGGGCCAATACCGCCCGTAGGAGCTTTAAGCAGTGCTCTTAGTAAGTTGCAGTCAAATAGGCCTCTTAGAGAACTCAGAGAGGTTGCCAAGGTCAGTCACAAGTGAAACTAAAGAAAATCTTCTTATCTTAAAAGTTGTTTGGTGAGCCAATATTTCGTTGCTGATGTTATTGCAGGGTGTTACAAAAAGTATTGGAGGACCTATGCACGAAATTGCTGCAAAAGTAGATGAATATGCTCGTGGGATGATCAGTGGTTCTGGATCAACATTGTTTGAAGAACTTGGACTGTATTATATAGGTCCTGTTGATGGTCATAATATTGATGATCTTGTTGCCATTCTCAAAGAGGTCAAGAGTACTAAAACAACCGGTCCTGTCTTGATTCATGTTGTCACTGAAAAGGGCCGGGGATATCCCTTTGCTGAGAAAGCAGCAGACAAATATCATGGTAAAATCGACCAAAGTTGATCTCTTTATTTCTTTCCTGAGCTACGGCAAAGTAATTAACTATTTTGGCTTTTATTGCAGGAGTTGCTAAATTTGATCCAGCAACCGGGAAGCAATTCAAGTCCAAGAGTCCCACTCAGGCTTTTACTACATACTTCGCAGAGGCTTTGATTGCAGAAGCTGAGGCTGATAAGGACATTGTTGCTATCCATGCTGCAATGGGTGGTGGAACAGGGTTGAATCTCTTTCTACGCCGCTTCCCAAATCGATGTTTTGATGTTGGCATAGCAGAACAGCATGCAGTTACCTTTGCAGCTGGTCTAGCTTGCGAAGGCCTTAAACCCTTTTGTGCAATATACTCTTCCTTCATTCAAAGAGCTTATGATCAAGTGAGTGAAAAGTTCATATATTGCCGGTATAATTACCATTTTTGTCATCCCTTGCTATTTAAAGAAGTAATAATATCCCTTTCTTTTTGGAGAAAGACTTTTCCCACAAATAGAAGTTTTAGCTTTGATGCGTAACATTGTCCTTTCCGCTTATATTAGGTAGTGCATGATGTCGATTTACAAAAGCTTCCGGTGAGATTCGCGATGGATAGAGCCGGTTTGGTTGGTGCAGATGGTCCAACACACTGTGGGGCTTTTGATGTCACTTTTATGGCTTGCCTACCTAATATGGTGGTGATGGCTCCTTCCAATGAAGTGGAGCTTTTTCACATGGTTGCCACTGCTGCTGCCATAAATGACCGCCCTTCGTGTTTCCGTTACCCTAGAGGAAATGGTTTTGGTGTGCAGCTTCCTCCTGGTAACAAAGGCATTCCCCTTGAGGTAAATGCCATTGGCCTTACTATTCCACAGAGAGAAAAAAGAACCGTAAAACACATGCACCAACAATTAACTCTTGATTATTTTATAACAGATAGGTAAAGGAAGACTATTGATCGAGGGAGAGAGAGTCGCGCTCTTGGGCTATGGAACAGCAGTTCAGAGCTGTTTGGCTGCAGCTTCACTACTTCAGCTCCATGGATTAAGTGTAACAGTTGCAGATGCGCGTTTTTGCAAGCCATTAGACCATGCCCTTATTCGCAGCCTAGCAAAATCTCATAAAGTCTTAATCACAGTTGAAGAAGGATCAATTGGTGGATTTGGCTCGCATGTTGCTCAATTCCTTGCCCTTGATGGACTTCTTGATGGCACTGTTAAGGTAAAATCATAAGTTAGCACTATAAGTTTGTAGATTTTTGAATTTAGTATTAAAATTTGTGCTGAAAATTTTGAGCTTGCCCTGCAGTGGAGACCTCTTGTCCTGCCAGACAGGTACATAGACCATGGCTCACCAGCTGATCAGATTTATGAAGCTGGTCTAACACCATCTCATATTGCTGCAACAGTTTTCAATATACTTGGACAAACCAGAGAAGCTTTGGAGATCATCACTTCAACAAACTTGTAGTGTCTTATTTTGGGCGACTTTGATCATTTCCCCTCAATGTACAAATGAAAGAACTTTTTGCTTTGTTTGTATCTAAAGAAGTGTGTTAGTTTTATATAAGAAAATCAAAATTTGAGAATTCCTCCATCATCACCTGCGAAGCTAGAGGTCAAGGGGCATCCCCCATTTTTTTTCAATAATATATATGGAATGCCTCTAAAAAATCTTAAAAATTATACTTAAATTATTAAAAATGTCATTAAAATCTTTCTGATGTTGTTTATTTTTTAAAATTTTCCAACTGCTACATATTATACTTTTAATGCTTTAACATGAATTTTTGGCTTTGCTTTTGCATAATATCATTTAGTTGATCTAATATGACTCAAAAAGAATGAATAGAGAGAGAGAGAGAGAAAGAGAGAGAGAGAGAGAGAGAGTTGATCTACCAATCTCGTGATAATATTTGGACCCCTTTTAGAAATTTATAAATATTCATATTTATGTGATTTGTGATAATTAAATCATCATTCAATTTAATAGTTATCGATCATTTTTTTTATTTGATAAGAAATATCGACGATTCAATAATTATAAATTTTAAAAATATCAATACTTATCGAATGGCCGACCAACCTAACAAAACTTGACCAACCTAACAACACTTGGTGCATTTATGGAGAAGAAAATGGAAGAGAGCACTTTGACTTCGATTCAAACATGTATCCAATAAAATGATGATGCAAATTCCGACTGCAATAGCATGGCATAAAAACTTGCCATTTGCCCCTACACAAGAATGAAACAAATGGTAGGTGCTGGGTGCTCTTTCTTGCCAATAAGCAATAAACACAAGACCCTCACAATAGTTGAAGCATATATAAAAGAAAGACTCAATTTATTATCGGTGTAACAATGTCGCGTTAAATTTTTTTAATTAATTAAGATATTGAATTTGAATTTTAAAAATAAAAATATAAAAATTGAAAAAATCAATCCTATTATAAGCCTTATAATACTCCATCAGATTAATTGGATTAATCAGAATAATATGAATATCTGTTAATAGAAACAAAAAATATATAAATATAAAAGAAAGAATGTCAAAAGTTGTTTACCAAAAAAGAAAGAAGTGTCAAAAGTTCCTCTGATTGAGAATTAGTGGCAAACAATGCTGTATTATATATACCCCTTGAGATGTGATCCGACACCGACACATCCATTTCCATGGCCTAGCCTACGGCACTTCTCAGTGGGGCGGTGCTGAACGATATGACAGTGAACGTTGCGTGTCCTCTCCATCATGAGAAATTGGGAATAATCAACTTCATTGGTGCCTCCCAATATAAATATAATCACAGTTTTATTTACTAATTATTCTTTCTTTCTTTTACTTGGAACCTGAGAAGGATCAAAACATGATATATTGTTGTTCCGGTGATAAAACAGATTAAATTTCTTAATCAGATCTTAGTATTCAATTTTTTAAAATAAAAGAATAAATATCAAAAAAATTTATTCCTTAATGAATTCAATATTAATTTAAGATTGATTAATCGAGATCAATAAATTAATTATTGTATACAGGGAAAAAAAAAAAGACCCAAAACTTTTATGACCCATTTGAGTCAAAATTGTCGGTGCACGATTTGAAAAAGGTATGAGAAAAATATATTTTTTAATATGTTATTCTAAGAAAAATTTTATAAGATTAAAATTGATAATATTATCCTAATATCTCTTCAAAAAGTTAGATTGAAAAAGCCTGTTTTAAAAAATTATAATTTTTATAAAATCTAATACTAACTAAATATGGAATACTTATATAAAAGGGGATAGATTATAGAGAGAGAATTTGAAACAATTTTGGCAATTATCTATTTTTTTTGTTACACAGATATTTAAATCTGAAATTATCAGATTGAGAAAAAGAGGTTGTGATCATTAGACTATTTATTAAGGAATTTTGACAATTATCTGTAACACTATACATTGTGTTACATTATGAAACACGCATTTGGGTTTTCATCACTAAACATAGTAAAAACTACGTTTTCAACCCACTCATTAAAAATCAAAGAATCCATGATTTGCTTCGGATTCTCCACTCCTCCTAAAGCATTGGATTCATCAACTGCTGCAGGTGTTGACTCTTCTTTTGAATTTGAGTCCTCAACCCCACCTATCATCTCAACTCTTTTTCCTGTTTTCTTCCTTAGTTTTTTCAAAACCTTCTGTGGGTTGATCTTTCCTTGTATCATAACCCTGTGATTTCTCATGTCTGTTACAAATTTCTCCACCCCTATTTTAAAATTTTAAAAGAAACCCATTAAAAAAAAATATATATATATATATATAGAGAGAGAGAGAGAGAGAGAGAGAGAGAGAGAGAGAACCTTTGATCTTATGGACGGCTTTAGCAACACTTCTTTCACAAGCATTACAATGCATTGAAACTTTATATTCAACAATAATTACCTGTCCATACAAAATTTTCTAAATATTTATTATTAAAAAGAGAATTTTTAGGAAAAAAATATAAATATAAATATAAAATAAACATAATTTCAATAAAATCTTACTTTCTCTTCCTTCTTTTTCTTGTCATTTCCCACTTTTTCTTCTTTCTGTCTCTGCTCATTGCCCATTCAAAATCTCAGGAGAACAGGAAACCCTTGAAAAATATAAATTTAATTAATGAAAAACGAAAAACCATGCGTGTGAAAATTTAAGGGCAATTTTGTCATTTGAAAACAATTGCCAGTGGTAGCAGTTACTTAGAAAACCACCTTAAGAAAACCAACCAGTTGCCCTGCTCTCGAAATGCCTGAATTGCCCTTCAACTGTAAGAACGGTACAATTAAATTTAAATTTTATGGGTGGTTTTGGTAATGAAAAGAAGATGGGCATTTTTGTTTAAAGAAATTTTAAAAAAATAATAATTCGGATATTCCTCTCATTTTCTTTCCAATTGTATTAAGGTTATGTAAACAATTATGCCCTAGTGGACCCGAGAAGGGATGAGTAACAAACGGTTAAAATGGTTAATTATCAAAATGATTAATGATTAATGTGGTTACTGTTATGATTGTAGTTATAAAGATGCTACTGTTAATTCGTCTGTCATTATTCTTTTTCTTTTAAAGGTTGAATTCGAGTCCCCTATATATATATATATATTTTGGTACCAGATTATCTGGGTTCAGAGTCGTGCTATGAATAATCTAATTCAAGAATTTGTAAGACCTATTTAGGGGACGGCTCTCTCAGTATAATTTTTTCTATTTTTAAGTTTCGAATAGTAGATTTAATTAAGACACCTAATAGCTCATCTCACTGTATCAACTGTTCATTGTTTCTCCTATATATATATATATATATATATATCTCATGCTTGGTCCTAGACTCAAATAACTATATGATGTTAGGTTTGATCTCTCTCTCATGCTTAGGCCTGCTAGGGGGACAGGATGCTTGCGGATCTGAGGTTCATTCACCCCCAAATCCGTGGAGGCCATGGGTATCACGAAAGCTCTGAGCTGGATGAAGAAGGGATGGACAAGAGTTATAATCGAGTTTGATAGCCATGGAGAACGGGGTTGTTGTTCTCCCTTTAGCTTAATCGTCAGATAACCTTTAATCTTGTTAGAAGTTTTGGGAATGGAGAGAATGGGGTACATTCCCTCCTTTCATTGTTGAATCCCCTCGTAAATGATTCTCTTTCGAAAAATAAAAAGTCAGGATGGGCCTTAACCCTCTCAATGGTCTTGTTAGATGGATTTGTTTGCCTGTGCTATGGTCGGGCCAGACTTGCACGCGTACTATTTTTTTTTTTTTTTGGTTTGAATGATACTTAACCTGAAGTTGAAGTTTTTCTATTATGAATATTGGCCCCATAATGTTTGGGGCCTTAAATCTAAAATATTGGCTGACCTTGATCAGCTGTCCCAGATATTCTTGGTTCTTTTTTTTTTTTTTTGGTACGTAGGAGGATGGTCGGACTGACCTATAAAACAACGATAATCTCAGAAGAAGGGGAGTCTAACTCATATACTCTAGGGCTCTCATCTGTCCCTAATCTAGTATGTATATCTGTATAGGTATTACCTCTATGAACAAAAACCACTTGCTTCACTGACATATTAAGAATAAATTCCTGACAATAAATTTCTAGCTACCATTCTTGGGTTTATATTTGCTGGAGTGTTTATGTTTTTTGTTCTGCCTTTGTGGTTTAGTGTTTTCACTTCCAACGAAAGAAAACAAAAATGTATTCCATTTATATAGTTTTCAGCTAAATTATGGGAAGGCTAAGTAGTGTGCCGATTAATTGACCTCACAAGCACACCTTATCCTCCCAAGAAAGTTGGTTTAGGACACTCCTTGTGCTGGGCTTCTTTTCCGCTTCTCAGGACACCCTAGGGTCATGTCCTCCTTCTGTGGTTGGCGTGGAGTTGGGTTCTACCCTCTCTATCTCTCTCTCTTCTTTTTTTTTTCCTTCCTTCGTTCGCGCCTGAGGCCATCTTTTAAACCAAAAAAAGAAAAGCTAAAAGACATGGTTATGTCGAGGAAAACAGGAACAATAAATTCTGTGAAAATATGGAACATACAGAAGTGGTATGAACTTGTGCCCCTTTGCACCTCAAGTATTTCTGTGCTAGAAAATAAATTTTGGTTCTCATCTTTTAAATAATAATCAAAACAAACTTTATTAATATTGAAATACAAGAAACTAAACAATCCTTTAGCCAACACATTGTTGAATTATTATTACTTAAAGTATACTTCAAATCAATGTTTATACACAAGCAATATAACAAAACAAATCAACCCCCAAGTCACATAAATCCAACTTTCTGACATGTCACTGATTTTAGTTCACAAGGTGGCATTGCTTCCTAATTTCTCCAGCATTTCCCACAAGGACCCCAATAGCGGACATCTTTTGCATGGATCTACCAAATGCTGATGAAAAAGCAAAAGAATTTTGCAATTGATTCACGATTCTTGCTGCCATGGTATCGGTGAGCAAGGCTGCATCGGATTGGAATAGACCCTTATGCTGATTAACTATATAGTGAAGTAGATTGTGTCAAACTTGGTAGAGCTACCAGGGTCCATCTCCACTGTTGTTGAAGAGTTAGTTGGAAGTGGGCACTCAGCTCTCAATGTCTGAGCATACGTTGCATCTAATGAAGGATCCGCATCTCCATTGCCAGTGAAGTTGAATTGCCTCCTCGAGAATGTCCCACACTGAGCAACCCCTATGGTATGTGCACCTAATCAAAAGCACAACAATATATTTTCATGATTGAGTTAGTAGATAATTATCTAAGAGTATAAAAAGATATTGTATAATGCTTTAAAACACATTGAAAGAGAAAAACTACCAGAGAGTGCAACGAGATCACTCACGTTGAGTCCTTTTGAGGCAAAGAGGTTCTTAAGAGTGGTAAAGTCTGAATTAGGTCCTGGTATGTTTCAATTGACTTCAAAAATAAGGGAGTCAACACCGTCTCTCCTCCCCGTCGGAACATTATAGAAGGCATTTGGGTTCTGCAAGAAGATATTAAAATATTTGAACATCTGAAAAATATGAAGAGACCCTATAACAATGATGCCATGAAAAGGGTATTAAGTCTGCAACTGGTGAAGCTTATATGGTCACTAAACTCACTAATGTTGCCATAGCATCGCGAGCTGACAACGCTAGAATATCAGCGCAGGAGACATTTCCAGGACAAACTTTCTCAACTGCTGTCTTGATTTCATCAATAACATCAAACCCTCCTAGTGAGAGATTAGGTATTCCATCTTTCTCTGCTTGGTTCGATCCGACTGTATCCAAAAGTGTGGATGCATCACATCCCTACATTTCATATTTTTAAGCACCAACCGTTAGAATGCTAATGATAGCCAAACAATACATACAATAAGCAATGTTATTTACACATATTTTCAATCTTAGGCTGAACAACTAAGGTAGCACGAGCGTTAGAAAGCTATTCATCGATCTTGGTTTTTTTCCAACAAGAATTATGAGCGCAACTAAACATAAGCTCGTACGTACCCTTACAAAACAATCTTGAGAGAGCAGCCTCACAAGTTTAGCAGCAACAGCAGGGTTGCTCCGAACCTTGCTTCGAACGATTTGCTTTACAATCCCTTCAGCTTGTCCGCAACTATTGGAATAGAAGTTCATCCTCAAGCCACTGCTGCCACCACCAGCATTGCTAATTCCAACACTTCCAAAAACACATAACCCCACCAAAATAATGAGAAAGCTCCTATTAGCAGCCATTTTTGTTCAAATTTCAAAAGACCCAAGTGAACAAAGCACTACTAGTAATGCAATGAGGAGGCCAGGCAAGGCACACAGGGTAAGGCAAAGAGATAGTTTCTATTTATAGGCAAAGGACATGAAAGCAATGGAGGGCTATGAGTTTGGTGAGCGTGGCATTAAAAAATTGGCCTTGACTTGAACATGTCTTTTAACTTGTGTCTTTTTGTCAAAATATTCCTCAAGTTTTATGTATCGACGTGTCTAATCTCCATGAAGATGAACAAGTTAGACTAGAAATAAAGGTGACCAGTTTATCATTAATCCCCATAATTTATGGGTTTGATAAATTATTTGCAATGCTCCCTTATATTCATGTAAGTTTGACTAGTGATTCACTTGGTTGATAGAAGCCGTGGATCCATAGAAGGGAGAAATCGTGGCCATCATCTAAACCCTTATTTGATTATTTAAAGCATTTAAGGGGTCAAAAGTCAAGCTCTTATCTATTAAATTAGTTCTCTTAAACAAAATTAGAGTGGAATGCATGGTGATTGAAATCCGTACCAAGAAATCAAAGAACGTCTTAGGAAGTAAGGAGGCTTCCAGGCCAAGGCAGAGAGTGTCGGCGGACACAGATGTTTCTAAAATTTTAGGTAAAATTTCAAAAGTTGTAACTCAAAATATTTTTTACCGTGAAAATTTTGTAACTTTCACGTCTTAACACCTAATTCTCTAACAAACTTGTATCAAACTCAAATAGAGAAATTATGCTTATAAATCAAACCAACACACATATTAATATCGTGATGATACTTTATAAATTTTGGATTCAAATTTTTTATACGAAAAAACAGTCATTGAAAGAGTTCTGCTGAATTCAATCTAATTTAAACTGAATTTAATTAGATTTAATATATTTACTAGATACCCTGATTTATGAAAAGAAAATGATGCTTTGTGGTTAAACATGTAAGAGGTGATTTTTGGGGGGTAGGTATGGTCATAGCCAAGCAAAAGAAAAGTGTAAAAAATTGAAAAAATATCGACAGGTCGCATGAAGGGATTTTAAAATCAGATACAACTTGCCATTGGCTGGCACGCATTATTAGAGATTGGGGACTGGCCAATCAGGAGAGAGTTGGATTGTTTAGATTCTTGATTTATTTTTGACTTTTTTAGTTGTAAAACAAAAGCATTCTATTCTTGAATGATATAAATCATATTATGTTTACTTTTGACTTTCTACATTGAAGTCTTGCATTGAAAAACAGTCTCTCTCTCTCTCTCTCTCTCTCTCTCCCCACCACCCCAACACTCTGCACTACTTGTCTTCTGATGTTTGAAGAGAAAAACCGTGGCCGTGTTTCGGAGCAAATAATAACATTCAAATCCTGGTCTCCAGGATACGCGATTACTCTTGGAACAGAAGTTCAAGTTTGGCATCATATCCACGGTGACTCGTTCTAACACAGAGACAGAGACAGACAAAAACAGAGAGAGAGAGAGAGAGAGAGAGCGCGCTGTGCCCATCCATAGACCCGACCAGGTTCGGTCGAACTATTAGTCCAAAAATTGAAGGTTTTCGGTTTCGGTTCAAAAATTAAAATTTATAATTTATAATTCGATTCTGATTCTTATTTTTAAAAGTCGGAACTAAAATCAGAATTAAAATCAATAGGAGAAAAATTGGTTTTTGACCGTTGCATAGTGCTCAATGCAATGGTCATTGTCATCTCTCAAGCTCGGATGGTAAGGAGAATATAAATTCAAATGGAAAATGAAATACATGGCCTTTGATTCCTTTAAATCCAAAAAAGATACGAAGACAACTTAATTTATATAAATTATATGACTTGATTTGTGTAAATCAACTTTGAACTCATTTTCTTTTTTTCTTTTTTATTATAAAAATAAGGAATTAAATATGTAATATATTATAATTATAAAACAATATATTTTTCTTTTCATTTAATGATATAAAATTTATCTCATGATTTTAATTTCTTAAAATTAAAAGAGTTAAATTTCAGTTTTAAAAGATTCGAATCGAAATCGAACTAATGAGAAACTGAACTGGAACCATCTATAAGTAGTTCGATTATGATTCCAATATAATATGAATTAGAACTGAAATCGATGGTTGTGAAACCATAGATAAACCAGTATCAAAATCGACAATTTTGAAAACGTGGTCAGGCCTACCCATACATGGTTCACCTTTTAAAAACGAAAAAAAGAGGTGAAGGCTGTATTTAAGTAAATTTAATAGCGTCGCATGCAATCTGGAAAGATCGAACATTAAAAATATGATTGAATAATATAAGGTTGTATACAAGGTTATTGTTGCCCAATTATACATTTTTCTCTCACGATTACTTATTGGAGTAGGAGGTTATTTTGAATTCAATTGAGATAAACTCCCAGGGGAAAAGCACACAAAATCAAAGTTGCCGAACATCCAATTTGACATCATGTCAGATTATATGGGACCCATGTTATTTGTTTTTATGATTTTTGGACATGATCTCTTGTGTGTAGGTGTGGTAATGAATTTTTGGCCACTGACGTAGTTTCTGCATAGATTTTCATGTCCTAAAATTAACAAATTTTCCATAAATTGTGTTTAATAAGGTGAGAAATATCCCACAAGAATTTGGTTTGTAATATCAAATTTGAAAGCAACATCTGCTTGAAATTTGAATTTTGAAGGGTTTATTATTGTCTTGAGCAATCCAGTATTTTTTTAGGATTAAAAAAAATATCTAAATTGTATTTGAAAATAGAATTTTCGATCACTTTTCTATTCATGAAAGATAATTTGATTAAATTTTAGATTCAAAATTTAGAAATTGAAAAGATTGGTTGTAAAAGTTATTTTTTTAAATAAACACTTACAGATACTCTAATTGGATCAATACTTTTAGTGGAAAAAAAAGGTGAGAAATATATCTCTCCCTTTCTCTCTCTCTCTCTCTCAACATAATCATAAGGATATCCCCATCCCTTTCATCTAAATTAAGTACCACAAAATCACTGTTCAAAATTAATAACTTCAATGCAATGCACTTATTTAGAACAAGATGAAGCATCTCTGCCTATATCTCATAAACCCAAACTGGGATTATTCAAATTCAAGCTCACTAAAGAAGAAAAAAGAAAAGGAATGTAACGCAAAACACCCAACAAAAAACAAAGCAACAAAAACACCATTCTATGAATTGACCACATAACACTTCTCCCTAATCTGCCCGTCAGAACCGGTGAGCACTTGAATGGCTCCCATTCTCACCATAGACTGAGCAAACTCAGTGAAAAACTTTGTGGTGTCTTCCAATTCAGTGGCGAGGTTACTAGCATCAGCATCGGTCAAGAGTGCGGCATCGGATTGAAAAAGGCCTTGGTTTTGTTTCAAGTTATAGTAATAATGTGTGTCGAAGGTAAGTGAGCTTCCTGGGTCCATCTCAACTGTTGTTGTGTTGTCTGAAAGGTTTGGGCATTTTGTTTTTAGGAAAGCTGCATAGGTTGGGTTTAGTGAGGGATCTTCATCATTTTTTCCTGTGAAGTTGTACAGTCTGTTGCTGAAGAACGCACAATGTCCAACTCCAATGGTGTGTCCCCCTAAACATCACATCATCATCATATGTTCTTGTTTTGGACATGAAATGACATATAAAAAAAGAAGATTGTATTCTTTTTAATAGTTTTACGATAGTGCGATAGAAAAGTCTACACCGCAAACAGAGTTATTATAAATATTCTAATTAGATTAATTAAAATTGATTGGATTTTAATAAAAAATTATTAATATAACAATAATATATTTTGTTTGTACAAAAATCTGACTTTGATTTGTAAAATTCTATCTTTTATTTTAATTAAAAATATTATATTTAAAATAAAATAATTTAATTTAATTGAAAATTTCCAAACAAAGCCATAATTAGATTGAATTGAGATATTGACTTATGGGGGGTCCAAACTTGACTTTGGTTTTGGGCATTATAAAGGTAGCCAAATCCAAACATAGTTGGTGAAAGTAGGTGAGGGATATTTTAAAATAATATATGATTACTTGCAAATTAGGGATTCTGAAATTTCTAGAAATCAAGACATCCCTCGTGCACATTTTTACATGGGACCAAATCCAATTTCAACCCAACAACATCTATAACAAACTAAATATTAATACTAAATTTTAAAATTGTGCATTCAAGAGATCAATATAAGAAAGAAAACCCTGTCATGTTTATCTATTAACATAAAAATTTATAGATATATATTCTAATTAATCATTGTTATTTGGTCGGGAGATTATCTTGAATAACGACCGTTAGATAAATAATTACATAAGTTTTTGGAGAAAGGCTCGAGAGAATGAAACCGAGTTTCTTGTACTCACTGGTGATGAGAATTTAAAATCTTATATTATCCTTTTTCTTAATTGTAATAGGGCAATACCCCTTGAAAATATTACGTGGGAAGAGGGAAAATAAGGATGTTTTATTTTCATTTAAATGGATGTACCTGTTAAAACAACAAGGTCATGAACGCTGAGGGTTTTGTTGGCGAAGGATTGTTTGAGGGAGGTGAAATTGAAGAATGGGGATGGTATGTTGGCCAATGCCTCCGACTCACGTGAGATCGTTCCGTCTCTTCTTCCTGTGAGCACTTCCCACATTGGTCTTTGGAACTGCAAGATTAATTAAAATCATGCTACATCCTTTAGCCATACAGAACAATGCTATTCTCTGTGGCTAATGAGACCATAACGATGAGATATAACTTTTTATTATATTTTTTGATGGACAAAATGCTTATTTATCATATCAAAAATGAAAATTTTCACGATAAATATCGATCATCAAGAGTAGCATTGAGAAAAGTCATTTTCGGCAAATGGGGTTTAGTCAGATCATTCATGTGCATGTGTTAGAACTTTACTTGGAAGGAGACCGAGTCTCTAGCAGCCAAGGCGACTATATCTGCACATGATACCACTCCGGGGCAGGTTTGTTCTAGTTGGGACTTCACCTCGTCGATCACATCAAATCCTGCTAGTGATAAATTTGGAACTGCTGCCTTCTCTGCTGGGTTATTTGGTGTTGAATCCAGCAACACCGAACCATCGCAACCCTAAAAATTTCACAGGAAAACAGAAGCACTTTCAGGTTCACCAACATTTCATAGACTTAGTCACTGCATGTAAGCAATTTTAAATACGATAAGAAGTATGTGAGTTTGCCCCTAAAGATCCTGCACTGATCATGAGGCTACGCTTAGAAGTACACCATGGTCACTGCATGTGAGTACGTTTGTTTATGCATATAGAATTACCCGGACGAAACAATCATGGAAATGCATCCTAAGAAACTTTGCAGGCAATGTTGCATTGCTAGCAACATGTTCCCAAATGATGTTCTGGACTATTTCCTCCGCTTGTGGACAACTCTGCTCGTAGAAATTTTTCATTAAATCACCTCCATGACTAACTCCTACGAGTCCAAACACTGTCGAAAACACCAAGAAACAAATAAACCTACCCATCTCTCTCTCCCTCCCCTTGAGTGCAGCATGCTCATTGCATTTCATGGCTATATATAGGGCCCAATGACACAAGAACCTCGAGCCACGCGTGGAATAGTTCAACATAAAACCAGCTAAACAACATTATAGTGACAGAATTTCATGGTGAGTGTATATTAGTCAATCAGGTATTGATTGATCTAGACTTTATAAAAATGATGGTAGGTTGTTATGAATTAATTGGCAAGTTTGACAATATGATGTTGATCAGAATCCTAACCTTTAGTAGAATGATTCTAATTGGATCCTTAGTTAAGAAGGTACTAGATAACTCATGAGGGCCTCCAGATAACTCATCACCACATAGTCAATGAAATGCTCAATAATTGCAAAACCCATTTTTTTTGGGTATCTAATATTGTTATTCATAATCATATCCTGACTAATCCGATTTGAGCGTTTCTAAAGGTCCTATTTAGAGAGTGATTCTCACGAGATAATTTTTTTTTCATTTTCAAATATCAATTTCTTGACTTTATTAAGAGATATAACATCCTATCCTACAAAACCTTTCATGCAATCTGTGGTACCCCGTTGTCCAAGTGTTAGCTATCCTAGTGTCCACTTGATGTAACTTCGATCACAGTTCTCATACTAGATTATTTTCGACTTTCATCTTAGAACAAAAGTAACACAGGATAGCTAGTTTAGCCGGAGATAGATACGTCTTTAAAAAATATCTATATTTCGAATGTGAGTATATCTGCATGGCGTGCGTAGTTTATAGACCCCTCAGCATCGATACATGTTTGAAGGCAGTATATGATTATCTTGGTATATTAACATTAAAGAGAGAAATTCTTTAGTTGGTCTTGGTTGCTTGAACTAATATTTCCCAGCAAAATATGATACTGAAATACTTGAAAGAGAAAAATCAAAGAAGAGGGATTTTCATGCATTTAAAGAATCAAAGTGTTTAGTTGGATCCACTCAACCACTCTACTCTAGAAGGATAATCCCGTAGACCAAAAAACAAATAAGATGGTGACATTAAATTTGACCATTTATGTATTAAATCTGAGTAGTAAACAGCTGTCAATCAGATTTGGATTTCATTTAGATTCAGTTTATTTAATCTACACATATACAAAATAATATCATTAACTTAAAAAAAATGAAAGAAAAGAATTTGATTTCTATCTTAAATATTATATATATATATATTTTTAATTAATGGACAGTCGGTTTAGTGGGATCAGATGTTAGATCTTTTAATCAATTCTCGAATATAAAATTTAAAAATAAAAAAAAAATTATATTTAAAAAATTATTGAGTCATTGCAAACTCTCGTATCAACGGTTGATGGGTATTGGGAAGGAGGGTGTCTTCCTAGATCCCCTCGACTAATTTTGAATTACTTCTTTCTTAACCTTAAACTAAAACAGTTGGTTATGACTTTTTCCCAGGGGATCTAGGCTTGACTGGGTTTTGAGGTTCGCAATATGAAATTCATAGTATGTCTTTTGTGCCAATTATAACATGTCATTAACGTGGAGTGTTTGACCGGAAGACAACCTAAAACACGCCGTTGAAAAAAACAAGGATCAATGAAAGCTAGCAATTATCCTTTGTTTCCAAAATGGTTACTAGCTCCTTTCCACTTTAAGAGTCGGTCCAAGGTGTTAGGTGTTAGGTGTTAGGTGTTAGGTGTTGGTACAAAAATTAATAAATATATTTTATAATATTAACTATAAAATTTTTTACTAGACTACCCTAGTAGCATTTGAGAATGAAGAGATTTTTAAAAAAGAAAAATTGAAAAATACATTTATTGTTAAATAAAGGTAAAATTAGGGAAAAAAGAGAGACATAATTTATTCTTTATTATAATACAAAAATGACACTTAAAATGAAATGAAATTGTATTTTCAAAGGGCACTTGAAAGGTTTTTGGTTAAGTGGGGTGGGGTGAATTTGATTGTTACCTGATTCGAATTTGAGATATTTAAGAGAAATGAGGATGATGTCAATTAAGTTATTAGTTATTATTGGTTTTTATTTTTTTTTTAATATCGCTATGAAGGTGTCATTACTTTGTTAGGTGAGTCTGTGGTAGGATTTTATCGAATGTCAAATACAATTGCAAAATTGTTTACATTTTGAACGACTTTTGTTTTTTGTATTTTGTTTTTATAAATCACTGATATCCGATAGTGACATTGATTTGACCATTGATTTAAATTGAGCTTGATTCTTAAAGGATAAAATTTTTCTAGTGTCAGTTATATAAAAAACTCGAATTCAAAATTTTATTTAAAAAATATTAATGTTCAATTACTAGATTAACTGGATGATGATTTTCTTGTGAAAATATAACGGTAACAGTAGGATGTGGGTGAAATCCATGCATTCTACAGTCTCCGCAAAACGAGCAATGAGACTCTACTACTGCACGCGGCTCACCACCCACTTAAGACCTTAAACATTACACTGTAATCTCCCTTATTTTAGACACAATGTTGTCAATGGAGGTGATTCTCTGGGTTCACACGTATGATCCAAAGGTCAGGCATGGGAATTAGGTATCATAGCCTTGTCATATATGAGTTGTTTGAATAAGATTTTAAAATAATGGTCGGTTTTGAATCCCTTTCGTAGAGATAAGCTGAGAGACAGAATCAAAAATAAAGAATTCTTTATATTTTTGTCGGTCGGATACATTAAATAAAATGAGTATTTATATAAATTCGGAATATGTATCTCTTAAAAAAATAAAAGAAAACTCTAAAATCAAGTTAATTAAATATTTTTTCAAATTTATAATATATCAATATATAGTAAAATATACGTTTGATATATTGTGACATCTATGATAACAAAACTTTATATATATAAAAATATTTTGATAATGACAATGAAGGGTGAGAGAACGGCTGTCATATATATATATATATATATATATATATATATATATATATATATGTTAACATCTTCAATTGATCATTTCAATCGAAATTATATTATTCTTTTGGGCATCACTAGGATGAATGCAACTCGAGAAAGATCTTGAATGCCTTCTCCATTTTCAAGTATCTTAGATACCCTCTCTTGTCAAACATTGCTTATACAAACTTCATGGATATCCTGCAGCCAAACAGGTCTCCCAAAAGAGCCCGTTGTCCATTTCATCCATGTCTTCCCTTCTCAAATCATTACCCTGACAAACACTTGTTTCTTCTTGATTCCTAGTTGACACAACCAGCAATCCACAAGAGCCTTTCTCATCACCAAAATCATTTTCAGTGATGATGCCAAAACCATGATCTTGAGCCTTTCCATTGACATCTTGATGATCAAAACCAGCTAGCATCTCACTCGAATCACAGCTGCAAGACTGGGCATCATTCTCATGACTATCTACCCACCATGGAAGATCATTAGACTTGTTAGAGTCTAACTCTGAATCCCCAATACACTCGAACGCCAAAAATGGACACACATCCCTCTGCAAACCCTCCATTCCATGGCTTGATTACATATACACATATATATAGCTTGAAAATTTTGTTCTGGCCAAGGATTTCTCTCTTCTCATCATGGTACAAGAAGGCTGTTGGATCATTTGACACTATTATTTGGTGGGGGATCTTGTCAACCATCCATTTCAACCTATCCTGTCCTTGTGGAAGTCTCTTTCTTTTCTAGGAAAAAAAAAGATAACATTATGTGTAGAGCTAGATTTTCTTATTTCAAAGGTTGGTTGCCTTGAACCTTAACATTACTAATTTTAATTAAAGTTGGTTTAGAGAGAGAGAGAGAGAGAGAGAGAGAGAGAGGAAATTTAGTTAGTCTTTGGAGAATGGGCCGCCACTAGTTTTAGGTTCTGCCGACACCCCAAGAAAATTATCAAAATTACTACATTAATTCATCACGAGTGACGTATGGTTTTGAGTTGGTTTGTGAGAAAATTAATGCTTATCTCACGTTCACAAAATAATAAAATTAATCAAAGAAAACAAGTATCGAAATTTGCCGACGGTTCATCTCGGCTCAAATTAAATTTAATTATGTTTAATATAATTACAGAATATCGTTATTTTATTCAAAAACATTAATAATGCCTTATTTGTTTTAAACATATTCTAAATTTATCATAAACCTTTAGTATTAATTATTATTTTTTATAAATTATTGAGTATTTATGTTAAATCGATTAAATCTGAATCAAGAACAATTGCATTTTTATGACACTGAACTTTGACATATTTTATCCATATTACACCCAAATCAGATCGGATCAACTCTCAACTCATATATTTTACGAGTTGATTCATAAATTAAATTGTTCATACAATCAATCTGTACAAACTTATGAATCAATAGTGGGTTGACCTACAATCCGGGTTGACCTACAATACAATACTTTTACAAAAGTATGTAGTTATTATAACTTCTTTTAATTCTCGTATTGACTTTTGTTATATTAAAAAAACTTAAAACTAAACGAAAAAAATACCATCCCAATACGGGTCATGATCCCTTCTTTCCCGTTAAAAAAATGAAAAGTCTCAAAAGATCGGAGAACATGTTAGATAATATAACATAGATTTATAAAGAAAAATTTTAATCAATTTCTCAATAACGATATCATCATCTTATTTCTCTAAAAAAAATAAAATGGAGAGAGTATAAGGAAAATTATATACAAAATATGTTTTATAAATAATATTTGGAAAAAAATCTTTTCATTAATAAAAATAAATTTAGAGTAACGGAAAATTTTTTATTTTATAATATTTATAAAATATGATTTATAATTCAAAATTAAAATATATATTATCTTTTAAAAATATTGTGATTAATATTTTATATTTAAAAAATATAAATATATATATTTTTATATTTTAAAATAATAAATGAATTAATGATTCAATAATTTAATTTAACCGGTTAAATCACATATTTCAAAACATGAGGCGGTTCGGATTTGATAGTGCTATTATCTCTGAACTGTTCCGAGGTGTTGCTTGAGATATCAATGCCTTATTATTATTTAAAAGGAAATCTCATCTCTTATCGTGAATTTCTGACGATCCAACGAAGGGGAACTCTCTTCGTTTCTCAAAAGCCCTAATTTTCTTCATCGCCTCTCTCTCTCTTTCTCTAGAGTAGATCAAGATCGAGCGTCATCAAACTGCATGTAAAGGCTTCTCTTCTCTTCTCTTCTCTTCTCTGCTGTGTGCATCGCCTTCTCTCTCTCTCTTTCTCTTTCTAGATATCTCTCAGCATCGAGAAGATTCGTGACTCTGCTTCCGGAATCGAGATCGTCGGTTCTGATGGCGGTGGAGTTGTTTCTTTGAGCAGACTCGACTAGGGCTTTTCTCAGACTTCAATTCAACTTCTCACCTTTGATAAAACACTAAATCTTTGTGCAGGTTATAGGTTCTTCAAGAATACCATCCGTTGAACAATGCCTCGGTAATGGAGTGTCTGATAGATCAATTTTTAGTTTCCTTGTCTGTTTGAATTTTTATTGATTCTTAGCTCATTTGATTCTTAGGTATTATTGTGACTACTGCGACACTTACTTAACTCATGACTCTGTAAGTCTCTCTCTCTCTCTCAATTTTAGGCATCAGTTTGAGGTTGAGCTGGATTTTTCTATGCACTTTATTTTCATGGTTGTCTTGAAAAGTGAGAATTTGATTTCCCTCGATTTGTAATTTGAGATGGAATTTCATAACAGGGCAGAGATAGACCTCAGTTGTGTTATGCTTGCAACTCTCTACATCTGCCAGCTTTCGGGCATTTTTATGTCCTAGTGTTCCTTTATCTTGGCCTCTTCAGAATCTTGTTTAACTTATTTGATAAATACTATGTTGCACGCATACTCCTAGAAATTAGTATGTTTGAGGTTCAGATTTTATGAATTTTTATCATAAATTGACTTGTCTGTTTGCTATGTAGAATAAATGTAATTTTGGCTCAATAATGTTTCATGCAAATAATGTAGTGTTAAATCATCTTTGTACTTTTCTTTTTTTCAAATGTTACTCACTCTTTTCTTTTTAATTCTGTAGCCTTCAGTCCGAAAGCAACACAATGCAGGCTACAAGCACAAGGTACATATGTCTTTAAATTTCTGATGAACATTTAGTAAAATCCTATAAAAAAAAAGTAGCAATTTTGAGATATTGCTGGACTTCAACTTGGTTATAGAACATCTGTTTGGTGCATGATTCAAACTGTCGATTTTTTTTTTTTTTTATTGTTAAGGATCATCTTATGGTGATTCAAGGCATGAGAAATGAATTCTTTATCATTTATGTATCTATGATGAATATTCCACACTGTACTTTATGCTGATTGCATATGCTAGGCAAATGTAAGGACCTATTATCAGCAGTTTGAAGAGCAGCAGACTCAAAGTTTAATCGATCAGAGAATTAAGGAGCACATTGGACAAGCTGCAGCTTTTCAGCAAGTTGGTGCTGCTTATGGTCAACTTGCTGCATTGCCAGGGCAAAGGCCTCGCCTTCCTGTTCTTCCAATGCCTGTGCTGCCTGTTCCTGGTGCTGCACCCACACCCTTGGTCCCAGGAATCAGGCCTCCTGTCTTGCCTAGACCTATTCCTGGCATGCCAGGTAAGGACGACGACTGTATATGTAGTTGTCATGTTCATTGGCACTCTACGGCCTTTGTGCTAATTTTATATGGTGCTGTAATGTGGTTACATAGGCATAGTAAAAGTTGTGAGCAGCATTACTTTTCTTAGTGGTAGATGCAAGAATATCTGTTTCTTGTTTGGATAAGCATAGAACCTTCTCATAGCCTAGAAGTACTTCATTCTTAGCAATTTATTAGTTTTTGGAGTAAATAATCAAGATTTGTCAGGACCATGTCATGAGTCGTAAAGGAGAATAGAGCTTTTGTCTTGGTGATCTTGTTGGATTTTATGTGTAATTTACAGCAGCTGACAGCCATGAACAAGTAAAGCCATCTGAACAAAATGTCATTACTGCAAGCAGGGCATCTCCTTAAGATATGATAATGTGAAATTTATGATTCCGTATCTGCAAGAGTCCATGTGTTGTATTTGCATACTTAAACATGTTTGCAAGAGCAAGAAATAGTTTCACATGCTTTTGCTCCTTAAAAACACTAACCAACCTTTCCATAATTTTACCATAATCAATGTCTAACCCAAGGATTTCCATTTGAACTAGCAACGGTAGAAATATAACAAGAGGGAGTGGGATAGAAAAGAGGATACTGATCATTTTGTTGAGTCTTTTCAGGTTAGTAACTAGAAAATGCTGGAGACTTCTTTGTAATTTCATGGTGCTAATTTGCAGTTTTTCTCATAGTTGATAGTCGGACCTTTTTTTGGCTACATGTTCACGAATCATTTGGCCTTATCTATCTTCATGTTTCTTCAGTTAAAAGTATCGAGCTAGTTACTATTTTTCTTTCCACAGGTTATGCTGCCGTTCCAACAATGCCTCCTAGTGTGGCACCACCAGGTGCTCCTGTTGCACCCATGCAAGTCAATGGTCTGCCAAGGCCCCCAGCAGTTCCTGGGGGATTACCAGTTCCCAGCTCTAATGGCGCCCCCTCTACGGTTCCCCAAATAGTCTATCAAGGCAATCCAACTGCACCAACAGCAAGTGCTCCTCCTTCAGCTACTGCTTCTGCTGATAGTTTTCCTTATGCACAAGCACCTGATACCACACATTGATTTTCTGAAGATGGTACGTTACTTAACGTATGATTCTGCATTTTAGGGAAGATAGCTTGTCTAAGCTACTTCATGTCTAGTTTACTGAGGTAGTCTCTTCTACCTACCCTAGTTCAAACACAAAAATGGAAGGAACAAAACTGTAAACAAAGACTATCCGAGAGCAGAGGCATTGTTCTTTTGCATCTTCTAAACAAATCATATGTACAAATTGTGAATTGCTTGATGAGGCTGGTTGAATTTTCCTTCATTGCCTTAATTCTTGATTTTAGATTTCCTATTTCTATTACCCTTGTGACGGTTGATTACTCCCATGTTATTCAATGACCTCGCCCTTTATTTGAGGACTACAATAGCAATGAAAACAGAGGCATTAACACTGATAACATGTTTTCTTTTCTTACAGGCTCAAACTGCGCCATTAGATTCCTCAGTGAGATTCCTCAGTTGTCACATGGCTGTTCTTCTGGTATGTAAACGGTTTATGGGGCATTAAAATCGGTCTCAACCCTCGACTGTGTGACATGAAGATACAATTGCTACCTTGCCGATTCAAATGAAGAATTTTGCGAAATCGTAAGATTTGTTGAACTAGATGGCATCTTCTGTAAAGTGCAAATATCCTTCTGGTTTACTTTACCATGGACATTCCTCTAAATCTGTAGGTGATCATTTAGGGATCCAAAATTCTGAAAAGTCTTCTGAACTGGTGGCCTTGTTTATGTATCAACACTTGCATCCAAGGTTTGGGTGTCCCATGCGTGTTCCTTCCCAGCTCATGGTCTGATTCTTGTCTCTTCAATGCTAGCAAATCAACCATAAGCACATGGCTTCAATATGCTTAATCCCAAAACTAGTTCTTTAACAAAGAGTAAAAACTTAAAAACTTAAAAACATGTTTCAAAAAGAGTAATGCCATTTCTAAACTCATATTTTTCTTTTTTTCTTTTTTCTGCTCCCTCTAAACCCATTCTCCTTTTTAATTACTGCTCACTAAGCCCTAAAATGTCAGTTTTTTTTTTCTTTTTCTTTTTTTCTTTTTTTCTTTTTTCCATTGATGGTGAATCCACTAAATCTTAAAATAGATATTTGTTGACTGAAGTTAGCATTGTTCTCACCCTTCCCCTCTTTGTTTTTTAAAGATTTTTTTTTCTTTTTCTAAACCATATTTAATCAAGACCTGTTTATAGTCTAAATTTAGTATCAGACTTAATTAGCTTTTAACTAAGGTACATGATATATCAATTGGGGAGAATAGCATTTTTTTTTTCCAATTTGCTCAGTCTTATAGTGGTTTGTTAAATTTTCTAGGTTGCACTCTGGTCATGGTTGAAAAGATTTTGAATAGGAATGAGTTGTATAAGAGAATTCGGATCACTTAAATTGGTGCACCATTATTATTATTATTATTTTAAGTTTTTATGGCTAATTTATTTTTTGTTTTTATTATTTTTATTTTTTAACTTTATTTTCTCTTTTTTGTTTTTAAATTTTAAATTTATGTTATTTTATTTATTTATTTTTTCTTCATTTCTATATTGGTCTTTCAGATCCTAAAATTTAGAATTGAGACCATGTTATTTTCGTTTCATATTCCCTCTTTTTGAGGAAAACGTGTTGTGGTTATTGCCAACCCCACAATGTAAAAGTTTTGAGTGTGCTAGTTGTAGCTATCCATTGGGACTCATGTACAACTTGCATTTTCAATGCTTACTGGACTAATCAAATTCTTTTATATTGAGTGCTCGAATATTTTATCTTCTTAATTAGAGATTTTGGTTTTGAGTTCTTGGAATAGAGAGAGGATTTTGAAGAGTTAATCTCTTAATGGACTTTGTAGTATTTGGATTGGATTAATCACACGAAATTTAAATACCAATTGATCCAATACCAAAAAAAAGAAAAAAATATGCTCACTTTTTTTTTATCAATTTCTTTCCTCAGTTTTTTGATCAATAAAGCTTATTGAACTAAGGGTGTTGATCAGTTTTTTTATCAGTTTTGGTCCGGTACCAAAAAAAATGCTTACTGAACTAAGGGTGATGGTCTTTTCATAGCCATAGCAATGGCCCACAAAGCCCATGTCATTATGTAAAGACTCTTGTCCATGAAATTCTAGAGCCGAGAAAAGGAATGTCCATCTGTTAGGTTTTGTTCCTGTCTAGAATTAGGATTGATCCCAAAAGGGTATGAAAATCTGGAGGAAGACCAATGAGAAACATGCTTGTGCCGCATAACAGTCATGGGAATAGAAGTTTCCACATATTGACCAAAAAAAAAAAAATAGAAGTTTCCACATGCAGCCTGGCCGTCCTCTCCCATTTTGCAGTAATGCATAAACAGAACCAAAGCCATGTACGACCTCGGCCATCCAAAACAAGAACAAAAATTCTGGCTTAACATTTCGGTTCCAGTTCCTATTTTTAGGTAATTTTTCATAGAAAGACTGGCTCAGGAACCCTTTAATAGTTTAAACCAGTAAGCAAGAACATAAGACTTAAATGATCAGTTGAAATTGCAGGAGAGGGCATGTTCGACCGATGCATTCTTAATTGATGTTTGAACATAATGCAAGAGAAAGGATTCATGCTTATTCCTTACTTCGACTACCACAATCTGATTACCCAAATGAGCTGATCGGCATCACCCACAGAGCTTCAATCGGTTATTCATGGCCGATATTCCCCAAACAAACGATCGTCCCCTGCAAAGATCACAAGAAGACCAACACCAACCCCCCCAAGCATGAGAGTGGGTCTTCCTGGGACTTTTTTTTTTAGTATCCGGGTTGATCGGTATCTAAAGTTATATCGTATTATTTTTTATTCATAAAATTTGAATTTGAATTTTAATCCAAACATTTAACAACCTTTTTATCGTATCTACTGTCGGTGTCTTCCCTACTTATTTGTTAATATTGACACCTACCGTCCATAATTGACTGGTCACAAAGCGGGGTACGGTTCCAAATAACAAGAAACATGCAAGAAGTTCCTTCCAAACTTCCCAATGATGAATTATTGATATTTGTAGAAAAGGACGTGAGGACCCGATTACCGGCAGATATACCCAATATGGTTGGATAACTACCAGATAGCTTGTAAGTATGATCAGCAGAGGAATATTTTAATGGCGCACGCCAAATGTGTTCAAAGGTCAGACTCCAACAGAAATGGAATATGAGTTAGTCACGGGATCAACAGGCTACCATGCTATAAAAGAAGATATTAATGCAACCAAGAACAGGCCCAGCACACCAACGCTGCTTAATTATCACTTTACAAAGAAACCTAAAAGCTATTTTATATATATATATATATATTTATTTATTTATTTTTATAACCAATTGGTATTCATAACTATACTTAAACTAACTTAATTCGAGTATGGTTATACTCAAATTAGATAAGAGTTCTTTCAACATAATTTTTTCATTCATAAATTTTAAATTCGAAATTTAATTAAAAAATTTAATACTTTTACTTAAATTAAAAGCTATTATTGTTCTATTATGATCCTAATTATTACCTTTCGACAGAAACAAGTGAAACTGGGTGCGATCATACCGGTACTAATATACTGGATCTTATCAGTACTCTACAGTTAAACATGTTTAGGTGAAAGTAGTACCAGGATTGATAACTCTTGAAGTGCTCGTGACAGTTTAATGATATAAATTTTCCTCTTCAATCTAGTGATTTTAAATTCAAATATTTGTGCAATTGAAAAAAAAAAAGAAACAAGTGAAGCTAAGAACTTTTCTTGTCTTCTGCATCATGGTTTCTCCGAGGATTGAGAGAGTTTCCTTGATAGCCGGCACTTCCGGGGAACTCTCACAAGCCCGTTTCTCCGACTCCAATACACTTACTTTGTCTTTATAATAAGAAACACCCCCAGCAGACAAATCAATGGTTTACACTTGTGAGAAATAGATTCTCCAAATTCAACAAGCTTTGCTGAGCCAGAAAAAGTAAAGAAAAGAAAAGAAACACTCCCAACAGAAAAATCAATGGTTTGTACTTGTGACCATTAAGATTCTTCAAATTCAACAAGCTATGCTAAACCATGTTTCAGAAAACTGTTTAAAATCAAAAATTAAATAGAAGGTGTTGGAGGTGAGTTAAGGCTCCCCATATAATGACTCCCGCGACTTGAGTGCTAAAGCGAAAGTCGGTGTTGTTCCTCCTTTGCTTCGTGCGTATGTACCTGCAAAAGACCGTCGGTGGTTGATCCGACAGAGGAAAATTCGTTTGGGAGAAGTGTTGATAGTAAGAGAAACAAGTTAGGAGAGAGTCGTGTCCATCCTCTGCCGTGTTTGTGTGCCTTTTGTGGAGGGTTTTTTTAACATTTTCCTGATGCTGGACATATATACACGCATATAGGGTAAGTTCCGTGCCAGTTTAAGAGTGGGAACCCCAGTTTCCTTACGAGGAGCACTGAGAATCCTCTGAGATTGTAGGGGACCCGTGGGAAACCTTTTTTTTTTTTGGTTTTTCATTATCGATATTTGAGTTTTACGCGATTAATCCGTGAGTTGACACTTTCAAATCATTTTTTACCATTACCAGAGCTTGAACTCGAGACCTAGATAAAGTGTCTGACCAATCGATCCAAAAAATTTGTTACCCGTGGAAAACTTTAGTATCATGTTAATTAAGGGAAATTCTAATCGACTCGGAGGCTTCTTGCTTTATTTGGAGAAGTCCTCGAGATAAGTTTTCCTATAAAAGAGATTTTTCTAGGAGCAAAAATACATGTTCAGCTAAGGAAGGTTTGAATTTATATTTCCTTACCGGTTGGCTTGAGTTTGTACTTATCGCATGATTGGATAAGTTGCTCTCGTAGCAATGAGTCATGTATGCCGAAAAACTAACCGGAAAACTTGAATACCGAAAATTGGGGTGGCCGAGAGGGTCTTTGACCGAGAGACTGGAGGATTCAAAGACACTGTGGCCTCAATCCAATGGGCACAAGTGGTGTCGATCTTATGATGGTAATGGGCTGTTGAGTCGTGCACCATCACAAGAATAATAGTTAAACACACTTTCCTTTTTCTATCCCATGAAATGAAAGTGAGAAATTGTAGAGAAAGGATATGGAAGTATATATAAAGGAGAGTTGGGCGTAGCATATCCACATAGCCCTTTATGATTCTTAAACATCTGAGAAGAGAATAACTTTCACTGAATATAACTAATTACAAGTAAAAAGTATTATACATGCAAAGACTCCATGTCAAAACTATCCAAGTTGGTGAATCATAGTTGCAAATCTAAATTGTGATTGATCGGCTACATTTATAATTACTTTTGTTTGTAGTTGTACTATCACCTTGCGGCGGCCAGTAGATTTGGTAGAGAGAGAATGACATGAGGGAGCTGCCGGTTGTCCGTGTCCGGATTGGAAGGGAGCGACGCAAGTGTTATTTTAGAGAATGATGGGAGTGGGGTAGGAATAGGCATGGGATGGGCAAGAACAGGTAAGATGAGTACGGTGAGGAGCAAGTTGACAAATTCTCTTCCTCCTCCTCCCCTCCAGAGAGAGAGAGAGAGAGAGAGAAGGGTGTAAAGTGTGAACGACTCAACAAGACCTGAGCAGACCTGACTGTGACTTAATATTAACATCTCACGCGCCAATTGCTTCGCAAGCTTCTTCCCTTTTCTTGGCTCCTTCTCTCTTTTTTCCCTCTCTCTCTCTCTCGCTCTAAATTGGTAATTCATTCATCTCCCCTTGCATTGCCGAAACGTTTTGTAAAGTAAGGATGCAAACAAGTCAGAGCGAATCTATGTCTTCTCCAGAGGTCTCTCTCTCTCTCTCTCTCTCTCTCTCTCTCTCTCCCTCTCCCTCCCTCCCCCTTGTGTGATTTTACAAATATGGCAGCTTTTGTCATGTGGGCATTAAATGCATGTATTGATTAATTACACATATGCCTAATTTGTCTTCACTTGGTTTATGCAGTTTCTGTGAACGACTCAACAAGACCTGAGCAGACCTCACTGAGACTTAATATTAACATCTCACCCACTAATTGCTTCGCAAGCTTCTTCTTTTTTCTTGGCTCCTTCTCTCTTTTTTTCCCTCTCTCTCTCGCTCGCTCGCTCTAAATTGGTAATTCATTCATCTACCCTTTTACATTGCCGAAACGTTTTGCAAAGTAAGGATGCAAACAAGTCAGAGCGAATCTATGTCTTCTCCAGAGGTCTCTCTCTCTCTGTCTCTCCCTCCCCCTTGTGTGATTTTACAAATATGGCAGCTTTTATCATGTGGGCATTAAATGCATGTATTGATTAATTACACATATGACTAATTTGTCTTCACTTGGTTTATTCTGTTTCTGGGATTTCTCCATACTTGACTTTGCAAGGTTTAGCACGTTGACACTTAGGGTTTCTAACCTTGATTTTGGTAGATTGTGTAATTTTTCTTTTTGTGGTTTAGCTTTTTCAATCTTACGCTAGGAATTCATACGATTGTACATTATGTTAAGTCTTACGGAGTTTGATTAGCAGTATGAGAATTGAACAAATCTTGATGATAGAATTTCCTAAATTAGAAACTCATGTTGGGTAGTTGAGTTTCACTTGTGAGATGTAGTAATGTTTGCTCAATTCAAAGAGAATCTTCTCCAATGACTTGGAAGAGCTAACTTGTCCACACACCCGACCAATTAGGGGCTCAGGGAGAGGAGGTGGGAGCAGGGCAGCTCCCCCCCCCCCCCCCCAAAAAAAAAAAATTACATATAATTTTAAAAATTATGACCCTAATTGTTGTTTGTCCCCCCAAAAATTATAAACTCTCGCTTCCTCTGAAATCATAATCCCAAATGCATGTTGAACTTGCTTGCCATACGAATTTCTGACTTTACCCGTGTGGTTAGTGTCCTTGATTCATGCTTGTGTTTTGTGGTATTGCGCATGGTTTCAGGTTGTAGAATAAATAAATAAATGTTAGTGGATGCTGAATAGGTTTGAGTAGCACTTGTATGGGATGAGCCTTTTTTACTTCCACAAAGTCGTACCATGTGTTGTAAAATCATATTCATGGTACCTATATATGTACATGAAGAAATTCCTCTTGCAGTGATTAAATTTCCTTGGAGAAACAACTCTCCATCCATTTGAGTTAGTAGTTCTGTATTGAGCCCATTTTCACCATAAATATTAGGAAAATCTGCAATTTAGATATTGCAAGGTATCAGTGACATGCAGCAATTTAGGAGTTGCTATTTCAGTTTTAGTCTGACATCTTGATGATGAATACTAGTGTTTAAGCTTAAGAATACTATGTGAACTAGTGTTTGATATCTGCAGGCTCATTTCAAGAATGCCAAACCTGTAAATGAAGATGCTACCAATTCAATGCCAAGTGCAAAGCGTTTGGATCTCTCACTTAAGATACCTCCTAGACCCACATATTTTGGTAATGCCCGTGGCGCAAAGGGTTTAACCCCGTCTCAAGGTTCCTCTCAAAGTAGTTCTTCACCCAAGGGCCTTTTATGTGGTTTAAGCTTCAAGAAAAAGGGAACTGCTCCAGACAGTGAAAGATGTCCACTCCTTAACTCAGGCCTTAAGTCAGCTCCCAATAGTCCTGTTGTGGGTAATATAATGTCAGCGTGGAAAAGATGTACATCTCTTCCTATCACCCCTGCATCTAACTTGTCTCCCTCCATTACTACACCACATTCAGCAAGGATGCCAGCTGAGGTACAGAAGTCTAAGGTGAGACATCCATGGTTCTTAGCAGTATACTTTTCCTCATCATTGTGACAAGAGAAGAGTAAGGAATTGTCCTTGTTAATAAAAAATATTATGTATGATTTGAGTCCTGCAATAGATCATTAACCCTCCGCGATATTAAAAGTTCACGTCATTTAGAACTGCATTCTGAACTACTGTAATGTTATCTTCCTCATGCCACACTTTTTGTTCTAGTTTCCAATTTTATTTTGTCTAACCATGGTCTCAAAGGGGTTGGCATATAATTTTCCTCTACCCATCTCTAATATTTACATGGTGTGAGACTCTCATTTTGTATGTAGTTGATTATGGCATCTAAGACCTTTTATCTTTCAATTTGTTATAAAGCCACAATACCCCTCTCAATTTGGTTTTGGGCTCTGTACTGTACTGATTATCTTCATGTTTCAACTTGATGATATGAGATTTTTATTTACTTCACAGACCCTAATGGGAATCTATATTGTGAAATTGGAAGTCATTTCCTGGTGTGGTTGTTCTGGTGCAGAAAGGTGCTGCTCAAGCAATAGCTTCTCGGTCTCTATCTGTGCCTGGGCGAAATATGGTTATCATAAGGTCCGTATCCTTTGCTGCCCGCCAAGATCTTCAATCAGATTCTAATGATGGTATGTAGTCTGCCTCCATAATCTGTCACTGCATTTACTTATGCTCTGCACCCATATTAGGTAGTATGCGGCATGCTCCCATGACCATGCCAGGCTGTCCAATTGTGCTCAGTTTGGTTCAATAGAAATGATTGGATCTCAAATGAGCAGTTTTTTGATCTTTGCTTTTATAGGATATAATAGTGTTTCTTGTGGTGCTCAGCAGAAAAGGCCTTTTCAGGAGATTACTATTTAGAAAGCCTTCCCCTTTTAATTTTCCAGCTGCTCTTTTCTCTTCTTTCTTTTCCGCTTTACTCTCCTTTGGGGCTTGACAATGCTTGATTATCCAATACTGTACTTTTCTTTTTCTCTCCTTATAAATTCCTTCTTCTTTATCTATCATGAAAGAAAATAGAAAAGTAATGCTCTCTGCCCATGCATGCTTTTTTGCTGCGTCAACAGTTATGCTATGTATAGTTGTCCATAGCATTTAATAGCGGGTAATCATTCTACCTCCTTTAAGATGCACAAGCTTGTCCATGTTTGACACATGTTCAATCATTTGGAAGTTCAGTATCACTTGCATTTGATGATTTACATGGATTGAATTACTCAACTTAGTATTTTTCTCACTTACTTCACTCAGTAATTCAATCTAGATGGTTTGAATCTGATATAGGGGTAGCTATGGCAATTTTAGGAAACCTGCTATAAGTTCGTGCTAACCGGTCATTATTTCTATTAACATTTTTCTAGTTTTGAAATATCAGATGAGATAACTTCAGTTCCTGCGGAGGAGGATGATGAGGAGATTCCTGAAGAGGATGCTGTCTGCAGGATCTGTTTTGATACCTGTGAGGAAGGAAACATGCTCAAAATGGAATGTAGCTGCAAAGGTGCCTTACGACTTATACATGAAGAATGTGCTGTGAAATGGTTTAGCAACAGGGGAAACAAAACTTGTGAAATTTGTGGACAAGATGTTCAGAACTTGCCTGTGACCTTGCTTCGAGTGCCAACTTCTACACAGAGGGATAATAGACAGAATCGTCATCAACAGGATGTAAATTCGCAGTCCATAAGGTCAGCAAAAAATGTAAATTGCACTAATATTAACTTCATTTTGAATTTATTAATGCCAGCATTACATGGGATTCTTTTAGATTCTCGTGTTGGCTTAGGATTACATTATTAGGGGAAGAATCCTTGCTAGAATATTAAATTTGCAAGACATTGAGATTGGATCAACCTTGGAAGCATGTTAGGATAATGCACCAAGGAAAAGAACTATTATCAGTTCATTTAATTTCAGTTAGTTCCATTGCATCAACAGAGTCTTGAAGTATAGAAGATAAATCATCATCATTCTATAATACCATGCCATTTGCCATGTGCTAGAAGATTAAATATGGGTATTTGTTAATAGGATTAATATCAATAAATGGCCTCCCTAATTTTTGTCTTTGGCCTACTTCTCTATGAATTTGTCCTGATCCATATTTTGACATTGGATTTTTGCAGTGCTTGGCAGGACTTTGTAGTGCTTGTTTTAATTAGCACGATATGCTACTTCTTCTTCCTTGAGCAGCTACTGGTATGTCTTCCTGCCGCAAGAAATGACTTCATTGCATAGTGAAAATAATTTCTTTTCTTTTGTTATTAATGCTGTCATGCTACCAAAGAATTTCAAACTTTAAACAGATTATGGAGAATGTGCTTTGCATCTTCAGTGCAAAATATCCTAAGCATTTATGTGTGCTAGCAAGGTGAATTAGATATTTGGTTGACTAAACAAAAATAAACTGATCTCGAGCAACAACGGCAACTTTCAATTCTCTATCAGGATGCAAATCGAGCATGCTATCCCTATAAGCATCGTCATTTCTTTCTTTAACATTTGAAAATTACCAAAATGTTCTCACAAGCCTACCGATTTTGCTCAGCACTTTCACAAATTAAACATTGAGTGCTGCAATTGAGATTTGAACTTTGGGCTAAAAAAATTATGCGGTATCACCATCTTGTGTTTGATGCAATGACTGTCTTCACTGCATGCTGGCGCTGTTTAGGTGCTCACTACTTCCCTCCACTCTCAAGCGCAGGTGTGACATTTTGTCTAATCTTACTCTGAAATTTTTATCCGGTAGACCGCTACCCGTCCACTAAATTTTGCTGTAAATTTTGCTTCTATCTGCTGTTATAATCCGCGTTTCACAGAATGTGAGAAATTTCTTCTTATCTAACTGATGGAACCAGATATTGGACACAGAAAATCTTACGAGTCTTAGACACATTCCCAACATTGCAAAATATCTCGCACAATTGTACCTTTCCATTTGATCATTTACTTGCGTCACGTTCTAGGTTCGTGACATGAAGACTCAAGCAATTGTGGTGGCAGCACCATTTTCTTTTACCTTGAGCATTTTGGCATCCATTTTTGCTGTAATTTTAGGTATGCTAAAGGTCTCAGTAATTTAAAACAGATTTGTTTTGGTTTTATTGTTTTTTAGCATGTCTCACTTTGTGTGCAGCGAAAAGGGAGTATATATGGACTTATGCAGCTTTGGAATTTGCACTTGTTTCCATAATCCTCCATCTTTTATATACTTTGGTAAGTAACACTATAAAGTTTTTCATTGTCTACTTTCTGGCAATCTATGCTGACTGCTTCTAATTGAGCGAGCCATGTCTAATCAATTGGTATGATTGCTTTTTCGGCAATCATATGAATTGAGCCATGTTAGACGCTAAAAAAGCATCATTGTACTCGGACTCATCGACCATTTCACCTGAAATCATATTTAATCTGTCACTGGAAAGGTAGGAGGAACTTTAATTGCATGTCCGATAACAATATTTTTAAAATCAAATCAATAAACGACTCGATAAACTTATCGATTTATTGGTTCATTAGTCAGATCGGTCAAACCGTTTTACGAACCAAATGACATCGCCATAATATCATATATATATATATAATATTCTATATTTTAAAATAAAATAAAGTTCATATTTTTCTTTAAATCGGTATGAATTTTTTATCAATTTTATCGGTTTTAAACGGTTTTGAACAGATTTAATTTTATCCGATTTAACAGTGAAAATCAAATCGGACTATAGAACAGTTCCCTGTCAAACCGGCCGGTCCGGTCTAGTTTTGAAAACACTGACCAATAGATCTGACTAATGGATGAGACTTAGCTCATGATTTGTATACTTGCCCTTTTTCGGCAAAATTCCTTTAAATGTAAATGGTGCACTTCATTTGCCCTTTTTCTTTTCTATATTTCCTTTCATCGACTGTTTTTCTTGTAGAGCATGACCGAGCTCACCCTGATTTCTCATTCTTTCTTTGCAGCTGGGGCTGAAGGCTGTATATGCAGTAATGCTTTCAGCATTTCTTGGTTTTGGTATAGCTATGAGCCTCAATTCCTTGTGCATCCAGTATTTTGCCTGGCGAGTTAGGGCTGCTGGGAACTCCAGCCCCGTATGAGCAGAAACACTGGCTTCTTTTTTGTACTGGTTGTGAACAACCGATTATCATGTAAATATTAAGACAAACTGAAAAAAATATGTTGATCAATGAAAAATTGTGCGAAGAAATGGGTTGGCTCAAGACCTGTATCATTTGATGTTCTGTCATGTCTGTGGATTCACATTGACCTTAGGGTATCTCTCGCTTTCAATGGAGATCATAGAGATTTCACCACAAGGTTAGTTCATGGTTGTAAATTTGAATCCCTTCATGGTAGTTGTTTGTATATTAGGCACCTTATCAATTAGGTATTGAAGCTCTAGCATCTTGGTAGTACTCCTTAGGCTAGGGCCACAGTGGGTCTCCTATGGTGATGCCTTTGCGGGGGTCTGCTGGTTGTGCCCCATCCTGCCCTTTTGCGAGGGAATATAAAAGGCTATGAAATGCACACAACTATTCATAAGTATGACATGATTCAGAACGCTTGCTTGCAGTTACATACATCACCTGTCAAGCATGAAATTGGCTAGGAAAAGGAAAAGTATAAAAAGAACTATACATCAGGAAAACTGAACATAAATATAGTTACAAGCATTCCTCCATGCTTGACAGGGAGGGGTCGAAAGAAAACTGAAGAGCCACAAAACTTGGGAGATACCTAATCCTTTCTAGTTACTGGGAGAAAATGATTGCCATCTTTTTGAAGCCATACGGTTGAGCGCGTTCTCTTAACCTTATCCTCAAAAAGTCTGTGCCTGTCATCAGGAATTGGAAATGTTAGATGCCAAAGGAGGAAAATTGATATTTTCAATGTCCCGAAAGAAGAGTGTAAGTAATCACAAGAATTGCCCAGAGGATGGTGCCAAGCAAAGCCAAACTGCGAAAACTAAAGTGAGAACTCTATGAACAACCAAGATAGGGGACATATATTCATGCCCGAATTGACTACTTGGATATCGGTGGAGCAATCATTAAAAGTCAATGAGAATGTGGCTTGCAGCACCTTTAATATATATAATTTTAAAAGGAAAATGAAGGTTTCAATTTCCATTTCTGATGTTCTAAATGGCATTTTCTACAGACAAGGAGGTATTATTTCCTCATGAGTTCGTCAATCTATGTACCCTTTAGTATATAACAAGAAAGCAAATTTGCAACTCATACAAAACCTTGCATACTCCAGTTTCTGGATAACAATTCCATTCAGAAGCAGTTCTGAACTGTAAACAGGTACACCTGCAGGTATAACGTCCACCCCCCCCCCCCCAAAAAAAAAAAAACAAAATATAAGTCAATAACAGAATGTATGTATCAGCTTTCCCCATATGTCCAGTAGGAATTCAATACCTTTTACAAGGAAAGGTTCACAGATAGCATAATCCTCCTCACAAGACAGAACCAACAGATCCTCAGGAATTTTTTCATTCTTCAAGGCAGATCCTCCAACTTTATTCACGGTCTGCAATGCATTTCAACCAAGTTTTAGTACTAAGGAATGAAATCAAAGATTAATTAGAGTGAATGCAAATTCCGGCCTGCCAGGCTAAATACGGGACAAAAACTGAGGAGAACTACATACCTTGCCATGAACAGCCTTAACCAAGCTAGCTATTATTTCCTTACTGGGCTTTGTATTGGGAGTTATGTAAACTCTTTGACCCTGAAGTTAAGAAACAATGAAGAAGTTTTAACCAAATGACCGGTCAATGGCATTCTCCTAGATACCTACAACTGAAAAATTACCTCTAGAAGGGGTTGTTTACATGAGCGTGCCAATGAAATTGGCATGCTAAATCCAACCTCCTTCTCCTTTTTAGAATCCCGCAAAATATATCCTTTCTCATCAATGAAACAGCTGGCCTGCCCACAGCTCTCAAGCCATAAATGTGTCACCACTGGTTTGCCAAAAGCTATAGCTTCTAGCATATTCCGAGTTCGGGTGAATTCATCAGCAACAAAATGTGTTGCATCTGACATAGAGGACGCTATTGAAGCTCCAAGCCGGGCCAGGATCTGTAGTAAGAAATCAATATTAATATGTTTGGAGAGAATCACAGAAAGAGCACAAGAAAGAAAGTGGATATTATAACCTTCTTCTGCTGCTTAATTATATCCTCATTCAAGTGACGGCTGAATAAGACTTGGACATTAGAAATCTCCCTCCTTTTTCTCAAATAGTTTAACGCAGAAACAGGTTCTGGTGAGGCAGTTAATTCACTGATTTCTTTCATAAGGAATGATTTTGACAAATTTTTCTGGCATGATCCCTTCAGATATTCATTACCCATGCAAATGGGCGATGCTTCACTTACAGGTGTCCTGCAATTAATGGGAGTGGTACATGTTGAATGTGATGACCTGGATATCTGTCCTGGTGATGCTTCTAATCTGATAACAGATTGTTCAGATGGACCATCTATGTTACAAGCTTGATTTAGTTTGCCACAAGTTCGATGAGTTCTTTTTCCCCTGGGATGGTTTAAAGCAACTTTTCCAATACTACTCCCAAGAGCAGCAAATTTAACCCCCTGTTCCTTGTCAGGACTTAAATCAACCTTGTCAACAGCGGATTGAGTAACAACCAATTTAAAGGAATCATCATTCCCATTCGATAGTTTAGCTATGTTTGTCTCTTTACTCTTCTTTCTCTTACCCTTTGAGGCAGCAAATTCCCCCAAGTTATTCTTTTTACCAAATTCACTTAAATTGTCCTTGTAAGTTCTTAATTGATCTGTTAGAATACGCTGCCTAGTTCGACAAGCAATGGGAGATGAACAAGTAACAACTTCCTCCTGCCAACACTGTTTTCCACCTGAAATAGGCCCTTCCGGTGGAGCCTGTCTTCTTTTTGAACATCTTATGTTCCTTTGCTCAATCAACTTCAAAGGCAAACCATCCAAAACAGAATCTTCAGTACTCAATCTGGCTCTCTTCAGTTTTGATCCTTGTTCTTCATCCATCTTTGTTTTAGAGCTCCTTGACCGTTTTAATGCAGGAGAAGAGGAATCTTTCTTTGAGTCGGTATTTGCTCTCTTTCTCTGCTTATTTTGTCTCATGCAAGCCCCCAAAGCTCTATTTGGTAGAGAAATTTCATTTGAATCCAAGCAAACTTGGTGAGCACCACGAGAATCTTGATTAACACAGGCAACCCCAGAGGACAAAGCTTCTATAGCTTCAGCCGCCATTTGTGTGTCAAAACCCACGTTTAGCGTCTCTGCCCTATCCACTTCCTTACCAGCATTTTCAGCCTGTGCACCAGAGGAATCTACATTTTCTTGCTCATTCAAGTCATTTATAAGATTTTTTCTTACTCCCCCCTCAGCAGCTTTTGCTGTCTTTCTCATCTCTTTTGAATTAACCAATAACAACTTTGAATCAGAATGGACTGCATCCAATTTTCCACTCTGAATATTAGCATGTTCTTCCTCATTAATTACTCTACTTCCTTTCAAGTTGGTACCCCTGGACTTCCGAGACTCTGTCAAACATTTGCGCCCAGTGCTTTTCCCATCAAAAAAGACATCTTTTCTTTTGCTGAAAAATTCTCCCCCGCCTTCATCCTCACGATTGTCATCCCAGTCAAAAACACCTTGTTTTCCAATTTTGCTTATGAAGATGGCTGTCTTAGCCAAACTTTGTGGTCCTTTTGCACTTGAAACTGGGTCTGGCTGCTTTTTTATTGTTTTTCTAGGGCTGCCATTTACAAGTGAACCAACATCGCTACATTTAACAAGCCTGTCCACAAAATCCAGTGCATCAGCTTGTGATGACTCGCCAGGTTCCTGGGAGTTCACATAACTCAGTCCAGCCAAGACAGTTTCTCCATCAGCATTTGCTATATCTCCAGCAATCTGAATGTTCTTCTCAAACGCATCATCAGCAAAGAGTTTTCTCACTGCTGAACTACTGACCCTGGACTTATTGGCACCATAGTTTGACTTATCACTAGAATGATCAACTTCAGTCCCTCTCTTGTTTAAATCTTCACTGGCAGCTGTTCCATGCTCCTCAAGAACTTGTTGACATGGGTACAGACTAAGACATTGAATAGAACAAGAGCCACCACCAGTTTCCTTTGAAGCCATATTGCGAGCTGCTAAGCCAGAGGCCCTCAAGGAGGCAGTACGAACTGAAGTAAAACCCTTGAGGACAGATCCTGAAGCAAAAGGAATAAATGCATGTAATATGTCCCTGTGATTTATAACAAACAAGTTTCATCAAGTAAACTATCCTTAAGTCAAGAGTTCCTTAAAAGTGAAACAAAAGCCCCAAATGTTGTAATATTGATGTAGATGGAGCACAAGGTTCAATTTTAACTTTCTTGGATGAGAAACGTGTATGCTCTTGACATATCAAATCATGCTCCATTTAATTGCAAGACCTTGTGGTGTACTCAAATTTCACCTCGCATGGCTGAATAGCAAACAAGTTATTTTTGTATGAAGCCTTGCTCTAGAATAGAACTAGAAAAGATACTTTAGAATGCGGGTGCATCTATGAGTTTAAATAAGAGAGAACTTTGTACAAAATGACATTGGGACATGCTGACACAATCTTCTCCTTACCCCAGTAAACTAGTCAAAACTTTGATAGAAAATAGCTACAGCAAATTTGAACTCCAACCATTTCTTCATCTCTACGTACATGCAACCAAAAGAAGATGCTATTCAAGAATGTCTCAATAAAGAACATGAATTTACTCATTACTAGTCCATGGACAACCAAGGATATAAAGGCTTAGAACACAGGCAAAAGAAAAGTTCTAGCCAATCTCATACTATAGATAGTCTCTCCTAAGGAATTGAAAGCAGACCAACCTTGAGCGTGTTGCTTGTCAGTCACAGCATCAGACTCTGCAATAGACTCCTCCTCACGTTGTTTGCCACCAGAACGAACTTTCATATTCTCATCTGTCTGAGCAGAACTACATTCTGCAGAGTCATCGTCAGACAAACACTGAGTATCACACAAAACCACAGTTTTATCTGATCCCTCGCTATCACTACTAAGGGCAATTCCATCATCACGGTCCATATTTCCTACCCAATCACCATCTTCAAACACCTGAGTTTCACCAGCAAGATTCATCAACTGAGTGTCACCATCTTCAAATGGAGCGGTTTCAAAAAAAGGCATAGTACTTTGCAACAATTGTAACTCATCAGCATCACCAGCTTCATGAGTTTCACCTACAGTCACATTATAAAGCAAAAATCTCAGTTTCAAAATCACTTTTTTCTTTAACCTAAGGACAAAAAATAATGTAAGACCCAGAAAAGAGAAACTACATATCTATCAAATTCACACCTATTAGTTAATCAAATAGCTTAAAAGAACATTTTATTTCATACCCAAAATAACAGATAAGAACAAATACCTACACATCCTACGTTCCAAGCGCTTATCTTCATTTTAATGAGAGAGTGAGAGAGACTTCAAACAGTGGTAACAAGTGGAGAAGTTCTAGAAAACTAAATCACCATTTAATTTCAAGCGGTGGTAAAGTAAAACAGTAGTAAGTTTCAAACGGGGAATTTTTATTATTAATTTATTTCATTACATTAGATGTGTAGAAAAATGTAGAAAAGCATCAAAGAATAAGAAATCCTCAGGACTGGGAAAAAGGGCAATGCAATAAATTAATGCATAGACTCAAATCATTCCTCAACTCTTCTGAGCTATAATTCTTATAAGTCTCTAAGATTTGAGCCCTCAGAGAAATATAAAAAACAAGAGAAGAATCAATTGCTTGATTTTCAAATATTCTCACATTCCGCTCTGTCCAGATGTAATAAGTAATAGTCAGAAATGCGGATTTCAAAATAAGTGAACATTCTTTTGCGTTCAAAACCCTCTAAATTTTGTGAGAAACAAATCAGGAAGACTTCCAGAGAAAATCCAATGACTGTCGCACAGCAAAGAAACACATCACACGAACATCCG
Source organism: Dillenia suffruticosa (assembly GCA_033439265.1). Classification (NCBI taxonomy): domain Eukaryota; kingdom Viridiplantae; phylum Streptophyta; class Magnoliopsida; order Dilleniales; family Dilleniaceae; genus Dillenia; species Dillenia suffruticosa. Next base: position 19,891,970 of record JAVTVX010000001.1, read on the forward strand.
CGAGGGGGAAAATTCAACATACCATATTAATTATCGAACCAGACACCCCAAAAAAACCCTAATGCAAGAATGTTGATCACATTCTTCCCTTTCAATTTACCAAAGAAAGAAAATTTCTTTCAACCAATCAGATCTGAGTGTGAGAGAAAGAGAGACAGAATTACCAGAGAGAGCGAAAGGAGAGAAGTGAGAATCATCGAAGAGTTGGGTGTCGTCATCGGAATCACTGAGATTAGGAGTGGGGTTCTTGTCAATTGGGTTGAATCCACTACCGTCGTCTCCTAAAGACCCCATTTTATTTCCTTAAAATTCACCCCCCCCCCCGGCTAACCGAAAACTTTCAAACTGTAAACCTCGGAGAAATAGAAGTAGTTGGATGAGAGAGTGAGAGAGAGATTAGGGTTTTAGGGTCGTGCTCGTGCGGTTGGATTTTTGGAGGGAAAATAAAGGGGGCGGGGGGAATTCTGGGGAAACGAGCACGCGCACTCACACTGACATGCTGATGAGACATTGTGACACGTGTTGTTTGAGAAGGAAGGGCGAAAGAGGGTACTCCGGCTGTCCCCGAGGGACGGAGATCGATGTGATATGATATTGGAAGTCAACGGTAGGAAGGGCAAATATTTGGTATGTTGTTTGCAAGTCATGTTGCAAATTAAACTTAAAAGAAAAAAAATTTAAAAACAATCTCAACATTAAAAAAATTTTAAAAATAACCCTACTTTATTATAAGTTGGATCCGTGACATCACGTAATAGCACCCGATTGGACGAAACTCACGTGTCGCGTCTTGAAGACGCGATACAGTTTATCGCGTCTTGAAGACGCGCCCCCTCGCCCCCCACGGCACTCCCGCGACGCCTCCCTCTGCCGCCCGTGACGCTCTTCTCTCCCTCCCTCCCCCGCCCACGGCACTGCTCCTCTTCCCCTCCCTCCCCTCCCCCCGCCGCCCACGACTCTCTCTCCCTCCCTCCCCCCACGACTCTCTCTCCCCCTTCCCCTGCGGCTCTCTTTCCTTCTCTCCCCCGCCTGCAGCTGTCTCTCTCTCTCCCTCCCTCCCCCGCCCCCGGCTCTCTCTCCCCCCGCCGCCCATGGTCCCTCCTTCCGTCGCCTACAGCGTTCTCTATCCATCCCTCCCCCCACGGCACTCCTCTCTCTCTCCCTCCCTCCCCCCGCAGCACTACTCTCTCCCTCTCCCCCCCCCCCGTGGCACTCCTCCCTCTCCCTCTTCCCCCGCAGCACTCTTCCCTCTCCCTCCCTCCCCCACTGTTGCGTAAGCCCTCTCCCTCCCTCCCCCACAGTCACGGGAGCCTCCCTTTCCCTCCTTCCCCTACTGCCACCCACCACCGCGGGAGCCCTCTCCCTCCCTCCCATGATGCCGCGGGCGATGTGACATCTTGAAGAGCGACATAGCCCATGTCGCGGGTTCAACCTGCGACATAAGCCTGTCACAAACAGAAAATTTTTTTCTCGGAGATTGTTTTAAATTTTTTTTAAAATTATATTCGTACATGTCTCTATTTTTTCCTCAATGTGCATCTTGACTTGAGTTCAAGTATGTCGGTTTGCAAAATGTTCCTTTTTTTTCCCCCTAAGCGGGGTGTCAAGTCGTCTGATTTTCATTGTCTTCTCCTAAAGAGAAATCACTGAATCAATTTGTCATCCTAATTTTTTAATCACAAACTTAGGATATTAAGATTTTTTAATCATATCTTATTTAAAAATTATTAATTTCATTACTGAATTTCTCATTTATTTGAAAAAAATTATCAATTATGTATGAATTATAATTCATTCGGACATTTATAAATTTTTAACAATGTGTTCTACTGATTTCATGCATATATATGGATTTCGAGGGCCTGTTTGGCTCTATCCCATTTCCAAGGACTCCCAAAATTTGAATAACCGAATCCAAAGATTTTGGTTTCTCAGTCTCCTCTCCCTTTCTCTCTCTATGGTGATAACAAGGGAATTTGATCATTCAATCATATGCATTTCCAAAATCTCTCTGTTCTAGTTCGCTTCTGGTGGTTAGCAAAGGAAAAAAGAAAGAACCAGAAATAATAACAAAGGAACCTTGTGCTTTTGACCGACACTTATTAGTGTAAATGGAATGGATACTTTCGTCTCTTAACCAGATCGGGAGTTCGACTCCCCCTGAGTATGAAAAAAATAATGTTGGAAAACTCGTCCCAAAAAATAGACCATTAGTAATGACGAAACTCTGAATACTGAATGATGACCAAACCAAGTTACCAAAAGAAAAAAAATAAAAACCTTGTGCTTTTGCTTATGGCAGGCAAGGTAGAATCAGACCATTCCTTGTCAATAAGTAATCCGGATAAAACATTCAATCAAGAAAAAAACAAAACAAAAAAAAAAAAAAACCCCAAAAACAATCTGATGATAAGTGACTTGAAATCTTTGCCACCAAGCAATAGATAAATAACTAAACAAATAAAGCCATATAAATTGAGGAGAATAGAAAATTACAACTTAAAATTAAAGGATCACTACAACAGTCTGTGCAGAACCAAGTAACAGAAGACTACATAGGAACTAGGATTTTAGTTTCTGTGGACAAAAGAACAAAAGCTCTGGCCACATGATACTAATAAACACATCAACCTCTTCATTCTAGCTTCTTGCCTAAGTTGTGCAGCACAGGATATTCACGAAGACAGAGATGTGGCAGAGCAGAACCAGCAGAGCCCACCATTTCTACTATACTCTCAGACCCAAAATTTTCTTTGTTGACATCAACCATGAGCAGCCAACTTTACACGAATCACAATAGAATGGCAATGGCGATGCATCTCTTCCCATCCAGCATTCTTCAGTGTTCTAAGATAAAAGTTACATATGCTAAAGATCATTCAAATATTTGCCAAAAATTAGTCATTTACCTTTTCACCATTGCCAATTGAAAATTTGACACGGACTGAGGCGGTGCATAAGAACTCACTCAGCTCAAATGCAGAATATTATGTGGCACGGATGCAGGATCAAGCTCCCAGTAGCCTCTCACACTGCCATGTCTTTCTTCGGTAAGTCGGAATGCAGGAATTTGATGGGAGAACTTGAGAAGCTCAGTCCGTGGGATATCCCACTTGACAACACATTTCTCCTTCAATTGAGGTTTGAAAACCGAGGTAAAACCATTAACACGCTCTAAAACCAAAACTTCCAACTTCATTTCATTCTCGTGAACAACTTCCACTATGTCATATTCACAGTATTCTAGCTCAGAAGCTTTTAATTTGAGATTCCAGTTCTTATATAATCCCCAAACTTCTCCTTTCCTAGGAAGGATAACATATCTTACTTTCTTGTTAACAGAAGTCTTCTCTACTTTTAACTGATGCGAAAACGGACTGGTGTCAAGGTAGATCTGGATCTTACTGCTTTTCAACTTAAATGTACCACAACAGATAGGAATTTCTTTGTCCAGCCACTTGGTCATGTTGTTAGGCACCAAGGCTTCAAGCCATGTTACATACGCTTCGAATTCTGGTTGATGCACAATTTTCTTGATCAAAGCATAATATTTTGGCAAGCCATCATAGTCACTGTATAATGACCAGATCTGACCAGCCTGGAACTTCTCCTGCAACCTACCCTGATCAAAGTTGTAGAATTCAGGTTCAGGAGTCTCAGGACCTTCAGTAGTTGATGCCTGAGCTGGCACACAGGCTTCATTATTCACAGCACTGTTCTTGCTGGTGTCAACATTGGTTTCTTTCCTGTCATCCTGAGACTGGGCTGCTCTTTCATTGTCCATAGTCATGGACTTCACTCTATCTGCACAAGGTGAGGCACATGAACCACTGGCAAAAGTATTTACTTCATTTATCTTTAGATTTTTAGGCAGACAAATCTCTATCTTTAGATTTTTAGGCAGACAAATCTCTTCTACATCGGAAGGTAAAGAGGCTGGATCAAGTTCAAAAGATCCCTCAGGAACATCTTCACTTTCCTGACCAGTCAACTTAAATGAAGGAGCACGGTGGGAGAATCTGAACAGTTCATTAGGGGGAACCTGAAATGAGCCAACTCCATCTTTTGTTGTTCTACAAAAAATGCTTGCAAACCCCTTTAATTTACCCAGGTATGCAACGGAGATGCCTGCATCTTCAACATAATCTGATAATATCTCAACAAATTCAAATTCATAACTTCTGTGATTGTCAGGATCAGAACTCCACTTGATATCCCAGTTCTTAAAGAGTGCCCAAGTTTCTCCCCTCATAGGGTAAATCCTAAACAAATCTCTGCTTCTGCCTTTTTCCCAGCATATAAGATGAGAGAACATTAGACGATCTTCAGTGTTCTCAGAATCGCCATTCACAAACTTTCCACAAGAAACAGGCAAGTCCACATTAACCCAAGAAATCTCATCTTGATCATCTGGGTCTGGCTCCAACCAAGATATCCGCAACTTGAACCCAGGAGAAATTTTCCTGATCAGAGCATAGAACCTAGGCATCGCATCCACAGTATCATAAACAGCCCATATCTGCCCGACAGAAAAACACCTTTCTGCCCTATCCTTGTCAAAGTCATTAAAATCTGGATCAGGATATTCATAGAACTCTGGATCTGGAAACTTTCTGGGGCTCAGGTTCGATGTAGAGCCCTTGGTAGCTTCAGAGGCTTTCTCGCGTTCTTCTGCTGCCACAGCTTTGCCTGTCATCTTCTTGTTTTCATCATTGCCATTAGGTAGTTGTCCTTCGAAAGAGCCACTCTTCTTGCTCACTTCTTTCTGATGTTTCAAGTCCACAGCCGAGCCAACTGGGTTTTCAGATTCGGGTGGCTGTGCCTCCCTCTTCAAAGAAGTATCCTTGCCCATCTCTTCTGATGTAGAAGATGATTCAACACCTTTTGCTTTTTTCAGAGGACTTTCGCCATGATCTTCATCTGCCTCTTTATAAGAAACATTCTGTTTACTCCGAGAAGATCTCCGGAGCAAACAATTCCCAGAGTTACTGGAATACCCTTCTGCAGTATGATCACCATTATCAGGAATATCATCCGCATCAAAATCAGCACTGCTTCCAGCAACAAAACTTTCACTGGACTCCTCTGCATCTTTTTTTCTTTTACGATTTGTCTTAACTGCAGGTTTAGTTTCATGAAAGCCCTTTTCCTTTTTGTGTTCTGCATTCAAATTTCCATATTTCTTGTTGGTTTTAGTGCCACTGCTAACAGTGGAGGCACCTCCAGTCTTTGCTGTAGACTCCTTTGGGATTTCACCACCAGAATTCCTTCTCAGTCCCATATCAGGACCCAAATTCTCAGGTACTTGGGGTCTATAATCATGACCTGGGGCCTGTTGTTGTTGAGTGACTGGGCGTTGACCGAAGTTTCCCCCCAGTGGAACACCTTGAGCATTTATGTCATGGGCAATAAAGGGCTTCATGCAACTCTGACACTGTAAAGCTTTGTTCAGAACTGCTATATAATACTGGTACCTCACGGAACAGGAGGGGCATACAGTCCAAAAGGTTTGCAGGCCATTGGGAATCCCAGGTTGAGTCTGCTGATGTGTTTGCCTCTGCTGCGCATTGAAGCTTGTAAACGGCGGCTGAGCACAAGGCACATTCTGAACGCCAGGCCGCTTTCTAGCATTATACTTCTTATTTGCTGGCTGTGGGGCTGGGGCTCGATTTGATGCTGCAGGTCTGAAGGAAGCTTTCCGGTTCACATCATACGAAGTCCGTTTTTCTTTGTCCAAAAGTGATCTTTGTGCGTCTCCAATCAACTTAAAGGCAGCTTCTGCACCAGAAAACTTGTTTTTATCAGGATGCAACAACAGAGCAAGCTTTCGATACTGCTTCTTAATTGAGGTTTCATCTGCTGATTGTTCAACCTGAAGGACCCCATACCAGTCCATCTCATTCCCAAATATTTTCTTCTCAGCAGAGCAGTGCACATCACAGACCGCAAGCAGCTGGGAAATATTCTCTAGATCAGGATAGAGTCTTTGAGCTCTTAGTGCAATTTTTTGAGCCCCTGCAAAATCTTTATCCAGCATCTTCTTCTCAGCAAGCCCTTTGGCCCTGATGGCCTCTTCTTTGTTGCACTCCATCACTGATCTAGATCCCACACTGATCCAGATTCCAAGAACCTGACTCAAAAATCCCTCAGCTAGGGGTATAAAATACTAATGCTTCTTTACACCTCATTGTGGTCAAGATACACAGGTTCCCTACAGTATAATGAGAGAAAAATATAATTAGATACTGCAAATCATAATTTGGAAAGGACGAGGAATTACACCATCAATAGCATGTCAACCACAAAGCAACCAATATGAGAAAGTTTTGGAAACTTCTCTGTTCATAGCTTACACTGACTATTGAAGCTCAAAATTGTTGAGAAAACAACAAGTTCTAAAGCAGAAATAGCAACAAGGTTTCAATTTGAGAGATCAAACTTGCCAACTACTCAACTATATCCTCCATAAACTAACCAAATACATAATCAACTGACACGCAGGCTAGCTGATAAAACAAATCCATCAGAGAGCCATACAACTAAAAACTATTCAACCTGAGAAGAGTTTTTGGGTCAGCTGAAAAAATCTAAGAAAATAGAAAGGATCATGGAATTGAGAGCAGCAGAAACTAACATACAATCAGACTCTGTACAGACAAAAAGCATTAAGATCTGCAATTTTTAACATACAACTCAAGCTACTCACTTCCCTATTGTCAGCATTAATCCACATGAAGCCAGGAAAAATTATTAGTCAAATATAACCATCCTAGACTATCCTAGCCATAGTCAAATATAAACACATCAGAAAATATAACCAGCAAACACAAAAAGAGGTGATAATTAAAATTAAAAAAAAAAAAAAAAAAAAAAAAATCCCTACCAAGCTTTACCACTTTTAATATAAGAGATAAGAATGCTCAATTAACAAGATAACACATTGTCAAACAAAGATACATACAACGAGGTGGGTCACAACCACATGTCTAGAGAAATATCAAAATTGGCCCCTCAATCCGAGATCAACATTTCTGTAAAGGAACTTTAAAATCATATGTGTCAAATGCAAGCTGTCCTAAATATCTTTTCTTGAACACTAGCTGAGAGCCATTGTCATTCACGTAAGTGCATATTCAAGTAAACCACTATTTGGAATCACGTTTTAAGGGTTAAACTGTGCAAAGTATTAACATCAGTGTCCTTCCTACAAGATTAGCATCCAAATACACCTCAAAATACTTGAGACATGTCAAAATGATATTCATGACAGTCATGAACACAAGCATGAGCTCCCAAAACAATGAAGTTTCAACTGAGGGTCTCCTGCCAAGGGCAAAGTGAGAAACATTACACACAAGGGCAAATAAAGTAATTGAAATTTAAAAAATCTAGAATTAGAAAAGGATCCACTTAATTTGTGCAGTTATGTTACATTTTTGTTGCTATACTTGCTGATTTTTATGATCAATACAAGCAAAAAGAGAAATAAATAATTTATAGAATTTCAATGTAAAATGATCAAATACCTTTTTTTGTCTACGAATATACTCTACATACTTGACATAAATTACGTCAAAAGTTGGAAAGACCATAAACTATGTTTTTTTTTTTGTGAAAGTAGTAAATTATCGCTTAAGACATTATGCTAACAGTAATTATCAAAATTAATAATAATTTAAAATTTTATTCATGGAAATATTCTTTTTCTTTGCTCAGCATGAAACAGTGAACAGGCAACCAACATTCACAACCCCTCTTCTTATAAACTAACTACAACAACAATGCAGGGTTCATATTTTATAAAGTAAACCTAAACAAATTCTTTTATAATGTTAATGGGGGAAGTATAGCTACTAAAAAGAATTATAATATATCATTTATTAACCTATACAGTATTTTTAAAAGCTGGGGGGAGGGTGTTCTTCGCCCTTGCTCAAGTGATAAGGTGACAGAAATGTAAACATCATGCATGCTCTTTTATGGCATGAAGGATACATATTGCAGTAGCAAAACAAAGGGTGCCTCACTTCTGAACCTATAAACCCGTCTTATCCTGTCCAAAGAAAGACCCGAAAACAAGTTTCTCCTACAAGAACTAAGAAATTTTAGTCCCGCTGTTGTTGGCACCCTATGTACCCATGAACACGGGAGGGGCACAAAACAACCAGTACAGCAGCAGGACCCTCAGGTAAGCTAAGATACATAATATTTTGTTTTAAGGATATGTCCAATATCAACAACTCATTTCTAGAAGTGTTTGTTCTCACACCTTCCTCAACAGGTTTATTCAAACTGCTGAAAGAACAATATTCCTTGATGATGAGACATCTAATTGTCACCATACCTTGTTTTAAGTAGATGCACCAAGCATCAAAGAAACAAGAACAAATGGGAAAGAAAGGCAGGAAAAAATAGAAGAATAACTATATTTCTTATTCAGTTTGTCCCTAAAAAGACAGAAGGCAGTAACAACTTTAATCTTTGTACCTAGAATAGAAGAGTGAGCTGAAAAGCTTTCACATTTGAGCAGCAGTAAATCAACACATCAGTCAGCCGAGGCAATTGCTCCCATCGAAATTTTTTGAAACTTTTTTCATGGGCTAATGGGCAGAACCAAACCAGATGTCAAATAAAAAGGCAGTAGTTGATAGCCACAGACAGTTGGCATTAACAGTTTAACTGACAAAAGTACTTACTTTTATATACACAATTCAATGCCACATTTTCACCTCATTATCAACAAAAGAAAAGGCATGCTTTTGACATCAAATCAGGTGATCTAAACATGCTATTGCATCGATAAAGTTTACACTATATTCTTTCCGATCTTGAAAATGCAATCAAAAACTTGCAGGAGTTTACAAACTCATTTTGAGACGTAGTTTCACACAACAACTATAAATTCAAAATTTTTCTTTCATTTTCTGAAGAACTCAACAAATCAAATAAAAAATTATACAGACTTTATGACAAGAGTCAGTGAAAAAAGAACAATGCCTGTGAAGAACTCCACGTCAAAACTTCCATTGGAATTCCGATTAAACATTCTCGCTACCAAATTTCAGAGAGAGAGAGAGAGACAGACAGACAGACAGACAGACAGACAGACAGACAGACAGACAGACAGACAGACAGACAGACAGACAGACAGAGAGACAGAAAGAGAGATTAAAGGTACCTGAGGTTCCAGTTTTCTCTGTCTTCCACTACAGAGCTGCTGTCACCCACTGCGGAGCTCAGGAATCCAGCTTGAAGGTAATAGGGCCCCAGGGTTTTATAGTTCTGTTTGTTCTTTGGACAAGAGATTGAGAAAACAATCTTGAGAGAGTCAAATTTCTTAAAATCCCAAAATTTCCCCTTCTCATTGTAAAAAAAATCTATCATTTAAAAAAAAAATTAAAAAAAAAACACCAACCAAATTCTTCTCACTGAAATGTCTTTATACAGGAATAGAAAATGTCACGAACTTAAGCACCAATAAGGATTTGTGTCAACAAATTATGCCTTTTCCTCTTTTGGAGTTTCAGGCTTTCATTTGTAGTTTGACATTCGAATTAAAAAGTTGGAAAAATGGACATGGATACAGGACGTGGGAGAGAACAAGAATCACATATACACAATAACACCACCAACAAAGAAAACTTTACAATATATACTGATGTAGTCTGCCCCAATAGTTGTGCCAAAGGCTGCACAACCTTGAGGTCCTGAGTTTGAGTCCCAATTAAACGAAATTTCTTGCAATAGTGTGCTCAAACTTTTCGGGGATTTAGGAAGCATTTGAGGCCTATCTGGCACTTAATTGGGACTATGATGACACAGGGTAGTAGTTATGACTCAAAACAAAAAATTCCATAGGAGGTGGTGGTAACACCCACAGGGGGAACGCCAACACTGGAAGCCCCTCTCCACCATTTCCTCAAAAACAATACAAAGTGTCGTACAGTGTTGTGTTCGAAGGACTCAAAGGACAAGACACAACATGAACATAGTAATTTCTAGAAGCTTGTGCGCAATTTAGTTCAAAAATCAATCAAGAGAGGGTGGTGGGAAACTTCTTTTAAAAAAAAAAAGTTCCATCTGAAATCTATTAAATTATGAAAAACTACCTAGCGCCCTCACTCTCTCTCTCTCTCTCTCTCTCTCTCTCTCTCTCCCCCTCCCTCCCTCCCTCCCTCCCTCCCTCTCTCCCTCCTCAACCACCGCTTATTTCTCTCCCTTCATCTCTTGCCTGGTTGATCTACCTCATCTACACCTCGCTCTCCCCTCTCTCCCTCTATACCACACCTCCGATTGTCGTCCTCAACCCAGATCTGTCCGTCACAAGCCTCAATCTTGCCGAAGAAGACTAGATTTGTCAACCGAAAAATTAAGCGGAGCCAAGAATTAAGTCATGAAATCTGAAAGAAGAAAACGTGACCACTTTTAAAGACAAATTAATTCAAGTAGTAGTTTGGACTGCTGATGATGATTCAGAAACAACGTTGAAAGAGATATATAATAATATTAAAAGTATAGGTAGAGAGGTTTTAAGTGTATCTAAGGGTCGGGCTCCAATAGGCAAAGAGTTGTGATGATACAACGAGCAAATACAAACTACTATTTGACCCAAACGAGAGTGTTATAGGGACCTTAAAAATAATAGAAATAGTGATACATATGAAAAATACAATAGTGCAAAAAGAGGTAAAAAAAGATTATTCATGAATCAAAAAGTAACATGTATGACGAATTATACAAAAAACTGAAAACTAAAGAAGAGAAAGAGAGATTTACAAAATTGCCAAGCTAAAGGAGAAGAAGAGAAAAGATCTAAATAGTGTTAGGTATATTCAGAGTAAAACTAATACTATACTTGTAAGAAATGAAAATATAAGAAAGCGTTGAAATGATTATTTTAATAATCTCTTTAACGTTGAAAGTATAAAAGACATATAAAATATCACGATACATGTAAAAGAAATTAATATAAATTTTAAATGTAAAATTTGTCCTCATAAAATAAAGGAGGTTTTAAAGAGAATGAAAAATAATGAAACCATAGGACCTGATGGCATTCCTATTGAGGTGTAGAAATGTTTAGGTGAATTTGGTATAATAATGTTAACGAATCATTTTAACAAAATTTGGCAAACCAAGAAAATACCTCAAGCATGGAGAAAGAGTACACGTATACCACTATATAAGAATAAAGAAGACATACAAAATTATTCTAATTACAGAGAAATTAAACTTATGAGTCACACTATGAAATTATGGGAAAGAGTAATAAATCATAGATTGAAATCGATGACAAATGTGTCTCAGAATCAATTTGGATTTATACCAGAATGATCCACCGCTAAAACAATTCACTTATTAAAACATTTGATAAAAATATTTAGAGCATAGAAGAGAGACTTACATATGGTATTTTAGAAAAAACATATGATAGGATTCCCAGAGACGTAGTGTGGTGGGTGTTTTTGAAAAAAGTGATCTCTTTGAAATACATTAATCTTATTAAAGATATGTATGAGGAAGCTATAACTAATAGAAGAACTTGTAGGGATCTGACCGATAGTTTTCCTATTAATATTGGATTTTATCAAGGTTCGACATTAAACCCCATCTTTTTTACAATAGTGATAAATAAAATCATAAAAACGTTCAAGATAAAATATCATGGTGCATATTGCTTGCAAATGATACAATGTCAGAGGATGAAACTAAAGAAGGTATTAGCGCTAAATTAGAATTGTTGAGAGATATACTAAAATTCAGAGAATTTAGATTAAGCAGATCAAAAACTGAATATATGAGATGTAAATTTAGTGAAAATCATAAAAATAGAGAGAATACGATCATATTAGAAGGAAAAGACATATCAAAAAATGAATGCTTTAGATATATCGGTTCCATCATTCAAAACGATGACAGTATAAATGGGGATATGAATCATAGAATTCAAGTGGACCGGATGAAATGGAGAAGAATATCTGAAATTTTTTGCGATTGCATGATATCGTTGCATTTGAAAGGAAAATTCTATAGAATCACAGTAAGACCGGCACTATTGTATGACACCGAGTGTTGGACCATTAAACAATAACAAAAATATAAAAAAGTTGTAACTGAAATGAGAATATTTAAATGGATGTGTGACAAAATTAAATAAGCAAGAATTATAAATGAAAAGATACGTAATAAATTGGGAGTTAGTTCAATTGTGAATAAGATGCAAAATATGGTTTGGGCATATAGAACGAAAACCCAAACATGTACCGGTTAGGACGACTGAAAATTTAAATATAAGAGATTTAGTAAAATATAGAGACAAGCTGTAGAAAACTTGGATGCAAATTATCCAAAAAAATATGATAGTTAAGGATTTAGTTGAGAAGATGATATTCAATAGAACAAATTGTGTTTTTTTCTTCTCTTACATTTCAAGCATGCCTTCCCTTTTCTTTTCAGTCCTCACTATTATCTCAACATTCAACGAACAAGACCAAATCCCCAAATAACACAAGCCCTAGTTTCACTCAGACAGTACAATCACAAACAAAAGAAATATTAATCACACCAATACCCAACGCATACCTTATTCAAAGCATGAATTTAACAAGTTAAAAAAAATTAAAAATCAAAATATTTGCCGCTGAAACAAACTCACAGAAGAAAATGCACAAATGTAGTTCAAGATGCCAAAAACTAAACATGGATTCTGAAAAAGTAAAACCCTATAATGATAAATAGAAGTCAAAAACCGAAGACAGAGACATGAGAAGACCATACACAGAAATGAAGCGAAACTAAGTGGGGAGAGAGGGAGAGAGAGAGAGAGACAGAGATCAGAGAAGCAACTTACTTGGCTTAATTTCAGCCGCGGGGGGGGGGGGAGAAGGGAGGGGGAGAGAGAGAGAGAGAGAGAGAGAGAGAGAGCGAGGAACCAAGCGGGAATGCGAAAATAATGAGGGAACGGGAGGCAGAAGAGAGTAGTAGACGAAAATTTTCATATTTTTCCCTCCAATTGTCCTTCATTGTCTTCGTTTGTAGGCCAAACTCTATGTAAAAAGAGCAAACTTCAGGGGCTTTTTGGTAGCTATATTCTAAGAATTTGCTAATAGGTCCTTTGAAGTTTCTAATTTGCAAGATCTAGCTCTTTTCATCTAAACAAAACCTAGTTATTGTGTAACTTTCTTGAACTTTGAGGGCATTTTGATACCAAAAAGTTTAGTTATTTGCTAGATGGTCCTTCTTGTATTTTATATTGGCAAAATTTGCCATTTCTTAACACCAATATGTCCTTACAGGCAAAAAGTTTTTAAAAACACCATCTATTTATAAATCCATTAAGTGAACCCAAAGTGACTCTCAGTTATATTTCTCACATTAAATCCATTTAATTACTTATGTATATAGTAACCTTTTATTTAAACAGTTACGATAATGAATTATAATTCAACTGATACCATCTCTTTATTTTAGATATCTCTCTCCTATATACCAAAAAAAATTATAAAATAATTATATTTTGAAATAGTTAATGGTTGTTACCCATAGTAGAGTTAGGGGAAGATGGAGGCAATCACCTCGTCACCTCTTGAAAAAAAAATTAAAAATTTATAGAGCTCTCAGTAATTTCTTAATATTGCCAATTGAATAAAAGATATTATCAATTTTGTTCCTTCTCTTCTCATAATAAGTTGTCTTATTGTTTTTATCTTTTCGTTAATATGATTTTGGCAACATAATATTCATATGATATTCACTATTATGGTAACACGATAATAATTGTATAGTGAGAGAATATTTGCAGCATATTTACTTATATGCTGTAACATATTCACCACTATTAGGGTTAGAGATAGAACCTATATAAATACGGCTCTTTGTACCGTTTGTTACATGCTGAATAATACATAATATTTCACAATTCTCATCTTTTCTCTTTATTTTTTAAACAATGATCTCAACTTCTAATCTTACTTTTGATTCATAAAATAGGACTAAGAATCGCTTGTAATTGCAAATTAAAAGGTGATCACTTGCAATTGCATATATTAGGGCTAACTAGACGAACTAGAAATTAGGGAAATTGACTAGAGAGAGACAGATAGATTTGAAATTATTACTTCAAAATTCTAAAAGTTAAAATTCAATTCCAAAGACGTTGAACTTGAAGATTAATTTGAGAATCACACTAGTAATAGAAAAGGAAATAGAGAATGAGATGAGTTTTATCTTGAGTCAGAAATCTAAAATGATGAAGATATGAGAATCGACGAAATCTGATAGTGAGGTCAAGTATGGACAGTGGACTTGAAAGTAGGAGATCGGAGATTGGATATCAGACAACAGAGATGGAGATCATCAAAGACTTGATCAAAGACGAGAGAGAGAGAAAGAGAGAGTCAATCTCAATCAATAGTAAGTGAGAGCGAGAGTGAGAGCGAGAGAATCATCACGTCCATTTGAAGAGTTGAGATCTTTTTTTACTCAAAAAAACAAAACCCGTGGGTCACACAAGTCACAGTTCATCCGCAATTGATTCACGGGTTTTTAAGATTCAATGCATAAATGATATTATAATTGGACCGACCCGTGAAATGTCTGAGTGGCAGGTTAAACCGGTCCAATAGGCAGATTGGTCTGACTTTAATAATACTGTATAGAATACCCGATACACTTCTCCATTTCGACTATCCTGATTGTATTCTATGTGATATATCTCTACCAATCCCTTTGTTTTTTTGTTAAATTAATTCTAAATACTCAAAACTCTCACTAGCAAATAATTCACCATTTAATATCTTTACTATTGCTTCACTGACGCTAGTATTGTTGAACTTAAATTATGTATATTCTTTACCCTATTAAGTTTAGATCCTTTCACTTCTAATGTTTTTCTTCGAGATTCGAGTTTATTATTTATTTCTTCACTGTCTCATCCATCAAAACGATATCATCTCCAAATTATACGCATCATGTACCATATCTTGGATGTGTCTCGTGAGTTCATCCATAATTAGTGTAAAAATATATTAATTTAACACTGACCCTTGTTATAGCTCAATTTGTACCTGAAACTTTTCAATTAATTGGTCGGATATTATCACTTTAGTCACCACGTCCTTATACATTTTCTTTTGCTTCAATATACGTTACTATTGTACCCTTCTTTTCTAAAATTTTCCCTATAAAATCTGTTATATGTCTTTTACAGATCAATGAATATCATATATAAGTTTTATTTCTTCTCGTGATACTTCTCAACTAATTGTCTAAAAAGCTGTGTAGCTTCTATTATTGACCTTCCAAATATAAATCCAAATTGTTTTGCAGTCATCTTGATCTCCTTTTGTAATATTCTTTTAATTATTTTTTCTCAAAATTTCATGATATTTATATAAAGAATAAATTATTCTTTAATAATAAAAAATAGATATATATTTTTCAATGATGTCCTCACATACTTTATGTATAATATTTTATACTTTAAATAATTTTTTTAATGTAATTTGTTTTCAATTTATATATATGAATTTATATATTTATAAATTCACATATATATTTTACTCGATGACTCCGCAATTGATTGTTATTAAGTTTGTTTGCAAATTAATAGTTATTTTGGACTAGGAATAACGTATTTTAAGAAAGTAATAATTTTTGTTTTGAATTAATGTTATATATATATATATATATATATATATATATATATATATATATATATATATATATATATCTCGATTCACGACACGTAAAGATTTTCGGGTTATTTTTTAAAATATTATTTTTTTAATTAAAATTATTTAACTATTATTTTTTTTCTAAACTATTGATTTCGTACTTTAAGAGGGGGAATCAGTTTTTTTATTTTTTATTTTTTATAATATATTTTTTTAAAAGAAAAGAAAAATATGTTTCGCTCTGTGTGAGAGTGAAATCATCGGGTTACAAAAATAAAAATAAAAAATAAAAAAGGTCTTCTCTTCCATAACAGAACAAAAGATCTCAAACCCACTTCTCGTGAAATGTCATGCTGTTACCATGAAACCCAGTTCAATAGTTTTATATTTCCACCAATTTTGAGAGCTTTGTTCTAATATTGATGAGGTGGGTATCGGTCAAAAGGTTCATGGAAGGATAATAAAGTGTGGGTTGGAATAGGATACTGTTGCCCAGACTTCTCTGCTTACTATGTACGGTGAAACTGCAAGTTTTAGTAATGCAAAAAAGGTGTTTGATAAAATGCTTCTGCAAAATATGGTTTCGCGTGTTCAATTATATCAAACTATTTGCAGAACGGGAAAGCAAAAGAAGGGTTCGAGTTGTGATGGACCATTGAGAAGTTCTCTTGTTGCAATGTACAATAAATGTGGTGAGAGCTTTAGGAGTTCACTAGATTCCAAGACCAACACTGCCTCTATTAGGGTAATCTCTCCCTCTCCAATTTCGCATCCACAGAATGCGAAACAGTGCGAAATAATTTGTTTTAAAAAAAGAATTAATGCATTATAAAAAATAAAAAATAAAAAATAAAAATACTGATTTCCAAGAAAAAATAACAATAATTAAATAAT
This sequence comes from Dillenia suffruticosa, assembly GCA_033439265.1. Taxonomy (NCBI): domain Eukaryota; kingdom Viridiplantae; phylum Streptophyta; class Magnoliopsida; order Dilleniales; family Dilleniaceae; genus Dillenia; species Dillenia suffruticosa. The sequence goes on from JAVTVX010000001.1 coordinate 19,908,538, forward strand.
TTTAATTAAAAAATAATATTTTAATAAATAGGGGCGATTAGGTAGAGAACCCCGGGGGGGGGGGGGAGGGACAGTGACAGGGTCAGCAAGGGGGTAGGCAGAGAACAGGGGCTAGAAGGCGGCAGCGGGAGAGACAGTGACGGAGTTCTCGCTGTGGTCAACCAGGGGAGAGGGGGGGAGGGAGAGAGAGAGAGAGAGTGAGTGTGGGTTTTTCAGACGAGAGGGAGATAGATTCGGGATTTCCGGCAAGATTGTGGCTTCGGAGGGCAGAACTGAGCCGAAGGCTACTGGCGAAGGGCAGATCTGGGCTAATACTGGTAGTTAGAGATCGCACAGGAGAGAAAGAGTGAGATCTTTCATGGGAGAGAGAGAGAGAGAGAGGAAGAGAGAGAGAGAGAGAGAGAGAGATCTCCATGATGGTGGAGTTGATGGAGAGAAGGTGAAGAGACAAAAAGCCTCAAAGTTATATATTGAGAGAATATTAAGACAAAATTGTCTTATATGCTTCAACATATTTACCAATGCTAGGGTTTTTTTTTTTTTTTTTTTGAATTTTTAGATTATTAGCCAAAATTTCCACCGCTGCTAACTAAGCCACCAAGCACCTTTTTCCCATTGGAAAAGCCAAGCAGCGGTTAATGAACTATAGCTCAACTCCTCCCTTTCCCTTATAAAAGATTTTAAATTCGAATCTCTTTATACATAAAAAAAGAGAAAAATCAATGATCAAAAGTATCTCGACCAATTGTACCAAACACAGCCTACACTCGGTAATATTTGATACGAGGTAAAATCATTAGCCTTTCCTCTCCAAAAACTAGGTATAGATAAATTTTCTCAAAAACTAAATACAACAAATTTCTTTCTCTCAAAAATAAATTTAATTTGTATTTTCTCCATCTAAATACAAAATTTTTAATTCTAAAAATATTAATTTTCTATACAAAAATTGAATTTATTTTGAATTCTCTCTCCGATCTAAAAATATCACTTTCATGTTTTATGTTCATAAAATAACCAAATTCAGTTTTACAATTATTAATTAAAACCACATCAGTTTTCTCTCTTCAAAGAAATTAAATTATTTTAATTTTTTTAATTGTCAAATGCATTGGCTTCAACTTTTCCCTACAAAAAAAAAAAAAAAAAACTTTTTCTCTTACAAATAAAGTGTATTAATTTTCTCTATATAAAAAATTAAGTTATTTTAAAGTTGGTATTTCTAAATATATTGATTCTAAATTTTCTCTTTTTTTTTTAAAAAAAAAAAACTTCATTTAATTTTTTCTGTAAAATGAATTATATTAATTTAATTTATTACTTTATTTTGAGAAGTAATGTTTTTACCTCCACTAAAAAAAAAAAAAAAAAAAAAAAACCTTTTACCGGCTCCGGCGGCCAAAAAAACCACTGAGACTGCTCAAATATCTTTCCGGAGATCGAGGTCCAGTGTTGAAGCTAAAAAAATGGAGTTTTATAAAACACTGATCTAATCAGGGAAACAAGAAGAGAAATAATGTCGTCGTCGAAAATTCCCAATGAAATTGTCATCGACATGCTTCTCAGGGTACAGATGAAGTCCTTACTCCAATGCAAATGCAATTGCAACTCATGGAATTTTCTCATTTCCCATTCCAATTTCGTTGCATCCTACACCAACTCAAATCATCGGCCGTCCAGACTTATTCTCGGCACCAAACAACCGCACAGTGCCGTAGACTTCGAACCATCGCCTTCAGTTGGTGTTGCTGTATCAGTGGACGCCCTTGTGTTAACTTCTCAACATCAACTTCCAGCATCTGAAAGGCCACCGAGGTTAAACCCCATACGAGGCTTACTTGAGAATGCACGGTTATTTGAATCATGGAAGCCACATCCATGACATGCAGAGCTGTTGTTGCTATCTTCACTATGTCAGCTCCAGTTGCTTGAATTGTTGCCCCCGGGTTACCCCCTGATCCTCAACGGAAGGAGTATTTTGATTGTTGTGAGAAGTAACAATGACTTTGAAGTTTTCGGGCTTCATTCCATAAATGGAATTGTTGAACTCGTCGGCCACCATCATAGAAAAGGTAAGAGAAATGTAAAGATTGCTCTTGCTCTAACAGTTTACTTTGCAATTACAAACAATCCTTCGGGAGCATTCCAAACAGAAGCTCATTTACGAAAATTTTACTGCATTAAGAAGGGCAGTTTCCTTGCCGTTCTCAAGCATCTATAGATTGATAGAAAAATACGAACGTGTCTATGATACCATCTTAAATATGGGAAGTAATATCATAATAATACGAACCTAATACTCTATTATTTCAATAAATTATTATAAATATTACAAAAATAGAAATAAAAAGTTAAATACTCACGTGGTATCAGAGTCATGATCAAATTTTTCTGCCGGACATAATGTCTACGTTACCGTAACTTCAAGCCCCCCATAGTTTTCAATCTGATATATAAGTGTTCGACATGTATTTGAGTACATACACAAGAAAGCAACCTGAATCTCGACATCAACATAATCAGCTCCGGACTCCATGGCTGACCGAAGCACATCCGGTCTTTTCTTTTCATCACCTTCATACAAACCACCTCCCAACTTGGTTCTAGAAAAGCAGTAGAAAATCCAAATCATAAGCCTAAATCCTTCGCTTTGAATTGCTTCACTAATATCCGTCCTCTAAAAAAGAACACGATGAAAAGCTGCGGACATTAAAGTCTGCAATTCATCATGAAAAAAATTTCCCATGATACTTTTCAGACGTAAGGTAGCAAACCACATAAACCCAAGTTTTCATGATTGGATATCACCAAAATTTTGTGTTGTGAAAGACACTTAATAATGGATTTTCAGTTTTCCCATAATAAAAAGCATTAGACATGTTTTGAACTAACTTATACGTCTAGGTTGTGATATCAAAGCTGATGGGAAAGCTACTCATCGGGGACAAAATCCCGAATTTTGCTTTTGGACTAACATTGCACGTACCCTAATATAGCCCAAATAATTTTTTTTTTTTTTTTTTGATACTTGATCGATATCTAAAAATCCAACTAATTCTATATGAGTAATTTTGAGATCCAATTTAGGGATTCGACTCTCTCAGCATCTGTTTTTCCATTCCTAATTTTGCTCAAAGGAAGTCTAGTGGCACACCGTTACCCCTAAAGTTCGTTGATATGCAACCCTAATAAATAGCATATCCCGTGAACCAAGATAAAAAGATTTCTCACAAATTCTTTAACATCTAAAAAATATAAATATGGTCACTACGTATGGCACAACCAGTAAAACACATTCAATTCTCAAGAAAATTCTAATTACATTCAAATGCATAAATTTCTTTTAAAAAAAATTACCAATAACAAAATTAAGTAGGCAAAGGACATTTCTTAATCAAAAATTGAATATCATGTTGAGCATCAAAACTCTTCCAAACCATCCACACAAGATCTTTTGCTTTAATCGTATCATTTATCATCTGATCAACCGAATCCGCCATTAACGGGCAACATATTAGGGTGCGATTCCAGCTTAATTCTCCCACTCCCCAATTCAACCCCATCAGTAATGATTTGAGATGAATGAAATGTCAGAGAGAGAGAGAGAGAGAGAGAGAGAATTTAGAGAATTTAATAACGGTTTGAAATTAATTAATAACTATGCCATACTTTTTTTAATTCTCACCACCACCGATATACAAAACCATATTCCGATTAATTCGATTCAAACTTTACGAGAACCCTATTTTGAAACGACTCTTCTAACATAATTTATGTTTTTAATTCTTAAATTTCAAACTCGAAATTTAATTAAAAATTTTAATATTCTATCTCACTAGGTCGATAATCCATTAATATTAATATAGCTATTCCATTTTATGTACGTACACAGACTCTCTCTCTCTCTCTCTCTCTCTCTCAATCCATGTATGTCCCACACATTATAAAATGGAATGCAGTATGTTAATATGGACCTAGTGCCATCTATCACACTGCAAGTCAGGCACTGCCAGACAACTTTTTCACGCAAAGTTACAAGAAGAGGAGGAAGCAACTGTAATAGTACCAAAGAAGCGAAGGCAATACCCAAAGTGATAAAGAGCGTACCCAGTGCCGGAAGGGAATACCTGGTCGGCCTTCCCCTTGCTTGGGGTCTGCCGAAGCTCCCAAAGTGATGATACGTAATAATAAGGGCCATGCCCTATGCCATAAGATACAATGAACAATCACATATATCTACGGGTTTCCCATTTTTGGTTACTTTTAACTACATATGCTCCCTTGCTACTGCAGATTTAGATACAGACACCCAATTGCCAGAACTTGGCCTTTGTAGTATGAGTCAAACTAAATGCCTATCAATGCTTAGCAAGAAAAAGCTTATCTGTACAACAAAACTTCTAAATCCTTCTCAATTATCAACTCCAAACCCCTTGAAGTCCTTTGCTGTTTCCCCGACCAGATCCCCCTCAGATGAACTGACAATATTTTCTGATACTAAAGATGATGCACCCTCGTCTTTACCCTCCGTATCTTTGGATTCTACAGCATTGAGAGACGTCTCACCTGGATCAGAGACTGTTACCGACGAGGACAATTTTTCTTCTAACTGTTTGCTTCTCTCACCATCTACCAGATCAGGGATTCCCTTCAGTTGGATTTCCCCATGATCTTTGGGATCAAGCTCCATTAAGCCAGATTCAGCATAGGCTGTTTCCACAGATTGCAAAGCAGGGTTATCATCTCCACTGCCACCAATACCAATCGCTTGCAAAGATTTTTGTGTTCCCAACGGGTAGGTTTCTGCGTTTTCACTTCCATCACCATCACCTGCAACATTTACACTGTCCGCAGGTTGTTGGATCTCATCACCATCTGTTGGAACTAGATCCACTGATTGTGATTGAATAGGTTTCAACTCTGGGACATTTTTCTCTCCACCCTCACTACCTGTAGCTTCTGTTAGCAATGTTTCAGTTTCTGAACCTGCTTCAGTGTTTGCAGTCTTCTCCCTGCAATCTCCACCAAATTCAACACTAGTTGTCATTTGGACTCCCTGATCCTTTGGAACAAGCTCCACCAAGCCAGTATCATTGCCCACGAACAGAATTGGTTCCAACTCTGGGGGCTCTTTGGCCTCAGTCCCACCAACAGACTCAGATTCTGATGCCTCTATATTTTCCCTCTCCAACCCAGCACCCTTAATGCCTGGGAACTGGACTTCTTTATGGTTTTCTGGGACAACCTCCAAGCCACCAGCTTCAGCATCCATTGATTGTTCGGTTTCCAACTTAGGGATTCCTTTTTCCTCATTCCCACCAGCCAGAGCTTGCACAACTGACTGAGATTCTGATGGGCCTGCTTCAATATTATCTCCCTTCAACTCAGCACCCTCAATGCTAGTAGGCAGTTGGATTTCAACATGATCGACCGGGATAACCTCCTTCAGGCCAGATTTGGCATCCATTGATTCATTGGTTTGCAATTTGGGAGATCCTTTGTCCTCATTCTCACCAGCCAGAGTTTCACACACAACAGTTTCTGATGTGCTTGCTTCAATGTTGTGAGTCTCCAACGTGCCACTCTCAATGCCTGTAGGAGGTTGAACTCCATCATCATTCGGGCCAAGCTCCGTTGGGCCAGATTTAGTATCTGTTGATTCATTGGTTTCCAATTTGGGAGATACTTTGTCATCATTCTCACCAGCCAGAGCTTCACGCACAACAGTTTCTGATGTGCTTGCTTCAATGTTGTGAGTCTCCAATGTGGCACTTTCAATGCCTGTAGGCGGTTGAAGTCCATCATCATTTGGGACAAGCTCCATCAGGCCAGATTTAGTATCTGTTGATTCATTGGTTTCCAATTCGGGAGATCCTTTGTCCTCATTCTCACCAGCCAGAGCTTCACGCACAACAGTTTCCGATGTGCTTGCTTCAATGTTATGTGTCTCCAACGTGGCACTCTCAATGCCTGTAGGCAGCTGAACTCCATCATCATTTGGGACAAGCTCCATCGGCCCAGTTTTAGTATCTGTTGATTGAACAATCTCCAACTTGAGGGATTCTTTGTCCCCACTTCCATTTCCTGGAGCTTTTTCCGTAACCATTTGAGTTTCTGATGGACCAACTTCTACATTGTAACTTTCTAAAACAGCATGGCCACTAAGCGGTCGAATTTCATCATGATCCTTTGAGACAGCCTCAATTTGTTTAGATTCATCATCAAAAGACTGCACAGATTCCATTGTCCTGGGCTCAGGATTGACATCCACCAGGAATGGAGCTTCCGGCAAAGCCAATGGTGTTTCCACATGAACTGCTTCCTCATTGCAGATCCCATCAAAACAAGCTCCAGAAGTTTCAACACCACTTGGCAGCTGATCTTTATCTTGATTTTGAGAAACAAGCTCCACCGCAGATTCCCAACCCACTGATTGCTGAAATTCCAGGGTAGGAACCTTTTCATCCTCATCCATATCACAACTTTCATCATGGGCAACCTCAGTACTGTAAATGCTGGAAGCCAAATCAGTTTCATCACATGCTAACCTATGTTCAGCATCAATTGACTTCACAGCTTCCAACATTTGGCCTTTATCATCCTTCCCATCAGAAACTGGAGCTTTGTGTGTTGCTGTTTCCATTGCTAAACTGTCCACGTCCACCGGTTCATCACTCAGGCTGGCTTGCAGTTCAATTTCAGGATCTTCTTGGACAGGCTCCATCTTTTCAGTTCTATTAGAGATCAAAGCGACATCCATCTGGTCATCCTCGTCACTCATGCCCATATTACTATCTTTTACATTTTTATTCCTTTCCATTGAAATTCCTGAGTTGTCTACTACAGAAGCCTCAATTGAAGTGGAAGCATTACTGACCAATGCATAACCGAGTGCAGATGTGCTAGGTCCCGGATGATCTTCAATAACATAGCCATCTTGAGAATGCTTTGAAGCTCCAACAATGACTTCATCAAACCCATGGGAAGAGCCACAAGCAGTTCCAGTATCATCACAAAATTCTTTGGTGGTCGGAGCTTCTAAAATAGCCTCATTAATGTCATCGGGTACGGCGCTACTCTCTGGATGATCCATACTTGGACAGGTGGCTTCAATCGAGTCACCATGATTTCCAGACACTGCAAAATCTTCTACATCAGCATCAAATTGTACAACAGAAGCTTCAAAATTACACAATTTCGACCCATCTTCAATTGAGCAGGCACCAAGCCCAACCACCTTGGCTGAGTGATCAAGTTTATCAGAAGAACAGCCTTCAGCTAAATCATTTTCGGTTACTGGACTTGCAGAGGCTTCTGAACCATCATTTTTCCCATCAGGAGTAAGGGGGATGAATGGCTTCTGATCCGAGATGGCCTCCGATGTGCATATGGGCATGGTATCTGGTTGATCATGAACTTCAGAAAGCAGAGGTACAGCACTATCATCTCCCAAAGAATCCAAAGTCTGCTCATCTGACTTTTGAGTTGGCTGATCAGCGGGTTTAACGGTAAAAGTAGGGCAATCTTGTACTTCATCTGGAGCACTCACGCTCTCATGTTCCTTAGGATGGCCAACAAGGTCATCACTGGGAGAAACATCAGGGATTTGTGCAGTCTGTTAAAGAAATGAAAGAAAGAGTGAGAAGGGATGACTTTGCAAATTTTTAACTCGATAATAGTCTGTTGCAGTTACCAACAAGTTCATATACATGAAATCATTTCACACAATTTTGTAAACTCGTAACGTATTACAATCAGTAATGTCTTTGGATTGCATCATACAACAGAAAAGGATTGCTTTGCACATGCAAGCTTATAAACTCCAAAGATAATAACCGTATCATTAATTCATTCATTTAATTTTTTTAAAGGGAAAATGAATAAAAAAGAATGAGAAAAAGCAAAGCATGAGATACAAAACAGAAATCAGAAAACATAGTACAACAAACTGAGCCTTATTTCCAAAATTTGGGGTTGGCCATTTGAGAGACAAAACATAGTGCTTCATGTAAAGCCTAAAATTGTGTGTAACGTTGCTGGACATGACCAAGCCAAAGAAGCACTTGCACCACCTGCAACCACACCAAGAGGGGTCTCTCTGCAAGCTATCTTGAGAGGAGATCTTTTTCGAATGTCATAAAAATCCTTCAAAACAAAGAAGCGACCTAAAGAATACATGCATTGCGAATAGCCCCTATCTCAGATATCCGACCAGCTATGCAAACATTCTAATTTGAAACAAGTAGTTAACCCCATCCATCCAAATAAAGATCTTGCTCATAAAATAAAAATTACGGCTTAAAGAATGTATCTGCCAATCATGATTCCTAACCAAATGCACATCTCAAAGCACTCTCACTAACTCCTGTCTCAAGCAAACACTTCCTTAACATGCTTGGAGATAAATAGATTTTTAGTAAATGCACACTTAATTATCCATCATGGAAAAGCTTGGATTCTCTGTTAATCAGATCAATCTTCACAAAAGGAGAGGAAAAAGAAGGGAACTGCCCTTTAATTATGGTTAAGCTGTGCTCCTTAATTAACATTCATACCTTAACACAATTAACTGGTCTCCAAATATAACCCTTATTCACAAACTTCTACAACTGCTATAAAAAGGACTTCATTGAAGAAATGATACACCAAATACCACACCTCTAATAAGAGGTAACTCAACCATACAAATTTCACCAAATTAAATGAACATTGACCACATAAAGCCACCAAAAATCTGTGTCCTCCACTTTTTGAACAATGACACAAAATACAAGACTCTTGGACAGGGTACTCATGATCAAACTAAGATTCCCTGCCTCCCAACTTATTTTGGCATCTTCTCATTTGTTTGAGAACTTACAGTCACTATATGCAAAGTAAATCGCCTTCTAACTAAATACACAATTATAATTACCAGAAAACCCAGAACCAATTAGGTGTCATACTTCCAATGATTGACTGCTTCCCATCAGCCAACTGATGTATCTATATGGTCCTACGCCATACTACATAAAACTATCTCACTTACCAAAGCCATGCAAAGCCTTAAAAGAAAAATAAAATTAAGATTAGCCTGAAAATATGTAAACCATCTATCTAAATTATTCAAAAAGGGAAAACAGCCCAATCCGCACCCCTACCACCCAACAATGTGAGCACAAGATAGTCCCCTTTCATTTGTCTAATGGCAGAGAGATTTTTGAGCTGTAGAATTATTTACAAACATATTATGAAATGGGACATACCGATACTTGAGCTGTAGAATTAGGTCCAGAAGCAACATCAAATGGCTCGTCAGATTGAACTTGTTCACTGAATGAATGTGTGGGAGATGCAGCCAAACATATATCAGGAATAATGGTCCCAGCATGTCCCACAGTATTGGAAGCAGTAGCATCATCTTTTGCACCTTTCAATGAACATATCACAGCACTATCTTCACAAACAGGAGTGGAATGATCTTTATTCAATTCACCGGGAACAGCAAAAACTTCAGAAGCAGATTCATCATTTTCAATGCTGCATGCAGCGAAATTCTCTCTTGACCCTTCTATTGAGCATTCAGAAACTTCGGTTTTACCAGTAACGTTGTAACCATCATTTTTCTGGATATCATCATGTATCACATGAACACCAGTTGCGGACACATCATGTCCCACCTCATTAGTAATAGCCTCTTCTTTTGGCTCCTCCAAAGCAGAGATAGGGACCACTGCATCTGACAACTCACGATTGCAATAACTGGCAGTATCCATGGATTCATTACCAGCTGATTCAGAGAGCCCTGCAGTGTTGTTATCAATGTCACATCCACCAGAATCAACTGGGTGGTCTTCAGTTACACGTTCAGCCTGGATATTATCACCCACAATTATATTTGCACCATTGTCAGGTTTGCTGCTGACACAAGGAAGATATGATTTTGAAGGCTGTTCCAAAGAAACTTCCATATTATTTTCAGATTTCTCTTTTGTCACAACAGAAACCAGAACTTCATCCTTAGATGCCAAGGATGAAGCCCAGTGAATGCTGGAAGACTCAACACAAGAATCATGAAAAACATGATCAGGATTAAGGGGAACCTTAGAAGTGGCCTCCATATCAATCTCTGTGTTTGATTTCACTTCAACAAGAGAACTTAGATCTGTCAAGTCCTTACCCAAGGCCAGAGGTGGCTTGCATTCAGGAACAGAATCCATAGGCATTGACATGTTGGCACGATCTAGTTCAAGAATCTTGACCTCTTTAACCTTTGTATCATCCTCTTTCCCCTCTTGTTTCTCATAATTGTCTGTAGGAAGCCCAGGCATCACAACAGATGAAGTTGAATAAATGTTATCCTCCAGCTGATAATTTGTCACTTCAACTACAGCTCTGCTTGTTTCAAGTTCAACTAGGGTATTCCCACATTCATTAGTATGAATATCAACCTGGTTATCAGAAATGCGCATGCCAGATGCAGCCTCCATGATTAGTGGAGGCACACTGTTTATCTCAGCAGTTTGAGGCTGTTCTTTGGCAGAATCTGAACAGGTGAGATGTGGCTCAGTTTCTTTAGGGGATACATTATCCTTTACCTGTGGCACTGCTGCACTCTCATTAACTTTTACTGAGCTCTTATCAGGGAAGTCCATGACACTCGCCATCTCTGATGAACTTGCTTGCCGATTGGTTTCTGTACAATGCTTGGGTTTCTCAGTTACTTTTGGACTCTGACAAGCAAAACTAACAGGACTACAAGGTTTGCGTGCTTGCTGCTCATCAACATTTGTATTATGTGAAGTGTTGGTCTCTTCCTTACTTCTTATGGCCGCACTGCTACTCCCCATGTCACCACTTATGACCTCAGATTGACATGGTGATTTGCTTGACACAGGGGGAACCTGCTCCAGTGCAGTCCATGTAGTGCTACTTTGAGATATGCAAGCTTGCTGCTGATCAACATTAAGCATCAGCAAAGCATTGTTGTCTAGCTCACTTCTCACAGCAGGAATAATACTCCCCAACTCCTCAATCTCAGATTGGCATGAAACTTTGCTTGAGAGAAGAGAAACTGGAGCTGCAGAAGTCTGTTCTAACACTGAACCAGCCACAGCAGATTCACTGGGTAAGATAACTTCCTTCACTAACTTTTCCTCCGACTTTGACAGGCAGATTTGACTGGATTCAGTGAAATGTTTCTCCACAGAAACAACAGTTGTATCAACCAATCCGGACTCATCCAACTGCTGCCTACCAGGGCCAGAAGACTCTGAATTCTCAGTAGGGCTAGGTTTCTCATCCAGTATGACATCAGTTTGCATGCCAGAATCACAATTAGATGTATCCACAATTTCCTTGTCAACGGTTTCTTGCCTAACTTCGCTGCCACTGGACTTTTTGAGACCACCGTCACTTTCTACTACCGCTGAGCTGATTAAAGGGGCATGAGCAGCCAGCAGTACAGCTCCACTGATATTCAGGTCTTTTTCTACAGGGCTAGCCTGTACAGCACCAGAAATGGGGCTATCCTTCTTTCTAGACGTTCTCCTAACTGGAGTAAGAGTTTTTCCTATGGTCTTATCAACCCGGGACTTTGTTTGCCGCAAACGAGTGTGAGGTGGAGTGGACTCATTTGTTATTACATGAGAGCTCATAATAAGTGGATCACCAGGGGGCAAACTTGTTTTGCCAAATAAAGGATCCATTTGCCTGGACCCAGAAAGGACTTCAGCAACCTTTTCGCCCTTAGAACTAGTAGGCAGCTCAACCTTGGAAACAGTAAAACCAGGAGGTCCATCGATTGAAACAGTAGGAACAGGTCCAGATTCTGAACTCTCAGAGAGATTTAGCTTCTTATCCGGCATGACACTCATGGAAGCAGAAGCTACAGACTTAGGAGATCGATCCAACTTCTGATCTTTTCCAGCTTGCCGAGTATTAACTTGCTTGCCATCCATGTTTGAGTTCATCAATGAATTGAGATTGGTATCAGCCGTTTCAGTAGGCACTGCTTTGATTTCCGTTATGGAGGCTTCCTCCTCAGCTTCCCTGTTGCCTGGATTAGTACCAACAATCTTATAATTCCCCTGAGTGGTGTGAGGAATTGCAGTTTTAACAGGAACCAGCTCAACCATTTTCTGAAGTCCCGAGATGGGGTTAACCTCAAAACTCACAATGGTAGGTGCAGACGAAACCACATGGGGCTTACTGGATACCTTCTGTTTGTCATTCACCAAAACTGTACTTGACGAGCAATCAATTATTGGAACAGGATTTATCCCCGAACCAACAACTTGCAACTCTGACGCTGCAGATGGCATGCTCAAAACATTCTGCTTGTCTAACACAACGGGTGCAGGCCGTATATCAGCAGCAGCAGGAGACACTTGCGCCTGCTTCTTTCCCCTACGACGGGGTGCCTGCTGGCCACCTTGAGCCTTATGTGTTTGTCCTTTTGCTTGCACAGGAATAGATGGCAAAGGAGGGGTAGAAGCAGGAGGTGGAGAGACAGAAGGGAGAGGAGCGGTTGACTGAGGGCTAGGAGCAACAGCTGCAACAGATTGATGCACAGTTGCACTGATCACTTTTGCACCAGTAGAAGCAGAAACAGAATCTGGGTCAGGAATTTTGGGAACCAGTTCTGTCTGTGGACCTGAATTTTGTTTGCCAGCTTCAGAAGATGCAGGTAAAACCACTGTAGTAGGAGAGACAACCGATGTTACTCTCTTTGGGCGTCCACGCCCCCGCTTAGAAGGTTGTGTAACCTGTTTGCTCGGCAGCGCTGATGGTGTTGGCACTGCAGAGGTTTGCGAAGGAGGAGGTGGAGACAAGGATGGTATGGCTGGTTGGGCAGTACTTGGGACTACCAGAGACCCACTGGCAACAGTGGGCAAGTTTCCTTGCATTGTCCCTTCCTTCGTTTTGGGGGATCCAGGGGAATCAACCTGGCACATCTTCTCAAATTCCTCTTCAGTAAATTGCTCCTCATAGGAACGTACCTAAGCAAAGAAAGTAAGTGTCATCAACAAATGATGCGAAACAAACTGATAAACACAGAAGTGTTGCTTAGACTGCAGAGTTTTGAGTGGAATGCAAACAAACCTCTCTCGCTCGCTTCCCTCGTCCATATTGTTGAGTGTCAAGACCACTACTATTATCACCTTTCCTCTTTACACCAGCACTAACTACAGGCCCTACATTAGCCACATCATAGATTTTCATAACCTCATAGAATTGCTTCAGGTCATCATCAGTGACAAGTCGAGAAGGCATGGGAGGCAATGGCTCAGAACCATCTGTGCCCTGTCCTCTGATCAACCTCTTCCAGGCTGCCTGTGGGTTGAATTTAGTTGCTTTAGTAAGTCAGTCAATAATAGTCAGGAGTAAATAGATTAAAGGTATGAAGCTCCGACGAGGGCATGGAACACAACACAACATAGACATGGTGATACAGAAAAGTTCTAAAAGAATTTTACACGACTGTAAGTTATAAGGTGCTGTATCATATCATGTCTAAGAACCATGTCCGTGTTGATTCAGCATAGGATCCAAGGCTAGCATTACAGGCAAAAAAACAAGCAGTCAACCAAAGCCTACCATTTCTTCTTCCCTCCTTTGCTGGTCAACTGATTCAAATATGTCAATCTCTGATTCACTGCATATATAGAAAGAAACATGAGACAATAAACAATTTGACGACCATACAGCAAAGCCAAAATTCATGCCCTAAACTAGCAGGAGATTGCTGAGTGAATCAAATTACTGATTACCAGGGGCCCTTGGGTCCAATGGTACCCAAGGCTCCTCTCTTGACCTGAGTTGTCAAGTTTGAGCCCTCATCCCCCAACCAAAAAGAAAAGAAAAGAAAAAAGATTACTCATTCCATTATGATAAAGGACAAATTGGCAATAACATTATATAACAAATCTTATATCCACCAGGTGTCACTCTAAACCCATCCAGTGGAAAACAGAGCATTAAAAAATTAAGCAATATCGTTACAAACTACACCAAGGCCATGTTTGGATCGCCGTGGGAATCAGAATCAGAATGATTTGCATTTTTCATTCCAAATTTCTAGGAATCGTTATCAAAAAGTCATTTCATTCATATTCATGTTGTTTGGAGTTACTCCCAGAATCTTTTTTTTTCCCAAACTCCTAATGTTTGGTAGCATTCAGGATTGGGATTTGGAAATAAAATATTAAATTAATTTGTTATTTTACATTGAAAACTATATTAAATTATACTTAATTATGGTAGTTTCATAATAGAAATTTAATTTGAGAATTTATTTTTATTGTTTTGAATTTTTAGTTGTTGGTTTGTAAAAAAATTAAGAAAAAGTTAACAAAAAAGAAAATGATTCATGCTAATATTTGAATACATGATTGATTCCTATAGATTTCATTTCCACTGCCTCACTTGGATTTTCCTGAAACCTACAATCATGGTAACTTATTTCCACTAACTGCCCATTACAAAACCCAGTTGACACTCCCAAATGCTTGGAAGATAAATGTACCGGAATGACTCCTATTCCTGCAATCCAAAAGAGGCCTAAATGATATCATCAGGTGGGAAAAAAACAAGAGGATGCAATGCTTCAGGACTACACTACATTATAAACCCTTCATGCCACTTCCACTAACGAAGAAAGTAAGCCCACCACTTCAGGGATCCTCCAAAATGCAGTCCTAGATTCTGATGAACTAATGCTGATTAGCTTTGAAAAGATAGTTTATGAAATTATTCTCTCCATAAAATACAAGGAGGCAAAAAAAAGGAGTCTGCCTGCACAGCATAATCATCATTCAACCCATTAATCCATCAAAAGTCAATGCAACTCTACCAGGTACCTCAATTAAAAAAAAAAACAGAATAACAACAGACGGCTGCAATAGAATTATATATTGCACCTACCTGCGAGCCAAAATATCATTAAGAGCATCATCATCCAAGACAGGTGCTGCTTCCTCCTTTTTGCACTCCCGCAGAAGAGATTCCAGGTATTCCCTCCGATCTTCCGCACTGTGATGCAAGCACCAAAAAGAAGAAATTCAGTGGGGTAAGAAAGGCAAAAAGATTAAAATCTCACCTCAAGCTCTAGAGCTGCCTCATTTACCTTGTGTTGTTGTCAAAGAAACCAGCAGTAATGCTCTGATTAGCAACTCCAAGCTTGTGCTCAGCTGCAGCTCTGACTTGCTCCTCAACAGTTTGGACCTTATTAGAGCAGAAGGATCCCCCAAAAAAAAAGTTCTAAGATGTCAGTAAAACATAGATTTTGTAGAGCTCATCCACTCTTCCAAATAGAGGGATGTAAGTACTACTATGATGCAGTGCGATCACAGTCACATGAGAATAAATTCAAGAGTTCCGCGCTTATTTGGCCTCTTAGAGGACTACCTAAAGGAAATTGCCGATAAGAGAAGTAGACACAACTTTCCACTTGCCCTCAATATAACACACTGTTAGACGTAAAATTGCAAAGAGTAGAGTAAAGAAGCCGACTGATTTACGGGCCAACAGCCTCATCTGATTCTTGAAAAACTAAAACACAGTATAAGAAGCTAGGACAAGGACACACATTATGGAGTTCAACTAGTGAATGTATCATATGTGGCTAGTTTGGCCCAAAAGGATTCTGGGGCATGTACGTGGGGCTTCAAGTAACACCGTTCCCAATTTTGCAACCCACTTGTCTCGAGAAAAAGAGTAAAGAAAAAGAATTATCACCGTTTCTAGCCGAAGAACAAGAACATCCCTCTTCTGCCCAATTCTATGAGCCCTTGCCTGAGCTTGCAGGTCAACCTGAGAAGTGTTGAATTGACCAGCATTGGAAAGCAAGTAAATGGTTTGATCAAAAAGTACATCAAAAAAGGTAACAAAGGTTTTAAACATTGCCTGTGGGTTCCAATCTGTATCGAATATGATTACAGTATCAGCAGCTTGCAGATTGACTCCAACACCACCAGCTCGAATGCTGGTTTCACAGATATGGATTCATTACGTCAGTAGAAAAATAACAGCAGAACAAAAGCTTAAAAGAGAGTGCATCCTATAAAGTCAAAAGAGATGCATTAAACAATAACTAGTTAATGAAACTACGGGCAATGCATTAAAATAGATATGGCCCAGATCTAATACAACTCTTCATGGGAAAGGGAGGGTATACTACTTGCTTCGTGGGACACTGATCTAAAGCTCAAGTATGGTTCATCACTACACACCTAAGAATGGCCATGAAATGCAATATGGTCCCCTTTAAAGACCAATTCTTGGCCCACATGGTGATGATCCTATAAGGTATCCAATACCCCAAATGACTGCTAAATTGAACACAAGCCACAAACCCTAAACTGAAAGCCTGGTACAGTAAATATCTCTATTCATGTCTTTCAAGCAGCATTTGTCACTCATGGACAGGTGCTCCCCTAGTACACTGTCCATTCACAATAAAATATTCTCTCATGATTCATGAATTTATGCAATTTCTAATTATTCATCATAACTAAAATCAAGGCTTGACCACCACTCCAAGACATACCACAACTCAGAAATGGTAGAAATAATGCACCACATGCAAGACGAAAACATGCATCCCCACATACAGCCACAAGCACACAAAAGACAAATGCCTCGCTCGCATTAGGCGACCAAATATATATCAATGGCTCTAATAGAAGAAAATGAAAGAGACTAGACATAGATGTGAAGCATGTATCAGAAAAGAACCTTAGCAGAAATATAAAAAATGGAGAATCTGATTGATTAAACTGATCAATCAATGCACCACGATCACCCCCAGACGTATGACCATCCAACCGGAGGTACCGATATTGTTTCCAGTGAAGATAATCTTCCATGACATCAAGCAGCCTCGTCATTGTGGAAAACAACAAAACCTACATATAGAAATTTCTCACTTAGTATTGTGGGGAATATTTAATGCAGCATAGTATACAAATGAACCTAATCCACAATAATCAAAAGAAGCAGTTAGGAAGGACCTTGAACCAGACCACATTAGCAGGAAATAGGGCTCTCAACACAAATGAAATCATCAGAATTTTAACGCCAATATGTAGAAAAGTAAACTAGGCTCTTAAGGCATAATAAATCAAAACCGCAAGATGACAGAGCAGATGGAATGCTCCCTCCAAGTTCCTAGCCACTGTCTCCCAACTACTATTTAAATTACATTTGATCATCACAAGAAATAACCCAAAGATGGTCACATAAACATAATAATAAGATGAAGACGACAAGAAAATTTTTGACAGACAACAAAGATCACCACCATTACATCTGGCTCACTGGAGCTAGTTTTTCACAATTTTTTCTTTCCTGCTTTACCTAAAGATAAATTTTAAAACAGAACACACTACCAAAAATGGATAAGGATCATTACTTGCTAAACATCAAGATACACAGTAACAAGGGAAACATACTTCAGAGGGAAAAGATTGAACTTACAAAACATGACCAACAAACTATGATTCAATAGACAAGCCTGCATCTAAGATATGGTCTTAACAAGAATGGCTAAACAACTGAATCCATTGGCATTACTAACATGATGATTGGAAGAAAGAAGGTAAAAGAAAAAATAGATGTGATTACCCGGTGATCTGTAGCTTTTAGTTTAGGCAGTAATCTATCCAACATTTCAAGTTTCCCACATAGCCTCACTACTGGAGGCAGAAAATGCTTTGGGATCAAAGCGTCAACCTATATTGACAGCAAAACAAAGGCTGTTAGTAAAAGAAGCTAATACAACATGAGAAATAGGCAGGAAATGTGCATACATCCTCTGCATGAAGCTGGCTGATATATGGATGATTGCAGATATTACGTAACTCCATCACAGAGTTGTGCACCGAGCGCACCTAGAATGACCAGAGTTGGAACAAATTGTGGTGACTATTTAAGATGAAATACGAGAGAGAGAGAGAGAGAGAGAGAGAGAGAGAGAGAGAGAGAGATAGCAGACCCTAGAGGACCCAATTGGGCCCAGATTTTCTTCAACCCTCTTCATCAGAAGCTTCTGATAAGCAGAAGCCTCACATCTAATCAGTCTTTCAATCTTTTCTGGCAATTGATTCTCAACCTACCCATAAATCCATTAAAGAACATGACCATGTCAGCATTCAAGTCAAATTTCAAACCATGGAACCAAATAAAGGCTAAGGCACATAAATAGAAAAAATGTCTTTAAAACTTCAAAAACCTACAAAATTTAAATAGGTGCTACATGGAAATCAACAAAGTTGTAAGACATCACAAGCGAGATGCATTGGTGCAACAAATTCTTCTGACCTTAACATAAATCCAAATCTAAACATATCAATATGACCATTTGGACAAAATCCAATGTTATTGCATGAAGAAATTGAGGTCATTTTTTTTATGTGGAATCCCGAATTCATAGCATGAAAAAAAAAAACAAAACAACTAATCTAAATCTACATCTTGAGACATCCACATGGGAAAAAAATAGAACTAGCATTGATTTCTTTTCATAGCAATGAGCAGATTAAAATAAGAAAGCATCACTGCATATTACAGAGGTGACATAACCACAAGTGCCACAATCAGCAGGCATATACAAGAGCGCAACCAATTAGCACCTTTGGTACACAGGAAGAGGACATCACAAAAAGCATTCACAATAGTCCCAAAGGTCACCACAACAACAACGTGTGACCTGGAGAATTCAATCTTTCATTCATTCACCACATGTTCACACAATATGTTAAAGTGAGGGATTAGATCAACTAAGTCCCAACTCCTAACTCCAAAATCTATGCTAAAAATCCAATGCAACAGTTAATCACTATTCAATGCAACTTTAAGATAGGTTTCTATAACTAAGAAACTTTGAAGACTTCAAGAAATAAAATCATACTATATATCTTAAAAGTTGAGCAATTTATTTTGTACAAGAGTTATGAAAAATGTAAATACTAGCATAGACACGGTTTCTAAATTAGATATTATGAAAATTACAAAGAAGCAGCACAAAATAATTTCACAAAAAAAATTCTCCCAGAAAAAGAATTTTCAGGACCTTGTGCTTCAGCCTCCGAAGTACAAATGGCCGAAGAACCTGGTGAAGCCGGTTTATGATCAACAGATTCTCCTCCTCAGATAGCAGTGCCTAACAGAGATGAGAATGAACATAAGAAAATCAAAACTGGAAAAGAACGGAGTGCGGACTGAACACATGAAGGTTTAATATTTCAACCACGAAACAGTTTAGAAACTTACTTCATCTGGTGAATTATCGCCATTGCTCTCAAATGGTTTGTTGAACCACTGAGAAAAATCTTCTGATGAATTAAATATGTTTGGCAACAAGAAGTTAAGTAATGCCCACAGCTCCTCAAGATTGTTCTGCATGGAGAGAGAGAGAGAGAGAGAGAGAGAGAGAGAGAAAGAGAGAGATTAGTACAGCATTGATGCATCAAAAGTTAAAGCGAGTAAAACGAAATCAAACTAGAATCTAGCTGAGATACAGAGAACTGGAAGAATTGGATTCTTTTAGACCAGTACACAATGAAGAAGCAACAGAAGATTTATGTAACCTGCAGAGGAGTCCCAGTCAACAGCAGCCGATGAGAACTCTGATAATGCTTAAGTTCAGAATTTAACTTGCAAGAAGCATTCTTTATGCGATGGCCCTCGTCAATTATGATATAGTGCCAAGGTATTTTGCTTAGTTTTGGTCTATCATGCTTATTCATTAAATATTCATATGTTGTCAGGAGAACATTGAATTTCTGATGAACAATTCGTTCCCTGCAATAGCAGAACAATTAGTCATTCTTTCTGAGACAGAAACCAACAGAAACAGACCTTGCTGGAATTCTCATGACCTACTTAAATAATCTTCGGCGTTCCTCTGGAGGTCCAGAATAGACAATTTTGTTAATTACAGGGGCCCAGAAGCTGATCTCTGAATCCCATCCAGGTAGAACAGAAGATGGTACGACCACTAGGAAAGGCCCTCTATCATTTTTTGTCTCCATTAGGTAACAAATTAGGGCAATAACCTACAAATCCGCCGATTATGTAACAATCTATTAATATGTACTGCTCAAAAAAATAGAAGCCAGAAAGAAGCAGTTGAAGTACTACTGTAAACTCGGTAGTATTCACACCTGAACAGTCTTGCCAAGGCCCATTTCATCTGCAAGAATTCCATTCAAATGGTTGTTATAAAGTGAAACCAACCACCTCAGCCCATTCATCTGGTACCTAAACCAAAAACACCGACAAAAAAGCAAGTCACATCAAGTAACGAAGCCTTTAATAAGGTGATTAAAATTGATAGAACACAAAGAAAATAGATGATTTACTTAGATAAAACAAAAGAAAATAATTAAGGAGAAGAATATCATAGACCAAGTTTAAAAAAGGGAAAAAAAAAATGTACTCACTCTCTGAGTTTTCCACCAACTAAAATAGTAGGCTGCTCTGCTATGTTCTCTTTAATACTGCAGAAGACAGAATAAGCAATGGATAAAGTTGCTATAGAACATAACTATCCAGAATAAAAAGTAGACTTCGTTATCACCTTTCTAAACCAAAAGCGGTGATAGAACATAATTATCCAGAATGCAATTTCAAATTCAAAGATTGAACAGCATAGCAGAGCAAATTTTGTGTCCTATGAGTAATCTTACTCGACAGCTAAGTGTAGAACCCCTCCAGTCTATGTTTTCTTAATGCAAACCTCCCAATATTCTATATTCTACACTCCCAACAATCACCATAATCAGAACAGAAAGAAAGAGATCCTTATCCTCAACCGGGCACAAGAAGTTTTAAAATGTGATTTGTCCTACTTCAGTTAAACATTTGAGAAGATAAAAATATCCAACTGCCAAATTTTAACAAAAAAAGGTACAGTAAATCTGGGAAGAAATGTAACAGAAACTACATACCTATGGGCAATCAGATAGTACTTTTCATTGCTTTCCAAATAATGCTGAAAAAGGACCACATCATAAGATGATCAGTGAGAATATTACAGATCATATGGCATTGTTTCAACAAGTAACGACCTTACCTTTGCCTGGTCACTATCATCTTCATTTTCAACAGCAGTTTCACTCTTCTCAATAGCATTGATAGTTCGATTTTCATCCATATCGAACTCAAGGCGTTGTGCCACTGCTTTCGCCGCCTGCAGCTTGGATCCAAGCTTTTGAAGATATTTTTCGGTCTCCTTGAGAAGTTGCTTGACACGATCAGATTTGGCATCCTGCATGATCAACAAAGAACTTTGATAAGAATTATTATTAGATGCAGCAATGCATTGGATAAGCCTCATAAACCAGAGCAGACCTGAACCATGCGGAGGTAACCTTCCACATCATTGATCTTCAGAAGATTAATCTTCTCTCGCTGTATTCTGTCAATCTTCTCGCGAAATATTCTTTCCTTTCTCTTATGGAACTCCTTTACATATTTGTTAAATCCCTTCCAGCGTTCTCTCTTAATTTTGAAACTATCATCCAATCTTTCCCTATAGTTGGAGTTAACAAGCCAATGATCATGTGGAGAATTCACAGAAAGGACCATCAAAGAAATAACAGTCAGATGTCTCCCATTATAAATCACAAAAGAAGCAAAAATACAAAGCGATGCCAATATTGAATAGGAGAAGCACATACTTGTGAACTTCAATCTCACTAAAGAATTCCTTTTGCCTCTCGCGAATTCTTTTTTGCCTCTCTTCCTTCATTTTTTGTTCAAATTTCTCTAGCTGTTTGATCCTCCTACCATGTCTGTGCTTCTTAGCTGATTTTAGACGTTCTATGTCAGTTGCTATTGGTTTGAAGAAATCATTCAGAACCTCGCTGCACAAAAGTAAAGCATGTATGTAATTGTCAGTATCAAAAACAGACTAGAACACATAAGGGGCACTCATTGCATCCAAAGAAGATTAAGAACATAAAATGCTTCTCAGACAGAGTTGACATTAGATTGGAAGACTCAATTACCTCCGGAGACGACGTTGGAGTTTCAATAATTGCAGTTTTTTCAATTCAATTACGCTTTTGGTCTTTGCAGAAATATCTTCAGAAGAGCTCACAATATCCTGTGCAAAAGTAGACCAGCAAATGAAAAATATGAAGCACAAGCAGCTACAGTAATGACTTGCATTAGTGTTTTTGACAACCACGGCACAAAAAAGGGTATTACAAAGGGCAACTTATTATCTAGAACTGTTTTTTAGTCGAATGGTTCCTTTTTCCTCTTTGTTCTGCAGATGGGGGAGGAAAAAGAAGACTTGATCCCTTAACATGCTAGTACATCAAGGATGGTTAGGGGAAAGATAAAATGCCAGGAGTGCCATCATGGCCAGAATGAATGATCTTAACAATTCATCATATTTCGAAACAAAGGGTAAATAACAGCAAGGACCAAAGCAGTTCCAACAAAAGCAATAGAAGCATATTGACCTTAACTACTCAATGAGCTGCAAAGCAGCCCTAGTGACTCCTAACAGCAGAGATAAAGACCTTACACCCATCAGGCACCTGTTTCAGTCAGCGTCAGACAGTTATTTTAACCACCAAGCATTACTCTGGTACAAACTCAAAACTACCAAAACTGGAGGGAGTTTTCGGCAACTTCATTTTTAATGCTTATGATTGATCACCTAATGAATTAGATCTAAATTTTCCGCATATCAAGCAAACCCTACATGTCCAGAATTAAAGCCGATGTCTGTTGCAATTGTAACACAGAATCTGAAATTCAAAATGGCAAGTAATGTGATACAAGTAATTCAAGCATACCAATCTGGTCACTTATTTATAGGAAAAAGAAGGTATCAAATTGAGGAAAAGGAACAGCACCAAGAAGGTGCCCTCTCCAGGGACAGGTACAATACTAGACACATAAAAAAGGAGCACTAACCAGACACGAGCAAATGAGGTAGCATGTGTTTTGAGAAGATTACATAGTTCCACATCCCCACCCAATCCGACATCCATGAATGCAGTTTGAAATATATTTCAACGAAAAGGACATGGTCTTGTGCCTGTCTTTATGTGCAGAAGAACAAAACCTCAGCTTGTTTGGAGAGAGAGAGAGAAAGGAGTCAAGAAGTAGGCCTAAGTTGCGGCAGGACAGAGATCAAGCCTGATGCACTTATACACATAAATTCTACGGGAAAAGATAGTTCAATATGGAAGTCGTATCCATATCAGACATGTATCAGATACAATACTCACTTGATTCTAGTGAGATATGCGTCCAATACTCCTCATGGCATATCCATTTATTTTGTAATTTTTCTGAACAACACATACTTTTTAGATATGTGAAGGATGTTTCACAAACTTTGAGAAAATCAGATTTCCTAATAACATGTGTAATTTTCTTACCTACCCACCGGCAATAAAATGTGAATGAAAAGACCAGAATTTTATCTATTCTACTAGCCATATCGTATGAGACCTCAATTTTAAAACATTTAAATTACAAATTTACTAAGGTGTAATTATTTATAAACAAAAACTATCAAGAACCACGTCATTATCATTTCAAACACATTAATTCCTATTTTGAAGTCATATCCTCATCGTGTTGTGTCCTATGTTGTACTGCCACACCTGTTCACTGTCATGTCTTGTTCCCATTACAGATGGCTAGGGACGAAGCAGCTTCGAGTATAGGCCCTAGCATCCCTTCCCGATGTTAAAACAGGGTCGGGGCATTTTCCATTGCAGGAGATTTTGGCACCCCTACCCAAATGCAATAAATTTCAATAAAATTTTAAATAACAAAATTCATTTTGCCACTTCTAGTACCCATGATTCATAGCTTAAATTAGGAAGTCCAGACTCCTACATGAAAAGTGACTCCATAGACTCATCTATTTCAACCAACAATAATTTGGTGATGAAATGCACCAGTAAAAGTATCTTACCCTGCTCCTAGGACAGCAAAAACCTTGCAGGGAAGTCAACTTGAAAGTAAGTGATGGGACATTACTGACAACAAAAATGATAATGACGATTACCATTACTTGTACATGCTTTCACAATATAGTAGTTAATTTAAAGATAAACATATAAGATAGAATATTTATTCTTTTTTTTTCCTTAAAAAAAAAAAGATACTTTCTCTTGTAAATCTTTCATATATCGTCTCATTTTCCTTCTTCACATCCCTCCTTTTGCCCAACCAGAATCACCCGGAAGGCACAAATTCTTGCCAGCCTAAAGCCTTTTTCTTGGTCTATGGTGTTAAACCAAATCAATACAAATAATAATAATAATAATAATAATAATAATTTCAAAACACTCTCCAAAGGTTTGTATCATGTGGCACAAGGATTCAGAATCCAAACACATCAGTTTTTGCATTGTTAATTGCACAGGAGATTCTGGAATTGCCTCTTTGCTTTGTATGGTAATGCATGGTTGTCCTAGAAGCCTTCTAGGATTTGCTTTTGACAAAGTTTAGAGAATTTGGATGGTCAAAAATGCTTCTTCACTTAGGAGATATGCACTTGTCGCAACTTCCTAATGTATTTGGAGGGAGCAAAATGTTAAAATTTTATAAATCATAATATTTGTCCTTGTTCTAGGGCAAGATTGCTTTGTATACTTCTTTTTGGCTTTAGATACCAATACAAACTATAGTTTAGAGGAGTCAAAGAGGGAACAAAAAGCAACCTTTCACTAGTTTCTACTTTTGCTCGTCTTTTCTTTTCCTCCAAGGGACTGACTTGATGTAACTTTTTTTAACACACGTGATACAATTCTTTCTTCTCCCCCCCCCCAAAAAAAATGCAAAACAGATATAATGTCACAACTTACACCTAAATGCTGCAAGAATACACTAGCTTTAACTGTCATTGAAATACAAAATGATGCTTTTCTTGTTGCCTTGCAACTCGAAAAAGAGGTTTAAATGAGTTCAATAGCAGGACCGAAGACTCTGTCTAGTATATGAACACAGCAAGCAGGACATGACATTTCCTTAACCATTTCATCACTGCTGCCGATGAACTACAATCATAAAACCCAAGTACAATGCATAAAAGAAGCATCTACTCAGGTACATGAAATATCCACACAGATTAATTATTATGTGTTTAACAAATAAGAAAGAAAGTTGCAAAGCAAGAAATATTCACCTTCAGTTTTTCGAAACGAGCAGAAATTCTTTCCTCTGTTTTTTGTTGTTTCATGATCCAATTCTTCTCAGCAAGGATCCTTCTTTTCTGATGATCCATTATCCACCTCTCTGATGTGGTATACTTTGGAGGAGGTAAATCCATGGTAGCTGACTTATTTTCCTCTTCCTGGTAAGCAGAATTTTCTGGAATACCATAATAAAACCATAATTACAATAAGAAACAACCTGAGCAGAATAAAGTCCATTTTAATAAATTGCAGCTTTTTGTACTGTATACTCACGTTGAAAAACATGTTTTAGCAACAAATTGGCATGTTCATTTTCTTGTGCATTATTGTCAGTGACGTTCTGGGACTGAAATACAGTATTATTTCCTCTTTCCAGTACATATTCATGTGGAACAGCAGAAAAAGCATGTGTGCCCTTAGAGGCATCAACATTATTCCCAATGCCAGTCCAGCTAGTTAATTCAGGCTTCATCTGCCTGTCAATGCCCATCACAGAAGAGGTGGTCTGCAGCTGACCAGCTATAGCAAAATTTTCACGATTCCTCACAGCAAAATCCCTAATACCAGAAGAATTAAGTTGAGATGGCAAGGGCGGATGCGCTTCCGAGTCCGGAGGTAATTGTTTCTTGTCTTCCGTAAGTACATATGACACAGAATGTGAACTTTTCTTATCCTCCAAGAATTTTGGGTTCTCCAACTCTTTTGACATGGACTCCATCTCTATTGAACTTGCTGGATTGCCACTAGGATCTTGCAAAGATGGCTCTTTTCCTTTATGTTCAGCAACCTCTCCACGGGAGATATCAAAACTGCTGCCTGTATCGAACATTGAATAAATAATTGCATAGAATGGACCATTAATCAAGATATTGTTTACCTTCTTTGGGCAAGATGTTTCCAAGTGCAATCTCAAGATGCAACTTCTTTGGCATCATACCGCTCCTGCAAGAGATACAACAAATATAATAAGCAAAAACTAACTGAAATATGACAAGGAATAAAATAATGTTGTGGCATTTCAAGATCAAAGCCTAAAACAAAAACCACGTCATACAAACCTGAAGGCCAAAAATACAAGGCATTGGGCCCGAAGCTGTTTCAACTGTCGTTCATTAAAAGGCATTCCAGAAGCGTTTGAAATCTGGGAACCAGCAGCTTTTCCTGTCTCTCTAGGAAGTGCACTCCTTAACATGCCCACGTCAGCAGCATTAGTTGGCCCAATGCCCTGCTGATACAAATCAAAGTCATTTTCACAGAAAGAAAGAAAGGGGTAAAAAGCGTAAGGCCAAATTGGAAAAAGCACCAAAAGAGGTTATCAGTTAAATCCAGAGAAAAAGTGACACCACTAAACAACACATGATGCTCAACCCTTTACAACAAGGATTGCATGTGTAGATCTTTCTTTTATAAAAAATTAAAGTTATATTAGATATATGAAAGAATATACAAAATACATGAGGACAAGAGACCCGCAGGAATGAGATCAAATTGTGTATCTTCCTATCCAAAATTATCAGAACAATAATAAAATAGCAATTCTCTCTCGAGCATGTAGAAACAGAATTCCCCAGTAGAACAAACTGCTCCTACAGCATTAGGGAAGCAGACAAGCAGACATTAAGAATTTTATTTTTAGGCCCAGAAGGAGGTAGAATACCATAAATAAATATTTAGAAAATATAAGCATTGTTAGAACCCAATCACTCATATTTTGAGAAGCAGCCCATTGTGTTTATGGGCATGATAGTGTACCTTTTTAAAAAGAAAAATGAAAGCTCAAGTGTGTTTTAAGAGGAAAACGATTGGCAGAGATCATTACCACAATCGCAAAATACTGAACCATCATGTGTAAAGCATGTTCCAGATATAACTTCATTTATAAACACAAGTTCAAATCAAGAGAGAAAATACAAATCTGATGAGAAACAGCAAGTTCTCAAGTAGAAGTATAAATAATAACATTTCCAAATGGAAAGGAGAATCCTTTGGATCACCCATTCAATGCGTAGAATGACCATCAAGTTGAGAAAAGAAAAATAAAATAAAATAACACAAAACTACACTGACAAAAAAATTATCATCTTTGAACCAGAGAGGGAGAAGTTCCCAGTCAAACAAGAAAAATACAATATGCAACAACAAGTAATCAAGCAGATTGACATCATCCAACTTTCAGTGAGAACTATGGAAAAACAGCACTGTGACAAGTAGAGTGAAAAACCTCAAAGACAAATAAAAGTTAAGAAATGCAATCACAAATTATCAGTGCCCATAGGAATACAAGTCAATAGAACAAAATAGAAACAAAACTGATAACCACTCATATCATGCTCGTTGTGTAATACTAAGGACAGCTTGGAGCATGGAATACCTGAAATAACATGTTGGCATTCATAGATGAGCTCGAACCACCCCCATCATGTTCTGAGGCCTTTCCTGCCGAAGCAATAGCGAGCTCTACAGCTTTCTCGGATGCACTAGTCGTTGCAGCTTTCATCAGGCCGTGCTTCCAAAGTCCAGAATCAACAACAGGCCTATTGGCTGATAGCTCCACTGAGGAATGAGCTGCAGAGGAAGACACATCCATGCCTCTCTTTCCAGCGAGAGCATGTGCATCATATAAGGTATTATTGAATTGTACTGGCATTGAAAATCCCTGCTCCACAGTTGAAAATGAAGTAGAAGTAGCAGGAGTCCCTCCATGGATCTTGCCAAGACCACCTGAAATGATAAAAGCACCAGTGATTCATGATGCATGTGATACTATAGAACTCAAAATTACAGCACTTCAACTTCAGCCAAGTTGTTTCCATATAATGCAGCAGAGTGCCAAGTTAGAGTTGCTGATTTTCAAAATCTCACAGCAATTTTAATCAAAAGCACAGGATGTGGGGCGAAATCCAGATCGTTTTTTCCTGTTTTCCTATATGCAGCATCTAATATATCTAAAAGTTAAGAACTCCGGTTTCCAGTTTTACTTTTTAATCTTCCCTTGGATCAATTTGGTCAAGCTCTATCTCAAAGCAAAGTTTTCCACACTTTAAAACGTATAAACATGGCATCCAGAAAATTTTAAACCGCACATTTACCAAGAGATGCAGCTGTCACTTGCTGCATTGGAACTTCAGCTGTTGAATTACTGGAAACACCACCAGTAGAAAACCTTGAGACTTGCGGCAACCCGACTTTGTTTGGATTCCAGATGCCCCTAGAACTAAATATATCATGTGCAGATGGCAAGGAACCACCTTGCTGTACACCCAAAGAATTGGGAGAAGAGGAAACCTCAAGATCATCAGGATACCTTGAATTAGAACCTCGTGGTAAGGAAGCAACAGCATTGGATGATTCCAAGTGCCTTTCTGTTACATTTGGACCCTCTGTCCTGGCACCAAGAGTGGATCTCACACTACCAGATAAAGCAGGTGTAGGGTCCATCAGCCCACCACTTTGAGCCACATTGATATGAGTATGCTCACCTCCTTTAATAACATAATTTCCTGAGGAAAGCATCCCTATCCTAGGATTCATGGAACCACTTCGGCTATCAAATTGCTGAGGGCTGTCGATGTGTTGCTCCATGCCTGAAGAAGAATCTGCCCTCTTTCTCTTATTGCTGGCCTTCTTGTTTCCCTGTTTGTCCCAATTTGCATGCTCAATCCGGTCTTGAGACTGTGAATTAGCAGATCTAGTCTCCAAACTAGATGGGCTTTCATGATCATAAGACCTACTACTCCTATGCGTTGGAGGGCCCTGATAAGCATCATAGCTTGCACTGCCCGGGCCACCAGGTGGTCGGCTTGAAGCAAATGCATCTATCTTGGCTGTTTCCTTTTCCGCCATGGCAGTTTGGGAATCTCTCATTGCAGATACAGACTGAGGAGATCCTGCATGAATTTCTTTCTGCATCAATACTTGAATATAAATCAATGAACCAATAATTTTACTTTTAGAGTGGATGTTACAAGAAAGTTGCAGGGACAACCATAGTACCTGCTATTTGTGAACTTGAAGAGCCTCCAATCTGATTCTGACCAGCCAGAGGAAGCCGAGATGACTTCAAAGCCTCAATATCAAGACCATGCTGATTGATCACCGTTTCCATGGCCCTTGAATGAAGAAAATAAAGTAAATAACATAAGCTATAATTGAAAACCTAAATAGCTAAGTTTTTATACATAATAAAGAAATAAGTAAACTAAATTTTTGACAGCTTGGCTTTAGACAGTTCAGGATGTTACCATAGATAGCTGCAATTTCCACACAACTCTAAAAATTGCAGTTTTGCTCAATCCATAATATATAACATCAAAACAATGACCAACCTAAGACAAGCTCTATGGCTCACGTGGAAGATTGGGATACAAGTTCTAGCTTCACATTATTCAAGCTGGAGGAACCATGCTAAATCCAAGAAGAATGAGAAGGGAAGAAACCTAGATGAATAATAGACCTAGAAATGTAAAAAAGACCAAGATAGAAAAATGGGCAAAGAGATAAAACTTTAACAGTAGACTCCTGTCTGTAATGCATCACACCACTCTGAACTGGTTAATGTAGTCAAAAAGATGATCACCCTCTAAGATATACCCCGTAATAGAGCAGA
The DNA here is from genome assembly GCA_033439265.1 of Dillenia suffruticosa. Classification (NCBI taxonomy): domain Eukaryota; kingdom Viridiplantae; phylum Streptophyta; class Magnoliopsida; order Dilleniales; family Dilleniaceae; genus Dillenia; species Dillenia suffruticosa. The sequence continues at coordinate 19,938,298 of JAVTVX010000001.1, forward strand.
AGTTCCCATTATCTATCTCCCTGATTCATTTACATTAGCAAACAGAAAGATGGAATCATTTTTCTTTTTTATTCTCATATTACTTGGATTTCATAAATGAAGAGAGATCAAGATTTGAATATCAAAAGGCCTTTCAAGAATCAAAAGTACAACCTATATAGTAGCAAATGGAGATCTTGTGACAAGCCTTGAGGTCCACCAGTAATAAATTTCAATCAATGGACTTGTAACAAGGACAACTATTGTCAAAACTACGGTAACAAGTAAGCCAAATGTAGCTAAGATACCTTAGAAAACGGAACCGTGCCTAATGTGGAAATTTAGATTTTTTAACAAATCATACATCAAGAAAAGAATCTCATCCAAAAACATCTTACAAGAAAGGGATTATTCATTTTCTAGGGACGTGTGGTGTCGAGAGGGGAGAATGGGACCATTACTTGTCACATCCAACCAAAAACTATCACATATTATTTACACACAACCAACTCCAACAAAAGTCACCAAACGTTAACCCAAGAGAAGGCACAGGTTAATAGCTAGGTCTAGGTTGTTAAAGGGTTAGGCCAAGGTCAAAAGCTGGGGCAGGGGAAATTTTCCCTTCTGGGAGTTCTGTTCCATCCCTACCAGTAGTCTATACGTATTTTCCTAAATTTGTACAAAGAAAGTCTACCAACTTCTACAAACAAACCTGCCACTCATCAAGAATATGCAAAGCCCACCAGAAAAGGCCCTAGGCATCGATAGAGAATTATTCTTTTGGCCACACAGAATTCCCTCAAACTAACCTTTTTTCTGCTTTTTCCATATATCCAATACTTTAACCACCAACGACAAAGCATAAACCTTTGTACACCACAGAATTGGACCCATCTATACAACTCCATGTGGACAAATCTAATGAGATAAGTTTAAACCAACGCTGAACCTAAACTAGCCATAAAAAAACAGACGCTTCCTATCAAGATCTGTGCGCATTATGCCCAATCGAAATCAAACTTCTAAATTGTAGGCCTAATCATTTAACAACAAAATAGAAATTAATGGATAGGTTGATCAGTTTAAGCCCCATACAAATCACATAAGGTTTTCTCGATATAAACTTTACAACTAGAACAAATTAAGTTATAAGTTTCAAGCCTATGATCAATTCTTTAACTTCAATTATAGAAGTTTTCACATTTGTAAGTCGGCCATATACTGCAAACCATACCAAACCTTCAGCAGGATTACTCGCTTAAAGTTTCAGTTCCTAAATAAAGTGGAAACATTTATTGCAGGACATGGGAAAACATTAAATACAGCCAGATATGAGTCAGATCTGATACCTTGATATTACTTGATATGGCATTGAATGTTCCTTGCCACTTGATTTCATGTGTTGACATATCTGAAGTTAACAAGGACATACAATTATGCACTTGGAATAAAAATTGTGCAAGAAAACACACGCACAAAAAAAGGAATAGCGTCACAGGTTACGATCTCCTCAAAAAATATATATACACACCACGTAAAGTTTCGTAGCCAATTTTGCAGGCTCATCTTTGGAATCCTGAATAAGTTTGTGCAGAAACTTTGCCGCTTCCAACTCAACATTGGGTGGAGCTGCCATCTCTCAGCTACAAAACACCAGAAAAGATTCTCCCATCAATTTGATGCGATCACTAAATCTACTTCACCACTAAGGTCTCTCTTCTTTGCAGCTATAATCACAGTGTTTTACACTGCAACTGAAGATAAAAAGAAGTGATGAACTACTGGATACAAACAATCATTGCAATTACCAAAACTACAGTTTCTGAACCCAAAACCCACAAATCATACTAAATCAGATGTGTACATGATTACATCAAATACATGATGGTCAGCAATTCATGTGTTTCTACTCAAACTCATTAATCTCACAATCAAATAAAACACGTACAACCACAAAAAATAAAAAAAAATCCTAATATATATGAAATACCAAGAAAGGCTAACCAAACTACTCGTTGATAACCAAACACTACATCTCAAATCAACACACCCCAATCAACAAAAATGAGTGGAGTATATCTAGAATCCAAACTTCAATCGACTAATTATAGAAATTCATTCTCATTTCATTTCTCTCTCCATCTCAAATTAAAAGCTACACCATTAATGGAAGGTTCCCTGGGTAATTTTACCTATATATACTGCCGCTTGCCTCCCCCAAAACCCTTTATTTCCCAAATCCTAAATTGAATCACACAATTAACACCATCATCAACAAAAGAATATGGGTTTGATGGCTTTCATAGTTACTACTCATATCCGCCTGATAAATCTCTTTCATCATTTTCACTTTTTCAAAACGAAGGTTAAGCCATTTATCATATTCCCACTTCAAAAAGACTCAAAATTTTCCTAACCCTAAAAAACCCTAGTAACCATTTCCACTCCAAAACATATCGAGAACATGATCGGGATAATTTACATCCACACTCATCTCTAACAAACGGAGGTTATGAAAATGAGGTATTAACATGTGAATCAGGCTTTATACGACAAAAGATGAATAGCGGGAGATGGAGAATGAATTCGTGAAATTCGAGGTCGGAGACTTACATATCGAAGATCGGCAACGTCAGGTGGAACAAGTGAAGATGAACATTTGTTGTGATCGATGGTGTGTGAGTGTGTCGCCGTGTGCTTGCTGGATTAATAGAACCCTAGAGAAGCCAGTGAGAGAGACAGAGAGAGAGAGAGAGAGAGAATAAAAAGTAATGGCAAGAAAAGCTTAAGAAAAGGTCGTTGATCGAAGTGCTCAACATAAGCTAGTTTCATACGTGCTATCAGTGTGCGCGTGTGAGCGTCTTGTCTTCTGTCTTGCGCTTGTACCAAAATGCCCCCATACCCGTAATTCAATTTCAATATTTCAAAAACGTGCCCCAAAAATAATCAAAAATTAAAAATATAAATAATTCTCAAACTTAGTCTACAGAACTAAAATTCTAATTTTAGATTTTAATATTGTCCGTCAAGATCCAATGCAACGATTTTAAAACTAGCTTGAGAATGACGGTTTTAAAATCTTTATTTGGAATAAAAATTTTAAATTCATTGCGCATCGTTCACACTAAAATCTCTATTAATATTATTTTCTCTTACCCGTAAACTCAAATCAAATCTAATTGTACTTACCCTGCTCTTAACTTTAAGCAATCATAACAATACTAATAAATTGATGATCATTTACCGGCCAATAGAATTATTGTCTATTATCGGCGTCTGCTTTTTCAGAAAATATTGTTTTGTATAGTTTGATGTTTTTACTGAATACCTTTTTACCATTACTGTAAGCAAAGAAGAGTGCTCGGATTGCAATCTCTGTTAGATTGTTTAGATTGTTCGTTAGTAAAGATTGTATTCTATACTAAATTTATTAATGTAATGGCCGAGAAATTTTATAAGATGGTTAGATTAGACCGGCATGCATGGAAGGTTTGCGTGAGATGGCATGCCTAAGGCATGAAGAGATAAAGGAAGGGCTTGGACAACCTAATCGCATGTTGGAAGGGCCAAATCCTCCAAGGCCACCGACGATAGAGTGCCGGCCAACGATATTAGAGACAATCTCTCTTACTAAATCGCTCGTACGGAATGCTTTGTTGCAGCCTCTACTTGCTTTGTGCTCCGGAAATAAAAATATCATGACATGAAATACTTGATCTAGTTGATTCGTCATCTAAGTTTATCATTTTACTAAATCGATTGAAAAAATATTACGAATAAAATGAGATAAAAATTATCACAATCGAATGATTATTATTCACTTGTCGATGGAACCATTCGAATCATGGTTGCTTGAAAAATATCATAATAAAAACAATTGAGTATTAGTTTCTTTTTTTTTTCTTCATTAATATCAAGTTAAAACTAAAAAAAAAAAGAAAAAATCACTAATTGTTTTAAAGTTTCAATTCTTGATTTCGATTCAAATTCTGGTTTAGAATTTTAGTTGATTTTTTTGAGGGGATAAATCTTGACATGACCTTTCATTCGTTTAAGTTGGGAACCCAAATCATAAAATTGTAAAATTCTACTAACTATACAAAATAATACTTAGTTGTACTAAAAAGATCAAATTTTAAAGGGAGATGGGAATTACCTTAATGTGTGTGATTGAGATCGTGTATAGATCATAGAAAAAGTTTAGAGCAATCAAGATTTTAGATAAAAATTAAAAACCAAGGGATGGATATTAAATTATTTTGATGTGTGATTTTTTTTTTTAATGTACCAATCAGTATTCAGAACTATATTTCGAATAATCCAGTTTGAGATTTACAGTAATCCATTTGAAGCGCTACTCTCCCAACATAATCTGTCCCATATTTAAGTTACGAGTAGAATTTAAGATCTTAATTTGTGATTTAGATCATGTGTAAATTGTGGTAAAAGTTTAGAACACAAATTATAATCAAGATCAGAGAGATAGTGAATAAGGAATTTGCAACATTTTATTCCTTTAAAACTTGTAAAATTTGATGTAAATTTATGATTTTAACTTTTTTTAATGATTTATAACGTATTTCAATTGTGCTCTTAGAAATATTGCTATAAATTTATCAAACACTTGTTAGATCAGTTAAAAAATAAATAAAATTATGTAGCATTGGAGTTCATGTGAACATTTAATTTTTGTAACTCGGTTATGTGTTTGTATCCAAATATAAAATGGGATTTGCATGGATTTTATAACGGATTTGTTGCCTATAACTTATAAAATCATAAATTTGCCAACAAATTTATAGACATTGTCATGATAATGTCCACCTTTCCAATTTATTTTATATTATATTGATCGATATTCAGAGTCATGCTCCAATTGATTCGTTTTGAAACTTATAGTGACCTATTTAAGAAAACTACCCTCCTAACGTAGTCTGCTCCATACTCAAATCGTGATTCGAACTCGTGACCTTGATTAAGCAATCTAACACCATATCTCACTATACCAACTGACCGTTAATTTTTTATTTTTTTTATACTACGAGGGGTTTCAGTATCATTACTGTACAATAAGAATAATTCTAAATTAATCCAAAATCAATTTTAAAGAAACTAGCGTGTCAAAATCAGAGTGTTTAGTTAAATTTATTTTACATAGTTTATAAGTTTTAAAAGTTTGTAAAATATTTTTAGGGGTTTATTAACGTGTAAATTCTGAGATATCTCATATCTCAATATATATATTTAAAGATGTTTGGAACAATTTATAGGTTTAGTTGGACACCCTTAGGAGCTCAACCTCTAACATGTTTGTCACACAAATTGAAAACGCGCATCAAAGATTTTCAATTTTTACTTTATTTCTATATATGAGTTAAGTTAATAATTCATGGTCGAGTTAAATTCGACAAAAAACACTAAAAAGTAAACTTATCTCAATTTTAAATTTATTTTCTAAATAAACTAAGTTTCGAGTAAATTATATGTATAGTCCCTGAACTAATGTATAGATTTCAAAAAAGTTAATAATCTTCATTTTGTACCAATTGGGTCCTTCAACTTTGTTTACGATAATAAATAAAATTTTGGGCAGACTGACGCTGGCATTTTGGAAGGAACTTGTTGGGATGATAGTTCTGATAGGTGAGATGGCTTTGCACAATATTGTATGTTTTATAGTTTAAAAAATTTAAAATCAAAACAAAATTTTAAAACATTTCAATAAGAATACATTTTGTTTTTTTTTTCATCACAGATATTCGAGATTTACCCAATTAATCTGATTTAAATATTGTATGACCCATTTTAGAGATTGATTATTTCAAATCCTATTTTGTCATTCTAATTAAGTGGGTAGAGTGCTATTGACTATTCAACACAAAGAACTTTTGTATAAGAATACATTCTTATAATAATAATAATAGTAACCATAATCATAATCCAAGGCTTTTGTCACTCGATCTTGTTCTTGGGCGTCACAAACAACATGCATAGAATTCCAGACTAAGAGCTTTTTCGATTTTTTGATCACGAAAGAAATTGGGGGTTTCAAATTTTGAGTAGGGATTTCAGATTATTTAAATCGCAGATAAAAAGAGTACTGAGGTTGGGGATGACCAATTCCCCTTCAAAAACCAACTTGATGCCCTCACATTGCTAAATGAGATTGGTGCTGAGGGGCCTTGGATTAGGAACTCTATATATACAAATTCACAAACAAGACTCTAATTCATCCATTGACCAAAAACAGTGAAACCCAATTGAAAATAATGAAATTGGATCACACCATACCTTAAAAGGCATCAAAGATCGACTCCAGATAGAAAACTTCAATTCATCCAACATAGCATTTAAAAGGTAAAAATCAAGTTTAACACAAATTTCTGTTTTAGAAATAAGAACGAGCAGTTGGTGGGCATTGTGTAGCAGACCTTATGAGCTCGTTGGCAGAAAGATTCCACCAAGATGATGGAGCCATCTGAGCAAACAGAGCAAAGAGTTGGGAGTGCGTTGATGACTGCAAACTAAAAAACTTATTTATTATGTTAATCAAAATTTAATAACTCAATCGTTATAAATGAAATTTTAAAGATTTTTTTTTTGAAATTCATATAAGAATTATTGGAGTATTCAATTACGTATTTTAAATATCTTTTTTTTTTTTTTTTATTCTTAGCTATTGCTGTCCATTTAAATTCATAGAAAAGCATGACACACAATTTAGCCGGCGCAAACCTTGCCACGGCTCATTTAAAATAGTCTACGGTGAGTAATATTATACGAATCAAACGAGTTAAGAGTCAAATGAATCAAATTTGTGTAAAAATTTATACTAACAAAAAAAATAGACAATTTCAAAATTAAAAATATTGAATCGATCAAAATACTTTTTAAATTAATAATTTTTTTTTTTTTATAAAACATATCAACTTGATTATGGATTAGAATTATTCTTTTTATAACCACCAAATACCGGTGTGAGGGGTGAGAGGACTGAGGGGGTTGAGTGGATTTACCTAAGAAAATCAATCCTAGTGAGGAAAATTCTAAACTCCATCTATCATTTTATCATATTAAACCATGCGGTTTTGGTTGATCAAGTGAGTAAATTAGCGAGTCATTTTTTAAGTTATAATTCATATTATTTAAGCATTCGTTATTAAAACTTTCGATACTTGATTCAACAAAAAAATCACTATAAAATAAAAGTTTGAATTTTGAAAAAAAAAAACTTAAATCGTAAGCCTTTAATAATATCATAATTTAAATTCATATCACAACAAAAATTTATAAGTAATTGTTTAAAATTATGAAAAAAAGAAAACAATTACAAGATAAAAAATTTAAAATAAAACAAATAGTATATGCATATAATGAGATATATAGTTATAAATGTTATAATAATTTAAAAGTAAAACAAATAATATATAATGGAGGGATCGGGTTGAGAAATTTCAAAAATATCATATAGAAATTTATGAAATCAAATTCTTTTGGATTGACTGGTTGAATACTTTATCCTATTAGTTAGAGATCTCGAGTTTGAGTTCTAAGAATGACAAAGGATTTGAGAAAGCCAACCCCAAAATGGGTTTCATAGTATTCAAATCGAATTAATTTGGTAAAATATGAATACTGGTCGTGAAAGGAAATATATATATATATATATATATATATAGAAATTTATAGGCCGGTTTGACGAATTCATCAACATTCCGCTTTCTTCTGGGCCCAAAATTGAGACCGAGCGGGCCGGGCCGGTCCGGGCCGGGCCTAATAATTATTCCAGGTTCTCGTTTGGGTCCAACTATCGTCGGCCTGAATTTCGTCATCGATGTGGGGAACTTCACGTATGATTTTCAAATCTCCAAATTCCCGCTTCTCTCTGTCTCTCTCCCCAATCCAATCTCTTCCCACCCCGATCATCAGTTCCCAACCTTCCAGATTTCCATTGAACATTCTTCTCTCTCTCTCTCTCCTGGAAACCCTAAAACTGGACAACATCGACAGCAATGAATCAGTGCCACGTATATGAAGCCATTGGTCGCGGAAAATGTTCTGTAAGCAAACTCTCTCTCTCTCTCTCTCACATCTAGATCAAACTCAAGTAGCAACGAAGATCTTTTTTTAGTTTTCGAGTGAATTGATCTCCAAATACTGTGTGAAATCGAGCAGTCTGTTTACCAAGGAAGGATGAAGAAGACGATTGAGTATTTCGCCATCAAGTGCGTCGATAAATTACAAAAGAACAAAATTCTTCAAAAAGTCACTTCGAAATTTTCTGGGTTTATCTATAACTGTGAAGTTTTGCGATCTGGACTTTTAGTCGCTAAATTCAATATTCTAGGGTTTAGTTTGTGTTCTACTTGATTCTGCTTGAATTACACTGGTTGACTTGTTTAATCTGTACCCAAGTACCAAAACTACTGCATTTAGAAAGTAACTTATCTAGAAAGATTGGATTTGGTTTCCAATTTTGACAGTTCTTTTCTAAATGAAATCGCTTGCTTGAACCCAAAAGGCTAAATCATGGAATTCAATTAAATTCATTTGCTTGAAGCACACTAACATAAAAGGAAAAAGTGATTTCAATTTTAAATATTGGTACTTAGTAGCTATGAAGCAAGACATCATGAGATAGTAGGGTTACAAAATTTACATCATACAAAATGTTGTATATTGTTGTGTCTTAAGAACCAAACAACCATGGACACCATTATTTCTAAGTGTGGTGCAACATAGCTTACTAGTAATTATATGGTAATTAGGTTGGGGGCTCATGCAATAAAAATTAGAATCAGAAGTGAACTCCATCACTCTTGTGGAATTCATTTGCTTCCAAGGAAGTCATGGAGCATTTGTTTACCCACTCAAGTTCCTTTTCTTAAGATCCATTCAATTAAATCTAACTCTTTATTTTTGTTCCACACCAGTTTGAATTCTTCATGCTCTTAACCATCCGAACGTTATTAAATTCCATGCATGGGAAGGTTTTTACCATGTTTAACTTTTACAGAGAATTTGTGTTGATTAGAGGCTGTAATTACTTTTTCTGATTTCTGGGATTAATCAAGTTACCACTATGTTGTCTCACTTTTTCTTTTTTCAAAAATTTTTGGTTTAAGGTATGGAACTTCAGCTCACTTGGGGAAAGTCTTGGAATACTGTGTTGGAGGAGATCTCCTGACATTATTGGATCAGGTATGCACACTCCCACGTCAACATCTATACAAGGATAATTTGGATAGTCACTGAGAATATAAACAAATGAGTTTTTTTTTTTATTATTATTATTTTCTCATGCTTGTCTTTCAAATGGCCGACCCCAAATTGTTGGGATTAAGTCTCAAATTGTTGTTGTTGTTTTTATTGGACTAACACTAAGGTGAATTGAAGTTTTTTGCTATAAGGGCATCAATAGGTTACCATTTCAAACTTATTCCAATATCCCTTTTGATATCTTCCATCTGCATAAGTTTTTTAGTTCAGAAGTTAAGGGAGATTTTGGTCTTCCAGAATAATCAACCATTTGGCAGAGACTAGATCTTCTTCCTCATTTTGGAAAATTGTTGACATGGAAGGACAGTTTACAACTTTATCCGTAGCCAAAAGATAATTGTAGTACAGCGGCTTTGCTTTTGTTCTGTCTTTGCATTTGAATTTTGTCCTATTGTAATGGGTTTAAAAGATTTTGCTTAGTATTTCCACATTATATCACTATTATTATGGCCTTCCCTTCCTATTTTTGGCAGAGAGAATGTGACTTTTGATGAGATTTCTTTTGTTATGTTGTTGCAGGATAAACAGCTTCCTGAAGAATCAATACATGATCTTGCCTATGGCCTCGTCAAAGCTTTGCAGTAACAGGACTCCTGAACTTCCCTTATAGTTTTATGCATAATTTGTTTTCGTGATTCATTTTGGGGACTGAGAAGCACTTGCACTCAGAGGGTGTGATTTACCATGACTTAAAACCACCGAACATTCTTTTGGATGAGAATAGGCACACTAAAGTACACTGCATTTGTTAACTGTTTTTGGTTGTCAGCGTTACTCCCAATTCCTTTACTTGATCATATTCTCTCTGTCACTTTTGTGTATAATGCAGCTGTGCGACTTTGGATTGGCAAGAAAACTGAAGAATATATCTAACACTCCTACATTCTCTGTGGGTTCCTATTAACTATTTTCAGTTTTGAACAAATTCTTTGTTTGTTTATTTAATCTTGTAGATTTAACTTATTTTCTTTCCATCACTTTAGCTACCACCTGCAAAACGTGGAACTCCCTGTTATATGGCTCCCGAGCTGTTTCAAGACGGTGGTGTTCATTCTTATGCATCTGATTTCTGGGCTCTTGGTTGTGTATTATAGGAGTGCTATGCAGGAAGGCATCCTTTTGTAGGAAGAGTATTTACTCAGTAAAATCTATTCTCTCAGATCCAACTCTTCCACTTCCAGGTACTCCGAGCTGTCCTTTGGCCAACCTCATTAGTTTTCTCCTGGTAGAAGGTCCTTCTGAAAGACTACAGTGACCTGATCTTTGTGGCCATGCCTTTTGAAGTGCAAAACACACTATATTGTCTCCATGATAGGGCTTTCTTCTAAGCCATTTCTGTCAGATTGTAATGGTGTTACCGGACTCCAACTAAATATCAAGCGAAAGATTCCAAAGTTCAGATGTTCTTTATGTTGCAGGAGCAAGGGGCAATGAGACACCCATTAAGAATACACGCAGTGGCCACAAAATTCAGTTAAAGCCTTCTGGTAAAGTAGCTGAAAAGCCAAAAGATCCCCCAAGTGCCACTAAGAAAGTTAATCTCGTGAGGCTTTCTAGAATAGTCAAAACAAACATACAGATGGAGAATAAGAAGGAAAACTACAGGAGGCCTTTGCCTAATAACTCTGAGAATGTCATGGAGATCAAAATTGTGAACAATGATATGGAACTTGATTTTGATGAGAATACAGAAACTGATGCACTAGATGACCCTCATGGGACTGGTAACGCTGCTTGAACGCCAGAAGAAAATATTTCAACTCATGGTCAGCGTCACGGAAGAATTGAAGAGGCAGATAGCAACATCAAGCAAGTAGATGCTTCTCCTCTCATTAATTCTAATGCCGCTGATGACCATAGACCAGGTGAGCAGGAATCATGCCCAGATGTTGGAGTTGCTGCTACCCCACCAAGTGTGTGTACTCGTGTCATAAGTCAGATGTGTGTTCAAGATTCAGGAAATGTCCCTGATCCTGGTTCTCCAAAAGCATCTAGTAACCTTTCACAGGTGCTATGGCATTCCTCGGATCTCTCTGTCAGACCTGTGATGCCCAGCAGGAAAGCCGATAAAGTATTGGAGAAAATTCCTTCTTTACCTTTTGAGGCATTGACAGCATCTGATTTTGGGAAGCTGTCAAGGATCAAAGTGACGCACTTGGCAATAAAATCATAGCCATTCTTAATAGGAACAATGTCCAAGGGAAGCCAAATGTGATTAAATACCTTGAAATGTTGAGCACTAATGCTGATGTTGCCAACATATTGACCAATGGTCCAATAATGCTGGTTCTTGTCAAAATGCTCAGGCAACCTAAGTCATCATTTTTGTGTGTTCAACTTTTGTCACTGATTGCTTTGTTGATTAGACATTCTAATTTTATTGAGGATGATTAGGAAAATTCTGGAATATGGGTGCACTGGCTCATGGTCTCAAGCACGAGCTGGACAATAAAGCCGAGATTTTCAATGGCTGCTCAGGGGAGTTGCTGTTCTACATATCAACACAAAATGAGCATGCTAGAGACACCTAAATCTCCTTCAAAGGAAAGCTAACCCTCATCTGGTTGGCAGGTTGCCCTCTTAACCTGTCATCTTTTAGGCAGTTTGAAGCTTGATTGTAACAAATTTTCCTTTCTGGTCCTGCTTGAGAAGATTCCAATCTGTAAACTCTCACCGATATCTTGCACAGGTACTTGCTGCTTGCATAGTCAAATGTTATTGACATCTTAACCTGTCAAAATAACGTGTTTATATACGTATTTCATCACTATTCATTTCTCACTCTTGCGGGTTCCAAATTCTTCAATTTTGTTGGTGTCATCTATTTTACAGAAAGGGCTGGGATGACATGACTCAACTTTATGCATTGAGGACAACTGAGAACATTTGTGGTCGAGGAGTACAATGTACTGCTTGTTTTGCAAGCTCAGATGTGATTAGTAATCTCTGTTATATATTTAGAGCTGCAGGAAAGCATGAGAGCATGAGGCTTACTGCAGGTTTATGTTTGGTTCGGCTTTGTCGTTTTGATCCTCCTACCCTGCAATCTGTCATTGCGAAGCTTTCATTGAAGGAAATTGCATCTGCTCTTGTGAAGGGAAATGCTCATGAACAGCAAATAAGTTTGAACCTTCTAAATATGGCCATGCTTGGAAGCCATTTGTTCTCAAGTATGGGTCGCTATCTCATTCCCTTGATGGAGGAAAAGAATCTCATCCCAAGCCTTATGTCTCTTATTGAACCGGGCAGCTAGGTTTTAAGGGGAAAAGCACTGCTTTTTGTAGCTCTCCTGTGTGAAAATGGCAGATGTTGGCTGCCACATTTCTTTTGCAGTCTAAAATTACTCTCAGTTGCTGACAGGTTGGTAAAAGAGGACAGCCATGCCAAGAGGTGTTTAGACCCGTTTGTTCATGTTGGAGTTTCTGGTGTGCCTGGATTGTTGGAGAGCATAAATTGGTTTATTCAGCAAATGATGGGAGGAAGATACCATGGGCCTATATCTGCTCTCTCAAGTCGAGCTGCACCAAAGAACAATATTCATCTCTTTCATGTTGTCTTGCATCTCCTTGGCAGCTTATCCTTCAAGAAAAAGGTGGCGCTACTCATCAGGTCTTACAGCAGCTGGCTAATCTGATGAAACTTGCAGAATCACCATTCCAGGTAAACTTGAAGGTCTAGGTGCCTCCTTTATCCTTCTGCTAGGACTGCAATGAACCTAGCTAATTGAATAAACGAACCAAACATGAACAAGATTTGGCTAGTTTATATATTGGTCCAAACTTCATTATCATTTTAGTAGATGAGCAGAATTGATTCAACATTTATTTCTTTCTTCACACGTAAACATGTGGAATGCATTTTCTTTGTCTCTCCTCAGATGAATCTAGAAAATTTTGGTTTTGAATTGGTAATTTGCATGTCAAAAGGTATCTTTTTGCTTTGGAAAATATGCTATTTATGATGTATAATGGTGACGGCCAATTCACTGTGCGGTATATTCACATTAATATCTGCTTTTTCTTTGCTTCCAGGGCAGGGATGATTTCCAAATAACACTTCTGCGAGTTCTTGTGTCTGTTTCAGAGGAGCCAGCTGTACTTCATGCCTCAAATATTTTCATCCTTGACATACCTCCAAGTCTAGCTTCTCTGTACAAGGGCAATAAAGATGGAGACGCCAGATTTCTGTGCCTGAAGATCATGTTTGCTTTCCTGGTCATTTTCTTAAATGAAGAGTCAGTATGTAAGCAGAGTATTGATGATTTGAAGTCCATAGCCACTTGTCACTTTCTTCCTCTCTACCCTCCTTGATAGAGGATGAAGATCCCATTCCCATGTATGTCCAGAAGCTCATTGTGATGCTCATTGAGTTCAATTGCATCAAAATCTCTGATATTCTACAGCTAAAGACAATTTCACAATGTTTGGAGTTTTTGCTTGGCAATCTTTCAAGAGCAAATGTAAACAATGTCAAGCTCTGTCTGGCTCTGGCATGTGCACCTGAATTGGAGTCCATGATACAGTCTCCATTAAAAGTAGTCCGGAGAAAGAAACCTCCTGGAGTTTGTCAATGCAAGAGAAAGAGAAGATTTTCTTGAACCCTGAGTCTTTGTAAGGCCTTCATCTTACGATCTGTGGGCAACAAATACCCTTCCACTTATTCAAAAGAACCAGCTCTTTTATGTGACAATTCTTCTGAGGCAAGCATTATCGTTGATCCAAAACAGTGTATTAGAGATATTATGGATTTCAGAAGCAACACTGGTGTCTTTCTTGAGCAGCAGCCATGAAGCAAATGGGGCAGACATAGCTTCTGAATGTGTTATTTTGTTGCTTAAGGCACCTCCAAGGGAAGGAACCACTGACTTTTTAACTAACCTTTCCAAAGTTAGTGTGATTCTTGAGTCCTGGTGCTGTGGCATCCCTCAATCTTGCAGAGAATACTGTATGCTCTTGGCTATTCTTGTAGGCAATATTTGTCAGAAGCAGTGATATTATCATTCTCTATCCTGGAGATCACAAAAATTGAAGCCGCTGTGTCTGAACTGAATAATTCAAGCACAAAAGGTGTAGCTGATGCTGTTTTTTTTGTGAACCCAGAGATGCAGCAATTGTGTTGTTTATGAAGTCCTTCACATTGCTCAATTGGTTATGCCCATCTTCTTCTCTCAATTTGGTTCTAGCTGTTCCATTTTACTATTTGTACACTGGTTGCAGGCTTCAAAATTTATTAGTTTCTTTAAAATTTGAAATGCCATGAAACACTTAATTTTTTTGATCCTTGAATTGGAGTTCCTACCTTCCTTGTAATCTCATGAGCTTATACATTGCTGCAAAACTTCTGCCATGTAATCCAGCTGTACGTCCATATGTCTACATGCAGCATGATTAAGAGCATTCAACTGCAACGTACTTGTGAATCACATTGACAGTGCCATGCTCCATTCTGAATATCATTGTAATGTGTGAGCTAATCCTTCACCTTGAAAACTACTGCAATCTGGTCCATCTCTACTCCTTCATATACATTTAGTATTATTGAGTGTTCAATTGCAATTTAGTTTGGAAACTCATTGATAGCCATTGCTATATCTATTTCGATAAGGTTCTATATTCATCAAGTCACATCTGTATTTTATCGCTTTGGCTATAAGTGAGCTTCTATTACCTTGAAGTTGTGTGCTTGCAGGCAATCTGTTTGTGCGATCTGGGACTTGGAAACAATGGTGTCTCTGATTCTTTTTTTTTTTTGTATGTTCTCTTGTAGTCATTAAAATTGTCAACCTTTCTTCTTTTGGGTGCAATGGGGTTCCTGCCTATCCTAAGATCAATTGAGAGATCGGTCTTGATCAGTTAACATAAAATGATTAAATTCTTTTGGAGGTGAGTCCTTTTCAAGCTTTGTACGATCTAACATAAGGTCAAAATGAACATAGAGTTATAATTGAGCCACCTACACTAATCCATATTCGTAATTCTGCAGATGCACTGGCAGCCCTAAGGGAACCTTATTCTCTTCTCCCCTTGGTATGGTTCTCTCTGAACGCATTAAAAGTATACCCTTTTGACAATCCATACATATTTCAACCTTATACAGTAAGATTTTCCAAGCTTACTGGAGTCAAATATGTTCCCTCCCATTTTGAGTGACCCATAATTGCGTATGAACCCACAGGTGTTTGCTGCACTGCAACTGGTTCTTTGGAGAGCAAGGTTGGTTTTGTTGGTCCTTATCAGCGGCTATCTAATTAAGCCCCGTGATTTGCGGCCGCAATCCTTTGGCAGTATTGGAGGCAGCAACATGTGCTTTGTAGGCACATAGGAAGGTCACATCCTGTTCAATTTTCTTCCGGTAATCTGCATTCACCCAGTCTTATGAGCATCCAAAGAAGTCACTGCTACCTTTCTTTTCTAGTATAGATTTTTATGCGGACTTGACTATGAGACAATAAATTGCTTCTACCTAATATAGCAAAGACATCAATATAGGACATGAAATACGGCAAGAACATGGCATGAATACGAGATACTGAACAGAACCCGAGAACACGGACATGACAAAATTATAAAATTTCCACAGAATTCTAAATTATAAGTTGTCGTGTCTCATTTTTTAAGGTATCCATGCAAAGTAGTCTCCCACTAAATTACAATCAAAGGGGAATCCTCTAGTAACAAACACATCCGAACAGATCCCAACCAACATTTGTCTCTTTCCTCAGACATGCCCACGTGTATTCCCTCATTGTTGTACACTAAGTGCATGCCATATGGCACGTGACCCCACCTAGAGGGCCTGAAATTATACCTTTATAAAGCTTCAATAAATCATTGCTCTCCAAAAGGGCCTCTCTCTCTCTCTGCCTCTCTCTCATCCCTAGTACTCAATTGCACATTAAGTGCAGTATTCAAGAAGAGTGATATCATCATCATTGGAATGGCCTCCTTTTGGTTCCTTTTAGCACTCATAATGCCATTCATGGCCTCATCTTCGGCATCTTTCTCTTCTACAATGAGCTCAAACGCCTCCACTATCTCAGCCTCACCTGCATTGTCACCAAAGTCTCCAGCCTCTGGTTTGCCAGTACCATCACCAGACATCACTCCACTTTTGCCTACTCAATCTCCAGGTTACACAATTGTGTCTTCTCCAACTGAGTCAACCATGCCCACGATTCCGTCTAGCCCAAGTCCACCAAACCCAGACGACATTGCCTCTCCTGACTCAGAATTTGCACTTCCTCCATCTGCCACTCTGCCACTCTCCTCAGCAACACCTCTGGATTCGGTGAACCCTTCATACTTTGCTCTGTCTCTGAGTCTGGTTGCACTTTGGTCACCGCAGATTCTGGGATTCTGAGGTTTTGAGCTTGGAAAACTCGTTATTCTTTTCTCTTCGCTTGGTGATCTTTGATATATAGTGCATATATATAATTATGTATGTATTTTTTTAGCCATTTTAGGTGATCTTCATGAGATTGTAATATATGAGAAAGAAGATTTTTACTATTGTTAGCATTCTTTTTGGTATGATTATTGATCTGCTCAACCCCATGTTTTGCTGAAGTATGAATTTTTGTGAATGTCAATGCTGCAAATTCTTTTTTTTTTTTGCCCGTGTTTTGTTGCTTTCTAGGTGATCTTTCGTGAGAAGACAGAACTTCGTTAATTTTCAAGTTCTCTGAAATATGATAGCATTTGATCTTCTTAATTTTCTTTGTTGGGGGGGGGGGGGGGAGATCAGCCTGGTTGTCTTGATTTTGCATTAGAGTCAAGTGTGTTTGTCCATTGTGCTGCTCCTGCTTACCTCCTCCCTTCCCCCCTTCCCCTCCCTCCACCATATAGCTCTTCCTCCCCTCCCATAGCATTACTCAATTGTGTTTATCTAGAATTTTGTGATTTATCTGCCAATGCTTTGTTGCTTTCAAGTGTATTAAAGGAAAAAATTGGTGTTTATGTTCACAAGAGAATGTGTTTTGATGATCCCTAGTCATTCTAAATTCAGATGGGGCACATGGATTCGTGCTGTTAAATACCTCAACCTGGGAAAAAAGAATTACCTTTTAGTTTGTCCAAGTGCCATGTGATTCATATTAGGTGTTCGTGAATATTAGGTGTCCCCTGGTTTGAAAAAAATGAGTCACATGTTGCCTTTGTCAACGTCATCTATTCTGGAGATAAATTGTATACTTTTTCCTCCTGGCTGCTTCATATTACTCTCTCTCTCCTTGATACGTAAATTCATACTATAATTAATTTGGTCTGAATTATTATCGGGTTTTTTGTAAGGAGAATTCTTTTAACGTAATTTTTTTTATTTCTAAAATTAGAAATCAAATTTTGATTAAAAAATTTAATATTTTTTTTACTAAATCAATTATTTGTTGATTCTCTATTTATAGTTACAATATATCAAAATTAATGCTCTTATTCTTATAAGAGGGCTATCAATAGAATCATTATTTGATAATCTAATCTAACCAAACCATCAGGACTATTACATTTGGTATGCGGGTGCACCCAATTGCAATTCTCTAAATAAAATACGAATAATCTGCAGTTATTAATGATAATCACAAACTAAATCAAAGTTAAATTGACCGAATAATTAAGTTTGCAATCCAATGATGTTGGTCATTTCGGATGGGACCTGCAGCTCCTGCTGGGTCCGAGTTCTTGTGTTTTTATCCTATTGATCTCTTGTGGGGTGAGAATTACAGGTACATAGGCTTAATCACGGGACACACTTGATATGATAAAACCCTAAAAAATAATTTAAAACTAAATCGAATTCCCATGGTGAAATTAATAGCTTTCTCGATATTGATATTTTTATTTTTGAGATATTTCATATTTTTTAAATGGGTCTAACACGTTAAATTAATTAACATATACAAAAATTATTATATTTTTTTATATTTATTTACTTTCTCATGTTTAATAAATTATTTATTTATTGATTTATAATTTTTATTTTTAATGTTATTTATCTTATTATTACTAATTATCTATTTTATTATTTTTATAAAATAATTAATATTTATAACAAAATTTATATTTTTTATATTTACGTGATTCTTCCTACTTTCGTTTTACATATTTTTATAAAATATTATTTTTTTTATATCATTTTGTATTTATTTTCGTTTCTGATATCAATAGCTAACTTTAAGTTGTTACCAAGAGAATAGATTTGTGGTCATAATCTTTCTCTTTCAATTCTTTCTTTAAGGGAACAGTTTAATAGTATAAATTTTTCTCCCTCAACCTGATAATTATATGTTCAAATTCTTATATAACAAAAAAAAAATTCTCTCCAACCCTTTCAATTCTTTGATTTAAGTTTGAATATACGTATAACAAAAAAAAGTAACTAATTGGCCCATTTACACAAAAACGGACCTCAAGGGTCCAGCCGGATCCTATTACATCCTCAGGCCTTGCAACGACCAACGGAAAGCGGGCCATGATGATCTGATTGGGCCATGGCATGCACACGGAGATCTGGTGGATAGTTTTCAAGGGGACAATTTAATGATACAAGACTTTTTCCCTAATATGATAATTTCAATTTCAAATTCTTGTATAATTAAAAAAAAAAAATCCGATGGGCAGCGTCTTCTTGAGGGGCCGAGTTGGATCGGAAAGGTTGCATCATGATAGGTGGGCTCAGCGAAGACGATGCGTCGCATACACAGAGGTACCCTGAAACGTAGTTTGGCTTGTTCTCAAGTGAAAAATAGCACCCAATGCTTCATCTTTGTGAAGTTTTACGAGTGAAAGCGATGGATGTGGAAATTCAGCTTCAGAAACCAGAGATGAAACTGAAATCTACAAAAAAAAAAAAAAATCTATCACATTTTTGTATTTGATAGAAAAGCTCCATGGGTCACTGGATTTGTTGTTTCATTCTTTTTTTTTTTTTTTTTGTATTATACTCACTGATATCAGGAATCATGTTTCGACTAATCCGGTTTGGAACTTACAATGACTCATTTAAGGGGGTTACCCTCCCAATATAGTTTTTTTTATACCCAAACCCTGAGTTGAATTTGAGAACTTGATTAAGAGATTTAATATCACATCCCATTAGTCCAACTATCCGTTGGTGTTGTTTCATTCTATTAGTGTTAATATTGGTTAGAATTTAGTGGCATAATATCAAATTCTCTTTTTAAGTATAAAAAAATAAACGTTGTGAGAGACGATCTCTAAATTAGACATCATAGAAGCGCGAACAGTATTAGTTGATTTTTTGGATATCGGTAATCAAATAAAAAAAAAAAAGTTAAGCATGTATAATAGTTTACAAATTAGGCACATCAAAGAAATATATCAAATAAATCTCATTTATATATTTTTAATATTTCTTAAATTTTAAAAATTTTTAAAAGAGAACTGCATTTTTTCATCATCTGAATGCATAATTATTGATCACATAGAATTTTGATATCAAAGAATAATTACTTAGTTTCATAACTAATCAACCATGAAATGGTTCATACCTAATCAACTAATTTTACTTTCAGGTGAACTTTGGGCAAAGAGGTTTAAGAACCTGTAGGTTAGGTTACCCATTGTGTTGTTGGTTGGGCAGGTTAAAGGCCCCCACCCTACCAATTCTCTTTCCAAAAGAGTGTCCCCTTAATTTCTTGACTACCTTTATTTCACCATTGCTGCCCTTCATTTCACCATTACTCTCTTCATTTCACTCTTTGCATGATCTTAGGTTCGGGTCATAAAAAATAAAAATAAAATTTGAAAGAATCAAATTTTTAATAAATTTTATAGTATTTGAATAGAATAAATTCGATAAACTTGAATACTGATCGATAAAAAAAAAAAAAAAAACTTAGATGGATGTCTCAAAGCAAAAGAAAAAGCCTTTTACATTGCTCTACCTTTATTCAAAAAAAGCCAGGACCAAAGCAGGTCCCCCCTTTATATTCTAAAAAGTAACAAAAAGAACGTTTACTATGTGTCTATGGATCCCCAACTGCAAAAAAGACTTTTCTTTTATCCTTTTTCTACTACATGACAATCATCATTTATCACCGCAAGAAAGAAGAGAAAAAGTATAATTTGTGTATGGACAAACCCACAGTCCTCCCCCTTATGGGTCAATGATAACTATGGAATAACCTTCCTTGCATTTGAAAAATTGCCCTACATACCCATTTTGGAACAAGATGACACGTAAAAAGGAATTTTCTTTTCTCAGAAGCAGTAGGCCATCGACCCTCGACCATTCATAAGAGTTTTTTTTTTTTTTCTTTCTTTCTTTTTTATATTACATAAAACTTTAAAAATTATAAAAATACATATATTTATAAAGTTTAAATATTAAATCTAAAAAAAAAAACTTGAACAGAAACTCTTTACTATTCAAATATCCCTACAGCAATCATAAGAGTCTTTAGTGATTATGGATCATGTATATTGCTATGAATACCAAAATACTTTTATTTCTTGTCGAACGTTTTAATGATATTTTTGTTTGTAAATAATCTTTGTTGATTAGATTCAGAATCCAACATTTAACTCTATTATGATCGGTTCCAAACCCTGGTAGAGAAGGAACGGTCAATAAAAATTTATGTTTAAATTTTTTATAATATTGTATTAATACTAAATTATGTCGTATAAAGAAAATAATTATATACGTGAGTATGCGATATGAAATAGAATACAATGATATAACATGATCCATATAACTGATTTTACTTAGTGGGATAAAAACTTTTATCATTATTGTTATTATTTTGAATCCAATATTTCGTGATTATGAAATATTGAGACGAATTTACTTAGGTAACTATCTTTTGGGAAATTAGGTTGAAAAAAAATATGAATGTCACAAATAAGAAAAAACAACATGTGCACATGAAAAACAAAAGGCATTTGAGTTTAGGCTACTTATTTTGGGTAACATATTTCAAATTTCCTCTTATTTTCCTTATTTTTGTATAAAAATACACTTTGAAAAGCAATTTTTAATTCCCTCCATATGTATGTAAAAATATATTTTAACTATTTAAGATCATTCAGAATTAAATTAAATTCAAAAATGTTAATTAGTATTTTATTTTATATTATGTCATATTAGATATAAATATTTATAATTTATAAGTGATTATATGTATATAATTAGTTTTTTGGCATATAAGAAAGGTTGGAATTCAAAATTAAAAAAAAAAATGAAATGATTTTAATTAAATTATAATTCATTCTCTATATTTAATTATTTTATGAATAGTTAATTGAATAAACGGATAGTTGATCTAATGGATAAGGATATTAGATCCGTTGAATGAGTTTAGGCTTTAAAATTTAGAAATGAAGAAAATTACGTTACGAGAGCTGTTTTTTTAAAATGGGTCTGATAAGTGTTCGATTTATATTAATTAAAATTGATTTTGAATATTAATCGGCATAGCAAAAATAAAAAATAATAGCAAATTGAGTTTTTACTTAATAAAAAATAAAATCAGAGTTAGTGAGGCGAAGAAAACTTCAAAGCCGAGCCAAAGCCGTTCGAACGCAACCGAATGGTGGGACTGACTCGCTAGTCACTGGCTGTCCCAAAAATGTATGTGCATAACCAACCAAATACGTCACAATTCACATCTCTCTCTCTCTCTCTTCCGTGTCTCCGTCTCTCCTCTCTCTCTCTCTCTCTCTCTCTCTCTCTCTCTCTCCCCGCCCCCCAGAACTCTTCATTCACCACTCCATTAAAGGAGCCCAAAGCACGCCAGAGCAACTCTCCATTGTACGGCATCTCTCTCTCTGCCAACACTGTTTGAATCAAATTACATTAGTCAAGTACATAATTTGAATTGCGGATCAATGTCCGCGTGTTTCATGTGATTTTTATCTTTCAACGAACTCCCAAATTAGGGTTCATCTCTACCAAGTAAAGCCTTGTCTTTCTTTTGCTTTGGAAAATACGGATTAGAATTTAGGATATTAGTGAATGATTTCAGAATTTTGATTTCCAGTTTTGACTGGTTGGATCATTCATAGCGTGTGCTTTAATTCTTTTTTTTTTTTCCGTGGATTATTGTTGTGTAGAAGAATTATGGCTTCGGAATTGCTGCAAATTCATCCAGGAGACCTCAAGTTTGTATGTAAGTGCATACAGTAATTCCATAATCTGCAGTTCCTTTTCCTAGATATTGTAATTCTTAAGACTAGAGAGAGAGTGAGAGAGAGAGAGAGAATTCAGAAAATAAAATGTTGCAAATAAGTGGAAATGTTAATGTTGCAATCTTATTACCTTGTAGATCTTTTAGTTGTATAATTTCTGTTAGTGAAAGCCTAGGGTGACAATTTCCATTATGATATATGCTGTATATTAGGGGCCAAAGTCGGTCTAAATTCATCAAGGGTGTATGTGCTATAACTTTGTTGTTTGTCTCCCACATAGAAATGCCTAATGAAATCAGTGTTCCAGTGTTGTCTACTGGGTACACTACAAAGTCTAGGTTTCGAGTTCCAATGTTCCAGTGTTCCAGTTTGTCTACTAAATTCATCCCCATGCTCAAAGCTCGTTAATTTGATTGTTTCTTGCATGGGGATCAGTGTTCCAGTGTTGTATACATTTAAGGAAAATCCTATATTGCACTAGCACTTCTGGAAAAGCCCAGTAGACAACACAATTAAACCTTTTGTCACATTTAAATTGTAATAGTGTTAAATTTTATAATTTTGCTATGTCATAGTGTCCATGTCATGACATGTCATGTCCCATGTGCCTGCGTGTCCGTGTTCATGTTCGTGTTCGTGTTCATATGAAGTTGAATGATCTTTATGCATCATTATGGCTTCTGTTCTTTTTCTTTCCCTGTTTTGTCTGCTGGCCTATGCATATGCCACCGACTTTGAATGCTTACGTTCCTTCATTATTGTAGTATTTCCTTCATCTTCACAGGCTACATCCTTGATGTATCTTTATTGGTCTTGTCATCTTCTTGCTAGTTGAGTTGAAGAAACAAAGTTCCTGTTCAGTCCAACTTGTAAACAACTCTGATCACTATGTTGCTTTCAAGGTGCAGGCATCTCCCCGTCTTCAAGTTCTTTCAGAATATTTATTCCATATAATATATATATATATGTTAAGATTTCTGTCTTTTCCTTGTCTGATCTTTGTGAGATTCCTGGTAAGTGTCGTTTCATGGCTTCATATTACACATATCTGAACAAATTTGACAATCACACATGATCAATATGTTCAGAGTAGAGAAGCTTCTAATGTTGTATTTTAACTAAATAAGCAGGTCAAGACTACATCTCCAAAGAAATACTGTGTGCGACCCAACATTGGCATTGTTAAGCCAAAGGCAACGTATGATTTTACAGGTTCATGCCTCCTTTCTTTCAACTTAGGAAAATAACTTCTGTTTGTGTTATGTTGCAAATATTTCAACACTTGCAAATCTGTGCCGCTCCAGCTAGAAGGATTGTTTCATTCAGCAGAATGGATGCCTGTTATGCCTAAAACACATTCGTTCAACACACTGACATAAAATTATGTAAGGACTGAAATGAATCAATTCAAAGGGATACAGAGGTTTGAAGTCCATAATTGTGGTTCTGATGGGCAGTTTGAAGGCTTTAGACAGTTGTGTTAAAGATAAACTAATGTAAGAGTTAAGATGTAGAACTATGGCCGAAGACAGTAACTTCTGACAGTGATAGGCTGCCCAATAGTGGTGGCCAAATTAATTTGCACTCTATAAAGAGAAATCAAATTATGCCTACCTTAACAAATTTATTTACGCAATACCCCTGCCTGAAGTGATTGATGTCTTGACAACATGCTGCCAATCCTATTTATGGCATTGTTCCTTTTCCTCGGCTTTCTGTGTTATTGTCTCTCGAGTCTCCTACTAATTTTTAGCATTCTATGTATGACATTTATGTTCCATTCTTGACCTTTTCTTTTCCCGCCTACGCTATTCACTAATGCAGTCACCATGCAAGCTCAACGCTCACCTCCCCTTAATATGCAATGCAAAGATAAGTTCCTTATTCAGAGCACAACTGTTCCCTTTGGAACCACTGAGGAAGACGTTACATCTGACATGGTAATAGCTTGTAATTTGAGCATTTCAGGTTAGATTTTTTCTATTCCTTGAAGTTAACCATTAAGTTTGTCAGTTTACAAAAGACTCTGGGAAGTACGTTGAAGAAAAGAAGATAAGAGTTATTCTCGTTAGCCCACCCCCATCACCTGTGTTAATACCATTTAATGGAGAAATGGAGCAAGACTCCCATCAGGACACTACACTAGAGAAAGATAAAGTGCTCAGCGGAGCTGAAGACCGCCCACCATCCCCTATGGTAAGAGCAGTTAAGCAAAAAGAAAATTTGCATTTTCTCTTCTCTCTCTCTCTCTCTCTCTATATATATATATATATGTTCCTACTTTCTTGTTATTTATGGGGATCTTCACTCTTTGAAGGCGAAGCTTTTTTTTTTCCCTTGTCAAGCTACTGGATGCTATTTGCCATTGAAGCTGTTGACCTTTTGAATTTGTATTTGAAGTATAAAATCCAAGGCCTCATCTTTTGCCTTTCCAGTCATCCTGGAACAGCAGAAGTATAGAATTCTTGCATTGATGATTGTACCAATGTTCAGGGAGCTGATAATGAGGACAAGGTGCAATCAGTTGAGGACTTGGATGGTTTGAAGCAAGCAAAGGTGCAATCAGATTACATAATCTTCTGTGTTCAGAGATGAAGGCCTTTATTTTCCTTGTCAAACTAGTAGATACCAAATGACATAAATTTTACCCCTGTGAATAGAGCTAATACTTTTTGAATCTATTTTTTGAAGTTTAATATCAAAGATTTCATTTATTTTTGAACAATGATTTCTACATACCAGGTAGCCAGGGATGTGGGGGAGCTGGCATCAATTGAGGAGTTGAAGCCAGCAAAGGTGTGATTGTCTCTTTTTGTTTAGGGGCAAAGACTTATCATTTTACTGGTCGAATCTATCATTTGGGCATAAGGCTATTGACTTTTTTAAATTTACTTTGGAGTTTCATATCCGAAACTTTATTCTTGCCTCTTTGGTCGGCTTAGGCTATGGATGGTTCTTCCAATGTAGCAGGTGGTCGATGATGTGGAGGAGTTTGGATCAGTTGATGTTTCACAGGAGCTGAAGCAGGAAAAGGTGTGGATCAGATTACTAAATACTAGAGTCAGATGTTCTTTTACATTGTTCTTTAAGAAGATTACATTCATATAGTCAAAATCTACATGTGCTTGTGTGGATGAAATATTAGTTGTATTTGCGCCTGAAAAAAATCAATTTATGCTCTAAATATTTGGAAGAGAAAATTTCCTTTTAAGTCACTTAGCATGCCAATTATCTTTGCATACATGATGGCTGACATTCAGGTGGAATTTTCATCAGGCTAAGCTGGAGAAAGATGTAGCAAACTCAAAGTTCGTGGACAATGTAAAGGAATTGAAGTTGCAGCTTAGTTTTTTGGAGAAAAAGCTAAATCAGGTTAGTTTTTGAACCCAAGAACAGGTTGGTATTTTTGGAACTCTTTGTAGCATTCACTTACAATATGGCATTGCCTATTGGATTGTTTATTCATGATAGTACAGAAAATTCCTGGTTGTTAGCTTCATGTCATACTTATTCTATTATAATCAACCATTAAATGTAGCACATTCAATAGTCTCTACTGTTTCCTGGGCATGTTTTTCCACATCAGAAAACCATCACCTGGTGGAGTCTGAAGGAGTGTTGCTGGCAGTCTACCCAGTAACCATGTTAGTGCAACAATCTTTGCATATATTAATTAAAAACTATCCTATTTTTTAGGCTGAAGATGCCATCATGAAGCTCACAGAAGAAAGGAGGAAAACTGCACAAGAAAATGCAAAGCTTAAGCATGAGCTTGTGAGTAACAATGAAGTTTTTCTTTCAACACTTCTGGTGCTTTTAGATTTCACATTAATTCTTTATGGTTGACTCTCTTCTCTTTGATATTGCAAAATTTTAGTTGTGCAAAACAGGAAAAGTCACATTCAGACAATTTGTAAATCTCTTGTTGACCAGTTAGTGAGGATTATTCTTGGTTACTTCATTATCAGAATCACATTCATTCGCCATTTGCCATTGTAGTATCTTCCACAATATGTTCCATACTTTTGACATGTACCTTTTTAAAAAGAAAAATGAAAGCTCAAGTGTGTTTTAAGAGGAAAACGATTGGCAGAGATCATTACCACAATCGCAAAATACTGAACCATCATGTGTAAAGCATGTTCCAGATATAACTTCATTTATAAACACAAGTTCAAATCAAGAGAGAAAATACAAATCTGATGAGAAACAGCAAGTTCTCAAGTAGAAGTATAAATAATAACATTTCCAAATGGAAAGGAGAATCCTTTGGATCACCCATTCAATGCGTAGAATGACCATCAAGTTGAGAAAAGAAAAATAAAATAAAATAACACAAAACTACACTGACAAAAAAATTATCATCTTTGAACCAGAGAGGGAGAAGTTCCCAGTCAAACAAGAAAAATACAATATGCAACAACAAGTAATCAAGCAGATTGACATCATCCAACTTTCAGTGAGAACTATGGAAAAACAGCACTGTGACAAGTAGAGTGAAAAACCTCAAAGACAAATAAAAGTTAAGAAATGCAATCACAAATGATCAGTGCCCATAGGAATACAAGTCAATAGAACAAAATAGAAACAAAACTGATAACCACTCATATCATGCTCGTTGTGTAATACTAAGGACAGCTTGGAGCATGGAATACCTGAAATAACATGTTGGCATTCATAGATGAGCTCGAACCACCCCCATCATGTTCTGAGGCCTTTCCTGCCGAAGCAATAGCGAGCTCTACAGCTTTCTCGGATGCACTAGTCGTTGCAGCTTTCATCAGGCCGTGCTTCCAAAGTCCAGAATCAACAACAGGCCTATTGGCTGATAGCTCCACTGAGGAATGAGCTGCAGAGGAAGACACATCCATGCCTCTCTTTCCAGCGAGAGCATGTGCATCATATAAGGTATTATTGAATTGTACTGGCATTGAAAATCCCTGCTCCACAGTTGAAAATGAAGTAGAAGTAGCAGGAGTCCCTCCATGGATCTTGCCAAGACCACCTGAAATGATAAAAGCACCAGTGATTCATGATGCATGTGATACTATAGAACTCAAAATTACAGCACTTCAACTTCAGCCAAGTTGTTTCCATATAATGCAGCAGAGTGCCAAGTTAGAGTTGCTGATTTTCAAAATCTCACAGCAATTTTAATCAAAAGCACAGGATGTGGGGCGAAATCCAGATCGTTTTTTCCTGTTTTCCTATATGCAGCATCTAATATATCTAAAAGTTAAGAACTCCGGTTTCCAGTTTTACTTTTTAATCTTCCCTTGGATCAATTTGGTCAAGCTCTATCTCAAAGCAAAGTTTTCCACACTTTAAAACGTATAAACATGGCATCCAGAAAATTTTAAACCGCACATTTACCAAGAGATGCAGCTGTCACTTGCTGCATTGGAACTTCAGCTGTTGAATTACTGGAAACACCACCAGTAGAAAACCTTGAGACTTGCGGCAACCCGACTTTGTTTGGATTCCAGATGCCCCTAGAACTAAATATATCATGTGCAGATGGCAAGGAACCACCTTGCTGTACACCCAAAGAATTGGGAGAAGAGGAAACCTCAAGATCATCAGGATACCTTGAATTAGAACCTCGTGGTAAGGAAGCAACAGCATTGGATGATTCCAAGTGCCTTTCTGTTACATTTGGACCCTCTGTCCTGGCACCAAGAGTGGATCTCACACTACCAGATAAAGCAGGTGTAGGGTCCATCAGCCCACCACTTTGAGCCACATTGATATGAGTATGCTCACCTCCTTTAATAACATAATTTCCTGAGGAAAGCATCCCTATCCTAGGATTCATGGAACCACTTCGGCTATCAAATTGCTGAGGGCTGTCGATGTGTTGCTCCATGCCTGAAGAAGAATCTGCCCTCTTTCTCTTATTGCTGGCCTTCTTGTTTCCCTGTTTGTCCCAATTTGCATGCTCAATCCGGTCTTGAGACTGTGAATTAGCAGATCTAGTCTCCAAACTAGATGGGCTTTCATGATCATAAGACCTACTACTCCTATGCGTTGGAGGGCCCTGATAAGCATCATAGCTTGCACTGCCCGGGCCACCAGGTGGTCGGCTTGAAGCAAATGCATCTATCTTGGCTGTTTCCTTTTCCGCCATGGCAGTTTGGGAATCTCTCATTGCAGATACAGACTGAGGAGATCCTGCATGAATTTCTTTCTGCATCAATACTTGAATATAAATCAATGAACCAATAATTTTACTTTTAGAGTGGATGTTACAAGAAAGTTGCAGGGACAACCATAGTACCTGCTATTTGTGAACTTGAAGAGCCTCCAATCTGATTCTGACCAGCCAGAGGAAGCCGAGATGACTTCAAAGCCTCAATATCAAGACCATGCTGATTGATCACCGTTTCCATGGCCCTTGAATGAAGAAAATAAAGTAAATAACATAAGCTATAATTGAAAACCTAAATAGCTAAGTTTTTATACATAATAAAGAAATAAGTAAACTAAATTTTTGACAGCTTGGCTTTAGACAGTTCAGGATGTTACCATAGATAGCTGCAATTTCCACACAACTCTAAAAATTGCAGTTTTGCTCAATCCATAATATATAACATCAAAACAATGACCAACCTAAGACAAGCTCTATGGCTCACGTGGAAGATTGGGATACAAGTTCTAGCTTCACATTATTCAAGCTGGAGGAACCATGCTAAATCCAAGAAGAATGAGAAGGGAAGAAACCTAGATGAATAATAGACCTAGAAATGTAAAAAAGACCAAGATAGAAAAATGGGCAAAGAGATAAAACTTTAACAGTAGACTCCTGTCTGTAATGCATCACACCACTCTGAACTGGTTAATGTAGTCAAAAAGATGATCACCCTCTAAGATATACCCCGTAATAGAGCAGAAGTTCCCATTATCTATCTCCCTGATTCATTTACATTAGCAAACAGAAAGATGGAATCATTTTTCTTTTTTATTCTCATATTACTTGGATTTCATAAATGAAGAGAGATCAAGATTTGAATATCAAAAGGCCTTTCAAGAATCAAAAGTACAACCTATATAGTAGCAAATGGAGATCTTGTGACAAGCCTTGAGGTCCACCAGTAATAAATTTCAATCAATGGACTTGTAACAAGGACAACTATTGTCAAAACTACGGTAACAAGTAAGCCAAATGTAGCTAAGATACCTTAGAAAACGGAACCGTGCCTAATGTGGAAATTTAGATTTTTTAACAAATCATACATCAAGAAAAGAATCTCATCCAAAAACATCTTACAAGAAAGGGATTATTCATTTTCTAGGGACGTGTGGTGTCGAGAGGGGAGAATGGGACCATTACTTGTCACATCCAACCAAAAACTATCACATATTATTTACACACAACCAACTCCAACAAAAGTCACCAAACGTTAACCCAAGAGAAGGCACAGGTTAATAGCTAGGTCTAGGTTGTTAAAGGGTTAGGCCAAGGTCAAAAGCTGGGGCAGGGGAAATTTTCCCTTCTGGGAGTTCTGTTCCATCCCTACCAGTAGTCTATACGTATTTTCCTAAATTTGTACAAAGAAAGTCTACCAACTTCTACAAACAAACCTGCCACTCATCAAGAATATGCAAAGCCCACCAGAAAAGGCCCTAGGCATCGATAGAGAATTATTCTTTTGGCCACACAGAATTCCCTCAAACTAACCTTTTTTCTGCTTTTTCCATATATCCAATACTTTAACCACCAACGACAAAGCATAAACCTTTGTACACCACAGAATTGGACCCATCTATACAACTCCATGTGGACAAATCTAATGAGATAAGTTTAAACCAACGCTGAACCTAAACTAGCCATAAAAAAACAGACGCTTCCTATCAAGATCTGTGCGCATTATGCCCAATCGAAATCAAACTTCTAAATTGTAGGCCTAATCATTTAACAACAAAATAGAAATTAATGGATAGGTTGATCAGTTTAAGCCCCATACAAATCACATAAGGTTTTCTCGATATAAACTTTACAACTAGAACAAATTAAGTTATAAGTTTCAAGCCTATGATCAATTCTTTAACTTCAATTATAGAAGTTTTCACATTTGTAAGTCGGCCATATACTGCAAACCATACCAAACCTTCAGCAGGATTACTCGCTTAAAGTTTCAGTTCCTAAATAAAGTGGAAACATTTATTGCAGGACATGGGAAAACATTAAATACAGCCAGATATGAGTCAGATCTGATACCTTGATATTACTTGATATGGCATTGAATGTTCCTTGCCACTTGATTTCATGTGTTGACATATCTGAAGTTAACAAGGGCATACAATTATGCACTTGGAATAAAAATTGTGCAAGAAAACACACGCACAAAAAAAGGAATAGCGTCACAGGTTACGATCTCCTCAAAAAATATATATACACACCACGTAAAGTTTCGTAGCCAATTTTGCAGGCTCATCTTTGGAATCCTGAATAAGTTTGTGCAGAAACTTTGCCGCTTCCAACTCAACATTGGGTGGAGCTGCCATCTCTCAGCTACAAAACACCAGAAAAGATTCTCCCATCAATTTGATGCGATCACTAAATCTACTTCACCACTAAGGTCTCTCTTCTTTGCAGCTATAATCACAGTGTTTTACACTGCAACTGAAGATAAAAAGAAGTGATGAACTACTGGATACAAACAATCATTGCAATTACCAAAACTACAGTTTCTGAACCCAAAACCCACAAATCATACTAAATCAGATGTGTACATGATTACATCAAATACATGATGGTCAGCAATTCATGTGTTTCTACTCAAACTCATTAATCTCACAATCAAATAAAACACGTACAACCACAAAAAATAAAAAAAAATCCTAATATATATGAAATACCAAGAAAGGCTAACCAAACTACTCGTTGATAACCAAACACTACATCTCAAATCAACACACCCCAATCAACAAAAATGAGTGGAGTATATCTAGAATCCAAACTTCAATCGACTAATTATAGAAATTCATTCTCATTTCATTTCTCTCTCCATCTCAAATTAAAAGCTACACCATTAATGGAAGGTTCCCTGGGTAATTTTACCTATATATACTGCCGCTTGCCTCCCCCAAAACCCTTTATTTCCCAAATCCTAAATTGAATCACACAATTAACACCATCATCAACAAAAGAATATGGGTTTGATGGCTTTCATAGTTACTACTCATATCCGCCTGATAAATCTCTTTCATCATTTTCACTTTTTCAAAACGAAGGTTAAGCCATTTATCATATTCCCACTTCAAAAAGACTCAAAATTTTCCTAACCCTAAAAAACCCTAGTAACCATTTCCACTCCAAAACATATCGAGAACATGATCGGGATAATTTACATCCACACTCATCTCTAACAAACGGAGGTTATGAAAATGAGGTATTAACATGTGAATCAGGCTTTATACGACAAAAGATGAATAGCGGGAGATGGAGAATGAATTCGTGAAATTCGAGGTCGGAGACTTACATATCGAAGATCGGCAACGTCAGGTGGAACAAGTGAAGATGAACATTTGTTGTGATCGATGGTGTGTGAGTGTGTCGCCGTGTGCTTGCTGGATTAATAGAACCCTAGAGAAGCCAGTGAGAGAGACAGAGAGAGAGAGAGAGAGAGAATAAAAAGTAATGGCAAGAAAAGCTTAAGAAAAGGTCGTTGATCGAAGTGCTCAACATAAGCTAGTTTCATACGTGCTATCAGTGTGCGCGTGTGAGCGTCTTGTCTTCTGTCTTGCGCTTGTACCAAAATGCCCCCATACCCGTAATTCAATTTCAATATTTCAAAAACGTGCCCCAAAAATAATCAAAAATTAAAAATATAAATAATTCTCAAACTTAGTCTACAGAACTAAAATTCTAATTTTAGATTTTAATATTGTCCGTCAAGATCCAATGCAACGATTTTAAAACTAGCTTGAGAATGACGGTTTTAAAATCTTTATTTGGAATAAAAATTTTAAATTCATTGCGCATCGTTCACACTAAAATCTCTATTAATATTATTTTCTCTTACCCGTAAACTCAAATCAAATCTAATTGTACTTACCCTGCTCTTAACTTTAAGCAATCATAACAATACTAATAAATTGATGATCATTTACCGGCCAATAGAATTATTGTCTATTATCGGCGTCTGCTTTTTTAGAAAATATTGTTTTGTATAGTTTGATGTTTTTACTGAATACCTTTTTACCATTACTGTAAGTAAAGAAGAGTGCTCGGATTGCAATCTCTGCTAGATTGTTTAGATTGTTCGTTAGTAAAGATTGTATTTTATACTAAATTTATTAATGTAATGGCCGAGAAATTTTATAAGATGGTTAGATTAGACCGGCATGCATGGAAGGTTTGCGTGAGATGGCATGCCTAAGGCATGAAGAGATAAAGGAAGGGCTTGGACAACCTAATCGCATGTTGGAAGGGCCAAATCCTCCAAGGCCACCGACGATAGAGTGCCGGCCAACGATATTAGAGACAATCTCTCTTACTAAATCGCTCGTACGGAATGCTTTGTTGTAGCCTCTACTTGCTTTGTGCTCCGGAAATAAAAATATCATGACATAAAATACTTGATCTAGTTGATTCGTCATCTAAGTTTATCATTTTACTAAATCGATTGAAAAAATATTACGAATAAAATGAGATAAAAATTATCACAATCGAATGATTATTATTCACTTGTCGATGGAACCATTCGAATCATGGTTGCTCGAAAAATATCATAATAAAAACAATTGAGTATTAGTTTCTTTTTTTTTTCTTCATTAATATCAAGTTAAAACTAAAAAAAAAAAGAAAAAATCACTAATTGTTTTAAAGTTTCAATTCTTGATTTCGATTCAAATTCTGGTTTAGAATTTTAGTTGATTTTTTTGAGGGGATAAATCTTGACATGACCTTTCATTCGTTTAAGTTGGGAACCCAAATCATAAAATTGTAAAATTCTACTAACTATACAAAATAATACTTAGTTGTACTAAAAAGATCAAATTTTAAAGGGAGATGGGAATTACCTTAATGTGTGTGATTGAGATCGTGTATAGATCATAGAAAAAGTTTAGAGCAATCAAGATTTTAGATAAAAATTAAAAACCAAGGGATGGATATTAAATTATTTTGATGTGTGATTTTTTTTTTACTGTACCAATCAGTATTCAGAACTATATTTCAAATAATCCAGTTTGAGATTTACAGTAATCCATTTGAAGCGCTACTCTCCCAATATAATCTGTCCCATATTTAAGTTGCGAGTCGAATTTAAGATCTTAATTTGTGATTTAGATCATGTGTAAATTGTGGTAAAAGTTTAAAACACAAATTATAATCAAGATCAGAGAGATAGAGAATAAGGAATTTGCAACATTTTATTCCTTTAAAACTTGTAAAATTTGATGTAAATTTATGATTTTAACTTTTTTTAATGATTTATAACGTATTTCAATTGTGCTCTTAGAAATATTGCTATAAATTTATCAAACACTTGTTAGATCAGTTAAAAAATAAATAAAATTATGTAGCATTGGAGTTCATGTGAACATTTAATTTTTGTAACTCGGTTATGTGTTTGTATCCAAATATAAAATGGGATTTGCATGGATTTTATAACGGATTTGTTGCCTATAACTTATAAAATCATAAATTTGCCAACAAATTTATAGACATTGTCATGATAATGTCCACCTTTCCAATTTATTTTATATTATATTGATCGATATTCAGAGTCATGCTCCAATTGATTCGTTTTGAAACTTATAGTGACCTATTTAAGAAAACTACCCTCCTAACGTAGTCTGCTCCATACTCAAATCGTGATTCGAACTCGTGACCTTGATTAAGCAATCTAACACCATATCTCACTATACCAACTGACCGTTAATTTTTTATTTTTTTTATACTACGAGGGGTTTCAGTATCATTACTGTACAATAAGAATAATTCTAAATTAATCCAAAATCAATTTTAAAGAAACCAGCGTGTCAAAATCAGAGTGTTTAGTTAAATTTATTTTACATAGTTTATAAGTTTTAAAAGTTTGTAAAATATTTTTAGGGGTTTATTAACGTGTAAATTCTGAGATATCTCATATCTCAATATATATATTTAAAGATGTTTGGAACAATTTATAGGTTTAGTTGGACACCCTTAGGAGCTCAACCTCTAACATGTTTGTCACACAAATTGAAAACGCGCATCAAAGATTTTCAATTTTTACTTTATTTCTATATATGAGTTAAGTTAATAATTCATGGTCGAGTTAAATTCGACAAAAAACACTAAAAAGTGAACTTATCTCAATTTTAAATTTATTTTCTAAATAAACTAAGTTTCGGGTAAATTATATGTATAGTCCCTGAACTAATGTATAGATTTCAAAAAAGTTAATAATCTTCATTTTGTACCAATTGGGTCCTTCAACTTTGTTTACGATAATAAATAAAATTTTGGGCAGACTGACGCTGGCATTTTGGAAGGAACTTGTTGGGATGATAGTTCTGATAGGTGAGATGGCTTTGCACAGTATTGTATGTTTTATAGTTTAAAAAATTTAAAATCAAAACAAAATTTTAAAACATTTCAATAAGAATACATTTTGTTTTTTTTTTCATCACAGATATTCGAGATTTACCCGATTAATCTGATTTAGATATTGTATGACCTATTTTAGAGATTGATTATTTCAAATCCTATTTTGTCATTCTAATTAAGTGGGTAGAGTGCTATTGACTATTCAACACAAAGAACTTTGGTATAAGAATACATTCTTATAATAATAATAATAGTAACCATAATCATAATCCAAGGCTTTTGTCACTCGATCTTGTTCTTGGGCGTCACAAACAACATGCATAGAATTCCAGACTAAGAGCTTTTTCGATTTTTAGATCACGAAAGAAATTGGGGGTTTCAAATTTTGAGTAGGGATTTCAGATTATTTAAATCGCAGATAAAAAGAGTACTGAGGTTGGGGATGACCAATTCCCCTTCAAAAACCAACTTGATGCCCTCACATTGCTAAATGAGATTGGTGCTGAGGGGCCTTGGATTAGGAACTCTATATATACAAATTCACAAACAAGACTCTAATTCATCCATTGACCAGAAACAGTGAAACCCAATTGAAAATAATGAAATTGGATCACACCATACCTTAAAAGGCATCAAAGATCGACTCCAGATAGAAAACTTCAATTCACCCAACATAGCATTTAAAAAGGTAAAAATCAAGTTTAACACAAATTTCTGTTTTAGAGATAAGAACGAGCAGTTGGTGGGCATTGTGTAGCAGACCTTATGAGCTCGTTGGCAGAAAGATTCCACCAAGATGATGGAGCCATCTGAGCAAACAGAGCAAAGAGTTGGGAGTGCGTTGATGACTGCAAACTAAAAAACTTATTTATTATGTTAATCAAAATTTAATAACTCAATCGTTATAAATGAAATTTTAAAGATTTTTTTTTTGAAATTCATATAAGAATTATTGGAGTATTCAATTACGTATTTTAAATATCTTTTTTTTTTTTTTTTATTCTTAGCTATTGCTGTCCATTTAAATTCATAGAAAAGCATGACACACAATTTAGCCGGCGCAAACCTTGCCACGGCTCATTTAAAATAGTCTACGGTGAGTAATATTATACGAATCAAACGAGTTAAGAGTCAAATGAATCAAATTTGTGTAAAAATTTATACTAACAAAAAAAATAGACAATTTCAAAATTAAAAATATTGAATCGATCAAAATACTTTTAAAATTAATAAGTTTTTTTTTTTAATAAAACATATCAACTTGATTATGGATTAGAATTATTCTTTTTATAACCACCAAATACCGGTGTGAGGGGTGAGAGGACTGAGGGGGTTGAGTGGATTTACCTAAGAAAATCAATCCTAGTGAGGAAAATTCTAAACTCCATCTATCATTTTATCATATTAAACCATGCGGTTTTGGTTGATCAAGTGAGTAAATTAGCCGAGTCAGTTATTAAGTTATAATTCATATTATTTAAGCATTCGTTATTAAAACTTTCGATATTTGATTCAACAAAAAAATCACTAAAAAATAAAAGTTTGAATTTTGAAAAAAAAAAACTTAAATCACAAGCCTTTAATAATATCATAATTTAAATTCATATTACAATAAAAATTTATAATTAATTGTTTAAAATTATGTAAAAAAGAAAACAATTACAAGATAAAAAATTTAAAATAAAACAAATAATATATGCATATAATGAGATATATAGTTATAAATGTTATAATAATTTAAAAGTAAAACAAATAATATATAATGGAGGGATCGGGTTGAGAAATTTCAAAAATATCATATAGAAATTTATGAGATCAAATTCTTTTGGATTGACTGGTTGAATACTTTATCCTATTAGTTAGAGATCTCGAGTTTGAGTCCTAAGAATGACAAAGGATTTGAGAAAGCCAACCCCAAAATGGGTTTCATAGTACTCAAATCGGATTAATTTGGTAAAACATGAATACTGGTCGTGAAAGGAAATATATATATATATATATATATATAGAAATTTATAGGCCGGTTTGACGAATTCATCAACATTCCGCTTTCTTCTGGGCCCAAAATTGAGACCGAGCGGGCCGGGCCGGGCCGGGCCGGGCCTAATAATTATTCCAGGTTCTCGTTTGGGTCCGACTATCGTCGGCCTGAATTTCGTCATCGATGTGGGGAACTTCACGTATGATTTTCAAATCTCCAAATTCCCGCTTCTCTCTGTCTCTCTCCCCAATCCAATCTCTTCCCACCCCGATCATCAGTTCCCAACCTTCCAGATTTCCATTGAACATTCTTCTCTCTCTCTCTCTCCTGGAAACCCTAAAACTGGACAACATCGACAGCAATGAATCAGTGCCACGTATATGAAGCCATTGGTCGCGGAAAATGTTCTGTAAGCAAACTCTCTCTCTCTCTCTCTCACATCTAGATCAAACTCAAGTAGCAACGAAGATCTTTTTTTAGTTTTCGAGTGAATTGATCTCCAAATACTGTGTGAAATCGAGCAGTCTGTTTACCAAGGAAGGATGAAGAAGACGATTGAGTATTTCGCCATCAAGTGCGTCGATAAATTACAAAAGAACAAAATTCTTCAAAAAGTCACTTCGAAATTTTCTGGGTTTATCTATAACTGTGAAGTTTTGCGATCTGGACTTTTAGTCGCTAAATTCAATATTCTAGGGTTTAGTTTGTGTTCTACTTGATTCTGCTTGAATTACACTGGTTGACTTGTTTAATCTGTACCCAAGTACCAAAACTACTGCATTTAGAAAGTAACTTATCTAGAAAGATTGGATTTGGTTTCCAATTTTGACAGTTCTTTTCTAAATGAAATCGCTTGCTTGAACCCAAAAGGCTAAATCATGGAATTCAATTAAATTCATTTGCTTGAAGCACACTAACATAAAAGGAAAAAGTGATTTCAATTTTAAATATTGGTACTTAGTAGCTATGAAGCAAGACATCATGAGATAGTAGGGTTACAAAATTTACATCATACAAAATGTTGTATATTGTTGTGTCTTAAGAACCAAACAACCATGGACACCATTATTTCTAAGTGTGGTGCAACATAGCTTACTAGTAATTATATGGTAATTAGGTTGGGGGCTCATGCAATAAAAATTAGAATCAGAAGTGAACTCCATCACTCTTGTGGAATTCATTTGCTTCCAAGGAAGTCATGGAGCATTTGTTTACCCACTCAAGTTCCTTTTCTTAAGATCCATTCAATTAAATCTAACTCTTTATTTTTGTTCCACACCAGTTTGAATTCTTCATGCTCTTAACCATCCGAACGTTATTAAATTCCATGCATGGGAAGGTTTTTACCATGTTTAACTTTTACAGAGAATTTGTGTTGATTAGAGGCTGTAATTACTTTTTCTGATTTCTGGGATTAATCAAGTTACCACTATGTTGTCTCACTTTTTCTTTTTTCAAAAATTTTTGGTTTAAGGTATGGAACTTCAGCTCACTTGGGGAAAGTCTTGGAATACTGTGTTGGAGGAGATCTCCTGACATTATTGGATCAGGTATGCACACTCCCACGTCAACATCTATACAAGGATAATTTGGATAGTCACTGAGAATATAAACAAATGAGTTTTTTTTTTTATTATTATTATTTTCTCATGCTTGTCTTTCAAATGGCCGACCCCAAATTGTTAGGATTAAGTCTCAAATTGTTGTTGTTGTTTTTATTGGACTAACACTAAGGTGAATTGAAGTTTTTTGCTATAAGGGCATCAATAGGTTACCATTTCAAACTTATTCCAATATCCCTTTTGATATCTTCCATCTGCATAAGTTTTTTAGTTCAGAAGTTAAGGGAGATTTTGGTCTTCCAGAATAATCAACCATTTGGCAGAGACTAGATCTTCTTCCTCATTTTGGAAAATTGTTGACATGGAAGGACAGTTTACAACTTTATCCGTAGCCAAAAGATAATTGTAGTACAGCGGCTTTGCTTTTGTTCTGTCTTTGCATTTGAATTTTGTCCTATTGTAATGGGTTTAAAAGATTTTGCTTAGTATTTCCACATTATATCACTATTATTATGGCCTTCCCTTCCTATTTTTGGCAGAGAGAATGTGACTTTTGATGAGATTTCTTTTGTTATGTTGTTGCAGGATAAACAGCTTCCTGAAGAATCAATACATGATCTTGCCTATGGCCTCGTCAAAGCTTTGCAGTAACAGGACTCCTGAACTTCCCTTATAGTTTTATGCATAATTTGTTTTCGTGATTCATTTTGGGGACTGAGAAGCACTTGCACTCAGAGGGTGTGATTTACCATGACTTAAAACCACCGAACATTCTTTTGGATGAGAATAGGCACACTAAAGTACACTGCATTTGTTAACTGTTTTTGGTTGTCAGCGTTACTCCCAATTCCTTTACTTGATCATATTCTCTCTGTCACGTTTGTGTATAATGCAGCTGTGCGACTTTGGATTGGCAAGAAAACTGAAGAATATATCTAACACTCCTACATTCTCTGTGGGTTCCTATTAACTATTTTCAGTTTTGAACAAATTCTTTGTTTGTTTATTTAATCTTGTAGATTTAACTTATTTTCTTTCCATCACTTTAGCTACCACCTGCAAAACGTGGAACTCCCTGTTATATGGCTCCCGAGCTGTTTCAAGACGGTGGTGTTCATTCTTATGCATCTGATTTCTGGGCTCTTGGTTGTGTATTATAGGAGTGCTATGCAGGAAGGCATCCTTTTGTAGGAAGAGTATTTACTCAGTAAAATCTATTCTCTCAGATCCAACTCTTCCACTTCCAGGTACTCCGAGCTGTCCTTTGGCCAACCTCATTAGTTTTCTCCTGGTAGAAGGTCCTTCTGAAAGACTACAGTGGCCTGATCTTTGTGGCCATGCCTTTTGAAGTGCAAAACACACTATATTGTCTCCATGATAGGGCTTTCTTCTAAGCCATTTCTGTCAGATTGTAATGGTGTTACCGGACTCCAACTAAATATCAAGCGAAAGATTCCAAAGTTCAGATGTTCTTTATGTTGCAGGAGCAAGGGGCAATGAGACACCCATTAAGAATACACGCAGTGGCCACAAAATTCAGTTAAAGCCTTCTGGTAAAGTAGCTGAAAAGCCAAAAGATCCCCCAAGTGCCACTAAGAAAGTTAATCTCGTGAGGCTTTCTAGAATAGTCAAAACAAACATACAGATGGAGAATAAGAAGGAAAACTACAGGAGGCCTTTGCCTAATAACTCTGAGAATGTCATGGAGATCAAAATTGTGAACAATGATATGGAACTTGATTTTGATGAGAATACAGAAACTGATGCACTAGATGACCCTCATGGGACTGGTAACGCTGCTTGAACGCCAGAAGAAAATATTTCAACTCATGGTCAGCGTCACGGAAGAATTGAAGAGGCAGATAGCAACATCAAGCAAGTAGATGCTTCTCCTCTCATTAATTCTAATGCCGCTGATGACCATAGACCAGGTGAGCAGGAATCATGCCCAGATGTTGGAGTTGCTGCTACCCCACCAAGTGTGTGTACTCGTGTCATAAGTCAGATGTGTGTTCAAGATTCAGGAAATGTCCCTGATCCTGGTTCTCCAAAAGCATCTAGTAACCTTTCACAGGTGCTATGGCATTCCTCGGATCTCTCTGTCAGACCTGTGATGCCCAGCAGGAAAGCCGATAAAGTATTGGAGAAAATTCCTTCTTTACCTTTTGAGGCATTGACAGCATCTGATTTTGGGAAGCTGTCAAGGATCAAAGTGACGCACTTGGCAATAAAATCATAGCCATTCTTAATAGGAACAATGTCCAAGGGAAGCCAAATGTGATTAAATACCTTGAAATGTTGAGCACTAATGCTGATGTTGCCAACATATTGACCAATGGTCCAATAATGCTGGTTCTTGTCAAAATGCTCAGGCAACCTAAGTCATCATTTTTGTGTGTTCAACTTTTGTCACTGATTGCTTTGTTGATTAGACATTCTAATTTTATTGAGGATGATTAGGAAAATTCTGGAATATGGGTGCACTGGCTCATGGTCTCAAGCACGAGCTGGACAATAAAGCCGAGATTTTCAATGGCTGCACAGGGGAGTTGCTGTTCTACATATCAACACAAAATGAGCATGCTAGAGACACCTAAATCTCCTTCAAAGGAAAGCTAACCCTCATCTGGTTGGCAGGTTGCCCTCTTAACCTGTCATCTTTTAGGCAGTTTGAAGCTTGATTGTAACAAATTTTCCTTTCTGGTCCTGCTTGAGAAGATTCCAATCTGTAAAC
Organism: Dillenia suffruticosa; assembly: GCA_033439265.1. Classification (NCBI taxonomy): domain Eukaryota; kingdom Viridiplantae; phylum Streptophyta; class Magnoliopsida; order Dilleniales; family Dilleniaceae; genus Dillenia; species Dillenia suffruticosa. Next base: position 19,979,516 of record JAVTVX010000001.1, read on the forward strand.
TCTCACCGATATCTTGCACAGGTACTTGCTGCTTGCATAGTCAAATGTTATTGACATCTTAACCTGTCAAAATAACGTGTTTATATACGTATTTCATCACTATTCATTTCTCACTCTTGCGGGTTCCAAATTCTTCAATTTTGTTGGTGTCATCTATTTTACAGAAAGGGCTGGGATGACATGACTCAACTTTATGCATTGAGGACAACTGAGAACATTTGTGGTCGAGGAGTACAATGTACTGCTTGTTTTGCAAGCTCAGATGTGATTAGTAATCTCTGTTATATATTTAGAGCTGCAGGAAAGCATGAGAGCATGAGGCTTACTGCAGGTTTATGTTTGGTTCGGCTTTGTCGTTTTGATCCTCCTACCCTGCAATCTGTCATTGCGAAGCTTTCATTGAAGGAAATTGCATCTGCTCTTGTGAAGGGAAATGCTCGTGAACAGCAAATAAGTTTGAACCTTCTAAATATGGCCATGCTTGGAAGCCATTTGTTCTCAAGTATGGGTCGCTATCTCATTCCCTTGATGGAGGAAAAGAATCTCATCCCAAGCCTTATGTCTCTTATTGAACCGGGCAGCTAGGTTTTAAGGGGAAAAGCACTGCTTTTTGTAGCTCTCCTGTGTGAAAATGGCAGATGTTGGCTGCCACATTTCTTTTGCAGTCTAAAATTACTCTCAGTTGCTGACAGGTTGGTAAAAGAGGACAGCCATGCCAAGAGGTGTTTAGACCCGTTTGTTCATGTTGGAGTTTCTGGTGTGCCTGGATTGTTGGAGAGCATAAATTGGTTTATTCAGCAAATGATGGGAGGAAGATACCATGGGCCTATATCTGCTCTCTCAAGTCGAGCTGCACCAAAGAACAATATTCATCTCTTTCATGTTGTCTTGCATCTCCTTGGCAGCTTATCCTTCAAGAAAAAGGTGGCGCTACTCATCAGGTCTTACAGCAGCTGGCTAATCTGATGAAACTTGCAGAATCACCATTCCAGGTAAACTTGAAGGTCTAGGTGCCTCCTTTATCCTTCTGCTAGGACTGCAATGAACCTAGCTAATTGAATAAACGAACCAAACATGAACAAGATTTGGCTAGTTTATATATTGGTCCAAACTTCATTATCATTTTAGTAGATGAGCAGAATTGATTCAACATTTATTTCTTTCTTCACACGTAAACATGTGGAATGCATTTTCTTTGTCTCTCCTCAGATGAATCTAGAAAATTTTGGTTTTGAATTGGTAATTTGCATGTCAAAAGGTATCTTTTTGCTTTGGAAAATATGCTATTTATGATGTATAATGGTGACGGCCAATTCACTGTGCGGTATATTCACATTAATATCTGCTTTTTCTTTGCTTCCAGGGCAGGGATGATTTCCAAATAACACTTCTGCGAGTTCTTGTGTCTGTTTCAGAGGAGCCAGCTGTACTTCATGCCTCAAATATTTTCATCCTTGACATACCTCCAAGTCTAGCTTCTCTGTACAAGGGCAATAAAGATGGAGACGCCAGATTTCTGTGCCTGAAGATCATGTTTGCTTTCCTGGTCATTTTCTTAAATGAAGAGTCAGTATGTAAGCAGAGTATTGATGATTTGAAGTCCATAGCCACTTGTCACTTTCTTCCTCTCTACCCTCCTTGATAGAGGATGAAGATCCCATTCCCATGTATGTCCAGAAGCTCATTGTGATGCTCATTGAGTTCAATTGCATCAAAATCTCTGATATTCTACAGCTAAAGACAATTTCACAATGTTTGGAGTTTTTGCTTGGCAATCTTTCAAGAGCAAATGTAAACAATGTCAAGCTCTGTCTGGCTCTGGCATGTGCACCTGAATTGGAGTCCATGATACAGTCTCCATTAAAAGTAGTCCGGAGAAAGAAACCTCCTGGAGTTTGTCAATGCAAGAGAAAGAGAAGATTTTCTTGAACCCTGAGTCTTTGTAAGGCCTTCATCTTACGATCTGTGGGCAACAAATACCCTTCCACTTATTCAAAAGAACCAGCTCTTTTATGTGACAATTCTTCTGAGGCAAGCATTATCGTTGATCCAAAACAGTGTATTAGAGATATTATGGATTTCAGAAGCAACACTGGTGTCTTTCTTGAGCAGCAGCCATGAAGCAAATGGGGCAGACATAGCTTCTGAATGTGTTATTTTGTTGCTTAAGGCACCTCCAAGGGAAGGAACCACTGACTTTTTAACTAACCTTTCCAAAGTTAGTGTGATTCTTGAGTCCTGGTGCTGTGGCATCCCTCAATCTTGCAGAGAATACTGTATGCTCTTGGCTATTCTTGTAGGCAATATTTGTCAGAAGCAGTGATATTATCATTCTCTATCCTGGAGATCACAAAAATTGAAGCCGCTGTGTCTGAACTGAATAATTCAAGCACAAAAGGTGTAGCTGATGCTGTTTTTTTTGTGCACCCAGAGATGCAGCAATTGTGTTGTTTATGAAGTCCTTCACATTGCTCAATTGGTTATGCCCATCTTCTTCTCTCAATTTGGTTCTAGCTGTTCCATTTTACTATTTGTACACTGGTTGCAGGCTTCAAAATTTATTAGTTTCTTTAAAATTTGAAATGCCATGAAACACTTAATTTTTTTGATCCTTGAATTGGAGTTCCTACCTTCCTTGTAATCTCATGAGCTTATACATTGCCTGCAAAACTTCTGCCATGTAATCCAGCTGTACGTCCATATGTATACATGCAGCATGATTAAGAGCATTCAACTGCAACGTACTTGTGAATCACATTGACAGTGCCATGCTCCATTCTGAATATCATTGTAATGTGTGAGCTAATCCTTCACCTTGAAAACTACTGCAATCTGGTCCATCTCTACTCCTTCATATACATTTAGTATTATTGAGTGTTCAATTGCAATTTAGTTTGGAAACTCATTGATAGCCATTGCTATATCTATTTCGATAAGGTTCTATATTCATCAAGTCACATCTGTATTTTATCGCTTTGGCTATAAGTGAGCTTCTATTACCTTGAAGTTGTGTGCTTGCAGGCAATCTGTTTGTGCGATCTGGGACTTGGAAACAATGGTGTCTCTGATTATTTTTTTTTTTGTATGTTCTCTTGTAGTCATTAAAATTGTCAACCTTTCTTCTTTTGGGTGCAATGGGGTTCCTGCCTATCCTAAGATCAATTGAGAGATCGGTCTTGATCAGTTAACATAAAATGATTAAATTCTTTTGGAGGTGAGTCCTTTTCAAGCTTTGTACGATCTAACATAAGGTCAAAATGAACATAGAGTTATAATTGAGCCACCTACACTAATCCATATTCGTAATTCTGCAGATGCACTGGCAGCCCTAAGGGAACCTTATTCTCTTCTCCCCTTGGTATGGTTCTCTCTGAACGCATTAAAAGTATACCCTTTTGACAATCCATACATATTTCAACCTTATACAGTAAGATTTTCCAAGCTTACTGGAGTCAAATATGTTCCCTCCCATTTTGAGTGACCCATAATTGCGTATGAACCCACAGGTGTTTGCTGCACTGCAACTGGTTCTTTGGAGAGCAAGGTTGGTTTTGTTGGTCCTTATCAGCGGCTATCTAATTAAGCCCCGTGATTTGCGGCCGCAATCCTTTGGCAGTATTGGAGGCAGCAACATGTGCTTTGTAGGCACATAGGAAGGTCACATCCTGTTCAATTTTCTTCCGGTAATCTGCATTCACCCAGTCTTATGAGCATCCAAAGAAGTCACTGCTACCTTTCTTTTCTAGTATAGATTTTTATGCGGACTTGACTATGAGACAATAAATTGCTTCTACCTAATATAGCAAAGACATCAATATAGGACATGAAATACGGCAAGAACATCGCATGAATACGAGATACTGAACAGAACCCGAGAACACGGACATGACAAAATTATAAAATTTCCACAGAATTCTAAATTATAAGTTGTCGTGTCTCATTTTTTAAGGTATCCATGCAAAGTAGTCTCCCACTAAATTACAATCAAAGGGGAATCCTCTAGTAACAAACACATCCGAACAGATCCCAACTAACATTTGTCTCTTTCCTCAGACATGCCCACGTGTATTCCCTCATTGTTGTACACTAAGTGCATGCCATATGGCACGTGACCCCACCTAGAGGGCCTGAAATTATACCTTTATAAAGCTTCAATAAATCATTGCTCTCCAAAAGGGCCTCTCTCTCTCTCTGCCTCTCTCTCATCCCTAGTACTCAATTGCACATTAAGTGCAGTATTCAAGAAGAGTGATATCATCATCATTGGAATGGCCTCCTTTTGGTTCCTTTTAGCACTCATAATGCCATTCATGGCCTCATCTTCGGCATCTTTCTCTTCTACAATGAGCTTAAACGCCTCCACTATCTCAGCCTCACCTGCATTGTCACCAAAGTCTCCAGCCTCTGGTTTGCCAGTACCATCACCAGACATCACTCCACTTTTGCCTACTCAATCTCCAGGTTACACAATTGTGTCTTCTCCAACTGAGTCAACCATGCCCACGATTCCGTCTAGCCCAAGTCCACCAAACCCAGACGACATTGCCTCTCCTGACTCAGAATTTGCACTTCCTCCATCTGCCACTCTGCCACTCTCCTCAGCAACACCTCTGGATTCGGTGAACCCTTCATACTTTGCTCTGTCTCTGAGTCTGGTTGCACTTTGGTCACCGCAGATTCTGGGATTCTGAGGTTTTGAGCTTGGAAAACTCGTTATTCTTTTCTCTTCGCTTGGTGATCTTTGATATATAGTGCATATATATAATTATGTATGTATTTTTTTAGCCATTTTAGGTGATCTTCATGAGATTGTAATATATGAGAAAGAAGATTTTTACTATTGTTAGCATTCTTTTTGGTATGATTATTGATCTGCTCAACCCCATGTTTTGCTGAAGTATGAATTTTTGTGAATGTCAATGCTGCAAATTCTTGTTTTTTTTTGCCCGTGTTTTGTTGCTTTCTAGGTGATCTTTCGTGAGAAGACAGAACTTCGTTAATTTTCAAGTTCTCTGAAATATGATAGCATTTGATCTTCTTAATTTTCTTTGTTGGGGGGGGGGGGGGGGGAGATCAGCCTGGTTGTCTTGATTTTGCATTAGAGTCAAGTGTGTTTGTCCATTGTGCTGCTCCTGCTTACCTCCTCCCTTCCCCCCTTCCCCTCCCTCCACCATATAGCTCTTCCTCCCCTCCCATAGCATTACTCAATTGTGTTTATCTAGAATTTTGTGATTTATCTGCCAATGCTTTGTTGCTTTCAAGTGTATTAAAGGAAAAAATTGGTGTTTATGTTCACAAGAGAATGTGTTTTGATGATCCCTAGTCATTCTAAATTCAGATGGGGCACATGGATTCGTGCTGTTAAATACCTCAACCTGGGAAAAAAGAATTACCTTTTAGTTTGTCCAAGTGCCATGTGATTCATATTAGGTGTTCGTGAATATTAGGTGTCCCCTGGTTTGAAAAAAATGAGTCACATGTTGCCTTTGTCAACGTCATCTATTATGGAGATAAATTGTATACTTTTTCCTCCTGGCTGCTTCATATTACTCTCTCTCTCCTTGATATGTAAAGTCATACTATAATTAATTTGGTTTGAATTATTATCGGGTTTTTTTTAAGGAGAATTCTTTTAACGTAATTTTTTTTATTTCTAAAATTAGAAATCAAATTTTGATTAAAAGATTTAATATTTTTTTTTACTAAATCAATTATCTGTTGATTCTCTATTTATAGTTACAATATATCAAAATTAATGCTCATATTCTTATAAGAGGGCTATCAATAGAATCATTATTTGATAATCTAATCTAACCAAACCATCAGGACTATTACATTTGGTATGCGGGTGCACCCAATTGCAATTCTCTAAATAAAATACGAATAATCTGCAGTTATTAATGATAATCACAAACTAAATCAAAGTTAAATTGACCGAATAATTAAGTTTGCAATCCAATGATGTTGGTCATTTCGGATGGGACCTGCAGCTCCTGCTGGGTCCGAGTTCTTGTGTTTTTATCCTATTGATCTCTTGTGGGGAGAGAATTACAGGTACATAGGCTTAATCACGGGACACACTTGATATAATAAAACCCTAAAAAATAATTTAAAACTAAATCGAATTCCCATGGTGAAATTAATAGCTTTCTCGATATTGATATTTTTATTTTTGAGATATTTCATATTTTTTAAATGGGTCTAACACGTTAAATTAATTAACATATACAAAAATTATTATATTTTTTTATATTTATTTACTTTCTCATGTTTAATAAATTATTTATTTATTGATTTATAATTTTTATTTTTAATGTTATTTATCTTATTATTACTAATTATCTATTTTATTATTTTTATAAAATAATTAATATTTATAACAAAATTTATATTTTTTATATTTACGTGATTCTTCCTACTTTCGTTTTACATATTTTTATAAAATATTATTTTTTTTATATCATTTTGTATTTATTTTCGTTTCTGATATCAATAGCTAACTTTAAGTTGTTACCAAGAGAATAGATTTGTGGTCATAATCTTTCTCTTTCAATTCTTTCTTTAAGGGAACAGTTTAATAGTATAAATTTTTCTCCCTCAACCTGATAATTATATGTTCAAATTCTTATATAACAAAAAAAAAATTCTCTCCAACCCTTTCAATTCTTTGATTTAAGTTTGAATATACGTATAACAAAAAAAAGTAACTAATTGGCCCATTTACACAAAAACGGACCTCAAGGGTCCAGCCGGATCCTATTACATCCTCAGGCCTTGCAACGACCAACGGAAAGCGGGCCATGATGATCTGATTGGGCCATGGCATGCACACGGAGATCTGGTAGATAGTCTCCAAGGGAATAGTTTAATGATATAAGACTTTCTCCCTAATATGATAATTTCAATTTTAAATTCTTGTATAACTAAAAAAAAAAATCCGATGGGCAGCGTCTTCTTGAGGGGCCGAGTTGGATCGGAAAGGTTGCATCATGATAGGTGGGCTCAGCGAAGACGATGCGTCGCATACACAGAGGTACCCTGAAACGTAGTTTGGCTTGTTCTCAAGTGAAAATAGCACCCAATGCTTCATCTTTGTGAAGTTTTACGAGTGAAAGCGATGGATGTGGAAATTCAGCTTCAGAAACCAGAGATGAAACTGAAATCTACAAAAAAAAAAAAAATCTATCACATTTTTGTATTTGATAGAAAAGCTCCATGGGTCACTGGATTTGTTGTTTCATTCTTTTTTTTTTTTTTTTTTGTATTATACTCACTGATATCAGGAATCATGTTTCGACTAATCCGGTTTGGAACTTACAGTGACCCATTTAAGGGGGTTACCCTCCCAATATAGTTTTTTTTATACCCAAACCCTGAGTTGAATTTGAGAACTTGATTAAGAGATTTAATATCGCATCACATTAGTCCAACTATCCGTTGGTGTTGTTTCATTCTATTAGTGTTAATATTGGTTAGAATTTAGTGGCATAATATCAAATTCTCTTTTTAAGTATAAAAAAATAAACGTTGTGAGAGACGATCTCTAAATTAGACATCATAGAAGCGCGAACGGTATTAGTTGATTTTTTGGATATCGGTAACCAAATAAAAAAAAAAAAGTTAAGCATGTATAATAGTTTACAAATTAGGCACATCAAAGAAATATATCAAATAAATCTCATTTATATATTTTTAATATTTCTTAAATTTTAAAAAATTTTAAAAGAGAACTGCATTTTTTCATCATCTGAATGCATAATTATTGATCACATAGAATTTTGATATCAAAGAATAATTACTTAGTTTCATAACTAATCAACCAAGAAATGGTTCATACCTAATCAACTAATTTTACTTTCAGGTGAACTTTGGGCAAAGAGGTTTAAGAACCTGTAGGTTAGGTTACCCATTGTGTTGTTGGTTGGGCAGGTTAAAGGCCCCCACCCTACCAATTCTCTTTCCAAAAGAGTGTCTCCTTAATTTCTTGACTACCTTTATTTCACCATTGCTGCCCTTCATTTCACCATTACTCTCTTCATTTCACTCTTTGCATGATCTTAGGTTCGGGTCATAAAAAATAAAAATAAAATTTGAAAAAAATCAATTTTTTAATAAATTTTATAGTATTTGAATAGAATTAATTCGATAAACTTGAATACTGATCGATAAAAAAAAAAAAAAAAAAACTTAGATGGATGTCTCAAAGCAAAAGAAAAGGCCTTTTACATTGCTCTACCTTTATTCAAAAAAAGCCAGGACCAAAGCAGGTCCCCCCTTTATATTCTAAAAAGTAACAAAAAGAACGTTTACTATGTGTCTATGGATCCCCAACTGCAAAAAAGACTTTTCTTTTATCCTTTTTCTACTACATGACAATCATCATTTATCACCGCAAGAAAGAAGAGAAAAAGTATAATTTGTGTATGGACAAACCCACAGTCCTCCCTCTTATGGGTCAATGATAACTATGGAATAACCTTCCTTGCATTTGAAAAATTGCCCTACATACCCATTTTGGAACAAGATGACACGTAAAAAGGAATTTTCTTTTCTCAGAAGCAGTAGGCCATCGACCCTCGACCATTCATAAGAGTTTTTTTTTTTTTTTTCTTTCTTTCTTTTTTATATTACATAAAACTTTAAAAATTATAAAAATACATATATTTATAAAAGTTTAAATATTAAATCTAAAAAAAAAAACTTGAACAGAAACTCTTTACTATTCAAATATCCCTACAGTAACCATAAGAGTCTTTAGTGATTATGGATTATGTATATTGCTATGAATACCAAAATACTTTTATTTCTTGTCGAACGTTTTAATGATATTTTTGTTTGTAAATAATCTTTGTTGATTAGATTCAGAATCCAACATTTAACTCTATTATGATCGGTTCCAAACCCTGGTAGAGAAGGAACGGTCGATAAAAATTTATGTTTAAATTTTTTATAATATTGTATTAATACTAAATTATGTCGTATAAAGAAAATAATTATATATGTGAGTATACGATATGAAATAGAATATAACGATATATAATGATCTATATATCTGATCTTACTTAGTGGGATAAAAATTTTTATCATTATTATTATTATTTTGAATCCAATATTTCGTGATTATGAAATATTGAGGTAACTATCTTTTTGGAAATTAGGTTGAAAAAAAATATGAATGTCAAAAATAAGAAAAAACAACATGTGCACATGAAAAACAAAAGGCATTTGAGTTTAGGCTACTTATTTTGGGTAACATATTTCAAATTTCCTCTTATTTTCCTTATTTTTGTATAAAAATACACTTTGAAAAGCAATTTTTAATTCCCTCCATATGTATGTAAAAATATATTTTAACTATTTAAGATCATTCAGAATTAAATTAAATTCAAAAATGTTAATTAGTATTTTATTTTATATTATGTCATATTAGATATAAATATTTATAATTTATAAGTGATTATATGTATATAATTAGTTTTTTGGCATATAAGAAAGGTTGGAATTCAAAATTAAAAAAAAATGAAATGATTTTAATTAAATTATAATTCATTCTCTATATTTAATTATTTTATGAATAGTTAATTGAATAAACGGATAGTTGATCTAATGGATAAGGATATTAGATCCGTTGAATGAGTTTAGGTTTTAAAATTTGGAAATGAAGAAAATTACGTTACGAGAGCTGTTTTTTTAAAATGGGTCTGATAAGTGTTCGATTTAGATTAATTAAAATTGATTTTGAATATTAATCAATAAAAAATAATAGCAAATTGAGTTTTTACTTAATAAAAAATAAAATCAGAGTTAGTGAGGCGAAGAAAACTTCAAAGCCGAGCCAAAGCCGTTTGAACGCAACCAAATGGTGGGACTGACTCGCTAGTCACTGGCTGTCCCAAAAATGTATGTGCATAACCAACCAAATACGTCACAATTCACATCTCTCTCTCTCTCTCTTCCGTGTCTCCGTCTCTCCTCTCTCTCTCTCTCTCTCTCTCTCTCTCTCTCTCCCCGCCCCCCAGAACTCTTCACCACTCCATTAAAGGAGCCCAAAGCACGCCAGAGCAACTCTCCATTGTACGGCATCTCTCTCTCTGCCAACACTGTTTGAATCAAACTACATTAGTCAAGTACATAATTTGAATTGCGGATCAATGTCCGCGTGTTTCATGTGATTTTTATCTTTCAACGAACTCCCAAATTAGGGTTCATCTCTACCAAGTAAAGCCTTGTCTTTCTTTTGCTTTGGAAAATACGGATTAGAATTTAGGATATTAGTGAATGATTTCAGAATTTTGATTTCCAGTTTTGACTGGTTGGATCATTCATAGCGTGTGCTTTAATTCTTTTTTTTTTTTCCGTGGATTATTGTTGTGTAGAAGAATTATGGCTTCGGAATTGTTGCAAATTCATCCAGGAGACCTCAAGTTTGTATGTAAGTGCATACAGTAATTCCATAATCTGCAGTTCCTTTTCCTAGATATTGTAATTCTTAAGACTAGAGAGAGAGTGAGAGAGAGAGAGAGAATTCAGAAAATAAAATGTTGCAAATAAGTGGAAATGTTAATGTTGCAATCTTATTACCTTGTAGATCTTTTAGTTGTATAATTTCTGTTAGTGAAAGCCTAGGGTGACAATTTCCATTATGATATATGCTGTATTTAGGGGCCAAAGTGGGTCTAAATTCATCAAGGGTGTATGTACTATAACTTTGTTGTTTGTCTCCCACATAGAAATGCCTAATGAAATCAGTGTTCCAGTGTTGTCTACTGGGTACACTACAAAGTCTAGGTTTCGAGTTCCAATGTTCCAGTGTTCCAGTTTGTCTACTAAATTCATCCCCATGCTCAAAGCTCGTTAATTTGATTGTTTCTTGCATGGGGATCAGTGTTCCAGTGTTGTATACATTTAAGGAAAATCCTATATTGCACTAGCACTTCTGGAAACGCCCAGTAGACAACACAATTAAACCTTTTGTCACATTTAAATTGTAATAGTGTTAAATTTTATAATTTTGCTATGTCATAGTGTCCATGTCATGACATGTCATGTCCCATGTGCCTGCATGTCCGTGTTCGTGTTCATGTTCGTGTTCATGTTCATATGAAGTTGAATGATCTTTATTCATCATTATGGCTTCTGTTCTTTTTCTTTCCCTGTTTTGTCTGCTGGCCTATGCATATGCCACAGACTTTGAATGCTTACGTTCCTTCATTATTGTAGTATGTCCTTCATCTTCACAGGCTACATCCTTGATGTATCTTTATTGGTCTTGTCATCTTCTTGCTAGTTGAGTTGAAGAAACAAAGTTCCTGTTCAGTCCAACTTGTAAACAACTCTGATCACTATGTTGCTTTCAAGGTGCAGGCATCTCCCTGTCTTCAAGTTCTTTCAGAATATTTATTCCATATAATATATATATGTTAGATTTCTGTCTTTTCCTTGTCTGATCTTTGTGAGATTCCTGGTAAGTGTCGTTTCATGGCTTCATATTACACATATCTGAACAAATTTGACAATCACACATGATCAATATGTTCAGAGTAGAGAAGCTTCTAATGTTGTATTTTAACTAAATAAGCAGGTCAAGACTACATCTCCAAAGAAATACTGTGTGCGACCCAACATTGGCATTGTTAAGCCAAAGGCAACGTATGATTTTACAGGTTCATGCCTCCTTTCTTTCAACTTAGGAAAATAACTTCTGTTTGTGTTATGTTGCAAATATTTCAACACTTGCAAATCTGTGCCGCTCCAGCTAGAAGGATTGTTTCATTCAGCAGAATGGATGCCTGTTATGCCTAAAACACATTCGTTCAACACACTGACATAAAATTATGTAAGGACTGAAATGAATCTATTCAAAGGGATACAGAGGTTTGAAGTCCATAATTGTGGGTCTGATGGGCAGTTTGAAGGCTTTAGACAGTTGTGTTAAAGATAAACTAATGTAAGAGTTAAGATGTAGAACTATGGCCGAAGACAGTAACTTCTGACAGTGATAGGCTGCCCAATAGTGGTGGCCAAATTAATTTGCACTCTATAAAGAGAAATCAAATTATGCCTACCTTAACAAATTTATTTACGCAATACCCCTGCCTGAAGTGATTGATGTCTTGACAACATGCTGCCAATCCTATTTATGGCATTGTTCCTTTTCCTCGGCTTTCTGTGTTATTGTCTCTCGAGTGTCCTACTGATTTTTAGCATTCTATGTATGACATTTATGTTCCATTCTTGACCTTTTCTTTTCCCGCCTACGCTATTCACTAATGCAGTCACCATGCAAGCTCAACGCTCACCTCCCCTTAATATGCAATGCAAAGATAAGTTCCTTATTCAGAGCACAACTGTTCCCTTTGGAACCACTGAGGAAGATGTTACATCTGACATGGTAATAGCTTGTAATTTGAGCATTTCAGGTTAGATTTTTTCTATTCCTTGAAGTTAACCATTAAGTTTGTCAGTTTACAAAAGACTCTGGGAAGTACGTTGAAGAAAAGAAGATAAGAGTTATTCTCGTTAGCCCACCCCCATCACCTGTGTTAATACCATTTAATGGAGAAATGGAGCAAGACTCCCATCAGGACACTACACTAGAGAAAGATAAAGTGCTCAGCGGAGCTGAAGACCGCCCACCATCCCCTATGGTAAGAGCAGTTAAGCAAAAAGAAAATTTGCATTTTCTCTTCTCTCTCTCTCTCTCTCTCTCTGTATATATATATATGTTCCTACTTTCTTGTTATTTATGGGGATCTTCACTCTTTGAAGGTGAAGCTTTTTTTTTCCCTTGTCAAGCTACTGGATGCTATTTGCCATTGAAGCTGTTGACCTTTTGAATTTGTATTTGAAGTATAAAATCCAAGGCCTCATCTTTTGCCTTTCCAGTCATCCTGGAACAGCAGAAGTATAGAATTCTTACATTGATGATTGTACCAATGTTCAGGGAGCTGATAATGAGGACAAGGTGCAATCAGTTGAGGACTTGGATGGTTTGAAGCAAGCAAAGGTGCAATCAGATTACATAATCTTCTGTGTTCAGAGATGAAGGCCTTTATTTTCCTTGTCAAACTAGTAGATACCAAATGACATAAATTTTACCCCTGTGAATAGAGCTAATACTTTTTGAATCTATTTTTTGAAGTTTAATATCAAAGATTTCATTTATTTTTGAACAATGATTTCTACATACCAGGTAGCCAGGGATGTGGGGGAGCTGGCATCAATTGAGGAGTTGAAGCCAGCAAAGGTGTGATTGTCTCTTTTTGTTTAGGGGCAAAGACTTATCATTTTACTGGTCGAATCTATCATTTGGGCATAAGGCTATTGACTTTTTTAAATTTACTTTGGAGTTTCATATCCGAAACTTTATTCTTGCCTCTTTGGTCGGCTTAGGCTATGGATGGTTCTTCCAATGTAGCAGGTGGTCGATGATGTGGAGGAGTTTGGATCAGTTGATGTTTCACAGGAGCTGAAGCAGGAAAAGGTGTGGATCAGATTACTAAATACCAGAGTCAGATGTTCTTTTACATTGTTCTTTAAGAAGATTACATTCATATAGTCAAAATCTACATGTGCTTGTGTGGATGAAATATTAGTTGTATTTGCGCCTGAAAAAAATCAATTTATGCTCTAAATATTTGGAAGAGAAAATTTCCTTTTAAGTCACTTAGCATGCCAATTATCTTTGCGTACATGATGGCTGACATTCAGGTGGAATTTTCATCAGGCTAAGCTGGAGAAAGATGTAGCAAACTCAAAGTTCGTGGACAATGTAAAGGAATTGAAGTTGCAGCTTAGTTTTTTGGAGAAAAAGCTAAATCAGGTTAGTTTTTGAACCCAAGAACAGGTTGGTATTTTTGGAACTCTTTGTAGCATTCACTTACAATATGGAATTGCCTATTGGATTGTTTATTCATGATAGTACAGAAAATTCCTGGTTAGCTTCATGTCATACTTATTCTATTATAATCAACCATTAAATGTAGCACATTCAATAGTCTCTACTGTTTCCTGGGCATGTTTTTCCACATCAGAAAACCATCACCTGGTGGAGTCTGACGGAGTGTTGCTGGCAGTCTACCCAGTAACCATGTTAGTGCAACAATCTTTGCATATATTAATTAAAAACTATCCTATTTTTTAGGCTGAAGATGCCATCATGAAGCTCACAGAAGAAAGGAGGAAAACTGCACAAGAAAATGCAAAGCTTAAGCATGAGCTTGTGAGTAACAATGAAGTTTTTCTTTCAACACTTCTGGTGCTTTTAGATTTCACATTAATTCTTTATGGTTGACTCTCTTCTCTTTGATATTGCAAAATTTTAGTTGTGCAAAACAGGAAAAGTCACATTCAGACAATTTGTAAATCTCTTGTTGACCAGTTAGTGAGGATTATTCTTGGTTACTTCATTATCAGAATCACATTCATTCGCCATTTGCCATTGTAGTATCTTCCACAATATGTTCCATGCTTTTGACATGGACCCTGGCTCTTTGCAGGAGTGTCTTACAAGGAAGGGATCTTTCAGAAAAGTTAAGGTGGAAGGTTTTCCGCTCCTCTTTGTTTGGATGGTCGCCTTAAGCGGTTTAACAGCTGGATATCTGTTTCACTCCTAAAAGAGATTTTTTTTTGGGTGAAATCACTCCTAAAAGAGATCTGGTAAGAGTTATCGTGCAAATGTTTTGAGGGGACAGCTCCTTGCTTCTCTACTTAAATATGGTGCCGTTCTGTTTAGACCAAGTGGGATTACTCACTGCACCGTTCCTTGGTCAAATCATATGTAAACAGACTAGTTTCGTTTTGAATTATATCTGCTACTTGTTAATGCTAAAGTCTCACCAAAATTGCTGTTTTGTCTCCATTATCACATTTATTATTGGCAACTTCTTCACTTTCAAAAATACCCTTAATTTTCAATTTTCACAGGATCAACTGCCTTTTCAGATCTTAAGTACGCGTTAGGTTGTCAGACAAGCCCAACTTGCCTTTGACCAAAGAGGTGGATTTTTTTTTTTTTTTTTTTTTTTTTTTACCATGACTATACCACTAACCCAATATCTGGGGTTTCGCTTCGATTAATCTGGGTCGACCGCTTGTAGAGCCCAATTGATGGAGCAGGTCTCCCAACGCTGATTTTTCAATTCCCATGGAAGATCAAACTCCCGATCATGATTAAGGGACGTCAATTGTCGAACCAACTGAGCTATCAGACGTTTGTACCATAGAGGTGGTTTTGCTCAAATGAATGAGTAACTAATTTTTTGTAATTATAGGTTTGATTCTTGAGTAGAAATTACTTGTAATCTGTTGAGTTAAGGAAGGAATTATTGCAACTTCTTGACAATTTGGTAGGGCAAAACTGATGCTCTGAGGTGATAGCTATTGCTTAAGGCAGACATTTTATAGTAGTAGATGATACTCGGTTATTTCTGAGGAAGGGGTGGCAATGCTGATTATGCTTCCTTTTTACCAAACAATAATAAATAAATAAATGAAATAAGAGAGCAAAATTCGCCGATGGACTTTTGATTCGGTAGGAAAATGTTAAATTTTTTTACTAAAACTTAAATTCGAATTTTGATATGGAAAAAAATATGTTGGAAGAGTTTATTCTAAAGAGGGTCTAATAATAGTTAAGACCGTATTAATCGAAATATAGTTTCGATACTTGTTGGTCTAGATATCACAAAAAAAAAAAAAAAAAAAAAAAAAAGGCAAAAGTCACCTTGCAATTTTCTAGTCTGGGCCTAATGATATCATACCCACTTGTGGCTGTCACTTGGACCTAAATGGCCTTGGAGGTTGGACTTTGAAACCTGATTTTGTGTCCAGAATCCCACTCCACCCATTCTTTTCTGAAATTTTCTTCATTCCCTATTCCCGGAATTTTTGACCTGGGTCTCATCCGGTGTATTCCAGCCCGGGAGAGGTGGGCTTGAGAAGAACAGATTGCTACAACCTTTGGACCCAGTCGGACCGTACCTCATTCTCATGCTTTTACTTTTTTTTTTTTTTTTTTCGCTGATGTTATCTAAATTTTAAACAACTAATCCGATTCGAATACTTTAAAACCCATTTTAGGGGTTGTCTCTCTCAAATTCTTTTTCGTTATTTCTAAAACTTGAATTCAAGATCTCTGATTAAAAGCGTAGAGTGTCTGATTACTTAATCCAAAAGAGTTTGGTCTCGTGCTTTTACTATGCCCCCAATAAAGCCTATCCTACATCCTAGCAGCCCACTGCTAAGATCCATAGACGTAGCGGGATAACTCAAGCGTTAAAACCTCCCCACTTTCATCGTTCTTTCTCCGATTTAATCCCGCTTTTATATAAAAAAATA
The DNA here is from genome assembly GCA_033439265.1 of Dillenia suffruticosa. Taxonomy (NCBI): domain Eukaryota; kingdom Viridiplantae; phylum Streptophyta; class Magnoliopsida; order Dilleniales; family Dilleniaceae; genus Dillenia; species Dillenia suffruticosa. The sequence continues at coordinate 19,995,854 of JAVTVX010000001.1, forward strand.
AACATAACTGATTAAATTTTAATGGATATAACGATCGAATGCTACACTCTCTTAATTATAGATTTCTAGTTCGAAATCTAGGAATGATAAAACAAAATTTAGAAGAGTTAACTCTTTGATTAACCCCACAATACCCGATCATATTTGTTAAACAAAACCTAAATAATAATGATCGGTGGTGATAAGTAATCAACTTATCCAAAAATTAAAAAATGGTAGCCGCCGCCGGCATTGGAAAGTTCAGATTTCTTTCGGTAGTCCTAATAAAAATGACATGGCAAAAGGCTTTGAGAACAAAAATCTTGCACTTTAAACTTGCAGACGAGAATATTAGCTTTATGAGTTTTGAGTTATGATTTTTTTGTTTTTTTTTTTAACAACCAAACAAAAATGAAAGAACATAGATAACAGAAAAAAAGAATACACGCTACAATCATTTACCTTTCAAGCAATTAGAAGAATAATGATATAGGGCAAAATCTTGTGCGGGAACTCATCGATAAACAATCGCAAAATAATTATACATAAAGATATCACACAAGTACACCAAAGCCGACAGAGAGGTGAATACAAGCTAGCTTGTACTCTATAAATAAACCCGACCGCCGACCACCCCGAAAAGCCTTGATCAATAATCCACAAGTCCGTCAACCAAATGCATTACGTCACATATCCACAAATGGTCATCACTCTTCAAAACCATGTATCTGTGTCTAATAATGTATGCATTATATTCACCACCCACAAACACTTTGCTCCGTCGGGGATCCGGGAACAAAAGGCACAAAACCACGACCACCGAAAACAGGTCTCATGAATGCATCATCAAATTTTCGCCAATAATGGTGAACAGTGCGAGAAGGGGTGCTCAAAAGCATCCGTAAGCTGGTTGGCCGGGGCACACTTTGGCCATTATTCAGGTCTGTTTCTGATTCCTGGCCATTGCCAAGAAGTGGCACAGACAAGGATTTAGGACTTGATGGCTCCGAGGAAACCATACAAGGAAGACCTTTTGGTGAAGGCAATAGAAATCTCACTAAAGGTTTAGTCATCAATCCAAATACCTGCAGAGGAAGATGTAAAAGAAAAACTTTCTGAAAATTGATTCTCTTCGGTCATTGCCAGGATATGTTTCTACTTGGTGCTAAAGGTGGAAAAGCTTAACAGTTCTTATATCTGGTTACTGTTTGATAAAAAACCGGGTATGGAAGTGCTCCAATTTTTCATACTAATGCCATACTCAGACATTCACTAAAATAAAAAATCTCTGATACCTAGCATTTGACTCATCAAGAAGCCTATATGCCTAACAAATTTAATAGGGACAGGTGAATAAGCAACCAATATATGTCCTAACAGACCATGATAATCTCAAGGAAGTGAAGAAAGGAAAAGATGACTTACCACTGTACTGAAAAGAACAATGGTGATGGTACTGGTGATCATAATTGCATTCCCTCGGAGCTGAGTATGTCCTGCCCTTGTAAACTGGAGGCATGAAATCAAGAAATTACCAAGGTTCAGCGCATAAATAACATTTATCTTAGGGATTTTCTACTAGTCAATTGCGGGATAATAAACTATTGGCTGTCATACTTGCAATAGTGTTACATGAATCACATTCCAGAAAGCAGTTTTACCTTGTTATAAGCAAGTGCCATGGAAACAGCACCTCGCATAAGACCAGCCCACCAGATTGTGACCTGTGAGGATCAAATAGTTGTGACTTACAGGGATGAAAGCTGATCTAAGGGCACGGGAACCACACAACTAGAGTAGCTGAACTTATACCTGCTGCTTTATGCCAATTTTTTCATATGGAAACTTCTTAGTCAAGTTGGATAAAAAGGATAAGGGGAAAACAAAGGCTGCTCTTCCAAGTAGAATCAATCCCAACAATATCGAACTTATTCCAACTGATTCTCCAGGACTACAGAAAAAAATGATAATCAAAAGCATGGGATATGAGATTCAGCTCTAGCTTAGTGAATGCAAAAACTTAAATAAGTATCTATTAATCTTTGTAAAGCATTTGTAATCCATACCTACTGCTTACAACTCTCCACTTCTCAATATCCAAGGCATCCATACCAACATAAAGGAAGATAAATATCTCAGCAACAAATGATAATGTAGCGAAAGCATGCCTGGGAAAGTGGGCAAGAACCAATATGTCAGCCTGGTGAGTGTTACATTGGCACTCAAAATAAAATTAAAGAGAGAAGCTGCAACCACATCTGTAGGAAAATAACATACTTTGTGGTAACTCTTGAACTTTCGGTCACATTATGCCAGGTGTAATGTGACATGACAATCCCACAAAAAAACACAGTGAGTATGGCACTTAAATAGAATAGCTGCAAAAGAATAAAACAAAAGGGAAAGAAAAAAAATGAAGATCAGTTTTCACAGACAAAAGGAAGTGAAGATTAGATCCCAACAGATTGCAGAAAAGTCTTACTTCAGACAGCATATACGAAAAATATGCCATGAGTATCATAAGAGCAACCTCACGATCAGTAGAGTGCCTGGAATGTCACAAACCCATTAATTAATATGATATGGGTGTAGAAACAAGTAAAAGTGATTGAACAGAATTTTTCATATATACTTCGTTATCCCACTATAAATTCAAGCAGTGCATTTATCATAGAACTTGGTTACAGACCTGCCAAAGTACAGCTTCTTAATAACGTATGCACTCAATAGACCAGCCTGCAAAAGATTAAAAGCACAATGAAGTCACATTTTACAATTTAATGGTAACTTAATGTGCTTCGAGACAGAATATAGCCTGATCTACAAGAGTTGTAAGAACAGAAGAATGGGTTTATATAAGGAGCTGAATGACCAAAATGAATTCCTGTAGCTGCAGAGACCAGAACGTTTTCCCAAGTAATTTTTTTAGTCCAATAGGGATCAGACAAAATTCAAAGAGTTGGGATAGACTTCAGTTGGGTGAAACCAACAGATGTGTTGGTCTACATATGCAATAGGGAGAGAGACACATCTCACAAATGACGATAGCAGATGCATGGGGAGAGAGACATGCACATACCAGAACTCCCAACACAGTGCTTGCTATAAATAAATATAGAAAGTTGCCCACAAATTGCAATGCGATTGCTGAGTTGATGTGAGAGAGGTCAAAACTCTGGATTGCATTGAAAAGCACCACTGATGTTGCATCATTGACAACACCTTCACCAAAAACCAGGCTGTACAGCAAAGGAGTTTCATCTTGATTAAGCACCTGCACCATTGTATATACAAAAAGATAAACTGTGGAACTGTGTTAGTGGTAATAAAACTTGAGGCAGACGCCTTACCTGCAAGGTGCAAACAGAATCTGTTGCAGAAAAAATTGCTCCGATCGCTGCAAATTATAAAGTAAAATGAGATAACTCAAACTATTCACATAAAGGTAAGGTTAGGGACACAGAAAGTGAAAGAAGGATACCAAGATAATCTCCAATGTCAAGACTGCCAACATCCATTTTGTCAAAGAAGTGTATAGCGCCTATGTCCACGAGAATAAAGACAAGTGGGTAAGTAGTAAAGACAACTGTATAAGAACAAGTAATTTAAATGCAAACACTGTAACCGAGATTCCTAGGAATTAGCTACAGAATTGCTATTCAATGATGTATTCTATTGTTAAAAATATATCTAAACCAGAAGTAACACTAACTGATGAATTTTGCCTCGGTTTTGAATAGAAGAGCACTGGCACAAAAGTAGGGTTTATATATATATATATATATATATATATATATATATAAAAGATAAAACAGTCATCTGATGTTGGATCCACAATTTCTACACAGATCAAATCAGGCCATGCATCACATCACACAAGAAATCCAGGGCACCATATTAGCTACAGATTTCATTCGGTCCATATCTTGAGCCTCAAGATAACGCTTTCAAAACTTGCATGTGAAAGCACTACAGGGCTAAGCAGTCTGTAACAAACACCAACCCAACCCTATGTGCCAAGTGTCATTATCATTTGACATGACTGAGGTCTAACTGGTGGCCAACTTGTTCAACTTCCTGGAAGGCTAGTTCTTATCTTAACCTTCATTTACATTGCCAATGATTACAAAATGCATTTAAGCATTAAAAGAAAAGTGACTTCTGGAGAAGAAAATCGGTTTGGCTTTTCCTCCACCAAAAAACTGTCAGCTCTAAATATAGTAGTTGTAACACTAAGATGCCAACTTTCAATGTGATTGCCTAGTTATACTAGCTAGTAATGGACCCATTAGAACGGAATTCACTTTACGGCTTTTCCTTGGTCACAAACATTCATTCAAGGGGCTAAAAGATCGCCTAACCTAAGATTGTAAAGCATACCAAATGATATGATGCCAAAGGATATTAAAGTGCCAACTGCACCAAATAGCATGATAGTCATGAAATTGCGAAAAAATTGCTTCTTCTTCACCTGGAACCTGGAAAGGGAAAATGATTAAACCACATTATCACAATTAATTAGAATATAGGAAGAGCTGATTGCAGTGAATCAAAAACAACCCCACAAAATTAAATGAAGAAAAACCACTTTATAAACCAAATTCGGTACTGCTTAAAGAACGTATAAAAAATTAGAATACATGACTTACCCCGCATTGAAAATGATAGGCGGAAGAAGATATATAAAGAACAGATCTTCACTGAAAACCAATAAATGTGAGCTTTTTCCTCCAGTGGTTAGCAATATAATTACTCCAGTGCCCAAACCCTGCCATTTAATGCACTCAAAAAATTTCAAACTCTCTTCACTACACAAAAAACACATAAATTGAGGATAAATTGAGCAATGCTAGAGCCACCACAAAAGGTCATAACTAAAATTACTGAATCTGGTGGAATACAATTTTATGATATAATATATTAAAAGCATTTAGATCAATAAACCTGTGTGTCATCGTATTCTCTTAACTTTTTTGATACGCATAATATTGTTCTAAACTGATGATCACATCGATGGGTATTAATTAATATTGAATGTAAAACACATAAAGATCATAAACTAGAAGTACCCAATATGATGCAAACACAACTTTATAATGTTGCATCTTATCGTATTTCAACCAATAAAACCTGTCACATCATATTCGTTATTTTCATTTTTCATACCTTTTTGACACATATAATCTTATTCTAAATTGAGATAAAGTCAATGTGTATAAATTAATACTGAATCTAATACCACACAGTTATCAATGGTAAACATACTAGAGATTAAATTACAGCATATCAGATTCAAAATATTCAAACTTTTTGACACTTTTATTACATGCAATACTATTATAAATTAAAGATTATGTGCAAAAGCATAAACTTACAATAGCTAGGGCAGTGATAGATTCATTCATCCACCGATTTTCCTCCAACAAATGACCAATCACAATACAAGCGCATAGAAGCGCCACAAACAAGTTCATTGAAACCACTGAAGTGTGATCAGAGGTTGAAAGACCAATCTTAGACATCACAAACCCTAAATCCAATCCCATACTGTCCAAACTCAAATTAAATACCAAAAAAATAAATAAAACAAATCAACTAAACAAGTTCGCACTCTTCACATCCCAATCCAATTCCTGCAAACACATGGAAAAAATATTAAAATCAACAAAGTTTGAATAAATCAACTAAAAAAACTTTCAAAAAACAGAGATTCACGTAACGTACAAAATAGAAAGAGAAGTCAAGTGAGCAATTCTTCTTCAAATTCTCTTCAGATTCTGAAAACTGAAGAGAGATAGAGAGAGAGATCAAACGAGTAATTCTTTTCAAGTCCTCTTCAAAGTCGGAGAATTGAAGAGAGAGAAAACTCTATAGAGAGAGAGAGGAATCAAACGAGTTACTCTTCCTCGACTACTCTTCAGATTCTGAGAATTGGGGAGAGAGAGAGAGAGGAATGGAACGAGTTATCCTTCCTCGACTACTCTCCAGATTCTGAGAATTGAAGAGGGAGAGAGAGAGAACTTTATAGAGAGAGAGATCAAACGAGTTATTCTTCTAGAAATACTCTTCGGATTCTTAAAATTGAAGAGAGAGAAAACTCTAGAGAGAGCGATACACACAGAAAACGAAAGGACTGAGGAGGAGCTTAAGCAAAGAAGGAAAGAGGCCGCGAAAGAGGTCAAATACGATTTTAAGCGAATGGAAGAAGAGAGATAGTCAACTAGCATTTTTGAAATGTGATTGACGGTGATGATGTGGGTTCTGGAGTTGATTGGTTCTCGAGACAGTGTGGGATTGGATGTAGAAGATAAAAGCCCAGGTGTTGTTTGGTTGTTCATCATTAGTAGTGGAGAAGAAAATGGAAGCGAAAATGGTCCACGTCCAATGATTTTGTCCAATTTCAAATTTTGCCCTTTTCTCAAAATATTTAAACACGCAGACGTTGTGGGTACACTTCTGTTCCTTTTTTACCCCAACCTTTTTTTTTTCCGGTAATTTTACCCCTCCCATCATTAAAGTTGTCTTAAAAAGAAAACCTACCTTCTTAACTAAATTCGTCTTAGATAATTACCTAAAGAAAACAAAATATTCAGAATCTATAATTTTTCGATGTAGTTAAAGTTTAATAAGAAAACAATAGGTAATTCTTATCATACTGGTTTGAAAAATATTAACTTAATTTAGTATGATTTATTTTTATTTTTTATTTTATCCAGTTGTCCGCGATGATCAATTGATCATCTTTCTAGGGATCTCGGATGAGGAAACCTAAGAGAGCCATCAACTCCAATTATCGTCTATGTATGATCCATACTAAATCTAACCAAGTATCTATCCAATATCGTTTACGTTATTGAAAATCCATATTTATTTTAGTAAAGTTTTTTAATAACATATTTCAATTATCTTCCTTGTTACGTAGAAAAGGTGAGCCACTGATTTAGGTACAAGATACTATTATTATTATCTGGACAATGAAACATTCAACCCGTGATCACAATGATCTAATTAGAATAATAGAGATCTATCGACTGAAGTATAACGCTCGAGTCAAGTGGAGCGTTCATATTTTTATTAAAATAAAAAAATTAAAATTATTATTGTCACAATAAATGTTTATAATAAACACTTTTTAAGTAATTTTACTGTCCTCCGATAAATTTCTAATAATTTCTTACAAGTACAATACCGATTTGGATTTGATTGCCAGGGAAATTTCAAATACATTAAAAAAAAAAAAAAAAAAAGACAGAAAGAAAGTCGAATGACGTGAGGGCTGATGACCATGTGGACTCGACATTGCCCACTTGTCCTCCTTTGATTCCATGCTACGTAAACGTAAATGACATCTCTCTCTCTCTCTCTCGCCCGTTGTGGTTTAGTCGTTGTTCTCATAAATAACGTTGTTTTTATTCAAATCAATACCACCGGCTTTGTGCGGTGGCTATGCAAATCTCACGTGGAATATTCAAAAATATTTATTTATTTTCCATTTTTTTTTAATTTCTCGAAGTTTGACTTTGCTGGTGGCAGCTAATGACTTTGTGTTTTTATTTGTTTGAATAAAAAATTAGTAGTTATTTTTTTTTAATTTTCTCACATTTCTAATTTTATTATTTAATGTGATCATCTCATGCAATCTTTGACCCAATTGCCTTCAAACTTTTTTTTAGTTTTATTTCTCTAAAAATACTTTAATTGATTGAAATATATACAGATTAAATACAATCATTAATTTTATTTCAATCTTATCCCCCCCCCTCTCTCTCTCTCTCTCTCTCTCTCTCTCTCTCTCTCTCTCTCAATATTCTCATGAGAAAAAAGAGAGTGAAGTGAGAGGAGCATAGGCATCCATGGCCATTCGGGTAAAATCAAGTATTATTTCAATTTAATTTCAATTGAATCTAGTTTTAATTTTTCAAAATTACACATGATATTTGGAAAAAAAAAATTAATTGAATTTTTTTTTTGAGGGGCCATGGTATCCTCCTCTGACCCCACTTAGAGCTCCCATTGAGCTACAGCCATAACTTACCAAAATAAGTTATCAAATTCAATTTGGCCTTTTTCCATTAAGTGCTAGCTGGTCTAAAATATGTCTTCCATTGGGTCACTTTCAAACCCATGTCATTTTGATAGCAACATCCCCCCCCCCCCAAAAAAAAACTAAGATTACATTATTATTAAACAAAGAAAAAGAAACAAAAGTAAAAGGGGTAGGAATAAAAATAAGTGAAAAAGTACAAAGCAAAGCCATGCAAACCCTACCTTTGGGTTTCCTCACTTTTTTCTCTTATGGCCATGGAAGGGTCAAACAAACACATAAACAAAAGGTGTTAAGGGCATCAAGCTTTGCTAAGCTTTTCATAGGCATTTATGAAGAAGAGTTCATGAATGTCATTATTCATAAGACCTCTTTTCGGACCCAAAAACGTCTGACATGTAATTGGAGCCCACGTTTGTTCACCCACTTGGGAAAAGCAATTCCTGAGATTGTTTGCCACTTTTACTGGTACAAAATCATGGCCTCTCACACCACCCCTGAATCAATTGCCAAGTGGATCGACCTTGCCTGGACTATAGAATATAGAATAATGAAGGTGAATAAACAATTGATCTAATAAAAAAGATATTATATCAGTTAATTAAAAATTTAAATTTGAGACTTAAATATAAAGAAAACTATATTAAGAAAACTTATTTTTAAAAAATAACCTGACAGTAACTCAGATTGGATTAATTAAAATATAATTTTGAATACCGATCGATAGATATATTTCACATGTCACAAAAAAATAGGATGATTGAGATATTTTGTTTAAAGTTTATATCATTAAATGGAATCTTAATCTTTTTTGGTTTCGTAAAAAGAATAAAAATTAAGTATCATTATTATAAAATATCTTATTTAAATTATATTTAGTATTTTCACGATAAACCTGTCTATTAAATAGTCAAAAAAATATTGAAATATATTCTCTATTAGAGAAAGCACGTAAAGTATCAATCATTTTTAAGTGCCAAAATTTTATCTAAGCATCTAGTAAAACTAATTTTGCTGATCTACTTAGCTGCCACTTGTGTTCAGTCCTCAAACCCTTTGATTCAAAAGAAAAACACACTAAAAACATGATGTCTCCCACATGAATCTTCTCTTTTTCTATCAAACTCCTTTGCTTTGAGTGATCGAGTACTATATTTTCTTAATTAGAAATCTTAAATTTAAAATTTAAAAATAACAAAAATAGATTTGAGAGAATCAACATCTAAAATGGGTCTTATAGAACTCAAATCAGATTTATCAGATAAATTTCGAATACCGGTGATGAAAAAAAAATCTTCTCTCTCTCCCCCTAACACACACACACACACACACACACAAATATATATATATATATATATATATATATATATATATATATATATATTTCTCTATCTTAAAAGCTAATTAAAGCAAAGTGAAATTATAAATTGCACCACCTGAATACATTTCTTTGATTATTTTTGGAAATTAAAATGGTACGGGTTGTTGGTGGCGTGTGCAAGTGCTGCTGCCATAGAAAGTATAGAGTCTGTAGTATAAAATGATCACTTTTGTGCGTGTGCACCCGCAAATTCAGGAGAAGAACAATTCATGATGTGGTTTGGTCTGGTCGTGCCCGACAAGTTCTCTTTTCTCACCAGATGCCTTTCTTATCATATTTTATGAGTCTTATTCTCATTTTGGGACCATTTTTTGATTGTCTTTGTGCCGTCTACAGATTCAGTTTTGGACCCCCAAGTGAAGTTTCGCAGGTCCTGCCCGCGGACTTCCGATGAAGGTTGCTCCATCCAAGAGGAAATTACCAAAATCGTGCTCAGTTCTTAGCATGAGTAAGGGGATAAAATATAATATATAATATAAAAGGGGAAGTAAGGTATTGGATAAGTTACGAAATTGTTCAATATACTATTAAAAAAATAATTTGTTTGATCAATGGAGAAAAACTATTTTAGTATCCTTTATGACATACAAAATTATACAAATTATAAAAGAACTAAGTTATGGACCATACTATGAAACATGATTGAAAGAAAACTAAGAAAAGAGACTAAGATAATTATAAATCAATTTAGATTTATGTCTGAAATATTGACGATAGAAACTATATACATTTTTAAACAATTAATTGAGAAGCATTAGAACAATTAACAGATTTACATATGGTATTCATTGAATTAAAAAAAACATATAACAGAATTCTTTGGGAAATAATGTAAAAAATTTTATAAAAGAATGATATAAAAGTAGCGTATATCGTAATCAATAACATGTACAAGGACTTGGTGACAAAAGTAAGAATATTAGACAGATTAATCCAAAAGTTTCTAATAAAGTAATGTTACATTAAAGATCAATGTTAAGTTCCTTTGTTTACACTAATTATCGATGAATTTACTACACACATCTAGAATAAGTATTATAGTGAATGTTGTTTGCAAATGATATAGTTTTGATAGATAAGACATATAAAAGAATAAATGCTAAATTCGAATATTGGAGAAAAACAATGAAAATGAAAAAAATTAGATTTAGCAGTGTAAAAAATAATATATGAAATTTAAGTTTAATAATATTAGTGTCAATGAGACAATGATTAAGATAAAAAATTATAAATTATCTGTAATTGAGAGTTATAATTGCCTATGATCAATTTTACAAAAAAACGAGAGAATTGACATAAATGTATCATATAGAATATAAGTAGGACGGTCAAAATAAAGAAATGTATAAAATATTTTATATGATCGAAAGATATCTCAAAAACTTAAATAGAGGTTTTATAGGATGACGATTGTACCTATTTTGTTATATGGACCTAAGTGTTTAGCAATGAATCAAAAATATAAATGAAGATAAAAGTTGTGGAGATGAAAATATTAAATGGCTGTGAAGATATACAAGGATATACAAAGATAAGAAAAGAATGTATTAGGAAGAAAGTTAGAGTTATGTTTATTGAGAAAAATATGATTAAGATGATATAGACACGTATATAGGCGATCAATAGAGTGTTCGGTTAGTGTTGTGAGTCCACTAATACTAACTAAGAGAGAGTGAGATTTAAAAAAATTTAGATAACGATAATAAAATATGATATAAATTATTTAAATATAAATAAACATATAATACAAAAAAAAAGTACAATAGTATAAAAGTATCTATATTTGTTGATCCTACTTAATAGAATAAAAATACGATTATTATTGTCGTATAAATAAAATAATCATATAATAGAGAATATGATATGAAATATGGTCTAATGACATAGAAGAATCTATATATTCGATCCCATTTAATCGGATAACAGATCAGTTGTTGATATTATTGTATACAATATAAAAAGGGATAAAATTATAATTTTTAAAAAAATTCGATAATTTCAAGATAAATTTTTAAAATTATTCGAAACTTTTTATTAACTGAATCATAATTTATATGTATTTTGATATAATAATTTATTTAATCCGAGATCCGAAAGTTTGTATCGATGTAATTTATATTTTATTTTTAGTTTTTGTCATTGAAAAAGAAAAAAGATTTTCGATTTGATATGAATCAAATAATTTGTTGCTCCATCACAACAAAATTTGTAAGTCAAAGGGTTCATGATTTCATGGAAATGTCTTATGATCTTCGTCTTGTCGGGCGAGAACACCGTTTGAGCATGTTTAGTGGGAATAAATTTCTTTTTTGTTGAAGTGTTTGTGCTTTGGGTAGCTTTATTTAATTTTAATTTATTTATAGTATTTTTAATTAAAATAAAACTTTTCTATAAAAAATTATATAGTAAAATTTAATTTTTTATAAAAATATTATTGTATCAATTAAAAATTCTAATTAATTTTAATTAAAACTTAATTATAACCCTTTTAACCGACTGACATATTGGCCTTTTATTTGTACTCGTAAAGTCTTCCTCAAAATTATATTGAAAAAAATAAAAAATTCAACTGATAAAAGATTATATTTTTAATACAAAATTATTAACATAATAATTTTAATATTTCTTTGAAAATATTTAACTTTTAATCTCAGAAATTTTTATTTCACATAAAATATTTTCGCTTTAATTAAAAATTATTACAAATCCAAAAAAATAAAAATAAATTAAGTAAAATTAAAAATTTCTATTTTTTTATATGAATCATCGGTATTTAAAAATCATATTAAATTTGATTAAATCTGATTTAATTCGAATTCAAATGTTAGAGAAGCAACACTCTTATTATGATTGGCTTTTTTTAATATATAAAATTTGAATTCAAAATTTTATAAAAACGCACCTATGAACTCATTCGACCAACTAGACGCACGTGATTACCTCCGACTTCCATTAATGGGATTCACAATAGACAGGTAACTCTACATAAACGATGCGACAAATAAATATTAAAAATTACTATTTTATGAAAAGATATATCTAAATATTTTGTTCAATTCTTATTTACCACATTAATCAGAGAAAAAATTTAGGATGGAGAATAGCATCCTCTGCTGCAAATCTTTCCCATAAGAGGGATAACCGTTGATAACCGTTGATTTCACCATTTCTAGGGTTCATCATCTTCTCATCATTGTTGTTTTTCAATTTCTCCATTCAATTTTCTTCGATGGGCCGATCCATTTCCGACCGTCGATCGAATTGATTGATTCTTTTCGCCTTTGTACTGGTAATGGTTGAATTTTAAAATTCGTTTTTGCTTTTTTTTCTTATTTGAAATTGTTTTCTGGAGGATTATTTTGATGAGTCTTGGAATTTATTTGGTTGCAATTGACTTGTTATTCTCAATGCAATCGTGTGGGCTTTTGTAAATATGAATCGAATGCGTTTATTTTGTTGTCTGCTTTTTGCATAATTTATCATTAGTAACTTGTTGCAATTGTGGTTTGGTTTCTCATTTAGATGAGATTAGGGTTTTTTTCTTCTGAATTATTTTCTTTCTGGTCACACATTGGATGCCAACGTTGTTTTTCTGGGGTAGCTAGGTTACTGTCATGCTACCTAAAGTGTGATAGCTGCTAGGGCTATAAAATGGTTAGAGTAGTTCGAGCTTGATGCTTCATACCGTGGAAAGCTCTTAACTAGTCGAGGTTGTGCTACTTGGCTGGTAATCATTTATTATATATAAATTAAACAAGCCACTTAGCTCAGTTCGAGCTCTACTTGTGATAAGCTTGAATGAGCTTGAACTTTATATTAAACGAGCCAAGCTTAATCTCAACCGCTATGATCTAGAGGAGAGCTCGAGCTACTACTTGGTCTGTCTTGGATCATTTACAACCCTCATAGCTGCATTGGTCATATATACATATATAACAGGACCAAGTCTTCTTTATGTACCCTTAAGCTGAGACTTGTTTCTGAATTTAAACCGGCAAAAGGGATGGATATTTTTTCGGCTTTTGGGTCGAACGATGCGGCTGCTGCATTTCTTTTGGTTTTCTACTTCTTTTGTGTGGCTTCTTATTCATTTCTATCCCAAAAAAAAGCATTGAGACCTGTTTGCATATTAGCTTTTCTGAGGAGCTCGTAGTTGTTTTCTCCAGGTCGTAGTTGCAATGTGCTTACTTTTATGGAATTGGCAAGTTAATTGTTTTTTTTTTTTTTTTTTCGGTGCAGATATATGGTCCAATGGTTTGCTCAATAGGAAGTGGTAAGATGGCAGCAATGGCAAGGCTTCAGGGAGCAGGAAGCTTTTCTCATGCTATAACAGGTTTATTAATACATCTTAATAGTGTAATATTTGGAGGCTATATGAGGTGTTTCTAGCTTAAAGACACTTATTCAAAGTTGACTTCCCCTTGCCAGTCTGAGTATCTTTGCTGAAGGAAAGCTGAAATATAGTTGATTCTTGGCATTAGGATTTAGATTTGCAATTCAAACTACAGTGTAAACCAATTTAATTACCAAGAAATGTTTTTCCTTTCTGCATATTTGACTATGCAGTTTTGTGATAGAACATAGTACTGAGCATTGGCATTGAAAATCTGGCCTTGCATTTTGGTTTTATTTGTGCCTGTTTGGCCAGCATTCACCATGCTGCCACAATGACATGTTGAGTACTTGCATCTAGCTGAAAAAATTTTATACATTATAGTGTCATCCAATTTGAGGTTGTAGAGTTGCTTGAGTATGGCTCATGCTTCTGTTGGTAACTACCTTTTTATAGCAACTCTTGCTTTTTGATATCTTTGATCTCTTGGCAGAGGAAGTCAACAGCCAGAAGTTGGCAGCTCAGTCTGTTCATAGACTATTATGTGATGTAGATGAAGCAAATTTGCTTGATGAAGAAGGTAGAATGTTATTGTCATCTAAATTAATAACCATTTCTGAGCTTGTCCATGTTATGCATGCATTTATGATTGTTGCAATCAGTGAAGGCCCTGCTTCACTTGAAAGGTGCATCATTTCCATCTATAGTAAAGTGGTTGGTGGTGGGATTTTGGTGGCATTATCTGTTACTCCTGGTTCCTATATGGTCAGCCTCCAAATAATATGTGTTTGGCAACACTTTGAAAGTATCAGCGTATCAGGTGATACCATGATTTCCAATTTATTTAATTCCAATCCAAAAATAAATTCTTCAAAACATGAGTTTGATGGTTTGGATGTGTCATTATTTTTCTTTTGACGTTTGTATTTGTATTTGTATGTTCTTTTTTTTTTTTTATATTTTCATAGCTTTAAGTGAAAAAACTTAGATGTCTTTTTCTTAGACAAACATTTATGTTAGTTGTTTCACGTGATGGAAAAGTGATAAATATATAGGTTGTTCATTTACAATGCTTAATCACAAGTTTGTTCTCCTGTTGTTGCAGATATGCACGTCTTTGATTGGCAGCCCATGACAGATCCATTGAATTTAGTAAGATTTGGAAGTTTTCCTGATTATCTATAATCTTCTGTAAAGGATTTTTGTGGCTCAAGTTCATGGTTTAAAGATTTTTATGCAATCTTTTAAATCTAGAAATGCCCGAGTATGTTTTGATTCCCCTGTATCACACAGTAAATTTTTCCTGTGGCTGGGTTGGAGTGGTGGGAATTTAAGTTTTCATTAAATCTTAGAAGACAATTTTTTTCTTTGGTTCCCGACTTTTGCTGGCTTAGCTGTCTTAGAATTGCACATGCAATTCATCATGTAGATATGGTTGCAGTATTCTCCCACATGAATCAACATGACCAGAGGTATTGTGCAATTCTCTATGAAAAATAATTCAATTCAAATCGACTCTGGATTGTCGAACTGTGAAACCTTTGGACTGTTACACACATATTTTAAGCATGAATAAGATGCAAAGCTCATTGTGGAAGTGGTTCACAATCTGGATCTCTTAAAAGGGGCACCGTAGGTTGATAAAACAATATTGCTCTCTTTCTCATTGAGAAATATCATGGTAGCATCCTAATTCTTGAATGTTAATCAACCACAAAAAAGAGTCTTGATTTCCTGCTTTTTTTTACTGACTTAAGATTTTATTAATATTTTAGGGTTCAATTTGGATAGCCAGTCACAGCTAGCTCAATTTGAGAAGTTTGGTTTGAGTTGAGTTTCTGTTTTTGTTTGCAAAAGAAGAGGAATTTATTGGTAGATGAGAGAAAATTAATTAACAGGAAGACAAGGCAGCCTCAGTAGAAAGTAAAGAGACTAAAAAGAAGAAACTGAAAAGTGCAGATTCCGCCCATCTCTTTTTATATCAAAAGGAACTTCCTTGAAAGCGCTGACCTTAAGCATCATACACGAGCACCATATTTCTAGAGTATAGAAAACAAGTTCCCTTCGTTTGTTGTTTGGAGCACAGTTTTCTAATTGCAACATAATTAAGCTTTCATTTTTTGTCCTTTTGCTCTTATTACTGAAGAAATTAGTCGCATGTAGAAGACAGGACAAGCTTCTTTCGGCTTCTTTGATGCGTCCCGATTCTTTAATTTCAGCAGATAACCTTGTTGTCCTTTGGCTGCATTGTCCTGTGTTCTTCTGACTCCATTGTGCAAATGTGGATGTCTTTGGAGACATTAGAATAAAGAAGATTCCATCCTGGATAGCGTGATAATTCAGAGACTTTGGGGAGGGGGGGTTGGGGAGTTGTCTGATAGAAGAACAAGATAGCAGGAAGGCTTCTCTAAGAAATTCTTTGCAGGAGATCGTTTCAAAAGGGGAAAATGGATGGAGACAGAGGTCAAAGCTGACTTGTTTGCAAGGCACTGCGGCACAGTGGTAGAAGGGGTTAATCCAATAGATTAGTAATGTGGAAGGCCAAAAATTGTGAGGAATCTGAATATCTTAGCAGAGGAGATTATTTGGTTCTATAGGGAGGAGATGAGCTTTAGAGCTTTTATAGCGGTATAGGGTGTAGTCCCATTAAGAATTCTAGAGTTGACTTGGGGGAAATGAAAACAACAGTGCTTCCTAATGGATAAGGATTAAAGGTAAGGCTTGTAGTCTTGATGGTTCCACCCATGTTGGGATGTAATTAAAGATGATATTTTATTCAATCAATCTTTTGGGAGACTTGATAGCATTTTTTCTTCTTCTTTGTGGCACCATGCTTTGGGAATTTTGAGCATTTCCACGATTGAACACCAGTCTATACATCATTAACATTCTCTTGTCGGTGTTTCTTGAAAGATAATGTCTTGTCGTACTTTCTTATTTTCCAATGAATATTTTAATTGGTTGTCAGAACTGCCAAAGTTTATTCTCTTTGATTTTGTTTAGATATAGTCAGATTTGGAATTGGCTACTAACAATTTCATCTGTTTTAGGATGTTAAACCGTACGGCAGTTGCTAGTTTTTGGTAAATCATGACGAAATTGTCTTTCAATTGTTTGCGTTTGTCTTAGCACCACAACGTGTCCTGCAATAGTTTATATACTGGTGATAACTGGTTTACTACCACTTGGTTCTTCTATCACAACTGATTTAGACAGTGTTTGGTTTGTGGCTGAATCTTGATTTTGGGTTCATTATGGTTGTCAACCTGTTGCCATATAATCCATTAGAGGGGACGCCATTGAGTGGTTTCTTTCGTGTCTAATATCCTTTTTTAAATCCACAAAGTGTCACACCTCAAATGAAGTAGCTTATTCTGCAGTTACTAAGATAAATAGTTGTCGACTGATCTCTCTGTCTTGATTGTCAATCACATATTTTGGCAAAATTACAGTTCCTGACAAATGCTTATTATTCTCTTCTGCCCTTCTGATTTTCCTGTTTCAAATGTGAAGGTTTGCTGCAATGCATGTAAGAAGCCAATTAAGACCAGCCAATATGCGGTTCATGCAGGTACAAAAAGCTTTCTTTGTTTTCAAATGTCTGAGCTACTGTAGTCTGATATTTAGTAGAGGACATTAAATGCACAGAAATATCTTGAGTTCACATTAGAGTGCTCTTTCATAAAAACCAGAACACAAATTGCTGAATGCATGTTACATATGCCCATGATATGATTAAGTGAAACTTCAATAAGGAGGATGAAAGATCTTGCTTCAAGCATTAGTATTAGTTCCACAGTTTGAGTACCTCCTCGCCCCCTTTTGCTCTGCGGGAAGGAAATAAGGCATTGGCATTTATGGTCAAGTTAGCTCTGTAACCAAAGGTTTTATATCTAGAACTATCAAATGTAGTTACTCTCCAAAGCATCTTCAGATTGGCTTTCTTGATGACGAGTGGATTAATAATGCAAAGGGCATTTAGTTGTTCTTGGGGAAAAAAAAAGAATAGATGTTGAGGTACTTTAATAATGGATTTGATTTAAAATAGTTGGCCAATAGTGGGTTTATCTATTGTAGGAGCTTTTTGCTGCTACAGTTTCTTGTCTTCAAACCAATGTTCAATGCAAATCATCCACTTCCACAAAAGGAAAAAAAAATGTAAGAAAGATACAAGTATGACACAGTTGTGGTGCTTTTTTCCCCTTGTGTGTGCATGCATGAGTATGGGAACCTGGCCTATGTAGAGCATAAGATGCAAATTTATGGAATAGTAAATCTTGAAACTGTCATTCATGGTAGTCCTTATGTTTCTCACAGTTTTGTGATACTGTGGTGTCCTTGGCTAGCAGAAACTTCTGGTTTATAGAAAATGGACAAAATTCTGTTGCCGCTTGCATTTCTTATCTTTCATCTCTCGTCCCTAAATACATCCACTGAATGTGCCTGCTGTCATTTACCTCATACTTTACCTAAATTCACAAGTTATGCTGCAGCGTATATTATGGACCCCTTCCTAGGCATCCTGTTTATGCCTTGGAAATCAGTTTTGTCTTGAAAATTTGAAGCTCCAGCCTCTTTTACTTTATTGAATGATAGAACATTCATTGTTTAATTTCTGAGATAGATGGACTTAGTTTTGAGGACCAAGTAGTTTGTTGATGCTTTATTTTTCAGCGTGACATGTTTGTCATCTACCAATTGACTTTGTGTTGCTGGTAAGACTGATGATCATTTTTCTTGTACTTAACCAGAACTTTGTAAGTCATTGAAGTCTACAGAGGAGATTGTTCCGGAGCTTGATGGTGGTGCTGGACACAAGAAGCCTCCAAGGAAGGAGCGAAAAAAATTTACACTTACTCATGCTAGTATCCTTTTTCCATATGATTTCTTTAGCAGATCAAGTGCTGCTGTATGGGTTTTCGGCTCTCTGGCATTTTATTTTCTGCAATATTCTTCTAGATAATATGTACTTATCTCACTGTAGAACAAGCTTTGTTGACTGGGGAGCAGGAAAGACCAGTGTCTATGAATGCGGATGATATTACTGCGTTAGGAGCTCAATCTGATGAGCAAGTTGGAATGACTTCTGCACCCATGAAAGCCAAGGGTAAATATATATATATTATATATATAAATATATATAGTTTTTTCAGTCCTGATTTGATTTCATTCAATGTTATCTTAAAGCTGATTCTATAGTTATATCAATCTTCTGGCAAACAAGAGACGTGCAGAATCCTAGAAGAATATTTCTACCGTGTTATCTGATCTATTTATTCAAATACTTGCCCCATCTTTTCTGGTGTAATTTTGTATGCTTCTGCTTTTACCACTAATGTATTGTGCACCTTGATGATAATGATTAGATCACCACTGGCTTTTGCGATTGTATTCGTTTGATGCATCCATATGTTACCTATGTAGCTCTGGAAAAAGAGTTAAATTGCATTTAGCTATCAATAGTTGGGAAGTTTGATTTTAATCAAGGGATCTGTCATTGTATGCATATAAATGGCATTGTTTCCTTACCATTGTAGCACTTTGTTTCTATTTCATATGGTTTTAGTGTCTGATATCCCTTTTCCTTGTTGAACTCCGCAGTCTTACTCTTTTATCTTTTGTTCCTCTATAAACACTTGGAAAACAGAAAAGAGAGTGGAGATCATGTAACAAAGCTTTCCAGTCTCTTTGTTCATCACAAAATGGAACCCCTTTACTACCCAAATGGATGCGAAGACATCACTTTCTTCCAAATCAATTGAACTCAGAGAATGTTGAAATTCTCGCACTTTATGAAGCAAGATGTAAAAAAGCAGACTGGGAAGCCTTATTGGGTGCCATAAACTGCCAAAAACCATTTGTGTCAATCCTGTTAAGGAGCAATGACCAAGTGATCGCTTAAACCTTTAGTAGAACCTTACTCCCCCTGAATAGATTATGGAAAGAAAAGAAGGTTTTGAAAATAGTGGCTAAGATGCTCAAAAGAAAGATTAGAAGAAAAACCACTTGGATCAAGAAGCTCCCAGCCCCTCTTCTCTGGTGAATTAGGAAGAAAATAAAAAAGAAGGAATCAAGTTGTGGACTTTGATCTATTTGACCCCACAGAAACTTGGAAGTTAAAATATAATATCCCCCTTACAGATTATGTTTGTTCCTCCTAAAACTCATCTAAAGGTCAGTGCTTCCGTTGGACAAGTTCATCGAAGAAGACTTGTAGTTGTCAAGTGATTAATGGATGATGGATTTCTGTGCAAAAACAACTGAAGTAAATTAAGATATGAATTGCCTTTTGCATTCAACTCAAATTGTACAAACTAGAGTTCCTTTGGGAAAAGAAATATTTGAACTTTTCTCCCATGTCATTGAAATTATAACCCATCATTCACCTGCAATACTTAAACAAGTGAATGATATCATATAGACCGAAGGAAATGCTTATAGTCAACCTCAGATTAACGTAATTTTCTAATTTTACATTTTGAATCAACATCTAACTATAGTTTTTATCATTTTCCTCTTAATATTTTGACTGATTCTCCTTTTCTAAGGAAACTCAGATTTTGCAGATGTGGCATTTAAAATGGATAGTTCAGGTGTTAGTCTTGAAAATACAAAATCCTTTGGAAGGCCAATGCCTCCTCCAAGAAAGCGTTCCAAGTCGTAAGTTCTCTTCTCCTAGGAGGCACAATAAGAGCTTCTTATGGTTTTTGTACCCTCACTTCATGGAATTATCTTCTCTTCTGTTCTTTAATCTAATTAAACTCCTGACATATACACTTGTAGGATAGCAGCTGATGTACAAAAATCAGATGACACAGAAACAGCATGTGGTGGAAGCAAACCCACACGAATAAGAAGCAAGAAGGCTAATACCCGTAAGACCAAATTTTAATTTTGAAGTTTTGGTGTTTCCTTGTGAGGTCCTAAGAAGAGTCTCAGTGGATAAGATTTATCTCCAGGAGTGTATATTGCTGCCAAACAGATAAATTTTGCTTCTGGTTAAACACAATATTCTCGTAAAAGTTTCATTGTAGTTTGATTTTGTTTGTTATTCTCTATGTGGGTGCAAATTTTGACTGATATCAGGTGACCTGCCTTCTCTGGCATTCTTATACTTGCATTTCTTATTGATTCCCTATTATAAGACGTGGAGGACATGAAATTGTCTGTCAGATTTTGATATAATTCAGTTTTCAGTTTCATATACGATTTTGTTGCAAGTGTCATATTATAGCCTAATATTTCATATGGCATAAATTAGATTTTTTTGGGGGGTGATTTAATGCTTGTGGTGGTGGTTATTCTTCCTCACTTGTGATTATGATTTTTGTCATAGACATTGTACAATTTGTTATGAACTTCTGGGAGATAGATATGAATTGGTTGGCCAACTGTCATTTCATAGGTGCATTCCTTCTCCAGTAGCAGGAGCTCATACAGCTTGGTTTCTGGATTGCAAGCTTTTTAATGCTTGTCTCCTAATAAATATGGATTGTATTTTTAGGATACATTCATTCACTTGTATCCAAATTGCCGAATAGCATTTTGACACGTAATAGTGATTCCTTTGGTAGATGGCTCAGTATTCTGTTGAAAGCAATGCTGCCTTTAGGTCTTTCTCCGGATAAATTCATCCAATTTGAGCATATTCTGGCTGAGAGTATTCAAGAGATCAGTCTTATGAAACGAAAGGCCCCATGATGATTCCAAAATGTTTGCTGTCGGATTAAAATGCTGTTTAATTCTGTGAGTGCCACAGTAATTTCCTTGTTCGGTGTCAAAGTTTGCATTATTCTGATGTAGCGGTGTTTTGTCCTGTAAGAAAAAGCAAGCTAGTAGTTGTAAAAACTAATCAATTGTTCCCCCTTAAGGGCCAGATCACTTACAATTCTGATCCAATATATAGTAGCATTCTGAGTGATAGAGACACGATTAAAATCTAAGATCCTCCCTCATTGTGGGTTTGCGATTACTTATAACAAGGTCCCAAATGCATGGAATGATATCTGGGGTTAAAAGAGCTTAACAAGTTTGAACTACTTACACCCTTTCTAATGCCATGTCAGAGAACCAATTTCTCCAAAAGCACAAGCTGATAGAGAATGGTCTCATGGAAAAAAAAATCATCATACATTTTTATGCACTAATTAACTGGCAAACCATCTTTTGTTAACTGTTCTTGTTAGTTGCCATTAAGTTGCTTTTTAGCCTTATTCCCCCCCCCCCCAAAAAAAAAGGTTTCACTGAATTGTTTGAGGCAATGACCATGCTGTTACTAAATCAGGGCTTCCGGCTCCCCTTGCAACTAAATTATACTATTCACAAAGAAATCAACGGCTCCGATCAGCATTTAGCCATCTATACTTTGAGGCAGTGCCAAAGGAGCATCAAAATGACTTGGCTAGCTCACAACTTTTCGGACATGAGATTGTGCCTCTGCTTTCAACTCCTAATGAAATCTCTTCAGACCGGATGATTTATCAGCCTGAAATGAAGGTTTGTACTTCCTCTGTTGTGTATAGATGTTGGAATATTATTGTTAAAAGAAAGTATGCTTTATTATATGGCCTCTCTTTGAACATGTCAATGCATGTATAAGTTTGTCCTGTAGAACTGGTTCTTGTAGGGTTTTAGGGTGGAGAAGACATACTGGAATAAGTGAGCTATAAAAAATAGATGGGTTCTCCATGTTTGGAAACTTGATGTGCTTGACTTGTTTGCATGAAGAATCAGGTCATGGCAACTCTAGTGATCATTTCTGTGATGAGTTGAATGCATGTTAATTTTGGCTATATTATTTGGAAATCATTGAATCAAGAAAGCTAGTTCTGTAAATTTTACCATTTTGAGTAAGTTGTTTACTGTTTTTTCTTTTTACTACATGTAGCTTTCTTTAACTCATGAGGAATTGTTTTATTTTTATTGAACTATTATCTAACAGAAATCATTGGAAATCATTGTTTTACTACATATAGCTTCCCTGTGTTGAAAAGTGATTCATTTGAAGCTACTTTTCTCATTGGATGGCAGGGAGAGACGAGTAACTTTACTTGCGGCCAACAACCTGAGCAGATTCTCATTCAAACCTCGGAAGCATGCTTGACTGTGTCTGGAGAATGCCCTACAGTCATGACATTAACAAATCACTCTGTAAATAATGCATTGAAGCTGCAAGTTGCTCCTGCTGGAATGATGAGAAACATGTACCTTCCAAAGCCACATCCTTTCAGTGGCAGTTCAGGTAGTTTATTGTATGATTTGTGCGCCTATAATCAATTTTCTGGTTCCTTGTGTTTCTGAACAGCTGCCATGTCTCATAACTTAGCTAGAGGAGTTGTGCAACTATTACGGATTGCCATGTCATTCACTTTATAATCACTGATTCCTTTCAGTTCTTGCAAAATCATTTGGCAGGTTGTTGACACTTGTGGTGTCAAACTACCTTGCCACCTATAACAGGAGTAGTAATCTTCAGCAGTTTGAAAGCAAGGTAGACTAAGAAAGAAATCTGAGCTACCTTTTGCATTCCTTGCACATTTATGTGTTGATGACTTGGTTTGAAAATTTTTAGTCCATTGCCTTCAGGCAGTCCCTGTTTGTGCATCCTATGGTGCTATTGTCTCAAGGAGTTTGGTTCTTATCTTAGATATTAATCTTTGGCTAGAGATACCGAATTTTTGTTGCATTGACATCGTGATAATAACGTCAATGGTGTAAAGCCTGGCAACAGCAATAACAGCCTTAACTTAGGAGTTTGACATGTTTGATCCTACACTTTAGGGTTTAAATTGATTTTGATCGAAACTCATCCCAAAGCTTTTCGACTTTGAGTCATACTGAAAGAAAGGGTACTTGGAACCTTTTTGATGGATGCTTCGGTCTCTAGCACTGTTTTTATGCTGTTTATTTGGCAACTAGGTTTCCTTATGCTATTGGGCCACATCACTTATAGTTTCAAAGGATGCTGGAACTTTGGAGAAGGTTCTTGCGAACTTTCTTTTGTTAGGTTATTTTCTTAAAACTAGGAACAAGGAAATCTTGTGGTGAATAAGTTTGTGCATGTAAATTGCGGCCTTCAATGCTTGTGTACACACATTTCTTGTTGTTAGTTCATATATATAAGCTTTCTGAGGTTTAAATGAGTTGTTTACAATACATATGTGTCTTGCATGTGTTTTAACTCAATTCTGGGAATTGTTTTGAAATCAGGTTTTGGATTTTGGGTTTGCCATTCTCATTTTTATATGTTGACAGATTTAAAAATATGGCAGTTTTCCTTTTGCTTTTTAGTAACTTTAATTTGGAGTCCTGCAGAATTTTGTTTAACTGGGGAAATTATGTTTTTGGCATTGTCATTTGCTTTGTAGGTAAACCTGGGAGCATTCGGCAACCTAATGGAAGTGTTCCAGTTGTATAGTACAAGCTGTGGTTGGAACTTTTTGGTTCGGAGGGGGACTTTTGCTTCTCCCATTTTTTTTTTTTGTGCGGCAGAATGAGGTTAGAGTTTCATTACAACATTGAAAAGAAGATTAGTCCGAAAGTATTTATATAAAAAAAATTATTTTCATTTTTATTTTTGTAGGTAACCATGAATCTGACTTTGTTACTATATGCTGTATATCAATGAAAATGTAGCTTTGATTGCTTTTCCTTGAAATTTTTTAATACATCGGAAAGGTGAATGCTTATACTTACCAGAAATATTTTTATGAACTACTTATCTTTTGACTGTATTGCTCTTGTTTGCCCCCTAGGTTTCCATTGTCAATTTTTTTTAAAGTATTAGGCTTAAAAGTCCAATTCCATTAATTAGCAAAACAAAGTCCAATTTAAGTTTTAATTTTTAATTGTAATTTGTGAATGTGACAGAGTACTTTGACACTAAGACGGTGTTTGACTATGCTGTAAAAAAAGGGTTTTGTCCCCAAGGATGCAAAATTCTAGTTGGCTAGTATTCTTCTAAAGAAGGAAATGGGATACTCACCTTGACATGGATATCCTTCCAAAATGAAATGTTTAGAGAGAGCTAATATATTTAGAAAACTTGAAGTTAAGAGAGTTTTTGGATACATCTAAAATAGATTAATTCTTTTTGAGAAAAAGAGCTAATATGTTTAGTTTCAGAGATGAAACTTAAATCTTTTTTTTCTTTGTTATTTTTAAAGACATGTTACTCTTGGCCACTAAGGGAATTGGAGGGGAAAAAATGGATTTGAAAGTTTTTCTTTTAGTGAGGAAGGTGAGGGGATTAAAGAGTTTTGAATAACCATTGATCCTTCTTAACTTTTTAAAAACTTGTTTTGGGGTTGTTTTGAGAGAGGAATTTATATTTTATAAAACAAATTAAATATGTTAAATTTATCTTCTCTCCCATTGGTAATTTTTTAACCTCCAAACAAGGGATATCTCCCCCCCCCCCCCCCTCCCTTTTTCCTTTTCTTCCCTTTCATCAGGAGCCTTCTCCTTTCTCTCCCTTTAAAACTCCCAAACATTATGTCAAGAGCTTACACTGATCATAGGTCAAGAGTCTATCTTTAAACTCATGAGGGAGAAGAGTTTATATTCTATAGAAAGTCAAAATATACTAAATTTTTCTTCTCTGCGTGGGATCCTTCATAAGTACTATAGTTTTTTGATAGCGAACATAATACGGTATAGATATGATGACTTGAAATAAAATTCTATGAATTTTACATAAGTTGCACACTTGAAAAACTTGTCTAAACACAAAAAATAATAGGGTTATATATTCATTTCTAGAATTGACTATTATGCGGTGCAGCTAATTATTCTAATGATCTTGCTCATGGTGGGGGTAGAATAGATCCCATTAGTGCCCTCATTCAAGAAGAAAATGATTAGGAATTTCCAGCCAGGTGGGGAATTTGGTTAGATGTCACGTGTGTGATTCTGCTTAAAGTGGAGGGAAATAAAGGTTTGACAGCTAGAGAAATGGACCTCCCATCTCTGTCCTCCAACATCTTTTGATGAGTTGATTTATTGTGTACTGTATTTAGTGTAATCTAGTATACTCTATAATAATGCTACTTTTGATGATTTTCTTAGACATTGTATTCGCATCATTGATGATCTACCATGGAATATGGCAATCAAAGACATGCAGTCAAGCTCGCTCGCTCGCTCGCTCGCTCTCTCTCTCTCTCTCTCTCTCTCTCTCTCTCTCTCTCTCTCTCTCTCTCTCTCTCTCATATTATTCATATGATTTGTATGGAAGAGTCTTAAGAATCTCTGTCCCAGGCTGGAAATGGATGGACAACTAGTTTTTGTGTGAGACATGTATGCTTATCTGTCTGATGTCTCCCATTTTGTGGATCAATTATATGTGCCTGTGGCACTTTGTTGGTGGTATTTGCATGATCAATATGATTTAGCTAGCTATAGTTTTCATGGTCGATTGGTATCTTTGTGTTGCTTTGATTAGGGTTTCTTTGTACTTCAGTAGATTTTTTTTTTTTTTAGGTATCATAGTTAGGCCACCAATCTAGTATTCGGGATTTCGTCCCGACTAATCTGAGTCGATCACTTGCAGGGCCCAATTGAGGAGACAGGTCTACTATCACTGATTTTTTTGTTTCCACGGGGGATCGAACTCACGACCATGATTAAAGGACGTCACTCTCTGAACCAACTGAGCTATCATACGTTGATTACTTCGATAAATTTTTTGTACATGTATTGCATGATTATGTTTGGTTTTGCTTCAATGAATCGAGAATATACTATTATTCTCG
Source organism: Dillenia suffruticosa (assembly GCA_033439265.1). NCBI lineage: Eukaryota > Viridiplantae > Streptophyta > Magnoliopsida > Dilleniales > Dilleniaceae > Dillenia > Dillenia suffruticosa. The sequence continues at coordinate 20,022,343 of JAVTVX010000001.1, forward strand.
TGGGACTTGGTAATTATGGAACCATTAACGATTGAATCATAATCCAACGGTTACTGTTCCTCATAAGATGGGATGCTAGAACAATTTGTAACCGTTTGATATCGGTTTGACACATAAACCAATTATACAGGTATCAATACTTATTGGATGGCATAAAAATCGCATGGGATAAAGGGCGGTTTTTGTAGGGCCTGTCTTCCCCCCCCCCCCCCCCCCATGTCTTTGTCCAAACAATGTGTATATACCACCGATGAATAGTTGGATACGTTAAGTTCCTTAATTAAAATTTGGGTTTAAATAGTAGGAATGAAAATAACTACGTTGGGAGAGTATCAATTCTGAAGGGTCCGATAATAATTTAAATTGGATTAATCAGAATATGATTTAAGATATCAATCCATCAAAGAAAAAAAAAATTGCGTGCATCCAAAAAAAAATTGCGTGCATCCTCAACGACGGATGAATCGGATGTGTGCTAAGTCTAGCCAAGCCCATAATTGAAATGCTGGACATTTGTGGTTGATGGATCCTTCAATCAACCTCTAAAATGACATCTGTGGAAGAACATAGCGACAATTCACATCGGAACTTTTTGCTTTTTTCATATGGTGGAATGGAATATATCGAGAAATTCTAAAATAAATTATTGTAGATATTTTGAATCAACTTATGGAGTACTAATGCAAAAAGCCCACTAGGGAAAAAATCTGATATATCAGTTGATGATGCCGTAGGTGTAGCTGATGGTGCCCCTTCTTGTGATGGAGACATGTCTAGAAGTTGAATACAACAGTCAAGTGACTCGTCCGCCCTTAGTTTTAATGGCACCTTGTGAATAGGGAGCTGGGGTATAGCAGCTTAATTAGGGTTTAACGTTTTAATTGGATCCAATGCTTTGACAATAACAAAGTAATTTCACTTGAATTTCTATCCTTCGGTGTGCTTGTCTAGAATAAAATCAAAAAATTATATTTTAGCAATTATTAAAATGGTATTGAATTTTTATGCTCTAATCTTTACTATTATTAAAAATGAAAAGAAAAATCCCATCTAATTATTAAAAATTTTTATTAACTAACATCCGTTTCAATTATTAATTTCAAATTTATTTGTAAAATTCTGGTCCTCACTGAGTGTCATAGAATCCCAACAATTATATATATGTATGTATGTATGCATGTATGCATGTACGTATGTATATGGGTCTCTATGAGGTTTCATTTCAAAGCATTTCTTGTCATTAGCTCCATCATTTTTATGGACTTGTCTTGGAAAATTGTATGACTTTGTCTTTCTCTTAACCATGGGCTGGTTTGTTTGTCACGATATCTTCTTGTGTGTGCACTTTAGCATCTTTCTAACGTTATCAATTAAAAGACAAATTTGGATTCTTCTTTTGTATATGACCGGCTATGACTAGGTAAACCTCGAGATTTATGACCAGAGGAATCACGAGGTCGATGACTCTGTCCTTACCATTTTTTTTTTGTTTTCATCGACGGTACTTAATTTTATCTGATTAATTTAATTTAAATATTATATGACTCATTTTAAGAATTGATTCTCTCAAATTCTTTTTCGTCATTTTTAAATCTCAAACTTAAAATTTCTAATTAAAAATATAGAGTATTCGATTACTCAATTCAAAAGAATTTGATACGACTCGATTCTTATCAAAACTATGTTCTTAATAAAATATCAATTTAGTTTTAAAAATCATATTTAAGAGGTTTTGGGAGTGGTTGTCTAGTCCAAACCCATATACATGAGCTATTCATACATGGTAAAGTGATTCATGTCGCCGCTGATTATGATAGCATGATTTATAAATTATTATTCATATATAAGATAAATTTAAAAAAATAGTCGGATAAATGAAAATTAATTTCTTACCATGATTCTTATATAAAATGTTGGTTTAATGTTCTGGGGTGATCTTTTTTTCTATTTCTTCCGACAAAGGCAAGTCATCTAATAAGTAAATGTGTTAATTTTTTTAATCAAGTTTCGGATTCAAAAATTGAAAATAAAAAATATTACGTTAAAAGAACTCTCCTCTAAATTAAGTTCAATAAATCGTAACTGAATTAATTAGAATATAACTCTCAATATTAATTACTTATATTAACAAAAAAATTTCAAAATCAATAAATTATAATTCAATTGATATCATACTTTTTTTTTTTTGAAATTATTTTATGTATAGAAAGAATACATATTTAAAGTAGATTTATGTTTGTTTATTTTCATAATTCATTTCTAAAAACTTTCTTAAATTCAAAATTCAGCAATCTTAATGCAGGCACGAAGTTCATGTCTCTCATGGGAAGTGGGCCCCATGAGTGAAGATAAACGTATGTATTTTTTTAATTTTTTAATGATATTTGAATTAATTAATATTTATAATTATTCTGCAGATAAATTAAAAGATCGTGATAATGGGAATGTGGGTCCCACAAACCTAATCTTCAAAATTCCAAGCTGGCAGAGCACCACACTATGGAATTTAATGAGGATTACAATTGACCAGTCCGATGGGGACAGCCATGGAAATTACATAATCTTCACATGTCTTTCCATTGCTTCTTTAGCTCGCCTAGGTTGACCTGTGCATGACGTCATTTCATATGATCCTTTTATTGTATATATATAAATTTAGGGAAAAAAATATTTTTATTTTAATTTCTTTAAATATATCATATATGCCATTTAATGACCCATTTAATTTTTTTTTTATTTTTCCTTTTTTGAAGGGAGGTAAAAAATATATATATAAAATATAACATATAATATCGTAAAATTTTCTATTTTTATATAAAATATTTAATTTAAATCGTAATGATAATTCTAATATAGAAACTTTATCATTTAAAAATCACATCGAGTGAAAATTAGAAATTTTGGGATTAATTAGGGAGGGAAGAAGATTGTTAGTTATTGGGATGACACCAACAATTGATGTTAGTTTCCAATGTGCATTCATAATCAAAGAAAGAAGTCATTTTTCTTTTCTTTTGTTTTTTTTTTTTTGGGGTGAGGGGAGGTTAGGTCGAGAGAAATAAAAACAGATATGAAACGATACGAGAAAATAATATTTTATAAAAATACAAGAAATGAAAAAAGTTGACAAATACTGAAATATAAAAAATATAAGAATTTTTATACAAATATTAATTATTTTATGAAAATAATAGAATAGTCATATTTTATAATAAAAATCTAAAATAATCAAATATATAATTATCAAACAAATAACATAAAAATAAAAATTATAAATAATTAATTAAACATGAAAAAATATATAAATATTAATCAATTTAATATATAAAAATATTTCAAAAACATTTTTAAAACGAAAAACTATTGGCCATTCATCATAATTTGGGAGGAGAGCTAACATTTGAGGTTAGCTCATTGATGCAATGTGGTTGAAAATGAAAGGCAAGCTCCTCCAATGTATCACAGAGTTGAATTTGGAAATATATATTCTCCTTAAAATAAAATCTACAAATTTAGTTTTTAAATATTTTTTCCAATTTTTTTGTTCGCAAAAATATAAAAAAAAAATGCTTAAAAGAGATAATAAAATAGGATTTGGATGTATCTCCATATTCTCTCTTTTAGGGCGAAATTAAAATTTTTTTTTAGGAACAGACTATAAAATTTCGGAGGTAGGGAGCAAAAGGGGTACAACGTTGTAATTTTTAAAAATATATATATATATATATATATTTTAAAGAATTTTAATAATGTTTTTAAAACATATTTTAATATTTTTTGTGACTTTTAACAACATATATAAAACATTATTTTTAAAAAATCACTAAATTTATACCTTTTATTATTTTCTATAAAAACCTTAGGGTCTTCACCGATATTAGGGAGTATTTGGTTAAAATGAATAAAAATTAAGAATCGAATTAAAAGTCATAGATGTATTTGGATTAATGCAATGGGAATAAAAGTTCAAAATAAAACCCCTAAATTACAAGATTTCTAAAACTCATGAAAAGAAATATGAATATCTTAAACTAATTTTCAAAATTTTTTATTTTAAATTTAATTTTGACTCTCGGGCAGGATCACCCTTTTTGGGTTTCTATTGTTAGTATATGAAATTATATTATGATTAATTCGGTTTGAATATTTATGAAACTCTATTTAAAAGATTGTTCTTCTAATGTTATCTTTTTTATTCTTGAGTTTCGAATATGAGACTTAATTAAGAAATATAATACCCTATTTTACTAAATCGATTATTCATTGGTGGATCACCGTCCAAATCAAAGAAGAAAAAAAAGAATTGTGTCGGTACATTAATAACACATGTGTGTAACCTTATGCAATTTAATTATCTTATTAGGTTAAAGCAAATCTTCAAACCCAAAATACTAAAAAAATGAAAAATTAAAATCAGAACATAAAAGGAAGAAAATCCTTGAAAATAAATAAAAACCAAAAAAAAAGGAAGAGTAGAAAATAGAAAGAAGCTAAGCGTGAGCTAGCATCCAACAACAATGATTGCATCCCCGAAAAAGCTGTGGGGCTCGATCTCTCTCTCTCCCTCCCTGTGTCCCTCTCTCGCTACACACTCTATTTCTTTTCGGTTTCTCTCTCTCACATCCTAATCTCTTCAATTCCATCTTCTCCTCTCTCCGTTCTCTCTGTCTCTCTCTCTCTCTCTCTTCCTCCGATTCCTCATAATTCCAACCTAGGACCGCTTTCTGTCTCTCTCTGATCATGTAAATTACCAACTGAAATGAGGGTTTTTTCTATGTTGCTCTCAGATCATGTAAACAAGCACTAACCATTAGCCAACAGACTTCAGCAAATTAGGGTCTCAAAACTAGTAATTTTAATTTTTTCGAAGGTGATGAAGGGCGGGGAAGTGGGGGCGATGTCGAGAAGAGGGTTAGGGGTAGGTTTAGAAGTGAAGGTTGGTTGTGGGCTGAGAACTAGGTCAAGACGAGTGGTTCAAGATGGTTCTATGACGCCTATTGTGCCTGAGACGATCGATGGATTGAAGCAGAGCAGTTGGGCAAATATGCCATTGGAGTTGTTGAGAGAAGTGCTCGTGAAGATCGAAGAATCGGAGAGCACTTGGCCTTTGCGCAAGAATGTCGTTGCTTGTGCTGGGGTTTGCAGGAGTTGGAGACAGATTATGAAGGAGATTGTTAGGGTTCCTGAGGTTTCTGCCAAATTGACTTTTCCCATTTCTATAAAACAGGTACTTCTTTTTATGAAGTTTGCTTTATTTGGCATCTGATGTGTTGGTTTTGATTGGTGCTACTTAGTTTGATAGCTTAGCAATCATTGAGGTATTTACCTCATCTCCAATTTAATACAAAAGAGGAGGCAGTGCCGGTTGTTTTGAACGTCTCTTGTGAAACCGTCCCCACTTTTATTTTGTGAATAGTTTGGTATAGAAAGCTCAAAATGCTGAGTTGATTTTCGCAAGTTGAGATCTTAGTTTTCTGGAACCTATCTTCCAAAGTTCAAATTTGAAAGTATCTAGATTGCTTATGTGTGCTGGTTGGATGTCTTACTGAAGGAACTTAAACGCAAAAGAATAACTTAAAATAAGAAGAAATTTAACATCTCCTATTGCTCTTTGTCGAGAGGGTGGAATATTTTCCATAATGTTAAGCTAATTGCCTGAAGCACTCAGCTAGGCCCATCTCTTAAAACTGTATTAAAAACTAGTTGTATGAAATGCAGTTGACTATCTGTCTACAATGTTTAGACTTGTCTTCTTTAATAATCAAATGATCCAAGCAATTGAAGTATCTAATTGCAGCAATGGACATTGAATTCTGAAAGTAATCTGGAAGGAATGCAATTTCATGATCCCATTCTGATGTTGCGGTGCTCTAAAAATGATTATAGATGGCTTTCCTCTCATGTGGATGCCCTCCATTCACATTACTAGTTCATTGCATTTGACATGTTCCTGGAGAAATATTTGTTTATCTTTAACTTGACCTAACTGGAGCTATGTTTTTCAAGTTCATCCAAAATTGTTAGTATTTTAAAACTTTATTTACTTGCTTTTTACTTTTCCTTGCAGCCTGGACCCAGGGATTCTCTTCTCCAGTGTTTTATAAAGCGGAATCAATCTACACAAACATACCTTCTTTACCTTGGATTAACCAATGGTGAGCTTTTTCTCTTGAGATCATAAGCCACCAAAATTTCTTGTATATTTCTTCTCCTGTGTTAAGAGTAGTCTTGGAAATTAGCTAATCCAGCTAGTTGAACATTGTTGTTCTTCCGTGATTGTTGGGGAGAATTGTCCATTTAATTCCTGTTGCAGATTGAGCTTTAGCCGTTCTACTTATTGCTTTTTGCTTGGTCTTATGGCAGCACTAACAGATGATGGAAAGTTTCTTCTTGCTGCCCGCAAGTGTAGACGCCCCACCTGTACTGATTACATTATTTCTCTGCACGCTGATGATGTGTCGAAGGGAAGCAACACCTATATTGGAAAATTGAGGTTTGTGTTAATCAGCAATATAAAATGGTGGTTCTGTGCTTGCATATGCATAGTCTGAAATCTCACCTGATGAATTTCTTTTGTAAAGGTCAAACTTTCTAGGAACCAAGTTTACAGTGTTTGATGGACAGCCACCTCATGCTGGAGCAAAGGTTACAAAGAGCCGCTCTAGTACGATGGTGGGTGTGAAACAAGTATCACCAAGAGTCCCAGCTGGCAACTTTCCTGTAGCTCACATCTCCTATGAATTGAATGTGTTGGGTTCAAGGTTAGAAATTGGTTTTTGCTATTTTTTCGGTTTTCCTGTTCTAGCAACTTGGCTGGAGGTCTATGTTGCAAAGCTAAATCTATAAGTAGCTGATAATATTTTCTATGTGATGGGGAATTCATGTTGAGTTTATGAAGTATGCACCAGAAATAAACTAACTTTTGGATGTTTATATAGCAGGGGCCCAAGAAGAATGCATTGTGTTATGGATGCCATTCCTGCATCTGCTATTGAAGCTGGAGGGGTGGCCCCAACACAGACTGAATTCCCTCTTAGCAGCTTAGAATCCTTTCCTTCGCTGCCATTTTTCAGATCAAAGTCTAATAACATGGATAATTTCATGTCACGGACCTTGTCTTCTCAAAAGGATGGAGTGTTATTTTTGAAAAACAAGGCGCCGAGGTGGCATGAGCAGCTTCAGTGCTGGTGTTTGAATTTCCATGGTCGGGTAACAGTTGCGTCAGTGAAGAATTTTCAGCTGGTGGCTTCTCTGGAGACTGGACCAGCTGGACCGGAGCATGAAAAGGTCATTCTCCAATTTGGAAAAGTGGGGAAGGATTTGTTCACCATGGATTATAGGTATCCAGTCTCAGCATTCCAGGCATTTGCAATATGCCTTAGCAGCTTTGACACCAAGATTGCTTGTGAATGATTTGAATTAACAGGTTTGATTCTGCCTCAATTGCTGTTACAAAGTGCTGAATGTGTTACAATTTAAACCAAGCCAGCAGTACAAATACTTTATATATATATATATATGTATGGGATAGGTAAATAAGAATTTATAAATCAAACATATTAAACACAATGCAAGTATATATTCCCTTGAGACACAAAATCCATGTCTCTAGAAAGAACAAGGAATGACCTAGTGATCTTCCCCCCCTCAATTTTCCATTTATTCCTCTTTTAAAGGGGGTTATTGTCATTGTTGTGTACCGAACTGAATTATTTCTTCTAGTAAGCTGTTTCGATGACCGTCCTAATTAGTTTTGTCATGTCTTTCCTTCTTGTTTTGACCATCATGCCCTTTTCCTCATTTGTTATTGTAACCTTTGTCTTTGTTTGCACCGTGACATGTATGTATCAATTAACTAAAGATGGCCTAATCATCTGGACCTATAATCTAGCAGTATTTGGCTAGAAATCACCTCCACTATTCCTCAAGTTGGTCCTCTTTTGTGTCTGTATGTGTTTGTATCCTGTGCACCAGTCCTAGGAAAGACCTTATGCCTGTTTGGTCTCCGGTAGATTACATGGACTGATCAAGCTAATGGTAGCTGATTTTCTGAAAGTAGAGGTTTGAAATTGTGGACGACTGAGTCCCTATGGTTCCTTTGTTGTGACTTTGAACTCTTTTGGAGTGTATTCATTAAGAAAAATGATATGGGGCTTATGATGTTATCCATGTAGATATGTTCTTGTGTTTTATCATAACGTAAATTTTTGCGCAATGGATGTCATGCACTTAATGGAGATGTTAGCCAAATCAATTTATGTTGCTCTATTCTCCCATCTTTTTATAATAATATGGTACAAAGTTTAAGACTTATCTTCTTTTACTGGATAAAGGCTTTAACAATAAAAGGGAAGCCAAGGTTTTGTCTAATTGTATTGTGGTTTCAAATTATATTCTGTATTTGGTTGAATTTGAAACAATGGAATTTTTAGAATTGGGGTATTCAATTCTCTCTTCTTGCCGTTCAGTTTATGTTTTTTGGCAGGGGCTATTGAAAGGCTATGAGTAGATATCAAGAGGGATGCGAAAACCTTTTTGTATATTCTCTCCCTGTTCTTGTTCTTTCTTCCTTATAAAATTCTGCTATTTTTTTCCCTTCTAGGTTATTTTTCAGACCCCGTTTGCTTGTTATGGTGGCATGCAAGCGTTGACCTCTCTATTCCATGCCCACCTCACCTATGTCATGATCTCATCTGTAGACTTCTGCTTGTGTGAAATATGACTAAATTATTCAAGTTACTGGCAACCAGCTTTTTGGACTAGTCATGTGTACCCCATATGATTTCATCAAATGTGACCCTTACAGCCCCCCCCCCCCCCCCTTCTATTTGTATCTGAAGGTGGTGTGACAAACTAATTGCAAATAAATTTTTGTTTCCCCTTCTGGATCTCACGAAATCCTGAGGAAATTTCATAAATTAAATTCTGGTTTTCCTTTGCACCGTTTACTTTCCTATTGTTCTCCATCTTCATGATTCTCATAAATTATTGTTGTCGGTTATGGGGAAGAGAATTGTCACATTTGTAGTTAGCTAACGAAAACTTCAACCCCCTCATTCTATAGCTTTTTTGAGTAAAAGTTGAAAGTTGAAAACTAGGACGTCATTTCGTTCTGAGGCTACATACTATTCTGCACTGCATCTTTTGCTAGTCACATACATTATTTTTTGTTTTTTCATGTTATATCTAGAGCTTTGATTACTAAATTTTTCATCCTCTATTTTAGGAACATAGGAGCCTCTAGAAGGCTGCATAATGTGGTTGAGGGTGCAATAAAGTTAATTGGGACTCGGGGAGGCAGTAAGGGTGCATGAATTCCCTCATGGAAAACAATACAAGCAGCATTTACCTCATCATCCTTTTTAAGACTCGAGATGCTGGAAACCTACAGGAACTTGGAAAGGAACTGGGGAGTCATTCCCTCATTTGTGTTTTGTACATCATTCCATATTTTGTGTATATAACAACTGAACTGGCTTGTATCTGTCTTATTGGATTGCGCCGAGTCCCCCTCGATTAACCCGTAGACCATAGCAGAGGCTTTGTTTCTTGTATGTTGTTCTTTAGTACATTTGAGTTGTATTTCTTGTTTCAATCAAGATAATCCCCGTTTTGTAGTTAACCGATGGCATGTAGGTCTAATAGCAACAACCTGTGAGTCTAGTGGTATGGTATTAGATTTTTTTAATTAAAATCTCAAATTCGAGTGTTAATAGAAAAACATGCATCGGAGAGTCGGTCCTTAAATTAGGTTCTATAGTTGGTTAAATCGAAATTAGGTTCTATAGTTGGTTAAATCGGATCAGTCGGATTAGGTTCTATAGTTGGTTAAATCGGATCAGTCGGATTTTTAAATATTGGTGGTCAAAATCAAGAAAACTTTTTGAAACGGGCATTTGATCTCAGTTTCATATCCTCTCTTTGTTGTTCCAACGGTAGAATGATGTGTACTGGCGTCTGGTTTCATTTTCATGGGTTCCGGCTTGTGCATTCCACAGGCTGCCTAATTTCTCTTAGAAAACGATTGTCCCATATTCCTTCCCAAAAAATTATACCTCCTTTCTTTTTTCCTTTTAGTGGACCATTGGCTCTACGTACAGGGAAGGAAAATATGATATTTTGAATGCTGAGTTGGTGACGGGAAACGACCCTGATACCACTTGGCCATGGCCGGTGGTATTATGTCCCATCTTTGCAAAATGCTGCGATCGAATCTTTTTCTCAGAATGTAAAACAATGCGAGTAATGCTCTTAATATTTTATGGGTATTTTCTTTTTATCTCAAAATTGCAATAATCACGATTCTGGAGTTTCCTTCAATTATTAGGTTATTAATTCTGAATGTCTAGGCATTAAGCAACCCATTGCTTGAAAACTCTTGCTAGATTTATGGAGTAGTTTCTCCAAGTCAATAGCTACCGTAAGATTTCCTTGATCATTTCTTAATCAATATTTCTTGCAGCACACTCGTGAGTTTAACGCCATCAAAGTTCTGCAACCAAAAAAAAAAATGCCATCAAAGTTCAATTTGCAATATAAGCTATAATCCCCCGTTGGGAGACCCGTCCTCTAAAAAAGAGCCATTGTAACTGTCGGTCTGGATTAATCGAGACAAAATCCCAAATATCGGACGGTTTTCAAGACATGATACCAAAAAAAATAGATGGGAATGGAAAAACAAGGCGGTGGCAGGGTCATCCCCCTATAGGTTTCACGGTACTCAGATCAGATTTAATTCGATTAAAATTGGATACTGGTTGGTTGGTAATAGATACACTTAAAAAAAATTGAATTAATATATCATGGCCCAGGAGAGTTACGTGGCCCAATAAGCTCAGACGCCATTTAAAAAGGCTTCGGAACTTGGTGGGCTTGGTGCTAGAATCATGGTCTTATTCAGAAGGCCCAAGTAGGCCCACAACTTTATACAAGCCTCTGTTAAACCTATGCCATTACAGATTGGGCCTGGCCCTAATATGATGCAGGCCATTCTTTTGGTCTGTAAATTCTTTTGGCCACCGTGACATGTCCCATCCAAAAATAATAATAATAATAAATAAATAACTCCAAATCCGAACCGATCCAAAGAAGAATACCCCTCATAGAGAGAGGCAATTTACAATCCTTTACTGCTGCATAACATAGCACTAGAGAGCAGAGACTAGGGCTACATAATAACCATAGTGTACAGGCCGTAGCTTTGTTCTCTTGTACAACCTAACCATATAATCTCTATAATTATCATATTTACATGGTCCTTGCTGAACCAAACTAAGATTTCTGCAATCCAAAGTTGAGGCGTCGCATTGATCTGAAAGACTCTGCACCCTTGAGATCATCCGAACCCAGTTCTGGTTGATCAAGACTTGTAACCAACTTGGTAAATGAAGGAAAGTACTGCGAGGAGAAAAATTCAGCACCCATTCTCTGGAAAGTGAATGAATTCAACCCTTCATTATCATTGACCAGGTTCTTCTTGATCTGTTCGAGACCACTAGGATCTCCAGAAACCAATGTGTTCTGACCACAAACCTCTACACCATGCTTCCTGCAAGCTTGCTTGATTTCTGCAAGCAACAATTCAGGGCTGGAGAGAGACTCCTGAGGCTGAGATTCATCAGAGAGGTCCAGGCCAGGCACAATCATTTTGCAGGAGTTCCTTGCAAACATCTCTGCAATGGCTTCATAACCATTGTGGTTGATTGTGTTGTAGATGCCAGCCGTTAACTCAGAAGGATGGGATCGGGTCTTATACCAGGAGTGCAAGAGAGGGATTTTTCCGGACAATGTGACAGAGGTGTCACTGAAAACAGAAGAGGCAAGTGAAAGGATGCGATCTCCATGTGATATGAGCTGGCTCGAGTACCAGCTAAGGAAGAAGTTGCCATATGGAGTTTCCCATGATCCTCCATGCTCCCTGAAGAAGTTGCTGGCCATCGGAGATTGATCATATTTGGGGGTATCATGAGGCCCGGATAGTCCCCAATAAGGATTTCCCCTTGCTTCAGCATATTGCTTGAGAATAGCCAACATATTCCCATCATAGCACTGGAACTCGCCAACACTGAAACTTTGGCTACTTTTGGCAGGATAAGATGGGTAACGAAGCTCGCCATTTGGTCCTAGACTCATTGAAACATCCTGTATTACAATAAAATTAAATAAGTGACAGTTCAATCATAAGTCTCAAGGACCAAAAATGTAATTCAAAATCAGAACCTCTTACCATTATTGTGGAGCCCATGAAGTCTGAGAATGCACTATTGAAGCTCTCACAAAATTGTTGGTAAACTTGGATGGGGCTTTTCCCATTAAGAACGGGAAGATCATCAACTGCTAGGGATATGCAATCCTTGTACTGCTGGCCAGACCTGTCTTTGAAGAATGTGGCAGGTTGGGTTTCTCCGATCTGCATTACCCATTCAGGGAGAGGAATTTGTGGTTGTCTGGATGCATGAAAACAAAGTGAAACTTGGAGCTTCAAACCCACTTTTGCGACCATCTCAACAAGAGCGCGATAGCCAGACCATTCATAACTCCCCATGGCTTCTTTCTCTACTACTCCCCACCAGATAGGAAGCTCTACACCTTCCAAACCCAACATCTTGAGAGCCTTTATTCCTGCTGCTATTGCTCTAGAATTGTTTATAGTTTTGCCATCAGAAACAGCATCCAAGGGAAAACCAACAAATAGTTTTACACCATTAGCCTGCTGCAAGAAAACGACTGCAAATAAGAATTGCAATTCAATAACCTCCTATAAGTTTGATCACACCATGGCTGAAAAATTAAGAAACATAAGACCCATGCAAAAAGAATGCTCATAAACATACTGTCCATTGAAAACAGAAAGTAGACAAATAAAGCTCATGTCTCTCACTTAAATGGTGGGCCAAAACTACAGTATTGCATATACAAAGGCATGATGCAGCAAGACCAAGAAGCTCAATTATCTCCTTAGTTATTCACACCAAGGACAAGGTTAGACATGAAACATGCACACACAAACCTCACGTGGGTGTATCACTTGCTAGGACAAGGTCAAAAGTGCAACAAGAATGGCTTTATGCATAGATAGATGAACAAAGTATCATGTATGTCTAATTATTCCGTTGACTTACAACATTTGCACTATGACATTTGCATTCCGGGTCATGCCCAATTAAGCAAAATAACTACACCTTATATCCTTCTCAATCCACGCATGTAGCCACTTGGTACAACATTTTTCTTTTTCCCAATGACAACAAAATTCTTAGGAATGGAGTCTCATTGTAGTACTGCCCATCCACCCATGATATGAGCCACCAACATTGCCAAAAGCAGTTCCGTCTGGAGTTCTTTTATATTCCATTCCATGAAAGGTACTCGTCCCTCTCTATTTATTATCAAGATCGATGGTATGGTGCTATATAACACAAGTGAAATTTCATGAAATTCCGGTGACAACTAGCGGTTTCCTTCTGATGATTAGTAATGTTTTCAATAATATATGAAGTTACCCAAAAAATTTCACTATTTTGTCTCAGTTACCTTACAAAGAAACGAGATTCTATGATGCCTAAACCTATTTTAATCCAATTTCAATTTCCAAAATGACAAAAGAAGATTTAAAATCAGAATGACAACCCAAAGAGCAACAAGTCCCATTCTCCACAAAGTTTTGATTCTTGTCAGGACAATACAATTATGTAATTCACAGGTGAAAACAGGGCCGAAGGGAAGGGTGCGCAGGGGGTGCAGGCCCCCCCCCCCCGGGGGGAAATTTTCAGACAAAATATCTAATGTTTAATTTCTAAAATTATAATCCAAAATGATGTTTCCTCCGCTAAAAATTATTAACACTTGTCCACTAAAATCATGTCCCAAATGGTCATTGCATTTCATCCCTACATAAATTTCTGGAATTCAACAATTCAAAACAATGCTTGTAAAATAAATTTCTATAAATAGAGAAAAATGCAAAAAATTTGATGAAAACTAGCATTATCCTAAACCTAATTCATGTCGTTGTCGTTTTTCTTTTCTTTTGTTTTCCTTTTATTTTATTTTTTACGGTAATTTGACCCTTCAATACCTAGCAACCACCAATCACGTATAAATACAGATAATACTCCACCAGCCAATATTTAAAAAACCTGAGAAGATTAAAAAAAGAAACATAGAAAGAAAACAAAGTAGCATCAAATGAAACACAAATTAGAACATGTCAAGAATCAAGAAACATAAAACATATGAAAACGTAGAAAATAGTGTACAAGAAAAAAAAAATCACTAACCGATCTAGATCCTGCGCAACAAGGCCTAGCTGTGTCTGAATCGACAGCTTTGGACCGAATCGAAGTCTTCGACACTAACCTAATTCCAGCCTTTGAACATCTCTGTCTCTTCCAACCAAAGAACAGTCTGTTCTTGGTGGGAAGGATCCTACGCTTAAGATCACAAAACCCTAATTCGGACCTCACAATCTTGTTCGCCGAGGAAGAGGAACAAGAAGTAGAACGTCCAATCACTGACACCGCCATTTCTAGAAAATCAAAACACCTTAATATTCGCTCAGATCTGAATAGGAATAGATCTAAAATCCAAATCCGAGAGACAAGAATTGAAAATAAACGGAGAAATGAAGACGGAGAAGAAGGGAATGCGTTTGCACCGAATTTATAGAGAGAGGAGAGAGAAAGAGGATGGAGAGAGGTGAAGGAGGATCGTGTAAGTCTTCGTTTCTCTCATCTATTGGAGTAGAGAAGGGAAAAAGTGTTTTTGAAACCGTTTGCCACGTGTTACCAAACTTTCATGTTTCGATGGTGCGCTGTGCTCCTTATCTTCTGTGAATAGGAAAATAAGATTAATCACATAAAATTTAAATATCAATTAATGTTAAGAGAAATCTACTTAAAAAAAAGAGTTTATCATGTGTTTCTCTCTGAGACCAACTTCATGTTGAAAAAAAAAATTGTTATGAAATATTCTATTAGAAAGGAATTCCTTATTGTTTTTGAACAAAAAGACTTTTTTCTCTCTTATGTTTCTTGGATGCTGGTAATATGTTACGAAATATTTTAAGAAAAAATAATGTAAAAAAATCTAAATTACTGAAAAATTTTGAATATTATAAAGAAATTAAGATAATAAGATTTCATTTCATTTATAAAAAAATGATGTACAAATGAGTTTTAAAGGGTATTATTTATAGATGTTGAAAAAGGTAATGAGTCAATATCCAAAACTATGATATACTAACACGTGGTATGAGCTTTGGATAAGTCAGCATCGAGGATCATGATGTGTTGACACATGACAGAAGTCTCGAGAGAGTCAACACTTAAAATTAGGATGTTGACGTACCGACACATGACATGAGTTTTGGATAAGTCAGCACCTAGGGTCGTGATGTGTTGACACGTGACAGGAGTCTTAAGAGAGTCAACACTTAAAATTAAGATGTGTTGACTTGTGATAGGAGTTTTGAGCGAGTTAATAATAGAGTGAATTGAATGATGATATGTGTCTTATAAGTTATCACATATGATAGAGTGAAAACACGTATACAAACACACAAACACGTGTTAATATATGACAACACGTGTTTTGAAAATATGTCCAATAATGGATATCCACGACCCTTCGAGATCCATGACAAAAATGTTTTTTAATGTCTTCTTTTTCAAAATGGATTGACAGCCACGTGTCAATCATCTACTCCCTGTGCTTTCTGTCTAAGGAAATTTCAGCGGAGAGGATTTGGATTTGGAATTCGGTGTCCTTGCTCCGATATGGAATGATTGTCCTACGTTATGTCATTATTAAAATGTGAATTAAATAGCATGAAATGAGTTAAAAAGGAAAATTTTAAATAGTTGCGTGAACCAATAAAAAGTTAAAACATTTTAATTTTGAATAATTTTAAAATTAAAGAAAATAAATATATTGAAATAAACTCATTTGATTTCTGGGTATTGTTCTAAATTTTTTGGCTCAGCTAATAATAATAATAATAATGTGTAGTAAAACTATTTTTAAGATAAATTTAATAAATTATTTATTTTTATTATATTATAATAATAAAAATAAAAACAATAACAATTAAACTTTTATCTCATGAGATCGACTATATAAATTCTTTTATATCATTGTATTTATTTTATATTGTATATTTACATATATAATTATTTTTTTATACGATAACAATAATTATACTTTTATTTTATTAAATGGAATTAACAATATGGATATTTCAATTCTATTATATTATATTTTGTATAATATTTTTATCTATATTTAAATAATTAATATTATTTTTTATCATCGTCATTCAAGTTTTCATAGATTTTTCTATTTCTTGATTAATATGAGTATTTGTTATAGGATCGAACCACCTAACTAGAGTCTGTATGGGTCAATAAAATACAAGGAAACAATAATTTTATCTTAATTCAATTTTATAAGTGTCAATATCGAACAGTGACACAATGAAAGATGAGCTTTTTTCTTTGAGGGGAAACAATAAAACACACGAGTAATAAACGCTAGGAAGATTTGTTTAGTTTATAGGAAGAGATAGCACTCCCTAATGTAGCTTATAAGAGATTTATGATGTCTTAGTTTACCATACAATGGGAATAGTGTCTCTGTAGGGACGCCCGATAAAAAATTATTATCCAAATATTTTTTTTGAAATACTATAGTTAGACTTTTGAAAGACTCCTGAGTATGGTAAATAATTCATGTTCGAATGTCTTTTCTGAAATCTCATATTCGAACTTTCATAAATGTATATATTTTGATAATTTTTAAGATCCGTATTACTTGGAAAAAAAAAATTAATGGGAATGATGCTTGCTTATTTCAATTTTCTTCTCTTGATTTTCGTAATTAGAAATTTTCTATGAAGACCATGTGGCTTGCATGAATGAGAACCCTTGTGCGAAAGAGAGTCCGTGAAACACCGAGCAATGCTAATAGCCGTTAGTGGCCCGTTCCTCTGGCGTCAATTTAGTAGGGTTCGCACGATGGTCCTCGTCGATCTTTGCGAAGATCCAAATAGCTTTAGGGGTTATCGACTAATAATTATGGTAGAAATAATGATGCCAAAATAGTATTATTTCTATAAACAAAGATCCACGAATACCATCAAGCAAGCTATTTCAATTGTCCAATTTAATCATGAGCAAAGGACAAAAGACACATAAGACCTCAAGTGTTACAAGAAGATCAAGATACCCGTACCATCATCCATGGCAACTAGCACGAATCCATATCCAAAGTCATGGGATAGAGATTACCCAAAATGGCAAAAAGTAATCCAAAAAAAAAAAAAAAAGGAGAAAAGGATAGGAGTTGTTCTCAAGTTATTTTGGTTACCAAGAAAGTGTTATACACTCAGTAATGCCATCCCTTAGCTATAAAAAGAGGGGAACCTGAAGAAGACAAGAAGTAATTTTGGGATCCCTACGGAGGGCCCGGCGGGCCGCCTGGAGGTCCTCCTGGTCCTAGTGGGCCGCCAGGTGGCCCAAAAGGACCTCCTGGAGGGCCAAGTGGACCTGGTGGTCCAAGTGGACCTGGTGGTCCAAGTGGCCCACCTGGAGGCCCAAGTGGCCCTGGAGGACCACCAAAGCAATCTTGCAGCAACCAGCAGCAGCACAAGAAGTGGAAGCTGCAGTGCAGAGGACAAAAAATAAAACTATGGTTAGTCTTATGTGAAAATACACTTGCTCCATTACAAGTAAAATAGTTTAAAAAAAACTTTTTGCATGTGACTCCAGTCAATATAAAATCAAAGCAATTTTCAGAAAATGGCTTTTGAATCTTTTTTTCAGAAAACTCATAATGAAATTAAAGGAAGTTCTCACCAAGATGATATGCCAGTGCACAAGCCATTAAAGAAATTGCCAATAGGCCCGGGCCAAGGAGCCGGCCCAGGCCCAGGAGGACCCCAACCAGGTCCAGGTCCAGGCCCAGGAACCCCAGGTCCTCCCCACGCAGGTCCGGGTCCTCCAGGTCCAGGCCCCCCGGGTCCTCCCCAGCCAGGCCCCGGTCCTCCAGGTCCAGGCCCTCCGGGTCCTCCCCAGCCAGGTCCAGGTCCTCCAGGACCACCAGTTCCCCCAGGTCCACCAGGTGGTCTCATATTTTAGCCGCTACACAAACTCCACAGCCACCAGAGAAATGACGAGCTAGAGCACTTCCAAAGCAATATAGAGCAATATAAACCAAATTTCTGTTTTAACCAAGGTCTCGATAGAAAAACAGAGAATTTACCTTAAATTGAATCACATAATAGTTGAATCAAATTAATCGGTTAAACCCGAATGACAGTGTTCAAGTTAAAAGAAAAAAGAATAAAGCAATGAGCAGCGAAGGTCTAGAGAGAGTGAGAGAGAGAGAATGGAGGAACTAGTTGTAGATGAGGGTGGGTCGGTTGCTTATATAGTGTTTTGGTGGGTGGGTTTATGGGGTTTGTCACACCTGGAAGTTCTTAGAATGTAAACTTAAAAAATGTACACGTCAAAGCTTTTCTACAATGTTCTATGCTTACAACAGGATAGAAGGCAAGGCGGTGTCGGTATCATCATCTTAGTAGCTAAATCGGCCTTTCAAACCCTTCTGCAAGTTTCAACCATTCAACCTACCCTTCTTGTGTTTTGACTCCCTTGGTCTATGCGCCTGCCTTTCTTTTCCAACCTTTCATCACCAACCCCAAAAGGCACGTCTCTCTCTCTCTCTCTCTCTCTCTCTCTCTCTCTCTCTCATGCTTTAGAGGTTAAGAATATTGTAATCCTGCTTTAGATTAATTAAACCAATTATTGCTCTGGCCATGTCAACTGCTGAGAAAGATTGTCATTGAAAGCAATTTTTTTTTTCCTTTTAAAAGGTTATTACTATCAACTCACGATTAGGCAGACAAAACTTCCCATTGAGGTGTTCAATGATTTTCATGATTAACAAGATTTAAGAGATGCAACCCTTCAAGGGAAGAACTCTCGATTAGGCTTTGCTCTTTCGGTTTTTAGGTTATCCCCCCTTTCCAAACCAAAGAAAAAGGGAAAAAAAAAAAAACAAAAGAAAAAGAAAAGATCCTTATGATTACATAGCTTTGCAATTTGGAAAAGCATTCCTTTACCATTCAACTACTTACGCTTGAAATTACCAAAGCACTACGAGTTTGAATGGTAGCCTATCATTCAAATGGCAAGCCTCTGCTACTCTCTGCATGAGAGAGAGAGAGAGAGAGCGCATCAACAAGGACACCTCACTAGAACAAAGATAGCCAAATAATTGCAACTGATTTGACAACAAGAATAAATACAAACAGGGAGAAGCAAAAATGATCACTCATTCAAGTTTGTAAGACAAATAGCTGGATCAAAAAATAAAACATCAAAACTAAGTGAACACAAGATCAGGTTCTGTAATGTTTATTAGAGCTCAGCTTAACCTAAAACAGAGTTTTCCAACACCAAAAGATAAAGGAAAGAAAAGAACAATATACAATACTACATAGATAAAAGAAAAGCATCTTTCCATCCCCAAAAAATGATAAAAATTTTGACAAATAATTATGAGATATTTTACCTCTCCATGTAATTTGACAAGGCTTTTCCCGGCTCAAATTCGAGAGATTCTGGTCCTGCAGCATCTGCAGCCCACGAATCAAGTCTCACATTAAGGTGAGGTCCTATATTACAGGCTTTCCTACTCTTTACTCCGAGAAGAACCCTTTTCCTTCTTTGGTGGCTTTGATGTGGAATGACCATCTCCTGTGGTATGTTTCTTTCTCCTATGGGCTCCGACAGCAGCAGGATCCACCAATGGCCCTGACCAAGTCTGGATTGGTGCTTTTGCATATCCGAAGTTCGTGG
The DNA here is from genome assembly GCA_033439265.1 of Dillenia suffruticosa. Taxonomy (NCBI): domain Eukaryota; kingdom Viridiplantae; phylum Streptophyta; class Magnoliopsida; order Dilleniales; family Dilleniaceae; genus Dillenia; species Dillenia suffruticosa. The sequence continues at coordinate 20,042,202 of JAVTVX010000001.1, forward strand.
AACTAAATGGAACATCAGGGGGATCATAGGAAGGATCAATGTGGTGTGAAGAACCCAAAGGGTAGCCGAGGGTTCCATCCTGGTGTGGTGGAGGGAACTTCTCACTTTTACTCTTGGCATTTGCATGTGAAATTAGGCGTCGCCTCTGCAACGAAATGACATTTGATGAAAATTAGGCCAATTAAGAATAAGCAGCATAGTGGACGGTCCAAACTTTTCACTCTGATTCAGAGTTCGAACAACCAAAAAGAAAAGGCATTTCCAATTATTCTCTTCTAATAGAAAGAGACTGCAGAGTCTGGCTGAATCATCATATTTCCTGATCAATAAATAGATGCCAACAAGTGACATGAGAAACAACTTCCCATCCACTATAATCTTTCTACCATTCGCTTACTTCCACTGCCAACATACTAGTTTTTTACCATCACACCATTGACATAGCAGAAAGCCCACTTCTGATTAATCTCAATTAACATAAACAGTATATGCATCAAAAAAATAATAATAATAATAATAATTGGTATCTAAAAAAAAAAAAAATTTATGATTGTCAAAACTGTGTAAAACACTCCTAGATGCAGTAACATGCAATCTAGAATTTGCTTTATCACCTCACCACCAAGTCTTCATTCCGATAGTCTTTAACACATAAAAGAGTGAATCAAAATCAAATTATTCTCCAATGATTTCCTGCAACCCCTCTGGATCCAAGTCAACCAACAACAAACCTTGAGAATTCCCCTTTTTTCCTCCTAAATATGCGTAAGAAGTCCTGAGACTTCAAAAGTAACACTTCCTTGCAGGCTGCAGGAAAGCTAATTCTATACTTAAGTGACCTATATTAGCTCAGAATATATTATTTAATGCAGGCAGCATGTCATTTGTGTACCCACCCTTTGGTGTATGATTTTCTTCGGAAAAATAAGGGCCCACTATTCTCTTCCCTTCTTCTTTCCCTCCCATCCCAAAGTTTTAAAGAGATAAAATTGCAAGCAGAATGCAAAAAGGATAACTACAGAAACAAGCGGACTCACCAGAGCTATATGCTTAACAACGTAGAGTAGTAGTGCAAAAAGGAGGCTTATTTGTTTTGGGGGGGGGGGGGGGGCGCTAAGAAATACTGCAAAAAGGAGATATTGAAAGAAACATCTCATCTGACATACATCAAGGTTGGCCTGCAGCTCAGCGTTAGCTTCTGGAGCAGGTACTGCCCTTGGTCGGTCATGTCTACGAGTTTTTTTCACCCCATCAGCATTGGCCTTTCCAGCAGCCCGCAGTCTGCAGTCATGTTAGAATTATCAGATAACATTTAGACTGGAGAGATTTGTTTTCTTCTTTTTTTTTGGGGGGGGGGGGGGGGTTACTTGTTGAATGATATCAAGAAACCCATTAGTTTGAGCCACTTTGGAGTATAGATATGTCCTCTACCGGCCAGCACTGTTAAATAATATCATCAAGTGAGGCAAACGAGGACAAATACCAGATGATATCTTAGTAAGGAAGGATCAATGCATTATACATGCAATCTCAAATCCATGGACTACATCGGCAACCAACAGGAGTCTAAGCCATTCCAAGGAATGTCACATTGGCATCCTCATAAAGAACTAGTGAAGACAAACAGGCAACAGAGTAAATACAATCACACTGAAGATCAAAAGACTGGTCTCGGCCTAACCCATTGTATGTGGGTAGAGGCCAGAACTGCCTCTAAGGGAGCTAGGCGAAGAGTAGAAGAAAGAAAACACGATAAAGATGAAGTGAATAGAGGACATTTGTGCACCTTCTAGCTTCTTCATCTCGTAGTTTAGCATCCATCTCCTTGCTGGGAGGATATTTTGGAAGGCTGGAAGGATCACAAGCATAAGGCTTGGTAGTGAAGAACTGTAGCAGCAAAAAACCAAGTCAGGATGAAAAAATTCATTAAAAATTTGCTCATTCCAAAATTAAAAATAACTAAAATCATATGAAGCAAGCAAAACAACAATCAAAACCTTAATGCTCCCCAACAGTGACACAAATGGTTTTCTTCCTTTTAAATTTCATTGCCAAGTAATAACACAACCACAACCAAGCCTTTAAAAGAAATGTAAATAGAAGTTGGCGTTTGGTAACTGACCATGGGTAAGTATGGTACATAAGGTTTAGCTGTTAAGTTGAATTTTCACCTGTTCCTCGGCTGATAGAACTCAAAAAAGAATAAAACAGTATGAAAAACTTGACGCCTAAGAAGGTTCAGAAAGCCTTTTAATACAACCACACCAAAGTTCAAAAGTTTTACTAAAGCTCTTACTTTAGTTCTTTTCCATAGTAGAAACAGCAAGGTGGAGCAATTTTGTGATTCAAACAATACATCACATAAGTGAATCTCAAAAATGATAGCTTTGTCAAATGAATTAACATTTTGATGGGATTAACTGCACCGTAGTCGAGGTAGTCAACACCAGAAAACATTCCTGGGGCATCCTGTCATGATGCTAATACTATGATACTTAGTTATTGAAATCCAATTTTAAGTATTCCATAACTAAAACGCCATCTGTGATTAGGACCAGATACATAACAATTTGGTGAAATTAAATGCATTACGCTCCCAGTAGTTGAGACCAGAGAACATTCCTGGGGCATTCAGTTATCAAGCTGATAGCCAATAAATGTGAAGGAAGATTGACCAATGCCAAGATATATCACAAAGATAAAATTATAAAAGAAAGGCAACCAGACGAGAATTTGTCATACTTCACTCTTCAAGGCAGCTGTGGCAGTTTGACGCTCAGCTGGGTCAATGGCAAGAAGAGTCTCAATTAGGGGTAGTGATGAAGGTGGAAAATCCTTAAATGTCTCTGCAATGCAGCGTCTATATGCTTGCTGAGGCTTAAAGATTGTCGCATGAGGCAACTTTGACTTTTTCCAATATTCCTCTGAAGGAGAGCCACAAAGCTTGAATATCTTGTGCAGTTGCTCAACCTAGTAAACAGGGAAAAGATAGGTTAGCAACAAAATACCACAGTTAAGCAGTCATACAGCATCAGAGCTGCCAAAATATGTAATCCTATGTGAAAAAGCAAAGCTTCCATTTTGAAATAGTTAAATAAGGAGTCAGAGATGTAGTGAACATCTACAAATGTTAATACAGCACTTATGTCAGCCTATGAAGAAGAGTCAATTAGGCCACAAAAAATAGGCCAAGGTCCTAAGAGGAGTCAATTAGGCTACAAGGTTTGCATGCTCCTTCTCTGATGTCAAAATCAATGTTTCTGATTTATACAGCCAACTTCCACAGCCTCATTTGAAGATTAAAGGAGTTGCTGTGAGACTCAAAACCAAGTGAGTTGGTTTTGGCATAGCAACCTAGAAGAAAACCTTTGGTGGCTGCAAGACAAGTTTTCTGACCTTTTCACTCACCTCTCTTACACACACAGCAAACAAATGTGGTTCCAGTACCCACTGGTCAATGGATTTCATTTCATCAATTGGAAATGGTGTTCCACCCAATACTATCTTCACAATGATTGATAGATGTCCCTCCCTTTTATCAGTAACTCGAGCATAACTCCATAGGGCTTCTTTCAAAGACTAATATCAATTGTCCTCTACTCCTTGAACTCCACCTTGCCATCAAAACTCCGCACTGTGCTCTCTCTCTTATTGCTTCCACTTTCATCTGACGTCACCTTTTTCCTTTGTTGGAGATTTGAACCTTGTTTGATGCAACAATTTTATCTATTTCACTTTCTGAGATTTTCCATGGAAATCTATATGGTCAAATGGTCCTCCAATAAAGACGGTGCTTATATGGATGGTAGGACCAACTATTGGATAATATTCTCACCAACCGCCATTGATAATTTGGTGAAGAGAAATATAAGTTTGCCAGCATTGCGCATGAGGAAATTTCTCAAAATTGTTGGACCACCAAATCTTCTGTTCATAAGTTGTGGTCTAACAAATGGTGGAATGACTGAATATACTTGAACATGTGGATGGTGTTTAGTCAGCCTCCAGAGACATAATAAGGAAACAAAGAGCAAAAAGTTTCATGCCAGTGTCTCACCCAATGTTGCATGGTGATTCAGGGAGATTCAATGATTGGAATCAATAATTTGAATAGAGCTATCCTTATTTTTCGATGAGAGAATGTGAATGTGATTTTACTGTCAAGATTCTTACTAATAATTAGGCATTCCACACCCTAGGAGAGCAATGGCAGGGTCACTCTAAGAACACTCTAGATATTGTCCATCTGCCTAGGGTTAATTACAAATATTACTGTTTGTATTTCCCTATTTATGCCACCCTATTTAGGCCACAACAATAATCATCTGCGCATTAACATTCAAACCAGGACCACTAAACAAAAACTAATTGCTGCAAGTGTGAGAAGGTACTTTTGCTTCTCGATTACTAATTAATTTACAACATTTTATTGAAAAAGCAAAAAGAAAAAAAAAAGTCAAATATATAATCAATATTAGTGGCTGCGTTTTTATCAAAAGGTAAGTACGAAAGAGAAAATATGACATAAGAAAGGGGACAAATACTATTTATGAATGAAGCACATAAATAATTCAAATCACAGAAATTCAAAAGACAGCCACACAAAGAAGAGAAACACAGAAATGGTCTTACAGACTTGACATTGAATGACAATAGCAACTAAAAGTACACTAGAAAGAAAATCTCATACATTGAAACCCCCACTGAAATGAGTTAGGTCACACATTCAACCCAGAAAGAGAAGAATGTCCCACTATAATTTCTGAAATGTTCCAAGCCTCCTCACCTTACTAATGTTTAAACGGTGAAGTCATCAACCAATTTGTCCAATAAAGGTCTTAAAACCCTTGATTCTTCACTTTTGTTAACTATCTCAACTACTAGGATGAAACCTAATCAAAAGGTTTAAATCGATTATACTGGTCATGGTCAAGTACGGAAAACATGGAATTTATCCTCTTCAATTTTAGCATCATACATACTAAATTATACTCTTCATATAACAAAAGGGTCCATAGCTCAGTGGTAGAGCATTTGACTGCAGATCAAGAGGTCACCGGTTCGAACCCGGTTGGGCCCTCTTTTTCCTAATTTTTTTTAGCCAACCACAATTTGGATCAAAGGCTTGTTGAGCTGAGTTGTATCCAAGAGATATACACAAGATCCTAGTTTTTAAATCCAATTTGGCAAATGTTAATCTCTCCTCACCAATCGCATGCCACTTTCCTACATGATTGCCTAAAGCTGTACACAAAAATTTTATGGGGCCCATATTATTGTTAATCTATTAGAACTTAGATATAAGAGAGCCAGCATTCATGATGGAAAAACATGTCAACTACTTGCTTTTCAACATGAAAAGCCTTCTCATATTTTTATTTGAAATGATGCCCTGCAGCTCCTAGTCTTATGTTTCAAAGTTTTGCATAACTCCTAATAACAACAACAACAAACTACACATGCCAATTTGGCAACTGTTAATCTCTCCTCACCAATCACATGCCACTTTCCTACATGATTGCCTGAAGCTGTACGCAAAAATTTTATGGGGCCCATATTATTGTTAATCTATTAGAACTTAGATATAAGAGAGCCAACATTCATGATGGAAAAACGTGTCAACTACTTGCTTTTCAACATGAAAAGCCTTCTCATATTTTTATTTTAAATGATGCCATGCAGCTCCTAGTCTTATGTTTCAAAGTTTTGCATAATTCCTAATAACAACAACAACAACAACAAACTGCGCCTTAATCCCAACATTTGGGGTCGGCCATTTGAGAAACAAATTTGAAAGTGAAAAAAATAAATAAATATGTTGACTCAATTTGTGCAGATTCTTCTCTGCCACTCATTCCTATCGAAAACAATCTTCTAGTCTAAACATTTTACTATTATATTTTTATGTATAACTTGTATCCAAATTTTCAGCGGTTTACCTTTACGTTTTATTAAATTTCCTATATTTAAGTTCTCAATTATCCTAACCGGTACGTTTTTGGGTTTTCTTTGCACATACCTAAATCAGCTCAGACGGCACTCTCGCATCTTATCCACAATTTATTCTTCAGTTTTGTTACGAATTTCTTCATTTCTAATTCTATTTCTTCTAGTTTTGCCATACATCCAACTAAGTATTTTCATTTCTGTTACGGTCATTTGTTTTTTTTGTTATTTAATAACTTAACACTCAGTACCATACATTATTGCAGGTCTAACCGCGGTTCTATAGAACTTTCCCTTCAAATGCAATGGTATCATGCAATCACAAAAAAAAATCCAGATGCTCTTCTCCATTTCATCAAACTCGCTTGAATTCTATGGTTTACATCTTTATCTATATTGTTATCATTTTGAATGACAGAACCTATATATCTAAATCGTTTACTTTTGGATACAGTTTGTCCATCTAATCTAATTGTTTCTTCATCATTCCAATGACTATCTTTAAACCCACATCTCATACACTCAGTTTTCGATCTACTCAACTTAAACTCTCTGGATTCCAGTGTGACCCTATATAACTCTAATTTAGCAGTAATACCCTTTTTAATTTCATCAACTAGTACTATATTATCTGCAAAAAACATATATCATGATATTTCATCGTAAATATTTTTTGTGATTTCGTCTATTACTATTGCAAAGAGGATATGACTTAATGCTGAATCTTGATAAAGTCCAATATTAATGGGGAAGCTATCGCTCAAACTCCCACAAGTGCTTACATTAGTTACAGCTCTATCGTACATATCCCTAATGAGATTAATGTATTTCAAGAAAATCCATTTTTTCATCTGCACCGACCACAATACATCTCTAGGAACCTAATCTATCAAACAAATAAACATTTGAAATTGTTGACTCGGGCTTCTGGCAAAATATAAGGTTGAATTCTAGAGACTGGAATCTAATGAGGTAAACAATTTGAGCTCAATGAGCTTTAAAAAGTGAAGAATCATAACAGCAGAAACCACAGCCAATATCGAATCCAATGTCATCAATAACATTTAAGGTAGGGGCGGCAAGTTAAGACACGGTACATGAACATAAACACAAAAGTAAATACTTTCTGCCATTTTCACTTTAGTAGACAACTATATAACAATGATACAACACAACCAAATTTTCAGAGTAGCTAACCAAGAATTATGTTGTCTACCGTGTGAGTAGCAGCTTGAACACATGCAATTGATTGCTCTGGACAGTTTATTTATAACTAGACTCAATTTGCTTGTATAAATGGGTTAACACAACTCTGACATGCTTTGATATCCAGATCCCAAGATATCAACTTCTAAATTATGCATCTTAGACAAATAGAATGACGGAATTGAAGAACTGCCAAATATGCCGAGAGAAAAAAGTAAAGAGAGGATACCTCTGTGCGACCGGGCATTATAGGTTTCCCAGCCAACAACTCTGCTAAAATGCAACCAGCACTCCAGAGGTCCACACCTACTCCATAATCGGTAGCACCAAGAAGCAGCTCTGGAGGTCTATACCATAGAGTAACAACCCGACTAGTCATCGGCTGCTTGTGATTAGGATCAAAGAAGGATGCCAACCCAAAATCAGCGATCTTAAGAAGCCCATCATTGTCAAGAAGAAGATTCGACCCCTTTATGTCCCGGTGAAGAACATAGCGATTGTGACAATGTTCAAGCCCAGATAATAACTGGTGCATATAACATTTAACCTGCCATAATCATTTAGAATTTTCAACTCAAAACCATCATCCATGAAGTAAAATTCAGTCATAAGTCATAACAACCGGAACTACATTACAACCAACCTGAGGCTCAGTGAACTTAATTCCTGGGCTAGCAGCAAGTCCAGCCAAATCATGTTCCATATACTCAAACACGAGATACAAACTGCATGACATCCTTGAAGTAACTAGACCTTCCAATTTCACAACATTGGGGTGATCCAATTGGCGCAAAATTAGAATCTCTCTAGCCATGAATTTCACACTCTCCGGTTCCAAATTGTCAAACCTCACTTTCTTCAATGCAACAATCTTTCCCGTTAATGTATCTCTAGCTTTGTAAACATTGCTATATGTACCTTGCCCAATCTAGCAAACCACCAACATAATATTTCCATCAAAGGGAAATTCCACACAAACGTAACTCAAAACTACTCAAATTTTTCCTTTTTTTTTTTCTTTTGATAGCAAAAGAAATTGTATTAGATGGAAAGTAGAATCTACAAAACTCCAACTACTCAACACAACTACTTAAATTAATTTCCATATTTAACAGTTCATCACCAACCAACCGGGTTTTAGATAACTGACTTCCTGATGACATTACCAAAATGGTCGAATTTTTCACCACTTTTCAAGAATAGGGTAACAAATTAAGTTCATTTTATAGTGAATCCATATGTTTATACTGTTAGCAACTTACTTTTCCATGTTTAAAATTCAGTGCTTGAATTTCTATTTATCGAATAGATCGTATGCATGTATATAAACTGAATTTTCAATGCTACCCACTCAATCGAAACCCTAGCTTGGCAATCAGAAACACTTAAAATTAACTTCCAAATTCAAACAATCCCAACATGGAAAATTACAAGTTATACCTTATCAATCTTCTCAAAAGAGTCAGCTCTTCTAGGGGTCCAACCGTTGATGGCTTCACCAGCGACTGCAGAGAGCCAAGAAGGCCATCCAGCTGCTACCTGTTCGCCGTGCAAATGCTTCGGCGGATTGCTGAGACGAGGATTCGGCTTCGATCGCCTTCTCTCTCCTCTCGGCTTGGTCGATTCTTCTCTCTCCTCTTTCTTGCTGTTGTTTCCACCATTTTGAGCCTCTACAGTAATTGAATCAGCTCTTGAAGCTATTGCAGATTCTGCTCTCCTTGAAGAGACCTTCCTCTCATCTATCTCCCTCTCCCTCTCCTTCTCGACGATTTCGGAACTCGGACCGGCTGAAGAAGAAGATATCTCTCTTCCGAACACACAGCCCATTGTTTATGGAAGCAGCTAGACTTCATTGCTCAACACATAATCAAGTAGTAATCTCCTTGGCTTCATCAACAAAACCCTAGCTCCCTCTCTCTCTCACTTTCTCTCTCTACAGTTCGATCTGATTGATTAGATTGACAGAATCGAATGGAGTTGGAAACAAACCCTAGCTTTTATGCAGTGTATTGATTTTTGTAGGGACAAAGTTAAGGCAAGTAATGATTTGGAGTCAAAAATGAGCTAAAGAGAAAAAAAGCCAAAAAAAAGTTAGAGAGAGAAAGATCGAAGAGAGAGTTGAGACTTGCAAGAGAGTCTACCAGATTGACGATAGGAGAATGTACATAGAGAGAGAGAGTTTGGATCTCTCTTTCTTTGCTGCTTTCTGCTTTCTTTCTTTGCTTGTTTTTTTTTTTTTTTTTTCTTTTTTCCACCCTCTTTCTCTCACTAACGTTGTTTTTGGTTGGGTGCGTGTGATTTTTCGTTCTCTTGACTCTCCCGGACTAGCGAGGAGAGAGAGAGAAGAGAGAGAGACAAATACAAAAGAGGCATTGAAATTGTGAAAGAGAAAAAGGTTACCACATGGCACCGTTGTTGTGCAATAGTATTATTGTATTGCGCCCCGATCGCCGCAATTTAGTCAAATCTCTCCTCTCTCTCTCTCCCCCCTGCCGATCAGGCCTTGTATCCCTCGACGGTACGGTGATTTACCTCCGCCGGTGCAACTTTGGCCAGTCCTATTGCGACACTTGTGATCAGACTTATACAACATGAATCTAATCCCCAAACCAAATCTTACGATATTTTTTTTCTTCGGCTCTTTCCTATTTATATTTCAATTAATTCAATAAAATTTTCTTTCAAAAATAAATTCTTTTGATATAATTTTTTTATTTTTAAAATTTAAATTAAACATAAAACTATAAAAAAAATTTAAAATATTTTTGTTATTTAATAATTTTAAGCTGATTAAAATGTTTTTAAATTTCTTTAAAAAATTTAATACATAACTTTTATTTTTTATTTATTAATAATGCCATGAGATGTGACAATAATTCTCGCGGATAGTTGTTATTTTTTGCGTAATATTTTATATTTTGACGTCATATTTTCTTAAACTACTCCGAACTATTAAATTATTTTTCTAAAAGAAATGCTTTCTCTTGTGGCCGACCGGCAACGCTGCGCGCTCTTTTAGGCTTAATATTTTAATAAACCATATAGTTGAATAAAAAAACATTTGTTAATAGTGGAGTTAAGATATACAAACATACGTTGATTTTTATTTTATTTTATCATAAATATTAAAAATTTTGATTAATTCAATTTGAATAAATATAAAATTTAATTTAGAAATTAATTCTTTAAATATTTGTTTTTTATTTTTAAAATTTAAATTTAAAATTTTAATTAAAAAATCTATCATTAATATAATCGTTATATTCAATATGTTTTTATATAGTAAAGTCACAGTTCATCTAATGATCATGGAGATTATATATTTCTTTTTTTTAATTATAATGAGATTTAATATAGAATAAAAATAAATATATCCTAGACAGAGAAGCCTTTATTTAAGAGAATAAATCATTTCTCAACTTTAATTTCTTTTTTAAAAGATATCGGTATTCAGTAATTATTTAAATTATACTAAATTCGATTTAATCCAAATAAAATTCTTAAAAGATAAAGTTCTCTCGATATCTATTTTTTTTATATATAAACTCGAATTCGAAACATTACTTAATCAATATAAGTGTTCCGTCACTGAACTACTAATATATAAATATATGTATGTACTAGCACATATGTATATCACAATATAATGTTAGATTTTATTTAGATCTTAATCGGATTCAATAAAAAGAAAAAAGATCTATTAAAAGTTAGACGTCATTTTAAAAGAAAATATTATTTTATTTTGTTTTATTTATAATATTATTCAAAGACAACAATATTAGGAAATAAACTGTTAAACTCAACAATTTTTATTCCTACCGATGTGCATGAACAAGTAATTTTAACCATTTGCAAGGTGCCTTTTTTTTAATATTAATTTCCAATGTACGATGATTTTTGGCCCTAAAATTTCACTCTCTAAAAAGCACGAGATGGGGTCCTAAATACCCACTAAATTCTTTTAATTAATATTTTCATTCTGAATTTTAAAAATAAAAAAACAGATAAGGGAAAAGTCATTTCTAAATTATATCCCACAACTATTCAAATCGAATAAGTTGGGTTTTCAGATATCCGTAGTCAAATTAAAAAGAAAAAGAATAAAAAAAAGTAAATATCAGTATGAGTTCAAAAAGAGCTTTGATTGCAAATGCAAACAAAGAAATCTCTTTAACAATCAGCATGAGACAAATTGATGGTAAATTTCTAGTTAGAATTCTAGGGGTTTCATTTTATGGTTCTCTGGAATTTTTTTTTTTTTTTTGTGTTTTCTTTTTCAAGAAAAAGAGGGAGTTCCTCTTAATAAGGAAAAAGAGTGATTTACATCTTATGCAAATTTCTTATATATCTATATTAATCTCCAAAAAAAAAAAAAAACTCATATAAAATCTTAATCATTTAAATTTGAATGACCCATCTTGACAAGTCCCATTCATACATGGCCATGTAATCAAATTGCGAAGGACCAAACAATCCCCAACTTTCATGCAAGATTTTTGCAGGTGTTTTTTTTTAGATAAAATGAAATATAAATGATATTTTAATAAAATTATGATAATAAATTCATTTAATATACAATAATTAATAATTCAGATCAAATCTTTATAGTAAACTAATTTTTGATATAAATTATCGGAATTCGATAATAATATTGAATCTGGTTAAATTCGATTGGAGTCGACTTAGATTTTTAAAATATAAAAATCTTTCGACATCTGTTTTCTTCGTATACAAAACTCAAGTCAAAGATTTTCTTTATAAAATATCGATGTTAGTTACTGAATATTAATATCTTAATAAAGTAAGCCGCTTTGGTCACATTGAATAATCATATCTTTTTAAATATTTCTTTTAAATAAATAAAAAGAGAAGAGCAATACAGTATTTTTTATTTTTTTTTATCGTGAGACTTGAAACTGAATTTATTATAAGGGAGAGAGGAATTGATATCACTTAAACTAAAGTTCAACGGCATAGCAATGCAGCATAACGGACTAAAGAAATAAGAAAACAGTTGCATGGCCCAAAGTTACACTGTCTTGATCTTATTATAATAAATAATTATCACACACACTCCAAACTGTCACAAACAATAGGGTTAAAGAACCCATTTCAATTAAGAAAATAAACTTGGATAGAGATGTCTAAACAAAAGATATTGAGGTTGGTGAACATAACTTTGAATCCAAATAATTAAAAATCATCTATGTCAATGATGTTACATTTATTAATGAAGATTAGGTTATATAAGAACAATATAATTAATTTCAATACAAGACACCAGTTGCCATAAATTAGGGAGGATAGCAAACAATGGGATGCAATGCATGACAAGACTGCTATGCACGTAATCTTTTTTATATTAACGTTTCTCCATTCTTTAAATACTTTTTATTTTCAAAATATTTTAATATGTTAAATTAACTTATATTTACACAAAATTACTTATATCTTATATTTATGTAATTTTTAAATCTACATATTTGTTTGTATTTTGATTTTTTACATTCTCACAAAATATAATTTTCTTGTATCATTTCGTATCTATTTTTATTTTTCTGTTTCTATTTTCATATAATTTAGGATATGATCACGTCCATTATATATATATATATATATATTTGTATAAATATTTGAATAGATAGTCAGGCATCAATTTTGTCTTAGATTTGGAACGTGTGACCTTATGAAGAAAAGGACCTTATGAAACCCAATCTCATTATTTGCACAATATTCCATTATTTGCACAATATTCCAACTATTGTTGATCAAAATAATTGTGTTGGATTGAAAATTTGAGGGTTATGTTTAAAATAGTGAATTTTAAGAGTTGTATCCTAGGTCAGTACGGGCCAGGCTGGGCCGGTTCTAAAAAGTTTTTTAGTAAACCGACCCGGCCCGTTGAACCGGAACTGACGGGTCGGTTCACACAGGATCGGGCCGGTTTGACTCAAAAAGGAGGGACAAGGAGGGATAAAATTGAAAAAAAATTCAAAAAAAAAGAGGAATAAGGAGTCTTTGGAACTGGCCGGGTTAGTTCCGGTTCCAAAATCTGTTGAACCGACCCGGACCGCTATAGTACCTGGTTCAATTAAGATAAAAAAAGATATATTATTATTAATATTTTTTATTAATATTTTTTTATTAAAAATTTACATAAAACTAATATCAAAATTTTCAAACAAATGGATCAATGAGCCAAACATTGCTAAACAAGGAGGCTTTTGTCTCTCCATAAGCCACCTAATCAGCACTGATTGAGGTTGACTTAGCGTGAAATTAAAAGGTAATTGTTTTGGATGATAAATAACTCAAACAACTTAATTTGATAAAATAAAAGGATTTTATCATCTCCAAATAATTTTAAAATACCAAAACTACTCTTAAAAGCCACTCACTATCTATCTTTATTTTTAAAAATTTAAAATTTTTTATTAAATTTAATTGATTATATATCTTTACTTTTACTAGAAAAGATCATATACGCTTTTGATTATTTTAATAAATAAGGTATTTTTATTAATTTTGTCAAATACTTAAATTATTTTTTTTTAATTTAACTTAACAATTTAAAACTTTATATAAGTCAAAAGTTAAAAATTGATAATCAAATCAGACAGTTTTAAATTAATGGATTTTTTTTCATACAATATTTAAATTCTGAATCACGAGATTGAAGGAAAATAGTATGATCATGTTTGAAAACTTTTAAATTAATAAATTATAATTTAACTATCATTATCTTCTTTTTTTTCTTCTTTAAAAATTTTAAATTTGAATCCGTTCTAAATGAAGCTGGTTCATCCTACGGTTATGCTAAACCAAGACGGCTAACAAAGGGTAGACTCGCAAGGAGGGAGCAATTTTAAGTGAGGGACGTACGCTTGAATTAGGGTGAGGAGAAACGACGTCGTATGAGTGTCAAACAAGGGAAGAGCGTGGGTTGGAAACCGAGGAAGGAGCGAAACCCAACAGGAAAGGCCCATGACGAGTAGAGGGGTCTCTCATCTCGATGCTTTCAATCCATGGAAACCGTTGGTTGTTGCAGTTTCTGTCTTGCATCGTTCCACACACTCTCTTCTTCTCTTCCACGACTTGTCTTTACCCCCAATCTTCTTCCTCTCTCTCTCTCTTGTTCTTATCGCCTCAGTTTTCAATCCAAAATTTCATATCTCTCTCCTCCTCTCAGAAATCCCATCTCCAAAGTAGCCACTCTCTGTTCCTCATCAACGGAGACTTCTCATCAAGTTCACGCCTCCTCCACTCTGGGTACCTCTTCTCTCTCTTTCTCTCTATCTCTCTCCTCTTTTTCGTTTATGGGGTATTTTAAATCTTGCTTTTTTTTGGGTTAATTAAGGTTCGACGAGTAATGAATTGGAAGTTTCAGTTTCATCGTCTATTAAAGTTGGAGAGAATGATATGCTGATCGTTGGTCCAGGTGTTCTTGGTCGCTTGGTTGCTGAACAATGGCGTCAGGTATAACGTTTGACTAAGTAAATTACGTGTGAAATTTATGTTGCTCAAACTTGTCTACATTAATTCAATTACAACTTTTGACGTATTCCTCAGTTGTTTTTCATTCTAGTAACTTAGATTGCTTCTTTTTCTAGGCTACAAATAAACATTTGTTGTTTGGCTTTCTGGGTATCCAAAATTTGGAGTAATCATCAAAAATTGTTCACATTCAAGTTTATTTTGAAGAAAGAAATGTTGAAAGTGTTTTGTTAATGGTATGATTAGGAGCACCCAGGTTGTCAAATTGTTGGGCAGACGGTGACGACTGATCATCATCATGAAGTGATTAAAATGGGGATTAGTCCATCATTGAAGGGGATGGGGATGGATCATAAGTTTCCTTATGTCATCTTCTGTGCCCCTCCATCTCGAACCTCGGACTATCCTGGGGATGTCAGGTAAGGATAGTTTACATCAATTGATTTTGGTTGCAGAAGTTCTGGATTTACCTTGGAAATCTTGATATATCTTGTGAAGGAGAATTATCTAGTCTAATTTACATTATGTGAAAAATGCTAGAAGCATTGACATTTTTTAAGTGAATTCTCCTTGTTTGAATTTTTAATATCAATGTACTGCCTTTCTACCCTTAAAATTATGACTACTAGACTATCAAGGTGGTTCCCCAGGTGGACGTGGGAAACACTCACTTCATATTCTCGAGGTCCTAGATTTGAATCTTGCTATTGCCGAAGACCTTCTGAGTTATGAAGGGCACCGTGGCTACGGGCTCATTCTTCCGCAGTACCTACCACTCAAATTAAGCGACCTCGTAGTAATTTTCAGAGGGGAAAGCGAAACTGCTTGCCCCGTCACCCTTTTTGTGAAGAAATAAAATTATGACAGCAAGTTTCGTGCGATTATGACCAATACTGAGAGTAAACTGTGAACCTACTGCAGACTGGCTACGTCAAACTGGAGTGGTGCAGGTTCCTTCCTGTTCACATCAAGCTCTGCCCCATATGATTGCTGTGACAATGGATCATGTGATGAGGTGCTGCATTTACATCTTTTGTTTTTTGGGGGGGGGGGGGAGGGGGGTGTGTGTGCATGCATAGGTACTTGCATAGGTAATGATCGTTCACTTGACGTATCAACCACTTGGTCTACTTGTGTGTTGTGTTTATTGTCTCAATCTTTTATAAACATGGTGCTGTAGATTTTTGGGAGAAATCGATAAAACTATAGAGACTCCTGTTACCTTACAAGTGAAGGCTAAAACTGAGACCAACATCCTGCCTTTCGATTTTGCTAGTTGTGAGGCACATTCATTTGCCCTCTTGGATTTCTGGCTGCATTCAAATGCACAATCTAAGCTGCATTCTACATCAAATGGCTTAAAATGTCCCAAATTTTGAGCCATATTGGTATAATTGCGATGAAAATTAACATTGTTGTTCATCGCCATGCAGGATAGCCCTATTGTGCCAATAGGAAGGAGTCCAAGGATAGATGTTCTCCTAAAAGCTGAAAAAGTAGTAGTGGAGTCTGGCGGTTGTGTTCTTCGACTGGCAGGCCTTTATATATCCTTTTTATCCAGTTTCCTTAGGAAAATAAACCTGAGGGATTCCAAAGTAATGTACCAAACTTAACTGCTAACACAAAGAGGATAGAGGTGCTCACTCTTACTGGCTGGAGAGAGGGACTGTTGATATTCATCCAGATCATGTCCTAAATCTTATACATTATGAGGTAATAAGTTCATCTCCTCTTATTTCTATTTTATTTGCTCGAAAGCTCAATATATATTGGGTTCATATTTCCTACTTATCCCCTCATTGCTTTTCATGCTCATAGTTGAGAATTCAACCAAAGCTGGTAGCCAAAGGCTAGCAACTTGAAATGTTACGTATGCTCCTTTTTTTTTCAAAGAATTTAGACTTTTAAGTTCAGTTCTGCAAGCCAGTTTCAAATAGGCCAGGGTGTTGAGTGTTGCAAAGTAGTATATCAGCGCGGCTTACATGCAAACTTGTCAAATAAGTAGCTTTCCCTGTGGCAGTTGCCATAGAAATCCTTAGCTTATTGCTAGTGTTTGTTGCATCCTGCATATTCTTATCCTTCATTATATCACAACAACTTTGACTTAAGTAAATTATGTTGAATACTGTGATTGATCTTTGTTCTGGTTCTCCGGAGCAGGATGCAGCTTCTCTCTCTATTGCAATATTGAAGAAAAAATTACAGGGTCGAATTTTCCTGGGTTGTGACAATCATCCCCTATCCAGGTCTCTCATTAGTCTTTACTTTGAATCGATGATGTGTAGTTATTTTCCAATATATATATTATAAAGACCCAATTTTCCGGAATATTATTCATTTAAATTAGTAAACTTACTGCCCTCCTGTAATGTCATGATTGCAGGCAAGAAGTGATGGACTTAGTTGATAGGAGTGGAAAATTCAGAAAAAAATTTCAGGCTTTCACAGGTTAGTATTATGTGGTTCATATTCTCTGTTGTTAGGTGGTTCTCAATTACGTTCAATCTTTGTGCAGGTACTAGTGATCCTTTAGGTAAGAGACTAAACAATTCAAAGACGCGGAAGGAAATAGGATGGCAACCAAAATACCCAAGCTTTGCTCAGTTTCTCGGATTATTGGAATAACAACTTAGGACATTGCTGTGACTACATACAATTGAGTTGGATGGCTGTCTCAAGAAGACCTTGAACAAAGATTATAGAGTGGTTAAACTTTGAGCCCTAGTGGGCCGATCTCTCTCTCTCTCTCTCTCTCTCATCCTTTTCTTTTAGGGTTTTAACCCTGAAATTGACTTGCTGGAGTATATGATGCTTATGAAAGTAAAAACAGGAAGGGGAAAAATTCCTTGGATCTTGAGTGCGTGTGGATTTGATGCCTTTGTGGTGTTATTCTCTCTCTCTCTCTCTCTCCCCCTCTCGGGGGGCGCGCGGGGCTAGTCCAAAGGGAGGTGGGACCAGTGTTGCGACCTCTTCGAGATGTGAATTCGTGAAGATTTTTTTCTGCTACTAATTGTTTGGTTCAAGTCATGACCCTGCCTTGACAGTGAACTCATAATCACAGCCCGACCAAGATGCCAAGGAGCTGCCTTTGTGGTGTGGTAGGCAAATGGCATAACAAATCAACTTAGATACTCTTTACTTTCAGTATGGTTGCGACTATGCAAGCGCAACTGATGACGGCTTGATAACAATGTGCATGGAAGCCACACTATTTTTGGGTGCTGTCCTATTTTATCTGGCATGGTTGACAACGACAATGACATGCCAATGCTCAATTTCGTCTCTCTCTATGCTCTTGTATGGACATTGGATTGATAGATGTACTGTCCTCTCTACTTAAACTCCGCGAGTATTCCTATTTAAACAATTGCATGAAAGTTTCCATCAATGGTGTTAGACCCATTTTGAGCATTGGGAAAAACTGATTGATTAAACTCCCACTCGTGCCATTTCGAGGTTTAAGTTAGACCATGTGAAACAAGAGCATGTGCAGGCCAAGACTGACTTCTCTTTCTTGGTTGCTTGTTGGTCACTCTTCGCTGTCACCCATATGGCTATAATCATAACAGTCGTCATCACTCTCAACATCATTGAGATTAGCATTTGTGTGTATTCAACGCCCTGCTTCCTAAACCTAAGAATTAATATTGAAAAAAATTATATTAGAAGATCCTTTTTAATAAAACTTTGGACAGCTCTCAAATATTCAAATTGGATTAATTAAAATATAATTTTAAATATCAATTATAAAAAAAGAAAAAAAATGCTCTTTCCAAATATGATCTGTTCAACCTCCCGCTGAGATGTCACCTTCGCTCGCCTTGGTTGATGATGATGATGATGATGATGATATATATTAATTACAATCAAATTCAATAATCTTAAATTTTCTAAATTAACTGCAGTTTTATTGTCACTAAAGTAGCACCTTAGTGATATTAAATCATGGTTCTCAAGGACACGAACTCTAATATATATATTTTATAATCGATCGGTATTAAGAATTACGTTCCGACTAGTTCGATCCAAATATTGTTGGATCCAATTTAAAGGGGAGCTCTTTCAATTTCTATTCTCAAATTTTGAATCCAATATTTGATTAATGAATTTAATATTTTTATTTATTAAATCGATTATCAATTTTATTAATAAGTACGAACGCTCGCAATAGCCGAGAGGATGATTGTGTTATACTCTTTGTGCCAACGAAGAAAAAAAATGGGTGATTAAAAACTTCCCACTGGATCCTTTTGTCGACTATGTAATGACCAGCAATAGGGATCTGAAGCGGTAGATAAATTGATGCAGCCCACGCACTTCAAGAAACATATTTTAGCGATTCCTCCCAACTAAAGAAGACTCAGTCAACTAGCACTGTAGGGAGCAACAAAATTCATTGTATATAACATCACAAATTTCGCTTTGAAATTGCCATTCTCTTCAACCTAAAGATCAAAGAACCATAGTTGCTAATGGGGAAGGTTTGCTGCTCAGAGTCTGACGATGACAGCTTCGACCTTACGAAGATCTTGCTTGTAGTTGTCATAGCTCTTGTGATCATGGCTGTTTGCCAACCGCCTCCCAGAAGAAGAGTCGTTGCAGTGCACAGACCTTGTTGACAGGATGGTCTTAGGGTTATGTTCTATGTTTTCTCTTCTCTTGTTTTGCTTAAAAGGTTCTTCTTAGGACCTTGATTTGTGGGGATCCTGCATCACTATCATTTGATGTCATAAGGCAATTTATTTGCAACGTTTCTGTAATTCCATTTTGTTTTTCTGTTCTTAATAAATTCTTATTTCTAGATACATTTGATTGGCTTTGCTACCTTTGTCTAGGACTTGGAAACCTAGTTTCACTTGGCAAAGATCTAGGAATATAGGCAACTCAAATGCTCTCCAAGTTTGATCAAGAAAGAGCAGGAGAGCTCGACATGACTGGGTAGATCCCTGATTTTCTACCTAATTCAAGGCACCAAACAAATAAAATAACCCATATTGTAAGCGCACAAGGGTTTTCTTTTTCTTTTTTGGTTCTCTTTTTCAACGAAAACACTGCCCTTACGGGGAGGGGAGGAATTGCTTTAGTTCACCAAATGATTGTGTAGTGCATACAAGAATTTGCCAAGTCTACATCCTGGCTATGCTGGAATTCTCTGAATGTACCAACTTGATAACACTCCGAAAGCTAATGGGAACTAATTAGTGCCTCCAGATCCAATCAAACAGTCACATAGTCACAAAAGGTGTTGTTTTCATGGGATTCGTCATCCTGCAGCGTGTTCTAAGACAGACAAATTATAAATTTTTGGGATCAATGCAGAAAAGCACCTAAAAATTCAAGTTGCAAAATGCTTCAGCTGGAATGGTTGACCTATGTTCGTGAACAGATGCAGAGTCAAGAGAATATAGAGACAAAAAGGTGGGATTGTCAAATCTAAACTACATGAACACACGATGTGATCTACGTTAAATTAACACCTGCAGCCAATCAAATGCAGATTAAACAATACCAGTTCTAAGCTTGATGAAAACTTAACACTAACAGAGTTGGTCTGAAACCAGTCCGTCTCCAAATGGAACTCTTCCATGATGTGTGCATGCTCACGTGTGTCTGAGAGAGGGGGAGGGGGAGAGAGAGAGCTAGTGCTTCACTCACTTCTCAGAACTCAGGATGATGCTGGAGATGGAGTATTATTGTGGTTAGTTTCCAATGGACCAGATGCATGGAGATGGGTCTCAATAAAATTAGACAATGATGTTTAGCTTTAGGTAGAGACCACATGATTTAGCAGGCTTCAGAAAAACAACACTTGGGGATTAAAAAATTTCAAAGATCGCTGGATGTTAAGGTTGATAAAGCTAAAGGCACATGAACAATACCAACACTTGTTGGTCGGATGGGCACCATCGTCCCTTAAACAGGTCGAGAGTTCGACTCCCCCTGGACACGGAAAAAACAATGTTGGGAGACCAGCCCCCACAAAGTAAACCCTGCAGCGGTCGATTCAAATTAGTCAGAGAGAAACTCTAGATATTGGGTGGTGGCCAAACCATAGTACCAAAAAAAAAAAAAAAAAAAAAAAAAAAAAAAGGCCACATGAACAATCTACGAGAAGCTAAGTTGACATGTTAACCATGCATCTGAAGATTCCAAAGCCAACTTCAGGTTTAATCCTATTTATCGCACCCACATGGTGCATCATCGATCCAATCACAACCATGAAGAAGCCAGGAAAAATTAGAGAGCTTTGCATGCGTGATGCATATGACATACATCAAATACATTATTTCATTGATATCAAAATATTTGTTTTCAGAGCACTGTACAATGGATCAGCCAGAAACTTCATTATTCTATCTATTCTATCTATTCTATCTAGACTTGTACACTCATGCAGTGCACCGGCAACATGTTTATGGTGCAGGAGCCAATTCAAAGCAAATTTTAACTCATACAATAGAAGGCATGAAGTGTTATGCATGGTAAACACCTGATATTGGAAGTAATGTGCATATATACAGAATACATGCAAATACAGGACCTCATTTACATCCAAGAATTAAGGAACTAGAGTGCACCGTACACTGGTATCATTGCTCAATAAATGTCTTAACCCTGTTTTTGGGTGCTTTCACATGACCATGGTGCAGACGCAGGATTAGCAGAAGAGATTTGAATTCTTAGTACCTCATGAATTGTGCCACGATGAATCACCCCTAAGACTTTGTCTTTGTTAGCTGCAAGATCCCCCAAAGATATCCATGAAGAATGAGACTCATCCCGCATGCGGAAGCCATAGAACCACCGACCAAGCTTCCACCACTTAACACATACATGCCTATCTGAAATCTTGCAGCTCTGAAGTGCTTTAATGACCTGTTCAGCCTGCCGAGTTATGCTACATTAAAGTCTGGAGTGTTTTTCAAAATTTGTAGCACTTGCAAAATTAAGATGCTGGATATTATCAGGTTGGTTGAGAATTGTAAATAATAGCAGTAGGTTCATCGTATTGCATGAGTAATAGATTACCCCAAACTGGTATATCCTTTTTAACAAGTAGTGCTCATGAAGGGTGAAAGAATGGCATAACATCAAAGACAGCAAGTTTAAAAGATCAGCAAATGGGATGTGTGACTGAAAAGGATTAGCCATCTTGAGGATAATCCGTTGATTAGACCTACCATTTCGCATCTCTTACTTCTATCAGTTCTCCCCCCAAAAAAAATGAAAATAATGCATTAAATTTGTGTCCCATGTCTCTATACGTGCAACAAAGTCCAAAAGGAACCTTGCATATGAGAACTGAAGTCGAAACTACCATATTACATGGCTTGATTTGCATCAGATTCTGATATTTAGAAACGATTCCAAAAGAATAAAAATCCTAAGTTAAATGGTAGCAATAAAAGTACTTACCGGCACCTCAAGATAATTCTTGCAATAGCTTAATCCAATCAAATTAACAAAAACATTAAGGTTTGGATTGAAAAGAAACATCTGCACATCTCCAAACTCAAGCTTCATGGACCACGAGTCATCAATTGCTCTTTGATAGTCTCTCAACTCAAGAAAGTTAGGGGAGGAAGAGGAACAAAATAATGAGGTGGAGCATAACTCCACATTCCTGATGATAGAAACAACTTTTCTTGCCATTTCATTGTGCCTCCGAATGTAAAATCCCTTCCATCCCTACATCAATTATGCACAATATGAAGAAAATTTCAACCTGAATTTACCCCCAAACTCATACCGGGGATACATATATATATATAAGGAAAAAACTAACATTTTCTTTACATCATCAAGTGGGTACTAACTCCATGGAAAATATAAATATGGGTCACCAAAGAAACTAACAAATAAGTGCATCACTCAAAATCATATTGCATAACACCCCCCAAAAAAAGTAAATAAATAAATAATAAAAAAGAACCACATCAATCCCATAAACAATACAGAATGAAGAGATATCGCACATATACAATAAAAAAGAAATAAAAAATCGAAAAAATCGAAAAAAGGAAAGAAAGGATGAATAAGAATGAAATAGAACAATCATGATAAACAAAATCCACTATTTTTATACCACCTTCAACTGTACTCACCCACCTACAAGAAAGGAGCAAGACACAGAGACCTACTTCATGTTTTAGTAAATCCCAAATACCCAAATAGAATTAACAAAATCTCTCAACATTTAAGTACTTAAATTTCCAATTCCAACACAAATTGCAGAGAGAAAGAGGAAAATGTTGGAATTGAGCGCAGAATTTTTATGGGTTTCGAGACCCAATTAAATTTTATAGTAAATCTCAAATGCCCCAGTAGAATTAATAACAACTCAACATCTAAGCATTTAAATTTCCAATACCATCACAAACTGGAGGGAGGGAGAGAGAAAGAGAGAGAGAGAGAAAGAGAGAGAAGAGAGAGAAGAGAGAGAGGAAACCATTAAGTTGAGCTCAGAATTTTCATCGGTTTCTGTATGTTGAAGCTCAGGAATTGCGGATGCCAAAGATAAACCGAGAGAAGGCCATCTTTGAGTGCAGAGGCAGAGCCATAAACACTCGGAAGAGCACAATTCTCGCCAAAACCGAGAACAGCATCCTAAAGCACACACCTCCGATACCTTAAAAAATTATCAGAAAATCAAACCCTCAAGTCAATTAGGAAAAAACCCAAACTAAATTGAACAAGTGAAAATAAAAGAGACAGAGCGAGATTAAGGAAACCTGAAGAAGAGAAGCGATTTTGAGAGAGATGTCCTCAGGTAGAGAATTTTCAATCATTAGCTTGCTGTAGTTCATGTTCATTGTTATCTGAATCTCACTCTCTCTCTCTCTCTGATTTGTGATTTTCAATTTTCTAGGGTTTCGATTGGAAGATCAATCATGTAAGCCGGAAGTAGAGAAATTCAAAATGAGGGATATGACCGGACGAGTGTATGTGGTTCTAAGAAACTATGGGTGAGCCACGTGGACTATCGGATGCAAAATCTTGTAACCATGCAATCGTCTTTAAATGTAAATATATATTTATTTATATTATTTCATTCATTAATTGTCGAAGGAGGTTACTAGCAATCAAAATGGTAAAGCGCAAATCGAATGATACCACAAACTTAGACAATAGATAAAATATAAATGCAAGAAAGAAAGAAGGCAACATTAACCGAAATTTTTTTATTTTGTTGTTTAGAAACAACCAAAAATAAAATTACATATTTCACTAAAAACGAGTTTAAAATAAACAGAACGACAGATTTATCTCTTTCAAGGAAAATAAAAATATGAGGTTGAACAATTATCTAAATTTAACAAAAATAAATAAATTAATGAAAATTAACTAAAATAAAACAATTAAATAATATCAATTTAAAAAAAGAGAATGTCAATGAGGATAAAATCTAATCAAAGGAATTATTTCTATCTTGATATACTTGATTGATTATCGATACAAAAATTACTTAATATTATGCGAATAAATTGATTATAACCGTTAAATACCACGGAACGACCGATCTCTCCTTACTTTTTCAACAATCAAGATACTATCGTCAATTATTTTTTTAATTGAAAGACAACTCAAGAGACTCTCGTTGGATTTAATGTTCCGACAGCTTTAAGATATAAAGAGACTCAATTCTAATCAGTAAATTCCAATATAGGTTTATTTAAATTAGATTATTTAATCTTTTGACATAAATTTTACCGTTTGTGAGACCATAAAACTATGTTAATTACCACACTATTAAAAACACACAAATCTTATTATTTTTAAATGATTATAGACTATTCTAGAATTACTAAATATAGACATTTATTTAATAATCTTAAAACAATCATAAATATTAAATATATATATTAAATAAATATTTACAAATATCAAGTAAAGAAATTTATTTAGATCTCATAATTTTCATTTATCCAGATTTTAATAATTCTTTGATTAGGAAAGAATTTTAGAACAAAAACACGAAGGAAAGAAACTCACAAGATAAATGAAAAATTGTTTGAATTAATACGGTGAAAAATTGTCAAAAATGTTGGACAGGAGGGGTACTTGCAGCCATGACCTTCAGATGATGAAAGTAATGTTCTACGGGAGGAAGAATCCCAAATGTCCCGCTGCCAGCAGCTACTAACGTGGATGGTGGCTGCCACCCGCCGGAGGCTGCCTCCTCTCCCAAAAGTTTGTCTCTAGTGATATGAAACATTCCCACACACACACACACACACACACACACACACACACACACACACACACACACACACACACACACACACACACACACACACACACACACACACACACGAGTGTATCCTTAAATTATTAATAAATAAATAAAGAGAAAGTAAAAAATAAAACTTTCTAAAAAATAATATTTTAAGAGATTTACATATTTAAAAATTCATTTTTCTAAATATTAGAAATGGAATAAAATTTTTCAAAATTTTTAATATTTCAAATTCCACTATAATTTTCTTTTAAATAGACAATTGGAAAAAGAAATTTTTACTGTCGTAAATCTTCAAAATTTTGCATTGCCTCTTAAAATCCATGTGCCCATATGCTAATAAAAGAGTATTACTATCCAAATTTTCATTTTTACATAATTGTTCCAATTTAACTTATTTTTCTTTTCTTTCCATAATAAGTCTCCTCCTAAATCAAATATTATAAAATATAAATATTAGTGCAATATTTATTCAAAAATAATACAAAATCAATTATAAATATTATACATATTTAAGCCCTATCATGTACTGACCGATTTCTGAGTCTATATTCCAATTAATCTGATTCAAAATTTACAGTGATTCATTTAGGGGCTGTCCTCTAAATGTAGTTTATTTTATACTCAAATCACGAGTCAAACTCAAGATTTTGATTAAGGGATGTAGCGTCACATCTCATTAAACCTACTGACTTATTGGTCACAACATTAACTAATCTATCGATCTATAATTAATTTGGATATTAATATTTTTTAAATGAGATTTAAAATTTAAATTTTATATATAAAAAAATATCTAAAGAGATATATCCCTTAAAAATTCAATCCGTTTTAACTAAATTTAATCAATATGAGAATAAAAAAAAATCAAATTCATTTTAATTATTTATATTTATCTCTACCTCATATTTCGTCGTTATTTTCATTTGTTTAATTTATCTTTCTCTCAACTCCCCATCCCAGTCTTTTATTTTATCTGTCTGACACTTTTTTTTTTTTTTCTTCGGTTTTTTTTTAATTATCTCACACGCGTCATGTGTGATGCAAAAATTAATTTTAAATAATTACATTAATTTGTGCAGCGCCTAAATTTAAATCCAATCTTAAATTTGATTGGGTCTAGGTTCTAAACAATAACCCCAATCTCATTCCAAAGGTGGATTTTTTTTTTTTTTTTTTTTTTGGTACCGTAGCTAGTCCACAAAACCAATATCTGGGGTTTTACCCCAACTAATCTGGATCAACCGCTTGTAAGGACCAATTGAAATGGCAGGTCTTCTAAAGGTGGATGAGATTGATAGAGCCACCTAATTTACTTAAGAATTTTTTTTATTAATTAGTATCCGAATTTTATCCGATTAATTTTAACCGAACACTATAGGGCCCATTAAGGGATTCTCCAAGATTCCATTTCTCCATTTTCCTTACTCGAATTCAAAACTTATACTTAAAAAACCGTAACATCCTATCACTATCCATAAGAGTTTGATAATTTACTTAAGAGTTTATATTCATAAACTTGTAGCAAAATTAAATTTGCGATCTCAATCTAAGAAAAAGAAACTTAAACCTTATTTTCTATGTGATAATTTCAAATTTTTTCCCTTTACAATTCAAATTGACTGATCTCTAAGGTTGCTTGTTTCATGTAAAGGTGCATCACATGACTGGGGTTGGAGCATCTCTTCTCAAGGAGGACATATTTTGGATGGGATGCTTGAAAGCCTGTCCTTCACAAAATAAAAAAACAAATATTTGAATTGACAAATGCATTTTTTTTCTTTGGTTATTACTATATGCTTCTCAAAAAATTTCAATGACAATAAACAAATAAATAAATATATAAATCAATAAATTTAGTCATTTTGATTTTTGACTAAACAACATCATTCATTCTATTTTAATAAATATGTTTTATTACTTTCTTTTTATGAATCACGGGTCTCTGATAATCATTTTGATATGACTAATTTAATTTGAGTCAGATTAAATTTTTAAGAAATAAAATTTTTTGACAGTCTGTTTTCTCCGACTGAAACTCGAAATCTTATTTAAAGGACAGTGGTATCCAAATACTGAACCAATTGGGCATTGTTAATTTGCTTTACTGCTTAAGAAAGGGTCAAAGAGAATTAAATCAATTACTTTAAAGATTGCCTTAATTAATGGAAACCATAGTTATAATTGATTTATGAGAGTCGGATAAAGTGTTCACATAACTTGGCCCACTGCCATCCAATCGGCAGCTAAGTGTGTTGTTCACGAAACACATAACTTGGCCCACTGGCATCACTATTAAATTAAAAGTACCAAAGAGAAAGAGAATGTATTCTCTGGTCTCAATAATGCGTTTCAAAGTAATAAAAGAAGAAAAAGAGTGCCACAGAAGGTGAAGGGCTTCAAGGTGAAGGGCTTCATTCATTCAATTTCAATCAATGGAGGCCCCCTCCTTTGTTAAGATTCTTGACAATGAAAATTTCCTAACTTTTCAATAAGCCGTACCAATTTTTTCTTTAAAACAATGTAAAACCCTAAAACTTGTAAATAAAACTTTTGAGTCTAATTGAATCGATCCAAATCTAAAAGATATGCTGGATCAAGTTGATTAAATTCGATTGTCACCTAACCCTTAAAAAAGGGTTCTACCTAAAACTATTTTTTAACCTTAATGAGAATCAATCGTGAATTGTCAATTGATTGACCATTAACTTGAACTGTTCAAGTAGTTCAAAGTTAGGGGACAAGGTTTTGAGGGTCCTAAGCAAATCGGCGAGCTGGGACAGTTCAAGGCCTAGTTAGCTCGTCGGACAGGTCTCATACCATGCACCCCAAAGGACTCCATTTCATATTCTGGCAGTATGAATTATTTTGATGTATCTCATAGAGTTTGCTACAAAAAGATGTTGAGAAGCTTCGAGTTTGTCAAAGCTCAGGGACTCAAACCATGCATAACTACAGTACAAATCCCTGAACTCACGCAAAGCAACTGCACAAGCCATGCCTGTTCATGGAGAATAGACAATTGATTCTTATGTACATGAGTTTATTTCATATTTGGATTTCTTTATGCAGTGAAACTGAAAGCACTAGAATTTGCTCACTGAGTTCTTGTAGTTTTATGATGGGCCACGAGAAAAATTTAAGAACTCATTAGCCAATTATATTTGAATCTTGCTAAGCTCCAAACTTGCATCTGAAACATCTCTATCGGGTTTTGCAATTCTCATCTTTTCACCTTGTGAAAGTAGTTCTTGCTGGCGAGGCCTTTGTCGTTGAGGAGGACGAGCAGCACTAACCGGCACAACTGACCGAATTTGAACAGCAGGAGCCATAAATCTAGCAGAAGGTATACCTCCAGTGTACCTCATTGAAGGAAATGCAAAACTTCTTGTTGGTGCAGTTGATGGAAGCCGGTTTGGACTTCTGGGTCTGCCAGTGCCAGTTGATATACTGTTGACATTGCAATTTCTAACCATCAATGGGGCTGCCAATGAAGTTGGTGTGAAAGATCTGATGAGTCGTGGAGAACTATCCCTCGGGTTAGTCACTGGAACACCTGAGCCATCTGTGGTTGTTGCTCTGGAAGTTAAGCAAGCGCCTAGGAGCTGAGGGTCAATACCATGACAATCATTCTGCTCACGGGGCACTCTTTTCTTTGAATTGGTATTTCCAATAGTGGGTATAGACCCACTTTTGTTATTCTTTGAACCTTCATCCTTTTCTTGCGGCGATGCTTGTGTCCTGATTTCAGAATGGCTATTAGGAGAAATGGCATTGTTTGGATCCTCAGCAGGAGATGACCCAGATGGATTTGAAGGAAACTTGAATGTCCACCAGCTGGATTTTGAATCTCCGGGAGGCCACTTATCTTCTACTTGGAGCGTTTCCTCTATCTCTTGTATGGTGACTTGGGAAGTACTCTTAACCGGAGGTGGCATTGGATTCTTTGGAAAACAGAGAAATGGGGTAATGCTGGGTACGAGGGAGACAGATTCTTGAGCCCTTGGTAGGTATAGTTGATTGTGATAGGGTTGAATCATAGAGTCAATAAATGGTAAAATATGAGCACCTGCATGTGGAGTCATTGTGGATGGAAGAGCGAACACATGGCCTTGCTGATCCCAAGAGTGACAAATGGACAGTTCAGGGTTAAATTCCGCATATGCCCAATTCTGGCTCCAAGCAGACAAGCCCTCACTGTATAGAATCATATCCCCCTGGACATGAATTGATCCCCGTTGATCATATCTGCGATCTCTTTGTGCTAACTTAGATGTTTCTGGTGAGTGTAAGTGAGCTAAGTGACGGGCAACTATGACTTGTTCTTGCTCATCATTTCCTCCCAGCTCTGACAAAGAAGAGGAAGAGGAAGAACCTTGGTTTGACACTGTGCCAGCACCTTACGGAACCAATAGAAACAAGTTAGAATACAAAATCCAGATTCAAAAACATGTGCATGTGAGAGCATATGAGTTTTATTTATTTATTTTTTTTTATGTAAGCATTTTCA
The DNA here is from genome assembly GCA_033439265.1 of Dillenia suffruticosa. Classification (NCBI taxonomy): domain Eukaryota; kingdom Viridiplantae; phylum Streptophyta; class Magnoliopsida; order Dilleniales; family Dilleniaceae; genus Dillenia; species Dillenia suffruticosa. The sequence continues at coordinate 20,071,595 of JAVTVX010000001.1, forward strand.
TGAAGTGTGTGACTTAGATAGCAATTCGCCTCCTAAAAAATAAATAAAATTCAATAAACAAGATCCTAAATGTCCATATGTTGCCATTGCAAACGTGCACACTCATGCTTGGCCTGCAGTAGCATCAAGGCCATTTTCTCTGAGTAATAGTCATGCTTTTTAAGAGGTTTAATAAGAAACTAATTTAGGGCTTAAGGAGGATATCTCATCAAAGCACAAGAGGACTGGACAAGCCCTTGAATTTAAGGGATTGCACTTGGAAAGGGTGGAGCAACAACAACCTAAGCATTCTAGTCGGCAAAGAGTGGAGCAATAAAAAAAAAAAAAAAAGAACATGAAATTGCAGGAAGCAACTAGGTTTTCACGTTCATTCTGTTTCAATTAGACTTCTACTGCATTTTGCAATTGCAGGACTAAGAATACTGAAGAGAGAGAAAGAAGAACACATACTCCTTTTTAAGGAAGACCAAGCAGCCATAGCCGCACTTTTCTGGGCTTGCTTCTTGGTTTTAGCTGGTTCTCCTTTAAAAACCATTCCTGCAAGCTCAACTGTGCAAGTGAAAACTGGTACATGGCCTGGCCCGGATCTGATTGTAGTATAAACTGGAAGTTTCAACCCAGCTCTGTGAGCAGTCTCTTGAAGCAAATTCTTGTAAACCCCAGTCTCATCCTGTTTTCAAGAAGATCCAAGATTCAGATGGCACGATCTTCTTGACCATAATTGTAGACATTGTAACAAATAATATAGTGAAGGTGACACTACAATACAGAAGTCTGACGTACTATTTTCAAAAGGCTTAAAAGACTCTCCTAGAGAACAGTAAATGAATTAAGCCATAGATCCTGCAAGGGAACTTCAAAGAACCACAGTTAACATCAATTGAAGCCCAAGGAAAAGAAGTGCAGGAAAATGTTAGCACGAAAGTCCCCAGATGACGTCTCGTCAAAGTACAAGAATGGTCAATCAACATCCAAATGAATATTAACTAAAGTAGTTGGTCAGGTAATATTAAGGCTTTTCAAGCAGACTTAATGGAGGAGGTCCAGAAGGGCATAAGAGCAAAGTCAATAAGCATTAAAAAGAGCTTGAGAAGGAAACCTTACCAACTACATATAAAATTTTATTAGTTTGTTAATAGACTCATTTCACGCTCGAATAGATAGTTCATGTATAGCATACAAAGTCAAAGTAAGGAAATTTGTACAAGATCATACCAAAACTTTAGCAGCAAGTGCCCTTGAAGGCCCTTTTTTAGAAAGTACATTAAGTGCAACCTTAGCTGCAGCATGCTCAGCTTGCCGAACAGTGCTGCAGAAAGTCGGGCTCTCGAAGGTTTCCCCATTGAAGTTGATGGTGGCCTTAAAACGTGGGGCATGATCTGGTCCTTCACGAATGCAGGCATATGCTGGCAAGTTGAAACAGCTTCTCTGGGCTAATTCTTGTAATTGATTCTTATACATGCCTCTGATGCCAAAGACCACACAAGGGGCGTCTACAAACAGATGATAAAAGAAAGCAAGCGCTTAGGACAAGATTCAATGGGGAAAAAAATGAACAACTGATTCTGATGCCAAAGACCACACGAAGGCCGTCTACAAACAGATGATAAAAGAAAGCAAGCACTTAGAACAAGATTAAATGGAGTTAAAAAAAAGGAACAACTAAAGCCAAAGAGATGCTAAAAACTATTCTACCATATGTTATTCTTGATCCTCTCAAGTTTGGCAACATCCTTTATAAGACTCAAGGAATAATCTACATTGTGAACTTAATAAGCACATATAGAGTTTCTGCCAAAAGCCTTACATAGTTGAAAGGATAAGACACTGTTTGAACACAAAATTTTCACTTTTGTCAATAGAACAGCAATGAATCAAATCCAACCCAATGTTGCTAGCATATCCAATAGTGAAGAACAGACTTAATAGAACTCATTACAGACCAATAAACAACTCTTACAATTAATTCTCTGAAATTCAACCTACCCTACAAATTATCAGTATGAACACAAACACAAAAAGTAAACAGAACATTTAAATTTAGGGAAAGTAAATGTGCTCTTAAATACAAACCAAGTGATGGAGCTCCACATGCATTTACATAGAAGCCATTAAATTCAACCGACAGAGGAGTGTAATTTAATTTTTGAGATAACATTAAAGAAACCCCAACTTGTTTTTTTTAAAATATTCAAATATCCTACCTCGTGCAGATCGTCATCTGTCCCAATACAATGCCAAAACTTCATTCAGATCAAGAAACCATCCTCTTTGCAATTACTACAAACCCCAGAATTTCAAAACTCAAAAATAAAAAGGAAAATGCCTAAAATTGGTTACCCAATCTAAAACCATTATAGCATTAATTAAACCTATTCGAGCAATATCCATTTGATCAAATATCAACATTTATACAAAAATGCAAAAAAAAAAAACTTTTATTTCCCAATTAGAAAGCATCATGACAAGATTCAAGAATACCTCCTCTTCGCAAAATCCATTTGATCAATTTTGGAGTTAAAGCTTGTTTGATAAGAGAATCAAAAACACTACTGACCTTAATGGGCCACTCTCAAACCATGGAATTAATCACCGGCTAGTGATGCCATAGTTGCCAGAAAGTGAAGAACAACAAAATGAACTTTTATTCACTTTTTATGATATTATAAATCTATCATCCCTGTTTCTTTCTTTCCTAAAACTCTCTCTCTCTCTCTCTCTCTCTCTCTTTACCGATGCTACTCCAATTGTAATTGTAAATAAGCAGTGCAGGGAAAGACTGTTTTCACCTTTTTTGTTGAGGAGTATGAGTGAATCAATCTGTGATGTGTGATTACAAAAAAGGAGGGGGAGAGAGAGAGAGAGAGAGAGAGAGTGAGAGAGAGAGGTGTCATTAATGGAGTATTTAAGTTTGGGTTGGCTTTACTAATCTGCACCTACCACACTAAATTCAAAAGTGAATTTCTCCCATCCTTGGATATCTGCTGCTTCCACGCGCTCTGTTCTTTACTTCCACCACCTTCCCTCCTTTTTAGTTAAACAAGAAGTCAACCTAATTTTACATAATAATTTATATCAATAAATTAATTAATTAATTAATTTAAATTAATTAAAATAAATTTTAAGTTAAGCAATTTTGTTAAGTATGCTAAAATAAATATCATATGAAATTTAATATTTTTTTGACTTATTAAGTTTGATTTATTCTAGTCTTTCTCTTTCCCCTATTTTTTTTCTAATTTTATTTATTTTTTTGTTTTTTAAAATAGAGATATACCGTAAATTTGAATAGACAAACCAAAATTTACCTAGCTCAGTTGAGCATGGCTCATAATTAACAAAAACATGTGATTTTTTTGTTATACATGGATCAAAAAAATACACGTGTCCTCAAAAATTTAAATACTAAATTTCAGAAAAGATATTTACGATATGTTTGGGAGTTTTGGAAAGAAAATAAAAAATTAGTTAGGAGAGAAAAGAAAACAAAATAAGAGAAATTTGATTTATTGAAAATAAAAATTTTTACTTTCGGCATTTAAAGAATATTTTTGAAATATAAAAAATATTTAATACTAACTTTTTCTCTTCACTACATTTCTTTCCACTTTTGAGAGAAAAAAAATTTTATATTCGAAGAGATCTCAAATCTATCCAAATCTTTCTTTTCTCTTCTATTTAAACTTCCAAAGGAAAGAAAAGTCATAATTTTCTCTCTAATTATTTTTTTTCTCTCCTAATCTTTCCATCCAAACGATCTACTAGCAAGAACTCTTCATCACTCGGGTGTCCCTACAAAGATAAAAAATGTGTGATATTCAAATTGATTTAAGTTAAATAACAAATCAATATTATTTTTAAATTAGTTTTTTTTTATATTGAATTATATTTTGCTTATTAATTAAAAATTAATGAAGGGTCTAAACTTAACCTCTTCAAAACTAGCTTTCAAGTGTAAGATATCTCAACTTGACAACAGAATTAAATCTATAGTCAAACTCCCAAAAAGTGAGTTTGATTGGTAGCTTTGCTTTATGTTTTAATTTAATTATATACAAATATATATATATATTAAATGGAATTTAATGCTGAAGTCTATTAATTTTGAATTAGTTGAAATATATATATATATATAAGAAATTTAAAATATACTAAAATTGAAACAAATTTAAAAAAATGTATTTAATTTTTTTAATTATTCCGTTTCCCTCGCATTATTCATATATTTAACATTTATCCAGACCGACGGTCAAGGAGGCTAGGAAACAGAAATGAAAATTATCCAATTTAATCATTTTCCACACAGGCGAATCCCTGAAACTCCAACAAAGAAAAAGAGGAAATAATATATGAAAAGATATCCACCTGTCATTTAGATTTGCACTTGAAGATAGAACGGCTACCAAGAACTAACCACAACCATGAACTCCATCCTCCCTCAAGATCCTCAGCCATCTAGAGCTTCAATTTTCTTATAATTCCCATTTCTGGTAAGCTCTTAACCTTGTTTGTCCACGAGAAATGTCTCTTGGTATCAATTTTCACACACTAAAAACACTACCTTTCAAAACCTGTGTTTATGGCTTCAACAATCAAATTCGGGGAAACCCATTTGTTCAGAGACTTAAAAATCATTCACTGAGTTCATTACAGAATTTTAGACTTCGCAGGAAAAGAATCAGAGCCTTTTCTGCATTGACTGTAACAACTGAGACCGACCCAATTGTTAAGACAGATCCTTTTTCATTCAGAAGCAAAACCCCTAATGAAATCAATGTTCTTGTAGTTGGGTCAACTGGGTATATTGGAAAATTTGTTGTTAAGGAGTTGGTGAAAAGGGGTTTTAATGTAATTGCTGTTGCAAGAGAGAGGAGTGGAATTAGAGGTAAAGATGGCAGAGAGGATACCTTAGCCGAGCTAAATGGGGCAAATGTGTGTTTTTCGGATGTGACTCATTTGGATTCTCTGCAGAAATCTTTGGAGAATTTAACGTTTCCTATTGATGTTGTCGTGTCTTGCCTAGCAAGCCGCACTGGTGGCGTTAAGGATTCATGGAAGATTGATTATGAGGCTACTAGGAATAGTCTCGTGGCTGGTAGAAAATCTGGTGCTAGTCATTTTGTTTTGTTGTCTGCAATATGTGTGCAGAAACCCCTTTTGGAATTTCAGCGTGCAAAGCTGAAATTCGAGGCTGAATTGATAAAAGAAGCCGAGGAGGATGATAGGTTCACTTATAGCATTGTGAGGCCAACTGCATTTTTTAAGAGCTTGGGCGGTCAAGTTGAGTTGGTGAAGGATGGGAAGCCCTATGTGATGTTTGGGGATGGAAATTTGTGTGCTTGTAAGCCAATTAGCGAGCAAGATTTGGCTTCATTTATTGCAGATTGTGTGTTAAAAGAGGATAAGATTAATCAGGTTCTGCCAATTGGGGGACCCGGGAAGGCTCTAACACCATTAGAGCAAGGAGAGATGTTGTTTAGACTACTGGGTAAGGAGCCAAAGTTCATAAAAGTGCCTATCCAAATTATGGATTTTGCTATTGGGGTTCTCGATTTCCTCGTTAAGATATTTCCTTCAATGGAAGATGCTGCTGAGTTTGGGAAAATCGGGAGGTATTATGCAGCCGAGAGTATGTTGGTTTTGGACCCTGAGACTGGAGAATATAATGCTGATCAGACACCTAGTTATGGGAAAGACACATTAGAGGAGTTCTTTGCAAGAGTACTCAGGGAAGGAATGGCAGGACAGGAATTAGGTGAGCAGATGTTTCTATAGCTGATACTGTTATAAATTGAGTGTGTAAATTGAGAGGATTTCTTTGCAGTCAACCAGTTTTGTAACACTATCTTCTTATGTATGCAGTTTCACTTCCCTAAAGCTGATCGGTATTGTGTATGAGTTGTATATTAGGTACTGCGATGAAAATCATGGAGAAATGCATGTTTTGGAAGTCATATTGACTCTTCAATCAAGTGATTATATAATTTATCCTCTTTCACATTGATTAATGTTTCGTTTTTATTTTATTTGAAGAATTTGTTTACCTAAAGCTGGAATGACCATGAATAGAGGTTTGCAGTTAATGCTAAGTTTCTTTTGAAAAAGATGGAGATTAGTCCTCTTCTGTTTGTCAATAAGAAGTTAAAGATTGCTGTCAGGTCTGAGAATTCAGATTTGACAAAAAATATATTAGAGTTACTCCTAAAGTTATTTAGGATTAGGAATGCAGTGATATGAGATTATGTAGGAACACTGCTGCAATAGGTCTATTACCATTATGTTTATGTTTTTCATACTCGTTGTTGCATACGTGACCACACCCTGGTTGTTTGTCTGTGACATATATTGTCCCGATATCTCTTGGAAGAAGGGTCTGCTCATCCACTTCCTGGAATTGTTTTTATTTTTTTTCCTCACAAGTAGCTCTTGCACCTGCAAGTCTCGGTACATGGCGGGTGCCATAACTGTTGTCTTCAATCTTTGAACAGACTACTGTTGTTATATGTCCAGCATTGCACGGGTATGCCCAAGACTATGTTTTCTTGAACAGTTATTCCAGCTTAAAAAAGACAAAAATAGTGGCTGAGGCATTAGCCATAGAGGCAAAGTAATGCTTGTTTCTTATCTATATGGTTCAAATCAAAACAAATTCTTCTGTCTAGTTTGGACACTCATTGCTTGTTGGTTTCTGTCATTCTGAAACTTCTAAAAGCTAAAGTAATATCAGTGTATTATATATCACAGAACTTGGAATTCTTGCAGAAGCAGCCAGTGCACTCGACAATAAATTGCCAGCGATATCTGCTACCAGGCATTAGTAAGACTATGGAGAGGAGATCACTAACCTTGAGTTTCAGTAGTCTAAGAACAGAGGAAAAGTGTTGGTGCCCAGATAGAGTTTTAATACACTAGCGCTTGTGATTAACTTCTCCCCATTGTGAAGACTCGGGTTTAATCTGTTATGTTCATGGTGTAGGAGGTTTTCTACCATCTATCGCGCAAGTGTATGCATAGATCGCACATCCGTGATTGCCTAGTGAATACACTTTGTGGGTTATTGCATATTTTCTCATTGATATTCTCGTGTTCACAGTAGTGATTAAAATTCCCACCATTGCTCAAAAAGAAAAATGCATATCTTCTGGTCAATTAGATCATCTACCCCAAGATTGAAGCTTCTTTACACACAAATGCAGGACAATTTATCTGTTTCCAAGCCACTACACAAGTAAGACTATGAAAGAACATTTACACACAATAGAACTCTAAAAGGAACTAAACAGAAGTCACAAACTGATCACGAAACAAATTTCAACACCAGACATGATTGAGATACATGTGAACTTTCAGAGACAGACCTAGCTGATCTTAGAGTAGAGAGAGTGGCTTGATAGCATAATGAGAAAAATGAGCAGAACGGCAGCAAGCAATGACAACACAATTGAGCCACTAATGCGTAGGCAGAATGTGTCATATACATTGCAGATCTTGTTCCAATGTGTGTGGGAGTTGCCCTTCAGACCGATGTATGCAACACCACCTGCACTCCCTGTGGCAGCTACTACTATCGCCAATATCAACTGCATCATAGGTGGCATTGCAGATACATTAGCATTCATACACATACATACATTTAGATCTGAGGATGAGCAAGGATCCGGCTCTGGCTAGGGTGGGTGTTTTTGACATTTTTCTTCAAATAAAACTGGCCCTAATTTGGCCGGGCTGAACTTTTTACGATCGGGGTCAAAATTTAGTCTCTGTTTAGAAGTTTTACAGGATCCTGTAGTAGGATCATACTCAGACCCAACTTTCATCTTTTAACATATAGGCTGAACAGTGTTCAGCCTATATTCAGATCCACATACATTTCATATATTCAAGTTTTTATATTCTTATTTTCTTACTCCGTAATGCGAAGAAAGGGGTTTATTGAAGAGCTTACAGTGTCCATGAAGATGAAATGGAGAAGTGCCTTAGTGTGATGACCAGGGCTGGACATAGCAATGTAGGATGCTAGTGCCGAAATGATGCCGTAGAGGCAAGCCACAGAGAGTGCAGCTACAAAGTACCTGCATGTAATTTAAAAACAAAAAATTAAACAAAAAAAAAATTATATATCTCATGTGTAGTTGGAGGAATATGAGATCATTGAAGAAAAGTTGTCACAGTAAAAGCTGGATTAAAACAATTAATATTATTGTTTTCCTTTAAAACATTTGTGGAACCTAATTCAGGATTCTCAGCTTTTGATGATTTTATGATTAGCATGACATTAGAGATGGTCCTGCCAACTAATTACTTTTGAATAAATCTTTTATTTTAATACATAGAAGAGACTCGAATTCGAAAACTTTTAGAGAAGTGAGATGATGCAGTTGAGTTATAACTCATCCACGAAAAAACCTTTTCTCATAATGAGCTCTTTTCTTATGTCCTTAGATAAAATAACTATCTATCTTTGAATACTATATAGTAACTTATTTATTTATATTAGGACTATTAATCATGCATAAATTAATTGATTTCTTTAATTATTTAGCAATAAAAATTCAAGATTTAAGTTTTATCTCTCTTCTGCTACCAAGAAAAAAGATATTTCAATTAAAAAATATTATAATTAAAAATATGGTAATAATTTAAATCTTTTTTTTTTTCAAAATGTTTGACTTTTACTTGACAAATCTTATATTTCTTTAAAAAATATTTTAATTAAATTAAAACAAAATAAAAATTAACTGAAATTTCCGAACACCACCAAAATAGAAATCAATTTATAAAACTATCCTTATAGTTGCTGAGTAGGGCGTATGGATTCAGAGAGATTTTGTAAGGAAATTTCTATGTTTTTGTAGTCAACATATAAAAGAATTTAAAAAAGGAGATGAGCAAAAGTCTATACAAGAATGATTCCAAACAACATAGGAGTAAAATTATGAACTTCTATACATAGAAAAACCCACCAATGTAATAACCCAACAAAGAGAGAAATTCCCATCTCCTACCATTATATCAATAGAAGGGTCCAGAAACCAACTCAAGTTCCACAGACCAACCATTCTCAATCATGCACCACTTTTTTTTTAAAAATAAAAATAAAAAATTATCGATATTTAGTAATCTGATTAAATCCGATTCAAACTGAATTGGATTCTTAAGAGATTTATTTTTTTCATATATAGAATTCGAATATGAAAGCTTATTTAAAGATATCAGTATCCGACTACCAAACCAATTAAGCATGCACGGCTTCTTCATAGCAAAATCATCATTGTATTATTTTTTAGTGCTTTGAATAGCTCTCACGTACATATATCTTTATATTCAAGTAAAATATAAAAAACAGAAATCTTTTTTTCTTATATATATATATATCTTGAATTTCAATTACTTGAAAAGAAAATTAAAGTGTTACAGTTAATTTCAAAGATAAAAGGCAAATAATTCCCTTTTTTTTCAAAAAATAAATGTGATTCCGCCATCTATTCATGTATGTTAACATTAATCATAAAGCTTTATAATAATATAGTTTAATCATAATATACAAGTTGGTTCACTTCACAAAAATTACACATAACTAGTTTTACTCACACAAGGGCCGGTGACTGAGTAAACTTGGCATCCATAGGCTGGGGGAGTGGCAACTGGGGCACCAGAACCAACACTGTTTGCTTGCTAGTCACCATAACCAAAACCGACACTAAGGTTGAGGCAAACAAACACAGCCTCAAAATAATGTCATACAAGAAGCACTCCGCCAGAGATTTTGGTGGCTGTGGTGGCGGCGGCGGCGGCGGCGGGGGTGGCGGCGCCACTCCCTTCTCCGGTTCAGACACTGTGGACTCCATGAGCAACTAGTATAGTGTTTGTGAAAATGTTGTGGAGATAAGAATGAGGGATATGTATAAGTGTGTGTGGACTATATAGAGATTTTTTGGGCATTGTAGGACCAGTCCGCATGGAGTATCCACCACGTAATATGAATTGTGTAATTAATAATTAAATATTTTATCATTTTAGGTTTTTATTATAAAATATATCTATTCTATTATTTTCTTAAAATAATTAATAATTAATATTTACATAAAAATTTTTATTTTTTTTTATATTAACGTGTTTTCTTCCATTTCTTTTTTTGTACTTTTATAAAATATTATTTTTTTTATATCATTTCGTATCCATTTTTGTATCCGTGAAACCTAGCTTGTAGACTCTAGTTGTTTGGTCCGATTTTTTTTTTTATATTTTAAAAAAGTTTTAATTAAATTGAAAATTGTCATTTTTAGGCTTCTAGAAGTATTTTTAATAGCAAAGTAGGAACAAGATAGAAATAAATTTATGAATTTTTACAATTTTTGCTTGACTATTTTTTTCTTTTCTCTAATATTTAATTTAAATATACAATGAAAATTCTCTAATATCTGATATTATAACTCCATTACTTGTAGGAAAAATAAAAAATTGTGGTCTCTTTCGGCCATTAAATAACGATGCCACCTTTATCCTGCACAAAAGCCACCTTGTAATTTTTTTTTTTCTAAAAAAGATTTTTATATTATTAAATTTAAAAATAATAATCTTTTATCACTTTAAAACTTATAATTCTTATTCTTTTGTTTTTCATCTTATATTTTGCCCCTTTAATATAAATTTTTGGTTTTGTCTATTATTCAGTATATCATTTGGGGAAAAAGAAAACATAATATTATATATATATATATATATATGAAATTATAGTTTTTTGAACCAATCAAAGCCCAGGATGAAAACTTAAAAGGGATCCAATCTTTTTTTTTTTTTTTTTTTGCTTATCACTAAAAGTAAACTCTGCCTATGGGGTTTTTTTTTTTTTTTTTTTTATTAACACTGTAAATCCTGAATTCAGATAAAAAAGGAGGGTTAAAGCAGGTGGCTTCAAGAATTAGATAAATTGGGTCCCCAAAAAATGGAAGATATGTTCATATTAATAGCTCAAAGATCGAACCCTAAAACGGAGGCAATTCATTGACTAGCTAGTTGTGAATGCTTGATTATTTGAATACAAAATTCAGAAGCTCAGACTAGTCATTGATTTCTGGAATCTTGTATAACACGTAGAGCGACCAAATGGGACATTCATCCCATTTTTTCATTGCTTAGAAAATAATTTTGGAGGAACAAACGAATAGTTGGTCCAATAAGATTAGATATTAGAATCAACGTATAATGACTCAGTTGGTTCAGGAATTGACGTCTTTTAATTATGGTCAGGAATTCGATTTCTCATGAGAATGAAAAAATCAGCACTGGGAGACCTACCCCTCAATTGAGCCCTGTAAACGATCGACCCAGATTAATCGGGATGAATCCCTAAATACTGGATTAGTGGTCTAGCCATAATACCAAAAAAAAAGATTAGATATTAGATATTTTAATTAAATTTTAGATTTAAAATTTAAGAATAAAAAAAATTATACTAAAAGAATCATCCTTAAAATGAATCGTATAATATTTAAGTCGGATTTATCGAGTGAAATACAAATATCGGTTAAGACTCTGTACAGGGGAAAAGAAAAAAGTTTTGGAAGATTATGAATATCTCAATAAAAAAATGTTCTAGAAAAATAAAATATATTAAATATGCTGATTGACCGGTTCGCGATCCGACTTGAGTCTCCTGTCCCGTTCACAACAGTGGCCTCCTTGGATATGGGCCTCACATTTGAGATGTGCCCTTTCACATGCAACAAGGTTTTCATTTTGTTAGTTTTCGAAGATGCAGCATCAAACATTATTGTTGTGAAAAGGGTTGAATTGTTTTTGGTTGGCGCAACATTCCCCCCGGTGAAGGTTACATGTCTATGGCTTATTTGACTAACAACTCAACATTAAATCCAATTAATTAAAATTTTGAATTTAAATTTTAAAAATAAAAAAATATATATATTAAAAAAACCGATCACTAGATTGAACCCATAACTATTTAAATCGAATTAATCAGATTTTTAAATATAAATGATGTAGTAAAAAAAAAAAAAAAAAAAAAAATTGTGACGTGTATGGATATGGGCCTCATATTTGAGATGTGCCTTTTCATATGCAATGGAACAAGGTTTTCATTTTGTTGGTTTTCTAAGATGCAACATCAATGCTGTGGAAAGGGTTAAATTGTTCTTGGCAGGCGCAAGATTGCCCCGCGGTGAAGGTTGTGTGTTGGCATCAATAGCAATTGAGAATTAGTTTCCAAAGCAGATGTATGAAATGCTTTGGTTATGAAATTTTGGAGTCAAATCGGATTTGAAAAATCGTTTGTAAAAAGTATATCTAAGCTCTGAGATTTATAAATACTATTGTTGTTTCTTAATATTTTGATATATATATAGTTAATAAAGTTTTATTAAAATATTGATAATAATTAAATACGATTTATACCGATTTATGAAATCAAACTGAATTGAATCATAATAAATGGTTCAAAAAATCGTTAAATTGTTTATAATTTTAGAATCAAAATCAGAGTCAGAATCAGAACTTTAACCGTGTCTATAAAATCTTATTCTGGTTCTATAAAAATTTATCCTATAAAATTAACCGTGTCTATAATTAAGGGTTTTGATGTTTCTTTCTAAATACCAAGCTTATTTATTATTTATCTTTAAATTTAAAAAAAAAAAAAAAAAAAAACTGAATAACATAAGATTATATTTTATCTCACTAATTAAGAGAAAAAGGGGTTAATCACTTTTCCTTAATCTTTGCTTATGCTTATCATTTTTGTTAAAGACAAAACTAGAAATTATATTTTTATTGTATGCCTAATTGTCATAATTAATTAACCCAAAATGAAAATGCAAAAAGGACCCATAAAGCTTAGGGTTCAAGAAACAATGGGAAACCTATGGAATATTTATTTTTGGTTATATAAAAATTCGAATCCGAAATCACTAAATTGGGAGAAGGAGATTTATACTACTAGCATATCCCCTTGAGAACGAAACCTACGGAATATGATCGCATCAATTTGCAAGTCTTTCTTTATCATTACAATCTAGGTTTTATGAAAAATGAGAAAACAAAAACAGATATGAAATGATACGGAGAAACGATATTTTGTAAGAATAAACAAAACATAAATATTAATAAAAATAATTATTTTAAAAAAAATATTAAAAATATAAAAATATTAATATCGAGAAATTTCTTATATCTTAGATTGAAATGATTGATTGCATATTTGGGGTTCCCTAAAATTTTCAAAACAAAGGTATCATAACCTACCATTCAATGCCCAACAAGCCAGAATTATAAGATTTCACCTTCTTAATAGATATCAAATGGCATCTTGAAAGCAAGCTTATCCATTATGTTCTGGAAGTTCAATCTTGAAGATGGGATTGCGTAGTGACATCAAAGAAGCTTCAAATTTCATCCTTGACCGACTTATATTTTCTCTCCATCATGTTTGCCAATTTGGGAAATGTCTAATCACTTAGGATAACATTGGATAATTATGTATGATAATCACATTAGGCAGCTTGATTAAGCCTAACGATATCTTTGGTTAAATAAAAGTAGTATTTAAGGAGTTTTGAGTAAGCCTAACGATATCTTTGGTTAAATAAAAGTAGTATTTAGGGGGTTTTGATTAAAGTGAATCGAAATTAAAAATCAGATTGAAATTCATATATGATTTATTTAAATTAATAAAATGAAACCAGGGGTTTAAGAACGAAACTCTCAAATTATTGAGTTTCTAAAATTCAAATGAAAACATATATTTCTAAAACTCGTTTCTAGAATTTTTTTATTCAAAATTTAATTTCGAGTGATATCAAGTATATGAGTAAAAGGTTAGAGAAGAAATTTTAAGCAGGTAATCTTGTACGTTTTTCCATCCTACCAAACATGTCCTAAGAAATAATCGAGAGGACAAGGTTTGCTCATGCAGAGGTTATATAGTTAGCAAAATAATCAAATCTTATATATATTACAATAGCAGAAATTTCTTGGTCGTTTGACTTATTGGTATCGAGATTTTTTACACTCAGTCAAAGGGGTGGATAAGCTATTTTCCTTGGGCCAGCAAGAACGCCCTTTATTTTTTTTATTTATTTATTTTTCACCGATCAATATTCAAACTTGATCGACTAATCTGGTTCAAATACTGTGGAGTCCATTAAAATGATTGACTCTTCCAAATCTTATTTTTCTATTCACATGATTCGAAACTAAGACTTATGATTAATAGAGAACAGATCGCTATTACTATACTCATAAGAGTTTGATCAAGAACACCCTTGATTTATGATTTTCATCACCGGTATCCAAGTTTTATTCGATTAATCCGGTTCGAGCACAATGGGACCCATTAGAGGTTAGTTCTCCTAAATTATTTTTCATCATTTTCAAAACTCAAATTCGAGATCTCTAATTAAATGATAAATACCTGATCACTCAATTTAAAAGAATTTAGTCAAGAACACCTTTATGTGGGTTCGCATGACTTCCCCTTCCTAAACCCAACATATGTTCCTATAGACATCTTCCTAAACAACAATATTCAATTCCATCCCAAGTTCAACCATCAGTTAATTTTTGGACCCAAATGGGGCGGTAGGCTTTAAGGCAAATCCTCCACATGGATCAAACTTGGGCCAACCTAACTAACCATACGTTTTCTATAAAAAAATCTTTTATCCTAATTGATAAACAAGACAAATGTAACACAAGAAAAAAAGATTTTTTAAGTCCAAACCTCCCCCCAAGACAAATGAATTCAAAGCACAAAGCAAATGAGACGCTATGAGATATTTATTAATTCTAAACCATCTCTATTTCCCTGTGCACGAAGTGACAAGTGTATTAGATTTTTTAAATCAAAATCTTAGATTCAATTTTTAAAAATAAAAAAAATATATATCAGGAGATTTCATCTTTTAATGAATCTAATAATTAATTTGAATCAAATTAATTAAAATTAACAAATTAGTTACTAAATACCACTTAGGGAAAAAAAAGTATTGCTATTTTATAGTATAATTTTACTAATTTTGATTTAATATAGATTTTGTTATCATAATTAATGAGTCTTATTATGATTAATGCAAATATACTCTAATTAATTTGTTGGATGGACTAATGCCCAAATAGAAACATAGTAAAATCATGCGCTAGTGAAAGAATTGAGTAGAAAATCTTGTCAGGGGAAGAGAAAAACGCCGGAGGGCGCGGCGGAGGAGAAGTCAATTTCCACACGGTGGGAGTGTAAACTCATGGCCATACCCAACTCCACACCAAATTTAAGGTTCCCGTCCTCTTCCCTAGCAACTTGGACACGTCCCCACTCTTTAATGTCTTTAACGCGCTCTTCTCTCTCTCTCTCTCTCTCTCTCTCTCTCTCTCTCTCTCTCTCTCTCTCTCTCTCTCTCTCTCTCTCTCTCTCTCTCTCTCTCTCTCTCTCCACATTTATTCATTTCAACCCCCACACCGCAACCCCATCTATCTAAGAATGCCAAACAACACCCTTCTTTTCTGGTCACAATGTTCACACGCACACATCTCTCTCACTCCTTTTGGGTATTATATCAATCGATATTCAAAATTATACTCTAACTAATCTAATCCGACATATACAATGACCTATTGAAGAGACTATTTTTTCAACATAATCTATTATATGCACAAATCACAAATCAAACTCAATATTTTAGTTGAAAGACCTAATACTACATCTCTCACCAACGTGGGTTGGCTCAACTGGATATGAGGTTCAGTTCCCTTAAACATAATCGAGATTCAACTCCCGCCGGAAGTATCGAGCCCTCATGTGTATGGAGCGTTCCCCATTGGGAGACCCACTCTCCGAAAAGGAACCACTGCAGCGGTCGATCCGGATTAATCAGGACGAAATCTCAGATATCGGCCAGTGTTTAAGACATGATACCAAAAAAAAATATCACATCTCACTAAATCAATTGACCATTGATCCCACCTTCTCTCTCGGTATATATATGGGGGCCAAACTGAGGCAATTTCTATAGAAATAAGTTGTATATTGAAGCTCGTTGCGAGGAAAATGGAAACAGAAACGAAGGCATTGAGGGATGGAAAAGTTGTGGAAATGAGTAGAGGTGGGAGGAAAATGAGGTATTGTGAATTGGTGTTGCGCTTTCTCGGATTGGTACTCACGTTGGTAGCTGCTATAATACTTGGGCTTGATAAGGAGACTAAGATTGTCCCCATTACTATCACCTCTTCTTTGCCTTCCATTGATGTTCCTGCTACGGCTCAGTGGCATTACATGTCTGCCTTTGTGTAACGCTCGCTCTCTCTATCTCTCTCTCTCTCTCAAGTTGAATATTTCTCGATTGCTAATTTTCTTTTCTTTTCTTTCTTCCATTCTAGATACTTTGTTGTGGCTAATGCTATAGCATGCACATATGCAGCACTATCTCTCATCCTCTGCCTCTTCAGCAAGAATGGACAGAGAGGCGTGAAATTACTCATCATCATCCTTGATCTTATAATGGTGGCATTGCTCTTCTCCGGCAATGGGGCGGCCACAGCCATCGGAGTCATAGGCCACAATGGGAATTCGCACGTAAGGTGGAACAAGGTCTGCAATATCTTCACCAAATTTTGTCACCATGCCGCAATCTCCGTGGTTCTCTCTCTACTTGGATCTCTCTCTTTTCTCTCTGTCATTTTGCTTATTGCCTCAAGCATCACCAAATCTAACTAGAAACGAATCTATTTGTTTTGGCATTGAAGCCTGTACTTCTATTGTGTTATAAGTTTCATGTTACTTTTGTTTAGACTCTGTGTGTAATTTGTAATGATGGTTAATAAATTTGCCCGACCATGTGTAAACATTCTTAAATTTTAATTGAAAATGTACTATGTCCTATGAATGTTCCTCGTTCTAGGGATAAAAGAGTCTTAGTAAAATATCTTTTCTAAAATCTCATGTTCAAACATTTTTAGGCAATATAAAAATAATATAAAAATATCAAATCCTAATAATTTATTATTTTATTAAACTATCTCAAAAATTGTATTTATATAAAAAATTTATTATTACAAAATAGAAATAGAGAAATAAAAAATTTTAATATTTTAAAAATTAAATTAATTAATGATTTATTTTAATGCATATTATTTTCTATATCTGAGATTGCATAAACCGGATGATTTGGATATAATATATTATGTATCAAAATTAAATCAATTATCTATTTGAACAGACGTAAGGAACCTATGTACAATTGAATTTATTCCAATAACTCGACGATTTCCCTAAACTTTGTTTCAGACTTATTCTACTTTGTGTTTGGAAACTATAAGACTTTCATTTAAACAAGTTAAAGCCTGTAAAGGCCATATGACATATAACATCCCCATTAACTTGGTGAGACTTATTGTGTTCACAATTTCTAATGGTGATACCTCTATTATCTGGAATTGAGAGATTCTCCCTGCTTTTAAACCCGGGCAGAGGTTAAGATAGGGAGACCCCCTCTCCCTGTATCTCTTTCTTTTGGTTATGGAGAGACTTGCATTGATGATTCAAGAGAAAATTAGGAAGGGGATATGGAAGCCTATCAAGGTAGTGAGAGGAGGCCCAACGATTTCTCATCTCTTTTTGCTGACGATTTAATCCTTTTCGCGGAAGTGAAACACTTAAACCTTAGTAATATTCTTAACTGCCTGAAAGAATTCTCAGAGGAGAGTGGTCTCCAAATCAATCCGGCTAAATCCAAGATTTGGATATCTCTGAATGCTCCAAGACATCTGAGAGCCTCCCTCGTCACGTGCAGTAAGTTTGTGATTACTGAAAACTTGGGTAACTATCGGGGTGTGCCAACCATCCACGGGAGAGTTGGGAAGGACTTTTATCACAAGTTGGTGGAAAGAGTGCAGGATAAGCTTAGCAATTGGAAGGCCAAGACCCTAAGCACCGCGGGTAGAAGAACACTTATTCAGTCAGTAACGGCTTCAATCCCGATTTATACCATGCAGACGGCTTAGTTATCAGAGAGCATTTGCAAAAAGTTAGATAAAATGAATAAGGATTTCTTTTGGGGTAGTAGCGAAGGAGCCAAGAAGACTCACCCAATGAGCTGGAAAGCAGTTTGCGACTGCAAGCAAGATGGCAAGGGAGTGCAATGTGGCAATAATAGCCAAATTGGATTGGAGAGTCTTGAAGAATAATGGGGCATTGTGAGTGAAGATTTTGAAGAGCAAATATCTTAGGGGAGACAGCTTGTTGGAGCATAAAAAGAGCAACAACTCTTCCGCTTTGTGGAGAGGCATTTGCTCTAGCAAAGATTGTATTAGGAGGGGCCTCAAATGGCGAATAGGGGATGGTAATTCCATTAGTTTCTGGGCTGGCCGTTGGCTTGGCAAGGATATGTTATTGAGGGCTGCTCTTATCTCGCAGGAGGCCTGCTCTTCAGGTATCAAAGTTAATCATTTTTGGGATGTGAAAGGTAAGTGGAAGATGGAGGAGTTAATGGTGGTCTTCCCAAGAGACAAAGTAGATCAAATAAGAGCGATGCCTATTCCTTGTGACAGATCCAACAGTGATTCTTTATTCCGGAGCGAGAGAGCAAACGGTGATTTTTTGGTTGCTTCGACGTACCGACTCCAAAGAAGGTCCTACTCGATTCACCAGATGGTTGAGGAAGCTTGGAGGTGGATTTGGAGGGTGAAATGTCCTGAGAGGGAGAAGATTTTCTTGTGGCAGGCTGCTAAAGGAAAAATCCTCACTAAAGTGGAGCTCAAGAGAGGTATGATTAGTGTGGACCTCTGTGATATCTATGGGAAAGAGGAGGAATCAGTGACTCATGCCTTAAGGGATTGCATTCATGCTAGTAACATCTAGAAGCATTTGTTAAAGGATAACTTCTAAACTGAATCCGGGTATACTTGGCTAAACTATGGGGTATGCAAAAAGTTTCAGCTCGGTTTGGTGAATGAAGTTGTGGGGTTTGCTTGGGTAGTATGGTCCATATGGAAGTTTAGATGCAGCTCTATCTTCCGACGCAACGTGGATCAGCCTAAGCAAGTCGCTAATAGAATTTTATGTACGATCAAGACTTTCCACAATAGTCCTACTTTTGCTAAAGAGGATGAGGATGTGATCTTGGTGAAGTGGATGAAGCCGGCAATTGGAAGAGTGAAGCTTAATGTCGATGGTGGAACCAATCTCGAGGATGGTCATGCCGGTGATGAGGGCCTCTTTAGAAACTCTAGTGAGGAATGGCTCCATGGATTTTGGGCTAACGTGGGTGTTTCGAAAAATGACTGGGTAGAGTTATGAGGGCTAAGTGAAGGGTTAAGGATAGCGAAAGAAAAAGACTTTCAGAACTTAGAGATAGAATGTGACTCTTTGAAGGTAGTCTTGGTTGTGAACAAGGGTGTAGGCATTAATCATCCATAGAGAAACGTTATTCTCGATTGTAGGATGTTAATGAAGGAGCTAAGCACTTCAACCATTTCCCATGTGTACAGGGAGGCAAACAAATGTGCGGATAAATTAGTTGAGTTAGGTAAAGTTATCCATCATGGGATCATCGAGTTTGGCACCACTCCTGTGGTAGAGCCTTTTTGAAAGCTTGATGCAGAGGGAGTTTCTTGGTCTAGAAGGCGAAAGAAGTTAGCTTCCTCCCATGTCTAACCTCGTGTAGTTTTAGGTCCTGCCTTGCTGCTGCTTTGTTTCCCCCCTTTGTGTCTTCTGTGTTCCTTTTCACCGGAATAAAAAGTCTTGCCTAACCTTAAAAAGAAAAGTGATTGTGATAGAAAATGGACGGTCCACATTGTGGGCTTTTGACACGTGTCAAGATAAAGTAATTTTGGACCCACACAATCGTCTATAACTCACCTCCAATAACTACATTCTCCGTAAAATCATCTTGCACTCATGCCGCATTGGGAGTGCAAATTCTAATCAGACGGTAGAGGTTTCGTGAGCCTTTCCTCCCATTTGACGAAAATGAGCGAAATCAAAATCTGTCAGTTGATTGATTCAACATAATTGATCAGACGGTGCAAAAAAATTCAACCGAATTTCCAATTAAAAATAAAATAAAATCCAAAATCAGGAGAATCAAATCAACTATAATTGCCTTCTCGTTGTAATGCACATTCTCTCTGCAACTTCTTCCGCAGGTAATATTCTAACAGCTCTCTCTCTCTCTCTCTCTCTCTCTCTCTATCTCTCTCTCTCTCTCCCCCCTAACGATTTTGGAGTGAAGTATGATGGAAAGCGAAGTAGAAAAAGAAGAGAGAGAAATAAGAGAATTATTCTACAGAGTCATGGAGAATTACAGTGACTCCTAAATTCCACCATTATCATACCACGAGACAGCACCCATCATCAAGAAGAAAACAAAAGCCCCAGACACCGAACACAAGAGGATAAAGAACGTGAGAGGAGAGAGAAATTGACCCGCAATTTCCTCGAACTTCAGTCTCAACTCTCTCTTTTCCAAGGTCCATCTCCCTCTCTCTCTCTCTCTCTCTCTCTCTCTCTCTCTCTCTCTCTCTCTCTCTCTCTCTCTTCATAATTGATCACAAATTGGATTGAGATTTTAGAAATTATGATGGGGTTCCCCAATTTGTATTATATTATCTTCATAATTTAGCATAAATCGAACTTTCATTTGGAAAATTTCAATGGGTTTCTACTTTTTGAACTTAATAACTTTGTCTTCATTGTGTAGCACAGTATTTAGAAGTATTTAGAATATAATATAACTTAATAACTTTGAACTTAATAACTTTTTGAACTTACAAGTATTTAGAAGTTCAAATTCTGTATCTGTACAATGGGTAAATTCATTTCGGTTAGTAACTTGATAGAGTATTTTTCCATTAAAAAGTACTTGAAAGTGTAATTTTAAATACAATCTCTAACCATAGCAAGACAAAATCAGTCCCAAAGGAACAGCCTGGTGGTCACAATCCTCTTCTCCACCCCTTAGATCCAAGGTTTGAATCCTTGTGTAACCAAAAAAAAAACAAACAAGTCAAAAACAAAGTTTTTGGAAAATGTTATTCAAAATTTTCGAATTTCTTAATTATGAAAAATGTTTTAAGACTTGAGACTTTCCTCGTGTTGATAATTTGTTTAAATTCAAGTTTTTCAATATATTTTCCTTATTAATTTTGGTTTGTATTTTCATTAAATACCTAGAATTTTGTTGGTTTAATCTTAACGGTCCTCTGTTTTAACTAGTCATGTACAGATTTACTTTCATTAGATTTCTTAAGCTAAGGAAACTCCTTTGCAATATATGCCAACATCTATCGAAAAATAATTTGATATTATTTTAAGGATTTTGTATAAAATACAAGAACCAAAATTTTCTCTCACAATCTTTGTCCTTATTAATTAGGTGCAAGAACAAGCTTTGTGATGCAATTGCTATTTTTGAAACTATAAGACTAGTCTATACTATCTAGGTAGGTTTATCATAGTTTTTCTCCCCTTCTTTCATCCACCAATGCTCACAAATTTAATCAGCTTTTGATCCTGAAACATTTTGCCTGATACCTCTTAAGACCATTTTGCCATTTCCATGCCATCTTTTGGACCTCTATTATATAGCCATGGCTGCTACCTACCTTATTGTCTTCCTTTGTATGACCTTCACTATTCAATTTAGACCTTGCCATGCAAATGATGCTGGTGCTGGTTTTGTTATTCCTCTTATACACTGCGACTCACCATTATCCCCATTCTACAATCCCCACCTAACCTCAACCGAGCGAGTTGGTTTGGCGATTAATCGCTCCATCTCTCGTCTCAATTACTTGCAATCCATTCAATCAACATCCTCAAGCAAAGATATCTCCTCTATGTTTTTTGGAGAGAGAGGTGAGTTTGTCATGATGTACTACATAGGCACCCCTCCATCTCAAGTATATGGCATCATGGATACAGGAAGTGATGTCATATGGCTTCAGTGTGATCCTTGTACATTATGTTACAAACAAACCATGCCATTTTTTGATCCATCTAAATCCTCTAGTTACACTAATGTGTCTTGTTTTTCCCTTCTCTGCAAGGGCTATGTTTGCGATGAGGCAACATTTGCTTGTCTAAGTCAACAAACATATGGCGATGGCACCCAAATGAAAGGAAATTTAGTAGAAGATGTTTTCACTTTCATTGATTCTGACCATAATAAGGTCGTGGCGGGTAGTCTGGCTTTCACTTGTGCTCATGAACTTAGAGGAGGGTATTTTGAGGGTATGCAAGGAGGGGTTGTGGGACTTAACCCCCAAGAACTCTCATTGATCTCCCAACTCACCATAAAGAAGTTCTCATACTGTATGGTTCTACATGAAGATGAGGGATCGATGAGTCGCTTATATGTCGGATCACAAGCCGTGATATCTGGTGGACAAACATCATTTGCAAACTCACCTTTCCCATCCCTCTATGCCATTCCTTTCAAGGGAGTAAGTGTTGGGGACATGAAGTTTTCATTTGGAGATGTTGAATTTATGGTCATTGATTCAGGCACAACCTATACATATCTTCCTGGGGAACTCTTGGATAAACTAGCAGAAATATTAAGGGAAGCAATAGACTTACCCGAAAGTGACAGTCGAAGTGGGTTTCAGATATGCTTTGAGGGAAGCTTGGATGACTTGTCTTCAGCTCCTGATATAACCATTCATTTTAATGGCACAGATCTCATTCTGAGTAAGGAAACTACTTACGTTGAAGTAAATGAGAGACTGCAGTGCCTTGCATTTCTTCCCGCTAAATCACATGCAGTTCTTGGGAATTTTCACCAGAGGAACTATTTCGTTGGCTATGACCTTGAAAACCAACTTGTCTCTTTTGCTCCTGTCGACTGTTCCATGTTCTAACTAGCCTAGCTGCGCATGCTGCTCGAGCAAAAGGGAGTAGCCAGTGAATTGGACCTTTTCGAAGTGCATATGTTACAAATGGCCAATGATCATGATTTGTATCAATTTTCATTAGGTAAGAGAAGTCAAGATCCGACCACCTACATTATCATGAAATAGTGAAACTTACTTGATTTGAAATAAACTTAAATTAGAAAGACCAGGGAGGGTTCCAACTAGATAATAATATTTTTTATGTAAAAAAAAAGACACTAGGGCCTCAAGATTCACACTCACCAGAAAACAAAAAGGGCATTAATCAAACTACACTTTCTCTGCAAGAAGAGCAAAAAGATTCGTTTAGCCAGTGTTCTTCCCGAGGCCCAACTTCAAGAAGGAACACTTTCTGCATTTAGGTCTTCCAGATTTACTCTCATCTGTAACCCCAACTCCATCAGGCCAGTGACCATGAGGGAGATATCAGTTGTCAAGGCAGTAGCTAAGACCTGGAAAACAAAAAGGAAAATAAATGAGCGTGACAGAGTATATCAAGGCTAGACTTTGTTACATTTCTCTGTCATTCTAAACTTGGCTCATGCTGGGTCATTACCGACAAAATTTTGATACATAATTCAATCTGAAACTCGCTGCTAAATATGGTGGGATTAAGAACTTCCTTATTTATTTATTTTCTTTTACAGAAGAAACTAGTGCTGGCCATTAACAAGAGGTTTGCTGTCATACCTTCCTATCCTCCTTTTGACGCTGTACAACCTCCAGGGGCCACTTACTTACAAGCTTCTGAAGTTCATCAGTAATGCCTTTCCTCTTTGCATCGGAGAGAGTCTGATGTACAAACCGGTATTCTTTCCTTAACAATCACTTGTCAGGGAATCCATAAAAGAAGATGTACTTAAAACTCTGAAAAAACACAGCATGCCTGGCTTTCCATGTGTCGTGTGCTCACTAGAGTCATATTACTAGGTTTAAGAAAAATGCCTAACAAAAGCTGCTTTGGTTTTTCTTTTCATTTTTTTTCTTGGTTTAAGAAAATAATAGAAAGATCAGATAACTTAGCAAATCTTTGAACACGTGGACTGTGCACAAAATAGCCCATACCTGATAAAGAACTTGAATAATGGCAGCAGCACTCTCAGGCTTCCGCTCAAGTAAAAAACCCTGCAAAAATAATCATATGTGAGGAACTCAATTCTTTTATACATGTAGGCAACAAAGAGGCTATAATATCCTCTCATACTACCTCACTTAGCATCCAATATATTACAAAAACAAAAAAAAAAAAGGTTCAACTCAAAATAAATGACATTTCAATAAAACAATCTAACAATGACTCTAGGTCTCCAATCAAAAAAATGATTCTAGGGTCACCCTAATGAAGTGGGATACAAGCATGGCCAGTATAGGCTTGAGAATACAATATGAATGTCCTTACTGTACCTAGGTTCAAAAATATCAAATGCTTGCTGACATGCCAACGAGTACAGACTTCAAGTCCCGACAAAGACTACTATAGCAAGAAAAAGCCAAAATTATAGTCATGATCAATCATAAGCAGTTAGCTTTAAATGGCTTGCATGATTGACTAAATTGGTCAGGTGTGGTACCTGAGAAAATTAAGCACTTGATGAGACATGCAAAAGAACCTACACAGAATATGATATTCCCTTGCCAATGACCAAGCTTTTGACTAAGAACATGTGATGCACCTTCGTCATGACTACCTTCATATCACTAGTAGAGAAAGAACAAAGATGAATAAAGGTGGAAGTAGATTGCTTTAGCACATGAAAAGCCAGTAGCAAGAGTGTGGTGCTTCATTAACTCTGATCTCAACTTCTCAATTTTCCGTAGGGATTCAGTGTCACCTGTACACAACAAAATATTATCATACTACTAACAAGTAAGGTATTAACATTCCGGTATGATGGAAAAATAATATTAAAATAGTTAACCAGTTTCTCATTTTTCAATAAATTTTCTATGTTCAAGATCTTGAGGGTCCCATTCCTAAATAGAAAGTGGCCTCTTACACAACAAAGTGAATAGCTAGCCTCTTTTTAGTCCCCTAAAATGTATCTCCCTCTTCAAATGGGAAAAACTTAATTAAAGATGTCTTCGTACGGTAAACAGGGGAGCAGAGACTTGATGGTTTCTCCATCAACGACAGGTTCATCATCACATCGATTAATGTTGATGCATAAGCTTCTTCATTGCCAAAGTCCCTTAGCCAGTGGAAGAAAAGGTTAAAAACACTCAGTGTCAGTGATGAGCCCGCTTACGCAAAGTGCTTGAAAATATATGTAAGCTATTGTCCTCTTCTTTGGTGTTTTGCAGAAAGTTGCCACCAGATGGAATGTGCGCACCCTCGGCTTTGCACTTATAAGCTGAAGGCATCTATAGCAACAATAAAATGAAGGCACAAAAGGTTGTAAAAAGGTGAAACATCAACTGGACTTTCTGCATTCTTATCTCCAAGGAACAATAATACCTCCACATATCCATTTTCAATCGCAAATGCACGTCTTCTAGTAGTGGCCTTAAGAGGGACTCGCTATCACAGTTAAAGTTATTAAGAGACGTACCATCTTGACTACACGGAAGATTCCACTAAATGATCATTCAACATTATCAGGAATCACAGGAAAATCCCAAGAACCATTATAAAGAGAAACGATAACCTTTGGTTCCATAACCAAAGAAGATATTTTTCATCATGACAAAGATCATGAAGATGGAACTTTCTTATCATGAAGATGGAACTTTCTCTCTCGAATTTCAGAATCAGAAAGCAGCAAAATCTACTACAGTAATTAACAATACATGTTCCTCCAAATGTTAGAAAGATATTGCAATCATCTACTTATATGGCACAAAATCATTCTAATACAGTTCAAATATACCTATTTTCACAGCAAAATCCATCCATAGTTCAATTGATGTCTGTCGAAGCCTTACTCCTGCCTTGACAAATTTTTTTGGAATACTTGGTCATCAATTCCCAGTTATCAGTATTGTAACAGATGCTGCAATTGTCCATTATTACAAAATCAAATAACATATTTGGAATGGGGAAAGCTGCATCTATGTTCTGAAATTTTGTATGTGAACAGGCAAAAATTTAATAAAAAACTTTGGTAGCCATATGTTCAAAACTAAAAGTATGGAAAGCTTAAATGCTGACAACTTGCCCTTTGCTATAAATAAGAGAGGGTCTACAAGTACAAATGCCTTTCCTGGGCCTTAAAATTTTTCATGCTTGACGATATAAATCTAAAGAAGTAAAAAGACTCAACATTACAATTGCACTTCTGTACCATTGAAAAATCGAGAGTTGGATAACTAAGAACTATGAAACACAACACACAATATAGGACACAACACAACATGGGCACGATGGCATAGAAATTTCATAATTTTATAGTATGATAAGTTTCACTGTGTTATGTTGTGTTGTGTCTAACAACAATGTCTACCACAGACATGACATCTATATGGACAATTCTAGGAAGGCTGATGCAACTTAGTGTAAGAATAAACAACTGAGGAGCCACTAGCCCATCAGAGAAAGGATTTGATTTCAGAGTTGTGTTCAGAAAAGGAAGGGAAGTGCTCAAGTCACGTGATCACTCTCCTACTTAAATCTATGGACCTTAAGACATGGGACCCACTAAGTAGATAGAGGACGTGTCAAGACTCAAAAGAATAAACTGGGACCGGCAATTTGATGTTTTTGACCAGCTTTATTCCACTCAACCACCACCACATCAGAGGCCAAAAAAAATGTATTGACTTGATTCAATTACACAATGCTGGAACTTAACTTCAAATTTGAGAAAGTTCCAGCCCTCCTAAAGATCAGTCTAACACAAAGAGGCCGAGCACCCTTAATCCTCAAAATTACGCAAGCTTTAAATTATAAATGAGAAAAATCAGTAAGCCCAAACCATCAACCTGAGCTTGATCCTTAAAAGCATTATGAAATTTTTACAGCTTCATGCAATAGCATAACTATCCATATATACAGAAATACAAATATATGAAAACGACTTACGCAAATGAAACTTTTACACTTCATGCAATAGAATTATATATGTTTTCCATAAGATACTAAAAACCTAAACTCCATCAATCCAGCACCAGTTTAAGATAACTCACTTTTTAGAAACACAAGAAGCATGTGAATATGATGTGGTCAATTTCTGGGGATTGTTTTAGCATGAGGAAGTTCCAATAGAGAATGCTACCTGAAGACAATATCTGCAGTACCAGGTTGTAATGGTAAATGATTCTTCTTTAAGAGCTTCATCACTTGCACCATAAGTTTAGAATCATTCTGCTCTTTGGCATGTAACTGCATTCACAAAAGGATTGTGATCAACATGTGCCATCTTAAAATAATAATAATAAATTACACTTTCCATTCCATTTAGCTCTAAAATCATCTGTTACCAGCAAAAAGTGGGAAGATCCTACAGTTGGAGTCAATCCATACACATTATGCATCCACAATGCCTTCTTTCCTATACATATCAAACTTAATCAAATGATGATTCCCTAAAAGAAGAAATTCCACAGAATTTTGTTCAAAAATGGAATAACCTAATTAGCAGATCATGGAACACTAGTAACAATTGACACTGAACACGGAACCAAATCAGTTCCACAATAGTTACAGGCTTCCAGTTCTAAATTGGGTTTTCTTGGAAGCCCAAAGAATGGAGGTCACTTCTAACTCCATAAAAGACATGAATTTGTAGAATCATCAAACAAACAACTACTTGTAAATAAACCCTACACGAGTTTGTGGGTCCTACATAATTGCTTCATGGTTAGCAGTAGATGAAAGTATTCAGGATTGAACTCATGTGTTAAAGGTTCAAGCAAAGAATAGAATTGAAGTTTACCCTTCGGTCTTTTGCTTCCAAGCAAAAAACTCATTCCAAAATTAAGTCAATCAAACACATTTTCAATTTAAATGCGCTATATTCTTTTCTCATTTGGTCCGAAAAAGAGTCTAACATTCTGCAATAACGTGCAAAATCATCTGAGAAAACTTTTTTCGCACCTAAGACAACATAACAGTCACATAAGACTGTGCAGAAATATTGACTTATCCCATCACCAAACCGTAATGCACTATCAACAACACTTGGATAAGACAAAATCCTCCGAGATAGTCTGTTCACAGCATTGACATAGCATTAAATTAGAGATGTGTACAAATCATAAGGACCCGGTAAGACGCAAAAATCATTCAAGAAAACATGTTTACAACTATTGAAAATGAAATGGTCAAATGTACAAAATACCCACAAAAAACTTTGAGTGCCAAAAATCAAGTTTAACCCAATTAGCTGAAGTTCCACACAATGGAGAAGACATACCATAGTCAAGAGCTCCAACACGAACACACGCGCGAGTGATCTCACGACAAAGATTGCAGTTAAAATTGTCGTGAATTCGGAGATTCGACAGTCTCTGTCTTATCAAAAACTCAGTCAAGATAGGTCGGAAAAAGGGCAATATGCAATAGAGAAGTTTGTATGGAGAGAGTGATTAACAAATCTTCGGAGGTGCTGTAAGATGTCGAAGAGAAGCTTAATGTCTTCAGAATTCTAACACTTTTCAATAAGAGACCAAAGCCAAGCGTTTGGCGGCATTGATTGTGTTTCTTTTACTGACTTGAGCATTTTAGCATACACTTCCTTTACACTCTCTGCAACATTCAAACATTCAATTAGAAAAACACCTCAAAATGAATGTGTGTGTGAGAGAGAGAGAGAGAGACCTGAAGAAGTTGAAGAAGAAGACGAAGAGGATGAAAACGACCCCGTTTGGATGGGAGCTGAGAAGATTGAATGTTGAATCCATGTTCGTTGTTGCTGTTGCACATTGATGGGAGACAGAGATTTAAGGGAGTGAATGAGGAATTGGGAAGATAAAACCCTGGATAGTTTTTGAGCTTTTGATATGACTTGCATTTCTATAGAGAGAGAGTATTCAATTTTGGAGAAAAATGGAGGGTCGAGCACACGGTTTGATGTTCGAGTTTTGAATCGATAGAGCGAAGAAAGACGAGACGGCATTAGTAAGCCCGTACGGGCCTCATGGGCTCAGCATTAGGTTCGGTTTTCATCAACTCCAGGCCCGAGTCTGTGGGTTCCCCGTTTTTTGTTTTGTTTTTTTTTTTTTTTCTTTTTATACATACTGAGACTCAAACTCGAATTTATATTATATAAGTAGGAGGAATGTGCCATTTGAATCAAAACACATTAGCGTTTCCCATTTTTTGTTATATAACGAGATTTGAACTCAAACTCATTACAATAGAAAAAAAAGATACGTCAATTGAGATAAATCTTGTTAGCAATTTCCTTCTTTGCTCTCTTTCCAATTTTGATCAGAGAAAAAACTTGTATAATTCATAAATTTTACATGTAATTTATAATTAAATTTTTGAATTTCAAATATGCAATGTTGATTACTCAAATTTTGAAAAATATACCGATTTATTCCCCATGTGAATTCATAATTTAATTTTTGAATTTCAAACATGCAATCGACACTCATACATGCGACTGTAATAATATGCCAAGTGACATGTAAGCAATTCATCTAGGTGGTATATGTGAGTGTCGATTGTGATTGTCCTAACGTAACAAATGTCATATCATTAATTTAGTCAAAATGTAATGTCAAATCAACAAATGTCATTCCACCTTAGATGTCACGTCATTGACCACATTGACGTCGCTAGTGATGAAAGAGTTAAATTATTGTATTTTTCAAAATTTGAATACTTAATCATTATATTTTGAAGTTTAAGAATTTGATCGTGAATTTCTTACAAAATTCAAAAATTTGTCAAATAATTTTTTCTTTTATTGAAATTTCTTGAAGGTTTATTTATTATTTTTTTACATGTTCTCACGGCCTAAAATTTAATTTTTGCATTACTAAATAAAATTACGTCAAGTAAGAGTTGGCTCTATATAGATATTAATGTAGGGTTAGGTAACATAGATAGCCTTCTACCCTCTTTTCTTATGTTTTCAATGTAAATTTTAAATCGGGCATATTATAGTGTAAAAGCATTTCTAATTAGGGATAAAGTGTAATCATTTTTAAAAGGATTAAAAGCATTACTCCATTTTAAAATAAATAATAAGTAAATTAATATATTTTAATTTAATAAGAAACAAACTAAATTTGTACTTTTAATAAGGAAAAAAAAAACTAGTGCGTTTAAAGATAAAAAAATATGAATGAAATTAATTCAGTGAGAAAACTTGAATTTAAATTATCTAGAGAAAAAATTTAAATCAATTGTATTTAGAGAGAGCAGGATGGAAACAAGGCAAACCAGAAACAAAGCGGAAGCAAAGGGTGTCACTAGCCAAGAGCAAGACTAGCGCAGCAAAACCAATAATGGGGATGGCACCTCAGATTGCCTCCAACAAACTGCCCATAAATGTGCACAATTTGCAGATGCAAAGAAGCAATTTTTATTACTAGGTTTATAATTTACAAAATTGGAGCAAGAATAACTTAAGCAATATAAATTTTTTGGGCACACAGAGTTAAGTTACAACATATGATTACATGTTTAAATCAAAATGTCAGCCCAAATTTTGATTGAATGGGCAATACAAAATTTCTTGTGTATTGCAAAATCTATGCAAGCTTTGGCAATTTGGATGCGAGGGGGCATAGGTCATTGAGGAAGAACTGGAGGGGCTATCGCGCGGGTGTTGTATGAGTTGCAGTGGCTGCATTTCTGCCCAATAATGTGGAAGAAGACTTCAGTTGTGTCGTTGCAATCATTACACAGGATCCACACCTGAAAGAAGGGATAATTGCATCTTATGGTATGCTAAGTCTGATATAACGTATTCGAGAACAGCAAAGGCAAAGGTTATCTTCTTGTTAGAAGACCCTCAAAATGCAAAAACATATTGCCGTACTATGAATTCTTGAGTTCTTAAGCTGGTGCTTTGACATTACATAAAACGAAGGAGATTACCTTCTTGTTTCGATAGTCCTCCGGCATGAGTGTTGCTTCAATCTGAAAACACGACAAATCGTTAGAAGTAAATAAGTGCTGATTGCCTGATAAAATAAGAAACATTGTTAGCCCATGTACCACCTGTGAAGCACAAAGACAAAAAATAAACAATAATGCTAGATCTGGCCTTAGCAGGTGCATAAACCTATGTCTGACTTGGAACTTGCAGGTGATTTAACATATGGAACCTTCTTTGCTAGGTCAATGTAAGAATGGACATCGGACGACATGGAGACAACAATATGTCAAAGTTATGCAATTTTACAGTATTCTAAGTCACAAAATGTTACATCATGTGTTCAAAGATGTGCATCACATGGACATGATATCACACGCTCATTTCTGTAGGTATAACCCCCACCTTTGCCAGTAGGGATAACAACTAGGAACCATGATGCCACCAAAATTTTCACACCTTAATCCCCTTCAAAAAAAAGGAAAAAAAATTGCAAAAAAAAAAAAAAAACAAAAAAACACAAAAACAAAACAAAACAAAAACCTTAATCCCCGACTCTGCAAACATGCAAGGCTAATGAACCCACATGTGCAACAAAACCATACACAGCAAGCTGCTTCCTGAGAGTTTCCTCAGAAGACTAATCACAGCACAAAGTCGGAATTTCTTAGCATCCCAAATAACCCACCTTTCCACAACAAAAAATAAAAGCACTATAACCACAACCGGTAAAAGGAAGAAATGATTTTAGACATTGCCAAATTTATAAAAGGTCAAGATTCCGAACATTACTTCTCATCCATAGCTTAAAATCAGTGCTGAATAATAAATTCACTTATTTTGTGACGTAGGTAAGTGAAGACACAAGCACTTTCCGACATTAAAAAAAACTGATAAACAAGATCATAGTTACCAAATCGCATTTTATTGTGTCAATGGCACCAGATGTTACAACCTATGTCCAATAAAATTAGAACAGAGATTTCAGCCTTCCTCTTTCCAATGCTATAAAGTAAAAAAGAAATTCTACTCTTAAGCATGACTCCATCTTCTTTTTATGGCTACAAGAATGCTTCTTTACACAGTACCAAAAGAACTAGAATGTGATTTCTCTAGTAATATATAGCACAAGTACCAACCCAACCAAAAAAAAAATTATAGCAATTCAGGAATTCAGACATCGAATTGCCAAGTATGATCACAGGATAAAAACAGGTCGAGTCACCAGTTAACACCAATGTCAGGGATAACAATAAAAACCAACATACTATGTATACCTGAAGACAAAAATAAACAACAAAAAATTGATGTCCAAGCCAAACATCATATGCCAAGAAGTTCACTAGAAGCTTGAAATGATCTCGAAGGATGCTCCCTAGCCTGCCTTGACTGCTAAATGATGTTCTATTAAGAGAAACAGTTCAAGCTTAAGGTCTCACAAAGAGCATTTAAGGCACAAGCGCATTCAGAACCAAATTATATAGAAATAGAAAAAAGAAAGAAAGAAAGTTCATTACATGTTTTAGAATCAATAAAAATTTTAACACTGCAAGTTTGCAACCCAAACACTCTATAAAAAATTTAATCAGATTACCTCCTCATCAATTCTCTTCCAAGTTCTTGACATGTCAATCACTGACTTGAAGCAGATTGGACAACTATATCTAGTAACAAAAATCCCAAATAAGTAAGAACATGCAGATTGTTCAACTCATAAGAAAAGGAATTTAAAGTAATCGGGATGCTCACTTATCATGTTTGATCATCTCATTATAACATTCACGGTGCATTGTATGCCCACATTTCATAACAGTTGTGTCTTTCAATGAGTCGAAAAGATACTGTACAAATGTTTAGTAGAATTGTTAACACATCATTAGCTTATTGCATATTAAACACTACTAGAATAATTCTGAAACAAACCTCATAACATATTGGACAGTGATGCCTCATGGAGTTCTCCACACACAAGTGATTGTCCTGCAGGCTAACTGAGTAGCAAGACCCTGCATTTGCATAATGCACCAACAATTCAAAAAAAACCCTTGATAGTAACAAGATCGACCAACGGAGAGAGAGCTAGTATAGACTTGACAACCGTGACATAATTGAAACTCGCAGGAAGATCTGATTCAGTATGATGAGATTTCTTGACTTCATGAATTGAATGTACAATAAAGGCGGTCCCATTTACATAGAGGAATGGCGGAAATGCAATGTAAGATCCCAACCATAAAACTTCCAACATGGCACATTTTATGTCAGTTCCAACATACTGACTTCTGATAGCACAAATATCAAAAGAAAAAGATGATAATGTAATTCCGTCACCGGATTAACAAAAGCAAATAAAAATACAGAAACTGATGATTGATTTAAATGAGGATCAAAAAACTATGTTAGCTCTATATGCAAGGAGAACGTATAAAATGATGTAGGTAAGTCTATACCACACTTCTTGCAGTGAAAGAAATTCTCGCGGCCGCCAACTCTGATCAAAACATAGTGGTCACATCAGAACAAGACTATGAAAAATACAAGGAACAAAGAACTAACAATAATAATGTTCCATTCAGTAACCTGCATATCCCACAGTCATCACAGTGAAACTGCCCTTTATCTGTCTGCAAGAAGCATGGTAAATAAGTATGACAAACTCACATTAAGAACAACAGGAAAACCTGAAACACAAGATAAATTACAAACATCCAGTAAGAAAATTAATCAAAGATTACCCCACATACATCGTCATCATAAAACTTGCAAACTTCACAAAAGTATTCCCCCATGTTGACGCCACAGTTAGAACAGACCTGAGCTACCTGAGAGGGGAATAATCAAAGATGAAAAAATTGTGTAAGCGATTCAAAAATTATAGACAAGAGGAACAACAAAAGGCTTATAAGTCTACACACACGCACCGATTGCTCTGTATCACAAACTGAACAAATGACCTGAAACAATCAACAATATGAATTTCATGCCAATAAAATCATAAATTTGACGCGTTCAAAAGATCAATAAAAGCATAAATCAGACAAGTAGATTAACATACTTGCTTAACATCGTGCCGAACTAGCTCGTGCCGATCAAAGGGGTTCTTTAGCGTGCTCTAATGAATCAAAACAAACAAGATCTCCACTTATGCAAATGCAAAATTCATCGATTATAATTGATTGGGGAGAGAGAGAGGGGGGAGAGAGAATAGGAAATGAAATATCCATACCGTGAACTCATTGTGACAATGACGACAAGGAAAGATCTCATTACAACATGGTGCCCGAATCTTGCATCTTCTCCTATAATGCGGGCATCTATAACGAAACCATGAACAACAAAATCAAAATTTCAAATTCCAACCATAACCCCGATCTTATAACTTCATAGAATGATCAGATTGAAACCCATGAATCAGATTTATGAATGGATAAGGAACAGAGGACATCCAAGTGATTCTATCAGCACCAAATCCATAGGAAAATAAAAAATGAAGGGAGGGAGAGGAGAGAGAAAATTTACCCGTAACCCATCTTCCCAAAATCAAGACGTTGATTAGCAAAGTCTTCCATCGATTCAAATAGAGCAAATTAAGGAGTGAACCGAGGGGTGAGAAAGAGAGAGAGGTAACCGGTTTGATTTGAGAAGGTAGGCTTCAAAAAAGTATCCGGCATACGATAAAATGGTGCCACAAAGAAAACCCCGGTTCATGTCTTCACCTTTGTTATAAAATAATGGCAAATATTATTGGTTATGTTACGTCAGATTTTTTTTTTTTTATATAGTCCTTGACTTTTGTTTTAGTCCTTATGTTATGTGAGATATTACGCAGAGAGAGAGAGAGAGAGGGATAAGGTATAGTTTAGGCAAGTAGTCTGGGTGGAGAGAGAGAGAGAGAGAGAGAAAGCTGTTTGGCGCCGTGTGGTGGACGAATTGAATTGAATTATTTAAAAAGGACAGTTTGATGGAGGAAGCAATCCTTTTGCGGGCATTTTGACAAACAGCTTATATGCACAATAATGCCCCGCTCAACGCAAAAGTCACATGCTCACCTATTATTCTTTTCAATCATACGAGAAAGAAGTGGGTGATGAAATTTCTATATGATAGTTTAAATATTTTAATTAATTTATAATTCCTTTAAATTAACATATTTTATTATTTCTTAATGTAAACAATTATCTAAATTAATTAATTTAATCTTTGTATATAATTTATTTAATATTACACTATTCTTTTGGTTACATTGACTCCTCCTCTCCCTTTTTTTCTTCTTCCACAAATAGTACGAAGAGAATCCATCATAATAGTAAATTACTAAATGCCATGTAGATTCTTTTACTGCTGTACTGATATCGCTATTTGCAGAAACAGTCGGGAAAAGTTCTCATGTTATCTTTGTCCCCTAATGTGCACATTAAAGGCCATGGGGGGTTACTCTAAAATTGTTTTCGGATTCATACCAAGATGGAGATTACAAGCTTGGAACAACACATTTCACAGGAAAAAGAACAAAACAAATCTAGAAAAGAATCCACCACCCTATAGCAAGTAAAGAAGTGAGAGAGACAATCCACGTAGAAATCTTTTTGGGTCCGATAGTTAATTGTTTAATAAGAAAAATATTAGATCTTTTAATTAAAATTTGAATTCGAATCTTAAAAATGAAAAAAATTATATTAAAAGATCTTTCCCTTATAAAGAATTCAATAGTAACTCGAGTCAGATTAGTAAAATTTAGTTTTGGATATCAATCGGTCAAAAAATCCTTTTTAGACATGGTTTCCATACATTTGTGGATTTTAACCTTATAATGTGTCAACTTTGGCTCGATTTCCCAAGAAGTTTGTCATGCTTTTATTTCAGTAGGAGCTTAGTTTCGGCATTTTTCTCATTGTAGGTCAAGGATTGATGGTTGAAAAGGATCCTAACTCAAAAGACAAACTTGAAGAAGGAATCAATGCAACTTGAAATGAAGAAAATGCCGCCATGAGTTGTGCCACAGCGGTGAAGAGCAGAAAAGGAAACACCAAGCTTTCTAAGCATTGCCATGGTGGTGGCAAAGTCATCGAAGCATCTGAGAGTAGCGCCAAGCCACCACCATGGTAATGAAGATTATCACATAAGAAGCTGTTATATACATGAATATATAGTTTCTAAATTTGTTTCTATCCAAATTTCTTGGGGTAATTTTTAGTATGGTATGACTTGTATCTAAACAAGCTTTGAGGCAAATAAGGGTGAGCGTCGGTTGGGATAGGTTGTGTGTGAATTTATAATGTGTTGATAATAAGTAACATACAAATAATTCGAGTCATCGTAATGAAATTAAGAAAGAAACAAGATTTTAATAATATAATATGTTGAAGATGTCCTTCAAAACTCAAATAATAGACATTTATACTCAAATAATACGTTCATGTATTCTTTTAATCTTACGGTTTCTTTATCCTTTTTCACATATTTTTATATATATATAATTTTTATATATCGAATTGTTTTATAAACTTGTCGATAAATAACTATAAATTAGAATTCAAACTCGTAACTAACATTATCGATCTTATGCTATTAGCCTATCACGCGGCTAGTGGATTGGCCGTTCCCCTTGTAGCATGCACATTCGGAAAGGATCTTGATTTATTATTTTTGTTTCAAAAAATAAATAAAGACACCATCTTTGGTGGGTGAAAGTATTGATGGAGTAATGGGAGCTATAAGGTGGCCTTGGGACCATTCCCCGGCCCACACTGTGACGATATGCAGTTTGGGAGTGCTATTCAAGCCCACAAAGTAATGGGCAGCAGATAAAGAAACTAAAAATACTATATTTTTTATTCAAATTTAAAATTTTAAAATAAAAAAAATTAAATTAGAAAAGTTTTTTATAAATTAAATCTTATTCAAATCGGATTAATTAAAATATAAATTTGAATAGGGATTGATTATTAAAAAAAAAAAATTCAGCCTCCGGTTAACAATTAAAAGGTCTCAGGCAGGCATTACAGATTTCAATTGGTTGACTTCTAATTGGATTGGCCAATCAACTTCTCTGCTCCCTCTCTCTCTCTCTCTCTCTCTCTCTCTCTCTCTCTCTCTCTCTCTCTCTCTCTCTCTCTCTCTCTCTCTCTCTCTCTCTCTCATACTAAATACCTTCCAGATTTTATGGAACCAAAAAGCCCATCAGTCCTGCCCCTTATTAAGTATGTTCACACATATTTCGTAGCCTTAGTTTTAAAAGTAGCGTGATTGAATTT
Organism: Dillenia suffruticosa; assembly: GCA_033439265.1. NCBI lineage: Eukaryota > Viridiplantae > Streptophyta > Magnoliopsida > Dilleniales > Dilleniaceae > Dillenia > Dillenia suffruticosa. The sequence goes on from JAVTVX010000001.1 coordinate 20,108,733, forward strand.
TTCTGGAATTATCCAAGAAAAGAGAAATAATTAATTTAAATTAAATCAAATCTGAATTAGAAGAAGGTGATCTTTTAACTCTATAATTTACAAATTTGAACTGATATAATTCAATTAAATAAAATATTGTATTATGTACTATCATATACCTTTTAATAATCTCAACGTTTGATTCGCTCAGTGAGAAAGATACTGAAATCCTTTAATCATGCTCGGGTTTGACTCGGTATGAGAACAAAAAAAATCACATTGGGAGATTTTCGAAAACGGGTCAGACATCGAATCGATCTGGATTAATTTGGATGAAATTTCGAATACTGAGTGGTGACTAAGTCAGAAAAAAATACCTTTTAATAATGAATAAATCTATATTGGGATTAAATATGGTATAATATGTTACTGATTTCCTCTGTATTTATGACATTATTATTCCTATGTTATATATGTTTTGGGGTCAGAAATTCCAGACCTTGGTGTCTGTGCAATTGCCATATCTGTTGTTGCCGCGGAAAATCCTGCGACTTCACCAATTTCCAACTCCCGCTTACGACTCTCACATGTGTTTTTTTCTTTTAATTAAAATATTTAAAAACATATTATATTTGATTAAATTTGATTCAAAACGGATTGAATCATTAAAAAATAAAACTTTTTTGATATTTATTTTTATTATACATAAAATTTAAATTCAAAATTTTTTTAAAAAAATATAAATATTCCATCGATTAAACATTGGGCTTTCCGAAGGTGGTCAGGGATAAAGTTCCTTACTTTGCTTGTCATGTGCATCTTGTCCGCGACATAGAACTAGGAGATTTGATTGCATGGGTTTCACAAGTGATTTGTTATACTGCATTAAATCTGTCAAGATGAGACATGGGATTGCGCCCATTGTCTTCGTTGAAATTATAAAGCATATGCTTGCATTATTGAGCTCTCCAAGATACTACTAGGGCATTATTATGAATACCCTTGATCCGTCTATAGTATCATTCCATGCATTTTGGCTGGCCTTGGGTATAAAAATAGAAAAAGATTTGTCTCACTTTGGGCTAAGAGAACGGCGCCCAAGAAGAATACATCACCCACCATTGTGCCAAAAGCTTTGGTGGTAGTGCATTCCATACTCGAGAATGAAATTTTGTAAAATAAGATGAGTGATTTGTGTTCATGTTAAACTCGATCGAAGAATTCATCTACATTGGACTTATATATATATATATATGTTCGAACTCAAAATCTTTAAAAAGAAAAAAATTGTGTCAATTGAATTATACTTCAATCAACTTTTAAGAGATATCTTGTCTTCTGTTTTGTTTGATTTGAAAATTAGTTATCGGCTGTTTTTATTTGCATAGAGCACTAAAAATACACAACTTCCAAATTGAGTTGTGTAAAAAAGACAAACACGTCTCAACCTTCAAAACCTAACAGAAAACACAGCTCTTTTCCATCAAACTAGAAAAACCTAAACCTCCCAAAAACAACAACAAAAAACGTATATACCATGACAACAAATTTCGTCAACCAAAACAAATTACCCACATTGATCACCCTTAAAAACCTTAAGGGTGAAAAAGAAAAAAGAAACAAAAAAGGGGAAGAACATCTTCGTATCATTACCACATTGTTTCAAAAAAATGGGTTGTAGAGAATCAAAGCAAGCTGTGGCTACTGAAAACACCATAATCCGGAAAGACTCCGGTGCCGGTGACAGCAAGAGGATCAATGAAGCAGAAGCAATCACAAACACAGAGAAACCACAAGAAACAACAGAAAGCAAGGACAATTCTGTAGAGGATGATAATCCTAAGAGTGAAGAACCTGAGATCGATGCAAAAGAAATAAAGGAAGAAGAGCCAGCAGTGAAGAAGCCAACCGAAGTTGTTGAGGTTGAAGCCTCAGCATGCAAAGATGATGAAGCTGTTGAGTCCGTTGTTTCCAAGGAAAATACAGAATATTCTTCCCCTTCCCATGAAAGTAGCCAGCTTAATGGTGCATTGGAGGACAAGGTGCTGGCGGAAGAAACCCAGCAAGAAACTGAAGACGGTAATTTTCTTACAATGGTCCCATGTTGATGGAAAATGGCTGCTAAAAAATATTCTGATCAACAAATGTACAAGAAAACTAAAACTATATATATATACATACATATATACCTATATTTATGAATGCTTATGTATGTAGATGCAGGAAAGGCTGAGGATGTGAATGAGGAGGCTAAAGAAGCAGAAGTGACTGCACCAGTTGGAGTTGAAACTGAGGAGATCACCGCAGAGGTATGATTTTATATGTTCAACTCGGAGAAGAAATTGGAGGACAGAAGGGGGAAAAAGGTTACTAATAAAGGGTTTTTTCATGCTGGAAAATGGGACTGACTTGGCTGCAGAGGATCAGAAGACAGACTGTAGTAGAATTTAGGATGATCTAAGGCGTGTATTGTGCACTTGACCTATTGTTCTCCTGTGTGTGTGTGTGTTTCTTGTGTGTTTCTGTGTATCCAGTATTCTTATTGGAGAATGAGAATGGTGTTGATTCCCCATCTTTCTCCTTGATGAGTTAACTAAATGAAGGACCAAGAATTCAATGCAAAAGGGGGTTCTTTAGTATGATGATTAATTATTAATTGTTTCAAGACATTAATCTATGATCTCAAATTTTTTGTTAATAGAAGTTGTTCTGATCTACTTGAGGTTTGATGTATTAAGATTTCTCTATTCATTGTAACACACATTTCTATAATATAATATTAGTTTCTGCAAACATGGTCATTGGGAATTGTGATGGGAGTCTTCTTGCCAAAAACTAAAGTTCCTTTGACATGGTAAACCTACCTCAAATAAAATGAAAAAACAAGAATCAAAATATGAGAAAATTTTAAGGTTGGGGTCAATGGCAGACAACATAAACTTACGCATGTCTAAGGGTACTGCATATACAAAATCAAGCACGTATGTAATCCTATTCTTCATGGCAGAAAAGCATGGTGGATCTCCCTGATGCTTCTAGGGGTTACTTCGGCCGAGAAGAAATTTTAACATACTAATTCAATCAAGTCACTGTGTAGATGTGTAAATCCACTCCCCAATAGCCAGTGAACCATAACTCGATTAGCACTATTTCCTTCCCCCTTGAGATTTCGATTTCGAAACTCCCGTGTACCAACCAAAAAAATAAAAAATAAAGGCTCCCCAAATACTAATCAAAGCAAAGTACTCCATCCATACAAAGGTATCACTATGTTTCCACAATCGGCATCATACAAGAATTCATGAGCTGCCGGCCAATCCAAATCATGGCTTTACTTTTTCTGGGTGTAACATATAAACATCAGAATTCCGAAGAACGATGTATCATCAATCAACACAATGGTGACTCCACTTGTAACTTTCACACGGGAATTTAACAATCCACAAGTATTTTTTTTTTATACATACTACGACTCGAACCCGAATCTATTACATAAGGGAGGGGAGAAGATGCCACTTGAGCCCAAGCGCTTTGTCACAATCCACAAGTATAACATATAATACAGGTTCCTGTAATTCGAATGCTCATTTTTCAGTATGAACTCATTGAGGTGCTATTTACATAAATTATGTTATTTACACATTGCAGTGCTATTTACATGGCATGTCTGACCCTGCACCTACACTCAATTCGAATGAAGGTCAATACCCTTTTGCTCCAAGCCTACAAATAAAGGACCTGAAAGCTCATTTAGGGTGATACCGTCAATTGCTGATCTCCCCCAACCATTTTGTAAGAGTTCAGCAGTAAAATCCTACAAGGAATTGGACCCAACATTGGATTGTCCGTTCAGTTCTAGGATAGATGATGCATCGGAGCTTCTTGACAAGACAAAGTTTCCATTGAGATCTGTCCTCCTATAGTGCTCCATACCCGGGTTCATTACAATGCCACATGAATTATCTGCCTCACCCATTAGGTCAACACTGAAATACACTAAATGATCTTGGATGCTGTTCCCAGTTACTGACCTGTAAACCAATGCAATTAAAATACTGAGTAATCTCGCAGATATAGGAACCTTCGTTCCAGAGCACGAAGTAGCTCAGATCAAAAAGAAAGAAGACAAGTAGGAAAAAAAAATCTCCAATTCATTTCCTAAACTGAATCCAGCACAGGTTTAAATAACACAACACAACTAAGCCCTAACCCAACTCAATTAGGTTCAGCTTTATGTATCTGTGTTTTCCATTCAGCTCTATTGAAAGTTAAGTCATTTGTTAAGTAAAAAGTTACCGTATCATGTTTTATCTATCTTTCTTGAAGTTCTCTTAGGTTTTCCTCTTGTTCTGGATGCACCTTCAACTTGTTCGTTACCACTCTTAAGAGGAGCATTAAATGGTCTTCTTCAAATATGCCCAAACTATTTCAATTTCTCTCTCATCTTATTTACAATGAGGCTACTCCTTGGTTTAATTTAACATCCACATAACAGATAGAAGAAACACTTGCTTACCTACTACAGGTTGGGTCCTCACCAGAACCATCACAAACCTTCTCAACTTGATATACTAGACTTCCGAGACCAATGTTGTAAAGCCAAACCTGCATTCAGGCCAAAACACATTCTATGGGTTGAACTATCCTTGAGCAACTAAACTCCAAATCATCTTCATGATAGTTCACATGCATATGCATAAAACAAATATCCAAGCAAGCTCACTTGCCTTCTTCCAATTGCACTATAATACAATTGGGAAAGAGACACATACAAAATTGCCAATCAAAACATTACCTCTCGTGGAAAGTGATGGTATGTCTTTGTCGGGAAATGGGAGTAGTATGGGGGCAAGTGAGGCACGATATCATGATTGTTTGTCACTCTAATAGTATTTGGCACAAGCTTGCTATAGTTTGATACAAAAACTGCATTTCCAATACGAGGTTGACCAAATGTTGTGACCTGTACATTCTTGGCTTCATGATTGACCTAGCAACAAACATAAAATCCCTTAAAACTATATATCTGAAATGTTTTAGACTAAGAAATTAGTATTTACCAGCAGAAAACTGCAGTAAATAGGGGAGAAATCAGTAACTGCTCAATAAAAAAGAACAGGAGGCATATGTGATTACCATCTGGCCCAAAAAGAAGGGAAGTGTTGTAGTGGCAAGTACAGGAGGACTAAATGGACAAACTAGAACAGAATTCAGACAGCACATGCCTGTCAAATATAGGTCCCGGGAATAAGCTATCATTGTTGACAGCCTCATTGGTCTAGATACAGAACTTGGCCAAAGCATAATGTAGCTTCATAGAACATAATAAACATGCAAACACCATAGCTGCAACAACAATGAACAAATTTCTGTTGATATTCAATACATGGATACTTAAAGAGTTATGAGTCTATATTAGGGACGGGCTTCATTGTGGATTGAGAAACGTGAGGGGGAATCTATCTCCACACTGCTTTAAAGTTGCCCATAAGGAGTTTTGAAAAGTGCCCATTGGCCAGGATTTATTTATTATTTCCTGATAGAGGTAAGGCTGACCTCCATTATTTCCCACGACCTTTTCTCCTTTTATATATGAAAATTCTGGCAGTTGGGCCTCCTTAAATGTCTTAACTGGTAATGTCAAAAGATTCCACCAACTACGATATATCAAAACACCACTAAATCTGGGTGGGTATCTAGAGTGTTTGTCTATCATGACTAAACATGGGAAAGCCAAGCAGCTCAGGCCACCATTTAAGCATGCAGAACTATCAACTTCTGTGCATGGCAGCAGGTACAGAATCCGTTGTTTATGTCAACAAATAAAAGTTTATATCCCCATATTTACAACTGTTTTCTCATGATTACCGTGAGATCAAGTGCACAAAAGGCAGCCATAGCCCCTCCCATAGAATGCCCTGTCACCATGATGTTGATGTCTCCATATAACTCCTTTGCTCTTTTTACCGCATTTAAAACTCCAGGGCGGAGGGTTGTGTTGTGGTAAGCACTATAGAATCCATGATGCACCTGAAATATTGGAAAACATATAATTAAGAATAGTCTGGCACCAAAGAAACATCTATGGACACACCAACACAAACTTTTCTGCAGTACAAACCATTGCATCAGGCATTCCAGGATAGTTCAAATCTAGCTGTTTCCAGAAGAGATCCTCAATCCAGTTCTGTATGCTGTACACTACATTTAGTTAATGCATAGACAATGAGATGACAAGAAAAAATAACAACCAATAGATAAAAGTTCTAATGAACTATGACCAAATTGATTTAAATATCTTAGAAATTCACCATGGCCAATTGCACTTGTCTCAATCTAGCCGGGTGATTTTAGAATTATTTAAAGTTCAAAGGCCCTTTAAACCCAAGATTACTGCCAAACTAAGCAAAAGAACTTCACCTAGAAAAGTAATCCCGAAAGACGCCATAAACTACAATGGGATAGACACCTAAACAATGGTAACATCTGGTAGCTGAAGGAATCGGATTGGATCTAAATTGGAGGTTGACCAGAAATCATTTATAAGCATGGCATGGATTTATTTCCGGTTAGTGTTACAAGGAAGGCACATTAAACATGCTAGATGTAAGTAGTTGCCTTTTATCTCACTAACCAATATTTGCATATATACAAAGATCGTTGTGGCACTTCTTCATTTGTTAAAAATTGCTTCTTCCAATAATGATTGAATTGAAACTCTATAAGGCCAGTTCATCTAAAATTTGACAGATAGAAACTCTATAAATCAAAGATCCAATATTCAGAACTACGGTGTTCAGTGTGTTAGAACACAAATAAGTTCATGCACCATGAACCATCAACTTAAGCTTTTGGAGCACCTGTTAGTGCAAAACTCACAAACATTACAAGAGCCACGCAAACAAATTTCAATTCAAGCAAACAATCCCCTTTCATTTTCACATTCTAATTAAATAAGGAAATCCAGAAGATGAGAAACATCCAAATACATTCAATAGAACTTCAGAATTGTTGCAATCTAAAGAATCGTTTCATTTCAAAAATAGAACCTTGAGAATTCTTAATTTAGTGCACTAGATGCCATCAGCATCATAATAAATTAATAATTTGAAGACATTCATGTAGAAAGGGCAAGAAAAATAGAGTTACTAAGATATTCAAACCTGCTCTCATGTGTGCCTCTAAAAGATATTACAATGGCATTTAAATCCTTTGCCACACCAACAAAAGCCTAAAAGAACACAACCAAACATTAGTCAAAAAGAAAACCTAAGGTTTCAGAAGACCAAGGAATTTTATGCGATATTCAGTATGACACACCTGTAAGCAGTGTTGCACATCTACAATCAACTCAATCATTTCAAATCCCTGTTCCAACAAAATTAATAATCATCGTAAGATCAACATTTGAAGTACTAGAACACCAGTTGGCCAAAATTTAGAGCTGATTACCAAAAAAAGGAAAAAAAAAGGAAACTCCTCTATCATTCTAATTATGGCATCACTATTAAATCAACCAACATACCTCAGTCAAGTCATCACATCTTGAGCATGTCCACGTAAATAACTCTGTCAGATCTGATATGTACACCTGATAAAGAAGAAGGTTCTTGTCAGTCATCAACCAATAGGTACATGCTTCTCATCCTATGCCAACATGACCTTTAAACCCTACTAGTAGGAACCTTACGTTTTTCATAACATGTAATTCAATTAAACTTCCAACAGCCCAATAAGTGAGCCCTGTATAAAGAAATCTAAAACTCACAATGACTCCATCTGCATCGTTTGAGGATGACCACATTAACTCTTTTGCTTAATAAAGAAGAGCATTCTAAAATCTACATCTGCACTCTAACAAGAAATCACATAGACCCTTCCCGGAAGACTTACCGCAGAAGCATATTCCACCATTATCAAGGCAAGAGTGTGGTTGTAAATGGAGTAGTCCTTCTCCTTACCCTTAAGATCTGCAAATCAATAAAAAGCTGCTTCATCAGAATATTGATAAACCAGGAAGCAATAAGGATTACCTTAAACAAAATTCCAACAATGGTTGAATGACCTACACTCTCATGAGCAGCAACTTTATCTACAACCAAAATTAACTTCATACAAAACCATAATAAAGAGGGCGACCACAACAGCATCCATTACATCCAGGATGGGAAGAATAGGAATCAGCGAGCTGGAATTTTTTCTTTTGATCCCATTTCCATTCTAGGGAAAAGGAAAAGTGCAATGCTATTTATACATCCAATCTATACGAAGTGCTTTTACATCCTTATGTGTTGCTCACTGTACACATAGTAAACGCATCAATGGATGTAATAGTAGGAAGCATAGCCACTTTGTGAAAATAATACTCTCTTCTTGCCTTCTAAAAGTCAAAATTCATAAATTTTGGCCCTACAAAAATTTGGCAACTTTCTTATGGACTTGACCAAGTGCATTACTCTCCTAGCCCCATAATTCACACCAGACAATCAAATCAAGCAATTTTCTGTTCTTTTTCTTTCTAGAGTTTGAAAGAACATAAGAATGTCCCAAAGGGTATTTGACAAACAACCAATTCAACTTATCCAAGTCAATCAAACCATCGATAACAAAGGCGACATATCGGAACAATTATTGAGGAAATCGCATGCATAACATTCAAATATTACCTCTGCCCGAAGCAAAAGCCAAGAAGCACATTAAAGCCAACGCCTTTAACCGTCCATGTCCCTCCATCTACAAGCCCAGATAAGAAGTCAATTAGTATCACCAATTCATTCAACAGATATGCAGTTCACATAAATTAAAGCATAGCCCGACCAAATTTAAAGCATAGCCCTACCATTAGGAACACAAATTTGGGAAAAAAAAAAAAAAAAACAACAACATGGGTCATGAACAATCATACAACTGACTAAAAATTAAGGTTGAAGTAAAAGACCTGAAATTCCGGCCACCGGATGATGATCAATGAGCCAAATTGACGGTAGCGATTGACCAATTTCTCGACGGCCGATTAATCGCGGTTGAATTTGGAGGGGATTGTTTTGAATTATAAGACCTATATCTGTGTTTGTGTTACCTTATCATTGTACGAGAGCCGAGTTTGATCATGTTTGGAGTTCCTGTCCGAGCTGCCTAAAATGCCCCCGGAGTTTTCTTTTTCTCGCTCCAGATGCGTTGACGTTTCGTTATGGTTAAAGGGATATTATGGTAAATCCGAACAGCAAGTCGCGTGACGGATCTGCCACCGATGATGCTGACTCTGATGATTTTAGCTGGGGAGAAAAAGAAGCTCCTGGACCGGCCGTGCATGCACCTGTTTCTTACGTAAGTTGCCTTTCGTGAGTTTGTCTCGGTCAAACCCGGACTCAGCCCGGCCACTTTTCTTTTTTTTTTTTAGATAAATATTATAAATAAAGAACTAAATAAAAATAAAAAAATGCTAAGGAGATGCGGAAAAATATAGGAAAAGGTGAATATTATGATTTGGTACTATCCACCAAAATTCTATGAGTGGGCAGTTATTAACAGAAAATTAATGAAAATTTAATTTAAATTTAAAGATAAATTATTTTTATTTGTCTTGTCTCCAAAATTCAAAATTCTTTACAAAAGGCAATTTTGGAAATGAAATTTCGGCAAAGAAAGACCAGCTAATATGAATGCCAACTTATATGGGCTATGCCCCGAGGATAGATCAAGTTCGACCATGACCTAGGCTAATGAATTGAGGAGGTTGAACATATAAATCGAACGAATATACAAACAAAATAATTTGAAACTAAGCAATTGAACAAGGAATTATGACGCACTTTCTCCCACTTATGGAGGTATGTTTTTTTATTATCAGTATCTGATTTTTATCTGACTAATTAGTTTTAAATACTGTAGAGTCTATTTTTAAGAGTTGACTCTTTCAAATCATTTTTTGTCATTATTAGAATTTGAATTAGAGATTTCTGATTAAGAGAAGAAAGTACTCGACTATTCAACTTAAAGAAATTTGATTTCCACTTATAAAGATGTTAGGCCAGCATCCATCCCACAGTGCAATGGATGACCCCCTAAGCCTCGTTCATCGCTGATCGGCCCCGTCTAAAGTAATTCTCTTTATTTACTTGTCCTTTTCTCTTTCTCGATTCTTTATTTACTTACTCGACGTGGGATCAAAATACTCTTCATATGGACGACACAACTTTGAATGCCCTCAAACAATATAAAAACCTTTGCTATATTAAAGCGGCCTTCCCCAGAGGGAGCCACAGCCGCCTTGAAATAGGATGTTGAAGCAAAAACATGTTAGAGGCTGTGTTGCAATATGGCACTACTAATAATTTGTATCATAGCAACCCTATAAGTTTGATATAACAAAATAAAACAAAGGATGGCTTGCCAAAAGAATATAAGTAACTAAATACCGGCAATGATAACGGGGATGATATAAAAAATATCGATCTGAATTTGATAAAACACGATTATTCTAATTAAAATTTGATATTAATTTTAAAATTTAAAATTTTGAATCGGTTATATAAAATTTATCATAAATCTAAATTAATTTATGACACTACCGATTAAAATTTATATAGATAACAATTCATAAAAGTTAAATTATACGATGGAACAACAAATTCTGAGTTTTTTTTGAGTCTTCTTCTTGATTAATGACAATTGCACATTGATCTCCCTCCCAGCAGCATCCTTATCGACGCACCGAGGTTCGAACCGCACGAACCCAAACACCCGGCCCAAGGGTCGCGTCCATCCACAAAGGCGGGAATTCGGATTTCACCACCAGCTACCCCTGGCGGGATACTAGCAAAATTTTCATCACACGCTTTTACTAATCGTACGGCATAGATTCACCCATCAAAATCAACACTGCTTAAAGTCCATCTCGCATTTCACCACCCCAAACTTATAATTTTATCTCTCTCTCTCCCCCCGAAACCCTCGATGGCAAAGTCAGCGAAATCGCAGGCTTCGTCCGACGAAAACTTCTCGAATTCATCGGAAGAAGAGCGAACGGATGAGCAGATCAACGAGGAAGAGGACGAAGAAGAGCTCGAAGCCGTTGCGAGAACGGCTGGCTCCGACGACGACGACGACGACGACGACGATGCCGCCGATGGAAATCCGGCGGATTCAGACGACGATGCTACCGGAGATGAGAACTCCGACGGCGAAGCCGAAGACGTGGTAAGCTTGACGTCTTCTACTCTCTCCCTCTCTCACGGTCAATTTTCTAGGTCTTTTGTTTGTATGTAGTTTCATTTCTAGGTTTTCAATCAAGTTTTTGAATTAGGGTTTTAGGGCTTGTTTAATTATTGCGACTGTTGGAACCCTAATTATGCCTCTGATTGCTGACTTTAGAATATGACTTTTTGTTTATTATCACTGCAATGTGTTTTCTTTTATTTTCTTTTCCTTTTTTAAATTATCAAGAGCTATTGACTGTTAGATATCAGGTGGAGTTTCTTTATTTAGAGTTTTGTTAATGGTTTTTATAGTCAGTATTTTGGTTGAAATTGAAACTCGTTGTTTATTGAAGTTTCTGTCCGGTGCTTCTTTAGTTTTGGATATGATTGTTGAGAGTGTTGTTTCAGGAGAAGTGTTTGATGTTACTACAATGCGTTTTCCATGCGAAAATAATATGAATGATTTTTGAGGTGTCCAGTTGGGTCATTATTTTTAGGTCTCTTTAATCAGTCTGATTTTTAGGTTTTGAGTGGAATTTCATAATTTGGGGTTTTCCAGCTTTCACGTCTCATATAATTAGATTTTGGTTGAAATTGATACTCATTGTTGACTGAATTTTCATACACATGCTTGCGTGTTTGGAGGTTTTTTTTTTTTTTTGGGAACTGAATCGTTGATGGATGAGTTTGCCTTGATGTGATGTGTGATGGAGTTTTTTCATTTGCAGGATGGACATGAAGTTGGTAAGCGTGAGAGGGCTAGATTGAGAGAGATGCAGAAGCTGAAGAAGCAAAAGATACAGGAAATTCTAGACCAGCAGAATGCCGCCATTGATGCTGATATGGTGCGCAAATCACTTGGAAATCCCAAATGTCATTATGCGTATATTGTTGCTAGATGTGGGTTTAATTAGGATATGCTTCCATATGGCATGCGCATATTAGTAAGCACACAAAAATAAAGGAAGGAGCATCTTATGTGGAATCTGTGCCTACCCTTTACATTTAGTTTTGATCCTATCATGGATATTGTTTTTATTAATTTTTGCCTGTTCGGATGCTAGAACAATAAGGGAAAGGGACGCTTGAAATATCTCCTGCAACAAACGGAGATTTTTGCGCATTTTGCCAGAGGTGCACCGGGTGAATCTCAGAAGAAGACAAAGGGGAGGTATAATAAATGCTCTTTATTAGGGGTTTTACTTTAATGCAATTCAAACAGTAGCCTAAATAAGAAGATTTGTTCCGACTGTTCATGTCAATATGTTTTCACCTTTTGGGCAACTGGATGTAAGAGCTATATAGTCTTGGCAAAGACTTACCATTTCATGCCCACTGAGTTCAGTGTTTTGTTATATATGATATTGACACTCCAATAATCTGTTTTAGGGGCCGCCATGCTTCTAAAATAACTGAAGAGGAGGAAGATGAAGAGTGCCTTAAAGAGGAAGAAGATGCATTTTCTGCAAACACACGGTTGGTGACACAGCCTTCTTGTAAGTTCTCACTCTCTCTCTCTGATTTATCTTTGGATGGTGTGGTGAAACTTGTATGTTCAATTTAATTTAGTGACTCAGTTGGTCCTCAAGTTTTCAAGCTCAAAAAGTGATGGCTTTCTGTGAAAATGTTCCAAAATTATAATGTTGAATTGTTTTATCTATTTTATGGAGCTTGAGGTGCTGAAAAGTTCTTCAGCTCTAAACTTATATTGTCTTCTGTTTCTAATATAGGCATCCAAGGGAAGATGAGGGATTACCAACTTGCTGGATTAAATTGGCTTATACGGCTATATGAGAATGGCATAAATGGAATTCTTGCTGATGAAATGGTAAACTTCAGGATCTTGGCTTCCTACCCATTGTCATTTTATTTTGTTTAGATTGGATTCTTCTGCTGACGTGGTCTTTTAACTGCTAGCTGTCTTAAACAAGTAACTTTTGCCTTGGCAGTCTTTATGATGTTAAGCATTATTTAGTTCATTTGTAAGTGACTGGGTGTATCTGCAATCCAGGGGCTTGGCAAAACGCTGCAAACAATTTCCTTACTAGGGTACTTGCATGAGTTCAGAGGAATAACTGGTCCTCATATGGTAGTTGCTCCAAAGTCTACTCTTGGTAACTGGATGAATGAAATTCGGCGCTTTTGCCCAGTTTTGCGTGCCATAAAGTTTCTTGGAAATCCCGAAGAGAGGGTATGTTACTTATGGTGCTTTATCCATTGTAGGTTCAAATCTTAATTGGGGGAATTTATGGTTATTGCTTTTCTGACCTAGAGAACCCCACTTTGTAGTTATTACTCTGTTTGCTGGCCATTGTGTCAACACTAATGTTGTGTTTATTTATAATCTTGCAGAGGCATATTCGTGAGAATTTACTGGTTGCTGGAAATTTTGATGTCTGTGTGACTAGCTTTGAAATGGCTATTAAAGAGAAGTCTGCCTTACGCCGTTTTAGCTGGCGTTATGTCATCATTGATGAAGCTCATCGAATCAAGAATGAGAATTCACTTCTTTCAAAGACAATGAGACTTTACAACACAAATTATCGCCTTCTTATTACTGGAACACCTCTTCAGGTACTCATTAAATAAGCATCTGTCTTTTTGGGGGCATCCAATGAATACAAAGAATAAGCATGTTTATTGGGATAAAAGCTCCCAGGTTATTTTGCAATCTTTATGTCTAATCATATTATTTTTAAATGTTTGCTTCAGGGCTTATTTTTCTTTGAATGCTTGCCTTCTCATTTCAGCTATATGCATGTGTATTAATTGTTTTCAAGTACTCCGCTGCAGAACAATCTACATGAGCTTTGGTCTCTTCTCAACTTTCTACTGCCTGAGATATTTAGTTCAGCTGAAACATTTGATGAATGGTTTCAAATTTCTGGGGAAAATGACCAGCAGGAGGTTGTTCAACAACTTCATAAGGTAAGCTAAAATGTATGGTGGATTCATGAGCATATTTGTGCCTATGTGACGAGTAGAATACCGACTGTATCTTGGCATTTTAAGGTCCTTAGGCCATTTCTTCTCCGAAGACTGAAGTCTGATGTGGAGAAAGGTTTGCCTCCAAAAAAGGAAACAATCCTCAAAGTAGGTATGTCACAGATGCAGAAGCAGTACTACAAGGCTCTACTGCAGAAAGACCTTGAAGTTGTTAATGCTGGTGGAGAGCGTAAACGACTACTAAATATAGCAATGCAACTACGTAAATGTTGTAACCACCCTTATCTTTTCCAAGGCGCTGAACCTGGTCCTCCTTATACTACAGGAGAACATTTAATCACAAATGCTGGTAAGGTTTTTTATTCGGAGCTGGTTGATGGAAAATTTTTGGTTGTTATAATCCTTGTATTTATTAATTCTAATTTTTCAGGTAAGATGGTGCTTCTGGATAAATTGCTCCCAAAGCTAAAGGAGCGGGATTCTCGAGTATTGATATTTTCCCAGGTCAGGATCTTCTCATGATTACAGTGGTATTGGCACTTACACTCCCTGTTGTACTGTCCAAAAATTAGTTATATTTCTTCAAACTTTGGTGGATTATCTGCACTCACCTATTGGTATCTTTCCATAATTTTTGTGGAATTTTTTCCCTCTACAAATAGATGACGAGGCTGCTGGACATTCTTGAAGACTATTTAATGTTTCGTGGGTACTTGTATTGTCGAATTGATGGTAATACTGGTGGGGAAGATCGTGATGCTTCTATTGAGGCTTTCAACAAGCCAGGAAGTGATAAATTTATTTTCTTACTATCAACAAGAGCCGGAGGACTTGGCATCAACCTTGCCACTGCAGATGTTGTCATTCTTTATGACAGTGACTGGTTAGGAATATTTATATTCTTTGTTCAGTTCTCATCTTGTGAAACTGCATATGCCGGTTTCCTCTGATGTGTCTTTCTTTTTGGTCATTGACATACTAGGAACCCTCAAGTTGATCTGCAAGCGCAGGATCGTGCCCATCGCATTGGTCAAAAGAAGGAGGTGCAAGTATTTCGTTTCTGCACTGAGGTTTGGAAGCTTATCATCCCTCCATTTAGCCCATCACTCATCTTCACCCCCACCCCAAAAAAAAATCATGCTGGATATCTTACACATTATATATCTTCATGTGAATAGTACACCATTGAGGAAAAGGTGATAGAGAGGGCATATAAAAAGCTTGCCCTTGATGCTTTGGTGATTCAACAAGGACGTTTGGCCGAGCAGAAGAGTAAGTGGTTTTTGCTTCTCTGTTGTTTAACTTCTGGTCAAGATAGTGTTTTGTGGCTTCATAGTTCCTTATTTTATTTTATTTTGGCAGCGGTTAACAAAGATGAACTCCTACAAATGGTTAGATTTGGTGCTGAAATGGTTTTCAGCTCCAAGGATAGCACAATAACTGATGAAGATATTGATAGAATTATTGCCAAGGGAGAAGAGGCAACTGCAGAACTCGATGCCAAGATGAAAAAATTTACAGAAGATGCCATCAAATTTAAAATGGATGATTGTACGTGTACTTGTACATAGTTCTCTTTGATTGTTTTTTTAAACCATGTTCAGTCACCAAGAAAGACAGAATAAACATGATTACATTTTCATGACTTTGTGCAGCTGCTGAATTGTATGATTTTGATGATGAGAAGGTAGGTTCTCTCTCCTCTTTTTGAGTTTCTGTTGTATTGTGACGTTTCAATTTGGTTTTACTTCAGTGCATATTCTTCTACCTGTTTCTGTACTTTGTGCTTATTCTTTGCTTCCATTTATTTATTTATTTTAGGATGAGAACAAATTTGACTTCAAGAAACTTGTTAGTGAAAACTGGGTTGAGCCTCCAAAACGTGAGCGGAAGCGAAAGTAAGGCTGAATTGAATATATATATCGCTATTTTAAGTTTTAAGCAATCCAGCACCAACATCTGAAACATGATATCTTTTGTTTGTATAGTTACTCAGAGTCTGAATATTTTAAGCAAACAATGCGCCAAAGTGGTCCATCAAGACCAAAAGAGCCCCGAATTCCTCGCATGCCCCAGTTGTAAGCACCAAGCAGGAAAATTTTTCTCAGGCTATTTTAATTTCTCATATTCATTTTAAGTGTGTTAACTTTTTTTTTTTAATTTTTTTTAAGGCATGATTTTCAGTTTTTTAATACACAGAGGCTTAGTGAGCTGTATGAAAAAGAAGTTCGCTATCTCATGGTGGGTGTGTGGTTGGTGTTTTGTTTGCTTTTTAGTCACCATATTACTAATGCTTGGGGATTTCACTTCTGTCTTGTATCATATGCAGCAAACACACCAAAAGAATCAGTTGAAAGATACCATTGATGTGGATGAACCTGAAGGTAAAATACAACAACAAACTGAACCTTAAGTTCAATAATTTGGAATCGGTCATTTGAGAGACAAATTATGATTAAAAAGAAAAATAAATAAATAAATACAAAAATAGAAATAAATATAGAAGAGAATAATATATATATATATATCCAAAATATATTAGTTTAATTTGTGCGGAAACCTGAAAGTAAAATATATATATATTTTATAATTTGAGGTGTTTGTACTCATCTAGCCTTTAGTGGCCTTACTGCTAAGTGAATTTTGTTTGTCTAGACTTGGGAGATCCCTTGACTGCTGAAGAACAGGCAGAAAAGGAGCAACTACTGGAAGAGGTAACTGCACCATTAAATATAGAGCTGCTTCTGTTGTGGGACTCGGTGTTAACTAGATTATTATCATCTCATAGGGATTCTCCACTTGGAGTAGAAGAGATTTTAATACTTTCATCCGGGCATGCGAAAAGTATGGCCGCAATGATGTTAAGAGTATTGCTTCAGAAATGGAGGGGAAAACAGAGGAGGAAGTTGAGCGATATGCTAAAGTTTTCAAAGAAAGATACAAAGAACTAAATGGTAAGTTTTACATGATAGAAATTGATGGAACATCTAATGTTCATATTTTTTAGAATTATGATGGATATATCTTAACCTTCATAAATCTAGTATTAGTACCCATCTAATGGTCCCCTTAACTATGGTGCTTGGCATTGGTGTTCAAATCAAATTGCCTTTGCCATTTTACATGTTTCTGCCTGCATGTTATGAATAAATTTCTGCATTCATCTATTTGCTTGTACATTCCTGTCAAAGCTCATGTCCTTATGCTGTTTTTGAGAACAAATAAAATTCTTGTCAAATGAGACCAGGGTGGCAGCTTGCTGATCTTTGCGAATTTTTTTTTTTGGGGGTGTTTATTTGTTAATGTTGTATATCACTGGGTTAATGTTGTATATCATTGTCAGCTAGAGCCATGACATTAGTTCTTTCATTTGTATTTTAGAATTGGTGAAGTTTGTACATTATTAATTAGAACCTGTGGCGGTTTCAGATTATGATAGGATCATCAAGAACATTGAAAGGGGAGAGGCTAGAATTTCTCGAAAGGATGAAATTATGAAAGCGATAGGAAAGAAGTTGGATCGCTACAAGAATCCATGGTTGGAACTGAAGATTCAGTATGGTCAGAACAAAGGGAAATTGTATAATGAAGAGTGTGATAGATTCATGGTATGATTCTTCAATCTATCGTGTCTGGCAACTACTGTCTCCCTTCTGAAGATATTGACGTTTTGTTAACTGCATCTTAAACAGATATGCATGGTTCACAAACTTGGTTATGGGAACTGGGATGAGTTAAAGGCAGCATTCCGGACATCGCCATTGTTTCGTTTTGATTGGTTTGTGAAGTCTAGAACCACTCAAGAGCTTGCTAGGAGGTGTGATACCCTGATCAGGCTGGTGGAGAGGGAAAACCAAGAGTTTGATGAGAGAGAGAGGCAAGCCCGCAAGGAGAAGAAGCTTGCAAAGGTGTAGCATATCTTATCTTTCCCTTTCCTCTTTTCTTCTGTTTTAAGCTGCTTTTTTATCTTTGCTATTATTCCACTAAAAGTTCTTTTGAATCCCGGTCCTTGCAATCATTAATCTTATGGCTCAATACTATGTTTCCTTGATACCTTCAGAGCATGACACCATCAAAGCGTTCAACTGGACGACAGACGGAAAGTCCCAGTAATTTAAAGAAGCGGAGGCAGTTAACTATGGATGACTACAGCTCTGTAAATTCTTGTTACCTCTGGGGTCTCATAATATCTAATGTTATTTTTGGTTGATCTGAAGCTAAAATTTATCATGTTATGATTGTTTTTGCAGGGGAAGAGGAAGAAATGAAGTTGCCATTGTAGCCAGGCATGAAGTCTGTCTAAACCCTGGCGTTCTGCTCTGCCAGATGTTTGAAACTGTAGACACCAAATTTTGAAGCCCCAACCATCCCGCTTTTGAGGGGTTGTGCAGGGGATATTTTGGGCAACCTAGTATTGTTCTACAATTAGTAAGGCCAATATGCAAAAACATCACAAAGCTACCTCCACTATTTTGTTTATCAGCAGTGGGTGGGGTTGGCTGGAGTTCTTTAATGCCATTGGCCTTCTGCGAAAACCTAGCTCATTCAATCTTACTCCTAGACTTTTTCAACTCCTAATCTTTCTACTTTCTTTTTCAGATTAAACTAGTGAGACGTTTATCCTTAAGAGAGTGCAGTGATTGTAAATTCATCATTTGCAGTGGTACTTGCCTGATTATACAGTCATTGTAATTGATGCTTTCGTAGATATAAATATGGTGAAAAACTTGAAGTTCCTTTGATGTCCTTAACTCATTCTTCATCTGCTGTTTTCAGGCTTTTAATGGAAAATGAGTACTAAGATTTGGCATTGTGTTTCTTCCATGGGCATATGTGAGATTATGATCAGAAAAACAGCTGAATCTGCGATGCTTTGGTCCATCTGCTAAACCATGTGGATAACGTGGTTGTATTCTAGTATCTCAAGTCAAAGACCATTTGCCTCACTAGCAATCGTGTCTTAGAAATTTATTCCTAATGGATTCGAAGACCCAAGGAAGTAAAAGGAAAATGTTGGGTAGCACAAAACTACTGTATGAATTTAATGCATGGTTGATACAGCAAGGGCCTCGGTGGCATGGTTGTATAAGTCTTTCCACCAAAAGTGGCAAGGCCCCCTCCCACAATTGAAGTGGTAGCTTAAATAGTGTAATAGATGACACTTTTCAATAACAAGTCTGATTTTTTTTTTTTTTTTTTTTTTTTTAGGTGAAAAACAAGTTTGATTTCGAGTAAACATTAGATGCACTTATTTGTGACATTAGGAATCGGATCCTTCATCTCTACAACTATTGTTTATCCATCGGTAATGATATTAAATTTTTTTAATCAAAATTTAGTGTTTAAATTTTGAAAATAAAAATTTTAAAAAATAAGCGCAGGAAGAATTTGTCTTTTAATGGTTTGATAGTTAATTTAAATTGAACTAGTTGGGATTAATAAATTAATTATTAGACGTGGGTGATCATTGAAAAAAAAAAAATTGACGGTTGTTTGGACCCATCACTTGGGAGGGATATTTGGTGGCTTGATACTTTGGAAGAGGCTATGGTAACATGTAATTCAAATCGACTATTTCATAATGGGTGGAGAAATTTATGACCTTCCGGCGGAAAGGTGGGGGAGGGTGGTGGGGGGAGGGTTTGATGAGTTGTCTCCCAATTTAGTAAACCGTATATTTCCCACCCGTAATTGGAGGCGCCGATCAATATCTGCTGCTGGAGGGTTACGTTCGGTGAAGACACGGTAAAGGATAAGGGTAAAACAGGAAGAAAAAAGTAATGACAGGTAATTTGGAACAAAACAAGTTTTTGAAAAGGAATAAAAACGAATCTAGGGAGTACCAAAAAGTAAGAAAAGTTTATATTGTATCTTTGTTCAGATATATACCATAAAATCACAAAAGTCTATCTTATCCTTGATAATTATTGTGTTGGAAAGATTTTCATGGTTTAAAGATTTTTTTTTTTTTTTTTTTCTATCGATATTTGTAATTATGTTTTGATTAGTTTGATTTGAACGTTTACGGGAATTCTAATTAGAAAACGACTCTCTCAATATAGTTTTTTTTTTTTTCATATTTTGAATGCGAGAATTGATTAAAGAACTTAACATTTCATTTCTTCTTTAAATCGAGTGCTTGTTGATATTTAGTGGGTTTTTGACCCACCTAACATTTTGGTAATGCTATGATGACGGATTTACCTTAGTACGGTAACTATGGTTTATATTGAACATTTTGTATCAGTTAAGTTTTTGGGATAATATCAACCCAAAGGGGGAAAGTAGACACTTGTTGCTCCATTTTACTCTCTGCGCCAAGCACGAAGAAATAAGTAGTGAGAGAAAGTTCCTGAAAATATGGACTTTTGTTTTTAATACAGATAGAATTTGTGGTTATTATATTATTATCTAACGGTTATGATTATTATGGGATAAGAAGATAAAATAATCATAACCATTAAATGATGATCCAACGACCAAAAACCCTTTTAGGTATCAATACCATATAGATTGTCAAATGACCTTAACGACAGAAGCGGAGACAACAGGCATGAAGGGGATACCAGCTTTCTCAGATTCAGTTTTCCTTGTAGTGTAGCAAGGAAGGCGCATGCTTGAATATGTTGCCTACAGGTAACTTCACCTTCATTTCAAATAAAAGTTAGGTTGGTAGCAACTTGGACACATTTTAATCTGAATTGCCTCTTCTTTTTCGGGGTGGGGGGATTAGTTTTGGAGAACTGCTTGTGAGTGAGAGAAAGAGAGAGAGAGAGAGAGAGAGATGGAGAAAATATTCAACCCTTTCTGTATAAGCCGAAACAAGAGACTTCAAAATTCATACAGATGAGAGACGATAAGTACAAAAGCTGTAGAGATAGAACAATGAGAGACACCAAACAAAGCCAGAAGCCCCCAAACATACAGACAAATACCGGGGGACCAATTCGAGACATCTTCCTAGCTTTCCTGTCTTGTATTTTTCAACTTCGTCAAAGCCAAGAGTCCTAGATACATAATAAAAAGGAACAAAGAAAAAAAAGAAAAAAAAAAGGTGTTCTGCTTTGGGGATTTTACCTTTAAATTCCCAAAATTTCAGTACCCCCCCATTCTTGTTTCCCTTCTTTAACTGTCTCCTTCACCATACAATTTGAAGCTTTTTCGTACTCAACTACAAGAATGATATAGGACAAGCCACAACAGTCAAAGTCGGATACAATAACTCTTTTTTATTCCCAGGTGTAAATCAAAACCATGACATCAAAAGGTGATATAACCTTAAAATCTTCATCTCTCCTCATTGATGACCCTAGGAACCATACAACCAACTCTTCCCTCCAGGACTAAAAGTAGTGAGAGAGTAAAATTTGGCATGGTTACTCATTTGATCCGTCAAAGCTACCCACTGCATTTGCTCTCTTTCTCTCTCTCCAGTTTTCACCCCAAACTTTTGCTTCTGCAACTGCACGTTCTCTATCTAAGTCTCGATTTCTTGGAGTTTCCCTTCCTCTTCCAGTATTTACAGGGCTGTCTCTCTGAGATTCTTGCCGCTCCAAGTCATCCAAACCCCATTTCCTCCCAGAACCACCCCCCGTTTCAATCCTTCCCAACTCAGCGCCAGTGCTCAATTCCCTGACGTGGTCTCTCTTTCTGAAATCGGGAGAGTTCCTGTATGTTGAAGGAGAGCCATGCCTGCCATCTGGGCTATCCAAGCCATCAGCTAGGTGCCTCCTATCTTCTCTGCTCCTCGGAGTGGATGGACCAATTCTATTACTTTGATTACAGGCTGCATTCGGGTCATAAGTTTGCGAGGCTAAATATGTCAGCGCAGTGACAACATCCCCTATAAGAGGCCTTGTAGCAGCTTGTTCTTGAAGACACATAGCAGCAACTGCAAGAGCTTGATAGAGGCCTCGCATTGGATAACGACCCTGGAGTAGTGGATCAGCCATTTTTGGGAACTTCCGGCGATCTTTGAAGAGTGGCCGTGCCTGCAAATGCATATAGCAAGAAGCAATGAAAAATAAAAGCCCTTTTATTATCCAAAGATTCACAGGTCAATCAGCAAAGAACCAATAACTACAGTCTAGTGAATATTAAGGTATAAGAAACCCATTAAAGGAACCAGTGAAAGAAAGAAAGGGGAGTTGGGAAATGCTTACCCATGCCACCAGATTATGCTCCCCAGGATCCCGCATATTATCTATTGCCTTGCGTCCCGTAATCAGCTCAAGAAAAACAACTCCGAAACTATAAACATCTGACTTAAGTGTGAGCTGGCCGGTCATAGCATATTCAGG
The DNA here is from genome assembly GCA_033439265.1 of Dillenia suffruticosa. Taxonomy (NCBI): domain Eukaryota; kingdom Viridiplantae; phylum Streptophyta; class Magnoliopsida; order Dilleniales; family Dilleniaceae; genus Dillenia; species Dillenia suffruticosa. Next base: position 20,131,147 of record JAVTVX010000001.1, read on the forward strand.
AGCACAATAGCCATATGTTCCCATCACACGGGTGGAAACATGAGTCTTATCACCAACAGGACCCAGTTTAGCAAGCCCAAAGTCCGACAACTTTGGGTGGTAGCCCTCACCAAGAAGAATGTTAGATGATTTTAAATCCCTATAAATTACAGGAGGATTTGCTTTATCATGCAAATATTCCAACCCTTTAGCTGCACCAGCTGCAATCTTCATTCTTGTGTTCCAGTCTAGTGGCTCCTTGTTTGGGGGAAGATCTGAGAAGAAGAAATGTAACTTAAGCAATTATGATTGCCAAGGGAGAAGTGCAATATCTCGTTAGAGAAGAAATATATTGGCACAAGCATAGAATGGAGGTAGAATGAAGCCATCCAAGAACTTCTTGTTTGTTACAAGTCTGATGCAAACTACTTAAAACCATATTAAACTCAATCCGAGACAATACATGAAAGAAGGCAGACCGAAACATTTTTAAGATAAAGCCATAACAAGCAGTTAACATCATTTGTTTCTCTAGAAAGTAGCAAGGGAAAGAAAGCTCCTGTTATGGCGGGTGAGACTATATCTCTTAATCAAAATAAGAAGCCTGAAATTTCCCCCAATTTGTTGGGTATTGCATTATCACAACACAGACAAGCTTTCAACAGCAATAGAAAGAAATTAGACTTGTGTAACAGAAATTTTTGTTGCTCAGTATGGTTGAGCCATTGGAATTTAGTACTATGGACCATGTTACTCAGCTAGGTAGACTTTTTATAGGATCAAACAGCTTAGACCTCTTTTAAAAAAGAAGCAGATGACCTCAGAACTCCTCACAAAAAAAAAAATATTGATGAAGTTATATCATGACTATGCCTATAAGCCCGTTAGAAATAAGAAAATACAGAAATCCAGCCTACTGAGGCCTGGCAAAAAGTATTTGTTTTTCGCTTCAAACCACCAAACCATGTTCTCAATTGAGTGCAACACTGGTAGTGAGGATATCATCTAAAGAAAATCCTTGGTGCTTGCACAATCTTTTAAACCATGAAACAGTTGAGCTTACCAACAATTAAAGCTCCTAATTTCAGAAGCTTAGTCTGATATGCTTGATTATGATCGAATGTATAAAAAGGAGAGTAGATCACTTTTAATAATCTCAAGGTAATGTACAATTAAACTTCCATGGCAAGAAAGCAGCATAGACTGTTACCATCACCAAACTATTCTGTAAGAGTTTTCATTAGTCCAAAATTCCTCTCGTGACCAAAATAACTGCAGCATAAAGAACTAGTAAAGTCTCCAATTCAACCGAAACAGCATCTCAGTTGACAACTACTAAAGTCGGGTACCACAGTTCATTCCCAGCCTCCACCCACAGAAAGCCACATGACTGCTAAATCATAGACCCTATGTTTCAGTAGCTATCTCAACAAGTATTCTGTCTCCAAAAAATATACAACTACTACTTTGGAAGGAATATTCTGTTGTCGAAAATACTAATAAAGTTTGAAACAGAACACCATGCAAGGAGAATTGTGTCCAGGACATCAAACATTATAGCAAAAACCAATCAGGATGATGATATAGAAGTAGTAAACCCACATCAAAACAGTCCAAGACTAGACAATATATTCTTACAGATGTTGTTTCAATTCATATCCACAGGATCCATAACGGTCCTAGGTTGTTGAGACACTGTTGCAGCTTAATGAATTATGGGTACACCGCCGTTTGAGCCACCAAGAGTTTATAAAGTATTGATTAGGAAACACCATTTCTCCTGCATATGTTTCTTTCTACATCAAGAAGGCCAGAATAGTGCTGGTATAGTAGTAAAATCACTGAATTCAACTTCTCATTAATCTTTGTTACAAAAACAACAATTGAAATACATGTGGCTCGCCTAAATATGAAACTTAAATTTTCAACTAGAATTGAAGAACAAAAGTAAAGAGGATTGTGATAAAATAATAACCACATAGAAGGCATATGATCTAACCATGCAAATGATCCTCCAGCGATCCCAATGGCATGAACTCATAAACCAGCAGGCGCTGATCACCGTCAGCACAGTAACCAATCAAGTTGACAAGGTTAGGATGGTGTAAGAGGCTAAGCATCAGGACCTCCACTAGGAATTCTCTATTTCCTTGAAGGCCATTTCGGTCAAGTTGTTTCACAGCTACAACCTGAAAAATAATAGTTTATTCAACAGGATACACATGAACACGCAAGAGATACTCTTGAGAAAATTTTGCACAAATAAACATTGCATCCAAGATAATTAATCAAGAACATGATATATTATCATTTCATGCCAATTAATCAACCTACCTGTCCTGTGCTCTCCAACTGACCCTTGTAGACACGTCCAAACCCTCCTTCACCCAAAAGACATTCTGGCCTAAAGTTCTTAGTTGCAGCTGCAAGCTCCCTAAAAGTAAATGTCTGGGCAGCAATATGTGCTGTTGGTCCATCTTTGGGAGCTGGAGGCTCCTTTTTAAGTTCGGAAGCATTTCGAGATTTGGACTTATCTAACGACCAAAGGTAATTAATGGAAAGGAGAAAAAAAATACAGATCAGTTAATTGCCAAAAAGAACTTCTGAGTATATTTATGCAATATAACCTAATTGTAAACATTAGAAATTCCGGGGCATCTATATTTCTAATTGCGGAACACTACACACTGGTGGTATACCTAAATTAAACTGCAACTAGAAGTGCTAGTCATGGAGGTTCATATTCCTTCTGAGCTATGTAAAATGCTCTCTAAATGTTACATTGCCAATCTGCACTGAAACTAACACTTTGGCATTTATTAATACAAGGGCAAATTTTTACTGATTTCATTAACATCAGAATGCTGAATTTATTGTATCTAATAACAGAAACCTGAGTAAAATCCAAAAGGGTGGAACCTCATGGAAAATCACAGCTCGAATTTTTTATTCCACCACTTAAGGACATAAAACCTCACCCCTACTTTCACTCATGACGTAGAAAATCATCAATCAGTTGCAGTAATTAATCTATCAATGTAGATTCTCCAGTAATTGAGGGCAATCAAACATTTCAATTAGTCCAATAAACCAAATTGGTTCATGAGATGTCAATGCAACACTAGCCCCTTTAGAAAACCCAATTTAGCAAATCACACAAATCAAACAACAATCCCCAGATATGAACCAGATGAAGGTCACAAGAAATTCCATCACCAATGCACCATCAATTCAGATATAACAAACCAACCAAAAGCCAAAATTCAACAACCCCAATTGATCCAACATAAGAATAATTTAACAAATTTAAACTAAAATGGAGCTGCACTACACACATTATTCATCTAACTCATCCCACATAAAAGTAGTTATTCTGGCAGCTCAAATTCTTTTCCTTGGCGCCATACATCCAAATATATATAAACAATGCAGTTTGCGATCCTAATGCCAATGGATTTTCCAAAAGCTACTCTTTTAAAATTAAATTTTACTTTGTTAAATCTGAATTTGCAACATTGACGAAAGGATACGTGAGAAAATTCTCAAGGGATGCAACCAGAGGGCAGCCTTACAGCAAACTTTTCAACTCTTCCAGTTGAAAAGCATGTACCTCACTCGAAGTTTCGCCATTAATTCATAACATCATAGTTCAATTCCAACAATTGGTCAAGAACAGCAACTTCCCAAAATGATCAAAATATCAGGAAGCTACAGATCCTTAAAAGCAATTCTGGACATCACTTAAAACAGGTCCAGAATTGGGATAATCCGACATTATAACAATCAAACTAGATTACATAGGATCAATTTGGCAGTTGACAGTCAGTGCACAATTTGGAAGAAACCCTTTGTTGAAAAAACCCAATTCAAAAAATCACATAAATAAAACCAAAATCCAGAAACATGAATCGGATCAGGTTCAAAACAAATTCCAACGCCAACCCAGCCAACCAAAACCCCAAAATTCAACAACCTTAATTGACACAAAAGAATAACAAATTGAAATTCAACAAAAACCAAATCGACAAAAACAAGAGAGAGTTCTTTTTTTTTTTTTACCTGAACTAACTCTATTCACATGATGGGACTGAGTATTGGACCCTTCTTTAGTTGAATCCTTCTTCACCACTTCCTTACCACTATTCTCTTCCTTGTTTACTGGTCCAAAGCATGGAAAACACCCTCCCATCTCACAAATCCAACACAAATCAAACCAAACCCAGATAAAATTTCAACATAAAAATCAATAGAAAAGTCTCAATTTTTTAATACACCCACTATCTCGTCTTCTCAAAAAACCATAACGTTTTTCAATCAGGCTCTCTTGAAGATCTTCACTGAAGCACTCTCTCTTTCTGTCTCTCTCTGTCTCTCTCTCATCACCCATCAAAGTCCCTCACTAGGGTGTCACGAATTTAAGAGAGAGAAAGAGAGGATCAAACCCATTGTAGTCCAAAAAGCAGATCAACAAATCGAAGAAAAAACTGATGGAGGAAGAGAGAAGGTAAAAAGAGATACAACAAAACAAAGCCAAAAAATCAATAGAAAGAAGAGAAAATGAAAATCACTGGAAATTTTATATATATAAAAAAAACATAAATATAAAAATTAGGTTTTATTAGAAGGAGAATGTGTAAATACAAGGAGTTTTGGGGTTAAAATTGAAAGAGTAGATTATTTATTTATTTACTAAGGTAAAACTCAAAAACTTTAGATGTAAATACGCCTGCGTAATCTCTTGGAATCTACAAAACTGACCTCTACACTTTCCGTATTCCAACTTATTCACCTTGATCTTTAAAGAAATTACGGCCAGATACATGATTGTCATCATTCCGGTCGGATGAGGGAGAGAGAAAAAATTAGATGCTCCCGAGTATATGGTAATTATTGTGGACGCACCGAAGCAGGAAGGGTTTGGCTTTATTCCGGTTTATGTAAAATTTGGAAAAATGCTAGTTGAAATTCCTCAAAAGGTAAACACTCAATAACGTAATAATTTATTTTATTTTAAAATTTAAACTCAAAACTATTTACCATAAAAGATATTCATTTTTCGCCGATATATAAAATCTTGTCTATTAATATAATCTATGCAATATTATTTTAAAATATTTTTTATTTACCGTTTTACCTATGATATATGGAAATTTTTTAATAATAACATTTTCTTATTTCGAAAACATTTTTCATTTCAAAATGTTTTAAATTAATTAATATTAATACAAAAACTTTATATTTTTAATAACTATATATTTTTCAATATTAAATGAATTATTTATTTATTTAATTATAATTTTAACTACTTATTTGATTATTTTAGATTTTTTTAGAAAATAGGACTATTCTATTATTTTTATAAAATAATTAATATTTATATAAAAAATATTTTATTTTTTATATTTATATATTTATATATTTATTTTTATTTTTTATATTTTTATAAAATGTCATTTTTTGTATGATTTGTAATCGTTTTCTTTTTTACACAATATGGGTTTTGACGATTAAGATAAAATGTCATGCCAAAATAAATATTACAAAATATGTTTTTTTTTTATTTTTTTAATGTGTATCCTTTCTATAGTTGTGTTAGTCATTGGATCTACAACTGAAATTTTGATCTCAGTTTTACTCGGATAACTCAAAAAAAAAAAAAAAAAACTAAGAATGGTATAACCTTAAGTTTTTAAGAATATTTAATTTCATTTTATATGTTACATTGTTAGAAAAATTTTATCATTTTCCCATGATTATTTTTGAACAGAAAAATTTTAATTCGTTAGCCATAGAGATTTAAAAAAATATATATATAGAAAATTAAGAAAAAGCTTTGAACCTGGATCGGATGAAAATAACATATTATTACATTTTTTAAAAAATAAATAATCGGTATTCGATAATTATGTTATTCTAAATAAATTTAATCCGAGTTAGGTTAGTTATTTAAAAAATAAAACTATCTCGAAATTTATTTTTGTTATATATAATATTTAAATATAAAATTTTATTTAAAAGGTACGAGTATACAACCATTAAACTTATATACATTACTATATTATTACATTCTTTTTTAATCATTTTGGCGTTGATAATCAATGATTACTTTAATGTAACATTTTAAAATTAAAAGTAGGCATCTTGAGGGGTATATGAGGGGAGGTCGGTGCTCATGGTGTTTTGATTTGAGACGTTGGATTGGATGATAGGTAGATGAAATCTGTGACATCATGGCCCTCGATCCAACAACTGAGAGCATCAATACCAAAGGGTGTTTGTACAATTTAATATTTCCCAACGAGGAGTGGTGGTTTAGTTGAAGTACCATCGTAAAAGAATCTCATGATACACATGGATGGGGAGAGAGAGAAAGAGAGAGAGAGAGAGAGAGAGAGAGAGAGAGAGAGAGAGAGCTTTATTTTGATTTCCTTGAGGTCCATGTTGTATTTGTGGAAGAGGTTGTAGGAATCTAGGGTTTAATCCTAGAAAATTGAAAAAGGGTTACAAGATTCACAAAATTTTCTCTTCCCATTGACGTGATACAAACAAGTTACCTATATTGGACCCAGTCAATCAATGATTCAGGATCTGATTCAATATGCTTTTATGCTCTTCACACCTTGTTCAAATTGGTAAAGTTCATGTTCACACTCCCAAAATAAAATTGATCAACTGGTATAGATTAAAAATGATGATTTAGAGGCACTTTCATTTGATTTGAATTATATCATTAATGAAAAATTTTATCTGAGGTCCGGATACAATGATATATATGAACTGATAGTTTAACGGTCATTGATTCTTATAGAAATATTTTAATAATAAAAAATTCTTATTCAACTATTTTTTATAAGATATGAAGTTCAAACGATGTGTGTATTTTTTCGATTTTTACAATTTCTATGTAATCAAAAATAATATTTATCAAACCTGAATTTAATTCATCTTATCTTATTTACAAATTGAGAGACCAAATATTGGGATCAAATATGGTAAAAAATTATTATTGGAGAGAGAGAGAGAGAGAGAAGATGAAAATCCAAAGGGATGCTATTTGAAAATTTCATTTGGACTTGTTGCTAAAAAGCTAATGCCCATTGATTTGTGGGTGATATTGAATTCTCTTTTGAAAATTTTGGAGTTATTGATTGCCATAAAATTCAAAGGCCCATTTCGAGATTTCACTCAAATTTGGGAAATATTTATGGTTTTAACATATCAGAATTTTTAAAAATGTTTTTGACCCAAATGTTTGAATGGATTGATATTTTTGCAAAGGTTTAAAAGCATAAGCTTGTCTTCTAACAAAAAGCTATTTTTTTTTTGTTTTAATCACCGGTATCCAGGTCTGACCGACTAATTTGGTTCAAGTACTATGTGTACCATCTTAAATATTGATTATCTTAAATTCTTTTTTATCATTTTCAAAACTCAAAATCGATATTTTTAGTTAAAAAAATAAAGTATTCGATCACTCAATCTAAAACAACTTTAGTACAAAAAGCTATTTAGCAAGTGGGAAACCATTCCAGATTCCTTCACCTTAATCCTCCAGACATACTAATGGCATTAGCTTCTTTTGGACAAACCAATGTTAAGAAGAAAAGGAAATTGAAATTCACATGAATCACATGCCAAGAAATGCTAAAAAATATTAATAATCAATGCAAAACAATATGAAAAGACTAAAAGATGACTCAAAAAAGTAGGCAAGTGGGTTCTTGTTGCCTTGCTTACATGGGGACAAATATTCATAAATATCATCTCCAGTCTTCTACCCAAATTGATTTGCTGATTAGTAATACATATTCCAATTCATTTACTTGATGTTGAACCTGTCCTACTTCACAAGCTTCAATCCATCAAGTTATTATCTTGACCTGCATATGGAAGACTAATGATAATCCTTTTTTTACTTTCGTATCGCTTTATAGTGTAAAAAAACCTTTGGGTTGCAATGCATAGAAACGCTTTATGTTTCTTAAGTGATAAATTCCACATCAAGTCTCTCATGGACAGTTTAAGCGGTAGAGTCTCCCACTTCTATCCTCTTCTCTCTAATTCGAAACTATTCGGTTGCATCTCATTATACAAAAAAAAAAAAAAAAAAAAATTCCACAACAAGCAACTCGAAAATTGTGGCAATGATATATAAATATGAAAAATTTTCACATTTACAAATAGTTGTTAAAATGTAAGTCAAGTTCTTTCTTAATATAATATCAAAATCATCTTGAAACCAAGTTTGCGTGATCGAGATTAGACCTATAGTTATAGGGTTATATGTAGATTATCCTGGATAAACACGACTAACTTAAGATTAATAGCAGTATATCATCATAAAAATTCTTACAGAATTTTGGAGCTAGTCATCTACGATAGATGACATTAAATCTCACATGATTAATTTAAACTCGATTAATATTTAACTTTTAAAAATAGTAGTCAAGTTCTGACCTAATATTAAGTATGAAATATTAATTATAATTTATTCTTTTTTTGGCTATATTAGATACAATTCAAACTTTAATTATATATATTTTTATTTTTATTTTTTTCTTTTATATTTATTTGTTAAATAGTTGATTTCAAAATTTAAAATTAAAATTCAGATTGTTGTTATTGTTATTGTAGGTTTTAAACTCTTAATTTCATGAAAATACTCGTAAATATTTACCCCGAGATTGCTATGTAATATGAACGTAACATAGGGTTAAATTTTTTGATCACATATTTGGTAAGATAAACTAAACTTTGAACTCATGTTCTCCTTGTTTGGTTGCTTATAAATATAAATAACACATTGAGAAAAGTTCTTAAAGAGATATTACATAGTGGCAAGTTGCTTTCTCCAGATTTGGATTCAACTCCATCTTTGTTATTGAACAATGTCTAAGGTAGTGGCTCTTGCCTTTGCCTAAAACCCTTTGGTGTAAAGGTCAATGGTGATGATTTAATAATAGTGTCTCCACTCTCCAATTGCGCCAACTGAAGTTCAAATCTTCTCGATTCAACCTTTTCACACAACCAGGTTTTGTTTTTCATGTTCAAAAATTTTTAAACAAGATATCTCATATATAAAATTAGTATTCAGATTTTATTTGATTAATCAGATTTGAATATTATGGAATTCATTTTAGAAATTGACTCTCCTAAATCCTTTATTCGTTATTTTCAAAACTCAAACTTAAAATCTCTTATTAAAAAAATAAAGTGACTGAATACTTAACTTAAAGGAGTTTAGTCTCATACATAATTGATAACACTATATATTTTATCGATACTTAAATGATTTAATAGTTAGTCATTGATACCCTTAAATCAAGATCTCGATTCAAAAGGAATATATATTTAAGTACAATCGATAACATTGCTCGTAGTTTTTATTGTCAATTACAAACCCAAGACTACCAGATCTGATCAAGGTAAAAAGAAAAGAATAATGATTATGAGAAAACGAAAAAGGCTCCAGAAGATATAGAAAAGGGTAAAATGGTAATCACAAATAATAATAAGAAAAGAATATTATAAAAAAAAATTAGCGGAGAGGTGTAAGACAAGCCGTTGACGGTTATGCATAAACAATGGTGTTTTCTTGGGGAGACCAAACTATACCGTTAAAGTCAGCCCTCAGTGGTCAAAATTCGCATCATACGTTTGACTTATGTGCTGTCTGTTTTGTGTCGTTCCCTGAACCATGTTTTCAAACAAATCCATTCCGCCGGTCAGTTTAGTTCACCCGACCGCACCAAATCAGTCTCCGTCAACAAACCTATTAAAGGATTTCACTTTTCCGTTAGTCAAAAGCAAGGCCGACCGTTCAATGTCATTATTTTCTTTGAGCATAATTATTGAATCTTTTATTGTAATTATTTGATTTAAAATTTAATTATCATATTTTGAACGATTGCGTCGTCACAATTCAGATGAGATATCAAGGAATCGTGACATACTATTAGTAATTTAATTGTTTGTGTGAAATTTTTTCTCCGATTTTTTTTTATAATTGAATATCGAATACATGATTTTAAGTAATTTTTAATTGCAATCAGAAGAAGAAGCTGAGTTGAGTCTTTTTTAATAAATTTTAAAATAATTAAAGTAGTTTTAATTAAATTTATGAAACTTCTTTAATTTGGTTCATGATATTAAATGTTTGGATGGACTTTTCATAGCCTTTTTCGAAAGGGGTATGATTAATTCGATTTTTTTTTAAAGTGATTGATTTGAATAAGAGTACTTTCAAAAATGTTGAGAGCTGAGATTCAAGATACAAATAGATCCTAAATCAGTAACTATCATCTAAAGAATACGGGAAATAATACCCTCCAGATGATGTAGAAATTATTTACGATATATATATTTTGTTGTCTTTGTTTGATAATATTATATATTAGAATAAATAAATAATTGAGATATAGACTTTTTTATGATCCTTTGATTCTGATCTTACTATTGTTGCTTCTATAGAACTTCTTGTACAACTTTTGTCTTGTTCTTCATGCATATACCATTGATACCTTTATCAAGTCTGGTGTTAGAGTGTTCGTTGAATATTTGTAATTATATTTCTTAGTTCATATATATTTAATTTATTATAATAGTTTAATTGAAATAATAGATTATTATGATTTTATATTTTTATATTATTTTTTATGATCAAGATTTTTAATAGAATCAATAAATCAAGTGACATTTTAAGTAAATATAAAGATTTTTTTTGTTTAGTGATCGCGACTAAATCTCAAATGTAAACCCATTATTATAAAAAAAAGTTATGGGACATTGAGTGTATGTACTAACGTTTATTTGATTCAATAATTGAATATTATTATTTTTAAATAAGATATCAGATTTGAACCAAAATTAATAAAACTCTACATGAATATCGGTAAGTTGAATGACAAATTATATACAATTATTTTTTAAACTTTTAAAAATGAAAGGTAGTGCTGGTTTTTTTTTTTTTTTTCCCGTTAAACTATTAGTCAAAGATCCGTTTAAACAAAAGAAGAATAAAGAAGAGGAGGGGGGCTGGGGGGTAGGTGAAGGGGCTGGTTTCATGGACCGCCGTCCGTCAAATCTTTGGCGGAGACGTGGCGGAAAGATGGTGGCTCCTACTTTGTTAACCCAAATTGAGCCTTTTTGATTTGACCACCGATTTGACCATCGACTCCGGATTGTTCTTTCTTTTTTTCTTTGTTATATAAGAATTCAAACCGACAGAATGAAAAATGTTGGAGACGTGGAGTTCTTTCAAAGGTTGTACACATTTCCTATGTTTTTCCACCAAACTAGTATCTTTTGTTCTTGAACAAATATTCCATGCCATCTACCTTAGAGATATCCTATTATTCTGATCATATCTGTTATAATTTTAAAATGTAAATTTAAAAAAATAAAATTATATAATAGAAAATCTTAAATAGAATAAAAAATTACCGATTGAGAAGAAAAAATTTATCACGTGAAAAAGGAATATAAGAAAAAATTTTGGGACAAATAAAAATTGAATACGACCTCAAATCTAATTATGTATTATAGCTATGTAGATAACTACAAAATTGTAATTTAAAATATAATAGATTCATACCGTAACAATTTTTTATAATAGAAAAAGATCTTAAATATAGAAGCAAGGTTGAGAAAATATTTATGCGAAGCTCTTCCTGCCATCTCAAGGGCTAACTTTGTCAACTTGTGGGCTGCTTTGTTTCCAAACCGTCCTACATGCTTGCAGGAGCATGAGGCAAAAGAAGAATTGAGCAGCATTTGAATTTCTACAAAAATATTTCCAGCCAATGAAAGATTAAGAGATCCTAAGGAGATACGATTGATGACCATGAGACTATCACTCTCTAATACCACGTGAGGAAGATGAAGCTCCCCTGCCAATTTGATACTCCGAAGGGCTGCTGGTGCCTCTGCCATAATCACATCACTGCATCCTCGTTACTGAACAATTTTTGTAGCTACCAATGAAACCAATACCCAGGTAATGTCTTTCTCTTTATCTAGAGCTCCTTCGACGTTCAGTGTGGCCAGTTCATGGAGGAGACCAGACATTTAAACCTAGAGAAGAAGACCAACGTGGGATTGACTCAACTGGATGTCGGGTTGAGTTCCCTTAAGCATGATCGAGGTTCGATTCCTACCGGGAATATCGGACCCTCATGTGTATGGAGCGTTCCCCGTTGGGAGACCCGCCCTCCGAATAGGAGCCACTGCAGCGGTCGGTCCGGATTAGTCGGGGCGAAATCCCGGATACCGGACGGTATCCAAGACATGGTACCAAAAAAAAAAAAAACCTAGAGAAGAAGAAAGGTTAGGCTGAGAAGGCTCAGAATATAATATTACCATTTTGAAATCCTGAAGCAAGATTGATGCTTTTGAGGGGATGGTGTATGGATCCATCTCGTTTTCTCCAAAAAAGCAGGAGTTTTCCCATACCAAATGATGCAAAAGGACCACACAAACTGATCATCACTCCATTTCTCAATCCACTCTAATGCAGACCTCCACCTAGCATGTCTTTCTCCGGCCACTGGAGAGGGACAATCGTAGTTTTCAGGCATCCGCCCCGAGCATGTAAAACGGATTCATCAACCAGCATACTATCTACCACACCATCCCTGTTTAGGGTACTACCACCCCATCCCTGGTAGCTGTCCTGGTCTCATTTAAACATAGGGCTCAGTTAAAATGTATTGTCCTGATTGATTTGGGTGATGGGGTACAGAGCAGTAGAATAAGTATTTTTCCCAATTTCATTAACAAACGAAACTACGTGATAGTATAGTTGGTATCTTACCTGATGTAAGCAACTTACCAAAATCAATAATGGGGCTGAAAATTTTGGGCCATAATTTTGAATAGAGGACACATTAATAGGGTCCCTTGACAAGATAGGACAAGTGGAGAAGCATACGACAGAGCCTTTTATGGTAATTTTCGTAGTGGTTTAAACATTAAATCAACAATGGGGCCGAAAATTTTGGGGCATACTTTTAAACAAGGGACATCTAAATAGCGTAATGTGACATGAATAGAACAACGGCATGGCATCATAAAGCCTATTGTGGAGAAACTAGTTAAAATGTTTCAAAATTTATTTAATAATGAAATTTTAAATAATATAGAAATCTGAATAATTATTTAAATATTATTTAGATTAAAGTAATAATAAATTTCTTTTATTAAATAGTAATTATGCAATAATAATTAATTTATTAATTTCTATTATGTATTAAATCTTTTTCTAATCAATTTTGATTTTTTATATCATTTTATGTATAATGTCTCATTTCTTTGTGATTACTTGAGGAAAAAGGAGAAAAAGGAAGAAGACAAGAGTGGTATGAGGTTAAAGCATATGTGGGTCCTACATAGCACTCTCCGGTTGACATGTGTAGCTTACCCTTGCTGCTAATTCAACCGTTAAGCTTATCTAAATAGATAGTTTTAGATAGTTTAATCGTCATTATCTTTTCTTCCAAACATATGATCTCAAATTTAAATATCGTATAATATAAGAAATGCTAAGATCATATGCATAGAAGTCATATAAATTAGGCCAATCAATGATCAGTTGATCTAGTGAAATATGATATTAACTCTTTTAATTAAGATCACGAGTTCGATTCGTTATTTTTATATGAAACAGATTAGTTGGGAAGATAATTCTCTTAAATGGGTTAATGTAAATTTCAAACTGAATTAATAAAAATATGATTTCGGATATCGATCGGTATAATATCAATATATATATAAATTTATATATATATAAACCGGACGAAAAAAGCCTGGCCAATCCAATCATCCTCAGGCCGGCCTTTTCTTAGGCGCGCCAACCCCCGCCAACTTCCGTGGAGGTTCAGATAGCGGTGTGTCTTTTGCATCTGGCAGAACGGCAGATGTATTTGGGATTTTCTACCATTCCCATGTCAGCTGTTACACTATGATGATCCACATGATTCAATAAACTTGAAATGTGAATTTTTTTGGCTGATGTGATGCCTTGATGGCTTTTGAAGAGCCTAAGGCCAAAAGGCAGGGCTGGGTCCATTGCTTGATGGTGATTTTGTTATAGATAGCATCTGATCTATTAGGGATGTGGATAAATGACACAAGGTTTATCTATTAGAATCTGAACTTTTCTTTTGATTCCCTTGACATTGACTTCAGGTCCTTTTCAAGTTAGTGAAAACGAAAATCTCTTGATCACAATTAGACCGGCAAATAACCGTAAGTTATAATTAAGTCTAATGATTTATTTAATTAGTTAAATGAACTGAGTTCGAACATTGCATCGAGATCAATTATTTTTTTTGGTTCTGGGATTTGGTCCACCGATAAGTATTTGAAATTTTATTTCAACTAATCTCGATTGAGTTGCTATCGGATCCCAATCGAGAGAGAAATCTTTCAATATTATTTTTGTCACTATTAAAACTTAAATTTTAATTTTTAGTGTGAGATACTAGTGTTTTTTTTTTCACTAAATCAACGAAATGTTGATAAGATCATTAATGGACTAATTATGAAATTTGACCCGATTCGTTCAACTAGCTAATCGGCTTTAGTACGCTTTTAGACTCGTTTAAGAAATGAAATAATTTTGAACCCCTTTTGATTTGGCTTGACTCATTCATTTGCGCCCATTCATTGCATTGGTTCTAGATGTTTGTTTATTTGTTTTTTTATTTTTGTTTTAATAAATTTTTTTAAACAAAAAATCATCTCCAATCTTTTTCTAATTTTAAACATGCATTATGCTCAGTGTCTAATTACACTCTAGAATGTGCTTCAATCTCATCAAAAAATTCACCGGAGAGCTGTGGAGTTTATCAAAGAAGGGTTCACATCCTTCCAAAATTTAGGGCTTTTTTGGGATTAAACTGAGGGCCAATGCTCTCAGGGTTCAAACCCTCCAATCCTGGTATTAGGGGAATTTAATCTCACAATCTATTGATACTATTTTAGAAGTTTTTCATATGATACCAATACTCAAATTTTTATTTGCACCACCATGAAAAGATCTATTATAAAATGATGGTAATATATATTTTGAAAACTCCCCTTTCCTATACTTGGGAGCATTCCTCATGCCTCCAAAGAAAAAGGGTACCTTTTATGAGCATTAAGGGCATTGAAAAGTTGATGGAACCCATAACCTTTAACCTATCATATATATTTTTTCAATTTAGAATGAATTTGGACAAAGTGATACACAAAACCATGGGAGGAGTGATTTTTTAATTGTAAAAAACCATGGAGAATATATTCATGGGTCCCCTTAAAAATGTTTCTCAGGCGTACGCCAACATACTTCTTTGAGTTGTTTTGGAATATCAACACCCATTTGTTCAAAGAGGTGTGTATCTAATCTTATTTATATTGTGATAAAATATAGATTTTTTTTTTTTTTTTTTTTTACAATGAGATGCAATTAAATGAGATTGAATTAGGAAATGAAGGTTAGAAGTAGTGAGACTTTACCTCTTGAGCTATCCCTGAGGGATGACTCTTTTATGATAAAAGGCTTGACATCGTCTCTTCTTTCTCTTTATAAAGACTTCGAGTTCGAGACTCTTTTATGATAAAGCATCTCCCACGCATTCATCCCGTATTTGGTCTACACTCCATACCACCAATGTAAATTTTTCCTTTAGTTTGAAGTCACTTGGTAAACCCACGTTATAATGTGGCATATTTCATGTTTTTGCGTCTATGAAAATCTTGAAAATTGAAATTCCTTGATGCATTGTGTGATGATGATGCATAGACGACACAGGTGGTAATAAAACATGCAAAAATGACACATGATAAACTTGAATAGGAGAGCAAACTCAAGGTTTAAACATGATCGACAGACTTAGTTTATCAATAGACAATTGTCGAATAGAGAGGGAAACTATGGAAGAAGTTATGATTCTATATGTCATAGTTATTTATATATCTATTAGAGTGATGTAAAATGGACCAAATAGACCAATTAAATAAGTATATGATTAAAAGTCGGTCAAAATATGCAGATAATTATTTGTTTGATAAGAATTGTCACATAATATTTAGTTAATTTAATTTACAATTCATTTGATCCATTTAATATTATTTATATATATATTCAATGTTATTATAAATATTATTATTAGTGGTATTCTCGATGGTTTGAAGCTAATCAGTAAGAGTAGTTAACAAAACAAGCATGCAACAAGAAAGGTAAGATAGTCATAAGTATATTAGCGTACAACAACTAGCTCTTGCGACTCCATAGGGAGACCATATCTACGTAACGACATTTTAAGCCAAGAGCAAAGCATAGAGAGCAAAAGTAAAAAAGAGAAAGCATTAGACAAGAGGTACATTGACCTTATTAAAGCATGAAGTACATGCTAGGCTAAAGCGAAGTTAGGACAAAATTGTGATGCTAATCAAAGCCATAGAGCACCGGCTTCTTTGAGCTTTTTCTTGAGTGTTCCATTGAGTTGAAGAGTCATTATAGTGTTTGCAGCCCCCAATAAATTTTCCCCCAATGAACACGGCTGGGACAGAAGGGTTACACCCTAGCCTCATGAGTGCCCATTCCATTTCCTTGCCCCTAGAGTCCTCATCGAGCTCATGAATCGCTGGGCTCACTCCTTGTTCACAGAACAATCTCTTAATGGCATGGCTCATGCAACATGAGCACTTGCTAAAGATCACTCCTGCATTCTGTGATGCCCATTTCACTACACGCGCGCACACACACACACACCTCTCTCCCCTTCAAGTAGTTTGTTGAAATGGTATGGAAGAAGAAGTAGGGATTGTGTCGATGTAGATGTTGAGGATAGAGAAACTGTGCGGGCTTTGAAACTAGATAGTAGTTCTATGTAGGAAGTAGTTGTAAACACTCTTTGCTCTGTTGTGATGAGTTTGCAGCTATAGTGGCCTTTTTATATAGATGGAGAAACACTAATAAATAGTTAGTTTAGTAAGAAAAATATTAAATTTTTTAAGTAGGATTCGAGTTCGAATTTTAAGAATAGAAAAAATTATGTTGGGAGAGTTTTTTCTATAGAGAGTTCTACCATAAGTCGAACATAATTAATAAGAATATGATTCTGGAAATCAATTAGTTTAACGCAAAAAAAGAAAAAAAAATAGATAGAGAGGCTTGAGATATTAAAAGAATTAAAAGAAAATGAGGGGAAAAAGGGAAAAGAAAAGAAGATGATCAAAAGGTAAAGGTTCCTCTAGATATTTGAGAGTGACTCCCTAGAATTCTCTTGATCTTGGATAGAGACTTGTGTGGTTTGCTAGTTGATGACCCCAAAGAATCTACACACGTGACTAGTAGTTACTACACACGATGCCAGGCAAAGGCTGTCGAAAGCATATCACAACATTTCCTTCTCTTGTTTGGGGATCAAATTGTTCTATCTTCATGCACATTGTACGGTCCTGTGCTTGAAATTCTATGGATGGAAAGAGATGCTCCCATTGATTTAGAGAAAAAACTAGAACAGAGAAAGAATGTCAACCTTTGTATATCGATGATATGCGATGTGGGCAATAGAGGCTCCCATTCTCTCGCATCTTCAAGTCTTTACATCTCACATGAATGTATTGAAGGTATACGAAATTTAGGATGTGTTATTGATTTTTCTCTTTATATAAAATTATATACTTTTAAAAATTATTTGTTCACGTACGCTGATACTAAAATTTTAAAAAAGTTTATAACTTTGATTTACAAATGATAATAATATTGCATACCGAAAATTTAATAATTCTAATAATATCAACCAAGATAACACAGACCCTGATAGCTATCTTAACCTTTTTTTTGTTTCTTCAAACCCCCAAAATTAAAAGAAAAAAAAAGAATAATATCTTAGAAACATGATTGTCTTCTCTTTTATAAGATGACCCTTTTCGGGTCAACAATATATTCTCCTCAGATGATAAGAGATCACATTTAGATGCCTTCACTTTTGTCTTGCTCTTTCTTGGTTTTGTAAGGGTAACTACAAAAATTTTAATTATTCAAAGTCTATTAATTTGCTTTTAACATTACAGTGGGCAAACATTTCACTTGGAATTCTCATTGAATGAACAATATGATATATATATATATATATATATATATATATATATATATGTTTTTTTAAGACTCACTCTTTTTCTTTTTTCTATAATCATTTATATGTGAAATCAGATTTTCATTAATTTGATTAAAACGTTATTAAACTCAAAAAAAAGCTCTTCGGGGCTCACTCTTTGAAACGACGAAGACCCCAAACTTAGAATTTGGATTTGATCTTTGATCGTTGATTGTGCTATAATTACAGGTTTTGATTTGATTAGGGTTCTATCAAATTTGACTACTTTATATCATCGCAGAATCAGAATCACTTCTTGTAGGTTATTTATGCCCATTGTGGGGCAATTTGGTAAGAATGAGATAATGGGGTAACTCCCATTATTACTTACCAATATTAACCAATATTATTTGGTAACTCCCAAATCTTAACCCTAATGGAGAAGATTCTCTTGATTCAATTGAGAAAGTATTATTCCTACCTTGTGTGTGGAGAGAAGCCATGGGAGGCTACTATGGAGGCTAGGGTTTCACATATTCTCTAGAGAGAGAATAGAGAGAGGGATGGAGATTTTCGCGTAGGAAAATCTCCCATCGTCAGACGATTCACCGGACACGAGGCTTGAGGCGTCGTGGATTTGAGGTGGTGGTTCGATTGCGTGATCACCATCCGACCGTGCGATCCGTTCGAGGGACATCGCGACACGGTGGATTTTGGAGACCGCCCAATAGAGGTATTTATCCCGAAAATTCCGATCTATTTAATTCTCGCTTCCGCATGCGCGATTAAATCCAACATTGGTATCAGAGCGGTCGTTGGATTTAATTTAATAATTTTCGGAATTATTTTTGGGGTTTTTAAAATTTTGGGGTCCGGATCACGGATGAGTTTCGTGAATCCGAGAACACTGCAAGAATACCCATGGCCCAGGGATCACACATATATTTTTTGTTTAATTTTCGGAGCATGTTTGGGCCATGAAAAGTCCGGTCGAAGTTTGCGACCCTACGGACATAAAACCCTTAGATCTGTGGCTTTAGAGGGCGGATCGATGCATGAAAATGATAGAAATGAGTTCCTTGCATCTAGATCTACGGTTTTATATATTTTATTGTGTGATTTGGGTGCCGGAAACTGGGATTCCGAATGGCCGCGGAGGGCCGCGAATGGGGTGGTTGAATCCCACCATTTTTGGGCTTGAATCCTCCTAAAATCGAGTGTAGGATGTTTGGAGGATACCCACAAATTTTTCCCAGTCGAAAAATGCAAGAAACAACAGCCGGAATCGAGTTTTCCAGAAAACGGGTCGAAAAACCCGTTGCAGGACCCGTCGGGCGAAGAAGAACCGGCCCAGACCCGCGGGCGCGTGACACGCACGCGCCAGAAGGCGCGTCTGCTAGGCGCGTGGACTTCACGCTCCACACAGGCGCGTGAACGGGCAGGGGGGTCAGCGGATCGGGTCGGACCCTGACCCGGACCGACCCGCAAACCGACCCGACCGGGTCGGACTCGAACCCGTTGACCGGTCAGTCGGGTCAACCGTGACCCGTTGACCGGGTCAGTCGGGTCAACCTTGACCCGTTGACCGACCCGGTCAGACTCGGCTCAACACGGCTCAGCGCGTGAGGTCGCGTGAGCCGCGCGCCGCGACTGGGCGCGCGTGAGCCGAGCCGCGCCAGGCGCGTGGCAGCGCGTCTGAGCCGCGCCGCGCGTCCGGCGCGTGAGCCAGACTGCTGCCAGCGCGTGGAGGCGCGTGGCAGCGCGTGAAGGCTCACCGCCGGCGCGTGGCGGCGCGTGGAACGCACCGCCGGCGCGCGGCGGCGCGTGTGGGCCCCGGGCGGCGCGTGAAGTCGCTAAAATTTGAATTTTTTCAATTTTTTTGGGGTTCTACATCCATAAATGTGACTTTTTGTGGGTTTTTGTGTGCCGAATCACAGTCCAAATGGTAAGATGCGATTCCAAGTTGTGGTGTATGGTGTCCGTTGACTCATACGCTCGCTTTGGGGTCGGACTCAA
This sequence comes from Dillenia suffruticosa, assembly GCA_033439265.1. Taxonomy (NCBI): domain Eukaryota; kingdom Viridiplantae; phylum Streptophyta; class Magnoliopsida; order Dilleniales; family Dilleniaceae; genus Dillenia; species Dillenia suffruticosa. The sequence continues at coordinate 20,151,228 of JAVTVX010000001.1, forward strand.
GTCATTTTGGTCTTCATGATTCGTAGGGCGTACAAAAATGTGATAATAAGCATCTCCAAGTCACAAATATCTCTCTTAATGCGTTGAGAACTGTCGTATTAAATTTTTTGCAAGGAGAGTAAACTGAATGAAATGATCTGCGTTATTTTATCAGTAGATTCAGTTTATTCTCGAGAGGCAAAATCTAACGGGAATCTGAGGCAAGAGATGATGGGCCCCAGGGTGGGTACCGCGCCTCAGAATATACGAGATAAAGAGATCTATCGTGTATGGGACAAAAGAATATTTGCCAAGTTAGGGCAACGCTTGACAGTGGCATACACGATGACTTAATCTCGTTTTTCGAGTCATATTCTATGAACATGTCGGTTCGACTCGTCCCTAAAGAGCATAGTGTTGCTCTCTTCGGCTCCTATGTGAGGATGCAGAAGAAAAGGGTTAATCATACAATGAAGCAAATGGCGAGTATGATCACCGAGTTAATATATACGGACGAGTAAATTTCGGATGGAATTTAGGTTCTGGATGTGATCCAGTTTTTTACCTGATTCATGGGAAACCGTGAAATCCTATCTCACATTTGACGAAAGTATTCGTGCTTTCGTTGACGTAAGTACATATTGTGAGCTCGATGAGGAGCACCTAGAGGCGAGTAGGCCACACTCGAGTCATGCTTATTCAGAGGAGTCAAGTAAGGACTTCCCCGGCGCTAAGCCTAGCGAACGAGACTCGAGATCTAGGTAATAAAAATCATCCGACAAAACCGACAACGAGGTACAAGAACGCAAGAAAAAGGAATTTGATTAGACCAAAGTAAATTGCTACGTTTGAGGTAGAATTGGTCATTTCGCTCGTGAGTGTGACGAGCAGAAATTAATATTCTTTTTTCTTTACGTGGTTTGAGATTTGTCTCATTCACTATAATACTCGCTGATTTCTCTCCTTTGAAATCAGGAGCAACCGACCACGTAACTCGAGATAGGAGTGCGTAAATATAGTTCCGTCAGGTAAATCCTTAAGCATGGAGGATTTACGTAAAGGACAGAGCATTTGTCGTTGTCAGAGGGAACGACACTTGCCATGACGTCCTCAATGTTGTAGGCATTCGACGGATCTACAATTTAGTACCTTGTCTAAAATTGACTACGAAATGCGTGAAATTATTCCCTTGTTTTTAATACGACAATTTCCTAAATAATTCTGTTTTTAATCCATGATGGAATGTATGCACTGGGTGTTACTCCTAATGGTTTTTTTTTGTCGTTCTATTATTGTCTTTACATTTGATTGCGTAGATGATAATGTAAATGAATGACAAAGTAGACTTAGACACATGGGGTAAGAGATGATGAATCGGTTAGTAGCGAGAGGTTTCTTGGACCCGCTGACCAGATTCGAGTTACCCGTATGTGAGTTTTGTCTAGCCAACAAAATGACGAGAAAACCATTTGGCGATGCAATGAGAGCTGGGACTCCATTGCAGTTAACTATCATGCCTTCGTTCTTTTTATTGTGGTCTTATGAGCATGAGAGTCAGAAATGGAGTTGTGTAGATAATTATAGATGCTTACGTGCGTTTTGGTTCATTTATTTGATCTCGCATAAGTCTGAGACATTAGACTGTTTCAGGAGGTTTATAAGCGAGATTGAGAATCAGTTAGATTTGAGAGTAGAGACTCTCAGAACCGAGCGAGAACGCAAGTATTCGTGTAAACTACACATGTGACTCTGTTTCGATAAGAGTATTACGAGACTACTGACTAGTAGTCAGTTCCCCATGAGCTTTGGACAGGGAGGCAGCCTGACCTTAGCCACTTGAGGTTATGGGGTTGTGCCACGATTTCTCGCATTCACACGGTGAGTTAGACCCGCGAGAAAATATGTGTTCCTAGGCGAATACGAACGGCACTATAATCGAGACTGAGTCTCGTAATACTATATTTCTTGAGAATGATTTCCCTAAGAGAGGTGAAATCAATTAGGACTTTACCCTTTATGCGATGGATTAGCCTAGTGGCTCGGGGAGCCCAGCGGCGGGATACAAGAATCCACTACGGATCTTGATCTCAGTGGGAGCGATCCATCAAGAGGTAAAGATTTTTCTCTCCTCCTAAGAGTGTCGAGAATGCGTATTTAAACGTTGTTTTCTCGATTGAGGGTGAGACCCTCATTGCGACTTTAGAGGATGATGAGAAATCTAAACGGTCCGAGAGGCTCTCGAGAGGATGCAAAATGCCGTTTAATGAAGGCCATAAATGAAGAGAAGGAATTGATGAGAATCAACGGGGTCTGGGACCTAGTTGATTTGCCTAAGGGCAGAAGGACTATTGGGAACAAGTAGGTTCTCAAAGTCAAGATAAAGGTCAACGGATTGATGAAGAGATAAAGAACCCGTCTAGTAACCAAGGGTTACACTTAGACTGAGGGGTGGACTATCGAGGAGTCATAGTCCAATTTATCTCGATCCGTTTATCTTTCAGCGATTGTCACGAACATAGATCAAGAGTCACATCACAAGGACGTAAAGACCGCTTTCGTAGTGGAAGTCTAGATGAGGCGATCTACATGGAGCATCCCTTTGGGTTCGTTCTAGTAGATCAGGTGGATAAGGTCTATTGATTTTAGAAATCAAAATACGACCTTAAGCCATCATCTAGACAGCGGCGCTTGGATTTCACGAGAAGGTGATATCTTATGGTTTAGTAATGATCGAGTAGGATCATTGTATCTATCAGATACGCCCCGATGACTCTTTTATGAGCATGTTCTCATATGTAGGTGACATACTGTTGGCTGGGAACAACAGAGAGTATCTAATGACCATTGTAACATGGTTATGAGGTTTTAGTTCATTCTCAGATTTTGGATCCATAGGGATCACTTAAGAATGGTGTTGACTCTTTAACAAGAGTTTTACATCAGGTAGATTCTTAAGCATTTCGAGAAGAGCGATGACAACCTAAAAGATACTCTAATCGCTAAAGATAAAAAGACTTGAATCTTGACACATGCCCTAGAATTTATAAAGAAATAAGGGAGATGAGCAGAATCCCTTATTCCAGTGCAAAATACATTTCTAGTGTATGCGATGAGGTATACACGTGTGATATACAATTTGATGTATGCGATGAGGCATACATAACCAGACGTTTATTTAATGGTCGATCTGGTGAGTAGGTATTAATAGAATCCTAGAAGGGATCACTGTAGAGCAGTGAAAAAGGATTCTGAAATATCTCATTTGAACTGCGGATCTCTCCATGTGTTACGGATGAGGTGATTTGCGTTTTGTGGTTGAGATTCAGATACTGATTGGGAGTAGTGATCTGAATAAACGCAAAAGGTTTTATCTTCTTAGAGCAGTAAGAAGAGAACCTGTATATCTCTATTTACTATAGAGACTGAGCTTGTAGTGTGCTCAATTGCAGTTTATGAGAATAGTTGGTTTCAGAAATTTTCTGAGAAACTTAGAGGTTGTGACAGATAGTGGGAGGTCAGTGATGATTATTGTGATAATCAGACCGACACTGTCAACAATTAAGACCCTAAGTATAATAGTAAAGCCAAACACATTAATACCGAAGACCACTATGAGAGATATTACCGAGAAGGGTATTGTGACATCTAAGTACACCTCAGCATGAGAGCTGATCTCTTCAGAAAACCCGTTGTGAGAGATTCCTTTGTGAGAATTTCTCCTTATATACTGTTTTAGATGCTTATTTTAATATATGACATGCATGCACTATTGGGTCACATATTTAATTCATGCACTATTTGTTGTCATGTATTGTGATCTTGTGATAAAAGATGTGTCAGGCAGGCGTGGTTGACTCTCTCACACGAGTGACCACCTCCGACTCTGAGTGAGCGGAGATGAGACGGATTCTAGTTGTAAGAGGCTTTGAGAGTAGCCCTACTAGAACATAAGTCGCCCTGATATGTGTTCAGGATGAGGTCATATGCGATATGACCGACATGGAAATACCCACATCCATGTTGCCTGTAAGTAGCCAGGTTTGAGATCTCAGATATCACCTGCGATTTGTGATATTGTCTCTGAGTTGCTCTCTCTGAGATCTCTGGGTAAAGTCTTATGTGTAGACTGAGTCCCGTACCTGTACGGTGTTAGAGAAATCTGACATATGCCCTTTGAGAGATGGGGGAATAACACTGTGGCACGTGTTTCATACCACGTGTGATGAGACGACCATGGGATAGTGGGAGCTATTATTTGAGACGATAGTTTGATATTGATCCCCGTTCCCACTGTGTGAGACCTGAGATCCATTGGGTGGGATCTCTTATGCCCTTATTACTTTCGGCTGTCTCTAGAAGTATTGGTTCAGTGTTGCTACTTTAGTCTGTTTACCTATGGCCCGGAAGATAAATTGAGGTCTAAGGGGCAGGTCTAGGAAAGCAGCTGAATTGAGACCGATAGATTCGAGTTTGGGAAAAGGAAGGCCAATAGTCATTACATCATTGTTATGTATTCATAGGTCGACCTATTGTGTTAATCCATGTTGGGATTCAAACATAATAATGAATACATAGTCGAGCAAATTGATTGGGGATCACTTTCGATGAGGAAAGTGGCTCGATGGATGTAAATGCATTGAGTCTGGGGTATAGCGAGTTATTTTTATACTAACAGTGACTACTCGATCATCCTAACAGGTGTATCGAGAAGTCTTTGCTTGCAGGTGTACTCGCCGGTCGCACGACGCCCAATCCAGTATGAAAGTCCAGTAGGGTGATGCGATAGATTGCATGAGTTGCGATCTTGTGATTGACGAAAATGAAATGCCCTAATGTGCAAGTGGGAGATGTAGGTTATTTATGCCCATTGTGGGGCAATTTGGTAAGAATGAGATAATGGGGTAACTCCCATTATTACTTACCAATATTAACCAATATTATTTGGTAACTCCCAAATCTTAACCCTAATGGAGAAGATTCTCTTGATTCAATTGAGAAAGTATTATTCCTACCTTGTGTGTGGAGAGAAGCCATGGGAGGCTACTATGGAGGCTAGGGTTTCACATATTCTCTAGAGAGAGAATAGAGAGAGGGATGGAGATTTTCGCGTAGGAAAATCTCCCATCGTCAGACGATTCACCGGACACGAGGCTTGAGGCGTCGTGGATTTGAGGTGGTGGTTCGATTGCGTGATCACCATCCGACCGTGCGATCCGTTCGAGGGACATCGCGACACGGTGGATTTTGGAGACCGCCCAATAGAGGTATTTATCCCGAAAATTCCGATCTATTTAATTCTCGCTTCCGCATGCGCGATTAAATCCAACACTTCTTATACCAACTCAGCCGCAGCAACAGGTGTCCGAGTTTGTTGTCATGCAACGGGCTACACCAACAAAGCCATTGAAAATAAATTAATTTATTTAGTTACCATTATAATTTGAATTAAATAATTTTATATAAAATTTTAAAAATAAAGTAAAAAATATAAATAATTTTTATTTTAAAATTATTTTTAATTAAATGGATTATTCGGAATAAATTCGTGATATTAAACAGAATTGAGATTTTAGATAAGATGAGCATCGTATATTGTCATTAAACAGAAAAAAATAAAGTTGAAATCAGCTTTTTTACGCAAATTCATTCATTTGGATAGAAAGATTGTTTTCCTTTCAGACAATCAAATAAAATATACCAAAAGAGGAACAAAATCAAGCTTTGATTCTCTGGATCGTTTCATATTCGAGGAATTTCAGGTCATTTGTAAATGTCTTATCTTGCATGTGACAGACACAGCCGCAGGTAACACACGGGCAATAGATACACCGATTGGTCCAGGTACCAAAAAAAAAAAAAAAACTCGAGTTTGATTTGGTTTAATTTTGATTTAAGCACTTATTTCTTAAACGAATCAAGCTTGACTAACAACTTACTGAATTTGATTAAAAAAGGTCGGTTTGATAATCGGCTTGATTCAAAGTTGAATTATTTTACTAAATAAGTTGAGTTTAAATATTTCTTTGTTTTATTTAACAATGAGAATAATAAAAATGACGAGAATTTGAAAAAATAATTTACCAATTTTAAGTGCACTTGTTGCATAAGAATGGAATGAAGTTGAGATTTTGATGGATTCCCATTATAGGAGATGCCAAACTGATGGGTACCCGTGGATTATGATCACTCCTTGATAGGATACTAAAGGACAATGATTAAGAATACTATTGAAAAAAACCACGTGAAACTACACTAGGGACATCGATGTATGAATTGTAAGCCATATAGTTTGGCTCTTTATAAGTTATAGGAGAATTTTCTTTTTGGTTAAAAAGCTAGACATGTCACTTCGTTTTGGTATCTTTAAAAGCATTTGCCCAATAAAGTTTGTGGGTATAATAATGTTCTCTCTCTCTCTCTCTCTCTCTCTCTTCTTTGAGAAGAGAATATAGTGAAAGGAGGGGAGGAGGATGCAGATTGTACAAGGGCTGTACCTTACCAACCCTGAAACCCATCTGCGATGCCACGATCCGCCCTCGCATGCATAATCTTTATCTTTATATGCTAAAGTTGACATTCTTTCTCCAACACGCTTTGTCTTGTGAACTTTTTATCCCTCTTCTATCTCCTGCACCTCTAAGCATGGATAAGGCTAAACCCAATCAGATCTTACACCATGATCCTATTAACACCAACCTGATTAGATTCGAATTCTTAGAGTTCTCAAATTTGTATACCATATCTTAAGAAAGAACTTGATTGTTATTTGAAACGTCAACCGCAAAAATAGAAAATCCTCAACTTCACATGTCATGTTCAGAAAATTAAGTTAATCGCTACCTAGTTTTAACATATATTATAGCGGTTTAGTGGAATGAGATGTTATATCCATTAACTAAGTTTCAGATTTATAACGAGAATGAAAAAAACTATATTAGAAAAGCCGTCTTTTAAATAAGATTTTCGCAGACTATTGAACTGTATTAGTCATATTATGGTTCTGGATACCGATAATTAAAATATATATATATATTATTACTTTTTAAAAAAAAAACTAAGTGCCCATTTGCTTTTACATGCAAAAGGCTGACCTGCGACTGCACTGCTTGAAGGGCTTTGAGAGCGTGGGGATAATATAGTATAGATCCCTCCCTTGAGTTAGGCGCCAAGGCTTAAAAGCTTTTGGTTGGGCCTCGACAAAGACTAAGCTCAAACCTGGTCGAGTCCACCTAATCATTTGTATCTATTCACAGTATAGCCCAGTAAATGAGCCAAACCTTTTAGATTGGATAGTTAAATACTTTATTCTTTAATTAGAAATTTTGAAATTTTTTATTGGTCCAATAAAAAAAGATCACTATCCACTGCACAATTTCTCTTGCTCATGGTTATCGTTGCTAATCAGCCTTGGTACCATGCATGGTAGGGGCGAACAAAGGGGCGAAAGTTTCCCATCCATTTTTAAAAAAATTTTAATTAATAAATGATATATAATAATAATTTTTACGAACATTAAAGTTACAAACTAATTATCTAAGTTAAGTTTGCTATCACAAAATTTGTATATTCTTTTAAAAAATTGGAAAGAATATCAGTTTCCCTTCATATTTCTATTTTTAAAAAAAGATGTTTTTGGATTCAGCATAAGTTATCAAATAATAATTTTCTATTTTTCACATCGAACAAATAATAGGTTATTAGTGTTTTTAATCTTACACCAAACTTATATCAGATATCTACCGATAAAATTGAATTAGAATTGAAATTTTATGAAGTTGAAAGAATTTTTAATTTGGCCCCTTATGCATGAGACATTTTTTATGTCTTAGTTTCTTTTTTTTTTTTTTTCTTTTTTGGTTTTATAGGAATCACAAAAATCATGAAAATACACGTATTCATAAAAGTTCGAATATTAGACCTCGGAGAAGACAATAGAGCAAGAGGTTTTTACCACTCGGGTAGTCCTTTCTTATGATTGTTGGGGAACAATGGGTGCCTAGTCGAAGGAGCCCTACAAAATGGCCTTTGGCATTCAATATGGGTCGACCAAGGGACTTTGGCCCTTCAAAAATTTAGGATCAGTGCAATATCCTTACCATGGTCAAAAGAACATGGGAATGACTCAAAAAAGACTAATGTACTGTATCATAAAGTGTACGAATATGTGAGTTAAATACAAATACTTTTGGCATAACAATCAGCCAACGTAGCCCAAAGATTCCAATGTGGTGATGAAAAGTTGAGTTGCTTTCCTTGTGAATTGGATGGAACTTTCCAGGAAAGACATCTTTATCTCTGCTCATGTGTTTGTGAAGCTGATCTTTTCTTTAACCTTTCAAAAAATAAAAAGTTTTGGTGGGGTAGAGAGAGAGAGAGAGAGAGAGAGAGAGAGAGAGAGAGAGAACACTTCACATTGTACAACGATAACAATGAAGGGAAAGGTTCCCCAAGTCCAAGTTCAACCCTAGGGCATTGATTGTTTTAAGAACTCAAAGGAGTATAAAATTTTTTATCGATCGTTTGGAAAAGGTAAGGTTACCTTAGTTAATATTAGGTATGACTTATAATACAGATCTTAAGTCCCCAAGGGAACAGTCTGGTGGTCATAATCTCCTCTCCTAATTTTGAATTCAAGGTTCGAATTATTATATAACAAAAAAAAAATACAGATCTTAAAAAATTTTGATTTTTACTCATAGAAACTCTATATTTTCTATTAAATTTTTTTACTTTGATCAAAAAATATTATATATAAAATAAAACAAAATAAAGTCTTGGTAAGACATGACGAGGTTAAGCTGAGATTTCTCAAATACTACCTATGTCCATGTATATCCATGAAATTTGTTTTAGCATCTTTCCGAGGTTTATTTTCACATATTGTAATTTTGCATGTTTTTATTGTTTTGTAAGTATTTTCATGTTTTTATATTAAGCTTTTGATGGTAAAAAAATTTGCATACAACATTACAAACCCGTCAGCAAAGTAAAAAAAAAAAAAAAAAAAAAAAAAAATTCTAGAGAACAAAATTTTTTAATTTCTTTTTTGTATTTTTATTTATTTTTGTTCATGCGGTTTATATGAAGTATTGGTTAATATTTCATTTTTTAAAAAAGGAAAAAAGATAATTATTTTTAATATAATGGGACATGTACTAAAAAAGTAGTATAAAAGGTTTTGCTTATAATTTAACTATGATTAAATTAACTAAAATCATTAGCAATCAAAGGTTTCCCTTTTTTTTTTTTTTTGGTATCTTGGTTAGGTCACCGTCCAAAAGTTTTATTTCGATTATTTTGAATCGACCGTTATAGGACTCACTTTGCGGGGACGGATCTTGCATTTTCCACTTTCATTCCAGAGTCAAACCTTGAAAGTAGTGGAATGGTAGCCCCCTTACCCACCTACACCAGCCAATGTTGGTAAAGGTTTACTATCATTTAAACCTATAATTTAAATTTTAAAAGCTAAAAAAAAAACCTTTGAAACTTTATATAGCAACCAAAATTCAATTTCTTTAATGGAATACTTTTATTAAGTATAATTATAGGAATAAAATTTATGTGGTACCACACTAAATAATATTTGCCATAAAACTTTTATTTAATTCATTGGAATTACATTTTTGGATGACATAAAAAACCAAAGTTTCCATAGCATGGGGTCGCCATGAGGGGCTTAGCCAAAAAAAGAAAAGAAAAAGTAGATGGGCATTATACAAAATTTAAATAAAATAATAATACTGATGGTCTCTCCTTTTTTTTTTTATCATGGTTAGTCCACCAACCCAGTATCTGATATTTTGACCTGACTAATTTGGGTCGACCGCTTACAGAGCCCAATTAAGAGACAGATTTCCCAGCGCTAATTTTTCTATTCCTATGAGAGATCAAACTTCCGACCATGATTAAGGGGCGTCAGTTCTCAAACCAACTGATCCATAAGATGTTGATCGGTCTCTCCTATTGTTAATTCATGAAAACTAGTATAGTAGTATCATGTCTATTATTATTTTTTTTTGGTAAGGGTCACGTCTATTATTTTTGCTAATGCAATTAAAATTGAACTTAAATGCAACGATTTGTATCAATACATACACATTTAAAAACGTCGGCGAATTTACATAAGTCGGCGAATGTGCACTGAGTTAGATTTTTCTAGGAAATAGCTCGCGTTCTATTAAATTTAGCTTATTCTGTGATTGCATCCTATGTCTCACGAGCCTCGGATAAAAAAAATATAGTCATAAGTATTACAAAGATTTACATTTGGGAGGGCAGGTATGCAAATAAGGTTGTGCTTAGGTTTCGATGGGCGTTTGTGTTACCCTTTTGTTGAGTTGGATGCGAATCTTTGCCACAAACAGAACAAAAAAAGGGTCCCAAGTGGATAAATCCAAATTGCTTTCTCCGACTCAGTAGATGCCTCCAAGATAGCTATCCATAGCTTAAAAGTCCCCAAAATTTTAGAAAAGAAAATAGATAATATTTTTACTTGAAATAGTTACTCACTATCCATGAATAAAAATATTCATATTTGGTCATTAATTTGGTTCTACACTCAAATTTTGCAAAGAATAGGTAGGCCTGCCTAGATTCAACTCTCACTCCAACAACTTTGGCTAAGAATAGTATTGTCATGAGAAAAATCTGCCTATGATATGATGATCCATAGGTATAACCGATAAACAATTGGTTTAATGAAATATGATACCAATGATCAATTAGTTTAATGAAATATGATATTAAATTTAATCTTGAATATGGAAAAAACTATGTTGGGAGGGTAGTCTTCTCAAATGGGTCATTAGAAGTTTCAAACCGGATTCTTCAAAATATGATTTTATATACCGATTGATATAGTATAAAAAAAAAATTCGTAGGTCTAATGATAAGACACTGAACTCTCTAATTAGTTTGAGTTTTGGAAATAAAGAAGTATATGTCAGGAAAGCTAATCTCTAAATTGGATCTTGTATCTGTTTAAATTGAATTAATCTATTTTTAAATACGGATGATAAGTAAAAAAAAAATGCCTAGGATGAGATTTATGAACTTAAATCCCTTGCCAACAAAGGGAATATTCATAAAACTATTTAACATGATTTTTTTTTAATGATAATATCATTCTTAGATAATATTTCTGGCACCGACACTGATGTGATTATTATTATTTTTTAACATGTACACTACACCTTTTACAGGGTATTGTATTGATTACAATTAAAAAATTATCTATCATGCTGAGTATTGATATTTCGAATTTGTGTGAATCAGCAGACCGGTCCCCTGACAAGTGGGCGTAATAAGTGAGTGAAAAGTGATCGGTGATCAGTGATGTTGAATAATTATTTAATAATCATTAATAGATTTTTTTTTTTTTTTATAAATTATCAAAATTATTTTTATTTTGATTAAATTCAATTTGATTCGAATTGAATTTTTAAAAAATAAAATTCTCACGATATTAATTTTTATTTTATAAGTCAAATTCAAACTCGAAACACTGTATTAAGTAAGTGTTGGGTCCACTTTAATTTTGCATGCGATGATGGTTGGCCTTTAAACATTTGCCTTATTCAATTCTTGATCGAAGATTACAAAATCTTAGCTTACAAGAATGAAAGGCTGTATTTGTCAATGGAGAATGCTCGTGAAGCCGTACCACAGCCACGCCAATCCATTTTTTCCGTATGCTAAGATTCGTTAACGTGCAAACACAACTTTTTGTTTTTGCAAGCTACGCTGCTCAAATCGATCCTTCACTATCACCCCAATGATAAAGGTGTTTTTTTTTCCCCCTATTCTTTTTTGAGAATTCCCCCAAATATCCAAAACAGTGTTCTCTTTTTCCATCACCCCATTAACCAAAATTCAAGTCCACCCCTCCCCCTTCAATTCACTATAAATATCCTAGCCCTATTCCCACATTCCTCACACCAAATCCAAAGCATTCCTCACATTTTCAAACATCTCTCACACTACTCTCCCTCTTTCTCTCTCACTATTCACTTCAACTTCCTCACTCATACTTTTTCTCACTTTACAACCTCATCTTTTCCTCTTTGATCTTGCAATGGAGAGGGTGACAAAATTGACATCCGAGAGGCCAGTGGTGATCTTTAGCAAGAGCTCGTGTTGCATAAGCCACAGCATCAAGACACTCTTATGTGACTTCGGCGTCAACCCTGCGGTGTATGAGCTTGATGACATGGCCAGAGGCAAGGAAATAGAGCAAGCACTAGCTAGGCTCGGCCGGAACCCGACCGTGCCGGCTGTGTTCATCGGTGGCGAGCTTGTGGGTGGAGCCAGTGAGGTCATGAGTCTTCACCTTAATGGTTCCTTGATTCCAAAGCTCAAGAGAGCTGGTGCATTATGGGTTTAATTATAGCGTATATTATAAAGTCTATATATAGTATAAATGAGTTGCTATGCGTTCTACCCTTAATATATATGTATATGGAGATAGTTTTGGCCCGGAGAGATTAGTACTAGTGCACACTATACAGTTCTAGCTATACGAAGAGACTAATGATAAATAATTAGTGCTAATTATGTATCTCAGCTCTTGTTATCATGGTTGTACCTTTTTGAATTTTGGTATAAATAAAATTGCAGTTTTTCCTAAGCTTTGTTTGCCATTTCGATGCAAATGCAATTAGGGTTTGGTGATCAAAATCACACCACTTGAGGCACCACCTTTGTCAAGTGGCAATAGGGACTGGTTCTTTTGTCCCAAGAGCAAAAGGGACTTATCATTATTCTGCAACCGCAATACAACTTTTGGCTTCAAACTTTTTTGCAACATATTATAGAATAAATCAACAAGATTTACTCAATTATATGGGCATTTACTTCTCCTTTTAAATTTCAAGCTTGAAGTGGTTCAAAATTTGCACCAAACTTCTTTTATATATTTACCATGGCACTATGGTAACATGATTTCTGTTTGATCCGACCGGACAAACTCGAAATGTGACATATGCCGCTCCCGTGGTATTCGTCTCCGTTTTGTTCTAAATTATAATTTTGTTAGTATATCATACATTTAGAGTATTAAATTAGTTTGGTGATTATACTTTATTTGTATTTATTCATAAACTCTTTTTTTTTGTATTTTTCTATTATAATGAATTTTTCCTCATCGGTCGATAGTTTTTATTCTGATTTAAAGCTTTTTAGGTAAAATTATACGTAAATTTTTTTGCCTTTCTTTGTACTTTCTTATCAATTTGATAATATTTATTAATTTCGATATAGAGAAGTCTTATCGACAATTTTCATACATTAAAAATGTTGTATAGTATTAAAATAAAGTCATAAATTAGTTAATACAGAGCCTTTAAACGTCACAGGCACAAAATTAATAAAAATTATTTTATTTGATGGTAACAACATTACGTCATAACTTGGCTTAAAAAACGTCACAAAATTTTACTACCGGCCATTAAATGTTTAGCACGAGGTAAAAATGTGTAAATGTGCAAAATCCTGTCCGAACAATCGCAATCTCCTTCCACAGGCTCAAATCACGTGCCCACCCAACCTCAATATTTGTTTCTCTCTCGCTCTCTCTTTCTCTCTCCTCCGTTTCGAAGACAATGCTCCAAATATCGGGTTGGGCGTGGGCCCCACTTCGCCGGATTCAATGTCCCTGCACGTTAGCATCCAGACCGCAAACAGTCACAAAGGGACAAAAAGTTATCTATTATATGATTTCTCAAACCGTTTACATACGTGGCAGTTCTCTATTCGTCGAGTCCACGTGAAATCCCAGTAGTCGTTGTACCTGATAGAAAACGTTTACGTACGCACCCAACCCCACCTCACCTCTCTGTCACAAATCAGCTCACACACGAGAGCTCTTCTGCTTCTGCTACCAGTTTACTACGGACCGCAGTTGTACAGACTTCCATCAAAAACCAAATCCCTAGAAATATCATTGACTCTCTCTCTCTCTCTCTCTCTCTCTCCAAACCCTAAAAATCATCCAACATTTTGCTTCATCTTCGTGAACGGCTCGGAAGTCATTTTACTGCTTCAGCAGAGGTAATAATCCTTTTCCCCGTTCTAGAGAGAATGTGATTTGATAGCGTTTTTGTCTTTCTGGTTTTGGAAAACTCTGTGGAGTCTCTATTTTATTTGCTTTGGATTTTTCTGTGTTTACTTGATTTGGCTTTTGGATGTTTCTGATCATATTTTGGATGTTGCATATCCTTTTTTTAGTTCTTGAATTGATTGCTAGGGTTTACTGATAGTTATTGGAGATTCTAAAAGATGTTCGGGTTCTCGCGGCGGCGAATGAAGCTTGGGAGGTTTGTTTGTTCTGCTTTCTCGCTTCTCCCGTGGTTTTGTGCAATACATTTGGTTTGAAGAGTGGATAATGCCGGTTTGGAGAAGATGAATGTTATAATAGTGTTTGCTAATGTTAGGTTGATTATGTTGTGCTCGTCATCGAATGAGTGAAATATGCCTCGGTCAGATTGTTCTGTTAACTATGAACTAACCATCATTATCTTTCAATTGCATGTGATTTTGGTGAAGTACTAAAAACCCCAGGGTCACAAATTGACATCAGGGAAAAAAGTAGAAAAAGCAGGAGTTTATATATGGGGAAATAAGGTTGAGTTTTAGGAATATCATGAGGAGATTACAAAATCTTATACTTAGGAGTTAACTTACTTTTTTCGATCGCGCCATTCTTTTGGCGCCTTCTACTTTTAGTTGGGTCTTAGTCTTCAGAACTTCAGGTTTTATGTTATTTCTATGGCTTTTAATATACTTATTGCTTTATTCGATTCATCATGTGAAGGGACACAAACATGACAAGATGCAAACGGAACACAATATTTCACAATCTTAAGAAATGGAAAATGTGATTGCCAAGAACAAAAACGAAATGCATTTGAAAATTATCTAGTGTAAGATAGAATATCGACATTGGCTTACTGACTTGAGATATCCTACAAATGAAAGGCAAGCATTGTGTGGTGTTTGTGTCTTATTTGTTTTTATACTTGATTGAGATAACGCATACCGTTTGTTGGAATTTGAAGGGTAAGTGTAGCATTCGCTGTTTCTCATGGTATCATTGTCCTGATCCAGGTTGAAAGTTCAGCTATCTGATGCTTCCCAAGGGACTAGGAGCCCTATAAGGCATTCTAAACGCAATAATGACTCCAATGTATGGTTCTTATATACGTTACTATTATTTGCTTCAGTAAGTATGTGGATTGATCTCTTGGAGCTTTTTAGGGTGAGAGTTTAGCTCCTACAATCAGTCACTCAGATGAGCTCAATTGCGAAGGCTTGTCTGCTCTGCCGGAGCCTAATAGCAGCACATCAGGAAACTCAGAGAATTGGAAAGTGTTGTCAATCTCCGGGGAAAAGCCTGTTCCACGCTTCAATGTAATGTTCACATTCTTATATTTTGCGTATATTTACGTCAGTTATGCTAGTCGATACTATGGACTAATTTATATATAGCCAAAGAGTTTGTGTATGGTGACTTTTTTCAAATAGCATGCAGCAGCTGTCATTGGGAATAAAATGGTGGTGGTTGGGGGCGAATCTGGAAATGGATTGTTAGAAGATGTACAAGTAAGAAGAGTGTTCTATTTGAAGATAAACTTTTGCCAACATTGACTGCACAAAATTAGTCGTTGATTCGCGATAATAACATTGGGCCATTTAACTTCACACTATAACCTTCTCCTACAGTGCTTGCTATAATTTATGCACCGCTAAACCCTTCCTTTTTATGTTTATTATTCTTAGGTGCTCAACTCTGATCAGTTTAACTGGACGTCAGCTTCATCCAAGCTATACTTGTCACCAGCAAGTTTACCACTGAAAATCCCTGCATGCAAGGGTCACTGTCTGGTATAGTTGTATATGCTGTTGCTTTATTTTTCTTATGCTGCTCCTTGTGCTAAGCTGGAATTTTTAATACAATGTTTCCTTTTTTTTGGGGGGGGGCATATTATCAAAATTACATGGGATGTGGAATCCCAATTGTACTTTATTGGAAATTGACTAGATTAATTTTTAAAAAATGCTGTTACTTTCCATATTAGGGAGAACAAACTTCATTGATTTTGTAACTAAGAATCAGATACAAAGTGCCGAGTTCTATGAATTCCTTGAACTCTAGACTTGTGACATGTGGCATTTGATGCAAAATTGTGGCATTTAATGCATAGTAGCTTTTTATGGGAAATTATTATATTTTTCCTGCTTGTTCAGAAATGCAACTTCCATATTTCTGGCCTTTCTTTTGGTCACTAGACTTGTGACATGTGGAAGAAAGTCCTTCTAATTACTGTGCTTGAAGATGTTTTCAATGTTTGCCTTTACTAGGTTTCTTGGGGGAAAAAGGTGCTTCTGGTGGGAGGGAAAACTGAGCCTGCAAGTGGCAGAGTCTCAGGTTAGAAACTTGTGTTTGCAATCTTTGTTCCTTTGAGTTTATGTGTGATAGAGAAATATCTCATTTATTTATTTTTTGTAATGATCTTTTCAGTGTGGGCGTTCGATGTTGAGTCAGAGTGCTGGTCACTTATGGATGCAAAAGGAGATATTCCGGTTAATATTTTATTTGAATGCTATTTTTTTTTTTCATTAAAAGAATCATCATCATATAGTTTTATACTTGACACAAATGAAGTGATATCACTTAGAAAACTCATTTCTCGATTGTTCTGATCTTTCATTGCACTTTAGCAAGCTCAGTTCTAGATAAAGGAGCAAACCATTGCACACTTAGATGAGTTGAGAGGATAGCATTTGTAGCCACATATGAAGCACATACATGGGATATAACACGACATGGCACAGACTTACATGTAGTCACTATTATAATTTACGAAGTGTTGTGTTGTGTAAGAACTGCAGACATGAAAACATTATAAATTTTAGAAGTGTTGCTGCGGTACAGGTAGCATTTAACTTCCAAGCGAGAAGAAATACTTATAGGAGTATGCTAAGTTGGTGTTTTAGTGGAATTGGATCTCCATTGATCAATTTTGGATTGAAATAGACTTGTAAAATTTGAATCAAACATGGAAAAGTGCATTTTTGTTAACGACATCAGTATTTGCTATTATCATAACCACCATTAATTCTTCAATATTGAAATCTCTGTCTAGTGTAGTTTGTCATGACTTCTGGACTGTAAGAAGATTTTACAAACCAATTTTGTTATAAATAATACTAGTAATTATGAAGCATGGATTCAAATATGTTGCTTGTAACTCTTCCCATGGTGTTGGATACAGTTTGGCCTAGATGTTTTTGAATTGCAAGTGTTTGCATTGAGTGTTTGAACAATGGCATTGATAAATTGATTGTTGCCGATTAACATCCTTTGGTAGAATCTCACCTTCTTCCTTTCTTCTTATTGAAATTACCAATCCAGTCAAGTACTCTCCTCTCTCTTGTCATCTATTAGTTCTCAGCTTTCTTTTGGGGTTTGTTTGTTTGAATGGAAAGAAAAGAGGAGGGGTGGCAATCAGTAGGTGCAAGGAAAAGGTAGGATCTTTCCTTCCCCTTGTTTATAAATGGACAAGACTTGATGCCTGAATTATTAAAATGTCTAAAGGGTTCTAGATGTGTTTTTAAATGGTGGAAAGGATAAAAGTGTGAAATTCAATATACAGACAAAACAGTTCTGCCCACTGTCTCTATTTGGGGGGCAAGTGAATGGAGGAGAAGGAAAGAACCACATACTTTGAATCCTCCCTTCCATCCACCAACCAAGGGAAGGACCAAACACATCTACCATATTCTTCCTTCCTGCCTTCCTTCAAAAAAAAAAAAAAAAAAAAAGAGCCTGATATTCCAACCTGTTGAAAATTTATTAGGTTTAGTTGTAGATACATATGGTACAGATAAGAAATAAATATGGTTGTTTATAAGATGGAGTCTTGAACATATGGGAGCATTATTTTGCTGTCATCTCAAAGAAGCAATAATTGCACATGGACATGGTACTTTTTGTTAAACTGTTTTTTCTGGGTCATTGGCCCTTATGTGTACTTTTGACTAACAATTCCTTATGAGAGAATCAATGAGTTTGCATGATATGCAACTCAGAATGGCACCGTATGCTGGAGTGGGACCCTTTGTATTGAACTCGAACAAGCTTCATTGCATATGCAAAACAGATTTTGCTGTGTTCTCCACATGCTTCAGAATATACTTTCATACTGTTCAATCTTTGTTAGTTTTATTATTTGTCTATTTATTTATTTTTATTTTCCTTTTTCTTTTATAATCCGTTTTATACATTATTATTTGGAAGAACTCCGTCATAACCGGTCCCAAACCTAGGTCAAGGAGTAGGGTTACGGTAGGTTGACAGTCAGTGTAAAATCTTTTGTCAAAATAAAAAATAAGAGACAAATATAGAAAAACTTTTGGGGCATTTACCCCTCAGCGATGCGTTAAATTGGACCCCGGGTGTAGAGACAAGTTAATGAGGGACCTTAGGATGCGGATAAATAAGATAGTTCATGAAGATAATATTTGCCTAACCACTTGGAATATAGGATTCTTAACTAGCAAGTTAGGACAAATATAAGAAGTAATGAATAGAAGAAAAATTAATATCATATATTTTCAAGAAACTAAGCGGGTAGGGGAGAGGACTAAAGTAGTAAAGTCTTATGGGTCATATGATTTGGTATACAGATAGGGATAGAACAAAGAATGTGATATGAATAATTGTACATAAGGATCTATTAGAGGTTGTAGTAGAGATAAGAATGAATGGAGATAGAATTATATTTGTCAAGTTAGTAGATGGAGAAAACATAGTTAATATAGTTTGTGTGTATGTGTCCCAAATAAGTATATATCCAATTAGTAAAAAACAAATTTGAGAGGATTTAGATGAATTTATACAAATCATACCTAGTGGAGAAAAGTTATTTATTGGAAGAGATCTAAATGGACATGTAGGAGAGAAAATGAAAGATTCGAACCTGTAAATGGCAACTTTGGATTTGATAGTAGGAATGAGACGGGAGGTACCATTTTAGAGTTTGTCACAACATTCGATTTGGTATTCGTAAACACTTTCTTCAAAAAAAAAGAATTAAACACAATTACTTATAGAAGTGGATCCAATGCTAGTCAAATAAACTTCTTTCTCACTAGGAGAGATGATAGAATGACTTGTAAAAATTGTAAAATTATATCGGGGAAGAGTGTAGCAACTTGGTATGGACTCCTAGTTGTTGATATACGTGTACCTAAAAGGCAAAAGCATTATCATCAATTTGTGAAGTCATAAATTAAGTGATGGAATCTGAAATGAGAAAAGATAACGATTTTTAGAGACAAATTAATTCAAGTAACAAATTGATTCATTAATGATGATTCAGAGATAATGTGGAAAAAGATGTCTACCAATATTAAGAGTATAGATAAGGAGGTTTTTGGTGTATTTAAGGGTTAGGTCCCAATAGGCAAGGAGTCATGGTGGTGAATAAAAAAATATAAACTGTCATCCGAATCAAACGAAAGTGTTATTAGAACCCTAAAGGTAATAGTAGCAGTGATATATATGAAAAATATAAGTGTAAAAAGAAGTGAAAAATATTATCCACGAATCAAAAAATAAGGCATATAACGAACTATATAAGAAACTAGAGATTAAAGACGAAAAAAGAGAGATCAATAAAATTGTCAAACTGAGGGAGAGAAAGGGAAAAGATCTAAATGGTATTAGGTGTATTAAGAGTGAAACTAAGAGTATACCTATAAGGAATGAGAACATAAAAAAGTGTTGGAGAGAGTAGTTTGATAATTTCTTTAATATTAAGAGTACAATAGATATAAGAAATATCAAGTGGATTTGATGAAATGGAGAAGTGCATCTGAAATTTTTTGCGATCACATGATACCGCTGCATTTGAAGGGAAAGATTTATAGAATTGCAGTAAGACCTGCACTATTGTATGATATTATGTGTTGGGTTATTAAATAACAATAATAATAGAAAATGACTGTAGTAGAGATGCGAATGATTAGGGGAATGCGTGGCAAAACTAAAAGATATAGAATTAGAAATGAAGAGATTTGTAATAATCTGAGAGTGGGTTCAATTGTGGATAAAATGTTAAAGTGTCATTTGAGATGATTCGGACATATACAAAGAAAATCCAAAGATGCATGGGTCAGGAGGACAAAAAATTTAAATATAGGAGATTTAATAAAATATAAAGGTAGACCGTTAAAAATTTAAATACAAATTATCCGTAAAGATATGATGTTAAGGGTTTAGATGGGAAGATGATTTTGGATATGAATGAATCGCGTAGAAGACTCCGCACAAATTAAATCAAAGTTTTTTTTTTAATTTTTTTTAATCTTTCTCATATTTGTTTCTAAAATGGCTAACTCCAATTGTTGGGATTAAGACTCAAATGGTTGTTGTACTGTTCAATCTTTGTTAGTGCCTTAAACTTGATAGGGCTAAATTTGCAAAGCTTTACAGCTGAACATTGACACCGTACATTTCTTTGAATCCCGTTGGTACCGTAGTTTGAGAATATCTAATGTCTTGTCATTTGTTTCTTTTGTCATCTCTTTCCTGTGTTCTGTGGTGGCTGTCAAGATGACAGCTGACCTATGGTCATTAAATATATAAGGACTGGAGCTTTACTGCGTGGGCCCCAATTTTGATAAATACAGTTATGATTTTCAGGTTGCTCGGAGTGGTCACTCTGTAGTCAGGGCTAGCTCTGTTTTAATCCTCTTTGGGGGTGAAGATGTTAAAAGAAGAAAGCTGAATGATCTATTTATGTTTGATCTCAAGTCCTTAACTTGGCTACCTCTTCACTGCACGTGAGTTATGGTCCTAGATACTATTTTAGATGCCTTATGAAAATTTCTCCTACAGAAACCCATAAAAACAAATGCTATCCTTTTTGGCCATTTTTAGATCTTGACCCTTCAATGCATGAATCCCTAGATTTAAAAATTCTGAACTTACTAACTTTTTTGTGCTTGTATAGAGGAAGTGGACCCTCTCCAAGATCCAACCATGTTGCAGCTCTATATGATGACAGAAATCTTTTCATTTTTGGTGGGACATCGAAATCCAGGACTCTGAATGATATGTACTCCCTTGACTTTGAAACGGTGGGTAAGATATTACACTGCTCAAATTGTAATTTAGAAATAGGGCAGATTGTGATATATGATCACATTATGACTGTTTACTTCTAACTACGTGATTAGAAATCTTTGATCCCTACATGTTTGTATATTAAGGTTGTGCAGATCAAAAGCATAGAAATGGGTTTTGTTATTGCTTGGATAATTCATCTAGGACACTCTTTAATAATAATGATCTGTTACAAATGCAAAGTGCGTAATTATATTTATTTGTATATATTGTTGAGAAAAAACTTATCACTGCCGCATATAAAGGATGTGAAGAATACCTAAATGTGTTGATACTCTAAGAACGCCTGAGTATTTTCTGCACAACTCTTACACAATTGTACCGGTCTACTTTTGAATTTGTAGCCATTTCAACTGTGTCAGGCTGTTCTCCTGAACTCATTGAAGGTCAAGAATACCTTTTAATTTCATGTTTCAACTGCTGTACCCTTCCATTTTGATGCATGCCCTTTTTACCATGTTCTGCACTTATGCAACTTATATGATGCTTCCACAACACTCCTTGCAAAAGAGAGTGTTGTGTGTCTGATTCTACATTTCAATGAGATTCAAGGATGGATTCTAAAGATTGAAATTTTCATATATCACCTGCAAAATTTGTCATCTACTTACACTCAAAAAATTTGTTATTTTGCCGCTTTCGCCCAGTACATCAATTCTAGATCTGTCCTTTATGAGATATACAAATAATTACAAAGAGGTAATTTTTTTGCTATGTTATGAGGCAAAAAAGAGTATAGAAGAAAGGAATGAGTAATGTTTCTAGGTGATTTTGAAGGATTGATAGACTTGTGTATTCACATTATGTACCTAGAGTTGCTCTTAACACTTTACATATAAGTTGCACAAGCTATTACTGCTTTAGTATCTGTGTGCATGTATTTGTAAATGTAAAAGCTTATGCATGTGAATTCGACTCTCAATAGAGCCATAACAGTTCCCTTTTCTGTCATTCTTCTTTCTAAAAATTTGTTCTACCGGGAATTCTATTTCTTGTTGATGTGTCACGGCAGTTTCTTCAAATGTTACACCAATGATTGGGGCTAGAAGAGGTTTACCTTTCTTGAGTTTATGCAAGGAAGGCTTGAATCCAGCCACAACAGGGATGACATGGTTGTTTAAACAAATAACTAGTAGGGGCCTTCCTTATAAGAAGGATGTAAATACCATGAATTATCTTTTATTGCATTTCTATGAACTTGCACTGTGTTGGAGTTGTTGCTTTCTTGTCATGTTAGTTAGGTGCTTGCGACAGGTATGTACAATGAATTGTGAATATGGAGAGATGAGGTTTCATACAACAAAGAGGAATCTTACTGGCCCAACCCCTCTAGTCACCTATGGCTAATTTTAGAGGGATGTTTTACAGTGTTGAGAATCTTCTTTAGGGTATCTTTGATGCTTGAGTTGAAATCCATTTCTTTTGGTCATTGGCTCATTCATGACTGTGGATATGGAAAGAGATGGTGTGATTCAACTAGGTGGAATATGATTGTCTAATCCCTCTATTCCCTTTCGCTAATTTTTGGTTAGTGCGTCTGCGGAATGAAAGAAATTATAGGGATGTTTTATGGTTTTGATGGTTTTGAGAATCTTCTTTCTGGTGTCTCTGATGCTTGGCTCAAAATCCATTTCTTTTGTCATTTGCTTGTTATCTTGTTGTCTATGTGGATGTAACGGCTGCGGTAAAAGGGAAAGAATAGGAGGAATGTTTAAGGTATTGAGAATCTTCTTTCTGGCTTTTTGGGCCATTTGCTTATTATTTTGTTTTTCTATGTGGTTGCAACTGATATGGTATATTTTGGTTTGAGCTTTAGGTAGTACAACTTGTGGCTCTTTGGTGCTTTAATTTTTTTTTAATTTTTTTTTATTTTTTTTTTTATAATCAAGTATATGTAGTTTATAAAAAAATGTCTACCTTTGTTCAAAATTTTCCTTATTTTTGTTGATTTTCTTTTTCATTTTGTGAAGATTAGTTTATCGGCCGCTATGTTTTAATATTTTCCTTGACTTCAGATGTTTTGGTCAAGAATAAAGATACGGGGCTTCCATCCATCACCACGAGCTGGTTGCTGTGGAGTTCTCTGCGGACCTAAATGGTATATAGCAGGGGGTGGAAGCAAGAAAAAGCGTATGTAGCAGAAGCTAAAAAGCACATGCATGATGCATCACTGAAAGTGGGATAAATAATGAAAAAGACCTGATGCTAGTTCTCGCTCATACTTTTTTTTTCCTTAAATAATAATTTGTTGTACTTATTAGAAATCTAATTTTTCCTTGTTTTTGGAAATCTAATTCTCCCTGATTATAAAACAGAAAAAAAAAAAGTTATTAACATTTTTTCGGATGAAAAAAAAAAACACGGACTTAATTGTTCCAGAAATCATTACCCTTTCACATAATAAGATTGTGTATGGCTATAGCTATACCTTCTGTTTGTCATGCATTATGCCAGGTCATTCGAATATACAATGTTTTCTTGAATTAGACATGCTTTGTAGCTTGTTCAAGTAAGTGATATGTATTTACAATAACTATTTCCTCGTTAATTATTTTACAGGACATGCTGAGACTCTAGTATTTGATGTTTTAAAAGTTGAATGGTCTGTAGCTATTACATCTCCCTCATCTTCTGTCACAACGAACAAGGTAAGTTACATCAGTTTTCAATTGATTCCTTGTCATCGGTCAGTCACCTGCGTCTTGAGTTTCTTGGGTTAATAAATTTTGATTCTCCTTTGACTAAAATAAATTGGCAATCTTTCTTTTGGTTTCTTACTGACTTGACTGTTCATTTACGGCATGTAACTGCCCAGCAAGCTATTATTTTCTGCATTCTCTTGCCAAAGCATTTAAATTACTTTTTTTTTTTTTAATATTATGAAATGTGACCCTTCCGTTGATGGTGCAACGCATTCTTGTAGGGATTCAGCCTGGTGCTTGTGCAGCATAAGGATAAAGATTTCCTTGTTGCATTTGGAGGATCTAAGAAAGAGCCATCAAACCAGGTTTGTCTAGAAATTGTAAATAACAGTTCACCTTTCTGTTAGTTTGATTCAACTATCTTTTATATATTTTCCAAATTATATTGTCTTTGGTTTCTTATAGGTTGAAGTACTGATCATGGATAAGCATGATGCATCCATGGGTAGGCGATCGACACCCGGTAAAGGTCTAGAGGCATCACTTTTTGAGAATCACTCATCCAAAGGACTGGCTACTCAACTTAGTAACGGTTCTCTGCGATCTGTTGTTGATTCTGTTGCAAGACAGAATCTAGCATCCGCAATTGAAAATCATGGTTCTGGAAGGAGATCAGTATCAGAGACTCCTCTCATTGATCCTGGTCATGTTGCAGGAAGTGTTTCACTCCGTAAGCAATTGCATGAGGAAGAATACCACCTGGATATCAAGGCAGGAAAGACATTAGAAGATGAGAGCCCCTTGCCACAGGTACACTTTTCTCCTAATTAACCCTTGCAACTAATTTTGGAGAGACATCAAATTGTCCATTGACAGGCATACTTGCTCAGTGCAATTGCTTATATACTTGGACTTTCACTTTAAGAATTTTCTTGTGAGTGGTTTGCCAGATGGATTCATAAAAAACACCATAAAGTTTCTACTATGAAGCAAGGGCATGGATGCAGGTAGACCATGAATGCAACACTATGGACATAGCCATTGAAAAAATTCCAATAAATAGGTGACTTGGCAAGAATACAAAATAGCCTTTGTTTGCATATATGATCACATTTCAGACATAAGAGATGCGATTTCTACTGGTGAAAGCAACACTTCTTGCCTTAGCACGTGTAAATTAATAGGTTTAAAGTTTATCTTCCAGGGCTTTGAGATGAGTTGAGGAAAGGTTAATTCATCAAAATCTTGTGGTGGAAGAATCTTTTCATATTGCAAGATTGTCTTAGGCCATTTTCTCGAATCTGGAATGATAAATTAGGTTTTATGTTAAAAAAAAAACCCCTAATTTAGGGTGAAATTATAATGGACTTTAATTTAAATAAATAAATAAATAAATAAATCATGCATGTAAAATCAACTTGTCCAAACATATCTTGGCCAATAAATTATTTGACACTTTCATGTCTAGTGGTTTCATCCTGTAGTTAAGTCTGTTATTGGTGCTGAATATTTATGTGATTTCTAGCATTATAATCTGCATGTCAGGGCATGGAACAGAAAATGAAGCAATTTGAAGTATCTCAAGGTAACATATCTGGTGGTAAAGGCAATGTAGAAGAGTTAGCCTCTGCTTTTGAGTCCGAAAACTCAAATGTTCCATCCGACAATGATGATGCACTTTTGCAAGAGATTGACATCAAATCAAGAAGTCTGTCAGCACCTTCAAGTGTATATCAACTATATGCAACGAAATTGGCTGCCCTAATACGAAGAAATGGAAATCTGGAAGCACAATTGGAGGCTACTTTGGCAAGTCGTGAAGCAGCAGAGAAAAATTTATCATCTGCTCTGAAGAGCCGACAGGAGCTGGAGAAAAAACTGGTTGATGCGATGAAGGAGATGGAGTTACTGAAGGACAAACTGTCGGGAATAGAGATTGCTCAAGAGGAGGCCAATAGCCTCTCAAATATTGTTCATTCGGACAATGTCAGGCTTGAGCATGATGTAGCTTTTCTTAAGGCAGTTTTGGATGACACCCAAAAGGTAATGTAGATACATCATTTTCTTTTTGAT
This sequence comes from Dillenia suffruticosa, assembly GCA_033439265.1. Taxonomy (NCBI): domain Eukaryota; kingdom Viridiplantae; phylum Streptophyta; class Magnoliopsida; order Dilleniales; family Dilleniaceae; genus Dillenia; species Dillenia suffruticosa. Next base: position 20,177,112 of record JAVTVX010000001.1, read on the forward strand.
TGAGCCCTCTTATTGGCAAATATGTGCTATAGTTTTGCCATGTGGAAGTACTTACTCTTTGGTAATCTGGTTAAACTTTATATGTAGGAGCTGCATTCTACTAAAGGAGTCCTTGCAGGAGAAAGAGCACGAGCATTCCAACTGCAGGTAATAATTCCTGTTATATACCAAATTAACTTGGTTTAATTTTACTTTGGAGTTGGCTGAAGTGGAATCTTAGACTTGGCTGTCATTAGGTGTTCCCTATTACGGCACTGCATGGGCTTTAATATCATTTCCTATTATTAGATGCTAGAACAGCGTGGTATTTAGCAATAACTAATTGCCCCAGGTCACTGCTATGAAGTTACCATTCTTGATATTGATGGCCTTAATTGAAATTTTTGGCATGTCATTTCGTGATTAAAGGCACAATGATAAGTTCGCCCAGCCACGTAGAGTTTATGATCTGCTAGCTGATGTATTTTCTGCAAAATGGTATGCAATTCCTAAAAGTAGTAGAAATATCCTCAAATGAGCCCCCTTTTCCCTTCCTTAAGATATGCCTTTTTTATGTTATCATTTACTTTGTCAGCCTAGAAGATGGGTGAGTTCCATATGTAAAATGCCTTCGTCTCCTAGGCATACGTAGGAAGTAATCAATTTTCTTTCCCATGCCCTGCATCCTACACTTACGTCCTATTTTGATTGATTATGCAGTTTGAGGTTTTTCATCTCAAGCAAAGATTGCAATCAATGGAGAATCGTGCTCTTACTCCCAGGAAACCATACCACGTGTAATATTATAATTTTGGCCTTTTTGTAAATCTTTGGTTGTCCCATTTTGTATATATCATGATTATTTGTAATTCTGTAATGTAGCATTTGTTTGTTTACTGTCGTAAATGTTTATAATTAGCGTAGGAGGGCCACGACCTGCATCTCTTGCTGTCTTACCTAAACTGTTGTAGACCTACAGATACTGGGGCGCCTAACTAGACCAGGCCAAAATTAACTTCAGATTTTTTATGGACCTATTCAGTGCATTGAAATTAGTTGCCAGCAAAGAATATGGCAGTCATAGAAAAGATTAGGCATGTAATTAATTGCTACAAAAATTAACTTAAGCACACACTAACCTTTGCAATTTCAAGTAGTATGTGCACATTTTTAGGAAAACGCTGCAAAAGTTCAATGAAGAGTTCCAAGCCACCTAATGCAAAAATATTATGATACACCAAAAATCGTTAATTTTGCAGTATTTCCTAGCAAGATGGTACATAAAATTGACCAAGTAACAAGTTTAAACATGAATCTGCACAAATTGGATTGGGAGAAAGAATATACAAATTCATCTCCATTCCACAAAAAATTCAATAAGTGCTCAAAATTGTTACTCGAATATTGACAAGAGAAAAGGCTGTCAAACAAGGGTGTGTAAGATAAGAAACATACGAATTTTACAACCACATGCACACATAATTATTAGATCTTGCACCACTGATGTCAGGTCTTTTTTTGACACTCCGACTCCACCCAAAAACCATTATGATTGCAAAGGTAGTAGCGTTTTATATTTATCCAGCAACTGAAGAGAGAAAAAGCAACAAATTGGTGGGAAATGTCCAACCCAAACAAAATTACTCCAAAAGAAAAATGCAACTCAAATATTTTATGCCACAGTGGCCAAAAAAAAAAAAAAAAAAAAGATGATGACAACCAAGTTTATCAAGCATGGATACAGACATGGTAACAGATAAGACAACAATGTAAATATAAAAAAATAGGATACAACACTAAATTAATATTACTTTCAAGTCAGAATATTGATAGAATTTGCCTATAAGTATTCAAAATCAACAACTACACAGTTTATAATGTTCAAAAGCACTTATCTAAGTCATGAACTATTAAAGGGTATTTAACTACATTAGTATCTAAAGAATCTCTAAAGTGCTTACAAAGCTTCCAACAATAGGGCATCTGACAAGTGTGTTCTTTTGTATACAATGCCAGACATGGAAGTAAGTTCTTCCATTCCTTTCTAGTTCTTAATAACACATACCATTAGGGAGGGAGAAAAAAAAATGGCCAGAACAAGGAGTCCTCAACTCAATAAACTAAATCAAAATGAAACAATATCTGCAGCCTCATATGTTAATGTCCGACCTGCTCTCTTTTTCTCTTCTTCCTTTCAAAAATTGGGCACTTACTTTGCTGGTTATAATTTCAGAAATAACACAACTTTAGGTGCCATGATGGTACGTGTAATCCATGAGTCATCACAAAATACAAGTATCCTTAACAAGATCCACCTCAGATTCAAGGATAACGAGGTGCCAAATTTTAGGCAAGAAAATATAATTCCAGAACATTATAAGAATGGATCAAGACTTCCCCCCATGATATCCTACCATATCAAGACAATAAACTTCTTTAATGCAAATGCTATAACATTGGTCCAATGTGTTTATAAAGGAAAAAAAAAAAAGGTATATAGTCGTAGGGCTACAAACAATCATTCCAACCTTTATAGTCATATGAAGCAATCCAATATTGAGCCTCAACATACCGCTGCACTGGAAAATAAATAAATAAATTAGTAGTCCAGGAACAAATTGAGACCAGACACTTGGAGTTCTCAGACACAGATGCTAGTCATTTGAGATCATTCCAACATTACTATTACAAAATGACACAACATTGGAGAAAAAAGAATTAGAATTACAGAGAGATTGCTTTCAAGGAATAGAAAAAAATTATGCCACACTTACTTGCAACCACTGGCTTGTGTCAAAATGATCAAAAGGAGGCCTTCTGCTTCTATTTGGTGCCTGAAATTACTGTTTGAAAATATTAAAGTTTCTAGTAGATTTATAGAATCTAAGAAAACAGTGTACCATGAAAATCAAAATCCATAAAATAAAAGAAAAGAGGAGGGGAAGCTTAAGCATTTTTGTCAATGTCAAAAAATTGACATGCACTACCTAACATTAGTTGACTGGTAACTTGGATCACAAAATTGTTTTGAACGCCATGTTAATAAAGTCAATTCAATAAAGCATGGCATTCGTGGTGTAGCGGGTGTAATAATTGAACTAGTGGCATGATTATAAGATATAACAGGTGTAATAATTGATCACCTCATCAAAGTTTGGCTCTATAGACTTGTTTAACTTATGTTTAATCTAACAGTTTTAGAAGTATAGGAAGAAATTAAGACAAATATTAAATCCTAGGATGGCAACAAAAAATGGTGCCCCCAAAAACCTACGGAAACCATGAGATGATGTCCTTCACAGAGAGCTATAATAGTCTCCATGATGTAAGGCCAACTCCTGTCAGATGCAACAAATAAGAGCAAAATATTGCTGAAAATTACATGCAGCAACATTAACTTACTAATATCTAAAACGTGCAAATCACAAAGAACACAAGTAGTTACAGGTCTGGAGATCAAATTATCAGGTAAAACTAATTAAAACCAGAGACAAAAAAGAGAGTGCACAACGATTCCGTTCTGCAAGAAGCTACGTCTATTAATCAAAATTGGCATCTGCTCCACTATAATTGTCTATACACATGAAGACAAGCATCAAAGAACATACCAAAACCCTAACAGCCACATATTATAAGAAAATTGTAGTGGGTGAGTTGGGAATATGAATATAAACTAGATTTACAAGATCCCCCTTTTAGAGAACTTGCCAGTTGTCTTCCACTCCATTGTGTATGTTGATTCTAGAGGTCATTGATAACTGCTTAGCAAAAGAAAAAAGATGAGCTAGGTCATTGTACCTCCATGTCCAAATTGAAATGGAAAATAAAATCATGCACGATAGGATATTAAAACAGTGCAAAACTAATACAGCCTATGACAAGGACATAAACTAGTGTTAAGAACAACCGGAATTGACTAACCTTAAAGATTCTCTGTAACAAGAAATAGAGCCCGAGTTATGTTTAGAAACACGGTAGAGCTTTCCCATTAATAAATTCATCTCCATGGTTCTTGCTTTGGTAGGAATTCCCTCCATCTACATAAAGAAAAGAAAAGACGCATTGAAATTAGTCTAAGAAAATGAGGTACAGAATTTTCATGGTTGGAGGGTGGTTTAAACTGCCAACCCTGGCAGAGATCTAAATTTTGAAGCTTCACCAGACTACATGCCTGGGAACACGGGGAAGGGGTGAATATAATGAACAAAGTTCTTAGAAAATTCTGGCAATTCAATTAATGAAGCTCAAATAAAAAAAATAAAAAAAAAGGTTGAATAAAACAAAAACATGTCAAATAGAAGTGCTTTACCTCAACAATGGCTGGTTTATTCTCATTGAGTACAGAATGGCAAGATGCAATTTTGAACTTCACCTGTGAAAATAGGAAGAAAAGGGTATAAAATTCAAAAGCCTTCTGGGTATGAAATTTCAATCTTAAAATAAAAATGCTGTATGAAATTTTGAACCTGCCTCATTCTCACTAATCACTGATACACTAAAAGAACTTGGAGAAGAAGATCAATTTGATGCGGACGGTGAACTTCTAGAGGTTGCTGCATTCTGTTTTGGAATAATCTTGTGGTATTGCAAAACTTGCTTGTATGTATGCCATAACAAAAAAGAAGGTCAATAATTGAAAGTCCTACTGACAGGCAACACAAGTATCATAAATTTATGCCCTTAGAAAGGGACCCAGTGCATGAGTCATTTCAATATAGCAAAAGCATATTCAAGTCAGGGTGACTTTAACTACCAACTATTGCAGACAGAATATCTTCTGCAACTCTTTAAAAGTTTGGCCATGAACATCTAATACTTCTCCTTAATAGTTGTTATTTCTTAGCCTATAATGTTCTTCTGCTTGTCTTGTCAAAATTATGTCATATACACGTTTCACAAATTGAACTGGAGCTGTCAAGATCCACTGGTAATCCTTGTTTAGGGCAATTTGTGATATTTCTTGTGTTAAATAATAATATCTTCTACACTATTCATAAAGAGAAGCATCTTATGAAGTCATCACACTTTTGGCAACAAAATTACCCCTAATAAACTAGCTGAACAAAATGTTAATTTAAAAACCACCCACTCTCTCCAACAATAACCTCTCTATTTCAATAACTTAACTTCCCAAAACCACACACACTCTCAGCAATAACTTCTTACGTTCAATAATTTTTTATTTTTAATACATTATATTAGAAATACACAGACATTTGCATTCCACACATGGCATGTGGGAAAGATTCTAGTTAAAGAATAAGGGAAGAATGTCCAACGTCAACAACTTATGCTGCCATGTCAGCAACTTCCATGATCCAAGTTGATCTCTCTCATCAATTGGGTCATCATTTGACCAAGTTAAAATGAAAGCTATCAGTGTGTTTAACAATGCAGTGAAATCTATCCTCAAAACCAAAAAACCAAAACCTACAATTTAGCCACATTCAAAGAAACACCAAGAAAAAATTAAATCATGAAACCATAGTTATTTAACCGAGTAGTTTGGGACAAGGTTTCTGAATGATAGCATCCACTGCTAGTGATATACATAGTAAACGCCAATCTCCAGCGGTTTCCAAATATAGCGTCTGCTTATGTTGACAAATAACGAAACCGTAACTTCATTATTACTAATCCATAACTGATCAAGCTATATAACATATCGTATCAAACAGGAATTAAATAGTTCATCATATTACTCAAAATTGCTCTCCTGCACTCTCTTTCACGAAACAAGGCATCACCGAGAAGCACCTGCAAGAAAAAGGATACAAGAACAAATTTAGAGAGTCGAATAAAGAAACATGTACAGGTAGTGAATGAAATGATCGAAACTGCGAATTTACCAAGTTCTCTGCCTTCAAGTGAGGGCTGGTTTCCGCATTGATCGAAGACGAAGAAACAAGAAAACAACCTTAATAATTGCAAAGAGATCGCATAATCAAAACTAGAATCAAGATCTCCGAGTGAAAACAACCGAATCTAGAAAACGTTGAAACCCTAATTCGCCATTTTCAACAAACTCTAGTCTGCATCATTTGACATCAAAATATCTACTGTAAGTCGATTTGAAAGAGAGAGGGAGAGAGCGTACGAGCATCTGAGCGGAGTCCTGGAGACCGTGGTCAAGAACAGTCGCCATTTGATCTTTCGGAACATCCAACTCCCCCCCCCCCCTATTTTCTTCTTCTCTCTCTGTGTCTCTCTGCGCTCCTCACTTGAATCGAGTGCTTTCGAACATGAAAATTCCCTCTCAGAATTGTAACCGTCCCGATAAATATGTCCCCGCGCATTTTAGAGAGCAGCCCAATGGAGGCCCAAGCCCAGTTGTTTTTTTTTTTTTTTTTTCCGTTTTTTCGACTTCTTATTTCGTTATAAAAAGAAATTCTGTCAAGCAAATTCTTTTCTCTTTGAAAATAGTTTTTTTTATAAATAAAAATTTTAAAAATAGATTTTAAGAAAAAACTGAGAAGAACTTTTTCTTCTCCTTATTTTTTATACGCCAAATTTTTTTAAAAATATTTTTTTTATTTTATTTATATCATCACTTAAAGGATATAAAATTTTAAATATGTTTATACTATAAATTCATTAACTCTCATGTCCTTTAGATTTGGATTCTTCCTCTTTAATTTTAATTTTTAATTTTTAACTTTATTTCAAAAATTATTTCTTTTTATAAAGAGAAGAAAAGTTAAAAAAAACTCTGCTAAACGGGTACTTAATAAACCATTATATCTGTTAATCATGTTGAACATGATTAAATCCAATTCAAACAAAATTAGATTTTAAGAGACATCTTTCAACACCTATTTTCTTCCGATCGTTTTCAAGAGTTTAGTAAACTTTAGATCTTGCGTTCTTATAAAGCTGCAAAATTAAAATTTTATATCATATATATAAAATTATAATTATAATTTTTGAAAATAAAACAATATTTAACTTATAATTTTTAAATTATATATAAATTAAATTTAGATTTAAATTTTAGGAGAAACTAATCACTCTCCCTCCTTGTTATCGGATTGGAGTATTGGCCTTTTTAGATTGATACGGCGTAAGACAAGATTTTGTAAATCATTTAGAATCATTTTCATATATGTCTTTGTGACATATCGAATTCAGAATTTTCCTCAAACTAATAATTTTATCAATTTTAAAGTGTACAAGGGAAGTTTTAAATAATATGATAATAGTTTCGATAAATTTGTGTCAATATGTTTATTTATCTATCAAATTTAAAATATAAAAATCTTAATTAATATTTATTTCGTAAAATAACTCGAATTCATTCTACTTTTGCCATAAAATGTTTAACCAAACCAAATAATTTGAGTTCCAATCCAAGTCATCTCATTTAAAAAATCCCAACAAGCCCAAAAGAAAAAAAGAGTAACAATTATTGTAGTCTGCATAAAAAAAATCAAAATTCAGTTTATCATTAGATAAATTAAAAAGATATATAAATTTTAGAGTTATAAATATAATTAATTTTTATTTAATTTTAATATTTCAATTGTCTTTTATTTAAAAAGTTTAATTACTTATATTTATCATTTGAAACAGATTAACATCACTGACATCTAATCGGTAATATTGATAACTTTTAAATAATATTTCGAGTCGAGTTTGAAATTTATGTATGATAAAAATAGATATCGAAAGAATTTTATTTTTTAAAAATATAATTCAATTTAAAATAAATTTAATTGAGTTTAGTGTGATTTTGTTAACGAATTTTATTAAAAAAGAGAAAAAAAAAAAGAGAAATATCGAATGTATTAAATTTCCGAATCTAGACATAGCTCAAGCCCATGCCCATTTTAAAATTAGGCCGACGGGGCATCACCCCCCTTCGGTCCTCCTCTCTCTCTCTCTCTCTCTCTCTCTCTCTCTCTCTGCTTCGATGGATTTTTCACATTCATGGACACCATCGACGATCATGAGCCATGAGAAATTCTTCTTCAAGGTAATCGAACCAGCAATCCGATCATCAAAATCATGTCCTATCTGCTTACGACACATCGAACATCGGAAAGCAGCGATTTTAACGGTATGCAAACACTTATACTGCGTCGATTGCATTCACAAATGGAGCAGTTTGAGGAGAAAGTGTCCTCTTTGCAACGCAGACTTCAATTCATGGCTTTTCAGAATCAGTCTCTCCAGCAGAACATTCCAGAAGCATCAATTACGTCCCCTCGGTACAAACCCTAGGAGTTCAGATCGCTCCGAAGTTACTAGAAATCGTTTTATGTTGGATCAAAGGCAAGTCCTTCAAATTGCTAGGGTTTCTGTTTGAATTTTGTTTTAACTTTCCGAATTTGAATATAATTTTAAGTATCTTGTTATTTTTGAACTAATTTAGAATTATTAGAAGATCAAGGACAGAAGCGAATAGGGTTAATCAAAGAAACAGACCTCTTCCTTGGAGACGATCGTTTGGACGGCCAGGATCAGAGCCCTCAAATGTCGCTGAGTGGCGTGCAAGGTAAATGCGAATTTCAGATGTTCAAGTTGTTCCAATTTTTCGTGCGATTAGATTTTGAGTAGTTCTACTACAACTATCACCGTACATTGGTGTACGAAAATTAAAATCAGTAAATAGAATATGTCCCAGATTTATTTAAAAATATTTCTGTAAACATTTTAGATACATGTAACATTGTATGCCATATTCACCCATAAACTATAGGTCAATTAGCACCATCCCCTTTCTCTCATAAGTTTCGAGTTTGAGTCTCTCCTATAAAAAATAAAATAAAATAAAATAAAATAAAATAAAATAAAATAAAATAAAATAAAATAAAATAAAATAAAATAAAATAAAAAATGCATGCCACATTCAAAATTTAATTTTTTTTAGTTCAGACAAAATTTATCAAAAGAATTTAATGGTAACCAGAAAAAAGTTCGAGATGGTACATGAATGCTACTTAGAACTTTTAACCCTCAAAATTATGTTAACATGGATAATGTAATTTTTGTGATTGATTTATTCAGTAGGTAGCATTAGTTCGTTAATATCCAAATTTTGATGCGTTTGCTTGAGACAAAATTCGTAAAAAATTTAGGAAAAAGTTCGTTATATCATACATTGTATGCTACCCTTGAAACTAGGTTACCTTATATAATGTAATTTATGCGGTTGATATATTTTGTTTCTGTAGCATTAGTTGTTTGATGTTCAAAATTTGATTGCTTTGCCTGAGAGTTTCTATTATCTGACACAGTATTTTGTTTCTTGCAGTATATACAAGAGGGGCTTGCAAGCCAAACCTATTAGTCCTAAAGAGAATGTGAGTTACCTCGTCCTAATTATTTCACTTCTCGATGATCTGGTCTGTTTCTTATGTAAAATTTAAATCCATGGATGCATATGAAGTGATTACACTATCTCAATCTTTATTGTTAAGATGATGTGCTTTCATTTTCATTAATATGAACTCTTGCTTTGGGTTGCTTGCAATTCTAAAGAGATGAAATTGGGACAATGTGCTCAATGCCGACTGAGCTTTTTCCATTCATAAATCTTTGTAAGCATTGATTGGTCTTTCGCGGCTTTGGAAATTGTAGTAGGACGAGAGTAGTTATGTTTCTATTGACATCCACTATTAAGTCAATTTTAACGAGTGTATAGCTTCGAGTTATGATTTTTCCTAGTGGCATTTGCATGGCGAAATTCTCGTTCCATCTATTCCATTTGAGACTTGAAGAATAAAGATTTTGGTGCGGCCATGCTCTTTTAGCTTTTTGATTTGAGTTGAATGATTTTCAATGTTTTTCAAATTGGGCTAATAATTGGATCTGTTTCTTACAAGTTACAATCCTCTCCCTTTTCTCAGGTTACACCAGGAAACAACGCTGTTAAACAAAGAATACTGCAGAGAATAGAACCATGGATTCGCAGGGAGCTACAAGCAGTACTCAATGACCCTGACCCGAATGTTATTGTTCATGTTGCCACCTCATTATACATCTCATATGTTGAAAGGCAGGCGAAGGCTCCTTCAGGATGTATTGGAGCTAATGACAACTTCATTGCACCGTTGCAACCTTTCTTGTACGAGCACACTACGTTGTTCTGGCATGAATTGAGGTATTCTTGTTGATTCACATTTTTAATTGTTTTCCATTTTAAGCCTAATTCCATTATTTTGCTACATCTGTCGCATGTTAGAGGCTTCCCTTGTTTGACAGATAAATTGCTTCTTTCAGATGTTTTGCAGAGAGCTCATTAACCATGGAAACGTACGATAGTGTGGTTGAGTATAAAGAGTTGGAGATTTCCGCTAGAGTGAGAGTAGAGTGAAAGATAGCGAAATTTGACAAAAGTATTATCATTGTTTTCGCAACATGCGCAGGCTGTCTTTGGAATGTTTTCCCACATATGAATGTTGGGATTCTTAATTATTTAGAAATTTATCAAATTAGATGTACTAATCATTCTAATCTCATATATCCCGCTATTCTTTATGGGAATTCTAATTTGTTGACAAAGAGGCGAAGGAATGCAAGGTTCCTACAATGTTTGGATCTCACCTTGAGCTTGACTTGATCCTCCCATTAGTTGTTTAGGGAAGATTAGTGCCTATTTCCCGGAGGACCAAACCCTTTACTCTTTCGCACGTGACTGCTCGACCCCGCCAGCAATTTGTAGAAGATGCTCTCTCTCTCTCTCTCTCTCTCTCTCTCTCTCTCTCTCTCTCTCCCATTTGCAATGAAAACGCCATTTCATGAAGTTGGAACCCACTATTCAGCACGTTCAGCCCTTTACCTCTTATCTCTTTCTTTTTAACTTTTTCGGTTGATTCCTCGTCCCTCTGGTCTGTCTTTGATTCTCACAAAAAAGAGTGTCCTTGTAAAGATCATAACATGGGGAATTATCAGTCGGAAAGAAAAAAATGAAGAGGGTTTATTCTTTTACAAGCTGGAGTGAAAAGGTAGTCCAAGGTGGTATAGCCCATTTGTCAAATCACCATGTAACATATTATTATATGCAGAGTCCTTGAGGTCAATGGAAAAAGAGTTTAGGAAAAAAATATTATTATCAAAACTACCATTCAAAACAAATCCGCCTACAAATGGAAAGCTAGGAAACATGTGTGCCCCCACACGTCATGCAACTTGCAAGTGATGGTGACATTGAACCCCCATCACATGCAATAAAGGGCCAACTCATGTAAGTTTAGAATTAAATAAATCAAAATTTTAATAATTAATTAATCATTTAAATTTATTAAAATGTAATGAAATTAATAAAAATATTATAATATAATCTGACGTATAAAATTAAAATTATTTAATTTAGGGATGTATAGTATTACTCCCGAAATTAACAAGATTGCAAGATTGAATTAACATTTGATCTCTCTTTCTATTTTTTTTAATAAATTATTTATATTTGATAATCATATTGAATCGATTAAATTCAGTTTAAGTTATATTAAAATCTTAAGAAATTAAAACTCTAATAACGTAATTTTATTTTTTTGAAAAACACAACACTTGAATACGAGGCATTATTCAAAAAATATTAATAAACTACCGGACCCGCCGGACATTACATCTCTCCACATATTTACGTACATATATATGTACGCCTCCGCAATAAAGCAGCGCCAAAGCGGTGATGATACAGCAAACATTATGCGAAAAAAGGGCAAAGTCATTCTAGCACTTCAATGAATGATGCAAGGACAGAAATTGAGGGACAAAGACATCACATTTCTCCTTCGCCCCCTAACCATGCACATCTCTGCATTTCAAGCTCTTGATAAACATGATTTTTTTTTTGACAATGACTCAAAAAATTAATTAAACTGTGCAAGGTGATAACCCATGTGCCTTCGTGGCCACATGAAACAAACAAAAGGAAGGTTCAAACAGGTTTTCATGTTAGCCATATTTAGACCCAAAATGCTACTCTATAACAATATGTGGGTGATCGGGTTATGCTATGCATCCATTAGGGCTTTAACTCTGAAGCATATGGTTGGGGGGGGGGGCTACAATAGCCTCAATTGATTCATATCTAAAAAAAATTATATGATCAATTCGTATATTTAAAAGAATTAAACTGAAATGATATTCAGAAGCACTGTAATCTTATATAGATATAGTCAAACAAATGAACAATTATGTCCTAATACAAGAAGCCTTTTGCCATAAGATTTCATGATTAAGAAAGTTACCTGAAATGAGCGTATGGATGAAGAAGAGCAATTCAGGTGACTCGAAGGCTCGAAATAAAGAAAGATTTTTGGTAACAAATTGGGATGGGTTGCTGAATTTTGATGAGGTTCACTGGGTTTTGGGACCATCTGAAGACGCCTTCTATTTAGCCTGTAATGCCAAATCTATATCACCTTTCTTTGATGATGATAATAATAAAATAACAATAATAATAATAAAACATATGAAGTAGGTTCCATTCATGATAGTGAAGAATGAAGGGGTAACAATCAATCTGTACAGTGGGGCTAAATAGGTGCCTAAGCCCAAACATGAACGTCCCCCCACATGCAGCCAAAGTCTCAGACAGCACTTCCCAATACAACTCTCTCTCTCCCTCCCTCCCTCCCTCCCTCCCTCACTCTCTCTCTCTCTCTCTCTCTCTCTCTCTCTCTCTCTCTCTCTCTCTCTCTCTCTCTCTCTCTCTCTCTCTCTCTCTCTCTCTCTCTCTCTCAATCTGACATAGGTCTCTGGCATCCTGGTCTTCAGACCTGCCCAACATGACAATCTCTCACACACCAATCCCTCTGCATCCCAACCAATCTTCAAGCAAAAGCAAACTCAAGATAAACAGACAAGATCAATAAATGTGTGGACGGGGAGGGGGCACCTTATAGCTTAAGAAAAATTTGGACATCTTCATGAAAGCACAACCATCACCTAATTCATGTCACCACAACCACAAGCAAAGATGGGGAAGAAGAATAATAAATACCCACTCCCAATTTTGCCAAAAACTGATGGGGTTTATCAAGAAAACCAAAGAAAATATATGGCCAAGAAGATGACTACCTGTTGCACTTGCTCTGGTGATGCCTTGTTTTGCTAAGCTGTCAATGGACCCATATAAGAGAGGAATAGTCTCATCTCTTCATACAGAAATAGAAACCCACTTTCTTCTTTCCAGATCAGATGACAAGAAAAGAAGCAAAAGGGGCAAATAGAGAAAGCTAAGGGAGAAGCCAATTGAGATTGACATATTTGGGACTAGGGCTTTTCCTTTTTTTTTTTTTTTTAATCTCTTTTGATCCCCACCCTCCAATAATGTTGTCTTCCAAACGTAAAGTTACCTTCATTTCCTGTCCATATCCCACGCAGTAAAATGAAGAATATTTACAGTCGTTGAAAACTAGTGTCACGGCATTTAATGTCCAATGAAATGTACTAACATTCTTGCAGATATGATCACCGTTTTCTTTCGTCTTGCAAATTTTCCTGTGTTAGGTCCTAGAATAAACAAGTACAGGTACTGGTTCAAAAGTTTCAATGCTGTGATAAATCAATCTTGTCTATTAGAAACGAGAGAGAGAGAGAGAGAAGGCAGCAACTTCATCTTCGTGAGCTAATTTATGAAGAATCAGTACTATTTTTTTCATACATAGGGAGAGAGGGGGGGTTAATTTTTTTTCGAGGACAGGAAGATTTTTGACAAGGGACTGTGCCCACTCCTAGTGTCAAGTTCCATGAGATGCTGAAGACTCCGGACAGGCAAGGGTGGGGTACTTTTGAAAAGCCTATTGTATTGTCCTTCCTGAAGACGCTACTTATATTTTAGCAACAGTGATTTCTATTTACACAGTGATTGCTGGAATTGCTCAGTCCTGCTTTTTCGTTAGTACGGTTAGTCACAGTAGGAATCAGGAATTTGGAGAACTCTTTTTTACCGAGACAGACTCATTTCACCTCTGGTTTTCTCACATTGACAGGTACACAACATAATGAGCTTCTACGTTCTTTGTCCAATCTCAAAATGCATTGCTCTTTTCTTATATGTTACAACTCATTCTGCATAGGTTCAATGTTTGAGGTTGTTGAAGAAATCGCGAAGTTTTTATCCAATGTCAAGGTCAGTTATAACTGTAGTTGGAAGTGCGGTGGGGGCAGCAATATTGGTGGTGATCCTTATTGGACTGGTTTGGATTTGCATGTCACAGTGTAATAGGTATTCGAATAAGAATTCTGAGACAGGTTCATCAGATCCATCAGCACTAGGTAAGGTTTCAGAAGGTGCTAGTTTTCTACATACCCACGTACATACATACATTTTCTTGACAATGAAAGCCTACTTTCCTAATCTACAGCAGAGTGGAAAGGATGTGGACCTAGTTCAAGTGCAGGCCCACCCATTTCTGGGCCATCAAGGGGGGAAGCAGCAAGACACTTCACAATGGAGGAACTAGAGCAAGCTACCAAGAAATTCGATGATGGGAATCTGATTGGTTATGGAAGTTTTGGCTTGGTTTACAAGGGTTTACTTCGTGATGGCACTATTGTGGCAATCAAAAAGCGCACCGGTGCCCCAAGACAGGAATTCATTCAAGAGGTATGCGACTATGTCCCCATCTCATCATAAAGATCAGAGTCCCTAATGTGGTTTTTCCTTTTGGGAGTTGCTGAACAGGTGACATACTTATCAGAGATTTGGCACCGCAATCTAGTCACTCTTTTGGGTTACTGTCAGGAAAGTGGAACTCAGATGCTAGTTTTCGAGTACTTACCTAATGGCAGCATATGCAATCATTTATATGGTAAAAACCAGTTTGATCCTTGAACTACAAGTATTCAATACCATTTATATGTGCTTGTAACTGATTGTTTGAAAGTTCTAAACTAGATTCGAAAACAAAGCTGGAATTCAAGCAAAGGCTATTCATAGCTCTAGGTGCAGCCAAAGGTATACAGATATGAACATATCCAATTCCACCATTTGATTATATAGGATCTGTCAAATGATCATTTTCTTGAGTTTACAACATTGAATGTGCAGGTTTGAACCATTTACATAGCCTAAAACCTCCTCTACTCCACAAGAACTTCAAAACGGCTAATGTCTTGGTTGATGAGAACTTCATTGCTAAGGTTGCGGATGCAGGCATTTTAAATCTGCTCGAAAAGATAGAAGATGCAGGTCCATCTAGCACAAGTATCAACATTTTCCGAGATCCAGAGTAAGAACCTATCCCTTCTAGTTACAAATTTTGTGTTGGTATACTACTCAAAAAGTATTTACGGTCTATATTTTATTTTATAAACTATTCCAATGTTTAGGGTAGGAGAATTGGGGACATTTTCTGAAACGAGTGATGTCTACAGCTTTGGGGTATTCCTTTTGGAGCTTGTGACCGGACAGGAGGCTTTGCATATTGAGTCATTGGGGTCTTATGACAACTTCATTGAATGGGTGTGTAACATTTTTTCCCATCTTTTTTCTTAAGCATTGCTGCCCAAATTTAGGACTGCCAAATTATGAGCAATCTATAATGATCACTTTGATTTTGTGAAGGTGGAAATGCAGTCAGGTTCTAATGATTTTGCAGATCCCCGGCTAGTGGGAAACTTCACAATGGAGGGAATGACTGATTTAATTAGACTGACACTGCAATGCATGAGTTTTCCAGGGAAAGGGAGACCGAAGATGGAAATGGTTGTGGTAGAGCTTGACCGCATTCTGGAGAAAGAGATGACGCTAACAACAGTAATGGGTGAGGGTACTACTATAGTGACTCTAGGAAGCCAGCTATTTACTCAGAAATGAAGAGGAAAATCTGATTTCATTTCCCCCTCAAAATGGAAGGACAGAAAAAGAGGGAGGGGGTGTCTCGGGAGATATATATAAAACAAATGTACATTTCTTGTTGATGATTATTTCTAACAAAAACCTATGCAGATTCAAATTAAATGTCGAATTGCTGCAGTTTTGTGATCTATTCTGCGCCATATTAGATTGTTTGGAAATTTTATGTGATTAATTGTGTTCTTAAAAATATGTACAACATAATACAGAAGAAAATTGACTAGGATTCATTATTAGAATTTGTCTTACAGCTAATGTACAGGTGCTACAAGCTTGTGTGGTGACGAACTAGGCATGCATATCATCAAACAGTCTTAAACAAGATATTAAGGCATCCTCCTTTTGTGAAGATTTAGCCATTGAATAAATCTGATATATCTGAAATCAAACATTACTTCATTTCATATATCCTAAAGGAAACTAATTACCCTAAAATATGATAATCATTTTGTGGATGGTTTGAGTCGATGCCTCCATTGAACATACCTAACAGGTGGAAGCCCTTATGGTAAGGCCTACCCAGAGGGGATAGCTAAGTTGATGTCCCCTTCCATGATTTTGTTGCACTCAATAATGACCCTTGATTCCTTTCAGCTTGCAAATTATCCTCTTATGCACGTACCATTTGTGATTGCTTTTAAGACTCAGATTGAACTATAAGAAGTGACATAAACCATGACATTTACACGTGAAGAAAAATGGAATAACTGTGATGGAAATGATGAGATCATCAAGATTACAAGGAATTCACGAGATCAAACTCAAGTTCCAGTTGAGCCGGTGATAAAGGCCCGAGTTAAAAGATTCAAATAAGTACTGAATAACTTAATTCAGGGGGCTTTACAACAAAAAATTGGAGCCCAAATAAATAAAGAATCAAAATGGGCCTTAATTATGCTCATACAAGTCCAGTTGGAAAAATAAAATACCCAAAACTACCCAAAATCAAGGGAGAACGAAAATAAAGAAAAAATAACAGCAAAACTTGGTCAAAATAGTTTGATTTATTTAGTTTCCTAATTTTTATTTTTGTAACTCATGTTTTAGTTTCCTAATTCTTTATTATTTAGGGAATTACTAAATTTTTAGTTACCAATTATGTTTTTACCTTCAATCTATAAATATGTCATTATACATTGTGTAAAAGAAAACACTTTGGAGAGAATTAATAAAATTGTAAGGATTCTTTACACAGGTATTGTTCTTTTGAGAATTTTGAATTTATTCAAGATATGAGTCTTGTTTAGTTCTTTGACTTATCAATTTAGATTTCGAACCATCTAGATTGTGGTGTCATTCATTCCATTTTTATATCAAGGTTCTTGATCTAGTGAGAAACGGGTCTAAGGTCATATAGCTTAGGTTCTTCCTCATTTAGGGTAAGAGTCGAGATTTTTAATTATACCGGTTCAAATAATTCGTTGGGACGATTTTTGGACTAAATTAACTTGTTCATGGGTTTTAAGGTTTTTATACCCAACGGGTTCAGAAGTTCATGGTAGTGTAGGACCAACAAAGACCAAAAGCTGGTTCCACACTAATCTACCCTACTAGATTTCCTGCACCTTCTATTCTGCAACTAAGATCCAATAGAATCCAGGCCATAGGTCCACAAAGATTTCAAACGCCCTTTTAACACATATATTGCTGTCATTTCCAGATAATAAAGAAAAAGGGGGAAGAACCCTTTACACCAATTTGGAGTCACAAATACACCAAAGAATGAAAGACAATGGTAAACCTGTGTGCCATAAATTGTTGGCTAACCTAAACCCTCCCCACCCTATAGATACTGAAAACCCTGATGTTTCTTTTCCAATCAATGTTGAGTACACAACCGATTCTTGAAAACATAGCTGAATAGCATACAGGGGTCCATCAGAAGCTCAAATGTTAAAATAAAGTGAAAATCATTACTAATTCAGATCGTAACAAAAAGGGTTACCATTGATTTGCAGAAGGCGAAAGTTGGAGTCCCTTAATGAGCAGAGAACATGGTGAACCAGAGAGCTACAAACATTCTACTCTTTTCTTTTATATGATGATATGGGCGAAACCAGAAGCTTATATTTGGATAGGAGAAATATACGTGGGACAAATATAATTTTTAAAATTAGATTTTTGGAATTTTTTCTAATAATTTTAAGGGGGCAGGCCGCACAATTCACATCGCAGTAAGAATAATGCATATCGAACTATTCTTTCATTTTTTACTAAAGTAAGAATAATTGTATGCTACTATTTTAGAAGGACTCTTTTTTCTTTTCTTTTTTTTTTTTTTTTTTTTTTTTTGTATTCTGGTTCATGTTTAGAGTTTTCGTAAAAATGGTTACATTAATTTGTAAAAACATAAAATTTTCTATAAATACTTTATAAAGGGTGTCTTGAACTAAAGTTGTGACACCCCCTAGAGAAGCCTACATTGCACCACATCTTTGTAGAGGTCAAAAACTCCGCGAGAGAGTAATAATATGTATTTGGTTTTTTTTTTTGTTTTGTTTTCTTTAATTAATCTCCGGTATCTGGGAATCGATTAAATCTAATTCGTTTCAGGTTGAACTCTTAAAGATAAATCTTTTTCGACATCTATTTTCGTTATATATAAATTTAAATATAAAATTTTATTTAAAAGATATCAGTAATTAATTACTGAATCAATTAAATATTGATATCGATACATATTTGTGAAAACATAGGTTTACTTCCGGCTCCACCTACAATAAAAGAAACTTAAAAGGGCCACCATATGGTAAAACTTTATAGTATTTTATCTTTTATTGGTTAAAAATAAAGTACGGATGAAAAATTGACGTACTTACTTACTCTACATAAAGATCTCATCATCTATTAAATATTTAATTCAAATCATAAAAACTTATTATTCTACACTTCTCTTATCATAATTTTAATGTAAATAAAAATTAATAATCTATCATAATACATAAATATTTAATTGATGAATATTCCCGTTATTTCTAATGTCTCATGTATGGAGAAGTGCTAATTTGATTGCTCATAAACCGTATCAATGCGCAGCCTCTCCTCTGTATCCTTATGTTGGTTGTCATCTTTTTTTTTTCTTTTTTTTTTTTTTAGTTTTCATTGACCGGTATTAAAATTTTAACTGATTAATCCGATCTAAACACTATTAGGTTTATAACCTAAATCCAAGATCTATAGTTAAGGGATTGTAACGTCCTACCGTTACATTCATATGAGTTTGGTATTGGTTGTCATTCTTGCCTCCCCTCTTGGGCAGGCCAAGCTCCAAGAGTGGTTTGCTTGTTTCCCTTTTTTTGTATTATACCAACCGATATTTAAAATTATATTTCAACTAATTCAGTCCGAAACTTATAGTAACCTATTTAAGAAGACTACTCTTTCAATATAGTCTGCTTCATGTCCAAGTCGTGAGTCAAATTCGTGATTTTGATTAAAAGATTTAATATCATATTTTACGAAATCAATTCATTGTTTCCCTTTTCTTGTTTGTCTTCCGGCTTCCCCACCTCCCCAAGCTCCTCATTTGGGAGGATTGCATGGTTATGGAGAGAGTCGGGGTGAAGATACCTCTGGAACTTGTTTTGGTTTTGTTTCTGTCTTCTCTTTTCCCAATACCAAAAAAAAAAAAGAAACAACTTTTAGGTGGCCAGACTGGGCCATTTCAGCTCATGGGCCCTAGGACCAATTAACAGGACATCAAAGAAGCACACACAAAACTCTAAAGTGGGCAGACTGGGCCTTCAGCCCATGGGCAGTAGGCCCAATTAGCAGCACTATATCCTAAACGAGAACAACCAGGCATTTATAGTCGTTGGAAATATCCCAATTCCTCAGCTTTGCTCCGACTCAACGATAATATGTTTGCTTCTTCTTCTCTCTCAATCTCTCTCTCTCTCTCTCTATTCAAGCCTCTACTCCCATTTTCTTCAGCTTAGCTCTGAGTAAACAATAAAATGTTTTCTTCTTCTTCTTTTCTGTCTCAGTTCTTTCGAAAACCTAGCCCAAGTCGCAAGCTTAAGTCCCGAATCAGCTCCGATCAATTTCAACGATCGCAACCCTTGCCTTCCTCCCAAAGACTACTTCTTTTCCAATGGGATTTCGGAAGTGGTGAAGCTCTCTGATTCAAGACCTATAATTTTTAACGAATTTGTTGAAACTGATGTTAAGGGTTTAAGTGAAGAAGAAGAGGAGGAGGAGGAGGCTTTTGAAGGGAATTTAGGGTTTTGTTTCGGAGAGTATGAGGTTTTTGACGAAGAAGGAGAATTTGGAGATGTCTTTGAGGGTTTTGAGGAGAGAGAAGGGAAGAAGATTAAAGGAAAATGGAGAAGAAACGGAAAATGATATTTAAGATCTAAGCTTGGAGAATACGACGATTTTGAGGAAGAAAATGGCGGGAAACTGTTGGAATACGAGGAAGGTGAAGTCAGTGATGGCCTTGAGGGTTTTGTGGAGGGAGAAGGGAAGATAAAAGGAAAATGGGGAAGAGAAGGAAAAGGACATTTAAGGTCTAGGTTTGGAGAATACAACGTTTTCGAGGAAGAAGAAAATGGTGGGAAATTGTTGGAATACGAGGAAAAAGGAGAAGTTAATGATGTCTTTGAGGGTTTTGAGTAGGGAGAAGAGAAGGAAAAAGGGGCTCCTGCAATAATGAGGTGTTTCAGTGTAGAGAAAATTTACGTGACGACCAGGGATGGAGGGAAGGGAGTGGTGGCATTTCGGAGGGAGAAGTACTTTTCACTTGGAGGACCATCAGGAAGAGATGGCGTGAGAGGAGGGCACGTGTATGTGGAATTTGATGGATCCATGAATTCCCCGTTACCTTTTAGGAAGAACATACATTCTAGTGCAGGGAGAGGTGGGCATGGTCAGGGGGAAAGCAGGCTAGGGCTAAAGGAGAGGACTTGGTTGTGAAGTTGGCCCCAGGGACTGTGATTCGAGAGGCTGTTAAGGGTGGAATTGCTTGAAATCTGCTTTGGGAGTTGTTGTATCAGGGGCAGAGGGCATTGTTGTTGCCTGGAGGGAGAGGTGGGAGAGGCAATGCTTCCTTTAAATCCAGTACCAATAAGGTGCCCAGGATAGCAGAAAATAGAGAAGAAGATCCTGAAATGTGAGTGCTTTTGTTGTTTAATTGCTTGGCATGACTCTAGATAAGACCTTATTTGTTACTATTGTCCATTTTGATCACATTTGGGTGGCCTTTGAGGATTGTGGCAAACATGTTTAATCTTTATGGCTTCATGTGGATCTAAAGAAAATTGTTTAATTTACTGATCAGAACTTATTGAAATAGTAGGGCCCTAAGGATAGTGAAAAATGGAGATGGTTAGGAAATGTGAATGCTTTTGATTAAAGATAATTATGATTTGAATGATCTGACTTATTTGATACATTGGTATAATTTGTTGCATAATGCAAGTGTAGGGATAGAACTCTTTGGTACACAGGTAGGTATAGAACTAAGAATATAGTAGGAATAATCGTAAATAAGGATCTATTAAATGATATAATAGATATAAAAAGTAAAGGTGATAGAATTATACTTGTCAAGATACTAGATGAAGAAAACGTAATTAATATAGTTAGTATTTATGCGCTCCAAATAGGTATAGATGCCGTTAGTAAAAGATAATTTTGGGAGGATCCAGATGAATTTATATAAGTCATACCTAGTGGAGAGAAGTTATTTATCGGATGAGACTTAAATGGACATGTAAGAGATAGGAACGAAGGATTCGAACTCGTACATGAAAACTTTGGATTTGGTAATAGGAATGAGGAAGGAGGTACCATTTTAGAGTTTGTCATAGTATTCGATCTGATAGTTGTAAACACCATGTTTAAAAAAAAAAAGACGCGCACTTAGTGACATATAGAAATGGATCTAATACTAACCAGATAGATTTTTTCCTCACTAGGAGAGGTGATAGAATAACCTGCAAGGATTGCAAGGTTATACCGGGGGAGAGTGTGATAACTCAACATAGACTTCTAGTTTTAGATATACGTGTGTCTAAAAGGCAAAAGAAGTATCGTCCATTTGTGGAGTCAAGAATTAAGTGATGGAATTTGAAAGGATAAAAAGTGACGACATTTAGGGATAAAATAATTCAAGTAGCAAATTGGCCCATTAATGATGATTTAGAAACACTGTGGGAAGAGATATCTATTAATATTAAGAATATAGGTAAGGAGATTCTTGATATATCTAAGGTTCCGGACCCAGTAGGCAAGGAATCATGGTGGTGGAATGAAAAAATACAAACTGCTATTCGAATCAAACGAGAGTGTTATAGGAACCTTACGAATCATAATAGTAGCAATACATATGAAAAATACAAAAAAAAAAAAAGTGAGAAAGATTATCCAAGAATCAAAGAGTAAGGTGTATAATAAACTATACAAAAAATTGGAGATTAAAGATGGAAAAAAAGAGATTTACAGAAGTGCCAAGATAACGGAAAGAAAGGGAAAAGATCTAAATGGTGTTAGGTATATTAAGAGTGGAGCCAATGATATACTTATAAGGAATGAGGACATAAAAAAGCGTTGGGGGATTTATTTTGATAATCTCTTCAATGTTAAGAGTACAACAGATATAGAAAATATCGAGATACCTATAAAAGAGATTAATAGGGACTTTAAACGAAAGATTCGTCCCCATGAAGTGAAGGAGGATTTAAAGAGAATGAGAAATAATAAAACCATAGTATCTTATGGTATTTTCATTGAACTGTGGAAATGTTTAGGTGAATTTGGTATAATAATATTAACGGATATTTTCAACAAAATTTGGCAAATCAAGAGAATGTCCCAAATATGGAGGAAGAGTATAATTGTATCGTTATTTAAGAATAAAGAGGATATACAAGATTGCTCTAATTATAGAGAAATTAAACTTATGAGCCATACCATGAAACTATGGGAAAGAGTAATAGAGTATAAATTAAAATTGGAGATAAATATATCTCAAAATCAATTTGGATTCATGCCTGGGAGATCCACCACGAAAGCAATTCACTTGTTAATACAATTGATAGAGGCATATAGAGCACATAAAAAAGATCTACATATGATATTCATTGATCTAGAAAAAGCATACGATAGGGTTTTTAGAGACGTATTGTAGTGGGTGCTGATGAAAAAAGGGATTTTCTCGAAATACATTAATCTAATCAAAGATATGTACAAGAGAGTTGCAACCAATGTAAGAATTTGCGGGGGTTTGAGCGATAACTTCCCTATTAACATTGGACTCCATCAATGATCAATATTAAGTTTCATTCTTTTTGCAATAGTAATAGACAAAATTATCAAAAATATTCAACATGAAATATCATGGTGAATACTTTTTGCAGATGATATAGTGTTAGACTGAAACTATGGAGGGTATTAATGCTAAATTAAAGTTATGGAGGGACACATTGGAATCTCGAGAGTTTAGACTGAGTAGATCGAAAATTGAATATATGGGATGTAGGTTTAGCAACAGTTATCGGAATGATAAAAAAACGATTAGATTAGATAGACAAGATGTACAAAAAAATGAACGATTTAGATATTTAGTTTCTATCATTCAAAATGATAGCAATATAGATAGAGATGTGAACCGTAGGATACAAGCGAGTTGGATGAAATGGAGAAAAGTTTTCGGAATTCTTTGTGATAGCATGATACCAATGCATTTGAAGAGAAAGTTCTATAAAACCGCGATTAGACTTACACTATTGTATGGTACTGGGTATTGGGATATTAAACAACAAGAAAAAAAATAGTCGTAGCAGAAATGAGGATATTTAGATGGATGTGTGGCCAAATTAGAAAAAATAGAATTAGAAATGAAGAGATTTGTAATAAATTGAGAATTAGTTCAATTGTGAATAAGATGCGAGAGTGTCGTCTATGGTCGTCTGGATATGTGTAAAGAAGACCTATGGACGCTCCGATTAGGAGAATCGATAATTTAAATATAAGAGATTTAGTTAAACGTAGGGGTAGATCGCTAAAAACTTGGATGCAAGTTATATATAAAGACATGATAGTTAAAAGTTTAGATAAAAAGATAACTTTGGATAGAAATGAGAGGCGTAGAAAAATCTGCACAAATTAAACTATCATATTTTATATTAAATAATATTATTTCATTTTTATTTTTGTTTATATTTATTTATTTATTTTTTTTCTTAATTTATTGATCTTTGTATTTATTTATTTATTTTAATTATCTTCATATTTGTTTCTCAATTGGCCGATCTCAAACTATTAGAATTAAGACTCAGTTTGTTGTTGTTGTTGTAATGTAAGTGTTGTGACAGATTGTATTAGGGTAAAAAATTGTGGCAAGCCTGTAATGTCATTAGGACAAATGAGGTCTTCATTCAGTGACTGCGCTTGTGTCTGTCTACAGAATTTGAAATTTCCTGGCATCCAATGTTCAATCAGTGCTTGTTGCCATTTTAAGTATAGACTGAAGCCAGGGTAGAAGGTTATTGGTTAAAGGGCTTTCATGGCTAATATTCAGTCTTTTGCAAATTTTGACATTTAGATTCTCGGTTTTTGCAAATTCTAAGGTTGACAAATTTGGGGGCTTAATAACCCCATATAGTTGGACCGAGGCATCTTGGATTCAATTTGATTGCTGGTTTGATCTTGTGATGTTCTTGTTGTCTACATTGTTTGCACCACTAAATTTGGTTTTGACATTCGTGGTTAGTTTTTCCTTTAATGCAGTCTGGGAGTAACACTATGCTTTGTCAGGTGGTTGAAGTTAGAGCTGAAGTTGGTCGCTGATGTTGGAATAGTTGGTGCAGGGAAAGGCACATTTCTTAGTGTTATAAGTGCTGCTCAACCAGCAATAGCAAATTACACCATTACAACTTTACTTCCTAATCTAGGTGTTTTCGTTTGATTTTGATGCTGGGTTGTAGTTGATCTTCCAGGTTTACTTGAAGGTGCACGCTGTGGTTTTGGCTTAGGTCATGAGTTCCTACAACACACTGAGAGGTGTTCTGCCCTGGTATACACTCATATTGTTTGGTATATTTTAACTTCCTCTTTGTCAGGCAATTTAATCATAAAACAGCATATCTTTCATATGCACAAGTTGATGGAAAAACCTGATGCGTCTTGTGTTCTTCTTACCCTCTTTTCTCTCCTTCAAACCTTGTAATCAACATTGTATTATCATCCTTCACCTTCTTAGTCTGTCTTTTTTTTTTCTCTGGTCTTTTTTCTTTTTTTTTGGGGGGGGGGGCTGCTGTTGCCTGTGATACTGTTGTTGACTTATATTTCTTTTTCTGATATAGGTGCATATTGTGGATGGGTCAGCAGAGCAGCCAGAATATGAGTTTGATGCAGTTCCATCTGGAGCTGGAATTGTTTAGTCCTGAACTTGCTGAAAAGCCTTATATAGTTGCCTACAACAAAATGGATTTTCCGGATGCATCTGAGAAATGGCCACTTTTCCAGAGACAGCTACAGTAGCGTGGAATTGAACCTTTTTGCATGAGTGCAGTAAGCAGAGAAGGCACTAATGAAGTGATCTCTGCTGCATATCTGTTGCTACAGAGGAGAATGGTAGCCAAGAAGGGGACTGAAGGTCATATTTCTGTGTGTCCCCCCCCCCCCCCCACCAAATTGCTTCTTCAGTTAAATATATGAATGTTATGAATTGCAAAGAGTGAACTGGTCGCATCCACTATAGATCCAGTACCCATCTAAGAGTTCCAATAGAGTCTTGCTCTCTAGCGTGATTGAATTGAGAAAGAGGCAGACAGTATGAAAATGGTCATGTTAGTCTGTAAATAACTCATGTCCCAAAAGAGATTATTATAAGTCGTTCAGTGATATTCTGTAGGGAGCAAAGTAATGAATCCATGAAATCAATAAGGTTTGGGTATGAGTTTAGCACTTGTAAACTAGTTTCGGTCTCTCTTTCCAAGAACAGGAAGTTGGGGAAGTTAAGCATGATCAAATTAATGTCATAGCCTTACAACATCTATTACAATAATCAATTTTTAAAGCACACCGTCTCCAGCTTGGATCTGCCTACCTAATATTGGTAATACCATGGAACACAATAAAATTCTTCTTTAACTACCTTTTCTTCATTTCCTTTTTTCCCCCCTTTTAATCCTTCCTTGTACGTGCAATATTTTCCTGCTTTTAAAATTTGTACCGAATTTGCATATGTTGATCTCCACAAAGGGACATAACCACCAACCCATTGGGTTAGAGTGTTAAAGAGGATCCCCTTATCTTTCTTTGGTTGAAAAACCCGACTTTATTTAACCAAAAAGGGGGCAGAAATCTATTTAGTTTCCCATAGGAAATTGGCGTTGGATTTTCTCACATACGTGTCCTGGAACAGGTATTCAGAATCTGAAAGAAGATTCCAACATGTTCTAGAGGCATGTGGTGTATACAAGTCTCTTGTCAAGCTTGGTGTCAAAGAATGTGACACTGTCATTGTTGGTGAGGTATGCTCGTGATTTGATATTGCTTCTTTTATTTCAATGACTTTTACTGCTTAATTATGCTGTTTTTTCCTCGTATGCATACAAAGAAACAACTAGTTTGCAAGGCTATATAAATTATGCTACCATCAATCACTTCTAATGTAATTCAGACCAAAAGAAACCTTGGAGGGTTAACCAAACTCCAAGGATGCCATTTAGGATTATGTTAACCAACTGAACATATTAAACTTGAAACATGAGGAACAATTGCCCTTTTTCTTTCCTGTCTATATGCAATCAAAAGCCCATCTTGAGGCATTTTTTATGACGTCAATAGCATGGAGATGGTGTGGCATGACAATCTGAATGTGATCTAATATTCCATTCCCTGCATTCCAGATGAAGATGGTATGGCATAATTCTACTGACACTTTCAGTCCTTGAAGAAATCATCAGCTGATTCAATCAAATGGCCTTAATAGAAGTAAAGATCACATATTTTATATGCCAAGTGATAGCCAGAGACAAAACGGTATGGCTAATTCTCTTGGTTCTAATGTCAAATTGTCATTCTACATTAAGATGAGAACCGAGCATGCCCAATCTAGAGAGAACTACTCGTGCTGACCTGATTATGTGTCTTAATGCCTCGATCATTAGTCATGGATTGTGAGCTTTACCTTGAACCCGACCCGGATGTGCAGTGCCTTACAGTTTGGGCATTCCGAATGTGATGACCAAGGAATTTTCCATGCAATGCAAGATCTTGTAGCATTGATTAATGCACAATAGCCGCGAAGGACAAAAACTTCCGATGCCCATTTTGCTGTTCATTATCATGGTAAAATATCATCCGATACCAACAGATAGGGGCTTATGTTACCAGATAGAAGACACAAAATCATTTGGCCTTAGTGAGGTATAAATTACACATTTGAATTCACTTGTATTATATTTAACATAATGTTGCCAAGTTGGGCAATACAATCAGTGTAGCTGATCTATGTTTTGAAATTTTTTGTTTAATTCTTTGTGTCATTTATCATTGCGAGCATGGTAAATATTAAAAGTGTCATGGCACAATAGTATGGGTCAAGTTTGAGTGGCATGGAGAACAGGGTTGAATAGACGGGGCGGGGCGGGGAGGGATTAGCTACCCCTAAAATTCTTAAATAATAATAATAATAATAAAATATTTATGTATATAATTTCAAAAATTATTGCTAAACTATTGTTTGCTCTAATAAAAATTATAAGATTCACTCTCCAGAATTATAATTTCAAGATTTTTTTATTGGGTCCCATGGCTTGACCACCACTCGGTGGAATTTTGCCCCGACTAATCTAGATCGACCATTGCAAGACCCACTTTCTCCCAATATTGTTTTTTTCGTGTTCAAGAGAAGTAGAACTCCCGACTTAGTTAAGAAATAAATGTGCCCATAATTTCAAGATGCACACTAATAGATAGTTTAGTGGGTAAAAGTGTTAAACCTGTTATTCAAATTTGATATTCAAAATTTGAAAATAGAAAAAATTATATATTAAGAATTTTTTCTAAATTGGATATAATAACAATTAAATTAGATTAATCGAAATATAACTCTCAATATCAGTTCATTATAAAAGGAATAATAATTTCAAGATGCACATGTATTTGCCATTACCAACTGATCAAACTCACGGGGGCCCAATAGTCAGCTAGAACCTCCTTGCTCAAGCTCAACCAAAGGCTAAGCCAGGTGAGCTGGGGAGGCCTACCATCACTATTAAGAGATTTTCGATAGTAGTTTAGGGTTTCGATTGCACCAGCCCTAAATCCGCTCACGCGTTTGGGGTCCCAAAAGAGAATTCCAAGCCTCGTATAGGTTAGGGATGCTACCATTTAGAGTTCTTTATAGAAAACAATTGTTAATATAAAATGTTCTAATATTCTTTATAGGGAAATTAGATTTCTATTAGCTAAATTCTGTATTTTTTAAATCAATTTTTTTACTTTAATTAAAAAGAATTACAAATAAAATAAAATAAAAAAGAGACAAGTTGAATTTTTCTAGATATGCTACCCAAATCCATGTGCTCTTAGCAACTTTTCTTGGGCCATGCATGGCCCAAATAAATTCTACATTTTTTGTGGAAATTTTCAACTCGGCAAAAATCATAGATTTTTCTAAATCATGAAAAAGGGTAAAATTTACAATTGAACTCCACTGGAGTTTTTATTTTTTTTGGTGGACTACTCCACTGGAGTTTGTGGAGTCTACTTAGCAATTTTGTCCTAATTACTCGTAAAGAAAAAGAAATCTAAGGGTAATTAAGTAAATATAAATATTTAAAAATACATATTATATTTTATTTTTGTTATTCCGAATATAAAATTTTAGTTTAATTTTACATTTCAGTTTTTGATTTCAAGTACAGAAATTAATCAAGAGATCAGTTAATTTTAAATAAACCGAAATCATTTATCATTTGATTTCTATCGAAGAGTTAAAGTTAAATACGAGCGTCTTAAATATATAATATATAACACCTATTATATAATACTTTTTGGGCTAAGTGAAAGACTTTGGAGTTATTGGAAGGAGTGATTTCTTTTTTCTACCCATTTTAATACCAATGAGATTTAATTATGAAATTTCTTAAGTTATTTCAAAATATTTAATCGATTGGATGGGTCACTGTAAGTCTCGAATCAGATTAGTTGAAATATTATTCTGGATACCGATTGATATACTATAAAACAAAAATATCCGAACGATTGAATTAATTTGTATTAATCAATTATAAAATATTATTTTATTTATTATTATTTTTCAATAATATATTGCGGGTAAATTGAAGCTCAATAATTAAAATGCAAAATATTAAACTTTTTAGAAAAATAAAATATGTAATAAGTTGACCCATTAATCTTTAATATCTACCTAACTCTAATTTTAAAATATTTATTAAACTGATCGATTAATTTCTAAAATCTATGGACTTTAATTTGGAATTGCTGTTTATAAGATTTTTTAAATTAAGTTATTCCTCAACTCATCAAGATTGCCTAACGATGGTCTATAGGGTATAATTAGGGTTTGGACACTTGTTTTAAAAAAAAAAAAAAAAAAAAAAAAAAAAAAAAAAAAAAAAATTCTTTTTCCTCATGAAAGACCAAGGAGGTTGGAAGAGAGAGTGGGGGCAAATCTCGGGCTTCGAGCCAGGAAACAAGGGACACCTAGTAAGAGTCACTCTCAGCCGTCCAATCATAATCGAAGCCGTCATCCATCTCCATCCCTCCGTCCGTATCTTTGACCATTCTTGCGGATTCGGCTTCACTGTTCCCCCTCCTTCCCATCCCCCCATATTCCTAACAAATCTTCACCGTACATCTAACCTCGTACCATTTTTACTTTATGATGATCGGCGATTCAGGTCGACCTGTTCGACACGTACCACACTAGGACTACTCAGTCTTCCGATAGGAACACTATTGATCAATTTTTATGGAAAATTTTGAAATGTGTTCGGTGTAATGGATAAATACTCGATATAGGTATAAGATTTTTTTTTTTTTATAAACATCAATATTTAATAATTATTGAATCGATTAAATTTAATTTAAATTGAGTTGAATTTTAAAAAAATAAAATTTTCTTTATATATAAAAATTGAATCCAAAATTCTATTTAAAAAAAAAATAGTATTTGATTACTGAATCAACTAAACGTTAATAATATAAACATAATATAAACATTTGTATATATTTGATGGATGTGATTAACATTTTTATTGAAATAATATCATGAAGATTAAATAAATTAAATTTTATATAATAGTTTATCTCAATATATTTTAATTTGATTTAAAAATATATTCTAATCAATTAAAAATTACTTAAATTTTGAAAGATTTTGAATACTTTTATTATTCTATTTATTGATTTCTTAACTCATTTGATCATATGAGCAGTATTCTTTTAAGTTTTACTTATGTATAAAAACTCATTATATTAATTTTTTTTCATGACTTCTTGTAAGAATATAGTTTCAAAAAATTCTTATCTTTTTTTTTTAATTCCATAAACCAATGTATTTATAGCTTTCATATATCGAAGATTAGTAAATGCCAAGAATAGTAAGTCTTTCTTTTTTTAAAATAAATTTTTCATTTTTACAAGATCGTGAGTTTAAGCTATATATATATATATATAGGAAGATATCTTGTAACATAAAATAAACTAATTATTTTTTTAATATTATACTGATCAATATTTAGAGTCATATTTCGATTAATTTGATCTGAATATTGTCAGATTCAATTTAAATGAGATTTTTTAATTAATTTTTTATATTCGTAAGTTTCGAATCCAATATTTGATTAAAAAATTTAATATCTTACCGATTGTCTATTAATAAAATAAACTAATTATTATTAGAATTCAAATCTCTTCTCTATTCCCGTAACTTTTATAATTTTTTTTTTCTCAAGGCGAAAAATGCTTGAAAACGTTATGGGTTTTTTTTTTTTTTTTTTTGGGAGGGGGGGATTTTTTCTACAGGACAAAAACTATTTCCTTTTGTTAAGTAATTTACGTAGGAGGTACGGGGCATGGATCGATCGAGACATGGGATGGGATTTAGGGATTGGCATTACCACGTGGCAGTAGTGCCATGTCATACTAGAAGATGCTGTCTCATTAGTCTTTAATAGGTTTGGTGGGTCAGATGCGTAGGTTATGTGGCGAGCTCTGATTGGCTAGAAGTACTTCTCCATGATAAAGGAGGCCGGCGGAGAATCCCGTTGTTGCGTACCCATTGGTGGAGTTTCAATGTGCATGCTTTTCCGTTCATATCTACTCCAGATTTTCACTCTATTTCCACAACAGTAAAATTTACTGTTAATTATTAATTTGTTTGGAAAATAAGAATTTGAAGAGAAAAATAATTAAATGATATTTTTACTACGAAAATTAGTGATGTAATATGATTTTTTTTAAAATACTTAAATTTTATTTATAAAATTTTATATTTATTTATAAAATTTTATATTTTTTGTTAAAATTTTTTATTTTAATCGAAAAATAGAGAAGAATGGGAAAAGGAAATATGTTTATTATAAACCATAAAATGTTACTCTTGAGATGATAGCTTATACCAATGTTTCATGTTTGTGTATGCACTTGTAGCTGTACCTGTTTGCTATGTAATAAACTGTCTTTTAAATCATTACAAAAAATATAGTCTTTCTCGATATTTATTTTCAAACTTTTTGATATTTTATAACCGTTGTTAAAGAATTAAGTAATGAAAGAGAAAAAAATATCAGATAAAATGTCGGGATTTCCGACATTTTTCTACATTGGCGTAACAAGAAATATGCATGATAATCACAAAAGAAACAGGAAAGGAGACGAAACTCGAACTGATGGGCAAAATTTGAGAGATGTTACGAAAATTGAAATGCTTAGGTTCAAAATAGACTCATTTCTCAAGATCTAATGTAGCTTATTGAAATTAACATAGTTTTGCTGTATATTTTTCAAAGGCAATGCAAATCAATTTTAAGCAATCGTATTAGGGTTTTGAGAATAAGTTAAATCCCGATATAAGACGGGTAATCAAAGTATTCCCATCGGGTAGGGTAATAAGAAATCCGAATCAAAAGGTCTCTTGAAAGCATATTGGCCCCTAATATTTTTGCCAAATGCAACATTTGATTTTTAGGTTTATTGCATGCCAGGCGTAGAGGGTAAATGACAATTTCTTTTTAAATTTTTTTATAAAAATTTTGTATATAAAATTTTAAAAATTATTAACTCCGGTGTTATTTATCCTCTTTAATATTATAATTTTAAATATATAGTATATTTTATTTCAATATTTTGGGTTTTGTGTTGGTTGCATGGGCTATTTATCTTCCTTTTTTTTTTCTTTGATAAACCACATGTATTCTGGTTCGAGTCGGGTTGGGCCTTTAAGGGTTAAATTCTGTCGACATCTGTTTTCTATATTCACAAGATTTGAATTCAAAATTTAACTTAAAAAATATCGGTGTTAAGACACCAGATGAAATAGGCGTAGGTTTATCTTTCTTTTTCTAGCATACCATATTAGAACCTTTTTTCCTGTAGTGTTTTGTTATTTAGTAATATTCTTTCGAGGATTTTGAGAGAACTTTTGTTGTTTTATGGAAGAGAGCCACCTTACGTGCAATGGAGACATGCACGTTTATTAACGTTGGCCAACAGATGGCGGAAAGCCAACTTGAGGAAAAAGGAGAATGGTCACTTTCACTCTCACCATGTCTCCAAGACCAAGAGTGACTCTTTTCCTAGCATGGATTAGGCAACTTGAAAAGGACCATCTTTGGACTAAACCAACATCTAGTTTCTCTCTCTTCCTCTCTCTCACACAAGCAAGAGTTCATCTTTCTTCTTGAAGACTTATCTCGACTGTGAGAGAGATTTTGAAAATAAATTTGGGATGGAGATAAATTTTAAAATCTCTAATGCATAACCATTAGAAAAAGATATATACATATATATATATATATATATATATATATATATATATATATATATATATATATATATATATATATATATATATATTTGTCTCTTAGATTTTTCCTGACAATGGGAGTCATATGGGTCAGATTGGAATTTTGTACGTTCTTCAAAAAACATGGATTCACTTTTATCTAGTATTGAAGGTCTCTCGGAATTTAGGGAAAAAGATTGTCTTTCTTCGGACTTTGTGGACTTTGACGAGAGAGAGAGAGAGAGAGAAAGAGAGAGAGGGAGAGAGAGAGAGAACAAATCCATCTATTTTAAGGAACTACACAACACAATTCTTTTGAAAAAAGAAAGAATAGTACCATATGGTCCTTGATCACCAACTTGCTCACATCTTTTTAGATGATGAAGCTTGACTATCTCTTCAAATGAAAAGTATTCAAAAAAATGAAAACCTTCCTTAGAAAGGAACACACACATGCAGCCCAAAAATGAACCATCATTTCGTGCGCCACATAAAAATAAAAAATAAAAACAAATACGATCATAGACAATACGAAAAAAAATATAAAAAAAAAATTATATAGAAATTAAGAATACTTTCATTTACTACCAACATTAGTACTCAATAACGGCTAGAAGGAACAACATCTCCCAAAATTATCCAATCCACAACTCGATCAGGTGATATCCAAATTTGAAATGGGAAAAAAGATTTGCAATGCTTCAGAGAAAAGGATTCTTGTATGCTTGGAGGGCTTATATAATAACCCATAAAACTTGAATATGGAGGCTTAGGTTTCTTATTTTCTTTCCAAAAGCAATCATGGGGGGAAATAGAGTATTTTAATGGGGAAAGATAGATGGGTTTATTCTTATTTTGTCTTTAAATTCAATAGTGGATTAGTCAAGGTTAAGGGTCATGAATCCTATGACCATGTCAATAGCTAAAAGAAAGTTAAAACATGTTGCAATATTTTAAGTCTTTTGTTTCTTTTGTTGTTACATGATGATTTGTACCATCCTTGTATATTTTTCTTATTTGGAAACAAGACAATGAAATGATAGTAACCAGGCAAAGCATTGTGGAGTTGGCAATTGGGAAAAACAAGAAGAGGTTGACCCAATTGAGTATGATTATAATTATATAATTAGGGTAATGCTGTTCTCAAGGCCATTTAGGCATGTGAGGGTTGATCAAACAGGATGAGACTAGAGGTTTTTGCTGTTTCAAGTGTAACTTTTAAATGGGTTTCATATGCCCCCACTTCTTTTGTTTTGATTTGGGCAGTTCAATCCATCTTGCTTTGCAAGTGCCAAGTCTTCACACCCCCTTTGAACTTCGGGATTGCCTTTTTGACTCTAGCCTTTTCCCTCTTCACTTTTGAGAGTCAGACAAAAGAGACCTCCCCTTCCCCCCTCCCTCTATGCCTTACTTATACTGATCACTCAAAAATAAATTATTTAAGATGCATTTTATGTGCCCTATTTTAGTTTACCAACTTAAATTTATTGGTCTTTTCTATATAATGCTTATTTTGCTCAAACATATTTTAGGTATATATATATATATATATATATATATTAATTCCTTTTTTTTCTTTTTTTTATTATTATTGTTATTTTTTATTTCTACTTTTAGTGTATTTCTTTATTTATTTTACTTATTATTTACTTATTTATTTATTTATTTTTAAATATTTTTAAATTTGTCTCTCAAATGACCGATCCCAAATTATTGAGTTTAAGACTCGATTTGTTGTTATTGTTTAATGTTTATTTTGCTCAAGAATACTGATCTCATAGGGTTAATTACATTGTTGGTTGTGTGTGTGTGTTGGTACCATGGTTCGAACTTCGAACCCGAGATTTAAGTCCTATGGGGAACCATCACCATTGGGTCAAATGTTCTATGTTATAGGGTTATTACCTTGTCTCATATAACTGTTCAAAAGTTAGAATTATAATTCTAATTAAAGTTACTTTAATCAGAAAACGAGAAATTTTAATTTCTTACAAATAAATTCTCAATCCTATTCTGGAACAAATTTGAAAACCAATGCTCATCAATAAAATTGACACTATGGTCAACTCCTAGGAACTGGATATCTTACTAGGAACATTGATCTTATGATCCAAAATTTAGGCCTACAAAAGACAGACAAGCAAACATAGCCAAAAATTTGACTTAAGGGGTCCCCTTGTGAATGGCCCATTTTGTCTCAAGAACTAAAAATGTAGGTTGCTTCAAGCCATTCCGGACGGGAGACAATAATATGCTTTAGTAGATTTTTTAATTGAAATTTCGGATTCAAAACTTAAAATTAAAAAAGATTACAATGGAATAGCCGCCCCCTAAATAGGATTTCGCAAACGTTTAAATCGAATTAATCAGAGTATGAATTTGGATATCGATGGTCTGGTACGCAAAAAAAATAATATATTTTATCTCTTTTAGTTAATTTTCTTTTTAATTAGGTATATGATCTTAACCACTCCCTTTGACAATCATGAACCAGACAAAGAACTTGGGAGGGACTTGTTTCATCACTTCTGCATAATATGCGGGGCAACACATGTGCTAATGGGACATGTGAAATATGAACAAGCACACCAACTCATATTAGAGTTTGTAAGAAATTCAATGTTTTTTGAGACTCTCTAGGAGGTTGTGGACAAAATTTTCATGACCCAATTTCCAATCCTTCTTCTTAATTCCAAGGATCCAATCCTACCCTTCAATCCTCTTTCTTTTCATTCACCAACCATTCAATCATTGATCATTTTGATTTTTGTTTTTCTTTCCAACATTCTTTCTTGGGTTCTCCTGGATTTAGGATCTCTTTAGTTATTCTTATGTAATCTTAGAAAGTGTCTTTGACTCTGTAGCAAAACAGGACATATATAACATGGTTAGCTTTGTAATAAAAAAAAAAAGGATGGTTTGGTGGTCATCCCTAAGACTATATTATCCTATATTAGCCCTTAACCTTCAAAACATCTACCAAACTCTCTCAAACTTTCAAAAAGTGCACTAAATTAATCTTGGTTTTGATACTCGTTATCCAAACGCCATTATTTACTCATGTGTAAAGTGACTTGTTAATTTAAAATTTGTCTATCAGTATTAGAACTGTATTAATTTAAAACTTCCTTATCAGTATTAAAATCGATTCAATATAACTTTTGAAAGTTTGAGATTGATTTCATAAACATTTTAAAGATTAAAAACTAATCCCAGAAAATATGTATAGTAAATTTGAATTTTAAAAAAATTTTACATTTTTATAATTTTTAGATTTTAATTAAAATATTATAGATAAATAAAGATAAGTCGAAGGAATTTAGAAAATTTTAAGTGCAACCGAAATCTATTGTTATTCACTATGCCTAGAAAGGGATTGACATTGTATTGTAACTCTAGGAAATTTTTTGTGATGTTAAATTTATAATAGTAATTAAAGAAAAATTAAATTTACTAATTATTTTTCCTATGAAATAATATTTTATAGTTTAAACTAAAATTTTAATAATAAATACTTACTAATGAGTCAATTGTTTGAATTATTTCATGGGCACATGTGTTGCGTGTTCCAGCTTCATATGATGTTTGTTCAAACCTTAATTAACTTGCCTCCTAGAAAAACAAGAATTTACCCCCTCTTCTAAATCATTGTGAGGAGAGATCCCAGAGAGGAAAGCATTATCAAACCCTTTGAAAGGAGAAACAATGTTGCCCTCTTTCTAAAAAGTCTTTCTAGTACTGGCAGCCATAGCAGTGCTTGCCGTGGCACGCTGTGAGGCATCATTGTGTGCGAAGTCCCGCTCTCTGAAGCTCTGAGAGTTTATTGTTGCCAGCACGAGCTCGCCAACAGCAGCTGTTACCCAGGCCATCCAAGCGTCACTTAAGCAATTTTTGAAGGCCAAGTCAATAGCCACCCACACCACAGCTGACAATCATTGGCGGCCTCTGCAGTTGCCACCAATGTTAACTGCAACGACGTTTTTGCCGAGCTCCAAAAGGAGAACCCTTTCGCCCGCTTGAGCCATAAGTTGCGAAAGTATGGAGACATTAACTTGGGATTGGTTGCTCAAATGAACGAAATATTAGATTCTGAGGGGGAGCGGTCTCTTGTTTTTTTGTTTATGTTTTATTAAAAAAGAAAAAAGAAAAAAAGAGAGAGAAAAAAAAGGGTTTATGGATCAAGAAAGGAAGAGCTGAAAGAGATTGTTCTCCTTTTTAAATTGGATACAATACTAATTCATAATTTGAAAGTTGTGAACAAATATATTTATACGATTGGAACAACATCGGTAGCTGCGTACCGGTACCTTTAAGTAAAATCCCGGATTCAAGTACAAAAAAATAGAATTACGAAAATTTTACGTTTTAGAAATTCAATAAGTCAAATTATATTTAATCGAATTCAATACTGTAATTTATCAAAAATATTTATTTGATTGCAAAATAAAACCACAGCGGCCCTCAATTTTTTTTTTTTTTGGTACCATGGTTAGAGCACCAATTCAACTTCTGAGATTTCGTCCCGACTAATCTGGATCGACCGCTTGCAATATGTTTCTCCATGCCATGTGCTGCATAAAGCTTTCCTCTTTTTTTTTTTTTTGGTAGTGAGCTTTCCTCTTATTCCTGACATAAAGTTGCAGCATATATTTTCACCGGTTGCCGTAATATAAATATTAAAATTCTCCATTTTAATAGTTAATTTCTAAGATAAAAATATTAAATTATAGAAAATAGTAAAAAAGATTGATCCCACAAATTTTAAAATATCTCATGTTTTTAAAACTCAAACACGTTGATCTCTATAATCACCAACTATCATATTTTTTAGGAAAAAAATCACATAACTTTTTTTGAATATTTAGAATTATGAGACAAATATTCATAAATATATCGATTGAAATTCTTGAGAAAATTAGAAAGATCAAACATTTTCACTTAAAAACTGAGCATAGACAGACTATTAGAAGTTTGTTAACCAGAGGGAAGATTTAATGAACTCCTAGTCAGGATTTCTTTTTTCTTTTTTTTTTTTTTGGAAAAAGATCATAACTTTAGTAGCTAGGGAGCCTTCATTTTGGATTTGGTCTTTGACAACAAGTGGGAATCTTTGTTTTCACCCACCATTTGAGTTAACTTATAAACTAAAAAGGAAAAAAAAAATGGGAAGAATAGGAAAAGGGAAAGCTAGGGGAGGGGGAGGGGGAGGGGGAGGGGGGGAGGGAATAAAATAATAGGGATGAAAAAGCAAAGCTAGCGTTTCAAAGAATGACATATGCAAATGTCCTGTTTTTTCCCTTCCCTCCATGATCAACTCACCCTTTATAAGACCCTGCAAGCCAAACACTTCCATACATACTGTCCCATTCAATATCACAAGAACAACTTCACTCTTCTCTCCTTTCCCACAACACACATTCACTCACAAATCTCTTGTTCTCCAAACCTAGTAACGATGTCAGCATCCAAATCCTCTGATAAGCCCTACAAGAGCTTTGAATCAAGCACATCTCAAACTGGCTTCTCGATCCTCCAGCGCAACACAACGTCACTTCAGTCCACAGAGAGAAGAGGGAGGCGCAAGCAGGCTGAGCCAGGGAGATTTTTGGGCGTAAGGCGAAGACCGTGGGGCAGATATGCAGCAGAAATAAGAGACCCCACGACAAAGGAGAGGCATTGGCTTGGAACATTTGACACTGCACAAGAAGCTGCCCTTGCTTATGACAGAGCTGCACTGTCCATGAAAGGCACGCAAGCAAGAACAAACTTCATTTACACTGACAACAACATTTTCACTCCTTTTCTCACTCCACCATCACAATATCTCACCACCACAACTCAGAACACTAAGCAACAAGAATTACAAGTCATTAATCAAAACATTTCATCAAACACTAACCATATTGTAAGCCAAAATGAGTCACAAACACAGTCTGATAGCGACACTAGCACTCAAACCTCATACGGGTCACCACTAGACAGCAGTTTCTTGTTCTCTTCTGATGCCAATTCTGGCTACTTGGGCTGCATTGTTCCTCCAAATTGCTTGAAACCACCTTCATCAAACCCCATAAACACCAAGTTTGGGTCAGGCAGTCAAAATTCATATCCAGAAATCCAATCACAGTTCAATAACAACAGTGAAGTGATTCCTAGCATGGGAGGTTTAAATACTTACGATCATGAAATCGGTCAAGGGTTTTGGGGTGGAGACCAAACATGGGAATTGAGTTCCTGTGAGCTTTCTGGGGTGGTCAATGTTAACAACAGTGCATCCATTGGAGAAGATGGATGCTCTTCTATGTATCCATATCCAATGCTTGTTGAGGATTCAAGTTACGGGTATGGAACTCATGCAGGTTCTTCAGCACAGAGTTTTGGTGACGGCTTTGACTTCGGTTACTCACTCTTTTGAGTATGATCATTGGTGTTCTTCCATGCAATTGATTTTCCTTTTTTTTTTTTTCCCTCTTGTTGGCCAACTTTTTGTAATTGCAGTCAGCTTGAGAGAGAGAGAGAGAGAGAGAGAGAGAGAGAGAATGGAATGTCTATGGTGTTACAGTTTTTAATGAACTTCGTCTTGGGAAAAGCTCCATCTGACGAGTTTCAAAGTTAATCATATAAGCTTTTGTTGATTGTTTATGTAAGTGCTTATCATTAAACATCCCTCTCTCTCAGATCTTACAAGTCAGTTTAAAAGGCTCATTTGATCCTTTCCTGTAGGCTCATTCTCTCTCTTTCTCTCACAGTTCTCTGTGCCATTCTGGATTATGCCAAAAGGAATATGGTATGGGCTCATACGCCTTTTTCCTTGGAGGTAAGGTGCAACCAAGATATTGGACAGCACAACATGAACATCCATGGTAAGGTAAGGCTAGGCACTCTTCATGTTGCTAGAGTCGCAAACACAATTCTAAAAGCAGCTTTAAGCTCTTCTGACCTGCTTACATTCCAAATGTACCAAAACGAACAATTGAAGGAAATCTTTTGCAAGATTTCACCCTTATTAGGCTCTCGGCAGATCCGCAACATATTACTAGAGTTTTTGAGTCATTCAAATAATTATCTGATCCAAAACCATAAGTTACCTTTAATATAAGACACATGAAACCTGACAATCTGAACTTTTGACAATTTGTCCTTAATTATTCGCAACACAATCATAGTTCATTCTTGTTTCCAGTCATTTATTGTTGGTGACAAAATAGGCTGCAATCCAACATGGCATCAAGCACTTGAGCACTATTTGCAGTAAAAAAAAAAAAGAAAAAAGGAATACTAGAGGGGAAAATAGAGTTCAATCTCATAAATGAATGGACATTATAAAAAGATAAGTGTCCCAAAATGGACAGGCTAATGGTACAAATCCTCTTCCCAACTTGATAATATCATGTTCAAATTATTGTACAACAAAAAAAATATTATAAAAAGAGAAGTAATTTTTTTTACAACGTCGTGGTTCTTCTTGTTTTCATATTCCAAAATAAGTTTGATCAAGAACCATGTTCAGTAATTTGATTTTTCACAACATTAACTATGTATGCTACTCCCAAATGAGGCAAGTCTTGCCTCCTTGGAGTCTCTGAAATACTCCCTTCACAGATAATCCGAGGACCAAAGAAAATGGGAACAAAAACACATTCAAGTTCCTTTCTGATCCGGTTGAATTGGAGGCTTGTTCCCAAACTGAAAAAGAAACGCGGAAGATTTCGACAAAGACACATAGCTGATCTAAAATGACAGGATAGAACTTCTTTGCTACGGAAACTATTTTGATGATAAATACACACAACAGACTCCGAAAAAATGGAGCTGGGTCCGTTTCTGCCGATCAAAGTGGGAATATTGTTCTTGAAGTTATTCAAACCAAGTTGAGAGGGACTACATGGGGTTCTTACGACTATCAAAGGTACTCCATGGCTTATTCAAGATGAAAAAAGATAGCCATATGAAGATTATATGAACACAGGATGACCAGAACTAACCTGTCCTAAGCTTGGGATCATGGAACCATGACACCCTTAGAATGAATCCTCCAGATTGAGGATTCGCAAAAAGGAAAAAGATAGAGCAAAAGAATTAAGGTGTTTATCCTCTATCAGGGATCATAAGAGATGATGTGGAACAGCTGCAATGCGCTGCTTTAGCCTGAAGTATGAGTCTCACCTTCATGACCTGAGCCACTGCTACCACTTGGAGGGCCAGAACCCTGACCCTGGACAGTAGAATGAGGAAGGACCCCAGCCTTTGAGAAAATGGAACTGACAGAACCAGTAGATGTGCTCATAGAAGACGACATTCTGGTTGAGTAGTCCTTGTTAGAACCAGAATTAAGTTCCTGCCGCAGATCTGAAGATGAAGATGCCGGGGCCAGAATACCGATAGACGATCCAATGGGATAGGGAGCAACTGGCATATCAGCAAGGGAAGAAGCAGATGGACTGTAACTCAGAATCCCTATTGGATGATCAAATTTGCATGTAAGTCCAAACTTGCATTCCCCATGTTGTGCATAGTAGGTGCAAGGTGGAGCACCCTGTCAATTGGAAAACCAGAAGCACAATGATAAGAATGAGATCCTAAAAATTCAAACATCTGGCAGTAGAGGTAGAATAAATGACATACTGTTCATGTGAAGAATTTCAAGACACGAAGCTTAGCATGGAGCTTGGCAAATCAAAGAGAGGCAAAATTAGCACTGATTTATATTTCTATTGGAATTTGAAGTTGAAATATGTGAAAAATAATGCAAAAAGAGAAAGAAACAATAAAGCACCTTAACAAAAAGGGGTACATGTTAGCAAGGTCTGTTATGTAATGCACTTTATCTTAGTTATGTCAAATGCACAATAGCGCATCATAATGTACAATTGAAAAGCTAGT
This sequence comes from Dillenia suffruticosa, assembly GCA_033439265.1. Taxonomy (NCBI): domain Eukaryota; kingdom Viridiplantae; phylum Streptophyta; class Magnoliopsida; order Dilleniales; family Dilleniaceae; genus Dillenia; species Dillenia suffruticosa. Next base: position 20,218,769 of record JAVTVX010000001.1, read on the forward strand.
TAGAGAATGAGAAGCTAGTTAGCAAGGGGAACATGAGGCTAGATAGGCAACATAATTATGTGCATACATGCACACACAAGCAAGTACTGGACTGCTTGCTCAGGTGATATTCCTTCGAACAGCGAATCCATCTCATGGAATGACCCGATAAGAAAACTTTGTCCAACATCTCATGCAGTAGAGAGTTTTATATTGAGGCCCACATTGCATGAGGGAAAAATGCTTTGCACATATCACCCAAGCTTGAAAGCCTACCAGCATCTTCAAAGAATTTACTTTGAAGCTATTTTCTGTCAAAATCTATGACTGGACTAGAACAAGAAGAATGGCGACCAGTGACTACAGTAAGATCACACTCATGAAGAATATGCTTTGGACTAAGAAATAAGTAGACGAACAATAACATTACAAACAAAAATAACTAAAATCTGATGCATTTGAGCAAATGATGGACAGTATCCCAAGTAAGTACACAACTAGAATGCCATTGGTTTCAGAAAGAAAGCATTGAAAAGTCCCACTGAAATTGAAACTATAAGGGGAATTCACAAAAACGAATCAAGCATACAAATCTTAGGGCAGAAGCCACTTAGACTGAGAACCAAATCAATGAGCGGGAGTATCAGACCCGAGGTGACCATGACAAAGACTTGGATGGAAGAGCTCATAGGTTAGGTAGTACAAACAGGAAGAATTTCTAACCACAGTGCAAACTTTTAGGATTTGTATGACAAAACCTTTTTCCAGGAGTAAGACCTGAGAAATGAAAACAGAAGGCAATTTCCACTCTGGGTATCCATAGCATCATCATCAAGTATTTCCTACATAGCAAAGTAGACATTCATGTTGGAAATCCATATCCTAGAATGTCATTCAGCACCACTTTTGAAAGAAATTTTCCACGAAATTCTGATTAATAATTGCTTTATGACAAATTTGACAAAAGAAAAATACAAAAAGTAAGGAAAATTTGGTCAATTCATCAAATTATGAAATTGACTTTTCAAGGACCAAAAAGGAGAACCATGGACTTTTATTTCAAAATAAATGGAATGGACCAATAATTTACAAATCCTTCTGTGTCACTGTTAGAAAATTACTTTTAAATGTCTACAAGAAAACCTAGAATTGAAAGAGCCATTAGATCAATGGATGCTAGAAACCACTCTTGACTTTCCCTTGCTGTTTCCCATTAAAATCTCCAAAGCTTTAGAAGATGCGCATGTGGGAGATCTTTTATAGCAAGCTCAGAATTAAAGGCAATTATGCATGATTTGAGGATCAATAGCCAATAGAATTCCCTCTAGTCAAAACATTATAGAATATGCTTATTCACACCACAAACATGCACACAAACACAGAGAGAGAAAGAGAGAGAGAGAATGAGAATTAGGTAGATCCCTTCATGTGGTGAAATGAAGCCATATAAATGTTTAATCTGCAATTAAGACCAGAAAACCTGATCCTTAGAAACCAAGGAGAAACGTTCTAATAATTCAAAGGTTAGGAAGTCCTTAGAACTTGGAGAATGAGTTAGTGATTTCATGAATTCTGCTCACTGGTCTCTGACGGCGCCCGAGAGCAAATTTTAGTGTGACAACTGAATTTGTGAATAAGGGTTTCTATCTTGTTTGTGAAGAAGAAAAAGAGATGCAAATTATTGCAGGGGAAACTGAATTTGTTTTATTCCACTAAACGAGGGGAAACTCAGTTCTATCTCTTTTCCTTGGTCCCAAACATAATAAAACTTTTGATTTATGGATGGATGTCAATCACCATAGTACAACAAACAAAAATATTTCCTCAAGCCACAACATCACAATAACTATGAGACCAGTTGTCTGCAGAAGCTCAAGAATGGATACACTTAGACAAAAATACGCCAGGCTCAGAAGTAAACAGTAGCAGACATGGAAAGTTCTCAGACTGAAGTCCAGATTAATTGAATCAAAATCTTGAAATGTCTTTAATAGTGAAAAAGTACACATACAGTGTTGGGCATGGGGATTGGCACTATGCATCTGTGGTGTCTAGAAGATAAACCAAAACTCAGGTAATCTAGAGAATACATGGAAAAGTACAACTTCATAGGCACTAAACTTTGGAATATACGATCTCCTCTTCACTGAAGGTTCCAATATGCATTCCTTCAGGAAGGACAGACTTGGTAACGTGTATAAAATCAATCATCATTCTCCGCGCACGATTATCTCCCTTCCTTGTGTGTAGAAAAGGGGCTTCCTTTGCCCCTGCTGGAAGAGGACTTCAATGTTGTAATCATCGAATGGAAGAATTTTCCTCTTAATAACAACACAGGCAAAGAACAAACCGGCTTATGCAAATCATCATGCTGTACTCATCAAAAGGCAATGTTCTTTGTTCGAACCTGGAAGTTAGTTACCAGCTAAGATGATTATCATTACCAAATGGTCTGTCACTACCAATCCTAGTGAGAAACACAACGCAGACACACTAATGTTGAAAATTTTGGAAAATATTACTGTGATCTGCAAGTACTTTTGGCTCTTACTCATCCAAGCAAATTCACATCATAGCAGCTCCAACTGCCATTCATAATTCATAGTTATTAGTTCTTATTAAAAAAAAAAAAGAGTTAAATTTTATTTAGAGAAGAAAACAAGGAGAAGCCAAGGAGATGAGCACCAAGGCGGTGCTTCCCAAAGAAACTGTGGCATCAGATCATCTACAAAGTCAGCTACCTTTAAAAATGATTAGTTTTCAACGATTGTTATTAAGTCTTGTACTATCTTGTGCTCCTCCTTGATATATCCACAGATATGATTGGGATGTAGTTCCCATGACACACAAGTTAATTACAGCTGATCAGTAGCTAAAAAGAGGACTATCGATCAAGATCTTCCATTAGCTACAATTTGTTGTGTTTTATAGGTCTAACTGCTTGAAATCACTCATGCATCCCTACATATGTAGACCTTCAGAAGAAGTAAATAAATTAGACCTACAAAATAAGATTTCATAATAACTCATCTTCAAAAGTAAGGGCCTTTCACCCCCCCCCCCAATTCCCAAAAAAACCTCTGATTACACTACCTTACATTTCCATATCATTCACTTGACAATATTTTTCCATACCTCCCTCTCCATATTGCACATAATTAGCAAAGCTATCTAGATTTCTTTTCATGCCCCTCATGAAACAACGCAAACACACACACACACACCCCACAACACACCACACAAAAACACACAAAATGTCCAACTACTTTAATTTGTAACTGTTCTTTCATTTGGTCCTTCATATAAATATCGTATTAGAAAGGCATGTTATTTTTTAGGGGCATATGGCTGACCCCTTCCCACATTCCCATTCACAAGCTCTCTTCCTTTAGCTAACCAACTTTTATCGAGTCTACTATGCTTTGAAGTCCTCAAAATGATGCCCCTATATTGTTTTCATATGTCAATTAAGTAATCAGGTCCTGCACTCATTGAATCTAAGAAGTGGATGTGTATCTTACGCAATCTTCTAAAGGGTGATTTTTTTTTTTTTTTTTAACAAAGAATTGGATTTCTTATGTAAAGGCCCAGAAAGACTTATTGTTTTCATTTTCCTTCAATTTGGCTTTCCCTTTTCCCTTGGGATGATGACTATATTAATTTTTGTAATTCTATCACTTCCTTAGAATAATATCCTTCCTTCGGCTGTCCTTTAAAAAGGAGTGGCCATACTTTTTCTGCTGAATTCACCATGAGTTTCCAAAGAGAATACAGCATTAGGCAACAAAGTGATGGTGAATTAGCAATTTTAATTGCTAATAGTTTCAAAAGACAAGGATGCGGTCAGTTTAATTGTTAGTTTTTAAAAAATGATGTAATCAGAAGGCAAACATAATTATGCAGTTCCTAGCTTATCTTTTTATCTCATTGCAGTATATATGGGAAAATGCACCCATTATTTCACTAAGCCAGGTCATGACATGTTTCCCTATATTGTCCTCCCCAAAAGGGGATCCATTATGTTGACGTTGTCTTGCAGTCACCACCCAACCGCCAAAATGTTTGGCTTTTCTAGGAGAAGAAAACTTTATCAGCAAAGAGCACCAAAGAGGTACACTCTCACAGGAACCACACAAGAAAAATAAAATAAAATAAAGAAAAATCAACAACATTTACAAAGGAGTCAACAAATTTAATGAAAATCAAAAGTGAAGATGTTTCATAAGTCCAAAATTTTGAAAGGTTTCTCAACCTCCCATTATGGTCCCCCAAGCCAACAAAAAATAGCTTGAGAAAGCATCCTATAAACTCTTCTATGATGACCTGACCTCATGTCCGTGCATACTAAACTGTGGGCTTGGAGTGCATCGAGGTGGTGGCTAGTTTCAGTGCTCAAAATGTCATTTCTTGGAGGTGGCTAGTTTCAGCGCTTATATAGTCTTTCCTTGACTTTATCTAGCCTACTTACACTACACGCAGTTCCATACCAACATTTGGTTGATTCATACGTTCATGATTTCTTTTTTGTCTTTTCTTTCAGGTTCCATACAGTGCCATCAGTTTGCTAGCACCTGACTGATCAGTCCCTTCCAATGTCAACCAGCACCGAACTTCTTTCCATTCAATTAATTTAAAACCTCAACTCTCTTTCCCGTTTAAATTGGATCCTAATATACCTCCATCGTTGGCTGCTGCTTATGTACTGCTCCCAGCTTAATGACCATATGTGTGTGAATCTTATACATTAGGTTCTGGAAGCCTGGCCCCTGCTTCTATTTTATCTAGAACCTTGCCCTTGGCTCCCTACTGCTCCAGCTGCTCAGTCACAGTAATAGCCTTGTCCTCAGGTGGCTCACACCCCAGGGGACGTGGCTGAGCCAGAGTGGCTCAGCAGTCGGCCTATGTTTCAGGATGCAAACATAGACTCAGAATTTGATAGCATAATCAAAATGCTTGTACACCTCTGCCTGAATGTTACATCCTAATATCTGAAAACAGAATCTTCACCAGAAGAAAGCACTCGTAGTTCAAGGAAATGAAGAATACAAGCAGACCTTGTATCAAGCATCAGGTAAATTAAGCAAAGGAAAATGAGTTTAGTATATCAAGAGTTTCCAGTATTGAGAAGCATAAAACAAACTAATTAGCATTAAATTAACTTTTGTATAAAATCAACGAATGCAAAGAAAAATAAAGAAGAAAGGTACCGGGCGAAGAGGGAGACCCATGGGGCTAAGGATGCAATTGGTGTTTGGTGCAATCCAAACTGGCGGATGGTGGTATTTACATGATGATCCGAATTTACAATCCCCTGTCTTCATATAATACAAACAATCAGGCTGACCTGGCCTCTCTGGGAAAGTGTTTTCTTTCTGGACACCGCTAGAAGGGCCAACTGAAGAAGGTATGGGTGCGTAACCTCCTGTATATGCAGGTGCGGAAGGAGATAATTGTGTCATACCATAGTAAGGGACTGTAGCAGCAGTAGGTTGAGTGCCAGGAGAAGCAACAGGACTTACAGATGTCTGCGTAAAATACATCAATGAGCAAATAAGAAGATTTTTTCACGTAGTTGTAAGAAGGTAAGGATAGAAGTGAAATCACCCACTGGATAGGTATTCCACCCTGGAATGGGAACCATTCCAGCTGGAACCAGCAAAGGACCATAGGACCCTTGTACATAGGGGCTAGGTAGCACTTGTGGCCTTGGAACTTGCCAATTGCCGGTCACAATCCCATATTCCTGAGATGATGGAAGAGAAGGAGACTGCACTGTTGATAAATATGTAGGAGGGGGCACCGCAGCAGGTGCAGCAATAGGTGCAGGTGCCAGCACAGGAGTAGGCACATCTATTGCAGTTGGTTGTGGATGATGGAATTTACAAGTTGAGCCAAACTTACAATGCCCTGTTTTCACATAGTAGGAACACTCTTTTTCACCCTGTTGCAAATACAATAACTTTTGGCAACTTAACTTCATACTTCACAAGTTGTGATTCAAATAATTACAAGAATACATCATCACATCAACACCACGAAAGAACACAATACTCACCGGCCGCAGTGGAAATCCATGATAATTTAATGACACAGGGCTCACAGCTCCACTTCCCTGCCTTGGATGGTCGTACTTGCAAGAAGCACCAAATTTACAATTCCCAGTCCTCATAAAATACTACAAATTATGAGTAAATATCAAGATCACCTTCCAGAAATCGACACCAATTCATATATATAATATAGAAGGAAGCAAGACAAAGAATCAACAATTTAGGAGCTTACCATTTACCAGGAAATAATTCATATTTTTAAATAAATGAATACAGTAGAAAATTTCTATTTCTGCATTGTTGCTATCTGAGGAATTTGGAGTACATCCCAAGTTCTAGAATCTATCAAATTGAAGTAAAGTAGTAAACTAAGTTAAAGTACCTGACAAACGGGTTGGCCTACTCGTTCCGGATGCTCCCCTCCACCATGTCTCACTGCCACAGCCTGTACAACCCTTCTTCGTCAAATATGGCCCATAAAATATCAAATTCACGAAATTTTGTTTCCAAATTTCATTGAACCATCAAAGAAAATCAAATTATCATCAACATTTGAAAGTTACTTTAGTTTACACTTCTCTCTCAAATCAAATTCAGAAACCTTATATCCTACAGTCAAATTCAACAATGAACCTTATACAAAATTCACAAAAGCTTATCTCCAAAATTACATTGAACTCGTCTACATAATTATCAACATGACTTCAACAAATTCATACCTATCTACCAAACCATATTCAAAAAAAGCCACAATCTACAACCAAATCAGATGATAAACCCTACCCTAATCACTAAACTCACAAGACCAAACCAAATTGAACTCTCTAAACCTAATGATCAAATCAAAATCAGATCAAAACCATTCCAAAACGCCCCAATTTTACAAGAACCAGCAGAAACAGAGGGAAACTGGAAATTATACCATACTGCGATCACGCGGATGATTAAACCTACAACGAGCACCGAATCCGCAATGTCCGGTCCGCAAATAGTACATACAATCGGCCTCGTCTGGTCTCTCCGGATACGATTCAGCGCTTCCTAACCCTAATTGCCACAGAGATTCTGCATTTCCCAAATCAAGATCAAATAAGGATTCAACAGAACAGTTTTTTCGAACTTATTCGAAATTGAAAGGAGAGTGAAAATTCCATGATCGAATACGAAACAAAAATGAAAATGGAGATTACCTTCCAGTCCGGTTTCTGTCGCCGGAGAAGTCCATTCCGCCGCCAGATCCGGCTCCGATTCTTCCGTCACCGAACTCTGTCCGTACCTCTCCATTTCTTGTGTTGTACGGACACACCTACTTAAAATTGCCGCTTTCACCAAGTTCGAGTTCTCGAATTCTCTAGAATGTCAATCGCCATTAGAGGAGAGAGAGAGAGAGAGAGAGAGAGAGAGAGAGATGAGTACCCTCTGTGAATACCTCGCGTTTGCTTAACTCCTCTCTCTCTCTCTCTCTCTCTCTCTCTCTCTCTGTCCACTGTCTTTGGTCTGGTTTTTTCGCTCGTTTTCTCTCTCTCTCTCTCTCTCTCTCTCTCTCTCTCTCTCGGTGTCCGTTTTCAAAGAGGTTTGATCTTTCTATGTTTTTTGTTTTTGAAGGACTTTCTATTTTTTATTTTTTTGTAAGTTTTTACGTGTGGTTTGTTTTAATACGCGCCAAACGTATAGCATATTTCCCACGAAAACTCAAAAATAAATTTAATTTACATATGTAACGTGCCAAATGACTAATTTGCCCTCCTCTTAATCATGTGATTGCTGTGGGTGGAATTATATGACCAGATTTGAAAGCTATTTTGATTAATTTAAAAAATTATTCAATCTTAAAAAGTTTTGTATTTTTGATATCATTCGTCATGTAAGATCAAGTTCTCAAACGGTACTTCATTTATTTATAATTAGATAAAATTAAGACTCGAAATGATAAATTTCGAGATACCAAAATTTATTAATTTAACAGACAAAAAAAAAATCTCAATATGATTTTTCTCTTTTATCATTTTACAAAAAATTCGTATAATATGTAATACAGATGAACGTGTGATATGAGAAAATAATACTTAGATAATATTTAATACCAAAATAGTGTTACTTTTATAATATGAAGTTTATTTTCTTAAATTTTTATACCGATAATAAATAAAAAAATTGATAATATTTAATACCGATAATAAATAAAAGTAATCATGTGATTACTTTTATAATATTTAATACCAAAATAGATAATATCAAATTTTTATATACCGATAATAAATAAAATATATATATATATATAAATATATATATATATATATATATATTTATATATATATATATATATATATTTTATTTATTATCGGTATATAAAAATTTGATTAATACTATTTGATTAATTTATGATCTAATTAAAAAATTGACTCTCTTGATACTTATTTTTTTATTTATAAAATTTAAATTTAATATTTTAATAAAAAAATTTAGTATCCTATTAATAAACAAACGTTTTACTTAAGTTGTTTTGGTAATTTCATACGAATAAATTTTTATTATGTTTTGGTGAAAAAATAAAGTATGACGTGTGCCGCCATCGACCATGATGCGGAGCAAGAAAAGTGACAAAATGACAAAAAAGCCAGACACGGATGCACACACAAAAGGGAAATACATAAAAAAAAAAAAAAAAAAAAAGGTACCCTTTTCTATTCTTTGGAGGTTTGAGAGGATAACATTTATGGAATGACTTGTGGCACAAAGATTATCAACTTTATGCAATTCTAGTATGAAGTTCCATTGAGTTGTTAAAGATATTACTTGCACTCTTTCTTGGATTTCTTCTCCCTTTGTCTTGTTATTAACAATTATTGATTGACCATGTTGGTAAATTTAATTAAATCGAACTTATGATGTCATTAATTAGCACTGTCGTAGAAAATAGATATATTGAGAGTTAAATTTACTTTCTTCTTTTAAACCGTAATTGTATCTGACAGTAAAAATAGTATTTTTTTTTATTTATAGCTTTCAACTGGGTTAAATTTGAAATCTAATCTCAATCTATATTGTTATAATGTAAAATTTGATTGATTAAAATTAGTTAATATTTTATAATATAAGAAACTGAAACTAATATCGTAAGGGAGAGAAAGAGTTTATTGTATCATCAGTCGATTAATTAGGTTTTTTTATTTGGGTTATACAAAATTTCATATTTATTATTGTATATATAGAAAGGCATGTGCACAAATTTAATGAAAATGCCAAACCCATATTCTCAAACTTATTCAACATAAAGAAAAAGGCAAAAATATGGAACATTCCCATGTCTCATTTTATTATTCTCCATCATTTGGAGTCACAAACCATGAAAAAGACCAGGGCATTTTGGGAATAAAGAAGTTGAAAGCATAGCAAATCTCGGCCAGAAGATACGGACAACCGGTGGCGTAACACTTTTGATAATCCAACCACAGTCTGACACGTATACATCAAGCCCCCCACTCCCTGGCTGTGGGTTTCTATCCATGAAGCCTAACGTGCTCACTCAAACTCTTACACCTAGCGCGTGGTATTTGCCCGAATTATACCAATGGGTTAGCGCTCCTCACGTAAGAAACGGCGCGTGAAAATAAAAAAATTTCTGTTAATAAAACGAAATCAGTTAACATCAATGGAGGTTGTTTCCGTTATTCGGGTTTTGCGGAAAGCGACGGCTTAGATCAAACTAGGAAAAAGTTTTTTGACGGATGGATTTCGTGCACGTCATCGTCGGCGTTGGACCAGAAACCGCATCCCAGTGTATTAGGTAAGATGTCAATAAATATAGAGACAGGGAGTGACCGGCTACGGCCAGTTTCCTGTAAGAGGTAACAAGTATTTTTTTTTTCTTTTTCAACATAATCACTATTTTTCAATATTATACTATTAAAAATATTATTCGAAATGGATTTAATCAAATTTATCATAATTATCATATATCGAAACTTTTATAAAAAAAATTATAAATAATTTAAAATAAGACTACACAAGTTATATTTATTATCATTACTCTCTTAAATGAGTCCGTTTGGACGAAGAATTTTGATGAAAAAGGAAGTGCTTTTAAAGAAATTATCCACGTAAATCAATTAATTAAAGGGAGATGTTTAGGAGGGTTTCTATGAAACCCTTTGAACCTAATTTTTTAAAATCAGTGAATTTTATCGGGGTTGATTCTCTTTTTAAATTATAAATACTAAATTTGTTTTTATATCATCCATTTTAAAAATCTAATAAAATCAAAAATAATAAAATAATAAATTTGTATACTTTTTAAATATATTCTCTCATTTTGCTTCGTTCAATCAAATATGATTTTTAATTTTATCTTCCTTTCTTTTCTTTTTCCTTTATTGCCCTTCCTTTTCTTTATCTTCTTTCCCGTGAAGTTGCCAAACACATCGATAAATTTACGTGCTATAATTAATTGAAATCTGAATATGATTTTCAATTTTAATTTATTTAATAAATAAACTTCCTAAATGTGTTCATCTTTAACTAATAAGTCAAGCTCTTTATATTTTGGTTTTTCGACTGGAGCCAAGGCCCGACTACAAAAAGAAGACGCAAAAGCCGAAACTCAACTACATCTTGTGCAACCAGTTGTCCCATAACCCTTGAGGCATCCTTAACGAGCACAAAAAATGAATAAATGAAAGAAATATTGGTACAATAATTACATATTCATACCCTTCGGACAAGAATTTGAAGGAAAAAACATATATCAAAATAATTTTATCATTTTAAAAAACTAACTCGACTCAAAATAGATTTAATTTTATTCAATATGATTAATAGATATCGATAATTTATTAAAAATACAAAAAAATACAAAAAAATGGAAGGAGCCTCGCAAACAACCGTTTCTGGCTGAAGCTGATAGGGAAAAAAGTATTACGTCAGTCTAGTCCTTAAATTTTTTTTTTTTTTGTACCTTACCTAAGCCACCGCCTTTTGGTATCTTGGTTAAATCACTGTCCAGTATCTATAGCTTTATCTTTACTATTCTGAACCGATCGTTATAGGATCCATTTTGAATAGACAGATTTTTTAACATTTTTTTTTTCACTTCTACCTTGAATCAAACCCCAGAAGTGATAAAATTATGCAACCTCCTTGACCAACTGCACCAACCAATATTGGTCTTAAGGATCCGACCGGATGGGAACACACTATAGAGTTGAAGAAGTGGTAACCACCTCTTGAATTTTGGGAGGAAACATGATGGTGGTTAGATCGAAAGGTTGGCCATTCATTGCTGGTGGTGCCGGCATCGTGTACGCCTAGGAATCAAGGAGGTCGCAAGTTGGTGCCATGTGGCGTCAATTTGCACACAGGTTGATCGCCAGCCTTCCTCCGTTTTCATCCAAAATAAAGGGTCAGAGTGGATCAATCGATATTTAAAATTATATTTTGATTAATTTGATTTAAATTACTATTTAATCCCATTTTAAGACTCTTTTAACGTAATTATTTTTATTTATAAAATTTAAAATTTTAATTAAAAGATTCAAAAATTTTCTTACTAAATCAATTATCTATTAATATAGATTTGATAATTAACGCGTCTATACAATTATTCAAATAGTTTATTCATGGTTTTTTTTTAGCTGTTTCTGTCCAATTTTGAGTGGGTGGTTTCCCATTTTATGTATTGCCATGTTGAGAATTTATAATGTTTGTTTTAAATTGTGCCCTTTATAGTTTATATTCATCCTATTCCTAGGGCAATGACCCTCTTTCTTTTTGTGTTTGGGCTTCGGGCCCCCTTGAACCAAAAAAGGGGAACTCAATTGTCTCGGGTGTGGGCTGATCCGGCCGTGCTCGGGTCCACCCTCAATTGTCTCGGTTGTTTTCGGACTTCCAAAGCAAGCAGCTCTGCGGAGTCCTGCCGTCAGAGTCATTCATTCTACAAAGGAAAGGAATAGGGAGACGCAAAACAATTACATTCTACCGTGAGATTTCCTTCTACACAAATTTCGACATGATTATTTTTATGAAGCAGAGCTTAAATCAAGCAAAATCAATCCCTTCAGCAATCCAAAAACTCTGCTTTCTTCTCCGACCCATCTCAACAAATCAAACTCAACAACACTCTTTCACTGTCTCTTACCTCATAAACTCATGTGGGGTTTCTCCGGAAGCTGCTCGCTCAGTCTCCAGGTACATCAATTTCGAAACCCCAGAAAAACCCAACTCTGTTTTAGCTTTATTAAATGCTCACAATTTCTCCAAGTCCCAGATTTCACATGTCATCGAACAGGCCCCCCAAGTGCTTGGATTTGATCCGCAAAGAACCCTTTTGCCAAAACTCGATTTTTTCCGCTCTGTTGGATTTTCAGAGACTGAAATCGCCAAGATCTTATCAGCAGCACCTCCGATTTTCAAACGGAGTTTGAAGAATCAGCTCATCCCATCTTACAATTATTTCAAGAATTTACTTGGTTCTAATAAAAATGCTATAGCTGCTATTAAGAGGTTTTCGACTGTTCTTTTGTTTGATCTTGATGCCTATGTTGTTCCGAAAATTGAGATTTTGAGACAACATGGGATTCCAGATAAAAATATAGTTACATTGTTGACTTATCAACCTAGGGTGATTATGACCACTACTGATAGGTTTAAGGATATTGTTGAGGATGTTAAGAAAATGGGGTTTAATCCTTTACGGCTGAAGTTTGTTCTAGCTATTCTTGCGAAGCGTTCAATGAATTTATCCACTTGGGAGCGAAAAATTGAGGTTTTTAAGAAATGGGGCTGGTCTGAGGAAGATGTTCTTGTGGCATTTGGAAAGAATCCATGGTGTTTGATGACATCTGCGGATAAGATTATGAGAGTGATGAACTTTCTTGTCAATGAGATTGGATTTGAGTCATCTTCTTTTGTTAAAAGACCGGCAGTTTTTACACTGAGCCTGGATAAGAGAATTGTTCCCCGATGTTCGATAATTCAGATTTTGGTGTCTAGAGGAGTGTTGCAGAGGAATTCTGGCTTCTTACAAATGTTGAATATCTCGGAAAAGGACTTCTTGAAGAGGGTTACGAGTTATTGCAAGGAAGATGCATCTGAGCTTGTGAAAATGTATCGCGAAAAAGTTGGGGCTTGTTAGTTGGTCCCGGGCGATTGGTGCAATTATGGAAGAATGGCTAGTTTTTGTACCCGGTTGAGGTTGAGCTTAGCATTGTCAGTACATTTGACTCTCCAAATTTGAAATTTTATGTGCTTTGGTACCATTACAACAGATTAGAACGTGATCAAGTTTTTTTTTTTTGGGAGGATATTTCTTTTTCTTTTTGTTTTAATCTATTCAATTCAGTGCCTTAAGGAGGAAGTTCAACACATTTGATGTTCCAAATTTGCAAATATAATGCACAATATTTTTGGCTTTTTGTTTGATTACACAATGCAGATTATATAAATGAGATTTGCTGCTTATTCTTTGTCATGGAAAGCGTAGTGGTACTACTACTAATTTCATGTTGACCGACATAATTGTAGAAGTTTTGTCCATGGGGCAATATCTGAGAAGACAATTCACCAAATCACTGCATTGCAGTTGATGGTAGTCTTACTATGAATTACCAGGTATAATTGCAATAGTCTGTATGGTGGATCATATTGCTAAAGTCCTAATCAAATTTTGCATAGTTTAGTTTGGGTGAGAACATCAGCTTTGAAGATGGTTGCATAGGCAAGAATTTCATGCGGAGAAAAAGGATTTGAAGTAGAAGGTAGCTCATTTAAATCGAACTTACAATGAACTTAGCCTTTTCTACTTGACAATGTCATCCAAAGGGCTTTTTACCAAATTAATGTTAAAAGAAAAAAAAATATTTAACCAAGGTTCTTTTTTTATTCTTTCCCAAAATCACGATTTTGCACTTATAAAGTGCGAAATCAAGGTTTTTTTTATTTTTTTTTGAAAAAAAAATTCAATTTCACACTTTGAAAGTGCAAAAATGAACTGTGCATGAACAGTGCAAAGACCATGCCTTATGTTTTTTATTGTTTTTTTTTCAAAAAATGCAGACAGATGGATTCGAATCTCAAAACTGAGGCTATAAGGTATGCAAGTAATAACTACTAGACCACAATATCTTAAAAATTTTTTACGGATGTTTTATTTTAAAATCACTCAAAAAAAATGATAGTGATATTTTAAAAATTATTCCTTACAAAAGGATAAAAATATGAGTTTCAAAATAAATCTCATCCGTAAAAATTTATTACCTTTTTCTTAATTTTTTTATCGATTACATTGTATTCTATAATCTGCGAAAGTGATATAGAAAACAATGAGAGAAAAAATAAAAGAAAAAAAAAACATCAATCATATGAGATATTGTGATGTAGTGGTTATCACTTGCATGCTTTATAAGCTTAGATTTGAGATTCGAATCCATCTCTTTGCACTTTTCAGGAAAAAAAAAAAAAGAAGGGATGTGGCACTGTTTATGCACCATTCATTTTCATACTTTCGGAGTACGAAATTGAATTTTTTTTCAAAAAAAATAAAAAGCCCTTGGTTAAATAATTTGTTTTTTTTAACAACAATATTTTGGTAAATAACTCATCATCCAAAGCCAATCTGCAACTATAGGACGCAACTCCGCATTTCCCCATCAGAACAGTGGCTCTCTTGACTGTGGTAAGTTGTCTAGATTTTGTTTGAGATTTGATTCCTTTGCGGCCTCTACAATAATACAACTATTAATCTTAACAATTGGAGTCAGTCGTTTGAGAAACAAATATGAAAATGATTAAAAAAATAAAAAAAATATATAAAATATATTGGTTTAATTTGTACAGATTTTTCTTCATCACTTATTCTTATCTAAAGTCATTTTCTCATCTAAACTCTTAAATATCATATTTTTATAGATAAATTGTATTCAAATTTTTAACGATTTACCTCTATACTTTACTAAATTTCCTATATTTAAATTATCAATTCTCCTAAGTGATAAGTCTTTAATGCCTCTGTTAAGTAAAATGCGGCGTTGTATTATTACCTTTCTCCATGTGTTCACTATTATTTTGCTTCGCAATGGTGAGAGGCAAGACTTGAACTAGAATCTTTCGTCCCAATGCAAGGACTATTTGAGTGGCTCTTCATGGTCAGTGTTACTTTGATTTCTGTTATCCTAGCTTTCAGCTAAAACTTGAGGAATTATGACTCAAGGCAGGGAGGAAAATCTACTGTCTATTACTGGGATTGCGTTTATCCGCAGTTTTTAATGCTCTTGTCACCTATTTGGAAGTAGAAAACTTCTAGATGGAGCACTGGCAAAAGTTGAAGAAAATGTATTTGGATTTGCTTTTACCATTTCTCATGCAATTGTTTTCCTTGCAATTCATTGACAACTCCCAGCACCGTGGCAGCCATGCATGCACCTTCCACGTGCTAAGAAGATTAATGACCACTTTTATCTTGTAAAAGATTTTATCTTTAGAATGTTGGCTTTCATTCATTAATCTTTTCAGCTTTTTAGCTGCCTTTCGGCTGTACCGACTCTGTTTAGGGCGGAATATAAATCCAAGTCTCTAATATTACATAAAGAGACTTATTCACACAAAAGCATCATAGCACATATCTCTCTACTCGAACTCTGCATTCTCTCTCTCTCTCTCTCTCTACCGTTCATCCTTCTGAACTGATGATTGCAGTCTACACGCATTGCCAACATCAAGAAGGAAAATTGAGCAAAGAAAATGTAAAGAGAATTTGCAATTCGCAACAACAATTTTTGCCTGAGCATTAAAGGTTTTTAATAATATCACCCAAAAAAAAAGGTTTTTAATAAAAATTTTACAAGCACATTTTGCGGTGGGAACTGTAGAAAAGTTCAACAATGAAACCTAATGCCTAGAGCAAAAAATTGTAGCGTTCCCCACCCCCCCCCCTTTTTCTTTGGGGGTGGGGGGTTGCCTAATCACTGGGAAGATAAGTACTTCAAAACACAATTTATCAACTGACCGGTTCCAACAAATTATCATCAACTTCGTAGTTTTCACAAGCGCATTCTCAACTCTGTAATGCCAAACCCTATTCTGTGTTGAGTCTCCCATCTAGCAAACATGGTTATGCTTCAAAGTTCTGTCACAATTTCAACTTCTTTTTAGGCTTTGTTACTGTCGAATCTCCAAGGTCCATCAGCTGTATCATTAGCGTAAATAAGTCTTTGTGGAAGTAAGGAGAAATCAACCAGATAAACTGAGCAAGCGTAAGAAATACCTTGTTCTTATTTTTCTTACGTTTCTTCTTCATTTTCTTCTTCCTCCTAGTCTCCTTAGCTTGAGAAGTTTCAACTTCCTCCAGAGAAACCTAACAAAATTGTAGCAATTGAAGAAGCTAGTCAGTGCTATTAAAAGTGAAGTACAGGGAGATTTTTGCAGGGAGCAAAGTAGAGCGAGCCACCTGTGGTTCAGAGTCACCAAAGGAAGAAACATGTCGAATTGTCATTCCTGATTGTGAAGTTCCACCTTACATCATAACAATAAAAAAGAGAAAGAAAGACTGAGATCCCAATGATTTGCAATTTCCTACGCAGGCAATTTCCTACAGCAATTTAACACATAAGCTCTAACACATAAGACCATGGTTGAAACATCCAATATAATGAAGGATGCTGCATTTGGTAAAATAGCCCAGGAATAACAACAGAAGCTCCAATTCAAAAGAAAGTAATAGAATGAGCTGGAGTGTTTTCTTCTGCTCTTTTTTTTTTTCCTTTTTTTTAGACAATAGTAAATAGAAACTAAGAATTATAACACGTGAATGTGCACTTGAATGTTGAGAGCAATTCAACACCCATTCCTACAATTTCAGATAATAAGCAATAGGTCACCCCAGTAAGCAAGCCCCGAGTGCCAAGGCTTACACTGCCACAATTTCAAAGATCATCATTGCCTCATTCTATGTATTTCGATATACAACACAAGAAACAAGTTCTAATCTCCACCCCATCAACTTGTACCAAAACTGTTTTGAGTGTAATGTTGGAGGATCTATGGTAGGGAGAGAACCACCCCCATTGTGTGGTTCAAATTGTTCAAGTAGCTTTGGACTCGAGAAGAGAAAAAGAAACTAAACTGAATCCCATGTTTTTCAGGTATCCAAAGATTGATCCATCCTTTTAACTCAAGAAGTTTCTGTTCATCTAGAATTAAAACTAAAGAAGTTTATAATAGGGGGAGGGGAAACACCCCCCGGGGGAAATTTTAAGAAAATCCCAATGATGTTTGCCCCCCAAAAATTATAACCCCCTCCCCTCATGAAACCATAACCACAAATATATGTTGTACCCCTCACCCGCTATAAATTTTTGGCTTCACCCTTGTACAGGTCTATAGTGGAGGACTGATGATCTATATGCCATTCTTTCACTCACATTACAAGTCAACGTGGGAGGAATTCGAAGGATTTAGAAGCCAATCCTTTACTCCCCTGGCAAACATAAATATGAGGATATACATATAAACTAGAGGCGTTGATCAAAATTAATTAAAATTTGCAACCCCACGATCACTAAGAGACACATTGCAAGTGCAAGCATTTTCAAGTGAACAAAACCAAAATGCGGGAATCAAACTGAACAACTAATTAAGATAAGAGGGCATTACTTGCGTTCACGGTGTCTTTAGCATTTTTGACAGCCAATTCAATAAGATCAGGGTTTATAGAATCCAATCCACCAGGCTCCTGCAGTTTCCTTTCAAGAAATTTCGCCAAAGCAGCCGCTTTATTCGTCGCTAATGGCCCCCCAGGATGAGCCAACCTAAATATAAGAACACATTAGGGTTAGAGAGAGGGAGAGAGAGAACCCTAAGTAACAATTTTCACATATAGGTTTCTGACAAAATTAGGAATAAAGAAACTAAACCCTAATCAGAAATACAATGAAGTTAGCATAGGAAGGAGAAAAAGGTAACTGCATTTAATGAAAGAGACGAAGAAATCGGGAAAGAGATGTGTTTGAAATCGAAAAGAGACCTGGGCTGGGTACGAGAAAGAGGAGGGAGAGGAGCGAATTTGCTTCCTCGTAAAGCCCTTCGATCTTCATCCGTCAACTCTTCCATTCTCTCTCTCTCTCTCTCCCCCCTTTCTCATACTCTCACTACCATTTCTTTGCTTCTTTATTTTGTTCGGTGAATTTCGATAAATTAAATTACAGTTGGGGGGACATGCGTTTATCTTCGGTTGACAAATTTTTGGCTTTTATTTATGTCGAAGGTCTATTTTACCCCTCTACATCTTTCCGTTGGACGAAAATACTCTTTGCTGCTGCCTCACCCCTCCATTCTCTTCTTTTCCTTATTCTCTCTTTTGTTCACCACTCTCTCTCTCTCTCTCTCTCTCCCTCTCCCCCCCCCCTTCCTTTTGTTCTCGTAGTCTCTGCCTCCCTACCTCTCTTCCTCCCCCTTCTCAATCTCTTGTTTTTTCCTTTTTTTCCCATTAATTTTCTCTCTTAGATTAATTTTCTCTCTTCTCTAAGAGATATCACATATCAAATTAGAAAATTAGGATCAAGAAACTGAGTCAGAAATAGGAAGAAAAAAATTGGAATGCAGAAAATGAAAGAAAAGAGGTGAAAATGGAGAAAAAAAAAAAAGGAAAAAATATAGTTTGAGAAAGAGGAAACGAATGTCCTGAAGAAAGAAAGAACATTCACAACTATTAATCATGGAGGGAAGAGATGAAACTGTTCATTGGCTTCCCAGAGGTGGGGATGAAAGAGCAAGAATAAGAAGAAGGAAAGAGGTGAGAGAGGTCTCCCAACTGTGGACAGGATACAGGGATGAGGATCAAAAAAGAAGAGAAAGAATGGCAAGGGAGAGAGGTATTGACGAGAGGAAGACTGTAAAGAGAGAAAAAATAATTTTGAAAATTAATGAAAAATAAATAAATCATTTTTTTTATAATCACTTATTATAAATACATAAATCAATTTTGCCACTTTCACCATCTTAACTTTTTTTACGATTTTTGATTTATTACTTAATTACCAAATTAAGCTATAAACTTCACACTTGTGCATACATATTAATTTTGCAAATTTTAAAAATTATTAGATACTAAAATTAATCCAAATTAATTATGTATATTGTCTTGGAAAAAATTATTAGAGGGCATAAAATTAATTTATTAATTACGAAATAATATTTCGAGAGAAGCAATTAACTATAGACTAGTATTAAGTAATTTGATAAATATTTTAAATTTTACCGATAATTTCCTGTCATACCTTCATTTATCCCAATCATTTCTCCATAACAAAGGAACCTCTCCACCAATGTTTCGTTAGTTTAGTGGGAAGGGCACTAACACCCTATATCAAGAACTGGGGTTCAGTCTTGCTAGTGACAAAAACGATATTGGAAGAACTCTCTCCCTATTGAAACTTAACAACAATTCAGCCGAAATTAGTCAGAATAAACCTCCGAATACTCAATAGTGAACCAAGTCCGGGGACCAAAAAAAAAAACAAATTAACCTCTCCATGACTGCACATTATATGCAATGCAATGCATCACATGCACTATTTCCAGCCTAACTCCTCTTTCTTCTGGTCTAGAGACTAGCAAAAAGAAAATATATGTTCCTAACTCCCTTAATCACACTCTTGAGGTCATAATATTTCAAGTGTCTTTTTCAAAATCTTACATTCGATCCTTCGTGGATACATATAATTTTACGGTTTTCATGACCCTATATAACAAAAAAATAATAATCACAAAATTACTGATAAATCCGTCATCTTAATTTTAGAAGGCAATGTTATAACATAATATTTATTCAATAAACCAAAATTTAGATTAGAAAGTGATTTTTTCAAAGTGATCGAGATGGAATTAGGGTTTGGTCTCATTTTATAAACATTAGATTTTTATTATATTCTACTTATACCAATTTTTAACCGGAATAAAAAACTTTACATAAAATTTATAGAATTTAATAAGTATAAAATAGTTATTATGCTAATAAATTTTGATACTGAATGCCAATTTCCTTAGTTACTATTAAATCAAAATGGGGTCCCAACCACTAGAATATGTACTCAACTCCGCCACTGGAGCAGTCTCTTTTACACAACTTTGATTTTTGGAAACCTCACAATCGGAGAGATCATGCTAACTGGCTTTCATTTAAAAATAAAAGAAAAGGTAATTACAGATTAAGTAAATAAAAAATTCATAATCAATAGACAGAAATCCCTTTTTAGTTGAATAATCAAAAAGATAAAAATCCTAATTCTAATTTGTCTGTATCAATTAACTAAAACTATGAACAACGACAGACAACATAAGAAAATGTTTGATCTTGATTATAAATTTGTCAAATTTACTTTTAAATAAAAAGCAAGAAATAAAGATATATTTAGAGTATGATCGGGATCCGGTGTCTATG
The DNA here is from genome assembly GCA_033439265.1 of Dillenia suffruticosa. Lineage (NCBI taxonomy): Eukaryota > Viridiplantae > Streptophyta > Magnoliopsida > Dilleniales > Dilleniaceae > Dillenia > Dillenia suffruticosa. Next base: position 20,239,226 of record JAVTVX010000001.1, read on the forward strand.
TTGAACTTTACTAAATTTAGTTTGAATCAAGTTAATCCCTTAAAATGGATAACTTTTTCGATATTTATTTTTGTCGTATTCAATATTCAAACTCGAAATCTATCCGATATTCAAACTCGAAATCTTATTTAAAGAACGTTAGTATCCAACAAGTACGAACCAACAAAGTGTCTCAGATTATAAATAATTCTCTAAGTAAACTTTTCCCAATTCTCCCCTACATAAACCCCCCCACCCCTAACATCAGCAATGCAAACATGCTTTAGCATTAAAAATTAAATCTCAAGCTATTATTTAAAAATCTCAAAACCATACAACTCAAGATCTATCAAGGATCCAACGTCGTCTGCACGCAAATGCCCATCATTCACATTTGTTTAGATTTTGGTATCCTTCCAAGGATAGGCATTCGTTTCCTAAATATTTCTTTGGGAGAGATAAGATCACACTTCAAACTTAAAGACTATTAATACAAAAATAATTTTAATTCTTTTATAGAAAAATTCAATTACCATTTGCAGAACCCTATACTTCTCTACCCCAAAAATAGAATAAAAAATTATAACAAATTGAGCCAAATCGAGATTTCTCAAATCAACCAGACACATCTTCTGAAAGAAGAGGCATCCCAGCTTTCATGAAACAGTTTCTAAGAAGGCCAAAGGTATAGTGCAATTGAGACAATGAAGCAAGGGCAGAGGCCCATATATAGAAAGGCATCAACGAGGCACCAGCTTGTAAATCAATCATTTACTGCAACTTTTCCCCATGGGGTCTATCCAATGTTCTGTTAGTAAAAAGCATAGAACAACATTACAAATCCCATGCTCTCTGTCCGGAGCAAGATGATACTGGGAGCTACATTAGCAGGCACAATAAATTGATAAAACAATTGAACCGGTGGATTGGAGGCAGGGGGAGGGGAGTTAAACAGAGGCAGGCGAAAACTGAACCCTCAGAAATTTACGGGCTTCTTTCTTTTAGCCTAATAACTTAAAAATGCCAGGCCCAGATGCATAGGGCCGATTAAATTTATAGATCTCCAAAATAATGAGACAAAATGAAAAAGTTGGAGCTAAGGCACTTCAAAGAGTTGGGGCCAAGTGAATGTTCCCGAGCAATCACAAAAAATCGCTTCTGGATATTTCTTTGGCCAACATCTTTAACTAACTGAGCAAGAATTTGAAAACATCACTCAATGAAATTATGCCTTCTACGCGTTTGCTACCAGCTTCCACGATAACTAGTCGTCTAACGCCTGAAATCCATCCAAAGCTTGCAGGATTAATCAAAGCTTATGCTAGAGACATCCAACTCCAGTTTAAAAAACCAATTGATGCTCAGAGGAAAATTGCATCAGATAATTGATAAATGATGTCTACGGGCTCTTAGGTAAAAGGAAAAAAAAAAAGAAAAGAAGACAGTCGGCAGCAGAAAGAGATTTTGCAGAGCCACACTCAGGCATCACTGACAAATGGCCATTTATCAAGCCTAGGGCAGGAAGCTTTTTATTACTTATTTATATTTGTTTATATTTTTTTTTTCTTTGTGATAGTCTTTCCATCAAGATTCAGTTTCCACTTGCAATTTCAAACACAAAACACGTCCTCGTAGTGCAGTAAATCAACGCAAGAAGAGGAAGGTCACCCTAGGTTGGTATCTGGCTTAGAATCATTATGACAAAGAACCTGAAATTACACAAGCAAGCCAACCAAATAAAAAAAAAACGAAGATGGTAAGCTCCCAACTGCCAAACAAGCATAAACAACTCCAGCTCTTAAGCCTAATCATTGATTTTTGTCATTCAACTTAAGCGTACTTATTTTTTATCAAAGGCTCAAACCTCGTAAAAAACTGCTAATACAAAAATATATTCCAAAAGATAGCCAATATACCTATGAAGGTCAGAGTGGACATCCACGATGACTTTTGGCCTATTACTTTAGTGGGAAGTGGGTATTAAAGCCATTCCCAAAGTGCTGGATAAATATTGAAATCAGTGGCTATGTGAGTATTGGAGCACAATCTGTATGCATCTATGCAGGGTTAATAAATTGGTTCACCTCAAGAAAAAAAGAATGAAGATATTAACTTAATAAGGGACAGCTCATCAATGGGATCTCCTTATGCATATTTCAAATAGATGAAATTTTGAAGTAAACGAAGGTGAGCTAAAACAATGCCATTTCTACCACGACTATATTGATCATGGATCTCTGTGGCCTCCTTCCGCCCTTTTAAAGATTCACAGCAAGAAGATTCACATATTTTTTTAAAATGGTTATAGCGGTTCTAATAAGATACTTGTTACAGCCCCTCAAATCTTAGCTGAATGAGTAGCTTCTCTGTGGGAGGAGGATGTGATAACTGATTACCATTTCTCATACTCTCTCTGTCAACCATGGATCAGTTTCTGTGATTCAACTCCTCATTACTCAAATAAATTCTATTTTTATCTTTCAAGATGGGTTTTGTCATAAGTCTAAAGGTGAAGCTCCAAAAAGTAAGTTAATCTCAATGGACGGAAGACATTAATGGCGAAATCGTGACTGCCAGTTCCGGTTGCATCTGGCATCTCTATCTACCTTAGAACTTTCACACGGTGTTTCTTTACTTATTTATGATATTAGGTTCAGGTATGCCTTCTACAACAACAATTTAAACCTTAATCCCAACAATTGGAGTCGGCCATCTGAGAGACAAATATCGGGATGATTAAAAAAAATAAAAAATAAAATAAATATATATAAAATATGTTGGTTTAATTTGTGCAGATTTTTCTACGTCACTCGTTCCTATCCAAGGCCATCTTCTCATCTAAGCCCTTAACTTTATATATATATATATATTAAATTTCAGGTATGCCTTCTGCAGGAGAATATATTTTAATTTTGGAAAAGCCATAAAGATATGCCTAAACAATAAAAAGTTAAACATAAATCCAACTCGTACATATTAGTTAGATCCTTAGATGAATACATTAATTAAGATTTTGATTTTTTTCCTCCAAAGGGGATTATACCGGTATGTTAGTTCTTCATGATATAACTAAATAATATTGTGGTCCACGATAAAAGACAAGAATTATAACTTTTATTAAGTTGTGATATTGTCATATAAGAACTAATGAGGATCTTTAACCCTTTGGGTGAAACCAAAATATCTAACAGGAGAATTTGGAATGTTAAACCATTGTGAGTTAGCTGAGCAGTTAGGGAATGCTAAGAAGAGGGCAATGGCCAAATCAAGCCACTTTTCTATATAGTATTAATATCTATACACACACCAATACCGACATAGTTACACAACATACATACCGGAGCTCATCGAAAGAGCTTTTCTTCTATGCCACTTTCCTTGGTGAAAGAATAAACAAGAGTTAGTATCTCACACCATTACGCCATGTCCCCAGTATTATACACTATCAGACAGTCATTGGCAATATTTTTAAATCCACTAATAGAATACAAAATAAACCAAGAAGAATTTTAATCCTTGTTTCCAAATCGGAAAATGATGAGCAAACTTCTTCATAACAAATGATGATGCGATCTCACAATTGGGCAGGAAATAGTAATTATTTGAACTAACAAAGCATGTAATTTAACAATATGCAACTTTAACAGCAATTATAAAATGGCTCCAGAAATATTGACCAAGTATTAAAATAGTATTTAGCTTCGACACTGAACTATTATTTTATAATGCTCTGCACCTCAACTAGTAGCATCACCACAAGATTTTTTTGGGATGTGATATCCAGTTGCAAGACGGAAGCAATATTATAAAACAAAACACACACACACAAAAACAAACAGAGATAGAAAGAGAGCAGCACCTGGAATTGATAACCGCTCCATCACTTTATGCAGTGGATCAGAACGCAAACACATTTGACATCTTTGACTGCTAAACTCAAAAGAAGAATAAGCATCTTGTCTCAGCTGCAGTGCCTATAATTTTTTAAACCAGGGGTGAATTCTTCAAGAAACAAAATGAACATTCCTTCACCAGATTACTAGCAAATAATAGATCAAACAGTAGAAACACCATTAGAGAACATAAAAATCTTCAAAAGGGACATTTGTGTAAGGAATTCACAAGGGTTTTTGGGATCATATTGCAGATTCATAAAAATCCCTAAATTAAGAACATCTGGCACAAAAGTTAATTCTGACTGACTGATGCACTTTTTTGGTATTTCCCACTTTCTACGCATCAAATGAGCCATTAAAATAGGATCAAAAGAAGTGAGAACAATTACCTGATGAATAGTCATATCATCAAGATTAATGCGCGTATATGCTCTATCCTTCGCCAGAGCCGTTATATCACTACCAAAGATAAACATACAGCAATGAATGAAGTTCGATTGCAATTAGTAAAATGCTGGATGTGTAAACACATCAACTTCCAACAGAAAGTCCTACAAGGAACCATCTTATGAAAAAGATCGATAAACTTACCTACGAGAATAAATATCCAGCAACGAGTTGTGATCATCAACTATTGGTATCGAACTAACTTGAGCTGCAATTACAAACAAAAGCAAAATAACATATACACTCATAAATTTTGCATGTTCTGCAAGAACTTGACCATGATATTGCTGTCATACAAATTTTAGCATATTTGTAATCCACCTATTGATCTCAGCTATTATCACATAAGCTACATGTGCTTCTAGTAAAATATCCGATAAATAAACAACAACAACAACAACAAAAACAAACTGAGCCTTAATTCCAATATTTGGGGTCGGTCATTTGAGAGACAAATTTGAAATAGGTAGAGAAAAGAAAAATGAAAAAAAAAAAAAAAGAAAATAAAAAAGAAAAAGGAACAGCAAAATGGTTGGTAACTATATTGGTGATGGATGCCTTTAAGAAGCTAACAAGGGGTTCAGTCAAAGAAAAGATTTTAAGGGTAAGATTTTTTATGCTTTTCAATTGTCCTTTTTGTTCCTTGTGGTTCTTTCTATGGTTCATCTATCTCTAAGAGGATATCCTTCCCATAATTGGGGACAGCTGCAAATCAAAACCATCTCATGCAGTGCAGCTGGAATTCTGTCCACTTAAGACAGCTAGACAATCTCAGCACAGAGAAGGAAGGTAGCTCAGATTTGGCTATCTATCTCACTAGCAACTGGTCTCCAGATCAAAAAGATCACAATGATTTGCAGCCTTCTTCCTTTTTTTGTTGTTTTGTTTTTGTGTTTTTGCTAGGCATCCTAATGGTTTGCTTAGCAACAGATTTTTTTAAATAAATGTTCTGGTCAACCATCACTGAATTGAAAGACTCCTAATGCTTATCATATCCAATAAACACATGGACTCTTAAATGAGCAATGTATAGACAACCATATCTTCTTTTAGAAAGACGAGACTGATAACAAGATCTGTACCAACATGCAAACAACTCTATAATCAGGCCGAAGTTTGCCCATCTTTCACACGTGAATTGAACAGAAAAAGCTGATAATATTCAATTTTCTTGGCCATCAACAGATAAACTAGTCCCTTTCAGACTACTACTGCAACCTCATCCACATTTGGAAGTGCCAAAACTAATCATGTTCTAAATATTCTTTTTATATGTTTTGATCCCACCAGAATCCAGGATAATTGACACAAAGCAACCAACAAAAGGTTCTGTGCATATTGTGAGCCAGATTTTTTGTATGATGAAATCTCATATCAGGACCCAGACCATCATTTAGGATTGTATATGAAACACATGCATGTCATGGATGAGAGGTTGGAGTGTGTCAAAAAGAGACTCTCGTATGGCAATGGCTTAGAGGATAGCTCTCAGTAACTGAAACACAACCAAACAGCCCTACAGTGACATTGGCCAAAGTATAAATCTTTTGCTTTTGTCAATGAATGCTAAGGGAGAAGCAAGCCATTGCTTGGAAGTGTAGATAAATGGCCTGGACAGGAGGACCAGAGAAAATAGAGCCCCACATTTGGAAGGGGATTAAAAATCATGACAGGCCTTTTTTCCATCTAAACTGAAGCACCAGCCGAAAATATTAAGAAATCACAACTGAAGGGAAATGGAGGAACCAATTAAAATGACCTTTGAAAGTAATTAAGCTAGTACCACTGGCATTTGTTGCTTGGTGGTATCCAAGTTCGCCTCCAACAAATAGGGCAGAGGCCGGAATCCGTCCCTCCCCTCATGTAAGGACCAAAATAATAGGGAGTAAACTAGTGCTCAAAGATTGATCTCTTACATCCCAACATGTATCCAGTTATCATATATATAATCAGAGGCATACCTTGAAGTAACAGTTTCAAAGCTGAATTCAGTGAATCACTAGGTCTCAGCATTGCAAACTGCCCCGGTTCTCCAAAATGCGGTACCCATGTGCCCAGGGGAATAGCACAGATTGGTAACTGGAGAATTGGCAATGATGTAGAAGAATGTCTAAAATACCTACAAATACCTGAAAGCAAGCCCAAAAGATGGTAAATATGCATGTTCCATTTAATTGTATAACAAATAGACCAAATGCTTACATTTAAGTATTCCAGAGAGTGAGGCAATATGTAATAGCTGCGGCAATGAATCATCCTGCAAAGATGAATGGATGATGGGCACTGTGGCCACCCCATTTTGCAAAATCTTTAATGCAACGTCTTTCAGATTATCAAATGGTCCAGCCTGCAGATAAATATAATTAAGCATACAGAGACACCAATAGTGGAGCCAAATCACGGAAGCATTTGATGCATGAAATGTGCACGCGCATGTATGAGAGAGAGAGTGACCCACGAAAGTGTCATGAATAGGCTTCAGAACAAGACAAATAAATGTGCATTTGAACTAACATGAAAAATTCTCAGCTAGGAGACCATGCAGAAGGTTACAGAATTACGATATAAGGATCTTTATACTTGTACCATAACACATAAAATTTCATATAAGAGAACACATCAAGATGGTGTGAAAACATTCTCTCATACATATGCATATGGCCAGAATACATCATATCCTAGCAATCTTTCACAAGCGGTATTATAATATGGAACATTTTTGCCCAATTTTCAAGCAGTATCATACATTTTAGAATAGTCATGAGATTTCAAAAGAATCCAGAGAATTAACAAGCAAAGTATGAACTCAAAGTAACTTAAAGCCAATTATAATAAAGCCAAGACGTAGCGCTTGTCATACAAGAGCAACTATGCACTATAGTAATTCTAACATGTAAGACTAGTCTCAGCAAAAAACATTAATAGACAGTCCTTTTGCTGATAGAAGTCACATATGCTAAACAAGCACTCACATGGATGAGATGTGCTGGAAATGGTCTCACAGCCATGTTCTTTTGTCGGCTCAGATGTAACTTTGCTTCTTTCCAAGCAGATATAGTATGTGTTTCAAGCTCTTCCTCCGTCAGATTTGACCCATGGTTTCCAAGCTGAAAATTACAGCCGAATAAAAAAATAACTGATGGAATAAAACTATTTCAAAAGCCTAATGTCCAACTGAAAATCTATACAAGAAAAAGGGCACCATTCTTGTACAGGTCTATAACATCACTAACTAACAACGCAATAGATTCCAGGAAAATTGCAGAACTAGAAGAAAATATTTTCGGAACTTGCTATCAACGATCACTATTGTTGAGTATCACCGTATATTTGAATATCATTTTCTCACTTTTTTTGTTTAAAAAAATGGTGCAGCTGAATGACAAAAGAATCCAGCAATACAGGACCATGGTGTTACTATCTACTAAGAATTGTCCAGGGTGACTGCAACAATATAAGTAGAAAATATTTTTGGCACATTTTACCGATTACCCATACAAGGCAATTTCACCCTCTAAAAATCGAATATCATCTTCTAAATTTTTTGAATCTTCAAAAAAGGAAAGAGAAAATCTCATGAGAGGCACACTTAAATCATGGCACAGTTACAATTATACCTCTCTTAAGATTAAAATAAAATCTGATGCACTGATAACCCCAACAAACTGACCCCCGCCGAAGTCCCAAAGAGGAGCCATAGGGATTCCCTGGAAATAAAACAAATCCAAAAGTATCAATTCCACAGTCATTACCACTGTGAAGTAAATGGGAAATAATAGGCAATACAAAATCTGGAAGTGATTTCAGGCATTGTAAAATTAGTTGTGTGAGATAAAATCACCAAACACTAAATTTTCTCAATTAGGAGAAAACAGCAACCAATCAATAGCACAGTTCTAATTTCTGCAAAAGAATGAAAGATAGCAGGGATGGACAAATATTGATCACCAAAAAATTAGATGGTGAAATAATAATAACTTATAATAGATTTTTCACAAGAATTTTGGGTAATATACTAGAAAATTTTACCAATTATGAAAAAGATAATTAAATTAATTGAACTAACAAAATCAATAGTAAAAAATTTAATGACTTTACTACAATGAAATTTTTATTTATGAAATAACACACAGCGGCAAATATCTCACTAAAATAGTATTCTCACTTTTACAACCATTATTACCAGAAAAACGGTATTAAATTCTTTGATTAACCAATTCTATACTTCTGGAGCTAAAAATATACCATATACAAACAGTCAATTATCTAACCATGCAGACAGGTCCCCGGAGACAATGTAACTGCCCATTATCTAACCACGCGGACAGGTACCTGGAGATGATGTATTGGAAACATGCAACTCTATCTTTATAATCTTTCTGTCACTCTCTCCCCATATGGTAATATGTAACTATGTATATGGTATTTGCATTTGCTGATGTCCTACGGAGTTAACAAGGAATTACAATTACCACGTATTACCATAGTCAAATGTCCATAAGTAAAAAAGCATACCTGCTCATAAAGAATATGAAATGCTTGTTTCACAGGTAAATCAATGTCTAGAGCAATGACCTGTAAGGTAGGACGTCATTATCAGGAAACAGGAAACTAATCTTCAAGGATAGAAATAAAATCAAACCAGCTGCCGAGTCAGGGGAAAGAAGAATAGGGTAAAGCAACCAAACCTTGCCTGAGTCCGGAAGTAATTCATAAGCTACGTGATTTGACAGGAATTGAGACACACGGTAACGAGAGACCTGGAAATCAGCCTCCGATAGCCTTAGCACTGCCTCTTGTACTGGATTCTCTGAGACCCTGAACTGTGTTTTACACACAATTAAAGTACAATAACGAATGGATAAATCTCTTGGTTCCATCCTAGTAATGTAACTTATAGAAAATTTGAACTTTCAGAATATATCAAGAGAGAGAAAGATGGAGCAGAACAAGGCTGGTTCATGACAGAAACTACGCTCACCATCAAAACAACATAGACAAAAATTATCATAAAAGGGCTCACCCAATGCACAAAGTGCTCCCTGGCTTAGTGTAGGGATAGGGGGAGAGTGGATGTATATGTACGCAACCTTCCCCTTGCATTTTTTTTTGCAAAGAGGCTGTTTTCACGCTCGAACCCGTGACCTCGAGGTCACCAAAGGAGCAACTCCACCGTTGCACCAAGGTTCGCCCTCTAGACAAAAATTATCATACATTTAAAAAAAAAATTGAAAGAGAAGATAATTCTCAAACAGTAGCGATAATACTCCATTCCTTTCAGAAATATTAGAGACTCTGAAAGTAGCTCTGATACAATCAATTTTTCAAGCTACATTCACCAAATATATTTGTCCAGAATGATACCCCTTGATAATAGCCATTTTTACTTTTTTTTTTTCACTATAACATCCTGGGCAATAGAAGAAAACAAATTTGGAAACAGCATTAGCAATATGACTAGCATAATTAATGCACGAATTGCACGACTTACCACACGCTTAAAATTCTCATTATCGACATCCATATTAGACCCAGAAGGCAGGTGTGGACTTTGCGCTGAAGAATGGTAATCAGATTCTGTAGCTAAGGAAACAGTGTTCACTGTACCATCACTCGTACTTACAAATGGTTGGTGATCATCATGTCGCAATTCTCCATCAACAATAAACTTGTACTACAAGGAAGTAGAAAAACACAACAATAACCACAAATAACATCAGATCAGAGGCTAAGGCTTAAATACATTGAATGTGATAACCCAGAGAATAATGTACAAACGGTCATTGAATGTCATAACACGTTATAAACTTAAACCAGTTTATGACCCAGGAAAGCTCCATGACACATATCTTTTTAAAGATTTCTCCAAAGCAAAGGTCTTATCTTTTCATTCCACAAAATTTAAGCAGTCCTTCCATCGGCCATCAATAAAAAGGCCCACCTCTAAAAGGGCCAAAACAACAAGGAGTTTGTTCAACATCCAATATAATTGCATGATTCGGAGACTTATTCATGTACATACTACAATTCAACATCATGCACATCAAATAAAATTTGGACTTTGTGTCCATCATAGACAAGTCAGTACTACAACTAGAGTATGAGAGAACTTATTCACCATTATTAAAAGAATGGCACATGCCTGCAGAAGTTAGCTAGTTCAGCTTGTAAAGACTCTTAAGCTAGTAGCAAGGGCTCCTAGGATCAAATCCTGTCCTGCATCTACTAACATTCACGGGATTAATGGGTAAGGGGGGGCCACAATCACAGCCTAGCTCAACTCAATCACACTTGTGGTCCCCCCCTCCCGAATATAACACCATCATATGGGTTCTCTTAGATTGTTGAGAATTGAGTGACAAACAGAAAATTGAGCACGACTATACTATGCTGTCAACGATTACAAATAAAAGCAGTCACGTCAGAGCAATTTTACCTGGTGGCAACCAGGCGGTAAGCGGCAAACAATCTGAAAAACAGTGGGGCAACCCTCAATCGGAGACATTTGCCAGTGGTCAGTCCACCTAATACATCAAACAACCACTCGATATGCAATCAAATCCCGGCATACGCAAATCAATAGAATCACAATGAAAGTACAAAATAGCGTCAAAACTCACTCACCCGGTGAAAGAACCAATGAGAGAGACATTGGTGCCCCCATGAGGCCACACAAATGTTGTGGGAATCAACACAGTGCCACTGGGATCTCGAGCCGAATCACCGCCTGAATAAAACATCTGCTCCCCAGAAACTATAAAACAACCTACACACAAAATTCCCCAACCACAACCTTCAAAACTTTAACTTAATAATGCACCTAAATTCCAAACCCTAATTTTAACTCCTGCAACTTCTTCAAACTTCAAAATCAATCAAAAACCCAACTTTCAAGCTTCTTCATTGGACAACCAATACGCGACGAAGAAAAGAATGTTCGCTTTATGCGAAAAGGGGGTCGAATTTCGAAGAATCTACAAAACGCAAAGATCGAAGATTCGTTTGAATGGAAACCTAATTCAAATCTCGAAACCCTAAGTGGAACAAAATTGAGAGAGATAGTGTGTGTGTGTGTGTGTGAGAGAGAGAGAGAGAGAGAGAGAGAGAGAGAGAGAAGAAGAAGAAGAAGAAAGAGGGAAACCCTAACCCTAGAGATTTTTTCTTCCTTCCTTTTTTGGGTGTTTGGTGGAAAAAAGTGTTTGGAGGATATTCTGACAATCTCTCTCCTTCTCTTCCCAACTGTTTTTCTAAAGCTTCCTTCAGTTCGCTACAAGACACAATGATGACCGAAGCAGAAGTGAGAGAAAAATTGGAGATGACAAAATTAATTTTGAGAGAAAAGTTGAAAATATATGTTTTTTTTTATTATTTATTAGAGAAAATTAATTTTTTTATAAAAATTTTAAATCCGAAAACATAAAATTAAAAAAAAAATTATAAACACTAAACTGTCCGAACAAAGAAAATAACATATACTATCTCTAAATTTTATATTTAATTTACAGTTAAATACTTAAATTTTAAAATATAATAATTAATTGTTCAAATTTCAATAAATATAACAATTTAATAGATCATTCGTACGATAGTGATCAAGATTATACGATAAAACAATACTTTATAAAAATATAAAAAACAAAAACATATGAAAATGCATAAATATAAAAAGTTTTGTATAAATATTAATTATTTTATAAAAATAATAAAATAATTATCTTTTATAATAAAAATCTAAAATGATCAAATAAATAATTATTAATAATAAGATAAATAATATAAAAAATTATAATTATAGTTAAATAAAAATAATTCATTAAATATGAAAAAATATGTAAATATAAAAAAATATAACAAATTTTATATAAATATTAATTAATTTAGTACGATCAATTGTTTCGAAAATAAAAATATTAATATTGAATCGATTTTATGCATAATATACGATGATAAATAAATAATTGAATAAATAATAAGGGGCACACTCTTGATGAAATTCTTTGCAAGGATAAGAATGAGCTAGAATCGAAGCACATGGGGATGACAAAGCTGCACATATGCAATCTAATCTTTTTTTTTCTTTTTTTTGAGTTTAGTTTAATTTTATAATTAAAAAATTTTGAAAGTACATAGAATGGTTTGCAATGAGGGTTTTAAATTGTGCCATATGATGCTCTTATCAATATCTCTCAGGTACCATTTTTATGAAAGGTCTGATGATTGAGTCTAATAAATTTAAAATGGTTAACATCTTATGCCAAGGTTTCATGGTTTCATGCCCAATTTGCAAAAATGAATTAATTACAATTTCTTGATTTTATTTATCAAAGAAGAGAGTCACGGAGTTGAAAATGTTAAGATGGGCACGTAGACCGATAAAGATGGATAAAATAAGAAATGAGTGTATTAAAAAGAAAGTTAGGGTTACATCTATCGAGAAAAAACTGAAAGAAATATGATCAAAATGGTATGGACAGAATATGCATGACTTATAGAGACTCTAGTTAGGTGATACGAGATTATGATGAGTATTCATATTAACCGAAAGAGATGGAGATTTAAGAAAATTTGGATAATGATAATAAAATATGATATGAATTATCAAAAAATAGATGAAAATATAATACAATATAAAACATAATTCGTAGAAGTATTATATTGTCAATCATACTTAATGAAATAACATTATGATTATTGTTGTCGTGAGAAAAAAAATAATTATATAAATGAACAAGCGATATGAGATAGATTATGACGGCGTAGAAAAATTTATATACCAAATCTCTTAAAAAGAATAATTTTGTAACGTTAAGATTTTAATCCTAAATTTTTTATTTTGAAGAACAATTAAGGTAATTCATTATGGGATCTTCAAAGATAATTACGGAAAAAAAATAATATAAATATCAACTATTAAGATTTTGTCTACAAAAATAAGAATATTACACATTAATATGCTTGATAATAATGAAGAACAATGTCCATAAAAATGCCGTAAGAATTATTAAATATTAATTGAAGGATTTTGGCTACATATAGAAAGAACGATTTTTTTGAGAGAGAGAATTGAAATTTTCAATTATTTCCAAAGAGAGAAACAAATAAGAAAAATAAATTTGCTTTCTAGTTAGAAAAATGTTTAGAGACCGTTAATAACATATCGTAATACACCTACGATATATGGATTTAGTGCCAGGATACTATATTTTTTTAATTAATATCTCGAGTTCAATATTTAAAAATAAAAAAATAGGCACCATAAGAGTCAATTATTAAAATGAATTTCATTGTTGCTCGAACTGAATTAGTCAAATTTTCAGATTTCGATGATCAAATTTAAAAAAAAAAAAGAAGACTGCTGTAGTAATTATAATTTGATGGTTTGATTTTTAAAATTTAAATATTAAAAAATGTTTAGAGTAAAATTTCAAATAATACACAACTTTAAATTTAACATACTTAATTTGTATAAATTTATTTTTTTTTCAAAATTGAATATCCAATCATAAATTAATCATTCGCAGCAAAATAGCCGAAGAAGAATGGGGTCTGGGTCCATGTAAAGCCAAATGATTCATGATGAAGACAAGTTGGGGGGTGGGGGTTATCATATGAAATTTGAATGCAGCCTTGTTTGGCAATCCAATGGACTTTTGGAGCTTTTCAAGAATTGAGTGAAATAAATACTTGCCCTCTTAACAAGACCAATTTTCATACTAGATTAAACATATTACTTCTTGGGCAAAAGTTGTTCTAATTTCAAGAAAAAACCAATTTAAGTATAAAAGAATTTCTTAAAAAAAAAAATTTTGGCTTAATAGTTTTTCTCCTTTAAAATAATTAATTTGTTTAACGATTATCTAAATCAGGTGAATTTTGTGAGTTTTTTTTTTTAATTTGATCATTTTCTTTATATATTTTTTTTGTTACAATAAGATGTAACCAAACGGATTCGAATCAGGGAAGGAAGGATAACTCAAGCGGTATTTTCTCCATATATGTGAGTAAATATTTTCCGTCATTCGTCTGTGTTAGCAAAGATGTTTAGGCATTAGGGTAGAAAGAATATTATTATCCTCAATAAACCAGCTTAGTAGTACAAACCCCCTTCCCAAATCTGATGATCACAAATTTAAATTCTCGTTAAAAAAAAAAGAGTACCATTGAATCAAAGCATAACTTGTGGGAGTTAAATAAGGAGGAAATCTAATGTTAAAGTTTTATCTTTACCTATTTAAGAATAAAAGTAAAGAACAAGCATATTTTCAAACACATATATATATTTAACAAGATTTACTCAAATTATATATTTCGTTCGATAATAAGCTATGTTTCATAAATTGTTAAAAGAATTAAAATGGATAAAATATTAAAATTAATTTTAGTCGGTGCCTCCATTATCGCCGATAGCAACTCTTGTTAATTCTTTGTATTTTCCTAATAGTCCTTGACGGCCCTCCCGTTCCACCTTTCTTTGTCTTCTCTCATGATCTCTCCTTCTTCTATTAGAGGTTGCATTCAAAATCAATTTTCGAGTGAAATTTTGATTAAAATTGTGTTGGGATGAGTTGTATGTTGGGTATTTCCGGTGAAAACTTGTTTATTAATCATTACTCATATAATAAATTTCAAAAATTCACCGACGTGGATTGACTCAACTAAATGTGAGGTTGAGTTCCCTTAAACATGACCGAGTTTCGATTTCCATCGGAAGCATCGGACCCTCATGTATATAGAGCGTTCCCCGTTGGGAGACCTGCCCTCCGAAAGGGAGCCACTGCAACGGTCTGTCTAGATTAGTCAGGATGAAATCCCGGATACCGGACGATATCTAAGACATGGTACAAAAAAAAAATTTCAAAAATTCTTACCGCAACTTATAGCAATTGAGTTTTTGATTGGTGTGCATTATTTGTATCGGCGTTTTCATTGTTTATGCCCTTAAAATGTTATTTTTAATTTTATCTTCTCAATCAGTATTCAAAATTATATTCTAACTAATTCAATTTTAAGTATTGTTAGGCTTAATTTAGGAAAATTCAAGTTTTGAAATTCATTTGTTTTTGTCTTATAACAATTTTTTTGTTCATTATTTGATGGTATAACACAAAAAAAAAAAATCATGATTAGTTGAATTTCTTCTTATTGCGGTTTGGTATGCCATGGCCCATGAGTAAGCGATCAATATGCTATGCTAAATGGGGTTCATGAAATAGAATCCACGGGTGGGGCAGAGTGTGTGTGTCATCATTCATACAACGGCTAATCAATTGTGGTTGGCAGCATGCGACCGTGCGGCACTTTCACTAGTTACAGTGTTACTCAGTCATAAATGTGAAATAAAAGCTTCAATTCTCAACTTCTCTCTCTCTCTCTCTCTCTCTCTCTCTCTCTCTCCATCATTGTTTTGGAGTCTTATGTCTTCGCATTGTAAATCAAGACAAGTGGACAAAAAGAGGTTTGGGTGGTGCTCCAAATCTCAACTTTCCATTCCTTTCAATTTATAATATTTTTTAATAAAATTAATCTTATTTTATAAAATATTGAGTTTACTAATAAATATCAACATTTTCTATAAAATGAATTTAAATTATTTTGATATTAATATTATTTACTTGAGAACTCGGACATAATCTTAACTAAATTAATTTTATCTTTTTCTCGAATGGAGCAATCGAGTTAAATACTCCAAATCTGAGTATGATGATCGGGCAAAGCTATTTACAATAGTATATTTTAAAAATCAGACTATTTATATGATTATATTATGGTAATAATTGGTACAAATTTAATATTTTATAGTGAATGGAAAATTTTATAATAATAATAATTATTGGGAATTTATCAAGTTGACCGGTTTTTCTTGCTTTTTTTCGTATAAAAAGGGAGAAAAATCACATACTTATTTTTCACAAAATTAATAATTCTTCAATCTGATAGTTTAATCTGTATCGAATTTTCTATGATCTAATTTGCGAGTCATGGTTTGAAGTCCTTTTCTACTTCTCAATCTTTTTCCATGGAACACTGACATTAATAGCAACGTTATGATATGAATCGAATCTTTTTTCGACAATCATTTAAGCTATACTATTCATGTTACTTCTTTTTTTTTTGGTCACATTAGATGATTTAGGCCTTCTAAGTTAGGTAATTTTATGCTTGATACAAGGAAGATAAAAAATTGAATTGAGTTTTAAACGAGATTTTTAACATAAAAAAAAATTATTGATATGACTGCAAGTAAGAGCGGCGGTGCCCTCGAGATTGCAACCAATTTTCCTAATCGCATATAGGTCGAAAGTTAAAACAATTAACAAAAAAAGTAGAAAAAATAAAATTTCAATTACAAATTGTATAAATTGTAATATTTTACTAAATTTTTTATTTAAATTAAAAATTGCTAATAAAATAAAATATAAAATGAATTAATGCAAATTGAGTTAAAATTACTATAAATCTTTAATCATGCATGTACCAAGTTCATGATCAACCATATCTTTTAAACTTATGATTGTTCATAGACATATTTTATATTTTGGCAACAAGCAATTGTGCATGTATTACAAAAAAGGGGATGCTCTCCAACTTAATGGAATATATATATATATATATAAATAAATAATAACCAAATAATTTTTTTTGCCTATTAGGGTCACTTACTTCATAAGATCACTTCACATTTTTACTTAGAAAGGAAAAGAAACAAAGAAAAAAAAAAAAAACTAATAAGTTAGGCAATAGGGTTTTGGGCAATCTAAGTTTATGATGTATTGAAATTTCTTAACAGTAACTTTTTTTTTTTAATTTTCGAAACATTTCTCATTTTCAAAATATAAATTAATTAATATTTATATAAACAATTTATATTTTTTATATTTACATATTTTTCTATATTTAATGAATTATTTGTTTATTTAATTATGATTTTTATTTTTATATTATTTTTTTATGATTAATAATTACATATTTGATTATTTTAGATTTTTATTAAAAATATAACTACTCTATTATTTTCATAAAATAATTAATATTTTTATTTACATATTTCCCTACAATTTTTTCTTTTTATTTTTACAAAATATCGTTTTCCCATATCATTTTATATTTTTTTTATTTTCCCATTTTCTAGATTCTACTTTCTTTTTTTTTTAAGTTTTTTTTTTCCCCCAACACATAATAATAAGCAATGAACATTACTTGCCCCAAAACAAAAGGGCCAACATAAGCTCATGCACATCATCTTAAAATTCATAAGTAATCACTTTAACTTCATATCCCAAATTTATTTATTTATTTATTTATTTGAGGCTATGAACCAATAACTTCATGTGTTTGGCAACATAATGAATATTCTATGCATAATTAAAAACATGCACCATGACAAAAATGGAATGCACCTTCTTTGAAATTTAATAAAGAAATAACCAAATATAATTCAACTCCTTGTACTTTTTAATTAGAGTTACTGCGGTACTGATCACTCTTTTTCATACTTTTATCTAAAAAAAGAGCTGTAACAAAATTTATTAATCGTTGTCGGCGGAATTCAAATAATAATATGTAATTTGCGAAAGTTTCTTCCATTTTTTCTCTTAATTTTCCTTCCATTAGAATTACTTGATCCAAACAAATCTAACCTAAACACGTGCGTATAATTTTTGGTATCGTGCAATCAGATTTATACATTTAATTAGAAACATACTATCGTCCAACGTGTTAATAGTAATTAAATCACGATTCAACGACCGTCAATTATTTTATTATTATATTTTACGATAGTTAATAATTATTAAATAAGGATATAATAACTACTCATCTCATAAGAATCAATAGAAATTTTCGATAGAAATATACTATCGTTTAATATCTAACGTGTTAATAGTTATTAGATTGTAATTCAATGACTATCGATTATTTTACTATTATGTTTTACTGTAGTTAATAATTATTAAATAACGATATAATAATTATCAATGTTATATCGATAGAAATTATGCTAGAATAATCTAATTTTATTTTACCAAAAAAGTTATTCTAGATTTTTGCTTAGGTGATTAAATCTTTGATTCTCTCCTCTAAACTCCTCCCCCGCGTGCTTGCTACCCACTTTTCACTCACAAAGGATACCCCTTCCAAGGGAAACTGCCAAATTCCCCCCTAAAAAAAAAAAAAAAAAAAAAAAAAAAGGAGAAAACTGCCCTTCAAATTAAAAAAAAAAAAACCAAAAAATAAAAAATAAAGTAAAAGTAAAAATTCTTTGAATTTACGCAATCTTGACTTTTGAATTTGTTATTCCCAGAATCAACAAAAGAGGAAGTAAATCAAAACCCCAAAAAAGAAAAAAAGAAAAAATTACTATAGTACAGAGAACTCTATTCCCCACCCCTTCAAACCCCTAAACACGATAACAGAGAACCAAAGTGAAGTGACTAGGATTGATAATTCTCCAGATCGTCCTCAGTTTCATCACCCGATTGTGAGTGAAATTAACGACTACAATTTCACCCTTTTTATCTCAGAATTTTTTTGGGTTTTTTTTTTTAAATTTCATTTTTGATGAACAAAAGAGCAAGTGGTAGGCTGATGTTCAATGAGAGTCTGCAATTTTGATCAATCAAGTTGGTTTTTCGAAAATCGCTTTCTGGGTTTTTCTTATTCTTTCTTTTTTGGAGTCGGTGAGAGATTTTTTTTTTTTGGGGGGGTTGAATAAGAAAAGATGTTGGATTTTCGGAAAGGTTTGTGACGTTTTTTTTGGTGGTGGGGGTGTTGTGTTTGATGGTCTATGCAGTTTTTTAGGGTTAGGGTTTTGGTGGGAGTAAGACGATGGGCGAGTTTGAAGAGGGAGAGGCTTGTCAATATAAGACTGAAGACAATAACGTTGATATTGATCCTGATATTGCTCTCTCTTACATTGTAAGTTCATGTTTACTTGTGTAATTACTTTATTATTATTATTATTATTTTTTTGTCTTTTCTGGTTATTGGTTTATATGTTTTTGTGCAAGTCCTGATTATTTCTTGATTGAATACTAAGTCTGGGATTTAGAAGAATGTGAAAATGGTTTGTAACCTGACTGTTGAACTATCAATGTGTTTGTGTTGGTATGATGTTAATGTAGTTGTTGGTGCCATTGGCAAAGTGAAGTCTTTGATGAACTGGTGTTATTCTTGAAACAGCTAGTGCTTTGCATGGAACTAGTACAAAATTGGGAAAAACCTAATGGTTTGCTTGTGTGGCATTACTTGGTTTTGATGATCTTAATGTTGTTCTTGGTGCCAGTAGGGGGTGAAATGTTTGATAAATCTGTGTAATTCTCAAATAAGTGATGCAGTGCAAGTAACTAGGGTTAAGTTTCGATATCTTAAATTGTTTGCTTTGATAAGGAACTAAGCCTTTTGTGTTGTGAAATCACCAAAAGGAGTTACCTATTGCATTACCCGGTTTTATGATCTTAGTATATTACTGGGTGCTTGTAAGAAGTGAAATGTATGATTAAAAAACTGGTCTTATACTCCGAAAAGCAAATGCAGTAGAAGCAACTTCTGTAGAATTGAGATTTGTATAATGGTTGGCTTGTAACTATCATGGTTGTGAACTCCCCCATTCTTGTTGTAAGTCCACCAAAAGAAGTTATCTGTGACATTACATGGTTTTATGATCTTAATGTTGTTCTTGGCGTCATCGAAAATAGACGCAAGATCAACTTGTGCCATACTCAGAAAAGTGAATGAAGTGCAAGCAACTTATATAGATATAGGATATTGTTAATGGTTTGCTTCGTGAGTGTCATGGGGGTGAACTGGTCTTTGTTGTCGTTAACTTATTGAAAGGACTTCCCTGTGGTGTGGCATTACATGCTTTTGTTCATTTTTTGTCTTGAAGGATGAGAAGATTCAAGATGTATTAGGCCATTTTCAAAAGGATTTTGAAGGTGGAGTTTCTGCTGAGAATTTGGGTAAGCAGCACTCGTGCAACTTCTGTGTTACTCACAGAAATTTATGGTTTTATTGCACTCCTGCAATCGTGAGTAATGCATGTCTCTTGGCAGGGGCAAAATTTGGTGGATATGGTTCTTTTCTACCTATGTATCAGCGATCTCCTCCAATTTTGTCTCAACCTAAGACTCCACAAAAACTTCACAGCATGACAAGGTCTCCTAATCATCTTGCAGTGGAGGTACTTTGGAAAATCCCTTTCTTATACTCAGTTGATAGGGAGGAGAAGTAAATTGCTGGATTTTTATGACCTTAAGAAACTGCTGTTTACTTGAGCATTGTGCCTTATTTTAACATACAGGGTTCTATACAAACTTCTGAGGCTCCTTCAAATACATTGCCAACTACAAAAGTTGGAGCTCCCTTCTGCAGTGCCCAGACCCCACAAAATTTAAGAGTGTCTTCTGGGGGTATGCCTCCCAGAACAGAGAAATGCTTGTCTTCTTTACAGGTTGCCAAAACTTTGAAGAAAACAGTTTATCATGATCACAACAGGAACCTGAAGGTCCGTTTAAAAGTGGGTTCTAAGAATGCAGTGATGAAAAACACAGAAATTTATAGTGGGCTTGGACTTGACGACTCTTCAGCTTCATCACCTGAAGACAACCCTCAGGAAAGTGAAGGAAAATTGTTTCATTCTCCAGAATCACCTGGTGAATCTCCAGCCAGCATTCTTCAGGTAAAACTTGTTTCACCAATTTATTAAATTCAAGCAAGGACATAAAATGGTCTGATCATTTTTTCCTTTCTCTTCTAACTGGGATTTATGACATTGGTTTGTAGATCATGACTTCATTTCCACTCCCTGGTGGCATACTATTGTCGCCTCTTCAAGATAGTATGTTATGCTTGGTAAAAAAGGAAAATCTTCCAAGAAATAGTACTATTGTCCCTTCTTGCGTGGTTAGTCAAGAACATCCTGGTCGGCCAATGGACGAATCAGCTACTACTCAGGTAAATTGTAAATTGAAAAAAGAGAAGAAAACAAAGCTTGGTAGGAATGGTGATAAGTCCATTGAATTGAAGCATGAGCATGGTACTGATTCTGAGAATGACATGACATCTGTTCGAAAGAGAGAAGTGGACAGCGAAGCCAAGGATTTAGCTTCCAGCATCACACCTCCACCTAGAATAGATGTTGGCATCAATGGTACCAAAGGTGGTCATAGTGCACTCTGGAAGACTGATGCTGAAAGGCTGAAAGATCGACTCTTTTCTTCTGATCTGGCAAGGGAGGACTCCTTGGAATCAATATCTGCCCAAGAATGTGGCAGGAGTGAGAAGCAACATGTGAAAAGTAGTTCTTTTGAAAAAATGTCTGAAGGTAGGGTTTCAAAGTCAATTGATGATGTTTCGGTTGGCATGAAGAAATTTAGCAGGGATAAAACTGGCATAAAGCATGCTAATTTTGACAGTGGTTTGTCCTTGTCTAAGCAAAAGGAAGATATTAACAGTGGTGCAGCCAATCCTTCGGAAGAGACTTTTCCTCCAAGAGCTACACCCTCTGGACCTGGAAAAGTCAAAAAACCTCTTAAGAGTGCAAAGACATTATCCGAGGGCAAAAAGAAGTCAGAAAGAACTGAAACTGCACATGAACCAGTTGTTAAGGTAGCAAAGGAAACCTTACGAGATGGTTCTTGTACGGTGCCCACTGATAAGAGGACTCTCATTAGTGGTATTCATACTTCTAAAGGCAAATTGAAGTCAAATAAGGAAATTGGGATGGTTAGACAGAAAAAAACAAATGTTTTTGGGGAAGCAAAAGTTGGGCAGGGGGAAAAGGAGACTTATCATTTGAATAGATCTTCATTCGATGGGCCAAAGGGCATTAAGATTGTGAATCCTGAGAAGAGATTACATTCATCAGGTGATAATATCAAGGAAAAACCTAGCTGTAAGGAAAATGGTTACAAGACTGCATCTGAAACTCTCTTGAAAGTAGATCAAAATGATGCTTTGCATATTAGTCAGAATGAGCTCACTTCTGGGATGGCTTCAGCCGCAGCAACTCATGTAATTATAGAAGAGGACTGGGTCTGTTGTGACCGTTGTCAGAAATGGCGGCTTTTGCCATATGGCACAAAGCCAGAGCAACTTCCTGAGAAGTGGTTATGTAGCATGCTGAATTGGCTGTAAGCTCATTTTCATTTTAACAATTTTAATGGAATGATGTGGCTGAACACTGTTTGGATTCTTTCAGAGAAATGCACTTTTTTTTTTGGTATGCAGTGCATGTGCCTGTTTGTCCCTGTCATTGTTTCTGTTTTGATGCAAGATCATGGTTTGAATGTGTTTTTAAATTCTTTTTTAGGCCTGGAATGAACCATTGTGATATCAGTGAGGAGGAGACAACAAGAGCTCTTCATGCATTATACCAACTTCCAGTTCCTGACAGTCAAACTAACTTGCATGACAATGGTAACAAAACTGAGACTGGAGTAAGAACAGCTGATGGCCAGCATCTTGATCAGAATCACTATGGAAAGAAGAAAGACAAGTCAAAAGATCTCCACAATATATCTGGCAATGGTTCAATCCATATTGCTGACTCCCAAAAGTATCACCGACAGGATTCTTTGAAATGGAGGAAGATGAATGGCATGAATCAGCCTTCAGATTCTAATCTGATGAATGAACCTAGTTTTCAGAATCCAAGCAGTTCACGGTGCCTCATTACAGAGAAAAATACAAAAAAATTGAAAAATATTCCCACAAAAGAAGGTGTTTACTTGATAATCGACCATTCTTTCTGTTTATTGCATTCACTATTTGAGTATGGAGTTTATTGTTCTAATGGTACATCTACCGGTGATGCAGGGAAGACCAAAAACAAGAGAGAGGGTGATCAATGTGGGGATGGACCATCCAAGAAGATTAAGACAGATGGCATGCACAATTCTTATATATGTGGGGATCGTGATCGAGCTGGGGGCATTGGGAGGGTTGGTCTTAGTGCAAAAATGCAAAGAAATGATGAACATGGTTATACTAAGGATGGAGAGTTCAATGCAAAGAAGGGTTTAGTAATTTCAGTAAGAAAACCGCGAGATCAAGCTCAGATATTAAATGGTGAGGGGTTCCTTGCTCTGAAAGAATGCCACAAGAGGGGCATCATTATGAAGAAGCGGAAACTTAAGGGTGGTCCGGTTGATGAAGACAATCTAGAAGCCATTCGAACTTCCAGTTGCAATCTTTCAGATAGCAAGGTTCGTGTGAAGGAGGAAAATAATGAGGAATTTAAGGAAGACAAGAGACCTTTGGTGTGTAAGTTTGACATGAGGGAGTCCACTAGGAGTAAAGAGGATGATGGATCAATGAGGAAAGATAAAGTACCCCGTATCCGCTTGTCGGGATTTAGAGATAAGTGGAATGATGGTATGGAAGGGCTCAGAAGTACTGATGAAGACCAGAAACCTACGGATCACAGGGAGCATATACTCTCTCAGCAATCCTTGAATGCTGCAGATATAACAAAGAGGGATTCGGGAAACAGTCACTTTTCAACAGCTGCCACTTCAAGCTCATCAAAAGTTTCCGGTACCTGTAAAACTAGATCAAATTTCCAAGACTTGAGAGGATCTCCAGTGGAATCAGTTTCATCATCACCTTTAAGGGCTTCGTATCCTGATGGTCTTACATCACTGAGGAGGAGGATTGCAAGTAAAGACCATAGCCCAAGACAATCCTTGGGTGACAAGTGTAATACGAACTGCCAATCTGGAACCCCAAGGAAGGGAAAAGATCACTCTGTTCATTCCACCAACTCTGGGAGTATCCATTTGGGCCATGACCAGCACATACTCAATCCTGTAGATCAAAACTATGAAGAGGATATTCTCAGTAAGGACCACAACATTCATGGCAGGATGTCTCCTCAGAGGCATGGTAATGGGTCCTCATTAGACTCTAGAAGCAAGGACCGAAGTTCCGTAAAAATTTCAGATAAAGATACAACAAAACATTTTAACCCTTTGAGTGAGCAAGAACTGCATCCACTGAAGAACTTGAGGCATGAGCCGGAGATTGATCCTCACCATCTTGCATTGACCAATGAGGATGTTAGTAATGTCAAACACCAGTTCCCAGATGGTGTAAACAAGTACAATAAGGATGATAAATACCTTGTCAGTAAGACAGACTCCAGAAGGAAGTGCTCAGGTGATAGCAAAAAGAACAATGTACTAAATTTTGAGGAGCACAATAATCAAGATGTGAAATGGGGTACTTTATATGCCACCAATGGAAAGGGCACCCTTCAGCAGAACCTGGTTCCGGAAATTAAATGCGAAAAGTCCTCTAGTAGTTCTAGTGCAGAGAAGGAACTTATCCAGAAGGATGGGAAAGAAAGGAAGTCACAAATAGACCGAGGCCATGCAGGAACAATAATGCTCACTGAGAATCTCCAATCAGTTTCCAAAACCCAAAGAGATTTATGCAGTTTCCTTCCAGACGATGCATCTGGTAAAGATGGTAGACTGTTAGAGCAACATGGAACTGCTGTAAATGACAATGGATCTTGCTATGCTTCAAGAAATGTGCTTCTTAGTCAAGATGCTGTTGCAGAAACTAATAATCCAAGTATCACAAAGGAGTCCTCTGGTCAGACAGCTACTGATGTTTTGAACCAAGCTAAAAATCTCAGAGAGTATGCTGATCGTCTTAAGGTGCTTTCATACTGATACATACATGTCTTGGTGTGTGTCTATATGTGCATGTGAATTTGCATGCTTACATGTCTATATATGTGTATTTCACTTTACTTGTACGTGCTGACACAGTTCGGTTTGAAGTTCTTGGCCAAGTGCCGGAAGCACCTCCCCCTTCCCTGATTGTTTCTATTTCAATTTCGTAGAACTCTGGATTCTCCTTTGAAAGTAACGAGGTCTATTTTCAAGCGGCCCTGGAGTTTCTCTGCGGCACATCCCTTTTAGAGGCTTCTGGTAATGAGATTGCCAGGCATGGAGAGATGAATCACATGCAAACATATAGTAGTACTGCCAAACTTTGCGAGTAAGTGTGAATCCCTATTCTGTAACAATATTATGAAGCATGCTGTTCCATTAGTGTTACGGAAAAAGATAGTTTTATTTATTTTTTTTCAATTTATTATCATACGTTACTTGGGCTTCAATAAAAAAAAAAATCCCTGAATTTATAGATCCTGTGCCCATGAATATGATCGACGCAAGGAAATGGCTTTGGCAACATTGGCCTATAAATGCATGGAGGTGGCATACATGAGGGTGGTTTACTACAAGCGTTCCGGTTCAAGCAGAGATTGGCAGGAATTGCAATCTCTTCTACAAAAGATACCTCTAGGTAATTCAAGCACATATTTGAGATATATAGGATATGTTTAGTATTTCACCACTTGGCTCTCAGTTTACAGGTTTTTTTGTTTTTTTTTTTAGTTTTTTGTTATAATTGAATATTATCTGTATTTTACCTTTCCATAAGCTATTGATCAATTTAATCTTTTTCAACTTTCAAGCATACTGTCTTTTCAATTATCACACTGCATCATGTCTCCGTTTTTGTCGGGAAATTAGCTAATATTGTTCTGAATTTCTTATTCAGTAGCTAAGAGGGGATTCAATTATTTCTTATCAAACATGGCTGTCTTTATTGTCACTAATTGTCTGTATAAGTTTGTCACAAGTTAGACAGAAAAGTTATTGCTGCTAGTTTTTTCTTTGATCCAAGCTTTTCTTATGGAAATTCCATGTAGATGCTATAGTTGCTGTGACAAAATTAATTTATAGCTTGTCACTTGTCATTGTGCTGTTGTAGTGGAAGTCATTGTTATTTTGGTGGATCAGACAATTACTGCTCCAGTTTCTTTATGCCACCCTCGAAGAAATTTTTGGTTTGAGGTTATCATTGATGTCAAGTTCTCTCTCAAATTTGTTTAGGTGAATCTCCATCATCTTCCGTTTCAGATGTTGATAACCTAAACAATCAGGGAATGTTTGATAAGGCTGCTTTTTCTAAGGGTATTGGAGGAAACAATCTTCTTGTTTCTAAGAATCGCCCAAGCTTTCTCCGGCTGCTTGATTTTGTAAGTCAATCCTTTAAAACATAAAAGCTCTACTTCTGCCACAGATATTTTGGTTCCATCAACTACTGGTGCTTTGGCCATATGCTACACTCAGCAATAGACCGGTTAATGATCCTCCAAAAGAATTAAATAATCTCTTGTTTAGACCTTTTCTTATTATTTGTTGGTTCAGATGCCGTCTATTATTTGTCGTAGTCGGCCCTGGATATCAATGATATGTAGGATAGCTATCTGACCTAGGATTGAAATTTTCACATTCTTGATATAAACTAGAATATGAGGTTTTCCAGTTTCTTCTCGCAGACACAGGATATAATTTCTGCTATGGAAGCTGCTAGCAAATCTCAGAATGCTTTTGCAGCAGCTACTGGAAGTTTGGAAGAGGCACATAATACGGAGGGTATCATTTCTCTCAAGAGGGTTGTCGATTTCGGCTTTCAAGATGTTGAGGGGCTTGTATGTCTGGTGCGGCTTGCAAAGGAGGCAATTAGCCGCTCAGTTCAGTGACAGTAATGACTGAGCAAAATTCTGTATATACGGTGATTACCTTGCATAATTTACGGATTGAGATGGCAAAAGATTAAGGGCTAAAACAGCACCTAACTATACGGGAACTCACAAAAGCAACAGAGGTCTTCAGCGGCTTACTACCTCGTTGTGCATGTATACAAAATGAGATCAACTCGCAATTTTGTAATGTATTCTTTGGATGTTCAACTTGTTTTTGGGGTGCATAAAGGGTTATAGTGCTCACCCTCTTGTTTCATTGGCTGAGAAAAGGGAATGGAAATTTTTTTTTGTTGCTGACTGCAGAATTTGAAAGTCATGTAAGGTTGCAAATGCATTTTTTTGGTGTTCTGCTCCATTAATTAGGAGCCACAGGGGAAGGAAATATTTATAGAGTTTTCACCTTGTTGAAACATTTGACGAGGAAATTATTGATATAGTTACCTAGTATGAAATTCTTGTTTTAGAATGAATAGGGAAAGTTTTCAATGGAAAAATAACTTCTTTGTTGATCACAGCTATTTTCATATACATTATTTTATAAAGCACCAATTTTTTTGCCCAATAAATTTGATTTGGTTCAGAATGATGATAAATCTAGCATCAGCAGAGAGAATAATCCATAAGGTATGTCCATTCCTGGCATTATTTCTCATGAAACCTTTGAATACATTGCCTGCACATTTTCATTTGTGCTCACTTATGTTGAAAATTTTCAGTTGTTAGGGTGTTGGTTGGACTCTTCATTGTTGATGTATAAGAAGCTGAGGACCCAGTAGCAAGAAGGTACAACTATGGTATATTGGATAGATATCTAGCTTACAAGTTTTAATTAGCAAATTAGCAAATGTGGGTGGGCTTTGCACCTTAGCTGCAATTTTTGGGCACAAGATTGAGTTGAGGGATAAGCTTTGCCTGCACTTTGAGTACCATTAATCAAGGTCCTGATTGAATTTTAGCGTCTGTGCCAAGAAAGCAATCTTTGAGCGGTTGACTGATTGTGGCCATATAACTTTATGTTAAAGTTGGTTGTAATTTCTTTTTGCCCTAATTAGAGAGTCTCATTTTGGTGAGTGATATCTAACACTTCCATTTCAGGAACACGGTTCATGTGATTAACTTGGTTGTAGTTTCTTTTTGCCCTAATTTTCTTTTTTGAAGGCTGAATAGTCATTTTGGCGGGTGATATCTCAGGAATATGGTTCATGTGATTAACTTGCAGTCTCTCGATTTCAGGCTGTGGACTGGGGTTTATCATATGAACGACGTTAGCTGTTTTCAGGTGGCAGCAATTGACATTTGTAACATGTATGACATTTGTAAATTATATTTTAAGAGATCTGAATTTAAGTGAGTTTCTTGAGCAGTTGAGCTTTATCTGTGTTCCCAGGTTATAATTCCTTAACGTTTGGCTTTTTGCCAGTATCTTTTACAAATCAGCCTGATTTTCCAGTATTTGCAGAATGAATGCTCGAATATCATGTCCTACCTGAAATTGAGGACTGGTAATTTAATGGTCACTTCAGTGTTCAAAGCATCATTAGAACTAGAACCTATTTGTTAAGTACAAAAAAGTAAAAACAATAAGAGAGACAGAACATCTACAAGTAAAGCATAATCAAATTAGGATCTTCAAGCCAAGCAACATAATCATCAATCCAGTATGCGCCTGTTTGGCTGATCCATAAACATGCTAGCTAAAAATTGCAGCATATTTTTATGCATCATCCACAAGAAATCCAACCAAAACACATATCCAAGTCCTTATGCTTTAAGGCATTTTGAGTAAACAGGAAGCGGGAACCTGTCAAGCATGACTTCATGAATCCTGATGGCTTTGGTCAGCTTCAACCCTTCCAAAGGTTGCTGGAGCCTCAATGTCCACTTCTGCAGTCATCCATCCATCCCTTTGACATGCCTCGTATCAATTGGCACTCGTTCTCTTGGATGATGATATCCTTCACATTGTACATCGCCACAAATCATTGCAAGAGCATTTTCCACTTTTAAAATGATGAAATCTATTCACATCTCTTACAACAAAATCCCTCTGTACTATGTCACTAATCATCTTGAAAGCCCCGTGACAGTCCCTGCACGTTCTCAAGTTCTTCATCACCCTGATTGTCAAACCTTATGGTGTGGTAAGAAACCCAAAAGCCAAGGCCAATCTTTCGCTGTGCAGACTATCTACTCCTTGGCTTCCTCTTTGACATCAACAGAGACTAGCCCAGCACTTTCTCCGACATAGCCTCTTTCCTTCATTTTCCTTTCCAACTCCCTCAACAGATTCAACACATCATCACCACGTGCGCATGAACCTAATTCTCCTACATAGAATATATAAGTTGAATCCTTGGCCTCTATCCTGCTGCAGCCAGGTTCTTTATGAACTCCATTACGCTTCACTTCAGACCGAATGCTATGAAGGTTGTCCCATTTCCCAGCTAGAGCATATGCATTGGACATTGTAACATATGAAGCTGCTAGTTGTTGTTTGGACCTTATTAGCCATTCAGCGGCTTCCGCAGCAATATCTATCCTTGCATGAAGCGTACCACCCAATAGCAATGCGCCCCACAAAAGAGCTCCGCCATCTGACTAGACTAGAATAGACCTTGCTAAATGGGAAGCTGCATCAAGGTGCCCAACACACCCAAGCACATCAACAAAAATGAGAAGATGTTCAATCACTTGGGATTGTGAATGAAAATATAACCGTTGGATGTGGCGGGAAAAGTGGAGACCGGAGTCTAAAAGTGACTTCTGCACCTGCCCCAGAGACATGATTGTCACGGCAAGTCCAATTTAAATGCTGGGTAAGGGTATCTTCGTAATATCAATGTGATCCGGAGGTCATTTACTTTTGTTTGCTTGCATTGCAACTAAAACCAAGGTAAAAAAAAAAAACAAAAAAGTGTTACAAAAAGAAAGTCCCAAAAGTAAAACAAAACCAAGCTTTCACAACCCAAAGGGTAAATTTGGTAAAATGAAATTTTTATTTATTTATTTTTTTTACACTTAATTGATTACTTGCGTTTCATGGATGTGCATCGCAAGTAAATCTATTGGGTAAGTCACCAAAAGCTTATATGCTAAATTGCATTAGGGAGTTCATCCGGTTAAATTCTTTTTAAAGTTAAAAATCGAAAAAAACTTCTATATTAAAAAATAAAAAAAGGCACTTCGCATCGCCTTCTCAAGAAATATGGCCATCCTTACCCCCTCACTTCAATCCATGCCTCCTATCGATTCTCATTCGATCACAGTGTGATAGTAAGTCAAAATATAAAAACTCCTGCCGGATTTAACGATAATTGGACTTAAGCTAATCAATTCCATCATGTCATGTTGACACTCTACAACTGAGTTATATCCCTTCTCTACCCCCATCGATAAATAGAATCGATTAATCCTAAGTCAAAAGGTCCATAAACTCAATATCACTATTTTACTACTCAATTTGGACTTGGGGATTCTTTTCGCGCTTTTGATTAATTTTTGGATAGAGAGAGAAAGAGAGAAAAATTAGGAGTTTGATAAGTAAGGACTATTACTGAAAATATGAACAAAATTAGAGACTTTATAAGTAGTCATTAATTTTGTTTTCTTAATATTTTATCAATTTGGGGATTTCATAAATAGGGTACCGATTTTGTTTTCTTCACTCATTTCATTTGATAGATGAAATTGTGAGTAAAATAGAAAAATTTATGAGTAGGGGCCAATCGTGTCTCCAGCATCAATGTTTATGGAGAGAGAGAGAGAGAGAGAGAGAGAGAGAGAGAGAGAGAGAGAGAGAGAGAGAGAGAGAGAGAGAGAGAAAGCAAAATGTTGCCCAGAGGCTATCAGACAGACCACACATCAACAATTTAGCGTCCTTTGGTTAGGTTGGTGTCCACTTTCATTTATATTTATCAAATTTTTTTGAATATTTAAACATCGATATTTAAAAATTTAATTAATTTAATTTAAATAATTATAAAATTCAATTTAGAATCTAATTTTTTAAATTTATTTTTTTTATTTTTAATATTTGAATTCGAGATTTTGATTCAAAATTCTAATAACTTGTCATTAAACTCATAAAATGTTGATATATTTATGAAATTTATGATTATTAAATTGATGAGTAATAATAATAAATTATTATATCATTCTATTTTATCAAAAATGATGTTTATTGAATAATAATTTAAACAATTTATAATCCGATCAATTTAAAAAGAAAAAAAGAAAATCATTTTTAAGTTTGGATAGGAATGGTATCTCCTTGTCTCTTTCAATAAAAACTACATTTGTTCCGATCAATAAGAGAATGCATCATATCATATTCTGTTCACTCCTTAGCACTTATGAACAAAATTCAACAGTGCCTTTTAGCATTCAATAATGCAACCTTTAAACCGGAGAGAGAGAGAGAGAGAGAGAGAAAGAGAGAGAGAGAGAGAGAGTTCTTTGCGTGGCTTTGACAGAGGGCTGTGAAATGGGTGGACCACCATACTCTGAGGTCATGACTTTGTGATCAGAGGGGGCCTTTTGGGGACCATGCCAATGAAATCCTTCCCCTTTTTCATATTGTAATGTGATTTCTCACCGGCCCTTTTATGAATCTTGTTTATCAATGAATATTTCAAGTGATTGGCTCTACCTTTGAGCAATGTTTTTAAAATCGAATCAATAAACAACTTGACCGATCTATTTGGTTCATTGATTCATTAGTCGAACCGTTTTATGAATCAGATGATATTATCATGATATCATATATATAATTTGTCTATTATATATTTTAAAATAAAATAAAATTTATATATCTTTATAAAAATAATTTTTTTTATTAGCAATACATGAAAAACACTGACTGTAATAAAAAATCAGTCTAATTGGTTTGAATGATTTACTAATTTTATTAATTTTGATCGAGTTTAATTTCATCCTATTTTCATCAAACCAATTGAACCAGCTCATCGGTCTGGTTTTAAGTACCATTTTACAGGTTTGGCATGTCTCTATTCCATAGTTGCTATTGAATCAGAATTCAGTACTACCCTGTCCAATGTGTGGATCATTCACTTTCAAGGCCTTTATTTTCAAGTGATTTGCCACTTTCTAACTGGTCCAACATATATCTTCTTAGTTCAAAGAATATCAATTCAATTCTTATATCAGAGTTGTGTGTCCCAAGAGGACAACCTAATATTCACAACCATTTTCTCTGACCCTGTGATCAGATTTGTGTGAATTGAGATAGTTTTGTATTATAAATTTACACAATCTCTGCCTCATCCACCTACTCTCATATTTTTTCACAACTTTGACACAAATGCCACCCAACACAAATCTTCGATCAAGAATCAATTTAATAATTTTTACATGAATTGAAATAGATTTTCATTAAAAATTTACATCGTCTATGTTCGATCCGCATACAATAATATTTTTACAAAAGGTTAAATCCACATGCTCCCTCCAACTTCATCAACGCATGAAGAATACAAATCCCCACCAACAATCGTTGGTGCAGCTGGTTAGGGGAGCTGCGATCCTTTAATTATGCCTGAGTTCGACTCGACATGGGAATGGAGAAACCTTTAATGGGAGACCTGCCCCCACCCAAAGTGGGCCTCACTGCTGGTCGATCCAGATTAGTTGAAGCAAAGTCTCGTATATTAGGCGATGCCTAAACCAAGGTATCCAAAAAAAAGAAGAATACAAATCTCCTAGTCTATAATGCCTCATTTGTGTCTTCCTAAAATGTTACCTACCAATCAAATTTATACATAAATAAGATATACAAAACCAGACATCACATGTATTAAGTCTGATATTTACTAATTCAATGTTCTGAACATGATACATAAGCGTTCATCTTAACAATTATTTGATAAAAGTCAAGTTTTCTTATAATATAGTATCAGAATCAAATCTTCCTATATCGAGTAACTTAATATTCTAAATGTGGTATCTAAATTTAAAAATTATTTATCTTAAGTTAAGAGTCGAAATTCTCTCCGAATAATAGGAGTAGAGAATTTTCATCTTGTTGGGTGCACTTTGAGAGAGAAAAAACCAAGCTATGTGGTTTATGACCAAAATTTTGGACCCAATTATGCTTTCATCAATCTTGGGCAATCAGCTAACAAGTTCATGGAAATCCGCTTTGGTTGGGGGTGAACCAAAGTGCCTGCTCATGGGCGAATGAGTTTCAAGGTTTGTTACTCAGTACCAGTTGTCATGTTAGATCCACAACTTCAGTTGCTAGATTTTAAAACTATACAATTAGATATACATGTAAGGGATTGTGGTAACAGAGAAAATCTTTGCTCAGTGACATTTCAAGTGGGTGGCCCCCCAGAACTTCTCATGACCAATTTGATCACAATATATCATTGAAAAAAAAAAACACCTAGAGGTGAACATCAGGTAGATCGGATCGGACTAGTATCGATTTGTGAAAGTTCGTCGTGCCCAAAAGCTTCAAATGTGTAAACCATATAAGATCAAAAAGTAAATAATTTCTATTTTAGAGTCATTTTCAAACTTTTTTTTTTTTTAATTTTGAGAGTTTAATCGGTCACATAGGCCCACTATTTTTTTTTAACTCGAAACTTTAAAATCATTTCGAATAACACTCTAAGGTGGTGTTTGTTTAAATAAAAGGAGGCTGCAAAAAGGTTTTCTAAAAATTAAATCGAGTTAAATTGATATAATATGAAGGCTACAATATTATATATGGTAACGGTTTTTTAGCGCAAAAGGAATTTCTCCGCAATACTGACGTAATCAGCTAAACTCTCAAAACCAAAAATATCGAGCAAAAAACTCCAAAACAAGGAGTATTTTAATTTTAAATGCTCTAATTAGGATTTTGGGGGGAACATGAATGGATGAGCTTAGAATCGAAGAAGCTATCTTAGGGCCATTTTTTGAAGTTTTGGGATTAAAACGATGTCAAGTGTACTAAAAGGACATATAAGGTGAGCTTTTGATATTCTTTCTATGCTTAAAATGACAAAGGGGGCAATTCTAAGGCTGGTTTTGAGGTTAAAAGACCATAAAGATTGCAAAAAGGATGGGAAGATAATAGGATAGGGAAGCCTAGCTGCACTCAGGTCTACTAAAAGTTGCAATTACGTGCTTGGTTTGTTTACAAGCTTAATGACCTGAATTAGAAACAAGGTATAGAAAAGCAAAGGGGAGGAGGGCAATTTTTGGGGGAGAGGGAGTCCTGAACAAGGACAAAGGGAAGATGGCAATTGATCACTAGATATGGTCTGCAGAAATGGTGACACCTTATAACTTGCAAATTGCCAAGGGTCCCTACTACTACTACCACTTTCACAAAGTCTGTCACATGAGACAACCATATGTACCAATTAGTAGTACCACTATAAGATTCCACACATTTGATTCTTTTTTTTCCTCAGCACCATTTATGCTGTGTGTCTTTTTTGTTCCCACCACGGGTATTCGAGCATTTGTCGGGTTCTATTTAAGGGACTGCTCTCATAGTATACTTTTTCCTATTTTCAAGTTTTGAATTCGAAATTTAATTAAAAAATCTAGCATTTCATCTCAATAAATCGATTGTCTGTTAATTTTATGTCGTGTCTTTTGCGCATACAATTCACTCAATGAAAATGTGACTCTAATTTTAAGTATCTTTGATCCAAACCCTATTTGTACTGACATCACACACACGCACGCACTTGTGTGTGTGCGCGCGCGCACACACACACACACACACAAAGTGCATGATAATTGAACCCTTTTTTGTGCAAGGTCAATTGGTTCATAATGAGACCTAAATTGAAGGGTTGAGATTGTTGCAATGATACTTTTCACTTATTAAAAGGGTCTGAAGAGGGACTCGCGAGCATATTTGAGATACCTTAGACTCAACTTGTCTCAATTTTATTATAAGGTCCCACTTAATAAAATGTCGGGTTTAGATCATAAGTGTTAAATACAAAATCAGAGGAAGATACAAACTTGGAAAAATTGCTTGGCATCTTTGGTGCCCGTTTGGCAAACTTTTTTTTTTCCTCAGTTTCTCTTATTCTTATAAAAAAAAACTTATCAAACAGATTCTCTTCTCCTTAAAAGTAATTTTTTTATAAATAAAAATTTTAAAAATAACTTATAAGAAAAAGCACTTATTTTTTATACGCCAACTTTTTAAAAACTATATTTCTTTTTATTTCATTTATATTCTCATTCAAAGGATATGAAATTTTAAATATATCCATATCATAAATTTATTTTGTCCTATGTCATTTAGACTCTTTCTCTTTAACTTTAATTTTTAATTTTTATCTTTTAATTTTATTTTAAAATTTATGAAATCAGTTTGTTTTTAAAAATAAAAATACTAAACAATTTTTAACTTTATTTCAAAAGATTATTAATTTTTATTTCTCTGAAGAAAAGCTGAACAAAAAAAATCCTGCCAAACAAGCAATTAGGAGCATTAGGACCGATAATTCTTAATTAGAGGAAGAATGAGCAACGGACATGAGACATGGGTAGTGCAATTGAGGTAAGCAATTTTCATAAGTAATCACATAGTGTTACTTTTAAGATCAAAACAATTGTGATGGCTCAGTGGTTCAAATGAATAGAGTCCTCATTTTAGAGCAAGTTGAGCACTTTGTAGGACACTGCAGTTCACAATCGTATCGATTCCATGAACATCAAACCTCATTACAGTGATTATGTCAGCCAAAGGTACTGTAAAGTGCCTTTTCATGGTCCCATATGCTATTTATTACTGCTATGCCTCTCATTCTGCACCAATCTAACATTTGTTACTCGATATATTAAAAAATTAGGTTATTTCATGATTTTTGGACCTTTTTTTCCTCTGTGTCGTGAGAAATGTTACATTTTTTATGCGGGCACAACTAAGAGAGAGACAGAGATTAATGGGTTTCGGAATTTTTACCTCTGTGTTGGAAAAAAATTTTGATAATAACTCAAATAAAATATATATTTTTTTTCATATTTTTATTTGATTTTGATCAAATGATTCAACCCCCTTACAGAATTGATGGTCTCATGCAATAGATTCAGGACGTATCCCCTCCACAATACAAAGCCAGCATCACTTTTGGTGCAAAAATAGTATTTTCCCTTGTACGCACTAAGAGAGAGAGAGAGAGAGAGAGATTCATGAATTATGGATTTTCTACCTCTATAAATAGGAGGCCTCGGCTAGAGGTAGAGCAAACTGTCCACAACACAAAACTCTGTTCTCAATGGCACCAGTACCTATTTCTCCCATAAAAGTTGGTCATATGGATGACGTCCAAGAGCTAAGGAAGGCCAAAACAATGGCAATTCCTGCGAGATTTGTTCGTGACATGACCGAAAGGCCAACCATGGACGGTACTATACCTTCATCTATGGACATTCCCGTCATCGACATGTCAAACCTTCTCAAAGGCAACTGCAATGAAGTACTAAAGCTTGCAGCTTCTTGTGAAGAATGGGGATTTTTTCAGGTATACAATTTGCAAACCCTCTATAGATTTTCCGAGTACTTTGATGCTTAACAATCTAACTAAAATCTTGAGCAGGTAATTAACCATGAAATCGACATAAGTTTGCTTGAGAGAATTGAGAAACTATCCATGGAATTTTTCATGCTACCTTTGGAGGAGAAAAAGAAGTATCCTATGCTACCTGGGACAGTTCAGGGGTACGGACAGGCTTTTGTGTTCTCCGAGGATCAGAAGCTAGACTGGTGTAACATGTTCGCTCTTGGTGTTGAGCCTCACTTCATAAGAAATCCAAAACTTTGGCCTACAAAACCAATCAAATTCAGGTACTGCTTATGCCATGTATCATACTAAGTTTTATTTTTTAACCACCTAGGTAGTTGTCCAAGTGGACGCGTTACATTCTGCATAACTTTGTCCTGGGCTCGAGACCGATTAAAGAAATTGCCTGCTAAAAGTATGCCTAGGACATCCAAGTCAAGATAGCCACACCTTGTCACTCGTATTGATTAGATTCAGTTTTTTAACTTGTAGCCAATGTTTGCAGTGAAACAATAGAGGAGTACTCATGGGAGATAAGGAAGATATGTAAGAGCTTGCTGAAGTATATAGCCATTAGCCTGAGTTTAAAAGATGACATTTTTGGAGAAATGTTTGGAATGGCAGTTCAAGCTGTAAGGATGAATTACTACCCGCCGTGTCCAAGACCTGACCTTGTTTTAGGTCTTAGCCCACATTCGGATGGAAGTGCACTCACAGTGTTGCAACAAGGACAGGGTGGCTCTGTAGGACTCCAAATCCTCAAAAACAACATTTGGGTGCCAGTGCAGCCTGTGCCTAATGCACTTGTGATCAACATCGGTGATACCCTAGAAGTAATCAAATTTTCATCCTAGTTAATTTTTTTTCATTTTTTCCATATTAATCATAAACATGGACCTAAGTGATCTCCCCCCCCCCCCCCCCAATTTGAAGGTCTTGACAAATGGGAAATACAAGAGTGTTGAGCACAGGGCAGTGACCCATACGGAGAAGGACAGGCTCTCAATTGTGACATTTTATGCTCCTAGTTATGAGACCGAGATTGGTCCATTACCAGAACTAGTTGATGAAACCATGCCTTGCAAGTATAGAAGATACAACCATGGGGAGTACAACAAACACTACATAACAAACAAGTTGCAAGGAAAGAAGACTCTTGAATTTGCAAAAATTCAGAGTGAGAACTCAACATAAGAGGAACCCATACAAGGACATAAAGAGATTGACAATTGTCAGTTGTCCGAGGGCCTTCTGAGGGCCTTGTAAATGGACAATAAAAGGGAAGATCCAAGTTGTGAGTGATGTATGCTCAACAGTAGACATCCATGGGTAGTACTATTTGTGTGTAACTTAGCTTTGTATTGTATTTTTCCTGATAATTAATGGAACTTTATGGGGTCTAGTGTTTATGACCCTTTTTAGAAAGGGAAGTTGTTGATATTCTTTCTTCTTTTTTCATCTTTATTTCAAAGAGAAAAAATTCTTGCCATGAATTTCGTGAGTTCACATATTTTACAAAATTAGACTACTTTTTGCGATGTCAAGATGAAAAATTAGTACCAAAACTATTGTGAGACACATTGTGGCTGTGGGTATTAGTTATTTCAATTGATAAAATTTTTTTAATTAATATTGTAACATTTGATGTGGGTTGAGGGTGTGAACTATTTCGTTGATGGAATTTGAATTACGCAGCAGTTAGGGTAAAGTGATTTTTGGTCATTTATATATATAACTGCATTATCGATATAGCAAGTCATCTTTTAGATAAAATTGCGATGATTTCGAATCAAACTAAATAAGTTGGGAGTTGTTACAAATATTACAAAAATTCTGAATCAAATCTTGCGGGCACCAACATTGAGAAGAGACTGCAGCTCAAAGAAAAATTATAAAACATGTGTTACCAATTTTGAGGGGGGTTCTATGCAGCTGTTGAGCACACAGAGAAAAAAGGAGAATCAACCAAAACAGAATGTTATTTCACTTTTTACTGTTGAACGAGATTCTCAGAATGGAAAGAAGCATGCAATCATATGAGAGAAGATAGGCTAACAACATGACCACCACCCCTCCTATCTTGGTGTGAGAATCATAGCACATAAAATGGACAACAAAGTCATTGGTGTTCCATCGCTCAAGGGAAAGAGAGAGCCATCTCTCTTCTATTTTTTTTCCAAAGTGGAGGCGGCGAGGAGAGCCCACAAGTCATATACAATAGAAGTCTTTCATATAATTGGGCATGAGAGAAAGGAAAACACCAAACTATGCAACTTGTGATGGGGGTTAATAGCTGATATGACATCTGGCTGCCTAACCAAAGTCCATTTTTCTCAGGACTAGTGGTGAAAAAGAGAGGAGAGTAGCTTATATAATTGGTTTCTGAGTCCCACCCAATAGTGTCAATCTTTTTTTTTTTTATTATTTTTTTTAAGGTCTAGAGCAAAAGTCTAATACAATGGGTCCAGTGGCAAAGGCAAATGAAGAGAAATTAATACACGGTAAGCTAAACCCAAAGAAGATGATGGTGTTCACAGTAAAAGATGATTTCATGTGTTGAATGATGCCACAGTCTTCATTAGAGTACCGGGAATTTTCTTTTTCTTTTTCTTTAAAACATGTTATATATGAAAATTTTTCAAGCTACTGTTCACACACAGACACACACGTATGTGAGTTGATTAATTAATTTCCAGCTCGGGAGAGTAGACAAAAGAAGAGAAGTTTTGTAGTCACATGGTAAAATCAGGATTTCAGTTTCAACAATCCATGTTTAAGGAGCAAAGCAAATTCTTAAACTAGACACAGGCTTTGACAGCCCACTTAATAGGATTTCAAAGACACCATGATTATCTGTCAAAGTGGGATTTTCACTTTCTCTCTTTCCCAAATTTTCAAATGCTTGTTTCCATTATGATGATCTAAGCTAATGGGACCAAAAGCCAATCACAAGAATAGGGAAAAACTTGTCGAGTAGCCAATGCCTAATAGAGCCAAAAAAAAGTTATAGTTTATCCGAGGGTTGAGAAAGCTTTCAAAAAAGCAGTTATGGGTATCAAGTAGACAAGAGTTTGGCATTTGGAAGGAACGAAGTGGTAAAGAGAACAGTTGATTTTGCTTTCAACTGGGCACGCCTGGTTTGTGTTTCTTTAACAAAATTATTCATTGAAATCAAAGCTTCATCCAATCTTTGTTCCCAAGGTGTTGAGGAAAGTATTTCTCCACTGACAACCTGGTTGTCCAAAAGTAATGTCTTCTTGAGCACTTGAAAATCATGAGAACCTGCATTTGTCACCCTTTGAGCTGGCCTCTATAGTGCAGGCATATACTTGACCAACCAAAATTGGTGCTTTCGCCTACCCAACAACAGCGCTTGCGTTGATTTGAAGGAATGAATGCGTATCAAACTTGGCTAATTTAGCATTTACGCAATACGAAAGAAACAGCAAAATTCAATGACACGCAGGTATAGCAATCTAGTGCTAAATCCTCTTCACCAAGGTATCAAGTTCAAATCTTGAGGATGTAAAGATAGAAATCTAAAAGGCCAACCTCTCAATGGGCACCAAAGTGCATAACTGAATTAATCAAGTCAAACCCAAAAATCAGTTGATGACAAGTATCATTACAAACCAAAGTTTAGGTAGAACGGGCATTTTCATCCCTTAATTAAGTCAGAAATTCGACTTCCCATAAACACAGGAAAAACAACATTGGAAGACCCACCCCCACAAAATGAGCCTTGCAACGGTCGATCTAGATTAATTTGGATAAAACTCCTGATACTAAGTGGTGACCGAACCATGGTACCAAAAAATATATATATATATCCACTAAAAAAAATGCGCCTAAAAGATCTCATCCATGAGATGCCAACTTCAGACTCTGAACCAGTAATATCCAACAATTGATCATTCATCATATAGACATGCCGTAAATTAAATCCAATCTCAAATTTTTTGGTATCATACATCATACATAGTGTATATATATGCTGCATGCTCCCACTCAAAACGCATTAACAAATTAATTACATGGACTCCAATGTTGTTGACCAGTGAAGCTGAAGCTGTCCTTAAAAACTGCTTTTTAAGGTCAAATGTAAAAGAGGACATCTCAAATTCTGGTTCTAGGCCGCAAAAGGTACTTTCTTGATTGGCATAATGTACAAAAGTCTTCGTTTAACTCCGACCCCAGCACAGTATTTGTGCCATTAGCAGCAGCAATAGTCATTGCCCGGTTTGTTCCATTCAAGTCCAATTATGCCAAGTACCTGAACAGGTTCGGATTGTCCTTGTCCCTTTCCAAATAATCCCGGGTGATCAAATCCTCAATCCTTTTCTTGATAGCCTTAAAATCAGGCTGCAAATTCACATAAGAAAAGCATAGGCTTGGGTCAAAAAGTGGGGGAGAAAACACAAAAAGAAATATTCTGCTTGAGAAGCACGAACCTTGAACATACGGCCTAACTGCTCAACACACTCCATAACTAACTGTTGGTGACCCAAAACTTTGCGACTCTTCATAATACGTACAATCGAGGCATCTATAGCATACCGTCTGTCTTTTTCAACATCTTCAATCACCTTTTTCTCATCAACTGGAGGGAGGGGAATCTACATTCAAGAACAAAGAAATTGTTCATTCTTTGTGACAAATGAAAACCACAGGCTACCATACCAAAAGAAATAACAGATATACACCTTAATCCTTCTCATTTTATCTGTAAATTTTCCGTTGAATGAGAAGTAATCGGTGGGGGAAATGGATTTTGTATTTGGCTCTTTGTTCAGAATTTTATACTTGGCACAAGACAAGGAATGGAGCAGTCTCACAACATCATCATCAGACAAGTGCAACTGTGAAACAATTTCCTGATAACTCAATCTATCTGAGGCATTGAACAGAAGAAGGGTAGAAGCCTGTAGAAATGCAAGAAAAGAAAGAGGCTCAAAAACAGCAACTTGAGTCACATCCCATGCAGTGCAAATCAGAAAGAAGTGAAATAAATAGGTCACCTGGTATGTTGTCACAATCAATTCCATTGTTTTTGGTTCGAACTTTCCACTAATGTTACAAGTACCTAAGGAGTATATCCAAGTGAGCTTTCTGTGCTTTGTTTTTGATTGATAGAATTCCCTGAAAACTTCAACACATCGAACCTGCACAAACGACATTAGATATTTGTTTTTGAGTTAATAACATCAGGAAGAATTAACAAGAAGAATAAATGAAACTTACTACCATGTATACAAAGAACAAAAACATACCATTTCTGCAGGCAGGTTGAGATCAAAAGACTTGTAACTTGGCCAGAACCCAGTGGTCAGGACAGTTACTGTTAAGTCAATCCCAGGATTTGCATTGGGATTATTGCGGAGATACTCTTCAAAGTTGGTTTGATTTTCCCTTGCCAGAGTCAAATCTGTAACCTGAAATTTTAAGATCAAGAGGCAAGCTTATTGCTGACATATAAACAAAGCATCCAGATGCAACATCCAATAAGTGAAAAATAAGACCATTATCAGGAAACTCACCATCCCCTCCATCTTTGAGGTGAACTGACCACCACATTGCTGCTTCAATTTTGTCAGAATGCTTCGCTCATGGTCATCATTTGCACTCTTGTCAAAAAGAAGTCGACGAGCAAGCTTTTTCCTACAAAAAGATAATTGGAGCCAAAATCAGACACCAGAACAAGTAAACATATCTTTCTAAACTTCTGAGGCTAAGGCTAATCTAATCATAGAACTTACCTATAGAATTCAGCAAAAAGGTCCTTATCACCAATATAAGCAAGAAGCTTTACAACCTACAAAATTGATCAGACATTTCATATTGGGAGTTCAACATCATGTCCAAAGGATGAGAACGGAGAACCACGATAACTAACACCACACCTTCTCGAGTGTTTCCTCAATGGCTTCATCGCTCAATTTCTCACTGCCACCTTTCTTAAGAATATTGTCACAGAATGTGGCTAGTAACTCTGCACTGGTACTGCCAGCAACTCCCTTGTTGCAGAAAACTTCAAAAGCCTCCTTGAGTGCCTACACTAGAAAATATATATATATCCTGTACGAACCAATGCAACGTAACACGTGCAATCTTAGGTAATCATGTGAACCAACCTTGTGGAAAAGAGTGTGGTTCATGAAACAGTCGTTAACATAAACCAGATACTTGTCATGCAGCTCAATAACTTTTCTAACAAAGGCCTGAAAGTGGGGACACAATCAATTTTTCTTACTTGAAAACCATATAGCAATATCTTTCAAGCAAATATTCGTGAAATTACCTGTTCTTGAATCCCAACAACA
Source organism: Dillenia suffruticosa (assembly GCA_033439265.1). NCBI lineage: Eukaryota > Viridiplantae > Streptophyta > Magnoliopsida > Dilleniales > Dilleniaceae > Dillenia > Dillenia suffruticosa. Next base: position 20,281,971 of record JAVTVX010000001.1, read on the forward strand.
TCTTTTTTCTCAGCCTGTAAAAGTGAAGTTGTTGAGTGAGAACCAGCAAAGATAATAAAAAAAGGAACTGTCTTCAATATGTAGCATTGAAGAGTACTTGGCAAGCATTCTAGTAAGAATTAATTAAGACAAGAATGCAGATAAAACCACAGTAAGCAAGACAAAAAGAGACTTCTCAATTGAAAACTAACTAAAACAAGAATCGAGGTGTGCATATAAAACCAGAGTAAGAATAAGAGAAAGGAGACTCGTCAAGGGAAAACTAACTAAAACAAGAATCGAGGTGCTGCCTTCTTTAAAATATTTTCATGCCCATACGAAATGAGCTATTATCAAGCACTTTCTCAGTGAAGAGAACCAGAGTAACTATTCCTGCCCTTAGCTCAAAAGAACACAAAAAAGGGAAAAGGAGACTAATGTCATATTAGAGGAGCAAAGATGGAAGCACAACTGGATTATTTCCACGACCTAACTGCAAAACTGAAAGGTGTTTAGCAGAACTCGATAACACATTTTTTTTTTATGCAGGATATTCTTTTTTTTTTTTTTTTTTTCAAATGATGTATTTTCCACTGTTTTGTGTCAAAACAGAAAAAAAAAAAAATCTTTGGCCTTAAAATGCGAGGCCGACAAGTTGGACCTATTTTCAAAAATTGAACCTAACAAAAAGAATGAATAAAAAAATTATGTTAATGTAGGATCCTTTTTTCGCACTTCTACCAAACAAATTCTTCCACTAAGCAATTCATTTCAGAGTCCAAAGCCAGGAGAAAGAAAGATTCCAAGTATTTACTACTAGGCCTCCAAGGCTTGTGAGCACCGCATTGTATACCCAGGACATGGCCAGTCCAGTTGTGCACAACAACAGCCAATATTTCAGTTTGAACCAACAATCTAGGAAAAAAACTTTGAAATCTAACTAAGATTAAATAACATGCATATATCAAGAAAAAAAATCTAAATAGCCTCCAAATTCAGTACATCTACAAAACCCCAAGAAAGCCAGTTGCTCTTCCCTGGCTCCCTGAATACTGTATATACAAAAATCTAAAAGGAAAAAACTTTGATTGTCCCTAATTTAAATGCTACTAATGAGAATGCAGCACATTCACAAGATTATTCCAAGATAACCAAACAAACTTAACCAAATTACTTTGAGATTAAATTAAGGCAGAGAGGTAAAGTGTATGTAGCATAAAAGCAGGAAATAACTAAACCAGGAAATACTGTACAACATGACCAGACGGAAAACCACGAGAAAAATGAAAAACTGGGACATGTCAATTACAAACACAAGAACAGATTCAACAGTACACCAACTATACTTATATCTTACTAGAAAGAAATAACACCATAATCTTGATACCATATTAAAGAATAGCACATTCCCCCCCCCCCAAAAAAAAGGGCAAACTTGTCCCAGAAAAAAAAAAATAATAAAATGAAGCTCATAATCAAGTGCATGCCCATGCATATAACAAATATTCTCATATCAAAATATACAGAAATTGTTGTAAGAAATCTCGTGACCCTAGACAAGTGTTCAGGGATGAATATGAGGCCATTAATAGAAAACAAAGATGAGGAAGAGTAAACAATACTCCCCCATCAGCAACGTGCCCTAGCCAGGGGAATTAGGGAAATGATGGACAAATAAATCAAAATGCATAACTTTTTGTTGCTTGCTGCATCTTCAGCTTGTTTGACCAATGCCATCCCTTCAGATGTAACATGCTGCAATGTGGAGAAGAGAGTCAAAATGTGGAAGCTCAAAAGGAAGGAAAAGGGGAGCAATTAAGTTTTCCATGGCAAAAGGCCCCACAGGACAAAAAGAGTGGATGTATAGGGCTACAAACCTGCTTAAAAATATTGGCAACAGGATCTAGGCCTTTCGGTATTTTAGAGAAAAGCCTATACATCCTTGATAGGTCCTCTACCTGCAATAACAAAATCAGATTTAAGATAACAACCAAGCCATCAAAATCTTAAGGTGAAAACAAAGAAGAACTTGGTGCAGACCTTATTTTCTCTTAGCAAAGCATGACAACCAGAATGTTCCTTTTCAAGCAGTTGGTTTGCATAGACCGATAACAGCTCATTTTGAACTTTCTGCAGCAAGAATAAATAGTTTGTGACAACCACAAAATCAATTATGAATCTTAAACAACAATGATAATATTATCCTTCAGTCAGCCACAACACTGACAGACCCAGGCAACATAACAACAAATGCTGTTTTTCCTAATTGTACTAACAACGACCAGTAACTTCTAAAAAGAGAACAAACCTCCAGTAACTTTGGTTCGCTACTCGAATGCAGATAATGAGAAACTCTTTCTTTCTCCCGTTTCAAACAGTCCTCGACCTAATTATACAGTAAAAGAGGTTAGAGATCTTTGAGAAACAATGAAGATTAATAGAGAAATACGAATAATTAATAACACCAAACCAGCTTACTTTCTGCATATAATCTGGACAAGAATCCTCTAGGATCCAATTTGAAGCCTTCCGAGAATAATAAGCAGCAGTGTCTTTTAGCATGTAAGCTTCAAAGTCATACTCATAGTGATCCATTTGACCCATTCCAATCTCTACAAAGATATCAAGGACATTCTTCAACAAGGCTCTGTCAATCTGCTCTCCCTCACGTTCTTGATCAATCTGTATAAAACCACACGTGCATGAACATGCAGACACATTCATAAGCCATAAGAGATAACCAGGAAGGAAATGCGAAGCCTCAGGAAATAGCCAAAAACCTTAAAATAGCATATTTAAGGCAACAACAGACCCTTACCAAAGATATTACAGAATCTCGTACTTTAGCATTGAGTTCGTGGTAGACCTGAAATATGACATGTATACCAATAAGTTTATCTTGAAAAGGAAGTGCCCATTATAAATCAAAAGGAAACATCTTAATGCATGATGCAGGAAAACACTCAAAACCTACCAGATGACGGAAGCATGTAAGCCCAACTTCATGAAGTGCCGGAAGTGATCTCCGTGCAATAAAGTACCGATCAAGATAGTGGAAGAAACGAGAAAGCCACCTTACCATAACCTTATGGTTTGCCCACCTCTTTACAAGCTCCCGCAACATGAATTCATCATGCTTCTCTCTTAAAGAGGGCAAGACCTAGAACCAAAACCAACTAATGAGATTTATCAAAAGCACACATTAACTATAAAAATAGAACCCCCTGTTGTAGGAAACTTATTGAACTCAGGATAGACCTTTGTAAGCAGTTAAAAAAAAAATTACAACAAAATAATGTCTTAGCTACCATGAGTCTTTAGTAACTATTACCGTTGTGGTAATATATTCTTCGAAAGACTCACGATACTTGTCATAGAGCTGTTGAGAGTAATCGTGTGGAGGCTTCTGAGTGCACATATTGTAAATAGTTCTGTAACAAATATTAAGGGGCACCGACACTTAATTTTCATTAAAACAAACATTAAAAAACCCAACAAAATATGAGAAGAGAACTGTTATCAGAGTCTAGAAGTAACGTGTAGAGCATTATATAATCTTCTGAGCTGAATTGTGTCTCGGGCAGGCCCTCTAGAATGCTCTTCAACTTTGTAATCCCCTTCTGCATAAACTCCCATCCTTGTTCCAAATCAATCGTCTTTCTATCGTTCATTGTCTCTGATGAAAACCAAACAATTACAATTCATCACATGCCAATTGAGCAATCCAACACATACAGGATAGTTTCAACTTCAGATTATACAACACCTAAGTTGGCATATTTTCATTGGTTGAAATATTGGAATACGTACTCTAATTATCCTTTTGCTGATCATGAATCATTTGCTATATGAGATTCAGTATGTTCATTGCGAGAAAAAACTGCGAACATAACACCACAAAAAAACCGCACTAATCCAAACCCTAACCCTAAGAAATAAAATACAGAACCCGAACCCTAAATCAGAATTTCAACCACATAGACACCACAGATCGATACATTAAACACGATCTTTTATCAATAACCCTAATTTTGCCAGGCCCAATAACTACCGCGCAAGAGGAATCCCATCCCAGACCTAAACAGAAAACCCTAATTTTCAAACAGAAATGAAGAACATTTTCCCCTTTTATCAATTCAAGCAACTAACATCCAACATTGAAGAATCAACAAGGAAGTTCACAAGCACCACCAAAGAAACCCAAAACCGACATCGCAATCAAACAAAAAAATTTTGAAGAAGAACGCACCAATTTGATTCGAGTGAAATTCCACACCTAGAATCGCAGAATTGAACAGAGCCTTCGCCGATTGACTAGAGAGAGGTAGAGATAATGAAGACTATGAAGAGAAATGGAAGAGAGAGAGAGAGAGAGAAAGAGAGAGAGAGATTCAACTCTAAGCACCGCTAAAGCGGAATGGAGAAAAGCTCAAGGAAGAAAGGAAATCTGTTTATCTGTTTTTTCATTTCTATTTCCATTTCTGTTTGGGTTTCCCACCCACTTCCTGTCTCTGTCCCCCTCTAACTTGGATACAAAGAATTTCTATTTTTATTTATTCACAAAAAAAAAATAATAATAATAATTTTTTTTTTTTTTTACATTTTGTCAAGCATTTTCATATGTAAAATTCAGTACTCATTTTTGAAATATTCAACTATAAATCTCAAACATATTTTTAAATAATATTAAATTAATATTAATTTAATAAAACACACGTGTAATCCTCACCATTAACAGAGTAAACCTATCGTTGAAAAATCCGTCGTAAATATTCTAAATCTAAATATTTTTAAAATTAATATTTTAGTTTCTGTAAAAAATTAAAATTATATATAGTAAACTAATAAAAGATATTTTTCTTTCAATTTTTTTATAAAAATTTTGATATAAATAAAATTTTATACTTAATAAAATACATTAACATAATTAGATAAATAAATGTTTCTTACCAATTCAATACATGAAAAACTTACTACTTGTACTTTGTATAATTTTTCACAATTTTTATATTTTTTGTTATTTTTTTTTTCTTCTTCAAGCTTTTGTGAATATAGATTTTTTTCAAAGTAAAAATAGAAGTTGCCATATATTTATTCTTCTATTTTTTTTACTTAGTTCATTCTATTATTTCTTAAATAAAACAGCAATAATAAAATTTGATCGGTTTTATGAATCATTTACAGGATTCTATTATTTCATATGATATGCTTATCTACATGATTTTTTTATACGATAACAATAATAATACTTTTATTCTTTTAAATGGTGTCGACGATATTAATATTTTTATGCCATTATTATAAATGATCTCTACATAAATTTTTGTATTAGTTTTACATTGATCGGCTATCTAATACAATTTTCTTCCTTTATCGGGGGTTGAAATCTGTCATAACTGAGTTTCTATCGTATCTTAAGTAATTTTAAAAAAATTATATATCATTTTTATACATTTTTTTAAACCTGAATAAGTGTAGATTGAGGTCCTCGTGATTACATATCTCCGATATTAAGTAAAATCCTATATGGACCAATGATATATATATATATATATATATATATATATAAATTTTTTTGTCACAAGTTAATGGCTTTCGAATTTCAATTTTATTATAAGTTAATTAATTTATCGACGGGTAACCCACCTAAAATCCATCCTATCATGTTAAATTTAATCACATCAAAAATTGTATAAAAAATTTTGTGTAAATTAAATTGTGTTGCATAACATCCCATGTATATGCTAAATGTTATTGGATTCAAAAGAGTTTACTTATTTCAAAATTTTACATTTTCTATTCTTTTTTGTGAGATTTTTGTATTATTAAAATGTATTTTATCTCGTATTAAATATTCACGAAAATACATACATGAAACCTAAACAGACTTGCATTTGCTCAGCAATATATTATTTTTTCAAAGTCTCATGTTGTTTAGTAGACTTATTTCACATATTTGTGGGCACTACAATTTGGGTTACTGAATAATCATAAACCGATTAAAAAACCATGGTAATTTAATTAGAATTAAGTTTTGGTGTTGTTTTGCAATAGAAAAATTAAGAAATTAGTTATTTTTATTTAACAGATAGATTAATTAATTAATATATAGAAAATAGGAGTACTTTTGGATTATCAATGCCTAGTTGAAAAAGATTTCTACCCAAATATGCTTTTTATTTATTTATTTTGAATTTAGTAATTTTAAGTGAAAACTAACATTTAGTTTCTCATTTTGAATATTTATATTTGCTTATTGTAATCTAAAATTAGTAACAAATTTACAACTTAATCGAAGCAAAATCTTAATATTTGGTGTTAAAATATGCATATTTTTGTAGATATGGAATGACACAATTCGATTGTTCCCGAGAAAACAGTTTAGTGGTACAAATTCTTCTCTTTCAATATAGTGATTTCAGATTCAAATCATTGTACAACAAAAAAAAAAATAACATAATTCGATTTGATTCTAGAATTACCTACGTATCATCTCATTTATGAACAAGCGAGAGTGATCCGAAACTCCATTGTACAGTTTGCTAACACTTGTTAATTCCACTATTTACATGTGAGCCTATTCGAAAAAGGAAAAGATGAAATAAGAAACTATTTTTTTTTCACATTTGGTCGAGAGGAAAAGAAGGGAAAATCAAAGATAGTGAAAACAATACCCATAGTTTGTCATGATATTGGCCGTGCATCTCTCTCTCTACATACATAAACGTATATCTCTCTCTCTCCAAGTAGAGGGACAGGAGCAAGAGCAGGGAACAGCTCGATGAAACTGATACAGAAAACTATGAGCAAAATCGACATTCGAAAAGTCTAACTCGAAAGGATGCTAAGAAGGATCTTATTGATATAGAGGATAGCAGCAAGACTAATGACCATAACTCCCGTGAGGTAAATGTGCATTCTTTGCCCCTTCCTCCTTTGTTTGTGCTGATTCATGGCTATGTTCTTTGCATGGCATTTGAAAGTTGGGGGGGGGGGGGTTTCCGTGAATTGTTACATTTTTGAATTAGAATCTTAGTTTTTCCGGTTTTCATGATTTTTTTCTCTTTCATATGGGACAAGATTTGAAAATTTGATATCCCACAAAATCATTTGCTATGGGGACTACCGAATTAGACCTCATGAGTTTTTTGTGTAGGTACAGTAATTTTGGGAAGTATGAGTCACTTTGACATAGTGTAATCTTTGGAGTTTTATTGATTTGGATGTGAAGAATGTGGGCTGGGCAACAGTGTTGAAACTAGCGTTTCAAAGCATTGGCATGGTTTATGGAGATATTGGTACATCGCCTTTGTACGTGTTGCCTGGGGTTTTCCCCTCTGGGATCCAAAGTAATGATGACCTTCTTGGGGGACTGTCTTTGATCGTCTACTCTTTGATTATAGTCCTCTTATTGAAGCATGTCTTCATCGTGCTCACTGCCAACGATAATGGTGATGGTAAGTTTTCTCATTTGGTCTCAAACTTTTTTGTTAGTCCTCTCTCTCTCTCTCTCTCTAGTTTAATCTTTCCACATCATTCTTGACTTCAATGCAGGCGGAACTTTTGCCATGTATTCTCTCATATGTCGCTATGCCAAGGTGAGCTTGATCCCGACCCAGCAAGCAGAAGACAGAAATATGTCAAATTACAAGCTTGATGTGCCAAAGCGACGTGTAAAATTGGCTTATGCCATTAGGTCTTTTCTTGAGAAGAGCCAAACTGCCAAGCAAATTCTCTTGTTCATTGCAATTCTTGGCACTTCAATGATCATCGGTGATGGTGTTCTCACACCTTGCATATCAGGTTATAACCATTTTTCTTTCATATGACTAAGCTAACATACGCTTGATCTTCTTTATTTACTCTGGTTTCATTTCTTCTCCTGCAGTGTTATCGGCAGTCGAAGGTTTAGAGCGAGCTGCAAGTTCGATAAATGCTGATATTATAATGTGGATATCAGTATTAATTCTAGTTTTACTGTTTCAATTTAAAAAATTCGGAACAGATAAAGTAGCCTATACTTATTCTCCAATTCTCATGGTTTGGTTCCTGTCTATTGGGATGATCGGAATTTACAACTTCACGGTCCATGATTCAACTGTGATTAAGGCATTCAATCCGTGGTATGTTATTCAGTATTTCAAGAAGAGTCCAAAAGATGCCTACTTTTCACTAGGGGGTGTAGTTCTACGCCTCACAGGTGAGATTAAATCATGAATGATATTACTCTCTAAACTTCAAAGCTCATGTCATTGCTCAATTTTTGACATAGAAACCTCATTTCACTTAAAAACAGGTGCTGAAGCATTGTTTGCTGATCTGGGACACTTCAATTGTTTCGATCTACTTTCTACTTATTTTTTTTTTCCCTACTGCTGAATCGATGTATTGGCCAATGTTTGTGCTGGCAATATTGGCAGCCCTTATTGCAAGCCAAGGCAAGTGGAAATATATTCTTATTACCATCCCTTCCCAATGCCATTAGTAGTTGACTATCAAATGGACTCTTCAAGAAACACCCCAACTAAACCAATAATAGGCATAGATCCTTCAAGAAATCCTCTCCTCATTGCATCCAATCCAAACACCAAAACATTCTTTGAAATGTGGGCAAGTCATGGTCATTATATCTTTCCACTTTAATAGTAACATGACTGCAGTCATATCATGTAATACTTGTTGAACATAGGCTCTAATCTTGTGATATTACTTAACATCAACAATATCGATGTCCTCCAATGCATGCCTCTTCATTATATAGGCATGCCTCAGACTTATATCTACCATCAGTTCTCTCCTAACAGTGTATTGCAACCCTTTCAAATTATAAACTGGATCATGTCTAATATAATACTGAAATTTCTTATTTAGATATCTAGTATTTGCGTGACCATTTTTATATTCTCTTCCACATTCATGACTGTCTCTCAAAGTCTTGATTTGAAAGTCTTCTCCTTTTGAACTTGACTAATGTGCAGCCTGCAAGAACAGCCCTTCTTACATGTTATAGTGATTCTATGAAAGTCATATTTAAAATAGTTGTATGTGTAACTTTCACAAACATGCCACTCAATCAAAGCTTCCTTAAAGATTTTTTTAGTTTTAAATTCAAAATCAAGATCAATGTTTGGGAGATTTGATCCATGTCTTGACCCTCCATCATCAACTTTATCTAGCAAATCTTCCTCATTTAGATCATCCGTCTCATTCCATGCTTCATCTACCCCATCAGTCCCCACCTCTTATTACGGTTGGGCTCTTGCATCTACATAGGCTAACTCATTAACATCTGGCTCCTAAAATTTTTTTCTTGAACTACCAAAAATATACTCATCTTCCGACCATTCAAACCCTTCCTCCAACTATTCTGCTTTGTCATAAGTTTCAGAATTGTCGTCGTCATCATCATCACTTGGGTTTTTTATTAGCAATTTCTTATTTTAATAATTTTTTTCCAATGTTCTTCACACGTCTTATTTGCTTTGAACCACTTTGATTATTTCTAGAAGGTCCACATATATTATCCCGCTAACCAATATTAACTTGTTCTGCCCTAAAGTTCTCCCTTTTGGACCCGTGGGAATGTGACACAACTTGCTCCCTTTCAACCCCTTTTTGTACATTTAAGTTAATTTCAAATTCATATTCATGTGCTTCTAACATAGTCTTAATATCATCATCACTATTTATCTCAACTACACCTACATCTATGTCACAAGATAGAAGTTTAAAATACAATTTAACTTCACTTGGATTCTTATCAATATCTAACTGACTCTAACATAACTTATTTCTAGGATAACTATTAAATACTACAAATTTATCTCATGTGTACTTTATTGGGTAAAATAGGTTTGATTCCTATAAGAATTTCCGTCCATATTGAAACTTAACATGTCCATTTGAAATTTAGTTCTAAGAGCCGATCTTTTAGCCATTTTGATACAGGATAATCTGTATAAAGATAAAGAAAAAAAATACATACAAATATTAATACAGTTGTAAACAAAATAAATACTATAGAAAAAATGGCATCTTTTCTACATATCAAAACAAAAAGTAAAACATTGCAGTCCTACATCTACGATATGATATATCCACTCTTCAGATAAAAAAAATTATCCTACAGTTCTATATATGAGAGCAACTCAATATTATCATACAACATGTGCAATTCAAATATTATTCTATATTCAAAACACCAATTCATAGAAACCCAAAAAATGCTTTACAGAAAAAATTAAAAAATTGAGAAAAAAAATCTCTCCATTAAATTTATCTACACTTTTCAAAAAATTTTCTACATTCAATCTCTCTCCACTAAATTCCACTGAAATCGACCCTTAAGTTTTCCACCAATGGCTAAAATGTGTGTTATATGAAAAATAAAAAACATAAAAATAACATTCCCACTCAATAAAATCATTCCAAAGCATCTATTACTGTCACAAAAAATTCAAATTTACAAAAAGGCAAAACATTAAATAGAAAAAAAAAATAACAACAACTTCTTACGTGATAATGTTTTCGATCTCCCTTTCTCAATATGAAAAACTTCGATCTCATCCCCTAACTCAAATGGAAAATCCAGTCACTCAAAATGTTCGATCGCCATTCGTTTTCTTTCTCTGGAATGGAAAAAACAAAGTGTGTTTTAGGGTTTTGAAAAGCATAACCTTTTAAGAGGGGTATAATCGGTATTTTATGAGATCCCGTTAAATCATCGTTATTTATGACTTTTTCCGTCTACTTGCCACACTTTTTAAAACTATAGGAATATAAATTGATATTTTTTCACTATATAAGAGATACATGGATTTCGATCAAATCGCATGAGAAAAATATAATTTACCCTTTTTTCACCGTAGTGGATTTTTTTTGGGTCACGATTGATTAGTATTCAAATTACCGATCTAATTCGGTTTGAATACTATAGATCTCATTTAGAAGTTGATTCTATTTGTGCTTTTTTTTAATTTAAATTTAAAATTTTGATTAAGAATTAAAGAAATTTAATATTTTATTATTAAATTCATAAAACATTGGTTGTATTATTCAAAAATAATGAATAAAGTAATTAAATTACGCCCTCCCTCTCAAGTCCCAAACCCAGCCCAAGCCGAAGCCGAAGACGAAACCTAATGTGGCCCGCGCGTAGCTAAAGAACAAGGCCGAGATTCGGTAGGTGGCTAGAAAGTAGCCATCCACGTTTCCACTTTCCAGAATTCCCCTTCAACCTCTCGCTCTTCTTCACTACCCCTAAAGCATCTCTCTCTCCCGCTGTCTCAAATTTTGGGTTTTTGGAAACTATAAGAGCAGAAAAAATTTTGAACCCCGATCCTAAATTCCTTTGGCGAGGGAAATGGGCCAAGCATTTCGTCGAGCTTCTGGTAAGATTCCAAGTTCTGGTGTTGAATCGTCGTCTTCTTCTTCGTCGCGGTTGAAGAAGACTGTCATTGATCGTCGAGAGATTCCAATTTCTACAGACAAGTTTGAGGTTTCGAAGACTGCCGACAATTTTAGTGCCGATTCAGGTACCGGAGATAAGCTTGTATTCTCAATTGAATTTGTTTCACTAAATGATTGGTGTTGAAGAATTTTATAATCAAGTTACCTTTGTATGAACATTGCAAAATTGGGCTGTTGAATTCTGAAATTGGTGGTTTATATTTGAAATAATCATCTGCACAAAGAAAAATGATATGTTCCTCAAAACGCACATGGGTTTAAGGTTAAATTTTAGTTCTTGTTGATTGAGGATTATGTCTTAGAAAGTAGCACTGCAGCTATGACCATGTTGACTGTGGCTACTAGTCTTAAAAACATTAACATTTTTTGGCCCCAATGAGGACGCTCCATTTGGGAATTGATTAGTCAATAAAATGGTCGCTTTTTTTTTCCTGTTAAGACAAGCAAATGTTGCCGATGTTTCTTTACTTTATGTTCGATTACTAGGTATGCCAAGTGATGAAATGAGAAGTCTTAGTCTCAACTCTAGGAATATTTTTTTTTAATAACTGCCTAAAATTCCAACAAAAAAGATGATATAATTTTTCATTGTCCCAGGTAGGCTCATTACTTCACACTTAAATTAGTTCGCGTGATACTTGAATGGATCTCTTAGTTTTTGAGAGGGTTTGCCCAAAAAGGGTATATAAGGTGTACCGAATTAATCTTAGGAGTAAATTAGATATAAGGATAACAACTACGGTTGCTTGGGTTGCTGTTTACATTATCATATAATTGAATTTCCAAGATCACAATGGTTCTATTGAAAACAAATGGGAAGGTGTTGTTTTTCAGAGCCGCTATTCCATTGTAATTCTGTCTAATAAGCAAGATATTGTTTTACCTTGTGTATTGTCATTGTTGTTGGTTGTTTTTTCTTTATCTAAGTTATAGCAATGCAAATTGTTTATCACCTTGCCTCCAAACAAAATCCATCGGATCCTACGCATTTTTTTATCTAGTGCACACATGAATATCTTTTGCAGCCCACCCTCAAGGAAAAAGCCGGAGGAAGTGGTTAATTATGATGAAAATGAAGCATCTTTATGTATGTAGTTAGGCAAAGCAGTTGAGCTTGTAAACTTCACGTGGATCTAATATGTTTTTGTTTCCATTTTATGCTTGTCGGATATTGTCATCCTTTGCTGTTTTGTTAGTCAATATCACATCTTGGTTATTGGCCATGTATTTTAGGAGTCCATGGGTTGATTCTTGGTTTTGGAGTTTGGACTCCTTCATCCTTCCTTTTTCATCATTCTGTTAGGTCGGCATGAAAATCCAAGTGAATTTTTGTGACTCTTCATTGGGTGTTTAAGATGGGAAAGGGCATTAAATGTTTTATTATAAAACCTTAATGAATGAATTGTGGTCTAACATTATATGTAAATGACATTTATTCTGGAGACCTTGAACATGAAGTGTCAATCGTATTGATTGTTCATTTTGTCTCTCTCTTTGGTGTTTAGATGATGTACAAAGAATCAATGCTGATAATATCCTTGAAGAAAGAGATCCCAGTTATGATGCCATGCTTAGTCAGATGGTTGGCAGAATCAGATCAAAGCCTGGAGGAAAACTTGAAATGGGTGAGGTGAGTCGTCCTGTCTATACAATAACTGTTGTGAACTTGAGATGATGTTGAGTAGGTCAATGGTGTTTAATTTTGTGATGAGTCTTTGTGTCATAACTTCTCTGGATGTTTAGGACTTTAATGTGTAGTTATTCTGCAATAGTTACGGTAAAGGGATGCAATGCATGATATATTCAGTAGTATCTGTCTGGTAATGACGTGAAAAATTCTCTGAGTACTATGTTTACTTGTTCAGCAAGTGCATAAATAAGGAATCTGCATCTGTGCATTGACATCAATCCTTTGAGTAATTTATGGTTGGTACTTGGAATTAATCTAAAGTTCAACAAGAACCATTCATCTTAAAGATTTTTTTTTGGGGGGGGGGGGGGGTTAGGAAGATTTTCTCTTTTCATAGATGGTGCTTGAGTTCTCAACAGATAGAGGTGCCATGTTGCATTAGTTGTTTACATTTTCGTCTTCCATGCCTTTACCCCTTTAGCAGCTATACAGATAGAGGTGCTCCGAATTGCTCCGTCTCCATTATTGCTTTATCTTTCAAATCATAATGATCCTTCAATGATGTTCAATCTCTAGTTATGCTCCCTATCTTTGATAGTTAGCACTTCATGTGGTACATTATAACTTGTTAGCAATTGAGGCTTGTTTAAACTATTCCTTTAGGGTTCTTTCATGTCAGCGATATGCTCCTTGGCTGTGATCATACCAGGACTAATGCACCGGATCCCATTAGAACTCTGCAGTTGTGCTTGGGCAAGAGTGCTACTAGGATGGGTGACGTCCGACGTAGTGCTTGTGTAGCACCCCTCATTTAAAATCTAGCAAGGTTGCCCTGGTCGTGCTAGAAGCGACTAGTGAAGGGAGAGGTATCAGGTTCAATTCCTGTAAGTGGCACTTACATTTTAATATTATTAATCAGGTAGAAGATCAATGACCTACATCTTCCCTTTATCCAATAATTCATCCCAAAGAAAAACAGGTCATGCGCCGCACTCATTTTGTGCATTAGGTTCTGCCATCAATGTTATAAGCAAATAATTATGTTTTAATTTTTGAACTGCACGAATTGTCTGATGGGTCATTATCTTGTTTAAAATGAATGGGAATTACTGCAAGATATTTAGGTGGCATGTGAAGCTAGGTATTCTGTTTAACCATCGGACTCATGTTGCTCAAATGGCTTGTTTACTCCTTTACTTTCAACGCTCATGGCAGAGACCATAACCTTTAAGATTCTTTTTCAGGCATCTGTGGTCCAGAAGTACAACAGGCCAATGCCTAAATTGCGTAATACAAAGGTAGACTTTGGCAGATACGAGGAGAGGCCTGTGCCCGCAGGAACCTTAAACGTGGCACAGCTGCGCCATATCATGCTCCTGCATCAAGGTAAGGCAGATGATCATCAGGGGCCGATGGATGTTCAACAGATTGCAGAGAAATTTCAAATTGATGTCTCGCAAGTTCAGAAAATCTTGCAGTTCATATCACTGCCTCCTGAAGACACCAATAAGCAACAAAACAAGCACTAAGATTGTTGGCTTTTTGACCATGTATGCGTGGCAATTTCTTCAGGAAGAGAGATGGCTAATTGTTATTACAGGACATCGCAAAATCAGACAGTTTTGACAATTTGATACACACAAAGCACTGGTGCCCTTGCCCTTGCCCTTGCCCTTGAGAGAACTATTAGATCTGTGACTACAACTCAGAAAATGTTTGTTAGCTCACTTTGGGGGGCTATGTTCTAGGTCCTGAACTTGGAAGACCTTTGGGAAAAAATGATCAATAAAATGAAAACTGATTGCCTGTGTGTAAGCTGAAACCCTGTTCAAAGTGGTTCTATTTGTACGGCAACACATCACTTGTCAGGGCCCCAATGATATGGGGCGTTTCAGGTATTTTGGCATGAGAAATTGGATGTCAGGGACTTTTTATCAGAAATTGGATTGTGATCGTTGCCCAATATGGATGTCAACTATTGCAAGATTGATGGATGAGCCGTTTGGTATTGCTCCATTTAGAAGAAAAAGATTATGTATATTCAAATCTTACTAGGTTAGTAGGAATTGCACACCTCTACACCATCTGAAAGTCGCTAGTTAGCAAGCGTATGAATAAATAAAAAGTTGAAACACATTGGTCAACTCTGGCCTCTGAGCTCTTACATCCTCTTTTATATCTATTTCTTGTGTTTAATTCCACTTGGATTATAAATTAAACTATTCACTCGGAGTGAGACTGTCTAGACACATGGGTTCCTTGATGCCATTTTCACCACATTAGGAAAGATCTGGGGATCCACCGAAGCAATTACCTCTTACCTCTAGACAGGACTTATTGAAAGA
The DNA here is from genome assembly GCA_033439265.1 of Dillenia suffruticosa. Lineage (NCBI taxonomy): Eukaryota > Viridiplantae > Streptophyta > Magnoliopsida > Dilleniales > Dilleniaceae > Dillenia > Dillenia suffruticosa. The sequence continues at coordinate 20,297,394 of JAVTVX010000001.1, forward strand.
TCTATTAATGATTGGGCTGTGCCCGATCTAGGCCACCCAATTTTTTTTTTTTTTTTATTATACAAGAATTTGAGTCTTGATCATCAGATTGGGAGAAGAAATTTATACCACTAGACTATCCCTTCAAGGACAGACCACCCAATATTTTTTTTTAGACGATATCAGAAATTATACTCCAATTAATCCGATTCGAGCATCTAAAAAATGAAAACGATTTTTTCAGTGTAATTTTTTTCATTCTTAATTTTTTAATACGAAATTGAGTAAAAAACCTAATATCTCGTTCTTCGGATTGTCTGTTGTTATAAACCATCCACCTCTAGCAAAAATATAATTACTCTGTTACCATTCACAATCCCGCTTACAATTGGGACATTGGCCAAATCTGGCCTCTAAGCTTTTACATCCCCGTTATATCTATTTCTTAAATACTAAAATCTGTTTGAAATTAACTAAAATCTAATCAAACAAAAGAGAACCCCCGTTTTTATTAAATACTACGACGGGCCTTTGAGGATTACAAGGGAAAAAGAATGAGACTATAGCCTGATGGAAAAACTCTCACAATCTTCATGTCATGATGGACTCTAACAAATCCGATGTATATTCATAGGCTACAAATGTGACCGCACCAGCCGGGGCGGCTTTGACAATTGATGGAACAATGCCCTTGTACAGGCCAGCCCAACTCTCTCTCTGCAAAATCATGCGCAAGGCATCAAACATGTTTCTGTATGTGTGATGCTCAACGCGAGCACCATATTTGGGATGCCGCTGTAGTCCTTCTATCTGCAAGGAAAAAAAAATTATTAATAATAATCCACGAGTGAAAAATGAAGCACAGAGTTTTTATATGAAACATGCAATGAACTCAATTGGTCTGAATAATGACTATGAATCCAAGCAAAACTTATGACCCATTTCATTCTTGAGACATTAAGTGCCAAACTATTATTAACTTCCACACTGCAGAGTCAATAAATAGTCTTATAAGGAATGTTCCTACTCATAATTTTACTCATGATTCTTCCCAAGCTACATAAGTTTATCGCCGTGAAAGAGGTAAAAGCATTTCCGACTCCCAACCCCAATTTCAATAAGAACTAATCAGAGCTCTCCTAGTAGTAGTGAAAGAAAGAGAAAAAATGCAAGCTGGTCAATCAAATCTAGAGAATCAAAGCATGAAATACTAGGAGTGAACACCCCCCCCCCCACACACACAAAAAAAAAAAGAAAACAAAAACAAAAACAAATAGTTACTATCCTACCACTGTTTTCGCAGATCTTTCAACCAAACTCACAAAAGTTGGTGTTTTTAAACATGGCCTTACAGGAAGTCTGATGGAAGAAGCAACATTACATCAAGCAATCCAAAATATCAACTACGAGATCCTCACCAACATCTAAATGAAGAGGAATCCATTTCTCAAGCTCAACTTGAGACTAAAACTTTCTTTCTTCTAATGATAAGCAAAAAGCAGAGAACTTCATTGAAAAATAGAAGCTATTGAGTGTCAAAGAATAGAGCCTAAAATAATTAAATTGGCGTCAAAGCTCACTGTACAAGTATCTTTCACCTTCCCTCCCTCTCCTAACTAAGTCAATCACCATTGACACTCATCTTCCTCCTCAAAGTCAACCTCAAAATTCAACACACTATAGTTGTCAACCACCTACTTGAGCCATCTCGAACTAAATAGACCCCATCACCAATCTCATCCCCATTTATGGGAAGGAAACCTATCACCAAAGGGCTTGCAGTTACTTCAGTCACCTACCAACTGAGACCCTCAACCATCAATCCTTACAAAGAATACAAATTTTTTCACTTTCAATCAACACCAAAGGCCTCATGGTCATCATCAACCTTCAATAAAGCTTCCTTGACCTCTGTGGGTTCATCATTGATATCATGGTTGTTGAGGACTCACACCTTGAACCATTAGTGGAATTGCGCTCTAGTTGCCATAAGAGAAGCTCAATTGAAGTCTCAACCCAAGCTGCTCTCACTGCAACTGTGACTTTAACATCCCGGCCATTTTTTCATTCCTCGCATCATGCCAGCATGAAGCCACAGACAAATCTCAATTGTTCATACCCAAGAAACAATATTTTGGCCACCATCAACACTAGCCACAGTCACCACCCCATGTTTAACCAATGTCAGAAAACATCACTCTCCTGTTGAAGCTTCGACAGGACCCCATGCAGCAGACAACCTCCTCCATACATGATGATCCATTTGCTTAGCCTTTCTTCAACCTTACTCATATTGCTTAGTATGTTTCAAACACACTTGACTCCCTTGTAACTCAGAACAACCAGTCTAGACCTGACCTATCTTGCTTGATTATGGCCCTGTCTTGTGCTTAATTTCTACCTGATCTAAGCAATTTGCTTGTTTCCCGTGCATTTTGAGGGCTAATCTCTAAGTTTTGGGCCTCATTAATCAACACCAAAATCCAAGCATATTAAGTACTCCAAACCGAGATCATGGCATGGTTCAACTATATTTTGGTGATTTTCGTTATTTTCAGCCCAGGCATGCTTCATGTTGCTCTCACTTGGTAGAATTCCCCCACATTGGATCTAAATCAAGCACATTGGAAGAATAAAGTTTCCTAATTCAGTATTATGCTTGATCTAGAAACTTGGACTTCATTTTATTTGTTCATTAAGTCAAATAGTATCATGTTTGGTCCATTAGAGTTTGAGATCAATATTCATTGCATATTATAATCTACTTTAAACATTAGGTGGGCCCATATACTCATTAGAATTACAATTCCTGTAATTGCATTCAACCTAATAATTCCATATATTTCTCATTAGAATCCACCCCAGCCCCACCTTATCTTATGTTTCATTATAATATCATATAGGTTCTAGCAAATTGATTGATAATTACACTCTACAGAATAGATGCATAGAAACCCGAGGTTAGACAGGCCAAGAACCAGAAAACATTTGGTAGGAAAATTTTCAATTTGATGCATGTAAGAGTGTGCAATAAGTTTCTACCATCATCATCATCATAATAAAAGCTTTCCTTGCTACTCATAGCTGAAACTCTACCTGGAACCGTTTCTTAACCACATCAAGAGGATGACAGACAGCTTTAGCACATGTGCCTGCAGCTAACCCACAAAGGAAAAGCTGGAAACTAGAGGGGCTATCATCAACTGCAGTTGTTCCCACATTAGTAGATCTGTGGCGATTCCAGGCCTGTTGAAATCAAACTAAAACCCATCATAGTCTTATTGTAAATTTGGCATTTAGCAAAATAAACATTAGCAACACCACCACAGGAGTTTTTCGAATGTGGCAGAGGATTCAGCGAAAAGAGACTAATAAAAATGCAAATGGAGTTACAATTCAAGTTAAACCAATGTGGGTAATATTCCCACATGTTTATACCTTGTCTTTTCCCGGAATGAGATAAATAAGTGAAAACAAGGTGCTGTTACTTTTGCCCAGGTTTTGAGAGTGTATATAGATTATTTTTATTTTTCCTGTTCACTCTTGAGGAAGAAAAATTTAACCTCCCTTTCTAACAAAATTTTTCAATCATCTGTATTACATATATACCCAAACAGCTTTATTGCCACCTCAACTGCCAGCAAATGACTAACCCCTACAGCTATTGGTTCAGCTTTTATCACCACTTACAATGTAAACAAGCTTGGAGATGGTTGGATTTGCATTCAATGCACCTAACTATCAAACCTACTCAATTCTGCAGGCTCAGGAATAGCATGTCTACACCAAATAAATTCTACCCCGTGATGCACCAATGAAACTCATTAGTACAATTGTAGAAAAGGAAACTAGATATATTACCATTATCCATCGCTTAAAGGTATCATAGGTGCCAAACTGCATGCCGGCATAAGGGATAATCTCAACCAGAGTTGGTGACAACCCAGCATACAAACCACTGAAGCCACGGGTCCTCATTATATCTAAAAATGCAGCCCTCAAGGTTGGATACACCTGAAGAAAATTACATCACCTCAAATGGCAATTAGTGCATCATTGATAACATGCATAAATGGATGTAATACACATTTTCTACTTGAGATTTTTAAAAGGACAAAACATAGCAGCGCTCAAATTAGAAGATAATATATTTTCTGTTTCAAGGATTATGAATTCAAAGCTCAGTATGTCCTACTTCTGCCATTCCAGCAACCAAAGCAGTATATAGACCGAGAGCAACAGAGTAGATAACTCTGTAAATATCTAGTTTGCTAACATAGTGTTTGTACCACTAAGAGATTGAGCTTCTTGCAAACTGCAATTTCAAAAGCCACAACATTTTAAAATTCAACAATAGTGTGAACAATGTTTCTGAGAGGTCAAATCACAACTTGCATTTCAATAAGCAACTTAACTTTCCAAGAGTTAACGAACCAGAAAGACTGATGCTTAAAACTCTAGTGGCTCAATCCATTTTTTCTTCCATCACTGTTCTCTTCAAGCTAGATTTCCAACCCTTTCTTGACTCTTAAAAGTGGCAATGACAACAAGAGTATAATATGGTTCCCTTATGATTTAAATTGCGACTTTACGGAATGAAGCCCATGGACCATTTTAATTATTTTAGTTTTAATTTTGAGGGTGATCACTCCATCCAGCAAATTGAGAGAGAGAGAGAGAGAGAGAGAGAGAGAGGGATTCAAAATAGTCTTGATACCCATTCTAACGGATCTCAATATACAAGATTAAAATAACAGAGTAGCACTCAACGCATCTTGTAGACTCTAATAATAACAACAACTATCAGACATTTTATTTTCCACGAATCAAATAACAAAGTAGGACTTGGCACATGTGACCCTTAAAGATACCAAGCTCTCAGACATTTTATTTTCCAACTTAATTGGTTTTGCTAAATCATCTATCGAACACCTTCCCGATCTCATCTTTTAGTTCTACTTAAGAGATAGTAGAAGCAGCCTAGGAAGCAAAACATCTGACTGCTAACCCGGTTAAGATCGCCGCTGCCATCAGCGCTCAACCAAGAGAGCTGCCAGGTGCTTTTTCTGCTTTCCCGGAGATGGAATGGTTGGGTAGTAGCAATGGTGGATGACATTACCCAAGGGTGGGTGAGGAGGAGTTTCAGCTTCAAAATGATTGGTTTGATTCCTGCTGAGGCATTGATCAGTTTGATTTGTTGTGTTCAAATTGTATAAGGGCCAAGATTCCGTCTTCACTTGAATTAGAATATCAACGCTAAGTTGGAATAACAGTTGGGTAGAACACATTCTTGTTGCAATTCAAATGACCATGTTGGATCAATAAATTGCTATTGCTTCGAATCAATAAAATGCAACTCAAATGAACACATGCTAGTCTATTTTGCAACAAGATTAAAATAAGGACAGTACATGCAATAATATACTTCTTAACTTTGTTAAAAATAAATAAATAAATAGAATTTAAAAAATATTTACATATTTTATTTTAAATGTACTTTAATAAGAATGCCATGCTGTGTCCTTACCTATTAGTTTTAACCATGCTTTGTTGCTATGTCCATGCCATCTCATTTCTAGCATATCATGTTACATACATGTTTTGTCAGCACATAGCTTTAGCGAGAGGAGCTATTACGCAAAGCATGGCAAGAATAGAACAAAAGCACAACAATTTCCAAGGGAGAACATCCTAAACAAGACTGTAGAATTAATTGCATGTCTACCATGAAGAAAGAAAATTTTGATCCTGAGTGCCCTTATTGCCGATGCATTATACAATATAGAGATACACATATAGTTGCATAAGTCACCAAAATTTACAAGGATATCTATATGAATGCATGTATATGAATCAAATATTTATTGAGTTTTAGTACATTTTACCACTATTATAAGATTAGCAGGTACATTTAAGAAAAGATCATTCCATAACATTGATGTACCTTAGGCTCTCCTTGCGAAGCTAATATAGTTCGTAGAAGATCAAATGGATATGATCCAACAGTGGCAGCACATCCTGCTAATGCACCACTGATGTATGACAAGTAAGGACTCAAGTTGATGTGATCCGCTGCATGAAAGCAAACGAGCAATCAGCTTTCCTTTTAGAGCGAGAGGGAGCAAGTAACCAAGTCTAATATATTATCTGAGTTGTTCATAGGACCTGTGAGGATTGAACCATAAAAAGAGAAGGAAAAGAAAGTCAAGAAAATTGAGCTTAGCATTTGGTTATATAGCCAGATGCTGAATCCTCATTTCAGGCAGTTCCAACTACATGGATCCACCAGATGACACAATGGAAAAACATCATGATTCTGTACCAACTAAATCTCAACCCACATTCTCCTAAGAGATAACCCTCATGTCAGGCAGTCCTTTGATTAATTAGCCAAATGTTAAAGCTTACACTTTTAACACCAGTATATACCATGTCATTTCAAATCTACATTTCTAGAAACACTTCAAAAATCAGGCAAAACAAAATCATGTTCTTACACATTATGTATAACTACCTGTCTTAGAAGAACCAGCAGCGAGTGTTTTCAATTTGTGCAACACTGTGAATTGTATAGCAGTGTATGGCATAACCATAAGCAATGCAGGAACATTACCACGCCAAAAACCCTGTCATGAACAAAAGTAAATGGATAGGCTTAGTGAAGAGAATCTAGCATGATACGATTCCAGACCCAGAAAAATTTAACTGAACAAATCTGAGAATTTTTTGTTCACGAGATAGTTTGCAACAAAATTTACACCTTTGACACTAGGAAACTTCTTCTGCAATGAGAACTCCAATAAAGCATATAGAAGAACAGCCTCTAAAGGACTCTGAGTGCAAGAGAAATTAGCATAAAGAATGCAAACTTATCCAACTTTTTACAGGACTGCACAAAGATGGAGGAACAAGTCCTCTGAGGAACTGGTTATGTACTTATTCACAAACACGTGACAAATGAAATTTCCCTAGAACATGAAGTCCTGGAAAAAATCTTAATTTGCATCATACTGAACGTCAAGATCAAGGTCTTTTTCAGTGTCTAGATGAATTTTTACAGTAACAAGTTTTCAAATCTTACGGGTAACTCTATTTTCAGCAAGGAGTTTAAACTAAAAGTTCAAACTAGACAATTGATATGAATGAGGACATTCAAGAGCATAGAGTTTGAAAGCCCAACCAAAATACAGTTCTCAGGCTCTTTTCTCCATAAAAAAGAAGAAAAGAAGAAAAAAAAGTCCATTGCAAAAATTAACTGCAAAACTGAACACCAAGATATGCAAAAAATAAACCTTAAAAGGATTGGCACTAAAACGAAAATTAAATGCATTGACCAATGAGCAAGGGGGAAAAAATACCGAGTGTTAATGGCCAGGAATAAGTTTAAGTAGGAAAAGATAACCTGGAATCCTTCTTCTCTGAAGATGTTCTTCGTTGCTTGTAACATCCCAGTATACTTTGATTTTCCGTACAAGTTTCTGCCATCCAAAACCCACAAGGAAGTGGGCTCCAGTTGAACCTATAATTCATCATAAACAAATTTGTTGATTCAAAGATGTACATATCCCCCCCCCCCCCAAAAAAAAGCATCCATAAGCATCAAAGTATGCCATCTTCTAAGTCTTGGCATCAATTGAAAAACATCAAACCATACATCCCCTAAGAATCATGAACTTTTTCTTAAATGGGAAAAGAAAAGGGTACATAAGGAGAGAAATATAAAAACCGGGGAAAGCCACAAATGAACCCATCTATAAACCCTTCATATCTAAAAAAGATTTAAAGGAGTCAACCAAAAGAGCAAACACTTCATAAAATAATTTAGAAAAGCCATCAACAAATTCTCCACACCTTCAAAGGTTCTTCAATTTCTTGACCTCTGAAACAACCAAAACACTACTAGAGCACGAATCCTGACAACTCTCCTCTTTGCAGTACAAACCCTCAAAGAACTCCAAGCCCACACTTCATCGTGTACGAAGCTTGTGCAATGAAGCAACAAGTGATCAACAAACTCAAAAACCATTGATTTTTAAGTCATCCGGTGCTGTGTTTTCACTTATTAGATTACCAACTTGAACTATCACAAGACACAGAAATTTTCCAAAGAACTCTTCTTTTCTGTTTTCGGTCAAAAACCACTCAGATACTCTCATTTGCCCCATAATCATTTCTTTCTAAATATAAGACGCAGAAATTTTCCCTATCCATTATTCGGTGTTTTACAACAGGCAAAAAAGAAAACAAGAATTGGAGACGGCAAGATCCAGGAGACTCTCTCCCTCCATTTTTAGCAACAGTATTAATGTCGCAATATTACTAATGAGACAACAAATTACCATTTGTGTGGGCCAAAAGTTACATTCTTGACTTCTGACTAATACTGAATTCAATTATCTCCGAAAAATCAACTATGGTACAATTAAATAAGTAATGGAAAAACCGGGCAAATCTGACAATCTTCAAGAGAGCACCAAAAAGTTCTATTTTTTCGACAATGTGTGATCATGAACAAAAGCTGAACAACTTAAATCAACAACAAGATTCAAACAAATGGAAATTATGCCACTGGTTTAGAAATGCTAATCAAGAAATAACCCAAAACCCCATCTTTTTGTCACTATAACCAATTTTTAAAAAGCAACAAATTACCCGAAATCCAATCTTGATATACTTCTAGAAAGAACAAGATTCAAAACAAAAGAAATTTCTTCCACAAATTCTAAATCCCTGATCAATAATGCATAAGAGCACCAAGAGCAATTATCTGTCGCATCAAGAAAATTCCTCGCAATTTGCATAATTCAGCTTCAAAATAGAAAACCCTAATCAAGAATTGATCTTAAACACCAGTTTTCGAAAGCAATTGACTACCTGAAATCTGGTCCTACACCTACAACACTATTCAAAATAAATGAAAAGTATGCCACAAATTCAGAAACCTACGCAAAACTCCAATTTTGAAAACTAACAAAATCCCCAATCAGGAATTTCGAAAGAACTAAATCAACAGAATACTCCACCTCAAATTCGGAAACACTAATCAAGCGTCAACACAGAAACCTCAAGAAATTTACCTGAAATCTGATCTTGATCACGTCAAGAGGAGATGTTACAGTACGAGAAATGCCACCAGAAATTGCACCTGCGGTTGCATCAATCAAAGCCCTATTAAGCCGTCGTGGTTCTTCCATAAACAAACTACAATCTCACTTCACACTAAACCCTAATTCCCCAAAAAGAGAAAAATAATCAAAATCCATAAAAATTAACAAAACCCCAAATCAGAATATCACATATACATTGAAAGAAACAAAAAAAAAAAGCCCACAATTTCGCTGTTTAAGAGAGAGAGAGAGAAGATTTGCTTTTCAATGTGAAAATGATAGAAGACAATCAAAGAAAGGATTATACCGTAGAAGAGGAAAGTTCAGAAAAGGGAAGGAAGCCGTCATTGAAAAACCAGTCTATCTTTTTCCTAAAATCGAGGGGGAGAGAGAGAGAGAGCAGGGTGGGCTCGTGAAAGGGTCTTGGATTTTATGGAATGAGTCGAGAAATGGGAGGCAAGTGGAGGTGGGGGGAGAGAGAGAGATAGAGCAGGGTGGGCTCGTGAAAGGGTCTTGGATTTTCTGGAATGAGTCGAGAAATGGGAGGCAAGTGGAGGTGGGGAGAGAGAGAGAGAGAGAGAGAGAGAGAGAGAGAGATTGTGTGAGAAAGATTGGAAGGAATGATCGAGGCCGAAAGAAAAACAGAAACGAGAAAATTGCTGCGCGTGTTAATACCGATGTCTACGTACCTACAAAAGGGAAAAGAGGTGTTGAATGCACGCAAATGAAGATTGTCAGAATTCAAGGAGATACGGCGCTTTTTTGGACAAATATTGTCTGAATTTTCATTATATTACTATTATTATTTTAACATAAAATAATAAATTTATTGATATATATAATAATTCAAAAAATAATAACGGATGTTTAAATTATTATTAGACATCTAATTTTTTTAATAAAACATTAATATTTAATAATTATTTTATTTTTTATTAAATTTAAATCGAATCGGATTAAATTTATAAAAAATAAATTTTTTTAATATTTATTAAATAGTATCAATATACAAGATATTGCTGTCATCAACCGGCAAAGCATGCGTTACATCTGCATGATCATGTGAGTATAATACATACAAAAGCACAAATATCTAAAAATAATAAAGGAAAAAGAAAGAAAGGAAGAGAGAGAATGAAGCTTACCATCGTCTTTGTCACTGAAACAGAGAACGATGAAGACATACTTAGTCATGAGAATGGAAGTCAGAGAACAGATGATGAATGACAAAACTTCTAAAACAGTGTTTTAAACTCCATAGCTAACTAAATATCTTTTTTAAATGAGAATTTCTCCTCATTTGAGTTTGCCATTCATGCTTAAGAGCACGAGCAGCCTCAATCTCTCTTTTATTTGCTTCTTCCATCCTAGAAATTGTGTTTCTCTTCGCATAGTGTTCTCTGTATCATTTTGCCTCTTCCAACGTAGAATCCGTATTTTCATTTCATCATGTTTGCCGACTCAATCTCTATTTAACACGCTGATCGTACATCTTCACTTTGCGGCGTGTTTGATGACGCAATCTCTATATAATAAGTTCTCTTCACATTACCCTATTTACGATTCGATATTTACACACCACGCGTAAAATATTATTATAAAATTATTGTATTTTATTCCCTTTTGATTAAAGGGTAAACGTAATCAAATAAAATCAAACAAAAAAAAAATTGAAAAACTTTATCGTTAAACAAACTTTTAAATGTGCGTATCATTTGTTGGTATGCTCTAAAGAGAGAAACTCGTACCAATGGTCAATCGCCCTGATAAGATGTTGTGCTAAATTTCTTAACCAAGATCACGAGTTTAATTCGGGATCTGGAAATGAAACAGATTACATTAATAGCGTAGTTCTCTTAAATAAGTTACTCTAAGTCTCGGAAAGGATTAGTCGAAACATGTCTCTAAGGAGATAATCTGATGGTCATAATCTCTCTTCTAACCCTGAGATTTAGGGTTCAAATTTTATGTAACAAAAAAAATCAATAAAAAAAAAATGAAAAACCCGGGGTTAGATACCCAATTGGGCCTAAGCCCACTCCTTGTGTAAATTGTAAGCCCAGGACCTGTATAGTTAAGCCTATGGAGCTTTTATTAATATTTTTTTTTACTTGAAGACCGGTCGATATTTAAGGTTTTATTCTTATTAATCCAGACCGTCCACTGTAGTGACTCATTTTTTTAGGATGGGACTCCCAACGGGGAACGTTCCATACATATAAAGATCTGATACTCTCAACGGGCCCTACGTCCAGTTGACTATTATTTTGATATTTTGATATTTTTGATATTTTGATCAAGTGACGATTCCCTTGACTTTTATTTTGTTGGGCATTAAATTCAATTGACTCCATACCTTATATTCTGAACCGTCGATCAGAATGATCGGGTCAAAAAAGTAGATGCAATCTTAATATCTCTCCATTATTGACTTTTCGAGAATCGTTGACTTTTAATAAATTATTATTCTATCAGCTCACTTACATAATTCATATTATTTGTTTCAAGCCAAAGTGGTGAATTGTTTTTTGCAAAATGGGCACTTAGTGCAGGTATCTTGGAACTATTATTATTAGGTATTGAAGCTATTTTGTATTTTTTTTTCTTTTCTTTTTTTTTTTCTTTAGAATGGAAGAGAAAAATAATCAGAATAAGAACCTTAATATATTGGGTATTATTCAAATATTTTTTTAAAATATAAATTTCGTGAAATAATGCAGTATCTTAATTATTTAAAATAAGCACCTACTGTATAATTCTCTACCATATACCTTAAATTAGAAAAAAAATATTAAAAATAGTTCAAAAAATGTTTAGCCTTAATAATTCTAAAAATTAATTAAGACCTTTCATTGTGAAATCATCGTTAAATTCTCAAGCCCTATGGATGATCGAATGATCGATGACATTAATATATTATTGTTTATGTTATAAAATATTATATATCAAAATTAAATTAATTATTAAAAAAATAAATATTAAAATAAATTAATAATCAATTTGATTTTAAGAATATTTCACTTTATTTTAGTTTTATATTTTCATATTTGTAATAATAATTTTTTATATAAATCAAATCTATTGTAATATTTTATTAAAACAATAGATTATTAAGATTTTATATTTTTAATGCTGTTTTCTATTTTTAATAGTTTGAATGCTAGATTGAAATTTTCATTTTTTAAGAAGAAGCAATGAAAGGCAATACTAGTAGGGTCTCCTAGAAAAAGGAATTCTTAACCTGAGCATAAAATGAAATCTTATTTTTGAAGTCCAATTTAATTATAAAATAAGTATATTAATTTATTTTTTCTCTCAAAACACTAGCTAAATAGCACACCAATCTTGGCCATCACAGCTATAATACGAGTTATGATTAATGTCTAATCAGTTTAGTGACTATATATTATTTTTTTTAAAATAAGATTTCAGATTTAAATTTTGTATATAAAAAAATAAAAGTTGAAAAAAATTTATCCTCTTAAAAATTTAATTCAATTCGAATTTAATTTAATTGAATTTAATACGATTATCGATGATTTATAAAAAAAAAAAATCATCTCGATCAAGAAAAGTGGACAAGATTAACCTCCTCCAAAGAGTCAAAAATGAAAAATTCCAATATTTCCCGTGGCATCCTTTCCTTCCTTTTTCCTTTTTCTTTTTTTTTTTTTGAGCTCGCACGTTATTTACACGGTTTAGAATTGTTCTTCTTTTCTCTGTCTAATTGTGGTTCACGCGGTTGGAGGTTAGAATATTCTATTTCCTATGCTTAGGTTGGTGAACGATGGGGTAGGACAGGACAGAATTTAAGGTTCCGGAAGGTTCCGGTGTTCTAATTTCTATGCCCTATGAAATCACTTAGTAATTAAAGTCTCAAATTAAAATTTAATTTATTTATTTTTTTAAATGTTGAGATCATAACAAAACAAATGAATGCTTAATCCATTTTTTTTTAGAGAGTTGAATAAAGTGATAATATCAGTTAAATTATAATTTATTAACTTAATCCAGTTATTCTAATAACAAATGAAAGAGTTTATTAGGAAATTATTAAGTTTTCATTGTCGATCCACAAAATGTAAATGTATAATTTGTGACTACTAAGAAAGGAAGTTCAAATTTGTAATTTAGTATTTATTTATTTATTTATTTTTTATCTTGGTTTGGCCACCACCCAGTATTTGAACTTTTACCCCGACTAATCTAGATTGACCGGCTCAACCTTAGTTAAGGGATAAAAATATCCACCTATCTATATCAACAAGTGTCGGTGTAATTTAGTATTTATTAATGCCACTGATCAATGATCACTGTATTGCCCTTTATGGCTCATAGAGGGGGGGCCAGAGGCTCCATAACAAATGGAAGGGCACCTAACAAGCTTATTGCGACAAACTAACACCCAAGATCATATACTCAGAATAAAATTATTTTACAGATTTTTTTAACGACTCTCTCGATCTTGACAAAAAAATTTATAAAATAATATAATTAGTATTACATTAATACATAAAACGTCAATTAATTTCTCTAAAAACCAGAGAGATCTCATGCGACTAGTTGTTATAAGCACTGTATGAGCAGACTGTTTGGAGCACTAATAGAGGATTTGCTTGGGTTCTATCTATCCAATGAGCTTGGAAGTCTTTAGATGTTTTGTTAGGTTTCACCTTGTATAGTAATCCATACTTCTTTTGAATCCTTGATACTATAACTTTTGTACGACTAAATAGAAAATTTGGTGCAAAAATGACCTGGTAAGATGTTTTCATTGGACAATCCTCGCATGAATATTAGCATTTGGTGAGAAGATTGATGCAGGGAAGCAATTGCCCAATTGGAGAAATTTCAAAGAAAATACAGAGGAAGAGGACCCACAGCTCTATGAATGACATAAGAGGAACCAATCAGGTATTTAGAATGTAAAGTCATTAATCAGTTCCTCAAAGACTTCGCCAACCGCCTAAGACTTTCACCAACGTTGATGCGTCGCCATGTGCACACCTCACGCGCAAACTCACCCAAGCCGAATACAATAGTCCATCGTAGATACAAATACACTTTCCCCCAAACCCTCGGGCTTATTCCAAACCTACCTCTCTCTCTCCTCTCTCTCTCTCTCTCGCCTCTGTTTGAATTCACCATGGAGTACAGAACCTTAGAGGTCGAAGTTATCTCGGCCAGAAACCTCAAAAAAGTGAACATAATTTCCAAGATGGACGTCTACGTCGTCGTTTCACTCTCCGGCGACAAGCACACCAAGCAGAAAACAGCCGTAGCCAGAGAAGGCGGCAGCAGCCCAACCTGGAATTTCCCGATGAAATTCACGATCTACGAATCCTACTTACAGCAAAATCAACTGACCCTAGATTTCAAAATCCGGTGTGAGCGTGTCCTTGGCGACAAAGACATCGGAGAAGTCCATGTTCCTATAAAAGAGCTTCTAGGAGGAGCTTCTCAGGATGACAGGCCTGTTCAGTTCGTCACTTACCAGATTCGAAAACCCTCTGGAAAACCCAAAGGAGAGCTCCATTTCTCGTATAAATTCTGCGAAAAAACCGTCGAAAAAGCCGCCGAAAAAACATTTGAGCCTGTCACGGCGTATCCGGCTGCGGCTTCGGGGTCGAGCACGGCGTATGCGCCGGCATATCCGGCGTATAATGAATATCCACCGCCTCCGGTGGCTGCGGGATATGCATATCCTCCGCCGCCTCCTCCGCCCCAGGGTTACGGGTACGGGTACCCGCCACCGCCGCCGCCCGGGTATGCATACCAGGGAGTAGTGCAGCAACCGCAGCAGCCGAAGAAGAACAAGTTTGGACTAGGATTGGGAGCTGGGCTACTAGGAGGTGCACTTGGAGGGTTGTTGATCGGAGACATGATAGCCGACAGCGGTGGTTGCGGCGGTGGCTGTGGTGGTGGCTGCGGAGGATTTTGACGAGTTGTCAACTCAATGGAGCACCGCGGAATGTACTTTAATATTTTCTTTTCAATTATTTTTAATATTGGTTATATGATATTATCATCGTGCTTCCAAATTTGTGCCATATGGTGTAACAGTATGAATATATATATATATATATATGTAAATATATATATATATATTTTCATGGTTGGATGGATGATCTATAATATGTGCTTTCTTTAATTTTGGTTTTATTTATTTATTTTTTCCAATTTCTTTTCATATATTGCAATTATTGTGATCGAAGACCAAGTCAATCAATGCAAAGAATACTATGAATTCTTGTATAATGACGTCACTATTTATATTTTGTTGAATTATATTTTTTCAAAACAGTTACAGCCAAAAATATAGATAGATAGAAATTTAAAATGATATAATTTAAATATTAAATAAAAAGGCTCTCTTTAATCTTATTAGGACTTACTCTTCTATAAATATCAACGCTCAAATTTTCATAATTCTTATCATATTCTCAATTATGAGCACTTATTGACAAATGAGATTTCTTTTTCTGTTATGGTCCCCAGAGGAGACGTGAGTTATGGAGGTTTGAACCCTCGCCGGAGAGTGTGGGATAAGTTTCTTTGTAACCCTACGCCATGGAGTGAGAGAAATGCCCTTCATTTGCAGTATCAGAAGGGGCAGCCCTATCATATGCAGAAGCTTCTGAACTCCTCCCCGAAAGGAAGCTTGGGAAGGTTAGGCATTCCCAAAGGTGGAATTAATGTATAATTTTCTCTTTTATTTGGTGGGGGGGAAGTGTTTGGGGATGGCAATATCCTGCCTAACGTGATAGGTATCCGAAAAATTTGATCTGTTGGATTGGCGAGTTCAGATTGGGTTTTAATATAAAAATAAACGGGTCGATTCAGATACAGATTTAAGTTTGGATACTAGACCAACATAACCGGCATGATGCCCGCGAACAGGAAAGTGAACACATGGGTCTGGCTTTCTAAATTATGAGCACTTATTGACAAATGAGATTTCTTTTTCTATTATTATGAATATCTAGGTCCCCGGAGGAGACGTGAGCTATGGAGGTTTGAACCCTCGCCAGAGATAGTGGGATAAGTTTCTTTGTACCTTTACGCCATGAGAGTGAGAGAAATGCTCTTAATTTGCGGTATCAGAAGGGGCAGCCCTATCTGTGATTTCACAAATTGCAAATAATTTCAAGACACCAATTCTGCATGTTTAATTTAAAAACTACAAATCATGTAACAGCGATCGAAATTATTAAAAATAATACAATACCATTAATATTATATAAATGATTATTTATTATTATACAAATAGTAATCGTAAGATAATAAAATATTAATGAGATCAATTTAATTAGTTTATTTATCAAAATAAAATACTAATTAATTGAAGTATAGGTGAAAGTAACGGTCTAACAATTACAATTATTTTTCTAACTTAAAGATTTCAAATTCAAATTTCTACATAACAAAAAAATTAAAAACAGAATAACGGCGAATTTCAACAGATGCCGGTTTAGACAAAAACTAGTGTAAAGCAGCTCTTCCCCTTTCTTATTATAAAATTCGATTTATTCTAAATTTTTATATGTGAAAATAAAGTTTCGACCCGAATTAAAATTTTATATTATACCGTAGCTATATGTGTGTATATATGTTTATATCACATGTTTGCCTTTCGGTGTCAATCGTATTCAAGTGTATTCAAAGTTTTGGATATCTATTTTTATACTTTAAAACTCTTTCACCCGACGAATTTGCTCATTTCTTCACTCATCGACGTAAAATGGTTAATCCAACCATATAAATTTGTCTTTAGTCACATTAAATTTGTTTGCCTTGCCATGATCGTAACAACTCGATATAATTTAGTCAGATACAAAGTAAAAAAATTATTTTAATAGGGTAAAATATAATATATCAAAACCTATATATACCGGAAATTATAATTTTTAAAAATATATGAGATTATCAAAAAGTTTAATATCATTTTAAATCTTTTAGCGATAAATTTATAAATTTTAGTGACATTTTAAAGATTTTTAGTATTATTATTTTTTTTAAATGCCCATTAAAAATATATATATATACTTCTAAATTTAAGAGGCAATGACTCCCTTCCTCCACGGTGGCTTTGCCCCTGAATCTGGTCCATAAAAATCCCCTAAATTTTTTTGAATTAAGTGATCAATCACTCTACCATTTTATCAAGAGTCTCGAGTTTGAATCCTGAGAATATAAAAAAGATTTGGGAGAACTAATCTCTAAAATAATTCTCACAATACTTAAATTAGATTAATCGGATAAAATCTAGATATCGATAAAAAAAACAAAAAAGAAAAAATCCCACGCGAGAAAATAACAAAAGTGGCGGCAAAAGCAACACAAAGCTGAAAGAAACAAACAAATTGTGCGATGAAAATGATAAAAGACTCTACAAACTAGTGACAAATCTTGCACAAGTATATGAGCTACTAGAGTTCACAATAAAATGTTACACCCTCATAAGCCAACCCTAGACTTCCTAGAGCTTGAAGAATATGGCGATTAAGGTTCATGGAGTCCTAATGTCAACTTGCACCGCTCGCGTCTTGCTTTGCCTCAATGAGAAAGGCATCGATTTTGAGTTTGTTCCGATCGATCTCGCTGCCGGTACCCACAGAGAGCAACCTTACCTTTTGAAAAACGTGAGAATAAAACTACTCTCTTTTTTTTTTTAGAATTTATAAAATTGATAATCGTTATTCGATAATTAATTTTATAACAATGATAATTATTAAATAATGATTCAATAGTTACGGATCCAACATAGATGGGAAAAAATTTCAGTAATTGGATATGATTGTTGTTTTGAATGTTTATGCTTTTTGTGCAGCCATTTGGTCAGGCGCCTACACTCGAAGATGGAGATCTTAGCCTTTTTGGTAAGATTTATTCCTTAAACATTGGGGATGTCTTTGGATTGTCAATGTAACCGTTGTTTTAATAAGTCTCTTCACTCCACAATGCCTAAAACCAATGGGGTACTGATAACGTACGTGGGATGAACATCCTGGTCATTTAATTAGATCAAAAGTTTGACTTCCCTTAAGCACAAAAAAAATAGCGTTAACAGATCTATTCCCATAAAATGAGCTTTGTAATGATCGATTCAGATTAATCTGGATAAAACTATGAATATTAAGCAGTGGTCGAGCCATAAAAATAAAAAATAAGAAAAACCCACGAGGTGACTTGAGACCAAATCTCGGCCCGGTACAGTAGGCCTAACTTGGCCTAATCTGAAAGTTTATACAAGTATAGGTGGTGCTGGTATGGTCCAAGCCCTTCTTTCCTCTCTTATTAATGATATTCAAAATTATATTTTAATCAATTCGATTTGAATATTTATATAAATCTTATTTAAAGGTGGCTCTCCCAGCTCAATTTTTCCTATTCTCACCTTTTAATTTCAAAACTTAATTAAGTGATTTAACATTTCATCCCACCAATCTACTATCCATCGGTTGGTCCAAGCTCACCTTCACTTCACATATTCATACATAATCATTTGATTAGTCAAGACTATGTTTGAAATAAAAAAGATTACATTAAAAAAACTCTCTCTAAATTAGATCCAATAATATTCATATTAGATTAGTGAAAATATGATTTCGGTTACTAGTCGATTATTAAAAAAAATACACGATCGTTTGATTCATGACCATGGAAGGTAGAGGTTATAATTTCAAATATTATTTATTTACTTAAAAATTATGACACTGCCTCTCGTCTCTTTGCCCCCAATTCGCTATTGTTAAAAATGATTGAAATTAGCGCCTTAAAAATTTTCTGCTCTTGCCCTTAATTGCACTAAGCTACTTTGAATAATTTCTGGCTATTAACGGGTTAGAATCAAGAGCAATCAACCGGTACCTCGCGCGCAAGCACAAGGAGACCGGAATCGATCTCCTCCTCTGCGACGACGAGGAAAAGTGCGCCATTGTAGATGCATGGCAAGAAGTAGAGGCCCAACAATTCAACCGTCCATTGACAGCAATTTTCAGCCAAATATTTGTGCACCCAATGTTTGAGATACCCCCAGATGAGCAAATAATGGAGACAGAAACCGAGAGACTAGCAAAAGTTCTTAATGTATATGAAGAAAGGCTATCAAAGTCCAAATATTTGGCAGGAGAGGAGTACACATTGGCTGATCTTCATCACATTCCGGGCCTTGTTTACTTCATGAGGACTTCAATGGCCTTCTTGATTACTTCAAGGCCCAATGTTAATGCTTGGTGGAAGAACATATCCTCTAGGCCTGCATCCATTAAAGTGGCAGAGGGCCTTAAGATGGAGTGGATTAGATATTAAAAAAAAAAAAAACATGCAGTATTCAGTTTTTCTTTCTAAATTTCTCTATCTTCTCGCTACCCTCATGTAAGAACCCAAAGAAAAAGATAAAATAAAATTCCTCAAAAACCCTAGAATTGTAAGTGAAAGACTCTTGTCCCCCTATTTTTTTTTATTAAATTATTGGTATCTGATAATTATACTAAATCTGATTAAATCTGATTCGAATCATATTAATTTCTTAAAGAACTAAACTTTCACACTTATTTTCATCATATATAAAACTTACTTATTTAAGAGGTATCAGTATTCAACCACCAGATCAATTAGGCATTAGTTTAGTACCCTTATGTTAATAGGGAGAAAATGGTCGGAAGAAAATGAAATTTAGCTTAGCACTTTCCGGTAAGGAGAGTACAATAATAATTATATGACGAGTTTAGGTGTAATTTTTTTCAAAAAATCATTGATATGATAATAGATTTTTATTTTTATTTTACACAAAATAATATTAAAATAAATTAAAACAAGAAGATATTTCTCATATCAGAACATAGTTGTGTTTCGTGGCATATAATATGGATGTTAATATTAATATTACAAAAGTAAGTCACGTGGAATTGAAAGGAGCATGCATATCCGTAACATACATACATACAAACATATATATATATATATATATATATATATATATATATATATATTTTTTTTTTTTTTTTTTTTTTATTGCCTACCCAGCTAAGTACCCTAATGTTGGGGTCACAAAAATGTTTTGGTAGGTCCATCTAACCTACAATACTGGGGTTGTTGGCTCAACCTGAGAGCTCTGAGACTTGACTTTAGATCGGATTATCGGATAGCTTTTGGATAAATAGATTATAAGAATTTTAGAGTCATAACCAAATAAAATAATATAAAATCTTAAATCAATAAATCGTCGAATTAATAGATAAAAGTGTTATTCTTAAAATAGAATCGATAAATATTCGAATCAAATTAATTAATATATAATTTTGGATACTAGTTAATATAGTAAAAAAATAATACGAAATCTTAGGAATTTATTATTTTAATAAAATATTATAATAAATTGAAATTATATAAAAAATCTATTACTATAAAATATAAACAAATAATTTTAAAATTAAATCAATTTTAAAATATAAACAAATAATTTAATATATAATATTTTGATATATAATATTCTAATACATAATATTTTCTAATAATTTTAATAAATCATCGAATCATGCGTGATATATGATCCAAAACTGTGTCGTTCGAGATATATATTTTATTCAAATTTCTGATTAATTAATAGCAAATATTATTCTTTTTAAACAATTTATAAAATTCAATTTTAAGAAATTGTGTTGGTATACCCATAAAAGTGGCTTGGGTGTGGTCGTCCGAACACGAGACCACACTCCCCTCACGTGACCTTTTTGATTTTTGTGCATGCACCTTTTTTTTTTTTTTTTAATCCAGATTCTTCTCATATTTTTAAAATCCTTTTTTTCATTCAAATCCTTTTTTTTCCGTTCGAATCAATCCTCTTTTTTGACCCTTTTTTTTTATTCGGGTCCTTTCTTTTTTTATTTTTAGATTTTTTTTTTCATTCAGATCTTTTCTATTTTAAATCTTTTATCTATATATCTATATGTAATATGAAATAAAAACACTCAAAGATGTGGTTGTCCAATGCTTTTTTTTTTGAACCCTACTTTTTTTTCTTACATTTAGATCCTTTTTTTTTTCTATATATCTATATAGCTATATATAAAAGAAAAGGCGGGCTGGGTGTGGTGGTCCCACTCACCCCAGTTTTTTTCATTCGAATCATTTTTTCTCATTTAAATCCTTTATTTTTTGACTTTTTTTTTTCATTCGAATCCTTTTTTTTTTTTTTTATCTGGTTTTGATTTTCTTTTGAGTTCTTCGTCATTCCTCTTATTATTTTTTTAATCGATTTTGGTTTTACTTAGATCCTTCATTTTTTGGGTATAGGTTTTTCTGCTTTAATTTTTTTACTCCACTTGTTAACTATAGTTTTTTTTTTCCGTTCATGTCCTTTCTTTTTTTTTTTTGAAGTCTTTTTTTTTTTATTCAGATTCATCCACTTTTTTTTAACCATTTTTTACGTAACTCCTACTATTTTTTGACCCCCTTTTTTCAATCAAATTCTTCTTTTTATTTTTTTACCCGATTTTGTTTTTTGCTTAGATCCTTTATTTTTTTGAGACACAGGTTTTTTTTTCCTCTTTTTTGGACTCTACTTGTTGACCATAGTATTTTAATTTTTTTCGTTCATGTCCTTCCTCTTTTTTTTTGGACCCACATTTTTTTTTGTTTAGATTTGTCCTCTTTTTATTTTTTATCATTTTTTTCTCCTAAGTCGGTCATTTTTTTGACATAGACTTTTTTCCTCTTTTGTTTTTTATTTTGCCCCACTTCTTCATGACGCGCTCGAATGGTCGTCTTTTTATTTTTAGACCATAGTTTTTTTCCATTCAGATTTTTTCACTTTTTTTAACCTTTTTTTCATTTAGACCCTTTTTCTTTTTATTTTTTACCCCGGTTTTTTCTTAAATCCTTCATTTTTAGAACATAGGTTTTTCCCCTTGATTTGGACCTACTTGTTCATTCAAGTCCTTACTATTTTTTTTGACTCACTTTTCTTTCGCTTGGATCATTCATTTTTTTTTACATTGGTTTTTCCCTTTTCGTTTCTTTTGGACCTCACGAATTGTTGTTTCTTTATTTTTAAATCATAATTTTTTTTTTCATTCAGCTTCTTGCTTTTTTTATTTTGGCCATTTTTCCTTTTTATTTTTTTAACCCTTTTTCTTAAGTCTTTCATTTTTTGGAACATAGATTTTTCCCTTTTTTTGGCCCCACTTATCTGTTCAGCTCTTTGCTCTTGTTTCGACCTAGTCTTTTTTTCATTTGAGTCCTTCATTTTGTTTGAATGTAGGTTTTTCTGCCATTTGTTATTTTGGGCATCACGGATTGCCGTCTCTTTATTTTTAAACTATAGATTTTTTTTTTCATTCAAATATTTACTCATTTTATTTTTTTTTCCTTTTTTTTCTCTTAATTCTTCATTTTTTTGACATGGATTTTTTCCTTTATGTTTTTTTTTTTTACCCTGTGAATCGTCGTCCCTTTATTTCTATTACCTTTTTATTCAACTTATTACATTTTTTTTTACCTTATTCAATGGCATTTTTTAGAACTCCATTAGTTGGTTTTTTTTTCTTATCACTAATATACGTCATATTTTTCATTGATATAGATAATGATTTAATTTAGATATTGAGTTAATTATAGATTTAATATGTGTTTATAAAATTAAAAAATACAATTCACATCTTGTGGGGTATAAAAGAAAAAGGCTAATTGGTGTAATTGTTCTCTAGTGTGACCAACATGTGACCTCTCTCTAAAGAAGTCAAAATGTTGTCTGAGCCTATATTGTCTTTGCTTAGTAATTGTTCACCATTTTCACTTGTCGTTTTACTTTTAAGATTTATATATTTTTTTGAAATTTCGGATCTAAATATATTTATGTAATGTAAATCTCAAAGGTAAAATTAATATGAAGCACTCTCATCTCAAAATTTAAAAACCCTTAAATCTATTAAAAGAGATTTTAAAATTATCAAAATTATCTATTATAATCAAAATCTTAATATTTTAATTGTCCATAATTTGATAATTATATTATAAATCTAATAAATTATAATTATTTTTAATAATTTTTTTTCGCGACTATTTTCGTTTAATATTAGAAGTCAGTGGTTGGGATTATTACTATTAAAAAAGAAAAAAAATTATAAATAGATAATAATGTGCCATCTCATTCTTAAAAAAAAAAAATAAAATTAATAGTACTTTTTAGCACCACACCAACACGAGTGGGAGAAGTACTTTTACTTGCCCTGTAATCAATTCTAAATTTATTCTTTTTTTTTAATATTAAGAGTAAAATGAGAAAACCAATATAGTTGTAATAAATATGTTAAATTAATTATTATTTATATAAAATTTTTTATATTTTTATATTTAATAAATTATTTACTTATTTAATTATAAATTTTATTTTTTATATTATTTATTTTATAATTAATAATTAAATATTTAATAATATAATAAAGATGACTATTCTATTATTTTTATAAAATAGTTAATATTTTTATAAAATAATTAATATTTTTATAAAATAATTAATATTTATATAAAATAATTAATATTTTTTATATTTATGCATTTTCGATATTATTATAAAGTTATGTTTTACCAAATAATTTCGTATCGGTTTTTATTTTTTTATTTCCGTTTTCTGTACAACCTAGGTAGTATTTGATATATTCTTTTAAATATCCAATCATGTATATGTATTTAATTTCATTTTACTATGCCAAATTACATATTAATTGTTAATCCAAGTGTTAGTCACAAATTTTGATCAATAACTTGGATTAAAAAAACAAGAAAATTCACATTATTTTCAACAAATGGCATTAAGGGTGTGTTGGGCTTTTGGCTATGTCCAAAAGCACTTTTCAACAACTCTTTTTTTCTTTATTTTTTAAATAATGTTGAATAAAAAATAAAAAATTAAATAGATAAAATCTTATTTGATAATTTATTTTAATATATTTTGATTGATTTTTAATTAAATATTTATTTAAATTTATTAAAATATACTGATAATTCAATTAAAAATCAATTAAAATATGATAAAATAGATTATTACATAAAATTTGATTTATGCAATTCTCCAATAATTCAGTTCACATAGCATTTTTTCCCCCAAAGATACAAATTAAACCCTATAATTTTTATTAAGAGTTCAACACGACTCGAATCGAATGAGACTGTGATGATTAAAAAAAAAAAAAGATAACTTGGGCATATTGCAATTTGGCATTTGTCATACAAATAATAAAATAAATATAATGAAACAACAATCTAGTTGATCAAGTGATCGAATATCAATTTCTTTTAAATAAAATTTTATATTTAAATTTTATATATAAAAAAGTAGATATAATAGAGTTGTGATTTTTAAATATTCAATTTGAATCAAATTAGATTTAATCATTAAAATATTATGTGGATACGTGATTTATTAAAATATATATATAATGATGTGGTTGACCTTACCTAATAAATGGGTATCCAAAATTTATAGTTGGACAGAAGTGATGAAGATTGCAGTGCTTTGATAAATTAATTCTAAATTCTGAACAAAAATCACATGGCCATCTGTCGATCTACACCAAACCATTGACTAAAAACAGTAAAAAAAAATAAAAATAAAAATAAAAAATAAATTATAAATAAATTTAAATAAATGTCTCGTAGGTTATAAATTCTTGTACTTGTTTTCTATCCCCCACCCCCATCCCACCTGCTCTACATATTTCAACTCATATCTTTTTGGTGGGCTAGTAAGCTCAAAAATGGCTGACCGGAAAGTGTATGGCACGTTGTGGTCGACGGAGACACTTAGGGTTATAGCTTCTTTCTATGAGCATGAGCTTGACTTTGAGTTCATCCCCGTCGATGTTTTGTCCGGCGATCTTCAACGGGAACCTCTTCTCTCTTTAAATGTAAGTCTGATTCTTATTTTATGTTAAGAGTGAAGTTTTATGGTCTTTTATTTTATATAATACATAAATATATAAATATTTATTGTTTTCATAAATATTTATACATAGTTAACGGTGATCAGATCCATTCAATAGTTTTTATTTTTCATGGGAGGAGACAGTAAAAACCCATCATATATATATATATATATATATGTATGTATGTATGTAAAAAAGATTTTTAAAAAATAAAAGAAAAAAATTGGTTCTGCATCCATAAAAATGTGATAAAATGATGGGTTTCTCTCTCTCTCTCTCTCTCTCTCTCATATCTCATCTATAGTTGTGTTGTTGTTGAGCGGATTTTGAAATATTATTATTTTGTTGGTCAGCCTTTTGGCGAAGTTCCGGTGTTTCAAGACGGAGACTTGATCCTCATTGGTGAGTGCTTTGTCGAAACCAATGCATATATATATTTTTGATTGTTTTGACTTGATCCATCATCGAGTGTCCGAAATTTTATTATGAATAATCTTGATCGAGTTGTTGTCAGATCCCAATTAGGAGAAAACTCTCTCAATATCATTTTTATTACTACTAAAATTCGAATCTCAATTCTTGATATGACGTGTTAGTATCCTTCCCACTAGAGTAACGGAGTGTTACTACTAACGCATATTTTTCTGCCCTCTATTAATAACACCTTTTTCTGTTTCCCGGGAAATCACCCATAAAAAATAGGGTTTTTTTTTCTCCCCTAAAAAAATTACTTTTTTTTTTGTTATGGGGGTAAATTTTTTATTTTTGCATGATTTAAAAGGGGGTAAACCGGAACATTTATTTATTTTTATTTATTTAACCTTTCTAACATTATTCACATATTGGTTTGCATACTCGTGTTTAATTTTTCATTTATAAGGATATTTTTAGAATTTTCAACTCATTAAATTTATAATTGTTGGATTGTAATCTAACGATTCCCATAAAAAATGATAATTATTGGACGATACATGACCATCAACACCGGACGATAGAATGACTCAATTTATAATCTTGTAGCCTAAGAGTTTTTACTGTTTGGTGCAGAGTCAAGGGCAGCAATGAGATACATGGCATTTGAATACCCAGCACCGGGAAAAGAACATGTGTTCAAGGACCCTTTACTCCAAGGTATTGTAGCTGGATGGATAGACGTTGAAGATCACCAATTTGATCCCCCAGCATTCAAGCTCATCAATGAGCTTGTGCTCCAGCCCAAAAGGGGCATGAAACCAGACCAAGCCATTGTGACAGATGCAGAGACCAAGCTTGGCAGTGTGCTTGACGTATATGAAGAAAGGCTCACCAAGTTGAAGTACTTAGCCGGAGATGTGTTCACCTCGGCTGATCTAACCCACATCCCTGACTTGTACTTTCTAATGGGCTCACCGGCGAAGGCGCTCATCGAGTCGCGCCCTCATGTGAAGTCTTGGTGTGAGGAGATCATGGCTCGACCCACTTGGACCAAAGTGCAAGAACTGATGGCCAAAGCTTGACCGGATATTTTTGCAAAGTTGGGTCTCATTTTCTGTAGGTGGGCGGGCGTGCAATAAAAAATTTGCTTGTTAAAAATGCTATATGTGTCAAATTATTTAGACGATAATAAACAATAGTTTGGGTCTTCATGTAATATAAGGGAACAAAATCATTAAATAGAACCGACGTAACAATTGAGCGCTACACTCTCTTAATCATAGACCCTGAATTCAAGCCATGGGAATGTTTGATAGAGTTCACCCCTCCATGGAGGGTTCTATAATGTTTAGGTTTGATTTATCGGACTAAATCTGAATATCGAACAGAGATAAATAATTTACTTAACAAAAAGAAAATCATCAAATAGACAATTTGATGCTCTAATCTTAAGAATAATGTTAGAACAAAACTTGTGTGTTCGCATAAATATTTGATTTCAATCTGTTCTGAAAGGGAGGAGTCAATTTAGATTTCAATTTACTGTTACACTTAAATTTATAAAGTCCAATTATGAGGATGGGCGGGGGGGATGTACATGAGATAACTTTTCAGTTCCAACCCGTTGTATTAGGTTCCAACTCTAATTGAGTTTGAACCTGTCGACCTCGAACCCCTAATAGTGTCAACCAGGCAATTCTTTCCTTTAGTTAGGTATATTTTATTTTATTTTTATAAATTGTCGGTGTTCGATAATTATAGATTTAATTAAATCTGGTTTAAATTAGATTAGATTATTAACGAACAAAATTCTTTCGATATCTATTTTTTATATATAAAAGATTTGAACCCGATATTTTATTTAATGATACCTATATTTAACTACTGAATTAATTAAATATTGATTCAAAAAGATAACAATGATGTGGAAATCATAAATTGAGAAAAATAGTGAGAATTAACTCCCAGCTCTTTCCATTGTTTTAGAAATGAGTGGTTTCGATTCCATTTATATTTTTTTATTTTGAACAACGAAAAAAATAAGTTATCGAACGGTCTAAGTATTTATTAGGAGATAAATTCTTTTCGTTTTTTTAATTGACTATCAGTATTCAAAAATTTAATTAATTTTTTTTAAATAATTATGAAATCCAATTAAGGTTGGTTCTCCAATATCAATTTTTTATTTTCAAAACTCGAATTCAAAATTTTAGTTAAATGAGTTTAATGTTTTATCATTGGGGCATAGATAATTGGTAGAATAGAAATTCTTTCCATCTCAGCAACACCATTATATCTTTCTCTTACAATCATAATTATTAATCAAATTAACATTTTAAACGGGAGAAAATCTCAGAGTCATGCTCGGAGGGAGGACCGGTTCTATCCTTCTCTTTTTTTTGCGGGGTGGGGGGCCGTTATTTTGCACAAACCAGGGCCTGAAAATAGCCCAATGGGCGCCCATAAGGGTTAGGCCAATATTGTTTTTCATGAACCCGGTCCAGTGCAACAGCTAGCCTTTTTTTTTTAATTTATTTTTTTGAACCTCCGAGTATAGGAAAGGGCTCACGAGAAAATTACAGCTGGCCTTCTTTTAGCTTCAGGCGAGAAAACTCAAAAAGTATTCCAAACCCTAGCCACATAAACCCTTGAAATTTTGAGAGAGGGAGAGAGAGGAGGGAGGGAAGATGAGACCTTTAGACGAGAGCGAAACAACACAAGTTTTCGAAAAGCTATACAAATTCGTAGGCAACAATCTGAAGAACATAGTCGAAAATCCAGCACATGAGGGTCCTGATTCAAACCCTGGTCGTTATTGCTTTCGTCTGCAGAAGAACAAAGTCTACTATGTGAGTGAATCACTAGTCAAACGCGCGACGAACATTGGTAGAGACAACCTCGTCTCTCTTGGCACTTGCATAGGCAAATTCACAAAGGGAGGTAAATTTCATTTGACAGTTCAAGCTCTGCCTCTTTTAGCTTCCAATGCAAAGCACAAGATTTGGCTCAAACCCACCTCGGAAATGTCCTTCTTGTACGGAAACCATGTTTTGAAGGGTGGGGTTGAGAAGATCACGGAGAATATTGTGGCTAATGATGGGGTTGTTGTGTTTTCTATGTCCGATGTTCCTTTGGGGTTTGGAATTGCGGCTCATTCTACCCAGGAAAGTAGGAAATTGGACCCGAATGCAAACGTTATTCTTCATCAGGCTGATATTGGAGAGTATCTTAGGATGGAGGATGAGCTTTGACTCGATTTTCGAAGTATCTTACTTAGTGTTTCATGTAAGTGTCACAACCTTTTAAGGATCTTTGAGGTTGTCTGTATGAACGCCAAGTCAATTTTAACAATTGCTTGTGGTTGGTTTTGGTTGTGATGGCAAGTCTATTGAATTGGCTTGGCTAGTTGATGCTTTCACGTGTATCTTGGCTTATATGATTATGTCAATGGCTTTAGTTAGGTCTTGGAACATTCGTTAGGATTTTTGCCATTGTTAAGTTTGGTTCTCTAATTTGTGATTTAAGTCAACTGCTCTGATAGTAGAAGCATTTTTATTTCTTGTGATTGTTTGTGTTAGGCATATTTATTTTTCTTTGTTTGAATAACAAATACTTCCCATTATCATGTGAATTGATGTAAATTGTGTGTTTTACTATGCACAGTAAGCATTAGCTTCCCGACATAATGACTAAAAATAAATACTTTGTATCATGGAGTTTATGTTGATATTACTAGCTACCGATATTATGAAAGAAAGTATTGGCACTTAAATTGATTATTGTACTAAGTAAGTCTATGTGATCTAGAAAATTGTCATACCTAGGAACCAAGTCATTGCAGCATGGAGTCCTCAAGAACCTCCAAATCTGTTACAATTACATGTTCATGCTTGGGTTCCGATGAGTAGTTTCAAAGCTTATATAATTTTTTTTCCGGGTCTAACAAGAAAGGAGGTATACAAAGATGTGGAATATCAAATTCCAATAGTAAATTTGTTCTACCCTACTTAGGCTAGGTGAAAATCCAGTAGTTGTCCTTGCCCAATCTAGGTGACGGATTTTACCCCTCCCTGCTTAGATAATAAGAGGCAGTCGATTAACTGCATGATGAGATCCAACACACATCAATTTTGCACTTAGAAGAGAGAGAGAGGAACATGAGTATTAACACTGTTAGCACTTAATTTCTGATAGCAGACTATTTTTTGGTTGTTTCGGTACCGAGAATCGAACCTTGCCAAAGGTTTCACAGAGAATTGGTAATAGACTATTTTAAGTACCTATTTGAGAAAAGATCATTGGGACCAAAGCAGAAAAGGGCAAAAACTTATTTACTGAATGATGGGTTTGGCATAACTGTATCTATCTATTGCAGGGGATTGGAGTAAGTTTTATAGAAGATGAAGTCTGATATAGAACATTTCTGAGTTTAATGAATATTCTGAAGTTAGGCTAATGTTGAAGTCTTTGTGAAACTACTGGGGTAGGCGGAGCTTAAAATTATCATGATTTTGGCTGGAAGTTTGGCACTTAGTTATGTGCTGCCATTTATATAATAGATTTTTGGGAGTTACAGCTTTACAGATTTTCTCTTCAAGGCAAAATCTTGGAGGGAGATGCCTTAATGACCATTGAATGTTTTCAACATTCCATGCTTGCTTTTCCCTTTATTTCTAATGCCCAAACTTGACTTGGAACTGAACTGAATTTTTGGTTCCTCCCTTTTACATAATGAACAATTCCTCAATTTATTTGCTCTTCTCAATTAGGAGAAGGTCCTGCTGCTGCCAAGAAGCAAAAAGTGTGTTCGTGTTACCCAGTTTTGATGAACTTGTGCTTTGATGTTTATGTTATGATATGATGAGAAGAATATTTGTTTGATTCAGAATATATGATCTTGAACTCTATTGAGTATTGATGTTTGTTGCTTTGCTTGACATTTTCTTACATATAATTCCCAATTTTTTGGAAGAGGGTGTTAGGATGGAGAATGTGGGGGTTAGGTAGAAGTATAGAGATTGTTGTGGCCTGTGACATTGTGATGTGGTGGTTGTGTTTTCAACGTCTAATGTGCCTTTATAGTTTGGAATTCTGGTGAGGTTGATGCAGAATTGTTGGACATTGGGCCTTAATGAGATTTGTTATGCTTCGTCAGGGTGATGTTGAGGAGTATCTTAACATGGAGGATGAGCTTTGATTGGAGTTTGTCTGGTTTAATGGTTTTTGTAAGTGGGTTGCATTTGGTTTTTTGTTATATTTATCATGTGAATGGAAGTTGCTGGGTTTTTATGAACTCATGTTTCTGTTGATTTATGCTTAGTTGATGTTAAAAATTTAATGAAATCCATGCTTGGCTAAGTGTATGGAGGGAATTTGATTAGGCATTGCTTAGTTGAGGACAGATCATATAGAATGAGGAGTGTCTTAGGATTGAAGTTGTGCTTTGATTGGACATGTGTGGTCTGGGTCTGTTAATTGCTTTGCAATTGTTCGTATGAGAGGGCTGTCTTTGGTTTTCTTCTTATCTTTATTTATTGATTATTGTAAGTGGGTGCCCAGTGTCAATGAATATCAGCTTATGGCATTTTCTGTTGCTACATAGTGAGATGAGTATCTGCCAAAAATTTAACGATTGTTTGGAAAAATATATGGAGCTGATTTGATCATGACTTGCTTAGTTTGGAAGAAGATATCATTGTAGTTGAATTCTAAGGAACCTTATTTGTTTGTTTGTTGTTCCTTCCATGTTTCTTAGCTATATAAAGATTTTGCTAATTTAAGTTTGCTCCTTGAAATAGAAAATCAGAGATGAAAGGCTTTCTGTTCAGTATGTCTTGCCCAGCCGATCTCAAAATCTGGAACCTTGTAGTGTCGGAAGGGATGGACCTCTGGAAATTATTTGCCAATTTGAAGCGCGACAAAGGAACATGTATTTGTTCTGAGGCATCATAACTATTTGTGTTTTCTCATGTTTTAAATAGGTTTTCCTGCTAGTTGTATACTGAATATGTAAAAGCTCCTTTGACATCTAATTGTTGGAAGGCGCATGTGTTGCCTGGAGGTATTATGATAATTTATTGGCCAAATTGTGGAAATTAGAGTCGCAGCACTTTGTGATGGAAGAACAGTGGTTTGTTTCATGTTTCCATTAATTATTTTGGGTTTAGGACAGTGCTTCTGTAGGATCTAGGAAGCCATGCCCATGTCCAAGGAGGATACCATCTTTCATTTTTCCACAGGAAAGGTTTAGGAAAGGATTGGTAGCCACCTCCTCTTACTCCTTCAATCCATCATTGAGTGAGATTAGGGAAAGTTTTCAAAACAAAAATTATTGATATAATGATTATAGAAATATTTTTTTATCGGAAAATTTATTTACAAAATTCTATGTTTTTTGCTTTTTTATTTTAATTAAAAATTAATAAAATAAAATAGAGACAGATTACCGTACTTGAGAGGTCTCCTGAGCACCACCTTGAAACTTTCTATATATTTCAATTGTTTCCTTACGTCTAATTAACCATTCCGATAATTTCTAGGTTTACCATTTGACACTTGGGAGTTTAGTCTCTTTGAAAATTTTCTTGTCTTCACCAAACTCCCATGAAACTCAAATAGGATTGTACTCCCTTAATCATACAGCTCGAGTTTGAATTATAGGAATAAAGAAATGGGATTTGGGAGACCCAATCTTTAAATATACTCTATAGTACTTGAATTGGATTAATAAAATGAAGTTCAGATATCGATTGATTATAAAATTCTGTTTACACCAAAAAAGAAAATTTTCTTATCTTCTCCGTTCAGAAGGAAAGGTGAGAGCTGACATTTT
This sequence comes from Dillenia suffruticosa, assembly GCA_033439265.1. NCBI lineage: Eukaryota > Viridiplantae > Streptophyta > Magnoliopsida > Dilleniales > Dilleniaceae > Dillenia > Dillenia suffruticosa. The sequence goes on from JAVTVX010000001.1 coordinate 20,329,652, forward strand.
TAAGCTCCACTTATGTTATTGGGTTTGAGCTTGAAAGAGGGCCTTGCGGACTTGAAGAGCAGATCCGAGATAAAGTTGAGACCCATGTTGTGAATGTCACCCCTTTTTTTTTTTTGGATAGCCTTTTCTTTTTTGTACGACGACCGGAGTAACCATCCAGTATCCGAAACTTCATTCTGATTAATTTAGATCGATCTATTATTGAACCCTCTTTCAGGGAATCACACAACTTGATTTTTTACATTCTCATACCGAGTCAAATCCAAGCATGGTTAAGGAGTCACAGCGTCTTTCCCACTGAGCCAACAAAACATTAGTAATGTTAGCCTTTTTAACTATATATTAACCACGATATTTGATTATTATGTTAAATCGAATTAATTCTGTTCAAATAATGTAAGATTTTTAAGAGATAAAACTCTTTTATAGACTATTTTTATCACACACAAAATTTGAATTCGAGATCTTACTTAATAGATACTATTTGGAACATTTTTTTAATGTAAGAGAGAGAGAGAGAGATTAAAAATGTGATATAGTTTGTATTAGAGGTGTATTTTGAATGGATTATGGAGGTTAATCAAAATATTCTCCTAATTTAATATTTTTAGAAGAATTGATCCTACATTCCCCATGTTAGAGAGCTTTATTCTCTAAAATCATTGTGATTGCCCTCATTCCCTCATTTTAATTAAAGCTAAGCATAATCCTAATGATAGAAGGACCAATCATTTAACTTTATTAATCTTATTCTCTTTATAGCAAATTCTCTCTCTCTCTCTCTCTCTCCAGCAAATCTTAATCATTCTTTATAGCAAATTCTCTTCATAGCAAGCAGATAACCTTGATATAATTCAACTTTTCACTGATCAATAGGATTTCTCGTAGTACTAACTAGCATTGTGGAGAATAAATTCACATACTAAATCTAGTCCATTAATAAAAATTAACTCCAAGATACCCATCAAGCCATTAAGAAAGATTATTGAAAACTTTTTGTGGACAGAGAATTTCTTTTTAATTTTGCAAGGTTAAATGTATTGAAAATGTCCCCATCCTTCTTTCATTGAACCCTAGTGGTATCAACTGGTTTTCATTACTAAGGATTAACAAATCAATATGTTTTTCTTTTGTTCATTTTTATTTTTTTTTTAAAAATTAGATATTTCTAGTCAAAATTATCACAACTTTGCTTATTATCTTAAATTTGCACTGCAAATTCTGTCTACACTAATAGTATGTAAACTTCCATTATGGATTAATATCAAGTGCTATACCCATAATATAAAATTTTGATTTCGTATTGTTTGTAATATTTGAATCATCTACAAAAGTTTCCGATGAAGTTTCCATCACCTTATGAGGAGTGGTTTTTTATAATTTTTAAAGAAATCATTTTCAATAGTGGACACAGTTATTTTGTGCTTCACATTACTCCTCATAAGATGGGCAATTGGCATGAACATGGCCAACCAAGTATGTTACCAACAGACCAACAATTCCCTTTGATGATTATGATGCATCCAAGCGCTTTTTCCCCCAAAAGTTGAGGTTAATATAGAAAGAAATACACATTTAACTAAAGATGTTGGAAAGGGTAGATCTTTGCTTCATCAAATCAATCAATTCTTATGTTTTTGACTTTTTGGAAGGAGGAATCATATATATATATACTTGGTACAAAAAAATGCTCGAATTTGAAATCTTAATTACAAGGAGGAACGATAATAGTATCAATTGAGTTATAATTTATTGATAGAAATCGGAATCGTATGACAATGTTCATGTTGTATCTTGTAAGAGAGCGCACATGGATCCCAAACCTTTAAGATTCTCAAGTGGGTTTATGATTAAAGCCCTTTGTTTGTTTAAAAATGAGCGGCAAAATCTTGTTCTCTTTCGATTAAAATAAAAACTTGTCAATATTAATATTTTTTCTTTTTCGAATGTTAAATTAATTAATATTTATATAAAAATTTTTATACTTTTATACTTTTTATATTTACAAGTTTTTCATATTTATTGAATTATTTGTTTATATAATTATAATTTTTTTATTATTTTTCTTATAATTAATAATTATATATTTGATCATTTTAAATTTTTATTATAAAATATGACTATTCTATTATTTTCATAAAATAATTTATATTTATATAAAAATCTATATATTATTTATATTTACGCATTTTTCACCTTTCCGTTTTCTTTTATTCTTATAAAAGTCATTTTTTCCTATTAATTCGTAGCCATTTTTATATTCGTATTTCCATTTCCGTGCAAAACTAACCCTCCAAAAAGAAATCTTTTGGAAATATACATTTATTGTGATCATGGTTTCTTACTATTCCACATTGTACAATTTCATGACAAATTCCTATTAAAATTATTATTAAATTTCACAAAGTTAATAATGAGTTTATTTGGTAGACATAGTGTGTGGACTGTGGTTTTTTTTTTTTTTTTTTTGACTTCATATATTTGCTTGATTCGATATAAATATAAAAAGATCGATGGTAGAAATTTTCCGACGATTTTAAAAAAATATCATAAAAAAAGAGTGAAGTTTCTTTATTTCGAAAGCAACATATCAACACTATACAAGGGGGGGGGGGCAAGGGTGCAGAGACAACCATCTCCAAAAATTTTGGAATTAAAGGTAATGTTTGTAAGTTTTTAAAAATCGTTTACTAGTAATTTTGTAAGTATCTTTAAAAATTTTACAAAATACAGTTAAAAAAGAAAATTTTGAATATAAAATATAAATAATTTTATTTTGATGTCACCTCTAAATTAATTCTTATAAAAGAATTTAACAATGGTTGGATACTAAAATTTTTTAATTAAAATCTTGATTTTAAGTTTTGTAGATAAAAAAATAGACGTCAAGAGTGTCAACTGCTAAATAGATCCTACAATACTTAAATAGAATTAGTCGAATAAACCTAATATCAGTTACCGAATCACCAAAGTATAAATAAATAAACAAAGGAGTTTAACCAACCATGTAAGTGCCATGACAAATGCCACTTGACACCACGCTAACCTATTTCTAAAATCATTTTACGCGATACTAAAATACTTCTTTGATTTCAAAATATTTTATTTTGAATGATTAAAGATACTCTATTCTTTTAACAAAAAAATATCGAATTCGAGTCCTGGAAATACTAAAAAATGATTTGAGAGAGCTAATCCCTAAAAATAAGCTATACAGTATTTAAACTGGACTAGTTAGACAAAACTCGAATACCGATAATGAAAACAAAAAAAAAGAAATACTCTTTGATAAAAAATAATAGGATGTGATTCTAAAATAAAATATTTAATTTTTTATATATTATAGTTAGGATTTAACTCTGTTAGTACCATAAAAAAGTGGGTTTTGCTCTATTTCAAAAATCACACAAAAAGAAAAAGTAAAAGAAAAGATGACGTGGCATGCTGTCAAGCTTCAGATTCGAATATTGGGTAAGAAGAATCTTTGGCGTCGGAGATGGATATCGCTCATTGCCAGCGTCATTCTCAACCCTTGGTTTTGATGGCTTCGTACGTTTCAGCTAACACTTTTAGTCTTCGGAGATTGAGGACAACTTCAAAGAAGAATAATTTCCTAAAAGAAACAAGAATAGTTTAATATAGAAACGATCCATCTCTCTCTATTTATCTATTTACGCGAGTTTATATATATATATATATATATATATAAATCTTTATTATTCAGTAATCACATTAAATCAATTAAATTTGATTCGAATCGAATTAGATTCTGAAGAGATAAAACTCTCCTAATATTTATTTTTAAATACACAAAATTTAAATGTGTGAATTTAATTAAAGGGTATCAATGTTTAATCATTAAACTAATTAGAAGTTGATACATATCCATGTATCCGTTGATAAAACTGAGTATTGCTTAATAAATTTAAACTTTAGACAGAATAATTCTATATCAACATCCACAAGAGAGCCGCCCTAAAGCTTCTTTTCCTTCAAGGACATGAACATGATGTTTGGTGCTTCAAAACAATCACTAGGAATATCGTGATTAGTGATTAATTCAATCTAGATGTCTATGATAGAATCTACTTTTTCGGTAAATTTCACTTGATGCAAGATGATTCGATGATGATGTCCATGGCTATAGACTCACCGAAACAAAGAAATTTGAAAGTTGCAATGAACAATATTTTTAAGTTTAATTGATTTTTGAATCAAATTTTTTTATAAAACCAAAAACAAAATAAGGATGCTTTGTAATTTTGTAAATAGAAACTATTTCGGTGATTTTAATAATGTAGTATGAGAATAAAATGACGTTAATATTGTACTAAAACTTACATCATTAAGAATAATTGTACCAAAATATCTTAAAATTTTGAAGTGATTGTCCCAAAATGTGGTCCAAAATATATGATATCTAGGAAATTTAGTGAAATAGACAAATGGAGTCCAAGAGGAAATCTTTGTCACATGAGAGTGGTGATGCCGGCATCAGCCGACCTTATGTCTCCATCGAAGGACCATATGGCACATGACCAAAGACGAGCAAGATCTAGCAATAGTGAGACCATAGTGTTGGTTAAAGGAGAGAATGTATGCCCAAAAGCCCTGCACCAAGTGCCATTCGCCTTTGCAATTGTTTGGATCATGTTTCGTGGTGTTAAGATTTCTTGCTTTTTTCATTACATTTTATGGCTAACATATGACATACTACTAAAAATGTGGTTGTTAAGATTTCTTTCTTGAAGATTATGTCTGCAATGGAACTTGAGTACAAAATGTGGTGATGCCTCAAATGTTCTTAGCTTAAAGCCAAATCTTTGATGTGAATGTTTGGGATTTTATCACAATTTCAATAATTCGTGACCTTACAATTATATCCTAAATTTTTATCACATTATGATAAATATTTTCATGGGCCAAACCAAATGGAAGACGGGGTGAGTGCAACTGTCCCTGAAATATTGAAAAAAGAAATTTCAATACGTAAACTTTTATTGATATTTCTTTAAATACAGATAAAAATCAATAAATCTTTTTAAATTTTTTTATATAACATTTAACCCTTGTGCTCCCCATGTTATTATATATATATATATATATATATATTGTGTTTTGAGACGGGGCACAAAGTATAACTAAAACTAATCAAATGACTGAGTAAGGCTGCCAAGATATATATAATTTAAATCATCCAAGCAAGCATGGTTTATGCATGGTTTCAGTAATTTTGTAGGCAAAAGGAAAGAGAGCAATCACATGGGAGGCAAATGAGGTGAATAGTCAAGAGTTAGGCAAAGAGAGGAAAGGTTTTTCCAATCCCAACAAGAAGAATTTTAGAATCAGACACTATCAATTTTTGGTCCCACCCCACTAGACTCCTTAAGCATCCTTTCACTTCCCTTTCCCATTTATAGAAAATTGATACATTCCAGAGATCATTGGCATAGAAATTACTCCAATGCTCTACTTCCCTTTCTCTTCCAAAAAATAGTAAGCAAATAATACTTATCAAGGTTGCTATTCCAAAAAATAATACTTATTAATCGATTATAATAAATATTATTTATATTGAAAATTTTACCTTATGTAAGTTGAGTTGAGACTAATCTCATCTTTTCGGGATAAAATCACAATATTCAGTTCTACAAAATATTAAGGATATATTTTCATGAAAAATAAATTTTTTTGTTTAATTTTAATAAATTTATGTGCTATGCATTGCTTAAAGTTTGGTGTTGATTAGTCTAATCATAAACTCATGGAATTTATGAGAGTTTTTATAGAACATTCAAACAATCAAAAGTAATATTCCTTCAAAAAGAAAAGAAAAGAAAGCTACATTATAATCGTATCGTAGAGGTATACGTAATCCATTCCTAACTATCAACATCAAATCTTCTTTTGACGAGCAAAAATTACGAAGGTCGGTAAATAATTCATTTTATTTATAATTTTTAGTAATTATCGAATCATTTTTAATGATTCAAAAAAAAATTCGAGTCATTTTTGACACCCTTTCTCAAGAGAGGTCCTAATACTAATATTTTGCCATCAAAGACAAAGATTCCAACAATAGTGGGGAAGAAGCAAAAGAAATGGAAATAGAAATTTGATTCTTCTCAATCCAAGAAAAAAAAAAATTGAGCATACTAGAGATGGTAGATAGTACCTGTTCACCAAATACACCCATACTTTTTCTTTACAGCCAAAAAACAGTCTTAATTTTCTCAAAATTGATTATATTATAATTAATAAAAATATATTAAATTTTGAGAAAATTAAGAACAAATAGCATTTATTGACGACTCACCACTGAATAGACCCCACCTTAGCTACTACTACCACACCCTAACATTGTTTCCATACATACCGAACTTTATATACTTATTTAATTCACGTCTCACTTATATATATATACCCCCATTCACCCCCTCCTTCCTCAACTCCTCCAAAACCTTACTTAGCTAATTTAGTATCTACCTCTCTCTCTCCCTCTCTCTCTCTCAAAGGATAAGTGAGCAAATATGTCTGGGGTGTGGGTTTTTAAGAATGGGGTGGTGAGATTGGTGGAGAATCCAGGAGCAGAGTCAATGGATGGAAGCAGGCAAGGGTCGGGTGCTAGGCGTAAGGTGCTAGTTCATGTTGCTAGCAATGAAGTTATCACCTCTTACTCACTCCTCGAAAGGAAGCTCTCTTCACTTGGTTGGGAAAGGTACTATGATGATCCTGACCTCCTTCAGTTCCACAAGAGATCCACAGTTCATCTCATCTCTCTCCCAAGGGACTTCAACAAGTTCAAGTCCATGCACATGTATGATATTGTTGTGAAAAATCGCAATGAATTTGAAGTCAGGGACATGTAGTGTCTGCAATTAGTACTACAACCACGACTTGTCCATGAGTCTCTCTTACTACTTGTTGTCTTGTGGTGTGTGCTGAATTCTCTCTTTTTATCTTTTTTAAGTTCAAAGTCTTCTTCTTTTGCGTTTGTCTTTGGTGGGTCTTAGTTTGTGTGGAGAGATGTAGGTGACAAAGTGCTGCTCGGTTGTTCGGGTTTAGGGAAAGTAATATTGCATTTTAGGGGAATGGTTTGAATTTCAAAGTATATGTAAATTACACTAGTGATTTGGCAATGAGAATTCGGTTTATTGTGTGTTATTTATCTTATTTTTGTCGATCGCTTTGCATTCATGAACAAAGAAAAATGTTTCATTGAGTCATTTTCTATAAGAATGAATGTGATGTGTTCTGATTGGCTAGAGCGCGCACGCCCTTCTAAAGGGAATTGACTTGGTGAGGTGGACTAAGAGTATAGAGTATGGGAAACGACTCTTGAAATTGTATGTTTGCTCAAATGTGTCAAATGTTTGAACAAGTCCATCCGAATCTAAAAGTGAATATAATCTTTTGTGGCTTATAAGCTAGTGTACACAAACCAAAGGCACAAATTCAATTGTGGTTCATGAGAATCAAGCATTTGCTTTGCTTGCTACCAACGTAGTGTTGCCACTTGGCTTAGATCCAAGATGAAGAAAGATCGTCCCCATTTAAATGCATCTCTCTGTCTCAATCTTTCAGTCCTGTCTGTTGATTAATATTATTGATCGTTCACAAATTATGTATACTAGACAAAATTATAAAAAAAAAAAACCTTTTATTCATAGATTAAAGCAAATTTTATATGTAATGTATACCTAATGGAAAATGAGAAACTAGTAATTAATTTGGTTGTATTACAAGGTCTAGCATCAGTTGGCTCTATTTAGCCAATGTGGGACAAAGGGTTGGGATTTCACTGCAAAAAATGGAAAACTTTGTCAGGAAAAAGGCAATATGGGAACCAGAAAGCCATTCCTTAAATGGGAAAAAAAGACAAGGTTAACTAGATAGTTCCCAAGTGTCACATTGCTAGATAAGGCCCATGCCATGAGAAAAGGAGAGAGATTCAAAGTGGGAGCACACAAAGCACAGAATTGGAGAACCGTAATCTTACAGAAAGGAGTGTTTTTCATCTTCTTCATGGAAATCAATTAGTTTCTATTCCGCCCACCAAATATTAAAGGCAAAAAGCTCTATGGTCCCATGACACTTCTTAATCCACAGATCAATGCTTATATTTTGTAAATTGTGTCATGCTATAGGATATCTTTGCCAGATTCATTAAGATAAAGCCTCTCTCTTTCTGTTTTGATTCACACCATTGATATCCAAATCTATACTCTAATTAATTCAGTTCGAATATCTACCAAAATCCTATTTAGAAAGTAATTTTCTCAGTATAGTATTTTTTTTTATTCTCAAACTTTAAACTTGAGATTTAATTAAGAAATTTAGTATTCCGAATCTCAATATGTAATTGTGAGAAATTTCCTAGGGAGCCCTTGGAGACAGGTTCTAGAAGTTTCGTGCGCCCACTTGCCCATGGTAGCGGGATATAAGGCCTTTAGGAAAGTGAAAAATTGGCTTTCCCTTCTTTCTTTTTTCTAATGCAAGTAATGGCTAATGGATGAGTTTTTCTTTTTATTGGCATGTTGATGTTGTCCATGTCCTCTAGCTTTCCTGGGTTTCTTTTGTCTTTCTCTGGTCAGTATGGAGAAAATTACCACGTGATTTTTACAAATTTGGGTCCACTTTTCCCACACAATAATTCATTTTAGAAAATATAAATACATATATACATAATTTATATATTTTTAGGGCTTTTTATAGATATTTTATGATTATTTATTTTAATTATTACAACTTCAAAAATAAGAATGGAGATCATATTATAAGTGTATATATTTTATGACATCATTTACCTGCACTTAGTCTAATAAGCATAAAAGTAGAGACTTCGATAAAATAAAAAATTTAAAAGTAATTTTGAAATTTACAACAAATTGAGTCTTAATTTCAAATTTTGATATTCCAATGCAGCACGTCACTAAGAAAAGAAAAAATTTCCTATTTTTATCTCTCATATTGTTGATAAAAATTTTACGTTATCTATCAATCTATTACAATCTTCCTCCTTCGCCCGGATTTAAGACCAATAGTTTTAAAAAAAAGACGCATGGAGTTAATTTTGAAATTTAACTATTTAAAAATTAACTGTTGAAAAATATAAAAATACAAATGTACAATAAAATATACTTAGTCCAATTTGTATTAAATTAATCATCAAATGTACATATAATTTTGTTCTCCTACGTGATATGAAGTATAGACTAAGAACACTTGGACATCATTATGTTTTTTTTTTAAATATGATCGTAGTAATTTGAATTTTTATTTTTGAAAATTCTTAATATAAAATTAGAAATCTACCAAGAGCAACGCAAGGCCGAAGAGAAGAGGGCAATTACCCCTTATTTTATATATATATGATTTTGAAAATTAAAATTCTAAATTCCATTTGTGTCATTAAAAATTATAATCTCTGCTTATTTCCTTAAATTAATCTAAAAAATAATTTTTTTTTTTAAATATTATGAATATCAATGTGATTAAACACTCTCTTTTCTACTTCCATGCAGTTCTAAAGAGGCAAGTAAAGGTCCAAATATCCAAAAGAGGACGTGCCTAATGTATTCCCCGAAGCTCTGGGGTGGGAGATCTTTTGAGAGTCTGTTTCCTATTGGAATTCTATTGACACATTAATGGGGTCCGGAAAATTTGTCACTGAAAGCTCAGGATAAGAGACTTATCAACACGTGCCCATGCAAAAAAAATGTGTCCCTTAGGAAGGGCTTCTTTCTCATCCATTGCCAGACCTTCCCATTCCTCCCTTGAATGGGCTCTCTCTCTCTCTCTTTCTCTTTCACTCTCCCTATTGAAATGTCACTTCTCTTTTTTGAGGGGGAGAGAGAGACAGAGAAGAGAAAGAAGAGGAAAAAGCTCTTTGGAAACTGCAAATATTATCCGAATAAGGGATGGGGCGAGAGAGATCCAAATTGGCTTCTTATGAGTTTGATTTTGACGGCAGTGAGTCTTTGTTTCTTACCCCTATAGATCTCGTCATGTCATGCCATGCATATCTCCATTTCAATTGGCCTCCAACAATATCCACTTCTTTTGGCTTAATATTATCTGCAACCAATGGGTGTTCATGGCTTCTCTATTAAACCACTCTCAACTCCCTCCCGTCACACTTGTCATATGCTAGTTTTGCTTGGACACAAGCGATGAAAAAGACATAACAATATATAACACACAAGAGTTTCGTATATTTTAGATCCGTAGAATTCAGTAATTTATATTAAATAATAAAATATAATAAATAGTTTACCGATAGATAGTCGCCCCCTAAATAGGGTCACGATAAACATTCAAATCGAATTAATCGAAATATGACTCTAAATATCGACGATGACAACCAAAAAAATAATAATATATAGTTCTAAAAAATAATAGACTATATGAAAGCAACGACTACCATATATACATACTATGATTATAATAAGATAATTTAAAAAACATAATTTAACATATTGAGTTTTCTCAAAAAATCTGGAGATACATTATTATTAAATCAAAAAAGTATAAAGCATGAATAATATGCTAAGCAAATCTAAAATATGATATATAGTGATAAGTTGATTTTTTATCGCCGTAGTATGGAGCAATTTTGAATTGTAGTAATAATTTTGATTTATTTAGTAATTGTACCGAAAAAGTTATCTAATTATATTATATAGCTCTAAACTTATGATTCTTTTATTGTATTATAAAAATAAATAAATAAATAAACAAGTTCTTAAGCTCAAAGTGGAAGAGTCATGGAAAGGCTAGGCCTTTACCTAAACAAAAAGGAAAATAAAATAAAATCAGCATGGAAAAAGACTCTACCATCATTGAATTCTATAAGTATTACTATTTGTTAATAATCATTCATATCGATCGATTATTATTGTGGTGGGGTGCCATAGGAAAGGTGAGGAAGAGCATATGCTCCGAAATTCTAAGAAAGAATTTTTTGTATATAATTTTAAATATTATTTATCTTCGTGAAAATTATAAATTTTACTATATTCCTCGACTTCGAAATTAAAATTCAAAATATGTATTTTACTTTATCATTTAATATAAATTTTTTAAATTACCCTTATTAAAGCAATTAGTAACAGAGGGGCATGCATGAACTACTTCAAATAAAGAGAGAATGGAATGTGTCGATCAATTTAGCACAATCACATCATCAAAGTTGACATTGACATGAAAAAAAAAGGAAATTAAACTAAAGTAAGGTTATACCTAAAATTCCCTTTTCAAATTTTTGCGCAATTTACGTTTTTATAATTACATTAAATTTGAATAATTTTGATTTGAATTAAGTTGATCGTTTAAGAGATAAAACTTTTTCACGATTCGAGCTGACTTATGTCTTTAAGAGATAAATTTTTCTCAAAAACTATTTATCTATATACAATATTTGAATTCAAAATTTTATTTTAAACAAATCAGTATCCGACCAACGAATCAACTAAGCATTGGTCAGCAATGCACCTTTAATTCCATTCCTTTCATGCATTTGTTTAATGCAGAAGTTCTTGTATAATTCCTTCCCCAAACTCCTAGGTCCTTTTTTTTATCAAGATGCCCTAAATACACCAAAATCATATAAATATATATATATATATATATATATATATATATATATATATATAAAGGGGGGATTTGTTCCAAGGATGCCTACCCTTTCATATAATATTTACATTGCAGAATCTCCATTTTCTTCGAGGAAGGTATCCTTTCTAAGTCTTCTTTTTCCGGCGCCGGCCCTAAAAGCCGAGGCATTAGAAAATTACAAAATGTATGAAGTTTGGTAAAGGGTTTGGCAAATCATGACTTTTTTTACTTAACCCCCCATTTTTTTTATTAATGCTGTACTTCATTCCCCATGCCTTTGCACACTAAAGTTGTGTATAAAGCATGAGGATTGGTTAATAGGTTGAAAATTGGAGAAAAGATTAGAATATGCGTGAAGAGTGTTCTAACAATGAAAATTATTCTTCCCTATTCACTTTTTTTATATATATATATAAGAGAGAGTCGAATTCAAAACCCGTAAGGGAAAGGAAATTGTGCCATTTAAACTATAATTCATTCGCATTCTTCCCTATTCTCACTACAAGAATGTACAAAATGCATCATCCTCTAGGGTTGTCTTTTGTTTGATCATTCTTGTTGTTTTGACCTAAGTGTTTAGAACACCCATGATTTTATAAATTGAAACTATTATTCTTCCCCATTCACCTTTTTTTGGTATATAAGAGGGATTCGAATTCAAAACCTACAAGGGAAAATGGATAGTACCATTCAAACTATAACTCATTCGCATTCTTCCCTATTCACTACAAGAATGTACTAAATGCATCATCCTCTAGGGTTGTCTTTTGTTTGATCCTCCTTGTTGTCTTGACCTAAGTGTTTAAAACACTCATGATTTTATAAATTGAAACTTACATTAATCCACACTGCAAATGAAATGAGTCCTGCACAGCATATGACGTACTCCATAAGAGTTCAACTCAGTTTGTTCATTTATATTTATTTAAACAAATCAATTTTTTTGAACTGGATCACTTATTCTTTCCTTTAACAAGTTAAGTTTAACACAAACATACCTTTTAGACTTAATCTTCTAATTAAGATGTATCGGCATCAAAACAAACTAAAATATCATGTGGATGCAATCCTTGATATCCTTCTTTCAGTGCAAGAAACTGATGTCTATCTCTACGTAGGACGTTCAAAGCCACATCGTATAAGATTTGCAGACAAGGAACAAATATTGAAAAACTTTGTTAATGCATCAAAGGAACAGCAAACAGGTTCCATATAACAAGCAGGATACAACTTTTCAACTCTCCCACATATTTTGTAACTTCAGTGTCTACCATATAACAACCGGTTTTAAAGGAACCCCTGTGACATTGAAACTTCATGCCAGGCTCCCAAAAAAAAAAAAAAAAAACAAAACAAAACAAAAAAACCTTTGAACTTTGAACTTTGAACTTTGCCATGAACACACATTTTCTAATTGGTGCAGTCGAACCCATGACAAATAGACAACCAGATTACCAGGATCAGAAGAAACAAGATTCCGAAGACCACCAACTTTATTTTCATGTTTTGGTACCACATCTTTCTCCGAACTTGGGACCCTTGCTTTTTGAATTCTTGGGCCTGAACAACAAAAATTACACAGCTGTTTAGTGAGATTTAACAAGCTCAAATCACAAGAGAGAAAAGAGAAGTAGTTGCTGCAACAACTCAACTCACATTAGCACGCAGAGTTTCTGTCTTGTCTGCAAGAGTAGTAAGATTTTCTCCTCTTTCAAGAGCCTGACAGAAATTTACATCATTAGAAATACTTGGAGAAGTTTATTGGTTTTATGTCACAAGACTTGACATGAAACTAATGCCCGTATCTATAGGTGATGTCAACTAAATGGAATCCTATGATGGATCTTTTACAGCGAGTCTAGCAAGCAAAATCATGTAAAGTCTAGTTGAATAATAAACATACAAAGACTTCCGACAATGTATTAGCTATCCCAACTAGTTTCGGACATAGGCCCTAGTCAAGTTGGGTCTCCGTCCAATAAATAAGAACTAACCTTTAGTGAACATACTTTAAATTTCAATATTGGGAATGCTTCATTTCCTTGGGTATAATCAATGGAGCATCTACCAGAATATGAATTAGGAATTCTTTGGCTCTATAACAATTGCTTCTTGTTTTATTTGAAGAGTTTTAATCGAGAGGAACTTCAACAAGATACACAAGTGGTGGCTTGAAGAGCATATTTCCCTCTCATAACTACAAGTATAGGGTTCACCCGATACACAAAGTGCTCCCCAGCTTAGTGTGGTTGTGTGGGGGTAGAAGGAGGATGGATGTATATGTATGCAGCCTTCCCCTCGCATTTTTGCAAAGAGGCTGTTTCCATGCCTTGAAACCCTCTTTAATGTGCCCTGCAATTTCCCACCCTTTAAAATTCCCCTTGCGCCTCATAACTACAAGTATAAATGAAAATATGTCCTGCGATTCTCCCTTTCTTTACAAGTAGTGCAAGCTTTCTCCCATGTAATATTATGTAATTCATTTGGTCAGCATTAAGATTGTATTGCTGTGTATAGAAAAAGAGAGCACATCCCTAAGAAGGTACTTCAAGCACATGCACTATCCTTCTCGCACTTACCCACTTGCTCTTTTACATAAATGCAACAACCAGGGGGGAATAAATTGAAATCAAAACATGACCATGGACATCATTTCACCAATTTATGTACTCGGAATGAAACGAACGGTGTACCTTATCAATATTTTCCATCATGATGCTTTTGACCTCAGAAACTTGAGCCTTCACTTTTGATAGCTTCCCAATCTCTTCAGCATGGTCAATAACATACTGCATGTGCTCCTTCATAATAGGTCTGTTGATTAAATTCGATTGACTCACCAGTTAGATTTTCCGATTCAATACTAAACCCTACCCTCCTCCACAGGCATAGAAAGAGAAAATTTGGGAACAGACTTGTCTCTTTATAAACAATTTTCATTTGTACATTACCCAAAATCTTTGTTGAGACTCTTGGCAGTGGCTGTATCTGCTTTACCCCCACCATATCTCTTTTTGAAGTCCGCTCTTATGCGTTCTAAAAATGCAATGCATAACTGCTTCCCAACAGACTCCTTGGCAACAATGCAATAAGCTGCAAATGGTAAGAGAAAAAATTCTTAGTCACCGAACAAAGTACAAGCTTATAAATTGGCCTAATATTCCTGACACATGAATGCAGGAAAAAATTATAAAACACCTTATGTAAGTCCAAGAACTCAATAATCAAGATCATATCACAAACTGAACATACAAAAAGATCCTGTAAAAAATACTCTTGATTTAGAGACCATAAGGCCTGGACCTTTTAAGCAACCATTCAAACCAAAAAAAAAAAAAGAGCCCTTCTAAGAGTAGTTAAAATTGAATCTCCTGGACAATCTTTACATCCACAAGTACGCTTTCAATTTTCAAAGCATTTTGCTGTTTACATTACAATCCTTTTATATAAAAATAATTATGTCCTTGACTAACCTCAACTATTCCTTCAAACAAGAATAGAGCTATTTCCAGGCACGAGGACATGTGCATTTGTGCATGACCAGACCACATTCTTTATCTCTATGGAAAAGCAAACTATTCTTACCCTTCATCAGTACAAGAGAACAACAAACTGAATGACTCCACAATGTTTTTATTAACACTGGGAAGAAGAACATTGAAAGGATTATTCACGAAGAAAAGATGTGAAAAAGATAATTCACAAATCAAAGAGTAAGGTGTATGACGAATTATACAAGAGACTAGCAACTAAAGAGGGAGAAAGAGAGATTTACAGAATTGTCAAACTAAGAGAGAGGAAAGGAAAAGATCTAAATAATATTAGGTGTATTAAAAATGAAACCAATAGTATACTTGTAAGAAATGACGATATAAGAAAACGTTAGAGAGATTATTTTAATAATCTCTTTAACGTTGAGAGTACCAAAGAAATAGGGAATATCGCAATACCTATAAAAAAGATTAATAGAGATTTTAAATGTAAGGTTTGTCTCCATGAAATAAAGGAGGCCTTAAAGAGATTGAAAAATAATAAAACCATAGGGTCTGATATGGAAATATTTGGGTGAATTTGGTATAGTAATACTAATAGATCTTTTTAACAAAATTTGGCAAATCAAGAAAATATCCAAGTATGAAAAGAGAGCACACTTGTACCACTATATAAAAATAAAGGAAATATACAAAATTGTTCTAATTACAAAGAAATTAAACTTATAAGTCATACTATGAAGTTATGGAAAAACGTGATAGAGTACAGATTGAGATTGAAGATAAGTGTCTCAAAATCAATTTAGATTTATATCAAAATGATCCATCATAGAAGCAATTCACTTGTTAAGCCATTTGATGGAAACATTTAGAGTACCAAAGAGAGAGTTACATATGGTATTCATTGACCTAAAAAATATATGATAGGCTTCCTAAAAACGTATTGTGATGAGCATTAACGAAAAAAGGGATCTTTTTGAAATACATTAATCTTATTAGAGATATGTATAAGAGAAGTGTAACCAATTTAAGAACTTGCAAGGATCTGACCGATAGTTTTCCTATTAACATTGGGTTTCATCAAGATTCGACATTAAATATTATTCTTTTTGCAATAGTGATAGAGAAAATAAAAAAAAAAACATTCAAGGTAAAATATCATAGTGTATGCTGTTTACAAATGACATAATATTAGTCGATAAAACTAAAGAGGGTATTAGCGCTAAATTAGAATTATAGAGGGACATACTAGAATCTAAAAAATTTAGATTGAGCAAGCAAAAAAACTGAGTATATGACATGTAGGTTTAGTGGCAATCATCAAAATAGTGAAGAAAAGATTATGTTAGAAGGAAAAAACATACCAAAAAATGAACGTTTTAAATATCTTAGTTCCATTATTTAGAATGATAGCAATATAGATGAAGATGTAGGTTGGATGAAATGAAGAAGGGTATATGGAGTTCTTTGCAATCGCACGATACCATTGCATTTGAAGAGAAAGTTCTATAGAATCGTAATAAGACCTATACAATTATATGAGACTGAGTGTTGGACTATTAAACAGTAACAAAAGTAAAAAATGACTGTAACTGAAATAAAGATGGTTAGATGAATGTGTGAAAAAAACTAAAAAATATAGAATTAAAAATGAAGAGATACGTAATAAGTTGGGAGTTAATTCAATTGTGGATAAAATGAAAAAATATCATCTGAGGCGGTTTGCACAAATGTAACGAAAACTCAAAGACATACGCAAAGGTAAACCATTAAAAACTTAGATGCAAGTTATCCGAAAAGATATAATCATTAAGGATTTAGTTGAAAAGATTATCTTTAATAGGAATGAGTAACGTAAGAGAAATTTTGCAAATTAAATCATTCGTACAAATTAAATCAATACTTTATTTTTCTACATCTCTCCGATATTTGTCTCTTATGATCAATCTCAAAATTTGGAATTAAGGTCTAAATTATTATTGTTGTTGTTGTTGTTGAAGAAAATTGAAACACGTACCTCCATTGTGTCCCTTTATGACACTTGCATGTCAACTGTTTGGACACACCATGTGGTTATTGTGATTCTAGCAAGTGCTGCATTCTTGATGTCATTATTCCATAGATGTTACTCATTAACCATAAAAGGGTATTTTCAATATTTCTCCTTAGACTAGTCAAAGGGATTACATTGCATAGCGGGGATGGCAAAGGATTTGACACATGGAGGGTTCAGAGCACAGACCCCAAGAAATAACAAGTTCAAACTGCACACGAGTGAAGAAAAATCTGGAAAGCGGGATGGCAAAGACGTGAGACATGAGCCTTGTGGGAAGTTGGAGATTGGGAAGTTTTTTACAATGAGAAAGCAAGGCGCAGTACAGAGAGTTCACAGGGGTTCGCCATGTGGCCAAAAGTATTAATGGCCAAATTGTAAGCTAAGGAGAGAGAGAGAGATAGAGAGAGAGAGAGAGAGAGAGAGGTGTCTGCACCTCAATGGTAGTAGGTATCGATTCTAATTTTCAGTTGTGCCACACAAGTAGTCGTTGTCCCAGGAGAACAAGAAGGGCTCCATCCATCTCAACAGGTCTCTAAACCACAATTAATAGACATCCCATGGAATCTTGTCAGACTACTTGACCCACATTATCTGGCCTAGGAAGGTGATAGACATTCCTGGGTCAGGGTGGAGGGTCTAGGCACTCTTCCTGACATGGCTGCCATGGACATGTGTTTGCCTCCTTTCATTTCATCCTTGACATTGACCAAAGATGATTTGATGGTAAAGGACCAACCATAGAATTTATTGTTATAGATCTTCACATTAATTATACACTGGATCCTTGACAGCTGAAAATTTTTTACAGTTTCATTTACAAGGGAAAAACATCAGAGAGTTCAGCAAAACATAAATTAGTTCAGTGCAAAATGCAAATATTATCATCCCACATAAATCAAAAGGTAACCCAAATTTCAGGGGGTTTAGGCAAAACAAAGGTCATTTGTATGATAATCAGGTTGAAATAGCCTCATGAACATTCTGTAAAACAAATGGCTTGCATAAGCACTGTTCTAGATTGCAGAGTCCCTATTTCACCACATGAGAAGACACAATCCCATGATAACAGCCACTTTACTACTTTGTCTATCCTTCTCAACAGTTGTGTACGATATGAGTAAAAGTTTATGCTTTCTACAATTTTTAATGCAAATTATGGTTGTTGCACCTTATCTTATTTCATGAATGAATTAAAAATGAAAAACCTAAAGTAGAATTGTCTTTTCTAACATTTCTCACCCTTGACAGACTCACAATAGCTTGGGAAATATATGTATCTTTTAGGCAAAAAATGATCCTCATTCCTCAGCAAGCATTACATATGGCAAGGTTCTGAAGTGGGTGCATTTACAAATGCCACTTAAATTCCAAACCAAATTATCATCAAGTGGCTCTCCAATTTTTTTTCTTTTTTTTTTGGGGGGGTGGACAGTGGTGGACCCAAGACCCAAAAGCAGGGGTGAAAAAAAATTATAAGATATTTATTCAAACAACAAATATGAATTATAAAATTATATTAGAGAATCTAAAATAGTAACATAAAGAAATCCACCATAATATTTTAAAATCAAAAATTGTAATTGAAAACATGTATCTTTTTCATGGGACATATAATAGATTTTTCTTCAAATTTGAAAATAGTTTCGGTGGTTAACCGGAGAAAATTGAAAAATGGACATTCTGGTATTTGATAAATGAAGAAAATATAAAAAGGGAATCAGGGATGTGAAAATAAGAGAGATAGCAGAGAGCTAGAGAAAATGGAAACGGGAGGGGAAAAAGACGAAAGGGAAAGGAGAGGACCAAAAAAAAAAATGGTTGGGAAGAGAGGCCGAGAGGAAGAGGGAAAGTTGGGGAAAGATTACAAAATATTTTTTATTGATTTAAAACATGTGATGGTAATGTCATATTTTGTTTTTATTATGTGGTGGGTTTTTAAAAAAAGATTTATGTAAAATTTAGTCAATGAATGAGTTTTAAAAAAGGCAAGTGAGGGTAAAATTTTAGTTAAGTGAGTACAAAATAAATGTCATAAACACTAATTAAATTTTCAAAAATTGAGAGGATACAATTGCCCACCCTCATCCCTTCCTACGTCTCCCTGCCCCCGCTGCGGGCTGGGGGGGGTTTTGTAAATCAGAATAGAAGGTTTACATCCTAGACTGGCACGTTTCTCCTTTACTTATAAAGCATGTGAAAAGGACTACAGTCTTAATTAAATCCACAGTATGTTTGCTGGCTGGAGAAATGATGCGATGTGCTTTTGAAGCAAACACAAATATGTTCTTAACAGGGTGCATAAAGATACTAACAAGAGAAGTATTTGTTTTGGGAGACGTGGAGGGGGAGAAATGAAAGATTTTTAACTAACTAGTTGATCATTTTTTTGCTAATAAAATATTAATAGGTGGGGATCTTGAATATCATGAGACAGGTGTCCTTAATGAAAATCTATTGAACTTGCATGAGACTTTCTAACTTCTGGCTTAAGTTGTGAAAGCTCATATTTCCCTCATTCCTATTATTAAGAATGTAGCAATGTCTGAAGCTAGAGGAAGATGCTCTTGTGGCTTTGCCAGAACCAGAAGTGGCACAAAAACATTTTCTAATTGAAGTCATTCTGAATATAGCAATAGGGACTAATGGAGTCTTTTCTTCCATATATAAACTCTTGCCTTACATCACAGGCTGCTAAAGAATACCCACTTAGCAGGGGATTAAGATATGCAAATCTAGCAACAGACAGTTACAGGGAAACTTAATAGTTAATCCTAGTCAGAGAGTTCAAAATGGCACCATAATTTGGAATGGTGGAAGTTTGCATGTTTTAGTGGCACTCCCCATTCCATAATGGGAAGGCATGGTATTTATTTTCTCCAAAGCCAAAAGCTTGATTTGCTTAAATGAAAATGACATCAGATAGCTAGCATAGATATAATTTGGAGATGAAGCATTCGAAATAGAAGTGGAACTTCTTGGAACAAAGATGTCAGCTGTCACACAATGGAAGCAGTGAAAATAGATGGAATTAAGCTAATTTTAAATACCTTTATTTTGCTCCCCATCATAAATCCTACGTATGGCCGCAACCAAGTCAGCCTAAAAGGTGGTCGAGCTCAGTTCCATCAATAATTCACAGAAAATTAACTTGTTTCATTCCCATACCCCAGGAAGTGGGATGGGCAGCAAATGACATATGGGGTTCTCTTATATTAGGAAAGAATTTAATTCCTACCTTAAAAGTTATCTGAGATGGTGTGGGTTTCCCACATTTATATACCACTCCCTCCCAGAAGATTGAGTTGATCGATGTGGGACTTCACATATGTAATTCGGTCCGGTATTCAACTAGTCAAAGCAGCTAAGGTTTCTAACCCATCAACTTCCAGAATGTGGTGGCAGGCGATGCCAGCCACCCGGGGAAGCAAATGACTGGGCTATAAAACCAAAGCTTTTGATTTGCATATTTCTGCTAACCAATCCACCTCCCTGTTTTTTCCCACTCTCTATCAGTAGCTTGGAGCTTAAAACCTAGTTCTCCTTGTTAAACCCCCACCCCAACCAACAACCAAAACAAGAATTCTTAAACCAACTGATCAAGTCTTAAAACAAATGTCTAAACAAAGGACACCCAAAATTCCAAAGGGGTTTTGAAGAAAACTGCGTAAAATTTCACCTCATTTCCTCCTGGTGTTAACTAAAGCACACACTCAGATCCAATATCCTTCACTCAAATCCCACCAAAATTGAACTCAAAAATCACACAATCAACAAAAGTAAACCAACACCCAAATCACATAGACATCGAACCTATGTGTTCGTACTAGTCCCACAAGGAAATGAGCTAAAATAAGAAAAGAGTGATGAGAGAGA
The DNA here is from genome assembly GCA_033439265.1 of Dillenia suffruticosa. Classification (NCBI taxonomy): domain Eukaryota; kingdom Viridiplantae; phylum Streptophyta; class Magnoliopsida; order Dilleniales; family Dilleniaceae; genus Dillenia; species Dillenia suffruticosa. The sequence continues at coordinate 20,350,688 of JAVTVX010000001.1, forward strand.
GGGAGAGAGTGAGAGAGAGATTACCATAGCCATCTTGAACAAGGAAGTTGAAGGTGTGGTGATCACAATTATAAGTGAATTTGTTGTTGGAAGAAGGCAATTTCTGAAGGCATTGAGCTGCAATAGAAGGGAAATTCCCGGTGAACTCAGTGAACTCCGCCAAAATCATGGTCCCTCTGGCTACAAAGCTGTATATGAATGATTCCTGACCCATCTCTCTCTCTCTCTCTCTCTCTCTCTCTCTCTCTCTCTGACAAAACCCAGACAGAGAAATCGAGAGAGAGAGAGAGAGAGAGAGAGAGAGAGAGAGAGAGAGAGAGTAGCTAACCGAGAGTTCGACTGTGCTTACGTTAATGTTTCTCCTCAAGGCCGTGTTTGGTTTCTTCCTTTGCGGCTAAGATCACCTTTTTCCTTTTGATTTAGTCCCACGTTTAAATAATCAAAATTTCTAGATGGTTGTGTTTTTTATTGTTGAGGTCAAACGTGGGACGCATTAAACGGCACCGTTTTCTTTGTTTTTTGGTAATTGGAGTTTCTGGTATATGCGGTTTTGCCTTGATTAATCCGGAATCGACTTAACTATCTGATCTCATTTGAGGAGTAAGTCTCACAACATTGTTTTCTCTATACTTAGTGGGAATCGAACTCCCAACTTGATTAAGGAAGAATGTGTCTTTTCTATCTATGTCAATAAATATCGATAAACAGCACCGTTTTCAAGACAATGTTGCTTCGTATTCTTTGTTTTTGTATAAAGAAAGGAATAAAATATTGTTAATGGTGTCTTAATTCTCCTAGACAAAGATATGCTTTTCTTGACACCAGTCTTTTTCTCTTTAATTTATTTTATTCAATTAAATTAATTAACAATTTATTTACCAACTAATTATGGCTCTTTTTAATTATACAATGACCGACCCCAAGTCCGAATGAAAAATAGTATAAAACAAAATTTTATGTATAGATTATTCACAATATTATATTAATATTTGGCGGTTTTTGATAAAAATAAGTTATAGGTTCTTATATTGTTTCGACGGGAATCGTTAGAAAACTCGTAAAAATACAAAAAATAAATTTCAGAATAATTATCGTTTGTGAATATATTATTAAAAATGGATCATTCGCTCAATAATCTGTTTGGATTATGAGTTCATTAATCAATTTAAATAATAATTACTTTTTTTATTTAGAGGTGGGGTCACAAACCAACAGACTCGGCAAAGGAATAGGCATCCTTAAGGAGACAGTTTAGTAGTCACAATCCCCTCTCCTAATATGATAATTTCATATTTGAATTTTTGTATAAAAAAAAAAAAAAAAAAAAAGGAATGGGCCGTCTACCCTCTCATTCTTGGTTCAGCAATCTTCTACGCTCTCGAACCAGGCTCTGCCATCATGAGATTTTTCACCTTGGGAGCCCATGTCCACTTCTAATCCCACACTACAAGCTAGTCCGGGGCCATGCCATAACGCCCACATCTCCGCATTAGGGATACGGCCCTGTTTAGTCTTTAAATAACGGTAACATTTGTCTTCTCTGTGCGGCTTGCCTGTATAGGAACCACCACATGTACTAAAGAAACAAGAAAACCAACCGCTGATTTATTGGCCACTATATTTTTTAAAAATTGAAGACTAAGCGATATATGCTTTTGGTTATCAACTCATAGCCGATATACTAAAGTAAAATATTAGATCTTTTAATCAAATTTTAAATTTAAAATTTAAAAATAAAAAATACTACGCTCGGAAAGTTGTCTCTTAAATAAAGTCTATAAATACTCGAATAAAATTAGTTAAAATATGACTCCAAATATTAATGATGAGAATAAAAAAAATATTTAATTAATCTAATAGTTGGATATTGATATTTTAAAGTAAAATTTCAGATGCTGATATGAAGAAAACATGGTCTAGAATTTTATTCTTTAAAGTTTCAATTTAATTCGAATCAAATTTAATCAAATATTATTTGATTATCAAATATCGATAATTTTTTTTTTAACCCTCTTATTTGAAAGCACACCTATCCTCTACATGAGAAATATCATTAGACATTATTGAAATGATTAAGATACCCATGTTGGAAATTTATTTGTCATTAAAGTTCGAGGTTATGGTCCGTACCAAGTAGGCATATGGTAGCCATTTAATACGAGCAACTAATTAATTGCTAAAAATAGCTACCTTGCTTTAATGGCTATTCTAAATAAAACATGTCTTTCGATGAGATGCATGTTATCTCCAACAATTCACCAAATTTTTATTTTTTATTTTTTATTCATGCTATAAAATGTTCGATTTTAGTTATAATTCACTATATTTTATTATTATTTATTACCCAAACTTAAAAAAAAAATGAAATTTGTAATACTTTAATATTCGAAAATACTAAATTAAATATCAAAATAGTAAAACCATTAATTACTTGCAAAAAACTTACATTAAATCCAACTTCTTCATAAATTGAATTTATGCCTAATCTACTTATTTGGGTTAAAGGCTCAAACTTAGATTTTTTTTTGATAAATTATCGAAGTTCTATAATCACGTTAAATCTGAATAAATTCAATTTAAATTGAACTGAACCTATAAAAGATAAAAATCATTTTCTTTACACACAAAACTTGAACCCAAGATTTTGTTTAAGGGTACTGGTATTCAATCATAGGACCAACTAGATATCGGTACTAAAATGATAAAATTTTACCTAAGAGCCCATGTAAGAAAAATTAAAGTTCCCTTTTAATTTGAATAATTTTAAATTTATCAATTTTTATCATTTAAGTAAAAATTAAAATATAATAAATTGTGTTGTAAAATAAAATTCGATACATTTTGTTTTTAATTTTATTATTCTAATGGATGGTCCACTTTAATATATTTTACAGTTTTTTTTTTTTACTTTAACTGAAAATTATATTAATTAATTTAAAATTATTATAATTTAAAAAAATATATTTTTGTTTATTAATAAAAATTATTATATAAAATTTAATTCGTTTGATTATTAAATTATTTGATATCGGGGGAAGGAAAGCGAAAGAGCGTGAGTCGGTCCAAAGAATCATCTCATTCTCAATCGACACGTCAAAAACTAAACTAACGACTAGACTTAAACAGGATCGATTCGCTTCAGATTATTTCCATTATCTTTCTCGCCCGCCTAAACCTCTCTCTCTCTCTCTCTCTTTCTCTCTTTCTAACTCAAAATTTGAATCCCTCTCTCTCTCTCTCTCTCTCTCTCTCGTCGACCTGAATACAAACAAAAATCTTTAAAAAACGATCCTGCAAAATCAAAACCCCAAATTTTCTCCAATTTCACGAGATCTAAGCCCTTCAGTCTTGATCTCATCTTCAATGGCGAGCTCTGATTCTACTCCTGCTCTTCCTTCTGCCGCTCCACTCTCTTCTGTAACTTCTCTCTCTCTCTCTCTCTCTCTCTCTCTCTTTCTCATTTCACTCTATAGAAAGGCTAATTTGTTGGTTTCTGTTCTGTAGAAGAAGGAGAATGTGACGTCGATGAACTCAAAGATCGCTGTAAGTTACCCAGTTTAGATATTAGGGTTTTCATATTTTTATTTCTCTCTCTCTCTCTCTCTCTCTCTCTCTCTCCTTTTAAGGTAAATAGTTTGGTTTGTGATGTTGGTTTTCTGATGGGTTTCGAGCTCTGAGAGTGTGCGAGATGGGACGTCTTCCTTGTTTGATTCTATGCCAATGTGAACTCACAATCTCTCTCTATCTTGTTCCGAGTTAAAAAAAAGTTTGGTTTATGATTTGCAGGAATTGAGTGAGTCGAGATCGGAGCTACTTAAAAAGATTCAAGGATTGAAACTGGTGATTCTGAAATTATAGGATTTCAATGTCGTAGATTGTTTTATTTGTGACTTCATTTTTACCTTTGTTGATATGGTCGTTTGTTGTGTAATATATGTAGGACTTGCAAACTTGGAGGTCCAAGTTAGATACTCAAGTTAATGTCTATCGTGATGTAAGTGAAATTCCCATCTGGTACTTTGTTGCAGTTTATTTTGGAAACTAAATATTTATTATGCTCCATGCTTGTTTAGGTGGGGGATTACTTCCTGTTTATAGGACCTGATTTTTATCAACTCACTTTGCTTAATTTTTAATGTCATTTCCAAGAATGGTATTCTTGTTTGAAAATCTTAGGGATAATTTGTTACGAGTTAACAAAAGATGAATAATAAAAGTCTTATTATTTTGATGTTACCAATTTATGTCTGATTTTTCCATCATTTAGTATCCGAACTATGTTCTGTTGATGTCTTGCAGCTCCGTCCATACTTTGTGTGTTGAATTTGTAATGTTTCCTAGAGTAACGTTTGCTCCATCCAAATCTCATGCAAGCTGGTATACCTCTCTGGGCAGTATCCAGGTTTAAAACTTAATAACTGCATTAGGAAGGTTTTAAGCCGAGACACAGGGCTTGAGTGGTGTGCTTGCCCAGTGTGCATGTTTTGTGGGTTTGCCTAATGAGTTTACCTGGAAATTTCTATTTTTATCCCAAAAAGAAAAAAAAAAAAAAACTATAGTTTCTCAATCAAATCAATGGATGAATATAAGCTTGTCATTGTGAAATGTAAGATCAATGAAGGATGTGTGGGGAAAGATCGAGGTGGCATCACCACCAGTTAAACCCATGACTTATACCCTGCTGTTACTACTTTTTTGGAGGGAGTTTGAGATTTCACTTTGTGTTAATATGAAACTGACTGTTACCAATTCTTTGCTCAATCTATATAACATTTCCTTACATATGGCTCTTGAGTGCAAAATGATATACTTGAGTGCTTATATTTTATTATGCTTCTTTGAGCACTTGATCTCCATGTTCTTGTTATCTTTCTTGTGCAATGAATTCAAGCAGTCAATAACCTTCAAATTACAAATCATCACAAGAACTTTATTTTCCAATATAGGAGCTTTCAGAGCTGAAAAAATCACTTAACGAGGAAGTGGAACAGCTTCGATCTGTAAGTTAAATATCAGTTTATTTTCCCCGCAATCAATTTTGAAATCAGACTCTTAACTGTATTTGTCTGAATTGATCAGGAATTTAAAGAACTGAAAACCACTCTTCAGCAGCAACAAGAGGATGTCACTTCAAGCCTTCGAAACCTCGGGGTAAGCTATGGAAAGAGTTTGTATGTGTTCTGACTAATTTTTTCATTATATATTACAATAATGTTATAGTCTAAAATATTCTGTATATCTCAATGTAGCTTGAGGATATCACTGAAGAAGTGAAGGGGACAAAATACATTAAGGCTGAGGAACATGATGAAGTCCAAGGTTCAAAGGTTGAGAAGATTGATGAGGAAGTCCATGCTGTGTCTGCAAATACTAAGGAAGCTGAACCTTAAATGGGTATCTCCAGTAGTATTTATAGCTCAAGGTAAAATGACCACTTATTGTGGTTGGAATTTTCCATGTTTTCATGTCCTGACAAGGTATGTTTGAGGATCTGCTATATTCTTCTAGAAACGACAGACTTCTTATATGAGTTTTACCAAGATTGTCTTATATGAGTTTCATGTCACTAGTTTGTCTACTGCTTTGTATACTTGAGACTTTTACTTTTGATCACTCAATAACCACGATTCTATTTGCTGTATTTTGTTGCTCAGATTCAAATTTTGATCTGGTAATGTGAAAATCCTGACATACAGTCTCCATTTTTTGTTTTCAACTTGTGTCCATTGTGTGATTGTTTTGGTGCAACCATGTTGGAAGGTTCTAAAATGGTTTAGATACTCAAGCCTGATGTCTATGTTGGAACTAGATGCTTGTGAGTTCCTGACTGCAGCACAAATTTTCCATGTGATCGAGATGTTGATTTATATATGGGCACTAACTTTTGCTCCAGACCCGATAATTTCTTTGTTATCACAATAGTGTGTGTGTGAATATAAATATATTTATAGCTATCTCAACAAAGCATGCCTGCACCACATCTTTTAAAGTTAGCAAAACCGGCAAGGTATCTCATTCCATTTGCTAGAGTTTTTTGTTTCCACTATGTACGGTATGTTGTGCTCTGCACACTATTGTGGTTAATGGTGTATGCTTTTTGCACCATTTTGTCCTGATATTGAAATTATTTTGAGTATTTTCTTTAGGTGTACTTTGATGCGTGATAGTACTAAATTTTGATATATATTTTTATTTATTTGTTTGTTTATTTATTTTCTTCCCAATTCAATATCTATCAAGCGAGGGATGTTTAGGTGCCATCTACTTCCCTTGCCCTCATTTTTAAATGATAGATTTTTTTTTAATATACTTATTATATCTTAACTAGAATAAAAAAAAATTAATATAGAAACTTAGGGTTTTCAACAATTTATTAAATTTATGTGTGTGAAGTGGTTGTAATATTAGTAGATTTTTGTATCGATGCCATGTTTTCTTCCAATAGAGGGATGTTTCTACCATATCCAAAGGGTGCCTAAGGATTTTTTTGGTCTTCCCTTTTTTGGTGCATCTTTGCTAACATGCGTTGAGAGCTTGGAAGGACTCTCCTCTTCCTCTCTCTCTCTCTTCCCATCATGCCATTAAGGCAGTCAAGGGTGAAGAAGATTTTGCAATATACTGGTGAAGAAGATTCAGCCCAGAAAAAAAAGAGGGGGCCTAAGGGTGTTAGTGTCGTGTTAGTAGACCTTGGTATGAGTATAGTCCTATATATGCAATATACTTGTGAGGTGTGAAAGGGCTCATTTTGTAAAAATGAAATATTTATTTTAAATTTTATGAGCTTGGAAGGACTCCCTCTCCCCCCCCCCCCCCTTCTCTTATACATGTCGATGTTATGTTATTATTTTTGTTAAATGTTAAATTTTACTTATGAAATGTTATTTTTTTTTACTAATACTTAATAAAAATTATAAATAAAATAAAATAAAATAGTTAACCTAACTAATGGTATGCTAAAAAAGACATGGTAAAAGAAATCAACATTAAAAACATCAACAAAAATGTGGTATGTGTTTGTCCAAGTAATAATGTTGTTATAATCGAATGACAGTGAAAGGGGAGCGGGATGGGGTTCTGTGTATTTCTGTGGGAAGCAAATTCTGATTGTTTCCTGCTTCATGTAAGCCTCAATCCCAAGTTCTGTTGTCTAGGCTCCACAATTGGATCTGTGAATATTGCACCTATGAGAGATGTCTTCCTTAGTTCCTGATTAAACCTGTCTTCTGACATGCTTTCTAAATGACACATCCAAATGCCAATCAAACATTCCACAACAACTAATATAGAATTTAATAGGTATTACAGGTAAGCTCTAGTTACCTTCGTGGGGATTTTTTTTTTTTCTTCCTCTTGAAATCTCCTTTACTACACATCAATTCTTAGTTTTAGCACTTTAATTTAATTTTTTAAAATAAGTATAAATTCTCAAAATACTCTAATCAAATATAGAATTTAAGTAATTAATATGACAAATACAAGATATTGAAAAACATATATTTGTCTTTCAAGGATAGTTCAGGTGGTAGAATTTTTTCATTTTCATCTTTACTTTCCTGATTCGATATCATTTGATTGTATTTTCTTATAAAAAAAAAAAAAAAAAAAACATATTTTTGTACTTTTTTTAAAAAATTCAAATGGGGTGACATGTTAGCATCTAAAAGAATCTAAGTCTCGAATGTCACGGGATGAGACTAAATAAACCTCTCAAGGGGGAGACAGCAAGGTGACTTAATGTATCTGTACCAGTATTTCCTTCCCTTGGTATAAACTGGACTAAATCGACCCTCGCAAGACGCATCATTTGGTAACATCCTGGAAGGATGTCATAAGCCGGATGATGATTATTAACCTTCTTATTAAAAGCCAATACCAGCTCCGCCAAATTTAGCTCAAGAGTAACTGGGGAGAGCTTAACACAAAGAAGAAGCAAAAGTCTTTCTCTACTGTCCTATAACTTTGCTGTGAAAGAGTTAGTGACGCCCAGTTTACAAATGAAGTCTCGAACCAGCAAACTATATTCATCTCAAATTAGACTCCCCGCCCTAGCGACCCGAAAGTAGGATCCACTGATCCGTCTGTGTTTAGTTCAAACACACCTAGCGGAGAAGTTGAATATTATAAATGTTTTAATTGATTTTATTCTATTTGGGGATTTCACGACTATAATTCAATCACTAATTATAAAATTTATTATTATTATTATGTAATTGATCATCGATATCCAAAATTTAACTGATTTGATTCGAATAGTTATAAGAATTAAGGAGTTGATTTTCTGAACGTTTATTTTTTCATTTTTAAGATTTGAATTTGAAATTTTGATTAAGAGAATTTAATATTTTGTCATTAGATCTACACGTTGTTGGTTTATTATTATCAATCATATTATGTTAATCACTGTATCAATTTCAATCGAGTAGATAAAAAATTCTAAATTGGATAAAAAAGTGTTGCTTCATCAATTTCGCGGGAATTTTTTTTCCATAATAAATAAAGTAATATGAATTAATTTTCATGCATTAAATTTAATTTCTGACGTATTTGCAACGAGGGTTACTTGTTATGCTCAAACATTTTCAAACAAATCTTCTCACAAAAACTGAGGGATGGCCCAAATTTTTCAAAAAGTTAAAATCGGAGAAAAACACTAGAAACATTCTTTCCTAACATCCTAAAAGAAGAAACCAATACCATTTATTTCTCAGTTGATAAATTATTAAACCATACTGCCCTCTTTGGTCATTTATTGGGTATCAAATATTTATACTTTTTGGAAGAAGCCTCGCCATTTGCATGCTAAAAAGAGATGATCAACGGATAGCCCATTTAATAGGTCACTGTAAGTCCCAAACCTGATTAGTCGCAACATGACTCCTAAAACCGATTGATATAGCATCCAAAAAAAAAAAAAAAAAAAAGAATTACCAACCATAAGATATCTCTCCATCCAATCATATCTTCACACACTTTTTCATTCCCCTCCCTCTCTTATGAATCCTCCAACTTTAAAACAGCATCTCTCCAAACCTTTTCCAAATACACGTACACACACACACTCTCTCTCTCTCTCTCTCTCTCTCTCTCTAATTCAGACCTTATTACAATGGCAGCAACAAAACCAGGTTCCACTCAAGCCCAACAACAACCACAACCAACAACAAAACCAGCCAATGCCTCAAGCCCAGTTGAAGAAACTCATCCGACTCTAGAACCACTCAAGTACCAGGTACATGTTTATAGACGGAAAGACTCAAAAGGAAAGACTAAACTCCATATCTTCCTTTTTGTACCATTTTTGGAGCTTTTAAGTTCATGGTTCTTCGTTTTCTAGGTATGGGTTTTGAAGGTGTCTATTCACTGTGAAGGCTGCAAGAGAAAAGTAAAGAAGGTTTTACGAGGGATAGATGGTACTTCTTAGTCTTCATCTCTCTCTCTCTCCCCCTCTCTGTGTGACATGTTACTATTTTCTTTTGCAGGAGTTTATATTACGACAATTGATTTGAAGCAACAAAAGGTCACAGTTGCGGGAAATGTTGATGCAGAGACACTTATAAAGAAACTGAACAAAACAGGAAGGCATGCAGAGTTATGGCCTGAAAAATCCAACAAAAAGGGCAAGAAGTCGAGCAAAAGCAAGAACAATGAAAAACAAAGCAGTGATGAAGAAGAGTCTTCACCTAGGAACACGGGTGGAGATCAGAGCAAAGAGTCAGAGTCCGATGAGGAACCCCCGGAAAATCCTCCCACTGGCAACCCAATTCCGGCGATGGATCCTGCTCCTACTGCTGAGAAAAGTGGACCCCGCCGCCGGAAAAAGAAGAAGAAGAAGAAGAAGGGGCAAGCGAATAAAGTTACAATGGCAGCCTCACCGGTATCAGGTGTACCAGCTGGCATAGGATCACCTGATCATCATCACCATCATCATCCTGAAGTTGGTTTTGATCATGGCACCACAGTGGTTAACCTAAGCCCCACAAACCAACCGCATCTATACTCATACCCCACCTCAACTTGCAATGTTCCTTCAACACATGAAGTGGTGAGTTACAGTGTGGCAGACTCCACCCAAAACCATGCTCCTGCGCACCATTTTACATCATCACCATACACTTATACAGTATCATATCCTGTGTCCAACTCCACTAAATTGATATACACTTATGCAGTATCATATCCTGTGTCCTACTCCACTAAATCGATACCATTGGATTCGTTCGAGATTTTAAGTGATGAGAACCCTAATGGGTGCTCTATCATGTGACTGGAATCTAATGCCATTTGACTCTAGTAGTGCTTTATGGACCAAGAATGCAAAATTGTAGATATAAGAGAGGTTTAGTGGGAATTTAAGTTCTAGTTTTTGGTTCAAAGGTGATTTGGGCGTGGTTTGTTCATGTAAGATCACAAACCTATATGGCAGTTGACGACAATGCTTGGGGTCTAGATGTAAATGGTGTGTGCTTTTGTGAATATATGTACTTTATTCAGCATTCTATGTATGCAGTGTTTGTGCCAAGTGTGTGCAATCTGTTTAGTCTATTTACATCCCTTAATTTTAGCAGCTTCTCCTCAGTAGTCTGTCACAAACTTACAAGGAGGCCAACCAATTATGGGAGTTCAAGTTTTCTGACATGTTTGACTATTAACATGAATTTGAAGTAACTTCCATGTAGTTGTAATGCCTCAAAATGCCATAGCTTGACAAGCTCCCAAATCAGACATCTATAATCAATCTAACTTTCCATTTAGTGTACTTGTCTAACATGATAAATAACATGTAAGAACCTAGCACATTTCTTCGACCTAAAATATTACACAGAAACAGCATTATTCCTCTTCAAGAAGCATGAATGATTTAATCTATCAACCAATCTTTTTCACATCCGTTCCCATTCAAAGAAAGAATAGAACAGGATTTCGGCCTTCTAACTTCATCAGAGGCAGTTTTGACATGAACAGGACCTAAGAGCCATCAAATGCTGCTCTGCAGTGGCCTATGGTGGAGCCCAGAGTTCATCAACTTACTCCACATTCGAGAGAGCTCCAATACATTCTATTTCTAGACATACCATATGCCACTCAAGCCTACCACCCATTTGACATTCTGAGAATCAGGTAAGAGGAAAACATGATTTGTTTACATCTAAAGGCTCTTTAGGAGATCAATTGGCTTTGTCCAGAATATTCTTCATAATTTTGTTAATAGCGATGAAGAAGGAAATATTAAGCAAGACCAGATATCTTATAAAAGTATAAATGGCATTCATGCATGCAACTCTGATTTGTGACCATGACATGCATGTTAGTGGGTCTAATAACCTGTAAAAAAGCAAATCTTACAAGATGGCATAGATGCAAAGAATAAGTGCCGTAACTCCACTTTCCTAAGCTTGAAAAGTCGAGAAGCTTGAAAAGAAGATAATTTGATCACCACCAAGTGGGATTAGTTGACACTAAAAAGGAAATATGCCATTAGATTAGTAGGACCATTCACAAGGTAGAAAGGGATTCTGAAATCTGAAAAGGGAAGTGAAATCACATATTTCACTCAGGCATCACAACTAATAAGAAAATCACAGATAATTTACCAAAAGCCTCTACTAACAATTTCCATTAGAAGATCCCTTTATCTTCCAACAAGCTTTCATTCAACTTAGATCAACGCAATTGAAAGAAAAATAAAAAAGAATAATTCTTTACTGAAGCATTACTGCAGTTGAGAAAGTTTCTAAATGACAACAACAAAATAGAGCTGAACTTTTGTTCTATGTCAAGACTATATACAGATAATTTACCAAAAGCCTCTACTAACAATTTCCATTAGAAGATCCCTTTATCTTCCAACAAGCTTTCATTCAACTTAGATCAACGCAATTGAAAGAAAAATAAAAAAGAATAATTCTTTACTGAAGCATTACTGCAGTTGAGAAAGTTTCTAAATGACAACAACAAAATAGAGCTGAACTTTTGTTCTATGTCAAGACTATATACAGATACCCCTGAAGAATATGGGTACAAGGAAGAAACTGCTTGAACTGCCATTTTGCAAGATGTAAGAGCACTTCATGGAGCTGAGAAATGCTTACAGATAAGTCGATGCCTTCGAAGTGCGATGATCAGTTCCAAGTATGATTACAATGACAGTTACATCATCATGATATTTCCTTCGTCTTCCAGCTGGAATACTTATTAACTCCTCCCTACTGAAACCTGCACAAAAGAGCACCCAGGCACAGATAAGTTCCAAGAATAAAAGAAAAGAAAGATCTTCTATGTAAGAGCATTTTTAGCTTTGTATAAATTCAAATCCAACTCCATCCTGACAGCTCCAAGAAGGAATGAGGATGTAATGGTGCAATAGGATGATAAGTCTTCACCACTGAAATGTGAGCAGGCACATACAGTATGTATTTACAAGACCAGGATCACAGAATATGAAATTCATTTAGCACAGTGACATAACACTAACTTTGGAAAAATAAAACACACTAATTGTGTCGCACAACTTGGGATAGAGAAAGCAATTTTTCCGAGCCAGCAATAAAGTCGACTCCCTGCTGAATGGGCCAAGCCAAATAGGAAATACAGCATACAGTGGTTCATCAATAAAGGCCAGTAATCACTTCATTTGCTCCATCTACATAGCCACCTTATCCTCATTTGCGACTCTAATGTTGAAGGTTAAGTTTCATTTAATAAAATGTTCTCACAGTTCTGTTTACCCCTTTATTCTTGTAGCTAAAATGATGCTTCCCAAACCAATTTGTTGTTGTTTCTCTTTCGGGCAAGTTTTCCAACGTCATTTTTTTCCTACCTAGAACCGATTATCTCCACTTCAAAAAGTCAAAATACCGAAAATATGCAGAATCATTCCTAAAAAATATTTCATCCTCTACGTACAGCTGGTGCATTATTTGACTTTTACATGGCAACATATTCTTATTTTGCAAGGGAACATTTTCACCATATGCATAAACACATTGTCAGCACAACAAATGTAACTGAGAAAATAAAACTTGGAAATGAGAGATAACTGACTACTAAACAGAAAAGAACAAGTAATAAATAAATTGAAGGGTATCGTCAAGAAAACAATGTAGTAGAAATCAAGATGTCATATCTCACTAGAAAACTACCATCAGCCTCAATATTAACTATGAGAAGTTCTAAGAGCTCAGTAAGGAATAGATTACACAGTTATGTCTAATAATAATGTGGGGTCTACACCTGACCCTGCTACTGGCAACAAGAGCACTAGTGGTTCAGGCACCTAACCACTCATGCACCTTAATCCAAACCAAAATTGCATTATATAATTCATATTATCATTGTTTCCCCGAGTATAGAGTAAATTCAAAGTTCCTCAGGAACATAAAGCACCCCCCCAATTGGAACCACCCCTATTCTTTACTCAAAGATTAACCTCGGCACTGCAATGAAAATGGCCTTGCAATTTAAGAAACCTGCAATCTTACATAGTGTCTGGGGATGATGCAGAATTCACTGTCAATATTTATAGTATAAACAGAATCTTGCGCCAACCAGCATACATGGAGAGCAATAGCAGATAACAGCCTCGTGAACCACGATGCAGATAACACAAGGCAAGTGCATGGACAAACCAGGTGCCCATAGCATCCACCAATTTAAAATGATATATTTGTTGAATATGCAGAATTCACCGTCAATATTTATAGTATAAACAGAATCTTGCGCTAACTAGCATACATGGAGAGCTATAGCAGATTACAGCTTCATGATCAATGATGCAAACCAGGTGCCCATAGCATCCACCAATTTAAAATGAAATATTTGTTGAGTAATCTTTTAATTCCCCCAAAACATCAAACTAGCATGAAGATATCTTTCTTCTTGTTTAAAACAATTAGACCTTAAAACCTACAACAACAGCAACAACAAACCAAGTCTTAAACCAAATAATTTGGGGTTGACCAATTGAGAGACAAATTTAAAAATGATTAAGAAAAGAAAAATAAATAAAATAAATAAATAAAAGAAGAAGAATAATAAATTAAATAAATAAATATAAAACAAGAAAAGAAAAATAAATAAATAAATAGATAAATATATATATCCAAAATATATTGTTCTTGTTGTTGTTTAATAGCCCTAACACTCAGTACCATACAATAATGCAGGTCTAACCGCGGTACTATAGAACTTTTCCTTCAAATGCATTGGTATCGTGTGATCGCAAAGAATTCCGGATATCTTTCTCCATTTCATTTAACCCGCTTGAATTCTATGGTTCATATCTCCATCTATATTATCATCATTTTGAATGATGGAATCTAGATATCTAAACCGTTCACTTTCAGGTATATTTTGTCCATCTAGTCTAATCGTTTCTTCATCATTCCATTGATTATTGCTAAATCTATATCTCATATACTCAGTTTTCGATCTATTCAATCTAAACCCTCTAAATTCCGGTGTAACCTTCCATAACATCCTTCAATATTCTTACTTTACATGCATGTGCCAAAGAAGGTAAAACATTTCATAGTTGTTTGGTGGAATTCACCTCAAACTTGTATAATTAGAACCTTTTTCAGGGGCTCTTCCTTGTGGAAGTTGTGCCTTATATTATTGTAGGCCATGGGGCTCCTTTTTGGAGATGCACTACAACCTATTGAGTTAATCAATCAACCCAAAGGATCAAGTTGTAACCCAAAAAGGGCAAATATTCAACATCAATTGCAGCAAGGCAAAAGCATGGCTTGACTGTAAATATCACTTCTAATGGACCATATAATGTTATTACTTATTAAGCATTTGAAACCAAAGTCTCTGATATTGTGCTGCCAGGGAAAAAAAAAAGGAAAAAAGAACAATAGAAATATGATCAATCTAGAGATTAGGTAACTGTACCTGCACAATCAGCAGCTCTCAAAACAACCTGGTCTACTAGGAATTTTGCTGGATCACCAGCTGGATTGGCCAAGATGTAAGAATGCACAAGCTTCACTGCCTCATCATTGGTAAAGAAATCAAACAAACCGTCGCTTCCAACTATAACAAAGTGATCGGTTTTAGATATTGTATGGACGTTCAAGGATGGTTCCGTGGATATATAAGGAGGGCTAACAAGATTTCGAACTCGAAGAATACCCATCAAAGCATCATTTAGTTTTTTCTGCAAAAATTAAGAAAGCATCATTTCTTTCCTTTTCAACTGATTCAATTTAAACAATGAAAAAAGCAGGATTCCCCTATGCCAAATGTAGTTTATTAAAACAAGTTTCTTCAAAAAAGGCAAGTACATCATTCTTGTTGGTCATTCCGGCATACAAAAGATTTTTGTGAATGCAATGGAAAGAAAAAAATGATAAGGCAGACAAAACAACATGGAAGTTATACACACCTTCTTTAAATAACCAACTCCAAGTGCACGGGTAACCTTCAGTTTTCCTTTCACTTTTCCACCTACAACCACCGTGGGGTCATCATGATGATTATTAAGTAGGCGAGTTCTTTCCACTTCATTGTCAACGGTATGGCTATCAGTAAGCTGGACAGCTTTCAAACCCTCAGAACCATTTGTCTCAAAATTTTCAGAATATGTGGCCAGTACAGCTCGACTGTCACCTAAACTAAGTGTGTATAAATCCTGCCCATAAAGAAGCACAACCAAAACACAAGAGCCCACAGATACTAAATCAGGTCGGTCCTCCATTTCATGTTCAACCATGTATAAGAAATCATTTTCAGCCTGACTAACGGCACGTTGGAGGCCTTCAAGCACCCCAGAATTGAATGAATCAGATCTGAATTTCACTTTAGTTGGTGAATCAACGATCAAAACCCCATTGCTATGTCTACTATTACTATCCTCCAAAACGTATTGGAGGGAGCCATATGGACCCAAACACTCTGAAGTTCTAATGGCATTCTCCTTTGGTTCCCATTCCAATGAATTGATGTTGAACACAATTGTTTCATACAATGTCCCAGCCAAAAAATCAGCCGCATCCCTTCCATTGAAGCCATCATAAATTGCACAAAAGAGCCACCCATTTTCTTCTGAACAAACAGCCTGAACCCTGTCTTCACCAGCAGCTCCACCTGCAACTTGTAGTTTCATTGCATTTAGAAAGCCTTCACTCCTGGAAGGAGCACTCATTGATTTGAATAGATAAGAATCACTTTCTGGAGTATCACTTTGAGTGGATGAACTGCAGCTTAAGTTTGACAAGTTACTCTGGATAGAAGATGACAATATATCCAACTTTGAAACAGAAGGTGATGAGGGAATCCTCCGAAATGATTTTGGGGAGTCCCAACTTGGAAGTATTTCTGCCCCAATCACACCATTGCAGATATTTGTGTTAGCCAATGTAGCATTAGCACTGATGGCAGCCCCTGAGAGACAAGCAAAGGAGCTACTTTTTCGTAAATTGTTCCCAAGGAGAATGTCACAACCATCAATAACCTCATACAGACTCCCTGTCTTCCCATTGCATTGATACCCAAAACTTACTTTAATCTCTCCATCAGGATTGTTCATTGTTCCACCTCTCATGATTTGGGACTGAAAGAGAAACAAGCTTTTTGTTGTTAGATTTCCACATTTGTGTTCGCATAGCAAATGCAGTAACTGAAAGAGTGTTTCTCAGTCAAGTATCACTTGTAGAGATCAAGTAATGAAGATGGTAGGCCTCCACCTTGGAAAGAGCCAAACATGCAAAGGCTACATCCATAACCTTCTAATTAAAACCTACCACTATTTATTCCATGAATTTGCATAAGGGTGATGCACATTCAAAGATGTGTGAAGCTATCGATACTGGGAATATGAGTATTTGAAAAAATTGATACGTGCTCGGCAAAAAAAGGAAAAAAAAAAAAAAAAAAAAAAAAAAAAGCATCCTCATTACCATAACTCATATTCCCTATTTGAACGGATATTGATATACGCGACACTGTTTGCACTCTGCTTACCAAATTTACTCCAAGATGTCTTCGCTTCAAACATGTTTTTGGAGCATTCAAAGCAAAATATATAAATTTTGGGATATTGATATACATCACTCAGTAGGCACTCCCCTTACCAAACTTACTACAAGCAGTCTTCACTTCAAACATTTCTTTGGAGCATTCAAAGCAAAATCTATCCACTTTTTGGCATGTCTTCATTTATCTTCACTAGATACTACAGAGTTAGACGATTTTGTGCACTCACTTCAAACCCAAAGACCACACAGTTTCTTTTGTGAATTTATCCAACCCACAAAAAGAAAAGGACCAAAAAATTAAGCACAATACCGTTGGAGCATTAAGACACACTTCATATTTAACAAAGAATCTTCATATCATATAAAATAGTCTACAATAACACAGACTACATTTTTAGGCAGACTTATATTGCTTGAATCCTAATGCCACTTTTAAACAATAACATCAACCCATGTTACTGATTGGCATTTGAATCAACAAAAGAAGTTAGATATTAAGCAAACATGAAAACATTAGCAGCTTACAATTACAAATTCTTCTAGGAATATTGGCGTCAAGAATTTTCGTCACTAATAATGTGGCCATTAATAATAAAAAAAGGGTTCATCCGGTGTACAAAGTACTCACCGGCTTAGTACAGGGGTAGTGCCATTAATAATAAAAAAAAAAAAAAAAAAAAAGAGAAACCAACATGAGGTTTCCGTCTTCAAATAAAACACCCAGTTGAAAATAGGTCGTTTACTTCTATCTTAATGAGGTTATTTTGACCCAAAAGGCGTGTAATTTTGGCTTATACCTTTATTATAATAAATATTATACAATCATCAAAAGGCCGCAGAAGTAGCCAATTACCTATATTCATTGTCATCATCACCATCATCGTCACAATCAGAGAGAGAGAGATGGAGAGAGAGAGAGAGAGAGAGAGGAATTCCACAAGGAAATAGGAAACAGAGTTCCCACAAAAAAAAAAAAACGGAACTATGTTTGATACAATGAAAAAGAAAGAAAAACCATCAAAACTTAATAAACACAACAATATCAACAAACAAACAATCACAAACTCTGAAAACAATGAATGGAAACACATATATTCACCGCCAAAAAAAAAAAAGGATCCAAAAACTGGAGAAAAACGAGTAAATTTGGCATAGAGCAGAGAAAAGATCAAAATAAGAAAAACCCAACTCACCATTTCTCCAGAGAACCCGGATCAACAACGCATACAAGGAAGAAAAATGAGATTGAAACAGCAAAAATGCTAACTGGGTTTGGTGGAAAACAAAGTGAGGACAGTGAAGACGAAAAAAAATAGAAGATTTTCTATCTGCGGTTTTCACTCTCTGTGCAGAAACTGGAGAGCACAGGTTTTTCGCTAGTGTTATGCTGTTGGAATTGAATGAAAGAATTTTGGTTGTGCTTTTGAACACTTTTGGGGGTGGGTGGCGGGGTCGGGGAGAGAGAGAGAGAGAGAGAGAGAGAGGATGGACGGCTAAGAATAGAGTTTGCTAAAATCGGAGGAAGTCTTTGGGGGCGAAGGTGTTGGAGGGGGGGTGGATTCACCAGAACCGGTAACATTCGTAGAGAAGTAGAAGAACAATGTCAAAAGAAGACCCACCAATTGAAGAAGCCTACCGCTCATGCGTCCCGTTCTCAATTTTTCCCTTTACTCGATCCGCATTATTCTCTGTTCTTTCCTTCAATTTTTATTTACCAAATTACCCTCCTTATTCATCATCGTCATCATCATCAGTATTATTACAACAACAATTTTTTTTTATTTTAGTCCCTTATTTTGACAAACCTCTACGTTCGTTGTCGATCTACCGATCTGAGTTTGGGACCAATAATGTTTAAAAAAAAAAAAAACCATACCTATTGTTATTGTTATTATTATTATTATTTTTTTTTTATTTCTTTTTTATTCTTTTTTTGGTTATACAAGTGTATTCTTTTTTTTTTAATTGAGTAATGATGATCATTAAATGGAGAATTTGAATAGTTGGTCTGATTGTCACGTTTTTCCTCTTTTAAGGCAATGATTTAAAAAAAAATCATTCGTTATCTGTAAATTCTATGTATAGATATATATATATTTATTAGATTTAATTGAAAAGACATATGTCACAAGTGATAATGCTTGGCAATCTAAGTTTTCAATATATAGTATGGTTGTTGGCCAATATATTTAATAGCTTAAAAGGGGAAATAAGACCTTATTTGGTAGTAAAATATGACACTAAGGTAAGAAAAATATTTACATACTCCACAGCAAAGATTATATATTTTTATATGCCAATTTTGCACCAAATTATTTAAATTTTTTTATGATAAATTATCGATATCCATTAACTACGTTAAAAAAAATTAAATTTAATTTGAGTCGGATTGCCCTTTTTAGATGTAAAACTCTCTTGACGCTTATTTTCGTAATATACAAGACTGAACCTAAGATTTTATTTAAAAAAATATCAGTACCCACCAACTAATGGACTAACTAGAAATTGGTCCAAGTTATTTTAAAATGATAAAAATTAAAAGACCACTCAATCAAAAAGTCCCATTAAAGGACGAGGGGCATTATTGTAAAATGAAAAAATTATAGATACCAAGTTATTTTTCTGAGTGGATTATTTGTGCACCTTGAGAGGAGACTAGAATGGGACCCCAAAAAAGACCAAGACAAGTTGAGAGAGCATAGCCCCAAACATGATTTCTCACTTATGAAAAATTCAACTTCAGACGTAGTGTAGTTGGTTCACTCCTTAAAATCAAATTAGTCACATCCTCAACTACAACATCAGCCATGACCATGACATTTTGGATTCCTTGGTTTTCCATGCATGCAATTTCATGGACCAAGTTGATATGGTTGAGGGAGAGATGGACTTGAAATCTACCATTCCTCACAACCACCAAACCACTCAAATTCCTGTGTATGCTATTCTACTTTCATTTTCTGGTGTCCAGAAAAAACCAATGCAGCTAATGAAAATGATGCAAGATGTGTGAAGCCTAATTTGTGAAAACAAACATATCAACCTACGGTCAATCTAATAAGTAAAGGTGCTAGATCCCTTAACCAAGTCTCGATTTCAAAATTTGAGAATGGAAAAAATTATGTTAAAAAAGTTATCCTCAAAAATGAACCCGACAAGTGCTCAAACCAGATTAATCGGAACATGGTTTCAAATATCGATTGGTATAGGAAAAAAAAAAAAGACCAAAAGAACAAAAACAAAAATACAAACATGACATGAATCCCTGAATCTTGCCAAACCAATTAAGAATTCTGCATCACATGAAATTTTTCTCGAGTCGAAAGGAAGAGGGATATGAGATTTTCATTTATATCATATGGATAAGATATTTATTCGTTTGCAAACACTAAACTGATGCATCTATCAGATCTGTGATAGCATGTCATGGATATCTACCCTTTTGCTAGCCTACCACACACTATTCTGACCTAGAAATGAACTTCACTGTAATGCAATAAAGTTACCAATTACCTCCAAAATCTATGAAGCACAAACACGGACATGCAGGAACAGGATACAGACTCAATGACCTAGCAAAGTTATAAAAGATATACACTACTATATGTTACAAAATATTGTATCATATTGTGTTTGTACCCGACGCGGACGCGATAGAAACAAGGGCATTTCTAGATGTGAAGATATAATATAGTGCACATTACTGTTTACTTATCGATTATGTGACAGGTTTAAATATTTGCAAAAGTTTAAAAAGCATTACAAAAAATAAACTATGATCCTAGAGCTCAATGAAAGGTAAACTATAATCCTTTGCAAGACAGCCAAACCACCTTGAGCCCATTGAAAGCAACCTTCCATTCCTAAGCCACATCCTATTAAAATTCTTTCTTCCGAAGCTATATCCACATTACTGTTTACTTATTTAGAGTGTGACCTAGGTTTAAATAATTACTAAAGATCGAACCTTCTATTCCTAAGTACATCCACTTAAAATTCTTTCTCTTTTTGCTACTTTTTCTCTTCCCCCCCCCCCCATCTAAACTACTTTCTCTGATACACTAGGAAATCATAAGCAATGAAGCTCTGGACAATAAACTGACTTAAATCCAAATCCTAGCTGGCATAACTCAACCTTAAGGAAGCAGACTGCATTTTCACATCATTTTTTTTGAATGTATACATGGCGACTTAAGAAGAAAAGAAAAATATTGACAATATTTTACTAGTAGACAAGTTCACTAGCATGCTACAGTAAACTTAGCAGCTATTCTACTGTATAGCCCAGCATGCCAGTGCAAAGGTATAAAATATTGCCAATGCAAGTTTCTGTACAAAAGCAAAAATAAATTAAATAAACAAATAACCAAAATAAATGAAAAATGGGGAAATTACTGGTCCCATCATTACAACAGCCTACAAGCCCACTAATTAATAGTCAGATATAAGGAAAAGAGAATATTATAAACTGATCAAACCAGAAGCAAAATTCAGCTGCATGGTTTGATAAATGTTTGCATATAAACCTATGTCCTGCAGGTTTCACCAGCTAGGCCAAACCAAGACACAAGACAAAACAACTCATACTATTGCTTATGGAACCAGTTAAATGACTTTAAGCGACTAAATTTAAGATAGGATCTTTAAATGCTACAGGTGAAAGACCTCTCTCATATAAAAGTGCAGATAAAAATGCAGTGTCGAGCACCACAAATTAAGATCCAATAGTGTAGGAAACTTTTGTCACTCCCTTCTTTGTCCGGATTTGAGAAACCTGTACCAAAATTAAACAAATGACCAAAAGAAAATGTAGACAACCTATCTCTGAGAAACAACAAGACCAAATCCAAGTTTAATGCTGATGAGGAATGAAACAGAAATGAAATAGGGATAACCTATCCCTTCCTCAGAGTTAAAGGCAACCTTTAAGATTAATTCTTCAAGGTCGAAGTAGGAACTGGGTTAGGGCCATTAGGGAGCTAATTTATCCTAGCTCAGTTCAGCATTACCATGTTAAAGACAAAACTAGAAACAGTAACCGTAACGATTTCTTCTCTAATCAGACAAAGCACCTCAAATATCAAGGAAAGAACAGGGAAAAAAAACATTATAGCATATAACACCAGGCAGTCAACATTAATTTACATCATTTCAAAGTTTAGGAAAGACATGGGTACCTTCATGCTAATGATTTCTGATATATCATGGACATGGGTCCCTCCACAAGGGCAACCAGGATTATCTCCTATATTAATGATTCGAGGAGTGCTTCCCTATACAAATTCCAAAAAAGCATTAAACTTGTACAGCTTATGTCATTAACTTAGACTAGAATAAATCCTGATGACACTAGAACATACTGCTAAAAAGAAGCCTAAGGTAGGGCTTGAATATATGATAATACAATTTATTTTATGAGATGTGTTCTGAGTCCAGATTGAAAAGCTTTTCTTTTAACGCACATTTGTTTAGGTTATAAGAAAAATAATATATCTCAAAGCAGAACCAGATTCTTTCCTCACAAGAAATCCCTTTATCCATATAAAAATGAGCTACAGTGATTGGCCCTGCAGCACATCATGAAGCACAGGATTGGTTCGAGATCATGCTCGAAATTTGAATAACAGAGCTCAATGAAAATCACTGGGAAGGAAATGTTGGGCACACAGCAATCCTGGAGCTATTACATCCTAGATGCTACCACCCTGAACTTCAACCGAGACCACAAAATTCAGATGCAACATTCAGAATTTTGCAGCACATGATATAACATTCTAGTGCATTGGACCCATTGAGAGCTTGATTATTAGCAAACATGATAGACAATCATAAGACCCACCAAGACTGCAATGAAGATGTTCAAATACAACTAAAAGGGCCACTTTACAGGTGGAAATTGGTTTCATGGCGAAGTGTGATTTCTGACCTTTGGGATGTAATCAGGAAGGCAACCGCCGCAAAGCTTTAAAGCCTCCTCATATGGCACAACAGCTGCAGAAATCTGAAGCAAATGCATGAGATATTTCCCAAAAAAAAAAAAAAAAAAAAAGGTAGAGCAAGTATAATCATCTGCTGAAGGAAAATAACTGAAGCATACTTTCCCTCCTCTAGAAATTAATGCATTAGCTTCTAGCTCCAACTCCTTTTGCTTAGTTTGCAAATCACCAGGAATCGTGCCTTTATATTCAACAAATGGTCTGCAAAAGGCAACAATTCACAGACAATAATTTCAAGCAACCAATTTCGCAAACTGACCTTGTTTGATATGCATGCTAAGCCACTAACAAATTAAAAATGAAATGTGATTAATGCACAATTAGACCAATAAGAGGCAAAATGATATAAAAGCTTAAAATTCGCATTAGTATAGGTCATTACCCATCAGGGAAGTGGTAGGCTTTGCTAGGTTGAAGATGAGTCAATCCAACATTTAGCACACAGACATCTAGCAAATGCCCAGCTGAATGTAGTCTGCACATAAGGCGCATTTTAGGTAACAATATAAATAATCTTCATTTGTGTGAGAGAGAGAGAGAGAGAGAGAGAGGATGCAATTAACTAATAACAAAACTAAGGTAGTTTCTTAAAGAATAAAACCACCATAAAGACTCCTAGACAATACTGCCTGAAAAATATAAAAAAGTCTTAGAAAACGTTGAAAAGTATTCAAGTTAATTTACCTATTGAAATACTAATCCAATGAAGGCCACTATAGTCAGAAAATCCTAACTAGGAGTTAAAATAAATAGAAGAGTAAAGCTACATGCGCAAAAACATTCAATGATCAAGATGACAAAATATGAAGCGATTCGACACATTTGGTGATTGAAAAGCACATGACAGAATCTTTTCATGTGACTACATTGCACTCACACTAAATGGTATTTCGGTGGTTGTCTTTTTCTAGTCCAAATAATATTACCCTAAAAAGAATGTTCAGGTTTCATGATTGGACCCGTGTGCAAGGGCCATACTAATCTTTGTTGCAATTTTATCCGTTGTCCCCGAAGGGAATATGTGCTCACAACCATTTCAAAACAAGGACTTTATTATGAAGTAGTATTACAAAGTCAAATTGTTCGCAGAGAATTAGATTAAAAACAGCTCCAAAAAATCGAAATACTCAAAACCCACAAAGGTAAACCCTAAAAAGGAATACCTTGAATTGAGGGTGCGTCTTGGCTCATCAACATGTAAAGACACTTGAATCCCTCGCTGCATTTCGGAAATTAACAATTCCTCATTGGAATTTGAATTCTCATTTTCGAGAGATCCATAGTGAAAAACCTAAGTTTCCAAAACTAAGAACATGAAAATCGGAAACGAATACAGGGAAAGTAAGTCAAAATCAAAAAAATAAAAAATAAAATGGAAAGTGAAGTAGAGAATCAATTACAATCCCATCTTTCATTCGAACATCTTGAACTACGAATTGGGAATTGGAATCGGGGAAGGTGATGAAGCCGGTGTCGGAGGGTTGACCGCCACCTTGTGGATGAAATATCGTCGACTCCAAAATCACAGTTTTGCGTCCATCTTCAGCCTGTTTTAAGTGAATAAGTTGGATGGGAAGTGAACACCTAGAAACTTCAACAGAGAAAGAGAAGAGAGAGAGAGAACCTGGTGAAGAGAGAGAAGAGTGGATTGGGAGTGAAGCTTCCACATGTCGTCATAGTACTCAAGCTTCGTCGGATTCGAGCTCGATGAATCCATGTCCTCTCTCTCTCTCTTTCTCCGTCTCTGTGATGAGTCCCAGTCCAGACGACAGCGCGGGTCGAGACTCTACTTTGAGAGACGTAGACGAGTTTCTTTTAATACATGCCAATAGGGAGACACCACGTCAGCGTAAAATCGACTGCTTTCCTGAGCAGCCTCTCTCTCTCTCTCTCTCTCTCTCTCTCCAAACGGAAATTAAGAAGTTGGAAAAGGCAATGGTTGACCAGGGATGAAAGTGAAGTGACCCCATCAAAGCCCAAAGAGTCGCGCGGCTGCTATCGTCATGCTTTATTCTATTTTATTTCATGCAACGGTTTAAATTTTCGATAGATCGAATAATTTGATAGATGGAATTATGAAATCATATTTAAAATAATTTGATAATAATTTGATTTAAACTGTTATCAAGTTCTCTTAATAAAAAAATTCCTTCAACCTGATTTCATCGTTATCATTATATTAATTTTTCGTCAATTTTCATGATCTTTAGAAAATGCTTAGAAGGTCTAATGTTAGCATACTCATTTCATGGGACATAGTTAATTCAAAATATCTTGTTTGTTAGCTGAGAACACCGAGTCAAGAACAGTCTATTAAGGGAAAAATGTGGCTAAGGAGCAGCGGAACGGCTAGTTGCTACCTCTAAATTTAGGATTGAGGGAAGGAATGAATAACGCACCCACCCATCATTAACCCACCAAGAATATCAGCATTGTTCAAATGTCCATGTCATTAACCCAGCTTTCCATTAATTACTGAGGCCTGATTTGGATACAAAAAAGAGTGAATTTCAACGCACTGAGCATAAAGAAGTTTTTCAATTCACCCGGTTCAGCCCACATGAGACCAACCATCATGTACAAAGCTAAAAAAATTAAGATAAAATAAAATAAATAAAATAAATATTGGGCAGGACCTGAAGGGATGTTATCGAGGTTGGTGTAACCAGAGAGCCTAAAAAGCCTTGAACACTGCCAAATCACTCATAAGCATTCGTTATAGAAAATTCTCCAATAACTGGAATCTGGCAAAAATTTTGGATGTTTTAGTTGTCCAAAACCACAGGATTCAATAAAAGAATAACAGATAATAATGGACATGATATCTGATGTAATTCCATGACCAAAGATCTACCAAGACTTCTGTGTAGCAAAATTTTGCATTTGTAAGAAAGCAAAGTGGTTATCAAATAAATGTGCCAGAACATCTCTCTCTACTGCTGTCGGGCTTCAACTTTCTTCTTCTGCCAGAGCCTATCAAGAGCACTATCACCATCACCCTGAGGAGGACAGCATAATGAAAGTGAGAACATAGAACTAAATGTAAAATGCTTTTTTCCCATTGAAAACTCCTGCAGAAGTAAACATCTAGTCAGCATCTAGGAAACGAACAAAAGCATGGTTCTATAAGCGGCGCCTTACAGAAGAATTTGTACTAAATGCCCCAACTACGGAGAAGTTTCATCCACATATGAAATAGTAGGCCACTCTAGCAACTCGATTCATCTCATTCGTAGGGCAATATAATACATCATTTCGCAAGATTCTATACATGTCTCTTTTAGGAGGTGTATGTGAAATTCACTAAACTGGGTAAGAATAGAACTTTATGCTTCTAGAGGTTCCATCTTGTGCTAGTTTTCCCAGTTTTTATTGTGTTCCCAACCAGCAACATAGGTTGCATGCACAAATCTTGATTCTACAGGATTAAAAATCTTATTGTCATGTGTTGTACATTTCGTAACATCTCATGGCTTGATGAAAGTGAAAATGAACAGAACAAAAGTCCATGATTCGACATAAAATTGGAATAAGAAGACTCCTTTTTCCCACATAATGAATCAGTATCCCACAGTACACATTTCATTTTTTTTTTTTGGCTCGGCAATGGGGAAGGTAAAGACACGAACCCATGAAGGATTTGCATTTAAGCCAAATCTCTGGGTCAATATCCCACGTTATTCATAGTCCAACCAAACAATATACAGGCGGTAACATGTCATAAGCAAGCATTTTTGTAAATATTTGACATTGTAACTACACATAGAAGGCCCTTCTCACCACTACCTTTGTCTGTTACCTTAAACATGTGTGTGTGGAGCAATTATCGTTAAAAATTCTATAGGAAAAAAAAAATGAAACGGGCTAAGATCTCAAGCATCATCAGATAGCCGTCCCTACACAAACATGGACTCTTCATTGCATCCTTGTTACCATGTAACTCAATTTTCAATTACTTTTCCTTAAACCTAGAGACCATTCCACCTCCATATATGCCAACTCTTCTACGCACATTCACATTACATTTCAATAACTTCATTGATGAATTTTACAATAAACCAACAATGTAGACAATGCAAATACTCCAAAAATCAATTCAACGTTACCCAATGCTAATAAAAAATCACATGCAGATCGTAGACAAACAATAAAAAAGGTAAATTCGAACAAAACCAACAAAACCAACATTCTTCAGGCCTAAAAATTAAGAAATAAACCCTAAAATTACAAGCCATAGACATATATAGAGAGAGAGAGAGAGACAGAGAGACCTGAGCACGGACAAACCCGCAGAGAGCAAAAGTAGAGAATTGGCCGGTGTAGATGCCCTTTTCATCCAAATGTCCAACGTTGATCTGAACTGATGCGTGATCTTTGGATGTTATCAAACGGTTTGTAGCGGAACTATAATTATAAAAACAGATTACCATTAAAAAATTTTCGCAACATAAAATCTTAGAGAGAGAGAAAGAGAGAGAGAGAGAGAGGGAATACCATTTCCTCGGAATGTAAAGATCCATATTCTGACCCTCCTCGTTCTGCATCTTGAATCGTCGAATGAAAAAATCGAAATCCCTGAAGAGAGAGAGAGAGAGAGAGAGAGAGAGAGAGAGAGAGAGAGAGACCTGGTGAGGGGCTAAAGAGGAGCAGTCGTCAAAATCTTATGGCGGTGCATCAAATCTAAACCTAATATTTGATAATATTTATTGTAGTGGATCAAATCTCTGTGGGCCAAATTCAAAATGGGCCAAGTAAATTTATAGTCTTTTGGGCTTCAATTGCAAGGCTGAGCCGATAGAGCGATTAGGGTTAACAAAAGACAAGGCCCAAACCCAAGAAAGTAGCCCCGATTGTTCTAGGACCCCACATAGGACATCGACCCGACGAGGTAAATCTAGTTCTCTCTCTCTTTTCTTTTTTGTCTTACTCATCTATATCCGAATTATTCAACTAATCTAATTTGAATATTATAAAATTCAATTTAAAATTTTATTTTTTTATTTCTAAACTCAAATTCAAGATCTTATTTAAAGAAATTTAATATTCTGTCACTAAATCTACGATATATTGATTAGGTTAATTAGTTCAACTATTTATGTCAATTAATTTAATAAAATATGATATCAATATCATGAGTTTGACTCGTAATTTAAGTATAAAACAGATTACGTTAAAAGGGTAATCTCTTTACATAGATTATTGTAACTCTCAAATCGAATTAATTAAAATATGATTTTAAATATCAATCAATATATTATAAAAAAAATAAAAATATAAACCCATGTAGGCTTAAAAATCATTTTTATTTGGGTAAATTACAAATTTTTTTCTCCAGTTTAATTGAAGTCCACGTACTTATTTTATATATTCGAATTTCAGGAACTCTGAAAATCACGTGCCTACTTCTAAAACGTTGATTGGCCTGCATAATTAATTTTTTTTTTCAAAATTATCCCCTCTCACTCTCGTGATTATTATAATTTTACCTTACTAATCCGTACATTAAGACCTATTTTAAGATTTACTCTCTAATTTTTTTTTTATCATTATGAGTTTCAAACACGAAATCCCAGTCTTTTTTATTTGAAAATCTCGTGATTAAAACGTTGATCTGTTTCACAGCCACCAAGAAGTCCTCCGATGGCTTAATCCGATGCCTGTGAGGATGAATCAGACGACGATGGTGATGGATCCGGTAACTGATTGGCTAGATTCTTCCAATCGTAGCACCGCAGCAAACCCATTTTTCTCCCCCCATCTCCTCTTTCCGCTCCTCTCCTCTCCTCGATGGTTTATTGGTTATTGGTTAAAAATAAAAATAAAAAAGGAGCAATTTCATGTAGAGATCCTTGATGGTTTATTGGTTACTTAAGAGGTAATTAAAAAAAAACTAATCCTACGTAAAAAAAAATGCCCCAACGTGGGCATAACAACCAACGGATGTGAATGGTGAAGAAAGGGTTTTTATTTTTGGGTCTTAAGGGTTTTTCGAAGGTTGAAGATGAATGTAGAAAAAAAGAGAGTGTGCGTGTGAGGGGTATATTAGACATTTCATGTATTTCTATTAAATCATCATTAATTTTATTAAATTCTATCTTTTTTTTTTCTTTTTTTCTTTTTTTTTAAATCATAGCCACACAAAGCACGACGACACCCTACATGTTTTGTCTTTGCCTGTTTGGATCTAATAAACAAATAGAAATAAGTAATTATTCTAGAAGCTTCCAGTTGCTAATCATAATTATGACTAGATTAAAATAATAAAACTATAGTAAATATTTATCTAATGTTTAAGTTAACGGCTAGTATTTTGGTAAAAATAAGCATAACTAGACCACCAATGACCTACGAGTAAAGTTGTAAATCACTAAATTTTTTTGATTAGCGTTTCAAATTCAAGTATTGATATTAGAAAAATAGAGAATTAATCCCTAAATTGAATTTTATAACTATTCGAATTAAATTAATCAAGTTTTCGAATATCAATAGTTAAATATTAAAAAATAAATAATAATTTGGAGTGATAATTGGGATGAGTTCGAGTCTTATTAATAAATCTAATTTATCAAATAATTATACATAAATTCTCATACATTTATCTTAAATTAAGATTTTTTGACTCATCACTATCTCAATTTTATTAACGAAGCAACCCCTTTTCATCTTGAATCGATTAAGATATACAAAATTCATATTTTTTTGAATTAGATTTAGTAACCGATAATACTGATTACACACCCTATTTAATTATTATGATTTTTTTATAATAGATCAGATATATTAGATTAATTGAGATATTAATCATATCCCAAAACATATTTCAGGGGGTGATAGAGATTTATTTAGGGTTTAAGTTGAAATTTGAACAAAAACTAAATGCCAACACAATCATCATGGGCTTTTAACAAAAGAGAAACCTTTCAAAATATAATTTGATCAGAAACTTTACAAAAGCCGTTGCTTACATTCCAAGCCAAGTCATAAGAAAATGATAAAAATTATAAAAGTCAAGTGGCAAGCCTTGCAAATATTCCCCAAATCCAATGGTAATCTTAAGTGAGCTGTCACTATATAATAGTTTAATTAAATTCCACAAAGTCGCCTTCCCTCTCTCTCACACTCCCCGCCCCGCCGCATTCAGCTCGGCACGAACACACAACACTCTACTAATGCCAGCAAAACAAAAGCCGAATAGAGAGAGAAAAAGGATGGCAGCAAATTTTCGTTTCTCTCTCTCGCTGCTGATCTGCGCAATTCTGATTATGCTCCTTTCAATCTCAGCCGTCGATGCTGGGCTTGGTGATTTTGAGATGGGTTTCATGATGGTGCCGAAAACGACGTCGTTCGGGTGCAATGGTGGTCTCACGGTCGGAGAGTGTGTCGGGAGCGAAGAGTACGAGGTGGGTGATTCGGAGATCAGCGGTCGCATTTTAGCGGGGATGAGGAGGTACATAAGCTACAGTGCGCTGAGGAGGAACAGTGTGCCCTGCTCGAGACGTGGCGCGTCGTACTACAATTGCCGCCCTGGTGCCCAGGCTAATCCTTATACTCGTGGTTGCAGTGCCATCACCCGTTGCAGGCGTTGAAATCTCACTCTCTCTCTCTCTCTCTCTCTCTCTCTCTCTCTCTCTCTCTCTCTCTCTCTCTCTCTCCTTTTTTTTTTTTTTTTCTCTTTTGACCTTTTCATTTATTGTATGTTTGTGTTGTTGTATGATGTGAAATGGGGTTATGGGAAAGATGGTTGGTCGAGGGTTTAGGGTTATGGGGTTATGAGACGTTATATTGTTCATGTTGTTTAATATTTGTACTAAGAAAAATATTTATATAGAACATATATATATATATATATATATATAAATTTATGCAGTTGTTTATTTTTACCTTGTGTGTCTTGTGCATAAATGAGGCTAATCTTCTCTGCATTATTTCGATTTTATCGATATTTATGAAATATTTTTTTAATAATTTTTATGGGGTTGTGATAAAATTATTCTTTTTCTATTAAAAGAAAATGATTCTCTTGATTTGTTTAACCAAAACTCTTACTCATTATTATGGTATATGTTTGATCAAATTCTGAAATAATTTGATTAATCCGAATTAAATAAATATCAAACCCAATTTAAAGATTTGCTCTATAAACACGGATTTTTTTATTCTCAAAATTTTAAACTTCAACTCAATATTTTAATTAATAGAATTTCGCATGCCATTAAATTCATGAAATATTACTCGACTCAATTTTGTTTGTTCGGATGGGAAATAGGAGAGTTGAGAACAGGGCATGATCATGTGCTCAACCTCCATAAACAAAAGAAGGCAAAGATGTCAATGTCATTGTTGCAAAACTCCTCAAAATCAGTGAACCAAAAACACGGTCAAAACAAGCCTCATGCCTCTCTATCATCCTTGCACAGAATCTAGGCCACCCCCATCATTGATTGTTGGTATGCTTTCAAATCATCGTCATATGCATGTCACAATTAGAGAGAGAGAAAGAGAGAGAGATCACGTCAGTATAAACTTCTATATAACCAAGTAAAAATCACTCTCGTTGGAGTAAAGGATAAAATTAGAATGATATAGAAAAATTAATATAATTTCTTCAAGGATATCTGATAAAAATTAGAATGGCACAAAGAAGCATTACCGTAACTCCTACACATGAATTATGCAAAGTTGAGGGACAAGCAATTGGTGCATACCAAAGAAATGAAGGACATGCTAACAGCTATATTCCATCTCACTCAGGTACATACCCAATATCAGAATACAAATATAGGTTTAGTTAAGAGAATTGTAAACGGTGGAAGCCATGGAATGGTATAGGGAGGGATTGAAATTAACAGAGCATTGTGGCACAAATCGTATAATACTACACACTCACTTTGATCCCTCTGTCTTCTGCAGGGAACCTCTGGAAGGAGATGGCAAGCCATCTACACCCATCTCAGCTCTAAGTTCATTGATGCTTTGCTCTAGCTCCTCTATCCGGTTACCCATCTCATCAAATGCGTAAGAATTAAGGATACCAGAAAGCTCATTCCAAAACAATCATGAGACAATGAAATCTGCCATGCAATTTAATTTAAGGGGTAAGATTCAGGTCGTGAGCAGCAAAAGTAACGGGAAAGAATAAGCTACAGAAAGATCATTCCCACCAGGTCATTAAGAAAATATCAAACCTTATTATATCTAGCCTAACTGGCCATTGCCTCTTGTACACCAACATGGGCCAAGTGTCCTACCATGTTAGCAAAGTCCACATAGTTTGCATCAGTCAATTTAGAAGCCATATTCATTGATGAAAGAAAATCTAGCAAGGTGGATGAGTGCAGTATACACTATTGCATAAATAAGAGACAATATAAATCATCTTATTTTGTTGCCATGGGGACCAAGTATATTAACCATGGGAAATTTATGAAAGTTAACTTTCATTGTAAGACCAGATCCATGGAAAAGGATATTCTTGCTAATGATTGAATCAGACATGGCCCTGGAAGCTGGATTGCTGCAAAAGATCAATGAATCCAAACAAATGAACAAGTACACAGAAATTATGGGAAAGTAGTACTTTTAGGAACTAAAAGAATTCATCACGCAAATTTGCTTGAAAATTTAAGAATCAAACTCACCATCTGTTTAAGAAAATTTTGTACCTGAAATGGAACAGTGTAAAAGTTCAGCTAAAGCTGGCAAAATGATAATATAATGCTTAAATTAACTTTTGCAACATAAGCACATGGCTATAGTCAATTAACATTAAATACTGGGGCAATACTAAGATGTTACTTCCAAGTTTCAAAGCATACTTCCAAGACATGCAATTGCAAAGGTTCACTAAAATTCAAAGGAAAAACAAAAAGGGTTCAATAATGCCTAAGTTTATGACTAGTTATCAATGATCGAGGAGATAAATAATTGCCAAGATTTTCCAATGGAACCATCCAGGTAAGGGTGAAACATAGTAATTCCAATTTCATACGAAAGGAATTTGCCTTTGAAACATGAATCTTGCAAACTATTTAGGACTTACAAAAACTGTCATATCAGCAGTGCTCTGTTTTGGGTCATCTGAATCATGTCCATCCTGCCAATAGAAACAAGGTTAATTGGGGGAAAACTGCAAAGACAGAGAGATTATTCACAATAAAGGAAAGTCTGTGTGTGAAACACATACCCATTGGCTTATTAAGGAGATCATGCAAATAGTCACGAATGCTCTAGTAATCATTAAAAAAGAAAAAAAACTTTTTCCTTATAGTTAAAAATAAAAACCACTACAAATAAAACTTCACTAGTTTTCATCAGTTTTGCAACAAAATTCCATGACAGTATTACAAATGTCAAATTGATAAAAGAAAATGGATTGAGTACTGTGGATATGATGCTGAACCACCAGAATTACAAACTTTTATCCTCATTTTGCCACTTCTTAGGCCCCCCGCTAATGGCCCCTTCTTTTGGTCATTGATACAAGAAGCAACAAACATATAAAAACAAGCACAAAGGAAAAGATGGCCTTCTTGATAATTCTTTTCATGGTCAAGCAAAAGCCCAAGTTGATGGTGACTGAAGCTTCCCTTAGCAGGAAATACTGGACATGTAAGGTACAATGGAAAAAACTTTTCCTTGCACTGCCATGCAAATTCACAATAATATACCTATACATGTCTATCTACCATGTCATGCCTTATGACTATTGACATAGCCATCAATGGTGTCTAGAGGGGGTTCTGGACGGTATAAAACATGGTATGCCTGTGCCGAAATCAATGATCAGATTGGCAGCACAAAGCGTAATCGCTAACAGTACACCGGAGACATAACGGCTTTTTTAATCAAATTGTGTGATACAAGTTTTCAAGTTATATTGTTCTCTCCTTAAATACACTTTTCAATTTAAAAGAGCACCTAGGATTGCTTCCAATGTATTATATATGAAGCCAACAAGTTTTTTCCACCTTGGTAAATGTCTTTTAAAGGGCATCCATCCTAACTTTCCCTTGCTAAGAGTGAGGTATTTCGGTCTCATATTGGTAACATGCAAACTAACAAGGATGCACAATCCAACCTCTCTTTAGCCAATATGGGCACAGTTGTCAAAATTAGATCTCTACCTTGCTTGTTTCAAGAGTTAAATCAGGACAAGATACTACAAAGATTTGAATTGAAGTGTTTATATACTACTAAAAGCACACAGGCAGGATTGGAATTTTCGGAACTATGAATGTGCAGTAACAACTTGTAGGCTTTTGAATCTATAAATTGGCCCTGGCCGCAGTTATCTTAGGAAAGAAGGATTTCTTCGGCTTCTTCTTTGCTTGTCTTCAACCCTAATTTTCATGGTACACCACTTTGGATTCGATACGATTATTGTCCTCTGTTTTATTTTTTTTAATAATATAAAATTTACTCATTAATTGTTGAATAGACATTAATAAATTTATTCAACACATTCAACAACTTACAAACAATACAAGTTAGGCGAAGTATAATAAGCAAAATTCATACATGAGATAAAAACCTCCGTAGTATAATGAGAAAAAGGTCGAGCTTTTAAGACA
This sequence comes from Dillenia suffruticosa, assembly GCA_033439265.1. Taxonomy (NCBI): domain Eukaryota; kingdom Viridiplantae; phylum Streptophyta; class Magnoliopsida; order Dilleniales; family Dilleniaceae; genus Dillenia; species Dillenia suffruticosa. The sequence goes on from JAVTVX010000001.1 coordinate 20,385,233, forward strand.
ATCAACTATCAAGTTATACTAACTGCATGTCTTAGAATACTAATTGTGGTTATACTATATTCAAAATTGCAATTTAACATTCTTCCTCCCAGTAGACTTAGTTTTTGAAGGGAGGGGGAAACCTACTTAGCCATTTAAGTTATATATAATAAAATGCAACCCAAATTTCACCTTTCCTTTCTACTGGCACCCATTTTTCGGTTCAAACCAATCCTTAAGTCCCACCCCCCAAAAAAAGCCCTAACCATTGTTCAGAATGGAAACACTTCTCATCCTACTAATCATCTCACGGCACATTTTGCAACCAAACAACCCTAGAATCCATCTTTTCAAACACGACTTTAACAACCGGGATGCAACAGTCCAAATATCACCCAACAAAACGAAGATCACCAGGAACCCTAATTTTAGTCCATGACAAAGATTTTCCACGATTCGAACAAAAATACAAGCAATTACGTCCGCAAAAAGAGAGATTAGAAGAATTTGATTACCATTTTTTCCTACGTCTTCTTCGAAATCGACACAGAGATGACTCTTCGTTTCCGGTTTTGGAAAAGTTGAATCGAAAGTCGCCTTTTGATTTTTTGAATTTCCTCGGTTCCAGAAAAGAAAATCATATAAGAAGTGTATGTGTGTAATCATGTATGTATGTATGCATAGAAAGCTTATATATGTTATTTGGGTTGCTTTAATTTTGTAACGCCTAAATATTTTTGAATTTTGGTTGCATTTATGAGTTATTTTACCATTAGTGTGTTGAAGTCTAGAAAATAATGATGCTTAAAGGATAATTTGGATAAATTATCGTGATTAAAAAGTTTTAAACTGTGAAAATTTATTGTACTGAATATTTAATAGTTACGATTTTGTCGTATCTAATTAGTTCAATTTCTTAATATTCGTATTTTTTAAATAAAATTTTAAATTCAAATTTTATATATAATAAAAATAGATACCCAAACAATTTTGTTCCTTAAAAAATACCTTTTATTTCTCTCGTTTGGAAATCTCCCTCTTGGGAGAGATTTTAAGTATTCAACCGTTCCGATCTTATGAATATTTGTAAAATTTATCTTATCTAACATTTAGGGACATTTCAACCGGTAGAGTTTTTACTTTTTTATCATTTCTTCTCTGATTTAATTCCATTTCACCGTCTCTTTGTACAAAAAAAAAATAAATATTCACTTAAAATTTGTCATGCTAGCCTAGTTGGGGTGAGATATGTTTTTTTTTTTCTTTTTTTTCCAATGGATTTGGTCCAAATATTTAGAGTTTTACTCTGATTAATCTCGTCTGAGTTGCTATCGGGTCTTAATTGGGAGGGAGCTCTCCCAACATCGTTTTTTACCATTCCCAAAACTTGAATCCAGATTTTTAATATGAATGTTAGTATCTTTCTTATTAAACCAATAAAACATTGGTATATGCTTTCTTACTCAATAGCTTGTGCATGTTGTTCTACCCTTTATCCCCCCCCCCCCCCCAAAAAAAAAAGAAAACCAAGAGAGGTGGGATTCTTATGCAATTTGCTGTTTTTATGTGTAGTGAATTGTTTAGAGGGCGTTTGTTACTAATCGTATGACCATATAGTTATTCATAATTAATCTTTAATTTTTTATGCCCAAATTGGCTTTTGCCATTAAAGACAAAAGTGCTATAACTCATGAGAAAGAAAATGGTGCTCAATGGGCAAAGGTATTGAAAGTGGAGCAATAGATATACATATCCAACGTTTAATTGACATATGCAATGTAGCAAGGGTTATCTTTAATTGTTTTTAAATAAATTACCGACATTTGATAATTATTTTAAATTTAATTAAATTTGATTCAAATCAGATTTTATTCTTAAAAAGTAAACTCATTCTGATATTTATTTTTTTATTACATAAATATTATAAAAATTATGAAAATATATATGTACACAAAAGTTAAAACACGAGATTTTAAAAAAGAGTATCCTTATAAAGTCTCTCGACGTTTATCATTTTTATACATAAAATTTGAATTTAAGATTTCATTTTAAGGTTATCTTTAATTGTTCTTCGATGTGTCTAAGGTAGTGTTCCAGTTGCTTTAAATTAGTGTCACTTCTAAATCATAATGCAGAGATTATTAAAGAATCAAATTGAACACACCAATCATGTAATAGAATATAAATGGCATGGATTCCAAATTTGAGCGGTGCTGATTAATTGGCAAAGTACAAGTTAATTTTATTTATTTATTGTAAAATCAAGAAATCCCATGGGCTTTCTAGATTTGCTCCATAACATTCATTTATCCCATAAATTTCCACTGCCCATTTTGAAACTCCATTTCCATGGCTTCCCCCGCTCTCAACCGGGGAATTAGAAATGATTCCTCCGCAAACCCCACCACCATCAATACCAAAAGGCAGCCAAATGGGTTTGGCCACGCGGGGCCTACGGTCCCCAATGGTCACACTCATGGTTTAAAAGTATTTGAGTTTGAATTATAATCCAATTAATATTATCTTTTCTTTCTTATAAAGATTTCAAATTCAAATCTTTTTATAAACCGAAAATAAATTTTATACAAGTGGTAATACATTAAGTATGTACATAGTGCAAATTTCACCGAGTATCATTTGGGATACTGTTGCGCTTGTTATTGGGGCAACTTGGATTGGGTTGATTTTTATTTTCTGTATCTTACATTTCGGTATTATTTTTTGAATTATCTTCTTGTTTTAGAAAAATTAAACCAATCACCAATGATCTTGTTAAGCCTTGTATGGGAGGGTTAGATATCTTACCCTCATCAATTTTAAGCTTGCTTATACCTGATTTTATTTCTTTTTTTTGTTTAATTTTGTTAGGTAGGTGGAGGCTTTGATCGTTTTTTGAGGTGTATGGACCAAGTAAAGAAAGAAAATATTCAATTTTTTTATTGAATCCTTGGGCGAGGCGTATGCCCTAGTTCTTAGTTATGTGCATTAGCAATGGAGGATTTCATAGGTGATAGATCAAATAACTTGGTCTATCTCATTTATGCGATATCTTAAAGATTTTACATTGAAGAATATAACGAGCGGAAGGATCTGGTTGGAAGTTTTATCGATCTTCTCAAATATTATGATTTAAGGATCTGGTTGAAAGTTTTATTGATCTTCTCAGATATTATGATATGTTATTATAATAAATTAAGTAAATTAGTTTCGATGAACTCCCTTAATATATATTTTTTTAAAAAGGAAGATTTCTCGAATCTCGTAGAAACTAGCATGAAATAATTAAATATATACCTGTTGGTAATAGATCCATACAATAAGTACTAAGTATAAATCTAAATTCAAATGCAAGGTTAACATATTATAAAAAAAAAAAAAAAAAAAAAAAAAAAAAAAAAAAACTTAAATGTATTTAAGATGATATTAACAAAAAATTAAAATTTTAATTTTTAAAAAACATATCACGTGCCGATAGGAATGAAAGTAACAACGGAGAAGCTGAAGTATAGAAATTGAGATAAAACTCGTAAATTTATTTTTCTAAAAATTAAAAGTTATAATTTGATATGATATTTCTCTCTAAAAATTATTATTCGATTTTCCTATTACCTTAAAAAATAAATTTTACATTTTATTAAGACGTCTTAATATTGTAAATTATCTGTATATAAATTTTTATTTTAATTTTATTCTGATCAGTTATCTAACGTAATTCTCCTCTCAATGGCGGACCCATGTAATGGTCAAGGTGGACAATTGCATCCCATCAATTTTCTAAAATTTAATTATTGATTATACCTAATATTTATTTTACATCTACTTAACTATAATTTTGCCCATACTTATCTATTTTAAAACTCTTTAATTTCACATAAATTTTTTTTTCAAAAATTCATTAGACATTAAAAATAAAATATAATATCAATACTTATTTTAAATCAATAAAAAATATTTTATAATCTTTAAAATCAAGTCAAAAAGGAAAAAGTAAATAAAATTATAACCCAAAAAAATAATAATTTTGGGTTAACAAATTTACTTATAAAACTTTTTCTCTTCCCTCCCCTCTTTCCCGGAACTTTCTCTCCTCCTTCTCCCGCTCACTCTCCCTCTCGCCCTCCCTCCCCAAGTCCCCCTTCATTTTGTTTTCCCTCTCTATTTTTTTGAAAAAAGAAATCCATTCTTTACCCGATGAAAAAGGTATATGTTAGATTTGAATCAAAATTTCAATTAATTTATTTTTAAATTTAACAATTAGCGTTAAATCTTAATATATATTTTTTAAATTGATTTTGTTATTTTGTTTTCTATCATACTTATTGTTATTGGATAAGATTCTACTAGAATAATTTATTTTTTTTTGTGTTTAATCACTTGTTTGCATAGTTATTGTATAGATATGGTGAATACGGATGGAATAATTTTTTTTGTGTAATTACAATGTTGTTATTCAATTAAATTTTTTGATTTTTGAAATATCGGGATTTAATTATTTTCTTATTAATATTTTAGATTTTTTTAATATAGTTTTATAATTAATATTGATTGATTGAATAAATATTTTATAAATTTTTTATATTCCTGTCTCTAACTATCTCCTTTTTTTTGTAGATTTAAGAGCGGACATGTATAAAATATGAAATAAAGTATAAGTATGATAATGTAGAAGAATTCATATAACTGAACTCACTTAGTAAGACAAAGATTGTGATATCAACAGGCAGTTGGTATAGTGATATAAAGTGTTAAATCTCTTAATTAAATTTTGAATTTAAAATTTATAAATAAAAAAATTATACCGATAAAGTCGTTTCAAATAAGATTCTTGTAAATGATCGGATTCGTCGAAATATAATCGATGGTATAATAAAAAAGAAAAAATGAGTGTGACCGTCGGTGTTACGTGTGAGATTAGTATTCAAAGCATCGAGAACGACATAGAAACTTCGATTAAGACCCAGTGGGGCGTTAGTCCACAGCCCGTTGTCCATCAAACAACATTAAACACATTATTTAATTTACTATCTGACAACGTTAAAAAAGTAAATGTGACATTAAATCTTATAATAATTTGTCTTAATATATTAAAAGAGGAATATGTGTAAGCCAGACTTGTCGCTTTTGTTGGAAATCCTTAGTGCTTAGTACTTCTCACACTTAACTGGCCTGCACTTGATACAACCAACATGCGTCAAATTTTGATTTTCTTTCCCCCTTGGTTTTCAATATAATATTCTTTCTTTAATTATTTTAATAAAATATTTATAAATTTAAAATTAAACGATACGAGTAAATATTTTCATATAATTACTAAATAAACTATAATCGGTAAAAGTCAAGTCTGTTTTACATATATTTGTATATATATTTATAATCTTTTCGGTCATATATTTATGCACGATGTATTTTGTATCTAGACGTTCGATCATATTTTGAATTATTTTAGTAAAATTGGATAAAAATATGCACCAAATACTTCCCATTTTACTCTCTTTGTTATCCTTTCCCCCACAATAGTGTTTATTTTGTATCTTAGTACATTTTTAAGTGAAAATGTGGATATGAGTAAATAATTTTTTGTTACTTTTACTCCTCACAAAACCCTTGAGTTTAGAAGTTATGTTCATTGCCACCAAATTATATAATATATTTACCATGGGGCTATTTCTTTAATTGGGGGTGGGGGGGGGGGGAGGGTATATGAAATCTTGTCTTTCCTCATGTCAAAGAATCCATTTGATTTGGCATGGTAATTGAGAAAGAAATCATTAGTTTTCTAATATTCTCTTTTTTTTGGGTTAAATATGATTATTTTTTATTATATATATATCTGTTGAACGGTATCAGGTTATGATGCACGGAAATTTCTCAGAAATAGTGTTTTTCCGTTTCAAAAATGTTTCCCATTTTTTTAAATATTTTAATATATTAAATTAATTTATATTTATATAAAAGTTTTTATATTTTGTATAATTATATATTTTTTCATATTTAATGAATTATTTATTTATTTATTTTTATTTATAATTTTTTATATTATTTATCTTATGATTAATAATTACATTTCTGATCATTTTAGTTTTTGTTTTGATGCAACATAGGTATCAAGTATCAAGTCGGATCAACTTTTTATATGAAAAAGATTATTGTTTACGTGAATTTATTATCATAGTTTGATGCTAAAGAATAAGGAAATTCTTCAACACCTGAAACTGAGGAAACTCCATACCAAGAGCTTACAATTTTCTATTAACAATATTAATGAATTAATGTTTTTAATATCATTTATATATTAATTATTTATTTTCATTTCTAAAGTCGGGTAATTTTCTCCCCATTATCGTATTACTTGTCTAATCAGGGGAAAAAACAAGGGTGATTCCCTGCAACGCCGAACACTAAAGAAACATGTGTCAACCAATAAAATCGAAAACGAAGCTGTCAAATGAAATCAGGAACGTCGGCGGTATACCAAATAAAACATAAAATGCTCCTCAGCCACAGCAGAACAGTACTCCCACGGAAATGGTTTAATTTCGTGCAAGAATGACGAAGTACGGTTTGTCGGAAAAGGCCATTTCTATGCCTCTTTCTCTCCCTCCCTCTCTCTATGTGACCCTTTGAATCCTCTCCCTCTCTCTCTCTCTCTCTCTCTCTCTCTCTCTCTAACCCTATCGCTCTCACCCCCGAGGCGACGCCCATCGAAAGAATCAATCAAAATCCTGCAAACGAAACTGTATGTGCCTGCCCATTGCAGATATTTCTCTCTCTCTCTCCCCATTTTCCCAAAACCTAATTTCAATTTCAAAATTAAGGGAATCCAAATTCCAATCCGGAAGGAAACTCTAATTGTCAGCTCCTCTATCTCTTACTGAGCTCAAGTTTTGATTCTTCATATCTGAGATAGAGCTTTCTCTCTCTCTCTCTCTCTCTCTCTCTACACAAAAATGCTCGACCGGTGTTTAGGAACACGTCGAGTCCGACGGATCCACAGATTCTTCCGTCACGCGAAGGTGACTTGCCTATGCCTCGTCATGACCATCGTCGTCCTACGTGGGACTATCGGCGCAGGTAAATTCGGCACTCCCGAACAAGATTTCAATGAAATTCGCGAGCATTTCGTTCATCGGAAACGTGCCGAACCTCACCGGGTCCTCAAAGAAGTTGGATCAACCTTTGATATCTCGAAAATCGCCGTAGACGAGGAACCCGACGATTTCAAGCGTGATCCAAATACGCCGTATACTCTTGGACCGAAGATTTCAGATTGGGATGAACAAAGAGGTAAATGGCTTAAAGAAAACCCTAATTTCCCTAATTTTTTACGACCCAATAAACCTAGGGTTTTGTTAGTTACTGGGTCATCGCCAAAACCGTGTGAAAACCCTGTTGGGGATCATTATCTGTTGAAGTCGATTAAGAATAAGATTGATTATTGTAGGCTTCATGGGATTGAATTGTTTTATAATGTGGCATTGTTGGATGCTGAGATGGCGGGGTTTTGGGCGAAATTGCCATTGATTAGGAAGCTATTGCTTTCGCATCCGGAAATTGAGTTCCTGTGGTGGATGGATAGTGATGCCATGTTTACAGATATGGCTTTTGAGGTGCCGTGGGAGAGGTATAAGGATCATAACTTTGTGATGCATGGTTGGGATGAGATGATTTATGAACAGAAGAATTGGATTGGTTTGAATACTGGGAGTTTCTTGCTTAGGAATTGTCAGTGGTCGCTTGATATGCTTGATACTTGGGCTCCCATGGGACCAAAAGGGAAGACTAGGATTGAGGCCGGTAAGCTTCTAACCAAGGAGCTCAAAGATAGGCCGGTTTTTGAGGCTGATGATCAGTCTGCTATGGTTTATATATTGGCATCGCAAAGGGAGAAATGGGCTGACAAGGTGTATCTTGAGAATTCATATTATTTGCATGGTTATTGGGGCATTTTGGTTGATCGATACGAGGAGATGATTGAGAATTATATGCCTGGATTTGGGGATCAGAGGTGGCCACTTGTGACCCATTTTGTGGGGTGTAAGCCTTGTGGGAAATTTGGGGATTACTCTGTTGAGAGATGTTTCAAACAGATGGATCGTGCGTTTAATTTTGGGGATAACCAGATATTGCAGATGTATGGTTTTACTCACAAGACACTTTCTAGTCGGAGAGTAAAGAGGATTCGAAATGAGACAAGTGACCCTCTTGAAGTGAAGGATGAGCTTGGCTTGCTTCATCCAGCATTCAAGGCAGCTAAGGTATGATCATCTTATTGATGAATAGTGGACCTGTGTTTTCTCCAATTGGGGTAGCTTGAACAGGTGTTTAAGGCTGCTAAGTTATCATCTCCTTGATGGCTCATAGAAGTGATTAGCTTAAAGTAAGACTCAGACTCTCTACCACATGTTGCAGTTCATGTTTACTTCTCATGTTAAAATACATATCATTTTGTATGATGTCACCGTTTATTTATTGTTATCCAATTTAATGTTTGTAGTCTTTCATTATATTGATTTTTTGATATATAATGTAGACTAGTTTTTCATTGGACAAGTAAATTAGTTGTATGAACTTTTGGTACACCATTATTCTATTTTGGATCCCATGGGTTGATGGAGCTATGTTATCTTTGTCTTCTTTTACTAGTTGGCAACAAATCATGCCTCAGTTTTTCTTGTATTGGAAGTTTGACCATTGATTCTTTTTTGACAAACCAATATTCGAAATCATGCTTTTACTAATCCGCTTGAGCTACTGTGGGAGCCTCTATTGGGGAGCTCTTCCAACGTAGTTCTTTCTATTTCCAATATTCAATTCTGAGTTTTGATTAAGGGACTTATCGTCCTTTCCATTAGGTCAACTATCTGATGGTTGGTCATTGATTCTTAGAACTATAGATGTTCAGCTATTGTTTGTTGAGATTGCTATCTAGCATGCATGAAGTGCATATGGTGATTGAGTTCAACAATATTATTATTTTCATTTATTTTTGGCCGTTGGATAATTGGATTTCAATCTCTTGTTGGTGATGATGAGTACTTTTCTGTGGCTATTTTGTGGGTATTTGTTGTTTCAAGTCTTGAGGAACATGATACTCCCGTAGGGGCATGCTTGTCTTCTTTCCTCTCACCTTTTGTTGTAGCTTTTATTAGTTTGTGTCATGCGAGTCAAATCGATCATGTGAATTTTGGGCACCATATCTTTCTATTTTGGGTGCTTTTTTTTTCGGCGGGGAAAAGTCCCCTCGAAAAATATTTTCTGATTCTTATGATGTTTGGCAGCCCAAGAAAAATAAGTTAAAAAGGAAAATATTGAAAATCAGAAAATAAGCCAATTCTATTGAAGGGGAAACTATTTCTTAGAACTGTTGCTCAAGTCAGAGGAAGCATAGTCTTGTTTCTTGCCGTGGCAACTAGTTCTCCATCACTTTCATATAGTTCTATCAGGAACAACACCAAATAAGGAGGCTTGCTAGTATAGTCGACTGTTACCAAAAAAAATAGTCGACTGTTACCAATGGTTTAGTTGACTAGGGTTTGCTAGTATGGTTTACCATCACCAAGGGTTTTTTTTGTTTTTTCTTATTTATTATTTCTTTTTCTTTTTCTTTTTCTCTTTTCTTTTTCTGCTTCTTTTCCACGATGAAATTCCATTAAGCTGTTGTAGTTGGAATTGGTTACAATCAATTCAGTTATGAGGTAAGATGAGAAGATTCTCCAAATGAATTAGCTCTTGTATTTAACCTAACTTTATCACTCAATGGAAGGCAGAGACATTTCTTTTCAATTTGGCCTTGTGTCATTGCTTACTACCTTCCTTCAAGCTTCTTTTACTTCTTGTCCACCATAGCTCGACCAAACAAAAGTCAAGGACAAGGCCGATCTCGTGTAGATACTACCAATTTGGTATCAGAGCCGGTACCGATGGTTGATGATCTATGGGTACAGCACCTGGAACAACAAGTTTAGTCATTGAGTAGTGGCCAGGAGAAAAAATTGAAGTAGATGGCCGAGATGTTTCAATTGTTGCAAGCAAGGGAAGGGTCCTCCACCAATACATCAGAGAACACTCAGAAGAGATCTTCCTCGTGAACAATGTTCACGGGGATCAATTACACCCAGGCTTACGAAGCTTGATTTTTCACACTTTGATGGCTCAAAAGACCCCACTATTTGGGCGTGCCGTGGAAAGCGGTTCTTCGATTTTCAAGGAACCCAATTGGAGGACCAAGTGAGATTGGCTACTTTCCATCTAGAGGGCAACGCTGAAGTGTGGTTTCAGAGGAAGAGAAATGCCCAACAAAGTTTTAGCCTGGAGGAGTTGAAGTCGGAGTTAGGAAATCGATTTTGAGACACGATCCATACGGATGCCTTCGGTAATTTGAGCAAGTTTTGGTATATGGGTACGTTAGGGAATTTCAAACCCAATTTGTGAGGTTGCTAGAGCAAGTCGGGCATCTCATAGATGAGCAAGAAGCCTCTCTATTGGTCAGTGGGCTCAAGGACCATATACGGGCCGATGAATAGGTGCAAGGCCCAATTCACTACCTGTTGTAATTGGTCTAGCCCGGATCTATGAGGAGAAGCATTTGAATATGGGACTCGATAGCAAAGGGATTCTAGGGCTCAAAAGGAACACAAACAACAACATTTCCTCTTTAAGACATAAGGACAATCGGGAGACAAGCCAATCATCGTGTGACAATTCACTTTGGTGGGACTCCAACAACAACAAGAGCAGGGGCTCTACTAATGTGGGTTGGTTCAATTGGATATAAAGTTGAGTACTCTTAAACACGATCGAGATTTGACTTTCGCTAGGATCATTAGATTCTTATGTGTATGAAGCGTTTCCTGTTGGAAGACCCACCATCCGAAATGAGTCATTGCAGCGATCGGTCCGAATTAGTCGGAGTGAAGACTTGGATACCGGGAGGTGTCCAAGACATGAAACAAAAAAAAGAGCAAGGACTCTGTTATCATTAAGATGAGTGATATCACCCCCGACAAAAGTAGAAGCCCATATTCGTACACTATGTTACTTGTTAACAAAAACGATGGATCCCGATGCTTTTATGTGGATTATAGAACTCTCAACTAACAGATGGTGAAAGATAAATATTCAATTCCGATGATTAAAGAGTTACTGGATGAGCTGCATGGGATCCAAAGCTTTTACCAAATTAGATTCAAAGTCTGGCTATCATTAGATTCGGATGGATGCTAGGAATGTAGTGACCGCTTTCCGCACCATCACCACGGATATTTCGACTCTCCATCAATTCCTGTGTCGTTAGACTCAAAATTAATATGTACCTAGTTTTTGAGGAACCATAACGTGACAACATAGTCATAATGGATCTTGTTTTGGATAGTTAAATTCCCGCCCCCCCCCCCCCCCCCCGGGTCCCCACGAGTATCTATGTGCACTGCATACTCCCATCACCCATTCTTTTTCTGATCTTTATTGGTATCTGCTTACGGGTCGGGTTCAATCCTTAAATGTTAAAACTATTTTAATATTTGTTTTTTTTTTATATAAAATTTGAATCTAAGATTTTTTTGGAAGGAACTGAACTAACTAAACATCAGTCGCTTTAGAGAAATCTGACCAGTCTTATGTTGATTTGAGACCAAATCCAAACAAAATGTGACAATATATATGGGCCATGACAAGCAATTGTTTTAGGCACAACGCCCAATTTTGATATGGTTTGCTGAGATGGGGATTGATGGTCTTACGGTGGCCCAATCATATTTGGCAAATTTAGCTAATAATATTAAATTCGAATCTCAGTTGAGTTGGCCTCGATTATGTTATTCAAAATTTCATTCAAATCTCGTGGAAAAAAAAATTGATTATGCTATTCCATTCTTTGGGCCTCATTCATGCTCATGTCTACGGGCGGTGGACAAGGGTCCACTTGCATGGCCCTTCAGCATTTTAGACAGGCCTTAAGGGTTGGACTTGAGTATGAAAATTGTCCACCAATTTTTGGTCCCGAAGTATGAGGTGTTGTTTAATTATATTTTTTTTCCCTCCTCTTTGACTCTGTGTATTTATAAATAAAGAAAATAAAGATTTGAGAGTAACAAAATTATTTATTTGGTAAAAGTTTGGATGAGTTCAACTCTAATCCGACCGTTATATTTATTTAGAGAAATGTAAGAACTCGAACTCTATGATTAATGAAAAATGAACCCTCTTATTGTATAACTTGCTTAATTCTATGCTTACTCCAATTCAATTGCTAAATTGGGCCGGAAGATAATGAAGGAGATAGGGCGCTTTAGTCTGAGGTCATGAGAAGTAAATATTTGAAAAGCAAGAACTTCTTTGAGTGTCAAAGGAAAGTGGTATGCTCCAATCTTTGGAGAGGGATCATGAAGACAAGGGAGTGTCCAAGAAAGGTTTCAGGTGGCAGATAGGAGATGGGATGAGCATTAGTTTTTGGAACCAGGTTTGGGGTGGGCTCTTATCCCCTGGTGGAGTGTGTTCAGAACAGGTTTCAGGTGGTTGATGCAGAGAAGAAAGTGGGCCACTTCATCTCTGAGGAGGGCCATTGGAAAGAGGAGGAACTTAACCTCTTGCTCCCTAGAGAGAAAGTAAAGAAATCAAAGGCATCATGGTGCCTCGGAGGCTGGAAATGAAAGATTTTGCAGTGTAGAAAGGAACCATTGATGGGGCTTTCTCTGTTGCCTCTACTTACAGGATTTTGGAAGAAGATCAGAATGTTGCTCATTTGAGTCAGGTGAGTCACGGTTGGAAATGGATATGGAAGGTTAGATATGCAAAGAAAATTAAGTTCTTCCTCCGACTGGCCCGCAGTGAAAAACTTATGACAAATGTTGAGAGGTGCAAGTGTAAATTTTATGAAAAAGCCACCTACACTCTTTGTGAAAAGGAAGATGAATCGATGCTTCATATCTTAAGAGATTGCAATAGGGCGATGAAGACTTGGGAAGCTGTGTGTCCCAACCTGAAGGCGACATCAGAATTTTGGAGGAAGAACCTATGTGAGTGGCTTTTCTCAGGAGCACCGTTAGGACAATGAGGGGTTATTTCTCTCAAACGCCCTCTTCATTTATACTGCTTGGAGTCTTCGGAAGAGCCGAGGTATGGAAATCTTTAAAAACATCTCCAAATCTCCCTAGGAGTTGGCCCACTTTGCTACCAGAATGGCAAGGGAAGTCTCTCTGTCTTAAGGTAGTTCTACTAATGAAAGAAGTCTTGTGATCAAGTGGGAGTGTCCAAAGGAGGGCTTTCTCAAGCTTAACACAGATGGTGCAGTGACCCAGTCTTCCGGTAAGGCTTTTGCAGGAGGTATTATCAGGGACAAGGATGAGAATTAGGTTGCAGGTTTTGTGACCAGTATTGGTGGAACTAAGGACTTATCAGCGGAGCTCTGGGGTCTTAGGGAAGTTCTCCACCTGGCAAGAAAGTTAACATCTCTCATTTGGAGGTGGAGTCTGATTCCGCAGTGTTAGTTTACCTCCTCACGAACAAGTTGAATCCGGATCACCCTCTTAATCTGATTCTTCAAGAGTGTTTGGAGTTGTTAAAAGTTATGAATGCAGAGGCTGTCAAGCACATCTTTAGAGAAGCAAATGTTTGCGCTAACCATCTTGCCAAGCTAGCTCAGCTTAAGGATGATGGCTTCACAGAGCTGAGGATCCCTCCTCTGTCGCTTCAGCGTCTCATTTGAGAAGACCGCATGGGCATGGAGAGGTGTAGGGGTGAAATCACCTCCTTTTGATTTTCTTTTTGCTTTTCTACTCGTTCTTTCCATTTTGTTCCGTTCTCATTTGGGTGTTGTTCTTCTTTCCTATACCCAAAAATAAAAGAAAAAAAAAAGGAAAATGCACAATGTTATATGTGGGACCAAACATCTGAGCAAAACAAAATCGAATGGTCCTCATTTCATCCTTATAGATCTTTTGTGGTACAAAATTTTTTTCCATAATATACCTTCAATATTTAATTAATTCAATGATTATGTATCGATACCCTTTAAAAATCTCAAATTCGATTATTATGTATAAAAAAAAAATATATGTAAAGAGTGTTTTAACCCTTAAGTGTAAGGTTAATTTGAATCCAATTTAATCGATTTTAATATGATTTTCGGTGATTTGTATTAAAAAAAAAAAAATTTTCCATCACAATATACCAAAAGGCCAATTTGCTTGGGAAACTCAAAAAAAGAAAATGAAAAATACACTCTCTCTCTCTCTCTCATACAAAAATAAACAAGTATAAATAGTAAAGAAGTAACGCTTCTCTTTCCTTTGGAATTCTCTCTCCTCTAAAATTTCTCTCCCTACTTACGGCGGTTCTTTACCCCCACACTCGCTGCTCACTTGGTTTCTTCGCAAAAAACATAAAGAAGAGAGAGAGAGATATTTTGATAATGGAGGCATCAACAAGGCAAAAAGCAGAAACCGCAACACAAAGAAGAAGAGGAGTTTTCATTAGTCTCCGTTTCTCAGTTCTCTCTTTCTCTTCCTTCTTCTTCGCCTGTAGTCGTTCGTTTCAGCTATGATTCTGGAGTTCCAGAGCTTCGCTTTCTTCACGAATCAGAATCGACGGGCGTTGTCACCTCTGATATCACAACTTCTAAGGTTGCTTAGGGTTTATAACGTGTTTCAAGTGATTTTTTCAAAGAGCTTGTTTTGATTACCTTTTCTTTGCTTTTCTTTTTTACTACAGTTATTCAAGTTAGATCCACTTGAATCAATCTGCATATCTGAAGGTTCCGAAGAGGTAACTCACATTCAATGATGCAATGAGTCATGCATTTCGGGTTTTGATGTGGAGTTGTTTATTGTAGCTTGTTTTGATTGGTTTTGGTTTTGGAACAGGAATCGTATTCGAGAGGTGTATCTATTTGATTCAAAAGTGAAGCGGAAAACACGGCATTTCACTCTGCTTTTCAGAAATGGAAGAAGGAAGCAATCGACCAAGGTCCTATTTTAAAGCCTTTTCTTGTTTTCTGTGACCTATTGCATTTTCTCTTCCCTTTTGCTGGAATTAGATGTTTTGTGTCTGTCATACCCTGTTGTCATCTGGGTCTTATTGTTTTACAATGTGAGGATTGTGCAAAGATGGGCCTCTCTATTACTTGGGGAAATTGATTAGGGATATTGAGTTCTAGCTCTCTTTTCATGCTGGAGGAATTTTGGTTCTTTCCATTGATCAGCATCCTTCAGACAACAATGCCATTATTTGTTGAATTGTGTTTGACAGCTGAATTGAACATGTGTAAAATGTTCTTAATCTGGATTGTGCTAGCATTTTTCTCTTAGGTCCTGTGATCCGGTCCATTATTATGGACACCTACTTCATCAGCAAAATATGTTACAGGACTATGTCAGGACAGGTTTATGGAATTTATATTTTGTTCTCTTTTCTTTAAAAAGAATTCTAGTTGCATAAATGAGAGCCTATTTTGAAAGCAGGAGGATGGCTCTTTCTTGGATTATGACAATGCCAATGATGTTGGAGGTTTTTCTGTTTCAGGAACTTTCAATGCTGCAACCGTGGAGAAGCCTGCAGATTTCATTGGCAGAGTTGTGGTTGATATTGGTGCTGGAAGGGGTATTCTGTCATAGCTTGCTGCTCAGGTATCAATACCATCTGTGATACACTAACCTATCCGTGATTGATAACGTGTTCCCTAATCTTGTCGGTGGTTTTGTTATGGTTTTTGATTCTTATCACGAGTATCGAGATCCATACTTTAATTAATCAATTTTGAATGTCTGTGGAGCCATATTTAGAGGGTGACTTTCTCAGCGTAATCATTTCTATTTTTAAATATTGAACTTAATTTGATTAATAGATTTAGTATCCTATTCCATTAAACCGACTGTCTGTGAGCGTTTTTGTTATGGTTTTGCGGTATGTTTCTATTCCTTTGACCCTGTAGGCCGGTGCAAAGCATGTTTATGCTGTTGAAGCATCAGAAATGGCGGAGTATGCCCGCGAGCTGATTTCAGGAAACCCATCTCTATAGCTCAAAGGATTATAGTGAGAATTGGATCTCCATGTTTTCTTTATTTTTCAAACTTTTGTGCCAATGATGTCATCTGCTGTCATCTCACTGTCTTGCTTAAGCTGACTATGTTGTTTTGATACAAAGAGTTGAAGGCAAAGTCGAAGAAATTGAATTGTTACTCTCATCAATTTTTGAATTGATCACTAAATGATTGTCATCTTTTGATGTTATTCTCAATTGCAAGATTTATTGGTCTTCTCGAATGTTATGACATTCAATTCTAACAAATTAAGTAAATCGACATCAATGAAGTCCCACTCTATTTTGAAAATTAGAGAGAGAGAGAGAGAGAGAGAGAGAGAGAGAGAGAGAGAGAATTCAAATATTTATTCTTTAAAATAAAAATTTTAACACTGTCGCTATAAACAATCAATAAATTGATTAAATGCATATAATAAACATAACTTTAAATGTATTTAAGATGACGTACAACCCATAAATTTATTTTAAAAATAATTTAAAAATTATAATTTTAAATAATATTTTCTCTAAAAATTATAATTTTATTTTCTTACTGTCTTAAAAAAATAAATTTTACTTTTTATGAAAACATGTCTTAATCGGATTAGGTTTAGTATTCAAACTTTGATTAAGATCCGGTGAGTTGTTAGTCCACACCCAGTTGTCCATCAAACATTAAACAACACATCCGACAGCATTTTTATTTTTTGGGTGCATGTGCGTGACATAGGGTTCAAATTCAAACATATTATATATTATATAGGGATTCGAATACAAACATATTATATAGGAAGGAGAAAGATATCATTTGAGTTGAAGCCCGTTGATCATATCCGACATCATTAAATAATAAATGTGGCATTAAATCTTACAATAATTGTGATAATATGTAAAAGCAAAAAATTCGTCCGCAGGTCAGACTTGTCTTGTGGGAAATCATGAGTGCTTTGCACTACTCATATCAGATTGATCGGCGTTCGAATACATATCTTAATTAATCTGATTTAAACTATTATAAAACTTCTTTTAGAAGAGCTCGATAAATATTTTTTTTTTAATTTAAATTCAAATTTTAATTAAGAAATTTAATATCTTTTTCATGAGATAAATAATCTTTTGATAACTCTCTTCATATAATTATTAAATAAACCGAAGTCGTTAAAGTTCGAATATGTTTTCATATAATTATTACTATCAAATTACATCTATTTGTGCATATATCTATACTCTTTTCAATCATATATTTTTGCATAACGTATTTTTTATCCGAAAATCTTTTCTTACTTTGAATTCTTTTAGTAAAATTAGGCAAGAATATGCACCAAATACTTCCCATTTTACTATTCTTGTTATCCTTTCCCCTCAATATGTCCATTCTTTAAATGCTCATGAGATACTTAAAAAAGGCTACTAAAATGGTGTTTATTTTGTATCTAAATACATTTTTTTAAGTGAAAATGTAAATATGAGTAAGTAATTTTTTGTTGCTTTTACTCCTCACAAAACCTTTTAAGTTTGGAAGTTTTGTTCCATTATAATATCATTTTTTATTATATGCGAATTTGTTGATTATTTGAATGTAATTTTTTTAAGCGAAATGGCACCGATCAATTTTTTAAGCGAAAAGATTATTATTTAAGTGAATTTATTATCACGGTCCGACACTAAAGTATAAGAAAATTTTTCATAACTTGAAACTAAGGATAACTCCTTTATAACTTTGCAAGTTATATTGTTCTCTCCTTAAATGCACTTTTCAAGTTAAAAGAGCACCTAATATTGCTTCCAATGTATTATGTATAGAGCCAACAAGTTCTTCCACCTTAGTAAATGTCTTTTGAAGGGCATCCATCCTAAATTTCCCTTGATAAGAGTGAGGTATTTTGGTCTCATATTGGTAATATGCAAACTAACAAGAATGCACAATCCAACCCCTCTTTACCCAACATGGGCAAAGTAGGGTTCTACCTTGTTGGTTTCAAGAGTTGAATTCAGACAAGATACTAAAGATGTGTTTAGTTGTGGAAAACAAAAGTATTTTTCAAAGAATATTTTCTAAAAAAAATGAAATTGTATTCAAATACTATATTTTTCTATTTTTAGAAAATGACAATTAGAAAATATGATTTTTAATTTATAAAAGGAAATAAAAAATAGTTTTAGAGTTGTTTTTACTATTTTTCATTATAAATAAAATCCATGTTATTTAAAATTTTCAAAATTTTCTACTCTTTTCTTTAAAGATAGAGAATATTAGAAAATTAAAAATGAAAAATTAGGAAATATTTTTCATAATTAAATGCACCCTAAAATTTGAAAAAGTGTTTACATGCTCTTAAAGAGGTAGAATTGAAATTTTTGGAGTTATTAACATGTGTTTGGCAACCTCACAGGAAAGGAAGGTAAAGAAAAGGAAAGAAAAAGAGAGATAAAATTAAAAATTATGTTTGAAAACAAAAAATATGATGGAAAAAAGAGGAAAATAAAAATAAAATAAAATAAAATAAAATCATATTTGGTTAGACGAAAAAAAAGAGGGAATATATTAAAAAAATGCATAAATTTAGTATTTTATCATTTCTAAAATTTGTTATTTTTAAATAAAGAAAATAAAAGTAAATTTAATATTTAGAATTTTAACAAGAAATCACTCCCCTCCAAAATTTACCGATTTGGTGGGATTAAAAAATTAGGTTCAGAGGGTTTCATAGAAATTCTTTAAAACATTTTTCTCTAATAAATTGTTTTGTCAAACATGAGTGGATTCTTTAAAAACTCTTCATTTTCTCTCTATTTTCTATCAAAACCATTCGTTCAAACAGACTATAAAAGATAGGAAACAATATAAAAATATAATCTAATGATCCATTATTTCAATTAAATATTATAATATATTATATTTATATAAAAAATTCATTATTATAAATATAAAATTAAATAAAATTAAATATTTTAAAACTCAAATCAATTATTAATTTGATTTTAATATATAATATATTATAACATTTCTCAAACCCAACGTAATATAATGAAAATCACTTGAATTTGAAAGAAGTGATAAAAATGTTGATATAACCGAAAATGTGGTGTTGACCGTAAGATATATGGTGCTAACATGACAATTTGTGATTAATCAGAGAATAATACGTGACAGAGATTAAAAGAGAATAGTGAAATAACAAAATGACATTGTTTTGAGTCGTTTCAACTTTTCGACAACAAGATTTAGCAGGTCATACCAACGGTTTTTAAGTAGTGCATGAGAGATTTAGGCGACTCGGATATTATATTAAATAAATTAGAATACGGTTCTAATGCAATATTAGAGAAATTTGAATATAAATTTGATATCATATTAAATATCAAAAGTAATATAAAATATAAAATCGTAATGATCTATTATTTTTGTAAAATATTATAATTTATTGAGTTTATATAAAAAATTTATTATTATAAATATATAAATAAATAAAATCAAATATTCTGAATTAATAATTAATTTAATTTTAATATATAATAATTTTTAACAATAACTATGATTGAATCTATAAATTGGCCCCATCCCCAATTATCTTAGGAAAAGAGGAGAAGCTTGTCTTGGTATTTATCACTCTAATTTCTGCAACAATCAAAAATACATAGCGGATGATTTGGGCACCTGTTGAGGTACCTAGAAAAGTCCTGATGACAAGTCCATCAAACCCTTTATTCAACAAATGGGTATCTCTATCCAAACTAAACTCAGTGGACTACACAACATTACTCAACCTCTCCAGCTAAGTTCTTGCAAGTTGAGTACAACAAAAACATCCAAGTGTATCTATTCATCTCTCTCTTTAGATTTTATTCGATTAATCTGATTTGAATATGAAAAATTTATAATTAAAAAAATATAATATTGAGTTGGGTTAGAAAAGATGGGGAGAGACAAGAAAGATTCACATGGTGGGTAGCAAAATTTCTTGAATCTTGAGGAAAATGATATGAAATAATCAAATATATATATAGGGGTTGGCATTCACAGATCGAAATTCACATGCAATGTCAACCCCCTTCCCATAAAATTAATTTTATCATCCCAGTTCGGTGCACCGCCCGATGCTATAGAACAAAAAAAAAAAAAAAAAAAAAAGAAAAAAAAGACAAAAACGCGCGAAAACCGACAAAACAAGCTGTCAAATTAACTCCGTTAAATTTCGTGCAAGAATGACGGAATTTACAGTTTGTCGGCACAGGCGGTCTTAACGAGCAAAAGGCCACTCAGGACCCAGCCATAGCCAGATCCCTTCCTTGCTTTCTTAGCCATTCAACACTCTGGGTCTTCCCAAAGTGTCTTGTCCAACTCCGCTGGGAAAGGCTGAGCTGAGTTACTCCTGCATTTGTACTTGCCCCATAGCTGCAAGCTTCTCCTCTCACACACACACACTCTCTCTCTCTCTCCACCGACGCGACGCCCATCGAAAGAATCAATCAAAATCCAGCAAACGAAAGTGTATGCACCTTTTCATTACTGATATTTCTCTTTCCCTCCAATTTCCCAAACCCTATTTTCAATTTCCAAATTAGGGGAATCCAAATTCCAATCCGGAAAACAACTCTAATTGTCAGCTTCTCTATCCCTTACTGAGCTCAAGTTTAGATCATAGAATTTTCTCTCTCCTCTCTCTCTTTCCCTACAAAAATGCTCGACCGGTGTTTAGGAGCAGGTCGAGTCCGACAGATCCACAGATTCTTCCGTTACGCGAAGGCGACGTGCCTATGCCTCGTCATGACCGTCGTCGTCCTACGGTGGACTATCGGCACAGGTAAATTCGGCACTCCCGAACAAGATTTCAATGAAATTCGCGAGCATTTTGTTCATCGGACACGCGCCGGAGCTCACCGGGTCCTCGAAGAAGTTGAATCCACTTCCGATGCGTCCAATTTGAACAATTTTGCGACCTTCGACATCTCGAAAATCGCCGTAGACGAGGAACCCGATGATTTCATGCGTGATCCATCCATGCCGTACACTCTCGGACCGAAGATTTCAGATTGGGATGAACAGAGAGGTAATTGGCTTAAAGAAAACCCTGATTTCCCAAATTTTTTAGGACCCAATAAACCCAGGGTTTTGTTAGTTACTGGGTCATCGCCAAAACCTTGTGAAAACCCTGTAGGAGATCATTATCTGTTGAAGTCGATTAAGAATAAGGTTGATTATTGTAGGCTTCATGGGATTGAAGTGTTTTATAATATCGCATTGTTGGATGCTGAGATGACCGGGTTTTGGGCGAAATTGCCATTGATTAGGAAGCTATTGCTTTCGCATCCGGAGGTTGAGTTCCTGTGGTGGATGGATAGTGATGCCATGTTTACAGATATGGCTTTTGAGGTGCCGTGGGAGAGGTATAAGGATCATAACTTTGTGTTGCATGGCTGGGACTGGATGATTTATGATCACAAGAATTGGATTGGTTTGAATACTGGGAGTTTCTTGATTAGGAATTGTCAGTGGTCACTTGATCTGCTTGATACTTGGGCTCCCATGGGACCAAAAGGGAAGACTAGGATTGAGGCCGGTAAGCTTCTTACCAAGGAGCTCAAAGATAGGCCTGTTTTTGAGGCTGATGATCAGTCTGCTATGGTTTATATATTGGCATCGCAAAAGGAGAAATGGGCTGACAAGGTGTATCTTGAGAATTCGTATTATTTACATGGTTATTGGGGCATTTTGGTTGATCGATACGAGGAGATGATTGAGAATTATATGCCTGGATTAGGGGATCAGAGATGGCCACTTGTGACCCATTTTGTGGGGTGTAAGCCTTGTGGGAAATTTGGGGATTACTCTGTTGAGAGATGTTTCAAACAGATGGATCGTGCGTTTAATTTTGGGGATAACCAGATATTGCAGATGTATGGTTTTACTCACAAGACACTTTCTAGTAGGAGAGTAAAGAGGATTCGAAATGAGACAAGTGACCCTCTTGAAGTGAAGGATGAGCTTGGCTTGCTTCATCCAGCATTCAAGGCAGCTAAGGTATGATCATCTTATTGATGAATAGTGGACCTGTGTTTACTCCAATTGGGGTAGCTTGAACAGGTGTTTAAGGCTGCTAAGTTATCATCTCCCCTTGATGGCTCATAGAAGTGATTAGCTGAAGGTAATATTTGGACTCTCTCTTATATGTTGCAGTTCATGTTTACTTCTCAAAGTGAAATACGTATCATTTTGTATGATGTCACTGTTTATTTATTGTCATCCACTTTTGTGTTTGTAGTCTTTCAATTATATTTTCTTTTGATATGTAATGTAGACAAGTTTTTCACTGGACAAGTAAATTAGTTGTATGAACTTTGGGTGCATGATTATTCTATTTTGGATTCCATGGGTTGATGGAGCTATGTTATCTTTGTCTTGTATTACTAGTTGGCATCAAATCATGCCTCTGTTCTTCTTGTATTGGAAGCTTGGCCATTGATTCTTAGAACTATAGATGTTTCGCCTTTTGCTTGTTGAGATCGCTATCTAGCATACATGAAGTGCATATGGTGATTGAGTTCAACAATCTTATTATTCTTGTTTATTTTTGGGTGTTCGATTATTGAATTTCAGTCTCTTGGTGGTGATGCTGAGTACTATTCCTTGGCTGTTTTGTGGGTATTTGTTATTTCAAGTCTTGAGGAACATGATACTCCCTGAAGGGCATGCTTGTCTTCTTTCCGCTTACCTTTTTGTTGAAGCTTTTATTAGTTTGTATATATCATGCAAATCGAATCAACTGGGATTATTAGTTTCCTAACATTTTTTATTAATTTATCTATTTTGGGTGCATTTTTTGCGCGGAAAAGTTCCACAGAAAATATCTTCCGAAATTTATGATGTTTGGCAGCCCAAGAAAAATAAGTTAAAAAGGAAAATATTGAAAATCAGAAAATAAGCCAATTTTATTGAAGGGAAAACAATTTCTTAGAACTGTTGCTGACGCGAGAGGAAGCATGGTCCTGTTTCTTGGTGTGGCAACTTTTTATTTTTAATAAACAATCTGATTCTCACGATCATTTTGAATCCGATTAAATTTAGTTTGAATCGAATTGAATCTTAAGGGATATCTATTAGTATCCTTTTTTTCATACACAAAATTTAAATTCAAAATCTTATTTTAGGGATAACATTTCTAGACTACTGAATTAGGTGTTGGATGCTATGGCAACTTGTTCTCCATCTCTCGCTCAAAATTGACATAATGTATCTTGTTTTTTTTTTTCTTTTTAACCATCGATATCCGATTTGAACTCTGTTCAGGTCTTATTTAAGTGGGTGACTCTCTAAGCGGAGTTTTTTTCAATCTCAAATTTTGAATTAAAAATTTAGTTAAGGATTTAGTATCTTATTCTATTAGATCAACTATCCGTCACTAATTAAATTCTCTCTTTCTCTCTTCTGAATACATATGCGTGCTATGCATGTCATTTCTTTTTTTTTTTTATTTTTACTATCGATATCTAGATTTTGTCTAACTAATTCGGTTTGAATGTTATGAGAATCATTTTTGGGTTTGGTTTCCTAATTTCTTTTTGGTTATTTCTAGATTTTGAATTTAAGACCTCTAATTAAGGAGATAGGATATCCGATTACTTAATGAAAAAGAGTTTGATATCATTTCTTTTCCTCGCAAGAGAAATCTGACCACAATCATGTTGATTCGAGACCAAATCCAAACAAAAGGTAACAACATGTGAGTATGGGCCGGGACAAGCAATTATTTTAGGCTCAAACCCCAAGTTTGATATGGTTCACAGAGATGGGGATTGAGCTTGGTCTTATGGTGGCCCAATCATTTTCCGCACATTAGCTAATAACATTAAATTCGAATATCAGTTGAGTTGGTCATTCACAGACTCGATTTTGTTATTCCATTCTCTGGGCTTTATCCTGCCTCAAATTTTGGTATAGTTTGCATGAATTCGACTCTAGCTCAATTAATATATCTCAAGAGAATCGTGAGAATTTCAATTATTAATAAAAAAATGAATTTTTATATTAATAAACTGTATTATATTCTCTTAATCAAAATCTCAATTTTAAATTTTAGAAATAAAAAAATAGATATCGAAAGAGTTAATTTTTAAATTTTAATTCATAATTATTCAAATCGAATTAGTTGAATTTTTAGATATCGGTAATCAAGTAAAAAAAAAAAGAAAAATAAACATTTATATCCGATGTTCAACATTAATTTTTAACTCATAATATATTTGAAGAGAATTAAGAAGTCGAATTATTAATGAAAAATGAATTTTAATACCAACGAATTATATTATATTTTCTTAATTAAAATATATTTTAAATTTTATCGAAAGAATAAGCATTTAAATTGAGACTCTAATCGATTAGATTGATCATGGTGAAGAGAAGGAAAAAAAAAAAAAAAAAAAAAAGAAGCAGCACTTATACTTAACTCCAATTCAAGAGAAAGCACAATGTCAGACCAAACATCAAGATAAAATCGAATGGTCGTGATTTCATCATTAAAGATCTTCTGCGGTGCAAAATTCTTTCCCACCGGTTGCAAGTTATCACAATATACCAAAAATACCACATCCGCAAACCAAAAGGCCAATTTGCTTAGGAAACTCAAAAAAAAAAAAAAAAAAAAAAAAAAAAAGGAGGTTCTTGAAAAACACGAGCATAAATATTAAAAAAGAAACGTTTCTCTCTCTCTATGTCTCTGAAGTCTCTCCTCTCTGAACGCTCTCTCCGCTTGCGGCTCTTCTTTCCCTTGCGCTCTACGCTCGCTCAGCTCGATTTCTTTGCAAAAACCCTAGAGAGAGGGAGAGAGGGAGAGAGAGAGAGACATTTTGATAATGGAGGCATCAGTAGGGCAAAAGCAGAAACCGCAACACAAAGAAGAAGACGAGTTTTCATTAGTCTCCGTTTCTCAGCTCTCGATTTCTCGTCCTTCTTCTTCTTCTTCTTTGCCTGTTGTCGCTCGTTTCAGCTGTGATTCTGGAGTTGCGGAGCTTCGCTTTCTTCACGAATCAGAATCGACGGACGTTGTCACCATTGATCTCACAATTTCTCAGGTTGCTTAGGGTTTATCATGTGTTTCAAGTGATTTTTCCAAAGAGCTTGTTTTGATTCCTTTTTCTCTTTTTTGTTTTTTTTACTACAGTTATTCAAGTTAGGTCCACTTGAATCAATCTGCGTATCTGAAGGTTCCGAAGAGGTAAATCATTCAATGATGTAACGAGTCCGTGTTAAGTGTAGCTGTTAATGTGGTTATATTGGAGCATACTTGCATTTTGGGTTTTGATTTTTCAATTTTCGACTAAAAAAAAATTATGCAAATTGAAGATTCCGTGAAATTTGTGGAGTTGTGTATTTTAGCTTGTTTTGATTGATTTTAGTTCTGGAACAGAAATCGTATTCGAGAGGTGTATCTATTCGATTCAGAAGTGAAGCAGAAAGCACGGCATTTCACTCTGCTTTTCGGAAATGGAAGAACGAAGCAATCGATCAAGGTACCATTCTAAAGCCTTTTCTTGTTTTCTGTGATCGCATGTTCTCTTCCCACAGTTTATTGCTGGAATTAGATGTTTTGTGTGTGCCATACCATATTTGTCATCTGGGTCTTATTGTTTTACAATGATTGCATTATGGACAGTGAGGGGTTGTGCAAAGATGTGCTCCTCTATCACTTTGGGAAATTGATCAGGGATATTGAGTTCTAGCTCTCTTGTCATGCCTGAGGAATTTTGGATCTTTCCATTGATAAGCGTCCTTCAGACGACAGTGCCATTATTTGTTGAATTATGTTTGATAGCTGAATTGAACAAGTGTAAAATGTTTAGGGTCTTAATCTGGATTGTTTTAGCATTTTTCTCTCAGGTCCTATGATCTAGTCCATGCAGAATTCAATAGTGTTCCAAGGTCATTCTGTATTTAAAAAAAAAAAAAAAATATGAATATCATGTTTGTTGCTTTCAGCTCAAAATGATTTTCCTGTATTGCACATATTGAATTCAAAGAGACCCGAAGGGGCTAATTTCTTTTGTTTTCCTGTCAGGGACTGAATTGCAGAATGGGTCAGTTTTGGAATCTAGAAACAAATTTGATACTAAGATCGAAGCATCTTCTGCTAAGATGTATTTCCATTATTATGGGCAACTACTTCATCAGCAAAATATGTTACAGGACTATGTGAGGACAGGTTATGTAATAACATTTTATAAATAATTTCTTCTGTTTGATTTTTGGTTTTGATGCTTATATTTTAGATTTTGTTCTCTTTTCTTTAAAAGAACTCTAGTTGCGAAAATGAGAGCCTATTTTGGAAGTAGGAGGATGGCTCTTTCTTAGATTATGACAATGCCAATGAGGTAAGAGGTTTTTCTGTTTCAGGAACTTACCACACTGCAGTCATGGAGAATCGTGCAGATTTTATTGATAGAGTTGTTGTTGATGTTGGTGCTGGAAGTGGTATTCTGTCATTGTTTGCTGCTCAGGTATCAATTCTATCTGTGATACACAAACCTATTTGTGATGGATAATGTGTTCCCTAATCTTGCCAGTGGTTTTGTTATGGTTTTTCAGTATGTGTCTCACTTTCTATTCCTTTGACCCTGTAGGCTGGTGCAAAGCATGTTTATGCTGTTGAAGCATCAGAAATGGCAGAATATGCCCGCAAACTGATTTCCGGAAACCCATCTCTAGCTCAAAGGATTACAGTGAGAACTCGATGTCCATGTTTTCTTTATTTTTCAAACTTTTGTGCCAATGATGTCAG
The DNA here is from genome assembly GCA_033439265.1 of Dillenia suffruticosa. Lineage (NCBI taxonomy): Eukaryota > Viridiplantae > Streptophyta > Magnoliopsida > Dilleniales > Dilleniaceae > Dillenia > Dillenia suffruticosa. The sequence goes on from JAVTVX010000001.1 coordinate 20,411,999, forward strand.
CTGCTGTTATCTCATTGTCTTGCTTAAGCTGAGTAAGTTGTTTTGATACAGGTGGTTAAAGGCAAAGTTGAAGAAGTTGAATTGCCCGAGAAAGCAGATATTCTGATCTCTGAACCAATGGGTAATTCGTCCCTTCGAGTTCTTCTTTCTCTGGGAGAATGCAATAACTACCGAAGTTGATGTCTTGTATTTTGCTTCTTCTTTTCTTCTAGAAGGATGCATGGCTTGTAACCTTCTATTTTTCCTGCATTAGTTACCTGTAAGCAAACTTAGAGGTTCTGTTAAATGGTTCGGTTGTTTCTGGTCAATAATTTGACATTTTTTTTTAATACCTTGAACTGTTTGATACTATTTTGCACCCTAAAATCATATGGATGTGTTAAAAAATAAGTCATAAGAAGGATGTGCCTAATCCACTTTGATGTTGGTGACGTTCTTCTTTTTCTGTAGAAGGAATCAATTTAAATTAGATGGAAAAATTGTAATTGTAGTTGCACGTCCAGATGTAAATTTGCATGTATTTGCACATAAATATGCCTATATGATTTATGATACATGTATCTAAACCATTTGGTGGATAAAATTCGGAAGAATTAAGTACCCCATCTTACTTTATATTTTGATTGAAGTATCTTATTTCCTTCTACAGGCACATTGCTAGTAAATGAAAGGATGTTGGAGTCTTATGTGATTGCAAGAGATCGTTTTCTTGGTTCAAATGGAAAAATGTTTCCTTCAATTGGAAGGTAAATTTTTTTCCGTGTTCAACAAATGTACCATAATGGGCCTTGTGCTGCATTTGTCATGATAGCATTTACATGGTGCTCCTTCAAGAAGTATTACTGAAAAAGTGCTACTAGAATTACTGCCTATGCCCCTAACTGTAAAAGGGCAGAAGACTAGAAGTCGACAAACTAGAATGTCAAAATTAGAATCCGCTTTACCTAGAAAGCAAAGAGTATTCTACCAATTCACAGATTTCCTTAATTTAAATGTCCTTGTACTTTTGGTCTCCACTCCATATAATCCTCTTGATAGCGAAAGGAATAGCATCTTTCATACTTTGACTAGTCTATAGGGAGCTCTTCTTAGCATTGACTTTGAATTCTCTGCATTTTTCACATCTGCTGCATATAATCATCGTCTGGGATGTGATTGTGTTCATTTGTGCTTCTGATGATGCTGCAGGATACATATGGCTCCATTCAATGACGAATATTTATATGTCGAAGTTGCAAATAAAGTATGTATTTGAATTGTTTTTCAAGAAACATAAGAAAGCTTTTTATATGTTATATTTTACTCTAAAGATGGAAACATGGAGTTGGTGCAGGGTTCTGATTAATAAATCTCAAGTGGCTCTATGACACAAAAGCATTTTCCCTCCTTTCCTTTGGAAAGTTTAAATAACTGAAACACTCCAAGGGAATGTCACCCAGGAGATGTCAAAATGCATGGCATGCCTCCTGAAATGTGACAGTTAGCATAGCGATAATGTGTGAATTTGTTTGACAGAATAGTAGTTCTTGATATTTTGCTGAATGCTTCTGAAAGAAATTGCTTGATTGATAAGTTTTCTACCTGCTTGCTTTTCTAAATTTTTGAAACCAAATATCATGGGACAGAATGTCACAGTATATTCTCATCATTTATCATCGCTTTCTAACTTGAGAAAATAAATTTCACAAAATGGTGCCAAAGGTGCTGCCTACTAATTTTTATTGTGAAGTAGGAATCAAGAAAATGGAGAAAACAATCAGAAAGTAGGGCTCATTAACTGTATCTATATAGCAGTACCCTGGTAATTGAATCGAGATATTGATGGTGAATTGAAAAGATCATTTTCTCAATACTGAATCTTAAGATTTAGTATTATATATATAGATACCTGTTAGAATATGCATACTAAATATATTAAAATAAAGTATTCATAAAAATAAAATACTCAGGCTAATATTTAATTAATTAAAATACTAATTAAAATAATATGGTTAAAGGTGTTTTGTTTTAATAAGATTTCTATTATGGATGCAAGAAGTGTTTGCTCTTTGAAAGGTTTTATGTTTAAAAAGTAGCCTTTAGTTGCATTGTTTATATAAGAGTTACATAGCTGCTCATTATTTCCAATGCGGTAAATTTGTAAGTAAAAAAAAAATTGATAACTTAAAGAAGAGTGCTGCTTGTCTGCCGTCCTTGGGTAACATAAATGAATTAAAAAAAAAAAGAAACTTTCTGTTCTTTTAATGTCTCTTCATCTTCTATTTACTCTGCAAAATTTAGGCTGTCTTAATGATTGCTAGGCACAAACTTTCCTGAATGATTATAAAATCGAGTTAAATCTAGTATTGACTCTGGAAAGACTGCGAGGTAAATGCATGGTATGATTTTTTTTTCTTTTTAATTCTATTTTTGGGTCTGGAATCAGTATCCCTGTATTACTTTGTGTTCATTACTTCACTGATCTTACCTGCATTTCCTGCGATGATTGCTATATTATTTCTCCATTAAAAGGTGTCATGCTAAATTCATCGTCGCTTGTTTATGCAGGCTCTCTTTTGGCAGCAACAAAATTATTTTGGGGTTGATTTGACAGCATTGTATGGATCAGCATTTCAAGGATACTTCTCTCAGGTCTGTCTTGCATATTCCTCCAATGTTTTGTAACTTGTATCACAAAGTTTCTTAGTTATTGGTAACTTCTCAGCGGCTTCATCTTTGCTTAGTAGTTTACATAAGGTTGTTTTCTGTCCGATGGTCAAAGTCTGATTGCTGTGGTGAAGTGCCAGTTGGGATCTTGAATGTCCACTGCATTCAGAACTCTATAGAGAGGACTTTGTTTGCATCCACCTTAAAAGAGACCTGCTTGGTAGGATTCTCCCTGGCTAATGTACTTACAGGATGAGAATTGAGATGAATCTCTTTAATGATAAGAACCGCTGACCACAAAACATACTCTCCAAGAACAATAGTTCTTTTATGGATTTGGTTGCAGACTTGAAATGACTACTCTTGGTTTGCTATGATTTTATGCACGTGGCGAGCACAAGACTAATTTGCTATTGCTGTATGTCCATATAAATTTGTTATTTTGTTCCTTGGTGCAGCCTGTGGTGGATGCTTTTGATCCTAGATTGCTGGTGGCCCCTCCTACATCACATGTGATAGACTTCACTTATATAAAGGTACCGGAACATCTTTGAAGATTTATAAATTTGTTTCTTTATTATTGTTATTATTTTTTATTTGTTCCTGCTATTTGTCACTTATGTCTGTGGCCCTTGGTAAACTGAGTTATCATTTCTAGCTTTGATTCCATGTTTGTTATCTAAGAAGACTGTAAAAATTTCCCTTGCCCACAATGCCTATTCATCTTAACTCTTTTCTTTTACAACTTTTGGCGTGGTAGCTCCAATTTCAGACACAATGTGCTAGTTAATGTATATTCTGGAAGAAAGTGTCAGGGTGTGCATCTGTTTTTAGTAATGATGCTGCATGTTTATTGTTCTGAATATCTGTCCCCAAAAGGGACTCTGTGCCTAAGTAGTTGCAGAGCTATTCTGAGGCAAAGAAAAGAAAGTGGAAAGCAGTATAAAGTACAAAACAGTAACTGAAAACTCGATTTAAATTGAATGAGGAACTCAAAATATAATCTGCAACCTGGACAGCCATGGAGAGTACTTATGCTGGCGTTAAATCTGTAACCTTTTAATCCTAACCCTGGATAACAAGAAGCTCTCATTTAATCTCAACCATTTAAACTCATTAAAGGTCGATTGCTAGTAACATAACTTATTTAAAGATACATTAAAAACATAAATACCTAATCACTTTCCAGTAACCTGGGAAATGAAAACTAGAAATTAAGTAAAGTAGAAAAAGAATTAAATAAATTCTGGAATTCTCCTGCATCATATTCACTAATTATTGTGGTGTATGGTCAAAGACTTTTTAGAATGGGGATTAGGACTTTTGATCCTTCTTGTTATGATCATATAGTACTCATTGTGACTCACTCTTATGCTGCAGGAGGAAGATTTGTATGAAATTGAAATCCCGCTAAAATTCATTGCCTCTGTGGGCACAAAGATACATGGATTAGCTTGTTGGTTTGATGTCTGGTTTAATGGGAGGTAGTTACTCAACTTGGTTTATAGTTTCTGGGTTTTGGCCTATGCTCTATTCTTTTAATGTTCTCTCTACTAAATAGGCTGTACTGACTTCTTGATCCATAGTGTTGTTCAACGGTGGCTCACCACAGCTCCTGGTGCACCAACTACACACTGGTACCAATTACGATGTGTGCTGTCTCAGCCACTTTATGTCATGGCTGGACAAGAAATTACGGGGCAACTTCGTATGGTTGCTCACAGTGCTCAAAGTTACACATTATACGTGACAATGTCAGGTCTGTATTGACAAAATCTCAAGTTGCTTGTTTTCCATTGGCGATTGGTTTGGCTATTTTCATTTTAGCTTCTTATGTTATATTCTTGAACAGCTAAAATGTGGGGTCCTGGTGCTGACCAAGGAGGAATACTTCAGACTTCTTCTTGCAAACTAGATCTAAAAGAGCCTTATTACCGAATGTCACAGCCACAACCTTATCCGATGGCACAAGATCTGCAGTCAAATCCACTAATAAATCCACAGGTACAACCGTCCATTCACTTATGAATATGATACAGTTATCTGATAACTCCCACTCTACAAGCTATGCTGAAATCTTCAGAGGCTTCATATGGTATAACATGAAGAATTAGATGAGTGCTGGAAAAAGTTGCTAAAACTTTTTTGTGATTTTTCTGTTTAGTAGAATGGATGTTATTCCTTTCAATTGCCCACAAAGGCAATGAGGGGAAGGGCATCCCTTACTCTACCCCTCAGGGCAAGGAAAGGGAACAATTGTAGGACAAGGGGAAGGGAGAGAACAACTATTCCTCCCCCCCCCCCCCCCGCGCGCGCGCGAGCGGGGCCACTCCCCCCAAAAAAATAGAACCAAAGAAAAAAAATAATGAGTACTTATCTCTTGATGTACATTCCTTTGGAGGAAAATTTTTATCTCTGAGATGGTCGGGGGCATTGATCTTTAATACAAATGCTTAGAAATTTTTTTCTGACATATAAGATGGCATTTTAAAATAGTTGTAATGGCTTGGTCCCTTATTATTCTACCTGTTAAATCAACAGAGGTTCATTTGGAGTGGCTGATATTCCCATGCTTCTTGCTTTTTGAACCTTAGATTCTTAGAATGAAATTTTTGACCTTAGATTCTCAGAATGAAACTTGTTTACTTTTTGTCTACTCTTGTCCTTGATACAAGGACCGGAACTGGTAGATCAGAATCTTACAAATTGCAGCACATGGCTTTCTATTGTGCCTGCAATTGACGCACTTAGTCAGGACAAGTGTGTAAACCTTTTATATCGATTCTTCTCCCACGTCAATGCCTTGCCTTTACTGTTTTCAGTATGTGCTTCAAGGACTGATTTATTTATCATTTTTTAAAGGACACGCCAATTCAATCGCAGGACATAGATGGGTCGGAGTTAACACAGCAACAATTACAGAATTTGAGTGCTCAACTCCAATAGCATACATGTTGGCGACATTAGAGCCCTTGAAGGGGTGCAAGAAATTTTCCCAACATGTGATCATGTGTTGTAACATATAAAATGCATCTTCCCAGCCAAATTCAAGGATTGTGCAGCGGTCCTTTTCAGATAAGATAAACTTCCTTTCATTTACCTGTATTGCTGATTGCTGATACTTGTAAATTTGCTGCACCATTCTTTGTGTGGTTGCTTTTTTCCAATTCTTGTACATTGTCTTTCCTATGCTAAACATGGAAAATAATCCTTGGTTAAACTATTCAACTTTCTTTCTTTGTAGCCAGGCATTATTAGCCTTGTTTTTGTTTTAATTGATTCATCATTTGTTTCAAGGCTGCAGTTCTGCTTCTAGATCAGAACACAAAGAATTCTTGCAATTTTGCTCGTTCTTGCAATGATATTGAGCTTGGCATTGGCAAGTACATTTGTCCAATCTCGGCCTAGCCTGGCCCAGCCCAGTGAATGGTCTCCCACCAAACAATTTTTTTTTTTTTTTCGGTATTATACCGATCGATATTCAGAATTATACTTTGACTAATCCGTTCCGAAATTTATAATGACCTATTTAGGGATTACCCTCTCAATATAATCCACTCCATGTTCAAGTCATGAGTTGAATTTAAGATTTTAATTAAGAAATCTAACGTCACATTTTACTAAACTAAATAAACTAAATGAATGTTCGTGGCAATTTTCTCATCACATTTCTCACAGCCAAACGCAAACATCAAGCGAATAAGAAAAGTCTCGCTTTGAGATCGTGTGTTAAAAGTGAGACAAAGAGATGTTAAGTATAAGGAGGACAAGAGTAAGATCAAACAAAATCTCAAATGCCGAGATTACTAGGTTTTTAAATAATTGAAACAAATAACCAAGAAATAGATTTGACAGCTGAGATCAAAATAAATTCAATGGCTAAGATTAAGGAAATTCGAATCAAACATAACCTTTTAGTAATAATTTAGTAATCAACTACTAATTAGTATTAATTTAAATAATTTATATAAATTAATAAATATTATTATGTTTTATTACAGGGGCTTAACATTTATCCTTAAAGAAATAAGATTAGAATTTACGATGTTAAGTTTTCCTCTGTTCAATTCAACCATATAAGGAGAAAGGAAAATATTACCACATTTATCCTTTTTTGTGATTTTTCAACTTTGAAATTTCCCCTCCTACCCCACATCCTGAGTGAAAAGAATTTTCTAACATGTTAAATTGCAATACATTTGCAAGAAAACATAAAATGTTTTTAGGTCTTAAACAGATGAATTGATGCCTGCATAATGACCTCTTCTATCAACCAGGTGCCCATTACACCAATGTACAACAAATGCAATTTGCCTCATAAATTAACAAGATCTTGGAAGTATGACTTTGGGTACCAAAGCTTAACCTCATGTAAATGTATCTTGGAGCTCACGGTGGCAGCTGCGGTGCAGGGCCATGGGTGTAGCCATTTCATGCTGAGTAATGCTGAAGCAGTTTGAAAGTCATTTGGGGTATTAGCTTACAGCAGCCATGGCAGGGAGAATTTGAACGGAGACAACATTAAAGCACCGGCCACAAATTGTTGGGTGCTCAGAAAAGTAATTCCAGCATCTTTCGCATTTCGCGCCATCAGCACGAGACACACCAATCTAGACTTTATTCTCTCCTTGGATGAGATACTCTCCTTTGTATTCTATTCCATGAATCTCTTCATTCTCCAAAGATGGTATTATCTCAACCTGTACATCATCAGTTCAAGAAGTGGATATTTTCATTAAACTGGTGCCATACAGAAAAGAGGTTAGCGAATAAGGACAAGGAACCAACCAACCTGAGATGTTATGAATATGCGATGTAGCGCATCTGCTTCATTGTCTGTGGCACACATTTCATGCATTCTAGATGCAAGGTCAGAATCAGAAACGTGAAGCCATACCTTTGCTTCTAAACTGGAACCAATAAACTTTTGAGTACGTGCAACTTCTAGGACTTTATTCACCTCAGTTCTTAGCTGGTAAAATTGACAAATATTAGAAGAAAATGGCACTAACTGAAGCTATTATTTCTCTTGATTCTGATTGAAAAGCATGGACTTGTTCCCTGGGGGCATAGATATGGGGTATGCATACCCAAATTTCAAAAGTTAAAGACCATTTAGATTACCTGAAGAATCTTGTCCCAGAAGTCAATTTCTTCATTAGGAAAAGCAAGCCATCTTTCGTTCATGGCTGGCCATTTTGACTCGAAAACAAATTCAGCAACAGAACCATTCTCTAATGTATATTGAAATGGAAGATTCTGCCATACATCCTCAGCCAAATGGGGCAATATTGGGGCAATTACTCGAGCAAGAGAAAGGAGATGTGCTGCAAGAACTGTCTGACAACTTCTCCTTGTGAAGCTTATTGTGCCCCTGAAATATTCACCATGAGAGAGAGAGAGAGAGAGAAAGTGATAGCAAAACAAATCATGGGTCAGAAATCAGGTTACCATTACCAAAAGGTGATTTGACTTCTTATTGAGTTGAGGAACAAGATATGTTCAATACTTTATTTCTCAGATCAAACAGTGACTAATATTTTAGTTGGAGAAGAAACCTTTCAAATGATGGCACTAAACAATGAAGTGAATCTTTCAGGCTTGGAAGTGGAAGAACTACAAAAAAAATTGACAAAGTACTAGACAAAGAAGGACAAACCATGAAGCTTGACATCACATGGGAAACTGATTAAGCTTTTGACTGGAAGTAAGAGTTTCCGAATAAGGTGGAAGGAACTAATGCATGTCTATAATGCAGAATGACAAAAGGAAATAAAGGGGATACACAGTAAATTCCACATACTTATAATTATAGTAGCGCAGAGTAAGACTTACCCAACATAAAGTCGGTCTTTGGCAACGTCAAAATAGAAGTTTGATAAATCAACTATGGCGAACCGCTGTATGATCTGACAGCAGATATCAAAAAGGAAAAAGAAATAACTATCAGTCAGTGAAACTATTTAAACTAGTGAAAATAGAATTATAGAAAGCAAGCTTATAATTTTTACAGCATAGCCATAACTTTGAACATCGACAGATTCCAACTACACATTAATGATCGCCTCCTCCTGAGATTGTCTGAGTTCATGAGCTTCAGAAACTTAATTATTTCTGTATTTTAGTTGCCTCGTATACACCTCCTCTCCTCCTAATTCATGTGTCTGTTTCATGGAAACCCAACTTATTAAGCTCACTTCCTGGTACACAGAAGCTGTATCATCTTAAGGCTGTCCCACCAACATCCCATCTTTTATTCCGGCAGAGAGTCCAGCTATTTAGTTTGAATGCTTCTCATGTTGGTTCTTTGCACTTCACAGCTACGCGAAGGCAACGAGAAAATCTAAGGACACTTGTACTCCTTTTGAGGTCTGAAGCTTCCTAATCTAGATATGCTAAACATGACAAACTTTTAAATTCTATAAAATTTCCTTTGAGAGTGGCGAATGAAAAATAAATTTATAAAAACTGGAACTGTAAAGTGCTAGAAAGATGTATGGTATGCTTTAAAAAGTTATGTTCAATAATCTAAAAATGTTTTTTCTGCATATTACCTTCTTGATTAATTTGTTAAAACCTAGGAAAGACTGCAAAGTTTTAAAGAGGATTGAGGATTCAGCAAGCCAAGAGATGATTGCAAATGAAAACTACATGTAGTTCATTCCATAAGAAGCTGTTCCACAGTAAGCAGTTTTCCAGAAAACTAAGCCTCTTTAAAATACTATTTGTTACATGATTCAAAAATTCAAATAACAAGTACACATACCTGAAATATTTTGAAAAACTGATAGCTCTCATAACTCTCTTTAATATTATTTACAACATTCTCCAGCTGGAACAGTGCATGCTGATCAATCCTTGGAAGTTCATTATAGGGTACAGTGTAATCAGCCTGCAAAACAAAATGGGGGGAAATGCTAGCGCTGAAGCAAAACTGCAGGCATAAATTTTGATGTTTAAAACTAAGGAAAGAACCAAAATAGAAGAATTTAAACTTAATATTAGAGAAGAGTTTGAAAAACCATCAAGTCACTGTTAAGCCTCTGTTCTTTCTTTGTTTTCCTGTCCTTTGGGCCTCAGCCTATCACAAAAAAAAAAAGAGATAGAGAGAGAGGGAAGGACAAAAGGAACTATACACTAGTTACCGCAACATCACTGTTTACAAGAATACAAAGACAAATCATTATAAACTCCTGGGAAAGGAAGAACACACATAAATTTCCATAATATATGTAACTTAGAGAGAGAGCTCATTACCATCTAATTACATTAAGGAATTGTAACAGTGGGGAAAACAAAAAACATTGTGTTAAGTACAACATATGGAAAATTAAGAAGTTATGCAGTTCCTAGTGTGAGAGAAGTTAAACATACTTTCCAATCATGCAGATTTGCCAAGAGGTATCTCAATGTTCCTTGCAATTTCCTGTATATATCAGACATCTGGCGAAGAACATGAGGCCCAATCAGTACATCACCTGTATAATCCACACTGGAAACCCAGAGGCGCAGGACATCAGCACCATAGGCAGGGGATTCCTGCAACATTACTTCCCTTTTCGGCAATTATAGCTGCCAAGTGATTGACAGAGCATTATAAACCAAAATCTCTGACTTTAATCTTCAAAGGAGGAAAATCAGATATCCACTGAGCAAGGATCATGAAGTAAGGTAATGGGGGACTACACAATTTGATGGAAAACACGGGCCAGAGGACCAAACAGTGCATAAAAATTAGAATGCCGTATTTTGTTCACTTGATTTTGAGTTGAAAGTATTAAATTATATCATTAGTTTAGGATGAGTTGAGCTGCATGACAAAATATGAATAAAGAAACCAGTGTGTTCTCTTACTCTTAATGTGATTTATTGTTTCTTCATTCATGAGAGGTTCCCTTGTATGCACATGATTGAAGACTGGAATGGGAACGCCCCAAATCCTTTGCCCAGAAATACACCAGTCTGAGCGGCTTGACGTCATTGCCGAAATTCTATTTTCAGCCTATAACACGGAAGTAAATTCGCTCAAAAACCCAATCAGATCTATCACGCTCTTCAACTGGAGAAAAACATGAACATTTTAAAATAAGCAAATTAAAGGAAGTCAACTAAATTCCAAACTATTTGCACCAAAGGACGTCAGCAAGATGTTTCCATGAACATGGAAAATTCCTAATTAATACAGAGGAAATAAGGGAAATCATTCCCCCCGGGGGGGGGGGGATTGTAGCACGTTCTCTGGACAGGTGTCATCAATTTAACCCCAGATAAGCCTGTACACCAGGAGAGCCAAAGGCCAATAAGGGGGATGAGAACTGTACTGCAACTTCGTTGAACCAAAAGTAACTTAACATTAGTAAATCCCATACTACCCTTGTAACTTAATGGGAAAGAATCAACCACTAAGACTTAAGCATCATTTGACAACTTACATAATGCATGAACCATATACCTGGGCAGGAATCCATTTAACTTGCGCAATTGCCTCCATAGCAGCCTGCCGAAATCCTTCCACTGATGCAAACAATTGCTCAGTTGCCCTAAATATAGTTGGCTTCTTTGTTCGCCAGTCATAAGGATACTTGTGCACTGTATAAGGAAAAAAGAAAGAAAGAGATGAAGACTTCCATCTGGCCAGTGTGTCCAACCATGCTTTGACGTAAAACCAGAGACAAAAAGGGGCATATTCCACCCATAACTATCAAGGAGAAGTTGCACATACTGTATGGCTCTTCCATAATCAGCGCTAAGCATTCATCCAAGTGATTTACAACAGCTGTATTTCCCTCCCCAAGAACATTTAATCCACTAAATTGTCCAGCTTCTTCAGTAAAATTCCCAGCATCATCTACAGGGGAAAGTATAGATAGCCCATATTTAAGGCCAGTTATATAGTCCTCCTGACCATGACCAGGTGCTGTATGGACTAGTCCAGTTCCTGATTCTGTTGTAATATAATCTCCTCCGATTACAACAGGGCACTCCCCCTTGCCTACTGGATGAACATACCTGAAAGCCACAGAGAAAGACATATTAGGATGACATGAAACCATTGTCTTATAGCCTAAGAAGCATGTCAATGCAGTTTCTACAAGAAGCAATAACAGAAGCTGCGAGGAGAAATTCTCATCTTATGATCATGAAGTTGAGTTTCTTGCATGAAACTTTCAGCTTTTGACAAAAGATGATGTTGAACTATCAAGCAATAACTAAGAGTACATATTTGGATTTAAAAATTCTGTAAAAGTCAGTATGGACTAATCTTGCTTCATGTTTGTACCATCTCATTTCTGATAACATCAATCAACCTCTCTCATTTCTATCTCATTTATTGTAAGAGAAAGCAAAAAGTGATCCATTAAATGTTCCAACATGATCAAATTAAAAGTTAAAACAAAAATATCCAGACTAGTACCACCTGCTCTAGTAGCTAAGTAGTACCCAATTTCCCCTTGAAGGTTTGAGTCTCCCTCCCTGTACGAATGTCCACACAGGACAAGTTGAACAAAAGATACTGAAACCATTATAAAGCGCGGGATTGGGTAAGAACATGATACCAGTCCCGTTTATGAATGTTTTGTGGCCCAAAACAATCACTAGCATGCAGCAAGATGCAGAAAGCTTTGTATCTACCAATTATGAAATTATCAGATAAAACCAATCCTTAACCTGCAGTGTTCAAGATCAGAGCCTAAACATGTTTTCCTCACAGAAAGTTTCGTTCTCCATTTTGCTTCTAACGTTGCTACAAGGTCAGTTGTTACAATGAGAAAGAGGTTCTTTTGTTCCTTCAGGACATTGCCAAGCCTATGCTTTTCCTCTCCGGTGGACGCGGGGCCATTGTCTAGTGGTGGACCCACTTCAACCACAGCATACTGGAGCCTAGCGTTCGCTGCAACAGCTGAAGATCAGAATGCATATGAGCACATCATATGTTGCGACATGGATTAGAAGCATTAAGGAGAGAGAAGACTGTGCTTGATAAAGGTGCCACCACATTTTGTAATTTATTCACAAGTAATGCCCAAACTACAATTTAGAAATTCTACCTAAAATATTTACAAAGGAGGTTACCATAGATCTCAAGATTCAAAGATCTTTGCATGCCAATAAGTGGTAACTGTTTTCCTATACATAATGGAAAGTTTGAAAATTTATGAAAGATAAAGTCCCCAAAATAAAAATTCACACTTATGGATATAAAAATTATGAAGTTCCTACTGAATCTACTGAAGGCCCAAATGACGTGTTTCAACTTCACAAAGTTGCATTCTTAAAGGCCATGACTAATTGAAAAGTATTTCTCAAAATGGTACAACTTTTGGCAAGTAACTTCAGAGACAAGTAACTTCAGAGACAAGAAAAATACCTAAACGAGGAGTCAGGAAAATACTGCCATATTTTTTTTCAAGTTAAGACTTACAGTCCACATGCATTTATAAGTTTACCAAACAACATTGCGAGGCTAGATACTTCCTCGCTCCATCATGGAAAAGGTTAGGTGGTACCTCAAAGTTCTATTTTATTGCATACCATAAAGAATTTTCTTAGCAACATGAAAAGGCTTTGAAATTTCAGGTGGTAAAATTGGAGCATTTCTAGAGAAAGACAGTTCCTGCAATCAGTCTTAAGACTTGCTGGTTGGTTCTTGAATACGAAGGGCCTAATATAACATTGTACATTAGATGTGGCCCAACAGTTGAGAAGAAGACCTTTTGCAATTTTAAATGAATCTTGTAATGAAAAGTTGCACCTTCCAACCAATGATTTAAGTACAGTGAGTTACATAGACAAAAAGAAAAAGTACAATGAGTCACTCAATTACAACATAAAACTTGATTGTTCAATTATATTCAGCAGAATTTGGCAAAAACAAATGTCATGATATTCCGAGCAGTGATATAGTGAAAGTGCCAAATTCTCCAATACAAAAAAAAAAAAAAAAACACAGAAAAAACCAAGTCCCCACATTTATAACTATCAACTGATTCAGATGACAACAGATGGCATAATAAACTCTGAAATGACATACCAGTATTGGCAGGAATAGTCCAGGGAGTTGTAGTCCATATGGCCAAGCATAAATCTGGAAAGAATTCCTCTAAAAAGCCACCTGAATTTGAAGGTGCACTGACTACTTTGAAAATGACATATATGCTGTTTGAAACATGCTCGTCAGGATACTGCACAAAACCTTATTAGTACCAATAACAAGTCATGTTCATCCAACAAACACTACTTAAACATGAGAATATTTTTACACTAAGAAGGGGAATTTAGTTAAGCTCTTCTACCCTCTTGTTTTCTCTTAAATCCTCTATTTTGTCTTGTTCCACTTATAATATTTCTCATCTAAGACAAAAGCTTTTTACATGCATAAGTAGGGCTTCTAAAAACTGGAGAAATTTTTCTATGAATGAGTATAAAGTGATCATTCTACCAATAAAAATGAGCATTTCTTTTGTTGGAACCTCTTCTCTAGGGGGGAAGAGGATGCATCCAAAAGCAATAATTATGGACTCTTCACAGGGTTTCATCTATTGATGAATTCTTTCAAACAGGAATCAATATTTTAAAAGTGAATTGTCCTGTGTTAATTGAGGATGAATCTTGTATTTCTAGTGGGAACAACGCAGTTTCTAAAATAGATGGTTAAAAAAAATAACATGTGATATATCCATGGGTGAAAATGTATAGGAAAATTTTTAAATTGGTTATCAAGTAAAACTATTTATACAACTAGAATACCAAGTTTTATTGCAACAAATGTGGCAGAGCAACTTGTTTTTCTCTGTCAATTTAGAAGTAGCAGTTTCTGAAATTTTCATGCCTTGAAAAACTAAGAAACTCATTTTCTCATTAATGATTTCAAAATAGTTAACGCAAGGTGGCATCAAGAAAGCAATTTTACTCACTAATGAAAAAAAATTCATAGATTCACCTCCAACTCAGCCTCTGCAAAAGCAGTGCGTGACGATGGACTCCAGTGGACTGGCTTTCTGCCTCTGTATATGAAACCTTGAAAGGCCATTTGGCCAAACACTTCAATCTAACAGATCACAAGAAACAATTTAAATAATAATGAGGGATTTTGTAAGCAACAAACATGCAGAGACACTCAATTCTTAGGAATATTTAGAGGTCAACACATGACAAGCCTGAATCATAAAGTTGCCACATAAGGCCAAGTTGTGGCTGCATATTTGTGTACACACATGATATATACTCTAGTGACAGAAAAAGTCCACCAAGGTAAAATGGAAAAGCCGCCAAAGGAGAGTACCTGGGCGGCTTCATATTCTGGATTGAGAGTTAGATATGCACTATTCCAGTCACCCCATACACCATAGCGCTACAAAGAATCAAGAAATACAGGAATTGGCCAGGGTCAGTGTGATATAACTGATCATTTTCTGATGCAAAAAGAAGATAACATTCTTGAATGTAACAAAACATACTCAAATAAATATCACAGAATGGAAACAAAGATATTTACGTTGAAGAACCATGTGGATATCAATGCAAGTGAAATATCTAGAAGCAGAAACTTTTAAGATGACCTTGAATGATGCCATCTGCAATTTGACCGTCTCTTTGGCAAATTTTGCAGCTTTTGCCCTCAAGGTCAACGGTGTGAGCTCCTTTCTAGCATCTTTGTCCAGTGACTGCAGAACTGAAATGATTCGATACAGATATTTATACTCCACATCATGAGCTATACATTGAGGTTTCCCATAAGCACACAGGACATAGAAGATAACAGGCCTGTCTAAGGAGGCATACCCTCGAAACTTTGCTGCTAACAAGACTTGCATATAATCTCCAGTCAGCTGTTTGCATTACTTTTTTACTAATTAGGCAAGGTTTCATAATGCTCTTGTACAGCTTAATAGTTGCTGATTTTAGTTCCCCACCTTTTCTTTTTAGTACTTTTTCAAAGAATGCACCACTTCTAAAATTACTTCTGCTACCTAATCAGGTCTAGTCATTATTTTATCACAAAAAAGAAATTTATTCACAAGAAGAAACAGCAAAACAAAAGGAAAAGGGCACTAAGGTAGATAACCAAGTCTAGTCATACCATACTACAATACTGAAACAAAATCAAGTTTTTCAATAGAAGTTCAGTCATACCATAAGTTTATCAATATGTCATCATTCTTTGTCAATAGTATATGCTTAGAATGGGTCAATACAAATTAATGTAGCTCTTCAAATGAGCAATTCAAAATCAAATGAAAGGACAAAAGATATATGGATAATCTGGCCATTAAGATGAATGCGAATCAAGAAGCCATCTACCACCCTTATTCAGAACCTCATATTTCAGAGTGATTGCTAGTTGATTGAAATGAATACACTATACAAAAGTACTGGTCAAGGACTCTAAATGCAATGATCATGACATCAAAAGTTTCCATACAATTCTAAGGTGATTATAGTTAACATTTCACAACATTATGACCAAGTTTATACCACAACATCATTGAAAATGGCAAAGCTAGGATGCACTCATTAATTACTACACTTGAACAGTTTAAGGTTATGGCTTATTGAACTTTTCAACGGATTAAAACAGAAGAAGATGAAAAAGGCTTACAATGCATAATTGATTGCTACGTTGTCTCTTTTTTCTTAATAATGATACTCTGTACTCACCATAGACTAGGATAAATGCCTATGGCTTGCTTGATAACAACATATAAGATAATCCATGATAAGCTTCAAACGTGTTATCACCTCCAATCTTCAAGGGATGTCACCAGTAACCCACTGAATCTTAGTTCAATAATTAATCAAACAAAAACTTGCCTTTCAACTCGATTGGCAGGCCATGACAATCCCATCCTGGAACATAATGAACTTTATAGTTTTGAAGAAGCTGCACAGCATGAAGAATAAAATTTCAAAAGAAAGAATAATCCAACAATACACTCAACAAACAGTTGCTAGTGTGACCCAGAAATTTGTGTTAAATTCAAACTCGATATGAGAAATCTTTTTTCTGCAAAGTTAAGGTACATACAACGCTTTTTTTTTATTACTGTCATTGATTTTTTTTCCTTCTTTTTTGGGATTTGATTACATATGGGTCAGTACCCATCAGTTGCATTGGTCTTTGTTTGATGCTGTACTAGCAAGTGTTAGTTGAAATGTCACATGACATATAGTTAACAGAATTCAGCCTTTGCTCCGCATGTTTCAATGAAGGTGGGAGGATTGCATGCAAGAAGGTTAACCATGCTTGCCATGTGCAGTTTGAATGTGCATACACAGCTCATGCTTAGAGAAAAAGAGAACCAGAAAAGGAGAGAATTGCGAAATATACAGGTTACAAGAGGAAAGAATTCAGATGTAACCAGTGATTAGAAAAGGTAGGAAGCTACATTTATCAACATAGGAATGTTGAGATCCATGAAAGTCATCCAGAAGCGTCCACAGGGAGAAGAAGGAAAGACCTAAGAACTGGACAGACACCTGCCAGATGAAACAGTGTGGCAATTGCTTTACATCTTATGCAGTCTTTGTGAATCCCAAAGGCATAAATACTGCATAATTGGGGGTGGTTCTGAACAAAAGCCTTCAGCTTTTGGATCCCTGAAAGGGTCTAAGTTCAGTCCTAAGGCGAAGACAAAAGGGATCTGATGCTTGTGGAAAAGAATTGTCCCATCTAGAGACTAGGTCAAAACGTAATGGACCTAAATCATTGGGCACAAACTGATTCACAAAGAGGGCAAGACAGCACAGCCACAAAATGCATTTTAACAATCCAAATTAATCAAAGCAATATTAACAAGAATTGGTAACTGTGGATTCTCTCAATTCAAACAACCACCAAGTTGCACACAAGGAAAGGAAAGAATACCATTGAGTTCATCCAAATTGCTCCGGAAAATCATACTAAATTGTTCCAATCTTACATATGACGTTATACCAAGAATACCTACAGAATTGTTGTATCAAAACTGAATTCTAATCCATTATCTAAACAGTTATCTTTCTTCTTTTTCTTTTTAAAACCTAGAGAGCATGCCTAGGTTCATTAGATTTTCATCCTATCACCCAAAACAATTGCAAAACAGACTATGTGAGTTTGCCACTTTGAGCATGTGTTTCATGCAACAGCCCACCACCCCCCCCCCAAAAAAATTATAAATATAATTAGGCAAGAAAAACATACCTTATAACGATTAATTATATCCTTTAAAATCTTGTTCAGGGAATGTCCCATGTGCAGATCACCATTAGCATAAGGAGGACCATCATGTAAAATAAAGCTTCTCTGTCAAGGTACTTCCGATCATCTAAAAATGGTTGTTGCCTAAATTAGGAGCTAAAGGCACAAAGAGAACTTACCCCTGTATTCTTGTCAACAACTCTTTTGAACACCTGATTGTCATCCCATAATTTCTGGATCTCAGGCTTCCTTACAGTTGAGTTTGCTCGCATGCCAAAGGTTGTCTTTGGAAGATCAACTGTTTGTTTATACTTTCCATCCTCTTGCTTTGCCCCTAACAACTCCAACCACAGCTGACAATTAATTTTAGGCTTTACAAGAAATCCTAAGGATACTATATTAAAACGATCACAAAAACAGCTTTACTAGGCATTTAACTGACATCGATGGCTGACAAATGTACTGCAGAAAATCTGTCCAACAGAGTGGATGTTAATACCTTCTGATGCTTTCTTTGCAGCCATTACAGGACCACGGGATCTTCGTTTTGAAGACAAAAAGAACTTGTCAGTGGAATCAGTAGAATAATGTGCCATGTTCAAGAATGTAAGGACCTTGGCAGAATATTTTCTTCTCAAATTGTATAATCTGACAGTGTTTGTTTCCCTAAAACATGAGCAAGTCCTCTGTGACAAAACCTGTAGTGAACACAACAAATCAATTGCAGCTCCTTATTTTTCATCCATCCTTAAAATGGTTTAGAAGTGAGATCTCAATAATTCTGCCAAAAGATCACACAACCCGGAGATGTTGGAAACTATATCAGGAGGATGACTTTGACTAAGTATTATAAAGATAGCTTATTGAATATCATTTGTCTAACTTCTTCTCCTTATTGATCGCTCGCGCGCGCGC
This sequence comes from Dillenia suffruticosa, assembly GCA_033439265.1. Lineage (NCBI taxonomy): Eukaryota > Viridiplantae > Streptophyta > Magnoliopsida > Dilleniales > Dilleniaceae > Dillenia > Dillenia suffruticosa. Next base: position 20,430,738 of record JAVTVX010000001.1, read on the forward strand.
GCTCTCTCTCTCTCTCCCCGTCAAAATTTTCAGAGTCTAGTCGCAGGCAATTCATAAATAACGGGTCAAGTCTTTGAAGAACCCGGAAAAGGGCTTTTTATCACCCGAAACAACCTGAAAGGTATAACTACGTGTGGGCTGGACTTGATCTTAATTAGCCAAGTGTTGTTGGGCTAAAGAGACCCAACTCGTAGGGCCTAAAGAGAGGAAACTTGTGCGGAGAGAAATGTTTTTTTTAATTTTTTAATTTTTCTTTTAGGAGATTCAAAACTGAAATTATCATATCGAGAAAAACGAGTTATGACTACTAAGCTATCCCCTTAAAGATAGAGAGAAATGTTATATAGAATAAAAATCAATAAATAAATAACTCCCCTCAAATTTCCCTAATTAAAATTTTAGTTTTGGCACATCAGAAAGTTTCGATCTTGAAAATTAAAAAATAGATATTAAGAAAATCAATTCATAAATTGAACCTCACAATTACTCAAATCGAATTAATCAAGTTTACATATACCAATAATCAAATAAATAAATATAAAATAAATAAATATCAATACCAAATTAGTTTAATAGGTTGATGTTAATATTTTTAAATGAAATATCATATTTAAATCTTGTATTTAAAATTTCAATTTGAGTTAAATCGAATTTAATCAAATTCAACATATTTATCATAATTTATATAAAAAAAAAATACCCAACTTACATGCTCAAATAGACAATAAGCAACAAAACTCAACATTCGAAAACATTTCTAAAAAAATCAAAAACTACATTAGAAATCTCCTAAGCAAGAGAAATATAAAATCCAACAATTGATTCAAAAGAGGATAAGAAAGCACGGAAGCATTTGATCGCGTTAATTGCAGCTGAGACATTCGATTCAATGAGGATGTTGCTCCACCTAGGATGCAATCCTGGTCCAACTTGGCACCTCCCAAGTACTTGGAATCTTAGCCAATTGGGTGCGAAGACGCCTTCAATTTTGGTGAGAAGACCCGTGAAGCCCGATCACCATTTTTTTTTCAAACGGAAATTTTTTAACATCAACCGATATTCAAATTTCTCTTGATTAATTCATTTCAAATGCTATAAAATTCATTAAAACGTTAACTCTCTATATCCCTACACTCATGAAAATTTGGAAAACCCCAATCATCATTATTTGTAAATATTTGAGTTCAAAAACTTTGGTACGATTGATATTCAATAATTATTTTGATTTTGATTAAATCTGATTCGAAACGAATTAAATTTTTAATTAATAAATCTCTTTTCAAAATTTTATTTAAAAGTATCAGTACTCAATTATCAAATCAACTGATTAATCATACTCATAAATCAATATTGAAATCTTACTAGAAGTCACACATAACACCAATGACAAACAATTAAATAAGGTAATATAGTTTTTATTTCTAATAATATAAAATAAACACTATAATATAAATAGATTTACAAAGTATAGTAATACTATTTGAAAGGGTAGCAATACGACTTAATTATATATTCAAAAAATTATAAAATATTATACCATTATAATATAAAAACTAATAAGAACCACATGAGCTTGTTGCCTTAGATAATTCCTCTTGTTCAAAATTTTTCTTTTTTCTTCGATACACATCCAAAAGAGAGTTTAAAATTAAGTTTTTTTTTTGAAAAAGTAAGATAGGGTTAGAGTTTTAGCACAAAAACTCAACAAAACAAAAAAGCGACAATATCCCTAAAAGAATAGCTTAGTGATCATAACTCCATTTCCAATCTTATGATTTGGAATTCAAATCTCGTGTGACAGAAAAAAGACATATTCATCGTCTCTTTAAATTGGGTCCAAATCAAATCTCTAGAATAAAATTTTGTCCATACCCATTACCATCCAAAAGCTCTTACATTTAAAAAAAAAAATAAAACGGTACACATTAAATAAGTTAATTATTAAATAAATTAAATTTTACATAATAATCTATATTAAAAAATAATAATTTTAATAGTAAAATCTTAATTTCAAATTTTAAAATTAATCATATGAGAGATCAATATAAAATTGATTAAAATTTTACACTAACAATCAATCTATTACAACGCTCCTTTATTTAGATTTGGAATGAGTCACGGTAAAGTTAAATAATTTTTAAAATAATAATTTTAAGTTAATTAAAATATTAAATAATTTAAAATATATATAATTGATTGTCACATAATTTTTTCTTTTTTTTTTTCGTATGATAGATTTTTTTTAACACATTTAATCGTATATCTAGTCGTATGATATTTCCCATTTTTTGGTTTGGTGGACTGAACAATAAAACGCAGCGTTGAGAGTTTAGAACCCCCGGTGATGGTTTTGATTTTGACTGAAAACGCACATGAACATTCAAGATTTTGGTCTTCACAGAAATGGCGGGTGCGCAATTCGCCGTCATCTCTGTCCTCCGGCCATCATCACTCTGTCAAAACTTCACCACTACCATCTCAATCAAAACCCAAGTGACAATCTCTTCTCTCTCTACTCGATTCCCATCAAAACCCAAAAAAAGAAAAAATCATTTACGTCCCAAGCTCTTAAAAACCCTAACTAAACCGTACCCCAGACCCCCAATTGAGTTCGCCGAACAAACCCCACCGGACCAATTTCAATTACTTGAAGAAGAATGCTCATCTGTTACAGTTGAACAACCTATTGAAGAGGTTACTAACACTATTGCTGCTGATACTGAGAAGTTGAACGGTGGTGTTTGGGGAATTTCATCCAGGTCAATTTTTCAATTTGCTATGGGTTTGATTGGAGCTTTTGTGTTTCAGACTCTTTGTGCTGTTTGGTTACTCGGGTCAGCTGAGTTTGATGAAAAGGAACAAAATTTGGATAAAAAATCTGAATTGGTGTTCTTGAGTATGAATAAAAAGGACAAAGTTGAGTTTTTATTTAAAAATAATGGTAATTTTAAGGTGCTTAATGGAAATGTTTATACGGGTATGCCTGAAATAGAGGAGAAAATTGCACAGATTCAAGCAATGGCTAGGGAGGCTCGAAAGATTGATGCAGAAAAGTCGAAGGAAAAGAGAGAAGCAGCGGAGATTGATGTTGATGAAGATGGTGGTGATAATGTGGACATGGAGAATTCTAAGGATAGGACTGGTATTCAAAAGGAGGTGGGCGAGAGATTGGTTAGGTTGCGGAGGAGCTTGAATTCACCAAGACAGAATTTGCCAACGTTTGCTGTTAATTATTTGAAAAATTCTGGAAAGGGTGGTGAAGATAGAATAGTTGGAGATAGTTGGGACGTGAAAGAAGCATATAGAGAGTTGATATTTAAGAAAAAACCGAAGTTTAGAAGCATTTCTACTAATCAGAGACCGGATCCTGAGGGATTTGAGGGCTCCAAAGATGATAGTGAGAAAAAGGATGGTGAGAAAAAGGATGGTGGAGATGTGTTGATCAATGAACAGCAGGCAGACCTCCCTGTTGGTGATAATAGAGAAAGTGTTTTAACCCAATCTGAAGATGCTGAGAAGAAATTTGCGTTGGAAGGGTCAAATGTCATGCAAACTCTTGATGGGAAGCAGGAGGAAGAAGCATCACGGAAGGAAGTGGTTTCAGAGAACACCAAATCCAAGAGTGGTAAGCCCCTCCTGAGCACAGTTTATCATGATTTCATTGGTATTCACATCTGTGCTTCAAAATTATGTTATGTTATTGTGACTTAGTAATTAGCCTTATCTTATTATGTATTATAGTACATAATTATATAAATATGTTAAATATAATGAAGGTCTGCGGTTCCAGGACAGAGTAGGTCTGAATTGGACACGGTGTTTCACAATAGCATATGCGCTTATTCTCTTCTGGATTGACAAACCTATTGTTCATTCAACTATGGAATAAATTTATGGACATGAAGTCCTAGTCCTAAATGTAGATTGCTGTAAAGATGGACAAAAGTAGTTTGGTATGGTGTAACATGGGTTGTTCGAGGAGTTATGATACTCACTTCCGAGGTGGAATTAGTAATCCTACACCTGGTGACACTTTTGTCTTAAAAGAAAAAACAGCCTATTCAATTATATAGGTGAAATCAAAAAGTATGATGTATTTAATGTCTTCACACGAAAGACACTTAGGTATCTTTATGCTATTTTAAATTCTTAACATTCTTTTAGTTATTTGTTTATTTGTAGGTGTTGTTCAGGGAACTAGTGATACTATACCTTCAATTGGAGCTGTAAAATTAAGAGCCTCAGAAGTGATGGTTATGGGGAATTCTCGAAGCTTTGCAAAAGGATTCCAGGGAAGTAGCAAAGAATCTGGTAAGCATGCTTCAATGAGAAGTAAACGCAATTCCAAGAAAAGAGAGGTTGTGCAGAAAACATCTGCAGGCAAGGCTTTAAAAAGACAATCAAAAATGGAGACTGACCTGTGGTGGTTGAATCTTCCTTATGTCCTGGTAAGCAAACGACAATGCTCTATGTGTTTGCCTTATTCTAAATTTTCTCATGAGCATATTGTACATGCTTGTGCACTTGTTTAAGTGGCATCCTCAAAGAATGAAGAACACATGGACAGAGCTGCTAGCCGACACAGACCAGTTGGTATCAAGGAAAATAATCCCAAAATTTCAAATTGTTCTATGACCAAAACTTCTTGATATGTTTTTCTGCACAGATGCTATATGTCCATTTGGTCATTTAATCCTATTTAGAATGACAGAATTACACCATAATGTGCTTGAAAAACCATGTACGCATGTATATGATGGAATTGCTTATCACACTTGTTGATTGCTTTTTTGAGTTTCATGTTACATGCACATATTCTTTTGTGCTCTTGGCATGCTTATAAAATATCAGGATTTAAGTTCAGATTTTTCATCCTTCCAATTTACTGCTTTGATGCCCTGATCTAATTGAATTACTTAAAATGTCCATTTTCCCTTTTCTTGGTGGCGTCTTCAGTTGCCTAAAGAATCCAAAATGTACTTTTCAGGCTGTCTTTATGCGCAGAGGTTCTGATGATGAAGGACCTGGAGGACTTTATACTCTTAAAACATTTTGTCAGACAGGGGGCCAGATTGCCTCTTCTTATACAGTCACATTTCAGGATCGTGGTGATGCAACTAACTTCTGCTACCTGCTGCAGTCCTTTTTTGAAGAGCTGGGTGATTTCAGTGCTGAGATTGTTCCTATGTCAATTAAAGTAAGAAATTCACCATGATATTTTGCCTCAAATTGAGAGTAACCTGTGCATCATTTCCTGTTTATAAGTTTTATTATCTTCGAATGGCCTAAAATGGAAAATTATTACCTTCAACCTGCGTTAGTGTCCAATTCATTCATCCCTTCAAGAGCAGGACTAGGATAAACCTCGTCTTATACACCCTGCATGGAGTGGGAGATTCTAAGACAGACATCTATGTTGAGACTATAAATTTTATGGGAGAACTAGTACCAACCAAAAGACATGATTTCAGAATGATGACGCCTACATCATTGTCATTGTCACTGAATTGAAGTCACTGCTGACTTTGGAAAGGAAAATGTTTTTTCAGGAGCTTGAGGAGGCGGTGAAGTCACGCACCATGAATGTGGTTGTGGTAAAGAAGGGCCAGATTAAGCTCTATGCTGGACAACCACTACAAGAAGTTGAGATGGTTTTGCGCTCTTTGCTTCCACAAAATCAAAACACAAAAACACCCTTTTGAAAATAGGATTTACTCTTTGGTCTATTTGGTCTGGCACTGACATCTGAAACCCTATACCTGTTGCATCCTAGATGAGTTTTGTGCTTATGGAGTCGAGGATCCCCTGTAATTCTTTCTCTCTCTTTGTTTATTGTGGAAACCTTATTCGAGTAATTTGTTTCCGGCACGGTTGTGTATATTTGAGTAATTTCCTATTTCTGATTTTGCCTATGCTAATCCTATACTTTCATTTAAGTACCTGTCTTATGGAGCTGGCAGGATTTGATCTATCACATGACATGGTTATTCACAGAGTTTAGTTGTCACGTAGGCTGAGCATGGATTCAGGTTCAGGAAAGCCTATGCTACATATTTTTGAGTCAAATTGAACTTCTAAAAGAAAGTCAAGAGCAAAGAAGGCCCAATCCTTTTCTTTTCTTTGTTTTTTTTTTTTTTTTAATTATTTTTCAAAAATCCTAAAAACTTTTGGACCACACCTCTATTTGTAAAAGGAAATAAATTTAAAAAAATACTGTATTCCTCTACATTCATACGGACAAGTATTGGACGAGGTTTAGGGAAAGTTGGGAAAGCAGAGGTCGTGCAAAGAAGAGTTAGGTGAGGTTTTTTAAGATAAAAAAATATTGATACATTAATAATTTTAATTATTTTAGAGAAAATTGATAAGCCTTATGACATGCAATAAAACAAAATAATAGTTAGTAGGAAAAGGAAGAGATTATAAGAGGCTCCTCATTGGGGTCTCAAAATTTTGCTTTATACTTTCTTTCAAGATATATAGATGTAAAAATACCAATGGATAGATGCCTGGTCGGATAGTATATTAAATTCCTTGATCAAATATTTGAATTAAATTAATTAAAATATGATTTTGGATATTAGTGATGAAAACAAAAAAATAGATATAAAAATAAAAATAACTATATAAAAATTAAATAAGATAATAAGAAATATATATATATAAATTCAAGAAGTAAAAAGATTATATGCAGTGAGATAGTTATCTTTGTTTGAGTATATACGATGCATATTTCATAATTTTGAGATATTGAGTTTATCAAATTTGTAATATTTATAATTTAAATTAAATATTACACAATATGGAAAATATAATGATAATCTTATGATTACAATACTGATCATCTTTTATTAATTTGTTTGATGGGAAAGAAATTAAAAATTTATATATCCAAAAACTATATCTATGTTTGCACATATCAGTATTGTGTGATCTAAAGTAGTGAAAAAAAAAGTAAAAAAAAAAAAAAAAAAAAAAATTAGAAAGGAACTTTCTTGAATTTTAAATGGCAGGCTTTGTCTTTACAGTCTTGCGGTCTAACAAATGTGACTGTTACAGTAAAGTTCAATGTAAGTAACGTCTCTCTATCCCTCCTTCTATTCATTTCAAAATTTGAAACCCTAATCTCGTTTTTTCAGTCCTCTCCTTTGCACACCAGCCTTGGACTCTCTCTCTCTCTCTCTCTGTGAAAATGGCACTCAGATCTCTTGACAATGCTCTTCCGGTCACACCAGAAAGACCTTAAAAGCAAGCAAAAGTTGCAGTTTCAATCCCCAAACTGTCTGATCCAAGTGTTAACGATGAGAATAGGTTTCCATCTGCACCAATTGCTGATGCTACCATTGATTATATCTCTTCTGAAAACCTCAATCCCATTTCAGATCCTGAATCAAATGTCCAGGTTTTATCTTCCTCCCTCTCTTTCTCTCTCATGTGGGTGTTTGGTATGTGAAAGAATTTTTTTTGGGGGGAGGGGGCTAATCCTTACATTTTTTTTATTTTTGTGTTTGAGGGATGAAGAGAAACATATTAACTCTGTTGGTTTAGATTCAAAAAAGGAAAAGGACCCTAGTTTGATTTCTGTCAGATTTTCTTCATCTGATGATCCTTTTTTGTGGTTTCTGGATGAGTTAGTAGAGCTTAATTGATGGGATTGACTCAAAAGACCGGACGAAGGTCTGTGAATCACTAAATAATGCTCGGCGTTTTGCTCTTTTTCATCCCTCACTTTTGCTTCCCAATTTGTAAGTCTCTCTCTCTCTGCGTCTCTCTCTCTTCGCTAGTCAGATTGCTGAGATGCCCAGGAGAACACAGGGAAAAGGTTGTTATGGTATTGGTCAAGGCAATTAAGAATCCAAGAAGTGCTCTATGCAAGACATCACTAATGGCTTCTTCTGATATCTTTAAAGCTTTTGGTGACAACTTATTTGAGTTAACAGATTTTGATGCACTTAACCAACTGGCGAATACCCATTACCTTCTCTAAATTTTTTTCCTCATTTTTGTTGTTTGATTTCGAAAACAATTTGGTGACGAAAATATCATAATTCGCCAAAATTTGAAATTTTTCCTGATATTTGAAGAATGAATTATGAATTTTAGACTGATGGCTCTCGTTATAATGTGATGCGGGGAACAGCTATTGCAGCTATTGCTGAAAGCTTCTCAGGATAAAAGGTTTGTGTGTGAGGAAGCAGATAGAGCATTGCATGCAATGATGGGTTCAATGAAACCTCCTCCTTTGCTCCATAAGCTTCAGTCCTATGTAGGGCACTCCAATCTTAAGAGTGAGGGCTAAAGCTGCAATTTCCATCTCCCACTGTGTCTCCAAGATGGTAAAGTTTCTTCAAATATACCTACCGACTCTTGTTTCCGCATTGACAAGTACTGATTCCTCGAATTATGGTCTGGTTTTAGGGTGTAGAAGGAATGAATGAATTTGGGTTTGTCCCATTGCTTCATATCGCAGTGGACTCATTGAATGATAGGCTTCCCAAGGCTAGAGAAGCTGCGAGGAGTGTTGTTGTGTCGGTGCACAAAGCTTTCATGAAGCGTGAACACAAGGAAGAGGAGTCATGGGAAAGCTTTTGCCATTGTAATTTGGCTCCTATTCATGCTCAAGCCATTGTCAAGTTAATTTCCTCGCAATAGTACTCTAGTCTTGGGGATTAGCAGTTAAATGGATGGAATTTCCTCGCAGTGAAGTACTCTATCTTGGGCATTAGCAGTTAGTAGTAGCCAATGGATGGCTTCGTAAAATTTGCTTCCATATCATGTAAATTCTGTTTTACATGATTTTAGTTTAAGGCTTTTAGTGCTTTTTTAATCGAGTGTCTCTCTTCTTTTCATGTAAATTGAATATGTGGTTCTCTAATATATGAATTCTGGGCTTCTTTTGATGTTGCTGCAGCCGTTCTGGTCATAGCCACCCTGAACTCTCTGTGCTTCACCAGCTAATGCTTGAATTTGCAAAACTCACATTAAAAACTCAACAGTTTAGCTTATAAACACTCTCTGGAAGATCACATTTTGATTGATTAAATTTAGTGGAGAATCTGGTTATGCAAAAAATGAAGGATCCACAAAAAGAACCTGACTTCCACTTTCCAGATTAAAAGGCATACAAAGCATTTAAAGCAGCAAACTTGGAATCATTGTATGAAGGAACAAACCATGAAAAAATGTACATCGACTGGTGTATGAAGAAAAGCAATAAAAACACATCGTTAAGAATAGCATTTTAAAAGAAGTCTTAAACAAAGTGAAAGGAGTTCAACTTCTACTAGATTTCGTTCTGCTCCATGAGCTGTTACATACAAATCATCTTAAATTTACAAATGATCTTAAAATGTGCCCGTAACTTACAAATGAATGTAAATTTGCATTTAAATTTACATTAATATGCTATAACCTGTTCTTGTGTGGACCCCCTAGAACATAAGCTGATGTTTTGGAATCAAAATCATCTTCAGAACACCTTGTTGCCTTCATTTTAAGCTCTGTACCCTTTACTGTACATGGCTGCGGCAAGAAATTACAAGTCAGGAAGCTACTCTCCCACTAAGCATTCTCTTTCAAGTCCCCCGTGCCTGAGAAAGATAGAACTCCAAACATGGTACAAGCCTGATCAGGGATGGGTATTGCATCAACAACAAAAAATGCAGTCTTAGCCAGAGAAGTGCGTGGATCAACATTGACCTTATACTGCTGATGGGTTGGATGACTTAATTGATACAGATTCCAACAACTTCAAGCAATAATGCCAACAGCAGTACATCTGCATCTAACTTCAAGAAAGGATGTATAAGTTGGACTTCCATGTCATCTTATCATTGTCATGTCCTACTGCAGTTCAATGTCCTACTGCAAAATAAAATAAAGCAATTACAATGCTGCTAGCAAAAAATTGTTAGGATTAGAGAATATGAAGTACCATAGCTCTCCTACTTATCTTGCATAGAAGCAATGGCATAAATTTGTCAAGGTAGTAATATTATCACTGAAAGTTGGAAATACCTGCAGTTTCGATATCTTGAATCCAATAAAATGAGCATAAAATGCCTTTACCCTATTCATCATTCACCAAGGGAAATCCAATAGAGTAACCTTCCAAACTCGCACCAAGGTTAAAAGGTCTTTGAGGCATGCTGAGACTTTGCCATTTCCCTCAAAACAGCACCAACAACTGCTGCCTGCTCAAGACATTCAGCCCTATGCAATGCATCCAGCAGGGTGACACAGGTCTTTGAAAAGATATTACAACCTTTCAACCGAGTCTCCTCAAAAAGGGCATATGCATCGAGCGCCTTATTACAATTGCTTAAACCTTCTATCATGACATTATAGCTAGCAGAATCTGGTTTCCCTCCCTTCGCTTTAAACCTCTGAAATAATGCATAAGACTCTGATATGTTCCCCACCTTCGCAAGCCCTGAGATCATGTTGGTGTAAATTATTGAGTTAGGTTTCAAACCTTGCTTTTGCATCTCTTGCCAAAACACAAAGGCCTTGTTGAATTTTCTGATTTTACAAAGACCATTTATGAGAATGCCATAGGTTATTTCATTGGGTGTGCACATCAAATCTTTCATGGATTGAAAGCAAACCAGTGCTTCATTAATTTCATCTGCCTTCACCAGCCCATCAAGTAAGCAATTCCATGTATACACATTAGGAGTCAAACCATTTTGCATCATCTCTTCCATTACTAGATAAGCCTCGTCAACTCTGCCCACCTTCCCAAACCCATCAATAAGACTACTATAAACAACAACATTTAACCCCGTTCCTCTTGATTTTGCTTCTTCAAAAAGCATGTATGCCTCATCAAGTCTGTCAATCTTAGCAAGCCCATCAATTACTGAACCATAAGTGACAACAGTAGGATGTAGACCCTGTGCCTTCATTTCTTCTAATAGTTGGTAAGCTTTATCAACTTTACCTGATTTGCAGAATCCATCAATGACAGTGTTGTAAGCAAAAGTGTCCATAACACAGCCCTGCTCCTTCATTGCATAGTATAACTTGTAAGTCTCACGTGCAAAACCTGCTTCTGTCAGGCCATGAATCAGAAAAGAGTAAGATCTCATATCTGGGACAAATCCATGTGTCTTAATTTCCTCAAACAAAGCCCTGCCTTTCTCTGTTTCACCAGCTTTGAAAGCGCAATCCATGTAGGTATTTAGGAGAGTCAGATCAGGTGAGCAACCACTTTGGAGCATTGCCTTGTAAATTTTGTGACCATCCTCCTTCCTGCCCCACTTGAAGAAATTCCTAATGAGAGATGTGTAAACAACAGCATTTGGGGTGTCATTAGCATCCAACATCTTCTCATACAGTTTGTAGGCATCATCCACTCTGCCATGTCTGCCCAATCCATCTATCAAAGAACAAAACGTAACTGCGTTTGGCCTACAGATTTGATGATCCATTTCTTGAAATATAGAGCATGCTTCCTTAAGCTTATTGGCTTTACATAGACGGTCCACCATTATATTTACAGTTATAACATTAGGAAACAGACCAGCTTCTTTCATGGTGTCCCGTACCTCCAAAGCAGCCTCAAGTTTTCCCAATCTGCATAACATGTCTATAAGAATATTGAAAGTTGTAATATTGGGCACTGTATCTTTTTTCATTTCCTCAAAAATTCTTAAAGCCTCCTCTATCATCCCTTTCTTCCCCAGGCAAGTGAGAATACAATTATAAGCAATCACACTAGGAATGGACCCCTTTCTCTTTTGCCTTTCAAGTAATCTGTATGCCTCATCAAACTTTCCAGCTGAGCCATAGCCCATGATCATGGTGTTATATGCATAAACACAAGGAACTCTCCTGTTAAGGTCCAACTGCTCAAAGAGCTCCACAGCTTCATCCAGCCGATTGCCCTTGCAGAGAACTCCTATCATGCTAGTGTATGTCACGTCATCAGGCACAATGCCATGTGCTTTCATCTCATAAAAAAATTTCCATCCCATGTCCACCTTCCCCACCTTGCCAAAACAATCTATGCAGACATTATAGAGAACAATATCTGCTTCAAAAGAGTTGCTCTTCATCTCATCTAACAAAGAAAGAGCAGCATCAACACGGCCTACCTTGGCGAACACACGGACAAGAGTTGTAAATAAATGTACATTTACTTCATACCCTAGCTCTTGCATCTGTTGAAACAGGGTGAGCATAAGATTAGGTTCGCGAACTGCAGATAGAGCACCAATCAGTGTTGTATAAGCCGAAAAAGCAGGGCGAAATCTGAATTTCCTCATAGTTTGTATGAAATCAAAGGCTTCTCTGAGTTTCTGTGCCTTGACATAACTCACAACTAGCTCAATACATGTGCTATTAGATGGCCCAAATCCAGCAACACTCATTTCCTCCAGAATCTGCTCCATGGATTCAAAGTTTCTACTCCTGGCCATTACCATGAGAAGTGAATTATAAGCTTCTGGACAATGAGCTTGATCGGTCTTCTTCTGAGCCCATCGAAAATAGTTTATTGCCATGTTTACATCCTTCAGCCGCTTCAACACCCCAATGACTAATTCTTGTGAATGCTTATCATTCAATGTAGATAAAGAATCCTCCGGTGCAGGGCCCCGAGGGCCACTCTCCAAGACATGGCAAACATCATCTATGCTTTTTCTAACAATGCCTAAATTCATGGTATTTTCAGGTTTACTGGCATTGAATGAAGCAGCAACTGCTTTCTCTTTTGGTTCATCAAAAGGTCCATCATATGAGGACAACAATTTATTACATGAAAAGAAGAAGCAATGGCACTTTGAAGCACAATGCAGAACAATCCCTGCAATTCCCATTTCCAAGAATTAACAATCAACACAAAGGACACCAAACAACATTATCCGCCAACATTAATTCAAACGTTTGTTTTCTGAAACACGCCCCCCCCCCCCCAAAAAAAACCAAAAAAGTGCAAAATTTAACCGAAAATTCGTAAAATATTGAGAATGATTAGAAAATCAGTAGATTTTATGCAATGAAATACCTTGGTTTCTCAAAAGCATCTTCATCCTTTCATTTCTCGGCAGCTCTTTTTTTTTCTTCTCCTGAGAAATGAAAACTATATAAATCTCGTTACTTGTTGACAAGCAGGTGAAATATAGCAATCGGAATAGATTTGAACTTCCATTGGCGGCAAACTGGGGCGAGAGAGAGAGAGAGGAAGCTCAGCTTCAAAACTTCGATTTGTATGAATCTAGGGTTTATTATCGCGTTCAAAGGCTTGGTCTATTCATGAGTAGATTTGATCCCGTTAGGGTTCCCTGACTTTCAAGCACCTGGGTTTGCCTGTCCCTTCAACCCGAGAGAGAGAATTAGAGAGAGAGAGAGTGTGTGTGTGTCGACTGTTTCTGATGGCATAAATTTTATAAATTTTTTTCATATTTAATTATTTAATTAATTATTTATTTATTTATAAATTTTACTTTTTATATTATTTACCTAATAATCAATAATTATATATTAAATTATTTTATATATTTATTATAAAAAGAATTATTATTTTATTTTTATCATATAATTAATATTTATAAAAAATTCTTTATTTTCATTTCTTATATTCTTATAAAATATTATTTTTCCGTATATTTATTTTTGTTTTATCTGCTTTTGTATTATTTCGTATCCGTTTATATTTTATTTATGAAAAAAAATATTTGATTACTCAAAAGAGTGCATATAAAAACATATATATACAATTTAAATATTTTTTTATGAAATTTTCAATATAATTTGATTAAAATTAGTAAAAATTCTTTTGATATAAAGTTATTTTTTTAAATAAATAGGTTATCAAATTCTAATATAACGGTAATCAGATTTTGCACAATGTTAATGAAATTCACAAAGGTAAACTTTATCTTTAGAGAGAGAGACCTTTACATTAACCAATTATTTATATAGATTGTGCATTTTTATTTATAAAATAGAGAATAATAATGTAAAAAAGTTTATAAAACCGACCGACCCTACTTAATCAAATAAAAACTTAATTGTTATTATTGTTATCTTTATATATCTTCGATGTTAGCTCTTGTTGGACTATCTTAATAGTAAACAAAATCGATTTATAGTAAACAAAACTATTTCAATTATAAAAAATCTCATCATAAATTGAACTTTTTTATCGGTAGGATTTTATTTATCGTAAATAAATTATATTTATGAATATTCTATATCACTGACAAATTTTTGTTTATGACAAATAGAATTTGTTTATTATTATAATATTGTAGCGTAAAAAGATGTTATAGTACTATATTAGCAATATTTAAATCTCGAATTAGATATTTGTCGATGATAAAAATCACATTTTCTCTGTTTTCTTTTTAGTCCGTTTTTCTTTTTCTTTTTTCATTTACTACTGTATTAAAGATTATGTCAAATTATTACAAATAGTAATATGTAGAATCTTATTTATTATGGAATTAAAATATAAAAATATTAAATATAATATTTTAAATAAATGGCATAAGAGAATTTATACAAATTAAATCAAAAATTATTTTTTTTTAATATTTTTTTATATTTATCTCTTAAATGGTTGATTCTAATTATTAGAATTAAAATTCTTATTGTTGTTGGTGTTTAAATAAAATATTTTTAAATAAAACGTTTTTTATTAATTAGAGCATAATTTAAGATTTTGATAAATAATTTGTAAATCTCGTCCAAGGCAGTAAATCGAACAGCTTTACTGAAATATTACGACTTCATCGTTTTGACGGTATAACGTAACGTTTTCGTCCGCCGAAAATTAGACCAATCATATCTGTTGCTCGATATGAAATAAAACGACATCGGAACATATTCCTTGGAAAAAGCGAAACACCGCCCAGTCAAAGGCACGTGACATCGAAATCCACATCTCTCTCTCTCTCTCTCTCATCTCCTCTGCATTCAAATTCTTCTTCCCCAAGCTTTCAACAATGGCATTTCTGAAACCCCACGCTCTCTTTCACTAGCAAAAAGAAAATAAAAATCAAAATTCCCCAAAACCCTGGCATATGGAACCACAATACAATCGCTCATATTCAAACGCCATGAACATGACAATCCAAGCGCCGCAAGGACCCCAAATTCAGCCCCAAAATTCAGACAATGATCGGAGCACGAGCGAATTGCGTGCGCTCGATTGCAATCTCACCTCGCTTTGTGATCACATTCAAACTGAGGGTTTCAATATGGGTTCTTTTTCTGATGTCGTCGTTCACGCTATGGGGTCTACTTATCATCTTCACCGTCTCATTCTTTCTCGCAGTTCCTACTTCAGGTACTCAATTTTTGTGTCTTTGTATTGAATAGTATGTGTTTTGGATCATTCAGTTTGGAAAAATTTTGTTTCTAAAGGTATTTCTGGTGTTGAACTTGTTAAAAAATGAGTTTTGTGACTAGGGTTTCCGGTGTAGGTTACAGTTCTTGCATTTTTTGTGATTTAGTTTAATGGGCTGTTGGTAATTTTGGTTTGGGGCAGTGAATTATGGATTTTTCTTTTGTGCGTCAAGATTATTAGGGCATTTTCTTGTGTTAAACTTGTTTGATTATGAATTTTGGTTCTAGGATTTTCAATGAATGTGATTTTTCCTATAGTTGGTAATTTGGTTTAGGGCAATGAATTATGGATTTTTCTTTTGTAGGTCATGATTATTAGGGGACTTTCTTGTGTTAAACTTGTTTGATAATGCATTTGGTTCTAGGGTTTTAAATGTAGGTGGTATCAACGATTTCTGTTACTGGAATGTTGATAATTTTGTTTTTTGATTAATGAATTATCTGAAATTTACACTGTTTGATCAATTTTACTATAGGATGAACAAAAGTTGGGGATTTGGAAAATTTACTGTGGAATGCATTATTTCATATTTGGAAAACCACAGAAATTGGGTTGTGAGGATATTGATATTGGGTCTGTTGATGATTCTTAGCACATTGATCCAGCCAGCTCTTATTCTTTGGTTTAGCTAAATCTAGTTAGTTACCATAGTTATTCTAACTAGTTGAGCTTATACTACTAGAAGTGATGATTTTCTTTCATTTTGGAGTTTTCTGAACTTGGCGTTACAAGTAAAACATCTTTAGTGGAAATTTGGTGGCATTTCTGATGTGGTGGCCACATGAAAAAAGGCCATAGTATATTGGTGGATGTTGGCCTGTGACAGTGTTGGTTACTGCTATTCTTAGGACATGTTGGAACACCTTTTTCCGTGTCCCTTTCCTCTTATTGTTGCATTTTGAAATCTTTGCTAAAATCCTAGTAGCATCTAAGAAACACGAGAAATGTACTGCCCCAGGCCATGGGTCCCATTTGGCCTTGGTGAACCAGTGTAGCTGGGAGCCAACCGGTGGTAAAGCTGTGCCGTGGTCTAAAGGTCATGGTGAACAATGGCAGGGTCCCAGCCCATGTGATTTCAGGTTGAGACGAAATTATACAGGGCCTACGTAATTGTCTTGACCCTCAAAACATTTTCTTACCTTCTAGTTTATTAATGGTTTTCTTCCTAATGTAAGCAAGCTCTTTTCCATATAATTCCAGAACAAGATTGTTATAATCCTTTAATCCTTTGTATTATGTTTCACAAAACAAATGGTTTGACATTCCAAGTAAAGTTATCTTATTTGTTGTGTCTTGATGTGATTTGCCTTGGTAGTTGGAAATGCCCTGCTTTATGACTCCTTGAACATGTAACAACATGGTATCCTCAATTATTATGCATTGACAAGATTTGTCGTAGGATGAGTATGGGCTTGTCAAATAGATGGCGAATTTAGTGATCACTTTCTTAGTTGATTGCAATTTACATTCTATTCATAGAAAAAAAATCAAAATATTTTTGCTTCTCTGATGTGCAAGACAGGAACATGCTTCATGGTCCTTGGAAAGAAGCTACTGCTTCAATCTTGACCTTGCATGTTGATGACAAAAATGTTAATGGAGAGGCAATAGCAGTTGCTTTGGCATATCTTTATGGGCATCATCCAAAGCTTAATGATGATAATGCATTCCGAGTTCTTGCTGCTGCTTCATTTCTTGATCTACAGGTAGGTATCCTCCTCCTTCGATATTATGAATTCTTATATCTATAATGCACGTGCAAGTCCATCTAATTGTATTACATCCTTTTGGTGTGCTTAACTATATTTTTAAAGTGCAGGATCTATGTGCAATATGCACAGACTTCATCATTTCTGAGCTGTGGACATCGAATTTTTTAGCGTATCAGGTAATATGCATTTATCACTCTTTTATGCTTCTGTTTCATTTTGTTTTAATTTCTTATCTTTTTGATTCAGGTTTTTGCTGAGAGTCAAGATTATGGTATACATGGGGAGCGTGTAAGGAATGCGTGTTGGGGCTACCTTTGTCAAAGTGGTTCTATGGAGTTGAAAGAGGTAAGAAGGAAATTACTTGCATTATATATTGGTTGGCATAATGAACTGTTAGGCAGGGAAGCACAATCTCATGAGTCTTACGACTACCCTAGATGTTTCGGAATAAAGGCTGGTGCACTTGCTAGACGCTCGCCGGGCATTAGAAGCCAATGAGGACTAGCAGTTCTCTAAAGCTCACACTGAATGAAGATGGCTGGGCTACACACTTAAAGATAGTTTTTCATCTTGATGGGCTATTAACTCTTTAAAAGAAGAGATGGGCCATTTGGTTTTTGTTTGTCTGTTTGTTTGCTTTTGTTTTCGGTTTTTTTTTTGTGTTTGTGTTTGTGTTTTTTGTGTGTCTGTGTGTGTAAAATCCAAAGATGAGGACTCACCCATTTCAACCTCTTAAGCATCTTACTTAAATGGGACAAGGGATTGAGAAAAATCTTGTCGTGATCTTTAATTGGTAGTAGAGTATTATAAGGTATGTGTTCTTGATTATAAGTTACGCACACCCTGGCTATAGAATTTGACAGCATCTAAGCATGCACCTCCAAAGTATTTTTGGATTTAAACTTGTTCATAGGTTGCTGAATCCAATCATCATTAATATTTCATGCATGGTTTTGCAATGAAATACATCGTTATTGTATTTGCAATTTGTATCTGCTTCACTTGCTCCTCATTTGTCAAAAATAATCATACTATTGAATCTCTTAGTTATGTCTTGTTCTGGCATATGACTAGCTTCTTTTAGTTATATGCAATAAATGATATCTTTGTCTTGATGTTGCTTGTGTTGTAAGTTATATGCTGATATTGGCTCATGCATAATTATCTCTTATCATCAACAGGTGCTCCCTAAAGTTTCTTCTCAAACACTGCATGCTCTTTTAACCTCAGATGAATTATGGGTTCCTAGTGAAGAAAAACGGTATGAAGCATCTTAAACCTCTTGAGTGCAATATTTTTGAATGAGAATTCCATCAAAATTTGAAAATTTATTTGTACCTGCCCTTTTACTATATTCAGGTTTGAACTGGCTCTTTATGCCTTTCTTGCAAAAGCTGCTTGTTCCACAGGAGAAACTCTCGGGCAAGGAACCTCCACTCCTGATTTAGGGTCTTGTTCTCATTCTGATTCTGCCAAAAAATTGGGTAAGAAGTTGTCTGACGGCAGCACTGTGAGAAGGCTGGAGACAGAACTAGGACAAATAAATTTGAGAGAAAACCTTGTGACTAATAGTGCTGCTCATGATATTCTAGTTGAGCTTGCGGACTGTATGGTTAACTCCAAAGATCAGGTGCAACAAGTTGGAGGCACACAGTTAAATTTGGAGCCTGGATATGCCAGCAATATGGAGCAACCTTCACTGTCAAGTAACTCAGTGTCAGAGACAGGGGGAATTGGACCATCATGTTCATATGTTGAAATGGCAATTGGTGTTGATGCTGGTGAACTGGTCAGCAATAGCACAGCCATGGAAGGGCCATCTGAAGATGGCTCACCCTTTCATCTAAATAACAATTCTTGGCTTTCCCAGGAGCAATTGATGCACTGCTCTTCAATGAACTCATCATGTAATGAATTTATGCACAATGAATGGGGGAGATATGGCCTCCCCCCTCTTTCATGGGGTGGTAGGGTGGTAGGTAGAAGACAGGTCTTGGGTTATGCTAAAGCTAACTATGGAATGAGTAGGGAGGAGTATGAAACATTTCTTAACATCTTTGAAAATGGTTCTCTTTTATTCTGTAACATGTCTTTTGAGGCACTTTTGAATGTGAGAAAGCAGCTAGAAGAACTGGGCTTTCCTTGCAAAGCTGTGAATGATGGTCTTTGGCTGCAGGTATGGCAACTATGATAATTCTCAAAACTAACTCTCAAAATGCCTGATTAGCGTCCAGTATGTGGTATTCCCATTACAAGGAGGCTTAGAGGAGTGCATTTCGTAGAGATATAGGTGTGACTGATTGGCTTCTTCTGCATGATACCCTGGTTTTTGTACATTCAGTGAACATCTAAAGCTTGTTTACTTTTTAAACTTTAATTATTACAAATCAACGGTCATGTTTTTCTTTAGATGTGATATATAGCTCTATTCCTAAGAAACCTGGCTTGGTCCAAAATATCTCTCAATTATTTCTGTGAAAATGTATTTTTAGTGTATTTAGCTTATAATTATAATGTTTTCTGATCCTATGGCCTTCAAGCAGATGCTTCTGAGCCAGCGTGTGCAAGAAATTGGTGCCGACACATGCAAGAATTGTTGCCTTACAAGTATGGCATGCACATGCAGACAGCCTTTTGGATTTGCTCATGGTGTTAATACTTCTGGTTATTACATGCAAGAGCTTGATCGTCACATTTTACCCAATAATGTGGGAAATGTATACATTACCGAGCCAGCACAAGGTGGTGGAGGTAGTAGTGGCCTCTTTAGGCCTGTAAGGGTGCATGTTCGAGGACCAAATGATGGGCTTGCTGGTATTGGACGGGGAACAACATTTGTGCCTGCAGCTGCTTGGCCTCCAACCCGTTTTGTTTTTTCTCGCGTACCCTTTAACATGGGAAATAGAAATTGCCAGCAGTCTCTTGCTAATGATGATTCAGAGGCTAGAGTCGACCATAATGGGGATCTGTCTGGAGATGGATTGACAGCTTTGGTGGGACTTAGTCAAGGTGGCGGCAATGCTATTAATGTTCATGGAGAGCAATCAGAAAGAGGGTTTGAGACAGACTTGCAGGGTAGAACTGCTGGATCCATGGCTGGGCCGGGTGCTAGTGGTATTCCTGTCCAGATTCTGGAGTCATCTCAGCATGCCATGGGAATGGAGTGGGGTAATGCAAACAGTTCGATTGCTTTGGATATGAAAACGCCATTAAGCCATTTCCCTCCCTTCCGCTTTGGGTATGATCACCATCTTGTGCCATTTATTTTGCAAAGTTATTGCACTTAATTTGTTCATCTTTTAATTATTTGGGAGGGGGAAGGAATGGAGGAAGCTACCACCTGGTGTAGTTCTTATCCCACCTGCTGCACTTGGAGACCCTGAATTATAAGATTATATACATGAGTTGCCTAAAATTGGGTTATGCAAAAAACGACGACTTATTGTTCAATCTCCGAAGCCTTCACTTTCATCTCTACCCTTTTCTTTTACTTCCTTTTGGCCTTTTAAGCTCTATCTTATGTTGCTGGAATTCCTCAGTTTCTGGTTAATTAATCCTAATAATGTTTTGCTATTTGTAGTGTGGAATTTGAGGATGTGCACAGGCTCTCTGATGGTCAGGTGAAGCACTCTCCTGAGGTATTTTATGCTGGCTCGTTGTGGAAGGTACTGAAATACCCACCAATTTCTATGGCAATTGAAGCTTTGGACCTTTTTGAAGAACATCGTTGTTGTTTATGTTTTGTGGCAATTATAGGTTAGTGTGCAGGCATTTAATGATGAAGACCCTCAAGGTCGCCGAACTCTTGGTAATGTTTGAACTTGAATATGAGTTTAACTATGAAAGCAAATTTATGTGTTTCCTAAGATGATGAGAAATATCACCTGCGTACAGTTTTCATGCAAATATTGAGTCTTAAAACTGATTGTTACAGGATTATTTCTTCATCGACGGAGAGCAGAGATAGCTGATTCCCATAGGAAGGTTAGACTTTTTAGCAACAAAATTGTGATAGTAATTACTGCACGTGCTGGAAAGAATTTCCGTCAATCTTAGCTTATATCTGATCTCAGTGGCAGTGAGAATCACTTAGCACACTTCTCCATTCACCTGTATTAGTAAACTACTTCTTTCAGGTTCATATGTATGTGGATTCTCGGGAAAAGGTTACCGCCCGTTATCAGGTAATTTTATGGATTATCCTCACTATCTTTTGGAAGCAAACTTCTGAATGATATGTTGTATGGCAACCTTGTATTCCTTTTGCTATGATCTATGCAGTTGATTTGTCCTTCAAAGAGAGAGGTTATGGTGTTTGGAAGCTTCAAACAGCAGGGAACACTTCTGCCAAAGGCCCCCAAAGGATGGGGCTGGCGGACAGCCTTGTTATTTGATGAGCTTGCTGATCTTCTGCAAAATGGGGCCTTGA
Source organism: Dillenia suffruticosa (assembly GCA_033439265.1). Taxonomy (NCBI): domain Eukaryota; kingdom Viridiplantae; phylum Streptophyta; class Magnoliopsida; order Dilleniales; family Dilleniaceae; genus Dillenia; species Dillenia suffruticosa. The sequence goes on from JAVTVX010000001.1 coordinate 20,452,234, forward strand.
GAGTAGCTGCAGTCGTGCAACTTGTGTAAAATTGAACAAGGTAAGATGATTGTTCTGTATAAGATTTAAATGATTTTTTATAATCTCAGATTGCTGATCTAATGCATCTTTTCTTCAGATATATCTTCTTTCATCGCAACGAGGATACGGATGTGGCTTTTGGTCATTCGGAGTCGTTTATCAGATTCAACTTATATGCCAGTTTTGCAGGCTCCCTGCATAATTTTGTACTTAAAATAAAATAAAAATTTTGATAAATGTAAATTTTTGCTATACTGTGTCTTTTAAGTTGATGTAGCTGTACAGAAAACTGCTCTGCCGAACACTTGTAGTTGATAGCCTGAAATGGGAAATTTAATCCTCTTTGAATTGACTCATTTATTTTAGCAAAGTAATGAACGTTTTTCTCCTTGAATAAGCTGCTGATACTGGTGTCCTGGATCATGCCGGTGTCTTGTATCAGTGTTGGTTGCTCGAGTGTCTCGGCTGTCAACTTCGAAATCAACTTTGTAATTTTTGATTCTTAATCAAAATAAATCGCTTTAAGCTCTGGGTTTTTGTTTACTCGGTGGGACTGCAGTGATAAACTTACGTTCCCTAGTTATCATTAAAACTGAACCCCCAGTAGTCGGGGGAATATCGTAGTCATGCTTAGACCAAGAAAGTGTCCTGCTGCCTCCTTTTGAATCAGCAAAAAATGTATTTAGTCTGATGGTTCAGTGCGTCACCGACTATGCGGGGTTACTCGTGGGAGCGGGAGACGCCAATGTGGACTAACTAGCAAAATCGGCACCCATGTGGAGTCTTGTCATTCTCGTAACAAAGTCATGCGTTCTGCCACCATTTGATTTAATGTAGTCAGGGAGTTACCTGGCCTTGATCAGTTTGCAGCCATTTAATGCTATCCCTCTCTTTCTTTCTCTCTCTATCTAGATGAACACACGCAAGCACGTACACAAAATTTGTTGCTGTCAAGTTTAATGCAGTGGTTCTTAAGGTTGAGCATTTGCTTTAGAAAGCTAGTGTCCCATGATAGCAGCAAACATCTCGTTGAAGAGTGCAGATTTCAAGTAAGAGTCACTATTCGTTACAGGTTATGGCTTACGGTCACGTTTGTATGAGCACACCAAGCCCATCACAGTGGAAGCAAAGTTCGGTTCCTATTTTGCTTGGTTCAAGCCATTACTCATGTGTCCATCCTCCCCTTGATAACTCGAGAAGAAACTCAAAGCTGTCAATCATTCTCTCTCTCTTTTTTTGTTTTTTTTTTTTTTTTGTACCATGATTAGGTCACCAATCCATTATCCAGAGTTTTGTCTCAATTAATCTGAGTCGACCTACCCTCTCAATTGGGTCCTACAAGCGATCGATCTAGATTAGTCAGAACAACTTTCTGGATAATGGATTGGTGACCTAATTATGGTACAAGAAAAAAAAAAAGAGAGAATGATTAACAGCTTTGAGTTTCTTCTCTTGAGTTATCAAGGGGAGGATGGACACATGAGTTATGGCTTGAACCAAGCAAAATAGGAACCGAACTTTGCTTCCATTGTGATGGGCTTGGTGTGCTCATACAAACGTGACCGTAAGCCATAACCTGTAACGAATAGTGACTCTTACTTGAAATCTGCACTCTTCAACGAGACAATAAGCATCCCAAGTTTTGGACAATGGAAATTGAATTGGTGGAAATTAAATAGTTAGATGATTTTTGCAATTGGTTCGGGACAGTACCAACCAAATGAATCAATTGGTTCGGGGACAACCCAAGTGTGAAGGTTATTATCTTGTTTTGATCCTTTCAATTGCAAAAACCATCTAACCATTTAATTTCCATCAATTCAATTTCCATTGTCCAAAACTTGGGATGCTTATTTGGTCCAGTTTTATCACTACATTGTACGGGAAGGTGCTGAGACTGTCATACTCTTCGCAACGGGCTCATGGGGTTGGAGGAATATGTGAATTACCTGAACTCAATTGAAATTGCTCAATAAGTTCGATTGATCTGCGAAGTGAAAGGAGCGTTTGGGAATCGAAATGATCAAATTTGGATGAGAGTGATTGATCAAACCCTCGTTTTGATTTCAACGGAGAAAAAAAACTCCCCCCCCCCCCCTCTCTCTCTCTCTCTCTCTCTCTCTCTCTCTCTCTCTCTCTCTCTCTCTCTCTCTCTCTCTCTCTCTCTCTCTCTCTCTCTCTCTCTCTCTCTCTCTCTCTCTCTCGTTTTCACCACGGGTATTCGATATTCGATTAATTCGATTCGAGTATTGTAGCATTTATTTTAGGGGTTAACTCTTTCTAATCATTTTTTGTCATTTTCAAGAATCAAATTCAATATTTTTTATTAAAGAGATAGAGTATCCAATCAGTCAATTCAAAAAAATTTAGTCTCTCTCGTAAAGAAAAATTGTTTCTAATAGATTCATTAGAAGGCACCAAGTGAAATTTGAGTTGGGCCGGGCCCGATCCGATAAAAAGGGTCCAAGTTATTTTTTTAATTTTATAAAAAGATTCGAATTTGAGATATGAAAAAAAAAATTTTTTTGATAAAAGGAAAAAAAAAGTTGTAACCATTTATTATTATTATTTTGGTGTAGGTGTGTCAACCACTAATCGTATCTGATTTATTCGATTAAGTTAGTCCAAACACTAAAAGACTTATTTTGAGGATTGATTTTTTCGATATTTGTTTTTCTATTCAAAACCTTAAATCTGAGATTTTAATTAAGAAAATATAATATTCGATTGCTACACCTGTAAGATATTGGTGAAATTAACTTATTTTGATAATTATTTTACTTTAAAATTTTTTGTAAGTTTTAATAATAATTCAAAAATCAATTTTACTAATTATTTTTCTCATTTACTATGATTTTTTTTTTAAGAAACAAAACTAATAAGAATTTTTGATTCCTATGAGAATCGTAAATATGTGAAGTAACAAAAACACCCTCATCAAGCTCAAATAGAATTTTTGTTACTCTTTTTTTTAAATTTAATTTGATTCAAATCAGATTTAATTTGGATTGAATATCAATTATTTATAAAAATAATGGATGAGGGGTATTTTTGGTCATTTCACTTTTTAATCATAAATACAAATCAAAACTCTTCTATCTTAAATACAATAATGCCTTTAACCCGAATAAAACTTTAACCCGACCCAATCAATCGGATCCTTCCAAAATTTATGGTCTACTGACCACATACAATGCGACGCGTCACACAGGAAGATCTTTGCTTATGGAACCGCGAAATCAAAAGCCACCGTCGTCGGTAATTTCCTCGGAGAGAAACTGAGTTTTGCTTTCGTAATCGAAACCCTAGAAAATTCAATTTCGAAATCAAAACCTCAAAGGAAACAACTAATAAGTCCGCCCCAAATCTCATTCAAGTAATTGGCACAAGACAATACACAGAGACTCGCACACTCTCTATCCGTTCTCGGATTATTGGTTCTCATCGGTATCGTCTTCTTTCAGGTCTTTCTTCTCTGTCTCTCTCTGGGGTTTCAGAATTCTCTATGGATTTATCTTTTGTCGAATTTTCCTGTACAGTTTGTAATCTTGATTGTGCAATTAAAATTGTATTAGGCTTAAGGACATAATTGTCTGGTCCATATTATTTGAGACTTCCATGTACGTTGGTTGGGATGAAGATTTTCGCTTTAGATGGAGAAATGGTATTTGGGGTTTGGGAAATCTGGGTCTTTTAGGGTGTTGGAAACTTGGGACGAATTTAGGGTTCTTTTATTTTTTTAGGTAAATGGGTGCATTAACAAGTAATAGAAAGCGAGGAGACGAATTTTTCGGCGTCACCCCGTCTCGCCATTTCGCTAAAAAGATTGATTTTCGTGGCGATCCTCACATTTCAAAGAAACCCAAATTCTCCATCACGAATTTGAGTCCTGATCAGCCTGTTACAGTGAAGAACTCAGCTTCTAGGGTTTATAGGTATCCCGAGCCCACTAATAAGTTAAAAAGAGAAGTTCATGCGCCTTGCAGGGTAGTTAGGTTTGGGTTTTCAGCGAGTTTGAAGAGAGATTCCGGGTCACGGAATCTTGGGGTTCGTGGGATTGAACATTCTGGGTACGAGATGGGTAATTTGTTGAGTAAATACGATCAAGCCAAAAGACGCACATTCAATACTTTTGGTTGGACGAAGGGCAAGGAGGTGGTCGAGGTTGAACCTGAGCCATCCCATGTTGTAGTTTCTGATGATTCAAGTGTGGAAGAGGTTGCAGTTTTGGAGGATGGGCGTGAAGGAGGTTCAGTGGTATCAGCAGATAGGTCTCATGAGAATGACACAATCGGTGTAGACGTGCGGAAAGTGGATGCAAAGGTTGTATTGAGCAAAAATCAGCCTTCTTATTCATCAATGGTTTCTGATTTGACTAATGGAGACCTCGAGGTGGAGAATGCAGAAAAAATGTTGAATTCTCTTTCTCTTGGTGTTGAGCCCAACGAGTTTTGCATGCCTGTGTATAAAAGTCTACTTGAAACTACAGCAAAGAGGGATGCTAGATTAGGCAAATTAAGTTCTGAAATTCAGTTGAATGAGCAGCGGCTGTCATTCTATAGTTCATTGCACCCTACTAAAAAACCTGAGGTAAGATTTGTTTCTTTGATCTCATTTGAAGAAGTTTCATTTGTGCGAATTCGATTTTACCTACTTAATGTGATTCTTGTTCAGGTCATTCCCCATGAACCATTTGTCCCTCTTACAGTTGAGGAAGAGGCTGAGGTTGCTCATGCCTTATCTAATGCCAATCGGTAATACTCTAATGTGAATATGCCTTGGTCCCAAGAATCTGTTGAAGATTATATCCCTAAACTGTTCTTTCCTTAATTCACATAGGCGGAAAATCTTGGTCACTCATCAAAACTCTAATATTGAGATAACAGGAGAGACATTACAGTGCCTGAGTCCTGGTGCATGGTTAAATGATGAGGTGAGTTTTGCACACTTTTTTAAGTTTGAAGGATCTGAAAAATTATATGAAATTGCTTTGTGCACATTGAAGTTCATTGATCACCAGTATTTGAACTAAAAGTTGGTTAAACTTACTCTCGGTTTTGTAGGTCATAAATGTCTACCTTGAATTACTGAAGGAGAGGGAAAAAAGAGAACCCACGAAGTTTTTGAAATGTCATTTCTTCAGCACATTCTTCTATAAAAAGGTTGGTTACTTACTCTTCTCTGCTTGTTTGCATTGGTTGAGTTGGTCATTAACTATAATATTCATTGTTCATTTAGAAGAATTATAAAATGTCTAGCTTGGCAATGTTTCATTTACAGAGCCTTGAGCTAAATATGAGCTATTTTTGGAAAAAAAAAAGGAATCTTGCTACAGTGTAATGTTGTGCATGGCAATGTTTCTGACATCGTTTAGTTGATCATTTTCTGTTTGTGCTGGCCTTGATTCAGTGGTATGACAGTCATTTTCTTTAGCCTCATCGCACACTTACAATTGCTCTTCCCTTTTTAAATTTAGATGATAGGGACTTTGACCTGCAATAATCATCCGTATGGTTTTGCTTAATTACATGTAATCTTGATGCTTATAGTTGCTATTATGTTGTTTACTTAATTCATATCTTCAACAGTGTTGTTAATTCTAATGCCCTTTACTCCAAATCTTATGCCCAGCTTATTAGTGGGAAGAACGGTTATGATTTCAAATCTGTGAGAAGATGGACCACTCAGACGACATTAGGATATGAGCTTATAGAGTGTGACAAAGTAATTTCTTGGCCTTTCAATTCTTTACCCTTCAGTATCCCTTTTTTTTTTCTTTTTCCTTTTTAACTGTGTTGTATTAACCTTGTGTTTGAAATTTTTAATGAATGCTTAGATTTTCATCCCTATCCACCTGGAGGTACATTGGTGCCTGGCTGTTATCAACAAGAAGGATGAAAAATTCCAATATCTTGATTCACTGGGGGGAATAGGTGTACAAGTCTTGAGAGTACTGGTATGCTCCAGACAGCCTAATTTCTTCTAGTTACTGTTGAGATGCATGATATATTTCCATGCGTAAAGCTTGTGAGGCATAGAGTTTTGGCAACCTATGTATGAAATTATTTTGTGTCCAAGCAAATTCGTGATTGTGGGCAAATTTTTATTGCATCTGAGCTTTTTCTAACTACATAAATTCCCCATGGTAGATATTTTTGGGCCTTTGATAGAATAGCTGACCTTTAACTTTAAGACAACTTATGACAAGGTGAGAGACATGATAACTATTTTGATAGTGAGATGCTAGACCGAATTGAAACATCTTGCATGCGGGGTTAGCTAGCATCCATTAGTTTTGGAGTTGTGTCTTTTAAAGTGTAAGAGAATGTTAGTCTCAACTATTTAAATTATGATGACTATATTGTGGAAATTGCTTCTGATGATTTAATTGTTGGCATTTCCAACTGGATATCTTTCTTTAAAGGGGTTGAACATCATGTGCATTGGCAATGACAATTAGGCAGAGAGGAGTATCTTCTGTGTGAAGGTATGAATAATTACTTTTAATGATCCAATAGTTGGTGTTGACTGCTAGACAGCTGCCTTTCAAGACAAGTGTTACCTCCCTCCTATTCTTGTAGATTTTCCAAGTTTCTCCCACTACAATGTGGATAGTGTTGATATAGTCTGGATGATAGCTGTTCAATCTACTTTTCCATATACTTCTAGATAGTACGTGTAGACTAGGTGGAATTCTTCCTCAATATAGAGAACAATGTTGGAACTTTCAAATTTTAAAAATTAGCTTTTGTTTCACATGGTTCGAATAGAAGAATTTCAACCCATGACGGCAATAAAAAAAAAGAAGAAGCCTGTGTTGGTTAAACCCATTGAAAAGTGAAAGCAAAGGCCTCTTTTTTCTCAGAGAGAGAGAGAGAGAAGCAAAAAAGTGGGGAAAAAAAGGCAAGGATCATTTATTGGTGCACCCAGTTCCTCAGCCTACAATATTATGGATGTGATTCTCGAAAACAGTCCATGTTGTGTCAAAGTGCCAAAGGTTAAGACTGTATTGGTTAAGCCCATTGAAGCTCTTTTGCAGAAACCACATTAGGTAAAGGCGGAAAAGGAAATACTCTTTCTTTCTGAAAAATAGATAACATATAGATAGCACTACTGCTATGCAACTCTTAAAATCCTACTAATAAGAAAGAGAATCTACAAATATGCTCATTCATCATCATTTACAGAAGAAAGAGAACAGTACCAGAATCTGAATGTCTCAGGCTAAGATACCAATGTGGATTTCTGTGAGTTTTTCTTCCCCATCTCAAGAGCCTCCTATTCCTCTCTCTCCAGACTAAGCAAAAGCTAGCTACAAGATAGAAAACTAGTTTTTTTCTTTATCTTGTCATCCTGTATTGCTCTCAAAGCCCATAATTCAGTGTTAATGGATCCTGAACAAGCCCATTCAACTGAAAAAAAAAAAAACTTGCTGGCCAAACTTCCTCCGTCATGAACAGAACGTGTTATTGATGATAATATTCACTTGTTGTTAACCTTTTGCAGGCGCGTTATTTTGTGGATGAGGTAAAGGACAAAAGTGGGAAAGATATTGATGTAAGCTCTTGGACTATTGAAAATGTTGAAGACCTACCCCATCAGGAGAATGGGTATGTCTTGGATCTCAATTTAATGCATATGTTTACATTCCAAGTAGGGATAGTTTGATTTGATGAAATATGACTACAATAGGTAGGTGAGCCTTCTAAGAATGGTATTGGGCGGTCGCTTCTGTTTGCATCCTAAGGACACCACTGATAGAAGATTCTCAGTATTTGAGGCTTAAACTAGCCAACCACTTCTAACCTAAAGGATTACGTATATATATTCTCCATTTATACACCACTTTGTAGAGGAAATGGTCTTGGATAGGAATAGATGGCGTAGAAAGATCTGTATAAATTAAACCAATATATTTTAGATATTTATCTATTGATTTATTTATTTATTTTTATTTTTATTTTTATTTTTCTTTTCTTTTTATTATATATATATATATTTATTTTATTTTTCATTTCTCTATCTTTTTCAAATTTATCTCTCAAATGGCCGATCCCAAATATTGGGATTAAGGATCAGTTTGTTGTTGTTGTATACACCACTTTGTGATGCTATTTCTAGAATAAATATCTTCTGGAAAATTTGGCATCTTGGAGACAATAAAAATGTAGTTATTGCACCATCTCACAAATTAATGTTTGTTGTTTCCATTTGTTGCATTATTGTCTTTGCAGTATTAATGCTTTGTAGTTGCTTTTTTTTTTTTTTTTAGATAATTATCTTTGTAGACCGAATAAGTGATTAAAAATACCTATGTTACAAGTAGGCTTCTAAAATGAGCGTGTTTTTGTAGTGTCTATAGTGACATTCTCTAAACACAACAAGATACGACACTTTGTAACTTGTAGTAGTGTGAAATTTTCAATAATTTTTTTTTGGGTGTCATATACAGTAGGTAATATTTTTTTTATAACTTTTTCATGCCACTGTCATGTCTTGTCCAAGTGCAATGTATGTGTCTGTTGTTCATACGGGAGGCTAAATATGTATGAAACATGCTAGTAGATAATTAAAGTTTATCCAGGAGTTTGCTATATGTTATGATACTTCTATATTTGAAAGGAAGAGATATTTATTTCTTGAGTGGCACTTGAAAGATTAGGAAGTTACATATATTTGTGATGGATATCGAAGTACCTAATCTCTTTATTGGTTGAGTGCACAGTTGTCAAATTGAGTAGCCTAGTACACACTGATTTGATTTAATTCTTCCAATCTTAAATTCTGTTTTATAGAAAACATCTCTCTAAGAAATAAGTAAGTAATATTAAAATAAATAAGTAAATGTTTAATTAACATTGAAATGAGGACGCAACAACTTTTAAAGCATATTCACCCTATTTTCTTGCTCACGTTTCTTTTTATTTTTTAAATTTGCTAATCATCATTGCATAGAAAAATGCATTTTTCTTAGAATCTGAAAGCTCAAATAAAATACAGGAAAAAGGAGCCGCTATTGTGAGACTAAAAGTTGAAAAGTAGCAGGCTAAAACTTGAAAAGAGGAAAAATTGTTTAAAGGGATACTAAAAACTCTGCACAAACAGACATAGTTTTGCATTTAGTGCACTCGGTAGCTTTCGTATAGGGAGCAAGCTTCTGTGACTCTGGTCTATTCAGTGGTTGTACGAGGTAGGGTTCCTCCCTGTGTAGCCATCGGCCTACGGGCCTCCTATTGAACCCCTAACAAAGGGAATAATAAAAACTATTGTGAGAGTAATACAAATTGTCGTAGAAGTTAAAGGATATTTTCAAAATAACAAGTTAAGTTGGAAAGTATAATAAGATACCTATTTTATTGACTGTAAATTTGTACCGTGCTGTAAGTTATGTATTGCATATTGTGCGATAAGAGCTCTACTTGTGATGCCGACATAATGTATGCCCGAAATACCTCCGTTTGAATATGTATCATAAGTTTTTGACAACTATGGTTGACAGGGAAAGAGATTCAATTTATTTTTTCTTTCCAAAGCTTTGTAGAGGTTACTTCATAGCTGATTAGAGATCCTTCTGTGAACAGGTCGGACTGTGGAGTGTTCATGATCAAATATACTGATTTTTATAGCAGAGGTTTGAGTCTCTGTTTCAACCAGGTGTAGGATCTTCCTCCCTTATCTCTCTCTCTCATTTGTATGCTGTGTATTATTGATAATGATCCACATTAAAATTGAATCATCGGATGCCATTCTTAGATGGGACAGTGATTGTCATACTTATGCACACCAACAAAAACAAATATGGTTTTTCTAGTTTAATCAATTTAGGTACATTACTGTTGCACCTAGCACTGATGCTTTTGAAAGTGGAATCTTACCAAAACGAGAATCTTGTAGTGTGTAGATAATTTCACGCCTATTTTGATGTGTCACTTCAACAGAAACAAAGTATTGCATCCAAGTCGATGTGCTGTAAATAAAAAAACAAAACAAGTATGCTGTTTTTATCAGATTTTTGGAGTTGATGTTTTAAACTGCATTCGTGCTTTGCTTCCCCATGCAGGAGCACATGCCTTACTTCCGTAAGAGGACCGCTAAGGAAATATTGAAATTGAGAGCTGACTGATGGACTGCTCTATCAACAAGCAATACTGTTGCATCATGTGGTCTTGGATCTGCACTAGGATAAAGCTAATGCAGTTTTTGCAAATTTAAAAGGATTCCACCGGCAAGTTATTATAAATGGTGGTGCAAGATTTCTTGTTTGTTTGAAATGATGAATTTGTGTTGAAGCACATATCAGAATGAATTAAGGAAGGTAACAGTATGCAAGGTGGGATTGGCTTCATGTACAAGCCATACAAGCTTTAGATTTGTTAATTTCTTGTTTTGGCAGTGTAAGATTTCTACCCTTCATTTGTAATTTTGAAGCCTTTTTTTCCTTTTCCAGTCCATTGTTTGTCAAGATGAGATTTTTCCTAATTGTTGAGCGAGTCATTTCTTGAGAGACTAGGAGTGTGTTCACAGTTGTAATGAAGAATCTCTTGTTTCTTGACCGAGGAAAAAGAAATTTACTGGTTTGGTTTTTTACATGGTGCGTTTGACATTTTTTCCTTTTCTATGACAATTTCTGCATGATCCTGCAGATCTTAACAAGATCCAAATTTATGATTATGGATGCCATTTTTCTGGGCATTTAAGGTTCAAATAAGATTTAGTCGATACTTTGTGGATTCAACTGAAACTTGGATCCATAATCCACATTGGAAAATGAATTAACAAGATACCACCAAAGACTACCTCAGCACTGCATTAGCATGGCACCGGTTTGTGAGCCAGCCACTTGACAGGGGGTTTGGTTCACTGGCATTTTGGTGGGACTGTGATGAAAATTTCATACCAAACCGCATGCTCTCTCCTTCCTTTGCACCGAAAAGAGAATCAGGAGAAATCATAGCATCCTATTGTAAAGCAATAGTATATTGATAATATATGGGCAAGGAAGAAAACAGCCAAACAGCTCATCAAGGCATTAACAACAGATGGACGACATGATAAGGAAGTAAAGGCAGCTCCAATGAAATTGTTAGTAAAGGAAAAGAAGCTTGAGCAAAGATGATTGAATTCAATACTTAAAAATCAATTGATACATCAATTTCGTTCTTTTTTTCTTTTTTGCATTTTTTCCCACTTAACCTTTTATACTAAACAACAATGATTTTGAAAAGCAGAGTCCAGACACCAACAAACAGCCAGCCTCCACAAGCGAATAAAATCCCAGCCTGCAGCAATAGCACATCAGACCCAATCCAACAATCTTACATTTCGTAACACAACTATCAGCAACAGCAAAATCCTTTGCGGTTGTTCATTCTGTAAGCCTTGATGTATACAAAAGCTGTCGGAAATTTTGGCTCTGCAGCATGCCCAACCACCAATGACAATGCATTCAGCTCCACTACGGTCAGGGAGGGGGAGAGAGAGAGAGATAGAGAGCACATAATCATTAGATGAGTTTCAGTTATCAAGTAAACGTCCAAAGCAGCACACATGATCACATTGAGTTTTCAAAATTGGAAAACAATGAGAGTATAAAGAAAGGAGGTGTTACATGGAGAATATGAAACCGTTGAAGGGATGGATACACAATCACCGACTTAGCGGGGCACCCTCTTTCGACTTAGTATCTCTTGTTCTTTAAGTCGATGTTGGAACCGTGCCAAGCGAGCTTGAAGGCTAACCAGACTTGCTGCCTTGCGTGAGAGAACAAAGCTCAGTTGAGTCACATAGTTGTCAATGAAACTGCCTGGTTGGTCCACTTCTGCCAGAAGCTTCATTTCCTGATATTTTGAAACCATATCAATAACACACTTCAAAATCCAGTCAAAGCACAAATTTCATTTTACTTGGCACTAGCTTAGGTCATCGGTTACAATCTCAAACAGAGATCCCAGAGAATCCATCAAGCATTTGAAGAAAACAAAGGGAGAAGTTGACCATTAATTAATGTAGGCCATAGAATAGGATAAAGAGTACATTAAACAAGTCCCAATCAGTATGAGGACAATGAATGAAGAGATTCTACGAAAATCGCTTGGATTTAAGCATCTACCACCACACATTAAAGTTCACTACTTAAAACCATGTTTACTGTTTAAGAAGCCATGATATATTCTTCTTAGATAAATATCCTCCATCAAACACCACTTGCAAACAAAATGGGAATATCACAAAAGTGGTCCAATGACCATATAAGATGTTTATTAACAAGCAATGCCAGAACAGGGTTCCTAACTAAATCAAGGCAATGGAACAATAAAATCACAAATGGTTTTAAAGAAGCAATAATGGCAGAGCAGCAGATGATAAAAGTAGACTAGTCATGAAATAATTTTGAGTGGGAGATATTTCAAGTCTCGATGTATCTTAGATCATCCATCGGGGGCAAATAGATGAGCATAAAAAAGAATCAAAGTTGCATATTTAAAACGTAACAATGCATATCTGGTAAAAATTTGAGATAGTTCCAGTTTAGAACAGAATATCAGCATCGTAAACATTGAGAATATAAAACCATGTTGTTTTCTTGGTAAACGATCCAATGTTTTTTCATTTAAACAGAGAGATATAGACTACTTTTGATGCCATGCATATGCAACATTATGGACACCATGAATGGATCCCCCAAGCAAACCTCAAGACTCACAAATGTCCCAAGAAAAAACATCAGACTGCCAAGAAAGCAAGAAGAATAAAAAGGTTACTTACTTCACGGACAATCTCCATTGTATCTTCAATTTCTTTTCTATGTGCTGCAATCAAGGCTTCTTCCTCCTAGTACATTAAAAAAAAAAATACATTCAAGGATGTATGGAAAAACTCGAGTTAACATCCAAAAGGAATCATTCTTCATACCATACCTCAAGTATAGCATTCATATTGCCATCGTTTGGAGGTTCAGGTTCATATTGTTTAGAACTTGCAATATTCATGCTAGAACTGTTCACTGGCTGTTGCTTGTAGCTTGTGGTGGACAGGTCAGAACCAGCACTCTCTTTTTTTAACCAACTTCCCAGCTTTTCAGATCTTTCATCCTTAGCTTTCCTACGAGGTGGAGAAACTTTTTGTACTTTTTCTTCAATGTCAACAGAACTCTTGGGATAACAAGTGTATGACTTTTGACTTGTGGAACCAGCCCTCTCCCTATCTAATGACCCAGCAGCTGCGCCACTTTCCTCCCGCCCATTGAAAGGGTAATTCGAAGGATTACTCAAAGATTGCTTGTCAAAATCATTACTGGCATTGTATGAGTAATTTTCTTTCTCTGTAACTTTTCTACTCGTATCCATTCGTTTCACATCTTGCTGTTGCTCGCAGGGATCGTCCTCGGTAGCAGCTGGCAAAGATAATGTTGATGATGCGTCCTTATTAGAAAGAGGCACTGAGGGTGCAGTCTGATCCTTCTTAGGATTTCCACTTTTGGAGAGACTTTTGACTCTGTCCATTCAATAATTTCATCCTTCAGCTCAGAAGTACTTGAAATAAGAAACTTTAACCAAGACTACAACCAACATTCAATGAAATACAAACCTATCAGCATATCGCAATGTATTGAGAGTATGTTCACATGATCCTGCATTAGGAGAGATGCAAGAAATCATAACTGTTTTTGAGTTGCCAACAAAGGAGTCACGCAGCACTTCAGTGAGTTTGCTCCCACGGAATGGAATATGGATCTGGTCATTGTCAAGAGCACGAATGCACTCTTTAAGTGCAAGAAGGCTCTTGTTAATTTCTGCGCCCTCAATTCTGCAAAGACAATCTTATGGAGTCATGAAATTGCAACATCAAGCAGATCTTCACACGATAATTTGGCAAACTAATTATTATGCAATCAGCCACAGCAAGTTCTGCATGCAACCACTTCATATTATACATGCCTTACTGCCTGTTTGGGGTTGCTACTCCCAAAAAATCTACCCCACCCTCCCTCAATTTTTTTTTTTGGTTCGAAAGTCTTTGAAATTAACTAGTGTTTGGAATGAGGGATGGGACAGAAGGGAGGGTACATAACTTTCTATTTGTGTTTGGGAGTCTTTTTAAGGAGGGAGGGAATCAGCGGGTTTTGGATAACCACCGATCCCCTCCAACTCTGCAATAAATACCTGGTTTGTCGATCATTATCAGTAGTGTCAGCACCTCTTTCACTGCCAGCAAGATCAATGAAAGAAATCTTCCCAACAAGTTTTCCACCCTTAGATTCATTTCCATCATTGTTTCGCCTGGACTCTTTTACCTCGCTATGCTTCTTAACAGCAAGCTGTAAGATAGCATGTGACCGTGAAGATTCTTCATTAGCACCAGTAGAGCCAGTACTTCTTGCTGCATTTCCTTTCTCAATAAACTCCTTAACAATCTGTACATCAGAAACTTCAAATTCTTGAAGTCCAACTATGCATACTTGTTGCCTTCCATCTTCTCTCATGCAAAGTTTCCTATACAAGAGATTTGAATTAAAGCTTGTTCACATGCCAATCATCCAAAAATGTTCATTGTGCAGTAAATGCCATCAAATGTAAATGTGGCACAATACATGAGTGAACATACAAGCATGAGAGAAAGTTTGCTACTGGAAAGTGACAAGACCAGCAGAATGTATCAAGTGCGGCATCATTTTCAAGAACTGTTTAGCATAATATTGACTGAAACCATCATTCAACTCGAGTTGACCTTACATAGAACCAAGCTAGCTGCTCATCAAATCAGAAGACAATTCAAAGCTATTGTGGCTCACAGACTACAATTAACAACTTCAAAGGATAAAAGCCTTCACAAAAGACCAGATACTGGGTTTTCCGCAAGAAGTTTATGCAACTCTATGTCTACATATTGTATTGCCTATTACATTAGGAAGCTCTATTCATTCAAAAGGGAAAAAAAATATGTCAGAGGCCAGATATAGTGGGATACTAACTTTCTGTCACTGAGAAGATCAAATAATTTCCCTCCATAAATCTCAAAATAACTGAGCCACAATTTGAATCTTTGATTACGGTAGATTGGCTGATGCAATAACCTCAAAAGGTCTTCCACCGCTCTAAGAGGTAATGGTTGCATCGTATATGTCTTACCACTACCTGAAATTGGAAACAGTACTTTAAATTAAGAAATGGAAGTCCCAAATTTCTTTAGCATTACAGCAAAATGAGTTGAACTAAAAGCCACACACTCTTCTTTAACATGCGATGCAGCCTGTCTGCTTACAACATAAAATACATACCCACTTCTGTGTGGGTGCATGAGTGCACAAGCATGCAAGTGTGAGTGCATGTGTGTGTGAGAGAGAGGGTGTATGTATGGAAGGCTCCCTTTGAATATATTCATCTCTTATATTGCCAACATAGCTTGCAGCTTGGGGTTGACAGTATTGAGATGTTGAACCAGAGACCAAGTTAAACCTGTGTTTGAGATTCTTGCTTTTGAATGTTCAAGCAGAACAAATTTTCGAGTGCTGTATCTAACTACTAAATTCCAAGTTGCTTCAAAAAACTGGTTCTTGTACGAAAATAAGAGATACAGAATCCCAAGATATAAAGCTTGCAAATAAAAAAATGAGGCCCTGTATTTCAAAGAACATAAGTGGGTTCCTTGAAAAACTATTTATCAGTATAGGTATGCAGTGCAAGATTCTCGCTTACAGTGTCAGGCAAATCTTTCACATTCCCCATCATTCGCTAGTCTTCAAGTTTAATTACATTGCAACCTTCATCCATCAGTATCTTATTTGCAAGAATCAATCAATCTATTCTAAACAACTTGCCTTGTTTTCCTATATTAAACTCTCACAACTCAACCTTCCCAGCCCAAATGATACCTCTTGGCCTCCAAGAATTCAGCATAAAGCAAGGATGGCCCTTAGCACAGCCTTTATGAGTAAACCTACCAGATTAATAACACCATTTAGACCACATATTACTTGTAATTCCCCAAACCCCCTAACCCCTCCGAAAAGATGGAAGGAGAACACAATAGTCGAGCTGCCACTTCCAATACGTTGTTCTTACCCATTATTTAATAACTAAGACATGCATTTCTTTCATCCTAGTCTTCAATCAAATCCCATCATTCTAACTCCAATCGAAACCTTGATGGCTGGTAATAAAAGACAAGGAACGTCCACTTTGAAGGCCAATGAACCAACACCAAGCAAGGTTGTAGCCATAACAAGATTAGACAATTGCAAAGAGGTTGCACAAGACTGCAGAAGTACAAATGAGAGAAAATTACATTGAACATGTCAAGTAGTAGGTGCTCAGAGGGTATGCATAGGAAACTAGCATTGGACAAACTAAAATTAGCAATAGACGAAAAACATAAAACTATGCAAAACAAACACTATCTGACAATAAAAATTTCTAAACTGCAATCCAGCAGAAAATTGAAAAAACAAAAGAAGCTCCATACAGGTTAAAAAGTGAAAATATATTCTCTGCGCACCTGTTTGACCATATGCAAAACATGTTGCTTTTGTTCGCTGGAAGATGGTGGGAATGATTGGCTCTACAGTTGTTCGATAAACCTGATCAGATAAAAGGAGGATAAAGCGATATAATATTTAGTCCTACAAAATGGCAAAGAATAAAAACGTGATGTTTCAACAAAATTGACAACCACAACAAACAGAAGAAAATTATTCAAACTTGCAGGGAGTTTTGTCAACTGCTATGCACATAAGACCAAAGCAGATGATGGAGTTTATACCTCATCATTAGTGACATGTTCATCTAGGACAGCATCAAAACAGAATTCATGTTTCTCCACATACGCAGTCAAGTCCACCTTTTGCATCAGAAGCACATATTAATACCCCCATACAGATTGAATCTAAATCAGCCTGAGGATAAGCACTTTGTAACATGAAGAAGAATGAAAACCTTTAACTTGGGTTCATGGACTGTTAAATAAGCATTGTCATATACAGTTACAATGTCATCCTCCTTCTTGGCAAGCTCCTTCTTGTTCAAAGGTCTTTTGCGTACCTGACACAAGAAGAATCAAGAGTATAAAAATTAAAATGCAATCATAATTAAAACTGGCTTAAAAAATTCACAAGATTAAAACTTTTGAAGTCAAACATCCGATATCCAAATCCTGCTTCAAAGGATAGGTAGAAAAAGGTACAAGTCAATGATCATCTACCAAGAAGAACTGGCATCCAAGCTCCTGAACCCACCTCTTCCCTTTCCTAAATACTATTTGCATGCCTGATGCATACTCAACGAAAAAAAAAAAAAAAGAAATACAAGACAGAAACAACCAACCATCCTCCTTTCTAAGACAAAGAGATATGCATACACATAAACAAGCATAGACCAAGAGTATACCACTACTTTAATCTTGGCCACATTGTTTTCCCTTGTGTTTTCCTTCTCATTTGCAGGTACTCCAACCGAAACATCCAAATCTGTTTGAGCTTTTTGCTGCCCATCAGTGACAAAATTGAAATCATCATCAAACACTTTTGGAGCACCAGGCATGAAAGGTGATGGCTCAAAGGGTTCTTCTGAGATTACATGCTGAGAAGGAAAATGCAAAAATAATTAGTAAAAACATGGAACTATATGGTGGAAATGAAACAGAAAAAACAAATGAATAAATGACAGCAAATCATAGCAGTTTCTCCTCAAACGAAAGCAAAGGTCAGAATATCCCTTTTCATGCTGCTGTCAAGGAGTAATAATTAAATGCTTATAGATCATTGACATTGACGAGGTGCCTTTTATATTTGTTTTTCTTTGCAATGATGTTGATTTTGTGGCACATAACAATCATTTCCATGTGAAGGAGATAGATGATTAAAACATGGGGGGAGGGGGTTCCACAAAATTAGAAGACAAAGTTCCCACAGAGACTGTTTAAGGTGATGTAAGGGAATGAGGAAGAATTTTTTTCTTTTGATAGAAGAGATTGGGGAAGAAATCTGCATAATGTTTTGAAGTGATCTTTAAGGTAAAATATTGACCAGAATGTTTCCTACGGAAGGTGATGTGGAATTTATCTGAGCCTACTGGACAAGCTGTTTCACTCGGAAGACAAAGATGAAAGATTTCCTGTAAAAGCAGAAACAAAAGAAAAGTTACCAGTTCTTACCGCGAAAATGATGAGCATGCATTGCTTACTTCTTTGTTGCAAATAAATCATGAGGGGACAGAGCTTAGGTTCCTCTAGTGTGGTGCACATGGGTTGTTCGTAAGATACGCATGCAGAAGAGCCAGAGAAATGAACTGCTTCAATCTCAATGAATTCCCCCCCCCCCCCCAAAAAAAAAAACAAAGAAAAAAATTTGCTACTAGATGAAAAAGAAAAGGCTGCTCAAGAAAGAGGAAAGGTTCTGTTTTCAGTTAAAAAATGATTGCATTGGAACTCCATAAAAGTACAGGACATGTGGGGGACACTGATGCAAGTATGTTGCACATTCTCCCACTTGCAAAAACATGATACAACACTAATTCTCAAAATTGAATACTCCTACACATAAAGATTATTCCACTGTCAGAAGTTTCCCCTACAGCAGCATAGTTGAAAATAACAGTGCTAGTTGCAATTACAAAAAACTGTGCTTCTTAGGACCTCTAACAAACCATCACATGAGATATTTCATGATTAGTGATTTTCCACAAACTATCGACCTACGTGTTGAACTAGCCATTACAGTACTTTCTTGTTCCTTTCCCACGTGACAGAGAAATATAAGAACAACATTTTACATAGTTGTTGCAACAGAAAAGAGAGGTGGTTATATCAGAATAGGCTATCCGCCAATTCCCAAAGTAGCTGCTGCACATTATTATATGAACATACCCAAAAGAAAAGAATAGATGGGTAAATACAGCCCCCAAATGCACCATCTAGCAATATCCCATGCAGTATGTAACTGGATACCAAAGCTATTGACAAACCTCAGAAAGAAGTTCTGTGTCATCGATGGCATGAAGATCCAAAAGTCCTGCTCCAAAATGCCCCCCAAACTCTGGAGAGTAGAAACCATCTGACCCACCAATTCCTCCCGAGCTTTGAGCAGTAGGGGTATATGGCTCGGAACCAGATTCCCCATTGAAATTCAGGTTTCTCATTAGCTTATAAAGCCTCTGTTTCTCTTCAGCAGATTGTGCCCCATAACCCTTCAACAGTGACAAGCATAGCCATTATCTCATCTAATATAATCTTGCTACTCACAAAAATTAACATGAAAATCAGAAGACAAATTGTACTCATCATGGACATCACCATGGCACAAGCCCAGGAAAATAAAGCAAATGATGCCCCCAACTTATTCCCCCCCCCCCCCGGGGTGCATTAGCAGTATGATGAAATAGATAGTCCGACTCCATTTAAAGCCCACTAGCAAACTACATTATAACGTAAGAATTTAAACCATAGCAACCCAAAATAATATATCAGAGCTAAATCACCAGGAAAGCACAAGTAGAACAGGAGTAGGACTACAAGTTGTATTATGAAATAAATTGAAAAAACGCATTTAAATTCCAAAAGTTAAGTACATTGTGGAGTAAGAACTTCAAGCAAAGCCTACCTAAAAGAAAAAATTAACGCTAGTTCATTACAAAAGCACAAATACAAGTACTGAGGGGAAAAATGCATTGCATAGACCACAGAGGCTGCCTAGTGTTTACCTGCATGAGGAGATTTGGGAGGAGGCGATGGTCGATTCCAGTGGAAGCCAATGGAGAGGCCAAATGCTGCAACCCTGCAGACTGAAGCCAGCGTGCCATGACAGCATCTCCGGCATCGCCAGCAGGTCCCGTGTTGTGCGGGTGATCATACAGAGTGGTTGCGGCCGCAGCATTGCTCTGCTGCATTTGGCCACCCATGTGGCGCTGCGAACGGCGTTGGGGAGCCAATTTTCAAGATCTATTATTCACGAACTTCAATCATCAAGAAAACAAGCAATTAAATCCCAACTTTTAGCACATTTACACTTCAAAAACTTCAGAAATCAACAAACTAAACCATTCAATAAGTCTAGTTTTCAGAAACTTCAATAATCAAGAAACAAAGCCACAATTAAATCAAGAAATTTCAAAAAATTAAACATTTCAATTCATCTACTAAAAACCTTCAAGAATCAAGGAAAGGCACACAATTGAATCTAAGTTTCGGAAATCCCTAAATTTACTGATTATCTGGAGAATTGTACTCACGAGGAGTCGAGAAATCGGAGGCAAAGCAAAACATGAACGATTTGACGTTATCAAAATGCGACTCCAAACCGCAAAATTCCACAAGTTAAACGAATCCGATCTTCGATCTCCGATCTCAACGCGTCAACACTGACGCAAATTCAGAGAATTCGAAACAAGATCGAATCGATCAGACGAATGAAAACAATGTAGATCGACGAATGGAGTCGACAACAATCAACGAATCGAGTCGACAACAATCAACGAATCGGCCAATTGAAATCTCTTGGGAATCGAAGAAGTGAATAGATCGCGATTTGGGGGGATTTAAGTAAAACCCTATTTTTTTTTTCCTCCCTTTTTTTATTTTCGGTGAAGGAAAACAGCCTCCTTTGAATCCTCTATCCTCTCTCTCTCTCTCTCTCTCTCTCTCTCTCTCTCTCACAAATGGATTTGATTTCCGACAATGTTGATATAATATTACTTTTGCGCCCAGAAATATTTATTATTTTACATTTTTGAACCAAAATTATTAAAACGGCTATTTTGATTCTGCTAACAGACTACTATGCCCTCTAATGTTTTCTAATTTTCGGTTTTGCCATTTTTTGGGTTAGGATAGACAAAATGAAAAATGACTAAAATTAATAAATTTTATCATTGATTATCACAAAATTATACAAAAAAAATATTTTAACATATTGCAACAATAAATAATTAATTTGTCATAATTTTTTGGCCAAACATTATTATTCTTATTAATTTATTAATTGTAAGTCTGCAAAATTAATCGTTATTCATATTAAGTCAATTAGTATTTTGCTCAAAATTATATTTTTATGTCAATTCTTTTTTGTTATTTCGTAAACTCAATATTTTGATTTAAATTCTTAGTCTTATATTAAAATTCCTTTTATCACGTCTGTTATAATTTGAACAGTAATTTTAATTAAAATTTTCAATTTTATAATAAATATACTCTAAAATTAAGAAAATTATGTTAGAAATAAATAAGATGCATACCTTTTCACTTAATTTGGTAAAAAAAAAAATGAGATAAGTATTTATCATTTTGATTTTGCTTATTCTCACAACGAATATGGATATATGTGGGGCAAGAGATATTTATTGCTTGTACACAAAAGTTTCTTGCATTGAAAATTAATCATTTTCTCATGGCTAATGTTTGCTTCTTTAATTATCTCTAATTATTTATATTTCATTTTTGTGAATTCTAGTGTTAACCCACGATTATTAGTGATTAGTACAAGGAATGGTCCTTAAGGGGATAATCTAGTGATACAAATCCCCTTCCTTCAATATGATAATTTCAGATTCAAATTCGTGTATAATAAAAAAAAAAGAAGGGGAAAAACAAAGGGTTTTTTTTTTTTACTATATCTGAGAGATTCGAATATAAAATTTAAGAATAAAAGAAAATAGTATCAGTTGAGTTAGATTTATTGTATTCATATACACATGTAGAGTGGTTTTTAAACATCAATCACCGGGGAGAAAAGGTAATTATTTAAACGTTAGTCTAATATTTAAATTATTACTATACTAATTTAGGGCTGTATTTTGAATAGGTAACCAAATGATTTGAAAGTTTTATTTATTATAAAGATTGTGGATTGAGTCTTCTTGCCACTCTATAGTACAAATAGTAGAACCAAATATGGTGAATATGTTGATCAATCAATATTTTGTACAACGACACCATGATAGACGGTGCAGATCAAATTTGATCATTAAATTAATTAAATTATTTAAATTATAATTATTATTCATAAAATTTATTTGAATAATATTTTTAAAAAATATATATAAACAAATATCTTATCATTCCAAATTAAGTTCATGTTGTAATATAATCATTGAATTTAATAACTGATTATTAGATTTTTTTATTAAAATGTTGAATTTGAGTCTTAAAAATGAAAAAATAAACGTCAGAAGAATCCGTCTTTAAATTAAATATCACAATACTCGAATCGGATTAATTGTATAATTTAAATACGATCATGTAAAAAAAAATAAACATTTAGTAATGATTTAAATTCAAAATCTTTTGTCCAACAAAATATATATAACTAATAAATTTGACCTGCCATTTTAATTCATTTTTCTACAAAACCCTATATAATAAATTTTGGGATATCCTTTTATTGACCAATCTCGTGAAGTCTTGGCCTCCGATATCTGGGGCAACAACGTGGGACCCATGAGAGTTTGCAAAGGCACGCGCCTCCAAAAGAGCGTGGGGGTATTATTTAATCACGTGAGCCGGGTTTGTCATGGTCATCACACGAATGAGGTACGATCCCTCGTATAAATAGATGACATTCGAATATCTACATAATAAAATAAAAATAATTATCACACGAACCGGAGGGTGTTATTTTATTTGTCTAGCCGGCGATTCCAGAAATTTTGCCCTTGAATTCCCATGAAAATACAATTCTGCCATTACATTATCATTTTTGTACCTTTATTTTATTTAATTTTTCTTCCATACATGTATTTGACTGAGACAAACTTCGGGGCTAAATAAGTCAATTTCTTTTTTCAATCGCGAAAGACATGAATACTACTAAGAAGGGTCTCTATCTCTATAAAATATTTAATTTCAATTATAATTATTATGATATGATTGAATTCATCGCTGCAGTTTTATTAAAATATTAAAAATTACAAAAATTTCAATAGTTTAAGCAATTGAAATGTATTTTTTTAATTGATTGTAATTAATCAAAATCGAATCGTTCGTCTTTACGGTATTATTACGAAAATTTTAATCTGTTATAAAATATTATTTTAATTCACGACGTAAAACATTCTCAAAATTTTGAAATACGGATTTTTTTTAATGGAAACTTAAATTGGATACCAAATTTATAGAGTTTTCAATGTGTCCATATGGGTAACTACATGTTTATTTGTCTCTTTGATATTTTGAGTCTTGAGAGTGAGGGCATTTCAACATTTGGAGAGCTAAAATAGAATATGGGTCTTTTATTTTTGGCTGTTCATGAATTGTCTGCAAGGTGATAATTCCAATCATATACTTGGGTTGCTAGATTTCCATTTATCCATGCAAGCAATTCAATTTCTTCTTTTTATCCTTTTCTAGGGGAATAAAATAATCCTTATCTATTTTAGCCCACAATAGCATATGTCCGACTAATCTGATTCGAATGTTTGTTAGACTTATTTTAGAGAGCTATTCTTTCAATATAGTTTTTTTTTAATTTTTAAATTTTAAATATAAAATTTAATTAAAAAAATTAACACTTTTATCTATTTAATCGATCATCCGTTTGTATGTCTCTTAGTGACAGGTGGTTTGGCCAAGTTGTATGGCAGTGGGGATCAAAGATGGGAAATGCCGTGTTTCATGCTGCAGAAGATACTCTTTAAAATGAGAAGATGACAAGAAATATAGACTATGGCGGGGCAGCATTGATGCAATAAGAATGGAAGCATTTGGTGAATTGGTCAGTGTGCCTAGGATTCTCATGTTGAGTTCTCTAGTAACACACATTTGACTTCATTGGCAAATTTAGTAAACAGGTTGACTCGAGTAGATTAGTTAGATTTAATAAGAACTTAAAAATTTTGAATAGGTTTTTGTGACAACTTGGTTTTGAGATATAAACCAAGTCAGATGATAAAGTGTTAGAAATAGAAAGTGAAATAAGTTCGATAATTTTGTTACGTAACTTTTTGTATATCGTAATAACAATTTTTCGATAAATTCGATGAATGATATTTAATTTCATATTATTTAATTTTTATTTTGTTATGGTATCAGAGTCATTTCAAAATTTACATTTAATTTTTCAGATTTTGATGGAATTAATATAAATTCGTTCCATTGAGCTCTGTCGTTAATCATTTGTGAAGAGATGGTATTCAGTCTGATCAAATCGATCAATTCAGTTTTCTAAATATGGTATATAACTTCAAAATTTTTCTATCCTAATGGTTAGTTTTTAAAAGATTAATTCTTGACAATTCATGAGATTAATTCTTGAAAATTCATAAATTTCAGGGCAAGGTTGAGCTCACCCTCTTATTTGTAGATATTTGACTTGCCTTATGATCAGCTAAGCAAGGGGAAGAAATATTCCAAGCCCAAAATGGAGGAAGCCAACATGAATTTTTCGGTAGATTAAGATACCAACTACATAATTATGAATTGGGTATTGCACCATTTGAAGATACATTAGCTAATTGCGTGCAATGAGTGTAGAATGATATATCTTGGCTTAGGTAGGTACTAGTTTTCTCAGATTTGCTTGCTTGGACATTTGACAGCCAAAGATAAGTCTTGCAAGTATCTTCTATTTTTTTTTTTTTTTTGAAAAACAAAAGTGAAAGGATACTGTATTTAGCTCATGAACTTGAAATATGGGTTTTAATGGCGAGTGGTTTTGGTCATTGTGGGGCATGGAAGAGACTAATGCTGGTGGATCTCAGAGTGGGACCAGGAATGGGCTCCCTTTAACATGTGGCCTACTCATCCTGCCTTGCGGGACACTTCTTTTGAATGAAGCCCTTGCTTTAGCTTAAAGCGTTGAAGTTAGTGCCACATTAGACGTTTTGGTTCCACCCAAAACCTAATTCACAAATGGTCTCAAGGAGGGTCATGGTAGCATGTAGTTAGAGTTGCACTCGAACAATGTAAAATCTCTCCTCACTGGAGAGGTGAGGTCGGGGATGAGCTTATACTAATGCCTAAGCCTATCGAATAAGCAGGCGAAGTCAAGCCACACAAGGCCATCTGTTTATGAAAATCAAAGGATAGATCTCCTACCCTAACCTTTGATATATTTTGTCTCAATTAGCCAAAGTTCGCGGAATTCAAACTTTCTAAAAGAATGAGTATGTTAGAGTGCTTGCTAGATGAGATTTGAGTATAGTTTACTCGGGTAATTTTTGATTAAATGGAATGAAAATTAAGAATTAAATTAAAATTTATATGAATTGTTTAGATTAATGGAATGAAAATAAATATTTGAAAATGAAACCCCAAAATAAGGTTTGTTTTTTCTTATTATTGTATTTGAAACTATACTCTAATTAAATCAATTAGAATATCTGTGTAGACTTTATTTAAGAGATGATTTTTCTAACATAATTTTTTTATTCTTAAATTTTGATAAAATTAAAGAAAAAATATGAATTTTTTAAAATTATTATAAAAATCTTTGATTTCAATTACGATTATAAATCAAACGTCACCCCGATATAAACAAGTTTTTTCTATTAAATTAGTACCTAATGTGGGCATTGTTGATATTTGCCCGCATATTTCTGTTTGGACTTCAAGGTCCACTTCGGACCAAGAAAGACGTGACACACAAAACTCGACCCCCACCATAGCCCTAAATTAGAAACGCAGACCAAAACTGAACCCTAAAGTTATATTAGCTGCAGGCTCAGGATAAAATGGTGTATTTGGGTCATGCTCAAGCGTGGTCACACACAAAACCAACAGATGGCGGCTGGGTAAGACAAGCAATGAAACCAGCATGAAACGACAGCAGGGTAGAATCCACGGGCCGCAGACAGACCACGTCGCCTGGCTTGACTTCTCGGGCGCCTGTGTTTTATGGCCACACGATGCCTCACTTTCACGTCCTCATCAAATCTTAATCACATCCTAATCACTTTTGTTGTCGGTTAGACTTGATTGTTAGTACTAGTCCAGAGATAATTATAGAGAGAGAGAGAGAGAGAGAGAGAAAAGAGAGATAGAGGGCGTGTGTGTGTGTGTGTGTGTGTGAAGATGGCAGAGAAACCCATGATGGTGGTAGGACTGGACGAAAGCGAGCACAGCTTCTACGCACTAGAGTGGACTCTCAATCATTTCTTTGCTCCTTTTGCTTCAAATCCTCCTTTCAAGCTTCTTATTGTCCATGCCAGACCTTTACCATCTTCAGTCATAGCCCTCGCTGGACCTGGTACGTATAAATATGTAAACACATCAAATTTAACTCCCTCCCTCTCTCTCTCTCTCTCTGTGGAATATGATACTGATGGGGGTTGTTTATGTAAAGCCACTGGAGAGGTACTGCCGCTGGTGGATTCCGATCTGAAGAGGATAGCACATAGAATTGCCGAAAAGGCCAAGGAAATTTGCACTTCCAAATCGGTATTTGTTCCTCCCTCTATGACTCGCTGTATGTGCCTTTTAGCTATAGGCATGTCTAACCCAAGCTAAAGCTTTGGTGAACCACCACCGGTCAATTCCCCTTAGGGGCCACCCTTTTCTCTACCATGAGGAAGTTTGGGACGTTGCCCCATGAGTGAGTTGTCTAGTGCAGGGCCTTAAGGGGAACATTATAAGCGCCTGTACCATAAAATCCAGTCTTTATGGTCTATTGGACATTAATGTCTTACTTTGTAACTCGTTAATTTTCCTTGCTTTGAACATGGTTCTAAAAGAAAGAATAATTCTATGCAGGTGACAGATTTCAAGGTGGAAGTGATTGAGGGTGATGCTAGGAACATAATGTGTGATGTTGTTGAGAAACACCATGCATCCATGCTGGTTGTGGGTAATCATGGTTATGGCGCTTTTAAAAGGTAACATGTATTCTTTTGACGTTTCTCAAACATATATTATTCCTATAGGTATTTATATGGAATTAGTAACTTACGGGTATTTATAAGAAATTTGTAGCCATGTACACGAATTTCAATAAATTATAATTCAATCTGTACGTTTTTCTTCCATAAAAACAATCTAAGGATAACAAATTTTATAAATATCAATAAAACAAGTATGATAGAAAGTTTTGAATTTAACGTATTGATAACCACTAAGAATTAGGGGCATAATATTTGTTTCTTGCATTGCAGGGCGGTCTTGGGCAGTGTGAGTGACTACTGCGCACACCATGCTCATTGCTCTGTGTTGATTGTCAAGAAGCCAAAAATCAAACACTAGGGCGACACTTCGTTAAAATAATAGGTAACCAATAATAAGGCCTGGCCTGCATTCTGGTACCCGTAAAAGGCCTCAAGACCTTTTCCTTGTTGCTTTTTTGTGGGAAGATGTTCTAAGCTTTTCCTGGTATATAACATTTGTGTAAAATTCATGTAATAAACTTCTTGGGCTAGTGTTCTACTTTCGCCTATGTATCTTTCTTGTGTAGTGGAAGCTTTTCAATCCCTGTACTACGATCCGCATGGGTATTTAATAATCATGGAGATGCGGAGATCCAACAGCCACAAATCATTTAACCATGCCCATCAGCATGACCATTGGATAACAATGGATGATCACAACACCCATTAATATCAGAACCCAAAAAAAATTATAGAAAAACCCTCTAAGGTAATCATCAAAATGGATGCTGCATTTCAAATTATCTATACCGATTTGCAGCAGCAAACCAAAGCCTCAAATCTCCATGTTCAGGACTTTCAACATGCATCGTCTCAGAAAGATGACATCTGAGCAAAAATCAAGATCTAGAATCACAGGACTAAGTAGTTTCCAGTAATGCTCTTTTGACCAGCATCTCAGCTTTACCACAGCAATTCATCAATAATCAATAAGAACCGATGCCAATGCAACCAACTTTAGAAAAATTTTATTTCTCAACCGGATCAGAAAGATAATAATTAAATAAGATCAAAAAGCCCTATAGTCGGGAGAAACATTAAAACAAAAAGCACACGTCATAAAATCCCAAAGTCACCATAGTACAACCAATGACAGGAAAAAAAAAAAAAAGAGCCATAATTAAATACTAATACTACAGCACAGGACTCCAACTCTAAAGCACAAGACCTCCGCTTAACACTTGATCTCCTTCAAACCATGCGCGAAGTACAAGAATGTTGGGTCCGTGGCACCCTCCTTATAGTAGGCAAAGACCAAAGCACTATCATCATTCATGCTCTCCCCGACAAAGCTGCAACAAGACATAAAATCAACTTCAGCCATATTGTTCCAAGCTTAAGTCATTCAGAATCCAAAAGCACAAAATGTTGTCCAGACGCTTCTAAAAATTACAACTTAAATGGTGTAAAATTATTTTACAACTTTGCCCTATCATTTTGCCCGTGTCATATGTGTGCATTATTCATAGGCTCAATATTAAAAACTATGAGGTCAATCAAATATAAGGTACATACAATGTTTAGAACGGTGCACTTACAATTGGAAGTCCTTGAGCTTTGAAAGAAGGAATTTAGTTGCTCCCTCAATACTCTTCTTGAATTCCTCTTGTTTCTCACCCTCAAGCTTGGGTGTCAACAACTTGATGTACCTTTTCACCCACGTGACAAACTGCTTCTTGTCAAAAGCAGGTTGCTCCTGCACATAAGGCACAACAACTAGTTAAAAGCCAGATTCACCAAGAATACTACATGGATAGGAAACAAAAAAAGAGAGTAGGTAGACCGAACCTGAAGTCTGAAGGTGTCGACAATGTCAACAACCTTAACAGCTTGGTCATCAACACCCTCATCATCCTCACCACCTTCGGCGGAAGGGTTAGCACCAATATCAACATCCACTGCTCCTTGAACAACCCACTAAAACAAGCCAAACACAACAGTCATTATCCATGAAACTTAATCAAATCAAGTGCCCGCCAAAAACGTAAGCATACCAAAATCAACCTATGATGAATTGAAGAAAATCACAAATACAAACCTTCCCTTCAACTTCCCAAAGGATTCCATTTTCGATTTCCTTGTAGGGAAACGAGTCCGACAGGAGCTCATCACCTACAATTGATAAAATAAATTCATAAAGATCAACAACAAATTCCAGTCAACAAGTCCAACGAAAATAGATGATACTAAATCATCCAATTACATGAATTATGAATAATTATCATCGAGTTTATCAACATAGAACCTATAATTGAATAATTAACTAGAATCAAAGGTACAAAAAATATACACACACATATAGTAAATCATTAAAAAAAAAACAGATCTCTACACATACTGACCCACAAAAATATGATCTTGAATCAGAAGACTAAAATCAAAACATCAACATAAATTCAGTCGATCCCCCGGAAAAATTGGAAGTTGTGATAACCAAAGCATCCAGAATCATGAAGAACATAAGTATACAGATCCAAACATGGGACACGCAAGAGATCAAAATTGAAAACCCTAATCTTTTCACTATCAATTAAAGCATAATCATGCAAAACCCTAAAACCCAAATCACTAGAGAGAAAGAAAGGGGGAGAGAGAGAGAGAGGGAGAGAGAGACCGGTTAGAATGTCCTGATATACAAGCATGATTGCAGAGCTTCTCGGATGGCTCCCACAAAGACTGCGAGGAGAGAAAAGAGAGAAACACGAAGCGGTGAGGGAGACAGAGGGTTTGAATCGGGCTAGACAGAGATCATTTATAACGGAGGGTTTGGCGACGATGACGACTCCTCCTAAAATTACGCTACCGTGTTTGTGTTTTTTCTTAATACCGATCGTGTCCTTTACCCACTCTTTTAATCTAATCCGACACTTTTGTGATGTGATGTGATCCTGATCACTCACTTGCTTGGGCTGTCGACGTGATTATTATTGGGCTGTATTGGGCCGGCCCTTTTCTACCAAACAAAATAAACGGCCCGAAATCTAGATTAATTTAATGGCAGTGAGAAGATGGGAGATATGAATGTTTAATGGAATGTAATGAAAAATCCTTTAATCAAGTTCCCGAATTCGACTCGTGACTTAGGTATGAAGTAAATTACGTTAGGAGGAAAACCCCTTTAATTAGTTATTGCAAGTCTCGTATCGAATTAATCGAAATATAATTTCAAATAACAGTTGATATAGTTAAAAAAAAAAAATGAGTGTTCCGGTTGAGGCAGCAAGAAGAGAAGCTAGTTTGAATAGGAACTCCGGTCCAGAAATAAACTCTAACCCACACAAACTTAAATTCAAAATCCAATAAAAATGCTGGTTCTGGTTCTGGTTCTGGTTCATAAATTTTAGATTCGTATCATCGAAGATCACCCTCCCTCACCCTTTGAGCTACTCGATTTGTGTAAATTAGATAAACTACTCAAATTTGGTTCGAGCTCGACTAGAGAAAGGCTAGCTTCTGTTTGGCTCGTAATGCAACTCTCAAGTTCAATAGCTCAATAGGCGTTGGTTCGACTACCCCCACGTTTGCTACCTAAAGTCAATCAAATACCTTTCTGCAAAATGCTTGGTCTCCAATTGGGTGTGCATGCCACCCCGCCCCTCCAGCTTTACCTATTTTGCTATATGTGCCTTCATACATGACCTTTAAATACACAATTAACCATCCGATATGCAATATGGAGATGAGGAGAGTTTCACAAATTTGATGAAATATTGAGAAAGCAAGTGATGTTGTTGCTTCAAACATGTTATCGCCATGCAATTCTTAATTTCATCAACGCGTTTAGATTTCTACAAATATGCAAAGATTTCTTCAAATACCTAATGTTCAAAATTCATCTCATGGGCTAAACATAGTATAATATAAACTAACTTCTTGGTGGGAGGCAAACCAGGCATTCGTTGTTCATTGTTCATGGTGTTCTTAGATGTGGATCAGATAGAAGGTTATAAAATTCAAAATGGTCTGGTACGCCACTGCCTAACGTCTCTCCACTGGGTTCAGCTGGACAAGGGATTAAAAGATCAAGAAGATCTTTGGAATTTGAGGGGAACACCTAAACAACCATGGGACCACCACCCAATTTTCTCTCCATTCATTTGCCTCCAATTCTAGTGAACCAATTAGTTCCGGTTACTGAACGGAACAATAACCAGTAATAGAATCACCAGACCAACCACCTAAAACCCCAACTACAATACCGGTGCAAGTCCAGCCCACATCCCGGCAAAATCGGTTTCTTCGACGGCTATACGAGATAGGAGGATAATTGTTAAAAAGAAGAGACTAATGAAAGGATTACTACAAAAACCTCCGACAAACTAGATATGGTGGTTAGGTGTGGGTCGAACATGTTTGAATCGCCTAAGTGGATGCCAATAGAATGGTTTTTTTACAAGAGCATTTCGTTTAAGCAGTGAAAAAGTAGATCATATTTGTTTTTTGTTTTGACTGTCAGATATTTGAATTTTATTCAACTAATCCAATTCAAATATTGTATGGATCAATTTTAAGGATTGACTCTCCTACTTCAATTTTCGTCATTTTCAGAATTCGAACTCAAAACTTTTGATTAAGAAAGTAAAATGTTCTTGATCGGTCAATTTAAAAAAGTTTAATTAAAAAAAAAAGATCATATTGATGTTATAAGTAACATTTTATCATGTACAGATATATATATATATATAAGTACTAATTTAGTGCGAATGACAAATCTATGTATTTCGTATGAGTCACGTACATTTTCTATTCATGCAAATGGCACAAATTTTCAATTTTATGTTAAACGTGATGATAAATTTATAGCTATATTTTCCTTTGACTTCAATCCAGATATTATTTCATCCATTGGCTAAAGATCGGATATTTAGCCCCGAAAAGTTGTCTAAATCACAAAGGGAACCAATTTCGCCTTCCTTTGCTACCAATTCCACAAAAGTGAGGAAGAAACCCAAGAAGATCTTTTCCTTTTATTAAGATTTTTCATCTTATCCTAAATAAAATCTTAGAAATACCATGAATAATTACATGAAGAGAGACTCAAATTTTATCGAAAATATATACTAAAACATTAAAAATACCTAAAACTTCAAATTCTATCTTTCGAGTTTAACCGTAAAATATCAAAGCTAAGTGAACATTTTTAATGTTTTAAATGTGGAAAGTTAGACTTACCATTTCTTAACCCGCAAAAACCAAGAGGAGGAAATTGATAAATGCAATTTTTTAAAATTAGAAATACATATAAATTGGGAAAATAAAGAAAAACAATAAATAGATATTTTTTTTGGGGGGGGAGAAAAAGGTGAGAAATTTGCCAAGAATGGTCTGACATTTTTTTTTTAAAAAAAATTCTGAATTTATGAATTTTGTTTGATAATTTTACTTATATATATTCTAAAAATAAGATATTTATAGTTCATAATCTATTTAAAAAAAGTTATTCTAGTCTATTTTTCTTTCTTTATGTAGTTTATAAACTGTTTTACTTTTACGTTATAAACTATCCAAATTGCACTCATTTTTTTATACTATATTAATCAATATCTAAAATCATATTTTAATTAATCTGATTTGAGACTTACAGTAATCCATTTAGAGAACTATCCTCTCGATGTAGTCTGCTCTATACCCAAATTACAAATCAAACTTGAGATTTTTGATAAGAGATCTAGTGTCATATTCCACTATTCTAACTAACCGTTGATAAATT
Source organism: Dillenia suffruticosa (assembly GCA_033439265.1). Lineage (NCBI taxonomy): Eukaryota > Viridiplantae > Streptophyta > Magnoliopsida > Dilleniales > Dilleniaceae > Dillenia > Dillenia suffruticosa. The sequence goes on from JAVTVX010000001.1 coordinate 20,484,802, forward strand.
GCACTCATTAATGTTTCATAATCTCATGTTCTTTTCATATCATGAATAATTATTTATATGATATTAATAATATTTTATCATTTTTAATTATTTCAGTACTAAAAGGATTTTATAAGAACTTATTGTTATCAAACACAACAATGACTTGCTCACAGAATATTTCATAAATTATTTTATTCAAATACTTTAAACGGGCCGAGCTCGGGCCGGCCCCGCCCGGCCCAATTGTCAGTCACAATTGCTTCAGCCTAGAAATCATTTGTTGACTTGTTTTAAATGGAATTTAGGAACTCTTTGTAGGCGGGAAAGTTGAAAAATTCAAGGGGGAGAGGGGGAGGAGAGAGTGATTGTGAGTTCACAATGGCATAGAATCAAAGATGGGAGACCCCGTATCTCGAATACTCTCAGAGCTGGGAACCCATCACGAAACCAACTTAGAAAACCTAAATTCCCAACCCTTACCTTCCATTTCAAAATCAGCACTCTCTGATCTTCAAACCTTCTTGAAGAACAACGATATAGACACTCTCTTTGAAGAAATTTCAACAAAAAACCTCTCTCTCTCCTCTCTCGTCTCTCTCATTTCTTCTGCAATCGATTCAAGCAACACCCACTTCTCTCTTTTCGCTTCCAATGTTTATCTTTCTCTTCTTCTCTCTCCAAATGTCCCAGTCTTCACTCTCTTCACTCCCATGGCATTCCTCTCTCTTCTGCAATCGATTCGCCGATCTTTTAGGGCTTTACGGAGCGATCCGTCTTCCCAAACTTCGGATAACCGGCAGAGAAAAGGGAAAAAAGCCCCAAACAAATCATCTCGAATCGACAGAATGGAAGTTGATTCTGATGATGTTGATGAGAGAGAAAATGATCGATGTGATATTGGGGGTTTGTTCTCTTTGCTTGGAAAGTTGGAGTCTGTTTTGGGTTTGGTTCACCTGAATCGGTTTTCGGATAGTTTGAAGTCTTTGATTCAGACTGTGGGTTCAATTCCTCTTTTAGCACTTGAGTTTGGAGGAAATTTAGGTTATTACAAGAATTTGACTGATTCATGTTCTAGAATTTTGTACGAGGTTTTAAAACCTGAACATGGTGATTTAGGGGTAACTGTGGCTGAGGTTTTGAAGTCACTGACACCATGTATTATTATTGGAAAATGTCAGGCTAGGACTTTCGGTTTAGGTTTTGTGACAAATCAAATGATGGGTATTGCTTCAAATTTTGAGGAGATCAACAAAGCCATTGTGAATTTGCCTAGGTATTTGTCTCACAAGGCACCGGAAAAGTCTGAGCCTAGAGCTTTAGCTGTGGAGGCAATAATGGAGGTCGTTAGAGTGATGGAATTTGAGGATCAAATCGATTTTGGTGACTATGTGGTGAAGATGATACAAGGGGTTGCTCGCCTTAGGCTTTTGGCAGTTGATATTATTCCAATGCTTATTATGTCATTGAGAGATCCATTTGGGCTGGATTTGGAGTTTGGAGGTAGTGAATCATGGGGTTTGAGGTGCTTGAATGCTTTGATTGAGCGTTGTTCAGATGCAACTGTGAGTATTCGATCACGGGCTTTGACATGTTTGGCACAATTGGTTGGGTTTTTATCCGTTGATGAGAGGAATAGGGCGGTATTGAGGGGTGCAATGGGGTTTGGGAATGAAGAGTGTCAGGAAATGAATGATCTTTTAAGGAAAAGGTGCATGGATGAGAAGGCAGCTGTTAGGAAGGCTGCTCTTCTTCTTATTACCAAGTTGATGGCTCTTTTGGGTGGTTCTATTGATGTAGACTTGCTCAAAACCATAGGAATGGCTTGTTCGGATCCACTTGTTAGCATTCGAAAAGCAGCAATCTCAGCTCTCTCAGAGGTAAAAGTTACTGATAGTTCTTTTCTTATTTGTGTTTGTGTTTAAATGAGCTGTTCCTATTCACATCTATGTGATTTCCAAGACAATTGTTTATGTTTCTCTTCCTATGTGACTGAAACCTGACCTATTCACATGCCCAGTGCATGATATTTTTCGAGCATCTATATATGTTCACTCTGATGCAAATTCATCAAAATTGTTCTCTTTCCTGATTCCATGAAGCATGAAAGGCATAAAAAGATGAGTGTTATTACAAGCGTTAGGTTAAGTGCATGATAAAAGGACCTTGTTTAAATCAGGCATAACACTTGCAACTCAGCAAACTAATAAGTTGCAGCGAAGAAGTTAGTCATCTTGCAAAGAATTCCCTTCTCCTTATTCCATGTTTTCCCTTCTGATTCGTTCTCAATCCTTCTTGTGCTCATGCTTGCTTTGCAGGCCTTTAGAACATTTTCAGATGAAAATGTGACCATTGAATGGTTACATTCTGTGCCACGCTTGATAACAGATAATGAAACTAGCATTCAAGAAGAGTGTGAGAACTTGTTTCTGGAATTAGTGTTGGATCGTGTCTCCAGAGCTGGAACTAGTGGACTATCCCGTAATCAAGACTTAAGTCACTCAAGGTTGAGGGGATTGAACTTTGAGAGTGAAATTGAGTCCCTGTTTCCTGAAGGAGTTCTAAATCTGTTGAAAGAAATATGTGATGGGGAGGTTCTACCCTGGGTAAAAAAGATATGCACAAATTTAGGAAAGAAGAAACGTCTGAAATCGGCAATCGCGGTTGCCCTTCAGAATATCATAACAACATCCGAATCTCTCTGGACCAGTCACTCCAAGCCAATAGAGAAGTGGACAGCCCCTCCTGGCACATGGGTGCTTCTCTCAGAGGTGTCAGTGTTTCTCACTAGAGCAATAGGTTTGGAATTTCTCCATCATCATTGGCAGTTGCTTGACAAGCATAATTTAGGAACAGAAATGGGAAGCCCGTTATTGCATGTAAATGTAGGCCAGGATATTGGCAGCGTTCAGTCTATTTCTGTTGCTTGGGCTGGAGATCGTGCTTCCCTCTTGCAGACAATTTCAAATGTTTCTGTGGAACTGCCCCCTGAACCTGCTGCAGATTTAGCTCATAATTTGCTTGTAAGGGTTGAGGAGTTCAATATGCATCCTACAGAGGTATGATGTCTAATTTATCCCTCTTTTCTGTATCCCTGCACTGCCTGTCCTTGTACTCTCAATATATTTTTACTTATTGATATAATTGTGCAGGCTTTTAAAATTCAAATTACATATGTTATGTTATGAAGTACAGACCTGGATCTGAAACGTAGACACACCACATTGTTAGCTTTCATATAATCTTACATAGCCAAAACATTTTGGTAAACTTATACTATTTTTATTTGCAAATCAATGATTATATGTTATAGTAATGGTTATTTGATAAAATTAATGATATCAGAAAACATGTAGTTCATATATTCCGATGGTGGCCATTCACAGCTTGTCCATAACTTAAAAGCTTCAACTTCAAGAAAAGTTTAAGACAAAGAAACTACTAAAAGTCTAAACTAATTACAATAATATTCCAGCGTTTGTTCTGAGTATGATTTTCCTGTCAAAGCAAAATATTATTGAACTGTAGGTTATGACTTTATCTCACCCGTTGGCTCCTGTTCTAATAATACTCTTTGTTTGTTCCTCTGAATGTATGTTTGTGCTTAAGAAGGGTGTATTTATGGCAGGTTAATGCCCATGTAAAAGCACTCCGAACTCTGTGCAAGCACAAGGCTTCAAATTCTGAGGAGGCTGAGGACCTTGTCATGAGATGGGTGCAGCAGCTGCTGTCTAAAGCTTCTAACATTCTAAAGGCATACATTTCTGTTAACTCAGAAAAAGACAAAAGGAGTAGCTTTCTTACCCCACCAAGGAGTGGGGGTAGGAAAGGCAAGAGAGAATTGTCAGAAGCAATTACGGCTATTTATACAATTGGGTCCTTAATTATCATTTGTCCTGCTGCTGATATGAATTCCATTATTCCCACTTTACATGCCATAATAACTTCAGGTATTTCTAACTCAAAAGGAGACAAGCTGCCAGGCCCTACAATTTCATTGAAGGAGACAGCCACTTCCTTGTACGTTCAGGCATGGGTTGCAATGGGAAAAATCTGCCTTGCAAATGGGAAGCTTGCGAAGAAATATATTCCTTTATTTGTGCAGGTTTGGATTCCCATATCACCAATGCCAGTGCTAGGCTGAATCACTTTCGTCACAATTATTTAATATTTTACAGGGTCAACCTTGCTAAGATCTTTGCACAGTGTGGTTCTTTATGGATTTCTCTTTCCCTATTATTTACAAGTGGTTTGTTGCGATTGGCTTTTGAGAATATTTTCAGGATATTAGATGCATGCCAGCTTTCCTTTAGGATGTCCCAAACCTTAATATCACAGATCTAGCAACCGTTTAAAACTGCACGATATGATGTTGGGTAATGCAGAATAGAAAACCTTGAAATTCTGCCACTGCGTAAGTTAAAAAAGACAGAAAACAGAAAAAATGATTAACCCCCCCCCCTAAAAAAAATTCCTCCCTGTTGTACATTCTTTGGTTTTAGATACTGCCAGTTCTGTCACCACATTCTTTTCCTTTTTCTGGGTCATGAGGCTGGTTCGCAGAATACCTTTGAGTTGCAAACTTATAAGTATGCTCATTTTGTTCCAGGAGCTTGAAAGGAGTGATCTTCCTGCCCTTCGCAACAATATTGTTGTAATGATGGCAGATTTTTGCGTTCGATATACTGCTCTTGTTGATTGGTGAGGCCTATAGAAGAAAACTAGTGGAACTTTGTTTGAATTCCTGTTGTTGTGATTAAGTACTTAGTGACTGAACAGTTACATACCAAAGATTACAAAGTGCCTTCGTGATTCATGTGAAATTGTAAGGAGACAGACATTTATACTTCTTTCCAGATTGTTACAGGTTTGTGTCAGTGTGTGGTATTTTTATACTATTTTAGTTCATGTCTGAGGCAGATTGATAACCAAGAAACGAATACTTGTCATACTTGTGTTCTAATTTGTAGAGGGACTATGTGAAATGGAGGGGAGTCCTTTTCCTTCGTTTCCTCCTATGTCTGGTCGATGAATCTGAAAAGATAAGACATCTAGCTGATTTCCTCTTTGGAAATATTCTAAAAGGTAGGCTTTTGTAATTCCTCTACCATGGAGTCAAGGATTAGTATTATGTACCTGTGATTTACTTATTCATTTAAAGTTTTGCAGTCAAGGCACCACTTCTAGCTTATAATAGTTTTGTTGAAGCCATCTTTGCTCTAAATGATTGCTATGCTCAGAACGTGCACAGTGATTCCAAAGGTTCACGAGTTGAATGGATACTTTTCTCAATCAAGTAAGATGAGTTAATATATTGTCAGAAACAAAAAGACTAACTGCCAAAACATGTTTAGAATTGCATTTTGTAGTTATTTTATTTATGAGAAAAATACCTACTAAAATTCCAATGCTATGAACAGGTATTGGAATCCTTGTTAATTTCACTAATTTTCTGAGAAGTAAAGATGTTTTACTGAAATCGATGGCTTGCATTTTTGGAGCCTGATTGCATGTTGTTTCTAACAGAGGTAATGATGCAACGCCAAGGTCTAAAAGAATGCAAATTTATACTTGTTTGCTGAAACAAATGGCTCCAGAGCACCTGTTAGCCACTTTTGCGAAGCTGTGCACCGAGATTCTTGCTCCTGCATCAGATAACATGCTCAATATAGAAGATGCCACTGGCCAATCTGTTCTGCAGGTAAGACATGTGCAGTCTCTCTCTGTGGCCCCCATTAGTCTGCTGGTATACCAAAGTGCAGTTTTTTTATAGTTAACCACTTGGCTTATATGTTATTGAGCAGGAAGTAAGATAGATTGTCATTTACCTTTGAAGGGTTATGCTCCCTTCCTGTGTATGCTGCTTGTCTATATTGTTTAAAAATTGGCAAACTACATAAAACACTAGAATGATTGTTTTCCTGTTGAGTTAGTGTTGTGCTATTGATGTTGTAATAAGATCTGTGCTACTTTGTTGCACCAGCTTCTATTATGATTGCGGTCAGTTTGTTATGCATGAATAGAGTTGGCCATGGTTATCAACTATCATTTAATAAGCTGTTGTCTAAGACATCTGTTAGTTCCTCCTTATTTGCTCTGAATTAGCTAGTATTAATTATTTTGACATGCCATAGTTTTTCAATTTCCTATTTGAGCTCCGACCTATCTTGAACACCCTGTCTTTTGCTTCATTTGAAACAGGACACTTTCCAAATTCTGGCCTCCAAAGAGATTCGAATTCCATTCCTTCGCGGATCATCTGACTCTGCAGACATGGATGAAGAGGTTGGAGATGGTGGAGGTGTAGCTGCTGCTGCAAGAGGAAGAGTTGTAACTCAAGCAATCAAAAAGGGCATGATTCAAAACACCATCCCCATATTCATAGAGCTCAAACGACTGCTAGAGAGCAAAAACAGCCCTCTCACGGGCTCCCTCATGGAATGTCTGCGCATTCTGCTAAAGGACTACAAGACCGAGATTGAAGAGATCTTAGTTGCTGACAAACAGCTCCAGAAGGAGCTCATCTATGACATGCAGAAGTACGAAACAGCCAAGGCCAAATCAACTGCAGATGAAGCCACTGCAACTATGAAAAAATCAGATACCCATCAGACACCCAAAGTATCTAAGGCAACAGGGAATGAAAACCCTCACAGTCGGACAGCTCACAGGGTGAAAAGCCATAAGCAAGTGGCTTCAGCAATGGCAGATGCAGCAGCAGAAGCCGCAGCAAGGTCTGTGCTGAAGGAGGTAAACCAGGGTCTACTATCACCACTATTGAGTGCTATTAGTGTTCCCAAGCTCAAGTCTTCCATGGGTGGTGGTCTTTCTCAAGGAGTCCGACCTACAGGTGTATTAGAATCTTTGAGGAGAAGACAATCTTTCAACTCAGATGAGGAAAACTGAGATTCTTGTCCTTGCCACTTGTAGTGTAGTTTCTATCTAATTATGCCATGAAAGTACAAGGCATGTTGTATTGGAGAATAGCGTGTACGGTACAAATGATAATCTCCCTAGGTTGTTCTATCATGTCCTAGAACTTCTTTGGAAACATATGCTGTCACTTGCAAAGTGACTTCTGAAATGTATTTATTTGGTCCCATTTCTTGTAACCAATTTTAGATATTATTTATTTGTTTATTATTGGCCAGAGAAAACTTGAATTTGAGTTTGGTAAAATTATCAATTCATCATTTAATATTCCCTTGTCTTCTTTGATTCTTTCCTAGAAAGTACTAAATGAAACTTCAAGAGCTGGAATTGGAATTAAACAGCAAAAGAAATGCCTTCCATTACTGTCCCATGCCATTAACTTTCCCTCTACATGTATACAATTCTTACTAGAGCACTCTTATTATACCCACCCTACCCAGTTTTACTGCAATTCTGACTCACTAATCCATTTTCCTAAAATCTATATTATGGATTAATAATAAAATATTACACTAATATTGACTATTGGTGTGTGCCAAATGATTGATATCCATGTGACTTGACTTGCTCCTGTACATGTGTTCGAACCTGCTATGTTAGGGTAACAAGGGTAACAAGGAATTACGTATTGGATTTGTCAATCAGATCTCACGTTTTCATTTGGGAACAATCATGTCCTAAGTCAAAGAAATAGAGCGGTAGGTTTTTAAATTACAAGGATTCATCCTCAGGGCTCTCAACTTGTACTTAAATGGTGGGTTTAAGTCAATTCATAATATGGGCCATCCTTTTGTATAAGGGAAAAAAAAGTTATTAAAAATAGAAAAAAGAAAAAAAGATTATTAAAAATAGATATTTTGATGAGTAAATCCCCTAAATTGAATCTAGTGCTTAAATCGAATTACTCAAATATTTTGAATATCACTTAATCCAAATAAAAATAAAGGCTATTAATTTTTTAAAGTACAATTAATGCGTTGCCATGAATACATATTTTTTTGTCCTTAGGTTTTTTTGCGGATTCATTGAGTTCTAAAAAATCCAACCGAACACACACCGATAACGATTAATTTTTAATATCAATCGAAACATATGAGTATTAGGTTAATTAAATGCAATTAATGAGAATAGTGATCAACTCGAATGCACATAAACTTCCAAAACAAACGATTTTCATTTTTAAAATATTTTTTATTTTTAAAACTTTTCAATATAATAAATAAATTAATATTTATACAAAAATTCTTATATTTTATATTTACATATTTTTTATATTTAATAAATTATTTATTTATTTAATTATAATTATAATTTTTTATATTATTTATCTTGTAATTATTAATGATATATTTAATTATTTTAAAATATTATTATAAAAAATAATTATTCTATTATTTTTATAATATAATTAATATTTATATAAAAATTTTTATATTTACGTGTTTTCTAATATTTTTATTTTCTATATTTTTATAAATATCATTTTATATTTATCCATTTTCGTGCCGACAATAATTGAGAGAGTCATGATAAAAATAATGCAGTAAATGTCTAAAATTAATGAAAAAGAAATATCCTTAAAAATTTACATGAAATAGCACAGAGCAATTTCTTTAGAAACATCAACATCATATGCGAGACGACTTGAAATGAAACTATTGGGTCTCGGTCATTAACCCCATCTCATCATTGTCGTCAATTTCCGTCTCTCTCTCTCATGTGTTGGTCACGAAGATTCAAAATTCTCCATTAGGTGAGACCCTTCATACCCTTCTTTACAATTTTCATTTTCATTTGTTAATCAATTCCTGATTCAATGAGTTGTCTTTCAGTTACTAGTTTCATCTCTGACCCAAGTGCAAGAGAAAATGTTATAAAACCCTTATGTGTTTGCTCTTCAATTAGGTGATGATGAGATGAAACCCTAGATTTCATGTTATGTCATTACTTGGTTACTGGCTTGAGAATTTCAGGATAGTTTTTGAAACTGAATTGTGGGGGTTTTGGGTTAAAGGGTGTTATCTGATCATAAATTTTCTCTTTGATGTGATTTTGCTTGGATAAATTTTGGGAATTGAATTCCAGGGTTTTGGTTGTTTTATTGTCTTGAGAGGTTTGAAGGGTGTTTTTGGATCATGGATGGTAATAAGGACGAGGCTTTGAGATGTGTTAGTATAGCTAAAGAAGCGATTGCTTCGGGTAATAAGCGGAGAGCTTTGAAATTTATTGGGATTGCGCGGAGGCTTAATGGGAATTTATCTGTTGATGATCTTTTAGAGGCCTGTGAGAACTTGGATGGGGCACCATCTACATGGTCTGCAAATCAAAAACCTGTTAATCAGGAGTCGACTGATCCTAATTCTTCAAAACCTGATGAGGGTTCGAATGCGGAGTGTAGTTATACAGAAGAGCATGTTCAGATTTTAAGGCAGATTAAGAGGAACAATGATTACTATGCTGTCCTTGGGGTGGAGAGGAGTTGTTCTGTTGAGGATATTCGGAAGGCATATAGGAAATTGTCTTTGAAAGTTCATCCTGACAAGAATAAAGCACCTGGGTCTGAAGAGGCATTTAAGAAGGTGTCCAAGGCATTTAAGTGTTTGAGTGATGATGGTTCAAGGAGGCAGTATGATCAGACAGGTCAGGTTGATCAGTTTGAATACAATCAGCAGCACAATTTTAGGCAGAGGAGAAGGAGAACAACTGCACATGACTTATTTGATGATGAATTTGATCCTGATGAAATATTCAGGTCATTTTTTGGTCAAGGAGAGATGTTTCGGGAATCTCATGTTTACAGAACCAGAGGGACTGCTTCTCCCCAAAGGGAGAATTTGAATAGAGGAAATTATCTTTTGCTCCTTATCCAGTTCTTGCCAATCTTGTTAATTATTCTGGTTGCTTACCTCCCCTTTTCGGAACCAGTATATTCACTGCAGAAAAACTATAGTTATCAGTTTCTGAAGACAACTGAGAAACATGGGGTGGAATTTTTTGTTAAATCTTCTGAATTTGATCAAGAATATCCGCTTGGGACTCCTGCTCGAGCAAACCTTGAAGACATGGTGTTGAAGGATTACAAGAATATGCTTGGACGCTATTGTCGCATTGAACTTCAAAGACGTCAGTGGAGTAGGAATCATCCAACTCCTCATTGTAATAAGCTCAAAGCACTTGGAGTATCTTGAAGGTTAGACGAGGTGCTCTTGGGTGACATTTTATTATTGCTCTATTAAATTCATTTTCTTAACTGCAGTTTCTAATATTAAATATCCCTTTTTGGTTTGATTTTTAAGCAATATTGGAGCAGTTCATAATTAGCTTTTGTTCTTCTTTCATCTGGAATATAAACCTATACTGGGGGACACAAGCTTTTCGAAAAACAAGGCCTGGGCTTCTTATAAGCATGATAATACTTTCCTACACTAGCAAATTTTTGCTGCTCTCAATGAGTCACCATGATCTAGGTCACTCTTTTTTGCCTAGGAGGCCAGATAAATTTTCATCTTTCAGTGATTATCAGCAAAATGAAATTATAATCTAGACATGTTGCTTAATTAATCGTAATTTCTCAGTTTTATCATGATAAGAGTTTTTATTTTTAATTATTTTATTTTTTCATAACTGGGGGTGAATCTATTTCTTGCAATTTGGGTTCTTCATTTTTCATGTGCTTAGTGCAAGATCCTCTTTTTGTTGTTTATCATTTCATCTTTACCCCTTGCTTTGAATTGAATGGAAACCATATCATTTAAAGATTTCTGTTGAGCGTTGTTTTCGTATCATGCTTGGAAACTTAAAAGTTTGTGGAATACATGTAAAATTTCTGTCTAGATTTGCAGATGACAGAATTGGCAATATATCTCAACTAGATGATGATACTATTTGATGTCCTATTTGATTACTAAATTATCCATATTCGAGTAAATCCTCTTTTCTTAGATTTTCTCTGCACATTGTCTCACCCAGCTTATGCCTTTCATACCAACGATGAATTCTTATAAGCTTTCAAGTTCTTTTTAGGTTTAAATTTTGTATATTAAACTCTTTTTTTATTTTTCATCGGTCAAATAGAGTCCACAAACTTCAGCTTGACCCTTCCCATTAGCAACTTCCGATTTTGTATTAGTTTATAAACTCCTAATATTGTTCTAAATTCCTTTTCTTTTGTGAATGGTCCTATTTTATGTTTCAAGTATCCAATGCAAGAAATGATTTGCTTTGTTTTTCTAACACAAAGATGACATGAATTTTGAATCTTATGCTTTGTTCCAAATTGGAAGTTTTATTTTAAAGGGAATTGAGTTTCCTTTTCATTTGGTTCTAAGTAAATATTAAACCAGCTGGAAAGAGGGCGCAGTCTTTTTCCCTTAATGGGCTAATTTATATGGCAAAATGGGGAAAAGTAGAGGATTGACTTGTAGATTTTGGGATCAACTCCTGTGACCCTATAACTTGCTTCCTCATCTCTTGCCATGCTTTTTATCACTCTCTGTCAAATTCTAGTTCCATACGAAAACATTGCTGTACTGATGCTAATATATTAGGATTGTCATCCTAAACCTTGTCAAAAGTTCACTATAATCTGAACGAAGATTCTTCAATCTATAATCACTATGAAACTTAAAAGAACAATGGCTGGAGATAATTGTTGGTACTTTAATTTATATTCCCCTTATTATTATTATTATTATTTTCCTTCAAAGGTACAATTATCAAATTTGGTGACACTTGACACCTTAAAGGATGAACTTACTATGTCAGCATCCATCTCGTTTGTTATCATGTAATCTTTTATCGATAAATCAACTCACAGCCAGCCTGATATACTCCTGCACAGGCTTGTTTCTGACTTTTAGTTACCCTTGCTTGATTTTAAGCTGGCACTTTCAATTGTTCTTATTTTTGTTAAATTTAAGTTTTCCATTTGCGATAGTTGCGCGTTTCTGATGAACTTGGATTTAACTAGGTACTGCTTTTGCTCCAATTACCTTGGGTCAGTTACCTCTTGTTGGTTTCCCGACGGTCAAATTGACAGGTAAATGGACAGGACAAAGTTATAAAAGTTTTATGCTATTGTAGTTACAAAGTGTTGTTTTGTGCTGTCTGAAAACTGCAGATACGATATTGACATAGTGATTTCTAGACGCGTCTGATCAATTTAAGAATTTATTAGAGTGTATGCTTGAAAATAGAGTTTAAATCATGCTCTTCTGCTTGCTTTTGCTTATGTCCTCTATATTTTGCTTTGTATTTGATTTCAGTGATTGGGAAAAAATTGGGCTCAGCTTCTTGGTGGCATATTGGTGTATCACAAGATGAAGATGCAATCAAGTGACCTCGTAGAGGAGATGGGATGTTTGTGTTGGCAGGGGTCTGCACAACATCCTTGAGGTAGTATAAGAGTAGGGTTGCACAAGATTCTCAAGAAATGTTTTACAGCATGTTGTCTATACTCTGCTTACCAAGTCATTTGCCGGAGATGCGTGGCACCAATTAGTTAAAATAACCTATGCTGATATGTATCATTAAACGGTGCTTTAGTCCTTTTTTGCTTTTAGAGCTTCTGGGTTGTATCTGTCTTTCTTGACTGGATGCTCCCATAATTTGTTCAAGTACTGGTCTCAGAAAATTTTCCTCTTATGAGAATGCGGTAAGGTTTTTGACCACCATTCTGGGTTGTATCTGTTTCTTGATCTCTTTGGTGAAGAACTTTCTATTTTCCTTTTCAAATTTGATTATTTTGTTTTATTTTTTTGTTATGTATTTTGATTTTTAAATTTTAAATTTATGTTATTTTATTTATTATTTTTCTTTCTGTCCTTTCTCCTATATTGATCTCTCAAACCATCGAGTTTAAAATTTGGATTAAGATTCGGTTATTTTTTTTTTGTTGTTATATATTATGATTTTCGATACAAAAATTTTAAGGAGTGATTGCTTAGTCTATTTGTGATTACTCCTAGTTTAGATTAAATTATAAGAACCAAGTAATGTTGTTTGATATGTGTATAATTTCAAAGTCACATATAAGATTTTGTAAAAATAAATTTATAAATGATTGGCTAAAGCATAGCAATCCAACTAAATTTAGAATTCCAAACATCATGTTAAAGAATTTAGAAATTTCTCTGTTTTTTTTTTATTTTAAATTTTCTAAATTACTTACTATTCTTGTTAAAGTGTCTTTTTTTTGGGGTTTTTTTGAGTCACAAAAAATGTATAAAACGAAAATTTAAAAAAAGTGGGTTTTGAGATGGTAAAAAGAAAAGAAATTAAGAAATTATCGATTTTTTTTTACAAATTATTGATTTAAAATTTATTTATTTTGTCTAATATTTTTATATTTTAAAATTTTTTAAGATAAATTATTGCATTCGGTAATCCCGTTACTCCTGATTAAATTTGATTTAGTTCGAATTAGGCTTTAAGGAATAAATATTTTTTGATACTTATTTTTTTTATACATAATACTTTATATCATTAATGTTGTAGTATTAAATTATATATATATATTAAATCTTTGTATAGAAAAGAGATTTTAGAGAGTTAAAAAAAGGGAATAAAATATTTGAAGTGTGGTATTATTTTTTTTATTACAAAAGCGTTATATTTAAAAAAGAAATTATATTTAAATTCGCAGGAGGAAAGTCAAACCTAAAAAGATCAAAACGGCGTGGAGAGAAAACACGGTCGTCGCCGGAGTTCGCCGACACTCGTTTTCCTCCGAAAACAAACAGCAGCAGTAATTTCACACGCATTCCACATGCGTGAAAATTACCCTCTCCACATATAAAATGACCACTCTATCCTCAGAACACCACCATTATTTCACAATTACTTTATATTAAAATTAAAATTAAAAATAATAAAAGAGAAAAAATAGATATATTCTTTCTAAATAATTCAGTAATTCAAAATTCTACCATTACCAACTGACGATAATACCCTCCGCCATTTCCATAATTACAACAAACCCCAACCTCCATTCACAAAGAAGCTCACCCTCAAATTCCAATCCCAGCATATAACCGTACAATAACAGAAAAATCATTGAAAAATAAAAAAGGAAATGCAGATCGAGTGATCACTCGCCGTCCCCGCCGTCGCCGGAGCGGTTATAGAGGAGAAAGAGGACGAGAAAGAGGAAGAGAGCGACGCCGACGGGGGATCCACTGACGCGGTGAATGGTGTCAGGCTCGCCGGTGGAGAACAAGGCGGAGATGAAGGAGGCGCGATCGGAGGAGAGGAACTGGATGGCAAGAAGTAGAATGATTGGGAGGAGTAAGAGACCGATGGGACTTAACAGCTCGGAAATGGCTTCGGTGATGGCTTCGCCGTCGCCGATTAGGATGGGAGCGGCCATGACTAGGACGACCACGGCGAGTAGCAGAACGCCGTGAGGGGGTCCTCCTCTTTGATCTTCGATCATGATCTTGGGGGATTGGAGGAGTTGTTGTGAATGGGATTGCTTTTTTACGTCTCTCTCTCTCTCTATGTTTTGAATTTGTTGATTTTGCTTTGCTTGCGTGGGGTCTTCTCCAAATGGTAGAGGTAGAGCTTACTCGGAGGGTACGCGCTTCTTAAAAAGTACGAGTTTACGAAGTTTCAAACAACGTTTGCGACCTGAACCAAGCCGGAAGGACCGAACGCCGTTGGGTTTTGACACAGCCCTCGTTCTAAGTCAGTCAGTCATAAATTTCATATTTATATACCAAATCTTAAATATTAAATTAATTATCATAAGATTTAACGGTACCACAAATACTTTTTATTATTAAATTTTTTTAACAACTAAAATTTTATATAATCAAGATATGTAATAATCAATATTAAAATAGATCATCATATGATATCTAAATAGACTAAAGTGGCAAAAAATTTATCACTACAAGAAAATAGGACATCAACGATGAAAAATTACCGATAAATTTTTTTTCGATCGGTAATAGCGACGGAATTACGACGTATTACTGTCAGACATAATTCTGAGAGATTACCGATGGATTACCCGATGGAAATATTTCCATCGTTAATACAACGCTGTAATGATCTATAGTTAAAAAAAACAAAAAAAAAAAATTTGTAAACCTATCATCGATGAATTACCGATAAAAATTTTAGCGACATATTACAAACGAAAATTTTACCGATAGATTTTTTTTTTTAATTTTAATTTTTTTAATTTTTTGTAAATTTATCAATGATGAATTAGTGACGGATTACCGACGAAAATTTTAACGACGAACTACTGACGAAAATTTTACTGATGGATTAACGATGGATTTTTTTTATTATTATTAATATTATTTATTATTTTTTTTAATTTTTAATTTTCTTCTCTTTTATTATTTAATAATTTTTTTTCTTTTTTCTTTTATTTATTTATTTTTTATTCTATTATTTTATTATTCAATTTAATAGATAAATAAAAAATAATTCGCTATTTTATCATAATTAATCAAAAAAATATTTTAAAAATTGTTTTTAGCGTAAATTTAATCGATATCAAATTTAAACAGTTAGAAAAATTTAATGTGAATATTCGATGAAAAAAATTTCGCCAAAGTAAAAAAAAAAATGAGATAAGAGTGGGATAAAAAAAATGAGAGTAAGGTTTATATTAAAAAAAAGTAAAACTTAGATAATAAATAATAAAAAATAGATATCACACAACAACAATGTGGTATAGTGATTAGAGAGCTCATAAGCAATGTCGAAGGCGTGGGTTTGATTCCATCTGGTGACATTTTTTGCAAAAGTAATGTAGGGCGGGCGGGTGTGTAGCGCGAGTCAAGGCGCGTGGGCGCATGCGTGAGGGCGCGTGAGACTAGTGAGCAGGTGTATGGGCGTGGGCGTGGGCGTGGGCGTGGGCGTGGGCATGGAGCTCTTTTGAGCTTGTGCTGGTACGAGCGCTCCAGAATTAGCGACGGACAAAATCCATAGTTATAGTGAATTATAAGCGATAAATTAGCGATGAAAAAATTCCGTCGTTAATTCGTCGTTGATTTTTTTTTATATTTTTTTCTATCAACGACGGATTAGTCACAAATAGGATTAGTGATAGAAAAAATCAATCGTTACTCCGTCACTGATATCAACGACGGATTGAATTCTGTTGGTAAAAATTAGTGAAATAGTTTTCAGTAACAGAAAAAATCCATCGTTAATACCCTTTAGCAATAGATTTTTTACTTTCAACAACGGAAATTTTCGTTGTTGATGGCGCATTTTCTAGTGATGTATGTAAATGTGATATATTTAACATTTTAACTTGTATTTATATTTGTATAAATTACCAGTATTCAATAATTATATTGAATCCGATTGAATTCAGTTTAATCTGAATTAATTCCCATCACAAATCACTTTGACTGAAATGCATAATAATAATAATAATAATAATAATAATAATAATAATAATAATAATAATAATAAAAATATTTAAATTCAAGCCATTGCTTTTTTATAAGAAAAAAATGTCCGCAAGGGAAAAAAAAAGAAAGAAATCATATGGGTCAATTTAATTATTTTGTTAAATAATAATTCAGATATTATTTTAATAAAGCTTAGAATTCAAGCCATTGTGAGAATATTATTTTAATAACTTACCCACGAGAGCTTGACCCTATTCAATTCATTGGAATTCAGAATAAGAGAAAGAGCGGCAAAATAGAAAGAACCCTCGATCAATGAGTTAAAAACATTGCAATGCACAAAAGGAAAAAAAAGAATAATAATGTTACACCAAGTTTAGGTTCTCCCTATCCAAAATTTGAAAAGCAGGGCTAAACCAAAATTGGGTGCTGAGGTGTTGGGCATCTCGACCTCTCACATGCTTCTAAGCACAAGATTTGTAGCATATACACCCTAAATTAGTAAGATCACATTATGGCACAAAATGCCAAGAACCTCTCGTTGTTAAACTTTGACAGCTTGGCATCAACCCTTTAAACCTTTATTCAATGCTCCTAAAATGATAATTATTAAGGGTATTAAATGCTTCTTAAATTTATATATTTTTTTTTTATGTACTTAAACTATCGACAAAAAATATAATTAATTCCGTTTGAAAAGTTATAATACTTTAATTAAAGAGTTGAGTCTTTCAGTATTTATTTTTTTATTTTTAAAATTTAAATTTAAGAATTTAATTAAAAGAGTTACTCTGTCATTAAATTCACGTGTTGTTGATATAAAGATTATTATTTAATTGTTTGTATTTTTTGAAGAGTAGAATGTTAAAATGATCTATTAGTCATTTTTTTTATGGTTTGTGAGATAGATATGGTACAAAAATTGATAAATCAAAATCTAAAAATAGAAAATTATTTTCTTTCAAAGGAGAAAATGACAAGAAAGGCTTTTAAATGGTGACAAAAGGGCACCAATGGAAGAGGGGGAAAAGAAGAGACATAAAGTACTTTTTGCAGGGATTATTGCTCCAATCACATGTAGTAGGCCACTCCAACTTCAGTCTAAAAAACTCCTAGAGGGAATTTTTTAAATTCTTTTTTTTTACCTCTATGATTGCCTTAAATCTCATATCTAGACTCACTTCTCGTGGGTCACAAATTTTGACCCTGAACTAAAATCACATTCCATCCAACCATTTAGATCCTTCTTACTCCTAGAATTTCGTTAAACAAATATATATATATATATAATTCCGTTTTTACTTTTTTAATTTTGTCAATCCCGGACCGAATAAAAAAAAAATTTACGATAACTGACAGCTAACGTAAAATTTTTGTTAATATCAGAACAGACCAAAATAGATCAGTTTCAAAATTTGAAATTAAAGTTTAATTTATTCGTTATATATATATATATAAATCATTGTACTAATAACAAATTATGCATAATTAAAAGATATTAAGTCATCTATGGTATACAATTGTATCTAATTTTTGTTTATTTGATTTTTAATCATTATTCGGGCGCATTAATCTTGAATCAGGACATTTGCTTTTTTTTTTTTTTAATTAATCCCTCTTTCTATGAGTAATTGCTTAAAAATATGGGTGGGTGGGTCTATTTACTAAGAAAAAAAGAATTTTATAATTATCTAGAAAAATTTCCTATTAGTCAAATGTATCAAATCACTCCACATAGTTTCATATATTTTATATTTGAAGTTATAAAAATAATATAAGCATTATAGTTTCAATTACAAAGGATTTTGATATTTATATTTCTGACATGAAAATCTCTCTCCCTGCGTGATTTCATCAAGAGGGCTTAACTCAAACCTTGGGTTATGGATTCCAACGGGGAACTGTACTGGCACGTCTGATGCAACTGCCCTTTATGGACAAACTCGAGTTTCTCCTCATCGTAATGCTTTGCAATAAGTGGTATAACTTACAATAATGAGTCAATTATCACCTTCAACCATTGTGTGTCACATATTTTTGAGCTGGCCCATGTTCTTACAATTCTGCCCCCATAATTGCAAAAGAAAGATCTGTATGTGTGATCCATCGTTTGTTTAGATAAGCTTTTCTTTGCTTATAATCCTCTTGTAGGCTGTGATCATTAGTTGTGAATTTTTTGTTTTCCAAAATAACAGCTTGAAAAATATGATTCATTCAGATATTTGCAGAGAATCCAAATAACAATGGGCTCTTCAATTAATAAGTGTTGTGGGTAGGTAGGAGATTTGTTACTTATGGGGTTCTTAGGTTAATAAATATATTGAGAGCTAGATCCCTCCTCTAACCATTAAAACACTTACCCATTGAGACTCTCTAACCTAGAGGTTAAAGAAGAGGAAATTCCTAATGCAATTGATCGACCGGCTCTTACTCATATGAAGTTTCTTTCATAGTTCCGCATTAACACTAACCATTCAAGATGTATTTTGTTTTAGTTGTGAAAGTGGTAATAGGTGCAAAACGGGGGCAAAAAAGAAAAAAAAGAAACCTCTAGCTCATGTGGGTTTCATCTGGTTCTTGTGTAAAGCTTGAACCCGCCATCATCTCAGATCAAGACGTGACTGGAACAGAATCGCACCCATGTTTCACGATAAGCCCTGGTCTGCAGGGAGAAATTGTGTTGAGTTTGAAAGAGGACTGATTCTAGTTTAGGAAAGTTCTTCCTCAGTAGGCATCCCGGGACTAAACACAAAATCACTTTTTGTGTCATCATATATTCTTTGGCGTGGTTTCATTTGTTAAATGTTGGGATAGCGTAGTGGGTGTGTGATCAAGTTGCAGGCCAACTACTAGATCCTGATCCTGCAACATAAGCCCAGGCAGGCGTGGTTGAGTGAGTCCAATGAAGATGTTCATGTGTCATTGTTGATTTTGCTTAGGTAATTGAATTAGTGTATGACCTATGCAAAACTAAAGACAAATGAAAGAAAAAGGTGAGAATAAGCTTGTGGACAAGACCAAAAGTTTCATGGCAAAAAATTCAGAGTTAAAACTTTGAGTTCTATGTTTTGGAGTAATGCTTTCCTTCACACACAAGCCAATGAAGAAACCAGCCAAAATGATATTTGCCTTGCATTTATTGAATCCAGTTGAATGAACAAGTGGCACAAACATATATGGATGATTGGAATTAGGGTTTAAAGAAAAGGGTCAAATTACCCACCATAATCACACATTGCAAAGGAGCACTTCTCTTGTCCATGACATACTTGGAAACAAGAACCACAATTCTGAGGATCATTTTGAGTGTCAACACACTTACCATAACAACACACCAGTCCATACCCACACGCGTTTCCACACCCTCCACAATTGTTTACATCACTCATGATGTCCTTGCATAGCCCAGAACAACATGTGTTTCCATTCCAAGGATTCTTCTCATGATCCAGGCACACGCTTGGATTGTCAGCACAGGAAAGTACCCTCTGCCTACCCCGTAAAGCAGACCGAAAAAAGTTCATGTGCGCAGATGGAGCAACAGAATCCCTTGCGTGAGAATTGATTCCCATCAAAAGAACAGAGATCAGTAGCAATATGACATGTTGCCTGTGCATGGAAAGTTAGAGAGAGAGACAGATTGACATGGGTCGGTCGATAATAGCAGCAGATGAGCAAATCTTCCTTCTGGGAGATCATAACAACGCGAAGAAGAAGAAGATATGCATTGTTTGGTTTAGTCATGAATTAATTTATTTTGGGTTAGTGAGTTTTTTGTCAAATATTGTTGCACAAAAGACACTTTGCATTACGTAGGGAGTCGACCTAATATGCATCAAACTAGAAAAGAGTAGATGAATGAAGTGATATGGATTATGACCTTGAACGTATAAATTATTATTTTTTTATTATACTAATCAATATCTATAATCATTGTATGACAATAATTTCGAGTGCTTATCGATCCTATTTTAAGAGGACGGCTTTCCCAATATAATATTTTCTATCTTTAAGTTTTAAATCCGAAACTTAGTTAAGAAACCTAATACCCTTACCCATAAGATTGATGCCGACTGTCTATTGGTATTCATAAATTATATCTATTACCGGGTTGGTCCATGCGAAACCATAATCTTACTTTGTGTTGGTCAATGGAATCTTATAACTACTCTAATCTCCTTCATTAAAAAAAGGCTCACGAGTAGACCTTCCTCAACTGGATTAATAATTTTTCATGCGCATGCAATTTGTTAGCCCAGTACCTCGGCCCATCGGGCCTTTATCACCCAAGTAGGCATCTTAAATCGAGAGGTTATTATGGCACAAATAAATTTCTTGGCCCGGCCCAAATTGGGAAAATAATTATTCAGAATAAAAAAAATTATTTAGGAATAATCTCTTGTCAAGTCAGATGCTTTCTGCTTAAGTAGGGCACTTGTGCCTAACTCAAAACTTTTCTAAGTTTATGTATTTTTTTTTTAATTCACTGCAATCCGATAATCATTTTGAAGCCAACTAAATCTAATTTAAGTCGAACTGAATCAATAAAACTTTCTCGATATCTATTTTTTTGAAATTCAAATTTAAAATTTACTTAAAAAGTATTTCATTCACTAAATCAACTAATAATTAATAATTTGAATCTTATTTGCCGGGATATGCCCAAGAAGAATTAATTGCTAAATTATGAATTTTCTTTTTAATATAAATAAAAATATTTGATTTTTATTTTTAACGTTACTCTAAATTTTATCTTATCATTTTTCTTTCTAAAAAGACTTTCATCTTATCTTTTTTTGTTTTTAAATAATGATAAAAATTTGATCCATATCGAGATTAAAAGAATATCCTAACCGGAAAAATCAAATTGGGAAACTTGAAGAAAAGAAGGTCAAGAAATAAAAAAAAAAAAAAAAACTCGAGGGACAGAGAGGGCGGGAGCGGGAAACGACGTCGTTTAGATTTGAATACCATCGCGCACCTACTCCAACTCCTTGGAGCAGCAAGTGGGTATATGGAGTGGGCTTGTCGTCTTCCTCGTGAAAATTGTTGTCTCCCGATAATTCGACATAAATTCAATTCTCATCTCTCTCTCTCTCTCTCTCTCTCTCTCTCTTGATCATTCCTCTACACCTTTAAGACCCAACAGTAAACAACCAAAGGAAGAACAATTGCAACCAACAATGACAAATAAGGCCCTGAATGCGCGCCAAGCCATTGATGCCTGCACTGTGAAGCTCCAGAACTGGAACCCCTTTATGAACTTCCCTTCTCTCACTAAAACCCTAATAAATATCAACGATTTCTCTCTCTTGCCTCTTGATTTCTCCAATTTGAGTCTAAGCGGAGATGACAAAACCACGCCCACTAATAAGAAAAAAGACCCACTTCGTCGAATCATCCAGAGCAAGAGGAGGAGGTGGATGAGGAGATTTGGGTCGGGTCGTACTCGGTTCATGATCCGCAAACGAAGTGGGTCTGTTGGAAATTGCTGTTCCATTGGTGGGTTTGATTCTGAAGGAAGCGATTCCGGTTATAGGAGTGATCCCGGATACTGCGCCGATTCTGAATTCGAGGACGACGGCGACGACGACGATGAGGATTTGTCCTTTTGGAGCAACAATTTCAAGGTATTTAATCTAGTCTTTATTTGGATTTACATAAAAATTTCCAATTACGGAATGATTTTTTGAAGTGGGTACCGGGATTAATGTAGTGCAGCTCGAAATATTGAAAGAATGATGTTAATGTTACTAGAATCATGGGACTCCCAGAAAATGCCATCAATGTCTGTGGTGGGAGTTGGTACTAGGCAACGCCAATAGTAACAAAGCAGGACAATTTTTGTAACTTGATATGTCTGTGTCTGGACTTCTGGAGCCATTATGGCAAGTGAGCATCGGCCCATTATGTCCATTCAGAGAAACGGGTGATTTTGTCACTCAAGAGTCTAGTCACAGCAAGCAATAAAATGGGTCAGGTGCTGGTGTGGTGATGACAAAGAATCGTTTTATGTTTGGATATTGCAAGTTTTAGTATGAGAAATTTTGATTGCCATGTGGAACCTCCGTGTGGTGTAGTGTCTTGTGTCCCATGTCTATGTTCATATTTCCTGTCTTGTGTTCCATGTCTATGTTCATACTTCCTATATTAATCATAGTACCTCTTTGTTTGGAAAGGGTTTGGCGGTTGAGTCTTTAGATTAGTGGTTGAAATTTCATGGATATAGACAAGGGCATTAATAGCAACCCCCCCCCCGCCCCAAAACCCAAAAAAAAACCAAAGGATGGAGATTTCTCCGCCTATTGATTATTTTTGCATAGAAAGAAACTTCAATTGTCTTTTTTGATCCCACAACCACAATAGATGAAGCACCGATGCATAGCAGCCTTTATTTTTGCCAACATGGATTTATAGGAAGAGTAATTTGCATACACAACCTTATAGAGAAATTGTCAAGGAGTCCATAGTGATAATTGATCCATTTGGTTTTGGGTTCTCTTCATGGTTACTCGGATAAGTTGTTCTTCACTACCTAGTGCTTGGTAAATTGTTGTTTGTGTTGTCAAGGAGCCCATATTGCTAATTGATCCATTTGGTTTTGGGTCCTCTTGATGGTTACTCAAGTAAGTTTTTCTTCACTACTTAGTGCTTTCTAAATTGTTAGGTGTGTTTTAAAAGCTAGAATATTTCATCCGGTGGAGTTATGGATTTCATACATTTGCTACCGTATGGACCATGTTATAGGTGCAAATAATGTGAAGAAATATCAACGCTTCATAGACAATGATCTACTGCTATTCCCTTGTTCAGTGTCTAATAGTGCTAGCCCAACCCAAACAATTTATTTGTCTTTGTGAACATTTGTTGGAAATATCAATCCTCAGTTCCTTTTGGAAATAAGTTTCCGTTTGACTACAATTGGTATTTGGATGTTACTTATTATCAGCATTATTGGGTTCTTTGCCAGATGTTAAGGGTTAGCGTCCATGATTTCAGCATGATAATGACACCTTGGAGACACAAATAGCACTAGTCTAGAGCCAGTGCTATGGATGTTCCTCCTTTATCTTCAAATGCTATTTTTGCCATCATTATGTTTGTTTTTTCTTTTTCTTTTTCCCCTTGGAGTTTTCATATGCAGCTAATATTGTTCAATAGAAGAGACTCAACTTCATGTGGACAAAGTTCAATGTTGCTTAGATGACTTCTTAGATTTATAAAAGTTCCCATTACTTTCTGGAGGTTTTCTTCCACTTCTTTATACAACACGAGGATGAGCTCTAAATGTTTCAGTTTTTTTCCTTTATTTCCAAACAATTTAGGAAATTAGTTTTTGTTTGGCAAACTATTTTGAGCTATAAAAAAATCCAGATGTTACCCTGTTGTTTGAGGTAATTGATGTTGCTTAATTGGCTATTGTTGTTAGGATTTTTGTTTTCCAATGTCCTACAGATAATAAGGCATTGCAGAGGATGCGGTCTTGGAGCGAAAGATCATCACAAATGCAAATGTAAAAGGCACAATAGCCACTGCTGTAAATTACAAACTTGAGAAGAACACTTACTGATGAAACTTCCGCTTAGGACATATGGAAAGAGAAAGGAAATTCAGCCCTTACCCTTTTTTTTGACTTTGATCATTGATCGTAAGTTCCATTCTTCTTATCTTGTATTTTCATTAATGGGTCCTATTCTTGACTAAGGACAATGGGATACCATGTTGGTGATAATTTAATGGAAGCAGTTCTGAGTTAGAGTGTGGTTAAATTTTCTTTTCGTGACTAAGATGTGATTGTTTCACCTCCCTCTGGATCTTCAATTATTGTAAGTTCTGTTCTTTGTTTCTTATCATCCTTTTCAACAAAATTATAAATGGTTATAGAAGTTAACATGTCATGTAGTGCGACCTAATGGGTTTCTTTTCTTTTGTTTTTTTTGGTCCTGGATTTGTATTTATTTGTTAGCGGAGGAAATTCTTGAGTGCATTGAAACTTGGATGTCGTCATGGCTTCATAATACCTTTGGAAAGAAGGAACCTCTCAACCCCTATCTCTCTCTCTCTCTCTCTCATTTGGTTATGTTCACCGAGAAATTTCCCTACAATGGTACTTGTCTTTCCAAAAGATTGCAAAGGAGCAATGGGAAGTCCTTGTTTTCAGTGAACGTGAATGTGACTCCAATGTTATATGATTAGCTGTTAGGCTTTGTAAGGCAAAAAAGAAACAGAAAACTGTCCACGACATTGGCTTTATTCACAACCACAAACAGTGGCTGCATGTGAATCGGGGGGTTGAGGTTGATCATCTACTAGCTCTCTTTTGTCCTCACATCACATATTCCATCCGTTGGACAGATTAAGAACCTCATCACCCTCATCTGTCTTTAAGGACCCCACCTTTGATCACAAATCTTGACCCTTCATTCCCCTGCTTCTTTTATCATCAAATTTTCTGAAACCAATATGAATGGTCATGGTTCTATAATGCCAACCACTAAGGTAACTTCCATGCATGTGATATGTGACATGATACCTGCTCAGGCCGCGAATTACGCACAAATTTCACATCAACCCGGAGGAATGCAGTAGTTTTGCAGACTAATTGCGTGTCAATGTATGAATATCATATTACTATAGAAGAAAAAAGATTGAACATAGGGTTCTCCTAGGGCCACCCATAAGTCTAGTCTCTTTCACGACAGCCTCAGAAAATGCTATAAGGGATTACTTCCCATCACGCTAAATAAAAAGACAACGAAGGGGTTAATTAGTGGGCCTGCATACTCCATATGACTCCTATGGATTAAAAGTTCCATGTTTTGAGTTTTTAGCCACATTATCCATAGATTACGGAACAATGCCATTGAACAATATCAGGGTAACTTTTTTCTTCTTCTTCTTCTTCTTCTTTTTTTTTTTTTTAAAAAAAGAAAGAAAAAAATAAGAAACTATTGGATGGTCCACACTCCTATGCCCGTGGCTGGATACTGTTGAGTCAACAAGCAATCCGGCAGGACCAGTCTGGACGAATGTGAAGACCTGTGAGAGCAATAATGTGTTTTTGAGGTAATATGCAACAAGGTCGCGTGACTCATTGGTACTATAATAATGTTGTTAATCGAGGATGTCGTGAGAATCATCCTCGAATGTTTAAGTTGGCAGCTGCAAGGTCTTAGACTCGCAGCTCAATTATTAGATACATGCAGACAAATCAAAATGAGCTCTTCCACAATCTGATTTGGAAATCCCACCATTGTTTTTGCCCATTTTGTCCACAAATTACTTCCCAAGCAAAAAATGGGAGAAATATGAATCAGTATTTAAACTTGGCTCTTTTCAGTGGCCGACTGTCAAATTGAAGTTACTGAATTATTCTGATTGTTTTAGAGTTCTATTAATGTTAAAATTGAGAAACTAGCAAACATAATAGTAAAAGAATTGATAGTCAAGATTGGTTATTTAGTGAACAACTAAATAAACCAACAAGCACAATAGTGAAAGGTTAGCATGAACGGTGTGTAGGCTACAGGGCTGCGATGTTTTGTAGTGTTTCTATAGCTTCTCATTTCCTTCCTTGAAATGGAAACAACGGTCAATATTTTGTCTCTAAGCAGAAGCAGAGAGGTAATAGAGAGGGACCAATGAAGTTTGGAATCTGGCTGAAGTAGTCACGAGGTATTATTGCACTCTGCCAACATCTCTTTCTCACTCTCTCTCTCTCTCTCTCTCTGCCTTGTATCCCCTACTACTACTAGTATACAATAATTCTCTTAATGAAACCAAATGTCTCAAAATTCCATGGCTCCAACCACTTCCGTTCCTTGTTCTTCTCCTTCATCGTCTTCCTTCTCGGCTTTTACGCATAATCTTGAGAGACCAGATTTCAGATCAATTCAACTACTTGTCCTTTCCATCAATCACTATATCACTGACTTTGTGGAGGATGATGAATCCCGCCAGTCCTTGAAATCAAGATGCACAAACAAACTCAGAATAAAAAGCCAGGAATTCTTAGAATTCTCCGAGCGGTCTGTGTTCTCAAATCTCTACTGGGGCATTGAGAGTTTGGAGGCTGCAATTCAGGCCAAATGTGAAGAAGACAGAGTTACCCGGTTGGAGAAGTCAGAGCATATGTTTCAAGTACCAGCATTGCTTGATGAACATGGAGTTACAGCAGGAATTGAGAACAAGTACTTGGTTTGCTGCGCTTACTTTTATCTCTCCGTGGTTAGGAAGCTCCAAAGCGATGACTGGCAGGTGGCTCTGCACTTCCTCCAAGCATTGTTAGTGTCTGCAAAGATCGTTCAAGCAGAATTTGCACCACAACTCTGTCAGACTCTGTTTCGTTCATTTGCCATGTTTAGGAGAGGGTTGGAATCTGCAACTCCTGTGTACTTTAATGAAGATGGGAATGATGAGGAAATAAGGCAGATTGCTAGGATATTCAAGGACTGGTTGACATATTTCCGGGTCATGTCCTACGGAGACACTCCTCAGTCACATTGTGGAAGCAAATCTGCTCCTCACGTTGAAAATAAATCACAAAATTTTGTGTGAGTTTTGTCTGTCAACACTTTGCAGGAGAAAAGCTGATGAACTAGGGTCAATTGTTTGGAGCAAACTCAGATTTTCAATTCTGCATCTGTGTTAATTGTGCTTTATTGGTCTTGAACAGGTATGGGAAGTCTGCTAGCACTAAAGATTTATATTCAAGAGGGCAAAGAACCACCAGCTCTCCAACATATTGGAATGTAAGTCTTTATCTTGAATTCTTGTAGTACTAGGAACAAGCCGAAATATGGCATCTTCAAAACTTTGATATGCTTTTAAATGATTTACTGCAACAGTTGCAATTTGAGAAGGTGCACCCACTTGAAATGCCAGAGGATAAAATGAGTACTAAATGCCTACATGATATGCTGAACGAATACCAGTCCGATTCCACAAAGTCTGCTAATTCATATGATGATTTAGCTGCAGAAGTTTATTTAGAGGTAATAGTGCCAAAAAAAAAAAAAAAAATTCGTAGTACTCTAAAATGGAACATTCACTTGTTTTGCTTCGTGTTCTAGGGAGATGCAGATGATGCAGGAAGTTCAACAGGCACAAGAAAAGATGTGCATGATTCAACACAAGCACCTAGTGACAAGTTTGTCCATAATTCTACATAAATATCATGTATTTTATTTATAAGCAAGAAAGAAAGTAGTATCTTTATATGCGATTCATTATCATGTTTCTGACTTAGGATTGTGCTAACCTTAACAGGAAGCTGCAACATCAGTGCTCCACTTATAATGGTGCTACTTGTAAGCTTTCTTCTCACAAGTTTGCCATTACTGTCAATGATGCATCGCGAGTCCTTGTGAATTATCAACTGGGAGAGACAACTCTGAGGAGAATAAGACCAGAAATACATGATTTAGAAGTATTTGATCATAAAGCAACTGTCTCTCTTGAAGATTATGGACTCATGGGGATGAATTACGGGGTCTGTCATGCAAGAAAGAAAGCCAGACCAACAAGTAGCCGAAAAGATTCTAATGATGAACTAATAGGAATATTGGAGCAGACGATTTCTAAATTGTGCTTTTCTGAAGAACTAAGGAAGTCTGATGAAGATCATACGGTAGAGGTCACAACCATATATAAGATGTTGAATAGCAAAAGGGGGGTTAAATATGCTTTGTTAAAGGATGTAATAATTGATCAACTTTTAGCATCTATTTCAACTTCCAAAGAACAAGGAGTGATTAGGGCATCAATCTCCATACTTGCTACCATTGCAATGGGGAACATGTCAGTCATCGAAGAGATCAAGAAGAAGGGGCTACAGTTGTGTGACTTGGCCAAAGCTCTGAAGAAAAATGTGCACGAGGCAGCAACTCTTATCTACTTGATAAATCCTTCTCCTACTGAAATCAAAAGCTTGGAACTTTTACCTACATTGCTTGAGGTGGTGCGCACTTCAAGCAGCTACAAGACCCGAATGGCATCCCTTTTGGTGACACCTCCTGCTGCATCTCTGAGGATCATTGAAGTGCTAATAACAGCATTTGACTGTGCCACAAACAATGCCCACTTGGCAGCAATCAACTCACCACGAGTGCTGTCAGGGCTCATTGAAGTAGTGCAGACTCATAAGCAGGAAGAGCTCGTGTCTTTGACAACTATTCTTGTCAAATGTATGCAGTTTGATGGACAATGCAGAAAATATATTTCCACCAATACTCCTGTCGTGCCAATTATCCATCTCATAAAAAGCAATAACAAGCGTGCAAAGTTTATTGCTCTCGAATTTCTTCATGAGTTGCTTTGCATGCCAAGGTATGTGCCAACACTACAATTCAGAGACCGCCTTATAATTGCAGTCGTAAAATTGCATTTTAAGACGTTTCCCTTTTCTGGCAGGTCATCAGCCATAACTCTCCTACAAAAGACACGACAAGAAGGAAATTTCAACATCATGCATATACTAATTCCTTGCCTCCAACTACATCAGCCAGAATACGGACTCATGGCTGCAAACTTGCTTCTTCAATTAGACAATTTAGTAAGTCTATGTCTGGAAACTTCAACTTTCTGCAATTTCTCATGCATGGTCCTACTTCAAATAATCTGTCCTAATTCTGCAGGAAGATTTACCGGGTAGAAGTACATTCAGAGAAGAGGCTATGGAGATTCTCCTTAAATTGGTTGTATCAGAAGAAAGCTGCACGGCACAGCTATTGTCTGCATACATTCTGTCAAATCTTGGAGGAACCTATTCATATACAGGGGAACCATATACAGTAGCATGGTTGGTAAAAAAGTCCGGCTTGACTTCATTACATCACAGAAACATTATAAAGACCTTCAACTGGAAAGATCAAAGTTTAGAGGTAAGCACCGCATTTTTCTAGATGCACATGATCAATGCAGTTCTGAAGCAAATGTGTAAACCAACTCTGCATGAAAGTGCAGGATAAAAGCTTAGAAATATGGTGCGGCAAAATAGCGAGAAGGGTTATTCAAATGGGCAGACCTGTCTTTCAAGCTTTGGAGACAGGACTAAAGAGCAACAGAAAGAGAGTGTCTAGAGACTGTCTCACAGCTATTGCTTGGCTTGGATGTGGAATGGCGACAAGTCCAACTGACCTCAGATATTCCGCATGTGAAATCTTACTAAGTGGAATTGAGCAGTTTTTGCATCCTGGATCAGAGCTAGAAGAGAGAATTCTTGCATGTTTTTGCATCTATAACTACACATCAGGCAAAGGTAACTATTTTAATTATCTTAAGCACAATGTGTACGAGGTATGCTCACACATGTATGACATCGAACTATTACTTTGTTTTGTTGTTTAGGTATGCAAAAACTAATTCAATTCTCTGAAGGAGTGCGGGAATCATTGAGACGACTTTCAAACATAACCTGGATTGCAGAGGAATTACTTAAAGTTGCTGACTATTTCGTGCCCAATAAATCGGTGAGTTTTTCTTGTTGGTTTTCCTTTTGTCCTCACTGCCATGAAACTGAATTTTAGTATGTTTTCCATTTTTGTCTTGCCAACTTTGTGATGGTAAGAGCAGCGTATTTCATGTGGGCATACACAAATTCTGGAGGCAGGTCACAAGAGCAGTGGGGCCGTTACTTCTCTTGTATATTACAAGGGACATATTTGCAGTGGATTCTCAAATGGTTCAATCAAGGTAAGGAAAAATTTAGAGGCTTCATGCAATTTGGTGACTGCATCTTAAACCTAAAGGCACTGTTAGAGAACATGTTTTGTCTACTACGGCACCTTAATATGTGGAATTAACTAATGTGAGACTGAACATCCTCCTTCCAGATAGCTATCCTCCATATGCGAGCCCAGTGAAATGGGCATGGCCTCTGACTGATATCAGAAAAATTGATAATATCTTAAATGCTAGCTCCAAAGGTGGATAATTCTAGGATATAAATACTAAACCCTGACAGATAGAATTTGACGACATGGAACTTAACAGGGGCGTTGATTTTCTTTCTTAGGTGTGGGACGTGAATGGACAGTCATCCAAACTTTTGTGGGACATGAAGAAGCATAAAATGGCGGTCACATGTTTCACAATTTTTGAACCAGGGGACAATCTTCTGAGTGGATCAGCTGACAAAACCATTGGAGTACTTACACTGTTGATCACAATGATTAATTTCTTTCCTTCAACTTTGATACCCAATATGAAAACTCTTTTTGTTCCTACAGGTTTGGCAAATGATCCGGGGAAAGCTAGAATGCAGTGAAGTGATAGCAATGAAGGAACCTATACAAAATTTAGGTACTTATGGAGAGCTGATCTTTGTAAATACACAAAGCAGTGGGATTCGGGTGATTGATTCATCAAGAACAGTGAAAGACATTTTCAAGAGTAAACATGTAAAGTGCATGACAGTGTATCAGGGGAAGATATTTGCAGGCTGCACAGACTCGAGCATACAGGTTCTTCTCTTGGTCTCATTGGATAAGAAAAATCATGCAATAAAGATAACTAAGCACAATTTCCCTTCGTATAGGAACTAAACATAAAGAAGAATCAGGAACGAGCCATCAAAGCACCGGCCAAGAGTTGGAGGAAGAAAGCCAAGCCTGTTAATTCAATTGCAATGTACAAAGATTGCTTGTATGGTGCAAGTGCAAATGTTGAGGGTTCACATATTAAGGTAAAACAACATTAACTCCCAGCTCTTGATCCTTAAATGCCCTTCTATGACCTATAAAGATTAAGATAACTTATGCAGGAATGGAGAGAACATGGCACACCCAAAATCAATATAGCAACTGGGAAAGGATCTAACGTGTTGGCTATGGCCATAGTAGAGGACTTTGTATATGTGAACTGCAGCTCATCAACTGAAAATCTTCAGGTAAATTATTTGTTCTGCACGCATCACAAAGGCACATGACTGCGTGAATTGACCTCTGCAGTCCTATATTTGAAATGGGACATTACTACAAACATACGTATTTCACAGGAAAATTTATCTGCTACTTGTTTTTCCTAATGTAACTTTGTCAAAACCAGATATGGTTAAGAGGGACACAACAGAAAGTAGGAAGACTATCAGCGGGAAGCAGGATAACAAGCATCCTCACTGCTAATGACATTGTCATATGCGGCACCGAGACTGGACTAATCAAGGTTCATTAATATACCTAATCTCCCCTTTATAGCTCATATACTATATAGCACAGATATAGAAACAGATACACCAAACAGACAACACAAACACAGTGGTTTATTTAAAAGATGTGTTCAACAAACATGCGCACTCAAGAAATACACGATATAGATACACTAGTTTTGCTACTCTTGTATTCAAAAGATGTGTTCAACAAAGAAATGTGTAGATTTGGAAATATTCATGCAATATGTGTCGCATACCGCATTTTTATTTATAGCTTATATATCATGTATCCCACACACAGACATAAGAAATACACAGACATAGACAAGATAATTCTGATACTAGTGTTCGACATAAACATGTTCATTTCTAGAAGTATGGGTACAATATTAACCCATATATCACATTTTTATTTACACCATAACATTGGACAATTCTTTCACTCAACAGGGCTGGATACCTCTTTAGCCAGAGCAGCGGTGAGATCAAACCTTTGGCCAGTGTAATACAGGTAGAAAGAGGTGGAAATATAAAATTCTGATTGCAAGTTTACAGGATGTAATGCAAAGAGTCTTGTATTTGATTTGGAAAATTGTGTATGATCACAAGAGATGTTATCAGTGTATAGTACATGCATCCCATAGATGAAGACAAGAGAGAAAATAGTACCTGCCAATCTGCAGCTAGAAATTGCTAGTAACAAGTAATTTTTATGAACTTAGATGAATACCTTTTTGTAATCCTTACTACTTTTTTTTTTTTGAAATAAAAAAAATAATTTTTCTAACAGTACGTTTAGGAGTTTTAGAGAGAAAAGAAAAGATTAGTCAGAAAAAAAAAGAAAATAAGAGCGAAGTTATAATTTTTTCTATATATTGTTTGGGAGTTATAAAAGAAAAATAAAAAAAATCAGACTCATTGGAAAAAAAAAATTTACTTACAGTTTTTAAAAGGCATTTTAGGAATATAAAAATATTTAATTCTAATATTTTCTCTTTCTTCCGTTTTTTCAACTTGTGAGAGAGAAAAAATTTTAGATTTGAAGGAATTTCAAATCCATACAAATCCCCCCTTTTCTATCGTATTTAAACTCACAAACGAAAAAAAAAATCATAACTTTCTCTCCTGATCCACATGAGGACTGAGATTTATTATCTTATATGTATAAAAAAGAGTTAATAAATAAAATATTTTAATTTAATGTGAAAAATTAATGTGATTATATCGAATTAATTTGTTATTATGGATATATTTTTTTGGGGTCAAATTACTTGAACAATTTTTAAAATTTTAACTTATTTTTGTATCAAAAATAAAAATAAAATTTACTTTTATTTATAAATTAAATATAATAATATTTATCTCGTATCTCTTCTTTCTATTTTGTATAGCATTTTAAATGTCACGGCACCAATGCTTGTGTATTAATATTGCAAAACTTTATTTTTTTCATCTCTATTTTATTTTATATTATTTTATTAAAATATTATTTTTACAAAAATATATCATTTTATGAAAAAAATAATTAAATTTTTATAAAATAGATATAAACTATTATTATATCCTTTCTTTTTATATGAGAAGGAAGACATAATCCTTAAAACTATCATAGAATTTCCTAGTCTATAGCTTCCATGCGAGATAAATTCCATAGGAGGTTCATGCATGGTGAAGAGGAAGGGATTTCCTCAACTCAATCTTCAATCTTCAGAGGTGCTACCGTGTCCTCCTTTACTATCTACGATGATTCCTCGTCATCAAAACCAATGGCAACACAAGAAACCTCTTCTTCTACAAACCCAATCCATTACATTCTCCGTGAACGACGTCTTCATTGTATGTTGTTGGTCGATAGTGTGCTTACGTGGGACATTTAATTACAAAAGTAAAAATTTAAATTTTTTACTTAGAAAATATTGAATGGTTAAATCCTAATTATCTCTCTCAAAAATCTCTCGTTGTTTTACTTTCACAGACCTTATGTGAAGGGATTAGATAATAATATATGTGATTATATATTTTTTTGGAGAATCACGGTAAGAAGAGACTTAAAGAGAGAAAAAGCACACCTTGATTGTGAGAGACAAAATCCCTCGAGTGAGAGATTATAGAGAGTTTACAAAAATTCCAGTGAAGGGAATTTTTTATGTCATTGTCGTTATCGGATTGAGAATTGTAATATTGTAATATTACGATAATAGTTTGTAACGTGATTATTATTCTGATTACGAGATCAACGAAAAAAGCAGCATGTTCCCAAAATTTGTGTATTTATTCACCACGTATTTTGTTATTATTATTATTCCGAAAAATTCCCTTATACTCCCGCTTCGTGCATGTGCATTACAAATTCCAACATATGTTGCTTGGAATTGTAATCGCCCCCGTCTTTTTCCTTCTCTCTTATCAATCTTCATCCCATGATCATCGGACCGTGACTACTTTAACCAAACCGATGAAGAACATGCCTCGTTCGTTGGATCGACAAATCGTGCATTACCCAAGTCAGATTCATCATCGTGTGGGAAGCATTCCTCTGGGGTTGAAGCGGAAGGGATTGAGGACTGTCGTGCCTGGTGGAGCAGGATCTGTGGGGGAGTCATCTTGTGGATCGTTTGATTGCCAGAGGCGATAGTGTGATTGTGATTGATAAGTTTTTTCGCTGGATGGAAAGAGAATGTGATGCACAATTCCGGGAATCCTAGGTTTGAATTGATTCGACACGATGTTGTCGGGCCGATTCAATTGGAGGTTGATCAGCTCTACAATCTTGCCTGCCCTGCTTCCTCTGTTCATTACAAATTCAATTATGTCAAGACTATCGTGTCCTTATCTCTCTCTCTCTCTCTCATTATATTTCATTATAGTCTCCTGTTTTTCTGAATTCGATGATATAATGTACATCGAATTTTTAAGAATTTGAAATTGATATGATGAGATTCTATCACTAGTGGATATTGGTGACCCTAAATTTTTGATGCAGAATTGGTGACCCTTAGATTGCTAGCTGAGGATCACCAATGGGTTGGATATCAATCTAATAGCCCCCAATTTATAGGTGTAACCCTAGTATAAAAACTCGGTTTGATATTTAGAAATCACATTAGTTTGATATATAAAGAATTATCACAAAAACTGTTCAAGAGTATTTTGATGCTTAAATTTTATGAAAATAGTGATGAGGGTATTTTGTAGTCATCCCCCAGTAGCAATTTTCTCATGTTTGAATTTTGATTTCTCCTATTTAGCTCGGGTATGTGTGTTGTATTACTGTTTGGACTTGCCGGAACTCTGAACATGTTGTTGGGGTTGCAGGGCAGAAAGATGCGAAAGCCTTGGGGCTTGGGGTTGCGGGGCAGAAAGATGCGGAAGCCCCGGGGCTAGGAACAATATATATATATATATATTATATCAATTAGTTTATGAAATTATATTCTAATTGATTTAATTCAAATACTTAATTAGATTTTTTTTAAAGAGAGTTTTTCTAGAGTAATTTTTTTCTATTATCAAGTTTTAAACTCAAAATTTGATCGATCTAATATTTTTACCCATTTGATTAACCATCCATGAGTTAACAGAATAATTCTCTTCACAACATTTAAAAAAGAACCAGAGGCACCATATTATAACCATTGTAGCCAACTATAATGCCAAGACCACCCCCAAAAAAAAAAACCACAACATTTGACGAAGAACGGAAGGCACCGAATTATGACCACACAGGCCCACTGAAAGGCCAAGCCAAGACCCCATGGGCAAACGTGTGATGATACTATAGAATTCAACATCTTCCTCATTATTTTAGTGCATAAAAACAGAAAGAAAGGAACTTGGAATCAGTGATCAGACAGAGGGAAGAACCAAGTGTGCCTGCCTTTAGGGGGCTGCAGGTTTTTGAATGATGAAAGCCAAGCACTGCGCTTGATGCACATTATCGAAAGCCACGCAGCGAATATACGCATTTGGGTATGCCTTTTTGCATTCTTGGACTTCACTTAGGACTTGAGATGCATCTGTGCAGCCAAACATAGGTAACTTCCACAGTGTCCAGTACCTCCCATCATAGTACCCCGGAATTCTGCTATTTTCCCTGGACATGTATCCCACCTACACCCACAAAAGAGAGAAATTTATTCTTAATTTAGATTAATTCCCAGAATTATGCTCTATGATCCACATCAGTCGACAACAAAGAATCTTATTAAATAAAACCTAAGAACAAGGTTCTTACATCATCAAATTCAAGGCAAGGGACCCAGCCTTTCTTGATCATGTAGTCTATCTCCTTTGCTATTGATTCATCCGAGAGGGGTGGAAGGTAAGAAAGAGTTTCAAACTTCTTGTTGTTGAATGGATTCCATGTCTGAGAAAATAAACCCTTAAAGTTTATGAATTAAAGAAGTGAGATCTTATGCACGGGAAAGAAAGATGTACCAAGTTCCTTTTACCTTCATGCAATAAGTTCTCGAACCATTTGACACAGTTTTCCGACGCCAGGCGATCGAATTGCTAGCCTGCAAGCACTTGGGATGGTTGGCCTTCAAGCCAATATAGCTAGATCCAGCAACTGGAGCCGAGAAAATTCCTGCCGACATTGTTTTTCAAGTAGGTGAAAGAGAGAGCTTGCAAAAGGGGAAATTAAGAAAGGAGTAGTGAAAGTGCCATCCTAATCCAATTTTCTGAATAAAGAAATGGAAGCGATGAGAGAAAGGACAAATTGGAGTTCATTCATTGGCTTTAGTGCAATTGGAGTTACTAAACATACTGATTGTACCAGGTCGTGGAGAGTACTTCGAGGGCTTTAAGCCTTGGTTTTGTCATCCCCCGTTTTGCTGCTTGTTTTGCCTTTGCTCAATTAACTATGGGCTATAGACCTGGCACACTCACCGGACATTTTGATCCTCTTTTTAACAAATCCCCCCCACCCAACCCCCCCCCCCCCCCCCCCCGGGCCCCCGCGCGGGGCGCCCCCACCAGTCGCGGGCGTGTTTGGAGCTATATTACGATTAATCGGATTTGAATGTTTGTTAAAACTCCTATTTAAGAGTGACTTTCCCAATATAATTTTTTCTATCCTTAAGTTTTAAATAAAAATTAAGGAACCTATTACTTATTCCATTAAACCGACTATCTATTTAAACTACATCATATAGTATTATTGTTCGTCCAACAAAGAAATAATGGAATAAGATATTAAATTTCTTAATTAAATCTCAAAATTCAAAATTTGGAATTGAAAAATACTACGCTGAGAGAACTACTTCCTAAATAGAGTTTCTGTAAACACTCGAATTAAATCAATCAGAATATGAATTTGGATATAAGTGGTGAAAAAAAAAAACTGTTGTATGTCAAGTCTTCATGGCCTTGAGCCCAACAGGCAGTCCAAAAAGGTTTGCCCAATAGACTTGTCCTATATGTCAGCCTAGATGAGTTGGCCCAAGTCAGGTGGCTAGCATGAGAATGCAAGGTTGCCCACTAGGCCATGGCAAGCCCAACAAGTGCCTCGTCTAGGCCACACCCAACCCTATAAAAGGTCCTAGGAAAATCTTTCTATCTTTTTTTTTTTTTCGTTAGAAGGCCCGTGAGTCTAAAATCACATAATGAGGGATAATTCTCTCACAAGATCACACAGTAGTCACCAGAACTCGAACCTACTCCATTAGAATAAGTTAATCAGTAAATCATACTATACCTGGATATATATATATATATGTATACTAGCAATGAAGATGCCCGAGAAAAATGGAAACTGATACGGATATGGAACAATACAAAATATGAAAATTCGGAAAAATGCGTAAATATAAAAAATTTAGAAGAATTTTTATATAAATTTTTAATTATTTTCTGAAAATAATATAATAGTCATATTTATAATAAAAATCTAAAACGATCAAATATGTAATTATTAATAATAAGAAAAATAATATAAAAATTATAATTATAATTAAATAAAAAATAATTCATTAAATATAAAAAATATAAGTATTTTTGTACAAATATTAATTAATTGAACATGTTAAAATATTTTAAAAATAGAAAAATACTATAGTTGTGAAGATTCCTACACCAGACCTCGTGACAATCAAAACCTGTATCAAAACCTAAGAAGAAATAAGAAGGTTTCTTTCTAGGTGATGGGTAGTTGATCATAGTCATTAATTCAGCCCCTTTTTGATTCAAGAGCAAAGGAAAATGGAAAAAAGCTACTGGGTTGGAAAGCCTGAAAGAAAAGATACCTATCGGCACAGAGTTGTTATGTAAATGTATTTCATATATAAGGTAAATAGAGTTGGCCAGAATTTGATTACGCAAGAGATGGCCTCCTCAACTCATTTCTGTAAGAAAAATGACATGCATCTTATACAATGGCACCATTGAAAGCATTGGAGATCAAATCCACTCCACCTTTTGTTTCACTGGCACACGAATCAAAATATAACTAAACTGATATCATCCTATTTTCTAAAAATTTTTCGAATTTAAATTCCTTCTATATAAAAAATTAAAAATAAAAATATCATTGAAAAATATAGAATATAATAAAAATGGGAAGACAAAAAAAGAAATTACTTTTTTTTTTCTTATTCTTAACAAATATGGAGTATATTTGAGATGGTGCTTTGTGATGGGTAAATAATATTAAACATAAAAAACACAGTGAAACATTTATGACGCATCTCATCTCTCCCATGCAAAAGGAATCAAAAGCAAACTGGTAAATCAACGTGGATAAAGGAAATAATGTTCAGGTCATCCTTGTATTATATTTATATACTTGGTTTGGAAGATGTAGTTTCCATAACCTAAGGGTTCCTCCTCCGATATGAACTCTACAGAACCACCGCCTAGGCTCTTAACGCTACACCCTCAAACCTGATTGTGCTCTTCTTCTTCTTCTCCATCCAAACATTTTCATTGGAGAGAGAGAGAGAGAGAGAATGTGCAGCACAGAGCCAGAGCCAGAGCCAGCAACTCCGGTTAGCAAGAGCTTCGCACCAACCAAATCATCTCTCGACGCAATTACAAGAATTAAAGATGACCGCATCATCAACCTCGATCCGTAATTCTAATCTTAGTTCTAAATTAAGTAATCATTTCCGGGGGGACTGACAAATCATCGTTTGCAGTCGTGATGCATTTCTCTCTCTACAAAATCTATAAGATTTCATAGTGTGGAACCCCTTCTCTCTCTCTCTCTCTCTCTCTCTCAATTCCGCACTATACATTGTATTGCTCTTTTTGAACAATTATATAAATATATATTTTTGTGAAAAAATAAAATCCCTATATATTAATATATATTTGCCGTATATTTATGTATGCATGTATGTATACGTTCGGGTGACTTTTCGATAAGTTGATAGCTTTTGGGTGTGGGTATATATATTTCTTCCTTAAATACATTATATTTTGTTATATAAAAAATATTTATTTGTATATAATAAGCTTAAAAAATCATAAAGAATAATATATAGTACGTTTTATTTTTCTTTCTTTTTTGGTTTTTGTTAATTGAATATTTGTGCCCACGTAAACAGAGGTGATCCGATGATGTTCGAGGCGTTCTGGAAGCGGATGGGTGACAAATGTACGGTGCAGATATCTGGGTACGAGTCGATGAGCTACTTCACGGACGCAGAGAACTTATGCTGGTTTCTACATCCGGAATTGGGGGATGCGATCAAGAGATTGCATCGGACGGTGGGGAATGCAGTGACGGAGGACCGTTACATCGTGGTGGGGACAGGATCGTCGCAGTTGTATCAGGCCGCATTGTACGCATTGTGCCCTCCTGATGGGTCCAAGGCTGTCAGCGTGGTTTCTGCTGCTCCTTACTACACGGTCAGTCTCTCCAATTGAATCCCCACATGCAATCATAGCCGTTCACGTGTTTTACCCAGCTTTGACTTGATAACTTGTTTAGTTGTGGATCGTGTTCTTGGTATGGTCAACTCAACAAGAAACAAAGCTTGTGGGGCCTCTTTGTTTTGTTTTGTTTTGTTTTTTTATTTTTTATTATTTTTATATTAACGACTTAGGTATAAAATTATATTTCAATAAATTCAGATCAAATATTATCAAATCCATTTAATTCTCTAAATGCGGTTTTTTTTTTAATATTTTAGTGGTGTCTCTTTTTAACAATTTGTCTCCAAGTCTTCACAAAGAGACAAATAAGATGGTTTAGATAGGTCATCAATCCTATATATATTAATAAGATGGTTTAGATTAGGAGTTGAGTCTAATGTTGTTTGTGACATTTTGGAATTGCAGTGCTACCCGCAGGTGACAGAATTCCTGAGGTCAAGTCTATACAAGTGGGCTGGGGATGCATATGCCTTTGAAGAGGAAGGTCCATATATTGAAGTGGTGTGCAATCCAAACAACCCGGATGGCATTGTGAGAGAACCTGTGGTTAACCGGGAAGATGGCAAGGTCATCCATGACCTCGCCTATTACTGGCCCCAATATTCTCCTATTACTTTTCCTGCCAATCATGACATTATGCTCTTCACTTTCTCCAAATGCACCGGGCATGCTGGTTCTCGTATTGGGTAAGTTCCCTCTTAATCGACCAACGTCAACATGTTTTGACCGGTCACTGCATATAACATTAGGCTAAATGCCTTTCTTTTGCTTTGTAAGGTGGGCTCTCGTTAAGGACAAAGCCGTGGCTGCGAAGATGGTAGAGTGCATGACAATAGCCACAATTGGAGTGTCCAAGGAGGCTCAGCTCAGAGCTGCAAAAATCATGCAAGTAATCACCGACAGCTACTTAGATTTAGCGCCCAAAGATGTTGAACTGTTCTTCGAACATGCAAAGCGTGCCATGGCTGATAGATGGAAAAGACTAAGAGAGATTGTGGCAAAAAGTGATGTGTTTAGCCTGCCCAAGTACCCTCTTGAGTACTGCCATTTCAGTTCAAACTATACTATGACAAATCCTGGTATTGCCCCTTTTAACTAAATTAGTTGAAGAGATATATTTAGTATACAGAAATATAAGGTTACAAAAAGTAAATATCGTTGTTTGTTTGTCTTTGTACAGGTTTTGCATGGTTCAAGTGCAAGGATGACATTGAAGACTGCTCGAACCTTTTCCGGAGACACAAGATCTTGGGAAGAAGCGGAAAATTTTTTGGGGTTGATGCAAAATATTGCAGGCTTAGCATGATAGCTGATGAGGAGTCGTTTAACCTTTTCTTACGAAGGTTGTCAGCTATTGTAGAGACTAATGATGTTCCTTCTGGATTATAGGACTAATTTTGTCCTGATCAAACTACAGAAACAGTTGGGAGTAAGACAAGAATTGTTGTGAGAGAGTAGAATACTGAGATCCCTTGTGAACAGTTAGGGGGCTTTGAATCTGGAAAATTTGTTTATGCTGCGAAAACCATTTGGGACTATTCTTACTAAGATTACATGAAATTACAGCATATAAGGAGTAAATTCAGCTTTTTCAGATCTTCTATACAGCCAAGTGGCTCAGATGCTCGCTGCTTCTTCTTCAAGCAATCTCTACAGATTGTGTTGGCTTTCATTTTGGTGACGGTTCAAAATCCTTTTATCCTCCTGTTCTAATAGAGCATAGTAATCCTCCTACTATAAAACAAAAGGAAAGGGGAGTGATCTATATTTTAACTGGGACTACTTCAACTCATAATTAGTTGAAGATTCATTCTTGTTCATGTTTAAATTCGAAACATTTATTTTATAATATAAAATACTTAATAATACCTCTTCTTTAGAAGTTTTAAATTTTAAAAACAGATGATTACACTAATTGTTCAAATGCAGGGATTACAAGTTTCGTGGTATGAACCAAGGGCAAGGGAAGGAAATGACCTTAAAAGTTATACATGCTTACCCTTAACATCCAAACTTTTTTTTTTTTTTTTTTTTGTTTTATACCTTGGTTTGGTCATTACCATTATTCAGAATTTTGTCTCAACTAATCTGGAACAACCATTACAGAACCCACTTTGTGGAGGCGAATCTCCCAACATTGTTTTTTCTGTATCTAAGAGAAGTCAAACTCTCAATCTGATTAAAGGACAAAGGTGCACAACCTATTTACGCCAACAAGTGTTGGTCCTTGATAAACTACTAATGCGTTTGTTTAGTTTATATTACACAGAAGCTCTATTTTTTTGGGGGGGGGGGGCGGGAGGAGGGATCCCTTTCTCACTCTTGTGTTCACCCGTAACGAGCAGCATAGTTTTGGGTTATGATCACCATGACGAAATGACAGGTAGAAAAGAATTGGAATCCTCTACCCTTTTGGAGATCTCCATTTTAGAGAGCCCTTAAAATATCATATCATTTATACCTTAAACTATTATATATATATACACACACACACTAGAAGGGTTTTGGCCGCACAAGGTGCGGCCTCGGCCCAGGTTTTTTTTCCCTTGTATGTGTCATAATTATTGAAAAAAATGATTAAAGATGAAAAAAAGAAGTAAAAAAAAAAACAAAAAAGAACATGAAACCCAAAAACAGTTAAAAAAAAAGAAGGGTAAATAGTGAAAGGGTGAAAAAAAAGAAACCAAAAAAAAAACGAAGGGCAAAGGATAAATGAAAAGAAGTAAAAAAAAGAAGTAAAAAAAAGAAGTAAAACCCTCCCAAAAAGAGGGGACAATATCCAACTATTCCTATCCAAGATGACTTTCCCTCCCACTCCCCCCTACCGCACGAGTGAAGGGCGGAAAAAAATAAAAAAGGAAAAGAAGAAACAAAAAAAAGTAAAAAAAAAAGTAATAAACTGGAAACAGTGGAACAAAAAAAGTGAAAAAAAAATGGTGAAAGGTGAAAAAAAGAAGTAAAAAAAAAAAAGAGGAAATCCAAAAAAAGTTTTAAAAAAAAAGGTACAAGAAGAAGAAGGGTATAGGGTAAAAAAAAAGAAGTAAAAAAAGAAAAATCAAAAAGAAGGGAAAATGTGTTTAAAAAAAAACAAAAAGTAACAAATCGGTAATAGCAGAATGAAAAAAAAAGAGTAAAATAAAAAGAAAAGTGAATGGTAAAAAAAAAAAAAAAGTAAAGAAGAAGAAGAAGAAATAAAAAAAAAAAATTTTTATAGGGAAAAAAGGGAAGGGAAAATGGTGAGAAAAAAAAAGAAGAAAAAAAGGGTAAATGGGTGGCAAAAAAAAATGAAGAAACACTAAAAAAAGATAAAAAAAAAAGAAAGAATAGTAACACACTGTTCTCGTCCTAGGTGGCACTCCCAAAGTACTCCTCTTCCCCAAAGAAGAAACCCTTAAAAAAAAGAGAGAACAGTATCTAACTGTTTTCATTCGAGATGACATTCCCTCCCAATCCCCCTCTTTCACGAGTGAATGATGGAAAAAAAATAAAAAAGGAAAAGAAAAAAATAAAAAACAAGAAGTAAAGAAAAAAAGAACAGTAACAAACCGGTAACAGTGGAACAAAAAAAATTAGTGAAAAAAAAGAAAGATGAAGGATAAAAAAAAAGTTAACAAAAAAAGAAAAAGAAGAAACCGAAAAAAAGTAAAAGAAGAAGAAGAAGAAGAAGAAGAAGAAGAAGGGTTTAGGGTGAAAAAAAAAAAACCAAAAGAAGGGTAAATGGAAAAAAAGAAGTAAAAAAAAAAAGCAAAAATAGCAAACCAATAATAGTAGAATTAAAAAAAAAAAAGAGTGAAAAAAAAAGAAGAACAAAGAGTGAAACCCCAAAAAAAAAGTAAAAAAATATTCCAGTCCTTGGTAGCACTCCCAAAATACTCCCCCTCCTTAAAGAAGAAACCCCTAAAAAAAAGAGGAAATAGTATCCAATTGTTTTTATTTGAGATGGCATTCTCTCCCACTCCCCCCTCCTTCACGAGTGAAGGGCAGAAAAAAAAAGTAAAAAAAAGAAAAGAAGAAACTAAAAAAAAAATAAAGAAGAAAAGAACAATAACAAACCGATAACAGTGGAAAAAATGAGTAAAAAAAAAGAAGAGTGAAGGGTGAAAAAAAAGTTAAAAAAGAAAAAGAAAAAGAAAAAGAAACCCAAAAAAAGTAAAAAAAAAAAAAAAAAAAACAAGAAGAAGAAGAAGAAGAAGGGTGTATAGTGAAAAAAAAGAAAAAAAAATAAGTAAAAAGAAAGGTAAATGGATAAAAAAAAGAAGTAGAATAAAAAAAGCAAAAATTGCAAACCAATAACAATGGAACAAAAAAAAAGAGTGAAAAAAATACTGAAAAGTGATAAAAAAAATAATAAGAAGAAGATAAGAAGAAACTCAAAAAGAGTAAAAAATGTTTCCGTCCTACGTGGCAGTCCCAAAGTACTCCCCCTCCCCAAAGAAGAAACCCCTAAAAAAAAGGGAACAGTATCCAACTGTTTCCATCTAAAGTGGCATTTCCTCCCACTCCTCCCTACCTTACGAGTAAAGGGTAAAAAAAAAATAAAAAAAAAGAAAAGAAGAAATAAAAAAAAAACAAGTAAACAAAAAAAGAATAGTAACAAACAGATAATAATGGAACAAAAAAATTAAGTAAAAAAAAAAAGAAAAATAAAGGGTGAAAAAAAAAAGAAGTTAAAAAAAAGAAGAAGAAAAAGAATAGTGTAGGTTGAAAAAAAAAAGAATAAGCAAAAAGAAAGGTAAATGGATAAAAAAAGAAGTAAAAAAAAAATAAAAGTAACAAACCAATAACAGTGGAAAAAAAAAGAAGAGTGAAAAGTGAAAAAAGAAGTAAAAAAAAGAAGAAGAAACCCAAAAAAAGTCAAAAAAAAAAAGGAAAAAAGGGCATAGAAAAGGGTGGTAAAAAGAGGAAGGAAAAAAAAGACAAATGGATGAAAAAAGAAGAAGTAAAAATAATGATGAAGAAATATCAATAAAAAAGAAGAAACAGTAGCACACTGTTCCCATCTGACGTGGTACTCTCGAAACACTTCCCCTCCCCACTTGTTTGTTTCTATTATAGTAAGAAAAAAAAAAAGAAATCCGAAAAAAAAAGAAGTAAAAAAAAAAAAGAAACATTAGCAAACCAGCCCAAAAAAATGAGTGAAAAAAAAGAAGAGTGAATGATGAAAAAAAAAAGTAAAAAAAAAAAAGAAACCTAAAAAAAGTATAAAAAAAAAAGGGTGAATGATAAAAAAAAAGAAGTAAAAAAATAAAAAAAGGGTAAATGGGTGAAAAAAAAGTAAAAAAATAGGAACACTAGTAAATCGGTAATAGTGGAATCTAAAAAAAATGAGTGAAAAAAAAAAGAAGGGTGAATGATGAAAAAAAAAAGAAGAAAAAATCCAAAAAAAAGTAAAAATAAAAAAGGAAAATGTGAAGGGTGAAAAAAAAGAAGT
Organism: Dillenia suffruticosa; assembly: GCA_033439265.1. Lineage (NCBI taxonomy): Eukaryota > Viridiplantae > Streptophyta > Magnoliopsida > Dilleniales > Dilleniaceae > Dillenia > Dillenia suffruticosa. The sequence goes on from JAVTVX010000001.1 coordinate 20,529,548, forward strand.
AAAAAAAAAACAAAAAAAAATGAGTAAATGGGTGAAAAAAAGAAGTAAAAAAAAAAGAATAGTAACAAATCGGTAACCGTAAAACAAAAAAAAAGAGTAAAAAAAAGACGAAGGGTGAACAGTGGAAAAAAAAGGAGAAGAAACCCAAAAAAAATTAAAAAAAAAAAGAAAAGGAAGGGGGAAATGTGAAAAAAAATTAAAAAAAAAAAGAAACAAAACAATATTAAATAGGTGAAAAAAATTAATAAAAAAAGAAAAAGAAACCCGAAAAAGGAAAAAAAAGAGAGGGATAAATAATAGCGATCTGTTCACTATCGAGGTGGCGAAACCTCACACACCAACTCCCTGTCTTGTTCTTTTCTATTATAGTAATATATATATATATATATATATATATATATGTTTTTCACTAATGTTTTGTTTTTAAAAGAACAAATCTAAACTCAACTGACTTAAATTTTGAGAAAATAATAGAAAAATCATAAGATTTACGAGCACCGATGATGGTTCAATTCAAGATTTTAATTACATATGCTAATTATTTTAAGTTTAATTACATGAAATAGTACTAAAGTCATAAGCTTAAACTTTTTTTTTTGTATTTGACTATTGGTGTTTGGATTATTGATTAATTCAATTAAAATATTACATGACTTAATTTGGGGGGTTTTCGTGGTTCAATAACTTTGTGAAATGGATTCATCATATATTCAAGAACTCCCAGCGACTCACCTTAACTTGAAATATCTTTTCAAAGAAGAACCAAAAAGAAACAATGTGCTCTGTTTAATGCAACAATGCCGTTGACAGTGCTAGTGCTAGTCTATCAACAGAAGAGGAAGACCGCTTCTTCTGAAGCAACAAGAAAGTAAAAGCAAATGAGACAGGACAAGAAAATAGCCAAAAACTCTCGTTCAAGGAAATGCTGCCGGGCAAATCAAGGACAAATGAAATGGAACCAGAGGAAGAGGAGGAGATGGATCTTGATCATGGAATGCTCTAGGAGGAGATAATGGAGGAAGATGAGCAATTGCAGAAGATCCCCTCTATGAATGTTACCAATGAAGAACTTAAAGCACTATGAAAGCCATGGAAACAGTCACTTCTCAATAAACTGCTACGGAAACATATTGGATATCAGTTAATGCTGCTGAAAGTCACTAGGATGTGGAAATTGGAGGGAAGCCTAGAGCTCTTAGACTTGGGTGAAGGGTAATTCTTAGCTAAATTCTCATCAAAACAAGACTACTTTCATGTACTCACGGAGGGGCCATGGTTGATTCACAAACATTACCTAACTATTAGGAAATGGCAACCTTGGTTTTCCCCTACAACAGACATAATCAAGTCCACGGCGGTATGGGTTCGACTTCCGCAACTCCCAATAGAATTCTTTAATGAAGAAATACTGTTCGAGATTGGGAAGAAGATCGGAAGACCAATAAAGGTTGATATGAATACTACTCGTGCTCTAAGAGGAAAATATGCTAGAATATGTGTGGAAGTCGACCTAGATAAAGCCTTAATTTCAAGAGTAAGAATAAAGAGGAAAATCCAGAGAGTTGAATATGAGGGGCTTCACATAATTTGTTTCAATTACGAAAAAGTAGGCCACAACAGTGATCGGTGTAAAAATCAGAGGACCTCACCAGAATCAGTAGCAAGTGACGGAAACCACGGTGGCCGGTTTTAATGATGGCCCTGAAGTTGCGGCAACGACCGTGAAGGACGAAGGCCTTGGCCCTTGGATGCACAAACATTCCAAAACAGGAATGCCCCGCAACAGAGAGCAGGAAAGGGCAACAGAGCAGAACCATTTTGATAGCAAGGGAAGTCAATGGATTCTTGGAAGATGTTCCTGCCGATCCGAGTTCAAACGTGACACCTCAGAGCCAAGACAAACAGATGTAAGAAGGGAGGAGACAAATCAGAGGAGAGGGAAAGCTTTAAAAAGAGCAGAGGGAAGGAAAAAGGAAAGAGGAGTAGAAAATATCCTCGAGGTTCATGAGGAAATCTCAATTATAGTCTATTAACGTGGAGTAGGAAAGCACAGACCTAGGGATGGGAATGGCAGTAATAAAGATAAAGGGCTTCGGTCCAAGTGAGAATAACGAGTTGGGTGGCAATACATCAAGAGAGTTGGGCTTCAAGTACAGGGCCGAGTACATAAACGGGGTTCGAATCTTAAACAGGCTGTCGGGGGGTGCTAGGCTCAAGATGTTGGAGGGAGTTGGGTCGAGTACTTATGTTAAAGGCATAATTGGGAAGGAGAGGCCTAATGGTAAAGCAAAGGGGCTTGGCAAATTGGGAAGAACAATTGAGGAGCTCATTCATAATAAAGTGACAAAGGAGCCCATGGACCCAGCAGATGGAAGCCAAACACACATCAATTATTTAAACCTAATGGTCGAACAAAGAGACTGTATGGCCTCTATGAGTTGGAGCACAATTGAGGAGGAGATGGCAATAGAGAAGATAAGCGAAATGGAAGAGGGAGAGATAATAGCTCATGAGGAGGGAATGGATATTGAAATCTAACATTATGGTCGCTCGACTCTCTTTCTTTCTCTTCTTTGTTTTTTTAATGAATTCTAAAGCCATCATTTGGAATTGCAGTGGGGTAAGGAGCGAAGGGTTTAGAAGAGTCTGCAGAGAGATGGTTTAGTCTCACAACCCATTAGTTATCTGTTTGCTAGAGACCAAGTCTGATGGAACGAACATGCTAAACTTTCTAAGCAGGTGTGGCTTGAGTAGAGATTTTGCAGTCCTTGCTTCAGGGTTCAGAGGGGGTCTTTGGCTTAGCTGGAACCTAAACAAGATAAATTTATCCATTATTAAACATTCAGACCGTGCATACTTATATAGAAGATGAAACCTCTAAATGGACAATGACATTTGTTTATGTCCAGCCCCATACCACTACTAAAGAGAAGTGTTGGAGAGAGATATCAGAGTTAGTGCAAGATATAAAAGGCCCTTGGTTCGTCACGGGAGACTTCAACGACATTGCAAGTATTGAGGAAACCAACAATAAGAAGGCGAAAGTTTGGAACAGTTGTCAAAGATTCAAGATAGATGGGCCAAATGTAACCTTTTGGAAGCTGCTTATACAAGAGCCAAGTTCATTTGGATGAGACAGTGCGAAGGAAAAATCACTCTGCAGTAGAAACTTGATAGAGTCTTATGCAATATCCAGGCTAGACTTAGCTTCCCCAAGCACAAAGCAGTAATCCTTCCTTGTTTACATGGAGATCATTGCCTTATTATGTTGTGTACGCGCATGACTTCCACCCCTAATAAAGAGAACAAGCCATTCAAATGTGAGGTGGCATGGTTGGAACATCCAAAATTCTCAGAAGTTTTCACTAAGGCTTGGACTCCATCAAGAACATAGTTGAGAAACTGAAAGTTTGGAATCGCTTGATATTTGTAAACATTTTTAGGTGCAAGAGAGAGATCGAAGGTCGGCTGAGGGGTATCCAAAAGGCCAGGAATTATGTGCATTCTAGATCCCTGCAGGATCTAGAGAATGATCTCCTGAAAGACTACCATTAGGTCCTCTTGCAAGAGGAAGTGTTCTAGATGCAGAAGTCTCGAGCTAGCTGGATTTCTCACGGGGATAGGAACACTAAGTTCTTTCATACGCTGACCAAGATAAGAAGATAATCGAACAAGATTGCAGGCCTTAAAGTGAAGGGAAGCTGGTATTTTGATCAGGTAAAACTAAAGAGGCATGTGCTGTTGTATATCTCCAATCTTTATAATAGCAAACCCGTGGTCTCTCTAAATGACAATCTCAGTATAAAGGTGGTGAAAATCGATAACGAAGCTTATGAGAAGCTCACCAAAGAAGCAAATGAAAGTGAGGTGAAAGCAGTTGTTTTCGCCATGAAAGGTTTGAAAGCGCCGGGCCCCGACGACATACAACCTATATTCTTCCAAAAGTATTGAGAAGTTGTGAAAGAGAACATATGTAAGTTTGTCAATGAGGCTATTAAGGACGGTTACTCCTATCTAGAGCACTCTAAAGCCTTGATAGTTCTCATTCCAAAGCAAAGTAAGCCAAGCTCCATGAAAGATTTAGGCCCATTACTCTCCTAAACACGTCCTACAAAGTGCTGTCAAAGGTTATTGTGCAAAGGCTAAGGCCTTATCTTCAGAAGATCATAAGCCCTCATCAAAGCAGCTTCCTTCCGGGAAGAGGGACGGTGGACAACATAATAGTAATGCAAGAAACCGTCCATGCCATTTGTAAGTCCAAGAGCAGAAGATATAACATGGTGCTAAAAGTTGACCTCAAAAAAGCATACAACAATGTGAGTTGGAGCTACCTTGATAGGGTCTTACTAGATGCTAACATCCTTATCCCGCTTGTTAAGCTAATCATGTTCTCTGTTTCCTGTGGTGAGGTTTCCTTTATTTGGAATTGTGAGATTCTTCCGGCAATTAAAATAGGACAAGACTTAAGACAAGGAGACCCGCTCTCTCCTAATCTCTTCATCCTAGTTATGGAGAGATTGGCGTACATGATCCAAGAGAAAGTCAAAAAAGGAGTTTGGAATCCAGTGAAAGTCACCAGAAGATGGCTGACTATCTCCCATCTCTTCTTTGTAGACGACTTGATGTTATTTGCAGAAACAGAGCATTTGAACCTCAGCGCAGTTATGGAATGCTTCAAGGAGTTCTCGACGGAAAGTGGCATGAGTATGAATCTCAACAAATCGCGGTTGTGGATTTCTCCAAAGGCCCCGTAGACTCTCAAGAACTCTCTTGCAGCTGCGAGTAGAGTACCGCTCTCAGATAATATAGGCTCTTATCTAGGAGTGCATAACAGTCATAAGAGGATAGGAAGGAATTTTCATCAGCATGTGCTTTAATAGGGTGCAGAAGAAGTTTAGCAATTGGCAGTCTAATCTCCTTAGTATGGCGGGAAGGAAAATTCTCATCCAGTCTGTTATGTTAGCAATGCCGATATACTTTATGCAAATGGCGTGACTGTCGAGTGATCTTTGCAGTAGATTGGATAGGTTTAATAGAAACTTCCTTTGGGGAAGTACTGAGGAGGGCAGAAGAATCCACCTTATGAAGTGGGAAAAGGTTTGCAAAACAAAGAAGGAGAGAGGGTTAGGATTAAGGAAGTCGAGAGATAACAACATGGCTATGCTTGCGAAGTTTGGATGGCAGTTAGGAGAGAGGGTTGGGATTAAGGAATCCACCTTGTGAAGTGGGGAAAGGTTTGCAAAGTATTTGAAAAGAGGTAGCTACTTAAACGAGGAAAGAAGCTCAAGGGGATCAAATTTGTGGAGGGGCCTTCTTAGGAGTAAGAGTTGCATCAGGAAGGGTATGTTTTGAAGGATAGGAAATGGAAGAGATATCAAGTTCTGGTCTGATCATTGGGTGAGGGATAGTTGTCTCAAGGACAGCACAGATCATCCTCAAAAGATTGAAGACCATAACATCAGAGTTAGCAAGTTCTTAACGGAGAGAGGTACGTGGAACTTGGAGGCCTTGTGTGCGGTTTTGCCGAGGGAGAAAGTGGAGGAGATTAAAAGCATCTTGGTCCCTCCTCCTGGGAGAGCAGAGGATAGGTTTGTCTGGAGAGGCTCCAGCAATGGAGTGTTCTCTATAACATCCATGCATAAAATCATAGTTTTTATAACTCATGGTTAACAAAGTAATCAATCCCAAGTGAACTGGAGCCGGATTTGGAAGATCAAGTGCCAATAAAGAATCAAAACCTTCATGTGGTTGGCTAGTGTAGGAAAGTTGATGACCAATGTGGAGCGCTCCAAAAGAAAGTTCTGTGAGGAGACAACCTGTCCCATCTGTAAGAATATTAAGGAATCCATCATGTATATGTTGAGAGACTGCAGGAAGGCCTTAGAGACTTGGCATCTGGTGTGGGCTATGGTGGCAGAAGATGTTAGTTCCTGGTTCTAGTCATATTCTAATCCCTTTGAGTGGATGAAGGTAGGAACTACTAGACAAGCAAGAACCACCGCAGTCTTCACCAGTATAATCTGGGCTATTTGGAAGGGAAGATGTAAGGAGGCCTTTCAAGGAGGCAGCTCTTCTTCTAAGGAGCTAGTAGCTCTAGCATCAGGAATGGCTAGGGAAGCAGCCATTATATGGAGCAAGAGTATGGAGAATAAGCCGTAAGGCAGCAAGAAGATAAAATGGATGGCGCCCCCTCCACGAAAGATGAAGTTAAACACGGATAGAGCAATTTCGAAAGTGTCTCAGCATGCAAGCGCAGGAGGCATCTTCAGGGACAGTGATGGGAATTGGGTAGCAGGATTCTCAATTAATATAGGTAAGGCCCAAACGCTCATAGCTGAATTGTGTGGTCTCAGGGAAGGCTTGCTCATGGCAAAGAGTAAAGGCTTTTAGTAGATTGAGGTTGAAATAGACTCCGCCACGTTACGCAAACTTATGAGGAATCCTCCTCAAGAAGATCATCATCTCTGTTATATAATTAAGGAATGCCAAGAGCTGCTGAATTCTTTGGAAAACAGCTCTATTACCCATATCTTCAGATAAGCAACGGCTATGCTGATTTATTGGCTTCTTTAGGTCAAAGCAGTGGCTGCGAAAGGGTCGAGTTCAACGATCCTCCCGATGAAATCAGGAAACTCATTCAAGACGATAAATTGGGAGTGGAGAAAACAAGAAAACAAGAGGAAATAATTCCGTAAGTGTAGCAATTTGCTCTTTTGTCAGTAGGAAGAAGGTTGTTGTTTAGGCTTTCTTCTGTGTGTTTTATTTGGCTTTTGTGTTTGGTTTTTCTTCGTTTAGTACCAAAAAAAAAAAAAAAAACTTTGCGAAATGCACCCACTAAGGTACTATTTAATTGGTGTCATTCCTGAGATGTTGAGCATGTGGTATTCACCATCAACGCTGAAGGAGTTTTAATACCAATGTCAGAATTCGGTGTTACTATACTTTGGTACTCCACTCATTGGGTTTGGGTTTGGGTTTGGGTTTAGGTCCCTCAAAATCTAAGGCTTCTAATCCATCCACCACAGGCTTAACAAGCTCTTACCATCAAGCTTGCGTCCATCATGATGGAGATGATGGAAGGGGAGTACTGCAACCCTGAAGAGATCAGCGAAGAGATGGACCTCCTCAAGAGGAGCAACAAAAAAGTCAAGCAAAATAAAGGTTCTGATAAAACTCAACCCATGCCATCCTTTAGAGACATGCTACTTGAGCAGTCATGTGAAAACAGATTCGAGGCAATGGATGAGGAAACGGGCTCTGTTTCTGATTACGAAGGCTACCTAGAGGAAGATGCCCCAAGTGAATATGTTAGTCAAATGCCTACTATTCCAGTGTCAAATGAGAAACTAAAAGAATTATGGAAGCCTTGGCGAAATTCTCTGATAATCAAATTGTCGGGAAAGGACATCGGCTACCATCTAATGAATACTAAGATAAACCTACTGTGGAAAAACGAAGGTGCAGTAGAACTCCTAGATCTAGGTGCAGGCTTCTTCCTTGCCAAATTCGCTCTAAAACAAGACTACATCCATGCCCTAACAGGTGGTCCTTGGATGATTCACGACCACTACTTAATAGTGAAAAAATGGCATCCATGGTTCCAAGCGCAGTCAAAGAAAATTACCTTCACTGCAGTCTAGACCCACCTCCAGTACCTACCAATAGAGTTCTTTGATGAAGATATCCTCTTTGAAATTAGGCGCACCATTGGGAAACCCATAAAAGTAGACGCCAACACAGCCAACGCTCTTAGGGGGAAATTCGTGAGAATCTACATCGAAATTGATCTGAACAAACCCCTAGTGCCCAGAATCTGCATTCGAAATAAAGTCCAAAGGGTGGAGTATGAGGGTCTCCACACCCTGTGCTTCATTTGCGGAAGATTTGGTTACAAGAGTGAAAATTGGGAAGAAATCAACAGTATGGAGACTCAGGAATGTCATACCAATTTACCAGAAGGATCGACTACGACCAAACTCACTGCAACAGGAAAAGAGAAGAGGGATGAGGGCCTGGGCCCATGGATGCTGGTAACCCGAAAATAGAGAGTTACAAAAAATGGTAACCTGAAAGATCACAACGAAAAAGAAAGGTTTTTGAAAAATAAGTTCACAAACCTAAGGGAAGTCAACGACTCCTCAGACTTCGAAAACCCTACATCTACTGAGCTCACAGTGGTCCCTGCCGGGAGATCTCAGATGGGATACAGCTCAGGAGCTACGCGTGGGAAAGGAAAGAAGACAAACGAGGGAAACAGCGGAGGCATGAAAGCTGTGCAAACTCAGACAGCGTTGCAGAGGATAAGCAGTCTACGTCAATAGAAGAAACCAGTAGGCGAAGCTGATCAGGGGCTGTCCAGTGATAAGTACTTTGAGAAAAGGGCTCTTGTTAATGTCGAGCCGAGAACCTCAATTCAAACCGGTTGGGCATCAAAGTTAAATAAGCCTAGCATAAGATCTTTGGGCTTATTGAAGAGGAAAAATGATCTTTAGCCCAGTAGTTCTCTCATCGGCCCGGACAAGATTGGGGATAGTGATAGCGAGCCCGAAGAGCCCACAAATCCTGGTCCCTCTAACATGATCTGGAATGGGCCATTCATCTTCGACCTAGGAGACGCTCTTCATAGGAGGGCCTCTAGTTTTTCAAATACAATGGTCTCTAGCCTTCCCGGGTCTCCTCTGGCGTGCGATGGGGAGGACAACAACATGGTTTGGGATAATAGGCTTCATCAAGTAAACAAAGAAGTGATTGCCAATGAGACCAGCATGGCATGTGACTGCTACTGATTGAGGCTCTTCTCTCCTTCCTTCCTTTCTTTCCCCTATGAATTGCAAAATCATTACCTGGAATTGTAGAGGTATTGGCAACAAAGGCTTTAGAAGAACCTGCAGGGAATTAGTTATTAGCCAAAGGCCAGACATTTTGTGCCTTCTTGAAACAAAAGCCGGTTCTAGTAAATTCCTGAATTTTCTTTCGAAGTAGGGTCTGAACGATGACTTTGTAGAAGACACGAATGGATCCAGAGGAGGATTGTGGCTCAAATGGAATAAGCAAAATGCCCATGTCCAGATGATTAAGCAGGCTTACCAGTGGATCCATCTGGAGATTAAAGAAGGCAACTCCAAGTGGTGGATCACCTGCGTTTATGTGCATCCTCATGATCAAGACAAAGAAGTCTTCTGGTTCGAGATAGAGCAGTTATCCAAGGTCACCAAAGGACCCTGGTTCCTAATGGGTGACTTTAATGATATAGCCAGAACTTTTGAGACCTCAAACCCGAACTCGAGGGACTGGAGAAGGTGTATCAATTTCAAGGAAAGATGGGCTTCTTGCAATCTTCAAGACTACAAAACTCTGGGTGCTAGATTCACTTGGACCAGAAAGCAACAGGGAAAGATCACTCTCCAAAAGAAGCTTGACAAAGTCCTAGGGAATTTGGTGTCCAAGCTTGCCTTCCCTGGTATGAAAGTGATCATCCTTCCTCGCCTACGCAGTGATCACAACCCAATCATTTTGCACGCGAGGCTCTGCTGCCCTCCCAGCCCTGAAAGTAAGCCCTTCAGATGCGAGGCTGCATGGCTCTCCCACCCTAACTTTGAGGACATCTTTAAAAAAGCTTGGAATTCGGGTGAGGGTTTCTTACCCCAATCCATCAAGAACACTGTGGATGAACTAAAAATTTGGAACAAAATGGTCTTTGGTAACATATTTGGGAGGAAGAGGCATCTCGAAGCCAGGCTTCAAGGCATTCAGACCTCCAGGAACTTCAAGTATTTCAACTACCTGCAGGACCTAGAGCAAGAGCTATTGCTGGAGTACAATCGAGTCCTCGAGTAGGAAGAAATATTTTGGTTCCAAAAATCTAGAGTTAATTGGATCACCAAAGGCGATAGGAACACTAAATTCTACCATATCACCACAAAAATTAGGCATCAAAGCAATATAATTGCAGCCCTCAAAGTTATGGAAGACTGGTGTACTGATCAAGACCTACTGAGAAATCACGTGAGGAACTACTTCATTGACCTTTTCCAAGGGAAGGAGGTATCTCTTCCCGGCGACAAATTCAAGAATGTGGTCAAGAAGCTTGACTGCAAGTACCATGATGATCTGTGCAAAGGAGCAAATGAGGAGGAGCTGAAGGCTGCAGTCTTCTCCATGCAGGGCCACAAGGCCGGATGGCTTGCAACCAGTCTTCTTCCAAAAGCAGTGGATGACTGTCAAAGATGACTTAAGCAAATTTATCAACACAGCTCTCAAAGAAGGCTATTTCTTCCCTGGAGTTGCGGACACTCACATGGTTCTCATCCCAAAAATTGACAGTCCCTCATCTGTCAATGACTTGCACCCTATTAGCTTGCTAAACACTTCTTACAAAATCCTCTCCAAGCTCATCGTTCAACGGCTAAGACCTCTCCTTCAGGAGCTGATTGGAGCCCACCAGACCAGCTTTCTTCTAGGCAGAGTGACAGTAGGCAACATTATGGTAGTCCAAGAAACTATCCACTCCCTCTGCAGATCCATAAGTAAAAGACATGATATGATCCTCAAGATTGACCTTAGGAAAGCTTTTGACAATATCGGTTGGAGTTATCTTGGGAAGGTGCTCCTTGATTTCAACCTTCCTCCGGTCCTTATCAAGCTGATTATGCATTCAGTTAGTTGCGGTGAGGTGTCTCTCATTTGGAATGGTGAAGTGCTTCTCTCAATGAAAACGGGGCAAGGTCTGAAACAAGGCGACTCTCTCTCTCCCTACCTCTTCATCATTGTCATGGAAAGGCTGGCCTATATGATCCAAGAGAAGGTTAACAAAGGCAGGTGGAATCCTATTAAAGTAGCCAAAAACAGTCCTTCGATCTCCCACCTTTTTTTTGCGGATAATCTGCTTTTATTCACGAAAGCGGAGCAGCTCAACCTAAGCGCCATCTTAGACTGCCTAAGAGAATTCCCCAAAGAAAGTGATCTTGAATTAAACCCCTCCAAATCTAGAATATGGTTCTCTCCTAAAACTCCATGGACCACTAAAAACACTCTAACTGCCATCTGGAAGGTACCTAGGAGTCCTTACCATCCACAAAAGAGTGAAGTGTGACTTCTACAACCACATAGTGAAGAAGGTCCACAGCAAGCTCCAGGATTGGAAAGCCAAAACGCTCAGCATAGCCGGTAGGAAGTCTCTTGTTCAATTAGTCAATTGCGCTATCCCCATGTATACTATGCAAACCGCCTGGCTCCCCAAAGCTATCTGCAGCAGATTGGATAAACTAAACAGAGATTTTCTGTGGGGAAGTAAAGCTGGTGAAAGAAAAATCCATTTGGTCAATTGGGACATAGTGTGCAAGCCTAAGCACTTGAGTGGTCTCAGAGTGAGGAAAGTTAGGGACAGCAACATGGCAATGCTTGCCAAATTAGGTTGGAAGGATAATTAGGTGGGAGAAAATTGCTTATCTGAGCATGTGTTGCTGCCTCAATAGAGGACCCTCCCTTCTTTCAAAGTTAACGACTTCATTGGTGCCGATGGCAATTGGAGAATTCAGGAGCTCAGAGACTGTTTTACCGTTGACAAAGTAGAGGAAATTTGTGGTATTATGATTCCCCGCAGAGAGGACACGAAGAACTCTACCTACCGGAGGCTCTCCAATAATGGAAATTTCTCTGTGAGTAGTGCCTACAAGTCCCTTATTGCTACGCCTACCCCTAGTCTTGAGGAGAGCTGGGACTGGTTATGGAAGGCCAAGATTCCAGAGAATGTCAAATTCTTCATGTGGACAACAAAGCTTCAAAAATGTTTAACCAAGTTGGAAAGAAAGAAGAGAGGGTCTCACAGATGATGACACTTGCCCGCAATGTGGAGAAGGTAGTGAAAGCATGCTTCATGTCCTTCGAGACTGCTGTAAGTCAATGAAAGTTTGGAGACTTCTCTGGAGCAGCTTGCTTAACAAGTGTTGGTTCTGGGACTTGGACCTCTGCTATTGGCTCAAGAAAGGCATGGAACTCAAGCATAATCCTAACTGGGCTTCCTTCCCAGCTGTTATCTGGTCCCTGTGGAAGACTAGATGCAAGTTAGCCTTAGAGAACAAAAGGTCGAATATCCACTCGTTGAGGTGGGAGATTCTCCGTCTTAGTAGAGACTGGGCTAATGCCTTCCTTTGCAGCGCTGAGCCTAATCCTAGGAGCATCTCTTGGGTGAAATGGCTCCCTCCTAACTCAGGTGTGATCAAACTCAACTCTAATGGTGCGGTGTCTAAGTCCTCCTGAAAAGCCAGTGCTGGTGGTCCTCTTAGGAGAGAAGACGGCAGTTGGCTTAAGGGATACACTCTCAATATTGGGAGCATGGATGTTCTCACAGCGGAGCTTTGAGGTCTGAGAGAAGGCCTTAAGCTAGCTAAAGCCTTGAGGATTGAGCATCTCCAAGTTGAAGTGGATAGCTTCCCCCTTGTGAATCTTTTAGCCCTTGAAAAGCACAGAGACCACCCTCATCTTTTAATTTGTGTAGAATGCAAAGACCTGTTGTTAAAACTTCGAGTAAGCCATGTCTTCAAAGAATCAAATAGATGTGCCGACCTCTTGGCCAAGCTGAGTTTCAGTTATTCCATCGTAGTCACAGTCTTGGACCATCTGCCTCATCAGCTAATTCCCCTGCTTCTCGATGATCTCTTCGGTGAAGGCTCCCTTAGGAGCATAGTCCCCGGTTCTAGCTGTGTTAGGAATTGGATTTTGTAAGCTTTGTTGCTTTTGGTTGCTTGCTCCTCTTCTACCAAAAAAGAAAGAAAAAAAACTAAGGTACTATTTATAATGGGTCATCGTAGGCTAATCTTTTTGGATCAAGAAGCCTTTGATTGGGAAAAGCCCACTACGTCGGCCCAATCGATCCAAGAAGGTACAAAAACCCTAATCCTAACCCTAACCGCTTTCTTTCCGTAGATCGCCTGTTTTCTCATTTTCAGCTCCTTCAAAACCCTAGACTCCAACGCCAGGTAAACTCTCTCTCTCTCTCTCTCTCTCTCTCTCTCTCTCTCTCTCTCTCTCTCTCTCTCTCTCTCCCTCCCCAATCGCGTCCCTGAAACAGAGTAGGTGAGAGAAAATGAGTCGAAGCGGAACTGGAGGGAAGGGAAAGAAGAAGGGGTCGAGTTTCATAATCGACTGTGCGAAGCCAGTGGAGGACAAAATCATGGACATCGTTTCATTGGAGAGGTTTCTGCAAGAGAGAATTAAGGTCGGAGGAAAAGCCGGAGCTCTTGGTGATTCTGTCACCATTATTCGTGAGAAGAACAAGATTATTGTTAACTCTGACAGTGCTTTCTCTAAGCGGTATGCTCTCTCTCTCTCTCTCTCTCTCTCATTAAAGGCTGAAAAAGGAATTTTATTTGCATCTGTTGCTTTTTGGTAATGAGTATTTCTGTTTTTGGATGCGAATTAGTGTTTGAAGGATTTTTTTTTCCTTTGTGTAATTAGGGTTTTTTTAGGTGTTGATGAAGATTTTATTGTTGAAAGAGTTTGCAATGAAATGGCTTTTTGTTGAGCTAATCTCTCCATCTTCAATTCTTGAAATTTGGGATCTTAGATAAAAAATCTCTCTAATACGTTATTGTTGTGTTGGTTTAGTGTCTCTAGGCCACTGTCTTTGATTGGTTATTTTCTGGTCCATGTAATTAGGGTTTTTTTGTTCTGTGGTGTTGGTGAAGATCTTATTCTTCGAGTGCTTTGAAATGAAATGGGTTGTTTAGGTTTGATAGGTAGGAAAAAAAAAGATAGTCTCAGATGAATTACATGGGATTGCAAAGTTCTATATTGATTTTGGTTAAATTTGATTTTGAAAAATGGGTGTTTTTGTTTGATGGCCTGGTATGAAAAGAAGAAATTAACTATAGAAGAGAGTGATGGAATGACCCATTTGGTATTGGTCCTTCATTTTATTTTAGTTTTACTGAAACTGTGTTCTAATCTGATGACTTCATAGGAGATCTAGTGACCTTAGAAAGGAATTACCCATTCTGAATTGCGGTGCATTTTTTTTCCCTGTTTGGCAGTGCTTGTTTTGCCATCACATTATCCTTTTTAGCTGACTTGGCTGTTTGATAATGTTGTTGTGGTCATTGGCGTCACTTTCTCAGTCGCTTTTACACACACAATCTATCTTGGGGTTGGTTGATCTAATGAAATGGTTTCCAGGTACTTGAAGTATCTGACGAAGAAATACTTGAAGAAGCACAATGTGAGGGATTGGCTTAGGGTGATTGCCTCTGACAAGGACCGCGGCGTTTATGAGCTGCGATATTTCAATATTGCTGAGAATGAGGCTGAGGAAGAAGATTAGAGATCCTGCCATAGTATTTCCTTGTTTCTTTTCCTTCAGTTTGTTAGTGTTCTACATTTATGTTGGGATAGCTTTTTTTTGCATCTTTTTGAAACAGCATATGGAAATTTTGGTTGAGCACAGCTACATTTTTCTTAATTGTGATAAGTACTTCAGCGGAATTATGTCAGCAATTGAGCCCTAGATGAAATAATTATATTTCTTTGATGTTCACTACCATTTTGATTTCCATTCAATCATTATGCAGAATTTAGTTGCTTCTGTTGTATGGTTTAACATATTTGGAATAACTAATATTGATTAGGTTCTATATTATATTTTAACTGATATTGATGGCTGTCCTGCTTCGTTACATCAGTATTCCTTTAATAATGACCCAGTTTCTTTGAGTTCGGAAAAAGTTCTGTCATGCTCTGTTCCTCCCTCCCTCCCTCCCTCCCTCCCTCTCTCTCTCTCTCTCTCTCTCTCTCTCTCTCTCTCACGAACACACACACAGAGATCTGAGGTGCTTGTTACATGGGGGGATTTTAGATTAAGGGTTTATTTTAGTTGTGAGAGGTACATCTGATTTGTCTCTTTGCTCTCTATTCAATCGATTCTTGTAAGGTGTGGTACATTTATTGGATATAAGTGAATCCTATCGCGCCATGCATTTCCTAAATTGTTGTCTTTTACATTGTTAAGGCATTTCCATACTGCACTTGCACACTTGAAGCCACTTCCGAAAGCTATTTGACAAACTCTATTATCCTGTTTTATCCTTCCTTTTCCTTGCAAGTAACTAAGCTCATACCAGATTGAAGAAGATGATGTGTTTCCAAACCTGTAAAGAGTCATGTTAGAGGCCTCTACATCCTCCTTGCTCAATCCTAGACTTTTCTCTATGGCTTGAATAACTGCTCTCCCTCCTGCATGTATGCAAAGATGATCAAAAGCTCTCTTGAAGTCTGGCCTGTAGATGTTCTTACTCCTTATAAGCTGTAGCTTGAGGCCAATAAGGGACATCATATATCTGAGTAGCTCAGAGAATGGCAAGACCACTGGCCCTAGAGATGCCATATTGGCTTTCAAAGCATTTCCTGCTGCAACTATTATATTCTTTGATATGGATACGCCAGTTTCACCTTCACTATCTACATCTTGGAAAACAGAGAAGTAGGATTCATCATCCCTCGCATTGTTTGTCCGAACAATGTGATGGAGCATGTACTTGGCCAACTTCTTGTCTTGATCTCTGCTTGACATCAATATGGCTGCTCCGCCTACTCGGAAGAGGCAATTGGTTAGCAACATGGATCTGTTTTTGCCTGTATACCAATTCGGAGTGAGCATCTCTGTGCTCACGATGAGGGCCAGAGAGTTTTGATGAACTGTCAGCAAATCCTTAGCCAGACCGACTGCTGCAATTCCTGCACTGCATCCCATCCCAGAAAGGTTAAAGCTCATGATATTACTTCTCATCTTGAATTTATTGATTATCATTGAACTCATAGAAGGTGTAGGAGAAAACATGCTACTGTTACATATAAGTATGTCTATGCTTTTCGGGTTTATGTTCTTTTTCTTCAATAGATCTGGAACCACAGAGAACATCACTGTTGTGGCCTCTTCTAGTGTTAGAGGAAGTGTCTTTTTTATTGGTAGTCGAAGTAAAGATGGAGGCACACTGGTTTCTGCACTAAAACCTGATTTCTCTAGGATCTTTATTTGGAAGGCGACACTGTCAGGATCAAATTGTTCATCTAGAGTGACATGTTCTAAGAATGTAGCCATAGGAAGACGGTGAGCATCTGGTGGCTGATAGCAAGCGAAATCTAGCAAGTAAATACCAACTTTTCGTCTGTGCAGGAGGCATAGTAGTGCTATGCCTGCTAGGAAGGCAGATATAAAGTTATAATGGATGAAAGGAAGAATGAGTTCTGGGAAATCTATGGTATATTCTAGGAGTGAATTCATGATGATAAAAACTGGGCAACGCTTTCAAGTGTAGTATGGTTAAATGTGGTGCATATAAAGCTCTAGGTAAGGGGAAAGGAAGTCAGTTTGGAAAACCAAGGGAGATAAAACTGTTAACTGAGAATTGAATATCATTCAGATCTTGCTTCAATAGTATTTCATGTGTACCCGCAAGAACTAGTGTCTTTGTTATTTTTATTTATTTATTTATTTATTTTTGGTTACCTGACTAATCCGGAAGACCCGCAAGACGTTGGTGTCTTTATCAGATGCTTTTTTACTGTAACTTGATATTAGTAATTTGCGGAATTTGAGCATGATCTCTCTCTCTGAGTGAAGGATTGAAAAATGAATAAATAATGGGTGTGTGAAGGTAGTTTTCTTTTTGATAAGATTTAAGTATGCAGGTGCTAATCTTATGATTTGTCACATAGATTGCATATTTCACTGAACAATTCTAACTCAAGGAAACAAAAATATCCTTCCAACTCTGCAATGGTGCCATGCCATTGCGTGCTCCATGCTCCCGTTTCTTTCTTCAAACTTGAGGGCTCCATGATCGGCAATTATCGTTCAAAACAGCTTAGGATCGTACAAAAGACAGTCTAATGATAGTTTTTACTATAATTTTAAACTGCATTTTTTTAACATCAGCTGATCTTTACATGATCAAGAAAGGACTGCCACGTGCAGGGTGCTTCGTTCATGGCCTTTTGTTGTTTATTCATCCTAAGAAAACTTGAGCTGTTCTTTTGTAAATGTCACGGAAGAACACAACTTGAAAGCATTCAACTTAAAATTGTCATGAGACATATACATGTTATGACAAAAGCAAAACCAGAGGATTTGCTGCAACATTAGCAGCATAAATAGCCTCGTTTTTTGTTTTTTTTTTTCTTTCTTTTTTGTTCCCACCGTTTATATCTAGAGTCATACTCCGATTAGAATATGTCGATCCTAATTAGGAGGCATCTCTCCCAATATAGATTTTTTCATTCATAAATTTTGAATTTAAGATTTGGTTAATGAATTTAATATCTCATTCCATTCCATTTGATCAATTATACGTTAATGTCTTGTACCGGTACACTAGTAAATAAAGGCAAATGCCCATATGACACATGGTGTGATCCAGGGTATAAGAAAAATTCTGAAGTTTGAGAGTAGGGGTGGTTTGCGTTCCACTTAGAATGTGACGAAGTGGCTCTTGCCCTGCCCCATGGAAAGGCAATAGTTCTTCAGTGGACCACAAATCTCTCATTGTGGTCACATGTTGTCTGTCCTCTTTCAAGTTGCCTGAGATGGCAGCTCAACTCTTTGGAAGACGACAATACTTGGTTTTATCGTTACTCTGTGACGATGCATATATCCAAGTATGAAAGGCCAGACTCTATATAGATTTAACCAGCACACTAAGGCATTGAAAAGTTGTTTCCTGGCTGTGATGTACTCTTTTTTGATCTTTAGTGAGCTTTTGTAGCACCTACAGAATTACACCGGGAAATTTAACATGTAGAGAGAGAGAGAGAGAACTTTCAAATTGGTTTTGGAAGAGCAAGCCAACGAAACTAAGTGAGAATGGTATAGTTAGTCGATGGAAACCCTTGAGAGATGGAAATACCCCAATTCAAACAAAACAAAGTATCTATCTCCTATGTTGCATGGAAACTGTAACGGGGAAATGAACATGGATATTAAATAACATGGGGAAATGGCATTTTATAAAAATACAGGAAATGAAAATATAGGCTAATGGGTAAATATAAAAATTATAAAAATTTTTATATAAATATTAATTATTTTATAAAAATAATAAAATAATCATTTTTTATAATAAAAATTTAAAATGATTAAATATATAATTATTAAATATAAGATAAATAATATAAAAAATTATAAATTATAAATAAATAATTCATTAAATATGAAAAAAAATTGTAAATGAGGATTTTTATATAAATATCAATTAATTTACGATATTGAAATATTTTGGAAATGAAAAACATTTTGGAGATGGACACATGCTGGTGATACAAAGTTTCTGTGCACCAAGTCCTCTCTCTCTCTCACATCATGAGATAATTTTGTGTCAACCAGGAAAAGGTAAAAGGAAACGGAAAGTTGGGCAACCTTGAAAAATTTTACAAAAGCCATTTTGCAATTTGTAGCGATCCTAGCTACCATGACCTTAAAAGGCTGTTCTCATAGTCTGCCTCTTTGCTTGCGTTCATTGTAACATCTATTGCTGAAGTAGTTCACTTGCTCCTCCAAGCGACATCCTTGACCCTAATCTACATCCAAGGCAAATCTCAGAGCCTGCATTTTAATTCCTTGCTTCAATATTAGTACTCAGGAAATAAATCTGAGACACCCTTTCTTTACAACTTTCTATTAAAGTTTCTTTCATGAGGAACAAAACCTCTCATGAAACAAAATTTAGCATTGGAGCTGATAATTTTCAATCTAAAGACTTAACATGAAAGGTTAAAAAAAATGGATGATTGCATTGCATTGCATTTTCTCTAACCTTGTCAAAAAAAAAAAAAGGTCATGGCCCGTTTCACTTGAACTAATAATTTTCCTATTCACCTTTTCTACATTTTGAAACTATGCACAATCCACATGACTATAAAAACTTATCTTCTTGTCTGATTCAGTGTGTCATACATCTTGTGAGAACGTGAGAGGAATGGATGGTGGTGGAAGGGAGGGAGGAAGAGGAAGAGAGAAAGATAAGGAAGTTCAAAGGATTGGAAATCCATGATGCTGATCGCGCATGTCCTAAGACAAAGACTGCATTAATCAATGGCCAAGCATGCCTTTAAGACTATCATGAAGGAACCTCAACTGTAGTAACAGAACACTCAATAAACAAAATCAAAGACCTTTTTTCTTTCCGGGTTACAAGGGAGGGGCCATGGATGTACTAGGGAAAAGGGAAGGGAAACAAAGCAGCATGACAAGTCCCAGAACATAGAATCACAAAGTTCAAAGTTGAGGGAAGTGCCTATGCACTAAACCCCCTTTCTCCAAAATCATGATTCCTTTACATAAAACTAAACCCTAACTAAAGAAGGCAAGGGACCAAGCATTATGCTGCCAATGAGTACTAGGACAAATACCACTTCATTGCCAAAATATCTTCCTCCGTGTCTGCCTGTCCAAATAATTTTCAACAGTCTGACACACCATTTGATCCTCTCCAACTTTAAATGTGCATATTCACGACTCAATGAGACAATGATAAGCCTCATTTTAGTTGAATTGCTCAAAGGTGTTAGCTGATAATGTGTAGTATTAGAGCTTAGGAGATAGAGCTGTTCCTTATGACACTGACAGGAATATTGGTGCAGGTTGCTTGCAGGCCGCATATATTACTTTGATTATAATTTTATCGGAATGAATATCAGTAAACTAAAATCAAGTAAAGCATCAAGCCTATCTGATAACAAAGCACTAGTAAGAAACCCCAACACTTCCCCAATACAGTAAACAACAAGCAATATGGAAAAGAAAAAAGGCGTTAATTCAGAATGCATGGATGTAGGACCACAGTCGCAAACTTCAAAGGACAAATTGCAATAATGAGAGCATGCGGGCAGTACAAGCTGCCTTATAAAGCTTGGTAGTTTTCCAAAAATTCTAATATAGGATGGTGAAGTTTCTAGGGTGAAGCCCACCTATGAGAGAGAATGCAAAAGAAGAGGGTTCTTCATGCCTATAAATAGGCTTCTTAGCGGTGATGGTATACAAGCCAAGCCTTGTGCCAACTTGGAGGTGAACTTGCTATAGCAGTTACAATCATCAGAACAAAACCAAAATGGCCTCCAAACATCTTATCTTTGCAGCTCTCTTGGTTGCCGCAATTGCAACCCCAATGGCCGAAGGTCAGCTAGGAATCATAAAAAACCTGCTTGGTCTGATTCACATAGGAGGGACAGTCATGTGCTCTGCCAATGGAAATAGCATTAGTGGGACTTCAACACCCGCTTTTTCAAGTAAGCTACCTGAATATCTTCAATTCAGATAACACTAACAATATTATAAATAATGTCCTAATTCAAGCCTCGTATTGTCTATAAATCTTTCTTTAGTTTGCCTTGCCTTACCTTCTCTTCGTAAATTTGCCATAAAATGTTGCCGCAGATGCCACAGTGCAATTACGATGCGGAGGAAATGTTGTCTCCACAGCAGTAACAAATGGGTCTGGAGTGTTCTCGATTTTGTTGGATCCTCTCAGTTATCTTCTCTCCGCCATTCTCTCAAACTGCAATGCTGTGGTCACTACACCACTTTCAAACTGCAACTCTTCACTTTCACCAACTGGGATTCTCAGTGCACCTTTGCAGCTTCTTAGTAGCACCGTTTCAGGGCTCTTACCTGTCACCAACATCATTACGGGCCTATTCCAGTTCCTTCCCATTGATTAACTAAAGCAACCACTTGTCTAATGCCAATCCTATGAATATGTCTTTCACCTTGTTGCTACAAGAGGATCAACTTCCTTCTATGTAATACCTTCGTGAATAAGGTCTACTTTAATAAAACTAGCCAAGTTTAATCCCCCTAGTCTACTGCTATTTGCTGCACTGACTTGCAAATTTCCTCTAAAAGTTCTATGGAGAAGAAATAAAATCTGATGCCTGATCAAATTCAAGTAAGATCAGAATTGTGGCCGTATGTCCCCAGTCTTTTAACAGTAGAAAAGCAAGCCATTCCACTTGTATGTCAGTAGTCCAATAACTGAGAAATACTGCTACAACACCCACTGAACAAAAATTTCAGTATGAGTTCGTAACCATGGCAATTGAAGATGTCATAGAACAAATAAGAAAACAGCATAACTATTAAGTGGCATGAACATATAACTTGGATTAAATTAAATATATTTTTGTTGCTTCAGAAATTAGAAGAGTGATTTCCTAAAAAATTGGGAAAGATTGTGAGGACTAATTTTGAAAAGGTTACATCACGTCCAATACTATGGTAGGACTAATCATTTGTAATGTATTCAACTTGAAACTTAAATGTGAAAACATCGCACAAAAAGCAAGCAGTGACACAAAATGCTTCATACTTTGTTTGATTAAAGGAGATGTTTTTGTTTTTGAATCAAGGACAACACATACTTGTTTGCCCGGACTTGTTTTTAGGCATGAGACAGTGCCTTAAATCTAAGAAAACTATATTATTTCTTCCAAAAGATTTGGCTTATCAATATCAAAGGCTTGAACGAAAAACTAGTCTTTTCTTCCTCTCCATCTTCATATTGCCTTCTCTTGATATTTCTCCCTCTCTTCCTTATTTTTTTCAATTTTTGAATATCCAACAAAACCATTAATGGTGGATCTCCTGGAATATCATTGCGGAAAACAAACTCTTGAAGCATCCTCTAAAGCATGTCTCCCAGCCACCAATTCAGAGTCCATTAAATGACAATAATTCGTCTTCCCTGAATGCAAGGCAACTGTGCTTCTCCTTTACTTTAATCTCTCTTTTGTCCTCTTTATAAATTTAAGTGTTTTATCCCCATCCTCAATCTATAGGACCTCCATTTTTTTCTTGGCAATATTATCACTCGCTGCAGGTTAATCAAATCTCAGCATATTTTCAATATCAAGAGCATGAGTAAGAACATTTAGATTAGAACAGGCCATTTTCGAAGTGCAGAATCAATCTTTAAATCTTGTGGGCAGCATTCAGATTTCGAGAACCCTTGGTAAATACGAAATTTCCACTTATGAACATGACCTAACTGTGGGAGCTTCGGCACTGGGTACGCCCTTTTAACATGACCTAACCATGTCTACACTAACCGGTCCTATAATGACTCTTTGTCTTTTAAGTGTATACTAGAAAGTAGAGAATATCATGACAGGTATTTGTCCTCTATTCTGATATGTTAAAGTTATCTTCTGAGATATGAATCTTTAGTTATATTTTTTATAACTTGAATTTAATCAGATATTCTGGAAATCCTCACTGGTTACTGCAGTGATATGGATCTTTTGTTAGGTCATATTCTGAGATTTGAACTGGTATAATAATGGTACCTAAGCTCATTTTGAACTTACATGAGTTGGAATTAAGTACAACAGACAACTTGTTATATTGTTTGAACTTACCACCTTGGTCACACATAGCATGGACACATGTATGCATCCTCTGTTTGATTATAAATCTGCTGTTAAAGCAAAGAAACTCCGAACACCATCATCTGCACTAACTTAGTTAAGACAGTATATCTGAACAGAATTAAACAAAGCATATGTTCATAATCCAGATTAATAATTACCCGACCAAGAGTTGCTACCGGTGCTTAGATATGAACTAGTAGTATCTTCAAAAATAAACAGTAAAACCATATGTATAGAAAAGATGTACATAATTTCATGTTGCACAAGCAAAAGACCACCAACCTTTGAAGATAACAATTGGCATGTTCTGATTGTTGAATTTCATTTTGTTCTTATCTAAGATGTTTGGACAATGTTGAACACAGGAGCTCTTCCGGACCACAAGACTTTCTAGGCATAAATCTTGTGGTTACAATGCCACATTGTGCCTCTAATTCCTACACCAAAAAGAAACATAAGAAAAAGAAAGGCAATATCTCTTCTAGGACTTGGAAGCGAATTCTAACATTGGCACTGACATGCAAATTTCATCCACAAACTCTAAGGATAACACCTAATCATTTTCGGTATGTTGAGGAAATTTTCAGAAACCAACTATTTGTCTTCCCGGCATACAACGCAACCATGCTTCTTTTCTGTATCGCTTCCCTTTAGTCCTTTTCTAACAGATTATATTTATTCATCCTCATACCCATTATACAGGACCACAGATCTCTTGGCAGTATTACTACTATAAACCCTGGTCATGAACTCTGCCATCACCCTCAAACAGTACAGACTTTCTACTCATTCAAAGTTTCCAATTCAAGCAATTTACTGTTATATGTCGAATGCATGTGTGAGCCATAAGGGGAACTGATTGTTAACAACACAATCTTCATCTGCAGATTCTGCTTCAGAGTTTAGATATCAAAATATAAACATTTAAGGTTTGCCAACAAGAATTTGTTTAGTGTATTAAAGCAAATGGTTCCTAACTTCATCTTGAGCCTATCAAAGACAAATGCGGATTAAATGGGCAAAAGGCATTGGGAGACAAGTGCGTAGTATTTGAACTTACGGTTTTGAGCCCAGACCTGCTCCTTCCAAAGGAACAGCAAGGCGAGGTTATGCATGATATGACCCATGTATCTTCCCTTTCATTATAAATGTGCAATGAGTTATGATCACTGTTAAAGCAAAGAATCTCCAAACACCATCATTTACATAAATTTACTCAAGACGATTATTAGTTAAACAGAAGATTAATTGATGAATGACCCCTCCCCCAGGAATTACCACTATTACTTTTTAATGCACTATTAATATCTTAAAGCATAAGCAGACTGATCGAGAAAATAGATGTGCATAATTTCATAATGCATAAATATAAGATCACTAATATTTGAGGATTACAATCGGCATGCTCTGATAGTTGAATTACAGTTTGTTCTCTGCTAAGTTGCTCGATCAAGCACAAGAGATCTCTCTAGACCATGAGAGTTCAATCATCACCGATGCTTTTATTCATGCCCCATTGTGCCTTCAGATCATTCCAGTGCTGTTCGTTTGGATGCTGAGAAGGAAGAGCGAGGCAAGGTCACACATGATACCGACTCAGAGTCGCAATGTTAGTCATCCCCCGTAACCCTTCCTGAAGTTAGAGTTACATACACTTATTGCACCTTTGCAATTTGTTTGAAACAATGTTTTGGAGTTATTGACCATCAGTAATTGCATACCAATCTGTTCCAATTTCTTTGATGTTGTCTAGATAAAACAATGGACGAGGTGAATGCCACTGCAAGTCCTCATGAAAAGCTGTCTCAAAGTTGCTCCCTCTTTGCTGAAGCTGAGAAGTAAACACTATGAGAAGCATCGCTCCAATATCCGAAATGTCTTATGAAGCAGGAAAACAAGACACAGAACATAGTACAGACACAACAATACGACAATGATTCATATTGTGTTGGAAAGATGTCTCCAACAGGAACAAAGACATTCGTTTTGATTTTAGAAATTGCATGGGCAACCTAGGTATATACATGTTGTTTCAACACAGGTAAACGGATTAGCATTGAACCTAAGAGATCTCATTCCCCTCCATATGACTTTCTACCCGCAACCCTTATGTAAACAGTCAAAGAGAAGAAAGCATAAAATATATTGTAGAATGCCTGAATTCAGAATCAGAAATTGATGATAAAAGCATGGGGTCTCATGGGCTTCCGTATTTTGATTTGTCAAACTGGAGTAAGTTCCAATTAGAGAGAGAGAGATGTTGAGAATTAAACCAAAATTTATGATGGTTTTTAGACTCCCTAGATAATACCTCCAAGTTTTCCTAAGTGTCTCTTAGTTATTTGAATTTCTTTTATGTTTTTCAAGAATAGCTTTTAGGATTCTGAAATTGCATTAATAAGGATTGATATAAAACTATAGTTGTTTGAAGTGATTATGTACTACAAAAAAAAAACGTGAGAAACAAAAGGTGTAAGATTTTTATTCTCTTGCTTAGCCATCTTGCATTCCCCACCATTATTTTATTTTTTTTTTTTTCAACAAAGTGGTATCAGAGCTTGAAAAAAAATGTCAAATGGAGTATTGTCATTTCCAGTTCCTCGTCTCACCAAAGATAACTATGAAAATTGGTCCATCCAAATGAAAGCTTTGCTCGGCTCTCAAGAATGTTGGGAGGTCGTAGAAAGAGGCCATGTTGAGCCTGATGATGAAGCAGCCATCACTGCAGCACAAAGACAAGCTCTTAGAGAGTCCAGAAAAAAGGACAAAAAGGCTCTCTTTCTTATTTACCAAGGTATTGATGAAGGTGCTTTTGAGAAGATTGCTCGTGCCACCACTTCTAAAGAGGCATGGGATATTCTTCATAATGCATACAGAGGCGCAGTCAGAGTAAAAAAAATTCGCCTTCAAACACTTAGGGGCGAATTTGAATCTCTTAAAATGAAGGACGATGAATCTGTTGCTGACTATTTCACAAGAGTTATGGCTATTATGAATCAGCTACGCAGAAATGGCGAGACATTGGAGGATACTCGAGTTGTAGAAAAAATTCTACGGTCTTTGGATGCGAAATTTGATTATATAGCAGTAGCTATAGAAGAGTCTAAAGACTTGGAAAGCATGACAATAGATGAGCTTATGGGCTCACTACAAGCACATGAACAACGGCTCAACAAAACCAAGAAGGAGCCGGTGGAGGAACTACTACAATCAAAGCTCACATTGAAGGAAGAAAAAGAACCCACAGAAGGTGGTCAAATTGGAAGAGGCCGTGGACGAGGTGGAGGACAAGGCCGTGGTCAACGATTTAGAAGAGGCCGAGGTCGTGGCCGCGGTCGTGGTCGTGGCCGAGGAGAAATTTATCAAAATCAGCCAAGTAATCAAAGTCAAAGACGACGTGGCTATGGACACTCCTCAGGTGGCCAAAGGTATAACAATTCTCAAAATTATTGTTATATTTGCAAAAAACCTGGCCACTATTCATATGATTGTTGGTATAATGAGAATAATCAAGTCAAAGAAGAAGCTAACTTTGCGAATGAAGATGAGCATGTTCTTTTGCTAGCAAGCAAGGAAGATGGAGAAATTATACAAGATGGCTGGTATCTAGACACCGCAGCTAGCAACCACATGTGTGGAAAGAAAAAAATGTTTATGGAGATAGATGAAACAGTCAAAGGCCAAGTATCATTTGGTGACAAATCAAAGGTTCCAGTGGAAGGGAAAGGTAAAATTCTAATTCGTCTCAAGAATGGTAGTCATCAATTTATTGCAAATGTCTATTATGTTCCCAGCATGAAAAGCAATATACTCAGTTTGGGACAGCTTTTAGAAAAAGGCTATGCGATTTACATGAAAGATCGCACTCTCTCTATGAGAGATCATAAAAATAGGCTAATTGCGAAGGTGGAGATGGGAAAGAATAGAATGTTCTTGTTGAATATAACAAATGAAGAAGCAAAATGTTTGACTGCATGTGTACATGATACATCATGGCTATGGCATTTGAGATTCGGGCATCTCAATTTTGGAAGTCTTAAATTATTATCACACAATAAGATGGTGTATGGCCTACCATATATTGATCATCCAAATCAACTTTGTGAAGGGTGTGTTTATGGAAAGCATTCTAGAAAAAACTTTCCCAATGAAGCTTCATACCGAACAAAGAGACCATTGGAGTTAGTACATTCAGATATCTGTGGTCCAATAACTCCCACATCCTTTGGCAAGCACAGGTATTTTTTAACCTTCATTGATGATTATACCAGGAAGACCTGGGTGTATTTTTTGCAACAGAAATCCGAGACTTTCGATACTTTCAAAAAGTTTAAAGCTTACATTGAAAAACAAAGTGGCTTTTTTATTAAGGCCATGAGGACAGATCGTGGGGGTGAATTCACATCCAAGTCATTTGAATCATTTTGTGAAGATCATGGCATTCGGCGTCCTTTAACTGCTCCATACTCCCCACAGCAAAATGGTGTCGCCGAGAGGAAGAATAGAACCATCCTTGATATGGTTAGAAGCATCATCAAAAGCAAGAATTTGCCAAAAGAACTCTGGGCTGAAGCCGTGGATTGTGCTGTCTATTTGTTGAATAGATGTCCTACAAAAAGGTTAGAAAACAAGACTCCTCAAGAAGCCTGGAGTGGGCGGAAGCCAAATGTCTCTCATTTAAAGGTGTTCGGGAGTATAGCATATTCACATATTCCAGATCAAAGACGGACCAAGTTGGATGACAAAAGCAAGAAATTCATTTTCATCGGGTATGACACTAGATCCAAAGCCTATAAGTTATTTGATCCTGAAAATCATATTTTGCATGTGAGTAGGGATGTACAATTTGATGAAGAAGGCTTGTGGTTTGAAAATTCAAAAGTCCATGAAAGCCATGAAAATGAGTCTGCACAACTGGAAAATAGAGCTTTTTCACCATCATCACCATCCTCTTCTTCAAGTCCTGCAGCATCACCCTCATCTGAAAATGATCCAAGAGCACAAAAGAAAAGGAGTTTAAGAGACATTTATGAACAAACAGAGGAGCTTCACCTCGTTTGTTTACTTGCAGAAGCTGAGCCTATTGCATTTGAAGATGCAGTTCAAGATGAGAACTGGAGAATTGCAATGAATGAAGAAATTGGAGCCATTGAGAAGAATCAGACATGGCAACTAGCTACTCTTCCAAAAGGCCAAGAAGCAATAGGAGTAAAATGGGTGTATAAAATGAAAAAGAATGCAAGAGGAGAAGTAACAAGGTATAAAGCTCGTCTAGTCGCCAAAGGCTACAAACAAAGAGCTGGAGTGGACTATGATGAGGTATTTGCTCCTGTTATTCGTATGGAAACTATCAGAATGATTATTTCAATTGCAGCTCAAAACAAATGGAGCATTTTCCAAATGGATGTTAAATCAGCATTCTTGAATGGCATTTTAGAAGAGGAAGTATATATTGAACAACCCGAGGGGTATATCAAGAAAGGCCATGAAAGCAAAGTGCTAAAATTGAAAAAGGCACTATATGGCCTCAAACAGGCACCAAGGGCCTGGAATGCCAGAATTGATGTTTTCTTTAAAGCTAATGGTTATGTTCAGTGTCCATATGAGCATGCACTTTACATGAAGATAAGAAATGAAGATATCTTGCTTGTCTGTCTGTATGTGGATGATCTTGTTTTCACAGGGAATAATTCTCACATGTTTAAAGAACTCAAAGCCTCTATGGTTAAGGAGTTCGAGATGACAGATATGGGGCTCATGTCTTATTTCCTTGGCATAGAAGTGAAGCAAGGTAATGATGGGATATTTATCTCTCAAGAAACTTATGCAAAAGAAGTGTTGAAAAAGTTTGAGATGGAAGATTGCAAGCCAGTCAATACACCAATGGAATGTGGTGTTAAACTTTCAAAGTATGATGAAGGAGCAGCAGTGAATTCGACCTACTTCAAGAGCTTGATTGGAAGCTTGAGGTATTTAACATGTACTAGACCAGATATTCTGTACAGTGTTGGTATAGTAAGTCGATACGTGGAGGAGCCGAAATCTACACATCTTAAAGCTGCCAAGAGAATACTTCGCTACATCAAGGGTACTTTTTTTCATGGTTTACATTATTATTCATCTGATGATTTTTTGCTCAAAGGCTATTCAGATAGTGATTACGGGGGAGATATCGATGATAGAAAAAGCACTACAGGATTTGTCTTTTTCTTGAGTGATACTGCATTTACATGGGTATCTAAAAAGCAACCAAATATTGCTCTTTCTACTTGTGAAGCAGAATACATGGCGGCATCTTCGTGTGTTTGTCATGCTATTTGGCTAAGGAGTTTGCTTAAGGAGATTCATTTTCGTCAAGAAGAAATTACACCAATTCATGTTGATAACAAAGCAGCCATAGATCTGTCAAAGAATCCTGTTTATCATGACCGGAGCAAGCATATCGATATTCGTTATCATTTTATTCGTGATCATGTGAAGAAGAAAGAAGTTAACATAACCCACATCAAGACCGGAGATCAAGTGGCTGACATATTTACCAAACCACTCAAACCTAATGTCTTCTTCAAGTTCAAGACACTACTAGGAATGGCAGATGGAAGAAAATTTGGTTTAAGAGGGAGTGTTGAGAATTAAACCAAAATTTATGATGGTTTTTAGACTCCCTAGATAATACCTCCAAGTTTTCCTAAGTGTCTCTTAGTTATTTGAATTTCTTTTATGTTTTTCAAGAATAGCTTTTAGGATTCTGAAATTGCATTAATAAGGATTGATATAAAACTATAGTTGTTTGAAGTGATTATGTACTACAAAAAAAAAACGTGAGAAACAAAAGGTGTAAGATTTTTATTCTCTTGCTTAGCCATCTTGCATTCCCCACCATTATTTTATTTTTTTTTTTTTCAACAAGAGATAGAGAGAGAGAGGTGCAGCAAGTTGGCCTCTTGTCAATAAAAGTTTTGCTTAAGCAATGGAGGAAGCAACCATTAATGGTCCCTCTCCACACACAAACCATGAATTAGGACACAGCATGCTATATGGCCCGACTCAAAATTTTTCACAACCGGGGTTACGATGCCACCTCCCATTAGAAAGCTTGGGCTGTCTCGGAGAAAATACTGTAAAAACTGGGCCTGCCCCCCTCTCCTAACCAACCCTATGCTAAAGGTCGTGTCTGAGCAAGTGAGCATAACTCTTAGACCTGAATCATAAAAGGTGACCCATAGCTTTTTGCATAACATTAGCTAGAACCGAATGATAAATTTTGTTTTCGACTAATGTTTAAAACAAAAGACATGCGAGTAAAATTCTAATTTTAGTTAAAACTATATTAAACCCTTTTAATAAAAAATAAATTAAAACTGACTCTCAAAATATAGATTACTTATTTTTTCAATCCATGATTATGATTTTCATGAACAACATTCACACCATTTGGTGTCATTTCACTGCAAGGTGATGAAAAACCTAAATACACCCGCACCGCAAACTAAAATTTTTAACAAAAATCAGATTTTTCCTTTTTATTTAACTTTAAATTTAATCTTTCAAATTTAGAAAATTTTTAAAAGAATAATGAATGATGACTTTATACAATTTCTCTTAATTAATCAATACTTCTTTGATTTAGTTCTTGGATTATTGCACGAAAAAAGAAAAAGAAAGAGAAAAAATCTTCTTGGAGCACAAAGCAATTATCCAAAAAGAGATATTATTTTTTTAAAAGACTGTTAATCTTTCGAATCAAAGAACTAATCGACTACTAATTATATTTATTTTAATAAGTTCCAAACCATAATAATAATAATAATAATAATAATAATGTGAAAAAGATTGCTATTTATGAATATTTTTGTCCAAAGGGTAGGTATGATAAACGGATAATTGTTTTAGTAGGATGTGATATTTGATCTTTTAATCAAATTTTCGATTTTGACTCGCGACTTAAATATAAAAAAAAACTATATTGAGAGGGTAGCCCCCTTAAATGGACCATTATAAGTCCCGAACTGGATTAATCGAAACATGATTTTTGGATCATTATAGTAAAAAAAAAAAAAAAAAAAAAAGGAATTGGTACGTATCGTGGCAGTGGAGCCATGGGTGATCAGTTGGTCGCAAAAGACTACAAACTTTACAATCCCATTATGTACATCTTTTTTTTTTCTTTTTTGCATGATGAATGCGACTACAATAATGTATCCTTTACAGGACCTTTTCAAAAATCTCTTAATTATCAATATTTATTATTTTTGAGATAAAAAAATAAAAATAATTAATGACTGTTGGATAAAAATTTAATAATCTTATCAGTATTGATATGCGAAGGCATTATAAAAATGCAATGGATTATATAAACTCGTAAACTTATAAAATATGTTTGATGTTTAAAAACTCTTATATTTTATTTTCGAAATGAGTTATTAAAATGATTGAATAAAATAAGATAAAATAGCTTATGAAATATTCTGTAATCTTATAAATTATTGTTTTGTTCAGAAATAATGAATAATGAGTTCTTATAGATACTTTTCGGTGTTAAAATAACTAAAATTGACAAATACCTTAATATTATGTAAATAACTATTTATTGGCATGAAAAGGTTAAATATGAAAAAATGAAATATTAGCAAGGATAATTTAATTAGTTTATAAGTCAAAATAAAATAATTTATAAACTATATAAAAGAAAGCTTGAGTTGAGCTATTTTTTTTTTTTAAAAAAAAAGGCTATAATTTCTAACAATATTATTTTTAGAACTTATAGGCTTTTTTTTTTAAAAAAAAATTATCAAATAAATTTTGTAAATTTTTAAACATTTTAAGATATTTTGAAAAACTTATAAAT
Organism: Dillenia suffruticosa; assembly: GCA_033439265.1. NCBI lineage: Eukaryota > Viridiplantae > Streptophyta > Magnoliopsida > Dilleniales > Dilleniaceae > Dillenia > Dillenia suffruticosa. The sequence continues at coordinate 20,560,806 of JAVTVX010000001.1, forward strand.
TTAACTCGTATGCATTATTACCATTCCAAGATATTTTTTTTTTCTTTTTTGTATGCCATAAAAGATTTTTAAATTTTACTAATATCACTTCCTTCAAAGGCTTAATATTGCCCGGTGTTCTTATTTTACTCTATATAAAGTAATTTAGATCGATGTCTAATTGATCTAATAATTAGACACTGATAACCTATTAAATAAGCTATTAGGTTTAAGTTTTGTGTACGGAGAAAACAAGTATCGAGAGAATTTTATTCCCTTAGGGGTCTAATCTAACTTGAACTGAATTTAATCGGATTTATCGTAATTATTAAATATCAATAGTTTATATAAAAAAAATAGAGTAGTTTAGTTATGACTCAACAATAAATAAAGAAAAAATTTATAAAGATGATCGGAGGGTTGGGATCGAAACCAAGAAAGAGATAAGGGGATGAATAGGACAGGTCATGACACGTTATGGGACAAGTCTTTATTTAATGCAAAATATTTTGTGGAGACATTGAATGGGGTATAAGAGATTGGGACTAGCGGTGTGGACCCATTTAATTTTATACTCTCTAATGTGTCAAATGAACTGCGTGAAGAGAAGACACCGTCTCTCTCTCTCTCGCTGTCTCTCTCTCTCTCTCTCTCTCTCATATTTATTTTCTTTTAAATGCTCCATAATTAAAGACCCTTTATTTATGCTTTTGCATGTTACCCTTTAGGAGTAGGCATATGGCACACCTAATTTATGGCCATCCCCACCCTCCCTCCTCCCTTCCCCCTCCCCCGAATTATTTTTTCCTAAGCAAACAACTAAGAATAAGCTTAAATGGCATATCTCATCGTTAATTTGATAGATATGCACCTGAATAGTTTTTCGAAGGATCGGATTCGAGTTTAATGACTATCTTATTGTGTAATTCTAATTTTACAAATTTTTCGATAAACAAATATATATATCCTTTGGAGTATCGTTTTAAAAATTTATACGAATCGTACGCTTAAAACAAAACCCTAATTACGTTTAAGTTTCCTATTATTCCTTCTTAAAAAGATTAAAATCAAATAAAATTTTTGATTTTAAAAATATTCTGTGGCAGGGTTCAAGGACCCTGTTGTTGTATCCTCAGAAACTCACCCGGCCATTCTCCGCACAAGCAAACCTTTCGAGGACTATCGCAATCCCCCTCCTCCAATTCTAAGATTCAGAATTCGAATTTTTATATAACCAAAAAATTTCGAGAATCATGATGTAGACGGAGAGCACAGGAACAAATTATTGAAGTTTAAGCTCACTTGATTTTTTAAATCAACAAAATTACAATATATGAATACAGAAATTAAAAAAAAATGTTATTTATTATAGTTAAAGATGTGATATTTTAATCGATTACTACATAAATGAAGATTTTAAGTTATTTTACAATTATTGTGTATAATTTATATAAGTCAGAGATATCAAATTAGAAAATTAAAATTATTTTAGTCATTAATAAGAAAATATTTCGATTCAAATAGTTTAGTAGAGGGAATTTAGACTTTGACAATCATTTTATTTAAATATTTTCAACTAAAAAGATTTAATCAGTTATACCGATTTTATATTAGACATTTAAAATTTTTTTAATTTAAAATAATTTGAATTTGGAGTTAATTTGAGATGGAAGTGATATTGATATAAGGATAATTACAAAGATTAGTGGATTCAATTTTAAAAACTATTCGTTGAAGTAAAAGATTTCAAACAAAGAGAGTTAACATGAGACTTGATGTTCTTTTTATTTTTATTAGGATTGTTGATGAAAAAAAAAATACATATGAGGGTGGTGCAAGTTTTGAGTCAAAGTTTGAGAATAAGGCCAAGTGCGGTCCAAAGGCCAACCAAAGGGCATGGATGTTTAACATATTTTATAACCAAAGGATCAAATGGGAAGTTGCTGTTCCAGCACACAACTATGGATTTGGAGGGAGGGAGGGAGAGAGAGAGAGAGAGAGAGAGAGAGAGAGAGAGAGAGAGAGAGAGAGAGAGAGTAGTTGAAGATCCGCACATGATGGAGTTCACTCCAACGAACACTAATTTTGACAGATAGTGATATGACTAAATGATGAATTTGATCATCCTTTTTTTTTCATGTTTTATTGAAAAAATATGAGGAGGAGGAGGAGGAGGAGAAGGAGGAGGAGGTGGTGGTTTAGACGTGGAAGAAAGGTTCCATGTCTCTCAAGTCTACTGGGTTTTTGAGCATAGGGGGGGATCAACGAATACAAGCATGTCAGGTGGATTGGACTAGGGACCCCACCAAATTATTAGGTCACTTTGATAGAATTTTGGCTTTTTCAAGTGAACCTAGCCATATAATTTAATTGTTTGTTCTTTCTCTCACATGCTTGCTTGAATTAGAGTACCAAAATGAGTTGGTCAAGACACCTCTCCTCGTGGAGGAAATAGGAGGGGGAGAGAGAGAGAGAGAGAGTATACCCATGTCGAAGTGGAAGAGCTCTGGCTTACATCATATACGCACCTAAGACTTATGTTCCAAAAGGGGAGAATGGGAAATCATTTAACGAATAACAAAAGCACAAAATCGACCTCCATGGTAAAACATTTCAATTAAGGGACATAATTTTAGGATACTGCTATTTATGAGACGATAGGAATTCCTTAAACTTGATATTTTAAGCAATTAATTGATATCAAGGATATTACCGATTGCCTCTTGGTCAATGGTACTATGGGGTCTGTCTCTCATTGGAGTTGAGTTGAGGATTTGAACTCTTCCTTGATATTAAGGTTATGTACCGGCATAATTCCATCAAATTCATCTATACTTAGTTGATACGGTAAATGAACACTGATATTTTTAATCAAAATTTTAAATTTGATTCTTATATATATAGAAAATAGATAGATATAGAGTTTTATTTTTTAATAATTCAACTCAACTCGAATTAATTTAATTGATCTCAACGTCACTAATAATTTATTTTTTAAAAAAATTCCAACCAACTCGACTTGCCCACCGTATACATTTATGTAGGCATACACAACATATTAGGTCCGAGGATTCTGAATTAGGATCTCATGATTCTTTTTGAGACAGTTGATTTGAATAACTAAATTAAAGTAAAGTTTATTTTAATAGTAAAGTATTATTTATATAATGATAATTTTATTTTTATAAAGAAATTCATTTCGAGATCACATAATTTTAATTATTTTAGTAATAAATATTATAAACAAATTAAAATAATTATAAATTGAGATAAATTAATATAAATTAAAAATTTTCAAATGAACCCTTTTGTCCCATAGCCACGATGATCAAACAATGATAAGGATTAAGATAAATCAATAAATTTCAACCAATGTTCAAGGACAGCATCCCATTTTATATTCAAAGGTGCTATCAATATTGTATGGACGAAAGAAAGGGTCTTGAGTTGTCCACAACATGCTCTTATGGTAGAAGGCAAGAGGGGTCACGGTGAAAAGTTGCAGACACCAACGAAAAGGAACACGATGATGATGAAGAAGACAATAAATGTAGGACATGATGGTGTGTTGACTAACATATGTAAACCCCACAATCATTCAACAAGGTACCAGGGAGATGAGACTTGCATTTTGAGGATTTCACCACCCACGCATGCACAACTATTATTATTCATTTCATTTTGGTTTCTAGTTGTTTGGTAAGTCATAACACTCACAACCACCCTATGGGCCCAAAGTGCCTTTCCATGTTATATGCCTTTGTCCCTTGCACTTATAGCTATGCATTAAACCGTTATTGTTATTATTATTATTATTATTATTATTTTCACAATGAGCTTTTCACAAAGAGTAATGGATAATCGATCTAATGAATACGGGTGTTAAATCCATTCACCAAGTCTCGAGTTTGAAATTTTGTAATAAAAAGGATTATATCTAGAGAGCTCCCTTAAATTATATCTAATAACTCTTGAATCGGATTAGTCGAATTATAATTTTGGATATCATTTGATTATAAAAATAATAATAAAAGAGAGCATCGTGATTTGTGAATGGGAATCATCATTATGATACAATGACTGAATATTGATATTTCTTAAATATGATTTCAGATTTGAGTTTTGTGCATGACAAAAATAGATACAAGAGAGTTTTACCTATGGGTCCAACCTTATTCGAATAAATTTAATTGAATCGAACATGATTATTGAATACAAATAGTTTATTTAAAAAATCATAATTCAAATTTAAAATTTTAAGTCGGAAGAAAAACTTTTGATATTACTGAATTCAAAGAATTCTAGTAAGAATATGTAATACTTTTAATGATATTACATCATAGTTAAAAAGATCAAAATAAATGTAAAACTTATTAGGAAAAAAAAAAGGGTGAAAATATGGCCAGATTGTGGGATGATAATTGTAATCAATTGAGAAGGTATAAGAAAAAAATTTAGACAAAATTTTAATTATAAAGTTTAAAATATAAATAATATTTATTTTAAGTTAATTTCAAATTATTTTAACTAAAAGGGCTTGATTATTTTACTTAATGCTGCATTGATTAGTAAAATAATTTTAACTATTTGTACCTATGATCAATTCTAATTATAATTAAGGGAGATTCATATTTCTCTATTTTTTCTTGCGATTAAAAGATAAAATATTAATCATCATATTAAAAATATAAATTTAAAGAGTTCAACAGATTTAATATTGTACAAAATAATTAGATTTTTAATTAAAAATAGTTTAAACGATACTTATATAATATTAGGATTCTTAAAAATTCAACTCTATAAAAATCAAATTTAATCAGATTTAACGTGATTGTCATATATTAATAATTTATAAATAATAATAGTATTTCTTCTTCGATTCTTTTTTTTTTTTCAGTGTAGTTAGGCCATTCTATACATGAACCAGAGATCTCGATAAAGTATATCATCCAATATAATTTTGATATTTGAAATTTAAAAATAAAAAAAAATCTATAATAATAATTTCGATAATTTTAAAAGATTTTCGATAATCTCTAAGTAACGTAAATAAAGTTTTTATACCCTTAAATATATACCAAACCTACCATTATGCAAAGACAACTTATCGGGTACACTTACTTTTACTTTATATACAATATATAGGAACTATACAAGATTCAGATTCTTTTCGATCTTTTATTCCTTCTTATCATTCTTTTTGATTTGAATAGCGAACTTTCTTCCGTCAAAGCCGCCTTCGGCAGGTTTACTCTTCGAAAATATCCCAACAGACATGAATTCACCGATTTCTCGTTATGATTTACTGTGGACTCAAATTTGACTCCAACAATTAAAACATTTTATAAAAGTAAATTAAATGTGATCTGAGTATGGGTTAATGGTTTTAATCTCCTGTCACATGGACTCATATCTCATTCCATTTTGCAGTTCCCAAGTAGGGCAGCTCATCTGAGGTTGTGCAGATGGCAATGGCATTGACCTCCGGATAACCGTACACTCGTGCGGTCTATCATTCATTGGTAAATAGCGAGAGAAGACAACCATTACACCCCACATGAATGTTAGTGTATGTATGTATGTATGTATGATCCTAATGATAATATTATGATAAAACCAAAAAAAGAGAACAGCTGGAAATTTGCAGATTGCAGAGAAGAAAGGAGGAGAAAGAGGAAGAACAGAACAGACCCTCTTATCAGATTTGTATCCAACGCCAAAGGGTGGAATCCTCCTCACCTTTACCCTCCTCTGCAGTAAGAAATGACATCATTCCTTATTGCTTCTAAGCCCTGATCAAGTCCCTATAGATTTATCGGCAAAATAATGATTTATCTGATCAAATTTTGAATTTTTTTTTATTAAAATATGAAAAAAATTTTATAAATAAGAAAAAAAATCTCAGATCCTCTTCTCAAATTTTGCTTAGAACTTTGAATGTTTGCGTTCATGTACTTTGAATAACTATTTATTTATTTTTCCTGTACATGAGGTGAGATGGATTCCTCTCATGAACATAATACCAGTACCTGAATAATATAATAAGCACCATAAAACAGCTAGGGGCTCTCTCTCTCGTGTTCCGTGTTGTATCTTTTTAGGGTGAATTTTGGGTGTTTGCATGAAGACACGGCTCCACGGATTCTTTTTATTGAGTTTTGATGGCCGTATAGATGTGAGAGAGAGAGAGGACAGTGAAATATTATTGGCTTGTCTTGTAGTGAGATTTATTTAAAAAAAAAAAAACAAATAAGATAAACAAGTCAGTCTCACCACGTGGTTCTGGGATCCCGCAGTTCCCTAAACACACTCTCTCTCTCTCTCTCTCTCTCTCTCTCTCTCACTGTTCTCTATCTATGGTGTTGGGGTTGGGTTGTTTCCCCGTAGTTTTCCATTCAGTATCTTAATTAACACTCTCGGATCCTCTCTCTCTCTCTCTCCTCACACTTTTTCTCTTCTTTTTTCCTCTGAAACCCGTCTCTATCTCGAGGAGATATTGTAGAAAGCAACTAGAAGATAGATATACTCAACCTCGAGTGTTCTAGAGAGAAAAAAAAAATGATTAAGATGGAGGGTCTTGGTGGTGGTGGTGGAGGCATTCTAGATGATATGGGTGAAGGAATGCAGTGTAGTGACCATCCATATAGAAACAACCCTGGTGGGATCTGTGCATTTTGCCTTCAAGAAAAGCTTGGTAAGCTTGTTTCCTCTTCCTCCTCTTCTTTTCCCATTTCAATGCCTCTTCATTTTCCACCCTCTTCCTCTTCCTCTTCACCTTCTTTTAGATCTGACTTTGGTGGGGTTAGTCAAAGTCATGGCGATGCAAATGGGAACAGATCCATTTCTTCCTCCTCCTCAAACCATAACACTAACACTACTGCTGGTAATAGTTATATTACCTGTAGTAATAAGAAAATCACCAACGGCGGCCGCAGCAGCAGCAGCAAAGGTGGCCATGGTCACTATCATGAATTTAGCTCAAGGCGGGCCCGGATTCCTTTTCTCTTGACCCCCAAAAAAAAGAAGAAAAAAGTGGTGGAGTCATCTTCAATAACTCCCAATGTCAATTCCAACTTTACCCTCAATAGAAATCAATCTACTAGAACTCCAAGAAGGGGACATTTCATGGATGATGATGACGATGGGGATGACGAATATGAATATTCAAGTCCTCACAGAAGGTGGTTTTGGTCTTTTTTGTACCATTCAAAATCCACCACCACCACCACCACAACTACCAAAAGGAGCACCACCACCACCACCACTACCACCACCACCGAGACTATTGCTTCTGCCCAAAAAGCAAAGATGAAGACCGGATTGGAGTCAAAAGCAGATCTTGTGGTTGTGGATGAGAGTGAGAGCCCCAGTAATCATGCCGCTTCATTTGGGAGAAAGGTTTCCAGATCTAGATCTGTGGGATGTGGGAGTAGGAGTTTCTCCGGTGATTTTTTTGAGAGAATATCTACTGGATTCGGCGACTGCGGCACGCTGCGGCGTGTCGAGTCACACAGAGAAGGTAAGCCTAAAGTTGGTTCGACTACTGCGGCTGCTGCTGCTGCTATGCATTGTAAGAGTGATCATCATCACCAATGTATCAAGGAAAGAGTAAAGTGTGGTGGGATTTTTGGTGGGTTTATGATGACTTCTTCGTCCTCGTCTTCTTCGTCATCCTCGTATTGGGTTTCATCAGCAGAGGAAATCAATGGTGGGAAATCAGCCGTCGGGCCACTTGTTCAAGGAAGAAGCAAGAGCTGGGGGTGGGCTTTTGCAAGTCCAATTAGAGCATTTAGCAGAACTTCATCAAAAGTTGATGGGAAACACAATGTGACTACTCACTCTGCTTCCAATAATTCAACCACAGCTACACCCAACTTGGCTGTAATCCCTTCTTTGTTAACTGCTAGAAGCTGAATCTGCACTTCATTTTCTCTCCTCTTCTCTCCCCCCTCTCTCATATATCTTGTGGCACACTTTTTGTTATCTTGTGTTAAATTTGGTTAGATTAGCCTTTTTATCCCTTTTGGTTTCTTATTTTGGGAACTCTATTTGGATCTATGTTACTTTCTGTTCTACTGGAGAAGATGAAGGCTAAATCTTGGTGGCTATGTGATTTGCAAGGAGGTTGATTTGTGAGATGTGATGTGAATGATTTGTATTCATTTGTGCCCTTTTTTCCAATGTAGTATTTTTTTATGGTAAAGAGAGTAGTTAATTTTGTGAAAAAGGTTTGCAAGGTTTTACTAAGACATACTAATGATTGGTTGTGGATGGGAAATTGTAAATCCTTTGCATGACTAGGTTTGGTTTTGGAGTGGTTGTTTGATTATGTGAGTTTCTATCGCAATGAATCTTCTAACTTTTGAAACTTTCTTTTTCAACTTTCATAAAGTGACTGAACCCAATTCAATAAGAAATGTTGGATTACTTTTTGGCTTTGCAAAAGGCATTAGGTTTGTGTGCTTTTGTGTTGCGGCTATCCATGCCTTTAAAAGCCTGTGAAGGTTTTCCACTAGTTCGCAGAACTTAAGGTTTTCCACTAGTTCGCAAGAAGATTGCGACTGATTGGAGCATTTTGGTTGAATAGCCATCACATGGAGCTCCTTAAGTTCTGCTTGGACTACCTTAATCTATTCCCTTACTACTCATAAGTTTCAAAACTGAGATAAATCTAGTTTGAATCAAATTGAATTCTGATAGGATAAAAATTTTTTCACTTCTATTTTTGTCCCATATCCTATTTCAGAATATAAATTATAAATCAAGATTTTTCTTAATAAATTTCGAAATTCAACCCTGCAACGTTTCTCGGCTTCTTGGGTAATAGCTCTCCCATTTACCTATTGGTTAATAAGCTATAAATCCAGTTTTATTCTAACATGATATCTAATTCGTTTTAAATCCGGGAAATTCATGTCCTCATCCTTTCTTTGGTTTCGGGCCATGAGCCCACATGATAAAAGAGACCACCCTTTTTCAGTTATGTAATGATGAAGCTCTGTATCTTTTCACTTCCATTTCTATGCAGTCGCTTTAATGAACATGATTGATCAGTAAGGCATTATGAGGGAGAAAAAGTTGATGTGCTTCAACAAATGATGCCATCGCTATTGACGCCAATTATTAGCAGACAGATTTGATGCATTAAAGTAAAATAACTTGGCCTTTATGTGTGATCGATTGAAGTTTTATCCTTTAAGCTGGGTGGTGGGTCTCTCTCACAGTTGCATTGCCCTTATCTTGCTTGGGATTTTCCTTCGTCAACTTGACGCCTGAAGGGAAAGAACATATGGCTTTCTTTTCAGCTATCATCACTGCACTTTAGGAGACTGTTGATTAGGGAACTGACAAACAATTGACTTCTCCTTTATAAACCCTCTCTTTAAGACACAATTGGTAAGTCTAGGCAACTCTAGTACTGGCTTATTTTGGTGATTGGCATAGTTGTTATATGCAGAGAGGCAGAGTAACAAGATTCACTATAACCTAAATAATTTAAACCAAATGACAGTCGGTCTAGTGGTGAGGACAATGCTCGAACCAAATTTGTCAAAGGATGACTCAGAATACCCATTAGTTAGACCAAAAAAATAACCAAAATCATTTAACTAGACTTGAACTCGAGGACCACAAGTAAAGGAAGAAGCATATTGCTGGACCATTTGGACAACCATTTCCATGCTTTGGGTTGCTCACTCTATCCCGTCAACTAGAATCTTCGGCCTCAAGTTGAAGCCCAAACTTTTAAGGAATCATGCTTAACCTTTCTGGGCTCCAACAAATGAGCTTTGGGCTTTTCACCCGCCAGACCCAATTCCTTGAAATCGATGTGGTTTTCACTTGCTTCTTTCTATTTTTGGACATTTTTGTTTGTTTATTGATAGGAGAAGATTTTTGAACTATTTTTTCTTTTGTATATTTTTTAAGGTATTTTACTCTAGTTCATTTAATTTATTATTTATCTTTTATAGTAATAAAAAAGGTGGAGAAGGAACCAACAAACAGTGGAATGGATGTTAGATACTTTAACTAAGTTTTGGATTCGAAATTTGAGAATAAAAAAATATTATACTGTAAGAGTCACCCCTAAATAGGATCTCTGCAAACGTCCGAATTGAATTAATCGGAATATGATTTCAGAAAAGAAAGTAGAGAAGGACTACTCTTATAATGGGTCTAGTAGTAACAATAAATGAGTATAGAGGTAGAATATTAAACTCTTTTAATCAAAATCTAGAAAAGCAAACGTTAAGAAAGCCAACTCCTAAATTAGACTCCATAAATATTCAAATTGAATTAATTAGATTTTTGAATACCGATCATTAAATAAAAAAAAATCTATTATAAAACTCATGTAAATCCTCTAAAAAATTATCGGAGTTTAATACAAGTGTTCCTATGTCTTTTGGACTACACTCTTGTGTGTTCAGGTCTCATCAATTAGATTAGGAAATTTTTTCCAGTTTATTTACCAAAGACTTGTATGTTTTTTTTTAAATAAAATCTGATATTGAAATCTTGATAATGGTATGTAAAAAAAATTGTGCTTTTATATATGGTTTGTCCAATATATTTGCTTTGTACATATGATATTGTTGTGTTTGACAGATTAATTAACAGCTGTATACATATTTTTTATTCAATAAAGGGTAACTCTTGGCCATCAAAACTCAAGAAAAAGAATCCGTGGAGCAGTGTCTTCAGGCAAATTCTCCCTAAAAAAATACAACACGAGAGAGAGAGAGAGAGAATGACATAAAAAGCCCACCCGGTACAGTCGGTAGGTTTAGGTTTGTGGAGGCTTTTAGCCCTATTGTCTCTACGCGCACATTTTCTTCTTTTTTTTTTTTTTTTTTTTTTTTTTTTTTTTTTTTTTACGATAGTTAGGCTACCAACCCAGTATATGAGATTTCGTCCCGACTAATCTCGATCGACCGTTTGTAGAGCCCAATTGAGAGATAGGTCTCTCAGCGTTGATTTTTTCGTTCCCATAAAGATCAAACTTCCGACTATGATTAAGAGAAATCAGTTTTCAAACCAATTAACCTATCAAACGTCATGCACATTCTCTTTTGAATGGCTTCATTTTTGTCATGATGGACTTCACTGGAGGGATCGATCAGTCTCTGATGCTGCCATCCTTCTTCCAATACCTCGGAAGAGCTGTTCTCGGATGAGTTTGCATTTCTGTAGATGCCATAGAGCACAAGTTGCCCGGCGCCTAGTAAAAACCCTATTCCATTTGGTACCTACGCAATGAAAACACATCAACATTACACATTAACAAAAAATTTATATACATTATTCATGTGTGCTCATGTGTGCAGTGTTGATCTACACATTAGGTAAGCTTTTCGATTAGGATTTGGAGGCTCCAAAATGGTTCTCATGCCCACTTCAAAGGCAGGCCACTCAACCCACTCATCCTGAATATAAATCTACCAGCAAAAACAATAATCTCTCTAACTGAACTAAGGTCTTGTAAATTTAATGACAAAATATGAAAATTTTTTAACTATAATCTTAAATTCGAATCACAAGGAAAATCTGTTCCTAAACTGAATATCTTAATTATTTGAACGGATCATACGAGCCGATTCCTTTGGTACCACTACAGATCCCAAAAATTCTCATAATAGCCTCTGTTATATTGTAATAAAATAGAAATTTAGTAATATAACAAACAGTGGCCATTTAGCAGTATAATTTCATCCGTAGCGGTGGAACTCCTTGAACCACATTCTCCAACAAGGAAACAGCACCGCTCACTCCAAATGCAAAAATCCACAACTAGAAGCTGTCAGGATCGAGTAGGAAAGATGTGTTGGCCCCTGGAGAGACAAGGAGCCAATCAAACCATCCTTTTCTTGTACCATGCATCTTTGGAAATACATGGCCAATAGATAGATGCAAGTTTTTTTTTTTTTTAATCTTATCGATTAGTATTTAAAATTATATTTTAATTAATTTGATTTGAATATTATTATATTCATTTTAAAGGTAACTTTCTCAATATAATTTTCTTTATTTTTAAATTTTAAATTTTAAATTTAATTAAATGATTTAACATATTTATCTATTAAATTAAATATTCATTTAGAGGATAAATGCAAGGTTGCTAATTCAATGAATTGGTACACAAAGAGGACCCCACTGGACCCAAAATCTCAATAGATAATACCCACTTGATTGATCCTCTCTCTCTCTCTCTCTCTCTCTCTCTCTCTCTCTCTCTCTCTTTCTTTTGCTAGTCAATCCTCTCCGACTAGTACTGTCGGTTGGGAAAAGCTAGATGGTTATCTCAACAACGTTTTGCGGATGTGTTGCCATTTTTTTGCACTTAATTTTGGGTCCACTCAAGCCCAAAATATATCGCTTGACTTGTCCCTTCATTCCACTTATGGAAAATTCCAAAAGAACCAAAAAAAAAAAAAAAAAAATGGTTCCTTGATAGTAGATGTGCATGATAGAATTTGGCGATATATAGAGAAAAAGTAGGCAATGATTGATAAGAAAAGAAATAAGAGTTAAGAGCTTACTCCAAGGAAGAAATCATCCACCAGCACAGCATAGAAAGTCCAAATCCCTCCATTCAAGAAGAGGGAAAATGAGAGTAAAAATGGCATGTACTCTACACTTTTTGTTGTCACCACTGTTTTCTGCAAAAATAAAATAAATAAATAAATTATTCTTTATCGGGTATGAATATAAAGCTACTTTATATAGATGAAAATTACACGAATTAATTCCTTGTTTTAAAGTTTTTTTCTTTTTTTAAAGCACGCGCACAGAGAAAAGTCAGGTACTTATTATCAGGTCATTCATATAGAGTATAATCAGAATTAAAGTTCAAATTTGAAATTTAAAATGTACGTCTAATTAAAATAATTATTCCCAATATTTCATTATAATATCTTTAGAAATAAATATATTTTTTTCTAATTATAATTTTATTTTTTTAAAAAATTAAATCAAATTTAATCGAAATTAAAATGATTATTTTGATGGTTTAAGCTATAAGAAAAAAAAACAAAAGAAAAACCCACGATTTATTGTCTATGTACGTAACAACAATAAATGAATAATACTAATACAATAAATAACATATAGCTTATGTCCTGGCTAGGGTATCTAGGTTCATGAATCATGGGGCAGCCCTTGACCCAGTTTTGGTCGTTCCTTCAAGCAATGGCAACAAATGTGAAGTCAATATATTGACTATGAAACCCTCAATGTGCGACATTATTGTCACAAGCGTGTATGCATATGACATCAAACATGTGAAGGCCCAGTAGCTATGAGAGTGGTTGAGAGAGAGAGAGAGTCCTTTGCTTGATTTGCTTTGATTTAAAAAGGATAATTCTGAATATTTACTGCTAGAGTTCACTATTTCTATACATCAATACTTATATTTAGAAGGATTATGAATCCTCAGAATACTTCGTCAACCCTAGTAAAAGAAATTACATTTTTTTTTTTTGAAGAAATTATTCAAACATAAAGAAATGAGCCTAAATGGCTTTTCGATAAGTTCAAAAGGCAATTCTCGGGATAGAGAAGAAGTACCCCAAGTATTAGATTAAGCAAAAGAACATATAATTGAAATTAGGACCAAAATATTTGATTTTTTTTTCACCACCAATATATGAAACGATACTCTGACTAATTCACTTCGAGTGTATATGAAATTCCTATTTAGGGAGCAGTTCTCCCAATATAGTATTTTTCATTTTCAAGTTTTGAATCTGACACTTGATTAAAAAATATAACACCACGAGAATATATAGTTTCATAATATGCAAAATACCGCTTTAATATGGGATCAATAGGACCTCATCCAACCGTTGATTAAATCTATGATTGGGGGCCGTCCATGAAGTCACAAGTGGTGTGTGTGTATCAATATATGAATGTGTCGGTATATTTTTAACCCCATATAATGGAAAATGAATACTTTATGTTTTATGGTATGGTAATTCGAATTCCATTTGATTTTTGGTCTAATAAATTTTGGTGTGGAAAAATATATTATGAGAAAAATTTTGGAAATATGTGGTGTTAGCGGAGGGATTGAACCAAATTTTGCTTTTAGGGTGCCAGTTGAAATTCCCTCTGTGGCATGAATCTCTTATATTTTGAGATAGAGTTTTTATTATTGTTCTCATGCATTTATGGCATGAATCTCTCATATTACTCCTCAGTTTCTTGTGTAACGAATGTGATTTCCTCTTTCCTTTTTGTTTATTTTTTTGTATAACCGATTAGTATTCAGAATCGTATTCCGATTAATTTGGAGAAATTTTTTTCTGGGGTTTTCTTCATTTTTTTTTTTTTTTTTGTATATGAAGAGCAGTGTAGAACTCCAATTTATTAATAAAAATTAAAGAATGGAGCAGTAAATTGCTTACCATGGCGGCTAGAGGTGAGCCATACATAACAATATTTAGGCCAGCACAAATATATCCTACAGCATTAATACATGCATCGCCTGTCAATGCCAGTCGAGTGACTAATATAGCCGCAGCTAGAAATCCGATGTCCAAAATTGCCGCTAGAATGGCAGTCTTAGCCTGAAAAATTAGAGGGAAAATTAAGGTAAAATGTCCTATTTTTAGTAGTAGGACATGCTGGTGTGGACCAAACAAGGAGAAGAAAGAAGATGAAAAGACAAAGGAGGAAGAATAAGGGTTACCCTCATTGATGGGGGTGCAAAAATTAGGAACAAGATGACGTAGGTGGCTTCGACGAGGATGCCAAAACCATTGACAGTGGAGACTAGGATTTCACCAGACTTGTTGAGTCCGTAGTAAGTCCACAAGGATGAGCTCAGCAATGTACAAACATAAGGTAGACTCTCAAATTCCTCAGTTGATCGATGCCTTATTATCCTCAAAAACGTGCCACTGCATCAGAAGTATTTGATCTGAGAATTCACAGCCTTTTCAAGATGGAAAAGATCAAAAGATGGGGAAGAAGCACTTACGCCGGAGAAAGAAAAACTAGCACTGAAATAATGTTGCCTGCAAATGAAACAGATGGGCTTCTATATTACATACAAAACAATCTCTTAGGTTATTAATTTAAGAAAAGTATAATAAAATTTACCTATGACTCCAACATAGAAGGTCAAGCTTGCCATAACTAAGGGACCAAAAAGCAAAGAGAATTGACAAGATGTGAAGTCTATGATTGGAGAGCTTTTTGAAGAAGAAGAAGAAGAAGAAGAAAGAAAAGAAGGAGAGAGAACAAAAGTTGATCTCTTTTATGAAAGGTCTAGTAGGGTTGTATGGTTTGCTAAAGCTAGAAAACACCATTATATGTCCCCACATTTTTCACATTTAGAAATCATAGCACCAAAAAGAAAGGGTGAAAATGAAATCATGCACATGGCATACAGACTTCCCATTCTCATCTAACTGGACTGTCGCGGTCGATTTAGAGAGAGAGATCTCGAATTTTTTAAGGAGTGCATGTAGCACCTTTGACAATTCTTTTATGATTAAAAATATATATATATTTATATTCAATCTAGTTAAATTTAGTACATCTTAACATTTTACCAATGGCAAAAAAATTATAAAATTTTGTAAATAAAAATCAAAATTATTCGAAAATTTTTAAAAATAATTTTAAATATTAATAATTTTTTGTGATACGAATAATATCCAAGGAGTGAGGGTATGATTCACATGCTTTTCCAGTTTGCTTATATGTCAATATCATCGAGGCCATCTTATTTTATTTATTTCTGTTTAATCAAACTTGACGTCTTGATTGATAATCCAAAATGAGGACCCATTACCCCTCTTTGCATTTTGGACTTTTTTTTATTTAAAAAATATAATTGAATGGTTCTAGGAGCTTTCGTTATAATTAGTTTAGTGGTGTGTTTTCCGGTTAACTTTTTTTTATTTTTTTATTTAAAACTAATGTGTGATTTTTATGCCTTTTTTATGAAAGTATCCTTTGACTCCGCCTGCACAATTTGGGGAGAGAGAGAGATGTCCACGGGGAGAAAGAGAAAGGGCACGAAAAGGGGGAGAGAGAAAGAAGAGATGGGTAGCGGGAAAAAGAAGAAAGAGGGGAAAGAAAGTGGAGAGAGCGAAGGGGGGACTAATCTGCAACAAAATAAAGTTTGTGGGAAAAAACACCACTGAGAAAAGACTCTCAATCTTGGCCGACAACTCCAAACTAAGGAGGCACCTTACCAAGCTCCTTGGCATACCCCCGATTTGTCCCAATCTCACGGATTTTGTTCCCTCTACCATGATTTCCTAATTTTTCTTTGAACTATATATTCTTTTGGCGGTAAAAATATATATAATATCACTGCGAGGTAAACTCATGAAATATAATTTCACTATTAAAGAGAGTTGTGGGCAGAGAGAGAGAGAGAACCCTCACAAAAGTGGATCAACCACATGGTCAACCACATTTAGAGGGAAAAAATAAAGAATAATAAAAATATTTTTATTTCATGGATTTTTCCTCTTCTACAAGTGGGGCAAACTATAACATCATCGTAGCAGACAATTTTCCTTAATAATGTGTATAGTTTAAATTGGATATTTTGTTACTCGTAAAGAACTGAAATAATGATAATGGAAAAATAACCCTACTTATAATCTCATCTCATTTTTCCAACAAAAAAAAAAAAAAAAAAAAAACCTCATTTCTTCTTAGCTAAATCACATATTGAATATCATTAATATATATTTTCAAAACAGATATCAAAAGAATCAATTCTTAAATTGAATCTCATAACTTTTTGAACTGAATTAATTGAGTTATTAGATACTGATATTCAAGTACAAAAAAACAGTAATATATTTTTAAGCTTCAAGGGAATAATAAAAGACCAATTCGACATTAAAATTTACAGAACCATGATCCTCATTCTCCACAAAATTCCCACACCCCTCCCCCCACCCCAAAAAAAATTGGTGCCAAATGAATCTCAATTCACATAAAATCAATAAGGTTTTGGCCATTAAAATAATTAATTTTTCACATTCACCTTAGTGTCATTAATCATGCCTCAAATTACGATTAGCCATCACCGAGGCAACATGGTCTAGCCTCACACATTGTTTGTGTAGGATCGTCTTGTACAATTTTGTCCCTTCCATGAAGGTGTCTAAATCATTAATTTATGGCTACCCATGTTGAAGTTCTGTAGATTTTAAAGCTCTTCCGCACCATAAATGGCCCCTCATATTTCATATTCAAAAATCATCTCACACTGGAAAATCTTTTACGTTACAGAAAAAAAAAAGGGTGAAAATGTTTTTTTTTATCGATTAGTATTTGAACTTTATTCAAATAATTCGATTCAAGTACTATGGAATCTATTAAAAAATTGACTCTTTCAAATTTTATTTTTCCATTTTCATAGATTGATCCCAAAATCTATGGTTAATAGAGTGTAATATTCTATTATTACTACCATGAAAGTTTGATAAGGTGGACTTTAGTATTTTCCTATTGGAAATACTACTATTATATTTTGTAAACAAATATAAAATTCAAAATAAAAAAAAGTTGTAAACAAACATAAAATTTTAATTAAAAATACTATTATAATATTAATTTTTTAGTAAATATAATAACTACTCAACCCCTACCTAACATGACATTTAAGTATTGAGGGCATGATTCACATGGTTTTCCAGCCCTCTTACGTATCAATATCATCATTTAATTAAAAAGGACTATTACAATATTAATTTTTTATTAAAAATATTACTACTTGAGCCTTTCCCAAATGAAGCTTGTCTTACTCAGACATAAAACAACCCCAACCCAACTCGACATCTAAATATTTTTTTTTATCATATCTTAGACATTATTCGATATATGAGGTTTTATCCTAATTAATCCGGATTGACCGTTACAGTGATTTCTTTTAGAGGACGGGTCTCCCAACAGGAAACGCTCCATACATATAAGCGTTCGATATTTTTAACGAGAGTCGAATCTCAATCATGCTTAAAAGTACTCAACTTTATATCCAATTAAGCCAATGGTAATGATTCACATGAGGCCCCGACATCTAAGTATTGAGGACATGATTCACATGGTTTTCCTATTCTCTTACATGTCAATATCATCATGCTCATCCCTTTTCTTTTTCCAAAACATCATTATTAATAATCCAAGAAGAGGACCCATTGCCCCTCCCTATATTTTTCACCTTTTCTTTTCTTTTTTTCCATTTGAATTTTGTATGAATCCCCACTTGAAGTCGACCCAATCTCCTTTCATGTCATTTTTTCTTTGAATTATATTTACCCTTTTGGTGATAATCCAAAAAACTTATATACCCTTTTGTATTAATTTCAATGCTAGGTTAATCTTTTTCATCTCACGGATTGTTCTTGTTGTACAAGTGAAGGGTTACTGTCAAACTTCTTTATCTAAGTAAGATTATAATAATAGATTTATCTATTAAAGAATTATGATTTTTATCAGTTATATCGCATAGATATTTCTGTGGATAATCTCTTCTGATTTTCTTGGCAAGATAAAACTAAAAATGAACCCTCTACTCTTCTCAGCAAAATCACATCTTCTTCTAATATTATAATTTAGTCTTGTTCTATTAATGGTATTTTTTACGATATGACAAAAAGCAAAAGTTAGGGTTGCAAAGTAAAGACCTTGAAAACCCATAAATGATAGAGGTTGTGACCTGTAGTAACAAAAGACAATAAACCATAATGTCCAATAGCAAGAGACACTAAAATATTTATTTAAAGTACTTTTTATCAAGTTCGAGTGACCCTATATTGCCATATGTTTACTTGAATTTGTTTCGGTTTGTCCTCATTATGCAACCTATTTTTCCTTCTCAAGTTTTTGGTCATGTTGTGGACTGTCTCTGTGTGTGTGTGTGTGTGTGTGTGTGTGTGTGTGTGTGTGTGTGTGTGTGTGAGAGAGAGAGAGAGAGAGAGAGAGAGATATTTGATAGGATATTATCCTAAAAGTAACTTGGATGGAAATAGGACGACATATCAGATTTCTCGAATTTTTGGAAAGCTCATACGTGTGGGAAGGTGTATTCATTCTCTCCTTCTCCTTCTGCTTTGGTTCATCTTCTGTTAAGAGACGAGACAACCTACCTCCTTGCCGTACTGTATTGTGTAGTTTAGTCTAGTCCGTTGCTTTCTTTTGTTGAGTTTTTAACCCCAAAAGGATATCCTACAGAATATATTGGGTAACCCTTCGACTGAGAGGGGGGGAATACATACATTTCTAGCAAAGCACAGCTCAAGATATATTAGAAATAGTAAGTTTTATTTCATCCTGCAATTTGGTTCAATTAAAAGTACACATACTATGGTCTCGCCCGAACGCCCACTCCTCCATCACCTCAACCATGTCCACACATCCCCCCATTCGAGACATTATTCAACTCTTTGGGAGCCTCCATTTCCAGCCCAACAAGGAAGCCAGATCAAACACTAAATACATCTTATGTAGAAAAATGTAACCTTGGAGGACCATGCAACAATTTAGATTTGATCTCATAGCCGAGAAATTGCTTGCTCCTTGGGCGAACTCTGTAAATGTACCATAATTTCAAGTATCAGACGAGCAACATCAGTAAGAACATGCTCCAGCATGCTCAACTTAACAAATATTAAAAAATAATTCTATCTAGTATTAGTAATGTAGGTATACCAAGTATCATTTAAGCCCAATCAAAATGTTTCTACCAGCATTATCTTCACAAATTTGTAGGGATCTTTTTCCTTTTTCAAGTTTCTGGGCTTTTTTATTGTGGCTTTGATCTAAGATAGCGTTCGGTTCAAAGTACAACAAGAAGTGATGAGGAAACAAAGACAGACGACAGAAGAGAGGAGACAAAAATTTTTGAAAATGCATGGTGGCAAAGTTATAAAAAATAATTTTATCAAATTTTCCATCTCCGTCCCCCTAGAAAGGAGGTACAAAAATTTGACTCACTTTTATTTGGGAGAGATGATTTTTTAATTTTGTCTAAACTAAACATGATCTTTTCTTCCTCATATGTGTTCCTTCCGCAAACCAGGTTTCTAGAACTAGTCCTTGATGATCTGCGTCGGTATTTTCTACAGCACTAACTATGTGATTTTCATCACTCAGCAACCCCCCATAAAAAATACAAAATTAATTAAATGCCCATGAAAAACTCCAATCATATAGCCCGGAATATGTCCGTATTTGCAGGATGTAGCGATGGGAATGAAGATTGCTCCAATGCTACAAGGGTCATCCCTCTATATAAAGCTGATTTATATCTTGGTTTTTTTCTTTACCGTGTTGAGCAGAAGAAATTGATGTAGCGAAGCAAATGAAGATCGCTCCAATGCCACAAGGGGCATCCATCTATATAAAGCATATTTATTGCTTAGTATTTTCTTTTTTCTTTTTTTTTTTTTGGTACGATGGCTTGGCCACCAACCCAGTATCCGGAGTTTCACCCCGACTAATCTAGATCGACCGCTTGCAGAGCCCACTTTTGGGGGACAGGTCTCCCAGCGCTGATTTTTCCGTTCCCATGGGGATCGAAACTCCGATCATTGTTAAGGGACGTCAATTTCTGAACCAACTGAGTCATGTTGGTTACTTAGTATTTTCTTTAGTATGGTGAGGCGGGAGAAATTCTAATGCATTTTGTCATTCTAAATTGCATACAATATATATAAAGCATTTTTTTATTTTCTTACCAATGAAGCTCCTTTGGAAGCTCTTTCAGCCAAGTAGGTGCAGGGCTTGAAGAAGTCACCATACATCAAAGTCCATTCCTGCAACCTTGAATAAATGTACTTCGATCCAAGATTATCAGCCCAAAACATGATTCCCCCCCTGAAAAAGAAACAAATCACATACATCAACACTTAACAGAGGAAAGATTATAGTACTAACTGCTTGATCTTGCGAGAAAGAGAAATCTAGCTGACTGCAGGATATACCAACCTGTAAGGTGGGAAACCCATGCCCATAATACCAGCAATGTCAAGGTCTGCGGCCTTGACTGCAATGCCTTCATCAAGGACACGGCAGGCCTCGTTCACAACTGGAAGGAATACAAACTCTACAATGTCCTTGTCTGACAACTTTACCAACTGTGTTCAAGTTAAAAACAAAATGAGAATACGACTTTGTGTTCACAATCATGTTGACATATCACATTTTTGTTTCACAAATAAATAAAGATGGGATGATTGTCAAATCCTGTTTGAGTTGCCAAGGATCGAACTCCAAAAGGGATAGAGATTTACTTAAATATCAGACTCATCTACATTATTCTTGCAGAAGTGTTGCCTCTGCCCCCATTTATAAATCTCAATTGCAAGGAAAATGTATTTTCTTTGTAAAATTTTTTAGATATCCCTATGTAACATATCAACCTTAACAAAAGACTATGAATTCTCTTGCAGCTTTTTCATCCTTTGCCCTACATTTCAAACAGCAAAACCCTAAGGATTTTGATTTGACAATAAAAGTTGAAGCTTAAAGCATTAAATAATTATGTCATCCATGGCTAAGTCAAAAAAAGACCATAAACCCCTCCCTCACAAACCCCACCCCCTCCCCAATCCTCTCTCCCCAATCCGAAAATAAAGAAAAATCCGAAACCTCATATTTCATGAAAACGCAGTGAAGTACAACCAAGAATAAAGGAATGGAAGGGCAAGGTTATTATTGAGAGAGAGACAGAGACGGACAGACAGAGACAGAGACAGACAGACAGAGAGAGACCTTAGGGTCAATGCCGACACCAGAAATCTGCCTGGACTTCTCAATGTATTTCTTAATTTCAGGATCTGGACTAGCCTTGCGTTTATCATCATACTTGTAGAAACCCTTACGTGTAGTTTCTCCTGAATAGACATAAAGTAGATTACCACCAAGATACAAAGAGCAACCCTCAAGTGATGCAAACGAAGCCCCTAATATTTAACAAGATCGGAGTTACACCTGCTCTCTTATCCTCTTGCATGAGAGGAATTAACATTGATTTATAGACTCTCTCAGGGAAATTCTCGACATATTGCATTCCAGTTGCAACCGCAACACCAAAACCAACCAGGTCAGCCAATCTACATCAACAAAATGTTAGCAACACTTGGAAACATAACAGTTTCAAAATCAATAATAGCAAAATATATTTATCAATCATAAAAACATTTATGCACCTGAAAGGTCCCATTGGCATTCCAAATTTGGTGACTGCCTTGTCAATCTGATAGACATCTGCACCACGTTCAACCAGCAAAATCGCAGATTGTGTGTATGGGAAAAACATCCTATTGACAGCAAAGCCAGTGCAATTTCCAACCACAACTGGTGTTTTCTTGATTTTTTTTCCAACATCTAGTAAGTCGACAATAACTTGGGAAGATGTCCTTTCAGTACGAACAATTTCTAAAAGTGGCATGACATGGGCCGGGCTGCATCACAACATATATGATTATTGAGTCAATAAACAAAGACTCGTGAAAAACTATACCAAAAACTCACCTAAAAAAGTGGGCTCCAATAATTCGGTCTTGGGACTTGGTCTTCTGGCCAATCAGATTTAAATCAATAGTGGATGTATTGCTGGCGAGTATGCAATGAGGAGGGCAATACTTTTCAAGGTCTGCAAAAATTTGTTGCTTTAGAGAGACATTTTCAATAACAGCCTGTCCAAACACAAATAACAAAGTAATATTAGATGGACTGATTACTTTCAAGTGCAGCAGACCTAGACAAACAAGCATAACAAACCAACAAGATTCCATGCTAACCTCAACGACCATATCCACATCTCTAAAGCCTTCATAGTCAAGAACACCCTTGATAAGAGACATGCTTTTTTCAAACTTCTCTAGAGACATCTTTCCCTTCTTAACACGGCTTTGCAAATTGGCTGCACAAAACCACTATGTCAAAATCACACAACCCTTTAATACAGCGTAATGCTTCACTGGAGTATCAGTTCTGACCTTTAACTCTATCAAGCCCAGCCTGCAAAAACTTATCATTTACTTCTTTAAGTAGCACTGGGTAATTGCTCAGAATCAACGCAGTTGCTATTCCAGAGCCCATCAATCCTCCACCAAGGATAGCAACTTTCTTAACTCGTCTTGGTACCAAACCTCGATTTGTAACACCAGGAACCTAGTTACAGGAGTTTATTGTTAGCAAATTAGGTGCATTGGTTCCAAGAGTCATGACCATCGGAGAAAAGCAATTGTCCTTAAACATGAACTCAGCTCTGGAGGAAAAAATAAAAGTCTAGAAAATCAGACTTGAAAAAACAAATATAATAGAAAAATTAATATAATCATTCTGTGATTTTAGACCACTAAACTCCTCGTGAAGCCTTCCAGAGTAACGTAACAAGAAACAACTCTGTATAGTGTTGTACTATGCCTTTTGAAATCTAATATTGTGAGGCTATCAAAGACAAGGACTTCTAAAATGTTTGGAATAATCAGTCACCACCTGAACCAAAGTCCAGCATCAAACAGGAATATCTAAGCACATCTGCTAAAATGGGAAATTTTCCATTGGCTGCAATTTTCAATAAAGCATCACATTCTTTATTCCTTAATTCATAGAATATAGCTAAATTTATTCAAACCTTTGAGGTTCCACGTTGAGCAAAGAAAACATGGACCAAGCTCTTGCAAGTGTCAGAATGTAGAAGTACTTGAAAACCTTCGACCTCCTGCAAAAAAATAGAAATGTCATCATATGATCATGGATTCCCCTTAGTCAAAACCAAAATGAGTGGAGAAAGCTAATATTAAGAACCTTCCAGAGCCCAGCACGAGGACCAGCAACTATACCCTCTTCAACAACATCAATGCAAACTAATGGGTGCTTGAGATTAGGAGCCTGTTTCCGAGCCTGGGCCCTTGCAAACTTAAGGATCTCTCTGGCCTCCCCCAGGGGCTCTATCTTGTCAGTCTTGTAAAGACTAGCAACCCAGGGTCTTCTACGTTCTAAAATATCAAGAGCCCATCGCCGAGCAGTACTGATTAACTCCTCTGATGAAACTATGGCATCCACAAGCCCTAGAGTGTGAGCCTCCTCCCCTTTAACTGGTTTTGAGGTCTTTTTTAAGAGATACAAAGTGAGAAAGTGAGTGGATGATACATAAAAACTTCTATACAATGCATAAGGCTAGTACCTAAATCATGTGCAAAGGGCAATAAGAAGCAACAAAACATACCAGCATCATTTCAAGGGCCTTGGAGAGGCCAACAAGACGTGGAAGGCGCTGCGTTCCTGAAACAAAAAGCATGCCAATGATGCCACTCTGCTTCACTAAGCACTATTTATATATTTTGCAAAACTGCCATTTTTGAAATTTTTGAAAGGGAATAAATCAACGAGGGAATAAATCAACAAGGATGTTGCTGACATCTCTTCTGTTTGTTCAAGTTCATGCTACATGGACACTTCTAGAAATAAATATGCAGTGTGAGACCAAATTCTTAGACATAATTCGATACTACAGTTTGCAACTTAAAATAGTGAAAAATATTTATAACTTGTACATGTCACCAAATCCGTGCCATGCCCATCCCGTGTCCATGCCCATGCTTCATAGGTTGTGAACTTTATCTAGTCTTACAAGCTAAAGATATAAAGGCCACATAAGCAAGTATTAACAAGTCTAAACTTTGTCACAAAACCATCATGTTGACACCAGTTGTGCCCAACATCTATTGCTCAAGAAGAAGCCAAGAAACCAGATGCCAAAGCATGCATAGGAAAAATATTGACACAAGTATTATTGTGCTCAAACAGGTAACCATACCTCCAAATCCCGGTATTATCCCAAGCTGAAGCTCTGGCAGACCGAGTTGAGCTCTAGCTGTAGATATCCTTGCATGGCATGCCTAATATGGCATGAAACTTAAGTTGATATAAGAAGCCCATTCTACAAATATATATATGTAAATATGTATATATTTACACACAATTTCCAATTCAATGTGATGCAAGCACATACCATTGCAACTTCTAGGCCTCCACCCAGGGCAAGGCCATCAATAGCAGCAACGGAGGGCTTACTTGCAGCTGAAAAGCAGTCAAAAAGGCAAATAATCGAAACATAAACCAGAACCCACCAAAAACCAAGCAACATTTTTTATCGTAAAAGGCCAAAATAACTTTTAAGAAGATTAAAAGGGTCAATATAAATCTACCACCTTCTACTGTATCCGTGAGGACTTCAACTGATACGAAACCAGGCTTTGGTGCAACAGCTGTAGAAAAAAGAGAGAAGCAATTTTAAGAAAGACACAGGAATATGCTATTAGATTATAAATCACCATGGCCAAACATACTCTTCCCATCTTGGACTCCACCGAATGCTGTAATATCAAACCCACCAGAAAATTTTCCCTTTGCTCCTGTGTGAGTATATATAAACTTTAGTCCAATATCTCAGTCATATACAGAAGTTAACAAACTGATAGGCTACAGGCCTGTAATACCAACCAGTAACAACAATAGCCTTTACATCATTCCTTCGTAAGGCTTCATCGTAATTGACTTTTAAGCTGTGTAACACTGCAAGTAATGGGAGAAAAAAGAAAACAATTATCATTTGGATCGCATGAATTCCTTTAATAACGGTCATGAGAAATCCACAGCTAGCAAGGCTTCCATAATAACTCCCACTTACAAAACCATCACTCCTAAGTCTTAAAAAATCTTTAACTAGAAGCTACCTCACTACATCCCATGTAAAAACATCTCCTAGCCAACTACCATATACTCCAAGATTTATCCGAAATTCATGCAGTATGAAAAAGGGAGTAAAGAATTACACCTGCCGCCGTTATTTTATACTAGTTAAAACATTTGAGCATTATATGTAGCTTGCTGTTGTTCGCAGCCTGAGTTTCACATTCCTTTCATAAAAGCAGCTCTTCTCACTATAAATGAGGTAAGATTATCGACACATTGCCTACACTTGACCCAGGTGCGATGCTTCACATGAGGTGATTTTTTTTTTTTTTTTTGTGTTTTTTCAATAAATGGCGCAGTAAAAAGTGATAATCTTCCAAAGTGAACCCCAAGCCAAAAGTAAGCTCCAAATTGCAAAATCTACCATAGGGTTTTTCCTCACATAATTTCTTTTTTTTTTTATCCTTCTTTGTTTCGGGTTGTGGCCTTGTGGGGTTGGAATGCATCAATCATTAGCATTAATCCGTGATTGTGGCTCGAATTAATCAGCTTTTATATTTTAATTTAATATCTAAAACAAGTATTAGCTCAATATGTAGACCTAATTTTTTCAACAGTTCCGTAAACAGCTATAGAAAATAAACTGAAGGAAGGCCGACATAAAACAATTGCAGCACCAAACATATCCTGCGCAATTTTTTCCTAGTACTTGACGTCTCCGAAACCCAAGACGAAAGACACATCGCACAATTCATAAATCAGATTTTTATTAGAATTATACAGGTGCATGTACGGGAACAATCATAAAGAATCCCAAGATTATATGAAGACGACAAGAAAAAAGAGGGATGATCTTAAACAAAATGGTCAACATTGCTTGTGAATAAAAGGAAAAAAAAAATTTTAAATTTCTCCTGCTCCTACTCCAAAATCTAATAGCAGAATCTCAAATTATAATCTCAATGATTGATCATACAGAAGAAAGCAAGTCAAATTGGGGAAATGAGAGAGATAGAGAGTACCATCAAGAGATAGAGAATTGACAGGAGGATTGATGAGCGTAATAACAGCAACCCCATCAGCTCCAACTTCAAGCACTGTTCTTCCTTTCTTGTCCATCTCCCTCCGTGATTTTTAACCGCTTTGCAGTGTGTCAAAGAAAAAGAAGATGAATAGAGCAAGATGGGTTTTTTATAGTACTAATGTCAGAATGGTCGAAGATGGGAGGGTGGGTAGGGATCCACTGACGTGGGTAGACGTTTGTAAGGAAACCCAACTTGGATTGGAAAAAAAAAATAATGATAACCATCAATAAAAATAAGTAGGTCGAAACAATTATGGGTGAGTTAAGTCGTTCGTTCATATCATATGATCTATTGTCAGCTTGTCCATGACTAGGATGTTCCCAAACCACAAATCTATTGATTTCCTTTTCGAACCATTGACTTAGCAAATTCTAATTTAAATAATTTTATTTTATTTAGTAATTGAATAAAAATAATTACTTTCTATTTTATAATTTTAAATGTATGAATTCTTCTGATAACTAAAAAAATATATAATTATAAAATTTAAATACAAATTATTTCATATTTAATTGAGATAAGAACTCATGACCTCTGTATGTCCTAAAATGCTAACCTTTTACAATATCTTATGAGTTTATTAATTAGGATAAAGAAGATAATTATTTTTATTTTACTTACGAGCTTAGTGTTGTATTTCTATTTTACTTATAAGAAAATACAGACGATATCTTGTAGGTATGGAATATGTTTTAATTATGGTATGAGTGATGTATGGTATAGTTTTAATTATGTTTTTAATTGTGAAAATATTTTATCTTCACATAATTTATAATTCTGATTAACTTGACTTTTTAGTTTGTAAATTAACTAATCATAGGTTAAGGCTAACCAAACCCGGTTAATTTGAATATCGGGTTATTTTAAATTTGAGTTTAGATTTGATTTCGTAAAAATTTTAGATCTGATTTTCAAATTCAGATTCAAATTCAGTTTTAAATTCGAGAAAATAATGACGTAATAACACGGCATATTCAAAAAGCTATTAATGGCATTTGAAAATAATGTACAATATTCAAATTAAAGTTTCCTACTTTTAACCAATATTAATCATTTTTCCTATTTATCTTTAATTATTATTTGCATGAATTATTTAAAAAAATGATTCAAACAAAATTGATTATGATAGACCTTTAGTTGTCATATTAGGTCATGCATTAAAATGTGGATCAACCATTCTTAACTAATAGCCATACATTTCCTATTTGGCCTATGATTTTTCATCTCTTTAACTATTTATGAAAATTTAAATATTTCCATTTGGGATGCTTTGGATTAAGGTTAAATATTGCATTTAAAAATATTGAGATTAATTATAAATTAATTAATTTTTTAAATTAATTGTCTGATAAAAATATAGATTAACGTATTTTCTTTAAAATAATAAATCACGGAGAAATTTGTCTAAATAACCCGTGCCGTAATCTTATGAAAAGCTCAAAAATACAAATAATTGTTAAAATAATAATAATTCTAATATTTTAGAAAATTATTTTTATTTTTATTAAAAATAAATTAAGGCTGAAAAAAGTGACCAAGGAGAATGGAGCGTGAAGGGCACGCAACTTACTCGGGAGATGGCTCACCCGTCTTCTTATCATATTTTTCGGGATTTTCAATCTCGCTGTCAACGCAATCGTGTTTCCGTAACGGCATGCCACGTCGGATGACGATCTGGAAAATTAGTTTGAAAGCAAGTCACGCGTGCTCCAGCGTGGAAAGCATTGTATGTCCTTGGCCTTCGATTGCCAGGAGTAAAGTTATATGGTTCCATTGGAAGGTGGAGAACACGAGACGAGGGAGACGCGTGTGGATTTGGAGTATGGGATGATAAGAAGATCCTTCAAGCTTGGATAATTGATATTTCCCAGGTTCACGCTTATCTAGACAAGACCATCGTTGTTTCCTATGCTTCCGGTTTTGGGCCGGGCCTGGGAAGCACCTCCTTCGCTTGTCAAAGCCCATGCATATCTTTGACATGACCTATTGGTGCAGATTTTTTTTTTTTTTTTTGTTATATTGAAATTTAAATCTGAATTTAGATAAGATTCCAAAATTATTCTTAAAGAGTTTAGATGGATCAACCATTCGAGTTTAGGTGAGGCTCCAATAATTCTAGGCCCATTTAAGAGTGAGGGAAGATTTTTTTTTTTTTTTATAAATATTTGAATCTGAAATCACTAAATTGGGGGAGAGTATTTATACCATTAGGCAATTCCTCTTAAGAATGACCCCCTTTTTTGATTTTCACCTATCTATATTTGAATTATTCAGATTAATCCGATTGAAAATCGTGAGATCTATTATGAAGTTAGTTTTTCTGATTTATATCTTTTCATTTCTAAAATTCGAATTCAAAATTTTGTTTAAAAGAATTTAGTACTTTACTCTACACCCACGAGAGATTGGTAAGAATGATCCTTTTGTGAATAATTCTACTTGTGTCTAATGAAATAGCCCCCTCTCCATTTTTTTTTTTTTTTGGGTAAAGATAGCCCCCTCTCCATGGTACATGAGGGTTAGATCTCTCTCTCTCTCTCTCTCTCTTTCTATCCAAGTCAATCCACTAGTCGAATGAAGAAAATGAATTCGACGAGAGTGATCACCAAGCGAGTAATTTTATAGAAGAGTGAACATCTTGACCCAAAAAAACAAAGCGTAAGAGGACTGATCACTATTTTTTTGTGAAATTCATGGTGGCCAACAATTTGTCAACGATGTAATCTTGTCTCCCTCCTCAACAGGTGCAAAAGATCTCAAGGTTTAGAAGTTTTTTGAGTCCAGTCGGCAATCCATGAGACCTGCGTGTGAAGTTGGCCATTGGTTTTTCTTCAAATGTCATCAAAGGTTCGATCAGCGAGGTGGTGGCCGTGGTGCCTTAAAGATATCTATGCATGATTTCCTTTTGGTTGCTATTGCCCCATGTTTTTCGTGGTTAGGTTCTTGCATTTATGTAGTGTCTAGTTGGTCTAGACTTGTGCCTAGTTTGGACATGTATTTTGTCCATTTAAGTTTGTACTCATTTGACTCTATCGTGCTTTCCTTATTGTTTGGGACAACCCCTCCCCATTAAATTATAAGAGCAAAAAATTTTACTTGCGTCTAATATCGCTCCTTCAATTACTTAAATATATTGAGACTAATCATAGTCTATAGATTCATTCACTAAATGAAATCGAACAATAATTGTAATCCAATTCAAAACAAATATTTTGATAGTGATTTTATCACCAAAAGTTGGGTAATAGTTAACGTTCGGTTAGTTTAGTATTTATATACTAATATCTGTTAAATAAAATTTTGAATTTGAATCGTATGTATAATAAAAATAGATACTGAAAAGGTTTTGTTTTTTAAAGAGTCAATTCAGAATTTAACTTGAGTGTAATCGAATTTACTTATAGTCAACGTAGTCCTAGATGTGATTTATATATATATATATATATATATATATATATATATATATATCCGTAAAAGGTCCCTTAGGGACAGCTCAAACGGTAGAATTTTTTCACTTGTATCTTTTCTTTTTTGATTCGAACTCGTTTAATTATGTCTTATCATAAAAAAATATATATATATATATCCGTAAAAGAAAAAAGCTGGGTAGCAAACCTGGTTGCTATGCTACCCTCATTTGCCATGAAGAAAAGAAAAAAAAAAGTTTGGTCCGGCCCGGCCCAATCCACAATTGGTCAGGCCAGGCTATACATATTCGAATTACCGAGAATGCCCTTGAAACTCAATTTCTCCCGCGCAAAATGAAAAACCAGAATGCCTCAAAATCATCTCATTCAAACCCTTTACTTCACATTCACACACAGAGAGAGAGAGAGAGAGAGAGAGAGAGGTGAGGGTTGCAGAGCAAGCACACACAATGAGCAAACCCAGAGAAGAAGAAGAAGACCAATCCCTAATCGACGACGAAATCAAACGGCTAACCGAAACCGACTCAACACCACCACTCTCTCTTCTCTCTCTCCTCATCTCCAACAAAGAACCTCGCGACCAAAACTTTCTGAAGCTCATCTCTCTCTTTTCCTCTCACCTCACTGACTTCCCAAAATCCGATCTCACTTCACTCGCCGATCTGATTCTTTCCCATCTATCCGAAATTGGCGACATCGATGATGCTCATCTCCTTGATCTCCTCCCACCTTGTTTAACCCTAATTCTCGAATCCAATGACATTGATAGAAATGATGACTTTGTCGACTCGGCATTGGATAGGCTGATTACGTGTGACTGGTCGAAGGGTTTGTTGCTGAAAATGGTGTCTATAATGAGGGATTTCTCGTTTGTGGATAAGATTAGGGCTGGGGAGTTATTGAAGAAGGTGTTTAGCTGTTTGAGTAGGGTTGACTTACAGGATTTGCCATCGATTGTTTATCAGTTGTTGGTTTCGGCATCAAAAGGGTTTGGGAAGAGAGAGGTGATTGAAGGGGTTTTGAGGTTTTTCGGGGAGAAAATTGGGGTTAAGATGAAAGTGAATTCTTCTATTGTTAGGCAAGTAAAAGGGACTG
The DNA here is from genome assembly GCA_033439265.1 of Dillenia suffruticosa. NCBI lineage: Eukaryota > Viridiplantae > Streptophyta > Magnoliopsida > Dilleniales > Dilleniaceae > Dillenia > Dillenia suffruticosa. Next base: position 20,592,073 of record JAVTVX010000001.1, read on the forward strand.
TTTTGCTTCATGTGAATTTTTCTGTGAAGCAGGATCCTTCTTTAGCGCAGGAGGTTTTGGGGCTTGTGAAGTCTGATCTTAGGGTTTTTAACCATTTTACGGTTGTGGTTTTGCTGTCGCTTGCCAGGGTTAGAAGGTTCAGTGAGAGCTCGATGGGGATTTTGAAAATGGTGGTACTTAATGCTTATCAGGATTACAAGTTTGCTAAGTAAGAGCTTGACATGAATTTCTTTTCCAAGTTTCCTTTAATTTGGATTATTGTTTAATCTGGTAGATACCAGTGGTTTATTTTCTGATATTCCATTGTCCAACTCATTTGCACATTATTATGTTTGAAGTGTTTGTATGCATTTTTCTCTGTGTATTTAATCAAATAAGTTGTTCAAATGTGCATATTAATAATGGAAATAGGATCTGTTCAATAGGTCATGCTAGGATCTGAAACAAAGTTGGGCATTGATAACTCTCCATGGATCTATTCTGGATCGTATATGAAAGGTAGTTAGAGTCAGCAGCTCTCCTGGGGCTTCCTCATCTGGGATCCTTGGGGAAGATGTTCAAGTTGGCTCTTGCAAATAGCTTGATGCTGAATGTCATGAGTTGTGTTTTCAATTGTTGATGCTGCCTCTTAGGTGGATTTGCATCTTGATTAAGCCCTTATTTTGTTGTCACATATCCGTTGGGAGCTTAGTTGAATATTTAAATTATGTTGATAATCATTATGATGCCTTCTTCCACTCAAAAAATTGATTTGTAACTCCATCATGTCCTTCCAGGGGTTGCAAATGGCTACCAGGTGAATTGCAGGAAGAATATATCCAGAATGCTAAATTGATAGAGAAGGCCATACTAAGAGCTGTAATGTCCTTCTTACCTTTGTCTTTCAACTCAGTATAATAAATCTCACCTGCATATGTTATAACATATTACACACAGATCAACTTTACGTAATTAACACATTTCTACTATCTTTTTCATGCCACAAATCATTCTCCCTCTTGATTTATTGTTTTTTCCTTTTATATTGTTACTATGCTTTTATTTTAGGTTAATGAGAGCAACCATGGGAAGGAGCATATATTGCCAAGTGTTGTAAAATATGGCTTCATGTTGCTAGAATCTGTTGAAGAGGATAAGCCCAAAGAACTGGAGATCTCTGATGGGTTGAGGGGAATCGAGGGTCTTGGTATTCAGATGCTGAAAGCTTTATATGATGTGCATGATATGGCAAGAAATGAGGTTGGTTTTGTCTGAATATAAAAGTAGCTTTCTGCAAACTGCTCTTGCTGAATGCATAATTAACAAAATTTGGTATTTGATAGAGTTTTTATTTCCATTTAATAGAACTTTCCGAAGATAACATTAGTACGCCATGAATGCCGAAGCATGGGAGGCATGTTTGGTAATATAAGCCGATACTTTTGTTGAGTTTGTGATCTCTTTTGCTTCAATAAACAAAGTGGCTCATTTACCTTAATGGGTTCACAAAGCTTTTTATTAAATGTGGTTATCTCAAGTTATCTGTTCTTCTTGATAGAGTATTTTCAACTTGAAAGATATAAGCACTGTGGCAGATGGGGATTTATCTTCAAATGGGTCTGTCTAGAATTTTTTGGCCAGCATTTTTTATGGGAACATGATACTTTTCTATTTTGATATGTCCAACTGTGCAACACATGATGGATGATTATTATTGATAGCAGATGGTAAAATTGCTGGAATTTCTGTTCTCTCTCTGTCTGAAAAATGCTTCTTGGGGCTATTCAAATTCATTTAAGGTCTTAGAGGTGTTTAAGATGCGATGATGCTGTTCAGCATTCAAGTTGTTTTTTTTCTTTTAAGTTATATGCTGAAAGTAGAGAGAGTTGAGAAAAACTAAATTTTGTGGTGCATTTTCGCCCTCAAATTTTGCTGAAATATTGTATAATCTTTTTGTTCTAATTGCAAACATAATGGGTGCATCAAATTTTCTTGCAGATTATTGAGCAATGCAAGTTTCGCATACTTTCTTTGAAGCCTGAAAAAAGCACGGTGATCATAAAGTATTGTCAGTTAGATTCATACTTTGTAATTTGCCCTCTACATTCAAAATGTTGAGGTTGTAACTAGGTATTGCTTCCTTCAGATTGATAGGTCATCTAATTCAAAGTTATCCTTTTCCTATGTTGGAACATGTTTCTCGTCTGAAAGAGCTGTTAGATTATTTCACATTCATGCATTACAAGACTGCCACGACTCTTGTTACTGCTATATTGCCACTCATCAAATTTAGTTGTGATCTTCAGGTAATTACTCTTTCCATGTATGCTCAAGTTGAGCAGCGGAATTTTACTTGTAACTAGACTGGCTTCCACATTTCTGCTCATCAAGATCTTGTATTTATAATATGTTTAACTCTTTATTTCTATCCTTCTTCTCTTTTTGAAATTGCTCTCTATGTCTATGTAGAAAATACATCATGTATTATTTGGACTAGGGTAGAATTGTCTAGACCGTCATTTGTAAATTGTAACATGGATAAATATATGCATACATACAATCATACACATGCTCAAACATATAGGTCGATGTCTGACAAAGAAATTCTAAAATCAATTAGCTGTTATTTTATGGCCATAGAGAAACACCAATATTCAAGAGGATACAAGTCAATCTTCTATGGACTGCTTATATTGTTGTATATCCTGCGATCACATGAAATTTAAATTCATAAAGTGTTGGGGCTCAAGAGATAATTGCATGGCAACCAACTTATTCTCTAAGAGTCAAGAGATCAAATATACACTTCAAGTTGGAACTGGAGTTGATGCAATGGATTCAGATGCATCAAACCTCTGTTATTAAAAAAATCCAAACTCCTTTAATAGGTAAGTTGCTCTCTATCTGTGCACATGCAAACAACTGTTTCTTCCCCTAAATGTGCAGGATTACACCATACTGGTTGTCCGCAAGGCTATGTTTGGACGAGAGGATACAGTCCGCCTTGCTGCAATTAACGCCGTCATTAGTCTTATATTGGTCGACATGCAGCTTAAAAGCAATGACCCTAATCCATTCCAAGATTCCACAAGCCAGGCCAGTTGCAGCCAGCAAGCTGATATTCCCTGCAACAAGGGAGTTGGCCTCTTTCAGGAGTTGTGTGGTCTCCTACAGAGATGTCTTTATCAACAGGTGAGATGGTTGTCAAAATTTACTTTAGCCCTTTTTGCCAGATGCAGTGGTCAGAGTTGAGTTATATTTGCATCAATTTATCTAAAATTGGGTTTCTTCATTTAGGGAAAGCCGAAAGAAGTTTTGTACAATGGGCTTGTCAAGCTTGTCTTAGTGGATCCATCAGTGGCAGGGCCTATATTTGTTTTACTCTGGCCCCACTTTCTTCGCTTTTACAAAGAGGTAAGATGCTGGTCTTTCCTTTGTTCTATTCAATTGTTGAATGCAATAGTGTAATGCAAGACTGCTATTTGTAGGACATAGTCCAGTTTTTAGTGCTAAAGGTTCTTTAGTGTGAAATCTCTTTTGCATCTAATACTAAGCTAGTATTTATTTGTTATGATATCCATGTTTTCAGGATGCAGATGCTCAACTTGACATCAGCTGTTGTGTCAAATCTGACAGTGGCAAAATCTGCATTCAAGAACCTTTAGATTGTTTACTCTCTTGTGTCTCTTGGATTCTTCTCTTCCAGACACAAGGCAAAACTGGTTGCCCTCAAAATTCTTCGGGGTCCTGCTTTGGTTTCTCTCTTTCACAAGATAATGAGGTAACATACTTCACTTCACATGATCAGAACAGCTACAAGAAAAATGATAGCATTTGCATTCTCAGTTTGTGTTTTGAACTCCTGCAGTCAGGAAGAGTTTGTTCTGGTGAATCATTCTCCTCTGCTATATCAAAGATCCGAAGGCTCTTAAGAAAAGGGAAGTTGGAAGGTTTGTGACTTTTTGCAAAAAATACTTACTTTAAATAAATCCAAAGTTTGCACGAATTAATGATTACCTATGTTGCAGAGACAAATTATGTCCTGCTTGTTATTGTCACCTTCTCAAAGAATGAGCAAGAAACTACTGATGAAGTTTTTGTTTTTCCTTTTTGGTTCAATCACTACCCAGTCTCCACTACAAGGAGTCCCCATATGTTATATAAAGTACTAATTATTTCCCCTCAAGGTGATAAAAAAATTAAATCATCTTTTTTCCTCTAGGACCAACTCTTCTCAAGTTTTTATACTCTATCAATAACTTTTATATCTCAGATTATTCGAAAATGAGCTCCTATCATGGCACAATTAATTTTTCTTGATTGTTGGAGACTTGCAGTATTCACTTACCGAAGGTAAATCTTTTGACAATTTCTGTTTCTTTGCATGTCAGATCAGACATTTTCGGTCAGACTCACGATGCAAGTTCAATGTCTCTTGGAGAAGAGAAGCACAGCTGCTGCACTATGATCTTGTCCGGTATTATTGAAGTAATGTTGAATATCATTACTACTGAGCTGGAGAAAGCGACACACGTAGAAAAGGTGGAACTGGAGAAGGAGCTTATTGAGTTTGTTGAGCTTTATCACTCTTTGGAGAAGGGTGCTTCAAAACAGGCTTATGGTATAAAAAGAGGGACCCAGAATTCTGCTGCTAACGATTCTGTGGACAGGACTAGTACCAAAAAAGAAATAAAACCTTTCTTGGCAACTTCAAGTATCTACCAGCTTTGCCTAACAGGACTGGAACTATGTAGTGGTGATCGTTCTACTAATGCCTCAGCTTCAAACAGTCACAGTCAAACCTCCTTGAGCAAGACAAATGCTTCTAAAGTATTGTCTTTTGTTCTGAAGGCTTCCATAAGGCAGATTAGGTCTTATCCTCTACAAAACAAAGATGATGCATTTGACACCTTGCTTTATGGTGATATCAAGGTATTGGGAACGCCGTTGTTGAAATTGTTGTTCTTCCTTAAGTCCGGAAGAATACCTCAAGCCAATCCAAAGAAGAGAGAATCGAAGGGGAAAAAATCTGCTGAAGACGAATATGAACTCATTTCTTTGTCATTGACTTGCTTGAAGGAATTGATAAAGATTTGCTTGCCGAGTCCTAATTTGCTAGGTTTGATTGAGCAGTTGGCATCATTCTTCAGACTTGAAGTTGAGGTGAGAGATGGATCTGATACTGCTTGGGATGATGACCATGAACCAGCACTTCGGAATGATGATGAGCATACAAGAAGCAAAGTATTCTTCCTCAATGAAATCATAAAACCACTGTTCTCTGAGTTTCTTGCAATCTCCGCTTTTCGTGAAGTTGAGGTAAGTGGATTACAACACTCATTTTTCCATGAGCATGAAATGCTTCCTTTTGATTGCTACAGAAGTGCTGTGAATGTGATTGTCTTTCAGTTGAGATTTAAAAAAAAAAAAAGGTGATAATTTTGGGCTATCTGATTAAACTTCGCCCTTTAAGCACATTCTTAACACTAAAAGGATAAATGGGACCTAGGAGCCAGAAGTGTGCTGCCAATTTTTAGATTCTCTGACAAAGTGAGTACCTCTCTGAAAATTATATTCTTGTAAAGAAAATGATCTGAACTACTGATTGATTTTCAGATCATCTGTGAAATTGCACTGATGGTGGGGAACCAATTGCGAACCAAACATCAGAAATTCCAGGGAGCTTGGGCTATCAACAACTGCAAAAGCAATACCATCACAAATTCCAAGGTTGCAAAATGCTTGGTTGAACTTGCCATCTTTTTAAGCCCACCTCCTGATGATATGATCTTTGCCAAAGACCTTGCTTCAGAGCTTTTAAAAGTTCTGGGGTCAGAGAACTGCGAACCTCTGGAGATTTCAGGATCATATCCCATCATAAATCAATCAACTGGTGCAGCTATGGCCTCTACCATATTACAGCTAAACGAATCAGTTTTATCTGAGATGCAATGGTTCATAGGGAAATTGAAAACTGCATCCTCTGTGCAGCGATCTACTTCTCTTGACCAGAATGAATTGGTTCCACCTGGATTAGCACTTGAAGAAGCTCTTTACTCAAGGGCCGAATCTGTTGTGAAAGTATTATCTTCTTTTGTCCTCATGAACCTCAAGGGTATATAGCTATGGCAGTTATGCAGTATCATCTAATCCTATCGTCTGATGCAGTTCTATATATACCCTCTTATTGGTTTCAAACTTTGTAAATTTTGCAGATCCTCAGGCCGAGCAGTTGCTCAGACTTGCTGCAAAGTTTTACAAGCATTTAGCCCAAATGGCAAAGCTGCGGATTGCTCCCAAAGGTTTCAACCAGATTATACCAAGTCAGAAGTTTCAGAAGCTTGCAGAAATAACATGCAGGCAGGTCACAGCTCCTCTTTATAACTTCATGGCAATGGTTCAAAAGGTATTGATTCAGCCCATGTAATACCTCACTAGTTTCTCATCAATATCTGGCATTTAACGGTTTTACCTGTAAATGAGTGCAGAATCAACAAGAGAATGCAAGGAACAGGGGAATCCTAAACAAGATCAAGAGAGAGAATAAATGCATACCGGATCTAATTTACCAAATTGAAGATTATGAGAAATATCTGATCCAACTTAGCAAGGCAACCAAAGTCAATCTGTTGAGGCATGCCAAGCGCAGCACTGCAAGAGACTTCAAAATACTTGACCCCAAAAGGTTCATCCGGGAAGAAGAAACTGCAAACAATGATCCTGACCCAAATGACACTAGGCCAACTGAAAATGACCGGGGTGAGAATCAAGAATCAGAAACCAATGAAGAAGAAGAAGAAGAAGATGATGATGACTCGGGTAACGCTTTATCAGCTGAGCCCGGCAGTGCATTGCCTGAGGGGGACTCTGATTCAGATGATAATGGTGGAGATCTTCGTCCTAGATCAAAAAGGATGAAGATGAACAATGTTGTGCATGATTCAGATGATGAATCATAGTTGGGATGACTAAAAATAGCCAGAAACGGCAGGTTTTCACCAAAATATGTACACTTGTTTTCTTCTTTACTTGGCAGCTCCCATAACTACGGTTCAAGTACGATGTAAATTTTGCCACATTATTCTTTTGTTTTGATGAATTAAGAATTTATGTCAAAAAAATTACCTTAATCTAAAAAAGGGTTTAAAAGATTTAAGACCAGAAAACAAAAAACTTTGTTGATCATTAGTTGTTTGAATTCAAAGGTAATTAAAAGAATAGTGAATGATTAAATATGACCCTCAAAACAAATTATTTTGTAGTATTTTTATTTTTATTTTTTGTTCAGAAAAACAGAATGACTATCGGAGAAAGAGGGGAAGTTGTATTCTAAATTTTAAGAAAAATTTATGTAACATATAAAAATTTATAACAAAAAAGTATCTTATTAAAATTTTAATTCATTTTTTATATGTTATACATCACTACAGATTTTTAATTTTATTTTTCGACCAAAATTCATTTTTAATAAAAAATACATTTTTTTTTTTGGGTTTTAAGTTATTTTCGTGAAGTACTATGATTTTATTTGTAATTAAATAGGTGGGGTGGATTTTATATGAATTAAGCATTGGTTAACGTTATTCATTATCATTCATAATTGTTGTTATTTAGTATTTTTTTGGGGGAAGAGATTAAAAACAAATGGAAAGAGGAAAATAAAAATTCCGAAGAGGAAAGCGGGGAGAGACAGAAAGCAGAGCCGGATAGAGACCGACTCTGCTCATTCCCCCATCCTCAACTCCACGGTCTCTCTCTCTCACTCACTGCTTCTTCTTCACCATTGAGAGAGAGAGAGAGAGAGAGAGAGGGGGGGGGGGGAGAACGAAAGGAGAAGAAGAAAAATGAGTGAAGCCTCGAAGAGAAATGGTTCGGGAGGCGTCGTCTTGAAATCCTCCTCCGACGATCGGAAACCTATTCCGGCCGCTGTATCTCCGGCATCCTCCACCGGAAATAAAGTCATCATCAAGATTGCCGATATGAGAGACGACATGCAAAAGGAAGCAGTCGATATCGCCAGCTCCGTATGTCTTCACCTTCATTAAACCTTCTCTCTCTCTCTCTCTAGAAATTGTTTTGATTTGAATTCTGATTCTGATTCTGATGATTGATTTTAGGCGTTTGAGAAGTACAGTGTAGAGAAAGACGTTGCGGAGCATATCAAGAAGGAATTTGATCAGAAGCATGGTCCTACTTGGCATTGCATCGTCGGTCGCAATTTCGGTAACTTGCTTTCCCTTTACTTATGTGTTTCAGATAGATTCTTGAATGTTGTAGGCGAAATTGCGAGATTTGTGCTGTGCCCTAGAATTTGGGAAATGTGAGCAGTTGGTGAAATTTCTGTGTAGTTTTAGTTCATTTTTGGGAAATTGCTAGGTATTCATGTTGCTTGGTATAGGTCAGATAAATTGGAATTGAAAGAGGTGGATAGTTTTGGTGCTATAGGGTTTTTTGATTCATCAAATGGGAAAATGATGGCCAACGCTCATTCGGGGATTTTTTGTTTCATTTGGAAATGAATAATGCTATATACGTCTCCAGCAATTCAACTGCTGAATATAATGAATTTGAAGTGCCAGTCATTGGACGTTGAAAAGCACGTTACAATGTTTGCCCTATGAAATTCAGACATTCAGTAAATTAAAAGCAGTGGGTAGTGTGGGTGCTGTAGGGTTTTTGATTCATCAAAATGGAAAAATGATGACCAACCCTCATTTGGGGGATCTTTGTTTCATTTGGAAATGATTTATGCTCTATACATTTCCAATAAATCAACTACTTTATATACCAAATTTAATGTGGGCATATTTATTAGTCATCGAAAAGCACACTACAAAGTTTCAACCTATGAAACTGTATGGTCTTGGACTTGGTGATTCAGAAAATTATGTAGGTGACTACATGGTGTACTCTCTCTCTCTCCCTCTCTCTGATCATTCACAGCTCTTGTTAGGAGATTGTCCCCAAGATTACAAAAGTCCATGCCCATACCCATATCATGCCCACACAAGTGGCCAGACAAAGGTTGTCTAACACAGGACTGCACATGTGCGGGTAATTGAAATTTTTTTTCTTGTTTTACCTTACAGCGGAGTTGATCTCTATCAAGGAGTACTGAGAGGGGTATGAACCAAGGTGAAGGTTAATGTGTGATTCCTTGAGGGGTTAAGGAAGGTTTATTTTCCTCGGATGGAAAGATCATGTGAAAATATATTTCTAGTTATTGGTATATTATTGAAGTCTATCTTAGTGGTGTTAGTTACTAAATGAATGACTACCGTGGGCAGAATCTGACCCAGAACCACCATTTTGCATCAATGCATTTACATCTTCTAAATCTAAGGAATTAACTATGTTGCTGCATTGAAAATGTACGGGTATATTATTGAATATGTCTGAATGCAACTTGAACTGAACAAATGTTAATGGCATTCTTGTTAATTTAAATATGATGCAAAATAATTTTGGTTTGTGTCAAGTTGATTTGCTAAACCAAGAACAATTGTCAAAGTTCAAACTAAAGAGTAAACATGTCAATTGTTCAATGTCTAGGAAATTGGATCATGCTAGTAGGTTGTATTGCATTATGTTGGTTGCATGTGTTGCTGCCAACACATTCCTAGTGGAAAATGAGTTCTATGATGTTATGTTACTTATTTTTGATATACTAGTCTTGTTTATTCGTATTATTTAATCCTGTTATACTTATGTCAAACTAAATAGGTGATACTCAAACTTAAACATGCTAGATACATGACATGCCCGGAAGAATGGTTGTCTTTTATTTAAGTTGAGCAATTTGTTCCAAGTATGAGGATGTTATAACTCCAGTTTGTGTTGTCTTCCCCCTTGTGCAAACCAATAAGCTGAGAAAAAGAAAGAATATTTCTCTTGAGGATTCATTTTGACTTTGTGAGAAGGGATGAAGAGAACATTTGTTTAGCAATTGCTTTGTTCAGGGGTTCTAGGAGTTGGTTGATATGTACAAGAGCAGATTTGATTTTGAGGGAAGAGTGAGGCTACTTGAAAGAAGAGGAAGAAGGACAAAGTCCATTAAATCCTAATTTGGCTGGCTGGTTGGCTTGGTTATGTGAAGAGTATTCTATGTATGTTGGTTCTGGGGAAAATGTTACTTTTGAAAAATTGTCGACTGTAGTTCCTCAGGTTTGACTCAGTTTTTTGCCCTTTTCTGTTGATTCAAGATCAGTTTTCTCTAAGTGTGTGTGTGGACATTTTTCTTTCTCCCAGCAGTCGTCAAAGCTTCCAACCTTTATAAAAGGATGTTGGTGAATCGCCTTGAATATTTCTGCATTGAGAGAAATTTGCAGCCATGTTCTAGTCATTTAGTAGGTGTAGAAGGAAAATTTACTTGGCTTATATAGCTCATTCATTTGTATGTATATCTGCCTAGGGAATCAGTATATTGGGAGAAAAGAGGTTCTTTGTTGGTTACTTGTTAGTTGAGCTGGAGATTTTTGAGCATCAGGTCTGCATATTATGGCAAGGAGATGAAGATACTTGTATTTTTGAATCAGGTGATTGCATTCATAGAAAACCTGATAACTGACTGAGATGAGTAGGAAATGGATAACTATTCCCCTTTGGGTTACTCAAAAAACTAATCAATAGCATTCTAGATTTGGCTCATGTGATGTTTGCTGTATTCTTTCAATTTTAGGACTACTATCTTGCATAATGTTTTAGTGCTTTCTTGGTTGGATTTAATTCACCTCAAATCATCAAGTTTTTCTCTCCCTTTCCTTTTATATATGATTTTGGCTTGGGTGATCAAGATTAACTGCTATTGCATGTGCATTTTTTTTTTATATCTCTGTATGTTATTACTATGTTATCATGACATGTAATGTAATGATATCCTAGCATAGGGGTTAGATCATTTCATTTGGAGGTTTATGTAACCTTAGTATATTTTGCATCAAGAAAGTGATTGGTCAATTGGCTCCTGGATGATGCTATTAATGACCGGCTCCCAGACTTTGTAAGAATATCCATACAAGACACAGCGGTGTAGTCATTACCATTCTTTTAGGGTGACAAACCTGCTGAGCTCTTGCATCATGGTAATGAGGGCCGGCATTTTTGCCATGGTTTAGCGAATGAAATCAGAAACACTATCACCTAATGGTCAACCCTTCTGCTTTACACTCAAGGTATTCTAGGTGCATGTTCTGCCCTTTCTTAGCTTTGATATCCCTTTTTGTTTTTTTTTTTTGGTTGAGGGGGAATCTACTTTCAAATGCTTTTGCCATTGCTGCAGCAGCAGAACTCTAGCACTAGTTGAGGCTTCTTATGCAACAAGCCATATTAGACGTGAAAATATCCATTTGTTCCGCCATACATACTTGAGGTCTTGAGGTTCAATTCCCCAAAACAGCTTTTTCTTAATAAAAAGAATATTTTGCCCAATCTTGACCCAACGGTTTAATGGATTGCTTTAAGCATGAAGTGAAACTTTTTTTCTTTTTTCCTATTAAATCAAAAGTAAAAGGAGACTCGATATATCTTTATCCATGGTTTTGAAAGTGCTCAAAAGAGTCTGAGCTATTGTTTTGCTTCAATGCTGAATTTGAAGAGTTTATTTTGTTGCTTGCGCTATGCTTTACTTGAAAGTGAGAATGGGCAAAGGATGGCTTAATGTGGGCGTGGATCTTCAATGGCCTTGCATATTTTAGGCCCTTTAACTGGATCAACCATTGAATTCATAAAGAAACTAACGGCACCTCATCTGGAGTGCAGGAAGCATAGGGACATGAACTTAGTTTTTCTTTTTCCTTGATACCCCTGGTCTGTTCTTTGCCCTTATTGTACTCTTCTTATTCTTGCCTTTTGTAGTTCTTTTGTATTTTCAAGGTCTTAGGTGAATCAAGTGCAAAACTGAATGCTTGTTCACATGACAATAATAGGAAGTGTGGCAGATGCCACTGACATTACCTCATCAATTGTACCTGTTTTGTCTACTATTCATCAACTGATGTCAAGAAATGAGTTTGTGTCTATTTGCCTACTGGATTATGCTCCAAGCTTTCATTCATTATTTTGGAATTATTTTGCACGTAATGCCAACTCTTGAGACAGAAATGCCATTTGTTTTTTCTTTGATTATTACAAAATCTGAGTAAAAGGTTACACAATCTCATGTCCTTTTGCTATCCTTGTTTGTATAGGTTCATATGTGACTCATGAGACAAATCACTTTGTCTACTTCTATTTGGATCAAAAAGCGGTTTTGTTATTCAAATCTGGTTGAGTATGTTGTGCTGACAAAGAAAAGCAAAAGTGCAACGATAACAACAACAGCCACAGTGGTGAGCTTTTGATGCCAAAGCTTGCATCCCATGTGTATTAATAGCCACCCCTCCTCCCGTCCAAAATATCTATCAGGACATTGTTGTGTCAAACATGTATATTCATTGTCTTTGAATTTGCATATGCTCCTTAAATGAACGTGGATCAATGGAACTTGTACTTGGTGAGCATTTTTTTTCTTGATTTTGATGAAATCTCTTAGTTGTCTCATCATGGGGTCCTTTCTGAGAGTCCCTCTTTTGTATTTCGCGGGGCCAGAATGATGTTTAATTAATCTAGTGCTCATCGAGCACAATTGTGTATTTGCTTGAACAGAATGGTATCTAGTGCTCATCGAGCACAATTGTGTTTTTCTTGAACAGAATGGCATCCAAATTTGTGTAAACATCACCCTCCTGCTGGAAGAAAAGGTTGCAAAGCTGAGATGACAGTAGCAGAGACATGCTTTTTGTGCAGGATTCGTTCATCCCAGAAAAATAGTTACACGAATCTGAACTCCTAAAGCTTGCCTTAGAAATAGGGGCAAAAGCAAGTTGTGTGGGAGTTACAGGTTCAAACCTGGTTGGTTAACACACAAGGTTTGGCTTTTCCTTGTTTAGCACTTGAGTTGTTCTTAAAAGAGCTTTTCTTAAGTTTCCCTCTTATGGTTTGCTTATTTTATATAAGAAAGTCAACTATGAGCCCTTTTATTTTTTTGGTATTAGACCACTAGTATCCGGACTCATGCTTCGCGGTATGGGCATTAGCAAGGGTGCTTTTTAGGGAGCAGTAATTTTTTTCATTCTCAAATTTTGAATCCAAGATTTTAAAGAATCTAGTACCATATTCTATTAAGTCGATTGTCTGTTAGTAAATAGAATGTCAGCTTATGGACTCGAACTTAGGATGCAACCGGGAGTCTGAGCGGCTTAAGCCACCTGACCAGGGCACTTTGCTGTGTGTTAACTATTTTTTTTGCTGTGTCAACTATGAGCCTTGATGCTTGATGCTTGAACTCGGTTAGATTTATGGTCTCGTCTGCTGTGCGTGGCGGAGCTTGACCTTGATTTTGATGAGTAATGCCTGAATTGTGATCTTACATTTCACACTTTTCCAACAATACTCAGAAGTTGGCGGATTTCCTAAATTCCCACAGGTATGAATGCCTATCGAAATTGTGACGGTCGGATTGTCATCTAAAGGCAATTACATTTTACGGGATGAAATGTGAAATTATCAATGACTATTGGATGCTGATCTAACGGTCACGATCTCTGTATAGAAAATCAGAGGAATTGTTGAGGTAGTGTTACCTGACATGAAATCTTGCGGAGTGAAAAATTGACAAATGCATTCTCGCGCCCGGATTCGGGAGCAAAGGACAACCCAAATGAATGCAAAGACAATTTGGGCCTTACCATCTCTCTCCAAGTGGACTCATGCGGATCATGTAAAAGAAGCATAAAGACACCATTTGTGTAATGGTAGTGGCAATATGTATTCTCTCTCTCTCTCTCTCTCTCTCTCTCTCTCTCTCTCTCTCTCCCCACGAGCGAGCCCACACATGTACAAGCAACAGAGGTTCGAAAACCACGTGGGCACATAGGAAAGTATAAGATTCTGTGTCCCAATTCCCGGAACTTTTGTTCTTGGTGCCGCCAATTTCATCAAATATTTGTTGTTATGCTCACAGACCCCCACACCCACCTACACCTGAGGAAGGAGATTAATAACCCTTGAGAGCCCACTTCCCAAATTCACACATCTTTTCTTTTACCTCCTTTCATGGGTAGCTGTCCTTTTTCCATTTTAACTTGTGCCCTATATGGGCTCTCACCCATCACCCCCCACTACCCTTGTCATGCCAACCCCTAAAACCCCACTTCTTAATGCTACTCAAGACTTGACTTAATTAACCCAATCAGTATTGAATCTTACGAGAATAGATTAATAGTCAAAGGATAATATCAGATAATTCTATATTCTCATCTTATAAAAAATGAGACAGCTAGATACAAGAATGATAAAATAACTCAAACATGAGACTGTTATTATTATTATTATTATTAAAAATCAAAATCGGCTCGATTTTCTTGGAACCCGTTTTTATGATCTTAAATGAATAAAAATTGCCAAGTAACCCTTGAAAACAATTTGATACCTGAATCATGGTAGAAGGTTGAGCAGTGATATTTGCCATTGGCCACCAAGGAATCATCAATTACCCAAAATCGAAAAATTCTCTTTAGGTTTCAACCCTCCTCCCTAAATTGTCTTACTTGTGGTTTCCTTAGCTAATAGTAGAAGAAAACTTTTAATTTTTCTTTGTGTGGTTTTGGGCAATGATAATTATGTGATCATTGGGAGCATTTTTCTATTACCAGAAATCCAACTAAGCCCCATGTTCTTGTCATTTATCAAATCCTAATATACGTGGTATGGTACGCAAGGGGAGAGAGGGAGGGAGGGTGCGAGTTGTCGTCAGTAGAACAAACACCAAATTTTGCTTCTTTGGCTGACGAACCGAAACACTAACTTATGACTAGACATGTAGATTAGGATAATCCCCCCCCCCTCTCTCTCTCTAATGACTTTTATTTGATATCTTCTAATCATCTAAATCTCTCCTCTCTCTCTCTCTCTCTCTCTCTCTCTCCTTGATAGTTTCTATCTTGTACGCAACTCTCTCACACTAACAGATCTCCGTAAAGACTTCAATTTCATGCATTGTCAACAATGCCCTTCTGTTGGTACCCCACAAAACGAAACTATTTTGCCAGGTGGACCTATAAAGGTACGCCACATCAGCAAAAGCCCAGTGACTGTCACATGGGTATCATGTGCTATCATTCCTCATGCTGACGTGGAACAATGCCACTGGCCAGGACTTTCCATATCGGATCAGACTTGGTCCGATAGATTTGCTCATCTGGAAGTAGAAATCAAAAAGGAAAAAATACAAAAGAAAAAGAGAAAACAAAGTGGCAAAATGTTAAGAGATGTGTGGGGACGAGAAGATTAAACTTTGCCAAACTTAATACAAATACGAAAAGTAAGCAAGCCATTACAAAAAAAAAAAAAAAAAAAAAAATCAACAAGGGCAAAAGTGGAATAAGGTTTACAAAATCAAGCTCTCCATTCTGGGTTCCCCATCTCTCTCTCTCTCTCTCTCTCTCTCTCCACAATCTCAGTAGGCAAATCCACCATCTTTGTTTCTTCCTCCTTTTCTATGATGTCTTGAGGATGAAGTTGAAGAAGAAGAAGAAGAAGAAGAAGAAGCAGAGGATGAAGAAGAAGCTTTCACTTTGATAGCAGCCAAAGAACAGTTGTCTCTGCCTCTCCTGACACTCTCTTCTTCATCCATGAAAATCTGCCTGCATCTGCACTCCACACTGCAAAAAGCTCTATCTCCTCTATTTTTTTCCCAAAAAAAAAAGAACAACCAAAAAACCCACAAAAAATAACATGAATATATGAAAAATTAAACATGGGTTTGAAACAAAAAAGCATATATAAGTGAAGTTAGTACTAGGTTTTGAGTGCATACTTGTACATGTAGATGTCTTTCCCGGGTAAAAGTCTTTGTTTGCAGAGAAAACATTGATCGAGAAAAGTGATAGGAGGAAGAAGATGTGATGATTTTTGTGACGAAGGAGATATGGGAGAAGAGGTTTTGATCATGGTGGTTTTGTTAATAACTTGTGTGATATTTTTGCTGCTACTGCTAATGCTTTTTTGGCCTTCTAGTATTATACTTAGTCCCACCATGGCTCATCCTCTCACCATGAAGGTTTTTCAAGTGTCATACAATGACCAAAATAAATAGAAAGAGAAAGAGAAAGAGAGAGAGAGGGATGAAAAAGACAAAAGGAAGGACGATTATTAGGCGTAGGCAAGGAAGATTTAACCTGTTGTGGTGATTAAGTGCCACGTACCCTATGCCCCATTTACTTCTCCTCTTCCTATCCCCATCTGCAATATCTTTTCGTCGTCTTCCTCTGGCCCCCGCCTCTCATTATTTCTTCTGCTTAATGACGTCTTTTGGTTTATTTTAAGTACTTTTTTGAAATTTTAATTTCCATCCAAAAATGAAATAATGTCAGTTGCTTACTTTGGAAATCATGAAATATTCTATTATTTTGAAGCATACCAATTTTCCAATGACGGGTAAAAAATATATCTCTCTTCTTCGGATTCCAAGTAAAATTCTGAAACTCCCCATTAAGAAGATTTTGATTTTATATAAAATTTATCTAATTAATAGTGTTTTTTTGATAAATTTATTCGTATTTATTTAAAAAAATTAGTAATATTTCTATTCTAATAAAAAAATATTAATTATCTGATAAAAAAATTCTTTATGTTAATCTAAATAAATAATATGCATTTTAATCTGACTTTTAATTTTTATTTATTTTGATCAAATGCCGCCTTATTTATATATAAATCTAGAAAATACAAATACAAAATTTAATAAATTCATGAGAATTTTTTTTTTCAATACCCTTTTGGGCGGACTTAATTTTATGCATGTTTTTTTTATATGTTTCCGATTATATGAATTAAATTGAATTAAGCTATTTAATTTTGAAGTGTTATTAGATATGAAAATTTTCATAATAATTTTTGTGAGTCAAAAAGGAAAAATTCTGATCTTTTATTCGAAGCTTAAAACAAAAGAACTAAATTAAAAAAACTCTCATTTTCCTTCCATTTTTTTGGGATTATTATTTAATTATTTATTATCTGTGTTCAAAAAAATTATTTATTATCATTCAAAAAAAAAAAGATTGATGTGGGGACTGATATAGAATAGAAGTAACCAATGGCCGGAGCAGCCGTGGCATGATGGAGGATGGTGGGTAATGTGTTCATAGAGCACCTGACGTGCGTTGAGTCAATTAGTTATAGAGTTAAACATTTTTAACCAGGATCGATGTTTGATTCTTATTAGGGGTATCAAATTCTCATATGTATAGAACGTTCTCCGTTAAAAGATTTATCTTCTGAAAGAAGTCACTACAACGATCGGTTCGGATTAATCAGAATGAAACTCTAAATATCCGGCGATGATCAAAATATGATTAAAAGAAAATAGCGCACCGAGTTGGACCCCCAAGCATTTGTTGCATGGTCTAGGGCACGTACCCTTTTTGTCTCTCAAAGCATCATTTTTTTTTTATTTTAAATATCTGATAATTATGTGAAATCTAATTAAATTGTTTCAATTTAAATTAAAATTTTAAATAATAAAACTCTTATAATATCTATTTTTATTATATACAAAACTTAAATTTGAAAGACTACTTAGAAAATAATGATATTCAATCATTAAACTAATTGATTATTAATTTTTTTTCTCTGAATTTTGAAACTTACGACGATACATTTTCATTACAAAATCATTAAATAAATTAAATTTATTATAAAAGTTTATACTTACTCCCTGTAATAAGATTATTAATTACATTAAGTATCAGATTATGTTCACTTGGGCAACATCTTTGATGATCTTTGATGTTTCTTTGGTAAATAAATGTCTTACGATAGTTACAAAAAAGTCACTTTATTACATTATTTTCAAACAAAATTTAATAAACATGACAAATTTAAATAAAATTTTTTTAGTATAAACCATTGATATTCGATAATCGCATTAAATCCGATTAAATATGATTCGAATCGGTTGAATCCTTAAACTGACAAAACTCTTCTAATCAATTTTTATCAAATATAAGATTCTAATATGAGAAATTACTTAAAAGATACTAATGTCAACCAAGCATCGATGTTTATTTTATTTTATTATTTTTTTGGTATCAATTATGTTTTTTAGATAATATTTAAAAAATTGAAATTAACTATAGTTGGATGAGATTTTCAATAGAAATTAATAACAATTTTAGTAATTTCATATAAAAAACTTGACTTTTAATCATAAAATTCCATATATTCTTTCATCAAAATTATAATTTACAGAGATTCCAAATAAAAGCATATCAAACAAAAACAAGTCAAACAAAAGAAAACAAGTTTTCAAACCAAACCCTAATGTCAAGCCAGCCAAATATTAGTTTATTAGAAGATGAAGACGAAGACAAAGACGAAGATGGCGATGAAGATGAAGTTCTTGAGGGGGAGATAATTCTGGAAGTCTAATTATGTTTTTGGTCGTACCCACCAAGACTAAGACACTCAGCCGCAATTCCACAAAACGATAGGATAAGGGTCTCGTGATTATTTCCCTAATTGCTTTTCTTTTAGGGTTTACCCTTTTCTTTTTGGCCTTTACCATCAAGAACTATTCTAATCATACCTTTCCACCCACCCATTTGGGTGCAATAATTCTTTGAAACCCTTCTTTTATATGTGATAAAAGTTATCAATCGAGTCCAAACTTATGGTCCTAAAGGTTACCAACTTTTTGTAAAGTCCACTTTAAGAATTAATTTATTTTCAATTTTATCTTTTATCTTAAAAGTAAATTCATTCACGTATGGTCTGATTGATTAAATAATTGAGTATCGCTGTTTATAAAGAAAATATCAATTTCAAATTTTATAAATAAAAAAAACAGAAATCAAAAGAGTTTTATTATTTAAAAATTTAATCCGAATCGAATTTAATCGAGTTTAATATGATTATTAAATATCAATAATTTATAAAAAAAAAAAAGTAAATTCTATTTATTTTTTAAATATAAGTAAAAAAAATCAAAAATTTCTCAAAAAGAGTTTATTATTTTTAATATAATACTCGTTTATCAAAAAAGAAATCATGCGAAAATACAATCAAGATACTTCTCAGCAAGCCACATACTCACATCTGTACTTAATAAGAGTTAATTGAGCTGATTCATGAGCTACTTTATTTCTACCTCTTCTCGTGTGATAGTAAGAATTAACCAAAAGAGCTTAATAATAACTAAATTTCTAACAGAGACCCAAAATGTTACGATTTACTATTTGGATATTGTCGTTTGTACAAGAAGACAAATCCAGGCGAAGCTCTGGAGCTAAACGAATCCCAGACAACACACCAAAGCCTTTGTTGTAAGCACTTCCATCTGACGAATTTGCTAGTAATATTTTGTACTAAAATAATTTTTCGAAAGAAGGCCAAAGAAGGTTCTACATTGGCCTCCAAAGTACATGTGTAGTATAATGCTCTTGTCATCGACGTTTGGTTATTTTAGTCGTGGGGTACTAATAAATCAAGTAAAATTTCAGATTCGAATTATATATAAAGAAAAAAAATATCAGAAGAGTTTTACCTTTTAAATATTAAATCCGATTCAAATCAAATTTATTCAGATTCAAAATAATTATAAAAAAAAAAATACTCTTGTTAAAGCAATTGGCTCCGGGGTGGGTGACATATTTATTTTTCTTGTCAAAAGTGCATGATTCTTCTTTGAGGCACAAAAATCATCCGACATGAACAAATGCCTATAACTCACATATCCTGATTAGAATTTGAGCTATGAAAAAACAAGAACTTCAGTGTAATCCAAAGGAGGTTAGCTTAGATAGTAATGGTGATATTTGAAACCTTAAATTCGACTCAACCAAGATATTGCGAAAAGACATTATTCTAAAATTGTTAAATCAGGAAGATAGAAAGTTCATTTCAGGCAAGTCATTAGGTGATTAACACATGATTAGACGAAACTACTGGCAAGCAACACGTCTCCCCTCACGAGAAAGCAACCCATCCTAAATGGAAACAATCATCGTACCCCCATTGTGTCATTTTCAAAAATTTCAATGTCACCCTTGGTTTTTGGCTTCTTTCTTCCTGCTTTTGGTCTAGTCCCTTGAAAGGCGCCTGCCCTCTTCCAACACATTGCTCTTATTCTTGGGTAAGATAAGATCAATAGGAATTATTACCTGCGGTTAATTGGTTGGATATATTTTAATTGTAAGGCACTGGTTCGTTATATCAAACTCTTTTAGATTAAGTGATCAATAACATTTTACCCCTTAATTAAAGATTTTAAATTTGAGTATTAAAAATAATAAAAAATAATTTAAGAGAACTAAAACTTAAGTTCTATAATAATTGAATCAAATTAATCGAATAAATTCTAGATATCGATAATAAAAAAATAAATAAAGACACTAGCCGGCTATGACTTGAATAGGCCGGTGCGAATAAGAGTGACGAACGAATTGCCATTGCATAAAACATCTATAATACTTATGGAAAGATCATAAATAGCACGCTACATCATCACTATTTACTACACTTCGTATAAATCTATGTTTGGTTTTAAGTCTACTTTAGGATAAGGGAAAATTGTTGAAGCCATTGAAACTTTGTTCGGCAACGAGCGTTGATTTTAATAATATGACACTTTATTTTCTTAATCAGAGAACTCGAATTCAAATCTTAAAAATAACAAAAAATGATTTAAAAGATCAATTCTTAAAATGAGTCCTACAATACTCAAACCAGAGTAATCGAGTAAAATTCAAATATCGATGATAAAAGTAAAAATAAAGAGTCGATTTCAATTTTGCTGTTAGTTTTGACACTTTATTTTGAGTGAATTGTTTTATATTTTTTTATATATTCTATTTATTTATTTTATTTGTTTTTAATCGTTAAAATCAAGTTTTTCTCTCCGTTGATATTTGGTTTTAAAGAATTCAAATGAAAAAAAAACAAGCCGAATTATACACTAATGTTTAGTTTAAATTACTATCATTTAAACTTAAAACTATAATCATTTTGTTTTAATAGATTAAAGTGATTCTAAATTTTTTTATAGCTAAATGTATTTAGTTCTAATTAATTAGAATATATATTTTAATTAAATAATTTAATTTTTATGCATAATATGTAATAAAACAAATTTATATGAATTCTTATTACATCTAATAATATATTTTTTGATTGGTGGATTCGAATGCTAATAATTAAACTACTGAAATTATTACAATTTAAAATCGAAGAATTTCTTATGAAAAAATTAAATTAAGTGAATTTCTTCCTACCTCGAATCCGTGGATGCGAGTCTACGTGGCGAGGATCCATTCGAGACTTTATTCTGAGCCGTACAAGGATGCTTGGGTATGCCGGCGGGCCCCTCGGGTTGCGGATCAGTGCCACCTGCCCCTGCCATTTCCATGCAAAACCTGCTGCTTCTCCGAAGATACGGCCCGTATAAAACCCCATTATTATTATTATTATTATTATTATTATTATTATTATTATTATTATTATTATTATTGTTATCATTATTATTATTATAAATATAATTATTTTATTTATAAATTATCGATATTTAATAATTATATTAAATATGATTAAATATGATTTAAATTAATTTGATTTTTTCTATACAAAATTTCTTCAAATGTTTGCTTTTTATATATATAAAATCGAATTTAAGATTTTATTTAAAAAGTATTAATATCTAATTATCGGATTAATAAGGTATTGATGCATATAATCGTAAGTAGAGAAAAAGAAAAGTCGAGAATTCTTTTTAATTGTTGTTTATTAAAAGATTTAGGGTTGAGATTTAATAGAAACAGATAAAAGTGGTACTGTTGAGATCATTTTCATTGGGTATGGAGGTTTCATGTGTTCAACCTGTTCTTGACTTGCATTACAAAATGAGATATTTATTTAGATTTTTATTATGTAATATCACAGATTCAAAATATTCATAATTCATTTTTTAAAATCAAATAATTATAATTTATAATTTCTAAAATAGTAGTAATGGAGAGAGGAATCCTAAAATGAGGTGTTCCAAGGATGGAGGGACCTTGGACCGGAGGACATAAATCAGTGGAGCACTTGGGCCATTCCCACGTGTATGGATGAGAACGAGAGGAGTGAAGTGAAAGAAGAGTAGAGAGAAAGAGAGAGAGAGAGAGAGAGAGAGAGAGAGAGAGAGAGAGAGAGAGAGAGAGAGAGAGGGAGAGATGAGTAGAGAGAGATAGAGAGGAATTAAACAAAACTCCAAAGTTGACGTTGATGTGACTTGCCCTAGCTATAGTACACTGTTTATGAGCGAAGGCCAAAGTTTTGAGCTTTGTGTCCATTGGGTCTCTCCATCAATGGCCACCTTTGGCTTTTATTATAAATATTAATTAGTAACAACAATAACATGTTAAAAGAAAAGGGCACTAGACCTTTAATTAAAGGGTCAGGTCAAATTGGTTTTGTTCTTTGAAGGGTGAAACACCCTTTTCGCATATATATATATATATATATATATATATATATATATATATATATACATAAAACTTAAATTTAAATTTTTATTTAAAAATATCATTATTCGAATCAAGGGTAACCCTTTTTCCTTGTGATATAAAAGAAAAGATTAAGCACACCCATCTTAACATTATTATAAAATTTTTAAAAATTTATTTAAAATATTTAATTTAAATTATAACTATTATAAATAAATCACTTTATCACTAATAATTTCCAAAAAAAAATACATATTGAATATTTAAAAAAGCAATTCTATCACTATTAATCTCAATAAAAATGTCAACTATCCAATGTTTAAATATGTGATATGAATAAAATATAATAACATAAAAAGATTTCTATAATCGATTTCATTTGATAAGATAAAAATTTGATTGTTATTGTTATTATATATTTCTCCCGCAATCTTTTACATATAAACCGATTTTTATTTTTTTTTTGTAAAACACAGAAAAAATAAAGGGGTAGGAGAATCGAATTCAGAATTTCTTAATCCACATAGGTACAAATGCTACCGTATTAAACTCTCTTGCTCATAAACCATCATATTTGGTGACTCTTTTGTCAAAAATCTTCTCACAACTCTCCAAGAAGACAAAGTTAAAAATTCAACTTTTCTGGTATCTGTCTTCAAAACCTTAACCTTGCTACAAATAACTTACAACCTCAATGAGTGTTAATCATTAATACAGATTTATAACTTCTATTCTAGCATCCATGTTTTGAATTGAACCATAGAAGATTTTCGAAAATTATGCAAATTACAGCTCATCCATATTTTTTTTTTGGGTTTTCACTGTCTAGTATCTGGATTTTATCCGACTAATTCGATCCGAACACTGTGGGATCTATTAAGAGATTGACTCTTTCAAATTCTCTTTTCTCATTCTTGTGGTTTAAACCAGAGATTTATAGTTAAAAGAGTATAGAGTCTTAAGAGTTTGGTGTTAATCTAATTTGTTTATCTCTAAGTTATAATCTGTTGATCGGCACCAATCAATGGGCCATTCCATATCACATATTGATAATAAAGGGAATAATATCTTAGATGGGGATGTGATTGGAATTCGGAAACCAACAAAAACTCCAGACCGCAATGGGCCCTGCAAAATTGCAAGTAGGGTTGTTGTCAAGATACTTGCGTTAGAACTAGTAAAAGGGAACAAATGATAGTGATTTGTGAGCAAACTTGGGATTGTGACGCTTCAAGAAAAATTGGGTGAAGAAGAGAAGAGAATACAAAAGAAGCTACAAATTGGAATACTTGATGCCATGTTGCAATGCCATTCCATTTTGCAAAAAAGCAAAAGAATGCCATTAGATGATACTATTAGCACCCACAATATACATTTATATTAGGCCATATCTTATAAGTTCCCTCTCTTTTCTTTTACAAATCTACTTTTCCTTTATTCTCTTCTTTTGCAACATCCAAGTTATTTATTCATTCTTACATTCATTTTATGATTAAATCATTTTTTAAATATATCTTTGTTTCTGTGCGGGTTATGCGTATTACATGCTTTTTTTGTTATAAATTATGAGTATCCGATAACCATGTTGATCCGACTAAATTCAGTTTGAATCAGATTGAACCCATGTATTACATGCTTTGTAAGCAACTTCAAAGTAATTATACTAATATTATGATATTTTTCTTTTTAGTTTATAATATCTTGTGAGAATAGTTTTATCAAACTTCACTTTCCCTTATGATACGAGTGATTGATTTTAGAACCCATCAATTTTTTTTTTTTCAAAAATTGTTACTAAAATATCCTTGCAAGAAACACGGGGATGAGAGGTGGGTAGTAGATTAGGTAGGAGAAAAGGGCTTACAATAACTTGAATTTGTGCCTTCAAATGGAGAGAATTGAATAGTGTCTACTGGGTTTTGAGATGTTCTCAAGGTTTTCTAGGCATGTCGTGAAGGCTTTTGTGAGACATTCAAGGCCTGTTGGTACCTTCTCAAGACTTTTCTCGGACATTTTGCCAAGGCTCTGGAGAATAACTCTTCAAATGGAGGGGACTTAAGAAAAGGGTAATTGGTGTAGAAATGTGATATAGTTTGTGGTGAAGACTCTACTTTAATCCTAAATTGGATTGATGGGCTTTCTGCATACACCATATAATGGTGGTTTGTCCAATATGCAATGGTTTTCATGGTTCAGGGGTTGTGTTCAATGAACGATGATTATTATGGTCCCCCATACCAGGAACCAAGATATAAAGTCTCAACCTTAGTCACCATCATCCTCAACTTTTCTTTCCTCCTTTAATTCTCTCTCTGTTTTTTCTTTTCGTAGTGTGCATGAGAGAGAGAAGGACAGAGAGAGGGAGAGAGAGAGAGAGAGCAAATCATATTAATATGATCTATTATACTTAAATAAAAGAAGATGTTACAGAAAGTGAAGAACATTAATGCGTTGCACTTTAGGATCAGTTTGTTTCTCTTTCCAACCTTGTTTAAACTTTGCACTAATCTTTTATTTATTTATTTTTGTTACCTTGGTTTGACAATCATCCGATATTTAGATTTTTGTCCCGACTAATCTATATTGATCGTTGCAGGATTTTGGGACATGTCTCCCAACATTGTTTTTTCCGTATCCAAGGGAAGTCAAACTTCTGACCTGGTTGAGGGACGAAGATGCCTAACCTACTTATGCCAATAAGTGTCGATAATCTTTTATTTATGAAAAAAAGGTATTGAAAGAGTCAATTTCTAAATTAAATCCCATAATACTTGTTTTGGATTTGTCAGATAACCTGAAAACCGTTGGTCAGGTAAAAAAAATAGAATTACCAAAACCCAGAGCGGCCAACTTTACTTGAGCCCAGAAAACCATCTATCCTTATCTCTATGCATTTTTTTTTTGTTATATCGAGATTTGAATTCGAAATCATCGAGTTGGAGGAGGAGAATTATGATCATTACACTGTCCTTTCGAGAGCTCATCTGTATGCATTTGGGCAACACAGATGTTTATGGGCCTTCTTTTGAAATCAGAAGGGTCCAACTCAACTCACATAAAGCAAGCACAGAACTATACTAGATGCATTTGTGGATCAAGGCCCATCTACTACCTCAGCAAAGCTCTTACCCTCTCTTCCAGGCCAAATTATTTTGTGGGACAGATTCATGTAGGAAAGGAGAGAGAGAGAGAGAGAGAGAGAGAGAGAGAGAGAGAGAGAATTGGCTTCTCTCAATGAGGATGCATGGTTGAATTTATTGGGAGGTTGTTAAAAGAAATTCTCAAAAGTTTGGGAAACAATATGTAGAATTGCATATTGGGACCAATAAATTACAATATAAATACAAAAACTTTAGTAAAGTATGCCAATATAATAATTCTTAATGAAGCTAAAATCCTTGATATCATATGAATCATCTCATGCACAAAAAATAGTGTTAGTAACTCAGGCAACAAGTAGAAATCTGAATTGATCTCCACGATTCCATTCTGAAAACAAAAATTAAAGAAAAAATTGCCTTTTGTTATAGCTTTTTAAATTGTTATCATTTTATTATAATACATATTTTTATGTGGTGATTTGTCGAATAAAATTATTATAATTTTTAGATGAAATCACCCAAAAATAGACTTAACGAAAAGAAATTTTTTTTTTTTGAAAATATGAATCCCAAAAAGAAATTTAGAATGATGATTAGTAAATTTTGTCAAACAAATTTTGTTCCAAATATACACTATAAAAAACATAATCTTTCCCAACATTTATTTTCGAGATTCCCGACATTTTATAACCATCGCCAAAAGATGAGGCGATGAAAGAAAAAAATCAGACAAAACGCTAGGTATTTTTTCATCGTTTTCAAATAAATGTCGAAAAAGACTTGTATCTTTTTTAATGTTTGCTTACCAAAAACTTTGGCAAAATATTTGGATTTGTCAACATTTTGAAAAAAAGGGTCAGGAAAGGTCATGTTTTTTTAGTGTAGAACTTCTATTTTCCAAATTAATTAGGTCATATTAAAAATGAGCTATCTATAAAATTAAATTCAAACCTCTAAAAGTCACTCACCCAATTAGGGTTCAAGAAACATGAAACCATTGACTATAGTAACGTTGGTCTTTCCTTTTTTCTTTAAATATAAGACAAAATAAAAATAAAGCCAAAAGGGCATTTCCGTGAATCAGTCTAGTGCTTTTTTTTTTTTTTTTTGACAGGAAAATATCGTTTCTAAAAACACTTTTGAATTTTTGTTTGATATTTAGACTTCAAAATTTAAAATTAAGTTTGAATGTTGCGTCACAGAGACAAGATCCCATGTATGCACTTAAGTTGGAACATAACCATTTTCTCCCCCCATGCTTTAACAAAAGCATGCATAACATTGGTCGGAGAAATGTCAACATTAATCAAGTGTCGGCAACTAACATTCGTCGGTACAGTTGGTTAAGGGAGTTACGTCCCGTTTCAATATTCGGGTTCAACTCGACATGAAAATGAGAAAAATCAATATTGCGAGACTCGGTCCTACAAAGTAGGTTCTATAATAGTCGGTCCAGATTTAGTCAGGACGAAATCTTAGATACTGGACGGTGATCAAATCAAAATACCAAAAAAAAAAAGTGTCGATTAGTTATGGTTTTCGCCTAATACATCTTTAGGATGTTCACATTATTGCTAACAATTATAAAATGTTTTTCACATTTTGAATATGAAAACTAATATAAGAGTTTATATTATTATAATAAATTAGATTTATATAAAAAATTATTATTATAAATTTGGAAATTTAAAAACAAAGAAAATCGATAATTTTAAAATCAAATCAATTAATAAAATTTTTTGATAAATAATATTCTCTAACAGAAAAATGCTATTAGCATGGAAAGTATTTAAGTTTATGAAAATATAGGAAATTTCTTTTTAAATGGGTCTTTTCACTTCCAAATCCTTTTTCAACGTACTTTTTCCTTAATTTTTTTTGTATAAAAAATTGGTATTTGTTTTGCTAGTTCACATTGTCCATAAGTTGAGATTTTTGTGTGCGCAAGATTTGTGGAGGGGAGGCCCAGAGGGACCTTTACCTTAACACCACTTTCAATGTTGTCATATGCTAAGCAGACAAAAGGTACAAGAATGAAGCAAATGAACAAGCCACCATCAATAAAATATAAGAAAATTTACTTGATGCTAAGGTTGTTTTACCTTTACAATCAAATCATAGTCAAAAAACACTAACAAAGATATTTTATAAAAAGAAAAAAAAACATATATATATATGCTTTCCTAAGTTACAATCTCTAGGGTTCCCATTAAAGTTAAAAAGTATATATACATGATATATGATCACTTTTCACAAGTTGTTTCTTCTTTCACAAATTCAACTTGCTCACAATCATGATTCAGTATTTGGTGGTGGTGGAGATCATCTTCAACATTTCCCAATCCAACCAAGTATTTTGCCTTTAATGACTCTCTTTCCCAATTTGTCTTGTAAATGACAGCCAAGATTGAGACTGCGCATGTTACTTGAGCTGCCAACAGCCCATAACAAAGACCCACGAACCCTAATTCCCAAACAAAGGACAAAACAAGTGCCACTGGTGCACCCACCAAATAAAATGAACAGAAGTTAATCCCGGCCCCAATTGCTGGTCTAGCACTTCCTCTTAAAACCCCACAACTAGTAGTTTGTGGGCAATTTGCTAGCTCACATAGTCCAATCATGGGCAATACAATCATACTTAGCTCTATAATTTCTCTATCATTCGTAAAAACATTCGCCCACGTTTCTCTCCCTGTAGTTGTCCAAATCAAGCCGATCAGAGGTATCACAAGAGCCAACCCAATTGCGCACACGGCCGCCAAGCGGGCTTTGGTGGGCCGGCCCGCCCCAAGCTCATTCCCAACCCGGGTCGAGACCGATGCACTAAGCGCTGCAGGACACGTGTACAAGAGTGATGTGGTTTGTATGACTATAGCAGACGTAGCAAGGGCCACATGAGGCTTGTTAAGATACCCTGCGGAGAGTGTCATAAATTCATACCACCACCATTCCAAGCACACACCTAAGCAACTTGGTATTGCAAACTTTAACAACATACCCCATTCTTGTACTCCTGATGAAGGTATAGTCACCTCCTCTTTATCTACTAAAAATGGTACATACAATATTCTCTTCGAGCTCATGACATGAATATATACTAAATAAGCTAAGAGAAAAACGAGGTTTATAAAGTTAGAGACAAATGTGGAAATTGCAATACCAACAACACCAAGATTAGTTCTGAATGCCAAGAAAAATGTGATAGGGACTTGAAAAATGACTGCAACCAAAGCACACCACATCAATGACCATGTAGTAGTGCCTTTGCTTCTCAAGTATATTCGAAGAGGATGAAGAAGGCTATTGGCAATGAGGTCTGGAATGGCAAAACGGCAATAAAGACCGGCAACATGGGTAATATCAGGATTTTGATGTAGTCTAAGCATTAGAGGCTCGGTGTAGAACCATAAAATGGAAATGCACATGGAAGCAAATAGTAACATCAGGATGGTTCTTTTGAGAGTGAGGGAAACAAGGGTTCTGTTGTTTGAGCCAAATGCTTGGCTACAGAGTGGTTCCATGCCTAGCGCTAAGCCCGAGAGGACCGAGTAGCCGGTGATGTTGGTGAACCCAATGGCTAGAGAGCCACCGGCTAGCTCTAGACTACCTAGCCTTCCCATGCAAGCCACTAGTACCATGTTCTTGACATAGCCGACCAAAGTTGTGCACCATGTTGGTAACCCTATTTCCATCAGTTTCTTCATTTCTTCCACTACCTAGCCAAAAATTGAAATCCATGAATACAATAAAAAAGGGAAAAAGCAAAAAAAAAAAGGTTGATGATGATTTGGAACTTAGAAGATTATTTACCTCTTTCATTGTGGGGTACTTTTGGGCTTGATGTAGATCTTCTTCAACCGTCATTGAGAGAGAGAGAGAGAGAGATGAGGGAGAATTAGTGTTCTAGAATGATAATTGAAGAGAAGAAGATGGTGTCTATAAGGGGGTTATGAAGGTGGATTAGTTTTGTGAGGAGGGTCTTTTAAAGTAGGATGTTACAAAGGGACTCGAAGAGCTTTGAGAGAGTTTGATAGATTAGATGTGTAGGAGGAAGCATACATCACACACGCATATACTATGCCCCTACCCAATACCATATTTTAACACAGAGAGAGAGAGAGAGAGAGATAATAAAGGAATGTGTTGACACACCTAATGGTCCTCACCCTAAATAGTCATTTGTCCAAATTTATGGGAACATCTCACTTTCTTTTATTTTTTGGAACAGAACATCTCACTTTCTCTCTCCCTAAATAGCACACTGTGAAAGATTTAAGCACGTGTTCAAAAATTTCCCACCATATACAGTTTTTTTCCTTCGGAAAAAATACTCTCAACCCCAATATTTTATTTTGCAGTATAAACCCAAGTATGAAAAAAGGTTTGTACTTTTTTTTTTTGGTTCAAATTTCATTAAATCTCGTACACCTAATTGTTCTCTTATTCATCAACTCTCAACTTTTTGGTAAAAGTGAGATTTAATTTGGAAATATTTTTATATCATCAATGCATTATTATTATTATTAGGGGCAAAGAATTTATCATTATTTTTGGTATTTTCTTTTCTTTTCTCACCATGTAGTAATTTCTATTCTTTCTTTTTTAAATAAATTATCGGTATCCGGTAACTAGTTTAAACTCCATTAAATCTAATTCGAATCTGTTTAAACGTTTTAAGAGTAAAGCTCCGCGTTTTAATTCTTTCTAAAGCTTTTGGTTAACCGATGAACTTCTATAAGGAGCTCTACTTCTAGGATTATCTCATTTAAAACACATCTAATTCAAAACGGCAAAATTTGATGAGATTTCAACATGGTCAATTTCAATTCTCATTCATTATTGATTTCTTTCTTGCTTTTCTTCAAATTTTTTATTTTTCCCAAAACTATATCGATTAACTCCCGAAACATGAGGATCTTGATGGATGGTCTCTTTATTTTGGAATTTGCATCGAAGGTAAATCAAAAGAAAGAATTGAACTGAACTTCTTGCTTAATTGGAAAAATGTAACTTTCTTTACAATTCAGATTTGATGCATTTTTTCCATTTGGAAATAGAATAATTTTTGGGTTTATGGATATTGAATCATTATTCCAATAGATACTGTTATTTTTTAGAGATACGAAGATAGTAAAATGATCGATAATTGTTTGATAATGATCTGACAGTCATAAAATTACAGAATTTTTCATAGTATAGAGACCCATTTGTATGTTCCAAGATATGTTTCAATTTTTTTTTTTTTTTTTTTTTTTTCGGTATATACTGGAACTTGAACTCGAGTCTATTACATGGGGAGGGGGAATGTGTCAGTCGAGCCAAATCTCTTCGGCATGTTTCAATTTTGTTGCCATCAATGATTGTTGCTTTTCTGCATGCACGTTTTTTTTCCTAGTTGTGTGCCTATGAAAATTTTTGGATATGCATCAATCACATGGGAAAATATAGTAGAATTTTTGGGAAAAAAGATTTCTAGATATCAAAGAGCACATTTTTCTCTCCGCATGTGTTTTTGTGGTACTCCTTGGATGGATCCAAAAATTACAGTAGTGAATACACTCCCACTTTTTCAAAAAAGCGCATGCAGCCTTGTCCAGCAAAGTGAAATCTTTACCCCCTTTTTCAACATTTAGACCTCTTTTAAACATGGTGCAATTCAAGAATTGAACACTAACATTTTTTTCTGGTTAGGTTCTGGATTTAGAGAACCCCTTTACCTTATTTTGCTTTCAACGATAGATAATTGGTTTAATGAGAAAAGAGTTAAATTTTTTAATCAAAACTTAGATTCAAATTTTGAAAATGGAAAGAATTATATTAGGAGAGTTTCTCCATAAAAAAACCTCGACAGCAGTTCGTATCGTATTAATTAGAATATAATTTTGGATAGAGTTGATTAAGTAACTCGATTTTTTCCTACGGAAATTACACTGTGAAGGCCCAAAATTTTGATAAAAAAGTTTCAACTAAATTCTTAAACTTCATTTTCACTCTATCGAGTTCTTGAACTAATGAGATTCACTTAATCATGAGTACCTGCAAATCTACATTTTCTATTTATAAAAATTCTCTTCAATATTTTACTTAATTACTTAAAGCAAATTATGAGAATGAGAGGGAGGGGGCAATTTTCTTTATAACATGTTTAAATTCTTATGATATTAAAAATGTAAATGAAAAATTTTTGGAGATGGGACAATGGCCTCCTCCGTATTGTTCACCATATGATTTATTTATGCATGCGCAGACATAATCTTTGTCCTCGTACATATAGGAATGTACATATGTTTTTTTCTTTTTCAATAATCGAATTTTGTCATCTTGACATTAATATTTTTAACTTAATTCTTCCGATCAAGTTTTAGCTCAAATTTTATAGTGTCATTGAGACTTTTGCTTTTCTACGAGTCTTTTTTTTCTGATTAATTATCATTATTCAGTAATCATATTAGATTCAATTAAATCTGATTGAGACGGATTGAACTCTTAAAAAAACAACCAGAAAGTCTACTCAACTCTTAGCAATCTTTCAATTAATGGCCTTGTTAATTTTACCTATCACACCCCCACTATGATCCCATCTTTTGTCAAATATATTTTTCTTTTATTTATTTGGGTTTTTAACTCTAGAGATTACCTTTTTTTTTTTCTTGAACACCCCCTTTTATGTACCTATATAATTATTAATTCAAACTTTATACCCGTGTGACCACGCATATGCAACTCCAAACTAATATAGTAAAATAAAGTAATTTTCTTTTTTGAGTTCCTAGACTTCTCAAAAAAACTTTAAATTATAATTAAGTTGCAAAATTTCTAGAAGCATCATATTAATTATTAATGTCCAAAAACATCAAGGAAAAAAAAGTAGTTCCTATGTTATAATTGTGCCATTTCAAAGAATATTTTTTTTTTTGGTAAGCAACAACACAAAATGACATCAAACCCTAATTATCAACATAGTTTAAGCAAAGAACAATGTCACTTGTCAATAAGAACCATGCATGTGCAAATTAGGTGCACCAAATGACTCCCTAGTCAATCTTTTTCCATATAAATCATTCCTCTAACACCCCATTACATAATTTTGTCTATGAAACTTCTATTTTATAATAATTAGATGATCAAAGATTCTTATGCATTCATGGCCAATACATATTCTATGTATTTCATTTTTGTTTATAATCATTTTTTGGTATTATATCAATCGGTATTCGAAATTATATTTTAATTAATTCAGTTTGAACACTTATTAAGCCCATTTTAGGGGGTTGTTCTCCCGACAATTAAGAGATCTAATATTTTTAGCAAACAGTGTCGGTGTTGTTTATTACTATTATCATACACATGAATGGTCATATCTTATACCATTATTTTCCTTTTTTAAAGGAGGTCCCAAAATGTGAAGCATTTAAGAGAAAGAAATGCTAACTACCGACATCCTTTTTGCTTCTTCCCTCAATTAGTGACAAACAATATACAAAGCTTTTTCTATCGTCAACTCAATCGATTGGCAATTGAAATTAAAAAAAGTTTGGGAGGCCTTTCACGACACATGTAATGGGGAACAATATTTATCACTAACCCCCAATCACATTGTGAATCTCATAATCCTAGTCCAAAAAGCCTTAGCAATCAAATGATCTTAACTAGCACCAAAGGTTGACATATTTTCTTTCTTTTTTTGGTTTACAAATAAATTTATAAATTTATAAAAGAAAATTTGATAAACCAGTCCCTAAGAGGACAGTCTAGTGGTACAAATCCCTCTCTTCCAATCTAGTGATCCCAAGTTCAAATTCTTATACAATAAAAAAAAATTTGATAAATCAGCTTCATTCCAGATTTGTTAGCGAAAATGATTTATTTGTTTCAAGATTCAAGACTCCTTTTGAAGGAAAAAAAAATCAAATTTCTTTTACATCAAGCAAGTCAAACAATCAAACTCAACAAAGAAGATTTTATGGATCTTAATTGATGATAATCATGTGGAGGGCCATAAGGTTTGACATTATTATTGTTAATAATAGAATAATAATGTGTAGCACATAGTTTTCCTATACCATTCTTATGTTATGTACCATAGTTAAATGGAAGCCATAGCTTTTGCACCTATAAAATTTCAAAATCTTTGATTTGTCCCCATTACATGTGGTAGAATTAGCAGACCAATAAGGGTCCAGATTCTTTAAAGATTTATGTACAACTCATCCTTTTTGACAATTGCTTTGAAATCTTTTAACAAGTGAAACGAGTTCGTTGTCTTGTGAAAAAAGGGAGACATGGGGATGTGTGGAGCAGAACTTTTTATGCCATTTCTATTATATGTACTTTGCTTGATAGCATTCTATTTTTTAAAAATATATTAAATATCTCTATTTTCATCTCAAGAAAATGAAAGATGACCTAAATTGAGACACTAGTTTTTTTTTTCTTTTGGTTGGGGGAGGGAATGGGGGATAATTTTCAAGTTGACATTATGCCATTAAGGTCACAATCAAAGAGACACCCATTATTGGAATATATAATAGGCATATATGTGTATGATCCTGTCGAATGCATGTTCTTCTAATGGGGTACGATTTCAAACCCCAATTCTAATCATATTAATGTTCTATACTAATGGGACAACACTTCTTTTGGAGGGTATGTTAGAGAAGAGTGACGCTAGCGAATATTTTTATACGCGAATCAGATATTAAAAATTTTGAATAAATATATAGAAAATTTAAAGCCTAATCTTTTGATGAGTAGATGGAAGTGTTTTTCAGATTGTGGTATTTAGTTTGGCATCCTACACCAATATTCTTCAATCTAAGATGGACCTCTAATGTTTAATGAGGTCCTCGAACGCTAGACAACCTGAGATACGATTGCCTAGATAGGATTATTAAAGTAAATATGTTCTACCAACGGACAGTTGGTTTAATAGGATGTGGTGTTAAATTTCTTAACAAAGTTTCTGAATTCGACTCGTGATTTGGGTATGGAAAAAACTATGTTGGGAGGATAGCCCTCTTGAATGGGTCATTGCAAGTCATCGAAATATGAATTCAGATACCGGTTGGTATAGTACAAAAAAAAAAAAGTAAATATGTTCTTAGCACAAGGGAATACAAAGGAATGGATATAAGAAGTTGCTTGAACACAAAAAAGAAAAATCGAGATGTTGAATCGCGTATCGTTGGGTTTCTCTCAGAGTAAAGATATCGATCATATTTTGAACGTGTGTATCACAAAGGAGGCACATGTATGCAGCTTTGGCTTGGCTAGTAAGAAACAATGGTGGATCTCTTTGTACGTGGATGGTTTAAGAAAGGTTAAAAGTGGGCTACCGTTTTAAGCTGAACAAGTACTCAAGTTTAAGAAAGGTCGTGGGCAAGCATGACAAGTTGATCAAAATGAGGCAATTGTCATGTGAAAAAGGAGAGTTTGATGGGCGGTACGCAGCCATGTGAATGTGAGGTGACATCAACCGAATTCCATCATTACTTTCTATGTGATATTTTTTGTTAATTATGGGACTTCATAGGGTTTTGATATGCACGAATTGGAACATGACCCTCTACTTAGTAGAAAAATAAAGGGTGTTATTTAGTTAAGCAAAAGAGTGTAGCTTTCTTTGGTACAAATGGGGAAACACCACACATGGGAAGAGCTATTTATGGTTAGTGCTTGAGAGAGGTGAAGAAGAATATCAACATGTGACTTGAAGTTGAAGGGACTCGTGAACTTCATTTCTACCATGTGGGCATGTGGTTGGCTGCTAGTTAATTTTGGTTTGTCTTTTTAAGGTTGAAGAAGCTTTTAGTATGTCCCAAAATCATACATAAATGTATCATAACATTAAATACATCATGCAAACCAAATCTTACAAGACATCAAAATGTATTAACTAATTTTTAATCAAATTGTAAGTATGTTTCGATTAATTCAGACAGTGATTCGATTAAAAATTAACCAAATATACTGATATAAACTATCATATAGAATCTAATTTATTTGATTCATGATTGTGATAGGTCATTTAGTATTCCTCCAAGAATATTCACTACTAGATACAAATACATTATTTGAAATTTTTTATTTTTTTTATAATAATTGAACCATATAATAAAATAGATTTCCTGTAAATGTCAATTTTCAGCTCCAATACAAACGACAAAATTTATAAATATTATCATAAAAACTTTTATTAGTCAATTCGATCACTAATAATTGAGTTGATTCATAAATGGGACCTTAACAATTGAAAGATTTGCAAAATTTAAATACAAGGATTTGCTTGAAATCTTGTGGTCGCTTGCTGCTTGAGAAGGAGAAGAACATCTTTTTACATTTCTTGGGGTTGTTCAGGCCGAACTTGCTAAGCCACGACTTGTATCCTCCTACCATCTCATGGACCAGGGACATGAGTTCGAACCTTATCCTTCCCTAACCATAACCATGAGATTCAGGATTCGAATTCTTATGTAACCAAAAAAAAAAAAAAAAAAACCATCTCATAGACCAGCGACATGGGTAGCCCAAAGTGATCATCATCGTCAATATTGCTCGAACTAAATTAGTTAGATTTATAAATATCTATAATCAAGTACAAATAGATAACCCTCATTACAAGGGCAAAACTTCAATTGACAATACTAGGAGTTATGGCTCTTAACTAAAATAAAGCTCATAGCGAATGCTATATTTGCAAATGAATTTTAGTATTAAGATTATTTCCTTCCTCGCATTTAACTTTATGGCCGACCAGATTCATGTATACAAGACTAAGCTTGTCAAATATATAATATTATGAATTGAATGGTGAACACTTGCTTAGGGTATGTAACACCAGGATCATTCGTAGCATCAAACTTAAATTGATTTCGAGAGAAATATTCATCCCTTATAACACTAAAAGATGTATCGACTTTAGCATTAAAATCATCATCTTCCAAGTATTTTTACTAAGTTGCAATCTAATTGATATCATTTTACACAAGAATAAGCTTATCAACCATATACCCCTATGAGAAAGGACTCGAAAACTTTCTAGCATCTAAGTCCGTAGACTTTGCCTAAATTGACTTAATTTGAATTAACTTTGATTCTATGCAATTAAGTCCCATTTAATTTTTCTTGGGGGTTTCAAAGTTCAACAATATCACATCGATCATATGAACCATTTATTTCTCTTTATCAAAATTTGCCAGCATCCAAAATTCGAGGACTTGTCTTTGAAATATTCACATGTCACCATGAGTACTTGAACTTTTATTTGATCTTCATCAACCTACTTGAACTTTATTTATTTATTTATTTATTCATTCATTTAAAATATTTATTGCAATCAATTTTTCTGACTTAATCTTTTGAAATAAAGTTTGTGAAGGAAAATAGCACAAATAAAAATTTGAATCATATAAAAAAGATTATGATAGGTTTTTTTAAATGAAATAAAATATGAAGTAATTATAAAACATTAAAATAATTTAGAGAGACAACACAATTCATCAAAAAAATAAGATTTTACAACAGTTACATAATTTGACTAAAGACACATCAAACAGGTGAGTTTGGCCCAGTTTAATCAAACTCGAATAAAATTTAATCGAGTCCAATATGTTACCAAAAACTGGTTGTTTATAAATAAATAAATAAATAAATAAATATATATATATATATATATATATATCAAATAGATTTAGAACATTTCAAAAATATGAAGGATAACACTTCTCAATTTATGGCCCTTTAGAGAAAAAAAAATCAAAATTTAGCATATAATTTATAATTTAAAAACAATTTTCCAAAGACAATAGTCATTGGACTTAAAATAGATGACTGCATGAACTTAAAAATTTTTAAAAATTTATTGGAAAATAAATAAATATAAGCATATAACTTATAAAATCTAATAATCGGCATACTTGATTTCAAAAGATTAAGATCCAAGCATTCAGTTGAATTTAGTAAAGTTCAAGTACTCATTGTCATTGTCCCATTATGAAACAAGGAAAGCATATCAAAAGTATAACATCCCCCCAAAAGATAAAAAAACCTATAAAAAAAAAAGTTCTCAAGGGAGAGGAGTGGAGGAAAACAACATAAAGGGCTGGTTCAATAAATTTTATTAAATTGTTGACTGCCAAGGTTTAAGATCTAAATAGTAAATTTTCATAAAAAAAAAAACCCTAAAATTATACTTCTGACTCTCAGATATTAACATTTCGCCATACATCTACACGCATGATCTGACCAAGATGTAAGAGTTTCATTATAGATGCAAAAACCTTATATTGTATAATCAACTAATTTGTATCAATTCTTTTCAATAAAGAACCCTAATAATATCTGTACAACTCAGAACATAAATTGTTTTGTGCATATTTTAATCAAGTATCTTATATTCTTATAGATAGTACTCTTATATATAGATTCCTATAGAAAAGAGAATTATTGGGAAATTAAAATTATTTCAAAAAATTGAATAGGAAATATGAATACCAACACATCATGCACACTTATATTTAAGTGATAATATACTCCAAAAGGAAAAATTTTGTATAAAGGAGATTAAATGAGCCTACATAGCAAAATCAACCTAGCATATTGGCTTTTCGGAAATATAAAATACATGTAAAAGGCAAATTTGCCCATCCTGTTTTTCTCTATATATCTATATATAGGTTTTCCTCTGGCAACTACCATTTTCAACATTAATGCATCAAAATCAATTCATGATAAGCATGCAAGTCATAGGCAATAGGCCAGCATGCCTAGGTAATACAGACCTAAGTCATGCATAGATGCATTAGTCTGTAAGAGAGCTTTAATTCAACCTGGCATTCACAATTCGATAAAATTTATGAAACCAGCATCCCAGAAAGAAAAACCCTTTCATACTTTTTGATATGCTTTTCTTGTTTCATAATAACATTTCAACGGTCAAGTACAATGATATGAAATTTCGATCCTTGCAAATTAATGTGAGAGACAAATGACCATCAACAGATGCCATAAAACATCAAAACCTAAAGAAAAATCAAATGATTCAAAATTGCTTACAGCCAAAGGCAATTCAAACTTGGTCACTTTAAGCCACACCCATGGGCCTTTGAATACTGTTGGCAAGCTTCCAAGATCCTTTCTCATAGATATAATAGGTTAACAACTTATGCTTACATAAAGGACATTAACCAGATTGCAAGCAGAGTAAATACCAAGAAGACAATGATCTCAACACAACATTCGTCAACACTTAGTATCACCAAGGAAGATTAAATATTTCTACTGAAGTCAAATTAAGTTCTGTCACCACAGATAGACCCATATGTTTGTACATAATCCAAACAAGTTCTCAGATCCTCTTCATACATTATAGTCTATAAGATTGACAAGTTTAAACGTGTATGAATCAAATTGGGTGGGCTACTAAGATAAATACTTGGAGGATGATATTCTCAATACTAAAATTTATTTACATTTTAGTATTCTTAAGCTTCAGTCTAGCAAGAAAAGCATAATACTAAGAGCATAGTCAATCCAAGTTATTCAATTATAAAATGTAAACTTTGCAACTACAAAAATCGTGAGTAAATTCTTATAGTTCCCAAACATGTTAATTTTGTTACCAAGCTTGAAATTTCATCAAGAAAACCTGACTACTTGCTGATCATAAATAGATTACTAAGAAGACAACTGACTAAACCCAAATGAACAATGTTTAAGTGATTCCTATGGGCTACAATTTGTTAAGAAAACAGACAGAACATAGTTCAGTTCTTATGTACGTCATCATACAATTAGAGCTCATATCCACGATATCCCTAGCAAGTTATTGAGATTCACGAGTTATTTGGTAAATAATTTCCAGGTCACATTATGTGTACTGTTCTCTCATAGCTCTATGTGATCAAGGAAAGCAAAATAAGGCACAAACTTACCATAGCAGTGAGCTCATACACACCCACATCCACACAATGCCGAGAAATGGGGCTGCATAACAGACACCTGGGCTGCATCTTCAGCTGCAAATTCGTGGTATCTCCTTAACTAGCACCAACACAAAATTCTCAATCCAATCTTCCAAGAACAATCAACAAGGACCAGGGACCACCTGTGCATTTTGGGGTTCTCTCCAATTCTCAAAATGTAGCCCCAATTTTTCTTTCAGATTCCAAATGGGTAACATAGTAGAAAAAAAAATTATAGATTACAACAAATAGCCCCAATTCGGCCAAATACCACATGAAAAACCCCATATAAAGAGGAATGATAACTTACACGAACCATGTAACAAACACTTTCTACTCATTTTTGGTTGTCACCCAGAATCCAACACATAAACAGCAATAATCTCATCCACGTTGTATTTGAGGGGGGAGAGAGGGAGAGAGTTTGAACAAACAAAGGCCCTAACACAGACAACAGAGCAAGCAAATGAAATTAACATTTTTCCAACAATTTTCCACAGAAAAACATTTTCAAAGAAACCAAAGATTTGAGAAAATAAGAGATCAAGGAGTCAAAAAACTTCAACTAATCATCATTGAAGCCAAAAAAGAAAGGTTTAATTGAAACCAACTTACCCTAATGTTGATGATCCCCAAATGAAAAACATCGGAAAAATCAAACAATCTGAACCCTAATCTGAATTATTTTCAAGAAACCCAAATCAGTTTCTCCTTACAATCTCTCTCTCTCTCTCTCTCTCTCTCGGATTTGCAAATAAACGGTCATTTTTTTCGTCGAGGAGTCAAAAAAGATTTGAGAGCAAGCAAATGAAACCAAAGACAAACATTTTCAAAGAAACCAAAGATTTGAGAAAATAAGAAATCAAGAAGTCAAAAAAAAAAAAAAAAAAACCTTCAACCTAATCATCATTGAAGCCAAAAAAGAAAGATTTAATTGAATTGTTAATTGAAATAATTGATCAAACCAACCTACCCTAATGTTGATGATCCCCAATTGAAAAACATTGGAAAAATCAAACAATCTGAACCCTAGTCCGATTGATTTTAAGAAACCCAAATCAGTTCCTCTTTACAATCGATCGCTCTCTCTCTCTCAGATCTGCGAATACACGGTCTTCTTCTTCTTCTTCTTCTTCTTTTTTTTTTTTCAGGAATCAAACTAGTAAACGGGCACATTTTTTCTTGCTTCTAATTACTATTTAACCCCTCTCGCTCTCGTGGAACTATGGTTTTGTCACATTATTAAAAAAAAAAAATAAAATCAATGCACTAAATTTAGTTCAAGTACATAGTTTAAAAAGATCCCCCATTAATATTTTGTTACATCACATGGGAATATATTGCATTAAAATTGATTCCCATAATTATTACATTGAATCTATTAAATTCAATTCGATTTGAATTAGATTTTCAAATGATAAAATTTTTTTAATATCTATTTATTTCATATATAAAATTTAAATTTAAAATTTAATTTTAAAAAAATTAATACTTAAATGTTATACCGATTAGACGTTGATCGAGTGAAAATTAACTACGAATCCATATTACTATTCATTTTCCAAAGTTAAATCTCAACTAAAAGTAAAAGAAATGAAATGAACCCCGATCAAATAGACCCAAAGATCAATTTTAAGAATTTGAGTGTATGATTACTTTTTCTCTTAATACTTCTTATAAGTTTGTTTCCAAGAAAACAGACTAATAGTCGTAATTCTTAGAAGTTTGGTATAACGGACCCGGAAATCAAGTTTAGGAATTCGGGTCAAGTTTACCCATCTCATAAATAATAGATAAGTCTATCCCTATAAAAAATGCATTTTTTAAGTCAAAATTTAATAGTGTTCTATATTCCAAAACAAGAAAATCAAATTGGATACAAAATAATTCAAAAGAATGATATTGTATAAAAATATAAAAATTAAAATATATAAAGATATATAAATATAAAAATATAAAAAATTTTATATAAATATTAATTATTTATAAAAATAAAATAATTAATATTTTTTTGATAGTAGTTTTTGAAATATAATCTATCTGTATAATCGGGATAATGCTTTTAATCGTTAGAATATCTTTTCATTGATTTATAAAACGTTAAAAATACGTTAATAAGTTTTAACTTAATTGATACTGTTCTCTTTTTTCTTGTAATGATATTCAATTGGAGACTCCTTATATATAAAAAAATAAAAAAAATAAAAATTACTATTAAATAAAATTTAATTCATTTGATTTTTAATAAATATTAATCACGTGGCCGTATATTACGAGCAAAAACGAAAAATATTCTTAAGAATCAGATTGGTAACGTGAAGTGTTTGGCAACAAGATACTTGAAACGAAGAACAAAAGGCGGATGATTATCCGATGATTACGATGACGTGTCACGATAATCTAAAAGATTTCGTGTGATTAAGCTCCACAGCTAATATGCGACAGGAATATCATTTTTTTTTTCTGAAGAAGGGGAAAAAAAGGGATCAGGTGACATGCGGTCGTTTTCCGCTTACTAGTAAGTACCTGGTACCTCATTTTCGATACTAGGATTGGAATAGGAGTATTGAACTGATCAGTAGAGAGAGAGAGAGAGAGAGAGATTGACAACTCGGGAATTTAATCAGTTAAGGCATCCGCAAATGATGATTGGGAAACGATTTTGGCAGAAAAAGGAATGGGTCTGGGGCGGTCGGAGGTTATACTCCGTCATCGTCGCCGCCGTTGGAGAAGATTCATCGTCGGTGTCTTCCTCCTCCTGTGTCTCTCCATTTCTAGGGTCTTGTTCTTCAACATCGGCTCTCTATGCTCCCACTTCATCACCTCCGTTTCATGTGAGTCTAACTGTCTTTCTCCCTCTATAATTTTGTGCTTTTGAAGTTATCATGAGCATATGGGAGTTGAAATACACTAGCGATGATTAATCATTAAGCGGGGTTGGACTTTTTTCAAGCACTATCTCTTTCACTTTGAACTTATTCACTTTATGCATAATTTTGGACTGGTTTGCTAATCCAATTAGTGCATTTGGTTTGCACAAACATTTCGAGGTGGTTGCTCTTTTCTTTGATTAATGGTGACTTTTGCATAATCTTATGTTGTTCATTCCAAACATTTCTAGTCGGTTCACAAAATTTGATTTTTGTTTCTTTAATAATGATTTTTTTCTTAATTTTATGTTTTACGTATTGTAGTCAAGTATTTTATGCAACATGACAAAATGCTGCTATTCAACTCAAGCTGTGGTGGATCCTTCGGTGGGTGGTTCCGTTGATGTTCCTCTGGCTCAGACCGGTGAAGGCATTGCTGAGTGTGAGCTTCTAAAATGGTTTGTGCAGGAGGTAAATTATCCAAGAGGGATTGTGGTTGGTCCCTAAATCCAAATTCATGGTGCCCAAATCCATGTTCCCAAAAAAGAAGCTAGAGCTTTGAATCAAAATGGATACAAAATTAGTAAGGCCATTTTAGGTAAAATGTAGATTATAACAGCTATGGCTATATGTACATTTTCCTTAAACAAATGAAGACATCTTTTGAGAAATTATTTGTGCTCAAGAATGCATAGGGAGTCAAACTTTGATTCTGTTGTGGCTTTGTTGCTATTGTTTGTGTACCGTTTATACCAGTTTTTGTGCCTTTTGAACCCTCTCATACTCTTAAATTTCACAGTTTGATTGTTATTATCAATGGAAAGGTCAAAGAGAATGAACTTTTATAATAATGGTGCTTAAGCTTAAGGGTTGCCTTTGTAAGAGAGAGACCATGAGTATAACTTTCGTACAATGTTTGTTTAATATACGAATAGGAGAACGTTTAGAATACTTGGATAGGTTTTTCTTTCTTCTTTTCCTTTTCCTACCTCGCTAATCTCAATACAAGAGAGCTATAAATCTGTCTGTGCAAATATTATGACAAGCTTTACAATATCAACAAGTGAAGTCTAGTCGTTTTCTCTTGATTCATGTTTTATGGCTGGTATTGGATGGTTTCTGGTAACAAAATTGGAATTTACTTCATTACAGTTTGCATGAGAATATGCCCCGAACACCTATTATCTTGTTTTGGCAGGGGGATCATGTTGAAGAGTTTCAACCACTGTGTGAAGTGCAGAGTGATAAAGCAACAATTGAAATAACAAGCCGATACAAAGGAAAAGTGTCTGAAATTCTTTATGTTCCTGGAGACATTGTTAAGGTAAATTTAAAATCTCTTCCTTCAGAGGAAGATTGAGACATGGCTTCAGTTTCTGCATGTCATATTTACATATTGGTTATCCTATACTCTTGAAATTATTTCTTGACATTCTGATCTCATAGGGTTAATAAAATCAAGATACCAAGAATTGAAAATTGAGTCTTTTACTAAAGTTGACAAACAGAGCGTGCTCTTATGATTTAATATTGATTTGCAGGTTGGAGAAACTCTTTTAAGGATGGCTGTCAATTCTGCATTTCCTCTTGATTCCTCACCAAATACAAACTTGCCAGGTTCAGATTCTAAAATATGTGATATTAATACTCAATCTTCAGTACACCAGAAAGCTAGAATGGGGGGAGTGCTATCCACCCCTGCTGTTCGTAACCTTGCAAAGGAGTA
This sequence comes from Dillenia suffruticosa, assembly GCA_033439265.1. Classification (NCBI taxonomy): domain Eukaryota; kingdom Viridiplantae; phylum Streptophyta; class Magnoliopsida; order Dilleniales; family Dilleniaceae; genus Dillenia; species Dillenia suffruticosa. The sequence continues at coordinate 20,636,230 of JAVTVX010000001.1, forward strand.
TGGTATTAATATAAATGATGTCTGTGGAACCGGTGAAGATGGAAGGGTTTTGAAGAAGGATGTGTTAAGCCATGCTGCCCAGATAGGAATCAAAACGGCTGATCATCTGATTGATGAGTTTCTGGGAGGAAAAGAAAATAAGTCGTATACTTCTACGTCAGATGGTTTGTACTTTGAAGACAAGATTATCCCACTCAGGTAAAGTGCATTGGCATCAGTTGCTTTTCCTATTAACATATCAGACACTTCTATGAAGTCATAGCAAAGCTACAAAACATGCTTTTTTTCACAATTAGATCATACTAGGTGTTCTTAGATTAACAAAGTAGAATTTGAGCTATATGATGTTGGATTGTTCTTTTGGCTTATGATTTTTCTTGCAGGGCAATGTGCCCACCCCCTTCTGCTTTTCCATTGGATATCAGGTGTTGAGTAGAATCCTCATGGAAGCTAGAAAGCTTTGTTTTCTTGATGATGAAATATATGGGGTATGGGTAAATTGATAACAACCATTTGAGGTAAATGTTGCTGGCTGTTCTTCTGGCACATGGTTTTCTTGGAGGCTGTATTTCTATACTTTCGTAGTTATTATTAAATGATGTTGCTTTGAATTCAAGTGGTCCATCTGGTACAAAATGGGATTATGAGTTGTAGATGTGCTACAGCAATTGCTGAGTCTTTTAGTACTCCATAGCTGTTTAAGTGGTATAATTCCATGATTAAAGTCAGTAGTTTTTTGAATTGTAAGTTCTAATTCTGAAACAGCTGCAAAGTTGGTAAGCATATGTCAAGAGTTTGCTGTTGTAAATTTTGTACTCAATGTTACTTTTCCACTTATGGGTGTGACTGGTGCCTGGTAGTCTTCTCTTGTTTTATTGCATATTTGGCTTAGCTGTGCATCATTTGTTTGTTGCTTCTTCGGCAAATTTGTTTTTTACTTCATTTCCAGAAATATTTGCATGCAAGTGGAATACAACGCACGCGTGAATTTTCTATGATAATGTCGCTGAATAAGATTTCAATTCTGCTGTCAGAGGATTTCAGCGTACAATGGTTAAATCAATGACGATGGCTGCAAAGGTTCCGCATTTTCATTATATAGAAGAGATTAACTGTGAAGCAATGGTGGATCTAAAATCATCATTCCAAAGCCAAAATTCTGATCCAGATATCAAGTACACTTTCCTTCCAATTCTAATAAAGAGCCTATCTATGGCACTCAGCAAGTATCCCATGATGAACAGTTGTTTCATAGAGGAGTCACAAGAGGTCATCCTCAGAGGTTTGTAGATTCCGTTGCACTTATTTATTTATTTATTTTTTTGGTTTTCACCAACCGGTATCCGGGTTTCGCCCGACTAATCCGAGTACTGTGGAGCCCATTTAGGGGTTGGCTCTCCCAAATTTTTTTCTCCATTCTCAGAACTCGAATTCGAGACCTTTGGTTAAGGGAGTAGAGTGTCCGATCACTCAACTCAAAAGAGTTTGGTCCGTTGCACTTATATTCACAATAAATTAGTTGTTTATTTCTCCTAATACTATATATAACTCGAGTTTTTATGCTTAAAATCAATTTTGGTACCAATACAATGCCATTTGCTAGAGCTGTAATTATGCTAAAATATTGAGGTAAATGCTGGATACTTAACTGGGGCGTTAAGACTGTGAGCTAGTTTAGCTCGTATTTCCTTGAGAGAAACATGGGACCAATTCCTTGCTTCGACATAGTTGTATTTATTTGGGAGTTTGGGGGGTGGGGTGGTGGAGGTCTATCAGTAGGAGGACAGGGCAGCATGCTGTGTTTGTGTGGTTAAATCATCTCTAGACAAAAGAAAAGGACAATGCCTCCGAAACTTGGTTTCAAGACAACTCACTAGATCTGGACACTCGGTCAAGTTCCTCAGAGTTTGGAATAATGGAGTTTTGCTGTTGTAGCAGAACTAAACAGTTCTTAGTTTGAAATAGTGGTTCAGAGGATGCTAACTGCTATACACAGACCTCTCTAACCCCAGTGGTATCAATTTGATCCAGGCTTTCAACCTAATGATTTGGGAGATTTAACCTGGACCCATTCACAGGCTACATAGGTTGAACTGTTCATCCAACTTCTCTGTGGGATGGATAACTTATAAATAAACATTAAAAAATAGTGTCAGAGATGAATGGCTCTGTCTTGTTCTCTTCTAAGTCTCTGTGTTTAAAGAAGGATGAGAAGGGAAGAATGATGGAAGAGGAGAGGGAAGTGGTGACAAGAGACGAAAAGAGAATATATATTTCTCTACATGAAGGTGAAACAAAAATCATGGGATTTGAGTATTAGCAAGCTCCATAAATTATAAAGATTTAGCGAGTGGGAAAAAAAATCATGGATAAATATGAACTCTGGTGGTGATAGTAGAGTTTCAAACATATGGGCACACCATATTATGAAGAAGTGCTTAAGATACCGTCAGACACCTCAACATTTCTCAAGCTATGTAAAACTCCAGCAAATGTTATATCCATTTGAGGTTCTAACTTTGCAAAATAGCTGATGTGCTGTGCCCTCTGGAAAAGGGCTGGTCAAATTCTAATCACCATACCCTCTGCGTGCTCTTGCTAATACTCGATAGCTGGTGCTATTTTTTTTTCTTTTTCATTTTCCTAAATTTCTTTCCTTGGATTGCATGCATAATGGTAACATGGTTTCTTTGATCTTCAAAGGCTCCCACAACATTGGAATCGCAATGGCTACTCCTCATGGCCTTGTTGTGCCAAACATTAAGAATGTTCAGTCACTTTCCATATTGGAGGTAAGTCCTCTTTGAAACAAAAACAAGCTTGGAATATTGTATATACACTTTCCCTATCAACGCTCATAATCTGGGCTTCCTCGAGTATCTCAGGTGACAAGGGAACTGTCACAACTACAACATTTAGCTTTAGAGAACAAGCTTACTCCTGAGGATATATCCGGTGGGACAATAACTTTAAGCAACATTGGAGCTATTGGTGGAAAGTTTGGTTCTCCGCTCCTTAACTTGCCTGAAGTCGCCATCATTGCCATGGGCCGAATCCAAAGGGTTCCACGTTACTTGGATGATGACAATGTTTATCCGGCAGCAATCATGACTGTAAGTAGTAACTGGTGTTCTACCTTCAATTTGGCCAATGATAAGAGTGTTTATCTTGGGTACCATGTTTCTCTATTTTCAGGTAAACATAGGTGCTGATCATAGAGTTCTGGATGGATCAAGTGTTGCAAGATTTTGCAATGAGTGGAAACAGCTGATTGAAAACCCAGAGTTGCTTATATTACACATGAGATGAGAGAGTGGATGGCATCACCTTCATCTGGCAGCTACCCATGCCGTTGATGTGTAAAAAATAACAAGAAGAGCCGGTGAGCTTTAGCTCAAGTGGCACCAATCTTCTTCCCTCTTGTAATAGGCTCAGATTCAAGATTCAAGTCTCACTATGAATCAAAAAATAACAAGAAAAAAGAAAAATAATATCTTCCAAAATACATGTAAAGAAACTTCATAGCCTTAATCAAATGCTTCATTTCAAGGCTCTAATGTTAATCTTTGTTTCCCCATATTTTGAGTTCCAACCATTTTACTTGAGCTGCCCTGGTTTGAAAACATTGGAGAATTGTTGGTTTTGGCATGATTGGCCGCTTGTCGGGGGAGGTGCAGCCACATATCTGGTTGTCCATGTAAGTAAGATTAATGTTATTTAGACCACTTCAACAACAAATTTTAATATATACTTATGCAGTAATTGTCATTTATTTTTTAAGCGTTTATGAATTATTATTATTATTATTTTTAGTTTGGTGTACTAATAAAACTATTCTGCTAAACCATAATTGAATTTTATGGGATTGAGAAACATGTCCTAATGTGTACCATTTTGGAGGTTCTTTTGAAAATTTTAAATAGATTTAATAAGAAAATAAGTTAAGAGAATAAAAAAAAAGAGAATTTTTTGTAAAAGTAAATCTTACAGAAAATTTTCAAATAAGAAGTTATGAGTGGCTATGTAGAAATCGTTTTCTTTTCTACAAAAAATAAAATTTCAACGTTTAAGGGAATTTTGGTTTCAAAAATAGTGGTAAATAGAATTAAAATATATATATATATATATATATATATATATATATAAATGCATAAATTATAACTTTTTATTTAGAAAATTTATAACAATTGTTCAAATTATAACCTAGGTTAGACGGAAATGGGAAAATGAAAATAAATACGAATAATACAAGAAAACGATATTTTGTAAAAATAAAGAAAATGGAAATATGAGAAAATATGTAAATATAAAAAATATAATAATTTTTATGTAAATAATAAAATAGTCATATTTTATAATAAAAATTTAAAATGATCTGATATGGAATTATTAATTATAAAAATAATATAAAAATTATAATTATAATTAAATAGTAAATAATTTATTAAATTTAGAAAAATGTGTAAATTAAAAAAAATAAAAATTTTTATATAAATATTAATTAATTTAAAAAATGTTTGCGTTAAAAAATTATAACTTCACAAGTTACTTTGTCCCGCCTTTTGGTATTTAAGAAATAACATTGCAAATTAAGGTGACTGAATTTTGGGTCCATTGGAGTTTCTTACTTTTCTAAATTTTGGGTTTACGCCCATCTCACCCTTTATTTGTTCACTGGATTTGGGAGTTATGGCAGTTACCTCAACCTATTCGTTTCGGTTATTTGTGTGTGCGGAAGTTGTTTCCTTCCACTTCACTCTTGTTCTGTTCCAAAGAGGGCACTTTCTTAATCTTTGCAAATTCATGCAATTGGGTTACAATAGATATCCCAGAATAGTCCTAGTTTAGTAAAACCAAAGCTTTTCACTTGTTGTACATGGGTTTACGCTCAAACTTAGGTTCTCTTCTTCTAATTTGGACGATCAAAGGTTTTTGCCTCGTAAATTCAGGTATGCCCAAAAGACCAAATGGATTTTTTTTTTCATTCCCTTTCTGGGTATGAATAATTACTTTCTTAAATTTTGAGGGGTCTTGGTTTGGTTTGTGTTTTGTGGCAGAGAATTTGGAAAAGCCAAGCTTTGCATTTAGTTGGCCGGATGATAAAAATGAATTTAAAGCCGGTGATATAGCCCTTATAAATATTAAAGTGCTTGGGAATTTCCATGGACATGCTTTGAATTTGGTACTTTCTGTCAATGACAAAGTGGGCAATAGTTCTTTGGTATCTGGGGTTGCTTCATATTTTGAGGGTGATCCTAGTGGTTGGAGAATTTCCTTTATTCCTATTATGGTTGGGGTGTTTAATGTTCTCATCACTGATGACCATTTTGGGGTTTTCGATTCCTCCCTTCATTACCAAGTTCTTCCAGGTTTTTCCCATCTCTGATTTATGTTTTTTGACTCTGTTTTTTCCGATGATTTGAATGTGCGAAAGTTTTCCATTTTAATATTGTCACGGACTTGAAGCGAACTTACAATAATGTACTGCGTCTACGTGAATGTTAACTTTATTAATGCTTCCTTTTAGTTCAGTCTGTAGATTCATTTCAAGAAGCTGCATTTTGCGCTGTTAATGCAGTCTAATTAGCCCCTCCTAATGAAACTTTTGGATTCGAATGCAATGCTAAATTCATGAAGCAAGTCCCTAGAAAATGCAGTTGTGAAGTATAGAGGCACATGGACTCCATGACACTGCAAAATAATAAAAATTTTACGATTTTATAAGATATAAAGTTTTCTGTCTAGTGTTGTGTCTAAGAATTGTCCAAATGACCGTCGTTCCTGTAGTAGAATTTGGATTGTTGGAGTAAATTCCAAATGCTGGTAAAAAATGACTATTTTCGCAAAACCATTGTCCGGCATAGTAGTATTGGTGTGCCACTATGCTTCAGTTGAAATGTTTCAGCTTTTGGTCTATAAACTAGTCTAGTTGTTGGTGTCTATGATTCATGCTACCAGAAAATTCTCACCGAACTGATATGAAGTAGAAGCTTTGTTCATTTCTTTGGTGTTAGTAGTGTTTCAGATGAATTCTGATCCTCTTTACGTGCCTATTTGATTGAAGGGACTCTATATTCTTCTGTTTGTGAGGCTTCTTGGCTCGGTCTTGCAAATGAGTTTGTTGCCGGGGAAGAAGCTACGGTTCTATTACTTCCCAAGGATGCTTTTGGGAACAATATATCCTTAGCAAGTGATGAACCGCATTCATGTAATTTTTCGGTCTGTGCCACTTATGTTAATGGTTCTGATGCAACTGTGATCAATTCCACGTACATGGGGTGGAATGAATTTGGCTATGTCAGCATTAAGTTTATTGCGGCTTCTGCTGGGAATCTCCTTTTACGAGTACAAGGGGGCAACCAAATCCTCAAGGGCTCTCCGCTTCCTTTCAAGGTGAATCCAGGTGGTTTATTCAAGCTTTAATTAGAAGCTTCTTGTTTTTTCTCTAGAATTCGTGTAGTTATGTTTAATTTTTTAGTGATGAAGGCCGAAAATAGTGACAAAACTTAGTCTTATCATAACTTAATGGAATCCTAGTGATATTTTCCCAATTGATGTTCCATGCTGAGAGCACAAAATAACCATTTGGATGAGATAATTGAGTTCTTTGAGACTCATCTTCCTCTTGTCACGCCTGCAGCCTTTCTTATAGCATGCTTTATGATTTTCCTGTCCTCGTTCTCTAAATCCATTTTGCATGTGTGGCCTCTCAAACAGGATCAGTGGATGTCTCCAGTTGCTTGGCGGAGTGGAAACATGGAACAAATCTGCTGCAGATATTCTCTAAGTTGGAAATTTTTATACACCAAAGAGATCTCTATGGGAATCATGCTCCGGGTTTATATGCATTTGATGCTCAAGTTATTAACATGGGAACAAATCTGTCTGTACCAATAGCTGATTTGGCCTTCAAAGAAGTTACGCCAGGAATTCAGTTGTTTTCATTCAAAGTGTCTGAGCCAGGAAGTTTCGTGCTGACAATATTTGACATAGAGATGAAAAAGAGCATTGCAAATATGCCTTATGAGTATACTGTTTTTCTAGGTATGTGATTATTGACTAATATATAAATACCTTATTCTGTTGGCCTTGTGTGCTTTGTTTCTCTGATCAAATCTGCCATAGGTTATTGTGATGGATCAAACAGCATTGTTAATGGATCGGGTTTAAATATCTCCATCGCTGGTGAAACCGCAAAATTTTCAGTTTACTTATATGATAAATATCAGTATCCATCTCTAATCGAGAAAGAAATGCTTTGGATACATATCATTCGGGAAGTTGATTCTTATCGTGTTTTGCCAACCGTGTATCTGAAGGAGATTATCAACGGTACTTTCATTTTGGTAAATATTCTGATAATTTTCTTTCTGATCGTGAATATTTGCATGGTACTCATGATGGCTCTCGCATGTCTCAAACAGATAATGAACTTGCTCCTCGTCCAAATAACACAGTTAAGTCTGAGTATTGGCGTTTATTGTTCTTTATAGCACTTAAATATTGCAGTTTTTAATAACAACTTTCTTGTTAATGCAGTCAGCAGGTGTTCCAAAAGTTGAAGATGGTGCTTTCAATGTTCTTTATACTCCAGAAAAGAGTGGGATTTATAAAATCAACGCGTTTTGTGGTAATGTTCAGTTGAATAGTGGCCATTCATTCAAAAAAGAAGTAAGACCTGGTATGATCGTCTTCCCTCCAACCCATCGTCCCTAAGTAATGTTCTTTGTCAATGACATGCCTCTTTTCTCGAATGTCTTGGGAATCACCTAGAGAAACAAAATTATCCAATCCCACATTAGGATTGAGTTTAATTGTTTTTTCATCATGCAAAGATATTGAGAAATACTTGGAATGCAGAAAGGAATTTGCAGCTGACTGCAGTTCTGGGAAGTTGAAATTGAATGCTTTGGTGGACTGTGTACCATTTTCCTTCTCTTTTGTGATGACTTGGTCTAATCTCCTGCAGGTGCCATTAACATGTCACTTTCTGGGGTTGTGAAGTTTTCAGATAAAATACCACAAATGGTGAAGAGCGAAATAGTGGTGCAGCTTATGGATTCTTATTTTAACCCTGTCCTATTCCAAAATTCGAAGCTTGCACTAGAGATTGGATCAAACAAAAGTAGTGGTTACGTAACTTGGGAGTTCATTGACAATAATAATGGAACTTATACTGTTTACTATCTGATGAAGGACGTGGGCACATATGAAATCTGTGCTACATTTGATGGCAATCATTTCTCACCTTGTCCTATTCAGGTCAATGTATATAAAAGTAAGTGTGAAGATACTCTCATATGTGCTTTGATGCTTGATAACCTGTATCTTTATCCAAATGCATTTTTTCAAAGTCTCTCGGCTTTCAATCTTTACACTGTATTACTTAGCTCAGTGTATTGCATTGCCATTAAGCACTAAATGTGTTCTCCACAATATCGTTCTTCGTTGAACTTGTCACTTTCCACTTATTCAAGAAAACGATTGGTCCATCTTTTTGATTCTGCAATGCCTTTCAGGAGAATATTTTCCTATAGCGAATGATGATATAATTTCCGTTTGGGAGGATGAATCAGTTGCTTTTGACATTCTTCAGAATGATCATTTTGCTGATGGAAATTCAAGTACCACTGAGTTTTCTCAAGTAAGGTTATACTTTTGAAACTTTTTTCTCTGCCCGTCTCCCACATAGGCCTCCAATAATGGGGAAGAAAAGAAATGCAAAATAGTTGCATATTGACATAACATTTGCATGGTTGAGCCCATAGGATAGAGGACCTTTGGACCTTTCTTTGCTTCTGAATGAGAAGTGAGACTACTTGTTTCTTTAATTCTTACAGCCAGCGCACGGTTCCCTCCTGCAGTATGGAAGCCTACTACGATATACACCGTACAAGAATTTCTTTGGGAATGATTCATTTCTGTACACAATTTCTGATGTCAATGGCAATCAGGTTTCAGCTGCAGTAATCCTCTCTGTACTCACCATCCCACCTCAGCTCGTTGCATTTCCAAGTCAATTACAGGCAACTGAGGATTTGATAAGTCCCAGATTTGGGTAAGGTACTATTCTCGATATTTATATGCAATGAATAATGGAAACAAATGATCTTTTAGTAGCCCTATCTTTCTCTGATTACTTATGTCAAAATCATGGGTTGTGCTTTTGCAGTGGCTTTCCAGGATTTGAGATTCTATACTCAGCTGTTATGGAGAACATAACTGTTAGTATTAGCACAAAATCTGGTTCCATCTTTCTTTCCCCTATGCTGATGATGTTTGGGCAGCAAACCTTGAGAGGGCTTTCTGTGACAGAAGGAGATGGGGAACCTAAGACCTTAACCTTGATGGGCCATGTAGACATAATCAATTACGCACTGCAGTCTATCCAATATCTTGGGTAAACGCAATGATTTCTATTCTGCAAGCATTACTTGTAATTTAGTGTTTTTCCCCATGAACAAACAGACATGCCTTAGAGTGCCAAGTGGAAATAGAAACCTTTGTTAGCTACCTTCCCTGGTTGAGTCAAATAGTTCAAACTCTTTGGTCAGTTTCCACACTGAATCAAGTCATCCACAGACTAAAATCCAGTCAGTTTCTAGCAAAACAGATGCTATCTGCCTAGTAGTTTCATTTGTGTTATCAGACTGTGATTTACTTGCCTTCTGAACAGAAATGCAAATTTTTCTGGTGAAGATAAGCTCCTAATCTCTACCATGAACAAAAATGGAAAAAGCAACTTCACCATACCAGTTTTTGTGGAACCTATCAATGACCCTCCATTTATTGATGTTCCGGAGTTCATCATACTGAATGAGAGCAATGGAGATCCATCTCCAATCTTTGACCAAGAAAAACACAGTTTCAAGTTTTCTGCCGAGGATCCAGATTTAGTCAACTTCCCTGGTATGCCAATGCCATATCTCTAATGCTCCACTGCAAGACTGTCTCTTTCAAATTGCTGATTCACCATCTATATCAGGAAATGAGTCCCAATTTGTGGTGGCATTTTCCATGGAGGTTAATTCTGGAGTTTTGGTAACTAACCTTCCAGCTGAGCTCATAAACACTACAGAACTGAAGCTAAAGAACAGCAAAAGGTGGCAACCCCTTCAGACATTCGTAACGATATCCAAACATTTTGCGGTCAGAGCCAAAGGAATAAGATTTCAGGCCACACTTGCTCAGTGTAATGATATCATGAAAAAGCTACTGTATGAGGTGAGTGGGAATTAATTGGCTTTGGGTTTTAGCTATTTTGAATTGTCTGTGATCAGGTCACATATATGTACAGGGTGAAGAATATGGTGCTGTCCTTACATTGATAATAAATGATATGGGAAACTATGGATGTTATCCAGACTGTACACAAGGAATGTCTGTCCCCCTCTCATCCGAGTCTACTATAAACCTAATCAGAAGAATGCCTATGACTTCATTTGTGGCACATGGTAAGTTGGCAAATATATATGATCTCTCTCTCTCTCTCTCTCTAGAAGTAATCAATATTTTCTGGGCATTTGTTTGATTCAGCTCTTGGATCTGCAATAGTAATTGAATTCCTAGTCACGTTTTCTCTTGGAGCGTTACTTGTTTTTTATATGTGCAAATGCACATTTGTTCTTCTAAAAGAAAAAAGATCCCCAGATGCAAGGACTAGTGAGCCATTGAAGTTGCCAAATTCACTTAAACAAGCTGTAAGTGCCCCTTAAACTGCTGTGAAGAAGAGATTTTTCCATTCTCTGTCCTCTCCACTTAGCCAAGCTTTTTTCCTCTGTTTATTTTGTAGTCAGGTACTAATTTAACCGAGGATGTCACATACATAAGCGGGTGCTGTCGAAGCCCCTTAAGTTTTGGAGGGCAGTCTTCCAACTTCCGGCAGAGGTAATTTTTTTTCCTTGTATTTGTGGGGTTGATCTTTGGAGGATAAAGAGACACAATAAACAATTTTACAATTTCAAACCTTGAACCAGTGTTGTTCCATCCCTAGTGTACTTTCACTCGGAGAAAGACTTGATCGGAAAAGATGAGTTTAGACAACTAAGATTATATGCGGCTTTGATTAACAAAACTTGATTTTTATGTGCAAAATTCTATATTTCTTGCAAAGAGTTTCTCATTTTAGTTGAAAAATGTTGTAAGTAGAATAAAATACAATAGAGACAGGTTGAAGGTTTCATGCACACAGATTGCACCTGGAAGTATTATTTAGTTAGTGAAGTGAGGTATGCTATAGTTCTGTCATATGATTGAAGGGATCATTCCTTTCTCAGGTCAAGAAAGCAATCCAAACATGGACAGTCCAGCTCGGAAGCCTATTGCTCTCCTCAACTTGTAATCGACCAGACACAGCAAGCTTCTCCACCCAGTTTCACTCCATTTTCCATAGAGAAGGAGAAAAGGGAAGCCATCTGATAAAGTTGGCATTCAACTGATTTAATGTTGCATCTTGTGACAAAGGAATTGAACTTTAATTTTCTTTTTCTTCACAATGATTCTAATGCATTTCCGTACTACGCGCAATCTAGATTGCCACAGAACCACCCATCAATTTGTAGCAGCGTTACAATGATCAGTGGCGGTCTCAGAAATTTTTAGTAATCTTAAAAACAACTGAGTATCTTACATATATATATATAATATATATATATATAATATAATATATGTTGTTTTTTATTTGGGAGTGCCTCATTTTGATTGGAGGGGTTGAGATTGGAGCAAAATTCCACTTGATGGTAGCAACTAAATTTACAATGATTCTAGGTACGAGTTAGACGAAGTTGCACATTCTTCAACCCTTTCATAAGTTAGGTCGAACTCAAACCACCATCATAGCGATTCGAGTTTCATGTAGACGAGTTACAACTTGCAATCTGAACTGAGGATGAGTCTTTGGTGTTAGCTTACTCTCATGGGTTTGCAACGGTCTATCCCGGCCATTATAGCCCTTGGGTTGTCCAAGGTGAAGGGGCATGATGAGTTGATATTATCCTCACCTTCCTCCGGTTGTGGCAATTAAATTTACAGTTAAACCTAAGCACGAGCAAGACAAGCTGCTCGCTTCACCCTTTGACGGGCTAAGTCAAGCCCAAATACAGTTCATCCATTTTGCAGCCCGGCCCATCTAATATTTTCATGTTTAGATGGCTTCAAATTTGGACTGGGCCGTACATTGGGCCCAACAAGGCCCAGCCCAAACTCCGGCGAGCCGTCATTTCGAGATACGTATAGGATAGACTCAAGCGCAATTTCACCAAAAAAAAAAAAAAAAATAGACTCAAGTGCAAAAAGAAGAATCGAACAGCGGATTCAACTCTCTCCTCTCTCTTGAGAACTCATCAATGGCGACATGTCAAAAGCTTCTGAGTTTAGGAACCAAGATTGTCGCTGTGGGCAGAAACTACGCTGCTCACGCCAAAGAACTCGGCAACGCCGTCCCTAAGGTCTTCTCCCTCTTTCTCTCCCTCCCGATTCATTCAGATGAATTAATTCGTGTACTTTTCTTTCAGGAACCAGTGTTGTTTTTGAAACCAACTTCATCTTACTTAGAAAATGGAGGAACAATCGAAGTTCCTCCTCCTTTGGAATCACTCGATCACGAAGTCGAGCTCGCTATTGTCATTTCCCAGAAGGCTCGCGATGTTCCTGAATCATCTGCTATGGATTATGTTGGAGGTAAAAACCTAAAATTTCCATCTCAAGTGTGTCGTCCCATTCAAATTCCATATGAAGAATCATATATATATATATATATATTCTCTTTATACATGTTAGAATGCTATTTTTTAGGACTTTATCGCAATTTAGAAAGCCTAAATTTTGCAGACTGTAATTGGAAAATGGTGATTTTTGCTGGACCTGTTGGGTTGACCATTATTTAACTTCCTTTTAGGGTACTTTGTAAACACATAATTTTGATTGCCAATATCATAGGCAGTTTTATTCCAAATGAATCAAAAAATCAATGGTCGGTATCTATGAAACAATCCCATATTTTATTTTATCTTTTTTCTTGATTTGAAAAATATTTTGACCAATTCAAAACTACTTAAATCTATTTTTTTTCTCCCTTATATGGACTGCCATATTGGATTTCGTTGATTTAGTACTTCACTCATTTGGTCTATGTAGAATTACTCTTATGTTTGCATAAGAAATTTTGTGTTGGCTTGGTGAGATTTCTGGGGTTAGGCCTAAGGAAGGGTAGCATTGCTTGAGGTTGAATCGCAGTGCCAGATATTTAAGCCGAACCCACTCCCCTCCCCTCCCCCTTCCCCAGGGGGCGCGGGTGCAAGGCACTATTGGATTGGATGAGATCTCTGTTGCACTTGTTACACACAATTCTTAGATGAGATAAAATACAACACTTCCGTTCTTATAACAGTGTTAAATTTTTATAAATAGTGTCAGTCATACTCATGTTTTGTTGTGTTGTGTGTCTCATGGAATTAAGAGAAAGGCTATTAGCTTTATTTATATATTGGCCTCCCTTGAAAGAGAGCAATTTGATGATAATTTTTGTGGATCTAGAATTCTCTTTGCCAGTTTTGTAGATTCTGGGTTCATGATGCATAAATGGGTCATGACAAGTTATCTTTGAGAATGAAATGGATGTAGTTCTCTAGATTTCTTGTCCATATCCTGGTTGCCATGCCTTCGTGCTGTTCTTAATTCATTTCTTTCTTATCCCCCTAATTGGAAAAAAGAGGGAAAATCTCCAATAAGAATAGACCAAAGCGATAGCCTTTTTTATGTGGGCGAAATTTTGTTATTTAAGCCTTTATATGTGCTCCGGTATTAATTTTGACTCATGGAGTTATGAGCTTAAAATAGTGGAGATAGATCTCTTCTGATTCTTCCTGCTGTTCCAGGTTATGCACTTGCACTAGACATGACTGCCCGGGAAATTCAAGCCTCTGCAAAGGTATGATTACTACTTTGATTATGAGTCTGACAGGTTAGTTTATGTTCTTTTTCTATAGAAGTAAATGATTGAAACCGGTTTTCACATCATTTTTCTAAAAATAATACAAATTAAGTCAGACTAAATTTCCCAATAGATCATGCCACATATAAGTATTACTTTTGCTTTTAATATTGCCTGTGCTGGAAATGAATGTTTAGAAACTTGATTTGTAGTCTGAAACTTGATTGACTATCCTAAAGTTTACGTTTTTCCACATTCCTTTTAAGGTAAATGAATGTTTAAAAATTCTGACATTGTAAGGATTCACAGTCCGCAGGTCTTCCATGGACAATAGCCAAAGGGCAGGACACTTTCACTCCCATTAGTTCAGTTGTAAGAACTCCAAATCCTGTTTTTTCTCGTGGTTAAATAAAAACCTCACGGACAAAATTGAGCTTGTGTGCAAGTACTCATATTCAAGCATCAGCTAATGTCCTGAGACTTTCTGCAGCTTCCAAAGTCAGCAGTTGCAGATCCTGACAACTTGGAACTTTGGCTGAAGGTGATGAAATTACCATCAACCACAGTATTTGGGTCTTTTGGATTTTCTTAAAGCTTGACGTCTGTTTTGGTGGTTCAAAATTGTCATTTCAGGTAGATGGAGAGACAAGGCAGAAGGGCTCAACTGCAGATATGATTTTTAAGATTCCTTTTCTTGTTAGCCACATAAGTTCCATAATGACGCTTTTTGAAGGAGATGTTATACTAACAGGTAAGTCCAGTTTCTATGCTCTGCTTTGCCTGTAGTGATTCTTTATACTTGATACTATCTTTCCATAATCATTAGCAAGCAACCTGCACAGACTATTTTCCTCATGCTGAGTTCCATATATTGTAGGCAAGCCGTACTGGATATTGTCACTTTTCTTGCTTTCAGTGTAAAATACCAGCTATTTCTTCAATCCGTAGGATTTATCGGTTTATTAAAGGTGTAAGCTAATATCACTATTTTCCTCTTGATTGCAATTTGTAAATGGTAAAAATTTTATAGCTTGCCAGAAATACCAACACTGATATTTTTTTAGCCTTGCTAAGGTAAAGCTTTTAATAACAACTGCTAGATATTCTTTCTATGGCATGTTTGATGGGTTGTCTTCATGAAGGTTTACTTGCCTCACCCCTTTTTTACTATTACGACCATTAGTCCTCTTTTGTTTCTAAAACTTCCAGAGGCCTATGAGTTCTGATAAGGTTCCTTGCCTCTTCGAGGTTGAAACTCAAATTCTATTAGCCAAAAACAAGGCATAATGGGATGTTGTGTGCAAATAAATAATTATAGCATCTTCTTTGAATGCTCTGCAGGAAGCCTAGACCAATATAGGATGAGAAAGATTTATAAGTTTACTAACCACCTCATGATACGGATGTAACTGGCATGATCAATGATTGACCAAGCCCAAGATCAAAATCTTTGGCCTCGTATTGGGTTACATGAAATGAAATCCCGTTGATGCTGTTTCATCTGCTATTTCTGTAGGCACTCCGAAAGGTGTTGGCCCTGTAAAAGTGGGACAAAGGATAACTGCTGGCATCACAGGGCTTCTGGATGTGCACTTCAATGTTGGGAAACGCCAAAAGCCCGGTGGCTGTTAGGGTTGCCATTGCAACAAAGGTGGTAAATGTGTTTGTTGTAACCTGATTTTCAGGTAGAGAAAACAAAAGAAATTTAATAAAGAAAAGAACCTTGTTTCAATCATCATTCTCTCTCGGCAGATTAGAGAGACAGTACTCGTCATTAACTCTTGAGATCAATCTTCCAATTGCTTTCTGTGAGTTACAATAATGGAAATCACCAATCTCCTTGTATATGGTTTTCTTCACAAGGTTAATGGCAGCCATTTTGAACATCAGATTTACCATGATATTTGTGATTTTAGTCTCCCAGGGAGAATCAACAAATGTTTCATGCTTGTTGCCACTCCTATGACTTTTGCTTCCATGAGACATTAAGGTTGGGTTTGTTGTTGTGTATGTTGAATATGGGTTCGCTTCTATTTCATCCACAACGCAATGTACAGGTTCATAACCAAGGCAGATTCTTTCAGAACTAGAAGCCTGTTGCATGAACGTGCACTGTATAGCAGCATATGAAGAGGAAAAGTGGCAGTGGCCCGATGAGCAGAAGTAGGCACCACATGGCTTCAGAACTTCCGGAAGAGGTCATATATGTGCTTGGTGACCTTGTTGGGCTTTTCTTTCCGGAGAAAATGAGCTACTACTTCCATCACACGCACTTCCTCTAATGAAGGCACTAACCTTTTGAACCCTCCTCTATGTATATACTCCTTAATGCCAGTGAGGGTATGAGTCAGGCTGCAGTCTCCTACCAAAAGTTGCGCAGGCACTTTTGACTGTTGGCCTACGGCGCAGTCAGTTCCCTATCTTTGCAACAAGACCTGCAAGAAGATAATGAAGAAACAGGGAGTAGGGGATTAGGGTATGAGTTATGGGGAAGAGTGACATGCAGGTCTAGAGCACGGAAGTGATTCAAAGCTCGAGTCAATCCTCTCGAAAAGTATTTGTGGTTGTTATTTGAGATCTTCCTCAGTTAACCAAGATGGCGAAGCAATTGGAGCATTACCAAACTCATTGCCTTTGGGCATAATAAAGGGATTTGGGCCGCTGCGATTAGGTCATTAGCCACCAACAAAGGGCCCCCCCCTTCTCTCTCTCTCTCTCTCTCTCTCTCTCTCTCTCTCTCTCTCTCTCTCTCTCTCTCTCTCTCTCTTTGGTTTTCATTACTAATATTCGAATTTTGATCGACTAATTGAGTTTGAGCACTGTGAGATCCATTTTAAGAGTTAACTTTCTTAAATATTTTTTCATCGTTCTTAGAACTCGGAACTCGGAAAGGGTCCCTCTCATGCAAATGATCAATTGCTTTAATAGTTGTGATGTACATCTTCCATTCTCAATACCAAAATTTAATTCTTGGTAGTGACGTATAATGCCACATAGATTGAGACTTCAGATTTGTAAACTATTGTCAATGTCTAATGAATAGAAGATTTAAACGAGCGTGGCAAGCACTCAAAATGGCGTCCCTTGATTAGATGGGGCTGCACCAATGCTCAAGGCAAGTAGGGTCACATTCTTTATAAAGATAAAGGGCGAAAGGACTAAAGCATAGGTAATTGTCGTAGATAATTTTCTTGTTTTCATAGGCTTTTAAATCTAAAACATGAAACACGTGTGGAATCAAATACACAATTGGATCTATCTTTTACCCGATTAGCCCGCAAGTGATGCTAGCATCTCCCTTTTGAATCTCAAGCAGCATAACTATTTCTTCATATTGAATTATAAAAACTTCTCACCGTATAGATAGTCGATCTCATAGATAAACGTGTTAAATTTCTTAATTAAATCTTGATTTCAAAATTTGAAAATGATAAAACTTCCGTTGAGAGAACTGTTCACTAAAATAAGTTTATAAATACTCAAATTAAATTAATTGACACTTAATTCTAAATCTCGTCTGGTATACTTTCAAAAAATAAAACCTCTCCTCTCTCTTATGACACTCTTCATCACTCCTTTCCCCCTCCCCCATCTTCTTGTGGGCATGTCATAGGAGGCTTATGCTCTTTGCTTAGTAAAAACAAAGAGGGATAACAAAAACATTTACCCCATAGAAGCTAAATGTAACATAAGGTGATTAGACGCGCCAACAAACTGCCTCATCACGCAAATGATCCCGCGACGCACGTCTCTCCCTCTCAATACCCAAATTCAACTCTTAAAATTAACAATGGAGGAGTTTTTTCGCTTATTTATTAGGCGAGTCTATATAGGTTAAAACCTGCGTGCTTGTGAGGTGTATGTGTTTGTGATTTATTGCACCTACCTCATCATGGCCATTGTTGCGATTGAAGTTTCATGACCGGGATAGAAAACTTGTCAGCAGTTTCCATGACAAAGGGAAGAAGAAGATATAAATGAGTGTGGCGCAATAACAAGCACACTTATAACGCGGTCCCTTCAATTTATGGGCAACACCAATGCTCAAGGCAAGTAGGGCTTTTATATAGCGCTAAAGGATTAAAAGCATAAGTTATTGTCATGTGACCCATATAAAAAATCATTTTCTTGTTCTCAGACTTAAAATCCTTTGGAAAATAAACCTAAATCTAAATCTATCTTTCACCGGTTCTGCTGGCCAGAGAAGCTAGCATCCCCCTCCCCCCTTGTGAGTCTCATGCAGAAAACCATTACTTCATAGTGAAGGAGATGCATCAAGAAAGACAATGCAAATTCAAGCTTTATTAATAGGAGGGAGTTATTCCAACATAAGTAGTCCCTCACAAGAAGCCTCCACACAGGAATTTGGTAAACCTGGGTTTAGAACTTCTGAAAGAAATCGACTATATGCTTGTTGACCTCATCTGGCTTCTCTTCATGGATGAAATGACCAACATTTTCCATCACAACCACGTCCTCTAACAAGGGCACATCTCTCTTGAACCCACCACCATGTATATATTCTTTAGCACCATAGGAATTGTAAGTCAGGTCTAGGTCTCCCACGAGGAACTTCACAGGCACTTTCACTTGACTCTTAGTCCACGGCGCAGTCAGTTCCCAGCCTCTGCAACAAAACTTAAATCAGAGAAAACGATAAAACATTATGAAAGACTTAGAAATCAAAGCAAGAAGAACCGACATACAAGTCCACAGCGCGGTAGTAGTCTATGGGCGCTGTAAACCCTGTCTGCTCATACTTGCTAGTGTAGAACTTAACATCATCCTCGGACAACCATGATGGCAAAGGAATTGGACCATTTCCAAACTCATTGCCTTTAGGCAATATAAGCGGTTTTGGATCGCGGTATGCTAAAATAAGTCTCAGAAAATGTTCAGTCCCAACTTCAGCAATCCTTGCCTCGATCTCACCAGGTTCCTACACAACACACACACACACACACCCACACGCCCACACACGAAAGCACACAAAACAGTTGGATAACCTTAAAAAAAAAAAAAAGAAAGAAAGAAAAGAAAAAAAACCATTAACCCAAATTACATTAGGCCTAGGATTCATAAATCAAAAACCATTAGCCCAAATTACAATTAATCCTGAAATTACATAATTTAATCCAATTCAAGCACCATTCAAGTCCAACACACGATACCCAACTCGAAAAAATCATTAAAAAATCCCCAAAAGGAATGTGGGGTGGAGAGAGAGAGAGAGAGAGAGAGAGAGAGAGAGAGAGAGAGAGAGAACCTGAAATCGAACAATATAATAATCATCACCATAGAGGGTTTTGAGAGCAGCAAGAGGCTTGAACCGGGGATTCCTCGGCGAAAAAGCAACGCTCAAGTTCACCATAGCCTTGACCCGATCGGGTCGGAACAAGGACAAAAACCAAGCCATAACAGCTCCCCAATCATGACCCACCACAAACACCTTCTCAGCTCCAAGCCAGTCGATTAAAGCCACCAAGTCGCCGACGACTTGGTAATAACTGTAGCTGGAAAAAGACTCCGGCCTGTCGGAATCGCCGTAGCCTCGTAAGTCAGGAGCCACGACGCGGTAACCGTGAGCCGATAGAGCCGGGATCTGGTGGCGCCAGCTGTACCAGGGCTCGGGAAAGCCGTGGAGTAAGAGAACTATTGGGCCGTCTGATGGGCCGGACTCGGCGATGTGGAGGTTAATTCCGTTTAACAACGCCGTTTTGTGCCGTATATCCGATATTTTTTCCGTCGGTTCGTCGGTTTGAGGGTGTCTTTGTGTCGTCGGTTGCGTTTCTGGTGAGGGGGAAAACAAAGTGAGGGGTGAAGCGTCTAACGACGTCGTCTTATTCATATTTGGTCTTTCTATTTCCTTTCCTCGTAATTTTTGTCCACACAAATGTGTTTAATTAATTAATTAATTAATTAATTAAGCAATTAATACCAAAATTTTATATAAGAGAGAAGAGGGTAACACTATATTTAACAAAAATAATATTTTGAATCTTAATTTTTAAAATCATATATAAATTTTTTATTTGAAGACTTAAGAAATGATGCTGCCACACCCTCCTTCCTCCTTCCTCCTTCCTAAGGTGGAAATAAGTCAGACTCCATTGATTTAATACGAATATGAAAAGCTAATGATATGAATACGAAACATAGTGGATCACGATGGTAATACTATATTAGAAAATATTTAAAAGTAATATAATAATATAACATTTTAATTATTATAATAAATTAGATTTATATAGAAAATCTATAATTATAGATATAAAAATAGTTATTATAAATATAAAAATAAAAAAATTAAATAATTATTTTGATTTTGATATATAATATATTTTTAACGATAATCTTATTATTATAAAAAAATATTTTATAATTTTGGCAAAAAAGGATGAACCGGTTTTATCACGCCCAGCTATTTAAAAATAATTAAAAGTACTACAAAATTACTAAAAATCATAAAAATATTGATAAAATTTCTTAAAATGCTTTTAAAACTTTTCAAAACTATTATTTATTTTAAAAAAAAAATTAAAATATTTGCATCATTCCTCCTGGCTAAAATTTGTACTTCGCCCTGAAAATAGATTTTTGACAACCAAGTAAAATCAAAGGGCTTAACCTCATTACCATTTTCCCAAAGATTTCGTGACTATAAACTTCATAACAAAAGACTCTTTTGTGCCTACTCACTCAATAGGGCAAATGATATGAATTAACCCATTCTTGGATAACACAAATTGTTTATGCTTTTAATCTCTTAAGATGAGTGGGCTGCGGAGAAGTATACTTACTATGAGATGAGCGGATCAAGGAGTGTGCGAGAAAAGCAGCCACGCATGCCCACCTTATCGAAACCTTTCTTGAAGCTAAAGGTCTCATTTCTATCTGAACATGCGCATAGGACCTTATATGATCCAATTGAGAGAGAGAGAGAGAGAGAGAGAGAGATGGTGAAAATAGGAGATGTTGAAATGTTCATCGTGGCATTTCAATGGTTGATGCCTTGCTTGCCAAAAGAGTCTTAGCATGCAGCCACTTTAGAGCTCTTGCCTATGAAGACACGTGAAGCTTGATGTTGAAGTTATTGAGTCATGATAATGGAATAGAACAGGTGAGTTAAGGAACAGGAATAAATAATAACTGATCATTAAATATTGGATTAAGTATTAAGATATGTTCTTTGAATCTGACTACTACGATCTGATCAGAGATCGGATGTAACTATAAGAATCTCTTAAAAAACTTAACTTATATTATATGATTTAATTTATTCTCATAACTCTTTTTAAACATATTTTTTTACTTCGCTTTCACGTAAATATTTGATTTTACCCTTAATTCATAAGATATCTCTATCAATATAATTTTTTTTATAAACAGTCGATATTCGATAATTATTATATTTAACTAAATTCAGTTCGATTCACGTTGAATTATTGATTTCTCCATACATAATAGTCGAAACTGAAACTTTGCTTAAGTGATATTAGTATCCAGTCGCCGGACCAATTAAATGTTGGAGTCAATATAATTTAATATAATCAAAAATTTGAACTTAAATAGTTAATTGAATGACTTGAAATCTTTTGACTTCCAATATTGTCTTCTCCTCTGTTGCCCCACAAGAAAAATTAATTCTCGACCAGTATGGACGAGTAATGAAATTTAACATTGGGAAAAAGCTGACCAAATGGGTCTTATTTGGGCTTTGGTCGCAAACTACATGTCCAAGAGCACCACATCAACAATGATAAAACGAAACAAACTTGCAAGATTTTGACCTACCATGGTAGGGAAACAATGTTTAGAACTTTTGGAAGAAATCATAGATATGCTTGTTGACCTCCTCAGGTTTTTCTTCATTGATGAAGTGAGCTACTCCTTCCATCACAACCACTTCTTCTAGCAGAGGCACATCTTTCTTGAATCCACCCCCATGTATATATTCCTTCATGCCAACCATATTATAAGCTATATCCATGTCTCCAACCATGAATTTTACAGGGACTTGTACTTGACTCTTCGTCCATGGTGCACTCAGTTCCCAATCTCTGCACCAAGAATTCGCAAAAAGGAAACGAGGAACGCACAATTTCAATCACAACCCTAATAGGTTTGATAAGATGCTGGTTAATTATCAGACCCAGATAAAAATCATCTTCTGAGCACGAGCATAATCAAAAATTTATATCAGTATAACATGTATTTAAAATTATAATTTTACGGGTCGATGTTTTACAAATTTTAGAGAGCAAATAGGTGAGGGTTGGGAAGATTGACATACAAGTCCAAAGCGCGATAGTAATTCAAAGCCCCGGTGAATCCTTTTTGCTCATATTTGGAAGCATAATATTTAAGATCTCCTTGGGACATCCAAGGAGGCAAAGTAAGTGGAGCATCATCCAACTCTTTGCCTTTGGGCAAATGCAATGGTTTTGGGCTGTGGCGTGAATAAAGGCTTTTTAAAACTCTCTCTGCCCCGTATTCAGCAAATCTGGCCTCAATTTCCCCTGGTTCCTGCCACAGGACATACAATTAAGCAATTTGAAAACTCATGATGTCTTTGGTAGCCTAGATTTGGACCCCTAACTATCATTATTGCCTATAAATAACTATCACATCTTATAATAAACTCGTATAATTTATTTCGATCAATGGAATGAAAATAAGATTCAGAAATAAAATTTCCAAGTATAGGATTTTTGAAATCTAAATAAACAGATGAGTTTATGAAGCAATTCCCAAATTTTTTGATTTCAAATTTAATTCAGATATCAAGTGTAAACCAAACCCCCCTGAATATACATTCGAGGTGTAAACCAGGTGCCCATGAATATAATATTTAAAATTAATCTCCAAACTTACTAATATTATAATTAATTTCGAATCATCTGGTATTAATTTAGAAATTAATACCACATGATCACACGTGTATACTATATTTGACACCTCAGTCATAAAATTGCAAGAAAAAGAAAAAGCGAGTGAGAGATACGAGAAGACCTGAAATCTGACAATGTAAAAGTCATCCCCATAGAGGGCCCGAAAACCCGCAACGGTCTTGACCTTTGGGTTTCTCGGATAGAAACTGGTGCTCAAGTTCACCGAAGCCTTGACCCGATCGGGCCGAAGCAGGCACAAATACCAAGCAAGAAGGGCTCCCATATCATGGCCCACCACAAACACTTTGTCGGCACCAAGCCAGTCAATGAGAGCCACCAAATCTCCGACTGCATGGAAATGGGTGTAGCTGGAAATCGAAGGCGGCGCGTCGGAGTCGCCATAGCCGCGGAGGTCAGGAGCCACGGTTCGGTATCCGAAATCCGAGAGAGCTGTAATCTGGTGTCGCCAGGTGAACCATAACCCGGGAAAGCCATGGAGAAAGAGAATTATCGGGCCGTCTTCTGGGCCTTTCTCAGCTACATGCATGTTTATGCCGTTTACCGACACCGTCTTGTGTTGGATACTGTCGACCATTTCCGTCGGATTTGGCTGATCTCTGAATGGGAATGAGAAAGCAGAACGAATCTCCAAGAAAGCTGAATCTTATAATGTCAATTTGGATTATTAAAAAATTTGAATAAATAAATAAATAAATAAATAATAAATGGGTTATATTAAAATAATCTTCATGCTTGTGATCATGTGTACGTGCACACATCCACAAGAATATATATTCTTATCTTCAACGGTGACCCATCATCACTTGACTCTTATCATTTCGTATTACAAGCAAGTAAAAGCTATGCCCTATTTTTTTGACCAAAGAGGGTTATTCTTAATGAAGGTTTTTGCAATTTCTGGATCAGATGGGCGAGGGCAAAGTCAGAAGTTCACTTTAGTGGGCACGAAATACAACTTGCCGGCCGTGGGGTCGACGTTATAATTTTCTTAGAAGATTCTAGTTGTATTTTTAAGACTCTTACGGCAACTCTATAATTTTATTTCATTTATAAGAATTTTAGTACATAAATGCTACTAAAAAAAAAATTCAAATGAACCGACCTCCGTTGGTTTTGTAGCAATAGTATTAAAATTCTTAGTTAAATTCTTAAATTCAGATTTAAAAAAAAAAAAAAAGAATAGATGTTAATCGAATTGCCTCTACTAGCCACACTGTGGCTTCACCAATGACCGGAGTCCTCTCGATAACGTCCCACTATACTTGCTGGATGGTTGGTGTCCCGGGCTCCAGTGAATGGAGACTCCCGATTGATATTAATATACAACCATCGATAAAAAGTTTAGTGCATAAAAATATTAAAGTTTTAAATTTAGAAAAAAATATATATATTATGAGAGTTTTTTCTATATTAAGTTTAATGATTTTCGAATCAGATTAGTTAAAACATAACTGATCAATTATTAAAAAAATAGATTTTTATGGAAGAGGCACAAATCAACGGCGTCAATTGGACAGGTGTTGCTGAGTGATTGGCTGCCATTTTTCTTCTCAAAGTTCCCTATTATTTATTTATTGTTTTAAAAAAGAAAGCTGCGTGTTGTTTTTTTTGGTACAATGAAATGCAATCAATTAGATTCGAATTAGAAAAAAAAAATATGAAAATAAAAATACTCTATCGCTTGAGTTATCCTCGAACTCGCTCCGTGTTGTTTTGCTCCCCTAGTTTTGGGGTGAGCTCTTTTTATGCGGTTTCTCGTTTTTCCGCTTTCTTGTTGGGCTAGGTTGTGCTCTCCTGGATCTTTGATTATTTCGGCCACTAAAGGGCCCCTACCCACCACCCAAAAGACAAAGGAAAAAAGGACCAAAAAACCTTTTGTTGGGCTGATTTGTGTCATTTTGAGAACCCCCATCCAGCACCAAAGAAAAAGGAAAAAGACCAGCCGGCTTCTTTAGGAATAAAACTCCTCTCAGAAACCAAGAGGTAGAAGTCTTCCTTCTGGAGTTTTATTTGCATAGCTAAAATCCTAAGGACCTATAAAACAATTCAATAATCTAAATGACATATAACATATATTAAACCCAAGAGAGGGACTCAACAGGATGAGCATACAAACCAGTGCACTCAACTTTCCAATGAGCCAATGAGATTTGGCTCAAGTGGCACATTTCTCCTCCTCATGTAATAGATTAGTGTTCGAGTCGGTATGTACCAAAAAAAAAAAAAAAAAAAAAAAAACCAACAACATCACAAAGCAACTTTAAGGTCTTGTTCTTAACATCATGGGATATGATTTTGCCCCTTATTGAGAGCACAACCACAAATCTTCAACCCCTTGGGAAGGCCCGGAATATAAGTACCAATCTCCGGAAATGGAGTTGCCACATTCTCTATACTGACCCTAAACCCTGAAGTCCAACCAGAGTTATCTTTTTCCATGTCAAGAACATCAAAGTCAGAATTGTTTGGAAAATGAATGTAGACAGGATGAAGATGTCCGTTAGACACTCCAAGATATGGAAAATTCCCACACTTGCAATAATCCATTGGCGGCGTGGCTATGGAATTGAGCAGATCATTCTCGACATCATAGACAACGCAACCAGTCCTTTGGACTAAACCAGTAGACTGTGCCATTCCAGAAGATAACATGGTGGAACTGTGTACCTAGGAATGCTGCAAACCATTGGCTCGAGACACACCACAGGTTAGTCTTTGATGAGAAGATCTCGATTTGATAAGTTCCCACAATCGAAAAGCCTTCATCCACTTCCATTTGGTTCTGCAGTTTTGTGTTCCACAACATATGACTTTTTTTTTATTTTTTTATAAAGATTTGAATCGGGGATCACCAAACTGAGGAGGGAGGTTTGTATCACTAGGTTGTCCCCTCAGGACCACAAACATATGACTTTGAAGTGGGGTCATTGAGAAGGATCAAACACTAAGCTCATCTCTACAATAGATTTGGTAAGACCATAACCTAAGGGCCACAACCTAAGGGCTTAGCAAGTGTTCGATATTGCTTAGTTGTGGGATTACATACAAAAAAAGTAGTAATCAGAGAAGAGCGAAGTAGTACAAGGCCATTGCAAGAATTCATTACTTCCACATTGGTGGAATTAAGGAATGAAAAGAATGGAACGCTAAGCCCACAAGATTGAGACTCATATGGTAATGAAACATACAATGGAGGGTTGTTTAGGAAAACTCCGGAGATCAAAGGATTGGAGACTCGACTTGGATGGCTAGAAGAGAACAGGGAAGAGGACATATGAGAAAACCAATGTTTTGATACACGTTTGAATCTCATAACCAAGATTTCTATCGGGAGGACTTCATTAGTGGCAATGGCCTCTGCAAGCAATTCATCGCTTACTTGTAGATAGAGATTTTCATTACCTAAGAACACCATTTCTAAAATCAAAGGGAAGCCACAATGTAGGTTTTGGCTTGTAGGGTTAGGGAGTTCATATATTGGTGATGAAGATAAGAGGGCAAATAAAAGCCCGCCAAGAAACGTATAGGACAAGAGCTGGCAAATGCTACAACGGAGAAACCCTTTTTTTTTTGTACTTTCTATTGCATGGGAATGTATTGTTACCGCAGGTGCAGGCCTGCAAAATCTATTCGGAGAAAAGATTTATATTTGAGCACACATAAAATGATACGATTTTCCCTCCATCGATTTTTATCCTCTTCTTCTCTTGACTCTTGGTTAAACAAGACAACATTTTCTTTTAATCGATCGATATTTAGAATTATATTTCAATTAATTCGATCTGAGTGATATTGTGCCCAATTTAAAAAGAACACTCTTAACGTAATATTTCATTTTCAAGTTTTAAATTCAAAATTTGATTAAAAATTTTAATATTCTTACCTACCAACCAACTATAAGTTGATCAAACAAGTTAACATTATTTCTTCTTTTAATGGCTTACACCATTTGATAAATCCATTTAGCAAAAGAACAGACTCATTCGCTTTAAAATTTTGTTTGCTTGATCTGAAAAATATTTTTACCAATTCAAAGTTAAAACTTCTAAAATTTTGTGATTTATTTTTATTTTACTTTATTTTATTTATTTTATTTTTTTTTACAAATATAAACCACCAGGAATGACTACTTCATAATTTTATAATTTTACACTTGTTAAGAGAGAACTTAAAATCTGTAGTCTAAAAATTAATGGACTTTAAAATAACTTTGATATTATTTTGGAAAAAACTTTATCAGTATTTATAAAGCTAGCTGGTAAGTCATATATTTATATACCACATCGAAAATTGAATTAGTCCATAGAGGACTTAACAATGCTAATGAGCTTCGGCTCAGATGACACCTTCCTTTCTCTCCATGTAATAGATTTGGTTTCGAATTTCACTATGTACAAAAAAAAAAAAAAAAGGACTTAACAACAATAAATTTTTTTTCCCCTCTTTTTGGTAAATTGGAATGATTAATCTGGTTTTGGGTTTTCTATATACCTATACTTAATCATAAAAAAAGTACAGTTTTTTTTATGAGATATAATAGTAAAATAATTAAGAATTATTTAATGTTGATTAAAAAATTATTTTTTTTATATTAATATTTTTTTATTTGATCCATCGATATTCAGTAACTAATTTATTAGTTTTGATTAAACTAACTATTAAGTCTAGAATTGAATTCCCGTAAGTCTAATTTTTTTTATGCGATCGAACGGAGGAAGAATTCTTTGTCGGGTTGCTTAAAAAGGTGATTTATAATATATGTAGATGTGAAGTATCGCCGCTCCTTAATTTGGAGGGTTGTGCCTCCTGAGAAAATTGAGAACGACCTTACTCCAAAATCATCTGGCTCTGCCCCCACCCCTCTTACTCCTTCATCGACCGTTGATAACTGCCCCATGCAGGTCCCACCCACCACCTTAATCCTTTGACCAAATCACCTAGTACCATTGGTTCAAAAAATGAAAAGGCGTGGGGCCAAGCAAGATGAGACGACGCCGTTTAAAGTTATCAGAAACACACACTAACATAAGGCCAAGTCAAAATCACGGGGGGGCCAGCGCAGAAATCAAAAACCTGAGGGAAGTTCTTCCCTTTGCTTTGAGAAATGCACAGAAAACAAAAGTTAACAACATCACGCCGAGTCAAGTTATCCTCCTCTTGATCAAAACAAAAACCCTTTTGCACCAAAGGAGGAAACGTTCTTTTTAATTAAAAAAGAACAATAAGGGTTGAGATCACAATCACAACCCACATTACAAAAACATAAAAGGGTCCTAAAAAATGCTAGGATATGATAATCAAGTGACCAAATAAATGGGCATGGCAGAGGTAGAAATCCTACGGGGCTGTTCCATGTTAAGTTCCCTGAGACTCCAATAGGGGACCTCCACGTCACCCTTTCTCGTCGGAGTCAAGGTTCCGGCAATCGGGCCGGATGTGGGTCTGCTGGTGGTCCGGCATGGAGTATTGGTGGGCCCAGTTCGGGTTTCCGTGATGTAAACCGGGCCAGAAATGGAGGCCCGGAAAGTGCGGGCCTTCTTGGTTTGTCGAACGACGTCGTTTTCATCCTCATCCTTGTTCTCGTTCTGGATCCACTTCCACTTGAAGAAGAGGAGTGCGTTTTTCCACCACCATCGTTTCTTCTTCTTGCCGGTGGTGTGGTGGTGAGCCCGTCGGGTCTCCTCCTTGGAAATGGGCTTTTGGAGCTTGAAGTGGAGAGAGTCTATGGATCTTGATGTGTCCCTTTTGTGCTTTCTTGCCTCTTCTAACACCTTTTTAAAATCAGACCCAAAACCAAAATATAGTTATGAAAGTGTTTCTCAAAAACAAATAAAATATCAGAAATATATATATAGAGAGAGAGAGAGAGAGAGAGAGAGAGAAAGAGACCTGGAAGTAGTCGATCTGAGGGTCAAAGCCGTAGTCACTGAAGTGCTGAGGTTGTGGCATGGGAAATATAGGTGATTTGGTCGACATTTTAGTTTCCTATTTGGGTTCTTTTCTATTGCAACAAAGAAGAGAGTGAGGAAAAGGTTTTGGTTTATATTTAGCAGCTTCACTTACTCTTCACCAACCAAAATGGAAGGAGTAGAGAGAGAGAGAGAAGGGTGAAACTGGGTTGCGGCTCAAGGTGGGAATGGCCGTTGGTGCTGGTGAGCCCTAGTAAATACGCTTCCCATTCTTTTCGAATACCAATGGTACCCTCAAATATTATTTTAATTAATTAATTAATTAATCAAATAACTTAGATCCAACACTATATTATCTAGTTTAATAGTAAGACTAATTAAATCAAGAGTCCTCGGATCTAATAGAAATTGAGGTTTTTTTTTCTTTTTTTAAAATTTTTTAATTGATATTTAGAGTTTAAATTTTTATTTTTTGATTAAAATGAATCAAAATTAAAAAACAAATTAAAATTTAAAATAAAAACGACACTTACAAATAAAACTCCCGAATTAAGAAGTTTCTGAAATCGGGATTTTGATCTTTGATGGCCTCTCACACCAGAACGATATATTTTTGGAAAAAAAAAAGAAAAAAAAAAGAAAAAGGTAGTTAATTAAGGTTAGTCAGTAGTTGAAGTGGGATGGAAATTTGTGTCAAATGATGATGCGAAGGAGCCCCACCTGCAGTCACATGAACTGTCTGGCTTAAAAGGGGAAAGACTTACTCTCCATGTGATGGAATTCATATCACGGGAGAAGATCAATCGGCAAGCTTTTCTGAATTAATTGAATATTTAGGTTGGAATTACGATTTCAAATAATCATGAAATTGCAATCCATCCCCCCCCCCCAATAAACCCTTTTAACTTCCTTTTGATTGTTATCAAGTGATTTTTTTTTTTTTTTTTTAACCAAACTCTCGAAAATTCATTCCTATTCCATCGAGAAAGAAGAGAAAAACCTAAGAGCTTAAATCTTAACTTCAATCATTTATGAAATTAATTAAGTTTTATTTTAAAGTATTTTGGAGGGACAACTGATTGCAACAAAAAGTTCATATGCTATTTAAAAAGTAAAAACTAAAGTTTCCGAGTAGTAATTGTTTTTTTAGTCGAATTTAAAATTTAAAAAAAAAAAAAAAAAATTATATTAAAAAACGTTCCCTGAATAGACTTTATAGGCATTCAAACTAGATTAATTAAAATATAATTTCTAATATCAATTGCAAATACAGGAGAAAAGGATGGAGAACTTCAAAAATTGTGGATTATTGGCAATATAACGGGATAAAATATAAAAAATATATTCTTAAAAAAATAAAAACCAAAAAGCTTATAATGAAAATTGATAAATAAATAAAAATAATATTTACTTTTTAATATAATAGCTGCTATCCAAAATTGTGTTATAGTAACTATATCATTTTTATGTTCGATATCAATGCAAAACAAAGTTTTTTTTTTTTTTTTTTTTTTTTTTAATAAATGTGTAAAAGATGGTTTCAGAGCCAAAAGGCTTATTCCCAAACCCATTTTTCAAGCAACATGATGGAAGTCCCAATATGTTAGTGCAATTATTGATATTTGATACTCAGCCTTTTCCCAATTTGGCCCATCTTGCTCGAAAGCTTCTCATCACACTTGTTTTTTTGGGTCAAAAAGGGTTCATCTTATTCATTTTATGTGGATTATCCAAAGCTGCCCTACTAAAATAAAAATTTGATCGATGTGTGTTTTCTTATTTATATAAATTATTATTATCCGATAATTATATCGAATCTGTTTAAATATGATTCAAATTGGATTGGATTTTTAAATTATAAAAATTTCTTAATATTTATTTTTATTATACATAAAATTTAAATTTCAAATATCAAGTCATTGAGTTTTATTGCGCCATACGTAAACAATACAAATACATATAGACAATAACCCTTTACCATACAAAACCCAAAATGTACGAATTCAAATAGATTTTCGATCCAACTCCTCCCCCCCCGCCCGCCTCCAAAAAAAAGATCTATGCAATTAATTACTCTTTTCTTTAGTTAACTCCACGAAACCAATTAAACAAGAAAAATTCCTTTGTATATTTGGGAAATTTGAGAAAAAACATCTCAAAACAAATTTGTACGAGCATCTTATGGATCCATCAGATATAAAAGTATAATTTTTGGGCTAAAATTCGTCTCAATATACATTGATAATACAATTAAAATTCAATTTTCTTACTAAGACAACTATACATCATACCAAAAAAAAAAAAAGGATATTATCCTTAGGACAGTCTAGTGGTCACAATCTCCTCCCCCAACCGAATAATCTTAGGTTCAAATCTCAATGTAACAAAAGAAAATGAGATATTGGAGCAGCTTGAAGATATTTTAATGTCAAAAATTAAAGAGCTACTCAACAACATTATGCGATTGAGTAATTGTCACCGGCAGCATGGGCTTCTTTAAGGTTATTAATTTCTTGTATTACATTGGTCTAGATGGCCCAATGGCCGAGTACTAATACCCTTTAAATAAGTCTCGAGTTCAAATTTTACAGTTTTATCCTCTTAGTGATTTAATTCGACTCGAATTTGATTTAAAAATTTAAATGAAAATGATTTAACTACTTAGATTTTTAATATATTTTTTAATTTATAATTAATTTTTAGCTTATAAGTCATAATTAAATTTTAATTTATAAAACAAAAAAAGTAATTTAATTATTTGGCAAAATTATTAAAAAAATTATTTCTAAATAGTTTTAAGTATTTAATAAAAGTTGTGAAAAAGTAAAAATAAATTAAAATTAACTTTGTCTATTTTACATAGTATAATGCTTTGCCACCTTTATTTTGATCAAGAGGATGAAATGGAGCTATCAGAGGTAAATAGGAGATGAGATGTGAAGAGATCCCTCCCCCCTCCTCTGACGTTAGAATTATGACATTAGCAAAAGAGAAGCATGGAGATTGAAGCTTTCTGTTTCTTAGTTATGTGCTGATAAAATTGCCTTGAAGGTGACTAATCATCAGAATTTATCCCAACTTGGGTTTCTAGGGTCTCATAGAATTATTTTGATTTTGCTTTTTTTTTTTTTATTTTCATTATCGGTTCGAATACTGTGAATTTCATTTTAGGAGTTGATTTTTTTAAATCATTTTTTGTTATTTTTAATATTCAAACTCGAGAGGTTTGTTAAGAATTGTGTTTTGATTTTGTTTCTGATTATGATTTATCAATTTGGGGTTGTGTCTTACACACCCTTTGTGAGAGGAATAGTAGGTTTAGGGTTCTTTTGGCTGTTTGGATAATAAAGGTTGTAGGGTGGCGGTGGTATTCTAGTTTATCAATTGGGAAATGTTTATCAAATAGAAATCTCAATGGCGTCGATTAGGTCTTAGAGAGAACCCAATGCACAGAACACAAACGTGGATAGAGAGAGAGGTATGAAAATAAACATTTCACTTTCAATTTGTAATTAAAAAAAAAAAAGAACCTATTGACGTTTTTGACCCTTAAACAAAAGACAAACGTGAAACACATTCACAGCAAAATCCAAAGATTGGTGAAGAATTTAGGAAACCATTCAAGTCGGACCCAGGACGGGACCAAGAGAATGCACATGCATGTCAGATTGGGCCGAATATGCTGCATTGATAATCCTGTCACGGACTCACGACTGCATTCATTTTTTTTTTTCCCCTAACTCCCGGTATCCAAAACTTCACTCCGATTAATTTAGGTTAACCTTGAGTCTTCTATAGAAGAAAAAATCTCTTAAAATAGTTTTTTCCATTCCCAAAAAGATTCGAATCTAAACACTTAATTAAGGGATACAGAATTTTTCCCACTAAGTTAACTGACTTTTGCTCGTGAGGTCAACTTGACTCACCACTGCATTCATGGAACATGCATATTTAGATGCCCCTCCGCTCCCTCCACCATTTCTCTCTCTTTTGTGGATGAGATTTCTCAATATAATTTTTTTATATTCAAGTTTCGAATTTAAAATTTAATTAAGAGAAATAACACTCTTATTCACTATATTGACGGTCGAGCATCGCTAGTCATAGTTTCCCTCTCTCTCACAACTACCATAACTTTAGCATTACTCTTAAAATTTGTTTGAAGCATGGAAACAATAATAATTATATAAAATATAAGTATAAAGAATGAGTTATGAATTTAAATCATATTCTATTTTTCTTTATTTAGAATCTTACGTGAATATATAGATACCGAATATGCTATATGAAGTATTAAAAGATAATAATATTTCCTTTCATCAACTTAAATTTTGAAAGAAATGATAATTATACAAAATATATGATTTGCTTCCCTTCTTAAAAAAATAAAAATAAAAAAAACCCAAAACAAAACCTTTTTAGCATTAGAAGTAAAACTAGAGATCTACACTAAAGGGAAGAATTATGATATGCAGAATCAAGTGAAAGAGGGGATAAAAGTTAATAATTTTTAGAGAATAAATGACGATATAAAAAAATTAATAAAAAATTTAAACATATTGTCACATTTTAAAATTTTTAATTATATTCAAAGAACCACAATAAATATACATATTATTTTTAAAAAAATTATCCCAAGCTTTTAGGGTTTGAAAATGTTCGAGTTGGATTAAATCGGGGTCATTCTTATGGTCAAATGTGGTTACGGTTTGGAAATCTCATTTTTAGCTTAATAAATGAAATCAAATATATAAATGGCAATATGGTTTTTTTTTTAAAAAAAATTAAACCATATAAATTTCCCGATTCATTTTGAAATCATATTTTATTTTTTTTATACCAATTATTATTTAGAATCATATTTTGATTAATTTAATTCGGACGTTTGTCAGATTCATTTGAAGGTATAACTCTCCAAAGCATAATATTTTGTATTTTCAAATTTCAAAACTGAAATTTGATTAAGCAATCGACTATCCCTTGATACCATCCCTTGTCGTTCAATCCCAAATGAACCAAATATATACATACCGAAAAGTCCCCATAAAACCAACCATGTGAGTCAAATGAGGCCATGAAAGGTTATTCAAAAGTTTCGAATTTCGTAAACCAGAGGGTCTTCACGGGTTCATGCTGTTGGGACAACGGAGATAGAAGGGCCACATGGGGTAGACAACTTGTCCTATGGATGATATGCATCACCCCTTGTTTGAAGGCCAATCCCTCCATTCACCTCCTCATAATCTCCCTCCCCCCCCCCCCCCCAAAAAAAACCCAAATAGTAGTGGTCAAATGGACAAAATGAACAGAAAGATGAACACAATGTTTCTCCATGGATTCGACAGAATTTCCTTTGACAAACACAAGGGGTCAGAGATTTAGATGTCTGGTAATCCTACTTGCAGGAATTAATTAAAGATCGGACAAAGATAATGATCCAAAGGAATATATGATTGTGTCCTTCGGATGAGGGACCAAAGGGCAGACTTGACAGCCTACCCCATAAACTTAGGCCCAGTTCATTTATCCCAAGTAAAAGGCCCAAGTCCAAACAATACATAGACGACATTTTATTATTATTATTATTATTTTTTACTTAACCACCCATATCTAATCTGATTAATTCAATTCGAACAGTCATACATCTCAATTCAGGTGACTCTTCTAATACTTATTTTTCTATTTTCAAAATTCAAATTTAAAATTTTAATTAAAAAAATTAATATTCTACCATTATATCCATGGATAATTGGTATACAACACATGTTATATGCAAGAAGAACGGGTTGTGACCATGAGTTTGACTAAGCAAAGCATGATTTGGCAAGTAGCATGAGTTTCTATTTGCACATCAAATCTTCTCCTATCTAAGCATGATGTCTTCTTAGATATGGAAATAGTGATGAACAAAGCCAAAACTAAGGCTCTAAACATGTTTGCAAAAATGGTAGAATTTCTCAAAATTATTGTTGGATATATTTCTAAATTATGGTAACATGTTTACCATAAAAAGACTAAATATGACTCAAACAGAATATTTTATAAGATAAAATAATTATGATAATGTTTAAAAAAATAGCAATACTGATTTGCCTCATCACCCCTTTTTATGGTAAGAAAGGCAAATATCATCCCACATTTATAAAGTGAATGCAAGTTGGTGCAACAAAATCTGAGTTGGTTCGGTCGTTGGATAATTGGCTCATTCTTAGCAAAATTTCGGATTCGAGTTTGTGTATGAAAAAAATAAGTATCGAGAAAGTTTTAAATCATTGAGAAACCAATTTCAATTCGATTCGAACTGAATTTAATCTGATTTAACGTGGTCGTCAAATACCAGTAGTTTATAACAAAAAAATGCACATATCCAAACCATTCAAAATTTCACAAATAGGAAAACATTTGAAAATTTTGATGTGTTTCCTATCAAAACTTTTTTTTTTTTTTTTTTTTTAGTGATGTTTGAGAATTCAAATTGTTTGTATTAAGCATACAACCAAATTTTCTATACGTGGATATTAATTTCCACAAAGATGGTGCTTAGGGCATATCCAAACCATTCTAAATTTCAAAATAGGAAAACATTTGAAAATTTTAATGTGTTTCCCAAGGAAGCTCTTCTTCTTCGTTTTTTTTTTATTGAATTCAAATTCTATGTATTTAAGTATACTACCAATATTTTCTAAGCGTGGATATTAATATTCATAAAGATGATGCTTAAAACATATCCAACCCATTCAAAATTTCATAAATAGGAAAATGTTTGAAAATTTTATGTGTTTCCTATCAAAACTCTTTTTTTAATAATATTCAAGGATTCAAATTGTATATAATAAGTGTACAACCAAAATTTTCTATGCATGGATATTAATATCCACAAATATGATACTCAAAACATATCCAAACCCGAATCGGAGTATAAATCAGTCACACCAATGGGTCAATGGATCACTGGATTAAACTGATCAGATCAGACGAAAAAACCAGATGACATTATCATGACATCATAAATAAATATAAATTATAATATATTAATAATTTAAAATTTTTGTATATTTAATCGCAAATATTTACTAAATTATATTTAAAATATATAGTACTGATAAGACATAATTTATTCATATAAATATTATGTATCATTCCATACGAATTATTATTCAAATATTTCAAAAAGTAATTCAAATAATAGTTTTGAACATATCAAAGTCTAATTTAAACAATAAGAAAAGTCCAATGAGGAAAGAAAAAAAAAAGAAAAAAAATGACCCCAAGGTTTAAAAAAAAAAAGTGAAAGTGAGATAGAAAGAAAAAAAGAGGGGAAAAAAAAGGACCATGCATAGGGTATTATGATCCGGTGGTCATCAAAACTCAAATATCTATACGAAGAGAAGGAAAAAAAAAGGGCCACACATAAGGCATTTTGGTCCGGTGGTTGTCACAACTCAATTATCTATTGCATTCTAAGGTTTGAGCCCGTGTACTAGCATTTTTTTATAACAAAAGAGAAAAAAAAAAACCGAGATTGGCTGGTTCAATCCGATTTTCGGTCCACCCGGGTCTTGACCGATTTTTTCAAAATCTGGTTATGCTAAAAAATCTAGATTAGTTGTTGATTTGATTCCTGATCAGACCGGTCTAATCAGTTTATTGTTTCAAAACACTAATCCGAACCATTCAAAATTTCACAAATAGGAAAACATTTGAAAATTTTGATGTGTTTTCCATTGGAACTCTTTTTTCAGTGATGTTCGAGAATTCAAATTGTATATATTAGGTAAACCGATTCATGTTATTATGTCCTAATCTAAATAGGACTCTTAATTATTCTTGTGAAGTGTTTTGTTACTTTGTATTATTTTATTACCATAATATCCAAATTCTAATAAGACTCAAAATTTCCATTAATTGACACAAGCCTTTCTTCGGCGAGAGATATCCCTTCCCCACTTACAATGTTTGTGAGAAAACTTAGTACTAAAATGAAGTATCAAGTGCGATGAGAAACACACCAAGAGCAAGACAAGTAATGGGCTACCAAAAACCAACGGTAACATAAATATAATCAATGTATACAGTATTATTAGAACGTATTTGATATAAATAAAACTTGAAACTATGGAAGAACAACATAAGAATTATCGTGTTATGTAAAATTTCATATTCGAATTTTATATATAACAAAAAGAAGTATTTTGAGAATTTTATCTCTTAACTATGTAATTCGATTTGAATTAAATTTAATTAACTAAATCATAATCCTCAAACCTCGATAATTTATTAAAAAAAGAGAGAGATCACTGTCACATCAAGAACGGAGAGGGAAGGAATAACATTGATACGACGAAAATTCGTGTTGGTTAAGCCTTTTTGATTCGGTCAACTGTGCCAAGCCTACCATGGCGCAGGCACCAAGTGGTGTGGTAGGGAAACCCTACACCATGTCTAATCACGACCCAAGTCATGCGTTGCTACGTCAAAAGGGTATAGAGGAAGAAGACTATTGAATATATTCATTGTTGAGAGAAACAGGTTGGGCAATGTCATGGGATGGAGTCAACAAAGACTCGTCTCTATTGCCTATATTTTATGGAGTAATTCCAAATGAATTAAAAAAATTATAGATCATATGAATCAAATTTTACGTCACCATAGTAAATATATATATATATATGTGTGTGTGTGTGTGTGTGTATAAAAAGAAATTCTTAGATGATGTTTTGTACACATTTTTTTTTATGTATTTTTCTAAAATACTTTGGGCCACACATTTAAATAAATTAACAAGGCGCCACTTAAAAATAGTCATTTCCCTTTCTTAGGTAATAAAAGGATACCGAATACTCTATATTTTACAAAGAAATAAAGTTTTTCCAAATTGAGATTTTGTATATCTAAAAAAAGAAAATAAGTAAAATGATTAGCAAAATTTTCCAAAAAAAAAAAAAATGAAAGTGGCCTTTGAAGGGTCATAGAAAACTTGTTTAACCTTATTTGGTACATATATATACCATGCTTAGGGTAATAATATATAAATTCATGAAATCGATGAAATTTTATGCGATACCTTATAAAAAAAAATTTAAACAATTTTGAATTCATCGAATACTTTTCGAATCAGATACATAAGTTTTTAAAATATAATAAGATAAAACTGTTACATAAAATTTTTAAAACATATTAAGATAAATGTGAGATTACTAACTTTAGTACCTAGGAGTGGTATTTGGATTAGGAGTGAGTATTACGCATTGTTAATTTCCAGATTAGCTGTTTATTTGGGTCTCATAAGGAAAGCGTTGGTGACTCACTCCACTTGCCTGACATGTAAAGCAAGTATGGGATTATATTTTATTGTTCCGAAACTACCCCTCACCCTCTTAACTAACAAACCTCCTCTTCTCCCGAGTCGAGTGTCAACCATTGTCTAATCAGTAATTTCAACCGGTCCCTCAGCTCCAGAAGGCAAATTCCCTCGTTTCTCTCCTCCTTCTCTGAACCTTCTTCCTCTCTCTCTCTCTCTCTCTCTCTCTCTCTCTCTCTCTCTAATTAAACCCCGTCTGAACCTTCTTCTCCTCTTTCTTTCTTTCATATAAACAACACCTCGTCTCCTCTCTCTGATCCAACATAAACAGTCAATTCTCTCTCTCTAATTAAAACCCATCTGAACTTTCTTCTCCGCTTTCTTTCTTTCATATAAACAACCCCTCGTCTTCTCTCTCTGCTCCAACATAAACTCTCTCTCTCTCTCACAACAAATGGATAACGAAAGACCAAATCCAGGAACTGTAACAGTAGTACCAGATGGGTATGCTCTAACTGGGAAAATAATGCTAAGCGCAATAATAGTTCTCTTCTTCTTAGTTTTTCTCATGGTCTGCCTCCACATCTACGCGCGTTGGTATCTCCTCCGCTCGCGTCGGCGCATACCACGTAACAGCCGTAGGAGCCACCTGGTATTCTACTTCGACTCCGACAACAATCCTGCAACTGTGGCCGCTACACGTGGACTCGACCAAGCCGTTTTAAAAGCTTTACCAGTTTTTCAATACTCCAGTAAGGACAACTCCGACCCGATTGAATGTGCGGTGTGCTTGTCTGAGTTTGAAGAGAACGAAACGGGTCGGTTTTTGCCGAAATGCAAACACAATTTTCATATTTGGTGTATTGACATGTGGTTTCATTCTCACTCCACGTGTCCTCTCTGTCGGTGTCCGGTTGAACTTCCTGAAAACCCGGTCGAGGTTGTTGTTAGCGTTACAGTTGATGAAGCGGTTTTGAACGAGCCGAGTTCGAGTTCGAGTTCGAGTTTGAGTTTGAGTTGTGTGAACGACGGCGATAATTCGGCTCGGGTTGAGTCAAGTTCTGGAGCCGAGTCGTTTTGGACTAAGAGAAAACCGGGAGTGTCCGTTGATGTGCCAAGGAGGAATAAAAGCTTTTCTTTGTCGGATGATGAGTCGGGACTGACTTCCCCGGCCAGTCAGTCTTTTAAATCGCCAGGAAATCGAATGCTGTCTTTGAAGAGAATATTGAGCAGAGATCGGAAGGCAGTGACAGTGTTTCCGTCGCCGGTTGCTGCGCCATCTCGGACGATGTCATGCTGTTCGCTGGGTGAGTTGGATATTGAACGAGGCAAGGAGGAACCTCAGCAGAGCAGAGAAGATGAGTTAATGAGAAAGTGAATACGAGTTGACTCAGAGATCGATGAACTTGTTGTATACGTGGCAGAACCCCACAGGCTCTCTTGCCTTGTATAAAAAAAGTCACATATTTCTTTATTCCATAGTTTTGGCACTATTTTTTTTAATTTTTTTTTGTGTCTCGCACTTAGTCCACCGCTCACTAACCTCAACTGAGTTACTGTTGAATTCTAATCAAGAAGAAGTTCTTCCATTAAGACTCGAATCTCGATTATTGATTTAAGATATTAGTATCCTTTCCATTAGACTAAAGAAATATCGGTTAGATTTTAACACAACAGTAACATAGATATTTGCAAACTAACATGTGAACGTTGTAACAAATTTACAACATGGCATACATTCTTAGTAATTGCAATTCGTGTTACATGAGTTGGAAAATTTTGGATTATCTCAATTTATTGTTTTTTTATCTTATTTTATTAATAAAATTATTCGAATAATGATTTTATTATTTTTCTTCAAAAAAGATTTAATAAACATCGAAAACTTAACTATAATTTTTCCAAATAGAATCCTAGTTGTCTTGAACAATATTAACGTTTCCGTTTTCTAAAATGGTTTAACGTTATTAAATTAATTAATATTTATATAAAAATATTTATATTTTTTATATTTATATATTTTTTTATATTTAATTAATTATTTATTTTCATATTATTTTTATAGTTAATAATTAGATTATTTTACATTATTATTATTATTATTATTATTATTATTATTATTATTATTATAAAATATGCATATTCTATTATTTTATAAAATAATTAATATTTATATAAAAATGTTTAAATTTTCTATATTTACGTATATTTTATATTTTCATTTTTTCTGTATTTTCGCAAAATACCATATTTTCCATATTGTTTTGTATTGATTTCTATTTCCCCGTTTCTGATTCCAATGCAACTTGGTATGTAATTTTGTGCATGCCTCTTTGTCTTCAATATATTTAATTAAAATAAAAAAATTTTATGGTAAAAAAACATAAGGATAATAAAAGGCTAGCTAATTAGGAAGTTACTCAAATTTGATTCATCTGTCAATTCAAATGATTTCCCTTTTAAAAAAAAAAAAAAAAAATCAGACCCAACTTGAATAGGAAAATTTAATTAGGTAAGCTCAATATCAATGAGTTTAAATAAATTAAATTTAAGGAAAGCTTGAGCAACATCCTTAATTACAATAATTAAGTTAATTAATTTCCAGTTTCCTTTCAGAATTTCTTGCATATATAATTTGAAATTAAACAATTTTTGGGAATAATTTATCTTCTTAATCCTCTAATTTATTATTAATTGACTTTGCATATTCAGGTTTATCCAAATTTTCTTACCAAAAAGAGAAATATTTCAATCATTTTGTTTACTTCTTTTTATGAATTAAATATTAATTTTCTATTCTATGAATTTCATCTAAAATAATATCTTACTATAAGAGAGGGCTACATCACTATGCAAGAAATCGAAAAAGAAAAAAAAAATGAAAATACACAAGGAGATAATATTTTCCCTTTCTTAATTGAAAAAGAAAAAATTTAATTTGAGGATTATATTATAAAAATAAATAAATAAACGTGTATAGTTTGAATCCCGTCGTAAATAATCTACTCTTTAATTTTTTTAATAAAAATTTACATACATATAAATTAAAATTTTCTTCTTGGTCATTTTCATCCTTTTTCTCGTTCTTTCTTTTTATTTTTTTTTTGGTTTTTAGAAGAGGTCATTTTCATCCTTTCAAAACAATAGAACACTAACAAAATTCAATTCTTTTTGAACAATATGAGTTGCATAGAAAAAAAAGATGGGTTAGGTGCATGGTGAGTTTATAATTTCCTTAATGATGTTTTTAATATTCAGTAAAATTATATTTCTTCAAATATTATTTTCAGCTAAAAAGAGTCTTGCCATTTGGAGGATCATAAGGAACCACCATAAGCAGAGAAGCCATAGCCCTCCTTTCGGCCGATAAAAACCACCATAGAGATCAAGTAGTTTTCGTATCGCAACATGATTCGGGGTTTTTTGTCGATAAATTATAACCCAATTATAATCATTCTTTTTCTTTGTTTTTTGTTTTGATTATACGAGATTTTAATTCTGAATCACAAATTTTATAAAATATTTATTATTAAAATCAAGTTTATTATTAGTTTGATTTTTAAAATATTTGACTTTCTTTATTTATATTTTTGTAATATTTATTTTAATATTTGTAATGATAAAATTTTTTATATAAAGCCAAATTATCAATAATAATGAATGATTAAAATCCATATTATTATATTGATTTCGATTTAGATATAAAGCTCAAGGCCAAGCGCTCGTGCATGAAGCCGAAAAGGAATATGAACACAATCGCACAAAAGAAATATTAAATACAATATAATAAAAAATATTATTTATTTTGAAAATGCCGTTACAATATATTTTCTTATTAAAACTTAATTATAATAAGGCAAGAAAATCGACAAATATATATATAAAAAAATCCCCGATATGACGAATTTTTGAAAAAAAAAATTATTTTTTATTTTAAATATAATATAATATATATAATATTTTTACTAAAATCTCTACAAATCAATAACAATAAACGGAGTGTTGATTTCAAAATTTGAAGTGGACCATTTTATCCTACGGTATCTCGTGATATTGATAAAAATTTTATACTTACTATTTTTTTTTTGTTTTCATTACCAGTATCGGAGATTTGCCTAACTAATTCGTTTTGAGCACTATAAAACTCATTTCAGGGGTTGGCTCTCTCAAATCCTTTTTCGTCATTTTCAGAGATTGAACTCAAAATCTCTAACTAAGGAGTAGAGTCTTGAACAACTCAACCCAGAGAAGTTTGATATTTTATACCGACTATTAAACTACCGTGATTCTCTACTTTACTAGGATTTGGGACTTGGAGTTGTATAAAAATCAACAAAAATATTAATTACAATTTTTAAACCTTGGGTGCAGTGTGGTCCGATGCTACACGGTTTCTGGTCATATTTTCTGCTTTGAATGGGACATCCGGTCCCAATGCTATAACTTGTTCCCATGTAACACGCCATTCGACCCACGAAAATGAAAGCCACTTTTTAAGTGTTTTTGACGTATGACTCACACTAATTGTTTAGATTCTTCTGCCGTGTCCATACTTGCAGATTTAGTGCCCAAATTGTGTGTGAAATGCTCAGAGGGCGAATTGACTCTCGTCAAAAGCATCCCAACTTTTGTCAAATCAAAAGGCAAATAGAGATGTGAAAACAAAACAAAATCGTAAAAGATTAGTATATGGTTTTACATGGGAAGAGACCATCCATGGTTTATTCAATGATCGGGTAATCATACCCTTAAAATAAAATTTCAAAATTTAAATTTTATACTTGACGAAAACAAATGTTATTAAAATTGTCTCTTTAAAAAATTGATTTGATTCAAATCAAATCTAATTAAATTTAATATGATTATCAATGATGAAAAGAGAGTTTAGAAGTCGGGAAGAGAGAGAGAAAGGGGATGAGATGGAGATTAATAGAAAGATGGAGCGGGAAAATAGTTTAAAAAAAAAGTACCAAAGAAAGATAGGGATTAAAATAGTCCTTTTATTTTTTTATAGTGAAAGGATATTTTAAACTATTTGTACTATTTTGACAAACTCTGTTCCTTTTTAATCGTATTGATTAAGAGAATATGTAAAAATATTATTTGAATCAGAAATAAAAGACATGAAATACAATTGACCCCAATAGAATATACAAATTATTATTAAATATAAAAAAAGGACATAAATGCTTAAAAAGGCAAAGCTAATTCCACTTTGATCATCATCTGGTGTGAAAAGGTCTCCTAATACATCAAAGATACTAAATTACAATACAACATAAGAAAAAGGAAAATTAATTCACAGGACAAGTATCATCAATGGACCGATCGTTGTTACTGTTAGCTAAGAATTACAATGGCCGGAGTGACTCCGTGAGAGAAACCGGTATACCAAGCTAAGAGGTAACCTTGCCGTAGCAGAGATAGCTAACAAGCTCCAATTGAAAATGTCATTGTCCATCAACAAGACGAGTCCTTCGTCTTCTCTTGCTATCAGGAGTGCGTTGAATGTCACCGAGCTTCATGGTGAACTTACAACTTTTCTGTGAAATTACTGGTGATGGAGGCTTGTTTCTGTTA
The DNA here is from genome assembly GCA_033439265.1 of Dillenia suffruticosa. NCBI lineage: Eukaryota > Viridiplantae > Streptophyta > Magnoliopsida > Dilleniales > Dilleniaceae > Dillenia > Dillenia suffruticosa. Next base: position 20,679,862 of record JAVTVX010000001.1, read on the forward strand.
CCTTTGCCAAGTATTTTGGTGGGAGACTTCACAAACTTCTTTGATGATTGAAGTTGAACTCTTCCCTGTTTCTTGTGATGCCTAAGGAGCCGAACATGAAATGGATTCACTGCTGTGTAACATACAGGTTCCTCCCCAGCTCCTCCAGGCTTAACCAGATCCACATCTCCATTGTTCACCTAAGAAAGTTGATTGGAATCATAAATGGACAGAAGAAGGAAACTAATGCGCAATTTCTATCACATGTAAATAGGGTAAATCTGAATAAAATTCAAGAATCCAAGTTGCTGTTCACCATATGATTAGCATTTAGCACCTAGTCTACATGGTGTTAGAGGAGACTACCAATTGTAAAAGAGCAGAAAATGTCCGTGCAATGTCATGCTTCTCTTGCCCCTTGATAATGTCAGCAAAGGACATGGCATTTCCACCCTCTCCACCCATGGACAGTTCATCAAGAACCCTCTCACCATATTCATGAATGTCAAATGGCAGGCGGGCTTCCTATAACATAAAGTTTGGCCAGCAGTATGAATAAGTTAAAAAGGGACTTGGTTCAATTAAATAGATAGCTGAGTTCCACATATGAAAATATAGATTGAAAGAAAAGCTGAAGAGATTTAATCACTTGTTCCTTCAAGTTGTGCTCAATTCTCTGCTTCCAACTTGACACACGAGCAGCCATTTCAGTCTGCTTCTCAGTTTCAGATATACTAGCAAGAAGAGCATCCTACAGGATTATGTATGCAGGAACATGGTTTAAAAGACCAATATAGGAAAAATTAGAAGAGTAGATGAGTACCAACTACATTTCACACATGCAAAGAGCAGGTAAATGTACCGACTGCCATGCATCAAGGCAATCAACAGTATATATTAAAAAAAATAAAAAATAAAATGTGGTTTATGCAATAAAAATGCTGAAGAATACATGCGGACTAACATAGGGAGAGATTGAGAAAGAGACTCACCAGGTGTGAGCGACAAAGGTCTTCCAAGTTTGTACAGGAGTTTAGTTCTTCCTGTCCGTAAGCACCATCATTCAGCTGCATGAATGTCAGCATTAGCTACTTGAAAGAACATCCTAACTTTAGAGGCCTACATCTATTCACAAAACTTTATTTTTCTTACTTTCCCAGGTTGGGAAGGTACTTCATCTATGTTCATTTCAGGGACATCCATTTTGGCAAAGCCTGTTTCAGGTTGACCAAATTCAGGGATCTCGTCATCATATAAGTTGTCCTCCATATCATCAGGACAACAAAAAGTGTCAGAAGAGTCTTGAACTCCACGAACAAGTGATTGTCTTAGCTGTGATCAGAATATCAGGATTCAAGCTAAGTTTATAGAATTTATATTCAAGGACACATTCGAAAATGCGGCAGAACGGACCTTTTCATATGGTGGAGGAGACTTGGGTTCTTGCTGTCCTGCATGGGCCATAACCTGTGCTTCCCAGATTGCTCGAAGCTCTGGACTAATAGGACCATTCATTCTTGCAAGTGGAAACTGTTTGGTTACAGAAATACGCTTAGAGGAATCCACGTCACGCCTTCTGTGAACTTTTACTGTTCAGAGAGAGGGAGAGCGAGGCCAAGCACTTTAGCAGGAGATTAAAAGCCATAGTAGATAAATAATAGGGAAAAGGGTTCACCAACCTCTTTTATAAGGTTTTACTTTCAGGTTCCCAGGTTCATGGGGATTCAAGGGCTTCCAAGGATCAATGTCATCATCATCTGAATCATCCAATTCTCTGGCTTCTGCATATCCATCACCCATATCAAAGTCATCATTGTTGGTCTCAGACATGTTATGGGCAGGAAGATCTTTCTTCATATTGCAAGCACAGTCAGCCTGAGGTGACATGTTGAAATTAACATCCTGGGTCTGCACAAAAGGTGACTTATGTGCTGTTCCTCCAGAATGCCTTCCTGGAGTGTGAAAGTTGCTTTTGGTCTTAGTGCTCAAACCACCACTTCTGCGTGTGCCATTTTGCTCTCCATTTGTTTCTCTCCCCTTCAGAAGATCATCAACAGCAGATGCATCACACGGATCCAAGAGAATGAAATCCCGGTAGAGATCGTTTGTGGCCAGCTGCATCCACCCACACAAGTCCAATGACTTACAAAGAAAATAATCACAAATAGACTATTTGCTTTACATGAAAAATATTAAATGTAGTACCAGATATGTTTCTAACTCTCCCCCATCACCAGTAGTATCTAAACAGTCACCTTCCAGCACAACCAGGTTCGCAGGGGGCTTGACAAAATGATTCAAAATTGAATCTTTTCCATTGCCCTTGTCTAGCTTATTCTTAGCATCCACTGCAGCACAAACAAGGGAGAAACTGTAAATGCATTACAAAATATTGGAGTATAGAACATTTAGAAAGCTACCTGGAACATCATCTGAGACCCAAAATGGATCATTGTCATCATCTGAAGTTGCATGGATGCCAACATTAGCACTCTGGGATGATGTGCTCTCTGGTTGATCCTGCACACTGTCCAGCAAATAGATTGAAACAATCTACAAGCAAGGTTGATTCAAATATTAACCATAAAAGACGCTTTTAACAAGTAAACTTCAATGCAAAGCCAGTTTTTAGCAAAAAGCACAAGTAAGACTCTCGCCTCGTGTTTTATTTCTTCTTCTCCTAAGACACAACACAAGGACCAATCACATAACGCATGATCCATGACTAACTGTAATAAGGCCTCAAGTTGAAAATCCACAATAACATATATAAAGAACCCAAGCTTCTTGAGCATGTGAAGCCAAATAAGCACTCCATCAAAATGATAAATCAATATAAATTTACACACCATGAGTCAATTGAAATTCCTAAAAGCTAAATAATTTTGACAACCTGTGATGAATATATATCTGTATACACAAAACCTAAATATCAGTCAATCTCCATACACACAATGCATCTTTTTGTCCCCAATGCTACCCAGACTACTGGTTATTATCATATATTCACAACTTTCAACAGTAAAAGCAACCAAGAAGTTGGTTTTCTCTAACGCTTCAGGCTGAATTTCCTATTAGCTATGGGTATACCAAGTAATGACGTGAACGTAGAAAAGATATACAAATAATTGGTGCTTCAAATGAGATGAAATTAACAGGATGACAGTGCTCTGATCTAAAATCTGCCTTTGTTTCCAATAGCATCCTTCATTACTTTTTAAGATGCAAAATTTGCAAACTCCATCAATAGTAATTACTTTGGCCAAGTGAAATGCCTACATTATCAAGGTTTGTCACAACAATCACAGCTGATGAGATCATGCTTTCCAGTTTATCACTCACTACAAAAGGAAACAACTTTTTGATACTATGAATGTCTCCATTCCATACAGAAAACACCAATATCAATCAGTTAATTTTAATAATCATAGTTGCAAACTAACAAGCTGAGTTCACTTTGATGATATTAACTTCCACTTCCGAAATTGTCCCCATTTCATAAGCTACAAATAAGTTATTAAATGATGGGGAAAACTTCATCAACGCATGTGATCTACAAATAGACATCACCCTCCATCAATCCTCCACAAGCAACAATTACTACCACTTTACAGAGCTCATTTCCCAAATAGGTAGAACCATTCATTGAAAAAGAAAAAACCAGAAATTTTTGGAAGAAAACCCTCAAACTCCCAATCTCTCTCTCTCTCTCTCAATGCTCAATTAGCATAGAATGTTCAAAAGACTAATGGCAGAAAAAAGAAAAGAAAAAACAAATCAAACCTTTTCTGGGAAATGAAGTCCAAAGCATGTAAAACCAAATTGTAAAGATACTCGACCTTGCGACTGTACACTTGAATCGACCCTTGCAGAAGCAAAGCAGCTACATTTCCATCACCCCCACAAGAAAAAGTCAACGACTTCATAAACCCAACAAAAGAACAAACACGTGAAACTCAATAATCGGATTCAAACAAACCTTCAGCAAAATTTACAGAAAGATGATGTTCATCGTCTTCAGCGGTGGCTTCGCCGGAGCAAATCTTCAAGAGATACTCTTCGAGATTCTTCGCGAGATCTACGGCCCAATTTGACTCTAAATCACGGTGTGGTTGTATCAACGAGTGAAATTTACTTCCACCGGCTGTTTCGTCTTCTCTCTCCTCGTCACCCATTTCAATTGAAGAAATTGGGGGAAAACCGTAAATTAGGGTTTTCAATTGAAGTACTAAACTTGTAGAGAGAGAGAGAGAGAGAGAAGGTTTTGATTTCGATTTTGTGGTTAGATTCGTGCAGGGGGAGAGAGAGAGAGAGAGTGTGTGTGTGTGCGTGTTCAAAAGTTTCATATGACGGTTCTCCCGCTCATCTGGCATATTTGGTGTGGGTTTAATTTGTAAGTGGCCCAAAATCATTAAAGCCCAGCCCAAGCCCGTTTTACCTGTTGGGCCTGTACAAGCATGAAGTCGATTATTTATTTATTTATTTATTTTTATTTACTCCATTCTAACCAAAATAGCTAATATATTTCGTGAAAAGAAATGGAATAAAGTAGAAAAAAATTTTATCCCACTTAGAATCCTGAGTATCTTAAATTTCTTGGCCAAATACGGCCGTTTTAAATTACTCCATTTATTTCGTTTCAGATAAAATAAAATAGATAAAATTGATATTTGTTTATTTTTTATCGAATTAATTTAGATTAAAATTCTATTACCATTTAGAAATATTTTAAAATTTGAAATTTATTTAATGATACTTTGTTTTACATAATTTGAAATTAATTTATTTTTAGATTTTAACCGAGATTAATGTATTTTAAGTTATAAATATATCTATTAATTGAGTTATACTTGATTGATATCTCTATATATTTATATGTATAAAACCCAGAGATGCAATGACAAAATGCTTCAAACATATCAATAACTGACAACTCAATTAATGAATCGATTGTAATAGGGTATTGTACTCTCTTAATTATAAATTACGAGTTCAAATTATGAAAATGAAGAAATGAGATTTATGAGAGCTAATCCCCTTAATGTACCTTGTAGTAGTCGGAGTGAATTAATCGAGCGAACCTGGATACCGATTGATGGTAAAAAAATTTGCTTACACTAAAAAAAAAAAAAAAAGAATCGAATTGTCACGTAAGACGTAGATATTAATATTATGAATACCATTAATCGGTGAATGTGGAAATGGAATGGGAAGCAGGTGAAGATGAGACGAGATTTTCTATCTTCACGGATTCTCATTCTCTCCACCTATCCTTTTCTTCCATCTCTTAATCATCCCTTTATTCCATCTCAATGGTCTCACTAAATTTTGGGCGATCTGTTGAATCAAAAGATGAAAATAAATAAATTAAAAAACCCATTAATTTGCTTATTGGCTACCAAGATTTCTCTGATTCCATTCTGGCAATGTCTTTACCAAGATTGTGACTTTTGCTCAATCTTAGAAGTTGGGTCAACTCAGGTGTTCAAAATGGGAGGGGTGTGGCTTATCTCTCTCTCTCTCTCTCTCTCTCTCTCTAATTATTTACTCATCGGCTGATCAAACATTTTAATGAAATTAGTTTTTTCGAAAAGAAACCCTCGATTTGGTTATCAGAAGGGGAAAAACTAAAATATTATAAAAAAGCTTTTATCGTATTGATTAATATTACTTGATCACTACGTATATTTTTCACATATAAAAGGATTCCTAATTTTCAATTCAATATGAATCAAAAAGCGAAAAAGAACAAAAATGGGGAGAAAGAAAATCATAAGTGGACATGAGAAGTGTAGACTAATAGAAGGAATCCGCAAAAAAGAAAATTCTACATGTCTACTGGGACACCACTGGCCTTAATCCATGGGTCACTTCCCCTTCCCTCCAGGAAATTGACAACGGAGAACTCAGAAACTTCTTCAGGAGTGACCTTGTGGATCCAACTCACTCTACTCATCATGTTGGCGCCAGTACCCTTATTGCCAACCTCGGCAAACCAGCTAGTTTTGTGTTTTCCGGATCCTCCCCACTCCAACCAACCGATTGCATCAATCGAGTCATCGATGTACGAATCCATGATGATTGTTCTTGCATAATCCTTCCAAGGCCTACCAAGGTATGCCTTGGTTACGAGCTTCACCGGGAGGAATGCTGGATCACCTACTATTGTGCAGTTTTGCAGGACAAAGGCGGTGACCGCATTTGGGTTGGTCCTGCCTTGAGCTGTGACGGCACATTGTTGGCCTAGGTCTGGCTTTCTCACTATCATCTTGCAGTTCTGGAAAACAGCGGATGAGTCACCAAAGATGAAGTCGATGGTGCCAGAGATGGTGCAGTCACGATAGAATTGGCGGTGAGTGTTGGCAAGGAGAGTATCTTGGTAGCCATCTATTTGGCAATTGTAGATGATGGACTTGTCCGAATTGACAAAGAGTGCCACGGCTTGTTGTCCTTTTGGTCCTGCGGTGTTCTCAATTCCAATATTCTTGGCAATGAAGCCAAATCCGTGTGCAGCTGTTGTCCAAGGAATGATTGAATTATCCATGTCAATAGAGATTGAAATTTGTTGTGTTTATATTTTAGGGTTTGGGTATTGAATTTACTATTCAAGTCTTCTCCTCTATCAGTGATTTTTCCTTGATTTTGAGTTTCTAGCATAAATGCGTGTGCGATTTTCTCTCTTTTCTTGATTATTTCAGACATAATACTATTCTCTTATCTATGGAACATGATTAAGGTATGGAATTCACATGTTTTATGCCATGTAGCCTAATAATATGTCACCTAATTAATGGTGCTACAAAATAAATTTGTGACTTACCAACAGTGGCAGTAAAGTAGGTGTTGGTACCGGCGGCTGCATTTTTGTCTCCGGTTATCTTAGTCTTTGCTGGGCCATCACCGATGAGCATAACATTTTCCATTTGTGCAGTAAACTCAACATACTCTTGATAGATACCGGCCTTCACGTAAATAATGAAAGTTTCATTAGTGCCATCGTCGATCTTCTTAGGAGGAGGAATATCCTTCAAGGCCTCATTGATGGTCTTGTACTCTCCGCTACCATCCTGGGCAACAATCACATTAGGCTTAATGTCTCCAATATTAGCATGCAGGAGATGGCGTTTCCTGGAATTAATCCATTTGGGGAAACCATCAGCATCCAACTTGTTCTTAACAGATGCCTTCTCAGAGAGAAGCCTCCTGTTGGGAAGTTTCACGCTTGAGATGGCTGCAGAGAGGGAAGTGATAATATCAAGTCCATTCATAGTCAACTGGCGCGAGGCTTCTAATATCTTCTTCATCTCCTCTCCTGCAGTGCCTTTCGCATTTTCAAAAGCATCCAAGCAATTTTCTTGGAAAGTGATGGAACCACTGAGCCAGACTTTAAGATCATTAAGGAAGGGTTCAGCCTTCTCAATTTCAAAACTATGAAATTTCTCTAAAGTGCGCATGAGATCATCAATAGAGAATTGCAGGACCTTTTGGCAAACCTTTAGAGCTTCAGCGCAACTCGGTTCATTAGCCAACTCCTTCAAAGTTGATGAGTTTCCTATTGCCTGTTTAATCTCATCAATACTAACCCGGAAAGCAGCCATGATAATCTCTTTCAGGTCGGTTGTGCTTCCTACAGCCATTGACACCGTGTTAGCACATCTTTCCTTAAATTCAGTGGGCTGGCAAATGGCTGCAACTGCCTTGTTTGTGGCGGAGAATTGGCTGTCAGAGACGGATTCTTTGTTTGGGTCCTTGATCATGACTATGGTGCCAACAACCATAGCCACCAACAGCAAGAAAGAGACACCAATTACCGATATCTTCTTCATTTCCTCCGCCATGTCCAAAAGGAAACACTGCAACACCTGATGGTCCTTTTTCTTTTTTGAGAGAGCTCCGAAGAGCCTTTTGACGGTGGCTGAGCTAATGGGAAATTTATATATAGAAGTCTATATTTAGAGGGATTATGTTTGGGAGGTTATTTATAGAAAGTTATTTTTGTTGTGGTATTTGAGATTCTGCCCGAAAACATAGAAGCTCGAATGTTGTAAGTTTTTTCTTAAATTTGGAGAGACTTATAGTTGCCATTTTGGGGTTGTTAACGCCCAAAATTTGAACCATGGTCGGATGGCGATTGTCGATTCTGGGCAAGGCATCTGTTAAGGTTTGCAGGTTGATGATGGTGCCGGTGCCGGGTTTTGGTGATATAAAAGAGTTTTAATTAAATTCAAATTGGACAACAAAAGGGGATTAAAAGATATATATATATATATATTGTATTTGATCCACCAATATCCGGTAATAAATTTTTCAAGAACTTGATTAGCCACTAGACCAACAAAGTCTTGGAACGTATATATGATAAATTAAAAAAATGATGGGTAAAAGTTTTAGTTCTATTATACAGCCAAAGAACTACTCAAGTTAATTTGAAAGTTGAAATTTGGGTAAAACTGATTTGCAAATCAACAATGGTGTTCATTCGGTTTTTCTGGTGATCGTGGCTCTTGCAAATCAAAGGTTTGCACAAGAAGATTGTGACAAGCTCTTGTTCATCGGTTCCCTCAGAGCCAATTAGGCGATTCGACACTTTTATTTTCTTTTTCTTCACTTGAATTTGCGGTATAAATTTGACAATCACATTTCTATAAATCAATCTTCTTTAGCAATGCGAACAAATTCCGTGCACATCAAATAGAATAATTGATCAAACTTCTGTGATATAATGGTCAGATACCGCACTCCTTAAACATAGATATAATCATTAGATACTATACTCCTTAACCTCCTTAATCATAGATGTTGAGTTAAAATCATGAAAATGAAAAAACAAAATTTGAAACAGTCAAACTTCTTAACGGACTCCAAAAACCGAATTAATCAAAAGAAATCTAGATACTAATTGATAAAAATAAAAAAAAAATGTATAGAATCGGGTATATATCTCACTTGCACCGTCAAAAACCTCATTATAATGATTGTCAACCATCATATTTGATTCAAGAAATCTATAGGTATGCTAATAAATTATATCTCAACTGGTATTATTTTCTTCACTTTAGAGATTTCAGGAAAGAGTTTCGCTTGTATTAAAAAAAAAAACCATAGAGGTTACTATCCCAAGCAACAAAATTCTCATATTTTGGTAGAATTTGGTTCAATTTGTCTCCGACTAACATCAAATTGAATGCTCCCAACTCTCGTTTCCTGTTCTTGTTTTCTGAGTGATTGTTGATTTTGATTATTGTGATTTCTCTTTGCTTTTAGTGGAGGGTAAAGGCGATCTTTGTGATCTCGATTGAACTGCAAAACAGTACTCATCATCTTGGATCTAGAAAAAAAAAATGAAAAACCCAAATTCCCGGACTCTATTTTTGTGAAATTGAAGTTACGGAGTAATTAGGTGAGTATAATTTAAAATTATTCATGTCAACGGCACTTATTTCAAAAACCCATAAATTAAATTCAGGAATTGACTATAAATAACCTTGGCTTAGAGTTGGACAAATAAAACAAAAAAAAAAAATAATAATTAAAATCAATTAAAATAGCAATCATTTGAAGTTAGCTTGCATAGAAATAAAAGCGCCTAACGGAAACAAATACAGAAAGATACGAGAAAATAATATTTTTTAAAAATATCGGAAACAATAATATAGACAAATGTATTAATATAAAAAATATAATAATTTTTATATAAATATTAATTATTTTATAAAAATAATAAAATATCCTTATTTTATAATAAAATTTTAAAATGATCAAATATATAATTATTAATCATAAAATAAATATACAAAAATTATAATCATAATTAAATAAATAAATAATTCATTAAATATGAAAAAATATATAAATATTTAAATATAAGAATTTTTATATGAATATTAATTAATTTAATGTGTTAAAATGTCATTTCAAAAATGAAAATATTTTGGAAATGAAAACAAATCGTCAAAAGTTTCCGTGCATCATAAATTTCAAGAATCGACAAATAAAAAAGAAAATTAAATTCTAAGAAGTGAATATGAAAAACGCAAAGAAAATTCAATTTACTCATAATTATATTAAAGGCCCACAAAATAAATTCAAAAATGACATGAATAAACCTTGGAAAAGTACTGCCCCGACCAAGATTTCTCATTAGAAGACTTCCATTTTAGTCTTCTCTGCTTCATTTCTTGTTCTCGTTTTCTCAGTGACTCTTGATTTTGATTCTTGTGATTTCTCCTTGCTTTTCACAGGAGTGAAAGAGCGATCTTTAAGGCCTCGATTGAACTGCAAAATTCCAGGACTGCATTGCCCTAAGTTGATTAGAAAAGACTTCTATTGTGAAATTGATGTTGTAGAGTGTGATTAGGTGAATGTTTAGATAGAGATTTTCAATCATAAAATCAATCAATTTGAGGAACTGATCAAAGTGAAATTAGTAGGGAGATATAGAGAGAAAAACTTTACTTTCAGGTATTAGACAATTTTTTTGGAAGTGTTTACTCTTTTTAATCCGTCATGCATGTCTTGATAGCCTTTTAAGGTCCGTCATCTCAGAGACCTTGTGGATACAGATTTCAAAATTTAAATACTCAATCGTGTGAAAATATAAAGTTTAGAAACTCGGTTAAAGTTAATGGAGATTACATGTAATGATCCATAACTCTTAATATTATAAAATGATATAATTAGGATAATTCATTAATTCGAAAGTAAATTTGCATAGGCCCACAAACTCCATATTCTAAATAATATTTACTAAACTACTCTTCACTTTTCTTATTGCAAAATAGTATGATAATACTTAGAGAGCTCAATCATACTCAGAAAGTAAATTTGCATCCACCCATCAACTCCATATGTGTGTGTGTGTGTGTGTGTGTGTGTGTGTGTGTGTGTGTGTGTATATATATATATATATTTTTTTTTTTTCCAATTACAAAGTTTGGAATTGGTTCTTTGAGTTTATCTGGTTCCAAACACAATCTTAGAGAGTTTATTCATACTTCTCATTCAAAAGGGAGATTTGGGTATTAGATTACAGAAGGTAATGGTGGCTCCTCATTTGACTTGGCTTGAGTTCGTGTCTTATACACTTCTCTCAGCTCAACCAAGTCGAATCTTCCTGCACCCGAAAAATATGTAAGAAAGAAGGACCTACAAGTTCCTAATCATTATTCCCATTTGTTTGATCTCTAAGCATCAACTGGGACACCGGCAGTCCTGGTCCAAGGGTCACGTCCATTTCCCTCAAGGAAGTTGCTAACAGTGAACTCGACAGTTTGTGGAGTAGTGACCTTCTTAACTCCAGGCCAATTGACTCTCTTGGCAACACTGGCGCCAGCACCTCTGTTGCCGACCTCGGCATACCAGCAAGTTTCATGGTAGGTGGTACCTGGCCACTCCAACCAACCGGCTGGGTCAATGAAGCCATCAATTTGACAGTTTGTGTAGAGTGTCCTTGAATAAGCCTTCCAAGGCCTGCCAAGGTACGCAAGGTTCTTGGCTGTCCTTGACGAAAGGAATTTGGGGTCAGCCACGATTTTGCAGTTTTGCAAGACCAAGCCTGTGCGGGATCGTTCTTCTTTCCTGCCATGGGCTGTGATGATGCATTGTTGATCGGGATCTGGGAGTCTCACTACAATATTGCAGTTTTGGAAGATAGAAGCACCATCGCCAAAGATGAAGTCAACAGTACCACTGATGGTACAGTCACGGAAGAATTGGCGGTGGGAGTGGACGTAGAGTGTGTCTTGGTAACCATCTATTTGGCAGTTGTAGAAGACAGACCTGTCGGATTGGACAAGAAGTGCAACGGCTTGATGTCCTTTTGCTCCTGCGGTGTTCTCAAATCCAATGTTCTTGGCAATGAATCCAAATCCCATGACAGCTATTTCCACCCAAAAAAAAGGAAAGAAGGAAATGATTGAGTTCAAACTTATCTAAACAACTTATGTGCTAATTAAGAAATTTGTTCATGACTTACAAACTGTGGCGCTTTTGTATGTTTGGTAGCCACCTTTAAAGCTTCTGCTTCCCGTGATCCTGGTCTTGTCGGGGCCATCACCAATAAGCATAACATTGTTCATAGTCTTGTTAAATGTAACATACTCCTGATAGATACCAGCCTTAACATAAATAACAAAAGTCTCATTGCTGTTTTGGGTGGCACCTTTGCCCTTCTTAGGAGTAGGAATATCTTTCAAAGCCTCATTGACGGTCTTGTACTTTCCGCTACCATCCTTGGCAACAATCACATTAGGATTAATATTTCCAGCATTGGTTTGAAGGAGATGGCGATTTGCAGGACTGACCCAGCTGGGGAGACCATCAGCGTCCGAATCATTCTCGTCTTCAGAGAAAAGTCTCCTGCTCAAGCCTGGAATTTTCAGGTTTGAGAGGGCAGAAGACAACCCAGTTACAATGGCAAGTGCATTGCTTGTCAACTGTCCAGACGATTTCAATAGCTCCTTCATCCTCTCCCCTGCGTCTCCAGTTGTGTTTTGGAAAGCGTCCAAGCAAGTTTCTTGGAATGCAATGGATCCGCTGAGCCACACATTGAGATCTTCTAGGTAGTCATTGATTTTGCTTAGTTCAAAAGAACTAAATTCCTCATTAGAGCGCTCCAAATCATCAATGGAGTGCTCCATCACCTCCTTGCAGACCTCAATAGCCGAAGCATATTGTGGGTCCTTCTCCAATTCCTTCAATGTCTGTGAATCACTCATTGCCCTTTTAATCTCATCTACAGCAACCGTGAAAGCTGCCTTGATAATCTCTTTTGGGTCACTTGTGTTTCCTGCAGCCTTGGACAGGCTCTGCACGCATGCATCCTTATAGTCTGTGGGTTGGCAAACGCTTTCAACTGCTTTTGAGGAGGTAGAGATTTGGTTACCAGAGCTCCCATCCAAACCCGATCCATCATTGGAGCCACTGCCACCCCTCAGGCCAATTGCCACCCCAACAACCATAGCCACCAACAACAAGGAGGAGACACCAAGGATGGCAATCTTCTTCTTTTCCACCATTTTGTTGTATTACTAGAAGTCCTTTTCCTCTCTCTTTGTTTAGGAGGATGTCTCCAAGGAACCTGGGGGACTGATTAATGACAGGAGCTTATATATAGAAGTCCTCTCACCCTCATTTGAGGGATTAAGATTTTTTCGGTGCTTTCTAACCAAATTGACAAATATAGATATTTTAAGGTCCTTTTTATAGGCAATGCATTTTGTTTCCTATGTAAAAATGAAATGCCAAGAAGGCAGAGAAGCCACAAGTAGACACAAAGTTACACCCTATCACCCGATGAAAACCACCCGTGCTCTCTGCCCAACAAGCCACACATTTTGACAGCATGAAGCAAACCTAAAAAAGGGGGAAAATTGTTTTTCTTCAAACTCCTTTATTTTCCATGAATCTGATTGGTTTAATTTCATAAATAAAAATAAAATATTTATTCGGATCAATCACAAAAGTTCAAATGCGGGCGAAGGCAGAGGGTGATCGAGAGACAACGGCCCTTGAATATTTTTTTTAAAAAAATTTATGTAACTTCAAAAATAAGCAAATATATAAATTTCACTCCTCAAATTATTATTTCAAATGCATATTATATTTAAGTCTTTATATAAATTTCTTTCTTTACTCCAGAGTTTAGGCCAATGAGTTTGTATGATAATTATAAAGATATTACTCCATGTTTAATGCCCAGGGACTTAGCGGGTGATTGTGGAGTACAAAATCAAAACCGTGCAGATCTTAGTCGTCCAAGAATCAAAGTCCTAAAACTAAGTTTCGAGAGAGAAATGCGCAACATATTGATATTTGAAAACTCTAGGATGTCTAAATAACCTAAGACACTAAATTAAAGTAGGCCCAAGAGTTCCACATTGTAATGCCACCATTTGAATGTCTTATTTCCATAATTTAGATTAGTTGCTTCCTCAAGTACAACCTATTAGTTGATTCTTTTTTTCATGCCCACTAGAAGATCCAAGTTTATCGATTTAAATATCTATTGATTTCATTGATTTTATTCTCAAGGTCAGTGGTTAATCTTATATATGACATTTAGGGGATTGGAATGGATCATAATCTTTCCCTTCTTGAACACAGAGATCAGACATCCTCCAAAACAAACTTATATATAAGGAGGCTATGGTGAAAGAGATTATATAAGGAGGCTGCACTAGGTTCAACATAAACAAACTCTTGTACAGCCTCCTTATTCTCAGCTTCCCTAGTCTGATATGTCCGAAATTTGGCTATGTAGGAAAGAAGTCATCTGTAAGACCTCAAATCTCAGATGTTGAGAAAGTGGGGACGATGGTCAAGGTATTGTCTTTATGGTGGGGATATACAACAATGGTTAAAAGATTTCCTTTGCCCCTAAGCCTGATCGCCATTACTTAATGCACCGAAAAAAATGAAATATTCATTTATTAAGAATGATATTATATTCTCTCTGACCATAAAAGAAGTAAAGAAACCTTGAATCTTAGAGGTGACATTCAGTATTATCGATTTATGTAGTACTCTTTTTCCTAACAAACGAATTTGGAGATTGTATGAGACTCCATGCTTTAAACCACAAAATGCAAGTGTAAATAGTTTTTTGTCATTAAGGGGAGACAACGCTTTCAATTTAGTTCCCTTAAATTGAATTATTGTAAATTGATTTACTCATTTAGATTATTTCCTCATGTGCCATGGCAATAAAATTTCTGAAGTGCTCAATTACAAGTATAAAAATAGAAGGAAATCCATCTTTTCATTGAAAACAATTCAGCAAAACACATGTAAGATGAAGTTGGAGTTAGGCAATAAGTTGGAAATTTGGAATCCTCATTCTGGTTTTCTCTAAGCAGGAATCAAGCCAGGGATAACTGGGACACCAGTGGGCTTCACCCAAGCTTCACGGGCCTCTAGGAACTTCTCAACAGTGAACTCTGCAGCTTGTTGAGCAGTTATCTTCTTGATTCCAGGCCATGTCACTCTCTGGTCTGTGTTGGAGCCAGCACCTCTATTGCCATACTCCGCAAAGTAGCAAGTGTCTTGTGCATAGGTACCCATCCAAGATGCCCAGCCTTCTGGGTCAATCAAGTTGTTAATCTGTGATTGCATGACGATTGCCCTTGAGAAATTCTTCCAAGGTCTGCCAAGGAATGTCCTCACGTTAGACTGCACCTTAGCCAATTCTGGATCAGCTGAGATTGTGCAGTTTTGGAGGACAGTTCCTGTGGGACTGCGTGCATCCTCCCTGCCTTGAGCTAAAATGTAGCACTCTGGCTCCTCATCGTCGAGGTCTGGGGTTCTCACTAGAATTTTGCAATTTTGGAAGATAGCAGCTGCATTGCCAAATACGAAGTCACGGGCACCACTGATGGTGCAATCGCGGTAGAATTGGCGGTGGACATAGGCATAGAGCGTGTTCATGTAGCCATCAATTTGGCAATTGTAGAAGACAGACTTGTCAGATTGGACTCTGATAGCCACAGCTTCACGCTTAGTTATTCCTGCAGTGTTCTCAAACCCAATGTCCTTGGCCATGAAGTTCCTTCCCAACACAGCTGTTGCAAAAAATTGATTTGAGTTAGCAACTTAACATATATATAACATTAAATTTTGTGACTTCCTTGAAACAATCTGGCCAATCATTGCAAGTGACCTCAAACCCTGTAGCAAGGGTGGCCCCAGGGTCAAGGAGCATGGCCTTCCTAAACAGGTCATATACTTGTCCCCTAAACTTTTTTACTTTTGTCTTATATTTAGCGAAAAGTTTTAAAATTTGGCCCTATGGAAAAAAATTTTCTTGGACCATTGCCACTCCCATAGCATAATACGAGATTAGGCAACTGAAAATTGGTTTATGACTTACCAACGGTGTCACTCCTGAAGAGGGAGGCACCATCGACATAGTTCTTGCTTCCGGTGACCTTGGTCTTTGTGGGGCCATCACCAATAAGGGTAACATAGGTCATCCACTTGCCAATGGTGATATGCTCACGGTAGACACCAGCCTTAACGTGGATAACAAAAGGTGTGGTGCCATTCGTAGGAACTTCCTTCAAAGCCTCATTGATGGTCTTGTACTTTCCAGTGCCGTCCTGGGCAACAACCACATTAGGCTTAATGGTTGCAGGAGCGGCTTGAAGGAGACTGCGTTGAGCAGGATTGATCCATGCAGGGAAACCATCTGCATCGACGGAGAAAAGTCTCCTGCTCAATCCTGGAATGTTCAAGCTTGAGAGGACTGTAGAGAACTCGGTGACAATAGCAAGTCCATTCCTTGTCATTTCTCCTGACAATTTCAAGAGCTTCTTCATCTCCTCTCCTGCAGAGCTAGTGGTGTTTTCGAAACCATCCAAACAAGTTGTTTGGTAAGTGATTGCAGCGCTGAGCCAAACCTTGATGTCTGCAATGTAGTCATCAAGCTTGCTCATTTCGAATGAACCCAATCTCTCAAAAGAGGATGTGAGATCATCAATGGCGTATTCCATAAGCTCGTGGCAATTCTCAAGAGCCTGTGAGCTTCTTGGGTCCTTAGCCAACTCTTTCAACGTTGATGAATTTGAATTTTTCACTGCTTCTTCAACCTCTTTAATGGTGACCCGGAAAGCAGCCTTGATGAGGGCTTGTGGGTCGGTCTCATTTCCTGCAGCCGCGGATAACTCGTCAATACATGTCTCCTTGAAGTCTGTGGGTTGGCAAATGGACTCAACTGCCTTGTTGGAGGTGGAGATTTGGGACCCAGAACCAGACCCGGAATCTGATGACTTTCCGGTGCCCCTGATTCCAACCACAGCACCAAGAACCATAGCTACCAAAAGCAAAGAGGAGACACCAAGGATAGCAACCTTCTTTTTTTCTGCCATTTTTGCTTGCCTGGTTTGAACAAGAGAAAATGGCTCTTTTAATCCAATGGGGTTTGGCCCCTTATCTGAGACGCTTGAGATGTTGGAGATCTATATACAAAGTAGCAGGTAGTTAATTTTTTTTCTTAAAATTGGGAGACAGATTTTGTTCCAACAATTGTTAACCTCTGTTTCCTAAGTTATGGTCCTCCAATTGCGGATTCACCGGTTGATTTGAGCCAATCGTCTTACAGATGAGTTGTTTGTACAAGAATTTTGTGGTAGAAATTGGGGGGTTAAAAAGGGACAGTTCACAAGCAAATATCCTTAATATATGTATATATATATATTTTCTTTTTACGAAGAAAAAGGTTTATGCAAATCCACATGGAGCTGCCTCTTGCTATCTTTGGAACAATGATATTAGGGATAGCAATTTTTTTTTTCAGTTTTAAACAGTCTAGTGATTTATCTGTTCGCAGCAAAAAGCAACAGTCTAACCTTACATTATTTTTAGTAAATTTTTTGCCAATCTTGGGATGTACATTACATGAAAATAACAATTTAGTGAACACAATTTACTCATAAAATTAAAAAATATTTTTTCTCTTTGTGGTTGAATTAAAAATTTTCGCTCATTCCCCTCATTTGTATACTATGAGAGAGAGAGAGAGAGAGAGAGAGAGAGAGAGAGAGAGAGAGAGAGAGAGAGAGAGTCACCCCACAAACATAGATCTTATTATATTTATTATTCTTTTAGCTTTTTCCTTCCCTTAACTTTTTATTTTTTATAAAGGGCAGGATGAAATTGTTTGTCAAATACACTTAAAAGGAAGTGAAAATCTAGTATAAATCCAACAAACGATGAAATATCCTCTTATCCTCCCACACGATCGCGTGCTCAAGGACAAATCCAACAAATATCCAGTCACTGAGTTTATGTAGTCAAACAATGATGGAATACCTCTTATTCTTTACATCCCATTTGGATAAAAAACCCTTATTCTCGTATCATTACTATCCTCTCTTCTCCAACTATAGCCTAGCTCTTCGTAGTTCCGGCTTGGCAATGGTACCCAAATGGACTTCATCAGGGCCGTCCGCTATTCTTAATGTTCGAGCAGTTGCCCAGAGATGTGAGAGCACTGTATCAGAAGATAAGCCAGCAGCTCCGTGCACTTGCATTGCCAGGTCAAGCACCTGCAGCGCCATGTTTGGAGCTGCCACTTGCTCAGCACCCAGAAAACAATGGCAGGAGTTGAGGATGTTAGAAGAAATTTAACAGTCGAAAGAGAAAAATCTAATTGTACCTTGGCCATTGCGATGGGTCCTCGAGCCTTTTTGTTTCCAACCCTATCAAGCTGGTCTGCTGCTTCAAGAACTAATAATCTAGTTTTCTCCAACTCCACTCGACACTGCAAACAGAGAGACACTTCAACTACTACATACCACCTAAAACTTCCGAATAAATACATGATCTCAAACTTCAAGGTTCTGTGTTGCATTACCTTGGCAATATCTGAAAGAAATGAACCCTGTTCTGCAATCATCTTCCCAAATACTTTTCTGCCAAGAGCCCTTTGAGCCATCAACAGCATACCACGCTCTGCTGCTCCTATCAGTCTCATGCAGTGATGCAATCTTCCGGGACCCAGCCTACCCTGCAATAGTGGGTAACATACCATTTATAAGCAACTGCATTATATGGGAGATCCTTGTTCCCTTCGCTCTTTCTTTGTAATTTCTTTGGATGATCAAAAAAGAGGTGACTGGACCATATAACAAGAAGTTAATGATAACAAATGCCAAGTAGTCGGGACAATAGATAAACCAAAATGCGTTGAGTATATAAGTCCTATTTGAGCACCTAGACAGACTTCAGATACCACACTTCGGTTAGAGTAAAGATTGAGTTCCAGAGAAATTGATCAAATGGTAGCATTTCAAGTCCTAAGGATACGAGGAAAATCTAGAAACTGGCCTTTAAAAAGTTTTGCACAAACTTTACCTGAGCAATCTCAAATCCACGTCCTTCACCCAACAGAATATTTGTAGCTGGCACGCAAACATTATCAAATGACACTTCTGCATGCCTATGAGGTGCATCATCAAAGCCGAATACCATGAGGGGTCTCTTTATTCGTACACCTGGAGTCCGGACATCCACCAAGATCATGGATTGCTGCTTATGCATGGTGGCATTGAAGTCTGTTTTCCCCTGCAAATATTTGACAAGCCTTTTTAAATGCATTGGAAAAATGAGGCCAAAACAGCAACATATCAATAGCCAGCCCCTGGTGCTATACCATGAGAAACTAACCATAACAACCAATATTCTGCACCTAGGATCCATTGCTCCACTTGTCCACCACTTTGTCCCATTAATGACATATGAATCTCCTTCTCTGAACAAGAAAATGAAAGAAAAATAGTGAACTATAAGTTCCAAAAATGGAATTCAATTTCCTACTTTCGTCCAACCTAAACAATCAAACAATTTGTGACAAGGTCAGCTTGATCGTTATCTCCTAAATCTTCTACAAACATCCCATTTAAGAACAAAAGACCAGTTCTGAAACACAGCATTGAAGGTCAAAGCATTTTTGTTAGCTCCATCGAGTAAACTAATCAGCATGAAGATGATAATGACAACAAATCTTATGCATCTTTGCAAGAAAAGAAAAGGTAAAACATGGAAGAAAAAGAAATTAGGATCTAAACCTTATTTACACAATCCAAATACGAAAACAAGTGTACATGGTCATGGATATACAAAGATGTATAACCTCAACAAATGTAATGACAAGGAATTATACACAACTAAAAAAGATGGCCATGCAAGTATTATTTTGACAAGCTTTGGCCCCTTATTCAAATCTAAAACTAGTGCAGCATGCATATATAAGACAAGATGAACAAAAGAATAACTTATTTCAGATCTATGCAATTCATGCTACAGGAAATCACCTTTTAACAGAGCATTCGATGTTGGTGGCATCAGATGATGCAACTTTCGGTTCCGTCATTGCAAATCCAGCCCTAATCTTTCCCTCCAGCAGGGGGATAAGCCATTCTTGCATTTGTTCTTTATTTCCATAGCGCAATAACACCTAAATAGGAAAAATCAAGAAATTGTCACATGCATTTAAGCATATCTGCGAGAAAGTCTTGTGAACCTTCCACCCAATACTAAAAGGATGGTGATCAACAGTCCTAGACTACAATAAGCTGAGTGGATAAAGTTTTACATATGAAAGAATCCAAAAGATGCAGTAAAAATCTTCACCAAACATGTATATTTTTTATTTCAGGCTGATTTTAAAAACGTATGATTCTCTCCAAGAGATTCTTCATACCTCCATATTTCCGGTGTCGGGTGCTCCACAATTAAACACCTGAGGAGCCCAAACTGAACGACCCATGATCTCACAAAGATAGCCATATTCAACATTTGAGAGTCCTGCACCTAATAGATTACTGCTTTCATTGGCGAAAGCATTATGTCTGACCAAAAAGCAGTTTTCTAGTCCGCTCAGCGCTATCCAACTGCAAGAAACATAAACCATTAGTTGAAGATTTCTAATAAAAAGGAATGCAGGAAGTACCATCTGAGGTCGGAAAGGAAGGCATTTCAAGACTAAGTTTGACATGCAAGTGCAGAAATTAGAATTGACAACCAGAGAAGTCACTAAAGAAAACTACCGGTATAAATAAGTTCCATAAGCCCTCTTGCTTTGCAAGTTCCTTTCATTTTTCTTCCTCTGGATGGACTGTCCAACGCATGTTAGACTGTGCAAGGTTGTAAAACTCATTTTCCATAGGGTATATGTGTTCTTCCATAAATTTAATCAATTTCTCTCTCAATTTCAAAACTTTACTGTTAGGGACAAATTTTCCACTTTCTACTGAAAGATCTTGTTCTTGATCCGAATAATTATGTGCAACAGGACCTGCATAGCGCATAGCAGAAAAAGAACCATTTCAATTAATTTCAGTCCACAAATAAACTAATTTATTAAGCAAACAAAAATATGGGGGTCATCACAACCAACATATAAATAACTTCCACAAGAATTTGGGCTTTATGATTTACCTCAAAGCTTGACTATACCGTATTTATAGGGCAGGGCCCAATGTAAAATGGTCTATGCAAAACCTAAGATCCTCTTTAAAAATCTTTGGAATATGCTAAATTATATAAGCAGCAAAATAGGAGTTGAAGCATCAAAGAAACATATGAAAAAATATAGAGCCAATGCAGGCATTTCAATATACCTGGGTCTGTTATCCATCTAGCTGCATTTTCATTTAACACTGCATTTTCATTTAACCAACACTACTGGTATAAAGGTTGAGTACTATACTGTAGAAGCCTTCATCATTCACACTTTAGGAAGTCGATGTCTTTCAAATATGAAGAAAGCTTAAGCCAAAATAAATAAGCCACAAAAAAGTAGAAGTATATACATTACCACTAGATGGAGGGTGCTCAGGAAGAACAGAAGTTTGTTCTAGAAATCTACACGCAGAATCTATTAGTCCATTGGTCATTCTCCCAGCATGTACGGCTCTCTTACCACCTGAAGCATTTCCCTTCAACATCATGGTACAGAATATATTAAAATTACTGGCTATTAATCAAAAAGAAGTCAGCAATATATTTATAATAAACCATTGCTAGTATTTACCATCAGCCATCTGCTATGTATCCCTGCATAAATGGATGCCCCACGAAACAAAGAAAAGGCCACATAAAATTTCCAAGCAGCAGCAGGCCAGGGCTTTCTCTACATTAAAATACTTCAAGAGTGACCATAGTGAAGACTTGAGCAGTCAAAAGTAAAATTGGAATTTAGGATATTTAAAACTAGTTATTCATGTCTCCCTAGGACTGTAGCTTATATTAAGCAACTTACAGACCTCAATTCAGAGAAACTTCAATCTCAGTTACCAGAAAACTCGCCCTTAGGACAAATAGCAGCTAGCTATAAGTGCATTTTCAAGTAGATAATAGTATCAACCAACAGGAACTTCACCATGTTAGATTTCATAGAATCATTGCCACCATTAATCTCGGTTCATGCATTGGTGCCAGAAGTAAGGTATAACTCGGTTCATGCATTGATGTGAGCAGTAAGGTATAACTAATGCCTTTTCCCATGTTGGAGTTGTATTTATCTTTTCCCATAAAAGCACTAGTTCATCTCAGAAACTTATGAACTCATCCAGAATTTTGAACAACATGCATGCATTTGAACAATCTAAGCTGAAAATTGCACAGCCCTTACAGCTACAGAGCAGTACTCTGCGAGAAATTCTGCCTGTGATGGAATCCCTTCCGGACGACCAGTATACTCAAGACCATCAGTAACAGTAGAGTTTATATGATCAACATCCACAGTGTAAAGCTGCAAAGAAGAGAAGGAAAAGGAAAAAGAAAAAAGGATGGATAAAAGGAGACTTCAGTATTTCCCTGATGGTAAGAGGAAACATCCAAAAAGAGGCAGCCCAGAGTCAAATATATCATAAATGCCAAAAGAGATGAGCAAAGATATCACTGGCACTGCATTAATTAGAACACACACACTACACCAAGCAAGCAGTAAGGTCCAGATAATAGGTACCAACCATGCAGCAATAAGCAACATCAGACATCTGATTCCCAAGAGTAGACAACTCCCAGTCAAGAATACCAATCACATGGTCCTGCACCAAAATAAGCATCTCTTTAGCTGAAACAATGGTCAATGCAGAAGTTCACCTTAGTGCATATTCAACGTGATCTTTCACTCATCAGTAATCATCCAGAAAGCTGGGTGTCTGTACAATTTAATTGGAGAGAAAACATATTTACTTGATATACAATACCTCGACAGGGTGGAATACAAGATTATCAATCCGAAAGTCACCATGAACAAGACCTGCTGTTGCTCCTGAAGAATCTTCGCTAGGAATGTTTTGTTGTAAGCAAGCAATCAGATCAAGCATCTTTGGATTTCTATCAGGCTTACCCTCACTGGTAGAAGCAAAATATTGTTTGGCCCACCTCTCTACCTAACAGGAGGTAATACACAACAATATGCATCAGTTAATCCAACAGCTGCAAAGGAGATTTATCAGCATTTTTGGGCACAACTGAGTTTCAACGCTATAATATATGTCAACAATCAAGAAAATCAAACTTAGAAAACACAAATTCAGAAAGAGGAAATTCTCAGTGCTGAAGATAACAATATAATTTGTTTTGTACATTTGCATTTTACTATTGCATTTCAATCGTATTATGAGGTCAGATTGAGAAGATGCGTATCATAGTCAGCTCCCATCAGTGAAAGTAAAAAATCCATGGGAACATTATGTGGGGATGCACTCCAGTGGCGGACACATGGGGAGTCACCATGTCAGTACATATGTACAAAGTTAAACAACAATTTCTCACCCAAGAGCTTAAACTAGTAGGTGATGGGCAAACTCTTCATATATGCACCACATTGTTCTAGCATTTATTTGTGCCATTTATCTAATGTGGGATAACCACTCAAGCATGGAACCCTAATATACAAGGTTCAGGCATAGATTAAATAATTCACTAGAAGCATGCATTGAAAAAACATCCAGTCTAGTCCATATGACAGTATGAGAAAAATTTAGAACAAATTTCTTAGCTGATCATAGTGGAACATATAAGGTGGATAGCTTGCTTTCGAGATTGATGGTCTCTATTGGAAATGTATCTTTTCCCACATTTTGGATGGGCCTTTTCTACTGCCTTAAGAGCAGGATAAAAAGATTATTTCTCTAAGTACATTGAATAGTCTATTTCTCTAACTGTGTGTGGGAGAACCACCAAATGACAAAAACAGTTTATTTGATATCAGCTGAATTTACATGGAATAGTTTATCGCTTAGCAACAACTTGTTGGAAGAATTGCGCACCTGTCGCTTACAATAATTATCCCGCCGCCCATACTTCCCTAATCCAATGGCATCCACATCAGCAGAATGTAGTTTAGCTAAGGTCCTGGCACTCTCAAGGTATATTGCCCTCCTCCTACGAGCATTTAATCCCTGACCAAACAGATCAATTAAGATAAAACACTGAAACCATGAAGCATGCTGTAAAAGAGTGCTACATTATGTAAATGGCAACCATAGCCAAAACCTTGCAACAGCTGAAAAATTTCAACTTTAACAAAGCAACTAAGGGAACTCCTTATGGGTAATTTCGAATCCAAAAATATCTGTCCATCCAAGAATTCCGTAATGTAGAATGACGTCCCAATCACATTTGGATCTGTACACAAACAGAAGACCTTAGGGACCGGAACCTGAGTATGAACTCCCAAAGCCTGTAGAACCTGTCATCCAAAATTGGCCAACAATTTATAACCCTTAAAACACATAACCTTTTTATACAGCATATTTCAGCACAAAACACACTAGTATAAAAGCAGAAGAGAGTATATGGTCCAGATATGGACTATGTTGTTCTCTGTTTTTGTTTGGGAAATTGGGAGAAAAACAAGATCTTCAAATTTCTGGGAATTGAGAAAAGGAAAGGAAAACTTTCTCCATTTTCTCTTTTATCCATTTTCCCTATAAAAAATAACCAACTGCTCCAAAATCTTAAAAACATATGCATATTATTTTATCTTAAACCTAACACCCATCCAATCCACGCCCCCCCACCAAAATGTGGGAGAGTCATGGCAGATAAAAGAGTCCCAATCATGTGAAACACTGAAGGATTCAATGGGCGTCGCCAGTTTTGAACTCAGGACCATTTTGGAGCAATATCACATTTCCCATTATCTCATCCCAAACATACTTGTCAATGATGAATGATGTAATATTTGCGTACATGTGCAATGAATATCAAATAAAAAAATTGTTCTTTAGACCTCTAAATCATTCTTATAATTCGTTAATTAGTTCTAGAACGATTGACAAATACAGTCATCAAAAATAATTTAGTAGAGGAAATACAAGAAAAGAAAAACCTGAAATTCACGGTCAACAGCATGAGCAGATTCAAGCAACTTCCCGTGAGGCTTCTTTCTAAGCACATATTTCTTCACGAAATCTCCAGAACCAACTTCAATCAGAAATGTTGGGTTTGATTGACCATGTCCAAACTAAAACCGAAGAAATAAACACTCAAAAACACATAAACAGCAAACCCCAGAAATAATTTCTATCAAATTTAATGATTAAAGACCTGGGAGACATCAAATTTAGAAGGATTGAGAGGAAAGCATTCGACATTAGAACATGCATAGCGAAACAAAGCATTCAAATCGAACCCACTCGGATTTACTGTGCCAACAAGATCCGATGTTTTCTTCTCCATAATTTTACAAAATTAAGAAAACCAGAAAAAATTCTCAGAAATTAGACTAAAAATACGAGCATTTAGGAGCACCAGCGGAAAAACAAATGGGGCGTCGCTGTCTCTTGTTCTTCTCTTCTCTCCTGTAGCTTACGTAGGAAATAAAAATCACTCAGTCAAGGGTAGCTGTCAGTCCTAAGCCCATCACGCGCAAGTAAATTTTTAGACATCACTCGCCACAGGATGAGATTTTCAAGACGTGGCAGGTGGATTAGGTAAGTATTATGCAATTAGGACAATTTAGCGAGTGAGAGAAAGAGATATGGATATGCATTCAAGCATATCCTAAATTCCCAATTAGGAAATTACTTTCACATTCTTTTTCAATCGGTGGGATTTTGTTGCTTTTGATTATTTTTCAATAATGCCGGTCGTTCGTTGGATGTCCATGACTCTCTGTCTGCTGACTGAGCGAACTTGTCCAGGCACGCCCGAGATTGCCTTTAAATAAGGCCGTTCCCGCCTTGGCGGCTTACATTTTAAGTTTACGTATTTATGTTTTCCATTTCTTATTTCTTTTTCGCCCCACGTAAGTGTTTGAGTTTTCAAATGACTCCCCCGAAATAAATCGGAATATTAGATCTGTTCCTGGGCTTGAAAAATCAAAAAACGATAATCCTTTTAAAAAAATAAATTTTAAATTTGCAGTTGCAATTGGACAGATCAAATGGGAGGGACAACAAAGCTTATTTTTTATGTTTTATTAATTCTATTTTTTTTCTTTTTATGCTTCAGAATTAAAAGTGAGATCGTTTAAAATCAAAATTTAAATTAGATAGAATCATATATCTACGATTACACTAATGTTTTGTGATCGTAGCAAGAGCGTTAAGCTTTTTTAACTAAAATAGGACTAAATGTTACTCCAGTTAGCAATAGGGTAAACCGAAAAAAAGGTTAAAAAATAATAAATAATAAAAGTAGACAAAATTTTATATATATTCTCTCTAATTTACGAGAATTTTTTTTCTTCTCTCTCGTTCTTTTTCCAAAAAATGAAAATAATTAAAAATTATTATGAAAACAATTTATCAATCATGAAAGTTTTCTGCTTCAACCACAGAAAGAGAAAGAATAGTTCTTATAAAAAAAATTATCATCAAATTGTTACTCGTATTATACATCTCCCTCCTTAATATAATCAACAATAATTGTGACAAGATAGAGAATGTGGTTAATTAGGAAGACATTCTTGGGCTCATTCCTTAAGCAAAGAATAATTCCTTAAGATCAGTCTAAATTATGACAGAATAATCATATTTTATTAGGATTTGGATTTAAGTTGGAAGGAGTAAGTTACTAAAAACCCAAGTGCCACTTCATAGTTAGTACATTTAGCAAGGGTATAATTAGGAAAAAAAATAACAATTCAAAGTAGAGCCAAGGAATTAGATTCTTTTAAGGACTGAGAATACCATCTTTTTGGCCATGGTTCAACTTTATTCTCCTCAATCATAGCTTAGGCTCTATTTGTTTCTCAAAAGATATTTTTAATTTTTCGGGTTTTTGAAAATTATTGATTTATCAAACAGCGGACTCTAAAATTTAGTATCAAAACTGAGTTTGTCGTTGTAACAGGGTTTCTAAAAATATATGTGTATATACTTTTCTTTTTTCTCTTTTTTTGTTCAAAAGAAAGATTAAATTTTGTATGCTTAATTATCCAAATCATCTCATTTCACTGGCTTTTCTGCGGTGAAAAATGTTCTTTTGTTCTTGTAGAACAGGACACTTGAAATTAAATATCGAAAAATTCTACCTTAATTCTATATCTTTTGATTATACATTTTTCGGCAAACAAACAGAGCTCTAGGGAGGAATTTGGGAATGTTGATGACTCGCCAAAAGCATAGAAGCAGGCAACCCCACATCCAAACAACCTACGTATCTGATTTTGTTCTTGTCTATGTATCACATGAGATGTTTTCATAGTTGGAAGCACGTGCCTTTGTTGATGCTGATTTATCTTTGATCATTGGATTGGATTGGATTGGATTGATGCTTCCTTTCACAATCTTTGTGTAGTGAATCTCAATTATTTTGAGTACACTTCATTTGCTTGGACTAGATCCTAACTAAATTACAACATTTAATCGATTTAAACCTCAAATACTCCGCTCTCTAAATATTCAATGCTTAGTACCCACACAAAGGTTTTGAACGCATCAATTGTCCACTACGTAGGAGTGTTAATGTTTGCGTGTAGATGTTTCTCTTTGTTTTTCTTTCATTTCTTTTAATGATGTGTTCTCGTGGATTGTGAAAGTGTTTATGTAGCCTCCGCACATACAAAGATCATGAGAGTGTTGATGTGAAATAACAAGGAAAGAAGAAGAAGAAGAAGAAGAAGAAGAAGAAGAAGAAGAAGAAGAAGAAGAAGAAGAAGAAGAGGAAGCTATTTGGTAAAACCAAATTTAATAAAGAGTAGATAGTGCCTCTTGTCAATAATCATGAACTAAGACTTAGCTAAAATGGTGATGTGGGCATTAAACAAATCCCATTATACTTGCTACTTATCCAAATCCGAAAGGGCTTTTGGGTCAAGAGCAATATTATCATAACCGTATAATGTATTGACCCGTAAAATTCAAAAATATGGTTGAGCCAATTGGACCGTGGATCAATATGGTCGAACCGCTGATTTTTTAATAACAATTAAATATATATATATATAATCAATAATTACTTTTAAAACTCATATTGATAATTAATAACTAAATAACTAAATTATAAAGTCATATAAAATATAAATTAAAATCATAATATCAAAAATTGATAGTTTCACATCTCATAGAAATTAAAAAAATAAAAAAAAATCTTTAAAAAAATATTTTTTTAGGTTTTAACACTAGACCGCGGTTTTTTAAAACCGGCGGTTCAACCTCGGTTCATGGTTGAACCGCGGTTGAACCGCCGGTTCAGTCCCGTTCATTTGTAAAACGGTATTTTTATTCAACCGAACCGTAAAATTGTTATAAGAGGGATTGAACCAGTTGAACCGACGATTCGGTCCGGTTTTAATAACATTGATCAAGAGTAGATAATCACGTTCCTTGTCAAAGCACAATTCTTCATTTTCTTTGCTAAACATGGTTTTTGGAATTTTGATGTCATATGATGATAGCTAGTATGATGTAAATGTAATCCAAATCATCGATTCAGCCCCCTCCTATTTTTCCAACTTGGGAGACTTAGCATTTATGCTTGATGTTTTCTTTTCCATAGGATAAAGACACATCTTTTTTCCCACTAGAAGCAAAATTGAGAGCATATCAACCTAGTTGATGCACATATGATTCATTTCATCCATTTAACATTAAAAAAAAATCTCTTAGTGCTTGTTTAACTTCTAAAGAACAACCTTATCAATCCCATTAATCTTCTTTATCCAGTCAAACAAAATCTTTGACTAGTTTTCCAAGTGATTAACTAATTGCTTTTTTCTGGTTAGAAGAACCTTGCACATTGATATAGCCACTTGTTGATCTTCATCTCTAGTCTTTTGTTCACCTTTCCACTCGGAAATTTGGATTTGATACCTGAAAATGAACCTTTTCTTCTTACAAGAAAGACATGATTGCCCATAGAACACAACCTCAATAGCATGGGATGCATGGCTATTTACGACATTTCCCTCCTTGAGTGACACCTCTATATAAAGGAATAAGGGCTTAACACTTTTAAGCACCAACAATCAACACAACCAATTCTTACTAAAACTATCAGCATAACAATGGCAAGGTCACCTGCAGAGCTCGAAAAAATCGGCCACGATGCCTTTGGCTTGCTCGAGGAAAAATTGGCTGCAAAGCAGAGGAAGCTTGAAAAAATCGGCCGCGATGCCTTTGGCTTGCTCGAGGAATATTTGGCTATTAGGAAGCAATGGATTCCGCAACCTCCTCTGCCTCCTCCCCCAGCAGTTGACTCCATTAATGCTGCTAGGATCTTTTATGGTGGCAGGTTTAGGAAAGTCGCTCCAGGGTATTGAAAATAGAAACTTTGCTTTTTAAGTAAGCTCTCTAGTAGTTGAGCTTATAATATGTAATGTATAAGTATTATATGCTAACTTGAAGCCTTGGTTAATCCTCTTGGTGACAAAGTTGATCCTTATGTACTAGACTAGTATAGTAGTTTGTGTAATGTCTCCTTCCTGAGCTTTCACAGAAACACTCTTATTTTGAACAATGAAAGTTAAGAATACATAATCATGATCTCAGCAGCAGAGTTTTTCATTTTCCTTTCTAACATGGTTTTTGGAATTTTGATGTCATATGATGATGTTAGGTATGATGTAAATATAAACTAATAAATCATGAAACAAGTTGCACAAATCAAGTCTGCCCTGCATATTGTCCAACTCACAAGGCCTATCATTTATGCTTATATGCCTTGCTTTCCATAGGATTCTTGATAATGACTTATGATCTTTCCCCACCAATATATACATGATTTTGTTGTCCGATGCTTCACAATATGTTTCAAAATTGAAAGCACATCAACCTGGTTAGAGACGGATCTTTCACATCAACCTAGTTGACAGCATATCGATCTTTCTTTTAAGATTGAATTCAATTTAGAATAACGTTAGATAAACCACATGAATCATCGACAAAAGTAGACTAATCTTACGTTGTAGTACATATGAATAAATTTTGATCAAGTTTAGATCACATGTTTATTTAAAATTATGAAAATATACTGATAATTTAATTAAAATTTATCGATATATATTGCGGAGGATTGTTACATAAAATTTGATTCATGATTTATCTTATCTATCCAATATTAATATTAATCTGTTAAGATATTCATAACTAAAGTTGAAAATTTTTCCATCTCATCGTCTATTAATCTGGTAAACTTCGCTAAAGATAAATATATCCCTTTATACCTTTGTCCAAAATGCGAATTCTCAACTATGTGGCATGTTTAGAAGCTTATATAACAAAGGAATAATTTTCTATTTTTCCCAAAAAAAAAATATTTGAACCATATTTTTTGTTGTGGGGTACATTATGTAAAGAGCAGTAAACCTCACTTTGGTTTGAAAATCAATGTCTCAATGAACAACAAATATTAGGGGAGAGAGGGATAATGGTGAAAATATCATTAAATCAATCACAATGGATAATTTTTCTTTAGTCCTTGCGGTCCTTATTGTTTTTTAAACGATAAGTTCATTGTTTAAAATATTCCTTTAAATATATAAACAATCGAAAGAGATTACTCATAAACATAAATGAAATTAAGATTTTAAAGTGATTAAAATGAAACTACTTTTCCATTTTGATTAATAGGATTTGGTGAGAGATAGGAGGGTAACATGAGAGAGGAGATGTGATTTGAATGCTACGGTCATACCGCTAACCATAACTCAAGTTTCTTCGTGGACAAACACTCGATTACAGATCTTGATCATCAAAATGGCACCGACTTGAATGGTTAAAGATGGCCAATTGAAAATAATATAGAAGATGTCTCAAATTTTGGATTAATAAGTTATTAACCTTAGAATTAAGATTTTATCCGTTTTTTCGTATTTGATTTGAGATTAATAAAATTACCCAAATACTTACAATATACCTCCTTATAAAAATCCCATGAGCAATCTTCTTATATATATATATGTATAAAGAATAAAGAAAGAATCCTTTAGTGCTTCTATTTTTTTTTTTTCTCTTGGACTTACTCCTATCCAAAACTTTACTCTAATTAATGTTAAACTGTTGTCGGGTCTCAATCGAGAGGGAACTCTCCCAATATCATTTCTACTACTACCAAAACTCAAATCTCAATTCTTGATATGAGATATTAGTATTTTTTTCATTAGATCAACGAAGTGTTATTCCTTTGGTGCTTCCTTAAGTTTCAAAGAAACAACCTCCTCGATCTCAGTGATCTTCTTTATGCTGCCAAGCAAAAATCTTTTACCAGGCTTTCAAGTAGAAAGATATGATTACCCTTAGAACACAACCACTTAATAACGTGAGATAGGGCTGTTTATGTCATCGCACTTTTGGTACTTAGTCCTGTACTTCTCAACAACGGCAAGGTCACCTGCAGAGCACAAAAATAAAATAAAATAAAATAAAATAAAATCGGCCAAGTAGCCTTTTGCTTTTTCGAGGAAAAATTGGCTATTAGGAACCAGAGTATTGCACAACCTCCTCCACCTCCTTCCCAACATGTTGTTGACTCCATTGAAGCTGCCAAGATGTTTAATGGCACGCTTATTGTAGAACAAATCATCATATTTTGATTAATTTTTATTTAAAATTTACTTGAATTAATCAAGATTATTTAAATTTTGATTAAAACATAAAAAGAATAATACGTGATGGTTTAAATGATCTATAAACCAAATGGATCAAATCTGACGTTACAATTCAGATCAGTATATTTTGTCTAATTTTTTATTAAATATTTATTAGAATTGGTTCAAATATGTTAATTCGATTAAAATTTATCGGTATTTGCTGATATAGAATACCAGCTAAAATATATGTATATATACTTTTCCTTTTTATTGTTTGAAAGAAAGATTAAATTTTGTTTGCTTAATTATCTATTTTCATTAACATTTTGTCACAATTAAATACATTTTTTATTTTTTATTTATTATCTTTTTTTTAACTTCATGAAAAAGTTGTTCCGTGATTTGGCGAGAGACTAATTATTTCTTGAAAATTATTTTTCGCATCAAGTATATCTCTTGGAAAACTCTTTTGTCTAGATCTTATACTCATTTATTGGTGTGCAAATTTTTTTTTTTACAAAAATAAAATTTATTCTTACATTATTTGGAATTGACTTATACTAGCCAAATTATCTCATTTCACTGGCTTTTCTGCGGTGAAAAATGTTCTTTTGTTCTTGTAGAACAGGACACTTGAACTTAAATATCAGAAAATTCTACCTTAATTATTTATCTTTTGATTATATATTTTTTGGCAAACAAACAGAGCTCTAGGGACGAATTTGGGAATGTTGATGACTCGCCAGAAGCATTGAAGCAGGCAACCCCACATCCAAACAACCTACGTATCTGATTTTGTTCTTGTCTATGCATCACGTGAGATGTTTTCATAGTTGGAAGCAAGAGCCTTTCTTGATGCTGATTTATCATCTTTGATCACTGGATTGGATTGATGCTTCCTTTCACAATGCTTTTGGCTTTTGTCTGTCCTATTGATAGAAAAGAATTATATGTTCCAAAAATGTTCCAAATCCAAATCATATTTTGGTGGAGCTCCATTTCCTATGGAAAAAAGAGAGTACACATCTTTACATTGTGGGGGAGGAAGACAATTTTGAATAGAAAAATGAGATATGTTATTGTTTCTGATAAAAAAAAACACATTTTTTTTTTGTATCTTGACCGTCCGGTATCCGGAGTTTCGTCTCGACTAATCCGGATCGAAGAGTCGATCAGGCCTCAATTGAGAAGGTCCTCTCCCAATAATGTTTTTTCCATACCATGTGGGAATCGAACTCCTGACCCGGTTAAAGGACGAAGGTGCCCTTCTCACCTACGCCGCCAACATATGTTGGAAAAAAAAAACACTTTCTTTGTTCAGAATTATTCTCTTTTTGTTATTATACATAAAAATTTATATTACTGAATGTAAAAGTTTATCATAATCAATAAGAATTAGATAAATTTTCACATCCCGGGAAATAGTATTTTTGCAAAAGATTAAGTAGTACTGAATTACAACACTTAATCGATTGAAACCTCAAATGCTTTTCTCTCTAAATATGCAATGCTTGGTACCCACACAAAGGTTTTGAAAGCATCAATTGTCCACTACGTAGGAGTGTTAACGTTTGCGTGTAGCTGTTTCTCTTCGCTTTTCTTTCTTTTCTTTTAATGATGTGCACTGGTGGATTGTGAAAGTGTTTATGTAGCCTCCGCACATACAAAGATCATGAAAGTGTTGATGTGAAACAACAAGAATGAAAGAAGAAGAAGAAGAAGGTATTTGGTAAAACCAAATTTAGTAAAGAGTAGATAGTGCCTCTTGTCATTAATCATGAACTAAGACTTAGCTAAAATGGTGACGAGGGCATTAAACAAATCCCATACACTTGCTACTTATCCAAATCCGAAAGGGCTTTTGGGTCAAGAGTAGATAATCACGTTCCTTGTCAAAGCACAATTCTTCATTTTCTTTGCTAAACATGGTTTTTGGAATTTTGATGTCATATGATGATAGCTAGTATGATGTAAATGTAATCCAAAAAATCATCGATTCAGCCCCCTCCTATTTTTCCAACTTGGGAGACTTAGCATTTATGCTTGATGTTTTCTTTTCCACAGGATAAAGACACATCTTTTTTCCCACTAGAAGCAAAATTGAGAGCATATCAACCTAGTTGATGCACATATGATTCATTTCATCCATTTAACATTAAAAAAAAATCTCTTAGTGCTTGTTTAACTTCTAAAGAACAGCCTTATCAATCTCATTAATCTTCTTTATCCAGTCAAACAAAATCTTTTACTAGTCTTCCAAGTGACTAAATAATTGCCTTTTTTTGGTCAGAAGAACCTTTCGCATTGATACCGCTACTTAAATTATCTTCATCTCTAGTCTTTTGTTCACCTTTCCACTCGGAAATTTGGATTTGATACCTGAAAATGAACCTTTTCTTCTTACAAGAAAGACATGATTGCCCATAGAACACAACCTCAATAGCATGGGATGCATGGCTATTTACGACATTTCCCTCCTTGAGTGACACCTCTATATAAAGGAATAAGGGCTTAACACTTTTAAGCACCAACAACCAACACAACCAATTCTTACTAAAACTATCAGCATAACAATGGCAAGGTCACCTGCAGAGCTCGAAAAAATCGGCCACGATGCCTTTGGCTTGCTCGAGGAAAAATTGGCTGCAAAGCAGAGGAAGCTTGAAAAAATCGGCCGCGATGCCTTTGGCTTGCTCGAGGAAATATTGGCTATTAGGAAGCAAAGGTTTCCGCAACCACCTCCGCCTCCTCCCCCAACAGTTGACTCCATTAATGCTGCTAAGATGTTTTATGGTGGCAGGTTTAGGAAAGTCGCTCCAGGGTATTGAAAATAAAAACTTTGCTTTTTAAGTAAGCTTTCTAGTGGTCGAGCTTATAACATGTAATGTATAAGTATTATATGCTAACTTGAAGGCTTGGTTACTCTTCTTGGTTACAAAGTTGATCCTTACGTACTAGACTAGTAAAGTAGTTTGTGTCATGTCTCCTTCCTGAGCTTTCACACAAACATTCTTATTTTTAACACTGAAAGTTAAGAATACATAATCATGTTCTCAGCAGTAGAGTTTTTCATTTTCTTTTCTAACATGGTTTTTGGAATCTTGATGTCATATGATGATGTTAGGTATGATGTAAACATAAACTAATAAATCATGAAACAAGTTGCACAAATCAAGTCTGCCCTGCATATTTTTCAACTCACAAGGCCTATCATTTATGCTTATATGCCTTGCTTTCCGTAGGATAATGACTCGTGATCTTTCCCCACCAATACATACATGATTTTGTTGTCCGATGCTTCCCAATATGTTTCAAAATTGAAAGCACATCAACCTGGTTGAGACGGATCTTTCACATCAACCTAGCCGACAGCATATCAATCTTTCTTTTAAGATTGAATTCAATTTAGAATGACGTTAGATAAACCACATGAATCATCAATAAAAGTAGACTAATCTCACATTGTAGTACATATGAATACATTTTGATCGATTTTAAATCACATGTTTATTGAAAATTATGAAAATATACTGATAATTTAATTAAAATTTATCAATATATACTGTGGAGGATTGTTACATAAAATTTGATTCTTATTTTTCTCGTGGGGTACATTATGTAAAGAGGAGTAAACCTCACTTTGGTTTGAAAATCAACGTCTCAATGAACAACAAATTTTAGGGGAAAGAGGGATAATGGTGAAAATATCATTAAATCAATCGCAATGGATAATTTTTCTTTAGTCCTTGCGGTCCTAATTGTTTTTTAAACCGTAAGTTCATTGTTTAAAATATTCGATTAAATATATAAAGTTTAGAATAGATAATATATAAACAATCGTAAGAGATTACTCCTCAACATAAATGAAATTAAGATTTTAATGTGATCAAAATGAAACTACTTTTCCATTTTGATTAATTGGATTTGCTAAGAGATAGGAGGGTAACATGAGAGAGGAGATGTGATTTGAACGCTATGGTCATTCCGTTAACCATAACTCAAGTTTCTTCATGGACAAACACTCAAGTACAAATCTTGATCATGAAAATGACACTGACTTGAATGGTTAAAGATCGTCGAATGAAAATAATATAGAAGATGTCTCAAATTGCGGATTAATAAGTTATCAACCTTAGAATTAAGATTTTATCCAGTTTTCGTATTTGATTTGAGATTACTTAAATTACCCAAATACTTATGAATATACTTCCTTATAAAAATCCCATGAGCATTCTTCTTAAATATGTATATGTATAAAGAATAAAGAAAGAATCCTTTAGTGCTTCTTTAAGTTCCAAAGAAACGACCTACTCGATCTCAGTGATCTTCTTTATGCTGCCAAGCAAAAATCTTTTGCTAGGCTTTCTAGTAGAAAGACATGATTACCCTTAGAACACAACCTCTTAATAACGTGAGATAGGGCTATTTATGTCATCGCACTTCTTTGGAACTTAGTCCTGTACTTAAACTAACAGCTTAACAATGGCAAGGTCACCTGCAGAGCACCCAAAAAAAAAAAAAAAAAAAATTCTGCCATGTCGCCTTTTGCTTGCTCGAGGAAAAATAGGCTATTAGGAAGCAGAGGATTGCACAACCTCCTCCGGCTCCTTCCCAACATGTTGTTGACTCCATTAAAGCTGCCAAGATGTTTAATGGAATGCTTATTGTAGAACAAATCATCATATTTTGATTAATTTTTATTCAAAATTTACTTGAATCGAACAAAATATTTTAAAATTTTGATTAAAAAATAAAAAGAATAATGCAAAATGGTTTGAATGATTTATAAACCAAATGGATCAAATCTGACGTTACGATTCATATCCGTATATTTTGTCTATTTTTTTATTAAATATTTATTTGAATTGGTTCAAACATGTTAATTCGATTAAAATTTATCGGTATATGCTAATATAGAATACCAGCTAAAATTTGATCAATAATTCTTTTGATCCATTTAGCATTAAAAAAAAAAATCTCATGGTGCTTGTTTAAGTTCTAAACAACAGCCTTATCAATCTCATTAATCTTCTTTATCCAGTCAAACAAAAATCTTTTACCAGTCAAGTGGCTAAGTAATAGCCTTTATTCTGCTGGTGGAACCTTGCTCGTTGATGTGGCCACTTAATTATCTTCAGCTTTAGTCTTCTGTTCACATTTCCGCTTGGAAATTTGGGCTTGATTCTTGATAATGAGCCTTTCTTCTTACCAGAAAGACATGATTACCCACATAGCATGGGATGCATGGCTATTTACGACATTTCCCTCCTTTGACTGGGTCCTCCATATAAAGGGCCAAGGGCTTAAACCTTTTAAGCACAACCAACAAAACCAATTGTTACTAAAACTATCAGCTTAACAATGGCAAGGTCACCTGCAGGGCTCGAAAAAATCGGCCAGGAAGCCTTTGCCTTGCTCGAGGAAAATTTGGCTGTTAGAAAGCAAAGGATTCCACAACCTCCTCTGCCTCCTCCCCAACATGTTGACTCCTCGCTTCCACAGCCTCCTCTGCCTCCTCCCCAACCCCAACATGTTGACTCCATTAAAGCTGCTGGCCGGAGCTGCTGGCCACGATGCCTTCGGCTTGCTCGAAGAAAAATTGGCTACAAGGAAGCAAAGGATCCAACAACCTCCTCTGACTCCTCCCCAACATGTTGACTTCATTAAGGCTGCTAAGATGTTTAATGGTATACTTATTGTAGAAGGTCGCGGGTCTAGGAAAGTTGCTCATGGTATTGAAAATAGAAACTTTGCATTTTAAATAAGCTCTCTAGTAGTTGAGCTTATAACGTGTAATGTATAACATGCTAACTTGCAGCCTTGGTTAATCTTCCTGGTTACAAAGTTGATCCTTATGTACTAGACTAGTATAGTAGTTTCTTGGCTTTTACCATTTTCTTTAAATAAATATTAGCTCTTCATGTATGAACCTGCCTCTCTCTCTCTCTCTCTCTCTCTTTCCCCAAATTATGAAATTGTTTGTGGTCTGCACACAAAGAATATGCAAGTAAATAACAAGAAAGGGGGAAAATGAATAGAAAAGGTAGAAGAAGAAGCTATTTGGTAACAGCAATTATGGTAAGATGGTGCCTCTTGTCTTTAATCATGAAGTGAAACATAACTAAAATGGTAATGAAGTATTAAACAAATACCGTTTTTGAGCTTTCACACAAACATTCTTATTCTTATCAATGAAAGTTAAGGATAGATAATCATATTCTTAGCAGCAGAGATTCTCATTTTCTTTCCTAACATGCAACAACAACGATAACAATAATAAAACAAACCGAGTCTCAATCTCAATAATTTAGAATTGGCCGTTTGAAAAATAAATTTATAAATGATTAAACAAATAAAAATAAAAAATAAAAAGAAGAATAAATAAATAAAATAAAATAAAATATATATATCTAAAATATGTTAGCTTAATTTGTACAGATTCTTTTACGCCACTCATTCCTATCCAATATCATCTTCTCATCTAAACCCCTTAACTATCATATCTTTACGAATAATCTGTATCCAAGTTTTTAACAATTTATATCTACGTTTTACTAGATCTCCTATATTTAAGTTCCCGATACTCCTAACCAGTGCGTCATTAGGTTTTCTTTGCACATACCCAAACTATCTCAAACAACATTCTCGCATCTTATCCACAATTGAACTAACTCTCAATCTGTTACGAATATATTCATTTTTAATTCTATCTTTTCTAATTTTAACACACATCTATCTAAATATTTTCATTTCTGTTACGACTATTTTTTGTTCTTGTTATTGTTTAATAGTTCAACACTCAGTACCATACGATAGTGCAAGTTTAACCGCGATTCTATAGAACTTTCCCTTCAAATGCATTGGTATCATGCGATTGTAAAAAATTTCAAATATTTTTCTCCATTTCATCAACTCGCTTGAATTCTATGATTCGAATCTCCATTTGTATTGTCATCATTTTGAATAATGGAATCTATATATCTAAATCATTCACTTTTGAGTACATTTTGTCCATCTAACATAATCATTTCTTCAGCATTCGGATGATTGTTGCTAAATCTATATCTTATATATTCGGTTTTTGATCTATTCAATCTAAACTCTCTAGATTCGGGTGTGTCCCCCACAACTCTAATTTAGCACGAATACCCTGCTTAATTTCATCAACTAATACTATATTATCTACAAAAAGCATACGTCATGGTATGTCATCTTGAATGTTTTTTATAACTTTGTCTATTACATTGCAAAGAGGATGGAACTTAATGTCAAATCTTGATGGAATCCAATATTAATGGGGAAGTTATCACTCAAACCTCTACAACCTCTTATAACTCTCTCATACATATCTCTAATGAGATTAATGTATTTAGAGGAGATTTCTTTCTTTATTAACACCCACCATAATATGTTTCTAGGAACCCTAACATATGTTTTTTCTTTATCAATAAATATCATATGTAAGTCTCTTTTATGAGCTTTATAAGTCTCCATCAAATGTTTTAACAAGTAGATTGTTTGCGTAGTGGATCTCTCAGTCATAAAACCAAATTGATTTTGAAATGGTTTTGGAATTTTGGAATTTTCTTTCCTAACATGGTTTTGGAACTTTGATGTCATACGATGATGTTAGGTATGATGTAAATATAAACTATTAAGTCATGAAACAAGCTGCACAAATCAATTCGGCCCTGCATATTTTCCAACTTACGAGGCTTATCATTTATGCTTATATGCCTTGCTTTCCGCAGGATAAAGACTTGTAATCTTTCCCCACTTGTAAATATTCCACTAAATATATTAAGTTGGTAAAAGATTACTCGTCAACATAAATGAAATTAAGATTTTAATATAATCAAAATGAAACTACTTTTACTTTTTGATTAATTGGATTTGCTAAGAGATAGAAGGGTAACGATAGAGAGATGATTTGAACTATGGTCATACCGCTGATCATAACTCAAGTTTCTTCATAGACAACCACTCAACTACAAATCTTAACCATGAAAATGGCACTGACATGAATGGTTAAACATTGTCGAATGAAAATAATATAGAAGATATCTCAAAACGCAGATTAATTAAATTATTAACCTTAAAATTGAAATTTTACCCGGTTTTTCTTATTTGATTTGAGATTAATAAAATTATCTAAATGCTTATGAATATACCTCCTAATAAAAATCCCCATGAGCAAAGAATAAAGAAAGAATCCATTAGTGCTTCTTTAACTTCCAAAGAACGGCCTACTAAATCTCAGTAATCTTCTTTAGGCGGCCAAACAAAAATCTTTTACCAGTCTTCCAAGTAGCTAAATAATAGCGTTCTAATAGAAGAACCTTGCATACTGATGTGGGTACTAGATTAGTAAATAAGTATCTTCAACTTTAGCCTTTCTGCTCACCCTTCCACTTGGAAATTTGGATTTGATTCTTGATAATGAACCTTTCTTCTTACAAGAAAGTCATGATTACCCTTTGAACACCACCTCTTAATAACAGGATATAGGGCTATTTATGCCATCGCACTTCTTTGGTACTTTGTCCTGCACTTAAACTAACAGCTTAACAATGGCAAGGTCACCTGCAAAGCTCCCAAAAAATCAACTGGTTTCCACGAGGAAAAATTGGCTATTAGGATGCAGAGGATTGCACAACCTCCTCCGCCTCCTTCCCAACATGTTGTTGACTCCACTAAAGCTGCCAAGATGTTTAATGGCATGCTTACGGCAGACAGTCGCAGGTTTAGGAAAGTTGCAAATTGTATTGAACATAGAAAATATGCTTTTTAAATAAGCTATCTTGTAGATGATGTTTAGTTGAGCCTATAGTTTGTAATACTCACCTGCACATATAGATATGCTAACTCATACCCGTGATTTATCTTCTTGGTTTCGAAGCTGATCCTTATGTACTAGACTATAGTAGTTGTGTCTTGTCTCCTTTTTAGCTTTCACCCTTCTCTTTAAGGAACATTAAGTCCTCATGTATGAACCTGCCACTTGTATTTGGGCATTGCATATATAGTTAAATGTAATCTTTGCATAAAGGCCTCTCTCTCTCTCTCTCTCTCTCTCTCTCTCTCTCTCTCTCTCTCTGTGTGAGGATAAAAATGCTGTATTGGATGTATAGTCGAGAAGCAGTACAAAATTAGAATGTTTGTCATGTTCTGAGTAGCAATAATCTTTACAGAGCCTAAACAGTTCAACAACCAGTGTCTTGTTTGGTGGGTTCTTAATACTGCCAACCAAAGAGAATTGGCGCATAAATAGCGAAAATTATCGGAAAAAACCACATACACTGAGTTGATTTTGGTTTATATGTGGGCTCTAAATGCAAAATGCCACCGAAATGCATTTAGGTGTCCTATGTACTCTGAAGAAAATGAATTCAGCGCTGAAAATATTGCTCGACTGCTATGTTTAAGGAACAAAAGACAAACACACAAAGCATCACTAAATTTAGTTAAAAGGAAAACAAAAATCTCAGCCACGATTCTAGCTAATTTGTTTATAGCATTGGAGCCATATAAAGAAGGAGGTCATCAAGAGAAATCCCCCCTCCCACCCCACCCCCACCCCAGAAAGGAAGTTCTTTTGTTAGTTTCAATTTTCCGAATTAACAAAGCCGATAAATATATATAAATCATTTTTTTTAATCTTTTGGGAGGTCGTAACAATGGCCATCCCAAGAAGAAGGGCCTGCGCATTAATCTTTCTTCTCCTGTGTTTAGTTCCGGTTTCTTGCGATGCTCTGATTGGTTCTTTTG
The DNA here is from genome assembly GCA_033439265.1 of Dillenia suffruticosa. Lineage (NCBI taxonomy): Eukaryota > Viridiplantae > Streptophyta > Magnoliopsida > Dilleniales > Dilleniaceae > Dillenia > Dillenia suffruticosa. Next base: position 20,721,095 of record JAVTVX010000001.1, read on the forward strand.
GTGGCTTGATATCTGCTGTTCGTGGCAATCCCAAAAGGGGCGGTATGGACCCAAATGCCAAAGCCTTTAATGTTTTAAGTTTTGGTGCAAAGGCTGATGGAAAATTTGATAATCATCAGGTACCAAAAACAAAAAAGTGTATATCTATTACGGCCATGATATAGCTTCATGGTACTTCAAATCATAACAAACAGCATTTTCAAATTTATTTTTTCTTTTCATCGAACCTTAGTATTTTATGACATTAGATTTTTTTTCAGGCTTTCACTGCAGCATGGCAAGCGGCATGCCAATCGCCAGTAAGTGCAAAGCTAGTCATTCCTCAAGGGACATTCATGGTTTCAGCTGTCGTTTTTCAAGGGCCGTGCATTAACCCTATTGGCGTTGAACTTCAAGGAACCATAGTGGCGACCCCTGATTTTTCATCTACTGACCCTGAGGATATGATCACCTTCAATGAGGTCAAGGGCTTGATAATTACTGGTGGCGGCACTTTAGATGGCCAAGGTGCGCGTGTTTGGCATTTGAATGAATGCAAGCGCACATCAAACTGCAAGCCTTTCCCACTTGTAAGCCTTTTTATCAAAATATTTGATTGATTTTGGGGAAAAAAAAAAGGTCTTTGAAATAAAACTAGAAAAAGAAATGATCGTGTTTGGTGTGATTAATGCTTGATTAATGCAGAATCTCAAGTTAAGCAAGGTAGAAAATGCATTTGTTCGTGGCATTCACTCTATAAATAGCAAAGGGTTCCACATTGGTGCTAATATGTGCCGCAACATAAGGTTTTTCAGCCTTAGGATTACTGCCCCAGAAGATAGTCCCAACACCGATGGCATCCACATAAGCCGATCTGAGATTGTTAGAATTTCTAAGAACATCATTAGTAGTGGTGACGATTGTGTCTCGCTTGGGCAAGGTTCAAAGAATGTCACAGTCACCAAAACCATATGTGGTCCTGGCCATGGCATTAGGTAACTAATCCTCTGTCTACCAAAAAAATTATATATCCACTGCAAACCATGAAAAAATTGTGAATTCAATAACGGTCGCCTAATTCTAAAAGATTGTCCATATTACTCTTTTACTCTTTCGCGAATCATAAACTAATTCTTTTTTTTTTGTGTATTGATTTGAGTGAGTCAGCATTGGAAGTCTTGGCAAGTACGCAAATGAAGAGGATGTGCTTGGATTGATTGTGAAAAACTGCACATTGACTAGGACGGACAATGGGCTTAGAATCAAAACATGGCCGGGATCACCTCCAAGTCAAGCTATCGGCTTTCTTTTTACCAACATTGTCATGGACAATGTTCGAAATCCAATTATTATCGATCAAAACTATTGCAATACTAAAAAATGCTTTGGCAAGGTCGGTCTTCTTCTCAACCTGCAAATTCCCTTCAAATGTCTCCCCAACATCAAAAGTACTAATTGTGAATCTCTCTTTTACTTTTCCTTTTCCTTTTTCAGCCACCATCTAATGTTAAGATCAGTGACATTCGATTCGAGAACATTAGTGGAACCACAATCAGCCCTATTGGAGTCAGCTTCGCTTGCAGTGCTAACTTCCCTTGTAAAAATGTTGTCCTAGATAATATCAATTTACGGTACATTCCCGATTATAACGTCTATGGATCACGTGCAGAGGGCCCCTTTGCATCTGTCTGTGAGAATGTGAAAATTGGCTACACTGGCTTCCAATCCCCACCACCTTGTCGGTAGAGATGTGTATCCCCACGGGATTGAACCAGACCACCCCCACGATGTTTATCTCCTTAACATATTTTGGACCTCAAAAAGAGGTTTTCTTTCATCCGAATTTGCTGCCATCTTGGATTAAAGTTTCGAGAGTCTTATCTTCCAAGTAATGGAATGCCCATATTGTCTCGGAGAATGTAAATGATCAACATTTAGAGAACAGACAATGAAGAAAAGAAGGAATGATTGGGACCATCTTCCAAGTATAAGGGAATATTTCTTCTATGTTTTCTCTAAACTGCAGTTTCATTCATAATTCTTGAATAGTACGATGATCAAATCTCCTTCATGTTTCCTAGAAAATATAGGAAAACAGTAGCAATTCTCTCAATAAATTTTGTCATATGTACCACAAAGTTATCTTATCCCATGTCAAATGAAGCATACATCATAACTTGTATATCTATCTAAAAGTCCAAAAGGAATCCACCCCAGAATTATATAATGAAGAAAAAAAATTATCTTATGGGTCTACCCCTGCAACGGGAGTGGTTCAACTGGCCATGTCAAACTCTTGAATTGAGCTACACCTTGGTTTAAGGGCTAGCTCAAATTCTGAACTGTGCGGACCAAGAGGGAGGATAGGATTCATCCTTGGCCAGATTCATGTAAGGCAGTTTTAAGGGCGTTTTTCAAACCGGTTAAATATACCTGTTTACCTGACCCTTAATCTAAAGGGCCCAAATTGGAACTGTCTATACTTTAATCTGAACAGAAACTTTAAGAGGTCAAATCAGACTTCAACTGACGGGCGCAATCCGATTCAATCCTCAAGCCTGAATCGTGGCCAAAGTCTACTACGAACTTTTTTTTTTAATATAATCGATAGTTATCCAAAATCATTCACCCCTAAAAGAAAAGCTCTCCCAATGTAATATTTTTCTTTCCTAATATTTTTTATTCTCAAGTTTTAAATTTGAAACTCAATTAAGGGATCTAACACTTTTACCTATTAAATCGAATGTCCTAACTACCGACTAATAACATGTTCCCCAACTTCAGTTATCATGTTTGGTCATTTTAGTAAACACCACTGGATCCACACCATTTGAGTAACCATTGTATCATATTTTTGGTAAGGGAGACATCCTCTAGTAATTGCAAAAGGTAGCAATAACCGCATAGTACTAAATTCAATGTATTGATTTACTGATCCAACATTAAATGACCTAAGTTTCTTAAACCATAAAAAAATCTTAACTCCTCAAATTTTGGGTTTAAGTTTAATCCTTAGTAACTCAAAAATCAAACCTAAAGCAGTTTAAATGCCCTGAAACTGTCCCATGTTGTAGTCACAAAATTAGTTCCTCTCTCAGGTTGCCCTAAATCGGATAGAGTAAAAAATGGTTGCACGGAACACAAAAAAGTTAGCTCTATGCATAATCTTTCTTGTTGCACACAATAAATTTATTTTATCAGATTTTTATTTGGGTCCGGAACCTGAAACCGGTCCACCATTGCCAACCTCCCGTCCTGCTCCGGCACCATTTCCATGGGTACAACCACCACAATCAAGATGCAGCACTGGAAATCGTGTTCCAAAGGGGTGGTTTGATGTCACTGAATATGGAGCCGTGGCTGATGGAGAGACTGATAGCCAGTCTGTATGGTTTCCTAGGCCGAGTCTTTTTACCTGTATCATATGTTTTTGTCATAGGTATATAGTTTTATTTTAAGGAAAACTCATTCAACTTTCATTTCAGGCATTCTTGGCAGCATGGGAAGCCGCATGTGACCACATAGAAGACTCAACATTTTTCATACCAGAAGGAACATTCTTTGTTGGTCCGATTGTATTCGCAGGTCCTTGCCACAATAATAAGTCCCCTAAGCTAATACTGAATGGGACCCTGATAGCGCCTACGAGTCTCGAGGCCTTCAAGAAAGATACATGGATTATGTTCCATAATTTGCATGATTTCCATGTCTGCGGAGGAACTGGAAGTCCATTGTTGGATGGCCAGGCTGAAAAAGTTTGGAAGTCAGGCCAATATCAGGGAAAGAACTACCCTCGTCCCATTGTAAGTGAAATATTCATTAGTATCTCATATTAAATTTAGACTAGTCCCAAGCTTAGCCTAAATGTGCCTCAACTCACCATTTTAGCACACTTGAGATTAGGCCATGTAGGGCCTTTATCTAGTTCAAACTAAACCAATTAAAGTTTCACAAGCGTGAGTTAGTATCCCACACACACCCCCCATAGAATTTAGATATGTTAAAAAAGATCGGAGCATATAAATAGTATTATCTTCGATTAATAGTTTAAATTTTAGGGTAAAATATGGACATCTTGTATATGCGTGCTCCCACAAATGGTATTAGAGTCAACGATTCTCGAATATAGAAAATTTTTGTACGAGATTTCACTGATTGCCTTAATTTTTCTATTTTCTTCGAAAATTAACATGTAATTTAACTATAATTATTATAATTCTATTGCATTATGGCTAACTAAAATGTTGAATTTTTTTGTACATTAAATAAATAGATATTGAAAATGAAAGATTACTGGTTGACATGCGATAGTGTTGAAATTACATTGACATGGTTTTTCGTGCTAAATATTGCAGTCATTGAGATTTATGGATGTCTTAGGTGGTAGCCTAAGTAACATTCGATTATCAAATAGCAAATTCTTCCATACAAGCTTGTTAAACTGCGAAAACATTCTTATAGAAGGACTTAAAATAACGGCACCTGCGGACAGTCCAAACACTGATGGAATTCACCTAAGTCGTTCAACCAACATAACTATAGCATCTTCAATCATCGGTGTGGGTGACGATTGCATCTCTGTTGGAGCTGGCAACACCGATGTCCACATTTTCAACATAAGCTGTGGTCCAGGTCATGGTATAAGGTAACAATTTTCACTATGTAATTAAACACATATTATCATAGTATATGAATATTACCACAAATTTGCTGATCCAAATTTTGCAGTGTTGGAAGTCTCGGAAAATATCAGGGAGAGGAAGATGTAGTTAGAGTAACTGTGGAAAATTGCACGATCACTAACACGACAAATGGGATTCGGATTAAGACTTGGCCTGGATCTACAACTAGCAAGGCTTTGAATCTAACCTTTGAGAACATTGTAATGAACAATGCCTCTAGACCCATCATCATTGATCAAGAATATTGTCCTCATCAAACTTGCAAATCGCAAAAGGTAGACAAATGCATGTCAAATGCATATGCATGTCAAATGCATATACACTTGCCTCGACTGGAACTCCTCTTGACTCGTACATTTCTTATTTTGGTGTGACAGCCATCGAAAGTAAAGCTTAACAACATAGTTTTCAGAAACATAGTAGGCACATCGAACACCAAGCCTGCAGTGATATTGAAGTGTAGTTCTAGTGCGCCTTGTGAGAATGTCCATCTAGAAGACATCAACTTGAACTACATTAATGAAGAACCTGAGGAACCACATGAAGACTACTTGACCGTCAAGGGTGCTATAAATGGCCTACAGATTAGCAACTTTCAAGACTAGAATTCTGGTTGAAGCTTGAATCTGTTTTCATTTCAAGATAGGTTAGATTTATTGGACTGTTCCCCATTTTTTGAGCTTGGTCTCAATCGACTAGGTTGTTAAGATCAAGATGCTACCTTAAATTGCTGAGGGGATGATTATCGTACCATAGGATCAAATTGTAATTGTGATGCCATAATATTAACATAAGAAAATTAAAAAGGAAAAACCCGAGAAACAACAAATTCAAATAATTGAAATGAACTATTAATATTTAGTACGTAGCCATAATATTAACATATAAACCACAAAAATACCATCATAGAAATTTATTTAATTTTCACAAATTAATTTCAAAATTTATGCAATATTGTTTTTTTATATAAATCACCGGTATTGGGTAACAAAATTGGACCTGACTAAATCCAGTTCTAATCAAGTAGGATCATTAAGAGAGCAAAACTCTTTACTTTTGTAATACACAAAATTCAAATCTAAAATCTTTTTTAAGTGACATCAGTATCGGTTATTAGACCAAATTACTATTCGTTTAATTGACAAGTCACAATCACAAAAAAGTTGGAGGAGGAAAGACCTGTTGTTAACTTTACAGCGCAAATGATGCGCAGTCTCCTCGTTACCTTAACATTTTAAGCTATGTCAAAATGCAGAGAACATTAACTTAGGACTCCAAGGCGTCTAAAATCTATAAAAGGAATTAGAAATCATCGAATACTAAATAATCATAACATTAATTACAAAGAAAGAAGAAATTTTAGAGAACCAAGTATTAAATAATATCTACTTTCTAGTAACAAATCTTCAATGTATAGACTACCAGACCTCTTGCAATTTCTTATTTTTTGTGTTAATTTAATAGTAGGTAATTCAAGAGTCAAAGTTAAAACTTTATAAATTGCCCTGAAACTATTCTAATGTTGTAACAATCTTTATTCCTTTTGAGGTTGATCCCAAAAAATAAAAACATAGAAAAATGCTAGCAGTGACCATGAAAATTTTAGCTTTATGCTTTGTCTTTCTCGTTACCAGCTGCAAATGTAAGTCCTGGGATTTTTCTATGGCACCTGGACCTCAAATTGAACCACCATCAGAAGGACTAGCGCCTAGTCCTGCTCTTGAGTTTCCTAGTCCTGTGCCTGAGGGATGGTTTGATGTTACCAAATATGGAGCCATTGACGGTGGTGTGAAAGATTGTTCCTCGGTATGTTTTTTCTTCTTTTCTCGGGTTATGATGATGTGCTCGTCCTAGTACCAGTAGTAAGCATTCGAACTACATCTTTCTAAGGCCAAGAGCAAGAGACTGGTTGTAGTCCCTCTCTATTCTTTTGCTTAGTTAAATGAAAAATAATATAAATAACTCATTTTCCTTATTATATTTAATTAATTTCTGTTACCCGAGGCTTAATTTTTTTATGTTATGCAGGCATTTCTGGCGGCATGGAAAGCAGCATGCAATCATGGTGGGAAGTCTACATTTTTCATACCTGAGGGAACATTCCTTGTTGGGCAGATCATATTCGAGGGACCCTGCTACAACGAAGGGTCACCCTTGGTACTATTAAATGGGACGCTACGCGCGCCTTCGAGTCCTGAGGCCTTCCACAATGATGAATGGATCAAGTTCCAAGATTTGAGGGAATTGCATGTTGAGGGAGGAACTGGAACCTCTCTGTTGGACGGCCAGGGTCAAGAAGCATGGAACCATTCTCAGAAGAAACGTCCTGTTGTAAGTCTATTATTTTGCTTAGTCTTTGGGCATGGTTTCCTAATTATTTTGTTGCCAGTCTTAACTTAGCCACATTACTTGAGTTGATTTCTTGTGCTAACTATTGCAGTCATTGAAATTGCTGGATGTTGTGAGTGGAAGCATTAGGAACATTAATTTGTTGAATAGCAAATTCTTCAATATGAATTTGCAGCAGTGCCAAAACATTACCGTACAAGGAATCAATATAACTGCTCCGAGTGACAGTCCCAACACCGATGGCATTCACCTAAGTCAGTCCACCAACATGAACATAACTTCATCAATCATTGGTGTTGGTGATGATTGCATCTCTATTGGACCCGGCAACACCGATATCTTCATTTCGAACATTACTTGTGGTCCAGGCCATGGTATTAGGTAATTATTCTCAATAACCAATGTTGGACCATCTTAGTACACATAAGGATTATTACATGTTTGGCAAAATTTTCAGTGTAGGAAGTCTCGGTAAATATGCAAATGAGCAAGATGTAGTTGGGATTAGAGTAAGGAATTGCACAATCAATGGCACTACAAATGGAGTTCGAATAAAGTCATGGCGTGGATCCCCAGTCAGCCATGCTTTAAATATGACTTTCGAGGACATCCTCATGATCAGTGTCTCCAATCCCATCATCATTGATCAAGAATATTGTCCTCATAAGGATTGCTCCTCCCTAAAGGTAACAATAGTTTGTGGGGTGTGTGTGTGTGTGTGTATAGATATATAATCTATGTATTCCTTGTGTGTATAGATATATAATCTATGTATTCCTTAAAGATCATTTCTTTAAACTAAGTTATCTTTGTGTGTGACAGCCTTCGAGAGTGAAGCTTAACAACATAGTATATAGAAACATAAGGGGCACATCGAACACCAAGACTGCAGTAACTTTGGTGTGTAGCTCCAGCACCCCTTGTGAAAACGTTCATCTGAGGGACATTAACTTCAACTACACCATTCATGAACACAAGTTCAAAGATCACAAATCAGATGATCAGAAATCCCGTATCCCCTGCTTGAGTGTGAAGGGGGCTCTAAATGGCTTACAAATTAGCAATTTCCAAGCTTGAATTTGGGGATGGTTATGAAAGCAAGCACGAATAATGTTGTATCATTTAGTTATGGAAAATAAGAGTAAAGCCAATGTGTACCTTCAATTACTCATTAAAACTTTCTTGTGCATCTTAGATCTAAGAAACCCCCCTGATTACAATCGGGTTTTTCAAAAAAAAATTCATAAACTAAATAATCATTATTAACTAATTTTATAGATATTCGGTGTATATACTACTAATCCAACATTGAAAACTAAACCTTTAGCGACCCTTATAAATACCCCGAAAATGGTTCAATGTTGTGACAAATTTTATTCATTTGAGGTTGATCCGAAACATATTGAAAAAATAAATAAATAAATGCTAGCAGTTACCAAGAACTTAGGTGTTCTTGTTACGAGTCGTGAATGTTTTTTCTTAGTTTTTTTTTAATAAATTATCAGTAGTTAGTAATTACGTCGGATTCAACTAAATCTAATTCAAATCAGTTCGTTAAAGGGTCAAACTTTTTATCACATATTTTCTTCATATACAAGACTTAATGATTTAGCAGTATTCTCGACATATTCATTTATGATATCGTTTATTAAAAAATGAAACTTAATTAGTCAATATGCAGTGCAAATGACTCAATGTCTATCATTAGCACTTTGACTTCAAACATATTCAACACGACGTCGTATTATCGCTGAGAATTTTTTCTTTCTTAAACCCCAGAAATTCAGAGAGAGTTCTCCGACGCTCGAAAATCATCAATGGCAATCTCTGCTAGACGTCGCGCTTTGGCATCCCTTTTCTCCCGAACACTGTCATCATCTTCTCGCTCTCCTCGATTCTCTCTCGCGATTCTCCAATCAACCCATTTCCGAGAACCCCAGATAATCCCCAACTCGTTCAATCTTCCAATCCGCTCCAAAACTTCCGGATCGGGTTATTCTCCTCTCAACGATCCATCTCCCAACTGGAGCAACCGACCTCCTAAGGAGACCATTCTTCTGGATGGATGTGACTACGAGCACTGGCTCATTGTCATGGAGTTTCCTACCGACCCAAAACTGACCGAAGACGAAATGATTGCTGCCTATGTCAAAACCCTAGCTTCTGTTGTTGGCAGGTTTGTTTCTTTGTTGGATTTTTCTTGTGATCTTTGAAGTGGGGTTTGGGTTTTGAGGATGCAATGTTTTTAGAAGTGGCGTTTGGGTTTTTAGCGCTTTTGCAGTGTTTTGTGAGGTGGAGTTTGGGTATTTTTTTGACTTGGTGGGTTTTTGTTTTTGTTTTTTTGTAGTGAAGAGGAGGCGAAGAAGAAGATATACTCTGTTTGTACCACTACTTATACTGGATTTGGGGCTTTAATTTCTGAGGAATTATCTTATAAAGTTAAAGGTATGGAAATTATAGATTTTGAATTCATTTTTTTAAGGGGTCTTTTTTAGTACTACCCATTCGTCTATTTGGAAGTGTTGTTGGGTTTTTTGGGGGGTTTTCCACCACTTCATTAATACCCACATTCTGGATTGGAAATTTTGGATTATGAATATTTTTTAATTGTTTTTTAGTACTTGGCATTGTTCTACTTGGAAGTGTTGTTTCGGGTCTTATGGTTTTCTTTTTCCGCCACTTTGTTAATACCAACATAACGGAGTGTTGTTAGAGGAAACATGTGGTTTGAAGCAGAGTTGTTAAACAGTCAAATCAAATTGAGCTTGATTGGTCATGTTGAGTTTGCTTGTTAAAGAGTTGAGCTTGATTAGCAGTCTTGTTGATTAATTTATAAATTGAGCAAGTTACGCAGGCTTGATTTGTAAAAAGCTCGTTCGTGCTCACCTTGAACTGTGAGCGAGTCCAACTCGAGCTCAAGCTGAAGGTCAAGCTCAGGAGTGAGATGAAGAGCCGGATTAAACAACTTATAGCTTAGCTAGTTTTCATCCCTAATTTGAATATAATCTGAGAAGTGTTGTTTCGAGGTCATTTAGTTCAACGTTAGCTTTGTTAATGGATTTTGATGTCTCCTAATGAATAGGATTACCTGGCGTTCTTTGGGTGCTGCCTGATTCTTATCTGGATGTGCCCAACAAAGATTATGGAGGTGGGTTCAGGTCTAAAACTCTAATTTTAATAGAAAACACTTGTTTTGAAAAGATAATATGCTGACTTTTGTGTTGGATGATCAATAGGGGATTTGTTTATTGATGGGAAAGTGATCCATAGACCTCAGTATTGGTTTTCTGAGAGGCAACAGACCAACAGGAGGCCTCGTCCACGATATGATAGACGACGAGAGACAATGCAGGTCGGAAGAAGAGAGCCAATGCAGAGAGCCAACTGGACTCAAGCTAACAGAGAAGCTCCACAGCAAGCACCAATGGGTACTCAAAATATTCCTCAAGGTGGCCAAAATCCACCTCAGGGTGGAGTAGGCTATCCTCCCTCGGGTCCAGGGCAATTTAATGGGAGCAATGCCTGAGAAGGTATGGATGTCCCCAAGATGTCTGGGCTCTTCGTCTCCTGCAGTCAAATATGTTTTTTCATCAAATATGTTTGGTGTCTGAGAAGGTGATGCAAAATTGAGATCAACATGTGACTTGCAGTTGAATGGAATTGTGAATCTCTCCACTTGAGGCATGTGTTTGGCTAGTCGGTAATTTTGATTTGTCCTTCTTGATGTTGGGTAAGGCTTTATCATACATAACAACAATCACAAATTAATGGTATAATGATTTTTTATTATTATTATTTGAATAGCAGTAGTTCTCTTTATTTATAAATTTTTCAACTCTTAAAGGGCAGACGCATTTCAAGGGCCTATAACTTTTATCACCTAATCTAGTTCACACCTCTAATAATGTTTGAATTTTGTATGTGCAATGAACACATCAAGGGTTTGTACCAAGTCTTGAGGTTGGCACAGCTTGAAAAGGAGAGTAATGGCCTTTCCGATTTTCTTGAGCCTCTTGACTCGGGCCTTGTTGAGACACAACTTGGATAATAAGCCCGAACGTATCTCATGGATTTTGTTAATTTTTTATATACTTGGAATAAAATAACCCATGCTTTGTTGCTCCGGTGACAAAATAGATTCTCTTTCACTAATCCTTGAGTTCTAGTAATGGAAATAGAAAAAACAGATGTTTCAGAGAGTTTGTCTATTAATGAGTTGGATAATTAACTTGAATTGGATTTAATCAAAATCAATAAATTGATTATCAAAAATTGATCGGTCAAAAATAAATCATACAAAAAGATTTGTTTATATTTTCTTTTATAAAAAAAAATACTAAAAAAATGTACATAAAAATCAACATTTAAATATGGAGTCATCCCCTACAATATGGTAGTCCAAATGGACCTCATCATCAAATTATACTCCACAAGATTTCTTTGGAAAGTAGAAAATATTAAATTGTGAATTAATTTTGGTCTGAATCGGCAATTTTTCCTATCTTCATGATGCAGCCTTACATCATCAACCAATAAATTCTGGGGTTCATTTGCAAATGCGAGCTTCATTCAATAACACCAAAGTAAAAAAAGGGAAAAATTCTTGAAGTAATCTTTTCACAACAATTATAGACTCTTTTAATATTTAATTTATAATTAACAGGTTATTAAAAATTTTTTATGTAAGTTTGGCCATTGCAAAGCGTACAAACTTTGTCTCTATTTTTTTGATACATACATATGGGTTCAAATTCGAGCATATTATATAGGGAGAGGGAAAGTGTCATTTGAGCCGAATCCCATTGGCACTAACTTTGTCTCTGTAGAGAAGGAGAAGAGATCAAAACAATGTAGAAAATTGAAATAATCATTTCATATTCATTTGTGAAAATTTGATAAATTTTTGTTTTAAATAAAAATACTATAAGAGAAAGGAAAAAAGAGAAATAAAAAAGAAATAAAATTAATTAAATTTTACATGGATCGAGTTTAATTAAAATTTATCTGTAAATTATTATAATAAATATATTAATTAGAAATATTGAATTGTTATTCAAATTTTACTGTGGAAGTCGATTTTTGAATAATTAAGATTAAATATCATATCAAATTATTTAATTAAATTAATAAAATAAATTAATGTTTGAGATACACAAATAAGAGGAAAATTCTATGTGTCTCGTCAAATTTAAAACAATGTTAAGGTAGTTGCGAGGCATTCGGCGTCAAACAGAAACTCCTGCCGACCGAAACTCCACAGCTCGCTCGCTCTCAAGATCTGCACAGTGATTTGCTCCGATCACCATATTCAGTCAATTAAGGTACGGTCTGTCTTCTTCTTGGATCTCATCATTCAAGACCCAATTCATTTCTATAGTTATTATAGCTCAATTCACAATCTTCGGATCATATTAGATCCGATTTCATTTTCTCCGAGATCTTAATCTTTTGACAAACCCTACAAACATGAATTCCAATTTGTTCGATTTCGGGCTAGGGACCAATAAATCTAAACCTATGAGCCAACAAAATTCATCATCATTATCAACAACACAATCAAGACCTGTGAATCAATCTTGGCAACCAAACAAACCCTCATGGATCCACCGGCCCGCTCCGACTCAATCGGGCCGATCCGGGTTGTCAAACCCACAACAACCCACTTCGATGGTTGGTGACATATTTGGGACAAGTTGGAATTCAACTGCACCCTCTGGTGGGATTGGAATTGTGGAGAAAAACCCTAATTTGTTTAGTGATCTGGTTAGCTTTGGCCAAAATAAGAGTAGCAATAATGTTCCTTTGAAGAATGCTACGCCGGTTTCAGCTCCATCGAGTACTAAGACTCCATATTCGATGGGGAATATGGCGAATTCGCTTCCAAAAACTGACAATTCTGTGAAAAGTGGTGGTGGGAATAAGGGTTCAGGGATTTCTGGGAGCTACGCTTCCGCTTTCAGTAGTAGTTATAGTAATAGTAATTTGGGCAAAAGTTCTGATCTTGGGGGTCCTTCGATGCGGAGTGTTGGTGGGGCCATTGGTGGAGGTGGTGGGATGGGTTCTAATAAAGACCCGTTTGGATCTTTGGTTGATTTTGGAACAAAGCAAGGGTCTAGTCTTAATGCTGCTAGTAAAAGTAGTAAGTCGGCAAGTGCCTCGAATGTGGATGATCTTGGATTTGGGGTTTTTCAGAATGCTTCAAAAGGAAGTGCAAGTGGGGTTTCATCACTAGATGATTTTGGGTTTGGCAGCTTTCAGAATGCTTCGCAAGGAAGTGCAACTGGGGTTTCATCAAGTGATCTGTTTGGAAATAGTATGAATGGGATGGAGGCAAGTAGTGGGTCAGGGTCGAAAATGGATGATTTTGGGATGCCAGCAAATAATCTAACATCCCAAAGTCAAAGTCAGTCGACAAGTGTTGATCCATTGGATATGTTGTTCACGTCATCATCCTCCTCTGCTGCTTCTGCTGCTTCTGGGGGAACTGGAAGTGAGCCATTTGCTGGAATTGATGATTGGGGAGCTGATGCTGGATTTGGAGATCATGATGCTAGTGGCACAACTGAACTTGAAGGGCTTCCTCCACCACCTGCTGGGTTGACAGCTTCTGGAGCTATGAATAAGGGAATGGATAACCACAAGCAAGGGCAGTATGCAGATGCAATTAAGTGGCTTTCTTGGGCAGTCATTCTCCTTGAGAAGGCTGGTGATGATTCTTTGGCTGTTGAGGTTTTATCATGCCGGGCTTCATGTTACAAAGAAGTTGGAGAGTATAAAAAGGCTGTGGCTGATTGTACGAAGGTATGAATCGATCCTTTTTATGTTCTAAGTTCCAACATGTTTGCTTAGTTCTGGTTATGATTTTTTTGGAGATTATGAAAGGACATGCTAGAATTTAATCCCTGTAATGGTTTACTAATTGGACAGCGTGTTTGCTAAATCAGGTTGTCTAGAAGTTGAAAGAATCAACATAATATAGAGGCTTAAATACTTTATAAAAAAAAGATGGTGAAATCTTCCAAATCGAGAACTTCTGTGTCAGCATAGGCTATTGTTGTGAGGCTGCCATGCCCGTCAGATGATTGGGCTCTGTTGCACCCACTTCTAAAATTAGCCACGTCAAAGAGATCTTCAAACATGGCACTTGTATAACATTTGGAAGACACCTCTTGGACATGTCTTAGCTGTGTCCGTATTTTTTTTAATACCATTCTCAACTATACATTTCTTGGGCACTTTTGCAGCAGTTAAAAATATCATTTGGTGAACACCATGATCCCTATTTTGAAGAAATCAAAAAACTTCATTGTTGGAGTGGTTTAAAATTCAAAATAGAGCTACTGTGTTCATAAAGAGAATGAGCAAATAAAGTTTTTAGAGACTCATAAGTTAAACTTATGTTAGCTGATATATGTTAATGTGTTTAAACATTTCAGTTGATTTTCTATATTGACATAACAATATATTATTAGAGATATACTTATTTTTGGCACAGGTGCTTTTGCCATGTTGTATTCTATTATTTAATTATGCGAAATTGTCTGATCTCCTATGACTGTGTCTGTGCTTGCTCAAGGAATCAAATTTTGGCCAAATGTCAGGAAAAACATTAATTTTCTAGTTGTATAAAGATACATTATTCTGCCAAAGTATCAGTAACAAAGCTGCGAGACTTATGTTTTATCGAGTGAATACTGAACATGATTCTTTCCATAAAAATGCAACATCAAATTGGTGAACTTTTATAGGGCCCTGCAGTGTTGACGTAAGATACACTGTGTTGTGCAGGTGCTTGAGCAAGATGGTGAGAATGTCAGTGTACTTGTACAGCGTGCACTCCTGTATGAAAGTATGGAAAAGTACAAGCTTGGAGCTGAAGATCTCAGGACTGTATTGAAACTTGATCCTGGTAACAGAGTGGCTAGAAGCACCATTCATAGATTGACAAAGATGGCCGGCTAAAGGAAATTTCTTATGCTTTAGCTCCTTCATATAGTCACAGGGTGATAAATTTTTCCCCATTACATTGTGGGTCTGGGGAAGAAGAACATTTTCTGGAAAATGGTTGTTGTGATAATCTTTTTGTTATGGAAGGTGTCCGTGTAAGATTGTGTTCTATTTCATTTCTTCCGAGGCTTCTGAGAGAAAAGTTTATTCATAATTGTTATAGATTAGCTTTGCTATGTTAAACGTGATGAGGTATACACCATTGTATTACACAAATCTGAATGGTATGTTCTCGGGATATTTCATACCGGTCTACTTGCAGTTCACATGCTAGTTCTTGTGCTAATGTTTTCCAAGTCCTTGCTGGTGATGCTTCGGATTTAAGGGTAGGTAATGGTGGCTTTGTTCTTCTCTTTTTTCGCTGCCCCCATGATATTATACTTTAGACATATTTTAGTTGCTCTTGGTTTTGGAGAGGCTCCCGTCCTTGTTTTCTAGACAGCAATGGGAAATTCAGTTGTTATACCTGGTGGGTCTGTGCCGTAGCTGACAACCTATGTACAGGCAAAAAAGACCAGACAAATCCTCGTTTTAATACCAAATTTTGAATTTTAGTATCTGTCTACAAAAAATTTATATCTGCCAGCTTGTCGAAGTTTTGGATGGAAGAAGCAGCTTCATCGTGCTGGCCAGAGTTGCGGTAGCATATTCGATTACTATATGGAACTAGCTTCATGTATGGCACTCATAGAGAAGCTGTAACTTGTTTGATCATGCCAGATTAAGAGTTACTCCGGCATGTCAACCCGTAGTTTTGTTTCTTCGGATTGAAGGAATTCGGTGGACTGCACTGACCTGTTTATCCTTTCTGTAAAGAAATTGCAGCGACTGAACTGACTGATGCTTCTTCTATGAGAAGAAATGTAAATGTTGTGCGCATGCCAAGGCACAAATCATTCTCATTTAGTTTAAGCAGACAAATTAACAGCACATGGGGAAGGGAAGTCATAATTATTGGCGATTTGTCTTTCTTTTCTCTCTTTCCATTTTGGCTTGTGCTTAGCTGAGATTTGCTGGTCAGGTTTAGCTTAAATTCCAATGCCTTTATCATAGCACTTTGGACTTGTCTGCTTAAGCTTATTACACACACACACACACACACTCTCTCTCTCTCTCTCTCTCTCTCTCTCTCTCTCTCCCTCCCTCCCTCTCTCTCTCTCTCTCTCTCTCTCTCTCTCTCTCTCTCTCTCCCCCTTTCTCCCCCTCTCTCCCCCCTTTCCCCCCGCAATAGGCTTTCTCTCGTGTCTTTGCTCTCTTCAGTTGATAAATAGGAAAGAAAAGACAACATAGTCATGGAATCACAATCACCCTTTTCCAAGACCATTGTCATCAAAGATCCTACTACCCAACCAAACAAGTTTCTAACTTTGAAAAGATAGGAAGCACAATTTGAGGGCTAAATTCTGAACATGCTCTCGTCATGTGTCCTCCTTTTGGCTCAAAATATCTTCCTTCTCAACTTGGCTTCCAAACTGACAGCTGAAATTCATTGGCAATAGAACAATAATTACATGGACAAAATTCGTAAGCCAGGAAAAAGAATTGCATGAAAAAGGTAAAAGTAAAGCAAGGAAAGCACCTAAATTCGTAATTACTTGGACATGAGCTCCCTTAACAAAATGCTGCTTGAAGTAGCATTTTTTTGCCCTTTCTTTTAAAAAAGAAAATTGATGCAATGGTGGAAGGCAAGCAAAAGGAGGCAAATCTTCAAAAAACATTATAAGTTAGTTCTTGTTCGTTTTCTAGGAAGAAAGCCTAGTGAGAAGTCGGAACTTGGGAGACACCGTCTTTCTTTTTACCCACTTTTGGAGGCATATATCCTCAAAGGCTTATTCATTTCCTCAGCTCAATTGTTTCTATGTGTGATGTTACATTATCATAACCAATACCACTTTTCTCATGGTCTTTGTCTTTATTTTGGCCAAAAATGGAAGCCCCTGGTTTAGCCCTAGTAATACCAACTTGGGGTTTCTCCTATCATCATGATGCATGAGGTGGAATGCATTTCCATGTATAGCTTTTTTATTGTTTAGAATTGAGATCCATATATTGCCCCATGATGGAGAGAAAATAATTGATAAATAGGCAAATCAATACAGGTCCCCATCTTGGTGCCCAGAATTAGAATGTCACAAATTTGCCTTATTGCATTTTTAAAGTATTCTTGATTTAGCGACTCTTGTTGTGGGCTGTGATGAAAATAATTGATCATGATGTTACCTTTGCAATCATTAAGATTTTGATGTAAACTTTTGTTTTATTTTTTTCCCCATTAAAGAAAGTAGCCCCTTGAACCATGAGTTCATCACCGAGTAAAAATGATCACATTAGCTAGTTCCATGAGATAGGCCGTCTTTCTCTAAACATGTATGTGAAAACTAAAGTAAGGAACCACCCCCCCCCCCCTTTCTTCATTTGGTTAGGCATTACGAAAAGGCGTTATTCCTTCTAAATCTTAAGAAAGGGATGCAAGTCCTGCCCCTACTTCAAAGTCAAATTGCACTCTGCTCACTGCATACACATTGAGTGGAACCACAACTTGGTACTTCCAAAAGAGAACACAAATACAAATGTTTGTAAAGGATCATGAAAGATGAACTCTCAAACTGAGGTTTGCAGGGAATGCAAATTTATAACTACAGTTCAACCTCTTCCGTTCCTAACTCTCGAATGTAGTGTATTCTTCAAATTCTAATCCTTTAATACAGATTAAAATTTTAAATTATTTGAACAAATTAAAATACCCATTTGACCAAAATATATTAATATGATTTTCATTATTTTTATATACAAACTGAACTAGTTAATATTCTTGATAAACAATTACAGGGTACAAAATTAGAAGTAATTCATTCCTCTTTATTACATTGGCCTTCGCTTTTGCTTCACAAATCTCTCCCTCTTAGTAGCATGCAAATGGCTCTCTCTCTCTCTCTCTCTCTCTCTCTCTCTCTCTCTCTCTCTCTCTCTCTCTCACACACACACACACACACACAGTAGCAAGAAAATGCCATTTGGGCATGAGCAGGAGAGGCTATACAAAAACAGAAGAGGATGAAAAAGGTCATTTTTCATATTTTGACTGAACTAGTTAATACTCATAATAAATAATCACATGGTGAAAATTAGAAGTAACTCGTTCCTCTTTATTGTATTGTCCTTCACCTCTCTCTCTCTCTCTCTCTCTCTCTCTCTCTCTCTCTCTCTCTCTCTCTCTCTCTCTCTCTCTCTCGCCCTGCCACTCTAGCAAGTAAATGCCATCTGTGTTATGTAGAAACAAAAGAAGATGGAAAAGGCCATTAAAGAGAAGATCCAAACAACATGTTGGTGAGGCAAATTTTGAAGGGTGGGACCCAAGGTCATTTGGAAGTAGCACCATTCCAAGAGACGAGTGGGAGCGTCCGTTCCATTCTACTCGGCGAATCTTAGCCGTTAAAAAGTTTTTTTTTTTTACGTGCGTTACTTTCATGAACAAATGACGCCCACTCATTTTCCGCCACGTCATAACAATTTGTCATCTCAGACCTCCAATTGGGTCCCACTGTTCCTTCCCAGAACTGTACTTCAAGCTAAAGCCAAGGCTGCATTGAGTCTCTAAAACTCAATTTGCAAATATTTACTAAATAAATAATATAAAAAATAATATTTTAATTTAATAAATTAAATAGAGTCGAGTCGGGCTGAGCTGACCAAGGTGCTTACAAAAGGCGAAACCCTAATCTTTGGCTTTGGTGACCATCTGATCACTGTCTGATCAAAACCCAAGACAAAAAACGAAAAAAGGACCATCTGATCACCGTCGGATCATTACCCCACACAAAAAACAAAAGAAACGAGCGGAACTCTGAAAAGTTTCTGCATGGAATTTGGCACTTTGTGAAGCCATTGGCTGTAACCGTCACACTGTATATTAAGGCACAATTAAGGACCCCCCTCTCTCCAAAATCTTCACAAGCAAAACAAAGCAAACCAAAGCAACCCTCTCTCTCTCTCTCTCTCTCTCTCTCTCTCTCTCTCTCTCTCTAGGGAAATCAGGATGTGTGGAGGGGCAATAATCTCCGACATCGTCACCGTAAAACGAGGTCGGAACATGACGATGCAAGAGCTGTGGTCGGAGCTAGACATCTTCTCTAATCTTCTCGGCTTCGACTTCAACAACAACAACAACGTCAGAGACAGCAGCTCAACCTTAAACAACAACTTCCAGTCTTTTAATGACAACCTTGTCACTCCTTCTAAGCCAAAGCACCTCACCCCAGGTTAGAAAACATTCCACATTTTTTCTTATTTATTTCTTTAGAAAGAAAAATATGTATATATATATATACCAAACCCGGTTAAACTCGGTTAACAAATCGTTTGAACTCAGTTCATTTAACTTGTTGAATAAAAAGCAATTTATTCCAGACATTTTACGATAATCGTATACTCTCTAAAGTATGAAAAAAGTCTAAAAAGAAGAAGAAGATCAGAATTCATCCTGAAATTGAACTATACAATACTCAAACAACATTGGTCATTAATCTGAATACCAATGATAAAGGTAAAAATAAATAATAAATAAAAAAAGACAATAAAATATTTTAACACCTTTTGAAGTAGATGGGTATTTTGGGGTATTTTGTAGTGACAACAGAGAAGAAGCCAAAGCTGAGTGGAGTGATCCAAGGAGGGGAGACCGACAACACCAAGAAGAATCAAAGAGTTAGGAAGAACGTGTACAGAGGAATCCGGCAGAGGCCATGGGGAAAATGGGCGGCTGAGATCCGCGACCCGCACAAGGGAGTCCGGGTTTGGCTCGGGACCTACAGCACAGCCGAAGAAGCAGCTCGAGCCTATGATGAAGCAGCCAAGCGCATCCGTGGCGATAAAGCCAAGCTCAATTTCGCCGAGACGGCTCCTCAGGTCGAGCCGCCCCAAAAGAAGCACAAAACTGAGACACAATCCGAAATGAGTGAGTTTGAGCTGAAGAAGCAGATCTCCAATTTGGAGTCGTTTCTGGGATTGGAGCCGGAGCCGGAGCCGGAGCCGGTGAGTGAGTCCTCCGAAGGAAGTAGCGGGTCTGATTCGATGGATCTTTGGATTCTCGATGAGTTTCCTGTTACCCATAACCTCAACCATCTCATGTATTAAGAAAAGTAAACCAAAAAACATGGGCATGAGTTTGGGTCTTATGTTTGGTATATTTAATGTAATGAAGTTTAAAGTTTTAAAGACCTATTTGTGTGCCTTAATTTGTGTTGTGTTTACCGGTAAGACTTCACATGATATTATTAGTATTAAAAATACATCTATCATTACTTCTTTTTTTCTTTTTCAAGTATTCGATCGATTTTTAAAAATTTAATTAATTCATTTTAAACAGTTGTAAACCTCAATTTAGAGGAATAGATTCTTCGAGATCTTGCTTTTTCTCAAACGGTTGTAAAATTTTAATTTAGAGACGAGCTTTTCATGCACTTATTTTTTTATTTTTAATATTTAAATTCAAAATTTTGATTAATATTTGATATCTATATCGGTTTAATACCGATATCCTTGTTCTTATCAGTTTAACATGCGATACGGATCAATTCATATGATATTAAATTCAATTTTTTATGAGGTCATGAAACTACTAATACTTGAAGGTGTGTATTTACATATTTAACTATTCTACGTTTGCTATAATAAGATTGTGCAGGGAAAAAGGGACATGCCAAAGACAGTTATTTCTTTTTTTTTTTTAAATATTGTGCATATAATTTTAGAATGTGTACTTTTAAATGTTATTTATCTTACAAAAGTTATAGCGGAGGATTTTTTTTTTTTTTTTGGGGGGAAAATTAACCTAGGGTGTTTCACATGAGATCATAAATATATGGTATAACTCTTGTTTTTTTTTTTGTTTTCACTATCGGAATCTGGGTTTACCCGATTAATCCGATTTAAATGTTTTGGGATGGTGTGATTGTATGTATTTTATGCTTAGAAGTAAAATTACTCAATCTTGGCAGTGTAGTAAAACAATTTCAAAATTAAATTCAAGCTCAATTCGTTATGACTTTGAATTTTTTTCATTTTTTGTCAATTTGATTTCGGGTCGAATTTCCCTAGTTTATTTAATTTAAATTTAAAAATTAAGTATGAGCCAATTAAGTTAATATTCAAGTTCAGCTTATTTAATAATGGAGTTCAAAATTGATTATGTATTTTAATATGAGCAAAACTTCAAATTTTTTAAGTTAAATTTGACTCAAAATGAAACTAGTCTAATTATGATGGGATCCGACTAATCAAACTAGTCCTTATAGGAGCATTTGAGTGGTAAAGAATTTTTGCTCAAGTGTCTTCCCAAGGTGTCATGTTCAAAGTTTTGCGAGTGTATATATTTTTACGGTTTTCACGATTCCTATCCAAAAAAAAAGAAAAAAAAAAAAACTAATATGATTATTTTATAACCTGCCGAGCCTTTTTTTCTTTTTAGTATACAGAAAAGTTTTAAATTCGAGAACTCTGGAGAAGGAGATGTACTAGTTAAGTTATAATTTCGGCTATTTTATGTACTTTAAATATATTTAATTTGAAGATCATGAGATATGCATGTAATATGCACGTATAAGTTTAAAATCTGACCCTCTCCTCTTTTCATGTCTACTTGGTTATCATTCTTTTCTTTTTGAAAAATTTCTAATAAGGAGAGCCAATTTTGCATGGCCCCTCAATGATTTCTCAAAATTTTTATTTTTTTTTAATTTCTTTTTATAATAATTGAACCAATCAAACACAAGTAAAATTCAGACACACCCACAAAATATTCTTCCCCCAAAAAAAAAAAAAAAAAAAAATTGATTCCATCCACTTTACTCATGTTTCAATAAAATAATTTTCTCATAGGGCAAAATGGAGTACATAATTATATGATCCACCGGCCATATAAAGGTAGTCATAATTTTTTGAAATTATTATTTTTATATAAAAATTATGAAAATTATAAAAATATATACATTTATAAAAATTCGAATACTCGATCTCGAAAGATATATTTAAGATAGAGATCTTTATTAGTCAGGTGTTTCTAAAGGACAATTGTTAATTATCACTGACTTTGCCACTCACCACCAAAGTTTTCAATTGTTGATTATGAAGTCTATGGGATATGTGAAGCAGACCACTAATTAATTAACCAAAAACGTAGGTTGAGAGGACAATTAAATTAGAATCCCCATTCGGGTAGGCTACAAATACCCATAACTCTATTTGGTCCCAATCCCCATGTTCATATTTGGACTAGAAAATTGAAAAATCTTGTACATGCACAAGTGTTTGTCATCTCTGTGTCGGAGACAATGTATTCTTCCTCCTTGAAGAGAAGAAAACATTACTATATATGTTTTTCTTTTCTAGAGCTTATGCCCCTCTTTCGTGCACCGACCGGGAAGAAAGTAACACAATTCAACCTTTTTTTTAATAAGGTAGGAAATGCCCTGTAAAAATAGAGATTTCGATCCGAGATATCAGATTTAACGAGAAATCTTAAGAGGTGTTTGATTAAAGGGTATAGAAATCAAAATCAAAAAATATTATTTGAATTAATAGAATAAAAATGAAATCCATACCATGTAAATATTATTAAATTAAAAAAAAACGATTTAGTCTTGATACGTAAATATTATTATAAAGAAATAATTTTAGTAATATTCAACAAATCAAACAAATTTTGATTTAATTCATAATTTGTATGATACCTCTAATGCCATTATTTTCTTCGTGATTGAAATATTTAAAAGTAATAAAAATATATAATTTTAATAATAAACATTATACTAAATTCTTTTAATTAAAATCTGAAATTAAAATCTTAAAAATAAAAAAATAAATATTAAAAAAGTCGGTCTCTAATCGAATCCCATAACTATTTAAATAAAATTAATCGGATTTTTTAAAAGAGTCAGTCTCTAATCGAATTCCATAACTATTTGAATAGAATTAATCGGATTTTCAGATATTAATGATCAAATTAAAAAAAAAAAAAAACGCAACGGTTTGTTTTGTATTGGAATTTACTCTTTATGTTACAATTTGATAAATCAAAATAATGGACAGGTGCCCCGATGTAATGCAAGTGCTTTTACGATAACTATCTTCCTCAAGAGGAATCGTTTTCCTTCGCCATTTTACTTGGCCTTTCCTCGCATTGCAAAAGGGTGAGTTTTAGGCCTAACCTGGCTTGCGGTTGAGGTGGTTGATGGACCACCCGATCATTATCCAAGAAAGCAAGAATAGTAATAGTATGAATACCAAAAACGCTTTCGCACCCGGGACGATGTATGGTATGTATTGCCGGTCTAACCTTATACTGGACCAGACCCTACCTAACACTTAGGTTTGGTGTGCTGTCTTAGGAGCTTGTCATTTGCCTTATTTCTCTCTTCCTATTGGCCAAGTGATAATTCTGGCAACGTGATTCTAATGCATAAAAGGTTTGACACTCGCATGAAATATTAAATCTTTTAATTAAATTTAAATTTAAAAATTTAAAAATAAAAAAAAATATATTAAAAAAGATATTTCTAAATAGAGTTTTTCATAGATATTTGAATTGAAATAAATGAAATATGATTTTGAATAACAATCTAGCATTAAAAAAAAAAAAAAAGAAAGATGTCTTTTGTTTTTCGTACATGCAACGAGAGACGTTAGCATCACGACCCTATATGGTAGGGCACTCACCCAAACAGTTGTTCTTCATGAATGATGATCGCCCCAGGATTTCTGCCGCCCACAGAATGTTACAACGAAAAGATGTCAAGGACTTGAGGGAGCAATCCTCCTCCTGTCTTCTGATTGGATTGTGAGAGAAATTTAGAAAAGAAAACTTTTATAAGCCACCGACCTGCAATAAATATATAATCATCGGAATTAATCACTAATATATAATTAAAATAAAAGGATTACCAGCATGACACTGACATAGATTTGGAACATAAAGAAATGTTCTTTTATTTGGTGAGACATTAACATTAAACAATTTGTTTTCCGAAAATGAAAGGTACATGAACCAAGTCACATACACTCATAGTACTCATAATCCATGTGAGTTCTAACTTTGGTCGGTTCATCCTGAAATTAAGGCAGCAAAATGATGCTTTTTGTGCCTTCAGTGCAGTAGACGATTGGGCTTTATAAAGGCCATGATTTTCTTTTTCCTGTACCCCGTGGGCATATGATGAGATTTTTCCTCCATCCCAGAACATTTGTCCTGAGTTATTGTTTTTAGAATGAATCTAATACTATATTCCTTCAAAATATTAAAAAATTATCAACGAACAGTTGATACAATGAGATGCGACGTTAAATCCCTTAATTAAGTTTTCAAATTCGATTTGTGTTTTGAATATAAAAAAAAAATTACGTTGGAGGATGACCCGCTTAAATGGACCACTATAAATTCTAAACTGAATTAATCGAAATATAATTTCAGATATGATTAATATAATATAAAAAAATATTAAAAAATCATAGTATAACTTCTGTTACCAGATGGTATACCCACAATACATGTGGGTTCTTCAAATTTGGTCATTTTTACTAGAATTAGGGCCATCAAATGGAAATAATTGTTCAGTATTGGATTTTTATGTGTATAGAACGTTCCTTATTGGAAGACCCGTCCTCTGAAAGGAGTCACTGTAGCAATCAATCTGAATTAATCAAGATAAAACCCCAGATACCGGACGATATCCAAGACATGATACCAAAAAAATATACAATGGTTCATTGGGCTATACAATCATGAATGGTACTAATGTTTTGTGAATCTAATAGAAAGATATTACTCTTTTAATTAAAATCTCAAATTTAAATTTTAAAAATAAAAAAATAGGTATTAAAAAAATCGATCGTTAAATTAAATCTTATAGTGACTTAAATAAGATTAGTTAAATTTTTAAATATTAGTAATTAAATAAAAAGGAAAAATCTGTCAAAAGTTATTTGACAAGACTTCTGATTTCTTTTCTAACGAAAATGAGAGGGAGGAGCTAACAACATGACTACTCTCTGTGAACCCTACGAATGTGATTACGAGAGCATCTTTAGTTCATATTATTTTTAAAGTAAATTTATTATCATAACCCAGCTTTTGCACATAAGCTAAGAGGGCATGATTGGAACAAATAACAGTGGACCCAATGAATTGCAACTAGCTTTTTTTTTTTATTTTTTAATAGAAAGGTATAATCAATTGCAATCGAATCAAAATCAAAGAAAAAATAATGAAAATATAGAAATTCTACCGTTTAAACTATCGTTAAAAACACAAATTGCAACCAGCTAATTGCCTCATTTACTTTTCCTCAACTTGGTAATAAAAAAGGGGAAACTTCTTAGAAGTCTCTTTCCCATTTTTAAACATAGTACTAAAAGATATTTATAACTTATAATAATGTAAAATATTTTATAATTCTATCATCTGTCTCTATAATGTAGCATGTTCCATTATTTATACAATATCAAATGTTTCCAATTGTTTTTTTTTTTAATTTTATCAAAAATTTTCAAAATGACAATATGTGAAATGAAAGGAATATTTGGTAAAGTTTCAAAAGAATTTTGTCACAAAAATAAATAAATTAATGGTATTTAATAAAGCTTGACAAAATATCAAGATATTTTAGAAATTTTGCATGAAATTTTTGTAAAATTTTGGGAGAAACATGTAGAAATTTTTGCAGTATGAATAATTTTTTGTTGTCATTAATTTATTTTGCTGATTAGTAGCTAACTACTCGTTTTTTGTATTAAATAAGTATTTTTCACTATTTTTAAAATAAAAAGTGAAAGTATTTAGAATTGTAAAAGCAACAATTTAATTTAATTAAAAGAGACAAGGATAATACCCAATATTAATAAATGCAAAGTGTAAAACAAATATACAACACTAATCACAAAGAATGACCAGACAATTTTTTTTTTTTTTTTTTGTGTTTTCACCATCAATATTCAAAATTATGTTTCTATTAATCCAGTTCAACTGTTTGCGAAGATTCTATTTAAGGAACGACTCTTTCAACGTAATCTTTTCCGTTTCGAAATTTTACGACAAAAAATAATTGATCCACGCAACATACGTCATCAATGAAGAAAACATCATTCTCACCTCTTTGATATATTGAAATAGTTTTCATTTTCCTTTGTCCTCCTCTTCATCAAAATAAATACTTTATTGCATAAATATATCTCTATATATATTTTTTGATAATATGATAATATCACTACTGCTTTTCACACGGGTACCAATAAACTTATTAAATATATGCGATACCTCGTACCCCACGTACCAGAAACCCAAAATCTTCCTAGTAAAAGTACTAAAATTTAAATCTTACACCTTGGCCAGGTACAGATACATCTCCTGTCAATTTGTTCAGAAGTTAAGCCTAAATATAATCATAGGTTGAGATTTAGTACAATACCATTTGACAGTCATAAACATAATCAAGTCAATCTCACCTGAATGATCTTAAATCTTTTGAATTAAATTTATGGCCCATCCCAAGGGGCAGGATCCAGTTTATCTAGCTCAAGTTTGAAGTT
The DNA here is from genome assembly GCA_033439265.1 of Dillenia suffruticosa. NCBI lineage: Eukaryota > Viridiplantae > Streptophyta > Magnoliopsida > Dilleniales > Dilleniaceae > Dillenia > Dillenia suffruticosa. The sequence continues at coordinate 20,747,689 of JAVTVX010000001.1, forward strand.
TTGAAACTAGCAAACACTTGCATCTTTGCTGGGCTTCTGTATCCCCTTTGTAAGCTCAAGGATTTTTCCATGTCTCTACGGTTCGTGTTTAGTTTAATAAAAGAGACTAGGGAGCCCAAGTGTGGAACAAGCCAGCCCCAAACACGGCAAAGAAAGAGCTCGCAACCACCTCATCCTTGGCTGGGAGACTGCAAAACAGTACAACCAAACCTGAATTGATGTGCATGGGCAACCAACCTATCAGCGGCTTCCCTAAAAATGAGAGATCTCGCAAACCCAGCCACTAGAAAAGATCTTCCGCACTCCCTCACCCAGTCACCAATTTCTATATTTTGCCATATGCAAGTTACAAAATTCCACCATCAAGGCCCTTGATATCTCATCATGAAGGAATAAACTTTCAAAAAAGCCAGGTATCTATCTAACGACTAAAGTACTTCCCTAAATGCAGCTCGGAAATCTCAATCAAGACAGCCTGTAAAATATATTAAGCTAAAAACACAAGCTCGTGGGTTCCATCATCCATGGCCTGAAATATTTTAGAGGATCTCTTTCTTCATGGCAACATTGAAGCACAAAATGTGAGAAATAAGAAAATTCCTGTCATCCCATAACACGCCCTGAGGGAGGGCAGCATGAAAAGCAATTAGCCGAATGGTATAAAAAACACAGATATCGCATTACTCTACGTCTAGAGGTCATTTACTTTCGTGCTCAATCTACCAAGAGACTGGTACAAACAAAGGCATTACCAACAGAAGAAAACACGCACACACCCTGCATGCGGGGTGCACCGGTCCTGTAGAAGTAAGCATTAGCTGTATAATGCTACACTCCAGCCAATTAACTCTTACTCTTACCGGAAAGGGTAACACTTCTTCTCATACCCCCCATCCTCCAAATGCAAAGAAAAATTCTGAATTTTTGCTCGACTGATTTCTGAAACTGATGTTTTTGGAAAGAACGAGTAATGAGATGAATTTTCAGCAGTAAGTTACACAAGTGACATGTTAGAAAGCCAATCGTAATCTCATCGGGAACTTTCTATCTTGATGGATCCATAACTCTTAGCTCCACAAAATGCTACTCTTGAGAGGAAAATGCCCATGCTGTAAAAAGTTTTAAAAGTCCAATATAGAAGAAATTGCAAGCAGGATCATGGGGGACAACCACAATTACAAATATATATCACAATCTGACCATCCAAATTCTGGAATTTGCATCCTTTACCACTACTATTACCGCCACCACACACCACCGGTGCCCCCCCCCAAAAAAATATTCTCAATTGTCCGTAAGATTACCAGAAGAGGGGCCCTTCCCGTATGCTTAAAGCATCCTCGTGAAAAACTTGAAGTCTAGGGCAATGATACCAATGGTAACACTCAAGGTGGAGATCAAAGAGACTTCATCTAGGAGCGATAAATCAACAAATTGATAGGTCAAAATTGCTTTTGTGAAATGCCTCAAATGCGTTTGGTTTCATTTACTCAAATATGCGACATGGCAGATGAGGCAAATTTGTGTCTCAACTGTGTCATGCTAGATAAAGTGTTTATTGATAGGTCAAAATTGCTTCTGTGAAATTCCCCAAATGTGTTTGGTTTCATTTACTCAAATATGCGACATGGCAGACGAGGCAGTTTGTGTCTCAACCGTATCGTGCCAGATAAAGTGTTTATCCGGCAGAAATGAATACAATTCTCCATAGATCCTCCACAACAATGGCTTAAATTGATTATCTTGTCGATGGTATATCATATTTGTCGAAAGGGAGACAAATTAAGATGGTAAAATTTTGGCTAAGCTTGTAGCTCAGCAAAAGAACTTTCTGCCACTCATCTGGATAATCAGACACAAAGGAGAATTTTACAATGACTCACTTGGTTGTTTCTCAGGGATTTTCCTCATAATTAGATGTGAGAATTGCCGCAAAGTTCTGTTCCCATTTTGCTGATCTTGAACTATTTTGCTCTAATCATTATCCTCCCTCGTGTTATTGACTAATCTTAAGAGGCATTCTCTGGTAAGGGTTACTGGTCAGTTCTGGCCTTCAAATTAATGCTTTATAGTGACTATTCTCTGTAGTAATCTTTACTTTTCAAATAAATGCTATTTCAGTTCCACAAGGTCTTTCTGGTGCAACAAATGCCTAATGCCACAAGGTCTTTTTGGGGCATTAAATGCCTAATGCTACTGCATGCTAGTCTCTTTCATCATCTATTATCATATCCAAAACAAAGACAGACAGATTCAAACTATATACATTAGGTTACAATGACCAGTGATTAGAACACAAATTTAGGGCAGCAAGATTGCAGATAAAGCTATGGTATTGCTTGAGTAATTGTGATCCATTGAAAAATGATGTCGGAATTCTATCAATGGGACACCAGGCATTTTCCAAGGGAGTGCAGTGTATATAAAGTTACCCTCCACTCCCACCCCCAAAAAAAAAAAAATTTAAATAAAAAATAAAAAATAAAACTAACCTTAAGCTATCAGATGATGAAACAACTCCTATATAGGCCTCAATCGTTATATCTATCCTGTGTGAGAGTCACCACTCGCACATTAACTCTTAACACAATGAAAAAATCAGCATTGAAATTCTACAATTCATAATTCTTACACATTCATCTCACTCGATGACTGCCTATCTAGCATGGGATTCGCCACTCAAGCATGAACTCATTGCACAATGAAATCAAATTTCACGATTTGTGCATGTTATCTTTGCACAGGGGTCATACTAAGCTTTTCTGTTTCATTTCAATTTTATCAATGTACGTAAATCAATGAAATCAAATATCAGCATTTTGAAATTCATGTGTTCAAAGATAAGATATCCTAGCATAAGAAAAGGTATAAATCAATTGTCAATGCATTATATAAACAATTGACTAATTTAAATATATACAAGAGTTATTAACAGCAAGAATATTAGAAAATGCTAAAATGGTGACAAACCCTGAGATAATTTCAATTCAATTATGCACCAATTGAAAGCAAATCGAGATCGAATGTACCGAATCGTCAGCAAACCGGCGCTACCTTCCCCCTATCCTCAATCGCATCGGCCAAACCTCGAACAATCTTCTTGAACGCGAAGTGCACACAATTCGAAAGCACAATCCATGAAACCACCTCGTAAACGAAATCAAAAGCCGGATCCGAAAAAGACGAGGATGACGAATCTTCCCAACTAAACCCTCCTCCGAATCCATCGAAATTCCATCCTTTGCCACTGCCTCCATTTCCGAAGATTCCATCACCGAAGTAACCGCCATCGTCAGGCTCGTCGGCTAGAGATTTTCGCTTCGTTCGCCTCTTTTTCTGTCCAAGAGTTCGTGGAACGGTTATTCGGTAGTTAGATTTGACAGGCGGCGGAGCAACGGCATCGATCGGGAAGATTACGGCGGAGGAGATTTGGAGAGTTGAAGATTGATCGGAATCGGAGAGGGAGATATGAGAGTTGGAGGTGAAGTTTTGGCGATGGAGAAGGTATTTTGAGATTCCTAGGGTTTGTAAAGTGTCGGTGACGACGGAGATTTCCATTGAAGAAGAAAACGAAGAGAACGTGTTGATTGTGAAGAAGAAGAAGAAGAAGAGTTAGGGTTTGCTGATCGATTAAAACGAGAAAGGAGCAAAGAAAATTGAAATTTGCCCTCCGTTACGACCAGAATTTTTGTGACTTGTCAGGTGATACGTGTTCGTCGGACAGGGAGGTCTCCCTCTCTCTATCCCCCCTTCTCTCTCTCTACAAAGGACAAGCTGTCGTGCCGCGAGCGTCAAGTGAAGGAGCGAAAGCCAAAATGGGAAACGGCGGGTGATAGCTTCAGATTTGAAGTGCGGCTGCAACGTGTACCGCTTCGATGAGTCAGATTTAGGCACGTGCACACTTCTAGATATGCCGTGAAAGTTGAAGTTTGAAGTTTGAACTAAATAAATTTTATAAAAATTTAATTTTAGTTTCATTTTTTGTTACTTAGTAATAAAAGAATTTCTATCTATAAAAAGGTATGCAGTTTTAAACCAATCATAGTTGATCGGTTGGGCAGCGCTTTGACACGTGTTTGAATTTTGTATACAGGAAAAATAAATATTTAGAAAATTTTTTTTATTTAATTTTTTAATTAAATTTAATTAGATTTAATATAATTATTAAATATCGATAATTTATTAAAAAATAAATTTTTAAATAAATAAGATTTAATATAATTTATGAATTTATCTTGATAAGGGTTTATGAGTCGAGATAAAAATTTTTTTAACAGTCATATTATTTTTGATGGAGAGAAAATCTAATTTTTCTCAAGGCAGCATGACTTTTTTTTTGGAGGGCAAGCGCGCAAGTCACTTCTCCATGGACAATTCCTCGTATGAATCTTTCTTCCAACCATAGTCTAGAGAGAGAAGGAAAGACTGAGAGACAAAGAAGAGAGAGATCGAGATTTAGAGAGAACGGGAGACAGAGAAATCATAGCCTAGAGAGAGAAGAGAGAGAGAAACTCACCGGATGTGAGATGTGAGGGTTTCAATCATCCGATGAAAAAGACATGAAAGCCTAGGCTAGAGGCACAATGCTCATTGTCTTTGTCACTACGCTAAGATCTGTCTTTGATGAGTAGAAGGGTGAGATCGTCCATCGCCGTCAAATTATTTATTATTAATTACAAAAAATAAACTCTACAATTCATTTTATTTATCAATATATCGAAAGAGCAAATTGTCTTAATTATTTTTTTCTGCTATTTTCATAGTAAATTCTAACTCAATTGCAATGGTTTTATAACTTTTAGTTGACTCTATGGTATAATCAGTGACCTGCAAATTTGTGATGGATTCTATAAAAGGAAATTTCCTGTAGGTTGGTCGTAGAAGAAAGGGCACAAGAAGCCAAACTCCATTTCAACCTGCTATCAATTGCATCATCTGTGCACAGTCGACAATGTACTCATGTTAATCAGAAACAACAAAATTTCTTTAGATAAATTTTCTGTGGAAGAAGGGAAATTTCGAGTAAAATAAGATTTTTTTTTTAACATTAAATTAGTAATAAAAAAAGACAACATTTGGAGATCGTAGGGAGTGAGGTACAGAAATATAAGGGGGGGGGGGTGGTTTTAAAATAAATAATATGTCCGTCCAGGGCACAACATCCGCCGATTCATTCAAACCCCCCCGCCCCCCAAAAAAAAAAATCCTTTCTTGTAGTTTACGTGATGTGATGTGGCAAAACACACGCCAAAATTGACCACCTCTCTCTCCCCTCCCCCTCTCGCCAGGTCTGTTTTGTTTTTTTAACCATTGCTGTATCATCGACTCGGTATCTAAAAATTTATCTTATTAATTTATTTAGATCGATTGTTTTAATCGAGAAATAAATTTTTTAATATTTATTTTTTTATTTTTATAAAATCTTAAACTCGAAACTATGATTAAAAAATATGAATCTTCAAATTAACTTATCCATTTGATCGCTAGGTCTCTACGATATCTCTCTCCATCTTCACTCTCTCTCTCTCTCTCTCTCTCTCTAGAACCATTTAGGGCCCCGTTCTTTAAGCGCAAAAAGCAACGTTTTAAAAAAAAAAAAATATTCTCTCTCTCTATCAAATCGGATCTTTAAGAAATACGTATTGCGTTTGCTTTTCCCCTTCGTGTAAATGTAAATAGTAATCAACGCCGAGAGAGAGAGAGAGAGGGAGAGATAGAGAGAGGATTTGAGTTTGTTCATCAATGGCGTCGGATCAATTGATGTCGACGGGTGGACACAAATATACGCAAATGCAGCAAACGGAGACGACGACCTCGGCGATGCCGTCGATGATGTCATCGTTTTTCTCTTTCCATCAGGGTCCGGAAACCACTCGGATTTTCGACGAATTGCCTAAAGCCACCATCATCTCCGTTTCTCGCCCTGACGCTAGCGATATCACTCCTGTGCTTCTCACCTACACCATCGAATTCCAATACAAACAGGTTCTCTCTCTCTGTCTCTCTCTTAATTTTTTTTTCTCAATTGTGTATATTTCTTGTTTGTTTCTTGATTGATAATGGTGCACGATTTAATTTTTTCTACTTTAATCGCAACACTATTAGCTTTTCAATCTCTATTTTTGCGCTTTGTTTGCGTATTTACCTCCGTTTCTTGACTGATAATTTTGCATAGTTTTGCATCTGTTTAGTTTGTGACATGTGATTGAAAATTTTTTCGGTTTTATCATTTCTTCGTTGATAATTGGGAATAGTTTTGCCATTTTTTTATTTTGTGGTTGTGAACTTTTAGGTTTTACGAGTTGAATTCCCATATAAACAAATTTCTTGATTGATATTGGAAACGGGTATTGCGTTTTCGAGTTTGTGATTTAAGACTTCTTAGGTTGACTCGTTGGATTCTTTCTTGGTTGATAATTGTCCATGGTTTTGCAATTTTTTTTGGGTTTTCTTGCTGAATTCGTTCCTGTTGAATGTTGAGACATCTTTAATTCCTGACAAACCCATAATGCACCCCATCTTTAATTCCTGACAAACTCATAATGCACCTCTGACTCCACATTGAAGAGAACTGTTTTACATCTACCTTTTTCGGTGAATGTGATTTAGAAATTGTTACGAAGAATTGTGAAAGTTCTTGTAATTAATTTATGGACACCGCCCTATTTTGCAGTTTTGACAATGTTACTTCACATTGAAATAAATTTAGAGAATATCTAGGTTTGGAGAAATTAGGGTAATGATAATTTCTATATAGAGAAAATGGTGAAGAAGTGGTGAAACAACCAGCAAAATTATTTATGTTCTGTTTAAGGTTTTAGAGTAAGAAACCTTGTGCTTCATTTCTCAATAATAGAAAGAGAGCAACAATCATATGCACATATATGGGTTTCTATCCTACTTGGATGAGGTCTACTTCACCATAATTTTAATAGTCCATGAAAAAGACTAAAGAGAGTCTTGATGTGGTGCTGTGCACATCTTCGTATCAAGTGTAACAGCCCGACCCAAGAAAGAGGGAAAGAGAGATGTTATAGCCGTTATTTTGAAAAAGAAATGAAGGCAGAGTATAAAAGAAACAAGGGACGTGGGAAATGGCGATTGCAGTAGGATGCAATGGAAGTGCTAAAGATGGGTGGATTCGACATAATATAGGTAGGAGAAGGTAGAGAATGAGTGATTGAGAGAGAGAGAGAGAGAGAGGGAAGGAGGAGAAACAGAAACAGAGAGGGAAAGAATGTGTATTACAACAAATTGCATACATTGGTTCTGATCTTTACAAGTATTTAAAGATTGTTATCTAGCATTCTTCTAACTGATCTTAACAACTTTAGTCAGTCGGTTTCACAACAGTCTGAACTAACTAACTAAACGACCCTTCTCTTCACTAGCTGTTAAATTTGAAAATTTTCCACTAGCCATTACCCTATTTCCCCCTTTTTGAAAATATCCTTGTCTTCAAGGATGGTAAACTGGGAATTGTGCTCTTATGAAATCAAAATCTTTCCAAGTGGATTCTTTCGGTCTGAGGTTGATCCATCTGATTAATATATGTGTCTTTGGTTGATTAATTTTCCAAATTACTCTTTTCTTAAGCACTGTCTCAGGCTCCACCAATGCTTTCTTGTTTGAGCCAATTAAAGGTAAAGTTGGCATTGTTGATTGGTTAGAGCCCAGTTTCTTCTTTAGTAATGAAACGTGACGTGCTGGGTGGATTTTGGATCCGGGAGGCAATTTCAATTTGTAAGCTACTCGATCCACTCTAACTATTATAGGAAAAGGTCCATAGAATTTAGAAGAGAGCTAAAGCTGCTTCCTTAGTTCTATTGATTGTTGCCTATAGGGTTGTAACTTCAAGTAAACCAGTTCTCCTATTTGAAACACTTTCTCTGAACGATTATGGTCTGCATACAACTTCATTCTATTCTGAGCCTTGGCTAAGTGATCTCAGAGAATCTAAATCATAGCTTGCTTGCTTCTGATGAATTTCCCAACAGCAGGTGTAATTGTTTCCATATAAGGGCCTAGAGATATTTGCCTTAGTTGATATCCATACGAGGCTTCAAAATGGTTCATTTGAATGCTGTTATGGAAGTTAGTGTTTTACAACCATTCTGTTATACTCAGCCATAGCAACCATAACGCAGGCGTAACTGGTGTCATACATCTGAGATATCATTCTAGACATTGATTAAGCCTCTTACTTAATCCATCTGTTTGGGGATGATAGGCACTACTAAGCTTTAGCTGAGTTCCATGAGTTTGAACATCTCTTGCCAGAAGAGGCTTGTAAATACTTTTGTCTCTATTAGAGATGCTTGAATCAGGAAGTCGATGTAGCTTGAAGATGTTGTCCATGAATACCTATGCTACCTTTGCAGCAGAATAGGGATGTTGTAGGGCCATAAGGTGGCCAAATTTAGTGAGTTTATCAATGACAACTAAGATGGTGTTATGCTGTTCAGAATTAGGTAGCCCTTCAATGAAATCCATACTAACTTGTGACCAAGTTTGGGTGGGAATGGGCAATGGTTGAAGTAGTTTGGGGTAGAGGACATTTCTCATGTTTGTTTCTCTGACAAACATCACATTCCTTCACAAACTTAATCACTGCATTCTTCATGAAGGCCAATAGAAAGCAGATTTTACCCTTTGCAACATACCTTGCTGACCAAAATATCCACCAGTAGCTGAACTATGTAACTGTTGCACTATTTTCTCCCTGAGTTGTGAGCCACTTCCCACCAGAATCTTCTTCTTATACTTCAGAAGCCCATCTTGAAATAGAAAGTCAGGTCTGCTGTCTGGTTTGTGCTATCAAACTTTGACATTCCTTATCACCTTCGTAGCTCTGAAGTACTTCCAAAATCCATTGTGGTTGGACTGCAGAAATGGCTGAAACTGAGCATCCTTTCTGTTCTTCTTCTTTTAGTAATTCTTTTCTCGAAAGAGCATCAGCCACTCTATTTTCACTGCCCTTTTGTACTAAATTTCATAATCCAGATCCAGCAACTTTGTTAAGCACTTGTGCTGCGTTGTGTTTGTTAGTTTTTGCTCTAATAGGTATCTCAAAATATGATGATCAGCTCTGATTATGAAATGATATCCTATTAAGTAATGCTTCCGCTAAGTTACTGCCATTATTATTGCAAGTAATTCCTTCTCATAAATGAACAGTCCTCTACTTCTAGGTCCTAATGCCTTGCTCAGATATGCAATAGGTTGTCCTTGCATCAAGACTTCTCCACAGCCATGAGAACAAGTATCGGTTTCCACCACAAATGGTTTAGAGAAGTCAGGTAACCTTATCACTGGTGTTGTACTTATGGCTAGTTTGAGCTCATTGAAGGCCTTTTCTACTTCTGCATTTTGGTGGAAACTATCCTTTCTAAGCAAATCATTTAAGGGTCTTGTTATGATCCCATAATTCTTTGCAAACCTCCTATAATAACCAATCAGTTCTAAGAATCCTCTTAAAGTCTTAACAGATGTGGGGGTTGGCCAAGAAGCTATACATTCGGTATTTTGAGAGTCCATCCTCACCCCATTACTCATGACTACATGTCCCAAGTACTGTCCTTGAGGTCGTGCAAAGATGCATTTGGAGAGTTTGGCAAATGGGCGATGTTGTCTAAGTATAGCCATGACTGTCCTAAGATCTTGACCATGGGGTGAGTATGTCAGGACTATAGACTAGAATATCATCTAAGAAGATCAGAACGCACTTCCTTAAGTATGGTTGGAAGACATGATTCATCAAGGATCAAAAAGTTGCAGGAGCATTTGTTAATCGAAAAGGCATGACAAGGAATTCAAAGTGACCATGGTGTATTTGAAAGGCTGTTTTCTCTACATCACAAGGCTTCACCCTTATTTGATGATAGCTTGCTCTTAGGTCTATTTTGGAGAAAACTTTAGAGTCATACAATTCATCCAATAGTTCATCTATATTGGATAGGGTACCTGTCTTTGAAGATGAGTTGATTAAGCTGTCTGTAATCCACACATAAGGTTTGAACTTGAAGGGTTGTGCATCTGGTTTTAGGGGAACAGAATGATCATGGTGTCTCTCAGGTGGAAGTGTTGTTGGTTTGGAGAAAACCTATTCAAACTTGGACAGAACAGCAGAGATAGCTTCTGGTATCTTACAACTCTTCAAACTTAGACAGAACTGCAGAGATAGCTTCTGGTATCTTATAACTCTTGCATTCTGTGTTAATGGCAGGAGTCACGCAGCTCTGTAATTGTTGTTGTCTAAACTTTCTAGTTTCCTTTCCCTGGACCAATTTCATCAGGGGTTGTTCTGCTCTCCCTTCTAGAATTACCTCATTCCCTTCATTAAAAAATCTCACTTGTAATTTCTTAAAATCAAATGTAATTGGAATGTAGTTATGCATCGAGTCTACCCCTATGATAACATCTCATCTTCCAAGAGCTACCACCTTCAGATCAAAAGAGAAAATGCTTCCATTTCACATTACTGACCTTGTTGGTGCTGGTTATTTTGCTTCCATCTGCTATTTCTGCTTGAAGAAGTTCTGCTTGCGCAGTAGGTAGCCTTGGCTCTTCAGCAACCTTTTGATGTAAGAAGCTGTTAGAGCTTCCTGTGTCTCCTAGGATAAACAGCACCAATCCGCCTAATGTCCCTTGTAATGCAATGGTTTGCCGGTGTATATAGCTGGAGAGGGCACATGGGTATACTTCAACTGCTCGTTCAGGTTGGGTGTGATGACTGTCTTCTTCTTTACCTTAGTTAGTAACTTCACCCACATCTTTCTCTTCTGCTGCTAATATGAAGTTCAGGAGCTTGAATTTGCACTTATGTCCCAAAGCAAACTTCTCCCCACACTTGAAGTATAGATTGTTACTTCCTTCATTTGGTGTGGGCAACAATGGAGAATTCAATACCCTTTCAGTGCAGATTCCTTCATTTCTGTCTCGTTGAACAGACTTCAGAAAGGCACTAAATTTTGCTGAGCAGCTTGTGTAGGGGCTTTGGTTTTTTTGCCCTTCTATTTTATGTTAAATATCAATGACATGTATTCCTAGCTTGCTGTGGACTACTGTACAGATTTTAAGCAGCCAGTTATAACTCTGTGGATTTTGGTTCAGTATCTCAGCATGTTTCAGAAATGAAAGGATCACGTTATGAATTTTAGATTGGACAACTGAGAAAATCATATAGTTGGGAACATCTTTATTTCTTCTTGTCTAACCAGTTAGAGACAGGAACAGATTTCAACAGATCTGTGTGCTTTAGCTGTTAAAACATCTCTTACGGAATTTGTGAGCAGCAATTCTATTAAACTGGTTTATGCTGATCTTGTTTATGCCTCTCATTTTGTGATATATTAACCTTTAAGTGGGGATTATAAAATTATGCCAGTGCTTAATCCATTCATTGGTATGGCACGAGTGTTTTGTTTTCCTTCTGATTTCTAGGACTTCTTTTAAAAGCAAATATCCTTGCGCTGTTAATTTAATTGGTTTACTTGCCTTTAGTATAAGTTTGTATGATTGGAATCATATTGCTTGATGGTTATTTGTGTTTTGATAGTTCCCTTAGTCAATTCCCTTTTTGACTCCTTTCTTTTTACCAGTTCAAGTGGCAGCTAGTGAAGAAAGCTTCACATGTATTTTACTTGCATTTTGCACTGAAGAAGCGTGCTTTTGTTGAGGAAATTCATGAGAAACAAGAACAAGTGAGTTAGCAGTCATCACTCAACCGTTTTAGATTTCCATCAGTTTTGGCCCCTTAAATCTGTAGGCAATTTATCCTGTGTGTCAAGTCTAATAGTTGCAAAAGTGCAAAGGAGTGGTGTCTGACTTGGACTTTATTGGAATATCCTGTTCAAGGTTAAAGAATGGCTTCAAAATCTTGGAATTGGAGATCATGCAGATGTTTTGCAAGAGTATGATGAACCTGATGATGAGGCTGTTCCAGTAAATCATGATGAAAGTGCTAAAAACAGGTGACTGCTTGTTATCTAAGCTTGAGGATGTTATGAAAACATGGAAAACTTGCTTTCAGCTATAATTGTTTTGATTCTTACAGGTAGTTTTTTTGTTCAGAGATGTCCCGTCTAGTGCTGCTTTGCCCATCATTCGACCTGCTCTGGGGAGGCAGCACTCCATGTCAGACAGAGCAAAAGCAGCCATGCAAGGGTATTTGAATCATTTTCTTGGCAATATGGACATTGTGAACTGCCGAGAGGTAGGTTTTATATTTGTTGTTCTATGATTTGTATGAAGTTACTTGATTGTATTGAAATATTTTAGTCAATGTTTGGTCTCTTATAATTGCTACAACTGTTAATTTGTCTATTTATAATTATTTTTTTCCCCAAAACTCTTTGACCTTAGATATAAGCAAAGATTACCTCAATGATGCAATATAAGAAGTTATTTAATATTCAGGGTTTGGCAATAGTTTCTATTATTTAGTCTGTTTTTGAAATTTTGTGAGCTCACTCTTTTGATATTATTTCCATTATTTTAGAGCCTTACGTATATATTTATGTCTTAAAGTTTATTATATGTGATAAACTTTTATTAATGAATTAAATTTATTCTTGTTTCTAAGTTATTGGTGGATTCCGATAGTCCCTCTCCTATTTTTTCTCTCTCCCTTCTCTGGTTTCATCTCTCTCTCTCTCTCTTCTCTATCGATCAAGGGAAAAACAGAAAGAGGGATCACCTCTCTTAGGTAGAAAAAATTATACATTCCTATCTTCGGTATTCCTCCTTTGTCATAAATTTTGTTGTGGAACGCAAGTTCATCCCTGCCTTTCATCAAATGTTAGGTTAATGATCCTGGCATGGTTGTGGTGTTATTGGCATAAATTGCACTTTGCATTTTTCATCTATAGTGGAGAGCTAATAGTGTACCTTTATCTTTTTTGCCTCACTGAAAAAAAAAAAAGGAAAGGTGGAGAGAAGTGACCATCATACCTTCCCTCTTTGGTATTACTGTAATGACCTCAACCCCCTGGCAAATGTCTTGAGCTGTAGCTATGAACATTCACACGAACTTGTTACCATTACACCTTCCAAACAATGGGTCCATAGCTAAAATTGTTCTTAATCCTTCTTTTTCTGCTTGTAAGTTTTTTCTCCTGGATGAGGTTGCACCATGCATGACCTATTTAACATTCATTTAACTAGTTATGCCTATTTCATTAACTTCTGAAGAACAATATTATGCATTTTTTTATTGAACAAATTTGTTTTGAAATTATCGTATAGCAATTATTTTGAGAAAAAAAAATATATGTTTGTTTTGAACTATATTATTTTTGTCTATTGCTGTCATATATCATGCTTGTTTTACATTGAGCTATTTTATGCCATAGGTTTGCAAATTTCTGGAGGTTTCGAAGTTGTCATTTTCACCAGAATATGGTCCTAAATTGAAAGAAGATTATGTAATGGTGAAGCATCTGCCGCAAATCCACAGGGAGGATGACTATCAAAAGTGTTGTTTTTGCCATTTGTTTGGTTGTTGCAATGACAACTGGCAAAAGGTAAGCTTTCCTTAACTGGAAACTAGATTGGTTATGTCTTGTTTGGATATGGTTCAATAAAACACTATTTTAGAAGAGTAAGATCTTCTTGTCTACCTGGCTTGCATTTCTTAGTAATATAATATATTCATGATGTTCAGTCTCAAGCATTGAAGAATTTTTTGCAGGTGTGGGCGGTGTTAAAGCCTGGATTCTTGGCCTTACTAAAAGATCCTTTTGATGCCAGTCCTTTAGATATAATTGTTTTTGATGTGCTACCAGCCTCAGACGGGAACGGGGAGGGTCGTGTGTCATTAGCAAAAGAAGTAAAGGAACGCAATCCCCTGCGCCATGCATTTAAGGTAAACAAAACTTGTGTTATCCTCCCTGACTTCAATCTCTGTCATAGATATTGTCTAGAACAAGCAAGGCCTTTCTTCCCAACTCCAATATCTGTCATAGAAAAATTTAATTTTTGTTGCAATCTCGAATTCAATAGTCAATATTCTGTAGCTCTGTTTTGTGCTTATTGTAAAATAAAGTTTTTTGTTCCATTTAATTGATGGTGCTAGCTGGGTTGAGTAGTCAACAGTGATACAAATTTGGAAAGAAAAAATGTTAATATGAGAAATTTCATTCTTAAAACTATTATTTACAATATCCTTATCTTCGCTGATTCCATTTTAACCATGCAATGAGTTTTTATTTTTTTTCACTTACATTTAATCAAAACATTTTGATGACATTTTTGAAGTCTCTAGCTGAAAACAATTCATAATTGAGTTTATGTTCGAAGAAATAATTAAAACATCTATAGGTAACCTGTGGAAATCGGAACATAAAGTTGAGAGTAAAGAGCGGTTCTAAAGTTAGAGACTGGGTTGCTTCAATTAATGATGCTGGATTAAGGCCTCCTGAGGGCTGGTGCCATCCTCATCGATTTGGTTCATTTGCTCCACTGAGGGGTTTGTCTGAAGATGGTAGTCAGGCTCAATGGTTTGTAGATGGTCAAGCTGCATTTGAAGCTATTGCCACAGCAATTGAGGAGGCAAAATCAGAGGTTTGTCTCTTGTAGCTTAGCATGACTAGAATCTATATCTAGTCTGCCGAGTGTTATAAGTTTTTGACTTGCAGCAAGTGTTAGATGAAAGAAAATTGCTCGCAGATATTTATTTGTGGCTGGTGGGTATGTCCAGAGCTGTATCTACGACGTCCATTTTATGTTCATGCTTCTTCTCGGCTTGATGCGCTGCTGGAAGCAAAAGCTAAGGAAGGGGTTCAGGTAGATAAATTCCTTTTAATTATCTAATGTTTTTCTCTCATATATTTGTCTCTCAACGGCCGACCCCAAAATTTGAGATTAAGGTTCACGTCGTTGTTGTTGTTTGTATCTAATGTTTTTGCATTTTTTCTATTGTTCCATCTGGATATGTAGTGCTACCTCTGGGATATGGTATCTTTGACTGTCAAAATAATCATCTTAGATGCCATCAACATGAATATCTGTTTGATAACCAGATAGAAATTGATCCTGAGATTGTTCTTTAATAGGAAGACTGTTCAAATTGTTATCACTTTGTTCGACCCTCTACCTATGTGCAAGCCGATTGCTGAAGTCTATTAAGTTTTATGCAATGAAAATTTGATAGTTCTTCCTTTATGATACATCCTCTTATCAAGAATCTCTGGTATCCCTAAAAGTACTTAAGTCATACAGCTATTTCCACCTGAGTAATGGATTGTTAGTAGAGGTATCCTATGGGGTTATTTCTTGGGTACTTTGACAAAATAGTAGGTCTATGCATCTTGTGGGAAAGGGCGTCTCTAGTTTAGATGAAAATGATAATATTCTGTGCAAATAATTTGTATAGACCAAATAATGGTTCTCAGAATCGAGATAATAGGAAATGAGATCTGTTGTAGCATGGTGTGATACAATTATGGCTTGTGCATCATGCTCATACTATTACACAGCCTTATGTTCCCCAAAACACACACACAAATACATGCACTCGCACGCACACAGATATTCATTCATGGAAGATAACATGACATTGGACTTAGCTTTGCAAAATGTATCATGCATGATAGAAAGCCAAAGCATTGACGAGCATAATTTTTGTCCATGAGTAAATATGTTGCAGACTAAAATTAGACTTCAAAACCTTCTGGGGCCCACTGTCACGTGCTTAGTAGATTGACCTACTCCTGCAGCCCTGCTCTTAAATTTTATTTGTCAAACGTGTTTGTGTGGGCTTCTTTGGTCTCATTACATTAATATTTCCTGCTAACCACTGGTCTCTTCTTTTAAGTTTTTCCTCAAATGCTTTTGTAGATTTACATTCTTCTTTACAAAGAGGTAGCACTGGCTTTGAAGATCAACAGTGTGTATAGCAAGAGAAGACTTCTCCGCATTCATGAGAATGTGAGAGTACTCCGATATCCAGATCATTTTGCTACTGGTGTTTATTTATGGTATGCTATTGATTTTGGAAAGCGTGTCAGTGCTAAGTACTTGTTACCATGTCAAGGGTGTTTTTTGGCATATTCTGATTCTCGTTTGTGGTTATGATAGGTCCCACCATGAGAAAATTGTCATTGTCGATAACCACATTTGCTTTATTGGAGGACTGGATCTATGCTTTGGTCGTTATGACACAGTTCAGCACAAAGTGGGTGACTTTCCTCCATCTATATGGCCTGGAAAGGACTATTACAACCCAAGGTTGCTTCATTACGTCTATCTTCAAAATATTCATCTGTCAATATAGTGGTTTTTTTATTTTCAATTTTGATTTGCACTTTTTTTGTGAAAAATATTTCTTTTCCTGTTAAAACAAATCAACCTTGATTCGCTACAAATTGTTATTGACTTGTGATTATTTCCACAGACATTTATTCATAAAAGATTTGATGCTTTAAATCATGAATGGATGAACCATACAGTTAGGGAAATGATTATTGAAGAAACTGTAATCAGGATAAATGTTTTTGGAGATATCAAAAGAGATTCTGCAATAGTGAAAAGGAGAAACTCGATTTGCATGGTTGTACATGGGCTTTGAAGGCTGACCAATGTATTTATTAGGAGGGTACCTGGTGAATATCCTTGGCACGAATATCACTAGTGGGGACTCAAAACGTCATGGTCTGAATGACATGAGAGAAAGGTAGCAATTATTGGAATAGCATAACAGAAATGATTGGTGTATATTTCTTTCTCTGTTAAAACCAATCAAGGTCCGATGCCTAGAATAGTGTAACAGACAAGGGTGTTAAGGATTTTTATGGATCAAGTTCAGTTCAACCGTTTCAATTATTGGAATGAATTTTTTACGCCTAATCTTGCAGGTTCTTATTTTAAGTGATGCATCTTTCTTTCCTCTCTAAACTATACATATTTTTAAGCGTTACAGCAATGTGCTTTCAGTATTTGAAAGCATCATTTATTTAGGATGGTTCTTCCTCACGTTGATTTACTCATTTAGGATATATATTGTGGACTTCTTATATGATCTTTCCAGGGAGTCTGAACCAAACTCTTGGGAAGATACAATGAAGGATGAATTGGATCGTGAAAGATATCCTCGTATGCCATGGCATGATGTCCATTGTGCTTTATGGGGACCACCGTGCCGTGATATTGCTAGGCACTTTGTTCAACGATGGAATTATGCTAAGGTAGAATTTTTTGTTGCAGAACACTTAATGAAAGTATTTGTTCCATCTAATTGTAATATATCTTTGAATTTCTTGCAGAGAAATAAAGCTCCAAATGAGCAAACCATTCCATTACTTATGCCACAGCACCACATGGTTATTCCACATTACATGGGAAGAAGCAATGAGATGGATATTGGACCTAAACGTGTTGACAATTACAAAGACTACAGGAGAGCAGATTCCTTTTCCTCTAGATCATCTGCTCAAGATATTCCTTTGCTTTTGCCTCAAGAGGCAGATGGGATGGATTCTTCCAAAGCAGATTCACAGTCAAATGGATTAAACAAAAGTCTCGGTCTTAGCAGAAGTCTTTCATTTTCTTTCCGCAGGCCTAAGGTTGAACCACTAGTTTCTGATATGCCCATGAAAGGCTTTGTGGATGATAGTGATTGCTTCCTTTTCCGAAGGAAAATGCATCCGGATCCAGTGTCACAATCTAGTAGGACAGCAGATACGGAGTGGTGGGAGACACAGGAGCGGGGTGATCAGGTCCTTTTGACTGAAGAAACTGGACAAGTTGGTCCCCGTACATCATGTCGTTGCCAGGTAGGGTGTGAACCTGTTATACACTTTGAATCTTGTTTATTTATTTATTTTATGCATTTGGCAACTTTCCCTAAACTTTTGGATCCTGTGTATACCTTCTAGGCTGAAACAATTAGTAGCTCTTGATGATGTCAGAAATTGAATAGAGACAAGAGGTGAGGAGAGATGGGCATTGTTTGTAAGGAGAATACTCATCTTTCATGAACCTAAATGGGGTTGAGCAGCAGAAGATTTCCATTCTTTAATTCTGTTACCACTTTTACCCCTCACAAAGCTCTCTGGGGAGAACATTTCAATTCCCCAATATTTGATGTTTTCAAAATACTCAGTTACTAACATTTGTTTTCTTCTTATTCTTCTTGTTATTTTTGGTATTCTCCTCCTCCCCCTCCTCCTCGTCATCGTCGTTGTTATTATTATTATTATTATTTGTGTCTTAGCATGAATTCTTTATAAAAATGCATCACGCATTAATGAACAGTCATTGCACTCATATATGAGCACATTTAGCTCTTAAACTGTATGGAGTTTTTTTTTTTTTTTTTGTAGATTTTGTTTAATGCAGATGATCAAACATTTTGGAAAAGTTTATGACTTTGGAAATGCAAATATGTATGGATGAATGTAATTTGATGAATGCTTGGAACATAAATGAGTCTTTTAACATTTGAAGTTACTTAAGCAATGCGCCATACGTTTGCAATGATTTTGTTCTTGGCTTTAACATGCACTTTACAAGTGTTGGAACCTATCTTGTAGGTCATTCGGAGTGTTAGTCAATGGTCTGCTGGAACTAGCCAAATTGAGGAGAGTATTCACAACGCTTATTGCTCTCTGATCGAAAAGGCAGAACATTTTATTTATATTGAGGTAATATTGGTTTGGCTGTGTTCCTTACCTTTAATTTTATACTAATTCAATTAATGAGCCTGCTAGAATCAGTCTCCATTATGCTTGAATCATTTCTCCTACATTGGAGAAAAGTGATAATAAGTAGCTTTTCTCCTACACCTTATGTATAATAATTATTACAGGAGAAGTAATTGTTTGGTTGTTGCTTTTCTTTTTAAGCTTTGCAACATAAGATCTGATCATCCTTTCATATTGAACTTTCATGGCAATCTGATGCTTTTGGGATTTTTGATCTGTCTGAAGATTTTGGTAATCATTATATTCTTCTACTCATATTTGTTGGAAGTCTTTGAACAGTTAAAGAGGCTTATGCCGCTGCGACCAACATATAATTAAATTTATCTTAAATTCAAACTTGTAAAGCAACATTCACAACAAAAGCTCAAACTTACGGAGAAGGTGCTTTTATTGTTTTGTCCACTTGACACACCCCTGCATGTGCATGCCCACAACAACTTATAGGAGGATCCCAACAAGTGTAATATAAGCCAAGGGATAAATAAGTGTGGAAGAATTTGAACTCATGGCCTCAAGCTTTGAAACCATCTTAAATTTTTTGTGAAACAACCATCCATTCCAAAAGCTCAAGCTAATGGAGGAAGTTGTTTTTATTGTTTCATAACTTGACAAATTAGTTTTGTCCCTTCATTGAGTACTCATGATCCTCTCTGTGAAGCTAATGGAAAGCAATTGTAGACATTTTTGGAGTCTTTGATTAGGGGTAAGGGTGATGAGAGTATAGGCTTTTGTGTGCATGGGTTTGTGTCCAATGGATCATATGATTGGAAATAATTGCTCACCTTATGAGGAACAATACATAGTAGTGCCATGTTACTTCATGACCTTCATCTAGCACTCTACTCCTACATGATGTTGGTCTGGATATATTTACCATACTTTGGACTATAGCTGGGAGCACGTAGTCCGTTGTTTAGAAATTTCTTTTCAGCAATGCCCTCGTTGACATCCATTGACCATGGAACTCTTTTACTAGGACTCAAGCAGTGTTAGCACACCTATTACAGTTGAAATGATTGTGATTATCATTTGTTCAAGTTTTGTGCGCATTATTGGTCCATTTTCCAGGACTGGGTGATATTTAGTAATAATTACTACAAACAAATGCTTGATCAAAGTGCTGTGTTGTCTTGTTTCAAACATAAATGGCTGAAAAGTGAGATTCTTGAGCAACCCCAAGCATTTACTGGATTAAGGAAAGTTAATGAGATACTGGCTTGACAACCATTGCTCTGGTCCTCAATTCTAATTTTGGGACTAACGGAAGAGTGGACTAGAGAAGCTGATGTTTTTTCTTTCCAACTGGAAGAGATATGGCCTTTCATGTGATTGTCGTCTGTACTATTTTCACGACTACTTGCTCTAGTTTGTCATGCTATATCAATATGGCTTATAACTGTGTCTGTTTGCAGCTGTTATTTCAATGGTTTGGATCTCATATGTATGCAATGCATGCAAATGATTGTAGTCTATTATTTCAACTTTTAGCTTTTTGCTGTTAGGGATCTATTCTTTGGTTTTCTTTGACTACATTGCAGTCAGTTCTGCCCAGACTTGAGAAAACTCCAAATAATTACTGATATTCTCTACTGTTTCACTTTTTCCAGAATCAATTCTTCATATCAGGTCTTTCAGGTGATGAGATTATAAGAAATCGTGTTTTAGAAGCACTGTACAGGCGCATAATGCAAGCACACAGTGATAAGAGATGTTTCAGAGTTATCGTAGTCATCCCACTCTTACCTGGCTTCCAGGTGCTGACTTTTGGCTATAGTGCAATACCCCCTTATTCAGTGTTTCTTTACATTTATCAACATTGTTCAAGTGATACAGGGAGGTATAGATGATGGCGGGGCAGCATCAGTGAGAGCAATAATGCATTGGCAGTACAGAACCATCTGCAGAGGACAAAATTCCTTATTGCATAATCTTTTTGACCTTATTGGCCCAAAGGCTTATGATTATATATCTTTCTATGGTCTCAGAGCTTATGGAAGACTTAGTGACGGTGGCCTTGTGGCCACCAGTCAGGTAATTTCTAGTTATATCTTGCTTTAACTTACATCTCTACATCTCTTTTTGTTCGCCAGAATATATCTTGGCTAGAATGCATATATATAGAATAGTAAGACGTCCAAGCCTCATTTTTGTAGGTGTATGTTCACAGCAAAATTATGATCATTGATGATCATACCGCTTTAATTGGATCTGCTAACATAAATGACCGGAGTCTACTTGGATCACGAGATTCTGAGGTATCTGTTGCATGCACCATTTTGCCTTTCTATTCTGTTTTCAAACAGCTCAGTCTATGTTGTTTACATTGATTAAAAGGCCAGTCTACTTCCGTGAAGGTTTGCTTGCCAGGAACTGAAGTTTGTAATATCGAATAAAATTGGGTTCAGTAGGTCTTCCTGAAACAACTAAGTATTTTAATCATTATCCTTCTCATAAATCTATTATTTGAAGTCACGTTTTCATGGTGGTTTCTTATTCCTCACGATATATGCCCTTAGATGAGATGAGCAGGTTCTGGAAACTACAGTCATTTCTTTAGACTAGTATAATATCCTTTTGTAACTTGCGACTAGCTTTTCTTGGTAGTTTTGTTTTTTTTTTTTTTTTTTTCTGTTGTCATGGTGGCTTTTTTAGTTGTTTGAAATCTTTTACAAGATTTCCCAAGTATTTCCTGGAATATTGCCATTTTCTTATTAAGGTTCAGCTATAGAAAAATTAGAAGAGCTCTTTTTGCTCTTTGCTCATATCATTTTTGCTTTCTGCTGTAGGTTTTTCGTGTTGCTTTTTGATTAATATGGATATAAATAATCTTCTTTCAGATTGGTGTGCTTATTGAAGACAAACAATTTTTTGAATCTTCTATGGGTGGAAAGCCATGGAAAGCTGGAAAATTCACTTTAAGCCTTCGCTTGTCATTATGGTCTGAACACCTTGGCCTTCGAGGGGGGGAGGTAAACTTATTATAATCTCATTGTATTTTTACCCCTAATCACCTGCTTTTGCTTTTGAAGTCTCAGGCAAGCCTCAATAATGTTCCTAGTTGTGAAACTTATGATGTCATGCTTTATAATATGGGATATCATTTGCTGATCTAGTGTGCTTTCTCATTTATTTGTTTCAGATCTCTCAAATTAAAGACCCGGTGGTTGACTCAACATTCAAAGATATATGGATGGCTACTGCAAAGGTTAGTTTACTACTGAACAACTGATGTGGGGTTTTCTTTTGCTTGGATGGGAGGGAGGGGATTGTATTAGGTTTGAGTTCAAGGGATATATCTATTTCATCCTGCTGCCTTCTTATAAATGAAATATTGGATTTCAAGGTTTGTGGTGGATCATCTGGTAACTATAAGATTAAAGAGAACCCTCAAAATGTCATAAGAATTAGCTACCTACAGATGTATGGGCTTATTCATCAGTTAGATTTGTTAACTTTTTTCTTTGTTTTCATAATTTACAGGAGAGTATAATTTATTTTAAGAAAAGATGTGTAGAGATTTTACAGAGAATCAAGAGGGAGAATTAGATATAAAGTAACACAAAAAGAGAACTAAGGAGAGATGAATACAACATGGCTCATATTCTTCTTTCCTAACCTTCATCATTCTTACCTAAAAGAAGCTCTTATGTTTTTCTTTCTTCTCAAGTTCTTCTTTCCTACTTGGATGTCCATTTTTCTGTAAATTCCTTGTGGCTCCTTTCAGTTGATGTAGGTGCACTTTTGAGTGTTGTGGTCTTCTTTTTCTATTGATAGGCTGTTTGTGTTTTACTTTCCGTTACGGGATTCATCTATGCTGTGACTAATGACATTTGGTCTTTAATTGGATAGACAAATACCATGATCTACCAGGACATCTTTGCTAGCATACCGAGTGATCTTATACATTCCAGGTACTTTGCCAGCTAGAATTCGGATTCCTTCTCTATTTTTTCTCGCAATGGTAGCTTACTTGTGCTTTTTACTCATTTATGCAGAATGGAATTTAGACAAAATGTGGCCCACTGGAAGGAGAAACTTGGCCACACCACAATTGATTTGGGAATCGCCCCTCCAAAGTTAGAGTCGTATGAGAATGGACATATTAGAGATGCAGAAGCCCTAGAGAGATTAGAGGCAGTGAAGGGGCATCTTGTTTCCTTTCCCTTGGATTTCATGTCACAAGAAGATTTAAGACCTGTATTCAATGAGAGCGAATACTATGCATCTCCTCAAGTGTTCCATTAACATGAACCTATAAATGAAACTAACATCATCCGGATGTTGTCAAAAGAAGCTGTAGCAACAAATGCACTTGTTATCAAAAGATGCAATCGCAGATTATGTGCCTTTGGTTTCAGACCACCAACAGGAAGAGAGGCAGAGGGGAGGGAGAGGGGGTCAGGTTGGCTAACCAAAAGCATGAAATATTAGACAAATCTTAGCAATGATGCTTGTGAGAGAGAGAGGGAGAGAGCCCCTCCCTCCTCCTCCCCCCCCCCCCCAATTGCCGGTTTTGGTTTGTGTACATTAGGACACTTGTATAATTTTTTGAATTAACCCAGTTGTCTTTTCTGGGTGGCCATTAATTTTTGGAAGCAACCTAGCGGTAAGCATTATTGAAATCAGAGTTGAGGAGCAGCGGTGGGGCTGCATGTACATGAGGATTTGTTTCCTGTTTGTATTGTTGGCATATATAAAAGTATCATATGAATTCCTCCAACTGCTATACGGATAAAAATTTTAATGCTTAGAATCAAATAAAACTATGCAAATGAAAATATCAAAGCTTAAATCTAAACTCTTGTCTCGTGATCATTAAACCTAAGGTTCAACTAAGTGGTGCTTGGTTCACAATCGAGAATTGGAAAATTGGAGTCGGACCGGAAGAAAGAAATTTTTGCTTTCACTTTAGTTTTAAAAACATAAGATTTACGGGTTTTATTTATAAATTCTATTCTCGTTTCATTAATCCAAATAAATTATATAAATTTTAATTCAATTCGTTATAATCAAGTGATTTCTAAATTTTCTTTTCAAAATAAAAAGAGTAATCGTAATTTATTTTGTTTTAAATTAATATTAATTTCAGAAAACTAATATATATTTTGAATTATGCATAATTAAAAAAAAATCAAATTCAAAAGCAACCTTCTTATACATAATTCATGCGCTATTAGATTATCCATGTTTTTACGATATACATGATTTTAAAATTTTTTAAGGTACGTTATTATTTATCTTACATTATACTTGTCTACTAAAGAAAAAATTAAATTAAATTAAAAGAAAAACTAAATTAAAAATCTGATATTTTAATACACAGAAATTTCTCAATACTAATATTTTCATTTTTGAAACATTTCGTTTCATTAAATTAATTAATATATATATATATATATATACAAATTTTTTTATTTTTTATATTTAATAAATTATTTACTTATTTAATTATAATTTTTATTTTTTATTATTTATCTTATGATTAATATTTGTATAAAAATTCTTATGTTTTTATATTTACATATTTCTTCACATTTTTATTTCTTTTATTCTTTGGTGAGGAATTTTTTTTTTTTTTTTTTTTTGAATTTGCCCTTAACTGGCAAGGGTTTCTCAGTTTTGGCCAATTCTCACTTGTGATGATCATCACTGCTTCTTCGCTCCACTTAACCTTCTCTCTCCCTCTCTCTCCTCGATCGTGCCCGCCTTGGCGGTTAACAGTTACTCGCTTAACGAATCTCTCCACTTCTCACGTCGCCTTTCTTCACTCGTCGCCGGAAATTAACGTCCGCCGCGAATCCCGGCGACATTTTCAGATCGCAACTATGTCATCTGATACTAGTACGCGGCAATCACCAGCTGAACTCAACGACGAAGTTGACTTCGAAGCTCTTCTCTCTCCTAATGGCCTTCTCTCCATTTGCGGTTTCGGTTCTCTTCTCTCTGGTATGCTGTACATCATCTTCATCCTCCTCCTCGTTTCAATTCATCATCATTTCCAATTGAAAACTGAAATTGATTGATTGATGTGTCTGTGTGATAAGAGAGAAGTGCGAGGAGTACGTTTCCGGATCTGATCAATTTCAGAGTAGCTAGATTGAATGGATTTCGCCGAGTTTTTGCTCATGCTGCTCCGGTTTTCTTCCAGCGTGGAATTGCTAAGCCTGAAACTAAGGTTTTTTTCTCTTTCTCTTTCTCCTGAGATCTTATTAATTTGTTGTATCTTAACACTCCAGAACTAATGCATCCAATCACATAAAATTTTTAAATAGAGTGAAAGGGGGCTTCGCCTCACCCAATCTCAGAATTCAGGACCCCTCATTCTGACATTGTCTTACATTTTTTATAACAACCAACCATTCCAAAAGTTTAATGTAGTGAAGAGAATCACTATTAATTATTTTGTATATTAACATTATCTCTGCGATTGATTATTGATGATTTTTTTTAGATAGAAAAAGAATTTTAATTGATGTAATAGTGTGTACAAAAATTCGAAAGATGGGAAATCTTTAGAAAAGAGTGATAGAAGAACGATACATTGCTGAATAAAAGAGGGCATTCCCATCCCATAATCCTTATAAGCCTAGGAGACATGTGCCTATAGAGGGGGATAAAACACAACCTTGTCCCAAAGAAGAGAAAAACTAAATCTGATTTCAAAAAGTTCGAGCATTCGGATCCCTCCAAATATATTATACTAAGAAATAGGCACAAAAGCACAACAGTAGAGAGAATGAGCATCCTTCTGCCCTTAAAAACCTCTAGAATTTGTAAGAAACAACTTTGGGAGTTTTCAGATCAAATCTAGTCATTATCACCCAACAAAAAGGCAGTTTCATGTCTTCTATGTAATAGAACAATGCAAGTACGTGTAATTTATAGTTTCAGAATCAACACATGACACAAACATCCAGAGAAATAGCTTTAGAAAGTTTTTGCTATTGATTCTGTTCAGAACCATAGACCAAATAACAACCTCACCTTCAGCGAGAACTTTGGCCTTCCAAATAAAATTAATTAGGGGAAAAGAGAAGTTCAGGAAGATGAATCAGATGCTGAAGAAGAGATTTGCAAGAAAAACACCCAAAATATCAACACTTCAGACTCTAGGATCAGGAACATTACAAGAATCTCCATTACCCTGTGAAAGGGAAATTAGAAAAGAAAACTCTCGACTTCTCTATCATATAGAGACTGATTATTGGTGATGCTACAGGAAATTTCGAGTTTAAGTGTGGAACCGTGTGAAGGAGAGACACTTATTGTTACAGTTTTTGAGATTAAGAAATCAGAGGTAACACAATTTGTTGAATTCAATTTCAGAATCATTTATTTCAATATATGAATTTTGTTTCTGGTTGAGTTTGATGCTAATCCATGGATTGAAAAAGATCAGATAAGGTCATTTATGGAGCGCGAGCTCGAGTTCCGATTTTTAGCTGTAAGTTGCTTTATCACTTCACTTGACTCTGAATTTGAACAGTAAATTTGAATTGAACAACTTGCTTGATGTTTAGTGTGTTACAAGCTTGGTTTATTAAATTGACAGGTAGTACCTGAAACACTGGATGGAAAGCCATTTCAAAATCCTGCGGTATGCAAAACCAGAAATGAACAGTGGATATCATATTTGTTGTCTTATTACTATGATGGAAGCTAAGCTGTGACTTTTGCATTGCAGGTGCTATGTGCTCGATACAGTGATGAGGAATTTTTTCGGGTTAGATGCAAAGGTGACCTTTAATAGGTTCTCATTGCATTTGCATATTGAGTTTAAAGGGTTTCTTTTGAATGCAATTTGTGGTCTATTCATTTAAAATCAATGTGGAAGTTGGAATGTGAGATGCCAACAGTTGCAAGTTTTGCTTTTTTTATTGGAAATGATAGGTTCTGAGTTGGATTTTTTCTATGTTCATTTGTCATTCTTGCAATTCTAATGCTATGGCTACACAGGTAGCAAGGAGATATATTTTCAGCATTATGGACAATATAGGATTGATAAGATTTGGGTCGACGATATCTTTCCTTGTCGTGTGTATCTCCGCCACTGGTAAGTGCTAACTTCTGCATGCTCCAGCACCTGCATCATATGGTAAGGCAGTTGCTGAGCCTGCCATCTCTGTTGGATGATTGGTGTGTGGCAAGAGACGGGTTTTGTCACCAATCTGCCCATCTTGTATGTTTCGCACTCCAAAGGAAGAGTATCACTTGGTTCATTTATAGTTACCCTGAGATAACCCCCCCCCCCCTTCAGACTCTCTCATTTTACTTTGTTTTGCAATGACCGAAACTGGTAATGTATTGCAGTGTATTGGCAGCAAAGAACCTGGGTGATATGGCTTACAATAACTTCCTGGACCACACTTTCCTTGGGGACCGTAAAACCACCATTCGTGATTATTTGGCTACTGCTGGCTCAGGGATCATGGAAGAGGAGCCTCCAGAATCTGTCAAGAGCCGTTATGAGGGATGATTGGTTGACTTAAGGCATATGGCCACAAAATACTATATTCTCCTCCGTTGTGAAATCACAGAAATCGTGGCCAATTCATCAAGGACTTTCAGCAGGTGGTTTCCACTTAGCTTGGAAACCGAAAAAACAAAATTGAAAAAAAAAAAAAAAAGCAGCCCATTTATCATGCACTTCACACACACACAATATTGGGAAATTTCAATATGTAATTCAAAATTGAGAGACATGGACATTGAGTGGCATGCCTCATTCATTCAGTATTTTTGTTGTTCAATGTTATATACTTTTAAAGCTGTGAAATGGTTGGCGCCTTCAGAGCATCATTTTGGGCACCAATGTCTTGCGCTGGTTTGGATTGAACAGATGCTTTTCGAGGAACCGTGTTTACATTTCCTGCGTGATAAGCACATATACGGCAGAGTGGGCAACAAAACGTATAGTCTGTTTAATTATATTAATATTTTTGAAACTCAATTCTAACCACAATATCTCTCTCTCTATCCTAAAAATACACTACTGGCCTCTTCCTTTTCCAATTCTACAATTATTTGTTCCATCATCTTCCTATACATAGGCATAAAATGATCCTTAATCAATGTTTTCGAAAGTCTTATCTTACTGTACAGTTCTCTTGGTGTTTCATAAATACCGACATGTTCTTGTTCCCCGATGGAACCATCTGTGGCTGAATCATTAGATTCGAGCAGAGGCATGGAAACCATGTGCATGATCCTCCCGGGAGGATAGAATCGAATGGTCTCTGAAACTTCAGATGTAGAAGCGGTGGTGCCTTTGCTCCCTGCTTCTTCTGCTAGAACAGCCTCTTCTTCTTCTGTGATTTCTTTTGCTGCAGCTGCTTCTTCTTCCTTGGCCTGAGCAATGGTTTCTGTACCCTGACTCCAAAGCTCCTTCTCGAGTTCATACCACAATTCACCTTCAGTCATATCATCTGTTGCCGACATAGTTATACCTTTACCATTAGGGTTTCGCTCCTCATCAGTTTCATCATGTCCTGATGCACCGCCTGAAGAACTATACTCTATGTGTTCAAGTGCATGATCTCTAGTTACCACTTCAGTCACTACCAGGGATTCTGATATCCTTTCAGGTATTAGAGAAGCCTTAGCTGAATCCTCACCCTTGGATAATGGGGCCACAGCACGGCGGCGGGCACCCATACACGACCATGAGGCCAATGTTGAGTGGGTTCTGACAACGGCCTCAGCAACGTTCTGTGCACGCTTCATCACAACCTATCAAGAAAAATGCAGGAGAGTTTTCAGTAATCCTACAGTTCAATCTAAAGGGTCTTTATGGATGCCTTTTCTTGCTTGGAAGCAAGGGGTACCTGGGTGCTGCTGGAGACAGGTCTCAGAAGGGCTCCTGCTCCAGCAACCTTTGCCTTTGCAGTTGCTATGGATGGGAGGCGAGATCCAAGAGCAGTTGCAGAACGATAAACAACGTTTATAACTCGTGTACGCTCAACTTGATCTCGCAAGTCATTTAACCAAGATGATGCTGTTACCTGAAAAATGATAATCTGAATAAGAATCTCAATGGAAACAAAAGAACGTGATTGTGAAAAATGTCCACCAGGTGCAAATGATGTGAGTAATATACAATACCCCACCTCAGCGCGAAGACCATCCATTGAAGCAGCAGAAAATGTTGGTACTAAATCAGAATTATTTACGATGGTAGTAATGAAGTGCTTCCCTGATTCCGCTAAATCAAATGTCATGCATGCAGCTGCAAATTTATTAAAAAAATATTAATGATAACCTCATTAAGGAAATTGCATACAGAAATCCAACTGGATGCTTGGTACATCAATAGAAACAGGTTCAACCACATCTTTGCATTATCTAGCTTCAAAGAAGAAAAGTAAAGGAAATGGAGAAAAAGCAAACAAGAGCAATGGATTGGATTAAGGTGTACCAGGACCAAAAGTTACACAAGTGGTTGAGGAGAACTCCTTGTGTTCCCGAAGAATATATGCTAACAGTGCAGCAGTACCACCACCAAGTGAATGTCCAATAATCTTCAAAGAGGAAACAATAGTTAACAGTGATAGCTGAGACAGAAACAGCATATTCCCTGTAATTGGAAGAAAAGATAATAGACCGTATAGAGCAGTGCTCCATTTTGGCTAAAAAAGCTTCTTTTTTTTTAAACCACAAAATGTGCTACTGGGTAATGGACACTATAGTCTGACTCTGCAACATACAAGCAAAGATGGCTTCTGTGGTGGCAAGAAAATGAATGATTAGGTGGCTGACTCATTCTGACATAAAATTTTGTTATATTGACCTCAGCTTAGAAGAGTTGAGCTAGATAGGACTAAGGAAATCATGGTTTTGAACAACAAGGAACACAATCATTAATTAAGCCATGAGGTGAATTTATGGTACCCAAAGGAAACAAGGTAATAGACATGGCACATGCCTCTGAGTACACTTCATGGTGCAACAAAGCCACAAACTAGGATCAAGGAAGAAACTGTCACAAGAAGAAAACCTAAATAAAAACCATCTTGAGATCAAAATGTTTAACGGGCCAAGAAGAAACAGGAAAAAGAAAGGGAGGGGAGGTTAAACATTTTCACACTAGAGAAATACCTTGATATCATAATCTGGATGTTCCTCAAGAGCCTTGAGCAGGGTAGGAGTGCTAAGTTTTGCAATCCAACGAGCTGCAGCAACCATTCCACAGTGGGCATATCCTAAAACTAAATTGCTTATTCCACCATCATGTAAAAGTGAATGATGGAAAGGAACCACTGCTCCGGTTACTGCTGTTAGTGTGTCTTTGATGCTATGAGTACCCCGAACCACTAGGAGGAAGCACTTCAAAATTTTATCACAGATTATGGTAAAAGCAGGCTTCAGAAGCTGTAAAACAACAGTGACAGTAGAAGACAGTCAGTTTTACCATTCAAATTATCCCAAATCCAGGAGCAGATTAATCAACATAATAGAGGAAAATCAGCAAAAAATACCAACAACAACACCATCTGCCAATAATCAAAAAAACTTTTCATATAATATGGCATTAGGCCCCATCAAAGCTTTCTTCAACAACAGCGGCAACAAAACTAAGACCACTTTTAAAAACCTAAAGGTAAGCCCTACATGTGGAAGCTATTATTTGCATCCTTCCACAAACCGAAGGCAATAAAAACTTCTCCATCACCTGATATGGATAATGGTTGTTCATGTTAATTGCTAATATAGCACACCCTCACTAAATCAAACTACAAGTTCTTATCATATCTATGATTTACAATATTTAATCAGAGCCAGTTTTTTGTTTTTCGTCACATTTCTTCTAACATCAAGAGATCTGCAATAAGAGGATTATGCGTGTGTATGTTCAAGAGTAAATGTGGAACAAGTTTCCACACCAAAAAAAAAAAAAAAATTAAAAACAATTAACAAAAGAGGCAATTAGAGACTGACTTACCCCTGCCTTAGGCTTCTCAAGAAGAATATCTGCTTGAGAGTAGCCAGATAATTCCAGAAACACCAGAAATGGCTTTTTTGAGAACAACATGCAGAGTGTAACCAATCTTATATAATGATGTAACTCAGCAACAATTTCAGGCCCTTTAAGCTGTACACAATCACTTCCTGCATATGCACTCGCTGCATGAAGGTTGCCCTGTTAAGAACGTAAACCAATACCTGAATTAAGTACTGAATTAAACTTAAAAAACTCTGTACATCAAAGGCATACAACTACGAACAGGAATAGAGAAAGTCACTGTATTCCCAAGAAATTCAACTAACAGGAAACGCTGATGCTAAAAAAGGCACCATATTCAAAAAAACAGTTATTTAATGGCACATAAGCACTGAAAAGCCAATAATCCAACCAACAAAATCCAGCATAGTATAGTTTCACTGTTGGAAAGCAAATAGTGAAATCTTTTCGCTTTACCACGCCGTTGAAACTAATCTGCATCAAATTTTTTTACTAACTTTGTTCATCCAAATCACATCACTCCTCTAAAATTGACTGGGGTAGATTTTCAAGTTAAAAATGCTAGACACACCAAATCATTCAAAGACCAAAGTGGACGTTTGAAAAGTCTTTTGACCACTTTTTCATCAGAAGAAATTTTAAAACATGTTGATAAACATGACCATCTAGAATTTGGTCCATTTTGTCTTCAGACTTATTTGGTCTCTCCAGCATGAGTTTGTTCAAATATAATGCAAGGATTCCAGAACCATCGCAATTAAACCCTACTGAGAATTTCAATATACCCAAGAAATTTAATAACTCAATATGGTGCTTAAGACTCAACATATGGCATAAATCCACTTATCATTTCCATAATTTTCGATCATAAATCTTCCTAATATCAAAAGCTCCACAATTTTGCAGAAAAAGTCTGCACTTCAAATTCAACGGTCAAGAAGATAATTTGATTCTGAACAGAGCAAATTACTTATCCCCGGGGGGGGGGGGGGAGAGAGAGAGGCATACTTGTCTTCGCATAAGATAATTGATTCCAAAAGCCAAATCACCAATAGGCCATTTCCCTAGGGTTTCAGAATACGTGAATCTGAGAGTCTCGGACAAAGTCGTGATCGCTTCAAACCACGTCGCCGGAGCTTGAGCCGGTCTCCGAGCAATCCTCCGCCGCCCAGATCTAGTCGCTGATTTCGAACTCTCATTTTCAACCGTCTTATCAACACCACCATCCGTTTCACTCTTCGTCAGCAGCAATCTCCGACTGAGCATATAGTACAGTATCACTGCCGCTCCCGCCGCCGTCGCCATTGTCGTCGCCGCAGCCATCAGAATCAAATCAAATCAAATCAAATCAATCAACCAAAAGAATCAAAGATCGTGTATTTCAAAATCAATTTCCACACCGTCCGATCAAAACTAAAGAACTTCCACTCGACTTCAACGCATTAGAGAGAGAGGGAAAGAGAGAGAGAGAATCAAGATGTCTGAACGAAGCAAAAAACAGAACTCGACTGCAAAATTACCTAAAATATCCCTCCTGGAAGTTGAAAGGACAGATTTCTTGGAGCAGCAAGAGAAATGGATATAGGTAATTTCGTCTTTGGAGGAAAAGACAGAGAGAGGGGAGGGGGACCTGGTCTGAAGAAGCGCGAAGCAATGGAGTTGAGTGGTAAAATTACATAAAATGTCCTCCTGAAAAGACGGGTTTCTATCGTACACTTTGAAAGAGTGGGGACACGAGGAAAGGAGCGGGGGGTGTTTTTGGTCTTTTCGAGGCGAAAACGTCGACTGACGAATTGGAGACGTCTGGAAACCGTTGAACGACTCGTTTCGTAGAGAGAGAGAGAGAGAGAGAGAGAGGAGCGCAGAGTTATTGATGTTTGGGAAGACGTGGATGCGGTCAGATGAATGCGTGTTTTTGGTGGAGGTGATAGTTTCCTTTTTCCTTTTTTTTATTTTTTTTTATTAATTATCGTTATCCAAATTATACCTTATTAATTTAATTTAAATATTATAAAATCTATTTTAAAATTCAATTTTTTCAAATTTTTTTATCATTCTCAAAATTTAATTTCAAAACCTTTAATTAAAAGATAAAATATCTGATCATTTGATCTAAAAAAATTTAATACCGAGGTGATAATAATATAGATCATACTATACTTATCCGGGCCTCCTTCACACTAGTACAACGCATAAAATTATAAAATATATATGCCTATGCATAATTAATAAGATTTATTTTTTTATATAAATTATTAATATTTGATAATTATATAAAGTATAATTAAATTCGATTTAAATCAAATTAAATTTTTAAAAAATAAATCTATCTTAATATTTATTTTTTATCGTATATAAAATTTTTATTTAATGGGTAACGATATTCACCGTGTCGTTGTAAAATTAATAAGATCAAAAATCTTAATAATTAGGGTTACCATTAGGAATGAGTTGTTTATTATTATTATTATTATTATTATTATTATTATTATTATTATTATTATTATTATTATTATTATTATTATGGAGTGGCAGAAAAGCAGGCAGGAATTGAATGGTGGGGGAGATACGGCGGTGATTTATTTATTTAAGAAGCAAAATATTAAAAAGGAAAAAGTGAAGTGGGCCCACAAATCATTACTACTTTGATATTTTATGAGGACCAATAAGGGCCCACATTCTGCTTTTGCTCTGCACGGACCGAATTTCTCCCACAAAATTTGTCCGAATCTTCAACGACACGCGCCCACTGGCACTCTCATCTCATCTTCTCCTCTCCTTGGCCCTCACCACCATAATATGCCCTGCTCGGTCTTTTTGCATTGGAATACACTTTCCGGTGCTCCATGAAATTCTATGATCAAATTCTATTTATAGCAAAATGAGAGAATATATACATAAAGGTCTCCCCTCATCTCCTTTTAAAAAAAGGATTTGAAGTTTTGATCTTTAGTCGTGATTTATACCTTTTAACATGAATTTCTTTTTTTTTTATAAACTATAATATTCGATAATCATATTGATTTCAACTAAATTTACTTATAATCGTGTTGGATTCTTAAGGAGTAAATATCTTCCGGTGTCTATTATATATTACATATGACTTTATTTAAAGGGTACAAGTATTCAGTCACTAGATCAACAAAGACGTTAATACATTTTAACATGAATTGGACAATTAATTTCGATGAATACTAAAAACATTGAAATAAATCATAATTTGGTAGGAAAACGTTGTAGTAATGGTGGATGGGCAATCTCATATTGATTTTCTAGCACACTCTAAATTTAACATGAAAATTGAACCTAGCCTTCTTATCTAAACCATTCCATGGGAACACTATTTTGTGGGGCAGGCCAACTTTCAGAAATGGGCTCAATAGTATACCAAGCTACTGAAAATAGAAGACCTCAGATGGGCCTCACGGAACACATCAAAACTATTATATTGGGCTGAGGATGAGAGAAGCTCCGGCCCAACAAATGTAGATCCAACTTGTTTCAGCTCCACGCCATTTTTTTTTTGTTACATGTTGATTTGAACACTAAATCTTAGAGTTTGAGAAAGAGAAGAATTATGATAACTAAACTGTCATCTTGGATGTGCCCTATATTTTTAGTTTTTGGAAGGACAATTAGCCTAATAAAAAGGACACTAAATCACTTAATCAAAACTCAAATTCTAGTTTTGGGAATGGAAAGAAATACGTTGGGAGAGTCCCTCCCTATAGAAGGCCCGACAATAGTTCAATCTCATTCGGAGTATGATTATAAATATCGATTAGAATAAAAAAAAAATGTTTATGTTTTGTATTGTCTAGGGTTTATGTTGGCTCCCTTTTGAGCTTTGAGTTTTTTTTTTTTTTTTTTTATTTAATAGATCACCGATATCAGATAATTATGTTAAACTTTCAATTTTGTTCGAAGAAGAACTCTTAAGTGACAAATCTCTCCTGATATCCGTTTCATATATAAAATTCAAATTTATTAACTAGATGTTGGTTTTAAACTTAACCTTATGTCGTTTAATATTCTTGTGAATTTTTTTAATTTTTTATTTATGAGTATAATTTTATCAAAATTATACCAATAACCTATGAATTTAATAATAAAACACTTTACTCCTTCCAATTTTGATGGTCAACTACAAAAAAGGATAATAATGATTTTATCAAAATTAGGTAAATTTTTTCTCCATTTGTCGATTTATATATATTATATCTTACTGATATTACTGGTTTTATTTTAACACGCGCTTCCTGCACGTTGGAAGAAAATACTGTCCTCTTACTTGGGTAACTTAGATTACTAAACAATTTAGTAAATGAAATTGATTACACGATTGACAACTGGGCCGCAAGTACAGTTTGAAAAAGACATGCAAGGCTCGTGGTTTTCTGTATGACCACGTCCTGGGATTTTACGTAACAATTTAATTATTTTTTTTTATTACATAAAAATTTAAATTTTAAATTTTATAATTAGAAAAAAAAAATTATGATCATCGGAAACTATATGCTCTCTCTCTCTGCTCTCTCTCTCTCTCTCTCTCTCTCTCTCTCTCGTATGGTTGAATTGAAGCACCAATGTCACAAGATAACAGCTTGGCATATTTATTTTTATTTTTGTACTTGAAAAGAAGTTGAGAAATAACTCTTAAAGGTCTCGGAGGAAGTAAATTGAGTGGACAATAATTTATATTATATAATATTGTAATTTAAAAAGCATTAATAAAATAAGCAATGAAATTATTCTCTAAAAATTATCCCGAAAACTTGTAAAAATTACGAGTCTATCATTATTTATGATGCATAGAAACTTTTCAACATTAATATTTTTCACTTTCATCTATTATACGTTTTTCACCATATTTCTGTTTTTTATATTCTTATAAATTTTTATTTTCTCGTATCATTGCATATTTATTTCTGTTCTCCATTTTCATTTCTTTGCAATCCGATTACCCTAATACCATCACATTCGATCTGTCTAAGACTAAATTCTGAAAACGATTTCATATAATCAAATTTTTGTTAACCAAACCTTAATCCTAAATCTTGAACTACTCACGTGGCGATGGGGCGGACAACAGCTTGGATTGTTATTAATGCAAAATAATTGAAATATAAAGAATAAGTTTGTAATTTATGTATACATATTTTATATTAATTTCCCCTAGCGTTGACATGTCTCTGGCTTGCTTTTGTTAATCTTGAATTTAGAATCAATCATAACCTAACTTCTGTGTTTAGTATATTAGAATTTATAATTGGACTTACCCTACACCCTAATTGATGATGAACAAAGGGCATCTAACCCTACCTTACACTTTCATCCCCTTTATTTATATTCTAATTTCAAATCTTCTTTCCTTTGCTTAGAGAAAAAAAAATTATTTTCTTTGCTTGTTAACCTAATTTAATAAAAAATTAATTTTTAAAATAAAGCTAGATGGTGGGTGGTGGCCTTGCAATCATAGGTGAAGGTGAGAAAAATGTGCAATATATATATTAAAATTATAGTTTGGTTGATTCAGTGGTTTGATATCAGTATCCTCATGGCAAAAACAGGCGTAAAAGAGTTTTGACTTTTAAGAGTTTAATTCAGTTTGAATTAAATTCAGTAAAATTTTACATGATTATCAGATATTAATAATTTATAAAAATATATATATATTATTAGGGTTTTTTTGAAATAAAGTAGAATGGGGTAATTAGATATGTTCGGGGAGGAGCCAAAACCAATTTCAAAAGATTTCTTACCCAAAATCCATCTCAAAAATCGCCATGTGTCAAATCCAACAACCGTCTCTCCACTTGTCTTTGAGGGTTAGTTTGGTTGGAGTGAAAAGTGAAAGGAAAAACGAAGGGGAAGTAAAAACGGAGAGAAATGTCACTTTTCACTCATTCGGTAAGGAAGGAAATGTGGAGGGAAAATTAAGAAACTATTTCCATCCCAAGGTGGACAAAAATAGAAGAAAATAAAATTTTTTGAACAAATTTGTCTTTATTCTTTTTTAATATTTACGAAATTATCAATTATCTTTTTATTTCAATTTTATTTAATATAAAATAATAAAATTGAATTTCTTCATCATTTTTGCTGGACAAATTAATTTTTTTCAATTTTACTTGTTTTACATTAATATTCTAATTTTATTTAATATACAATAATAATGAAAATAATTTATAAAAATAAGAAAAATATATTAAATAACTATTTTTTCATTTCAACCAAATAAAAAAAATACCACATATTTCTTTTTTTTCATCCTATCAAACAAAAATGAAGAAAATACATTTACATTAATCTCCCTTCCCCTCCTCTCCCCTTCCCTTCCCTTCTAGAACCAAACTTACCCTTCGTATACACCCCAACTGAACCACTTTCAAATTCCCCAACAACTTAGCCTTTATTTCAGTACTCATTCAACCGCTCCATAGTCATACATGAGAGAGAGAGAGAGAGAGAGAGAGAGCCAGAGAAAAATCAAATGAAACCCCATTTCCCATTTGTTTGACCCACATTTTTCTCCACAGATTGCTCCTTTATCTTATCAAATTTCTTGTTGGGCATACGTTGTTTTTTTGATTTTCAATTGTAATTCAAGTCTATTCTTCAATGGGAAGAAATAATCAGAAAAATGAATTAGATGCTGCTAAGTCCAACTTAGTCACAGAAATTTGCTCCATTGCTTGTTCTTTATCATCTTCTTCTTTCATTGATTGGTACCTTCTTCTTCAAGTATGTTCTTCTCCTAATCTCTTTTTTTTTTCTTTGCATGCCCATTTTCTTTTCCTTTCTTTTGTGGGTTTTTTGAGAGATGGAGTTATAATGTGACACAGGTTAAGGAAAATGCGGACACAGATACCATAAGGAGGCAATATTTGAAACTTGGTATGTGTTTTGATTGCTGGATCTTAATCTTTGAGCATCTTTTGTTTTCTCATATGTTTTTGCGGAATATGTTTTGGTTCTGCAGCTTTACAGCTTCATCCAGATAAGAACAAGCATCCTAAAGCTGATATTGCATTCAAGCTTGTCTCTGAGGTGTGTTTGGATATATGTGACTCTCTCTCTCTCTCTCTCTCTCTCTCTCTCTCTCTCTCTCTCTCTCTCTCTCTCTCTCTCTCTCTCTCTCTCTCTCTGGTTTGGGTCTCAACTTTGATCGGCAATTGCCCATTTGAAATGTTCTGTTGTGTGAAGAAATCTGCAGATCTTTGCGTGGTGAATCTGAATCATCCTAGAAAAAACATTTTTTTGTTTACTTTTTTTCTAGGTTTCTCCTAAAAAAAGATATTTTCTTTTGTTTCGACAATGAGACAAGTAGACCCTATTTAAAACTTCGAAAATAATACCTGAAAAACTTACGTTTGTTTCTATCCATATCCATGTCTTCGGGTACAAGCCATCAAGGTTCACCCTTCTTTGTACATACACTCTTGTGATAGTTTCGTGCAATTTCAAGAAGATAAAATCTCCAATTTACCAACCAGTCGTTCAATTACTCATGCTTTTTTTAGGGATATAGCTGCTTGTGTGATGATGACAAGAGAAGGGCATTTGACTTGGAAAGATGGAAAAGTTTGAGCATCAAATGCAATGAACTTCCTGTTCCATATTCAACCTGCAATTTTGAAAGCAATCCCGCTGCTTCAAATCTAAATGGTTTACATCCCAAAGATCGTCTGAGGTCTGACAAGGCCCGCCGAGGATTGAACGACTTCAGAGACAGACTAAAAGAGGAAATAAGAGTGATAGAAAATTGTTTGAAAGCGAACACAGCTTCAAGAAAAGAATTCCCCCTCTTCAATCCTGAGAGCATGTTTGAAGGATACCCTCATCACAGAACAACGATATACAAGAAGCCTGAGAATGTTCGATATCTTCGAGAGAAGCGGGCAGGGATATCAAAGAGAAATTTGGAAATGTGATACCCCAACATTCGACATTACATCAGAAAGGGCAACATTTCAGTGCAAAGGTGGCTGTTTTAGTTCATGAAGCACGCAAGGTAGCAAGAATGCAAGACATGCAAGAGAAGAATTGATTTCAATCTCACTCGAGTTGATAAATTTTTTTTTCTGGTAATTTTAAAACACTAGGATTTGCATTGGAATGTTTCTACTCCATATTTGTCTCTCAAAAATACAAAAGGTGAAAAACATTTGGAGTACAAAAAACAAAACTTGGCATTCCCACTTTCCAACCCCTCTGCCTATCCATGACAAAAGCCTCAACTTTCATTCTCGGCATCCTTTGTCCCGGGCATTTTGAGAATTCCCTGATGGAGCAAGAGCTGAAGTTCTCCTTTTGCCAATTCACGTGTTCTGGAATCCGAAGATTCCAGGAATGCATTGACAACCTTACAACTGCAATCAGGAAAAGGAATGTCAAGTATAATGCGTGACCAGGCTCTATGCAATAATTACACTTAAGTATAAAGTAATAGGCCAAACATATCTAACCTGTGACCATGTGCCCACTTCTCACACCTCCCCTCCAAAGCTGATTTCCAGAGGGTGGAAGCGAAGGCCGGGCAGTCCAACACCAACCTTCTGATTGTCCTGCTCGAATGGAAATTTTCAAGGACATGCTCCTTTGATGCCTCATCTGACTTGGGGAGCGCAGCAAAAGATGCAATAGCACCATGTAATTCCTCTATCTTGTCATTCAAAGAAGGGTTCAAAATGCCACCTTCACCACCTGTTGCCACCTGCGTGTACAATTTGGAAAAAGATAGTAGTTAAGCTAAAGTTAGGTCAAACAAAGCACGATAATGTATTGAAACTGATGTATAACTAAAGAAGAAAACAAATGCTGAAAAAAAGATCATAGCACGCCACCATAAGACACATTTTATACTAAATAAATGATGAGAAACAAGCAATTTCAAGCAGGCATCAAGCGGTAGGAATTGACAGGTTTGTTGTGTTATAAGACAAGATAGCAAAAATAAGAATTACCTCATATAAGATTTCTTTGCCAAACTTTGACTCGAGCAATTCTGCTGAACTTTCAATACATGTAGTAACAAGACTCTGGATGATCATAGAAGCAACTCAGTCATAAAATCCCCCCGCGGGGGGGGGGGGGGGGGGAACTCATCTTTCTATTCCTTTTTTTCACTATTACTCGGAACTTATCAACAATGATAGAAGTTTGTTATATACATAGTAGTAGTCAGAAATAAAGGCAGCATGCTAAGAGAGGATATTAGAAGAAACAACACAAAAGGCTACTCTTGTGTATATGGACCAAATTTCAAGTGAAAAGTCCAGCATATGGAGGAGCTCACCTCAGCGAGACCACTTTCGAGCAACAACTCCCGTCTTCGCAGAGAAGGATCCTTCTTTCCACCAACAACTGGGAGATTCTCACCTTGGCTTATATTTCCTCTGGTCTCACGTTCAGTACCCTGTTCATCATTACGGGGCTCCTTGTCACCTGGTTTATCAACATCAGAAGTTGCATTTTGCATATCCACATCAGAATCAACTTCTGAACCAGCCTGACAATGGAGAGGACATGTTAATGTTGTTCATCACCAGCTTTTTTCAACATAAAGCCAAGAGGCATGAAATTACCTTAAAAGAAGCAATACATAAATTCAGGGATGCCTGATCATCGGGGGTGAAATAACGAGGGTGATTCGGATGAAGTAATTGCAACAACACACGCCTCCCACACTGGAATAAGTTGCAGAGAAATAGAATCAGTAATAATTCAAAGAGCAAGGCAAAACGAGAGAAGATTTTAAGTCAGAGAAGCCAATCCAAAAGTGGTTTCGAGTAGATACACACTACACATGAGTAACAGCACACTCACATGCGCATACAAGTACTATGCATACATGATTTTGTCCAACTGAACATACAAGAGGTACAGAAATATATAACATGAGCATTGCATGTAAAAAGGCAGGTTTCAATTATGTCTTGTCCACCCTTACCCCACATTGATATGAAACAACAGTGCGATGACCATGAGAAAAAGAAGGATGATATTAAGACCTTATCCAAAACTAGCTTCTTCATATCTGTTATGAGCTCACGCATGATTTCCTGCAAATTTTGATCAGGGTAAGGACATTAAGATGTACATTTCACAAATAATGATGAGCAAATTCCACAACCACCGGAGAAGCAACCAACCTTGGTCACAAGCTTTGTGTCATCAACAGTTGACAGAATACAAACAAGCACCTGAAAAGTAAATGAGAACAAACATGTGCTTGAAATTTTAAGCAACTGATAACACTTGATGTTATTTGATTACTTAATCTACCAAATTAGAAATATGGATGAAATGGAGAGCCTCAGAGAAAAGTGTGCAGCTGTCAGCTTTTTCCGTTCACAGTTTACACAGTTAAATTCATGAAATTATTCTCACCAAGCTCCCGTATTGATCATGAATGATGTTCCCTACAAGGCCTTTCATTCCTTTGATGATTTTCTTCCTCTCCTGCACATGAGAAAGAAGGTTCATGAAACCACATGCCAATGACAAAGTGAGAATAGTGAGACTGATGTCGATACTAGATTAATCTCCAACCTTTGCACTTCCATGCTTGACACAAAGGATCCCAACCTTAGATCCATCCTTTGTGCCAATCACTCTAACAAGGAGTGAACCTGACAGTTTTTGTATTACTTCTGCAGCTGAAGTCTGTCAACAAATTGAAATGAACGAAGGCAAACTTAGTTGGCCAAGGTACACAAATCATTTAAAAAATTACTTCCGAAATAAAGAACAGAAGAACCTCAAAAATACCCGATCTGCAATGCTAAAGAACTCCAACAATGCCCTGTGTAATATAGAGTGATCGACTATATCTTTCTCCAAAATGGGTTGAATGACAGAAGACATATACCGTACAACAGAAGCCCGCTGCAGCCCAAGTTTTGGAATTATATCAACTAATCTACAGAAACAGGACAGTGAAAAATTGCAATCAGACAAACTAACAGAGAACCTGATTCACAATGGCAATTAAACCCTCTTAGGAAGCTATATCAGATTACATGTCTTTTTTACAGCAACTGGCTAGACAAACGTTTCAGAAGCAAAAAGACTTGAAAGGCTGACAGAAATTTCATTTTCACTTGGTATATATGCCATTTCTAAAATTGTGAAAGAGATATGATGGCTGCACATTGTGGTGGCAAGCCCAAGGATTATTTTAGATGCCCAAAAGAAAAGGCTAACCGATAAAAATGGTGTGCCTAGGTGTAGCTACAGAAACTCAGTACTCCAGGGAAATTTGTAGTAGACCGACAGTATAAAGACAAAGAAAAGGACTACACCAACTTCTATAATAAAAGTGATGAAGAATATAAAATTTCTCAAGAATAGGGAGTATTGGTTTTCTCAGCTTGAACAGTAGTATTGGTTCTCTCAACTTGTGGTCAAAGCTCCAATACTTTTTGCAGTTCTGACTAAAAGTTGACAATGTGCCAGTAAGTGTCAAGTAACAAAGAAAGACATGGGAATTCCTAGCAAGAAAAAATGAATTGCCAACTTCATACCTGCTTTCTTTCATTGAGACCAAGTCCTTAAATAACTGAAGCTCTGTTGAATATAGTTCAATCAACAACTTCCCCTTCTGACTAGCATTTCCCAGTTGGTATACATGTTCAATGACTGCCAAATGGTAAATGATACAAGATATGATTTAAGAGTTGCAACTTGTGACCCAAAGGAGAGATTATTAAACTCTATTTCATCAGTTGCCTATAGCTTATCAAAAATATGAAATGTATCTATGTATGTATACACACGCACACTGACTATCAAATATAATAAGATCTTTTAATTGGTAATAATTCAAAAACCATGTATACAGCCCAAAGATCTTGTTGTAACATAACTTTCGCAATGTTCATGATGACCAATCTCGCAATCAACTTACTACAGATAAATCCGCATCAATCAAACATGACCTCAGAATTTCCATGATAATCCCCAGAACATGCTTGCATTTTGCTTATTCAAATAGACTGCATTAATCAAAGAGGATTCAAGCATCTCTCAACCAGGCAACTCAACCGAGTCATGCTGAGTTAGGATTTACCGTCAAACCCCAGGAAAGATTTCCCCCTCTTAAAACAGCTCGTCAGATAGGCTTCCATATAATGACCCATCTAAAGTGATAGACATAGCATAAATCATAATTCACACCAAGTTAATGACCACCATTCAATGTCTAAAGATTTCTCGCTCTACTCATCCTAAAGACAACAGTGAAATTGAGTTATAGCATCCATCAAGGCCGATTTCCAAATCCAAAATGAGCCAATGCTCCAAATCATGTTCATCTGTCCTTCCATCAAAGGGCAGAGGCAAGGGGGTGAGGGGGCAATTGCCCCCTGACTTTTTGAAAATTTCATAAGCCCGCCCCTTAATTTCTTAAAATTGCCCCTCTAAATTAAAGATAGTATTAATTTTGCCTCTCCCCTCTCATAAATAACTATAAATAATTTCTAACTCCCATTATTTTTATTTTTTTGTTAATATAATTTTGGTAACACAATAGTCATGTAATATTCATTATTATGTTAACATGATATTCACTATATAATGGGACAATATTGAGAGCGTATTTATTGGATATAATACAGCATATTGACCACAACATATTGACCACTACTAGGGTTAGAAACCTGGTTAAATAAATCCAGTTTTCTACATCTATTACATACTAAATAGTTACAATATTTCTCAATTTTTCTCTAGTTTCTTCATTTTTAAACAATGCTTTCATTTTTTAAAATTCAAATCCTAATAGATATATAATTATTTGGGCTATAGCCTAATCTATTTCTTGCAACTTATGCAAGATTATGACTCTTGTCTAATCTATTTCTTGAAACAATGGTCTCACCTTTTATATTTACCATTTCTAATTGATTAAAAAAAAAGAATTAGACAAAAAATTCTTAATATATAATCTATTTTGAACTTTAATTTTTCCCTAATCTTT
Source organism: Dillenia suffruticosa (assembly GCA_033439265.1). NCBI lineage: Eukaryota > Viridiplantae > Streptophyta > Magnoliopsida > Dilleniales > Dilleniaceae > Dillenia > Dillenia suffruticosa. The sequence goes on from JAVTVX010000001.1 coordinate 20,791,331, forward strand.
TTCTTTAATTTTGACTCTTGCCAATTTGTTGAATGACATATATCTAATCCAATTTCCTAACCAAAAGAAAAAAAGAATTAGACATGGTATCACCTTTTCTCTTTCTTATCTAATCTATTTCTTGGACAATGGTCTCACTTTTTAAAAATTTAAATCCTAATAAATATCTAATTATTGCGATATACTTTTTATGTTTCCAATAAGATACACAATTTTAAATTTTTAAAACCTTTATCACTTCTCTATTTTATCTTCTAACAAATTTCTTTCTTTTTCTTTGAAAAAAACTAAAATAAAAAGTTTTCAATTGAAGCAAATGAAAATTTCTATTTTCCAAGTTTTCAATTTTAATATTTTACATTTTCAATAATTATATTTTTTATATTTACTATATTTTTCATTTATATATATATGAATTCATATACTTATAAATCTACATATATTTATACTTTGCCCACTGTGAATTTAAATCCTCGCTCCGTCACTACTCCCATCTCCTTACTAACAAACTGATTTGAAGGACTTATGCTACCCTCTTACAGAAGAATGAAAATTTGCTCCAATACTTGTAAAGAAGACAGAGTGCCAAAATATTGACGACGTACCCATGGAGCCAACCTTACTACGAAGAAGGCGAGCAACATGCCCATGGAGGGAGGAGATAAAATCCACCAATTGCGTTTTGGAGGCTGCAGAGGCAATGAAAATGAGCTCAAGATTTATAAAAAGGAACATCTGTAAACCAATAAGAACATTGAAATTTTATGTTTGAGACATTCATCCAGGTTGAAACTTACCGGTATCTAACATTTTCTTCACCAAATGAATAGCATAGGTGTTGTTTGCAAGCATAAGGAAATGTGGATAAAGCTCTTCATACACAGCATTCCTTTCGGCTTGTGAAGCATGCTTAACACAAGTCTGTAACCAAAAGCCAAAAAAAAAAAGTCATTAGTGTTGCAAAGAACAAAGTATCACTCGTTAAGAAAACATAACAACCTAAACAGTGAGCCTTGCAAATGTTACCTGCAGAACACGAGAAGAAACATGGGACCCTGCAATTTCCGGAATCTTCCCTTTCATCTTCTGCAGAGCTTCACTTACCAACCTAATAAAGCATAATGTACATATATTCATAAACCAAAGACCCAAAAAATAAAAAAATAAAAAAAAAACCGTGGACACACACAAAGAAGCAACACATTGTAAAACTTAGAATTGAGTTACATACTTGGATCTTTCTTCATTGGCAATATTATGGCACCTCATCTTTTCCCACAACTTTCCCAGTTCCTATTTGAAGAAAGAGCATTTCATTAAGGAAAAACAATGATCAATCGCATATAAAAACATGTGACACGTCTTGGGGTGAAGAAAGCAAGACAGGGGCAGCTATGCTCCCTGAGATCTTAAGGAAAAAAAAAATTATATGTATAATTTAAAAAAATATAATCTCAAACATGGTCTGTCCCTCTACAAGTTATAACCTCCGCCTTCCAAAATCATAATCCCACATGTATATTGAAAATCGGTCCCCTGATATAATTTCTAGTTTCTCCCCTGAACTTATGTTGCCAAACAATGTAAATTAGATCTACATCCGCGCAAAGTACTAGAATTACTTTCTTTCTAATAATAATGTCAGCATCCAACTCAAGCTCCAATTGTCAAAATAGACATTCAAAGGGACACCAACCAAAAAATGAACATATATACATGTATAATTTTTTTTCATATTTCTTGGTAAAAAACCTTAAAATTCCAACTCTAAAAACCAAATTCTTTTCTTACTTGTTCAAGAGTGTAATGTCGCTTCCTCTTCTTCTTCCTATCCTCGGCCAATTCCTGAAATGAAAATAATAATAATTCGATAATAATCTTTAATTAAAATCAAATTTTGGGGCAAAAGAGAAATCCGGAGTTAGAGATAAAAAAATTTACCTTGGCCTGAAGTCGACCTTCGCGCTTAGTTTTCGGTTTCTTCAACGTTTTGGCAGCTTCGGATTTCTTCCAATTCGAACTTTTTAAGGGCTTAGGTTTGTTTGCCTTGAATGGTTTCTTCGGATCTTTCGTTGTTGGTGGAGGAGTCTTGGGCTTCTTCGGAATCTTGTTGTCCGCTTCATTGTTGTTGGGACCTAATGATCGCTTTCGTTTCTTCGATTCCTTGCTCTCTTTGTTCTTCGCAGCCATTAGGGAACAAAGTACTCTCTCTCTCTCTCCCTCCCTCCCTCCCTCCCTCCCTCCCTCTCTCTCTCACAACACACACACAGACACACCTTGTTTCGGAATATGGACGTTGATTTTGTTTCGAGGGGTTTTAGAGGGTTTTGTAGGGATTGGGATCCTTTAATCGCGAGTGCTTTCGGAACTGATCACTGTGTGGTATTGAACCGGTTTTTAGCGTCAATCGGATTAACTCAATCCGGTCGAACCAGAACTGAGCCAGGTCCGGATCCAGAATTTAGCTGGGCCCTGGTTCTAGATGTACACCGGCCCAATAGGAGCATAATGTAGCCACCCAATCTAGTAAGAGGAAAAATAGAACCGTTATGTGTTGTCGCGACTCAAAAGAACGAAAAATAAAGTACGTGAAAAACAAAGGTGCTGTGATTTGGGTTTGTAATGAAAGGCAATGGAGATGCGGTATGTGATTAGAATTGGTAAAATAGTGGTAGTAGAGAAAGATATAGAGAGAGAAACAGGTAGAGAGATAGAGATTAGTGTTAGAGAGACCAATAAATTTCAATTCAAATGGTACCTTCTCCCTCCTCCATATAATATGTTCGAGTTCGAGCTCCCGTATATGCACCAAAAAAAGAGAGCAACAAAGGGAAGAAAGTATCAACACTTGTTAGCGTAGGTGTGATGGGTATTTTCGTCGTTTAACCAAATTGGGAGTTTGACTCTCTCTGAGTATGGAAAAAACAATGTTAGGACACCTACCCTCACAAAATAGGTACTGTAACAATCGATTTAGATTAATTGAGATAAAATTTTGCATATTAGGTGATAATCAAATTATGGTATAAAAAAAATGAGAGTAAAAATAGAGAGAGAGAATCAACTATCAAATTCCATAGATTTTTTTTCTTCTTTACACCAATCTATATATTATTGCTTATCGACCAATTAAACAATTTAACTATTTTTTATTAATTTATTTCCACTACTAATTACACTAACCGAGACCAACTAAATAACCTAATTGTTACATTCAAATTTAGTTCACATCGATACAAATAACTCACAAATGACATTGTTGTTCGATGGTAATAGCTGAACACAATTGCGCACTCCATTGTACAGATAGGCATAGTTTAGTGATTCGTGTATTTTGTTTTAGAAAAATAAGTTTAAGTTTTAGTAATATTATATTATGGTATTATTTGATTAGAGGAAAAAACTCGAACCTCTTATCTATTAGTTAAAAAAATAAACCATCAATAGTTATAAAAGTGAAAGGATAATTAAAATAATTACAAAATAAATAGTAAGGCTTAACTAATAATTAAAGTGGGACTTCTTTTTTTTATTATTCAGGTAAATACCCCTATATATTTTCAGTATCAACTGTGATCGATATGATATGTCAATTTATTAGCATGTATTCTCGCTATTTTGTTAAAACAAAATTTAATAAAACTTTGAAAATAGATAAGTGTTTCACGAACGTGAATATAGTAATTTTATTTTATAGAAAGAGAATTATGAAGTTAATTATTTAGATAGGGCCCTATCATCCTTATTCAAACGTCTCTCTTTCCTCCGGTCACGACAAGACTCCTAAACTACTCAACCTAGTCCTCTACCTTAAATTTGTTGCTATCATGGAGGACAACCTTGGAACAATATGTTACTATTGAGTTACAGAGATATTCTTGACCCATTGACGTCTTGATTGAGTCGTGCGTCTGATTCATTTGAAGGAAAGTAACTCTCGTATATATGATTAATCATATTAAATTTAATTTGAATCAAATTAAATTTTAAAAAATATAAAAATATAAATATTTAATTACTGAACTAATTATGAGTCGATATAAATAAATAAAAAGTTGATCGTGATCACGTGAAGAAGGAATGATATGAACATAAGTAGTATCATTTTTATAAAATTTTAATTTATAATTGTGATTTTATAAAGCAAACTTGCACTTCTGGGGTCTCGATTTCACGAACCGTATGTTTCTTGGACTGATCCTCAGTGGTCTCTTCCCTCGTTTTATTCTCACCATGATCGAGCACATGGTGGCAGTAGGTTAGGTGTGTCGCTGTCCTTTCTTCTGTGGCTGACGCGACGTCGCACCAGAGGCACAGGCACTTGACGCTTCTCATTCATTGGATCTCTTCCGTGGGACCATCTTATCCTTAATTTTTTTTCATATAATAAAATGACAAAACTGCCATTTACCATTCTCGTGCCCCCGATGCCGAATATATTTTAATTAACATCACGTCCCAAATTCAAAATTAATTTTAAAAGAAAACCTACATAAGGGATTTAAGGATGTTTTACAATTTTGAAGAGCGGATTTTTTCGGAATGGACAAAGGATCTTCCCGAGGCACGTGTGAACACACGAGTGATTACCTTGAATTTTGATCGTAATTGGTATTAAAAATAATTGAATATAAATTTGACAGTGATTCTAGTTTTGACTTTGACTTTAATATCATATTAAAAATAATTTAAATATGATATTTAATGTATATTTGACCAATGCCATTACGATTCTTTTTTTTTTTAAATCAAACGTAATAAAATGTGCTGCACTTTAGATTTCTTCTTAGAAAATCCTTTTTTGTATTTCTTTATCTCCCATAGACTATCACTCATATAACTCGTGAGCCATGAGATTACTAGATAGCCATCCGCAAGACCAAGGGCACACGTTGGTGAGGCCATTTTTTTCCACCACGCTTAAAAGTCACACAGTGTTCAGAATTTCTTAATATATAGATGACATGAATTGTTTGTCTTTTGTTTTCTGGGTAAATATCGCAATTTCATGATCTTAGAGAAATGGGTGTTATCTCAAAAAATCACGCTCAAGAGATGAGAAGTGCATGCAAAATCAGCACCGATCACGATACATAAAAACAAAAGAAATGATATCAGTTGAATTATAATTTATTAATATAATAATAATAATAATAATTTTTTGGTTACAAATGAGAGTGGAAATAATTAGTCTCTAAAAAAAGCTATATCCCGAAATTGCGCATTAAAATATGATACACCTCATTAGGAGGAGAGTAAAACTCATTAAGATAAGAGAAAGTGATGATCCTAATTTGACAAGAATATTTGCACAAGTATGACTCTCGCAGGGAACAAAAGGCACCTTGTATACTAGAATATGGTGAATGAGCTGTTGGTATTTTTTGAAAATATGAAAGTTTATATGAGAAAGACCTATCTTGAAGGAGACGACCGACATGATCCCTACGGAATTGATCTCAAAAATCACCGGGAAGAACCGAGCACGAAGTAGAAATAAAATTCCCTCTTGAACTACACATAGCTCCGCAACAAAGGAATCTGCTACCCCAACATCTATCGTAACGCCATGAAACTAAAAATCAGACTCTTTATGATCACGTAATAATAATAATAATAATAATAATAACAGTAGTAGAAGAAGAAGAGTTGTTAGCTTTTATTGGGGCGTGGATTTCCATTTTTGCAGGATAGGTCCCTAATAAATGTGAAATTCTACAAGTCAATGTAGTATAATAAATACTTTACTATTTCTTTACCTTCTGGTTGGGCTGTTCTAAATAAGTAGGTAGGACCTCTTTATTGGTAGATACCCTTGTGAAGGGTTTGGTTACAGACAAATGAGGGTCAAAAATGCAATTCTAAAATTTCAAATCGTTGATTTCTAATTGATAAATTCAGCGAATCTTTTTGCAGAGCACTGAATGCTATGGAAATGCTTGCTTCTAGAAAACATCTGCAAGAAAAATAAAATAGTTCCATGAATAAAGTCAAATAATAACAATTATTCAAAATTTTCATTAGAAAAAGAAAAAAAATATAATAATCAAAGTGTGGATAAATAATAAGATGTTATTTTTGAATTAGTTTACTAAGTAGAAAAAGAAAAAAGGGTCGCAAAATCTTCGGTTATAAGTTGATCATATAAACCATTATATAAAATTTGATTAATTTATATATCAAACGTTATGATTTCTTTTAGAATATTCTAATAAAATTTTAAAAAATTTTAAAATTAGATAATTTTAAATTAATCAAAATATATTTTTTAATTATAAAATACATACATGTATGCGTGTGTGCTAAAGTCATAAATAATAATATCAACGGTCAATTGACCTAGTAAAATAAGGTATTATCTCTTTTAATCAATGTTACGAATTTGATTCACAATTTGAATATGAAACAGATTACGTTCGGAAAATAACTCTTTTAAATGGATTACTATAAATTTCAGACCGAATTAGTCGAAATATAATTTTGAATACCAGTCGGTATAGTAGATAAAAAAAAAATCATAAACAATAATATTACTTGATAAAATAATATATACGGAAACAATGAATAGACTTTTATCTCACTAATTGAATTTACTATACAAATTTTTTTTATGTTGTTATATTTTTTTTATCATATATTTATTTATATAATTTTTTTATATGATAATAATAATTATACTTTTATTTCATTAAATCAGGTCGATGGTATGAATATTTTTATGTTGTGTTTTTATTTTATATCATATTTTTTATTTATATTTAAATAATTATTATTATATTTTTTCGGTATTTATCATCAAAAATAAAAAATTGCATCCGAAGAAAAAGCAAATTTTAAAGCAAGTATGCGGAGGTGACGTGCGACAGCAAAACATGTGCGGTCCCATCTACGTCAAATTATCGCGATATATTGATGTGGAAAAATTGAAGAAAGCGACACGTAATCGGGCGACGATGTGGTGGACGTAAGACCAGCATATTCAATTGGTTTGAATTTGGTGCTTCGATTCCGTAAAATAACTACGCATCTTCTGGGTTGACTTACCTACACCCGATCTCATTCCAGCTTTGCTCCACCCCCCCAATAAATAAGTCAATGGTCAAATACATTAAATTATACTAAAACAGCTTATATCAGTTATAAATCGAAACTTTTAAATTTGAGTAATTTTAATTTGATCAAAATATATTTTAAATGAAGAAAAAATATTTAAAATTTACTTGGGTGGACGTAAAACTCAATTTATTTAATTTTTGATTTATATAATCCGTCTTATATTTTGTTTGTTTAGTTAATTATATAATTTAGTCATCTAATACCTTTTAAATAAAGTCTCGAATTCGAATTTTATGTATTTTAAAAATAATTAACAGAAAAGTTTTACTCCCTAAAGGTATAATCTGACTCAAATTATATTTAATTTTTTTGTTTATAAAAAAAGATTTAATCAACTAAATAAATTCAGAAGTAACTTGTAGTTATTAGTTTAACACATAATTTGTTTAATTTAAGAATAACTTATAAGAAAATTTTTATATATAAAAGAAAATGATGAAAAAGTGATCAACGTATTGCTTTCTTTGGGTATTACCATGAAAAATAATATTCACCGTATCACTCTCTTTAGTAATTATAAAGAAATTTTCTATTAATCATGTCAGTATCCTTGGGCTTTACTATGAACATTCCCATTCGCTGTAAAGAAATATATTAATTCGATTTATAATGACTATTTTTTAAATGAATCTGTTTCTAAATTTTTTATAATTTAAACATTCTAAATTTATTTCATAAGAGATTTTCATTAATAAAATTTAGATCGTAAAATGTGTGTTGTCCGATTGATGAATCATCTCCATAGAATAGTTTATTAAATGTATGGATACCAAGTTTTAAATTACTTCAGAGTTTCACTCAATTATTTAAAAATAAATACATACTTACTAGTCTATTTCCTTTTCTCTTTTCCATGGTTAAGTTTAAAACGCCTTTCAACTTGTCTAAATTCAATTTTTTCATTAAAATATTATTCATTGTCGATCACGGTCTTAATTAGTAAAGAATGATACTATTCTTTAAAATTTTTTTTAAGATAAATTATTAAGATAAAGATTCAAATACGTTATAGGATAAAAATGTGATATTATTTATCATTATTAATATATATATTTTTAAATTTTTTTAAAAATATTTTGTTTATTTTTTATATATTTTAGTATTAAATATTATGATAATAAAATATTTAGAATATCTTAATTTCAATTGTAATATACATCATAAAAAAATAATGAAAAGAAATATTGATCGAATCATTAAAATCTTAATTAAGCAGATATTTTTTAAATTACTATAATATCAGTAGATACCTCGTAAATAGACCGATCTGAAACAAAAAAGGAAATAAATAATTATTGATTATGATATAATTAATAACTCGTCTATTATTTTATCTGTAGAGGTTTATGAATGTATCTGATCAATTATATCTTGTCTTATTATTACCACCGTTTCATGTAAAACTTTCTCAATTCAATATATCACAATTTCAATAGGTAACTCTTTTTTTTTTTTTTTTTGAATTATTAGAGACAGCTTTTCCTAAATTAGTAAGTTCGCGAAAAAAGTTCATATTTACGGTCCCACAAATGCCATTACTTATTTGTTGTAAAATTACATTTATAACCTTGGATCTTCATTTAAAAAGATTTGTTTAAATACAACCGGACGCACCAAACAATACCTCCATCGAGCACTTTCGTCCCACAAGACGAAAGTATAAGCAGGTTGACTTATCAACAAATTTTAACAAGTGCACTGAAATATCAAGGACAAATACCTTCGTTGGTCATTCACGTTGATAAGTAACCGAACTGATCACTGATAAGTCGGTGGATATAGAAGACCCTGCAAAACGCATCAAAGAAAGCGAGAACCAGTCCTCTCTCTCTTCTTTATCTTTTGCTTCTCTCTCTCTCCTTCTCCTTCCTTCCGTGCAGCTTTCTCTTCAAACTCTTTCATGTCTCTGAAAACCCTAGAACGCGGCCAAACAGGTACGACCGATTCCTCGCCGTGAAGAAAAAGCTGTGCAGGTTTCTACCAAAACTGTCTTGTCTCGCGGTTTCCAGGTGCTTTTTGGTAATTTCCAATATCTGGTTTCTGCTTCTGGTTCCAATTTTCAGAAAAAACCCTAATCCTTAAAGCTTTCTGTTGTGGGGTTTCAGGTTGCTTTCGTGATTTCTGGAATAGTTGTTGGTGGGATTTGAAATTTCCGAGGAGAGAGAAAATGACGTCTCTGAGTAGAGAATTGGTGTTCTTGATTCTTCAATTCCTCGAAGAGGAGAAGTTTAAGGAGTCCGTACACAAGTAAGATTGTTTAACATATTATATCTCCGGGTTTTTATTTTTGTTTCGATTTTCTTGAGGTTTTTAAGGTTTTGTTGAGATTTAGTCTTTCTGAAACTTATGGAGAATAATGGTATATTGTCGTGTTGTCCCCTGAGGACTATTAAGGAATCTCTTATACTAAATTTGGAGGTTGTGAATTAGTTTTCGGAAATACCCAAATTCTCCAAAAGCTTATCCTGAGGTAGAATGGTATATTCTATTCATATTATGGCATCTAGTTACGTTGCTTGCGTGTAATGACTTATAAAACTCAAAAGGGTTCAAAATTTGTGTTGTGCTGTGTTGTGGGGGTGGGGGTGAAAACGGGTCGGACAAGTTCTGTAGTCGGGACTTATTGCGTTTTTACCATAACTTAAATGACTTTTAAAAGGGTTCTAAATTTGTGAAATTTAATATGGGGAAATGGGTCCCCGTTCGAAGCAAGAAAGTGTTATCAAGGGACGAATTACAATATGATGAAATGAAATACAATGTATTCGTGGTTATAATTTTGGGGGGCGAGAGTCATAATTTTAAAGGGGGCAAACAACATCTCAGACTATAATTTTTGAAATTATATATATATATATAGATATATGTGTATATATTTTTTTAAATTTAACGGGAGTAGCTGCCCTGCGCCCCCTCGCCTTGCCCCTGAATCTGACAAGTTTCAACTATGAACCTGTTGCTTTGGTACCATGTGAAACAATCGGTTTTGTTTTAAGTTGATGGAAAATGGGGTTTTTTGATTAGTAACACTTAACAGGTTTGGTTTGGTGGTGGATATAGGTTAGAGCAAGAGTCTGGTTTTTTCTTCAATATGAAGTATTTCGAGGAGAAAGCACAAGCTGGAGAGTGGGATGAAGTTGAAAAGTATCTTTCTGGGTTCACTAAGGTTGATGATAATCGATATTCAATGAAGATTTATTTTGAGATCAGAAAGCAGAAGTATTTAGAAGCACTTGACAGGTACTATTTTTACTTTTTTTTTTTTTTTAACACATGCAATGGATATTCTAGTTTTGTTTCTTTTTTCTTGTTTCTAATTTTGTTTGCTTGTGTTATGCAGGCATGACAGGGCTAAGGCTGTTGAGATATTGGTGAAGGATTTGAAAGTGTTTTCTACATTTAATGAGGAACTGTATAAAGAAATTACACAGCTTCTAACTCTTGAGAACTTTAGGTAAGTTTTAAATTTCTAGCTATTGGGTGTTTTACAACTTTAATTGACCCGGTAACAATGGCATATGAGATGACATTTGATGATATTTTGGGGATACTGATTTGTTCACGGAGTCGGAATTAATTATGTTTAGAAGGGATTAGTGACTCTGTAAAGGTGATTTTTACTTTAAAAGTCAAGTTTGACTTATGGTGCAAATTGAGAATGTTTTTCAACTCTCTTTTGTTTGAATGCAGAGAAAATGAGCAATTGTCCAAGTATGGTGATACTAAATCTGCTCGAAGCATAATGCTGGTAGAGCTTAAAAAGTTGATTGAAGCGAATCCACTATTCAGAGATAAACTTGTTTTTCCTACTTTGAAGACATCGCGCCTTCGAACTCTAATTAATCAAAGGTGCAGTCAATATTTATTATTTTTTTGCATTTATATTCTGTTTGACTGGTTGTGTTTATTTCATGCCTGTGTCTTCTTTAGTCGAGGTGGTTAGGTATAGTTGAAACTTTCTGGCATTTTATATGATTACTGAAGTGATGCATGTTGCATATCTGTTCAGTTTGAATTGGCAACACCAGCTGTGCAAGAATCCAAGGCCGAATCCAGACATCAAAACCTTATTTACAGACCACACATGTTCCCCTCCAAATGGGCCACGTGCTTCTACACCAGTCACTCTTCCGGTTGCAGCAGTAGCAAAGCCATCTGTGTACCCTCCGCTGGGGCCTCATGGAGTAAGACAATATACATCTCTGTACTTTTTATATTTCTTATTTTAGGATCTAGGACACTTGTTGATTGGGACGTGTGTTCGTGTATTTTTTATAATCCTCAGCCTTTTCCACCTGCGGCAGCAGCAGCAGCTGCTAATGCTAATGCTTTGGCTGGGTGGTTGGCTAATGCCAATGCTTCCTCTGTACAATCTGCTGTTGTTGCTGCATCATCCATAGCTGTTCCACCCAATCAAGGTGAGTGTTTTTCCATTTGATGTTTATATTGTGACATAATTGATAAATTCTAATCATTGTCTGGTAGTAGTTTCTGTCCATGATTGATCTTAACCGGAGGGTTTTTTATTTGGAAGAGCGTTCTTTATTTATCAATGAAAGATCAAAATTTCTACCAGCTTGCATTTTTGTTTTTGTTTTTGTTTTTGTTTTGGGGGGGATAGCCATTCAAATTTTTAAAGTCATGATTGAAGAAGAATAATTTCAATTCACCGAGTTGCTTACTTTGGTGTACATTTTTTCTTCTTCTAGTTTCTGTTTTAAAACATCCAAGACCTTCAGGTGGTCTTGGGATGATGGATTATCAAAGTGCTGAGCATGAACAACTGATGAAACGCCTGCGGTCTGCTCAGTCTGTAGATGAGGTGCTTTTCATATTTTTATTTTTATTTTTTTAATGCTACATTTCCTGCATATGGTGTGTTACTAATTTGCTGATAGTCATCGAAGCTATTGTGCAATTTGTTTTCTTCAGGTGACTTATCCAGCACCTTCTCAACAAGCATCGTGGTCTCTTGATGACCTGCCAAGGGCAGTTGCTTGTGCCTTGCATCAGGGATCGTCTGTGTCAAGCATGGACTTCCATCCTTCCCATCACACTTTACTTCTTGGTAGGTCATCAGAGTACAGTGACTTCTTTAGTGCTTATTTGACTGATGAGTCTGTACTAATCTAATTTGGGAAATTATGTCTGAGCAGTTGGATGCAACAGCGGTGAAATCACACTATGGGAGGTCGGTCTTCGAGAAAGACTGGTGTCAAAGCCATTTAAGATATGGGATATGGCGACTTGTTCAGGGCAATGTCAGGTATATATGATCTTCATGCTTAAGCTTCATGGGATATACTTCACTTTTTGTTCTTCTTTCCTACAAAGTAACTTCCGGAAGCATGATTCTATTAATGGAAAGTAAAGCTATTCATATGTACTTAGTTGTTCCCCCTCTTTGACATCACGATGGCATCAAAATGATGGAGACAAGTGATTAGATAATAATCTCTTTTGTAGTGATTACTAAATTCTAACATTTTTCCCCTTTTTTTACTGGTATCTGAAGTCAATGGACTGATCTGATTATGGTTTTGGCTTTCTATATCCCTTTATTTTGCTGAGAATTTAGATTCTTGAAAAATCAAGGCTTCCTGAATTTTCTTTTGAATGTATTCTATACCTGAAGAAACTTTGTGAATTTGACCTGATGAGTGCTGAACTTGTATAGTTGTCTACATGTGACAATTTAATGGTTTGCCATTATGCAACCATGTCCTTTTTGCAGGCTGCTTTTGTTAAAGACCCATCCGTATCTGTCACTCATGTGGCATGGAGCCCTGATGGAAATTTGATTGGTATGTATGTGCAGTTACCTACCATCAATTTGATGTGTTACTTGGTGTTTCATTTTCATTTTTCATATGTTCAGGAGTTGCATTTTCAAAACATTTGATTCACTTGTATGCTTATCAAGCACCTAATGATCTACGCCAGCATTTGGAGGTATGTCCTCTCTCCTTTTTTTTCCCCATAATTTTGTCCACAAAGCAAAACACAAAGTTAGTGTGCCCTGATCTTTGGATCCTGTCTCCTGGTAGATTGATGCCCATGTTGGTGGTGTAAATGATTTAGCATTCTCTCATCCAAACAAGCAATTATGTGTTGTCACTTGTGGCGATGATAAGTTAATAAAGGTGAGAGTTTGTAGCCTTGAGATCTACTTTACTGTTGCTTTGTAGATTCATCTGACATAATGTGCAATAATAGGTCTGGGATCTGTCTGGAAGAAAACTTTATAATTTTGAAGGGCATGAGGCTCCTGTCTATTCTGTTTGTCCCCACCACAAGGAGAATATTCAGGTACAATTATTATTTTGGCAGTTCACTTTTGCTGCTGTCTCGATGTGGCAATATGTTTTATTCTTTGTTTCTGTGCATTATGGGTGGGAGCATTGAATGGAAAGTGTCTACTTAAGCTTTTAAGGTTGATGATGGTGTCAAGTAGCACTTCTATTGGCTATGTTCTTCTATACTTGTGGCGGTTGTAAGCTTGCTATTTCCAATTTTGTACATGACTGTGCTCCAAATCTTTATGCAGTAATGAGGTCATTAAAATTTTCCTGTGAGGGCTTTGGTATTTTTGGTACCATTTTGACATATTAGTACTGCTTGTGAGTTTTGGGATTCCAAGGCCTTGCCCTTGGCCTTGCCCTTGAGTAACTGTCCTAACCAGGTGGTTCCTTGGTTATGGCCAATGCTGGGATTTTGCAAAAAGATACAACTCGAGATAAAGTGGGATGAAATTGTTTCCTAAATGATTTTAGACAAAATTATGACCAGTCATTTGCCATTTGCTTGGTGGAGTATGTATCTTAGATTTTGTTGTTCTTTCACATCTTTGCAGTTCATCTTTTCAACTGCTATTGATGGAAAAATTAAGGCCTGGCTGTACGACAATGTGGGCTCAAGGGTTGACTATGATGCCCCCGGGCAGTGGTGTACAACGATGCTCTATAGTGCTGATGGCAGTCGGTAAGATTATTCATTGGGAGAACAAAATAAAAAAAAAAAGAAGACATCTTTTGGATGACTTGATTTATATGAAAACTGATAAAGGTTGCAGCTGAAGTTCTTTTTCTTTTTTGGGTCAACTTTTAGATTATTCTCCTGTGGGACAAGTAAGGATGGAGACTCTCACCTAGTTGAGTGGAATGAAAGTGAGGGAGCAATAAAAAGGACTTATTCTGGGTTTAGAAAGAAATCGGCCGGCATTGTTCAGTTTGACACAACAAGAAATCACTTTTTGGCTGTTGGTGAAGATAGCCAAATTAAGTTTTGGGATATGGACAATACTAACGTCCTCGCAACGTCAGATGCTGATGGTGGACTTCCGGTCGGTATTGTGTGACTTATTGGTATTAAATGCCTTTATTTTACAATTTTTTTTTCTTTGGTTGCTTTGTTACCAAGAGCATTGTCATGGTTGCTTTGTTACCAAGAGCATTGTCATGGTTGCTTCAGAGTCTTCCTCGCTTGAGATTCAACAAGGAAGGAAATCTTCTTGCTGTCACAACTGCTGACAATGGAATCAAGATCCTTGCGAATGCCATTGGTTTGAGATCTTTGAGAGCTATTGATACTCGATCTTATGAAGCATCTAGGGCAACAACTGAACCTTTAGAGATGAAGGTATTGTCTGCATTGTGTTGCTACTGTTTGTTAAATTATGTTACTGATTTAGTAACTTAATTTTTTTTTTCCATTTTTTGTGAATTAGGTTTCTGGCACTGCAGTTGCAAACATCAGTCCAATCATTAATAGAGTGGAACGTGTAGACAGAAGCTCCCCTGCCAAGCCTACTCCTATTCTTGTATTGAATTGAGAAATAAAAGTCTAAACAATTGTTGTTATATAGTTTAATGGTTGGCTTCACATATGAAGCAGCTGAAATCAAGTCTAATTTTCTAAAAATTGTCTTTCTGTAGAATGGGGTTGATCCTATTGCAAGAAGCCTCGAGAAGCCAAGGGTAATGGAGGATGCATATGATAAAAGTAAACCTTGGGAACTAACTGAAATTGTAGAACCCATTCAGTGTCGAGTTGTGACCATGCCAGATAGCACAGATCCTAACTGCAAGGTTTTTATGGGCGAACCTCATGTCTTTGTTACCTTTTAGCTATATTACACTTAAAATTAGCTCACTGTAATAATTCTATTGGCCTCACTCTTATGCAGGTTGCTCGGCTTCTTTACACAAATTCTGGGGTTGGCATTTTAGCCCTTGGAGCAAATGGGGTTCAAAAACTGTGGAAGTGGAGCCGCAATGATCAAAATCCAAGTGGAAAGGTATACTGGTTACGCCATACATGTGCAAACACATACATGCATTTATGCACACTTGTTTATAGTCAATTATCTTGGAGATATTTCTGAATCTTTGGAGGATATGAAGGCCACTGCTTCTGTTGTTCCACAACATTGGCAACCAAACAGTGGTCTTGTCATGACTAATGATGTCTCAGATTCAAATTTGGAAGAAGCAGTTCCATGCATAGCACTCTCCAAGAATGATTCTTATGTGATGTCTGCTTGTGGAGGAAAAGTTTCATTGTTCAATATGATGACTTTCAAGGTAAATTGATGTGACACAAATTGTATGGCTGTGAAATAGATTTCTAAAATATAGTTTACTTGTCACTGGTTTTATCCAATTCTTCTGTGCTGCTGCTTTAACTTATATAATTAGATCTATTATTAGAATCAATTTTTGTTATGCTATTGTAGGTTATGACAACATTCATGCCGCCACCACCTGCTCCAACCTACCTTGCATTTCATCCTCAAGATAACAACATCATCGCAATTGGTTTAGAAGATTCAACCATCAATATTTACAACGTCAGGGTGGATGAGGTAATATGAAGAAATATGCTTGTTTTCTACATGATCTGATTCGTGGCAACTGTATTTAAGGAGGCTCTCTGCCACTTACAGGTTAAGACAAAACTAAAAGGTCACCAGAAGCGCATTACTGGTCTAGCATTTTCTACCAATCTGAACATCCTGGTTTCTTCTGGTGCTGATGCTCAGGTAAGTTGAAACTATCATTCTTTTGGACTTGTTGTTTCAGAACTTTGTTTGGATTTCCTTAACGCTGAGGGATTTGTCTTTAAGTAGTACTGGATTATTTTGATCTGGTACTCTATCAGAAGAAAGTACCGATTTCTACCATTGAAGATGCTGACAAGTTATGAGGTCATAAAACATATTCCATTGTGCCTCAAGAAAGAAGAAACTGTAAATTGAGTAGAATTCTAAGTTATGAAAGTGGGAGCAAAGATATTTGGTGAAATATGTTGATTACTTACCCCTTTTAAAGCTTTTTAATTGATATGGCTTACTTTGGTGATTTCATCTCTTTTGGTTGTTATATCATTTCAGAACATCCTTCCATTTAGGTTGTAGTCTTCATGTATTGCTTGTCTGTGTGTAGTCTGTGTTTTTTGATGCTTCTTCTTTCTGTACTTATAGCCCTCTATTAGTTCATAGCACCTTAGGGCCTTGCACTGTTAGTGACATCTTGCATGTTTTGTGCTTAACCTAGTGGTTGTCATGGAATAAGTTCTCTGATGGTTTTCATGTTTTTCTTCTGGTTGAATTACCTTGTTTGCTTTTCTATTCATATACAATTTTTACCTTGGAGCTATGGGCATTATTTGAAGTTCTTGTAGGCTGCCTTCAGAAAGAATCCTAACACTCAGTCCTGATTACGTGCCAAATGCAATTACCTTTGGTTTGGTTATCTTGTCTACTTCCATTTTCCCAATTTTTTGACTTACCACTAGAATTATGTATGAGAGATGTTTAGCATGTGTGAGATTTTCCTCTATGATTTTTGTCCTTTACTTTTCTTGGTTACCATGCACAAAGTTTGTCTAAGAAAGCATGCAAACTCTGGCCTTCCCCTCTCCCGCCTCGATATTAACTTTCTGGAAGTTTGGAACTCATGTACTGGTTCCATTATGTAGATTTGCTTCTGGAATACTGATTCATGGGATAAGAGAAAATCAATAACAATTCAATTGCCTGCTGGAAAGGCTCCTGGTGACACCCGTGTACAATTTCACTCTGATCAAGTCCGCTTGTTGGTATGTCATGAGATGCAGCTAGCAGTCTATGATGCTTCCAAGATGGACCGTATTCGACAGGTACTAAGTGACAAAAATTTTGTTGTATAAAGTTTTGTTGAAGTTATTAAATGTGGTTTATGTTTCCAGTGGATGCCGCAAGACGTGCTGTCTGCACCAATATCTTATGCAGCGTATTCCTGCAACAGCCAACTAGTGTATGCTACTTTTGTTGATGGTAATATTGGGGTGTTTGATGCTGATACCCTCAGACTCAGATGTCGTATTGCACCATCAGCATACCTATCTCATGCTTTGTCAAACAGGTAACAGCAAAGCCCTCCTCGGATAACTTAATGACAGCTATGTTGTATTCAGATGAAAATTATGCAACACCAATTTGCATTGCTTCTGTATTGTTCAACACCCCTTGTTTCCAATTTGTGGTGAACTTTTGCTATTTGTCTTTTAACAGCCAAGCAGCGAGCCCGCTTCTTGTCACAGCACATCCCCAGGAGCCAAATCAATTAGCTGTTGGATTATCAGATGGTTCTGTCAAAGTTCTTGAGCCCTTAGATTCCGAAGGAAAGTGGGGCGTTACAGTACCTGTTGATAATGGAATGCAAAGCGGCAGAGCTGCTGCGTCATCCACCACTAGCAATTCTGCCACTGAACAGATTCAGAGATAGAGATCAATATGCCTTATTGTTCTGTTGAAATTTTAATCATGATGTATGTATCATAGTGGGATGATTTTTATGTATTGCTTCGAATGTGTGACCATAGGGAACATTAGAGTACGATATATTCTTGTATATCATCTCTTTAGTCTGAGAAATGTGACATTAATTTATTGCTTATAATAATAATTTCTGTTTTTAATTCTTTAAACCATCCAGGAGTATTTAACCTCTACAATTCACCCTTGCTAACAATACATTCAATGTATAACCCTTTAAGCGGAGTTACTCCGAAAATTTTCAACGGCAGTGTCTGCTCCGGCATTTTGTAAGAGCTCATTTCTTTATCCTGATTATCAGAACTCAATTCAAGTTGGTTTTGACGGGCTCACAATGTTACTGGCTGAAAGATTAATGGTGCAGATTTGCTGTTCAGCTGAACCCGACATATTTAGAGATCAAAGTGCTCACTCTGCAGGGATGGTCCATATCTACTTTGGTCTGTAAGGCCTTGACAATTTGCAGTTTGCTGGGCTCCCATTTGGATGTTGAAAGGCTGTCTTTCCCATGAATGAAATATGAAGCACCGTATCACTCTGCAAGTTGTGTTTTGTTGTTGTTGTTGTTGGATTTTTTATTTTATTTTATTTTATTTTTTTCGTTTTTTCCGTTGGTATTCGGATTCTACCCGATTAATCCGGTTTATGCACTGTAAGGCCTATTTTTAGGGTTTGGTTCTCCTAAATCATTTTTCGTCATTTTTAGGGTTTTGAACTCGAAATCTCTTGTTAAAAAGGTAGAATGTATTTGATCATTCAATCTAAAGGAACTTTGTGTTCTTTTTGTTGTTATAGATGGTTATTGGAGACTTATTGGCGATTGGATTAAGGGGAGATCTAGCGTTATGCAACTTTAGACATAGATTGGTTTGAAAAATACAATGGAATCCAGTAAAGAAATCGGAGTAGGCAAAGCCAGAACTCGAAAAGCCTTTCAGCTTTTGACCTGCTGTTTGCAATTGAACAAAATGTTCAAAATATTTGTTTGTTCTTTGCTTTAGCTGATTCAGTTTTTGTTTTCTTTCTAGTCAAAAAGGATGCAGAGGGACAATCAATATTATATTTCTCTCTCCAAATATCACCATAAGAGCTCTCACTCGTGAAATATACAGTTTGAGCCGGTGGCGGATCCCGGACCCAAGGGCAGTGGGGGCAAAATATTTTCATGGAACAGAATGACGATATGGGTCGACTGATGATGTTAGTGGGGGTAATATTTTGGATTGAATGGGGGTAACATTTATTTGATATGTAAAAATTAATAGAATTATTTTGGTCCGGTGGAGGCAATTGCCCACCCTCATGTATACGTAGCTCCGCCACTGGTTTGAGCCATAGCTATCATCTTTCGGCGAGCTAGTCACTGTAGTTTCATTGAAGTGCTATGTTTTTTACAACTATCCGTTAGTTTGCGAACCACTACTGCAAACAAGTTCAAGCTCGGAACCACGTTCACGAATAAGGCACTAGACTACCACATTGATGGCTTAGCTTCAATTCAAATTGACTAGGCATTTGTGAGGCTTATCTGGTATTATTGGCTACTTTTCTGGCTGAAGCTGAAAGGTTTAGGTCCTCTCTGTCTTCCTGTATGTCAAAATCCTTTTCTAGAATTTGAGTCAGGTTCTCTCCTTATCCATTCCATTCAAAGCCCCACTCATTTCTCTTCTGCTCCGGATGTTTTGCCATAGAACAAGAGACATCCACGTGTCTGGATTGGAGGGGTTTTTGTATTTTTGTTTGAAGAAGTCTCTGTTGCTTTCTTTATTTAATATTTGTGTGGGTTTTATGGCTTTTGATTCCTTCCTGCCATGCATGTTATTTTTGAGGCTACCATTGGTCACACTCACTCAGAGCTACAAATGAACTGCCTCTTTCCTGAAATGGCTCCATCTTAGCTGTTCAAACCCAATGGATTCGTAAGCAGGTTATAAGCTTAGTCCTGAGAGTTTTTGGGGAGTTGACTTTGATTGTAGTGATTAGCCATCGCCGGAATGGTTTTGCCAGATGAAAATGCCTCTCCCACCGAAGGGAGGGGTGGTGTAACAGGTCTCTGTCCTCTTAAAATTTTATGAAGAAATTGTATTATATATAATTTTGAACGTATTTAATTTATGAGTGCCTGATACCTTTGTTTTTTTTTTAAAAAAAAAATTTATATGTAAATTTTTAATAACAATTTATTGGATATTGTTACTAATTGTTTTAAATATATTTAAAAATTTTAAAAATATAATTAAAATTTGTTAGAATATAATTTTTTTAAAAAAATTACAATCTTAGTACTTAATTTTACGATGTTACTTATTTGACTTCTCGATTGTGATGATGGGAATCATGGGGTAAAATGATGTTAGTTTGTGTCAGGCAAGTTTGCCTGTGCTCCCGTTACCAATTTGGGTGGCAAGTGCAATTTGCGATCTTGCAGATCCTCCCAAGTCTAGCATGTGGAGGGAAAGTTGGCAAAAGAAAAATTCAGAAACAAGATTAGGCAATCAACAGTGACTATAAACAGAAATGTTAGTAATGCCAGGGAAAGGGTTTACAGACTGACGCAGCATTGAACCAGGAAGGGGGAGGGGGTGTGCTAAAAGACCATCATTGCAGGTTGGACCAAAAAAGGTAGGCAATTAGTGCAAGTGGCAGAACCCAAAGGTACTGTTCATAGAGAGAGATTCTTGTCTTTTGATGAGAGAGGAGAGGGAGCGTGAGTATGAGTATGAGTGAGGCCAGGCTAGCATTTGAGGCCATGATTGATGTGGGGTCCTTACCCTTCTTCCCCCTGTCATCCCACATGCCTGGCTCGACCACCCATGCGACTCTAACTTCGTCCTTTTGTTGGCCTCGCGGTTTTATTTGCTTAGGCTGCTTTGATTAGATTAATATCCTATTTTGCACTCAGACAACACTATTACTTAGGAGTTACACTGTCACTGTACTGTTATTACTTTCCATTAATGTTGCCGAGGCTTATTTGTGGGAGACCATCCTTAATTTTTTACATTGTATTCCCTATCTCTTATGTTTAAGGTTTGATTAAATAAGATTGACCATGAAGAGAAGAATCAGATACAGAAGAAAGTTAGCCTCCACCACCAACCATCCTCATCAATAATTGAGGTATAGAAGTGACAAATGGTGGCAGTATTAGACTTCAGTGTGAAGACTTAACTACTTTCATAGTCTAGAACATATCATAAATCAATCATAGTTTAATGCAATTCAATTCGAGAGTTATTAAGGTATGCATTGGTGACACCAAGTTTACGCGTTGCTTGGTTATTACAATGTGGGACAAAGAAAATGACTTCGTTGATTGTAAATGCAGCAGTCCATTTTTTATATAAACAGGGGAAAAAATAAAAGAAAAATCACAATTTGGAATTTTGAAGTTTGAAGACTATTAGATTCACAAAATGTTTTTGTACCACAAGGGTGTTCAATGTTCATATGACCAAAGATCATCAGCGTTTGGACTCCGAGCGCACAAGAATTATAGAGACAATATGTAATTGTCGATATATCAGCATTATGTGATATTTTTTTTTATATTTTTATGATTAATATCTAACTTTTATTTGACTAATTCGATTCGATTATTGTGGAATTCATTTTAGGGGTTGGTTTTTTCAAATCATTTTTCATCATTTTCATGACTCAAACTCGAGATCTCTAGTTAAGGGAGAAGAGTGCTTGACCACTCAATTCAAAAGAGTTTGGTTCATACTGTGATATTGATAAAATGATCAGGTCTGCTTTTTTTTTTTGAAAATTTTCTTTTGATTTAAAATTTTGATGAATTATGGATATAGTATATAATTATCAATACATCATTAAACTCTGATATTGATAGAATGATCAAATTGTCAAATTTTGAAAAATTCTTAATTAAAAAGAAAAAAAGAAAATTTAAGAAAAGGGTCAATGGTCCCATGTGTCGTGTGGTCTTCTAGCTTAAAAGGAAGCTCTGTCCATTTGTGAAATCTAGGGTTTCTAAGCATCAAACGACCACTTTTTTTTTTTTTTTTTGTCTTGCAATAAGGGTTGAAGATGGGGTTTTGATCCAGAGTTCCCCATCTCTTACCTCTTGTGAAGTTGTCATATTGATTAAAATCATAATTGCTTTTGTTTGTATCATAAAAAACTAAATAATATTTTTTTATGATGAATGAATTTTTCAAATGGGCATTCTCTTTTTGGAATGACAAAAGTGGGTTTTTGCTTTTATATCTCATACCCTCATCTTAGGAGAACTATGCCAATTTTTCAAGAAGTTGTGTGTCACATCCCTGGTATGAGTGTCTTTGAATGTGTTCTATACAAATTTAGTGAGGATATTGGATAAATAAGAAGTGAAAATTCATACATTATATAAATTTGTTGAATATAATTAGTAATTTACTATTGATAATCACTTGTTACTGCAAAGCCTAGATTGTTAATATGGAATTCCATTTTCATTCTTTGCAATTTTCTTTTGTTCCTATTTTTTCTTTATTAATTTAATTTTTTTTTTCAAAGGGAGGAAACCAAAAAAGGAAAAAATAACTTCTTTGAGTTAGTAACAAATTCTTTTAGGTTGAACGGTCGATCATTCTATCCACTAATTAGAGATTTCAAGTTCAAGATCTGGGAATGATAAAAAATGATTTGAGAGAATCAATTCTTAAAATAAACTCCATAATTTTTAAATCGGATTAGTCGAATAAAAATATTATACAATACAAACAAAATCATAATCTTTGCCTCAAACTCTAGGCAAGGATCAAAGGAGAGCTTCTTTGAATAACTGATACATCGTTAGTTCTTCTTCAACTCTCTGTTCTATTTATTTCACATCAAATCTCTTGTTCTGCTGTCAAATTCATTTGCTTCTTGACATGATTTCTAGTGTTAGAATTATCTTCTACCTCTAGTGGTGACGACAAGAGATACTTTCTTTTGCTTCTCTCAAATTCATTACCTAAATGAGAGATTTTTTTTTTTTTTCTGGGCTGGTGTTTAAGAGTAACTTTTTCTTTCTTTGTTCTTTTTAAATAAAGAAAACATTATTTTTAGTATTTGATTGGTCAATGATTATTGTATTATATGATTTAAGATGTGTCGATATTGTCCCACAATTAGCTATTAGTAAAAAAAAAAAAAACATAAAAATATATAATTTAATTCGATATCATTTAATTTTTCATAATTTAAAAAACTATTTTAGCTGATTAAATCACAAAAGACACTGTGATATTTTTAAAATTACAGAATCATCAAGTGAATATGACACATTTCATTTTTTAAGATCCTTTGTTAGAATTTGATTAAAAAAATTACCCATTTGATCTAACATCTCTTGTTGAATTGCTTATTTCTTAGTACAAAAAAACAGAAAAGAAAAAAAAAACTTATATTGTACTCTCCCAGCGCCCCATGACAATGCGTCCTAAGCTTAGCTTCGTTTCATGGACTCTCCATTAGACAATGGGTAACCATATCAGTGAACGTACCTCGTCAATCATCAGTGATCAGACAATAACACCGCATGCTCATATGACCAATTTTACCGTTTTATGCTTCTCTTCCTCCCTCTCTCTCATGTGAAGGGTCCACTCCACTGGGTTTTTACTAAACATGGAGAGAGAGAGAGAGAGAGAGGGGGGGGGGTAGGTTGAAGAAACTTTGGCTCCGGTGGGGCTCAATTAGTACTAAATCAAACATATTTTACTAGTTATAGATTTAAGGTTGATTTTTGATTTGTTTAAGTGCATGGAAAAGCTGGCCTCTATTATACTAATTTGTTTGTTTTTATTAAAAAATCCCAACATTTATTATTTTGTTTTCTAGTCCTTTACTCTCTCAAATTATATACATAAAACCTCTCAACCTTTTCCCCTATATTATTTTTTTTATGCTTCATTTCTTGCCGTCTTGTTGATGTTGTTCTGCTGCAGTGCAGTGCAGTTGTTGTTGCTGCCACTGTTGTTTGAGGCATCATCATTCTCTTCCTTTTCTTTTTCTTCGTCTTCATGTTGAGCTCAACTGCGACGAAGATGCTAGTAAGTACGTTTTTTTTTTTAATTACTTATACTTTTTTTTGGTTTCTGATTTGTTTTCCCTTTCTGTTCTTCTGTGAGTTTCGAACCCAAATCAGGAAATTTCTGTCCTGTTTGATTGATCGGATTTTGCTCTCAATTTTTTCGTGGGTTTTCAACTTTTCACTTCAATTCCTGTACTAGGTCTTTTTTCTTTCTTTTTTGTTTTTGTTTTTTGGATTTGATATTCAAGATTGGATCCAACTGGGTTTCTGGGGTTTGTTCAATTTTGATTGCTGGGGTAGAAATTGGGAACTCCAAAGCAAACGCTGGTTCGATTTTTAGGTTTTGATTTAAATTTTGTTCTTTTTCTATTTGTTGTTGTTTTTTATCACTTTGCTCCTCAGCTACTCTGGTTTGTCATGGAACATAAAAAAATGTAACCTTGGTATTTGGGGTTTGTGCGGAATAATCTAAATCTAGCCTATGTTGTTAGTGACTGGCATAAGAACCTTACCTGAGACTGCACATCCACATCTAGTTTCATTTCTGGACCTAATATTTTAGCGGTTGGTTTTTCTTTTACTTTACATGACAAGGATGAAATCGAACACTTGATTTGTGGGCTCAAAGGGTTACTTTCAGTTCTTCATGTGCTGTTGCCATTCTAGAATTTTATGATCCACTTTCTTTCGTTTGATTTTATTGATCCTGCCAATAGAAACCTATGATTTATTGATTAGGTTCTTTACAAGCTTGAACCTAAAACCCGGTGTTTGGTCCTTTGCCAGGTGGCATTGCTCATCCTGATGCCATTGAGCAATGCACTTCAACCATGTAATGGAGAGAGTGATAGACAGTGCAATTACAAGCCCAAGTTGGAACCAAGACCACATAGTGTGTCGATATTGGATTTTGGAGCTGTTGGGGATGGAAAAACATTAAACACGGTTGCCTTTCAGAATGCGATTTTCTACCTCAAGTCCTTCGCTGACAAGGGTGGTGCTCAGTTGTATGTGCCACCTGGAAGGTGGCTTACGGGAAGCTTCAATCTTACTAGTCATCTCACACTTTTCTTAGAACGAGGTGCTGTTATTCTGGGTACTCAGGTGTCTTCCCTTCTCTCCTTCTGCTCCTATATTGCTTTGCAAAAGAAAAAAACATGCTCTAGAAACTTATCCAAATACATTGTGTCTTTGATCAGGACTTGTCTCATTGGGAAATTGTTGAGCCCTTGCCTTCGTATGGTCGAGGGATTGAACTTCCTGGTGGAAGATATAGAAGCTTGATCAATGGATATATGTTGCAAGATGTAGTCATTACAGGTATGTGCGCCTCTTAGTGTCTTCCCTATGACAGAATTCAAGTCTTAGTTGCCACTTACTCTTTGTACATTTACTTAATTTACTACTAGGCGATAATGGAACCGTTGATGGTCAAGGGTCTATTTGGTGGGATTGGTTCAACTCGGGTTCCCTAAATTACAGTCGACCTAATCTTGTGGAACTTGTATCTTCCAGTGATATTGTGGTTTCAAACATAACTTTCTTGAATGCCCCATTTTACAATATCCATCCAGTGTACTGCAGGTATGTAAATTAAATTGATTATTATTGATCTCATTCAATCTTTTGACGAATCTTGGTGAGCATTGAGATTGTATTTTGTGCGTGTGGAATGTTTGCAGCAATGTACAAGTTCTGAATATTTCGGTCTGTGCCCCACCTGAATCTCCTTACACAAGTGGTGTAGTTCCCGGTTTGTTGTGATCTTCTTTAGGACTTTGCTTTTGTTCTTGCTGGATATTTGTGGTTTCAATGACAGACAGTTTATGGTAAATATGATTTCTTCCCTAGTAATGCCTATGTATGCAAAACTGTGGTTTCAGATTCCTCGGTTGAGGTATGCATAGAAGGCTGCAGCATTAGCATGGGTTACGATGCCATTGTACTCAAGAGCGGATGGGATGAGTATGGCATTGCTTATGGTTATCCAACGACTGATGTGCACATTAGAGAAGTTACCCTTCAATCATTTTCTGGTTCTGCCATTGCGTTTGGCAGCGAAATGTCGGGTGGAATTTCCAATGTGCTCGTGGAGCATCTCCACATATACAACTCGCTGAATGGTATCGAGTTCAAGACAACAAGAGGCAGGGGTGGTTATATTAAAGAAATTTATATCTCTGATGTGGAAATGGAAAACGTCCATACAGCGTTCAATGCCTCTGGTTTCTGTGGGTCTCATCCGGATGACAATTTTGATCCCAATGCTCTTCCGGTTTTGGATCTCATTACCATACAAGATGTGATGGGCACAGGTATAACTAGTGCTGGCAGCTTCATTGGCATTAAAGAATCTCCTTTCACGTCTATCTGTCTATCAAATATCTACCTGTCACTTACCTATGGCTCTTCCACTTATTGGGTCTGTTCCGATGTTTTTGGATTCTCCCAATCTGTCTTCCCTGAGCCTTGTCCTGACCTTAACAGCCCATACGAGAACTTTTCCTCAGCATGCTTCACTCTTTTGAACTCAGATGGAAAATCCGAGGTATTATGATACCTCAAGTTTCATACTATGATCATATCATAAAGTTTTCGACCCTCTAAAACTGCAGGGTGGGAGCTGAATCCTTCTTTGATAATCCACCAGTTCAATTTTTTTTCCCTCCAAATAAGTTCGACAGGGTGTCTAGATTTGTTCATTCACATCATTTTAGGGGTGCAGATTGTGTGTACAGGTTCATTTCTTCATTCATGTGTATGAATTTTTTTTTCTTGGGTAGGCTATTATTGCACAGAAGAAGTCTCTCTTTGGATGTCACAAGTGTTGCTAGTTTCCATATGTAATTCACTTTGTCATTTTCAAACGGCTGGTTTCAATTGTAATGTTGTAAAAAAATTCACAACTAAATGATGTTCAGATTATTGGGTAGATAAAGATATATTCAAAGTGTGATTGGGGAATAAAATGGTTTTCTATCAAGCATCTCCATCATAAGTTATGTGTGTGTGTATGTGTTTTCTTTTGTTTCTGTCTCTGAAGTGGAGTTAGCAGTCCGAACACAAAACCTAAGACACAACACCAGCAACGCTCAAAATGGGCACTTGTAGAACAAAACCACCAAGCCCCATATAGAGCATCAGTATGTGTCTTATGTTGTATTTATTGTTGCTATTACCATTGTTTTTCTATCCTCGGAAGAGGATTCTAATGTTTGTATTTGGTCATCCCCAATGGCATAGTTTAGTGTTGTTAATTCCTTTCACCCGATCGGGTGATCTCATGTTCGAACAACAAAAAAAAAATATTTGTATTTGGTCACTAAACAGAAAAGGTGAAAAGAGGACCGTAAAGCTGACATGGCCAGACTTTGTTGTTGCGGGCAATACAAGCAGCATTTCAGCTGTGACTTTTGTTGGGAGTAAGAGAAGAATCCCAAGTGCAGATGAGAAAGAATCCAAAGAACCTTAAAATACAAAAGGCAACTGTGTATTCTTATTTATCTTTTCTCCTTTTCCCATCTAATCAATATGTTTCTTTTTCCATACTTTTCTTGAATGGTAGAGCTGCAAAATAATCAAAGTTGCTCGAGTTTTACTAGTCAAATGCTCACTCGAACAATTTGCGTTGCAGGCCTGACTTTCAACTCGTTTTCATCCTGCACAAGTTAGAAATAAGAATACGAGTTTAGTAACAAGATATTAGATTTTCTTTATCAAAATTTTTAATTCGAGTCAAGAACAAATAAGAATGTAAATAATGGTATTAGGGGAAGAAAAAAGTGTACCTCTGACACCCCGGACTGCCCCTCCCCCACCACTTTGTGCAAATCTGATTCAGCAGTGAAGTGTTGTAGAGGGACACGACTAGTGCTGCTCCTTCAATTGCTTGCCTGCTAAAAAGGCGTTTTGCTAGGGGCCTTGAGCCTGGTGGTCTCCAAAAATATGAAATTTTCATTAATTGCATTAACCAATCAAGCAGCCACATACTTCGATCATATCAAATATATCATTCTAATTCAAATGACAATCTCATGTGTTGATAGTTTGGACCAACTAAAAGAATTATTTTATTTTAAAAATAGACACATTTATATTATTTTCACCAAAACCAGCAATTTTGAGATCTTTTCGGTAATTTATTCTTTTATATTTTATTTTTAAATTTTTTCGAAACTTCATTTCAACAAACGGTCCTTCTTCTTCTTCTTCTTCTTCTTCTTCTTCTTCTTCTTCCTCCTTTTTTAAAAAAAAAAAAAATTTTGGTATGCTAATGGACCAGAGATATAATGGCCCAATTTTGTCAGTCTCGGTCCAGCATAACTGGGCCGGCCCATCTCACTGATAAGGTCAGCTGCCAAGACTAACCCTTCCGCGTTTCGGCCCATAAATGACTTCTTTCTCCCAATTACCGCGTTCTGTAACCATCTTCAGAAATTCGAAATACCGAGAGAGAGAGAGAGAGAGAGAGAGAGAGAGAGAGAGAGAGACTGCGGCCGCGACCACCGCCTCACCTGGCGCTGCGTAACTACGTCCTGGCCGTTACGGTCACTGTCTCCTTCTAAGCTCCAGAGGAAAAGACCAGCCCCCCTCTCTCTATATATATACACATACTGACGGCGCTTTCACGTTACCCGTCGCCATTTTCGCCGTCTCCGCTGTCAGGGCACTCGTCTTGTTATGGGAATATGAGTTCAACTACTATAAAGGATATATTGACGGCGTTTAGTCCTTCTTTGGACCTATTCGCTATCTGTGCCGGTGATGGTCGTATTAAGGTTCTCTCTCTCTCTCTCTCTCTCTCTCTCACCAGTAGCTTGTAGCTTTGAATGGAGGCATATTACTTGGGTTTTGAAATTCTAAGTTTCTGATTTTCTGTCACTCCTCTCGCTCTGTTCTGATTTTCTGTCACTTCTATCGCTTTTTCTCTCTATCCATCTATCTCTCGCTTCCCTACTAAGTTCAACGGATGGTTTATGCTTTGCTTCGAACCCAATTAGGAATTGTATTTTCGTTAATGAACTTCATTTAGTTTGAATACGTTGAGTGAACAAGGTAATTTTCAGTTGTATTTTCGTCGCCTGGATTCAGATATTGGGAATTTGGAGTTCAATTGTTTGTTGAAGACCAAGAAGGCAATAGCATGGGAACCAAGAAACCTAGGTGAATTGACTTTTGGTGGGAAGGAAAGGAATTCAATCAAATTTCACACTTGGGTTGTCAAAGATAGAATCGTTAAAATTGGGCCAGGTTCTTTTTTATTTTTTTATTTTTTTTCCTATCAAATTTTTGAATTGAATCGTTATATAACTGTAAAATCATGGAGATAGAATTGGTTAGGGCTTTTTTTTTTCAAACATTTTAAGTTGAATCAATATAAAATCTTAAAATCATGGAGGTAGAATCAGGGTTTTAACAGAAACTTTGGTTTCACATTTAGCCTTTTAGTTCCAAGCTGAAGTTTTCATTTGGAAATGAAGCCAATTGAAATGTTCAATTTGATGAAGCTGACTTCTTTTTTCATTTGGTCTCAAGCATAACCTTAGAAAAGCAGCTTTGGAATTTAACTCCATAATTTTGAAGAATTCATTTGTTTCCAAGCAGAGTGCTGTTAAACCTTGTCCAATCCTGCTATCTCTTTGGACCCCATCTGCCTGTCTATTATTTAGCGTTCTCTCTACTGAATCAGAAATAAACATTTTAGTGGGTTTAATTTACTTTTGAACTCAATGTTACTTAGATTTTACTATGGATTTTACTTTGATTAGTTTTTCTTTTACTGGGGGTCGAGTATGTTATTTCCTGTCGTCTGTTAGGAATTAACATTACTGTAGGAGCAGTAACAGGTACATAGAGTAGATCCAATTCAGGATCTAAGACTTGTTTGGCTTTGGCACTGTTTCTTTATGAAGGCACGGTTGATACAATTCCTGTCATACTTGCAAATTATGTTTGACATGTATCTTTGAATTTAAAATTTGCAACCTGTATCTCTATGTGAAAAATTTTCTTTCTGTATTTTTTTTTCTTGTCAGATTTGGGACACCTTGAAGGGTCAGGTGCAGGCTGAGTTTGCATACATTGAATATGATGATGCCTTGAGTTTATATCCAAAACGAGAGAAAGGGCATCTTTCAAATGATTACACATGCATGAAATGGTTGTCTCTTGACGGGAAGGTAGATAAATGTTCCCAATAATTAGATGATGAGTTACTTGATTGGTTATTTATACATGTTTAATGTAATTAATGAACGCTGAAATTTACTAAATGGCAGAAAAAAAGGAGAATAGGTTCCTCTTTTTTGGTTTTAGGAACAGGAAGTGGGGATCTAGTGGCATTAGATGTGTCGGTCGGTCGGTTTAAATGGACAGTTAGTGATTGTCATCCCGGGTGAGTTTATGGCCTCAAGCCTAATTTCCATCCACAAATGCTATGAATATATTTGGAATTTTTTGGATAATGCATCCTTTTCAAACTTTGCCAGGGGTGTATGTGCCATTTCATTTCCTGCCCGTGGTTCATGCATTTACACTGCAGGTGCTGATGGTATGATCTGCAAAATTGATCCCATGACAGGAAACCTTTTGGGAAAGTTCAGAGCATCTACCAAACAAATATCATCCATATGTGTTTCTTCTGGTACATATCTTTTATGGATTTTCAGTTTATTACTGCTGTTAAGACCAAGCTTGTATATCTGGATATGTAAGACATTTTGTGCATACGCCATTGCTTGACTTTTGCATCATTCAAGTTTTGCCATTCTAATGGTTGGATAGTGCAGTTTGAAGTTTGATAGAAGTTAATGGTGGTTGCTAAATTAGTAATTAGATATGATATATCTCTATCACAACAGTCACTAAACATGTCTCTGTGCACATGTGTTTTCATAGACAAAGGGGAAGGTGAAAATGAGTGGTTGGAAGGTTTTAAGGGGGAGAAACAGTGGGAGAAGGTGCAAGATAGATGAGCAAGGGAGATAGAAAGCCCCATAGAAGATGCAAATTTATTTGCAAAAATTTAATTCAAAATCAAGTTTGTTGCATTTTAGACCTCTAATCCCTTAATGATACAAATAAACCCATTTGCATTTTGCTTTGGTCTGCCCCTGATGTGGGATAAAGGCTTTAGAAGGTAGCATGTTGGGCTGATGCCCTAGCGGCAGTTAATATGATTGTCCAAATTAATCCTTAGTTGAATCCGCTAGGTAAGCTAGTTGAAAACATTTGAAGCTTGTCAGATCAAGATTAAATACGCTAACTTATGCATATTTATCGAGAGGGCAATAGGTGTGCTAACATTTTGGCTAATTTGGAAGCTAATAGAGGGGCAGATAAAAAAAAAAGTTGGAGTTTCATGCAGAACCCCTTCCCAGCCTTATTCAATTTCTGCTTGTTGATCAGGCTGGAATCTCCTTCAAAAGGGTCATTAGGATCCACCCTTTCCGTATCTTTAGTTTCTTAGTTTTTATTTCCCCTACCACCCAAAGAAGGTAAAAGGAAAAAGAGCAGCCCGGTTGCATTAATGGAAGATGTAGAAACCTTAAAAAAAATTAAAATAACTCTGGACGATCAATAATTCTCTACTATTATTACGTGGATGCTTTACTTTTCCCGCCAACTTGGGTATGCGTATGGGTGTTTGGACACTTCATGTTAGTGAAATTTTATTAAACTGAAGCATGTAACTATGTTTTAAATGCTTGTACTCAACACCTGAACCTGAGTCCATGTTACATGTGTACTTGAAATAGAGCTGACTAAACAAAATTGTGTACCTCAGAAGCCTGCAAAAGAAGAAGAAGAAGAAAAAAGAAAAAAAAAAAAACCAAAAATTTGGTTGTGATAAAGGAAGGAAGCTTTCTCTTTTGGTTAAGCCAAAATTTGAAGCCAAGTTACATTTTGGTTATGACAAAATTATCCCTGTAAAATCTTGATGGTAGATTTTTAGGTTGGGGATAGGATTAGTATTTCACTATAGTTTGAATTTGAACTAACTTTCTAAAGCATCCACTCCGGTCCTATTTTCGCTCTCACGATTTCACAGGCAACTTTAAGAAAAGTAGTAGCTGTTTAAAGAAAAAGAACACATTGCTGGAGTTGAAAAAAATTGGCAAAAATAAACACTGTGAATTTAAACCATTTAATCCAATTATAAGAGGCTGGAGGAGCTCTCTCTCTCTCTCTCTCTCTCTCTCTCTCGTTCTTATCATTTTCCTGTTCCTGTTTGACACTATTTTGACATCATTCACATTTTTTTATTCTTTTTTTGAATTACAAAAGAATGGAATATGATGCACACACATTGAATGTACCCCACAATTAAGTCTAGTCTTAAATAAAGGCAAAATTCGAACTGCATAA
Organism: Dillenia suffruticosa; assembly: GCA_033439265.1. Taxonomy (NCBI): domain Eukaryota; kingdom Viridiplantae; phylum Streptophyta; class Magnoliopsida; order Dilleniales; family Dilleniaceae; genus Dillenia; species Dillenia suffruticosa. Next base: position 20,823,655 of record JAVTVX010000001.1, read on the forward strand.
ATCCCTAAAGTATGCCTAAATTATCAAACAAGCCCAAAACATCCATCCAAGTCCCAAAAATTTTTATGCAATCCGTGTCCATTATCACTCATACTTTGATTATATCAATGGGGAAAGAATTAGCAGTGGATTAATATATCCTGAAAAAACAAAGTTAGGGGGAGAAGGGGCCTTGCGATATTATACAAGTAATGTTCAGCTACTGTGACAACATCAATTTGTAGCTTATTCTCATGAGGACAGAAAAGGGATTGGCTAGGACTGTCTTGCATGATCTCTTGAAATGTGAAGCATGGATATGGATAGATGCAGAAACACAGCAAACATTTTAGGTTTAAAACAAGCATGCAACATGGCACAACCATGACTTTCAGAGAAGAGGAAGATATTAGATATGAGGCGATGTAAAAGATCAACTAATAGTTTAAACTAAGTTGATACCAAATGATTAGGGATCCATAATCGAAAATTAGACTCACATTGAAAAGTCGATTATGTATATGCTTTTATCATTTTTTTATGTACTGTTTTCTTTGATGTCTATCCTTTTTCAGTCAACATTACCTTGTGTTTCATTGTAGCTTTTCCTTTTCTTTTGCTGCTGATGCTAATGTTCTTCTGATGGCCATGCTCTCCACATGACAGATGGGAAGACAATAGCTACTGCAGCTGCTCAATTGAAGATTTTTGATTCTTTGGATAACAAAAAGATAAAAAAGTTCTCTGGACATGCTGTGTGTAATATGTTTGTTTAATTATAATAATACTTCTATTCATTTTCTCCTCTTCAAAATATGACTTCTATGTGTCTTCTGTGCACATATTTCCTGTTACTTACAGTCCTGAGAGCAACCTAATGTGTTAAACAGGGGGATGTTCGCTGTATGATGTTTACTGAAGATGGGAACTACATTTTGTCTTCTGCTGCTAGTGAAAGATACGTGGCAGTGTGGAGAGTCGATGGTGATAAAAAGCAATCATCCAGTTGTGTGCTCACAATGGAGCACCCTCCAGTTTTATTGGATAGCCTGTGCATTTCAGGTGGTCTTGTAGATGGAGGAGGTTTACATGTTTTGGCAATTTCTGAAATCGGTGTTTGTTATTTGTGGTATGGAAAGAACATGGAAGAATTGCGACATGCCAAGCCTACAACGGTCTCAATAAAGGTTGAAGGCCTCTCCACAAGTTTTAAGAGTGTGTTACCTACAATATTTGCAGCAAAATTGCAAGGAACTGCCAAACCTGCCTCCGTGAATGTATTCACTGCACACGGTTTGTTGATTAAGCCAGCATTTGAGAAAATTTTGGTGTCTCAAGGTATGGATATTTACTTGAACAGCTCCACGGATGGGATCCTGTTCCCACTAAATGAGTCCCAGAAAGTGAAGAGAGAGAAGCACTCACAGCATGGAGGTATACTAGGCTTAATCTTTTTTTATTATTATTATTATTAGTTTTCTCAGATTTCTCATATATTTTGTGTTTCTGATGCTTTAGTATTATGCCCAAAAGTTATTAAAATGTGTTATAGTGCTCATGAGCAGGGATTCCCATGTTTTAATAATAGATACTCATTACTCCTTTCTTTTTGTTTTCTTAAATTATTTAGCAGTTACTGCATTAGACCACTCCAATGCAGAAGATTCTGTACTTCCAATCCCAAAGATATTAGATTTTGATGATAAAAGCCAAAGATTTGAAGACTCTATTATTGCCTCTGATGAGGCACTTGATGATTCTTTCAGCCGCTGGAGCCGGGCAAAGCCTCTTGAAACCAATGGTACGACAAACAACTCTTTTTTTTTTTAAGAAAAAAATCCTGTGGCTTTAATTACTATGTGATGGAAAGAAAAAGAGCTTCTTTTTGAGTTTTTCATAATTGTTTATTATTAATAGTTGAGAACCACTCCATATATTTTTCATGAGCATGCATATATGCATAAGTTGCTTGTTGAGTTATTGCATTCATCTTTTTGGTAGCAAGACCTCTTCTTTATAAAATAAGTTTGTCTACGCATGTAGGATGCTTTAAGCATCTGCATATATGCATATGCAGTTTTATTATGTATGGCAACCTGGTCAGTCATAGCTGTGCCGAAGGTGACAAAGAATAGGAGGTTTTCAGAGGAAAAAATGCAATTGAGAGGAAGAAAATAGCAGACTGGAGACCAAGTAAAGAAATAAAGGCGGAAAGTGAGAAACTGAGGTATACAGAAGGGCAAAGTATATTCTATTCAATAACTGCGTTCCAGTTAGCAATGTGCTCCAGGCTGACAAAGTGTTATACCTATTGTCCTTTCTATTGGTCTTCTTTTGGAGTATGGCTTTATAGAGTTTTCTTTGGTATGGAAATGGACTAAATTTTGCTCGATGTTCAATCTCAGACATTAATCCTGCTTGCTAGCAACTATCCTATTCCTTGGAAGAAGATATGCTTCCCAAGACAGCCATCAAAACAGTGTGGTTTCAGCGCCAAATATTCATTTAATATACATGGTGACTAGTGCCCAAAGTTTGCTATGTTAAACAGGTGTGTCTTGTACCACTTGTTTCTTCATTGTGCCTGGACTTGCCATATATAGGAAAAGGTTTTCTCTTTCTTAGTCTTTGTACAGAGTGAGTTATGGGCTTGGGGTGGTGTGAGAGTTACTATAGCAAGGAGTAGTGTCTTTAGGATGATATCTTTAGCAGTGTTATATGGTTGATTCGTTTTGAGCGAATATAATTGGAGGATTTTTGAGGGGGTGGAAAAATCTCGATGAGTTTTTGTAGACAACATTCTTAAGCGATTATTTTTCTGGTCATCCTCCAAGATATTTGAATCCTTTTTAGAGATGGTTGATTTTGTGGATTCTCTGTCATTGTAGCCTTGCGGAAGATATTTTGTTGGCGCTTTTTCCCTTTTTGGTTCTTTCAATAAAGTTTCCCTTTTCTGATTAAATTAAAAAAAATAAAGCTCTCTGTTTTATTTTGTGCAACGATACACCATATTTATGATTGTTGTTAAATGAAATTCTTATGGTACTCCAGCAACTCCAGTCATTATGTTTGACTCCTCTATTTTGCTATTAAAGAACAATTTGAAGAAGGGATTCGTGTTAATGTCCTATTGTTATTATGCCTCCTAGCAGAAGACATGGATGTAGAAGTGCTAGACAATGTTTCTGTATCTATGGTGGATCAGCTGAGATACCTTGGGATCCTTGCCAACAAAGATGACTCTACAGCCATTGAAACTCTTAATTCTACAATATTAAAAGATATAAGTGTTGATGTTAATATGCCACCAAAGAAGGTTTGTTCTTGACGGAGTGCACATTCTTCCCTCTTTGTAGTTATTTTTGTGATGGAGTTGTGATTCTAACTGTTGTTTCTTTTTCTGTTTTCTGTCTTCTTATTTCATATTTATTATCTCCATCAGATAAGGGAAGCTGTTTTATGCTTGGGTTCCAGTGATGCTTGCAAGCTGTTGAAAGCCTTGGTGGCCCTGTGGAAGTCAAGGTCTGTGGTACTCTGTCCTGGATAGACATGCACGGGCATTTATAAAATCGATGAATGCTCATGATAGCTCAGGAAGATATAAAATTTCTTGTTGTTTTGTTGCATTTAACAGGACAAGAAGCGGAAAATATATTCTTCCCTGGATTTCTAGTATACTGGTGAATCACAGTCAGTATGTCAAATCTCAGGAACCAGTTAATCATATGCTTGAATCCTTGGGCAAGGTATGCAAATCCAAGTGATCCACTTCTATCATTTCTGTGCATAACTGGAAAAGTATTCTGCTTAGTAATTGAAAGCTGCTTCTTGCTGGTTCTTACTCTTCATTAGATGTTTAAAAGTGCTTATTTTAGCTAATGGACTCAGAGGTCATACTTCCTGTGAGTTTCTTACATCCACATTCAACCCCATGATTTAAAAACAAAAGGGAAAAAGGGAAAAAGAAAAGACATCATAAAAGAATGACACAATCAGTCATATGCATGTAGTAGGAATATTTGGTTAAGAAGTATTGCAGATGACCAACATATGAGATAAATTCTCACTTAAAGTCTACCTGTATGTTTATTGTTGCGGTGCACTGGTATGAAATTGGTAAAGCAAGGCCTTCTGAATGTGCAGTCAGACATAGTTAAATCCTTAGCATCAAACTTCAGTTGCTTCTGTTTGCATTCGGCCTGTTCAATAGTTATTGTCCCTTCTTTCTATCCAAAAAAGAGTTTAATAGTTCTTCTTCCTTGTTCTTACACCTTTTATTGTTCAATTGTCTCATTATTGGTATATGCTTCATAATATTTTCTATACCTAGTTCCTGGTGCAAGAATCCTTCTCATGCAAAACTTTCATTTATATATTTCTTCCAGATGTCAGAGTCCAAAAAGGTGGCTCTCCAATCTTTGCTACGGTTGTCAGGTCGACTGCAGCTTTTAACAGCACAGGTTTCACCATTTTCCCCAACTCAATAATTCTTGTGGTTTTGTAGATTCTTTGTTTTTCCTGTAAGATGTTAAGGATGCACCCTCTTGGTGCTTCTTCTTTATGCAATTCTTCTCTCATCTGAGGAAAAATCTGATGTCTCTGTCTATCTTCACTGACAGTTTGACAAGGCTTCTGTAAACCAAACAGAAACCTTAGTAGAGGATCACCATATGGATGATAATGAAGATGAGGACTCGGAAATAGATGAATATTATTATAAACAAGATGACAATGAAGAACAAGATAGCAGTGAGGGTGATGATTAGAACTAGCAGTGAGGGTGATGATTAGAACTGGCTAATGCATACCAAAGAAGGTGATTATTCTTTGCCAAATATATGTTCCTTGCATCTTGTATTAAAACATCTTGTTTGTCATGTTTGTGTGAGGGACGCCCATGATTTGGGTGGATGTAAGTGAGCAGGTTGATGGGGATCGGTGATGTTGGATCTTGAGTTCTACTTTACTAATGAGACATGATGCATTGTGCAACAACTTCCATTTCCTCGGGTTTTCTGTTCACAAATTTTTGATCAACTCTTCAATATAAAGTTCTTTATCTGTGTATGTGATCGGAAAATAGTCACCAATTCTTGGAGGTATCCCTACTAAATGGTCATACAGTCTGGTGAATGGTGTTGGAATCAAAAGGTCTTGGAAATTGTGCAATGATGAAATATAATTGTAGTATGAATAATCATTTGGTTGGAGGTTGTGAAAACTAAAGCATAAAATTTTATCAAACGGATGTAGTTTCTAGATAGGCCTGCCATCATTCAGAAAGTGGAAATATTGAGGAGGAGAAAATGTTGCATATAGAGTAAAGAACAATGAGGATGAAGTGACACTATTTCTGCAATTGTGTGTGAAGAAAAATTTTCTAAAACCCATACGTGACTGATGGCATGGAGTTTTATACATTTAAAACCAACACGGGAATAATATTTAGAGTTGCAATTTCAGTGATGAGCATGTGAAGGTGGAATACCATTCTAAGAAGAAAAGGTGCTTCAATCATAGTTAAAATGAGTAAAAATAAATTATTTATGTGCAGAGATGATATCTTTACGGCATTAATAAAGACAAAGCAAACATCCTCTCTGCAAGGCGATACATGCATTGACCCTCTACAAACGTCAAAATGGTGGAGTTTGTTTAGTGGCTGCCTCTTGTTCATTATTCTCATAGTACGAAAACAAATGTCTTTAATATATTTGATCAAGAGAGAAAATCGAGAGAAATTGCATGTGAAGAGTTACATTTCAGTGGACTTTGTTCAAGAATGGCATTGGTAGTGAATTTTGTAATATTGTGTTCTATTTGTCCTGGTATAGTACTACCAAAAGAGTCTAATAAAATGAGGAAAGAAATAGGTAGGCTCCAAAATTTGCTGAGCATGTAAATTTAGAACGATATCCCTATGTCATTATCTCCGGTTGATGAATATAAGGCAGTTTAAATATGTCTCTCCCAAAGAAAGATGCAGAATCAATTCTTCCTGCACTTACAAGCTCCGAATCTCATTCTTCTTCAACATTTCCACATGCTTATGAGAAAGGAAAACGGCCTCCAAACAATATTATACTACTGCTTATTCTCAAAGATGAACTCCATTCCATGCTGACCTCTGCAATTCCCTAAACTATTCTACATGCATTTGGATTTTCATCGCTAAACATAGAGGTTATATTTCCATTGCTTCTGTTGTTGTGATAGTCCTCACTGGAGTGGTCCATCGAGTTGTAGTGCATGTTCTGTGGCGGTGTCCGGATGTACTCATACTCCATGATATAAGGTGATGGCCTACATGTGTTATAGCTGTGAGTTACATAAATGGGTTGTGGTGGTTCATGTTGGAATCCTTGACCACTTGAGTGATGTTTGTTCCAGTGCACATCATAGTGATGCCCATATCCATATCTGTAGCTGTGATCAGGTGGGTGGTGGTATATTACATGAACCTCTTCCACATCTTTAGGTTTAGGTGGGTTTGATGGCTGGCCTCCTGTTTGTTCAGTAGCTGCTGGTGGTGGTGTTGCCTCTGGTGCTGGTGGGTTCTCAGGTGGTGGTGGGTCTTTAGGAGGTTCTGTTGGAGGTGCTTCTTGTGCTGAATTTTCCGCTGGAGGAGGGCTTGCGGCGTCTGGTTTTGGTTCACCTCCTTCAAGGGTTGGTTCTGTTGGCTTATCGGCTAGGTCTGTTGGCTTTTCTGTGTGGGCACAGACAGTAGCGGCCTTTCTCGTTTTCTTGATGGCTTTGACAATTTGCTCTGGATCAGCCCACCCAATGATTGTTATTTTCTGTTGGGGAAAATCGATGTAGAGATCATATATACCTGCAGAAGGGCCAGCAAGGGTAAGGAAAAGTGAGCATAGGAAATCTTGAGATATTTAGTTACGAGGAACTAGAAAGAAAATCAGAAGAAACAAAGTAAAAGCTTAGATAGAGAGAACATGTTACTTACCATTAATACCGTTAAGTGCTTTTTTGATCTTCTGTACACAGCCATTACAGTCCATCCGAACCTGTATCTCAATCACTCGAGGTTTCTGCATTAGGATGAGATTTTAGATTTCTGTAGAATAGTCTTTATTAATGTATACAGTGAATGCTTGGTTGCTAGATCATATGTTACCGTGTTCAGGTATGACGTTGTTAAAAATCTTAAGGCTTACCTCCAATTCTGGAACCATGAGTGATAGATGGACGGAATGGAAACCCAGAGGATGTGTTCTGAATGAGCTGGAGAAATTGGAGAGTGAATGGAGAATCACTAGGTGTCACTCATTTGTATATGAGGAGGGAATATTTGAAAAGAAAAAGGGTGTGGGTATGTAAGGAATCTCTTTTCAGAGAGAGAGAGGGAGAGGTTTGTTTCGCTGTCTGTCTATTTTTTCTGTTTTTCAGAAGTCAGTGTCCAATCTTAAAGAGAAGGAAAGAGGGAGCATGGGGTCTAAGAAAGGGGGTCGGTGTTTTGTTTGGACCTTGCAATGTTGAGCCAAAGGGAGCTTGCCTTTTTTAACTGAGGGCCAGCTATATAATTGAGATATATGTGTTCTGCAAATTAGGATATCCAAAACCGTCCAAAAAAATGCAACTAAAGTGATGGCAGATGATATGAATTAACCCATCCATGGACCCAATTGTCAAAAAATGTAAAGTGGCTTTTGAAATGGAAGGATATCCATCCCCAAGGAATCCTTTTGTTATACGAAAGACCAATTCTTTAATCTTCAATTAGGAAAAAACTTACTTTGTGTTTCTTAGGGATTGTTTTATATTGCTTTCAAGGAATAATTCTGCTTTCATTTTTCTCATGAAGAGTGATAGGGACTGCTTCCTTCCATGCTTTTTTTTCCCTGGGAAAATTATGCAATAATTACATGTTTGCACTAAAAATGTTCATATGATCAATGTGTTTTTGAATTTTAATGCTATCTGCATGATTAGTAAATTGCTTGAATTGACTTATTACATTTTTGAATTGTTTCCTGCCATTCTTACTGTGGAAACTGTCTTATGCAGGTTTTTAGAAGCTCTTTCTCGAAGCAGCAACTCTTTGTTCTCTTGATTCTTCAATTCAATCAACAAAAATGTGTATCAGTAAGTTGCTCTATGATAGAATCCTCTACCGTATACTAGACTAGTTTTGCCTAGTCCTTGGGAATTTTGATAACCATCCCTTTTATAATTTGAGAACCTGTTATGCACTTGATGTCTTTTACTTGGTAAATCAAACTGATATTTATTATCTTTTGCCTGCACTCGGATTCAAATCTTGCTAGAGGAGAAACATCTGGATAGTTGTGTTTGCATGTCGTGTTTGAAATCGTCCCCGTCTGAGGATATTCCATTTCGAGTACGTGCAAGGAAAAAAGGTTTGTAAGGCTCAGTGAGTCCTTGTCTCAGTTAATTGAGAAAAACCTTAAAAAGGTTATCTATGCAAATGGAGGATTACTTATGGTCTCTGCAAGGTATCTATTTCATTCCAAGTTAAAATTAAGGGATTTTGGCAGGTTCTTCTGTGGGAACTCTTGGGTCTCGGCATTCAACGTTGACCCAGTTTAGGGTAAAATATCAGGCCAGATGGACATTTTCTGTGAAGTGAGCCAAGTTTTGGTTCAACAAGTGCCATGTATGCACCCCTTTGATCACCTTTGCAAAAATGTTGATATCTTGAATCGCTCCCATCAAATAATGAAGGAATATTCCTGCTTGGAGACTTGTCCTCTCTCTCTCTCTCTCTCTCTCTCTCTCTCTCTCTCTCTCTCTCTCTCCCCCAGGTGAATCATTCTAGAGATTGTTGAATTAGGTTAAAACAAGTAACCAGTACCAATGTTTGGTTGGCTAAGTGGGAAGAGCATTGAAATTTTTTAATCATGCCTGAATTTGATTCGGTATGAGAATTGAAAAAATTATGTTGGGAGATCTATCAAAAGAGGGTTTGACAATGGATCGGTTTAGATTAGTTAGAGTAAATTCTCAAATATTATGCGGTGGCTCTAGTCAGGGTATCAAAAAAAAAAAAACTAGCGGGTATGGGTAGTAGCCACGGTTAGGTTTCTCCAATTCTTCTCTCTAGCCCATGAAAGTCTTAGAACTTGGGTAAAATTTGATTCGAGGTCTTATAGTCACACGATTTAAAAGTAAAGAAGTGAGTTGCTAAGAAGATTCAATCGCACTTCTTGGGTATCTTATTTAATCGTCCAGGGTCATACTTGGCCCACCAATCTATATTTGTCCGCTGAAATGAAAAATTATTTTTATTTTTAATTTTTATCAAATTTTATTCGATTAATTCGATTCAAACACCGTGAGTTCTATTTTTTGTTAGTTTTATCAAATCTTTCTTTGTCATTTTTAGGGTTCGAATTCGAGATTTCTGATTAAGAAAATAAAATACTCAATGACTCAAGCTAACGGAGTTTGATTGAAAAAACCCTTTATACCACCAAAGAGGAAATGAATTGTGATGCAACTCTTTGAGAGAGATTTTGAATTAATTTATGGAGCAACCATATACATTTTGGATTTTTTATGTAACGTAGTTTTTTTTTTTATCACCATATAACGTAATTTTTTCATCCATAAAATTTGAATCTGAATTTTGATTAAGAAATTTAATATTCTTCCTACTAGATAAACTGTTCATCGGTGTCTATACGCTTCATCATTATTGAAAAAAAAAATGAAGGAGAAAAAAAGGAGCTAAATATATTCATGAAAAGCGAAATATTCAAAAAACAAGTAGTATCATTTTTTATTGAATGAGCGAAATGAATTAGGGTAATAAGGTCTTAAGGGATATCCAAGTAATTTGAAGGTTTATGGGGGGAACTTTTTCTTGAAGTTTTAGGGAGGGGAACTCTATACATTTAGATTGGATAAAACGGTGTCATACTCTCAAATTTTAGGCATAGACGTGAGGATTCTCCAAAAGGTAAGCTTCCACAAATTTTCATTGCTTTGTCCTTGCCGCAATTTGTTTTCCTCTTCTTTGATCTCGCACTCACCTTTGGTATGGGCATTTTCTTACATAATGAACCTCCACAAATTTGACCTCATAAGCAATGCATCGCCTTCGATCATTGTATATTTGCAAACAAGGTTCTCCTTGTCAATCTCATTATTTCCATGCTTGGCATACTTAAAATGAACATCTGAGAAAATCGCAATAAGCTCATATTATCAACAAATCTTTTTAATTTTAAGAACTATATATAAAAATCAATATTTTGCCATGAGTCTCACCTTTGGTGATAATGATTTGCTCAATAGTACCGGATCCTCCTCCTCCTAGAATCATATCAACCCTTATAATGACTTGGGGTAGGAGTTTTGGTAACAAGTTGTTTGAGTCTTGCAGGAGAAATTGGGCGTGCAAATTATTGGCTAAAAGTGGCGATACCCATTTCTTCATTTCTCTCTCTAGTAAGAGAAAAATGAGGCTGGGAAAAGATGAACAACATAGTCATGGCCTGTGGGGGTGTTGTAGTTTGGTGGAATCTGATCTATATATAGATTTGAGGAGGGAGGTATTTGGTCTTGAGAAATGGAGAAAGAAGGATAGAGGAATGACAATTTCATTTTCATTTACTTTCTAGTCAAATTAATGTTCAAACCTTGTGGCTTTGTCAAATTCAAAGACTGCCATATAGAATAAATGGAGTGCTTGTTCTTCTGTTCTTTCCATTTGGGCGGCTAGACTATAGATTTGAATGGGCTCACTGGGCAGGCAGAAATTCGTACCCACTCAAAGCACCCTAGCCCGTTATGGGGCCCAAGTTCTCTCTCATATTATTGCATGCTTATCTTTGTTGTCCTGCAATTAAGAAAACCTTAACAAAATTCATATAGTAGGATGAGATTCCAACGCAAAAACAAATTGAAAAAATTTGCATTTTCCCAGTGTATTTTTTGGTTCTTATCATGTAAGGAAAAAATTAAATATGAAGTTTAGTAAGAATACATATATTCAGAAAAGAATATATATTTAGAGAGAGAGAGAGAGAGAGGAATGGTCCTAGTCATGCTTTCAGCTAAATGCATTTAGTTGGACTTGGACAAAGCTCCACAGGGAATTGTTAAACAATGGACTAAAAGAGAGGGTGGGCATTGCCTACTCCTAGAGTGTGCAATTTCAGGTGGAATTTGGTCCAACCAGGCCTCCTACCTAACGAACATCACAAGAAAGGAGGAAATTGACAACTGAAGATGCCTAGGAAAGCTGCACAAAGGAGCCAGAAACTATCGTCCATTTTCCAAGGGATTGCTTAGCTCAAAGGAAGTACAGATAAATGTGACCAAAGAGAGGGATTTTGAGGATTAAAAGTTATAAATCGTATGATCAATCCAGTGGGATGAGATGTTAAGTATTTTAACTAAATCTCAGATACGAGATTTAAAATTTAAGAATAAAAAGATTATACTAAGATACCCATCCTCTAAATAGAACTCTACAGATACTCAAATCAAATTGATCGACTTATATTTCTAGATATCGGTAGTGAAAAAAAAAAAGACTTAAAAGTTAAATTATAAGATGGAGGATTCCTACATTTAAATACGATGTGCTGAATTTTAAGTTAATTCAAATAAAATTTAATAATATTGAAATTAAGAGATGAACGTAATTTGAATTAAAAGATTTTTCTGATCCAGCGAGAGTTTTGCACTTAGCCATGTGGGAATCGTTGTTGGAGTGCAACGAAGATGGTAGGGAATAGGAGAGAGAATGATACCTGGGATTTTCTAACTCCCACGTAACTATTGATTCTTATAATATCGGTGGTTGTGATATTGTCATTCCTTTTTTTTTAATCTATTATTATTATTATTGATATTTAAAAATATATTTTTATTAATTCAATTTAATTGTTTACAGAGACTTTATTAAGATGTAGCTCTTTCAGTCTAATTTTTTTATTCCTAAATTTTAAATTTTAAATTTGATTAAAAGATCTATCACTCTATCGGTCTATCTATAGGTATATTGTCATTCAATATCTACCCATCAATATGTCATCCGGTCTCACAAGTAATGAGGGGTTGGATCTATAGACAATTGTGGCTCTTCATACGAATATTAAATATATCCCTGGGATTTTTTATGACGTCTCGTGGTTTTCTATTTTGGTACTTATTTTCATCCTAGAATCGTGGTCTAGCATCTACCCCAATGCCATGTGGTTTTATGGCGGCAGCACCATTTTTCACCACCGAGGTTGCCCTTCTGGTTGCTCCATTGAAAAAATATAAAGAAGAAGAAGAAGAAGAAGAAGAAAAGATTTAAGTGAATCATGGTGATTCACATTTTTTCCCCATATTTAGGTTCAAAGGTCATCTTTAAGAAAAGAATCTTCACTTTGGAATAATCTGAATAGACTAAGATAGATGTCTCTCCACTCCACTCGCATGATGGCCTTACACTTCTAAAATTAGACACCAAGCATATGTATAAATATGGAGAGAGAACTAACGTGGGTTGAGTCAATTGAATGTGGAGCTAAGTTTCCTTAATCATAACCGAGATTTGACTCCCGCTAGAAATATTGGGCTCTCATGTGTATGGAGTGTTTCCCGTTAAGAAACCCGTCCTCTGAAAAGGAGTTACTGTAGCGGTCTGTCCGGATTAGTCGGGGCGAACCCTCGGATACTGAACGATATCCAAAACATGGTACCAAAAAATAAATAAATAAATAAATTTGAGAGAGAGAGAGAGAGAGAGAGAGAGGCTCTTGACTTAAAATAAAAAATAAACAATTGGCCGGAGCCATATTGTTTCTTTGAAAGCCCATTCTAAGCAATGTTTTGTTCGGGCCTGGGCCTGAGGGGACCCAACCCAAGGCCTCGCTTGGCTATGTTCTCGGCCTACTAGGGTCCATCATGTCATTTGAAGACCCTCTAGAGGCCCTCCATTTCGTCAACTTGGAGCGCCCTTTAATTCCTCCCATGCAGGCGGCTGCAAAAACCGAATTCCCAATTATACCCCTCGCCATGGCCCTTTTAGACTCTTTTCTTAATTAAAAAGGGTAACAAAAAATAAAATACTTTTTAACAATTCAAAATAAAAAAATGTTATTATTTAGTGATAGAGACATAAATGTTACGCTTGATGTTTTTATTGTTTACTTTTTTAACTAAATGTCTATAGAGAGCAATATTAATTAGTTCAATGATTAAATATTATTACTTTTTAAATAAAAATTTAAATTTAAATATTATGTTTGGTAAAATAGATATTATTTTATCTTTTAAGAATTCAATTCGAATAAAACCTGATTTAATAGATTCAATATAATATAATTGTAGAATATAGAAAGAGAAGATAGAGGGAGCGTGGGGCCTACAAAATGGGAAACCCAAAGAAAAGCAAAATATTTTCTATGGGAATTAGTAAAAATATTTGCTTCTACAACCTCACTTCAAGACTTTCTAATTTTCTAGAGAGAGGGTGTGGCGGATGGCTCAGTTTCCCATTTTCCTTTTTGTCTTTTTAAATAGCTTGAAAATGAGGAGGAAAGAAAGAAAGAAAGAAAAAAAAGAAAGAAAGAAACCCATAAAATGATTTAACAATTTTATGATCATTTGGAGTAGTGATAGACCATATAATCTCTGATCAGACTTCAATCTTTTACTACTTCAAAACACAAATACAAAATCTCGGTTGAAAGTTGACACTGTCATATTGGAGGGTAATCATCAATGTTCAGTGGTCCTCTCTCTCTCTCTCTCTCTCTCTCTCCCTCTTTCCCCCTCCCTCTCCCTCCCTTTCGGTCAGTGGTCCTCCTTCTCTCTCTACCTTCCTCCCTCCCTTGATTCAAATATTGATAATAAATGGGTTCTCATGAGCTTTCCCTTTCCTTCTCTGTCATCTTAATATCTGGTCTTTTTCTCTTTTAAGTAAAAATACTTTTTTGGCTCCCTTTTCTCTCTCCTAAAAATCTCCCTATTCCATATCATGAGCAAATGAAAATCCGTCACACTCACGTACCCTCCCCACATGCACATAACATATACAGCGGAGCTCTCACTGTCCAAGCATGCGTTTTCCCTTTTTTGATAAAGCAAGAATTACATAATAATCCACCTTATTATATTTTAATTTTTTTCTTAATTTAAACGGTATTATAAATAATTTAGAATTATCTAAATTTATTTAGTTTATGTAATATTGATTTTTTTAAAGATTATTTTTTCCCTAAAAAAGACAATCTAAGAAGACATTTTCTTCTTTATCTTGTCTTATGTGCTTTCCTTTTTGTCTGCATCACCAAGAAAATCCAGGCACGAAATTCTTGTGATTGTGTGCTAATGTGATGCTTATCATGATAAAGCTTTATCTTATGATAAAGCTTTATCTTTCAAGTGTGGCTTTTGGTTTAGCTACTTGGGTTGTTCTCTACCACCCACCAACCTTAGAAGTTGAAAATTGAAATCAAGGGGAGGAATTTGGCATTTTAGCTTTAACCTTTTTTTGTTGTGTCCAAGGTTGATGAGGTGTCCCATGTGAACCCATGAAGAACATTTGAAGAAATTTAGCCATTTATACCAAACTAAGAAATCATGAACATTTTGTATTAATGAAATAGAAGAAGATGAACCCATTTTTAGCCATACAAAATGGTACTTTAATCGAAATTTAATCGAGATCAGCGTAATTAACAATGTCCCATTACCAAAATAATGAAAACCTAGTTGAGCAATCAATTATGTTATGATCTTTTTATTAATATTGACTGTTATATAAAATTTAATTTAATTTAATTTTGATTCATTTAATTTACGAAATATTGCTTTTTTTTTAAGATTATTTTTTCCTAGAAAAGGCAATCTAAGAAGACATTTTCTTCTTTAGCATGTCTTATGTGCTTTTTTTTGTCTGCTTCTCCAAAGAAAATCCAGGCGTGAAATTCTTGTGATTACATCTTATGTTGTGCTAATGTGATGCTTATCATGATAAAGCTTTATCTTTCACCTGTGGCTTTTGGTTTAGCTACTTGTGTTATTCCCTACCACCCACCAACCTTGGAAGTTGAAAATTGAAATCAAGGGGAGGAATTTGACATTATTAGCTTTACCTTATTTAGTTGTGTCAAAGGTTGATAAAGTGTCCTACGTAAAACCATGGAGAACATGTGAACAAATGTGAGGAATTGATGGGAGAAATTTAGCCATTTATACCAAACTAAGAAATCAAGTACAGTTTGTATTAATGCGGTATAAAAGGATGAACCCATTTTCCGCCATGGGCAATAGTATCATAATTGATTTTCTTAATTGATCGATATCCGATAATCAATTTATTAGTTTTGATTAATTTGGTTAGAGTTAACTAAGTATCGAATTCTTTTAACTCCTATTTTTTTCATTTCTAAAATTCAAAATCTATAACTTGATTAAGCAAATTTAGTGTTATTATGATACTGTAACGAGTATAACTAACAATGCCCGTTTACTAAAATAATGAAAATCTTGTTATGGGATCTATCAGGAAAGAAATTACAACCGGAAATAATCAAATTTATTTGTCATATTTATGAAACTTTGTTAACAATAATTGTATTTGCCATGGAATAAACAAGAATTTTGAATAAGTAGCTAAAGTCCACAATGTAGCTAGAGTACCGAAGAGCTCCTCTCCTAGCCCCAAAAAAAAAAAGGTCCGGCGATTATCGGCCTAGCTATTCATGGTTGTAGCATTTAATGGACTAATTGCGATTATAGAGATTTTTTTTTATATAAAAGAATATACAGATATAAGAATTTATCTTGAAATACTCGAAAAAGAATCAATGAATCTTTATGTGAAGCCCATACAAAAATCACTAAGATTTAATTTCAATTACGTATAAGATTATACTAACAAATATCGCGATGGCTCGTGAATGAAGTTGTCACTCATCAATCCTGCTCATACCTGTCCATCCAAATGTAATAAAGGTTATAAAGATATTTTCGACTATATATTCATAAAATATAACTCTTAATACAAGAAATCATTCAAATGGTATTTTCGAAGATAAAAAATTCAACGGTGGTGATTTGGAAGAGTTTCAAAAATGTTGGTGGGAGGGAATGAGTTTGCTTTTGCATCACATCATCCTCGCAAAAAGAAGAAGCAATGGCGCCATTTTCATTTTGGCGGGCAGGGAACGTTTAGATGGAAAAGTTTGTAATTAAGAGGGCATTTCGGTCATCAAAAAAATCCGAGGGCTAGGGTTTCGCGTTTTATTGCTTATAATAAGCCCCCCATTGACCCTCCCTTAATATTGAGATCCGGCTGCGCGTTACTTGTGTCGGTTACACACACACTCTCTCTCTCTACTCTGTACTCTCTCTACTCTCTCTCTCTCTCCGGCCAAATTCCGATACAATCCACCATTTTCATAGCTTAACTCTCTCTCTCTCTCTCTCTCTTCGCCCCTTCGTTTTGATCGTCTTACTCCAGTGATCTTCAAGTTTGATTCTTCGATCTCATTTTTCTCTCTGGTCTTTTGATTTACTGAAATCATCTCCCTGATCTCTCTCTCTCTCTGTCTCTCTCTATCTCCTTTCTGTTTTCATTACCGAGTACTCTAGGGTTTATGTGTCACTGAATCGCCGCCACTAGAGTGTCTAATCTTCAATATCGTTAGTTCAGATGCCGGATCTAACTGAGAAAGTATGTGATCATGATCACGATCGTGCTCGTGATCTCTCTCTCTCTCTCTCTCCTGATTCATGATCTTCAGATTCGATTGAACAGTCACTGAAAGTAAAAACCTGATAGGTTTGTGTTTGATTGATTCAGATATCAGAGAAATCAGAGCTAGAAGATATGAATCAAGCTTTATCAGAAGAAAGCCAAGTTACTACAGAGCTCAAGAAAACTTGTGCGGATTGCGGAACTTCCAAAACACCTCTTTGGAGAAGCGGCCCAGCTGGTCCTAAGGTAACTTGCAATCTCATTATCTCTAATCGATTTTTGTGAGTTATGATCCTCAGAACGATGTTGATTTTGATTTTGATTTTTGATTCTGCGATCTCAGTCATTGTGCAATGCTTGTGGAATTCGAAGCCGAAAGAAGAGAAGAGCGCTTCTAGGGTTGAACAAAGAGGACAGAAAATCATCGGCGAAATCAACGGCGGCGACGAACAGGGTGGTGGTTGGTGGTGGTGGGGATGAAGAGAAGATGATGGCGACGAGGAAGTTGATAGGATTTGGAATGGGGAGTAGTTCAGTGTTGAAGATGCAGAGATCTAAGTTGAAGATGAAGAGAAAATTGGGGGAAGAAGAACAAGCTGCTGTGTTGCTTATGTATCTTTCTTGTGGATCTGTTTATGCTTGAAGAAGATGCAGATTCAACCCATTTTGTCTTACCCCAACAACAAAACCAGTGAGAATCAGTGGTTCTCAGTTGCAATCTCTCTCTCCCTTTCTCCCTCTCTCTCCCCTTTCTCTCTCTATGTAACCCCATTTAGTCTTTTTGCCTGTTAACCCCATCTGAAATGGATTTTAGGGGATTGGAAGATCTCTCTTTTTTTTTTTTTTAAATTTATGTGGAAGATGATGAAATATAAGTGGAGAATCGATGAACAATTCTCATTATTTCTTTTTTTGCATTTGGATTTGTGTTCTATTATTTATTTCTTGGATTAATTTTTGTTGTTCTACTCAATTTTGTTGGTTGTTATGATTTGGACAATTTTTTTTTTTTTTGGGCGAAACTAAACACCGGTATGATTTGGAGAAATGATGAACTGTAAAGTGTCCCATGCCTTTTCGGCATTTTCAATTTTGAGCTGGCCTCTTGTTGACAAATTTGAAGTCAATTTGATTTTTATGGAATGTTTGTAATTAAATTTTGCAATTATTCCAAGTAAACAACGGACGGTATTATTTAGTTTCGTCTAAAAAATTTTATTTTTTAAAAGATTAATTTGATTCAAATCAGATTTAATTTAATTATCATGGCACTGAAAATATGTGATTTATTCAAAAAAAAAAATTTAAGTAATATTCATTGATATGAGAAGAATATTTGAAAAAAATGTATGGAATTTACTAATCTATTTAATTCTTATTAATATAATAATAATTTTAGTCGAAAAATATTATATTAATCAACAATCTTAGTCTTTAGGATTTTACATTTCATATTGAAAATATTAAAATTTAAAAACACTATAAGTGAATTAAAATGAAATGAAAATTCATAAAATAGAGAAAAGAAGGGAAGAGATTACCCAATTCCAAGTCCAAAGCATAATTAATTGGTGTAGATTTGGGTCACCCATAGCTAAATATTTTTTATTAGATTAATGATATTAAAATTTACATTTTGACTGATCCAATTTGAGTGTCTGTATAGATTCTAACAATTCTCTAAATATAATTTGTTTTATTCTTAAATTTTAAATTTAATATTTAATTAAAATATTTAATATTTTATTTTATTAAAAAATTTCACATGTTATTTCATTAAACCAACCTTTTCATTTACAATGGTCACCCGGTGCGAATGATTTGAAATTTCGTTTTGGGAGGCGGGTAGGTGCCCGGGGGGAAGAGAAAAGCCGGTGAAAATCCAAAAGACAACCTTTTCCCTCCTAAACGCATGTGTTTGCTTGCCCCTCTTGCAAGAATTTTCTCTCCTCAAAGGCTCTTTTCATTTTTTTTTTCTTCAATTCAAATACATTTTTACCACACAAAATGGTTGAATTTTGCTATTTGTTAATATCATCAAAAAATAAAAAAACTCATCGACCCATTACTAAGCATTGAAATTGCAGTGTATATGGTAATTTTTTTTAATAAAATCAATATTTTTTTTATCTCATTTCAATATCCATCGCTATTGTCATATTAATTGACGTTGATTATACATAAAATATAAAAATTTTCAAATTTTTATAATATTTTCGATTCGATAATACAATGAGCAACTCGCATTTTTTGAAAATTATGTCATTTCTCTGCAGCCATAGTGACTTGAAGGAAGGAAAAAAAAAAAAAAAAAAATTCAACACTCCCGGCCATGCGTAACGGTCTTTCGATGGACAAAATGTACAAAGGCAATTCAATTTAACCTCATGCCCACTCAAGATTTGGTACTTCAAGCTCTCAGGGCTTTGCCCTTTGGCTGGCTTATTGCGATCTCCTAAGATTCCTACACAAACCCCTCCAAAGGATCATACCTTGTAAGTGCATAGTTAATTTATTCATTCAACCAAACCTACCACACTATCATTTTCACTTAAGTGCTGGCAATGGTCCTTACTCTTTTCTTTAGAACTTGTTTTAATAAAGATACCAAGTATCTTGGGAACACTACTAGATTCACTTTCACATTCCTCAGATTTGATATAATGATGTCTTTTAATTTTTCTTTACTTTCTTTTTTGCTTTAAACGGATAGCATGTATAACACTAGTTCAGTGGTCGGATACTGATATCTCTTAAATAAAATTTCAGATTCGAGTATTGTATACGAGGAAAACAGATTTCATGTTAGTTTTGTACCATAAGGATCTAATTTAATCAAAATTAAATTTAATCGGATTCAATATGATTATTAAATATACATAATTTATATTTAAAAAATAAATAGACAGGAGGTTGCATTTCAAACCTCCATCCCACCAAGAAGTCAAATTTGATCAAAATGCAATTATCATATATTATGTATATTAAAAAAGATAATTTTTTTTAATGTTTGATCAAAATTTGTTAAATTTGTGGTGAATGTGCAAATATCACATAGGCCATCTATAACATATGTCAGTTCAAAACCTTCCTAGTACTAATACAACTATTAAGAATAAATGTTCAACCTTGCTAGAAAGTGGCACATCTCATGGAGATCATTTGCCATAGACTTGAGAGGAAAGAGGAAAATGGTGTAACGTCTAAGAGTTGAGGGGAAAATGTGAAAATTTTTGTCCTATGGGCCCCGATTAGGAAAGCTCAGCTCAAGTTTATTTTAAAAAATTAAAGTGAAACACCGCCTAGGGGTGGGGCAACTCTCTCTTCTGGGACCAAGAGCTAGCTCTTGGCGCTGACCCCATCTCCAGGTTAGCTATTCTCGGACCATGAACTTTGAACACAAATCATTAACATGGTCAACCCAACATTTTTATGTTAATGGTGGCCCTAATATTTGAATCTTGAATCTTTCTAGCCTAAAGAGAGGTACATTACCCATGCCTGCAATTTCAGGGCCAGCACTCACAAAGATCACATTATCTAATTTTATTAACTTCCCAGTTTAGAAAAAAATCAACCTGCTCATCAGGGTTGATTGCGAAGGCATTGGGGGTTGGGGAACTGAGCTTAGGCATCTCTTGAATCTTGATGCTGGAAAGGGATCAGTATTAATCCACAGACATACGACTTATCTACTGACTGAGGTTTCATGCAAGTTCAGTTTTTCCTTCAAAGGCGTAAATTGGCCTACATTTCTGCAGTAACAATAGTATTTCCTTTCACATCTTGTTTTTCTGCTAGGCAGTGGGGGAGATGGTAGGACTTGAACGTCCTTTTGATGACCATATGAGCCTAAGGAAGCCTTTGGTCCTCATCTGCAGAACTTAAAATGATTTGAGTTTCACAATCCATGAGGAAAGTTTGCTCTCATTTTTGGTCTTGAGAAGGGGGCAGGGGTCTAGGACCCCAAACACAGAACCTAGGACAAACACCAGGAGGCCCAAAATGGGCACCAACGAAAAAAAAAGGGGTTATATAGAGCAATAAAGTTTGTTTTCATTGCACAACCATGAAGCTGACTCTGTCTAAAAAACTCTGCAAAGCTATGAGGATCAAACAGCAATGTTCATTACATCCCCACTGCTTACTTGGAAACAAACGGTATCACTGCACTTCTATCCTAGTTTAACTGTATCCCATTTGCTACCTTCTTTGAAACTGTTCAAATATCTGCACTACATTTTCTTCTCATTCGTAAGAATATATTCAGCTTCCTTCTAAATTTTGCTTGAGACCCCTAAACTCTAAACTGCTACTTCCCACCTATTCATTCTCAAATTTGATCCCAAGTTCATTTGTTCTTTTTCGTTTTGTGTTTTGTCTGTTTTTTCTGATTCCCCATATTATCAGTTTCCTTCTTATTATCACGTTCAAGTTCAGCCGATTTCGTGCTTCCAGCTTCAGCAGTGTCAACCATATTTTCCAATCGCACCTGAAATTATCGGTAAGAGAAAAGAATTACTCTCATCCCAGCAAGCAGAAAAAAAAATTACTCTATTAAAGAAGTTCAAAAAGACTTGATACCTGAATAAAATTGTAGATAAGTGGCCGCATAATGAGACGATAATCCCGCTCAGCAATTGAGACAAGCGACTTCTCCAGGTCCTGAATAATTGCTAAGCCTCTCAGGATCATGGCACTATCTTT
This sequence comes from Dillenia suffruticosa, assembly GCA_033439265.1. Taxonomy (NCBI): domain Eukaryota; kingdom Viridiplantae; phylum Streptophyta; class Magnoliopsida; order Dilleniales; family Dilleniaceae; genus Dillenia; species Dillenia suffruticosa. The sequence goes on from JAVTVX010000001.1 coordinate 20,845,025, forward strand.
GTAAAGCTGCAAAAGGGAAACAAACATTAAGATCAGTAGTTAGAAAAGCACTTAATCTAAACAACATTTGGGACTAAAAGATTCACCTGAAGCGTCATTAACCCTTCAGCAGTATCAGCCAGAGGCAGGGTGGACTCCTGCATTGTGGTACTAACTGCATCTGCTTGGTTACCCAAAAAATGCTTGGACACTACCTCACACAAGTTCTTTACTTGGTCATATGTCTCTTCAATAACCTTGAAGATCACATTTGCCTTACTTTCTTTGTCCTCTATAGATTGTTTCAGCAGTAACAGATGTAGTGGAAGGTGCTGCTTACATAGCAAATCTAAGAAAGTACTGAACCCAAGCAAAACATTATCAGGGCAATCTTCAGTAATAATTGGCGCAGAGCCATCATGTGCCTCAGCATTTGGGTAGTTCCAGTCGGTAAGTGACCCTAGCAGCAGCCGTTCATCGCAAACAAGATATGACAAGTTACGACTAAAGCCAATTTTTTCCTTGACCTGGCGATGACTAAGCACTTCAAACGTTGTCCTTCTGCCCTGAGATTTTTCATATATTTCACATGAAGAATCAAGCTGCTCCAAGAAGGACAAGAGAACTCGAAGTTCTTTGGCTTCAAGAAAGCCAAAAGCAGAAGGTGATTGATCAAGTTCATGGAACTTAAGGTGTGACTCTGGAATTACAGACTTCAGATGCCAAAAAGTAGTCTCCATCATCCAACGTGCATGGCCTTCAGCAAGACATCGATGCTTTAGGAGACGTCTAAACATTTGGTGAATTGAATCAAGCAAAGATTCGCGCTCAGGATCATCCAATATGAATCTATCAACGTCTTCCACTGTCAATGGTAGATCTTTTTTCAGATGATCTGCGAATGCAGTTGCACTTGTAGGCTTCCACAAGCAACCATCCTCAAGATTAGCAGCCCAATCAGAGTTGACTTGCGGTGGCACAAGAACCTTATGTTTACTCATGAATTGCCGCAAATGCGCATTTATCAAATGCTTCTCGTATAGTTCAGCATCCAAAAATTTCCTCTTGCAACGGCAACACTGGTAATATTTCCACGTCTTTCTCTCCTTACCAAACGCTATTGCTTCTGACAACATTGTTGTAATCCAAATATCCTCGAAAGATCTACAATGAGTGACAAGATCTGCAATTTTCACCCTCAAAAATTCCCACATTTGATGGGAACTCAAAGGAAACCAGTATTCTCGAAGCCTTTGTTTCTTATCTAGAAAAGACAAAACCCTGGAAGACACAGCAGAGTACTGTTCTTCAACTGCTGCATCTTCATCATCATCATCCTCTTGATTTTCACTACCTGGGTCAGTAAATTGAAGGTCTTCCTTTTCTGGGTTTTCGGCTGATGAAACCCTTTCCGACCTATCAACTGCATCCTCCGATTCTGATCCAAGATTTGACGTCTCATACGGCAATGCACCCAACAAACAAACTGCCTTGCTAAAGTGGGGGGCATTTTCGTCATGCCCGTCCGCAAGCTGAGAAAGAATTCTCTTGACACAGTGCAAGAAACCCATGTTGGCATATCTTTGACACAAGCGTTTTAAAAGTTTTAAAGCTTGTGTGTGATCTCCATTGATGAACATCAATATTGAACGCCGGCATTGGGAAAATGCAACGGAGACGTCATCGGTTTCCCTTTCTTTTCTTATAGTTTCTTGCTCTGAAGAAGAGGAACATGGCGGTGGCGGTGGCGGTGGCGACGGCGACGGTTGTGCTTTAGGGCCCATTTCTTGATTATCCATTTTTGTTTTTCTTTCTGAAAAGATTTGAGAAACAGGCAAGAAATGAGAACACAGAGAGAGAGAGAGAGAGAGAGAGAGAGAACTTAAACTGCTATATACCTTTGGACAATGGTAACAGTTCTAAACAATGTCCTGAAAAAACTCTGTTGGGAAAGTGGGGGGATTTTGCCTCTGGGTCACACCCAAATCCCTATTGGCCTTATTAATAACAATTGATAAAAAAGAAAAGAAGAATCTATGGACTTGCACCATAGATTAGGGCCACATAATATTCTTGGACATGCATGCTTATTCATTTCAACATGTTTCATTTTTTTTATTTAATTTGAATATATTTCGATTAATTCAAAATTATTCAATTTTAAAAAATTTTAATTTTGTATAGATCTTTTATGTAAAATTTATTTTTTAAAAAACCCATTTAGTATAATATAGAATTATTCTTTCTATACGTATCAATATGTTTTTTAAAAAAAGTTAATCACAAACCCTTATATCGAAAATTTTAGAGTCGCTATCCTCCCTATGTTAATGGTCTAAGTAAAAAGTCTAATCTTGGAGCTCAATTGTACTGGAAAATAATTATTGCTAAACCCATTGAATAAGCCGAGAAGATTTTAATAGCAACATTACGTTAAAGATTTTTCTGTTTTTTAGGGAACGGTACAAAGGTTTTTAATTTCACATAACTCTTATGAAGATTATTTACAAATTTTATCTATTTTTCTTATTTTTTAATTTAAAATTCATATTTTTTTATATAAATTATATAATTGTTTTAAATTTAATTAAATTTAATTTGACTCAAATTAGGTTTATAAAGAGATAATTCTCTCAAAGATTATTTTTTTTATACATAAAATTTAAATTTAAAATTTTATTTAAAAAGTATCGATCTATCACCAGACCATCAGGCTTCGTTTCTAGTATTAAAAATCAACTTCACATTTTTCCCCCTTTAAAAAGAGGCGATCAACTTCCAGAAACACCTCCCCGAAAGGGGAGTAGCCTTTCTTAAATCTTGACATGGGAAAGGAAAAGCATGTCTCGGTACGGAAGGTACATGTTATAGGTTGGCCTGCTCTCTTCGGGGCCCAATGAGCTGGGCCTAGGGCTGACCCGATATCCAGGGTTAGCTATCTTGGCCCATGAAGTCTGACCGTATATCATTAGCTTGCCCAGCCCAACATAGTTATTAGCAATTTTCCACTAAATTAAGCTCAACTTTCTCAAATAGATCCTATTTTTTTTATTGTATAATCATTTGAATCTAAAATCACCAAATTAAGGAGAGGATTTATACCACTAAACTGTCCTCTTGGGGACAAACAGACCCGTTACCACATCAATTTAAAGTTGTCATCTAACATAATTAAATTACTATATAAAAGGACATAAAAGAGAAGGCAATCTTTAACCAATCTGAACTTCTTGGAACACCTCCACAAAGGGGCAGTAGCCTTTCTGATCCAGTTTCCTGGGTAGCTATTCTTGGCCTATGAATTTGATTACAAATGATTAACATCCCCAGATAACATTTTTTCATACCTGAGGTCCTAAGCTTTGAATCTAAGACCTTTCTTGTCCAAAGAGAGAGGCGTATCTCCTATGGTTTGCTGATTTCAGGTCCAGTATTCACAAGGATTACATCATTGTTAACTTTCCTAATTTAGAAAAATGTAAACCTACGAGAAAGATATCCGCAACTGTCATCCCAAGTATCCATGGGAGGGATTACTTGATTCCAGGAACCAAAAGCTCTGTTCTAGATAAACTAGACTGGTTCCAACACAGAGGTTTGCTTTTTCCCAAATTCTATCTCACCCAAAGAAAACTTAAAAAAGGCTCATCAGTGTGGCTTGTGAAGGCACTGGGGTTGGGGATAGCTAAGCTTTCAGTCATGGAAGAGGCATGTCTTGATGCAGGAAAGGTATTAGTATTAATCCAAAGGACCTATCTTCTTACTGGGGTTTCATGCAAGTTATCCATTTTCCTTCAATGGCGTAAGTTGGCCTGCATTTCTGCAGTAACATTAGTTCTTCTAATGGGGAAGAGGGTAGGACTTGAAAGTCCTTAACCAAATGAGCCGAAGGAAGCCTTTTGGTCCTCATCTCCAGAACTTGTAAAAATGAAGTTAGTTTCAAAAGCTATCAGTAAAGTTTGCTCCATTACACAATTACAAACCCACTCCTTGCTAACCCCTTCTCTACCAACTTCTTACCATGAATTTGACCTTCCTGCACCATAGATTCCCACATTATCTGTTCTTTTTCTTCTGCTTCTTCTTTGTTTTGTGTTGTGTCTGTGTTTTCTGATTGCCCACATTATCGCTTCCCTCGTTATCTTCGTATTCAAGTTCTGCCAACTCGACTCCTCCAGCTTCAACTTTATCAACCATATTTTCCAACTGCACCTGACATGACCGGTAAGAGTACAGAATTACTATCATGCGGCAAGCATAGAAAAATTTACTCTAGTAAAGAAGTTCAAAGAACCATTATACCTGAATAAAATTGTAGAGAAGTGGCTGCACAATGGAGCGATAATCACACTCAGCAATTAAAACAAGAAAATGCACCTGCTCCTGAATTAATGCTATGCCCCTCCGGATCATCATGTTATTTTTGTGAAGCTGCAAAAGGAAACACACTTTAAGACCAAAGGGAAGTTTGAAAAGCACTACCACAGGCATTTCACCATGTACCAGAATTGTTTAGTATTACTTCGACTAATTCAATCTTTAGGGTGTAGTATATAAATCCTGGGAATTAGAAGCTAACATTTGGAAGTATGTAAATCCTAGGAACTAGCATCTAACTTTTATGGTAGAAATTATGTTCCCCAATAAAAATTATAAAGATTCATAAGCTACTGAACAAACTGCAGGGTGATTAAGTACAAAACTTGCCATAGTAGTGTAACAACACAAAGCAAGAGATAGAAATGAACATACAGGAACTAACAGATTCACCTGAAAGACCATTGGCACTACAGAATTATCAACCCGAGAGGAGTCCTGCATGCTGCAACTATCTTCATCTGCTTGATCATTTAAGCGATGCCTGTGCATTTTCTCACATAAATTCTGCACTTGGTCAAATGTCTCTTCAATACTCTCGAGGATTTCTTGCGCCTTACCTTCTTTGTCTTCTATAGATTGTTTCAGCAGAAACAATTTTTGTGGAAGGTGCTGTACAAATAACAAGTCTAAGAAACTACTAACTTCAAGCGCACCATTATCTTGCCTACCATCAGTAATAGTTGGTGCAGAGCCATCATGTGCCTCAGCATCATCGTAGTTCTGGAGGGCAAGTTTCCCTTGCAGCAGCCGTTCATCCAAAAAAAGGCATGATAAATCACCACTAAAACCGATTTTTTCCTTGACTTCCTTGACTTGGCGATGACTAAGTCCACATGTTGCCACTCTGCTCTCAGATTTGTTGTATACTTCACATGCAGAATCAAGTTCCCGCAAGTATGCCAGGATAATTTTAAGGTCTTCGGCTTCAAGGAAGCAAATAGCAGCAGGTGATCGGTCAAGGCCATTGCTCTTAAGCTGCGACATTGGAATTACAGACTGCAGTTTCCGCAAAGTATATTCCATCACCCAATCTGAATGGCTTTCAGCAAGACATCTACGCCGTAGGAAATATCTAAACATGTGGTGAATTAATTCCAGCAACGTTTTGCGCTCAGAATCATACACTATGAAGCCATAGATGTGGTCTATTGTCAGTGGTAGATCTTTTTTCACATGATCCAGGAATGCAGATACACTCATTGGCTTCCACATACAACCCTCCTCAACCATATCAGCCCAATCGAGATCGACTTCCAGTGGCACAACTTTCTGATGTTTACTTATCATTTTCCTCAAATGCACATGTATGAAATGCTGCACGTATAGTTCAGCATCCAAAATTTTCCTCTTGCAACGGCAACACAAGTAATATTTCCACGTCTTTTTCTCCTTACCAAACGCTATTGCGTCAGACAACATTAGTGTAATTGAAAAATCCTCGAGGGATCTACAATGAGTGACAAGATCAGCAATTTTAACTCTTAACAATGCCCACATTTTATTGGAACTTATAGAACAGCAGTACGCTCGAATCTTGTTTCTTTTATCTAGAAAAGATATAATCCTGGAAGACACAGCAGTGTAATGTTCTTCAACTATTGCATCTTCATCATCGTCATCATCCTCTTGATTTTCACTACTTGGGTCAGTCAATTGAGGGTCTTCCACCTTTGGGTTTTCGGCTAATGAACCGCTCTCAGGCCTATGAACCGCATCCTCTAACTCTAATCTAAGATTGGACAACTGACACTGCAATTGACCCATCAAACAAATGGCATAGCTCCAGTGGGGTGGATCCTTGACATGCCCTTGGGCATGCTTAGAAAGAATTCGATGCACGCAGCGCAAGAAACCCATGTTGGGATGTCTTTCACTCAAGTGATTCAAGAATCCTAAAGCTTGTGTGCGTTGTCCATTGATATACCTCGTTATTCCACGTTGGCACAGGGAAAATGCTACGGGGACCTCCTTGCTTTCCTTTTCCTCGATTGCCGAAGAAGAGGAAGGTGGTGGTGGTGTTCGTGATGGTTGTGATGTAGTGGGACTAGATTCTTCCTTTTTCGGACCCATTTCTTGATTGTCTCTTTTCCTTCTAAAAAGATTGGAAAGCATACAGCAAAATGAGAGAAGAGAGAGAGAGAGAGAGAGAGGAGATCGTTATTTTTAACCACTTCTCCTCCCAAATCGAGTTATCTCGCGCTTCCGAAAAGAGCAGCATCCCTCAACCACACTGAAACGCCTCGTTTCGACGTTTCGGAGAAGAACTTTGAAAAAATAATATTAATAATTTTTTTCTCCTCCCCTTTTTGTTACAAAAGTAAAAGAAAAACTCAATCCGGGATTAGTGTCCAGGTTACACCCAAAATCTCAATAGCTTATTTAATAATAATTGATAATTATAAATTTGCACCAAAGATTAATGTCTCATGATGTCCTATAAACCTGGACCATAGACCACAAATTAATACTATATCTAGTTATTTTAATGGAGTCTACTCAGGAGAATTTTATCTGTTAAGAGTTCAATTCGACCCGAATCGAATTTAATTTAACTTAATATAATTATCAAATACCAATAATTTATTAAAAAAGGAGTTTACAAGCACATTTATTCTAAATTATGATCTAAAATTTATTAAATTATTATATAAAAGATAATGAACGGGGGTAATCTTTTATCTTCTTCAAACTCTGTCTCAAAGAGGGCAGCAGCATTTCCTATATCATGACCTGGAAAGTGAAAATCATTTCTTTGCATGGAAGAGACTCTGTATTATTGGTAAAAAGATACAGGATATATCAGTATTTCTTATTTTTTAGCATAATTTTAAAAGTGTATTTTATTGTTGAATATTCGGTTTGAATTATAATTTCTGTTTTTATAGTGAATTAGTCATCATAATTCGATCAGAAATGTCAAGTGATCGTGCATACTTTCTCATCTTTTAAAACTTAGTGAATTAATATTCTTTTAAATGGTTGTGATGTTGGAGCTGCAGCTGATGAATGGGACTGCTTGCTCAAGGCCCACAAAAGCTTGGGAGTCAACCCCAATTAAGGGCTAGATCTTGAGTTAAAAAAAAAAAAAAAAAAAAAAATTGACACACACAGACAGCATTAATTTCAAGGAAAAAAAGGAACAAGTTTCATATTTACTAGTAGATTCCATGCATTTCTAATGTACACAATCCCCTAACCAAATCCCAACCCGATCCCTCCAAGGTGGCCTCACCATAATCAACAAATCCACTTTTCATATAGAAACACATTAAAAGGAGGGCAACTTTTAATCTGTCTCAACTTCTTAAAACCCCGCCTCAAATGGCAGCAGCCTTTCTTACACCTTAACTTGGGAAATGAAAAGCATTTCTTGGGAAACCATAGTATCACTTCACACGAATTGAATCTATTTAAAGCGAGCTTTGTTCTTTTTCTTCTTTTTCTTTTTGTGCTGTGTCTGTTTTTGCGGATCGACCACATTATCTGTTCCCTTCTTATCATCACATTCAACTTTAGTCAATTCTGATCCTTCAGATTCAGCTTTGTCAACCATTTTTTCCAACTGCGCCTGAAATGACCGGTAAGAGTTCAGAATTCTACTCTCATCCCCACAAGCAGATAAAAAGTTACTCTTAAGTAAATAAAGTCCAGAATACCTTTATACCTGAATAAAATTGTAGATAATTGGCTGCATAAAGAGACGATAATCACACGCAGCAATTGAGACAAGCATCTGCATCAGCTCCTGTATAATTGCTAAGCCTCTCAGGATCATGGCATTATTTTTGTGAAGCTGCAAAAGGAAAACACAAATTAAGGCCAGAAGAAGTTTGAAAAGCACTTAAAGAAAGAACATATGGGGCTAACAGATTCACCTGAAAGATGATTTCCCATTCGGAAGTTTCATCCTGAGAAGGGTACTGCATTCTGCCGCTATCTTCAACTGCTTGATTTTTGAAAAAATGCTTATGCATTTTCTCACACAGGTCCTGTACTTGATCAAATGTCTCTTCAATAATCTCGAAGACCATTTGTGACTTGACTTGTTTTTCCTCCAAGCATTGTTTCAGCAGTAACAGATGTAGCGGAAGGAACTGCCTGCATAACAAGTCTAAGAAACCACTATCCTCAAGCACAACATTATCATGTCCACGATCATTAGTTATAGTTGGTGCAGAGCCATCATGTGCCTCAGCATCATCGTAGTTACAGGAGGAAAGGTTCCCTAGCAGCAGCCGTTCATCAAAAACAAGACATGATAAATCTGCACTAAAGGCAATCTTCTCTTTGACTTGGCGATGACCAAGTACTTCATATCCTCTGCTTTCAGATTTTTTGAATAATCCACATGCAGTTTCAAGCTCCTGCAAGAATGCCAACATATTTCTAAGCTCTGGGGCTTCGAGAAAGCAAATAGCAGCAGGTGATTGGTCAAAGGAATGGATTGTAAGCTGCGACTCTGGAATTACAGCCTGCAGTCTCCCTAAAGTAGTATTCATCACCCATTCTACATGACTTTCAGCAAGACACCTGCGTTGTAGGAGATGTCTAAACATTTGATGAATTGAGTCAAGTAACATTTTGCGCTCAGAATCATCCACCACGAAGTAATCAACGTCCTCCACCGTCAATGGCAGATCTTTTTTCACATGATCTGCGAATGCAGGTGCATTCATAGGCTCCCACAGACAACCCTTCTCAAGCAAATCAGTCCATTTAGAGTTCGCTTTGAGTGGCACCACTAGCTGATGTTCATTCCTCAATTTCCTCATATGCACATTCATCAAATGCCGCTGGTATAGTTCAGCATCCAAAATTTTTCTCTTGCAACGGCAACACCGGTAATGATTCCACGTCCTTTTCTCCTTACCAAACGATGCTGCTTCTGACAACATCATTGTAATCCAAAAGTCCTCAAACGATCGACAATGAGTGACAAGATCAGCAATTTCCACTCTTAGCAATTCCCACTTCTGATGGGAACCCATAGAATCCCAGTAAGTTCGAATCTTGTTTTTCTTATCTAGGAAAGAATTAACCCCCGAAGAAAGAGCAGCATGTTGTTCTTTAACTGTTGCATCTTTATCGTCGTCGTCGTCCTCTTGATTTTCACTACTTGGGTCAGTCAATTGATGGTCTTCCGCTTCCGGGTTTTCGGCTAATGAACCGCTTTCAGGCCTATGAATTGCTTCCTCTAAGTCTAGTCTAAGATTGGATAACTCATACTGCAATTCCCCCAACAAACAAACTGCAAAACTCATGTGAGTGGTATTCTTGACATGCCCTTCATTAGCTTTCGCCTCCTCCACGTTGAAAGCACGCTTCAAAAGAATTCTATACACACAGCGCAAGAAATCCATGTTGGGATATCTTTGACACAAGTGTTTCAAACGGCATAAAGCTCTTGGGTGGTCTCCATTCATGAAGATATTTATTAAATGCCGGCATTGGGAAAATGCTTCGGGGACTTCATTGGTTTCCCTTTCCTCGATCACCGAAGAAGAGGAATATGGTGGTGGTGGTGGTTGTGATTTCTTCGGACCCATTTCTTGATTATCTTTTTTCTCTTTTCCTTCTAAAAAGATTGAGAAACAAGCAAAGTGAGAGAGAGAGGATCGTTATTTTTAACCGCTTCACCCAAATGGAATTGTATTGGCCTCAGAGAAACGCAACATTTTGTTCCTCAATGACACCAAACGACACCGTTTTCCAATGCCCAAAAAAACAGCCTTTGGAGAAATATGTGATAATCTACGCACATTTGGAACGTTCTAATTTGGTAATTTTCTTTTTGGGCCGGTTTTTCGGTTTGAACGGTCAGCATTTCTTATAAAATAAATAATAAAACGATTAATAGCCGTTGAATTACTGTAAAAATTATAAAATTTTCTGTTTCAAATTTTTTGATCCCAAAATCAGTGACACTAATGAAGTTTTTAGGTATCATCCATTTATTTATTTATTTATTTATTTTTTAAATCATGAATAACATAACATTGGGGCATTTTTAAGAGTCTAGAGAAAAGGGTTAGAATATTAATCATAATTTTTTCATATTAAACCTCGATGTGAAAATTTAATTGAGCTAAATATTAAAAAAGAAAAAAAAATCTTTAATAAATTATCTTTACGTCGATGATTTTTTTTATTGACAAGTTATATATTTAATTTTAATTAAGATATGCTCAACTTCTCAAATAAGGCCCATAAGCTTGTTGATTTTAGGTTATGATCTAGAATTAATTAAATTATTATATAAAAAGATGTGAAAAACCGAGCCTCAATAGGGCTGCAACATTTTTTTTTCTGGTACATAAGGAGATGCGAACTTAAAATCTTTATTGAGAATAGAAAACAGTATCAATTAAGTTATAATTCATTTACAACAAGTTTTTCATGTAAGGAGGGGATTTGTGCTAGGTGGGGCTGCTCTCTTCCGGAACTAAGCATCTGGGCCTGTCCCTCCCTATCTCCAAGTTATCTATTCTTGGCCTATGAACCTTGACCATGAATCCCTTATATTTATTGTAATTTTGTAGCTGTGCAGCTGGAGATTGGTATTGCATGCTTAGTGGCCACAAACACTCGTGACTTAACCCCATCAAAGGGCTAGATTTGGAGTGGGAAAAAAAAAAAAAAAGCGAAAATGACACACACAACCTTAAATTAAAAAAAAAAAACTATAAATGCATTTGCTAAAACCTAGATGAAATATTTTTAAACTTACAAGCTATTTTTTTTTTCTTTTTCTTAAAAGTTTAGGACAGTTTTATCATTCCGACGCAATTAAAATGTTTGCACTGTTCATGTTAAGAAACGTAAGAAAGATTTTATTTGAGAAAACAAAGGGATGCATCAAAATAAATTTTGAAGTTCAAAATCAGAAGGCAATTGCAATCAGTATTTTCTTCACATCAATGGCGGGGTGAGCCTGAGAAGATCTGACCAATAATAGAAAGATGGCCCATTATTTTATTAAAACTCATCGCCCGGGCACCATGCATATGATATAGCTAGGTTCAGCCCACGGTGGACGACCAAGGTTTCACAAAGTACACAGCTGGAAAATCAGAAGCTGCCAGAATTCCCCATCCATTCTAGCTTAGAGGTAGAGCCGTGCCGCGACTATATACCTACTTTCCACATTTATAATATGGGCAATCTTATCCAGTACCGTAATTAGCCATCCACATGATCATGTCCTTATTTTGCCATGTTCCAAAAGGAGGAGATAGAAAGAAAAGAATGTGTGTGTGAGAGAGACAGAGAGAGAACCCTGTGATTGGATCATTTTCATAGTCTCCAGACCTCCTAACTGACCATTGTAACCAGATTTGTCTATATACATAACTATATGTTAATTCAAATCAATTTTAGTTTTTTTTACTTTACCAATATCTGAAATCGTACTCCAGTTAATACGATGTGAACTATTATTAGATCCTAAGATAATTTTTTTATTTTTAAAATTTGAATTTAATTTTTAATCAAGAGATTTAATAATTTTTTTATTAGGTCAAATGTCCGGTTCAATTTATGTGATGTGGGCGCACTCCGGTTATTGTGTGTGAGTTGCTACCGTTACTAAAGCTTGAGATGATGCGTGCCAACTTGATTTTTGACCCTACAAAGGGGACCAGAGAATACGCGCCCCACCCACCACCCCACCATTTGTCTACACAAAAACCATAACCCCACTCATCTCTCTCTCTCTCTCTCTCTCTCTCTCTCTCTCTCTCTCTCTCCCTCTCCCCTTTAACATACATATGCATCTTCACCTTTTCACACAAACCCCACGCAGTTGTGCGAGAGAGCAATTCATTCATACGCTTCTTCCTTGTTACCCCCATAATTCATTCACACACCATTTCCTAATTCCTTCGTCTTCTACTGCAAGATCCTCCCGTCTTTGGTGGATTGAAACGCCCCACATGTGGATTTTATGAGCATGAGTCCAAACATTTAGCACAACTAGACAAATCAGACCCACCTCTTCATTTGCTCATGCCACTCTAATTTCCTAATATTTTTTGGCCATTACAATTTGCTTACAAAAATTTAAGAAGAATTTGAGAAAACATATCGTCGCCATGAATCCAATGTGCCGACTAAACGTGGAGGCTATGTATGATTTGAGTTGAAAATGCCTCTTTGTTTTCTTGTTAGCTAATTTTAGCAAGCCTTATACTGTTAAGAAAAGGAACATGTCTGCCTCACTTTCTTCACATGGAACTGTGAGAAAAGGTTGACCCCACCACCATAAACCCATCTTTATCATTCCTTGAAAGTAAGAGGAAAAGTTGGTCACACAAATATACTCCCCAATCCTTCTCATTTTTTACCCAAAAAGAAAAAAAAAAAAAAATTTCTTGTTGTTATCTTGGATCCTCACATATTCTTCGTCATAAGACCTTTTTCATAATTAATAAATAACTTTTTTTCCCCGCAAATCCTAAAAGTGATTTTATTTGATTTAACCGATAAAATTAAATTGACAGATCGATAGATAATTAACGATTGATTATTAATATATTTAATATTTTAATTTTGTTTCAAAGAAATAAAATACAATATTTATTTATTAGTATAAGGGATAAATACATTTAACATTATAATTTTTAAAATTATTTGGAAATTTTTTTCTCAAAAATTTGACTATAGTGGCCTCTCTCTTAGGCCCCGTCTAAGCAAAAGATCATACATTTCTCGATTATTCTCTTGCAATAATTGAAATTCCTTGAAATGAAATGACTTTTTTCTGATCCGTGAAAGCAATTCACGTGAACCACAAAATTCTCTAAAGAACGGCACCTAGAAAATAGCTGTAATTGGTACATTGTTTTACCAAAAGTTATTTAATGATAATGACTTTGACAAACTGTGACTGTCATAGTAATCTCCTGCTGCTACATATGATCCTCCCTGGCCAAAAGTGCAAAGATGAGCTTTCACACAGAGAGAGAGAGAGAGAGAGAGAGAGAGAACTGATAATTGACAAACTGAATTAACATCGCAATCGACCCAAGAAAAATGAAAAACTGAATTAAAAAAAATACTGATTATATTTCCTAAATTGTCATTCTAATCATAGGCAGAAAAACCGATGATCGAATATGTCAAGAAAAACATATCATTTCATACAGCATGTGAAACAAAAAGAGGGAGAGTGAGAAATTCACTTCACTATGCAGCTTGATAATTGCCACCTCGAACAATTCCTCGTCAAGATCGAAAATTTCGAAACACCCTCGATTACCTACTCGCCAAGTTGTCTGGATCTGATTATCTGACACCTTATTTCCGACAATCTTTCACAATCTTTTTCAATTTCAGAAAAAGTAGAGGAACAGAAAAAACAGAGGAAAAACAGAGAATCCACTTTTCATTCTAGTAGATGAAGATGGAGGGGGGGTGTGAAAGTAAAATGGGAAATAGGGAACTATTGGGTTTGGCGGAGGCGGTGCAGGATAGTTCACATACGGCGGCGGATACACTCCTCCGCCACCTCCGCCACCGGGGTAGCCGCTCGGTGGTGGTGGTGACAAGTAATAATAAGTGGGCCGTGATGGTGGTGGTGGGGAATAGTAGTAAGTGGGTGCCGGCGGAGGAGGACAGCTCCTGGTGCTGGCCGGTGGCGGCGGAGACGGCGGAGGTGGTGGTGGACTTGGGTTGCAACAAGTTGAGCACATTGCGCACATGATTTGTTCTCTTTTGGAGATTGAAAATTTTGGGAAAGCTGAGCAGGAAAATGATTGAACGAGAGAGAGAAGGGAGAAAATGAAGAGAAAGATTTTGTGGGCTTTTGCCATTTTTGGTAAAGAAGAAGTGGGAAGACAGAAATTTTGTAAAATGAACACAATTGAGAAAAATGGTCAAGTGCTATGAAGAAGTGTCAGGTTTTCAGTGTGCGTGTGAGAGAGAGAGAGAGAGAGATAGGGTAGAAGATGAAGGCGGGGGGAGAGAGATAGAGAGAGAGAGAGACAGAGAACAGCAAAGTAAAGTAGCTACGAGTGTTAATGAGGTTGTGCAGTAGTGTGTCTTATCTTTGCCTACAGCCAGAGCACCATATCCTGTTTTGATAACAAGATAAATAGGACCCTCGAAATCGAGCTGCATCCGATCTGAATCTTCCGATGCGGGTCCACAAGGAATCTCGACCGTCGAAATCTCAAAAGCTGATTGGTCTGTGATGCTGTGACGTTGATATGTGGAAAATTAAAAGGCATTCTCTTTAAATTGAAAGAGGAAAAGCTTGAGATTGAGATAGACGATTCTCATTTTGCCACTTTTGATTTGGCGGTCAAGGCGGCCTTCCTGGCAAGCTGTGAGATGGTGATGCGTTTCCACAATTATATATATATATATGTATCAGCACATTTATAATTATACATAAATAATAAATTTATTAATTGCATACCTAATTTTAGCGGTTGAATCATTTAATAAAAATATAATTGAACACAATAATTTTTTGGATCAAATAACATAAGTAATATCTAATCATGTGGACTATGATAGCTATGTCCCTTTTTCGCATTTTATGCTCTCCATCCTCACGTTTTCCGCACGCCGATTATTAGAGATCTGGCCCTCAGGGTTTTCAATTTTTCTTTTTTTTTTTTCAATGGGCAAGACCACAACTTTGAAGCAATAAAAACTTGATTAGATTTGCGATAGTGTTGCAGCAAGTAGGCAACCAGAGGTCGTGCCTCCTGCCATAATCTAATCCTAATAACTTTTTAATATTCTATTGAAGAGTATAAAAAATGAAAAAAAAAAGTAGCACAGCTCGTAAATTTTCTTTTTCAGAAGTCACCGACACGTTTTACTTTTGACAATTTTAAGCTCAAAAATGAAGAAAGGATCTTGTATCTTTCGACTCTACATTCAATTATTAACAAGACTCACACTGAAATATTGATTCAAATCTTTTAACAAAAATATTAAGTTTGTGTTAGATTTTTAAAAATAGAAAAATAAATATTAAAAATTTTTTTAAATTGGATCAAATTAATCAAAATTTTAAATAATATAATAAAAAAAACTCTTAACAACCTTTTATTTAATTGAAATACTACTCTCTCTCTCCCTACCGGAAAGGGGCAAAAACTCCTCTGAAAAACTCTTCTGTAGGTTCACAAGTGGATTTCGTTCAGAATGAGAAGATCTCAGTAAAATTTGGATGCCGAGTCAAGGGGGTTTTTCTGGGTACAAAGAAGAATAAAAGGCTGCAGTGAAAACGCTGAGATGAGTTGTTTTTAGTGTTTTTTTGTTTTTTTTTTTTTGTCTTTTGGACCTTACTCATCGTAAAATATTCAAAATTTTGTTATGACTAATTTCAGTTGAATTGTTGTCGGGTCTTAATCGAGAAAAAATTCTTTCAATTTTATTTTTATTACTATCAAAATTTGAATCTCAATTTTTAATATAATTTATTGATGCGTTATCTATTAGACCACCGAGACGTTGGGTAGCATTTGCTCTTTCATAATTGCAGAGGTTGACCGTGCAGTGTGTCCACACACAGACGTGGATGAGAGATATTTGGTGGTTGGAGAACACAGACGTAAACAAGACGCAACTCTCTCATAATCTTTTGGGGCCTTTTGCTGTTTGAATCGGATGGCATAGGCCGGTGAGATGCCCACCATTCTTTTAACTCATTTTCCCAATACTAGTTCAAGAAAATATATTAAATACTTATTTAATATATATATATATATATAATTCTAGTAAAATTACACATTACTCATTCTTAGCAGTAATTTCTGATTATTTTTAGTGAAAATATTTGAAGTAAATTTTATTTTTGACATTATTTTCGTATGCAAAAAATGTACGTATACACGATCGCATGCCTACTTTAAATATTTAAATGCAACTTGATTTTTTTTTTATTTTCTGGATTTGTTCTATTATCGAGTATTTAAAACTTTGTTCCAATTAATCTCAACTGAACTGCTATCAGGTCTCAATCAGGAGGAAGTTTTTTCAATATCATTTTTATCACTATCAAAACTCAAATCTTAATTCTTAATGTGAAGTATCAGTACTCTTTTCACTAAACCAACAAAATGTTAGTATCAGGTTCTGTTTATTCATCGAAAGGAAAATAATTGTGTAAACGTTCTTACTAAATTGGGATCATCAGTCCCTCGGGGGTTCCATGAGTTGCTTATTCCTTCTAATGAGGTGTACTTTTTGTTAAAACGTGATATCAGATATATGACCTTTTTTAAAAATTAGTCTCTCCTTCCCCTTCCAAATTAGCTGCTCACTTTGTTAGTGTCGCAACTTCATTAAATTTTGATTATTTAGTGTTTATCCTATAGTTTTTTTTTTTGAAATATCAAGTGGCTTAAATTTTTTTTTTTTGTTTGTAAAATTAGAGTAAAGAAACAAAAAATTTAGTTAAAAAAAAAAAGTATATTGCCGCCCCCGTAGCCTTTCCAGGCTGGTGATCATTCTCCTCCTCTTGGTAGAAGTTAGCAATGGGGTCCCCCCAAAGTTAAAAAAAAATATATATTTTAATAGTAGATTATCAATTATTGAAATGTGGAATAATGTCAATTTGGTGACATGTTCCATCAATTTGGTGCACTTTTTCTCACTTGCTCAATAATCACACCCAAAAATGTTTGATGTTAATGATCTAAAACTAAATCTTGACATGTTCTATAGGAGAGTCATGGCCTTTTGAATTTCATATTGAAATATAAGATTGTCTCGTTCAATTATTAATCAAACTAAATTCACTGTCGGAATAATCGAGAAAAACTCTGAAATACATTAACCGAACAAAATGTATTATTTTAAAAAGATCCTTACTTTAAGTATAGTTAAATAGTTGTCTCTATGATAGTGTTTATTGCCTACAAATTTTTGAAAAGAAAATTTGTTCGCCTTTATGATATTTCATGAAATTTTCGATGCAATTTACGGTTCTATTCAGAAAAGTCTAAAAAAAAAAAACCGCTAAGCTTAGATGAGATTTTTTTTAATAAAAAATATTGATACAATAATTATTTAAATCCACTTTAGAGAATTCTGACTTTTCATTGCAAAAACCTATATTTCTTACAAAAATTTTTGTTTTAGATAAAAATCATTATAGGTAAAATAAAATAAAATAGAGATAAATTAAAATAACTTTAGCCTGCTTAAGTTTTCTTGAACAACACCTATGGATTATTGATTCCGCTGCTTATATTGATTCCCCATCGGTGAGGATCGATAATATTTTAATTCAGATTAGTTAAAATATTATTTTGGGGTAAACACAAAAAGAATTGAGTTCTTTGTAAAATTCTTTACTTAGCATTCCAGGACCTTCCAGATTGTCCGAGCTTTGTCTCATGCTCCATCAGCATTTGAATATGTGTTATTACTTTGTAGTTATGCCTATAAAGTATGATCCGACGAAGACCCAATCCAAAGGCCCCGGACCCCAGAGGTCTAGTACAATTATGTAATGGAAATGATGGGATTTCTCTTTCTCTTGACGATTAGCTTAGCATGGCTAGGCAGGACGGGAGGCCTAGCAAGAAGCTGAAATCATGGACCCACCCCATAGAACAACACCTCTTATCAATTGGACCCTGTCCTTTCGTTTGGTAGGCAGGACCCTCTTTGGAAGGTTCTGGTACCATTTTATTCTCTCATTCCATACCCACATTCCACATGAAAAATTAAGATTGAATTTAATTAAAATTTTTTAAAATAAAAAGGTATTAATAGAATAGTAATTTTTAGTTTTGCAAATTTGTAATGTTTATATTCTGTTTTAAAAATATTTAAAAATAATTAATAAATTATAAATAAAATAAGAATAAAATAGAAATAAATTAAAATTTTTCAAACAAACCCTATGGGAACAAAAGGAAAAACCCAATGGATTCCAAGTCTACTTCCTATGTGAGACTTTTAATAGTGCAAAAATCATCAATGCAATAATAATTTCATTTTCTATAAAAAAATATTTAATTTTAACTTATAAAACTCAATTTTTTTAAAAAATCGCTTTATTCAAAAAATGTTATAATTAAAATAAAATAAAACAGAAACGAATAGAGATAAGTTGAGATACAAAGAACGATTACATTAAGTCTAAGTGCATAAATAACCTTGTGGATTATAAAATATACGTGTGTGATAGATAGATTATGCTAAGTTCTTTAATCATATAAATCAAGTCTAATTAATTTTATTTGAATAACCTCAGTCGAACTATTCAATAGATTTTCTTTTTTAACTTAAAGTTTAAAACTTTCCGTAATCTCATTCGAACTACTTAATAGATTTAAAGAGTACTTTACTTCTAACTAATTTTGATAAATTTGGCCTCGATCGATACCAAATGAGCTAATAAAACCCGTAATCTAGGCTCTACTTGGCTTAAAAAAGGAAAACAACAAAAGAATTACACAAGGATGCATGCAGGATGTCTCACCATATAGAGGCAACACATTCAGAGTGGTTAGTATAGTTAGAAGAGGAAATTAGAGTTAAATTCTATTACAATAAGAAATAGAAAATTTTGTTGGGTAACAAATTCTTTGTATAACTTGTATTATATTTCCTATTTATAATTATATTTGATTTATACAATGGCTGCTCAATAGATATTTTTATATACGACCCTTTTAGGTAAAAAAAAAAAGGAGAAAGATACCGATGGACAGATGATTTAGTGAGAAAAATGTTATATTTTTTAATTAAAACTTGAGTTAAGAATAAAAAAAAACTATATTGAAAGAGCTCTTTTTCAAAAACAAGCCTGATCGTGATTCAAATCGGATTATTTGAAATATAAATTCAGATATAGGTCGATGAAAAATTGTTTCATAGAAAAAAAGGAGAGATTGAATACGACGAAAAGCATCGGTTAACTCTTTAGAATTGCATTTGTTATATAATATTTTGAGTATAAAGAGGGTGAACAATAATAGTAAATAAATCAAATAAACGAGTAATGTATAATTGAAAACAATAATAAATTTTATTAACTAGGGAGAAGAATTATAGCTTACAAATGAGGGAACTCTACATCAAGGGTAAGAGGAGTTCTCTCTAGATCGCAAATTATTGCCTCCCTATAAAACTATTCAAGTACTTATAGACCCCACACGAGGAAACATTAAAATGTCCGATGAGCCACACCAACTTGTTCGAAGTATGGACATTTTCTCTCGCATCCAAATTTTGCATACTATCATAACAAATGATGGGCATACGTTATACTTTTTTATTTTTATAACAAATGATGGCATACATACAAATTGGTGTTAAAACCGTAAATCGTAACGTTTGAGTAAAGGATTATGGAAAATATTTTGGGGCTACATCATTTCCACCAGAGGGTAGAGAGAGTTTTTTTAAGATTTGTGAGAGGATGGACAAGGATATTTGGGTATGAATGGAATTTCAAAGCAAGTATTTTTTTTTTTTTTTGTATTATGTTTTGGATACCGTTCAATATTTAAAATTTTATACAAATTAATTCAAACCGACCGCTATAATAACTCTTTTTGGAGGATGGATTTTTTAATGGGAAACATTTTATACACATGAGAACCCGATACTTCTAATGAAAATCAAATCTCCATTATGATTAATAATACTCAACTTAGAGCAAGCAAGCATTTCTGATTGTATAAGTTATTGTCTCCATCAAGCAAGAAAGATGGGAACAAAGAGATAATTAATGAGATAAAATAGCACGAGAAAACCTGAAAATGAGTGGAAGAAGTGTTGACCATGACTAAGAAAGAGGCCCGGGACGGGGACCAGTGCTTGGTTGATTGTAGTTATCATCAAAGCCGGTCCAATTAAACAAACTAACTAAATTTAATGGAAGAGGGATCAGTCTCTTTGTTTGGTTGTCTTTAGTTTTTTAATGCAGAGGATTTGGCACGTTTCCTATAACAGAGTTGTGATGCCGTGGCATGCCCCCGAAGACTTCTACTTTCGATCCGAATCGAAGCTCCAGGTTCCATTGAGGTTCACAAGGAATGAGTTCCTTTTGGTGAGGTATCGATGTTTTTTTAATCAATTCGCATCTAAAATTATATTTTAATTAATTTAATTTAAATATTATCAAATTTAATTTTAAAAAAATTCTTATAATATAATTTTTTTATTTTCAAATTTTTAATTTTAAAATTTAATTAAAAGATCTAAAACATTCATTAATTAAACTGACTATCCGTCGATAAGTATTCAATTCTATGTTCAATAAGATATGGACCCTTACTTCGAATTATGTTTTATCAGGTGAAATAAATTTGAATTTAATAATTCTAATTCATTCTATTATTTATTATAAAATGGTATAGGAAAGATTGTCTCTGTTATATAATTTTAAATTTATAGGATTTTTATTGAATTTAAAAAGAAAATAACTTTTTTGAGTCTTTTCTAAATTGTTCTTGTACATGGGCATCTTGAGGCAAAATCTTTATTTTATTTATTTTTTATAAATCATCAGTATTCGATAATCATGTTAAATCTGTCCCCAAGAGGATAGTCTAATGGAACAAATCTCCTTCCCCAACTTAATGGTCCCAAATTTAAATCCTTATATGATAAAAAAAAATAACGTTGAATCTGACAAAATCTTATTTGAGTTAGATTAAATCCTTAAAATACAAAACTCTCATAACGTCTATTTTTATTATATACAAAATTCGAAATCGAAATCTTATTTAATGGATATAAGTGTTTAGCCACTAAATCAATGGTTGAGACATTATCCGTATGCTCTCAATTTATATTTTTTTATTTTATTTTATTTTTATAAAAAAATTATAATTCCTATTGTGTTAATAAGAATTGATTTTATTTTAAATATTTAAACTAGGCCATACACTTTCTAACACGTTTTTTTTTTTTTTTTTTTTTTTATAACAAAAGAGGGTGAAAATAGAGAGATTTTATCACTTTACCTATCCCGAGAAACACACTCTTTTTTTTTTTTTTTTTTTTTGTGGACAGGGACACACTTTCGAACACTTTTATTTGCATTATTTTGCGTAGGCTCTTCATTCCAAGTCCTTTCAAACAAGTTTGGGTCATTACCGTTAAAATGGGCCACGCCCACATGACTACGAGCCCAAGATCGATGGACCAAACTCCGAAATTATAAACCCGAAAGATTTTTTTTAATATATGATAATCAATTTATTAGTTTCTACTAATTCAGTTTAAATTAATTATTGGGTTTGTTAAAAATTAGTTCTCCCATATCTATTTTTAATTTTCAAGAATTAAAAGACCAAGAATTTAATTAAAACAATTGACTGTTCTAAATATTAAACCAACAAAACGTCCGTAAACCAAAAAATTTATAAGCCTACAAAAGGGATTGCACATGACGCTCGGCTAGGTCGAATTTTTTAGGGCAGACCCAAGCTTCAGTGCCCTTCTAGAAGTCTAGCCCTCGGGCCAGTTTTTATTTTATAGTTTTTTCACATGCTGCAAAAGCTTGGGCACCCAGTTCAAATCAGCCCACATTCAGGCTTGTCCCTACTCTTTGGATTAACAGGCTGAATTGTCTAATGTTGTGTTTCAGGTACAAGGACTTGTTTGATCTTGATGAGCATGCGAAATCTAAGGTTTCTAACTCTCTCTCTCTCTCTCTCTCTTTCTATTCTTTCTCTTTTTTCTCTTTCTTGTCGAGGCAACTGACCCATCAGCAGGCCATGGGTATCTTACCAACCACATGTTACTTTTTATAAAATATATATATAAATTGACCGAATACTTCCAATCTCATTTCATTGTTGATGATTTGGATGAAGAGGAGAGGTGTTTGGGGACAAAACTCAGGATTTAGGGCCGGCCATCACGGAATGACCAAATCCGCCAATTAATACCATTCATTTGCTTTACATAACAAGATGGCGCGGGCGCCGCCAACTGTCGCCTATCGGACATCTCTGCCCTATTCTAGTTTTTTTTTTATTAATTGATAGAAATATATTAACTAATTAAATCTGATTATTATCAAATTTATTTTGTGAGCTAATTTTTGTAATATAATTTTTTTAAGTGGGCACTTCACCTGCATGAAGATTCAACCTCTCTCTCTCTCTCTCTCTCTCTCTCTCTCTCTCTCTCTCTCTCTCTCTCTCTCTCTCTCTCTCTCTCTCCCTCCCTCCCTCCCCCCCCTAGCTTTCTACCAATCATATATAAAAAAAACATGAATACATATACATATATATATATATATATATATGCACAAACTCGTTTTCAAAACTAAAAATATGATAGAAAATTAACAAAATTCATTAGCTCAGGCAATGCCATGCCAGCCGTAAGGGACAGTTACCTCCTAAAATTTTAAAAATAAAAACATATATTATTTTTAAAATTATTTTTCAAAATATATATTATACCCAAGTTGGTCATGATTTAAATTTTTTCCTTTACCTCTACCCCTAAATCCCTTTTCGAAATAAGCGATTACTTCATTTGGGGCTATTTGTTTTTATGTTCATTTCCATTAAATTGTTAATCAATGGTAAGTCCTAGGAATTAAGCTCACTTAGGATATTGAATATCATAGGAATTTAAAGAGGCTATTCAATTAATGTCAAACTTTCTTTTTTTATTTTTTTTTTTATAGAAGAGGCCAACACCCAAGACTTTTATGGTACGTCGGGAGTTTTGGAAAGAAAAGAAAAAGGAGAAAAATTATAATTTTTTCTCCATTTTATTTGAGAGTTTCATGACATAAAAGGAAAAACAAAAAAGAGTTTCCCTTATTCGAGAATCGAAAAGAAATGCCGAGAAAAGTTCTATTTTTTTATGTAAATGTTACGTTATTACTCTTTCAAGAAGAACATAGGAAAGCAAAACAACATAGGAAACAAAGGACATTTTTTAAATATAAAAAATGTTTAATTTTAATATTTTTTTTGCCTCTCTGTTTCTTTTCATATTTGAGAAGAAAAAATTTTCAAAAAGATTTCAAATTCATCCAAATTTTTCTTTTTTTTTTTTATATTTAAACTCAAAAAAAAGAAAAATCATAACTTTTTCTTTCGATTTTTTTTTTCTATTCTTCTTGTCCAAATGAGTTGTTAAAGAAAAAAAAAAAGACGGTGACACTTGAATTATAACTCATCAACGGTAACGTAAGACTCATGTGCAGGAAGATGGACTTGTTCTCAATTTCATTTAATATGTATATTCAATTTTTTGAAAGCTTTTGAGAAAATGAGAAAAAGTCATTAATTACTATTAATTGTATGACAACAATATAGAATTAGAGGTGGATTCAAATTGGTTAGAGATTAAGACATTTAACCTAAATAGATATGAAATTGGTTAATTTTAGTCTTCACCCATTCGTACGCCATTTTGTTTTTCCTTTCATTTTCTTCTATTAGAACAAATATTTTGAGGAGACCCGTTAAAATCAAAATTCCTAATAAGTGTCGCCAAAAGTGTGTTCTGAGTCTTTAAAGGTGCACATGCGTATCTTCCCTTGACATTTGACATATTCCTTACCAAACTCTTGTTATACAAAGGGGAGGGGTTACCCTTTTTTGTAGTTATAGATTTTGAATTGGAAATATAAAAATAAAAAGATAAGATTAAGAGATTCAATTCATCCACAAAAAGATCTACATTACTCAAATTGAATTAGTCAAATAAAACCCGAATACTGATTAATGATAAGTAATCCACTCAAAAAGAAAAAAAAAAATTGAAGGTGTGAACTTGAAGATATTCTCAAACCATATGCCAAATATCTCACCTTTCTCATTAGAAAAATTGCTATTTAATTTAATAATTTTTCACAACCTGAAATCAATCAACTTTGGGCTTACAATTAAAACAAAATCTAAAATTCAAATATTAAAATTATTTTAGAAATATTACTTAATTTGATTTTATGATAAATAAGTTATGAATTAATTTGTCTTAATCGTGTAAATGAATCAGACTGAAACAGTAATAATTAAAATTTTTAAATAATATTTTGAGCCATCGTATGTCACATAAATACATCAATTGCCACCTAGAAGAGTAATAGTTTAAATTTTTATTTTAAATAATTCTTTGAGTAACTTGTGCCAAATAATTGCCTTTAATTTTATTAAAAAATATTATTATTAAATTTACTGAATATTGGACACAAATTATTAACAATAATTATACTAATTTTGAAAATAATATTTTTACATTGAATAACATTGTTTGGGATTTGCATTTCCATATTTATATTTTAAATTTTTTTGGAGAAAAAAAATACCAAAATAAAATCAGAAATTCAAGAGTCATTTTCCTCTTACTTTCCTTGCTGACGGCGCCCCATAGAAAAAATATTTAAACCGAGTTGCACAGCTTTCACAAAGCTGGATATTCACATTCTCTCTCCCCCCCTACGCGTTTCCCCATCTCTTTCTCTCTCTTTAAAAACGAAAAGTACTCGCTCCCTCTCACTCTCTCTCTCTATACGTCCAAGTTTAAACTTCAAATTCTCTCTCTTGCCTTAAAGTTGACATTTTGAAAAAAGAGAAAAAGGAAAGATAAAACCATCAATGGCCTTCATCAATGGCCGATTGATCTTCAACTTCATTCTCCTAATCTTCAATCTCATACCCATCTCTTACTCCCAAGTAGCCGAATCTCCATCTTCAGAAGTCTGTAACGGAGTCTTCGTATCCTACGCATACACATCGGGTTCCAAAATCAAACCAACTGAATCCAACGTGACCAAACAACCCTACCGCTTCGAATCAACCCTCACTGTAATCAACAACGACGATGAAGAGCTCAAATCTTGGAAAGTCTTTGTGGGCTTCCAGCACAATGAGATTTTAGTCTCTGCTTCCAATGCTGTTCTCTATGATAGTTCTTCCTTGCCTGCTAGTGTTGGTAACGGCACCGTTTTTGCTGGGTACCCACAAACGGATCTCAAAACGGCGATTGAGACTGCTGGGGATGTGACCCAGATGGGAGTTCAAGTGAATTTGGTTGGGACCCAATTTGGGGTTGCTTCTCCTTCTGTTCCTATGCCCCAGAATATTTCTCTTGCTAATGATGGTTATTCTTGCCTCAAATCCACTATGCAAGGTACTATGCTATTATCTTTTGTTGTTTTGATTTGTCGCTTGTTCTAATGTGTTTGATTTGATCTATAATTTAATGGGGTTCATAGATAGATGTTTTGAAGTGTTTTTGGTGTAATAATTCTTTACATCTTGTTTTTGTTTATCGGTTTTCTTTGTAACTTGGTTTTTTGCTTTGTCATGTGTTTGATTTGATTCAATTTTCTACTATGTTTAATGGGGTCTACAAAATAATGTTTTGGAAGGGTTTCCGGTGCTTGAATATACTTAAAATTTTGTTTTTCTTGTTGGTTTGGATCTGGGGTTTATGGGTTGACTCAGGTTTGGTACTGCTTCCTGATGTTGAATTCTATCTGTCTGTATCAATTTGTTTGTAGGTTGCCTTTGTAACTTGGATTTTTGCCTTATTATGTGTTTGATTTGATTCAATTCTCTTTTAAGTTTAAGCGGATCTACAAAAAAAAAGTTTGGAAGTGTCTGGTGCTTGAATATACCTTAAATTTTGTTTTTCATGGTGCCTTTGGATGTGGGATTTATGGCATTGACTTGGGTTTGGTACTGCTGCCTGGTATTGAAACCTATATGTTAGTATCAGTGTTCCTGTTAAAGATGAATCGTTGAGGTTAGATCTATTTCTAGTGTCTTGCACCATTTAAATTTAGTGGGATCATGTATTCTGATTTAATTCAGAGCATTTAGGCATTTTTTCTATTATTATTTCTATCAATATTGATATTGATTTTGTTTGTGTGAAAGAAATCTTTCAAACTAGGTAGAATCCATGTTGGACTTGTTCAATTCAAGGACATTTTATCACGTAACATAGTCTTTAAATTATATTAAGCACCTTTGTCAATGGTTTGGTGCTCAGATAAATGTGAAATAAGTTATTGTTTCCTCTAAAAAAATTGACGATTAGTATCATATACGTTAATCAGCTGGTGATAGTGACAATTAATGACTTCTAGGTGATGATTGATGATGTTGGTTAGATAATTTTATATTGTTCAGGCATCTGGTGTGTTTGTCTTAAAGTATCAAAAAAAATGATTGTAAGACCAATTCAAATCTTGTGTAAATTTTATCTCCTTGTGATCTATACATAATGCAAGGGAATGTTTCGTGCTAGAACATGCTCTAGGTTTTGTTTTTCTTGGTGGTTTATAGTTGTAGTTTAAGGGATTGCCCTTTGCTAGCTACTTTTGATTGGCATTGTAGTTATCTGTTGTGCCATTATCTTTATTGTGAGGTCAACTCTTAGTGTTAGATCTGATTTTTGGATGTCCTGCATTTGTTTATATTTAGTGGGATCATGTCTTCTGACTTTGTTTTTCGTGTTTAGGGCATGTTGTTCCTAATTCTTCGTATCAGTATATCAACACTGTTTCTGTGAAATTTAGGTGGCTATGGTGCTTAATGTAAATATAAAATAGGCAGTCATTGAATAGCAATAAGTGGAGGACTGCATCGTTCAACTTATATGCTTATTAGTTGTAGTGACAAAGAATGAGTTCTAGGTGATGAGGAGCCTGGAGGATTTTATATTGCTCTAATGTCTACAATGTTTGTATCAAGCTATGTAGAATATGGCCATACAAACAAATTTGGATCTTATGTGGATCTTACCGTCTTGACCTCTACAGTGTAAATGAGGTAAGGGCAAAGCACGGTCATCCTTGCAAAGTATTACCCATGGCAGGTCTGTAATATTTGTGCCATATAAATAAACCACTTGTTTCATCCTTTTTGCTTAAATTTGTTTATTCATTTCCCTTGTGTGTGTGTGTGTGTTTGTGCATGTCTTTTTCTTCTTCGTCATCTTCTTTACACCACACATTTAGCTGGTACATTAAGTTTTTTTTCTCGAAATTTCTCTTCCACACTCCAAATCTGCAGTGCCCATTACCAAGACATGCCCTAAACTATTCTTACACCTGTTGCAATGTGCGGTTAGTGACGGATTGTCGAACTTTGTTTGTTTTCCACCTCTAGGCCAGAAATTTTGCTTATTATTAATCTATGCATTTTTTTTTGGTAAATTAGATATCAAGTATCAAATGACCTGAAGTTTTGAGTCAAACTTTACAATTTTGTTAGTAAATACTAATTGTGGCTGCTAGTTTGATATGTGGAAACGAGATCATCTCTGTCTCGCGATTGCATTGTGATTTCTGTGTTCAACTTGAAGAAGTGGGCACATTTTATTTTCCATCAAATGACATCTCTATTTCTGTGGTCACTTCCAAATGCTTTCAATGTTATTGGGGGGAACTATCTGTTTTAAAAGACAGGGAACCTGGTGTGATGTTTCCCCCCTATCTTCACTTATTTTTGCCTCGTTCATGCAAGTCTACTTTATCCTATAATTCCAGCCAAAATTATCTCGGTGCAATGAAAGCAGGACATCTAGTTGGATTTATTTCTCCCTTTGTCATGTTGTGTCCTAACATCCATCCTTGATGATCTCGCTCCTAATGGAAAAGCTTGAGCACATAAATAATGTTCTCGCTTCCCCCATGTCCTACCAACAGTTCAATTTGTAGTTGGCTTAAATGCTTTTAGGGAATACAGAACCATACTTCAGAAGAATGAGATAATCCAAGGATAATGACGACAAAGCTGGAGTATATAAGATTGGATTCATGCGAACATGTTTAAGTGCTGCTCCCTTGTTATGAGCTTATGTGGTATTTTTTTTGGTGGTGTTATGGTTTTGGCCTTTGTCTATTTTTCAGCTATTTTTAGATGACTTGTTTGGAGCATCTATTATCTGATGTAGGATAAATAATAGCCTCGCTTGTGGATTGTGCAGGGACAAACGAGTTGCAGGTTTGCTGCACGAGGAATTCTAACTCGACTACCAATTCCACCGTTATAGATAAGTTCCTACCCCGCCAAAGTGGAGATTTGACAATAATGTATGATGTGATCAGAACATATGCGGACAATTATTGGGCACTGGTTACAATTTCTAATCACAACCCTCTTGGACGTCTTGATAACTGGAAATTAAGCTGGGATTGGATGAATGATGAATTTATCTACACCATGAAGGGAGCCTATCCTGCTGTAGTGGATTCATCTGACTGTATATTTGGTTCGCAAGGTCAATATTATGCTGGTATGGACTTCTCTAACGTGCTGAACTGTCAACAAAGGCCAACCATAATAGACTTGCCTCCGACCAAGGCCAATGACACAACTCTTGGGTTGATTCCATATTGTTGCCGAAATGGTACGATCTTGCCACCAACAATGGACCCGAGCAGGTCAACTTCAGCATTTCAGATGCAAGTTTACAAGATGCCTCCAAATTTAAACCGGTCTGAGCTTAGTCCCCCCCAGAACTGGCAAATCAGTGGTACCTTAAACCCTGATTATCAGTGTGGGTCTCCAGTTCGTGTGAGCCCTAGTCAGTTCCCTGACCCTGGTGGATTACCTTCAAATTCAACTGCATTTGCGAGTTGGCAAGTAGTATGCAATATTACAGAGACCAAGAAAGCAACCCCCAAATGTTGTGTATCATTTTCTGCTTACTACAATGAGTCTGTTGTCCCATGCAGAACCTGCGCTTGTGGGTGTGCTAGCAATCCAAGTAATACCTGTAGTACTACAGAACCAGCTCTTCTACTTCCTTCTGAAGCCCTCCTTGTTCCTTTTGAAAACCGAACTGCCTATGCTCGTGCTTATTATAACCTCAAGCATCGAACACTTCCTAACCCATTGCCTTGTGGAGATAACTGTGGAGTCAGCATCAACTGGCATGTCTATACAGACTACAGTCGTGGTTGGACTGCAAGAATCACTCTTTTCAACTGGGACGACACAGCTTTTGCTGATTGGTTTGTTGCAGTGGAATTGGATAAAGCGGCTGCAGGATTCCAGAAGACGTACTCATTCAATGGAAGTCTTTTGGATGGTGTCAATGATACCATTTTCATGCAGGGTCTTTCAGGCTTGAATTATCTTGTGGCAGAAACAGATGGTGCAAATCCTGATAAAGATTATAGAGTGCCTGGGAAACAACAATCTGTTATTTCATTTACAAAGACCAAAACTCCAGGAATTGATGTCCCCGCCGGTGATGGTTTTCCTACTAAAGTGTACTTCAATGGTGATGAGTGCTCGCTTCCTACAATCTTTCCAAGCAACGGTCATCAGAATAGGGCTGCCTCGTTCATTTCATTCACCCTTGCAGTTTTTGTTCTCGTGTTGTTGAAGCAATGATGACTACGGCTTGTGAAATTTGGTTCAACTGCTCTTTTCGGCGGCTGCTGCTGATTTTTTCATTTTTTAGAGTGGGATGACAGATAGAATACTTGATCCCCTGTTCTGTAAAAGAAAGATATAGCGCATTGTTTTGCTCTTGTTATCTGTAAATTTAATGAAACTGGATACTTGGTATGTGTTGTTTCATCCTATGATAATTTCTATTATAGGAAGCTTGTTCAGATGTCCACGTTCTATCATTGCCAACAGAGAAGCCCTCAGCTTCTCAGGGGTTTTTTCTTTCATTTTTTTTTCCCGGGGGGGGGGGGGGTTTCCTTTTTCATCTCACAACTCATAGCAACAATCACATCTTGACGTTATCAAGTTGTCTTTTTTGCTCAATTTAAAGTTATGACCATTAGACTGTCTTGCTGACATGCCATGCACATTCTGTAGAGCTTAGTTTTTGGTTTTTATATCTCTCATTAGCTACCTGGTCGATTCTTGCTTTTATCCTACTCTATTGTAATTTGCCGTCAACCTAGCTTAGCTTAGCTTAGCTCAGGCCATTGCCTATTGTACTTGTTTCATAAGCTTTTCTCTAATTAAAATTGCATATTTTGTATTATTCATCTTCGATCCAATCTGTATTTAATAGCTTTTTTCAGCATAACATGTTTTTCAATCGCTTCAACAAAGTGAATCACAATAGTTGAATGAAGAAGGCAAATGTGATTATGATGGTTTTTTGGACAGAAACTTTCTTAGTAATGGCAACGGAACCTTCAATCCTGCAAGTTCCCTTCATCAAATACTGCAGGTTTACTCCATTTTGTGATGCCATTCAGAATTTCTATTGGATTGGAAAGGGGAAGAAAGTAGTCCTAAGCCTCCATAAAAGAAGGAAATAATCTTACAAGGAGTAAAAAACATACGCCTTTGTTAGCCTCATCCTAGGTCCTTAGTTCTCATTGTTTGTACCACTGTCCCGCCAACTCTTAAATTGAGTCCCACAACCGTTCGAATTGGAATTCTTAAATCGGGAAAGTTAGTAAAGGCGGAGAAAGTAATATTCAAAAATTTCTCCAGCTTGATTTGGAAATTTTCAATAATAGAAGATTAAAAGTTGGCGATAAAATAGATCTTCTAAAACATGGAAAATTTTTGGTCGATTATAAGCAAAAATGTTTGAAAAAATAAATATATTTCGGAAAAGTAATTAGAAGACAAAATTCTCAATAAAAATGAAAAAAAAAATCCCCTTTTCTTTTCAATAAAAGGGAAATTCAGCCACTACTTTCTTTCAAGCTTGCACCAGTAAATCCATTGGGCATGCACACCTCCATACCTCGCATCTAGTGAGCACGCATGACCCATGGGGGACAATCGAAGAAATAAACAAAACAGACCTCATATGTGTACTCAAAACCTTCCTAATGCAGATTGCAACATTAAATTTTATTTAAGAGAAAATTATGTTTCCTTTGAAACTTCGAATGAGGTAAACAAACAATGTTCAGCAGAATGTCCATCATTTCTTCAATCAAACTACTGGTGCAGGTAAAGATGGATATCTCTCATACCCTATGGTAACACAATGCAAACTCTTATTTGGATGTCAACGTACCGATTATATGAGCCACGATCATAGGGACAAATGAAGAGAAAAATGATTTACAAATGAAGGAAGAAATAAGTCATAAACATTAACTACAATGAAATGAATAACCAAATTCAAAAATCCTGAAAAATAGATCACTTCTGTACATCATTTTGACCACCTAGAGGAGATAAAGACGTGTTATTAGAGTCAGAGACCTAACATATATTTCAGGAAATGTCTTAGAAAACTAAGTTGCATAACTTCAAGCTGGCAACCTCATTATGTCAATTGCTACTTACTAAAATTCAGCTACCAAAAGCAGTCAAAATTTTGCAAGTATACCTTTGCATACCATTATGCCTCTTAGAAATTTCAGCTCCATCTCCCAAAATCAATTGAGGAAAATGCAGCTATTTATCTGCAGCAAGAAAATGGGCTTTAACACAATCAAGTCAGCAGCTATTTACACATGAACTGCATGAGTAAAATGGAGCCAGACGTCTTCTAGACTCGAACATTGTCCATAGGAAACCCATCGAAGTCAAACTCGGGTTCAACAGCTCCACGCCCAAACTGCTGCTGCAGATTAGAACGGAAGAGATAAGTCAACAAGGAATGCTCATCAAACATCAGATTTTGCAAAGCAAAGTTCACCAAACTTACCTGCTTGAGAATTGCAGTCATGAGATCATCCTGTCCAAACTGTTCAGGATATAATGTGTGCTGAGAGTTCAAGTTCTGATCTCTTTCCACTTTAGGCACTGGTGCACCTTCAATATGCAGGCCGGTAAGGTGCTGATTAATGGTTTGTCCATTTGGTTGTCCAGGCAATACCATAGCACTGCCAGCAGGTGAGCCATTACTGTTTGCTTCACTCTTTTGACCTGAGGAAATGCCTTGGTTGACTAAAACTGAGGGGGAAACATCAAAACTTCCCTGCACTGGATGAGCATTCAGAGAGCCCTCAAAATTTAAGCCTACACCTGGCAGCACCCAATCTTGCGATTTATGCTGCTGGAGCTCACTGAAGATGTCATAACCAGGAACAAATCCTCCTGCACCTTTTAGCTGTGAGTTGATGTCATCTTGGGCAGGCACTTTAGACATGATGCTAGATGTCCTCGGAGTGCTAGGAAGAGGGAAACCACTGCTGGAAAATTCTGCGGGATGCTTTGTTACAAAGTCCACCATTGATAGGCCTTGAGTTACAACTGGATTGTATACTTGTCCCATGCTATTTTCAGCAACTACGTTCCTCACTAAAACACCAGCATTTCCATTCGATGGATTGAGCTGTGATGCAATTCGAGATACATTTCCCGCAGCAACTTCATTCAGTATTGCCCCTCTTGGCTGTTGAGCCATTGGCATCATCAAAGAAGTACCATTGCTTCCATGGGTATTGACTTGCATATTCAAGTTCCTAAATGATTGTGAAGATTGTTGGAAATGAGCAAGTTGCCTTGGCTCCATTGTGGTTGGGATTCCGTGAAGCAAGTTTGGTTGATTACCTGCATTTGCAACTTGTTGCTGATGCACCCCATCTCCATATCTTGACTTTGGATTTTCAAAACTAAAAAGGTTCTTTTGGTCAACATTGGTTATGCCAATACCTGTTTTTGAACCTGGTCTACCAAGTACTGCCATTTGAAGTGTAGCAAGACTTTGTGGCTGGAGTTGTCCAGCAGCAGCAACAGCTTGATAATCAAAACCATTTAATGAAGACAATGGCACATAGGCTGCATCTTGGGGGGCCAAGTTGAGGCCATTCTGTTGCTGCTGTGCACTACATATCCTTTTCAAATACAGGCGATATTTCTGCACTCAATGATTAGGACAAGGCAACTCAGAACAGATGGTCCTTTACAGTACTGATATTTGGTGTTAATGGAAGACAATGAAAAAACTTCTCAGTTTGGTACCTGTAGATGGCTTGCCACATTTTCCCGGGTTAGCCCAGGAACATTCATCAACTCCAGAATTTTCTTGGGAACAGCCTCTGCACTCCAGCATCAAGTTGAAAACATAAGAATGACAAGACCATAGTAATGCCATGCACGTTTCCAGCAAGAATAATACATTGAATTGGGGTGCTAAGAGTGTGACAAACAATGTTTTATCTCTTAATTAATTTTGACCCTCAACGATACTTCTTTTATCCCATTTATTGGCTGGCAGATATAAAAAACTGCATAATTAAATCCAACTGGCCTCACATGGCATGCTATGTTTGATCCTGATGTATAATAAATATGAACAAAATAAATCAAAAATCACTAAAATGTCATAAGGGGAGGCCAAAAATACATACTGTCAGTGCCTAGCTGATTTACAGCTGCAACAAATTGTTGATGAAGCTCGACTGACCAAACCACACGTGGTTTCTTCAGTGTCGACGTCTCATCCCTCTCCTCCATTTCCTCTTCCCCATCCTTCCTCTTCTTGGCACCTTTCCAATTATCTTCAATTGCTGAGGATGTGTAATCCGCATCATCTGATACTTTTTGTAGCCGATCCCCATCTTCCACACCACCCCCCATTGGATCTAAATCCTTCCATTCATTCTTTCTCCTCCGAACAACATGCTGCCATATGTTCTTCAATGCTTCAATCCGAACGGGTTTGATCAAATAGTCACATGCACCATGGGTTATGCCCTTCATCACTACTTGTTTGCCATCGTCAGCCGACATCACTGAATAATAAAACATCAACCAAGAAAAATTAAACCAAAAATATATATATTGGGTTATTTGAATTGACTCAAATAGTATGCTTACTGATAACAGGCAGATCCATCTCTAGACCAATGTGTTCAAGAAGCTTAAATCCATCCATATCAGGCATATGGACATCGCTTATCACAACATCAAAGCCATTCTTGTTCTGCCTAAGCAGACTAAGGGCTGTTTCTGCCCTATTGCACTTGGTCACTGAAAAAAAAAAATAATAACTGAATCAAACAGTAGAAGAAAAACCTAAATCTAAAAGGCAAGTTTGAATAAAATCCAGAAAATGTATTTTCTCCTTAAAAAAATTAATATTCATTTGATCCATGGTAACAATCAAATTATTCATAGACTATGAAAAATTTTGAGTCATATGAAGCCAATTTTCGATACTGTACCTAAAAATAACTTAAATACAATACAACTGAGAAAAAGTCTCAAACACTAAAAAAAATGAAGTGCTAAGAGCTATAAGCAGCCAAAAAGAACAAAAATTGAAAATTAATTCAAAGAATTAATGGTAGCAGCTGGGGTTTTTCAGAAAGTAGCCTTTTGATTGATTTAACATTCCAAATCGGAAGTCCTGAATTTGAAGGAAAAGACATAAATACCTTCATAGCGACAAGCTTTTAGCATTCTTTCAAGAATCATAAGACAAGTAGGATCATCATCAACCACAAGCACTCGTAGACCCGCCGGAAACTGGTCGGAGACACCGCCGGAAGCCGCCGCCGACATGGATCCAGCACCAGCCCCCTTTCCTCCTCTTCCACAATTCATCAATCCAAAATTCCAAAACAACAAAAACAATCCAAATCACAAAAATAACAAATACCCAACAAGCAATTTTTCCTATACTTCACATAATCTCAACACAAACTCAACTTCAAGAAATACCCATCCCAATATTCGAAGAGCCCATCAAAGATACTATGATTCTTCACGACATGCAACTCAAAACTCAACGCGGTTTCATCCTGTTTTGCTCTGCCGAGGTTTGGACTTTCATTTCTTTGAATTAAAGGACTGACCCTGCGTTTGCTTAGTTTGTGTTTGTTGTGTTTTTGTTTCCAATTATGTTTGTGTTGCAGAATAGTTTAGTTTAGTGTACCATAGTTGAATGTTATATAAGGTGGGTCTCTCCGAATAGGGTGGATCCAGCTCGACTCATGTTTAACAAACCCCACGCCAGCAAAGCCAAACAAAATTTACCTATGGCATTGCTCCTTCCCTTCCTAAATCTACTCCAATTTTCAACAGATTTACCATATCCATTTCTCCCTATTTCAACAGATTGACCATTTACTCTTTACCATTAGTTGGAGAGTTTTTACATTTCTTTATTACCATATCCAGATCTAAATTTTTGTTATATAATTTGAGAATTGATTGCCTTCATTTTAGCCTAGAATTTAGAAAACCTTTTAGATAATATTTAATTTTTTTTAATGTCTAAAAATTGATTAAAACTTATTGTTATTTACTAAGATCAAATTCCCAATACAACATGGCAATTAAGGCTATGTGATTTTTTAATTAAATTCAATTCGAGTCATATTAAATCATTAAGGGAGACAAATCTCTCCCGTGTCTATTTTTTCTATACACTAAATTCAATCCCGAGACCTTACTTAAAAAGTATCAGTATTTATCATTGAACCAATTAAATATTGACAAAGTCTGTCAAATTTATTGACACATAATGTATAATGTAGTGTAATCAAATTAATTT
Organism: Dillenia suffruticosa; assembly: GCA_033439265.1. Taxonomy (NCBI): domain Eukaryota; kingdom Viridiplantae; phylum Streptophyta; class Magnoliopsida; order Dilleniales; family Dilleniaceae; genus Dillenia; species Dillenia suffruticosa. The sequence goes on from JAVTVX010000001.1 coordinate 20,880,737, forward strand.
TTGTTAAGGACAAGTATTTTTTATATTTATTTCCTTAAAACTACCAAATATATGAAAATAATTTTAAAAGGGTGGAAAATAAGTGAAAAAATAGCTAGGATTTTTTAATGTTGTTTAAAAAAAACATAAGAAATTAAAATTTGAGGAGTGAGAGTTGACAATTAAAAAGGAATCAATGGACAAAAATTCCAAATATTGAAGAAACAAAATAAGTAGAGAATCTGAAAATATCTTTCAAAAAAAAAAAAAACCCTTTGCACATGAAAAATATAAAATGACAACAAAGGTTAATATACACAAATTAGTTAACATTAGTGTCAAAATTTAATAATAATAATAATAATAATAATATATCGTACTTACTGTAATATAGAAATATTTATTTTCTGAAAAAGCATTTGCTGCGGTTTTTGGCTTTTTGTTTTGTAAGTCACAAAAAGGTACATAGAAATGCAGAGGTCTTAGGCCTTGGGTGTCGTTGATTCTTCATCCTTGTGACCCCCAACAAAACAAACGGCGCTGACGGAATCCGTTAACTATTTATTTACTATTTTATTAATTTATTTTATTTTATTTTATTTATTTATATTATCTCTTCTTTTAATGCAGTGGATGCTAACATTTCATAAATCTCACACTTCCATCAAGTTGTGCCCTTCCCTGACTCGAACTCAACTTTACAACCCCAGTTTTAGCTTCCCGACAATCCCCATGTTGACACGTGTCCTTTGCGTGGCATCACCAAAATTTTCCCATACCAAGTGGTGCAATATTCCCCCACTATCCCAGAGGAAGATCTCCTTCAAAATTTAATCTCATCTCTCCCTAATATTTCATAGCCATTGAGAAAATTGAGCCTTTGCTTTAGTCATTCTTGGGAAAAATTAGGTAAATATAATAAAAAGATTTCAACATAAAACTCAGTCTTTATGTTCAAAAAATAGAAATACCGAAAGTTTACTTATTTTTTAATAATGTTTGAAAGATTAAATGATCTTAATTTTATGTAACATTGCCATTGCCGATTCCAAATTCAGGTGAAGGAAGAGGGTTACGTTAGATAGTCAGCCGACGATCTTCATTATATAAAAAGAAGAAGAAAATACTTTTAAAAATTATTTAACTCGCTTGTTTGTTTCGGAATGATCGGATATAACTATATCAGTATTAATCATATCTCTATCCCTCTAAATCGAATCGATTATATGAATTATTTTATATCATTATATTTTATTTTATATCATATTAAAATTTTTTAAAAAATTAAATTGTAAATTTAACGGATAAAACTAATAGAAAATTAGTACTAAGAAAGAGAATATGAGGATTACATATTCATCCCAAAAATGGCAATCCATTAAGGTTGAGGTTCGGTTGAGCTAGCTCTAGTGCAAGCAAGGACAGAATAGATGGTGACCCCCCTTTTCATAAATAAAATAAAAATAAAAAATAAAAAATAAAAAATAATGATAGCACTTTCTGCATCAACCAACTAAAGTAGTGGCCTAGGCTAAGTGGCTTTTGCTGAGGAACATACTGGCAAAGTTGCAACCTAAGTATATTCTCTCTTTCTTTTTCACAGAGGAATAACACCCAACCCAAACTATGTTGTCCCCAAGTGATTCACTCTCTACCTCTAGTTTCCAAACACCAAGAAAAGAAAAATAAAGGGCTTGTTTTGCATATACAAATCTTATTTTTAATGGTATTTTATTGAATTTTTTCATATAATTTTTATAATTTTTTAATAAATTATCGGTATCATATAATCACGTTAAATTCAATTAAATCCGATTCGAGTTGAAATGATCCCTTAAAAGGTAAATTTTTCACAACGCCTGTTTTTTGGCAAAACTCCTATGGGCATCCAAGCGTGGCTGATAGATGGCGGTGAAAACTAATACGGATTATTTAAAATTATTTTTATAAATATTAATACATGGGAAATAGTAAATAATAATTAAGCTAAATTTTAATTAGAGTGTGTAAGGGTTATAATAATTATTTAGTAACTTTAGTTTTAGCTTTATTTGTTATGATGCTTTTAAGGAGAGAAAACGAATATGTGTGGGAATGAGGTTGGCTTCACGCGGGGATTAAAAAATAATGAGGTCCCTTGCATGACGTGCCACGTGGCATTTCATGGGAGTTGGAAAAAGTTCATTGCACCTTTTTTTGATTTACCTTTTGCTTATTTTTAAGTTTATGCACTTTGCCTCCTTGAATGATTAAAGCCGATTTCAAATCCACTTATTGCTTTTGGGAATTGTAGTAGATTTCTCTCTCTCTCTCTCTCTCTCTTCTTTCTCCTATTTCTTCTTTCTCCTATTTCCCAATAACCCCTTTCTTTCAAAATTGAGTTGCATAGACATTGGACGATTTGACATGTGATGGAAACTACAATTCTTTAATTCAATATTATTTTAAATTTTGTAAAAGAATATGATTCTAAGAACTATAGAATTGTAATCAAGTAATTAAGGGTTACGAGATATTTTTTTTTTATATTTTACTAACTCTGATATCTAAAATCATATTTTAACTAATTTAATTCGAATTATAATTTGATCAAATTTTTTCGATTATTTTATTTAAATTTTAAAATTTGAATTTAAATTTTGATTAAAAAACTTAATATTTTTTTTCGATAAATCAATTATCCATCAACCGGATTGCAATATATAGTTTGATGTTAAAAGAGATACATTTCAATGGGTCAATCAACATTAGTAAAATAAATATTTGTTTGAAATGAATATGTTTAAATAAAAATATATACATTCTTTGTGAAAATATTATCCTTTTTTCAAATTTTGATCGATAAAAAAAGGATTAACAAGATTTGTCCGAAAAATTAAGATCAGTTAATTTCTATAAAGTTTTTACTAAAAAATTTAATTTCAATTATTTAGAGAAAATTAATTTTTTAATATTTAAGATAATATTTTTTATGAAATATTTTGACATCATAATATTTTCAAATTTAAAAATATTAAAAAAATAAAATTAATGGAAATTAAGATAAACCCACTTGTTGCAAAAATTGACTGAAAATAATATATCATTTTTTGTACTAATTATTTAGATGGAAACAATAGCATATGAAGGGCTCATTGTCCTCCTTGATGTTGATGTTTCACTTGAATTCAAAGAAATCAATCCCAATGATTCAGTGCCACGTGTCCTTTCGACCCCCTTGATTGTTTATTATTTACATTCCTCCTCCCATTTTTATTTTTTTTATTGCAATGTGATCTGGGCAGATGTTGCATTAACGTTGCAAAATAAATTTTTATACCAATCATTTTGTTTCAACACCAAAGATCCAGCTAATATGCACAATACACTCCATGAACAAAGACCTGCCTAGAAAAAGTATTAGTAAAACAAGAAAGAATGTGGCCAATAGAGAGTTGGGCTAACAGATAGAGCGTTAAATCTTTTAATTAAAAGTCAGATTTAAATTTTGAAAATGAAAAAAGTACATTAGAAGAGTTCTATCTTGAAAATGGACTGATTGTGGTTCGAACCGAATTAATTAGAATATGATTTTGAATCTCGATAAATGAATATCATATACATAAAGTCGATTATATAAATTCTTTTATATTATTGTATTTTATTTCATATTTCCTGTTAATTTATATAATTATTTTTTTATATGATAACAATAATCGTAATTTTATTTTATTAAATTAAGTTAGCAATATGGATACTTCTATGTTATTATATTTTATTTTATATCATATTTTTATTTATATTTAAATAATTTATATCATATTTTATTGTTATTATAAAGTTTTTATTTTTCATGTGTAATATATTTTTCTCGATTTTTTTTTGGATAGGCGCGTTATGATTATAAATTAATTAAATTTAGTTTATTTGGGAAAAGAAGGGTAAGAATTTGGAATTTTGTATTTATTTTTTTTTAAAAGATGGGTCCGACAGACCCACTTTCCATCGGTCCACATCAGCAATAGACGTGTCGAGTTGGACATCCAAAGTTATAATCCTCCTGACACGTGGTGGCGTCCTTTGTTTTTTTGGTGCTGGTAGTGGCGTCCTTAAGTGCATCTGTTAGGACCCCACTCCTTAAACAGTGTATGAGGCCAACACTTTGGTGGGCCCACGCGCTTGTGACCCTGGACTGGGGCCCGACCCTCCTACGTCATCAGACTCAGATTGTGGGCCTACTACGAGCGTCCGTGCGGCCTCTCTTTTACATTTCAGTGTCCCAAACAGCATAGACAGAAGAAAGACGAAAGGCGTATGCCCATTCAGATGCAGTCGCGTTTATCATTTGTTCTTGTCGTAGAAAGATGGTACACTTTGTAAGTAACGAGATTGAGAAGCATGAGAAAAGATTTAAACAAAAATATGAAAAAATATAAAATCGAAAGTGATATAATTTATTTGAATTAATGAAATAAGAACGAGAGTTTAGAAATAAAGATATTAATTTTAAAAATCAATTTAAAAAATTTTTGATTTCAAATCTAATTCAGATTCTCGAATGCGAACCAAACGTCCACTGAATTTCGATAAAATCTTGAATTCTATGACATGAATTAAAACTAACTTCTCAAAAATTCAAAGAATATAAATCGAAATAAACTCTCTGGGTCAGCTTGATTCGGAAGGATGTCTTAAATTTCCATCTTCTCCAAAGGCTAATCCATGATGTAGAGACCTCCCTTTGTAAAAGGGGTCTAATCGTGTTAGACTCTCAGTATCTCAATTTGCTTGATAGGCCTCTTTCTGTTTGTCTTTGTTTACATCGTGCCCTTGGCCCCTTTGGACAAAAAAGAAAAAAATGATATTCAGATTGCATGTTGGGAAAAAAATGAAACTTTTATTCAAAATGCTCCTTTTTATGACAAAAGGGAAAATATTAAGAAAAACATGGCTGACCATTTCTTCTAATATGTGACTTATATAGACAAAGTGATGCACCTTTCTCATTCTCAATCAAGATCTAAGATTTGAAATTGAAATATTTTGAACAAATTTATTTATTTTTTTAAATCACAGATATCTGATAATTACGTTGAGTTTAACTAAATCCGGTTCGATTTGATTTGATCTCTTAACGAGTAAAACTTTCTTTACACTTGTTTTTACCATATGCATGATTCAAATTCGAGATTTTTTTTAAAGGATATTAATACTCAGTTATTATATCAAATAAACATTGGTTTTGAATAAAGTTTTTTCATATATATTTAAAATTAATGGCTATGTTTTTGTATAATTTATTAACTATTGCACGTATTCAAGAGTTATTGCTACAAAACCATGTTGCATGTACGAGAAAGTTACAAAAAAAAAAGCACCATATTCCAACTACAAAGACAATTTAAACGATCTTATTAACCCTTGGAGTTCACTAAGAATTTGATTGGAGTCTTCTTTTAATTCTTCACAACAACCTTGTATCAGCCTAGAAAGACTTGGCAGGAAATGGGCTATGATCCAGAAGAAAAACCCAAATGTAGTCCTACCAAACACCTAGAAAGACATTAGGCTATGCACGTAACTCTTACAGGAAATTCAGCCCATAGTCCAAGCCTCAGAAATTAACGACAAAATGCAAATACTCTTTGTACTATTCGCTGCTTAGGTTCCTAAAGAGACAGTCTAATCGTACAAATTCTCTTTCTTTAATTTGGTAATTTTAGATTCAAATCTTTATATAACCCAAAAAAATATTTGCTGCTGAACTAACACTTAATTTAGCTTCTTCTAAAGAGCATTTATTCAGTAGTTTATATTGTAATGAAAAGAATAAAAACACTTGTTTAAAGTTGAGATAGGCTTACAAGAACAGAGACAAAGACACTTTTATTAACCTAATCTATCTTCAAAATGCTTGAAGAACTTCAACCCAAAACTCATACTTGGAAGTTGATAATTTGCAGGCCATTAAGAGCACCCTTCACACCCAAGCGGGGCAAATCTGATTTAGAATCATGGTATTTGGATTTGTGTTCTTCCAACTTGGGTTCATTAATAGTGTAGGTGAAGTTGATGTCTGTCAGATGAACATCCTCACAAGGCCCGCTAGAGCTACACGCCGATGTTACTGCGGGCTTGGTATATGATGTGCCCCATATGTTCCTAAGCTTTATGTTGCTATGCTTTGCCTCGGAAGGCTGTCACACAAAGCATCGAGTTTTATAAGTCTCACCGATTATTTGTAGACTGTTGTTACCTTCAGTGACGAGCAATTCTCATCAGGACAATAATATTGATCAATAATGATGGGTCGAGAGACATTGTTCACGACGATCTCCTCAAAAGTCATATTTAAAGCCTTGCTTACTGGGGATTCAGGCCACTACTTGATCCGAATTCCGTTCGTAGTGCCATTGATCATGCAATTCCTCACTCTAATCCCAACTACATCTTTCTCATTTGCATATTTTCCAAGACTTCCAATACCGCAAAATTTCGCCAAACAACAATGTAATAATTCTCACAATACTAAATTGGTTTTTATATTGGCTGTTGCAAAAAATTTACCTAGTACCAAGACCTGGGCCGCAAGTGATGTTGAAAATGAAGACGTTATTACTGCCAGGTCCAATGGAGATCCAATCGTCACCGACATGAATGATTGAAGAAGTTGTGTTGGTTGAGTCGCCTAGGTGAATGCCGTCGGTGTTTAGACTGTCGCCTGGAGCAGTTACGGGAATTCTTTCTACACTTATATCTTGGCACCTGAAGAGATTGATATGGAAGAATTTGAAATTCAACAAACCAATGTCTCTAATGCTCCCACCAATGACATCTGCCAATTTCAATGACTGAAGGGCAGAAAGAAAAAGGCAAGGTAATTTGACGCATAATATATCCCTTGATCTGTCTAAGTTGGACTTGACAACATTATGGAGCCCATGCCCGGCTTGAAGATTGGACTCCATCAAGTGCAGTAGATGGTCCGATTCATCAACAAGGCTATTTAGAAAATGATAGAGACAGGATGTTGAAATTCATTAGTTTTAGAACCGCTATGGTTCCAAGCTTCCTGACCTTGGCCATCCAACAATGAAGTTCCAGATCCTCCCATTACATATAAATTCTTCAAATGTTGGAAAATGATCCATGCGTCCTTATCGAAGGCCTCAGGACTTGAAGGTGCTTTCAGAGTCGCATTAATTAGTACCAATGGTGACCCTTCATTGTAGCAAGGTCCAAGGAATATGATCTGCCCAACAAGGAATGTTCCCTCAGGTATGAAAAATGTAGACTCCCCCGCATGATTACATGTCGCTTTCCATGCTGCCAAAAATGCCTGCATAACGTAAAAGCACACCATTGCAGCACATTACTATAGCCCCTTCAAAAGGAAGAAAAAATTTTATTTGGCTTGGAAAACATACTGAGGAACAATTTGTTACACCATCACCAATTGCTCCATCTTTAGTAACATCAAACCATCCCTCAGGAGCAGGACTAGGAGCTGCTTGTTTTAACCATTGTCTCAGAGCTAGAACTGGATCTTGTGATAGTGCCATGAAAAATCTAAGGAGGTGCATTCACGGCTTGTAACAAGAAGCACAAGCATACAGCAAAGATTTTCATGGCAACTGCTAGCATTTTTTTTTCTATGTAAGTTTAGGATCAGCCTCAAAATGAATAAAACTTGTTACAACATTGGACCATTTTCAGGGCATTTATAAAGGTTTAACTTTTAACTCTTGAATTCCCTGGTCCTTAATTAACACAAAAATGCAAGAGGTCTGGTCTTTAACGATGAATTTAGCAGTCTCTACAATGAATATTTTGTTATTCCAAAGCACCCATCATTTAATATTTGTGTTTTAAAGTTAGTTCTCCCTTTCATAATTAATATTATGATTATTTTCTAAGACAGATTCCATGATTTCTATATATTTTATAACTTTTAGACCTTTTGGGCTCCTAAGTTAATGTTGTTTTTGTTACTATGTGCATGCATTTTGACATACCGAGGACTAGGAAAAGACACTTGGAGCCGAGTTGGTCTTTAACCACAAACAGTAAAACACATTCAACAGGGCCAAAGAGAGCTCTTTCGCCAGCATCTAAGTTTCAGTGGTTAGATTACCGAATATTAATAAAGGTGTTACCAGCATCAAAAGTCAAGTAGCAAATGGTCGCTACTCGAGACTGTCAAAGTACTCTCTCTCTTTTTAATTTTATTTTGTTTTATTTTTTGTTTTGCATATTCTGCAAAACAAAAGCATTAAGTTGTCATTACAGCGGTAAAAAGACCAAAATACTTATCCAAAATACCTAAACCAAACAATGTATTAACAAGAATAACATATAATTTGTTAACTATTATATGCGTTTTAATATATTAAATCTGACTAAATTTGATTCCAGTTAGGTTAAATTTTAAGTAGTAAAACTCCATCGATATCTATTTTCTCTTCTCAAAAAATTCGAACCGGAGACTTTATGCAAGGATACCATTTTTAAGAGGCTACAAAAAGAAACATCACATTCCAACTTGAAAGAAAGATCAATCACTAGGGATTTGATTCGAGTCCTAATTCTTTTTATTTTAATTTCACTACAATCTGGTAGTAGCCTAGAAAAACTGGGCAGGAAATAGGCTGTGATCCCGAAGACAAGCCCAAGTGTAGGTCCGACGAAAAACTAGGCCATGTACATAACTCTCCAAGGAAATTCAGCCCATTATCCAAGCCTCTGAAATTAAAGACAAAATGCAATTATTCCTTTGAAATATTTGCTTCTTTGCACCGACGATGTGTATAGGCTCTCTCTAAAGAGCAGGTATGAGTTTAGAGACTACAGTTTATTCTGTATATTTATTTAAAGTCTCTCATAAATTATATAATGGTTTCTACTAGAAGTTTAAACCTTGGAGTTTCGTAATGAATTTGCACTGATCGGTTGTCCTACACCATGCATTGTGATGTGTGGTGAAATTTGAATGTTCTTGTGAGGAATTCTTCAAATAAGGTTTTAAAATTTAAATCTTGATCATAAAAGATTTTTTAAGAAGAATCTAACATCAATATTTCTACCATAATTATTGTTGATTCAATTTATAAATTTTATTTTTTCTATTTATTATTTGGCTTCAAAATACAATAATTTCAAGTTGATGAGACCAAACACAAAGAAAATACACTTTTATTAACCTATCCATCTTCGAAATGCTTCAGAACTTCAACCCAAAAGTCATACTTGAAAGTTGCTAATTTGAAGTCCATTAAGAGCACCCTTCACAGCCAAGCAGGGCAAATCCGATTTAGAATCAAGGGATTTGGATTTGTGTTCTTGGAACTTGGGTTCGTTAATAGTGTAGTTGAAGTTGATGTCTGTCAGATGAACATTCTCACACGGTGCGGTAGAGCTACACACCAATGTTACTGCAGGCTTGGTATTTGATGTGCCCCATATGTTCCTAAACTCTATGTTGCTAAGCTTTACTTCGGAAGGCTGTCACAGAAAATATCAAGTTTTATAAGTCTAAAATTTTTAAAGGAATATCACAGATCATTTATAGACTGTCGTTACCTTCAGTGAGGAGCAATTCTCATGAGGACAATATTCTTGATCAATAAGGATGGGTCGAGAAACATCGTCCATGATGATCTCCTCAAAAGTCATATTTAAAGCCTTGCTTACTGGGGATTCAGGCCACGACTTGATCCGAACTCCGTTTGTGGTGCCCTTGATCGTGCAATTCCTCACTCTGATCCCAACTACATCTTTCTCATTTGCATATTTTCCGAGACTTCCAATACTGCAAATTTTTGCCAAACAACAATGTAATAATTCTCATAATACTAAATTGATTTTTATATTGGCTGTTGCAAAAAATTTACCTAATACCATGACCTGGGCCGCAAGTGACGTTGTAGATGAAGACGCTATTACTGCCAGGTCCAATGGAGATACAATCGTCACCGACACCAATGATTGAAGAAGTTATGTTTATGTTGGTTGAGTCGCCTAGGTGAATGCCATCGGTGTTTGGACTGTCACCTGGAGCAGTTATGTGAATTCTTTCTACACTAATATCTTGGCACCTGAAGAGATTGATATGGAAGAATTTGCTATTCAACAAACTAATGTCTCTCATGCTCCCACCTATGACATCTGCCAATTTCAATGACTGAAGCACAAAAAGAAGAAGGCAAGGTAAGTGACTCTGATCGGTCTAGGTTAGACTGACATGCCCGGCTTGAAGGTGCCATTTTAGAAAATGTTAAAGATCATTAGACTTACGACAGGGCGTTGAAATTCATTGGTTTTAGAACCGCTATGGTTCCATGCTTCCTGACCCTGGCCATCCAACAATGAAGTTCCAGATCCTCCCATAACATGTAAATTCTTCAATTGTTGGAACATGATCCAAAAGTCTTTGTCGAAGGCCTCAGGAGTCGAAGGTGCTTTTACAGTCCCATTTATTAGTACCAATGGTGACCCTCCATCGTTGCAAGGTCCGGGGAATATGATCTGCCCAACAAGGAATGTTCCCTCAGGTATGAAAAATGTAGACTCCCCCGCATGATTGCATGCCGCTTTCCATGCTGCTAAAAATGCCTGCATTAACATAAAAGCACATCAGAGGACAAGCAACATTACTATAGCCCCTTCAAAAGGTCGAAAAAAAGTATTGGCTTGGAAAACATACCGAGGAACAATTTGTTACACCATCACCAATTGCTCCATATTTAGTAACATCAAACCATCCCCCAGGAGCAGGACTACGCGCTTGTGATGGTGCTATGAAAAAATCTAAGGAGGTGCATTCATGGCTTGTAACAAGAACCACTAAGCATACAGCTAAAATTTTCATGGCTACTGCTAGCATTTTTTTTTTCTACGTTTGTTTCTGATCAACCTCAAATGAATAAAATCTGTGACAACATTGGACCATTTTGAGGGCTTTTATAAAGGTTTAACTTTGACCCTTGAAATACTTGGTTTTAAGTCTTAAGTTAACAAAATATGCGAAAGGTTTAGCTTTCAATGTTGGATTAGTAATATATACATTGAATATCTATAAAATTAGTTCTTTCTCTGTGAGTGATATAATGATTATTTAGTAAGCAAAATTGATGATTTTTGGAAATTTATAATATTTAGTCCCCTTGGCTCCTAAATTAATGATGTTTTTTATGATGTACACTGCATTTTTTGAAGAGGATCATGAAGAGGCACATTGTTTTGCGGTGTTTGATTGTTGTCTTCTGTGCATTGTGATCAGAGTGGCGAACTTAATGAAGAAAGAGTTTAGCCACTTTGACCTATATTTTGTAGAAAACTTGAACCGGATTCGCTAAGACTATAGAGAGCCTCATTATTTTTTTTTTCTTGATAGAAAGGGATGTTTGAACTTGAAAGTTTTACAAGAAAGAGGGAGGATAGTGCCATTGATCTATAATTCATTGACAGAGAGCCTCATTATTACCATAAAGAGGCTTGTTATTCTTCATTTAGTTTTTTACCAATGCATTGTTGGAAGTTAAATATTAATTTGTACCATTTAAATAAAATCTCATTTTTGAATTATGGAGAGTTTTGTCCATTAAAATCCCAACTCAACTCGAATTGAATTTATTTGAATTCAAAATGATTGTTGGTTTATCAAAAAAATTTTCTTTATTTTCATGAGTATTGTTTGGGATTTCCTACAATCTCCATGAATATTAACATTCATGAAATATGTAGTGATACATACATTGGTTGGTGAAGCTGGCCACGAGGGCTACATCATTTTACCACTTTCGGGGTTCAACTCGGGGTGGAAGCAAAAAAAATGAATGTTGGGAGATCTGCTCCTACAAAATAGACCCTACAGTGGTCGGTCCAAATTTTAGACATTGGGGATAGTCTAACCCAATATTATCAGAACCGTACCGTGTATTGATCCGTAAAATTCAAAAATATGATTGAACCGATTGGACCGTGGATCAATATGGTCGAACAGCTTATTTTTTAATAATAATTATATATATATATATATATATATATATATAATCAATAATTACTTTTAAAATTCATATCGATAATTAAGAACTAAATTACTAAATTATAAAGTCATATAAAATATAAATTAAAATCATAATATCAAAAATTGATAGTCTCACATTTCATAGAAATTTAAAAAAATAAAAAAAATCTTTTAAAAAAATATTTTTTTAGGTTTTAACCTTAGACCGTGATTTTTTAAAACCGGCGGTTCAACCTCGGTTCACGATTGAACCGCCGGTTCAGTCCGGTTCAATTGTAAAACTGTATTTTTATTCAATCGAACTGCAAAATTATTATAAGAAGAGTTGAACTGGCAGTTCAGTCCAATTTTAATAACATTGGTCTAACCAAGGTACCCAAAAAAAAAAAAGAAATATACAGTGATAGTCACTCAGTCACCACTATTTCTCATAAAGTCGTTAGTAAAATAATTGATAGTTGTTTTTCGAAAATATAATAATATAAATATTGTCAAAATTTTATATTATTCCTTATCACTTAGATACTTTATTTCTTAACCTTTTGTTTTTTCTGAAAATTTTTATAGAACTACTTTTACCACCATATTTGCAATCCAAATGATCTCTAACCATTCTTCAAACAATGAATAAAATTTAAAATCGTGATAACAAAGAGAAGTTTAAGCCCATATATAAAATTTGCTAGTAATCTCTAAATGCCTCAATCCATTGTTCATTGTTTTGTGTATAATTGTACTGTGTGTTTGACATCTTATGACGATATGTGTATCATTAGGGTTGAGAATATTTTATATCGTTTCCATACTTAAATTTCTTTGACGCTTGCCATTTTATTATGTTCGGTCTTTTTCCTCTCTCTTAATAGCACTTAGTTATTCATCTCGACACATTATCATTCATTAGGGTTAATATTTTATATCGTTTCCATTTCATACAATTTGAGATTGGCTCATGAGACCAAGAGAAAAGAGAAACACATTATTCATTATTGTTTTCATAACTCAACCCAAAATTCAAACATGGAAATTACTAATTTGTAAGCCATTTAGAGCGCCCTTCACACTCAAACATGGAATATGCGAGTTGGGATCATGATATTTGTTGAAATCTTCGAGCTTGTGTTCATGAATGGTGTAGTCGAAGTTAATGTCTCTCAGATGAACGTTTTCACAAGGGGTGCTAGAGCTACACACCAAAGTTACTGCAGTCTTGGTGTTCGATGTGCCCCTTATGTTTCTGAATCCTATGTTGTTAAGCTTCACTTTCGAAGGCTGTTACATCCACAAAAATTAACAACTTACTGTTTAGTTTAGAGAAAAGATCCGAATACTTGGACACACACATACACACCCCATTGTTACCTTTAGATCGGAGCAATCCTTATGAGGACAATATTCTTGATCAATGATGATGGGATTAGAGACATCGATCATGAGGATGTCTTCAAAAGTCATATTTAAAGCATTGCTTACTGGGGATCCAGGCCATGACTTTATTCGAACTCCATTTGTAGTGCCATTGATAGTACAATTCCTTACTCTAATCCCAACTACATCTTCCTCATTTGCATATTTACCGAGACTTCCAACACTGAAAATTGCACCAGACAACATGTAATAATCCTCATGTGTGCTAAGATGATCCAACATTGGTTATTAAGAATAATTACCTAATACCATGGCCTGGACCGCAAGTGATGTTGGAAATGAAGATATCGGTGTTGCCGGGTCCAATGGAGATGCAATCGTCACCAACACCAATGATCGACGAAGTTATGTTCATGTTGGTTGATTTGCTTAGGTGAATACCATCGGTGTTGGGACTGTCACTCGGAGCAGATATATTGACTCCTTGTACAGTAATGTTTTGGCACTTCTGCAAATTCATATTGAAGAATTTGCTATTCAACAAATTAATGTTCCTAATGCTCCCATTTTCAACATCCACCAATTTCAATGACTGCAATCGTTAGAACAAAAAATCAGCCCAAGTAATGTGGCTAAGTTGACAAAATAATTAGGAAACCCCAAGTAATGTGGCTAAGTTAACAAAATAATTAGGAAACCATGCCCGGCTTGAAGATAAATATTAGACTTACAACAGGACGTTTCTTCTCAGAATCGTTCCATGCCTCTTGACCCTGGCCGTCCAACAGTGATGTTCCAGTTCCTCCCACAACATGCAACTCCCTCAAATCTTGGAACTTGATCCATTGATCCTCGTGGAAGGCCTCAGGACTCGAAGGCGCACGTAGAGTCCCATTTAATAGTACCAAGGGGGACCCTTCATTGTGGCAGGGTCCGTCGAATATGATCTGCCCAACGAGGAATGTTCCCTCAGGTATGAAAAATGTAGACTCCCCTCCATGTTTGCATGCTGCTTTCCATGCCGCCAGAAATGCCTGCATAACATAAAAAAGATTAAGCCTCGGTAACAAATTACCGAGGAACAATCTTTCACACCATCACCCGAGAAAAGAAGAAAAAGGTAAAAAAAAAATATTTGCTAGGAAAACATACCGAGGAACAATCTTTCACACCATCACCAATGGCTCCATATTTAGTAACATCAAACCATCCCTCAGGCACAGGACTAGGAGCCTCATGAACAGGAATAGGCGCTGGTGGTGGTTCAATTTGAGGTCCAGGTGCCACAGAAAAATCCCCTGCATGATCACATACCGCTTTCCATGCTGCCAAAAATGCCTGCGTAACATATAAAAGCACACCATAGGACAGGCACATTGCTATAGCATCTTCAAAGGGAAAACGAAAAATTATCGGCTTGGAAAACATACCGAGCAACAATCTTTCACACCATCACCAGGCACTAGTTGTTTTAACCATGGCCTGGTACACTCAACTAGATCTTTTGGTGGTGGTTCGATTTGAGGTCCCGATGCCCGAGAAAAATCTAAGGAAGTGCATTCACAGCTTATGATAACAAAGACCAAGCATACAGCTAAAGTTTTCATGGCAACTCGTAGAATTTTTTCTTTCTATGTTTTGTTTTGGATCAACCTCAAAATGAATAAAACTTGATACAACATTGGACCATTTTCAGGGCATTTATAAAGGTTTAACCTTGACTCTTGAATTACCTAGTCTTTAATTAACACAATAAATCCAAAGGTTTAGTCTTTAATGATGGTTTTAGCTAGTAGTCTTTGTAATGAATATATATTTTGTTCTCCAAAGCACCCATCATTTAATATTCATATTTTTAATATTATGATTATTTAGTAAGACAGATTCGATAATTTTTATGTATTTTTATTACTTTTAGACCTTTCGGGTTTTGGGCTCCTAAGTTAATGTTGTTTTTTGTTACTATGTGCATGCATTTTTGACATACCTTAGAATGCTACTGCATAATAACTATCTTAATTTGGGACAAACTTGGTACTACCAAACAACTATAGAACCATAATAACTATGTAATGTATACTTCTTAAAATGTAATTCTGAATGCGTACTATATATATATTTTTTTATCTTAATGTTAATTTCTAAATTCATCTTTCACCTAAACATTTCTAGGTGCTATTGGCTGATTAGAGGGCACTTGGACTATTGATTTAAAATCTGCCCTTCAAGTGTTTCCTTCCTCTATAGTGTCCCATGGTCTTGTGTTAATATTGGGAAAGGACACAAAGTCTGATAGAGTGACCCATTCCAAAGCACTTCTTTCATGGCTTATGGGTTAATTGTGGTCATCTTCTTCAGCAAGCAAAAAGGGAAAATACCAAAGAGATCATAAAAGAGGAATAAATAGCAAAACTAAGTGACTGATTAACTACATTAGCATATCATCATTTCACTTCAAAAAATACCCATACCCACAAGAAGTAGCCTACAGATTAGATTAAAAACAACTGCTCTTGTTGAGAATTGAACTCAAGACCTCCCGCTTACTAAACGGGTGCTCTAACCATCTGAGCTACAAGAGCTTGTGTCATTTTAGCCCCTATAAAAAGGTCACAATCGAGCTTTCTGAGCGCCTGGTCTTCCGACACCCAAGCTCAGCTTATTTTAAAATTTCTTAGATCCTAACCTGAGTTCGGCTCGAGAAAACTAAAAAATTTGAGACTCGAGTTTAACATAAAAAATAAAAAATGTTTCTGACTCATTTTGACTCAAACTTGATTTCGAATTATAAATTTTTTTTTCATATTTTAACCTATTTTTTAATATAAAAAATATAAAATAAAAACATATTAATTATTTAAAATAAAATATAAAGCGAATATTACTATATCAAATTAAGTATTATATATCATTACGAAAATTAATAATAATAATATCATGAATGATTAAAAAAATTATATTAACGATAATATATTAAAATCATCCAAATATCAAATTATTTGATTTTAAATAGACGAAGCCTATGATATGCTTAATCTATTGATATTTGATCTGAAATTAAAACAGATTTAAATAATAGGTTTAAATTCAACATAATCTTAAAAAGAGTCGAACTTGACCATTCAAAACGGGTCGTGCTCGGGCTGGCTCGGCCCAATTGTCATTCCTATCCATACAAACCACAAAACTCAAGCAACTCCCATGAAATCCTCGATGTGCAATTTTGGAAATCCATCATCAAACTTGCGTCCTACGATCTGAAATTTTTCCGAATTATATCTCGCAATTTCGCAACACAGGGGGTCGTCCAGTTAACGTTAACGTTAACGTTGACGCCGAAGGGCGATTTATAAGTCGCCTGCGTTTGGTTTGTTAACGATGGTAATTCCGTAAATAATACACAACGTTATACCCATTTTCCATGCACACAACGACTCTCCGCGTTGAAAACCTCACTGAATTCCGCACCGTACCAAGAAGGTTGGTCGGAGAGCTCTCTCCCCCCCCCCCCCTCTCTCTCTCTCTCAACCGCGCAGGGCGGTTTCTTCGATCTTTCGAAATCCATCTTTCTTTAGGGTTTTCAATTTCTTGAAAAAAAAAAAAACATAAAAGCCCCCAAATGCGAAACAATTTTTTGTAGAAAAATAAATCATAATCGATTATTTGAGATCCGGCATAGATGGATTTCTGGGCAGGTCGTCTTTCTTCTCTGATGTCTCGTCGTTTTCATTCTCGATCGGGTTAGTCAGTTCTCTCCATTCTTTATGGTTTTCAATCTCTCTCCCTCTCTATCTTGATCGTGATTTTGATTATTTTGATGCAGATGATGTGTATTTGGGAGATGATATTGTCATCGACGGCGGGGTGGAGGATGATGCGATGTGGAAATCGGAGTATATGTGTCCGTTTTGTGGTGAGGAGTTTGATATGGTGGGGTTTTGGTGTCACATAGATGATGAACATCCCGTTGAAGGCAAGACTGGGGTAAATTATCTAATATTTGATGATTGGATTTGAGCCTTTTGTTGGTTTTCTTGCTTCTTTGTCTGTTTTTGTTTTTTGCTGATTTGGTTTTGTGTTGTAAATCGATTTGGAATGTTGGCAGTGTCTTGAGTGTTTGTCTGTTTAGGGTTTTGGTTATTAATCTTTTGATGATTTAACCCTAATTTGCAGTTATGAAACAAAATCATGAATTCTGATTTTGTACCCGGGGGGGGGAGAGAGTCGCGTATTTGGATATTGGAATTAATTCAGAATGTTGGTAGTGTTCGAGTATGTGTCGTGTTTAGGGTTCGGTTATGTAATCCTTGATATCAAGTTTGAAACAAAATTGTTTTGGAATTGGGAGTTGGTTTTGAAATTTGAGTGATGGTTTGTCTAATCGTGTATACAGGAGGGGGGAGAGACAGATTTTGGTTACTTTTATATTGTTGTAATGCAATTTGGAATTTTGCAGTAATTGAATGTTGTTATTATTATTATTATTATTATTTGGTTTGTTTTTGTGAACAGATTTTGAACATATTATCCATAATCCTAATGTCTATTTTGAAATATAATCATTGGTTGTTTGGCTTGTTGAACGTGCATGTTGGGAAATTGTGGTGTTAGAAATTCTCTGGTGCCTGAGCATTGTCCATCTAGGGAATTTTATTTATTTATGCTTAAATAGCTTAGGAAACATTGGTTGGCATGCATACGTAAAAGTAGATTATCATTTTGTAGTTTGAATCTGTAAGGGTTTTCTCTAAATTAAAAATCCATGTGGAGAACACTATTACATTGGGCTACTTGTATATTAGAATATAACATGTGTCTGTTCTCAGAGAGAGAGAGAGATAGAGAGAGAGAGAGAGAGATTATCATTTTGTAGTTTGAATCTGTAAGGGTTTTCCCTAAATTAAAAATCCATGTGGAGAACACTATTACATTGGGCTACTTGTATATTAGAATATAACATGTGTCTTGAGAGAGAGAGAGAGAGAGAGAGAGAGAGAGAGTGGAGCTTGTGAGAAATTTACTTAAATTTTTTGATTGCCATAACTTCAATTCTTTTTATTGCCAATCGGGGCTGTTGACCTTTTCTACACCTTTGGGCATTACTCATGGATGTACATAACATATGCATTTATTTGTTAGTATTATACATATTGTGATCGGAGGCTGCATAAATATAGAATTTGGTTTCGTAGTTTCTTATAACTTGAGAGATTTTGTTTGTTGGACCTTTCTTTGTCTTAAACATGGACACACGCGCCCGCACACGCACACACAAAAATGCATGTGCAAATGCAGACACGCTGGGACAGCCTGAGGAGGTTTGGGTTTCAATAGGTTATTGCACTTCCAAGTTTATTAAAATTTATTGCGTTTATTTGGTGACAAGCCTTCTATAATTGGGGATATTTTTTCAGTTGAGTCTGATTCACTTTTTTTTTTTTCGTGCAGATTTGTCCTTTGTGCTCCAAAAGAGTGGGGATGGATATGGTAGGCCATCTTACTGCACAGCATGGGAATTTTTTCAAGATATCCTTTTTCTGCACTTTCGTTATTTGTCGAAAGGCAGAGGTTTTTTGTATTCTTTCTGTTTATTTATTCATGGCCAGTTTTGGTAAATGCCTGTCTTACATAGAAAGTCAAGTTTGAGGGAATCTTGTCCATTCTTAGATGGTGAATATGTTGTGGTGTACATAGAAACAGGGGAAATGAGCCACTTTGTTTCCTCTCCGACACATATTGATTATATGTGCATTAAAGATTAGCAGGATTTAATCATATTATCAACTTGATGGACCAAATTTATCTTTCTTCAAGTGCATTACAATTTTCTCTGCATGCAAGGAAAATTGCTTTATCTTTAATCATATTCAAGTACATTACAACCCTGTCACATGCACTTTCCATTTATTCATCTTATAGACTTTATGTTTACAATGCTATCCATAATAGCCTATTCATCAGATTTGAGACAATTTTAACTTGGTAGAGATATAGAATTTTGCTTTACTATGTGTTTACTATATGGTCTTCATGCTTACAGTACTATCCATAATGAATCATTCACCTGATTCCAGATGCCTTTTGACTTGGTATCCTTTTGCAGTCTTCCCACGGTAAATTTGTTTCTTGTGAAGGTTTTAAAAATTTTCTACAGACATGTCCATTAGGTAGCAATTTTTCTTGCCTTTTTTAATTTATTTTTTGCTTCAACTTTTGTATGTTGTTTTTTCTGCTAATTCATTTCTTCTGGTGGCTGCGTTCATTGTGTCTGATCTGTCCCTCT
This sequence comes from Dillenia suffruticosa, assembly GCA_033439265.1. Classification (NCBI taxonomy): domain Eukaryota; kingdom Viridiplantae; phylum Streptophyta; class Magnoliopsida; order Dilleniales; family Dilleniaceae; genus Dillenia; species Dillenia suffruticosa. The sequence goes on from JAVTVX010000001.1 coordinate 20,900,371, forward strand.
ATGTTGTTATAACTTTGTCCTTTTGTGTCTCTGATGAATAAAAGTTGCTAGTCCTTGACTCAAGGGTACGTGCAGCGCAGAAAGAGATTGCGTAAAGGTGGATCTAGTTCAACTTTTGCTCTGTTGAGGAAGGAGCTCCGGGAAGGAAATCTTCAATCCCTTCATGGGGGTCCTTTCGTTGCTTCTTCCTCCAATGCAGAAGCAGATCCATTGTTGTCATCTTTCATATCCAATGTTTCAGTGGCTGATGAGCCTTTGCATGTAGAATTGCATTCATCTGCTGCTACAAGCTCTGTAAAGAAAAGCCTGGATGAGGATCTTTCTAAAAGGTATGTATCTGCTACAATTTGGTATTTCTTAAGTACATGAACAAACCCACAATGTGCTTTTATTATCTTCCACTGGTAGGTGGTAGTCTTATTTATTATTTTTTTTATTCCAATTCTAGTTGGTCCAACAGGTTCAAGTTGTTGCCTTTGTATCTGGTCTGCCCCATATCTGGAAACATTGTGGCTGTTATTCCTTTTCTGGGGCTTTACATGGATGTCTTTCTGAAAGAGGCAATCCTTTTAATCCTTGGACGTGACAAATTAAATGCATGTATGCTTGTAGGTCTTATTTCAAAAACATGTCAACATAGTCCTTTGGCTGCATATTTTGACAGCATCTTCTTTAGATAAATGATGGTATTGATATGATGCGAATGTAAAACGTGTGGAATATGGGTTAACGGACGAACTAGTTGAACCAAGTCAGGACTAGGTGAGATGTATATTGGGGTGCAAGTAGCACTATAGCAATTCTAAACTCGTTGATTGTCACTCAAGCTGTGGCTTTATTATTACTTTTTGCCTTTATATTTGTGTTAGACGTCTAGGATCCCAGAGTTTGATCAAGATTGTTGGCTTCAAATATAATGGGAAATTTTGCCTGCATATGCAATTTCTGTTTTCTTAGTTAGCTTAATGAATTATTAGGATATGATTTTCTTCTTGATGAATAAAAACGTTTTAGCTGGTCATACTACATTGACATAGCATAAGCATGGACATGGGCATTAACATGACATAACATGTCAAATGTGCACAAGTAAGAGAGATAACATGGATATTACACATTATTATAACATTATTATGTTTATGTTTGTTTATTTTATGGTACAAGTATTTCAAAATTAGTAGAAAAAAAATTTATATGGTTGAAATGTGAGTGTTATTATAATTGGCTTTGAACAAGAGATTTTTTATAAATATTTTAACGAATGTAATTGTAAAATTTCCCGTTTTATCTGTTTAGTTCAGGTAAAATCATCTTTGGAGTGTTCTGTCCCTTTGTGTTTGGGATTAGAAAGAAGAATGATAAGAAATTGATCATGTCACATGGCACAATCAACAAGTCTGGTGATTGTCACATTATTAGGGGTTGGAATCTGCTGGTTTGTCTGGTTTTTATTGGTATTTGCCAGCCGAACCAGACCTATCAGTTCCTTACAAATGAAATCTGGGTCGATGATCATAATCCCAGCTCGGTGCATGGTCCAGTGCAGTTCTCAGTTTTAGCTGGTGGTGAGACCCAAACCATGTTTGGAACAAAATTTGGGCTAATTGTAGTCCTTCGATCATGTTTGGACTAAAACCATCTCCCTATTCCTTGGGCCTATTGCCACTGTTTCTTTTGGAATTTGGTGATTTTGATGGCTTTTGTAACTCTTCTGAACTTGTGCAATCAAATCCTAGATCCTGCATAGTGTAAAGTGAAAAAGGATGTTCAATTGGGACATGCAACACTCGCATAAGAAACTAGATGCATATCAAAATTTTTTCATAGGGGGATATTTTATAAAAATTAGAAATAAATAAAGCAATTCAATGATTAGAGATAGGAGTAAGAAGCAGAAGAGGAAGAGGGAGGCAGAAGAAGAAGAGGGAGAGATTCGTGTTCTGTGAAGTATATCTGTCTTACCAGAAAACAGCTACATATATTTTGTACATTGTATTCATGAGGGGCTTGGTGTGTTGTTTTGGCTTTCATCAAAACCCCGGAAGCCGAGCCTTTAATCTGGTTTTTCATATTTGATACTGCATGCAGGCTGATTTATACGACAAATCATGGTTTGGTCTGGTTTTCAGTTCCCCCACCCCCCAAAAAAGAAAAAAATAAATAGACACTCTTACAAAAGCTGCAATTTGTTTTTCACTATTGCTTATGCATGAAGAGAGGTTTATGGCTCTTTTGGATATTTGGATATCATAATTAGAGGTGTTAGTAAATTGCAATAAGAAAGTTATGCCTGTAATTCTTGGTGGAAGTCCATGTGCATTGTATTTGGTGAAAATCTGAACATGGTGCAAGATGGTTTTAAATTGCATTTGTTGTGCATGATATCACCACTGGAAACCACTGCCTTGTTTGGATCCAATAGTTAAAATATGGAATTCGATTGAATTTCCTTTTTCTTGAAAGAAGTTGGTAGTTCAGTTCTGAAGTTTTTTGTTCACTACTAGTTGGAGGACATATATCTCTTTTGAAGTGTTATTTAGAGTAACTTGCTTTTCACTGATTTGAACTCTGGTAGCTAACTATTATTGGAGTATTTTGTGCAGGTACGCCCAGCAATCTGAACTATCCATCAAGGAGCAAGAGGAGCAGGTGCAAAGATGTGAATTTGTGCAGGGCTTGTTGATGTCCACTATTATTGATGATCCTTTATGAGTTTCTAGAGAGTAATTTAGGGCTATGAGCAGCAAGGACGGGAGAGAGAATGAGATCCATTTCTGTTGGTTAGTCTACATATTTAGGTTCAATGCATTGTATCACCTGTTGTATTTAGACTGTATATTTGCACAATGGAAGGATGCAAGGAAACCCTCTTTTTTTTTTTTTTTTGAGAGAGAGAGAATAATTTAAAGTAATTTAACTTTTACCCGGAGCTAAGGCTCAGATGTAGCAGTTCCCTTTCATCCTTTAAAATTACAGGGAGGGATACCAGGCTAGGTAAGCAAGCTGGGTTATGGGTTGTGTTTGGCCTAAATATTATCCTTGGTGGTACACACTTGGGAAGCCTTATCCGTCCAAGATTTGAGTCGGGCATTGAGCCTTCGTTTATGCTGGCTGGTCCTGAAAATCTGTTTTGTCTGGGGTGATGGTGGACCTGCTAACGTAGTTAGGCAGATTTATCTGAGTTGTGTAAGCTTGGGGTCACCAAGGATACTGCAATGATACTGGCCGTGGCCCGACGTTGTCCTGAGTAGATCAGAGCAACGGGCGTGGCCCTCTGTTGATCGGTGTCTGGGTCTAGACGGTAGCCTCCAGGTCCAGATGTAATTTGGGTTGATTTTGACATGTAGCTGAGGTCCGGTACAAGCCAATGTTGTCCGGTAGGTGGGCCAATTTGCGTCGGACTGGCCCGACTTTGTGTAAATGAGGTTCATGTAATCACATTTGGAGACCCAGTAGTGGCCAATGTCTGAGTTTCATTTCTACCCCAGTAAGCAGCAGTTTGGCCCAAAGGATCTGTTGGGCCCATCAACTCAGTAACTATATTGATCTTAGGCCCCAGGCCCCAGGCCCAATTTGTATAATCTATGGGCCTTCATGGCTAATTAATATTTCCGTAATATGGGCCTTAAAGGTTTGAGCCCAAAGGACTCAGGAGCCATCACTTGGTCCAACAAGAAAAGCCCAATAAAGGCGCCTTCATGCCCTTTTAATATAACCAGAGGGCCAATAAGCTACAGATTAGACCCAAACCAACACTCGTTAGGCCCATCAACTGCCCTAACTGTAAGGCCCACTATCCACATTTAGTACTCGGCAGGCCCATCAACTGCAGTACAATGGGGTCTAAAGGCCTTCTCAGGCCCATTTCCCACAACAAATGGTCTTCCCGGGTCCATTTGGCATAATAAATGGGCCTCGGGCCCGAATAATTAAAAGGTCTCCATTTTGGGCCTCAGGCCCGAATAATTAAAAGGTCTTCATTTTGGGCCTCAAGCCCGAATAATTAAAAGGGTCTCCATTTTTGGGCCTAAGGCCTTAGAATAGGATCAAAAGCGACTTCTAACCCGCTAATTCTCCTAGGTTCAAACAACCACAGCGACTTCAAGCACGACATTGAGTTAAACCTAAGTATCTCAGTTCAAAAATAGAAATCATCTGGCAACAGCAGAAGAGGAGGACAAAAAACCTAAATACAAACGAAAAAACATCTAACTCATGTACATATAACTTGTTTCTCTTCACTATTCTTGATCCTGATTTTCAGTACTTAATAATGCACATTCCATGTCAGAAGGTAACAGGCATGGTACCTGAGATGGGGCACACATTCTTGACAGCCTACCACAATCACCGCATTTCCTGGGCATTTTCTATAATTTAAGATGAGAATGAAGCCACCAACTCATTTTCAAGACCAATAACTCTTGAAAGGGCAGAGGTCGGTCCTGCCTCAATTAATAGGTTTCTTTGGGGTATCGAGTCTCACCCAAATAACATTAGTCTTTCTACAATTTCGATAAGGTTCATATAAATTCTACTCATTGGCAGAATGAACTACGAGAGACGAAGAAGCTGTAATCAGGAAGATGAACGTGCAAAAGTCGTAACCAATTGTCAGCAGCTTGCAATAAAGAAGTTGCCTTCTGGCATTCCTGTGTTCCATCAGGATTCCACACAGAAACTTTAAACTTATAGGATGCAAGCCCAAATGTGGGAACTGTAACCTTTAAAGACGTGTCATGAATATTTGGAAACCCCTTCTGACTGAAACAATGGTGTTCAAACATGCTTGAACCTGTTGAAAAATGACAGCATGTCACCAACGAAAAGCAAACATATACAGATCGAGTAGAAACCCATATTGCAACACATGCATGCAAGAGAGAGAGAGAGAGAGAGAGAACCTTTCAAGGGTGTAGACAGGGAATGGAACGTCAAAAAACAGGCATCCAAATTCTGTAAAGTTGGTCCTGTGGGTATCCTATAGATTGGATACCTTCATTTCCAAGAAATACAAGAAATGACTATGGAGTACAAAATAAATGTGCACCACAAATTTACCTAATCATGGGGAAAAAATGGATAGGAGAAAAAAGCACATACCAAGCAACTGCAATCCAGCTTGCTGGTGTTAGATCACAACTCTTGCACGTCCTAAGCTCTGGAAATTGAGATGCAAGAACTGCAATCTGTGGGATGCAAGAAAAACCACATAAGTTTGCAAATAAATCTTTAATCATGGAGCCTGATAAGCCAGTCTCTCAGGCAAATACTATACTTGCCTTGTCAGCAAGAGGTTCCCGACTGAATGGGGAATCCCTTTCCAAGTACTCAAATATAAGCTGCCCCTGAGTGCTGCAAAACTCACCTTCATCACTGGAGGATCCCATTGAGGGTTTATCTCCCATAGGGACCCTATTCAGACTTAGGTTATTCAAACCTCTGAGCTTGTGCTGGCAGCAAGCCCCCTGAACCAAGCAGTTTACTCCTTGCTCTGGGTCAAATTCGCTACTGCCATCACTACTAGTTTCTCTGAATGAGTCCGAGTCACTGTCCTCACCAAGTCTCCTGGCATGAAAATAAAGTAAGATTTTCGAAGGAAGGATAAATTTGCCAACAAAAAGAATACTCAATAACCAATATGGAAGACATAAGATACAAGTCACAAAATATTTAACCCAAAAAGCCTCAGATATTAGTTCAAGGTTCCCATTTTGCATTTGCTCACAAACCAAGTTTAAGCTGGAAAAAAAAGCGTGTTTGGATAGAGCACTTGTATAGTGAAACAATGATGCAGCAATTGTGCAAAAGAGAGGAAAATATGGATTTATGAACTCTTGCACACGAAAGGTCCAAATATGTGTAGTTTCATAGCCTAAGCAAAGAGGTCATCAAAGAACTAATAAATGACAATAGAACATCTCAACCACAATGACAGATTCTCACCATTTCACATGTCATCAAAGAAAGAGAGATGGCAAAACTAAACCATGGCACAGAACTTGACAGATGCACAAGGTACAGTGAGGCACGACAGAAGATTGCTAACTAGTTTTATAGTGGAACTCGCATACTAAAATACAAGAGTTATATTTTTCTTATATTTAAAAAAAAAATCTATTTTTTTTTTTTGGATAACCTCATTTCCCCATAAATGATCTGACTTCCACTAAATCAAGGTTGTAAACCTTTCTTCCCTTTAATCTTCCCAGTGCTCTACGATATTTGCCCAGCAGAGCAAAAAAGAATATCCTGGAGGTAGGAATGTATAGACCTTCTTAGTTGATAGCAACAAAGGTTCCCCACCCCCCAAAAAAGGTCTTCTTGTATTAACCAACAAAATTTTAACACCATATAGCTCGAAAATAGTTAATCCCCCAAGTTGAGGTAAAAAAAAAAAGATTTTACCCGAAGTTTCAAGAAAAGGAAATCAATCAGGAGAAAGAACAGCAAAGTTAATCAAAAGATTATTTATGTTAACTAACAAGTGCAGGAGGGGAGTCGACCAAGAATCCTTAAAAGGATTTGTAGTTAGAGAATTCAGAGGGACCTTGCGGTAGAGTAATGGCAGTACCATGCTATATGTGGTCAGTAATCACAGTCCAATTTAGGAATGGCTTATTCTCTCACTGTTAGGAGAAGGACAAATCACGATCCCACCTTGCTGTCATACCTTTGATGGCATTCTTATCATTCAAGACAGTTTAGCACACATCCAGGATAAGTACTGGATCAGGTGGGCAGAGTTATTTATATGTTGGACCATCTCCTATATTTTTGCATATGGAGCTAAGTCCTAGTAAAGGCTTCTGGAGGTTCACTTTATGATGACAACTTTTTGCCATGACTAATTATAAGTATTTCCACTAAAGGCACAGACAATTCAACAGTAGCTTGACAAACCATATGCAATAAGAAACAAGAAAAAGAAGGGCAACAATGTTAATACAACAAGTTAGCCCAATGCTTTGACTTCCTTACATACTATTGCATTCCTCTCCACAGAAAAATGCAAAATTGTTGTTCCACAAGGTTTCTGCATCTTCGGTCACATAAAATCTTGCAAACTTCATCATAAGAAAATCACGCACACTTAGTGGAAAAAGCTAGATGTTATGTACAGCACTAAAGGGCTAATTCCAGATAGAACATGCAATCATGCAAGATAAGAAAGGTTGATTCCTTCAGCCATTACAACTTAAGAACAGTAGACATATATCAGGAGAAAGAACCTGATTAGGCCTCTTAATGTGCAGTACATATACCATTTAAGGGGCATAGTCCAAATAAAGGACAACATCTTCCAAGGAACTTTTGCCTTATACATAAAGTCAAGCAAAGGAAAAAGGAAATAAAAAAAAATCAGAATTTAACTGATTTGTTCAAAGAATTGCGCAAGTAGAGTCTGACATAGAATAGTTCAAATCCTCCTATCCAATAAAGTATGACATGGGCAAAAAGAGGCTTACGAAGTAATCAACAATCACAGATCCTAAACCTCCCTGTAAAAGATGTAATTCCAAGAGACATTGTAGAACTAAAGTCCGGCAAAATGAGAAGATGATAGATGATTGAAGTGAGGAAAAGAACAACAAAAAGGAAGATTTGAGCCAAGTATCCTTTCAAACCATGACACAAGAACAGTACTCTTTTCCAGATTTTAGCTTGATTAAGAGAAACAAAAGACAAGGTATTCCAACTGTGGGATAGCATAAAAACACCTGCTCTTGTCTACAGATACACATCCCAAACATGCTAATAAAGGGAACTCGCTATTTATTACTCTATGTCATAGAGGATTTTGGATAAGAAAGGATACCCATAACAATTTCTAAACAATTGAGAACACCAAGTTTTGAAAACTCAAAACTTCATATTCAAGCATTGAAACAACATTCCAATTGACCATAGCAGGTTTTCTCTCCACATCCCTACTCCTGATCATAAAAAAGGCCTCATCAATTTCTCAATTCACAACTTCTATAGGGATCTTTAATAATGATGATGGTTAAGAGGAATGCCTCATTGCCAGGGACGTATGCATAAGAGTAATTCTACTTCCCAAAAAAAAAGGCACTATTCCACACCTTTAATCTTTAAGAAACCTTTCATCCCGATAAAATCACAAAAGTGATAAATCTAGCATTTCCTCCTGTCATAATACACACACACACACACACACAGATTCTAGGATTCTCCCTCCAAGCTACTCCAATATAGCGAATAGACACTCTTGCCTGTCATGATGGGCCAAAGAAGCACTGCACTATTTCAAAAGGGTCTTGATGGAAATATTCAAGAGGAAGCACAAAGCTGTTCCCTCTTGATAAATTCAGTCTGGCTTTTGTAGTTTTATTTTCCCCTTCTATGGACGGATTTCTTATCCTTCTTGGACGTATATCCACTTTCCTCGACATTCATATTCAACTCTTTCCTTGATATACATCTCCTTCTGTAAAAGAAAGGATCTTTTAGCACAAAACTTCCAAGTTCCAATACAAATGTACCCACTAATGAACAGATTTCCTGGGTCAGTGGTCACATACCTCAAACCTCAAACCTCATAACGGCAATAACATCCTCCATCCTTCCATCCCATTATGATGCTTACAAATCCCAAATCCCCCCCACCCAAAAAAAAAGAAGAAACCCACCTGAAAGCTTTCATTCAATAGGTTGCCGCAACCATTTAAGCACAAAATTTAGAACTTTGTTCTTCTATGATTATTGCACAAAAAATGGCAAACTGGACAAGACCACAAAGATCATTTCATTTTCCAGCTTCAGTCCACCCTCCAGTGACTTAAACCACAAGATGTTGACAATAATCCTATATGTGTTTTCATTCCTCGAGTTCAAATCTAGATAGTATTCATATCTTCATAAATCATTCCAATCATGGGAATCCAAGCTTTATACGCAGCAAAATTGTCTTGATTAATTGTGATCTAGAAATACATCTCATATTGATTGATATAGTGGATTTGTAAACTTTGGTTTTGACCTTTAGGTTGTCCATTTCGCAGGACAAGGAGAGGATGGGATTGGACCGGACTAATTTATCCCTCCCCCCCCCCAAAAAAAATCTGCACCTTAATCAAATAAGCTAATTCAACCTACACCCCTGGAATTGAGTGGGATTGGATAACTTGATTCCTATAATCCACAAGAATGCTTCTACATGGAAGGACACACACACACATATATACATTCACACAAATATCATATATATGATCTATATCCGACACAACATAACTTATCCGATTTTTCCTGTCTAATGTCAAACATAGAATTTATATTTTCTATCCAATTAATCCAATTCGATCCCCTGGAATCCAATCCTATTCTATACTATCTTGCGCACCAAAGAAGAGGAAAGAAAAACAAGAATTTGTCGACTTTCCTTTTATACATCCATTGTGATTGTGCACCTCCTTGAAACCTCTAGTGAAAAACTGTATTCCTATTAAAAAATAATAATGATAATAATAAGAAAGAAAGATTTGAGTCTAGTTTATCATCAAAGTTTCTAAACTAGTGAAAATTCTATAAAACTAGAGTTTCTCCTTGCAGCTACTAAAATGAACATATTGTAAGCATTATGAAGAAGATGAGGCAAGTGAGAAAGAGTGAAATACCACCGGCCTAATCACTTCCAGATTCTTGCAAGGCCACTTTCATTTTGAGCAAAGGATGACACGTAAAAATAAACCTTATAAAAGTACTTCCAGGAATGCATAGCATCCACCCTAAAGAATGGCAATTGCTTTAGATCACTCTTTGACATTTTAATTTTTAATCATAGAAAAAAAATTACCCGACTCACATTAAGCCTAATCCCACTCAATTTCAATCAGGCCAAAGCTTGTGAATGAAGAACATCATCAAGATAGGGTTAGAACATGGTTAGCCTTGCACATTACTGACCTCCATTCAATTGTCAATTTTTACCGTTTCAAAGATTAAGCCATGGTAATAAGGCAATAGTTATTAGAAGCATAAACAAATTCCTTCATTTATTTGTCTTTCTCTCTCTCTCATAAAAAATAGAGTATACAAATGGACTTCTATAAGCATCTACTAACAACTCTTTAACAAATGTGAAGACAATTACACATGATTTATGTAAGATGAAATTGAGAAATGATAGATTAAGGCATGGAACATAAAAGCAAAAAGACATTATTTCCTAGTCACTGTGATGGGAGAGAGAAAATAGAGTTTTTTGTATTGCTCATGGAGCAAAAACTGCTTACATTTATTTTTAAAAAAAGGTCTTGCAAAAGCAACAATAAAAGAAATTGCTTTTCTGTAATTTTTAATAGCAATTTAGGTACCAAAATCTTCAATTATAGAAAAAGGGGAAAAATTAGCAAAAAATCAGTTTTTACTTACTGTTATTTTTTTTTCTTCCTTTGTCAACTTAAAATCTGTTGCACATCAACATCAAGTTATTCCATCTACAGATATAAATATAAATATATATATATATATAATTGTAGCTGGCAATAGCTTAGCTTGAAATAATGTTTTTCCAACTGAATTTGATCAAGTCCAAAAGTCAAAAGTTTAATCTAATCTCACAATACAAGTGAAGAAAAGTAGAGGAAGATGAGCTTAGATGAGGCCATTAGTTGGGCACAAAAATCTAAGAGAAAAATTGAATTTCTCTCAACATGTTGTGTAAACAGAAGACAGGGAGAAAGGTAGAATAAAAGGAAGAGAGGGAATTAGGAGAGAGAGGAGACAAGGAAGAACAACAAAGAGAGAAGAACGAGAGGAGATGCGGATGGATGTTGTTCGCGCGTGCAGGGGGTGATTTTGGGTGTCGGTTGCTTTGGTTTGCTTGAAAGGACTCCGTGTGGGGGTACTTGATGTTTATCACCTGTTTTTGCTCCATCCCCAATAGGAACAGCATTTACCCACAAAGTTGATTTGCCAAACAAAGTTAAAGGAGGTTGAAAGTTCTAGGAGTAAGCTTTAAGGCCCTCTAGCCCTTAATACACATACCCTATGCCTTCTCAAATACTAATTCCAAAATTCTGTCCTTGCAATTCCTCTAGATATCATACGTAACTTTATTATTTGTTAGAGTATTTTGAAGGTTTTCCTACTACCACAAAACAAAGTTTTATGCAGTGATGAGGTGATCAGCAAGGATTTCATTCAAAATCAGATAGACACAAGCGGAAAGACTTTTAGGCTAACATCATTAACCTTGCAACAACACTATTTCTTGGTAGTGCGATAGAATTTCATATACCTACCTACGAAATTCGTATAATCTTCAAAGAAACTCTATACACGTAATCAAGCACCAATATCTTGAAATTCCTCAAGAAGCCCATAATTTAGCTTACCACAAGCAGGGGCTTTGATCCTATTTGACTGGAAACTGCACCTCTAGTTCCACTCAAAAGGTTATTCCAATAGGAAGCTCACGGAGCTTTAATGTGTGCTAATCCAACCTCTCAATGTCAATAAGACATCCAAATGTATCCTCATAACAACAAGGACTAAGAGGTACTTTGGGAAGAAAATGAGTTTTAGTGAATAAAATCAAAGCAATGAATGCCTTTTCCTTAATATATGTGTTTTGAGTAACTTGTCACTTACAATGGGACACAGGGAATATAAAATAGAGATCTCACCAAAAATCAAAGCAAATTTATCAAACAATCTCAGTTTTACGTCTAGCCTATAGCAAGCTTATGAAAATATTTGAAATTATAATTTTCTGCACGCAACATCCTTTGAGACTAATTTTCCAGCCCGACAGTTTTAAGTAGCTCGCGCATGCAAAACATAATGGACTTAAACATGGAAAACCCAATTCACTACAGGCAAGTACAAGTCTTTTGGGGAGAACGACAGATGGTGCTTGTTTCTAGTTCTCATGATAACGATCTTCTGAAAATTATATAAGAGTGAAGGGGAATATTTAACTACTGTGTCAATATTTGAGTTAAGCTTACTAAGGCATCAGGAAATCCAGTGAAGTCAATACACTAAAGCACTTTTATTGCAAGATAAAAGACACTTCAATCTTGTCAACACAATATAACTGAAATGACAGGTAAACTCACTCGAATATCAAATCTGACAATATTTATCAGGAAATAAATAGTGCTGCTATTTTCTGGTAATTACTGTCAATATAATGTCATATAAATAATGATAACATTTATCGAGATTTTTAACCTTTCTATGAGAGAAATTGATCCAGATGACTCAAGATTATATATGTTCTTTGAAAAGGAAAACATGCTATTGCAAATGTCTTGTGCAAGTGTAAATAAAAGTCACCAAGCTCTTTGGTGTAGTGTTTTTCAGAAGCAAGACAAAAGTGAAGCTTCAGCATTCTAAAAACTTATTGGTCGCCCCAGAAGATGTGTTGATGCTTGAAGGATCAATTGTAGAGAAAAGAGTCTATAAGATTGTAGTTTCCCATACTGGGAGTCAGATTTTCCTTGCACCCTCGTTTTTTGTAGGAGAGATTCATTTTGTATCCTAGATTACTTCTCTACCCAAGGTAATGTATTCTGTATGCATTTCTCACAACCTTTTGAAATCTTTTGGTCATATTTACATTCACAGTTTCACCTAATACTATTGGCAGAAAAGGAAAAGATTCCCACACATACAAGATTTTTCTCAAAAAGGGTGAGACAGATAACCCAGAATAACAAAACCTTTCAAGCATTTTCCCTTCAGCAATGAGAATTGACATTTACGGATCAAACAACAAACAGACATTCCATACAGACCTTCTTGAAGATGGTTTAGCAGTCTTCAATATAACAACGTATGCCAACAAGCCTCTCTATGACTTATAATAAAAGCAACTACAAATATATATCGTAAGAACAAAATGAACAAAACCAAACATATTAATATCATAAAAAAGGAATACACATGAATATGGTCATTCAATCAAAACTAAACCCAACATATACTAATTTTGCAAAGAATACGTCATTAACAAATCATGTGAAGTAACTTGATGAGAGCAATTTGAGACTCACCTTTGTCTTAGCAAAGGAATTGAGGGATCTCGATATAGCTGCATGCCAGACAAATACGGCACATAGTACTGAATAACAGATTCACTTCCATTTAACACAAGAGGCACTCCAGCCCCATAAACACTCCACTCCTTAAATGACTCCCATAGATCGCCAAGCACAAAATATGGATTAATCTCTCCATCACCACTTTTCAATTCTCTCATCCTTGTCTACAAATCCAAAAGTCACATATCACATAAATTCAGACAATTCTTGGGAAACAAGGAAATCAATAATGAACAAGAAACACTAATTTTCTTTGATTCCAAATAGCAGAATCTTGCTCAAAATAACATATCGTAAACATGGATGATTAATTCTTGAAACAAAAATAAAACCGATCATAACAAGAAACCCCTACCCATGAACAAGAAATCCTAATTTTTTGAATTTGAATTGCAGAATCTTGCCCAAAATCACATATCATTGACGCAGAGCATTCATGTAACCCAAGAAAAATCAGAGAAACCCTACCTTCTTGATTCCACTTGTGATGTTTATAAATATGAAAAATGACATCACAGGAACACAGAATTCTTAAAAAACAGGAAAGAACATGAAACTCTAACCTCAAGATTTAAACTACTAAGACGATCAAAATCGCTAAATCTTGCTCAAAATAACATATCATAAACACGGATGATTAACTCTCGAAACAAAAGTAAAAGCAAGAAGAACAAGAAGCCCCTAATAATGAAGATGAAATCCTAACCCTAATTTCTTCAAATTGACTTGCAGAATGTTTCGTAAAATCACATATCATAGACGCAGATCATTCGTGAAACCCAACATAAATCGGAGAAATCCTAACTTCTTGATTTCACTTCTGATGTATACAAATATCAAAATGAGATTCTAACACCAAAGAAAAGCTAGTTTCAATATTGGAACTACAGAATCTCGGAGGAATACCTTAGAGAAGAACTGCGCCGAAACAAATGGAGTAGTGTGCTCCAAGAACCGATCCAAGTTCGAAGAACTCGTCGTCGTCATCAGTTCACTTGGCGAAGACGAACACGTTGACGATGACGATTCAATTCGATTCGATTCGAGACTACTACTACTCTTCTGTTTCGGAATATTCCGATTGTGCAACATTTCTCGTTGCTTCTGTTGCTCTAGTTGTTGTTGCTGTTGCCGTCGCCGGACCGGCGGCGGATTGTAAAACCGATCGACGCCGACGCTTCCACGACTCCGAGAAATCGACGAGGGTTTGCTCGCAACCGACATTGTTAAAAACTGTACAGGTTATGGACGAATTGGAACCCCGAAGATTGTTAAGAGTTAGGGTTTCTGCTTGAAGACTTGCAATGAAGAAAAATAATAACTGCAAGATTTGATTCGAAGAGAGAGAGAGAGAGAGAGAGAGAGAGAAGATTTTCTAGGGTTTTAGGGGTAGTATGAGGAAAAGAGAAAAAATGAAAGTTTTTCTATTTTTTTTTTAATTTTTCGTATGGTTTTTTCGGAAGACAGGAATGACGAGTCGCCGCGGCAGAAACCGAAGAGTCGAGAATAATTGGTGAGGAAGTACTATAATATTCTAGAATAATCTCGAATTACGTTTTTGCCCTCATAGATTTAAGTGTAATTAATACCTTTGGCAAGGTCAGTTAATTCCTATAAATTGTTATGGCATTATTGAAATTAGGATTGAGTTAGGGGCATTGGTACCAGGTTCAAATATTCATTAGATGGCTAGAGAAATCGAGCCGGATTAAACTCTGTTCTGTCTAATTTATATTTAAATTTTATATTTTAAATAAAATAATTTTAATGAGAAGATACAGACTTGAAATTAAGAATTTCTAACAGTTATTAATACCAATTATGAGTTAAATTTATGCTAAATCACGAATCGAAACTTATTATAAAGAAATAATAAATTAAATGATATTTGTGATTAAATAATAGATATCCTTTTTTTCAAACTCTTGAAATAAAAATAATCAGTGAATCATCTAAAAAAAATCTCTCCCAAGGGTTTCTCTCTTTCTCTCCTTTTAGATATATATATTTTTTTGTTATACTATAAAATCATATTACATTCAATAAATCTGATTTAAATCAAAACACAAAACTCAAACCTGATATTTTATTTAAAGAAAACTAATGGAATCATGTACCAAATTAATAAAAAAAAATTTAAATAATCTGAGAGAGCAGCTATTTCTAGAAATAACCCATAATTGTCGTGGATTAGAGCCGCGACATGGTATGCCACAGGCTCAACCGGCGTCATGGCCACGTGGCGCGCCCTGGACAGTACCGCGTTTTCAAGATGCAACAAACTGTGTCACATCTTCAAGACGCCGCGACATGCTTGTCGCGTTTTCAACCCACGACAAATCCGTTAGACCACAGGCCAACTGGCTGACCCACGGGCCATTTGAGTCTAATAGTTGACTTAATTTGGAAATTTTAAAATCAGACTTTCTAAACATGTCATAACTCGAATGCGTTGCGACAAACCCTCACTCTACTAAGTGGGCCAACGGGCTGACCCATGGGCCAATGGGGCTTAACACTTAACTCAATTTGAGAAAACCGAAATCCAACTCTCTAAACATGCCGCATCTCAAACGCGTGACAGAGAACCGTGGGCAAAACGGGCCAAACCTGTGACAAAGACCTTAGCCCCAATTGACTCAACCCGTGACTTAATGGGCCCCTCTCCTTATAAGTACATTCTGAAGATCATACAAGTATGTTATTTGAACAAATCGATAAAAACAATATTGTCGGAACCAAAATTACATGAAATATCATATCCGAATTTCTAAAAAAATCGTAATTAACTTCTTAAATTACATGAAATATCACCTGATTAACGTCGTCGGGCCATTTGTGCATATGTTACATGAATGCCCAATTGGCCCGTAGGTCAGCCCGTTCGCCCGCTTAATGGGGTAAGGGTTTGTCATAACGCGTTCGAGTTGCGATATGTTTAGAAAGTTCGATTTCAATTTTTCCAAATTAAATCAAGTGTTAGGCCCATATAGCTCGCGGGTCGGCTTGTTGGCCCGTGACCTGACAGACTTGTTGCTGGTTGAAGACGCAACATGCTTGTCGCGTTTACCATGGCTCAACTCCCGGCACTGTCCAGGGCGTGCTATGTTGTCATGACGCAGGTTGAGCATACAATTTATCATGCCATGGCTCCAATACGTGATAATTATGGGTTATTTTTAGAAATAGTTTCTCCCTCAAGTTATTTAATTTTTTTTTTTTTTGGTTAATCAGGTACATGGCTCAAAACTTATGTCCAATCACCGAACCAAACGGGTATTTGCCCTTCTCTCCTGTACTTTGAGGTGCTTATGTTGTTTTCAATTGGATCATTAATATCCTTTTCCTCATAATCAATCTCAAGATTCTCGATTACGTATCCTTTTCTACGGTACGAGCAATGTTTTCAATTAGATCATTAATATCATTTTTCTCATATTTCTATTTTTTCAAACCATTGAAAGAAAAATTATAATATTTTCACATTTCCTAAGACCATCTCCCTTTGTGAAATGAATCTCAACATTTTTTTATAACTAAGCTTAAATATCGTGAGATATATAAATTCTTATAAATGTGTATTGCAATTGTCATATTCAATTTTTTGGTGTCTTGAATTCTTGTTTTAGTACTCTTTTTCTATTTTCTCTTATTTTTCTTTAGAATTTTAAATTATGGAACTATCCTTTCAAAATTGACCGTAACTTACTATCAATATACATATAATCATACGAACATATGGTAACTCCTAAATCAGATTTGGAATTTGAGTTTTACATATAACGAATATAGGTATTGAGAGAGTTTTGCTCATTAAAAGATCAGTTTAATGTGAATTAGATTTAATCAGACTTAATATGATTATCAGATATCAGTAATTTATATATAAAAATAATCGTTTGAGTATCAATAAATAAATATGTATTTTGTAATGGTAGAAAAATCGATCACTATTTTATGTGTTCTAATAAAAATAAAAATAAAATAGCCTCCAAAAATTATATTTGAATGATCACTTTTTTATTTTTTATAATAATATATTTTCGATCAAAAATTATAATAAAAAATAGCCTCCAAACTTAGTTGGTAGAACTAAAAAGTGTAGTTAAATGAACTATAACTTAATTAATAATATCTCATTTAAAAAAAAAAAATTCTCAAATTCAAGTTTCTGTATAAAAAAACAGACTAAAAGTATAATATGTAACGATTAAAATTTAATTGCCGTAATTATATTTGAAAGATTTGAATTTATCATATACCTTATTTCAAATATTTATAATTATATTATAAATGAGTTATAGTTTAACTAATATAATCTTTTTTTCTGTTAAAGATTTTAAATTCAAGATTCATTTGTATACTAAAAGAATAATTATAATATGTATTCAATAAATTTATAAATAAATACTTAAAATAAGAAATTGAGGAAAAAATAGGCAAGCCTTATGACATAAGAATTGTGGGTTATTACTGGGCCACGTACAAAGGAGAGAAGTGGGGAGAAAAGAGTATTCTCACAATTAAATAAACCAGAAAAAAGATGAATTTCAAAAGAAAGAAATGTTTTTAGCCTTGATAGGGCTTTGATTCGAAAGCTTAATGATTGGATTGGGCTTTGCCAGGTTCGGGGTGGGGGGAATTAGTTGATGGGTGGGTCACCCCAACTTAAGGCCGCCCCATAGAGTGTTTTTTTTTTTTTTTTTTTTTTTTTTTTTATCGATCGGTATTTAAAATCATACGTTGATTAATTCAGTTCAAAATTTACAGTGACCAATTAAGAGGATTATCCACTTAACGTAGTTTTTTTCATATTTAAACCATAAATTAAATTCAAAAATTTAATTAAAAAATTTAACGTCAGATCTTACTAAATCAACTGCTTAAATAACTCTGGATCATAATATTTTATTTTACCGGATTGCTCAAAAATTAGCCACATTTTTTAATGCTAAATCATGAGTTGAACCTTATTACAAAAAAATTAAATTAACCAATATTTTCGGTTAAAATCATTGATAACCCTTTTTTTTCAAACTCTTGAATAAAAAATTATCATATTCTCAAATTTTATAAAACCAATATAATCATTAAAATCATCTAAAAAACCGTAGGACTTCTCTTTTGTCTCCTCTCTTGTACTTTTTTTTTAATTATTGATATTTACTAATTATATTGAATCTAATTAAATTTGATTCAAATTAGATTAAATTCTTAAAAAATAAAATAGTTCCAATATATTTTTTTATCTATATACAAGAGTCAATCCCGATATTTTAATTAAAGAAAACTGGCATCGAGTCGGTGAACTAAGCATTTGTTCTTCTCTCTTTGTGCTTTTGAGGCTCATGATATTTTCAATTGGATCATTAATGTCTTTTTTCTTATAATCAATCTCAAGAATGCCCATCAACTTTCCCTTTCTTGAACCTTTTTCTACAGTGCTAGAAGTTTTTTCAATTATCATTAATATCATTTTCTCAAATTTCTGTTTTTTCTAACTATTGAAAAAAAAAATATTCATATTTTCACATTTCCTAAAACACATTTCTTTTTGTGAAATGAATCTCAATATTTTTGCTAACTAAGCATAAATATCATGAGATATATAGATTCTTAATAAATATGCATCGCAATTTTCATATTCAATATTTCAGTGTTTTGAATTCTTATTTTAGTATTCTTTTCTATTTTTCTCTTCTCTTTCCTTGGAATTTGAAATTATGGAATTGCCCTTTCAAAATAGATCGTAATTCACTATCAGTATATGTACAATTATTCGAGTATATGGTAACCCTAAAATCGGATTTGGAATATGAGTTTTATATATAACGAAAATAAATATTGAAAGAGTTTTATTTCTTAAGAGATCAATTCGATACCAATTGAATTTAATCGGATTTAACGTAATTATTAAATATCAATCATTTATATATAAAAAATAATCATTTGAGTATCAATAAATAATTAATAATAGAAAAATCAATCGCTATTTTATGTGTTCTAATAATATCATTAAATAAATCAGTGTATTTATGAATAATATGTATCAAACAAATACATTTAAAATTATCAACAAATTTTATTTGTAAATTCTAAAACTTTTATAATATAATTATCAAATTATGTCTAATTTAGAAAAAATATAATGTTTGAGATTTTTATCAAAAGATTATCAACCATTGGTACAATTCGGAGCCATATAATATAAATTGAGATTAAAAGTGGTATTTTTTATTAATAACAATTTGTGAATCTTAACGTTGTACTTCTACTTGAGGCGTTACTCTAATTTAAGGAAAATAAGAAACAGAGTACCGGAGCCAATCAGGTTTCAGCTATCAGAGATGACATCGGTCAGAACTACATCCAAAAATGTAAAGATATAAAAGATCAATCTCATCTCTCTCTCTCTCTCACTCACTCAACAGTAGGTCTGATCGGTGCAGAACCCATCTAGGGCTTGAACCAAAAAGCTACCCTAATTGCTCGTTTTTTTTATCTCGCCATGACTTCTCCCCAAGCCCCGGGTACCTCTCTCTGTCTCTGTCTCTGTCTGCAAATGCTTATTCCCATTTTATTTTACTTCTTTTTCTTGTGTATTTCTTTGGCGGTTGAATTTGATTTTACAGGGTTAAATTTAGTATTTCGTAAAAGCATACTATGGCAAATCTTCGAGTTGATTTAGGCAAAGGATCATAGAAGAAACATAATTGAACAAACCTAAGATCGCTTTTGATGGGCTTATTTTCCACATTTGCGCCAGCCCATAATTTTCTTTTCATTGAATTCTCAGCTTGTGAGTTCTTTGGGTTCTGGATTGTTGTTGCCGCAGCTAACATGCGGTGATGGTGGTGGTGGTGGTGGTGGTGGTGGTGGTGGTTGTGGGGGTGGTGGTGCTTTAGTAGGCAGAAGGAGTGGTACTAGGGTATTGAAATGGTGGTTGCTGTTTTTTTAATGTACCTCATATCAGCCTAGTATGTAGTAAAATGAAAGATACGAGGTTGATCTAAGTAGGTTTTGATTATGCGTGGGGGCTCCTCAAAAGGGGTTCCTGCATTTTGCAAGAGGATTGATCTAATGACTCGAAACATATTGGTTTTCCATGTATGTGAAACTCTTGATTTATCCAAGTGTTGCATGTTCCTTGCAGTGAATTCTTTGGGTTCTGGAATTGTTGTTTCTGCAGCTAACACGCTCCCTTGAGGTGGTGGTGGTGGTGGTGGTGGTGGTGGTGCTTTTGTAGGCAGAAAGAATAGTACTGGGGTATTGAAATGATTCTTGCTGTTTGGAATTGTACCTTAAATCAGCCTAGATTGAGCTTGTTTTAAGTAGCTCGGGCACCCTGCACAAGGGTTCCTGCATTGTGCAAGAGGATTGATTTATGACTTAAGCATGTTGGCTTCCTTGTATAAGAAACAACTTGATCCATCGAAGTATTTATTGCATCTTCCTTGCAGTGGATTTGTCCATATGATGTTGTCGGTTTTGCTAGCCCAAATGGCTAAAATATCTCTTATGAGACTTATTTGCATCCAAAGATGTGTACCGTAAAGGATCAAATTGGTTGAACAGTGCATATAGCATTGAAAAAATAATTAGATGTGCAAGGAATTAAGAAACTTCTTCCTAAAGATGCTTGGAATTGTTTCATCAATGAACTTGTGATGTGATTCTTGTTTGGAATATGGGTTTGGCTCTATGCAAGTTTACAAAACCCGACGTTTTCAGGTTTTGCTTGTCCGAATGGCTAAATTTCTCTTACGAGAAGAATGTGCATGGTAAAATACCTACTATAAAAGATCAAATTTCTTGACTTGCATATGACATTAAAAAATTATTAGATGCCCAAGGAATTAAGAAACTTCTTCCTTTAGATGCTTGGAATGGGTTCATTAATGACCTTGTGAGCCTTGTGAGATGGTTTTTGTTTGCAATATGGATCTGATTCGATGCAAGTTTATCTGGTAAAAAGAAAAAACAAATCTAAAAATTTGTTTTCTGTGTGTATTTGTTCTTGGTTCTGCACCATATCCTCATTGCATGCTTTCTATATTCCAGCTGACGAAACAGATGGCACTAGTGATGCATCTAAAGTAGAATCAAACATGCAGCAGCATGGACGCGAGAGTGATGAAGGTCACGCTGAGAATGAAGTGGAAATGGGAAGCCATCTCAACAATGATGAAGTGATAGAATCTCCTAAGATGGGAGTGAGTTCAAACTCTGGAATGGATTTAATGTTGGTAGAAGTGGGAAATTATCAATCTGTTGATGAAGTCGTGGAAGCACCAAAGTCGGGGATGACTTTCGAGTCCCTTGATGATCTTATTGAGTATTACAGAAGTTTTGGAAAGCAAGAAGGATTTGGAATTCGTAGGAGAACAGCATCTAATTCCTTTGATGGAAAATCAAAATTTGTGACCATCGCTTGCAATCGAGCAGGCAAGTCTGAATCTAAGAGATGGAATCACCTGAATCCCAGTCCCACAGCAAGAACAGAATGCAAAGCCAGAATTAATGCTACTGTTTGGGAAGCTGGAAACTGTAGAATCAATTCTGTTGTGCTTGAGCATAACCATCCCTTGTCTCCGAGCAAAGGAAGCTTTGAGTTGTCGAATCGCAGAGGTAGACGAAGAAAGATTGAGTCAGATGAACAAGTTGGAATCAGGATGAATAAAAAATTTCAGACCTTTGGTGACTTGGAAAAAGAGCGTGAAGCTCTTCCTTGGAAGGCTGGGTGGCTATTGCTTGGGGAAGGAGATGCAGAGGCACTGAATAACTTTTTTGACAGGATGCAAAAGATTGATCCTGGGTTCTTCTATTTGATAGGTTTTGATGAATATGCTCGGATACGAGGTATATTTTGGGCTGATGGAAGGAGTCGGGCTGCTTATGAAGAATTTGGAGATGTTGTGATGTTTGACACCACTTATTTAACAAATGACTATGCCATACCTCTTGCACCTTTTGTCGGAGCGAACCATCATGGGCAGACAATATTGCTGGGATGTGGATTGATAGCCAATGAAGATACAGAAACATTTGTGTGGTTATTTAAGGCCTGGCTTTCATCTGTGTCAGGACGTGCTCCAAATGCAATCATTACAGATCAAGACAAAGCTATTCAAGAGGCAGTTCAAAATGTGATCCCTAATTCTCGACATCGATGGTGTTTATGGCATATTATGAAGAGGTTGCCTGAAAAGGTAAAGGAATATGATTCTGCGGAACAAATTAAAGTAGCCCTTGTGAATGTTGTTTATGATTCCTTGACTAAGGACGAATTTGTGGATGGCTGGAAAATTTTCATAAAAGAATTCAACCTTCAAGAGAATGAATGGCTTAATGGTCTTTATGAAGAGCGACGTCGTTGGGTCCCTGCATTTGTCAAGGACACATTTTGGGCTGGACTGTCAACTGCAAAGAAAGGTGAGACTATGAATGCCTTTTTTGATGGATACGTTAATTCCAGGACCACGTTGAAGCAGTTTGTCGAGCAGTATGATCAAGCCCTAAAATTTAGAGTTGAGAGAGAAGCCCAATCGGATTTTCATTCCTACAGCTTGAGGATTGCTTGTATAACTCATTTTGAGATAGAGAAACAATTTCAAGCAATATACACTATATCGAAGTTCAAAGAGGTGCAGTTAGAATTGACTGGGACTATGTATTGTGACATTCTTACATCCAATGAAGGAGATGGGCTCGGTGAGTATTCTGTTCAAGACGAGCTGGAGGCAGGGGGGAAGATCAAGTATGCCATCTTTCAAGTGGAATTCAAGGAAAATAGTTGTGAAGTTCGATGTTCCTGCTGTTTATTTGAATTCAGAGGAATCTTATGTAGACATGCTATGAAGGTTCTTGCAAGAAGGAAAATCCTTAAAGTTCCAGAAAAATACATAGTTTCGCGTTGGAGGAAGGATTTAAAGAGGCAGTATACAAGGGTCAAAACAAGTTACAATGATTTGAGCAATTGTCCTGATGCAAGGCGACATGACATGATGCAACAGATGTTTGAAGAAGTTGCAAGCTTGGCCATGGAATTCGATGATAAATCTAGGACTGTCATTAGTTGTTTGAGTGAGTTGAAAGAGAGATTAATTGTTAATCCTGTGTCATGGGATAGCAGCCAACGTACATCATGTGTTGAAGCTGCAGACACAAGTCATTAGCACTTTGACACCGAAATCCTGTTCGGCTGTAATTTCAGGTCTGTTCTGCTAATAATATTAACTGTGAAACCCTCTCTGTTTGGGCAGAACTTGTTAAAGCATGACCTCTGTTGTTGATCTTGCCTTCAAGTACAGGCTGTGCTATTATTGCTTGCACATGACACAAGCTGGTCACCTTCCCCTCCCCCCCCACCCCCCAAAAGAAAGAAAAAAAAAAAAAAACACCCCCGAAAAGGCGGTGGATTGACTAGCATTTTTATCCCCTCTGGCATTATAACAAGGGCATTCAAATATCTGGTGTGAATTATAACTACTATATTTATCGAGATTTTATCCCCTAAGTAGTATTCAAGTGTGCCACAACGCTCTTCATTCTCTTAGAAGGTCTTAGGTATATTTTTGTAAGCAATTTCCTTTCACTGGATTCATATAAAAAATCTTGAGATTATAAAATATTAACCCCTCGAGGGTTGATCAAACATGGGAGTCTGCCTTATGGTCAACATCATGAGCCATTGATCTTGGTCAGAACATGTATCCTTGATTCAAACAACCTCATTGCCATCCATTCCCATTAGCTTTAATAGAGTCTTGACTTCTTTGAGCTTAATTAATATAACCAAACTATCTAACTTGGGGACTTTTGCTGATGTGCACAATGTAGAAAAATGTTAATGAAAGCCTATGAACACATTTCTTTTTAACAACTTGTTTGGCACCAAAATTCAAAGCCACGGGATATTAAGGCAAACAAGTCTTAACTGTTTCCCACACTAGACAATATTATACCTCTACTTGCATCTAAGGAATAGAAATGCCACCAAGTCAAATTTGACAAATCGAAACCATCTAATCAGTTGGAAAGGTTGGAGAAAGTATTTATTCGAAATAATTTAACTACTCCGAATGAAATTGTAAAGCATGCTCGATTTTCTTTGTAAATCTTGAAATTTAAGTTATTATAATTAAATTGGGTAAGATAAATTTCTTCTAAAGCTAACACCTTCATATCTGATCTATGTGTAAAAGCACACAAATAAATTTGTTGGGAACATCATTTTCTTTTCTCAAACTCCTCTCACATTAAAAAAAAAAATAAAGCAAGGAAAGCCATTAACATGTGAATTTTCCCTGGCTTATTTAAAAAGTTGACTTTTTTGTGGCTCATCCCACTAGGCTTCTCCCACCCACCACAAGGGCCCCCCTGGGCAAATGAGTCTACAATGTCATGCTCAAAGTATTAACTTCTATATTATAGACTTACCTGACAAGAAATTTTCCTCATGTCCAACTCTATGAATGCCTGTTTGCTCTCTTCACTTTCTCACGAGCACAAAACATTATTCATTAACACAACTCCCTCCAAAAAATACAATTTCAACTTAGGCAGATATGGGTGTCACATGCTACAAGCAAGAGATCAAATCCTCAGTTGCACCGGGAAGGATGTTCAAGGCTATGATTGTTGATTCACACAATCTCCTTCCCAAGTTAGTACCCAATTCGATCAAGAGCATTGAATTCATTGAAGGTGACGGTGGGGCCGGAAGCATCAAACAGACCAATTTCCATGAAGGTCTGTATTGTGAGATAAAGAGTAAAAAAATGCTTCCATTTTGCTACCTTGCAAGTATAATGGAATTGATTTTTGTTTCTGTTAACTTTTATGACATGGGCAGGTAGCCATCTCAAGAGCATCAAGAACAGAATTGAATTGCTTGACACCGAGAACCTTGTGTGCAAGTACACTTTGATAGATGGTGATAGTCTATTCGACAATATTGAATCCATTGTGTATGAGGTTAAATTCGAGGCTTCTGCAGATGGAGGAAGCATCTGCAAAATGAGCAGTGAGTACCACACTAAGGGTGATTTCGAGCTCAAAGAGGAGGACATCAAGCAAGGCAAAGAGAAAGCCATAGGGCTTTACAAGGTTGTTGAGAAACACCTCATTGAGAACCCTGATGTCTATGCTTAGTATGGCCTTTTTTTTTCCCTCTTTTTAAGATTGTGTGGCTTTTACTATACGTTTTCTTGTCTAAAGCCAGCAGCTTTGGCTCAATAATGGCTACATTTCTGTGCTTCTTGTGGAAGGCTCTTTACTGGTTTTTGTTTGGTTAAGTTTTGGTGCTTATGTATTCAGTTATTCCATGTAAACCTCTGCCCATCAAGCAGATACATAATATTGGATCTTATAGTGCAT
Organism: Dillenia suffruticosa; assembly: GCA_033439265.1. Taxonomy (NCBI): domain Eukaryota; kingdom Viridiplantae; phylum Streptophyta; class Magnoliopsida; order Dilleniales; family Dilleniaceae; genus Dillenia; species Dillenia suffruticosa. The sequence continues at coordinate 20,925,822 of JAVTVX010000001.1, forward strand.
TTCCATTCAAAGTCCGCCTTGTGCTTCTGTAAACCTTATAGGCAGCATCTAATGAAATGCTTGATGCTAAAATATAAGATAACAATATTGTAGAATTATTCCTTAAAGCGCTTATGCTGCACGGACAACAAGACACACGTGGAACCAGTGGTAAGGCTTCTTATCTATTCTGCAAGCCTCTCTCAAAAAGTCATGTAATTTAGCTCTTTGTCAGCGGGAGCCAGGAACCTAGTGCAGTGAAAATGAACTGATGGGCAAAGTCAAGCCAGGCATATACCATTTCAAGTTTTTGACTTGATATCAGAAGAGCACCCCTACATGAACAAATGAGTCAAAAACCAAATAAATCAAATTCTACATAGTACTCCGTATCAGAAAAAATCAGAACTTTTCAAATTTAAGTAATTTTGAATCAGTCAAAATTCTTTTTAAATAAAAACAGAAAAATAAAAGTACTGAGGTGAACTGATACCTAAGATTCATTTTGTTCGGTCTTTGATTCCCCTGACACTATTCATAGCAATTCTGCATAATGACCGAGGATGGTACAAAGAAAGTAGTAGTTATAACTGCATAGTGACACTATTCATGGAAAAACATTTTCTTTACATCATTCGCCGACTGCTCTCTTCATCCCAAGGAACCTGTCAGAAATCTCCGGTGGTTAGTCGGAAAGAGACAGGATGTTTTGGGCTGTTTTAGTCTATCTTTGACAACAAGATGCAATTTTACTAAGGTTTTATAATCTAGGAGCATGTGAACTGTCTGAGAAGTCATTGGCTACGCCCACTACTGTTTGTCACTGCCGCTCTAAAAAAGTCAATGCCGCCTTCATTAAGAAGTTGATTTTCTCATAATTTGGCCCAAAATTGACAACTCTGACAGATTGCAATAAGTCCAACACTGAATCTTGCAGCTGTGATAATGAAGAGATGATATTAGGTAGAGTCACATGTTTGAAATGCACTACCTATTTAAAAGTTCTAAGCTGATTTTCCAGTGTTCTATCTCAAGGTCATGTTGCTTGGGCTATTTCGTATACAATTTTAAAGGTCAAAGGCACGGCATATATGATGATCCACTAACCACTAAGGTGGTAGTCTAGTTTCAATAATACTAATATCCATTGAATTAAATCTATTTGTACTAGTAGTTTGTGAATCGGACACTTTGCGTATCAGTGTTGAATCAACGGCATTTTTATTACTTTGTTGACGATGGATGTTGTCTGATAAGTAATAAATGTGATCCAAACCACACCTTCATAGTGGGTGGATGCTCGCATTAGAATACCAAGAGTGGTAGTGTTCTCTGTTTTCTCATAGCAAAAATTGGATTACATAATCAGGGGTATCCTTGAGAGCTTGACCCATATCTCAACCACCTTGACGGTGGATTGATTTCAATAAAAAATTTCTAAGAGTAAATTTAATCTTTATATATGTATGATTACTTCTCCATCAAACCATATATTATTTGCATATATCCCGTTCATTGTATAATCGTACATATACCTTACACATTATGAAGTGATTTGTTGTACATGAAATATGTATTAATATCGTGATTCTGATAAGATATGCATACAGTTCTGTGGGGGCTCAAAATCTGATCCTTGGGAGGAAACATTGCAATGCTTCACATGAGATATAGTATATGTCCCTCTCACACGGGAACTAGCCTAACCTCCTTAATTAGTGTTTAACAGAACTAAAACCTGAAGGCTATAAATAGCAACTCTGGCTTTCATAAAACCGTATAAGCCATAATGGCTGTTTTCAATCATGATATGGAGATTGCTTCTCCCATCGCTCCTTCGAGGATGTTCAAGGCCTTCATCCTTGATTCAGATGAACTTATTCCCAAACTTGTGCCGCAGGGTATTAAGAGCATTGAAACACTAGAAGGAGATGGGGGGCCGGGAAGCATTAAGAAAATCACTTTTTCCGAAGGCTAGTCCACACTCTAATCACCCAAAAGTCTTATTCTTTTTGTCATATTATTATTAAGTCTCTTATCTATTGATTCTACTTGTGAGGGTGCACCATTATTGTAAGGTAAAAATCAGGTTCTGATACACATTTGTTATTATTATTATTTTTTTCTTGGCATGCAGCTAGCCAATATCAGTATGTGAAGCACAAGATCGAAGCTGTTGACAAGGAGAAACTCACCTATGCTTATACTTTGATAGAGGGCGATGCTTTGGGTGACAAATTAGAGAAGATCTGCTATGAGGTCAAGTTTGAACGCGGTGCTGATGGAGGATCCATTTGCAAGTGCAGCAGCCAATACTACACTAAAGGTGATGCTGAGCTCAAAGAAGAGGAAATCAACGCTGGCAGAGAAAAGGCTATGGGATTGTTCAAGGCTGTCGAGGCCTACCTTTTGGCCAATCCTGATTCCTATATATGCAACTAAATGCCCAATCTTCATACTTAAGATGCATTCTCTCGTGTCCTTTTTATGTGGTGCGTCTCTCCTCTATCTTTTGTTGTTTCCTTGACGTAATTTGGATGGGGCAACCTTTGTCTTGATACAATAAGCACATTATCTTCGTGCATTGCTTGTACTACTTTGATCAAAATTAAGACTGAATATCATTTGATGTCCTAAAAAAAATGATTTCACTGGAGAAACTTGTCGATATTTTCGGTACCCATGTGAAGGGGCAGAGAGAGTGATCTTCAACACTGTCATCACTTTCCCGCACTCAACTAAATTAGACTATGGCAGATGCGCAACCAGTTGCTCTACTCAAAATTGCCATACCCAATTATCTGCTGCATGATCTTTTCTTGCCTTCATAACAATTAGCATTGAGTCAACCAATTGCTGGGTGTCATCAAATCATAATGAGGAAATAAAATCAGCCCCACGAAACTAATAATGCCAAGAATCATAGAATTCTGTTTTAGAGTGTAATCAAATCATCACATGCATATAGAGAACTTGACAAGCCACAATGATTTTTAAATATGTTTAGGTTGTCAAAATTTGTGGTTGAGGCTTTTGGTTGGCTCCAGTTTTTGCCCCATGTCAATGGTGAACTCCATTACTGTTCAATCACAGGTCAGTTTTATTGTACCTAACATGGTGATAGACAATGAACATTGCATAGAGTCCAAGACAATTAGATAAGAATAATGTCAGAGAGACTAAATGAGTCAAAAACTAAATGAACAGAACTTTTGTCACGGCATATTTGTGTTTTTGTTTCCAACATTGCTGTTTTGAATCTGCTCAATGGTTCATATATATCATGCATAGATAGTATTAATGGCCCTCCAAGTTCCTGCAGATTCTGAATTTTGTCTTTGCGCTTGATTAAGGGAATGTATGACCATAAACAAACCAAAAAAGAAAATCAAAACAATGTGTCGAGAAAATTATAAAATTTACTATTAGAGTGAAATAATTTATACAAGTCAATATGAAAACAAGGAAAAATAATAGTTAAATTATAAAGGGCTAAAGTTCATCAAAGTGTTAATACGTATACATAAACATTACTCTCTAAATGTCACTTTTAAATTTATTAAGTACTCACATCATAATATATAAACGCCTTGTTAGTGGGGCACTAAAATTTTTTAATTAAGTTCTCATATTGAAATATTGAAAATAGAAAAAATGGACCTAGGAAGAGTTCACTCCTTAATGAGATTGATAGTTAACTCGAATCAGATTAATCATAACCAATAAATTGATTATCGGATACCAGCCCATAAAGAAAAAAGTAGTAACATATAAACAATTGGACCCTGATGTACATAGTACTGAATTGTATGGTTATAATAAAAACATATTTTGTGTAACAACCGAAATATGCAATTGTATGGTAGATTAAAAGATTATATATCATGCATATCTGTGTTTGTTCAGAGCAGAACGCTGCTTGGAAGCAAGGATCTTGTCCTTTGTGCTAGCCAGCTTCAAAATATGCTCTCTCTCCAGAAGCCAGTTGAGCCTAGCAAACCAGAAAAGAGACAAATAGACAAGGACATAGGAAACAAAGCAATTGCAAAATGTTGCAGTTGGACTGAATTTTTATTTCTCAGCTAATCTTAATCAAGGCTTTTGCATGATTGTAAATGATCCACTTGATAAAAGACACATCGAATATAAAGATAAATAAACAATGACTCTGCTAGGATGTTAAAATGGAGAGTAATAAAATAATAATATAAATTCTCGTTCAAATATTACAATATATTGGGTTTATATAGAAAACCCAATATATTTAACGCCCCTTAACGTTATTCAAATGGATATATGCTCCTAGCATGGTGCAGATTATGGTAAGGACCACTTCCCATGGTTGATATTTTGTTCTATAAATACCACCTCTAGTCTTCACCATCTTTATCTCACCACTTCACACAGAATAAATTCAATTCACTACATATTTTAGGGAAATCAATAATGAGTGCTGTCACATATTCTGATGAGATTACTAGCCCTGTCGCAGCTTCCCGGGCTTTCAAGGCCTTGATCCTTGATGGTGACAACCTTCTTCCCAAGCTTCTGCCGCAGGCTATTACAAGCATTGAAACTGTTGAGGGAGATGGTGGCATTGGAAGTGTTAAGCAAATCAACTTTGCTGAAGGCAAGCGATCAATTCACATACTAGTATTAGCAATGTCGTATATTCTTTAATGCTATATGATGTCCTCTTAATGAGCAGGTAGTCATTTGACATATGTGAGGCAGAAGATTGATGCATTGGACAAGGAGAATCTTTCTTATTGTTATTCGTTAGTTGGGGCAGATGCTTTCATAGACAAGATTGAGTCTATCTCATATGAGATAAAGTTCGAGGCAACCGCCGATGGAGGTAGTCTCTGCAAGAGAGTGAGCAAGTACTATCCCAAAGCTGGTGTCGAGATCACTGAAGAGGGAATCAAGGCTGGGAAAGAAAAAGCAATGAGCATGTTCAAAGCTGTAGAAGCCTATCTCTTGGCTAACCCTGAGGCATATGCCTGAGACATGTTCCAATTGATGCTGTCTCATGCAATCTTCAATTTGTGTGCTGCTTTTGTATTGTGTTTCTGGCGTCTGGCAAATGTATGGCAGATGTGCTTTTTGTGGTTGACAATAAAAGTTCCATCATAGTGAGCTTCTGTCGACTCCATGTAACTTTAGTATCCAATAATTTAGCATTTAAACCTTTTCAAAATAAGCATGCTTTCCATGAAATGCATGTGAAATTCCTCAAACTCTTGAGAAAACAAAAAATGTTTACTCCAGACTCAAAACTAAAAGAAGAAAATTCTTGCCCCTTCTAAATTCTAGAGCAATAGATTGATTGACAATCAAGTTCAGATTAGTGTTGACAATGGAACTGCGGTTTCTTCTCTCACAAATGTTATTGCCAGACCATAGGCCTTGTGGAGAGATCTTACCCAGGAGGAGGCCACCTGGGAGTTTGTGTCAGTCATGAGATCGACACCACTTTTCTTTGAGTTTGAATTCTTGTATTGCTTTGCTCGATTATGGGAACAGATTTCTTTGAAGGGTGGTTGAACATCAAGTACTAAATGTAGAAGATAGTGTCTACACATGTATATCACCTATACTTCCAAGAAATTAAATAGAAGAAGAGTAATGCAAAAAGGATGAGATATTCTTTTTGCGAAACAGACTGCAGAATATCCTCTGCAACTTCGAAAATATGTCAAAAATGAAAACGTTAGCGATTTAATTTTCTTTAGAATTTTCAACTAGATGAGGTGACATAGTTTTCATTGCTTCCAACACCGTATTTTGGCCAAGTATCAAGACCTTCTAGACTAGTACATTAAAGACGAGCACTTGCTAACAGTACACTGCCTTCACAACTCGAAGCAAAACAGCATATACTCGTGTATGCTTAGCCTTCCTAGGCTTTAGACCCTTTTCATAATCAAAGTCTTTGAATCTACTGTGAGCAAGATTTGAATAGGTATGTCTCAAAGCTGCTTCCTCAACCAGATCAACAAGGCTATTTCTTGGTGTCAACTTACACGTGGGTCATTGCACCCCCCATTTTTTCGACTTTGTGGAATGTTACTTAGACGTGGCAATAAGGTAGAAATTTGCAGTTGTGGCAGTTGTATTTCACAGCTATAAAGGTCAGGTTTTAGGAGCTGGTTATCAAGATCCGTCATTTTGTTCTTTGGCATTTGTATAATGCCTGACCAAACACTCATCACAGGAACCATCGAATGTATTAAACTAATGATTATTTTTAAGGTGATTGAAATGATTCAAATTCTATTTGAAAGCTATTGAGTCAATTGGTTGTGTTAGAAATTTATAGCAATCTCTACGTTTAAACTCCTTTTTTGGGCGCATTGTAACCACCCAAAAAGACCCTTCTTTTCTCCAGCTAAGTATTCGCAAAGGACAAGAGCAGACCTGAAATTTCGACCTATAGAGATCATTTCCTTCGTTACTCCTCAAACCGAAAGTACCTCAGTCAGATACTTACCAAAAGTTCACATGGGAATTGTGACATTTGCAGATGAGTACACCTCCCCAGTTCCTCCGGCAAGGCTTTTTATGTTTATACTGATTGACTCTCGCGATCTCATCCCAAAGCTCCTTCCACAGGCGGTCAAGAGCATGGAAATCCTAGAAGGAGATGGCGGAGCAGGAACAAGGCTTTTCTATCAGGGAGCCAATTTAGTTATGTGAAGCAAAGAGTGGACGCGCTTGAGTTAGAATAGTTCATATACAACTACTCCGAGATCGAAGGTGATGCTTTGGTGAATCTGGAATCTATTTCTTATGAGGTTAAGCTCGAGCCTGCACCAGATGGCGGAAGCATTTCAAAGGTGATAAGCAAATACTTCACAAGTCATCTGTTTGGCAATAATGTTTGTTTTCAACATGTTAGGGCAGTCTTGCGTTCATACAATGCTTCTTTCAACTTGGTAATAAAGACACCATTTAAATGTTGCCTTTTGCATTTTTTTTTGGGGGGGGGGGTAGGGGTGTCTTTTTGGAGGGCTATGCCCTTGATATAATGGGGGGAGGGGAATATGGGAATTCAAACCATTTACCTTTGGTGAAAACAACCACTGGACTAAATGAGTGGCGGTGCCTACTGCAATTCGTACAAATATTAGTCAATGCCCACAATCCTTATCCCAATGCCCACTTGAAGAACCTTCCTTTGCCTAACAAGTCAGAAGTTGAAATTAATGTCACTTGCATAATTTTGAGTACCATTTCACACAAGACTTTGAGAGAGTATCTTCTAATGTTCACACCAAAGTCTTTCTCCAATCCTCTCCATCTGCACAAAGATATTAAGATCAACAAACACATTCTTCACTCTAATTTTTAGAGATTGAGACCATCTCCTATTTCCCACTTGTATCATAACTCATAGCTATTCTCATTAATTCAAATTTTCAAATGAGTGTGATTCAAGTCAATCAAACTTTCGCAACCCAAGTTGCTCCAGCAAGAATGTTCAAGGCCTTGATATTGGATTCTCACAACCTCTGCCCCAAACTCATGTTTTCCTCTATAAAAAGCATCGAATTCATCGAAGGTAATGGCGACGTCGGCAGCATCAAGCAGATCAACTTTACAGAAGGTTTGTAAAAGTTACACTACATATATATAGAAAATGTATTTGTGCTAATTTGATTAAGAATTTTGCAGCTAGCCCTTTCAAGTATGTGAAGCATAGGATCGATGCACTGGACGAGGAGAATTACTACTGCAAGTACACATTAATTGAAGGCGACCCTCTAAATGAAAAGCTCGAGTCTGTGACATATGAGGTTAAATTTGAAGGGTATGGCCTCAGAGGGTGTGTCTGTAAGGTGTCAAGTGAGTATGTAGCCAAAAAGAATGTAGAGATCAAAGAAGAAGAGATTGAGCAAGGAAAAGACAGGGCCATTGGGATGTATGAAGTTGTTGAAGCCTACCTCTTGGCATACCCTCATGCCTATACTTAAAAAATTTGGATAGTTTTTGTATATTATATTGGAATTGTTGCTCTCTTGTGGTTTTTCTCCCTTTGTACTTGTTTTCTTCCTTGTTTGATGAAGCAAGATGTTACATGTAGCCTTTCGTTGTTGATGAGTTATAAATTCATTGGAATTGAATTATTTTTTTTCCCTGAGGAAAGCAGAATAATTAATAAAAAAAAACAGAGAGAGAGATAAAGACGACCCCCCTATGACAACGCAGGATGCAGGCACCACCGGGCCTCGAATAGAGCAAGGAAAACTGAGCCAGCCTTTAACAAGACATCTAAGGGACGCAGCCCCTTTTAGCAACATCATGAGCAAGAGAGTTTCCTTCCCTATCCATGTGCGAAACTTTCCAAGAATTGACCATCTTTTCATTGGTCTAATAAGAAGGATACTAACACTTCACATCAAGAATAAAAATTCAAGTGTTGGCAATGACAAAAACGACGTTGGGAAAAATCTCTCTTGATTGAAACCCGACAATAACTCGACTGAAATTAATCTAAACAAAACTACGAATACTCAACAGTGAATCAAGTTCAGGCAACCAAAAAATACTTTCCAACAATTGGAATTGAATTTTAGCAATGAAACTGAATTTTGCATATCACACATTGAAAACAAGAGAGCAGAAAGAGAGAGCTCGAATTTTTGCCATTTCTTCGATGAATTACAAGTTTGATCATGTTGCCATAAACAATTTTTAATTTTTGCACAATTTGTGGATATTAAATACTGAACCCTTTTGTATAGACCATATCCATAAAAAATCTCTTCCACCTGAGGTACCCATCTAGGCTCCATTACAATGGGGTCACAGGACTTGGTACCCAAGAGTAATCGGGCATAGCTGTGCTCAGAACTCAACTCTGGTAGCCAAATGCTGCAGATTGACTCGATCAATAGTTTCTGTATTTATCTTTCTTTTATTTGTTGCCCCTTAGGGGACCAAATAATCAAATTTTGTTTGCCTTTTAATCGAGTACCAGTCCCAGATTAATGAATTGGCTTGTGGAGGTCAAAATCTTCACAACTTAAGCACCTGGAAGCAACAACATGAAAATTTTACAAGAAGCCTTTCCCTCTTTCAAATGAGCATCAAATTATGAGCAGAATTCAAGAAGCAACAAAACAGATATGCACCTGGAATGAAACTACTTGGACATCTACAACTCACATGGCACGAATAGAAGACTCGTGTTGCTGCCATTAAGGGGACCAAGAACTGTAAAAACAAGAGAGGAAAACAGCCCCTCTTTATGCAGCAAACATATTGTAGGACATCATCCGAAACAGTTTATAACACAGGTCAAGCGACCCAAATTGCAACCGTGGGACTTCCCAAGACCCCTTCGCAACACTGACCCCAGACTCAGCACCTTTGTTACATTCATATCACAATAGACACTGGACCAGACTCACCACAAACAACAAGGTCTATGACCAACTTGACCCGACCCGACCCGACCCGACCCGAGACCACCATATGACTCAACCCAGGTTCTGCTAGACCAGCCACACAGTCTGCATTCATTGGAAAATAGAGACCGTTAAAGTTGATGATATGCTCAGGGACTCGGAATCATGCTGAATGGAAACTCGTAGTTATGAGCATACCTTCAGGCAAAGTTGAATCCACCAGATGGAACAGGGAGGTCATTACCTCCAAAGTGGAACCCAGCTTGGGAAGCATCACCAGGATGCCCCTCCTCTTCCTCCTCCAACCAATATGTCTCAAGAATCTTTACTGCCTTCTCATAGATCTCAGTATTGTCATGACTCTGTAAGCTTTCGATCTTTTCTAACCCCTCGGCATCCTCTATTAACTGAGCAAAATAGTTCACATCTCCAGTGTTGCCCAAAGTCTTTTCGGCTTCTCCAACTTTCAGGATGTTCTCCAGCCCTTCTAAACATACAGTTACAATCCTTGGATCAGGGCATACAAGGAGATCGCATAATGGCTTTATGCATCCCTGACTCACTAAATACCTATCAACCACGAAAAAAGTACAAATAGAAACTAATCCATTTAATATATAAGGGAATAAATAGAAATAATAACACCATAACCAAGAGTTCTGAAAAAATACTTGATTTGCTCGTGTGTGCCGCCAGAAGTAGCATTAGATATTGCCCATGCGGCTTCTTTCTTTATATCGAACTCAGCAGTTTGGAGCAGATTGACCAGAGGACCAATCAAACCAGCTTCAATCACAGCCTGCGTCATTTCCAAGAAAATTTAGTCAGCATGGCACTTTGGAAGCTAAGAATGAGTAAAGCATGATGTGAATCAATAATTGTCGCATTAGACAAGAAAAGTATTATGACATATCAAATATAATTATGCATTTCACTGCAGAGATGCTCCAGAAAACACAAGAAAGCTGACATAAAGAGGACTGCTAATGTGCCAAATCAATGTGGTTAGGCAACCTCACGGCATCTGAGTCAAACAGCATTACTTCATTTGCAAAGAGAACATAATGGAATTAGAGTTAACAATCGTCAACCTATGGATCAAGCCATATAGTACACCCGTTGTGGAGGATGGATAACAGAAAATTAAAAACATGAGGGAAATGCATTAGGTGAAGGCTTGAAAAGCATTGGAACCATGAGAAACTAGAGAAACTACAAAAATAAAATTACATGAAATCTGTTTGCCAACCTGAATCTGATCCCTGTTTCCAGCAGTGATGTTTGAAATGGTCCAACAAGCTTCCTTTTTTATGCTCTTCTTATGATTGTTAGTCAACAAGCTCAGCAGGCATGGAAGAGCACCAAAGTTTATTACACACTACAGAGAAAGTGAGAGTAAATCCAAAGAATAAAAAAGAAGTTTTCAGAAAAGCATCAGGATCCATGAGAGAGAGATTATCCATGAGAAAACAATTTGCACATACAAGATGTCCCACCATTTTTTAATTTAAGGCAACAATGGCATCCCATGGAATTTCTCTTTACTTGCATCTACTGACACGAAAAAGTAAGTCGATGTGGCTTGCATTCTTCAACTACTCTTTCTGTAAACTACTTGGATCTTCATAAAAGGTTATAAGTTGTACAACAATATGATTATATATGTTATTTTTTTCCCCTTTTTAGTTATTTTTTTTAGTATGTTCCTCAGAGAAATTACCAAGATTATTAGTTTGAAGAAGTGTCTTTAGACCGTTTTAGAAGTACATAATTGAGAAGGCATCCAACACAAAATAGCTTATTTGCACATGAGCTCATGCAACATAAGATTTTTCAATAACTTAATTATTAAAACTTCTAAGGCTTAGGGTATAACATGTGAATCACCAACTAAGAACTTCAATTAGGCGATAAAGATAACAAAATCTACCATACTAAAGAGTGTCCTCATCCTCATCTAGCTAGAGGTTTTTCAAGGAATTTGATGAACTATGAACTTCAAGAAATAAAGTAGTTTTACACCAAAAAATAGAAATGAAGCTGGGACTATTTTATCCTATCAATGTAAAAGCCATCATTTATAACTCAAATTATAAGACATCCACGCAAACAGCTGGGTAACCAGTCAGAAAATTTGAGCGACGATAGAGCATCAAGTTGCTCCTAGAACTAAAATTCTATAAACTATGCTAACACAAAATGAGAAAACATTTACAACAAATTAAAACGTAATCAGATTGACTGAGATATGTATCAGAGTTTCTTCCGCCAACTTATATTTTGGCATTTCAAGAATGATATAAAAAGAACCAAGGACCAGCTTGATAACTGAAAACTTAGAACAGAGTTTATTAGGTTCTGATTTTTTCATCAATTGGAAAAAAAAGTTGAACAGATGAGTTTGGCCATTATTAATTGCAATCTTGCATTCTTTTACAAGCAACTAGCCTCCATGACAGATGAGGGTAAAAAATTCAACACCACCCATGGCATGTCAGTAAACAAGTTACTTGCTGGAAATTCAAAATCAAACCAGCTTTAAGTATGGGTCAAAGAATCCTAAGAAAGTATAGCTCAACCTATGAAGCACAACAAGGACAGAGAGACATGCACAGCATGATAGAAAGATCCAATCACGCGCACCAAACAAACTTCAGAAAGATAAGCCAAAAATACAATTAGAGCACACCATAAAACAAATATTACTGGTATATGAAAGAATTTTCCAATTGTAATATTGACCTTTCCTATATATTTTCAGATCCAGTAAGCAAGCAGCCTATGTAAATACCTTTCCTAAATATTTATGACAAAAATTTTCAGTCATATCAGTAGTGTCTCGTGTAAATAGCTCTCAGGTGTCTCAGTCACTAGTAAATATGCATTTGGTGTTCAATAAGATGATAAAGAAGACATCTTGTGACATGAAGTGGCAAGTTCTGAGTTCAAACAAACAAGTTTGAAGTATCCACACTTCATAGAAACCAACAAATTTAATTATGGGGACCTAGAAAGAATGGAAGTGATTAGACAGCCAAGTTTGGCGATTTTGGTCTTCAAGTAGATTACATAGGTTGCCGTACCTGAGTTTGGACATCATCTCCTGTCACAATATTTCCTACTGTACGAAGAGCTGGAATGAGCACTGACGGGGATGGATGACTGGAAGCCACACACATAGACATAGTGATTAGAAGTTCTTCAACATATTATGCAGACGGTACGAATACTATGGAACATTAGATTTATCACTACAATTCACTTACAGCAGAAGCTCAACAAGTCGGGGGCAGACTCCTGCCTCGATAACAGCTTGAATTTTATCATTTGTACCATCAGACAGATAAGAGAGTGCCCAGCATGCATCCGTCAAGACTTCTTCATCATTAGAATGAACAAGGCGCTCAAGGGCTGGAAGTGCAGGTCTTGTCTGCCATAGAATTTTAATGTTTCATAGTTATACAAGTGATTATGAACATCAATACCTAATTAACACTAAAATGGCATACGGACTTAAATCAAAGAATTAAAAAAACCTGCTCAAATGGTGGCTGTGGCTTGCCCCTGCAGAAGTTTGAAAGAGTCCACGTGGCATTTCTAAGCATAGAGAGCTTAGCATGCTCATTTAACTGGGCCAGCAAAGGAATTAAGGCCCCCTCGTTGAGGACAAGATCACGACATTTTGGGGAATCACCGGCAACATTTCCCAATGCCCACACAGCCTGCAGAGAGACATCATCAGAGAAAACAATCACACAATCACAAATTGACTGTGCATCCTGAGTTTAAAAACTACAACGGAAAATAGCTTTTAAAACACATCAGCCACTGCAAGTTTCACATTAACAATGAAAAAGCAAAAAATTTATAATACCTGCTCGCGGACATCATCACTTGGAGAACTGAGGAGCTTCACAAAGATTGGAACCGCACCATAATCAATTACCACTTTGGTGTTTTCAGAAGTTCCAGAAGCAATGTTTGTGAGAGCCCAAGCAGCCTCAAACTGCACAAATCCAATGAGTAATTTAAGAACACAATTTCATCAAGCAGAAATACATATCAATGTAATTGGCTGAAAATTGACACCTGAAGCTGAGGGTAATCATCCCGAAGAAGAAACTCAACAAACCGAGGAACTACTCCTGATTGAATAACTTCTTCGATTGGAGGACTTCTCTCTGGTAATCAATCAAAATTAGTATAACATACTTGATTAAACTCTCATCTAACCCAAACCCAACTACAAACCAAATGAAACATAAGAGCAACATCATTAGCACTGACATGGCCAATAACAGAAAGACAAATGGTTAATGTACCATACCAAACTTGATGCAGCACAAGCACAAGATAACACACAGTACAACATTCCAACAAATGAAACTACGCATACGTTTATTAGTTAACCTTTTGATCTAACGTCGGTTTTACCGAAATGCGAAATTCAGAGGTGGAGTTTTAAAGTTCTATCATATACATTTTTTAATGAAGCAACTCAACAAACGGACCAAGCACCCCTGATTGAGTAACTTCTTCGTTTGGAGGACTTCTCTCTAGTAATTAATCAAACTTCATGTAACATACATGCTTACACTCTAATCTAATCTAAACCCAACAATTAATCCAAAAAAAAAAGCAGTGTCATTAGGGCGGACAAGGTCAAAAACTAAAACAAAAATGGTCTATGCACTACACCGAAAATGATGTTGCACAAGCACAAACGATATTATGCCACATGTTTATAATAACTAATGATAGTACATAGAACATAGTACAATGTTTTAAGATTCTATCATATTCTTTTATTCTAATGACTAATGAAATCAACCCCGGGTTGCAGTTTTGTTCCGAATAGAATTACTCATTAATCAATCCTCACCAATCGAAAGTAATTTCCGGAATTGTGTGGTCGCCTCAAGCTGCAAAGCAGGATTATCCGACCAAATCCCAGCAACCATTGACGGCAAACTCTCCAACTGCAATCATTAGCCAAAACCCAAAACTTAATTTTTAATTTGAACCCTAAAACAACAGTACCCAATTCACAAAAACCCTAATTTAAGTTCAAATATTTTCATACCTTTTTCTCGACATTTGCAGAGTGAAGAGCAGAAGGGAACTGCAAAGTTTGCTGTTGTAAGCCTTCCCGACGCTTCTTCATCAAACTCTCTTCGCGTTTGCTCTTTCGGATCTCGACCATGTTGTCTTCTCTCCTTCTCCTTCCTTCCTCGGCATCGACGGCAACCTTGTATCGGTTCCGACGAACCTCGGTTCTCGCGTTAGGTCTTAGAGACATCTCTTCTTCTTCTTCTTCTTCTTCGACAGAATCTGATTCGAAACCCTAAAATCAAACAAGAGACTACCGTTTGGAGAAATTTTTTAGTGATTTTGAGCAAGGAAGAAACCCTACAGAGCGAGAGAGAGATGAGACTTGGAATTTTGAAGGAATTTTCTCCAGTTCGTACCGCCTTTTACAGCTATGGATATGGAGTATTTTAAAACTAGTTTGACTCCTATCCTACGTCATCACTCATCACCTCTCTCTCTCTCTCTCTCTCTCTCTCTCTCTCTCTCTCTCTCTCTCTCTCTCTCTCTCTCTCTCTCTCTCTCTTTTCTCTTTTTATTTTCTTTTTTAGCATCTTATAAAAATTTTTTGTCTTCTATAAAAAATAAAAAATGGGTATATTTAGTTATTTTTTATAAATAATTATTTAAATATTAATAACTTTCTTTTTACAAAATAAAGAATATCTTTTTGACCCGTAGACCCTCTATCAGCAATAACTTATTTCAGTTTAATTTTTTATATAAAGACTGTATTTCGATATTCACCCTTTATTAAATAATCCTGAATTTAGAAAAAACAGCAAGTAGAGCAATGCTTACCCTATCCCATCAAGTAAAATATAAATTATAACACTTGCTAAATTGGGAAGTACGAGAGAGGGATTGCCTATGGTCTAAGAAAACCAAGTTACATGAGAGAGAAAACACTTCTCTCGTACCACTTTTAAGAATTTAAATATATTAAAAAATGAGCCACCGATCTAAAATGATTTTTTTTTT
This sequence comes from Dillenia suffruticosa, assembly GCA_033439265.1. NCBI lineage: Eukaryota > Viridiplantae > Streptophyta > Magnoliopsida > Dilleniales > Dilleniaceae > Dillenia > Dillenia suffruticosa. The sequence goes on from JAVTVX010000001.1 coordinate 20,941,283, forward strand.
CTTGAAAATGGATTATTTATTATCGATCGATATTCAGATTTTATCCGATTAATTCAATCGAATAATGTTAGATTAATTAAGAGATTTATTTTTTTAAATTTTGTTTTTTCATTTTCATGACTCGAATTCAAGAATTATGATTAATAGGATATAGTGTTCGATCTAAAATAATTTGAATTCAAAAAAGAAAGGGAAAGAGATAGAGTAGCTTTCTTCGAAAAAAATAACTCTTAACAATTTTTTCCATTTGAATCCTAACTTGGTTGTTTTTTCATGAAAAAGGTGAGATATGAGTGAATTTGCAAAAAAAAGAAAAAGGAAAAACATTCCGTACTGTGTTTTGACGGTTAAGTGAAGAAGACATTGGTTGGTAATTTTACAGAATTACACCATAATTAAAAATATTTGAATTGTGAAATTTGATTTTATAAAAAAAATGATTATTTTTATTAATAATTTTACTCTGTTATTTTTTTTAATAAAAAATTAAAAGAAAAAAAAAACCTCTAAATAGTCAAACGTTTGCGGTGGAAATGCACCCGACAACAGCATTGTGCCAAGTGTGACCGTGTGGAGTCGAACGTGGAGAAAAAAGATTAGCCAAATTCCTGGGTTAGGCTAAGGTCCGAAACCACAACAATGGTAACAAAAAGGACATGCCATCCAAATTTTTTGAGTCTGAGTGATCGAATAATTTGTTTTTTTAATCAGGGTATTGAATTTAATCTTTAAAATTAATAAAAAAAAATTTAAGAGATACAACTTCTAAAATGTGTATTATAATATTCAAACTGAATTAATCAGATAAAATCTAAATATCGGTAATGAAAGAAAAAAGCCCACACTAGAAAGAAATTGCTATATAACGTGAAGACATGAAATTATTATTATTGTGTTAATATTATTTTATCTCGTATACTTCGGTATATAAGAAATAAATGGCATAACTTGAAATTTCATAATTTACAAGAGAGTAGAAATATTATGTCTGATTATCACTGAATTTAATTATTTGATAATTATTTACTATGCTCAGTACGAATAAGACACTCTTATCTGATTCTGTATTAAAAATTTTGCAAACGACTCAAAAATACAGTATCAAAGTGTGAGTTGGGCTTATTTTAATGTGTATATATCCTTTTTGGATCAGACTCATGCTTAGATCTACTATTTCCTTATCTTTTTAGTAAAAATTTTCTCTTTAACCAATAATTATTTATTAGATTGAAGATAATATTGTCATAAAAGAAAAAGAAAAAGTATCATTCAGACAGTTCTACCTTTTAAACAATGGACTGATCGGGTTTGACTGCAAACACATATTACCTTCACATTTTGGCCGAACTTGGATTCTCAACTGGTGAGGGGTTGATCCCAAGTCTTGGAGATCTTGGTGGGGATGCATAGAGGACCGAGGCCTCAAGGACCTCCCGACGCACAAGTTCCTGGGCTTGGCTTAGTCTTTGGGCGCGCAATGCTGTTAAGTACAACCCAGCGGCTAGGAAAACTGACGAGTGGAAAACAAGTTTTTTTTTTTGTTATTGTATAAAAATTTAAATATAAAATTATCAGATTGAAAAATGAGATTAATGCCGTTAGATTATTTTCTTGGGAACAAAACAAGCCTTCTCCCGTCACCAGACAACATTGTCCTATTGTAGACCAGTTTGTGAGATGACCCGATTCCACGCTCAAGCCCACTCGCAATAAGACCTCGCCAACAGCAAAGCATATCTGCAATCCAAATGTGATAACCACATTATTGGCAATGAATGAGCTCTCTCTCTCTCTCTCTCTCTCTCTCTCTCTCTCTCTCTCTCTCTCTCTCTACACTAGCAACCTGTCTTGGGTTTCACATGTTTTGATGCATAAGAAAAAAAATGGGAACATGGCTTTTGTCTTAACTAGGGTCACAAATGATGATTTAGCGCATTTATAGCTTGAGCCACCCACCTAATATCAGTGGTGAAGTCGTTTTGGGGGCAATGGAGTTGGCAGCCCACATAATTTTTTTTTTATTTAAAAAAATTAATATATACATTTTTAGTGTATTTAAGAAAAATATCTTTAAATGTTTTAAAAATACTATTAAAAATTATACAAAAAGGATTAAAGATCTTAAAAAATACAAATAAATTTTTTATAATGTTGTTTATTCTCAGAAAATTATAATGTTCTTCATCCCTCTGTCTTCTATGTAGTGTATTTCGCTCTTTGAGTCATGTGAGCGGAGTTTCAATAAGATTATTTCACTCGTTGTATATGACACAACTTGGACATTTTTGCATGCCTTGTTTGTGGCACTAGTTCTAATGCAGGGGTTCCAATGCCTGTGAGGGTAAATAAAAATGAGCACAATTATTACATTAAGCTTATGACATACCAAGTTGTGACAAAGAAAAACGCAGCCTGCCATGAAAGGACTTTGGCAGGACCCGAGTCAAGGTCTAGGGCTAGGAGAGGCAAAGGCACCGAATTATTGAGTGCAATCAACAAGTACATGTGATCCACCACACCACCATCCCAATTGCTAGAAGCAAAAATGCTCCCGATGCACATAACAATGGTGTCTTTCCGCTACTGCTGTATACACACTCATCCTTACTTTTCTTCCCATCATCATTCGTAGTCATCCACGAATCCTGTACAATGGAAGATGGTTATGTGACTTTTGGTTAAGTTTCATATATTGACATGAAAATATGTGAGAGATAGTACTTCAGACCTTGTGGCTTCAGCAAAGAGACAGAGAATGAAGCAGAGGAGGCCACAGAGGATAGTGAAGACCATGAGAAATGCACCGGTTTTGCTACCCAATTCGGTGCATTTAGCACTTGGGGCTAGATCGGCATGTGTGATTGCCATTGAGAGAGAATTGTGCAAGCTCAGCAGGCATGGAAAAGAAGAAGATGCGGACTTTATTTGAGTGTGTGTGAGAGTGAGAATCCTAGAATTACTTGGAGCAAAGGCTGCTTAAAGGTGAAAGATTCTGCGGTGTCCGAGTCAAAGTTTCAAATTTCTCACACACATTCTAAAGTAGGCCTTAAATTTCACCTTTTACAGAAGTTCCTCAGAGTAATGGTGCTATTGATCAACAAGTATCCCATGCTTTTAGTCATTTTAAGGCAATTCAAGATTTAAAATGCCTCTCTGCGACACTTTTTTTTCAAGTTAAAAGTTGATGAGAGAGAGAGAGAGAAAGAGAGCAAGAGAATCAGAGTTTACTTATTGGATAGTTTTCCGTATACCTGAGACTTGAGACTGAATATATTCTAATTTACTCCACTTTGTTCAAAAGTACTGATCATATAGCAGAATCTGAGCTAAAAACTTCCTTACCAGGTAATAATTTTAACAGGAGGTGCTTTTATCCAATCACAAACAACCTTTACTTGAATCAAATCGACATTTACTAGTCTCCATACCCTTTTGTTTTCATCTCGCTTGTGACTTCCAGTGCAGCTACAACTTGCATACAAGAAAATGGCATCCAACATGACCAAACCTAAAATTCATGTCTCTTGCAGCACAAGCAGCAACCAAGGAATGATTGTAGCAGAAACAGCAAAAAATTACAAAGGGCAATACTTTTTCCAACTTGGCAAGCGCTTGCACAGAGAGCCCTTTTTGGATCACGATGACACCATGCCACGACACCGTGCCAGGGCTAGAAAGAAAGCACATAATGCATCCAAGTTGCTGCCAAGCAGACCGAGTAAGGTTTCCATGGCTGAGGACCAAAAGGCTAAGTAAGGAACAGACTCAGAACCTATATTTGTATAATGCAAAAAATACCCATTTAAATAGGACTGCTTATAAGCAGCTATAACAAAAATATATGCTACATCTTGAATCCAAACACGCCATATGTAGGGCATTCTCATTTGATTTTCCTTAACACGATCAGTGACTTCTCAAGGCATATGTAAGCTTTGTAAGAGGATAAATTTTCTAGGATAAGTCCATTTGTCTATGATAAAAGTTTCATAGAAGTAAACTAAACATCATTTTTATTAAAAATCCCTATCCTGCTGGGAAAAGGAAAAAGAAAAAAGAAAAAAGTCCATCACCCATGGCTCTAATGTGGCGTGCCAAACCCAAAAATGTGAAATAGTTTTGAGGAAACCCAAAATAAGGACTCATTCAATTTTGAATCAGGGTTTCCCAGAATTGATGGTGCAGTGAATTATTCAGGTTACCTGGGAGAAAAGGTAAACCTATAGTGGATATGGGATCATATGAGCTGGACTTCCCCAACCATCTGGTGCTAGGTCAATTCACATGTACATTTTTCCATAAGACCAACAAACATACTCAAATGTACGAGCCAATGGTAACATTTTGGGGATTGGAATAGATTCATGGCAATACATTTACCTCCAGAAGAGTAAAGGTTTGAGGTAGAATACCATTCTCAAGTTCAATTGGGATTGTGCAGAGAAGTTGCAGTGACTAAATCAAGGGAGTTGATTAGCATGATGCAAAAAAGGTTTTTCAAAATAGCCTCTGATAAAGGGCATTGTCAGACATCTCTTTCATCGGCATATAGGACACGGTGTGCCTGTGTTCGGTTGGTACCAATGTCATAAACAGAAAAAGCTTTGAACATTAATTTTTTTTTTTAAATCTTTCTATTAATGTGGTATGTATTTTTCATTTTTTCACAGCTCTTATATTAAGTTTGGGTCACTCATTCTAGTAATCTTGTAATGCCATAATACTACAGTGATTTGGAACAGATTTCTCACAAGGTATGATAGGAGGAAAGGCATAGACATTATCAAGGGCCAGATATTGATTTAGAAACATGGGGACAATGGCCTTGAGTGACCTTTATCCCTTTTCCCTGTTGTACTATCATAAGGGGACATGAATTTTTGACGTAGGGTTTTTGATAGCTGGCTTTGGTTTTTATGTGGCCATACCAAACTTTGGCCTGCCAACTTTTTGGACATGATGAACAGATGTATCTCTTTTGTTCACCAGCTTTCCTCCTCATCTTTGATCAGACAAAGTTATGTTTAACTACATGGTTATCCCTTAAAACCAGTTCAAAACCAATGTTTAGAAAAATTGACAAAAAGCAACATGTCCAACACATGATTAAAAGTATGCGTTAAATTGGTCCCAACCTAAGCTAGTGCTATCCTAGGAAGGTGTGTTTCATTGACCTTAACATAACAAACAAATCGAGTAACATGCGCATGAGAGACCTTAGTGTTGCATTACATAAAGTCCATAATTTAAAGTGCCGTATAAAGTTTCCTTTAGGGTGGGTCATGTTCATGATCTTGAGATCTTTTGATGTTACATTCTCGACACTTGCATCCAACATCAGTTCAATAGAAAATATTCTGAAATAGATCTGAATATTGGTTGGATTTACAGAAAATATTGAGGAATAAAAATTGTGCTCAAGGTCGAGCCTAAGAATAAGCACCGAGGTTGCCCAATACAGAGCCCGGCTACTGAGTCCATACTCATATAACTAAATAAACTATCTCAAATGAAAGATCTTGCAATTGCTTTTCTGACATAATCCCACAACGGAAAGTTAACATATGTATACATTGACTCAAGAATAATAAGTCCATTAAAAAAAGTTGCTTCAATCTCTATGGATATCAATATCCAAGCATGTTAACATTTGAAAATCTGATATTATTATCTGAATGCCTAATGTTACTATTTTAGACCTTAAAGTTAACTACCGGAAAGGTTCTAATATTATCACTTGAAGGCCTAAGCACACCATAAATTTCGAGTGAAAACATTAGGCCTCTGAGAAATAGGATTAGGATTCTAGAATCTTCCTTTTGCCAAACACCTCCTGTAGCACCCACATTTCGAGTTTGATGCACTCTATAACAATTACTATCTGTAGGCTTAGATTCAAAAGATCATTTGAGCGTGGGGATGGGGGTCAGCAATAGGTAAGGATTTGGAGCAGAAAAGTGACTTTGATTTAACACAACATACAAGAATCAATGGTCCCAATTCGTCGACTGTAGGTAAGTATAACCTTTCCTCCACGTTTGTCTAGCTTATCCCTGGACAAGAAATCCATTGTTTCGTCATGTTTAAACAAACAAAGGCATTGTTGTCTAGACTTGCTAAACCATCCATCATGCTTTATAGGATAAGAGCTGAAGTAAAAGGGCCAAGTGGGTGGACCGACCCATTGTACTTGGTAAGGTAAAAGCTTGCCAATGCAGTAACTTGATTGCTGGCCGAGGCACTTGGATCTTAGGAGTGAATGCTTGAAAGAAATGCACCACAGCAAACAACATAGGATCCTAAAAAAGCAGAACTCTATCCCAAGTTGCACCTTTTAGAGCAAAAAATTTCTGTCCTTACAATGCTTACTTTTCATAACAGTGACTATAGGCTAAAGTGCTTAGTGCAAGCATTTGCTCCCATAAATTCACCTCTTCATTTGTATAATGCCATGGCTTGATGTATTGAAAATGAAAGATTGACAAGGTTGGTGAAATCTAATGGCTACAAAATTTCTCTCTTCACTCTGATATCTGATGGGATTTGCTGATGAGCTAGAAAGTAATGATAATTTCCGCCTAAGAGGAGGATCTTGGAAGATTTCTCCTAGACACTTTGAGTGGTTTCATGTTGAGTTTCAAAAGGTAAAATGAAGATAAAGACAACCGTGTTTGGATTGCACGAGACAATGATCATCCAAGTGGTATATATGGGGGGGTCTTGACAGTGGCCACCCAATGCAGTTAAGTGGCCGACAGACACCTTTGATCATTCGAAATCGTTTGCTCGAGAGACGCCCAAAAATCATCAGCATGTGATACCAGAGAAGCCAAAATTAGAGACAATATAAAATATGATTAGTGCCAGAAGGTTATTCTTTGCTGCCTAATTTGAGGTCCACAAGCTTAAACCTGGGAACTATGAACAGGAGTTCTCAATGTAGAATGAAACATAATAATGTGGTGGATAGTCAACAACCTTATAAGGGTGACATGAACACTTTCTTGTGCAGGTTTGGTTAGCTATATCACGGGGAAAAGAGAGCCACTTTCACTTGGTTGGAACTTGGAAGAAAATTGAGAGAGAGAGAGAGAGAGAGAGAGAGATGTCACCTTTTTCTATAACTTTGCATGCTGTCCTTAAAAGGCTAAAAGCTTGAGGGTCATAGACTGTTGAGATACCTTAGACACCCACTACGACATTGATGCTCCCACTCCATGTTCACTTTGATCGTCTCTGCACAACCAAAGAAAAGAAAAAAAAAAAAATCTAAACGATCATCATTTCTTCCCAACTAATTGTCCATCATCATCTCATCCTGTGCAAATCCTTGTCCGGACACATTAGGAAAGAGGCAAATATCATTCGTGATGACTAAATTATGCTTTCCGGATAAGGGACTAAGAAATTTCTATAATCTTAATACTATTCTAACCATTTCTCAACAGAAAAACAAGTTTTGCACACTCCATAATGAATGGAAATTTTGCAAAGAGCAGTAATATGACAACAGGACAAGGTTTCTAAAGTTTAGACTAAGCATATGTGACATGTAAATGTCTGAATAATGGGCACCCCATGGGCCGAAAAATGTCCCTTTTATGCAAATTCTGAAAAGGGTTTTTGCGTCAATTTAAGTATTGAAATATTTTTGGATTATAAATGTCCTCCCATTGCTAAGGAGGTTGGGCAAATATTTGCTCAAAGCGTCTTCATTCTTTTCCTACCCAACAAAATGGCAGAGAGCTCGAGTAATCGGGACAAGTCAGCATTAAAAAGCAAGTCCTCGCTCCAGTCCAGCCAGAAGCCAACTTCTGTAGTGAAGCTATTCGGGTTTCCAGTGACAGGCTGCAGCAGTGAAGTGCCGGTAGCCAAGGAAAACGATCTTCACAGAAGGAAATTTGAGTGCCAATACTGTCACAGAGAATTCACAAATTCACAGGCCTTGGGCGGCCATCAAAATGCGCACAAAAAAGAGCGGTTAAGAGCAAAGCGCGCACAGTTTCAAATCGATCATCACCATCAACAGCGAAGGCTTACTGTGCCAATCCCAATGCTCGCTCCTCATGCACTGCAATCAGCAAGATTAATTCCACTTCCTCCGCATCCGCTATTCACATCAGCCGCATCTCCCAGAGTTCCTTCTGGGTTCTACGTCGGGCATCCTCATTACATTTCTACCGAACGTGCAGCCTCATCAGATGCCAATGCCAATGAAGGCGTCGATCTTCATCTAAGCCTTGCACCCTCCTCGGATACCCCAAAATAAGCATTTAAGTATTTTGCAGCTTCAAGTAGCCAGTTTGTTTGAAGAGTTTCCTATTCATAATTCATATATAAACTATAGATCATAACGTGAACATGGAATTGGCTTCCATTTGTCTCCCCATAAGCTATAGCAGTTGCCTTTCCCATGACCAAAAAGAAAGAAAAAGGCAATTTGAGATATATCATAAATGAAGAAAATGCAGAATATTTCTGACCCAACAGGCAAAATTTATCTAAATCATGTAGAAAAATTTGAAGAAGCAAATGATTCCTAAGTTCAGATGCTCATCAAATGTTCCTAGCAGGAGTAAACTTTTTAAAACTGTTAAGTCTCTTGATTCATTAGAACAAAGAATAAATCAAGACCATGCCAATTCTGCACATGTAATGATATGTGATAGATAACATATGGGTATCATTTTCTTATTATTGTCCCAGGCCTAGCAAAGCCTGACCTAGCCTAAAAATAGTACTTGCAGGCCATCAAAAAGAAAAACAATATGTTATTTTCAGCGGCATTATAAATAAGGAGTATTATAATGACAAATGGATTTAAAAAAAACAATTTTACTTGTAATTTGTATGGGTAAAAAATTCATAATATTTTAAAATTAAATAATTTTAAATTCATCAAAATATTTTTCAAGTTAAACAAAATAACTTTTGTTGTCACAAAAGTTCGGTCTATTTAGTTTTTGATTCGCCTAGTCTCTCTGATTTTATCTAACAAGCATTTAGCAATTTTGCCCGTTTAGGGTTTTTTTTTTTTTAGCTTGACCACCGATATCCAAAAATTTGATTTTTTCAATTTGAACCGCTATAAAATCCAATTAAGTAATTAATTCTCTCGATATCTGTTTTTTTATTCTCAAGACAAATATGAAATTAATAGCATGTGAGTTTAATAATAAAATACTAAACTGTTTGAGTTAAAACAAAAAAGAGTCAGAAAAATCAATCTCTATTAATTGGTTCATAACTGTTCAAATCAGATTAGTTAAGTTTTTGAATACCGGTGATTAAATAAAAGAAAAAGGACTTGAATTTGAAATATTGGACAATAAAATTTAGTGCATGTCACTGGACCAATTTAGTATTCCTATTTATGATTTATTTGAACTTCCACATACCCTAATCCAAAAGTTACCCCTCACTTAGGGCATTTCTTGGCTCATGCTCACATTTATTTGGCACACTTCTTAAACCCATGTGTAATGATTGGACTACTATTTTTTAATGTATATCCAAAACCAGCGTTGCTATGTCTCAGCGTCAGATCGCATGGAAATAATACACCCCTTCTCTGTGTGGTGTTTCCAGAAAAAGCTAAAAATAGTAAATTCCATTTTCCATATTTCGGGTTGTCAAGTCTACAAAAAATTCGCTGTGTGCAGGTCACAAATCAACGAACTTTTCCAGGTTCATAAAAGCCCCCAAGAAATCCCGTTTTTCTCTAAAATTCCAAACCCTAGATTGCGAAAATTAAAGAAAAAAACAATAAATAATTGAGAGAGGGAGGGAGAGAGGGAGATGGGGGATTTCAGACCGACAAGGAGGCATTGTGGCGGAGAGAGAGAAGGGAAAAGAGGTTTTCAGGCACAGCAGCCGTCGGGGAGAAAATGGATTCCGACGACATCGGAAAATGAGGCTGAATACTATTATTCATGGAATAGTAAAGATTCGGAGATGAAGAGACGAAAGAGAATGGCAGAATATAGAGCTTACGCTGTTGAGAGTAAAGTCAAAGCTTCGCTTAGAAAAAGCTTTGGCTGGCTCAAGTCTAAATGTGGAGCCATTGTTTATCAATATTAGTGAAGACGATGACGACGATGAAGACGAGGTAGGAGAGAGACTTATTTCTCGGACGGAATCACCCTTTCCACTCCCGTAAATTTTAATTATGGAGTAAAAAATATATATAATTTCATTTTAGGATTATATTTTAAACTATTTTTAATAAAAAATTTGATTGGTCACAATAATTTAAAATAATACTTAATTAATTTTTTAATCTTAAAATTAGAATTTAGTCTCTAATTTTTTTTAATATAATTTTACAGAGCGAAGCTGAATGAAACGAAGAAGACGACAAATTGAAAAGGAAGCCAAATTCGAGATTTCATGGGTTACTCTATCATGATAGTCGACGTGATGGGAATTTGTAAAATTTGTATCTCAAAGTTCAAAAAAAAAAAAAAAAGAAATTGTAAATGAAAATATGTATGGACTTTCAATTTGTCTCTAATTTTATTGTAATTTTTTTTTCTTTTTTAAGTTCTTGAGATAGATTTTTGAACATTTGACCGTTTAAATTACAATTTTGATGAATATAATTTTGGTTTCTAGTTTGTTTGAGTATAACATTTCATACAATAACTAATTTCTTTATATATTCATTACTTTTTCTTTTTCTTTTTTCTCTCTTGATTTGTCACCCAAATGGAATCAGTTTAATAAACCCTAATCTCATGACCATTGTTGGGTTCGGTTTCGGATCCGATTCATAAAAAATTTATAATTATATTTTTCTCACTATCTTCCGATCGTACAAATCTGATACCTTAAATTATTAAATTTATCCTTTGTTAATGGAACCCAATCACTTAGCGATCCTATTTTTTAATAATTCTTTTTTTCATATAAAATTTCTTCTTTAAATATTTTATATACTCAATAAATTGGTGAATAATTTGGAGTTTTAGAGTTTTAATTTTTTAACTCTTATTTTAATAGAAATTTTGTAGCTGAATCACTAGGTAGCTCAATACTTAAATCAAGGTTGTAAGGAATGCCATGCTTTTTAATAAAGAATAAAATGAAAATTTCGAGGATGATCAGAATACTTTCTGTTGGATGTGGGTTTTGCTACGTAGATAACTACTTTGTTGTTTCAAGTGAGAATTGGTGTTGAGTAGTCATCTAGGCCTTTAAGAGAGATGTGACCTACGAATACTGTTGGAGGGTGCTCTGATGGGAAGATTTTGACACTTAAATCAGAAAGAGTGATGATAAAAATATGAGAGACAGAATGAGTAGAGCTGTAAAAATAGTACCGTGTAATCTTTGTATGATAAAAATAGTACCGTGTAATCTTTGTGTGATAAATTATATATAATAAATTTAAAAATATAAATATTGTTTGTCTACTAAAGTTATAATAGATATTCTCTAAAATTATAATTACTGAGATTATAATTCAGAATGAACGTTATGCTTTATCCCTTATGTATGAATTTTTACCATCACCCTCTTAAAGGAAAAATGAAAGTTGTTTTGGGAATAAATCTTGCAAGTAGAGCAAAGCTTCGATGATGTGTTTACTCATGCTTAGGATAAAAATCCCAATCATCCAGTGTAGTGTGGTATGGTATGGTATGGTATGGTATGGTAAGGTATGGTATGGTATGATGTCGTATTTAAGACAATGGTCAAAACATATTATTGTAAGATGTAATAGAAAAATGAAGTCAACTTTTCTCGAATTGAAATTCAACCTAGATGTAATTGTTTATTGCTATGGGGTGACTCTTACTTTAAAAAATAAAATAAAATAATAAAAATTAAGAGAGAGAAAGTTTTAATCTTTCTCCTTTTTTTTTTAATTTAAAAATCTCATATTTAAATTTTGAGTAATCGAGAAAAAGAAGAAAAAAAAAGAGTTAATTAGTTGATTAATCCTTAAAGTTTTGTTCGATTTTTCTAAATTAGTCTTTAAAGTTAGAAACGCTATCTTGTGGTACTCAAATTTCAAAAAATGTAACGCGTTGATCTTTCCGTCAATGACGACGACAGACTGTCCGTTAAATGGTGACGTGTCGTGCTTAATGTGTCGTACGAATGTTGACTTGTTATTGTAATGTTATTATCTTAATTAATAAAATTTAATTTTTAAAAAATTTATAAAGAAATAATAAAAAATTAAAAGATTATTTATAAAAAATTAAAATTTAATTTTATTAAATTAAAAAATTCATCATCTCTCTCCTCCCCTCCCCTTTCTCCCTCCTCTCCCAATTCCAAACTCTCCCTTTCTCTCTCTCTCTCCTCAATCTCCTACTGTGATAGGCAACGGACAGCCACCTTCTAATCCCACGAAAGCCCAGAGTAAGAGGGGACGATCTTGCACCGGAACGATCCTTCGAGCAATTCAGTCTACAGATTTTCTGATTCTCTAAAGCATGCTTTTCAAGCTCTTGTCTGCAAAAGCTTGGAATGATTAAAGGTACAATTTCCGTCGTCTTCGATTCAAAAATCAAATGCATTAACCCAAACAATCTCGTTCCTTTTTCCCTCATAGAATGCGCAGGTGCTGACGTAACAATATAAGATATCTTTATATACTGATATGACAATAACAAGTCAGTATCTGTATGACAGTCAGGATGTTATCTCATGACACCACCGTTTAATAGATAATCCGATGTTGTCATTGACGGAAAAACTATCGCGTTATATTTTTTAAAGTTTGAGTATCACAAGATAACATTTTTAACTTTAGAGACTGATATGAAAAAATCAAACAAACTTTAAGAATTAGGTAATAAATTAACTCAAAAAAAAAAACACAGAGAGAATGTCACGTCAAAATGCAAAGCGTGGTGCGCGAGCAAAGCGTGGTGCGCGAGTAAGAAATCATCAATGACGTATTCTCTTATGCCATCTTACAAAATTTAGTCCTTGGGCTAGAATATATATATAGAGCACTGGTTGAGTTGATGTAGAGAAAGAGAAAGCAAAAAAGAAATTGGCCACTAGTTGAGTTGATGTAGACAGAGAGAAAGCAAAGAAGAAATTGGCCACTAGTTGATTTGATGTAGAGAGAGAGAGAGAGAGCAAAGAAGAAATTGGACACGACCCACATTTTCAAAGATACCCTTTTGAATTAGGGCACAGCCACACCCCAGTTCATTTGTTTAATCTAACAACTTGGTTCGTATCCATAACAATGCCTATTTGGACCTTGATTTTATTCATTCAAATGGCACTATAAAATGGAGTGAAGTCCGATGGTAGATCTCATATAACACAGAGAGAGAGAGAGAGAGAGAGAGATGGCAAATTGGTATCTGTCCAAGCATTACTCACTGGGTAGGCCAACTTATCCACCAGAGCTCTTTCAGTTTATTGCCTCAAAGACTCCCCAGCATGACCTTGCTTGGGATGTTGGCACCGGAACCGGTCAGGCTGCACGGTCGGTGAGTTTTCCTCTCCTCCCATTTCGCCATTTGATCATTCAAATTGTAAACATATACAATGCTTCTAATTCCATCATGATCTTTCATTTGCATTCCATGTTCTTGATACGACTTGAGCCCTACATTTCATTTCATATAACATGAAGTTTTCCCACAAGAAAAGTTCATTTTCATACTCTGTCAAGAAATGCAAGGAGCTAGTTTGAGAAGACTGAAACTATAGAGAGGGGCTTTTTTTAGGGAGGCTAATTAGTGTGCTGACTGACCGACTACTCACAAAATCAAGTCAGGAATTATTGTTTATCACGCTCCTACCGTTGGCTTATTTTCTCTATGGAGGATCTCAGGTTTTGCAGTTGAGTTTTGGTGCTTTGTGTTCTGAGATTGGGTCACTGGTCCTCCTTTAAAAAAAAAAATCATATAAAATGGACTGCCTTAAAATCTTCGAAGTGCATGCCCATTTCAAATAACACAAAATTTTGCAGCTAGCTGGAATATACAAGAATGTCATAGCGACAGATCAGAGCGAAATACAACTAAGCTTCGCAACAAGGCTCCCAAACATACAATATAAGTGCACCCCTCCGAAGCTTACAATGGAAGAGCTGAAGCACGCCATAGCAGACGAATCAAGGGTTGATGTTGTCACGGTTGCTCAAGCCGTACATTATTTCGATCTTCCCACATTTTATCAACAAGTCAAATGGGTGCTAAAAAAGCCTCACGGAGTGGTGGCTGTGTGGTGCTACACATTGCCAAGGATAAATGACACCTTTGACGCCATTTTCGATCAGTTTTTCCGGAATGCTTGTGGACCTTATTGGAATGAAACAGCAGTGGGACTTGTCAATGATAAGTACCAGAGTCTTGAGTTTCCATTCGATCCGGTTGAAGGGTTAGATCATACCGGTCCACTGCAGTTCCAGTCAGAGAAGCTGATTGATTTGGAAGACACGTTTGCGTACATAAGGTCATGGTCTGCATACCGTCTGGCCAAGGACAAGGGACTTGAGCTTTTGAACGAGGAGGTCATTGAGGAGTTCAAGAATGCATGGAATAAAGATGGAGATGGACAAAAAGTGGCTAAAATTTCTGTGTATCTTAGAATTGGGAAGGTTGGGAATTTGGATTGAACTTTGTCACCACAATGTATTTTGTGCTTCATTCGAAATGTAATGGATTGAATTGGACTGTTCCTCATGTGAAACTTCTCTTCTTCTGCCCTTTCTTTGTTTGGGGTCCTTCTCTAAACAAAGGAATTACTAGGCCAAATGTTACTAGGGAAGGCAGGATACGGGGCTGGTTGGAGATGGTAATGCTATAGGAATCAATGTATGTATGTATGCATTGATCAAATATAGTGTGAGACAACGTTTTAATTATTAAAAATTATTAAGAAATTTGTAAAATTTGTTGGAAATAAACTCAAAAAATACCAAAAAGAAACAAATGTTAAGTACTCTTTGTCTAAGATCCTTGTTCTTTTCTATGAGAATTCTCCCAAACTAAAATACAATCTTTACACCCTTAACAAATATCAAAAAAGAAAGAAAAAATAACTTTCTCCATGCCTTAGAACAATTAAGGAAAAAAAATCATAAGGCCCCGCAAATTATTTCTCGTGAGACTTATTTTATCGTGGACCTGTCCGCTACACTGAATTATTGTACATTATATATATTATATATAGTGTCACGCCCCGAACCGGGATCGTGAACAGCCGCCCGTTGTCCCTGGATGCCGGCTGTATTTTTACAGAAAATCGGGCAGAACCTCCCCATAAATCAGAGGTTTCCCGAGTACAATTTCACCTGTATATCATATTCATCCGCAAAAAAAATAAGTAAATGGCCATCTCGGCCTCTCCAAAATCAACAAATACCACAGCCAACATCCAGAACAACGCAAGGCTATAAGTTTCTAGCAGTCCTAGCAACAGACCTCTACTATCATGCCCAACTAGGGCATGAGCAGCCGCCACACGGAGCGGACTTAAATTCTACGCATATATAAAATAAATTCCCAAGTTATTTTTAAATATTTACAAATGCCTCAATGCAATGAAATAATCAACACGAAGGTTTCGCGAATAAAAGTCCATAATTTATACAGTCATCCCAGAAAATTTATATAAATACATTGGTCAATCTAAAATCTCCAATACATAATAATATCACCAATCATCATAGCGGAAGAGATGGAAAATATCCATACCCAATCCCAGTGATATCTCCTCGGTCCAACACTAATCCTGTGGGAAAGAAAGTGAGGGGTGAGTATCTATGGAAGGATACTCAGTAAGTGAGGGGATTGACATCATACTATCAATATCTATGGTGAACTTGGAGTGTCAAAGCATAAGAAAATATCCACAGTGTGCAAACCGATCATGTTATTTCAAAATCACATATAATACGCACACATCAGAAAGTAAGATATGCATCCAATATTCACATCAATGTCATGAAGAACCGGCCAATGAAATATTCCCGGCAATAGTCTACCTCGACCAAGGACGGCGCATTGGGGGTTTTTCCAAATGCAAGTATTAAAGAATGGCTCTCTACCCCAATGTTGGCCACAGACTACCCCAACTAGCCTGTAAATAATAATAATGTACATATAACTAGTCGGCCGTGTATGGTGCCCCCGCCTGGTGCTAGACGGAGCCGTACTCAACGTCCTCTCCGATGAGAGTCAACCTGGGACACCCATACACACGACAATCTGGCGGATACCTCCGGCCGAAGCGTATCCGGACACAAGGGGTGCCTCTACCAGATGTCTTTCGTAGCTACGGATCACAATATCATATCGGCCGGGCACGTAGCCCCATGCATCCCATCACCAGTCGGCCGGGCATATAGCCCCATGCATAATATCATAACGTCGGCCGGGCATACAGCCCAATGCATAATATCATAAAGTCGGCCGGGCATACAGTCCAAAACATAATATCATAAAGTCGGCCGGGTATACAGCCCAAATGTGTAAGTAAATCCATTTAAAACCATGTGCCAAATGCAGTGGAAATATCAAAACATATCAATATGTCGAAAATGTGGCACAATATACATTTATCAAAACTCATGGATGCATATCAATAGAGTCGGCAGTTAAGACACTCCAAAGGTCACAAAACATTTCATCAAATATTGGAAAGGTCTAACAATCATACATTTGCAGAAACATGTCATTTAAAAGATATTTTTGAAACATGGTTTTCAATCAATAGCGAATGTCAAAGTCCCACTCACCGTTCTATGGAGGGTGGTCACTTCCTATTTTCAAAACAATTCCAATCTAAATCCTCGAGTCTCCAAAAAAGATCAACCTAATCAGATCATTTAATTCGTGTCACATTCTATACTTAACTTTCAAAGTCACAATAATCATCTCATAAATTGTATTCTATTCACATTCCACTTACACTCTAAACATATACAGAACATTTCATCTTAGATTCAATCCTAGATTCATCCAAAGTATCAGTTAAAGCCGAAATCTCCTCACCTAGGGTTTTCTCGAAGCGCCGAGTCTCGTCCGAAAGTCGCTTCGGTCACTCCAAAGTCTGTAGGGTTTCCTATCAAAACAAGATTTATTTGTTAGATCTAAACACATAGATACGAAACAAAACCCTAAGTCATTTACCTGCGTGGAGGTTCGTGGGCTGTCACGAACTCACGGACCGTCACGGGTCGTCGCGGGCTCGTGGGCTACAGCTAGCGGGCTCGCTGGTCTGCGTGCTACGGGGTAGCGGGCCGACGGGCTGGCAGGCCGATGGGCTGAACTGGGCCGCGGGCCGTACTGGACCTGCGGGCTTGGACGGGCTGTCGGGCCTGGTGGGCCCGTGGGCTTGCTGTTGATGGGCCTGCGGCTAATGGGCCTGCGGGCCGACAGTGGCTCGCGGGCTGGTGCTCGCCCGTGCGCTGGTGCGCTGTGTTGGGGCGTGCTCGTGCGCTGCTCGCGCGCGCTCGTGCGCTGGGCCGCGCTCCCGTGCACGCTCGTGCGCTGGGCCGCGCGCCCGTGCACGCTCGTGCGCTAGGCCGCTCGCGCTAGTGCGCTGGGCCTCGCGCGATAGTGTGCTGGGCCTTGTGCGCTCGCGGCCTCGCTCGCACTCGCGGCCTCGGTCCTGCTCGTGGCCTGGGCTCGAGCTGTGGGCTGGAGGGCACACTCGGTGGCTCGATAGAGCAAGGAGGCAGCAATCGCGCGCTGTGGCACGAGGGAGGGAATCACTGTTGCTGTGGTGGTGGTGCCTGCGGAAGGTCGCGGGTGGTGCGATTGTGCAGGGAAGAGGGTCGCGCGGTGGTGCGCGGAGGAGGGTAGAGAACAACGAAGAGAGAGCGATCGCGAGAGGGATCGCGAAGGGAGAGAGAGAAACCGAGAGGGAAGAAGAAGGAGGAGAAGAAGAAGAAGAAGAAAAAGAAGAAGAAGAAGGAGAAGCTGTCGGCGGCGGCGGCGGTGGCTGTGGCGGAGGAAGCCGAACGGCCGCGGGAGAAGACGAACGGCCGCAGGAGAGGGAACGTCGTGGAGAGAGAAAGAGAGAGAGAGAGAGAGAGAGAGAGAGAGAGAAAGGAATTTGGGGCTTTAGCCCTAAATCAAATTTGGGATTTTTTTTTTTTTTTTTTTTTTTTTAGTTTGGTGTTACATATAGAGTCATTATTTTTCTAGTTATAATCATATTTTAAATAACAAATCTAAATTTACAGAAAATTTGATGTCCAGGAAAAAAATTTTATGTTGACTCTAACAATATTTTACTTGAGAAATACCTCAAATCAAATATTTAACCTTTTAGTCATGAACTTTTGAAACACAAATCCTAAGAATGAGAGAGAGAGAGAGAGAGAGAGAGAGAGAGAGAGAGAGAGAGAGAGAGAGAGAGAGAGAGAGAGAGAGAGAGAGAGAGAGAGAGAGAGAGAGATGACAGATTTGTTCCATAAACAAGCAAAGGCAGTATTCTGATACAAGACCCAATTACCCACCAGAATTGATTGACTTCATAGCTTCCAAGACTCCAGATCATGAGCTTGCTTGGGATGTTGGCACCGGAAGTGGCCAAGCTATACTGTTTATGTAATTTATTTTGAGGAAATTTGTACCTAAAATATCAGTGAAATACTCGGTAGTCTGCTGCAACTTTAGAGATGGACAAGAAAGAGAAACCTATGTACTATGTTGAATGGTTGTTGAGGCTAGCAAAGTTCAATTTTAATATAAATAATTTCATTATTAGTGAAGATGATGACGATGCCGAAAAAGAGGTAAGGGAGAGACTTAGTATCCATTTGACATGACTTTTTTTTAGTTTTTTCTCTTAAAATTAATAATTTTTTAAATAAAATTAAAAATTATTTGGTATTTTTATTTTTACTTTTGAAACAAATTTAAAAGTTAAAAGTTAAAATTAAAAATAAAAAGTCAAGATATGAGCGTAAATAAATTTATGGCATGTACATATTTAAAATTTTATATCCTTCAAATGAGGATATAAATGAAATAAAAAAATATATTTCCTAAAAAAGTTGACGTATAAAAAGTAAGGAGAAGAAAAAACTTCTCTAAGAAATTTTTTCTTAAATATTACTAATTAATTTTTTATTTATAAAAAAAAAACTACTTTTAAGGAGTATAGAATTTGTTTGGCAGAGTTTCTCTTATAAAGAGAATAAAAGTTGAAAAAAAACCTGCCAAATGGGACGGGATTACCCTTTTCACTCGAATAAAATTTAATTATGGAGTTAAAAATATAAATAATTTCATTTTAAGATTATTTTTATCTGATTGATCACAATCAAATTCTATTAATTAAAAATCTAACAATCTTCTCCAATAAAAAATAATTTAAAATTTATGTAAAATAATAATTAATTAATTTTTTAATCTTAAAATTAGAATTTTATCTCTCTTTTTTTTTTTTTATTTTACAGAACGAAACAAAACGAAGAACATGACAAACAAAAAGGGAAACCCAATTGGAGATTTTAAGAGTTACTCTGTTATGATAGTCAAGATCGGAATTCATAAAATTTGTATCTCAGAGTTAAGAAAAAAAAAAGTTATAAATGAAAATATGTAGAGATTTTCAGTTTGTCTCTAATTTTATTGTATATTTTTTTTTTCCTTTTTAAGTTCTTGAGATAGATCTTTGAACATTTGACCATTTAAATTACAATTTTGATGAATGTACTTTTGTTTTTAGGCTGTTTGAATATAACATTTGATACAATAATTGATTTCTTTATATATATTTATTGTTTTTTCCTTTTTTTTTTCTTTCTCTTAGTTTGTCACCCCAATGAAATCAATTTAATAAACCCTAATCTCATGACCATTGTTGACTTCGGTTTCGGTTCCGATTCATGAAAAATTTATGATCATATTTTTCTCACTATCATCCCATCATACAAATCTGATACCTTAAATTATTAAATTTGTCCTTTGTTAATGAAATACAATCAATTAATCAAATCCGATACCTTAAATTACTAAGTTTATGTCATTTGTTAATGGAACCCAATCACTTAGCGGTCCTATTTTTTAATAATTCTTTTTTCATATAAATTTGTTTTTAAAATATTTTATATATACAATAAATTGGTGAATAATTCGGAGTTTTAGAGTTTTAATTTTTTTAACTCTTATTTTAATAGAAATTTTGTAGCTGAAAGACTAGGTAGCTCAATACTTAAATCGAGGTTGCAAGGAATGCCATGCTTTTTAATAAATAATAAAATGAAAATTTCGAGGATGATCACGGTACCTTCTCTTCTGTTGGATGTGAGTTTTGCTCCATAAATAATTGTTCTATTGGCTCGAGCGGGAATTGGTGTTGACCGGTCTCCTAGGCATTCAAGAGAGACGCGACCTACAAATACCGCCGAAGGGTACTCCAACAGGGAGACTTTGATATTCAAGTCAGAAAAAATGTTAATGAAAGTATGAGAGACAGACTTAGAGAGTCGTAAAAATAGTTATGTGTAGCCTTTGTGTGATAAATATCGAGTTAATGGACATACTTGAATGATTGTCTATACTGAATATATATAGCGTGTATGTATGACAAGTTTCATATACGTTCAATATTGTAGAACGCTTAATTTTCTTGTAAAAGGATTATTGAGAATTTTTCGAGATTACAAAAACTGTAGTTAAAATTTTTAAAGGGTTTAGAATATTGTTGATTATGAAAAATTCGAGTTGTTATAAAAATTTCCTTTATTATCAGGAATGATTATCGAGATTCGTTTTCTTATCGAGAAAGATTTTCTCAAGAATAGGAGAGGTTCGTATCAGATTAAAAAAAGTTTTGATTTGTGAGAAATTTTATTTCTTATTATATGATCAAGACTTATCACATAATAAAAATTACTTTCATATTAACGAAAAATATCTAACAAAAAGTGAGGATAATCCGAAAGTCAAACAAATGGAAACCAAAGGTATAAGATTGTTTACTATTTATCGAGAGAGATTCATGAGCTCAAGAACAAATTCTAAATAGTGACAAAAAATTGACCGGACTTTCTTATGTTAACCGTAAAGTTATACCTACAATAGTTATTTTAGATTGCCCGGCGATCAGGAAAGGGACAGTTTCCCTGTTTTTGTAAAAAATAAAATTATATATAATAATTTTAAAAAATATAAATACTGTTTTTCTATTAAAGTTATAATAGATATTCTCTAAAATTATAATTACTGAAATTATAATTCGAAATGCATGTTATGCTTTATCCCTTATGTATGAATTTTTACCATCACCCTCTTAAAGGAAAAATGAAAGTTGTTTTGGGAATGAATCTTGCAAGTAGAGCAAAGCTTCAATGATGTGTTTACTCATGCTTGGGATAAAAATCCCAATCATCCGATGTGGTGCGGTATGGTATGGTATGGCATGGTATTTAAGAAAATGGCCAAAACATTTTATTGTAAAATGTAATAGAAAAATGAAGTCAACTTTTCTGGAATAGAAATTCAACCCAGATTTAATAGTTTATAGCTACAGTGTTACTCCAACGTAAGTAAAAAAAAAAAAAAAAAAAAAAGGAGAAAAGAGAGAGAGAGAGAGAGAGAGAGAGAGTCCCAAGGGACTGGACATCGCAGTCCCCTCTTTTAATCGGGAGATCTCCTCTTTCGATCCTGAGATTTCATGGTTTAATTTTTGTGTAATCGGAGAGAGAGGAGACAAAAAAGAGGATGTCACGTCAAAATGCAAAGCGTGGTGCGCAATGACGTATTCTCTTATGCCATCTTACAAAATTTAGTCCTTGGCTACAACATGTATATTGTACCTGTTGAGTTGATGTAGAGAGAGAGAGAGACAGAACGAAGAAATTGGCCACGACCCACATTTTCAAAGATACCCTTTTGAATTAGGGCACTGCCACACCCCAGTTCATTTGTTTAATCTAAGAACATGGGTCATATCCATAGCAATGCCTATTTGGACCTTGATTTTGTTCATTCAAATGGTACTATAAAATGGAGTGAAGTCCGATAGTAGATCTCATATAACACAGAGAGAGAGAGAGAGAGATGGCAAATTTGTATCTGAAACAGTCCAAGCATTACTCACTGGGTAGGCCAACTTATCCACCAGAGCTCTTTCAGTTTATTGCCTCAAAAACTCCCCAGCATGACCTTGCTTGGGATGTTGGCACCGGAACTGGTCAGGCTGCACAATCGGTGAGTTTTCCCCTCCTCCCGTTTCACCATTTGATCATTCAGATTGTAAACATGTACCAGTGCTTCTAACTCCATCATTATCTTTCATTTTGCATTCCATGTTCTTGATACGACTTGAGCCCTACATTTTCATTTCATATAACATGAAGTTTTCCCACAAGAAATGTTCATTTTCATACTCTGTCAAGAAATGCAAGGAGCTAGTTTGAGAAAACTGAAACTATAGAGAGGGGCTTTTTTTAGGGAGGCTAATTAGTGTGCTGACTGATTAGCCTCCAAAACTCACAAGATCAAGTCAGGAATCATTGTTTATGAGGCTCCTACCATTGGCTTATTTTCTTTATGGAGGATCTCAGGTTTTGCAGTTGAGTTTCGGTGCTTTGTGTTCTGAGATTGGGTCATTGGTCCTTCTTAAAAAAAATCATATAGAAGGCATGGACTACTTTAAAATCTTCAAAGTGCACGCCAATTTCATAACAACACAAAGTCCTATTGCAGCTAGCCGGGATATACAAGAATGTCATAGCGACAGATGCAAGCGAAACACAACTAAGCTTCGCACCAAAGCTACCCAACATACAATATAAGTGCACCCCTCCGAAGCTTACAATGGAAGATCTCAAGCACGCCATAGCAGAGGAATCAAGGGTTGCACTAGGTCACGGTTGCTCAAGCCGTACATTGGTTCGATCTTCCCACATTTTATCAACAAGTCAAATGGGTGCTAAAAAAGCCTCACGGGGTGATGGCTGTGTGTTGCTACACATTGCCAAGGATAAATGACACCTTTGATGCCATTTTCGATCAGTTTTTCTGCAATGCTTGTGGACATTATTGTGATCAAACAGTAGTGAGACTAGTTAATGATGAGTACAAGAGTCTTGAGTTTCCATTCAAGCCGGTTGAAGGTTTAGATCATACCGGTCCATTGCAGTTCAAGTCAGAGAAGTTGATTGATTTGGAAGACATGTTTGCGTACATAAGGTCATGGGCTGCATACCAGCTGGCCAAAGACGAGGGACTTGAGCTTTTGAACAAGGAGGTCATCGAGGAGTTAAAGAATGCTTGGAATAAAAATGGTGATGGACACAAGGTGGCTAAAATTTCTATTTATCTTAGAATTGGGAAGGTTGGGAATTTGGAGTGAACATTGTCACCGCAACGTAATTTGTGCTCCATTTGTAATGTAGTGGAATGAATTGGACTTTTCCTCTAGTGAAACTACTCTTCTGCTCTTTCTTTGTTTGGGGTCCTTGTCTAAGCAAAGGACTTATTAGGTTCTGTAATTTATTTTGAGGAAATTTGTACCGAATATCAGTGAAATACTTAGTAGTCTGATGCAACTTTAGAGATGTGGACAAGAAAGAGAAACCTATTTACTATGTTGAATGGTGTTGAGGCTAGCAAAGTTCAATTTTAATGCTTCTTTACAACTTTTGTGAAATTGATTGGTCAGACATGTCAAGGAGTCCTCTTCCTTTCTCCTACTGTATAACCCAGGAAGAAATAGTAGGCCAACAAATCACATCATCAGTTTGACAGAGAAAAGAAGAGAGAGAGAGGTTTGATGGCTGATTTGTTCCATAAGCAGGCGAAGCACTACAAGGTGGCAAGGCCAACTTACCATCAAGAATTCTTCCAATTCATTGCCTCAAAGAGCCCAGCTCATACCCTTGCTTAGGATGTTGGCACCGGCAGTGGACAGGCTGCCCAATCTGTGAGTCTCCTTCTCCCGGTTTGTCTAGCAATGTTTTTCTCTGCTTTTCTAGTAATTGATCTAAACTGCAACTCAGACCATAATAGGCTCCCAAAATCAAAGTGAACTGATATGAGATATACTCTTCTCTAGTTTTCTTGGAAATGGCACTAGGGCAAATTTGAGTGCACACATAAGATTTGCCCAATGAATTTATCCTTTGCATGTAGTTTATGGGCAATTCTTCGTGTCCGCCTCAAAGGTAAAGAATGGCTCAAACTAAGGCACTCAAATCCCAAATTAACTGATTGGACTTAGAAGATATACTCTTCTCTAGACAGGGTCCAAGATTCGATCAATCGAAATTGAACTGATAAGAGATATACTCTTCTCTAGTTTTCTTGGAAATAGCACTAGGACAAATTTGAGTGCACACATAAGATTTGCCCAGTGAATTTACCCTTTGCATGTAGTTTATGGGCAATTCTTCGTGTCCGCCTCAAAGGTAAAGAATGAATCAAACTCATACACTCAAATCCCAAATCAACTGATTGGACTTAGAAGATATACTCTTCTCTAGACAGGGTCCAAGATTCGATCACTCGAAATTGCACTAGGTCGGTTTTGAGCCCAAATACAAGGTTTGCCTAATGTATTTACCCGCTGCAAGTGGTTTGTGGGCTATCACGTGTGTCCACCTCAAAGAACAGGGTTGTGGCTCCCACCAATATCAAAAATCCTCTGACCATAATGAAAAATAATTGAATAGCAGCTGCTGGAATTTATGAGAATATCATCGCAACAGATGCAAGCCAAGAGCAGCTAGACTTTGCACCCAAGCTTCCGAATGTCAAGCATATATGCACCCTGCCAAATATGTCGATGAATGATCTTAAAGGCATCATTGAATCACAAGAAAGTGTGGATGTAGTCACCATTGCTCAAGCCCTGTACCAGTCTGACCTCCCCAATTTCTACCAACAAGTGAAGTGGGTACTCAGAAAGCCCCATGGAGTGATAGCTGCATGGTGTTAGAATGTGCCGACGCTTCTATGGGCTCCTTAGTTAACCAATTCTACTTCACTGATATGAAGACTAAATTAATTAGTGGCTGATGAGTACAAGATCCTAAGAGTTTCCATTTGAGCCCGATGAAGGGGATGATCATACAGGTCCACTTTCATTCAAGTCTATGAAGATGATGGTCTTGGAAGACATTTTTTTGCTTATGAGATCATGGTCTGCTTACCAGGTTGCAAAAGAGAGTTGTTGAGCTTTTATGTGAAAAGCTGATTACAGTACTTGAGAGAGCTTGGAAAGAAGATGGGAATGGCCTTAAGGTTGGGGAATTTCCTCTTTTTCTTAAAATCGGGAAGGTGGGAAAGTTGGCTTTATTTGATGTCAATTGATAACTTCTTTAGAATTGAGAGAGAGATTGTGTGTGAGAGAGAGATTTTCTCATTAGCTTTGGGAGAATTATACAAACTTCAATTACAGAGTAAAAACGTAAGACCTCATTCTCAAGTACTCCTGAACAGGACAGGAGACACCATTGTCTGCAGAAATCAAAAGCAAAACAAAACAAAACAAAACAAAACAAAGAATTCCTGTATTACCTCGGATCACAAGCAAGCTCATATCGTGTTAAATACAAACAGAAACAGCAGATTGTGTTATTGTCAAGATGGTGCTGCTTCAGGGTAGAGCAGCCTGCAATACATCTTCAAGGTACTTCTCAGCTGCAGCATACTGCCTTTTCTTGTCCTCAATGGATAAAGCTGCCAATGCTTTGTCCTGCAAAAACAAATATATAATTACCTTCCATTGCCAAAGTATGAGAGCATTATAATCGCAAAGAGTGTCAAAAAGTTTGGAACTACCGGAGGCAAGTCTTGGTAGCTTCGCAATGTGTCAAGGATTGGCTTAGTTTTCTTCTCCAAGTCCTTCCGGTGCTCAGCCATGTCAACCAGTACACCATGGCTAATCTCCGGTGTGTAGCCTACACGGTTGAGTACTGCCTACAGCCAGATTGTGTGATGGAAATAAAGAATTTTTATTGAACTTTTTCTAAAAATGGATTGGGCCATGCCAATAAATAATAAATAGGTGAAATTTCACTTTCACTGTGACACAACATTCCCTTTAATCTTCAAAGAAAATCTGAGCAGAATTAAAATACTTGCAGCAATGAGAAAAGCAGGAGGTAGAACATGCTTAAATATCTGGCGCCTGGATAAGCCTGTGAAACATATTGATATGCTATTACATTTTCTTATGATCTAATCACAACAGTTACTCGGAAAAACAGGAAATTCAAATGTTAGCTGCATTGAGACAAGAAACATTCTGCATCAAATGCATATTGATTGCATCCACATCCAGTCATTACTCTTCAGCAACAGAAACAATTTTAAGAGATATATTATTAGTGCATGAGGAAACATCTCCACTTTTACAAGATCAACTTAGAAAAAAAATGCAGAACAAAAGCATCATGTACCTTATAGTTAGCACATGTTTGTTGGTATTGTTTCTCTTTTGAAACCATCATTGCCAAGTTTTTCTCCCATTTTTCCATGTCTTTCTCACAGGGAGCCAGCTCATCTTCCAGCTTAGCTAGTGTTCTGCTCAAATGTCACCAAAAGAAAAGGAAAAAAAAATCCTTAAATGTGAAATGATACCAAAAGTCTAATATCCTTCTCATTATCACATTTAAGATTTAGCATTTCTTAACATAGCAATATGAGGAAATTGCTTGGAGAGTTTAGAAAAGGAAGCCAGTTTTTTGGTCCCAGACCCTTTTCCCTGATACTTAAATAACCGGAAAAAAAAAAGATAAGAACTTCAGAGTGCAGCAATATGAATTTGTTGTCCAAGTGAACTACAAAAGTTTAAGTGCAAAACAAACTTTTTCAGATATGTCAGCCTTGCAATCGCCTTTCGAGTATAATCAAGAAGAATCTTGGACTCTTTCTCTACTTTAGCCCTCTTCTCCTCAACACCATTCTTTCTTAGTGAGATATCACCCATTGCTACAAGAAAACTTAGTTTGCATTCCAATAAAATAAGTTAGTACTGATTTGTTAACAAATCAGACACAAAGAACCAACACACCATAAAGAAAACTGACCTACTTAGTTCAGTGTCTCTTATGTTCAACAAATTTGCCACATTTGCAAGAGCATGAGCAGAGGAAACCACACTAGATGACAAGCTTTCTTGTGCTAATCCAACATTCTCCAATATCTCTCTGATTCTTGCAGCTACAACAAATTCAAAGTCACACTTCAGATACTTGTTGTCCATCTCCAAATCAAATATTGTCAAAATACTTAACCCTTTCAAAAACCCAATTTAGCTTATCACCCAAATTCAACTTTTTGGTTTTGAAAAGTCCAGAGAGCCACATTTATCATTTCCATGAAACTGCATTGCTTGCAAGTTGGTATTATATGAATTCTGCAAAAAAAAAATGTGGAACTCAAAACTAATTATGACTTTAATTGCATGGAATTAAAAATAAATTTGCAAAGTATAAATGACCCCTGTGAATTTTTCTACATAATTACTAGTAAATAACAAATTTTGGAAGTGAATTTCACAGGTTTCAAAAGTTGTTTCAAGCAAGGAATTCAACTGGGCTTAGTATTCTACTCTTTCTAAGAAATAAGCAGGGGAAAGTGCTTAGCTCAAATGAAATAAATTCATAATTTCCAACTCCACATTTTCTGAAGATTCGGATTTTT
Source organism: Dillenia suffruticosa (assembly GCA_033439265.1). Taxonomy (NCBI): domain Eukaryota; kingdom Viridiplantae; phylum Streptophyta; class Magnoliopsida; order Dilleniales; family Dilleniaceae; genus Dillenia; species Dillenia suffruticosa. The sequence goes on from JAVTVX010000001.1 coordinate 20,968,876, forward strand.
AATTCCATGAACCTTAAATTCAACAACTCCAAAGCCACATTCAACTAAGCATCAAAAAGAAAAAGGAAAAAAAAATTACCTTGAGATCTATATTCGGCGGCTTTAAGGCGGAAATCGGCGGCAACAACGGTAGCAGCTTGAGACTTGGCTTGAGAGAGAGCCATGAGATTGTGAAAATGAGAAATGCTCCGAGGCGTGTAATCGAATTCCGGAACTTCCTTGCCAACTGCGTCGAATTGAGAGACTAACCATGCTTTTACTTCTGAAATCCGACTCGATTCCGACACCACCGACGGATCTGTTCCTGAAACTGGATCGCTCATTCTCCCAATCGACGATTTATTGTTGGATTCAGTTAAATGAAAAGAAAAAACCCCAGAAGTTGATTGAATCGAACAAAATAGAGAAAGACTCTGCGTTTTGCCGTCGGTCACTCCATTCTCACTCCGTTTCCGTCACGAGAGAGAGAGAGAGAGAGAAATTAAGATTTTTAATAGAGAAAGTAATATTAAACTTATAATTTTTAAAATTATATATAATATAATATAATATATATATATATATATATTCTTTTTAAATTTCAGAGAAAATGGCTCTTTTTTTTTTTAAGCGGATGCTTATCATTTGTTACCGACCGATATTCAAAATTTATCTGATTAATTCCAATTGAATATTATAGAATTTATTAAGAGTTTGACTCTTTTAATATTTATTTTTTTTATTTTTAAAATTTAAATTAAAAATATTTTTTTATCAATATTCATATGTTATCGGTTAGTTTCGCATTCTCTCTCTTTTTACAAGTTTGAGCAATTATATTAAATCGAAAGTTTTACCTAAATTTAGTGTGAAAATATTAAATTAATTATTAAAAAAATTATTACCAACACAGAGAGAAACACAAATAAGGGCAAGCAAGGGTAGCATTTTAATATAGCATGATTAAGATCTGAACAGAAAAATTATCTCAAAAAATGTATTTTACAAAAAGACTGAAGCAAGAAACCCTCCATTCACAAAACTGATGAGCAAGGAATTTACTGACATGATCTTCAAGTAAGATGCCAAAGTTGAAATTAGTATAATTAATTGGTTTAAAGGTATAACATAATATATATTTATTTAAAAAAAAAAAAGTGTAAAGGCATAGCATAGGTTAGGTAGGAAAGCAAAGAGGTTGATGAATCAAGATCTATGAAATTTAACCGACCATTTGTGGGTCTAGTGTATTATACTCTTTTAATCAAAATCTTGAATTTAAAATTTATAAATAAAAAAATATGCGTCAAGAGAATCAGTCCATAAAGTAAGTCTCATAATTATTTAAATTGAATTAATCAAATTTTCGAATATCGATAATCAAATATATATATATATATATATATAATTTCTATGAAATTTAAAGAGTTGGAAGTAAGTCCTATATAGTGAGAATGTTTGTAGATGTAGGGTTCCATTTTGAGGTAAAAAGACCAAATTTGGTGCTAAACTTCATTAGGCATTACAATTGATTCAAGAATATGATCCAAAGGGGCCACAACCATATGCTTATGCCAAAGTGTACTATTGAATTAGGCAAAAACAAAATATGGGGTTGGACCCATTTAGATTTCTCTTTTTGTGATCTCTGTTTCCTTGGAAAAAGGGGCAAAAAAAAAAAAAATAAATAAATAAAGGACAAATTTAAAAAATGGGCACAGGCATCTATTATAAAAAAAAAAAAAAATTCAAATTAAGTCACTACCATTCTTTATTGAAAAAATTCTTTACTATTAATTTATTAAAGTATTTCAAATGCTACAATACTTATCACAAAAGCATAGTTATTTCCTAAATATTACTCTTAAAATTTCGTATTTATACAGACCAACTCAATTTAAATCACAACTAATGTTCATCGGACGATATCATTATTATGATTTTATCGAAATAGCGTTGATGGTCTGTTATCTATTTAAAAATTTTTGATTCACAAACCACTGAATATAAATAAATTTAATTATTAATATATATATATATATAATTAATTAATAATTAATATGAATTATAAAATAAATTACTACCACTATGAGCTATAAACCTAAGATCAACGACTCACTCTCCAAACAATCTCTCCCTAGAAACCAAGATCACACCTTTGTAGGAAAAATGGAAGATTGACTATTGAACAAAAGACCACACAACCTTCTTATAATAGTGTGTGTGTATATCTATATTTTTATTTTATTTTATATAAAATTAATAAAAATTATAAAAATATATATATTTATAAAAATTTAAATACTATATTTGGAATTTGGAGAAAGCAGAACTCTTTGTCACTGTAATATCATGTAAGTAACTTATGGTCATGTATATAGGAAAGTACATTATATCCCACATTTCCCATGGATCAATGCAATTGATTCAAAAACATTCAAAAGTTCCACTCTCCATTACACGTGTTCATTAGTTAATGAGGTTTGACAGTCCCCAGCATACAACCCTAGAACACTTTATCATTTCTTCTGCTTTTGTCCCGTTTGGATTTCAAAATGACCAAAGAGACGTTACGCACTTTTATCTTTTTGTAATTATTTTTTCCTCGCTCTCGCTAACTATTCTTTTTTTCCACTTAAATTATTATTCTAATCTCTCTCTCTCTCTCTCTCTCTCTCCATTTAATGCTTAAACTTAGGAATAGGGGCCCCCTTCTCTCTCTCTCTCACTCTTCAATTTCTCTCTCCTCTCTCTTGCTCTCTCTTTGACTGAAAATCTCCATTTGGCAAATCACTCCATACTCCATTGTTTCTTTCCTTCAAGAAAAACCCACACAATTTATTACACTTTACTTTTGGGTATTTTCAAGCTAACGAGGAAAGTCTTACATTTTCAGATCTTCGTTTGCATTGAAATGGTGAGTTTTTGTTACTTTACTTAGAAACAAATTTAGGTTTTCCTTAAAAATTCATTTTTGGGCTCTGTTTCTAATGTAGATTGATCTGTGGTTGGATGACTATTACTCTGAAGTGATTAAAGTTCATTTTGATGGCAGCATGTTGACTAAACATATGATTTTTTGTTCTCTCTGTCTTCTGATTCTCCGTTTCCAGGGTTTACATTTCAGTAGTGTTAGATTTCATTGGTTACTTGTGGACATGATTCGAATCACTAATTGTTTTTCTCAGTTTATAGTTCAAATGGGTCTTTGGAGATTTGCGTCTTTCTTTTTCTTTTTTCGTTTGATAATTGTATTGATTGGTAGGCAAAATTTGATCTTCTTATATTATTTAAGGATTTTATAAAATTGAGGTTTATCAACAAGATTATGTTGTCGGTGCCTACTTGTGTAATTTTGAGTTTAGGTTTGGAGAGTTGAGAATAGTGATGTTGACCTTGTTGCCTTTTGAATTGTTTGTGTGTTGAAAACAGAAGTAATTGCTTTTCTTCCCTTTTGTATCTCTAACATCACTTGTCTAAATTCCGTTGTCTGTATTTTGATAATTAATCATACAGTATACGATATCTTATCCGAGCTGCTTAATTATAGGATTGTTTGACAAAATCTATGATGGTTTAATGTGGGAAACTGATTTCATCTGGTATTTGGGGAAGTCCAGCAGATCTTTACTCAGAACTCAGTGTGTTTTAATACTTTGAGCAATAGAAACTATGATGGGAATATTATTATTGTCAAGATCAAGACAAAGATCCTTTTTTCTATAGTCAAATTTTAGTTTATACTTTATAGAAAGGTTGTTTTCATAATAGTGAAACAAATTAATTTCTTATTCTTTTTTCCTGATTGTGTTGATTGTAGATGGATTTTGCGAGCTGGATTAATATTTTTGTTGTTCCTCATTCATTTTATATGTTCATGTGAGCTTGATTTCTACATTAAAAAATGGGGGCTGAGAAAGAAAGCTCGAAGGGCAGCTATGTGGGTGGTTTTCTTCAGCTATTTGACTGGAAAGCCAAGTCCCGGAAGAAACTGTTTTCAGGCAAGTCCGATTTACCAGGTATATTTGTTCCTTGAGGCCTAAATTGATCTGTGTGCATGTGAGTGAGCTGTGTTCCTATGCATTCACATGCACATCTCTGACATTTGGTATTCTTCTTGCAATTTATGTAGAGAGAACCAAACAAGGAAAAAGAAGCGATGGGAATTTGCCGATGACACGAATTAATCTGGTGGGGATTTCTGTGAGCCTTTCTTGTTTTTTGTATCCTGTTAATTCATTCAGTATGGTGATAAGAGTCAAAGCCATTCTTATACCTATTTAAGTGTCTTCAGGCAGATGATGAGATTGGAGCTGGTTCAAGCATCAAAGAAAGTAGTGACTATAGTTGTGCTTCTTCAGTGATTAGTGATGATGCATTTGGATCTAAAGCTCCAGGAGTAGTTGCCAGGCTCATGGGCTTGGACTCCTTGCCAACAACCAACTTTTTGGAGCCCTACTCCACTCCACTTTTTGACACTCAATCCCTTCGTAATACTCATTATCACAAGAAAAGTCATGATTTCTGTGATGACCATCAAATCATGCATTTCAGCGGTCAGCTTAACAAAGTGGATGCTCCTGCTATGAATGCTGTAGAATCAAGACCCCAAAAGACACAGAACAGACCCATTGAGAAATTTCAAACGGAAATGCTGCCTCCTAAATCAGCTAAAACAATTCCAGTTACACACCACAAGCTCTTGTCTCCTATAAAGAGCCCTGGTTTTATTCCAACCAAGGATGCAGCACACATAATGGAGGCAGCTGCTAAAATTATTGAACAAGGACCTCATGTTACCATGAAATCCAAGTTGCCATTGGTGGGATCTTCTTCAGTTCCACTGAAAGTTCGAGATTTAAAAGAGAAAGTGGAAGCAACTCAGAGGCCATCCAGGGATTCTGAAGCATCAAGAAGACCAGTTGAGTCCAATGCAGCTAAGTGTCTCAAAGGACAGGCTCTGAACAAGAGCTGGAATGGATCTGTGAGTAGGGACACATCACCATTCGGGATTTCTCCAGATAGAGATGACAGTATTGTTGGTCCAAAGAATAAAGAGAAATCCATTTCCCTTGCAATCCAAGCAAAGGTAAATGTTCAGAAAAGAGAAGGCTTGAACCCAAGTAGTAGTAGACATATTCAAGGCCAGAAAGAGCAGAATGAGATCAAGTCAACTCCACCACTCAAAAGCCAACCGAATACACAGAAGAGTACTCAAAAGAAGATTTCTCCCAATACCTCCACTGCACTTAAGCAGAATAATCAAAAACAGAATTGTCCAGTAGATAATGAGAAGGTAGGAGCAAAGAACTCTCAAAGTAGGAAAACTGTGTCTGGAGATCCTTCTGTTATACGATATAAAAGCTCCAGTAAGCTTGCAGGGAATTCTAAAGCTGTGTCCAGGAAGATGGCCTTGGATGTTATGGACGATGAGAAAAAAACTTCAAGCTCTAGAACAAAGAATCTGCCTAGGAAGAAGCGATCCATTGATAGGAATTTCCAATTGGAGAATAGTCAGGCTGTTGAGAGTGAGAAAGCGATTCAAACCAATGCAGTGGCAGAAAGGTCCTTTAAATGGGCTGATGATAGCAGAATAAAAGGCACTGAAGTTGTTTCATTCACGTTTACAGCTCCACTGACAAGGTCCATGCCTGCTTCGGAGGCCTCTACTCAAATGATGGGCACAAAATGTGGTCTAGGTGCAGATTCTCATAGAAAAGCAGTGCTACTTGACTCAGAAAACACCGAGTTATCTTCTTTAGGGTATAATGTGGTTGGAGGAGATGCTTTAGGTGCTTTGTTGGAACAAAAGCTTAAGGAATTAACATATGGAGTCCAGTCTTCCCATGTTGACCCTGTCAAGCTAGCGATTGGAAATCCAAGCATGCACATTTCAAGTTCTGCATCCTCCATACCAGGGTTAGCCAATGAAAAGAGCCAGGATGTGAATAGCATATACAGATTTTCTAGCCAGAGTGAATCATGTTCTTCAAGCAATCCTCCCCCGGCTAGAGCAAATCGTAAATTGCAGGTATTCTTCTACCCTCTTTTCCAACTCCATTTCTTGTAATTGTCAACATATAATTGGATGCTTTTCAAATGCCAATTCTCTCTCTCTCTCTCTCTCTCTCTCTCTCTCTCTCTCTCTCACACACACACACGCACACACACATCTGCATGGGGCCATGATACACATTTTTCCACGTATTCTGCTGTTGGACCATTAGCGGCTCTATTTGTCATGGCTATCATTTGAAATGCAATGCCTTATTCCTCTTCCATAAGGCTGATGTATCCATGCTAGCATAAAATGCCATTTCAAACTTCTTCCACAGAATTTCATGCCTCTTGAAAAGTTGAAGATGTTCTTCGAAATCTTCAACCAAGGAAAAAAGGGGAACTGGATGTTTCGAGCTGGGATTGGAATACTTAATTTCCCTGGTTGAAGTCATAGATCAAATCTTCTGAGTAGCCCTTGTGTTCATCATTTGCGATGTAATTGTTACAGGGTTGCAGTTAGGTCCTGAATATGGCATTTTGGCAGCCTTGGAGATGAAGATGGGCAATGTTATGGTTATGTAAGATGACTATTGATTAGTATACCATACTAGGGCTCCAAGGAAAATTTATAAATATAGCAGCAATCATATCAATGTCAAAATCATTAGTCTTAAAGAATACATGAATTACTCTCTGAACTGTATTACTGACCAAAATGACTTTTGGCACTTTCAGGAAACAGAAGATGTATTCAAGTTTTGCAACAGTAGTATCATTGAATCACTGAAGTTCCTTGAAAGTCGACATCCTAGCCCAGTTTCAACTCTTGAACCCCCTTGTTTGACTGAAAGTTGCAACTCTTCTGATAGTACAGACAGTAACTGTGCAGAAAGTAAGCACAGCAAACCACAACAAAATTCCCTTTTTTTTCTCCTTTCCCTTTTCCTTTTCTTTTTTCATGAATATTAGTTAATTTAAGTTGAAATATTTATTGAGATAGTTTCAACAACTTGCTTTCAGGCAGCAAGCTGTGTTCATCTGTTCAAGCTAAGGAAATGCTTGGCATGAGCTTCTCAATGTTGTCTGAATCTTTGGAAGCTGATACAGAGATATCAGATTCGGCTTCTTCGGCAGCATCTACAAGTACTATGAAAATGAGTCAGTCCACATTGACTATGACCAATGATAAGAACCCTAGAATCCATGAACTAGAATATGTGAAGGAGGTCCTCAGTAATGTAGAGTTGATGTTCAAGGATTTTGCATTAGGTCGGGCTCGTGAGATCATAAACCCACATCTATATGAACAACTGGAATGCCGGAAAGGGGACTTGGAAAGTGATGGAGATGAAGGTAAGTTACAACGCAGGCTGTTATTTGACTGTGTAAGTGAATGCTTGGATTTGAGATGCAGGAGATATGTTGGAGGTGGGTGTAAAGCATGGGCAAAAGGGCTGGCGATGATGAGAAGGAAGGAGCGGTTAGCAGAGGAAGTATACAAGGATATCTCAGGGTGGCAATGCATGGGGGATTTTATGGTGGATGAGCTTGTCGACAAGGACATGAGCACCCAACATGGGAAATGGCTTGATTTTGAAGCTGAAACCTTTGTTCTTGGATTAGAGATTGAGTCTAGGATTTTCAATTCATTAGTTAGAGAAGTTGTTGCTGATGTTGTTCTACGGCGGTAGTTCCTCTGGCACCAAATTTTTTTCCACTCCGGTGTGTGATGCTCTGAATTCGTTGTCCATTACCCTTCAGTGGGTCCTTTTTGTATTTGTCAAGTATGGAATTTCATTCTATTTTTCTGTTTTGTGGCTACTGCTTCCAATTTTTCCTAATCGATTCAAGGGAAGTTCTCATGGGCGAGTGGTTACTTACAGCAGGGGTCAAAAAAATTAGAGTACTTTGACACAATCTAGATTAGATACCCCCCCGAAAGAGAGGGAGGATTTACAAATTGGACCAAGCACGGCTCTTCTTGAGTGAAGCCTTAAAAAGTATTTAACAAAAAAATAAATTCTTTTCGCCTCGGACAAAAGTTGTTGATAGAAAAAAGGGATAGCACATAAGCACCACTGGTCAGTTTAACTGAGAGATACAAACTTTTATTCTGATGATCATTAGGTTTAGAGTTCTAATAATCTCCCATGTTTCGCCCTTCTAGTAAGACTAACAAACACTGGCGTAAGATCCTTTTTGGGACCCAAATGAGGTATTGATTTATAACAAAGGTGGTAAGTCCATACCAGACCACAACCCCAACAGCAGAGAGCAGCAATTATCTCTGGTTCTTGTCCAGATGGTCTGTTTTTATCTTTCAAGATGCCATGTTGAGAGTAATGATTCACTCAACTCACATGAGAGATCCGGGCAAATATTCAGTAAAAAAGCAACGGGCGCAGCATAGATACCAGAGAAGGAAAAAGAAGAATGGCTCCTTTTACAAGAAGAATGCATGCGCTCACTTTCAATCAAAATTCTATTCAGGCAACCTGTTATAAATTTACAGTATACCTCTCAGCTGAATACAGATTGTGAGATGACCTCCACAGTTATCTGTTGTATAAACATTTGTATAAACATTATTTTTCCTCACACGCTATGAAACCCTACCTTAGATCAACAATGTTGAATCTCAAGTTTTCATTCATATATACATGGGAACAATGCTCATAAATCGGGTTGCCATCTAAAGGTTCCTCATGAGGATGAAAACCACGCTGTTGACAGTTACGTATCACAGAAACTCCAGCCGGATCTGATAGGTGAAATATGCCATGCGGACTGCAGCAAAACAAAAAAATTAATGCATGTCAGCAAAACAGATCTACCACGAAGAATCCAATCGATGCCTTATAATATGCTACATAGAAGTAGATTGCAGTTCCACAGAATCAGGAAAGCAAAGCACTTTTTAATCACTTCTAAACTGGTAAAAAGATTTTAATGCGGCAAGAGTTTCCCATACAATGTAATCATGGTATTGGTCACAATTGCAGCCATAATGGTACTAGGTGTAATGGGGCATATGTAATGAAATTGGTTCCGAGATCACTTACTATGATAGTCATAATGGTTGTATGATTCAATGCCTACCATATTGGAACCATAATGCAAAATTTTACCGTGTCAGTTCTCTTGTGGGAAAAATGGGCCCCAGGCAGAGAGGCCCCTTTCAGCCACAAAAACTGCTTTAGCTCTACACATTGGCCACTATCTAAACCCACATTCCCATCGATATTTGGACTATCCTACAGTCTAATTAGGGTAAAGGGCAGAAGACATTTACCCAAGGACTTAGAGTGAGGGGCTGGAAGGTAAAACAAAAATGGCACAGTTCGATTGTCCTTTCCAATATAGGAAACTAAGACCCCGCATTTGTAGTTTCTCACCCTCAGTATTGACTTTCATTAGTGTAAAGAAGTTATTTGGTTACCCTTCACTCAACACCCCCCCCCCCCCCCCAAGAGGATCCCATGGTCCTCCCACCCCTTAACTCTCTTTCATTTCCTACCGACACTGGGAAATGTAATTAAATGCCATGATGTCAATACAATCCAGTTAAATTCACTTAAACTCATATTTAGGCAACTAATGGTCCATATTTTTCAAGTAAATTATGTCTCCTATAACAAGAGCATGCCACAGAATACATGAATGACATGAACATTTAATAATGATCTCATCTTTTTGGCAAACCTAGTATATGAAATGTCATCTCAATCTTTAACAGAAGCTTTCAGCTGTGAAATGTCAAAGTATTAATGTTACTAAAAGTATAATGACCTGGCAGTATCTGTGGGTGCCATTACAATCGCAATTGCTTCAGGTAGCATGACCTGAGGAGACAAACAATACTTTGAGCAAGTATAATAGCAAGTCAAAAAAAAAAATTATTAAGGAAGAAAAAGACAATAGCAAGAAACTAACTAATAACAGAATAAGACAATTGGACACTATCAGAAACAAAAACCGGAACACTTAAGTGTAGAAAAATCACCATATATTTGAGCAGATAATTATGCTATAATTTAATTTTGTTCAATGAATAGCACAGCAAATTCCATGAAAAGCACTACCAACAATTTGTGCCTCTGACACCAGGTAAATAAACCTTTTCCAAGTGTTACATATCACTCTACCCCAAATTATTTTTTTCTTTTCACATAGTTCTTCACTTCCTTTAAAAAGTATGACAACTAATGAGAAAAATGGTGAAAATGGTACCACTAGTAAATAAGCTTAACATATAGAAGATTGATCCAACATGGCTACTCTGCATGGAAAAAATTATTGTAAAAATTAAATTGACTTGTTTTTGCAGCAAAAGAAAATAATTTTGTCTAATGCATCATATGCACTCCTCGTAAATACATGGGCCAAAGGATTTATATTCTCTAAAGTTAAATATAATCCCATGTGCAAAGCACTCATTCACAACCATACTAGCCATCTATGATGCATAGAAACTTCTCAATATTAATGTTTCTCTGTTTTAGAAACGTTTCCCGCTTTCAAAACGTTTCAACATACTAAATTAATTTATATTTACATAAAAATCTTTATATGTTCTATAATTACACATTTTTTCATATTTAATGAATTATTTATTTTATTATAATTTTTATTTTTATATTAATTGTCTATAATTAATCATTATATATTTGATCATTTTAGATTTTTGTTATAAAATATAACTATTCTATTATTTTCATAAAATAATTAATATTTATATAAAAATCCTTATATTTTTTATATTTATGTATTTGTCCACATTTCCTGTCTCTTGTATTCTTACAAAGTGTCATTTCGCTGTATCATTTTGTGTCCGTTTCCATATCCCATTTCCATTTCCATTTCCACGCAGCATAGCTAGCCATCACACAGAAAATGCCAAGGACCAACAACTGAGATCCTATTCAATGACTTATAGAGTGCAAAAAGAACATTACTTCATCCTGAGCAGACAAAAAATAGAGACTCTCACCAAGTTACACAAACAAATGCACATAACAGGAATGTTGACTACTTTAACCTAGTCCAAGGCTCTGGAGGCTCGGAGAAAAGAAAACTCATAAGTTAGAAACCACACACCAAAATTGACATTTGCTGGGTACCTGATATGAGTAATGGGTATGCAGATCAATTGATGACATGAAACAGGTCTGCGATGGGTGTGTCTGCAAAGTAAAATTTAGATCCATGGTTAAGGCCTTGACAACAGCACAAAAGCTTCAATCATCATATATGTCTGACATCAAGACTAAAATAGCACTGTTATCATTTACTTGTCCATAACTTACATGGATCCAGCCAAGAGGAAAAAGGGACTGTTTGTCCTGCACCTCGAAGATCTCTTCTTCATTTAGAGTCTCACACTGGACAATATAATAGATTCAGCTTATTAACTCATAAGCAAAATTGAAGAAAATAACACAAAACGGGCCAAAGTGCACCTACCCAGGGCAGCACGGGAATTAAACCAGTTAGTACTAATTTGAGATTCTGAAAATTCATTTTCAGCCTAGAGAATATAACTTGTGATTGACTTCAAAAATCTCTCCTAGTCAAAGACTCACAATAGTGTAATTCCTTTTTGTTTTCAATTTGTTACTCATTGATAATTTAAAACCAAAGACACAAAATGTAGCTCTAGGAAAAAGAAAAAATTAGTCATGTACAAGAGATTAAACTGAATGATAAGAGTTTCAAAATTATCTTACCGAGTCAGAAGTTGACTCTTGCTTGGGAATAATGAGTGTATTGATGTGAAAGACCCTGTTTTTCTGGAGCCAAAGGGGAAGTAGGATGGTTATAGGAAATATCTCAAGTCACTATTCTATTTATGAAGTCTTAGAGAAACCTTTTGATAGAATGGAGTCTTACAGAAACTTACAAGTGAACCAGCAAGAACACCACATGTTTCTAAATTTTTAGCGGTGTTTTCACGTGCCAATCTCAGAAAATCTTCCATCAATCTTACTGGCTGCAACATAATTTACAACGAAATAAACTACAAACCTTCAAAAGAGGAGACAAAACCTTGAAAAAAAAATGCAAAAGCAAAGACCTGAACAAGTAATAAAAAAATACTAGCAGTTAAGTGCATAAGGTTCAAGCTTTGCCAGAGGCTTACAATATGCAAGTGCTGGTAAGAGTCAGAATTCGGCATTCCATCCAGAGAAGGTTTTGCTGGTCCAGGCCTTGGATCTGCCACTCTTGACGGAGAAATTGGATGATAGTCCGGCTGGATTTGAGCAAGAACAGGAGGAGGAGATGGTTGTCTAATGATTGCCGGAGGAAGATCATTTTCCACTGCTTCATAGTTTAGTATGGGGCTTGCCTCCTCTGCAGGACGCAGCCACCGACCATCATCTAAAGAAAGTACCGACTCCATTGTAGATTTGTTTCCCTGCAAATCATCCTCTTGAACTGCCACAATATCTTGTCGTGCAGCTCGATTCAGGCTATTACCATTGGAGAATGGAAAATGGAACATGTTACAAATAGCTTTACAGAAAGAAAAATTCAAACACCAGTCATATTTTCTTTAAAAAAAGTAATATAATCAGAAATATTGGGGAAAAAAGGATACTACACATAGATACAGGAGTAAAAGCTCAAAGAACTACTGAAAACTAACCCAAAATCTTCAGTTGGAACTATATCAGCACTGTTTGGATAGTTAACCTGCAGCAATCAGAAGGTGATATATAATTTTTTCTTTGCAATATTCAATCAGAAGAATTAATTCATGAAATAAAAGACTAAATTTTGCAACAATTTTGGTTAATTGTTTTTACCTTTATTTCCACACTGGGTCCCAGCCATTGTCCCCGTAGACCATTTGGGCCTAAAAATGAATGTCTAGATAATGTTTCCATCTTTGGACGAGGGAGACCGATTGATCTGCACATTTTCCACAAAATATTACATGACTAACCGGGCAGCCACTAGCTGATTCCTCCGAATAATTCTCCACTCTCATCAATTTGTATAACATATATGTCATCTCACCATAGTAGAGCAGAAGCATTCAAAGTGGAATTGACCAGAAGAAAAGTGAAGCTGTGCAATGCATGTAAAGGTGGTAAAAGCATCCAGTGAAGCAAATCAAGCAATAAGTGTCTAATTGCTGAGGTTTATTCACATATCGTATTACCATATAATGTCAACATAGAGATCAGGAAAAATATCAAATATAAATACCGAATTTACAATGAACATACTAGGATATTATTCAGAACTAATAGAATGGTGTATGAATAGTGGAACAAGTACTTCATGACAAGAAATTTCAGTCATGAAGCCTACGACATCAGTGTAGATGCCTGGAAAAAGTTAGCAAATGGTTAACAAGTCCTACTGTCTAATTACCTTTATCACTGTTGCTCAGTTTTGATCTCCAGACTCTGAGAACTAACTACATTCTAACACCATGCATCATGGGGCATCACATACAGAGCATAAAGTTTGGAGATTCCTGAGTTAATACAACATAGGGGTTCTAGTCCTTTCTCCCTGGGAGCAGTATGGATTCGACCATGAGGAAAAAAAGCTTTACAGGGTTGCTGCACTATGCTTAGAGGAGGCGAGGGAGAAGAGCACATGGCAATTCCATCAAGTTGCTATTCCTTTGTTACTAATCAGGAAAAAGAAAAAATGGGCGAACTCAGCATATTTGCTAAAGGAGACAGTGCACAAGCAACCATCAGTGGTCCACTTTAACTGCTGTCTTCTCATGCAAAGTATGGTGTATAAATACACTTTAAAATAAATATCAACACAGCTGCTCCAAAGGATAAAAAAATGTTTACAGGAGAGCTTTAAAGCAGTATCTGACATGTATTAAGTCAAGTTATAAGCAAGTTGCTTAGAAAAGTTTAAGAAGGGAGATGTAGAGACGTCCTAATTTTATCATTTGCTGCAGTATTAAAAATCATTCAACCTTTTTATCATACTGATTATTCAATCAAATTATCTTCTAAGACCAGCTCACTTGTATCCATCTGGTGAGCCCTATATTCCTTTTTTGCGGCCCCCGGGGGGGGGGGGGGGAGAGAGAAAAAAAGAAAGCATCTTTTTCTCAGAAAACAAACCTTTCACTATTTATTTTCAGCATAACATAAGTCTTAATAAACATAAAGGGAATGTGAACAACCAAATTTTTGTACTCACAGTTTCTGAAACTGCTTGTCCATTGATAAAGAGTTGTATGACATAACCTGTCTGCTGTCTGGGTTATGAGACCATGAAGATTGTGGTACCCTGGTAGCTGGCTGCAACAACACAGAAAGGCTTAAAAGAAGTAAAACAAACAAGGAAGAAAGTTCCGAATGATGGTTATGAAATTAGAAAGATCATAATTCCTTATTTTCCGACTAAATACCATCTAAATCAAGAATTGATGGTGCTAAAACCAAACTGAAAGAGAAATTGATGATGAACTTACTTAGATGCATCAAAGATATCAAGTGAGGAAAATTCATCAATCAATGTTGGCTTGTAGTAGTATTATAGCATACAAAATCTATCAGACAATAGAGAAAAATAGATAGTCCAGTACCCGTATGGAGTTGAGGCTAGTATGTGATTTTCTATTTAAAGGCCATTCCAAGGAAGATTGCCCTGAGCCATATAAGGTCACATCCAGGCCATTCATTGGTGGATGTTGTTGAGCTGCAGCATGAGCTTTGTTGAGTTCATTCAGCCGGTGCTGAAATTCTGGTTTCAAAGATTCTAGCTCATCAAGCACCGTTAGCAATTTCTGGAATGGAAACATAGCCATCAAATAAGGATTAGTAGTATTCTCAATGAATTTGAGCTTACGGAATACATAATTACAAAAAAGTAACATTCTAGTCTAACCTTCTTGTACAATGACCTCTCTTTTAGATGCAAAACTTGGTACTCTCGGTGGAATGGTATAGTTTCAGACACCAAACTAAGCAAAAATTACAAGTCACCTTAGAAATATTTCTATATAACAAATCAGCAGCATGGAAAAGGCCAGAAGTATTATCCTTCCATACCTTGAAAATCTTAGGAGCATGATATACAGGTCCACAATATTCTTCTCCTCTCGGTAGATACTTGCCTGAAGAAAAGTAGTGAGGCATTTAAATCTCAATCAGGAAAGAGCCAACAAATGGAAGAACCAAAGCATAACCTAAGCTGCTCAGTGAACTAGACAACCATAAAGCTAGTATACAGTTCAAACAATTCCCATAACTCCATAAGAATGAGTAGAAAAATAGAAAACAGCAGAGGCATATATTTCCAAATAACCCGTGATTATACCAGAGAATTCAAAAGCTTCCCCCGGGGGGGGGGGGACCATATTAGCTCGTAAAAGCTTTAGCTACAAATATATTTCCAGACCTCTTTGAAAAAGACATAGGTCCTTGAGAAAGTTCCTCACACGACAACCAAAATTGAAAACTTCCTAAATAGATATAAAAATGCATATACAATGCAACAAAGAGAACATGGGGTTTGGAGCTTGTTTCATAAGGGCTCATGGGGAACTGACACTACCATTCTGGTTGACAACTAAGACAGCATAGGATTAATAAAGGTCCCTTATAAATGCAACAAATAGCATTTCTCCCAGTAAAACTTGACCTAAAGATGATTCCGAATTATGTCTTTTATCACCATCCTCATAAGGAATAAGAATTAATGAACACAGGTACAAATTTAGCAAGGGATTCATCTAAAGAGATTATTATTATTATTATTTTTATGTTATACTATCTGGTATCTAAAGTTTTACTCCGACTAATCCAATTCGACCGCTTGTCAGGGTAGCTTTTCCAACATGATTTTTTTCATTTTCAAATTTTGAACAGAGACTTGGTTAAGAGACTTAACACTCTTACCCACTAGGTCGTCTGTCTGTTGGTATATAAAGAGATCATTAACAAAACTAGACTAAATTTATCAGTAAATTAGGTCGGCAAAGTTCACAATAATACCCACTTCAACAGTTTGATCCACAGCTCAACTCTCAGCAATGCTTGTTAGTCTACTAAAGAATATTAAAGAGACAGAGAGAGACCAATTCAAATCAAAACTTAGGGCATAAATTAGTTCCATTGCATAACATTGTTGAGAACCAATACCAAAGACCTTAGATTTTAGTAAATTGAAAGGAAAGAATATCAACCAGACGACAAAACCCTAAATTGACAAGAAATCAAAAACAAAATTATGACCGTCACATCACTAATCGATCATATTTTCCCTGAATTGAACAGTAATTGCAGTAGAGAGAGAGAGATAGACCTGTTTGAGGAGATTATCAGCGATTCTGTAATAATTGCGGAGAGGAATCTGATTGTCGACATCGACTTTCCGAGCGATTAAATTGACATTGATCCGCTTCTCCGGTGGCTTCATCTTTTCCGACGAGTATTTGAAAACTCCGACTGCTTCTCCGACAACAGGAGAGAGAGAGAGAGAGAGAGAGAGAGGGTCGGTTGTCCGAATCGTGTCGCTTAAGTAAATTAAGAAGAATCGTGGTTTCTTGGGGGGGGGGGGGGGGGAGAGAGAGAGAGAGAGAGAGAGAGAGATGGAATTCTATGTCGACATGGTTACAAACAGAAGGACTTTGATTAGGTGCGATCAACGTTCTTCCTCGACAAATTCTAATCAATAAGGTCTTGCCACGTCATATGGAAAACCTTAGTCTAAATTTTTTATTTTTATTTTTAAATTATGCAAGGCAATAATAATAATAATCATCTTCCATGAAATTTAAGGATCTTGATTTGTAGTAGTTATAGAAAATGTTTTTTTTTTTTTTGAATTAAGCTCTTAAAATAATATATTTTTATTTTTTTTTATTCACAAATAAATTAAATTTTGAATATTTCGATCATTATTTATTTGAGAAATTCCGACTCGATATTTTTTAAAAATAATGAAGTATACCAAATAAAATCATAAAGTACTATTAATTTTTTTGATTGATTCATAACATTAGATGATAATGAATACCATATAAAAGGAGAATTTATATATTTTTATTTATTACTAAAAAATCTTATTAATTGTTTTTCGAATAAATCTGATGAATTTAGAGGGGATATGAAATACCCTCATGAATCATGTAGTCTGGTTAGTGCAATTTTAAAAAATTGAATTTTGAATTATGATAGGAGAGAGTATCTACTACCATCTAGACCAAGACTTGGATGGATCAACCACACTAGACTACTATCAAATGAGCTGTCTAGTTTATGTGAATAAGCCTGCAAATGACCATAACTACCAGACGTGCAAAATCAATCTCTTTAGCTTCACAATTTTTTTTTTTTTTTTTTTTTTTTTTGTAAATGGATTGCTTATTATTAATTGGTATTCAAGTTTTATCTAAGAATACTATAAGACCCATTAAAAGATTGACTCTCTCAATACTTGTGTCTCTTTATTGTCAAAATTTAAATTCGAGATTTTGATTATGTAAATTTAGCATCTGACTACTGCATCCGCCAGACATTTACATTTTGACATACAACTCTAACAAGAAAGTACATAAGATTTTCAGGCCAAAAACACGTAAACGTTTTAACAGATAAGCACATAAAACTACAAGAAAAGAAAGAACAATGTGAGTACGAGCAGAGGCACATATACTATTGGTGAGACATAAGCAAAGTGGCATAGAGAAGTTCATTCCAAGAGTCTGGAACACCAGGAAGGCACCAATGGCTGCAGTCTTGGTATATTCCTGGATTTCTCTGGTTTCCTGCTATCCGGTAAATTGAAGGGTGTCCATCTTTTCTGTAGTCTGTCATCTTTGTAATGTTGAGATAGAGCACCGGAATTTTCATCTCTGATATGACATTCTCAAGGATGCTCATCATCCATGGATATGGAGACAGATATGTCTCATTGGTTATGGGCTGAGTCTCGCCATCGCAGTTCCCTCCTGAATTCCATTGTCCTCCCCTGTCATGACAAGGACAAATTTAGCCAATTTGGTCATAACCAAGTCAAATATATTTTGCATAATGTTCGAAGATTTCTTACTTGAAATGAGAGGCTGAGTAACCGCGAAAGAAGACCCTAGTGCGACTCGGATCGACATTGGTATCGACCCATTGAGCCCAAGTCCTCAACGCTTTAGTGTAAGCTTCCGCCACTTCCAGTCTACCATAGACATGGTTACCTTCCTGGAAGAAATTGCTGCTAAAAACGTTCATTAGTCACTCGAAACCATGTAACTTTCCGAGAAAGATTTTGAATCATAGTATCATTATCATAGGCCTTACCCTTTTGTGATTTTTTGGTGAGTCCACCAATGACCGGTGTTGAAGATGACGATATCAGCATCACAATACTTTGAAGAAGATCCTTGAATCATGTCAAGCCTCAGTGTCTCTCTCTCCTCTTGAGTTCCACCCCCACGTGCCATCGCTTTCCATTCTTGGACTAAGAATGGTGATTTGAAGAAGTCAATAGAACAATTATGCTCCTAGAAAACCAAACAATTGAGAATGTACAACGTTAAAACAGCATAATTTTTGGAAAAAAGCCTTGAAAAATTCGATGGAGAAGTCGAAGATTACTCTGAAAATGAAGGAGTAAAACCCTTGACTCTTGAACTCTGTTCTTCCAGAAACTTCAAAGACTCCATTTTTATTCACCAGAGCTTCTCTCAAGGCACAAACAAAGGACTCCCACATATTCCTGTTGAGTGAATCCCCAACAAAAACCACTCTCTTCCCTCTCAACATCTCTAACATTCTCTTCCCATCAAACCTAAAAATCATCCAAAAAAAAAAAAAAATCTAAGCAAAACTCACAATTTCTCTCATCAAAATCAATCAAGATTTAGATTGATACAAAGTAACTTATAGCTCCATTTGTAAAAATACATATATATCAATTATAAAGAAACAGAGGATTTCTCTCAAAATAAATAGATAAAACCAATTTTTAATCAAAATCCAGAATTCATTTAATGAAAACCTATCAAAATTCGAGATATTCCCATTTTTTCATTAAAATTAATCAAGGTTTAGGCTGAAACAAAGTAATTTTGCTAGCTCCATTTGTAATAATAATAATTAAAAAAACCATTATAGATAATATAAAGAAAAGCGGATTTCTATGAAAATAAATTAAAAAAAAAACAATTTTTAATCAAAACCCATAATTTATTTAACTTAAATGAATCAAAAATTCAAGATTTTTCCAACCTAGGAATTTCACAGCCATAAGGTTTCCACCGAAGTTTCAAGTAATCAGAGTCAGGCCTTCCATTCTTGAAACAATTGAAAGATTCATCAATGAAGGGACAAGAACCAGGTTTATAGATTGGGTCTGAATCCTCTAGCACCCAATTCCCATTAAATATATCACAAGAATTCAAGTCATTGACTTCACTATCGAGGGGTTTTCTTGAGTCTTGAAGATGTGGTTTATGAATCGCAGAGAGAGCAGCAGAGCCATTGGAGACCAACTGGGTGTTTAAGGAGTCAGACGAAGAAGAAGTGGAGAGAAAGCGAGAGGAGAGATTTGAAGCAGAGATTGAGGGTAAGGTGGTGGAGAGAGAAGAAGAGGAGGAGAAGAAGAAGAGTGAGGAGAGGAGGAGAAGGAGAGAGAAAATTAGTGCACGGGAGATTTTTGATGGGGTGAAATGGAGTGAGATTGGGAGATTTTTTGGGATTTGCATGAGGATTGAAATTGAGTTTTTGGAAAATGAAGTAGTAATAGTAGTAGTAGAAGAAGAAGAAGAAGAACAAGATGATGATGCTGATGATGAAGCCATGGGAGGATGGGAATCAAGAAAGAAAGTTTTTCTCTGTTCTTCTTGGCGGTTTTTGCTCTTTTGAAAGATCTGTTACTGAGTAGTTTTGTTAGTTAAAAAGTTTCAGTGGCTTGCACTTTTGACTTCCCTTCAGTTTTTAACCCCACCCAATCAGTGACTACTGAACTCTGAAAAGCCAGGTTAAAAGTTGATTTATTTATTTATTTATTATAATTGAAGGGGGGCAAAGGCCGATCAATGGAACAAAATTTAACTACCCTTGAGTTAGTTTGAATAATTAAAAAAATATCAAATGAGTCAAAAATTAAATAAATTAAATTGTATGTAATAATTTATTTCAGCATGCCTTAACAAAGTTTTATGTAATTTGGAAGATATTGTGATCGGTTCAAAATTATCAAAATTTGATTCTATTTTTTGTATTGATATAAACTATCATATTGTATCTAATTTATTTGGTTTTTAACTCATTTGGTCCATATAGTATTATGTTATTTTTCTTTTTGTTTCCTTTTTTTTTCATGGTACTATGTTTAGTTACGCGTGATTGAAACGAAGAGGTAAATATAAGATTAAATGTAGACAAAATCCAACATTTGTATGCAACATTGGGGTGCTTGCCAATCACAGCTTTCAGAGAAGGCAAGCAAGAAAGAAACTCACATATATCTCAGTTGCTCATCACAGTCCAATATACTATGAAAAGGAAATTAACTCATTAAAAGAATGGAAAGAAAGAACTGAAGAGGACTTCCTTTGATTAATAATTTGTATGTAAATGTGTAGCACCAACATGGGGTGATTGCATTATTTATCACCTAGGAATAGGATACATATAGCACTTTTAAGGTTCTGTATTTCTTATAAAGCTTAAATATTTTGGTATATCTGATCCCTGACCATGTAGCATCCATACCATCGTATACTTGTAGGCCTTTTTGAAGTATAGGTCTCCTTTTTAAAGCAGTAGGAACAGTCCTAAAGCCGTCATCACAAGCAATATAACTTTTGTCCCCGCTGCCTTATTCCCATTGCTGTTTGCTTTGGATTGCATGTGCTCAGTCACATTGAAGTTACCTGCATAAACACATTTCCTATGACAATGTTCCCCAATGTGTGTTTTGTGGGTGTGCGTGTGCGTGTGCGTGTGCATGAGAGAGAGAGAGAGAGAGAGAGAGAGAGAGAGAGAGAGAGAGAGATTGCTCGACAAAACTTACCTCGCTGACTCCCATGGCCACAGCCTTCATCGATTGTGTCACGAACATCCTGAATGGTGGCCTTATTGTAGAACTCAAAGTTTATTAAAATGGTCTCAATGCAGGTAAGCAAAAGGTGCGTCTCTGTCAGACATGGCCCTTTGCAGTATGTATCGGTCTCAGTATGGGTCACATTCACATTCCCACTCTCAGTCAGTCTGTATGCCTCTTCGCAGTTGGTATAAATCTGACACTCTATTTATTGTTAGGAAAATTTCACCAAATGCATTATGAATGCAATGCAAGCATGTTTAGGATCTCTCTTACATTTTTATTGTCAAAACATATTAATGCTTTTGCAACAATTTCAGTTGGATCATTTACTGCAGTGCCTGTTTGATACGGCTCTTCTAGTCCATTACCTGTCAGACATAGGAAGTATCAACATAGGAAGACCAAATACAAAGCATAAAGATCAAAGGTTGTATGACTTACCCAATTGACAGCTAAAAACAAGGAGAGAGATCATAGCAGATGCCAAAAGCCTTTGCTGGAAGATGAGAGAAAATGTCATTGGCAGGGTCTGTGAGAGCCGAGTGTCCGGTTTTTCACCTAATATATGCAAAAGCAGCGTTTCCAACATTAGCAAGGCTTTAGCTTGTCTGCTAATAACCTATTTATTTTCTTCCCTAAAAAACCAAAGAAATACCCACCAATGTACTGGTTTGATGAAAATTGACTTGGAGATTTCTAAATGGTGGATGTGGCAATTAATAATGAGATTGTTTGGTAAATCCCATTGAATAACATAACTCATTTGGTATGATGCTGTCCATTTTGGGCAAAAGAGTACAGGGGAAGAGAGGACCATAAGACAGAACAGTTGGAGTGCAAGTCACCAACTTTTTCTAGATTTGAGACTTCGGCGTTTTGAGTGTCACAATTCAAACCAATACTTGTGGGTAATAACAAGTTGTGAGCAATAATATAACAGAATACTGGTACATAGATGAGCACTCAAGAAATCAAATATATTGAAGTATTATCGGTGACAGATAGTTTAGCTGATAAAAGCGGCTGAGATAGCATCAAGAGGTTCTGAAATCAAATTCTGATGATATCAAACGCTGAATTAGGACCAACAGCTAAATCGGCCAAATAGGACGGGATAATAGATCTTTTAATTAAATTTTAGATTTAAAATTTGGAAATGAAAAATATTACGTGGGAGAGCCGTCCACTAATAGAACCCCTACAGATACTTGAAACGGATTAGTCTAAATATGATTTGATGGTGAAAAAAAAAAAGAAAAAAAAAACCTCTGAATTTAGGGAAAAGCCAGGCCCATTGTATTGTTCAAACAAGTCTGCTTAGAAAAAACTGTTATAAATATACAGATTATTTAAGCAATAAAAACCTGAGTGCATTTGACCTAAACCACTGCGCCCACCATCCTAAAGAAATTCAGCACATTAAATCAGTAGGATTCTACCACAACTTCACCAGACAAAAATGGAATATCCCAATGCCAACTCCTTGGTCTAGATTGATACAATTACAAAATTTGTTATTGCAATATGAATTTTTATCACTAAAAAGCTTTTTCTTCAAGAAATCTGCAATGAAATTCTTTTTCTTTTTAAAGTTACCAAAATCTGAATCTTCTAGATAACAAGGATTTATGACCAAAACGAGGGCAAGATCTTCTGTTTGTTAAGAAGATCAAAACTCATTGGAAATAACAGCAAAACAGCAAGAAGTTGCCAATTGAGGAGACAAATGCATTCTATAACAGATTGCCTTGAGATCAAATGCCTCTGAACACATTTGCAGAGAAAAAGATTTTATTGAAAGTATCGTACAAATAACAAATAATTCTTTGAGATCTAACATCTTCGGAGGAAGAAAAAACTAAACAAGGTACCTGTAATGTACATAATCAGCTATTGGGACAATAAATAATTGAAAAAGTATCATAAGGCGTAAAAAGAATTATAGTCAATTTGCTTCAGATGCCATCTCATTCAAGAAAATGCAGCATCCCACAAATAAGGAACAATTTAGTCCATCAGCCTGATCCAAAACCACTGCCTCATTTCCATGAAGAGCCCTGCATAGCAAAGGAAGCAACAAAAGGATATGAATGTCAAAATGGGAAAACACACTTTAGCATCATCAGCAGCTGAATTCACAAAAGCACGACATGTTCTTGGCCAAGAAATGGAAGACCAGGACATCACAAAGCCATACTAAAACTCGACATAAGCATAGGTATGTCTCATTCGACATAAGCGTAGGTATGCCTCACCATGTGAGGCAGTTCAGAGAATTTTTGAAATCCTGATGTGCAGGCTGACATAAAACAAGACAAAGCTCTCATTCAGGAGAGTGGTGTACTTGAGTCCATACCTGCAATCTTAACACTTCCATGAAAACCAACAGAACAGCAGTTTAACAATTGATATGACTCCGCCATCAGAGCCCAAACTCCATGAAGCAGGACATTTTCTGAAAGTTAAGAGGTACAACAAAACAAAATCTAATGCTACAAAACACGGATTGGTTCTAACAGAACTCCGTAATCTTTGCATATTCTAGCTATATACTGAGCCTCTTCAAAGTGGGCTGCACGGCTTAGGGCATCCATTATTGTATTACAAGTATAAGAGTCAGGTCGACATCCATTTGCTTCCATGGATAGGAAGATCTCTTTAGCTTCATCAAATCTTCCTAGTTCACACAATGCCTTGATAAAGGCACAATAGGTAAAATTGTCAGGAGTTAAGTCCATCATCAACATGGTAATAAGAAAGTTTTGAGCCTTCTCAATCTTCTTCATTCTGCAAAAACTTTGGATCACAAAATTGAAAGAGAAAACATCGGGGCTTATTCCTTCAGATTGCATTTTCCTGAGCAAATCCAGTGATTTAGTAACATGCCCTGAGACGCAAAAATAGTGGATCAAGATATTGTATGTGAAAGCATCTGGAATAACACCCCATTCCACCATTTCATTAAAGCAATCAAAAGCTTCATCAACTCGATGAGCCTGACAAAGACCATCAATGATAGAATTAAAAGTGAAGATATCTGGTTTCAACCCAAGCTCTAAAAGCATCTCCAAAAACTCCCGTGCCTTTCCTATATCAATGGCCTTACAGTGCCCCTTGATAATAGTATTGAAAGTGACAAGGTTTGGGAAAATATCTCTTGTCCTCATCTCTTGTAAAAGTTCTGA
Source organism: Dillenia suffruticosa (assembly GCA_033439265.1). Taxonomy (NCBI): domain Eukaryota; kingdom Viridiplantae; phylum Streptophyta; class Magnoliopsida; order Dilleniales; family Dilleniaceae; genus Dillenia; species Dillenia suffruticosa. The sequence continues at coordinate 20,993,073 of JAVTVX010000001.1, forward strand.
TGCTTTGTCCATCATCCTGACTTTAACAAAACTGTCAATTAACATGTTATATGAAAACACATTTGACACAAGGCCATCCTTCACCATAAGATCTAAGTATCGAGTTCCCTCCTCTCCTCTCCCAGCCGCATAGAATGCTTCAACCAGAGAAAGAGAAGTATTTAATGCCAGCTTCAGGCCTCGCTCAAGGAGGGTATCCAGCAACTCACACATTTCATCAAGATCCACTCCTTTAATCAGACTAGCCATTGTCACGTTAAATGTTGCATTATCAGGAAGGTAACCCTTCTCTATAGCTCTTTTCAGAAAAGAAGCTGTCTCTCTAGGCATAGACTTGCTTGACAGGCAATACAATATGGCATCACAAGCTAATTTAGGCAAGAAGGGCTCAACCTCTATATATCTAGCTAACAATTCCAATGCCTTCTCAGGCTCCACGGCACGGAAAACCCCATAAACCAAAGATCGAAATGTAGCATCACTTGGCTTCACAGTTCTCTCCTTCATCATATTCAGAACACCAAAAGCTTCATCAACCCGCTTTGCAGTACAATATCCATCAATTAGAATTGTATACGTAAAGACATTAGGCCTATATCCAATGCTTTCCATCTGTTTGATCAAACGAAGTGCCTCATCCACCACTCCAATCCTGCATACCCCATGAATAAGTATATTGTAAGTGAACCGGTCAGGCTTGCAGTTATCCACTGCCATATTGTGGAACTTCAAATAAGCCAAGTCGAGCGAATTCGACTTCACTAATGCATCAATAACTGCATTATACAACCTAGTACTCGGACTAAGCCCCAAAAATGAAATCTGCCCAAAAATCTCCGCGCAATACTTCGCAAGCCCTAATCTTCCCCAACTACCAAACAACACACAAAGCAATTCTTCACTGATCCTATACCCACAACTTCTAATTTCTCTAATAAACTCAACAGACAGCAAAACAGGTCCTTTCCTATAAAGGGTGTTGGCTAAAACAGCTCGAATCGACAGATTACTCCCGATTTTCGCATTTAAATTCGAAACCCAGATATAAAACCTAAGACAATTTAATGGATTTTCCTGATTCTGCAAAATGCTCACTACTAACTGAACACTCAGTCTGCTCTGTATGTCATTAAATTCGTGTTTTAGCAACAAAAACCAGTCCTTTCTCGATAAAATCCGATCAAGAGACTGATGATCAACAGGTTTAGCAGCCGAAATGTGAGCATCTGTTGAAAGTGAAGACGGATTAGGGTTTCTGAAATGAAATTGAAAGAGCGAGGCTTGCTTTTGCTTACCTTGCGAAGTGGCTTCAATGTGTCTCTGAAGACGAGAGGATGGCTTTGATTTTTTTGAGTTCGAGTGATTTGGCTCATGAAATTTTGTGAGTTTTGGTTGGTCTCTTGAGCGATTTATGATTGCAGGAGAAACCCTGGCAGCCAAGGACGAAAGCCCTCTCATGTCACGTTCAGTCCCAAATGCGATGAGCTTCGAGCCCTGCAAAAACTTGGACCGGCCATTGAACCGGATAGCTTACGGTTTAATTAAATTAAATTTGCGGGGCGGAAAATAGAAATATCCTAATTGTGGGGGTTAAAAGCAAAATAATACATATTTTAGGTTTTTCTCTAAACGATGAATTTAACCACGAGCCAGCGTAGTGCCATTATTTTCTACCAACATTTTAAAATCGTCATCTTGACTTTTGAATATTTTTTTGTTTAAAATTAATTTTTATTATTTTTTATTGAGATTAAAACTAAAATACTTCATATTTTAAACTTTTCAAAATTATTTTTGATTTTAAAGTTTAACCCTAGTGTTATTTTTTCTACCTGACTTTTAAAACCTATATCTTGACTTTTATCAATATTTTATTTTAAAGTAATTTCCAGTAATACCACTTTAATTAATTTTACTTTTTTAACGGTTCCTTTGATTTTGACAGAAAAATAAATAAAAGAAAGAGTTTTTAAAGAATCTATTCATGTTTGGCAATATAATTTATTAGAGGAAAAGATTCTGAAATATTTTTTTTTTTTGTTTACAAGGGTTTGAACATGTAATTATCAGAGTAAAGAATAGGGGTTTATACCACTAGACTGTCCTATTATGGACAAAAAGATTTTGAAAGATTTTTATAAAGACTTCAAACCTAATTTTTCAATTCTTGATGTGGAGGGATTTCACTATTAAAATTCTAAATATTAAATTAAATTTTATACTCTTTATTTATACGTATTTTTAATATTTTTATTTTCTTTCTAATCACAAATATAGTTTTTTATTTAATTCTTTTTCTCTTCCTTTTTCATCGTATTTTTTGTTGCTACACGTGATTTTTAGTTTCACCTCTATAAAATAATTTTTAACTACCATTTATTTAAATACAAAATTTTCTCATAAATAACACATCTTCCTTTTCACTCTATTTAATTTCAAAAATAATTAGATAACTTTCTAAATTCTCCTCGATTCAAAATTTGTGCTTGTTTCTCTCCTCAACCCTAATTTGGCCCCTTAGAAATTTTAATTTTGGAGGGCCCAACTTGAATTCCCATCAACAAAGGTCATCCTTATTTTCCAGGCTTTTAGGTAGCTTTCTAATATATATATAATTAATACAAGTCCTTGTCAAACCCCACCAATGTTGGCAACCCCAACAACTAAAAGTATGATAAATGAGGTTTTGGTAACAAATATGAAAAATTGGCCAAGCATTGTTATTATTATTTTTTGGTTTATCCAAAAAAAATATAAAATTTTATAATTATAAGTCAAATGTCTTTATTAAAAAAATGAATATTATTATTATATTAATAATTTTCTGTGTTAAAAATCTCATTTTTTAACGAGTTTAATCAGAATCAACAAAATCAGATATGATAATTTTTCAGTTGTAACATTCGGCTGCACATAATTAAATCAAAACTTTGGAACCATTTCAAAATTTTCAAATAAAAAAAAAAAGGGATCAACCATTGGTTAGGCAAATGTAACTCTTGATTAAAAAAAAAAAAAAAAAAATTCACAATGATAAGTCACATAAAATGTATTTCCACAAATCTAAAACAACTGCTCTCAATTCTTATTTCTCTTCTGTCAAACCCATTTCCTTGAGACACTCCATGAATCTACTTTGCCTGTCCAAAAAAAAAAGAAAAAAAAAACCAAAATATATAATTAAGACTAGTACTTAAATTAAATTAAGTTCAATCAAGTAAAGAATAAGCAAGGATTTGAGGACTCACAACGCTGGTGTGGCTGGATGTGCAAGCCGGTCTTCGAGGGGGAAGTTGTTGGTGAGGCGTTTTCTGTAATATTAATGTATAAATTTGATTATATTTTATCCTAAAATTATTATCGTTGTGATGTCTTATAAATATATATATATATATATATATAAACTGTGTCACAAAAAATGTGAAATAAGAGAGAATCACATTTATAAGCAAAATCACCGACTCCCAACTTTTGACTGTTGATGAGTCATCGAAAGATTCGTGATATGTATAACTTTTACTCTTGCCTCAACAAAGAAGTGCGTAAATAGATATACATAGAGACAGCTGATCTAATAGAATATAGTGTTAAATCTCTTAATCAAGTTATCGAATTCGATTCGCGATTTAGTCATAAAAAAAACTATGCTAGGAGAATTGTCCCCTTAAATAGGTAATTGTAAGTTTCGAACCGAATTAATCATAATATTACTCTGAATACTGATTAGTATAATATCAAAAAAATAGAGAGAGAGTAAAAGTTTTGATATCGACGAACAAATGGTTTAATGGATAAACGTATTAAATCGCTTAATCAAATTTTTAGATTTAAAACTTGAAAATAAAATAGTATATGTTAGGAGAACTCTCTTAAATTAATCCCCCACAATATTGGAATTGAACTAATCGAAATATGATTTCAAATACCGATCGATTCAATAAAAAAAAAAATGGGAATAAAAGTTTTGGTTACGTGGGTAGAATAAGAACCTGTAATTTTGGACGCAAAGTCTCTAATGCCAGGGTTGATTTTTGATTCATTCCTTGCTATGGTAAAGACAAAAAATTGAAGGGTAAGTAAGTGAATTAAGAACAAAATGAAAATAAATAAAAGCACAATAATTTTGGTAAAGTGAACCTTCCATAAAGCCCAATCTGCAGAATCAAAGAAGGCACGTTCATGATCCTGCAAAATTTTTTAAATCAGTAAATGGTGCAAAACAAAAATAAATTCTATTCTTTAATACCCCCACCAATCCCCACCACCCCCCCTCCCGCCCAAAAAAAAAGTCCAACTTGCCTTAGAGATCAAAGGCTTCTTTTTGGGGGTAAGCTCTCCATACTTCTTTCTCACAGAAGTTGACTGCATTAGGTTAAAGACAATACAAGATTAAGAGAAATTGAAAAGTCTAGCAATTTCCATATAATATCATTTGCATATTTCAAAAACCTCATTGTTTTATATATAAATAATATCGCATAGAAAAAGATATTACTTAAATATCAAAAATTTAAAAATTAATAAGAGATTGTTAAAAAATAATCATATTAGAATTGGGATTAACCAGTCTAGTTATTACAATAATAAATCGAAATTTAATCTTAAATTTTGAGATCGGGTGTTTTAGAAACAGATATCAAAAAAATGATATAACGTGATTCACAATTTCTATCTCCCTCTAGAAAAGAGAAACGGGAATGGGATCACACGAAGAACCCTTCAAGGAGGAGCAATTACTTTATCTTCTGCCGACAGGTTAAAAACAAATATGGCACACACAACACAATCCACCTTTGTCCAAATCAAAGGCGTTAGATGTTGTGACCACCTACCTACCTACATTTGCCAACTCTCTCCTATACCATGCCTGCCCTCATGTGACCCTACCCCTTTTGTTCGGATGGCCCTACCCCAAAAAATCTCCAAACTAAACGATGGATTCTTCATATTTGGGCTCACCCATTTTGGCAAGTCTACACGATTAGTGACACGATTAGTGATCACAGTTCTTTTTCCTTAATCATAATTTAGAATTCAAATCTCGTGTGATCAAACAAAAAAAAAAAAAACCAAGTCCTTAAATCAAAATGGGTATAAAATTAATCATCCAAATCAAGTTAATCCAATCCAATTTTATTAACAAAATCTCCATTCCTCAAATTGGAAGATTTTTCTTTAAAAAAAAAAAAGAAAGAATACCAAAGAATGTAAAAGAACAAAAGCCTGCGAAGACACCTAACCTCTAGTTCTTGGGTTAGAGTCTGGGGAAGGGGAGAGAGAGCAAAACCATAACCTTCATTGGGACATGGAAGCACATAGATTTTTGTTCAGAATTTAGGTTATAAAGGAAAACATAGTATGTTGTCTTAGGAAAATTTAAGGATTGGCCCTTAAGATACAAGGATCAATGTTGAGCATCAAAGAGGATATTGGGCCCTCAGGGCCAATACCACTAAAAATTTTTATGGTCACAACCAAGTCCCTGACTGAATTAAATTCTCTCAACAGAAAAACAAATTTTAAAAAGGGGAAATGAAAGATGAGATGATGATTATAATCTTTACCTCTTCCCCTGGGGATTGGAAGAAACCTTCATCTCTATTGCACTCGGCCATTTCAGCCCCACCAACTCCTGTTAAATGAAAAAAATACCCATAAGTAATAGAGAGAGAGAGAGAGAGATGATAAAATGGGCTACTAACAATAAGAAGAAAAGCCCAACAAGGGTATGTGTATAATCCGATACAGATGCAAATATAGGAAGGGAGGGAGAGAGAGAGGAGTAAAATGAACCGAAAATGAGACACAAGTCATAAATTTATATGAGCAAGGGACAGGTAGAAGGAAGATAGTGTTTGTATGATTGGGAAAAAGATGTCTGTTTGCATCCTATCTAAATTTACTTTATTAAAATGGCTCAGGAAGGTACATACTGAGAGAGAGAGAGAGTGAGAGGATTGGACATTACCTTGTTGCAGAGGAAAGGGTGAAGATAAGAGAGAGAAGGTAGACACGAGAACAAAAGAAAGACCCAAAGAAAATGTTTCGAGTGAGATGATGAGATATATGTTGCAAAAAGAATACACAAGTTCATAAATGTTATGCCTGACTAAAAAGGATAACCCAAAAATTATGCTTTTTATTTACACAAGACGACTAAGAAAAAAAATTGTGAGCCGATGAGAGAGACGTCATCAATTATTAATTAAATTGTTAATATAACTTTTATAATTTAAATAAATATTTAATTACAAATTAATAAAAAATATATTTATACGAACGTTCAATTTATTTAATTTTTAACTTATCTGATCTATTTCTAGCAGTCAAATAATTAATTTTTTTTTTTTTAGTATTTAACCTTTCGCGAATGAATCAAGTTCTGATTTTTGCGAGGCGAAGAAGGAAACAATTATTATTATTATTTATTTAATTAATTATTTAACATAATGTTGTAGTTGGGACTAAGGTTGTTGGGACATCAATATCACATGGTTCGTAGAAAACTCCATACTCTAATAATTTCTCACGTGCCTCTCACCCCCCATCCTTACCGACGCACCCCTTCATTACTTCTTTACTCTTTTAAGCTAATAATAATTAATTAAAGGATTAATCTTTTTCCTTTTTTTTCCCCTTTTTTCTTTGGATTACAAATTCTTCCCTCTTTTATCATATGTAAGATTCATTGTTTAGCTGCAATATATTAAGTAATTATCTGATGCTAATTTAATCGGTAAAATTCTTATCTGATATGATTTTTAAATCTTATCCGATAAATCTTATATTACCTTATACTTTTATATATATATATATAAGGGAATTCGATTTTGTGAATTAAATCAAAATTTTGAAGGAAATGAAACTGATATGTAGAAATTCTTAGAACAAAATCATCATCATCATTATTTTGCTGAATTCGACAAAAGAAAATATTAATATTTGTATTGAAAAATAGTGAAAATCTTCTTATATCGTTAAATAATTAAATTTTACAAAAAAGGGTATTTTCCATTTATTAATTATTGATTACATGTTTCACAAATTGTTAAGTTTTTCTTTTCCCAAAACAAAATAAAGTGAGTCCCATCTAATCTTACCTCAACTTTTTTATTTTTTCATAGTTAGAAATTAAACTATTAAATTTTCATTTTATAAAATAAGAAGGCCAATCACTTTTAAGTGCTAAATTCGCCGGATATGGTTCATTTGAAAAATTGAAATTAAATTAAACGATGATCTTATAACATTTTTGATGAAAAATTATTGATATAAATAATTATTTTAATTTATTTTATAAAAAAATTAGTTAAAATTATTATAAATATAATATAATATAATAAAAACAAATTGATCCAAACCGAGATAGGTCAAGATTTTTCAAAAATTCCCTCATTGTTGGCTACATTTATTTCGTCTTGAATTATCGTCAATGCTAAAATTTTATAAATTCGGGGGTGTTATGATATAGTTTCTTCATCTTCATAAACACTATAACTATTTCTTGTTTCTTTTTTACATTTTATCTTTTATCATATTTGGTTCGAAATTCAGATTAAGAAGCCAAAAAGAATGCAAATTATTTTCTCATGTTTGACCTCTTAGTTTACAAATAATATTCAAAAAAAAATAATGTACATAAAATGGAAATATATTTATTTATTAAATCTTCTTTTATCACAACCTCCTTATTATTAATAATAATTCTAATCCTCGACATAATTATAAGAATCAGACCAACATATCAGATGAAGAAGCTGATAAAAAGAAAAAAAATGAAAAGAGAAATAAGAATTCTAATCCAATACTACACTTATCGGTTATGGTCTTTGATGTTCCATATGTACTACTCTATAGACTTGATTTCCCCGATTGACGCTTGAAGGGAAACTGAGTGCCTGACATCATCCCCAATATGAAGGGAATGCTCTCCCATTGGGATTCTTTTAACTCCATATTCATCCACCACACTAAGGTGGTTGCACACATTGGCATCAATCTTGACCCTTTTCTGCGACCCGGCGGGGACATGGACCTTCTCGAACCCTATCAATTGCTTGGTGGGTGCCCCTTTGCTCATGGGTGGATCCATGTACATGAGCACCGTGTGTGACCCATCAAATGATCCGGTATTCTTAACGTGGATGTGGACACCTAGTGAAAGGGTGTCACAATCTGTGTGTGACACTCTTATGAAACTGCTTGATGGGTTAGAGTTTTTCATGGCATTTAGGGTAGTTAGGGGTACCAAAAAAGCTCTGATGGGGCTTCGGATATGGTTTGGGTGTAAGTTGTGTAACTTAACCCGTGCCCAAATGGGAAGACCAATGGACCCTTATAGAACCTGTAGGTCCGACCTGGATGCCCATTGGTTAGGTCATCCCTCATGGCCATGGTTGTCAGTGGGGCCTTGTGCAAGTAATCTTCTGGGTACCATGTCATAGGCAGTTTCCCACCTGTATTTGAATCAAAAATGAAAAAGACAAAGTAGTGACAAAATTTAAATACCATTAAGAGAAATGTGAAATGCTATTTCTATTTATATCTCTTTGCTATTTTTCCCCCCTTAAAATCCGTTTCCATAAACATGACATAACAAAGAATTTTTAGCTGTACCTGGATTAGTTCTTCCGAACAACGCATCAGCTATAGCAGCTCCAACCCCCCCCCACTTGGCCCGGATACCCGGCCCAAATAATAGCAGATATCCGTGCGTCATTCTTCGTGAAAGATACATCAAGGGGCCCACCAGACATCAGGACCAGCACTGTTGGACCCCTAGAAGCCCTGGCTACACTAGCCACAAGCTGTTGCTTTTGCTGAAGACCAGGCAGAAGTAGAGAAGATCTATCAAGGCCCTCTTTTTCCATTTGCTGGTCCAGGCCCGTTACGAAGACAGTGGCATCTGCCTGCTGCGCCACCACAATTGCCGCCTCAAACAGCTGACTTCCACTTCACCCACCGGAGCAGCCCGGTTGATGAATTGTGCTGGCATATCTCCCAATGCCCTCCAAGGGGCTTGTAAAACCACATTGCAAACCTGTTTGTGTGACTTAGTTATGTCACGTCAGTCCCAAAAACAAAGGTGACCATATGCTAACACTTACCCGCTTAATTTCTGATCATTGTTTCAGTGGAATCTGAATTGGGACCAATGACTGCAATGGTGCGGTGCCTGCTAGTCGAGAGTGGAGCCGATGACCTGCGGTTCAAGACCAGGACAATGCCTTGCCGGGCTGCTTCCAATGCTAGCTCTTGGTAAGCCGGGGTGCAAACATCTCCAGGACCCAGGTTCGCATAGGGCAGTGATGGTCCATCAAACATGCCTAGCCTCATTTGGACTGTGAGCGTATAGGTTAAAGCCAAATTCACTTCGTCCTTACTTAACTTCCCCAATTTTATTGCCCCTTCTGTGTGATCTTTCAAGTATGCCCCACAATTTAAATCCAAACCTATATAGTGCAATATCACAAAAACAATCGGTACCAGGAAAGAGCAGAGAGAGAGGAGAGAGAGAGAGAGACTAGCCTGCTTTAATGGCTAGAGCTACGGCTTCTTCTGGAGTTTTAGTATAGTGTTGATCATGATGGAGAAACTGAACAGAGTCACAATCTGAGACAGTATACCTGGTTTTCATACCAGATAAAGGTTATTTAACATTAGAAACATACGACTTGACATTAATTGTATATTTTAGTATAGGCAATACTATCACTGACCCATTAAGGTTCCATTGGCCACGAATCTTGTTCTTGAGAAGATCAGGATCAGCACGAGTTGGCTTGCCATTAACTTGATTATAAGAACACATCACACTAGCAACTTCTCCTTCTTCTACAGATGCCCTGAATGGCACATTGAATGTGTCCTCCAAATCTTGCCGACTAACCTGCACGCGCGCACAGATATAATATTAAAAAAAAAGGCAAAACAATTTTTTTTTGTTCACTTCTACTTGACGAGTGCCTCCTATATTACTTACGTTAGCTTTGAAAATGAACCGATCACTGCCATTCCAATGGTCTAGATCATAACCAGTGAAGTGTTAACGGCAAGCGGCAACCTTCAACCGGTTGCTCACTGTGCCCTGAAGTCCTCTGACATAGCTAACAGCGTACTTGCTTGACATGAGAGGGTCTTCGCCAGGTGTTTCTTGGCGTCTCCCCCATCTTGGATCCCTTAGTATGTTCACATTTGGACTCCAAAATGTTAGTCCCGCTGCTCCCCCATTGTACATTGCTCTAGCCTCATCGGACACAACCTGTACATTGCTCTAGCCTCGTCGGACACCACCTGTGCAATATCCGAAAACTCAACAATAATTTCTCACCCTCAAAATAATTTTTCTCAAAAATTTTATATTCCTATTTTTTATTTTTCTTGGTGGCACGAGATGACCCTTTACCTTTAGCATCTCCATAACCAGCCATCATTGAGACGTAGACTATAATGACTTAAAATGACCAAAATACCTCATGTCATGGATTGAATTGAACAATCCAATAGATAGGATATCTATCAAATATGAATGACAGATTAAGCTTATTGGCCCAATTACTCAATTCCCATATCTTATTTTTTGAAATGTTTGGCACCCTCCATGTCCTCAAGTGAAGTGGCTTTTTTATTTTTTTTGGTGAAGAGAAGAGAAATAAACCAACTACAAACTCAGGCCCACCCCCAGGGGCTTGCAAGACTGCGTCTAACAATTACGTCTCAAGAGTTTGACTCCCTCGGCATCCCTCCTCAGAAGACTGCACAGCGTGGAGGGAGGAACATCATATTCCCTTGGACCTGGATTACAGCTATGGCCTAGGTAAGCAAGGTGATCAGCGCACCCATTCCCTTCCCTAAACGTGTGCTTAATCTCTATCACATTCACTTCCTCCAAGAGGGATTTACAGTCCATTAGAAAGGGGGACAGGGGGTGATCTGAAGAAACCCCTCCCCTGAGCATATCAACTAAAGCCTGAGAATCAACTTCCAGAACAATACCTCTCAGACGTCTCTTTTTAGCAACCCGGAGGCCCTCTCTAACACCCCACAGCTCAGCTACAATCACAGAGAAAAAGCCTGCATTGACCGAGAACCCCGTGATCCAATCTCCGCGAGCATTCCTCAAAAGGCCACCAGCAGCAGCATGGCCACTTCCCTGCAGGACAGAACCATCAGTATTCAACTTGATGCTGCCATCAGGAGGAGGATCCCATTTGACCCATGTTTCTTCCTTTCTAAGCGAAGTGGTTTCACTTACTCTAAAAGTGAGAATCTTCTCTCTCCATGATCTCCTATAACTTTTCAATATGGTTGTGGAGGTCATGTGATGTGACCCCATGCCCACATATTTCCCATAAGTCCTAATTATAATAAATTGTTAAACAAATTGAGAAATTGCAACCCTTTTACAGCTTGTTACACACTCAACAATCTTAAAACAAACACATTAGCATCGAAAAGGTAAAAATGTGTTATATTTTTACCTTATTATGATATGAATATAACCAATAACATGTTGGTATAATGGTCAGAGTGTAACAGTCGGATACTAAATTTCTTTAACTAAGACTTTAATTCAAATCTTGAAAATAGAAAGACAGATATCGGGAGAGACAATCTCTTAATAGGTTTCACGGTATTCAGTTGGATTAGTCGGGTTAAATCTAGATAATTATCGATGACAAATATCCATTTACAAAAAAATATATACATATATGATCCAAATGCTAACAATCTTGTAAGTTTTTTTTTTTTTTTTTTTTTTTGGTTACCTCTCCAGTAGCTTGCCACAAAGAGGTATTGAAAGACGCAGCAGTTGTGATAACTTGAGGAAAACTAGTGGCGCCGGGGAAGCTGCCACCAAACTTAACACCAAAACTGCTAGCCACCCCATGAAGGGCTTCCGACCACCACTCATACTTTCGTATTCTGAGTCCCGGCACGGCGAGGGCATCGTTCACCAACAGCCCGATCTTTTCCTGCAAAGTGAGCCGCCGATCAGGTCCTTAACTCTCACTTCTATTGGCATTTTTGTTCTACAAAATAGCATGTCTCTTGTAGACTTATTAGTTGGGTCACAAGCAAATGGTGCACCAGCCTCATTAACAAGAATTGATGAACATATAAGTGCGACAATTAATAGAAAAGTGAAGGGTCTATGAGGGTAAGACATTATATTTGAGAGTGTGTATGTGTGTTGAGAGAGAGAGAGAGAGATGAAAGGAGAGCTTTTCCTCTATCAGGCGTGTAAATTTGGTGGGGGAGTAAAGGGGCTTATATGGAGAATGAAAAATGAATTTTTTATGATGGCTTTCCATGATTGGAATTCCACGTCCTGTTTTATGGACAGAGCTTGCTTTTGAGAGAGAGAGAGAGAGAGAGAGAGAAGAAATTTTTTTTTCAGTTTTAAAAGATTTTTGTTATGCTCCCAATATGTCCCAAGTATGTGAAGAGAAACTTCATAATTTTTTTTATTAAAAATCCAGAGGCTGCCCCCTCCCTTTGCCTTTCTGAACTTTTAATTTTTAATTTTTAATTTTTAATTTTTATTTTATTTTATTTTTTTATTTTTTTTATTTTTTTGTAATATAACAAAAATCTTCTATATTAAATTAAAAGGGTCATATCCTAATTATGATTAAAATTTAGCTGGCAAATAATTTTAATAATGTCTCTGCACATTTTTTTATTCCAAAATTGCCCTTTTGGCATCAAAACGACATACACACTGACAATTTTTGTTTTGGGGTGAAATGTCAATTTTTTTCCTTGCATAAAAATATTTCGGAAAGATTTTTTTTTTCATTTTTAAGACTAAATTTTGGAAAATAAAAAGGGGAAATTGAAGGACTACTATATTTTAATAGGAAAACAAATTTGAGTGAATTGGCAAATTGTAAGTATACAATAGTTGTTTTCTCAAAGAAAGAAAGATTCTTGTAATTTAAACAAGCAATAGACAATCTGGCACCAGAGAAAGATTCTCAAAGAAAGAAACATTCGTACACAAGCAAACCCTAAGTATTTGCTTGAAATCTCCCTGTTAGAAAAATTATTTCACTGCCTGTTAAAAGGCAATAGATGCTCCGATGAGCTTTGACTCAACTGGCACCTTCCCCTCCTCTATATAATAGACTCGAATTCGAATCCTATATTATATAAAAAAAAAATACCAAGAGACAATCTCTCAGATCGAAATATTTTAATAAACAGAAAAAGAGAAACAAAAGTGATTATTGTGAGAACGGCGAGTGATATGGGAGCAGTCTAAACCCTTAAAACAGAATTACAAAGAGACATAGAAGCATGCGATAAAAATCTCTATAATACATTTTTATTTTTTTTTCTATTTTTGTTCCTTGACTGACTATATTTTTCAGCAAACAAAACCTTTATGACTGAATATATTTTCAAGTTCCTGATTGCAACTTTTTCATTGGGGAGGGGGAGAGAGAGAGAGAGAGAGAGAGAGAGAGAGAGAGAGAGAGGGCAAAGGGCACGAATAAGAAAAGGAAAGGGTGTTGGACAGTACTCAATGTGGTAGGACCCATCAAATTGGACATATAGCTATATCATCATGCATTCCAAAATTTTCCCCTCATCCATAATTCGTAACATCATTATCATGATTGCCCTTACCTTCATGACAAAGTGCCAGTGTCCTTGTAGTATAAAAATTTATAATTTCAACAATTTTATTCAATAATAATTTCAATCCACTATCTCTGGCTGTCTTCACAGCACATTACACTTGGAAACCTATCAAAAATAGAGGAAGCTATTCTTTTCGGTATTTGTTTTAAGACAATAATTTACATGACAACTATAGGGCCTGGATATGATCTTTGACCCTTTGATGCCCCAAATGTACTATAAACTATGACTTGATCTCCCCCAGTGAAGCTTGAAGGGAAATTGAGTGCTTGACATCATCCCCAATATGAAGGCTATGTTCTCCCATTGGGATTCTTCTAATTCCATATTCATCCACCACGCTTAGGTGATTGCACGCATTGATGTCGATCTTGACCCGTTTTTGTGACCCGGCGGGTACATGGACCTTCTCAAACCCTATCAATTGCTTGGCAGGTGCCCCTTTGCTCGAGGGTGGAGTTGTGTACATGAAAACCGTGTGTGACCCATCAAATGGCCCGGTATTCTTTACATCAACGTGGAGGCCTAGTGAGAGGGTGTCACAATTTGTGTGGGACACTCTAATGGCATTAGTTGATGTGGTTGAGTTTTTCATGGCATTTAGGGTAGTTAGGGGTACCAAAAGCTCTGATGGGGCTTGGGCTACGGTTTGGGTGTAAGTCGTGTAACTTAACCCGTGCCCAAATGGGAAGACCACAGGACCCTTATAGAACCGGTAAGTTCGACCTGGATACCCATTGGCTTGGTCCGGCCGCAGTGCCATGGTTGTCATGGGGGCCTTGTTCAAGTAATTTTCTGGGTACCATGTCATAGGGAGCTTCCCACCTGCATTTGAAGTACAGTAAGAGATGTTAACAATCCAGAAATATTTCCTATTTACCCTTATGTGTCGCGCATTTACCTGGATTGGTTCTTCCAAACAACACATCAGCTATAGCAGCTCCACCTGCTTGACCTGGATACCCGGCCCAAATAATTGCAGTTATCCGCGGGTCATTCTTCGCAAAAGATACATCAAGGGGCCCACCAGACATCAAGACCATCACAGTTGGACCTCTAGAGGCCCTAGCCACACTAGACACAAGCTGTTGCTGAAGACCTGGCAGAAGTAGAGAAGATCTGTCAAAGCCTTCTCTTTCCATGGACTGGTCCAGGCCCATTACCAAAACAGTGGCATCGGCCTGCTGAGCAGCCGCGATTGCCGCCCTGAACATCCTATTTCCACTGCACGCAACGCCGGAGCAGCCCGTCTGATGAATTGTCCTGGCATATCTCCCAATGCCCTCCAAGGGGCTTGTATAACCACATGGCACACCTGTTTGTATCACTTAGTTAAGTCATGTCCAAAAGTCCCAAAAACAAATGTGACCATATGCTAACACTTACCAGCATAATTTCCAATCATTGTTTCAGTGGCATCTGAATTAGGGCCAATGACTGCAACGGTGCGGTGCCTGCCAGTTGAAAGCGGAGCCGATGACCTGCGGTTCAAGAGCAGGACAATGCCTTGCCGGGCCGCTTCCAATGCTAGCTCCTGGTGAGCCGGGGTGCAAACATCTGTTGGACCCAGGTTCGCATAGGGTTGTGATTGTCCATCAAACATGCCTAGCCTCATTTGGACTGTCAGCGTATAGGTTAAAGCCAAATTCACATCATCCTCACTTAACTTCCCCATTTTTATTGCCCCCTCTGTATAAACTGCCAGATATGGCCCACAATCCAAATTCAAACCTGTGCAGTGCAATATTACAAAAACAATTAGTATCCAGAGAGAGAGGGGAGGGAAGGAGGGGGAGAGAGAGAGAGAGTGACTAGCCTGCTTTGATGGCTAAAGCTACTGCATCTTCTGGTGTTTTAGTGTAGTGTTGATACTTGTGAAAAACCTCGACAGAATCACAATCTGAGACAATATACCTGGTTTTGATTCCAAACAAAGGTAATTCAACGTCGGAAACATCTGACCCAGAAAATTTAGTGGACCAAATTTATGGTATCTTTGACATTTATTGAACATTTAGTATGGCAAATAGTTGTACTGACCCACTAAGGCGCCATTGGCCACGAACTGTATTCCTGAGAAGATCAGGATCAGCACAAGTTGGCTTGCCATTAACTTGATTATAAGAACACATCACACTAGCAACTTCTCCTTCTTGTATACATGTTTTAAATGGCACATTGAATGTGTCCTCCAAATCTTGCGGACTAACCTGCAACAAAAAATATATATATTATTGCCACAACTTTCAAACATAACCCCCCCCAAAAAAAAAAGAAGCAAAGAAAATTATTTTACCTTAGCATTGAAAAAGAACCGATCATTGCCATCCCAATGGTCTAAATCATAAGCAGTGTAGTGTTTACAGCAAGCGGCGACTTTCAACCGGTTGCCCACCATGCTCTGAAGTCCCCGGACATATCTAGCAGCATACCTGCCGGTAGTTAGAGGATCTTCGCCCGGTGTTTCTTGACTTCTTCCCCATCTTGGGTCTCTTAGTATATTCACATTTGGACTCCAATACGTCAATCCTCCCACTCCACCATTGTACATTGCTCTAGCCTCATGCGACACCACCTTCGCAAAATTTAAAAATTTTGAATTTTTCGTTTTGATATTATTTTTAATAGAAATTTAAACTAACGGTGGAACTTGTATTTCTTTTTAGTATTATTATTATTATTATTATTGATGACAATGTTATCTATAAGATGGCGCTTTCATATTTAGCATCTCCATAACCATCCAAAATTGACAACAGGCAATAGTGACTGGCCTACTGGCCTATGACCAAATTCCCCCTTGTCACGGATTGAACAATCCAATAGAGAGGGTATCTCTCTAGAATGAATGACGTACACATATCAAGCTTATTGGCTTAATATTATTTGTTTTTTGAAATCTTTTGGCACTCTCCATGTCCTCAAGTGAAGTGGTTTCACTTACTTTCAAAAGTGAGAATCTTCTCTCTTTCTCTATAATTTTATATTATTTTTCCAATATGATATGATAAGCCACATGGTTGAGATGTCATGTGATGTGAACTCATGCCCACATATTTTTCCTATAAGTCCTAATATAATAAATTGTTAAACAAACTGAGAAACTGCAACCAACTACAACCCTTTTGATCCCACGACTTGATACATACTCTACAAACTAAAAACAAACACAATAGCATCAAAAAGGTTAAAACCCTTTTCACATGTATTAACCTCGGTGCAATTTATGATCTGAATGACCATCTCGTATATTTAACTTTAATTATAATATATCAATAGGGTTTAGTAATAGGATACTAAACTTTTTTAAATAAAATTTCAAATTGGTGTCTTAGAAATGAAAAAATAGACATCCAAAAAGTCGGTCTCAAAATTGACTCTACAATTATTTTAACCGAATTAGTTCAGTTTTCGAATAAGGATAGTAAGTAATAGAAAAAACTTTAATGTTAATATAATCAAAACTAATATGTTTGGTTTTCTCAAAACTGAAGTGGTAAATAATGTTTTAAGGTAAGTTTTTATTTTTTATTTATCTTTTGATTCTTTTGGTTACCTCCCCAATGGCTTGCCACAAAGAAGCATTGAAAGAAGCAGCGGTGGTGATAACTTGAGGGAAACTGGTGGCGCCAGGGAAGTTGCCGCCAAACTTAACACCAGGACTGATAGCCACCCCATGAAGGGCTTCCGACCACCACTCATACTTCTGTATTCCGAGTCGCGGCACAGCGAAGGCATTGTTCACCAACAGCCCGATCTTCTCCTGCAGAGTGAGCCGTCCGATCAAGTCCCTAACTCTCACTTGAATTGGCCTTGTTGTTTGACAAAATAGCATGTTTCTTGTTGACCCGTTGGTCGGGTCACAAGCAAACGGTGCACGAGCCTCATTGACAAGTATTGATGAACATATGAGTGTGAAAACTAAGAGAAATGTGAAGGGTCTATGAGCGTAAGACATTGTACTTGAGAGAGAGAGAGAGAGAGAGAGAGCTTTGCTCTATTCGGTGTGTTAGTTTGGTTAGACTAAAGGGGTTTATATACAGAATGGAAAATGACATTTTGTATAATGGATTTCCATGATTGGAATTCCACGTCCTTTTTTTATGGATGAAGCTAGCTGTGAAGAGAGAGAGAGAGAGAGAGAGAGAGAGAGAGAGAGAGTATGACACGCATTCTGGCATTTTTTTATTCTCTACAATTTTAAAATATTTATAATGCTCTCAATATGTTCTAAGATGTGGGAAGAGATAGATCCATTATATTGCCAGGGGATAACTCTTGCACCTCTGAAAGCCAGAAATTTATATAGGGAAAAAAATATAACAATAATTGTAGGTTAATATGGAACGGATTTTTATTGAAGGAAACAACACTTGAAATTATATAATCTTTCAATTTTATATACAAATTTTTTTTTAACAAAAATATTGTTTTAATCGAACAAAAAATTCGTAATTAAATTAAAAGGGTCGTATCCTATAATTATGATAAATTTAGCGCGCAAATTATTTCAATAATTTCAAAATTAAAAGAGGAAATTCTAGGAGTGCTATGTTTTAATGGGCAAACAAATGCTAATGAAATGCAATTTAGTTGAGTTCTCAAACAAAGAAACATAAACTTCTAATCTATACAAAGTTGTTCACAAGTTAAGAAAGGGAAGGTTTTCAAGACTTTATACGCAGAAATTATAATAAAATCTAAGCTCGATCAAAATAAGTCTTTAATTTTTTTTAGAATAACGGTCACAACCTTGATCATAATTTCATAGTAACAAATTTTTTTTACTTAATTATCAATATTTAGAAATCTGACTAATTCAATTCAATCAGATCTGGGACCCGATTTAGGAGTCGACTCTCTCAGCATCTATTTTTTAATTAAAACTTGAATTCGAGACATTAGGTAAAGGATTTTAGTATGTTACCAACAAATTTATTAATTAAACATAGAGATCATGCTTATATTTTATAAATTTTATATTTTATTTGACTAAGTGAAAGGTTCAAAACTAGTCAAATCAAAATATTAATTTTTGGGAGCTTCAAATCAAAGATATAAGTATTGACAATGAAAAAGAACCTTGATTAAGATTTTGTGAAATAGAAATATTGCTAACATACTTAAAATTTCATAATTTCAATAACCGATAAAATATTCACATTAAGCATTCACTACGAGTGGTAATTATAAAAAATTATTTCTTGGAATAGATTTCGATTACACGCTTTTAATTTTTTAAAACTAATACAAGAAAATGACTCTATTTGATTTCGTCTTAATTCAATAGTAGCTAATTCCGCTTAATTTATTTTATAAACTATATTTTTTTTAAAGTGAGTGATATAAATTCCTTATTAAATTTACGAGTAAAGCCAGAAATTTATTTCGAGAGTAATATGCATATCACGCATTTAGATAAATCGTAGATTTTATAATTTTTAGTAAGATAAATAATTTTGAAATTATATATAATTTTAAAAGGAAAATTAGTGAAAAAAAAAAAACCTATGGGTACTTTGCAAACATCAAACTTTTTCTATGGTACATGTGCGTTGCATATTTTTCAACAAACGAAACCTCATGCATGACTACATTTTTTTAGCTCGTGATGCCTCGTTTGCAAGATTGCAAATTTCTCATCGGAAAGAGAGAGAGAGAGAGAGAGAGAGCTCAACCACCATACTCTGATGGGTGAGAGAGAGGGAGAAATCTCCCTCCATCAAATTTTATTGATATAATAACAAAATATTATATTTTCTTATTCATAAATTTTATATTCGAATCATAGGAATAGAATAATGAGATTTGAAAAAGTCAATTCCTTTATAAATCTTATAATAGTCGAGTTACATTAGTGAAAAAAGTCTGAATTTCTACGGGAGAAAAAAAAAAGAAGAGGGGAAAAGAGAGAGAAACCTAAACCGAAGGTTGCCCATGACACAATGTTTTTCGCTTTTTCACCGAAAAAATAATACAATGTTTTATGGTTAAAGATGGAATTATTCGCAATGGCCAAGAATAAGAGAAAGAAAGGCTGTTTTGGACAATATTCAATGTGGTGGGACCCATTAAATTGGACCGATGGGTTTATGTTGTGTATTTAAAACTTTCCAGCTTCCATGATATGATGTTTAGCATCATTTTCGTTATTGCGCCTAACTTCCATGACAAAGTGCCACAAAGTTGTAATTTCAACACTCTCATGAATTCATAATTTAACTCTTACGTTTCAATAACCACAAACTTCCGCAATGGTTCTCGAGTGGTAAAAAGATTTTACTCAAATATTTTTCAAATAATTTAATATTTAAATTTTTATAAATACATATATGACGCGTATATTTTTATGATTTTCATAATTCATATATATTAAAAAAAACACTTTTATAATAACACCTATCAAAATAAATTAGAGATTTCAATAAATAAAAACTCTTTAATAATATATAATCGAGAATTTTCTTTTGATGTTTGACAGATCGGTATTCTGTAACAATTTCGGTTTGAGCTAACTATCAGATCCATTAAGAGATAAATTATCCTGATAATTATTTTTTTATTTTCAATACTAGAATATAAGAATTTAGTTACGGGACTAACTGTACTCATTATTTACCTCACCCCTTTTATGTAATAAAAAAATATAATCCAAATCAAATATTTTATAAAAATTACTAAAATAAAAAAGTAGTGAATTGATATAAGGATGCATATCATATAATATAAAGTTTTCTCAGTTTAGAAACCCCTCCCCCCAAAAAAAAGTTCCATTCATTAGGGCTCAAGCGTCTGCCCTTTTTGTTTGGGTTTAGGCAATTCTTGCCCTCTACCCATAAGCATTGGGTGGGAAAAATTTATGAAGTTATGGAGCTGCACCACTTGCCCAAAGTGCCAACCACCAAACAGAGATCAGACATAGGAAGAAACATCCTCCTTTTAAAAACAAACCTTAATACAGTTGAAGTGGCATCATCATGTCCATGTCCCTCTTTTGACTACTCACAATTCCTTTGGTTACAAACATTAAATGGTTGCAACCAACCTTTATCTGCACTTTCCCAAAGTCTTCAATGAAAGAAACCCCATCAATTGCCCCCCTCCCTCTCTTTTTTCTTTTTTTGGTTATGGAAAATTTTCGTTAAATAATAATTTGAGATATACTTCGGATATATAAAAATTTCTCAATATTAATATTTTTATTTTCAAAATGTTTCATATTTTATATATATATATATTTATATGTTTTTTCATATTCATTCGCTTATTTACTTATTTAATTATAATTTTTATTTTTTATACTATTTTTCTTATAATTAATAATTATAAATTAATTTCTATAGATTTTTATTATAAATGATAACTGTTCTATTATTTACATAAAAGTTTTTATATTTTTTATATTTATATATTTTTTCATGTTTTTGTTTTCTTTTTTTTCATATCATTTTTTATCTATTTCTATTTCTCTATTTCAGTTTCCACGAAACCCAACAATTTAGAGGTAAGTTACGCTGATAACATCATAATATATCAAAATTGCTACTTTTATAAGAGAATTCTGACGTCTTACAAATTATGGCTAAAATCATCTTTTACTTTTTTTTTTATAGATACTGAGACTCAAATCCGA
This sequence comes from Dillenia suffruticosa, assembly GCA_033439265.1. Lineage (NCBI taxonomy): Eukaryota > Viridiplantae > Streptophyta > Magnoliopsida > Dilleniales > Dilleniaceae > Dillenia > Dillenia suffruticosa. The sequence continues at coordinate 21,014,356 of JAVTVX010000001.1, forward strand.
GCTTATTATATAGAGAATGAGGGAATGTGTCACTTGAGCTGAAGCTGGCCGGCTAAAATCACATTTTACATCATTACATAAAGGTGGTGGAGGAGTACTCCATTACAGTTAGAAGAGGAAATTCCTTTGGAAAAAACGAGCCTCTTGGCATTGTTTAGGTGAGAAATTATTTCGTTAAACTGGGATGAGCCTTTTAGTTTCGAAGAGAGTTGGGGGTGACGTCGTCAAAAGAGGTCATAATTTTTTTTTTAATCTAATAATCTTGAATTCAAATTTTGATTTAAAAAAAAAAAAATTGGGGGAAGAGAGTGAGAAAGAGATGAGGCCAAACGTGGGCCCCGGAACAGGCCTAATTGGATTCTTGTGAAGCATCGGGCCCACGGATGAGTTGTAACAAGATTTTGGATGAGAATGGTACAAAGACGGAGCTATCAGCCAACCATGGATGAGACCAACTTAGGTGGAAATGTTTCTAACAACAAAAACAGTAACATGGTAGAGAGAGAGAGAGAGAGAGAGAGAGAAGTCCTCAGTCCAGTGATCACAACCCCTTTCTCCTAATTCCATAATTCATGATTCAAGCTTCGCATAATCAGAAAGAGAGGATGAGACCAACTTTTATGGAAATGTTTCTAGCGACAAAAATAGTATCATAGTAGAGACACACACAGAGAAAGGTCCCAAGTCTATAAATCTTTCTCCCCAATCTGATAATTTCAGATTCAAATTTTTATACAATAAAAAAAAGAGATCCTAAGTCTAATGATTATAATTTCTTTCTTTTAATTCCTCTAACTTCGTGATTTATGATTTCAATTTTATGTAACCAACGAGAAAAAGTGAGAGATTTTGGTTGGCTATGATAATCTTATGTTGTCATAAAAATCATTGCGTGCTATAACGGAGAAACTAAAGACATGATTTCATACAACTAAAAAGGAACATAAAGCTTTCATGAGTAACCAACCTAACATCTACCCGTTTTCTTATCCTCGTTATCCCCTCCTACTAGAATGAAAATAAAAACAACCTCTCTCTCTCTCTCTCTCTCTCTCTCTCTCTCTCTCTCTCTCTATACACCCAAAAGAACACAAAACGTTGCTATCTGAGACAAGGACATGTAATGCATTCATTTAAGAGATACAAGGTGGCTGATGATAATCTTTACTAATAGTGCCCAGTGAGATATAAGCTGGCTGATGCTAATCTTTACTAACATGAAAAATAAAAAATTTTTAAATTTAAATAATTTAAAATTAATCAATACACCTTTAAAATGTAGTTAAAAGAATGTCAGAGCAAACTGCCACATTTAACTTTTGACGTCTCTTTGATATTTTTAAAATTAAAAAAAAAAATTAAAAATTAAAATCATCAAATCTGATATTGCAGAGATTCATATATTAGTCCTTAGAAAATAAAAACATATAATATAACACTGTATAATGTTTTAAATAATAACATTGTATTTATGGGAAAAAAAACCTTGTAAGCAATTATGTACAAATTGAACCCACGCTTAATTGTTTTGGTCACTGAATATCAGAGTTTTTCAAGTAAAATTTTGAATTCGAATTTTATGTATAATAAAATTTGATTCGAATCGAATTTATTTTAATTTAACGTGATTATTAAATATCAATAAATTATAAAGTGAAAGGTTTATGTGCAAATACGTTGTAGTCCCGGAACAATCAGCCCACATATTTTGTCCGATCTATGTTCCTTTGCAAATTGGGCAGCCAGGCTACGCATTTAATGGTCGGGCCGAATTCCTAACACCATGAAATTTCTCAAACCCAGCACTTGTAAGAATAGCCCCCAAGTGAAGCGGCGCCAATTAAGCCTACACATAATCTTGTCTAGTCCCGGCAAGAAGATGAGCACACAGACCCGGCCACGGTTTAGAACCGGACCGGAATTGGGTGGGTGGTTTTGGCTTTAATAAAAGAACCGAAAACACATTAACGAACAATTAGTCTAGTGAAATATGGTATTAAGTTTTTTAATCAAATTTTTGAATTCAACTCGCGATTTGGATATGAAAAAACTATCTTGAGAAGATAGCCCCTTTAATGGTTACTGTAAATTCCAAATCGAATTAGTTGGAACATTCCTCCAGATACATGTTGGTATAGCACAAAAAAAAACCGAAAACGCCAATGAACTTCAGTTTAAGTGACACCAATCCCTCTTCCCTTATAATAGATTCGGATTTGCCTCTCACTATGACTCTAAAAAAAAAAAAAAAAAAAAAAAAAAAAAAAAAACCCTAAAATAAAACCAGAATCCTCCATATTTACATTCCAGTTTGAGAGTTAAAAAAAAATAATAATAAAAAAAATAAAACCACACACACACATACACATTTCTCGCACTTGACTAAAATGCCCCTACAACTAGTCCTTTTGAAATAAAGGGGGGTATTTTGGTCTTTTCATTTTTTATAAAGGGCAAAAACATTCCGACCATGAAAATCCGGTTCCTTGACGGTACGCTGTAACCATCGGTTCCTTGACCGTACATGGTTTGTTTGCGATATCAGTTCCAATTAATGTTAAACACATAGCAAACGATAACCTTAGCTTGCAGCTAGCGGTTCAAACCAGACCAGCCTGAAACAGAGCCGTTCAGCAAGGGCTACAGGCAAGGCATGTGGTCATTCATATCCCACGCATCTTGATGGTTAACCTTTGTTAAGAGTTGTGCAAAATCCTCCAAAGAAACCATAAATCAGCTGAAACATTTGTAGCAACCTTCATAGATTAAAATCTCAACCTACGGGGACAAGAGGGTCAGAGCCAGATAATCCATCTACAAAGATGGTCATGCACATATCGGTTGAACAACGAGCAACACGAATTTATATAAAGCAGCAGTAATTTACACGAGCTTCAACATAGTCATACATAAAGTGTAATTCCAGCAGTGTGTAACCATTGGAGTATCATCTTCTTAATCAATCCTCAATCCAACTATAGCCTACTCTTCTTGACAGGTCCCATCTCTTTAGCTTTAGCTCTCAGTATATGCTTTTGTACCTTCCCCGTAGCTGTCTTTGGCAATGGTCCAAAGATCACAGCTTTCGGGACCCAATAAGCAGGCATTTTCGCCCTGCAAAACTTGATTATATCTTCAACTAAGATCTTCTCATTTGATTTGTCCACTCCGGGCTTCAATGTCACAAAAGCACAGGGTGACTCTCCCCATTGCTCATCCAGCCTTGCCACCACAGATGCCTCTAATATTGCAGGGTGATGATATAGGGTGTTTTCCACCTCCACGCTACTAATGTTCTCACCTCCGGAAATAATGATATCTTTTGATCTGTCTTTGACTTCAATATACCCATCTGGATGCTTCACACCAAGATCCCCAGAATGAAACCATCCGCCTGCAAAAGTTTCCTCATTGGCTTTCGGGTTCTTCAAGTATCCTTTCATCACAACATTTCCTCTCATGACAATCTCACCAATAGTGGTTCCATCAGCAGGCAGAGGTTTCATGTCCTTAGTGCTGACAACATCTAAACCCTCCAGACCAACATACCGAACACCTTGTCGTGAGTTGAGATGAGCTTGTTTCTCAAGGGATAATAAATCCCACTCAGGTTTCCATGCACATATTACTGAAGGACCATAGGTTTCAGAAAGGCCATAAGTGTGTGCCACTCGGAAACCACGTTTTGACATTTCAAAGAGAACAGAACGAGGTGGAGCAGCACCGGCTGTCATTACATGGACAAGACGGGGAAGAGGGAGAATGGTTTCCTCTTTTGGGGCATTTATTATGGTGTTCAGCACCACAGGTGCAGCGCAGAAGTGAGTCACACCGTTGTTTGCTATTGCTGAGTAGACTGCCCCAGCTGACACCTACAAAAATTGCACAGAAACCAGTTAAGCCTAAGAGCCAAGGAAGAAGAAAAGACTGCAACAAATTACAAATCAAACTAGCAAAAAGCAATTAAGTAATTAATTCGGCATCATATTTCTTAGTTTTATTGCATATACTGGACCATGCTAGTTGGACATCAACATAAAACAAGTTTCCAATTGTGTGCAGGACCAAGAATCTTCTGTGCAAGTAACATACAACCATGAATTTCTTGGCAATTTCTTGGAGACTGGGGTTTGCGGCAGGATTATCATTAAAAGCCTTGAGGTTTTTAATTAATTCAAACTCGAGAAATATCAAATTAATCAAATCAATTACCTGTCTAAGGCAAATGCTTGTCCCACAGATAGCAGCCAATGTCCAGGTGAAGCACCAACCATTACAATGAAACATAGGCAGTGTCCAAAGGTAAACAGCCCCTTCAGGCATCCCCCAAATGATAGGATTACTCAAGGCCATGAGGTAAGCACCTCGGTGGTGCAGCACAACACCCTTAGGACTTGAGGTTGTTCCAGAAGTGTAACCCAAAGCTATGCTCTGCCACTCATCTTTCGGTGGCTTCCATGCAAATTCAGGATCTCCTGTTTCTAGGAACTTTTCATATTCAACGGCACCTCTTCCCAGAGCATACTGGAGTCCGTTGGGATCACAGCTTGCATCTGCTATAACAATGAGTAGTGGAGGCTTAAATTTCCCTTTGCTTTTGTCTTCCAAGATTTTTAATGCCTCCTCTGCTAGAGGGAAGAACTCTTGATCTACCATTACAACAGCAGAGTCTGAATGCCCAAGAAGGAAAGCAACAGTCGGTGCATTAAGACGAATATTGACAGCATTCACTACAGCTCCAGCCATTGGAATGCCAAAATGAGCTTCATACATTGCTGGGGTATTGGGCGATATTATGGCCACCTGCAAATTTGAGTCAATGGATTAGGACACAGGTATAACAATGCATATCATTGGAAAAAATTATTCAAAAAAGTGCATATCATTGAAAAGAGATCTTCTACAAAAATATTTAGAAACTAACAAGAAGAAAATATTTTTTAAAAATAGTAGTCTATTTTTTAAAAAAGGTAGTTATTTTAGTTTGGGAATTTTTATATTAGAAATGATTTTAAGAGTTTGTTTTTAGTAAGAAATCTATTATATTGTAAACTCTAATTTTTCCTATTTAAAGAGAGTATGATCAGTAAAGAAATAAATCTAATTCCATAAACTTTTTAGAAAACAAGTTCAAAGTTGTCAAACCTAGAGTCTAAGAGAGGAAAAACTCAAGCAAGGGAAGAGAGGAATTCCCTACAAAGTATTCATTGACTAGATCTTATACCAGAGCTCATATTAGACACCAACTAGCTGCAAAGAAAGAACACCTCATGAAACAACTGCAAGTAAGATTCTTCATCATGTGATGATGAACATGCATGAGAAATTGCGAACTTAGAAATCATGTGATCAGCTTAGAAACTTCCACCACTGTTAGCAAAGCAGGGAGCAGAATCCATGTAAAATTTTTTAGCATCCAAGTACCAATTCATTTGGTAGATTCTTTACCCATGGCTCTAATTTACAAAAAGTGCTGGACATGTACAAACATTGCAAAGCACGAGCTGTCTTTAAAGTAAATAAAACTGCAACAGAAGAGCCGACAGCAGCGATAAAACAGGTGTTGAACATGAAAACATTAATTTTGCTTTTCCAGACCTTGCAAACTACATGCTTCTTTATCTTAACTGTCAAAATGTCAATTCAAAGTTGCCGTAAACTAGTTTTCTGATTATTGAGGGAAAACATAAACCTCCAATTATGTCACCTTGTAGGGTCTAGAAGAATGTTTTGGCCTACTGCAACCAGAAAGAACAATGCAAAACAGCTAGAAAAAGCATCAGGACAGTGTGTGATCTCTACCAAATCCTACATCCATTTAAACTATATAGTCATAAAGAACTTAAAATACCTGCCATACATGCAAAGAACTTGAACAGGTTTAAACAGGGGAATTACTGAAGCTTAGCTCTTAACCTCAATCAATACAACATCAAGCCCTCACTTTACTCACAGAGATGAATAATGTTGCAAGGATCTTGTGCTATGCAAAATCTAAAGGTGAATATGAATCAACACCCATAGGTATGATCTCAGTCTAACTTAAGCACTTTACAACACTCAAGTTACATGAGATAAACCAACAAACCACTAGAAGTGTACATAAGCCTATATAATCCAAGCATTTCCTTGACAGTTGTATCATGAACATGTCAAGGTCCTTATAATCCCTCCAGTTTCTTCAAGCACCAAGGTTCTAATAGAGGTCATGTTGGAGGAAGCATTGGAAGTTGGATTCTGACCAAGAAACAGTATGTATAAAGACCACCGATACTGGAAATATACTCTCATTTTAAGTCGGCTACGTCGAAAGATAGGGGTAAATATTTTGGTATGCTTATAGATTATCTTCATTAAGATCAACACTTCTCCACCCTTTTATCCTTTTCACCTTGTATCAAACAAGAAAGTAAAACTTCTACACTGCAACAACACAATGATGCATTCTGTGCAAGTCAATCACACGTTTATGTTTTATTAGTGGACTTCACTAATATCTACAATAAGCACAACCACATACACACCACAAACTGCAAATTTAAATTCAGGATGTCAAACCGATTCATGATGAAGAAACGAAACATTGAGTTCTAAAAACATGCGCATGGGCAATTTGGGACTAGGTAGTATGTTGTGGAAGACAATGAGATGAGAACTACATGGTCTATGTAAGACAGAGAACAAGGCAAAACAGCCTACAGACAACGAAATTTATGTGGCACTCTAGGAAGCAAAGTGACTGATAAGAGAGTTATTGGCCAACCTAATTACTACTAACAATTTATAAGTTTGTTAACTTGAGAGAGAGAGAGAGAGAGAATTATGTATCCTCAACATGATAAGACGTAGTACTATATTGGAAGCAAACAAAAAGAGAAACGTGATTGCTTTTCCATTTCCTATTCTAATTATAAAATCAAAAATCATTGGACATGAACTAGAACCTAAATCTCTTTCCCCATACGTGATTCCCATTACAAGAGATAAACTTACCTACTTCTTTCCAGAAGCAAACAACAAAAAACTAGGTAGGCAACAAAATCAAACCAAAACTTTAGTCCAATCTCGTACAGCTGCAATAATTCCTACTGTCATTAGAACAATCAAGTCCAAATACGTGGTTGTAGGCCACTATGGCAAGTCTATATGTTGAAACTTCAAATACCAATCTACAGAAATTAGCTCAAAAACCCTAAATAAAATAGATATGCACCTGAAATTTTGAAAAGCAAATAAAAAAAAATAACTCAGGCAATACAGAGCACTACATTAAGGGGAACAAAATCACCTTAACAAAATCATGGAAATTTTGCATACCCAATTTATATATTAAAAAAAAAAACCAACTCAAATATTACTGAACTCTAATATAATATATACTAAAAATTAAAAATTAATCAAAATCAAACTTTTCTTTATATATTTATGAAATTTCAGATACCCACTTCAAAAATACTAATAACGAAAATGATGATGATGGGAACTCAAACAATATAGAACAGAGAACACTAAAAAAAATGCAATTTTGTCTTAATAAAATCGTGAAATTTCCAATACCCATTTCAAAAATTAACTCAAAATTACAAAACTCATTTAAAAATTGAGTCAAATAAACAATAATTTTAATGGGGTGTGAGAGATAAAGAAAAATTACTGTGCTTCCGGGGCCAATAGAGAGTTTGGAGAGAGCAGAAGCCAAACGGCGGCATCTCTGATAAGTCTGAAGCCAAGTGTAGTGTATGTTTCCATGAATGATCGATTTCCGATTCGAGTGAACCAAAGCTGCTCTATCTAGAAACCACAGCGGTGTTAGGGCTGTGTAGTTTGCTCCGTTCTTTGGAAGATCATCGATGTCGCCTTCGGCCATTTCTCTCTCTATCTCTCCCTCTCCCTCTCCCTCTCTCCCTCTCTCCCTCTCAAGCTCGCAAGCTGCTCGGATAACACACCTCATCAAGCCCTCTCCTTATATGGTCATGCAATCGAGAAAGCGTTTACCATTGGGTGGGGCCCAATTTAGGTTGACAAGTTATTGATGGTAAATTATATACATAAACACAAATAAATAATTCATAATCTAAAAAATTAAAAATTATATTTTTATTAAATAAAAATAAAAATAAAAATAATATACACAAAGAAATTAGTATATGTAGACAAATTATTTAATGAGGCCATCTTTCTTACTCAGATAAAATATGAATAAATAATTTATAATATATAAAATTATTAATTATTTTGTGGTGTTTAATTGATCATTATCTGATAATCAATTTATTAATTCTAATTAATCCAATTCGAATTAACTATCGGACCCGTTAAGGAATGATCTCTTTTTATATTTTTTTATTTTTAAATTTTGAATTTGAGAATTTATTTAAGAAAAATCAATAATATTACATATAAGAGAGATTGTTAAAACCTAAGAAGAGCAAATTTTCGATAATAGAGTATATTTTGGTGTGTTTTAGAAATTACTCATTTTGCTTGTTCATTCATTTAATTAATCATTTTTTCATTAATATTAGGTAGATTTTGTATCCTTAAATGAAAATAGGTCTTACCAATTCATTACTTATATATAATATTATCATTTTCCTATAATTACTTAAATTGTAAAATAGCTTTTTTAAAAAATTATACAATCTCATTAATATTTCTGAATTCAAAAACTAGGTTACACAAAAAATAAATAAATAAAAATAGATATGAAACGGTATGAAAAAATTACATTTTGTAAAAATATGGATAAATGCATAAATACAAAAGGTATAAACATTTTTACGTAAATATTAATTATTTTATGAAAATAATAGAATAATCATTTTTTATAATAAAAATCTAAAATGATCAAATATATAATTATTAATTATAAGATAAATAATATAAAAATTATAATTATAATTAAGTAAACAAATAATTCATTAAATATGAAAAAATATGTAATATACAAAATATAAGAATTTCTGTGTAAATATTAATTAATTTAACGTATTAAAACCTTTTCAAAATAGGAAACGTTTTGAAAATAAGGAAACATTAGCATTAAAAATTATCCGTACATCATAATTTAAAAATTTTTTAAATTAAGAAAATATCGATGTTACAGGAAAAATGGAACTTTAAAATCATTATCCACAGTAATAATTTTAAAATTATTATTTTTTATGATCGTTTTTAGTCATTTCTGACAAAAAAAAAAAAGATAATATCATGTGTAATTAAACTTTAAAATTATAAATAGTTTTGGAAAGATTCGAAAATTTAAATTCTTTTATTTTTAATACTAAAATTAAGATTTTTTCTTAAAATTCATATAACCAAAAATTATTCCGTAATTAAATGGGAAGAGTCAATAGAGGAAGAAGCAAATTTGGAATTGAAAAACAAGACCCATTTGCGATATGTCAACTCACAGGGCCCGTGACTCACCGGTTGATCAAAATCGCCCAATCCCCTTCTCCCAAGAAGAAATATTCCTAACGTTTCCATCTTCGGAATAGAACGAAGGACTTTCGAACCTTAAAATTAATAAAAAATTATCAAAAGTATATATTCTTATATCGAGTTTTACGACATTTTAATTAAATTAATCAGATAATTCAAATACTGATAATCAGATAAAAAAATAAAACTTACAAATTACCCCAAAAATTCCAAAACTATGACCCATATCAAGACAAAGTTACTAATTTTGCAAAATTACTAGTGATAATAGGAAAAATAATAGTAGCAATTTTTTTCATTGATAAAATAAACCAAACTACTTCGATGTTTCTTTTTCTTTATTTTTCTTTATTTTGTCATTTTAATTAAATGATTAATTTGCCTATCAATTTATCAATTTCTCCTTTTCCTTTTATGTATGTGAATTTAATTTCTCTTTTTTGTTTGATCTCTCTATTCATCGATAAAGAGAGAGACTCTCTCTTTCTTCTTGTCTCTTATTTTTTCACTCGATTTTCATTAAAAAAATAGAAAAAAAAAAAGAATGAAATACAGAATTTGAACACAAAATCAAACTCTCTCTCAATTTCTCTCCCTCTCTTCCCTTTTCTTTGATTATTGATGTGCGTTGCAAGTGAGTTGCACTCCACAGATGATGGCTTTGCTGATTCAAATGGGATGACTTATCGTCTGGTGATCTTGATGGATGAGACTTGCAAAGAACCGTTGAAGAGTGTTTCGACGGGAAAAATTCTGATACTCAAGTCAAAAAACGATTTTCAAAAAGAAAAAAACAGACTGAATCAAGAACCTATAAGCCTTTATGTGCTACAGGTGAATTCAGAGAGAAAGAGAGACTTATCTAACCAATAGGGTTGATGATATATATAATCTGCCCCCAAGAGTTCTGTGTGCTTTCAGGATATTAAAACTTTAATTTTCTTATGAAAATATCCCAATATTCATGAGTGTCAAGCAAAATCTTAAGAGATCACAAGCCTTACTAATCACAAAAAGTTTTAGTTCATGAATGATTGCTTTTCTTATTGATGGGGATTCATATTTTTTTCTCATTACGAGATGTCATTTTCGTATTTTATGAAAAGATAAATATTACTTCTAAATTGATCGAGTGTTAAACGCCAAGAAGATATAGGAGTCGATTGAATAACCACATAAATGGATTTGATCGTTAAGCACCGAGGAGAAGGGATGCATATTGTATAAATAACACATTTTAGTACCAAAGTCTGATGGGTGGTTGATTCGGAGACTGACGTGCCTTAATCATGATCGGGATTTCGAAAAAAAAAAAAAGAAAACACACATTTTAGCAGATTTTTAGCGCGCTTCGTTCATTGGGCTTTAGGCCCGTATCATACATTAATGACCTCTCAGATCATGTAACATCAATGTGATTATTGGCAAAGTGGAATGTCATTGGGATAGTCGAGCTATTGCTTCTGTATGGGATATTAAAAACATTTTGTTAAATATTCTTTATAAAATCAATTTAAAAGAGGGAAACCATCAAACGACAATAATCTTGCTAAAACAAGGCATAGAGTGAACAAATTAGGAGTTGAACGAAAAATTGACAAATATGAAAGGATATTCAACCATTTGTGAAAATAATATATAAATTAAAATAAAATAAAATTATTAATAACAGAGTTTGAGAGGAAACGAATCAAATTGGTTCGAACACTCGTATCATAACGAATCAAGGTGATAACCCTATTTGTAAGAAGCAAGAGATCAAAAGGTAGACTTGGTTAACTTCGTGCATATAATCATTTTGAAAAATGAAACCAAATAATTGCAACATCCGTACATGAACCAAGATAATTAAAACGCATGAATATATATATATTAATGCACGAACAAGAATATATGAATATTCATATAAATTTGAAATGTCATATGAATGTGTACAATATAAGTTAATACATGTTTAAAATGCATAAAGCATTTTGTCACCCTACATTTTAAAAAAAAAAAGAATTGAATTGCAACAAAAAAAAGGGTAAAATTTCGAATTTATGATATATGAAAATTTCTTAACACTAATTTTTTTGAAACATTTTCGAAATATATCTCGTTTTCAAAAAGTTTTAATGTGTTAAATTAATTAATATTTTATAAAAATTCTTATATATATTTTTTTTCATATTTACACACTCTTTTATATTTAATAAATTATTTATTTATTTATAATTATAACTTTTTATATTATTTATCTTATAATTAATAATTATAGATTTGATCATTTTATAATTTTATTATAAAGATGATTGTTCTATATTTTCATAAAATAATTAATATTTACATAAAAATCATTATATTTTTATATTTACACATTTATTTATATTTCCGTTTTTTATATTCTTACAAAATATCATTTTCCAGTATCGTTTCATACCTATTTTTGTTTTCCTATTTTTATTTCCATGCAACCTAACTCCGGAGCGCAATTTTTAAATAGCTAATCCTTTTCTATTATTATTTTACATTTTTCAATTTTTATTATAATAAAAGTTTAGGATCACTATTTCAATCAATTAACGATATGAATAGCCATTTTTCACGTATAAAATTATTGTGCTAAACTCACTACTAAATTACGTTTATACCCTTTTCTATTTTAATATTACAATAGGGTCACCCCTCTTCACTTTCCTTTTCCCACTTTTCTTCCCCTTTTAATAATTAAAAATAAAATAAAACTGAAGCGACAATTGTCTTTATTTATTTAACTTATCCCTTTAGCACTACTTGACTTTGATCATATCTCTTGGATTGCAGCTTAGTGGAACCCTGACAGATTAGGTAGAATTTTCAAAATAAAAATTGTTTGTATAATGATAATAATTTTTTATTTATAAAATTATATAAATAAAATATATATATATAAATTAAATTAAATTAAATTGATATTTTTTGAACAAATACAGAACTAATCTCAAATATGAATTCGAAAACTATCGATCGTCGTGATCAAACTAATCAAAATCAAATTGCGAGTCATTTGTATTTTAAATAATCTTTCATTTCTATTAAAGCAAAAAAAAAAAAAAAAAAACTCGAGCATATGTAAAAAAATTAGATTTGTTTTAAAACAAGAAAGAGTAAAAATAAAAAATAAAAAGGAATAATATTACGTGGTATAAATGCATTGAAGACCAGATGTATGAAATTCTATATGACATTTCAGATTAATATCTTTTGATTAAATATTTATTAAAATAGAACAAAATATATTAATAATTTAATAAAAATAATCAAAATAAATAGACATAATTTGATTTATTTAATTTTTAATTCATTTTCCTATGCTATTCACGGGAAAGATTAATTAAAGAAAAAAGAAAAATTATATTAAAAGGATCGCACCGACCCTCCAGATTTAACAACCTGCTTTGTAAGCAATGAGATATCTAATGGAATGAAATATCAATTTTTTTTTAATCAAATCTCAGATTCAGAACTTAAAAATAGAAAAAACTATATTGAGAGAGATGTCCAATCAATAGAGTTCTCATAAATATTCAAATCGAATAAATTAGAATGTAATTTCAAACACCAGTAATAATAAAAAAAAAACATCCTACTTTCTAAGCTGGCAAGCTAGATCATGAGCCTCTATAGGAACCCAAAACATTGCACATGAAGGAATCATTATGAACAACATTTTAGCATCAGCATCGTGGATAGGTTAGATGCGCCAACTTGGAGTAGACTCCTATTGTTATAAACCGAATAAAATATTATTGGTGTTTCCTTCAAAAAACACCATCTTCAAATTCTCATCAACACCCTTTTCAAGTTAGACCAATCCTCTATCCAACACCAAACATTAATTTTTATGCCACTCAACTTGAGAAGGAATCTATTGATATTAGGTGTCTGGGTTTCAAAAGATTAGGGTAGAATCACCGTTAATTATTATTCATTTAATATTACATTTTAAAAAATTATTAATTAGAACAAAATATATCGATAGGAGTCTTTTTGAATCTAATAATACCAAACACTCTTCTTCTCTTTAAAGAAGTTTTGAAATTATAGTTCATAATTGTTTTTCTTTGAGAACGATGCATCTCATTTTTTAGATAAATTATCTATATTTAATAATTACGTTAAATCTGATTAAATTAAATTTGAGTCAAATTGAATATTTAATAAACAAATCTCTCACAATGTCATTTTTTTATGCAAAAAGCTCAGATTCAAAATTTTATTTAACAAATATCAATATCTAATCATCAGATCTATTGGGCATTGGTACGATGTGCTTCTTTGTAAAAAATAGATTCATGAATTAACAAAAAGTCGATTTAATGGATAATGATATTAAATATGTTAATCAAATTTTGAAATCAGAAATTTAGAAATGAAAAATATTATATTGAGAGATCTCTCCTCTAAATTGGATTCGAAAAGATTTAAACGAAATTAATTAGAATATCATTTCAGATATGAATTATAATAAAAAATAAAAAATGGATTCAAGGCGTCGACCGGTGTGAACCAACTTGAGCGCGGGCCAGAAGGGTAGAGGTAAACTTAAGTGTTCAATGTCTGCATTTCCGAGTATCGTGTAAGTTCATGTGGACCGCACAAAAGGTCATGTCGACCAACTTGGTCGACAAATGCTCTCGTGCCCTTATCCCAGTTAAGAAACGTGCAGGGACAAAGATCAAATCGAACGGCCCATCAATGATATTGATGGGGGGAGATGTGATTGGCATTGCGCGAATCTATGGTGTGTATATGATATGTACCAGAACTTTCCTCCTAGGATGAGCTCGACAATCTCTGCCCCTAGGATGACGGTCGACAGGGAGTCGTTGAACCTCCACGCAATTTAGTCCTCACTCGTTGTCTCAAATTCTCTCTCCTTTATTTTCTTTTATTTATAATATTCTTTAATTAAAATAAGAATTATGAAAATAAAAAAAAATTAAATCTTAAAAATAAAAATATTATTATATTAATAATTATTATTTATCTATATTTAATTAATCTAATAATTGTATAATGATATTCTTTAAATAAAGTGTTAAATTCAAATATCGTATACAGAGAAAACAAATATCGAAAGAGTTTTGACATTATAAGTTTATAATAATTAAATTTAATTTAAAATTTTTAATAAAGATCTATTCATAAACCGATAAATTTATTTTAGCAATCACAGATTGTGAATGTTAGAGTGGAAATCATAAGAAAGTAATAAATTTATTTTAAAATATTTTATCTTCCAAAAGGTTGCTATATGGGAGACCATTGTGCAGTTCATCATCAGACGAAGAAAAGTTCATTTTGACTCAGAAAAGCATTCAATTTCAGGCCAACTCTTAATCTCTCTCTCTCTCTGTTTGTCTGAACTTAAAATGTTCTAATTGAATTCTAAGAGTTCGAGTTCTGATTTTTCTTCCTAGCCGGAATCTAGTCCGAGAAAAAAGCTTCGACCTTTGTTTTTCTGTTTCTCCGATGGAGTGCACAGGTCAAAGTCCGCTAGCTCACTCGGAGATTCATGGGTTCCATACAATGAACGGTATGTTCATTAAGGAAAGAAAAAAAGACAAAAGAACATGTTTTTGGTAGTGGGTTTGTTTTCTATGCTTCGAATGTTTTGCTTATGTTTTTGTAAAGTCATAGTCTTAAATAACAATCGGAGGGTTTACCTTTTTAAGGTTTATTGTTGCACATGTTTAACTTTAGGGCATACATGTTTGTTCGAATTTGATTGTTAAATATGTTTTCTCTGCTTCCAATATTTTGATCCTCCTTCGAAAGTCATGCTCTTGGATATTGCACTTTTAGGATTTTACGTTTTGGGGTTTGTTGTTGCATATGTTTAGTCTAGGGCAGGGGGCCTGGAGCTGCCCTGAATTCTTTTTTAGTATATAATTTCAAAAATTGTAACCCCAAGTTGTTTTCTTCTTTAAAAATTATAACCCAAAATACATGTTATTTTTGGCCTTGATTCTCGCTTTGACGGGCATGAGAACTGCCGCCCCAATGTTAGAATTAGGTTTTGAATTTTATTTTATTTTATTTAATTATTGCTAATTGATTGTTAAAAATTTTGTGATGGATGGACAGAACTGGATGTTGCAAACATGATGGAGGAAGCGAAAATTAGATGGTTAAGGCCCAATGAGATTCATGCAATTCTTTGTAATTATGTTTATTTCACCGTTCATGTCAAGCCAGTGAACTTGCCTCCCAGTAAGTTTAGCGAATCATTTTACTTGATTTCTAAGAATTTAGTTCTTCTTGTCTACAAGGGTTATTTTCTTGGATGCATTATGCTATGTTGATTGCCTTTGCATATGCTTTTCCAACTGTTACTGCAACTTACTTTGAATGATCTTAGTTTGCTTTGATTAAGGAAACGATAATTGATTTTGACTATGGAGTACGGACAGTGGACAGAAGATATGACACAGACACAACAACATTAAAATATAGTGTCATACCATCTCATGTCCAAAGGCGGTCTCAGGGAAAGAGAATGACGTGAAAGTGTTCATTTTTAGAAGTTTTTATGCAATATAGTTTATTTAACTTTGTATGTTGGTTTTTATTAGAGTTCCTTCTTCTTTGATGAGAACGTATGCTAATTAGAGGCATCTAGGTGTTGCTATGCATATACAAAAATGAGTCATTTACATTGAAGTGAATGAATTTTTACACGAAAGACACTTGATTGGCAGGAAAGAGAAACTTTAGAAAGATGTTATGTCATAAAAGTAAATGTGCCATTGATTGCCCTCCTGTTATTTTTCTTGGTAAGAGAGGTGAAAATATTGCTTCTTGATTCGTTTGTACAAGAATGAGTAGCCTTCCATGTACTTAATTTGTCATGAACTTAGCTAGATACCATACAGAGAAATCCTTCTTATCTAGTGGACGAGCTTCTCATATCATCCTGGTCCAATCGCCATGAAGAAGATGATCAACTGACTTGCACCTTTGTACATTTGTCAGATTTCATATTTTTCTCCGAGATCCTTGCACTGTTTTCTTCCAGTTACCCTCTTCCCCCTGACCCTTCTTGAACAAGCTCTTTCTAGCTGTTCCTATGCTGTACTTGCCTAAAACCTGGTTCTTTTCTTTCCGTCTTTATATAGAGAACCATCTGTTCTTTCTTATCTTCATTAGTTTTTGACCATGAGCTACTAGTTTATTATCTATCATATGAGTTTGACTTGAGCTTCTGCTCATAATGATTTTTTTTTTGGATAGCACAACATCTGTTAACAATGGTTTTTTGTGTCAACTTATTATTTGAAGTTCAAGTGAATAGATCTGTTTATATGGCTACTTCTTTTGAGTGTGCAACTGGTCTATTGAGCTTCTAGTTGAAAGACATTCCTGGAAAGAGAAGAGATGATGCATTGCATCTCATTTCCTGCTCATGATCTTATATTCAATGGTATTAGAAGCTATAATTCTTCTTTATTTGGAATGTTGCATCTTAAAAAAATTAATTTATTGTGATCAACTGACTTTTATACTTATATGTAAATTTAGTCTAGTATCTCTCTATTCTGCTCCCCACTTATTGGAGCCAACGAAATTGTCATTTCTTTCTGCATATTGAGGATTGTGTGCAGAATTTCTAAGATATTGAACCAAATTCCTCATATTTTCATGGTCTCATCTCCCCTTCTTTTGTAAGTAGAATGCGGTTTGCATTATGTGTAAAATTTGCATTTTAGAGTTCTCCTCTGACATGGTAATAACTGATATGGGACAACAATATTCTCAATTTTTGATATCTTCTCTGGCTGCCTTGCCAGATGGGACACTTGTATTGTTTGACAGAAAAAAGCTAAGGAACTTCCGAAGAGATGGCTATAACTGGAAGAAGAAAAAAGATGGAAAGACTATTAGAGAAGCTCATGAACATCTAAAAGTGAGACTTCCCACTTCCACATTATATTTTTGTAATTGAATTTGAAAAAGGTCCCTCTGGGATGCAACCATTTGGTTGCTTCAATCAAGTCACCAACTCACATCCACATGTTCGTTAATGCAGGTTGGGAATGACGAGAGGATTCATGTATACTACGCACATGGTGAAGACAAACCAAACTTTGTTCGTCGCTGTTATTGGCTGCTTGATAAGTATGTTGGAAAAATTCGCATCCCTCGGTGTCAATCACTATAATGCTACAGATATTGCAATTGGTACTGACTTTATGAATTTTTCATATATTGGAGATCTGAGTATATTTGGGTATCTCTTTCAGGTCATTGGAACACATAGTGCTCGTCCATTATCGTGAAACGCAAGAGGTATGTCTTATTACGTCAACTATTATTCATAAAACCAAATTGATTGATGACTTTTTTTTTAATTCTAGACTTTCTCTCTGGAGGCATTGCAATCTTTTTTTTGGTTTTGTTTACTGTATCACTGATAGAGATTTTATTCTCTTTGTGGAAGCTTTACTAATTTATTTGGTCGATTTCAAATCTCTCCTTTCTTCTGTTCCGCCCAATATAATGATGCTGTTTTGAGTCACTTATATAAGATGATGTGTGCTTATGGAGATGGGGCAATTGGGTAGGGAAAACATTTGGTGCATGTTTACTGTTTGTTCTGGCATCGCTAAAGCCGTCAGATGCATTCTCCTTTGGCAGTGAATTTTGAGATAGTTCCATTCACTATGACCTAAGTCTCCTTTTGTCATAACCGAACTATAGGATACTGCATAACATAGGTGTTTGCTTGGCACATACTCGCATGATGTTCTACTCAACTTAAGTACTTAAATTTATAGGTCGATTATTTAGGCGCCATAGAGAATCATGGTAACTTAAAGGAATAAGTTTCTTTTTGTTACTATATTTTTACATTTCCCTCATTTTGCTCTTCTTTGTCATTCACTAGGATATCCCTCTAACCTTTGGAGATTCTTCTGCCATTGTGTGTGTAGTTACGAGCTATGCTATTGTGTTACCCCTGGGCTTCTTTGTCAAGCAGCTTGTGAATTGGGGTGCATGGAATGTGTGAAAACCCAAGTAAACTGTCTGCCGTCCATTTTGAACTTCACTAACCCACTTTTGCCTGTTCTCTCTGACAGTAAAGCTTGCTTATAGTTCCCTCACCCCAACTGAGAACCTTAATTCCTATCATTTAAATCTCTGCTTCCACCTTTCTCCAAAACTACATGCAACTTTTTACTCGAGCCACTGGCTAGAATAATAGCACTCTTTTACTATAAGTCCCTCAACAATGAAACCACCTCCATTGTGAGGATAGCGCCGTTCCAACAAGAAAAGCATTCATGTTAATCCTCTATCTATTTATGTGTTGGACCCCTTTGATGCCTTGAATATAAAATAAACAGAACAATTATTATATTGTTGATTGACATTTTAACTACAATCATCTACTCAATACTTGCTCCTTTGTTGCTCAGATCGTGTTCCTTCATTGTTATTCCTTTTGGAGTTACATTGCATCAGATCTTGCTGTTGTGTCTGTAATTATATTGTCTGTAATGGGCATACCATGGTGGGGTAAGTTGCCACAGGGTCCAAATTAAAATTCATTTTTAAGGCTTAATCTGGCTTAATTATTGTTCCTCTAATAAAGGGCATTACTTTGAGTGAGAGAAACAAACTGAATACAAACTCCACATTTATAACCCTTACCCCAAAATTAAATGTGTTCTCTATATTATTTGCGTGGTCATACTCATTTCGGTATTGTGGTACATTTTTTTGAAAAACAATTGCAAGAATTTCAAATGTAAACTCTTATTGTTGTCTTTGGATGGCGACCATAAAATGTTTCCTTCTGGAGATGTTATTGTTGTGTTCGGTATTAAGATGCTATTGTGGTTTGTGGATGGCATTCGATTTGATTCTCGTAAACATTTTCTTCAAAAAAAGAGAATTGCACGTAGTTACATATAGAAATGGGTCGAATACTAGCCAAGTAGATTTCTTCCTTATCGGGAAGTGATAGAATAACCTGTAGGAATTGTAAGATTATACAAGGGAAAGTGTAGCAACTCAATATAGGTTTTTAGTTTTAGATATGCATGTGCCTAATAAGCAAAAGAAGTATCACCAATTTGTGGAACCAAGAATTAGGTGGTAGAATTTGAAAGGAAAAAAAGTGACGACGTTTGGAAATAAATTAATGCAATTGCCATAGGACCCAATGGCATCCCTATTGAGGTGTGGAAATGCTTGGATGAAGTGGGCATAGGAATTTCAACGAAGCTTTTTAACAAAATCCGGCAAACCAAGAAAATGTCTCAAACATAGAAAGAGAGTACACTTGTACCACTATATAAGAATAAAGAAGACATACAAGATTGTTCCAATTGCAGGGGGGAATTAAACTTATGAATCGTATTATGAAGTTGTAGGAGAGAGTGATGAAGCATAGGTTGAGGTTAAAGGCGTATTTCAAAATTAATTTGGATTTATGTCAGGACTTTGCAACACCAAAGTTTAGACATTTGATGAAGACATTTAGAGTGTAGAAAAAAGACTTGCATATGGTATTCATTGATCTAGAAAAAGCATATGATAGAGTACCTAGAAACATATTATGGTGAATATTGACAAAATATGGGATCTCCTTAAGCTATATTAATATCATCAAAGATATATATGAGAGAGCTGTTATCAATGTGAAAACTTACGGGAGTTTAAGTGATAACTTCCCAATTAACATTGGGTTTTATCAAAATTCGGCATTAAGTCCCCTCCTTTTTATAATAGTGATAGAGGGAATCACAAAAATATCTAAAATGAAATTCCATGACATATATTTTTTGCAGATGATATAATGCTGGTCGATAAAACTTGAAAGAGTATTAGTGTTAAACTGGAATTATGGAGGGACACACTAGGATCTAAAGTGTTTATATTGAGTCGGTAAAAAATTGAGTATATGATATGTATATTTAGTGGTAACCATCAGAATGAGGAAAAAACTATTAACTTAAAAGGTTAGGATGTACCAAAAAGTGAATGGTTTAAATATGTTGAGTCCATCATTCAAAACAATAGCAATATAGATAGAGATGTGAATCATTAAATTCAAACTGATTAGATGAAATGGAGAAATGTATCTAGAGTTTTTCGTGATCACACGATATCATTGCAGTTGAATGGGCAATTTTATAAAACCATAGTCAGACTTGCATTATTGTATGATATCGAATTTTGGGCCATTAAATAACAACAAGAGTATAAAATGGTTGTAATTGAAATTAGGATGGTTAGATGAATGTGTGGTAAAACTAGAAAAGATAGGATTAGAAATGGAGATATATATACTAAGTTGGGAACGAGATCAATTGTGGATAATTTGCGAGAGTATCGCTTAAGATGATTTGGACATGTGCAACGAAAACTCAAAAATACATCGGTTAGGAGATGCAAGACCTTAAATGTTGGAGATTTAGTAAAGTATTGGGGTAAACCGTTACCTAGATGCAAGTTATCTGTAATGATATAAGTGTCAAGAGTTTAGTTGAAGAGATGACTTTAGATAGGAATGAATGGTGTAAGAGAATTCGAAACAAATAAACCATATCTTTTATTATTTTAAATTTTTATAAATAGTTTTTTTAATCTTTTTTTCATAATTTTTATTTTTAATTTTATTTTTTTTTGTATTATTTTCTCTATTTTTGTTTTTAAATATTAATTTTATATTTTTATTTTTTTCTTTATCGTATATTTGTCTCTCAAAACGGTTGATCCCAAAGTTTGGGATTAAGATTTAGGTTGTTGTTGTTGTTTTTTTTTTTCTAAGGTTTATTTTTTTTGGGTCTAAAGAGGATGCCTCATCGTCTTCCCCTGCACCCCCTGCCCAGAAGGAAAATATATATATATGTGTGTGTGTGTGTGTGTGTGTGTGTGTGTTTGGGGGGGGGTGGACCAAGAAAAGTAGCATATTCCAATTTTGGTTTAGGTGGATTTCAAGCTAAGTCAGAAAATTTTAGATCTAAAGTGCAAGGCAATTTGACTATTACTGGATGTGTAAATTTTTATAGCTAAAATGAGGAAGTTGAGTTGAATGAGTCGTCATAGTGGAAATGAACTATAAATGGATACGTGGAGAAAGTAAAATGCACCTTGAATGGAGGGTGCACTCAGAGAATCAGACATTATGGTTTTGAGTAAAATAAATTTCTTATGTGAATGTGCTGCTTGGAAGAAGTGGTCGCGTTCAGGTTGAAAGCCTTTACAATGTAAAGGGAGACCAAGAAGAGTTAGTGTAGCAACATGATGGTTGAGAACTTGGATGCTGGCTTCTGAATTTTGGATATATGGTTTACCGTGGGAGGAGGATTGTTTGTAATCAAGAAATGTACTCTCTTTGTAAGTGGAGCAGAATA
The DNA here is from genome assembly GCA_033439265.1 of Dillenia suffruticosa. Taxonomy (NCBI): domain Eukaryota; kingdom Viridiplantae; phylum Streptophyta; class Magnoliopsida; order Dilleniales; family Dilleniaceae; genus Dillenia; species Dillenia suffruticosa. The sequence goes on from JAVTVX010000001.1 coordinate 21,036,189, forward strand.
AATTCCCCCGTGTTCGTAGACTGTATAGACCTCTTTATATCAATTCTGTTAAGCAGGCAAGAATCGCTTGAGTTGAGATATCATGTTCCATGAAAAAGGATTTACCTTGGTAAATTTATAGAACTCCAGCTTTGGGAACTTGGATAAGAATGATGGTTGCAGTTGCATTTGGCCGATATTTGAATGCTTGTTTATGGCTCCTGGATTCAGATACTTCACAAGTTCTTGAACCTTTACTAATTCTCTTCATCTGCTTTTTTTTTTTCCTTAGGGTGAGCCTTGCCCCTGGAGTTCGTTAACTTTTGACAATTATGAATGCCCTTCACCAAAGGCCTTGCCACATTCACCTACACCTTCTAGTGACATAGAAGCTCCAAAACCTTATCCCTCACATCTCCTGTTCGATCTGCTGATGAGTCCATTACTCTTCCGACTGTCATTGCAGGATCACATTTCCGTGAAATTGATGAAGATATCGTTGTCAATGGGGGGAGCCCTCCTAAAGGTGATGGCAATAGGGAGGATTTATCTCGAAAATATAAGAAACGAAGAAATTTTTGTAGGCATTCATACAAAAGAAGGAAAATTCTTTTGGCTCAAAGATCTCCTTTCTTACCTAATGTTTCAAAAGTTGAGAAGCCTATTGATCCTCAACCTCCCAATGTTGAGACTCCAACAAATGCAGAATCTACTGATGCAGTGGACCCTTCTGGGGTCACCAAAACCGACTTGGAAACTAGCAATGTCCATCCTCCAAAACATCAAGTAGAATTCCAACAGTTCTCACTGTATTTTCCTCACTTTGTGATGCTTTGACTAAATCCATGACACTCCCCTTTTCCTTTCTTAGAACCCTAAGCAAGTACCCAGTGCCCATCCTGCTCATACTTCCAATGATTGCGGGAATGAAGAGAAAATTATGATTGTGGATGACAATGTTGCACCTGTAGACACAAAAGCTTCTGGCAGAGAGGATGATACCATGATTATTCTTGCTGCTTCTGTTGGTGACAAAAATAGAGTGGGGACAACTCCTGCTCCTAGTGCTCTTGACAAAATTGCTGGTGCAGCTCCCTCAAGTATGGCAGTTAGAATTCTATTAAGGGAGGAACCAAAAAGTGTAGACAATAAGAAAACCCATTCTTTTGATGATTGGCCCTGTGATGCAGGAGGTAACTTGATGTTCCCATTTCTCCTGTAATTGGATTGCTTGAGATCGAGAGTACTTTTCTGACTCTTAGATTGGTTTGCCAACTGATATTTCTAAACCTTCTGAGTCTAGTGCTTTTCTATTTTTGGGACCCTTTACTCAGGTTATACTGCTTCTACTCTTGCTACTAGCATCCAAGGAAAACATGAAACTGCATATAGCAATAAGCTGCCTACAAGAGACAGATACATATTTCATTCCCAGCAATCAGTTGCGATGGTAGAAGGCCATAAAGTAAGAGCAGATTTGGCACCCATTTCTGATGCTATTTTTGAACATTACGGTGATATTGCTGAATCTCGTGTTGTCAGCTCTTCACTCCTGAGATCTTCTCTTCTGGCAAGTGTCTGTTAGATCATCTTAAAGATACAAGGAAGCGAAATTAATGAACTTTCTTTATCAGAGATCCAAGAATTCCTTTTGGTGATAAACAATGCCATGCCTCTTGGATTTTGTGTTCATTGGCTTTACGAAAGATTGCAGCTGATTCAACAGTCTGTTCGGGACACTTATGATGAGGAAGTAGTGAGGAAGAAACTTAGAAATACTGATGAAATTGCTCAATTAGAATGCAAGCCGTTGGCTTTTGAGATTGAAAAAGAGCAGCTTAAGGCTCAGTTGGCAGCATCTGAAACCCAGATTAAAGCCATCGAAGAAAAGATTTCCCAGGCTAAAACCATAAGTGATGATTGCTTCTCTTGTCACCATGGAAACTCAATTTAAGAACTCTGCAGGATTTTCAATTTTAAGAGACTTGCTGTGACAGCTGATCTGCTGATTAGCTGATCTGCTGATTAAATGCATGACATTTTAACTTTGATTGTCAAGATATGGATATCTTTCTGCTTTCTCCTTTACTTCATTTATCTATTTTTAGAGAGGTCTGCATTTGTACTTTCCAAGTTTGGGGTCAATGGCAATACTACCATTTGAAAAGCTGCCCATCTTTGCAAACTGAACTATTCTTGATTCTTATAATCCGGTTCATCCTATCTGTTATTTGAGCATTATTGGTGGATATTTCAACACACAGAGATGTGCTAACGACCTTGACTGTAGAGTTGGACTTTTTCCCCTTCTCTCTTCTTTCTGAAGACATAATCATGTGACAAGTTTGGAATGCAATGCTTACTTGAATCAAGTTTTGGATTTTCTATTAGCAAATTGTTAGCTCCCTTTTCATTCTGCTTTCCCTTTACTAACATGTCTTTGTTTCTATTTGGTGTTCGTTAACTAAATTTTGATGCATATAGTTGATTGTTCCCATTTCGCGTCAGTAGTGGGATTCATCTGAAAAATATAGCAAATCTCATGTACCCATTTTTTATTTAGCCCTTGTTACTCTATCATCTAGTGTATCACTATGTCAAATCGTGTGATCACCCACTTCCCATGATGCTGGGCATGTCATTGTTAATCCAACATCAAGTGATGCTAATATTTTAGTGAATACGAACATGCAGCTCTCTGCTCTTTATTTACACCATAAAATCCTGACCTTGTTTCCATGGTTGGCATGATGATGCAGTCACAGGGTTCTCCTGTCAATCCTGTAAATTCCGATTCTAGTCCAGCTCTATCTGACCCTCCTGCAGCGGTCTTACCAGAAGAGCAGGACACTGTGTTGGCCCATGCTTACACTCCTGGGGGGAAAGACAATATAGGTGATACCAATAAGCCATCTCCTCAGATACTTAGTTTAATTGCCCCTCACTTGGTGTGGATGTAGTTTCCTTTAACTTTTCTCGTTGAAAAATTACAGGGACTGGTGACAGTATGAACATAAGAAATCATGAAATGAGACTTCATGAGATAAACACACTTGAATGGGAAGACCTTCTCGGAACAGATGATCCTAACCGTTTTAAAGGAGGTAACTAATGGTGTTATTCCTCAAGAGTATGTGTAGCATTAAATGAATTCTTTAACAAGTGTGCATTCTGTTTTGTCAGATAAAGTTTCGATCTTAGGGCAACAAACTCAGTATAACACAAGCTGGACCAAAAATAATGTAAGTAAAACCACTAACATCTTTATTTTAGTAGACAATTACTTATCACGTGGCTTGTTGACGAACAAATTAATATGTTGTGTATATATTTGTTCTACATAACATGCTGGTAAGAAGTTTCAGGCTTTTGTTTAGAATCTCAAATGTTCCCAAAGATCTTTTAATTTCAAAAATCTCTGATAGCTTTCCTAGCAAATCTCTGATAGCTTTCCTAGCCTTTTCACTGGTGCTTTAAGCATTGAGAATTGAAGGGTATTGGTGGTACCTATGGTTTGCTTTCCCTTTGTTCAATTTTAGCTTCGACAGGACTCATTAATTCAAATAAGCATCTGTATTTGAATGCCTGGGTTTGTTAAAAAAGATTGGTGTCTTTCAAATGCTGCTGAGAAATACAGAGCTGCATTTAAAATTTTTGCTTTCAAACTTCTGATAGACACGAATGTTTGGTGTTTGCAGGGTGGAGTTCTTGGAGCCAACAACCTAGCTGCAGCTATTTCTTCCACCCAAATGACAAGGAAAGACTCTGCTTTCATTGATGACACATTAGACATATTGGTCAATGATGGATTGCAAAATCAGGATAGTTTTGGAAGATGGATGAATTATGTTATGACTGATTCTCCAGGATCAGTAGATGATCCATCAATTGGATCTCCTCTTTCGGCTGGTCATGAATCATATTTGTCTACATCAACTGATCAGTCTTCCGTTCAACAACAGATTTTCAACATAACAGATATTTCACCTTCCTGGGCTTTTTCATCAGAGGAAACTAAGGTTCTCTCTCCTTCTTACCTGCCTAATTTCCTGATTGGCTGGTTCTTTGAGGGAATAAGCTTTACTCTATATGATCTTCAAATAAAAAGCTTAGAAAAGAGAAAGAAAGACAGAAAGGGTTTTTTTTTTTGGGGGGGGGGGGTTTCTATGAGTACAACCTTAGGACAAAACTCTAGTATTCTTCTGTTTAAAAGATGGCAGCACTGGGGTGTTAACTGGATCTTAAATCAAGATCTAACTATATAAAGAGTATCAACTAGGGGTGTTATAATACTTGGGTCAAGTTGAGTCGGGTAGTGTCGATACCGGAGCTTGGCTCAAGTGTTGGATAGGTGAGCTCGAGCTCAAGCTTTAAAGGTCATCGGGTAGCGTCATCGGGTGATGTCAATAAATCGATTTCGGGTAATATATTTAAAAGAGTATACCTATAAACGTAATTTCACATTTAAAAATTGTTTTAAAATAATATAATTAATCGAGATGCCATACTACCCGAGCTCAAGTTGAGCCTTGACCATGTAGTGTCACGGGGTACCCGTGACACTACCTGAGTGTCATAACAGCCCTAGTATCAACACTGACCAAGGGCTTTGGCCCCGGTGGTCATTTCCTGACAGCTGGTAAGCCAGGTTCTAACTTCTCTATCCACTCCCCTGTAGACTTAAAAATCTCCCTAAGTGAAAAATAAATATAACGACATACAGCACTATCCTTTCCTTATGGATATAACGGCTCCTACAAACTTTCCTCCGTGGACTGGTCACTACTTTAGAGCCCTGTCCCATCCATGAACGCCATCATAGACCATTACAGCCATTTTGAGGTCCTTTCTTTGGAGGTAAGTACATTATACTGCAGAGTTGATTTTGACACCAACATGAGTTTATACTGTAGTGTTGCATATTGTGGTGACTTGAATCTCTTATCAGAAGTTTAATTTCTTGACTAATTTTGGTTTCTGTAAGCAAGAACAAAGCTGAAAGTGATCTACTACTGCTTCCTTTGTGTTTTTCTGTAATTTCTTTTTCAATTCAGATGCATCTTCTAATCATTTTGAATTAATTGATGAAACATTTCTCACAATAGTTTGTATCTTGTCATCTCTGTAAAAATTAGTTGTACCATACCGATTGCCTTATGGTTGGGTGGGATGAGGGTTTTCTTTACACCAGCAGATCAGGTTTAGCCTGTGTTTCTCCTTGGTGAGCTTTGGCCGCTTGTCCTTAACTCCAGTGGTCCTTTCTGCTCTTTGGCCCTTTGGCATTTTTTGGCTCCTTGAAGGTCTGTTGGGCTTAATGCCCTTGGTACATAGGATTTCTTGCCCTTCCCTTGATCCAGTCTGTTGGGTAAATTCCTTCCGCTTTGCAGTTTTGTATAGGGCCACTATCTTATGATTCAGTTTAATCTACCTCTTATTCCCCCCCCCCCCCCCCCCGGAGCTAAAATGTTTTCTGGGTATGTCATACATCTTGAAGTCTAGTTCAACCTCTGTGAAAGTAGTTTTTAGTAAGCTGTTGAGGTAAGTGTTCACCTTCATGCAGATATTGATAAAGATCTTCCATATGTGCTTTTGTAGCACTTTATCAAGTGCTATGAAAATATGGTTACTGTTAAATATTGTGCTAATAACTGTGGTTTGAATATTTCCTGTTAACCAGATGTTGATATTTTACACTTATTCAAAATTTGGTTAAACATCTTGCCTAGCTTGTTTTATCCTTCAGTAATTAACTAGAGTCTGGTGCTTTTTGTTGCTGTTGCTGTTGTTGTTGTTGATACATGTATTGATTCTTATGCAGATATTGATAATTGGGTCTTTTCATGATGATTGCTTGCATCTTGTGAACTCCAAAGTATTGTGTGTCTGTGCTGACACATATGTTCTTGCTGAAAATGTTAAAGTTGGGGTATTCCGTTGTGTCTTATCACCTCATACTCCTGGAGTTGTCAGTCTTTATTTGAGTCTTGATGGCCATAAACCTATCAGCCAAGTTATTACTTTTGAGTATCGAAGTCCTGTATTGTATAACACAGTGGTTGCATCAGAAGAAGAAACAAATATCGAAGAGCTTCAAGTGCAGATGAGGCTTGCTCATTTGTTGTTCTCTAGTTCGAAGTGTCTCAGTATATTATCCAGTAAAGTACCACCTAATGCACTGAAGGAAGCAAAAAAGTTTGCACTCAAAACCTCTCATATCATAAAAAGTTGGGAGAATATTATCGAGTCAATTGGTAGCAACAAGATGCCTTATGCTGAAGGAAAAAGCAGGTTGATTGAGCATGTTTTGAAGAACAGACTCCTGGAGTGGTTGATGGAAAGAGTGGTTGATGGATGTAGAATTACAGATCGTGATGATAAAGGTCAAGGAGTAATTCATCTATGTGCTATTCTTGGTTATACTTGGGCAGTGTATCCCTATTCATGGTCAGGCCTATCATTGGATTATCGAGATAAATATGGGTGGACGGCCCTTCACTGGGCTGCATACTATGGAAGGTATAGTTCTTTTCATGTTTATATAAAAGGAAGGTGATGAGCATCATTAAGTGTAAACATAAGAGTTTTTTTTGGGGGGGGTTTAATCTTTGTGATGTCATTAGAAATTTCAAATTACTGTCGGAACATGCACAACATGACAGGGTCTGCTGAAAGTTTTCAACTTGTCTTGTCTTGGAAGAGATTCACTTTTTCCCCCTTGTATTTTTGGTTTAATTCTTCTGATTTTTCAACCTTATTATGTGCAGGGAAAAAATGGTTGCGGTTCTTTTATCTGCAGGTGCAAAGCCCAACTTGGTCACAGATCCCACTCCCGAATTACCTGGAGGATGTACAGCTGCTGACATTGCATCCAAGATGGATCATGAAGGTTTAGCTGCTTTTCTTGCAGAAAAGGCTTTAGTAGCACATTTCAAGGACATGACAATAGCTGGAAATATTACTGGATCACTTCAAACCAGCACTGATGATCCAGTGAACCCTCAGAATGTAGGTGAGGAGGAGCTGAATCTCAAGGATTCATTGGCCGCTTACAGGACGGCTGCAGATGCAGCTGCACGAATACAGGCAGCATTCAGGGAACACTCATTCAAGCTGCGATCAAAAGAAGTTGAGGATACCAATACGGAGCTTGAAGCACGCACTATAATTGCTGCCATGAAGATTCAACATGCCTTTCGCAACTATGAGGCACGGAAAAGGATGGCAGCAGCTGCTCGTATTCAATATAGGTTCCGCACTTGGAAAATGCGAAGAGAGTTCCTAAATATGCGTCGCCAGGCCATCAGAATTCAAGTGAGTTATCTTATTGTCACATATTTCTATAGCTCATATTTAAATTGCTTAATATTTAGTCACAATATTTGATCATTTGTGCTGCTTTGGCTCAGATTATTTGGTTGTTGGGAAGCAAAATTTGTTCCATCTCGCTGCACACCAATATATGAGTCAAACAAGATTTTGGTTAGGAATTTGTTAAGTTTGATATTTAGCACACTTAACTGCATGCACATAGGCATGATTCAGATTGTCATTAGATAATTTTATTAATGATCACAACATAGTAAAAAATTGGTGCGGGTGGTGCCACAAAAGCAACTCAAGCCTACCTGTTGATTAAGTGTTCCTTAGCATTTGGGGAAACTCTATTATTAGGCATTGATATTGGAAGGACCAAGTACAGAAAGACCTACATTACTGTAAGTTTTGTAGATTTACTTAAGCTTTTAAGTTTGTTGGTCCCACTTACTGTCTAGTTTGTTTGTCCCACTTAGACACCGAATTGCTCTCTTTTGATCTCTACTAAGTGTTGATTTTGCCCGCCTTCTCCTATCTCATTCATGTGATTCCCTCCCCCCCCCCTAACCAAAAGAAAAAAAAAACCATCACTATGCTTATTTCCATTTGTAGGCTGCATTCCGAGGATTTCAAGTGCGAAGGCAATACCGGACAATTCTCTGGTCAGTTGGGGTGCTTGAGAAAGCAGTCTTGCGTTGGCGTTTGAAGAGAAAAGGTCTCCGAGGTCTCCAGGTTGCACCTGTTCAACCGGTTGCAGATCAGCAGCAAGAAAGTGACGCTGAAGAAGAATTTTTCAAAGCTGGCAGGAAACAAGCAGAGGATCGAATGGAGAGATCCGTGACAAAAGTTCAAGCCTTGTTTCGTTCAAAGAAAGCACAAGAGGAATATCGAAGGATGAAATTGGCTCATAACCAGGCTATGGTAGGTAACTTTTGCAAGGATTGGTGAGACTATAGTCTATTTAGTGATATCTGATGCCAATTTTTTCCCTATTTCTGCAGCTAGAGTATGAAGAACTTGAAAACCCTGATGCAGACATGGAAGAACCTAAACCCCAGCATTGCAAAAATTGTGACATTAGTTTTGACATGATAGTATGACAATCACCTCCTCAGGGGATATTTGTGGTATGTTGTTGTCGATATTTCTACCCCTGTTCTCTCTTTTGTGAGCAGAGGGAGGAGTTACAGAATGTGTCATAGTTTTAGTTTTAGCTGCATAATGAAATTGTTGTGTTCTCTTTAAATAATTGGGTACTACATGTACAGCCAAGTTCTTTCGTTGTGTTTTCTCTGAAACAATAATATTAGATGGCTGAATTAATCAAATTTAATATGGCAGTCCTCATGATCCAGCATGTGGTGTCAAATTATCATCATATTTGATCAATTCAAGCAATATTTGAATTGAGGATTGATCAATTTAAAGATAATTTGATTTATGAATTAGTTAAAACATGTTAAAATTTCCTAATATGCAAAATTTGTTCCATCTGGCAATATTTCAACAACACCATAAAAGAATAACAATATTCCAACAAAACCACAAAAGAGCTACTCCAAATGAGTCACGGGCAAAATGATTTAAATTTTACATGAAAATGTATTTTTTAAATTTTTTTCTTGATTTAAAAGATATTTTGATTAATTAAAAATTTACTTTTGAAAATTTCTCTTTTTTTTTTCTTTTACAAATGTTAACTGTCATATTCAATTTATTCCCTTTAATATGTAAATTATTTGGTGTATGTAACATTGTTTGGAGCATACAAAGCAAATGAATTGGTGCCCATGATAAGTGAGAGAGCTTAGAAAAATGTTGGAGACAAAACAAACCCAATTGCACACCCACTTTGAGAAACAAAAAATTAGGAGTTGTCTCCCAAGATAAAGAGCCACAATCAAAGACCAGACATTGTTAATTCTACATAAGCAACTGTGTTTAATTAAATACGCATGGAAACTATTCTTAATCAAATGGCATATAAAAGTGGAGGATGTTTTAGTTTTGCAGCCTAAACATATCTGCTCTGTGGTTTCTTTGCCTACTTAATGTATTGAGAGACCCATTTGAAGCCCTCCCCGTATCCCATCTTGCGGACAACACTGCACATAAAGACTTCAAGCGGGCGGATATTTGTTCCGCTGAGGTTAACTTTTCCCTTGCCCGTGGTGAAGTTGGTCAGGCCAAGGTGATAGAGCAACTCCTCCTGTGAGGCAGCATATGGTATGTCAATCTTGTTTCCCAGAATGAGAAATGGGACGTTAACCAAGGACTCATCCGAGAGCAGGGCATCTAGCTCCCTTTTTGACTCTGCGAATCTCTCCTTGTCATTAGAATCAACCAGGTACACTACAGCATCCACCTACTCAATGAGAAAAATATAACTATTTATGAAAAATTGAAGGAAACCAATTCACGAAATGCTGTTAAGTTGCAGCATCTCCGACGCAAGACACTCAAGATGTAATAATCCACCAGAATGAGTATGACTTAGAGACAAATGAAAGTTTAAGATAAGCACTGAAGCGAACAATTAAGCATGGTAAGATTTCCCTGGTCTGATAGAATCCTACTAGATACTCCATTGTTGTAAGCAAAGGAGCATGAATATGCTATTAGACAAATACAAGCACACATGATCTACTCAAATTAGAAATAGTCGTTAGTGTCAGTTCGTTGAGGTGGTAAAGAGTAAAGATCAGTCCTAGGTTCAAATTCTGCTGTTGGTAGATTTGGAGAGTTAATGGGGGGAGAGCCACTTCCTTGGTGTAGCTGAATCACCTTTGAACCCAAAAAAAAACTATGGTCTTTGCTTCATCATAAAACAGAATAATCATGGCACATACAACTACTAGGTCTAAGTTTCCAAATTCCAATAGGTTCCATTTGTTTGAGGCACCAAACACATTTTTGTTCGATTATTCATATTCCAGAAGATAAAATACAGACATTCATATTAATGCAGCCTAGTTGAAAAGATAAGCATGGAAGCCACTAGATTACATAATGTTGGTAAAAATTTCCACTTGGACCAAAAATGTCACTACCAGAAAGAAAGTTACACAATGACCCATCAGTAGTCAACAAAGGAAAGGAAGATTTAGTGCATTCTGCTGGATATTGGCCTTGAATGTGTGAAAGTACCAAAAAGAAAGGGAAAAAAAAAAGATTATCAGATAGTCTGCAAATCCACAATAAATTATAAGTATTCAAATGAATTAAATAGGTATTGAAAGATTTCATAGTGAAGGCCAATAATGCTGCCACTGATGTGCAGCTGTATTTACTGCCAGCCATAATTGGCCCACACTTGTTTATGTGTTAAAATGAGAGTGACAAAATTAAGAACTATGAATTAGGAAGAAATCATCCCAAAAGGACAATGAAGCTCCATTTACTTCTAGCTAGGGTACACAATTTGACATCTGAAACAATGAGCATCCAAAAAAAAAAGACAAGGACTCGCAGCTAATTGTATAGAACCGAAAACAACCTATAAATCTATAGCATATGAAACACAGGGCACAATACAATGGACAAAACATAATACAAATACGCCCAACAGAGTTATCAGAAAGTTTACGCTATTATAGATTACAAGAGTTCTGTCATGTCATATGCCCAAAGGATGTATGTGACATGGACACACTTATTTCTAGAATTGAGAGTGCAACAAAGAAGAAAGAAAGAAACACAAAGAACAGCAATGGTGATTAATTCTACACCATGCATGGGACTCCTCCTGCCAAAAGGTAACTTTTTAGCAACCTAAATTCCCAATTAAACAGGCCAACTTGGAAGGCTAAAAGACCAGGTTATTGTAAAGAAAACAGGTGGTCAATCCTTCAGTCACACCACCAGTTTGATCCTATGAGATCTCTCACTTGTTTCTTTCTTATGAACACCAACAATTTCAAAAACAAGCTCTAAAATTGTCTCACTCAATTCTCATTAAAATCAAAGATGCCACTTGAAAATCATAGTCACTGATCAAGACTTTTCCTTAAACTACCAAAAGCTAATCCTATGATAACTCCCACTTGCTCTATATACAATTTCAAAAGCAAGCTCTAAGATCGTCTCTTGCTCAATCCTCAAAGGTGCAAATAGCAAATTATAGTCACTAATCAACACCTTCTATTTTTGACTACCAACATCTGCTGTTGTTGACAGAAAGTGACAAAATTTAAGGAAAAACCCAGAAAATCAAAATTTGAAAACCACCAAATAATCACACAAATTGAAATTTTCTTTTGACTACCACGATTTGCTGCTATAGACAAAAAGTGACAAAAAGTGACAAAATTTAAGGAAACCAATAAAATCAAAATTTTGAAAACCATTCAACAATCACACAATTACAAAATCTAAAACAAATTACCAGCAAACATATTCGTATAAAGAAAAAGAACAAACCATTAAGAGTGATGAAAAAACAAAATAAAAATACCTTAGCATAGTAATCTTTCCAGACTCTGCGAGCGATCTGATGACCACCCAAATCAAAAGCCTTAAATTTGATCTGTCCTATGCTCAATTCCTCCGACGTCGGATGCTGCGTCGGTTGATGCTGAACCAACCTCTGTAAAAGCACCCCAAGAACCAAAAATCATGAAAAAAAATCTTGTCACAAAACCCCAATTACAAAAAACATTAAATTTATCAAAAATCGAAACTTTTTAAAGAAAAACCTCGTCTTTCAACATGTGAAGCAACGTAGTTTTGCCGGCATTGTCAAGACCCAAGAAGAGAATCTTAGCATCCTTTTGCCACAGTCCGAGAGATGCAAGAATTCCATAAAACCAATCAAACAAAAACATCTTTAACCCAAATCAAATTGCGCCAAATCAAATCCCAGAAATCTGGCAAAAAAGATTGCCGGAGACTAATCCCAAATCCCTGAAAGAAAACAGCCGATTCGAGAAAATCAAATCGAAGAGAGAGAGAGAGAGAGAGTTATGTGAATTGAAAAGATTGAAATTCTTTTAATTCTTTTTTTGTGTGTGGGTTTGGGTTTTGTTTATGATTTCTGACAAATCAGACGAAACTTAACATTGTTTATTTATGGTTTTTGCCTTTGATTCTGTTAATGTGTGCGTTGGCCGTTGGGGGGTTTTAGGTGACCGGTTGATTCGGTGAAGAGGAAGGTGTTTCTGCGAACGGGGTTGATGACGTGGAGGTAATATTACGGGGAATAAGCAGTGGATTCTTTGAAATTGTACAGCTGGAAAGCCATGATTGGTTGATACGCGTCATCGGAGATTCTACGAACGCTGATTTGCAAAAACTAGGAAAAGGCTTTTAAAAATGGAAAATATAGATATTTGGGGTCCAATTCTAATTTTGCAATTAAAATCTTAATTAACCTCATTTTTTAAAAATTCATACCAAATTATTTCTAATTTCTTTTTTTTAATATATAATTTGTTCAAAAAATAATTTTAAATTATTTTCAAAAATAATAATTTCTATATTAAATTATATATATTCAAATTTCTACCGGGTTTTAAAACCCTTCTCCTTGATGATATCGTCGAATCTCGTCATTAATCATAAAAATATGGGAATATTTCTTCGATCAAGTATTTCTTTTTTTTTGTTGTTTAAGGATTTTAACTTGGAATCACTAAGTTAGAGGAGAGGATTTGTATCACTAAATTGTCTCCTTAGAGACCAAGTATTTCAATTTCGTTGAGTAAACTAGATATAGAAATATTTTCACTTTTTATTACTTTTCTTTTTCTCCTGGTCAAGAGTAATGCTAATTACGCAAGTGGATATTGATAACAATTTTGGCTTTGGCTTTTTCCGGCTTGCAATGAAACTGAGATTATTCGATTCCAAAGTTCCATTCATCATAAGATGAACTCAAGTTCGATTTTTGAAATGCTAAGATTCAAAGCCAACCCTTGTGCGGTAAATCAAAGCTTTTCTCATGGGTTCATTGCGGCAATGGGGTGTGAGAAATTGATCCATAGCCTTAAAGGGTAATTTTGGTTTGCGGAAGGGAGGGAAAAGAGAATTGAAAGATTTTAAGCCATATAAAATTGAAACAAAAGAGGATAATTTTATTCATAAATTTTTATTACAATCTCAATTCATTCATAAATGGAAGAAAATTTTTTCTAACATACAGAGAGTAATATTTTATCCCTCTTTTACTTTCATCCTCATTTTTACTCCGAATCAAACAAGATTAGTATTTTATTTTATCCCATATTTACTTTCCTTTATTTCAACCAAATTTGCCTTACATCCCAACCAAATTTACCAGAAATGAACTCGTTAATAAGGTTGTTCTATTTAGAAGTGCTCACTAGTGCTGATGAACCGAAGAAAAATCTTAATTATAAAGTTTAAAAAGTACAGCAATCCTTATTTTAAGGTTTTTCCCATTGAATTCGATTTGGTGAAACTTGGGGAAACCATGCATCAATACCATCAAAAGAACAGAAGGCTGAAAATGATAATCTCAATATAAAATCAAAAAAACAAGGTTAAAAAAACCCAAGTTGCCATACCGAGTGGTAGGTTGCCTCACCAAAACATTGACAAAAGCTATATAAATTTTGGTAATACCATGCTGCCTACCACAAGGATTTAGGTATATACGCAATCATATTCCAATGTTGTGACCCAAGTTTCTTCAAAAGTCTTGTGCAAGTTCAAAACAAGAAGCATTCATGTACCAAAGCCACAAGGTACTACTACAAAGGCATTTCATAGCACAAAACTTGACTAGACAAGATTAATTTCACACTACAGTGTAATTGATTACATATTCTACGTCTTATTACAAACAGCTACCGATATAATTCAATGAGAAGCTCACCCTCACAAAACTATATGTAAATGGATATCATAACATGGCAAAATATGAACATTCCCTATTTGATATATTGAGAAAGCCACTTGAAGCCATCGCCATATCCCATTTTCCGGACAATGCTGCACATAAAGACCTCAAGGGGTCGGACATTAGAATCTGATAGATCCACCTTACCCTTTCCAGTTGTGAAGCCAGCCAGTCCTAGATAATAACGAAGCTCATCCTCTGAAGCTGCATAAGGAATATCAATCTTGTTACCAAGCACAAGAAACGGGACATTCGCCAGGGCTTCATCTGACAGGAGGGCATCTAGTTCCTTTTTCGATTCAGCAAATCTCTCCTTGTCATAAGCATCCACCAAGTAAACAACTGCATCCACCTGTTTCACTAAAAGAAGTTACATTATACACCACTAAGCAAATACTCAATCAACCTACTCCATGAGTCGAAAGGATGGTCTGGCATCCCCATTATAACCACAAAGGGTGAAACTTCAACTTGGCTCAAAGAGAGCACACAGGCTTCACCTCTTCTTCACTCAAATTTGGCATACTATTCAATAAACATGCAAAACTGGGAAGTGATAAGCTTTAGGAATTAATGCATTCAATTCTCATCAAGACTATTTGCACCAAGCAGATTGGAGACTTATCACACAAAACGCAAATGGAGCACTTATAAAGTTACAGATTGGACTGGACTATCACAAGAGAACAAGGACATAATGTTTGAAAACCTACTATTATCAAAACACCTGGAAATGAGAAGGTGCTATCAGGGACATAATGTTTGGTATGTGCTATTAGGAACCACACTTACACTCAAAAAAATGATTCTCAACCCACAAAATGCTAAAAAGGAGTGACGGGTGCATTCTTATTTTGCCTCAAAAGCATGACGGGTGCCAATAAATTCTATACATCCTCAATATTCTCGAAATCCTCAAAAGTTTCCATTTCGTCAAACATATTACTCAGAATGAAAATCATCAGACAACAAACTAAGCAACAAGCTCATGTGTCCGCAGAAATGAATCCGAATCATTCCGAAAATGAATTCAAATCAACTTGATTGAGCTTTACGGGCACCTGATGATCAAACAAATCATTAAAACTCCAGTTAAGCAAGAATTGAGATTTCAAATTGAAAGACGACCTTCGCATAGTAATCTTTCCAGACTCTGCGAGCGATTTGATGACCACCCAAATCGAAAGCCTTGAACTTGATTTTTCCGATGCTGAGCTCCTCCGACGTCGGATACTGCGTTGGCTGATGCTGAACCAATCTCTGCAAACAAAATCGAACAACATAAGTGTTTTTTTTCCCCTTAAAAAAATTAGAAGTAGGAAACATGAAAATAAGTGAAAAACCTCGTCTTTCAACATGTAAAGAAGAGTGGTTTTGCCGGCGTTGTCGAGACCCAAGAAGAGAATCTTAGCTTCCTTCTTCCATAGACCTAGAGATGCTAATACTCCGTAGAACCAATCTACTAGAAACATGATTCTCCTTCTGCTCTTTGCTTCTCTCTGTCTCTCTTTTAGGTTTGAAATGAAAATCAAGAGAGCGAGAGAGAGAGAGAGAGAGAGAGAGAGAGGAGGGAGATGTCGTTTTGTTGTGGATGCTGTTGGGTTCAGGAAAGAACCGATTTTTGACAACCTGCAGCCAACTAGCCTTGAAATGGTCGCTATCTGAGCCCAGGCGGGTCCAAAAAATGAGAACTTCCGACGATCCCCTGCGCTTCTGCAGATGTAATATTAAATAGATTAAATAAAATATGAATTAAATTAATAAAATTTTATTTAAAATTTTTAATAGTAAAAGAATAAAATCTTAAAAGTTTGAGAAATTATAAATAAAAAAATTAGAAAAGTGCAAAAATGTTCCAGAGTGAAATAATACTGAGATAGACTATTATATAAGACTGGCTAATGACCTATAAGTCTAATAACAACGTACTAAACCCTTTTAATCAAATTTTTGAATTTAAGTTTTGAAAATGAAAAAATAGAGTTCGAAGAGTCAGTCCTTAAATTGTGTCCGTTGTCCGAATCGTATTAGTCAAATTTTTAGATACTAGTGATAAAAAAAAAAAGATTGGGATAATTTGATTTTTGACTCATTTCATAATTCTTTTTTCTTACATCATGTTTAAAAGATTGATAATTTGTCGCGATCTAAGTTTATTTAATTTTAATTTATTTGAAACATTAGAAAAATTAATATTTTATAAATACAAAACAACTTTTTTTTATAAAACCAACTTAAAAGTTGATTGCATGTTATTTTAATAAAAATAAAATTTTTATGTCACTCTATTTAATAAAGAAATTAAACTCTTTGGGTAAAATTATGTAAAAAAATTAAAATACTATATTTTAAATATAAATAATATTTGAGATCGGTTATTTGAGAAAATATATTTTAAATATATAATAATAAATTAATTAACTTAGAAAATAAGTCATATATATTGTAAAACAAACAAATATAGTGAATGAATTTTGTTTATAGGTTTAAAATTTCTACATTTCAATTACCAAATTTTGTTTATTATTTATTTTGATGAATTTTTATTTATTTATATATGTGAAAAGGAGATATTTCGATTTGGATGCAAGTTTTGATGGTGGAGTATGATCTCCACCGTCTGGAACAGGGTTCCTAGCAGAGGCGATGTTGAGGAGGTAACAATGGTAGCCTGGTCTAATCCTAAGGGAGTCGATGGTGGAGCTAATTTAAAGGGTGATAGTGCTAGTGTGGGTGGTCTGTTCAGAGATAGTAGAGGTGAGTGGCTTCATGGATTCTGGGCCAATGTGGGTGCTGTAGGGGGTGATTTGGCAGAAATTCTAGCACTAAGGGAGGGCCTCAAGATAGCTAAAAGCCTTAGGTACCGGGATTTGGAGGTTGAGTGCAATTCTCTTAAGGTTACCGCGACAGTTAATGGGGGAGTGGGTGTGAATCATCCTTGGGGAATTATAATTCAGGACTACAATGAGCTCATGAGGAATTACATATCCCAAACATTAACCATATCTATAGAGAAGCCAACAAGAGTGCAGACAAGCCGGTAGAGCTGGGTAAGGAGCCAATCTGGTCTCGTGGAATCTGGTATTCCTCCGCTTGCAGTGCTTCCCCTCCTGGCGTTGGATGCGTCAGGCATTCAGTGGGCTAGAAGAAGAAAGAAGATCAGTCCTCATCAAGGGAGCCCCCCGAGAGGATAAAAAAAAATCAAGGGAGCCCCCTAGTGAAGGCTGAGTTTCCTGTTTCTTCGTGCTTCTCTGTGTCACGGGCGTTTTCTGTATTTCTTTTTTCTTTTTTTTTGGTGCATACATAGGGGTTTGAACTCAACATATTACACGAGGAAGGGGAATATGTCATTTGAGCTGAAGCTCGTTGGGTGTGTTCCTTTCTGTTTGTTCTTTGTTCCTGCTCTATCAAAAAAAAAAAAAATGCAAGTTTTGGGCCAGACACATTGGGCCGAGCCCAATCCCGTCACCCGCTTAGGTAGCACCACAGGGGTATTTCTGTCCGAACACGTCGAGTCTAGGGTTTGTAAGATCACTCCCCCGTACAAATAGAAATCACATTAGTGCATTTTTTTCTCTCTCGCTCCTTCGAAACCCTAACGCAGACCTTCCATCTCTCTTTCTCGCTCTCTCTCTCTCTCTACACCGGAGGTATCTCTCTCTCTCTCTCTCTCTCTCTCTCTCTCTCTCTCTCTTGGTGTGTTTCATTTAATCTTGATGTTGTCGGTGATGATTTAGATGGCCAAGTCGAAGAATCACACAGCGCACAACCAGTCTTACAAGGCTCACAAGAACGGAATCAAGAAGCCGAGGAAGCACCGCCACACTTCCACTAGAGGGGTAACTCTCTCTCTCTCTCTCTCAATTAGCCACTGGTTCATTTATCGTGATTTTTTTTAATTTATTTTTGAATCTGCTGAAGATGGACCCAAAGTTTTTGAGGAATCAGAGGTATGCTAGGAAGCACAACAAGAAGAATGGTGAAGGAGCATCCGAGCAAGAGTAGATTTGTGACCTCAATTAGGTTATTCCTGATCTGGGATCTTAGGAATATGTTTCTCTCTAATTTTAATTTGTTTCGTTTGACAAATGGGTGTCAAATTGTTCTGGGTTTTGTGCCCTACAATTAGAGATTTTGAGATTATTTTTATTATTTTCTGCAGTAATATGTAGACTCTATTTTGTTTGTCAATCGAATGATCTTTGAAATGCATTGCCTTTCGTCCAATAATTTGTCCATCGGTTTATTAATTTAGTTTTTGTATCAATCAAATCATTTTTTTTTTTGCAAATGGTAGCTTTTGAACTTGATAGTGAGGTGTTCTTGTTTAGGTTTTGCATTGTAAATCAAGGAAACCTATACTTGCACGAACCACGTGTAGAAATCATTGTCTCTACTTAGACTATCTATTGTACTAACGATTTCTAGAAAGTAGTGTGTAGTGTTTGCATTGAACACACTCCCTTTGCGCCCGCAACTTAGATTAGTGCTGCATGGTTTATTTATAGAAATTAGTGTGTCGGTGGTTGCGGTGAATACATCCCCCTTTGAATACTCAACTTTGCTGTCCCTTTGCACCTGCAACTTAGGCTATTGTCGCTCACTATGCTTGCATTGGATGTGAGTACAGCCCCTTTGAATCCTCAACTTAGACTAGTGCTGCCCCTTTGCACCTGCAACTTAGACTATTGTTGCTCACTGTGCCTGTGTTGAATGCATTCTTTTTGCACCTGGAATAGTGTAATGATTTTCTAAATTTTTTCTGGTCTGATGAGGAGGGCAAAGCCCTTTTCGGGGTAAGGGGATTGCTTGGATGCTAGACCAGGTCCAGATTTCTAAGTCAAAGTGAAAGGTGATAAATTCATTTTTGGATTTTGTGATGTTGTGAGTAACATGTTTGTGGCCATGCTTCATAGGTAAATGATTTATTTGTTCAATATGATGAAGATGGATCCGTTCTTCGCTGCTGAATCGTTTTTCTTCTTCAATTTTTGTTTAGATCAATTTGTTAAGTGGTTGCGCATGTTTGTGATTGTGTTGCCTGCAGTTAAAAATTCCCTTGCCCATTGGTCAATAATGCTTTGAGAAAACTATGGCTTTTCTTAGAAGTGTTGGTGCTACGGAATGTGGAGTTTAGATATCAATCCAGGTAAGTGATCTGGAGTATTAGTTCGACGGTAGTGATGGGATTCAATAATAATATTGTGAAAGAATGGGCAAACCATTGTTCTAATTGGTTAGAACTTACATTAACAGAAGGAAAAGCCTTGGCTGTATTCTACGTTATCATGGGAGAAATCGGTAATCTCATGTATCCTGAGCTGGTCAGGCATAATATGGTTACAAGGCCCCCTTATAAAAATCTTTTCAAGCCTCATGACTCCGCCATATACCTTTCCAAGTTTGAGATGCAGAAGACTGAAACGATTAGGAAATTCACCATCAACAAATACTTAGATTGAAGGATCCAAAAAGCGAAGGCTCTCCCAGCTGAAGGAAGGAGCTTTGTTTGAAAGCTTACCTTATTTTTATTAAAAGGGGAAAGGGGCAACCTATTTTACTAATAATAAGAAAGGGGGTGAAATAGGCGACAGGTAGCTTGCTTCCAAGCCGGCCCAGTAATTTTCGCCTTGTTAGAGTGAAGGGCTCGTAATCGACAAGTTAGACATCATTTCCAATGCAAAAAAAAAAAAAGAATTTGACGATCTGCATAATATGGTTATAATCACACTTAAGTACTCTATATAGAAATTTGAATTTTATTTACAAGATTTTATGTCTTTTTCACCAAAACTTTGCTTTTAAGTTGAAAAACAGGTTCCAAGGTAAAATATGACAAACAAAGGAGTGTTGAAATTGAGACAAAGTGAGGGTTCCCACACCAGACGTTGAACTCTAGCATGTCAGTGTGTTTCTAGTTTTCAGTTGTATAAATTGTGACCCTGTATGATTTTCACCTGATCTCTTGTTTATTGAACCCATGTCGAGTCTCTTGTGCCCCATTTTTCTAGTACTAGTTAGATGATCCAAGGGGGGGCTTTATGCGATGCTCAAATTTATAAGTAATCAAATAAAATCAACCGTCAACCTGGCTTCCTCTTTGCCATGCCTCTCCCATTGCAGTGGTAGAGGATAAGAAGCTGGAGTTGAATTGAACTTTGTCATGAGATATTATATTGGAATCAATGGTTGAAACAATCTGAGCAATTTTTTTTTTCCACAATTCAGTAGTGCAGAGCCTAACATTTTACCTGGAACAGTTTGTATAAATTATTCGCAAGACAAAGGTTCAGGATTACAGACCATGACAATTTGGGAGGGGAGGAGGGGGCTTCTGCTGAGTAACCAGCCAAAATTATAAGCACAACACAATGTATTTCCAAATGAACATAATTAATGACCACAAATGTATCTAAAAAAGAAACTGAAAAGTCTGAGCCAAATGACTGAAGGGTGTTTAGCGAGTTCCCTCAAGCTATTTCTTGTTCATATCCAGCAAAAGTTCTTTGTTCTGCTTTTGTATGGAGATATTGCAGTTCTCTAGAGCACCATACTATAAGCAAACCTCTTCCCATAGTTTATAGCCTGTTATTGTTTGAAAAGCTTAGGCTGCAACTGGTTCGTGAGTTGGATGTGAAGCATGAGCATCGACCTGACCCCAAAGAATAAGAGGAAAATGATCATGCACATAACCATCTTGAACAGGAAATCACAAAGGAAATAGATCATGAGGGACGAGAAAGGGCCAATCAAGAATGCCAATTTGCAACATGGAGGCACGGAAAGCATATTCATAGTTTCATTATACTATGTGTGGCATGGCATGACATGTATCAATTAGGGCATATATAAGGATATTAGAATTGCATTCACAAACAATACTAGTATCAATGCGGTACCTTCGCTGCTTTGAAGAGTTCATCAAGCACTTCAGACAATGTTGGATGAGCATGAACTGCAAATTTGATATCCTGCAAGACAAGAATTAGTGTGAGAAATATGTCTATGGCCTGATGAATAAAAGAGTAAATGAATGAGGTTTGTGCAATTACAACTTGATGCTTCATGCTTGAAAATAAAAAAGCCTATTCAGTATTTGCATTGTATTAAACCATCCCAGTTGAGTCTTATATTATTTGAGAGCAATATTGAGAGATGAGAGGCCATCCTAAGATGTCAAGAAATTTCTCCGTAAAACCTATCCTAGTCCAAGGATGCAGCACACAGATCAATACATTTCTAGAGATTCATGCCCTCAAATAGAATGAGAATTTGTAAGTTCCTAGCTTAATTGCTAAAAAAATTGACTAATGTAATTATTTCAGGGGACAAGAGATCCAAGCAGCAATGAATGTAGGAAGGAAATGCAGAATGGAGCAGTTCTGCAAAAGTAGTTCACTCCAATAGGTTTCCATTGTAAATACAACATTTCAAGTGCTTAGACATGGGTAATATAAATGAACCTGAATGCGTGTCCCTAATGCTATTGCATTAGATGCTTCGTGGATGAGGTCCGCAGCATGCAACCCAAAGATGTGAACTCCAAGTATTTGTCCATTGTCAGGTCTGTATATCAACTGCATGCACATGACAAACAAGTACAATAGTTAATTCCAACCTTACTTCTCTTCCAGTAAATTTATCCTACAGATAGATAGAAGAAGGTGAAAATCATAATAACATTTGGGAGCATATGAAGAGAACAAGTGCAGATCTTTTGAAAAAATAACTTATCATGGCACTCACAATTGCTCAGATAGAGAACCACTTTTGCATGTGAGCTTCAGAAAGCCGTTTACTTGGTATTAGGTTTCTGATGATCTATTACATGTCAGTGCTATTAAGTTCTTGAAATTTTTGTCAGTTCAAAAGGAGAAAATTGAGAGCTCTCTCACACAGAGGTAAGTAGGATTTTGATAATAGTTGCATCAATAAATTGTTGGCACCGAAGAACGTAATATCACAAGTGAGTGCTATTAAGCTAATGCTGATCATCAAAAAACTTCCATCTAGAAGCCACACATGCATGACGAGTCCTTGGAGCCTAAAGAGGTTGCATTCAATTGCCTGTTTATAAATAAACTTTTATATTATTTTATTTTATTTGTTTCATAATTTAGACTCAAACATAAACAAAAATTGAATGCAGTCAATCAATAAATAGACTATGTTGCAAAGACTACCTTGGCAAGTCCTTCCCCTTCATTTTCAGCTAGGGCTTTTGTGTTGGCTTTAAAACTTGTCTTGGCAACACTTACTTCAAATCCCTCCTTTTCTGCTTTCTCCCTTGCTTGAGGCTACAGAATTTCGGATTCATGGAGAAATCAGAAATCTAGAAAGAGCTTTACTCAAATGAAATCAATGGTAAGTGGGAAGGTGCTGTGTGACAATGAAAAGTTCCTAGAAACCAATTTATATAATTTCCTCAACGAATCAGAAACCAATTTTTAAGAAAATGAACTACAATATGCAAGTGCATTTGAACAAAGCAATTTAAGAATTTAAGCTTTACCTCTGTCAATCCAACCATGCTGATTTCAGGATGAGTGAAACAAGCAGCTGGGATGCTCAAGTGATTTACTACATGATCTCTGCCTGTGACTTGTTCAACAACTACAAAAGAATAGATGGACAAAAAAGAATTGTTTATATATATATACCACACCTGAAAGCCTTGATGTGACTTGCAAGCAGGGAAAAATAAAATACTTACCTGAGATTCCCTGTGCACTTGCTGCATGAGCAAGCATCATTTTACCATTTGCATCTCCAATACAGTATATGTGAGGAACCTAGTAGTAGAATGCCCATGTCAGTGAGGAGTAAAACACACTTATTGTTGTTCTTCAAACAAAATTTGCAACTTACTAGTTTGCCATCTGCATCGATTACTCGCATGCGCTCATCAACCGGAACAAAACCACGCTGGGTTACCACATTGATCTGCAGAAAAGGCAACACAATTATCAAGCATGTCTCTTTCTCTCTTTTTCTTTTTCTTTTTTTTTTTGGCTCTATATTAATCCAAATACACTGTTGTTCCAGAAAACGTACATTCTCCAGACCAAGACCTTGTGTGAATGGAGCCCTTCCCGTTGCAATCAATGCAGCATCAACCTGTTGCAGGAAGAAAGTCAAGAGAAATAATAAGCTATAACAAAAACAAAAACAGAGAACAGCCAAAGTGAATCCTCGGCTGTATTTTATAGAAGGGAGTGGACAGAAATTCAATACAACCAACAAAAGCCTGTTTAAGAAGCTACTTGAGCGTCACAACATGCTGCAGGAGTCTATATTTTTGAAAATAAACACCTATTATACCCTTGATTCTTAAATGTTATGTAATTCAGTATTACACTCTGGAGCACTCCAAAGCAAAGATGGCAACAAGTCATATGGTTTTTAATTCAACCATTGTAAAAAGGAAAAGAAGTCTATATGGAATTTTCAAGCCAAGATATTACCTCCAGAGTGTCTTTTGGCTCCTTTGTCTTAGCATCAATAAGCTCAATTGTAACAGGTTTTCCACCCTTAGATGGAGTAATCTATCCAAAGCGAAAGGGAAAAAGGTATAAGAAAAATAAGCAGTAGATGGTTAATATAAATTGCAGGATCTTAAGTTACATGAATAAACAAAAATGATAGATCACCTTGGTTGCAAAAACTCCTGTATGGTAGTCAATTTTCCGTGGATTAATCAAAACTCTCTGGGCCAGTTTGCCTATCTCAGGATCAAAGCCAGGCATAAGTTGATCCAGAGCCTCAACAAAGGATACCTATTCAATGCATTAAGCACAACTGAATTAACAATTTGGAAACAAATACAATATAAAAGAGGATAACATAATGTGACACAAAGGGCCCCTTCAGCATAGTTAAATGGAATAAGTCCGGAGGGAAGAAAATACGTCTTTTGGACGTTGTCTTTTGGACGTTGATCAGAATAATAACGTATTAATACTCTGACTTCACTGTACATTAAAATATAAACATAAGAGAATTTCTACCTCACTTCCAAGTGCAGTGTAGACATCACTGAATTCAAGACCTATATATCCACTGCCCACAATTACTATCCAATCAGGAACAAATTCCAATTTGAGTGCATGGTCACTGGTAATTACAGTTTTCCCTACACAGGAATATCCACTATCAGAATTCTATAAGCATCATAAATTACATAGATCATAACATAGGAAACCTTTTTGAGGACACTTCTATTTACGAAGACGGAAAAAAAAAAGATTTCCATCATTAAATTTGTACAGCAACTGCCACAGTTCCAAGACAGTTAAAACATGAAATAAAGGCATGTGCAGAAATTGGCTACAAGATACATGGTCGTAGTGAGCAGAAAAGGAATAAAATGAAGTAAATATCACGTCTTGAATGTTAATAGCACCAGCACGAAATCCTTAACAGTCCTGTGCCTTCAAAACACAGGAATTTTGAGAAGTGAACATGGAATAGAAACTATTTTCAAGTTCAGGAGGCCAGCCCTCCCACTCTATAAAAGCTTGGGAATACTAAGATTTTAAGGGGGCCAATTCATAATTGTTTGTTCATCTAACCATCTAAATGATACGATCCATGCAATATACAAAACCTAAAGAAACAAAGAGGGTCTTCCTTCTGCTACCATAATTACGCTATACTCCCTTGTAGTTATTAACCTCAAAAGCTTTGGTCGTATACTGTATGCAAGTCATAGTTTTGGATGTTACTTCACCATTAAACCACATGCAATGCAAATACTGGTCCGGAACTGCCGTCAAAGTTATTGTGTATGCACTCGTAGATATTAATCCATGTCTTTAAACGACAACTCGCCTTGAGTTCTACTTTCCTTAGTTGAGAAAAACAATGAAAAGCATTATAGGGAGACAAAAAAAGATACGTACCATCAACTTCGATGCCTTTTGGCACAAAAGGGACAGAACCAGTAGCAATAATTATATCTTTTGCAGTTATTGTAGTCCCCAAGGAGCCAGCCGTTCCATATTTCACCTTTTGGGGGCCCTACATCCAAAATGGGAAATATATGTTCAAACGTATATAAGATAATGACTGTAGGATATAACTTCCATTTTCACTGCTTGCTAGAAACTAATGTCATGCCTACCAAAATTGTTCCAACCCCTGTCAATATGTCCACACCAAGTGCTTTCATTGAATTTGTCAAATTACTACGAATCTTAGAAGCAAGATTATTTGCGTGATCAGCCACTCCCTGTCTGTCATACCCAGAAGCTGAAACCTAAAGTACATCAGACGATGAAAAACTTAAGATCCCTGCCATTGAATTATGATTTGCAAGAAAACAAGCTTCAGAATTTTAAAAATATGTAAACTTTTACGAACCTGCAATCCCAGGGATTTCAAGTGATGCTCACTCTGAAGTTCACGCATCCGACCACTTACAGCAAGAAGAGCTTTTGAAGGAACACAGCCTCTGTTTACACATGTTCCTCCCACAACATCTCCTTCGATGATTGCAGTCTTCAGACCCTGCAGCCATATATTTAAAGGATCATTTCTTTAGTGTCCAACTCAAATAGCAGCACTCCTCAAAAAGTAATATTGTAAAAGTATGTGCATAAGAACTATGCAACGAAACCTTTGTATAAAAAGCCATCTTTTCACAATTGTCGATCCTTGCCTAGTTCAACTTAGTTATATGTTCTAGGCATTTGGCATTTAAGGAGCAAAAGACTTCACCCTTACTGTATTCATTCCTTGGATTTCTCTTTCTTTAATAACTATCAAACAATTTTCTTCTTTCATTATAGATATTAAAATAAAATGCAGTCTTTTGCATCAGTCTTTTGGGGGATGAGCTCAGCCAATTTCTAACTATTGCATACGATCTACTGCTTTTCCCACTTCCCACACTATCGTGTATGATAAAGGAACACTATACAAATAAGGGCGAAGCCAGAAATTTATACAAGGGAACATGCATTTGGGTTATAATTTCATGGGGTGGGGTTGAGGGGGTAAATGACATTTAGAATTAT
Source organism: Dillenia suffruticosa (assembly GCA_033439265.1). Classification (NCBI taxonomy): domain Eukaryota; kingdom Viridiplantae; phylum Streptophyta; class Magnoliopsida; order Dilleniales; family Dilleniaceae; genus Dillenia; species Dillenia suffruticosa. Next base: position 21,062,358 of record JAVTVX010000001.1, read on the forward strand.
AATTTTTAAAATTGCAATTATATGATTCCCCACTGGGGGCCCCCAAATGCCTTTACTGATCACTTAAAGAGCTCCTACAGCTTGACTTTGAGAGCATATGGGCCTGCGACTTTCAATGCCAATTTCCATTTCTAATCGTAGAAGCCTCCATCCAAAGCTTTAATTAACAACATTAGATGAATTTTAAATTCGTAAACCAGCTATGTATCGAGATTGACCTATCCGGTCATAACGACTTAAAAAGTGTAATTGAACAACCCAACAAAAAAACATCTTTTGTGGCTGCATCACATCATTGCTAACTATCCTCTTTACATATCGCACTCGATTCACGGATATCAACATAGATTACGTCAAACACAAGATAAGCATAAAATTCAAGTCTCTAAACTTGCCAATCCGATGATTAGAGAGAACGGCATTGTATGATCAACATATTAAAAACCTAAATTTTGCAAGCAAACTAACAATGGTGATCACTTCAACTATTAGCTGACACAAAATTCAAGCCAAAATGAAGCTAAAAATCATGAAATTGAGCACAGATTGTACCTTCTCGACGGCATGAAGAGCAGCACCGTGACCACCAACACCAGCTCCAATGATGACCAAGTCATAGTCGAACGATTCAGGAGCAGTCCCATTATCAGACAAGGAAGCTGAAGTCTTCTTCTTGGAATGAATTCGAGAGGAAAGAGAGATTCTGTTAGAGCTCGATAGCTTTAGAGAACTGAATCCAAAGGCTTCTCTGCGGAGGCCACAGAACCTGAGGTTTAGAGGCTTTGATGGAGGGAGAGACGAGGATGACGTTTCATTGCAGTGTGAGGATTTGATGATTGATGGAGATGAAGTTGAAGCAATGGAGAGAGACATTGTTTGCTGGGGGGAGAGAGAGAGATAGAAAGAGAAAGAGAGAGAGAGAGAGAGAGAGAGAGAGAGATGTTTAGAGAAAGAGAGATCTGAGGAGAGAGAAATAGTGAGGAGTGTTGGGGGGCGTTGAGGTTGGACAGGGCCTTGATGAGTCCGTTGGGAGGGACGGACATAACAAAGAGCGGCGGATAAACTAAAACCACCTGCCTGGCCCCCCTCCGTCCCCCCCCCCTCTCTCTCTCTCTCTCTCTCTCTACATAGGATGAAATGTAAAATTATTAGTATGTTTTATACTATTTTAAAAAAATTATCTTAGATTTTTCGGTGTATTCTTTTCTTTTCTCAATTTATCTCAACTTATTCCTATTTTATTATATATTTTTAATTAAAATAAAAAAAAAAATTATGATAGAACACATGGCATTCCATAAGTAAAGGTCAATTTTTTATCAAAGGATTTTAAATTATTATAAAAAAATATAAAATTTTCAAAGAAAGATGGAATTTACAAATAAATTTCACAAGAATTTTGTGTGATTCATCGACTTTACATCTCAATTACTATTTTATTCTAATTCACCATAAATGAAAAAAATTTTAATGGTAATTGCTCAAAATATAGAAATTGAATTAGATTCTATAATTTATTTTTAATTCTAAATATAGGATTTTATTTAAAAATGAATTTCATCATTCAATTCATTCGTTTTTTATTTAATACCAACCAAGAGATAAGCATCTTTCAGACTCCTTTTTTTTCTCGTTTATATTTTATTACCATTATTTTTTAATTATAATAAACAATATATTGATAAAAGATAACATGATTGAACCAATGATCTTTTGTGTCATATCCTTTGTCGGCGGTGAAAGTTCGATCTCTATACAATTCCCCTCTCCTATTAAGAGCATTGCCTTCCTGATGAATAAAAAGTAGGAATATCTTTGGATTATATTATTTTTTATAACGATCATATATTTTTATATAACATTATCTATTTAGTTAAAAAGTAAACTAATATTCCACGTTCCTTGGGTGAGCCAAACTTCGGAAAGAAAAAAGTTGAATATGAGAAATGGAAAAACAGATACCGGGTGAGCCAACTTCGTAATTGGGTGTCAACGTTACTCGAATCAAATTACTCGAATTTTCTGATCCCGTGATTAAATACCCAAAAAAAGGAAAAAAGTTAGAAATCAACAATGTAAATCTTAAATATTTATCTTAGTGGAGTGGATGGCTCAAATTTAAATTTTATAAATAATGGGTATCTTAATTGTCTTGTTATTTAATCTGATAATCTTTTTTTCTATTAAATAAAAAAGTATTTTTTTTCTCGATAAAAGGTGTCGAGGACCTTTACTTACAATGCTGTTGTCAGGTTTGAATCATGAGAATTGCTCTTTGGACATGGTATTATAACCTCATTAAGATGTTGAGAAATTACAAAATTTTTTATAACATAAAAATTCTTAGTATAATTATATATATATATTTTTTATAAATTGAGTTTGAATCAAATAAAATTCAAAATTTTGATATCCAAAAACTATTTTCAATTTTGACGGTTTCACTTATCACTTCTAACACTATTTTTTATAGGATATTTATAAAAACTGTCATTTAAAACGATGATATTTATTTATTTATTTTATCCAATTAAAAAAATTTCAAACAATGGATTAATATAACACTCTAAAATCATTATTTGTGAACTATTTATAGTTTCTAAACTCATTTGACATAAAAGAATAACGATATATTAATGTGTTAATCGACTTTTAAAATCAGATTTTCTTATTTTTTTACTTAACTATCGAAATTTAAAAATATAATTAATTCGATTCAAATAGTTATAAAATCTAATTTAGAAATAGATTTTTATGATATCTATTTTTTTATTCTTAAGATTCAAACTTGAAATTTAATAAAAAAATATTTAGAATTCTAAGGAGTCATTATAGATTTTTCACAATTTCGGTACTAAAATTAGAATTTCTCAGATTTACATTTCCTCGATCTAAACTAAAATTGGAAACCAGTAGAAAACTGGGGGCCCGGAGCCAAAAACAGTCCGCGTTGTTCCTCTAAAACAAAAATGTCGCTCCGAATTGACCAAGTGTCAAGTTGAGCTGACCCAAATTACCATTTTGGGTTTCCAGAAACCATTTCACACGTGTCGCTTCACGATTCGATCCCGCTCATTTCCGCATCACAGATCCCGCAGTTGAAGAATGTTTAGTGCTATTCCCACGTGTCTTTTTTACTCTGCAAGTAGGTCCCACCATCCCACTTTGGATTGGCCCTCGAGGAAAGCTCGTGCTTATCTCCTCTTCTAGTCCTACGCGCGGAATTGGAGGCCAATGGTCTCTCTCTGTAATTGTACACAAAGGCCGAGGTCATTGCTGGAATAAATTTAATATAACATCAACACACGTATTTTCATTTGCAAGGTAATTTAGGCTGTATTTCTTCTTTAAAATAAAAAATAAATGTTTAAAGTTTATTTTCAAATTAGCAAAGAAAAAAATAAATTTGAAAATGAAATTCACAAATAGTTTATGAACTCTTTTTTTTTTTATTTTTAAATATGAGAGTTCATTTCAAATAAATTTTAAAATTTAATTCTGAATTGATTTTCATTCGGTTTCAAATGAGAGTTCATTGTAACAGGTAAACTATTATTTATTTGACAATATTTCTAATTAAATTAGAATAAATTAATTTTTAATTGAATTAAATCTTAGGAAAGAATACTAAAATAGTTAATATATCGTGTAAAAGTAATTTTCTTAAATCTATCGAATATGAATTTAACTTTACGATATCATGTGAAAGAAATAAGAATAAGAAATATAGTATTAAGTTTTCTTTTATTACCGATTTTGCTTATTTGTCATCATCAATTCTGTTCCGTCATCCTATTTCTATCATTTAGAAAATAATATTTTGAAAATTTTCTTAAATGTTTATTCCTATTTTTCTTAAAGAATAGTTTTCATGGAATAATTTTTTTTATGTTTTATTGTCTTAAGGTTATTTAAAATAAAAAATACAACATCGATGAAAGTAAAATTTAATACATAACTTTTGATACCATCTTAAGAATTTATCTAAAATATTCAAATCTATATCGTAAATTTATATTTATTATTGCAAATAATATATTAATATTATAATTTGAATAAAACTGTGTAAATTAATTTATGATTATAATAAATATTATATGAATCAATTTAATAATAGATGCAATTAATTGAAATAAAATCAAATTCGGACAATGGTCGGTCCAAAATTAAGACACTCAAAGGCGGTATTATCAAAGATAGATAATTTTTTAATTTTATGATTTTGCAATTCTAGAAATTGTGTTTCCCAATTATTGTATTTTGCAATAACAATTCGTTAGATTTGGCCGGTGGAGTGCAAAGTCTTATGACAGAAATACCCTTTTATATAAAATATGAAAAAGGATAAAATACCACGCGCAGAGTTGAGTTAGATGGTCTCTCCGTAATTCTGGATCAAAACTGAAGGTTATTATCGGAAATAAATGTTGTTTGTGGGTGTTACTAATTTTCCCAATCGTGGGTCGGGAACATACCTCAAGATATAAAAGGAAGAGAGAGAAAGAGAATGAGGGGGCGAAGAGAGAGAGAGGAGAGAGAGAGAGAGAGAGAGAGAGGGAGGAGTAAGAGAGAGTTTTTGCTTCGATGTTTATGGCGGTTAGGGTTTTCCATTGATCCGCTAGAACTGAATCTCTTTTCTTAATCTTGACTCTTTTTTGGTTCTCTCGAAACCCTAATTCGTTGTCTTTCGAGCAACTTCTCTGAATCAATTTCTGCGAAAATTTTGTTCTCGTAGACTTCAATTCACGACTAAAAGGGCGAAGCTGCGATGGGCGCGCAAGAGAAGTCTCCAGCTTCGAATAATTCGATGCAGGTTAGTTCTTTTGAACGGTTGTATAGGTTAATTCCTGTGTTATTCACTTGGTTTTTTATTCGAAACCCTAGAATTCAAGTCATGGTGATTTGATTGAGCGTGGTTCTCGTTTGCCTTCAATTATGACCGGTCGTTTGGATTATTTTTTTCTTCTATAATTGGTTTATTTGGGTTTTATATATAATCATTTTTGCTAGGTTGCTAGTCATTTGCGTTGAACTTGATTTTCAAAGTTTTGGCTATGATTCTTAAGCAGTAGAGTAGAGTTTAGTTGCTGCAATTATAAGATTTCAGCGTAAATGGGTCAACTTGATTCATGCATATTCGCAATATCAACCCGTCTAATTCTAGTTAGAGGATACCAAGATAGGTTAGTATAGTAGGTTTAACTATAATAGGTTAGTCTAGTTGAAATTCCCCTATTTTGTACCATGTGGGGTGTGAAGAGGGTGCTGTGATACAACTATGACGATGGCAAGTGAAGTTGTAAAGTGGGCTGTATCATTTACCTGAGCTAACTGGGTATTTGGTTTTTTGAGATGAAACTGAAGTTAAGGTGTGGAGCAAAGCTAAGAATGAACTTATATGTACTTGACCTAGAAGGTGCATTTCTACTCCGGACACTTTTGTCTCCATCTTGGCTAGGAAACACAAGCAAAAATTATTTTAGAGCGATGGATTTCAGGAAGAATAATGTTGTCTCGGTGAGAGGTATGGGAGAGGGATCCTCTCTCATTCCTTTGCATAATGACAACTGACTTTTTTTTTGTGGGAGGAAGTAGTGATGCTTTTATCTAAGATTCATTATCTTTTGGACAGGAAGAACTTTTTGGGTGTATGGTTGATACATTCTGGAGAAAAGTGGTTGAAGTGGTGGTGAATGTGAGAGGGGAGACTTTGGCTATCTTTTTTGGGATCTACACCCGGGGGGGGCAGCTAAGGATGGGTTTTCCTGAATTTGAAATTTGAGGACTTTGGTGAAGCACGTGTCCTTTTACGCAAGATTGCTTAGTCCCTTAATATCATGCTTCTTCTTATGCAAATGAAATGAGTCATTGATCTTGCAAGTGATTTGACTAGCAGTATCTGTCCTTTTCTTAGTGAACATTGTGTTTGTTAATAGTTTGGATGGGTAGTTGTTGGGAACTTGTTGGTGCATAGAATGGTTTGTACCATTGAATCCAGTTTTGAGTGATGGAGTTTAAATAGAAGAATGGCTTTTGAGCGTCGGGTGTGGGGGATTATGAGTTGAAGGAGTTGAGCATGGTAAGGTATTCAAAATATTAACTTTGAGGGATCGCGCCTTTTTACTTAATACCTGCTTAGGCACTCAAGTTCATGCATGTATCCTTGAGGATGTAGGGAATCATTGAGCTTGCAAGTAACTAAACTGCTAAGGGTGCCCCTGTCCCAGTGAACAATTTGGTTTGCTAGGATTTGGGTGATAGTTGTCAGCATTTGCTTGGTGTGCAAAATGATTCGTACTTTTTTATTGAGCTTCCTTTTAAACCAAGCTTTTGAAAGGAAAGTTGGTGATTGTGACTCATGACTTCTCATCCCATATTTTGTGTTCAATGAGCTTTTTATGAGTAACTTGTGTCATCTTACTATGATATTGCATTTTGGTATTTCAACTTGTCTAAGCTTTATGTGGACTGCATAAATCAGATTCTTCTTTTTGTTTCTATGATTAATGTGGCATGTTTACAGTTAGAAGATTCTTCTTTTATTCTTTCCTACTGGTGTGTCGTCAAACAACCAAAAATAAAATACCTACTTCAAACAATACGAATATAGCGCGAGTAGGGTCGTATCCACAGAGAACGGCGGATTTATCTCTTTCAAGGAAAATGAAAATATGGGGGGCTTTGATGAAATAATCTAAAATAACTAAGCAAACAAATTAATGAAAATTAACTACAATAAAATGATGAGAAAATATCAATTAAAGGAAAAGTTATCAATTAAGAGAAAACCTAGCCAAAGGAGTTATTTCCGCCTTGATGCGTTCGATTGATCATCGATACAAAAATTACTCGATATTATGCGAATAAATTGGTTATAGTCACTAAGTACCACGAAGCGACCAATCTCTCCGTACTTTTTCGGTAATCAAGATATCATCGTTAATTACTTTCCTAATCGAAAGACAACCCAAGAGACCCTCGTTGGATTTAATGTTCCGACAGCATTACGATCTAGAGAGACCCAATTCTAATCAGTAAATTCCAACCTGAATTTATTTAAATTAGATTACCTAATCTCTTGACATAAATCCTACCGCTTGCGAGGCCATAAAATTATGTCAATTACCACTCCATTAAAAACACACAAACCTTGCTATTTTTAAATGGTAGTAGACTATTTTAGGGTTATTAAACATAGACCTCTATTTAACAATCCTAAAACAATCATAAACACTAAGCATAGAGATTAAATAAATACCCACAAATATCAAGCAAATAAGATCATTTAGATCTCACAATCATCATTCATCAAGGTTTCAATAATCCTTTGACTAGAAAGGAAATTAAAATGAAAACATAATGAAAGAGAAACTCACAAATTAAAATAAATGTTGCTTCTAAGAAAATAAAGGAAAGAACAAAGAATCCTCCCGGCTGAAGGTGCAACAACCTCCTGTGCAATATTCTGTTTCCTGCTTCTTCACCCCCTCAAAAGCCAATAATACAAAGTTTAAATACCTCCTCTAGTGGGTGGCGGCTGGAACCCTAAAGGAATAGTAATTCCTACAATTTTACCTTAGTAAAATTACTCCATAATATTCTCTAAAATTGAATAAAATATTCTAAAGAATAAAATTCTAAAAACTTCAAGTAAAATAAAATAATTACAACGATTCAAAATTTCACATTCCAAAATATTAGGAATGAAGAATAAAATCTTCAAAAGTCTTGTATTTCTCCTTGAATTCAGCGTGCCCACGTGCTACTGAAGAGTCACTTCTTTCTGTTCTTTTATCCTTGCATAATTGCTCCAATTAAGCCTCTTTTTCTTCATATTTCTCTCCGCTTTTTGTCTGATTAATCTAACACATCAATCACCACAATTAGTGTAATATTTTCTCAAAATAATGCAAAAATCAATTACAAACATTACACTTATTTTGTTCCTATCACCTACTATTCCTTTTTTGCCACATTGTACAAATTGCACAATTTTTACAAATGTTTTTTTCTCTATGAATTTTTTTTTTTTATCAACAAAAAGTCATTCAAAATATTTTCCTAAAAACCTTTATCAAAAAAGAACACTTTCCCCCACTAAAAGCATTGTTGAAAATACACTATTAAACTCATATGGCGGCAGTATTATATGTTAGCTCATCTTGCCTCATTAGTTCCTCCAAAGTTTCTCAGATTTTCCTAAGATTACTGAGGTGTACAATCACTACTTTTTACGGTGTGATTGAAGGTCATTTTTGTATATAACCAAATTACCTTAGTCTGTTTTATTCATCTTATCCTCAGTTGAAATTTTATTGACTTTTTCCTGATCTTCAGAAATTCTGTCACTTAAGATAATGTGGCCTACATCTCAATGCTTGTGATTGATGCATAGAGGTTGAGAATCCTTTTTTTCCCCTTTAATTAATTAATTAATTTATTTATTTTTTGCCCATTTGCACTTGTAATAGTAAACCATCATTGCCCTCTTGTGGAACGGGATTAGGCAGTTGTAGGGATGTGTTGTTTATGCAAAATAAGAAGTGGCATGGTGGAAGTGAACAACTATAAATCCTGACCAGCTTTCAAGTAGGGAGCAATGTATTGGAGCAATGTAGAGATCTCGTCTATGCTTGATGCTATGGTGGTTAACAACTATAAATCCTGACCAGCTTTCAAGTAGGGAACAATGTATTTGAGCAATGTAGAGATCTCTTTTATGCTTGATACTATAGTGGTTGTTCTTTTGGCATCATGCATGATTTTGGAAGATAGTGATATGCATGATGCGTTCATAGGAAAGAAATATTTTAGGAGAATATTTAGGAGATGATAGTTATCTGTTAAAAATATTTACGATATAATAGTTATCTTTTCAGAATATAAGTTTTCTTATTTTGGAATTCTTAATTTTATGAGTTTGTGTTTTAGTGGGAAACCTATTCTTTTTAGGAGTATGTTTTAGTAGGACACAGATTCTATTGTAAACTTTATTTTCCCTTATTTAAATGGGGTATGATGAAGCAATTCTCAATTCTCCTAAATGAAGTGTGGTGGGAAGCTTAGCTGTTAAAAATAGGGTTTAAGAAAGGGAAAAACTGAGCAAGGGAAGAGAGGAATTCCCAGCAGCGTATCCATTGACTAGATCCTGCACAAGAGTTCATATCAGATAGTTTCAAATAAAATTGTGCCGGAGCTACAAATTCCCCTTGAACTTCAGGCTACTTTCAAATAGTCTCTTGAACTTTTTTTGTAGTCAATTTCCCCAAATATTTTATATATAGAAGTCAAATTAGTCCCGTAAGCAGACGGAGCAATGGTTCGGTTTGCTTAAAGGTAACGTGCCTTGCTCGTGACCCCTTTTCTCACTTATTCCTCTTCACGGCCAAAAAAGACCACGTGGAGAAGAGAGAGAAGGAAGCATTTATATCACCATGGGAGAGAGAAATCAAAACCCAAAAGGGTTTGTTAGATTTTCATGAGAGAGGAAAAGAAGATCACTTGTACAAATTGGAGGCTGGATCTGAATATCTTGCAAAAATTCAAGGGGATCAATTTTTGTGTAGAATGGATGTCAAAAGTATGAAATTAAAACTCAACTTTTTCTCCAAAACATGAAAATTATTGCTGGAAAATATGAAGAAATTGGCAGATCCTTAATGCTGTCTATTTATGCAGCACATTGGAAGCCATTCTAAAAGTTTTGGGGGGTAATTGATTACAATTAAAGTACAGGGGTTTGTTGAACATATTGCAAGAGTTGTGGGAGGTATTTATATTTTCGGCGGAGGAGATCTTTTTCATTTGTTATTTTCTCTAATCGATATTAGATAATAGAGGTACCTTGGTCTTTGTTTATTTCTGAAAAAGCACCTATGAAGAGTTGGGTCATATGGTTGTCTTATTTACTTTTTTTTTTCTTTAATAGATTTCCTTGGCATGCTTTTAAGGGTCAGTCATGAGTTTTACGTAAATTAAAGAGAGAAGATGCTATTATTTTTGGAAGGGTTTGGTGGTGAATGCGCTCCTCCTTTGTTTCTTTCAAAAATTTGGCAAGAATTGTAAACTTAGGATGAGAATCTGAAATTCACACTTGTAGGTTGGGTTTGGTTGAGGTGTTATAGGTCGCAGGTTTTTCTTAGAAGGGTTAGGTTTCTTGGAGCATCTAAGAAGGTTGGATTGGACAAGTTTTTGGAGCACCTAAGAAGGTTGGCTTGGACTCCTGCTAATATTTATCTTGGGAGGGAAAAAATGTGATTTTGATAATCTCTATGCATGTTAGAACACTTGGGATTAGTAGGTTGCTTCTCTGGTGCCTGATAACAAAAGATATGTGGCATTCAATCTCTTTTTTTCTAACTAGGAAATAGAAGGGATATGTAGTGTGAATCTCCACAGCATCAAGAAGGTATCTTCATTCTTGTTGCTGTTGGGTACAATCATGGGCCTGGGTCTAGGGGTTTGTTGGAGAGGTCTATTTTAAGGACAGGTATCGTGCATGATATCTCTAGATAACTTGGGAGAGAAAGAAATGGCTGGTCATTTAAGGGAATTAATTTGGCCAATCACGAGTAAAGATGATTGCTTGTGTTTTCAATTCTGCCAGCTCTTCTAGGTTTTTTCTTAGGTGCTTTTTTGAGTAGAATCGTAGACTCCGTGTTTGGCCTCCTCAACTGGCTCTTTAACTTTTCTTGTTTCCTATGGCAAGGTAATTTTTTCTTTTCCCCAGAGACGCGCTGTTGAACTAGAATGCATCGTAATTGCAGATGGATGCACTTGAGCAAAAATAGGAGCAGTGGAGAGTTTTTTCTTTCATAAGGCAAGACGAGGTTATACCCATATGGAAGTGTCTCTTAATAGGATAACGTGGGGATATAACCCACCTGTTGAACGAGCAAGAATCTGTGAAACTCTAAACATATTTTACATTTGAGTCAATAAACTTAAAAAATTCCAAATTGTTGTCTCTCAATCATCTATAATATCCTTGTGTGGTTTTGGCACCAATTGGAGATATCTTGAGAGCTCCCCAGAGAAAATATTAGTTCGGACATTGGCCTGTTTTTCTTGTTTATGCGTGGATTGTGCGTGCATGTCTTTAGTCAATGTGCTTTTTGTTGATCACGGTGACGCTTTTGTTTATTGCTGTTATTTGCTCAGCTGGCTTTGTGTTGTTTATTATGACTCTCGCCTTTCTTGCTTGGTCAGTATCGTATAAAATTGAGAATTTGATACTTTTGGGAGTATTTATTTTCTCATCCTTCATTGCTTTGGGAGTTTTGTTGTTTTTAATCACACTGAAACAGCAGTAACATTGAATGCTGATTTAGTGACTAATGAAAGAGTCCCACTGAACTTGTTTTGAAATTTAGCGTGTTAAGGTCTATCGTCTCAATGATGATGGGAAATGGGATGATCGAGGAACCGGACATGTCACTGTTGATTATTTGGAGGTTGGTTCATACCCCTTTATCTTTGGTGTTATGCCTGGATTATGGATTTGTGATCCTTAATTTAGGAAATCTTGAATTTTTATAATCTGTTTCATTTGTTTACTGAATGCCATGATGATATAATGCAGAGATCTGAGGAGCTGGGTTTATTTGTTTTTGATGAAGAAGACAATAAAACATTACTTTTGCACCATATCAGCTCGGAAGATATATATAGGAAGCAAGAAGGTACTTGAAGTTTTAAGTAATACATTCAGAGTTGAAGAATCTGGGTATATGATCAGCTTATCTGCGGTTTTCTGTTTCTTTTTATCTTTGAACAGATACAATCATCTCATGGAGAGATCCTAAGTTATCTACTGAGTTGGCTCTTAGTTTCCAAGAGACCACTGGATGCTCTTATATATGGTATGGGATGAGTATTTGATTTGACTGTTTCTTGGTTTGCAACTTAAACCATTGGCCCTCTCTTTCTTAATGCTTATAGGATTCTGCCTAATAAACTCTTCTTATATCAGGGACCACATATGCAGTGTGCAAAGAAGTCTGCATTTTAGTACTCTCAACAGTAAGTATTGATGTCATGATGTTTGTTGATTTGGATTTCAAAATTTTGCTTTCTAATTTTGTTTTTATTTTTCTCCTCTCCATTGCTGTCATGAGGTTACTCATATTCAATGGTTTCTCACATTCTTATGCCATTTTCGATGGTTCCCTTGGTGCTTCTTTCATTGTGTTTGTGTGTCTCATATTGTAATCTAATGTATAATGATTGTAGAGATTAAGAATCTTGTATTGCAAATCTCTCATAGATTACTAGTTGTAAGTAAAGTTAGTGGAATTGTAAATTAGGAAGATAGCAAAGAGAACTGATTTTAGATCTTGTGCATACAATAGAAAGAAAATGGATACATATCATTCCTATTTATCAAAGAAATCTTAATAATAGAGAAGTTATAAAGTTTTCTTCCCTAATTTCTCTCTTAAAGGAAACGAACCTTCGCACAATGTATGAGACACTAGGAATTCGAGCTTGATAGTTTGGGTGCTTTTTCTTGTGAATCTTTGTTTCATCCTCCTATTAGTCTTCCCAGTACCCTCGTTTTCCTCTAAATAATTTTATTTGGAAGGTTAAGGTTTCTACTAAGGTTATCAATGATCTACTCCAAAGGGGGAGACCTTATAAATCTATCTCACGAGATCTATGTATCATGTGCTATGGGGCAGAGATCACTTATTTCTACACTGTGCTGTTGCATGGAAGATATGAAATCATCTATTTGATGTGTTTGGAAATGAATGAGTTAATCCTAGGAGCCTCCCTTGTTTGTTTCTCACGAAGTTAAGGGGTTTGGAGGGAAGAAAGATGCCTGCTGATTTTGGAAATGTGCATTTCTATCTATTCCCCAGTGTATTTGGTGAGAATGTAATGCAAGGATCTTCAATAATCAGAATATTGATTTCTCTGTTCTCTGGGATAAGATCGTGTTTTATACCTCTTTGTGGGCTCATGTCTCTCGTGTTTTTAAAAATTATCGTTTAAGAGAGTTCAAAAGGATAAGAGGCTGGTGCTTCATTTGCTTTTTTGGATTACTTTTTTGTTTTTTAATTTTCCTGCTCCTGAGGATCTCTTATCCTTTGGTTTGAGTTACTTTAATGTAAGAAATGTAAACATCTAAACTGTTAATCAAGAATCATTGACTACCAACATGGAAGCTAGTTATTGAAGAAATCAGTAAGGCAGGAGTAGTCTAGCATGGTTCAGGTGGCCCACTTTTCTGTCAGGCTTTGGATCCACTGGGCCTGCCTATGAATAAGCCTGATCTTGCGAGGACTATGATTAGGATTTGTATTCCAAGTTAAAGCGTGATGAGAAATTGTCAGTCGTTTCCAAGGCTCCACATGAATTTGCCAAAGACTGCTAAACATCTCTAATTGCTGGTGAGGTCTGAGTTACCAATATTTACTGGATTGTTGGGTCAACTCTGGGAGTTGGGTTCATCACTTCTCATGAACTTCTGCATGTACTGGAGAAAAATGTTATAAGAACCCGGCCAGAGGTTTTGTTGTAGTTGTACAGCTAATTCTTGCTTTTGAACGTTAATTTTGCTTTATATCTGGCTTTATGGATGACTGCGAGTTATGTTATTTTCTGGCTGATTGCAGGTGAGACCTTTCACGGTGTTAACAGTGAGTTGAGGGAGTTGCCTCCTGTTGAGCTATCAACTCTTCCCTTGATGTTGAAGGTTCGCTGGATGCCTCAATTTCCTTCCCCCCTCTATATATATTTTAATAGAACTGAGTTTTGTTTCCTACATGCTTCTTCTTTGCATTTATTTCTCATTACATTTTGCTGGTGGGCACGGTCTAAGCTGAAAAATTCAAGAGCTTGTTATCTTACAAGTGATAGTGAATCCTTTACTTCAAATTGCCATAATTCTCACTCTTCCTCTTTTTGAGTCCCCCATCCTCACATGTATAACTATAGTTTTTCTGTTTTGCCAATTGTTGAGAAATGTTTGCCTTCTACACACTTGCACAGACTTTTATTTCCATTTGGAGTTTTGTCTTTTGTAGGTCTGAGAACAGCTAATATAATTAACATTCTTCAAGGAAGCTATATTGAGTAAAACTACTATTTAGTATTGAAAATTTTGCTTATTATGCAGACAGTGGCAGAGAGCAGCATTGCTGATCAGATGCGTGTGACGGAACTCATACTACATGATGTAAGCCCCGTGTAATTGCCAATATTATAATAAAATATCCCTCATTGGGAATGGAATGCTTTTGATTTCCATCTATTTAATACATCATTCCTGTGAATGAGTTTTCTTTCTTTCTTTCTTTCTTTCTTTCTTTCTTTTTTTCCTTTTTTGGTTGAAGATATTTATAGTATTCTATGTATTTTACTTGTGGGGCAGTGTCTGTGCTTGTTAGTTCTTTCCTGATCATTGCTTACGTAGAGGGTGCTGTTCCTCACTTAATAAGAGCCTCTAACAAATTTCAATTTATCCTCTTTTCATTAGATTATCTATGCTAAGTGTATTGCCATTTTCTTGTTGCAATTCTTGTTCAGCATTTTTTGTTTGTTATCTTATCATGCAAAAATGTTTGACTGCAGCATGAGTTTTTCCGGAAGCTGATGGTCCAGTTCAGGATCTGTGAAGACCTGGAAAATGCTGATGGTCTTCATATGATTTATAAGATAGTCAAAGGAATAAGTTAGTGCTACTTTTCTTTCTAAAAATTTCTTTATTTGTATTGTTCCACTTTTTTCTTGGAAAATTCTGTTTTTGTGCCAATATAGAACTTCCCCTTGCTAATGGGTGATTGCTTGTCTCTTCATCTACCTGCAGTTCTACTGAATAGTCCTCAGATCTTTGAAAAAATATTTGGTGACGAATTGATCATGGACATTATTGGGGCACTCGAGTGTAAGTTGTTTTATGAGCATATGTGAAATTTTATTTAATTACCTCCTGGGGCATCAGATATGAAATTGATGGACTGGCAAGTGTATTCTAGCCTTTTGGGGAGTAACTTTTTGAATGGTCCTCAAGGACTTATGTAATGCCTTTTCAACATGGTGCATTGCCTTGTTCAGGCTTTTTCTTTTTTTTTTGGGGGGGGGGGGAATACTGAACACATTTCATATTGTCTCTTATATTTTATATTTTGTTTTCCTTCTTGTCATAGATTTCATGTAACATACTGAAATTAATGGTTTGTAAGATTCAAGAAAAGTAAATCTGCCATTCATGTTAGAGAACAGAGCAAGAGGCGTCCTTTTCTCCTTTCCCCCAATGGGAATTCAGGGACCGCATATCTTTGACCCTATACATGCACACTGAATTAACGCTTACAATATGTAATTATTCAAATGATAAGCCGACAATATCATGGACGATTCTGATAGTTGTACCCAATTACGGAATAGAGTATATTAAATGCTAGTTTTAAAAGAACAGTTTGTAAAATGTATTAGTGGGAGGATATAGCATGTTTTTGTACTCTGCCCCTTTTTGGTTATTTCGATGGGATATATTATATATTATTTTCTTCTACGTATTAGGACTTTTGAATCCATATGTTAACGATCAGTTGACAAAGAAATTCTTTTTTTTTTTTATGAATAAAAACTTTATGTCCAAATACTTACAAAGCTAATAATTCAAAGCAACACAAAAGGGCTATATCTATATCTAGAGTCTCTCTATTAGCCCAAAAAGTAAAAGTAGATAACCACCTAGCGTTCAAAGACAGTTGAGAAAGAAATTCAGGTCTTTTTTCTAACCTTTGCTTTAATTTTCGTATTAATTGGGAATATTTTTTGTTGAAGATATGATTTTCTTTCAGCCAAGCACAAGTACCATGAGTAATGCTTTCTGGAAAGTGAAACTTGTAGCTAGCCTTAATAGGCATTTGTTTGCATTAAATGTCCAAAGAGGGTAAAGTTTTAAAGAATGAAATTTATTTTGGGGCTAGTTTAGCTGAATTTTTCTGGGAATGCAAGGTAAGTTGAATCTATGCCTGTAATCTGCTGTTGTGCATCATATTTATTTTATGATTAGGGGTATTATCTTTTTCTTATTTATCTCATGGAATCAGTTCTGTTATGTTGTCTTTTATTGTAAAGGCTGTTAATTATGACGGCAGCCAGTTTTTGAGTGCTCTATTTGATTGAGTTTGCTGTAATTCTTTTATCCTCATTTCTTGGCACAGATCTCAGTGGTTGAGTTGAATGATTCTCTTTTTCAATGTGCTTGATATACTTTTTGAATTTGGTATGCAGATGAACCTGAGGTTGCTCAAGTTCAACATCATCGTAATTTTCTAAAAGAGAATGTTATCTTTAAGGAGGCAAGACATCTCTTATATGTTTTTATATTCTTCTTTCAGGAGGGATGTTAAATCAGAGGAAGTCATATAGTTTGTTTGTTTGTTTGTGAATTTATAGGCCATACCAATTAAAGATCCTTTAGTGTTGTCCAAGATACACCAAACATACAGAGTTGGTTACATAAAGGTGTGGATCTTCAGTTATTACTTTTTGTTTGCTTGGTTTACTAATTCAGATGGTGGAACATAGGATTGGGCTATTTTTATGTTTTAATGGCTTTCTCTTCTTAATCACCTCTTCTAGGATGTTATTTTACCAAGAGTGTTGGATGATGCCACTATTGCAAACCTGAGCTCCATAATTCATGGAAACAATGCCATTGTAAGATTTTGTGTTCTGTTTGGTATTTATGGGGTTTGAGTTTCAATTCTTTTCTTCTTTGTATTTCTGCAATTTCCTCATTTCCTCTAACTATTTTTCTGGCAGGTTGTTTCTTTGTTGAAGGATGACAGCACTTTTATCCAGGAATTGTTTGCAAGGTTGCGATCCTCTGACACTTCTGCAGAATCAAAGAAAAATTTGGTAATTATGTCCTCAATTATGTTTTTTCTTTTTTCTCTTTGGTTTTCCTCCACCGGTAACATTGTCCTTTACATTGTGCAACCTTGAGCTCACCTTGCATCTGTATGTGCTATGTGTTTTAAATATTACTGTTTAGAATTTTACGTTTAGTTTCTGGGTTTGAGAATCCTTAATTTTGTATTTTGTTGTCAGGGATGTTAATCAATTTTGTATTTTTGTTGTCAGGGATGTTAATCATCATGTGTAAGCAACCAATTTGTGGCGTTTACTAGTTTGATTGTCCCTTACTTGGGTCATCGACCAAGTTCTCTTTCCTTGTACATGCTCCCAATTTTTGAGTGCTCCATAATTTGATTGAGGCGGATAGTGCCACAAATTGGCTAAGATTGAAATCTTTTTATTTGCTTGATAAGGTGCCAAGTTCTCTTTTCCTGATGGCCATGCCATCTGTTAGATGATGAAAAAGCATTTTCAAACTTTAATATCCAAGTTGAGTTCTCACAACCTAGTTGAGATCTTTAAATCTTTTGAGTTCTGAATTCATCCTCCTAACTCAAACAGATGCAGACAGGCAAAAGAGGGATTTGAGTGGCAGGTTCCTTGGGTGAGGGACTATGTAGGAAAAAATTTTAAAGAACAAATAATGTTATTTTACCTTATAAGTTTTGCTCACCATGTGCCATTACATGTTTATGATGGCCCATTACAATGTTAGATTGTCAAATATCTCCTGTGTTGAAAATAAACCTCACATCCAAATTGTGTATACTGATACTGCTTGGTCCTTCAACAGTTATGGCGAAAGTTGTGAATATACTGAATAATTCTGTTATGTTAATATAATGAAGTGTGTTCAAGTTCTGGGTTAAAACTATATTTGAGCTTTCATGCGTATTCCCCCTTTTCATTTATCATATTTGTGACTATGATGGTCGATACTTTACTGTTACCCATACAATAATCTATGCAATTATAAGTGTTGTGGCCGTGGAGATGACTATGAATTTGTCTTGAGAGAAGAAGAGGAGTGGTTAAGGTATCCTTTTTCATAAAAGGGGAAAATAATGTTTCATTTCTGGGATAATTATTGCAAACACATAATTTTAGTTAATTGGAAGGTGTAATACATCGTTGTGACTTCTACACACGGAAGTAAGCATGATGACATTGGAGAACCAATATGTATTGAGTTATATTTACTTTGTAAAAGGAAGTAATTGAGAGTGGAAGAATAAAAAAGATCATATAAGTAAGTTTGTCTGATTCCAGTTGAGATCAATTTGATAAGGTTAAGTGTGTGTACTTTAGGTTCTGTAAATTTCTCTTGCACCTTTAACTGTTCATAAAGGGTCTCAGTGTGTCAGTTCTGAGAGATTATTGCAGTATTCTAAACCATCTCTGATTTTGTCATTGATACTCCATTCATTTGAGGTTGTACTGCTGCAAAATTTTTGTAGGTAAGTGAAAATTGCATCATCACCTTAATTTGAGATTGAAAGGAGTAAATTTGAACATAGACATGTTTAATGGTGTAGAAGTTGACTAAACAGCGGATAGGTATCAACACTTGCATGAGACCAAAATGTGGAACAATTTAGTAATGCTTTCTTTTTTGAAGAAAAATCTTTGATTATGGTTCATTCTGCATTAACCTATTTGATGTATTATGTTGTCAGGTATCTTTTTTGCAAGAGTTTTGTACTTTAAGTAAGAGCTTACAGACAGTCCAGCAACTCCGGCTTTTTAGGTATAGCCATTTAGAAATTTCTCAAGCTTTGGGTGGTAGATACTGCTTCACATTTTCCTTGTAGTTCTGGGCTTTGAAGTCTTTGTTGTCTTAAGCAATAACGATGATCTTATTTCAATCATAGATGTCTTCTTTGGTTAATATGCTTTTAATTTAGTATTTCAATGGCCTTAGGGATCTTATGAATGAAGGTATATTTGATATTATCACTGAGGTTCTACAAAGTGAAGACAAAAGGCTTGTGTTAACAGCGTAAGTAACATGAAACTAGGTTCATAATTTAATTGATTGGTTAATTTTCTGAATTCAACTTCATTTTTTAAAATGACCTATTTTAAATGATATATTTCTGACAATGAATCTTTATAAATAATCGATGCAGGACAGACATCCTTACCCTGTTCTTGAATCAGGATCCGAACCTTCTGCGTTCCTATGTCATACGACAGGAGGGAATACCACTTCTTGGACTTCTGGTATGCTGCTCTTTTGTTGGTTATTAGTTTACAATTGGGAAGTCCTTGAGAGGCATTAAGCTGAGTCAAGAAGGAAGAGAAAAAAGGTTTCTTTGGCCTTGCTTTCCTTTGTTTTTGTTGGGGGGCTTTGTTTGTTTAGGGGGTGCATTCAAAATATCAAAATGAATCCGATATGTGCCACTTAGAATCTAGAATATTGGAACTTTTTGGGGGATTCTTAATATGATTTTTAAGCATTATTTAATTAAATGATTAGTGGACACTTGCGGTGCAATCCTATTGTTTAAATCATTTGGTAAATTTGTTTGTCATAATTCGTTTTCAACATTTCATTGTTTTTCATGGAGTCTTCCACCATTATGTTAGAAACGCTGATGTCATGTGCAGCAAACCTTTTTATGAGATATGAAAAAGTTCTGGAGTAAAAATCCTCATTTCAAAAGCTAGAGTTATATTAAAGATGGCAAAAAGAAATGGAGATTTATCACAAAGCCATTGAGAATACTACTGTAAATTTCTTTTTTAAATCTATCAGAATTTTGAGTAAAGTGAGAGGAGTTAATTTTGATATTAAATTCTTAATTATCTGTCTGTTTAGAAGTGGAAATTTTGGAGACTCTAATCCTGGTGTCTATTCACATAAAGAGTCTGAACTTTTTGAATATATTGCAATTTTTTATAATGTACAAGATTCGAGAATTGGATTTTTAGTTGGCAAACTTCTACTAACAGAGAAGGGGGTTTATCGGAATCAAGGACAGGAAAAATTTACAGAAAGAAAGAATTGGCATCATGTGACATCTTATCCCCTGCAATTAATTTCGCAGCTTAATATCATGGAAAAACAAGATTTTATGGTCAGATTGCTTTACTGTAGACACTTTTTTAAATGAATATTTAAAAAAAAAAAAAAATTATAAGGAAGAAAACTTGGGTTTATGTGAAGCGGTTGGGGCGGTTTAAATCATATGGTCTTTTATCTCAAAGTTCTTAGCCATGTAGCCTTCAAACTGTGAAAAATCTTCAATAGAGAAAATAGAAGCAGCAGACCTTGAATTTCGGGTGTGGCTACATTCCAAAGTTGAATTTCTCAATATTTAGGCAGCATCATGTTCAGAGCTACTTTTTATTAACTATTGATAAAAATCATACGAGCATGACCATTTTCTGGTGTCAATTGTTCTTTCTTTAATTTTTTTTTTTGATATAATCTTTCTTTAATTTTCCAGTCAGTGTCTTGTTATATTTGTAGCTTTGGTCTTGCTGAAAGAATTGACAAGTGGCCATTCCTTTTCAGGTTAAGGGTATGCTAACAGATTTTGGGGAGGATATGCATTGCCAGTTCCTTGAAATTCTCCGCAGCTTATTGGATCCCTACACTTTGTCAGGATCACAGGTCAAACCCCATCTTAATGGAATTATCATGGTTTGATGCATGCCTACAAGTATATGTGGGTATAAGCACACGATTCTGTTTGCATGTTTAGGTTAGGATCTCAAATTGGGTATGCTGCTGCCGCCGCATTTGTTTTTGTTACTATTGTTATAAAGAAGGTGAGACATATTGGAAAAGATAAGAATTAGGTCTGAGAGAGAAGTTTTAGATGTTGAAAGATGGGGGTAATTTTTTTGAGGCTTTCTTGCAAAAAAGATATGATCGAGCAGGTTCTGCCATTTTCCTGCCAAGCCTCTTGTAGCGTCTATAATAACTCCAAACATGATTCAGGCTTCTATTCAGAGGTATATGCATTGAGGTTGGGGTTGGTTGGATTGTGAAACACAATTACATAAGCCCAGTATGATTCCATGGGGCTGCTCTTGGATTTGCCCTGACTGACTTGTAGCAGACATTCTTGGCATGACTATTTGAGTATTTTCTGACGCGTTCTTGCTATATATTTGGTGATTCTTGCAATCGCTTGCTACATTTGTGCTGTTACCTGTTTTCATTTTGTCTTGTCTGTATTTACAGTATTTGTGCTTATTAAGCTGATGTAGGTGGAATGTTTGTCTCACATAGATTCTTGTAAATATTCAGTACTTAATTGTTTCTATTTTGATGCAGAGGGATCCAATTATTGAGATTTTCTATGAGAAGCATTTGGGTCAACTAATTAATGTGATTACAGCATCCTGCCCAATGGAAGATGCCACTCCATCAACTAGTAAACCTGCAGTTTCTGGCAATACAGTTGAGAAGCAGACCTCTGCGAAGCCTGAAATATTATCGAATATTTGCGAATTGCTATGTTTTTGTGTTCTGCAGCATCCATACAGAATAAAGTATTCATTTATACTTGTCTATGAGTTATGCTGTAAACCAATGCCTATATCAAATTGTAACATGGGAAAGCTGGTGTTATCTTTTCTTCACAGGTGCAACTTTGTCCTTAATAATGTGATAGAGAGGGTCTTATATTTGACGAAGAGGAGGGAAAAATATTTAGTTGTCGCTGCAGTCCGATTTGTTCGCACTCTTATCTCTCGAAACGTAAGTAATATTATCCTAATCCTTGTAAAGAAACTGTTCTTTTAGCACCGGAGAAATTTATGATGTTTTATGGGAAAAAAAAAAGTTTCTTTGTCATTATGTGTGTTTAAACAAACATTCAACCTTGATCTAGGTTTCATGTTTTGATTCTTTATTGTTACCTACTTGTTGATGAATGCCACATTGACATTCATAGAAGTTAGCTTTCAAATCTTGCTTGCATATCGGCTAATTATATGCTTGGGGAATGCAAGATGTACGCATATATCTAGTTTGGGTGATTAAAGATTTGCTGCATTTCCTTTACTTCCTGAATTTATATCCTGCATGCATGTTATTCCTTCCTGTTTTATCATTGGCTATGCTTCTATTTTGGAAGTGAGTAGATGCATCTTTTCTTTGCTTCTTGTTATTGATCATTTCTTTTGTTTTTTCCTTTGCTATTTGTTTATGGAGGTTGTGTTCATGGGCATGGATTTTAATTGCAGTCACTCTCATTGTCATACAGTGTCAACAAAAATGCGCCATAGCAAGTTGAAGGGCCTTGAGGCTCATTGACACTGACAAACTTTTGTTACTGCAGTGTAACAATGGCTGCCATTCTTGGTATAGAGGCAGTTATTCCATGACACCTGGATTGAGAGGAAACACGACTATAGACGTCGTGGGGCCTTAGTGACCACAATGGTTGTTAGCGCTGGGTACTTAATTCCATTCTTACTAGTCAAAAGCATGCAACTGTGAACATGTGCCAACATTGAGCATGATGGACTCAGCCCTTAAGATGATAAATGGATTTTACATGTAAATAATTGTATGCATTTGACTTGCAATAGCACACTGTGAGGATGAATAAGGTTAAAATATAGAATTGTTGGAATATGTTGGAGTTCAGATGATTGTAAGTTAGGAAAGGGAGTACATGGTAAATGAGAAAGAGGATGGTGAAATAGTGGATGCTGGAAGATATAGATTGAGAATGTTGTCCATTTGGGAGTTGGGTTCTTGGGGGACAAAATCTACTTGTATGATGTCATTCAAACAAAAAAATTTGGAAAATATTTCTCTAGGTGATTACCTGACGCCTGCTTCGGGGGTGACTGGTCCTTCGGGGGTGACTGGTCCAAGATTCAGGCCACCAGACTTGACCGAAATGCGCTCCTGTTCGGGCGGGGGCTGTGGCGGGCCTGACATTGATGCTACTGGGTTGAGCTGTGCGGAGTAAGCCCGGCCTGACCTATGAAACATTATGCCTGTCTCTCTCTCTCTCTCTCTCTCTCTCTCTCTCTCTCTCTCATCCCACTCTTCAGTGAAACACCATAACCATCGACTCCGACTTGATCTCTATCTCTCTAGGCCTGTTCTCTCTCTAGATCAAATTTAACAAGACAGAGCAGAGAATACTTTTAACCCTAATTAAATCATTTGAAGGTACTCCACATATCAAATATGAATTTATTTTTATTAGTTTATTTATTTCAATTGGGGATGAATTGATGATTCATTATTAACACCCCAAACTGAATGGTATGCTCAATTGGTGATTACACATATATCAATCTTGGGTATGTTGCCCTGTTTTAGAAGAATAGACTCTTCCCAGATTCTTTTCAAAAGGTAATTCTGTGGGAAGAAGCCATGTCGAAGCACAAAGGGCATAGAACTCCTCTGTTTCACAAGAGAATTCATCGGTAGAGTCATTTTGTTTCTTAGCTTGAAGGTGAAAAAAAAAAGAAATTATATAATACAATTTTTAAAGGAATTTGTTTTCAAAAAAAGAAATTATATATTTTAAATTTGGGATTGGACGGAGTCACGCCGCTGGCTGTTACCTTGGGTTGGGCCAGTCTATAGAACACAGCCTGAATCCTGGGCTTGGCGCAGACCATTTTTAACAGCCCGCCCTGCCCCAGTGATCAGGTCTGATTATATGAGATGCAACCAAGAAAAAAAAAATTGTGGAGATAGAGCATCAATATACTTTATGCTGCAGCCTGTACTCCCATCTCACCTTTGCATATCTGCTGAGAACTTTCCTTTTTTAATTCTTTTTTACCTTTTTTTGTGGGGAGTGGAGTGGATAAAAATGCTAAATCAGATATGGCACTTCCCAAAGGCTTGGTCGGAATATATTGATTTTTAGTTTGCTACTTCTAAGCTGAGACGGACATGCATGTTTGTAGCCTTTGACAGTTAATTGGAGTGTGCCTTGTGAATTTTGAGAATGTCTCTGAAAAAGGTGTACTGAAACATTGTCACATTGTCAGCTTCTTCCATAATGTTTCATAAAATTTCATAAAATTTCAATTCCTTGTTTGCCATCTGACATGGTGAATTTTGTGCCCATCTGCAGGATGAGCATCTGATCAACCATTTTGTTGAAAATGATCTACTCAGGCCAATTGTAGATGCTTTTGTTGCCAATGGCACACGATATAATTTGCTGAACTCGGCAGTTCTAGAGCTTTTTGAATATTTACGGAAGGTCCTCATGCCCTTTAGGCCTGTTATTTGTGTTACGAGGATGTAGATTTGAAAATTTTTTTCCCTGACACCTTTATTTTATACAGGAAAACATTAAGTCATTACTTAGATACATGGTGGAAACATTTTGGGATCAGTTGAGGAAATTCGAGAATCTACCTTCTATGCATGCTCTGAAACTGAAGTACGATCAGGTATTTTCCCTTCACATCAAATCATACTCACTTCGTGGATTCGATATGTTCATATCTCTGACAATAGCATGAACAGTCTTTGGAGAATTGCAGAACGAAAAGCACTAGTGGTGTGTTGGACCCAAGGAAGAGAATTGACGAGCGTGCTTTGGAGAAAGAAGAGGAAGATTACTTTAACGAGGACAGGTTAGGTCATTATTTCGCCATTCAGTCAATTCTTTTGTTCAATTTATAGCTTCCATTTCTCATTGATCCTTTTCTAATAGCGGAAGCCTAATTTATAACAATTGTTCAGTGATGAAGAAGATACTGCATCAGTGTGCATATCAAACCCTGAGAAAGGACAAGCTCAAGCTCCTTTGTCCAATGGAGTTGGTGCAAGCTACCCATTGTTAAGGTTTTGTCTTTTGCCTTTATTCAGAACAATATAATGTGTTATTTTTCGGAATGCATTCTCCATGAACTTATTTGTTTCTCTTTCATTTTACAACCTAAGATCTGGTGGACTTGTTGACTATGATGATGATGAGGATGATGAGGACTACAAACCACCACCTAGAAAACAGCCAGAACCTTCCGATGGTGATGAGGGAATAGTAGATACCATTAGGTTGAAAAGAAAATTGGGTTCCAAGGAGGAAAATGAGGTGACGAAAAAGCACCGTTCAGACAAAAGTTCTAAGCCCAAAGATAGTGTATTTGCTGCCTTGTGCACGACACTAAGCCATGCGGTATTGCCTACTAAGAAGGCAGGAAGCATGTATATTATTCCTAGGGCACAGGCTTTTGCTAAGAGGAATGATGAAGAAGATCATCAAGATGAAGACCCTGCTACTGCCATATCAACTGATACCCCAGATAACAACAGCACAGCTGCTGGGGACAGTCATGAGAAGGAACTTGCCCCTTCCAGGAACTGTTCAGATTGTTCGCACAATGCTGCTGAAAACCGGCAATTGGGTGGGGATGAGCGCTCACTAATACCTCCCAAGTCCTCACCAGAGATGACTGTAAATGGGACCTAACTTTATGTTGTAGTAATGGTAGTCAGCTGGTGATTTGTTTCCTGCTCTGTTTTAACTCCCGTGCTTGGCGGATTGGTGCTGTCATCGGGGCTGGCATATTTAAGGGAGAGAAGTATTGATCCCAATCAGATGGGATGCCTTCGGACCTGTTTGTCAGTGCTGGGATACACTATTTGTACAGTGCTACCTGAGGGGCAAGAAGAGATTCATACTTCGACATTGGCAAGTCCTCTCTTCCATTTGATGTTTCTGATGGTCTTGTAAAACTTTCCTGATTAGCCTAAAAAAATTTTCATCTTTCCGTTTTAACTTTTGTTTGATTAACGTCTAATTTTTGCTCCTTGTTGAGAATGATATGATAGGGAGGGCACCAAATATTGGCCCACATAATCTGTTTTCTCTATGTTCAATTTTGTGGTGGTGGATGGTGGTGTGGTAGAGAAGGTGGTTTTACCGTGTTGGTTTTAGGTGAAATCTTCAATGTAGAACCGGTGGAGCCCTTATTTATTTGGTTTCCATGTACATTAGATTTTGAGCATATTCCTGCCCTGGGTCATGGCCTCGGGCATGTTCGATTGTATGGCGGATCAAAAACTTACTGAACCCCCCCACCCCCTCCCCAAAAAAAAAGAAAGGAAAAAAGGACTATTTTTCTGTTGTCGATGTTCTTGGTCTCGGTCTCTTGCTAGGTGGACATTTTGGTGTATTGGGGGGTTCGATTCTTATTGAGATTCTTTGGAAGCATTTGTTCTACGTTTACTATAAATGATTATGTCCTCAAGGGGACAGTCTAGTAGTTATAATTTTCTTCTCCCAATTTGGTGATTTCATGTTCGAATTTCTGTGTAACAAAAAAAAAAATATATATATATATATAATAATAAATGATTATGTGTGACTGAGGCAGAGCTTGTACTAGGGTATCAAACATCTTCAATCGTATGTCCAATTCAATGCTTCGGTAAGTAGCACTCTGATCTGGGAGTAGCAATGCTGGTTGTCTTTTAATATCCTTTGCGCTCTAGCAACAAAGAAATTTATACTATCTTTGGCAAGCAAATTTAGATTAAACTCGTGTATTCAATATGAACCCAATATTTATTATGGCTACCATGTGCAAATATATGACTTCATCCAAGTTGAGGGGAGAGTGAAGAAACATTGACGATTTACGAACCAGTGGTCAAAGCTCGTGTGCTTCGTGCAATTCATGGAAAGAGAGAAGAGAATTGACAAAAATGTTATGAAAGTTTTTGCATTTTTCTTGTCTTCTCTTTCTTTATTTTAATTCTGTATTCACAACTGTAGTGTATCGTTTAAAAAGTGAATATTTTATATATTTTAAATTTATTATTTAAAATAATGACAAAATAAATGAGTATGCAAATTATAAGATTTAAACTAATCAAATAAAATAGAGAAGTGTATCTGAAGTTTTTTACGATCATACATATGGAGTTTTTTTGTAATTTTACGATATTATTGTAGTTGAATAGAAGATTTTATAGAATTGTAGTAAGCTTACATTATTGTATAAACTAGTGTTGAATTATTAAACAATAATAAAAGTATAAAAGCTGAAATGAGAATACTGGTATAATTAAAAAAGATAAAATTAAAGATAAAGAAGTATGTACTAAATTGTGAGTGAATTTAATTGTGGATAAAATAAGAGTATGTAATGAAAATTCAAAAACGTACCGGTTAGAAAGAGTGATTAAAATGTAGGAGATTTAGCAAAATGTCGAAATAGATCATTAAAAATGTGGATATAAATTATCCGTAATAATATGTGTATTAAAAGTTTAGTTGAGAAGATAATTTTAGAGAAAAATAAATGAAGTAAGAGAATTCACAATTGAATTAATACATTTATTATTAGATAGATAATTTTTCCACCAATAAAAAAAAAGAAGTAAGAGAATTCGAACAAATTGAATTAATACATTTATTATTTTATTATTATTATTAAATTTCTATGGATAGGTTTTTTTTTCCCTCTCTCGTATTTTGATTTCAAACAGTCGGTCCAAAATTTAAAATTAATATTCAATTTATTGTTGTGTTCACAACCTTACTATTATTTTTAAAAGAATTAATCTGATATATTTTAAGTGTCAATATTTATAAAGATTATGATTCACACAATTAACTAAATAAAATTTGTGAAAATATTTTAAAAATACTTTAATAGTGAAAATTTGAATAACCCGCACCCACAAAAAGTCGCCGTGGTCATAATTTTATGGCCGTGATCGGTGATCCTCAGTGGACGATGATATGAAACGGTGCGTTTTGAACGAGGATATGACACAAAAGCAAGCTGAGGAATTGTGAAGGACGGATGTGTGGAGCTTGATCCAAGGGAGCCGCCACGAAGTCCGCGGTGTCGTTGGAGGAGTAGACACGTCATGCACCGTAAAAGAACACGTGTCTTACATACGCCCCACTCCCTGATTACTTCTGTTCTACAGATTTCCCAACTCAAAATCAGTATAACAAACGAGAACAGAACAATCAAGTCTTGAGAAGGAGAAAGGAGGAGGAAGAAGGGGAAGATGACTAGTGACTTGGAAACAAGAACACTACTGGATGAGCTAAGAAGCTTCGACAAAGGAGGTCTTTTTGATCTGGGTCATCCTCTTCTTAACCGCATTGCTGAAAGCTTTGTCAAAGCCGCTGGTGTATGTATTCCTCATCACCTCTCTCTCTCTCTCTCTCTCTCACTAATATATTAAATTGCATGGCAGATAGGAGCTATTCAGGCTGTGTCAAGAGAGGCATATTTCACTGCCATTGAAAGTATGTTGTCATGATTTTTCTCCTTTTATTATTATTATTATTTCAAGTAAAAGGCAGAAAAAAGTTGTAATTTGATGAATTGGATTCAGGTACTGGACTAGATTCCGGCAATGTTGTCCCTTCTGAGGTCCCTGGTGCTAAGAAACATCGATTTTCTGACCTCAGAGGTCTCTCTCTCTCTCTCTCTCTCTCTCTCTCTCTCTAATGTGTAGTGGAGGACTTATGTGCTGTTTAATTTTTTGTTCAGGGGAAAGCAATAGGAAATCTCTTGAAGCAATGGTAATGTTTTCCCTTAATTTTGCGTGTTATGTATGCCTTTCTCCTTGGTGATAATTATTTGCACTGTTCTTCTTCTTCTTCTTCCTCCTCTTCAGGTGAAGAGCACAGGAAAAGAATCTCTACAATGGGGTGAGTTCATCTTCATCTAGCCTACCTTTTCCATGTAATTGATTCCCCTTTTAGTTTTAACAGACCACATATTATTTAAAGTTTTTTGAAGATTTTTCTACTGTCCTTATGGATCGCCGGGTTCTTGGATGACCCAATATCAATTCTGAATAAAATTTTGGATGGGCAAGAAATTCTGACCATTCCATGAACAATATTACCATAGGTATCGATACCTACATTAATGCTACCAAACTCGCATTATAATTTAGGAAGTGTTTAGATGTACGTTTAGATTTTGATTCAATCACACATTTAGAGGGTTTATTGGGACATTGTCTAGTTAACAAATGCTACATCGGGAAAAAAGACAAAATAAGTGATGAGACAAATCCAAGCCTCTTTAGTCCTATTTAACTGGGTCTGAGAGACTATCATGGGCCAACATCGTACCCACAAGCGCTCCTTCATTAGTTTAAGCTTTTGGAGCAAAACATTGTTTAAGGTTTGACGAGATGAGAGTTGGGTTGGTTATTGCAGGACTTGCTGCTGGGATGTATTCAGGTCTCACATATGGGTTGAAGGAAGCTCGTGGAGCTCATGATTGGGTAAACACTTCAAACAATCCCAACATTTTCTTATTTTCATTTCACCCCCTCAACAAAAATTGATCAAACAAAATGGATGTCGGTTGACCGATCGAAACACTGCCTTTCATTTCTAATCAATCCCACTACTCAGTTCTTGAGTGGCATGTTGTTTTATGGTTTGATTGCAGAAAAACAGTGCAGTAGCAGGGGCAATAACAGGAGCAGCACTGGCACTAACATCGGACGACTCATCCCATGAGCAAATCATTCAATGTGCCATTACCGGAGCAGCCATCTCCACTGCCGCAAATCTTCTTTCTGGAATATTTTAAACTGGATGCGAAAAATTCAGGATTTTTGGTTTTTTGCTTTTGTTCCAAATGTGAAGTGTCTGAGTCGGTGACAAACATTTGAAGTCTTTCAACTGAGACAGTTTTACGCTTGCCCTTTTATCTTCTTTAAGGGGAGAGAGAATGACAGTGCTCTCTTTAACTTGGATCATCCTATTGTCTCCTTTGATCCTATGTTGGTTCCTAAGAGTGTGCTCCATTTTGATGTTATATGCTGAAGTCTAGATTTGG
Organism: Dillenia suffruticosa; assembly: GCA_033439265.1. NCBI lineage: Eukaryota > Viridiplantae > Streptophyta > Magnoliopsida > Dilleniales > Dilleniaceae > Dillenia > Dillenia suffruticosa. The sequence goes on from JAVTVX010000001.1 coordinate 21,092,013, forward strand.
ATTAGCTAGTGAAATTAGTGCGCGTCGGTCATTGTGATGAGAACCCAAATGTTACAAAGTGTGCACTTGGTGACAACATGATTTGCGCATGTTTACCAAAAAAATGTGCAGGTTACCTGGTGGGATTCGCCTAGGAACTAACCGTATTGCAGTCCAGAGCTTCCCTTCCATGCCTTCTCCAATGCATTTTTCACTTTTACACAAACCAATATATGGAAGCTCATGAATCCCCTAAAGGTCCTAGCGTACAATGGACAGGAACTGCACAAATGGAGTTCAGCTGAACTTTTAATATCGACTTGCACCTTTATGGCTTAACTCTGGTCCTAATCTGAAACCAATGCATGGAAATGCTATTTCTGAACAAGGTGCACACAGGCTTTGTAACTTCTGTTCAGATTAGTTTATAATCTGTTCCCACTGCTTGAATAGCACTCATATTCTGTTACCGTGGGCTTGAGACCTTATGAGTGATATCTTTTGCTTCCTTGCCCTGTTGTTAGATAAGGGCTACCCTAGAAGTCTTGTGGTACAATGGTATCTCTTAGGTTCAACTTCAGACTGGAATTTCAGGTCAGGAGAAAACAGAAGTTGATGATGAACTCGACTAATGGTGTGGGGCGGGCTCTAGATTTCAATATGTTCCTGAGGATTACAAAGTGAAATTCATAGCCATCAAATTGAAGAAATATGCATCTATATGCTGGGAGAATTTGAAAAGGCATAGGGAACGTGAAGGCAAGCAAAAGATTACAAGTTGGGAGAAAGAAAGACCTTAAAAAGACATTCTTGCCAGATTACAAGCAAGATGCCAATTTCAATTTCCTCTCCACTTAACATTTGTTGATTTTGTCGGGCATCTTATTTGTGCATCACACGGTTATGAGGTTTATATTCTTGTAAAGTACATAAAATGGGGTTCCTTTTGGACAAGGTGCTTGTCATCTATTATTTCATACTTCCTTTTACAAGTTTTCACAAGTTTGAATATCTGGAATGAATGGTTGTTTTAAAGCATTCAAGATGGTATAAAAATAGGATGTGCCGAGTTCAAATAATATATCCTTCCCACAAGTTTGAGATTTTGGAGTAAATATTTGAGATATTTTAGAAATTCATGGAGGAAAAATGTCCTGCCATGAAATAAAGTGGTGGGTGTGATATGTTGTTCATGGTTCAATGTAGAAGAGAAGAAAAAACAAACTAAAGAAGGTCATGTTGAGGGAGACACTTGAGTGCTAAGGCTTGAATTGGGGAACAAGTTTTAGGACTTTCGATGGTAATATGTGAGAATTCTTAGGTAGCTTACCGGGAAACCTGGGGTTTTGAAGTCCCGTTGAAAAGGCTACCATTGACAGCACAGAGGACATCCGTTTCTACACGGCCACTACTAGAGCTTTGAGCTTCGGAAATTGGGATTGCAGTTGCTGCAACAAGGGAAGCAATGAAAATAAGATGTTTGAAGGACATTTTGGTTTTGTTGATATGGATTCTACCAGTTCAAGTTTGTTTCTAAGGTCAAAGATGGCTTGCAGAACCTCTCTAGAGAAGAAGCCTATTTATGGGAAAGAAGAAGCCTCTCTCTCTCTCTCGCAGGCATGATATAGAAGAAAGTTACGGGGGGACAATAATAGTTTGACGTGGGAGTTTTAAAAATTAGATTTTATAACTGATCGAATCAAATTAATTAAATTTTTGAATACTGATACTAAAATATTAAAAAAATAATAATTCTATATAAGCATAATATAGAAAAAAATTACGAGAAATAATAATAGTTTCATGTTAGAGTTTCAAGAATTTGATTCTATAACTAATTGTATCGGATTAATCAAATTTCTGAATACTCATTTCAAAGTATCCAAAAAAAATAATAGTTTCATGTTGTAAAATGAATGAAAATACTCATTCTTATACTAACTGATGTTTCTAGGTAACCAAGTTTGATACATATGACTTGGTCATCAAGACCCTTCATTGGGCTATGTTTGCCAAAATATTTTAGACAATTACTCCATGGAGCTTCAGAATTTTTAGAGCCCCTTTGAGATTTGACCTCTTTTTGAAACTTCAATCCTTCAAACTTTTTGTTAGAGTTTGCTTTAGATATAACCTTTAATTTAATTATCATTCCCAAAATCCTTTACCAACCTATGTTTTGATATAAAAACTTAAAATTCATATTTAAATCAAATTATTTAATTAATTAAATAGTTCGAGTAAACCGTAAACAATATTCTAAATTTTAATTTATATTTAAATTAAATTCTCAAAAAACTAACTCAATTAAATTAAAAAAAAAACAATTAGTGATATGTGATAACCGATCTGATTAAAATTTATAAAGATAGTTTTGTTGAAAGCAGTAGTTATAATTTAAATTAAATATTTTATAATTATAATAATAATAATAATAACTCTGTAATAACGCTTTCATTTATTGAAAAAAAATAAATATTAATCATACATAGGGGCAATTTAGGAATTCTAATTTGGCATTATATTTCAAAAAACGTCTCCAACCAAAGAAGGGGTTTGTAAATGGTATTGAATAAGTCAAACCGACTCAAATTTGGACCGACCCGACCCAATCCAATCCGTCCGATCATCATAAAAGGGTGAAATTTTGCCCTAAAATTCTAGTCTTTCTTCGGCTTCTCGCGTTCGGAGTCCAGATTCTGCTTCGACGAACTCCGAGTATTCCAGGTACGATCTCCCTCCCTTTCTCTCCCCCCCCTCTCTCTCTCTCTAGAATTTCTAGATCTGTTTTCTAGTGTTTTCGTCGATTCATCACTTTGTTTAAGCATAAGACCTGTATGAATTGAACTGGGATCTGTTTCTTCTTGATGTAAATTCTTTGGATCCATAAGCCGTGATTTATGGGTTTGATTTTGATGCCTTTCAATTTAGATCTTCTCCAAAGCTATTGGATTTTTCTTCAGTCTCTAGGCTTAGTTGGAAAATTTTTTGATTTGCAAACCCTAATTCCTTGTTGGTTTGAAGTCTCAAGATTATCTGAGTCTCGATGTGATATCTATAAAGATATATGGTGAAAATTGGAACACATGAGAGAGAGAGAGAGTTTGCGATCTTCATTGTCCAACAATTTTGAAGCACAAGCGCATTAAAAGCAGATCAAGCTTAAATTTGCAGCGGTTTATGTTTTTTTTTTTTTTTTAAATTAGTTGGAATTTGTTTACTTGTTGCAATGTTTCTTAATTCACGAGGGAGGGGGGAGGGAGGTAAGGAGGTTTTGAAGCTCAAACTCATGAAAAAGATGGTGAAAGCTTAAATTCTCTGCAGTTTAGGGATTTTTCCCCCCAATTGAGATGGAATTTGCTTATTATTGCTAGTATCTTATGTCATGTGAGAGAGAGAGAGAGAGAGAGAGAGAGAGAGAGAGAGAGAGAGCTTGTGATGTTCCTTGTCCAATGGTTTTGAAGCAAAAGCTCCTGAAAAACAGGACGAAAGCATAAAGTTGCTACAGTTTAGGGCTTATTTTTAAGTTATTTTGATTTTGTTTACTATTTGCAACTATCTTAATTCACATAAGTTGTGTTCTTCAGCGTTTTGTTGGTTTGGATTTGTACGCATTGATTCTGATTGCTGTGTCTTGCTATAGAGAAGATGTCGAGTAAGAAAGAGGAGAAAGCGCAGGCCGCAGCTGAAAGGATCAAGGCTGCAGCATTGTCTGCTGCAAAGGGTCTTAGTCGTGCTCAGGCTGAAAGAGCAGCTGCGGCTGCTGCTCGCAATGTGAATGCCTATGGACAGAAGGAGGAAGGACCAAGTAGATGGCAAGAGCGGAAGGAAGCAAAACGACAAATGTATTTGATGAGCACTGAAAAGGCTGTGAAGTTGGGTGAAAGGAAAGATCTCAAGTCGTCAATGGCTGGTATTAGCGGTGCTGCCTCACAATGCCAGAAGTGCTTCCAGACAGGGCATTGGACGTACGAGTGCAAGAATGAGCGTGTTTACATCTCTAGACCCTCGAGGACTCAGCAGCTAAAGAACCCGAAATTGAAGCTGGAACTTAATGTGTATTTGATGGACAATCCTGATATTCAGAAGGAAAAGGAAAAGGAAAAGGAAAAGGAAGTTGAGAAGCAAACAAAGAAGAGTAAAAGAAAGCATAGGTCAAAGTCTGATTCTGAAAGTGAAGACAGCGAAGCCACAGTTTTTGAGACCGATAGTGGATCTTCCTCAGTTACTGGTTCAGATTACTCTTCTGGAGGAAGTAGTTCCAGTTACAGTTCCTCATCTGATTCTGAGGAAGAGCGGAGGAGGAGCAGGAGGAGGGAGAAGAAGAAACAAAAGAAGAGCAAGCACAGGCGATACAGCTCAACATCAGAGTCATCTGATTCAGACTCGGGTTCAGACTCTGATTCTGATTATAAGAGCAGCCGGAGAAAGAGCAGAAGGCATAGCAGAAGGCGTTGATGGAGTTGGTCGTGCATGAGAGTTCGGGTGCTTACCAGGACTGCTATGATCCATATAACTGTTGTTAATGACAGGAATAAATATAGAAGATGCTATTGTTGCTCTTTACTTTATTTTGATGCAGTTGTCTTAATGAATGCGTAGTCAGTCAGCCTTGGAACCTAAATCTTCTTGCAAATTCTAGTGTTTGTTTTGTCCATCTTTTATTATGTATAAATGAAGCTGATATTTCGTTGGGTCCTTCTTTTGCTTTTGTTATGTCTACTTCAAGTTGCCTTTTCTCGGTTGCTCAATTGCTGCTGTAAGTTGTCACCACCAGCTCTGCGTGAGTGGTACACGGTTTAGCCCCAGGACTTCTAGTTGGGATTGGAACAATTCTCCCTCCCCTGAAAGGGTCTCGCCCTTTGTGTGGGAATAAAATGGGGGAATTATATTAGGTGAAGTGAATAAAACTGGGGAACAAAAAGACGTGCCCAGAATCTGCAAAGTTCAATTTACTCAAAACAGGGCAAGGCATCTTTGAAAATTCTAAATGCCCATTACTTTTACAAGAGGGAACAAGTCCCCGCTCTCCGCCCCAACCTACCCCCGCCGAAAGAGCACAAAGAATTCTCAATGTTAAAAAGGCAAAATAGGAGAACAAATGCGGAGCTCAAATTGCATACTTATGCTATCTAAGGAATACGCAACAGGGAGAGAGAGAGAGAGAGAGAGAGAGAGAGAGTGAGATTAGCAGTCAAAGTTCTGAAGATGAGTACCATGAAATTTTGCCGAGAATGGTTAGTAATCACCGTTTTTGATCCTTTTCAATCGCTTTAGGTGAATGTTTATTTGAATGCATTTGCAGCAACAACATTCTGTACCCCAAGAAAGACAAGGAGCGGAAGGTCCTCCTATATGCCTGCAGAAGCTGCGATCATCAGGTCTTCCCTTGCTAACCTCTTCTTTCTTTCCACTAGGTTTATCATTCCTTCCTTTCCATGATTATCCGGCTTTCTTTCAATCAATTGATTGTAGACTCGATAGCTTAGAACACCCTTGAGTTGATTCTCTGCTGTTTAAGTCAGGGCTCAAACTTCAAAGTTGCCATTCTAATTTCTAATACACTATATTGCAGGAGGTTGCCGACAACAATTGTGTCTATAGGAATGAAATAAACCACAAAGTTGGAGATCATAGTCATGTCTTAAGAGATGTAGCTGCAGATCCAACTCTTCCTCGTACTAAAGCTGTCCGCTGCATGCGTTGCAACCATAGAGGGGCTGTCTTTTTCCGGGTTATCTTTCTTTCCTTCTTTCTTGCTGCAGATTATGTGCCTACATCATGTACTTTGTATGCTTCACAGTGACAATGTTGGGATTAACATTGGTGATTGAGGTAGAGCAGGATACAAGCTCGTAGCTCTTTATGTCGCAATCTGACTGCAATCTAACCACTGCAGGTGGTTAATGAGGGACTTAACATGGTTTTAATAATAGGAGGTGCATCATAAGTCACATTCTTTAGGCCTCACTTTTGGGGAAGGGGCCTTCCCTTGGTCACCTTGTTGCATAGGCATCTGGTGGATCTCACCCGAGGTACCCAAAATATAAAAGGAATTCCTATTTTTTGCACTGGGTTTATAGAGATTCGGCTGTTTCAAATAAAGTGAAGTTTTCATTAGTTTCTGGTTGTAGGGTTTATTTTTGCACTCTTTGCTAACCTAATGAAACCTTATCCAATATGTGAAAATCAATCACCCAAATATAAATATGTCCTAAATCTCGTATTAAATCATTAAAAAATGTCTAATAAATAAAAAAAAGTGTATATGTTTCCATGAAAACCAAAAGATTATCTAGATCTTTGGATTGATCTTTTAGCTTAGCATGTATCTCTTTTTGAATGCTTTGTTTTCTCTCTGAGTGACGGAGAGTCACTACACATTTAAAAATTTCCGATTCTTTTATATACCTTAAAATCTTATACCAAATATATTGTAGCAAATCTAAAACTATACATAATTATTTACATATGGACCTAACATTGAATTAAAAAAATCCAACACCTTCTTCAAAATCACTAGAACGTGAATTTTTATTTGAGAAGCTATTGGTTGTGTCATGCAGGTTACTCTACTAGGAGAGGAAGGAGTGACATTGTTCTTTGTATGCTGCAATCCAAACTGTGGTCATCAATGGAGAGACGAGAGACCTGTATAACCAGTCCATTGAACCACTCAAGTTGTGGGGCATTTTCTTGTTAATGCTATGCAATGTTGTATCGTCACTTAAACTATTTGGTCATGTTAAGGAATTAGCCTTGTACTTATGTTTCGCATGGTATGTCTGTTAATACTCTTTATGAAACAATTATATTTAAAATATACTTATAAAAAAAAAAAGAAAAAAAAAGTTGTCCAAATAATTGAGTTCAAAATTTAAATATTCACATTTCAATATATATAATTTAGTTACGTTACATACGTAATTTTGTATTATACAAACATAATTATAAACTCTATCATATTGTTGAGCATACGATATGAAATACAGTACAATGGCATAGACTAATTCGTATAGCTGACTCATAACCCCACTTAGTGGGATAAAGACTCGGTTTTTATTGTTGTTTTTGCATATTTAAGTTTTAAATATGTAATTATATAAAATCAAATATCGTCGATTAATTTATCAATTTACTCTTATTTCATTTTTTAGTTAATACCATTCGTTAATTATTCTGTTTCCCATAAAAAGTAGAGGGAAAAAAAGTAAAAATTAAGTTTATACAAAATATATCGTGTACTTTTTTGCCAATTTTTTAGTCTAATTACAAACGACACTTATTTATTTTGATTAAATATTTATATTTTTAAATATATAATTGTATTAAGTGTAGTGCACTTTGATTGTGTACAACATCAATGGCCTCCTTCCCATCTATTATATATATTAACTTTAAAAACTGTACAAATTATTATGTTAATTATTTTGAAAAAAAAAATAAAGAGAGAAAAAGATAGAAAATTTCATATTGATAAAAATGAGAGTAAATTAATAAGAAAAGAACGGGGATTTGAGTAGAAAAATTAATATATTTTTTTTAAAAAAAATTAATCGCTTACTTTTTTCTTCGTCTCTTTCCTAATCTAATTACAAATAATACTTATTTTATTTAATTAATTTAAAATTTAATGCATTTATATTAACAAGCTAATGTTCTGACGTACGAAACATCATAACATGCAATATTGTTAAGTCATTTTGGCACCTTAAGAAAGAATTAATCTGTCCCATGTGTCAAAATTGAGAAGAAGATTGATATTCTGCGATCGAGAATAATTTATACTACTGATAATCAGTTGATTTAATAGAATATGATGATAAATCTCTTAATTAAAGTCATAAATTTGATTCGTGACTTGGACATAGTGTAGACTACGTTGAGAAGATAGTCCCTTTAAATAGGTCACTATAAATTTTAGAGTAAATTAGTTGGAATATGGGTTCGGATACTGATTGATATAATAAAAAAAAATAATAACGTATAGTAATTTTGAAGATAATTTAAAAAAAAATAAAAAAAATATTTCAACTATGCCCAAATATGAAAAAAAAAAGAGGGAAAAAACACTATTACTATTAAATTTTTAAAAGATGAAAATGTTTCCAACACTAAAAAATTTCTTAAAAAAGTAGTTTTCAATAACTCATTTTTTAACTTTATAATAATTTCAACAATAACAAAATTTAAACATTTTTTTATTTTTATTTTTTATATTTTTTAAGGCTACATATTTGAGATGAATAATAATACGTTTATGCGGTAAAAGCTTAGGGTTTTGAATTTCGAAAGATCTCTCTCTCTCTCTCTCTCTCTCTCTCTCCAAGTTCTTGCCATGGTCGTCTTCGTCTTCGTAATCGCTGCGATTCCCGCCGTACATTCTATCTCCACGGCTCTAGCTTGACTTTCATCTGTTTCTTCTCATCGTCTGTTGTCGATTTCATAGCCATCGCTACTGACTCTCACTGTAAGCGACGGAAGCCACCGTCATGCCTCTTATTCTCTCTGTATGATGTGAATGGTATCATAGCAAGTGACCATTGATATTTGTTATTAATTGGGTATCATTTGTGAGTTTGAATTGTGCTTTTGTACTCGTGATTGTTTATTGTACAGTCTCTTCTTGGTGTATGTCTCTCAATCTTACGTTGTTTATGTGTGGTCTTTATATCAGGTTTAATCTTAGTTGTTCTTCGTGTAACATTTGATTTTTAATGATGTTTATACTAGTTTTGAGATCTTTCCAATGCCGCCGCAAATGGAAAAGAATCTAGGTATAAGAAATTATGAATGGAATGTTTGTCATATTCTTGGAAAATTTGCGGGATTGTTATATGGGTGTCTGTCTTATTCAGATTTTGGGTAGTTTAGGAGTGAATGAAGGTGTTGAATTTTTGTTTGCACTAATAGTGAGAATTTAAGTTGAATCAGATGCTTTCATTGGTTCCGGTTTATGTGTTAGAGGAATCGCTAGAGTTCACTTGCGAAAAATTTAGAGGTGAGGCCTTTAATGCTTTGAGATGAGAACTCCACACATTAAATAGTTTGATTCATTGTTGACATCGTCAGATTTTGAAGGCTTCATATAGTTCCAAGCATTGTAGAAGAGAAGAAGAAGAGTAAAGCGATAAAAAAGATTAAGCTGAAATTTCAAGATGAGTACCATGAAGTTTATCCGTGAATGGTTGGTCATCATTGTCATTTTGCTACTATTTTTTTTTCATTTTGTTTCGTTATTAGTTTTGACTTTTCTTGTTTATTGTTCATATTAGCAACAATATTTTATATCCAAAGGAGGACAAGGAGCAGAAGATTTTATTTATGCTTGTTGCAACTGTGATCATCAGGTCAGTCTCTCTCGTTCCCTCCCGTAACGCACATGCAAACACATACTTTCCCGCCGCAAATGTTCCTTAGAAGTTTGGAAATATTAATTAATTGTGAAAGAGGTAATTATTTGAACTTCCTTTTATAAAGTATCACTCGTAACATTTCAAACTAAAGCTAATAGTCACACGATGAGAGAAAGATTGCCATAATTGCTTTTTTGACTAGTTTAAGGGATTGTAATAATTTGAGCTATAAAAGTGTCAATTTAGCAAGTACAATCAAGAAAGGAAAGGAAAGGAAAGGGCCAAACCCTGTAGTTGCACTCTTTTAGAGATTATTTATTTATTTATTTCTAAGGAAAAAGAGGGATTTTTGAACTTACTTATTGCTTTTGGGAAGTGATTTTCTGGTAACAATAAAGAAATACTACGTTCTACCACCTTTTTTAGTTTTGTTGCACATTGCCACTGCTTCAATTAGGTTGGTCAAGAAAATTCTCCCTGATCCTTGCCCATGCTCCGGGAGGGACTCTTCTATCCCTGTGCCTGTTCCTGTGGTGAATTGGGAATCGTCCAAAATGGCTACCCCCACCCTTGGCCTTCTTGGTCACTGCACCTTTTTCATTACATATATTTTTTTTGGAATGTAACCATTGAGAGTGAGGATATTATACATAACGTGAATATTCTGCCAAAAAGTTTTATTTTAGTTCAAAATGATCAATATGTGGAATCGGAACACATCATTGCTGAGATTCGCACGGGAACGTCTAATTTAAATTTTTTCTATTTATTTGTTTGATATGCTGTTGTCAATATTAACTTGGCTTAATGTTGAGAAAAGAAAAAAAAAATAAGGAAAAGAATCTTGAATGAATGGTATTGCCTGCATGACATGCTTTTGTTTTATGCACCTGGTTCCACCCAACAAAAGAAGATAAGGCAACCTAGTGAGCAACAGGGAAGAAGATAAAGTGCAAAACTCTGGAAGTAAATAGTCATATTCAGTGTTTTAAGGTGCAATGAGTGTTCGACATAACGGGAATATTCCGCCAAAAAGTTTTATTTTAGTTCAAAATGATCAATATGTGGAATCGGAACACATGATTGCTGAGATTCGCACTGGAACGTCTAATTTAAATTTTTTCTATTTATTTGTTTGATATGTTGTTGTCAATATTAACTTGGCTTAATGTTGAGAAAAGAAAAAAAAAATAAGGAAAAGAATCTTGAATGAATGGTATTGCCTGCATGACATGCTTTTGTTTTATGCACCTGGTTCCACCCAACAAAAGAAGATAAGGCAACCTAGTGAGCAACAGGAAAGAAGATAAAGTGCAAAACTCTGGAAGTAAATAGTCATATTCAGTGTTTTAAGGTGCAATGAGTGTTCGCTTAGGTGCTATCCCACTGCCTTTTGGGGTCTTAGGAGAGGTGCCTTAGAATAGTTGCTTCACCTATGCACCGAGGTGCTATGGACAAGGTGTTAATACAAGTATTTGAGCCTTGTTGAAATTTGATCTTATTGTACTTTCTCCTCTTCCTTTGTCTTCTCTCCCTAATTTTGTTCCAATTATTATTATTATTTTTTATTATTCTTTGCTTCCCCCCTCCCCAACTATTTTATGTTTGATGACTGTTTTGTTGCACGCTATGGATTATATTATGGAAGTTCTCTTATTATTGAATCTTAACATGACATTGTTTCATATGTTGTGATGAAGAAAAATTATCGTGTTCCCAATTGTTGCAGCATTATATCATCAAATATGTTGCTAACAGTAGTGCATATTATAATATGCAACTGCTTCTTTTGAATATACCTAGAATATCTTGCTTCAACCATATTTATTCTTACACCCTATAAAACTTTACCTCTTCAATCAAAGTTTGTGTAGCATGCTGCCTAGTGCTTTTCCCATGGGGTTGATATTGTAACCTAGGCATGAAAATGGAAGAAAGCACAAAGGTATGAAAAAGCCTAGTCGCTTGGTAAATAAGTCACACACCGAGGAGAAGCTTTTACCATAGTGGCACCAATCATGACTTGTGTGATGCTAACGATAGTCTCAATGTTTCTCTCTAGTCTTGGTCTTGTAAGGTAGATTTGATTTTGTTTATATTAAGTCTCCACGCTTCATAGGATTTCAAAATGGTTTTTTGGGGGAGTCTTGCTCTCTCATGTCAATTAATCCTATAACCCGTCCATGCCAAAGCCAGCCTTCATATATTGTTTTCTTTTCCTCTTGATAGGGAAAGCTGCATATTTTTAGGCAGTGTTCAGTGTAGTAAATCATATTTGTTGCATGCTTCTTGCCATGCTTTGATTGAGTATTATCAGTGGACATCATTTGGATTTATAATGCAAGATACTCATGTAAAAACAACTTCAAATTTGATTGTTGGTTGCTTATCTGTTGTTTGCTGCATGCCATATTTGTGGGGTTTACATGCTTGATCTTTTCTCAATTTCATTTTTTTGGTAGTCTCTTATGTTACCCAAAGGCATGGCCAGGTTAATTATTCATTTTTGAGATTGAGATTCCCAAGTTTACTAGTTTTTAGTAAGGATTTCACTTTTGGTGTGTTAAATTTTCTTGAAATGCAGGAGGTTGCTGACAAAAATTGTGTCTATCAAAACAAAATACATCACTCTGTAGGTGAGCATACTGAAGTCCTACAAGGTGGTGCTGCAGATCCAACCCTTCCTTGCACTATGGCTGTATGACATACACAATGCAATCATGGAGAAGCCGTCTTTTTCCAGGTCATCTTCTCTTACATTGCATTTGATTCAGGACAGTTATCTCAGGTTTTCTACAACATCTACTGATTGGCCCTTCTTAACATAGCAACAATGTGAGGAAACTCGAACCTTAGGGAGGAAAGTTAACATATCGAAGGAAAGAACTAACAAAGATGATTCTGTTTAAATACCATTTGTTTCCATTGGATTTTATATTCCCTGTCCTTGGTGGAAAATCATATTTTAAAACCACATCAGCTTAAAGTTAATAACATCATGTAGCTAGAAGTCCAACATAACAAACAAATATGCTTTTCAAAATCAATGCAGCCATTTGTCATTTGCCAAGTTTGTGGCCCGTGAAATGATTGCACATTAATTACTTTATAGTAAGTGTTGAGAAGGTGAATGATATGCTCTGTGAAGACTCCTCATGTAGTTTCGAAGCAGTAGAAGCTCGAGGCAGTTGAAATATGCCTAATGCCATGAGTACATTATAGATTACATAATTATAAGCTTCGCTTTTAAGTTTGTGGCATTTGACGAAGTTTGCAAATTGCTGAATTTTGTAACTGTTCAATAATCTTGTGTCAGAAGTTAATGTGATTGATGAAAACTACCTACTTTTCTTTCAATTATTCCTTCTTTTGGCTTTTGCTATTTTAGGGTCATTTTGGTGCATTTGCAGCTGACAAGAAATTTTTTGAAAATTTTGCAGGCAGCTGCTAGAGGAGTGGAAGGAATGGCATATTTTTTTGTTTGCTGCAACCCAAGCTGTGGCCACCGCTGGAGAGATTAGATTTGGAGAGTTTGCTAGAAGGCTTCTTCATGCCAAACATGTTTTGAGATTGAGTTTTCTCGTCTTGAGACATTAGCCATGACCAGAAACATTTGCGATCAGGGATATATGTTTGTATTCCTATCATCCGACCGGACTTTATGGCCTGTGCATCCTAAAATCAAAGCCGCGAACCTTTGTCACCCTTATGATCACTCATATATCAATCATGCGATTGTTAAATTTAGGTCTCAGGGAAGAGATGCATTAGGGCCATTGGGCATTTTGCCTCTGGACTTTGTCAAAAATGTATATTATGACCGGTAGGTCTTTGGCAGGTTGTAATCAGAATCATTGTAATTATATAAGCGAGTGATCATGGGAGTTTGGTTTAACTTTCACTCCATTGGGATGATACATTGACTGCTCAGAATGGATGATAAATTGTATTCATAATTGTAGCCCAAGTTTAGCCCGCAAGTGAGTGGATAATGGGTAGGTCGTCCCTGTTGGCCCAATTGATGGGCCCAAAAGGAATATTTTAAGGTTCTAATCCTGATGGTTGTAATAAACATAGCTGGCCGCCTGTGGGCCAATAATTTCCAGAGAGGCATCCCTGCGTGCCCCGACTCTATGCTAGGCAGGAAAGCTGAGAGGCCCATTTGTTTCAATGAGGTAATCCTTTTATTTTTTTATTTGGTTTTCACCACCAAAATCCTAGCTTTTGCCTAACTAATCTAATTCGAACACTGTGTGATCCATTTTGGGGGTTGACTCTCAAATCATTTTTTGTCATTCTCAGCACTCAAACTCGAGACCTTTGTTTAAGGGAGTATATTGTCCGATCAATTTTTTTTTTGGTTCACAGTGAGACTCAAACCCAAGTCTATTACAAGGGGAGAGGGATTGGTGCTACTTGAGTACCCGATCACTCAACTTAAAAGAGTTGGGTAATGAGGTAATCCTTCTAGGTCCAAGTGACCCATTTGGATACAAAACTAGTGGACTCACTGGGCAAATGGGGCACTCGGGGCCAACGGTCAAGGCAAGATTCTAGGCCCATTTGATTATTATTATTATTCTTTTGATATCTTGATTAGAATCATTATCCAGTATTTGAGATTGTCTCAATTAATTTGAACCGATCCGTTATCAAACCCTCTTTTGGGAGGAGGATGAGCTCTCTTTTGGGAGGAGGATCTCCCAATGTGATTTTTTTATTCCCATACTGAATCGAACCCGACCAAGACCAAGAGGTCTCAACACTCTTCTCGCTGAACCAACCAAACGTCGGTAGGCCTATTTGATTACAAAACTATATAGAAACCGCACAGAAGTTCAAAGCTCCATAGCTGAAAGCCCGACAACTTCACCTATCAAGCAACGTGATCACCAGGCCACCAACGTGGGTTGACTCAATTGGATGTGGGGTTGAATACCCTTAAGTATAACCGAGATTCGACTTCCGCTGGGAGTATCGAGCGCTCATGTGTATGGAGTGTTCTCCGTCGGGAAACCCGCCCTCCGAAAAGAGCGACTACAACGGTTGATCCGGATTAGTCGAGACGAAATCCCGAATACCAGATGGTGTCCAAGACATGGTATCAAAAAAAAAAAAAAAAAAAAAAACATGATCTCCAGGCCATCAATAGAAAAATGAACATCCTCACATTCATCAACAGAATTTAGTGTAAACCCCTTTTCTTTTATTAGAGGTAGTGACAATTTCAAAGCATCTTTCTATACAGTGAATTTTGGGACAGCTATTTTCCTGGTGCCTCTCCTGACTGCCACCATCAAAGGTCAATAAATTCCCAAAAATGGGCCAATTCAGTAGAAAAATGCTCGAGTAAATAAATTAGAAAGATTATATACAAATTTGATAAATGGATAAAAAAATAAACAGAAAAAAAAACCTGGAGGGCCTAGCTCCAACTTGTCACTGCCCGATTCTACAAAACTGTGGGGTGTTCCCTACACGATGATAGTGTCCGTGTGAACCATTTAGATAGGCGTTCAATTTTGGCAGAAAGCTCTAATTTTCTTCCTAAGTATGATTCAGCATTTGAGAGCATAACTGCAATGTCATGCTCCAAAGCTTCAATACTCCGGTAATAATCATTTGCCAACCTAGATTGAATCACTCCTATAGATAGAGGAACAGGGAACCTGCAAAAAAGCCATAAAACAGAAATGACATCAAAGCCAGTCATTTATGCAAGCAAGAACTCAGAAGTCACACAAAAAATATGAATACGAGGTTGTGAACCAATACAAACCTATTTAAAAAGTTAGACTTCTGTGCAACTTGTTTCAATTTTTGAACACCGTAAGTATCCTGAATGTCCGCAAAACGAAATTAATAAAAGAATAGGAGAAAATATTTCATACTGGTTGTGTCCATATTAGGAGAAAATGAGAATTGTAGTTGGTCTAAAATTGGGTGGTACCTGTACTTTGTTTCCCGACTCCTCTAATTTGGCCAGAGAGGCCAGTAGCTTATCTCGGATATCATCATCAATGCAAGGCTGGTACACTTGACCATCATTGTCAAGATCATAAAGCTCCCAAGGGCTATGCCGATGCTTTTCTGTGGGATCAGTCTTGTATTGAATAACGTATCTTTCCCATGGACTGTCAGCGAATTCGGGAGATTTGGGACTTACGGCCATTATCCGGCCTTCCCACCAACTTCCATTTTCCTCATCCTCATTTTTCCACCAAACCCTACACTTATCTCTGTGAGTCCAATTTCTCTTGATAGAAGCATCATATCTTGTTCTTTGGACAAGAAAGTCTGGGAAACTTGTAACTTCAGGTAGGGTTAGTTTAAATGTTTTATCAAATGCTGGTGAAGCAGGATCCACAAATTTAAGTGTCATTTTACAGCAGCTCTCCCCAGAGCCTGGATGAGTGGCGTACTCCAGATCTTGAACTTTGCAGAACTCCACAGCTCTGGTCTCTGCCTTAAGAGTCCAAGGGCCAGCCCCTGCTGCGCGAATGAAGTTCAAATACTCCTGATGACCCTGAGAGAGGAGCAGAAGAAAATAGAAAGAAGAATCACAAGGTAAGCACCTCAGATTAGGTTTAGAAAAAAAATGAAAAACAAAGATGGTACAACCAATTACCTGTTTTAAATATACAACTTGATCCCCCTTCTGGGGAATATAGCGTGATCCACCATCCTCATGCCTTGACAACATCAACCATGAGAGCCTCTTTGCAGTTTGATGAGGCTTCCTCATATCTATAGGGCTTGTGTTGCGAACAAACTGACTACCTCTCCTGCTTCTAGTAGACCTTAGTCCAACTGAAACCCTAGAACTTCTCCATTCTTCAATTAAGTGTTGATTGCGCCTGTTTGAAGGTGGCTTCTGCTCAGTTTCTGAAGCATCCTCCAAACCATAGCCTTCGATGGAATTCATGTCACTGGTTGAAACATCTGGATCTGGTCCAATTACTTTCAGGCCCTTGGAACGCGTCCTATGGGCTGTAGTGCTGGGGACCTCTGAAAAATTCATTCTCGCATCAGCATGAAGGTTGTTTGCTTTTGAAGTGCCTTCCTTCGGTTCTTCTGCGCTTACATTCAGCCCCTTGGATCGTGTCCGATGTTCTTCAAAGGGAGGAGCTTCAGAAAATTCTCTTGGAGCATCAACATGATGGTTGCTTGCATTTGAAATCCTATGATCTTTACCATCAAAAGTAGTTCTTAACCTAGATGACTTGGATCTTCTGTAGACAGCATTGTACATCTTACCATTTGAATGTGAACGTAAGTCCTGCAAACCTTGCACGGAGGTACTTTGTTCCTCTTTTTGTATTTCATCCTGATTTCCATAATTTGAATTCATTTGATTATGACCATCAAAGTCTGGAAATTCTGAACTTGGATTATGCTCTATAGCCGAGCTGCTTTCTGGTAAGGTATCACATCCACCACATGTTAGAACTTCTAAAGGATTTACTTTCACCTCAGAGGGGGCTCCAGAATCAAGTTGAATGCTTTTTGACCTAACTTTTAGCTTTAATGGCATGGGTAGAGGGTTCTCCTTCAGTTCAGGGGCATTGATATGTGATGCTTTAGTCTCACCTTGATCCTCAAGAGCCTGTTTAGCCTGTTTCGATGGGTTTTCTGATTCCCAATATTCATTTGATTCAATTAATATTTTAACAGGTGGTGAAATATCTAAACCCTCAATAGTGTTGGCCCCATTACATTGATCACTTGAGTGGGCTAATTTGTCCATCTCAGATCCATACTGGGGAATATCTGAATGAGTGTGAGTCGTCTCCATTTCCTTTTCAGTGGGTATGCTTCCATTGGAAATACCCTTGAACCCATCATGATCATCAAAAGGTTCACCATAGCCAGCATTTCCAGGTGTCAATGAGGCTTCTCCCAATCTCAGACGTTTGGAAGTGCGAGCCCTCACCCCACCCCATTTTATGTTGCTATCCTTGTATCTTTCGGACAGGTCTAACAAATCACCAACCTTCTCATGTCGAGCATTGTCCCTTCTGCCAATCCTACTGCCATTTGCATCATCAGAAGAATAACCAGGATCCTGAGAACCTAAATAATTGTTGCTCTCTTCAGCTCCTTCTAAAGGAGCTCTGGAAGATGAAGCCACAATATCAGCCTCATGATTACTAGGAACCGGATTCTCTTTCACTAATTTATTTGGATTCCTAATTGGTAACTTGAGGACCAGTTTCCTCCGGTTTCCAGCATCAGTATGTGACTCAACCCTTCCCTTGGTTTCGACTATATCAGCAGTCTCTTCAACGGATGCCTCTTTCCCTTTTGTACATTTTCTTTGGTCATTTTGTGAAGACTGATCCGATTCATCACTCTCAGCATTTGAATCTTGCAATATCGATTCACTTTCTGAGGATTCGCCTTCAGAACCATCTTCATCTTCCCCATCTGTAGATTTCATTCGTGAAAATAAAGTAAGAGCATTGCGTGCTGCAGCTCTCTGAGGTCTCAGTGACTTTGACTTAGAAGATTTCCTCTTGGAAGGTTTTCGACCAATTCTTGACTTCCTGCTCCTTTTAATTCTTGAAGTGTCATCATCATCCACATCCAAATTCCTCCGCCTAACACGTCTCCCTGAGGAAGTTTTGATCTCATTCTGAAGATAAATACAACATAATAGAATTTAAACTCATTCCCCATTTAAGCAGGTATAAAAGAATTTAAAAGAAGTAAAGGATTCTTACTTCTGGCTTTTGTTTTTTCCTTTTTGATCTGCGGAGGCTATCTGTCTGAGTGCTCTCAGCATCACTGTCTTCTTCACTGCACTCTGGAGCACCAGAGCAGTATGAACCCAAACTCCCTTGCTCTCCTCCAGCGGAGTACTCCTCCATTTCATTGTACTCTGAATCGGTATCATCACTCATCACTTCCACTTCAGGCTCCCAATCCATGGCATCTACAAACTCAGGTAGTGGATCAATCCAAGCATCCAAGTCCAACGGAGGCAGCATTTGAAAATCTTGGCCTAGATTAATCTCAGGCCCAACAGCTAATCTTACAGAAAGAGGGCGCCACTCAACACCAAGGGCTCCTAATCGTCTTTGCTGGAACGTGGTTTGATAAGGTTCTGGATATGGAATCATGCCTAGCAAAATAACAAATACCAGCACTTGAGAACACAATAATAGCAAAGCAAAACAACTAAGGGAAGAACCACCACAGAAGTCGGTGCAAGAAGCAAGTTCAGACTTGAATCACAAAGGAGATCCTGCATATTCCTTCTGTATGGTGGCAACAGTGTCTCCTGCACCAAATGCAGCCAATATTAGAAACGCAACAGTGTTGGAATTCTTAAATACAAGAAAGATCTACTCATACAACCACAACACAAAAGAAAGTAACTTCATTGATAACTGTAGTTATAAATTTATAATACCAAAAAAGAAGATACACGGTATCACAGCAGAATGTTCCGGTTTCAAATCTTACCAGCCCCATTTAATATTCACATATTAGAAATCTCTTATGACTGATCACTGGTCCACAGATAGGAGATTCTTAAGTCATATAATAATATTTTCTTTTCAACAACCACCTCCACCAAACTGATCAGCTATATGGATCCTTCTACACCGTTGTACTCGATTTCATATTGCATGTTCACCTATATGATTATTTTCTTTATACGATAATAATAATCGTGCATTTATTCCACTAAGTGGGGTCCGCGATATGGATACTTCTACATCAACTCTATCTTGTATCATATCTTAATCTATATTTAAATAATTCATATCATGTTTTATTGTCGATATCCAAGTCTTTTTATTTCTCCCTCCCCCTCGGTGAAGGTTACCCAAGTCTTCATATATTTTCTTTTCAAAAAAAAAAAAAAAAAAAAAAAAGGAAGAAAAAGAAAAAGGAAACATCATACTCCATCAGCATAAGCTTTCAGAGCACATGATAGTTTCTCAATTACAAGGTATTTAGTGGATGCAAAGCCACAGTCCCCATAACGAAGAATATAAACCCTACCATTTTCTTCCTACTCAATTGGCAGAAATATGCCAAGAATGGAACTGCGGAAGAAAAAGGACAGAAATTTTTAAATCAATGTTATTAGCTCCAAATGACTTATTCCATTTAAACAACCTTATTTTATAGTCATAAAATGTCAGGACAATAAAAGGAAGTCAGTTTCATTAAAACAGAAAACATGCAAATCTGCCGTTTCACGTCTCTGATAACATTATATTGGAGAGTTCAACACTTCAAAATAGCTTTCTGCTAAAAATAGCTCTTGAACAACTAACCTGATCAAGAACATTTCCATGAGCATCTTGCATTAGAGGGCGATAATCTCCAAGAAAGAACTGTAATCAGGAGTGAATTAATGAGAAAAGCTGGACACAAGCCATACTTGGGCACCTTAGGCATCTAGATGAAAAGGGGTTTCTGTACAACTAAAACTAAAGAAGCTTAAAACTTGGCTAATTTCTTCGCTGCATGATTGCACATTCCAACTAAGTTCAACAAAAGTAATCTAATAAATCAGAAAAAGCAAAAGGGGTCCTACACACCTGGTCATATTTGGCATCCTTCTGTGACTCCCCCTGGCCAGTGCTTAATATATAAAGTTGGCCAGCCTCATCAGAGAGAATAATTGATGTCCCATCTCTACATTACAAAGAGATTCACACGATAAGGTAAATTTCATGCCCCATCCTACGATTAAATGGCATTTCTCCATAAAATTAATACCAACAGTTGAAGTATGACATATTATAGTAGAGCACTTTCGATAAACCATTTTTTTTGTCTCTTTATATGGAATGCATAATTTGACACTACCATACACGATGTCTTCCACTAGAGTTAAATATTTTCCAGAACAGTATTTCTGTGAAAAGCTAATTCCTCTGGATGTTCAGCACCTTCACAAAATGCAGGTTGCATAAGACCAAACCAAGTGAAAATTGGAATGTATTAATCTACAGCCGTAGAACATATTGCTATGTGGGATAAAATTTTCAGTAATATGGAGTCTACTTAAGCAGCGGGCTTTGAAGCATGCCAAGATTGGCCATTCCTCATGTATTGGTAGGAATTAGGCTTTAGGTCCCTGTCAGGAAACTATAAGAATCACAACTTTAATTATCTCTCAAGTTCATTGAAACCGTAATGGAAGTACATAAGAAAGGTAAATTTCCAAATATGACCGTCAGAATTACACTTAACCCCACAGATATCAATAAAGAACAGTTTGGCCGCAACCTTCTGGATACTAGGCTTAGAGATAAGTTAAAGGCAACAAAGCTGTTTAATGCTAGTCTAAAGCCAATCTTATTTTGCACTATCTCAAACCAAGATGTAAACCAACTGGATGAATTAGGATGTTGAAAGGTTTTTGACCACTTGAATACAGGTAGCTGTTTGGGAGAGAGAATCTCAAAGCCTATGGTATGTACAAGAAATTGAAGATGGGAGAAAGAGAGAGAGAAATAACATCTCTTAGTTGTAATACTACTATAGTACTAATAAAGATGACCCACTTATCAATGTTATGTCAAGGAATCATATATTCTCAGTGTAGTGTCTGTAAAACAGCATCAGCAGGTTTCTTGCTCAGAGTAACAAAGGCTGACAAAGAACATAAATCACGTGAGAATTAATAGAGGAAAATTGAGAGGCCCAAACACTCAAAAAGCCAAGATATCATAGTGGATGAGATAACAGTATCACAGATTTCCACTGAAAAATGAACACCCAAAACAACCAAATTAGGAGCATGATTTATGCTTAACATCTAGCAAGCAAGTGAATTTAAATTAGAAAAACACGCAGCCAAAGATGTCCTAACAAGGCAAAGTAATCACTAGCATGCAAGTGAGTTTAAATTAGAAAAACACGCAGCCAAAGATGTCCTAACAAGGCAAAGTAATCATTCACTTACGATGAAAATTTTCCATCAACCAACTTGAAACGCCCCATTTCATATATCCGGATAGGTGTGCCCTCCCATATCTAGTAACAAAAATATGAAAACTTCAATAAA
This sequence comes from Dillenia suffruticosa, assembly GCA_033439265.1. NCBI lineage: Eukaryota > Viridiplantae > Streptophyta > Magnoliopsida > Dilleniales > Dilleniaceae > Dillenia > Dillenia suffruticosa. Next base: position 21,113,382 of record JAVTVX010000001.1, read on the forward strand.
CAGTGATAAAAACAAATATAACAAGAGCTTGAGCAAATGGCTACTCACATCCCACACAATTGTTTTTCCATCATAGCCAGCACTCATAGCTATTCGTGGGTTAAACGGGTGAACATCTAGAACATATGTCTGCCAAACAACAAATACCATAGTGAGAACTTGAAAGTTTTTTTATCACATAGAACTCAACTACGAATCTACCAAGTGTCCACAAAAAACTAGCTGCCAGTAAAATTTAAATTGGAAACAAATCCACAAGTAAAACCATAATATTCAAAAACTAATGCAATAGTCACCAAGAATACAGAAAATTGGATAACCAAGAATTTTGGGCACCTGACAGTATCGAAGAATGGGCAAGCTAGAGTTTCTAAAAGATACAACTGGGAGGCTTGCTTGCCGAAGGAAGGTAAATAGGAAAATGTAATTTATGGTATAAAATTTACTCTCTTTCCGGTACATTCAGATCAAATGATATAAGAACTTACTGATTCACTATGACCTGTCAAAGAGTGAACCAAGCTGCCATCAACAGCATTCCAGACACATATCCTGCAATCTGCACAAGAGAATGATATGACCATGTTTTCACCAGATCACACAACATGTATGGCATTAAGCCGAGGCAAAGCTAAGACTTTGTCCAAGTAAATAATAGGAACAAGAAAAAAGCTAGAAAACGGTGCCACAAAGTAAAGAAGGTCAACTAAATAACCTACATGGCTACTTTCACATGAAGCCCATCAATAGAGAGAACAGGCAATAAATTTGCATTGCCAAGAAGCCAGTAAGACACCATCTCCCTCATTAAAGTCACACATTAATCCAACATTCAAAATACTCTATTAACAACAAAAACCAAATTTGCTCCCTCTATGGGGAGGCATCCTTCTTTCAATCTGGAAGACGCTTAGTTTGGGAGTCCAGGAGAGAAAAGAAAAAACAAAGTCAGGAAAGAAAAGAAAAGAAGGGAGCTGATGAAATTTTCTTCCCATTTTATTCGGGAGTCTTAGGAAAGAAGAAAAATGATGTGGGATTTATCTGGAATTAAATATTTCTCTATCACCATTTTAAGGGTAAATTCTGATATTAAAAAGTTAGTATGAGACAACTTTTCTTTTCTCTCCTTTTCTTCCCACTTTTGGGAAGAAAATTTTTTTTATGTTTTTAAAGATAAAAAATCATCCCATTTCTTTTCTTTTCTCTCCACATAAAACTACCAAACGAAAGAAATACAGCCACTTTCTCTCGTAATCTCTTCTCTTCTTCCCAGATCAGTCCATCCAAACGCAGTGTTAATGTGTTCACCACATCATGCATCATGCCAAAAGAAAACCCTGGCAGATATAATGAATCTAAATGACCTCCCTAGAAGATGGATCCACTTTCTTGTTTCCACCATACAAAGCCACTGCTGCAAGGCCTAAACAGATGGCATAATGGATCCACATTGAGTCAAAATCGTTTAATTTTGGTGTTGCAACTTAGGCACTGCATTTTATGGAAATTTTGCAATTAGGTGACAGGATTGAACATTTTTTCGAATATAAACATCCCCAACTTCTCAAGGAAAAAAACCAAACTCTACTGCCACTGATCAACAACCAAGACAGATGTATGACTTATGGTGATGTATATAAATAGAAAAAAAAATGATTGTTAAGAGAGACACATTTGATGAGTTGAGCTTGGTGAATTGTTTGGACATGATAACTTGCAATTAGTATGGGTCCCCCCCCCCCCCCCCCGGGTGCCCTTAATGAATCACTTTTCTTTTACTGATAAAGAAAAAAAAGATTGTTTTTGCATGGCCAGAGCTTATCCATTTGTCAAAGTCCTAACCTGAAAAACACTAGCAAGGAAAAAAATTCAAGTTATTTAAAGAAATGAAGGGGAAAAAATTCATCACAGCATCATGCTAGAGAAATCTTGTGATTATGGACACAAGTGCTAAGCACCTTACCCATAATTGCAGCAAGGACAAAACGGTTGTCCAAGCTCCATACAATCATATTAACACCACGAGGAGTTGGAAGAACTCTTTGACGTGGGCCCCCGCGTGGAGGCTGTGGAGGCATTGGTGGAGGTGGAACTTTGAGATGATATGCCCTAGTCCAGCGACCTATCTTACCCTAAAAACATGAAATATCATATGATTGTCAAAATGTGCAAATCAGGATTATGGCAGAAAATGAGATACTACAACATCGTGTTAGGCAGAGTAGAACATTATCAACAACATAATATTATATAAAAGCTATTTACAGGAGGCTCACATGCGATCTACGTGATCTCGGAATCCATATAATGGCACTGCCATCACGAGAACATGTAACAATGTTGTCCTGAGTGAACCTGAAAACATGTAGATGATAAGAATATTCCGCATTGTATCCACAACAGCTTCAAGAAAGACCAGCAGAAAATTTGGAAATAAGAAACTAGGTATCTAGTAAACTTAGTAAATTGGTCATATCAAATCTTAAAGCTGGAAAGAATACAAACACACCAGGAGTTTTTAAACTTTGGAACATTCTCTTCCTTAGACTGATCACCTGAAGAAAACCTAGATGCCACAGCACAGCCACTGTATGCATGGTAAAACATCAGCAAGCAAAATTCCAATTAAATTTAAAATTTTCTTTTTTAGTCATAAAGAAAGTGTATGCCCATACAACCTCACAGCCTTTTTTTTTGGGGGGGGGTTTAAGAGGCTGGGAAGGACTCGCCTATAGGGCTGGAGGTCGGTTAAATAACTTTAGCAATGAGAAGAAAGTAACCTGAACTGGACATAATTGACATCATTCTCATGGCCAGCCAAAACATCTATTTCATGATTTGGTTGCTCAGAGTCGTCTGCATTTGATTTAAAGGCACTCCACACCTACAAGTAAATTCTTCATTTGGAGAATTGAAATATAATAAAAGTTGGAAGTATAGCACAAGTAAAATTTTAGATCAAGTGGAAAAGGAAGTCACTAGAGATAACAACAGCACAGAAGACAGCTTTGACGAAGAAAGGAACAAAATGGAAGAGCAAAAGAAAGATACCACTTACCCTTGCAAGAGTATCTGAGCTTCCGGTGACAAATACAGTTCCGTTAGCATTGAATCCACAACAAAATATTTGATGACTCTGAGTGCTAGTACTTGCTGATGGATTCCTCCCTAATGTTCATTTCATAACCGATCAAACTTTACGGACTCAACTAATTCAACCTTCAAACATAAAAGGAAGCAGTAAAATTACCAGCAACAGATTCTGTTGGCCTGGGGACATAGATGCGAGGACTAACGTTGGAGTTCCTAGCATCCCAAATCCTACATGTTCCATCATCAGACGAACTGCAGACAGGGAATAGAACTGCAGTTAATACCGAGAGAAATGACACAAATTATATTGAACTACATGTTCCATCATCAAAATGTTGGTATGGCTCAGGCTTGGTTTTGCAGTCCTATACATTTCCATTATGTTACCAAGCCGAACCCACCACCTTTAAACAACTAAAGGTGAACAAGTAAATGAATTAAAAAAAAAAAAAACAATTGTATAGAGAACTATGAGTAGCAGACGAGCAATCTTATAAAATCAAGAATTAAAACAGCTATTTTGGATGGAACATGAGTACTATCTGTCAACTTCATATAAAACCTCAAGCACAAAAGGCAGGTTAGTGACTATTAACTTTTATCAAGCTAAGATGTATCAATTAAGCCAAATTAAAGCTCTAGCTGTCTGAAGTCAAAAGAAAGAAACCCAGAGGAAAAGTCAAAGGAAGTCAAAGGAATTGCAGGGATTATGTAAGTGCAAATTCCCTTTATCTTGTAAATTAACAGGTAAGAGTCTAGCAAGATAAATGCATGCTCAATATCCACTTGACCACAAAAGGGAAAAAAAAAATGACTTGGAAGCGCCCACTTCTTTCCTGAAAGACAAGTTACATAGAAGTAATCAAACTCAGCTGAGAAGGGAAAAAAAAATGCAGACAGATCTTGCATGAAGCCCAAATAAACTTTGAACACTCTTTTAGGATACTCAAGGGCTTGGCCTTACGATAGAAGTTGAAACACGGAGCCTGGTCTAGGACTAAATGCAATTGCAGTAACAGCAGCCGCATGTCCTCGAAGAACTGATATTGGCAGACCATCAGGCAATCGCCACTGTTTCAAAAAAGAAACATCAAACAGTCTGCCAAAAGCATGATTAGACTAGTTTAGTGCATGAGTAAGAAACTAACCACGCGAACGATGCAGTCATTTGATGCAGATGCCACCACAGAATTGTTTGAACTCACAGCCAAGTCAGTAATGTCACCCTTCAATCATATATACAGTTACAGGTATTTATTTTATAATAGCAGAACATTGAAGCAATTTGAATTCCTCAAAGCTCACCTCATGCCCACGACAACTAGCCAAGCAATATGCAGTTTCCATTGACCATATCTTGACCAGTCGATCATCTGAACCAGTAATGACATATCTACCAGAGCGATCAAAGATGGCTGCAGAACACAGGTGAGCAAGTTTAGTCCACCAAAAGAGATAACTGCAGCATTCTCCGTTCGAGGGCAAGCCACAACCATATGAGGATAGCAATATGCGTATTTTGTTTAAGTTCACAGTTTGAAGAAGGGGGCATGAGGGCCTGTTGGTTGCACTAACTTATGGAGAAAATCAACCACAAGGCACATCTATACATAAGATACATGTTTGTGCATGCACATCTGCCCATATGCAGTTAGTGTGAATGATTGATCTATAAGAGCATTGAGGTATAAAAAAACCCAAGCATGGCTATGCATACAACTTGGATATGACATTACCTTTAAAACTTAAGACCAGTTGGATCTGAAACGTTTTAAGTGTTTGAATATTAAGTCACAGATCTGATATGTTTTCCAGAAAAATAAAATAAAAGAAGATCTGTAAATTGATATTTTGGTTGCACTTCTATGAATATGAAACTAATCCGCATAACCATCTGCAAGTGCTAGGATCTCTACATCAGCAATGACTACCTAATAGACACTTATCTTACTTCAGAAGTGTAACAGCTATTCATCATATTTTTTAAGGGAAAACAAGTAAAATGTTTAGGTTGAAAAACAATCTCATTACTGCAAAAGAAGATACTATAGCAATTCTTTGGTAAATTTGGATGGAAAGGTATGCCAGGAAATTACTTTCTGAGGTCAGAATTTTTCTGTGCTTCTGCATCATTCATGCTTCATGTGCTTTCAAAGACTATAGTTTTGAGCACTTGAAGGAGAATTGAAATGCCGTTATAAATTAATGTTCTCTTAATTTTGCTATTTTCCATATCCTCTTTCATTTTATATTCTTCTTCATTAATGTTTTTATCTTTTTCCGAAAATAAAAGGGAAAAAGAAAACAAAAATGAAAAGGAACAATTTAAATTTATTCATTCCTTGCCAATTATACTGATCACATTGCTTCAATCTTTTGCCTCCTTAATCGTCCCAAAAGCACTGAACTTGGGGATTAGAACTGCCACCCATTTCATGTGAACAATGGACATCCATAGCAACAAATATCCCAGAAATCATATTTCAAGTTGCCCAAACAACCAAGTAAGCAAAAGGATGAGCCTCTGTCTCCTTTTCTTCAGACCATATAACAGCAGACTTAGGGAGACAGAGCTAAGGAAGATTCATAATGAAAATCTCATGATAATCAACTTTCCAAGATCTAGTAGAAGGTTCCAAATAAAGTTTAAATATAATTCAAGAAGTTAGAAATAGAAAAATAAGCCCACAATCTCCTTGTAACTAAGGTTATGGCAAATTAACAAGTTCTGAGAGAAGCATAACTCCTGACAACAAAGAAAAAGCTAAAGATAGGATCATTATGAAGAGATGGGATGTGAAGCAGAAACCATCTTCCTTTTTATACAACTTATACAAACAAATGCAGGAAGTGAAACCAACTTCTGGAACATCTCCTGATGTACATCAAGCTCAATCACCAAATATGTCACTTAAGTAAACTCATCTTCAACTCTTGGGTTAAAGAACTCATTCGTTTATTGCGTCTAGATTAGATGAAAAATATGAGAGAAAAAGAGCACATTCCACATTTGTAGTTTAACCAAATCCAAATGGGAAAAAAAATTACCACAATAGACTGCATTTCGATGTCCCCTTAGCCTTTTAATATTCTGCATCTTTTGGACCATTGTTGATGGCTTTGCAATGGCATAGCAGGCAGCCCGAGTAGACGGTGCCCTGTGATGCCTTGTGAAACCACCACCAATTTCCCTCAAACCTAGTCCGCGGACCTGATCAGCTTGCTTATGAGGCCAACGCATGTAAATTGGAGGAGATTTGATTTTTTCATCTCCTCTACTCCTGTCATCTAGACAAGGAATATGGAAAGAGAAAGAGAGTAAATAAAATGTGGGAAAAAAATACCATGAATACACTCATCTATGGTTGAGAAAAAAGATAATATATGTCTAGTTGTATAAAGCAAAAGTGTTTCATTGAACTGCAGTACAACTCTGTTGCAGCATATTATCTTATGTAGACTCTGGTATTTTATTTTTTTGGGTTAGAAATAGACTCCAAGAAAAATTTATCCTGATAGTAACTTACAACCTCTATGGAGCTCAAAATTATAAATGACGAATACATAATAGTAACTTACCACCCAATAGTGAAAAAGAGCCTGTTCCCAAAAGAGTGGGTACATCAGCTGCACTTGGAGCACAGCCTCTGTCTATGCCGTTTGATGGACGTGCAATGGAAAGCATCAGTCGCTTGAGAAGCTTTACCAAGTGATCTTTTTCGATATGAGGATACCTAAAAAACCAAGTAAAAAAAAAAATTATAAAACAAAAGAAAGATCAAAACTAGTGAAATCAACCAATGACCAACAACAAATCAGGAAGCATTATCTTCTCAAAGCAAATCTGAACTAAATCGGGCATAATGCCTTCAGTTGAGTTGAATTTTGCATATCTGAACTCTTAAATGAGTCCCAGATAAGGATTCAAAAGACTATATAAAAACCCACACAATTAGTAGTGATACATAAAAATAAAAATGCAGAAAAGGGGAACTTATGCTCTTGTACAACCCTGGATTAGGACTCTGTACAAAGGAGCAAGTATAGAATGATATGAAGATACCTTTCAACCAATTTATTGTAACTTAATGGAAAGGATGTGCCGTCATCATTTTCATCTCCACTACAGACTCCACTCCTTGAATACCAAGCATGATATCTTCTAGGTAAAAGTTGATGCTCCAGAAGTTCATTCCAAAATTGCACAAAGGTTCTATGACAAGGCCCAGCTGAAAGAAAATGCATAATCAAAAAATAAACTTCTCGGATGTCAACATCCACATCAGTCTCCCCACTGGGGCTTGGTTCTGAATCTGCAAGTTCAGCCTTCTCATACACTTTGCCAGCAAAACTCAATGGCTTCATGTTTACTGAAGGCCCACTGCGGGGAGGAACATATTTGCGAAGTGCCATACTTCTTCTAGAACCTAAAGTAAATAAAAAAAAAGACACCAACACCAATCATTCTTTTCACAACCTTCAGTAATAAAAGAATGAAAAAAGATTTTATGACACTAGAAAAGCAACCAAGGTTCCAATTCTTGACTATTAAATCAATGACGTCCAAATTAGCATTGATAATATAGAAATAATTCCCTGGGAAGTATACCATGAAATCGGTCAAAGTCTAATGAGAAAGCCAGATGCAAGAATTGTGGGAAAGGCAACAAATCTATCACGGAATATGGGTTCTCATGCAGCTTCAAGAGAATTAAACACAACACTAGGTTCCCTTGGTTCATATCCATAACAACTTGAATAATTGCCTCCAAATTCAACAAAAAAAAAAAAGAAAAAAAAGAGGCCTATATGTCATCGTCAAACAAAGCAGTGTTCCAGGCAAACAAAGCTAATAAAGTTGCAAAACTGAATGTAGGGAGAAACATTTGGAATAGAGAGAGAATATTCTATGCCATGATCAAGGGACTACAGAGTAAGAGTGCTCTGGGCTACAAATTACAAGACGGATTTCTATCCTTCCAGAAGTAAATTGAGTTGGTTCCAACAAAGGACCCAGAAAATAAAATAAATAAAGTAAAATAAAAAAGAGGGAGAAGGGCAATTCACCATGGTTTAAATAAGATCTTACAAGACAGCGCCATCGTCTCTAAGGAGGAATATGTATGGTCATTCTCTGGAGTACATGGAGATTTGGCAGGGCTATAAGGATTATGGGGATTCTAGACTTGCAATTAAAAAAAAAAAGCCTCAGAAACTATCAAAATAGAAATTGTGACAAAGAGGTTCCCTGTCAAATACTTCAAATGGATGGCAGATATTCCACATGGCAAATACTTTGTATACCCAGTGGATTCCACTTGTTGGGACTTTATTCAAATTTTCCCTTTTCACATTTGGGTAGCAATCAAATTCACCAGCAGCAGAAACTGCAGAAATACTTCTTTGTGATAAATGCACAAACACACAATCATGTATTTTTTCTTTTGGCCAAAAGCTTACCAATCTCACTCCCTGAATGACCATCCAAATACAAGTATAGCTGAACAGACTTCTCATGCTCAAAGTTCTATATAAAGATATGGCTTTGCACAAAATTGACCCAACCCCTTGGCAATTCTTTATAGATCCAAAGTAAGTATTGACAAAACTTCGTACTCTATAAATTCAGATTTCAAACTTTCTATCCAGGATGCTTATTATTAGAGCCCTTAAGTTAAAGGAAGATATTGTTTGCGTCACATATTGAACCAAGTAAATTGCTTGTGTTCTGACTTTGAAATACTTTTATTAATCAGCATTATCCAGATAATATTAAATGTGAAGAATAACATTATTTTATATCCTATCCTTGCCACACTATGTCATTTTATATCCTATCCTTGGCATATCATCTTATCTGTCATTCATACTTGTGCATCATTTGTAAGGAGAGAAGCAGAGAAATATAGAGAAAACAATTCAAATGTGAATTGAGATGAGAAGATCAATGTTAATCTTCTTTCTTCCAGAGATTTTAGATTTTAGATTTCAGATTACTATAAACTTGCTAGTGGGCCTATCCTCTATGTATGCACACATGCATGTGACAAGGCCATGGGCACAGGCAAAGGAGGGTGGGAATACTCAGGGCAGCCACTCCAACAAAAATTATTTAAAAATAAAATAGTGTATATTATTTCAAAAATATTAATCCCAAATAATGTTCACTCCCACAAAAGTTATAACCAGCCCCCAGTGAAATTTTAAGGGAAAAAAATTAAATGTTATTCGGCCACTAAAAATTTTGATTTCTTCTCTCTGCTCTCTCCCACCTCGATCTGAAACCCTCTCCAGGCTCTCCCTAGTTTTGTCTTGTTTATTAGTTTCCCTTCTTTATTTAGGTTTCTATCTAGGAAGTTTCAATTTTTCGATTTATTTTTCTATTGTTGTACTAGAATTAAGGTTCGGCAAAATTAGAATAAACAAAAAAGTGGTCACTTTATATATTATTGTTTTCTCTCTTAATAAAAAATTTTATTTGGTTTTAAAACTAGTTATTGTTCCAGCCAGAATCACCCTATTCTTACCCTAATTGTTGAGTTCTTATTGTCATAAACCCTTGTGCTGCATCAAATGTGCCTCAAGTCGCATCAGAGCCTAACACAAATTTTCTTTTCTCTAAAATTCAGAATTTTTCTTTTCAGAATCCAGAAACTTTTTTCTGCATAAATTCAAATATTGCGAACCAGACTTGTTCTCCTGCAATTTAGACTTGTTTTCCTGCCCTGAAACTCAGACTTGGTTCCATACAGACTTTTTTTTTTTCAAAATAATCTGAATTTTTTTCCTGAGCCTTTTCTGAATCCAGAATAAAATTTTCCAGTCACTAAACTACAGTTGGTCAAGGCAAAGGACAAGGCAGAGGCAATCATCCCCAACAAACAGTTAAGGCTAAGATGAGGAAAATGATTGAGGACTTGACCAGGGCCATACAAGCCTTGCAGCATCAGGAACCCGCACAAACCCAAAGGGAGATTCCGGAAGACAACTACAAAAACCTTGAGCTTTCAAATCTTGAGAAAGAAGAGGAAGTCGAGGACGTGAATCCTTTTCATGAAGCTGGACCTGCAAATCGAGCTACACGAGGTGCATCGGAAGAGCAATTACTATGTTCTTTCTATCAAAATGGAGTTTTTAATGAAGTATTAGATCCAATTTTTGCTGAATACGAAAAGAAGACAGAAGAAATTGATCCTAATTGAAGATAGAAGTAGTTAAATTTAAGGTAAAGTTAGATCCAGTTTTTGATGAATATAATGAGGAGGAAGAAGAAATTGATGTTCAACAAGTCCAAGGAGAATCTTTGGTGGTGAAAAGGGTGATGACGTCAACAATTAAGATTAAGAGGAAAATTGGAGGAGGCATAGTAGTTTTCCTACACGTGTTGTTTGTGTGGGTAAGGTTTGTGATCTTGTCAACTATGGAGGAAGCATGGAAAATATCATATCTATGGAAGGTGTTGGCAAATTAAAACTTCCTATAACAAAACATCCTCATCTATGTGGAAGTAGATTGGTATGTAATTTTTGGTGAGATTCACTGTGGTAATTTGGAAAATGAAACTTTATGTGACATTGTATCAATGGATGCTGGGCATAATCTTCTTGGAAAACCTTGATTATTTGATCATGATATGGATCATAAGACAAAGCAGGAGGTACACCTTGTATCCTCTCAAGGAAGATTCAAATGCAGCGGTAGGATTGATTTTGGGAAGGAATAAAAGGAAGTTATATTACTGAATGTTAATCAGGGCCATCTGGACTGAAGCATCAGAAGAGTGAAAGCAAAGGTGATCTTCTTGAGGATGGTGGTGATGATGTGGAAGAGGAGCAGAATAATAAGCCAGAGGTTTTAGTACAATATGAACCAGTGGTGAAAAGCCTACCAAAGCTTCTATCAGTTAGAATAGTCAGAAAAACAGCTTTTAGAAGAGGAGAGAATGAAGGAGGTTGTGAACCTGGATGTCCTCATGGTAGACTGGGAAGCCCCTCGAAATGGAAAAGATAACCAAGTTCAATCACATGGTGGAGATGCAAGATTACATTCAAGAAATAGACTAGGGTTCCAACTATACCCTGAAAATTTGAAGACTTGTCCAACCTCGAGGACGAGTCTATTTCCAACCATGGGAAAATGACGCATGAAAATTCAAGAAATTAGAAAGTGTAGTTCTTTCTTGTTAACTAGTTTTCCTCCTTTATTTAGGTTTCTATCCGGGAAGTTTCTATTTTTCTGTTTATATTTCTATTCTATTTAATTAATTAGTAAAGCTTGGTCTACAATCAAAGTTTGTCCGAACTAGTATAAATAGAAAATTAGTTGTCACTTTATTACATCACTGTTTGTTCTCCCAACAATATATATATTTGGTTTTAAAGCTAATTATTGTTCCAACCACAATCACCACATTCTAACCCTAAATGTTGAGTTCTAAATACCCTAAACTCTTCCCCTGCATCAGTTAGACCTTCTCTTTTAGTTATAACTTTTAATTACCACTTTAAAAAAAATGCACATTAAATTTATTAATCTTAAATTAGATATGATAGATTTCTCAATAGGTCATTTTTCAAGAGACTGACAGCCTAGAGAGAGTGGTTTGTCCATAAAGAAAATGTACTGAAATGTTAATGATGAAATGTCATGCTATTAACAATGTATATTGCTGTGCACTTGATCTTTCCAATTTGAATATTTACCTAGTAACTATACAATTGCTTATTGTACTACAGGTTGTGGGGGTGTCTAGTATGCAAGAAATAAGGGCATTCCAGCTATTACCTTCCTTAAATCAAGGGATGAACCAGGACTCTCTACTGCTCTTGATTCTTTTGTATAACCCCAATTGTAATTTTTGCTCTTCTTGATGTGTTTAAGCCATAGACAATCCATAAGGTTTGTTAGATGATTGGTATAAACTTCTCTCTTATTCTCCAAAAAAATCTACGAGATTCCTACATACCCTGGTGTTACAAAATTGCACTCTACACCCAAAATGGATATCTGGATTCACCCTAGGCCATAGTGTTTGTGATGGAGTACATTGGCAACAACCTTCAAAATTTGTTAGAAAGCCTACTAAGAGTGGATCTAATGTTCAATCATTAGTTTGGCATACGTGAGATAATGAGAAACTTAGGAGCTTAAATAGGTCATATTGAGTCTTTACTTTATGTTAAAAAGTGGCAGAATCTTTTAAATTTTAGAAGTTTAATGATTATGTTAATTTTTAATTTTTTTGTGTGTAGTTATTTAGCAAATTATTTTTATTTAATCATTACAGAGTCCTTACTAGAGCTATTTACAAGTTTCTAAAATTTTGTCTTAGTGATAATTTCTATTTTTTAAACTAATTCTCTGTTTAAAAACTTGTAATCTTATTATAAGTAATGAAAAATAAAGCTTTGAATTGATACCACGAATTCGCTTAAACCCTAGAAGAAGTGATACTTTATTACCCTAGGGGTAATACCTAAGGATTTATTAGTGAGATGCTAGAAAACCTATCTTCTTTCTTCTCATCTATTGCTTTCTTTCTTTCAATTTAATTGTTAGATTTTTATTTATCTCTTCAAACCTAGAAATCTCTTCAAAAATAACAGCTCACTTGGATTAAAATTCTCTGCAGTAAACCTTAATACCCTACATCTAAACTTTTTATCCTAGCTCCTCTAATGTCGTCCTTCATCAGTTTGCTTTTGTCCACTTAAGTAGAACAGGGTCCACCACGCATGCAAACCTCTTATGCCAGTTGCAACCTAAACATCTTGTTGACCAAAGCATCCATATCCACCCATCCACTCCTCGTGGAAATTAATGAAGCAAGAACCCACTAAAGAAACCCAATCCACAAAAATTTGAGTTCTAACAATCCAAATCCTTATGTCAATTGAACAAGAACACAGATGCAAAATGTGTTGAGACAATATTTGTTAAAATCCTAGTCCAGCAGGTAGTAACTGCAAATTCTACGACCATACCAATTCAAAGATGTATGGATTGTATATTTTTCCTTTGAATTCATCGACATGCATCCTAATTTTAATATCCTTGGCTATGAATAATCATAGAACATGTCTTAACAAGAATTACATCAGCAATTCTTTTTTTAGTTAAATGACCAGTGTAGACCTCATTCTCTACCCTACCACTTGGAATGGCCTCATTTTCAAATTCTCCTAATTCAGTCATAATAAAGATTGTAGGTTCGACAGGATTTTTCACAAAAGTTTCTGCCAAACATCCAACCTCCACTTGGAGTCACCATTTCCAAATCAAACACTTCTTGGACACAACACTGCACAACATTTTGTACCTAATAATAAGAGTAATGTCAGATGGATCAAATCTTCATGGCGGTTCACATCAGCATCCATTGACCTCTTTTTAATCAAAGTTCAAATTTGTCAAAACATTCTATTGATTTCATTAAGAATTGGTCAACAAATGCTGACGGGCCTGACACATAGGATTTGGTCCATATAGCCCATAATTCATTTGGTCCATTTAACATATTGTTATAATAATGTAAAACCTTTTATAATTTTGCCCTCTCACACACAGCTTGTATCAACAGACACTTCAACGCAAACTTGTTACATCTAGAAATCTTCTACCCACTAGAACACACTCTCCTCATGCATAACCAATTAGACCATATCCTACATGGCAGTTTACATCAGCACTTTTCAAACACTTCCTATTCAAATGTCTGTTTGAATTGGAGACTCCTCATGCACAACTAATTAACTATCAATCTTTTCCCAAAGATCAAGAATCAAAAAGATTGCTTAAAACAAAATGCATTGCAAAGAAATTACTAATCAAATCAAACAGATTACTAATCAAATCAAACAGTTAACTGGAAAAATCACAACCAACATTGGGGCATACGAAAATTAGGGAATTAAGAAAAACCACAATAACCCCAAAAAATTCTGAAAGAAATTGAGAGAATACCTTGAAGATTATGATCCAAATCAGTCAACCTAAGGGACAATCATCAGAGAACCGAAATTCCAAAACCTTGACTCTCCACAAATCACCATACATTCCTCCGTCACATCAAGAAAGCAAGTAGTTCAACTCAGTTTCACTTCCCAAATTCACAGAACAATCCAAAACGATTAAATACATGCCAAAACCTAATAACTGAAGATCCAATCAAACGCATGCAACAAGCCCTACATAATCTTTTTTACAAACTCGCATTCAACAATTCGAAAAAAGCCAAAATTCTGGAGAGAGAGAGAGAGAAGGTTACCTTCAATGGAGTTAAATTAAAGACTTGACCCAACGTTGCCGGAGAGAGAGAGATAGAGAGATAAAGAGGAGAAGCCGAATGGGGATCGAGATGAGAGAGAAAATTGCATAAACCAGAGAGAGGGGTATTTGAGATGACGGAAATTTTAGATTGTTCTCGGAGGGAGCTCTGTGTGTCTCTCTTCGGGAGTCTGAAGTTGGTTTCTAGAGAGAGAAAGAATAGGGAAGAGAAGAGAGAGAAAGGGAGAATGCAGCGTTTTAAATCTTTATGCCCACTCTTTCTTTAGATGCTTTTTGGAGAAACAAAAAATACGGATTATATAAATTAAAATTATAAATGATTTTGAAATCGGTGGAACACTTGCATGTACACCGCGTAGATTCACAACTCCGAAACTGTTAACAAAAGTTAGCCGGGCTTTGTTCGTCACTAACCTTAAAAATAAAATAAAATAAAATAAAATAAAATTTAAAACAATACCATTCAAAAAATATTTCCAAATCTAACATACACAAGTCGTAACTTCAAATCACAGCATATACTGTTCATTAAATAGTATCATGATCAATACATATCGTAATTTTAAGTCACGACATGTGATTGTTAAATTTGAAAATATTTTTTAAACGATATTGTTTTGAAATTTTTTAAAAAAAATAAGGTTATATCCGTACAAAACTCAAAGTTAGCCAATCAGCACCCTATTGCACGGAACGAAACGTGAGAATGTAAATGAACACGGTCAGACAATCAACTGGTCAGAATATCTCTCACACCATGGTCCGAGATCCGAATATCGTATAATAAAAAAAGAAAGGGAAAACATACGAAACGATATAAAAAAATTGATATCTTATAAAAATATAAAAATTAAAAATTAAAAATATAAACAAATAAGTAAATATAAAAAATATAAAAATTTTTATATAAATATTAATTATTTAAAAAAAAGAATAGAATAGAAATATTTTATAATAAAAATTTAAAATAATCAAATATCTAATTATTAATTATAAAATAAATAATATAAAAATAAAAAGTATAAATAAATAACTCATTAAATATGAAAAATGTATAAATATAGGAAATATAAGAATTTTTATATAAATATTAATTAATTTAGCGTGTTAAAATATTCCAAAAATATTTTAAAAATGAAAAACATTTTAGAAATAAGGAAACATTAATATTGAAAAGTCTCGATGCGTCATAAATTGAACATGATCTGCAAAGCGAGTAAAATCATAAATTAATTTCAATTAAAAATTTGACGAATCATCTTAATATCAAGTAGAGAGAATGAAACACGGTTCTCAATGGGACAGTATAATGGTACAAACTCAAGTCCCCTAATTTGATGATATTAGGTTCAAATTTTTGTAAAACAAAAGAAAAAGATAATGAAACACGTTTATACGATAATTACTTTGAACCAATTTTGATAAAAAATCTGATGAGTTTTAGATTAAATCCTAATAACTAATTCTTGTTTTAATTAATAAAATAAATCAATTTTGATAAAAAAATTTGACAAATCATGTTAATATCTAGTAGGAGAGGATGAACCATCGATATTCGATAATCATTTTGGATCCGACCCAAAGTGATTATCAAATATCATTAATTAAAAAAAATGTATGAAATAAAAACAATGCAAGTCGTAAATGTTATTTAAAGGTTTATTTGGTTTACTCATAAAATTAAGATTGCTTATAGGTATAATTGATAGCTGACAATCAATGGTCAATGATTGACGGCTACTGTTGTTTGATATTAATATTTAGTTGTATAATTAATAGTAATTGTTAAAATGATAAAAATGTCAAATTTATTTTTTAATATATTTTCTTTCATGTTATTGTTATATATTAAAATATAATATTTATAAATATAATATCTATAAATTTGAGAAATAATTAATTTAAATGCATATAATAAAAAATGATACAAATAATATAACATCCGATATATACCAATAATTTATAATATAATTTTTAGAAGAAATAAATTTTTAATTACTAAAATAAAGCGAGATAATTTTTTAATTACTAAGATAAAGCAATCAATTAACCTAAATACATACCAATAATTTCTTAAAAGAAAGAGATGCGGAAATGGAAAATTTAATATTTGTTATCGTTAGGGCAGATTTTTTGTTTCTTCAACCCTATTTTGAAAAAAAGAATTTAATTTATTGATCTATATAATTCCTAAGCAGATTAATTGTTTGTTAAGAATAGAAATTAATCTTCTTATCGGTGGCCTCTTTGTTAAGAATAAAAATGAAATAAAGAATTGCTAATTTATATTAAAAGATTTAATTATTTAAACGGTAAATAAATTATATACCCACCGAATACTACTTCCATCTCGATTCAGATTTTTCATTTCTCTTCCTATAAAAACGTCCCCACGATATTCATAATTTTCTTGTAGATAAACACAGAGAATAAAAAGAAAGAGAGAGGAAAAGATCGCAATAAGGAAGAAGATAAATAAAAATTCATGACAAAACAATAATAAAATTTGTAGTTTTTTTAGAGGAAGGCTTTCATGTCTTGGGTTTAATCCAATGATACTCTACCTCTCCTGTCCAAAAACTACAAATTTTCTTATTGTTTTGTGATTAATTCTCACTATCTTTTTTCTAATTACCATTTATCTCTTTCTCCTCGATCTGCATTTACAATAAGTCAGAACAAATTATGAAATATTATTTGACAGACAATTTATTTCAACACTTATTGATAGTTTTAACAAAATTTATCATAATTTTTTTATTATTTTAAATAATGTGCTTACAAATTTTCTTATTATTTTACGGTTCAATACTCAGATCAAAAAATTTCACAAAAAAAGAAAAATTGTGAACGGAATTTGTATATTGATGGCTTGAACGAACTATCACCAATTATAGTCGAAATTAAATATTTTATAAACGGTGATTTGTGGTTATAGACATGGGAGTGAGAAATGACGGCAATATTTTCTTTTCTTAGGAAAAATTAATATTACTCAATTTAAAAGGACAAACAAATCGGAGCATCCTATGAGGTTGCATAGATTGATATTATAAAGGGGAATCATATGTGAAAATATGTGAAGGTGAATTTTGAAGCGGGGAAATTTTTATGTGAATTTCCTCACACGTGAGGAGCAAAATTTGAACAAGATACACCATGCATTAATAAATGCTCTAAACGCGCCTTGTTGGAGCGTGAGCAAAATCAATAACAAAAGAAAAAAAAAAGAAAAAAATAAAAGAAAGCATAACCAAAAAAAAAAAAAAAAAAACTCTGGGAAAAATAAATAATATTTTGTCTTAGGAAATATGAAAAAAATTGCAAAATCATAAACTATTCTATATATTTAATAAATATATAATTATATACTAAAAAATAACATCCAAATAAAAAAAGAGTTCTATTTTTTTAATTTTAGAAAAAAAAGAAGAAAAAAATGAGTAGTATTTGAGTTTATTTTAATTAAAGTCTATGAAGTTCTAATATATCAAAATTTTTTGATATTGATATTTATTTATTTTTGAAATAATTTATGTTTTTTTAAAGATTTCAGCGTGTTAAATTAATTAATATTTACATAAAAAATTATATTTTTATATTTACACATTCTCTTATTAAATAAATTATTTACTTAATTAATAATATTTTATATTTTTATATTATTTTTTATAATTAATAATTATATATTTAATTATTTAAAATTTTTATTATAAAATATAGTTAGTCTATTATATAAAATTTTTTTATATTTATATATTTTTTCACATTTATGCTTTTTTTTTATTTCAATAAAACGTTGTTTTACGATATCATCTCATTATGACATTACAATGCGGAATTAGGCTCATTCTTCTAATTAATCTATTTGATTAGATAAAATAGTTATTTAAGTCAATGGAACAGTCTAGTGATACAAATTTTTCTCTCCTAACCTCGTGATTTCAGATACGAATCCTTGTATAATAAAAAAAATAATTATTTAGGAACACTATTTTTAAGAAATTCATGAATTTAAATATTTTAAAATAGGTAAAAAATATTTATCGAAAAAGTTTAAGAAATAGAACTAATAATCATGTTAAATTACAGGCAGAAGTGTAAAAATACTACAAAATGCAAAAAACGCTATAAATTTCAAATATATATATATATATATAAACTTCCCCGTCTAATTTCATAATAAAAAATATTAATTTTTTTATTTAAGAAATTGAGGATTAAAAAAAAACAAAAAACAAAACAAACACCACTCCTCTCTCTCCCCTTCTCTCCCGGTCTCTTCTTTCTCTTCTGAGAATCGATTAGGCAAAATCGAACAGTGATGAGGAATCAAGTTCGACGGCGGAACCTCATGCCCTGGAATCTAGATTCGATAATGCCTTCTTCTCCGGCAACTGAACAAAAAACAAAAAACAAAATTGAAGACTGAACCTTAAAAGCAACTGAAAATGAAAACAAGAAAAATTAGAAATTTGCAGAACTTGCTTCCTAGAACTGCATCCCGGAATTTGCAGAAATTTCTCAGAAATTGCAATAAATTTCCAAAAACAATCAGAAATTTCCAAGAATAAAAAATGCAAATTTTCCAAAAAAATCTCAATAATTAGATTCCAATATTCGATTTTGCAGAATCTGTGATCAACTTCTAAAATTTCCAGAATTTCTTCCTACCGTCAGATGATAACAATGCTTCTGGAGCTGGGGGATGAACTCTCTCTCAGTCGTTACAAATCCTCATTTGTTTTTATGAAATTGAAGTTAAATTTTATGGTTTTGCAGAGAAACCGAGAATGAGAAAGAGAGAGATGTAAGTGAAGTGAGAGAGAAATTTCTCTGCAAAACCAGAGAACACCGCTTGCTCTCTCTTTTAGCCCCTCTTACGTTCTTCCACCGCTATCATCCTTAAGCATTCAATTTCACTTCTTCATTGTCAATTTCACCTTTTCTTGCGGAATCCGCCATGCCTGTGAAGATCTAAGCTTCAGATGCCGATGACGTTTTTTTTTCATTTTTTTTTTTGCTTGAAATCACTTTTTTCAACTTTAAACCTACGCTCAAACTCAATTTCATGTTCCTCTTCCTCTTCCTCAATTTCGAAGAATAAAAATGCAATTATCAAAATTTTCAAAACAGATTCCCAATTATTAGATTCCGTGCTTTTCCGCCATTAATTTTGGCAACAAGGTTCAACCACCGCCATCGACAAATTTTAAGATAGAGATGCAGAGAGAGAATGAGAGAGACCAAGAGAGTGAGGCAGAGGTGGACGAGAGTGCTTGGTTGTTGAAGGAAAGGGGGAGAGAGACGAGAATTTATTTATTTTTAATTCTTACTTTCTAAAAAATTTATATTAAATATATTTAGATAAAAAAAAATAATTTTTAATGTATTTTTTAAGGTTAAAAAACCTTTTATATAATTCATGGATATTTTTTTACCTTTTCCTAAATTATATCAAGAAATTTTAGGATAACTTGATAATTTTTTCAGAATAAATCATTGATATTCGATAATTATATTGAATTTGATTAAATTCAGTTCGAACTTGATTAATCTCTTAAATGACAAAATTCTTATATTCTCTCCTCTATACACAAGGCGTGTTGACCTTTAAAGGTAAAATTCTTCAAATATCTATTTTTGTATACATAAAATTCAAATTTAAAATTTTGTTCTCAAAATCTTATTTAAACAATATCAATTTTTAGTCACCGAACTAATTAAACATTTGTTACTTAGCTTGACTATGGTTACACCCAAACCTAATCTAATTATGGTTCTATTTAAGAGTAATTAAGTTAAATCAAATCATTTATAAATAAATTTTCTATTGAGCTTCATAGTTAATAAGCATATTAAGTTTTTTATTTTGATAACTTGATCATCCGGTATTTAAAATTTCACCCTGATTAATTCGAACCGAGAAGTCTGTCAGGCCTCAATTGAGGGAGTTCTCTCCCAACAATATTTTTTTCATACCCAACGGGAGTCAAACTCTCCACCTGATTAAGGGACGAAAGTGTCATTCCAATCTGTTATGTCAATTTGTTTATGGTGAGTTATTTCGGACAAAAATTTGACTATCACTTGTTAGATTAGGGATAATTATCACAAAGCAACACAAATCACAATCACACAGATATTAGGATCATTTATCTGTGTGAGTATGGTTTCTGGATGCGTGGCTTTACAATTAACTTGAGGGTGGTAGATCCATTTAGTGTGAAGTAATTTGGTGTTTGTGTGAGACTTTTTCTTTTGAGCTGTGTTAAACTTTTTTCGATTATTCTTGAGATCGACTCTACTCAGATTGTTTTGGATTTTTCATCTAAGGTGACTTTCTCCCGTCCCGGGTTTTATATTGTTCGAGAATGTCAGCAGTTTATTTATCAAATTTTGATTTATTATGTATTTTTTATTTTTATAGAGGGGAATAATTGTGTCGATATCCTTATTAGACCAGAGCCATCGATCTCTCGTGGGTTTTGAGTTGTTTCTTTTTCTTAGTGAGATGTATCATTTTTTACAAGGATTGTATTTCTTTTAAAAGGCTGATTCTCCTTCCCATTTTGTCACCAAAAAAAACAAAAGAGAAGCGGAACGGGCATCGCCTTCAGATCGGATCCTGCCGTATTCATGGTTGAGCATCTTCATCTCGACTTTCACACCCAAACCATTTTTTTTTTTTTTTAATCTTCATAAAAATATTTTTTTTTCAAAAGAAAATATTTTCTTCAATAAAGTAATCTACAATTACATAGTTAAAAAATTATTCCAAAAAGATATTATTTTGTGGTTTATCAATTAGAAATACATTTTTCTTTTCCTGAGATATCTGTACTATTAATGAGGGAAATACATCGATTGTTCAAACCCATCACAAGGTTTTTTTTTTTTTTTTTTTTTGGACTTAAATTTGTTTAAAATCTAGTGTTTTGAATATTGAAAAAAATATTTAAAATGATAGAATTTACATTATGCAAACGCAAAAAAAAAAAAAAAAAACTACCTAATATTTATCTATATCTCCATCTTTTTATTCTTCTCTCTAATTAATCCTTTTAAAAAAATATTTTTTTTTCCAGAAAATAGGAGACAAACAAGTAACAGGCCACTTCAAGACCTAGGGTGAGGGGGGCTCATGGGCAGCTAAGCCATCTAATTTTTTTTTTTAAATCGTAAATTATATATAATTTTTAAAAATTATATGATACCTAACTTTAAATATTTTTTTTAAAAAATTATATGATACCTATTAAAATTATAATTTTAAAAATATATTATACTTTGTTAACTCATGCAAATACAACGCTAAGATAGTAATGAGAAAGAAAGAAAAATAAAGATATTAGGAGAATTTTTTTTTGTTATATAAAGATCATAAAATTTATGAAAATATAGGTATTTATGAAGGTTTGAAGAGAAAGGTATTTGAATAAAAACTTTTTACCACTGACTGTCCTAAAAGGATAGGGTATTAAGAGAATTGTGCGCATTGCTAAAGTGAAGTCGTCGGAGGAAATTATTGAGAAGCATCCAAATCCATTTATGATGATCACAACCAAAATCTCATAAATTCAAAGGGGACAAAGGAAGGTATCACACGTAATGTTTGGCCTAGAAAAGACTTTAACTTTATTTTGATTTCATCCATTGTAATGGAGCAATACCATTGGTCTACACTTCATTTTCCATGCTGTCTCTCTTGAATTTAGGGGGTTTGGCACTGAAAGAAAAAGAAGAGATGGAAAATTTGGGTGATCTTTAATGAATCTTCTAACTGAGAGGAGGCTTTTGACTAGGCTTTGGATTCATTGACTTCCCTTTGTAGCATTTAAAAAAAAAAAATCAAGTGGAAACAAAAAATTCAGTTTTGATCTTTTAAATGATCGATTCAAAATTTAAGATTAAAATTCAGTTTGTTATTGTTATTAAATTTATTATTTTTTTTCAAATTTGCAATTTTTTTGCAGAGATATCCAACATGAGCTACAAATATATTTTTAATTAAGCCTATAACTAGAGTTACATACTAATAGAGCTCATTGTGCTCATTTTTATTTAAATAGAAACATGGTGCATTGTCATCGTATGCTAAATGTTCCTAGACTCATATTACTCAAAGCCTATCGATAGGGGCTCCGCAAATGACGACATTGAAAATGATACAAGGGATAAGCATGAGAAGAATAGGCAACTGGGCCTTTCCAATTCCTTGTTTTGAATGTCTTCTATGATATTTTACTATGATAACTTTATTAACTATATATAAAAGGCCTCATTGTGCTGATCAGACACCATACCCAAATCTAATAGTCTCTACAAAACATGAAGACAAAGAGTTCTGTTATGGCTGCTTTAGTGCTTGCCCTTATATTGCTGGCATTACCAACGTTGGAAATTGCAGGTATAAGTCCCTCTCTTTTGCTTAGATTCTCAAGCATTCCTCAATTTCTAGAAGACAACACAATATCTGCAACTTACAATAGTTTAAAATTTTTGGAATACTTTCGTTTTCGTGTGTTCCTAAATTCATGTCATATGTCTCGTTTAATATCTCTCTGTTTGAATTATTTGGAGGAATGTTATTTCCATTGGCTCTTTCTAATCTTAGAATTTCCAATAAGGATGCTTTTCCTGGACAATTTGCACATGCCATCTGGATGATAGCACTAAACGAAGTTGTGCATACTCTAATTGCAGGTGCAGAGTCTGTAGGTGTTTGTTATGGAATGCTTGGCAACAATCTACCACCAGCCCCACAAGTAGTTTCTCTCTACAAATCTCACAACATAAACCGGATGAGATTATATGATCCAAATCAAGCTGCTTTGCAAGCCCTTAGAGGCTCCAACATTCAACTCATGTTGGGTGTCCCTAATTCAGACCTTCAAAGTCTTGCTTCCAACCCCGGCAATGCTAATTCATGGGTACAAAACAATGTAAGAAACTACTGGCCTAGTGTAAACTGTCGATATATTGCAGTGGGGAACGAAGTGAGTCCTGTCAATGGAGGGACATCAAGTCTGGCTCGATTTGTCCTTCCTGCCATGAAAAACATCCACAATGCTATAGCATCTGCAGGCCTTCAAGACCGCATAAAGGTCTCAACAGCAATTGACATGACCCTGATAGGAAACTCTTACCCTCCTTCACAAGGTGCTTTTCGAGGTGATGTAAGGGCTTATCTAGACCCAATCATCTCCTTTTTGGTTAATACTAAAGCACCCCTGCTGGCAAATGTGTATCCTTATTTCAGCTATGCTGGCAATCCGCGTGACATTTCTCTTCCCTATGCTTTATTCACTGCGCCATCGGTCATAGTATGGGACGGCCAAAAAGGGTACCAAAATCTCTTTGATGCCATGTTGGATGCACTTTACTCAGCCCTTGATAGGGCCGGTGGAGGTTCACTGGAGATTGTGGTGTCTGAAAGCGGTTGGCCGTCTGCAGGAGGGTTTGGAACCTCTGTCGATAATGCTAGGACTTATTACACAAATTTGATCAAGCATGTTAAAGGAGGCACTCCAAAGAGGCCCAATAGACCTATTGAGACTTACCTTTTCGCAATGTTTGATGAGAACAATAAGCAGCCAGAGTTGGAGAAACATTTTGGATTGTTTTTACCGAACAAGCAGCCTAAGTTTCCCATCAATTTCTCTGGAGGAAAGTACTTGGACGTCTCTGATGAATTCAACACAACAGTTCCACTTAAGAGTGCAATATAGTTGAACTATATTTATGAATGTGACTACAGTAAGTTGTGAAAGAAAAGTTTAGCTACGTTGAGTTGAGTATTTTCTCGTTAGATATAATGCACTAATTCAACATCTGAATCAAAATATGTGTACGACTATATTTTTGGAATAAAAATGTGATATGCAATGTTCAAAATTTTTTTCCCTTTAATTTTGCAAATTATTCCCCCATCTTGAACCTAAGTACCCAGGAAGAAAAATTATGTTGACCAACTGCACGACAGCTTAGCTGCAAATATAAGTCGCAGCATTTCGTAACCTTGTCAGTTTATTTGTCTGTGACAGTGTGTAAAGGGCGCAACACCAGATTTGGTACCTTATGTAACAACCGGTTTACTGTAAATAACAGGATATTTTACAACCAACAAAATATTTGTTGTGATCCCTAATGTGCAATTTGCCTTTTTTTTCCCTCCCTGTATATCATGGTCACAGACTTCAAATTGATCTATCCAAGTCGCACTGCCACTGCTCATCTTATTAACAGCTTCCACACTCCTCATGGAGCCAAGCTAGCCAAGTCTATGTCTCTCTCTCTCTCCCTCCCCAAGTTGACCTTTTAAGACAAATCTGAAGGGCCTTTTGAACTATGTACAGGAAGCAAGTGAAAGGTTTGGGGGAAGTTCTTGTCCTTCAGCTTTTTGTGGGCTATGTTCCATGCAGCAGATGGATGTGGATTCAATAGCTTCCCTACCTTCGGCCTTAAAGCCCACGATCACAAGAAATTGATCAAACACTTTTCATTTGTTCATTTGCATTCTAAATATAACAAAAACACAAAACCATTTTAACACATTAAATGATAGTATTCCGCTAATTCTGTGACAATCTTCGGATCTGCTTTGTCATATGCCAGGTTTTATTTTTATTTCTCGGCTACATCTGGGGGTGGGTTTGATTTGCCGATATATCATTAACAAATCCCTACTAGTTGGAGCAGTTCTTTCCTGGGGTGTCATGTGGCCTCTCATTGAGACCAAAAAGGGTGTTTGGTAGGATGCAGGCCTCAAGGCGAGCAGTTTTCATGGCCTCCAAGGTTACAAGGAAAAAGAAAAAAGAGAATTTTTTAAAAATGACCCCGTTCATATAAAATATGTCCTTCAGACACAACACTTTCTAACTTTAAATAGTCCAAAATTTTCAAAATTTCACAGGATAAGTACCTAAATATGGCTTGATTACTGGATTATACAACCTAGTTAAGGTCTTAAGTCGAACACTTATTGGCCTGTATCTCCAACTTCGTAACAAGGATTCTGTTCTTCCTGTGGCTGATAAACCTTGTTTTTCTGAAGAAACAAGAGAGACTTTTTCCTATGATGACTAAATTAGAACAAAACTCCTCCTTAAAGACCAAATTCCAAATTGGGTGCCAATCTCCGGTTATGTTGGCATAGCTGCCATTTCCGTAGGAGTCCTCCCCCTCTCAAATGGTACTACATTTTGGTAATCTACATTGTCACTCCGATGCTCGCTTTCTGCAATGCTTATGGCTGTGGACTCACTGACTGGTCTCTTGCCTCAACCTTCGGAAAGCTTGCCATCTTCATTATTGGAGCATGGGCAGGAGCTGCTCATGGTGGTGTCCTAGCGGGTGTGATGATGAACATTGTCTCCACAGCTTCTGACCTAATGCAGGACTTCAAGACAGGCTAGATGACATTGGCTTCACCGAGGTCTATGTTTGTGAGCCAAATTGTCGGTACTGCAATCGGGTGTGATTTCTTCCTGTGTTTTCTGGCTCTTCGACACAGCCTACCCTGGATTTGGAACTCCAGATTCTGAGTACCAAGTGCCGAACGCTCTAGTTTTTAGAATCATATCCCTTTTGGGTGTGCAAGGCTTTTCGTCTTTGCCAAAGAATTGTCTCCTCCTTTGCCTTGTATTGTTTGCGGGAGCTATTGTTGAAAATGGAATTAAAGACTACGTGACGAAAAAGTGTCTGCCTACATTCCTCTTCCAATGGCCATGGCTATTCCATTCTATCTTGGATCATACTTTGCCATTGACATGTGTCTAGGAAGTTTGATCCTCTTTTTGTGGATGAAGTCGAACAAGGCTCAACCTGAGGCATATGCACCAGCTGTGGCTTCTGGTTTGATTTGCGGAGATGACATTCGGACTTTGCCAAGTTCATTACTTGCTTTGCTTGGTGCGCTGCACCTATTTGCATGAAGTTCCTGTCAAGAAGCCAAAATGACAAGGTTGATGCATTCTTATCATCTTGATTCCTAGAAGAAAATGTTGGGCAGCTGTATAAATTGGTGAGGCGTCTTGAAACCTAGTCCTGCATAAATTTATGCTAGAGAAATTGAAAGTTTCACTAACACAATCTTAGGTACATAATTGATTTTCATTTATAAGTTTCTTTGTAAACTTCAATGTTGGCATCTATTAAGTCACATGAAATCTTAAGAGCACAGAGCAGAGGCGGTTTTTTCTTTCTTTCTTTTGTTAATCCAGATGGGGGCCCAGCCCTGATCACAGAAAAAACTATGTGAGTGTTGGAACTCTAGTTAAGCCTTTAAACAATGTTTAAGGGGAGCAGGGATAACAAGAAGCAAGGTGGGGCTCATTACCCGACTTCTGCCATAGCTAGCTAGTGGTCCGCACAACTATTTGCTTCCCTACCTTTGATCAACCGTCTGCTATATCGTCCACTCACTTTTGAAGGGGTTGAAAAGCCGGAGAAACTAACAAGGAGATCAGCACCTCTAGCTTTTGAAGTTCCATCTCTTCGGCTATTTTCAGGGTCATATGAGGGGACTTACTTTTAGCTACAGAGCCCTCCGATGTCCCTCTGTTTTGTGTAAGCAGATTTTTTTGATATCTGTGTTTCGTTTGATTAATTTGGTCACGACCCAATTTGGTTTTTTACCAAAATCTGTCTCCGGCCTTAAAAGTTATGGACACCACATTGACCACCCAACCCACCAAGCCCGTTCTTATTTGCACAACCCAAGCAATCAATGTTTTCTGCCCCACGTAGTTTTCTTTGGAATATTTTAGCCGGTAGATTCATCAAATAGCCCTTGTTAACCATCAAAATTTAAACCGCAGGATGCAAAGAGTCCAAGTGAAAATAAATTTATTAATTAAATAGTAATGTTAGATGAAATGAATAAATAATCGATCAAATAAATCCTACGTGGTAGTTCATTTCTGTGACGGACAGAAACACCCACTTTCTGGTATTTCTCGTTTTTGATACAGAGTAGTTTCTCAGACCTTTCATGGGCAAACTGTCAATATTAATGTAAGTGCTTTTCCATGTTTAACCATAATATTAATCTTAAATACCTTCCAGCACGTTTTCCATTAGCAAGAAGAGACAGTCGAGGGGACAGGTTGCCACCTCTTTTCCTTACTCAAAATCAGGTATTAATATTGTCAAAGTGATCAAAAGTTAAATTTCTCCCAAATGTCTTTTATCTCTTGATTAGTGGGTTGAAAATGAAACTTTTAACATCATAAAGTTTTCATTAGTGGCCAACATAACAAATCAGGGAGATTTGAATATTATCGTAAATCATTTTCAATTGGTATCATTTTCTTCTCTTTAAAAATCTTGAATTCGAATATTTTTATATAATAAAAAAAATCAGATAAAAATTAATATTTGATTTAAATATAATTTAAAATTTTCTTATTTGATTTCTAAAGTATTTTAACCAAATTAAAATTACCCAATTTAGAAATTTTAATTTTTTTTATTATATTGTTTTGTAAAATTTAATTATTTAGAGTTTTGGATTAAAACTAATCAACTTGTTAATAGCAAAGTGCTAATGACATCAAGAGATGCTTATGCATACGTCATTGCGTGCGTAATTTTGTGGATTGGCCAATTCCTGATAAGCAAGTGTAATTTTTAAGTTTTTCTAGATAGATAGGCACAATTCCCTTTTCATCGTTGGACTTTAGGGTCAAGAAGCGGCAATTGAACATAGTTTGGACACATGGTCCTTATGTGGGTCATAGCGCCTTTTGTGTTGGTCGATTGATTTGATGGTGAGCCCTTTGTTCTCTTGTACGTAGTGGATTTCTAAATTTATTTTGTTATAATATTTTATAAATATTAATAATCAATAATTTTTTTTAATTTTCAAAATCCTATTTGTCTCAAATTTTTCAAGTGCTATCTATGCGATAACATAAAATTTTTATAAAAAATACTAACGATATGTGAGTTTAATAATAGAGTACTAAACTTTCTTAATCAATATCTCAAGTTCGATATGTGGGAAGGAAAAAAATCAATCAGAGAATCGGTCTCTAAATTAGTTCTCTCGAACGGAATTAGCCAAATTGGTCAAGTATCATCCAAAGTTCCAAAGCAAAAAGACATGCTTATGCTCCACATGACAAACTATATAGTATTTAGGTTAGGTTGGTCTTGGGTTGCTGTGGCCGGTTTTGCACCAAGTGGATAAACCTTTTCCTTGGTGAGCCCTGAAAATGCACTTTAGGTTTGCTTGGGGAGGTCTCCAATCTTGAAGTGGCCCCTAAAAAAACCCTTTCATATCACTTCAAGTCTCATTTTAAAGGATTTTTTTCACTTAATAAAAAAATTAATTATTTATTTTTTAATTTTACTCTTATTTCTTGTTATCTTCTTAAATATTCAATTTTCAGTATATACTAAAATAAACTTTTTAAAGAGTATTTTAATTGATTAATATAACTTTTTTCTTTTCTTTTGAATTTGATTATTCAATTATTTTTCTAATATTTATACAATAAACATAATATTTTCTTGGCAGTCTCTTTTTAGTTCTTTTTTGTTTTTTCTCCTTAAAGCTACTTTATTTATTTATCTAGCCTTTTGGAATCATACATATCTCAAACATAAGGTCCCGATATTTCATCGATATCTAGTTAATTCAGTGATTGAATATAAGTATTCCTGAAATAAAATCTCAAATTTGAGTCTTGTATGTAACGATAATATGCGTCAATAGAGATTTATCTTTTAAAAATCCAATTCGATTCAAATCAAATTCAATCGAATATAATATGATTATAAAATATCGATAATTTATATAAAAAAATTCCCAACATTTGGATAAACAAGAATATGCATAAAATCATTTCACATAGCTTGACATCTTTAATGGATTGTGACTGGACTAGGACTTGAGTGTTCTAGATAGGAGCTCTCTTTTTCTTTCTTTTTCGAAGTAGAGAAATATTATTTGAACTCTCAACCTATCTCCAATAATAAAATAGTTTTTTTTTTTATTTTTTAAATAAAAGGCTACCTACTAGAAATTTTATATTTTGTAGGATAATTTTGTAAATTTTGCAATCTTTGTCTGAAAAACGAAACCACTTGAAGTAATGCCATATTAAGAACCATACTAAACAAAAATAAACCTTTTAAATTTAAAAAAAAAAATTAAATGTTTAACTCTGAAATCAGTATTTTTTTTAATTTCATTAATTTTGAATTTATTAAAATATTTTTCATATTAAGTAAAAAATTTAAATATGCTAAGTTGGATAGTCATGCAAATCCGTTTAATCTCTATAACATTAGTTTTCAAAATTTTTCTTTTTGGTTCGATTAACATGATTAAAATGGTATAAATACGTACATAGACATATGATAGAAGTTCCTATTAAGCAGTGTTATCAGAAGTACTCATAATAACTTTGAGAAAGGTAAATCTATGAAAACTTGGATAATGATAATAAAATATGATCTGAATTATTTAAATATAAATTAAAATATGATACAAGATAAAATATATTAAAATAAAAGTATCTATATTGTCGACTCCACTTAATGAAATAAAAGTATGATTATTGTTATTGTATAAAGAAAAATCGTATAAATGAATATGTAATATGAAATAGAGTACAATGATATATAAAAATCTATATAACCGATTTCATTTAATGAGATAAAAATTTAACTGTTGTTGTTGGTTCAATTATATCGACCTATGCAGTAGGGTAATATTCGACAACACAATCATTAAATAATTTAGAATAATTATTAAAATTTAAATCTATTCCTTTAAAAACTTTGTTGGATACGTTAACGACCGACACATTTTTTTTATATTATTTTTATTTTTTAGAAAAATTATCTAGATCAATATCAAGTCTGCGCGTACAATTTTGAATACTTGAATCCGACCAAATTCTGAAAAATGGTAAACATTCTATGAATCAAAAAGGAACTTCTATTCTTTTCTTCTTTCCCCCCCTCCCCCCACACAAATTCATTACTTTAATACATCATGTGATTCACACTATACCTTTACTAATGTCCCCATTTTGGTGGGTCATATCCCACAAAAGTCCAAAAGAAAAGGAAAAAGAATTAGTGGTGTAAAAAAACAGAAAAAAGCTATGTATACTGTTTTTCATTAGAGTTGAAGTTGTTAAATGGAAAATTAATGGACAGTCAAACTAATAAAATGAAGTGTCTCTTAATCAATTATTATATTTAAAATTTAAAAAAAAAAAAATTATATTGAGAGAACCGTTTCTTAATAGAATCTCATAGACATTTAAATCGGATTAATCAAAATATGAATTTGAATATCCTTTTACCTGAGGAGTGTAAAGAGTTAATGTTAGAGCTCGGAGTAAGTCAAGTTGTCCACGTCTTCCGTGAAGCTAACGGGTGTGCAGATGCCCTCGCCAGGATGGGCTTCAGATCTTCTCCTGGTGTAACAATCTTAGATGAACCTCCTCAGGAGCTTTTAAATTCCCTCTCTTTCGATGTTATGGGGATGGGTTATCGCAGGAAAGGTGGGTTAAGGCCTGCTGCTGTTTGAGGGTTTGGGTTCTTAGCCTCTTAGGGCTTTGTGTGTTTTCCAATTTTACCCAAAAAAAAAAAAAAAAAACCCAAAATGAGGAAAAAAGAAAATTTGCTGATCAATCTATTAAATAAATCCACGTTAAATATAGAATTATTTATATGAATGATTTTTAACTCAATTAGTTTGTGTAATTATTAAACAGATTTTTTATATAAAAAAAAAAATTAATTTTTGGGTGTCTCCCAGAAGTTGCTAGTAAAAGATGTGCTGCGTGACAGAGCATGTGCTTATTTTTTTTTGGCCTTCACCAAATGTCTATGGGCTCAATTCAAATATACACATTCCTATTGTCTCTCATGCACTAATTATTTTTTATTTTAATTAATCTGAAGTGAAAATAATTTTTATTCTCTCTCTTCTTGAAAGGGAAATTGATCTCCAATTCCTACTCTTACCCTA
Organism: Dillenia suffruticosa; assembly: GCA_033439265.1. Taxonomy (NCBI): domain Eukaryota; kingdom Viridiplantae; phylum Streptophyta; class Magnoliopsida; order Dilleniales; family Dilleniaceae; genus Dillenia; species Dillenia suffruticosa. Next base: position 21,144,757 of record JAVTVX010000001.1, read on the forward strand.
CAAAGCTTTCTTGTCCTTTAGCAAATGGAAAAGAGATACTCAACACAACTTTATGCTTCTTATTTTTTATTTTAAATAATTTCTATTTAGGAGCATATAATAATTAAACTAAAAGTATCAAATAAACTATTTCCTCCAAAGATTTTAGAGTGATTTTAAGTAAATTAAATAGATCAAATTTTACATGATACAATATATTTTGACCAATTTTAAATCAAATTATTAATATATTTTAAATATTTTTAATTAAAAATATAATAATATAAACTTTTTGGGGGTAAATCACCCTATCTGCTAGTTTTTTGACTCTGATTAAATATGGTTCAAGTTAGGTTGAACCTTTAAGGATCAAATCTCTTCCGACATCTGTTTTCTACATACACAAATATTCAAACCCAAAATCTTGGTTAAAGAACACCGATACTTAACTACTGGATCAATTAGACGTTGATATATAAATAAATAAATAAATATATATAATAATATAAACAACATAAATAGTTGTGTGTTGTCAATTATTTTAATTAATGCAAATAATTGAACAATTTGAATCCATTTGATTTTGTATTATTTCATATACATAAATTTTAGTGTGTAAGAGTTGGTGCCCAAATTCTCCAATTAATATTCTCATGAATTCCCTAATAAATTCATATCAATCTACCTTTACCACCTTAACATTTATCATAATATTAGAACTTTTTTTTTCCCTTTGGAAAAAGACTAAAAAAAAAGAAAGCAACATTCAAATTTTGAGATAAATAAGCACAAATATGGGAAAAATAACTTAATACTAAAAATACACCTCACAAAAAATATTCACCAAAACAAATTTGACATTTTTAATCCTTTTATTATCCCCTTTATTATCTTTCATTTAGACCATTATTATGCAAAGCTCACTTGGTACACATCCTTGCCCTTTTCTTCTCTTTTAAATTTTCCTTTGAATAATGATGGATACATGTTTCTTGCATTCCAAGGGCTAGACATCTCCATGGTTGTAGTTTGAATCGGAATCAAATATGATATAATTGAATTAGAATTTTAAAAATTATTTTAGTTTCGATTTTGATATCAGAATAGTTAATCTTTCAAAATAGTTAACTCAGAGATTCAACTCCTTTTAAAATTTTTAAAAAATCGTGAAATAAAACTATGGAAGAAATCATGAAAAATTGTAATGAAATAATAAAAAATCGTATAAAAATCTAGAATTGTAATGGAAAGAGACCATCCAATTTTAGAATCGAACAAGACCATCGTCCCAATCTCGGTTAGAATTGGAATCTCGAACATGCCTATCAATTACAATTCATCCTCCATACTAAATAAGAAATAAATTTGGATAAAAAAGCACCGAAACAAGTTTCACAATAATAATAATAACAACAACAATAATAATTATTATTATTAGTCCTTCATTGTATATATTCTTAAGAGGAAACATAATAAGATGCATGCTAATATCATTATTCTTTACAAAGAAAAGTGATAAAAAAAGAAAAGATAATCTTAAATAGTAACATAGTTTTATATATATATTATATATATATATATAAGGACATGTGTGGCATGAGAATAATAATTTAAAAGTAAAATTCTCTCGTAAAATTTATTTTTATAAAATTTATTTCTATAAAAATTATTCTTTTTCTCCTTTATGGTAAAAGAAGGAAAACTTTTGGGGCTAATAATTTTCATTTATTTTCCCCTTTCAGAGAGAGACAGAAAGAAAATTATATGTAAAAAGGAAAAAAATAATAATATATATTTTTTATATTATTTGTTTAAAGTTTTATCTCTTCTTTAATTCTACTCTTAACGAAATAATATTTATTCTCAAGTGAAAAAAAAAATTATTTACTAAACATAATACTTAAAATAATTATAAATTTTACAGGAATAATACTCTTTCCCTTTTCTTTTCCATCTTGTCGCACAAAGTATGTAATTCTTTTAGTTTTCCTTGTCAGCCTTTTCTTTTTTATTCACTTTTCCGAGCCATATCCATATTTATCAGGAAATTTGACCAGTATATTGCTATTGACCAGCTCATAGATCTCTCTCTCTCTCTCTCTCTCAATTAAAATCAGCCAAAGGAAAGAAAAACCAAAAGTAAAAGGAAAGAGATTAGGCATTTTTTATTTGGCAGATCATACACGTTTTCATGCTTCCTATTCCTCACATTGCTTTATGATAATATGGAAGATTCCTCTCACTTGTTCTTTTGTTCCCACCGATTACGCACCTAACAGGCCCTGAAAATCTGACCCTCTCCCCTTCAATATATACCCCTCCGGATAAAGCTCAAACCTCCCTCCACCTATCTCCCTCCTTCCCTCCCTCCCTCCCTCTCTCTCTCTGTGAGTTCATCAAGTGTTCATTCTGTTTTCTATTTGAAGCTTATTGATCAGCTAAGTCCTCTGTCCCGTAGCTTGATTTCAATCTTGATTTCTCTTGACCTTTTCTTGGTTTGTTCAATAAACCTTGGATTTGTTCTGGGGTTTTATTAAATTTGTGAAAGTACCCCATCTTTTAGATCTATTTCTGAAATCGAATTTTAAGGTTTTTTGGGAATGATTTCTATGTTGGTGGGATTTCATCAGTGGAAAGTTCATCTTTAACATTTTTTTTAATGTACATTGTACGTCGTATTCGTCTTCTTCAGTCTTTCTCTGTTGTCTTTCTTTACTGGTTTTATGTGTTCTCATAAGTAACCCCAATCTTCTCTGTGCTCGATCTATTTCACTCCTTTATAAGAACACCCATTTGAAGAAAAGATTTAACTTTGATTTGATCCTTCAAAATCCCAAGCACCCATTTGCAATTTGCAGCAAATTTATTGAATTCATAATTGCAAGCATCATCCAAAAACAAAGGAAAACAGGGGAGCTAACAAAAATGGAGTCGTATGTTCAAAAGGTGAGCTCTGGCTCGGAAGCAGACACACAATATGAAGTGATTGATGAGAGAAAACGAAGGAGAATGATCTCAAATCGTGAATCGGCTCGAAGATGTCGAATGAGGAAGAGACAACATTTGGATGATTTGATCAATGAAGTGAGCAAACTGCAGAAGGCAAACAGTGAAATTGCTCAGCAAATAAATCAGACTTCACAGCTCTATGCAGGAATTAAGAACGAAAACAACATTTTGAGAGTTCAAGTGATGGAATTGAACGACAGATTGGAATCACTGAATTCTGTTTTAGGAATTGTTGAGGAAGTCAAAGGTTGCTCATTTGATATTCCTCAGATGGCAGACCCTCTGCTCAAGCCATGGCAACTACCATACCCATCTCAGCCCCTCATGGCCTCTGCAAGCATGTTTCATTTCTGAAAATTTTGACTTTTCTAGGGTTTGAGAACTTGTCTTCTGGGGTTTTCTGTTTCGGTTGTGTTTTCTTAGTCTAGTTTTGTATTGGTCCTCTAAAGATAGATTAGGTGGTCCTTTTTTTTTTTTTTTTTGAAGGTGTTGTCTATACTTGAATTTGCAGTAGTGCTCTGGTATTGTGTCCCATTCAAGTCATTTCTATGACTTTTCACTTCGCTCTTTTGATTTTGCAACCGCATTCATCCAGGTGGCAAAAGAAAAACAAGAATCCTTAGCGAATGAAAGAGGTGAGAATTTAATGAAGGAAATTTTATGTGATAATTATTTATATTTTAATTAAATTTTCAATTTACATTTAAAAAAATATTTGAGAATTGATAATTTCATGTTTGACGGTAAATCAGTAGAATAACTTGAACTTGATCAGGTCGGTAATTTTGTAAACGTTGGAATTTTCATTTTGTTGGCGTACGATGGATAAACTTGGTATACAACATCACATGCGGTCATAGATCACATGTAAATATAGCAACTGCATAGTCAGATTTTGATGAAAGGGTTTTCACGGCTGATTCCTTGATCAAGATCACGAGTTTAGCTTACGATAAAGAATAATTCCTTTAAATAGATTATTATAAATTTCAAATTGAATTAATCAAAATATAATTCTAAATATCAAAAAATATTCGTACTTGGTTTGGTTTGAGTTTGCCGGCCACTTTCATCTACCATGCGAAGGTATAATGAATTTTCTAACATATATATATATTGTAGTCGGACACGGGTATCTGAAAACCAGTAACAGCTTTAAAACCCAAATTTGTAATATATATTATCACTTAAAATTTTATGGAATTTCCGATCCAATATCTAAGAATTGGAAGTTGTACCTTTGACATAACCTTTTTACAAAGATAAAGGAGCTTGATATTATTACACAACAAAATAACACATTTGAACACAACATAAGGGTCTCTCATCTGCAAAAACAAAACCAAAACCAAGTTCACACAAACAGAACAAGGGCAATATTCACATCGCAAACTATTTTGGGTCTTCTGGATTGCACATGTTCCAGAACTCAACTTCATGCTCAAGAACGCGGAGTAGTGTTATTTCGGCTTCAATTAGCACACTTTCTGGCGCCTTCTCTAGGCGTCCATCGGCTATCTTCTTAAGCTTTTGACAGTATTTACCAAACGATTCATTGCCCCATCTCTGGCAAGCCCCCTTCAGTTCTTGAGGAGTTTTAGCATTGTGATCAAGACAATAGGCAAAGCTGTCTTGATAAACAGCTTCAATTGCCCAAAGGGCTGTTATAGCCACTGTGTATTCAACTTCAGGAACCATTAAACTTTCCAAAAACCTGTGACCATTCGACCAAGTCAAGAGACACAACTTAGTACTTACTAAGCTTACTTCCAATGGTTTATGAACTCCTAAAGCTCAATAAGATTTTAGTTTAACCAAACACCTTCTAATAGTATTATCAATATTGACAAAATAGCAGTATTTATAATAAATTTCTACCATTTCAGCATGATATATAAACTTTAGAACACTTCATTTTAAGAGCAAATCAAGGTATGAGAGAGAATAGTGGAATACCCGCAATAGTTCTGGTTGGCTTTTTGGGGAGCGACTTTAGAAAGGTCAATGTCCCATTTCTTGGCTTCATTTTTGAACCAAGCAACTTCATCATCCAAAGAGGCCAGACCACTCAATATGACTTCCATATCAGACTGATCATCTGAATCCTTACATGCCTTTATCAATACACTTGACACAAAAGGCACAAAATTTCTAACAAATATGTAGTCCTGACCCTGCAGATGTTCAATTCAGCTCAATTAGGTGCACCCCAGCCTTACAAAATGAACTATATGAAAATTCAATGAAAACCCATAAGCCACAGAGAGAGAGAGAGAGAGAGAGAGAGAGAGAGAGAGAGAGAGAGAGAGAGAGAGAGAGAGAAAGAGTGCTTACCAGCCATCGTTTGAAAGCAGAGAGGTCAACAGCTCCATCACGGATGCTGAGAATCAGAGGGTGTCTGGTGGCTCCAGTGTAAAGCAGAAGATGCTTCTTCACCCACTTGTCTGTCATGCCATTCCCTATGCATCCTCCAATTACCTCCCTTACCGGTCCCTCCATCGCGCTCTCTCTCTCTCTCAATCGGTCCAGTGTGTTGGTTCTGTAAGAGGAATGACAGCAACTTCATCTGAACGTTTTTCTTTTCATAATATATTGCCACATGGCTAACCTTTTGCCTTACACGTGTCAAACTTGATGGGATAATGGTGGTCTATATCACCTATAGCCTCCGTGAGGATTAATTTTTGAAGGCTCTTGAAGAATTTAATTTCAGCAAACTATTATTATTATTTTTTTTTCCGTTCTTTTGGTTGGGCGACACAAACAAGGAAGCAGCAAGAACATACAGCTCCGTTCTTTTGACAGGGCAAGGAAGTGTCCAGAAACCTGTGAGAGAGAGAGAGAGAGAGAGAGAGAGAGATGTTTGAAAAAGTTTTTAACATTTTATGAAGTATTTATATTTATAAATTCAGTTTCAACTTTTCCAAAACAAATAAACTAATTGGGACTATATATTCTATATATTTCATAAAATATAATATTTTTAAATGAGACTTTATATTAAATATTTTTATTTAAATGTTCGAAAGGTGTTTTAATGCAGTCTTGTGCTGTAGAAATAATGTTCGATATATAAACATTACTTATATTGTAATGTAAAATAAAATAAGATTAATTTTATTTCAAGAATGCCAAGTCTTCTTGAAGCACTGCAGCTGGATCATTGGGTCCAAAACGACCTATCTCATGGGCTAACAACATCAAATTAATGTTAGCCCAATCATTTAAAATGTTAACGTATAGGTACTTGTGGGTCCAAATTATCAATATTCGAAATTATACTCTTATTAATTTGATTCGAGTGTCCATAAAACCTTATTAGAGGTGACTCTCCAAATTTAAATTTTTTTTATTTTCAAGTTTCAAATTTGAGATTTACTTAAAAATTTTAATATTTCATTTCACTAAAACGATTGTTAGTTAATAAACCCAAATTATGATGCTTTCTTAATAATTAATAGCTCATTGATGACACTCAAAATTGATTTATTTTAGGGTTAAATATAGATCCCTTCTTCGTATTTAATTAGCAATTTGCAAGCATTTTTGATTTAAGTGTGAGCATGGTAACAAAACCATTGGTGAGAAATCATATGTGAATTAACTCATACCATTTGCGACGACCAATTAAGTCACAATTATAATGAAAAATATTTCAATCGACAAAGTTCTTGCTCCTATTAAAATAAAGCTCATATAAAGAATATTATGATGTACGCCAACTCTAATATTAAGATCATTATATTTAACTTAACAGTTAATCTGAACTTAATTTTACAAAACTACATTTATCAAACGCATAATTTCATGAATAGAATCCTAAATACTTGTTAAGAATAGGCTCATCTGGGTCCCATTTTACGGTGGCGAATAGATTGACTCTAGAACAAACATAAACCGTTAGTACCGTTCCTAAGGGGACAGCCTGATGATCACAATCTCCCTCCCCAACCTTGTGATCCAGGGTTCGAATCATTGTATAATAAAAAAACCCTTAGTACCACTAAAAATTGTACAAAATTTAGGTTTGAGACCATTATCATTTAGGTGGTTTTTACTAAGTTGCAATACAAGCAATATTCTTTTAAGCAAGAATAAATTTGTTAACCCAACTCTTCTAAGAGAAAGAACTTTCAAACTTGAGCATCTAAGCACATAGACATCACCTAAGTGACCGAATTTAAATCGAGTCTGGTTTTTCACAATTCAGTCTCACTTAATCTTTTTAGGTATGAATTAATGGCTTGAGGTCGGAGATATGAACAAAATGTTTCATTTATGTTTCTATATCATTTTGCAAGTATCTATGGGCTTTGAATGTCATCACTTATCATGAGTACTTCATTCACTTGCAATCAAGTGCTCTGAATTTATTTATTTATTTTTTGTAATAAGGTCTCTTCAAAGGGACAATTTTCAAAAGTGAAGGAAAAGAAACATAGCTAAACAAATTTTGAAGTGAAAAAAAAAATATAGATAATATATGAGTGTATATATATATTTTATAAAACCAACACTTGTTGACTTAGCTGTCCTTAACCAGGTCGGGAGTTCGACTCCCTCGGGTATGAGAAAAATAATGTTGAAAGATCTGTTCTCAAAAATGGGCTCTGCAACGGTCAATCTAGATTAATTGAGACGAAATTCCAAATAATGAGTGGTGGTCAAGTTAAGGTACCAAATATATATATATATTATAAACTAAAATGGAAAAATTTTCAAAAGATAAACCATAAACGGCATAACACTTTTTTTTTCCTGCAATAACGTTTCTTCAAAGGGTCAATTTTCAAAAGCGAAGGAAAGTAACATAATTAAAAAAATTAAAGTAATAAAAAATATAGATATTCCAAAGCAGAAAGAATTTTCTAATAAACTTTTGGCACACTAAACAATTTACCATATAAATATAGAATTTGAAAAATTTTAACAATTTAATAAAAGATATCAATTTTTTTTTAAAAAAAAAAGAAAAGAAAAGAAAGGAGGTTACTTTCAATTCTTGAAAATGAAATATATACTGCACAACTTAGTACCCAAAATATTGATTTTTTAAAAGCTTTAACAATTTAGTAAAAACAAAATCATTATTAGTAACAAAAATTTGAAAATCTTGTTTGAAAATATATAATTATATAAATAATAAGCACATAATTATGTAGAATTCAAACACAGAAACACTTGATTGCAGAAGATTAAAAGTTCAAGCACATAAATGAATTTAGTAAAGTTCCAAGTACTCAACGCCATCACCCCAGTATGAAACAAGGAAAGAGGACCAAGAGGGAAGATGAGAGGTATGAAGGAAGACATGAAATAGAAGCTGGTTCAATAGATTTTTGGTAAATTGTTGAATGCCAAATTGCTTCATTGATTTAAGATCTAAAATGGAAAAATGTTCAGAAGAAACTATAAAGGTTCTGATTCTCATCAATATTTTGCTATTCATGCACATACTTGATGCAAGCACCTTACAGGGTATATTTACCTAATATATTTTGTACCATTCATTCCATGAAAAAAAAAAAAGATCACATATACTTTTAAGTGGTAATGTACTCCTTAAATTATGAAAAATCAACCATGGCATAGTGATTTTGTCCATACTGCTCTGTATATATGTATAGACGCATACATACAAACATACATATATATACATATAATATATATATGAAATGAATATATGTCCATGCTGCTATTCTAAATGTATATGCATTATGCATGTATACATGGCAAGCACCTCCCCGTATGAAAAATATGCTTTGGTCTAGTAAATATCATTTTAAACAGTAATACAACAGAATCAAATTACAATATAATGCAACTCCTAGGCATAAACTGAATAGGCAAAGAAAAAAGGTACTAGGCATGAACTTCTGACAAAATAATGGACCTAGACCATGCATATATACAACTTGGCATATAAAATTTCTATGTGAGAGAGCCTTAATTGTAAAATGAGGTTTCCTAAAACAACTAGGCATTCATTGTCCAATAAGATTTATTGAACCAGCTTCAGAAGGAAAAAGGTCCTTGACACCCTTTTGATATGCTTTCCTTGTTTCATAATAAACATTCAAAGTCAAAAGAATAATTCTAAACAGGAAGTTCTGATCCTTGCAAATTGATATGGAAACCAAATGAAAACTTGTTCATACCATCAACGGGAAGCCACCACACATTGGCCCTAAAAGATCAAATGATTCGAAATTGCTCAGAACCAAAGTCAATTCAAGTTTGGTCTCCCTAAGCGACACCCATGAGCCTTCGAATACTCCCGGCAAGCTTTTCAAGTTGCTTTCTCAATAGAAGTAATAGGTTACCAACTTATGCTCACATAAAAGGACATTGACCAGATTGCAAACTAAGTAAAAACAAAGAAGATAATGGTCTCAACGCTAAATTTGTCAACACTTTTAGTGTTACCAAGGAATCAGATATTTCCATTAAAGCCAAATTAAGTCTAGTCACCATATATGAAGCCCATGTATTAGAATATATTCTGAACAACTCCTCTGAATCCTCTTCATTAAATTATATGTTCGACAAGATTAGACTTGTCAGAAAAGTATTGGGTAACCACTAAGATAAACATGTAGGGGATGATATTCTCAATAGTAAAAATCTATCCATATTTTGGCGTTCCTTTATAGCTTTAGTTTAGTAAGAAAAAGATAGTAATGACTAGACTCAATCAAAGTGATTCAACTGCCAAAGCTACCTATGTGACTACAAATAACATGAGTAGATTCATAAAGATTTCTTCACAAATTACTTCTATTCCCATGATTAAACTTCATCAATAGTACTGGACACTTGCCAATTATGAGCTAAACACTCAAAAGACAACTAGTTTAACCCAAAATTTATCAATGTTGTGATTCTTATGAGCTAAAATTGTTAAGAAAACAGATTGCTCCTTTCAAGTTCATTTTTCTTTGTCATTATGGAAACAAAGCTCATATCTGCGACAGCTCCTTCGAGTCACTGGAATCCTAGACTTGTTTGGTTAATAATCGGGTCACATCCACTGAAGACAAGGCACGCGCGCACATACACACACACACACACAGACACACACACACAGACACACAGAGACACAGAGACACCCAAAGAAGATTACCTATCTAAAGCACCATGACCAACTTCAACAAAGGGAGATGGGGCTACAAACAGCACCACGACCTCTTCTTTGTCTGCAGATCCTTGGTGTCTGTGCCACTGGAACTGGCAGAGCAAAATTCACAATGCATCTTTCAATGACAATCTGCAATGAAACTTCAGTGCATTTTGGACATCTTTCAATTCTCATTGTGTAGCGCCAATTTCCCTTCGGGGTTTCAAATGGGTGGCATGGTTGGTAAGAGAAAATTAATTGTCTACAAAGGTCTCTGATTTCGGCCAAATATTTGCATAGAGAAAAAATATCCGAAAATGAAGAGGAATCATACATCGCTATTCCAACCATAGAACCAACCATTTTGTACCCATTTTTGGATGTAAGCCAGAATCCAACAGAAAGCCATCGACACATAATTCCATAAAACAAAAGGGAGTAACCCTAAATGTCATCCAAATTTCACATGCATGAGTAAGAGAGAGAGAGAGAGAGAGAGAGAGAGAGAGTACCGATTATAATTTTCCAAACCCACTATTGTCTTTGAATTCTGAATTTGATCAGTTTCGCTTCTTTCTCACTTCAAAAAAGATCTTGACCTATTAAAACAGAACAAACAAATGAAAATTGGAACGGGTGATTTTGAATAGATGAACCCCTCAAAATTTGAAAGATCACAGAGAGAGAACACTTTTGAGTCGGTAATCTTGACTTCCTGAATTTGATCAGCGTCGCTTCTTTCTCTGTTCAAAAAGGAGCTCGAACTATTAAAACAGAACAAACAGATGAAAATTGGAATGCGTGATTTTGAATCGACGAACCCCACAAAAATTGAAAGATCACAGAGAGAGAACACTTTTGAATCGGCAATCTTAACTTCAGAACATTTACATTTTCAAACTACATGGAAGAAGGGCAGAGCAAAATAATCAAACAAACAAATCGGAATTTCAATTCAAAACCCCAAGAATCAAATGAATGAATTAATTATTCAAATTAAAAAGACTAACCACACCCCCACTTACACCCAAAAACTGCTGGAACCGTCGATTGAAAACCTCAGATCTCTCGTCTAAGTCTCGCCGTGGAGTAAAACCCCCGATGGGAGCCACCAATCTCTCTCTCTCTCTCAATGGGAAACAAACGGTCAAATCGTTCATTTCAAAAATCCGAATTTCTAATCAAAACTCAAATAGGCATTTTATTGCCAACTTTGCCCCTGTACTTACCCTCAACTTATGCACCGACTAAATCCCAAAATTGTAATTTTCTAAGTCCTTTTATTAATATATTTATATTTTTTTAATTTCCAAAATTTATATAACTGGATAAAAGTATCTTGAGGAGTAGAAGTAACAGTCGCAAGCAACCAAGTCATACAAATATGATTACCTTCCTGAAAAAAAATGTTAATTAAAAAAATAATTAAGCTAATATTTAAAATATTTTACTAAATATATAAGATTCATAATACGGATAAAACGGGGTCGAAGCAGGAACAACAATTCAAAAATTTTTTATATATAATTATAAAATTTATAATTCTTGATATTGTTTGTTATTTAAAATTTTGAATTCTAATTTTTGAAATTATTATTTTAAATGCATTTTATATTTTGATCTTGTATCACTTTGTTAAAAGATGTTACTTTCAAAAATGAAGTCAAATGTGTCGTGCAAGTTTATAAGTTTTGAAATTTTTTATTTTTTTAAAAATAAACTATCGATATCTGATAATCATATTGAATTTGATTAAATTTAGTTTGAGATTAGATTGAATTCTTACGAGATAAAACTCTCTCGATACATGTTTTTATGATACAAAAAATTTAAATTCAGAATCTTATTTAAGGGGTACCGATGTCTAATCATCGGACCAACTGGACCCGAATCTGAAATTTTAATTAAGCGACATCAGTATTTAATCGGAGAAATTAGGTATTGATCGATTAAATTTATACTAAATTTCCACACATATTACTCAAATGATACATCCAGTAACACTCTAACTTGGCTGATTATTAATGACCGTCAGTTACCTTTACACATGATGTAGAATTCCCTTCATTTTTCCCTACACCCTCAACGTAGCAAGTTCTTATTAGAATACTCTCTAATCGATGAACTCCAATAACTCACTTTCATACATGAAATATTCCCTTTCTCGTCGCCTTTTAACTACTGAGATTTCTACCACTCAAAATGTAGATGCAAACAGATTTATCTCCAACTTGGTAGAATTTCCAAGCAGAAAGAGAAATAATTGGTGTTCCCTTCCACCCAATAAGTAGGCATTTCTCATCCATGTCTAGGGTACATTTACTCCCACATGCAAATTTTTCTGGAATCAGGCTTGGCTTGCTTGATGTAAGGTTGACATGCTTAATTTTGCCTCCATCAGCCCAAACCTTGAAGAAGATGTCCCCCAAACATCTGTTCTTACATGATAGACTGTCCTTTCCCCTCCTTCAGCTGCCACAATGTTCTGAATAGCATGACTGTAGTACGTTGATTCCATAACCAGCCCATTTGGATCACCATGGTACATGGCATTTTTAGAGCAATCAAAAAATGCACCAAGTAAAAAAGAGATTCTATGAACTAGACACCCTATCATAATCTAGATGTGCTACTCAAAGACCCAAGAAATCAAATTTATTGCCATCTTTCACTGGGATGACTCAACCACCAAGTAGATACACAAATGAAATGGCGACTCATTCATATTAAAAATTGCTCTGAACTTTCCGATTTGGTTCATTCAAATAAGCAAAACAAAAAAAATAAAATTCCAGGATCGTGTTAGAATAATTTCCAAATGCAAAGTCAAAATGGGTTATGAATAACCAAAGAATGTGTTACACAACATTTTCTCATACAATTTCCTCTATAAAAGCCTCACTGCGAAACCAAAATCAACCCCACTACACGAACACATTTCTCTCTCTCTCTCTCTCCTTTCTTACACACACACTCTCTCTTTTCCTTACACTCATAACTTTTCAAGTTGCCGTGAATATCAATTCTCTCACTATCCTAATAAACACGAATCTGATCATGTTCCACTCCAATTTGACTTTCCTGATTACCCTACTTCTCAATTTACTTTTAATGAAATATAATCTACAAACCATTTCTCTATTTGAAAAGCACTCTATAATCATAACATTGATTATTATGATTTTACTTTTATATCGTATTCTCACTCAAATGAGGTTTTAAGTCTTATCATTTATCTTATTCACGTGTTTATCGTACCCTTGACTCTTTATCCATAACTATTTTATTATTTCTTTTGTTTTCAAAGTTCAAATAGTTTATTCTAATTTGTGTTTTGATCATGACAGAAGAGTTTTTTATACTGATTTATTTGATTTGGAAATTAACAAAAGAGTTGAGAAAAATAATGGATCTAACAATATTTTTTTAAACAAATCATCTTATCATGACACTATCCTTAAGAGAAAATAACATTTTATTTCATATTAATTCTCCTATACCGCGATGCCTACCCATATGAACATCGATTCGTCGTATGTAGGAGCCCCTTGATCACAATTTACCCCCGGAAAGAGCTCCTTGGCAGGCCTTGCGCTTTGCCAAAGACTTCTCCCAATTCCTCAGTAAGAGGCGTTCTACCCTTCAGAAGCAGCCCAGAAAAATCTGCTGATCAACCCCCCCCCCCCACATGGCTTTCTCAAGTTAAACTCGGATGGCTCCGCAAAAGGTAGCCCTGGGAAAGCCAGTGCTGGAGGGCTTATAAGAGACTCTCGTGGAGCTGGATTATTGGCTACTCAATCAATGTTTTTTTTTTTTGGTGGAAACTACTCAATCAATGTTGACATCACAGATGGTATAGGTGCTGAATTATGGGGCTCAAGCTCGCAAAGGAAAAGAGTATCAAGCACCTAATGGAAGAATCTGACTCAGAAACCTTGGTCTCCCTCCTCAAGAAGCTTCCTCCCATCGTGCATCCCTTGCATCCCCTCATAATGGAATGCATCTTGCTTAGCCGAGAGATCGACTCCCCATCTAATGTCCATGTACTCAGGGGGGACAATAGATGTGCTGACCATTTGGCTAAGATTGGCCATCTGCTAGAGCCTGGTCTTCATGTTTTCACAAGACCTCCTCATAGTGTTCGCCGTCAACTGCATGAAGATGCTTTAGGCTCTTCTAGTCTAAATGCCTGTACTAGGCCTTAGTTGTTTCTGGGTTGCCTTGGACCCTTCTTCCTCTTTCCTTTTTTTTTTTTTTTTTTTTTTTTTTTTTTTTTTTTAGTCTTTTGACTTGATCTACTGTCGAGTATTCGAAACTTTGTTCTGACTAATCTCGACCAATTTACTGTCGGATCCCAATCGGGAATAAACTCTCCCAATGTCATTTTTTATCACTACTAAGACTCGAATCTCGATTTTTTATGTGAGGTGTTAGTGCCCTTCCCACTAGAGAGTGATATTACTTGAAAACGTTTCCAAGGTTCCATCATAAAAAGAAAACGTTTTTAAAGAAATAACTTAGTAATTATGATTCTTTTCTTCTAATTTAAAGAATTTAGATTCAAATATCTACGTAACAATATATATATATATATTACTCGAAAACAAAAAATAGGTATAATTCCCAAAACGGCCCCCTTGATGAATCACGAGGTAGCTTTGCAAGTTCTTTTTCCTACTCACTACGGCATTGTCATGCATCCCTATCTCCTCCCCCTCCCCCCACTGATTTGCGCCAAAAAAAAAAAAAAAAAAAAAAAATTTGTCATGCATCTTCACCATCGTTATCTTTTTTAATTATTTTCTCCAAAGTAAATAAAATAATCTAAAATTTACCTTAATTAATAAAATTAAAGATATCTTGAATTTTGACAATTAAACATAATATTGTAAAAGGAAGCATACAAGCACCATGGTAAAGACATAATATTGTTGTTGGGATACCCGCCCCATAGAAGTGGGTCCCATAGTCAGTAGATTCAGATTAATCAAAATAAAATTTTAGATATCGGGCAATAGTCGAACTAAGATAAAAAAAAAAAAAAAAAGACATAAGTTGTTGGTCTCTCAAAAACACTCGTCACTTCCTCAAAGTCCCAAGTCTCTCAACAACGCGCCTCTCCACATTCATCTTGCCCTTGCCCACCGGTCTGCATCATGGCCATCACCCACATCTTGGTAAAGTATTTGGCCTCTCTTCAAATATTATTCAGTCTACATCATGGCTTCCTAACTTGTCATTTACAATTCTTATTTCCACTTTTATTCAATAATTATATCTAAGTTGGAAAAATATTGAAAAATTTTAAGAAATATCATTTTTTTCTTAAAAATTTCTATTAGAAATTAAAACCAAAAATAGAGTAGAAAATTGAGGTTCAAAAAGAAAAAAATATTTCTGTATATTCATAAATTTTTAACAAAAATTTTCTATAAAATAATTTGAGATTTAGCTAAAAAAGAAAAAAAAAGTGGAATTTTATTTTCGGGTTAGTGAGAAGGGATTAGTAAAAAAAAAAAAAAAAGGGTTTGAAGAAACTAAAAAATAAAACTTAGAAAAATGGTTTGGAGACAATAAAAAGGAAAAACTATTTTTTTTCCTTTTATTAATTTTAAAAATCAGTCAAAATATATTTACAAATATTGTTATATAAATATTTTGTCTATTTTGTCTATCTAACAATATTAAAAAAAAATAAGATAAAGTTTTTATTTCAAATTATTTGTACAATATGATTACAAAAATGAAGAATTTGTGCCCAAGTCTTCTTGAAGCCGCTGCAACTTGAAGAGTAGAGTGGGCTGCTTGTCATCGCTGGACTGGCCCATACTTGCAGTTTGGATCACTAGGCCCAAAATGGTCAAGAAATCCGCTAATACGTGGGCCTACAAAATTGAAGGCTCAATACCCAAAACAATTTTATAACTCAAAATATAAATTAAAAACTTTAACAATAATACTGAAAATTTTTATTCTTCTTAAAAGCTCACGGAGGGAACACTATGGTGTACATAGACTCCAGTATTGAGACTATTATATTTATCTTAATAGCACACCCAAACTTAATTTCGCAAATTTAAGCTTATCTATTATATAATTCCACGAATAGAATTTTGAATACTTGTTAAGAATATGCTCACATGAACCTCATTTTATAGTGCCAAACGTAAATTGACTTTAAAAGAAATATACATCCTTTATACCACTGAAAAATGGAACAAACTTTAGGTTTGAGACCATGATCATACTTTTTTTCACTAAGTTGCAATCCTAGCAATGATCTTTTACACAAGAATAAGCTTGTTAACCCAAGTCTTCAAGGAGAAAGGACTTTCAAACTTTGAGCATCTGAGCACATAAGCATTGCTCAAGTCGACTTAACTTATATCGAATTTGGTCTTACACAATTTAGTCCCATTTAATCTTTCTAGGGTATGAATCAATGGCATCACATTGGCGATATGAACAAAATGCTTCATTTATGCTCCTTTATCAATTTGCAATGATCCATACTCTTGTCTTTGAAATATTTACATGCCAGGGATAGTGTCCTCCCTCCCCATGAGTATTTGAACTTCAATCTCATTTTCAACCAAATTTTTTTAACTTTGTTTGACAATTTTTAAAAGTGAATGAAATAGCCAAAAAATCTTGAAGTAAAAAAGATAATATATATATATATATATATAATTTGAAAGGGAACAATTTAATAATTTACCAACAAAATGTAGAATTTGAAAAGATTCATAACTCAATAAAAGATATCAAATTGATTCAAAAACTTTGTAAAAATTGAAGGAGGGTATTTTTAAATTTAGGGTTTTTGAAATGTACATAGCACAACTAAGTATCCAAATATGGATTTTAAAAAAGGTTTTAACAATTTAATAAAAGATTTTGAGGCTTGCTTTTCAACAATCTCTCTACACATTTAACTTTTGCTTTGTCCATAACCAAAATCATTATCATTAACAAAAATTTTAAAAAACATGATGGCAAATATATAAATAAATAAATAAATCAAAACCACTTAATTAGGTAAAATTCAAATATGAGGCACTTGATTGAAAAAAGATTAAAAGTTCATGCACATAATTGAATTTAGTAAAGTTCAAGTACTCAATGCCGTTACCCCATTATGAAACAAGGAAAGTACAACCAAAAGCATACCCCTCCTCCCCCAAAGAGAAAAAATCAAGAGAGGAGATGAGAGGTATGGAGGAAGCTAGGAAGCTGGTTCAATAATTTTTTGTTAAATAGCTGAATGCTAAGTTGCAATATGATTTAAGATCTACAATGGAAAAATTATTTAAAGAAACTGTAAGTAAGGCCAAATTCCCTAAAACATTAATATTTTGCTCTATATGCAAATGCATGATTAAAGCCACAGGTAAGACTTTCATAATTGATGCAAGCAACTTGTTGGGAACAATTGCCTAATATTTAGTGTACCGCTCATTCCATTAGAGAGAGAGAGAGAGAAGAGATCACACGTATTTTAAGTAGTGCTAACATACTACTTCAATTAGAGCTCTGTATAGAACTAAAGAAATTTCTATGGCAAATCTGAGTGCTTTTAATATTAAGAAACTATCAAACATAGTGTACAAATCTAAAATGCAATTTTGTCCATGCTGCTAGTCTATATGTATACGCATATATGTATATGAACATTAAACATAGACATGCGCATGCACACACACATAGCACCTTACTGTTGAAATATATGTTTGTCTAGTAAAATATCACTTTAAACAGTAATGCATCCGAATCAAATTAAAATATGCATGCAACTCCTACGCATAAACTGATTAGGGAAAGAGAAAAGGTCCTAGGCATGAACTTCTGACCACATAACCGACCTAGACCATGCATATATACATTTATAACACAAGATTCATTTGTATATGACAGAGCTTAACACTACAATGAGGTTTCCTAAAACTTGGCATTCATAATTCAATAAAATTTATTGAACCAGCTTCTGAAGAAAAAAGGTCCTTGACACCTTTTGATATGCTTTCCTTGTTTCATAATAAACATTCAAAGTCAAGAGAACAATTCTAAACATGAAGTTCTGATCCTTGCAAATTGATATGAGAACCAAATGAAAACAGCTTGTTTATACCATCAAAGGGATGCCACAACACATTGTCCCTAAAAGATCAAATGATTCGAAATTGCTCAGAACCAAAGTCAATTCAAGTTTGGTCACCCTAAGCCACACCCATGAGCCTTGGAATACTCTCAGCAAGCTTTTCAAGTTCCTTGCTCATTAGAAGTAATAGGTTAACAGCTTATGCTCACATAAAAGAACATTAACCAGATTGCAAACTAAGTAAAAACAAAGAAGATAATGGTCTCAACACCAAATTTGTCACCAATTTTAGTGTTACCAAGGAATCAAATATTTCTAGTAAAGTCAAATCAAGTCTAGCCACCAAAAATGTAGCTCATGTGTTTGTACATATTCTGAACAAGTTCTCAAAATCGTCTTCATTAAGTTGTATGTTTGAGAAGTTTAGATTTGCCAGAAAGCATTTGGGTAGCTACTAAGATAAACATGTAGGGGATGATAATCGCAATACTAAATTGTATCCATATTCTAGCGTTCCCTATTAGCTTTAGTTTAATAAGAAAAAGATAATGAGTAGAGTCAATTACAGTGACTCAACTGCAAAAGTGACACATGTGACTACAAATAACATGAGTAGTTGATATAGTTTTCCACACTAATTACCTTTTTTCGCATGCTTAAACTTCATCAATAGTACTGGACAACTTGCCAATTATGAGCTAAACACAGAGAAGACAACTAGTTTAACCCAAAATTATCAATGCTTAAATGATTCTCAAGAGCTATCATTTGTTAAGAAAGCAGATGCTCCTTTCAAGTTCACTTTTCTTTGTCACTGTGGAAACAAAGCTCATGTCAAGATAAGACTTTCTAATACTTCCTATTAGGTTTAAATTAGCAAAAACAATCAAAATATTGCAAGCAACGTGATTCATGTTTTGTCCTAGCAAAGCACAAACTTATGATAACAAGTAAAAAAGAAGCACACACGCACACAAAGAACGTTACCAGTCTGAAGCACTTGGACCAAATTCCACCAAGTGAAATGGGGCTACAAATCTCACCTCGACATCTTCTTTATCAGCAAATCAATGGTGTCTGGCACAAAAAAACCTGCAATGCATCTTCCAAGGACAATCTGCTTTGAAACTTCTGTACATTTTAAGGTCTTCCAATTCTCATTGTGCAGCCCCAGTTTCACTTTTGGGTTTCAAATGGGCGGCATGGTTGGAATAATAAAATTTGTAATCTACAAAAGGTTCCCATTTCGGCCGAAAATTTACAAACAGAAAAAAAAAAAAATCCCAAATTAAATAGGAATTATACATCACCACACAAACCGTGGAGCAACCATTTTGTACAAAATTTTGGATATGAGCCAGAATCCAACACAAAGCCATCAACACATAATTCCACAAAACAAAGGGGGAAACCCTAAATCTCGTTCACATTTCTCAGGTATGAGAGAGAGAGAGAACCAGTTTTTGGTTTTGAGCTAGAATCCAGCCCAAAGCCATTAACACATAATTCCAGACAAAAGGGGGGATCCTAAATTTCATCTACATTTCACCGGGAGAGAGAGAGAGAGAGAGAGAGAGAGAGAGAGAGGGAGGGAGGGAGCGAGGAAGGGAGGGAGGGAGGGAGGGAGTACCGATTGTAATTTTCCAAACTCAGTATTGTCTTTGAATCCTGAATTTGATGAGTTTTGCTTCTGTCTGCGACTTCGAAAAGGATCTTGACCTATTAAAACATAACGAACAAATGAAAATTGGAATGGGTGATTTGAAACGATGAGAGCCACAAAATTCGAAAGAAGCATATTTGAATCGGAAATGCTGAGAAAAATAATCAAACCAACAAACTGGAATTTCATTTCAAAACCCTAAAGAATCAAATTGATAATTAAATTCACAAATTGAACCCCAAAAATTGATTGATGGCACCACCGATTGTAAATCTCAGATGATCTCTCGTGGGAGTCTTGCCGTAGAGTAAAATCTTCACCGGCAGCGAGAACTCACTCACACGCTCTCTCTCTCTCAATGGGAAACAAACGGTCATATTTTCTACTGCAAGAATCTGAGTTTTTTATGCTTTAATCAAAGGGCCTTTTTTATTTCCATCTCTGCCCTTGCACGACCCAGTCAACTCAAGCACCAACCCCCAAATCCTAATTTTTCAAGTCTTTATTTTTTTTTAGAAGCCTCATCAATGATTCTAGCCGGGTAGGCTGTGAAATCATCGACTTCAGTGAAAATGGAGAGAACACAGCAACAACTTCTTCAGCATCTACCTGAAAGAGACTCTTATTAAAGTCCACCATGTCCGACACCATAACCACCAGAAAAGAAAATGGCAATTTCATGCTCTTGGCAAACATTGCCAACCTTGCCACAGTCTCCTCAATCTTGCCTTTTGATTTAGTTCCAATCACGGTTATCTTGTGAGAGTCAATAGGAGGTTCAGATCGAGACGCAAGAGCTTGCATAAAGATTGTCCAATGCACACCACTCCTGATGCCAAGGTCAACAAAATGAACTCTATTTGCCTGGGTGACACTTCCAATGATTGGTTGAATTCCACCGAAATGTGCAATTTGACCAAAAGGAATTACTTGGTAATATGCAAGGAGGGTGGGGCTTAGAGTCATCATTGAATCTTCAATTTCAGATGACAGACTGCTTCCCACTCCTCCGCATATTTTTGGAGTAACGTTGAGGTTGTAATGCGATGTAAATAATCCAAACATCCATTTTCTGTAAATGATTGTTGCCATTCATCTTGTTTCTCGGATGAGTTGTTCAACCAGAGACCATAATCAGAAGGTAGGAAATCAGTTCTTCCTAATTCCTGCCAGTCCTCTGCATCATGAGAAATAGTCCCTTCTGTCCGGTTCCCTTCTGCAGTTTCAGGATCAGTTGATGAAGCATTCTTGTTCTGACTTGGGCAGCCAAAATTTAAGATCTCAACTGAAACCATGGCTTTGCTTTGATCGAGGATTGACCTCAAGTCTCGACTTCTGATCCTAGTGGCAGAGGAAAGTTTACTCTTCTTCGATAGCCCGGAACTTTGTCCCTAACGAGACAGTTTAATGGTGCAAATCTCTTTCCCCTAACTTGGTGATCTCAGATTTGAATTCTTGTATAACAAAAAAAAAAAAAAATAGCCCGTAACCTTTAAACTTAGAGAACGAGGACAAGATAGAAATCTGAGCTATGTCGCCTGCAATGTGGCAAGTTGATAATTGAACAATAAATGACAGTTGGATAATAATTTACAAGATAAAATTTCCTAAGAAACTCGGTCAGAAAAGAAAGGACAATTCCCCAGGGCATTCACCAATTGACGACACTATTGGACAAGTTCTGTCAAAAATGATAACCATTGTATATGAAGAAAGATCAGTTCTTGCCGGATAGAACATTTGGAAGGTACTCAGGAACCTCAATATGCCAAGCCGCCAGCTGCCACTATCAGCATTGAGAATAGTAAAGTATAGCACGAAAGAGGACGTGTGAAGTACATCGTGCTGGAAGTTAGAAAATATAAAAATACAATAAACTCAAATACAAATATATATATATATATATATATATATAATACAAACTGAAAAGAATTATTAATTACAAACTTTAAAATACATGAATTATTATAGAATTCATCGATTGATTTGTGTTTTGTATGAAGACTTGTCAAGGGAGAGTTAGGAGCACAATTTACCTCAAGCAACAGCTCTTCGATCATGCTTAAAATTTCAAAAATATTTGTTTGAGAACACTTTTGAGCCACAAAAGTTCTTATTCTTGAAATGGATTGGTAGGATATATCACTATATTATTTCATAAATTTGAGGTTCTTGAAATGTATTTGTTTTAGAGGCGACAAAATCTCTCTCTTTTTTTTTTTTTTTTTTTGGAGATATTGAGACTCGAATCTCAAACTTATTACATGGGGAGGTGTCACTTGTGCTAAAACTCATTGACATCTCTCTCACGTGAACATGTGCATGTTCCATTTCAATTTGACTTTTGTGATTACCTACTTGTCAATTTATTTTTAATTAAATATAATCAACAAACTATTTCTCTATTTAAAAAATACTCAACAATATAGCATTAATTGTTATGATTTTATTTTTATATCGTATTTTCACACAAATAGAATTTAAGTTTTATCTTTTATCATATTCTTGTGTTTCTCGTACTCTTAACTCTTTATCCATAACTTTCTTATCATTTTTTTTATTTTCAAAATCCAAATGATTTATTCTAATTTATATTTTGATCGTGATAGAATAATTTTTTATATTAATTTATTTGATATGGAAATTAGTAAAAGAATTGAGAAATATAATAGATCAACGGTTCTTTACGATAAATCGTCTGATTATGATGCTGTTCCTAAAAATAAATAATATTTTATTTTATATTAATTCTCCTGTGCTGCGATGCCTACCCATTTGTGCATCGTTCGTCCTATGCATGTGTGGCTCCTTGATAAAGGGTTTCTTATTATTCATTTTGTTTTCAAAGCCAAGAGACCTTTGGTAATGGTAATTCTTTGTACTTGGTAATTCTTTTTTGTTCGAATTATATATATATATATATATATATATATGTATTTGAGTTTATTGTATTTTATATTTTCTATAATAATTCAATATTTTGGATTTGTACTTGGTAATTCTTTTTGAATGCAAATTTATATTGGAGATATAAAGAGTGTTTGAATTATGCAAAATTAATTATGCAAATATTCTGAATTACATATAACATAAAGACTCATCCCCCCAGAATTACCTTTGATTCCTCAACGTTTTCTCTTGTTTTATATTTCCGCTGCCCAATTTTTTGTAGTTTCTCTGCTGTTGATCTTGGCTCAAATTTTCCTTTTGTTTTTTTTAGGCGGGGTGCGGGGTGTGGGGTGTGGGGTGTTGGGGGATTTGCCTGGCTGCTAGTGTTATGAGAAAAGTAGAAGGGGAAAACCAAAAAGAAAATTTGAATAAAAAAGTGTAATAGCACCACAGAGAGAGAAAGAGAGAGAGAGAGAGTCATATTACACGAAAACAACAAAAAATAGGGATAGTTCCACTACAAAAAGAAACCCTTTACCAGCGGATACCTTCAAAATGGACCGAGCTTGGGCCCGTCCTGCTCAATTGCAGGTCTTAAGGACAGGCGATAGTGTGTCAAGAAGCATCAGAGAGAGAGAGAGAGAGAGAGAGAGAGAGAGAGAGAGAGAGAGAGATGGTTATATACTCCAATTAGAGTTCTGTATAAAACTAAAGAAATAAACCTTCTATGGCAAATCTGAGTGCTTTTAATATTAAGAAACTATCAACATAGCGTACAAATCTAAAATGCAATTTTGTCTACTCTATATGTATACGCATATATGTATATGTACATTACACGCAGACATGCGCTTGCACACACACATATATAGCAAGCACCTTCCTGTATGAAATATATGTTTGTCTAGTAAACTATCATGCATCAGAATCAAATTAAAATATGCATGCAAGTCCTAGGCATAAACTGATAGGGAAAGAGAAAAGGTCCTAGGCATGAACTTCTGACCACACGATGCACCCAGACCATGCATATATACATTTATAACACAAGACTCATTTGTATAAGAGAGAGCTTAACACTACAATGAGGTTTCCTAAAACTCGGCATTCATAATTCAAAAAAATTTATCGAACCAGCTTCTGAAGAAAAAAGGTCCTTGACACCTTTTGATATGCTTTCCTGGTTTCATAATAAACATTCAAAGTCAAGAGAACAATTCCAAACATGAAGTTCTGATCCTTGCAAATTGATATGAGAACCAAATGAAAACAACTTGTTTATACCATCAAAGGGATGCCACAACACATTGTCCCTAAAAGATCAAACGATTCAAAATTGCTCACAACCAAAGTCAATTCAAGTTTGGTCACCGTAAGCCACACCCATGAGCCTTCGAATACTCTCGGCAAGCTTTTCAAGTTCCTTTCTCATTAGAAGTAATACGTTAACAACTTATGCTCACATAAAAGAACATTAACCAGATTGCAAACTAAGTAAAAACAAAGAAGATAATGATCTCAACACTAAATTTGTCACCACTTTTACTGTTACCAAGGAATCAAATATTTCTAGTAAAGTCAAATCAAGTCTAGTCACCATATACGTAGCCCATTTGTTTGTACATATTCTGAACAAGTTCTCAAAATCCTCTTCACTAAGTTATATGTTTAAGAAGTTTAGATTTGCAAGAAAACTTTTGGGGAGCTACTAAGATAAACATGGAGGGGATGATAATCTCAATATTACATTCTATCCATATTCTAGCGTTCCCTATGAGATGTAGTTTAATAAGAAAGATAATATTTCGAGTAGAGTCGATTAAATTGATTCAATTGCAAAAGTGACCTATGTGACTGCAAATAACATGAGTAGTTCATATAGTTGTCCTCACAAATTACCTTTTCTCACATGCATAAACGTCATCAATAGTACCGGACAACTTGCCAATTATGAGCTAAACACTGAGAAGACAACTAGTTTAACCCAAAATCATCAATGTTTAAATGACTCTCATGAGCTATCATTTGTTAAGAAAGCAGATTGCTCCTTTCAAGTTCACTTTTCTCTGACACTGGGGAAACAAAGCTCGTGTCAAGCCAAGACTTCCTAATACTACCTATTAGGTTTCAAATAGCAAAAACAATCAAAATATTGCAAGCGATGTGATTCATGTTTTGTCCTAGCAAAGCACAAAGCACACGCACGCACGCAAAGAACATCACCAGTCTGAAGCACTAGGACCAACTTCCACCGAGTGAAATGGGGCTATAAATCTCACCTCGACATCTTCTTTATCTGCAAATCCATGGTGTCTGGCACAACAAAACCTGCAATGGATCTTCCAAGGACAATCTGCTTTGAAACTTCTGTGCATTTTAAGGTCTTTCAATTCTAATTGTGCAGCCCCAATTTCACTTTAGAGTTTCAAACGGGTGGCATGGTTGGAATAATAAAATTATCTACGAAAGGCTCCCATTTTGGCTGAAAATTTACAAACAGAAAAAAAAATCCCAAATTAAAGAGGAATTATACATCACCATACAAACCGTGGAGCAACCATTTTGTACTCATTTTTGGATATGAATCAGAATCGAACACAAAGCCATCAACACATAATTCAACAAAACAAAGGTGGGAAGCCTAAATCTCGTTGACATATCTCAGGTATGAGAGAGAGAACCAGTTGTTGGATTTGAGCTAGAATCTAGCCTAAAGCCATTAACACATAATTCCTGACAAAGGGGGATCCTAAATCTCTTCCACATTTCACAGGAGAGAGAGAGAGAGAGAGAGAGGATTCTAAATCCTGGATGTTCATAAATTAATGTAATAATTGTGATTGATTTTATTTTATTATTTATTTTTAAATAAATATAAGACTAATTATTAAGTTTTGTGACGTTGATACGTTAGGATTGATAGAAAAATTTTGTGAAGAAAAAAACAAAATCAATTTGAGGCATTTATATAAAGAATAGAAAAAATTAGACAGAATTACTTTTTTATTAGCTTGTAGACACGTGGATCATAGCCGCAATTGCAAGAATTTCTCGGATGTTAAGTTAACATTATTCTTCCTTATTTGTACAAAAATTTAATAAAAATTTAAATTAAATTTGAAAGTATTAAAGATTTTTTAAATGTTAATTTATTTCTAATATTTAGAAATAAATTTTAAAATTCAACTTTTAAATTCTTTTATTTTTTAAGAATTTTTTTATTTAAAATCTCTTAAAATATTATTTTTTAAAAAATTTTCCTTTTTCAAACTAATTAAGATATTTTATTTTAATTAATTTTTATTAATAATCAGGGAGATTTAAGATGACTTTCCTTCGAATAGGAGATTCACTCCCATACAATAAGAATAAGCCCTCAAACTCACGTGGAGGGGGAATTAATTTTCAAGCCCACAATCTTTCTCTTCCGACGGTAGGTCACGTCAGTGTATTGTCTCCGGCACATTTATTGCTAGCAGCAATTTTATTGTCTCCCACAATCTTTTTAATTTATTTTCTAATGAAAGAGTTATTAAAACCTTAATTTCCTACTATTGTGTGGTCTAATTAAGTATATTATCATCAATATTTAATAAATATTTATTTAATTTTTACATTTTATAGATTATGATTTTTTAGATTTAATTGAATAGTTATTGATATTCCGTAATTATTTATTTATTTTAATATAGTGATAAATGATATAAATATAAGATTTTGTTAACAGTTCATTATATGCGATGAAATTGAATAATTTGATTTAAATAAATTAATTGTGTGTTTATTAATTAGAATTAGATTTCTTTAAATTTTAATAGTATTGAAACTTTAAACTTTAAAAGTTTTCTATAATTATCTTTCGATTAGAGAAATAATAAAAGATTTTCTCTTAATTATCGATAAAGTAAATAGAGATTGATAGTTTGACATTTGTTAAATTATTATAACCAATTTATTTATAGTTGTTAAAATTTTTAGGTAGATTGATGATCAATCACATAAATTAAAGTGAATATAATTCTTTTGGTTAAAATTGAATTCCAACTTTAATCTTTTAATTTTTAGTTGTTTATTTATTTACTTTTAGCTGATAATTTCTTTTGTTAAATTAATTTAGTAATTTAGTTAAATCCAAAACTCCTATACTTTTATCTTATTTTTCTTAAAAGAAATAAATTTATCATTTGCTGTAAAGATGAATTTACTTACTCTATACTAGTATTTAGTGAAGTAGATTAATTTATTTTTGATTGTTTAACAACAGATACTATTATTTTATTTTCAAAATCCTTAGACCAGATAAATTATCTTGAGAAGTAGAAATTATATCTGCAAGCTATCAAATCATCCAAACATGTATAAACCCTTCGAATTTGATACTTCTATAATAGTATTAATTATGAAACTTTTAATGAGTAGTAGATAAAAAAAAATCAGTGATTTTAAAATTGAATCAATCGAACCACCAAATAACTCTCTCAACTTATTGGTTCATTGATTCATTGGTAAGACCGTTTTATGACTCGGATGACATCATGATGATGTGATATATAAAATTTATATATTATATATTTTAAAATAAAATAAAGTCTATATATTTTTATAAAAAAATAAATTTATTCAATCAACACTATATGAATACTAGAACATGCTATCAAAACTTTTTTTATTCTTTGGATCGACTTAAATGATTAACTGGTTTTATCGATTTTAATCGATTTTAAATGGTTTTGATCGGATTTGATTTCATTCACTTTAATAGTGAAAATCAAACCGACTATATAACAGTTTGCGATCAAATCAAGCAAATCAACTAGTCTGATCCGATTTTAAAAATACCGAAAAAAATAACATAGATTTATAATTATCTTAAAATTAAATTATCTATTTGTTTGAGAGGACTAGTACGGACACTCCGATCTCAATAAAACCTACTGTCAAAATAATATTAATAATAAAATTTTTAATCAGGCAGCAGATAAATAATAAAAAATGAAAGATAGAAAATACATATAATTTTCTTAAAATCAAATAAGCCATTTGTGAGAGAGGACGTGTTTGAAGAATTTCCAACTCTCCATTCTCTACTTCTTAGGTTGTAACCACAGATTCTTAGGTCGTAACCACAAATTCACAAGGTTGTTGTGATCAATCAAGACAATTTTCCCTCGGAGACAATGGCTAAGAACTCCAACAAGCAATGATAGCATTGACTTCAATAGATTAGGGATAACTCTAGTAGGTATGCACTCCACAAACGTCCAAAGTTCAAACTTTGATAATTATATTTAAAACATTTGAATTCATAAACAAGATTAATCTTATGCGTTTGCCTAATATGTATAGTTTATGATCTATATTATATGTGCTCGATATTTTCATTGAAGCCGACACATTCAATAAAAAATATAAATAATTTTATTATTAAATTATCCATAGACTTGGACTAAAAAGAAAAAAAAAAAATCAATGAATTAGAAGGGATGTCCTTAGTGATGGAAGAGATCAATGGCTCTAATTTCAATTCATTACTGATAGAAAAATTGAATAACAAAAGTGGCCACCTAAGGATATGAAGTGCTTAATCCAAGAGCTTGATCATCAAGAAAGCTCTTTTTTTCAACTCACTAGAATTTCCATGCAGAAAGAGAAATGATTGGTGTCCCCATCCACCCAACTAGTAGGCATTTCTCATCCATGTCCAAGGTACATTTGCTCCCACATGCAAATTTTTCTCGAATTAGGCTTGCTTGGTATAAGGTTGACATGCTTAATTCTGCCCCCATCAGCCCAAACCTTGCAAAAAATGCCCTCCAAACATCTATCTTTACGTGACGAACTGTTCTTTCCCCTCCTTCCGCTGCCACAATGTTGCAGATCCCAAAACTGCAGTATGTTGATTCCATAGCCAACCTATTTGGATCCTCCCGGTCCATAGCATTTTCAAGGCAATCAAACAATGCACCAAAGTGAAAAAGGGACTCAATGAACCGGTTCCCAAAAACCAGCGAATTATGGCTTGCCTCCACTTCAGAGACCACCATTATACATGGATTGATGTTTCTTAGAACCCTCATCAATGATTCTAGCCGGGTGGGCTGTGAAATCATTGACTTTAGTGAAAATGGAGAGAACACAGCAACAACTTCTTCAGCATCTACCTGAAGGAGACTCTCATTGAGGTCTACCATGTCCGACACCATAACCACCTGAAAAGAAAATGGCAAGTTCATGCTCTTGGCAAACACTGCCAACCTTGCACCTGTCTCCTCAATCTTGCCTTTTGATTTGGTTCCAATCGCTGTTATCTTGAGAGAATCAACAGGAGGTTCAGATCGAGACGCAAGAGCTTGCATAAAGATTGCCCAATGCACGCCACTCCTGATTCCAAGGTCAACAAGATGAACTCTATTTGCCTGAGTGACACTTTCAATGATTGGTTGAATTCCACTGAAATGTGCAATTTGACCAAAAGGAATTACTTGGTAATATGCAAGGAGGGTGGGGCTTAGAGTCATCATTGAATCTTCGATGTCAGATGACAGACTGCTTCCCACTCCTTTGAATGCAATCCTTCCCGTTTCTCGATCAATTCTCTCTCTAAGAGCTTCACAGAAGTAATAAACAAGTCGCTGGACTGGATTCCCTGTTTTGGAACACAAATATTCACATTGTTCTAGCAAGTAATTCGCACGGTCAAACTGTTGATGACCAATTTTTTCTGCTGCAAACAGAAGCAACTGGGCAAGTTCAACACTTTTGGTCTCCTGAGAAGAGAGGCCAGCGAAATAAGAACCAAAGGGATGAAACAGCATGCTGAGTTCATCAGGACTTTGGAAAGACTGTATGAACCTTGCTCCAGCCACTCTCAAAATTTCACTTGTAGATAATCCCTGGCCGTTACCACTGGGGCAGAGCTCTTCACTGCTCGGCTTCTTCTCATTTTGTGCTTCGGAGTATCTGAATCTGCTGCATCCATAATCAATCAAAAGATTAAGTGACCAAAGTGGGTCAGACACCAGAGGTTCCGAATTATGAAGTGAAAACTTTTCGAGCTGGGCTGTTTCTTCAACTGGCTTTGGGAGTAACGGTGAGGTTGTAATGCCATGTAAATAATCCAAACATCCATTTTCCACAAATGATTGTTGCCATTCATCTTGTTTATCGGCTGAGTTGTTCAACAAGTGACCATAATCAGAAGGTCGGAAATCAGTTCTTCCCAATTCCTGCCAGTCATCATGAGAAATAGTCCCCTCTGTCCAGTTCCCTTCTGCAGTTTCAGGATCAGTGGATGAAGCATTCTTGTTCTGACTTGGACAGCCAAAATTTAAGATCTCAAATGAAACCATCTCAAATGAAACCATGGCTTTCCTTTGATCGAGGATCAAGCTCAAGTCTCAACTTCTGATCCTCAGTATCAGGGGAAAGTTTGCTCTTCTTCTATAACCTGGAACTTTTAAACTAATAAGGACAATATAGAAATCTGAGCTATGTCGTCTGCAATGTGGCCAGTTGGTAATTGAAAAATAAATGACAGTTGGATAATAATTTACAAGATAAAAGTTCCTAAGAAACTCAGTCAGAAAAGAAAGGACAATTCCCCAGGGCATTCACCAATTGACAAGACTACTGGGCAAGTACTGTCAAAAATCATTTGCCATTGTATATGAAGAAAGAACAATTCTTGCTAGATAGAGCATTTGGAGGGTTCTCAGGAACCTCAATATGCCAAGCTGCCCGGTGCCACTATCAGCATTGAGAATGGTAAAGTATACCCTGAAAGAGGACATGTGAAGCAAATGGTGCAAGAAGTTAGTATTTTTGTCCCATTTATTTTTATTCTAGGCAAACAAAACCTTATCAATCCGCTGTATTGTCCTGGTAACATAATAAAAGAACTTGCTATGCTGGATTAACTCAATAAACCCTCTGGTACCCACTGTACAGCCCATGTGGTACCATGACCGATCTCTCCTTCACCCACCTGGAATTGAGACTTCTTCACAAACTTTGTAACATGTTCCTAGGGGCACCACTGATGAATTTGTTGGATATTCAGAAAATGAAAAAGAGAGAAAGCAAAGAGATGATGGAGAAGAAGAGAAGAGAAAAGTTTTTTTTCTCCCCCTTCTTCGTTTATTTCTTTGATTTTCATAGAGTTACAAAAGATCCAACCAGAAATATTTAGGAGAGCTAAATATCAGGAATAGCAACCAAAATATTAGTAATCGTGGCAAAAACAGTGGACATATTGTGTTACTGTTTGCATCATAAATGATGTCATGCCATTCATCAAAACAATGGGGGGA
The DNA here is from genome assembly GCA_033439265.1 of Dillenia suffruticosa. Lineage (NCBI taxonomy): Eukaryota > Viridiplantae > Streptophyta > Magnoliopsida > Dilleniales > Dilleniaceae > Dillenia > Dillenia suffruticosa. Next base: position 21,175,821 of record JAVTVX010000001.1, read on the forward strand.
AAGAGAGAGAGCGAGTAACCAATCAACAGAAGAAAAGCTTCTATTTTATTCATAGTAAATCAACCCGCCAAGGATTACTTCTCAACATTTAAGCAACAACTATCCTCTTGACCACGATAATAAGCTGCTCTTAATAAAAATAGAAGTCCGGGTTCAGTTGAAAAATGTAAATTTGCATTACTTTAGGATCTTCTCAACTAAGCTTCCAAATAGAAAGAGAATGAATTGGGGTACCTTTCCACCCAACAAGGAGGGCCTTTTCATCCATATCAAGTGTGCAATACCTCCCGCAGGTAAACTTTTCCACCAGCAAGCTTGCTTGGTGTAATGCAGAAGTGCTAAGGTCCATCTCTGCCAATCCAAACCGTGCAAAAAATGCTCTCCAAATGTCATTTTTCACATGCCATATCACTCTTTCTGCTCCATCAGCTGCCACAATGTTGCGAATCCCCTCACGGAGATGTAAAGCTTCTGTCATCATCCGTGCCTGATCATTGCGAGTCATACAAGCTTCCAAGCAATCGAAAAAAGCACTATAGAAGAAAAGAGCTTCGGTGAATCTATTAAGAAAGATTGATGAATTATGGTTGGCCTCAACTTCAATGATCACCATAATCAATGGGTTTAGTTTCTTAATAACTCTAATAAGGGACTCCAAGCGATCCGGTTTTGAAATCAATGTGCACAAGTATATTGGAGCATACACGACAACCACCTCATCATCCTCTACCTTGAAAAGGCTTTCCTTAAGAAACTTCATATCCTGTACCATTACAATGTCAAATGAAAATGGGAAGTTCAGTGTTGTGGCAAAACTTGACAAATGTTTCCCTATATCCTCAAAGTTTTCTTTTGCAGTTGTTCCAACTGCAGTTATCTTCAAAAACTCAAGTGAGGAATCACCTCGAGCCAAAAAGGCTTGCATTAGGAGTACCCACTGCACTCCACTTCTAATTCCGAAATCAATCAAGTGGACCTTTTTTGCTAGGGCCACATTTTCTAGGATGGCTTGGACAGCAGTGAATTCTGCAACTTGGAAAATGGGAATTTGCAGGTACAATGAAAGGGAAGAGTGGTTTGATAGCAACATCGCTTGTTTGACATCAAAAGAGTCAACTTTTCCATAAGCATAACTCTTCGACTTGACTGTTCCTGTTTCTTGATTTATTCTCTCTTGAAGAGCTTCACTGAAATAGAAGACAATTCTTTGCACCGGATTTCCAGTATCAGAAGACATATCATTGCACAAGTTGAGCAATTTGAGTGCACAATTGAATTGTTGACAGCTTATTTTCTCAGCAGAAGCTAGAAGAAGTTGAACAAGTTCTACGTATTTTGTCTCTTCTTCAGAGAGACCGCAGAGGGAAGAACTATATGGGTGGAAATTCGTGGATAGATCATCGATCTTTTGGGAAATATTTAAGACACTAGATCCAGCCACTTTCACAATCATCACAGTCGAAAATTTCCAACCACTGACCGAGCTGGATGTTGAATCTTTAGTCTTATAGCTTGTATTGAATCTTTTTCTGTTCAATCGCCTGAACCTGGTCTGAAGGGTCTTCAAAATCTCAACTGAACTCAAAGGAAATTCTTCTGGATTTTCCTTCCTCAGTTCAGCCGGTCCTCGAGATCCATCAAGCTTTGCTATCTTCCCTTGAGTTGGTTGATTTTGAGGATAGATGGTATTGAAACTGATATCATCCGGAATGTAAGAACCTGAAAGAAGTTGTTGTTCATATTTGGACAACATAACTTCCTCCAGAGCTGCATAGTCTTGTAAGTATCCAAATTCAGGCCAGGGGCCATTAATCTCTGCAGATTCCCCCCAACCTTCCCAGGTCTTAAAACCTTTAGAAGTGCTGTATTCATCTTGAACTTCAGCAAAATCAGATGGATAAAAATGCGGGACATTTTCCATCTTGAATTGGAACTTGGGGCAGAAGTTTTCCCAGTTGAATGCAGAGACGTACAGGAAAAAGTCTCTTGATAGAGGAGACACAATTCTTGTACTCATCAAAAAGCATTTTACTGACCAGATAGGAAATTTAAAAATGGAAAAAGTAAATTTTAGACAGAGAGAATGTTTGAATATTATTGGAGGAAGTTGATCTACAGGTTCTATCGACGAGGTGAGGAAAATGATTTGAGCATAAGAATTACCAATAAGCATATCAACAATGTGACGAATAAAAAAATCAGGGAGTCATTCAAAGAACGTCACTGATGATGTAAAAGGACTTGTATTGCTACTTCTTCGCAAGGGACAAAGAAGAGCACTGCATCAAATTTGAGTTGCAGCTTTTGTTTTTTTCCTTATAAATTTTTTGTTGGGGATCTATTAAGTCTAAGAATTCATTTTACAGTTCCCCTGTACTCAATTATTCTCATATTGTGATTCTTCTCATCTGCCTGTAGTTTTTTTCCCGATTTGAGGTTTTCCACATAAATGTTTGTCTGATTTTCTCCCTCCTTTTCTTCCTTATTTCTAACACACACTACATGGAGAAGGTGATCAGGAAATTTGAAGATTATTTTAAATTGAACACTTGATCTAGCTACTTGTGGGTATGTTTTATGACTTGATTGGGCATTTTCTGACGTATTAATTTTGGTGATTCTATTGATTTTTATCAACTATTTTTTATTTTGTTAGTAAAAGGATGCAAAAAGTTTGCTAAAGCTGCATAATAAGCAAACTTGGTAACACTTGTCTTTACAACATAATCTTCTCTGACCCTATTTACTCCGGTTGAAGCTTTAGGTGTTTGGTGAAAAATATATCAGGATCAAGTTCCCAGCTTACCTCGGATCAAGCTTCAACTGTAAGACAGTTCATTCAAAGAGTTGATGAAATCCACCACTTGAAACAAGGTTTGGACTAATTATCAGGACATTTTGGGAAAGGAGGTTTGATATGGAACCAAGTGGTTATGAGTTCAACTCACGCTGGTGGGTGTACCCCTCCGCATTTCCTTATTCCTAACTAGATCTATGTCCCACCCTTATAACGCAAACATATGTACACAAGAAATTTATGACTGAAGCTTGTGGGACGATGGATTGTAATTTAAGGCTCCTTAGGCTTATATATTGTGATGCATAAAAAATTTACATATGTCATGAGAATACAAACAATGATCAATTCAATACAGAGATTTTGCAAGTATTTAGCTCACACAGTATGTAACACTATGTTTCACTAGTAGTGATTTTTAGCTCACACATGGAAATTTGCTTTATTTGTTACAGTCCTTGATCCTCAGACAGAACTTCCAAGCAGAGACAGAGTAAATTGGTGTGCCTTTCCAACCAATTTGCAAACAATTTCCCTTCATCTCAAGCTTGCAAGAGCTGCCACAAGCAAATCTGTTAGCCACCAAGTTAGCTTGGCACAAAGCTGATCTGCTTAATTGAACCTCCACCATTCCATAATGGGCAAAAAACGTTCTCCAAACATCAATCTTCACATGTCGAATATCTCTCCTCTCCCTCATTTGCTACAACGTTCTGAATTCCTCAATGGAGGAAGACCGCTTCAAACTTTATTCTGTTTTCATCATTTCGATCCATACAAGCTTCTAAGCAATCAAAATATGTACTATAGCAGAAGAGAGCTTCAGTAAAACGATTCACAAAAATGGGGAATTGAGGTTGGCTTCAACCTCAATGACAATCATCATTAGCATAGAATCCATGGATTCAGGCTTTGCTACCAACATTGAGAGACATGAAGCAGCATAGACAGCAAGAACTTCCTCTGTGTCTATGTCAAATCGGTCTTTCCTGATACTTCTTATGTTAGTGACTAGAACAACCTTGAAAGAAAGTGGTATGTTCATAGTATTGGCGAAACTTACTAGCCTGTTTCTGATATTATTGATAGTATCTTTTGATGTTGTTGTGATTATCGCAGTTATTTTCAGACGCTCCAGAGGACAATTTGGTTTGGCTGGTATAGCCTGCATGAAGTCAATCCATTGGACTCTGCTCCCAATTCCAAGATTGATCAAGCAGACTTTTTTGGATGAATCCACTTGCTCAACAATTTCTTGGACTGCTGCAAATTGTGCAACTTGAGAGAAGGGAATTCTTTGACAGGTATATGCAATAAACATTTGATTTGAGTTCAATCAAAAGGGGTCATCCTCTTCTTCTTCTCTACCACTCAATCTTTTTGTTGTGAATCTTCCTGTTCCATTGTCAATCTTTTCTTGAAGTGCTTCTGAGAAATAGCTCACAACTCTTTTAACTGAATTTCCAGTACTCGAGCAGAAGAGAAAACAGAATGCAGACATGAACTGTTGACAATCTATTTTCTTAGCAGAAGCTAGTAAGAGTTGAGCGAGTTCCATATTTCTCCTGTCCTCTTCACAGAGCTCAAACATCGAACTACCATAAGGGTGGCTAAACATAAAGTGATCCTCTGCACTCTTAGCACAAGACTGAATGTACACTGCTCCAGCAGCCCTCATCACTTCTGTTGACAACTTTTGCCCCTTAACAGCAACATCAGCTATTGCAGGTAGATATGCATCATCTTCAAGCTCTATAGTCTTCTGCGGCTGACATTGCCGACTAGACATGTGAAAAAAGTTGCAGTTGAAATCTCCAAAAATCCCAGAATCTGAAGACAGTTGCTGTTCTTTTTCTTGTTCTTGTGGCATATATTTGGAGGATGAAAAACGTTCCTCAGCTGGATACTCTTGATTGAAGCAAATGTTAGGCAAGATAAAATCGAAGTAGTCATTCTCTTTACACAGTTCTGTTTCATGGGAAAGACTGTCCTTCAAAAGACTATATGTATCTTGATCTTCACAAAGATCAAACCAAGAGAAATCATTTTCCATCTAAAAATAAGAAGCTGGCATGCTTCATACAGATCCTAACTTGGTAAGTTACCTTTCAGCAAACAGATATGCGGAGTGACGATATCCTTTGGATGTTATGTGGACAACATGAGTCAAAAATCAAATAGATCAAATCTTATGCAGTAGTTGATCTCAATATATTTTAACTAATTTTTTATCAAATATTTGCTTCAATTAATCAAAACATGTCGATGATCTGATAAAAATTTGTCAAAACATGCTGATACCAACTTTTACATAAAATTTGATATATTTGGTCCTCGACTTATTTGGTCTTTTGCCCATTTGATCTATGTAGTATTACTCTATCACGTGTCTTGTCTAGTGAAGAATGTGTGAAAAAGCAAACTGTGGAGAAGCTGTTTGACTTGGTCTTTCACTTTGGGATCTCAAGAACATTTTCCGGTGACATTAGTATATGGATTTTGTTGATGAAAGCCTGCAGTGTGGCAGCAAATGAAGTCAGTATCTGAAGAATGCTAATGGGAGGTGGCAGAGAGAGATCACAACAAGGCTAGGCATATCATTAAATCTAACTTACTTTTCTTAGTAATTCGATATCTCTCTAGAATGAAAGAGAATAAAATTATAAGATTGTAATTACACACTCGAAGTCCATCCAAATCCTTGGCAAGTTGGAGATGGACTTTATCTCGAAAAAATGTAAGAGATATATACACAGAGCTTCTCTAGCATGTTTGCCTAGTGTGTTTAATTTGTAAGACATTCCATCAGTCGGGAGATTTTGATTTTGATCTTGATCGGCTTAACCCTTAAAAGTTGGATTTTAGCACTTTTCTAGCTTGTACTGTTGTAAAATTTTATTTATCATTATGAACAAAGATTCAAACATATAATTGAGAGTTGAGTTGAGTTTAGTACTCAAATAGATGCATAGTTATAAAATTTTATACATGAGCCAAATAAAAAGATTGTCATTTTTTAGTGCAAATTAAAAATGAAAATTTTCTTGAAATAACTTTTTAATTAAATATTGAATCATCTTTTTTTGCACAACATTCTCATAATAAGAGAAATGGCAAATCTTCGGTTATAAAATCAACAATAAATATATCATAATTACTTTCTTCTTCAAAATAATATTATTTACAAAAATTTGTTAAAATTTCTTTATAAAAGAATAAAGAAATTTATTACGATTCGAGTTTTCACCGAACAAATCTGAATCCATGTTTTCTTTCTATGTCAACAGTTATGAATATTGATTCAGTTAAAAAAATGGTTGAGTTCTAAGTAGTTTCATACATGAGGCTATAGATTTTACATATGATGCAAGTAAAAGATATTGCATGACCTTTTATATCACGACGAATCGACAAGTTGTTTGTTACAAAATCAACGACAAATTTATAACAATACCTTTATTCTTTTTTTGGGGTATATAAGAAGTCTCAAATTCGAGACATTTATGAGGGGAGTGAGATAGTGTCAGTTAAGTTATAGCCCATCGGCATAATGCCTTTATCCTTAAGATGTTACAAAGATGTTATTTGCTACAAAGTCCACTTAAGGTTTTGGCGTAGAAAAACAGTTTGACTATTTTTGTTTTTTATTTTTTGAAATTATCTGCTAATCCGCTGGATGGCTCAGACTTGAAATTAACGGATGTCGATTGCCTGATTATAGCATAGAGGAAGAAGGAAGTTCCCATTTGATCAAGCCCTTCGTGCTGCTAGACAGGTAAAATGAAGGCTGTCACGTACTAAAAATAAAATGAAGATAATAAATTCAAGAAAAGACTGTCTAGAGAAAACCTATATAACAGCCAAGCACGTTGCGAACCAAGACACAAGCTTTCTCACTCTCTTACTCTCGCTTTCCCTTTCTCTCTCCCCTTTTCTCTGGAATTTTGGTTCTGTGAAGTCAGGTATCAAAAATGGCAAACACAGGTTATGAAGCGGATTTCAAATCCAAAATGGCAGCGTATGTGTTATTTTGTTGGATCTTTGCAGCCTTTGGAGGCTTAATGTTCGGTTATGACATTGGAATTTCAGGTGAGTTAACTAATCTTCTTGATCCTAAAATGAATTTGCAATTATGTCTTTTCAATTCTTTAAGTCGGAATATCGATTTCTAACAGTTGGTTTTCATTGTTTGGTTTAGGAGGAGTGACGTCCATGGATGACTTCTTGATCAAATTCTTCCCACATGTTCGTGAGAAGAAGCTGCACGTCCATGAAGACAACTGTTGGTTATTGATGCCCATTATGGGCATTTGGGTAATTAAGGAATGGGGTAACTCCCATCCTTAATTACCATTAACCAATATTTTGGTAACCCCCAACCAATTAAGTGAATTGGTCTTACCTTCCTTCTGAGAGAGAAAACAATAGAGAAAACTCTCATTCTCCTACCTTGTGTGTGGAGAGAAGCCATGTGAGGCAACTATGGAGGCTAGGGTTTCACATATTCTCTAGAGAGAGAAACTAGAGAGAGGGATGGAGATTTTCGCGTAGGAAAATCTCCCATCGTCAGACGATTCACCGGACATGAGGATTGCGGCGTTGTGATGCTGTGGTGGTGATTCGACTAACCTCGTGATCACCATCCGACCGTGCGATCCGTTCGAGGGAAATCGCGACACGGTAGATTTTGGAGACCGCCCAATAGAGGTATTTATCCCGAAAATTCCGATCTATTTAATTCACGCTTCCGCATGCGCGATTAAATCCAACATTGGTATCAGAGCGGGTTGGATTTAATTTAAAATAATTTTCGGAATTGTATTTGGGATTTTAAAATTTTGGGGTCCGGATCACGGATGAGTTTCGTGAATCCGAGAACACCGTAGGAATACCCATGGCCCAAGGATTACAAATATATTTTTTGTTTAATTTTCGGAGCATGTTTGGGCCATGAAATGTCCGGTCGAAGTTTGCGACCCTACGGACATAAAACCCTTAGATCTGTAGCTTTAGAGGGCGGATCGATGCATGAAAAAATTATAAATGTGTTCCTTGCATCTAGATCTATTGTTTTATGTCTTTTATTGTGAGTTTTGGGTGCCGGAAACTGGGATTTCCGAATGGCCGCGGAGGGCCGCGACTGGGGTGGTTGATTTCCAGAATTTTTGGGATTGAATCCTCCTAAAATCGAGTGTAGGATGTTTGGAGGATACCTACAAATATTTCCCAGTCGAAAAATGCAAGAAAAAACAGCCGGATTGGTGTTTTCCAGAAAACGGGTCGAAAAACCCGTTACAGGACCCGTCGGGCGAAGAAGAACCGGCCCAGACCCGCGGGCACGTGACACGCACGCGCCAGGAGGCGCGTCTGCTAGGCGCGTGGACTTCACGCGCCACACAGGCGCGTGAACGGGCAGGGTCAGCGGATCGGGTCGGACCCTGACCCGGTCCGACCCGCAAACCGACCCGACCGGGTCGGACTCGAACCCGTTGACCGGTCAGTCGGGTCAACCCCTGACCCGTTGACCGGGTCAGTCGGGTCAACCTTGACCCGTTGACCGACCCGGTCTGACCGGCTCAACACGGCTCAGCGCGTGAAGGCGCGTGAGCCGCGCCCCGCGACTGGGCGCGCGTGAGCCGAGCCGCGCCAGGCGCGTGGCAGCGCGTCTGAGCCGGGCCGCGCGTCTGGCGCGTGAGCCAGACTGCTGCCAGCGCGTGGAGGCGCGTGGCAGCGCGTGGAGGCTCACCGCCGGCGCGTGGAGGCGCGCGGCGGCGCGTGGATCGCACCGCCGGCGAGCGGCGGCGCGTGACGGTCCCCGTGCGGCGCGTGAGAACGCTTAAAATTGAATTTTTTCAATTTTTGGGGGTCCTACATCCATAAATGTGACTTTTTGTGGGTTTTTGTATGCCGAATCACAATCCAAATGGTAAGATGCGATTCCAAGTTGTGGTGTATGGTGTCCGTTGACTCATACGCTCGCTTTGGGGTCGTATTCAAGTCATTTTGGTCTTGATCATTCGTAGGGCGTACAAAAATGAGATAATAAGCATCTCCAAGTCACAAATATCTCTCTTAATGCGTTGAGAACTGTCGTATTAAATTTTTTGTAAATTTTTGCAAGGAGAGTAAACTGAATGATATGATCTGCGCGATTTTATGAGTAGATTCGGTTTATTCTCGAGAGACAAAAATCTAACGGGAATCTGAGGCAAGAGATGATGGGCCCCAGGGTGGGTACCGCGCCTCAGAATATACGAGATAAAGAGATCTATCGTGTATGGGACAAAAGATTTGTCAAGTTAGGGCAACGCTTAACAGTGGCATACACGATGACTTAGTCTCGTTTTTCGAGTCATATTTTATGAACACGTCGGTTCGACTCGTCCCATAAGAGCATAGTGTTGCTCTCTTCGGCTCCTATGTGAGGATGCAGAAGAAAAGGGTTAATCATACAATGAAGCAAATGGCGAGTATGATCACCGAGTTAATATATACGGACGAGTAAATTTCGGATGAAATTTAGGTACTGGATGTGATCCAGTTTTTTACCTGATTCATGGGAAACCGTGAAATACTATCTCACATTTGACGAAAGTATTCGTACTTTCGTTGACGTGAGTACATATTGTGATCTCGATGAGGAGCACCTAGAGGCGAGTAGGCCACACTCGAGTCATGCTTATTCAGAGGAGTCAAGTAAGGACTTCCCCGGCGCTAAGCCTAGCGAACGAGACTCGAGATCTAGGTAATAAAAATCATCCGACAAAACCGACAACGAGGTACAAGAACGCAAGAAGAAGGAATTTGTTTATACCAAAGAAATTGCTACGTTTGAGGTAGATTTGGTCATTTCGCTCGTGAGTGTGACTAGCAGAAATAAATATTCTTCTTCTTTACGTGGTGTGAGATTTTTCTCATTCACTATAATACTCGCTGATTTCTCTTCTTTGAAATCAGGAGCAACCGACCACGTAACTCGAGATAGGAGTGCGTAATCCGTCAAGTGAATCCTTAAGTTTGGAGGATTTACGTTAAGGACAGAGCATTCGTCGTTGTCAGAGGGAACGACACTTGCTATGACGTCCTCAATATTGTAGGTATTTGACGGATCTACAAATTTGTACCTTGTCTAAAATTGACTACGATATGCGTGAAATTATTCCATTGTTTTTAATACGACAATTTTCTGAATTATTCTGGTTTTAATCCATGATGAAATGTATGCATTGGGTATTACTCTTTCTAATGGTTTTTTAGTAGTTCTACTATTGACTTTACATCTGATTGCGTAGATGATGATGTAAATGAATGACATAGTAGACTTAGACACATGGGGTAAGAGATGATGAATCGGTTAGTAGCGAGAGGTTTCTTGGACCCGCTAACCAGATTCGAGTTACCCGTATGTGAGTTTTGCCTAGTCGGCAAAATGACGAGAAAACCATTTGGCGATGCAATGAGAGCTGGGACTCCATTGCAGTTAACTATTGTGTTTTCCTTCTTTTTATTGTGGTCTCATGAGCATGAGAGCCGGAAATGGAGTTGTGTAAAAAATGATGCTTATAGACGCTTACGTGCGTTTCGGTTCATCTATCTGATCTCGCATCAGTCTGAGGCATTAAACTGCTTCAGGAGGTTCATAAGCGAGATTGAGAGTCAATTAGACTCTTAGAACCGAGCGAGAACGCAAGTATTCGTCTAAACTACACATGGGACTCTGTTTCGATAAGAGTATTACGAGACTACTGACTAGTAGTCAGTTCCCCATTGAGCTTAGGACAGGGAGGCAGCCTGACCTTAGCCACTTGAGGTTATGGGGTTGTGCCACGATTTCTCGCATTCACACGGTGAGTTAGACCCGCGAGAAAATATGTGTTCCTACGCGAACACGAACGGCACTATAATCGAGATTGAGTCTCGTAATACTATATTTCTTGAGAATGATTTCCCTAAGAGAGGTGAAATCAATTTGGACCCTACCCTTTATGCGATGGATGAGCTTAGTGGCTCGGGGAGCCCAACGGCGGGATACAAGAATCCACTACGGATCTTGATCTCAGTGGGAGCGATCCATCAAGAGGTAAAGATTTTTCTCTCCTCCTAAGAGTATCGAGAATGCGTATTTAAACGTTGTTTCTCGTTGCAAAAGATGAGAAATCTAAAACGGTCCGAGAGGCTCTCGAGAGTTCTGCAAAAGATGCAAAATACCGTTTATTGAAGGTCATAAATGAAGAGAAGGAATTGATGAGAATCAACGGGGTCTGGGACCTAGTTGATTTGCCTAAGGGCGGAAGAACTATTGGGAACAAGTAGGTTCTCAAAGTCAAGATAAAGGTTAACGGATTGATGAAGAGGTAAAGGACCCGTCTAGTAACCAAGGGTTACACTTAGACTGTGGGGTGGACTATCGAGGAGTCATAGTCCAATTTATCTCGATCCGTTTATCTTTCAGCGATTGTCACGAACATGGATTAGGAGTCACATTACAAGGATGTAAATACCGCTTTCGTATTGGAAGTAAAGATGAGGCGATCTACATGGAGCATCCCTCTGGGTTCGTTCTAGTAGATCAGATGTATAAGGTCTATTGATTTTCGAAATCAACATATGACCTTAAGCCATCATCTAGACAGCGGCGCTTGAGATTTCACGAGAAGGTGATATCTTATGGTTTTGTAATGATCGAGTAGGATCATTGCATATATCTGATACGTCCCGATGACTCCTTTATGAGCATGTTCGCATATGTAGGTGACATACTGTTGGCTGGGAACAACAGAGAGTATCTAATGACCATTGTAACATGGTTATGAGGTTTTAGTTCATTCTCAGATTTTGGATCCATAGGGATCGCTTGAGAATGGTGTTGACTCTCTAACAAGAGTTTTACATCAGGTAGATTCTTAAGCATTTCGAGAAAAGCGATGACAACCTAAAAGATACTCTAATCGCTAAAGATAAAAAGACCTGAATCTTGACACATGCCCTAGAATTTATAAAAAAAATAAGGGAGATAAGTAGAATCCCTTACTCCAGTGCAAAATACATTTCTAGTGTATGCGATGAGGTATACACGTGTGATATACAATTTGATGTATGCGATGAGGCATACATGACCAGACGTTTATTTAGCAGTCGATCTGGTGAGTAGGTATTAATAGAATCCTGAAAGGGATCACTGTAGAGCAGTGAAAAAGGATTCCGAAATATCTCATTTGAACTGCAGAGCTCTCCATGTGTTACGGATGAGGTGATTTGCGTTTTGTGGTTGAGATTCAGATACTGACTGGGAGTAGTGATCTGAATAAACGCAAAAGGTTTTATCTTCTTAGAGTAGTAAGAAGAGAACCTGTATATCTCTATTTACGATAGAGACTGAGCTTGTAGTGTGCTCAATTGCAGTTCATGAGAATGGTTGGCTTCAGAAATTTTCTGGAAGACTTAGAGGTTGTGACAGATAGTGGGAGGTCAGTGATGATTATTGTGATAATCAGACCGACACTGTCATCAAAAGAGACCCTAAGTGTAATAGCAAAGCCAAACACATTAATACCGAAGACCACTATGAGAGATATTACCGAGAAGGGTATTGTGACATCTAAGTACACCTCAGCATGAGAGCTGATCTCTTCAGAAAACCCGTTGTGAGAGATTCCTTTGTGAGGTAAGGAATCATTGGGTTTAGTGTACTTTAACATTTCTCCTTATATACTGTTTTAGATGCTTATTTTAATATATGACATGTATGCATTAATGAGTCACATATTTATTTCCTGCATCATTTGTTGTCATATATTGTGATCTTGTGATAAAAGATGTGTCAGGCAGGCATGGTCGACTCTCTCACACGAGTGACCACCTCCGACTCTGAGTGAGCGGAGATGAGACGGATTCTAGTCGTAAGAGGCTTTGAGAGTAGCCCTACTAGAACATAAGTCGCCCTGATATGTGTTCAGGATTAGGTCATATGCGATATGACCGACATGGAAATACCCACATCCATGTTGCCTGTAAGCAGCCAGGTATGAGATCTCAGATATCACCTGCGATTTGTGATATTGTCTCTGAGTTGCTCTCTCTGAGATCTCTGGGTAAAGTCTTATGTGTAGACTGAGTCCCGTACCTGTACAGTGTTAGAGAAATCTGACATATGCCCTTTGAGAGATGGGGGAATAACACTGTGGCACGTGTTTCATACCACGTGTGATGAGACGACCATGGGATAGTGGGAGCTATTATTTGAGACGATAGTTTGATCATGATCCCCGTTCCCACTGTGTGAGACCTGAGATCCATTGGGTGGGATCTCTTATGCCCTTATTACTTTCGGCTGTCTCTAGAAGTATTGGTTCAGTGTTGCTACTTTAGTCTGTTTACCTATGGCCCGGAAGATAAATTGAGGTCTAAGGGGCAGGTCTAGGAAAGCAGCTGAATTGAGACCGATAGATTCGAGTTTGGGAAAAGGAAGGCCAATAGTCATTACATCATTGTTATGTATTCATAGGTCGACCTATTGTGTTAATCCATGTTGGGATTCAAACATAATAATGAATACATAGTCGAGCAAATTGATTGGGGATCACTTTCGATGAGGAAAGTGGCTCGATGGATGTAAATACATTGAGTCTGGGGTATAGCGAGTTATTTTTATACTAACAGTGACTTCTCGATCATCCTAACAGGTGTATCGAGAAGTCTTTGCTTGCAGGTGTACTCGCCGGTCGCACGACGCCCAATCCAGTATGAAGGTCCAGTAGGGTGATGTGATAAATCGCATGAGTTGCGATCTTGTGATTGACGGAAGTGAAATGCCCTAATGTGCAAGTGGGAGATGTTGGTTATTGATGCCCATTATGGGCATTTGGGTAATTAAGGAATGGGGTAACTCCCATCCTTAATTACCATTAACCAATATTTTGGTAACCCCCAACCAATTAAGTGAATTGGTCTTACCTTCCTTCTGAGAGAGAAAACAATAGAGAAAACTCTCCTTCTCCTACCTTGTGTGTGGAGAGAAGCCATGTGAGGCAACTATGGAGGCTAGGGTTTCACATATTCTCTAGAGAGAGAAACTAGAGAGAGTGATGGAGATTTTCGCGTAGGAAAATCTCCCATCGTCAGACGATTCACCGGACATGAGGATTGCGGCGTTGTGATGCTGTGGTGGTGATTCGACTAACCTCGTGATCACCATCCGACCGTGCGATCCGTTCGAGGGACATCGCGACACGGTAGATTTTGGAGACCGCCCAATAGAGGTATTTATCCCGAAAATTCCGACCTATTTAATTCACGCTTCCGCATGCGCGATTAAATCCAACAACAACTATTGCAAATATGATGATCCTAATCTTCAACTCTTCATCTCTCTAAGCTTTGCCGCTTCCAAATTGTGCACCGTGTTTGGCAGGAGGCGCACCATACTCTTTGCTTCTTTATTTTTCATGGCTGCCGCGCCGCTGTCTTGAGTGCCTTAGGTGAAAAATTTGGATGCTCATTGTTGGAAGAGTCCACATTGGAATTGGTGTTAGCTTTTTTTTTTTTTTTTTTTTTTTTTTTACTATTATTCTTTCTGATTTGAGTATAAGAATCCCGTCGGGTGAAGCTTTTGCAGGTTTTGTATTTAATCTAGCGAACACTCTCAGCACAGACAGAAGAGTAGATATTTGTGGAGGCAAAAATCAACTCTAACAGACTCTATTCATTTTATTTAATTAAATGAAATTATATAAATATAAATTTTAAATTATATATCATATAATCATATTTAAATATAAACTTTATACGTAAAATGATTGAAAACCACTTAAGTTCAATTGTTTAGTTAAAGTAATCGAGATTGACCATACATTTAAAACATTAGTCTAAAAAAATAAATAACTCAAATATTTTCTTATTCTACTCGTCTCGTTTCCAACCTTATACGATATTGATTTTAAACATTCTAGACATGGAGCGAGCAAGAAAAATTTACGAGTCCGGTCAATTTCTCACCGTTCCCATTACGCCACGCAGTGTTTTGGCGGGGCCCAGTGTCACAGCTTGAGCAATCACTTTGTGACTCGTCATATTGTAAAAACCGGGCCCCACAACTACAACTTAAAATGTACTAAACATTTCCAGAACCAATCAACCACCTCCACGGGAGCAAATCCAACAACCCTAGACGTGTCTGTCTTATTAGCTTCCCTTCTCTCTCTCTCTCTCTCTCTCTCTCTCTCTCTCTCCCCCACTATATTTCGATTGTGTCAGACAAGACTCGAGAGAGAGAGATAGAGAGTTTTTGAGGTTTTTTTTTCTTCAATACGTATAAATTGAGATCGGAATCGGTGGCGGTGAGTGTTGATTGATATTTTGATTTTGAGATCAAATGGCGGAGGAGAAGTACAATTTGAAGAATCCGGCGGTGAAGAGGATTCTTCAGGAGGTAAAGGAGATGCAATCCAATCCTTCTGATGATTTCATGAGTCTTCCTCTTGAGGTTCGCATTTTCTTCTTCATCTTCTCTCTCTCTCTCACATACACAAAAAAATCCTAATTTGATTGTGTTGTTTCTTAGTATCTGTCAATCAACAAGTTAGGGTTCTGTTTTGGGTTTGTTTTGATTCCAGATCCGTTCAGTTCCTTCAGTTTCGTTGGATTTTTTGGGTTTCTTTTGGCGCGTTGCTATTCTTAGCCTATTGATCGTTCGTGAATCGTTTGTGGGTTGAATTAGGATCACAATCGGGTGATGGGCTGAGATATGGAGTTGATTTGGTAATTGATTTTGCTGGTAATCGTGTTTAGTGTTCTAATTCCATGCTTATTCTTAGTTTGACTGTCTGAAAATTTGGTCATGAATTGTTCGTTAACTTGTTCGTGGTTGAATTAGGACCGCTAATTGGGTGATGGGTTGAGATATGGAGTGGATTTTGTTATTGATTTTACTGGTAATCATATTTAGGTTCTAATTCCGAGCTGATTTTTTGTTAGTATGTGTAGAAATTTGGTCATAATCTATGTTGCAGAAGTTGCTGATTCAGAAATTTGTTGGTTAATCGTATGAGGATTAGGGTTTTGTTTATCTTGTTGAGTCAGTGAGAAAGAGAAATAAAACCTGAAATGAGCTTAAGAACTGGTACTAATGTATACAGCATGAATTTAAGAAGAAGAGAATGCTAATATGAACTCGAACACTCTAATGACTAATTTATAGAAACTATGCGTATATCTGGCTGAATGAGCGTATGGGGAGAGAATTTGTCTTTAGCAACCGGAAATCAACTTGTGGCTTATATAGTGGACCTGAACTAGTTTGGGACCTAACCCTTAGTTGTGCAGAACTAGAAGGTGGTATTATGCAGCTTTTGTTTGTTTAGTTTTGGGTTTGGTTTCTTATTGATTTGTTACTTGTTGAAAATGTTAGATTAATGCAAAGGTTGCTTGCAGATATGCATAATTGATTTGTTTCTGTTATGTATTGGTTGTATACGTGTATTGGTTCTGTACAATGCATGCAGCGTGTTTCAGGCTGCATGTCCGTTGGTACCTTTTGGGTCGTCTAGAAGTACCATGTAAACAGGATGTAAGTGTATTTTAATTTGTGAGTAAGCTCCAGGAATTTGGAAATAAACTCCTCTGTCTGTCCCCCACATGCATGTCTATGCATGGTGGCTCTTCTTACAATTTGTAACTGCATTGTTTCTCCTCTAACAGAATCATTCCTTATGTTACTTTCGATTTTGTAAAGCAGCAATGGCTTTTGGTGCAATTTAAGGAAATTTGAGGGAAAACTTAACCAATAGTCAACATTATTGGTGTTCAGTACCTATATAGTAGTTAACACCTATAGTCACTTGCAAGTAGCATGCAAGTGTTGCTTTGAATGGGTGATGTTTCATTAGGTGGAAGCATACATGCTCCAGCATATAAGCTGGCTCAGCCATAGTGACAAGAGTTAGTGACCTTTTTGGAATTCATTCAGCAGAAGCATTCTTGCTTCAGTGCATAAGCTGGCTCAGCCATAATGTGGAGAGTTGGTGGCCTGTGCTGAATAGGAAGAATCCATTATGGATAAGACATAGATATTAACCATCATTAGGATGGCTCAAATGTTGCCAAATTTGCTGATTCTATGTGATCAGCCATGTAAGAGCTGAATGATTGATATGCATGATGTGGATAACCAGTGCCAGGGAGGGAGAAAATTCCACCTCCCCTCCCTCACCACTTATGATTCTTATTTAGATATTGCTTGGGTCCCTTTTAATGGTACTTACAGAGTTGCAGTCTTATGGAGACGTGAGCTCTTTTCACTTTTTAGCAGCCACTTAACTTCATTGGACCTCACGAGTTACTTCATCTGTTCATATACAATCTGACCTATCCTCTAACTATTCTGTAACTCGTTGGTGTCAGGAAAATATCTTTGAATGGCAATTTGCCATCAGGGGACCTGGTGATTCAGAGTTTGAGGGTGGAATTTATCATGGACGGATCCAGTTGCCTGCAGATTATCCATTTCAGCCCCCTTCATTTATGCTACTGACTGTAAGATCTGTCTTCTTTTTGAAATGCCTTAAAAGTTTACAACAGTTGAAATTTTTCCTCTTTGTAATTCTTTTGCTTTTTAGTCATTATTTATTTTCTTATTTTGGTGGCGCATGGGCATGTGTGAGATGCTATTTTATTCTTTCCACTTCTTTTTTTAATTATGATCCACTTATTTAATTCTGCTGTTTTTTGCTTCCAGCCCAATGGACGGTTTGAAACCCAAACCAAGATATGCTTAAGCATATCCAATCATCATCCTGAGCACTGGCAGCCATCATGGAGTGGTAAGATTCATTCATCTTCACATCCTCTGGATATTACCTAATTAACCTCTAGATGTTAGGGGGGATCAGATTCTGGATATTGACATGCAGACTAACCCTGGAACTACAAATTTTTCTTTTATAGAAAACAATTAGACATGCACAAGATCGCATGGATTTTCTTGGTAGATATCTTAACAAGGAAAGTCTGGACCCAACTTCTTGTTAAATATACCAGATCTCTGAAACTTCAGCTGTGAAGAGTGATGGATCCTGGAACTTCTGTGGAACAACACTAGCACACTCGCGTATTCAATACACATGCTTGTGTTTTATAATAACTAAACATAATAACATTTTACAAATCAAGTGATCCTTTGTATTTGTTGATTAGACAAATGTGTATTAAAAAATTATAAAACTTTTTCCTTACCATCTGCCTTACTTTATGTTTGTTTCTTTTTTTTGGGGGGGGGGAGTGTATTTAAGGAAAAAAATGAGTGGGGCACTTGTGCATACAGAGCCACATTTGCATCAGGGGCTTCACATCTTCTTCTCCCTGAATTGTAGAAGGAATGTACCATAGAAGAAATCGTCAAGTATTTGCATTTTATCACATTTATATTGTTCTCTTGTCCCAGATTGATAGCTTGTGGTTTTGGTGTTTCTTATTTTGTAAATTTTCTGTTGTCAAAATTACTCATCAACCTATGTGGTTGCTGGCAGTTCGGACTGCTTTGGTTGCCTTGATTGCTTTCATGCCTACCAACCCCAACGGGGCACTGGGGTCTCTGGACTATAAGAAGGAAGAAAGGCGTGCATTGGCCATCAAATCTCGGGAGGCAGCCCCGAAATTTGGAACTCCTGAACGTCAAAAGCTAATCGATGAGGTTTGTTTTGAGTCTACCCCAATTTGACATTCTTGCAACTTGTATGTTCATAGGCTAAAAACTTCTGATGCAACAGATTCATGAATATATGCTAAGCAAGGCACCCCCAGTTCCTCAGTTAATAACTCAGGAAGGGCATTCAACCAACCAAGAGAATGAACCTCAGGTTAGCTCTCCAAGTTCTGATAGTGCATCTGCTGATATTGAAGTGCCTCCAAATCTCGAAGGTGGTAACCAGATTGTGGAAGAAGTTCCTCCTGTTGTCAATCCCGTTCCCGTCGTGGGACAGCTACCTGCCACAGACTCTAGGCCACAACTATTGCAGAGGCCCACACCAAATGTGCCAAAACAGGCAGATGATCGCTTGTTCACGTGGGCTGCTATCGGACTTACCATAGCTATTGTGGTTCTGTTGCTGAAGAAGTTCATGAAATCTTCCAGCCATGGTCCCATCTTCATGAATGAGTCTTAGAAATTGCTGAATGTATATAGTGGCTCAAGAATTTCAGTCGCATTGCCGTATAGAAAGGGAAAGTATATTTTCTTAAATATGAGGACAATTTATAGTATATATATAGTGTATTGTTCCATTATTTTCCTTGTAACCATAGTTACATGATACAAGTTGCCCCAAATCAGTATTCTCAGCAATGTTGGTTATTCATTTGTTTGATTTTTGGTTCTGAGGACATATTTACCAATGAATTGAAGATACTTGTATTGAAACATGACCAAATCTGGGTAAATATTGGAGGGTGACAGTAATGCTTTGAAGGAAAAGGACAGCAGACGCAAAACCTTCCCCCCCCCCTACCCTAGTGAAATTTATTGATACCTCAGATAATTACAATATTACATCAAAACTAATATTTGTAAAGAAACTACTCTTAACATTGCTACATCTACTATCAAATACACTTGAACTGTTTCTCCCTTTTACCCATTGCTTAAGATCCTTGAATTCTCCTCTTTTCAAATTTGATATTTATACCTAGCTCGGTACAGTTTTTTAAGAATTTACCTCTAGCTTCTTACTGTCTGGTCCCCCAAAGACAAGTTGGCAACACTATGTCACCCAAACAATTCCAGAAATGGGTCGGGCTTATGATGTGTTTATTATTTTTTTATTTCATCACTGATATTCAAAAATCAAACTAATTTAATGTGAATAGTTATGACTCTAGTTAAGGGGTTGTCTTTCTTGCGTTTATTTTTCTATTATTAAAATTTAAATTTATAATTTTAGTTAAATGAATTTAGTATTTTGTTTTTAAATTTATAGATCATTGATATGCTGTATTGCATTATATTAAACAGCCTGTGACATAGAGAACAAGCAAATATTTTTATAGTTTCTGTTATGATTATGTTTGTGTCGTGTCCTTTTCTAGCATGCGGCGTGCCGGATCAATGATCCAGTCTTTAAGTAGTACCCTGATTCCTTGATTTTTCCCTCAATGCATATACATGCACGGAGGTATAGAACTTTTGTGGTATTTTAAAAATATTTATTATCATTAATAAAATTTTTAGCGACTATTGATTGACAGATCATTGAATATACGCATTAAATTTTTTTTTTTTCAAAATTTTAGTGAACAATTATCTCCTTTCCTCCTTACTTTGTGCATGCTTGCATATATACTTTATTATTTTACTAGAATAGGGAATTGTCATCGCTGCGCCTTTTGGCTCAATGGCACCTGACTTTGTGAGGGTAAGAGTTCAAAACTCCATGCCCTTCTCCCTTTAGATATTCCCCTCCCATGCATCGGCCTCTCCAATGGACCAAAAAAAAAAAAAAAGAAAGAAAGAATTTGTTACATATACCTCGATGAAATTATAATTAGCAAACTACGGGAAAAAATGAAAATGAAAATGAATTATTCAAAAAAATTTCCAAGTTATACAATCTTTTTAAATGGGTTGTTTAAGCACAACATTATCAATCATACTACACCCCAAGCTCCATTTTTATTCTTCATAGATGTATAAGAACTTCCCTTTCTCTTTGAACCCACTACAAGGGGTAGCTAAGCAATCTGGGTTGCCCCCAACAAATCAACAAAATTATAATAAATTACAAATAAGGATGACCAATAATAGGCAAATCACTGAATCAAGGAAGCAACAGCAAGACAGTTGCTGGCCATCTTAGACAACTTGTCATAAAAAATCTTCATAGGAGGTTCTTCATCAGAATCCGGTACTGGACCCTCCTGAAAGGCATCCTCACAGGAGCCAGCATCGGTCACCACTGCACTCAACATGCTGTTTATGGTCCCTATGTCCTTCACTGGAATAGCATCCATTGCACGTTGCAGATTATCCAATGCGTCCTGGAAGTTCTCTCTGCATACATCTGCACCTGAAGACGCAATCTGTGAAAGTCCTGATTTTTTTGAGAGCTGTTTGGCTGCTTTAAGAGCTAACTTGGCATGTTGGACACATGCCTTTATTACTATTTCCAGGACGGATATGGGGTCAGTTTTTCCAGTGAGGAAAGGTCCGATTGTTGATAGGCAGATTTGCGGGTAGTCTGTTGATTCGCATATTTTTTCGATCTTTGGGTCTATCATTTTTTCTGATTCGGATTGGGTGAAGATGGATTTGAATTTGTTCAATTTGCTTGCTACAGCTGAAAGAGGGAGAGTCTTGTCCCTTAAAACTAATGAATCGGGGGGGTTTGAGTCGTCGATGTCCGAATCATCTTCGTCATCAAGGTCTGTCTCAGAGGGTAATAGAGTGGTTGGGTGGATGGACGGGTTGTGTGCAATGTAGTCTTCTTTGTTAATGCCTGGTGCAGGAGCTTGAGCTGGTTGAAGATTCGGAGATGATGATGGTGAGGAGTCTTTGCTTTCCTTGTCAGCATGCACGCTTTTGGCTTGTGCGTGGTGGTGGAATGCGATTAGCATGAAGGAGAGGATGAGCAAAGCTACGTGTTTGGTGTTAAGATCCATTGTTTACAATCTGATGATGACCTCTCAGACTTGTGTTGAATCACAGTGAATCGAAATGGAGGTTGAAGTCTGGGGCTTAAATTGGAGAAAGGGTGGTGGCTCATTCATGCAAATTGGAAGCCATGCATGAAATCCGGATGACCTTCACTAATTATAGCACAAACTAAATTTGTGTGCTTGATTTGGCATTGCTTTGCCGAACATGGTGGATTTTTTTTTTTTTTTTTTTTTGTTTTTTTGGTGTTTTAGCCAATCAATGCACATGAAGCCATTGATTTTTTTGGAGCCTTGTGTATGCCACTCGTCATTATACACCAAATTGGGCTGCTAAATTTGGCCATTTGAAGATACTAAAAGGTCTCACTGGCACTCCTTATAACATGGCAAAGCCAGATTTATATATTCGTCGATGGAATGTAATATGTATTTAAATTATAATTTTAAGGGTATAAATATAATTTTAAAGGACAGATAATATTTGATTTCACAATTTTTTAAATTATATATTTAATTTAAAAGAAAAAATTCTGAGGATAACTCTTCTTTCCCTACTCCTCCCCGGGGCAGGCACCTGCTGATGATCGCATCTTTTCCTTCTCTCATGTAAGGCAAAACCTAATCTAGCCAGTATTTTCAATTATATAACCAGATGCCAAAAAGTTCCATGCAACCCTTGTAGTTGAGGGTTGATGGCGTTTCTCTTTCCCCACAAATAACCATGTTATGTTATTTCTTGATAAGTCGAACTTGGAAAACCCATACATTAGTATTTGGTGATATTACAAGGACAATATCCTCTGAAATAATAACGGTTATGGTTTAAATCCAACATTTCACGTCGTTTAAGAGCTCCGGTAGTAACGTCCAGAGGACTGGCAACACTGGCATCACTCTGCCACTCTTTTCCCCAAGGGAAATCGAGAAATAAAAAATCCAGCTATTTTAAAGCTAAGTTCCTTTTTTTTCCCCTCCGGAGGGCACAATTAAACAAAAGAAGGCGGGCTGAGAATTGCAGAACATCAGAAACAAGAGATTTGTCTATGCACAAGCACATCGTCCAAATCTTGCAAACAAATGAGCAGCGAGAAATTTTAAGGATTTTTATACACTGAAATTTCTAATATTTATTAGATGGTTCAAACATCCAGAAGGCGATAGTCTCCTTAACAGCACACAAATGCTATCGACAAAAACACAGATCACTGATCATGACCTACAAAGTGGGTAGTCTTGGTAGAAAATAAAATAGGCAAGCTCATCTGGGTATTCATAACCCCCCCCCCCCCCAAAAAAAAAAAAAGAATCACCCCTAGACATAGCAATTAGTTACAGAAAGCAAGTTTTGACAACATCCTACATAGACCCATACTAGATATGGCGTTCACAAGTAGAGAAGCCCATATCATTTTTGTGCTTTATTTCGTCTTTGTGCTTTATTTCCTCTTTGGGAGTGTGTGCAGGCTGGTTCAGATCAGTGCTCCTGCTCTGCACTTTTCACTACTGTGACTGGACAAGAACCATTGTTCACCACAAAGTTGCTTACACTTCCCAAGAGGACCCTGCAAAATAATGTGGACAGACAAGCAAAACTTGCAATCAAAATCAACATAGTGGTCCACAATCACAGGGGCTCAATCATTGCCAGTTTGGTCTCATTTGTAGGTCATCATACACATAACTCTAGAATTATTGAGTTTTGAATGAAAAGGGTGGTAGAAAATGCATCATTTCTTTTGAAAATTTGGAGGTGGAAACTTCTATTCAAAGTCCCCACCCTCCCAAAAGAAACGTCTTCCACCATGTCCAAATCAATTGCAAAATGCAGCTGGCCAGAAACAGACTAAAACCGGGCCGTTAGCTTGTCCTTGTTCCCTTCCCTGTGTCGGTCTGTTCTTCTGTTTCTTTCTGTTATTTCGTTCTTCACCCAAAAATAGAAAAGACTAAAACAAATTCTACTTTATCATGGCAATTTGACTTTGCAGGTCAATGAATAAAAGATAAATGAAGAAAATATCAACACAGTGTAAAATTGGTGATGGGCACCGGCGAAGAGAGAGGGGGCATGGGGCAACCTCCCCCCGGGGGGATATTTTAAGAAAAAGTTGTATATACATAATATATATTTGTAATTTTTAAAAAGTTATTATTAAATATTGTTTGATCTTTAAAAATATATCTCCGGTCTGTAAAGTATAACTCAAAATATATGTTATATTTCACTCTTAATATAACGTTTTGGCTTGCCTATGGTGCCAGTCTCAAAAGGACTTAGAGATGCTATTTACAATGGTGGAAAATCCCTGCAGCTATTTTCATAAGTTAGGCATTGAACTCCTAAACTAACAGGATAATTTTCAGGATTCCACGTTGGAGGAAAAAAAAAGGTCCAACCTTTATAAAAGACCCCAGATGAAAAGCATTTTTTTCATTGAAATCTGAATAATAGAGGGATGATGCCCCAAAAAAAATAAAAATAAAAATAAATAAATAAATAAAATTAAGATGCAGGGTCGATGAAAAAGAACCTCTTAAGCTTGCCCAGCCCTCTGTTGCCTATAACAATGCAGCTTAGGGGAATATTATCAATAGCTTCACAAATCTTCTCACGAGGGTCTCCCCAGTAGATCTTCATAAGCACCTCAACCTGTCCATCACCATCGCCTTGGTTAGAAACTCAAAAAATTCACATGAATGTCATTAATCATTTGAGCATTAATTACCTCTTTCTGGCTGGCAGATAAGCTAGCAATCTCCAAGGTTTCTGGGTCAGCCTTAACCCCATACTTCTTCCTAACGATTGGGTCAGTAAACTCTTTCAAAGGTATCAAAGCTGCCAAACAAATGAATCCAATTTATATCTCATATAACCAACAACTATGCATTGTGCTCTAAGTACAAGGAACAATAAAATCCTAGAAGGTGAATCAAAAGATAATCTCATTTCTGCAAATTGATAACTAATCCAACATGCAAAACAGAGAATAATGTCAAACGGACCAAATGGACTAAATTATATATGTCGGTCCACATGAGTATATTTCGACCAATTCTTAATACAGATTATTTGATTAAAAATTGCTCAATCCTTGTGAATACTGATTCCCAACTAAGATTTGGTCTATGATTCATTTGGTCCATTCAATATTATTGTAAAAGCATCTACGTATCTAGTTGATCATGATCAAGAAAATGCATGAAAATAAATATTTGCTTAGCCATCACATGGAAAATGACACGTTTGGATAACCATTTCTAAGGAACAACTTTCCCAAGTGCCAAAAAGTCTCTACTTCTTACCAGAAATTAGCTAAAGTGTCACAAGCTGCTCCGGCGTCACTCTTGAATCTAAATAAAAAATGGGTTCAATTTATTTCGATCAAGTTCTTTAATTCACTTTAAATTTAAATGAACCTTTTTGGGAACATTAAGTATGAATTCATTCCATTATGAATTCTGGCTTTTTATGAAATTAAAATTGAACAAAACAATTAACAAAATAAATGAATAAAAATGAAAATCGATTCTTATGGTTGCATGATTCATTTGATTTCGAGCACGACAAAAAAGGACTCTGATGATGATTTTCCAAATAGAAAAAAAAAAAATTGAAATTAGAATGAATTTCAGAATCTCATTTGGATCCATAAGAATTTCTATTCGATTGTTTTCCAAGTGAAGTAAGAATTTATCCAAACACATCAATCCAATAATATGTCCTAAAGTACAAAATAAGAAGAAAAACATGATCCACGAGAAGAATAAGATTATTAAGCAACAATAAATGATCACAAAACTCAAATACCCAGATCGTAAAATCAAAGAAAAGGGGGAGAGAGAGAGAGAAAGAGAGAGAGAGAGATTATTAAGCAACTACAATGATCACAAAACTCAAAAACCCAGATCGTAAAATCAAAGAAAGGGGGAGAGAGAGAGAGAGAGAGAGAGAGATTATTAAGCAATTACAATGATCACACAACTCAAAAACCCAGATCGTAAAAATCAAAGAAAGGGGGAGAGAGAGAGAGAGAGAGAGAGAGATTATTAAGCAATCACAATGATCACACAACTCAAAAACCCAGATCGTAAAATCAGAGAGAGAGAGAGAGAGAGAGATCTCACGAGAACCGGTGGTTTCCCAAAGTTGCATCTCGCCTTCCTCGTAGTTACCTTCAGGAAGAACCGTGATGAGAATCAGATGATCTCCATTGCGGACAATGTTCTCCACTGCCCATATCAACGCTTTCCTACTGAACACCGAGAAATCCACCGCAACCCCAACTCTTCTCTCTGTTTCCATCTCTCTCTCTCTCTCACTCTCTCTCCGTCTCTCTCTCTCTCTCTCACTCCCCCCGACCTACTGCTTCTACTAAAACGGGGAGAAGAGAACGAAGGAAAAGAACAGGGACCGGGAAGAAAGGCGACAAAGAAATGGAAAAATCATGGTGCCCCGACAAAGTTTATGCGCCACTCTAGGATTTTATCTAGGCCTGTTACGAGACTCCAGTACCCGCGATACTTGCCGGTCAAAACTCAACTCAAGCTTGGGCTCAGATAGCTCGGTATCGAACTCAAGTTCAAACTGAACCGTATCAAACTCAAACACTTGATATTCAAAATCCATTAATTATATTTTTATTAAAATAATTTTTATATATTATTATTTTTTTAAAATAATTTTTATATATAAAATTATATTTATAAATATACATTTTTAAATATATTATCCATATTATCAAACGAGACTACTCGATAACACTTTGAGATTGAGATCAAAAAATACAATCTCGAACTCACCTAAATAACACTCAAATCGAGTTCAAATATCGATATTATCTGACTTGATCTGAATGCCTTAACACCCCTAATTTTATTTGGACTTCTCAGGTGCATTGGTTCAATATGTACCGACCGTTGAAAATTATCATCTTAGGATGATCTTCATCAATCTCTGTGATAATCATTTGTTGAGCATTCTGTGATAATCATGTGGCAAGTTGAATCATCCGACCTTGCAGATATCATATCCTTTGGTTAAAATAAGAAAGAAAATGTCGATCCATTGTAAGTCAATTGCCACCTCCGAATCTCTTCTGTATATTAAAAAAAAAAAAAAAAAAAAGTAAACCAAAGACATGTGATTTGAAGTCTTGTCCCCCAAAAATACAAATTATTTGGTATAAAAGATTAAAATATTATACGAACATATACTTAGTTTAATAAAATAGAGTATTAAATTTTTTAATTATATTTTGATCCAAAATTAAAAAAGAAAAAACTATACCGAAAGAGTTGTCTTTAAATAGAGTTCCTGTGGATACTCAAATCAAATTCGTCGAAATATAATTTTAAATACTGATAATAAGAAACAAAAGAATTAAAGGAATATTAATAAAATAAAATTCAATTTACACAATTTTCTTTTTTATCTTTTTTATTTAATAAACTACACTATGCCTCATCTATTTTAGAATAAAGAAACTATTTCTCTACCTTTAGTCAACACTATTATATACAGTTATATATTAATCGAAATAAAATCAATTATCAAAAATATTTTTTGTACTTAAGAAAACAAAATTAGTTTCTATGCCTCTCTCTTCTATATTTATGTTTCTCTCTGTCTCTCTCCATCAAGTTCTCTCTCTATTTTTCTTTATTTTGGCAAATTAATTTGGGGGATCAAACATGAAGTGCCAATACGAAATATCATATAGTTAAATTTTTTATATAAAAATATATATTATTACTTAGTATTTAATAGCGGAATTATAATGACATAAATTTTGTTAAAATATAGTAAATGGTGTCGCTTCCTTTTCCTTCTTTGAAAACCATAGGAGCATTCAATATAATATATAACTCAAACCAAATTAGAAATTCAATGGTTACAAGAATAAATAAAAAAGATCGGGAAGCAAGAAAGAGTGAGAAAAGACAAGGGTATATGTACAAAAGAAGAGGAAAAGACAATAGGGTCAATCTAGAATTATTAGGAAAAGGTGGTTGCAATATTTTTATAGAATTGAATTATATTTATTTTAGAATTTATTTTAGAATTTTAAAATTATTTTAAATCATATTTTATGATTTTATATTAATTTATTTTGTCAATAATGAATTAGGAAACATTGGGTCTACTTTTTAATTTGTGGATTGGATGACCAGTAGTCAATATTTTAGGCATAATTTTCTGCATTGACACCCAATTAAGGTGATTCCTGTTGGGTTTGAAAAAAAGGTTTTAAGGTCTACAAATCTTGTAAAGAATTTAGAAGTCAATTTAGATATGAGTTTATCCGAAATTTAGTAAGAAACTATTACAGTGTTGAAGGTTAAATATCTATAGAAAAAGGAAACTAAGTGTATATGGAGTGATTTATAGAAATAAGCTACTGTTATTCTAAAGAAATATTCCAACATTAGAATTGCTTACTAATTCATGGAAATATAAAAGATTTCTTCCATTACAACAAAAAGAAGTTTCTAAAACCGAAGAAAAGAGAAAATTTCTAAAAAATTACCTATAACTGATATTTTGACCAGAGTTTGGTTTTATAAATAAAACCTCTTTCTTAAGGAAGTAGGAGACAGAAAAAAATACACAAAAAAGAATTAGAAAATATGAAGAGAGACAGAGAAAGAGAGAAGAGGCGAAATCTTAGCAACCATCGTAAGGAAACGCAATTTTCATCCCCATCTTGTGCAAAAAGACTTATAATGTATTCTGTTTTTTCCTTGTCTTTTTTTATAACATTTGGTTAATTTTTTTGTCCATAAAACTCAATAGATTTTATATTTTAATTAATTAAATGTATTGATTTATTTCTTTTTTTAAGATTTATTGAAATGATTATTGTTTTATAAAATTTTATTGTTGATTTTAATATTTCAAACGTATAGAATCCTACATTTGTATTATTTGAGATTGACTACATACATGATCAATATAATTATAAAATATTAGTACATAACAATTAAATCTATATGAGATTATGAATATGATTATTGGATTAATTTTATATGTGGGGATTCAGGGGAATCCCTAGAATACAAATTTTCTATAGAAATTTATGTAGTTTGAATTAATCAAAATTACATAACCATTGAGTTTTGATTAATCGAATTAGAGTTTCATTACATGATTATTAGGTGAATCTAATTTAGGAAAAATCTGTAATCATCATCAATAATTCATTAATCAATAAACTTAGAGAGTTTTGAAAAATTCGACCATATAAAAAGTTAAAAATAGATAAAATTGACACTTTAAGGTTTTTATCAAATTAAAGTTTTTTTATTTATAGATTTTATTTTCGTAATTTCTAATATTTTCATAGTTTTGATTTGATTTGTCCAATTTAGATTATATTAATTTATTTTTAGTAATATAAAATATTGTCATAGAAACGATATTTAATGTCATCTCTATGCACAATATTTGATTATGATATAATTATCCAAATTTATGGTTTGAAAATTGCGTATCAAAAGGGACAATCTCCCGTTAATAGGAATCTTCTTTAATAATAAAAAAAAAATTAAAATTTTTTTGGGGTCATGCCCATGCACCCCCCCCCCCAAAAAGCAAAATCCTTCTATGTCTCGACCTTTAGCATAATTACCAAAAAGATTCCAAGTCAAAATTATTTGTAATGTATTTGAATTAGAGAACTTAGGATTAATTTTGCAAGAATTACCTTTTGCTAGGAAAATGTTAGCAAGAGGGTACAAAATATTTTTAAAAAGGGTTTGGAAGAAATTTAGCAAACTCATGTCCATCTTCTTGTCCAAGATCAATAAGAGACTCTAGAGCTTTACTTTTCCAAAGAGAAGATGCAATTGGGCATAACTGTGTTCTTAAAAAGACAGTTTAATGATACAAATTTTTTTTATAATTTAAGAATTTTAGATTTAAATTTTTATATAATAAATAAAAAAAGATTTCTGTTCCAGATGACCCAAGAACCCAAGTGATGGCTACTTCGGTCTAAATCAACCCACCACCATCAATTATGATATTTTTCTACAAGACTTGTAGGAATCTTTCATAAGATCCTCTTCCTTTTTTTTTTTTTTTTGTTGAACTAAAGTTCACTGGCCCACAAGATCCTCTTCGGATATGTTTGTGTCTGCTCCCTTTGATGAGACTTGCTCTTAGTAAAATAGCTGGTCTCTATATACTTACCTTGACCAAAAAAATATATAAATAATCACCAAATTATAGAATTAATATTTTCAGATCATCAATCACAAAACTGAAAAATAAAAATTAGAGAAGGGGTCAAGAAAGTAAAGTATTTCAGGAAATTGAAAATTGTATATCAGATAATTGAAAAAGTGGCTCCAGACCGACAATGGTAAAATCAAGACCAGCGACTCGAAAGAGAGAAGCCGCACCCTGCAAAGCTGGGCAAGCCCAAGCCTTGCACGTCCTGGATAGCAAAGAGCATAGGCCCATGGGGAATACTATTCACTCAGAAGTTGACTGGTCTTCAGAAATGTCATAGCAGCCAACCCTTAGATTCCAAAAAATGGTTCAAAGAAAGTGTGCCAAAGCAATTAGAGCAACTGTGAAAGTAAACACAATGATCAGAATCCCAATGATTAAAACCACAACTGCCCACACAAATCTGTGATACTGTGCTTTAAATTTTGGCACCTCACATGCCACTTGCTTCTCTTGTGCCCTTCAACTTTCTCAAAAAGCCCTGCATAATAGAAGTCTTCAAGCTCCACGTCCGTGCATAGCTTCTTGAACACAGGAACAGCGTCTTCCATGTTGCTCAACAGATTGTTAACAACTGCTTGATCTTGCAGTAACTTCATATCTGCCACGGAGTCCATAAGGCTACTAAACAGAAATGCATAAGAAGTTATTTGCTTGGGAGAGTCCGGGTAGCAATGCTCAAGTGCAATGAGGTTCCTCATAAGAATTTCGGTGTACCTATTGATTTTAAGCTGTGGGATTTTGATCACCCCATTGACAAAATCTATGTCTAGAACACTTTCAGTGCTATAACTTCTTCTAACCTTGATTCCCACTTCTTGGAGCTTGGTTGTGCTAATTAGATCTTTCCGCTCTCCACCAGTTGATGGAACTTTTGGCAATGTTGGGAGGAAGCAATTGTGGATTAAGTCTAGTAAATGGTAACCCTCCATGTCTTTTCTTGCCTCGAGCACTTGTGCACTGCTTGAAAGCACCACATTGAAGAAGCGGTTCGCTAGTTGAATGAGAGTGTATTGACTATATTGTTTAGGAATAGGTAGTATGTTAAATAGGTGTTGAACAACAAGAAAGGGTATTTGGTTTTCAAGTAGTATCAAGTCACACCTCGTCCTAAAAAATCCCTCATTGGTGTGGAATATTGGATCATCCCTTCTTCTCAAATCCTTGAACGTGTACTTGAGAAAGAGCTCGATGATGAAACAACTATCGACTAGCATCATTTCTACAAAGTCATCGCTTTTGAGTTTTATCTCAACATGGTAACATTTTCTTGCCCTGCCTTCCAATTCTCTCAGTGTGGTCACACACTTGTCCAGACTTGCCTCTAGGTCTGGTTTGCGAGTAAGCAATGCATGCAGATAGCGCCATTTATGATTTTCCATCTCCTTTAGAGTCTCTTTGCTTCCGCAATGAAAAGGGCCAATGGAGACCCTTTGAGGCACAAATGCCTTCCTGTTTTGATTTAGAAATTTCTCTGGGACTCTAAAGATACACTTTGAAATTGATATCGTTTCCATTTTTTCTATGATGACCGATGTAAGAGGCTTGTATTCTTGAATGATGTCAATCGAAAGACGGTCACTTGTCGGCTCCACTTCTTGGATTTTATCTTCCGATGCCATGGCGGTGCCTATGATTGCTGATAGTCTCTAACACAGCCACTGCCGAAGAAAAGCTAGTATGTCATGCAACAAGAGACTAAAATACAACAATCTGAAGACTAAATCATAAGCATGTGAATAAAGTTGCTCTTATACATTATTTTGATCAATCAGAGAAAACTTAGCTAACCCCCCCCCCAGGGGAAATTTCAGAAAGAAAAATTTTATGTAGAGAATTTTAGAACTTACGATATGACCTCAAATGTTTTCTTGTATTAAAATTAAACTTCTACCCTTGAATTATAATCCTAAATGCATGTTGTAATTCATGTTTCCCCATATCCCCACCATATTAGCATGAACCCCAGAAAAATTAATACGGGACAGAGATAAGGATACCTGAAACTTGTTTGATTATGGAGATGCCGAATACAGTGAATGTGAGCAATTTAGTTTAGCCCATTTTGTTTACAAAGCCTTATACAGCTGAATTCGAAGGAATGTGGTTAAGAATCCAAGGTAACTTGGAAAGAGAAGCTTTCAACTATGAAGGGAAAGCAAAAGAGACCACAAGATCTTCCTTTTGCAGAGTGAAAATCCGGTGTGAAAAGCATTATGTGTATTCCAACTGAAAGCAATACCCTTAGTTTAAAGTAAAGCAATTGATTGCTTAACACAGAATTCAAGAATTAGAAAAAACAGCAAAACTGTAATTGTGGCTTGGAAGATCATAGTTTCTCTGTAGAATTCTTTTTTTCTTAGCTTCACTCAAGTTGGACATCTAAACTTGATATTCTCTTTTGGAAAGTAAAAGTGTATGTAGACTTACTCTCGATTGGTGTATTTAGTATGTAAGGGGGTCAGACGCCACAAGCACACGATCAAGTTATCCATGTGGTGCCCTTAAGGTTCAAGATCCAACGTACGTACAATAACAACAACAATAATAACAACGACTTAAACCTTAATTTCAAATTTTGATATCAGTCGTATATTTATCTCTCATTTTGGTTTTAATAAGGAGTTTTACTCTGACTGTCAATCTATCATAATCCTCCTTCTTTATCCGGATTTGGGACGATCACGATGGAGTTAAGATCTAACATACATACATATACATATATATATTGTTTGATATTATGGATTATTTTAAACATAGTAAAATCATTTTTTAAATAAATTTTTAATAAATAAAAGGAAATATAAATAAAGTTTTAATTAACAAAGAGAAATATGAAAACATGAAAAAATGAGTAGATGTCCTAATCTTGTGTGCTTACTTATTTTCTAACCATCTTACTACACAAAATACATAACAAAGTGGCATAATTAGTCCATTGCTTTTATCCTTTTCTTGCTAGGTGCCTTGCTTTGCTCTTGGTTCTCCAATTTGTTCTTGCAGCCAGAGCTAGGCAAGGAGAGAGATGCCTCGCCGGCAAACATTGACCACTTTTTTTTCTCAAATATCTTGATTCACATGGAACTTCTAACGAGGGGATCACCCTTCCACCCTCAAATCTGGACAAGCTATTCCTCATTAGTGAGGAGCCAATAAATTATATAAATATCTTAATTTTGTTTGTTCCATCTTAATTTTGTTTGTTCTAGCGTTATTGCCTTTTTTTTTTTCTTTTTTTTGGTATCATGGTTAGGCTACTAACCTAATATCCAGAGTTTCATCTCGATTAATTTGGATCGACCGCTTACAGGGCCCAACGAGGGGACAGATCTCCCAACGCTGATTTTTTTATTTCCATGGAGAATCGAACTCCCGACCATGATTAAAGGGCGTCGATCCCCGAATTAATTGATCTATCAAACGTTGGTCCATCATTATTGCCTTCAAATTTAAGGTTTTTGATGGAATTTAAACCCTTCTAAATAACTTATAAAATGTTTAAAAGCACGGAAATTATTCGAACACCTTAAAATCACTAAAGTTATTTTGAATAATTTAAATTCTTTTTTATAATATATAAAATAGTTTGGAGTTTGTAATCTTTCATATTTGATTTTCGAAATAATCTATTAAAATATTTGAATAATATAGGATAAAACAACTTATATAAGATGTTATATAAGTCAATAAGAATTCAGGTGAAACTCAAATTGAATTTCCATAGAACATAGGCGTTTATGATCATGCTAAATGGAGTAGCAATGTTGATTGCCCCATCTTTTTTTTTTTTGGTCGATAAAATAAAGAATTTTTTAATTATAAATCGTTAATTTTCTGATAATTATGTTATTCATTTTGAATCGAGTTAAATTTTTAATCAATAAATCTCTTTCAATATTTATTTTTTTCATATATAGGATTCAAAATAAAAAACTTAATTAAGAAATTAATATTTGACTAACGAACCAAACAAAAATAAAAAAAATTAATCAAATGATATATAGTTAAATAGATTTATCAATTTAAAATAATAAATTTTTCTGCCATGTAGAACCCTTTTGAGAAGGA
This sequence comes from Dillenia suffruticosa, assembly GCA_033439265.1. NCBI lineage: Eukaryota > Viridiplantae > Streptophyta > Magnoliopsida > Dilleniales > Dilleniaceae > Dillenia > Dillenia suffruticosa. The sequence goes on from JAVTVX010000001.1 coordinate 21,209,558, forward strand.
GATCGAGAATAATAAACACAGATAACTTATTTAGATCGCTGTGACCCTAAAATTGGTGTTGGATTAATCAACTTAATTTGCGTATCTACTTAAAATGCAATTGCAAACGAAATGCAAGTGGTTAGCTTTTAATGCAACCACCCATCTGTCAGTTAGCTAACCGGAGGGAAAAGAATCAGCACCAGGGTTCTCTCTAAAGTAAAAGAACCGCCCAAATCCCTCAAAAGCTAACAGAGAGAGAGAGAGAGAGAGAGAAGGGGAGAAAGAGAGAGAAAGAGAGGGAGAGTGGATACCTTTCTCGGCCTTTTGGCTAAGATCAAGAGAGAGTGTTCTCAAAGCGCAAAAAGAAAAACCAATTCGCATACTCTGAAGATGCGCTGAGATTCCTTACGAGCTTCGCCCCTAACATTTCTCTCTCTCTCTCTCTCAGATAACCTAAAATGGCGATTTGGTGGCCTTTGTTCTTACTCGGATTCGCTTTCGCTCTCTGTAAATTCTTGCTTATGCTTATTCCTCCCAATGTGCCTTCCATTGACGTCGATGCTTCCGACAGTTACTTCTCTCTCTCTCTCTCTCCCCTCAAGTGAAATTATGTTTTTAGTTTTTTTTTTCCGTGATTCTGATTAGGTTTTGTGGTGATTTCAGTGATGGATGATCGTAATCAGACGAAGAAAGACAGTTATATCTACGTGAGTTTCATGCAATCAAGTAGGAAATTGTGTAGTAGTTTCCATTTTTTAGCATTTTAGGTCCTAAAGCTGCACTACTCTACTGATCTGTGTTGCGAATTTACAAGTGTCACTAGGTCAGATCTTGTAGTGATATATAGTACTGTTCTTGGATACTTGGCTATTGATTTTTTCGTCTAGAGTTAATTTTGCTTGATTTTCCCCTTAGCAAGGCTATGATGTGTTTTCTTGAACAGTTAAAGTATCTTTATCTGATCTGCATTGTGTATTTCAGTCTAGGAAGTTCTTTTACGTATACCTTTCATGAGAAATTCACTTTATAATTTTGTTTCTGTGAGTGATTTCTGACTACGATGAGAAAATGAATAAAGGTTTTTTGTTTGATCTGCGTAGAGTATATGATGAGAAATAAGTGATGTCACCATATGATTTATGTCATAGTAAATATGGTGAATTCTGGTGCTATAAGTTGGTGGCTTGTTTGAGGACTTAAATATCGTATTCACTTGTCTTTGAGTCACATGGGAGACACATTTTCTATCTATAGGTCCCTGATCATTTGGTCAAGGTATTAGAAGCTCATGTTCTGGTTTCTTATCATTCTCATGGGATATATGTATGTGCAGATTCCTCCAAGGGGAAGGACAGTGCAGTCGGACAAAGTACAATGCTATGAGCCTGCAACAATGAAATATTTGGGATTTTTCCCAGCTCTTACACCTAGTGAGGTTAGAGATGATGTGCTTGATCTCACTGTAATTTTTTGGTTTACATGATCCTGCTCAGGAGCATTACTCCTGCTCTCCATTTATGAACTCTTATGGGTAGAAATTGATGGTCCCCTTTGTGCCCTAAGTTGTTTTTGAATTCGTGCATTTTTTTTTGTTTGTAGCTCTTGATTTTCCATTGCCCTATTTAAAGGCATGGTTAGATGTAGTTGGAAAACCAACACCTATTTTTGCCCTACCTTATTCATGTTGCTTAGATCTCCCTCAAGTTGGCACATACAATTTTGTATGCCACTGTCTACATAAGTGCATTCAAAACTCTTCCTCATGACAAAACCATCTTGAACTATCACTCCATCTTATCCTGATTGAACAACCTTAATATTTTTTCTATGCATGCACAACTTCTCTATTTCTTTTATTCTAAGGCTTTTTTTTTCTTTAATACATGTAGCACTTGGTAGTTCCATAATGGTTTTTCGAGTTCCTTCTGATCCGGTTATATATATCAAATCAGAACTTTTAAGGTTGATCAATGTAGCAGAAGAGTTTCTATGCTTCATCTAGCTTTTACAGATCCCATCTATGCATTGCATCATTCTAAGGCTCACAATCATGTTAGCCATTAGATCTTAAATTGAAACCAAAATAATTAATCAGATTAGGTAGATAACTAGCATTTTCTGTGATGTACTTCTTTTAAGAAAAAATGGTAACCAATCTTGCAAGTGAAAATCATGTCGTTGAAGGTGAGTGAGATGGGTCTTTGTGAGTGAGATGGGTCTTTCCTGTTGTCCTGAACAATATAATTGGCCCCATGTTAAATTTTTTTGCTTATAATATATTTTAATAGTTCACTATTTTTAAAATCTCCTTTCTTTGGATATCCCCATTCACAAATTGTGTGTATATATATATATTGTCAAGACTTGCAACAGGTTCTTTTACCTCCCCTAGGTTAAATATTTGTCTAATGGTAATTAAAGTGAGCATTGAACTCCTGGGTTTAATTATGAATAGTACTCCTTCAATCCCCAAATATAAGTTGATGCTTCCTTCTCAAAAAATTTTAATGTTTGTCTCTTCTTTTAAACATCATGACATGACAGGTTTTATGATCAAGGTTGGAAATTGGAACATTAAAGAATGCAACTCCAAGTTAAAGCTCTTCAAGAACTGTTTGCATGGTAAAATAGAATTTGCATGTTAGATCCAATGTGAGTAAAATAAACAGACTTTATAGTTATTTTGTGCATTTTAGCAAGTAAACTCTTTTGTGCTCTGGTTCTTATTACACATGTTAACTTGATGTGAAATATGATCCAATCTTTGTTAGTTGTCTGCAAGCATGACCTTGGCCTGTAGCTGGCTACTTGTTTCTTTTGGAGATTGATATAGCTTGTTATGAAATACTTGTATTCTTTTTCTATATTTGACTTAAAGAACATGCTTAGGTCAAAGATCGTGTGGCGCATGTAAGGAAGGCACAGAAAGTATGGGCAAAAAGCAGCTTCAAGCAGAGGCGTCAGTTTCTGCGGGTACTTTTGAAGTATACCATTGAGCATCAAGAACTTATATGCGAGTAAGGACCTTATTTTCATGATTTCATGAAGCTTATTTTTTTGGCTCTGTCATAAACACTTGCATTAGACATCCTGCAAGTGTAGGGGACTCAAATCAGACAGAGTGAAACTTCCTATTTCTAAGGGTCTTTATAAATGTTCGTGGCGATGTATGAAATCTTTAGATTGTCGAGGTGATTTTGATCCTACACGATTTGTCATAAACTTTAAATGCTTCACAAAATAAGATTCAGGAAGAGAGAAGAAAGAAATGGAAGATGGAAGGGGCGATGGTGCTTAGTATTTTTTTAATTTTTTTTCTCATATCCATAGATCTTCTGAGTTACTGGATGCACTACTCTCTTAAAAGCAAGCAATGTTGAAGACCATATGTTGCTGAATTTTAGTTGCTTTATCATTAGTAAAATTAACATGCCTTCCCAAATCAAGTTTTGAGATTTGTATTATATAATGATCTTGCGTGAATAATTCTTCTTTCTTTTGTTTTTGAACTTGGTCCTTTAATGCTCTTGGTTCTTAATTTTAATGCTTTAATTATTTGCTTGAGGCATATTTTTCTTCCTGAAGCATTCTTTGTCTTAGATCAGCTTGTAGTTATCTGTGGATTTGAATAAATGTAAATGCTATCTCTTTTTCTTGCTTGGAAAAGCAATTCACTGAAGAGCACCAAGAAGGTGTGGGCATATGATATAGAGCATAAGAGAATCTACAAAATTGACAACCTCTTGAGCTGAGTGCAAAATGACAAATGTTCAACTTGACAGGAAATTGGCCATGAGTCTTTTTATTTCATTATATAATTCGTTGATCTAGGTAGAATAAACATGCAAAATAATGGCTGGTTCTGATTGTGGTTGTAAACTGTCTTTTAGGAGGGTTTTGGTACTTCACTTTTCTAGTCTAGGAATGTGATAAGGTGAATAGTGGCTAGTTGGTGAAAGATAAGGTCTTGAGCTGGTTGGGTGTGTAGATATCTACATGCAAGGGGGAGCCTAGTGTCCTCATTCCTAGCCAATAATCTTTTGTTGTGGAGGGAGCGTGACAAGTGAACTTTTTTTTGGTGGGGGATTGTGAGTTCTCTTTCACTATTGTAGCTTTTCCAGATAGCAACTTTCTATTTTTTTTTGTTGGTAAAAGTGTGAAAGAAATATGGATATTAGTGTGTTTTTAATTCTTTCAACTGTTTATATGTGAATGCATTGCTTTAGTGACACCGCTATGGTGCCTTCTTTTATACCCTTTTCTTATGAAGAAGACCTTGAGATGAATGTGCTCCCTCATTCATTCATGTCCTTTTCTGGTCAGAATCTCTTCACGTGATACTGGGAAGACAATGGTTGATGCTTCGTTGGGAGAGATAATGACCACATGTGAGAAGATTACATGGCTTCTTGCAGAGGGCGAGAGATGGTTGAAGCCTGAATACCGGTACCTCACGCTATCTTTATTTCTATGCTATTTGCACTCTCTTCTGCTAAATTTCCATCATTCTTTATATCACAAATTTGATTATCTTGTAGAGATCAAAAAACTGATGTCTGTCAGTCTGATTTCAATAAAGTATATTTTAACACTAGCTGCCTATTTACCACTAATTCAATTGGTTCTTCTCATGTAACGGTGATATAGTTCCTTGCCTTTTTTGTTGTGCAGGCCCTTCTTTAGAAAGAAGTAATTTTACAATCTGGATATAAAGTTTTTAATAAATACTTCAAATATACTGGAATATCTTGGGGATTGAGAAACTATTTTAGATTTGTTCAAGATTTAGTAAAAGTTATGTTTAGTTTTAGCTTCCTTAATTCGGATGGAAATATTGTTTTGGTTAAACTTTGAATGATGTCTTAATATTTGGAAATATTGTGTTTATCACGGCTTTCTGACATGAGTCCACAGTACACACTGATTTATAAACTGTTTATCAAATCATCCATTTAGTTTTTTGTGAGTCGATCTATCCAATTCAATAAGTTGTGGCACTACTGTTTCTTTTTGTTTCTCTTAAAGAGATTATGATTTACAAGGTGCATTTTTTTCACAAGATCTTATGGGAGAATTTCAAGAATCTCAAGAAGTGAATGATTCTCTATTCTTCTTTTGGTAGAAGGCCTAGAATTCTCAAAATCCTGTGGATCCTAGAATTCCTGAAAGTGGGGATTTCTAAATTACCTCCAAAAAAGAGGTATTTGTAAAATCCAATGGATTTTAATTTGCCGGATTCAAAAAAGGGGGGAAAAAAAGAAAAAAAAAATCGTTATTTGAAACATTTCAATGCTAATCTTAGAATGCCATTCTTAAAAGAGCAGAAACATGATAAAATTGGAAGATCGCAAAATAAGATGAATTCTCAAAACCTATCAATTTCATGAAAAGGACATAGATGGAGGAGTTTATTTTGAAAGTACAAATTTGGAGATGAGATTTCTGCAGCGATGGTTTATTTTGACATAGTTCTTTGCAATATCTTTTCATGTCCCTCGGTGTATGTTCATTGTTCATATGAACATAGAAAATGTACTGTTTTGGGTTTAGTGGCATTTGTCCAAAAGGGATGCATCAAGGGAAACATACTCATCTTTCTTTGTTGCACACAGGTGTTCTGGAAGATCAATGCTTCATAAGAAATCCAAAGTGGAATTTCATCCTCTTGGGGTGATTGGAGCCATTGTATCATGGAACTATCCATTCCATAATTTGTTCAATCCCATGCTCGCTGCAGTATTTTCTGGAAATGGTGCTGTGATAAAGGTATTTATATTCTAAATGTTTAATCTGTGGTATAAAAGAATGTATTGTCTTGTGATTTATTGTACAATCTCATTTACTAGTATCTTTTTGAGTAAATCAAATTTTCTTTCTATGTATGTATGAGATGTGTTGTCACTGATCTTTTTCTGTTGGAATCAAATTTTCTTCTCTGTTTAAATGTGGCTCAAGTTTGTTCGCTTTCACTTTCCTGCTGTTTATCTTCAGCCAAATCTGACTGTTGCAGGAAATTTGAAAAATTTGACCGTGTTGTTTCTCTAATCATTAATGCTTTGAACTAGTTTAAATATATGTTTTTGAGACTCCATCTGTTAAGGCAATAACACGGGGAGTAAGCTGGAATATGGCCCACCAGTGCTCCTTCTGCTTTTACCATGTGTCCACCCGACATATGTGCATTGAGTTTTTCTTGTTCTAATCCTATGGTTCCATTTCTGTTATTTGGCATGAAATTTGGTGTATAATCTTTACTTTGCACCTATTCTTGTGTGTCATTGTGAATCTGCTTGTATATGATATTGGAGAAAGGATTTTTCATTTCAGTGTTAGAACTTAGAAGTGATCCATTTGCATACGTGTTGGCATATGTTATTCATACTTGTTGCGTTTACAGTAAAAATTGAAGATAAATGTGTTTCAATAATATTTTACTTGTCCCCCTCCCCCCCAGGTTTCTTTTGATTCTTACTTAGATAATGTTTTCAGTTCATTAGTTTAACAGCTCATGGTTCCTCCTCAATTTTTTGTTTTTGAAAACAATAAAACCCATGAAAACAACTCAGGACTGAATTTGTGGAGCCCAACGGAACGGTGTGTTTGATACTTTTAAAAGAAAAAAGGGGAGAATCATAGATTGCAACCAGATAAAGTTGGGGTCAAGCACTAGGTTAGGGATGGTCTATATGCTGTTGGTTTATTGGCACTAACATAGATGCGAAAGTTAAGTCATGATCATATATTTAAACTCAACATTATGCAATGGAATCAGCCACGGTAAACCGAAGGGTCTAGATGGGGCTCTGTGACACTGAAAAAGCATTGTAGCTGTTGCAATATGGGGGAAATATTACAACACAGACCATTTAATTTAGCAGCCATATTAAGGAAACCTTCTTTTTTTTTTGGGGGGGGGTGGATTTTGAATTGTGGTGTATCCTTCCCAAGATCCCCCCTTGGGGGTTCAAAATGCATCATGAGAATGACCTTATTGAATTTAGTTGGCTTTTGTTATGACCCTGGTTCAAAACTGCACAGCTGCCTAAACTGTTTGACAACGTACTTTCAACTGATGGGAGGGAATCTAGAACTACTTGAAAATACCAGTCTCAGAAATGTACTTTAATCAATAGGTTCAGGAGATTCAAACCTTTTGAATTCTATGTCTTAACTAGTAAAAAGGACAAAAGTTAGTTACTCTTGCGAGCGACATTTTCCTTATTGAGATTCACTCAGAAGTTACAGAAGTTCTAAATATGTCTTCATCCTAGATATACATGACTGAATTTGTATGCTCATGTCTAGGTTTCAGAGCATGCAAGTTGGTCTGGTCTCTTTTATTTTCGAATAATCCAAGCTGCCTTGGCCGCTGTAGATGCTCCTGAAAATCTGGTTGATGTGATAACAGGGTATTCATTTGTGTAGTAGTTTCTTTTTCATGATTTATTTTGCCAATTGTCTTTTAATTTGGTCTAGTTTTTCTTTCCAGGTTTGCTGAAACTGGAGAAGCCCTAGTATCTTCAGTTGACAAAATCATCTTCGTTGGATCACCTGGTGTGGGTAAGATGGTATGTTCCTTCATCAGCAATCGGGACATCTTGATTTGCCTTTGCATTAGTTTAGCATATGTAGATTTCTCGTTTCTTGGCATCTGCTTAATGCTAAGATGACTATATGCTAGTGATTGATTGGGGGGGAGGATCTTATTTGTGTTGGCTTCTTTGTGTTTATTGCAGATTATGAGGAATGCTGCTGACACACTAATACCAGTCACGCTTGAGCTGGGTGGAAAAGATGCATTCATAGTCTGTGATGATGTTGATGTTTCTCATGTATAGCATTTCCTCTCTCTACCACTGTTTCCTATACTTTGACCTCTCAGAAGGCATTGAGTAGACAATAAGAATCTTTCAAATTTTGGTAGTTGAGTGCTTAATTGCTTGCTTTTGTTTTTATTTCCTTTCTTTTTCCTCTTACAGGTTGCACAAGTTGCTGTCAGGGCTGTTCTTCAATCAAGTGGACAGAATTGCACTGGTGCCGAGAGATTTTATGTGCATCGTGGCATTTATTCTTCATTTGTTGCTGAAGTAGTAAAAATTGTGAAATCTGTTTCTGCTGTAAGTATGTCCCTGATGCTTGAGTGCTTTCTGTGTTGAATACCTAATCTGTTTGTCCGAGTGATTTCAACAAATTCTTACTGTGACTGCCTAATTTCTGTCTACTCCTGGCTTCTTACATTTGCTGTAATCTTTAGTGTTCCGTTATTTGTCTTTCTTTAGCATTTTAGATATTGGTGAGTTATAAAGTTTCTGTCATCTCTGCATCTCATACCCTTTATTCAAATGCATTTTTCCTTTATTGAATTTACACACGAAGTAGCATATTGATCAGGCTTTCCTTGAACATTCTCAGAAGCAACTCTTGTATCTTGACCATACTTCCACTGTGTGAATGATGATTCTTGAGGTGGACTGTAGTTGCTTTGGCCAATTTATGGAAATCCTGAGGGCCGTTGAAGACAAAATAAAATAAAAATCCTCTTTGGAGGCAGCAGGGAATACACTAAATCCTAACCCTTTTTCTGTAGAGGCAAAGCATATGGTTATATTGTATAAATGACATTATTTCATTTATGGAAAAAGACTTCATGAGGTTTGTGTTGTTTTTTAATCATCATTGTGTTTAGTTTCTAATTTTTGTATCTCAAGAAGACTCAGACATTTGTATGTATATGGAACTGCTGAAGAAGAGAAATTAGACTGTCCATCACAGAAGCCCTAGAAATGTTAAAAAGGTAAAATGACAGACCAATAATAAGACTCCTAAAGTGGTTATAGAAGCAGATAAGGACTTTACTCCTAAGAATGAATTTTCAACTCAGAGATTGCTGTGAAAATAAAGATAAGTTCTAATGATATATAGGCCAGTATCCTCATTTTCGAATTGGTTAATAAATGATTGTCTTTCACAGGGCCCTCCTCTTGCTGGTAAGTATGATATGGGAGCCATATGCTTGCTTGAGCACGCTGAAAAGCTTCAAAACCTCATTGATGATGCATTGGATAAAGGAGCAGAAATTGCTGGTCGTGGAAGTTTTGGCAATCTGGGTGGAGATGCAGTTGATCAGTTCTTCCCACCAACTGTAATTGTTAATCTGAACCATTCGATGAGGTTGATGCAGGAAGAGGTTCGTTATGGTTGTAGTTCTAATTTGTGTTCTCTATTGTCTGTTTTATGCGTTCTGTTAGCTTTGATTTTCTCTCAACATATCGCTGAATCTTTATTGCCAAAGTTGTGTCTGTGTAGACACAACTTTTACACATCTTTATTTCCAATTTAGGAACATATATTGTTAAAATATAACTTTTTTCAAGATAAATTAGACCAAGATTGCCTCAACAATGCATCATTTGGATGCACATATCTAAAATTTCAACAACTAAAATTGGGTTATTAAAGTTTGAAAATGTATGAAATGAACTCCTTATGGAATCATGGTACAGATGATTTTTCTTCCCATGCATCATATATGTTTCTAAGAATGTTAAAAATGGTATTTTGAATTACAGAAGAATGGGTTTTTTTTTTTTTTTTTTCCTTTCGCCTCTTCTTTGATGTCCCGGTTTTCTAAGTCAAGTTGCAAGATTGTAGTTTACATTTGTTAATTATTAAGTGTATGGAAAGCTGTAACCTTTGAGGCGTACGTAATGCACAAAGCCAAATTTCTTTTGGTGCCTAATTTTGAGGGTTATGCAATGGTTTGGATGTCTGGAAAGTTGTAACCTTGATTTGGAAAACTGGCACATCAAATAAGATGCAAGAAGTCCAAAAACTCAGTTTTTTAGGGCTTGATTTTGTAATTGAAAATTTGGGGAATCTGCTCACAAATGATCCAAATATATGTGGATCATCCACTTTGCTTTTTGTTGGCTAACAGGGTTATTTTCTCAATTTGACCATACGACATGATGTGTAGGCATTTGGACCAATCATGCCAATAATGACAGTTGACTCCGATGAGGAGGCAATCAAGCTTGCAAATGACTGTAGATATGGGCTTGGTTGTGCTGTGTTTTCTGGCAGTCAGCACCGTGCAAAAGAGATAGCCTCCCAGATACATTGTGGCATTGCTGCAATCAATGATTTTGCGGCCACTTACATGTGTCAGGTAAACAGTTATTGAGTTGGAATTGGTTTGCAGCCACCTACTAGTTGGTTCTTGTTTCTAATGTTCTCATCTCTAACCAAAAGCTGGGAGAGATGAACGATTACATTATACATTATCGCACTTTAAGGATCCTTGACCTGAAGCAAAATCCATATCCTAGTATTGTACTAATGCCTCTTGTTTTTCTAGTCCCTGCCATTTGGTGGTGTGAAAGACAGCGGATTTGGAAGGTTTGCTGGTGTGGAAGGATTACGGGCTTGCTGCCTTGTGAAGGCAGTTGTGGAGGATAGATGGTGGCCCTATATCAAAACTATGATACCAAAGCCCATACAGGTTAGCTATACATACTATCTGTAATAGTTTATAATGAGGAAAAATTTTCATTCTCCACTAATTCATCCTCTTTATTTTGCCAATTCAGTATCCTGTTGCAGAAAATGGCTTTGATTTCCAGCAGTCACTTGTAGAAGTACTCTATGGGTTGAATGTATGGCATCGTTTACAAGCACTAGTTAATGTCTTAAAGATTCTTTCAGAGCATAACACTCCTCCCAGCAAGGGTAGAAGAAGCGACTGAGCTCTATCCGGATGGGAGAGCAACAAGATGGATTACTCTCTGTTTCATTGCTATTGGGTTCTGGACTCTCTTCAACTGGAGTGACAGTTTTGTATCTGAGAAATCTCCCCCCTCCCCCCAATTTGTGGTTCCCTTTTATTCTCTTGGATGGGAAGGGTAATATCTGAGAACTCTAATGTGCATGTGCATTCTGGTCATGCTCAGGCAAGTTTGATGGAAGTTAAATTAACATCCTGAAAGGGTGGTCGAAGGATGGAGACGAGATCTTTTGCACTTGTGGCGGGTAATCCTTGCTGAGTGTAGAGGCACTAGTGAGGCTATGATTGTACGGAATCCTTATGGGGTTGTGTAAATATAACCCATTGCGGTGAGTGGTTGCACACAATTTTCATCTTACAGTTGGTGGGGCTATGTGCTCAATTCCGAGGTTATGGTTTTTAAACCTTTAATGCAATTACTGTTTACTTGATGCTTTTATCATTACTGCTAGGGACATTTATCCGTACTGTGCCGGAATTGTGCTAAACCAAACCCCCTTCCCCCCCAAATCTAAACCCTGCGCTCGGGTAACACGTCTTACAATTTTGGTGCACAAACTGATGCTAAAGGTTTACCAAAAATTCTCTGCTACAGTTGTATAAAACTTTCGTCCTACCATGGGGACTGTAATGAAGATATTGTGTAACATGGTTGAATTATCAGAGGAGTACAAAAATAGGTGCTACCGTGGCTATTTTATCACACAGGCAGTATTCAACTATCGTCTACCGCTGGTGATGATACTATAGGTGTACAGAATGTGGTACCTTAGCTTTTGAGAAAATGTGCAGCCTTTTAGGTCGCACAGAATCCTCGCCCTACTAACTGATTGATCAAAGGCATACTTTTATGTTTCTATTGGATTGTATCTGTTCTACGGGTGGCACAGAATTTTTCCCTTACAGTTGGTGTATAAAATAGGCTTACAGAAAACTTAAGCTATCAATTAGCTAAAAAGAAAGGTGAGTAGATAATTAAATGGATTAAATCTTATGTGAAATTATAATTAATAAAAAATTAAAAAAAAATTAATTGAATAATTTTGAAATTATTAATAAAATCAAATAATTTTTTAAAAAAGTTATCAAGATGAATCAGACTCACTATGAACTTCTAATTTGCACTCAATATTTCTCTCCAATCGTTGGTTTGACATCTTCACCCTACACGTGGCAAATCATTTGATTGCACAAATATTGTGCCCCCAAAAATGAGAATTTTAACATCAGTAAAATATCAATGAAGCACTTTTCGTGGAACAAACTTGTAATTTGCACCAAAGAGCGCTTCATGAAATAAAGTACCTCAGAAACAGCAGATACTTGGACGCTCTTTTGGGATAAGAAAAGAAAAAAAATCACATTTTGCACATAATAGCAAACTCTGCTTCACAAACATGCATGTAATTTTGATTAATTTCAAAACATCCCTTACCATCATTCGCACTTTTGTGCACGAGTGATCTCCCATGCAACAGCATCATATTCTTGGGTTTGACCATCTTTGGGGCCCAAAACTTGCCTCTGACAATTTACAATTGCAACAATGAACCTTTCATTCTCCAGTGATGAGAAATACATAATTTGTTCTTCCTGGAAATCCCAATTCATAAATATGTTAACCATTAAATACTAACAGAAACACAATCCCAATATGTACCTTCACTTTTTTATGCACAAGGGTAATATAAAATTCCTATTATTCATGCAAGTTAATATATAGATAAAACAAATCTAATTAGTTTAAAGACATGTCACAATCAACGGATAGTCTAGTAGAAAAAATATTAGATTTTTTAACCAAAACTAGTGTTTGAATTTTGAAAATGAAAATAATTACGTTGATAGAACTCCCCCTATAGAGGGTTCGACAGTAACTCCAATTGAATTAGTCCGGCTTTACCAAAGAGAAGGAAACATTGAAAGTTTCTATGGACTTTGACATGGTGATGTGCTTTCCAATACCAAGAATGCTTATCTAAATTGCTGAAAACAGAAGATCTATGGCACTGAGATGATTGAGGTGTTTTAAAAAAGAAGAATTAGGATATTACCTCTGTCAGCTCACAGAATTCATCAGGAGATATTTGCAGTAACTCAGACGCAGTTTCTCCGGTACACCATGCAAAGATTTTTGTGCTCTCATCTGCAATGGTTATTTTCAAATGGAAGGTGTTGACAACTTCATTGTCACAGGTACAATGACAAAAGTTGCACTTAATGAACTTTGAAGGTGAATTATCAAGAAAATGTCCACATAGAGCATGTGATAATCTGGTGTTGACATGATAGTACTCAACCTGATCCAGCCAAACTTGGCAAATCTGTGCATTTTGAGGAAAAGGAAACAGCGATTAGAAGTTAAAGGATATAATATGAGGTCTAGAACAATATGGGTGACCATAAGAATCCCTCCAGCAAAAATTTAGACATCTGACAAAGATAAACTATCCAAGGAGCTGCCATTAATTAGCTTTAGAACAAATAACACAGAGACAGATCATTCATGACTCATCAAATCAACTTCCTCTTCTAGTAAGTTGGGTAAGATAAAATGAACATCAATTAGCTCCACTAAGAGGAGTGATGTCGTAAGTATATCTTTGATATATATAAGTTCAAAGGATTTAATTTGAGCAAATTTCAAATCCAAAAGAAAATTTTGTTAATTTGTTGGAATTGATATAACTCAATTTTTAGTTTATTTGAATATTCTGAATTATATAAAGCCAATAAGCAAACAGTGAATCCATAGATATTTGAACTCGAGTATCCGGGAAAAAGCAGGATCGACTCATCAAGTTCCCATTGAAATAGAATCCGCAAAAGGAAAAGCACTTGCCATTCGTTGGTTATTAGGGGCATCCGGAAAACGTCCGGGTCGAAACATGGCTTTCAAATGCTATCTTCTTGAGATCAAGGACAAGATGAAAGATGCATACTTCATTACATAACAAAATGTCAAAATAAACCGGAGGTCTTTTATTTTCTGATGCATATTTTATCATTTTTTATTTTTGTATTTTTTAGCTTTTTAGATGATTTCTTGTACCCTTAACATATCCATGTCCCTTTCTTCCCGTTAATAACATTCTCTTTCTATAGAAAGGGATGTTGCCCAAGTAAGCAATAAACAAAGATCCAAGACCGAACATAAAGAAATGCTGGAAGTAGTCAAAGTATGGTATCCACCGTCTACAAAATTATGTAGAAAGGTTCAAGAAAAATAGTATAGTGGATCATGATTATCAGTTCTATTGTCCACTGGACCAGCGTCACATTATTCATGGCCATAAATATATGTTATCTCATCATTATTTACGAAAAGAAAAACACCTTCTACATCAATATATTCATAGAACCACTGAAAATAACCTCACAGAAGTGGAAAACTAATTAAAAAAAATCAATTCCTGAATCTCAAACTCACAGGAAAAATACTTACACGTGTGGCATCATTCTGCTTGGATAAATCAGAAAGGCACGATAATTTATGCAGACAAGAAGAGTTCAGCATTGCAGGCAAGCAACTAAGGTTGACAAAAGCAGCTCCAGCTTCATTCTCAAACCATAACAACTCAAGACTGTCAAATAAAACAAACCCACCATAGAACTCAGAGAATTAGAAAGGTGTGTTTTGCCCTATGCACGTACTTTGTGTGCCATTGCATGTGCCTGACAGGTTTAGCAATGCACACCGAAAGGGCAGTGCATAGGTTCCCATCATTCTCTTAAAAAAATAACAAGTGCATAATAAAAGAGGATATCACAGCTCAACGCACTCACAGCTTTTGTTTTGTCACGCAGCATGTCAAGCCAGAGATATATATAGTGTGGCCAAGGCCTAATCTTCCAAGTGACCTGCAGGACATATATGAGGGAAGGACATGTGAGCGTGTCATCCATATGATGGAATCAAGCACATGATTGTTTGACAGAGCAAGCAACTTTAGAAATACCATGTTCTGGAAAAATGTAACTTCACCCAGATTGAACCAGTTGTATCTCTTACTCTAAAACGGACAACAGTCTTTGCAATATTTTCATCCCGTAAGATATCAGTAACACATCCATAGAGGCTTATGCCAGTCATCTTGTCATGGAGATCAGTTATAAATGCCTGCAAGACTTTAAGAACGTAATAAATATTAATAACAAATCAGAAAGGAATAAACTTCATTAATCACGTCTCTTTTATTGATTACTAGGACAGCAACAAGTCATTAACAGCGGCAAGACTAGGGAGATTGAAGCTTTCTTACAGCACCAGCAATACACCCATCCAAATTGCATGTGGTGGTGGCCCTAGTACACTTACAATTATGGTGGTTGTGATGCTTGGTAAAAGGTAGCTTGAATAACAACCGACTGCTAGATCAAGATTCATAACCCCTCTCCCAGAAAAAGGAAGGGGGCTGACTTGAATAGAGGAAAACTTGAAAATTCAAAACTCCTCTCCAGAACATGTCAATTAACACCCTAATAGCTTTGGAGAATAAGAGCAAGCAAGAATCAAATTGTTGAACTCACCCGAAAAGGATAATTTCTGAAGTCAACAGACCCTTGAGAATCACGAGGCAATGTCAGTTGAGAAACATTAGGACCTTGACTAGGATCATATGTACTCAGCATCCTTGATCCTAGGCACCGGTTTTGCGTCAATGTTATTGATACCTGAGTAATTGAACACCATCCCTACTCAATTAAGATGCATTTTCTCATGTCTGGACAGAAGATATTTGGCACTTACTTGTTCTTCATGTTGAATGACAGGAACCATATATATTTGTGTTGCACTACCATATTCAAGACAAAGCTCCTGAGCATCATCAACTGAACTTGCAATATATGGCTTATCCAGTGCAAGCATATTTCCAACACTGAAATTTGAATGGCACAATAAGCCTATGATAGAAGGGCCATGAACTGCAAAAGCACTTGAGTATAAGATTTACCTGAAAAGATTGGCAAGGAGGAGTTGCTCACCCCACAAAAGAAATTTTATCTTGATACCATCATTATCCACGAGAATTATCTGTTTCTTCTGTACACAACCTGATATTGCCTGAGTTTCAGGTGACCCCATTGATTCAATCCTGTGCAGATGATACAGTTACAGAATGTTCCAGCAATATGTATAGATAGATTGGATTATAAACAAAATCATGCTTTCACAGGATCATTGTTCAAGCATAATCAGCTTGCCTAGGCAGTGCAAAGGCTAAAGGATCAAGGATCAAGCAACAAGGCTGACTATTCCTGGATACTAACGTATCGCCTGTCTCTTGCCAAGACCCTAGCACTACAATTACATTTATCATCTAAAAAATAAGTAGATGGGCTAATGAATGCCTTATACTGCAAATGATTGTTTTAGTGTCGTGGATTGTCACAAGACTATGAATGCCATTTCCATATGCATGTCAAAATGCCCATCTTCTCTATTTCTGCTATTATTTCATCTTCTCTTTCTCTTCCTATGGAGACAGAAAAGGACTAAAAAAATGGAGTATCTTAACAAGAAAAGTCGCCCAAGTACAAGGAGAAAATGAGAAATGTCACACATTTAAAGGCAACTGTGAGTGAAAGAATAGGATTCCAATCTACTTGCAACTGATGAGCTCTAGAGAGTGGACATCGGACTCCTCTGAAATGTAAGGCCTGGTCCAAGAAAAAGAGCATGTAGGGCTGCACAGGACTTAAAAGGATGGACCTACCGAAATTTTAGTTTGGGCATGGGCCTAAGAAAGAGGAAGGCACCTAACCATCCAAAGTCAAAGTCAGTGTTTAAAAATTTTTTTCAATTGAAGACTGCCTCTTGCATTTACTTTTGAAACCCTTGACTTCTGTCTTCATGGTTAGGAGCCGGAAAGAGGGAGTGTTTGATTCCTCCACCCTCATTTTCTCTTCATTTTTGTCAAAATACTGTATTACAATGAGAAAAAGATTAGAAAATGAAAAAAAAAAAAAAATTGTATAGAAAGGGGCAAGGCTTAAAGGTGCCAAAATGGCTGAGCTTAGCAAAGCTAAAATCCCTTATTAGGGTTGACTGACCATTCCCAAACTTGGCCCTTCACTTCCTAATAAGCTCTCTACACCATTTATTTCCATATTCAGTTTTTGCTGTAGTTGGGCAATCTTGCATTAGGATGAGGGCCAATCTTAGTCAGAAATCGGATTAGTGGACCAAAGAATGTCATTCTGATAATTCACTACCCAAACTACAAAGAGAATCAACTCCATATATAAAATCCTTTGCTTATACAGAGATTAGTACAAAATCATGGTTTAAACAGTATACTGCTCATAATCTTTTCTTCAAGCTCCTTAGTACTGCCTCTCATCTGAAGTGATTGTTTGATTGCCTACATTGTGTGTGCATTTTGATTTGGACTAGTCACCACCATTGGGCATGCATCATTTATGATCCGTCCAATATTTGAAAACAAAGCTTATTGTGGCCTCCAAAAAAAAACGTCACAAACAGATCATTTCTGAAAATTTGTACAATAATTATATAATATGCTTATTAAAGATCAAAGCAAAATCATGCAACAATCCAATACCAAGAAGCGGAGAAAAACTTTGAAGACGAAAACTAGCATATCCTCTAATTGTTCACTTAACAGTTACAAAAGATGATGTTTATCACATGACATACCTTGCATAGAGTGAATAAGAAGCCCCTTTAGTAAAGGCATCAAGAGAGATGGAAGAGAAAGAATCTGAACAAAATTGAGCACCCAGAAGCATTGCATCATCATCCTGGTCCTGAATCAACAAATTAAGTACGTTAAATAATTTGAAGATTCAATTTCTAAGGTCTTTCAAGTGCCAATTTACAGTCAATTTTGAGAGCATGCAGACAGATTTTGAAGAAACTGATGCTTCTAAAAGTTTTTGCATAGGATGGCATGATCAATGTCAACATCAGATAATAATTACATTGGACAAAGTAACCTCTCAAAAACCATCCATGTCCACAGCACTTCTAATAACCAAGCCCTCTTCCCAACCATGCTCCCCCTAAAAGGAAGACCAGAAACTTCATCCACATAATCAATAGTACTTGGACCAGTCTTATATTACCTCATCTAGAAGGATCACAATGTATTCAGTTGGCAAAAGCCGTGGATAACCAGATCCTTCTACTGCAGTTCGAAGATAGCAACCTGTAAGATATACCTCTCTCCCTTTCCTCAGAATCCCATGACAAGGATCTACCAAGTCATAATATCTGCTAGAAGTAAATAATTTATCTTATTAAATTTCCAAATTGATACAATAGCAAAGTAAATATACAACAACAACAATCCATACCTTAATCCCAAATTCTAGGATCGACAATTTGAGAGACAAATATAAGGGAGATGAAAATATATAAATAGTTAAAATTTTAAAACAAAAATAAAGAAAATAACACAAAAAAGCACTATCTCTAGAAACTTAAAATGACAAGAGAGGTGCTTTAATTTATTCGAATTCTCCTATACCACTCATTCCTATCTAAAAACATCTCATCAACTAATCTCTTAACTATCATATATTTGCGGATAATTTGCAACTAAGTTTTCAATGGTCTACCCTATGTTTCCCTAAATCTCCTATATTTAAGTTCTCAATTCTCTTAATTGATACGTTTTTAGATTTTCGTTACACATATCTAAACCACCTCAGACGATACTGTCATATTTTATCCACAATTAAATTAACTTCCAACTTATCACGTATTACTTCATTTTTAATTCTATATTTTTTTGTTTTATCACACATCTGCTTAAATATCCTCATTTCAGGTACAATCATTTTATACTCTTGTTGTTTAATAGTTCAACACTCGGAGTCATTTAATAATACAGTTCTTACTACTATTCTATAAAACTTCCCCTTCAAATGCAATGATATCAAGCGATCGCAAAGAACTTCAAATGTCATTTTCCATTTTATCCAACCCACTTGAATCCTTTGATTCACAAGCAGAGAAAATATAAAGCTTATAAATTTTTTACATGCTCTCTATATACTGTCTTCCTTACTCATAAAGTAAAGGCACTTAACACAGTTACTAATAAGAACTCAAAGGAAGGCCATAACATCCAATTTTCAGACTTTTTTCCACTCGTCAAAATGCTTGCACATCAAAAATCTCAGACTCTTTCTATATGCATATGATAAATATACAGATAAGTACAAGAATGCTGGTTCTAAGAAGTTTGCTCTTCGAAGCAAAAATAGATAACCAAAGATTTTAGATGGCATCCAATACTCACCTTCGGTGAAGATAAAGGTCAATGGTGTTGGAGCTCCAAAAGTCCCCCATAGTAAGCATGTAAATATTTGTACCTAGAAAGAGTATTTGAAAGGGAAAAAATGAATGCAGTTCTCAACCAAGACTAAATCAACAAGTTATTCTAGCACAAGAAGCAGATCGTTTAGCTTGAATCTTTACACGGTACAAAGAACCAGTAAAGGTGTTGGTAGACTGCAAAAGTCAACTTCATGAAGTTAGCCAATGTAACAGAATGAAATACCCCCTTCATGTAGCTTATCATTACATGTAAAACACCCAGTCATCGAGGCATAAATTAAATTAGCGCTTACACATACACACACACACACACACACATAAATTCTATGTTTTATTTTTATTGATTCTAGCAGTTTATATGAATTTGAGCATGAAAATCAACATTCTGAACCAATTCACAAGACTACGTTCTAAAATGGGTCTAACTGATGTTTTTATCATGAAAAGCCAAAAACATCTGGGACATTTAAGCTTGAGACAAACTCACAATTTCTTGGGAATCAAACTATGGCCTCTAACAGAGTACAGTGATTGACATATCGAAACATACCACGGCAGCACAACCAAAAAGGCATCAAACAGACATTTAACCATGAAAATCCTTATACAAAATCTTAAGACACCTACTAGTTTTCAACAGATTCACAAATTTCAAAACAACAAGATTATTTAATCTAAACAACCAAAACGATCAACACAAATCTTGAAGCAAAATAATACCTGGAAGAACAAAAGCATCAACAACAACAGCCTCTAAAACACAACTAGTAGACAAGAAATTCTTCTCATAAATCGAATCAATAGTCACCGTATTGACAAGCTTCGTCCTCCGATTCTTCTTCTTCAATTGCTCAATCCACTCCGGCATCTTCTTAGGCACTCGAAATCTCCGTTGCTCGCTCCAAGCCTACGAAAGTTAACTCATCGTCAACAACCGCCATACCTAATGAGACAGAAAGAGAGAGAGAGAGAGAGATAGAGAAAGAGAGAGAGAGGACCAGAGAGAGATCGGAGAGCAAAATAGCAGCAGTGACTCCACTTGAATAAGCAATACAAGTCTTGAGAGTGCGAGAAACAATCCAACTCCAACTAGGAGCGGAAGATTCCAGAAAGGAATCATTGTTTTCTGGTGAGAAAAGAGATCGAGCATAATCGATGAATCGGAGAAATGGATCTTCTTCATCTTCTTGTGATTGTTGTTGCTGATTTTCCATCATGATTGAATCTTCGTTTGTGCTTTTGATGGATTTGGATTTGGATTTGGAGGATGAAATCATTCTGTGAAGAGGTTAGGGTTTTCTGATCGGAGGACAAAAATGTGGAGAGAGAGAGGAGGGAGGGAGGGAGGGAGGAAGAGAAACCCTACCGTGGACTTGAATTTTGGCGGGAATTTCTTGTTTTTGAAAATTTTTGGCATTCTTTTTTTTTTGTTCTATACTTGATACACCGTCGAGTATCGAGAGTTTTGTTTTGACTAATCTCAATCGAACTATTATCAGATCCCAATCAGGTCTCAATATTTTTTTTATACTATTAAGATTCAAATTTCAATTTTTTATATGAGATACCAAAACCTTTCTAATAACCAACGAAGCGTTGGTGGCATTCTTTCCGATTATTACAAACCAAGTCACAATGTCATTTGCTTAAGATCTGAAGCCCAATGGGCTTGACCACAAGGGCCATGAATTCATTTTCCCCACAATGTGGGGCCCGCCAAATTAAAAAGCGAGAAATGTCCGCCGTCCGCTACCGCGTCGCTCCAACAGTGCTCGGGAGAGTGAGAGAATGGCGAGAGTGCGAGGAAAGAGAAAGCTGTTGCTGGAAGACTATGAAGCTTTCATGGAGACACTGATTTCCGTGAAGAGCCAAATCGATTTCGAGAAAGAGACCTCTGTTTTTCCAACACTTCGAGCCATTTTCAACTCCAATTTCAGAAGATTCTCCATTGATCAGCTCAACCAAGTTTCTCTCTCTCTCTCTCTTTCTATACATATAGCCATCTCTCTCTCTCTCTTTTATGTTTTCTCACTCTTCTCTCTCTCTCATCAGATCATCGAAATGCACGGTTTTGTCAAGATCCACAAGTGTCCCAAGGTGCATTCCCCCCGGGCTCTCTCTCTCTCTCTCTCTCTGTCTCTGTCTATCTTTATCTAAAACGAGCATTTTCTTTTTTCTGGCAGATTGATGTGTTAGAAGCAACGAGTTGCATAGACCTAACATTACCGAAGAGATCGACGATCGACGAGAACATATCAGCTTACAATTCTTATTCCTCAATCGACGAAATCAACCGAGACCTTGCAGCGCTGGAATGGCAAGAGTGTGCCGTGAAGTTCGTAGAAGCATTGAATTCTCCTCCAATCGAAGAGAATACTGAAAATCACAATCCCAATCCCAACCACCTGAAAATCAAGCGACGACAACGCAAGGGCAAGCGTAATCCTTTGCTGAATTTCGCGATTGCGAAGAAGCCGAGAACGAAGAAGTTAAGGAAGACGAAGAAAATTGATAGCATCATCAGTTGATAGAAAGGTTGATGATGATGATGTTCAAGTTCTTCAAGCAGCAGCTGTCTTCTATGCCCTCTGTTAGATGTCTTCTTTACAAACAGCAGCAGCAGCTGTCTTCACATTGCACAGGAAAATGAGATAAATTGAATGTGGGTTTTCTTTATCAAACTGTACCCTAACTCAAATTGAATGGAATGAAAATTTTGGCTTATAGCTTATATTCATGGCTGCAAAAAATCGGATTCCTCCCCCACAACTGTTTTCTGTTTTATTTTATTTTTGGTGTTAGATGCCAAGAAGCTGGAAATTATTAAATTCAGAAAGAGGGTTAAATGAGATTTTTTCTGTACGGGTGGCTGGCCCCGGCCCCGGCCCCCTCCCCCTCCCCCTCCCTTGTCCCATCTGATTTTACAAAATCTTCTTACATAATTTTGAATCGAACTATTTATAAAATTTGTACCATAAACAACTTTGTTTATACTAAATCTATCTTTTGCGTTGGTGATGATAATTGGGTTCTGTTTTTAAATAGACCAAGCAGATGTGGTCCGAAGCTCGTTTAATCTCACGCCGAATTGTGAATACTGTACTGCAGGCCCAACATCATTCCTTCTGAGTTCATATATACTGGGGTTGGAAATGGTTCTGCTCGCATTGAGGCTGCATCTAATACTCTCTCAAGGAGCATATGTAATTCGTAAGTGTATTCAGGTTAGCTAATGAAGATTCTCCGCGTTGTTTGTTCTGTGCATTTGGGGACATTACGTCTTCTCATCTTGCTCAATGAGTTCATCATGACGGAGCAAAAGTTAATACAGTACAATTTCTAGGGTCTGGCATGGCTTTTCTCTGGTCTACTGCCCCTCCACAAACCAAAAGTTATACAGTACTATTTCTTTCAAATCTTGTATTGACTAATTTTGGACAATGGCATTTTCCTATTTTTTGTGATTTGACCCTTGGTGGGGTCGAAACAAAGGAGTTGAAACCCCAATCTTTGCCCATAGATCTTTGGTTTAATTGCTTTATCTTAAACACTAGGTCTTATCCTATAGGCCTACCATGTACTTCACCTTTAGAGTTATTACGGTTACAAGAAGGAACTGATGCTTTCACTGCAAATTGAAGCTGTGCACCTCTCTCT
The DNA here is from genome assembly GCA_033439265.1 of Dillenia suffruticosa. Lineage (NCBI taxonomy): Eukaryota > Viridiplantae > Streptophyta > Magnoliopsida > Dilleniales > Dilleniaceae > Dillenia > Dillenia suffruticosa. The sequence continues at coordinate 21,232,288 of JAVTVX010000001.1, forward strand.
CTCTCTCTCTCTCTCTCTCTCTCTCCACAGTTGAAGAAGCTAGCAAAATTGCTCTGACCATTTTGTCTTGATGCTTTCTCTGCATATCAACCTTAGCTTAGAACTCTTGTTTGATCTTCTTGTGACAGATTGAGGTGCAGGTGCATCATTTGTTCGCAGTTCATAACTTTGTGGAAGTACATACAATCATTGTTAAGGCAAAACTCAACACTGATTTCTCTGAATTATGTCAACATGATTTCAAGGCACTTCAACACTCGGAAAAGCCTGAAAATTTTGGATGCAAAGCTAGTTACAAGACAAAAGTGATTATACATTGGAAGACTGCTTTCTTGCATCAGCTGGGTAATGATTGAAACTAGCAAATCAAGAAACTAAGTATACCTGTATGAATGGCATATGTTTTATTGGCTGCCCGACCTCTTCAGATGGCCTTATTTACTTGGACTTGCTATTTGCCACAAGAATGAAGTGATTGTAGAGAATAAAACGGGGAATTGCAGGTTTCGTTATAGGGGATTGTCACACAGTTTTTGCCGACATTTCAAGCTTCAAAAAACTAATTAGATAGAGATTTGCAGTTTGGCATTAGCTAAAAAGTGCAGTGCACTAGAACCCCTATTGAATGAAATGCTTGTGGAACTTTAGGAGATTCATCTCTAGTTAATTGCAGACCTCATAGAGCGAAAAACGTATACAGAACTCCTCCACCCTAATTGGTCATGATTCATGGCCAAGTCCAATGACCAAGGACATCACCTATTATATGTACAGAACTTATATTGCAGATGCAAATTCCTGTTATGCAGACTTTACTTCATATTGGACAAAGGGGAGTCTTTCTGCTACAATGGAACATTTCCCATTCCAACTAGCAACTTTTCCTCGCTGGATTTTGACTTGATTTGAACAGAACGAACTCTTCTATTTCTGTGAGTCACTAAAGAACATGTCTGCCGCCTATATATCTGTACAAGATTTGGTAGATCTCTTTGTACCTTGGAATGAATTTTTCGTGCTCTGTATATGTGACTAGACATGGTTCGTCCAAGAGTAACTCCCAGAACATTGCCAGCTTTCATGCCGTACGAAAACTGTTATGGAGACAGTTTTTCCCTGCAGAGCATTTCATGGTCTCATGTTAGTTAATTATGTGGATGTGATGGGAAAAATAACTGATGAATTAATCCAGGGAACATGACCAGGAGTTCTTTTTGCTTAAAAAAGGGGAAAAAATCACTAGTATATAAAAATTGATCTATGGTCGTTGTAACCCCTAGCTCATTAGACATTCAGGAAAGATACAGTCCCAGTTTGTATTTCATCTCTGCTAGAGCTTAGTTCAGCAACTTTGTTTCTGTTCAACAAAGTATGGATGACAACATTAAGAGCAAGGTCCTAATCAGGGAATTTGACGAAGCCGGAGATAATGAAGTAGTAGGGAAACTTGAGAAGAACTGTGAAATAGGGTCTGAAAAGGGGATCTCCATCTATTCTAACATGATGGGTGACCCATTGGGTAGGATTAGACTCTACCCTGTTCATATTATGCTGGTAAGTGGAGCTGATTTTCTTTTCATCCAAATCCAGGCATAGAACTTAATCATGTTTTAGGCTAAAACCTTTCTTCTATCCATTAAGCTTGCCAATAAGTTGATTCTCTTTTATTCTTTTCAACAGTTTATCTTGGAAAACCTCTCAGTTTCTCTACGGTAGTGTAGGCACAGATAAAATGAGAGTTGTGGACTGACGTGCTTGAGCAATGCCTACAGGTTGCTGAGCTGCTTAAAAATGGAGAGATTGTTGGAGTTGTTCGAGGATGCATCAAGCTTGTGGGGACTTGTTCTCAGAGTGCACATGTGAAGATGGGCTGCATGCTTGGCCTTCGAGTCTCTCCTAGGCATCGGTATATCACCCCCATTGTCATTATTTTTTTTTCCTCTGAGTTACAATAAAATAGAGTTTCTTTAGTGGTTGCAAAAGTGTGGACACGTGCATGACATGCCTCTAGTTGAACTAGAGTAGCAATCTTCTTTGCTTGGTGAAGGAAAACAGAAGTTGCTAAGCAAAGAACTGCAACAATCGCATTCTTACTGCGACTCTTAATTGGTTTTCCAAGCCTGTTTTACTCTCCAGCTGAGCTTGAGTTCATGATCATGTTTTATCTTAATACCATAATATTCTTGTTTTGGTGAGAAACTTCATTGTACGTATTTGATCTAATGTAGGAGAAAGGGAATTGCACTACAGCTTGTGAAGTCCATTGAAGAATGGATGATGAGAAATGAAGCTGAGTACACTTGTGTAGCTACAGACCAGAACAATGTTGCTTCTGTAAAGCTCTTCAATGAGAAGTGTAATTATGTGAAACTTAGCTCATTGGTGATTTATGTTCAGCCTGTCAGTTTCCAAGCCAAGGATCTATCTTGTGACATACATATCGAGAAGCTGCACGTTGAACAGGCAATTTCTTTATACAAGAACCGTCTCAGAGGCAAAGATATGTACCCAATGGACATTGATGCAATTTTGAAGGAAAATCTTAGCCTTGGCACATGGGTATCTTATTTTAAAGAAGAGCAATGGACTGGATTGCACAGCAGAGTGAAGGATGATGACTTCAGTCACAGAACTCCAAACTCCTGGGCCATTATCAGCATATGGAACACCAGCGAGGTTTACAAGCTTCAGATAAGGAGGCCATATCCATTTGAGTTCTTCCATGCAACTCTTAGCCATGCAAAAGAATTCATGTTCCCATGTCTCAAAGTACCGATTCTGGACTCAGTTCATAAACCCTTTGGCTTTCTCTTCCTCTATGGGCTAGATGGAGAGGGAGAGAGACTTGGAGAGCTCACAATGGCGCTATGGAACTTTGCATCAAGAATAGCTGAAAATGTGAAGGATTGTAAGATGATCATGACTGAACTAGGGGTCAATGATCCCCTTAAGGAGTATTTCTCCAATGCATCCTCTGAGTCATTCATTGATGATCTTTGGTACTTGAAGAAACTAAAGCATGGACCGATTGATGATGAGGCTAAGTTAACAATGACAGGATTTGCAGATAATGTTTTCGTCGATCCCAGAGATTTTTAGAGTTCATTCTTTGTGAGCCTTCTCTCATCCATTCTCAAATCCTTCACCATGTTTAGTAATATTATATAACTATTCATTGTGGCAGAGAAATACAAGGAACGGACGCCAATGAGCTTGCATGGAATGCAGTAGTTTCTTCTGCAGTTCACATGCCGCAGAGATCTATCCGCTAAGATGAATTTCAGATGAACATATTTTCTTGGGGTTGGAAAAGGGAAAAAGAATCATGTCATCATGTCAAATGCTGCTTGGTTGCAGAGAAAGAAGAAGAGAGCACATCGCAATGGCATAGTGATCATTTCTTGCACTGCACTGATGTAAACCAGATCCAACATTTGACAGAATCTACCCTATAGAAGGACAAACCTTACTACTGTACGAGCAAATGTTATGTAGGCAATAATCTATTTGGAGATATGACTTGTCATCATGATATTTGACCAGAATTTATCAACAAGGTTGTTATGCTGCCACTTTTTTATGCATGGATCTTAAAATTTGCAGACCAACAGTTTTTACATATGATAGATTATCTAGCTGCTTAAAAGGTAGAATGGGACACAAATCATCTCATGCATTAAACTCTATTGGCCTTTCTTGTATGCCACTTGCTGCTTTGGGATTGATGAGGAATCTACACGCCAATGAGGGTAAATCTAGTCACCTTTAGGGACAACCCTAAGCTTCTTCCGGCCCTCATACAGGCGAGATAGGTGTCTATCCAATTTGGATATAAGGTAGGGTGCAATAGTTTACTAATCTTCCCGTTTTCATATACTCCCGAAAAAAAAGGAAAGAAGAGAGACGAAGAAGAAGAAGATTGACCATGACCTACCAATAGGGCTGTGTTAGACCGAAACAAAACCCGTGATCCATCCTGAGGTGTTCGGATCAGGTTAATTCAGATTTTTTATTATATCAAAACAAATTCAAATCAATAATTAAAAAAAATCTAAATTAACCCGATTCATCCGAATTAACCTGAATATATTTATAAATATGTAATAATTATAAGAGTTAAAATTATAAGAATCATATATATTTTTCTAAAAGAAACCCTAACCACTCATCTCTCAGCTTTCTCTAACCCTGTTTCTCTCCAACCATCTCTCTTGAAACATCATTCTAGTGGCTAAGATCGATTGACTAGTATGGTAAATGACTTTGTTTCATTTTCTCTTTTCTCTATATTTTAAATTTTTTTCCCTTTTTTCTTTATCTTCATCACTGGTAAGCGAAAATATTTTTCCTCTTTTTTTTCAATTTGCATACAGCTCACTTAAAAATATTCAAATTTTTTCCTTTTGTTTTTTGAATACTATAAGTACAAAACTCTTTGAAAAAAAAAAAAAAAAAACTCCCTTTGAGTTCTATCTAGCACAAAAGAAAAGATAAAAAATTTTCTCCTTTCTTTGTCTTCACCGAAAGAACAATATTTATATATTATTTTAAATTTTCGAATGAAAAAAAAAAAAGAATTTTCAAGTTCGTGTATCCTCGAATCTAAGTAATTTGCTCAAATTTCGAACAAAAAATATAATTCGAATACCTCAAATTTTGATTAAAATAGGGTGTACTGGTTCGGAAACACATCCGGAATACAACCCTACCTACCAAAAATGTTATGAACAAGTACCCAACAGAGTTTCTATTAATTCTTTTTTGGTTTTCAAGGAGAGTGAAGCCTCCGTTACAAGATAAATTTAGAAAAATATAAAAATAAATTGGACACAGACTTAAATAGCAAAGTATATTCACCAAAATACGATGAGTATAGAGTCATAAAGTTGTCCATCAAAATCAGGCAAGAAAACCCAAAAAAGGGAATATCACAGCCACCGCCACCTTGCACGAAAATTTCTGTTACGTTTTCAAAACGTTTGAAATATTTTAAAAATATTTTAATGCACTAAATTGCTTAATATTTATGAAATTTTTCTTATATTTTTTATATTTACGTATTTTTTTAATATTTAATAAATTATTTATTTTTATTTATAATTTATAATTTTTATATTATTTATCTTATAATTAATAATTATATATTTGATGAATTTTATTATAAAATATAATTATTTTATTATTTTTATAAAATAATTAATTTGTACATAAAAATTTTTATTTTTTATATTTACATATTTGTCGGATCCTGCAATATTATAAACTATGAATCCGCTTCTGATTTGCGGTTGGTTTTGTGCAACCTAAACCACCGCCTCATCAAATAATACCTTACAGAGGAAAGATGCCTAGTTTCATTTTTTTAGTTGCATGAGATTTTAAATCCTGAAACATAAAATTAGAGAAAAGAGATTGTGATCACTAGATTGTTCCATTAGGATAGATATCCAGCTTCATGCACAAAGCACAAAACCCGCAAATCAGCGCCCATTGGATCCAAAAACTCTTGGTCACCCATGCGACAAAGACAGAAGTAGCAAAACTTCACCATTGGCACATGTCCATGCCAAAATCCAAAATCCCACTTGGATCTAACCAGCTTCTATCGAAACTTGCAATTATCGGCTTGCTGATGGCGATGGCTGCCAGCTGCCACAGTGGTTAGATTGGATTTGGAGGAGTAAAGAGAGAACGAAAGAAGACTTAAAAAAACATATATGTTTTTCTCTCCGAAAGAGAGGTGTTATTTTCATTTGTTAAGTCTTAACTCACTTCCTGTTCGAACCAATAACCTGCGGCCGAAGCTACTGGCTTGTCGATGGTAATTGCTGATGTGGGACTCCTTTACCACCTGGCCACCACAGTGTTTTGATTGGGTGGGGAGAAAAAGTTAAAGAGACTTTCTTATTGGGAAGAATCTTCACTTGGCACACGTCACTGAGAAAGAGAGGCGTTTTTGGCCTTGGTTTGATGTGATAGGATGCGTCCGAACCTTCCCCTTTCCTGGAGTTTTTATTAATTCTACACCTGTGGGTGCCATGCCGGATGCCTAAATGCTGCAATAACTTCAAACATTAGTACCACCAAAAGACAAGGTCACTTAATTCTACCCCTGTGGGTGCCATGCCCGATGTCTAAATGCTGCAATAACTTCAAACATTAGTGCCACCAAAAGACAAAGTCACTTATGGACCTTTTATCTGCTCCGCCAAGGCCAAAACCAACACTGTGCTCAAACATCCACATGGGACCTCACCCTCACTATTCTTTCGATGGATGTGATGTTGGAGCAGGATCTCTTATGAATGTCCCTCACCTCATATTTTCCGATTGGGTCCATTTCAAACTACTTATTGCAATATCTTTCTGCAATCTCACCACTTGTAACAAACTACGGTCATGTTCTGGCTCATTGCTTGGAAATCCTTTTTCTTTCCGCTTCACTGGTATCAAATTTTAATATTCTGCCACCAGACCCACAAGTTATCATTTATGGTGCATATGTATTATGAACAGGACCGTAGTTGGAGGTAAGCTCACTTGCTCTCTCTCTCAATAATTCTATTTAGAATTTGCTTGTGGTTTAAGAGAGGCCCGTTAGAAATGTATGCAGCCAAAGAAGACCATTTTGTTCTACTACTTTGTAGGCTGCTACTTGCACATTTTGTTGATGGGATGCTAAATATTATGTCATTTCTTAACATTTTGTCAGTCATATGCAACTATATCATATTGTTCATCAGTTCACCGTCACAACCAGCGAATATTCTTTTTGCAAGGTCACTGAAGGCCACACAGCAGTGGCATTGCTCTAAGCGCATAACCTGTACATTGAAAAACTTGACAGAAAGGAAACTGCAGTTGATTGAGAAGCTCAGCAAGAAGACACAGCTTGATACCATACTTTGTCCCATTAACGTTTGCAAATTTCTTTTTGGTGTCACTTTTTCCGTCTGCCCTAACTATCTACTCCTGTTTATCTCATCAACAGGCCTGGACTACAAAGAATACATAGTGTAGGGATAAAGAAAACAAAAAACAAAGAAAAAAGTGTATATTTCGAGAATTCAAGACTTGCGTAAGTCGGTGCCTTTGATTTCCGAGCCGGTCAATATGACTTGTGCGGGCTGTGACACAACTGCTTTGTTTTCTGATCTCTGTGGCCTTCTTGGAGATTTCATTTTCTTCGGGAAAGCAGAAGGGCGTGATTCCAGTTGAACCTGCAGTTTAGATGGATCAAGAGACAACTTTTGGCAGACAAAAGCATCCAAATCAAAGCTGCTTTCTTGTATACTCTGTTGGGAGTCTATCTGATTCATCTTTTTTATTAGCTTCCTGAAATTCTGAGGGCGATTCTTTTGCCTTGTACGGACTTCGATCAAAGTTCTAAGAGTCTCTTTATGCTGTCAAGTGCTGGGTCAATGATGTCTAAGAACCCCATTACCCACGAAGTATCATCAACTTCTGTTCGCTGTCGCATTACATACAAAGAATTTTATCACCGACCGTTGTCAAGAACTTCGCTAGCAACTATATAGCTCATAAAATTAGCCCTGTTTAAGGATCCATTTCAGAACTTTTTATTTCAGATGCACATAATGTCTTGGTTATTCTGAAACATCATATACAATGTAGAAGAACAAAAACACTGGCCTGCTGAAAGTAGAGGTTACGAATTTCCGGACAGCATTTCCTTGTTCCTCTTCTAAAGATGCCCATGTCATCCAAGTTACATAACTCTGAGAATTGACATTTAGTGAAAACCTGAATAATCTTCGAGCTGCAGACAGATTACCAACCCTGTGCTCCAAAACACCCCATGCCTATTATGGTAAAACAATAGGAAAATTTAAGCTAAAGTTAAATATAAGGGGTATTGAGAACCAGTTATGAAATACTGCACAAAAGCTCTTCACCTGAAGGCAGCGAGCAGCACTTTCAGTGGTGGAATCTATTGATAATGCCTTTTGATATAGTTCTCTTGCAGTGGCCACATTTCCTTCTTTCCACTCCATCCATCCCCAGGCCTAAGCTGACAAAAAAGTTCATTGTATTATTCCAAAATAACTTCTTTCCACTAAATTTAGATTACTGTGCATGAAAGAGATCTTACAATCCAAACTGGCTGGTGCTAGGATCCAACTCAGAGGCTCTCTTGAATAACTTTCGAGCAAGATTTGCAGTCGAGTATTTATATTCCAATAAAGCAAGGGACTGAAGCAGAACCGGGTCCCTGGGATTTAATGCATGACCAATATTTTGAAGTTTTCTTCCCATGTCAACATTGCCTAGATTAGTCTCAAAGACCCCCTAAACGTGCCATGCAAATCTATTCTTTGGACTAACTTGGACTGCTTTCTGCAAATTAGAAAGGAACCTGCTAGTTAGTGACATATTGAAGCAAAGTAGACTTAATATTGACCCAAAAGAAAATTGATTAAGAGAGATGAATAAAGATAGTGAGCATCAAAATAACCCCAAACAATTGTCTAGCTGCACGATTGTGTTCCTGCTGCATCTCAAGCTGGGCCCAAGCCTGCTCCCAGAAGAATTAATCAGTAAAAGCAAAAGGGTTTCTTTGTGCTAAATTAAGAGGCGATTATCACTTACTAACCAACTGGCGCAACTCCTTGGGTTACATTTTGTTGCCTGCTTGAACAAATACCGAGCCTGCTCATATCTATTTGCTCTAGCTTCAAGCAGTCCAAGTGTCTGATATACATTTTCATTTCCACTACAGAACTTAAGCCCTTTTCCTAGGAGATGTCTAGCCTTTTTGACATTTCCTTGTTTTTGCTCAAGAACTGCCCATCCATGCCAAGCTGCAACATGCCTTTTATCTGCAACTGTGGCAGCATCGAATAACTCTCTAGCTCTTCTTATGTTGCCCATCTTATTTTCCAACACAGCCCAACACTGCCAACAAGAAAGGATTTGAAGTAGGTGTTTATCATGCCACATCCAAACACAAGGTGGTTGCCAAAGTATAGCTTGAAAAATTACAAAAAATACTGAACTATAGTTGACATGGACACAGATTCCGACTAAGATAAAGCATAGAGCTTCATGAAAAATTAAGCCAGGGCTTCAACACTTCGGTGCCTGCCAATGCAAACATTGTCCATCCAGAAACAGAATGGCATAACCTTAAATCTAGTTGAAGCCTGACCTAATCATTGAACTTCATATCAGAAAGTAAGCTTCACTCACTCGGAGCAACAACGTCCAGCAAGCATCCACAACCATATCATCAATCATCACAGAATAATATTCTGTACATTTAGATGTTGCACGAAACTCAAGCCAACATTTTTGTATTTGATGCATCCCGTTAATGCTGTTTAAAGTGGAGAGTTCTGGGATTCTGAGTCCGACTGATAGATAGAGTTAGTCAATATGAGATTTAATATATCCCTTTGTGGATGGTTGATTTGAATGGGCAAAGGCTAACAGAATGGGGCTTGATTGTGGCTCTCATATTATATTAAAAACTTAATTTCTATCTTCTTGGAAAAGCCTGCTTTTACGAAGACCCCTCTTTTCTTAGAAATGGCGCATGACCAATCAACATTTTCTATTTTGAAATCTAGGCCTCAGTGCAAACAAAAGCGACAGAGAGGCTTAAACCAGTAGCCTTACCTGCCAGATGTATGGGTTTTCTCCGTGTTGCCTGGCAACCTTTCTCATACACTCCTCTAGCTTCCACCATTTTTGATTGCCTGCTCAAAAGCTTCCCTAAGGCCACGTAGGCCCTTCCATCCTCTGGTTATACATCTATACACTGTTCAATTCAAAACAATTTAGCAAGTAATTATAAAACACAAACACAAGCCAAGAGCTGAGGCACAATGCTACAAATATGGTAACACGGTAAAATCTATTTTGCATCATTACTGGTTAGAAATTATTGTTTCCTATTTAGGAATGTCAGGCACCACAAAAACACTACGTGGCATAAGATAACATTAGAAAGATTTTACTCTATTGCTGCTTGTAAAATATTGTTTCATGTCCGAGAATATCAGACACTATACTTACTAAAAAAAGGTCGATGGCAATATAAGCAACACTAGACTCAAAACATTATTCAATTAAATATATATATATATATATATATGTATATATATATATATATATGTATATAAAACTTAGAAGGGGTACCTTTCTAAGAATCTCATCTGCTTCTTCATATTGGAAATTCCTTCCTAAAACCTTTGCTCTATACAATGCCAAGTCCAAATTGATTGTAAGAGACCTTTTCTCATCTGTCCCAAGTTGGGTCCTCTCTGGTTCAAACATTGGCATCTTCTTAGCAAATTTAAATAGACCCTCATCGATAACCGATGAACCCAACCTATTCTCCTCCCCCTCCTGATCGTCCTCGGACAACTCCATAAGGGGTCTCCTAACCACAAGCAGTTGTTCCTCCGATTCTTTGACATTGTCCAATGTTGGAGAAGTGGAGAGGATTCCTTGAGAGAAGAAGAACATGGTGGTGGTGAACAAATGAAGGAAGAATGATGAGAAGAATAAAGGGTCCTGAGAGGAAGGTTGAATTGGAACTTTGAAGATGAGTTTAGATTGTGTGAAGGAGTGAAGAGCGAGTTTGGCTTTGATGAAGACGAGGTAAGATTCATAGTTTTTCTGCTTTTTCTGTTTTTCTTTTTTTTTTTTTTTTGGGCCAATGTTAGGCAGGCTATTGGGCAGGAGGGAGAAAGAAGTTTTTGCTTCTTTTTTGACAATTTTAACCTTGCCTATACATAAAACTAATCTTGTAAGGGAGGGCGTGATGGTAAAATCACAAAGGCAGAATTCGGACGTCATTCTTGGCTCGCAGAGACATGGGCTTTGATCTTTCAGACGAAATAGAAGATTTTTAATGCCACGTGGAGTTCTTTTGTTGGTCATTCGAATGCTAACAGAGTAATCTTGGGTCAAAATGAAACGCAGCATTTTATGTTTGTGATCAATGATCATTCTAACTAAACGCACTGTTTTCTAACTTTTCATGTGCTTTGGGCCTGGGTTTTTGGCCCATTGGGCCAGGACAACTCATATTCATGCCCAATATTTTTTTATATCAGATATCTGAAATCATATTCCGACTAATTCGATTCAAACGTTTACGAAGACTCTATTTAAGGTGTAACTCCCCCAACATAGTCTCTTTTTTTTAATCCGAGATTTGATCAAGAGATCTAATATCCTATTTTACTAGATCAACTATCCGTCGATTATATTCAAAACTTTTCAAACTACTGGAAATTCTCCCATCCTTGACATTAGCCTCTTGAAATTCTCAGTCATTAAGTACAATTTAATTTGATTCAATTCAACCATTCGGAATGTTTATAAAAGGTTAATATTTGTCAACCACATGCAAGAACATCTTATTATTACTTTTTTAGCCGCTAAGAGTATAGTAAGTTGATAGTCCAATTGCTACGTGCCAGAGGGAAACCCACCTGAAGCACCCAAATTTACTAAAATGGCAAGCCAAGCCAGTCGACTAGACCGATATTTCAAGATTCAATGGTCTCTCAAGTAGATAGATCCATGAAAGTCTAAATATGGTCAATCCTATTGAAAAGGTGCTCTAGTCTGTGGCCCCGGTCCATACTCACTTCAACTAAGGGAAGATTTTTTTTTTTTTTTTTTTTCACTTCAATTATGGATATGAGGGTAACGACGATGGAGATGAAGAATGCTAATTTTGTGCTTTGGTGTAGTGGATGAAGAAATTAGACACAAGCCAAGCCGTGTGAAGTTTGGGCTTGACATCCCCAAGAAGATAGTCTAGTGATACAAGCCCCCTAAATCCTTATAAAAAAAAAAAAGAAGAAGCTTGGGCTTGGCTGTGGAGAGAGTAAAGATAGAGTAGGATCAACACCAAAACATTATTACTACCAAAAAAAAAAAAAAAAAAAACCAAAATATTAGAAAATTTTCGTGCAAGACCAGCCTAGTCCTTCCCCTATGACTATAGTCTAAGCCCCTAAATTATTTTGAGCTCGTGCAAACTGGACCAAAATCGGGTTTTGGGGGCAGGTTAATTGCCCAAGCTCGCCCTTCAGGCTAGTTGGGCTTGCAGACTCCGAAGATTTACTATTTAGGAAGAATACGATGACCTACTCTTATTAAGATTTTTATTTTTTTTGGGCGGGGGGGGGGGGGGGGAGGGCCCTCAAAATGGAAGAAAGAGAGAGAAATAAACAACTTTTGAAAGGCAGGCGTTTAGATAAGAAGAGGAATTCGCCACATATCCTTCTTCCCTTTCTATGGATCCGGACAGAATCAATGGCACGGAAGAGATACGAGTGATGGAAAAACAAAAGGGCAAAAGATGAGTTCACCTTTCACTTACTATGGCGGGTTCAGGGTGATGTGGGACGGATCCGATCAAACTCCAAGCTCATTATACAAATCAATCATTCATGAGACCTTCGGCCTAGCTCCAAGTGAAAGTGAAGCTCAGGCTAAGACTCTCTATACTTGTGTTAAAGATAAAATGAATCAAAATAGGTGAGCTAGCAGTTTTTCTTATAAGCACTCACCTCACCTCCACCATCATTTGGTATTGAAGGAACTTCTACATCTGGGCCACTGACAACTCTAAATGCAGTTTCATTCCCAGTCTGCAAGAAGCAGTTTCAGGAATTTCCTACATAAAACGCTCACCTCCCCGATGTTTTCTTCCCCTTTTCAACATTGATAACGAGATAATCAACACTTGCTGCATTCTGGGACGAGAGTTTAATTTGATCTTAGCACCTACCATTGAGTAGCTGAAACAAAACAGCCTGAGAGTCGGATGATGAATGAGTGCTTGTGATTGATCTGTTTCAATAGCAAATGCAAGTCCAACAGAATGCAGACCGTATTCAACAGCGCATGTAGGACCATAGACAAGAAAAGAATCAATTCCAGAATTGCCCCTGATACAAATGATGAGTATCACAATCCTGCAAGTGCAATCATCACCATAGATAACTGTGAATGATGAAGTTATCAACACCTTTATGACAACCTGTGCTCTGTATTACATCAAAAGAGCATCCATAAACCAATAAGCAGTCATGTGAGCAATGCGTTTACAGACCTGGAATTAAACCAGGGCTATAAATGATCAGCAAGATAATTAGGTCAATTCGCCTAATTACTTTTTCCAGAATATCTCAACAAAACTATGCCTATTTTCTTGAATTAAAACAGTTCTCTGACCTGATTTAGGTATAGATTATTTTTCAACTCTGACTTGAGTCCTCTATAACCAGCATGCAACCAATCTATTCCTATTTTTTGGAGAAGAGCCTGAAAGTCGAAAACTCCTTTAACATCAGGGCAGAAGCAAATATAAAATTCTGATCTACTTTCCACCCCATCGCCTCTTCCTAGCTGGCCTTTGGGGCTTAGTTTCATCAGTTTCAGCTAGTGAATTAATTTGAGGCTCAGAATCAAAATTACAATCTGGCTCCTTTCTCTGATAGATTGGATCTTTAAACCGCTCCCTTCTTTTTTCCATCTTTTCTATCATCTCAAGAATCCGATTATTGCCAAATTCTCCAACGAACTTATTCCCATCTGAAGAAATATCATGTTCCACCTTTTTGTCCGTACAGCCAGTTTGCACGGCACCTTCAGAGGCATGAATGTTTACCTCCATAAAATGCCCTTCATTTAGTTTGTCCATTACCATCTGTCCCTCTTCGAGTTCTGAAGCCATATCATGCAGAGTAACAGGACATTTGTTGACCCAAATTTCATTATTTTGGAGGCTCTCAACTTTGGGGTCGCCATTCTGGATGACCTTCTCTGAATGGAAGTAATCCAACTCTCTGGTTGACCATTCTCTGTCAATCACGTGGCGTAGGTCATCTTGAGTTCCATTGCATAGTGATGTTCCAGCTTTGGAGTGCCTTCTAGACTGCAGAAATTGTAACCATGACAGAATGTTAACATATTCAGAATGTTTCTAAGGGGACAACCTTATCGGAGAAAGATTAATATAAAGTTCAAGAGGCACCTGCACACCATATTGCACATTTGGCGCATACATGATAACTTATTTGGAAAAGAATAATTCAGAAAAGAAACCTTAAGCCTCAAAATATAAATGAATTCAAATTGCTCAAGAATATGGTGAGAAACATAAATACCATTGAGCATGACTGGGATTTTCTGAAACACTTTGGGAGCACAACAATATAAGAAGAAACTAAAAATTCATTCAGGCAGTGTGTGCCACCAAAGGTCAGTGTATGCAAGTTCAGCTAGATTCACATACTGGACAACCATCCAATTAAATGCATTGTGCTGGGATCTCATGTCTAAGCCATGACCAACTTACTAAACTTGAAAAAGAGACAAATCCTGTACTCGACTTGAATAGCCTTTTCTACAATCATGTTACAAAGTCCTTATCAAATTGCTTATCATGTATGGAATCCCTAAATACCTAGCAATATGATCATGTTCCCAAGCTCCTTTAAACAGATATCTCTACTGCATAAGAGTTCCTTAACACCCATCTCAAATTTGAAAAAGCAAAAGATAGGGTTTGGGGGACCATAAAAAGAACTAATCCCCAGCCTTGGGATTATATAATGGCAAAGCAAAGATGAAACAGAGAACATAACAATAAAACCAGGTCAGAAACCTTTCTTTGATCAATCTAGAATGACATAATGAGATGGGCACGAAGAGCAGAAATAACAGCACCGCAGGTTTCAATGCAACACACAGCAAACAAAACCACCACCAACTGGCTCAACACCAAGGCTAAAATTTATGGCAAATCACCGACCCTTTGAATGCACACGGTGCACAACATTGCACAGGCAAGCATCGGAAATTAAACCACATGCACACAAAGGAAAAATGAAAATTAAACCTTAATCCGATCTGTATCAACTGAAACCAATTAAAGAGTCAGCGAGCCATGCCTTTCTGGTAATATGGTAAGTTCTCAACATGGATTATATAAACCTCAAGAACAATTTGCCATCAACATTTGACGCGAAAAGCTAGACAGTACCAGAAATTGATAAGATGCTAAATACTCATGCTATCCTAAATTTACCTCCTAATAAGAACTAACAACATTACACGGAACTCAAACCGAACCTCGGACAGCCTCAAACCAATGTGAGTGTCATTAAGAACAATAACTAGCTTCTAAGTATATATACACCACACTCTCTTTGTTTCAGCTATTTTCAAATGGGAAGATGATGATGAAAATACATATGACATGAGACCAAACTTAACATAAATTTCATGGATACTAAAAATTCTGATAAACCATATCACAACCAGAATCAAGCAAATCTTCCTCCATTCCAGGGCACACATTACAAACCAAAAAGTGAACAGAATAAATTCTAAGCACTGCTGCATTCTGATGTGAAAATTCAAAACTACTCTTAAGAGTGCTAAAAGTAAAAGCTGTTGGGAGGTACCAAGAACAGGGGAAAAAAAACAAAAAACAAAAAAAAAGCACAGGGAAAATGAAAAAACAATAAGCAATTTCAGATCCACTGGGGAACAAATTAAAAGTAATGGAAAAGCAAGAAATTTGGTCCGAAATGTGAATACAAAATGCTATATCCTAGTTGAACTGTCCAATGCAGTAGAAACTGCCTTGAACACAGTGGTACTTATACAGGATATTCCTCATAACAAAAATAAGTGGACCGATCACAAACAAGAGTTGCACACAGTATGATCAACAGATGTTTTCACCATCATTGCTCATTAAAATAAGTACATTTCCATCTTATTTGCTTATGACAATCATAGACAGGTTTCTTTCCAATTGCTAGAGGTGAAATCCAGTTGATCCCAATCTTGAATTTACATGTGCTGTTAACTATCAGTAGCACATACCTTTAGGTTTCTGGACATCTTATTAAACATACATTACAGTATTTAAAAAAAGAAGTTCCAATGTACCAATGTTTCCTATAGAACTTCAACCCTGACATTTTACGCATTTATTGCAGCAAGCAATAAAATTACAATTCTAACTATCAAGTTTCAATCTCTCAGGACCAATAATTTGATTTGTTTGTTCCTACAACATATGAGCATAAAGTTGTCACTGTTAACTCTTCCCTATTGGAAAGTATCCAAACCGCAGTATGCATTCACCAAAGTATACATTAAAACACGGTACTAGTGGCTGACATTAGTCTGTCTTGCAATAAGATTTTTAAATTGGAAATTATCTAGGATGCCTAAGGATTCAATCATAGGACCTCACCAGGAGTTTTCATACCAATTGGGTTAGCCAATCACTTGGAATTTCTCTTTTGAGCCGTAAACTGCAACTCTTAACAATTTAAATTGGGATTTAAAAAACTATACTTCCACAGTTAGTCACAAATTGAAACAAAGACAGAAGGAATACATAATGCACGAATGAAAAAGGTTAGATTAGGGATATAGGACATTTGACCCTAATTTCTTAACTTGCAGCAGTTGGTGAGCCTGACAGGCTGCTTTCCTCACTCAGAATCGCTTTTGCTTAATATTAAAGCATATGAGATATGGGAGGAAATGGCAAAGCTTCATTATTTTAGGTAATTAGAAAAGGATACGTGAGGTGTAAAAACTCAACAACCAGAGATATGCAATAGGTTAGCACTAAAAATAATGAAGACAACTTGATCAATATATGTGGAACACCCACATATGCAGGCACTATAATACAAGGTTTTAATGTTGGTTTCCCCAAGTTTACCTTTCCTTTCCCAACAACCAAGTGCAAGTCAACTGGTTCCCCGCACCTCACATTCGAGTGCTGATGCTTATCACTATGTACAGTATCAGCATATGTACCAACACAAATATTATCACTTCCACCTCTTTTGTGTTTATCTAGCTTCAACTGCTTGTCATCAAAATGCAAATGAGTTGATCCCCGGTTAACATGGATATTTTCTTGTCTCATAGTCCTTTTGTAGGAATAGGATGCATTGTTAAAATATACTTCGTCTCGATGCCTGAAAAGCAACTCCTCATTTGGTTTAAATTTATATGATTTAAAACCAAGATTTGTCCTTTGTCCAAATTGAACAATGTCCTCAGGATACGTGATCCCATTTTCCCCTTTATATGCATCATCAGAACTACCACACAAACCACTGTCTCTGAATCTCTCAACGCATATTTTTCTGCCATGTCTCCCATGCCTTTCAGTTCTTGAGTGATAGATCTGACTTTGAGGTGACATGGTATTCTGCCTTCGCTCATGGTCAGTGAAAGATTCTCCAGTGTACTCAGATGAAATTGATCTTTGACCCATCTCTCTCCTGTATCCATCTGAATTTCCCAGAAAATGTAAACCACCCCAATCTGAAGACTTGTTCCGATGCCTCTCCCTCCAGCTAGAAGTTTTTGCCTCCTTTCCAAAACATGAAAAACGTCTCTCATATTTCTCATCCCAGGAGTCCCACCTCCTTTTTCTATAGGCAGAAGGTCCTCTGCGTTCTTGTTGCATAAAATGATCACAATGTTCACTCTCACATGCAAACTCATCACTATCATATCTCCTCATGGTGTTGGATGCGATACTTTCCCTTCTCCAATGTCCATCCCTTGTATATGTCAGAGGGCCTTCTTTCTCTGCAGGGATTCCTCTTTCATGGTAATACCAATCTCCTTCAATACTTTCATCTCTGCATCTGATGGATCCTCTTTCAAGATAATATTCCTCGTCATCAAGTTGCCTTCTAAAATACAAGTCCACATCATCTCTGCATCTCTGATCTTCTTCCCTCCAAGGGATTTTGGGACATGCATCTTGAGCCCCATGGTGAACACATTTCTCTTTATAGCACCTGGGAGGCAAATCAGATGCCCCAAAATACAAAATATCATCCTTTTCATATGGATCAGAGTGATGCAATCTTTTAGTTTGTCTGCCATGGCCACCTTTTGCATGATTTCTGTGACAATGGATTTCTTTCTTGCGCACATTAGAGGTATTTCTGTGATCAGGACTGGAATTTTCAGCCAAAGTGCCATCGACGGGTCTCTTGTGGAAAACCTCCTGTTCTTCCAAAACAGAACCTCTCTGTCTCTCAGAATCTTTATGACTTCTTGACTTGATTTTGGGCAAAGCATCAGTGGCATGCCTTCTAGGGTGAGCTTTCACTTCCTCATAAACTGCACTTCTTTTTCTTTTGGAATTATTATAGGTCCTAGATTTCATTTTGAAGGTATTGCGTTGAGGGTCCTCAAACAGATCAAGTTCACAGGCACTTACATCCAATGGTAATCGTCTTGAAGTAGTCCAAGTTATTTCTGAATCAACTGCTTTGGAATGGGTTGAGCAGGATAAGCATGGGCTTTGCTGAATCTGACTGCTATGTGATGATTCTGTTTCCCTGCTACATGAATCTCTCTCACATGTCTTCCTGTCAATTTCTTCCCTTTGGCTACTCGGCAATTCTGCTGCTTCGGAAGTTCTTTTCAAATCATAAACAGCAACATTTCGATAGTGATTCCTGCCGACATCAGGAAGGTGGACATCTTCCTGACTACAAGAATCTTTGGAGATGGAATTCAACATTTTTTCCTCTTGCAAACTCCTAATTGTGCCACAAATGAAATGTAACACAAATGCTTAAGTCTTCAAACAAAACAAGAAAATGAAAAAAAAATAATAAATTGGCAAACAAACAAACAAACAAATAAAAGATAAATCTTAGAAATTATAGTGCTGTGTAACTTGCAATCAATGTGTGAGTAGTTCAATAGAGATATTTGAAGTGGCCAGAGCTGAACATGTAACAATTTCATCAAAAGAGAAGACCTATGCGGGGTTATAGCATCAACTATGCAAACCTTTTATGAGCATCTAGAATATCCGATCTTTTATCACTTCCTTCAGGTGATTCCAGGGGTAGTTCATCTTCACTGTTACCACCGCAAGATTGAAAATCTCTGCCATCATTGATATTGAACCTTTCTGTCTCAGATGTTTCACAAATGGTGCTCTCTATATGGCCAGACTCCTTTTTTCCAGAACCAGAGTCATCCATGGAATCCTGCACGGTGATCTGCCCAAACAACAGTAAACCACCTATGTTAAACGAAGGAAGTTGCTAAACATGTGCAGAAAAATATTTCTGCTCTAAGGCACACACCTGTATCACAACATCAGAATCTCGATTACGTGGCCGCCTTATATCCAAAGATGGACGACGTTCATAAGTGCTTCCTTCAATCAGAATTGCTCTGCCTCTTGGCTAAATTAACAATCAATCTATTAGATTGTATTTTTTTCATTTTTTTTCTTTCTTTTTTTAAGTAACAAGTTTCATAACAATAAAAAAGGATTTGGTGCATAGGA
Organism: Dillenia suffruticosa; assembly: GCA_033439265.1. Taxonomy (NCBI): domain Eukaryota; kingdom Viridiplantae; phylum Streptophyta; class Magnoliopsida; order Dilleniales; family Dilleniaceae; genus Dillenia; species Dillenia suffruticosa. The sequence continues at coordinate 21,251,645 of JAVTVX010000001.1, forward strand.
ACTACACCACATAAACAGTGTAGTTACAAACAATATAAAGACAAAGATTAACAAGAAATTGACAATAAATAAAACAATATTTGCATTACAATGAAAAATGTTATAAATAGTTCAAATGTCAAAACAAGTAGTTCATATAAGATAAAGATGACTGCTCATAAGCTTCCCTTCAACTCAAAGATCACTTTCAAAAGAAAAGAAAATCCAATATCCAAATCAAAGATTCTTAGTCCCCCCCGGCAAAAAATAAATAAATAAATAAATAAAATAAAGACAGCCACAATCAAGTAATTAACACGTAATCTACCAGTATCAAGCATTAAACAAAAAAAATGTTGTGCTTTTAAACAGGCACTCTCTATTATTTGATAAGCAACTATTTTCAAAATGGTCCTAATATGTAAACAATTTCCATTTTGGAGTACCTATGCTTCAGATGATCGAAAAAGATGCAAGACACAAAGAATCTTTCTTAGCTTGGAGCTCTATGCTTACCAATTCCAAGTGCCTAGCTTCCCCATCTGAGACCTTAACCTTGAATGGAGGAGAACCTCCATTCTCCACTCTAGCTTCAGCTCTATTCCCACTAGTTGCTTCATAAGCTTCAACCTCATGATCAAATTTTGTTCTGCGTGTCTGCTTCCAAGTATGCAGGGAATATTGAAGGCTATGAGAAGTTTGAAATTTTTTGACAGTCTTGAAACATTTTCAGAATTAAAGAGTCTTCAGATGACGGCAGCCAGCATTTTAAATGCCATCACCACAATCACAATAGTATTTAAGATTTGGTAAGTTGATTAAGATAACCCACCCGACTATGCCTTGAAGTTTCATAGACCGGGATTCTAGTCAGCATGGATGCTTGCCGTCGATTTTGATCCTGTAAACCCAAACAGCAATATTATTCTATCAGAAGTGATCACATCGAAAACCAGGTACTTATAAAGGAAAACATGCATAAAACCAGGCTGCACATGATTCCCAAAGGCACAGCATAGACTCCAGTGGGTGCAAGTGCAACTTACCCAAAACTAGCATGTATATGTAAACAATGCAAGCCAATTATCATAATCCCAACAGAGAAAAATGACACATCCACCTGATAGGCAATAAAAAACATGATAGTATTACCAGGGAGGTGCAGTATTGTTTCCAAGATTCCTCATTGAACCCATAGTTGAAAAAATCTGTTATATTCACCCCAGGACATCTCCATGGCTTCAGCTCAAATGTGTCAATGTTGATGTCTGTAATAGACCTGGATGGACAAAGAAGAAGAAAAAATATAAACTCCAGTTCTAAATTAGAAACTGTAAGAGATCGACAAGGGAAAATATATCAACTATGTCATCATAGAAACAAGCACAATGTGATTTTTCACATATCTGCTCAGTCTTACTAGCATAGAATATAGATCACAAAAGCAGGTAAACTCCCTGATGACATAACTCTTGAAAACCAAATTCTAAATAGCACACAGGGTTCAAGAATTCCATTTTCCAGTAATACACCATGAAAAGAAAGAAAAACAATTCAATTAAATACAAACTGGCTCAGATCTGTGTTTCCTTACTTATGCCAGGGAAGTGAGAAGCTATATCCACTCTGAGCCAATGTTGGATTGCATGTGGTGTCATTCAAATCACCTCTCAATGAAAACTGCGACAGACACAAAGCTGCCCTGACCGATTTATCCACTTTTGCATTATTGGTAAATGCTCCAGCACTTGGCCTTACATACTACAAACGAGCAACACTCAACTAATTAAAACTCCAAGTAGTCAACAACCTCAAAATTTCATGAGCTGGAATAGAATATCAATGTCACAGGTTAGGAACAAGCATGGTGTAGTATAAATTAAGCACAAACAAAGGACCAAATCATACGTGGGAGTATACCTAATCATGTCTTTTTTTTTTCCTTTTTTTTTGGCTTGATTTGAAAGGTATTTTAACAAATTCAAAATTACACAAGTTAGAAAGGTCCTGATTTTTTTCTAATACAGATTTTTATGTAGGACTTGGTCCGCTGGTTCCTGGTCCGCATAGGATTATCTACAAGGTGACATGGCCAAATTATAAAAATTTCAGTAATATTTGATGCACCAAGTGAATCTTGGACCAAATAGACCAGATCCTGTGTTAGGTCTATAATAGCTTGTGTTGACTAAATCTTAAATCAAATCCTCATGGTAGTCAAAATATGTGTATGTGTACCGCCACATATAATTTGGTCTATTTGGTCGAGGATTCATTCGGTCTATCTTGTATTACTCTAAAATTCTTTCACTTACACAGGATAGTACAATGACATGTCTCACTAGTACTAGACATTGTCATTTTCAGAAGTGTTTGTGCAAATTATTACAGCTCAAACAAATGTTTTGACCAAGTGAATTACCTTATACTGGGAAACCTGCAAATAGTATCTTTCCCAAATTATAACACGTTAAGACATAATTCTTAAACTATTACGGCTCAATCAAATTTCTTAACCATGTGGAATTACCTTATACTGCGCAAATTGCGAAAAGTAACTTTCGCTGCCAAGAGCATTAGAACCACCGTGCTCAAATCCATCGTGCCCCAACTTCCTGTTGTTCGAAATCAAATCCTTCTCCAATCCACCACCGTCCTCAACCTCATCTCCAACAACCCCTCCTCCGTTCCTCACACTTGCAGTTACTAACTTGGGACAATCGTCATCGTTCAAAACTATGTTCAAATCGTCCTCGCTATCACTTTCATTCTCACTATCAAGATCAATGCAATTCTCGACATCATTTGCAATTAAGCTCGGATTTGCCTCCTCAATTGAAGCAGTGGTTTGTAAATCCGAATTCTCGAGATAGAGCTGTTTGAAGTCTGGTATGTCGTTGATGGTTTTGTCATCAATGTCTGCGTAAAGATCGCCAAAATCATCATCTACGTCTTCCATTCAAGTTGTAGAGAGGGAGAGAGGGTTAGGGGTTTTCAGTCTCCATGAAGAAGAGAGAGATAAACAGCCCCTCACCCGGTACCTCCCTCCCTCTTTCTCTCCAAAAACCCTAAAAAAAAATGCTAAACCCTGACGTTGGTTGGTCACTTGAACTGAACCCGTATGATGAATGGGCCGGGCAGGCAGCAGGGTCCTTGTCTAGCTCTAAAGCTGAGGCGAGCTCGTTTCAGGAACTTTCCTATGATCGAACCCGATCACTTTTTTTTTTTTTTTTAAATAATCGATTAATATTCAAAATCATATTTTATTTAATCTGATTTAAATATTATCAAATCTAATTTAAAAAGAATTCTTTCAATATATTGATTTTCATTCATAAGTTTGAATACAAAACTTAATTAAAAAATCTAATAATTTTACTTATTAATTCGATTATCCATTAATGTTCGATCCATCACTTACATTACATATAATCATTTTGAAGTAATATGTACATTAAGATATGTTTGGATACCTTTGAAGTAATATGTACATAAGCGCACAACCCCCCCCCCCAAAAAAAGAAAATTGCACCTCCATGGAACCCATGCAGAGTGACGGAGTGTGGGCAACTGTCTACCTGAAATTTTCAAGAATAAAATTATATGTATATATTTTCTGAAATTATAACCTAAAATATTGATTATTTTCCTAAAAATTATAATTCACACCCTCTGAAATTATAAATTCAATTTTATATTGTATTTAGCCTCTAATTTAAATTAGTAATATAATTTTTTTTCTTAGTACTGGGGAAGAAGGAAACACAGCAGGACCAAGCAAAACAAACTAAAACATAGAGGTGGTTTCACCCTAAACCCCCAACTCTTTCTAAGCCCATGCAATCCTCCCAAATGAGACAAAGCAACGACGCAGGAGAATCACTCAATTCCTCGAGACCGGCCCCATACGTTGCCCTATTTGAGCTAAGTGGTCAGCGCACACAATAGCCTCTCGAAGGACATGATTGGCAGGTCGCACACTCAGGAGGTCCATCGGCATTCTACATTCCTGGAGAATGAAAAATAAAGGATGTTCAGTTATTCATTTCGATCATCACAGAAAGAGTTTTTATTATATGAAATTATAGTTTCCAATATATGTAGTAACTCACTCTGATATAAGGTTTTGTATGTTTCAATGAGGTATATGACCCTATGAAATTTCAAAAATATCCTTTATGCATGAAACTTTTAAAGGACAGATTATTGTAAATAAGGTAAATGACCTCATGACATTTTAACTTTTCTATTTTATTATAATACTCATAAAATTTTATATATTTTAAGGGTACCATTTGGTCGCATAGAGTTTGTCCAAGCCTAATCATATTGAGATGTACAGAAAAAGAGCAGAAGAAACAAACAGCGTTTCTGGTGGCTGATCATATCATAGAAGAAAAAGAGTTTTTATCGACGAACGTTCAATCTAATAAAATAGAATATTAGATTTTTTAATCAAGTTTTGAATTCGAAACACAGGAATAGAAAAAACTGCACTAAGAGAGTTATCCCTTAAATAAGGCTCTTTCACATACGCTCAAAACGGATTAATCAAAATATGATTACGAATACCGTAGGAATCCAAAAAAAACAAAGAAATAGAATTTCTCGGATAAATTTCTCCTTGCCCTCATGATCTGATATATGGTTTCAGATCACAACTTTTGGCTGGCAGGCAATCGACTAAAGGCCGGATGCTGTAAGCTCAGCTTGTGCCTTCTGACCAAGTAGAAAAGCTCCTGTAGCCGGACAAATGCAAAGAGTAAAGTTACAATGAGAATGACCTAGCAGAGTCTTGATGGCTTTTGTTAATTTATCTTCCCTATTGTAAATGCTTACCTAAGGCAGCAAAATTTGGTGCAAATTGAACTTCGACCTCCACTGCGGTCTCTGCAGTTGTATACATAAATTTGATTGATGTTTGTTAATCAGATTAATCACTAATTGAATCAATGCTACTTGATTCAGGCATGTTTACAATTGTATAGAATCAATACATTAAAAGGCACAAGTTATGTTACAAAGAGAAGCATATAGAAAATGAGTCATACCGTTGTTGTCATAACAATTAGTGCTATGTTGTGTTTTTTTTTCTTTTTTTTTCGAATACAGGAGACTCGCACTTGAAATATTTAAAAAAGAGGAATAGTGTCAATTGATCTATAGCTTATTCGCTAATGTTACATTGTTTGTCAAAGCAAATGCAGGAAAATGCCTACTTTAAATGCACTGTTATTACCATTAACTATGACAAACAAAAAGACAAATGATTGCTTAATACCGTGCCCAAGGCTTGCCATAGGTGGAGGAGAAGGCACGGCTTGCCATAGGTGGAGGATAAGGCACATGCGCCGAGAAATTGTAAACAAAAACAAGCATCTTTTTATCTGTACCATAGTTCAAAAGAGGAGAGCTATTTAGCGTAACATTGTGCATTTCTCTTGGACAAGTTGCATCTAATTCTGCATAAGCTAGGGTCATGGTATGTTATGAATAATCTATCCTCTTCGCATGATATTGATGATTAGATAAGTGAAAATTTGGCCTTTGACTAGAACATAACACACCATTGTCTGGGTATCCACAATATTGTCTCTTGCTCTTGGTGCCAAAATGGATGGTTTAGGGAGGTTCCACCACCACATTTAAAAGAAGGGCATGAAATATTTGATGGGTTTTGGGAGATTTGAGGGATGTGTAGAGGAGGAAAAAACAAGAAGAGGAGATGACATGGTGGGATGGAGCGGCCATGAGAGAGCATGGAATTTTTGGGGAAAATTGAAGAAAATAACAGAAGGGTAGAAGTGCAGACCTTATTTGGTTGCAGAGGGTGCCCAAATTTTTCATTTTTTGGGTGACCCATGATTAAGACAGGCATCATGTGATAGAAGTATTGGCAATAGTTTAAAAACTCAGGTCAATGAGTATATGAGATAGTAGCTCATGAGATTAACACCATTATTGAAATTTTAAGAGTTCTTTGAAGTTTTAAGTAAATATATAGTTTTGTAACCGATATTTGTTGGTACAGGTGGGATAAACAATTCCGTCCCTTAACTAGATCTGAAATTCGAATTTATTTGGATATGAAAAAAATAATGTTAGGAGATCCGCCCCTAAAATAGGCCCTCCAACGATTGATCCAGATTAATCGAGATAAAATTCTGGATATTAAGTGGTGGCTAAACCAAGGTACCAAAAAATATATATATATAGTTTTGTAATATGGGGTTAGTTGATCGGCTGGTTCAAGACATTGCACCTCGCAGGCTGGCAGGCTTCATCCATCCCAATGGCCATTCTAGCCAAAAAGGTGATTAATATAATAATAAATTTAGTCTCTTTCTAAATATTTTAGCTTACAAAATTTTATATTTTCTACAATTTTTATTACTTGAATTTAAAATATTATGATTATTAAAAGGATAGGGGGATGAGAATATTTCTTAATGAACTAGATAAATGGAGAGTGCCACTCATATTCACTAGTTTCGTTATACTATAAATTCTGATTGCCCCATCAATTAAGAGAATAGAATTTTGGGTCTCAGTCTAGTTCCCTATTTTGTCACAATGGACTAGAATTACTAATGAAAATTGCACCCAAAACCCACTTGGAAGGCTCTGTAAACTAAAGAAAATCATATCATCATCTCTTTAGCAAATAAAACCATATCTTATGGTAAAATTTTTAAGTTCAAATCTAATTTTTCTTTCTATCGTGCAAGACAAAATTAAAAATAAAAAAATTACAAAGGGTCACTCCACCCAAAACTCATTACAAGTTCGAACTCAAAAAATCAAATCACGAACCCAATGACCCAGTGATATAAACTCTTACCTGAAACTGTTTAAAGTATTTTAATTTTTTTTTTGATAATTAACGACCGATATTCGAAAATCTGACTAATCCAATTCAAATAGATATAAGATTCAATTTAGAGACCGACTCTTCTTATGTCTTTTTTTTTATTCTCAAAATTCAAAATCAAAATTTTTAATATTTTGTCATTAGATTCACGCGTTATTTACAAATTTTTTAAATTTTATAATTGAGTAATATAAATCCTAATTTTAAAATTTCTGAGTCTTTCCGAACTATCCGAAAATAAATAAAGAAAACAAGGTAACACCTTTTATGCCATTTCAATATTTTTTAGCTCAGAAGTATTGAAGTTTCATTTTAAGTAAAACATCTAAAATCACTCAATTATACAAAATTTAGCATCATTAGCTTAATTTATTACTAGCAGAAAAGCCCTTTTTATCTAGAGAAACGGTGATTGGTGAGGCAAAGTCTGAGGAGGCTAATGTCGGGGGGACAGAGTTAGTGTCTGTTGGCGTGTGAGGTGAGCCATAAGCTGTCCTCAATGCACAGACCAATCGGCAATTGAACTGATCTCCTCCATGACTCACCGCCGCAATAGAACTGAGATTCGTTGTCCTTTTTCCTTTTTCTTCCATTTGTGGTAAAATTAGGACACAACTAACAGACCCTAATGCCCTGGTTTTGGTTTTAGGACTGTAAAATCACTGTCACAGTGTTGCGTGAAACGTGTCGCGCGCGAAGTGGCCCTACGATTGCCCTTAGTTTCAAATCGACTTTAAGCCAATTTATTATTATTATTATTTGGTTTTTTTAACCTTAAAATTTATGACTAATCCGATTTAAATATTATAAAATTTAATTTAAAAATTGATCTTCCAATATCTATTTTTTATTTTCAAAACTTAAACTTAATATTTTAATTAAAAAATTTTAATATTTTATTACTAAACTCATAAAATATTGACGACGAACAAATTTATTCACATGAACAAGTTGAATTTTTTTCTTAATATTTAATCTCAGATAAAGAGGCTAATCAAATATTTTAAAGATTGAATTGTGAACCTGTAACTTTGGGTTCATTATGTTGTTCGAATGGACTCCGCATCCATCGAAGGTCTAAAAACGAGTCATCGATCGATATTTGGTAGTCTCTTAATAGTTTCACTAAATTTCTTTTAAGCGCAAACCCATCAAAAAGGAAAACATGTTATAGTGAAAGTAATTAAGGTTGGCTGAGGGAGCCAACAATGGCAAAGGTAATTAGGTTAATTATTGTGGAATATAATGAATTATGAAGGAGCGGTTCGGGCCGGGTTAAGGTTCATGATAAGATCAGTCCATTGAGTTGGAATGTGTTGCTTGAGATGACTACTCATTTTAAATACTTCATACATTTTATTTTTTAAATTAAGTGATGAGACACTTTAACCATACAAGGGTATTTTGGTCTTTTAACCATACAATGGCGGGGTAAAATTTGAACCGGTGAAAGCATGATCCTCTTTTTCTACATGTCTCAAGACGTTGAGGACCATACATGAAGAAGGGGACTTGGTTCAATCAGTTGCACATGCGCGTTGCACGTGTCTTGATGTTTCCCTTTTAACTGAATTCTCTTGGTCCCAAGCTACTTCCATTTCCACCCAGCTTCAGCACATTTCATTATATTTCTCGGGCTAACACTTTTGATTACCAGGTTCATTGAAACTTTTTAATGATATAAAAATATAAAATAATGAAAAATAACTTGATAATATAATTTATAATGATTATTCTAATGACAAATATGTAACATTTTTCTTTCTTTTTCTCTGTTGATATATTTTTTTAATCAATATTTTAAATTCAACTTTTTTGAATGAAAAAACAAATATAAAAAAATCCGATTTTAAATATGTAGAGACCCTATCACTTTTAACTGTTTATCGATAAATAATCTGAAGAGAGCGAAATATAACATATATTTAAATACCAGTAGAAGATAGGCATTATAAGAATTATCATGTATTCATAACTTATTAAACTAAAAAATTTACTTAATTTTAATTAAATTTAATATTAATTTTTTTCGAATAAAACGTAAAATTTTAGTTTTTTTTAGATAGACCGTAAGTATAAGTAACGTAACGTAAATGGTGATTGCAGGTAAGAGGTATAAGAAATTATTGGAAAAATGCAACTTTTAATGCCTTTAATTTACACGACTTTATGTTTATTTATTTATTTTCTTTAATTCAAGTAGTTAATACATTACATCAAGTTGCTAAAAGTAAGCTTGAAACAAGATATTGCCCCATATAGATGAATATTCCAAGATTGCCCTTGGAAGTAAAAAACGCGTTTTGTGTAAGAACAATTGACTATTAACTGTTTTGGTTTTTGTGTTAATGGCTTTACATGTGAAAAACACAGAGTAGCTTTCCCAATTTTGTTGCCAACCAACTCTTTTATTACTGGACATAAATGAAATTTCATGGAGAATGTTGTCTCTAAATTGACTCCATGCCCTCCCCTTCACACGTGCACAGCCACAGCCTTGGCACGTGCAACTTTGGGAGGAATTTAGAATGTTTAAACTCATTAACACCTGTGATTTTGGGTGGTTTTTTTTTTTTTTTTTGCTGATGATTGATTTCTGAATTATAATGAATTATAAAATCAATTTAATTCGAATATTATAAAATCTCATTTATCTATTTGGACCGATACTCTTAATATTTGATTTTTTATTTTTAAAATTTAAAATTAAGATTTTGAGAAAAAATAATTTTATTACTACACTCACTATACAATTAAGTTGTCTTCTTTAAAGCCCGTATAAGTTAAAAATGGTACTGGTTTCAAAGCAATTGGAATATTATTTTTAGGAAGTTCTCAAACTATTATTAAAGTTTATTATTTAAAAGCTTTGGGCCAAAGGCCATAAAGCCAAGGCAAGTAAAATCAACCCCAACAAAGTAAAAGGGGCAGAGGGGCCATAGTGAGCAGCCCTATATTCTGAAGTCTGAAAAGGCATCTAGGGCATCTACTGTTATATGAATGGATTGGAAAGTGAATAGGGGCACAGAAGTACAAGGTAGGCTTTAGCAACAATAGCAAAACTTGGTGTCGAACAAAAATGGGTAGGCTGTCTGGTTCCTATAATAATACTATTTGTGGATTGGTAATGCTGGAAACCTATACCCTTCCCTCCGCACCCTTTACTTGTTATAGCTCAGGGGAGAGAGAGAGAGAGAGAGAGAGAGAGAGAGAGAGAGAGAGAGAGAGAGAGGGAGGGAGGGAGGGAGTGAGAGAGATTGGAATTGGAACTTCAAAAGAAAACAGCATAAAGTAGTACAGGAACAAGCGTGTGCAATTGAAATAGAGGGGCTTGGACCTTTTGACCAGAACAAACACTGGCTCCACTCTTGCAGAGGTGGATTTGTAAAGATGTGATTGTACCATTCTCCCCCACTTTATTTTTTCTTTCTTTCTTTTTCTTTTTTTTATTTGAGTTGAGTTCAGTATTTGCAATATAAATCTTAAAGATAAACTTGAATTAATTAGTATTTATAATTTAATATTGAAAATGGAATAAATATATGTTAAGAGCCATAAAAATAATATGGCACACAAAATACATAGGGAATTAACTCGACTGCATTCGTCATAATATTTATTTATAAAGTTGTTAACGTGTTAACGAGTTAAAATTATCATTCTGATCGAGAGTTCTTTTTGCAAATCGTTAATATTATGATTACTGAAAATACAAATAATATGACGAACTTTACAATACAAAATAAAATTGTTAATAGATACTATATAAACGATATGAGTCAAGAATGAAATAAATTTAATTTTATATAACAGTTTATATCGGTAAAAATTAGTGCCATTTATTTAATTTGGACTCATTTGATCCGTTTGTCATTATTCAAATCATAACCATTCACATGCTTATATAAAGACATTTGAGGTCAAATTTATTTTGTAGCCATGATGCAAGATACAACCGAAATAGATTAGTACAAAGAAACAAGAGAACTGTGAACCTATCAAGTCTCTCTCTCTCTCTCTCTCTCGCTCATTTATTAGTTTCTTTCAAAACTAGAATAAATTTTTATGTATTGCGACTATATCCGGTAGTATAACAGTGTACTTGTGCTCCTTCCAAGTCCTCTTTTCTCTTCTCAACAGGCCATTTCATCAGTTTCCAAAGTATTTTCTTCTCTTTCTCTCTCTCTCTCTCTCTCTCTCTCTCTCTCTCTCTCTCTCTCTCTCTCTCATATGATTGTGGAATAATTTATGTTGTAGGACACCACCACATGAGAGGCCAAACAAATAAACTCTAGCAAAAAAAGCCACCATGAGCTCTTCTTCTCACATTTGCTTCCTCATCTGTTTAATGTTTCTCATCATTGTAAGCTACAACACTGCACCACATTCTGGTACATATTCTCTAGTTCCTCTCTCTCTCTCTCTCTCTCTCTCTCAGTGTCCTTTCCATGTTTTGCAGAAAATCTACAAGAATTTTCCAAATACTTTCCATGTTTTCTCTCTCAACAGGACTTCCAAACAACACATACTCTGTGCATGGTGGCAACAATCAGTCAGCAATGGCAGCAGAACAGACCCACTTCAGCCATAGAAAACTTTTGGCACAGCTACATGGTATTAATCATTTTTGTTTAAAAATTTCTGTCTTTCAAATGGGTTTTTCTTCTTTCTTTTCTCCTATTTTATTTTGTTGTCTATTTTCCAAATTGAAATCTTTCCCAACTTTTTTTAGCCTTTAAAAACTGAGTATTTTGTTCTTTTTTTCATATGTCAATTTCCCTTTTTATATTTAAAATTTTTCATTTAATCCCCATTTTCAAATAAATTGAAATGAAGTTGCTTTGAAAATTTTTCAAATTTGATACGGTTCCAATCCTCTACGATAAAAGAAAAACCCATTTTTCTTTTATTCTTTCTATGAATTCCAAGACTTGAATAATTTGTCACTGTCAACTATCTCTCACTCTCTTTTTTTTTTTTAGCTTTTTATTATTTTTTTTTCAAAAAACATATTACTCAATTAATGTTGTAAATTCGAATATTCTTAAAAATCAAATTTAGAAGTTACTAAAATTTTATTAAACAATACCTTTTAAAAATGGTTATTTTGTTCGCTTTTTAATTTGTCAAATTTCCATTATTTTCATTAAAAATTTCTCATTAATTCCATTTTCAATTCAATTTAAATGAGCTCGTTTTGAAATTTTTCAAGTTGAAATGTTCCCAATACTCCATCTTCCAAATGTTTTTTTATTTATTTTTTATTTCTTTAATTACTCAATCAATCTTACCCAATTCATCAGCTCTCTAATGAGGTTTTTTTTTTTCCTCTTTTAATTTCTCAATTTCTTTTTCTTTTTTAAAAAAATTTTCCAGGGACATGTACCAACAGAGATATAAGCATATCACAGAGCAAGGACTCAACATCAGGAATACCAGAATACATAGTTCAGATAGTGAACACCTGTGTGTCAGGTTGTGCACCTTCCAACATTCATCTTCACTGTGGATGGTTTGCCTCTGCAAGAATTGTGAACCCAAAAACCTTCAAGAGACTTCTTTATGATGACTGTTTGTTGAATGCTGGAAAGCCTTTGAAGACAAGTCAGATTATCAGATTCACCTATTCAAATTCCTTCATGTACCCAATTTCATTCAAGTCTGCAAAGTTTTGCTGATTGGAGAAAATGATCAACATACACTCCAAATATGGAATCTTACATAATCAATACCAATGAAGTGAAGAGAGTTATGAAGAAGAAAACAGCTTTTTTTTTGGGTCAAGGCCCAAATGTTTGCTATATGCCCTTCTCTTTGGGATTTGAATTTTGAACAAATAGATGTATAAGTTAATATGTGTTTAATAGTAAAAGTGGGGAATTGGATGTGTCATTTACTAGTGAAAAGTTTATGTATATTCTATACACGGCTGCATCTGCATGGCGCATGGAAGCTCTCAGACTTTGGTGCTTTTGCAAGGAGTGTGCTCGCTCTCTCTCTCTCTCTCTCTCTCTCTAGTTACACTAGATTTGAATCCAAAATCACTGGATTAGAGAAAGAGATTGTGACCATTAGATTGTCCTTAGGAACTTAAAATATATATATATATATTTTGGAACAAAGAGATGCAATTAAGCGGAATCGAATCGGGAAAGGAAGTGTGGAGGCTCTACCCTCTCTCTCTCTCTCTCGTTTTTAAACCTTTTCTACCATTTTCCCCCTTTATGTAAAGATTATATTGGGTATTGTTTCGAGGCATGATTGGAGCAAAAGGAAAGAAGGGGTTTCGGGACGAAGTTGGATGGGAAGAATGGTTATGGATCATTCTATGATCTCAGTTGGAATAATGGTTGATGGATATCAATCTAATGACAACTGACCCGTGGTACCAATACTTATGGAGATGGTATAGGGGCACGTGACTCAGCAAGGTAAGACTAATGCATTGAAACGAAAGCTGAACTGCGAATTACTGACTAGACCATGTCATTGCTTTCCCATATACACAAATTTGCACGAGAGATAGACACCACTAAATGATTTAATCTTCCCTCTGTTAATTTCTCAGTCCTTTGAAAGGCTTTTCAGCTATTGCTAAAGAATAGTGGCTGTACATTTAGATTATCCACAGTTAAAGAAATACAAAGCTAAACAGTGGAGAAAAAGAAGAGCAACATACCTAGGAAATATTGATTAAATCATAGGAGAAATTGATTGAATTGTTATCTAACCTGGAAAGGGCTCTCTATCCCTCTCCCTACCTTCCTTGAGGATTCATTATCTGAGAGAAAGCCGCATTTGGGTCAGAGTCATCGCTTGTCAAGCTCTCTTCCAGCATGCTCAAATTTGCTCTAAGTGCATCAAGGGAGGCGTCATCATTCCTTTTGTTCACGACCACTTTAACTCCTTCAGGGTTTTCCTCCAACTGAAGTGCAAATTCCAAGTTCCACAGGACATCCCCCATAGAAGGACGGTCGACACCATGATCAAGCAAGCACTTATCTGCTACCTGAGCAAATATTTTCAAGCTCTCAGCATTAATTTGGCCCTTTAGATGAGGGTCAATTATATCTTCCAGTGTTCCATTTTTCATGCAGCACTTAGCCCAATCTGCTAGACTCACTTGTTCCTTTGGCAGGCTTGGATTCAGAGCTGGTCTTGCACATAAAACCTCAAACAGGACAACCCCAAATGAATAAACGTCAGATTTTTCTGTCAGTTGTTGACGGCGAAAATATTCAGGATCCAAGTATCCAAAACTTCCCTTCACCACAGTACTAACATGTGTTTGATCGAGGTTAGCACCTGTTTTTGAGAGCCCAAAATCTGAAACCTTTGCAACCCAATTCTCATCCAAAAGAATATTGGTAGTTTTTACATCCCTATGTATAATAGTGTGCTTAGCCCCTGTGTGAAGATAGTGAAGTCCTCTAGCTGCACCTATACAGATCTGAAGCCTTTGCTTCCATGACAAAGGTGGCTTGTTACTCTTGTAAATATGCTCTCTGAAAGTGCCATTAGCCATGTAATCATAAACCAAAATCATCTCGCCACTTTCTTCACAATACCCAATTAGAGAGACCAAATGCCTGTGCCTCAACTTGGAAAGCATCTCTATTTCAGTCTGAAACTCATTTACGCCTTGTTCAGAAGACGGGTTTGATCTTTTGATTGCAACTTGTGTTCCACCATCAACCACACCCTTATAAACCTTCCCAAACCCTCCAACTCCAATCACATTTGACTCATCAAATTTATTGGTACCATCCATTAATTCTGCCAATGAAAAATGCCTACATAGACCTGCAGCCATAGATGAAAGATGGCTACTAATGCTCTTCCCAGAGAATGTTGATCTGGTACTTGATTTTGAGCTGCCATAAAGAGGCAACCAGCCAGATACATGAGGCGAATCTCCATAAGTCCCTTTCCTTTTGTATACAAAAACACCAAGACCAACAAGTACAGCAGCCGCCAAAACCCCACCTACTACAATGATTTTGCCTTTGTTGTCTGATTTCTGTGGTTGTGGAGTGAGACTTTCACTTTCAGCCTGGGGAACTGGCTCTGGATTTGGACCTGCCAAATTATTATTTGTGTCACTTAGTTTAAAAACCTCCAATCCATTCAAAATTGCGTCACAGTACTCAGGCTTGGTTGAATCAGATGGATGCAATGCCACCCACAAATGCTCATCATCCCCACTCCCATCAGCAACATATGTCGCATAATCCTTGTAAACTGGCATCCCCTTTGACCCACTCCAGCCAAGCACATCAGCAGTCTCTACAGCAGTTTGGTTGTTAACAAAAATCTCAAACACCCTCTGGTTAACCTTAGTGTACCAAAATTCACAAAAATGGAACCTAACAACATATGTAAAATTGGCATCAACTTGAAAAACCCATGTCAGATTATAATTCAGATTAACTTTTGGATCGGGTCCCATTGATCGGGCAGTGCTATATACATCCAAAGGGGCTATAGATTTAGGAACACCCTTAGAATACTGAATTGAGACATTTGTAGCCGATGCGGTCACCCCCAAAGATGCACCGAACAAATATGGAGAGTCATCATACCATATCCTTTTAAGACCAGAGTCATTGGTTGCAGGAATGTACTGTCCTCCAACATTCAATCTAAACATAGTCTGCAGAGAATTGTTTGCCATATCAACGGTTTGTTGGCTGTCTCCTACCAAATTTGCTGATCCGAAAATGTCAGGCATTGGAATGACTTCAATCCCATTGAGGAATGCATAGGCTCCATCATGTGCAGAAGATGGGGTGAAGGTGACCTCTAGAGAGCCATTTTGTGTTATGGGTATAGCAAATTCTCTAACAATGTAAGCCTGAGTTAGAGCTTTTGCTGTTATGTATGCACTAAAATTGCTAAGAAGCTTAACTTCGCCTGCGGTGACAGAGAAGAGTGCATCCGAGGGATCTTGATTGCTGTAAGTTGATGGATAAAAATGTAGCCTGACCCAGTAACGCATTTGTCCCACAACATCGAATTTATATGTTGTTTTGGAAGTGAAAATTCTGGCTTTCATGTATGGGATTGCCGATGGCAATGAAGGGTCTTGAGATTGGGCTGTGGCTGAGGTTGCACTGTTGGAATCTGCCAGAAATTTGGAGTCCGATACCCATTTTCGGCCATCGGAATCCGTGCCACCATCATAAGATCCGCATGCCAGAATATATGATTCCGGTTCCTCTGATGATGATTTACTTCGCACATGAATGGGATTGGACACAAGAATTGTGATGAAAATCAGACAATACAAAATCTGGTTCATTCTTCTGGCGTACAGGAAATTGTATGTTTTCCTATACGCTCAATTTGAAGAATATGGATATATATAATTCTTTTGCAATAATTTTAGCAAAAATTTTAACTATGACTCATATGACAAAAAAGCAGAAAAAGATTTAATGAACTTACCTGGGATTTTTTTTTTTTTTTGGATGATTTGTTTAGGCATGCATTTGGGTTGGTTGAGGATGAATGGAGGAAGTGAAACCGTGAAGAGAAATACCTCCTCCAGTTTTGTATTGATTTACGTTAGAAAATCAAAATGAAGAGATAACACCACCCATTTGCGTTTCTTTTTAAAGAAAATGCATTTAATTTGTTCCTTTTATTATCTACTATTTTTATATATCCTTGAACAAATTAAAAAATGGGATAATAATAATATATAAATTTTTTTGGGGGATAAATCAAAATTATCATCATCATCCATGTTTCTTTGCATTGATTTATGACCTTTCTTTGACCATAAAAATAAAAATCGAAGGGTTACTGGATAAACAAGTAAAACTCAAGGAAAAAAAATTAAGAAATTTTAGAAAAGATTTTCTTTACGGATTCCTAAAGAAAAGTAGTTCCTCTTCAGGATGGGTTTTATTTTCTCTCCTAAACATCAATGTTCTTTAATTTTTTTTTTTTAATTTGTGAATTTTAACATGAAAGAAATTATTTTATCTATTTTTCAATGTTTTTTTTTTCTCTTCTCTTCTTTTTCTCTCTTTAAGCTCGTCTCTATTTTTTGTTTTGCCTTTGCCTAAACGAGAGAAAGAAATTCGTTATCTATTATCTTTTGTTTTTTTTTATTGTCGATATCTGAATTTTATCTGATTAATCTGATTCAAATAGTATTGAACTCATTTTAAGAGTTGGATCTTTTAAATTTAATTCCGTGCAATCCTTGATCGAATGAAAATGTTGAATGAAAATGAAGATAACTGTCGAATGAAAATGAAGATAACTGCCAAGTCAAAACACCTGATGAAATCCTTGATCGATGCTTGGCCTTTTCATTTCTTGTTGCAGGTCATGAGTTTCGGCCCCAGCACGAAGCAACAAAACTTGGCCCATCTTGAGGCCTAGCAAGCATGGAGCGTAGCCTCACCACGCCTAATATTAGGTGAAAAATAACTATACTTAATTCCGTGCAAATCCAATGCTTTGGACAAGAAAGTATGTTATAGTTTGTTATCGAACAGGCAGACTAGTGGTATAAATCTTTTTATCGATTTGGTTATCTTAAATTCAAATTTTTATATAATAAAAAAAAAATGTTAGAATCGGTTATTATTCTTTTTTTATTATATAAAAATTTAAATGTGAAATCATTAAATTGGTGAAGGGTTACGACCGCTTAAAAGTGTCCATTTGAAACCATTATCCCTGTGTCCACACTTCTCTCCCTCAAGCATTTCACACCGCCTGCCTAAACACCCCCCCCCCCGGCCCCAAAAAAAAGGTAGAAATGCGTAACTTGGCACAATGTCCAACTCCAGCTCCTTCATTTTTCTCTTTTCTGTCACTCTTGTATTTTTAGCCTACCTATTACCTAAGCTTGACACAATGTCCAATTCTATGGTCATTCACCTTTTCTCCATCACTCTTGTTTTTGGCCTACATGCATCCTAAGGTCAGTCAACCCAGGCAAACCAACCTTGTCTTCTATGTCCATAACTACTTAGGCGGCAAGCAAATCACCAGGTTCACGGTCGCCAGAAAAAGTGGGCCCAAGTCGGATATCCTACAATTTGGGACTTTGTGGCTGTAGATGATGCTGTGACCGAAGGACCAAGTATAGAGTCCAAAGAAATTGGGAGGGCACAAGGGTTGTACATAAATTCTCGGTTAGATGGGGAAGGCAATATATTTGGTGTTCTCCATTGTTTTTACCGAGGGAGAATTCAAAGGAAGGAGTGGCGGACCCATGTAATAGAGAGGGTGGACAATTGCATTCCCTTAATTTTTTAAAATTTAATTATTATTTATATCCAATATTTATTTTGCACTCATTAAATTAAAATTTTACACGTACCTATCTTTTTTAAAACTCATAAATTCTATATAAATCTTTTTTTTTCAAAAACTCATTAGACAATAAAAACAAAATATAATATCAATATTTACTTTAAATTAATAAAAAAATATTCTATAATTTTTAAGGTAAAGTCAAGAAAGAAAAAATTAATAAAATTATAACTCCAAGAAATATTAATTTTGTATTGACAAACCCATTTTTAGAACTTTTCCTCTTCCCTCCCCTCTTTCTTGAAACTTTTCCTCTTCTCTCCCTCTCGGCCTCTCTCCCCAAGTGCCCATCCGTTTTATTTTTCCTCTCCGTTCTTCGATTTTCTTGAAGAAAAATCCATTCTTTGCAACATGAAAAAGATATATTTTGATTTGAATCAAAATCACAATTAAATTTTTTAATTTAACGATTAGTGTTAAACTCTAATATAATTTTTTTAAATATTTTATTATTTTTTTCTATTATACTTACTGTTCTTGAATGAAGTTCTAGAATATATATATATATATATATATATATATATATATATATATATATTGTATTTAATCACTTGTTTGTGTAGTTGTTGTACGGATATGATGAATATAGATATAATATATATTTTTTTTATGTGCAAGTGCAATGTTGTTGTTATTTAATTAAAATTTTTTGGTTGAGTTATTTTTTTGTTAATATTTTAGATTTTTTAATATAGTTTTATGATTTATATTTATTAATTAAATAAATATTTTATAAATTTTTTACACCCGTCTTTGAGTCCCAGGTCTGCCACTGAAAGGAAGTACCCTGGAAATTCAAGGTGCTGATCCTTTCACCGTGAAAGAAAAAAAATTTAATATAATTTTGGGTACCAATTATTTTTGATTTGCAAAGGGTTATGGAATTATGACAACAAAAACCTTGGATATTCCTAATTTGAGTGCTATTCTTAGCTTAATGTAACAGTTAAACACTATTAATTTTTGTTCATTTTTTTTGGTGTTGGGATTTTGTTATTTTTCATTATTTATTCTTGGCAGGAGAGGGGGCAAAAGTTGAACTCGAGTGTTATTACAAATTAGGGTTTTGAATTATTCCTTTGAATGTTTATAAAATTATCATATATACTGGTGTTCGACTTTATCGTTGTCATTTTGTAAAACATGGGACCAACAAAGTAAAGAACACGGCACTGATGGACAATTGATATAGGGAATGAGATATTAGATCTCTTAATAAAATTTTGAATTCAAAATTTAAAAATAAAAAAAACTATGACTGACCCTTAATAGGCTCTTTACAGATGTTTGAATTAAATTAGTTAGAATATGATTCTGGATATCGATCGTAAGTAAAAAGAGAGAGAGTGACAGAGTATAAAGGGACATGAGAGGGAGAACATAATTATTTTTGGGCACCAACTGTCAGTTGACCTAATGAGATATGATGTTAGATCCCTTAATCAAGATTTTGGGTTCGATTTGCGACTTGTGCATAGAGCAGACTACTTTGGGAGGGTAGCCCCCTTAAATGGATCATTGTAAGTCTCGAACCAGATTAATCGAAATATGACTTTGGACACCGATCGGTATAGTATAAAAAAAAAAAAATAATTTTTGGATGCTCTTGGCCCAGCTTTGCCTTGACCGGGCTCTTGGGCTTTACCAGGGATTGAGCCGCTTCTTAAGCCTGGGCTGCACCGTTAAAACCAGTGACAAACATTCCATAATTCTGCGTTGGGCCCATCGCAGTTGACAGCCCAAAAAAACAACCAAGGAAACCAAGGGCAACCGCGTTAAACCGCTAAATTCAGTTGAGGTTTAGGAAGTGGATGGTGTTCTCTACCCATTTTCTCTGGAAATTCTGGAATGACTTTGAGGTTCCCCTGCCATGCTTCACTTACCCCTCATCCCCAACAAGGTATTTTCTTCTACAAATCTCTCTCTCTCTCTCTCTCTCTCTCTCACATTAACATTTATCTTTTTGCAGTTGGGTTTAACCCCAAGAATAGAAAATCTCTGGAGAAAATAAGAAACCTCATAAAAGCAAATGGGTTTTCTTCAATTAGTTGTTCTCCTCATGAATCTCTACGAAGTGGGAAGTGGGTCAAGCTTATTTGTGGTGCTAGCTTTGAGGTAACCCTTAAAACTATTAAAACTCTCTAGTGCGCAAACCCACCTTTTTTTCTCTGATTCTGCCAAAAGTAACACAATCTCCCCTTTTCAGGATGTTATTGACATTAGGAATTTGTCTCTGGTTTACACTCTTGCTGGAGGTGAATTTTCTTAAGAGCTGTAAGCTTTTTTTTTTTTTTTTTTTTTGGATTTTTGAGTTACCAGAAAAAGAATTAAGTCTTCTTCCATCTTTTGGGTTGATGCTTTCCAGTTGATTGCATTGACTGTGCTGCGGATGATTCAGTTGTGAGTGCTGTGAATGAAGGGATTGATGCAGCTATGGAAATTGTAAAGCTTCGTAGGCCATGGGTAATGATCAGTGTTAATGATGCTGAAGATCTTCATTTTCGAAAAGCTGGTGATTGCCTCTTCTTTGTGTTTAAATTGATAAACAATGTAGTGAAGGCCAATCAGTTTGCCCTAGCAATTTAATTTCATTGGCTAAATGTGTGCTCTGTCAATTTGGAAAAAAATTTCCTTCTGAATAATGCCACAAAGACACAATGGATTGAACATCAAATGGGTTGATCCCTACATGGCAGTTTATCTCAGCATGTTTTGAAATTTTATTTGCTTGATATGAACTGCCATGTAGGGTGTGCACTTTGCTTGTATTTTCAGTCATGCTGATTTACAGAATCGACCTCTTCCTGGTTTTGAGCTAACTTTTGCTTTTCAACAGAATTTGATCCAAGTGATTGTCCCTTAGACTGTTCAAGACCTTGTGAGAATGTTTGTCCTGCTAATGCAATATCATTGAAGGAAGAAAATTTTGCAACAAAATTTCCCCTTAGTGTAGGCAAAGGGAGTGTCTTAAAGGTGATTTATTTGTTACTTTTTGATACATGGTTTTATCAGCATACCATGTTCCTTGTTTGCATTTCAATATTAACTTTGGTGAATTATGTGCAGGGTGGAGTTATTGCTGAACGCTGCTATGGTTGTGGCCGTTGCTTTCCAGTTTGCCCATATGACAAAATAAGTAAGCTGTTGATTATTCGCTTGCTAGTTTTCTATGTCTGATTATCTGTTGGAATTTTTAATCATTGTTGATATTACGTAATTTAGAGGCAATCACCTATGTAAGAGATGCGATTACCACAGCCAAACTTATGAAGAGGAATGATGTTGATGCCATAGAGATTCATACCAGTGGGAGGTAAATCCATGGCATTCCTACAATGAACAGAGTATATATAATCATTGGATTAAAAGACAACTATGGAACCATTTCGGATGCTGTTGGCCTAAAAAAAAAATAATAGCCATAACTCATTCTTGGAGAATGAAAGAACTTATTGCTCTATCTGGTGTTTTTAGTCAAAAGGTAATATCCCAAAAATCGAAGTGTAACCTCATGGTTTTCTGCAGGCAGACTTCCTTATTCACAGAACTTTGGAATGGCTTGGCGGGTTCAGTTAGATACCTGAAACTAGTGGCAGTAAGTACCCTCCAAGCTTTCCTCTAAATATGTGTAAGAATAAAGGTGGCTTTGATTGTTGTTTCTTGGGATTATAGTAGTTGTCTCCTTTGTGGTTTAGATTAGCTTACCTGATGTTGGCGATTCAACTGTAGCGATGATGAACAAAATGTACTCTATCATGGAACCTAATCTGCGTTGCTACAACTTGTGGCAGGTTTGTTCTCCTAAATTCCAGCATATCGTCTATTATGTTTTCTGTTCAAAAATTGCTTATTTGCTATAATTTGGTAACTGAAGTTGGACGGCCGTCCAATGAGTGGAGATATTGGGCGAGGTGCCACAAGAGAGGCAGTTGCATTTGCTGTGCACATGGCTGCTGCTACAGACCGACCGCCAGGTCTGATATGAAACTGTTTGATAACATGGTGGACAGTAAAATATGTTGATTAAGACATCATTTAGAGTTCCTTTGCTTTATAGGATTTCTTCAGTTAGCTGGGGGAACTAATCTTCAAACAGTTAACGGATTGACGAAAGTGGGACTTTTCCAAACATTGGCCACCAACGGTAACTATATCATGTTGCATTATAGGTTCCCAATCTTATGGACATTTATTCTTAATTGACAATGGACTTTTAAAGGATGAGATCTTGAGGCTTGTTTCCCTTTGTGTAGGGGATGCTTTAATTGGTGGGGTAGCTTACGGTGGCTATGCACGGAAGGTTTGTTCTTTCTCTGCTATCCTCTCCCCTCAAACCTTGGCCAGTAACAATATTAAATTTCTATTTCAGATTGTTGGAAGGGTTTTAGCTGCTATGCAATCTCAGTGTGGACTTGCTCACATTGAGGACTATCCAAACTATCTTATAGAGGCACTCAATGAAGCACTCAAATTGGTTGGCACTTTCAAATGCTAAAGTCCCCTTGGTGCCCTTGGACAGTCGACACCCTTGAACACACACTGCCGTAGTATCATCCTATATGAAGCAAGCCATTTTTTGGATCACCGAAAGCTTTTTGTAGACTGGAGTTGGTGGGGTGCGCCAGGCCGAAGCAGTAGTGCATCACAAGGCAACACTTGAGGACCCAAGTAGCAAGCTACCTGGTATGCCCTCCCCCAAGAAAAATTAATGGACCCCTTGGACATAGGCATCCTTGGACATACACTTGTGTTGTATCACCCTACATGAAACCTACCAGGCCCAATTAGCAGTGCATCACAAGGTTAACCCTTGAGAACTCAAGTAACAAGCCATATGCTGACCCATTCCTAAGAAAAATTAATTTAATATTGTGCAAGTCAATGACACATAGATAAAATATTAAACTGATAAGAACAAGTACTATACTTGATCTTAGCCAATAGTCGAGAAAGGTATGATCCGAAAATTCATGAGCATCACTGTTTATTAAACACTACTTAACTTCCTGTTGTTCTCCTACTTGACAAGGGAACTGACAAAAAAAAATGTGGCCTTGCTCTCGTGAGTCTTTGCCAGCCCTTAGATTTCTTTACTTATTTCTCCTCTACATGTGAAATAAGAGGTTGATCATAGAATTAAATGAAAAGAAAATGAAGAAAAACAGACGACCAACTAAGTTTTTATCTGTATGAAGCATCACTGGTTTAGCACCTGTGGTCTCTTCAACTTGTGTAAGAACCACAAGTCAATATTTGAATAGGTTCATTCTCTTTTTATAAGAAGGAATTGCTTTCAAAAATTAAATTTGGTATCTCAATTGCCCACCTATAACACCTTTATGGAGTGTGAAGTTGGTGCAATATGTCATTAAAATCAGAATAATTTGAGAAACTAAACGAGTAAAACGTTAAATATATTGAATCTTATCTAACTGTTTATCTCAACACGTTTATTTTATTCGAAATATATTTTGATTAATTTAAATTACTCAAGTAGGATTATTTGTCAGACTGTTTTGTAGAATTAGGTCTAAATTTTATGTTTTCATGGTTGAAAATTTTAGATCTATTTTTGAATGTGCAGAGAAATATTCTAACATGACATGAGCTTTTAATAATAACCTTGCTATGGGGGAAGGTTTGTTTTCATCCCAAGTTGACATTGAGAAAAAATTCACATTTATAATCATATCTGACATATTTAGTCCGGACTTTTTGCTGAATAACTCGACCATGTCTGTCTTACCTCTTTAATTATTAAATAGACTAATGCAAAGTAAACCATGACTTAAAAAAGTCGTTTTCTTCATGAATTTACTAACCAGCCATCCATCTCATCTCTCTCTCTTTCTCTCTCTCCCTCTCCACCCCCCCCCCCCCGGGAACGCATATATGAATGGCTGGCTTACCTAAAAGGAAGGGGCAAACTCCACCCAAAATGGGGGATGGACCTCCTACCCAACCGTCCGCGTGCACATCCCATTCAAACCAAGTCATTGCTTTCTCATTTCTTATTTAGGGAATTAAAAAACTAGAAAATGTATAGAATAAGTAAAGGGGAATCATAACAAACTGTATTTATTTGTGGCGTATGGAGTACCAAAGCTCAGGGGTCAACAGTTAGTTGAAGTGAAAGGTGATGAAGGGACCAAGGTCTATGCCCATGATGTTCCTTTCAACCCTTAAAATGCTGCGAATGACTTTCAAGCCAACCTCAATTTCATTGGACACAATCCATATGCCGAGTACAAACAGTGGTGTCAGGCAAAATCTTAATTTTGGTAAAATCCTCGGTTAAACCCCGTTTTGATTTTTTTGACCATTTCTAAATCATTTTAAATATCAGTCAATTTACAAATTTATATTTGATTAACATCGTTCAAACAAATTAACGGATAATTCATTTAGTGAAAAGATCACTAAATCCCTTAATCAATACTTAAATCCGAATATTGAAAATAGAAAAAATTATATTAAAAAAAACCCCTCTATAGAGGATCCGACCGTAATTGAATTACATTAGTTAAAATATGATTTCAAATACCAGTTGATCAATCACAAAAATATACGTATCGTGAAGACATAGTCGGTCATACCCCATGATTGAATTTGTTTCCAAGTGACCAGAAATAGGATTATCATTATGGATTTTATCCTTTATCTCATCTAATTGTTATCCAGTGACTCTAGTTAAGAAGTAAACTGCAAACTAATTTGTGCATGTCTTGCAGGCCTACCAAGCTTGTGTTTTGCGCGTGACAAGTCCAGCATGTGGGGGAGGTGTGGTATCAAAGTGAAAGCTTTGGAATTGACTATGATAAATAAATAAATAAATAATCAAAGATTCAATTGTTGCCGGAGTGAAACGATTGAATTTTATTAATATGCTAATTTGTTTAGCACACTATGGTAGGGTAGCTTGTTCCATCACAAGAACTATGGTGCGCAGTGCAGCCCCATTTTAATTTAAGGAATATCCCTATCTTTTTGTTTAGCTGAAAATGATATTTTGTTCACTTTACTTTTGGTTCAAATGTTCATATTGAGAGAGAGAGAGAGAGAGAGAGAGAGAGAGAGAGAGAGAGAGAGAGAGAGAGAGAGGTTATCGAAGTTAAAAATGTCAAGTAGTGACTCGTCATAGCCAATCCGCTGTTAGCAGCCTCCATCGACTGTCATTCGCTCAACTTGTCGACTGTTTTTAGTTTTCAAGAAAATGACCTAATTTCCAAATTAAAGAATTTGAAATTTTAAAAACGTGAAAAAATTGAAAATTATGATGACTTTTAAAAATATTTTGAAATGGTACAGGTTGATCGAAATGATGATTTTGTCCATAAGCAAAATTATTGTGCTCTCTCTTTCTTTGTTTGACTTCCTTTCTCCCTCTCTCCTTTCATCTCGATAACGATCGATCATTGTTCCTCTTTTCACTTTCTTTCTTTCTTCAATCACTCCATGAAGGTTTTCTCTTACCATTGACGTGATTTCAGTCGCTTCCTTTTTCTCTCTCTGCTGTGGGTGGATCTCGATCAAGAAGGATCAAGAGAGATCAACAGGACAGAGAGTTTTAAAATACAAAATAACTAAATTCTTCGATTTTAGAAATCCGTGATTCCCCTTATCTCTCCCCCCTTGAGGCTTTTTTTTTAATGATAATAATAATAAATTACTTTATTCGGTCTCTCTTCGTAACGTAACGTAGTTTACATGATATACTATAATTTAGTAATTAACGTGAATTGATTTAACTGAATGTAGGGTTGAGTTCTCTTAAATATGACCGAGATTCAACTCCCGTTGGGAGTATGGGGTTTTCATGTGTATAAAGTATTTCCCGTTGGGCTGAATTAATTATGATGAAACCCCGAATACTGGATAGTGTCTAAAATATGTTTAAAAAAAAAATAATTTATTTAGTAAAACAAAAAATGATAAATTTTTTGTCAAATTTTATATTCTTGATTTTGATTTTATTTCCTAATTTATGTCATATATATTCACAAAAAATTAACTAAGAAAATTACTATTTTTCATTTTAAACTCTTCTAACAAACTAATAAATATGCAGTATTTTACCATATACTCTATGGCCCAAGATAAATCTCACCAAGAAAGCCCTAGAAACAAATTGAAAAGCCATAATATCCCCATTTCTAAAGAGTTGTTCTTCCCCCAAAATTGTAGATTGAGGCACCAGTGAGCCCCATGAGATCCCATCTGGTTAAATTCTAAGCTTCTGGGTCTGGTTACTATGGCTTTGTACTTGATGGATTGCCCACAAAGGCACTGAACTATAAATTGCCTTTATTACTTGGTAGAAGAATAAAATATCGGATTCACAAAATATTCTAGAATTTCCAGGTTCGGACATGCAGATTTCATTTGATATAAAAAGGCATAAACGACTTACGTTTAGCTTGTATTTGTATTATTTTTTTTTATTATATCAATTGATATCTAAAATTATATTTTGATGAATACGATTTAAATATTTATCGGATTTATTTTAAGAACAACTCTGTCAATATAATCTTTTTTATTCATAAATTTCGAACTAAAAACTTGGTTAAAGGATATGGATAGGTATTATTGATGTAAGGTCTCGAATTTAAATTTTATGTATAAAGAAAATAGATGTCAGGAGAGATAAAAAAAATAACATTTATTTTTAAAAGGATATGAAAAGGGCATCTGCTATGCACTTCCATACCTTTATATAAAAACAGAACTGTTATCATGGAGAAAAAAGAGAGAGAGAGAGAGAGAGAATTTATTTGAAATTATAATTTCAATATCGACAAATTTTTGAGTCAAATAATATTTAAATTATAATTTTTAAAATAATAAACAATAATTTTAAAAATTCATGGGCATCTTCCTAATTAATTTACCTTAAAAGTTAGGTATACGTCCTATGTCTCTCTGGGAGGGGCTTGCAAATAATTAAATTGAAGTCCACAAAGTCATCTCCTTTGCCGGAAGAACTTCACTTTAGCCCTAAAGTCTCCGGTATGTGTATTTGGTATTTTCTGTCATTTATGACTTAGTGAGCCCTTGTCCTCGGTTAATTTTCTGAGACATAATTTTCTATATTATTCGGTCAATATGACCTCAGATTTTCAACAATTTTTCTGAAGAAAAATAATTTTTCTTTTCTTTCCCTTTTTTTATTTGGAATTTGTTGGGCACTTCTAATTAGTTTCATGAACAAAAAAAGTACCAATACATAATTAGTTCAATAATTAAATATTAGTATTTTTTAAATAAAATTTTAATTTTGAGTTTTATATTTAGAGAAAGCAAATGAGAGAAATTTGCCACTTAAATGACTAATTCAACTCGAATAAGATTTAATCGGATTTATATAAAAAGAAAAAACACAAAAAATTCTTGTTGTTGAAATCTTTTTTTTTGAGTAAAAAAAAAGAAGAAAAATGATTTTTATTGGGTAAGAACAAGACTCCAATGCAGGACCATCATTAAAAACAAGGTTTTTGAGTTATTCTTCTTCGGGTACTTTTTTGTGGGTTAGGTTTTCCAGGTTTTCCCCTCTTCCTCTGCAGAGTATAAACAGCGACATTAAAATGTTGGCTTCTTCCACCTGCTAACCAACAATCATTTGGATCATCTTCTCTTGTTTAACTACCACTGAACTACTAATTGCAACTTGTTGTGCCCTCTCTCTCTCTCTCTCTCTCTCTCTCTCTCTCTCTCTCATGGTCGACTTTACAAAGATGTATACTTAAATGATCAATTGCTGAAAATTTATAAATAAAAAAAATTTGAATTTTCATGTATAAATTGGATGAGAAAGATTTCTTTTTTCCCTTCTTGTTTGTTGGAGGAGAGAGGAAGAACGGTAATTCAAATATCGGCCAAGCAAAGAAAATAAGTAGAAAGAAATTTTGCTCTAATTGCATTCTTTTTTAGTCTAGTTACCATTTGGTTGTTGTCATGGTGACTTGTAATAATAGAGACGAAGGTGTGGAGAAAATTTACTCGAATAGAGTAAAAATTTATAAATTTAGAGTTATATAATAAGTATTAATGGATTAGTGTGTAAAAGTGTTAAATTTTTATTTTGAATTCGAAATTTAAAAATGAAAAATACTATATCAGAAGAGTTCTTTCTAAATTAAATTTGATAATACTCGAATCAAATTAATCAAAATATAATTTTAAAAAACGATCGTAGGCGGTAATACATCTTGAACTACATGCAAATTCACTCTCTAAAAGAGTTACTAAAATTTTGGTGTTTAAATGAAACTAATCAAGCATGCCTTCATTAGGTTATGACTGGTCGTGCAAACTCACTCTTGAATGACCCTCGAGCTAGCAAGAGCCTATTCAATTAGTCTTACTTTTATATCATTATTGATAATTACCTTGCCTTTGTTTTTCATTATTTATCTATTGGGAGCAGACAAATTTCATGATTTGTTTAGGCAAAAGAGGATAGTTACGGTTAGGGATGTTAATGGTATCGGGTAGTATTACGGGTACCTATGATACTATCCGGTCAAAGCTCGAGCCTGGGCTTAATCAAACCGAGCTTGAGCCAAGCTCGGGCTCGGGTAGCTAGGTATCGAGCTCGAGCTCGAGCCTAACTATGTCGAGCTCGAAATCTCGACGAACTATCCGAAATATTTTAATTTTTTAAAAAATAAATTTTATATATAATTATATATTTTTTAAAAAAGAATTATATATAAAATTATATTTTTAACTATATTTTTTAAATATATTATCTATATCACCCGATGACACTACCCGACGATACTATCCGATGACACCCGATGACACTTCAAACTCGAACTTGAGCTTGAAAAATACAAACTCGGTGAGTTCGAGCTCGAGCTCGAGCTCGGGTATTATGATACCCGAACTCGACCCGGGTGTCATAACACCCTTAGTTATGATAAGTTGACAATTAATGTAAAACTTTTATCAAAGAAATAAAATACCAAAGTAAAAAATTCTTTCCTATATTGACCTATATTGACCTTTAGACTATAGATTTTAAAATTTAGAATTAAAATTTAATTTATTATTGTTTATTTTGGATATTTTTTTTACTTTTGTCTATAAAGAAAAAATAGAAATAAATATTTATGAAAATTTTATTAAAAGTGAAAATTTTCCTAATTTAATGAAAATGTTTTCGTGGAGGAAATTTTTTGTGAGTAATTTTTATAGAAATTAATTTTACTTTTAAAATTATTGTTCTTATCGCAGGGGACAGGCCATAAAACAGCATTACAGAAAGAATATTTCGTGGATTTCGTAATTACAAAGGGAGAAGAATTAGTTATGGAAAAATATATCGAGAAAAATTGTCTTGTCATCCATTTCCTTTGGAGTCAAGCCAACCTTTCGGATCCACCTACCCCCACCATCCCCCCTCGCTCGCTCGCTCTCTCTCTCTCTCTATTTGTTTCTGCAATTTGGATCCATATCACATGAGCTAACTAACAAGCGCCACGTGACTTAGCTCTCTCTCTCTCTCTCTCTCATAGGTTGGTAGCTGGGGGCACTGTCTTGTTATAATTACATTTACCATCTCCCCGCTCTCTATCCATCTATATATACCTCCTACCCTTCCGGGGTTCTTGCCATTTCTTGTTGCTTCTCTCTCTCTCTCTCTCTCTCTCTCTCTCTCTCTCTCTCAATTCGTGGTCGACTTGTGATCTCCGATTCAGGTTAGGGTTCAATTTCCGCATCTCGGTTTCGATACCAGATCTGAAACTCACTTTGATTCCACTTCGTTTTCCTTTGTTAGTTTGAAATTCTCCAAAATTTCATTTCTGGATTTGAATTTTTTTTGGTGGGCGAATGAATTTGAATTTGAATTAAGATGGGTCAACGGGATCTGTTTAATGTTGGTTCGTTTGACTACATTCCTGGATTGTGCTTCATTTTTCACTGATTTCAGATCTGGGTCACTCTAGTTTTTGGATTTGATTTCAACCCATCACTGTAGATCTATTCTCTCTTTGCTCAAATTATGCTTGTAGTTCTTTAATTGCCTGAAGGAGCCTACCTAGATTTTGCATTGTAGGGAACTCAAATCAGTCTTTGTTTAATGCGCGTCAACTAGTTGTCCAATTGCCTGAATGAACAAACTTTCGATTGGTTGGAAGCTAAAGATGGCATGATTGCTAAAGATGGCATGATTGACTGGATTTTGCTTTGACGGGAATCGAAATCAGTCCTTTCTTTTAACATACTTTATGAAACTCAATGTTTTTTTTTTGGGGGGGGGGGGGTTCTTTATGTGTTTGGTGTATCCTTCTGGTCTTCCTCGTATTCCCTTGGTCTTGTAATTAGCCCAATTCATGTGCATGTTATATATGTGTATATATGTGTGCATACGTGCGTATGAATCATGTGACCATCCAGTCTTGATCCTCAGATGAACATGCTTTCTTAAGGAACTTGCACTTGTTTTTTAATTTTACTAGAATCCTGCCTGCCCATTGCGATGAGTGTGATTGAAGAGAGAAGAAAGAAGAGAAAGCTGAGTGAAGAAAGTGGGAAGTGGGAAGATAGGATGGTAGTTTCTGGTTAGTTTTGGGTGTTCTATTTTTTTAATGTGTAAATACCCATTTTACCTTTTTAATTATTCCTTACGGAAAAACTACTAATGCCTTATAATGCAGGGGCGTTTGCTGGATAAAAAAGTATAATGAAATTTGAAAATCAGTTAAATAACAGGATGCATGCCAAGTAAACGGCATTTGTTTTATTGAATGGTTCTGTTCAATTGACTATCTGAATGCTAGTATGCATGGGCCCATCTAATTTTGGTGACTCTAATTGGTCCATATTCATTGCCCATGTGTGATCAATAACTTCTCATCAATGCCATTCGTTTACAGGGATCTTTGAGGCTACAACAATGGCGACAGGACAGCTATTCTCTCCAACTACACAAGCCTTATTTTACAACTACAAACAACTTCCCATTCAACGAATGCTTGATTTTGACTTCCTTTGTGGTGCGTTGTGGAACATCTTTTTAGTCAATTGAGTTGTATTGTTGCCTTCAATCAGTGGTTCTTCAGTGATATGGATATTCTATCTGGTTTTTCTTATAGGGAGGGAAACACCTTCAGTTGCTGGAATCATTAATCCTGGAGCTGAGGGATTTCAGAAACTCTTCTTTGGTCAGGAGGAAATTGCAATCCCAGTACATTCGACGTATGTATGCTGTAATGTTTTCCGTTTTGTTAAATTTTGTTGGTTTCAATTGTTTTTTTGGCTTTTCTATCTTGAGATGATCATTCCACAATTTTTATGGAGTGAATTTGCACACATACGCTCATTTGCCTATGCTAGTAACTGTAATGGTTGACCTTCAATTTCGGTTAAACTGGTTTGTTGTAGATTGATGTCCCTTATACAATCTGCCTTGGTTGATGGATATTATGGTGGTACTTATCTTGCTCAGGGAAGATAACATGCCAGATTAAAAAAAAAATACATTTATATGCACTTAGCATGGCAAAATTTTGTGTACAATGCAAATATAGTTAGATAATACTTATCTGGTTGTCTATTATACTTCTCAAGTGGTGCAAAAATGTTCATTTTGGTCTATAGTGTATCAGCTGAACCTTTTCCACCGGTTCTGTCAAGCATCTTGCATACCATTTATGGTTTATACTGCAGAAAAATTATCTCTGCCACATGATAGAGGCAGATTTGCAGACTCCACTTGTGGGCAATACCATGGACTAGGCTGGAGGTTATGCTTTAATATCACTTCCTGAAATAATTCAAGCAATCCTTTCGTTACCCCTTGAAACTCAATGTAGGGGGGTTGAACTTTGTGGATGGGTGTACATTATGTCTCATGCAATATCTTTCTTAAACAATTCTTTTTTATGAACTTGCATACATTGTTTGTCTCTGCATGAGTTTGGGACAAATGTGGCTAAGTCAGTATTCCATGTATTTTGCATGAAATTTGAAGTTGAGATTGTTGGCAGAACGACCCTTTTATCTTTGGAACAAGCCATTATTCATTTTTATGCACAAGAAATTGTGTTCATCTATTGTCGCTTTTTTTAATATTGAATTCCCATGACCTAAATTCATGGAATGTTTATTTGCTGGGTTTGCTTCATCAATCAATCCAATAATGAAGTTCCTTCCCTTGGCTTAACAATTTTGACCTTTCACGTTTCTTCCTTTTTTCCACAGAATTGAAGCAGCCTGTGCAGCACACCCTACTGCTGATGTTTTCATCAATTTTGCATCATATCGCAGGTCAGATTGGATTTATTTTGGAACCTGATGGCACAAAAGCTTTGTTCTTTGTAATTGTTCCTTTGTTAAGCTGTTGTTCTCTGATGATACAGTGCTGCTGCTTCATCTTTGACTGCACTTAAACAGCACACTATTAGAGTGATAGCTATAATAGCTGAAGGTGTTCCTGAAGCAGACACCAAGCAGCTGATTGCATATGCACGGGCCAACAATAAGGTAAGAAAATAAACATGTTGTACATGGAACTTTTCTGCACTCGTATTGTGGCTACAACACCTAATTGAATCAGGAGTTGTACAAAGATAATAACTGGGAGATGAAAACATGTTCATCTCAAAGGCCAATGAATGGCTGTTACACATCCAAACTGAAGTTATATCTCTCATATTTATGGTACTTGCAGGTTGTTATTGGCCCTGCAACCGTTGGAGGTATCCAAGCAGGGGCCTTTAAGATTGGGGACACTGCTGGAACAATTGACAACATTATCCACTGCAAGCTATACAGACCTGGATCTGTTGGTTTTGTCTCCAAATCTGTATGTAATCATTCCAGGCTTATATTGTAGCATACTATTTGCATTATCATGTCACATATTGTAGCCTAGGTGCTTCCAATTTATTTTATAATTTCAACTTGAAGTTTTACAAGTACTTTGCAGATTTGTTCTCAGATATGTTGTTCAACAATCTCATAAAGTTAATCCCATTATCACCCCTGCATCATGACTTAATTCAGAAAATTATGTGGTCGAGTGATGCTGTCTCTTATTGCTCCTGAAAAACTTTGCAGGGTGGTATGTCTAATGAACTATATAATACAATTGCCCGTGTAACAGATGGAATCTATGAAGGTATCTGTGCATGCTGTCTTGCTTGCTTAAGCCTCTGTTCATGGATATATATATATATAATAAATGCATCTGAGAAAATTATTGATATGAATATATTATGCTCAAACCTTCTGTAGGTATTGCCATCGGTGGAGATGTCTTCCCTGGATCCACTCTTTCTGATCATGTTCTGCGGTTCAATAACATCCCGCAGGTATTGCAACAGATGCGGCATCTACGGCTTTACGAGTTGTGTGGTCAAAATTCTCCTAATTTTTTTCTTTCATTTTTTTTTCCTGAACCAAATTCAAAATTTTTCTCAGGTCAAGATGATGGTTGTACTTGGCGAACTTGGTGGGCGTGATGAATACTCCCTTGTTGAAGCCTTGAAGCAGGGCAAGATCAATAAGCCAGTTGTTGCTTGGGTTAGCGGAACTTGTGCACGTCTCTTCAAGTCAGAAGTACAATTTGGTCATGCTGTGAGTGTTTCCATGATCTTTCCTGGAGCCAATAACTTTTCTTTCTAACGGTATCCATTAAGTTAAAATTGGATAATATCCTGACATTGTTTGACCTGTCTCTCTCAGGGGGCCAAGAGTGGTGGCGAAATGGAGTCAGCACAAGCCAAAAATCAAGCTTTAAGGGATGCTGGAGCTGTAGTTCCCACTTCTTATGAAGCATTTGAGACAGCAATAAAGGAGACATTTGAGAAACTGGTGAGTTTCTGTAAACTGTGGCCAAGGTGTTTGTCTGAAAGAGAGACTATTCTCTGCTTTTGGATGCCTGGCCAATCTTTCTTGGAGCAACACCGCCATTCCAGCATGTTCAGTAACCACTTCATTTCTTATTTATAGGTTGAAGAGGGTAAAATTACCCCTGTAAAAGAAGTTGCACCCCCACAAATCCCTGAAGATCTCAACACTGCAATTAAGAGTGGAAAGGTTCGGGCTCCGACCCATATTATCTCCACCATCTCAGATGACAGAGGTCCAAATCTAACTGCTCTGCTCATATTGAAAGTTTCAATGAAATAAACATTTCAGATGCACTTAAGTTTTCACTTCGCCCAATTTTCAGGTGAGGAACCCTGCTATGCTGGTGTTCCAATGTCCTCCATTGTAGAACGTGGGTATGGTGTGGGTGATGTCATCTCTCTTTTGTGGTTCAAACGCAGTCTGCCTCGTTATTGCACACATTTCATTGAGGTAGGTTTCTTTCCGGATGTTGTTTAATTTTGAGGATCTAAGAGCTATTTTCTTTCAGATTTTCACGTCTCAGAGTAAAAATTATACTCTTCTTGTTTTTTCTTATTTTTGGCTATGTTCAGATTTGCATTATGTTATGTGCTGACCATGGTCCCTGTGTCTCTGGAGCTCACAACACCATAGTTACAGCAAGGGCTGGAAAAGACTTGGTATCGTGCCTTGTCTCTGGTGAGCATTTGCCATTTGATGTCTCATAGGTTTTATGGTAGTTTTCAAATTAATCAATAGGGGAGTTTATCCTTGAAAATTGCTTCAGCAATTTAGAGTTCAGCGGATGTGCTTTGACAGGTCTGCTTACAATTGGTCCCCGATTTGGTGGTGCTATTGATGATGCCGCAAGATACTTTAAAGATGCCTATGACAGGGTGAGTCTTTCTTAGTGCCATTTCCTTTTCTGAAAGTACCGGTATTTGGCCACCCTGACAATTTTTAGATCCTAATGGTGTTGTTGACATTCTGTTTCTTCTCAGGGTCTATCTCCTTATGAATTTGTTGAAGGTATGAAAAAGAAAGGAATTCGTGTGCCTGGAATTGGACACAGGTATACACTTTGTCTTCTTTTAGATAGATTTTACATACATGTATGCACCACTGACATTGAAAACTGAAATTTCCTTTTTTGTGGAAAAGGATCAAGAGAGGAGACAACAGGGATAAGAGAGTAGAGTTGCTACAGCAGTTTGCACGCACCCATTTCCCTTCAGTAAAATACATGGAGTATGCAGTGGAGGTTGAGACTTACACACTCTCAAAGGCAAACAACCTGGTCCTTAATGTAGATGGTGCAATTG
Source organism: Dillenia suffruticosa (assembly GCA_033439265.1). Taxonomy (NCBI): domain Eukaryota; kingdom Viridiplantae; phylum Streptophyta; class Magnoliopsida; order Dilleniales; family Dilleniaceae; genus Dillenia; species Dillenia suffruticosa. The sequence goes on from JAVTVX010000001.1 coordinate 21,286,994, forward strand.
GATCCCTTTTCTTGGATCTCCTTGCGGGCAGCGGAATGTTTACCAAGCCAGAAATTGACGAGATTGTTGAGATCGGTTATCTGAATGGGCTATTCGTGCTGGCACGTGCTATTGGTTTGATTGGGTAAGTTGGATTGCACATTGGAGCCCTTAGATCTTTAGCTTTTTGGACTATGCTTTCATCTTTTGCTTGATAACACACAATGGACTCCTGAAGCCGGCATGCTAACAGCCAGTTTCTGTAAAAATATGGCACCTTTTCAAACTATGGAACATCGACTCATCTAAAAACAGAAAAATGCTTTAACTTTTGTGCTCCATTAATAGCTTGGTGATCTCTATGGCTTTGTCCCTTCTGAAACTTGACCCAAGTCATTAGTTTCATATGACTTGTTTAATTATTGAATGAAAACAAATGCTGTTTCTGGAAAAGGTGCCTGGCTGTTTAATCAGTGATGTGTTAGATGACCTGGAAGGGGTGGTGGGTGGCAGAAGCCAACGTACCCCTGGAAATTTTAGGAAAAATTTAATGTGTGTGTGTGTGTATTGTTAAATAATGATTATCACAAATGTTGTCCCCCCCCCCCCTCCCAAAAAAAAAAGGTTTTAACCCCCATGACCCTGACCTTTTCGGCCTCGCTAGAATTGATTATTTGCTCTCCTTTATAAGTTTTTTTGGCTTTCCCTATGGTAAGGGGACACGTGTTCAGTTTTTTTCACCTATGTTTATCTACACTTTTCGTTCAATTTTGCATTTTTGAAGTATAGAAGCCACCTCTATGTGCAAACATGGCTTTTGCTAATTGTTGATTTCTTCTTATGCAAAATCAGGCACACATTCGATCAAAAGAGATTGAAGCAGCCACTCTACCGCCACCCATGGGAAGATGTTCTTTATACCAAGTGAAAATTTTCCAGAAAGTTGGTGTAGCCCGTGTAACTGTTTCATTCAACAAGCATTTGTTTTCCCATTTTTTCCTTATATATTTTTTCTCTCCAGTCTGCAATTTGCTTGGATGAATGTACTCCACTGTAAGACTAGTGTTGGTGCTGCTAATGGCAGGTTGAGCACTTTATTTGTAAGTTTTGATTGTAGCTTAAAATGAAAAAACTTCCAGATGTTATTTAGGAAAAAGCAGAAGGATAGAAATAAATAAATAAATAAACTAAGTCCATGATCTCCGTTTTTTTGGATTTTTATAATTTTTTTGATAGTTGATCGCTTAATATCTTAAATCATATTTTGATTAAAATCATTATTGAACTGTTTTTAGGTCTTCAATTACATGGTCCAGCAGGTTTGAAACACAAAAGGACCTTTAGTGTGCACCATTATCTTTGCAGTGTGCCAAGTCAATATTTTGGAGCATGGCGCTAGTAGTCTAATCACTGAGGTGGCCCATGGCCCCTTGATAAGATGCCCTAATAGCGGCAAGCCATTTTTTTATTCAAACCAGAGCAGTTGTTGCACCACGGTTTTGTTCAAATCAGAACAAAATAATTTTCAATATAATTCCACCAATTTAGCATTTGCAATGATTTTGCCCAAAGAAGTTGTTACTATGGTGTGACTAATTTAGCATTTTTTGTATGATGGGTCAGTGAGAAGGTGCCTAGTTGGGCATTGTTTGTCTGGTTGGTGGGAGATTTGAAAGGACTTGATTAGCAATTTGTGTTCCTATGACAATTAATCAATCAAATCAATCCTTGAAATTGGATAAGTTTCCCCCCTAAAAGAAATTTTGATGCATACCATGAGAATTTGGAGCACTCAGCTCTTTTCATTTTGCTATAGCTCGATTCGGACGCACAAAGTTTCCCTCTCGTTACAGCAGCAATCCTTTCGGTGCAGACGATGCGTTTTAACAATTATAGTTTAATTGGTATTTTCTTTTTTTACTTTCAAAACTTTTGAATAAAAATTTTTTCTATATATTTTAAATAAAAAAAAAAGAAAGTGCTTTGATCCCAAAACAAAAAATAGTGAAGTAATTTGCACTTTTAAGATTAAAGGCTCAAAAGAGGCTTGTCTTTTACAAATTATCAATACGACACTTTTCATTTTAATTTGTAGTGAAGTGATACCAGCCCAAATGTACGGAAAACAGGCAAAAGTAAAAATTGAAAAAGCAAGAGGACAAATGGCTTGGGACGTCTCATGCCCGAATGTGGGGCTTAATAACAGAAGAGAATGATACCAGCACTGAAAGCGTAGCCACTTGTTGAAGATGGACGTGTTTAAGAAAAGAGCTCATTGTGATTTTAGGAACGCAAAGTGAGTGAGGTGATTAGTATTATTTTGCTTTCTGTGCATGACAATAAAGGTCTTTTCTTGAAAATCTCCTTTTTCATAAAATGTTTCGCTTGAATCGTGGGTGGAGCTGCTCGTGAATATGGTCATGAAAAATATCAGTGTACTATGATAATAAAATAATAAATTTTCTTAATTAAAATCTTAAATTTTAATTTTAAAAATAAAAAAATAGATATCGAAAGAATACATCTTTAAATTTAATCTCATGATACTCAAATTAAATTAATCGGATAATTCAGATATCAATAGACAAATAAAAAAATTGTAAACCCGAAAAATTATGATATATTCTTTATAATTCTGTCAAATGGATGTATTTTTTTTTCTTTAATAAAAAGTGCACAATATAGATTTTAGTATAAAGTATAAATACAAGATGCAACTCAAAGCTAACTAAGTTTATCATACCCAAACTAAAGAATTCACATTCAAGCATTATATACCCACATGTATTTTGGGCAGAAAAGGTAAAAAATTTATTGATGTGCAGCAGATGAATTCATTAAATATAGACAAGAAATAGCTCACATACCATCCTACCGATCCAAAACACACAAATTACGAGTAAACTCGTTATAGACAATTGATTTGGAACAATGATCTCCAATTTTAGGAAGAGATGCACCACTTCACAAAATGATCTTATTTATTGACGTATGTTGGTGTAGACAAAAATGATATCTTTATCTTTTAATCAGATCGGGAGTTTAACTCTCACTGGGTATAAAAAAAATATTATTAGGAGAGAACCCCTTCAATTGAGGTCTGACAAATTCTTCGATTCAGATTAATCGAAACAAAATTTCAAATACCAAACAATCAAGTACCAGAAAAACAAAAAGATCTCATTTTCAATGCACACTTCTCATTTTTATAAACAAGATCCGGTTGAGATTTGCCATTGTCCTTGACTAATTCGCTATCCTAGTTTAGGATTCTTCCTATCTTCGAATAGAACGAACAGAAATAGAATCAAACTGACTGCACAGATAAAAGATAATGAATAATATTTTTATTTTAATAAAAAGCTCTTATATTTAATTTAAAATAATTATAATGATAAGATATATGAAATTATTTAATATATTTATCTTATATATACCTTATAAGATATTAGAGGCGAAGATTTGATTCAGTAAATTTGACAGTACCTTACTTATAATTATGTGGTTGATATTAATGATTTGTGAATCTAATATTAAAATTTAAATTTTTTTAATTAAAATTTTAAAAATAAAAAAAAAAACAGGAAAAAAAATCAATCTCTTGATTTAATTATAAAACTGTTCGAGTCGTCGGATTTTAGAATAACAGTGTTAGAGAATTTGGCAAGTGCATTTTGGAAATTTGGCAGTTTGGCCTTTACCTAGTATTTAATCAACTGTTTAAGGAAAGGTACCTGACATTATTGTCGGTGAATGTCAAAAATCATTAAAATATTCGAATACAAACGGTCTTCAAGTGCACAAATTAGAAAGCAGACAAATGATAAATAACAAAAAAATACAAAAAATTGAAGAAAGAGAAAAAATCTCTCTCTCTCTCTCTCACTCATGTCGCCACTTCCCCATTGCCCATTGCCCACCAATCAAAACTCAAAGAGCCTCCTTTGTTCTCTCTCTCTCTCTCTCTCTCTCTCTCTTCGCTGCTCTTACTAACAAGTAATTTCCATCAGACAAAACCAGAACAAGAGAGATAAAAATCGAAGAAAGAGAAGGAACAGAGCCTCAAAAAGGATTAAGCTAGAGTCTTCCCTCAAAAAATTCAAGCAAGACCCTTTTGTGATCTGCTGAAAAGTCGAAAAGGAATTTGGTTTGATTGCAAAACAGAAAAAAAAAAAAAAAATGGCTTCAGGAAGCAGAGGAACAAATTCACACCAAGGTCAGTCATCAAACACAAATAACGTTAGACCCCACAATAACGCAGAATCAATAAGCAAAGCCATTGCACAATACACAGTCGACGCTCGTCTTCACGCAGTTTTCGAGCAGTCTGGTGAGTCAGGTAAGTCTTTCGATTACTCACAGTCTGTCAAAACCACAACACAATCTGTTCCTGAGCAGCAAATCACTGCCTATCTGTCGAAAATTCAAAGGGGCGGTCATATTCAGCCTTTTGGCTGCACAATTGCTGTTGATGAAGTCACTTTTGGAGTCATTGCCTTCAGCGAAAATGCATGCGAAATGCTTGCCTTAACGCCTCAATCTGTCCCAAGCCTTGAAAAACCTGAGACCATCACAATTGGGACTGATGTGAGGACTCTATTTACTGCTTCAAGCTCAGTCTTGCTCGATAAAGCATTTGGGGCTCGCGAAATTACGTTGTTGAACCCTATTTGGATTCATTCACGGAATTCTGGAAAACCCTTTTACGCGATTTTGCATAGGATTGATGTGGGAATTGTAATTGATTTAGAACCTGCGAGGACTGAGGACCCTGCACGGTCAATTGCTGGGGCTGTGCAGTCGCAGAAGCTTGCAGTTCGTGCAATTTCACAGTTGCAGTCTTTAGCCGGAGGGGACATTAAGCTTTTGTTTGATACTGTTGTTGCATGCGTGAGGGAGCTTACAGGGTATGATCGAGTTATGGTGTATAAGTTTCACGAAGATGAGCATGGTGAGGTGGTGGCTGAGAGCAAGAGAACTGACTTGGAGCCTTATATTGGATTACACTATCCTGCCACTGACATTCCTCAGGCTTCAAGGTTTTTGTTTAAGCAGAATAGGGTTAGGATGATAGTGGATTGTCATGCTGCCCCTGTTCGCATAATTCAAGATGAACGGCTTATGCATCCACTTTGCTTAGTTGGTTCTACACTTCGTGCTCCTCATGATTGCCATGGTCAGTATATGGCAAACATGGGGTCTATAGCTTCGTTGGTCATGGCTGTTATTATTAATAGTAATGATGATGAGGCAGTTGGAGGGAGGAACTGGATGAGGCTTTGGGGCTTAGTCGTTTGCCATCACACATCTGCTAGATGTATACCCTTTCCGCTCCGTTATGCCTGTGAGTTCCTAATGCAAGCATTTGGACTCCAATTGAGCATGGAACTGCAACTGGCATCGCAGTTGTCTGAAAAACATGTTCTAAGGACCCAGACTCTCTTGTGTGATATGCTCCTTCGAGATTCTCCGACTGGAATCATCACTCAAAGTCCTAGTATAATGGACCTTGTTAAGTGTGATGGAGCAGCACTCTACTATCGAGGGAAGTATTATCCACTAGGTGTGACCCCAAGTGAAGCTCAGATAAAAGATATTATGAAATGGTTGTTGACTAACCATGGGGATTCAACAGGCTTAAGCACAGACATTTTGGCTGATGCTGGTTACCCTGGGGCAGCATCACTTGGTGATGCAATTTGCGGGATGGCTGTTGCGTATATAACTACGAGAGATTTTCTGTTTTGGTTCCGGTCCCATACAGCAAAGGAGATAAAGTGGGGTGGTGCAAAGCATCATCCAGAGGACAAGGATGATGGGCAGAGAATGCATCCACGATCTTCTTTTAAGGCTTTTTTGGAAGTAGTTAAGAGCAGGAGTTTTCCATGGGAGAATGCAGAAATGGATGCTATTCACTCTTTGCAGCTTATTCTGCGAGATTCGTTTAAAGACACTGAGGGAAGCAATTCTAAAGCCATGATAAATGCTCAGCTTGGGGATTTGGAGTTGCAAGGGTTGGATGAGCTAAGTTCTGTTGCTAGAGAAATGGTTAGGTTGATAGAAACAGCTACTGCTCCCATATTTGCGATCGATATTGATGGCCTAATAAATGGATGGAATGCAAAGGTTGCAGAGCTGACAGGGCTATCAGTGGAGGAAGCTATGGGAAAGTCCATGGTTCATGATCTGGTACATAAAGAATCTCAAGAGACTGTGGAAAAGCTTCTCTATCATGCTTTAAGAGGTAGTCTTTCCAGGTCTTTCTATTTGTGGTTCCCATCCTGTTAAATGTTAAAGGTGTTGAAAATTTAGTACAAAATCTGAAACTCTTGCTTCTCAACCTTCCAAAGATGGGATAAAAACCATTGCAATAAAGTTTTCTGAAGGAAGCATCGTATCGCTCGTCGCTTATACTAGATAATTTCAAAAGCTGTTTCAGAAACATAAACAGGAATCTGAGTTTTATTTTATCTTTCTTGTGTTCTGAATACTATTATATCATAGCCTATCTAACAAGGATATGTTGGGTCTTGTCTCTTGCACATACAAGTGCCTAAATGATGCTATCAGTTATGTCAAAAATAAGTTGAACATCGATATCTGGGGTGTTGGAGATGGCCTTGTGTGCTACATAGTATGTGATTGGTTATTTGAACTTTATTTTTGATTCATGAGGACCATAAGAGCCAATAGCAATAGATGTGGAGTGCCATTGATTTTTGGATTAGTTGATTTTAAGTAAATGATCTATTATGCCTTTATCTTGTAGAAGTTGTTGAAGACCCTGCAAGTCTCTGGGCATTATTGATTGATTTCATCTAATTTATGCAGGTGAAGAAGATAAGAATGTAGAGATTAAACTAAAGACATTTGGCTCTGAGCTACAGAAAAAGGCTGTTTTTGTTGTAGTAAATGCTTGCTCTAGCAGAGATTACACAAATAACATAGTTGGAGTATGCTTTGTGGGTCAGGATATTACTGGACAAAAGGTGGTAATGGACAAGTTCATTCACATACAAGGAGATTATAAGGCCATTGTACATAGTCCTAACCCTCTCATACCACCTATATTTGCTTCTGATGAGAACACATGTTGCTCTGAGTGGAATACTGCCATGGAAAAGCTCACTGGGTGGACTAAAGGAGATGTTATTGGAAAGATGTTGGTTGGGGAGATTTTTGGGAGTTGCTGTCGGCTTAAGGGTCCCGATGCTTTGACAAAATTCATGATTGTCTTGCACAATGCAATTGGAGGCCAGGACACCAACAAGTTCCCTTTTTCTTTTTACGACCGCCATGGAAAGTATGTTCAAGCTCTCCTGACAGCAAATAAGAGAGCTAATATGGATGGACAAATCATTGGAGCCTTCTGCTTCTTGCGAATTGCCAGTCCTGAACTGCAGCAGGCTTTGAAAGTTCAAAGGGAGCAAGAGAAGAAATGCTTTGCAAGGATGAAGGAATTAGCTTATATTTGTCAGGAAATAAAAAATCCTTTAAGTGGGATACGTTTTACTCGCTCACTTTTGGAGGCTACAGACTTAACTGAGGACCAAAAGCAGTTTCTTGAGACCAGTGCTGCCTGTGAGAAACAGATGTCAAAGATAATAAAGGATGTCGATTTGGAGACCATTGAAGATGGGTAAGCACTTTTTTTTTTGGCTCTATGTTAGATTAGAATGTGCACTTGGGTGAAAGGCTATCTACTGCATTAGAATGAAAGTGAATATTCTGCCCTAGTGAGACACTTCATATGTGAGAGCATCTGCACGTACCCTATTCTTAGAATAATCACTCTTATTTTCTCTCTGAAAATGGGATATGGCATTTAATATTGTTAGAAAGTTTACTCAATTAGTCAATCTGGATATGCTATAAACAAAGCAGTGGGTATACCCTAAATGCAATGATGCATTTATTAGACCGAGGCATCAAGTATTTTGTGTTGATTTGTACCGGGCCACTATTTATGTGATACCTGTACGTATTTCTAACTTGTAACATGCCATTCATTTTAGGGACCCATATTCTTTCCGTAGTCCAAATGACATCGTGTATTGCTTCTAGTCAACTACTTTAGCTACAAGATCATAATTTGGTGTGCTCAGAATACCTATCCTGTCACTTGGAATTGGAACTGTTATCACTGAGCCCATGTGCTTTCTTTTCTTACCTCTCTAGATCATAGGCTACGTCTTAGTAATCGCTGTCCTTTAGAGTCTTTTGTTAGGACCACATAATTGGTCCATTTAACCTGCTCAAGGTGAGGCATTTGGTATTTGAGTTTGGAATAAAATTTGAAACCAGACATTACGCTGTCTAATTGCTTTTTGCTGTTATGCCTTAAGAAACATCAGATATTTTCTAGTAAACGGTGTTTGTTATATTTTTTGATTTGCATGCCATAGTTTTCCATTTAAATATCAGTTTATATTCTTTGTTTTTCTTGAAATCAAATGATTTCTCTTGTATAAAGTTGTAGTTCCTAAGTATGAATATACCTCAACAATGTCTGATTCTGAAAAGCTTACTTTTATTTCTTGAATTGACTTATTTTAGCAGATCTATGGAGCTTGAGAAGAGCGAATTTTTACTTGGCGGTGTCATAAATGCTGTTGTTAGCCAAGTAATGATTCTGCTTAGAGAAAGAGGTCTACAATTGATTCGAGATATACCGGAGGAAATTAAATCACTTGCTGTTTACGGTGATCAAATAAGAATTCAACAGGTCTTGACTGATTTCTTGTTGAATATGGTCCGTTGTGCACCATCTCCAGAGGGTTGGGTGGAGATTCAAGTTCGACCTAGGCTGAAGCAAAATTCTGAAGGACTGTCTATTGGTCACTTCGAATTCAGGTATCCTCACACTCTGAAATTGTTGGAAATATTATCCCTAGGATGTCTTTTATATCAAAATTCAAAACACCGGACTACCTGCCATTTGGCTGAGTGATGCCAGGGTTTCTTGCTCGCACTGGTGGTGAGGGTTCAGAGCCCCATACCCCCCTTTCTTAATTGAGCATAGCCTTGGCCCAAGAAAACAAAAATGCAAAATCAAAATTGAAACACTGGATCTCTATTTGACTTTCTTTACTTTTGGTAAGGATTGTATGCCCGGGTGAAGGCCTTCCTCCAGAACTGGTTCAAGACATGTTCCACAGCAGTAGGTGTTCAACCCAAGAAGGTTTGGGATTGAGCATGTGCAGAAAGATTTTAAAGCTCATGAATGGTGAAATCCAGTATATCAGGGAGTCAGAAAGAAGTTACTCTTTGATAATTCTGGAGCTTCCAATGCCTCGGAGAGGTTCAAAGGGTGTCATTTAGAATTCTGCTGCCCTTACTTACACAGGAACCCCTTGTAAAAAGTAGTTGCTGATTTGAGAATTTATGATGTCTACTACACAAATATACCGATATGATAACACCTGCTTTTTCAAATGAAAAGTAATGGAAATTGTTGTTCATCGACACTGTGCTTCCACTAATCTGACCTTCGGCTGAGCATTCTTCGATCAGGGTGGCTGTGCTCACTTGAATAGGCAGTTGGATTCTTTTAGCATGTAGTGCTAGAGACCCTTGTCTTAGCCTGGGCCCGTCTGATGAAGTTGAGGCAGTTTGGATGGTCAATTCTGTAACGAGACCTCAGCCTACCATCATTTTGACCCACGAAACAGATTGGTGAAATGGAAGATGAATTGTGGTTAGATTGTGCTTACGTTTGTTTTAAAAAGGTTGAGATTAGCTTTAAATGATGTTTGGTGCCATTTCTTTCTTTCTTTTTTCATTTCTAGTTCTGTGTAACTATAGCTTTGAACTCCTTTACAACAGTTTCCTTTTGATGTATTGAACTAAATGTCAAGCTCATATTGTTGAAATATTTCTAGCTTGATGTTCTTTGATCTGTATATATTCAGTGTAGGCAACCATGATTTTTCCTAGACTTAGTTCTTATGTGTTGTACTTAGGCTATGGACCCGGGAAGTGTGGACAATTTCTATAGGGAGAATTTTTTTTTTGTGGTATTAAATTATCGTTATCTGAAATCATATTCTGAGTAATCCGATTCAAGCGTTTGTGAGGGTCGTATTTAAGGGGTTTTTTTTTGTATAGTTTTTTTCATTATCAAATTTTGAACTTGACATTTGGTTTAAAAATTTAGTAATTTATTTTATTGTCAACTGTATATTGGTAAGGAGAGAAAGCTTTAGGCATAGAGGAGAAAAGAGAGGGGAAAGAAGCTTGTCTTCACCAACCGTAAAAGATTTAATAGGTCTTTCATTCATTTGCTTCATGTAGTGTAATACATTCCTAAGCTCAGCCTTATTTATTGATATGTAGGGTCAAAGTTGAAGGAACTAGAACTGAAGGGCGTGGGCCAGAGCAAGAGAATCCATGACAAAAAGTCGCATCATTCCTTCTTAGATGCACTTTACCTAAAAAGCTACCAATGTTGGGTGATCTAGACAGCTTGGATTGGAGGCCATAGACTCAACCTCCACCACCGGGCACCCATTTGCTCTCTCCTTTTGACAGGTAAGAACCACTAGCTTTTTAGTTTTTATCCAATCTCTTGGGATGCAACCCAGACGGGATTACCATAATTTCAACACATACTATGATTTTATTTTTTTAGCAAAAGGGAGTGGGTCAAATTACCAAAACCAGAAGAGATCCTCAAGCTCCCAAGTCTCATTCGAGTCTCCAAGTTTGAAGTTAACATAAATTCATAAATTAATCATTTATTAACTAAAATCGATCGCCATCCTAAGACTGCCGAATGGTGATGGTGATGCCTTTGCTGTCATGCCAAACAGCGCCGGACAAAAGTAGAAAGGTGTCTACTTCTATTAACGTAATTAATCTCAATACGGATTTTAGATTTAGAATACCCTGTTTTAGAAAGTTAAGATTAAATTCAATTTAAATTAAATAAACCTTTCAATATACCTATTATTAACATTATGATGATTTAAATCATCTGTGCTAGAAAATTTTGACTTCGATATTATATCATCTGCAAATAGATTTTTATTTTGAATTAAAAATATAATAAGATAAATCAGATATAAATTGAAACAATGATGATATTTTCGAACCAATCGACAAAAACAACGTAAAATTTTTTTGAACATATGGTATCCATAATAATAAATTTTCCGATCAATAATGATTAAAATAATCTCAAAGTTTAATTATTGAAAAGTCTTTTCTTGTTGTTTTCCTTCTCCCAAACATTTTCAAGAAATTAATGTATTTTTTTGTCGCCCAACACTCCACAATAAATCATACTCTCGCTTTCCTCTTATGCTAAAAATAGAAAATTTAATGTCACTGAGTTAAACTTGGCTTGCAAAAGACCATTGGGCGGGGCCTCACCCAAAAAGGTAGCAAAAGAAGGCATTTAATCAATTGTTAGGTTCTATATAAATACCAAAAATCATAAATAATTTTTTCATCCTATATTATATAATAAAGGAGTAATACTTTCCATATAAATACTAAATAAATCAGAATTATTGTTATGATTCAAATTCATTTTCTCTAAAAAGATTACTAAATAAACCAACTTTCAAACTGTACTTATTTTGTACATACGATTTATTATTATAATTTCTTATAATTTCTTATAATTTCTCTCTTTATACCCATAAAATGCTTTCTCAAAATAAGCTACCCAATCAATAATCCCTTTTTCTTTTCTTATTCAGGTCGGTATTTATAATAAATAATCAATAATGTCTAAATTTGATTAACATTCATTGACGTAGGTGAAAGTTTGACCCCCCCTTGATATAAAAAAAATAATGTTAGGAGACCCGTCCCACAAAGTGAGCTCTACAACGATTGATCTAAATTAGTTTAAACGAACCTTCAGCTCAACAAAAAAAAAAATGTCTGAACTTGAAGAAATATGAAATTCACAGAAAAAAAACTCACGCCGAGCATCAACTAAAATATCCATACAATAAACAAAATAAACCAAAATTCAAACACGACACAAAAGCAAAGGGTAAAAATCGACAATAAAATTATTTGAAAACCTAGAAAGCACCGTTACTGCCATCACCACCACCATCGACAAGCAACCCTGACTCGTTAACCACTTATGACTCAACTACATTATATATATTAATTTAAATTTATTCTTATAAAATTATTTAATTTTGTCTTTTTTATTAATATTGTATGTTTAATATTACTGAGTAACTTTAATACCATAAAATCTTGTAAAAAGTATACAATTGAATAATTTTAAATATTTTTTGACTCTATAAAAATTTAATATTGGGAAAATAAAATTACAAGACCAAGACACAAATGATGGGGAACAATAAGATTTCTATTTTTTTAATAAAATTTTTAAATTTAAATTTTAAAAATAAAAAATAGAAATCATATTTAAAATAAAGATCTCAGTTGTTTAAACTGAGTTAGTTAATTTTCGGATGAAGCTGCACAAACAACGATAAGAGCTCTAAAGGCAACAAATTCATTACATCACAAAAGAATTTCAATTTTCGAAGACAAAAATTTGGCTGCAAATGCAAACCGGAATGCCTCCAAAATTTGGTATCTTCCAAAAAAAAAATTGATAAACCCAACCTCCATAAACTATCCAACCACTCATGGCATGGCAGCGTCCCTTCGCGTCGCAAAGAGAGCCAGATGCAAGTGATAATTGCGTGGAAATAAAGGAAAGAGTAGTGGAAATTAGAAAACCAGCATATGAATGGCTTCCCTTCTCCTTTCCAAAGACAGAAGCCGACAAAATTTGTACAAAAAATGGAAAAGTAAGTCTAATCCTACGCTCATAGCGGAATTGACAACACGCGCCAAACCAATAGCTCATTTTCGATGAAAAAAAAAAACTTTGGCGGATAAAATCACCGGAGGCCTCTTCGCCGGTGGTACGGTGAGCTCATCCCCCACCGGTGGTTAGAGATTTGAACTCTCACAATCTCCTTCGCCGCTTGGGGAAAAAGACATTATTCTCCTTATAGATAAAATAAAATTTTGATGAAAAAAAATCAATTAATTGATGAATAAAATTAAAAATCTTATTAAATTTTTAAATAATATTTTTTTTCAAGTAAATTTGATAAATAAAATTAGTATCCTATTGATAATTAACAATAATTTAATTAATGAAAATAATAATGTCTTAAAAAATTAGATTATACCGAAAAAAAAGGAAACTAAAATAACATAAATGAAAACAAAATGAAAAAACTTAGTATTGAGAAAATTCTGTACATCTTAGGATGGAGACCCTCATCATCATACTAAGAGGAGGTGGTAATACTAGTTATCCGGCTTCCTCCCTTGGTGATTGGATTAAAAAAAGTTATAAAAAATTAAAATACGAAAATAAAACTCCTCTAATTTAAAAAAAAAAAAGAGGAAAGAAAATCAACGTGCCATTGGTGTGTGCGCGTGAGCCACGCATCTATTTTTTCTCCGCGTGATATTTGTAACATCTCTGGTCCAAATAGCTAGATTCAGATGAGAGAGAGAGAGGAGAGAGAAAATGGAAACGGACTAATTAAACCGCTCAAAAGCACACATATAGAGAACAGGATGGGGAGAGAGACAGAGAGAGGGAGGGGGGGTGTGTGTGTCGAAGCAGAACACCCAGGACCGGAAAAGGCAGAAACAAATTAGAGCTAAAAGATAAAAAGGAGTGGTCTCTTCCATTCAGCGAGCATGATCAATTTCAAGAGAGATAAAATTTAGAGAGGGAGAGATTGGTGACAATTTTTTTTCGCACTTCTTCATCTTGATACCATTGTAGAGAGAGAGAGAGAGAGAGAGAGAGAGAGAGAGAGAGAGAGAGAAATGGGGACACCGCCAGCAGAGGAGTTATTGAAGAAGATCCAAGAGCTAGAAGCAGGACACGCAAGACTAAAGCAAGAGATGTCGAAACTAATGTTGAACAGCAACAACGACAACAACAACACACCAACTCCCGATCCTAATATCGAACACAGACGTCATCATCATCATCACCAGAGGTCTCAGTCAATCTCTCCACAGAGGTCTACATTAACTACTTCAACAACACAGAGAAGAAGTGGGGAAACTGCAGCTCCATCTAATTGGAAGAAAACGGCGTCGTTTAGGCATTCATCGCCGTTACAAAGAGAGACTCGTTCTGGTGGTGATGGAAGCAATCGGGTGGGTGGTGTTGATGTTGGTCCTTCTGCCGTTAATTTCACTGATAGGCAATATCTCAACATTTTGCAGTCAATGGGGCAGTCTGTTCACATCTTTGACCTAAGTGGTCGCATAATTTATTGGTGAGTTAGCATGATTTTTGTTTTATTTTTGGCTTATTTTGCTCAAAATCTTTATTTGTTATTTGTTGTTTTGTAAAATTTGCGAAGACCTTGATGTGTGTTATTTTTATTTAGCCAATGAGCAAGAAATGTTCTTGCAGTATTTTGATTCATATGGTTGCAATAAATAGGTAATGGTCTGTTTTCCGCAGAATCTTTGTTGGGTATTTGTTGTTTTATAAATTTGTGAAGAATTTGATGTAGATTATTGGGATTGAGTTGCAATATATAGCTAATGAGCAAGTAATGGCAATTGCAATATTTGATTCATATGGTTGAATAAATAGCTATGGTCTGTTTTGCCCAGAATCTTTATGGGGTATTTGGTGTTCTATAATTTTGTGAAGAATTTGATGTAGATTATTGGGATTGAGTTGCAATATACAGCTAATAAGTTGATTCATATGGTTGCAAAATATGGGTAATGGTTCAGTGCTTTATTGGGTATTTGTTGTTTTATAAATTTTTGAAGAATTTGATGTGGGTTACTGGGATTGAGTTGGTGTATTTAGCTAACGAGCAAGAAATGGCAGTTGCAATGTTTGATTCATATGGTTGCAATATATAACTAATGGCTTGTTTGCTCAAAATCTTTATTGGATGTTTGCTGTTTTGTAAATTTGTGAAGAATTTGATGTGCATTATCAAAATTGAGTTGTTATATATAGCTAATGAGCTAGAATGCTAATTGTACTATTTGATTCACATGGTCGATGCCAATGTGTTTAGCTAAAATTTGGATTGCTGTTTGTGTGATGCAAAGTTTCATGTTATTGTTATGTAGATATGTGATATAGTACAGAATTTTATCCAGGTGTGTTTGGTTTGATGTATTGTTGGTCTATTTTGTTCAAAATTCTTTATTTTGGTTTGATGTATTTTTGAAGAATTTGATTTGGGTTACTGGGATTGAGTAGCATCGATAGGTGGCTGATTAGCAAATATCGGTGATTGCTTTTCAGATGCGTATTTGAATGTGTAATTTACTTAATGCTACCATGTCCAGTTGAATTTGGATTATTATTTCTGGTCCTGCAAGTTTCATGTTGGGTTTATATTGTGGGGGAATATATGATTGACCAGGAATCGAACTGCTGAACATCTCTATGGCTATCCTCCGGCGGAAGCTCTAGGTCGGGATGCTATTGAGCTCTTAATTGATGCTCGGGACTTTGCTATAGCTAATGACATCAATAATCGCGTGATGATGGGGGAGAGCTGGACAGGGCAATTCCCTGTCAAGAATAAATTTGGGGAGAGGTTTCTGGCTGTCGCAACCAACACACCACTTTATGATGATGATGGTACTTTGGTTGGGATTATCTGTGTATCGAGTGATTCACGCCCATTTCAAGAAATGAAGGTGGCTTTATCAGGTCTGAGCCCTACTGATTCAGATTCCAACTCTGGACGATCCAAAAGTAGGCTCACAGCCAAAGTTGGACTAAACTCAGAGCAACCTCTACAAGTTGCAATTGCATCTAAGATAACTAATCTGGTAAGTCTTCTACGATCTCGTATGTATGATTGGTTTTACTGTCATTTCTTTTGAATTTTAGAACTATCTTTCAGGCTTCCAAGGTTAGTAGCAAGGTTCGATCACGGATTAGGACCGGAGAAAACAGCACAGATCGAGAAGGTGGGAGTGGGGAAAGTCATCATTCTGATTATGGATTGTCAGATGCAGCTCTGTCAGACCATAGAGAGGATGCTAATTCAAGTGGAGCAAGCACTCCCAGGGCAGATGTGGCTCCATCTCCTTTCGGGGTATTTACACAGTTCCCTCCAGAAGAGAGGTCCCCATCAAAATACACGAGGGACTCTGGTGATGAGGGTGAAGGAAAAGCCGGAATTCACAAGATTATTACCTCCAAAGCTGAAGCATGGATTGGTAAAAAGCGGATTGCGTGGCCATGGAAAGGGAATGAACAAGATGGCAATGAAGCGAAGATGACTCGCTTTGTGTGGCCATGGTTGCATAATGATCAAGAAAATGATCTAGGTAACCAGAAGAATTCAAACTCCAGTATTAAGACCGAAAACCAGTCTGTTGAAAGCAATCGGCTCATCAGCATTGAGGCTTCTGGATCTTGGTCCTCATTCAACGTCAATAGCACAAGTAGTGCTAGTAGTTGTGGAAGTACCAGTAGTAGTGCTGTGAACAAAGTGGACTTGGAAACTGATTGCTTGGATTATGAGATATTATGGGAAGACTTAACTATCGGAGAACAAATTGGGCAAGGTAGTGTGAAAATCTGTAGCACTACACCTTGTTTCAGATTCTATATTCCTTAAAACTTTTAAATGCTAGAATTTTTAGGGAAGTTCTTCGCTTCCCTGTAATGCTGTGCCATATTGGAGGCTAGACAAATGAACACGTATAATCAACTGAGGAAACAAAACATTGAGAGGAAGGAATGGGTTTTTTTATGAGTACAACAAAGTCACTATCTCAAACTCATGCATTTTCTTGAAGTGGTGAATCTTATTTATAGACGGTATCCTTTTTCTTCGTGCTACTAAAGCATGTATGAGGGGCGAAAGACTGGACAGTAATGACCCAAGTATAATCTAATGCTACGATCAAAACTTTTCCTTGATATGGTTCTTAATCCTGAATATATGTTGTTGGTTTTATGCTCCATCTCTACTTTAGATTGCATATGCATGCTATATCATACTGAGGAATCCCTTTGGAAATGTGTCTTGCAGGATCTTGTGGAACTGTGTATCATGGACTGTGGTATGGATCAGTATGTATTTCTGCTCTTCCTTTGATAACTTCATTGCCAAGGGGATGTATTAATGTGCTATTAACTAAATCCATGTCAACCTCATTCAAATAAACAAAGTTAAGAAGTAAGAAAGAGACGAGGATCAAAGATAGAGCACTTAACCTCAAATTACCTAATCAACCACTTGCACTTTATCTTTTTGACTATGACTACTGTCACAAATACACGAGCCTACAATTTATACACCTGCACTTATCATTTTTAAGTTGATGCACTTAAAATATGATGTTTCCCATATTCAACACGGTAGAACCAGCATCTGTAATTACTTTCCTACCTTGTCTCAACTTCTGATTAAATTTCTTATCACATGACAAAAATGAATGAGACATGAATTGCGGTAGGTATTTTAGTCTTGGCAAGCAACTGATTAACTTTCTCAATTGCAGGATGTTGCTGTCAAGGTTTTCTCCAAACAAGAATATTCGGAGGACATCATTCTTTCCTTTAGACAAGAGGTTATTTTTCTACTCTCTCTTAAAAGTAATTGGTTGTAGATACATTGAAAGAGTACTTTATGGTCTTCCCTTATTGCCATGTTGAGTGAATCAACCAGTGATCTCGTGGGGACACAAATTTTGATGCCACTGCTTGTGTATTTGGCAGTTATTTCTCTTGGTTTGGCCATGCTCTTGTACTTGTTGGGAGCCAGTGCTTGTGTATTTGGCAGTTATTGCTCTTGGTTTGGCCATGCTCTTGTACTTGTTGGGAGCCAGTGCTTGTGTGTTTGGCAGTTATTTCCAGCCTGAAATTTTGTATTCAAATTATCTTTTATGCCAGGATTTTTCTTGTTGGCGCTCATACACTGCATGCCTGAATGCTTAGATGAAAAAAATCAATAATGTGTTCTTTTTCTTCTCCTTGTTTTGTGGCTTTGAAGGTATCACTTATGAAAAGACTTAGACATCCAAATATTCTGCTCTTCATGGGTGCAGTGATGTCACCTCAAAGATTGTGTATTGTTACAGAGTTCCTCCCACGGTTTGTTGTCCTCTTTCCTCATTTAATTGAGATGTCTTGCCTTTATTAAAGACATTATTCTCTATAGCTTGTATCTTGCGTGCTTGACTTTATCTTGCCTTGATTTTATTTGGATGAAGTTTATTCATTTTTAAGCTCTGTTGCATATAATTTCTTCTTAATGGTCTCCTGTTTCCTCAATGTAGTGGAAGCTTGTTCAGATTACTGCAAAGGAACACAACCAGGCTAGATTGGAGACGCCGTGCCCATATGGCCCTGGATATAGTGGGTTTTATTGGACTTGGTTTGATTTTAATGAGAAGCACTTCTATTTCTGATGTGTAGATAAATCAGATCTGTGTAGTGGTTCACTGTCTCATGCTTTGCATTAATATGCATTTGAAACAAATTTTTTGTTACAGGCACGAGGCATGAATTATCTCCATCATTGCAATCCACCAATCATTCATCGTGATTTAAAGTCATCAAATCTATTAGTTGACAAAAACTGGACAGTAAAGGTATGCTTCTATTTTGAAGACTTTTTGGGTTTGATGTGCTCTTTGATATTTTCCGTGTATCCTGAGCTTTTGTGTTCTTGTTCTTACAGTTGTTTTGTTGTGGCAGGTTGGGGATTTTGGTCTGTCACGTCTCAAACATGAAACATATCTCACAACTAAGACAGGGAAAGGAACGGTACTTCAAATTACTTTATCTAACTTCCCCCACCTCTCGGTCCCCCCCCCCCCCCCCAAAAAAAAGGGCCAAACATGATGATCTTGAGAACCTGACTCTGTCTAAGAACTTGACATAATAGTTAAATTAATATTCACTTCTCTGTTTTGCAGCCTCAATGGATGGCTCCAGAGGTTCTCCGCAATGAGCCCTCAGATGAGAAGTAGGTCTATGTTATCTTGTCATATGCAATTTTGTATGTTTATATGTGCATACATATAATCCCTGTTCGAGACATGTTTACTCTTTGTTTAAATATGTCTGCATCATCATGTTTTATCCAATATTGCACGTATTTATGCTAATATGTAGGGAGTCCTGGCGAAATGTATGTAAGAATCATATTAGCTTTGTTCCAACTTCAGTTCCTCTTTCTCTCCCAGTCTGTCTCTCTCTCTCTCTCTCTCTCATGCACACACACTTACCCATGTTTCTCCCTATGAATTTGACAGGTGTTTTCCTGTTTCATTTTGGTGATGTTCCAGGTCTGATGTATACAGCTATGGAGTAATTCTGTGGGAGCTTGTTACTGAAAAGATCCCCTGGGATAATTTGAACTCAATGCAGGTAAAGTACAATGCTCTTTTTGCTGTTTCTTTTATAAGATGTCAATAGACATCTCTACAACAACAACAAACTAAGCTTTGATACCAAAATTTGGGGTCGGCTGTATGAGACCAATGTAGGAGAGAGATTTCCTATTTTGATCTCTCATGGTGTTGACAAAATTTTTACACTGGTTGTCAACCTATGGCAATCCTCCCCTTTTACCCAGGCTTGGGACCAGCTGTGATAGAAAGATGCTTAATCAAACACAGGCGGAGTTACGTCAATAAACATCTCTATCCTTGCAAAATGCATTTCACATCACATGACAGAATTTGGTTTCCAGTTAAGTCATATTAAACTACCACATTTAGAATACAACAAGCAAGTTTTTGAGTCATATTCTCCGATGGTGTTGAGAAGGTTGTGTCAAAAAATGTGCTCATCGGTGGTAATATAGTCTTGAGTAGAATTATTCTTTTTTATCTTATTAGAAGCAGAAATATTTCATTTTATTTTATTTCATTTTACTGATTTTTTGCAATTGCAGGTGATTGGAGCTGTAGGATTCATGAATCAGCGGCTTGATATTCCCAAAGACTTGGATCCCCAGTGGACCTCAATCATAGAAAGCTGCTGGCAAAAGTACGTAATTATTTAAGCTTTTTTATGTTCCACTGTATACAGCCCAGAGATGGGATGACTATAGTCTAAAGCCCTTATTTATAAGGTTCATCATATATCACACTGAGATATGTCATAAATATTGCATCTCTCAGTTCATTGTATTGCAAAAATAGTACTTTTAGACCGAAAATTATGGATCCCACTTAAGATTTATCTAATTAGAAAATGGGGTCCTGAAGTTTAAATCAAAATTAGTGGTTAATTCAGTTAGTGCTGACATCTGAACTTACAGTGCAGTAAATTTTCTTTCAAGACAACCTTGGCCAAGAAAATTTTTAGGTGTCAAAAAGGTTTAACTTTTAGTTAGATGTCGGATGGTTAGCTTAAATCAGTAGTACCAAAATATAAGTCTTGAAAATTAGGCTGTAAATAATCCAAGTTATTTGTGAAGATCTCAAGTTTTGAGTCAATGAGAACCTAACTTGAGTTCATTTATCATAAAATAGAATGCCTAGCTCTGTCTCAATTGTGAAAATGATCTGGCCAAACTTGAACATTAACCTCTATTAGGCCGGTGATCTCGAATAGACATTTATTGGTTTATCTGTGGACCTGTTTCTGGAGTTTTTCACGACTGGTTCAGGCTTGTAAAATTCAAGTCATTTGAAAATTCTTTTGGGGGAAAGAAAAATACTGTTATATGCACTGAAATTGTTGTGTTTTGCACCTCACCTTGTAATGTTCCAGGTCCAGGCTGAACTGTTTTTAACTCTAGGCTAAATGAAACGAGCCAAGTGTAAACATGTCAAAGATTC
The DNA here is from genome assembly GCA_033439265.1 of Dillenia suffruticosa. Taxonomy (NCBI): domain Eukaryota; kingdom Viridiplantae; phylum Streptophyta; class Magnoliopsida; order Dilleniales; family Dilleniaceae; genus Dillenia; species Dillenia suffruticosa. The sequence goes on from JAVTVX010000001.1 coordinate 21,307,784, forward strand.
ATTTGGCATCGGTCTTCTATAGGTTACTTGTAGACTCAATGGCTATGTGATTGCATCAGCTTGTAAATTTGTTATATTTCATTCTCTAACCCGTTAATTTTGATCAATGTATCAAACTAGTGATCCACAGTGTCGGCCATCCTTCCAAGAACTACTAGACAGGCTGAAAGATCTGCAGAGACAATACACCATTCAGTTTCAAGCAGCTCGCTCAGCTTCTGGGGACAATTCCCAGAGAGAGATGTAGAACCCAACTCTTTTGTAGTCCACACTCTGCAGTCTGAAATTTGTCTGCTGATTTGGGAAAATATTTCATCCACTATTGTTGCCCTGAAGACAATCAGGAGGCTTGTGGCATTGGGAGAGCAAAGGCTAATGAGCTGCATTGCAGCACTTAGAGCAACAGAAAGCGAGTGGTGCATTTGTTGAAGGGCTTTGGTGCAGACGAGCAGGATTGTTTTGGCAGGTCATGGGTTGGCTGTGACATGATGGCACATTATAAAAGGCTTCTAGCTGTCTGAATGGTGTCATGTGGTTCATGTATTGTTGTCCATGTGCATCATACCTACCGAGAAAATTTTGTACAAAAGAATGCCCCTTGTTTTTTGCCCTTTTGCAATGTTTGTTCGCACTCTCTTACAATCTGGTGGTTGTGCAAATGGCTACTATTACTACTCCTAGGACTGTGATCGATCATTCTTTTGTACTGAGCCTTAGTTATGTCCATGATAGTCTCTTTCCCTCCCAACCAGCTTCTAGCGAAGAAGATATCGAACCACAGCAACTGCATCACCCCCGTTCTCCCTTAAGGTTCTTTCTGCTACCTTCTTATCCAACTATCATTATATGGCAGAAAGAAAATATTTATATAGTGGGCAATTAAAAAAAACAAAGATACTGAAAAGTTGAGAAGAATTGAGAAAATCGTGGGTAGTTCCTGAACTCTAATTCATTTGCAATAATATCAACATCAGCTGGATTGATCATGACAGCAGCCAACTCTTTCTTCCTGTAGGAAATATTTGTCGGAAAAATTTACATAGCAATGGTCAACCAAATGGCCGATTCAGCAAGGACCAGGGAAAGAATTGGATGACAATTAAACCAAAAGCAAAGGTACATTCATTTGGCAATAATTTTAATTGGATGAGAAATAACAGGAATTGTCATGAAAATAGAGATCTCTGCAGATCTGGAATTAAAAGCTAATAAATGAAGAATCCATTCTCTATTATGCTTTATGTTATTTATATTGGGATCTTCTGTTAATTATAAGGTAACCAACCCTGCAGACACGTGATCATATAACTTAGAAAACATGATCAAACTGCAATTATCATTTTTTCTACCGTAAAAACCGAATTCTTCTATTTGGAAAATGGCTCGTAAATGGCCATTAAGAAACAGTGGTCAATTCAACAACCATGGGTGTCAATTCAACTGCACAAACATTGTCTAACTAGTTACGACCATTAAGGCAATTTTACTTCATTTTCCCCATATGTTATTCTTTCGCAATAAAGGTAAGCCATTCCACTATATCACCCATCACGGTCAATATTTTTCCATCCAGTGCCACAAAACTGCAAACTAAATTTGGAATGTGATACATAACCCTAGTTCATGAGAATAAGTTCATTTAAAAAAAAAAAATGATTGGATGTTCCATGTCAAGAAAAAATGTTGCCTATATGGCCAAATGCCAATTTTTAACTTGGTATGCAATACAGTATGTTATCATTCCTCAATCCTGCTAAGAACATGTGTAGTAGAAAAAAAAGGTAAAAATTACTCTGAAAATTTAACCCCTTGTTGAGAGTATTTGGTAAACATTTTCGGGATTTTTTTTTCCTCAAAATTCCAATCTCTCTTTCCTTCTCTCTCTCACACACACATGCACACATGCGTGCACACGGAAATGAATAAAAAGTATTAGTGATAGCCCATAAAGAAGGTGGTTCTTTTGTGCACTCTCTATTTAAAAATAACAAAAATTAATATAATCTATTCCTTTTAAAGAGTTCAGCAAGAAAATTCATTTGAAATGATCAAGTCTAACACCATATAACATAGAAATATTACATCACAAATGAAATTTAAGTCATCTTAAAATTTATCCTTTTAATTATCTTTTATACCAAACAAAAGTAAAAATTAAGGGGTTAAAATTTACTTGTTTGTTTTCAAATTCAAACCACACATAGGTAAAAGGAAAATAATATAGAAGCAATATTTCCCCTTGAAATTTGTAATTTTTCACCCTTAAAACTTTCCCTCCCGCCACACATGTCCAGAAAAAGTATGCCATCCATTTTCCACACTTAAATACAAGCATGGAATTGCATTTAAGATCATTGTTCTCTAACCAATTAATCTGAGGTTACAACAAGCTGTCTTAATTATACAACTTCAAACAAATGAATATTGGTACATGTGCGGTAGGAGAGCAACAAGCTGGAGGATAAATTTATTCCCGTGAAAATTACTCCCATAAAAATTAAACTTTCCCCTTGTGTAGTTGAATTAGGAGAACGTTGTCCAAAAATACAGAGAAAAAAACACAAGTTTTTTCATCTCTTATATTATTTATGTTTTTTTTATGCTTCCCCCCGAGGTTTGTACGGATTTGGCTCTCAAAAAATAAAAAAATTTTAAAACAACACATCCGCGAAAATAATTCAAAATCTAACACACATATGTTAAGTCTTGAAAACTCAACATAGTACTGTTCATACCAGTCTCATGTCGAGTATTCAAAACTAGACATGCACTGTATATGTCAAGTCTTGAAAACTCGACATGATACTGTTCACTGAACAGTGTCACTGTACATGTCGACTTTTGAAAACTCGATATTGTATTGTTTATAGAACCGTGTAACTCGACATGGTACTGTTTACTGAACAGTGTCACTGTACATGTCGAGTTTTGAAGACTCGATATGGTACTGTTCAATAAACAGTGTAACACGTACCATATCGAGTTTTCAAAACTCAACATATGGGTGTTAGATTTGAAATTATTTTCGTGGATGTATTGTTTTTAAAATTTTTTTTTGGAGGTTGGTTCGGAACAAAACTCGTTTCCCCCCACCCGCCCCTTATCCTACCTCCAACAAGGGTAACATTTACCCTACTTTGAAGGTAAATATTACTTCCCTATTTTTTTTGGCCGGGGGGGGGGATTGTTCACTAAACACACTTAAAAGGGGGGTGAACATTTAAGTGAGCAATATTTAATCTATTTTCCCCTCCCACCACAAATGTCTTAAACAATTGAATACTATTGTATAATGAAGTTTTAGTTATAAGGGGGTTGTCCAAATGCTGATTGCCATACTCAATTTAACCTCATGCGACATTTCTAATTAATTAATTCAGCTCGTCTCCTTTTTCTTCTTAGCTCCATACTAGGATACACTTCAATGGTCTATGATAGGGTATCAATTCATTGAGATAAAATAGAGAAGCAGAAAACACAAAATTCGCAAACCTCAATCTCATCGCATTCCGATCAGCCTCTGCGGAAGCAGCAATTGACGCCATAGCCTACATAATTACCATACTCACAATTAGAAAAGAAATAAATCGAGCCAATAGAGAGAGAGAGAGAGAGAGAGAGAGACCGATTGAACGCGAGAAGAATCGAGCTGACGGTCTTCGACATTATCGGTGAGCTTGTCAAGAGCTTTGCTCTGTTGCTGCAAGTCCTTCGAGTCCACCACTCTGTCTACTCCGTCGTCTCCTCCCTCCATTTCCTCACCCGCCCCCCCCTCTCTAAAACTAAAACGAGGGCAGCTTGAACTGGACGAAGGAAGTCTTAACCAGACTCCTTAAGTGGTGGGCTACGGGCTTTTACCTTTTAGAATCTGCATCGGCCCCTTTTCTCTATAACTCCCTTATTTTAGGCCACTCAGGGGCCTTTCCCATCCACTGGGCTTCTCAATACCCATTTGGATTTTTTTTTAATAAACCAAGTATCCGATAATCATGTTGAATCTATCTAAATCCGATTCGATTTGAGTTGAATTCTCGACAAAACTCAATCGAAGTCTATTTTTATCTTACACAAACTCGAGACTTTATTTAAAGATATCCATTTGGATAAGAAAAGCGTGATTATGACTAAAAATATAGAGCAGACAAAATCTCAATTTTGAAAAATTATTTAAAATTTTACCTATTAATTTATCTTAATATTTTATTTTTAAAATTTTAACCTATTTAAAATTACTCAACTTTAAATTATACTATTTTTTTATTAATATTGACTGTTATAAAAATATTAGTTGGAATTTATTTTCTTATATATTAGAGGGGCACCGAGTGAAAAGCAATTGAAAAATCATTGATATTATATTTCTTACTATATTTACCACCACCACCTAGTTGGTCTAATGACCGAACACTAATACTAATTAACAAAATCTCGGTTTTGAGCTTTGTGTAAAATGAAAATAGGTGCTTGGAAAAATTTACCCTTTAAGAATCCAAATCGATTCAAATTAGATTTAGTCAATTTTAATATGGTTATTGAACATTGATGGTTCATTAAAAAAAAAAAAAGATATCTACCATAAAAAAAATTAATTTATTTTAAAATTACATGCAGAGTTAAGAGCAACTGAAAAGTCATTTGAAATTATAGTCGATCTTCCATAGCCCAAACAATAAGAGCAAGAAGAATTCATTTGATTTCTTATATACAATAAATGAATTAAATAGAGGGAGAACAGAAGAGCAAATAAATGTTTCTACACTCAATCCACCAAGTTGTGGACATCCCGTAAAAGAGTTGAACATATGTACTAGGAAAACAAAGTTGTTGCTTGTTGCTCTTGATCATAACCAGGCAGGCAGCCATTCCTTGCTATCAATGAAATCTATAGAAGTGTAGGGAGCAGCTTCTTTTTCAGTTTGCTGCCAAGACCAAGGCGCACGATCTTCCTTGGTTGCCGCTTGTCCAAAGGTCTCATACTCTGCTTGAAGTATATGGCTGCCCATATACACATTAAAATCACGTCTCATGTTAGGTAGGAGAAGTTTTTCAAAATGGTTTGATTACCAAATATAACATCAAGCCGTCATTGTGGTGCAATTGACGCCTTTTTGTTTTACGAAAATCATAGTTCTCAGGATTTTGATATCGACTATAATCGTTAATATTACATTAGACCATCAATGATTAGTTAGTTTAATAGGATGTGATGTTAGATTTTTTAATCAATATCACGAATTTGACTCGTAATTTGGATACAGAGGAGATAACGTTGGGAGGGTAGTCCCTTTAAATAGGTCACTGTAAATCTCAAACTGAATTAATCAGAATATAATTTCGAATACCGATTGATATAATATTAAAAAGAAAATATTACATTAGACTATTTTGCAACGTAAATTTAAGTATTTTAAGATTGAAGGTGGTGCAAAATGGGCATGTTTTGAAGCTTTGGCCTAGAGCTCAAAGGAAAATTTTGATTTGATTTTGAGAAGGTTAGGGAGAGTTGCTTACTCTGTGGCGCCATCGTCCCTCCACTTTGTCCATCCTTGTGGGACAATGGTCTTAGAAAACTAGGTATTGGCATAAAGAACTCTAGAATAGGCGCCTTTAGGTCTGCCTGAGTAGACCTGATCACCAGCACTATAGACGCTTCCTTTGACAAACACAAATCCACTTTCATCATCAGCACTTTCCCCATTGTGAGCTGGGTTTGATCCAAGAACCGATACTCTTTTGTCGGAAATTACATAGATCTCGCAGTTAAAATCACAAAGATAAACTGCCATTAAGTACACAATTAAGGGTTTTTTTTTCTTTTTTATTTTATTTTTGGGAGGGGATGTTAACATTTCTTTCGATTAGCCGAGTAATCAACTGAAATCATTGAGATCACTAAAACCACTTTAATCTATTCCCACATTCAAAAGATCAACTAAATCGGTTTAGTTTTATTTCCACTTTCACGCCATTGATTACTAGCACATGATGGCGATGATGGAAACTATAGAGATATTTTTATCTCGTAAAATTTTAACCGATCAACAGTTGACCCAATAAATGAAAATATTAAATCTTTTAATTAAGTTTTGAATTTAAAATTTAAAAATATAAAATATTATATTAAAAGAATATCTCTATAAATTAGATCCGATCAAACTCAAACAATATTTGTTGAAGTATAACTTTAAATACACGTTAGTTGTAAAAAAAAGTTATAAAGTTACGGGGTTTAAAGGAGGAGGATGGAATAAAATCTATTAGAGGTTACTTACATTGGTAAATGGATCTACCCCGACCAAAAATAAAGCCAATGGAACCTTGAACGTAGCAACTGTCAAGGTTGTGCCTGCCCTTATAATCAAAGGGGATGTTGTGTGTACTAAAGAATCCACAATGGTAACATGCAACCTTGTCAGCTCCCACGAGTGCAGCTACAGACTGATTTGATAAGTTGTAAGCAACCCCAGGAGCCTCATTCTGCATGACCACGTCATTTATCATAACATCAAAAAACTCATAAAAAGAAGATCGATGTAATGAAATGATTTATTAAATTTATTAATCAATTTTTAATTTCTAAATTTGAAAATGAAAAAAATTACCTTTTAAATTGTTTCCCTAAGTAGGATTCTCATAGACATTTGAACTAAATTAGTCTGGACATAACTTTGGATACTCACACGATACAAGCTTTTCGGTGATGCATTTGCAGAGATTAATCATCTGTAAATCAAGATTGTTAAGTTTTACGTTAACTAATTCCAGTTATCAAAAGTACGATATAAAAACTCTTGCAGTACAGTCTTAAGCTTTAGTTGTAAGACAGAAATCAAATTTTCTGATAATAGTTTAGAAAATTTTATACTGCAAGTATGGAGAAACACAAGTGAAGTATGGACCTTGAAGCTGATACCGAAGGCAATGACATTAGAGGCGTAGACCCGAAAAGTGGCAGACTCTGTATTGTTTGTGGAGCTTTCTGACCATACAATCCATGACTTCCCTTTTCAATTTCCTCTCAAGAATATATATGGTTTATTTTCAGGTATTTCACCTTTTCTCTGTGCCTCAAAACAAATATATAAAAAAGATAAATATTGGAACAGAAAAGGGTTGATATGAATTTTACAAAGAGAGATTTATTTACCTATAGACTCCTTTCCTAACATGAATAATGACCCAATTAGAATTCCCTTGAGGAACAGAATCAATTGCAGCTTGAACAGATTTACAGTCTCCTTTGCCATTGATGTCAACTATGATGGTCTTGTTGGTGGTAATCTTTTCTGTCAAGAGAGGAGCATCAATGATTTTTGTTTCATCTAGGCCAGCCCAGGTACTTACGAGGATGATTACAATGATTGCAAATGTCACACAAATGTAAGATGATGAAAAAAACCAAGCCATGTTTCTTAACATGGGAAATGAATAGGTTTTTGTTTGTAGAGAGAGAGAGAGAGAGAGAGAGAGAGAGTTTATATGTATTAAGGAAACAGGTTTTTTGTTTAAAATTTGTGGGGAAAGGTAAAATTGGATTTTGGTGAATATGTGCAGGGAAGTTGATGAGAACATGCACCCTCTACATCAGAGTGCCACCACCAATCTCTTCTGAGGCTGTTTTTTCCGTTTCTGTGCCTTTCTCTCATCCATCCAAAGCCGCTTGCAGATACAGGAACCAAAGCTTTTGCCAAATCTTCCCCAGATTTTCCCCACATTTTTCTATTCCCCAAATATTATTTATTTAATTTTCTTATTTTTATTTTTTAGCCTTTTCTTGTATGGTAATAGTATAGAGGGTTCGATGTTCACTTAATTAAGAGTTACAACTTTTTTGTGGAATTTTAGTTTTAAAATAAGAAAGGCAAATTGGGTAATAAAAATACGTATATAACTAATAATTTTTTTTTTTTCAAATGTCTCTGGTTTTTCAATATCTGGGCTCAATCTTTGATATCGAAAGGACAAGATAGAAAAGGTTTGTTGTCCATTTACAAGACGAGTCTACACATAGACTAAAAATCTATATAATTGCTTAGTACCTACACTTTGTAAGCTGTTTCGTATGTTAGATTTATCGTGCATACTCAAAATATTGTGATTGAAATTTTTACTCTTATAAAAAATTAACAATTATTTATTTATTTATTTATTGCTATTCTAGATCCGGATCAAGTGAGTTGCTACACTCCCCCACAGGATACACCATGTTTCCCTGACCCCTGGTTGATCAGTGATCGGATGTTTAAATAGGATTTTAGATAATTTTATGTAACGAAAAAATCAAATATCGAAAGAGTTTTATCCTTTAAAAATTTAATTCAATTTAAATCGGATTTAATCAAATTTAATACGATTATTAATTTATTAAAAAAATATGTTTTGGATGGGCTACGGTAGGCCTGGCCTTTCAGCCCGGATCAAGGTCCAAAAATTTTATAAAACCCTCCTAAACCCTAGCCCTGAGCATGCACAAATCCGTCAACGCCATCTCTTTACCAGGCAAGTATTTGGATTTTGTGCTGCTCGATGAAATTTTCTCTATTTTGTATTTCTGCTAATGAATATATTTTATAAATATCTATTCTATTGCAATAGTTTAATAGAAATAATGGGCCATTAAAGTTTTATATTTCATATTATTTCTTATATTTAAAATTGTTTGATAATGATCATGAATTAAATCAACAGATAGTCGATTTAATCGGATAGAATGTTAGTTTCCCTAATCAAGTTTCGGATTCGAAACTTAAGAATGGAACAAATTACGTGAGAGAGTCACTCTTAAATAGGATCCTTGCATACGTTCAAACCATATTAGTCGGAACACGATTTTGAATACCGATGGTGAAACTAAAATGCCCTTGAATTAAAACTCTCGAACATGAACAATATTATGGGAGACATATTTGAAGTCTGGTGTATAATCTGATCAACGGTAGATGTTAATCTCATGATGGCTCAAGGTAGGACCAAAATTATTAATAAAATTACATTATCCAGTATCAAGAAAAGTGAAGGGAAAAAGAAAAAAGGAAAAAAAATGAATTGAACAATTTAATACGTGAGAGTGACTTGCATTATCATGAAGCATGACCAACACATTCATGTCACTCTTAAGAGATCCATTGACAAGCACTCTTTTTAAAGAGGGTTGGGGATGGAAGGATCCATCATGAAATACTTTGGTGGGGTTTCTTTAAAAGGGTAAGTGCACTAATTCTTTCTTTGCATTTATATGGTCCATGTGAGAGAATTTCTGCATAAAAATGCAGAGGAAAACTGCTTCTGCTTGAGACATTAATTAGTATTCCAGTTAAGATAGTAGGTGTAGAACTTTGGCTTCTGGACTGCATGTTCCTCATTAAGGACATGTCTACACTATGAGTTTATTACAACATTGAGTGCCCTTTTATGGGCTCTCCATATCCCATGTGCCTTGGTTGTTTAATTTTTGATGCGGGTTTATTTGCCATGGTTGGGTTAATTTACTTATGCCATGTGAATGTATAAATCATGACATGTTCTAGATTGAAAACTTCAGAAAATAGAAATTTAAACCTTGAAGTCTTTTTTCTTCTTCCCTTTGTCTACAACTGCATGGAAATCATAATATAGAAATCTCCCCTCTTGTAAAGGGCACTGTACTCCAAATGAACCAAGAAAAATAAAAAATCAAGTAAAATAAAATAAAACCTACGCATAATCCATAAATGCGGAAAGAAAATAGCCAAATCATGAAATTGTTAATCTTTTAAAATTTTTTATCCATGTTGAGAAAGAATGTTGGTAAACAAGTTCAATGTTTGCAAAACAAAAATGGTGGCATTTCTGGAGCTTGTACACTAGGCAAGAAAAGCATGACAGAGAAAATGGACCCTAGAATAACAAAGAGGGTCCTACATAGTTTTGATTTAAATACCTAACATTGTGTACATTCCCATAGCCTCTGCAACACTCAGTAGCCCTCTAAGGGAATTATGGGGTTGGAAACCATAGTTTTGGTGACAACTTTTCTTGCAACATTTCAATCTGGGGCTGAAGGTGAAGGACTCTCTTATGATTTCTACTCCAAATCATGCCCTCCACTTGAAGACATTGTTAGGGTTACTCTTCAGAATATCTTCCTCACTGATCCCACTACTCCTGCTGCTTTGCTTAGACTCATGTTTCATGACTGCCAAGTTCAGGTGACTTCTCCTTCTCTTCTTTCTCTCTTTTGTGTCAATGTGTTCATGTGTCATGTTTAAGCTTGTTCATAGTCATAGACAATGCAAACGAAAAATAGTCCCAATGTAGAGCCCCAACTCTCTTGGCTCCTATTACAATTTTAATCATTTGATGAAGTTTCTACCGTCCTGTCCTGTAGCCATCGATGAATGGCCAGGATCTGTTCTGGTAACCATTTCGGTTGGTATCGAATCTCACAGAGTGGTAGAATAACATTTTATTTGATCTGTGTAAAGGTGTGACTTGCTTGAAAATATTTACATATATATTTATCTATTTTTTTATAAATTACAGGGTTGTGATGCATCAATCCTCCTTGACCAAGGGAGTGGAAATTTGGCACCAGAGATGGCTTCATCAAGGAATTTTGCAATTCAGAAAAGGGAAGCAATCAATGCCATTAAAACAATGACTGAAATTGCTTGTCCGGGACAGGTTTCTTGTGCAGACATTGTTATTTTAGCAGCTCGTGATGCTGTATCCATGTCCGGAGGACCACTAATTAGGGTTCCCCTAGGCCGGCGAGACTCCAAAATCTCAAACTACAGACTTGCAGATGCTTCATTGCCTCACCCAAATACTGGGGTCAATGACATGCTTAATATTTTTGCTAACAAAGGCATGACCACAGAAGAGACAGTGGCCATTTTGGGTAGGACACAAAATATATGGACATTTTAATAACCTATAAGCTCGTGTATTATTCCTATATTTTTTTGTCATAATTTTTCAATATTTTTTCCAAGTTTTTTTATAATTTTTTAATGCTTATATTACTACAAATTTTTATTATTTTTAGACATTTTATTCCTATATTTCTTTTTGCGAGTTTTTCATATTCTCATTTTTAATAATCTTTCATTTATGTGAATTTTTATTATTTTTTGAAATGTTTTAATGGTTATACTTTCCAAAAACTAATATTTTCTTCTGGCTTGGACTCGGCTTGAGAAATAGTCACGGATGGCCAAGCGAGCACGGGTGGCCCGGTGCATATTATTTTTTTTGTTATTATCCGTATCTGAAATCATATTTTAACTAATTTAATTTGAATATTTGTTAGAACCCTATTCTAACATAATTTTTTTTATTTATAATTTTCAAACTTAAAATTGGATTAAAAAATCTAACATGATGTTCTACTAGACTGATTGTCCATTACCGTGCACTTGTGATCGGAATAAATTCTGATCAAATTTAACTCTTAACGTTGGTCACCACGTTGACGCTGTCTAAACTTACGGAAATGATTGAATGACCTTTTTTTTGGTTGCAGGAGCTCACACTTTGGGGGTGACTCATTGTTTCAACGTGCTAGACCGCCTGAACAGAATGCAAGGTGGTGCAGAGTCTGCAGGGGATATCGATGGAGGGTTTTTACTGTTTCTTAGATTAAGATGTCCTCCGATGTCTTTCACCTCAAATACGAGTTTCGTCGCAAATGACCCTTCTATGTTCACATTTGATAATGAGTACTACGCCATGGCCATGGGAGGTAGAGGAGTGCTCAGAATTGATGCAGAAATGGCTTCCGACCTGCGAACAGCACGCATCATGTCTCATTTCTCCATGAATCAGGATGCTTTCTTCCAAGCCTTTTCCTCTGCCTTTGTCAAGTTGTCTACCTCACGCGTTCTCACTGGGAATCAAGGTGTCATTAGGAGGACTTGTAACTTATTAGACTAAGGCTTATTCAGTTACTAGAGATTAGACTATATGCATCATTTATTGATTGAAGGTGCTCTAGCGCTGAAATTTGTTTCCATTAAAGCCATTGCAAGAAATCATTAATTTCTATTCCTTAAAAACTTTGTATTATACAATCATTAATATGATTGGGATTAAGGTCTAGATTGTTGTTATTACCTTGTTCATCCAATGCTAAGTACTGTTATCATTTAAGTAAAGTCTCGATTTTGAATTCTGTGTATGACAAAAACAAATACGAGAAGACTTTTATCCGTTAAATATAAATATAAATATAAATGAAAAAATAATGTTTCTTTCTCTCCTTTTTAGATAATTTTCTCTCCTTCTATCCCCCTAAACAAGGATATAAATATAAATATATGTGTATATATTACTATAGGAGTCTCCTGCGAGAGAAAACAAAAATGTTTTTTAAGTTCTATTTTTTAAATTGCTACTCTCTTATCATGGAGGTCCTTTAGCATTAACCATACAAAAATGAGGAAATTCATTCTTCCATATGAAGTACACATGATGCAAAGAGAAACATTTGGTCTAGTAGATGAGATCCGCGTAACACATTAATGGCAATCTATTATAACAAGGATTAGGGCCATGTTCTTAGCATCAGATTGAATTACACATTAAATATTGGCACCCACCATATACATTCAGTGGCTCTAGCCCTAGCAAAACTTTGGCAGGATTCTATCTGTCAACAATCACCTCATGAATGAATACATCTGTCATATTTTGGCCTTGTCTTTTTCTTCTGGGTTACATAGAAGGAATTCGAGGAGAAGATTTCAAGTCGAGATTTTAAATTGATAGAGAAATTTCTGATATTACTACTAGGAACAAAATTTTTTGAATATTTGCCATTTTTACCTCAAAAGTTAGGAAGTTAGACTACCTTGTATCAAAGTGCCACCAACATTTTTATCATTTTACAACACTCAATTGATTAAAGTCCTTGATATTTAACTCCCACCAACTATTTTTAAGGCTTTTCCGGAGTAGAGGGAAACCATTAAATCAGTGGTTGAAATCTAAATAAGCTAAAAATGGCAAATAATGAAGCAGCATTTAATGACTGCGACTTGAACCCGGCGACTTGGGTATAGAGTAAATTACATTAGCAGGAATAAACCTTTTAAATGAGTCCTTGTAAATTTTATACCGATTTAGTTAAAGTATGATTCTGGATACTGTTTGATATAATACCATAAAAAAAAAAAAAAAAAAAAAGAATCCTTATATAGTTTATGCAGATCCAAGAAGGTTTCTAGCCCAAGCCCATATATGTGATAATTAACAAGAGGCCTATATATATATATTTTTTGGTAAGAGGCCTATATATATTGTTGGCAACAAACTACCTCCAGTGACAGAATACTAAACTCTCTTAAATAAGACATCGAATTAAATTTTGAAAATAGAAAAATAGATATCAACAGAGTTTTCTTCTAAATTGGGCTCTACAATATTTAAACTAAATTAGTCGAATAACCCAGATATCGATGATAAAATATCAAAATAAATAAATATATATACATACATATATATATATATATATATATATATATATATATATATATTTGCTGGTATGGAAATTGGCATTCACACTTTAGTGATGCCATACTCAACATTTTCTCTTTTTCGTATGAATTAAAAATAAAAAATCATTATTATTTATTTATTTATATTTACGATATTTTAAAAAAATTATATTTTGACGATCGATGCTTTTGAAAAGTTAACTTCAGATTGAACTATACGTGGGGGAGATTTTATTTCTGCACCATTACATAATAGCCCCCAACCCACTTGGATGCCAGTATAGTTGACATACATTTATGCTTAATCTGTCTGCCGGATCAATCGACCTTGTGAGTAGGTGTTTCCTTTCCTCTGCAAATTGCAAATTGCCAAATTGCTTATAGGGTCTTGATGTTCTCTTCTAGAACTTAAGGAGCAGAAGTAAATAAAGGGTTTGTTAAACATAATTGAGGCAAAATTCTGGGGGTGCTCGAAGATCCATAATTTAGTACCAAAAGGCATGGTGTGGCCTCCGCCACAGTTCAAAACAAAATCGAAACCAAAATTTTGCATGTTTTAGGGTTAGAAGAATCAAAACCTAAACTAAATCCTAAATCGTGATTCGTTTCTAGTTCTACTATTTTTTTTTCTATTTTCCAAAAAGATGTTTTTTTGAACAATTGCTATGCTATACTTTTTTATTAAAAAAAAAGGTTTAAAATCAGAATCAAAACCAGAATTAGAATCAATAGTCACGTCTAGTTTAATTTTTATATCAACAGAAATAATTTGCTTGAGGAAACAAAAAAAAAAGGATCTATTATCTCAAGTTTCATGGGTTAAGACACCCCAAGTTTTAATGCTAAATACTGTGTAGTCAGATGCACACCGGTTTAGACCAAGTCTCATGGGGTGAGTCTCCTACAGTAAAGAATGTCAGGCAGAAGAGCCATAACTACTGCAAGGTCATTGAAGATTGGATGCTGAATTCTGAAGTACCTTCTCATTTATGCCTATGCAGATATATAACCTGTTTCATGAAACTATTGAATAGCTTTTTCAGCCCCATTATTTACTATCAAACAACTATAACTCTTTTTTTTATGGTGCCTTGAGAATCATGCCCACGAATCGGTTGTTATATTTTAACTAATTTGGTCTAATTTGCTGTCTGACTTCTTTTCGGATAGAGTTCTTTTAATATATTTTTCTTCATTCTTAAGTCTTGAATTCAAATTTTTAATTAAAAAATTTAGTATTTTTCTTATTAAACCAATTATTTATCGGTAAATAACTATTACTTTAGCAGTGAGAACAATTTACTGATAAAATGAAGCAATAGTTAAGGATTCAATTGAAAAGTCTCTATACTAGCGTGCCATTTAACATAAGTATTTCTGGAATTACCCATGACGGGTGGTGAAGTCTCAGGAGGAGATTAGATTTTAGAAAGGTCTTCCAGGAATTGCTTAAATTGACAATTGGTACAAATGGACAGCCAGAGAGGCCTCGGTTCCCATTAAGATATAATGTTTTCTTCTTTTCAATTAGATGATTCATCATAGACGAGCATGGTCTGAGATGGGGCTAGGTTCGAGTCTAATGGTCGAATCTAACCTCTTTCCCCATTCCATTCATAGGATGAGTCTTGTGATTAAGGTTACCATGACTAAAATTTTTCTAAAGTGCGGCCCAAAGCGAAATTAGGCCATCTTTTGTTGGGTCGAAATTGGGTCCCCAACTAAAATAAGATAGACAGACTCACCGAAAGGATTTTTTTTTTTTTGTTATAAATCATCTGCATGCAATACTCGTATTGAATCCAACTAAATTCAATTTAAATAAGGTTGGATATTTAAAAAACAAAATTCTCTCGACGTCTATTTTTACTATACATAAAATTTAAATTCGAAATCTTATTTAAAGAATACCGATATCCAGACACAAACCAAGAGATAATTGATCTAGTTAAAAAAACGTTAGATCCCTTAATCAAGAGTCGAATTCAAATTTTGAGAATAGAAAAAAATACACGAGGAATTCTCTCTTAAAGAGAATCCAATAATAGTTCAGGCCGAATTAGTCGGAGTATCACTCTAAGTACTGATTAGTCCATATACCTAAAAAAAATATCCAACCACTAAATTAACTAAGCATCGGTGCCTGGTCAGGTTCTACCAGGTTCAATTATAGTTCGATTTAAGCTCAGATATAGCACTCATGTATATAAGTATAAAACTTCAAATTTATCAAAATTAAAAAATTGTAGTATTATTAGAGCTTTTTTGAATTTTTTTTCTTTTCTTTTTTTTCCCCCTTGGAGGAATGACAAATAAAATCATATGCCATTATGATAGGGAATGGTTCTCAACCAACCGAAAATATGATGGCTCGGTGGTGCATCATAAATAATTAGGTACATTACCTTTTTTTCCTACTTTCAATTGCATTATAAATAAATAAATAAATAAAATAACAAGGATAATAAATGCCTTGGTTACCAATTTGAGTGACTTCATTGAATTTGGATTGTCTGACAACTCAATTGGTTTGATCAATTGGTTTGAATTTTGAACAATGGCTGAGAGGGTTCTTGGTAGTTGAAATGAATAAGTAAAAAAAAAATAAATAAATTTGGTTGCTTTTTTAGTTAAGGAAGCAAACAGAAGGATAGATAACGGACAGGAAATGAATGAACCATATTTAAGGTTATATTGGGTGGGCTTATGTGGGTCTTTCAAGATTTCCAAATTTGACTCGTTCCCTTGTTCTTTAGGGATACAAACTCCAAAAGGTTCCTAAAAAGGTTTCTTTTTCTTGTTCTTTCTTGTTCTTTTTTTTCACGGGCTTGCTTGGTGCTGATCTTTTGCAGAACATTCAATAGGCTTTTTGAGGTTTTTGTCCTCCAATCTGATGTATAAGAGGGTATGTTGTGTCTATATCCTTTTTCTATCACTCACCATTCACAGCGTCTTCTCTCTCTCTCTCTCTCTCCATCCATTTGTTCATAAATTTTCACACTTATGATGGTGGGAGGAGGATAATTTGCTTGCTTCCATAGTGAAATCCAAAGTATCCATGTGGCTAAGCTGCGTATAAAAAGCCTTCTTTGGATGTCATCCTACTTCATTCACTTCGATTTGGTCAGTCCTCCTTGTCGCTTTTCTCATTCATTTTTTTGACTAACTATTTTGGTTTAAAGACATTTTTCTTTCTAGACCCAGAACTACACATTTCATTTTTTGCACCTTGCTATAAAATAATTTTTTATCCCATTTTTTCTCTTCAAATCCAATTGTTTTTTTTATGATATATTGGTCATGGGGACACTTTCAGATAGACCCACCATTGGTAGGATTCTATCCCAAGCTATACTGCTAGCCTTGTTGTTTGGGATTGGCTTGGCCAAGAAAATTCCTGCTAATTTTGTTTTCGGTGATTCTTTGGTTGATGTTGGAAACAATAACTACATAACATCTCTCTCCAAAGCTGATTATGTCCCTAATGGGATCGATTTCGGTAAGCCAACGGGTAGATACACTAATGGAAGAACCATTGTTGACATTATAGGCAAGTCTCTCTCTCTCTCTCTCAATGTTTTCTTTTTCTTTTTCTTTATTCATAGGAGCTTTGCTAATCTTTCTGTCAGGCCATGGGATAGGGTTTAGATTAAATTAAGATCGTATTTTGGATAGCCATAATTTGATCACTGCTCATCCAATGGCTATCAATCCTGTGAATAATACCCACAGAAATAATTAAAAAAAAATAGAAGTTATAAGTGAGCCTAGTCAATGTGTGGGCTGCAGGCCAGGAGATTGGCTTGAAAGATTTTACTCCACCTTACCTAGCTCCAACAACATCCGGGACTATAGTGTTGCAGGGTGTCAACTACGCTTCTGGTGGAGGTGGAATTCTTAATCACACCGGAAAAATCTTTGTAAGGTTTCAATTATTTAAATTTGACCAACTTTGGTTTGTATCACATGACATTTTTATTAGATGCTATTCTTCAATATATGGAACTTAGTCAATAATCTAAGGCTATATGACAACCTTTTCAATTTGCAATCTCTTATCTCCATTGGGTAGGGAGGTAGAATCAACTTGGATGCTCAATTAGACAACTTTGCAAACACTAGGCAAGACATAATCTCAAGCATTGGTGAACCTGCAGCCAAGGAATTGTTCAGCAGTGCCCTCTTCTCCGTCACAATGGGCTCCAACGATTTCATCAACAATTACTTGACCCCAGTTCTCTCCATAGCTGAGCAAAAGCTGGTATCACCGGAATCATTCGTAGCATCAATGATTTCGAAATATAGGTTACAACTTACAGTTATGTTTTCCTTAAACGCTACTAGTTATTAGTAACATGAAAATTGACCAACAAAGTCAATTTTGTTAACAAAATTTTAGTGCTATTATTTCCTGCAGAGACTATATGATATGGGTGCTAGAAAAATTGTTGTCGCGAATGTTGGACCTATAGGGTGTATCCCATATCAAAGGGAGATTAATCCTTCTGCAGGAGACGATTGTGTACCTTTCCCTAATGAACTAGCCCAATTGTTCAATGCAGAGTTAAAAGATGTTATTGCAGCATTTAGTGCCAATCTTCAAGGCTCAAATTTTGCCTATGCAGATGTCTACCACATTGTAGATGACATTATTAAAAACTATGTATCATATGGTATGTGAAGCATGTCCTTGATGATTGAAATGAGATCTGGGAGATTCACCTAAAGGTCTATTTTTGTGGGGTTTGACAGGTTTTGAGAATGAGAATTCCTCATGTTGCTATCTTACTGGGAAATTTGGTGGGCTGATTCCCTGTGGACCACCTTCAAAAGTATGCCGTGACAGATCAAAGTATGTGTTCTGGGATCCATATCATCCCACTGATGCTACTAATGTGATTATCGCGAAGCGCTTGCTGGATGGAGGCTCGGAAGACATTTCGCCAGTTAATATTAGACAGCTTTTGGAATCCTAAGGGTGAATTTGAATTCAGCTTCCAAGATCAGCAATTCCAAAGGGGAAAACGAAAAGACCTCGCATTTTTCAGATAGTGCAATACTAGCCAATTCATTCAATATGTTATAGAAAAGGTAGATTCAAAGTAAGGAAAATGATGTCACATTGAGAGAGGGCAAAAACTTGACTTAGTCCCTCTAATGATTGTATTGATCATTGAATTCAATGAAAATTTTATACTTCCCATTTCTACCAGCTATGGAACGGGTTGTTGTGAAAGAAAAGAAAGGCTAAAGCTAATTTTGTTTGGCCACAAAATGTGGCATATTTGACCAACAGCTAAGATGCTCTCACATCCATTAAGATGGTTAGTCACAAAATTTATTTAAATTACTTTTTTTTTTTTATCTAGAGCCATATAATTCTCGTGGCATTCTAATCTTAATTTGACAATTAGCATTCTATTTACATTGTACCTTAAAACGATAATCAGATCTTAATTCTAAGTTGGCAAATTACAGGGGATTTGGTCTGAATTTAACTAGGGACATAGCTTCAATTAGGACACTTTAATACTGGTTAATCACATGTCCAATAATGGCATGGATTGGAAAGTGAGATTTGCAATGCCGTCTGGCTTGGAGAATAGAAAAACTTGCTACCTTCTAGCTATGCCTTCACGCTATATTCAAAAATAAATTCCCCCGGGGGGAGAGATTGACATTGATTGAATACGAGATGACATTGATTGAATACACAAGTTCTGTAGGAAGATTACTCTTTCTTTTGATGTACCTTGGAAGCATTAAGAACTTCTAAATTAGTTATATAACAAGAAGCTATTATCAGGTTTGCTATGCCCTTTAACCTCTCTCTCTCTCTCTCTCTCTCTCTCTCCATCAATCTGTGGCAAACCAGGTGTTCCGAAAGCTAAGAAAAACGCAAAGTAATAGACAAATGACAGACAGATAAATGTGTTGTAAGAATTGATGGAGGAGCAACCAAGCATGTGTTAGATGCGCTAACCATTAAAATTGAGTTGACATTGGAGGCACTACACAAAAACTCTGCTGTTCCTGACAACTGAGAAGGGCATTTTGCATTTATAGAGGTAGATGAAAAGCCTTTTCATTTCAGCGCATCTTCATGACCGCCATAAACAACTATGGTATGGGTGAATGCCTTCTTTGTCTGAAAGTTAAAACAAATACAAATCATATCACAGAGTTGACAAAAAATAAAATCCAGATTCTAGATGTACGAGTTGTATTACTGACCAAAAACTTGTAATCTCCAATACAATCATGATGGTGGAATGCTCTCCATTTTCACAAGACTCCCTCTCTATACTGTCTCTCTTTTTTTAGAGAACTCATGATGGTTCCACAGATGTGTTTTCCACCAATGCAGGAATGGAAGGGGGTCATGGAAAATGAAAAAATTGACTCTTTACTATCTGTAAGCGTTGGCTCATAAAACTACACTCACCAGGTGGTAATTCTAGAGCGGGTCGGATCAATCCAGGTTGACCCATCAAGGGCATCCTCTTTGATTCCAAGACTCAAGTTATTCATATTACTTTTTATTAAAGTTTCAGTGGAGGATTGCTCCCCCCCTTCACCCTTGCTATCGAGGTTGACGGTTTTAAAGGAAATTTTTTGAAGATTATATAATTCAATTATCTTAAGAAAAATGAGGACAATTGGAATAGTTTAAAATCCTAGAGCGCAACCTTTTCATTAATTATTTTTCTCACTCCGATTTCAAATTAGTATCCAAAGTTGTTCCTTCCATTTAATTGACTCCTTATACACATCGAACGCTTTTTGGGGTAATTCCTTAAAAATAGTAATGTTATTTCAGATGAATAGCACCATATTTGACTAATATTATAAATAGCATAAAATAAAATTTAAATTAATAAAATTAAGTTTACAAAATTAAGATTTATTGAGCTAATGAGTTGGACCAGGCAAATCAGAAATCCATTTTCTGAGTAGACATTACTTTTGTACTAAACCAACTATTCGGCTAATAAGATAGGGTGTTTAATCTTTTAATTAAATTTAAAATTTAAAATTTGAGAACAAAAAAATTACGTTATGAGAGTCACTCTTAAATAGAATTTCTGAAAATGTTTAAATAAAATTAATTAAAATATAGTTTTGGATATCGGGTGTTGTAGAAGAAGAAAACAAAAAAAAACTTTTGGGTTGTAGCCCAAACTGTAGGTCGGAAAGTTTGTGCCGATGTTGCCGGCCCAAACTAAGAGCGGAAGAATCTCCCGTGTAAGCTAGACCAGGTCAATGGGACGGTTTGGCTCGAAATCGAATGGATTAGTTTCATAGGGTTCGGAAATGGCCCAGAAGCATGAAGAAATCGCTGGGCCAAGAACGGAAACTACAACAATAGTCCACCTCTTTTTCCCTTGATGAACACGGAAGGAAAAGAAATCGGGGATTGAGATTTTATCGAACTACCAGAAAATAGACTTCATTGCATCCAAAATTTCAAGAGTGTAAAACGTAAAATTTTATAAAGATGAGATTTCTTTTTTTTTTAGTCATAACTGATGTGAACCAGAATTAAATAGAAATCTGAAAGAATCATCATTGGACTAAGACCAATTCCAATCCCGATTATCAATAATTCTTGGGTTGGTACTAATGAGCTATAGTTCTAATTATAATGGAACATTAGATTTGTTTAATTAAGATTTTGGTTTTGAATTTTAAGAATGAAAAAGTCGATTTCTAAATTAGACTTACAATATTTAAACTAAATTAGTCAAATTTCTATATATCAACAGACAATTATACAAAAAAAAAAATAGTTATGGGCCGGTTCAATCTATGAATAAGTCTAATATAAGTCTATGGATGGGCATAACGTCGATAAAACGTTATGATCAATGATTTATAGATCTAGTGATAAAATACTAAATTTTTTAATTAAGTTTTCAAATTCGAGTTTTAAAAATGAAAAAATAGATATTGAGAGAGACAATCTTTTAATTAGTTCTTACAGCTACTCAAATTGATTTACTTGGGTTTTTAAATATTGATGGTAAGTTAAATTTCATGGTTCTAGTTCCCATTCTCTGTGGCGATTGGTCGATTCAGGTCATGAATAGGTCCAATATAGTGTCATGGACCCAAGTAATGACTTAAACTCAATAAAAAAACTTAATTCAAAAAATCGATATATTAAGTGAGAGAATCTATTGAATTTAAATATTATTTTATGATTTTTTTTAAATTCGATGCGGAATTCGTAACTTTTTTTTTAGTTTTCTTACGTAACTAATTCGGTTCATATAGAGTGAAACTCATTTTAGAAATTGACTATTTCAAATCATTTTTCGTCATTTCTAGGATTCAAACTCGAAATCTCTAATTGAAAGGGTAGAGTGTCTTACCACTCAATCCAAAAGAGTTTGATTGGAATTCGTAATATTGTCCACCCCACGTAGCCCTTTTTTTTTCTTTTGGACGGCTCTCTTTTCGAATTTTATCAAGTATCAGGTAATTCACTTCTAGGTAATTCTTTTTTATGTTGAATTGGAGATTTTGATATCAATTTATTATAAATTCAAGTGATATACTCAAATTTAATAAAAGAATTCAGTCTAAAAAATTAATTTATTAGGTAAGCTAGATATTGAAATTAAGTATTATTTCGTGATTTTTTTGGTATCCCATATGGGATCGGTAACTTATAGCTTATGGATGGGCACAACAACAGCGTGGAAGGCTCAAATCATCCGATAAACCCGTGAGCCGTGACCTAAGAACCTGTCCGGATCCGCATCACCCATATC
Source organism: Dillenia suffruticosa (assembly GCA_033439265.1). Taxonomy (NCBI): domain Eukaryota; kingdom Viridiplantae; phylum Streptophyta; class Magnoliopsida; order Dilleniales; family Dilleniaceae; genus Dillenia; species Dillenia suffruticosa. The sequence goes on from JAVTVX010000001.1 coordinate 21,330,036, forward strand.
CAGAATGGGCTCCATAGTCCACAGCGATCGAGTAAGATGGGGCCCACTTCCTGCAGTGGTACAATTACGTTACGCATTTCAAGAGGCTGAAAACCCTTCTAAAATAGCAGAAAACATCGACAACAGTAGACAGGAACAAAAATGGAGAACCCGTCATGCGAGAAGTTGATTTTAGTAGACAAAGAGCAAAACGGAATCGCTTTCATAACGATAAACCGTCCGAAGTCGCTGAATTCATTGACGAGGTCAATGATGAATGACATAGCGAAGGCGTTCAAGGCTTTGGACGGTGATGATTCCGTCAAGGTGATAATCATAACGGGATCTGGCCGGGCTTTTTGTTCCGGGGTTGACCTAACGGCTGCGGAGGACGTGTTTAAGGGAGATGAGGTGAAGGATGTGGAGACTGATCCTGTGGCTCAGATGGAGCGGTGTAGGAAACCAATTATTGGCGCGATTTTAGGGTTTGCAGTCACTGCTGGCTTTGAGATTTCTCTTGCATGTGATATTATAGTTGCTGCTAAAGGCACCAAATTCATTGATACGCATGCTAGGTTCTCTCTCTGACTTTATGCTTGGTTGACTTTTTTTTTCTATATTTGTCTTATTCTCTTGCAGAAACGACGTCGTATTTGCTTGGTAAATTAGCATTTTTGGCCCTTTCCTTTCAACAGTTCAAATGTTGTTCACTACTGATCAGAAATATTATAATTTTTTGTAGAAAAAATAATATTACTGACTATAATTTCAAAAATTATATAAATTTTTTTATTAAAAAAAGATTTTTTTTTTTGTTTTGGGGGAGGGGGGGGTGGGGTTTCGGCCCCTGCTAGCGACCAGGTTGCATTTAGCTAGAAATAACCTTAATTTGGGGCTGTAGAACAGTGAAAATAGCTGAGCTTGACTTAATTTTGATGTGTCAAAACCCCATTTGAGCTCAAGCTAAATCTTGGAGCTCATTAACTAAAATAGTCAAACTTGACTATGATATTACTTGGCTTGTACTTGATTATTATGCAATTTTAGCGGGTTCCTTAAGCTTGCGTCGTGTTTAATCAGCATAAGGCTAGTTTAAGGTGGACTTTGTTGGTCCCTATGTAACCAAGAAACCAAGAAGGGGATTAAATCGGTTAGTTTCAAGTTTTAAATTTTACTCTACTTAAAATCTCAATTAAACCTATAGCTAAATTATATGAAATATGCAAATATAAGTATAGAAATTAAAAAGTATGAATAGAGAAATTAAGGCCAATTTATAGTGGTTCGGCCTTATGTGAGAATGATTTAGTCCAATAAGACTCAATTCTAACTCTTACTCAACTAACATATCCTCTCAATCGAGTATTTTTCACACTCTACCCAAACATGTAAGACTATACAATAACTAAACAACAAATTACAGTGATTGAAAAACATAGCAAATAGCAAAATAATATAACAGCTCGTCAAAATGAAATGATCATATGGGTGTTTTTGGGTTCGGTTTTCTCTAAATCCAAAACTCGAATAATCTCTGTAAAAGTTTCTGAATATAGTCTGAATATTGTAGTTTGAAACCCACTTCAAGCTCTTTTTAAAACTTGTTTTCTTCGTGGTTGTTTAAGGACTCCAATACCCCTTTAGAACCAGCTTGTTGCAGAGTTAAAGCATGTTCAGATCCGATTTTCCTGCCTTCAGATCCTCTTCCAAAATCCCATTTTTACTTTTGTAAAAATTTAAATTCACAATCTAATGTATTCTCCTTCATGTGTAATTGTTGTAACTCAAAGATATTGAAATTCGAAAAGGATGTGATCATTGAAACTTCCTCTAAGCACCGGCCTTCACTTTCAAAAAAAATAGACTTCAATTTTTGAACTTTATTTTACCTCATGTAACTTTTTGAATTTTAAATACCTCTCTCTTTCAATTCTTGAGTCATTCATTTGAACATGTGTTGTCTAAATGTAGCTCCCAATCTACACTAAAAATACTGAGTTGGGTCTTGATAATAGATTTAGAACATAGCAGATAACAGTTTCTGAAACTTCTGTTCTTTGTGACATCTTCTACTCATAGAAGCACAGCTTCTATAGTCTCCACTTTTATGACTTAAGATTCTGTAAAATTAATTTATAAACTCTGCACATTTTGTGAAAAGATTAGTAACATATGTAGGGTTTTGTTATCATTAAAACATAAGATTCGACAACAATTTCTTTAACAGACTTCAATGTCTAAAGAGTTGAGCTCGAATTCAATTTTGAAAGGTACTAATAAAGTGTTAAGTTCTATATGATTCAAGATTCAGGACATAACATATAAAAATGGAAATACTCGCATTTAGCTTTTAATTAGGAATCGAGTTCTCTTCTAATAAAAGGAAACCTATTGTTTTTGGGTCTACTAAGACTTGTTTTTGTCCCCTAATTTACAAATGTTCATGGAGTTGAGGTTGTGGATTTGAGATTGTGCTCTATTGGTTTAATGAGAAATTGTAACTGGAATTATGGAGGCATACTAGTTGCTCTCTTGTAGCTTAACAATTGTGAACTTGGAAGCTACTAGTTTGAGGCTTAGCTGCAAATTTAGGGACCTAGGGGGCTTGTGTTTGCTGTTAGTTGTTTGTGGGGTGACTAGTAGCTGATCAGATGATCATGGTGTAGCTTTTCTTTGCCTTTCCCTTGATGATATCGGCCAAGTGCAGCTAAATATTAGGGTCATTGGAGGCTTTTCGTTGTTTCTTGTTTAAGGAAATTAGGAAAGAGTATGGATTGCATAATTATTTGGAAGTTGATACCTGCATATCCATTATTGATCTCTTCTTTCAATTGGGTTGATTTTACTTCAACCGAACTAGCCAATAAATTAGACAAACATTTTGGGACTTTTAAGAGTTTTTGCATCTGTAATTTGGTTTTCCTTTCATAACAAATTGGTGAATTTCACTATGGCCAGATTTCGTGGTGTATCATTAGAAGTTGTTGCTAACATATAATGATGGAAAGGTTAGTCATATTAAAGAAAGGCATATGTTGATATCTTGTGTGATTAAGCTTTGTCTTTGCATACGTCTAGCATATCGTTGAAGATTTGATTACTTAATTGAGAACCCTGAAGTCATTTGGCCCGCTATTTGCATCTTCACAATCCTGCTTAGAACTTCTAATATTGACCATAACATTGGATAATGTCAAAAAATCTTTGTTATCCTGAAATTTCATTTAACTTTAGGAAAGTTTTTGGTTTTTTCTCCGAAACATTGGTGTTGTTGTACTTGGTTGCTGATAATGATAGAAAGAATACTCATCTGAAAGGAAGACATAAGAAGATATGCTATGTAATTAAGCTTCTTTGTTACGAAGGCTAGATCATTTTACCGACTCAAGAACCCTGAAGTTGTTTGGCACACTAGTTGTACTATGAATGATCCTTTTTACAACATCTAATATTGACCATGCAACTGAATTATGTAACAGCTTACTTAGAGGGTTCTGCAATGTATTGTAGGTTAATTATATTTTAAATGTAACTTATAAAGGAATGCCTGTCCTTACTTAAATTTACAGGTTTGGCATTTTTCCTTCTTGGGGTCTCTCTCAAAAGCTTGCTCGCGTTATAGGACCCAACAAAGCTCGCGAAGTGTCTCTAGCGGCAGTGCCTCTGACTGCTGAGCAGGGTGAGAAATGGGGCTTGGTAAATCATGTTGTTGAAGAAAGTGAGTTGCTGAAAAAGGCCCGGGAAGTTGCCGGGGCTATAATTAAAAACAACCAGGATATGGTATTGAAGTACAAGAAAGTAATTAATGATGGCTTGAAGCTTGATCTTGGTCGTGCTCTCACTCTAGAAAAGGTAGACTTATCTCACTTGTTGCTAATGCAATCTTTTTGGCACCTGTCTGCGATACTTGGGAGAGCCTAATGCTATAATAAAGTTTGATACATTCAGCCAAGGCCCAAATTTTAGCTTTCAGATCCTTTCATACGCCCAGGGCCTCTTGAAAAGTTTGTAAAGTCCATACATTTTCTTTGCTGAATGTTAATATGTTGTTTATGTACTAGTTTACATACACACATTATCCACCATATTTACGAAATTTGCCTGAAAGTTTCTTTATTAGGGCATAGGGCTGCTGTCTAGCATTGTATTGGACCACATGCCTTCATTTTTGTATGGTTCATATTTTGTTTCCCTGCTCTTCTTGCACCAAGTGGGTTCTTATATACTTAAAAATTGTGGTACCTCATCAAAAGAGAAAAGCTATGCCTACCTAGTATAGTTGATGGAGTACAGCTGTATGCCTGCTTAGTTTAGGTGTGATAGAATAAAGGTCCATTTAGTTTGACTAATCCTCCGACCTTCGGCCCTAAAAAGCTTTCTTCGCAAGGACCTCTCTTTTTCCACCTTTCCTGTATTAGTAAAAACTTGAGTAGAGAGAAACAAATTGTGGGATTGACCTTATTTGTGACTTTACATTTTTTACCCACTTCCACCTTAATTAGAGGAAAACCCTATTGAATTAATCTCAATATTTAGTATTCATGCCATTTAAAAATAGATCAAATGTTAAGTCTCTCTTCGACTAACTAAATACTAGGTGCATTTTTTTTAATCTTTGTGCATTTCGAAAGCTTGTCTCGTGGTTTATGTATGCTGTCATTGCTTTTCATCAGGAGAGGGCTCATGAATACTACAATGGGATGACCAAGGAGCAGTTCAAGAAAATGCAGGAATTTATAGCAGGTCGGAATTCGAATAAACCTTCTAAATTGTGAAGTTTGCTAATGACTCTTCCTGTTTGTCACACCTGATCAGTTGAAGGCAAAAAGAAAATAGGAGTAAAGCATTACATTGTTCGGTGATCGATGACCAAGTATAAAAGAATTGTTCTTTGCTGTTGAGCCATCATGTTTATCGTTAAAATACTGCACCCTCTCTAATAAATTCATGTTGTTTTAGAGTGCTGATGAGGAGGAAAAAATGGATGATGGAAACATTGAATGAATAAGTCTTACTTGCAGATACTTGTGTTTAGCGTGCATTACATTTTGGATTCTGTCCTTAAAATCCTGAACTCAACATTGGTCCAAAGGGACAGCCAAAAGGAAAGGTAGGAGAAGTGTAACTATATTGGAATGGAATAATAACTAAAGAAAGAGAGGCACATACCAAGAGTCGAGAAGGTGCTGCACCTCTTTTAACAGAAGATTAATTAAAATGGTGGGCTTAATGACATTTGATCTGTCAAGCATATGCCTTCAAAGCCTAACCTTTGGATCCTTTTTTGGTGGAAGCCCAATAGTACTAATCGTGTACTCTCCACTATGCTTTGATTTTGGATCTGCCCTTTACTTAAGTTTCAAGACAAATTGCTATTTTTTTGTTTTTTTTTTTGGTTACATGGGATGGGGAAGCGGAGCTAACCTCTAAAGGTAGCTAAGCCCTGAATATAACGCAACATACCCCCATGGACCTTTGCAGGAGGGGACAACCATTCATGAATACAAAAAGGCGTCGAATGCCCCAGTCGAGCTAAGATGTCCGCACGTGTATTCCCTTCCCGTGAGATGAAGACGGTTGTCCAGACTATTATTTGTCTCATGAGTTGGTAACAATCAAACACCATAGGCCGTGCTGGGTGATGAAGATTAACCCCAAATGAAAGTGCCGAAACCATACTGTCAAATCTATCTCGACAGTCACTAGGGAAACCAACAGAGAAATTGCTATTTATCGTTGCAGAAATAACCACAAGAGATTACGAATTTCTTAGTAATTAATTGATGCTTCAAGAAGTCATCCTGTCATGGCCACATTGACAAATACCATTTTCCTTTTTTTCTCTTATTTACTTCCTTGATGCTTCATCCAAATAACATTTTTGTACATTTAATATTTAAAAATTTTAAAATATATGAATAGGGACAAGGTATAAGTCTTAAGGGTGTGACTATTATTTCATCCCATGTTAGTATAAAGAGAGGAATAAAGTTTACAATCATGAAATCATAAGTTTAATTCTTGATAAAATGAAATCATTTGTGAAAATATATAGATAATAGAGTTCCCTTATTGGTATTTTTCGTTTAGCTAACCTCTTGTCCCCCTAAAAACAGTAATTATGATTTAAATTATATATTTCATGAAGAAAAGAAACCCTACTAATCACGTTTAAAGAGAATCAGACTCCAATTTAGGACGCTAAAAAGGGAAAATGATACCAAAAAATAAGCTAGCGATTTAATATGTTAAAATAATGATTTTTATAATTTTTTTTATATAACTAACCAATATTTAAAATCCCTCTAATTAAATTAATTCACTAGTTGTGTAACGTAATTTTTTTTTATTTTTAAATTTTAAACTCAAAATTTACTTAATCGATTTAGTATTCTTATTTACCGGACCAACTATAATTATAAAAGTATAAATTGTGAATTTAATTTTATATTAAAAGAAATCATTTGCAAAAGTATTGCTTATGGACATTTTTGCTATATATTTTATTTAAAAAAATGGTGTTTTAATTTTTTTTTGATATCATGAATTAGCCATTACATAATATTCAGAGTTTCACTCCGATTAATCTGAATCAACCACTGCAGGGGCCAATTTATAGGGATGAGTCTCCCAACGTTGTTTTTTTTATATTTAGAGTCAAACTTCCAATCTGATTAAGAGACGAACATGTTTATTTCATTTACGCTTAATAACATGGTGTCTTAATGATCACCTTCAAAAGAGGTTGTACACAAATTTGGGAAACTAAAAGGGGAAGTAACATGAAGGGGAAAAAAATAATAATAAGCTAGGGACCAGTGGTTCTTGCGATTGGCTTATCTTAATCTTGCTTTAAATGTATTCTACAATTGAAGATCGGTTAAATCAATTATAATGGTAGAATTTTTCTTTTTACCATACGGGTGAAAAATGATAATGGTTAGTTCAGGCATCCTTATCATCACCTTACCATTATCTCCCAACTTTCCACGATGACTTCGGTTTCTTCTTCCTCCTTTATCTCTATATAGTAGCAATCTCTATCACTACTATTTTCACATTTATTATTTTTCCCTAACTTATCACTCACCAAATTATCCTCTGTTATTAATTCCCAAAAAAGAAAAACCAAAAATTTTCTCATTATGAGTCCCTACCCATAATTTATTTTCTTTTTTTCTCCTTTTTCTAATACGAAATAAAGATCAGTCTTATTATCAATATAAATTGATTTTTAATTTTTATCTCGACAAAAATAATATTCATAAGTATACTATATTTATAAATTATGTATATAATTTTAAAAGTTATAATTCAAATATTATTGTTCCACAAAAAATATTAAATTTGAGTTTTTTGAAATTATTAAAAATATATATATTATATTTTGGATCTCTATATAGTTGGTAAAAAATAAAAATTTATGTAAAGACCATATAGATGGTGCAATTTTTAACCATTTCCTTTTTTTTTCAACACATCATGGAACATGTTTTTCACTTTAAATTAAATTTACGTAAAAAAAAGGAGTCAAAAGAAGAAAGGAAAATAAAAAAGATCGTAACTTTCCACGGCTTCTCACATACTTTCACTGGGCTACTCTAAGCTTTCTAGATTTAGTTATTAAAAGAAAAGGAGAAGGATGAACCAAGAAATACCCAATTCAATTTATATATCAGCGATACTGATAATCCCATTAGCTGTATTTTTCTTCTTTTATGTTACGGTGGTTCGCTTGATCTTTTCTGATTCGCATCATTAAGTGTGCACTCAAAATCACATACCCACTTCACAAATTTTGTGCTACAAAAAAGACACCTTTTGGTTCAATGGCTCATGAAATTCAAGAAGAATCAATCCAGACCCATTTCAAGAAATTTGATGTAGTCACTGATTTTTCTGATCATTTTTACTCAAACAAAGGAAAGTCTGGGAAAGAGAGAGAATGTGGAATCAAGCCCACTAGCAACGTTGCTAAGAGGATTATGCAAGAATGGAAGATTCTTGAGAAAAATCTTCCAGAGGAGATTTTTGTGAGGGTTTATGAGGAAAGGCTTGATTTGATGAGAGCAGTGATTATTGGTGCTCCTGGGACACCATACCATGATGGCCTTTATTTTTTTGACATCAAGTTTCCTTCAAGCTATCCTAAGAATCCACCCAAGGTTTATTACCATTCACATGGTCTTAGGATTAATCCAAATCTGTACTCAACTGGGTATGTTTGCTTGAGTCTGTTGAATACTTGGAATGGGAAAAGCAATGAGAAATGGAATCCATCGGAGTCTACTATACTTCAAGTGTTGGTCTCAATTCAAGCCCTTGTTTTGAATGAGAGACCCTTTTTTAATGAGCCTGGAACGAAGCCTGGTTGGCTTACTGAATTGCCTGCAAGGTCTTACAATGATGATGTTTTCATACTTTCTTGTAGGACTATGATATATTTGATCAAAAACCCACCTAGGAATTTTGAGGCACTTGTCATTGGGCATTTTCAGGAGAGGGCACATTTCATTTTGAGTGCTTGCAAGGCTTATAGAGATGGGTGCGTTAGAGTTGGATATTATGAGCATTATGGGGCTTCTCCATTTCCCACTGTTGAAGTGTCTAAAAACTTGAAAAAGTATATTGACAAGATTTTTGATGACCTTGTTAAGGCATTTGCGGGCATTGGTGCATATTTGGGGACTTTCGCCGCTGTCCAATCACTGAGCAATACAGAGCAAAAGACTGAAGCTTCCAAGTCTCTAGTGGTTGATGTAGAAGTGTACAATGGGGCAGCAAAGGAGGATGGTGAGATTAAAAGAAGGGCTTTTACTGGTGTATTCGTGAAATTGAGGAAGCTTTTGAAGTGCACATAAATTCAGACTACAAACTCTTGCAAATAGTATAACAAATGGAAGGTACTTGAGTCTTTTTAACATTTTCATTGCCCTTTTAGTTCTTTTTCCTTGGCATCAATCTAGTGAAGAAGTTTTATGTTGCAGAATCATGAAGGTTTAAAGTACTGATCCTTGTGACCATTGGTATTGATTGACTATAAAGTTTTCTTAATACGGTGGTACAACAGTTTGTAAATGCTTTCTTTAGCTTAAGGTTCTTGGTGTCATTTGGTGCTCATGTTTTTTGCTTTCCAGATCTCAAAGTTGATGTAAGGTTCATAAGAGATTAACACGAAGCATCTTTAATTACGATTTGCAATCAGAAGGACAACAAAAAACATTCACGAGAAAACAATAGCCAAGTAAAAAACCAAGTTCGTGAGGGTTCGAACTCTCACAACCCCCCTTTCCCTCTTGTCAAGGGCGTTGCCCTCCTAGAGAACCCAAATGAAAGAAGAAAAGAATACAAGCTTTTCAAACAATGCCTTTGTGTGTTTGGATGTGTCGAAGTAGGACACTTCTGAAACTAGTTGACTATTATGAGGGCATCAGATAACTCTCCACCAATCCATGGGACTCCAAAGTTTAATCTGCCACTGCCTGTCCACTCAAACTTAACTTTTTCTCCATTGAGGACAACCTGCGTAGGTTTTCACTTGAGTATGCCAGAAAGTTCCCTGTTCCCCTCACCTTAAACATATTCCAACTTCTCAATGGCTTCTCCACTGTTAAACACGTTCTTCAGTCCCATTGGTGCAAATTTAGCTTTCTGGTTGAATCTATGCACCAGTGAGAATGTGAATATATCAAAGGATGAAGGTTGCAGTGTGATTTTGATTTCTTCTTTTGAGTTTATTAGGTGAAGTTCATCAGAATTGTGGTGGTAGACAGCAAATTGTTCTGTGCTGCGAAATTGTGCAGTTGAGGCTTTCTGTTCCCACTCAATATTGTCAGGAAACTAAATTGGCTTGTAACATTGTGGGTAAGCCCTGCACTTTTCTCTTCTGGATACCATCCAGCTCCTTGGCAATTAAACACTCCCACAACCCCACCATCCTGCGTCCGATGATATTATCGCTGTTAATTTCTTTATTTTGTTTTTTTGTTAGGTTTAAAGAAAAAGGATTGCCTTTGTTATACACAGATGGAAACTTTTATATACCTTGTTGAGTTTCCAAATCTTGAGGAGCATCTTGCCATAAAAAAGAGGGTTCTCAAACAGCCAGTCTTTGTAGGAAGTGCATAGTGTTGGCATCTGAGTATGGTTCGACCTGGTAGCTCTAGTTTCCTGAGAAGATCAAAATTATGGCACCCACCTTTGTCACTGACATGGATAGGTCGTCCACCAATTGCCCTTGATCCTGCATGAAATTTGGCACAGACATGATCAGACTGGAACATGTCCCGTTCTGGTTGAATGAATTGACTTGCCAAAGCCTGTTGTAACTACAATGGATCATGTGGACTCCTTGCATCCAGTAGACTACCACTGGATCCCACTGGGGTCTTCAAACCAAAAATCATCACCTTACATTATCATTAAATTGAAAAATAAGTAACACCCTAGATCAAAGTCTTTGTCACTTTACCAAAAAATAATTCCTGTAGGGTAGGAACTTACCAACTCTGCCATGGAGATATCCTTTGTGGCCAGGAAAAAGAAGTCGTTGCACTGCTCCATGCTCGCAATAAGTCCACTTCCACCAAAATTTTTGTTTAGGGACTTGTTTTGGACATCATAATATGCCTTTGCCAGCTGAACTCGCCCACAATGGTCCTTGCACACGCACTCAAGTGTCCGAAGTATGATGAAGATCTGCATTATTGCTGATATGGAAAGATAAAAAGTATGCGTGTGTGGGGGTTACAATCAAAAAAAGACTAGCAAATCGATGCACTTACATGGATGACATCGACTTTAACTCTTTAACACCATCTGCCAAATTATAGGAGTACATAGTTCATATAGTTCTGCAGCTTGACCTGGTTCAACTAGTCCAATTCCGCCTTAACTATCATATCAATTGCTAAATCATACATAGTTCTCTGCAACCCGGCAGGCAATTTGGCATTTGTTATCTTAGCATTCAAACCAGTTGCTCCAGGCTTCACTCCACCCCAAGCCCCACACAAAGCATGCCAAACATACACATCTTCCAAGCTCGGAAACTTGACCCTCGTGTCATTCAAAAGCGCTTTTAGATTGATAAATTGAGGTATATTCTCATAATTGAGAATATAGACTGCATATAGGTGCACGTAATGCATGCAGGTCCTATAGTAACCATGAAGTAATCGCATGAAGAGGACCATGTCCTAGGGATCATTGGACCGTGTCCCAGGGATCATTAAGGGCTAGTTTGGTACGCTTAGGGGGAGGAGGAGAGGGAGAATTTTTTTTCTTTTTTCTTTTTGGTTACATGAAGATTTGAATCTAGGATAACTGGATTGGGAGATAGGAGTTATGAATTTGGAAGAATATAGAGATTATAATTTTTAAGGGAGCAAATAATATTTTAAAATTAATGTATATAATTTTTTAAAAAAAATTGTAGGGGCACCCTCACCTACCCCTCTCTTTGACTTTAATGACGCGGTTGATTTATATTTAAAAAAGAAAAGAACAATGCACACATTCATAATATACTTAAATTGAGGAAATTACTTATGAGATTTCTTAATTTTATTCTAAATTCATAAATTAATTTATAAATTTTAAAACACATCGTTTGAGAATTTAAATTTTAAAATTCATAATATTGTAATTCATTTCATTACCAGCGGAACCGGTCTGGCCATTAAATGACGTCACGGATGATGTGATGGGTTATTTCTGACGTGTGTTCCATCCTGGCATGAATTACCGATGTGTCAACAAGTCAGCACCATACACTCGTCATATTGTCACTCGGCAAAATATTGACGTGACAATGCCACGTAACCAAACCAAAGTGCTGACGTGGCGCATTTCCCAAAATCGGTTGATTCCCCCCTCTCTCTTTCTCTCTCTCTCCTTCCCTCCCCTTTCTCTCTCCTCTCTCCTCTCTCCTCTCTCACTAAAAGAGAACAAAAAAGACCTATTCTGGGTTTACCTTTTCTTCCCCCTGTTGCCATGAAAAATTTCGCAGAAAAAGGGAGGATTTTACATTTTTTTTCTCTCTCCTCTATTTTTCCCTCTGCTTTTTCGGCTTCAAGAATCAACATAATTATGTCAACAGATAAGAAACTGATGTGGGGAAGACGGCGAGATGGAGAAGACGCAACTGACACGGGGACCACTGAAGGTCGAAAAATGATTGAATCGAGCTTCAATTTGGAGCATCGCCGGTGGAATAAGCTTAGGTTCGTCGTTAATGGTGGACGAGCAGATCCGTGACCAAAGTTCAAAAATTGAGTCATTAGAGTACGAAGATGATTTTTTTTTAAGTTACAAAAACATCTAGGGACTCGAAATGAGTAAGATTTGAGCTTCAATTCGAAGGAATCAAAGCTTACCAGTGGTGTTAATGGCGGACGCAGTAGAGCTTCGTTTTCCAGTGTCAGAACTAGAATTTGATACCTTACATTAGTTTCCGATGGCGTAGGGTTGAATTTATGTTTAATCACAAGAAATGCTGGATTTAGTGTTAATCTTGTTCTTGTAGTGAGGGGCTCATGGCCCAACTATTTTAATTGAATTTTTTGTTTGGAATAACAAAAATAAAATATTTTTGTAAATATTATTATTTACTTAATTACCTTAAAAAATAAATTCAATTCATTTAAAATAAACTAAACTTATAAAGCTAAATAAATTTATATTCTTAAAATTAAAAAAAAAAATTAAAGTATAAAATTTATTTGAATTTTTTATTTGGAACAACGAAAATAAAATATAAATTTTTTTTGTAAATATTATTATTTACTTAATTACATTAAATATTCATTTCACTCTTTTTTTTTTTCAACCAACAAAATTTGTATTTGAAAAAAATTGTGAAATTCATTTGGAACTAAGAAAAGCCAACCTGATGATGCTTGAAAAAAGGGCTTTGGAAGACCAGAGGAACGTCTTCCAAACTTCAGAAGGCCCCAAACATTGATGTTGACTGGAGTTTCCATGGAAAAAAGTGAATCTAAGACCAACGAAATTTGAACAAATTGGGACTCGATTATTGGAAATAAACTCATGATCAAGCTCAAATTGGAGAAGGAAATGAATATTTGCTTCATTTTGAAGAAAAAATAGCCCACCATCGACGGAAGGAGCTTGATGCCGTCATTGATGGCAGATGTTGAAGAAACAGACATGGTGGGTGAAATTTGAGGTGAAATGATGAGTTTATCGCTTATTCGAGTTTAGGGGTGAAAATATGGCAGAATTATCCTTCAATATAGAAAATTCAAGGGTTACCATTGATGGAGATGTAAAACATCCATGCAAGTCTAATACATGAATTTAAAAGCAAAATTGAACCATAGAACAAGCGGAAGCAAGTGTATCTCTAGCCATGGATTCCGGCGAGTCTGAACTCCCTTTGGCAGCACCTCTGGACGTGCAAGAAGCCTTCCAAACTCTCAATTCTCTCTCTAGATGGTATGTGAGACTAATGAATTGAGCTTAGGGACCCTTGCTATGGTTGCCCCTATTTATAATGGTTGTGCCATTAACAACCATTATTGAGGTCCATACTTTGTTACCCCTTTGATGAGTGAAATCCCTTATTTTCAGGGATGGTTTTGCAGGGCATGGAGGGTGATGGGCCACCCTCCTGTTCTTACAGGAGAAGCTTCTGTTCTGCAGTTAGTGTTGATGGCGGACTTTGCTAAAAAACGGGTCTTGCTGCGAGGGAAGTGGAGTTTTTAGGTTGTCGTGGAGGTTTTAGGATGATTAAAATGAGAAAATACAGAAGGAAAACGGGGAGAAATTAGAGAGAGAGAGAAAGACTAGAGGGAGTGGGGTTGGGGTTTGGGTTTTTGTTTATCTATCCGTGTGAGGTGGAGGAGTGGACATTGCCGTATCTTGCTCGATTGTGACGACTAATTGTTCTGATGCCCTACAGAAATTCATGGAGAGAGAGGAGAGAGAGAAAGAGGGAGGGAAGGAGAGAGAGAGAGAAGAGTTTTTTTTTTCCTTTCGGTAAGAGAGGAGAGAGAGAGGAGAGAAGAGAGAGAAAGGGCAGGAGGGAGAAAGAGAGAGAGACAGAGACGGGGGGAGTCAACCCATTTTGGGAGAAGGATGCCACGCGAGTAATTCATGTCAAGATGAGAGCCACGTCAAAAAGTAATCCATCGTATCATCAATCAAGTCAATTCATGTCGACATTTAAATTGACTCCATTAATAATTTAATGAAAGGACTAATAATATTACAAATTTTAAAATTTAATTTCCCAATAGTTATATTTTAAAATTTATAAATTAATTTATAAATTTGAAATAAAATTTTAAAATCCGATAAGTAATTTTCTTCGCCTAAATTTGAATGAAAAGTAGAAAAATATCATTGGTGATGGCTATAATAGCCTTTTTTTTTTTTGTTAATAATGATTGTGAACATTCGTTAGAGTTTTTTTTAATATATATATATAAATCTTTTTATATACGATTTTGGACGATTAAGATTTCAAAGTACGGCATACGGCATACACCGTGAAGCAAAATTGTGGACAAATGAGGGGAGGATAATTTTAATTTTTCTATGTAGTCTGGCTTATCCTATCAATAATGGTACATTAGTTTGAAAGTATTAAAGAATTTCTTAGATAGAATCTTGAATTATTGCTCTTGTGATAGTGATGCTTTGAAATCTCTCTCAATCCCGCCAAAATTATTTGCATTGTAATTGCATTTTGTATTTAAGATACATCTGCCATTTTCAGATGGAAGTAAAAAATTGGGTAGAGAGAGAGAGAGAGAGAGAGAGAGAGAGAGAGAGAGAGAGAGAGAGAGAGAGAGAATAGTCAGTGTTGAGCTACTACCTTATATGCTCTAGAAAGGTAAAAATGAGCATAACTCGATTATCATTTAACATATGTGTGCGTGTGAGAGGAAGAGGAAGTGTTAATATCTAATTATTAATTTATACCATGTTGGCTTTGGTTGGCAAGCACAACTCCACCGTGTCGCCTTTGTCAAATAGAGCTCTCCTAGTCAGATGCCAACCGGTATGGAAGGACCCCTTGAATCATGTTCTGACATCTACCTAGACTCAAAGGTAAGGGCTCTCTCTCTCTCTCTCTCTCTCTCTCTCTCTCTCTCTCTCTCTCTCTCTCTTAATTAGATTTAAAGGAAGAATGGGCTCTCTTCCCCCCCCCCTCTCTCTCTCTCCCCTGATTAGATTTAAAGGAAGATATTCATTAAGTAGAGACATCACACGTCAAGCACTTTTCATGGCATTCTAACATGTTAACACAAGTGACATCTAGTTTATTTGACGATTCAATAATGATTCGATGATAAATTGGAGTATTATTATATATATATAACAAAAATAAATATAAAAAATTATTTCTTAATAATTTTAATTTGATTTAAATCAAATTTAATTAAATTATCGTAATTATTAAATATTAATAATTTATATATAAAAACAATACATTAACGACGGTTATCACGTAAAATTGAATCCCTCTGCTCTTATTTGGACCACAGTGTATTTTTTTATTTATTAAGGTAATTATTTTGGCTGGCCCCAGATGTTCAAATTATGGTGAAAGATACTTTACTCTTGTAAATTGAATGTAATTTGCATTACTT
Organism: Dillenia suffruticosa; assembly: GCA_033439265.1. Taxonomy (NCBI): domain Eukaryota; kingdom Viridiplantae; phylum Streptophyta; class Magnoliopsida; order Dilleniales; family Dilleniaceae; genus Dillenia; species Dillenia suffruticosa. The sequence goes on from JAVTVX010000001.1 coordinate 21,345,635, forward strand.
GTGAATACATTTTAGTATTATTATTCATTTATGAGTGATTTAATATCACTTTAAACTTTAACTTGAATTCATACCCTATTTTAAAAGGATAATCTTTTCAAATTCTTCTAAACTTTCTCCCATTTTGCAAATTGAAAATAATATCATTGTTTTAAACTTTGGATAGATCTCTTAGCAAGAAAAAAAAGGGCAAAAAATAGACACAAAAGACATTTTTTTTACTGTATTTTTGAAACTAATGTTATATGAATTAAATAAGTTAAGAAATTAAATAGATTAAATTATATATTATAATTTAAATTAGGAGAAAATTTTTAATTTTAAATTAATTGAAATATTTTTTAAATTAAATAAAAAAGTAAATAGATTATTATTAAGATTTGATTTATTTAGTTTTAAACAAGTTTATTTGATGTCAATACATAGTTAATCCTATGGTCGAGTATTACTGATATTTCTTAATTAATATTTTGAGTTTGAATTTTATGTATAAAAAAAAATATGTCAGAAAAATTTTGTCTCTTAAAATTTTAACCTAATTTATATCGAATTTTATCAAATTTAATATAATTGTGATTTATTAAAAAATTCGTTTATTTGATATACACTATTTCATTTTCCAAATAAATAAAAAAAGAAGGAGAGAGAGAGAAACGAAACAAAATGGAAAAGGAAAGAAAACAAAGGAGCAAAGAAGAACAAAGAAAAAACACGGTGGAGGCGAACGCGGACGCGTATAGTGTGCATGCCAAGAACAAGGGTATTGAGAGAGATGGGGAGAGAGGGAGTAGAGTGAGAGCATTGAAAAGAGCAGCCAACAACGGCCATAGTCATCGTTCTCCAAAATTGAATGGAAAGACGAATGACAAATTAACCCCCCCCCCAAACAAAAAAAAACCAAAAAAAGCTCAAATCCGTTTTTCTCTCTCTCTCTCTCTCTCTCTCTCCACATCTATATGTTCCTTCACCCAACAACACTCCTGACCCCACTGAAACCCTAATCCTATTCTCTCTCTCTCTCTCTCTCTCTCTCTCTCTCTTCGTGTTATTTATTCGCTCGTTCAAAATTTGTGGCCATTTGTTGGAGGTTTTGGACGTGATTAGGGTTAGGGTTTCCGAGAGATGTGGGATGTTCAAAGCTTTAATGAATATTCTCTCTCTATGTTTGAAGCCCTTCGGTGATGCTAATGGTGATTCTTCCTCAAATAACGAAGGCAGAGAGGGCTTGCTCTGGTACAGAGATTTAGGGAAATATGCTTTTGGGGATTTTTCGATCGCCGTCGTTCAAGCCAATCAAGTGCTTGAAGATCAGTGTCAGATCGAATCTGGACCGTTCGGTGCCTTCGTCGGTGTCTACGATGGACATGGTGGACCCCATGCCGCTCGCTATGTTTGTGATCACCTCTTCCGCCATTTTCAAGGTTCGTTCCGTACAGTCACCTGGAATTTTGGTCTTCAAAGCTTTTGTTGATTGACGCATTGGGTTTGCTATCTGTGATTGTGAATTGGGTTAGGTAAACTTTTTGTTGGGTCTTTTGAATTTGATTGGATGCTTTTGGATTTTTTGGTTGTGATTCTGTCTCTTCCTATTCACATGAAGCCTTTTAGTGTGTGTTAATATGCTTTTGATGGAAAAGGATGTTTTTGTTTTGTAAAATGTCATTGAATACACCGATAGAATTTTTCACCCTTTCCCTATGTTTGGAACCAAAGGAAAAAAAAGTTTTGTTCATTTCAAATGATAGAATTGTGGAGTTCATTTGCAAATTAAATCATGCGTTTGAAACCAAAAAGTAAGATGTGAAATTCAATTGAATTTCTGTGCTCAAACAACAAAAAGCAAATGAATTCCAAAGTAAAAAGTTCTCTCTGTCATGATATTATGGTTATAATAAAAGTAATTCTAGATGGGCCCGCAAATTCTGGAGTTCAGTTGCAAATTCAATTCTTTTTTGCTGGTTTGTAAATCCATGCCTTTTGTGGGATTAGAAATTAACTCCTATTTTCTTTCTTTGCTTCCAAGTAACAAAAATTGGAAATGGAATTGTGGAGTTCATTTCATTTCAAGTAACAAAAATTGTGGAGTTCATTTGGTTCCGAGCACAAAGAGAAAAGTGTAAATCTGCAAAAAGGGTTCTGAAATTGGTAAGTGCTCTTAGTAAAAGGGACAAATAATGCACCTGAATCATGGACATGGCAACATCACTGAGGTGGTAGCCTTATCGGTTAAGGCTTTCAATCTCCTGTACTTATAAGTCTGAACTCACTTGCAATAGCAGTGCATGAACCAGATGCAATCAACGATGGATCTTAATGGCCTATACACTTTAACAGGACTACAGTAGATGGTTTCTCACTGGTTGTAACCATTGATCAATCTGAACGTTGATTTGTGTGAGAGAATCTTTATGGTCACACCTAGAGGAAGTTGCAGCATTTGTTGCCTCTTTCCCCACTTTAGGCATAGTATAAAGAAAGGAAAAGGAAATATGGCAATGATGATGGCTGTGCTAGTTATATGTATGTATTAAGGCTAATTTCTTTTGAAATTGTTAATGGGGTAGAATGTTATAGGATATTATCTGTATATTGGTATTGAGTCTGTTCTATGTTAGTTGATTAGATACCCTTCTTATGTGGCCATTCTCAGGCTTTGTGTTTATGCAGCAATATTAGCTGAGACACGAGGTGTTGTGACACCGGAGATAATCCAAAGAGCTTTTTTACAAACGGAGGAAGGGTTTACGGCCCTTGTGTCTCAGTTATGGAGTACTCAACCCCATGTGGCAACATCTGGTTCTTGTTGTCTTGTTGGAGTGATATGTCAAAGGACACTTTACGTGGCAAACCTCGGAGATTCACGAGTTGTTTTGGGTAAGAAAGTTGGCAACAATGGCTGCATTACTGCAGTACAATTGTCTACTGAGCACAATGCAAATGCCGAGGCTGTCAGACAGGAACTCAAAGAACTACACCCCAATGATCCTCAAATTGTAATCCTTAGGCATGGTGTTTGGAGGGTTAAAGGCATTATTCAGGTAATATGATATATCTTTTGTACCTTAAATTGCACACATGCATGCAAGTGCACACACAGACATGCACCTACACTTCCATGAGGCAAAAATATCTGCTTTTTGTGTTTGTTGGTGACTTAATTATAATTTTTCTAGTAGGCTTTTCAACTTTTGTCAGCTTGAACGGTGTTACATAAGTTTTAGTCACAAAAAAATACTTGAAACCTTTTCTTTTTCTATGCAAAAACAGACAAAATATTGCCTTGTGGATTGGTATTGCTGGATCTAAAACTTATTTTGTGATTATAAGAGGGTTTTTTTTTATTATTTTCCTCTTTCTTTAATGGTTCTTCACATTTGGCTACCCTCGGTTGCAAAATTAAGACATTTTTCATTGGCTACTTTTTGGGACATTTGGGGTAAAAGCAGTCCCATGACAATTTAAGGGAGGAAATCTTATTTGGAGCTCAGATGTGTTGCAAGAATGAATCACCCAATGTGCCTAAATTAAGTATGTAAGATCTCAATTCATATTCTAATGCTTGTTATCAAATGAAAATAGAATGTAATTCAGTGTCATTGAAAGATATTCTATGATTTAGTTCACGTGCAAATGAATTATGCTTATGTTATTGAAAATGCTAAATTCTTTTTTAATTTATTGGAAGAACCATAGAATTCAATTCTAACATACACTTAACTTAGTATACAAAGCATATGTCTACATCTTACTTAATTGTGCATACTTTCTAATTCTTATTTATTGATATCGATACTTTAAACAACTCTCTCCTCTCTGCTATATTGGTCTCTCAAACGACTGATCTCAAAATTCTGGATTAAGATTCAATTTGTTGTTGTTGTTATATTGATACTCTAAACGACGAGTCCAACATTTTAGTTTCCTTTTATCTCTACAAAGAGACTCCGCCTGCACCCCACACTTTTCTACTCCAGCACGTTTGCCAAGCCAGAGAAAATTTTCTCTGGCTATCATGATGTCTTTGCTGTCCCAAGCTTCTGAAATGCAGTTCATTCCTGTAACTGGGTTTGTTTTTGTTCAACTTATGTGGAAAGAGACTGTTGAAATTTACTTATTATTACATAGCAAAAACAGATGCAAGGGAGATCGAGTCTGGACTCTGAGTCATATATGTACCTGCATGAAGAAAGGTTGTAGAAATTGAGAAGTGTTATGCTTGCAGGGAGAAGCCATCTTATTTTTTAGTCACCCTTTTTGTGAAATCTGGCATTGATTTACATTTACATTCGTCGTGTTATGGGCCACTTATATGGATGAAGTAACCCTTTAGTATATACCAAAAGGGAACGCAATGGTTACTCGTATAAGTGTCCTCGTGATAGTGACAAAGATGTTGCCGGAATTGAGTTTCTTTGGATTCATTTATGTATGAGCATGAACAAGGCAGTACTTTGCCCTATTCCTAGTGTTACTGGCCACATATATCCTCTTACAGTTTCTCTGGACTAACGAGAAAGTAAATTTATACCGGTCATGTGGGATTCTATTACTCAAAAGGGGGAAAAAAAGATAGTCATGTCGGTGATTCGATGACCAAATAAAGTGTATTTATTGTGCACTTGCATTTCAATGTCCAGTACTTACTTTGGGTATATTGTGGATCCACAATGTGATCCATATAAATTCTCGCTTGCCATGCTGACAAAGTTGCTCCAAATTCTTCTCATAGTATCGATTTTTTAGCAACTCTATGTTTGTGTTTGATCCAGGTGTCAAGATCTATTGGTGATGTATACATGAAACATGCACAGTATCAAAGGGAGCCAATTAATGGAAAATTCAGAATCTCCGGGCCTGTGGAGATGCCTATTTTAAGTGCAACTCCATCTATTATTTCTCATCCTCTGCAACCTAAAGATTCTTTCCTAATCTTTGCATCTGATGGTCTATGGGAACACTTGAGTAATGAAAGAGCTGTGGAGATCGTCCATAGTCATCCACATGCGGTAAGATTGAACTCCTTATTGCTCATTATCTATCTGGTCTCTTTCCCTAATGAAAAAGCAATGATTTTCTAGTGATTTTTTCCCCTAACTAAGCTCCCTTATCTTCCTTATTTTTCGTATGTTGATCTGAATCATTATAATAGTACTTTATGCAATTCATGAGTAACTTGCCATTGCATTGAATCTCATCTTTCCAATATATGCATCATATAGCGGTGTATCACACCACCTCTCTTAATCTTGGTTTTTGGCAAACAGGGTGGGAAATCTTAGAACTTGGAAACACTTGATAATTTCATTATTTACTATTACTATTACAATTCTAATAGAACTTTGAAAAATACTTACAGCACTTCTTTTGAGTGTTCTAGAGGATATGTGGGGAACTTTGTAATGAGATCTACTGTCTGAGTTGCCCATTGCACTGATATCGAAACGGGAACCGCTAATTTATGTACAAGCTTCCCAACTAAACTAATACTAACCATTAAGTATATTTGGCGTGTCCAAACCTAAGTGTGTCCTGGAAGTGATTATTGTTTGAATATTGGGGGGAATAAGGCACGTTACTTAGCATATCTGATATGCGCCTAACAAGTGTTGTATGTTTGCCAATCCCAATAACCTGTTGGATGTGGGCATGATATCAGACAAGGACACTTAATTTATTTTGAAGTCATCGTTGTCCATGATGGTCTCAAATTGAGCATAGTGGAGCATGCATAGATGTGCTTATTGTGGAGGGTAACGTGATTGTTGATTGATAAGTGCTGATCTAGCAATAAGTATTGAGAGGATATTTGAATTCCTTATTTTTGTAGAAATGAATGTTTTGAATGATCACAATTACTGCTCATTCACCTTGTATTTTATATCAATGTGAAGGCTATGTGCAACAAGAGCTAGATACAAATTTTGTGGACTTCTGCATTTGAACCTCTGGCTTGAGGTCATCTCATCCACTGTGGAAAAAGATTTTATTTGAGATATTTCCTAATTTAAGTAATGCAAAATAAAATAAATGAGAACATTATGTTTTCCTCAGTGATGATGAGGGGCGCAGAACTTGTTAACTGAGATCTAATTCTTAATCTATACCATGTTTTTTTTGAATCTCTGTCAATTGACCTGCTAAAGATCCAAACCATAGAATACTTCGAACCGGTGCTATGGAGAGATATGTTTTATGGAGTGAAAAGGACCGAATCATCATGTCTTATGTACTATGTACTAATGTGTGCCTTTTTATCACCTTTGAGTCTTGAAAATGCCTGCCGCAATGATGCCTCTTTACATCTTCTCATATTCTTACTTTCTTTCAAATGTTAGGGATGTGCTAAAAGGCTCGTTAAGGCTGCCCTCCAAGAAGCAGCCAGAAAGCGAGAGATGCGATATTCAGATCTCCAAAAGATTGACAAGAAGGTCCGACGTCACTTCCACGATGATATTTCTGTTATTGTTTTATTCTTGAATCATGACCTTATATCTAGAGAAATTGTGCGAGACCATTCATTATCCATTCGAAGTGCTCTGGATCACTGATTATCTATAAGAACTCAATACATTGCTGCTCTCTGATTTTGGTAGACATCCAAAAGACGTTTATTGTCATCTAAGGGAGTATTCTAATTGATCAACCGGAAGAGAGCAGTGTAGACCAAGTGGTTCTGCTGCTCCACTACCAAAGTTGAGTTCCATTTATTTGACTGATGTCTATAATCTGTACCTTGTTGTAAGAGGATAGACTGAAATACCACAAACCCATGTAATGTACTGATATAGTCTATGAAAGTTCATGGTGTTACGTTTGCCTTATTAATGTAGTGTCTCCTACATTTACTTTCTCATTTTGGTGTCAATATAGCTAAGCAGATCAGGGGGCATCTTTACTTTTGTAAATACCATAGTCTTGGAATTCAATATACATGATGCATTTTTTCTATTCTTGAAGGAATTAGAATATCTATTGCCTTTCTAGGTGCATAATTTTCCTTTCACAAATTGTTTTTCCCCTTGTAAGGATGCAGTTGACAGGAGTATGTGCACCTGCACATCCTTCCAATACGATTTTGAGATTGTAATTTCTAAAAGTTAAATTAGAAAATATTCTCCTTTTTGTGAAGGAAAAAGAGATGTTCATTTTTTTTGCGGAGCAAGAGGGTCAAGTCATATATTGTAATCATTTTCTATTTTTTATTTATTTTTGGACGGGATTAAACTCTTGGTTAAATTTGTATGTTATAGTAAAAAAAATTTTACTATAGTGTTGAAAATATAAATAATCAAAGAGATTTGGCGGACGACATTAGTATTATTTTAACGTTATGTTAGTGTCACATTTGTCTTACATCTATTTATTTTAAAATTATTTTTCGTCAAGGGTTTTGATTATTTTATGTTGTATTAGGATCGATCAAATAAAAAAATAATTTTTAAGTGATCCTAAAATAAAGATTATTTATTTTTTTCAGATTTACGCTCGTCTCTCATCACATGCCTCAAAATGCACCATTCTTATAAAAACATACCTCTAAACCATAAATTTGTAAGATATAGATGATCATTGTTTGTATACTGTTGAGGTCTGACGCCCCATTAAAAATATATATATATATTTGAAATTGAATACTCGCGGAAAAAAAGGTTGACTGTACATCGACTCTTGCCTCGGAGGGCATTTTGGGAATATGAAAAGATTTTCACTTCGGTTCGTTTAGACTAACGCAGAAAGGACGATGCCGGCTCGGCATGACCTAGTTCCACATTAGTCTCATGAGTATTGCGAAGTCGTTCAATCAGTTATTGTCCCTAAAATCTATACAGAAAGGGAGAGAGAGAGGGAGAGAGAGAGAGAGAGAGAGAGAGAGAGATGAAGTGGGTATCAGCCGTGGTGTTGGTACTGAGTGTGAGTTCGGTAGTATGGAGGTCAGAATCGGCACCGCAAGCATTCAGGAGAGATCCAGGACACCCTCAGTGGTATCATAGTGCCTTTCACGACGTTGCCGATTCTGTCCGATCCGATGTTCGTCGCATGCTCCACACTCGCGCTGAGGTTCTCTCTCTCTCTCTCTGTACATTTTTGATACAGATTGTTTGAAGTTTGTGCCCTAATTTGCTTGCTGTGAATTCTCAATCATCTTTTTCTGATTTGCAAAATTTTTGCGATTCTCTGGGAATTTCGTTCGTTTTTACTATCAGATTGTCTGGAAATTTGTGCCCTGACTTGTTAATTTTAAATTCTCAATCTGATTACGGTTACATTTTTTCTCTCTCTCTCTCTATTTTCTGATTTTACGTAATCAAGATTCTATGATTATCTGAAATTTGATATCCTAGCAAGTGCATTGCCATTTTTCAATCCGGTTGGTCATGTGTTGGATTTGACATTGATTTGCTCTCTCTCACCCGCGCTATTTTCCAACCTCAGATAGTGATCAGGATTCTTTGAAATTCGCTTGGTCAGTACAAATTTTCTAAAGTTTGTGCCCTAACGCGCTTACAGCAATTTCTTAACGGAATCTCAATTCTGACATTGAGTTTTCTCCTGTTCTCTCTCTCTCTCTCTCATCATTTTGTAATCTTAGAAGGTGTTCGAGATTCTCTGAATGTCTGTTCATTTATTTCAAACCTTAATTTCTCCTTGTTATGAATGCCTGGTAATGTTTATGAGATTCCTCATTCGGGTTCCTTTTGGAGTTCCACTTGAAGTAAATGTAGTCCTTGTTGGTTTCAATGGTGACGGAGGCTACCGGTACTCAGTAGAAGCACACAAACTGGAAGAGCTTCTGAGGATTGGTTTTCCGACTCACAGACCTTCATGCCTGGAGACAGGCGAGCCTCTCGATATCAAGCATCACATTATGTATAATACATACCCGGTAAGTTCATTTCCTGCCAATTTCTAGTGAAATTGGATTTTCTTTGCGCTTCATTGATTACTATATATTATTTTTGCATGAAACAGTGTCTTTTGTTTCTACTTAGAGGATCCTTTGAATGAATTAGAACCACTTATTTTCATTTCTGGTTAGGTTATGATTTTGGTGTAGGTGGTAGTTTTCCAACTATATTTTATATTAAAGGCTAAATATCACCTAGCACATATGGCACATTCTTTTGATTTTCGGCTGCTGCTAATGAGTCTGCAATCATACAGACTGGAAAGATAGTACAAAAATCATAAATATAAAATAGATTCTTGATGCTTCCGCTGATTTAGAGATTGTATTGTAATTTGTATCAATTGTTATTTAAGTAGGTAGTACATGAAATGAGGATAATTTATTATAAAGTGTGCACACGAGTAATCTAATTGCCCCAGTTTTATGCTTCTTGTATGATCCCCTTAACCAGGGAAAGCCACATGATTGGATAAATGTTGCATGATATAAGGATTTATTGCCAAAGAAGTGTTGGCAAGCGGGTGCACTGCCTGAATGGCCACTTCAGAATGCCAAGTTTTGAAAGTAATGTTTCATGTGGTTGTTGGATTTTAGGCTGGGCAGCCAGAATTAATTGCACTTGAGAAGGCATTAAAAGAGGCCATGGTCCCTGCTGGAACTGCAAGAGAGGTGACTGTGATATTCTTTTATAAGTTTCATTTTGTACCTTAATTATGCGTGAAGATTTTTAGATTGAAACTGTCTTATGTAAAATATTTTAGACTAGATGGGGATGGGAGTTACCTCTGTTTGAGGTGGAGGCAACGGCTGTGGAGCCTGTTTTTCAGAAGCTATACTCATTTATATTTGACCCACATGGGGACTATTCAGCACAAGAGATGGACGGGCCATTACCTAATGCAATTTTCATTGTCAATTTTGATAAGGTATAGTTTCTACTTTCCATTAAGCTGTGCTTTTACATGTACGGAAGTTAGGTAATTTTAGTCTGTTTCCCATCGATGAAGAAAATCACCAAATTTCATTTGCCATACCATAAAGTTGGGTTTTTTTTTTTTTTTTTTTTTTTTTTTTTTGTTGGTGGAACTGTCACTGTAATTACTTTTAGAAGTTGTTTATCTCTGATACACTTCTTTTCATTTTCTTTTTGTCGTATGATGATGTGTTTTTACAGGTCCGAATGGATCCTCGAAACAAAGAAATTGACCTTGATTACCTAATGTATGGAAAAATAATGCCACTAAATGAAGAGGAGATGAAGAAACAAGAAGGAGATTATGTATATCGCTATCGTTATAATGGTGGAGGGGCATCTCAAGTTTGGCTGGGTAATGGCAGGTATGTGTATTGTTAATGATATTCTGTGAAAGTATTCATAAAAAAATGATACTGTGAAAGTTTCTGGCTGGAATCAACTATAGGTCTCCATTTTTTTCCCTCGCTTAGTGTCTTTTTCAACTAAAAGCTTGTAATTTATGTTGGTTTTTGTGATGTTTAAGCAGTGCGTGAAGTAGACAATGCTCTATTGAAATTAGACATAGCTTTTTCCGTTAGTACTCTCTCTTGATTGGTAGAATTGTTTCTGCAATATCATTAGAACATGACCTGATATGTCAGAGGTATACATCTATTGCGTGATATTTGGGTGACAAGACTGCATGTTCAGCAAGTTACTTTGTTCATCATTTTCAACATGATTACATTGCAATTGAAAGCACACAATTAGTATGTGTGCAACTTAAATTAATTGATCTATATGATACGCTTGAATGTAGTGATAGAACATGGAATTTAATTTGTGCAGATATTGTTTTGTATCTGATTTAATCTTGTTTCTTTATTTTGTTTTTTGTGGGTAGGAAAAGAAAGTTCCTTATTTCTTATTATGGGTGGTCTAACCCTCATTGAATGCTATTCAGATTTGTTGTGATCGACCTTTCAGCAGGACCCTGCACTTATGGAAAGATTGAAACTGAAGAAGGAAGTTTTAGTACCAGATACTTCCCACGATTACGGAATGTGGTATTTCCTAGTGGTTTAGGTGGAGGTGGTGATCATCATAATCATGATACTTTTGTTGGACACTTAGCTGCTTTAGTTTCTACAACAATTGAGCATGTAATAGCCCCAGATGTAAGGTAATATGCAGACCACTCCATTACTTTGTCCTGAATCTTTTTATCTGCCCACTTAGCTCGGAGAATTACTAAATTCATATTGTATTGGTTCTTTGCTGAATTTATTATTTTTCTCCTACCTATTATGTCTTCATTCAAAATAGTCAGTGTTAGACACTGAGCGCCTCCAGTTTGATGATTTTTTCTTTTTATTATCTAAAAAAAAAAGAATTTTATTGATGAAAAAAGCAATACAAAAGCAAGGATACAGCACCAAAGAAGAGCTCACCCATCAGAACTACAAAGCAAGATAGTCTATGAGGTCAATGACATCTAAAAAAAAATTCCAAAAGAGTTAGAAGTCAACCAAAGACATAAACGGTTAAGGAAATTATCCTTAAAGGCCCCCAGAGATATCTTCACACTGTGAAAAATTCTTATATTCATCTCCTTCCACAGAACTAAGCTACAACAAAAGGAAGTATCCAGTTAGCTTTCCTGTTTGCTGGTGAACTCTTGCACTGCTTCAAGGCTATAACTCACTCTTAACAGAGGTTGAAATCACCCGCCATAAGGGCAAAAGACAGAAAATTCTCCCCCAGAAGGACTGAACCCAAATGTAAAGGAGCACGTGATCTGTCGTTAACAGACACCTATTACCAAAGCAATGCATCTCCTTTTGGAGATTGTCAAGAGTTAAAGTCTTTCTGCAAGCTGCCTCCCATGCAAAAAAAAAAAAGGGAATGGAATCCATTCTTGGAGGACAGGAGGAGTTCCAGATAAAATTCCATGGAAAGGGAGCATCCTCATCCCCACAGTTCTGTCTAAGCAAATTGTAGTATCTCTTTACCTCAAGGTTTTGGTTGTGGTGTCCTCCAAACCACGAGGACTTTCTTATCTAAATCTATCTTTACATCCTCAAGCCTTTAAAAAAAGTCAAAACCTCCTCGAATTCCCAATCACTTGCTTGTCTGCTAAAGATTATGTTTCAAAAGACACACCCTCCTTTGAACGAGATTAAGGAGCATACGAGTGCATCTTTATCCACCTTAACTCCACCATGTCCTTAAAAACGCTTATTATTGCACCTAAATATGAACTCTCTCGTAACGGTCAGATGTCTAATGAGATTGTTGGTCTTTATGGCATAGTTGTCTGGAAGGAGATCAGTAGAGGATAGGACTCCCCTCTTGCAAAGGTTGTCTCACTTACTAAACTTCTCTTCACCCTTCTCATTGCTTCCCCCATAAAAATCTTCTTCCTGTACCTTCTAATCTTTTTGATTATTTATTTATTTATTGAGATTAAGCCTCCTCCATTTGAGAGATGCCTCTCTTCCACCTTGCAACCTTTTCTCAAGCTTGTCTACAGCCCTATCCTAAATAACCTTAAATATAAGTTCACGAGCTGAATCGAGCTGATCATAAGCTCAGTGTGAGCCGAGATTGCGTTCGGAAAAGTAGTTCACTAAAAAATGAGTTGAGCTATGAGCTAAATAAAATTAATTGAGCTGAGTTTGAGCTAATCTCAACTCAGTTCGGCTTGACTTATTTCCACCCCTATTGACTGTAAGTCTTCTTTCTATCTCATTTGCAGTTAATATTGCCCACTTGTCCCCATTTTGCATCGACTATTCTGCTGGGAATCATTGATCAAGACCGAATCAAGTATCTGACTTCTTGCAACAAAAGCGTGCTGAAACTTCCCTACCACACTCTTGATCATCTCTTTTACTTCCCACCAATCTAATGGATGAAAATCTCTCAAATTTGAGTCTCCTTCCCTTTTGGGAATAAGGATTAAGAAACTTCTATTCAAGCTTCCCAAAAAGATTGGAGGTATGGAACTTGACAAAAAAATTCATTATCTCTTTACTAGACACCAAAATAAAAACTAACTTAACTAACAAAATTCTCAAAATAAAATCTGTTACTTTAATAATTTCTAAAGAAATTGATCTTCCAAAAAGTCTGCCAATGTTTATGATCATTGCATTGAAGTTATGGGCCGGATGTATTTTATTTTGTTCCTTTCTTTAGAGCTTGATTTCTATCACCTGTGTTCATAGAACTGTGCTTTTTGACCCAGGTTTGAAACTGTAGACATGACAACACGATTGCTTATTCCAATCATTGTTCTTCAAAATCATAACAGATACAATATTATGGAGAAAGGTCATAACTACAGTATCAATATCAAAGCCATTGAGGAAGAGGTAAGTTGTTTCCTCTGGATTAATAGAGTAAAATATGGCTGTTCACTATGAGGTAGGGAAAGTGATAACCTACCTGCTATCTTCATATCATATCCAATCTCATCACTGTTTTAATACTCCATAGAAGCTACTTTTTAAATTTATTTTGTTGGGAGGAGAGTGAATAACCCCTGCTCTGGGCTGTCCTCTATGGGGAATCATCGGTAGGCTTGGACCAGCTAAATAGTGGTGACATGAACCACTCAATTGGCATTTTGGGGTTAATGATAGAATTCTTACTCTGTTTTTCAAATTTGGCTTGGTAGAATTTGGGGAGTCATTGGAAGATGTAAATGACAGACAAAAAAGTGTTGATTTTGGATGTAAAAACTTTTCCATTATGAATAATGACCAATTATGTCTTGGTGTAAATCCATCCCATGTGCTAATTTTGAAGAGGGCTGGGCTTGACTGCCAGCAACTAAAAATCATATTTGTTGAAACATGGATAATGCTTGAAAGATTTGCTATAATTGCAACCAAAATTTTCCTGTACATCTGGTAGCTTCTTGTTTTCAAATCACTCAAATGCTCTATAAAATGCCATACTTATCCCTTTTCCGGTTAAGAAGATGGTTCATTACGAGCAGGAGGTTGTAATTGTTGGGGGTTCACATGCATTACATCGCCATGAGAAATTGGCTATAGCTGTCTCAAAGGCAATGCGTGGTCACTCCCTGCAAGAAACAAAGAAGGATGGGCAGTTTCATGTTCATACCAAAATGTATTTGGATGGTGCTATCCTTAGAGAGGTATGTTCTTTGTCCAGATCTGATATCTGTCATTAAGCTACTTGATTCAATGCTCTATCGCATTGAATCAAGTTTGCATGTTTAGCCACCTATTTTTTGCTTGTATTTGCATTAGGACAAGTTTGCAGTTTAGAGTTTGTCCTAAAACATCTTAGTTTCCAAGTCTAATGTCTTTCTCCTCTTGATATATGCTTTTTGCAGGAAATGGAGAGGTCTGCAGATGTCCTTGCTGCTGGTTTGCTTGAAATGGCGGACCCTTCTCTTTCAAGTAAATTCTTTGTTCGCCAGGTTTGTTTAATTGTGATTGTTTTTGAAAAGTTATACATTGGTCTTTAGTTGTATTTTCACCTAGCATCAGCCTGAAGTAAAATCTTTTACACAGAGCTGGATGGATGCTGAAGGGTCAAGTGATTCAATACTTAAGCATAAACCTCTCTGGGCTTCTTATAATCCTAAAAAGCGCAAGGATAAGAAAAAGAAAGGAGAAAAGAAGAAACAAGGAGATCTAAACCGTACTTATGGAACAAGTTATTCCTGTGTAAGCATTCTATTGTCTCTAATACATCTACAAGTTGCCATTGACATGCTAGATCTTGTTTGATCTGTTTATTCCGCTCTCTCTGGATATTTCTGTATTTTACTTTTCAGGTTAGCACATGTGAAGTTATTGAAAGTTTTGCATTATATATTTCCAATTGTGTGCATGGTTTTATTCTTTTGTGTTTTATATGCTTAGAATTGCAATCTTTGCATCATCTATGATCATATTTTGGTTGATTCATTTCTTTTTGTCATTTTTCCCCACGATAAAAGAATCATGTGAAAGGAATGGCAATAATCTTACCTGTTATGGCTCTTATGCAATAGTAGAATATTTGCTGCTTTTCTTCTTGTGCTTTAAATTAATTGCATATACCACATGCATAGGGTAATATTTTCACGCCATAGTTTTAAATAGCTTCATTTAATGGCATGTAAGTCAAGATGTTGTGGTACCTGTGACAGCTGTATTTGAAATACAACTTCCACACCACCACTGCAGTTGAATGCGCAATGATTCAGGACATCACCTTGTAACAATTCTGTGAAATGGGATACAATCAAGGAACAATAGACTTTCTTGCTGGTACACTTTAAAAGGATAAGCAATAATCTCATCTATCGTGGCTCTATATGCAATATTAGAGTAGTTGCAGCTTCAATTCCTTTTCAGGTGCTTTAAATAAACTGTACAGGACATATTCATGGGCATAACAATTTTACACGAGTTTGATAACTTTTCATTTGATGACCATGTAAGTGTGGCTGCATTAATTTCCATTGTTGATAGAACCTTATAGGGTGGTTGCAGGAATATTTCTAGCTAATCTTCATTGTCTCTATCAGCTTTGTGCTTTCATTGGCTGAAGTGGATAAACATCTGATGATGGAGGATGAAAGTCTTGTCTGGACAAGTAATGATGTTGTCATTGTACTTGAGCATCAAAGTGAGAAGATACCTCTAAGGTAAGTAGCTGCAACAACTTTTTGAGGTGGTCTATTAACATCTTTGTTGTAGTCCTTTCTCTGTTTCATGCAATTGTCATTTGTGTCCTTATATGTAATCTCATTTGCTTGTCATGAAAAATGGCTCTGGTATGGAAGTTGCTTCCACATTTAGTTTGTAAAAGTGCATAAATCAGGTATATCCTCATATCTAATCAATTGCAGCATGCTTTGGTGTATATACTACTTTCCTAGCCGGTGGAGTCTTATTATCTCGGTAATAGTTTGAAACAATAAAATCTTTGGCTTTATTGAGATCAACTTTGTGATAGGAATTGCTTAGTACATTCTATGTTCTTGTTTTTTTTAACATTTAAGATATGTCCGACATTTGGTTTGTTGGACAGCTATGTTTCTGAAACAGAGAGAAGACATGCCATTCCATCATTAGCCCAATGCCACATATTGGCGGGCCTTGCCTCAACAGTGGGTGGATTGAGTGCACCATATGAAAAGGCTTCCCATGCACACGAAAGGCCAGTCGTGAATTGGCTTTGGGCAACAGGTTGCCATCCTTTTGGACCATTCTCAAATACATCCCGAATTAGTCAGATGCTCCAGGATGTTGCATTGGTAAGGAAGATCCCATCTTGACTCGTGTAACTTCTCGATATTCCATATGCATTGGCTGACGCGACTAGGACTTAACATGTTGACAGAGGAGCACAGTATATGCACGTGTGGATTCTGCTCTTCGCAGGATTCGTGAAACGTCGGAGGTGATTTGACTTCCATTTGCTCTCAGTTGTAATTGAATAAGCTTGTAAGAATCCTAACTTGGGGCAACTTTCATTACAGGCTGTCCAATCATTTGCTGCAGAATATCTCAAAACTCCTCTTGGTGAACCAGTGAAAGGCAAAAAGAACAAGACAAGCACTGAACTATGGCTAGAAAAGTTTTACAAGAAAACGACCAGCATGGTGGAACCTTTTCCACATGATTTGGTTGAACGATTGGAGAAATACTTGGATGTTAGTCTCTCTCAACTCTCAAGCGATATGACCTGGTTTTATTAATTCACTTGATTTTCAAACTAAAAGGGATAAAATGTCATGCACTTTTGGGATCTAAAGGACCTTGAGGAGCAGCTTGTCGACTTGTCATCCTTATTGTATGATCACCGGTTACAAGAGGCACATTTGAACAGTTCGGAAATTTTCCAGAGCTCCATTTTTATACAGCAGTAAGTGTATTTTGCCTTTTGTATTAAGATTTCAATCCAATTCATTATTTAGGTTTTATCTGTTTCGATGTATTTATTTAGTGACCGTAATGAAAGAACTATTCTTCCTTTGAGGGATTGTTTTTGTTGTTAATTCACTTTATTGGACAACTTCTAGGTATGTAGATCATGTTTTGGCCAACGAGAAGGAAAAAATGAGATGCTGTGACATCGAATACAAATTCCCCATGCAGTCGGTTTCACAGACCTTTATCCATGGGAGCATTCTTCTTGCTGGGTTTTTTGTATATTTTCTTGTTATATTCTTTTCGTCTCCAGTTCGGTGATTTTTATTTTTTTTATTTTTTTTAAGCATGAAATACTTGTTAGTTGAGGCCTTTCAATTTTTATTTTTATTTTTTTAGAAATGAGAATATAGTTGTAATAATTTAGTAAAGCTCTCTCTTGGAGGGATGTGAGGTAGGCTTGCAGGAGACTTCGTATAAATCTTGCTTGTCTGTCAGTGTCATTTGGGTCAGTTTTGCGTGTTGGGCGAGGGGTGTTATGACAATTAGGTCGAGTCGGGTGGTGTTGATACCCGAGCTCGGCTCGAGTGTTATTTAGATGAGCTCGAGTTCATTGAGCTTGCATTTTTCGAGCTTGAGCTCAAGCTCGCTCGAGCTTGAAGTGTCGTCAAATAAGGTCATCGGGTAGTGTTGTTGGATAATGTGGATGATAGATTTAAAAAACTGTATCTATAAACATAATTTTACATGGAAAAGTTATTTAAAAAATTATAATTGAATATAAAAATTATAATTAAAAAATATAATTAATGGATTTTGGGTAGTTCGGTGACCTTTTGAGCTCGACATAGTTGGGTTCGAGCTCGAGCTTGATAATGAGCTACCCGAGCTCGAGCTCGAGCTCGATACCAAGTTACCCGAGCTTAAGTCAAGCTTTCATCGGATAGTGTTATAGGTATTTGAGACACTACCCGAGTGTCATAACAGGCTTGGGTGGGCCTTAATAGAGGATTTCTGGGCCTTGTTATGGGCTGCTTGGGGCATATATGAACCCGGTGGATCTAGATAACTTTTTGCGATTTTGGGCCTGTGTGGCCTCCTTGGGGGTGTTTATATTTTTCATGTGGTAGTCAGCTTTTCGTGTTGGGCCCCAACTGAGGTTTTGGGCCTTATTAAGGGCTTCTGGGGTCATTCATGGGCCTTTTGATGGGCTTCTTGGGTCATACATGGGCCTTGTTATGGGCTGCTTGGGGGGGGGTTATATATGGGTCCCGGTGGATCTTGACAACTTTGTGCTATTCTGGGCCTCTATGGTCTCCTTATGGCATTTTGGGCCACTTTGGGCCATTAAGGCCTTTTACGGGCGTGCATGTTTCGCATGTGGGCAGTCAATTTTACAAGTTGGGCCTTAGAAGAGGATTTTGGGCCTGGTTACGGGCTGATTTTGGGCATACATAGGCCTTCTCATAGGCTACCTTGAGCATACGTGGGCCTTGTTATGGGCTGCTTTGGGCATATATGGGCCTGATGGATCTAGACGGCTTTGAGCTATTCTGGCCTGAACAGGCTCGTGTCTTATTGCATTTTGGGTCACTTTTGGGCCTTATTAAGGCCTTGTAGGGTGTTTGTGTTTCGCAAGTGGACAGTCAGTTTCTTGTGTTGGGCCTTAAGAGGCTTTTGGGCCTTGTTATTAGCTGCTTTGGGCACTCATGGGCCTTGTGATCGGCCGCTTCGGCATACATAGGCCATGTTATGGGTTTACAAGGGCCTGATGTATCTTGAACTTTGAGCTATCTTGGGCCTGTTTGACGTCACGTGTTTTGCATCGTGGGACACTTTTGGGCCTCATTTAGGCCTTTTACGGGTGTTTATGTTTGCGGGTAGGGGCCTCAGTATTACGTGTTGGGCCTTAATTAAGGCCTTTTATACCTTTTTAGCATGCTTTGGGAAGATGTGGGCCTGCTGAATCTAGACAACTTTGAGCAATTTTGGGCCTGTACGTGAAGATTGTGTTTCACAAGTTGGTTTGTTTGGTATAAGGCTTCAGCTCAAGTGGCACCAATCCCCCTTACCTTATAATAGGATTGGGTTCGAGTCTCACTATGAACCAGAAAAAGATGGATTTTGGGCCTTTTATGAGCTGATTTGGGAGTATGCAGGCCAATAGGACATCGAGAACCATGGGCAATTTTGGGGCCATATCACCCACGTGGAGGGCTCCATCCCAATTTAGGCCTATCTAAACCAGCTATAGCCAATCCTGAGGCCTCATTTGGGCATTCTCATGGTCCTTGGTACACCTATATTTCAACATTCTTGGCCCAGATCCGATGCACTGGCACTTCCCCTTGGCTCAATTAAGGGGTACTCGAGCCTAAGCAAGCTTGTCTTACGATTTTCAAAACTAGCACAATCAACCCCGATTTAATTGGACATATAACGTACAGCCCAACTGGATCTAATCAGGCACGTTGTGCCTATATCACCAACCGGGCCTCATTGTTAATTACTACCGTCCCCTTTTTTGGTGGCCTGAGACTTCATCCACCACATGATATTTGAAACTTCACTCAACTAATACAAGTTGAGCTAACTGAGGCCCCTCTTTTGAGGGGTAGGACTCACTCAATGTAATCTGTTTCATTTTTAAAATTCAAACCCGAGACCCGAGATATTAAAGGACTTAGCCACCGACCGACTGACCATCAGTAAGCTCTACCATCTCTAAAACCAGAAACATCAAGATTGACTTGTATTCCTAACATCACAAAGTATATGACAATTCACATGGCTCAAAAAGAGATGATAAAACCAATGAGCTATAATTCAATAGGTGCCATCCCACTTCCCTTAAAGGTCTCAAGTTTAAACATCCTTATGTACCAACAAAAAAATAAAAAGAGAGAGAGAGATGATAAAAGATCATAGACGAGAGACTAGATAGGGCAAATTTGAAGCCCAATCTTCAATTTTCCATTTAGACTTGTATGCAATCATAAAACCATTGATGGGTTGCTATTTTGAATTGGAAACATTAAGACAAACATTAAGACAAGAATAAAAACATTACTGCATACAATCCATACAAACATTCTATCAGCTTATAAAGAAGAAAACAAGTGAGGTGCCTATAATCCCCACATTCTCATCCTGACAAAAAAGGCATCAAAACATAAATTACCACTAAGAATCAAAACTTTCACCACCAATAAGATCAATCCCATCTATGCTTTGCTCAAGGGCACAACTAGCGTGGCTAATGAGCCAAATGTAAGGTTAAATTTGTGCACAGCCGCTGGGAATATGGCATACCTTGTCCATAGATTTGATAATATGCCTGTTTTCTCCTCTTCCAACTGTAACAAACAAAGTGACCGTTTGGTAAAACTTTTTTTCTACTTATCTTTTTCTTTTAAAAAGAAGTAAAAATTAATTACTTTTAAAAAAAAGTTAAAAATTGTTTGATTTTTTTAGTTATTTTTTACTTTTAAAATAAAGTAATTAATTTTTATTTTACTTTTTTACTCTTGAAGTAAAATTAAAAATTAAAAATTAATGGATGTATTCTAAATTTTGTATCATTTAAATGAGGATATTAATGAAATAAAAATAATTATGTTAGGATATAAATGAAATAAAAAATATAACTTTTGGGAAAAGCTAGAGCATTAAAAGAAAGAAATAGAAGCTTTTCCCGGGAGCTTTTACTTAAACGCTAGTTTTTAAATTTTTTTTCATGAAAAAAAAAGCTTTTTTTTTAAGAGTTTTAAAAAATCCCGTTTGGCAAACTTTTTTCTTATAAGGAGAAGAGAAGCTGAAAAAAATTCCTACCAAACGGACACTAAAAGAACCTAGCAAAATGCATTTGTTTCCCAAATCAACCAATACTCTCCTACGAGATAGTAAAGGACACTTTCTCTTCTACAGCAACTGAGAGGGCTTTAATCTTACATTAGAAAAATTCATAGCTTACTTGCAAAAGCTTGTCCACCTTACTTTAATAGCCAAATACCAATACCATAAGAACATTAATAACAGTTCTATCAAAATTACCGTTTAATTTAGGTCACCTTTTAATTTAGGCAAAATTTTACAATCAAATAACACCATATGCAGTTGCACCAATTAATGTAAACTGCTATATAATTGAAATAATTTTATGTATCTCCTTTATTCTTAGATACGAGTATTAAAGTACATTTTCTTCACTAACCCGAACATTTTTCTAGTTTTAATTATCTAATAGCAAAGTTTAGTTGACCTTATAACGTTTTTTCCTTTTCCCCAAACATATCCAAACCGCAAACCAAAAGTTGACCCTTAACATACACTATGGACATTCTTATTACCTTCTTTCTTCTCACAGATACTTCTTATATACCAATGACCATGGCTTGCACTAGTGACATTAATTTGCTCCACAATTTCAATATGATAGCCAATTGAATGACTTATTGAATTAACTCTAGCATTTTCTCATTTCCTCATCTTTTAGTAATAAGTTACAATTCTCATCTTTAATGCATTTAATTTAATTTAGACCTCATTTTTTCTCTCTTATCAAAGCTAACGAATATATCTTATTCTTAGTTTGGTTTATCCCGTTCTTTGTTCTTCCTTGACTAGATTTTAGAACAATTAATCTAACTTTTTCACAAATATAAATATAAATTTTTACAAAAAGTTCTCTTTGTTCACATGCCCTCACCTCATCCAATTGACTTTTTCAAAATATCCACGCTGAGAATACTATGCAAGCAGCCTCCTACATTTTAATGATTCATTCTTTCATTTTTGTCTCACAAAAAACTATTTTCCACATCTAACTTCCAGTTTGCTTCCTTTATCATCCTATTTTTAAAAGGGACTGATCATTTCCAACAGCATTAATACAAGTTAAAATATAATTTTAAGAGTAGATTTGACTAAAAGCTTTACAATAAATCATAACAATATCATTCTTTTCTAATATATTAAGCATCAAAAATAGTTGGCATTCAGGTATCGTTCCTTGCTACACTGTAAAGAAAGTTCAAATTGAAAAGTTTCAAAGATCAGATAAAGCTTTCTAGGCTGCATATCCATCAAAACAAAGCAGTAAGAACACCACTTCTCAGAGCCCAGTGCATATATCATCATTTACAATTTATAAGAAATGACATTATTTTCCATTACACCAATGCATTCAAGTAAAACACACATACACACAGAACATCATTCATGAGACAAAAAAATTATTAATCACCACAATGGCTCGTCAAATTCAGAAATAGCGTTTTGATTCAAAGGATAATCCTCAGCAAAATTGCTCATAGACGTCATCAAGTTATGAATATAACTCAGGTCTCAAAGATTCCATGCCATCATAGGATCTCCCAAATAGAATCAAATCAAAGAATAATTGATGAAAATCGCGAGACGGAGTAAAAATAACAACAAAAGCAAACAGATCGAATCGACTGCTTTGAATTGAATCATGCAGCAATTAATTCAACAAAATCAATTAAAATGCATGCAACTTTTACACTTCTCAATTTTCAATATCGTTCAAATCAAAAGCACAACCTCCTATCATATTAGAGACCAAGTCCAAAAATCTTGATAATAATTCGCCACAGTCAATCAAATGAGGGCGAATACGAAGGCGAAAATTAGATGGATCGAATTAGCAGAGCAATCGAATGTATGCGGTTTTTAGGATTAAGGAAAAACGATCGAATCAACGTAAGCAAACATATCAAAGATTCATTCATCAAGAAATAGGGCAAAAATGGTGGTTTCATGTCGATTTCTAGGGTTTTCAAAACCGAAGAGAGAAACTTACAAAGGCATATATACCAGGACATTATTCGCTACGCCCGTCGAAATGATTCGAAGGCGCACCGACTCAACAATCCTGCGATCGATCTAAGCCTCCTCTCTCGCATGCGAGAAGATCAGAGAACGATTCTCTTCGAACGATTCACAGATCCATCGAAGAGACTTCTCTAAGAGGCGAGCGAGCGAGAAAGAGAGAGAGAGAGAGAGAGAGAGAGAGCGAGAGAGAGAGAGAGAGAGAGAGTTTGTGTTCGTAAGGGTAGAAGATCGAACGAGAGAGAGGAGAAAGGTGGATACAAGAATGACAATATACTCAACAGTGTGTATATATATATAGGCAAAGGGGAAATAGAATAGGTTTAGGGTTTCAACTGAACGAGGGTTTGGGATGAGCAGTCGGGTAAATTTAAGGCAAAGACCTTGATATTACGTTCGGACCATCAGCCAAGCGCTGAAGTCGATGAAATGGGAAGGCCTGCTTATTTTGGACTGGGCTGTTTTTCTGTGAGTCCATTTTCAAGAAAAAGAGGTGAATGGGCTTTCAGTTATTGGGCTTTATTTTTTTTTTGGGTACAAATTTATTTTATTTTTTGTCACGCAAGATTTGAACTTCAGATTACGGTATTAGAGAAAGAGCTATAACCATAGAGTATTCTCTTAGGGACTAAGAAGAAATGAGGGGTGCAACATGAGAACTTTAGAGGAGGTCACCCATTCTAGTACTACTCTCGTTTAAACACACTTAACTATAGAGTTATGATAGAATCCGGTGTATTAGTGTTAGTATAATCGCACCATGAGCTTTAGTTGAATTAAATAATAGGGTACCGTTGGTAAATTTTTTCTTTAAACAATTGATATTTGATAATTATTATAAATTCAACTAAATCTGATCCTTAAAAAGTAAAACTTTTTCAACACCTTGAGTTTTTTATTTGTACAATTTAACTCTTTTTGTACATTTATTTCTAATGTTTCGATTTCTCATGCTCTACCTTCTATTAATAATTTTGAAAATCCCATATAAATTATGATCCAAATAAGATCGAATTTTTTATTTATTTCTATATTTAATGGATACCAATATCAAGTCATTAAATTAACTATACATCGGTGCTCTCATAAAACTGTAAGCACCACTTTATATGCATTTTGTATTATATTTTACGTATTAAAATTGTTTTTTGATTTCATTGAATGTTAAATAATTTTTAGATTAAAAAAATAAATTGTATATAACAATTAAAAACTTATTTAATTAGTTCAAACATAATATATTTTAATTGAAACAAATAAATAAATAATTTAATTAAAAATTACTTAATTTATATAGTAATATTCTATTTACAACCCCAACAAAATACCCCACCCATTGACCCAATGGGCTCATCCTCCCGTTCCGAAGGCATATTCGTTTTTCCTCAACCACAAGAAATCATGTCCCGACGCCAAAGAATAAAAAATCATATCCTTGTCCTCCTCCCCGCTTTTAACCTTCCATTTTTTTTTTTTTAAATTGTAGCAATTTGATGTCCTTTTCAACCCGGACGTCATCATCCTTGGTTCATTCATATGGTGCAGTTTGGTAAGCACGCACTTTTTATAAGTTCAATATAATTTATTATATCTTAAACAAGTGAAATAACTCTAATTCTTTTCAATTCACTCCAAAGACTTTTCTTTAACCATTGTGAGCATTAATTGATACGCAAGTTTGTATCACATCAGCACTCTTAGTATGCCGAATGGACCAAATGAGTAAACGATCAAATGATCCCAACGTTACATGATAGTTCTTATGATAAAAAATTCATAAACTTTCAAAATTCAATAACTTAACGTGATTAAAATATTTTTTAAATTAAATAAAAATATTTATAAATTATACTAAGAAAAATTACCGCATAATATTGCTATTTTTGATTTTTAACTAATTTGATATGTGACATTGTTCTTTTTTTTTTTTCTCTGGACTTATTCCACCGTCGAGTATCTGGAGTTTTACTCCGACTAATTTCGACCGAGCTGCTATCGGGTCCCAATCGGGAGGAAGCTCTCCCAATGTCGTTTTTGCTACTATCAAGACTCAAACCACGATTGTTGGTATAAGGTATTAGTGTCATTTCCACTAGACCAACGAACCATTGGATAACATCGTTTTTTGCACACTCAAAAATAGCATATATTTTTTTCTAAGAACTTTATGCTAGTTCACATACGATTCCCTATATCTACGATTGAATATTGGAATAATACATGATTGAAGCATTGTGTCATCCAAAATACCAGGCAATTATTCTAGGAGTTAGAGGAAAATAAGGGTTGAGACATTGCTACAACTTTGTTAGAGGGGAAGGTGGAAGATAGGAAAAATGTTCTCCTGGTTTGAGAATTGGGCTCCAACTTGGGCTCTCATATCCTATTGTTCCAGAGGTATGCAAATCTTTCCCTTCATTGGACATCTTGAAAAAATTTAGTAATGTCTTTAAAGATAGAGTTTGGAATTGGACTCAAACTTAATCTCACATGTAGTACCATATGCTTGCAATGATACACCTCTATAGAACTTAAGACCAAAATTTGTAACAATTGAGGTATGACATGATTTAAGCTGCAAATTACATTATAGGAATATGTTAAAAACATTAAAGTAGTCTAAGCCATTCTACCTTAGTCAATCGGCTCTTAATAAAATTTTAAATTTAAATCTTGTATATAAATAAAATAGATATTATAAAAGTTTTGTCTATCCAAACTTTGATATTAGAATATCAGTATTCAGCTATTAAACTAATTAAATATTTAAAATTAAAAAAGGAATACATGATTATTTGTTATTTTACTGTATTATAATATATGATATTTTGGAAGAGGTGGCAAGCAACTTCAAACTCTTTAAAACAAAATTTTAAATTTGGAAACTAATGTAATTTTATTATTGTTTGTTTTCGCTCCGTACAGATTTGTGCAACTCTGATTTTGAGGTCTTAATGAATTGCCCTTGCCAAAATGATTTTGAGAGATTTGCCTCGAGAGAATCTTGTGGGCTTAGAGTTGGGGGTTCGTACATTTTGTGCAACTCTGAGTTGCACCACCACCACACGGAGACAAGGCCCCACCAAACAGCAAAAAGAGGGTCTAAGGTTGAGACGGGGCCTTGGAATTTTATTCATTTACGTCACTCCGTACGTCAGACGATTTTACTCGCATAACCAAATCCATCATGCCCGACCACTAATCACACGCCACGTCAAGAAAATTTCTGTGGGAACTGACAACTTCGTGACGTGGCATCCAGGCATTGGTCCAAATTTGTCACGTGAATTCCTCACCGTCCGTTTTCTTCTTTGACTCTTCCAAAGTCCAAGGCGTGAACCGCAAGTATTTTGGATCCAACCACGAGTAGCTGGTGGGCCCATGAGGCCCAACTCTTTCTCAATAAAGAGGCAAACCCAAACGTACCACCCCTCACAAAAATTTTCATACAAAAAAAGGGAAAATGTGTCCCTCCGGAACTTCTCTCCGGCCAGAAATGGCGCCAAATTCACAATTCCGGCAAGCTTTTGAAGTCCTCGACACCGACCGGGATGGAAAGATTAGTCGGGAAGACCTTCGAAGATTTTACGGCAACAGTTTAGATGAGGATACCATAGGTACAATGATGTCCGTGGCCGATCAAAATAAGGATGGCTTCGTAGGGTACGATGAGTTTGAGAGAGTTTTGGATTGCAATATGAAGAAGAAGAACTCAAGAAGAAGTGGTGTTATGGAAGATGCGTTTAGAGTGATGGATAGAGATGGTGATGGAAAAGTGAGTGCTGATGATTTGAAGAGTTATTTGAAGTGGGCTGGTTTTTCTGCTAGTGATGAAGACATTAAGGCCATGATTAGATTGGGTGGAGGTAATTTAAATGATGGGGTCTCTTTTGATAAGTTTCTTAAGATTTTGGCGATTGATTATGCAGAATAATAATAATAATAATATTTTTTTTTCTGAAAACACGAATTTAGGGATATTTTACCATCTCTGGTCGGTAAGTGTCAATACTGACGAGATCGGTGGTCGTTGAATCATTATTCAAGAATCGATCTCGTTTATAAGAAATTACAGTGTTAATAACAATTCATAATGAGCAGGCCCCTTGAGCACTCATGGTAGAAAAATCATGTGATCCTGTTGTTTGTTTCATAAGATGTCTATATTTGCCGGAAATTTTGATATTTCTCCATGCAATGCAAGGTTGTGCATTTGTGTGGTGTGATGTATAGAGACTTGCAGTAGCTGTCAATGCCAAATTGTGATTGTGTTTATGCTTCAGCTTTTTGGTTTGAAACTATACTTGGACAAATTAATGTCCCAATTGTGTGAAAGTTTTGTTACGAACAATTCTATTTTTTTTATTCAATTTATTTTAAAATAAATCTTTATGCTTAGAATTTTAGACATTCCATCGACTAGCCAACAAAATTTTTTTGGGGTTTAATTCTAATATTGCCATCCAATAAAATTCAAGTCGGATCCTCAAATTTATGATGAATATTTTTTAACGGTTTTTAAAGATTTATTTTTTATGAAGTTAAAAATTAAATTTCGTGACTAATTAGAATAAGAATTAGAATTAAAATTTATAATTTCATAAAATTCATCTGGTTTTTGGCACAACTTAAGCAATAATTTCCCGGAAATAATGCATCCCCACCCACACCTAATTCGGAAGCAATAAATTCAAATGACCCCCGGGGGGTGGGGGGTGGGGGGTGGGGACAGTTGGATACCTTTATTTAATTGAATATCATTGGGCCAAGGCCGGTGGATATCATCAAGAGCCATGTGATTTCACATGTTTAGGTCATGAGATGACATAATTGTCTAAAGGTTGTCCGATCTTCCGGGACAATTTGGTGATTAATATTTTCCTTCCGTAACCACGAATTCAAATTTTAATATAATAAAAAAAGTTATCCAATCAACCAAATGAGAGCTTGGTCAGGCGAATGAGGCATGATGTAACACCATAAATTAATTTAGCTCATAAATTCTTAATATATTATATACAGTTAAAAGAAAATTTACCATAGCCTTGGATTCAGTGATCCTTGAGTTTTTTCTGCGTCTGAAATCTTGAGGTTGAATCGCATGATAATACCCATTTACAATAAAAATTTATAAATAAAAAGAAACTCGTGTTATCTTTTAATCATTTAAAGCCAAAAGAATTAAAATATAAAAATTAGGCATCCGCATGGGCATCATATTATATAGGAAAGAAATGTCTGCATGTGTGAATGCAAATACGATGGTTACAGGTTCCAACTCGGATTTTGGTGTTGAGTGGTATCCAACGTTAGAGGTATAATGGATTCACGGGTAAAAAATACACTTTATTGTTGAACAAGTTTGTGATCAAAGCTGAGGCCCAGATTGACCCCCCGCCTCCAGTTGAGCGGAGAGATGCCAAGAGGATATCTCTTTCTACCTCCTAGCAGGGTCAAGTAGCATGATTCCACAACTTGCAGGATTCTCAAACAAGATCAATCTGCCCACTCTCGATAAGTGGTTTTATAGACTTGTAACGAAGAACATATAGGTCGTCAGCTACCAGGTCTACGATTTCTTCCCCACTGCCAATTTGAAGAGTATTAAGTTGGTTAAGAGGTAGAGAACATGAATGTTGGCAGGACAGGTACCAGCTAATTCTACGAGTAAAGATCCTTGAGACAGTATCAAGAGAACTTGAATTCAAATACCGCTAATTACAAAGTTACCGGGAAGGGAGAGAGCCGCCCAATTGTGTGGCTTAATCAAGTCAGGAGAAAAGAAAAAATGTAAATGTGAAATGAGTACCGGGAGATCACCTGTCATCAAGCTGGAAAGCTCCTATGGATCCCTTGCTCTTGCAGAAGACAAACGTGTCCAACTGTGGTTCTGGGACTGAAATTCATACAACAATATATGAAATATGATATTAATAGGTAGGCATCATACAGGTGACAGAGTAAAGACACGATTCCACTTCAGTCAACATTAGTACAGAGTTGAAGAATTCACTAGCACCCAAAAGCAATATTCATGGAATCCCATCTAAAAGCCCATTTTTATTAGATTGGGAAAATGTGGTAAGATAACATCCTAAGCAACCTAGATGGATAAAGATGAAGAAGGTAAAAACTAGAGAAAAAAGCTTTTATGAAAGCAAAAAACATGCAAATGCTAACCATGACCCAGCCTCCTAGCCCGATGTAGATTGAAAAGATTACCTAAAAGGTAAGTAATCAACAAACAAGCAAAATCAATTAATGTGCACCAGCACCAGAACCTAGTTATGATGTACAAAAACCAGCACTAAGCTTTAAAAAGAGGTCCCTTCTCTTCATTTTTTATTGGAGGGAGTGCTCATCGAATATTAGAGCCCCACAAAAATTAGTCCCTAAATTGGTTCAGCTCAAGCATAGTATCTAATCAATTAGCTGACTTTCAGTCATGAAAATAATGAACTGATTCCCTTTCACTTCTTAGAATTATCAGATCAGAAATGGTGGTTTTTGGCCAATGGCCCACTGATTTAGCAATATCAATCAGTACAGCAAGCAACCAAATGTACATGGTGGGAAAACAATGGAGTTTAAAGAAGGGAGCTTAGCGACTTGTAAAAATGATTCCGTACCCATGTCATCCTCTTCACTTGATATGGATTGCTTCAATATGGATTGATAGCCATAAGGCAATTTGGACAGAACAGACTGATTGAGGTGTTTTTCCAGATCATCAGTACACCTGTAGGAACAAGATCAACTTCAGAAACCATCAGTGAGAAGAGTATGCCAAAACCTCAGATAATCTAAAAGTCGGACAGCCTATACCGTCTAGCAAACTTTTGTTCTTGGTCAGAAAGGCGGTTCCAAAGTTCTGTCTTTGAGATATGAATCACGTATTTCTCAATCTGCAATTAAGATCATAATATAAACTCAAGCAACTTACTGTAATTTATTAAGTTTTATAAATGAACATTGCAAGCAGCCTAATCAGCTCATCACATCATATGTTTCATTAATCATTCCAGACCACTGAATTTAGCATTGGGGGCTGTGCTGGGAAGGACAGCAGCAAGTGCTGTTCAGCTTACCTATGGGCTACAGCCTTCTAGTACCGCATAGTAGAATTTCAGTAGAAACACCATGAAAAAAGCTACGACATTTTATAAAAAGATGGGGGAAATACTAAATTTCTAAATTCTCCTACTCCCATGTTTGATAAGTGCTCCGGTATTGATTATTTGAGGGAGTGATTTTACAGAAACTTGTCGCCATGCATGCAGCAAAACCACAAGAAAAGAACTCAATCCACCTTTTGAAGGCGAGTACGAAGATATGATCTTAACAGAAAGAGTATTCTATCCAAGTCTATCTGATAAAGCGATACGGTCAAAGGATCGGCACCACTTTCTGCTAATTCTTCAACTGTTTCTTCCTGAAAAGAATGCTTTCAGCCAATCATGAGCGAAACAAAAGAAGTACAAGAACAAGTACTCAAATATGTTAATCCCATTCATGATATTTTGGATTTCCATGAGATAAGCCATGAGACTCATACTAGCATGCAAACCGCTATCTTCCTAAGTATCAAATCATACACTTATCAAAGGATGTAGCCCTCAAGTATGATAAAAAAAATGGAAAAAAAAAGGGAAGCTCCTCAAGAGCATAATTATGGAAAGAATTAATGGACAACTTCTAACTTGTGTGTGCGAGTGTGAACACACATGTTTTTTCTTTATTATGATGGAAGCTTCAGCTAAGTAAAACCATTGAACACAATAGCCCAAAAACAACACACACAAGGCAGGCACACTAGAAACCTCCTCCATGCAGTTGCCAACAATTGAACCTTGAACCTTCGCTTGGACCTACGTCAAATTTTGTTTAAATGTCAAATTTGGTCAACTATTATGTTCACAAATTGAAACTATCTCCAACTTTCATCGATTCACAGTTAAAATGCAGCATAGCTGCAACTTGTGACTTCCAGAGTAACTCTCCAAGTTGGATCGAAGAACAACTCAAGTTGGACATTTCTCAACTTATTCTATAATTGGTTAAGGATCCCTGCTTTAAAATATGCAATGGTTTGTCAAGGACAAACCTCAAGCATGACTCAAACAACCAGGACAACAGGATAATTGCAAAATAGATTATCAGGTCATAATTTTACAGAAATGCATTATCATTACTCTTCAGAAACCTAATCTTCTCCCTGACAATAACAAGCTAAGTCCCATCCACTACCAAAATTTTCAATCTGCATGACATGAGAAAATTTTTACTTTTGACAAGAAATCCCAGTATTGGTAAGAAAAGATTTGTGAGAATTAAATTTCTCACAAAATAGTACACTTCATTTAGCAAATGAGAAATCCAAAGCTTTCCTATTAAATTAGGCCAAATCCGGTGGAGAACTAGTCAGAAAAAATGGAGAGAGAGAGAGAGAGAGAGAGAGAGAAATGATCTTTAATTATTTTTCTATTAACATGTTACTAGGATCATGGTAACTAATAAAAATTCTATAATTTTAGATTCTCCCCTTAAATGTTAACCACATGGACAATATATATGTTATTTAGTTTATTGTCTTTCATCACCAAATCTCCAAATACCATTTTCATGAACTCTCAAGTCTTGCCCATAAACACTAGTTTAGGACACCCTTGGTGACAATGAGAGGTTAGATCTTTCTAGAGGTGGCCTGGATGATCTCTTAGCTTTTATTCCAGAATTTTGAGAAGTAATGGAAACTAAAAACTAGACAAATTTGCCAAATGGTCAGAACTGATTTCAAATGGTTAATAATGAACAAGAACTTTTGGACCAATTGCACTTGTGGATTTAGTGATATCAATTGAAATACGCAATACACAACAAAATCAATTATCATATTTGCAGAAGGTTCAAATGAACAGCTCATAACACCTGAAATAGCCTTAATGATATGTTCCCCACTCCAACTTCTAAAGTCAAATCCTCCTACAACATTTCCTGCATTTTTTTTATAGTGGGCGGGAGGGCTGGGGGTGGAGCCAGAAATTCATGTTGGGGGATGACATACAACATGTATTTTTGATAATCATTAAAAGGGGAAGGTTATAATTTCAGGGAGAGGGGTTATAATTTTTAGGGGAGATACCAGAAGTAAGGATTATAACTTTTGAAGTTAAAAACATATCTTTTTCCTTAAAAGTTTTTTTTCCCCGGGGGGGGGGGTGGGGCTCCTGATAATGTACAATGCCTTTGCACAATGCCTTTGCAATCACGTTGCAGCAATGAGAGCCTGAGATAGCCTCAATGAGATACAATCTTAGTTCAATTCTGAGCTCAAATCCTATTACAGCCTTCCCTCCGCCACCGATTTTCACCCCTTTTTAAGCCCCTAAATTGGTTCCATCCCTTACAAACTTGAAGCTTTAACAAGTATACAAAAGCACCATATCATGCCACAATTAGATGTAGTTATTCTCCAATGCTTTCATCTTCTAAAGAGTTGGGTGCTCATAGAAAAACACAAACACGTGGATCTAATTCCTAGAAGTGGATGGATATCACAAAGCACAATGCATAGCTGTAAAATATTATCTTTATGGCCCACCCTTTCACCACGAGAAAAAAGGGGAAAAAGAAAGCACGATCTAGAAACCTAAGGGGCAAAGTACCTCTCACAGCCAACCCAATAAATTACAACACTTGGTGCAATGAAAACCCCACATACACCACAAAACCCTAATCAAATGCCCATAAGTTTATTGTTCCCAATCACAAACACATGATGAAACACCTAAATATCTAGATCAAGAAAGACAGTGGGCAGTGAATTTGAGCCTAATGAACAGTTTACTAGCCCTCTTCAAACATTATCAACTAGTATAGAGAGAGAGAGAGAGAGAGAGAGAGAGAGGAGAGACAACCATCAATAGAATCTGTTCTCTGGATCGCTGGATCAAATTAAACTGAAACCGAAGAATTTCTGGAGAGGCCTTTTCGTTCCTCCAACCTTTCTTCAACAATTCCACATCGGTCGTCGCCATCAACGTCTCGTAATCTTCACTACCTAACCCTAATCCATCTGAACCCGAAGCCATATTTCCCCAACTTTTCCTCTCTCTCTCTCAATGTATATATTTTCCGCAATTCTGTTTTTCAGAGAAAGAATTAAGTTAAAATTTTGGCGCCAAAACTGGAAAAGGTTGACGTGTTTTGCGAACAGACAGATCGCGAGTTTGTGCGTGAATCTAACCCGTCCGATTAATCTACGCAGATCAAAAATCACATCATGACGACAGGTTTTAGTGGACGGGTAAGATCCACGCACAAACTCCAGATATGCCTTCTCATTTTCGAACATGCGCATTTGAGAGAGGGAACAAGGATGTTACCCATTTATAGAAAAAAGTTAACATGAGAGAGAGAGAGGGGGGGGGGGGGGCGGCGAGGGGAGAGGGGGTTGAATAAGGTATCGGTGCTTTTGGCTTGGTATTCCCTTTTTTATAGTAAAGGGGCAGAGGTTTTATTTGTTAATGATGTAAGAAAGGTATTGTAAGATATATAGGAGTGAAGATAAATTTTAATTATTTAAATATGACTAACATTTAATAATTAATAAGGATTATTCTATGAATATTGATAATTCCACCGTCGCGATTCCAAAACCCAACAAAGGAGTGTTGCGTTAAATAACGGGTCAGTGGAAAAATAAGACAAAAATTTGTATATAAATCATTTACAAAGTAAATATGTAATATAAAAATAAAATATAATGACGTAGAATAACATCGATCCTATTGAATATGATAAAAGACTCTCGTTGTTATTCTACAAATATTTATATTCATAAATATAAAAAATGACAAAACTAAAATGAATTGAGATTTTTCAGATAGACCATTTGTTTTTGTACAGGTGTCTTCTTCAATAATGACTTATGCTTGACGCTTAAATTTATATTTGGGTATGGGATCGAGAAATATGATTAAAGCAATTGAATTAAACAATCTAATTTTACTTGTATGGGAAATAAAATATTTTTATGTACTTTCATTAATTATAAGTTTATATTATATTTAATTTACTATTATAATTTTTTTAATTTTTATGTAATAAAATTATTTATGTAAAATGGGTATTCAAATTCAGTTATGGGGTAATATTGACAAAAAAAATTATATTAAATACATATTTTTATATATAATATAGATAGATTGCTCTTTTTTTTTTTTTTTTTTTTTTTTTTTTTTTCAAGACTCGTGTATGCTCCAAAAGTTGCATGTCACTGAAAGGCTATTGGGAGTTCCATTATAAATTCATGCCTGGCATAAAAGATGGAAAGTTGTTATATGTTATTAATTAAAAAAAAAGAAGAAAACAATGTGAAATATAGAAAATAAAACGACACAATACTTAAAATGCTTGATGCTTTTACAAGGCTTCTCCTCCTGATGGCTTGTTCTCTTTATTCATTAAGATTGCTTAAAGGTTAAAAAATTACCCAATTTTTTTTCGGTATTCGCGTATCGAATTCGATTAAATGAACAAAACTCTTCCAAGAATAAAAAATTTTACTTAACAAGTATCAGTTCAGCCACCGGACCAACCTCCGTTCTGTTGGTAATTCGGCTAAAGGCTCCCCTTTAAAACAAAGAAAGAAAAAAAAAACAGAAAGCTTAATGGTTTTCCACTCATTTACCATTCGCAACACTCTGAAACCTTTTAGGAATTATGGGAACTTTTGAATTTTATTTTATGTTTCATGTACTTTGTTAGTGATTTTCCACATACCTTGTTGAATTTATAATGTTTTATCTATGCCAAAGTACAATGTCCAGAAAATAGAAACTAGTATAAAGCACCAACCTGGAAAGTCCTCCTTGGAAGATCTAATAGGAATGAAACTCAAGATTTGGTGAATTCTGACTCATCTTAATACGCAACTCAGTAGGTTAATTTAGCTTTGGTATAAACATAGATCACGTAATACAAAAAGCATGTTCTATGTATTAGAGATACCACTCATGCTTAGTTGGTCTATTGATTGGGTGCTCGTATCTTTTAAATAAAATTTTGATTTTGACTATTTTATATGATAAAAATAAATATTTGACGAGAATTACTCCTTAATAATTCAATCCAATTTGAATTGAATTTAGTCGAGTTCAATGTGAAAAGAAAAAAATAGCCAAGCAATCCCATAAAAAGATTTCAAAAAATTTTAATACAAGCGCACAAGTTCATTTCTCAATCACACAAATTGCAATAAGCAAGCCAAAACTTGCCGTATCTTCTTAGGAAAGCCTAATATTTTCTTTTGGTTACGCAAGAATTTTTTTAGTTATACAAGAATTTGAACCCTAAATCTTAAGATTGAGAGAGAAAAATTATTATTACCAAACTGTCCCTTTGAGACAGAAAAGCCTAATCTTAGGATTATCTTATCATGCAAATTAAAAATCAAACACCCGTTTCAAGATGATTGCATAACTACACCTGAACACCGAGTCAAACTCGGGTTGGTCTTTTTTTTTTTTTAATTATGGTAGTTTGAAGTATTTCAAGATGGAACTTGCGACTTAGTTCCTCTTCAGAAGCTTGATAAATCCTTGTCTTTAAGTTGGGTCAAGATCCAAATTTTGTATTTTAATATTTTCCATAGACCTAATTCATAGTTCCTTAATATTTCTGATTGCCTCAGTATAGCTCAACGGGCACTCAAAGCTAAGCAGTCCACAGTTATTATTCTCTGGTTTATCTCACCATACAGGCATTCTTATCAGTTTCCTTGTTTTGATTGATCAATACATCCTTCATCCTTTTACAATCAACTT
This sequence comes from Dillenia suffruticosa, assembly GCA_033439265.1. Classification (NCBI taxonomy): domain Eukaryota; kingdom Viridiplantae; phylum Streptophyta; class Magnoliopsida; order Dilleniales; family Dilleniaceae; genus Dillenia; species Dillenia suffruticosa. The sequence goes on from JAVTVX010000001.1 coordinate 21,381,080, forward strand.
GCAGAGTAATGGAGAACAAAAGATCTAGAATGATAACTAGTACAGGTTAGTTTAGACCTGAATTTACAAGGATGGATTTCATAGGAGAGGTTGAATGATCTGTAGAGGTTTTTCTTTGAAGATAATGAGATGGAAATGATGAAATGTAATACTTTGGTCTCTAATTAAAATGTGGCTATTTGGGTCAATCTTGATTTCATCTTCTCCACACCATAAGAGTTAAAAAGCCATTAGAAGTGCTAATTCTTTCCATTGAATAATGAGGCACCTTTTGTGCCAATTTTTCAAAGTTTTAGCTACTAAACAAGGATTATGCTTCCACTTTTGGGTAACCAATTATTAATGGTCCAATAAAGTAGGTAAATTCCCACCCAAAATGGTTGCAGTTTATTGAAAACCATGCAATGATTCGCCGATTAAACCAAATCAAACTGTACTCAAACGGGGATCAAAAAGCATAAAACAACAAACTGAATTTTAAGCCTAATAATTTGAGTTGGGTCATTTGAGAGATAAATTATGATTAAGAAGAAAAATAAATAAATAAATAAATGCAAAAATAGAAAAAAATATATAAGAGAAAAAAAATAAAAAAATATAGTAAATAAATAAATAAATATATATATATATCTAAAATATATTAGTTTAATTTGTGCGGATTCTTCTACGCCACTCATTTTTATCCAAAGTCCTTTTCTTGTCTAAACGCTTAACTATCATATTTTTACTAATAACTTGTATCTAAGTTTTTAGCGGTCTATCCCTATATTTTACTAAATTTCTCATATTTAAATTTTCGATTCTCCTAATTGATGCGTCCTTAGTCTTCTCCCATATTTAACTATAAAATGGGGATCAAAGCATACCGAAGAAAAAGTGCTAGGATCATGACTGCAGCTGCACGAGGCTTAGTGATAAGACTGCTCCACGGCTGCAGATTCATTAGGATAAAGTTTATTGGTTACCAAGTTGCTTTCTCAACTATGTGAGGGATGGTGCTTTTTTCCTTATTTTGCAGCTATGTCACGGATTCAACTAGGTTGCTAATTTTCTTTTCTCAACATTTTCTATTTTGTAATTTATCACTGGACATAACTTATAGATGATCAACAGGAGACCATGGAGGACATGGTCATATGTTTAATGTTAGAGATAGAGAAACAAGATGAGACAAAAAGTCACGAAGGAATGCTTTGAATTCATGTGGAAACGGATATGGCTTTAAATCGGCTCTAATATCATAATAAGAGAAATTTAATTACCTTAAAAGCTAGATACTAAGGTGGAGGTTTGCCAAACTTATATACCATGTCTTAAAATTTGAGTTAGTCAATTTCAGACTTAACACTGTATATGGAAGTTGAGTTCAATCAGCTCTTGATTTAGATCGGCCAAAAGGCTAAAACAAACCTGATTAAGTCAACAATCTTCCAGCGTTTGTTGTTTCTACAGATGTGAATGTTTCTGGTCACTTGCGAAGGATTTATGCCAAAATGTGTGATTATTTATTTGAGTGGCTTGATGGGGTGTCACCAAAACTCTTTTTTACTAAAAATCGGCATTAGGGAGATGTACTGGTGAAATGAAGGCAAATACTCTTCAAACAACACTTAGCACCATGGTAGTCCATGGTTTTGTTATTTTAAGATGGCAGTGGTACAAGCCAGCAAGCTAGCAAAGCACCCATCACAAAACAGAAAATCACACCATAAAAGTACTACCACTACCACTGGAAGAACAACTTCATATGTGTGAAACCGAACATGTGCCATACACACTACTATTTGGCCTGTTTTCATGTTGGTGCCACCATTATTCCTTCTTAATCCTATTTACATATAGTGATCTCATTCTCATTCTCGATCTATTCCATCGAACTAGAGCTTACACTTTCGGTGGTTTTGGTATGTCAGGACGAGTTGCAGTATCAAAGAAGCGGTGAACTGTATCAGTTGATTTAGGCTGTCCAAGGCTTCCATGTTGTGGGTTAACCTCTTCATCACTGCTTTCATCAATTTCATCCCCGTCCTGTGTGAGATGACGTTCATGAGCGAAGCTAAGCCTCTTTGCCTCCGCAGTTTGCAGTGTTGTAAAAACCAATGCAAAGGTAACAACAAGCGCAAATAACTTCTTCATCATTATCTTTCTCTGAATGTAAAAGAGAAAGCAACATGAAGATATAGACAACAACAGAAAAAAAGTGAAGGAATTATAGAAAAGAAAGTTATTAGTTCACATACCTAAAAATTCTAACTTTGATGGACTACCTCAGGCGCGATGGAGAAAGAATGTAAAGGATGGATATTTATAGGTAAATTGTGATATTTTGGAGCTTGCACTAATTAACAAGAGGATGAAAAAGAGTTGGGGGGGTTAAAGTTTTCATAGTGTCATTGCACAATTGACCGAGGCAAGTGGTCACTAAAAGAAAGTAATAATGATTTTTGTTGATAAAGCTAGATATTTCTATATGCTAATATTCAAATCCTTAATCAGTAAACCTCGATTTATGCTTCCATTTTAGGGTTCAAAAAATGGTTGGTTTAGCAATAAAGTTGGTCAATTCTCACTTGAAATAATTAGACACTGGTTTCCATCAAAATATTATCCTACTTAGTTGACCATGTCGACAAAGTTACCATGCTAAAATGGATTCACTGCATGGCCGTACTGTAATTGGTGCAAGTTGGGTTAATGTTTTCTAGTGCTGTTACCTGAATTAATCCAACTTTGTATACCCAGATAGTTTTAGTACTAACCCACCCCAAAGCAATAACCAAACTAAATTAGGAACAATCAGCATTGTAAACCTAAATACTTTGCATTACTGAAAAAAAGTGCTATAATCATAACTGCAGACGCAAGGGGCCTATTGACTTGGACTGCTCAATGGCTTCAGACTCATAAGTGTTTATAGGTTAGAAAAGTTGCTTTCTCAACTATTTGAGGGACGCAGCTTGGTTGATATATCTTCTCTCAACACTCGATGGAATTGGTGACTTAAAAGAGACCATGGAGGGCACCTATGTTTAATGTTAGAGATAGAGAAACAAGATGAGTAGTAGTAAAGCTTTTCCAACCAGGTCAATATCCTGTATGCAACTTGAAAAGTTTTGCAGTACTCAAGGAAATAACAGCACACTGTACCAAAAAAAATGGAAATAACAGCACATAAGTTGTTCCTATCCTTAAGAGATGACCCGTTGCATTTTGAGAGAAATTTGAAAAATCAATGTTTCTTCAAAACTTGGAACCTTCACACTCCATGGATTTTACTTTGCCATTAACACTCTCCATACCACTCATCGTTCAGTTTTGTGAAATCCAAGCTACCTAGTCTATTGCACAGAATGGATCACAATGGTGCCAATCTTTATTTACAGTATGAAAACTCAACAAACTTTTAATGCATCGGACAAGCATAGTTCTCTCAAGGGTAGAGATGTTTTTCTTCCAAAAAAACACTACAAAGCAATTCATCAAGTTGAATTTTCTTTTGTTCAAGATTGATCATTCCATTTTCTGAATGGCACCACTTGGTGCAGTATCTAAGCTTATAGCTTAGACTTGCCTTTTTCCATCCCACCTCAACTTCAGCCTGCCTTTCTCCTCCTCGCCGCCTTCTACTGCTTCAAGTTAACAATGTGAAATATGTATCATCTTTCAAGAATGAAACAGGATATCTCCACTTCCTTTGTATTGTCAGAAACAATCAAAAAGTCAAGTAAAAGAGCATTGGGGGGATTAAAGTTCACAGTATTATTCCACAAATGACAGAGGCAAGTGGTCATCAAAAGAAGTAATTATGGTTTTATTGATAATGCTAGACATTTCTATTTGTTAATATTCAAAAACTTAATAAGTGAACATCGATACGTTCTTCCATTGTAGGGTTCAAAAAAATGGTTGATTTGATTTAGCAATAAAGTGAGTAAAAATTCTCACATGAAATAATTACGGAAAAAGAGTAGTTTTCCTTCAAGTTGTAATCCTAGTCAGTTGACAATGTTGGCAAAGTTACCAGAATAAAATGGAGTCACTGCGTGCCCATACAGTAATTGAGAATTGACAGACGCAGTGACGGTTGGTTAATGTTTGCAAACACTGTTACCTTAATTTGACCGAACTTTGTGATAGAGGCATGTCCCTTTTCAGTATAAATTAAGGTTTTTCGATGGCAGAAACCTGTGTGTTAACACCAATGCTTTACCATCTGTTTATCTCTCACTTTTGTGTCACTTGAGAGTTGGCTTGGCATTTGATTTCCTCAACTTCTTATAAATGAGGACATGCAGTTGTAAAAGAAAAAAAAAAAAAATTTTCTAAACCTTCATATGATCCTGCCTTTTGGTGCAGAGAGACTGGAAGTTTCCACAGATTTTCTCATTATGCACATTAGCTCATTAAAAACAGTAAAGACACTTGTTTTCTTGACAGTTCAATCCGCTCATGATGGACAATGTGTCACGCCCCGAACCAGGATCGTGAGCAGCCGCCCGTTACCCTGGATGCCGGCTGTACTTTTACAGAAAATCGGACAGAATCTTCCCATATATCGGAGGTCTCCCATATTGAAATAAACCTGTTACCTGTCCAAAAGGGTCATCCCGACCTCAAAATGCATAAATTATCCTCAACAACAAACCAGATCATCCATACTGTACAATCCAAGGCAACGCAAGGCTAACAAACAATTCTCCACAATCCTAACCACAGACCTCTACTGTCATGCCTCCGTCAAAGGCATGGACAGCCGCCAGTCGCCCCTCCTGTGATTTAGAGGAGGCACCGAGCGATCTTAGAGGACAATTCTAAGACATGACGCATTCCCAAATACAAACGCAACGAAAAAGAAATGCCTCAATGCAATGTCATGCACTGACATGAGAGTTTCACAATTTAAATGTCCATATTTATACAGTCATCCCAGAATTATAAAAATAGTCATCTATAGAGCTCAAAATACATATACATCACAATACAAATTTTGCAGCGGAAATACACAATGACACCTCAAGTTCAGGTATGATCTCCCAAAGATACTGAGCGTCCTAAAAGCGACACTCATTGTCAAATACTATCTTTGAAACAAAAGGGAAATGAGGGGTGAGTACTCGGGAAAGAATACTCAGTGAGTGAGTGGGTCAATGCAATCGTCAAATATAGAGTGTGAAACTGGAGTGTCAAAACATAAGTATATAAATCATATTTCAAATCATCATACTCTTCATTTCAACAATATATCATTTCACGTATTTTCAAGTCAAATATGCATCCAAAGTACCATCATTTAAAATCATAGAGCTGTCAGCCGAAAATGTCCCGGCAGAGGTCTACCGCGACCTATGACAGGCGCACCGGGGGTGTTATATGCAAATTTCTTTAAAGTGCTTTCTACCCCGGCGTTGGCGACGAACCTCGTCCAGGTGCTAGACTTGGAGAGGATATCCAATCTAAATCCAAATCCTCCCCCTTTTGGGTTCAACCTGGCTAGTACCGTGTCGATAATCAAATCACGACAACTTGTGGGATACCCCAGGCCTAGGCATATCCGGACGCCACCAAAGCGTCTCTCACGGTGTCCTTCATAGCTACGGAACAATACAATCCAAAGCTCTCAAGGCCAAAATCAATGTCATATCAAAATGTGCCAAAGTCAGGTTCATAAACCAATGCAACATAGAGTATAAAATGACACATTATACATTTCAACCGCATGGATGCATAATTTCATAATTCAATACAGTTTTTGGACACTCCAACGGTTCACAAAAATCAATTTTAAAACCAGTCAAAATATTTCCAACATACGACAAATCATACTCATTATCAAAATGTTGTAAAACAGGATTTACATATTAAACAAAAGTATTGAAATAAATCCCACTCACCGTTTTGGGGAAGGTAGCGCACTCCCCAATAACACCAAAATACGCAAAACAAGGCGTCCCTCAATCGAGTCACCAAGAAAGCCAACCTAATCAAGTCATCACGATTTTCATCAATTTCCGACTATTTCAGGGTTTATCGTTTTTCTTAATTTCGTACGAACCCTAAATTCCTCAATTTATAAACAAATCAACTAATACTACCTAATTTGACAAAATTTATTCAAGGGTTGAAGAGATTTCATTTCTCTCACCTAGGATTCTTCGGATCTCAAATTTAGCTTTCGTTCGCCCGTCGGTTTGGTCAAAAGCTGAATGTTTCCAAATTTAAAACAATTGTGAATAATTTAAATCCAATTACTAAAGAGATTCGAAACCCAAGTGTGAAAAATCAAAACTTAAAGTCATTTACCTTCGCAGAGGCTCACGGACTGTCACGGGCAGTCGCGGGCCGTGGGCCGCGGCTGATGGGCTGGCGGGCCGGTGGGCCTGCGGGCCTGATGGGTCTGCGGCCTGGTGGGCCTGGCAAGCCGGATCGCACGTTGGAGCGCGCTCGTGCTCGTGCTGGCGCTGGCGCTGGCTCGCGCGCTGAAGCGCATTCACAAGCTGGATCGTGCGCTGCTCGCGCTGTGGGTCGCACGCTGGAGCGCTCGCGCTCGTGCTAGGGCGTGCTGGGGTGCGCTGGGGATCGCGGCTGCTCGAGCGCTGCTCGCGCTGGGCACGTGCTGCTCGCGCTGGGCTCGCGCTGGGCTCGCGCGCTGCTCGTGCTGGCTCGCGCGCTGTTGTGCGAAGGAGAGGAGCTGCAGCGGCGCTCGTGCAGAGAGGAGCTGCAGCGGCGCTCGTTCAGAGAGGAGCTGCAGCGGCTCGCTCGCGGGAGGGAGGAGCCGCAGCGGCTGTGGGTGGCGCTGGTGGTGACCGGCGGTGCTGGTGGCAGCAGCGGGAGGGGAAGAGACACGGCGGCGGGGAGAAGGGAAAAGAGAGAAGAAAGAGGGAGAGAAGAAGAGGGAGAGAGAGAAGAGAGGGGGAAAGAGAGAGAGGGAGAGAGAGGGGAGAAAATTAGGGCTTTAAGCCCTAATTTTTATTTTTCCCTTTTGTTTTTTTTTTTTTTTTTTTTTTAATTGGGTATTACACAATGCTTAGTGTGAATTTTTGTACATTTACTTCTTTGTTTGGTTTTGTCACTACTCAACTAAACTAAGAGATCAAGGAAAAATAAAGCCAAAACTGCAACTGACCATGTTCTTAGACTTCGTAAAGAAACTTTATGTGAAAAATCCGTGAAAAATCCATGAAATATAGTCAGTGCAATAACCGGTCAACAAGGCGTAGATATATGTAACAGAGCCTGAGGCAGTCCACTCTGATTCGACATATTTTTGGAATACTTATACATATTTCAGATTTTCTGATTAACAGTAAGCAATCGTTTTTTTCATGACCCAAAAATGATGATCCAATATAATGAGGATCCCCAAATTAGGAATTGGTGAGTGGCAATCATAGATAGATTGTCATCGAAGTGTCAGTATGCAATTTGGACCTTGTTGCAAGATCATGAACAAGAGCAGATTTTTTTTCTCTAATTTTTCAGAGATACTAATTCATTTTTTTCTTCATCTTTCCTTTGTTTTTTACATAACATGCACATTTATTTTTTGAAATTCATATGGCTTTTCAATTCTACATGAATAGACTTTTTCAACGTATGACTCTCACTCTCTTAACTTAAGACTTTTAAACTATTCTACCTTGAGGCTTTTGGACTCTTTTATTTTCTACAAAATAAGAAAGTGCATTAATTCTATTAGACTTTCCGAGTTGAAAGAAAAATCATCTTTTCTTAATTGGCTGATGCATGGAGAATGCTTTTACATGATCCCACCATGTAAATTGTTTAATATTTATGAACAAGTTAGGCTAAAAAACATTGATCTTTCTTCATACAATGAGTTGAGAGAAGTTAGATTATCATGCATTCAAACAGTTCAATCCGTTTTTCTCTTTCGTCGTGAGCATGTGATTAATTTGAGAAGTTATCTTTGATTGAGGTAGATGTAGATTCAATCCAAAATTTAGTAGTAATCCTTGTCATGGCATAAACTCAGAATCTGCGTGTACAGAATTTCACTTCACCAACTTCCAAGTACTTCAATTTTTTTAAGACATCTCTTACAGGATAATTAACAGAAGCCAAGCTTCTGTTTTGTTTTAGTTTATGTAAAATTACACAAATTTGGCCTAGAAGCCAGCTTTATTCAGTACCTATCGACTGAAGAGAAAAACTTTGGTGCCCACATACTTCCCTAACTAGACTTCAACCACTGCATGTGGAATACATATTGAAAACCACACAGCTTTATTTTGGTGCATAATAAGCTTCAAGCTGTCTCTGGAAAACATGATCTAATTTCCGGACTTGGGTGGATCAGGACGAGTGGAATAAGTCCAGTTCCAGGAGCGATGAGAATCACCAGATGCTTCAGGTTGTCCTAAGTTTCCATGGTCCGGGTTTGGTTCCTCACCATCATTTGCAGGACCTCTTAAGAGCTTGCGATCAGCAACGAAGGCATGCCTCTTTCTATCAGCTGCTGATTGTAGAGTAGCCAAAAGCAATAAAAAAGTGATGAGAAGTGCAAACGAGGGCTTCATCTTGTATTATTTAAAAGCTGTCCCTGAAATCATAAGAGAAAAAACAAACCAAAAGAAAAGTTTTGACAAGAAAAGCTAGTCTGCAGAACAAGCAAGTTATGCTCATGTAAATTAAGGAAAGAAGCTTAAACTAGACAAGGCTATAAGCATACCACAAATTTCGTTAATTCTTTGATAAACTAGCTTAAGGTGCAATGGGAAAATGAATTACAGAGGTGGGCTTTATAGGGCAATATTTTACTCTGACATCTAATTAAATTAATTTAGAGAAAAACTGTTACAATTTCAGAAGCACTAATGCTAGCAAGGATGAAGTGGGTTTATGATTATCACAATGCCATTGCACCATTGACACAGGTCAATGGTCCCTGAAATAAGTAATTATGTTTGTTTGGCTGAAACTGTGAGAAACTTGTTATAATAGTCTATGTAAATATTATCACAATTTTTTCATGGTAAAATGCAGGTCCAAAGGACAGTTTTGTCCAAAATTTTAAGGAAAAAATTGTATATATAATTTCAATAATCATAATCCCCTCTTATTAAAATTATAATTCGAATGCATATTATAATATATTCCCTATTATAAATTTCGAGTTTACCCTACTAAAAGACTATGTGTTATTGCACGAAGGACTGCTATTTATTAGATTTCCTTTTTTTTTTTGTTACACGCCCGGAATTATAGGTGTTTACCAAGATGACCTAAAGTGATAATGCAGTGTAACAAAACTGCTGCAGTAGGACCCTCTTCGGTTACTTCACAAGATCAGTGTTGTGATGACATTCTTTGTTATGTCATTACATAAGAGCGAGATAAAAAATTTATATCAGAAAATAAATATAATATACATTTTGATCATAATGTAAGAGAATGAGATTGTTATTTCAGTGAATAAATATCATTTGAAGTTATAAATTTTCAAAGCACATACACAATTTTTTTCTTAAAACTTCAGGGCAGCTCCCTATGCTCTCCTCCCTCCCCCCCTCATTAAGTATCATTGGTCCTTTTTATTCTGAGGGTGCAATTTCGGATCCTTTGAAAGAAAGGGATTCTCTTCAATGGTTAGAGTATGTTGCAGCTTGAGAAACCTCTGGGACTGACAACTCTAAGATTGGACTGCTAAACTTCCTCAGACAATAGTGAACATGTATGGTTCAAACAGATTGATTCAGTACTTCAAAAGCAGCACCCATGTACAATCTAGAACACAGGGTGGTGTTCTTTGAATTGAATTATAAATAGGATAAGATTTTTCCTACATTATATGGAGCTTTTATTCCTTATAAACTATCATCTCCAGAAGACTTGGATTTTGCATTCAAATAACTGATCTGTCATCTATATATCCTTACAGCTTTGAAACTTAAGAACTTAGGGCAGCCGATTTAGTGTTAATGTTGCCATATTGGCACTTGATCATTGAAAAGAAAGCTCTTTAATGTATTCAACACAAGCAAACATGGCAAAACAAATATTATCCATATCCAATCCAAGGGAAGAGAAATAACCTTAGTTACAATTGTTTAGGGACATAAATGTAACCTTTGTCGTGGCTTAAAATACTACATGTGTGAACTTTAAAACATGCACATTATGAAACTTATTAAAAACCATACAACTTTGTTTAGGCACATAATATAAGCCTTGAGCTGTCTCTCGCAAACATGCCTTGATTTTTGGTTTTGGGTGAACCAGATTTGGGCCGGTCAGGGCGAGTTTCAGTATCCGGCCAGGTACGGTGGCCATCAGAAGATCCAGTAGGTTGTCCATATCTCCCCTGGTCAGGATTCACTTCATCATCACTTTGTGCAGGATTGTCGAAGAGCGCGCGATCAGCAATAAAGCCATGCCTCTTCGCTTCCGCCGCTGATTGCAGTGTAGCAGAAAGCAATGCAAACGTGATGAGGAGCGAACCATTTCTTCACCATTATATAAAAACTGTCCCTGAAATCATTTAAAAATTGAATTAGGAAAATCTAGCTTGCCAACTTATGAGTGTGTGTGTGAGTGAGAGAGAGAGAGAGAGAGAGAGAGAGAGAGAGAGAGAGAGAGAGAGAGAGAGAGAGAGAGAGAGAGAGAGAGGAATTAAACTAGTTAAGCGCTGAGTATGCCAGACACGCTGATGAATCCTTGATAGACCAGCTTATGGTGCAAAGAGAGAGAGGTGGGTAGGAAAAATGTTACTGTAAACTCTAATTAATTCATTACTCGAAGGATGAAGTGGGTTTTATCACAATGTGTTTGCACCATTGACAGAGGGTCAATTGCCACCCAAACAAGTCATTATGGTTTTGGATAATATCGTAAGACAATTTATGAACCAAATAATGATTTATTCATTTACTTTTTTAAGGAAACAAAGGGCCCATGATTATGGATTATGAACAATGGTTGACATCAATCTGAGCTCACTAAAACCATTTAAATAAAAGAAAGTGACACTGTTATAGAACAATTTTTCTTTAATCAATTTGGTATTAAACGCAATTATCCAATACCTAAAACATAATCTTAATAAATAGCGTTTCTAAGATTTTCAGTATAGTTTCCAGAACCCAAAAAGATCATTGTGGAATATTTTTTTCTCTCCCAATGTCTTAGGTGCAAAAGTGAAGAAATTGGTCTAATACTTAAATGTGAAATACCCTATCAGTAGAGTCAAGTATTGAATATTGGAGATGAGAAACTGAACCCTAATGATCTACTCATTAGTAAAACATTACAGTACAACAATAATAACAAACTAAACTTTAATCTTAAATTTTAAGATCAGTCATGAGAGACAAACATAAAAAAAAGAAAATAAATTAAAAGTAGACGCTTTATATATTTTGATTCCATCATTTAGAACGATAGTAATATAGATGGAGATATGAATTATACCCAATGGAAAGAAATTATTAATTTAATATATAAAAAATTAAGGGATATCATTGCCCGACTATTCGACCAACTAAGGGTACTATTGTCTAATTGTTGGATCAACTAAGCGTCGGTAGGAAAACTATATTATCAAAAAAAGGTTTAGTGGCCACGAAAGAAGTAATTATGACCTTTTTGGTTGATCTTAAGTACGCTTTATGCTAATCTTCAGATATTTACTTAGTAAAAGTATTTAATGTTTCTATTTTGGGGGGGGGGGGGTCAAAAAAGGACCTGTATGGTGATAAAGCAATAAAGGGTAGAGGATTCTCACCTGAAGTAATTACACACTTCATCTAATTGTAATTCTTGCAAGTTGGTCAAACCAACCAAGTTTGAAGAATTGTGTGGGATTTACTGCATGGGCTGTTCTATTTTGATGGCTAAGGTTGAAAGGAACTTTCTAAAAGAAGAATCTTCCATGGCACAACTACCTTAGAAGGTTTTCGACTACTATACATGCACCTCTTTTTATCTGGTTGTCATTTCTAACCTCAAAGTGGCGTGGCCCTCCTAGGAATGTTCCTCAAATCCTCATTAAAAACATGTGCCGATATTCGAGGATAATAAGATATTTTTCCCAAGATGAAGCATATTACAAAGTAAGAAGAGTTTATGGTATGTATAGCCTAAGGATGATACTATCTGCAGTGATCATGCAGCAACCCATCTACATTTCTTATAGGCTAAAATTTGGGGGGGGGGGGGGAATGATGTTGTATGCTCTTTGTCTTGATCACTTGAATCCCCTAGACTAAAAAACAAGAAGTTGATCATGTTGAAAACATTTTATTCTTGATTCATATATAGTTAAGAGCAAAATGCTTTACAATATCTAGTAATGCCCTACAATTTCCTAAACAACATATATAAAGAGTGTGTGGAATATATTTTTTTGATACTTAACTATCGGTATCTAAAAATCCGACTAATACAATTCGAGCAACTGTGGAACTCAATTTAGAGTTTGACTCTTCTGACATCTATTTTTTTATTTCTAAGATTTGAATTTAAAATTTTAATCAAGTGAGTTTAATACTTCTCATTAAACTCAGGAGACGATGTATAGTTGACCTTAATCATGGAGAAGTTTAAGCATATGATTCCAAGCCATGTTCTTAACATTTTTGTGAGATCAAACTTCCCGGACAAAGTTGAGCTTAATTCTATATGAATTCCAGATCTAAATTCTTGCCCTACTATGTCTAGAATTTAGATCTGAGCATGCATGGGTCGGACTACCTGCCCTGTCAAGTTAGCTCGGCCGACATTTTGGTAGGCTCGATGGCCTAGTTTAGACCCGTGGGTCTAATCAAACCCCATGTAATTAAGGTATGAATCTAATGCCTAGGCCCCATTCAAATATGGCTTTAATTAGTCGAAAAGAGAAGATGGTTAACCAAAAAATAACCTAATACATGGGAAAAAATCGAAACATTCAAACGACCCTTAAATTTTCATCCCATTAATTTACTTCATTATTTAATTTCACCAAACTACTGCATAGTATTCCTAACCCAACAAGCTTTCATTTTGAGCCAACTCTAGGCAACAGAAATCTGTGATTTTATTTGGATTGGGGGTCCATGATAGATGAAAAATTGTCCTTATTTTTTATATATATAAATTACCATTGTCTAATAATTACATTTGATCTGAATAAATTTGATTCAAACTGTATTAAACTCTTAAGGGAAAGTTTGTTTTCTCCATTCAGAAGATTGAACTGAAATCTTATTTAAAAACTATCAGTATTCGGTTACTGAACCAATTAGGTATTGATAAAAATTATTCTTATTGTGTAACTTAAAATTGTCTTACTTGGAAAAAAATTTATCAATAGGATAATTTCGGGATTAAAAGTTAAGAAGAGTTATTTAGAAAAAATAAGTAAATTGTAATATTTTTTCTTTTACGATTATCGGTATTTAAGTTTTATCCGATTAATCCTATTTAAATATTGTGAAACCAATTTTAGCAGTTGAATCTCTCAAGTCTTTTTTTTGTTATTCCCATGGCTATAACTCAAGACTTCTGGTTAAGAAAATAGAGTGTTTGATCATTCAATTTAAAAAAATTTGATAGATTTCTTGCGAAATTGATAGACCTTATCTTTGAATGGGCCGGATTTTGGACCCAAGACATTTCTTTGGGCCCATATATCGGACATTATTTTTCTATTTTTTGAATCCAATATTATATATTTTTTATTTTATGAATATCAATCATATAGAAGACAAAAGTGTATAAAAATTTAAATCAAACCACAGGGCTTTGTTCAGGCACATTTTTTTTGGGTACAGTTTGTTCAGGCATATGGTGTTGGTGTAGATGGGAATAACATCTTTGTCCCTTAATCAGGTCAGGAGTCCGACTCCCTTTGGGTACGATAAAAATATTATTGAGAGAGAATCCCCTCAATTGAGAGTTGACAGACTTTTCGATTCGAATTAATCGGAATGAAATTCTAAATAACGGACGGTCAATGTATCAAAAAAAAAATAATAAGCTTTGAGCTGTCCCTCCAAAAGCCTAACAAGAATTGAAATGTCTTACTTTCTATAACCAGATTCTAAGGCATATCCTCTAGAGTTTTATCTCTTTTTGTCATTTCATTTTAAGTATTTTTGATTCTAAAAAGTAACTGTTTCTTTTCACCCCTTTCTCTCTTAAATAGTAAACATACCCATTTATTCGTTTTTGTTTCTTTTTTCTTAATTTTAATTTCTACTTACCCATTAATTTCAAAATCTTCCTTCGGTGATTGAGATTCCTTTTCTTTTCTTTTCATTTTTTACTTAGCAAGACAAGATAAAAGTTCTCCCCATCCAGAAACCCTTCAAACCCCGCCCTCCCCCCACCTTTGGTGCCCCTTTCCATCCCTTTGATTTATTTGTCCTTGTTTTCTTATTTCTACATTCATATCCTCTGGGCTTAACTTTCTTTTAACTCGAAAATAATTTAAATTAAAATAAAAAACATCATAAACAAAAAAAAAAATAAGATTTGATATCAAATTTTATAGTAGACTTTTGAAAAACTAATATAGGAAAAGGAGAATTTTCTATTTTAGTTTTTCAAGATATTGACAAAAATTTTATATTGATTGTCAATTTATCATGATACTTTTCATTTAACAAGGATCGAAACCATTAGTGTTAAAAAAAATACGTGTGAAAGCAAATGAAACGAGGGAGTGTTGCGCCCACCAATCCTAACTGAATGAGAAATGTTACGATAAATTGATAATCAATATAAAATTTGTGAAATTAAGTACTGAGAAATAAAATACATACATATTACAATTGAGATATAAAATACTGGAATGCTAAAACCAAAGTTGATCAAAATAGTTAAAATGGAATTGCGTACTCACGCTTTAAACAAAAGATATGTCTTGACACCGTCCATCATTAGGACTGACTTTTTAGTACCGGAAGTTCAAAAAAATTGGTGACCCGATGACAAGGAAAGTTTCCCTCTCTTTTTTTATTTTTAATATCTGAATAGGTGAATTCTTACAAGTTCATCCCCAAGGACCAGACAAGGTTCCGAGTGGGGAAGGAGGCTAAGTTAGCCAAAAATGGTTATTGAGCTTCAAAAAGAGAAAGAAATTATAAAATTAAAAGGTAAACCCTAGACGTTATGCCTAGAATTTGGTTGTGGAAAGTGAGATGTTCCATTTTTACCAGGCATTTTGCTATTTCGATTTTCGTAAGTGAAAAAGTAAATAATTATTATATAGTCAAGAAAGTGATACGTAACGGCCTTTTGGTTTTATATTTCCCTTGGTTGCTTCCAAAATTTCTATTATTATTAATCCTCCTTTTTTGGAACACAAAGAAACAGAGACATAAATGGAAAATTCAATGAATTCTTTTCACTTTTTTATCACACATTTTCAAATATTCCAAACACCACCCTTTCAAATTTCTCTCCTCTTTTTAAGTTTTAACCATTGTCGTAACGCAGCCTCTCTCTCTCTCTCTCTCTCTCTCTCTCTCTCTAAACATAATCTACAAAAAGCCCTAGAGAGAACACATAGCATGGATTCACTCCAAGCAAAGCTTACCCTTTTGCTATTTTTCCTACTACTCTTAAATCAATTCAAAACCCTTACTTTTATATTTCCCAAGCAAACCCATGTCACAATTCAAAATGTTATGCCGGATATCCTCGAGATTCACTGTGAATCTGAATATGCAGATTTGGGTGTATACAGTCTTCCTCCTGGTGAGACTTATCATTTCTCTTTCAGACCAAACCTTCTTGGGTCTACTGTCTTCTATTGTTCATTTCAGTGGGATAATATGCCCAAATATTTTGATATTTATCACCAAGGTAGAGAGAGAAAGGACTTTGTTGAATGTCTTTGGCAAGCTCGTCCAACAGGACCATGCATGTTTAATTTTGATACTCATAGGTTCGACATTTGCCATTCATGGATGCATGCCATGCCAGGAGGCTTTCTCCCCTAATTTCTATGTATTGAATTGTTGTATTGGTGACCAAATAAATGAAATTCCTTTTTCTTTCCTCTTATGTTTTTCTCCTAAATTAGAATTACTGATAGGTAAAAGTATTAAATCTTTTAATCAAATTTTAAAATTTAAATTTTAAGAATAAAAAAAAATTACGTTATAAAATATCTTCATAAATTAAACTCGATAATACTCGAATCGGATTAATCGAAAAATAACTCCAGATACTGATTTGAAATTATATTTTTCTCCCGGAACTCGAAGAAAGTTTTAATAAAATCAACGGTGAGATCTACTTAAACAAATTATAATCAAATCAAAGCCATTGATTCTAATCACAGAGAAAATCATCACCAGGGTGTATAGTTTTAATTTGACAAGATTACTTTGGAATGCCTCCTCATCTCAAGAAGAATGAGATTCGAGACGGGTATGAAGAGATTTTGATTCCCACTTCTCCCTCCCTCCACCCCTCCACTCTGTGTCCATGTCATCCTATTGTGATATATTTATGTTATGTTTTTTCAAAATTAATATTTTGACCTTAACATTCTTTTAGTTTAAAATAATCCTAATTAAATTGGGAAATAAATCTCATAAGATTATTAGAATAAAGTAGGAAATAAGTTACAAAAGAATCTATTCATAACTAAGAATCGATAAATTAGGAAATACCTATTGTAAAACCCAAAAAAAGAATGCAAGAATAATCAAGCAATCTAATTAAAAAAAATCTTGTAACCCAATTGAATCTAGAATAATCAGTGAGTCCAAACATATTCAATTCTTTTTTACTCAAATAAAAAATAAAAATGATGAGTATTGGATTATTACCATTACTATTTTTTTCTAGAATATTTATAATGTGAGTTCTTTAAAAAACAAAAAAGACTAATTGACTTTCGGGTGGATAGGTCATTTTCTAGAACATGTATAAATATGAATTACGAACACATAATTGGTCCGCTTGTTAGATATTGATTTCCCGTAAGTAAGGTATTGGATTTGATTATTGTGTATAAAGAAAATAGGTCAGGGAAGAAGTTTGTTTCTTGAGAGTTTAATTCAATTCGAATAAAATTTAATCAGATCTAATATAATTATTAGATATTAATTGTTTGTTAAAAAGAAAAAAAAAAAAGAAGTATAACAAAACAAAGTGTCATAAGGGACAGTTGATTTAGTGGGATGCGACATTAGATCTTTTAACTAAGTTTCTGAATTTGATTTGCGGTTTAAATATGGAAAAAACTACGTTGGGAGGGTAGTTTCCTTAATGGGCTATTATAAGTCTCGAATCGGATTAGTGAGTATAATTCTGTATATCGGTCGGTAGAGAGGAAAAAAAAGAAAAAGACAAGAATACGAACCAATTACGAGTCCTAAATATGGGCCAAACTTTCAGATTGAGTGGACCGGGCTGGGAAGAGCCAGGCCTAGGCCAAGATTCCATTGGTAATACACAAAACGGGCTGGATTGGGAAATCCAAATAACGTATCGTTTTGATTGGAGACTGTTAATTAGTTATACGTATCACCACGCGTTTTGCACCTTCATCACTTCACAACATACTTTTCAATTCCATTTTCGTCTCTCCCGCCAATTCAGAGCTAAAAAAATGAAAATCCCTCAAATTCAAACTCCAATCAAAGAAACATCTCGATCATCTTCTTCTTTTTCTTCAGAACTCACTGATCGAAGATCGAAGGACTCTTCATCCAGATCGATCACTAAGAAGTCGAAGAATTCAAACAAGATTCAATGAGATATAAACCCTAATCTCTTGCTGTTTTCACTTGTTCCTTAGCTTCAATTTCTGTTCTTTTTCTTCAGCAGATCGTGAAGAAGAGTTCAAAGAACGCTTTTGAATCTGTAATTGAAGAAGGAGTACTCGAATCACTGAAGAGTTCGATTGACTTCTCTCCCTCCCCAGAATTATCTGACGGTTTTCAGCATCCAGAGTCCTCAACCGTATGATTTTTCCACTAATTTCACTAGTTTGATACCGTTAGTTTCTTGATTACTTTACTTTTGCTTTTGTAGAGTTTCGAGCCGTTTGTGGACTCTGCTCTTGGTCAATCTACTCCGCCTTCAACTATCACTAATATGAAGGAACAAGAATCCAAAGATGTGGAGATTTCGTCTTTGGAGGTTGATGTTGTGGTCGATCTTCTTAAGAAAACTCGAACTGAATTGCTGAACTCTAAAGATGTAGACCTGAGTTCAAAGAAGTTTCTCAAAGCGCTTGTTCAGCATACTCTCAATGATTTTTGCGGTATGCCTGAAGAGAAGGAATAGTTTTCTGGATTCAATTCTGTGAGAGTTTGCATTGGATTAATGTCTTTGTTGCTGTTCATTCTCTCAGTTATGGCAACTTTAATTGGCATCTCACGCTTTGGTGGATCATCAGTCACTTATCCTCCTCCGACTTGAATTGAGTGCTTTGAAATGGTAACATGTGAACTATTAATTGGATTGAGTTTCTATACTTGCATGATTTTATCATTTGTAGTGGAATTGGTTTGGCATATTGGTGGAATGTTTGTTGATTTGGAGCTTTTAGATGAGAAAACTAAACATAGGCTTAGGTCATTCCCATTAGTAGAAGTAGGATCTTATTAGCTTCATTTGCAGATTTCTGAAACTTGAGAAAACAGGACTTGCTTTGGTTTCGGATTAGTACATATGTTTTTTGTGCAGTATCTCTGTAATTGATCTATTACTCTTAGAGACTCTAAATTTGGCAGGATAATTTCCAAATTATGATGATTGGGCATATGTTATTCTTTGAGCAATTATACTCGTAGTGTTTGGGAGTGGAACGTTGTTGGAGTGATTTGGTGTTTGTTTATCTTGGGCTTGCACTACTTGAACTGCAGGTTTGAAGATTCTCTCTCAAAATTAACTTGGGTTTCTTACTTTTGGTTTCTACATTACAAAATCTTGAATGGTTGTCTACCATGAGGATCACATACAGCCTTTATAATATTAGATGGGGGTATGGTTTAACACTAAGAGTTGTCCATATCTAGTGTAATAGGAAGGTGGGGAGGCACAGTTAAATGTTAATAAGGTAAATGATGGGAAATTTCGAATACCATTGGAGGTAGGATGGCAAAATAATAAGAGTAGCTTAAATTGAACTTGTTAATAGCTTGTTCAAGCTTGGTTCATAGTGTTAAACTAGTTTGAACTCAATTTTGATTTGATAGCATTACAATAAAAGATCTTTTTTAGAATTTTAGGAAGGGCCATGGTACCCCTAAGCTCCCTGGGGCCGCCATTGAGCTCAAGTAGTATATAAATTAAGCAAACCAAACGAGTTCAACTCTTACAAAGCTTGCTCAATTTGGTCATATCCTAAACTAGCTAACCTTGAGCTTACTTTGAGCTTGATAACTTTAGATCAGGTTGGACAGCTCACCTAGGACCTAGCTTTCATTTCTAATTGGAAAATATGGATGGCAAAATTTTGAGTGACCAGAGATGAGTCATGGAATTGACCTGGAAAAGTAGGAGTGAAGAGGTCCACAAATGTAAATAGAGTTTTCAACTCCTCTGCAATGGGGAGGGCACTATCTCCACTACTGGGAAGAATTGTCTTTTGTCTATAAGCAAACTTTATGTGCGTAATAGTACCTTGAACTTTTTATGTGTAGTCTCTAATACCACAACTGATATTTAGTTCATATATGAGTACTAAATTGTAAAAGGGTTGAAAATTAGAATGAAGAAGAATATCTGTTAAATTATTTTGGGTGCCAAGCACTACATAAAGAAAAAAAAGTTCATGCTACAATAGCATACTAGTGGCTTGGTTTCATATATTTTAGCACAACACATATACATTGTATAAAATCCATTTCAAGTTCTAAAAGATTGACACGTATTTGATGAAGATATTTTAAAACAATCATGGATCTAGAATTTCATATTTAACATATATGATTTGAGTTTAATGATTAATGCTGAAATTGTGTTTGATTCAAGGACCATGGATCTTTTAAGTTAGACCAAAGTGACTGCATAAAATGTTGTGTATAAATATTGTCATCTCTTAGGATGACACAAGGAGTTTTAATGTTGATACAAAGGACCAATTTGAATGGTTCTATCAAAAGAGGGTATCCTTATTCAAGGTCATGTAAGTCCCTTGATATTTGTATTATGATACAAGGATTAACAAATTATGTTGTTATAGTGGAAATAATTAGCATAAATAATAGGCCTAAATTAACCAAGGAACTTAAATTGTAATTGGTACACATAATTCTGAAAATACCATTAGTCCATGCCTTGAATAAGAAAATGATGAGATTTCTACAAAAAAAAAAAAAAAAAATCATTCTAGGATGTTAGAGAAAATTAGACTAAAGATCAAGCATTGGCCAAGAATTTATTTGTACGCCAGATGGAATGCATAGACATTATTTAAAAAGGTTTTAGTTTAAGTGTTGCTGGTCTTTATCTCTTAAAAACATTCAGCTTCAAAGCTTTACCTCTCCATTTAGCTATCAATTTTGTTGTAATACTACACGAAGCGATCAATTTTTATATGGAGTTTATATGAGAAAAATGAATCTAACTTTTCAAACTCAAATAATTTTTTTTTGATTCACTTGTCTTTCTAGCTTTATTCTCGATTTTACCTATGTGAAGTGAGACTCCACAAACTTGATGCTGCATACTGACTGCAATTCCTTTCAAGCCACACAAATTACCAGAGGAGTCCGTGGTACTTGGTTTATTTTATGGTTCTAATGAGACAAACCAGAGCAAGCCAGCGAGCCATCCTCACCAGAATAGGAAAACACCAACACAAAGCACGTTACTCAACTGTGAATTCAACTACATGCATGTGTGAAACTAAACATGTGCCATGCCGTACCATTTAAGTTTTATGAGGCTAATTTTCATGTTGGTTCCACATTATTGCAAACCACACACTTGATTTACATATATAATAATAACCTGAGTCTTGTCTAGTGAACATGCTTAGGGCTTGAGTCTGGGGGCACCAGGACGGTCATCGGTGTCAAAGGAACGGTGAGAACTGTCAGATGCCTTGGGCTGATCATAGGTTCCATATTCAGGGTTCACCTCTTGCTCACCACTTTCAGTTTGAGCAAAACTGATCCTCTTTGCATCCGCAGGCTCCAGTGTTGCCAAAATCAATCCAAAGGCAAAAAGGAGAACAAATACGGTCTTCATGATTCATCTGTCCGGAAAAAAAGGAAACTAGAATCAGGAAAACATATAGAACAGGAGAGCTTAAATCCAGGTGAACTTAAACTAAAGAGAACATACCAAAAATTTTCTGAAACTCAGAGAAAGATTAATGAACTACAGTGATGATGTTCTTCTATAGGTGAAAACTTCAGGATGGTCACTTGGTGTAGCTAAAAACTATGGCACAGTGGAGCAAGCACTAATACAGAAAGGATGAAAAAGGTGGGAAAATAGCATAATTGACAGAGGTAAGTGGCCACCAAACAAGTAATTATGCTTACATTGATATGATCTAGATATGTCTATGGTAATGTTCAATTATTTTATAGGAAAAAGTGTATTATGCCTCCATTTTTGGGTTCATATATGGCCAATAAAGCAATAAAGGGTGAGTAAATTCTCACCTGAAATAATTACACAAAACACTGCATTTTCCATTAAGGAGTGATCCTTAGTAAGTTGACCATATCATTAAAGTTGCAGT
Source organism: Dillenia suffruticosa (assembly GCA_033439265.1). Classification (NCBI taxonomy): domain Eukaryota; kingdom Viridiplantae; phylum Streptophyta; class Magnoliopsida; order Dilleniales; family Dilleniaceae; genus Dillenia; species Dillenia suffruticosa. The sequence goes on from JAVTVX010000001.1 coordinate 21,402,741, forward strand.
ACTAAATAAATTTACTGCATGGTTGCACAAAAATTGAACTGATGTCTCATAGTGATTCCAGTAAAACAAGAATCTAGAAAAGAGTTACCTTAGATGTTGCAACTCTGTGTGACATTGATGGTGTGGCTTCATTGAGATTCATCATCTTCAAGGATTTTCAGTGCCCCATTGGCCTGTTTGTCATTCTGCAGAATTTTGGTCTTTGACTAGAAAAGTAAATGCTTGAGCTTGAGAAGCTTCTGACCCAGTTTACTGCAGTTTGGGTTGCAGCTGATCTCAAATCTAGTACCTTGTTATAGGAGAAAAGCTTTACCACAAGCATAAGGAAATGCCTAGTTGCTTGAACTATGTATATTACATAAATAAGTATGATAAATACTATAGCATGCTGAAGCCGGGAAATTAGTCTGCAGTAGATTTTCAGGAATACATTTTCCTTTGCTTATGTTTGTCCTAAAGCTTTTCTCCTATGACAGAGTATCTATGAGTAGTCAACATTCACAAGGGAAATAGAAATGCTAGTTGCTGCAGCTTCTTGGAAGATGCACTGGGGTTGTGAACTGCAGATATAAGTCCCATTAGTCATCCTACAAAGCTGTCAAAGTGAAATCCTACTATGGTCACTCCAGATGACATGTTTTGGTCTTTATACCAAGCGCCCTTTATTGGCTGATTAAATGCAGCATCTATGAAAATCTCTGGTTTCTAACATGAATAAGAGTGGGACATGCTTGTCATTTTCCACTATCTCCATTAGTTTCTTGGCTGATCTCGCGTAGCAACTTTGTTATGAAGATATATATATATATAAGTATATCTAAGCTCCATGCTTAATGTTCTTGCCATGAACCATACTTTTCATGCTCTTTGAGGTAAAAGAACCTGCTCATATATGTAATATATTTTATGGTGGAAGCAGCAAGAGACCTCTTTTATGATGTCCTCATGTTTTCTTTATTTTAAAATATGAAAATGAACAACTTGGTCTAGAAAAGCATAACAGTTATACATAACAGAAGAGAGTTTAGAATTCATTGCTTAATGCAAATACCGCAAAAACCACTTAGTTTTAACATGGACATCTGCTTTACAATATGTGGTTTTCAAGCCACACGACTATAGTACACACATATTATGCTTCACATCTGCTCTTTAAAACAAGTGCGTATCATGCTTCACATCTGCTTTCTAAAACCAGTGGTTTAGTGTTTAGAATTTGATGACGGATTATGACCATTCCACCATTGATAATGGGGGCGAAAATCTGGAGATGACTTAGGTTGTCCAAGGCTTCCATGGTCTGGATTCAACTCATCGTCGCCGGCTTGGTCATTTCCCTCAGGATTGCTTAAGAGCTTGCGGCCAGCATCAAAGCCGTGCATCTTTGCATGAGCATCCGATTCTAGTGTAGCCAAAAGCAATGCCAAAGTGATGACCAGAGTAAAGAAGATCTTCATCGTGCACAAAACTGTCCCTGAAAGTATTTAAAAACGGAAAATTTTGAAAAATAATGATTAATTAAATTAGTTGGATTATGAGCATACCAAGAATGTTAGTGAAGTGAGATGAATGAATTAGGTGAGAGGTTTTATAGGCAAATCATCACTGTGTATCATTATTTTGGAAGCACTAATATTGAAGATGAGGATGAATGAAGTGGGATACTCACATGTCATCTGCACCATCAACAGAGGTCCAAAGCCACCTAGACAGGTAGTCATGATTTTGGAAGAGATATTTCCAAGTCTCTCTTGGTACTGTATTTGGTGTTGCTTCTTGTGGACATGTAATGAATGGTCTCTTCCTTAAACAAAAATCAAAGAGTATTCAACTTCTTCATGAATTTGTGACCATATCAGCAAAATTCCAATGGTGGATTCACGTTTTAAATACTTCCATTTGACCAAGAGAGTGAAATGGCACAAAGCACTGGCATTTTTCTTCCATGGAATACATAGACTGGTGTCAGAGATAATGCATGTTAATGCTTGTACCCTTCTTAGGCACCTCTGGTCTTTCCATTCAAAGCTTCTGCCAAATTATGTCCAGAGGAAAAATAAGAAGGAAACAAATAATGTATAAGAAAATATCCGTATTTTAAATATATATATTTATAAATATTAAGTGTAACCAAATCATCAACACGTGTAACTAGAGTATGAGTGATTTACTAGACCCAAGCACATCCTAAACTATTTGCGAATTATCACGGAATGTAAATTCAAGTCTAATCAAATACATTTTGATTAAAATTCAGATATTTAAATTATTTAATTTCAAATTTCTCTCGTTAAAAATTCAGTTCCATCATTTTTTGTGTTATAACCTAGATCATTTTGATGCAGCATAAAAATTTAAAGAATCGAATTTATACCAAGTTGAACAAATTCCACGTAATCATATGTTTCAGTAAATAATAACAACAAATAGGTCTAGCTCTCGTGTCGGGCCGGACCGGGCCCGACTTGGGCCAAGACTTGACAGTGAAATCCAAATAATGAACCGTTTTGGTTGGGATCTGCAAAGTAGTTTACGCAGGCATTTCCGCATTATACAATTTTGAATTCCATTTTCGTCTCTCCCGCCAAATCGGAGCCAAAAATGAAAAGCCTTCGAATTCAAACTCCAATCAAAGAAACTTCCCGATCTTCAGAACTCACTGATCGAAGATCTAACGAATCTTCTTCCAGATCAATCACTGAGACACCGATGAACTCAAAGAAGGTTGAATCAGAAACCCTAGAGCCTTCCTTTCTCTCTTGTTTCTTTTGCTTGTTCTTGGCTTGAATTTCTCTTCTTCTTCGGCAGATCACGAAGAAGACTTTAAATAACGCCTTTGTATCTGTAACTGAAGACGGATCACTCAAATCATCGAAGGATTCAATTGCTTTTTCTCCCGCACCGGAATTATCTGACGGTTCTCCGCATCCAGATCCCTCAGCCGTATGTTTTTTTTTTTTTCATGAATTTTACTAGTTTGATCTCTTTCTTCATTTCTTGATTACTTCGATTTTGATCTTGTAGAGCTTTGAGACGTTTGCGCGCTCTGCTCTTGATGAATCGACTCCTTCTTCGATGATCACCAGCATCATAGAAGAAGAATCCAAAGTTATGGAGATTTCGTCTTTGGATGTTGATGTTGTGGTCGACCTTCTCAGGAAAGCTCGAACTGAATTGCTGGATCTAAGAGATGCAGATCTGAGTTCAAAGAAGCTTCTAGAAGCGCTTGTTCAGCATGTTATCACTGATTTTTGCGGTATGCCCGTAGAGATGGAACAGTTTTCTGGATTCAATTCCGTGAGAGTTCGCATTGGATTAATGTCTTTGTTGCTGTTCATTCTCTCGGTTATGGCGATTTTAATTGGCATCTCACACTTGGGTGGAACATCTGTCAATTATCCTCCACCAACTTGAATCAAACGACTTGAAAGTGGTAACGTCTTTATTGTTGAGATTTATGTTTTATTTACTAGTAACTGGATTTTGAGTTTCCTTATTTGCCTGATTTTATCTTTGGTAGTTAGATTGTTTGGTATTACGATTGAATATTTGTAGAACTTATCGGGATTTAGGTCATCAGCATTAGTAGAAATAGGGTTTAATTAGCTTCTTCTGCAGATTTTTGAATCTTGAGAAAACAGGTCTGTCTTAGTTTTCAGATTAGCATATATGTTTTTTATACAATATCTAGGTAGATGTTCTATTAAGCTTTTGAACTCTGAATTAAGCAGGAGAGAAAGGAGGAATGGGTTGGTTTTAGTTCAGTATAAATGTGTTTTTGTACATTATCTGTGTAGATGATCTATTAAGCTTTTGAGACTCTGAATTAGGCAGGATAATTCCCAGTCACGGTCATTGGGCATATGTGATTCTTAGAGCAATTGTACAGGAAATGTTTCAAGTATGAAATGGGAGAATAAGTTTTGACAGAGATTTTTTTAACCTGGATTTCTTACTTTTGGGTTTCTACATAACAAACTTTTGAATGGTTATTTACCATGAGGATCATATAAAGCCTCTTTAATATCAGATAAGTGTTTGAGTTCACATTTAGAGCTGTGCATATTTAGTGTAATAGGAAGGTGGAGAGGCTCAGTTAATAAGGTAAAGGATGGGAAATTTCAAATGCCATTGGAACTAGGATAGCAAAATGATAAGAATAGTTTGACTTGAATTTGACTTGTTAATAGCTTGTTCAAGTTTGGCTCACAATATTAAACAAGTTTGAGCTCAATTTTGACATCGTTGCTTATTAAGTCTAGCTTAAGCAGTGTACAAATTAAGCAAAACAATCAATCTCAACTTCCAGTTGAGAATTAGCCATATACCAAACTTGCTAAATTGTGCCATGTACTAAAGCAGCCAACCTCAAGCTTACTTTCGAACTTTGAATCAAGTTTGAACAACTTACTAAGGAGCTAGCTTTCACTTTTAGTTGGAAAATATGGAAATTTCATATGACCAGAGATAAGTCATGAAATTGACCTGGATAGGTAGGAGTGAAGGGGCCCACCTAGATGAAAAGCTTTCGGCTCCTATGCAATTGAGGGTGCAGTGTTTCGACTGCTAGGTTTCTGTCTATAAGCGAACTTTATGTAGCTGGGTGAATTGGATTGTGCTTTTCGGGCCAACTGGTATGTGTCAACCCTGGTTCTAGTCGGTCTTGAATTGTTCAGACTTCATCTCAAGAAATTTCCTCCTTTTCGCTGCTACTATAGTCTATCCTAACATCTTCAGTCGCAGCAAAACTCAACTAGAGTGATTTGTCATGCTTCTATTTGTCCTGAGCTCTACTCTAGGATGGGCTGGCCCATAGTCAGCTTGTTTAAGTGAAATATCATTAGAGGTCAGTTTCCACAAGCTTTTAGCCGTGAACGAACCCCTTCCTCTTCTTCCCCACGGTGAGAAAGATTAAGAGGTCCTGCATTTTAGCATTTTAGCATTTTATTGTTGCAATATTTGTGATTATTGTTATTTATTTCATTTTGCCCCAATTTAGGATTATTGTGGGTCGAGCATAGAGTATCTCCTATATCTCTTGTTAGTCATTTCGAAGAATGGGAAATTCTCAAGGTAGTCTGTCTGTTTTCCTGAAAATTTGCTTATTCAGAGATTAACTCATGCGTGATTTCATTTACCTGCTGCATATATGATGGTGGTACTTCTGTTGAATTGTAAAAGGGATGAAAATTAGAATGAAGAAGGATATTTGTTAAATTATTTTAGGTGCCAAGCACAACATAAAGAGAAAAAGTCATGCTACAACAGCATACTAGTGGTTTGGTTTCATATATTTCAGCACAATCTATATACATCGTATAAAATCCATTTCCAGTTCTGAAATATTGGCATGTGTTAGATGAAAATATTTTTAAACAATCATGGGCCAAGAATTTCATATTTAACATATATAATGTGAGTTTAATGAATGCTGAAATTGTGTTTTATTCAAGGACCATGGATCTTTTAAGTTATTCTTAAATGAATCCATAAACGGCTTCTTTTTTTTTTTTTTTTTTTTTTTTTTTTTTTTTTTTCGGGTACATGGATCCATAAAGGTTGTGAATAAATATTGTCATCTTTTAATATGATTCAAGGAGTTTTAATGTTGATACAAAGGCCTAATTTGAATGGCCCAATCGAAAGAGGGTATCGTCATGTAAGTCCCTTGATGTTTGTATTATGATACAAGAATTAACAAATTATGTTGTTTTAGTTGAAATAATTATCATAAATAACAGGCCCAAATTAACCAAGGAGCTTAAATACACATAATTCCGAAAATACTATTAATCTATGCCTTGAATGAGAAAATGATAAGATTTCTAAAAAAAAAATTATTACAAGATGTTAGAGAAAATTACCAATGGATAGTCGGCCTAATGAGTAAGGGTGTTAGGTCTCCTAATTAAGTTTCAGGTTCGAAACTTGAGAATAGAAAATAGTATGTTGGGAGAGTTCTCCTTAAATTGAGTCTGATAACGTTCGAACCAAATTAGTAAAGTGACCGATTCTTATACGGTAGTTCATATGAAAAAAAAAAGAAAAAAAATTGAACTTTTCAAATTTAAATAATTTTGAATTGGTCGAACTATCTTCCAAATCAAACAAAAAATTTTTAAGACATGTCAAAATACATTTTACTTCTGATTTGATTTATTTATTTTTTTGATTCATTTGTCTTTCTAGCATCTCTCGATTTTACCCATGTGAAGTGAGACTCCACAGACTTGATGCTACGTTCTAACTACAATTCCTTCCAAGCCACACAAATTACCACGGGGGAGTCCATGGTATTTGGTTTATTTTAGGGTTCTAATGATACAAACCAGAGCAAGCCAGCAAGCCATCCCTCACCAGAATAGGAAAACACCAACACAAAGCACATTACTAAGTGCAAATTCAACTACCTGCATGTGTGAAACTTAGCCTGTGCCATGCCATACCATTTAAGTTTTATGGGGCTAATTTTCATGTTGGCTTCACATTATTGCAAGCCACACAAGATTTACATATATGCTAATAACCTGAGTCTTGTCTAGTGAACATGCTTAGGGCTTGAGTTTGGGGGCACCGGGACAGTCATGGGAGCTAAAGGAATGGTGAGGACTGGCAGATACCTTGGGCTGATAATAGGTTCCATGTTCAGGGTCCACCTCTTCCTCGCTTTTTTCAGTTTGAGCAAAACTGATCCTCTTTGCTTCCGCAGGTTCCAGCATTGCCAAAACCAATCCAAAGGACCAACACTTGTTAGCGCAGGTGGGATGGGAACCTTCGTCCCTTAACCAGGTCGGGAGTTCGACTCCCCTTGGGCACGGAAAAAACAATGTTGGGAGACCTATCCCAAAAAATGGACCCTGCAGTGGTCGATCCAGATTAGTCGGAGTGAAACTCCGGATATTGGGTGGTAGCCAAACCAAGGTACCAAAAAAAAAAAAACCAATCCAAAGGCAAAAAGGAGAACAAATACGCTCTTCATTGTTGATCTGTCCAAAAAAGGGAAACTAGAATCAGGAAAACATGTATAACAGGAGAGCTTAAATCGAGGTCAGCTTAAACTAAAAGAGAACATACCAAAAAATTTCTGATACTTAGAGAATGATTAATGAACGATAAAGATGAAGTTCTTTTATAGGTGAAAACTTCAGGATGGTCACTTGGTATAGATAAAAACTATAGCACATTGGAGCAAGCACTAATACAGAAAGGATGGAAAAGGTGGGAAAATAGCATAATTGACGGAGGTAAGTGGCCACCAAACAACTAATTATGCTTATGTTGATATGATCTAGATATGTCTATGGTAATGTTCGATTATTTAATAGGAAAAAGTGTATTATCCTCCATTTTTGGGTTCATATATTGCCAATATGGCAATAAAGGGTGAGTAAATTCTCACCTGAAATGATTACACATAGCACTGCTTGTTCCATGGAGTGATCCTTAGTAAGTTGGCAATCATTAAAGTTGCAGTACCAAATTAATTTACTGCATGATTGCACAAAAATTGAACTGATGTCTCATGGTAATTCCAGTGATACAAGAATCTAGAAAAAAGTAACCTTAGATTTTGCAACTTTGCGTGACATAGATGGGGTGGCTTCACTTGGATTCATTGTCCTCAGGGATTTTCAGTGCCCCATTGGCCTGTTTGTCATTCTGCGGAATGCCATTCTTGCGAAAGTTCAAACCATTGGGACCCGTTATAGGTTCTAACCGAAGAGCACATAGAACTCAAAAACGCATGTTTTCTCCCCAAAATATGACATCTCCAGTTGGAGAATGCATTAAATATTTACCTAAAGCAGTAGGCCCCTGAGCGGATCCCATGTTAGCCCATGGCCCTGGTCTTTGATTAGAAAAGTAAATGCGAGCTTGAGAAGCTTCTGACCCAGTTTACTGCAATTTGGGTAGCAGTAGATCTCAAATCCAGTACTCTTTGTTATAGGAGAAAAGCTTTGTGACAAGCATAAGGAAACACCTAGTTGCTTGATCTATTTACATTACATGAATAAGTATGATTAATACTATAGTATGTGGACCCGGACCCGGGAAATTAATCTGAACTAGATTTTATTAATACATTTTCCTTTGCGTATGCTTGTCCTAAATCTTTTCTCCTATAACAAAGAGTATCTATGAGAAGTCAACGTTCAGAAGGGAAATAGAAATGCTAGTTGTGCAGCTTCTTGACAGAACCACTGTGCTTGTGAACTGCAGATATAAGTCCCATTAGTTGAAGCTGTCAACTGAAATCCTACAATGGACACTCCATATGACATGCTTTGTTCTTTATCCCAAGTGTGCTATGTGGACCCTTTATTGGCTGATCAAATGTAGCATCTATGAAAATCTCTGGTTTTTAACATGATTAAGAGTGGGGACATGCTTGTCATTTTCCCCCGTCTCCATTAATTTGTTGGCTGATCTCACGTAGCATCTTTGTTTTGAGGAAATATATATACCTATGTACATATATATATCTAAGCTCCATTTTTAATGTTCTTGCCATGAACCATACTTTAAATTCTTTGCTTGCAGCTTGAAAATTTTCTTGCTCCTTAAGTAAAAGAACCCGCTCATAAATGTAATTGATTGTACAGCGCAAGCAGCAGGAGACCTCTTTTATGATGTCCTCATGTTTTCGTTATCTTAAAATCTGAAAATGAACAAGTTGGTGTAGAAAAGCACAGCAATACTTATACATAACAGAAGAGAGAAACACTAGTATAATTAATTAATGCAAAAACCACTACGTTTTAACATGGACATCTGCTTTACAATATATTGTTTTCAAGCCACACAACCATACTACGCACGTGTTATGCTTTACATCTGCTCTCTAAAACAAGTGGTTTAGTGTTTAGAATTTGATGAAGTATTACCACCGCTCCACCATTGATAATGGGGGCGAAAATCAGAAGATGACTTAGGTTGTCCAAAGCTTCCATGGTCTGGATTCACCACATCATCGCTGGCTGGGTCATTTCCCTCTGGATCGCTTAAGAGCTTGCGGCCTGCATCAAAGCCGTGCAACTTTGCATGAGCATCCGATTCTAGTGTAGCCAAAAGACATGCCAAAGCGATGACCAGAGTAAAGAAGATCTTCATCGTTATAAAAAAAAGAAAATTTTGAAAAATAATGCTTAATTAAATTAGCTGGATTATGAGCATACCAAGAATCTTGGGGAAGTGAGACAAAGAATGAATTAGGGTAGAGGTTTTATAGGCAAATTATCACTGTGTTATATGAATTAATGCAGGTGAAGAACTGTGGCACTTTCGGGAGCACTAATATTGAAGATGAGGATGAATGAAGTGGGATATCAACAGATGTCCAGAGCCACCTAAACAGCTAGTCATGATTGTGGAAGAGAGAATTCCAAGTCTCTCTTGGTACTGTGTTTGAGAATGGATGTTGCTTATTGTGGACATGTAATGAATAAAAAGAGAGTGAAATGGTACAAAGCACTAGCATTTTTCTTTCATGGAATACAAGGATTGGTGTTAGAGATAAGGCAATAATGCTTGTACCCTTTTTTAGCACCTCTGGTTTTTCTTCTGAAAAATAAAAAAGGAAACAATAAGGTATAAGAAAACGCTCGTATTGTTCTTCTGAAAAAAAAAAACTATTTATAAATATTAAATATAATCAAATCATAAACACGTTTAAACTACTGTATGAATCATTTACTAGACCTAAGCACATCCTAAGCAACTTGCGAGTTATCACTTAATATAGACCTAGGTCTAATCAAGTATATTTTGAATGAAATTCAGATGTTTAAATTATATGATTTAAAATTTTTCTTTATTAAAAATTCAGTCTCATTATTTTTTATATACTATAACTTAGACCATTTTGATGCAGTATAAATATTTAAATAATAGTACTTACACCAATAATAATAATAATAATAATAATAATAATAATAATCTTTTTAAGTTGGGTCATTTTTACTGATAAAATACCTTTCTAACGATAATAATAAAAAAAAATATCATATTAAAGTGAACTGTCCGGTAGAACTGGATCTGTGTTTTGTAGGGCACAATTAGAAATATTTCGATTGCATGAGGAGGACGATAGGTCTAGCTCTCGTGTCGGGCCGGACCGGGCGGAGCTTGGGCCGAAACTTGATTGGGAAATCCAAATAACGAACCGTTTTGATTGGAATCTGTAAAGGAGTTTTTTTTTTTTTTGTTTTTTGGGTACAAATCTGTAAAGGAGTTGCATATAATATCACGCACGCATTGAATTCCTTTTTCGTCTCTCCCGCCAAATCAGAGCAAAAAATGAAAAGCCTTCAAATTCAAACTCCAATCAAAGAAACTTCCCGATAACTCACAGATCGAAGATCTAAGGAATTTTCATCCAGATCAATCACTGAGACACCGATGAAATCAAAGAAGGTTGAATCAGAAACCCTAGAGCCTTCCTTTCTCTCTTGTTTCTTTTGCTTGTTCTTCGCTTGAATTTCTCTTCTTCTTCGGCAGATCATGAAGAAGACTTTAAACAACGCCCCTGAATCCGTAACTGAAGACGGAGCACTCAAATCATCGAAGGATTCCATTGATTTTTCTCCCTCACCGGAATTATCCGACGGTTCTCAGCATCCAGATTCCTCAGCCGTATGATTTTTCATGAATTTTACTAGTTTGATCTCCTTTTTCGTTTCTTGATTACTTTGATTTTGATTTTGTAGAGCTTTGAGGCGTTTGCGCACTCTGCTATTGATGAATCGACTCCGTCTTCGATGATCACCAGCGTCATAGAATAAGAATCCAAAGTTTTGGAGATTTCGTCTTTGGAGGTTGATGTTGTGGTCGACCTTTTCAGGAAAGCTCGAACTGAATTGCTGAATTTAAGAGATGCAAATCTGAGTTCAAAGAAGCTTCTAGAAGCGCTTGTTCAGCATGTTATCAATGATTTTTGTGGTTTGCCTGAAGAGAAGGAACAGTTTTCTGGATTCAATTCCGTGAAAGCTCGCATTGGGTTAATATCTTTGTTGCTGTTCATTCTCTCAGTTATGGCGATTTTAATTGGCATCTCACGCTTGGGTGGAAGATCAGTCACTTATCCTCCACCGGCTTGAATCGGGGGGGGGGGTGGCTTGAAAGTGGTAACGTCTTTATTGTTGAGATTTATGTTTTATGAACTAGTAACTGGATTTTGAGTTTCCATATTCCTGATTTTATCTTTGGTGGTTGAATTGTTTGGTATTTTGATTATTTGTAGAACTTGTCGGGATTTAGGTCATTAGCATTAGTAGAAGTACTCTCTAATTAGCTTCTTTTGCAGATTTTTGAAACTTGAGAAAGCAGGACTGCCTTAGTTTTCAGATTAGTAGATATGTTTTTTATACAACATCTAAGTAGATGATCCATTAGGCTTTTGAAACTCTGAATTAAGCAGGAGAGAAAGGAGGACTAGGATAGTTTAGATTAGTATATATGTTTTTTTGTACATTATTTGGGTTCTACAGAATCGTGATTAGACCTACACTATTGTATGGTATTGAGTGTTAAACTATTAAATAGCAACAAGAGCAAAAGATGGGTGTAATATAAATGAGAATACTCAGGTGGATGTGGGAAAAAATTAGAAGAGATAGAATTAAAAATAAAGAGATTCGTAACAAGTTAGACGTTAGTTCAATTGTGGAAAAAATGCGAGAGTATCGTCTGAGGTGGTTCGGGCATGTGCAAAGAATGCCCAAAAATACACCGGTTAGGAGAACAAAAAATTTAAATATAGGAGATTTAGTAAAATGTAGAGATAAACCGTTAAAAATTTGGATACAAGTTATCCGCAAAGACATGGAAATTAAGGATTTAGAAGAGAAAATGATTTTTGATAGAAATGGATAACGTAGAAGAATGCACACAAATTAAATTAATATATTTTAAATATTTATCTATTGATTTATTCATATATTTTTATTTTTATTTTTCTTTTTAGTTTTGTTTTATTTTTTTTTATTTTTTTTATTTATATATTTATTTTTCTTTATTATATATTCTTTATTTTTTATTTATTTATTTTTTTCTCTATTTTTTTCAAATTTGTTTCTCAAATGGCCGATCCCAAATATTGGGATTAAGATTTAGTTTGTTGTTGTTGTTGTTGTTTATGTGATTCTTAGAACAATTATACAGGAAGTGTTTTAAGTATGAAATGGGAGAATAAGTTTTGACAGAGATTTTATTGATCGTTTTTGGAGTGAATGGATGTAGTTTTTAGCTATCACGTGCAATGGTTGAACTGCAGGCTTGAAGATTACATATAAAAGTAACCTGGATTTCTTTCTTTTGGGTTTCTACATAACAAAATTTTGAATGGTTATCTACCATGAGGATCATATAAAGCCTTTTTAATATCAGATGAGTGTTTGAGTTCACATTTGGAGCTGTGCATATTTAGTGTAATAAGAAGGTGGAGAGGCTCAGTTAATAAGGTAAAGGATGGGAAATTTCAAATGCCATTGGAGCTAGGGTAGCATAATGATAAGAATAGTTTAAGTCTGACTTGAATTTGACTTGTTAATAGCTTGTTCAAGTTTGGCTCATAATATTAAACAAGTTTGATCTCAATTTTCATATTGTTAGCTTATTAAGTCTATCATAAGCAGTGTACAAATTAAGCAAACCAATCAATCTCAACTTCAAGTTGAGGTTTAGCCATTTACTAAACTTGCTAGATTTAGCCATATACTAAACTAGCCAACCACAAGCTTACTTATGAAATTCAAATCAAGTTTTAACAACTTAATAAGGAGCTGGCTTTCATTTTTAATTGGAAAATATTGATATTTCATATGACCAGAGATAAGTCATGAAATTGACCTGGATGGGCAGGAGGAGTTAAGGGGCCCACCTATATGAAAGAGTTTTAGGCTCCTATGCAATTGAGGGTGCAGTATTTGGACTACTAAAAGAATAGGTTTCTGTCTATGAGCAAACTTTATGTAGTTGAGTGAATTGGATTGTAATTTCCGGGCCAAATGGTATGTGTCAACCCTGGTTCTAGGTAGTCTTGAATTGTTCAGACTTCAGCTCCAGAAATTGTCTCCTTTTTGCTGCTACTAGAATCTATCCCGACATCTTCAGTCGTAGCAATACTCAACTCGAGTGATTTGTCACACTTCTATTTGTCCTGAGCTCTACTCTAGGATGGGCCGGCCCAACTTGAACAAAGCATAACATCAGCTTGGGTACACTGGGTGGCCCGTAGCTTGTTTAAGTGAAATATCATTAGAGGTCGGCTTCTACATGCTTTTGACCGTGAACCCCTTGCTCTTCTTCCCCATGGTGGAAAAGATTAAAAAGAAGTCCTGGATTTTAGCATTTTATTGTTGCAATATTTGTAATTATTGTTATTTATTTCCTTTTGGCCCAATTTGGGATCATTGTGCCTCCAATGTGGAGTATCTCCTATATTTCTCTCGTTAGTAATTTCAAAGAATGGGAAATTCTCAAGATAGTTTGTTTGGCATCTCAAGTTGTTTTCCTGAAAATTTACTTATTCAGAGATTTAACACATGCGTGATTTCATTTACTTGCTGCACATGATGTTGGCACTTCTGTTAATGTCCTTTCACCAGCCAAGATGTTTTCATTGTATTTCAGTAGTTCCATATTTCCTCTTTGATATGCATATGAGAACAAAACAAGGCATCACATAATCAAAACATCCTTTAAGATAGAAAGTGGTAAATAGTACATAATTCTTTGTTACATACCCGTCCTCCTATTTAGGGACTAGACTACCTTCTACATTATTTTGAGCCCTGATCCATCTCAAATTAGGACTATCTTGCCCACGTCAGATTATGTAATAAAAAAACTGCTCAGGTGTTCTCCCATTTTTCTTGTCTGATGACCACCCTGGCCTTGCCTGCATAGATCTTATTCGGGGCTCAGATTGAACTTAAGTGGGGGAGGCCTTTCAATGACATGCCTGTCTGGGTTCAATGTTGGATTGTCATGATCTTAGTTGTCCTACTCTAATTAATTATTATAAGCAGACTAATTGTTTTTAGTGTTATGGAACAGCATAACAGTTATTCCCAAACAACATAATCACATTTGGCAAATTTTCAATGCTTTGCTATCAATTCGTCTTGCGTGTATTGTTTTTATACTAATACAGTCTTACTTCCTTAGATCTGTGCTTTTGGAATTAAAAAATATCTTTAGTCAATACATTTTTTCCGCTCAACCCGGGGGCGCCCATGTTTTTCTCTCTGTTCTTGGTTTTGTTTTTTTGTTTTTTAATAGATAGACAATCTTTGTTCTGAGGAGTCATGCGATGATATTTGGAGGGGCAAAGGCTTAAGAAGAACCTTCCTCTTAAATTTCTTTGGGTTAATCCTTTGACCTAACTCTGAGGGGAATGAACTTTAATTTTATGCAAACATTTTCAGGTTCCCAAAAAAAAACTACTTGTTGAAGCCCAAAAGATCACCTATTTTAGTAACAAAACTAGAAAGTACTGCAGACTTTAGGAGAGAGGGAAGGAAAAGGGATATATCCTAAAATTTGTTAATTAGATATGTTTTCATGTGTGTACGGAATAGATGCATATTGACATATAGATGAGTCAATGATATAACATCAAAAAAGCTTTAATATAATTTATGTCAATGTCCAAGAATTCCTAGTGTTATAATGAATCACCGTGACGAATGGAACAAAATAGAAGTGTCGACACTGGTCAAACTGAAGCAGTCTATCAAAACCATCCTAAAAGCATGATACGATGAACAAATTTCTCCCATGTAGACCCATCTTTGGGACTGATATATCAAGTAAAGGCAATTGTAAGTTGGTTACTTCAATTGTGTAATCACGATGTTTTGTCCATTAATCCAATCCTTGGATGGGTTAATTACTTCTTTAATTTGTGTAGGGACACCAAGATTGGCCTAATAGGCTCTTTGGCATAAAAGTAGTAAGAAAAAACTAGGAAAGACGTGTAGGAATTGACCAGGGAATGAAACAGAAACAATATTTTATTACAACTATCATTGTTTTCTCCGGAGTGGTTAAATTTAGAACTAAAAAATATCTAATATGACAATTATGTTGAGCATTGCTGGGTCAATATGATAAGGTTGAGTAACCCACCAGTAGGAACCAGGCTTAAAGTAAATCTCATTCTCAGACTGAGATAACTTCGAAAAGGGAATTTATTAAAAAGCACTGATATCCTCTTAGATCTAACTAACATGTGTGTGAGAGAGAGAGAGAGAAATTTGGTGTTATCCACCTAACTTTCTTGTCATGAATTAAAACTGAGGATCTGGGACATAAAGATGATAATCATTCTTGCATCAGTTCATTTGTGTCTGGTTTTGATACACGACAATGCCATGGACAAATCCCTGACCCAATTCAATTTATAATCCAAACTGAATGGGCAAGGAACTTTATAGACCTCTAATTCAGGAGCTACCTTGTGACATACAACTATGACATTTAAATTAACCGAAACAGTTTTTTGTGCCATTTCTATGATGCATTCTTTTGTGTGCTGTTTACTTATTTGGGTGAAATTATTGCTTCTTGATCTGTTTGGATTTTCAATTGAATGTTGCTATTATGGATGTGTATGTCCATTAAATTTGAGTTCTTGGCCACATGAAACATTATATATGATTTGCTAAAATACTCAAAAAAAAAAAAATGTATTGAGAACAAACCAAAAGCAGTTTGTAAGGCACGAATTGAGGTCATGGCTGACGGTGTGATGGTTATGATGAGGCCCTTCAGAGAATAAATGGCCAGCTAGCTCAATGAGCACGTTGATTGTCTTGTTGATTATTGCAGCAGCAATAGTTCAAAATTTTTCTACAATCTCTCTCCATTATATGAGCGTGTAGCTAGTTTCCATGCTTGATAAGATACTGAAGACCTTATAACTTTTGGGCTGCCATGGTAAAAATTTTTAGAATGAACTTTTATTGAACTTTCGGATTTGGAGCAAACACAGTTCTTGTTGAAATGCATCATTTTGTTCTCTCTCTCTTTTATTACTAGATAGCATCATTGATGACTTGTAAATGCCTAATTGGTGGAGTCTGGTAGTGTTTGGCTTCCACTAAATAGATTGGATGGTGGGTTCCCATCATTTTTTGTTTCCATTCTATGCAATGATAATGGGAGATAATGCACAAAAGAAATGATTAAAAGAGAAAAAAAGGGGATATGCATCTGGTTGTTTCCCTGTCACTTTCCTATCTTTGGCCTCGTTTTGTTTTCTTAGTTTGAAAATTTTCTGCTGATTAAGAGACTTGGGGACGGTTGTGCTTCAGATTTTCTGCATTGGTCCCCCCTCCCCTTTGCCCCCAAAAAGCTTCCTAATGACATAGCTTTTGTTGCAAAAACATGTCCATTCATGAAGTAATAGGCAGTGTAATTATTTTTTTGCTCCCTTAAATGCTGCGGTAAGTAGCAAGGCAGCATTTCTTCGGGGTCTAAGGCTGAAGGAATTGGCGAGATTATTATCTAAAAATATGTGTAACAAAAAATCTAGCCAACCCCCTAAAATAGCCATGGCAAAAATAGTCTTGAACGATGGCATTTTCTGAAAAATAATATATCACTTTAATTTGCCCATTACCTGCTATGGTGTTGCTAAAAAATTTTGCCCTTTCCTCTGGTTATTACAATGAAATAACTTTGTAGTTCTATTGCATGAAGCATACAGGTTCATGTATGTGAGCACAAGCCTGTTGGTTCTGAACTAGCTCAAGTTTTCGAGGAAAATGGTGAGGATATTGTGTTGAACTTATTTAATTATGATTTTTGTAATATAAGGACTCTCCATTTTAATGGTTACTTTATATATATATATCTTTTTAAATACGGTAATAGAACTGCCTTACTCCTTATAACGCAATTCTCGCGGCAGAATGCTGTATCTCATTTTCAACAAATATGACGTAGCATATGACTAAATTCTTAAACTGCGGTGCAATATGGCTAAATTCTTAAACTGCGGTGCAATGTGTATGGTTGTAATCATGACGTGCCAGTTCAGTTGCCCCTCTTTATTAGGACAATACCGGACAGCAACACCAGCCAGAGAGAGAGAGAGAGAGAGAGAGAGTTACAATATTAACCTGGGAATCTACAATTTCCTAAGGTACAGGTTTAAAGCAAAGATTATATGAATGTTTACCTGTTATTTACAGTGACTGATGCATTAATTACACTTAATCAGTTGAATCCTGTGGACCGGCTGAAGTAATGTTTGGGGAACCTATACCTTATGTTGCAAGTGCAATGGAATTGAGTGTCGAGTGCATGTTATTGCAGATCATTTACTTGTGCAAGACCAAATGTTAGTCTTTTTCTTCCGGAGGCCAGCATCGATCAAATGACTAAATTGACTCTGCTGCAACTGCATATGAAACTCATTTACATGTTAGAAAAATAACTGGAATTTTCATTTAATTTGATATATCTTTAATTAGATGCCACAAGCACAAGGTTGTAAGACAAAGCAACAGTAAAAGAGATGTGGCTCTTTCTCAAAAAATCTGGTGAGCTGCACAAGATTTTCTTGTCGGGCAACTAGGGTAAAATTATAAAAGCCATTTTTCAGATTGTCACACGGCGGGGGGCAATTAAAATGTGAGCCATGTGTGTGTGTGTATATGGTAGAGGTTCGAATTTTAAACTTCTGAAGGGATAAAAATATTATTAGTTGAGTTATAATTTATCGAACAAATTTGAATTATCTTATTGCTGCCCAGAGTGATGTCATGATTTCTTATTGTTGAGAACTCGAAATCTCACATCTTCCTTTCCTCCTATGTAATATTTGCCCATCTTGTATGCAGCTTGTGGCTCTCTTCAACCAAATATATATACATATATAATACATATTTTGAGGTATTTTTTTTCTTCTCTCTCAATCGGACTCTTTTTTCACCGGTATTGATGGATATATACAACCTACTTTAACCTGACTAGTCGTTGATTTTAATTTAGTTAGGGGTTAATTATATAAATTTGCTTTTTCACCAACTTTAGTGAAAATCATTTTATTCCCCCGGTGAACGTATTTCTTTATTTATTTTTAAGAAAAAACCCTCAAAATAATGGGATTTCTCAAGATTCAAAAATTTTGTTACAAGATTTGTATAGATATATGCATTAAAAGGGTTAGAGTACCAATACATAAGTTTGAAACATGGTGCATGGTCTAAGAGCCTTTTAATTGTCAGATAATTTCAAACCTTTCTCCCGTGTACCAACGTATCTTATGTTTGAAAGTCTAATTAACTTGTTAGACCAAAAGGGGAGAAAAAGAAATTCTAATCGACTAGAAGCCACCAAGCTTGATCGGTTTGATGTGGACAAATTTTTCAGGGGCTGCTGCAATTTCCTCTTGCTGGGATTCTTCAGAATTACATGAAATCTCAAAGGGAGGTTAGAGATATTTGAAAAAATTTATAGAAATCCCATAGGAAGGTTAGAGAGTAGAAAGAAGTGGAAGGGCTTAGGGTGCTTAAGGTGTTGAAAAATGAGATTCTCCTTGCATGGCGAGTTGGTTTAAATTTAATATAGATGGGGGCTTCGACAAGGGGTGAATACCACGGGTGGGTTGATTAGGAATGATGAGGCATATTGGCTTGGTGGGCTATTGGTGAATTTAGAAAAATGTTGAATTCTGAATGTGGAGTTTGGAGCTTTGTGGCATAATTTGTGTTTAACTGATTCTCTGAGTGTTAAAGAACTTGCAAGGGGAGATGGATTCTGGGGTTGCTGTTATTAAAATTACAACTCAATCAAATAAATCCCATGCCAATGGCAATCTGGTTTGTTAGTGTCATCAAATCTTATGCCATCAAATCTCATGTCATTTTGTTTGGTGGATGTTTACTCATATATCTTTATAAAAGCTAATCAATGTGCGGATTGGTTAACCTACAACTGCTAGGTTTGTGACTCCGGGGAAGGCAGCATTTTAAATGATCTGCCTCATGATTCGATCCCTTATAAAGAGAGGTTCAATGGGTTGTGGGATGTCATTATGGTGCTCTTTGTAATCTGGTGTTTCTTTGCTTTGCTCTCTGTTTAAATCTATGAGCTTTGTTATTTTTTATTTGAATACCGATATCTTATAATAACCTAATCAGTATAGTTTGAGCAGTTATAACACTAATTTAAAAGTTAATTCTTACGGTATCTGTTTTTTCATTTTTAAAATTTTAATTTAAAATTTTAATTAAAAAAGTATAATATTTTATCCCCTCTTATATTAAGAAAAAAAAAAGCACAAAACAAAACAGAGAAAAGAAAAATGTTTACTATTGAGTCAAACCAAAATTTTAGATTTTTTTTTTTTCCAATCATCTTTTGAGAGGATATAGATTGTGAGGACCAGGGTTTGCTCATGGTTATTTCTCTTGTGCTTTACGTACATTAATTGTATCGATAAGACATTCATATTATTCAAAAAGTTATTTAAATATAAATAAGAATTATTAGCATTTACAAAGTAGATGCTGCTTGGACCAAAAATAGATAGTCCTAATAATTTTTAATAAAGATAATAAAAATAATACTTAAAACTTACAAAATCATATTTTTTGAAGTTAATAATAACATTAAGATAGATTAAAGCCGATCTATATTAGTATATATCGACTGATTTTTAATTAAACTATAAATATATTTATAATAATTTTGAATAAATATTTAATTTAAAATTAAATAAAATGTTTAAATATAAATAGATACATAAAATTTAATATGTTTGATTTATAGTTTATTTAATCTATTTAGTGTCTTTTTTTTTTTATAAATTATAGGTTAAATTTAATTTGAATAGAATTAAATATTTTAAAAATAAAATTTTATTGATAATTATTTTTATTATATATGAGATTTGAATTTAAGATTTTATTTATTATTATCACTCGATTCATTGATTCATGAGGGCTCAGTGTCTATTTAGTTTTTTTTTTATATTAATAATATTTAAATTCATATTTGGATTAATCATGTTGAAATATTTATGAGAATTCTATTTGAAGATGATTGTTATAGTGTAGGGGTGTTAATGTCACCGAGTAGTGTCACGGATACCTGTGACACTATCCAATCAAACCTCGAACCCGGACTTGGTCAAACCGAACTCGGACTTAGGTAGTTGGGTATCGAGTTCGAAAACTCAACGAGTTATCCGAAATATTTTAATTTTTTTAAAAAAAAATAATTTTTATATATTTAAAAAAAATTATATATAAAATTATATTTATATATATATATATTTTAAATATATTATTTATATAATTCGATAACACTACTCGATAACAATTTGAATTCAAACTCAAATTCTAAAAATACAAACGCAATGAATTCGAATTCGAATTCGAGTTTACCTAAAGTGCATCGGGCTCGAGCTAGGGTGTCATAACACCCTGTGAGTGTAATATGTTTTTTTGTTAAGTTTTGATTTAGAGGTTCTATGTATCATTCCACCGGTGCATTGGTGGCTATTTAACTTTAATGCGGCGTGAAAACCGAAGTGGAGGGAGGGAGAGAAATCGCAGAATGGTCCAATAAAAGGTGGGCTGGATTGGTTTGGTAGTGCATAGATCAATTTTTTTTAATTTTTTCCCAAAAAGCAAAAAATAAATTAAATGTGATTAAGCAGCCGACGCGTGTTTAATATCCTTTCATTTCGCTTCCTCCCACCACTCCATACGCATTCCTTCTCTCTCTCTCTCTCTCTCTCCCCCTCTCTCTCTCTCTCCTCCTCGACTTCCCTCTCTCCCTCCCTCATTTTCGGAGGGACAACTCTCCCTCTCCTCTCTCTCTCTCTCTCTCTCTCTCAAATTCTGTATCTGCTTTCCGGATTTTCTTTCTCTTAATAACTCGCTGTATAGAATCCTAGCATGGTGAGGATTCTGCCGTCTCTATGTCTTCTTCAGGTAAATAATCTTCTCTTGCTTTGAGCCTCCAAATCTACAAATTGAACCGATTAATTACCAAATCTCACGCTAATCAATTTGATTTTGATTAATTTGCGGATAATTTTGATTCTGATCCGAAGAATTTGCACAGAATATTTCTTATCCAGTTCAATTCCCATGCTTTAATCTTGATCTCTACTCGTTTTCTTTTTCAGATTGAATAATTGGACGATTTCATCATGATCTAGAGAGAGAAAAGTAGAGAGAGAAAGAGAATACGTGATCCGGTATCTGAAGAGAGAGAAAACGGTTAAGAAGTTGACTCTCCCTCTCTAATGGCGACAACGCTGATATCGAATCATCCAGCAACGACTTCTGAGAGATCACGAGAATCGAAAAGGAGGAAGAAGAAGAAGATCAACAACTCGACGAACCAAAACTCAGTGAGTCAAAGCAGGAATCGTTGGAAAACCGAAACCGAGCAACAAATTTATTCCTCTAAACTCCTCCAAGCTCTTCAACAAGTCCGATTAAGTCCCTCGCGGGCTTCGGCTTCGGCGCCTCGCGGCGGTCGAGCCGTCCGTGAAGCCGCCGATCGAGTACTAGCCGTAACTGCCAAAGGAAGAACGAGATGGAGCCGAGCCATATTGACAAATCGGCTCAAGCTGAAATTCACGAAGCACAAGAGGCAGAGAGTGTCGGCAGCTGCTGCTACCCGGAATATCCGATCGTCGAAGAAGCCGAGATTGAGTATATTGAGGTTGAAGGGGAAGAATTTACCGGCTCTGCAAAGGAAGGTGAGGGTTTTGGGACGGTTAGTTCCCGGTTGCAAAAAGGAACCTTTACCGGTGATTCTTGAAGAAGCCACTGACTATATAGCGGCACTTGAGATGCAAATCAGAGCCATGACTGCTCTCACTAATCTTCTCTCTGGAGCTACTACCTCTGCTCCTCGTCCTAGCTAATCTCTCTCTCCTCCCCCCCACCCTCTCTCTTGTTTGATTAAATTCTCTCTTCTTTCTCTCTCTATTGCCTTTTCATTTGTTTTGTTCTTAAGCATTTTTCTTTTTTCATGTTAAATACATGCCTTCCTTTTTTTTCCCCCTCTCGATGATTTTTAAGTCTTATCTTGATAATTTTAAATTTTTGTGCCTAAAAAATAATTATTAAAATTAATGTATTTTCTCTCAAAGTTTTGAAGTGCGATTAAACATTTTTCTAAGAAGGAGAATTGGTGTCTGTAATCGGATCGAAAGGATATTATTATGTTGGTTATGGAATAACCCCACCAGGGTGAAGATGGGATGATTTCAGCGCTGCCATCAAACGTGTAGGATATTCTCTATAGGGTGTCCCTTGGTTGGGGTCATTTCCGTTTATTGTAGGACTAACCCCACCAGGTCAAGACCTACCCTACCCTTCAGTGTCTCTCAATCAGTTTCTGAATCTGATTATCCACATCTCGATTTTATGTCAATTTATCAAACCCCTTTTAATTTTTGGGTGTCCCCAAAAAGAAAAGAAGGTAACTCTGGGGTTCTAGTGATGCCCAAAATCGGTACTTTTCACTAGTAGCTTTGGAATCCACATTCCTTTGGAGTCTATTATTGAGTTTCAGTGCTCATGGTTTGAAATTCTTTTCTTAAATTCATTGCATCCATGTAGGTAAGTAGTAGCTGTTGATGATGACCGGAATAAGCTAAAAAGTTGAGTGGGACTCTCTTGTGAGACTTTTTAGGGAAGAATGTTGCTTCAAGGATTTTCCAAGTTGCTACTATCATGCCCCTCATATTCTTCAGCATTATACATTTGTCAATCTCCAACCCAAGTTGTACTTTAGCTTTAAAAGCATTTCTAAATTCTTCTTAGCATCTCAAACCCTTAAACTCTTACAAAATTTAATTTTAAGTAATAAAATATGTTACCAACTAAACTAGCAAATAATTAACAATAGAGTAACTCGTTTATAAACTATGCATTCTTACTAAATAATATCTGTATCAATCAATATCTAGTTAGTTTTGTGATTAGATAATGATAAATTTAAACAAGATCTCAGTTTTGAATTCGTATATGACAAAAATAGAAGTTGAAAATTTTGTCCTCAAAAGATCAACCGTCTCGATCTGTATTTAATCAGAGTGATTGTGATTTTACTAATTAACTTGATTTGCTGATAATTAATTTCTTAAATAAAAACTTTGAATCCCCCTAACCCCACTCTTGTCTTTGTTGTGATCAGTGTGTGGTTGAAGAAAGCACTTATTATGACGTCTTTGTCCCATGCTTTGAGATCAATCTTAAAAAAAGGTTTGCAATGGCATGAGATGCACTGCAACTGCATTTTGAAGAGTGCACTGCTGGTTTTTGGCAGTGGTTTCTGAGCGGAAGATGGCAGTCACTCAGTTTTTCTCCACTGCAATTTAACGGTAGAGTGAGCGAATAGGAAAAGAAAAAGGGTTTTCATGGGAGGTCTGCAATAAATTTAGTATGCGATTTTGAGGAAGAAGTGCAACTCCCCAATTGATAGCCATCATGACACATTGAGACTTAAAGCACCCAACCTCACTGTTGCCGAGCACTTGCAAGCACATGTAATGTGGGGGAAAGAAATAAAGGAAAAGGACACACCTTTTCGCATAATTTTGAGTGATGATGATCCTGCACTCCTCTCTGACTTTAATCTCCAAACACATGCGTTTATACATACACATAACACATCAAATTGAAAAACAATTTATTATTAATAATTTATAAATAATGGAGGTATCTTAATCATATACAAAAATAATAAGGGCGGAGTCACGGAGTAGGTTTCTTCATACGATAAAATATCCGATTTAAAACAAAATTATTATCTTTTAAGATGAATTATTCGTTGTAATTTTATTAAAACGTGAAATATTTGTAGTAAACTCCTGATTAATCTTTTACGATCAATTTTTTTAGTGATGGATTTCAATTAGTTACGAAAATAACTTATGTATAACATATTATGTGAGAATACTAATTATAAATTCACATTTTAAATAATAATTATAATTTGAATCGAACATTCTCTGGTAAATGAAAATCTAATGATTTCATTTTCTAAAAAGTTTAATATAAGTTACAATTGTGTAAAATTATCTATATTACAGACTCCGATTAACGAAATAAAAGAATAATTATTTCATGTAAAAAAATAATTATATATATGAATATATAATATAAAATAGAGTATAATGATATAAAAAAATCGATATAATTGACTCTACTTAATAGGATGAAAGTTTGGTCCTTGTTAATGTGAATTATAGCTAGAAAAAATATGACTTTCCTTTCTCATAAAACATCAAATCTTAATAGTAGTGATGTTTGAATCCAAAAATACTTTATCCAATTCAAAAAACCTTTTTCATCGGAAGAAGAAGAAATAATAAGGGTATAAAATTTGAAAAGTCTCTTGAGAAGTGGAGTCTTAAAGTTGGCCGCATGTGCCACCGAAGCATTAATAGACATATGGGGGGGTACACATCATGTGACTTACTGTCCCCACAAATTTTTAAGTGCATTCACAGGTCACACACTCACACAGCCTACCCTTTTGAGTTTTTTTGTGTGGGCAACATGTGAAATCTATGCTACCCCATTAATAGCAGCGCCATTCAAAGTTTCAGTTACCCCTTTGGGCTTGCTTGCAAATTGCAAGGGACTAATATTTATGCCAATACAAAAAATGCCCCCCCCCCCCCCTCCCCCCTCTCTCTCTCCCCTTGTTGCTCAAGACAAAACCCAAGAATTATAGGTCACTCTCACCTCTATAGAGAGAGGAAAAAGAGGGGGAAGAAGGAGAGGAGACCCTCCACAGTAGTCAATTATTTAATGGGGACAGTGCCCTTAGATGAGAGAGAGAGAGAGAGGCACACGAGTGCCAGGTTTGATCACTTTCATTGGATAGTTTTGAGGGAAGTGACAGTCGATGATTGAGCGCTTCCCATGATTTATGCAAAAAAATATAAACATTAAGGACCACAGATCAGACCAGAAAATTCACATGGTTCCATGTGGGTTATTTATGCTCTTCCCTCTCTCTTCTCTCAGGGGCCTTTTATTTTTTTGGGATAGTCCCTCTTGAGACTAAAGACTATTCACCTGAAATATTATGACCTTCCCATGATTAATCCCCACCAAGTTTATTCATTATATATGCATGTAATTTTAAGGGAGTGTCACGATTAGAACACGGGGTGTTAAAGATAGGAATGAAATAAAAAGAAATATTATATTTGATTTGTAAAAATCTTGACAAAGTTAAAAATTATCTTCAATGTTGGAATAAAAATATTTTAAATTTTTGTATCTCTTTTACTTTTTTTTGCCTACGGAAAAGATTCAAATTTGAGATCTTTAAAAAGAAATGACGATAACAATTGAGTTATAACTTATTAATTTATATCTCTTTTACTAGGGTACAGGAATAGAAGTCGAGAAAAAAAATTAGATAAATTCTTTTCTAATTTTATTATCATGTATTTTTAAAATTTCTATTAGATCCCCTTTTATCGGATCTTATTTTATCTTATTTATATTATTTTATCACTTTTGTCTTGTACTCAAAACCAGAAGCTACCCAAAAGTAGTGTTTTTTTGTTTTTGTCATTTTATTGAGACAAGTGTATTGAAGTTTAGTCCGAATCACTTGTCTTAAAAGACTTGCAATACCCAAATACATAATGTGCATTAAAGAAAAAGGAAAAGAAACAAATGTTAAGCATCCAAATCTAGTAGAAGATATCAAAATTCAAAATTACTCAGAAATTTCTGAGTCCCAGCACAAAGTTTTCTTGGTATGCTTGCCAAATATACATAGTTGTGGATAATTTCACTTCTATAATATATTCACTCGAAAATTAATAATTAAAATTCTAACTTTTATTAGAGAAAATATCACATTTCTTTTTGCAAGCATTAGAGTAATGAATGAGTTCATTTACAAAGTAATTCCATTTGTGAAAAAGTTTAAAGCCAAAAGAAGGAGATAATGTGTGTTAAGTCTGAATTTTCTAAATAAAAATGTAGCAAAGGATTGGGTTATAGGACAATTGGCCTTATATTCAAGGTGGGTCCTCGCTAGAGGATAATGTGTCTTAAAAGAACAACAATATGAGACTCAATCATTTTTGTTAATGATGGTGATGCTGTTGTTTAAGCCTTTAAGGGTTTAGTTTTGGGGGGCAAGTTTTCATCATTTCAATAGTTGCCATTTCTCTTTCTCCATTTTATTAATAAATAAACTAACTAATTAAAAAACCTACTAAACAACATGCTAACTCACACTACAATTTCTTCAATATTCTCAAAGATTTTTTTTTTTTTTATATCTTTGGTTAAGTCACCGCTTAATATCTGAGATTTTGTCCCAATTAATTTGATTCGACTAGCTGTGAGATCCACTATGTGGGATGAGTCTGCCAACAAAGACCCATGAAGAGTCAAACCTCCGCATGGTTAGGGGGGCAAAGATATCTCTACCTATCTATGCTACCAATTATTGGTTATTCTCAAAGTTATTTTCCTATAGAGAAGATCTCTTAGTTCCACTGAATTTGATTTTGTGTTCGTCGATTTTGATTTTTTATTCTAAAATATTTTGCTAGCATTATCTAAAATAATATTAAAGAGATTAAATAAATCAAATATCAAATGGATGGAATTTTAAGTGTTAGTCTATTTCAATATATTTTAATTTTTTTATTTAATTTGAACAGTATTTGGATCAATTTAAAATTATTTAACGTTAAAAAATTTTGATTTTCGTATGATATGTATTATAATATAAAATTGGTCTTTTTATCTTTTAGTTTATTTGGTTTATATAATATTATATATTTTTTTTAAATAAAAACAATGCCTTAGATACAAGTGCGAGGACCGAGAGAAATTGCCAAATTAAATAACCCATGTTTCAATCAAGGCATATTGCAAATCAAAATCCTAATCAATTCAAACCCTCGCTTTTCAATTCATTGACACACATTTTTTCTATCTAAATCAAAATAATAGTAATATTAATAATAGAAAAAGAGTGATCAACATATATATATATATATATATATATATATATATATATATATAAAAACCATCAGTATCTGATAATCACGTTAAATCTGATTAAATCCGATTCGAATCGATTTAGACTTTTAAGAGATAAAACTTTTTCAACATCTGATCTTTTCATGTATAAAATTCAAAATTGAAATCTTATTTAAGAATTTCAATTTATTATAAAATAATTAATTTAAGTTTCCTTAACATGTAATAAATAAGCTTAGTTGTCACAACTTAACATATGAATGGACCACAAGGATTCTCCTATCAAACGTTTCGTTACACCTAAAAAGGCTTTTAGGCACAATGGCACACCCTATGAGATAAACCCCTCAACTCAATCAACTCTCACTTAACAAACAATCAACTAATTATCAAATAATTGCAATAATAAATAATCAACCAAAATTATTCGATGCTTTGGATAAAGTGCCATTCCACCCCATGATGTGCTTAGCCAAACATTAGGGAATCCCGTTGTGGGGGTGAAGGAAGAACGATTGTGGGGCTCCATGTCTCATATGGCATGAAAGCTAAGAGTGGCATAGCCCATGTAACATCAAGTGCCATTTGTATTATAGCATTTGGGCGTTTAAACAATAGATGTGACTTGGATTAACAAGAATCATACACCTAATTAATATGCTTTTGTGCTCCATTCTTTTTTCCATTTTTAATTTAAAAAATCATTATAAAAAGATAGAGGTTCAAATTCCAGAAAAATCATATCAAAAAAGAATTTTTAATACCACTAAATCGTAAAATCATTGATCATCATTTTTCTTTTTATCATACACAAAATGTGAAAACTTGATTATCGTGCTATATATTTCACTAGAGTTGCATGTTTTACGAGTTTTGAACATTTTAAATTATGTTAAAAAAATAATTTTTTGTGAGATCAATATAGTTATCTCTTTTAGATATTACCATAACTTTATAATGACCTATATTCGATCCGTAAGCATTGCTCGCCTCTATACCAAAGTGCTATTGAAACAATAAGATATGCCAAATGATTATCTTAATATAGATTAGTTTAGTTGGCATAGACTATATTCATTTTCTTGAAAATTTGAGTTCGACTCTATTGCATAATAGAAAAAATAAATAAATTCTCTTAAAAAGTTGTTAGATTTTGTTTCTACTCATAGCGGTTCATATTTTTAGTTATATAAAAATCGTGAAAATTATGAAAATACACGTCTTCATGAAAGTTTGAACACTAGATCTCGAAAAAGACATCTGAGTAAGAACTCTTTATCACTCAAGTGTCTGTATAAGGACTTACTTATACCGGTCTGTAAAAAATATTCGGGAGACAAAATCTAAGATACCCTCTTAACATTTACATAACCAAGAAAAGGGGGGTAGTTGGAGGAGAAAAGATTCTACATGTCTGCATTTATGCTAATCTCCATGGAAGGATGATTAATTGAGCAAGCTAAGAGTCACATTCTTACATTCAACTTTAATATTGGGGCCTTTCTATTTAAGGGAAGTGGTCATAAGAAGCTTCTTGCAGCTTTCCTACCGTAAACATATCTGAATGAATTCTCTTCAATGAAGCTTAAGTTCAATAAGTTCACCAAAGACACCATTAATGGAAATTCCAAAGTTGAAAATACTTTACATTCTTTTAGAAGTTGCACATGGGTGCTTAGGTATGTGAAAGTCATTCTTTCTTCTTTTCCTCAAATTTTTGTATTATTACAACATGGGCATATTTTTCTTTCTTTCAAAATTCTTGTGCATATGTGCTTAATTCACACTTGGCCTGGACAAAAGGGAAAGAAATATTCACCCAATTTAAGTTTGGCTAAGCCAAATGTAAACATGTAAAAAAATAAAAGGTAGTCATATAATTTATGGATGAAATTAAAATTTTATATCAGACTACAATAAAATATACTTCTCAATTTTTCTTATCTAAAAGATCGAAAAATCAATAGCTCACGATCACTGATATTTGAATTATAATTCTCGGAGGAGGAAGGGATTATAATTTTATATAAAACAAACAAAATTTGAGATATAATTTTTAAAATCTTTTACATAAAAATTTTTTCATCAGAGAGATGTCTACGCCCTTCTTTCGCCCTTGGGACCATATAAGATTGAAGCAAAAAATCTTCAATTTTTTGCTCTGAAATCTTTTATATCTTCGCACATATTGAATACAACATCAAGTATCTTTTAATCAAGCTTCATGCTTAATTACTATATATTTAAATTTTGAAATTCATAAAATCATACAATTGACAATTTATTATATTAATTCATAATATTTTTTATTTGTATTTTATTACTATATATTTGCATTTCATTTTATTTAATTCATAATATTTTTTATTAAATTAGAAAATAGTAAAAAAAATATAAAGTTAGAAATAAATGCATGAAATAAATAAAAATTTATTATATTAATAAAATTTATTTATGATATTTAATTTAAATTTAATTTTTTAACTTTTTTAAAGGAGGTGAAGTGAAGTGAAGTGAGTGAGCCAGCGAAGAAAGGTACCCTAAACACCTTTGACAGGTGTTGACTTTGGCCCTGATCCTTAAAACATGAAGCAACACATATGACCAAAATCATTGGTCACATGTGACATGTCGTGTTACAATCCAACACCAGAGGGATAGGCAAAAACTCTCATTTTTGTCGAGTCATAAACCAACCCTCTTGGAGAAAACAAGTATAATAAATAAAAATATTAAATTTTTTAATCAAGTCTCAATTTTAAAATTCAAAAATAAATAAATAAATATATATAAATATATTAAAAAAACTATCTTTAAAATAAACTCGATAAATATTCAAACCAAATTAATTGAATTATAATTTTAAATATCAATTAATACAATACCAAAATAATAAAAAAAATAGAATAAGCCAACCCTCTTAGCACCGACCTTTCTTTCTTTTCCATTTTCAAATTTTCTTTGATTGGTTGTGCAAACCATGTGAGTACAACAACAAAAGCCCTAGAAAAAGAAAAGGGGGTCCTCCAATTTTATTATTTCTTTAAAACATATTGCTTAGTTTAGGGTACTAAAGTTTTGAGACCACATGGGGGGGTCATGGCTTTGTCCCAATAAACTCCAAAACAAAAGTAAAAGATGGTAGGAGAAAAATGAACAGATGGGTTTTGCAGAAGACTTGATGGTCACCACTAGTGATGGGGAAGGTTTCATAATCCCAAGCTGGCACATAAAAATGGGGCACCATGGATTCGTCCTCTTCCATTAGGACAAAAATAGTTATTAGTTGAAGGAGACATTAGGGTGGTTTTCAATAGCACGCGAAGTGCTTTTCTTTGCCATACAAAATTTTGGTTGAGTGAGCATCTCCTTTTCTCCATTTTATTGTTTTTTTCTGATATATTTAATTATTTTTTTGAATAAAGGATAGAATTATTGTAAACAAAGGGATACACATTTTGGGTATAAAAAAAATAAATTAATTAACACCGTCAAAAGGGAATCAAGGTTATACGAGTAAAAATCGTATCTAATCGGTATATTTCAAAATTTTAAAATCATCAAGAGGGTTATTTAATAAAAAAATAAAATTAAGATTATGAGTTAAAATTACATCCGATCAGTATATTATTGAATTGCCAATTATATCTTAAACTATAAGGTCTTTGCACATTCTAATTTGTTGGGTCATTGCACAAAAAACATACAATTTAACCTATCAAATTGTAAATTGTAGAGAAAGAAAATGACATTTGCTGCTGATTTCAAACCACACATGTGGAGGAAAAGGAGACATCCCTAATATTTGGCTCCAATTATTGAGCAGAATCTTCTCTTTCTGCACAATTATTTGGATGGTTCACACTATAATGTATGTGGCAAAGATATATCAAGTTTTCTTGCCTACCATATTAGCTTTGCCAGTAGCAAGCATGCCTAGATTTTTAGCCTTTTGCCTTCCAGATTATGATTTGGCTTCCATGGAATTTTTGGTAATAATTTTCGCATTTTTCCCTTTTTAAGAGAGATAACGAGAGAAGAAAGAAAGTTGTCTAAGAAAGAGAAAAATATATATTTTTTTAATATTTTATGTTTTTTTTTTTTAATTTTTTAGGCTTTTTTCCTCCTTTTACTCTATACTCCAACCAGGAGCAGATGTTACCCTACTTCAAATTTTAGGGCAGAGAAAATTATTTATCAGACACATTTAAAAAGAGAGTGCAAATTTAGAGTAGTATGTACCTCCATTCTGCTTCTAGCACAAATGTTCCAAATTGTTATAAAAATTGTCCTGAAAATAGAAAAATAGATGTCTAGAGAATCAGTCTCTGAATTACGCCGCACGGCTGCTCGAATCAGATTAATTGAATTTTTGAATATTGATGGTTGAATGTTAAAAAGAAATTATGAGTTTAGAGAGGAGTGGGCTAAACAAAGAGTGTCACCTTTGGCTTTGGATCATTCCGAAACAAAATATTTTGCTTGATAGCATAGAGAGCTGTGGCTTTTGAATTAGATTTTGAGCTAAAAATATGCTAGGAGGAGCGAGAGCATGTTCTGACATGAAATCTAGTAGTTGTTGGGTTGTATTTTCTGATTTTCCTTTATCTCGAAAACCACACTGCCCATAAAATAGGTGACACTGTCACAATCTTTTGGTGAAAAAGAAAAGAATGGGAGGCCGAGGCCTTGCCCTAGATGATTCCTAATTAACACAGATGTAAGTGGTGGGGACCTTTGGCCTTTGCCGGCAGTATTACCAGTTTTAGGCCATCCTTTTATTGCTAACCTTGCAGTTTCAAGACAGATGAATATTTCCTTTTGCATGCTATGGTTTTATGTGAGAGAGAGAGAGAGAGAGCACAATAATGGTGTTTTTGATATCCTTAACCTAAGGTTTGTCGGCCCAATCAAAGGTTTAAAGAAACAGAGGAAACATGCGTGGGGTGGGGGACGATGTTTAAACTTGTTTAGTAGTTGGACTGTTGCTATCGCAATCGTCCTCTAAGGGCCACTGAAGACTTAAATTTGAAAAAAAAAAAATTATGTTAAAAATTTGTATTAGATGGAATGATATTTAAATTATAATATTTATGAATTTATATACATAATTTTAAAAAAAATAAATAAATAAATTTCAACAGCGAGTGTCTCTTGCTTTCGCTCCTAACTATTAACCTATATTTTCTCCACTGAAAATGCTTTTTCTTCTTGGAAAAACTAGTGTAGCAAATTTTTATTTTTTTATTTTATTTTTTACATAAGAGACATTTAAATTCAAAATTTCTAAAAGAAAGGGATTGAATACTAAGCAAATTACAAAATAAATGATACATTCGGAAAATATAAGCACAACTTCCCTCAACTTCTATTTTATTTCATATGTTATATTTTTAATTAAAATAATTTTTCTTTTTTAAAAATGTAGCTTTTGCAAGTTAAATTATATAATTTTTTTACTAAAAAATCACACATAATTTTAGTTGAATCGAACATTTTTGAATAGGTCCTACCTCGCATACCTCAAAAAACAAAAAAAACAAAAACAAAAACAAAAAAAGAAGAAGAAGTTGATTTTCGCAAGCTGTCCTAAATTCACTATTCAACTAATTGTTTGTTTATGGAGATTGGTGTAGACCCATTTTCATATGTTTGCATTTAAATTTTAGGGTTCTTTCCATGATAAGTCAATCAAACATTGTTTGAATATGTACACTCACATGCATGATCACATTATCTTCCAACCTTGCAAATCTCTCAATCACAATCAAAATCAGCTCACAAAATAGTAGAATGTTGTTCTTAGGGGCACTTTATTGGATGAGACTTACCAATCTAATGACCCTTTAATTTCCCACTAAGCCTGCTTTAGACATTTGGACTGCTCACCTACTAATAGATATCTCTTCATGTCCAAGAATCTTCTAGGCGTGGGCATACCCTATCCAAGGGCTAAGTGGGTTTTGAATTTGATTACCCCAATTATTTTTTATTTTTTATTTTTTAATTTGTCACTTAATAAATTCTAACAGCTAATATCTGTTTTGATGGTCTTGTCCTTGTAAGGAGACTTGAGTATTAAAGAGTTTTGTTCAAATATCTTTTTCGAAATCTAGCATTCAAATGTTTGTGAAAATATGTATTTTTGTGATTTTCGCTGTCTCTATATAATAAAAGAAAAGCTGGTCTTAATTAGCCTTAATCACACTTTAGGGTCCATTAATTGGACCATTGCTGCCGCCTAATTGGAATTATTTCAGTGCTCTCTAGCTAGGTTGCTATAAATTATTGTATTGTTTCCATTGATAGAATCCCAGCTGCATTTCCAGTTGGCAATGCTTCATTATTTGTAGCTAGCCAAGATATTTTTCAATTTTGGATTTTTTTTTTCTTTCTTTCCTTTAGAATCAAAAGTATGAGAAAGCTCCATCAATATTTCGCCTATAAACATAATTATAAGAGTGCTTATTATAGTAAAATATTTGACTGAAATCATAATTTTTTCAAATGATATTTTAAAATTTTGTATTTTTTTTTTCATTCTCTAGAATTATAACCTAAAATGTTGTTATATATTCCTCATAAATATGAATTTCTGGCATGGCGCTGACCATTTGGAGCACAGAAAAGAACAGGAAATAATGATTAACTCACATGCGAAGGACCCCAAATACATATAGCTCCCATATGCCCCTAGCCGCAGGTTCAAAAAAAGTGTGACATCATATGGGATTTGCCTGATGAATCCAAAACTATCCCTTGAAACGCAAAGTTTCTGGCAATCAACATTCGGCAGCCGCAATAAAATGAGAGAAATGGGTGCCCTTAAACAAGCCCTTCACTTTGCACAACATGCAATGAATCAAAAGATGTTTGATTCTCTCACTCATTTCAAGTGAATGTCAAGTCTGCAAGCAGCTTGAAATTGAGAATGAGATTCAATGCATGAACTTGGGATAAAAAATCCTTAAACCCAATTAAAATCATGAAGAAATGAACCCTTTTTATCATTAATAAACAAGGAGAAATGTAACCTTAACAATCATGCTATATAAAATATTAGCTAGGTCATCACATGGATGTGGCTAAACACTATGAACTAGGAGGAGAGGTGACTGAGAAAGAAACTCCAAATCGGGACTGAATATGCATTGAATTTGGAAAAGGAGAGGGAGGAATAATCCAGGGTGTTTTGATGAGATGGGAAGATGAGAAGGAAGGTATAGTAGTGCTAAGTAAGGTGTGTTGGGGAGTGGAAGTTATGTGTTTGTGAGGAATCATGTGAGAGCATGTGCATTTGAGTTAGAGGGACATGACCCATCCAACAAGCAAAAGCTCATGGCTTGGGACACCCTTTGGTCTCCCCATGCTCTTGGAGTGCTTGATAAGAACTTGAATGTGGACCCTTTTGTCTTTCATTATCCTTAAAACTCTCACCAACCCTTTTTCCTCCCTAAGGTTCTCTATATATAAAAGGGTCTCAAAATCCGTGTGTGGGTATTCTAGTTTTTGCAGTCGAAGTAAAGGGCATGATCCTAAAAAATAAGGAAATGTGCAGGTCTTCAAATGGAGCTGACAAGAAGAGAGTAAAAGGGAAACACATTATCAAATGTGCAAGCATGACTAGGAGGAGAATGTTGATGAAAAGGTGGGGCTCTAGAGGGTCTTCAAATGACGTTGGGAAAAGGGTCAGGACCCTCAAAAGGCTTGTCCCAAATGGAGAGTCAATGGGCTTAAATGGGCTTTTCAAAGAAACAGCCGACTATATTAAGTGCTTGGAAATGAGAGTGAAGATTATGCAATATATGGTAGAAGCATTGTCTGGACCTTGTATATGACTAATTCCTTCCCTCTTGGAAGGTCTGAAGCACTATCATGTTCACCTCCCTCTCTGTTTGTGTAAAATCTTTTTTTTTTTTCTTATTATTACTTTTAGAAAGAAGAATTTGGCAGCCTTGTACAAATCATAGGTTTCCAAAGTAGCATTGATCATTGCTCGGTAACTGTTCAAATTCAGGTCTTTCCCTTCTCTTAACCCCGTGCCTGGTTGAAATGCTAGAAAAGAAAGTGTTTGATAATTTTTTTATGTACAGTATGTGGATGTGTATTTGATGGTTGTA
This sequence comes from Dillenia suffruticosa, assembly GCA_033439265.1. Lineage (NCBI taxonomy): Eukaryota > Viridiplantae > Streptophyta > Magnoliopsida > Dilleniales > Dilleniaceae > Dillenia > Dillenia suffruticosa. The sequence goes on from JAVTVX010000001.1 coordinate 21,437,869, forward strand.
CCTATAACCAATTTATTATCTCTTACCTAGACTAGCACACTATCCAATTATTTATTGTTCAAAGAAAATGGATGCTTTAGCTGCAAGGAAAAGCCAGCTATTTTATATGACTGTTGTTGCTAAGGTTGTGACTAGCCACTTACCCAAGCCCAAGCAAAGCATGGGCTGAATTGGGCTAAACACTGGTTAAATAGTAATAACACCATCATAGCTAGCCGTTTTCTAGGACCGGTCGGGTGGCCAAGGCCAACCACAGTAACACATAGGTCACAACTAGCCACTTACCTAAGCCTAACCAAAGTATGGGCTCAATTGGGATAAGCGGTGATTAATTTTTTTGATTATATAGAGATTTAAACATAAAATTTTCAGGTTAGAGAGGGGAGTTGTGATCACTAATCTATCCCTTTGAGGACTGAGCAGTGATTAATAGTAACACTACCATGTATAATAATCCCTCTTTCTAACTTCCCACGGTATACGCAAGGATCCTTGTACTATTTGAATCTCAAAACTTAGGAGGCAAAAAAATTTAAAATTTTTGGCACAAATTCATATAAAATCAATTCAACATTCACTTCATTCATTATAATAAACATAATAATAACTTAACCATCCCCCAAATTAATAAGAAAATCTGTGCTAGTATAAATATAAGGTGGGTTTGGGTCAAGACCAAGAACAATAATAATACTACTATATATATAACTATAAAGTTTATAGACCATGAGATAGAATATAATGGATCCATATCATAATCAACATTTTCCTCTGTTTTTTCGGCTTGGGGCAAAATTTTTTCACTATGAACAAAATAAAGCTTGAGCACAAATTGATTAGGCTGGGCCGGGCCGGGCCTGAAGGGCTGTTCTGCCCAAGATCGACGACTCACTTTTTCTAACTGATAAAAACGCTGCGTTTCGTGGACATATTTTGCATCCCTAATAGCAAACCGACGTCGTTTTGACTAAACACCTTCGCATCGCGGCCGATCCTCCTCTCCTTTCTTCTTCCTTCTTCCTCTTCTTCCCTCAGAGCAGAAAACTCAGAAATCTCTGGCGTTGCAAAAACTTTGAAGCTCTCACAAATACTAATGGCGTCATCATCGTCATCAACAGCAACAGAGAGAAGAGGAATACCAGGAGCTGCATTCATAGAAGACGTCGAAACTTACCTCAATCAGTCCGGTCTAGATGTCAACACTTCCCTCGCTTTCCTCCAAGAAAGGTTAACTTCCAAAACCCTAACTTCTCTCGATCACGCTCATTTATTTATTTAGTTTAGAATCTGGGTTTAGTTCAAAGTTCATTTTTTGTGCTTCTTGAGATTCATATATACTCTACATATATGGGTGTACTTATTACAACAACTGGAATCATTAAAAAAATCCTACCTTTTTCTTTGCCTTAAATCTCTCTTCAAGCTTAGTGTAGCTAGGGCAATTTGAATTATGAATCGAGACCTAAATGATATGATAACTCAGCATATATTGTGTGTTTTTGAAAAAAAAAATATTGTTAAATTCTCAGGGAAAAAACAAAAAATTTATATCGGTGCGAAGTCTAACATGTATTACAAGTTACAACTGAGGGTGGGGATTATAGTTTTGGGAGGAGTAAATAACATTTAGGGCTCTAATTTTTGTAATTATATATATAATTTTTTTACAAAAATTTGGGGCTGGGCTTATAATTTTTTGGGGGAGATTTCGTGATTATATAGATAGAATTTTTTTCTTAAAATTTCAGGCGGGGAGGGGAGGTGCTCCCTGCCACCTCCCCTTTGCCCCTGTCAATTCTGGAACCCTGATATCGTGCTTTGGACAATCATTAAGTATATAAGGGCATTGTAAATTTATAATGAGCTTTTTGAGTTTCATTTGCCTAGTCAGAAATCCTGGGAAAAGGGGATGTATGTGCAAACTGCAGAGATTGACAATTCTTTTTTTCCTACTATTGGTAATGTTTATTATCTGCATTGTTGTGGCTTTTACTGTTCACTTGTTTCATCTACTCTATCAAGTGGTGAAAAATGGCCTGGTAATAGTATGCTTCATAGAGAGTGAGAGGTAAATTACACATCAAATATATAGTGCAGAACTGATATGTTACCCATCAATTAAATTGTTTGGCTGAAATCTTACCATCTAACTTTGTACACATGCAGTCACACAATAACTCCTTAGTATCCCACTGATGCAATTTCTGATAGATCTTTTTGCTTGTGTGTACCTTGCTCCGAGTTTAATCTTTCTCCATCATAATTTTCTAAGAGAAAGAAAAAAAAATCCATATCAACTCCAGATATCATTCTTTTATTTTTTGCTCCTTTATTTGTTTCCCCTTTTTCCCTTTTGATCACGATGCATATTGCAAACATGATTTTGCAATTTTTTTTTTGGTCGGGATGAGGAATAATTTACAATAATTTTGCTTCTATAAGATTCACCTCATTCTGGTTTTTGTTTAGCATTCTCGACTCAAAACTCAGCTTGAGGAACTCAATTCCTTTAAGAACGCATTACCTGCATTGATGTTGTGCATGTACCAATTGGCTACTTAACTGTTTCTAGTGACGTGCATGTCTAACTACTTATCTTACCTTTGTGGACCATTTCACCTATCGAAGCTCAGTATATAAGAAATGTATAATTTTCTGGTTCTAAGGCTTACCTTAATGACTTCTAAAAGCCATTATTTTAGTACTCTGCTTTGTGTCCTACAAAGATCACAGTAGAAGTTTCATTCTTTCATGCTAGAGATAGAGGCTTTCTTGTTTGATGGTCAACAAGAAGAATTTTTGTTGTAAGGATGCTGTCTCTTGTCTTTACTTTCAAACCAAAAACCTTCTTCTATGGGTTTTTTTTTTTTTTTTTTTTTGTGATCAGAAACCTTCCTCTACTTTCTTTGGCAATGTAGGTTTCTGCACTATTATATGTGACACTATCTTAATTTTTGCAGACTTCAGCAATACAAGTTGGTTGAGATGAAACTTCTTGCGCAGCAAAGAGATCTCCAGGTCTGGTTCTTGTTCTTGTTAGGTGATGACAGGTTGCATTTTTTGCATTCCTTTAATGGATTTTGAAGTTCAGTGTTGTGTCCCTGACACAACAGCCTTCTCAACTTCATTTTAGATTAATTTTCATGCCTGTATCTACATCTCAGAAGTCTCAGTCATGGTTTTGTTTATTGTGTGCATCAGGCAAAGATCCCTGACATTGTGAAGTGCTTAGATGTGGTGGCAAGTTTGGAAGCTAAGAAGGGTACTGGTGAGGTTCGTCTTTGTGTTGCTATTGCACTTTTTTACATGTTATCAGCAGTGACAACAACTCCCGAGCAATATGATATGGAAATAATGAATGCACAATTCCAAACAGTTAGTGTACCATTTCATTAAGGCTGCAAGAAGTTTTGTTGTCTCACCCAAAAATTAGTTCTTTTAAGTGCGTCTTTTGAGGAAAGACAAAAAAAATTTAGCCTCATGCCCAGTTAAGCTTGTATCTCGATACGTGCCTGCCTCCTTCATAATAGAGATACGTATGAAGTTTGGCCCAACTAAAGAGTGATAGCAACATCAGGTAACAAAATTTAAGATCCGGATGAAATGTGCTAAAAATTATGCTTTCAGCTTATGTGCATAGGAAGAATATGAAACTTTGATGCAAATGTAGAGGAAATAGTGTTGTTGATCTTTCCAAATATTTTCTTTGTGGAGGGTATTTAACCTTTGCCAACTGTCACTTGTTGGGTCCTTTTAAGTATTGTTCTTAAACGACTTCTTTTGAGAGGACTAAATGCTTTGGTTACTGTTGCTGTCTTTGACTTTGGCCAAGGTTGAATGATTGTTATGTTTCTGGTTCTAGGATAGATGATAAGGAAAGGAGGATATTATTATTTCTTTTGCTGATATATAAATATTCATGTTCAGCCAGGTATTCTGGAGTAGCCAGAGACATCAGTATTACCTTGGATAGTGTAGTGAATAACAATTGATTGGTTTCCCAGATGTTCATGGGACTTGCCATGTTACCAAGGTGTTTGGGGGAATAAGGTGAAGTGCCTACACAGAACTGTATATATCTGTGGATTTCATGGAGAAGTGGAGATTAAATGTGGTTAGGCTTCTTTGATGTGGAATAAAGGAAAGTTGTAGATGAGGAGGCATTTCTTTTTGATATAAAAAAATTGTATTAGTTGTAGTAAAAAATGTACATAAACTCCAAGCATGAAAAATCCTTAGATTTGAGAGAAAGAATATACATAAACTGTTAGAGAACTACTCTTTGTTCCCTTTTCAGCTCCCCTGGAATGTTGTCTTTATAAATCTCAGAGGCATGAGTTGACAAAGAAGCATAAAATACAAGTTTATCCCATAGAAGAGAAAAACAAATTGTATATGATTTATGAAAATTATAGCATTGCTCCCTCCAAATACACCAAGGGATAACCACATAAACACATCTCCAAAGCACATGGGCTTTTTTGTTTCCTCCAAACCCTCTTAATTTTGTGAGAAACAATACCCAGAGACTTGTACCACACGCCTACTCATTATCACACTTGGCAAATAAGTGGTTCGACATCTTCCTCCCGTGCAATAGGACTTGTGATCTTTAGTTTCAGAATTGTTAAAGGGGTTACAAATTGGGGTGGGGGGGAGTAAATGATAATATTTGAACATATGATTTGGATTGATCGAGAAACCAGATCAGTTTAGTTTGATGGCAGGGTTGCTAAGTTGATAAGCATCAATGACACTTTCTTTGCCATGATGGAATCCATTGAGTGGAAGATAAAGTTGACTGGAAAACTATTTTGGACTGCAAAGCTTCTACAGATATTGCATGGTTGGGAAGATTATCCTAATTACGGCTATTAAATTCCTGATTTATGTCATAGGTTTGAAGTTGGTGTAATAGACCTGATATTTCTTTGTGTATAGTAGAAAAGAAAATTGCTCAACATTTTAATACATAAAAATTATTAATTTGATTCTCATTGTCAGAACAAATGGTGGGCATGTAACCCCTATAACATTTTCACTATGTATTGATTAAGTTCTGGTTAAGCACCATCATTTCACTTTCATCTAGGTCATGCAGCCTAGGTAGTAGCTAGCTATTCAGTCCAAATCATCATTTAGTCATCAAAGTAGTAGTTGAGTGCCCTGTCATTGGTCTTTTCTCGGTTTTTGTAGGTTGAGTCCTTTTGAATGTACATTGAAATGGAAATTAGGGGTGGAAAAAAATGGGTGGAAGTCAAAATCACTTACTCTTCCCCTGAGATATGCATTCCTATAAATTTAACAAGTGGTAATTGCTTTACAGTCCCTTTTTAGGCGCTCAGCCATCTCGATAGTGTTGCTAATTCGTCTTAGAGCACGTGACTAAGTGGCTTCAAGATGTTGGCTCAGTCTATGGCTTATTTAAGTTTTGTACCTGACCTACTAGACCCATGTGTGTCTTAGTTGAAAGTGGTGCCAGTTTGTTCACCTTTTGTCCAACCACCTGATCTGAGACAAGGGATTGCTCAAGAGAATATCTTGCTAGTCCCTGGACCACAAAAGTAGGTCATAGCCAATGCCAAAACTATCTCAGTCTGAAAACTCTAGTTGAAATGGATCATGTTTTGTTGCATCTAGACTTTAATGCTGTTCTGTGCTGTTATTCACAACATGCTGGCCACAAATACATAGTTGGCCAGGATACGCAGACTGTTAATTGCTTCTGCATTAGCTCCGGTTAATCAGCAAAATGTTCTGCATTAACATGGCATTTCTAACATCTTATGTTCAATGCAGGATCTTATAGCTGATTTTGAAATCTCAGAAGGCATATATTCACGGGCTTGCATCAAGAATATGGACTTTGTATGTTTATGGCTGGGGGCAAATGTCATGTTAGAGTATTCTTGCGAAGAGGTTCTCTTCTCACCCTTGCAACCCTCGGGTAGCCACATTACCCATATTTTGAGCACCCTTAGCATCAAACTTTGTTGAAATTTATTGTAGGCTAAGGCTCTATTACAGAAGAACTTAGAAAATGCCAAAGCCAGTTTAGAGGTTCTAGTTGCCGACCTACAGTTTTTGAGGGATCAAGTGACTATTACCCAGGTATCAATTCTAATATGTCCATCATGGACGCAAATTGGTGCCTTGGATTAGATTAAGTATGATTGTAGTGTTAGACAATTTTTGCTTTATCTCCTGCAGTAAAATGCTTGATAAGTTAAAAGTACCAAACAACACTGTCTCTTGACTGTAATATTACTGCAGGTTACTATTGCTCGTGTGTACAATTGGGATGTTCATCAGCGCAGAATTAGGCCAACTGCCACTCCCAAGGATGAACCACATAGCTAAAGCAATGATGGGCGGAGAACTTGCTCTTCTGATGAGTATGGTTTGGTCTTTAAACTGTCTCTGTTTTGGAGGGTTGGGAACATTCATTATCCTCATTGCAGATTGTATTTTTACTGAATGTTCTGGTTTTACCATTTTGGTATATTGTCAACTATCTTAGTTAACTTGATGTGTAGAACTAGTTGTGAAAGAAAAATGCCATATTACTTGGACCACCTTTGGGAAAATGACTAGTTCTTGATCTGTAACATCAGTACCATAATTTTTATGTCCTGCAATTTAGGCCACGGGTCCCCCTCCTCTCTCTCAATGGAGATGAACTTTTTTGTATTTTCTTTGGTTCATATGATACCTGAAATCAACATTTATGAGGTCGACTGACCGATAAATACCATATAAATCAGCTTATAAGTATTTGTGTTGGAAGAAGAAATGGGCCCGTAGAAGCCTCCCCGTGAGAAACCTTGACCAAAACTATGGACAGATGATGGAACTACTCGAGATCTTTTGGGTCTCGACTTATATCACTGCCCTCGTAACCTCAAAAAATTAGTTCATAGAATTGGACCTTAGTCATGTTAATTTATTTTTGCAGCTGTCCACAATGGTGGTCAAGTCAACGTGGGAAAGATTGGCTTATTGTGTGCTTTGTCAAAAGAATAGATTACAGGTTTGAATGTTCTGAGAAGATTCTGTGTGGCACAAAATGTCTTCTGGGGCCTCGACTTGGTCTTGCAGGTTTAAAATAAAAACATTATCTTATCTTTGTGAGTAATGATTTTATTTTTTGAAAGTTGACATGCTGCGAATCTTTGAGATGGTCTCTGCAATCCTTGCTTCCTGTTGTGGCTGAGGTCTTTTTCTATTTTTATCTTTATATATATATATATATATATATATATATATATATATATATTTTCTCAGTTTTTGTTTTTCCAGTGGAAGTCACTTAAGTGAAGACCCCAAAGCATGTCGGTAACATCTGAAACTCAAAACATTAGCAGAAATTTGATCTTTGTTTTGTGTGCAAATCTGAATTTCTTGTGTTTACACCACTGATTTGTTTATTCCTAACCCATCTGTACGCACTATGAGCGAGCTTCATTCTGTCATGTTTTTGAATATACAATGTAATATACTGCTTTCACACTTTTTCATTTTAGTTTTGTTTGGCCATTTTGAAGAGAAGTCAACTCAGCTGTTATGGAATGATTTTTGTTCACACCCCAAAGAATGTACCATCTACCCATGTTATTGTGTCAACACCCTCCCTCCCCCCCCCCCCCCCTTCTCACACACAGCATCCATGAAGTTTCTAAATTTGAATCATGTCTGGATCATTTGTGAAGAGTTATTTTTACCATTCTGGTGGGTATTGATTTTTTTTTTTTTGGGTAGAATTCCGGTGGGTATTGATACTCACAGAAATGGTGGTTATTGAATAATAGTTAACTCAAATTTTGGTCCTTCAAATTTTTCGAAAAGATCTTTTAAGATTCAAACTTTTGGATGACTAAGATCATCCAACAGCCCCTGTTATTATTATTATTATTTTGTATAACTAATTGATTTCTGAAATCATAATCCAATTGATTCGATTTCGAGTTTTGTCAGGTCTAATTTAGGGAAAGTTTTCCTAACAAAATCTTTTTCATTCTTAAGTTTCAAATTTGAGACTTAATTAAGGTATTTAACATTCTTACCCGTTATTATTAACAGTAATGTATAACATTTTTAATACCCAAGTGATGGTTCTATCGTGAACATAGTTTTTTGAAAATATTGATAATATTAATAATAATGAGTAACATTTTTTTAATAAAATTTTGTTGTGTCCCATGTCTCATATTTAGTTATTTTTAACTCCATAAATTAGACAAAATTATGTGTGTACGTGTACACTATTGGTGAGTTGGTGCAGTCGACATGAGACCTTTTCTTTTTTTTTTTTTTTATCATCGGTATCCGAGTTTTGTTCAATTAATTCGATTCGAGTACTGTAGAATCTATTTTTAAGCATTAGTTCTTTAAATTATTTTTTGTTATTCTTAAAGTTTGAACTCAAGATATCTAATTAACAGATAGAATATTTTTTATCAATCAATTTAAAAGAGTTTGATAGAACCAAGACTATTTCTAATTCTATTTGCAATGGAAACTCAAAGGAGTCGTCGCAAATTTAGATATCATACAATTCCTAGCCCCTGGTTTTGACTCCCTATTTAGTCAGCCGACAGTGATGGCTTCCTTCTGCTCTATCTTAATATGACACTCGATTTACCTGTGCCCAAAATTGGGGTTGTGGCGTAGTCAATTCTTTTCTTTTTATCGGTCTCAAACTACAGAGAGAGAGAGAGAGAGAGAGAGAGAGAGAGAGAGAGGGTTTCTTTTATGAAGTTTCAAACTCCGTAAATAGTGTAAAATTGATCACTAGTTAATCGTATAAAACATGTCTCGCATCAATTCTCCTGTTTTCTCATAAATCAATAATATTATTCATTTTCATTACGTTAACGGGCTTAATAGTCCATTGAACCGAATCAAATTGAATTGAGATAAGTGTAATATATTTTTTTTTTATTATTGATATTTGAAAATTTAACTAATTTATTAATATTGGTTGGTGTACCTGGTTAAGGGAGTTGTATCATTCCACCACTTTTGAGGTTCGACTTGGGGTGAAAGTGAAAAAAACGAATATTAGAAGATCCTCCCTTGCAAAGCTGATCCTATAACTATCGATCCAAAATAATCAGGGTAAACTCTGGACACTGGGAGTGGCCTAATCAAGATACTAAAAAAAAATCGATTAATTTAATTTGAACGGTTATGAAACATAATTTAAAAATTGACTATCCCATTATCTGTTTTTTAATTTTTAATATTTGAATTTAATATATTGCTTAAAAAATTTTAAAATTTTGATTAAAAAAATTTAAAATTCTACCCCGAGGTCTACCGATCATTGATCAAGTTGCATAATATTGACTAATGTACCAAATAGAGCTAGCCAGCTAGCCATTAATACCTGACCAAGCTTGACCCGAGGTCTGCAGCATGTAATGCCTAACTATATTCTAACTTTAAGACGAAGGGATGACTTTGTTTTTTAATAAATTCTTTTCGTTGGATTAGGGCACTACCCCATTTAGTGTAACTACAACATTATTAAGTCTAAGTGTGATGGACAAATAGATTATTAAAATACCCTATCTACTTAATATCTCTCTAAATCCCATATATTTAGAAATTTTATAAATTAAGACATTATAATGATTTTTTTTCTTTACAAAGGAGTCTAGAGTATCAAAATAATTCCTATTTCTTTGAATATCACTTAAAAACCAAAAAGATTGATGCAGATGGTAAGAGACTTATTACCCCCTTAACTATACAGGAGTTCGACTCCCTACGGGAACGAAGAGGAATTTATTAGGAGACCCCCTCACCTTTGTGGGCTTCATAGCGATTTATTCAGATTAGTTAAGATAAAACTCTGGATATTAAGTGGTAGTCAAACCATGATATCAAAAAAAAGAATATCACTTAAAAGAAAAAAAAAACCCCATAGCTACAGATCATCAAGAGCGAAATTAAAAATTCATATTAATAAAGAAAGTATAACATATATGTGAAATTATAATTATAAAATGATAATAATTACAAGTGCGGGTAATCAAAGAGGCGTGAGGGTAACTGTCTCCTTATTTCCAAAAAAAAAAAAAATATATATATATATATATATATATATATATTGATAAAATATTTGGTAACACCATTTTAACAAAGAAAAACAACCACCAAATTTTTATACTACTAAATAGAAATCAATTATATGGATTTTTATGAGTCATTATACTTTGTTTTGTTTTATATCATATACTCACGATTTAGATTATTTTCTTTTTTCGATACTTAATTATTAGTATTTGTAAACTCGACTAATTTAATTCTAATAGTTATGAGATTTAATTAAGACGTTGGTCCTTTTCGCTTCTAATTTTTTATTTTTAAAATTTAAATTTAATATTTTAATAAAAAAAAATATTTAATGATTTACCATTAAATTCACATGTCATTAACATAATTATTTTTTTATACAATAATATTATGTTTTTATTTCACAAAGCAAGCAACATCTATGACAACATCATTTTAACGGCCACTAAAATATAAAAAGGTACTAAAAATTTTATAATATAATTTTTAAAACTTATAATTTATATCATGCTTTGTTCATATCATTATAAATTTTTAATTTTAGTTCACTGCACGAAGATTGTATATCATTGCTTGACATCATATTTTATCATGCTGAGAATCTAAACGCACCGACTTGCAAATTACCAGCGTCGGCTAGTGCAAAAGAATACGAATGCTGTCTTCTCTCTCCACCGCCATAAAGAGCAACAGCAAAGCCAGTAAGAGAGAGAGGGAGAGGGAGAGAGGGTGGTGATAATATTTTACAGAGACGTGCACGCCAATCAAGGTAAGAAATTTGTCCTGGAATAAGGCAAAAGCCTTTTTGACATTTGGAATGTTGTCGCCTTCTTCCTTTGACGCGTTTTATAAATTCGATCAAAATATTAATATTAAGGACATGGAGGGAGATAGAGAGAGAGAGAGGGGGGGGGACAGGGCAGGCACTCCAACGAAATACGTTAAACTTTGACTTCCATCATGTGCATGAACCTACCCTTTATGAAGTCTCTCACATTTTTTTTTCATATTAACTAAAATCAAATATTTGATTATTAAGATTGTAATTCTTTTCTTCAAATTTAAACAACCACCTACAAAAATGCCGCAATCAACGCCATTGAAGGTTTGTTCTCATGGGACATATCAAACCAACCTAGGCTTCGAGAATTAGAACTAGGAAGAGGGTCAACTGCCTGTGCTTAGGCTTGGAGATTATGACCCAGATTAAATATTAATATGGACTATTATCCTGAGATGAAACTTGTTTAGATCTTGTTAATAAATTATTACTAAATCGATATTATCTCTTTACGCTTAGAGATTTTGAATTTGAATTTTTTTTTATGTATTAAAAAAAAAACTTATTTAGATCTTAATAAATGAGATGACACTTCAAAACACATGCTATGTATACTTGACAGCATTCTTTCTTTGGTCTCTTATTCAAATTTATTTAACATAAGTAAATTTTCTTTATGATTTTTAGACTTTCTAACAATAATATCACATTAGGATACGGACCAAATGAATGATAAACTCAAGCTTATTTAGTAGTGCATATCAGTGTGTTGATGAATTCTAAATTATATATTTATTTGAATACAGATAATTTAATTAAAAATTAATTACAACGTTCAAATATAAACTATTACGTATAATTTAGTCTATTTAATTATTGACCGATTCTATTTGGTTGTATTACTCGTGTAGAGAACATGTTGTGAATGCAGTGAGAACACAAACCAAAACAATGTGATTATACATAAAATAGCTCTTCGGCTTCAGCTTTTGGTTCCATTATTATTTGCTTATCCAATTGTTTGATGGTCCCCTTTTGCACACTTGTGATTAGAAAATGGCAATCCCTTAGCTTGATTAAAGTATTGGTCAGGTTCTTGACGTGATGAATGCTTAATCTGGGCAGTTGGGGTTTGAGTTGACTGTACAAACTCTATACTTAAAATATATGTGCGTGTGAGAGAGAGAGACCTCATACTAGATATAGATCTCGTGACAATAGAGATTGTTTCTATATAATATCAATAGTATATTTGTTAATCATACTTGGATGTGCACAAATTCAGTTTTGCCAATTCACATAATATTCTAGTTGTGAAAAATCTTGAGAAGATCATGCTTGGGCAATAAACATAATAGAGGATGGAATAAGTAGTTGGGGGTTAGAATCTAACGTTGTTCTCAAAATGTTAATCAAAGATTAAGGCCCATTATTGGGCACGACCGTACAATTATATTTAGAGGTAGATTCATCGAATGCATGCCAAACTATGCTACCCAAAGTAAAATAATTGTCATCCAATGAATCCAAAGAGAGATCTATTTCTTTTCCTTTTTCTTTTTAATATGGCAGAGAAATTTGAAGGTAGAAAAATGAAATATTCATAGAGTGGATTAGGGTTATTACGAAGCATATAACACAATGCTATTTATACATTTTTCTAATAGTAACTCAATGTAATGTGGCTTAGTAGTTCTCGAACCATCAATGATTGATAAACCAGCATATCCATTCATGACTCCTTTGAAAGTATTATCCAAATGATATTTTGTTTTCAGTATTGCAAGTTTTTCATACAGTAATAAAGGTATTATTTTAATAGTTTTAGTTTATGGGATTTCAATCAAAAAAATTCACAAATTATAGACAACGTCTCTCTATCATTTCGATCAAAAATTTCTCCCGTAAATAGCTTTTTTTCGATCACATTTTGAAGAATCATTCGGTTTGGCCGTCCCAATTTAATATAGGACTACCTTTGCATTGTTATAGAAACTATGATGTTTGATTCATTTCCTCATATTCCCTCTCTACCAACAAATGTCTAAAAGCCGACATTAAATTTAATCTGGTCGGTTATAGATTGAGATTCCTAGCTATAGAACCCGTTTTGTAGCATTCACTTGATTAAGATCAGAGGCAGATGGCAGTTAATTAAACCCTTTTTAATTAAGGGAAAGCCATTAATGAGATTTTGCTTAAAATGAAGATAAACCAAGTAGATACCCACATGTGGTGTGAAGCAACTTGCTGAGAGAATATTAACCCTTAATTGAGGTTGAGATGGTAGGTGGAAAGCAAGTTTAGTTTTTTTTTTTTTCTTTTTTTTAGGTGTAAGTGAATTACTTGTTACCGATTAGTATTCGGATTTCGCTTGACTGGTTAAACATTATGGGGTCCACTAAGAGATTAACTCTTTTAAATCATATTTTTCTATTTTCATAACTCAAAATCAAAACTTATAATTAAAGAAATACAGTGCTCTACCATTACATCCACGTGAGTTTGGTAAAAGCAAGTAAAGTTGTCATGTTCTTTTGGATACATTTTGCTAAGGGCAAGAGAAAAGGATGTTTAAACAAACCTTGGTTGGAAATTGCTTTTAGTAAAATTTAGCCTTCAATACATATGGGAAATGACCTAAGATTAGGACACTCTTAAAGTTTTGATGGGTTGTGAGGTCTTAGTAGGGTCATTGTAATTAATCTGATCTTTTCAGTGTTCTATGATGAGATTAACTTCAATTAATCATTTGGGCTTCTTTAATTTTTCCCTTTCCCTTTTGCTCTTCAACGTCATCTTACTCAAGTTGTGAAAAGTAAGCAAATAGATTGGATCCTTTGGCATTAATTATCATATTTAATGTCACGCCCCGAACCGGGATCGTGAGCAGCCGCCCGTTACCCTGGATGCCGGCTGTATTTTTACAGAAAATCGGGCAGAACCTCCCCATATATCGGAGGTCTCCCATATTAAAATAAACCTGTTACCTGTCCAAAAGGGGCCATCCCGGCCTCAAAATGCATATATTATCCTCAACAACAAATCAGATCATCCTACTGCACAATCCAGGGCAACGCAAGGCTAACAAACAATTCTCCTCAGTCCTAACCACAGACCTCTACTGCCATGCCCCCGTCAAAGGCATGGACAGCCGCCAGTCGCCCCTCCTGTGATTTAGAGGAGGCACCGAGCGATCCTAGAGGACAATTCTAAGACATGACACATTCCCAAATACAGACGCAATGAAAAGAAATGCCTCAATGCAATGTCATGCAGTGACATGAGAGTTCTACAATTTAAATGTCCATATTTATACAGTCATCCCAGAATTATAAAAAAAAATGGTCATCTATAGACCTCAAAATACATATACATCACCAATACAAATTTGCAGCGGAAATACACAATAATTCCTCAAGTCCAAGCCTGATCTCCCAAAGAAACTGGGCGTCCTAAAAGCGACGCTCCTTGTCAAATACTATCTCTGAAACAAAAGGGAAATGAGGGGTGAGTACTCGGGAGAAGAATACTCAGTGAGTGAGTGGGTCAATGCAATCGTCAAATATGGAGTGTGAAACTGGAGTGTCAAAACATAAGTATATAAATCATATTTCAAATCATCATGCTCTTCATTTCAACAATATATCATTTCACGCATTTTCAAGTCAAATATGCATCCAAAGCACTGTCATTAAAATCATAGAGCTGCCAGCCGAAAATGTCCTGGTAGAGGTCTACCGCGACCTATGACAGGCGCACCGGGGGTGTTATATGCAAATTTCTTTAAAGTGCTCTCTACCCCGGCGTTGGCGACGAACCTCGTCCAGGTGCTAGACTTGAAGAGGATATCCAATCCAAATCCAAATCCTCCCCCTTTCGGGTTCAACCTGGCTAGTACCGTGTAGATAATCAAATCACGACAACTCGTGGGATACCCCAGGCCTAGGCATATCCGGACGCCACCAAAGCGCCTCTCACGGTGTCCTTCGTAGCTACGGAACAATACATATCAAAGCTCTCAAAGCCAAAATCAATATCACATCAAAATGTGCCGAAGTCAGGTTCATAAACCAATGCAACATAGAGCATAAAATGGCACATTATACATTTCAACCACATGGATGCATAATTTCATAATTCAATACAGTTTTTGGACACTCCAACGGTTCACAAAAGTCAATTTTAAAACCAGTCAAAACATTTCCAACATACGACAAATCATGCTCATTATCAAAATGTTGTAAAACAGGATTTACATATTAAACAAAAGCATTGAAATAAATCTCACTCACAGTTTTGGGGAAGGTAACGCACTCCCCAATAATGCCAAAATACGCAAAACAAGACGCCCCTCAATCGAGTCACTAAGAAAGCCAACCTAATCAAGTCATCACGATTTTCATCAATTTCCGACTATTTCAGGGTTTATCGTTTTTCTTAATTTCGTACGAACCCTAAATTCCTCAATTTATAAACAAATCAACTAATGCTACCTAATTTGACAAGGTTTATTCAAGGGTTGAAGAGATTTCATTTCTCTCACCTAGGATTCTTCGGATCTCGAATTTAGCTTTCGTTCGCCCGTTGGTTTGGTCTAAAACCTGAATGTTTCCAAATTTGAAACAATTGCGAACAATTTAAGTCCAATACTAAAGAATTTCGAAACCCAAGTGCGAAAATCGAAACTTAGAGTCATTTACCTTCGCAGAGGCTCACGGACTGTCACGGGCCGTCGCGGGCCGTGGGCCGCGGGCTGATGGGCTGGCGGGCCTGGTGGGCCGCGGGCCGGACTGGGCCGCAGTGGCTAGGGTCGCGCTCGCGAGCTGGATCGAGCACTCGCGCAGTGGGTCGCAGCTGGAGCGCTTGCGCTCGTGCTGGAGGTGCGCAGGGGCTCGGGCAGAGGCGCGCAAGGGCGCGCTGGGGTCGCGCTGGGGTCGCGCGCTGGGTGTCGCGCGCTGCTCGTGCGCTGATCGAGCGCTGTTCGCGCGCTGCCCACGCGCTGCTCGCGCGCTGCTCGCGCGCTGCTCGCGGGCTGCTCGTGCGCTGCTCGCGGGTTGCTCGCGCGCTGCTCGCGGGCTGCTCGCGCTGGGCTGGCGCTGGGCTGGCGCTGGGCTGGCGCTGGGCTGGCGCTGGGCTCGCGCTGGGCTGGCGCTGGGCTGGCGCTGGGCTCGCGCGCTGCTCGCGCTGGCTCGCGCTTGCTCGAGCTGGCTCGCGCTAGCTCGCGCGCTGTTGTGCGAAAGAGAGGAGCTGCAGCGGCGCTCGTGCAGAGAGGAGCTGCAGCGGCTCGCTCGCGGGAGGGAGGAAAGCTGCAGCGGCTGTGGGTGGCGCTGGTGGTGACCGGCGGTGCTGGCGGCGGCGGCGGCAGCAGGAGGGGAAGAGACACGGCGGCGGGGAGAAGGGAAAAGAGAGAAGAAAGAGGGAGAGAAGAAGAGGGAGAGAGAAGAGAGAAGAGAGGGGGAAAGAGAGAGAGAAAATTGGGCTTTAAGCCCTAATTTTGTTTTTTTTTTTTTTCCTTTTTTTTTTTTTTTTTTTTTTTTTTTTTAATTGGGTATTACATTTAACAATGAAAATGATATGATTAGGAAGCTTAATTAGCATCATTATTGGATACTTATATGAGAATTATAATTTGACTGGTTGGTTGTTCTTGTAGGGATATTCGAGTGATAAAGATCTTTTGCTTAAGTGTTTTTTTCTGAGATTTAGTATTTAAATTTCATAAATACGTGTATTTTTATGATTTTCGCAATTCGAAAAGATAGCCCTATTCAATAAAAGAGAAAAGAGATCGTACCAATCTAGTTGGATATTGTGGAAAATTACACCATTGTTCTTAAACGGTCATGAAGAGCCAGCCATAGAAAAATTTTATTTTCAAAGCAGTCAAACCTCGCCAAACTTGAGCTAAGAAAGGCCATATTCTCCATGAAAACATGAAGGTCGAGCAACACAAAGCAATCTGTCACTATGTATGTACCTTGTCTAGAGAGTTTCCACATTCTTTTATTCTTTTTAGACAAATTTAAGGCGCAGTAGAACCTGTTAACAACTGATCCTCCTTCTCCCTTGAAAAAACTCGCAAAAAACTCAAAACTCGAAGCTTATAATCTATTTAATAAAATCAGAACTCGAAGCTTATAATCTATTTAATAAAATCAGATGTAAATATTCCAGCTTAACCACTACTTTTTATGATAGGATAAGTTCACTGATATGATACTAGAGAGAAATCCAAAGCTGTTTCCATAAGTTACTATCAGATATATATATGGATTTAGCCATTCGTAAAAGAGGATATTAAGTATCATATCAACTAATTATACCATCTTTAGAATATGACATATAAACTTAGAAATTCACGATTAAGATGGTTATTATGATGGGCGAGTCCAGGGTATATAAAACAATTTGATCAATAATACTAAGTTACAAAAACCAGGGAGGTTCCTTTCGAAGCGAAAAAATATTGATTATCCTCCAAGTCTAATAGCAAACATGATGCATCGACCATTCTTTTCTTGGTGAAAAGGGTGGCGAGAGGAAACCACCGTTGTTATCTCATCTAAGTATGATCACAAGATCATCCTCCTGTTATGTAATATCTGTTTTGAGAAATAACAACAACAGCTCTTTTTACAAGAAATTTTATCATTAAATTGAATTATACAGTTGTTTAAATCGAATTAATCAGAGTTTTTGAATATCAGTAATCAAGTATATGATCAAGTATAAAATAAAATAAAGCATAGGATTCTTCGCTGAAACAAAAACATCCCGGTTTCGAATGACCCACGTGTATTTACATGTCGATGAACAACCGATTATTCAAAGAGTTTGACCATTGACATTTGGTGCCTGTTGTTCTTGGGGTCACATGCAGATGTAAACCGAGACCAAGGGAAGAGATGGATCGTTACAGTGGAGACTCGGGACCGCAGTCAAAATCGGTTTAAAGTCGGTGCCGTCCCCAAAGCTTTTCACCCAACTAATTAATGCCTCACGCGCCTTTGCGGTACTTCATGTACATCAATAAAGAGAAAAAGAAAGAAAAAAAAAAAATATATATATATATATATATATATATGGAGAGATAAAGATGTAAATAAAAGAGAGAGAGAGAGAGAGAGAGAGAGAGAGAGAGTGATTTGTTTAAAATCAATGATCTCTATATTAAACATAGAATTTCAATTTTGGAGATAATTATTCGTGCCAATTCATTGCACGATAAATACGCAAGGAGCAATAGGGAAGCAAGTTTACATCAAAAACCCAAAGTTGTGCCCCATTAAGTTGCATTGCCCCCAACATATTGCACACAAAAAGAATGAAAAATATGCACAATTAAGAATAGCCTAGCCATGTTATTCTAAAAAAAATAAATAAAATGAGAGAGAGAGAGAGAGAGTATAGCCTATGCTCGAACAGAATTACTCATATTTTCAAATATTAATATTCAAGTAAAAAAAAAAAAAGTACTTTCCGTTTCTATCCAAAGCCTCCTAATTAGTTTCACCGTCAGGGTCACTATGATATAGGAGGTATTAAAAAAAAAAAGATAAAAATTTAGTTATTAAAATTTTCCTACTTTAACCTATTTGATTTTCATATTTTTACCTTAGGAGAGTAATAATTATCTTAAAATTGGAGTAAATAAATATGTAATTAATTTTAAAATTAGAAAAAATAAAATTTAAGTTTTTAGAGAAAAAGAAATCCTAATTAATACATTTAGAGAGAAAATACTAAATATATTAATTTTAACATTTAATATTTTTCTTTTTAAAATATTGTGCGAGTAACATTTTCTCTTTAAAATACAAACCCCGTAAATTTTTTCCTTTTAGCAAACATGCCCTCACCTTATAATGAACTCTATCTAACTTAGATTGTGTACGAATTATGACATCATTAATATATATTTCCTATGTAATAAAATATAAGTATTTTAAGACAATTAACAAAAATGCATAATTTATGGTTTTTGTATATAGCAGTGCTGAAGAATAACATATCTCAGATTTGTAGTTATAAGTATGGCTATTACGAATATGTTGGCCCCATGCATTTGTGGATTGCACCGGCCGCATTATCTATCACACACAATGTGCCCCACACTTTCAGTTGACCTTTAAACCTACAAAGTTGACGCCCTCACATACCTCTACAAATTAATTATTTATTTATTTAAAAATGAAAATAGGGTAAAAAATATGAGTATTAACTAAACCCCAGTTGGCCTAATGGTTGTATGGGGGTGCTTCTCGCCTTACCCTTGAGTAGGGCTTCAAACCCAACCCCATTGTCGCCCTCCCAGCTCATGTAATAAGGCATATTGACCCCTCTTGCCCAACCCCCCCCCCCCAAACAAAAAACACCTCGGCCTTGAAAAGAAAAGGACAATATCTCTTTTGGGAACAATTGTAATGGGACAAGGTTGGCCAACAATTAGAATTTTATTTCAGACAACAAAAGGTCCAATGAACTCTAACTAAACGGACACCTTTCTCTCTCCTTAAAAATTTTAATTTCAAATCTCTTTTATGTATCCAAAAAAAAAAAAACATAGATAGAGAAAAAAACATTTTTCTTGCTAAAAATATATGATTATATATACTGAAATGAAATACAGCTACAAAACAATAAATGTACATTTGGAAATATTTTGTGTTAACAGAAGAAAGATATACTCTTCTTAGTTCTGAAAAATCTTTTAAGTGGTGTTTCTTGAATTTTTTTTTTTTTTTTTTAAGTTTAAAAATGTCAAAAAAGAGGGAAAAAAATCTAAGTAACAATAAACCTAAGCCAAAGAACTTATCGTTGGACAAAATGATGATATTTTGTATAATCAATTTAGGCTTACTATTTGGTTGTCTATTAAAATATTGTTTTTTTATGAGTAATGTTATATTTATAGTTATTAAACACGAATAGACCTTATTAATCAGATTGGGTCGATTAATAAATTAGATCATTTATACAGTAAATCCATACAAACCTACGGGTCAATAATCGATTGACCCTCAACCCATGTAATCAACGAGTTTTTACATTTTAAAATAATTAAAAATCAAAATTAGTGACTTAACGGGACCATAAATTTCAAGACACATGGGTCAGTATGCGTATTAGGTTTAATAACTATGACTATATTAACCAAATGAGTTGAGACTCAACAAGTATGATGTGATAATATAATTTAGTATGTTTTAACCGATTACTACAAATTATTAATATATATTTTGACGGTTTTAAATAAATATTTAATTAAAAATTAGACATATCATGATAAGGTGATATATCACATAATATTTAATGAATTTGGTTTTTAATTTATTTTATCTAAATTTTCGTGTGACAAATTGATATTTCTAAAATGTGATATGCAGCATTCTCCAAAAACAGAAATATTAGAGATGAGTTGCCTTCGTTTTTAAAGTAGAATCTAATGTAAAAGATGGCCTCAAAATAATAGAAATATCTACCTTCCAAGTCTGTTGAATATATACATTAATACAAATTATGCATTTTAAATGGGGGGATACCGTCGTCATTAGGTAAGAAGGGAAGGACGATGGAGGGCAAAAATGATTTCAGAATAACAGAATAGAAAAAGATAAATAAATAAATAAATAAGATGGCGTGGGGTGACTGAAATGTGAATTCTCGGCTAAGGACGGTGTTGAGGCCTGTGGAAAGGAAGCCAATATTTAGAGAGAGAGGTAGCGAGTGAGTGACGCAGGACTTGTGTAAGCATGCGCGCAGCAAGCTTGCATGTCGGATGCAAAATTTTTCTGAATCCTATACATACGTGCAGAGGCTTCTTTCGCACGCTCACAACGCGCTTGTTATTGATTCCCCTTTCTCTGGATTTCTTCAGGAAAGACGCCGATCCAACACCTCCCCTCCAATTTTGAGAAAATTTTCTGTAATTTATAATTTCCTTATTTTCTATTTTTATTATTCCATTTTGTGTACATAAAGAAATTTATCAAAGAACTTGACAAAATAAATTAAATTTCACGTAGTAATTTAATCTTTAATATTTTTTATTTTAATTTAAAAATATTTTAATTAATTCAAATTATTCAAATTTGATTTTAAATTTTATATATTCGGAATGATTAATTTGATACACGTAATTATGATTACTTTTTATCAAATTAAAGATATTAACACATAAATTCTACTCACAGCGTAATTATAAATATTTTTTGTGTATATACTCAAAATATTTCTATATTCAGCAGAGTTGAATCAAATTTATTAAAAAGAATAGTTCTTATTAGCAAAATTTAAATTATTTTATTTATAAATCTGTCTCTAATTTTTTTAATAAATTACCGATAACAATATTGGGTTCGACTAAATTTGGTGAATTGTGACTTAAAAAGTAGAACTCTCCCGACATTTATTTTTTTCCGAACATAAGAGTCGAATCCAAAATATTACTTAAACAGTACCAATATTCGATCATGGGACAAACTTTGCTTCCGTAATCTATATCTCTAATGTTGATGTATGATTCATGAGATGTGCAATGAATATTTCACAAAATTAAAAAATAAATATTTTCACAAAAAAATTAAATACCATAACTCTTCATGCAATTCTTTTCACAAAACTTCTTTCGCGGCCGCATTCGTCCATGTAGATTATAAAATATAACATCTCCCAAAAAGTGTCAAAGAAGGGCTCTCATAAGGAATTTTCGTGACATGTGCTTTGCTTATTAGTAAATTGGAATTGCAAAGTGAGACTCGGGGAGGTAAGATTTGAATGTTGAATAGAGTCTATAGATTTTTTTTTGTTTTTTTTTTTTTGTTTTTTGATTTATCACTTCAATAAAATTTACAACAAGAATGGTACCTATTTCCTCAACTATATTTTAATATATTCTTTTATTTTAATTTTTCTCATTATAAAAAAATCATAAGATGATCAGTATTATTGTGAGAAATTTCACTTATTTTATGGTTTTCAACTTTTATGAATATAAATTGTATTGTTTATGTGAAATTAATAAATAAATAAATACCGAATTTATGAGAGTTTTTATTATTTTATAGTATTTGATTTATTAAAAATAAATAAATAAATAATAAAGAGGATGCATGATATGATAATAATTTAATCGCGAAAGGATGAGTCTCATTTCGTGACCTTTCAAAAGGTGTGAGACCACAGCCGCGAAAGGCACGAAGCAATCAGACCACGTACACACTCATCCGGTTAACCGGTCAAAACCGCGTTCTTAACCGTCCTGGAGGACTGGACTGGACCAACAATGCGGTCCTCCCGTGCATTTATTTTTATTGTCCCAATAGACCTCCATCCACGTGTACCGTACACAAATCTCCACCGGCATTTCCCAGTCAACCCCTCTCTCCCTTTTTTTTGTTCTTTCCTAGTAATCCCCTGCCTCGCAAGAAAGCCAGTCTCTTCTTAGCTTTTCCACTCTCTCTTCACCCTTTAAAACCAAAAGCAAACCCCTCTCTCACGCTTTTGAAAAGATGAATTGATGGAAAAGAAATTGGAAGAACAAGAACAAGAAGTGAGAATTAAGAAGAGAGTCTTCACTACCACCAACACCGCCACCACTGCAGCCACCATCGCAACCACCACCACCACAAGTAGCAACAAAATGGCAAATTTCACAGTGATTTCAGATCAGATTCCTAACATGGGTTTTGGCATATTCCATGACGTGGCACCATCTTCATCATGTGGTGGTGATGCTGGTGAAAAGAGTTCCTTCTTGGACTTGTTGGGCATCCAACAAGACTACTACAGCAGTCCTTCTTTATTCGATTTGTTTCAGCCTCCATCAACTCATCATCATCATTCGATACCCTCTTCTCAGTCTCAACAACCCTCACCACCACTGTTTTCACCTCCTCCACCAATTCCTCTCTGTACCTATTCTTCGGCAATTCCGGAGTCGACAACAACCCCGTCCGAGGTTTTGAACACTACTACTACTCCGACTACTCCGAATTCATCCTCCATCTCCTCCTCCTCCACGGAAGCGCCTAACAATGATCATGATCACCAGATTAAACCCCCGGAGGATCTCGAAGACCAGGATTCACAAGACAAGAATAAGCAACTGTATGTTCATATTCTTGACCAACCACCAGCTTGGTGGATGAGTGATGTCTTTCTTTGATAATATCTCAATTATTTTTTTAAAAACAAAGTATGCTTCATTTTTTCATAACCCCCCTTGCCCCCTTCTTATAATTTTGAATAATACTAGATTATCAAAATCTAGTTTTTGAGATTGGATTTGGACTTTTTTTAGGTTGAAAGCCAAAAAGAAGAGTCAAAAAAGGCAAAGAGGGCCGAGATTTGCGTTCATGACAAAGAGTGAAGTTGATCAATTGGACGATGGCTACAGATGGAGAAAGTACGGCCAAAAAGCAGTTAAGAACAGCCCTTTCCCTAGGTACACATACCATACTCTTGAACTCCCATACTTCCATGGAAAAAAGAAAAAGTTTTTTCTTTCTTTCCCAGTTCGGTTTGATCTTTCTAGTTCTAGTTGTATATTAATTTTTACATTACTATATGTTACGTTGATCTAACAATATTGTTACTGCAAAAAAAAAAAACAAACAAACAAACAGGAGCTACTACCGTTGCACTAGTGCAGCCTGTGGAGTGAAAAAGAGAGTGGAGAGATCATGCGAGGATCCGACTATTGTTATTACAATCTACGAAGGCCAACATACGCATCAGAGTCCAGCTATGCCGCGTGGCAGCCTTGGAGTTATTCCGCCTGCAGAGATCAACCCTACCTACGGCGGTGCTGGTGCTAGTACCGGTACTTCAACTTCTTCATCTTCAACCTCATTTCCTTACAATGCGCCACAGATATTGTCTCCTCGCTTGCAACAACATCAACTACCACAACCTTATTTTCATAACCCACCATCACTTATACCGCCTTTGTTCGCAAGTTTCAGCTCCTCTAGTACTACTAGTTCTATCACTAATGGTCCTTCAATGTTTCTTACTAATTATAATTACAACCAAGAGAAATGGTTCACTCCATCGTCTCAATCTTCTTTGATGCTTCGAGATCATGGACTTCTTGAGGACATCATGCCTTCGCGGATGCGTAAGGAGTCCAAGGAAGAACAAGATCATCAGTAGAGGAGATGGTGCTTCTTAGAGAGGATTATGCAATTCTCTCTCTCTTTCTCTCTCTCTCTCTGTGACCATGGGATCCATGATTTGGAGAAGAACCCATATCGGGTTTCTGATTTTAATTGCTTTATGATGACTTATTAGAAGTACATTAGACAGCAGTGGGGGACACAGCATTGTAATGGGGTCCTTTGTTTTGTCAATTCTTTTGTGTATGCTATACTGATATAATTTTACTTAGCTATTGCGCCTATCTTTTGCTCTTCCTCATCATCCTCTTCTTACTCTTCTTGATTGGATAAAATGTACAAGTATGGCATTAAGGTGGTGCATATTAATTAGGCTAGAACTTTTTGGTGTTAGAGAACTTAGGGTTCCTTCAAAATATTAAGGATAAGTTAGGTTTATGGATTTTCTTTGTCTAAGATATATATATTTAAGTGCCTATGTATCAGAAAAGAGCTTAACCTATAGATTAATGACTACACACTGAGGGAACTTGATCCTGTCTATCCTTTTAAAGGAAAATTAGGAAAGAAATGAAATATAATGGGAAGACCTATCTTTTAAACAATAATGAAAAAATAAATAAATTGCATAAGTACAACCCTATATTACTTATTTTGCAATACCTCGAACTATTCTAAGATAGAGGGTGAGTCTGTTAAAATACATTTAAGAGTTTAAAGTAACTCTAATACCATATTATGAGGATTTGATAAAAACTAACTCAAAGATGGAGGTTTCCAGATTTATATACAGAATAATGCTAAATATGGATCAAAAGTCAAAAAAAAAAAGAGAGAGAGAGATGAAATTTATGTTTTAAAAATTCATTTAATTTAAAAATATTTTGATTAATTCAAAATTATTCAGATTTAAAAATTTTTTATTTTGTTTTTTCTAATATAGACTATTACGTAAAATTTGGACTATTTAGTCATCAGTCCATTTGGGTTCATCTAGTAATACTCTTATACATGCGTCTGACAAATTGAATTAGTCGATCCCAGACCTAACTTTTAATTTTCTACAGTCAACACTCGAGGTTTGAAGAATGGGTTCTCATTCTATGTATGTGCAAGGCTCCCAATATCCGTTTGAGGTGACCTTGAGCCACACATTTTCAATGATGGCGTGAACATCTTCAAGTATATGAAGCATGGCTCATGATATTGAAAACCTTGATGGGTGAAATTTTGAGCAAATGGATATGGATGATTTTAAGCGTTGCTGGTGAAAATATACGGATTTTTTCTTTACATTTCAGTTGGAAGGTAAGGGGTCATTGTCAAAAATCAGACTGCCTTTATTGAGAATGTTGGGTTTCACTTCAATGCAATGCTATTTAAAGCACTTGCACGGCCTCTTGCCCTTGGAGTTAACATAGAGAGATGGCAAAAGGAAGGGTTTAAAGGAAATTTTGCCTTCCTTGGCTTTTAGAGATCCCATAGGTGCAGCCACTATGCATGCAAATTAACATATTCACTTTTGCTTGGCATATCCCCAAGAATTTTGAGCAAATTTTGATTCGTTTCTCATTTATAGAGCTAGCTTTCTAGCTTTCTTTGTTGTTATATATAGATCCTGCTTGCTATGGAGAGAGAAAGAGGAGGAGAAGTGAATTTTGTAATGAAAGATAGCAAAAGAATAAATGAACCGAATTAAAGTGAAATGGAAAAATTTTAAACACAATTTCTTCGATAATCAAAATTAGATTTTCTCATATTACTTGGCGGTCTCTCTTTCGATCCAAATAATATTGTTCTGACCCAAAACTTAAATATGAAATCTTGTGAACAATTTGGTTCGCTATGGAACCTAACGAATATAAATGATCATAGTCAAAATACTTGAGCTTTATCACCAAAATTGAAAGGTGACAGTCTTGACAAAAATGTGACATGCAAATGTACAATGCTTATACTCATTTGCAGAATGTGACTCAAAAAGAACAAATTTATTAGCATATGCAATATGCAACGTCCCTCAACTATTCGAATCTTAGAAATGAAGAAATAGGTATTAGGAAAATTAGTCTCTAAATTAGAACTCATAACTATTCGAACTGGATTAATCGGATTTTCAGATACTGGTGCTCAAATACCAAAAGAAAAAAAAAACCATGCATAGTAAAAAAAAAAAAAAAATCTTTTGATTAGCAGGAAAAATTTAGATTAGAAATAAGAAGATAAATAAGAATTGATGTAATTATTGATACCCATATGGAGGATGAGACCTTGTTGAGTTGAGATTTTGGACTATGAGGAGAGCTGAGTTATGATACTATGTATGAAAAGCCCTCTTTTGCTTTACAATAGAGAGATATTTTTCATTAAATATATATATATATATATATATATATATATATATATATATATATATTAATATGTGATAATGTAGGGAATGACTCTAAGAACCAATTTTAGTCAAAAGTAGAGCTCTCAAATACTAATTGCTAAAGGTTTTCTATAGAGCAAAAAGGAACCTGCTTATATCAGAGAGAGTAGGCAAAAGATACATGGCAAAAATTGGCCAAGGTGACGCACGTAGGCAATAATGATTTAGGAAGGTATTTCAATTTTGTTCTTTTTTTTAACCCTTTCTAGAGAAGTAGAGAAGAGGTGATCCCTATAAATTATCTCGTTTAAATATTATGATGAGATTTTCACAATAGAATAACTAACTTGATTCATAGTTGTTGATTTTTGAGTAAACTCTTTACTATAATTCTATTGTAGTATTAATTTTTTTATATAAAAAATTAGAATCTGTTAATCACGTTAGATCAGACTAAATTCGATTTGAATCAAATTAGATCCTTTAATTGATAAAACTCTCTGACGTTTATTTTTATCATATAGAAAATTTGAATTCGATATCATATTTAAAGAATATCAGTGTTCAGTCACTAAACTAATTAGGCGTTTGTCGATTACGGTAATCATATCAACGGCAAACGTGTACCTGTCCAACTGACCCAAAGCTTACATTTGTGAGGAAGTTTTGTTTTAATCATCAAGCTTGTATGTAAAAGCCCTTAGTAGTGAATAATGTTTGGAGCTGTTTTGCTTAGTGTTACCTAATTATTGATCAAATTTTATGCGACAGTGAACATTATAATCTGTTGATTATTATCAAATTATGGGTATATTTTTATCAACGGTCATACTGATTGCAATGTTAATTTAAATTTGAGCCACTTAATCTGTGATTCATTTTGTCAAGCCTGGTTTTACACGCTTAAATTCTAAAAATAATGGTTAACACGTGGCTACAATCTTGGGTTGGGCCCAGCATATAAATGGGCCACGTTTGTGGCCGTTGGAAAGTTGATTCTTTGGGCCCCCAAGATATAAAGCATTTCCTCAAACTTCTCTCACCTCTCTTTCATTGGTGATGTGAAAGCTTACCAAAATTTCACCAGTGGCATGATTTTTAACTCCATAAGTTGAGCTGGCGTATTCTCCTCCACCTTTCCCCCTTCAATTATGGGCAGTGAACAAGGTTTTTTATTTTTCTTTTTTGATCTATTGATATCCGATAGTCAATTTATTGATACCGATTAATTTGTTCGTATCAACACTTGTTAACGTAGGTGGGATGGATACTTTTGTTCCTTATCCAGATTGAGAGTTCGACTCCTTCTACATACAGAAAAAACAATGTTGAGAGATTCGTCCCCACAAAATGGGTTCTACAACAATCGATCCAAGATTAGTTGACACGAAAGTTCGGATACTGGGTGGTAGCCAAATAATGATATTAAAAACAGATTAATCCGTTCGAGTTGACTATCAAGTTTATTAAATGATAGTCTATCCCGATAGTTATTTTTATCATTTCTAAAATTTAAACAAAAAAATTTAGTTACAAAAATCAAATATTCTTGTAACCGTACCAACAAAACATCGGTAAACAATGTTAACATTAGATATTAATCATTTCAAAATTGTCCCAAAAAATATCTTCCTAAACAATTGAGAAATTTTTCATTTTTTTTATATTTTATCACTAATATCCAGAAACTAGATTAATATGACTCGAACAGTCATAGAATTTAATTTAAGAGTTGACTCTTTCAATATTTTTTTTTCCTTCCTAAGACTAGAACTCAAGTTCGGTTAAGAGGATCTAATATTCTACTATTAAATCTACGAGTCATCGATCAAATTGTCCAAATTTTAGTAAATATCCTACATAGTTTGGAGACTAAATTCAAATTCCCACGAATTGATGGTAGCACATTGTAGCATATTTTAAAAATTTCAGTGAATTGTCTGTAATAAAAATTTAGGGAGTCGTTCGAAAGTAAGTCTAAGATTCAGGTCATTTGTGATTTCGATAACTTTTTTGAGTATTATATCTATGTGTAACAATATAACACTTTTGCTCATAATCTTGTTGTCCATAACCATGGTGAGAGAGTAAGGGAACAGTCTAGTGGTACAAATCCTAATTTCCTGATATGATAATCCCATGTCCAAATCCTTACAAAAAAAAAAAAAAAAAAAAAAATCTACGGTGAAAGAGCAAGCTCCACCTTCGCGATGTATTGGCTATTTTTAAACTGAAGTACTAGCTCATGTATTGCATGCTTGCATAGCTACTATAGCTAAGCCATCTTTATACCCCATTTATGCTTTTCTTTTGCCCACATTGTTATTTTTAATACCAAAGAAATCTTTTTTTTTTTTTTTTTTGCTTTTTTTTTGCTTCGTACATTTGCACGTTTCTTGCCAAACTAGCTCCATCTTTAAGCTCACACTATAACTATACCAGGTAGCCATGGCTTCTACCACTCTTCTACTCTCTCTTGCTCGCTTCCTTCATGTGACATTCACTCTTATATCCAGCCTATGCCATACAAATGATGATGATGGCTTTACCATCCATCTTATTCACCGTGATTCGGCATTATCTCTGTTCTACAACCCAATGATCACCTCCACTGAGCGAATTTGATTGGCGAGCAATCGCTCTATCTCCCATTTCAATTACTTGCGGTCCAACCTATCAGCGTCCTCAAGCAAAAACTTCTCGCCCTCCTTTGAAGAGATGGTTGAGTAATGGCATTATACAGCTACTCCTCCAACTCAGGTAAATGGCATTATTGATACAGGAAGTGAACTCATATGGCTTCAATGCGTACCTTGTAAGCAATGTTACAATCAACCTATGCCATCTTTGACCCATCCAAATCCTCCGCGTACACTAATGTACCTTTGTGTGTCCCATATGTGCTTAGACCCAAATTGTCGTGAGGAAAATGATAATTTTGCCATTCACGTAGAGTACAAAGATGAATTCAAAGTGAAAGGAACTTTGGCAAAAGATTTCTTTACTTAGATTTGGAGGATGTGCCAATGAAGTCTGGGGGCTTTTGGAGGGAAAGCAAGGAGGGGTTGTAGGGCTTAACGTACGAATGCTCTCATTAATCTCCCAACTAAACATAAAGTTCTCACACTGTATGGTTCTATACAAAGATGAGACATTGATGACTAGGTTGTATGTTGGATCAGATGCTGTGATCTCTGCTGGATAAACCTCATTTGATAACTCACCTTACTTAGCACATTACTCCATTTCTTTTGAGGGGATAAGTGTTGGCGAATGATGCTTTTATGTTTCAGAGGGAAGGATTTATTATAGATTCGGGCTCAACCTTCACAATGCTTTGCAATGAAGCACTTGATTCTCTTACACAAATATTGACAGAGAAAATAGACTTACCTCCAAAAAAAAAAAAAAGCCATTAATGGAGGCTTTTGAGTTATGCTTTGAGGGAAGTTTGGATGACTTGTCTTCATCAGTGTTGATCTTATGCTTGTAGTACCAAAAAAAAAAGAAACTACTAATAACTTAGAGGGCAAGAGCACGTGGTGCCTCGCGATGATTGGTTCTGATCAAGTTTCGATTCTTGAGAATTTTCGACAGAGGAATTATTTTGTGGGTTACGACCTTGAAAGCCAAGTTGTTTCGCTCCGGTAGACTGTTCCATGTTCTGGTTCTCCATAGATAAGAACCAAGAGAGTAGTATGTGGATTCCATGATTCTAACCTTGGGCTAGTTTGTAATAGATTGCCAATGAAAAGAATTTGCATCAAATTTCCCCCAAGTAACCAATGTTCTGCCAATAGCAAACATGATAGACAAAACTTTTGTTGCTATTTAATTGCACATGGTCATTTGGCCTGGGGATACCAAGGTTTCTTACCCTCACCAACGCAGAAAGTTCCAAATTTGTAGAAGGGCATAACCCTCCCTATCAACCAAAAAAACAAAAACAAACCTTCTCACTCGGCCATATTAGACACTTACATAAGATTAGGAAACGTAGAGTTAAGAATATTATCATCATCCTAATTTAGGTTTCTATTTATGTGTTAAAATCATTTACACCAGAGCCATTATCATTTCTTGCTAAAATCATTTACACCAGAGCCATTATCATTTCTTGCTCAAAATAAAAACCATTTATGCGTAAACTTTTTGCTCGACCATTGTGTTGTTTTTGTGCTAGCATATGGTGCCACCGAGAAACAAAAGAGTAGTTGGAAAATACATTAGAGAGACTCCATTTTTGGCAGTTGAAGTGGTCTGGTTTGAGTTTACGTGTAGAGCTTCTGCAGTTTTATACTCACAAGAGAAACATTCACAATCATACTAACTTGAGGCAATAAGTTACTAAGATTGGCATTTGTACGACACAATAAACAGTAAAAGGTGTGTAGAAGCACATGGCATTAGGCGCATCTACATGCAGAGTTCACACGACTCTCATCATGAATTGACCTCTATCACTTGGACTGTTTCTTCTCCTAACCTCCCTCTCTCTCTCCCTCTCTCTCTCTCTCTCTCTCTCTCTCTCTCTCTCTCTCCCCACACACGGTCACCTCCCTCCAATGCTCTCTAAGCAACTACCATATATACAAGAAAACTTTCATTGCGCAGCTATCCACTTAGCCACGCCACTTCTATAGCCATGGGTGCAAACGTGGCTTTCTTCTTCATTTGCCTTCTAATCATGTTTGAGACCATAATGGTGCTTGCAGAAACCCCACAAAAAAACCTCTTTAATGAAGCCTATCTCGCTGAAGAGAACTCGGTCCCACTTCGAGTTGGTGCATATCAGGAAACTTGTCCTGATGCTGAAGCCATAGTCCTTTCATGGGTGGTTAAGGCAGCGTCCGAAGACCCCAGAATGGCGGCATCTTTACTTCGTCTTCACTTTCATGATTGCTTTGTTCATGCAAGTCCCTTGTACCTTTTGTTATGCTTATAATGTCTGCTTTGTTTTACATAGTTAATTTGCCTTTTGCAGGGCTGTGATGCTTCAGTGCTCTTAGATGATACCGTGAATTTTGTAGGGGAGAAAACAGCAGGACCAAACTTCAATTCTCTGAGAGGGTTTGAATTGATTGATTCCATTAAATCTGATCTTGAAATGGCTTGTCCTCAAACGGTGTCTTGTGCTGATATCCTTGCAATTGCAGCTAGAGACTCTGTTTATTTGGTATCGTAGGAATCCAAAGCCACTCCCTGTAATTTTTGCTAATTTAGTCTCCTTTTCGCAACCTAAGTAGCTTTTTTTTTTTTTGGTGGGAATATTAACTGCAGTCTGGGGGGCCAAGTTGGGAAGTGCAACTTGGAAGGAGGGATAGCTTGACTGCAAGCAACACAGAAGCAAATAACATCCCAGCACCTAATTCTACCGTGTCGATCCTCTTGGCCAAGTTCGAGGCCGTTGGGCTTTCTCTTGCCGACATGGTTGCCCTCTCTGGTATTGCCTTGCCCTAAACTTTGATCCAACAAGAGGTTTTCATGTGATGAACTTTCACCATTTCCTTTTAAACTTTCTATACAAGGTGCGCATACGATTGGAAAAGCACGGTGCTCCACATTCAGCGCTCGATTAAACAGCAACAGAGGCTCAAATGCTCCAGAAATGAACATGGAATTCCTCAAGTCCCTGGAGTATCTTTGCTCGGAATCAAACACTACCTTAGCACACCTTGACGTGGTGACTCCACTTAGGTTTGATAATCAGTTCTATGTCAATCTCATGAATGGCAAGGGCCTGCTTTTTTCTGACCAAGTTCTGATCAGAGATGATCGTACACGCCCAATAGTGCAGACCTATGCTGATAATCTGGATATCTTCTTTGAGGACTTCAAGATATCAATGCTGAGAATGGGAAGATTGAACCCACTGACTGGAAATAAGGGAGAGATCCGTAGGATCTGTCGCAGTATTAACTAGCTGACATCGGCACTCAGTACTTGGATTCTAGCCTTGCATGTTGGTATTCAGTTTAATTTTAGAAACTTTGGATTATTACGAATTCAGATGTAATCAGCATTTTAAATACTAGTCGCCTGTCAAAGAAAATGTTGCATTTGGGGCCTTGGTATTTATTTTGCACCGGAGAGAGAGAGAGGTCAACTAAAATCTACATAAAATACATTGATTCTACATTATAAAATATAAATATACCACAGGAAATGCTGCTAGAATAAAACATGCCAGTTATTGCAAGACAATTTTAGACCTCAGAACTGAGAGCCCAAGAGTTAAAAAATTCCTGTCATACAATTTTGGCAGCTGCGCAACAAAAACAGTCATGGCTGGCTGGAGTGATGTCCTTCTCCTTCTCCTTTGTGGATCCATTCTCAGCAAATTCATAGCAGCAATTTGTGGGTGATATGTTTTGATGCCTCAATTATTGCGCTTCATGTCCCTACAATTACAGGCGAAGATATTACTGGACAGTAGATTGAACTGAGGTTCTCTAATGTCCAAGGAAGGCACAGACACATCCACTATAAACAGTTAACCATTCAACAGTACTGTAACAAACCAAATAAAAAGCCAGCGTCACTTGTTGAGATTACCAAACCAGAAAATTCCCCACTTCCCAAACCAAAACAAAAAGGAACAATTCATACAACTAGATGAATGCACCTCTTTTGGGTCAATCAAACATTAATTCTAACACACTAAAGGCAAGCAAACTAAGGTTGTATTGTGTCCTTGCCAACCTTTTGACTTAAGAGTAGACTATAATGCAGATCAGAGAGATGTACCTGCAGTCTTATTCTTCCACATCCAGTCCTGTGCAGTCTGAAGCCCCTACGGCATACAAAGATAAAAGAAATTAAGACAAGCTTCATCAACAAGAATTTCCATGATGTGAATAGAATGAAAGATAAAAGAGTACCTGTTGGAATCGTGCAGGATCATTAACAGAAGTAGCAGTTACCTGCTGACCAAACCCAATATCATGTGTATTCAATACTAACAAATTACAGGGTGAACAAGAAGAATATGAACAGCATGACCATTTCAACAGAGTAAAAGAAGGATTATCCACTAAAGATGATGCTTTGACCATATTATTATCTAAGAATAATGTAAAACAATTGATACTGATGTAACAGATGGATAAGTAAACTCTGAATAAAAGTCGTCTATGACCTGCGTTATATTCTACATGCTTTATTAGTTTCTCAAAACATGTCCTGACACAAAAAATCATGCCCATAGCAATTCTAGCTGGAATCAAATAGACCAATTATATTCCAAAGCTATTATTCTAGTCCAAGAATTTGTGTGACCTATGACTACCACACAGAAGTAGGCCTATTATAAGTGAGTTTGCCAGTTCCTACTTGCCAAGACATTTCAATTATTTGCCAAGAACAATAACCAGGCTCTCTGAAGAAAAGGCATGTTAGTATAACCAAATTACCTGCACATTTGTGCGAATGGTAGGCCCAGAAGGTTGATACCGGAATCCCAAAATGTTTAGTTAGTATAATAAATAGGGAGAGGAGAAAGAGGGAAACCTTTACAAATGACTTAGAAAACATCTAGACAACTAACCAAATGTAAGGGTCACAACTGACTTAAAAGTATATACAAACAACTAACCGAAGGTAAGGGTTGCTGCATTTGCTGGTGGGGGTGGATCTGTGACTGAACCTGGGTTGGAACCTGTGCCTGTTGTGGCTGAGTTTGAACCTGTGCCTGTTGCAGCTGAAGAACTTGCTGAGTGGGCACAACTTGTGGTTGTGGGTATGATTGAGCTTGAGGCTGCTGAACAGATGGCTTCTGCTGCAGTTGCTGTTGTTCAAACAACACCAACTCCTCAGGCTTTTCCCACTACAAGGCATGGCAACAAAGCATTTTAGAACACAAACAGCACTATGTAAGAAGCCACAAAAGCAGAGAAGAGGTCAGTAATGAATTTCCTACCTTACTCTCACCAGTCACATTATTATAATAATATTTGTATCCATCTGGAGAAGTGTGCTCCGTCCAATTGCATTTCAGGGGACCAACAGTGTTGGTTCCTGGCAAAGTAGGCGCGGCAGATGCACTTGAAGGCATCTCAGCAGTTGCAGTCGTAGCAGGATTGGTAGATACAGTCTGTTGTGCCAGCCCAGTCCACTGAGACTAAGCCAAGTAAAAAAAAAAAGAATGTGAGCTCCAACTTTCTAAAAGATAAGGCCCCTACTCTAATTTCTCAAGGCCAGCAGAAACCTAGCATGGAGAGTTTATACATAAAAATGGAATCCGAATAATGTGTCTTCCAGGTCAAGAGAGACTTATTGTCATACATGTGAAGATAAAAGTTAAGTTATTTTTAATAAACTTATAGCAAGAATACTGTGAGTAGTAAATACAGTCATAATAGATAAACGGAAACCATCCCCTCCAAAGCAAACCTAAATGACCAAAAGGATAAAAAGTATCTAGCAACTAAAAACAAATATGCCACAAGAAATTAAGCAACAACTGCATTGCAAAGCCCACTAAGAACATAAGCTTAATTCCATGCAAAGTCACTAAAGCTAGCCCTGGATCTACAGAGATGCTATAACCACAGTAAAGATTCTCAAAACCTAATTGGTAAAACACCCAGACACACTATCACACCTGCTGTTTGGTAGCCTGTGAAGCCTGCTGCAGCATCATATTTTGATTTGATGGTTGCATCAGCTGCAATTGTTGTTGCAACTGAGAAAATGCCTGTTGGGACGATTGAAAACTTGCTTGTAAAGATTGAGTCTGTTGTGACAACATCTGAGCTAACTGAGAAGGGGACTGCTGGAGTGGCGGAGGGAGTTGCTGTGGGACAGAAGAAGGGAGCTGCTGCTGATTTGGCATAACAGTTAGAGACTGTGGCTGCAAGTTAATATTTGGAGAAATCTGCTGCACTGTTGCTAATGAGGAAAGCTGCTGAACCTGAGGCTGAGAAACAGGAGGCTGCCCACTCATCCCAAAAAATTGGGATGGCTGCGCTTGACTCAATGAGGTTGGGCCGGTAGAATGAGGAGCTTGTAGTTGACCAAACTGCCGCATTGGTATGTTTAGAGGTGGAGTTTGTGAGTAAGATGTTGGAGCTTGTGTCTGCAGCTGCAATGAGGGAGGCCCATCCTGAGAAGACTGCAATGGCTTCGGTAAGGGCGATACTTGAGGGCCAGAAGATGGGATTGGCAAGGAAGGCAGACTAAAACTCTGGATAAAACCAAAGGGAGAAAAATGAAAATTTGCTCAGTTTACTCCAGGAGTCGTAGTAATTGAACAAACTTGTCAAATTCATACACACCTGCTGCTGTGGGGCAGAAGAAGATGGCACTGCATGTCCAGGAAGAGAACCTTCTATGGGGCCACCAGGACCCCCCAGGGGACCACCCTGTACATATTGCGCACCGCATGTAATGAGGCTAAAGTTGACTAAAGTATGGCATATACTATTGCATGAGACAAGAAAGGAAACTTTACATTCTCTTCTGCTATACAAAAGAATTCAGTGAAAATAAATAATTCCAAAAAACAAGCAGAATAAGGACTTTGGCATATCAAACTAGATATTGACACAGCTGTTCAGGAGGTGAATACCCAGAAAACATTAGTTTACATATGCAGTATATGGGGGTAGACTTAGAAGCTTAGACAACTACATGAAGTTGTACTTTGCTTTCACCATATACTACACATTTTATTATGCATGGCTTTGAACATTAAGCACATATAAAATAAATTTAAACCAATACTTAAACAAATTTTGGAACATACACAAATAACCAAAAAGCAATTCCATCTAAAAGTAATTCCAGAACAATTATCACCAAAATAAAATAAAATAAAAATTAGTATGAATCTATAATTATCAGGGAGTACAAATGTTGTGTGCGTGCAAGAGAGAGAGAGAGAGAGAGAGAAGGGGGGGAGAGAACAGAACATCTATCTACAAGCTGGAATCAACCAGGCGCTTACCTGAGCTGAAGACAGTGGCACATCACCAGATCTTGGGGGAAAATTGTTCCCAAAACCCGGCATGCCAACATTGGATGATGGCATGCTCTGTGGACTCATTGGATGCCAAGCATTTGGTGGAGGACGAACCCCCATTGGTTCACCAAGATTGGGTGCAGGTCTGCAAGATAAAGTGCAACCAAAGCTTAGAAAAACAATAATCCGGGAAGCAGAAACAAGCTAAAAGACCTTTCCTAGAAATAAATTACCGAATGACAGGTGGTGGAAAACGAGGGCCCACACCAGGACCTCCAAATGCAGTTCCTCCCCTGAAACGGTCAACGCAACAATGATTCAGATACTCCAATTGTGGGTTTTCCTGATGGAAATTCCTAACAAGGAGAGAGCAAAAACATGTTTCCACACAGAAATTTGAACAAACCCTATGTTACAGAAACCGCTTGAGTTAAGATCATAACATTGTCTGCCAGAGATTGAGCAATCCACACCAATCCAACTATAGAATTTTAATGTCCAACAGCTAATTCCCTTTCCCATCCCCTTCCCCCACCCCCCCAGGGGGCACCTTGCTTCATGCAAAGGTGAAAACAAATATATAGTAAAAGGGAAGAGAAACACCTCCTGGTAAACGAGAGAGAAAGGTAAGCATGCGAGTCACGTCATTATCTGGTTAAGCATGTGAACTAATGCATACGATATGCCACACGCAGATAACACCATGTTGAATGAAGAGGTGCAGAAACTTTTCAAGTAAATATAACATGGAGCAAGCAAGAACCTGGATTCTCCTGCCCTTGGCCTCTTGGGATCAGCAAACCGAACAGTCAAAGGCTGATCACAACCCTAAGAACCATAGAGAGAAATGGCTTCATTTCAAAACAAGGAAAAAAAAAAGAAAGAAAAAAAAACAACCTCCAAAATATAAAAACTCAAGGTAATTGAGTGCTTCCAATAACCATTAGCAATAGACAAGATCATGTCAATTCTTACCCTCATTGTATAGATTCCATTCAGAGCATTTATAGCAGCCATTGCCATATCTCTCTGGGAATATTTAACAAATCCACATCCTAGCAAGAAAGAGGAAAATATGGGTTAGGAAATGGGTGACCAGGGACAAGCAAACTTGTCATGCCTAAATGAAGATGGGACCGTTTTCCTTCCAACAAATCTAAAGCAAGAAACAAATGGCCTGCGAACGCTAATATGCATCAAATCCATAATCCTACCATACCAGCAATCCACATCTCATAACTCACTGATACATCTGATATTCATTCAACCATTTGATTCAAGTTGAACGAATCAAAAGATGGCCAATGGTGGATACCCAAGTGTTCCTCAATTGGACCCAGGTGCACCAGCCATGTTTTTTTACCAAAATCAAATGACCTGTTTGATCCTATAATATAAGAAATCATGCCAAATTCTTTTCCTATCAATTAACATTTAGTATTCAAAGGATTAAACAAATAAAGAAGCAACCAAAAAAAAAAAAATGGAAGGAGACATGTACAAGTGTCATGCAAAGACCTAGTGTAGTTTGTAGATTTGAGTGGAGGCTATTACCCCCAAAGTTTATAGTGCAGAGCTGCCACACGGAGATGGCTTAGTAGAAAGCAGTAAAATGATAATATATTTTGCCTTATTATTCACAAGTAGTGTCAGTCACCTAAAACAAAATGTAAATACTTCTATCACAACACCAGGACATACCACGACTTTGCTTTAATTCATCACGCATAAGGTACACGTCTTCTACACGGCCATAAGGTGCAAAAATCTGAAAATAAAAATTATGGTCATTAGTCACAATCCTGCAACCTCAAAATGAAAATTTCAAGACCAAGAGAAAATCAATGAGATTGCAGGGTATATCCACCAAGGACATTGACTAAATTAATTTTATAGTGAATGCTGAACAGCCAGTTCCAAGAAAAGTAACCAATGCAAATTAAATAATTAATAGTACATGGAGCATACTTCCTCAATTTCTTTCTCCGTAGCTTGTTTATTCATTGATCCGACAAACAATTTGAACTCAACTGCACCTACCAGAAAAAGAAAACTAAATCAAGCAGAGAACCTCACAAGATGGGGCTAGGGGCAAGCATACATTTAGCAACATATGAAGGTACAAGAAAAATTATAAAATGGAGTGGGGAAAGGGTGTGTGCATTATCAGTTCATGGGCACATAAGAAGTATAAGAATGCAAGGACTTTTAGAGATGGAACCAAACTATTACTTTAGCAGGATTGTGGAAACAAGTGCATAGAATATTGGAAGCAAGGAACCTTACAGCGGTTCACAAGATCAAGGGTTCTGACCATAGCATCATATTTGTGGGCCAAATAAGTTGGAAAATCAATTAAAGCAAAGTGGAAGGCAATAAACTATTACCAAGGCGCTCTCTTTCACCATCAGCATATCTCACTTGGATAGGACCCACTCCCTGCATAAGACAAGAACAAAAGTGCATGAATAGTGGAACACAAGAAAGGAGCATTACAAAGTTCAATAAAAAATAAAAACTTACCCCAGGTAGAGTAAACTGATTATGCAAAGCTCTAATAGCCCTATCAGCTTGTTCTGAAGTAGCATATTTTATGAAGCAACAACCTGCAGAAGTAGAGAATTTGTATCCTGATCTCATAAGAACAACTAAAATAATTAAAGTAATGAGCATTGGAGGAGACAATTCCAAAAATCTGTCCAAGGAGGGAGCAAGTTGCAAGTAAACTAGAGCAAAATTAGTTACCACCGAGCAGTTTGTTAGCCTAAATCAAGAAAACTACAATCAAAACTATTATTGCCATTAAAACCTATGCCACAAGCACCATAATGGCGCTGTTCCGATAAAAATATTAGAATGATAAGTTCAACATATGTTGGACTTGAGAAAAACCAAGTCTACATATAAACAACATCAAAAGCTCAGCTGCACCAGTTGAAAGCTTAGAACCAAGCGAGAATTTACCATGCAATGATGTCCTAAATAATCAAAATCACGCATAAGCTTATAGGCTGCCTGTAAGGGGATAAAGCTCATGAAGTATTTTTAGTTGAACTTTCTGATCAGTACCATTAACATCCGACCCACTAACAATGGAAATGGACAATCAGTAAGATCCTCAATAATAGTTGAAGTTATCTTGCACTAGGGTCATAAAGATAAGATCACATCCCATAACCAATATATGTTTTACAAAAGATCTGGCCTATTTAAGAGGTCTAATGCTACAGCTGATGGGTATGAAAATATGCCCAGAACTTGCAAAAACTAAGCATTGCACAGTACTAAGTCAATTGACCAAAACAGCGATCCTCATGTCCAGTTCTTGGGAGACATCAAAATTTGAAGAGAAGAGCCTACAAGTTTGAGGTGCTCACACTGCTACATTACAACAGTGTACACCAAAACTCCAAGCAATCAATCTAAGAGCAACAGACAGCTTTATTGATATAGTGGGAAGCATTGGAGTTACTAAAAGTTATTCCCACCCCTCAACCCCCCCCCCCCCAGGGGGTTGGCGAGAAGAAAGGAAAAAGGTTAAACATAGAAACAACTTGAGGAACTTGAGAATAACATGTATTGTAACATAAGTAACAAATGGCAGAAGAAAACAGAAATGTGCAAGTGATCATAAAAGCCTAAAAATTGCTAACTGGCACCTATTTATATGATATTCAAGACACCAGTGTAATCATGCAAGACCAAATATTTATACCCCAAAAAAAACCCATCCCATTCCTCCTGGATTGAAAACTCCTAAAGCATACACAATACACTTTTGCAAAATAAAACCAGTAGACCTATTATAGTCCTCTATTTGTCACTAGAATATGTTCCAAAAAAAGGGAGAAAGAATTTGTTATTCTACAATATGGCAACCAGAAGTTGTGAAAGCCGAGCTCGCATACAGAAATGAACATGGCAATTAAAATATCTTAAGAGATATAGCAACATTGAAATTTACATTAGTTGCTAATGAAATTTCCCAATCTCACTTGTACCTTTGACATGTTTCGAGCACAACCTAACCAAGACCAAATTTTAGTGAGATGCGCTTTTTGTTATCTAACACCAACCTTTTCTACAAAAGCCCTCCAAATTATATAAGTCAATGACTTCAATGACCTTTTAACATTGCATTCATACTCTCATAATTTTTTCCAAATATAAAATTAATAAATAAATAGCCCACCATGTTAGCTTGTCACCCACGTATCCCCCTCCAAAAAGAAAAAGGAAAATATACCTGCATGTTCCCTAATTTTCAAAATATAAATTACTTGGTCATCACGTGTTGTCTCAGACACCAGCACATAGGATGTCTTTAGGTATCTATGCTTCATGGGCATCGGAACTAGGTGAAGTGAGTGAATACTGAAGTTCCTTAATGCATCGAAGAAAAAAATAAAAAATAACTGCACATGATTAAACTGAAGTGAATCAACATGATTAAATTGAAGTGAATCAACACTTATAAACCCAGACATGTTCACCAACAATCTCATGCAGATATTCTACATCATGTTAAAAATAAGCTCCTTTCCACACAAAATGACCAATATGCCACAAGCAGGAGACGAGTTGATGATCTTATCAAATGATCAAATATCACAAAAGAGAGACTGAGCTCTGAATAGGTAAAGAATTTGGGAAAGGAATAGTGAGGTTCCAGGCAGATGGAGTAAGGCTTTCTAGGCCATCAGAGGCAAGAACTGACATGGATAGGAAATACCTTACAGTTCTTATCTTTTTACACTGAGTGGACCACACTAGCAATTACTTTAACATTCTTTGTTTACTGATTAGGAGCATGGGAAAAAGCTCAGAAAACTCAGAGATCAACATCACATACACCTCCAGCATGTAAATACATTGACCAAATACAACTTGTTCATGTTCAAGAAGATCAATGCCAAGAATCTGTAATCTTTGTACAGCATAAACCACGAACTATATTTTCCAATGTGTGTGTGGGCGTAAAATTGGAAGGTAACAAGGCTTTTGCTTAAAATTACCATAAGGCATCAGCAACCATGTCTGCGCTTACCAAACAGCATTCTATTGTTAGAAGGCATTTCAACATCAATCTAAAACTAAAGCAGGAAGTCCAGAGAGCAACGCTGCTCAGATCTTTTTGAAAGAGTACTGTGGCCTCGATTGTTAAGTTCAGGAACAATCAAAATAATTACCTGATATACAGGCAGATATAAAACAAAGCATCATAATGTTATAAATAACAGCTTACATCCACATTAACACCAAAAAAAGTTGGGGACCAGTCCTGAACTCCAGAATTACAAACAAGATTGTCTGCTAAAAAGATCCCAAGAATCATGATAACAACCTTTAAGAGAACTACAAAGATTTACAGAGCAATGACAAATCCAAAATTAAGGAAGGAAAAGATGATGGAGAACAGAAGGCAAAGCAAAGAGGAGATATTTCCACTTATCCGGACTCAACATTAAGGATGTGCAGAATTTCATGCAAAATTGCAGCACCAAAAGGATAAACTGTAAAGCAATCAGTAGATGCTTTGATGCTACCCGACCAAACAGCTGAGGATCACTTATATTTGCAAGCATACTTCTATCAAAGTATTGCAGCCTAGGGCAACCTTCCATAGGGTAGAAATTGCACAAAAAAAAGGAACAAATGACTTGAAATCCAAAATAGAATTCGGAATCTAAGGAAGTGGAACTAGCTTAAAAGGAAAGAACAAGGATTGAGGAAGTGAAACCATACATTATTCAGATGAATATGGAAACCATACAATTCAAGTCTAGAACTCCCAAATTTAGTTCATGACAAGTTATCCAAAAACTAACAAAGGATAAAGCCATCAAACCACCATGTGTGACAATAAGGATTTTATACAAAGCAAGGTATAAAAACTATTATTTAGAGAGAGCCAAGCTTCCATTAGCTGTCCCAACATATAACAAATAAACATCACAGATACAATACTAGCATCACCACAGTAACAGTACTAATTTGAGGCCAGCTTAGCAACATGTCAATGCTTTGGTTAGTTTATCGGGAAAAAAAAATGCAACAACCCGCACAACCATATGATACGATCTAAACTACCAGAATTGTGTTGCCACAGCAGTTACAGATAAATCAGCAAAAAATTGACAGAAATGCCATTCAATATAAACGAAAGCCAAGAGCCCACATGAAAAAGTAACAGACATCAAATTTCCTGTAAAATGATTTATCATTTCCCAAGTAAATGTTCATAGCTTGGGCATAAGAGGAGATAAAAAAAGGAAAATAAGGTACCAGGAACATGTTAAATTGGCCATCTGGGAAGGGGGGAATTACAACAGTATCTCCATAACAATCACACAGAACCAGAATTAGAGCTGAGCAGTAGCCCTTAGTTAACCACGAGAACAAGGGGAAAGAAATCAACTGTGCATGATGTGGCAGAAATGCAGAGATGTTTATCCCAGAACCGATTATACCATATCAAAACAAGTCCAACAAGCTTATCATGTCTCCAAACCCTCAAAATCAAATATGTACAAACGCCAATATTGAATGCAAAACAGAATGTTTGCATCATTTTTTAAGCTACTATTATTCCTGTAGCGATTACAGAAAAGCCACAAAATTTAACATCTATGTAGAATGATTCAACTACATAATACATCCTTTAAAATAAGGGATTTACGGTTCTCACAGCCAAACAGAGTAACAAGAACTCATCCTAAAAAGGCATAATAACAACGATATCAGATAAGACCATCGAATTTGATCCAACCACCACATCACCACATAAAATAATTAAAGCTGTTGCAAAGTTCTGAATTTGGGATTTTACAAAAAACCAAAAAAAAAAAAAAAAAAAAACAAACAGAGAGAAGAAGCACATAACAAGTTGACAACTTCATTTCGAAGGCAAGTTTATAATCAAGCTAGAAAAACCTAGGCCTCCACTCAAGAAACTTACATGCCAACAAGCTCAGAAACCAACTCACAATAGAAGAAACATAGAACAATTATAATTCCATTGCATATTTTCAAGCAACCAACCAGTGCCTGACTCATGACTTTAT
Source organism: Dillenia suffruticosa (assembly GCA_033439265.1). Taxonomy (NCBI): domain Eukaryota; kingdom Viridiplantae; phylum Streptophyta; class Magnoliopsida; order Dilleniales; family Dilleniaceae; genus Dillenia; species Dillenia suffruticosa. The sequence goes on from JAVTVX010000001.1 coordinate 21,481,247, forward strand.
CCACAAATTCAACATCTACTCAATAAGGAACATTGTCCAGCTATGAGCACATTGAGATTAAGGCTCGGTTTGTTGTTGTTGTTGTTGTTGTCCAGCTATGAGCATATCTCCACCAAGAAACCATAAGGGGAAACTAAAAACTGAAAGTATAGCTTATAAGAAGATAGCAAGACCAATATAATCTCCTCACAACAAGTTGACATCAAACATCGGCAAACAAAGTACACTACAAAAAGAAGCCAAGAGTGGGCCAGACAAGAAAGGCCACATAGCTAACCAAAACTAACAAATGTGCATGGGAATTCTAAGCTCACACCACTCTTCAAACAATCATTATGTGCTTCTACACTCAGATATGTGCTAAACCAAAAGACAAATAAGAAGCCCATGACTTAATCTTGACAGGATGAATTAATTGGTTTGTCAAAGCCATGTTAACTAATCCAAGTAAGAAATAGCTCTATGGACAACTTTTGAGTTTTCTGTTAAGAGCTACTACACAAAAATCGAGAAGAAACCTGAAGACTTATCACCAGAAATACACAAAACATTGTGAATAAACAGGGTCTTGCCAAATTTTATCCAAACCACCACATAACAAAACACATCAAATGTCAATGACAAACTCACAAGGGAAAGGTCCCAAATCATGTGGACCATTAGTTCACGCACACCAGCAAATACGAGTTTCAGATAACATTCAAATGGCATATGACTTAACACAACTGCTTAAATAGTAAAATAAAACCACCGGAGCTCCAAGACAACATTCAAACCTACCACAACAGATCTGTAAGTTCAGGAAAACTGGAACCCTATAAGAGACCAAAAGCTTCACAGTTTAAATCAAAATCCTCAATATACTTCTACATTAGACATTTAGCTTCAGACCATGCAATTTTGTCAAACTTAGAACAGAAAAGGGGCAACCCAGCCATATAACTGTGACACTGTTAACAAATAAATCACTTTATAGTTTCTCAATAATGTGTGTTTAGCACTCACTCAATTTCTATTAGAAAACCATTTTAAATGTCTTGTACAACATTGTATCTAAACAATCCAGACACAAAAAGCTACAGTTATGGCAATAGACACTCCCATTACAAATGACTTGCTGGGTAATGCCCCCCACAGCTGCAGCCAGAAGTACAAGAGCAATATTTACGTGTCTTCAAAGGTGCCCAACGGCTATAGCTAACCATTTTTGTACAGTTGAAAATCTTTGCAAAAATTAACTGAGACGAAACATGAGCTTACAATTGCTTCCATCAGCACCTCAGATGACCTGAAACAAGATATAGATACTAATAACAATAATGACTAGGAAAATAAATCTGTGCATACCTCGTTGTTGCCCGGTTCTTTTATCTCTGATCAAAGCAACCTCTATCACATTTCCATGTTCTTCAAACAGCGGCCGAATCTGGTTGAAAATCCACATCAGAGAGGAAAAAAATGAAACTGCAAAGTAGGTTACCAAGAAATAGATAGCACACAGCAACTTCAACAACTGATTCACACTTAATTATCCTTCTTGACCAGTAAAATTTCTCACAGGGAGAAGGGCACAGGGGATGTGAACTCCTAACATTTAATAAGATCAAGTCTACGAGTTGAATTACCCCTCAATTCTCATTGAGCCAATGACAAAGTGTGGCCAGTATTGCTATTTTCTCAAGCATTTCAGTACCAACTAAAGTAAACACTGAAAAACAAGGATTAATGCAAAAGGACACTGTAATGGACACTACGTATGAGGGAACACAACCAAAAACAATGGAACAACATAAGAACTTTAGAGTGAATTAATCATAATTACCTACTGTATGATGAAACATCATATGAACTTTAGAGTGCATTAATCATAATTATCTACAGTAACTCTAAAGTGTTGGAAAGAATCCTAGAAAAATTCAAGAAGTGCATGATGTTCCAAAGGATAATAAAAAATGGAACACCCCACATAGGGAAACTAACATGTGTTCTTCAAGTTTTAAACACAAACACTGTCCCTTTTTTAGTAAACATGCCACATGCCAAAGGTTCCAGGTTATATATGATTCAAGGCCCAATAAAAAGTAATATGTATACAATTATACATCTAAAGGAAACCAATTAAAAGGAAGTATATTTCTACCAACTGCTTAATTAATGTGAGGAGTTCTGCAACATAGGAGAGTCTAAGCAAGATTCCTAACAGTAACTTGCATGTTTGTATGTATGCATGCAGTCTCGTGCAAGTCCAAGTACGTTTGCACCTGGGTGTTTGCGTAGCAAAGGAGAGTTCATTTGTTTCAATCATCATAATTCCCAAATTATCCTTAAATGTACATCTGTCATATGTTATCCCCAAAGTACCCCCAAAATATCTAGACAATGTGAATCATGTCCTGCAACATGTCCAGGCTTCATTGGCTCTCCCAAATTTCAGTTTTGCTTTTAATTTTTTGGATCATGGCTCTTTTATCTGAAATATAAATAAGGTAAATATTAATATGCCCTTTTGTGTTAAATGAACACACGAAAAATGCAGGTAAAGACCTACAAAATATCACTTGTTCTTTGTCTTGCGTTGCAAGGGATGGAATGCTATTCATAAGGAACACATGACCTATCTTGCAGCAGCAATATATGTGTCACCCTGTGGTTAATTCCATTATTAAATAAAATAAAAATCAAATTGTAAGTTGAAAAATTGCCAACTACCACCATAACCCCTGCTAGTTAATGTGACTTAGATTGAAATAAGTAAAGAAGACCAAAAAGAAAAATTTCCACCAACATACTACGCTTTTTTTTCATGTATTTTTCTATGAGACATCAAAGTTTTATTGTATTTTGCTACCATATGTTTGGACCCTATCGGTAAGCTAGGAATCCTCTGCTTTATTACTCTTTGCTTTTGTTTTTTACTGTATTGAAAATTTTATTATTATCAATATGACTGAAAACATCCAAATAGAGTTTATGTAGAAAAGAAAGTCAAAAAAAAATACTAATTAATTGTTAAATTTTATAAAGGAATTTAACCACACACCGCCAAAAAAAATCTATCATCCCCACCTAAAGCATGCGGTTACCCAACTAATATATATAAAACATATAACATGAGTACGATAATAATAAAGACATCTAAAGCGTAAATCATAAAGGGAATGCAGATTCTACTTTCTTAACCAGCTTAATAAAAAAGCTAGCTTACATCTTCCTCCCTAGCAGTATTTGGAACAGATCCGACAAAAAGTTTGGCATAACTTCCGCCATCATTGTGATCTGAGAAGAAACAAGATTTCAGTTGACAAGGACAGGTAGAAACAACAAATATACATTGAGGATGATAATAGTTAACCATAACAATCAAAAATGGCGGACAACATATTAGGACAGAAAGAAATTAGCTTGCGCAGATGCTCAAGGTGATGATAACATAATGCGCATTATATCTACTAAACACTACAAACAGCAACATGTATTCCATGCCTTGTAACACACTGAAGTGGTCCCACTTGTTAATGTTCTTTGGTGAAACATAGGATAAAACATTCAAAAGATAACACAAAACTAGTACAAAGGAGGTATCTTAGTTGAAAACCAACAAAGCAGAAAGGAGGTATCTTAGTTCAAAACCAACAAAGGAAAAATTACACCAAAGGCATGAAAGAATCAAAGAGGCATTGAGCACTCCAGAAACAACCATTTCTGTTTGCAATGGTAAGTTCAACCAATTAGAGTAAGCAGCTCCTTTCAGTCAACATTGTCTAAGTGAACAGAAAGCAACTGCCCTTTAAACTTGATACTTAGTATTCCTCTGTCCACCATCCCTACATGCCCTCCCAAGCTACAAGTACAATCCCTACCTAATTCCAGCAGCATAGACCAATTTACACTGACATTAAGAAGTCACAGTGCAACTAAAAGAAAATGCTTAATGACTTATCTCCCTCTTTGTGAATATACTATATTTGCTGACAACAACCATTCCTCTTCTCCTAAGATTGTCTTCTGTTAGAAGCTTCCCATGAGATGAGACCAACCTCTGCAAAATCCCTGCACCACCAAAAGCCTATCAAGGAAACACTGTCTTCATCCTTCCACCAAAATCCTGAGAAACAAGACTTCCTTGTAAACAAAGAATTTTGAATTCCAAATCGCTCCCATGCTACATTTCTAACAACTAAATGGAAATACCAACAACCCCCTTACTCTTAATAGATGCAATAGAATACAAGAACATCCCTTTCAACTATAAAATTTTTTTAGATAGAAAAAAAAAATTGTATTAGATGTAATAAAAAATGTACGGAAATTTCAAGGATGATAAATCCTCAACAATTGGAAAAAGGAACAAAACAACAACTGATGGATAACTATTCTCCAATCCCTTCTTAACTTTCTAAGCCATAATCATTCTAAATCCATATAATCATTATAAATCCAAGAGGCACGAGCGCACAAACAAGTATGAAATACAATTTTGTCCCATAGAAGAGAAGAATCTTGTCCCTTTTGTTTCACAAAAATTATAGCTTACAACTAGCCCAATCCTCCACGATAACAAAGTCCCATCTTGAATTATATTTCATATGTTTACAAGCATGAACTCCATCCTTAAAAATACAATATTTTCCCATAGAAGAGAGGAATCATGTCCGCTTCAACAAAAATCATATCTTAAAACTAGCCCAATCCTCCACAAAAACAAACTACCAACTTGAATTCTATTTCGTATGTAAACAAACAAATCTTCCAATAATTGCAAACCCGTAATTTTGCACTACGCAATGCTCGACCATTGAAACTCCCCCAACTTGTTAAAGATTAAAAAGATCAAAAATGGCCACAAAAGTTGAATAAATACAGCTCACGTGGATAAAATTAAGGCTCAACTGTACGGTACTAAAAATTAAGGAGTAGAGTATTTACAACAAACCTGTTCATTATTGAACGTTACTTACAAGGAATTAACGTGAAACTATCACAAAGATATAAAATAAGATACTACAATTACTCCTTAAGTAAAGAACTGAAGGCATTTAGTAAACTAAATCATGACCACAATACACAAACAGCATAAACATTATAACAATCAAGACCAAATAAATAATAATAATAATGATGACAAAGAAAATAATTTCATAAACCTGGAGAGCCTCCACGACCAGAGAAGCCAAAACTACGTTTCTGTCCAGAAAGAGGCACCTGAAAATTCGAACCAAATCCACCACCGGCACCACCACTCGTCGGTCGAAAACCACCAGCACCACCTCCTCTTCCGCCATCGGCAATCGGAGGCCGGAAACCACCTCCGCCGCCACCCATAGGCCGGAAACCTCCACCACCTCCACCTCCACCTCTTCCCACGGCATCGGAGGGTGGAAATCGAGGAGGGCTGTCGAAAGGACGATGAGTTCCTCCACCTCCGCCGCCACCACTGGAGAAACCGGTGGAGCGGTAATTGGAAGGGCTTCGGCGATGGTGATTTAGGGGAGAATGAGAATCTGAGCGGGGACCTCTAGAGTGACGGTATTGGTGACCACCGTCCGATGAATTGTAGTTATTGGTGGTGGTGGGGATGTTGTTGTTGCCATAGCGATCTCCTCCTCTGTGTCTCTCCATCTTTGCCGATTTTTTCTCAAAACCCTAACCCTAGAAATTTGAGTTTGAGAGAGGTAGAGAGGAGAGGGAGCGGACTTTGCAGTGTGCTCGCGAGCAGAAATTTATTTGGAATCTAGGTTTCTCTTTTTTTTTTTTTTTTTTTTTTTTTTTTTGGGGTTGTGGGAAAGGGTATTTGAGAAGTGAAGAAACAAAGCGACGTCGTTTGCATTTACTTTGGCATACAAAACAAAAGGACGTCGTTTTAGACTCGGGACGACGAAGTAAAACAAAGTTGTCTTTCACGTATGACCAGCGTCATTTCATATGGACCACCAAACATTAATCTTCAGGCGACTAAATCATAATTTCACAAAGAGAGATAATTATAATTTTTTTAAAATAAATAACATTTTAATTTAAAACTGATAATTTAATTAAATGATATCCAAATAAATTTTATAACTTTTAGTGATATTTTAGTTTCCCTCTTTCAAATATCGTTAATAATAATTTTTAAGCAGCTGTTTTTGAAGAAAAACCATTTAATTATCTATCGATCCAATTCAGTAAAAAATGTATTATTTTTATTTTTCTTTCTATTTTTTTAACTTATGCTTCAATTAGATATAGTCACCGAAACTCATTGGAAAAGGAATTCTTTTGAAAGACCCATTTTATCCTATCGCTTTTCAATTTATTTAATTTTACGATAGCATAAAATTATAATATTATTCAAAATTAATTGATTTATGTTATTATAAATGAAAATCATGTAATGTCATTTTATTTAGTAATGTGGTGATACAGATTTATTTCTATTTTGAATTAGATTCGTCTCTAATTTAAGATATAGATTTGTCTCTAATTTTGAATATTAAATCTTTTAGCTTAACCATGGAGTATGGAGTGCTAAGCCTACCAAACTAGCCTAAGCCTCTCTCTTCTTCATCTTAAGGAGCTCTCCGCATCCCCAATCCACATCAATAAGAAGAATAATAAGATTTAGAAAATGTATCAAACAATAAGATTTAGAAAGATAAATAAAAACTTCCATTTTCATTTGACTTTTTTTTTTTTTTCAATTTACTTTATGCTAAAGCCACAAAACCATGAAAATAAAAGAGTAGAAAATTTAGAAAATTTTTTAAAAATACAGATTTTATTTATAATGAAAAACGGTAGAAAACAGTCTTATAAATTAAAAATACATATTTTATATACTTTTTTTTACCTTTTTTCTTTATAAATAAGAAAAAAAACATTTTTTCTCGCTTTCATTTTCTAAAATTAAAAAGTAGGTATTTGAATAAAGATTTATTTTTATTGGAAAACATTTTTCAAAAAAACACTTTTATTTCGTATAATTAAATGCACCCTTATATTTGATGGCTTCTTTTTTTTTTTTTTTACCACAGGTATCTGGATTTTACTCGATTAATCCGATTCGAGTATTATAGAGCTTATTTTAGGGGATAGTTCTCCCAAATCCTTTTTTGCTATCCTAAAACTCGAATCTGAGATCTCTGATTATGGCGTGCTCAATTACTCAACCCACAAAAAGTTTGGTTTTGATGGCTTCTTTGAGAGAGAATGGAAATGAAGACTCATCTCTTTTCTTTGTTTTTTCTTTTTTTTTTTTTTTAATTTTGTAGAATTGAGACCATGAAAAAAAATTAATTTAGATTGGTTTTTTTATTGTTGATATAATTATCAATATCGATAACATTTATAATTATTACAATTGGATATCCAATAGATACTAATTTTAAAAAAAATGACATGACAAAAAAATTAATAATTTTTAAATAATACTAGAACAATGACAAAAATTATAAATATTAATTCTTTGAATAAACTCCATCAAAGATCCAACGGCAAGTAAACCATTGTTAGTCGATAATTATATTGAACTCGACTAAATTCAATTCGAATCAGGTTGATTTTTCTTTCTATATCTATTTTGTTTATATATAATATTCAAACTTAGAAAACGAAATTAGTGTTACTATGGTTTGGAGTCTCGATTTTGTTACAATGCTCACACGCAGACCACCCCTACGCCTTAAAATATTGTGAAGGTTCTTTGAAAGAGAAAAGGAGCACATGTGATGTGTCTCTTGTTTGAGCTGCTTCATATTAGTTGGGGGAATTTAATAATTCGAAAAAACATAGGGAAGCCTTTCTGAACTTCCGAGAGCAAATTCCGTTAGTTTGTTTTGGGAGCCCTGATTATTATGGACTGGTCGACAAAATCGATCTCTCAATTATTTTTAATTAGTTAAAAAAAAAAGATCAAGATCCTAACCATTAATAAAAGCTTAATCCCCTTACGTAAAAGTGGTTTGTTTGTGTGTTTTATCCTGGACTGGACTCTCTCGGAGTCCTTAAAATTTTGCATGTATAATGGAACTCCGGTGAGCAGAAAATCATTTCAAGTTTATATTTTTAGTGTTTTTTCTGCTTCAAACTGGTTCCCCTGCATAGAAGAACTCTAATATCTTCGGTAGTACTTTCTTGTTTTTTATTTTTGAGTTATGCTAATTGGGGATTATAATCAAGAATTTAATTATGTTTGAAATATCAAAGGTTACCAGTTTTTAGCAGGGACAAAGTCAGAAATTGGGAGAAATACAATACGCATTTGAGATTATAATCTTAGGGGTGGTAGGGGTAGTCAAAACATGCTAACGTGGCTCGTCACACAGCATTTGATCCACTTGGTTCATGATACATTTGGTGCCATATTTTCTTTGATTCAAAATCAAGTATCATAAAAGTTGCCTCACATTTTTCACAATTTGACTCTAATTGCACTCTGCGGCAACAAGGTGCAGTTTTCACATGCTTTTGGGCTTGTGCGATGGTAAATTGCAGTTGTATTATGCTTACAAACTTAACTTTGCTGGCTCTGCAGGAAGCTGATTTGATGAATCACAAATGGGGACATTACTTTATTTGCGCGAGTCAATTATTCTTTCCTTTGATCTATTTCTGGAATTGGACAACTGTGAAAGTCTTTGTCAATGGTAGTTTGGGACCTCGATATTTCAATATGGATGATAGTAAGTCGGTGCAAAATTGACCATGGAGCATTGCCAGGACCAAAAAATAAAGAAAAAAAATTTAAAAATCATGTCAATTATACAGAAAAGTTATGGTAGGCTTCATATTACTGAACGATGACTTTCTGCCATTTACATTTGGTAAAAAGTGCATAAAAACCTTACCACCTTTTCAACTGCTGAAGCACGAAAAACTATCAAATCTGAAATGCTGTTCAAGGGTAATTACTCCCAATAGAATTTCAGATTGAGAAAGTAGAATTTTGTGGAAGAACTTTTGATTGCATTTTTTTTCTCCCTCTTGTTGGTACTCCTGATAATTGTCATGTCATTGAAACAATTCCTTGAAAATTATCCATGACAATTGATATTGTATCCTTTGCAGGTACAAAGGATTCTATGAATTTGTCAACTCAAAAGTTGTTGATGTAGGTGAACCAGTTGGGCTTGATGTTATTGTTGATGGAACCGTTCCTACAGGTGTCTTCAAAATGACTTTTCTGCATTGTTGAATATTTGATCATTTGAAATTCTGTAAAAGATCTTTATGCCTCATTATTTACATAACCAAAATTTGTTCCACATGTTTTCTCATCTAAGTTCCGGACTATCAAGCTCTGCGGCTTTTGTTTGTTCTGCTACAATTGCTATAATGGCTGCTTTTGGCATTAACTTCCCTAAGGTGCAACATTGTTGCCCATCCTGTATGGATGCACTGTACCGATTAAAATGTGTTAGCGTAGAGGCAGTTATATTGGACTCTAAATGCAAAGTTGGTGATATAATTAATGAAACTGACTTTTGAGACAGATTACAACAGACTGTTGATTTGTGATGCTCGAACATTTTTAGGCACCATTGTAGTTGGGTTTGCTTGTATTTCTTCGTCCCCTTGTCCATTCTTCTGCTTATTCTTACTTTGCTGTTGCTACTCACTCTTCCTGTTTCTTCTTCGGCCACTATTGTTATTTCTACCATAATGGCCAAGCATTGAAATGTTCATCATTCTAAATTTCCTTCTAGTATCTCATTGTTTAAACAACAATACTAGTCTTTTTCTCCCTCATGGATGAAAATTATTGAAGCTGCATCGGTGGCAGAGAGCTAATTTACGAGTCGTGTCACCACATAGGAAGACTATTTCTTACAGAGTTCAAACCGCTAATATATGTGATCTTTATGTTTGCGTTGGCTCTTCTTGTCGGTTGTACATGTTCTAGTTAAATTTCAAATTGACACAGGAGTGACCACAACAGGCCCACACCAACTCAAGTCTCATCAGACCCCACCTGTTGGACTGCAGCTGTTAATGTCAACCCAAGACTAATTTTGAAGAAACCTTTCATCTCTCCACAAAGTTATAGTTCCAAAGCCACATGTTTCTGATATGTTTGAGTTCCTAAAAGTCTCTTTGGTATTTTCTAAGTATTTTGAAAATTGAAGCTCATTTAGTAAGATAAGGGTCTTGAATGCTGTACTAGCACCCATTATGTATCCCCCCACACTTGGGAAAAGGCATTGAAAACTAATAATAATAAGTCTTTTGAGTAAATCTAATTTGGCTTCCTTGAAGGTGGATTTCCTTCTTGCTTGATCTTTCTCTTTGGTGGATTCGTTAGAGTTTGAGTGTGCTATTCTGATTTCACTTGTGTTACCTCCTGCCTCTTCAAGCTTCCGTTGTCACAGATAGCAGCAATTTTATAAAATTCAACGATGTTTATATGTTCCTTGGAATTAGGACCAACAGCGCACCACTTTTCCTTTTGAACTTTGGGCAGGGCTGATTCAATGATAAGGAAAATTATCTTGTCCTGTCTTCCCGTGTATGTTCTAAATATTCTCTATAACTACATATCAGCCAATATTATGGCAATCCAGGAAAAGGGATGAAGGTCTGTAAATTTTTTAGTTGGCTTGGATCCTGGCAAGTTTTGTTCTTGTGTTTGGTATTTTTTTGATGTTGATCTGCCTGGTGAAAGTGTTTATTCTTTATTGTTACATGTAGTCTGAGTCTTTTACTTTTTGTTTGATTAACCCCAGCTCTGCAATGGTAAGAGAATTGTGCAGGGGATTGCCCATCAAACAGTTTTTCTGAGTGCGCAGACTTTTCTATTTCTCTAGTTGCTTTTTGCCAACATTTCTTGTATAAAAAATGCAGTCTGCCTACCGTGAATCAATTATTACACCTGCTGTGTATTGTCCTTAATTTAGTTTGTATAGAATTTAGGGTGATCTTGCAGTTTTTTCTTAATTGTCTATATTGCGTGGGGTATTTTATTTACATCAGTACTAACATATATGATTTCAAACTTAATTCCTCCCTTTGAGCAGTTATTTCTTCGACCTCTTGTACCTAATTAAAACGTGTGCTTATTTTACAGGAAGAACTTGCCCAACTTATTTGCGAATGCGAGCATAATAGCCTACCTCTTAGCTCCTCCCTGCTTAAACTATTAGACTTGATAGATTTTAGTTAGTGCTTTGATGGTGACTATTATGCTTTTGATGGTAGAACATTATTTTATTGCAATTTTACTCATTAGTCTCGTGATGAATTTGGTTTGTGATCATAAGAGTCTGAGATTCGGACATTACGTTTTTTTTTGGGGGTCATCTGCTCATGATTATCTGTTTTATACGATCAACAGGAGATTGGCAAGACCATCTTGACTTGTGTTTTGAGCCTTTTATGATTATTTCGTTAACCTGAGTATATAGATTTTGTTGTGGACATTCTTATCTACAACAATAACTTAACTTTTAGTATGTATTTCCAACTGACAGGCAATATCTGTCATGGCCAAAACTGGATTTGCGGAGCTTATTGATTTCAACCCCATCCGTGCAACTGATGTTCAACTTCCTGCTGGTGGATCCTTTGTGATAGCACACTCATTGGCGGAATCACAGAAAGCTGTCACTGTTGCAACAAATTACAATAACTGAGTCAATGAGTGTCGTCTTGCCACTGTAAGCCTCTTGATCATAATACAGCTTTGCATGCTCCCAACGATATCTATTGAATGTTTCTATCATCTGAGCTGTTATCAGAAAAAATGATCTCAGAATACGTTCATTTAAATAATTAAGTTTGAACTCTCATCATCTTTAGGTTATTTTGGGGATTCCGGAATGCCGGAAATGATGCCCGTGCCTTCTTTCTCTTAAACTCGGACGCAATCTCTGGATACATTTGTAAATTTGGAGCTGCATTGTGTCAACTCAAATGACTACCAAATCTCTTCAACTTTTTTATTCTTTTCTGTTGTCTTGGTTCTTCTACTTGGGTTGATGACACTGGTTTACTGATTTTGTATCTTATTATAGCATCAACTTTCCTGTATTATTTTCAAAGAATAGGATGGTTGCAAATACCATTATTGTTGTTCCTATGGTGTCAGTTTTTTCATATCAAGGGCTGAAGCCAGACTCTCTTCTGTTTTGTTGTTTGAGAATTGTTCGTGCTTATAATTGTTCCCAACAACTTCATAAAATGAAAGAGATTAGAATTCTAGTTTGGTTCTAGACCACTGTCAAAGCTATCCCCTTTTTTCCCTTTGGATACCTGTGCTAAAGAGATAGCTAAATCTTCAATATTGTGGAGGCAATATTCTGCAATATTCTGTTATGGAATGTGCATTTAAAGCGGGAGGAATAATACTTATTGGTAGTTTGATGTGTTATCTTTCCACTAACAATTGGATAATGTTCTACAGATTCTGCTGGGTATAAAGCTGGGAATGAAGCTACAAGAGCCTATATCCAAAGTTAATACTCTTTCTGATGTGGAGGGATTGTTTCTCTTTTGCAAATGGGCATGGCTCTTCTGACCCTGTTGTTGCCGTGAAGGTATATTTTATTATTTTTATTATTTATCACTAGTTACCTGCTATCTTGCGCTCTCCCCATGCTTGGGCACCTTTTTAATCATAAAAATTCAAAAATTCCTGGCAATGAAATTTTTGTCAATGGAACTACTTTGGTTTTTATCAGACTTTTTGTTTCTTTGACCTGGTCTAATGGTTTGGATGAGAACATAAGAACCTTGCTGGTGGTTCTGAGATCTGTATGACATAAAACATTAATGGCTCTTTTTAATTGCCATATTTCTGTGCAGGAACTTTTGCACGAAGAGCCATAAACAGCGGCAGAAATTGAGAAAATTATGGAGAGAAGTTTGCCCTCAGTCCTGGAAAATAACCCAACGTCTTTGGCTGTGCTAAAAGCTGCCAAGAATTTTAAGTTATATCAGGTTTGCTTTAATATCTGAATACTAGCTTATAAATATTTTCTAAAGCTTCAGTTGAACATACAGCCATTACTAATTCTGCTTTCGTCGGGGCTAATTGTTATCTTTCAGAGAGCTGCTCATGTCTACTCTGAAGCCAAGCGCGTTTATGCTTTCAAGGATACTGTATCATCAGATTGAGGTTCGTCAAATTCAACAGTTTTTCCACCACCTAAGAGTTATGTTACAACTTAAATTCAATCATTTATGTGGTTCTCTCATCTATTTGAGAAAAGAATCTCTTATGATTAATCATCACTCAGAATATCTCTTATTTTTGAATGTCGCAATGAATGTCGCGATGAATAAATTAAAAAGAAAAATAAGCAAAAACAAGAGTAGGTGCACCATATTCTTCATCAGTGAACTTCTCGCTGGCTTTACTGAAGTTGTTCAAAGGATGAAGTACAACTGATTCTGGACTTAGTCCTGTTTGGTGTCCTTAGCCTTGGAGCTGTCCGGCATTTGTCTCCTCCAGCTACAATGGGGCTGCTGTTTCTTGTGGCATTTTAGTTTGTTCCTTCCTATTCCTGCAGACTCTGCACACTGGATTTCTAGTTTTTTGGGTGCCTGAACTATGCATGCTATTTGTACTTAGAGGAGAATTTTAGACATCTGCAAGAAATCTCTCAAAATATACTGTTGATAGAAAAAAACATGTTTTTGAACATCCACAAGCATTACTATAGGTTCTTTTGATGCTTGCGTTCATATCATGATCTTCTAACCTACCCATCACAGGTTGATCAACTTCTCACCTCCTGACTATTGGGTCAAAGGAATGTCAATTTTTGTCATTTTGAGGGGTCTCAGTTTGATGACTGAGCAGTTCTCTAGACACTAGCAATTCTCAGCTTCATCTGCTGAACCTGCTAAAATTTCATGAAAGCTTTTCTTGATGAATTACATTAACTAATTTTAGTTGAGCCCCCCCAACAAATTCTATGCATTGATGAAGACAATATTAAGGGCACTGGGAGACGTTATGAATTGACAGCTGCTATAGCTGCAGCGTCCTATACGAGTGCACGTGTGTCATCCACACGCACTAACTTTAACATTTTCCATCCTCTTTGCCACTTTTATGGTTGCTTGATTTGTAAGAACGAATTATAATTTTTTTTTTCTATTTTTTTTCCTGTGACCAGTGGCCCAGAGCTAGAGTCACTCGTTAAGATTTGTTGAGATAACGGTGCTCTTGGAGCAAGGCTTACCAGTGCTGGATGGGGTGGCTGTGCAGTTGCCTTGGTGAAGGAGAATATAGTTCCCCAGTTCATCCTAAATTTGAAGGCCGGTTGTGTGAGCTTTTGGTAGTAGGAAAAGTATCCTATTTTATAGGTTAAAAATAAAGATTGAATCTGTTCATCAATATAACCTATGATGATTTTATTATTACACGAACAATTCTATCAATCCAGAATTGAGAGAGGAGTTGTCAAGGCAACTTAACTGGGGCTATATGTTTTTGCTTCAAAGCCGTCTATTGGTGCCGCGATCTTCAAGTTTTAGTCCCTGTGCTCTTTTGTCTATATGTTTTGTTTTTAGTTGGGCATGGGAACACTGACTGTTCTTTTAAGCTTGACCTTCCTGTACATTGGCAACCATTTGAGCTTCCTACGAAGTGGAAATAAATTAGGTCTCATCTGTCATCTCTCTATTCATCTTTATGTCAACAGGAAACTTGAAGGCCTGAAACTCAAGCATTTCATCAAACAGAACCAAGCCAATCATGAACCCATTCAAGCTAAACCCACGAAAAGGCATTTTATATAAGTGCCAAAGCTGAAGATTCAGCATAATTCTATCAAGTAAAGCTTGAGAAACGCTTCAAGTTGGGTCATTTTTCCTAATAATTTTCTAGAGTAAGCATTTTTCTTTTTTCGAAGGGTAGAACTACCCCATTAGTGGGTGGTGTGATTCTTATTTTAACTTGATTTCTTTTGTTATATATATATATATATATATATATATATATATTTAAAAAAATCACAAATTGGGAAGAAAGAAAAAACAATATTACATTTTTTTTAAAATCATTAACATTCCGTAATCATTTAAATTTGATTAAATTTTATTTAAATTGAATTTAACCTTTAAGAATAAATTTCTCTCGTCATCTATTAAATACAATATTACATTTATAAATCACTTTGAATTGCTAAAGAAGGAAATGCAAAATTTTGACTACAACCTATTACAAAAATTTAACAAATTCCATTTCCTTGGCAGTCCAATTTCTTCAAGTTGTTCCTTATTACAACTTTACCCATAAGGTTTTCCCACACTATATTAACAAGAAAGACAATTAATTCAAGATAAGTCAAAAATGATACTGTCTGGATTTTGGTGAGCCCATCCATTTGTGTAAGAGAATTGAATGGGGGACCCTAATGAAAATGGTAGGCCCAACAAAGCAACCCACCCACAGAGCATGAACAACTTACTTCAAATTCCCAAATCATTCTTGAAAATTTTATTATCTTTTGTGGGTCCAAATCAATTGAGTGGCCCAACCCTTTTTTGGATTTCCTTTTTTTTTTTGGTCCCCTGGGCTTGGGCTTCGTCTACCGTCGAGTATCCAGAGTTTTACTTCGACTAATCTCAAACGAGCTGCTGTCGAGTCTCAATCGGAAGGGAGCTCTCCCAACATCGTTTTTGTCACTACTCCGATTCTTGATGTGAAGTGTTAATACCCTTCCTACTAAACTAACGAAACGTTGGTATTTCCCTTTTATTACATTTCCTCGATAATTCAAGACAGATTTTCTTTTGGTGAGTGTGACCTGCAACCCCACCCTCTCAAAATTTGATGAATAATCTTGTTTTTGTATTTCTTCATTTGTTTATACATCCTTTATGGGGGGGTGAAAGAGGAGTTGAATCTCCCACAAAATCAAGTGCATCTCTCCTCCATCTTGGACGACGAAGCAGACCCCCCTCCCCCCCAAAAACTCAAAACTTGAATAATATCTTGATTGATTTAATCATTTTAAGGTTGACTTACACTTGTTTAATAAATTAGGTTTAAGCAAATAAAAAGTAGGTTTAGCTAATGTTTAATTCAGCTCTTGTTCCTCAATAACTCTTTCAAATAAATAAGGCAAGATACAGTTTTTGACCGGAGTAATACTACGTGAATTAAATAAATTAAAGACCAAATAAATTAAATTTTATTCGGTCTATAATAGTATAGTTCAATCAATTTTAATTAAAATCTTAATATATTTTTGATTGACCGAAATAAATATTTAATTAAAAATTTGATATTATGGTGTTCTATGTATGGAGAAATCATATCAATATATCAATATATATTGATACATAGTATAGTTATGTAAAATTTAATTTATTTAATTTTGACCCCTCGAGTCTAGAGACTTTGAAGTAGGATGGAGTGGGATGAAAGTATGGACCAAAGGCTTGTGGTAGATAAAGGAAGCAAATGGGCAGATGCCATATAGCCATACCGCACCAACACTTTGTTGTTTTGCCATAAAGAATACTAACATCTTATATTAAAATTTATTAAAATTTAGGATTCGAGTATTGATAATGATAAAAATAATGCTAAGAAAACTCTCTCTCAATTGAGACATGATAATAATTTGATCAAAATTAATAAAAATAAAATTCACAATACTTGCCGCAGATAAGGAAAAAAAAAAATATAGCCATACCGCTAACCCAAAAAATAATGTGGGAACATGAAAAATGTGCGCTCTCCTCTCTCTCTCTCTCTCTCTCTCTCTCTGTCGGTGAAGATATGGCATTTGTGCCTTGGTGGTATCACTTTTATTCAATGCACATCACAATCGACAAAAGCGGTGGGAAAATCACAAAAGCAGAGAGGGGGAGAGAGAGTGTGTGTGTGTGTGTTTTGTTAAAATTTCAGCACTTTCCGGGCGATATCCTCATCTGTCATTTTTCTCTCTCTTTACTGTCTCCCTCGTCATTCTCTCTCCATAAGAGGGGAGAGAGACAGAGACAGAAAGAGAGAGAGAGGAAATCCAGAACGTTTTTTTTTTTTAAAAAAAAAGTAGTCGCCGTTTATTGTCTCTCTGCAATTGTCTCCTTCGACGCTGTTGTCGGCATCGGATCTGCAGTTCTCTCTCTCTTTCTCTCTCCTCCCTCTTCTCTATTCGCTTCCCTCCAAAGGTACCTTTCTCTCTCTCATCCCCATTTGTGCACTTTTAAAAGCTTCGTCACGCAATGTCTAATGCAATGGATTGAGTGTTCATCTCTTTTTCCCTTTATGCGATTCTTTCTCCTTCCTTTGCTTTCAAGTGTTCTTCTCTTACATGGTATGATTTCCTGCTTGTTTTTTATGGGTTTTTTTTTTTTTTTGGACTTTTGTTCTGCCTAAAATTTGCTTGCTCAAAGTTTTGCCTTTACCCGTTTTTTTAAATTTCTAATTTGTAATTTCTAATGTAGAATTTTATGTTGCATTGTGGTGAACCTCTCTTAATTGTACAATTATATGAAATTTTCTGATAAATTAAGGATTCTTTTCTGGTTTTGACCTCTAATGATTGTAATAGGAAGAATGATTTTTTATTTATTTTTTTTTTTTTTACGATTTCTTGCTTGTTTTGATGCTTTTGACATTTGTTTGCCTAAAATTGCTAGCTCAAAGGTTTTGCATTGAATTCCCAGTTTGTAATTTTTAATGTGGATTTTATGCTGCATTTTAGTGAATTTTCAACCTTTCCTAACTGTATCATGTGCAATTTGTTTTGTTTTTCTGATAAATTAAGGATTCTGTTCAGGTTTTGACATCTGAGGCGTAATAGGAAGGAAGAATTTGCGCAATAGGAGGAAGTGAAAAGGATAGTTGTTCTCGTTACTAGAAAAATGAAATTCTAGTTGTTTGATTTGATGGAGTCAGATGATTTACTCAATTTCCGCATAAATGTGTGATTTTTATGTGAAGGGCTGAGTGCCCAAAAAAAAAAAGATAGTAGGAGTGGAGTTGCAAAGGGTGTTATAAGTGAGTGCATAGCTCACTAAATTTTGGTTTTAAAAAAAATGGAAATTCCAGTGAAGGGTGTTATAAGTCCTAGAGAAACTGATTTTGTGATTGATCTTGAGAGTAGTGGTAATGCCAGTGACGAGGGAATTAAGGATGCTGTCCCAACAGCCAAACAAGCGAGGACATTGCTTGCTAATCTATGTATTGGGGTTATGAGCTTTGATGAATTGAACAAAAGTGAATATAACTCAGATTCATGCCCTAATATGTTGGAATCATTGGTAGATGAGAAGTTGTTGATAGAGCAGAAGGGAGAGAAAGAACAAGATTTAAGTGTTGTGGGGAAGAAAGGAGTGAAGCAACAGCATAGAAAGATGAGTGAGAAGAAGCACCCTAAACCTCCTCGACCACCTAGAGGCCCATCACTAGATGCCACTGATCTGAAGCTGATCCAGGAGTTTACTGAGCTGTCTATCTTAAAGCGTGCGAGGATTGAGCGAATGAAGTCATTGAAGATGAAATCACTTAAAACATCTTCATCAAATATCAACTTGTTTGCCATGCTTTTCACCATTTTCTTCTTTCTTGTGCTACTCTTTCAAGGTAATGGTTCTAAATCATCTTGTTCCATGAGTTTTAGTTTACTTACATATGCTGAAGTAGCTTTATCCCTCATGATCACCCTGACCTAAATGTGAGAGCCAGGTGAAAGGCCGTTGACACTTACTGTTAATGCATGAACTTGAAAGTTTGCAAGCATGAGCTCTGACTCCACAATTTATGTTAAGCTTTCGGCATATGCATAGCATCCTGACTGAATACTTGCCCTTTCCACAACTTTATGTGCTAATTTCACTGTTCAAGATCGTTTTTAAAGACTTACTGTTACCAAAATGTTAGATAAAGAATCTGTCCTATCTCTATAGTACTATAAATCTCCAGGGCTGTTTATTCGTAACATTCTTAGCGTAGACGTTTGTTCTTGATCATATTGGACCAAGTGGTTTGATGATAATCAAACTCAAAATCCCATGATGAGAGAACATGAAAGGACTGCAAGCATTTGAATAAAAGCTCAAATATACTTATCTGGAATTTGCATGCAGGAATGTCTGGTAAAAATTCACCTCTGATGTTCAACAGATCTTTGAAGTCTGAAGGAGTTACAGAGGTTGGTTTGATCTCAGCTCAATCTCATTGGATTCCATCCAAATTTGGCGACCATGAATCTGCCAGGTCAAACAAGTATGCCTGAATCCTAACAAAGTTGTCTTATATCCTAACAAATTAGTTGCTAAATTTATTGATATTCAGCCAGCCTGATTCCCTTTTATCTGAATCCTGCAGTGTAGTCATGCCTGCTTCTGCTTCAGAAGCTGGGGATGGGGATAAGATGGGCAGAGACAATTGATGCCAAGTGGGATATCAATGATACATGGGAAGATGCCTAAGTTGCGCCATGTTAGAGATTGCAACCGAGAAGAGGTACTAATAGCCGCTCATAAATTTGGAGAAAGGGTGTTTAAGTGGACATTTCCGGTTCTAATGCAAGTTGCAGTTTCTTTAGATGGCTACAGCTGGAGTAGTTGTTCTATCCCTTGTTTTTTTTTTTTTTTTTTGGGTTATAGTTCTATCCCTTGTACATTCAACGCTTTCTCAATAAGTCTGCGGTCTCTTTTTCTATCAAATAAGTTGCCTCAAAGGACAGTGGCCTTGATCAATGTCAAAGGGAGTGCATTGTGCAGAACTTATTAGTGCTGGAATAACCACACAAGAATTGTACTGTTTTTGTAGTTTCACATGATGAAGACAACAGTTTTGCTCAGATGTGTTCAGGTCACTGTTCTTTTTTCTCTTTTTGGGTGACCAAAAGAGTGAGGAAAGCAATCAGTATTGCTAGTCATTTTGTTCTGAGAACTAGATATATCTGCAAAATCACTTTGGTTTTAGCTTGAAATAATCCCTTGCTCGCATCAACCACTTAGAAATAAAATCATCCGTTTCGATTTTAATTAATGAATTGGCATAACATTAAGGTTTATTTAAAAAAAAAAAATTGAACATGCATGTATGATACTATGCCAAAGATAGAAAATAATATAATAATATAATGATCTATTATTTGAAAGTCAAACAAATGTGAAAATAATAATATGAATTGGATTTATATAAAAATTTATTGTTACAATTAAGAAAATATAAAATTAAAAGAAAAGGTCAAATATTTTTAAAATTAAAGATTCATTATAATACATAATATTTTTAATGATTAATTTGATTTTAATATATAATATTTTTTAATAAAAAAGTTCAATTATTTTGGTCCTCAAATACGTAAAATCACAAGTTTTATCGGACCAAAATAGTACTTCGCCTTACTAATCTGATTTGAGTTCTTGAATTTTTTATTTTATTTTATTTTATTTTATTTTACTTTCAATTTGTTAACCCTACAATTTTGTCCCTCGGACAAAAAACTTCCCACTATTGGCTTAGATGTTTGTTCTTGTTCATATTGGCTCAAAATCACTTGGACCAACTTTAAATATGCTATTAAGTAGAAAAAACCGAGGATGCACCTTTTTTTCCCCCTCTATTTTAAGTTGTTTAAAAATGGAGAATATAAGAATTATTGATTTCAATATCTTTGAATCAATATGGGTTAGTTTAATTAAATATGGGGTTGATTACCCTTAAACATGACCGAGATTCGACTCCTGTCAGGAGTATCAGATCCTCATGTGTATGGAGTGTTCCCCGTTGGGAGACCCGTTCTCTGAAAGGAGTCACTGCAGCGGTCGGTCCAGATTAATTCAGACGAAACTCCAGATATCGGCGCTGTGTCTAAAACATGGTACAAAAAAAAAATATATCTTTGAAAATATATATATTTAGAACCCCTGCAGTGCAAAGGTGTAAGGAACTACTAATTATGTAAATCTTGATCCATCCATATCATATAAAATATAACAAGAACATAAGATATTCTTTTATGGAATACAAAAAATCAAACAATTTTACTAGAAATATAAGAGACTATAATACACAACTGCTTCAAAACCTGAGTTTTATCGGCGACCGGTGATTTGGATGGATCCTGAAATCCCAGCTGGCAAGTATTTACGTTGTCCGCCGCTTTACTTGCCGTAAAAACTGCATATTTTGAAGTATTGTTGTTGAGGAAGAGAGTAATTTCGGGAATATAGAAGGCTACAACTTCATTCACCAAACCAAGACAGTTTTGTAGAGGCTTGATCAATGGAGGGTCAGGCTTTTGCGCTTGGAGATACTCGATGAAGTTGAGTGTCTCATTTCCTTTTGCCAAAGCGGCGTCGTTCACGATCACTGCTAGAGCACTAGGACCTTGTGCACTTGCTCCTCTGGGGTCAGCTCTAATCGTTGACACACACAGATCATAAGATGGTGTGTATTTGCATGTCTTCTCCACTGAATCCTCATTGGGTGTTGGAGAAGATTGAGCCACGGCTCCAAGGAAGAGACAGAGAGAAATACTAAAAAGAAGAAAGAGAGATTTTGTAGACATGATTTCGGGCAGAGAAAGGTACTGAATATGGAGATCATGGGAAGAACACTTATTGTTAAGCAGAATATATAAAGGGTAAACGTCCTTTAAATTTCTAATTAATTTAAGTCACGTTTGGGATTTCCTTTCATTTTGTAACTTATTATGTACCATACCGGAAAGTTTGAAATTGCTATTCTTGCATTTGAATTAAAATAGTAATAGTTACATTATTAAGAATAATTCTAGGGGACAGAATTAAAATAAAAAATACCTTATTAAGAGAATGAGTCAAAAAATACCCATATGAATTGCATTCGAACAATTTGTATATTAATTTTATTTTTTAAATTAGTCTACGTCAGTATATATTGAATAATTTTTAATAAAATTATATGCGTGTTTGAAATAATTTAAATAAATAAATATTAAGAATATGTCAAAATATGTTAATGTGTATTGAATTAAATGTATTTGAATAATTTATTCATTTATTTTATATTTGGAACCGAATGATAATCGAGTTAAATTCATTTAAAGTAAACTTTTTTCAAAAATAATAAGCAATATTTTGAAATATATGTTACTTTAGAAAGTTTGAAACCGTAAAAAATGAATATTCATACATTTGAATATATGTGATAAAATAAATGAAATCGAAACAATTCATATATTTACATTGAATTTGAGATATAACAATTAAGGAAAAATATTTCATAGATGGTAAGCAAACCCTAGATCCCACGGAAACAGAAATGGGGAAACATTTTTACAAATTTAGAAGCATTGGACTAATGCTACTCAATGAGATGTGAATAATTGTAATGAACAATTATATTATAGTTGTGAAACTTTTGTTAACCTTTCTATTTAGATCGACCAAAATTAACAAAATCAAAATTCAAATAAAATGGAAGAAAAAAAATATATCTACGTAAATCTCAATTTTATCTAATTTTACGGACACGATTAATTATATAAATTTTTCGAATATAATTTTAGCACATCTTTTCACGTACCAAAAAGGAAAAGGACTAATGATGTTTTAGTGAAAGTTATTTATAATTTAAAAGTTTCTCTTTTTAATTAATTAATAAATCAAGATTAAGATTTTGATTTGTAGCATTGGCTTGGCAAAAGAAGTAAAGAAAACCTTCATGGATTCATAACCCTAACTTTCCTAATTATTTACTAATTACAACTATATATTAAATTAAATTAGTGCAGAAGAAATTAATTAGCAACATTATTCTATATTTAAATTTAAATATATTTTGTGGTGCGGCATTTTGGTGCTCTGTCTCCTAGTTCTATATTTAT
Organism: Dillenia suffruticosa; assembly: GCA_033439265.1. NCBI lineage: Eukaryota > Viridiplantae > Streptophyta > Magnoliopsida > Dilleniales > Dilleniaceae > Dillenia > Dillenia suffruticosa. The sequence goes on from JAVTVX010000001.1 coordinate 21,504,007, forward strand.
AAACGATATATACATAACTCAAAATATTAATTCAATAAATTTAAATTTAAATTCAAATTATATAATAGAAACACAAATCAATTTTTTTAAAATTTAAAACATTTCAAATAGATGGCAATGATTTAACTGATTTCTCGATATCGATGTTTTCCTCTGAAACGTCTCGACATATTAAATTAATTAATATTTATAAAAATTTCTTATATTTTTCATATTTAATTATAATTTTTATTTTTCTTATAATTAATAATTATATATTTAATCATTTAGGTTTTTATTATAAAATATGGTTATATATAAAAGTTCTTATTTTTTTTTTATATTCATACATTTTTAAACATTTCTTTTCTTATTCATTCAAAATATCGTTTTCATATATTATTTTCATTTTCATTTATATGCAACCTAATTTTTTGTCAAACTAATTCAACAAAAAAAATATATCAAAATTCAACAAAGAAAATATGTCAAAATATGACGTCATCATGATTTTCTCCCGTTGTCCTGAAATTATTAATAACTGCAAACAAGGCGACAAAGAAAAGGAAACTATGAGCCAATTTCTAAGTTGGTTTAATTTACCGTGAGACCATTGCTAAGTTGGTTTAATTTTGTTTTTTTTTTTTTTTTTTGGTATTAATGAATCAATATTTGGATTATTTAATTAATTCAATTCGAATACTATAAAGTTTAATTTAGAGATTGACTTTTCTAATATTTTTATTTTCATTTCTAAAACTCGAATTTAAAATTTTGATTAAATGAAATTAATGCTCTGTTATTAAATCTACAAAACATTGGTGTTAAGTTGGTTTAATGCCGTAAACTCACTAAATTTTTAACTTTGATTCGATATTAGTTGGGTTTTTATTTTAATTTTTTTTATCAAATTTTCATAAACCTCCGTCAAAATCTACCAAGTGAAATGAAATTTACTAGGAAAATATGTTTGTATAATATATTTTGCAAAATTTTTAATATTTTGCAATATTTCCAAAAAATGATTCCTTGGGAATTTCTTAATGTTTCATAAATAAAAAGACCAAATATTGCATCATTTAGGATATTTCGCATAAAAAATTGTCAAAATTTTTCCTTAAAATGTAAAAAATTATTTGTTGTGTGTCGTTAGTATCTATACTATAGATTGACTTAAGTACATTTTAAGTAAAAAAAATATATTTGTAAAATTGTTTGGTAAAAAAATTATTCGAATTTAAGATTACGGAAACAAAAAACAAGTAAGGTTTTTAATTCCACAAAATCAAATTAGAATGGGTTTGGTTTAGGTTCTTGAGATAGAAATTATATTTTTGGCCTTATAATTATTCGAAAAGAAAATAATGAAATATACTTTAAACATTTTGATTACTATTAGATCGAGAAATTCGAAATGAGTCGAAATATACTAACCGTTTCGGCTAAAATAGAAATGAATTGATAACCTTGGATTCGATACGTAATAGTTAACAAATTAAGTAACAAATATAAGGAAAAAGGATTGAACAGCAAAACTCATAAACATTTGGTGATCTCAAATGTGTAGATATCAATAATGAATTAGTCATTCATTCATTCAAAAGCTGAATAGGAGAAATATCAACCATCTCTTTGAAATGTCCTTCATATTAATGGATAGGTAGGACAAGGAATTCAGATAATCCTACCTACTTACATTAACCCATTAAGTTTATTGGTGTTTCCCCTCAAGATCATTCAAGCTTTGGCTTTGACAATTCTGCAAAACATGGACCTGAATCAGCCTCTGAACCCTCCTCAGAACGATCAAATTGAAACTCTGCAATGAACAAAACTTGAACTTCCCGAAAGACTGATTTGTTGTCTGTTAATCTCTATCCACTGCAACATCCCCGCCGGACTGCTGTGGCAGATGCCGCAAGTACAATGGGATTCTTTGGCGACTGCTATTTGAGATTTCCCAGAAAGCTTTTGATCCATTTCCACCTCCAGTATTTAGTTGCATGCTATTGGGAAGCTCATAGCCTTGCACGATGGCTAACTTGATTGTTCCAGGAGAGCCTGGATATCCATTGTCGAGGTTCTTTAAAAAGTCTTCCTCAATTGATTTGATGCATGTAGATTCACCCTTTCCAGATTCTAAGCCCCAGTAAAACACAATGCTTGGTTTTGCTCCCTCAAAATCATCATTTTCGGTGGGATTTGGATCACAGAAACCACACACTTCCTCTATCTGTAGAATCAGTTCAAATGAAGCTTCAGAATCAACTACTTTCCAATAACAATGGTATTAAGAAGCGTCCCTTGTCATGAGCAAGTCCAATACTCAAAGCCACAAGGAATGGAGGCAAAGATAGCCTAAAAGGAAGGAAATTCTATCTATAAAAATTTCAGACAATGCTTTAAAACAAAAGTTTTGGATATTGAATGCCTCAACCAAGAACTACAGCCAAATATTTTCACTTGATAAAGGCCTTTTGGAAAAGTCCACAAATTTGTTATGCAACGAATAATACGACAATTTTACCAACTACTCAATTTTAAGCATGCTGGATATGAAATATAAAAGATAAGTCCCTCACCTTAAGGATGAGAGTGCGGAAGCGCGACTTCACCCAACCCACCCAATCTCTCAACTTGTCGTGATCCAAAGCAGAAAGGGAGATTTTGAGGAATTTTGCATACCTCTTGAAGTAAGGAAAAGGCTCAAATATGTTTTTCCAGTCAAAAAGTGGACCAAAAATATCCTGATTCATGATACATCCAGAAGAATTTTATTTGTATTAGCATCTAAATAAGCGCAGCGCTACAATTGTCGTAGTGAGTATTAGGACTATGTTAAAAATTTTCAAAAAATTAAAATCAAGGGCTAAAAGAAGGGACATAGAAACTTTATATATCATCAATCGTAAGTTTAAAGCTGGTTAACTGCAAGATTAATTAAAACGTTCAGAATGTACCTCAGACATAGCATGCCCCCGAAGCAACTCTTCCCTGATCCTGAGAAACGTGCTCCTGGTGATATTACTATGGCAATACTCATGACTACGAGGCAATCTGATAGGCATAAGCGGACGCATATCATTGAAATCAACAGTTGGTGGCATCATTCCATCCAGCAAGGTTACAGGTGTAGGCCAAGGCCAAAATGCGAATGTTCCAAAGAAGATTGATACCAATAAAGCTAAAGTAGCATTTGGGTGCCTCTGACAAATTAAAGCTGCAAGAATTGCCAAATGAACTCCTCCAAGAAACCCAAGTAACTGCAGTCAGATACAGAGAATAGGACAGCTATTATAACAGATTATACAAAAGCAGCCAACATCTTACAGCAGCAGAGAGAGAGAGATTAAAACTGAAACACATGCCCTTACATTGCCATATATGCCTCGGGTTTTCGCCCAAAATTTAACACACCGCAGCAGCGCTCGGAAATTCTGTCAGGTGATCAAATATATCATATTCAAACTAATATCGCCAAAATAAAACACAGCTGTATATTCCTGATGAGTCAGCCGATCACGCCCACAGGTATGGCCACCTTATTGGAACATTTTACAGCTTCATGGTCAGATGGTGAAATCAAAAGCAATATGCATTATAAAATACCTCGTAGTACTAATGCAATATGCACTAGGAAATACCATCTGTCATTGTACTAATATCTTAGACTTGATTGGCTGAATGTAGTAAGTTTGAATCAGCAATATAGACAACCATACGTAAACCGGTCCTATGGGTTACCTCCAGATTTGGAACAAGCTGAAGGATGCACCTATTAGCACGTACTCCAGACAAACTTTTCCAACTGAATTCATCAATGTTCCAGAAAAAGAAAGGATCAAGAGTGTTCACATACTGCAATTTGTACCATGAGAAAGCCAAGGCCACAATTAGGAGAACCAACATAAGCAGTGACATTGGCATAAAGAAATTTATGAAGACCATTTTGAAACAATAAATGGTCTACTATGAAAATAAATGCAGAAGGAAAATGGGGAAAGGATGGGTAAAAATGCAAAGATAATGGAAGAGGTATAGCGGCAGTGTTTTGTTGTTATGATAGTTCATTGAGTAATCATGCAGCTATACTTACTTCAGGAACGGACGATACTTGAAGCCGAGAATATGGAAGATCAACTGAGATCCCATCAAACTTAAACCGCATCAAAGGCACTTTTGCGTCTTTAACGCAGTGGATTTCGGATATGTCTTGTCTTTGTTCGAGCAGGTCGCGCAGAACACCAAAAAAGTCCTCCTGTATCAAGAACAAAAATAATGTTGAAAGAGAATACTTAATTAATATCTGCACTATGCAAAAGAGGTACGTACTCCCATAGTTGCAAAAAAGGGACCAACACACAAGGCATCGATGTCTGATTCTGATCCATGGACCTGCAAAAATTCTCAACATAGGAGTCAATAAAGTGCTGAAGTTTGAAAACATTTTTTTCTAATAGCAAAAGAAAAAAGATTGTGTACAAAAAGAAGTTTGACAACATTAAGCATGACATGGCACAATGGAAGCTTGAAAAGAATTTGAGATTAAGGTTGTGGAACCCCAAATCTCCTACACTTTGAGAGTCAACTGAATTAAGTTCTTGAAGGAATGGAAAATGTTTCCCCGAGTGACATATTTGGCACGAGTGAAGAATTTAGCATAGAACCAAAAGCACCATCTTCATTCTTTCTCGACTCGCATCACATATCTAATGAAATTCATAATGCGATTGCGATGGACCATGATATAAAAGGTTTCTATATGACTTTTTTATTATGGGTGTCTCATGCCACTGTGCAATGTAACCCAAGTCAAGATTACTGATGATTATCACCCCTATAAAAAACATAAGGAAAATCTATTTCAGGAGAAAGTTTTTCTGGTCTTCACAGTGTCAATCTCCACATAGGTAAATGACTTTTCAAGTATGTTACCTTCCTATGATAATAAAAGGAGAATACAGTGCAAGTAATCAGAGGAGCATGTGTTGTTGCTCGATCAATAGCCCCTATGGCAATAAATATGATATATTCTGCTTAAAATACCACCACTTGAGTAAAATTCCGGATATGGAGGTTATATTAAGTTCCTCTGCACTTTCCTTTTCCTCTTTCCTCCCTTTTCCCACTGAAAATAGAACGACCCGATAAAGTAAAATAGTTTCTCAATTTGTGAGTGTCAACCTTGCACTCGGGCTGTGCTAATCCTTTCTATATTGTTCCAATTTTATAGGATGTCCCCGACAGGACAGACAATGTAAAATACTTCGTCTCTCGCATCTATCCATTTTAGGCAAGGAAACAGTAAGATTTTTGGAAAAACTATTAAGCAAATCATATCTATCGTCCATGGAAGATAAAGTGATGGTAGCCTTGCTGCAAAATCACCGATGTAGAAGCTATAGAAATAGTCGTTTTCCTCAGACCATCAAATATATGCACAAAATACAAATTTGAAATACAGAATTTAATTGCAAAACCTACTCCGAGACCGTAGGATCCATATGCTAATATTGTAGCTCTAGCTGAATGTATCTGCTGCTTTGGAAGATGATGCCGCCATGCAACATTCTTTATCCAAGTAAGTACTATCTGTAGAAAGATAAGAGCAAAGATGTAAAATTTATGATGAAACTAATATCTTCAAACATGGATATGAAATGTTTGTAACATAAAACAGAAAAATAAATACTACGGTAATGACGTGAATTGTCGAATCAACCACATAGCATGCAACACGGTAGCACAACAATAGCCAGTGATCCAGCAAAAAGAAAAAAGGAAAAAAAAAAGGGACCAAGTCCGAAACAAATTAGGACAACAAGTAAGAGCAGTCGTAAACACCAACAGTCGGCAACTTCCACAATCATATAAACCTCTAAACCTAAAGAGATGACAAGTGCAAAACCTAATCATCCCAAATTCAAACAAGCTTGAAGGGCTCCAATGCATTCATGGCATTTGGAAATGCAAGACCTGTTATCTCCAAAACCATTGCTTACAATTTAACAAGTTCTGATACATCATCTCGCACAATGGATCATCTATCTCTTGGAAAACATCCTCCTTTTTCCAAGGTTTAATTTTAGTATTGGCAAAGGAGGCTCCTTTACAACCATATTCAAAAGAAATATCTGAAAAAATACAAAGTGAAAATTCGAGCATTGTCTTCTTTCTTCAAGACTTTGCAGTCATCGAACAACTTAATCAATTCATTTGACAGACAATAGAAATGAGAGAAAATCAACAATCAAATAAACCTTAAATTATCTTACCTTATCATAATCAAATAGAGAAGTAAAAAGCTACGAATAAACTCCAACAATAAGATCAACCAATCGAACACAGAACCCTAAATAATGTACTAAAATTTAATGTGCCTAAACAGTAAATGTAAACCAGTTTAGCGAATGTTAAGGTGTTAACACAGGACAAACCTTCTTGAGCTTGGCAATGACATTTCTTCTTTTTAATTCCTCTTCCTTAGAAGGCACGAGCCCTTCATTCTCCATAAACTACCAAACCCACAAAATTAAAATCAAAATTTAAACTAAACCAGCATCAAAATCTCAAAATCATAAAACAAAAAAGATGATTAAAAAGTTGCGGTTCATACCTGATGAAGCGAGAGAGACCTTTCTTGTTCCATTTGAACTACATAAGTAAGATTCGGATGAAACCCAGATACAGGATCAATAGGAACTACAGAACTAGGTTCTGCAAGACCAAATGGGTTTGTACAGATTGGGAAATTCAGAGTTCTTGGGTCGATGAATTCATGACGAGAAGGAACAGTGACAACGTCAGTTGGATTAGGATATACATTGGCCATAGAGAATCCTAAAGAATCCCAGAACAAAGAAATTGGATTCTTGCCAATATTTTTTGGGTTTACCATTGAATTAAAATGCGAGAGAGAGATTTTGCTTGTCTTGCTTTTTTTGAACTTGCAACGGTGTAAAGTGTTCGGACCAAGGGAGGGAGGGAGGGGGAAGAGAGAGACTATATTCACGCAGTGGTCAACCTCTTAAAAAAGAACTGGCGACGTGTCATCTCCTTGCTGACGCAAAGTGTCGTCGTTTGTTTCTTATTCTGGTCAGAAAAATCCCGTTCAAGAAAACGTAGCGACCATTTATGTGAAATTACAATACTTTCCTTTTGTTCTGACGATAAGAAAAAGAAATATAAAGGACAGATATTGATTGAGATCACTTCCACTCGACAAAATATTGGTAATTTTTTTTTGAAATTGTAAAATTATAATCCTAATTCCCTGTTGAAAATATATATTTTTTCAAAAAAATTATATTTTATATTAAATTATATCTCGAACAAAATGACAGATGAAGAAATAAATTAACATATTGAAAAAATATTACAGATAAATAGAAATAAAAGAAATTTTGAAAAATACATTCAAAATTCGCCATTATATCATTTTGAACAAAAATATTTTTATTTTATATACGTCTAATATTATAATTCGTATATTATAATCACAAGAATTGAAAAAGCAGATACAATGATAACAATCAAATCTTTATTCCAATAAATAGATCGATTAAGAAAACTGATACTATATATTATTTTAATTAGGTTATTTTTATATTAGGAAATAATTTATAAAAATTTTTGTTGGGTATTGTCCTTTATACAAATTAAGTTAATTTTCTACAATAACTATGGTTGGATGTGTACCATATCGTAATCTGCTAGCTGTAATCACATGAATTGAGAACACACATACAATGTATATATATATATATATTTTTTAATTAGTCTTCTTTTCACCTTAACCACTTTTGCACCCAATGATCCTTGGCATAAGCAATGTGAAAGGTTTGCCCTTTATTTAGTAAATTTACTTTATAAATGTATCTTGTACATATAATCTGTATACTTCTTGTTCCTGTATTGTAATTGTTGTTTTATATGCAAAAATAATCATAGTGTTTCAATTTTTAAAAATAACCGAAGAATTTAATTCATAAAGTTATCGATAACTATTGTATTATGTTGAAATTACTGTTTTACATGTAAAAACTAATCGTTGAGTTGCAAAAATTAATGGTTAAGTCGAATATAATTGTTGAACTTAAACTCTTAAGAAAAATATAAGAATTTATTCTATAAATTTATCAATATGTAAAATTTATAAATTAGCATGCAAAAAATAATCGTAGAGTTTCGACTCTCAAAATCTTACAAACAATAGAAGAATTTATCTTAAAAATTTATTGGTACATAAGATTTGAAAACCATTGTGTGGTGTGTTAAAATTATTATTTTACACGTAAAAAGTAATTTTCGAATCATAAAAAGTAATTGTTCAATTTCGACTCTTAAAAAATAGAAAAATTTATTCGATAAATTTATCGATACATAAAATTTATCTTTTAAATTTATCGATACGTAAATCTATAAACTATTAAGCTCCGTTAAAATTACTGTTTTACATTAAAAAAGTTGATGAATTTCAACTCTTATAAAAACAGAAAAATTTTATTTTATAAATTTATCGGAACGTAAAATTTGTAAGATACCGTTTTAAGTTGAAATTACCGTTTTACATGCAAATTAGGTATCAACTCTTATAAAATAAAAAAAAAAGAAAGAAAAAAATCACTCCATCGATTTGTGTTGAATAAATCAAGTTTAGTGATTATTTCTTAATTGAATGTTTTTAAACATAATTAATTAGAGATTACAAAGAAAAGAGTTATTAATGTGGACATAGCCTAATCTTACCAACCTTTTGGTGAATTTTCATTAATTAAATTTATTTTAATTTAATGAGTTAGGTTAGACTCTAAAACTACACACATTCACTTAAATAACTTTTCTTAACCTCTGTCTTTATTTAGACAAAAATAAATAATTAGTATTAGTGATGTGATTAACCTAAATTATATCGTTCTCACATCTTGCTTGTGTCACATACATAACGTACTTAGGTTTGTAACCCTAATATTACTAATATGAAATAGAGGAAGATTCTCATCCAACCTAGTCCAAGTTTGTCAAAGTTTTTTGGTTAAACCATACGGAGAAGAAAGGAGAATTGCAATTCTTTGCATGGCATGAATTTATCGTAATAGAGGGATTAACTTTATTACGATCGAATCTCAATTATTTATTTTTATGATAAATCGGATAATATTTATTAGATATTTCGGTTTTACTTAACAGTAAAAAATTAAGATAATTTATATATATATATATAAAGTTGAACGTTTTATATTAGATTTAAGTCAGATTTTAAATAAATCTATATAGATTGATTGTCTTCGTTATGTTGCTACTAACGGATATCACCAGTTTGATTTTGAATCTTCCAAATTATTCTAGCGAGAAATCCAAACCAATTTTTTTCATGATATGTCGATAAAAAATTCATTCTTCTCATAAAAATAGGAAGTTGAATCAATAAAAATTTCTTTTTAATTAATCTTTGTTGTTAATTCTCTTATTCAATGAGTGTTTGATCCATTCCGTAGAAATCAATAGAAAAGGCCAATCCCTTGTAATATATTAATAGATCTTTTATTTTTTAAAATCTTTATTCTGATTCAAAATCGTGATCTACCCGATATTTGTTTTTATCACATATGAAGTGTTATTCTGATTGCCATCAAACTCACTAAATATGACATAAATTTCCCTCTTCTGTTCAAGAAAAACTATCAAACTAATACTTACTACTTATTCTAATTCCAAGTGCAATTTGTTTCATTCAAATGCTAGTTCATGTTATTTAACTAATACTTACTGGTTTCTTTTGCTAAAACATTTGCTTCGGTAACGATTAAATTCATAAATTTTTTATCCGATCAAATAGAGTCGATTATATTTATACAACAACAACAATGTTTTTATTCTATCAAATAGAATCGATTATACGAATATTTTTATATCATTGTATTATATTTCATATCATATAGTTACTTATATAATTATTTTTTATATGATAAAAATAATTATACTTTTAACCCATTAAATGAAATCAGTAATATGAATATTTTTATGGTTATTATATTTTGTTTTATATTATATATTTATCTTATTCACACAACTTAATATATTTTTAACGGAAGAAAATCATATGAAAATCAAATCGAATAACCAAGATGTGAGCTGGGCAAAAATGGGATTTCACACCTAATTGGCCTCAATAATTCCGGGAAGTGCCATTTGTCTGTTTCTCGTTTCCCCTTTTGACGTGAGAATAATCATTTTACCCAAATTATTAATTAGATCAATTCAATGCAACAAACCAAATCCAAATTTTATTTTTTTTATAAAAAAAAAAAGAAAGAGAAAAGCGTAAGAGCAGAGCTAAAAGGGGCTGAAAAGGGAATTTCATTTCTTGAGCTTAATAAATTGATAGAAGACTAGAAATAAAAAACAAAACAAATTGAATAGCTACCTTTGTGTGTTGAGGTGAGATTCTAGCAAACTATGCTGAAATTATGTGTATGTGTGATTGTGTGTATCATAGAGAGAGAGAGAGAGAGAGAGAGAGAGAGATTTAGATTGTACAACCACAGAACATAAAGAAGCAGCAAAGCATAGCCACTAGGACGACGGATTCGAGGACGGTGACTATAGTCCAATAAACGTTGTCGACGATGAAGAAATCGAACAATCTCCTGAAGCCCTCCGCATTCAAACTCCAAGCTGTGAAGAGATACGAGATGTTGACGTCTGGCAATCGAAAGATTGAGGTTGGGAGAGAGAAGTTTATGTCCAGCCACCTCCAAGCCCACCAAGACCTAAAACTCCACCACGACATCTCTCTCTCTCTCTCTCTCTCTCTCTCCCTGTAGACTTTTGTCACGGCTTGGGTTGGGTTGGATATGGGACGGAAGAATTGTAAAGAATTGATTATGGTTTGGTATTTGTAGCAAATTAACTTGCTCCATGGCTTCCGGTGTGGCCCATACTCCATAAATATATATATATATATATATATATATATATATATTTCTTTTGCTTGCCTCCAAGATATTTCTATCAATTAAACCGGAGTAGAAAGAATCAATTAAAAAGTTTGGGCAATCAAGAAAACAATTCGAGCAAGAAGTCCAAAAGGCCAAGTGTCATTACCTTCATTACTTTATATTAAAAAGCTATCAATCGAATAATAACAAAAAATAAGATAAAAATCAAATTGACGAAATTTAATTTTGAAAATTTTGATTTTTGTTTTTCAGTTAAAATGTGACAACTCCTCATGTGATTCATCCTCAAGTGCACCTAGGATTTAATTTTACAAAATCATGTGACATCTCCAAAGATTTGGACAACTAAATCCTCGTACTTCTCATTATGTCATAGTTAAATTTTTAATTTCTCAACTAAGAAGATGATCCTTTAAAAAAATATTATTTATCTTAGCTTTATTATATTTATAAGCTACAATTCCTCTTACATTTTGTTTAAAAATATGGCTACACAAAAATATTATCAAAATTTCTCCATATATACATTCTACCCATAATAATGTCTTTGAATCTCTTTACTTTCCTAATTAATAAATTATATTTTTATAAACCACTTATATTTGATAATTATATTAAATTAACTAAATTTAATTTGAAATGATAAAACTCTTCTGATATCTATTTTATTGATACACAAGATTTAAATCTAAAATTTTATTTTAAAAAATTATTATTTAATTACTGGATATTGATATATTATATAAATTATGTGAGTAGTGAAAAGATATATAACTTTGATGCATAGACATTGGGTCTGAGTCTCCGAAATAACAATTTAGTAATTATAATTCTCTTATCTTAATTCGAATATTTTAGAGTTAAATTTTTGTGTAATTAAAAAAAAAATAGTCCACATTTGGCTATGGCTAACTTGAATTGGTTGTAGACCCATCTGTTTCGGCCCTCCACCCAGCTCAGCAACCACTAAGGGTTTCTTCTTTTCATTTTTTTTTTTTTTTAAGTTTTTTAAAGGAAAATCGTGGCACTCTTGTTACGCATACAAATATCTTATTTAAATTATAATTATTGTTTTTAATTTCAGGGTGTTACCCACGATTTCAACAAAAGAATAATATCATTTGCAAATTTAATATGTACTTTTATTTTTATTTTTTGCTTAGTCTTTATTATTTATGGTCAATTAAAAAATAAAATATTATTTAATTACTTTCTTATGGTGTTAGTAAAATCTCACCAATTAAGAAGTAGGGCTCATCGTTTCAAATGTCCTGTTGGAGTCATTCATCGTTTAGCTATTCGTTTCGAGTATTTAAAGTTTTATTTAGATTAATTTTGATTGAACTGTTGTCAGATTTTAATCAGAAGAAAACTCTCCCAATATCATTTTTATTACTATTAAGATTTGAATCTCGATTCTTGATATAAAATGTTAATATATTTTTTATTAAATAAACGCGTTGGTATCGTTTATCTACTCTTCATTCCTAAGCATTTGAATTGTAGATCGAATGCGGGTCATTTTCAACCCCTATCCGGATTATTCTTGAAAATCTGAGTCCCACACGCAACGTGTTGTTTGAAAATGGAATGGAGCAAAGCCAGTTTTGCTTCAACCCTCCACTATTTAAATCTAATTTTATTTTTCTTCACCTTGTATACTCATTTATTTCCTTTTTTTATTAGAAATACTAGAAGTCAATTTTTGTTTATTTTAGGATAGGTTGCATAAAAATGGCAAAAAAGAAAACAAATACGAAACAATATAAAGAACCGATATTTTATAAAAATTCAAAAAATATGAAAATATGAGAAAACGAGTAAATATAAAATTTTTAAAATAAATATTAATTATTTTAGGAATAAATGTGTGAATTCTATTGTAAATCAAGTGGTTGAGTTAGGATAAGATTCCAATGCACTGATTCATAAAATTTATTTTTGTTTAAAAGTAAATAAATAAAAAATTATGTTAAATGTATGAAGTTGAATCATTGATTAAATTTATATATCATTTTAACATCAGATGTATTAACCGATTTTCAATTAAATTATTAATATATTTTAATCAAATCAAATAAACAGTTGATTAGAATTTTATTATTAAGTGATTCAAATAAACACTTTGCCATGGGTTTGTTTATCAACCAACGGCTAATCGTATAAAATATTTATTTATTTATTTAAATTAAAATGCTAAACTCTCATTTTCAGGCCAAGAGATTCTTTGCTTCGCAGGGCAATATGGCTTCTGATTTTGACTTCAAAATCATTAAAAGCGTCGGTAAATATACCGGATATTTTATCACAAAATATAAAAAGTTTTAAATTTGAGATAATGGGATAACACTCGATATCCCACTAACCAACCATTATCTCAATTATTCCCTTAAATCTCTCCTAACTTATTGAATTAGTGTGGGTTGTTTTCGGAGGAACTCTCCCTCCCTCTCCATATTACTTGAGATTAAGAAGTTGAGTGAGATAATCTAAAAGAGAGACACTGAGAGACAAATATATTGAAAAATTGAGAAATTTTCGAGTGGAAAAATTTCTCTCGTATATTGGATTCAACCAGATTTTAGATTAAGACGTTATAAATCTATGATAGTGGTTCGATTTTGTGATTATCATTCTGATTGAGAGTTTTGATGGAGAGATTTTATATTTTGCAGTTCGATTAATTTTTTTAAAATTTATACATTAAGTTATTTATTTAAAAATTTTAAACTATTTAATTTATATGTTTTCCCGCATGCTTACGTAGTAATAAAATAAATCTAACAGAAAGTGTAAGTATTGTCGGCCATTTTAATCAACAAGCAAATCCGGAAGCACATGGCTTGTAACCTTAATGAAGGTACGTGTATGTGTATTATGTACCCTACCATGTGCTTGTCTTGTCCCCTCCTAATGCCATATAATCTCTTTTGCCAACTAAAGCCTATACGCCTTGAAATGACACCTGCCCTTAAAAGCCTCCATGGTGTCCCATATTTGTGATATTCTCTTGCTTCTTCAATATGTGAACAAGAACATGTAAGCAGGCCCATTTATTCATTAAAAGAAGTAAATAGTGAAAATACATTGCTAACAAAGAAGGTTTGTTTGTTTGCCTCTCTCTTAAAAAAGATGCAGAAGTTACTCCTATGAGACTTATTCCCATAATGGATTTGGGGAGGTTCAAACTTTTAAACCATTGCGATAAAAATATTTGAATGGTAAAAAGTTTTTATTAATGTTTTTTGTAAGGTTTGTATTCAAATTTTTATAAATACGTATATTTTGTGACCTGAAAAAGGAAACTTTCAAACCAAGAGGTCCTTTGTGACCATTCTTCGCTGGCTTGGATATTAGCTTTTTCATAGATATAATCGACATGCAAGTCCACTCCTAGCCAATAAGCTTACTGTATTTGTTGGCAGAGATAACAAGAAAGAGAACATATATTCCGCCGTTGATTTATTTTATTTTATTTTTTATTTTTTCTCGTTATGCAATGCAGTGTATCTCTCGAAAAAAAATTATTAAATAAATCAAAATCACTATTAATTTTGGAATTTAATCCTATTAAAAGAGCTTCCAAACTCATATTATTTTTTCTGTCCGGTTGATTCGACAAATATAAAATTGTTGCCGTGAATTCACGCTCAAAAAACGAGACTGAATTTCGTTTTTTTTTTTTTTTTTTTTTTTTTTATAATTTACGATAGATAATGCTCAACTCGCGATGATTGTATCTCCTTACGAAAAATAGCATTATTTACGCAACTAGTTTTAAAAAATAGCCCTCTATCGATGCCCGAGGAGGTGGGGCACAATTGTATCCATCGATTGAATACTATGTGTAGGCATTATTTTAGAGCACATTACCGTGTTAATATTTTTTTTTAATATTATATCGATCGGTATTAAAATCATATTTTAATTAATTCGGTTTGAAACTTACAATGACCCATTTAAAAAATAATTTTTAATTAAAAGACATAACGATTGACATACTAATATGAAACAAAGAGATCGATGGTTCCAATCTTGAAAAATTTGTGTATATTCTATTTATCAAAATCTTACTTAAACAATAAATTTGTGTATAGATCAGCTCTTACTGATTTGGGCATGACTTTTGGCTTAGCTTGAGGTCTAACAAATTTAGGTTAGTCACCAAAATCATAAAGAATTTGAATTACCATCAATTAAGCAAATGGAGTATATAAACTTGATTTAGTCTAAATTCGTATCTATTGTACATCTAAAAATCGGCGTCATCCAAAATATTTTAGGTCTGACCATTTGAAAATTTCAAACTCGATTTTTTATTTTTTCTATTAATACCTCACCTATTCCCAGCCTAGGTCGAAACTCTTGAAAATTAAGCTAAACTTGAGTCCGGATTAAGTTAGAGTATCCATGTTGAACATTATTTTATAAATTAATTCAATCTAAAAATTTTGAATATTAAATTTAAAATTTTTTGATTCAATTTGTGTTGACTTTATTTAATAAAATAAAATCATGACTATTATTATCGTATAAAGAAAACAATCATTTAAATAAGTATACGATATAAAATAAAACAAAATGATCTATATAACCGATCTTACTTTATAAAATAAAAATTTGATTATTATTTTTGTATTTCATTCGATCTGTGTTGAATGCATACACTATCTTGGAGTTTCTCGGTAGTTTGATAGGTTATAATTTTTTACATCTCGACAAAAATCGATTTATATTAAAAATAATACTTAAGTTAATTCATAATTTATAATAAGAGAGAACTCCTGTAGGCAAGTTATGATTTTTTGATATTTTGGTAAAGATCTACTCACGCTAGAAATGGTATATAGGTCAAAACTTGATTTATAATAAGAGGAAACTTGCGACCACAATCTAAAGGAATATTAATATTTTCAGCTCTCTTTTAAGAAACCAATTAAAAAAAAAAAAAAAAAAACCGGAGTTTGGTGGCTTATCCGCGGTAAATATCGTCCAATGCACCGAACAACCGTTGCGCCAAACACTCCCAGACCCAACAAAACATAACCGGATCGGGTTCGGCTCGGGTGGAATCTTCCAGAAAAATATCTCACCGGATGTCAATGTCAACCCTAACCCTAGATACCATTGTGCCCTCACGCTCCGCACGTGACAACAGCCCCTCGAACGAATATAGTGTGGCGCCGCAAAGCCCCCTGATAAACACAAACAAATACGAATTCTCACACCACAGCCGTCCGATCATTCGCCACGTCATCGATCCTCTCCTCTTGGTCCTTCAACGGTTGAGATCTGCTAAACTCGAACAAGCTCCTCTGTTTATCCCTCTCTTCTTCCACTCCCTTCACCTTCACTAATTTTTTTCTTAATTTTTCTTGTTTAAATTTTAATTTAGAAAAAAAGGAGAAAAATTTCTTCGAAGTTCTTGAAGATTTTGAAGATGAAGATGTTGGACGAGGAGAAGGAAATTAGGGTCATGAATGGGAAGAAGCATGATTTTGAAGAAGAAATCAGCAGCAGTGAAGAAGAAGAGGAAGTAGTAGAAGAGTTGACTGAGAAAGTAGAGGAGGAAGAAGAAGAGGACGGAGAAGACGATGACGAGGACGACGACGAGGACGACGACGATGAAGAAGACGAGGAGGAAGAAGAGGAGGATGCTCCAGAGGTTTTTCAGGCGTCTGGTGGTCCTCAGATTCATTCTGTAGACGACGACGACGAAGAAGAAGAGGATGAAGACGAGGACGACGAGGGAGATGGTAACGACGACGACGACGACGACGACGACGACGACGACGACGACGAAGATGATGAGGAAGGTGAAGAGGAGGTAGTTTTCTCGGGAAAAAAAACACTTCTACTTTTAACTGTTTTTTCCACAGTTTACTTGCTTTTCTCAGATCTAGAATTTTTCTTGATTGAATTATGCAAATTTTGTCTCTGTTTTTTTTTTCCCTCTTGGATATATAATTATTCGTGTCGTGTTTTTTTCGTAGTTGATCTTTTTAGTTTATCCATACCTGTGGGTATTAAGTTTCAGTTTATTCCATCAGATCTGTTGATATCTGTAGGGTTTTCTTGAGTCTTCTGCCCTTGTTCTTATGCTTAAATTTGAATTTGGATCTTCATGTATGTTTATTCTTGATCTTTATGCTCAATAGTATTTTTTTTACAAGATCCTTGTGTTTGTGGGGACGAATCGGCGCAACATAGGCTAAATCCTAAATGTTTTGTTGATCTCATGTTTTTCTTCTTTCTTAAATTGAGAGTCAATCAGATCTTGAGGTATTGGTTCATAGGGTTTCCTGTACTTTATCTTTGCTTGAGACTGTTGTCCAGATCACAGAGCTTAAGCTTTTTCTTTCTCCTAGTATTACTCGATTATATGGTCCATCTGAACTTTATCAGTTCGATGGATCCTAGCGATTTAGGATGTCGTGACCGTCCTTTTTGGCAGCTTTCATCTGGTTCATATGGATTTCTCCGTAGTCAAATCTTCTGAACCTTCCCTTCAGGCTCTCTGATCCTTAAGAAGCGGTAGAACTCTACAATTTTTGATAGAGATAGATCTTCGAGTTATCTCCCCTCTCCCTGTTGCTGTTTCGATTTTGATAGAGATAAAAATCCGTGTTTTGAGTTACGCTTAGGGGTTGCTTTGCAAATTGGGAGTTGGGATTGTTTTGAAATTTTGATCCCTTATAGGACTGTGTCATTCTTCTAACAAAATCATCACTTTTTAATTTGAAAAAAAGTGTAATTTTACCTCTGATTTGGGATTCTGTTTACCTAGGAAGTGGTGGGAAGTGAGTTTTGTTATTTTCCCAACAAATCTAATGGAACTTTAGGCTTGGTTTTCAAATACATAATTGTTCGCATTCCGATTTCAAATGTTAGCTTTTGGGATTCTTGTCCCTTATTATGTTTATGAAATTTGCACATTTTCATGTTAACCTTTTCTTTCTTTCGTTTGGTTTTGATTCTGTCCCACAGCGGCTCCTGCTACAAGTTGTCTGATTAGTATTTTGCTATTGTACTATTGAGTATTATCTTTGGATGCAAATTATATGTAGTTCCATTCTACAAGACCTCATCGGGCATACTTAGAATAGTGAGAGCAACTGCATGGTGTCTTGGTTCATTTCTGTTAAGCTGCCTATGCTTTGGTTCTCATGCGGGTTATATGGACCCTTGACCTTTCTATATGATTATTACTTGTCTTCCTTGACACTATTGTTGAGCTTAATAGAAATGAAGGGTTTTGGTTAGACTTCAGCATTATTCTCCTTATTCTTCTGAAGGCTAAGGAGGCTAGAAATTTATGGGAAAAATCACTTGCATGACAAAAAAACCTGGGGGACGAAGTCTTTTCTTGTAGTCAAATTAGTGCTGATATATCTTTGTATCGGTCACAATTGTGTCTTGCATCATGTTTCTACAGGATATGGGAACCGAGTATCTTGTTCGACCAGTTGGTCGTGCTGAAGATGAGGAAGATGCCAGTGATTTTGAACCAGAAGAGAATGGCGAAGAAGACTTCGATGAAGAGGATGAGGATGAGGGTGGGAAAGTTGAGGCTCCACCAAAGAGGAAGAGATCAGACAAAGACGATTCTGATGATGACGATGGTGGAGAGGATGACGAGAGGCCTGCCAAACGATAATGTCTGTCCTCTTTGACTGGCCACTGACATGTAGGTCAATCTCTCTACTCTTGAAAAACCCATCTCATCTTTGTAGAAAGAAGGATAGGTTGGTTTCTCATGGATTCTATTTTGCTTCTGTATTATCTGTCTGCAGTAGTTATAGGGTTGAAAATTTGGTTTCATTCTCGAAGTTGCATAGTCATCTGGGCTTATGAATACTGTGGAAACAGTTAGTTAAGGTTTGTATAAGTAAATGAACTTTGGATTTTATATTTTCAAGTTATATATCTCTCGTGAGTGAGGGTTCTCTACCGATTTTTTCAGTTTAGCCGAAGCTGTTTATCTCTGTGCTTTTAATCAATGGATTTCTTGGTCTTTCTTTAGGTAATGGTATGTCATGTGCAATCTTATGTGTTTAAAGAGAAGATGTGGTTTGATTTGAGGGTGTTAATTTAGCAAATTATTTGTTTTGCCCGCATTTCTAAATACAAGTGGAAGTAGATCAGCATTTCATGGAGAGGTTCCGGTTGGTGCCGGACCAAACCAGCCGGAACCAAGGTACATATTTTATTGGGACTGGACCTGCCTGTTCTAGTCCAGTCCTGAACTAGTAACGCCCCTAGACCTATTTCAAATGGGTGATTTCTTTCTGCTGCATTTATTTTCGATGTGCTGGAGTTCGGTTTGGTCATTGGATTTGAGCCAACTCGCGGGTTTTGGGCCTTCATCATGGGCCTATTGGGCCTCCGTGCGCATGGCAAGGCCACTACTTATCCTTTTTGAAGTCAACGAGGGAAATCCGAAATCTGTTCTAAATTTGCTTTTTGTGGTAGGATCTCTGCCTTTTTTTTTGTTTTCATCACAAAAAAGTAGGGATCGTAGGCAGTAGGACCCACCGATATGTGTGTATTTTTCCAGTTTCCATAGTTGTCCTTGAGAGACGGATGTACCTACACGCAATGAGGTCCTTAGTAGTCATTTTCTAAAGTAATCTATTTTTTTTAATCCTCGGCGTTACGCCAGCGTTTTCATCTTCAATCTCAATGACATCTTTTTTGCTCTCTTTGTGAGGTGTGAGGGCGACTCTCAAAGACGTTACTGACGAGACTTCTGTCTCTGTGTTTATCTGTTTGTTGACTACAGGGCGGAGAGAGAGAGAAAGGAAAGCCAAAAGGCGTTGAAGACGTCTCATAATGAAAGGGTGTACGTAAATGTGGGCCTCGCACGGCCCAATTTGGCCACTCCCATACCAGCCCCATATGTGGAGCCCAGCTGTGCCCTGCACCGACGAAAGCCCAATTCAGCTTTGGATTCAATACGGGTCTCGGGCAATTCATTCGGGTTAAAATAAGCCCTCAGCCTTCCTTCACATCATTTTTCATATTTGCACACATGTCAAGGTTACAGCTCACTGTTACTCGTGAGCGTAACTGTACGAGCAGACCACCGGGCTACCGTAGTACAGTGAGTTTGAATTTTGACAACAGAAATTGTATATTTTGTTTTTTTTTTTATAAATATTAAAATAAAATTTGATCTTTTTTAAAAATATTTTTTATTATTCAAAAAATAATATTTATTTGAACTGATAAAAATATATTGATTGTTTTATAAATTATTTAATTAATTATTTTAATATTATTCGATAATTATTTTAGAATAAGCAAATTTGAATTCAAATTTTAATAATTACTTTGTAGTTATATGAAAAGAAAATACTCTCATATAATTCTAAATTAAAAAAACACTGTTAAGTTTCTATGTTCTATGGTCTATGCAAGAATGAGAAAAAGGAATCACACCCAAAATATAGCTCAATTCTTGGTTCTCATGCTCTGATCCTATTAATATTATTCCTTTTCAAATTAGAATAATAAAAAACTTTTCTTAGAAAAGTTTTACAAAATTATTATTTTTGCTCTCCGGACATTATATTTTGACAAAATTCTTATTTTATTTTAAAATAAAAATTTAAATAGCTCCTAGTATAAGATTAGTAAAAATTATTTTACTAGAAGTCAAAGATCACCGTTCGATCAAAATCGGACGTTCATCAGAACACGGAACCGACAAAACTAACATCATGTGACAGTATGTATAGCTTTATCCCATGACAGAGCGGCGACCACCACCAAGTACGCTACACTGATACTCCGTCGTTACCAACTGACTGCCATCTTTCCTTCTTTCTCTCTCTTTCCGTTTTCTCACCAGAAATTCTCTCGCTCTCGCTCTCTCTCTCTCGATCTGCATTTCCTTGATCACCGGATCCGCAGCAAATGTACTTCTGATTTCTATTCATCGGCGGTTTCTGGAGGTTCCGTGCATCGGTATTCTTTCTCGACGATGAAGATCGCCGGACCTCTCACTGTCTGTCAGTAATTCTCGCCATTCTGCTCTATCAATCTTCGTTCTTCAGATCTTGCATTGGTTCAAGTGTTCGTCTAGTTGCTGTGCATTTCTTCACCCAATTTTAGTTCATTTTTTTAGAGTGTATAGTAATGGTGGAATTGTGAGTTTCTAGGGTTTAGTATGCGCTTTTTCCTAGTTATTGAGTATTTACTGACAATTAAATGGCGAATTCGTGTTTCGTGGTTAGTTTATACATTTGTCTATTGTCATGGCGTGATTGTGAGTTGTTTAGGGTTTTGATTGCGGATTTCGTTTTGATTCTTTCTCGTTTGAGTAGTTGAAGTACGTGCTGTGGAAATTGTAGTTCATTTTTTCAGATTTCTGTATAGTAATGGTGGAAATCCGAGTTTCTAGGGTTTACCATGCGCTTTTGAGATGTTATTGAGTATTTCTTGAATATTCGGCCATGAATTTGTATTTTGTAGTTAGTTTGTGATTGTGAATTATTTAGAGTTTGATTGTGACTTTCTTTTTGATTCTTTCTTGTTCAAGTACTTGTTAATATGTGCTATGGAAACTGACTTCTTTAATGCATACGTTAGAGTAATGCTGGAAACTGACTTCTTTATTGTATATGCTAGAGTAATGCTATATGTAAATGATTTTGTACTAATTCTTCTAATTTAGGTTTTTGGATCCATAATAATTCACTTAAGTTCTCTGCTATTAGTTATCCTTGTAGTCTAAATCTAAATTTTCTCTCATGAAGAAAGAAAGAGAACAAAATAATAATAACCATTTGTTTGGTTCATTGCTTTGAAGCACGAACATGGGGCACGACTTAGAAGCAAAGACACTATGTTACAAGAAAATTTGGAAGACATAGATCCATTGTTACCATTTATTAAGAAAACTATAAACATACAGTGTTTTGCATTAGGCAATTAAGTGTCCCCTTTTTAATTATCTTTTAAGAGACAAACGCAATGTTGGATTGGTTGGAAATAAAGATTGAGGGTTTACTACCTGGGGCACGACTTTGAAACAAAGACACCATGAAGTTGTAAATAATAGGACACAAAACGAGATGGATAATTGTGTATTCTTTTTTACATATAGTATACAAATATAAAAAAAATCAACAAAATATGCCCAAATAAATTAAAAATCATGTCACGACATACAATTATCTTACTCTTATCTCGAGATGCCCAATCTATGCTTTTGATTTATGTGTAGGATAGCTTTATTTGATTTTTGTACTACCTTTTGTTATGAGTGATGAGTGAATTCAAGAACTTCTAATGAGTGAATTCCCATACCCGTTCAACCACAACTGGCTTCACTTTAAGGCTTCAAA
This sequence comes from Dillenia suffruticosa, assembly GCA_033439265.1. Classification (NCBI taxonomy): domain Eukaryota; kingdom Viridiplantae; phylum Streptophyta; class Magnoliopsida; order Dilleniales; family Dilleniaceae; genus Dillenia; species Dillenia suffruticosa. Next base: position 21,526,298 of record JAVTVX010000001.1, read on the forward strand.
GCTAAAAGATTAGTTTGAATGAGGTTTTCTTTCTTATTTTTTAAATAATAGAAAAGAAGAAACATCACTAGAAAAAGAAAATAAAGGAAAAAAAAAAAAAAAACCCAAAGAGAAGAGTACAAATAGGAGAATTTTTGATTTGGCAGTGGAGACATCTTCTTGATATGGTTAGGAGGAGCTGAGTCTTTGTAGATGCCCAAGTTGTAATGACGTGATTATGATTACAAATAGTGCAGGGGGAGCATAGTGTTGAAATTTGGAGTGCGGAAGTGTAGGTGGCTGAGCTAGGGTTTTTGTGTTGAGCAATGGTTGAAGGCTTTGAGTGTTGTGTGCGCGTGAATACTTAAGAACGACAAGAAAGAAAGAAACTTGAATTTGTGAGAATGAATTCAATTGTATTGCTTTGATGAAATATCAAATACAAGACATTTGTAGAGACAATGCTCTAGAAAATATAAAGAGATAATTTGTGAGAGAGACTATGCTCTAACTATGCTAAGGGAGACAATGCTCCAAGATATTTTGCTCCATCCCTTTGAGACCTATTTATAGAGGAAGAGAGGAGTCTAAGATGATACAAAATGATCTCCAAAGCCAAAAGAGACGTTGGGCATCAAAATCAATGAATTCCAACAGCTAGAAAAACTAGCTGTTGGAATATGAACTGCCCATTCTGCCCTAAAACTATCTTGATATCAAGATCAAATATTTGATTTGATCTTGATATGAAGGGACTACTGGCCGAAAGGGCCTCTAGATTTCCACTCTTTAAATTGTTATTTTCTGCTAGATCAATATAACTGCTGGGTGTGATTAAGAGATGATGAAAGAGCCTTGATTTCATAAAAATTGGATCTTGAGCAAAATATGGTATAATGTGAGGCAGATTTTTAAGCTTTCTTCTGAATAACAGAGAATAGATAATCCTGCTTTTAGTTATAATTTCTTCTCATCAACTCTTGGATGAAAATGCAGATCTGGAGTGCCAAATGGTCAACCCAAATTGCTTCTTTCTTTGGTTCCAGAATATCCGCTGCTGAACTTTATGCTTCCCACTTCCATCAATGTGGCGACACTTGCAATTACTTGAAAGGGATCTTGGTTAATTTATAAACCACCTCCATGTACTTGCAGACCTCTTATAGGCTCTTTGAGTTGACAAATACATTGAAGACAGCATTTGTCCCCACAAAGGATAATAAGCACTTGATGCACAATATTGTTGCAGCAATTGCCATAGCTGGCCTTTTGTACTTCCTGTCAATTGTGTTGCCAATGATTCCCCGGATGACACTGGTGAGTAATATGTCACATGGATAAAATCGTTGTGGTAGTACTAAAATTGATATTCTACTGTAACTTGGGGTGCTTTCTTGCATAAGCCTGTGATCCCTTCGGGTATATTTGATGTACCTAGTGGCTTGTGGTGTACTTTACACTATTACACATGATTGGACCCTAGGAGAGGAAACCAAAGAGCCAAATTAACTTTGCAACCTGAACTGGATGAGAAAATTGGATGAATAGTTGACATGTTGAAGTGCAAATAAATGAATATACTATAGTTTCATGTTAATCGAAATTAAATTTGGGTTGAACCCCTTGCAAATTTGGATTATATAATGATGACTTCCTAGTGAACAAATCTAGTTCCCTGTAGATATATATATTGAATTTGCAAACAAGGTTGGTATTTTGACCCATAGTACCTGGAAGATGACCATTTATTATACCTGCCCTTGATGTTTTCGGATTTATAGTCATAACAATTTGTGGCACCTGAAACTTCTAAACCATGATTTGGAATAACTTGGACGTTTTGCATGTATTTGATCCTTGTTTCTGCCAACCAGTTCAGTCGTAATTTCTTGTAAAGTGTATCTATGCCCTTCATTATCTGGGACTTGTGGAATATACACCACACTCTGAAGATTTGATAAGTAATGTTCAACAACCTGGGTTTCATTTATGGGCAGAGTTCTTCCCTTAGAACTTGTTTGATATGCACCTGAATATTATTGGAAAGAATTATTTTAAAAAGTGCATATCATTGGAAAGAGCTTTTGTTGAAGGATATTTAGAAATTAGTAAAAATGAAATATTTTAGAAAAAATACTAATTTCTTTATTTTAGTTTATAGCAATCCTTTTAATTAGTAGTTACCTTACGTTTAGGAAACCTTCATATTAGGAATGATTATTGGGATTTGTTTTAGCGAGAATTCTATTTTATTGTAACCCTAGTTTTCTCTATTTAAAAGGGGGTATGATCAATAAAGCGGTAAATCTAATTTCTTCTAAAAGAAGTGTGGTGAGAGGTTTGTTGGGGAAGAAGTTTCTGGTCATCAAAAACTGGGTATAAGAAGGGAAAAAACTCGAGCAAGAGAAGAGAGGAATTCCTTGCGGGGTATCCATTCACTAGATCCTTTATTAGGACTCATATCAATTTGGTATCAGAGCCATATCAATTTGGTATTAGAGTTGGCCGTTATGGTCAACTCTGGAGAACGATTTAGCTGGATAGAGAAATTCACGAGAGAATTCGAGCAGCGAATGAAGCGAATGGAGCAGCCATTGGCCAGGGTGGAGGAAATCTGGCAATCCAACAAGAAGTCAATGGAAAGGCTTCTCTGAGAACTGCAGGAGTTCAACAAGGTCCAGGAGGTGGGGAGCAGCAGCCACATTCTTGCAGACCAGGGGGAGGAAAGGAGTAGCCTACTGGAAGGGGGGACTACTATCCCCGCAAGGTATCTTGAGTTCAATAGCTATGAATATAAGAAGTTTGGGCTGAATCTTCAGCTTTCAATTGCTAATGGTCAGAGGTCTTCTGTAGAGAAAATATCTAAAAATGTGAGAAAGAGAGGAGTCATGAATCTTGGAGTGAATCTGTCCAATTCCCAAGATACTGATCTTTCTTTGGAGGTGGTCTATGTGGTCTGCTCTGCACATAGAGAGAATCTGATTTCTAGTTGTTTCATTGGGGATCAAAATGTGGTAATCAAGAATGTTGTAGTTTCTGAAGTTGATAATTCAAATGTCAACTCACTTCCTTGTTCAAATGCAGGAAAGAGAAATTCTTGGAAGTTCAAAAAGGAGGATGAGGGAGGAGGCTTTTTGGGAGTTCTTTAAGACTAAGACTCATCTTGAATTCGAGTTTGAGGACAAACTCTTTATCACTTAAATATTATAAGAAAGAATTATTTTAAAAAGTATATATTATTGGAAAGAGTTCTTTTAGAAGGGTATGTAGAAACTAGTAAAAATTAAATATTTTAGAAAAAATATTAGTTTCCGGATTTTAATTTATAATAATTTTTTTTAATTAGTAGTTATCTTAGTTTTAGGAAACTTTCATATTAGAAATGATTATTGAGATTTATTTTTAGTAAAAATTATATTTTATTTTATTCTTTTTTTGTTACACAGAGATTTGAACATGAGATGTTCAAGTTAGGAGAGGGGGTTGTGATCACTAAGTTGTCCCCTTGGGGATATAAGAATTCTATTTTATTGTAATCTTAGTTTCCTTTATTTAAAGGGGATATAATTAATAAAGTGGCAAATCTAATTTCTCCTAAAAGAAGTGTGGTGAGAGGCTTGTTAGAGCAAGTTTCTAGCCATCAAAAATTGGGTCTAAGAGAGGGAAAAACTCGAGCAAGGGAAACAAGGTATTTCCTGCAGGGTATCCATTGACTAGATCTTGTAGGGTCCATATTGTTGTTTCAATAATTGTTTTAGGTGGCACATGGAGTATACCCATGACTTTTGTAGGACATTGCTAAGACAATTTTTTGACACTGGGCCAATGCTTTAGACGAACTTTGCATGTTCTTCTTGATGAATTGGTATGCTTGCCCTGGGAAAATTGTGATTTCTGTGACCTCTGAATCACCTAGCTTGTTTATTTGTTGAGTTTGTAATTTATAGGCAAAAATTATTTGCAAACTTTCTAATTATGCTGATGAAGGTAATGAGCCATGTCGTATTGCTAACATCTAAAAATTTGCTTGTATTGCCTTGTCATCTCTGTTTCTAGTTTCCCATGGCTGAGCTCTATGCCACCACTAATGATACTTTACTGATCCACAGGTATGATATTGCCCCAGTTCGGATAATATGGATAAGATTTGTTTGCGTCAAGACGTCACTGCTTAGTAATGAATGCAAAATCTGAAAAGACGCTACCAGTAATGGATATAATGGATTATTAGGGGAAAGTTAAGTTTTGGATATTCTTTAAGTCGTGGGAATATGTTGTATAGGGAATCGTGGGAAATTGATGTAGCCTCCAATTTGAGGTGCAGGGGTCTTGATTTTCATTGTGGTTGTAAGGACTCAAAAAGAGTAATACATACCCTTTAACAGTGATAGAAGGCCTGCTACAGAACATCTCTCTGCATTTGAAACATTGGTCGCAGTTTCACCATGCATCTGGGATGCTGCACAGGGATATCACAGAAATGAGTAATTTTAATTGCAAAACAACTGATGGTGTTCCTAGTCTTTGCTGTAGCAGACGGGAAATTTCATGTAAGGGCCTTTTGGTTGTGTGGAAATGTCAGCTACAGGCCTGCTGAGCACGTTCGCCTATATCAGGCCTCAATTCAAGTTACCAAACTCTCATGGGTATAGCGATAGTAGGGTTGTATTCCCTTAAATTTAAGTCTGGGTTAGAACCGTGAGATTAGAGATAGAATTTGGGAGAGTTAATTCTTTAATGAGTTTTATAATATTTGTATTTGGATTGGATTAGGCAGGCAATATCATCGGTTGAAAACCCAAAAAAAAATAATAATAAATTCAAGTTTGAAGAACGCAAGCAGGAAATATTGGACCGATCAATCCAATTAGATGGACCCACATCGTGGCCTGATGTACCCTTTTTAAGCTGGATAACTTCGGCACAATGTGCCTATTAAAGGGCCTCGAAAGAATATGCACCGAGCCGAGGCCCAATTGGCCCACAGTCCAAGATTTTACTCATAAAAGTTCCTTTATTTTGGACCGCTGGGCCTATGTAGGTCCAAACGTGGGCTATTCGCAAAACTAATTGGCAGCTTGGGCCATCCTGGTTACAAACTATCAGTTCTTTAGGCCCAAAAGGTTGGTCCGTCTTGCGACATTAGGCCCACTCAGGCCCATTTAGGACTTTTTTTTTGGTGCTATACTACCCTATATTCGAGACTTCGCCCAAATTAATTTGGACCAACCATTTCAGGGCCCACATACTATGGCGGGTCTCGCAACAAATGTCTCTCCGTTCCCATGGGGACTTTAACTCCCGCATGGTTAAGGGGCAATAGAGCTTTTGCCATCTGCGCCAACATTTGTTGGTACCCATTTAGGACCATATGTGCCCACTTTTCATCAATTAGGATCAAGATAAGCTACTGGCCCAACCAGGCGCATTTAAAAGATTATAGGTCCAGTAATGCCTGGATGTTAGTGGGCCTAAAACTGCTACTTTAGGCCCAGTCGGCACAAATTCCACACTTTGGGCTCATATCAGTGGGCATTCGGCCCACTAAGGCCCATTTAGAACATAATAGGCCCAACATAGCCCAGTAAGGCTTGGAAGTTAGTGGGGCTAAAACTTCTACTTTAGGCCCCGTTAGAGCCTTGTGGACCAACTACACAGCCAAATTTCACCATTTGGGCCCAAGCACAATCAGCATCACGAAACTTCCATTTTTGTGCAAAAGGAGGAACGCAAGTAAGAATATAACAAGAGGAAAAATAAATACAAAAGGAAGAAATTAATGATGCAAACTTTTACAACAATGAAGAGAGGCGGTTGAAGACCCCAGACCATCATGATGATTATCAAAATCTTAAAAACATTCTAGGGTTGGGCTAAACAATAGAAAGGTTCAAATGGAAAATACTGCTCAATAATTCAATCTCACTGGGCCAGGCAAACCTCATGCAGAAGTGGCTAGTTGTTTCAAGCTCCGTGAAGCAGGTAGATGGTCAAAAACTGTGCAGGCAGAAGATGCTCAAAAAATGTTCACAATGTCATATGCAAATCTTTATTTATTTATTTATTTTAACTGCCGGATTCATATTTCGACTAATCCGATTTAAACTTTATTAGACCTAATCAGGAGGAACTCTCACAATATAACATTTTCCACAAGAGTTGGTTAAACGTCCTAACATTTTTATCTACTAATTCGACTGTTCGTTAATTATCACATGCAAATCTTGGCAAACGTCGAGGACATAGTGTTGGAACTCAATCTAGAAACATCAATGTAATATATGTCAAGGATGTAGAGCGGTGCTCTTGGCTAAATTAAAAGGACACTAGAGTCTATGTTATCAGTGCTTGCTAGTTTAAAAATTAAAAAGGATACGTCCAGAACAGCACAAATGACCGCAACACAGAAGGATGATGATAAGCATTCGTGCATTATAACGTACAAAAAATCAAAGAATCTCATCCATATTCATGATATCATGTATCTAGCAATTGCCAACTTGAACATACCAAGCCATTCATTAAGTTGTGCAGGCATTGTCATTTAAGAAGAAACAGCAAACACATTTTACTGCCAAGTATGGACCACACGAACAATTTACATTCCTTTTTGTTCACATTTTATTAACTTATATGGGTACTCAAAACATATGACTACTTCTAGTAAAGCTCTGCTCAGTGACCCTTTAAGTGAGACTTTGCAATATTACCATCACCACCTTTCGGGTAGAAACCTCCAGGGACACTCATTTCCACTACCATACGCAATCCTTAGTATTTCCTCAGGTGTTCTATCATACGCAACTGAGTTTTGGTCTCCTGCAAGTATGTTCCCTGAGACTTTTCCTTCTGCGCCCTTAACCGGTGGGACTACGAGTCCTTCGTCTTTCACTCCTCCTGCTCCTAGCTTGTTTCGTAGCTTTGATATCTGGTTTGTGAAATTGGCCACTGAGACACCATATGGCTCTACTTTGGACTATGTATCCTTGTAGAGCAGTCCTCTTATCACAGCATCTTGGCCTGACTCCACAGCTAAAAGTCCTGCTACAAGCTGAAACATATTTTCAAAGAGAAAGATACGACTAGGGCATTGATTGAAAATGATACAAGTTACTTTAACAATCAATCAATATGGCCTAAAATAGTAGTTTAGCATTGTTTTGACATTTCTACGACTCCAACTAATCACCAGATGTCGGCCGAATAGTTTGTATAGACAACCAAAAAGAAGTTAAGAGGTGGAGTGGAGCATTTACCCTCTTGGAGGTTTAATCTTGGAGCTTGGGATTGGCTCCAACATAACCGGTAAGTCCAACATAAGGTATCACGTAGGAGGCAATAAGGTAGTTGATGGAGTTGGCATAAGGGTCAAAAGGTGGATCCAAGGGTTTCCCAAATGCACGGTTTATAACATTTGCAAATGATGCTACACTTAGATTCAAAAGAGGCCTTGGGAATCCTGTCACTGCCCTTTTAATTGCCCTGCAAAGACAAACACTAAGTTTGTTAATACCCCTTTCGAGAAATGATAAAAACACACAACCACAAACAACAAAGCAAATCACAAATCAATAAACTGAAATACGTAATTTAACTGAATAATTAATATCTATCGGTAAGGAGAGCATTACAAAGCACAAAGATAACAAGAGTTACTCAAAACCCCTACATTCAAAACTTGAAAGTGCGAACAAAAACTATAGAGGTTATTATATATATCTGACTCATAGCTACGACATATAATTTGGTCGATCTGTATTGTCATGGCCGCTTTCATCTGAGCTTGTCTCGTCTCAAAGCATCCGTATAATTTCAAAATACAAACAGAACAATAAAAATAAATTGGTTATATACAACCTTAGGTGTCCCACTTCTTGATATGCAAATTGAAGGATGACATCTCTGGTGAATTCATCCAAGTTAGCCTTTCTTGCACCGACAGGTGGTGGACCACCTTGGGTGAGATTAGGAGCAACTTTATCCAGGCCATGACCCAAAGCACCCCACAAGAAAAACTCTGCTTCCAAGTACTCCAAATTCAGAGGGAACTCTAAAAGATCAAGATCAGAACTTGGAGTTGAACCTGATCCTTTTGCACACTCAACTAGGATACCAGAGGAAAGATAGTTTGATAGGAGGAAAAGGATGATGGAGATGGAACCGAATAATGCCATGTTGAAGACTTGCTTTCCCACATCAGACTCAGACCTTATTTATAAAGACATTGTATCCATTGTAACCTGGCCAAAGATCTTGAAAACGTAATGCCCACCCTCCATTTTTGCTGATTTCTTTCCCACAAAATTTTGCATGCTTCTTGCCTTCGTTGTACACAATATTTGGTCCATTATTGTTGTACCATAATTGTTATGCAATTAAATCAGTACTAGCAATTTTTCCACGCCAAATTCTTTTGCAGCCTATATAGAAAGAAAGACTGCTGATTTTCTTAAATGTACAGAAGATATAGTTCACATTTGCAATGTTTATACAAGTTATGCGGGATCTTGCTTTGAACCTTGACCAACTAGTGGACTAAATGCACAAAGCCACAATTGTTGAGCAATATTCCTCTCTACTCATCAAAGATGGAAGGGAGTATTCAATGGAAAGACAGGCAAGGAAAGTCTGTTTGGTTCTTAAGCTTTCATATGTTTTTATCAACCCTTTGGCGCATCCCTCATTTCGGTTGTATGATATTCTTCTTGTTTTAGGCTCAAATATTTTGTATTTTTGCTGTCAGATTGTTGTAAGCCATGATATATATACACATGTGAATAAAAAAGTTTTTATAGTAGATAAAGATGTATGTCTATGTATTAGAGGTTTTGATATGTGGGAGTCACTACCACTAATATATATATACACACTTGGTCATAGTTTTATTGTTAATTGAAACGCACTTGGTTATATGGTATTGCTACTGAATTTTAACAATACGATGATATATATATTTTAAGTTGTATGATTAGAAGACATTGTTTTATTGGTTTGATTAGTTGGGTGGTTGGGTAAGTGAGTTTTATTATGAAAATCTCTTCCTCCTCACTGTATAAACTCCTTCAATGGAACTTTCGACAATATTATAAGATAATGAACAAATGTTTACTACTTTGACATGCTTTTTATGATCATGTTTGATTTGATCTTCTGAGACGTAATGAGAAAGCAGTTTGTTTATTATTAAGTAACATGTGAGCTGCAAGGAAGACTATTTTGATTGCACCTTTCATATGTATTCATCGGTCGGCCTATTATGTTTCCTTTTTGGGAGTTAAGTCATGATTGTGAATGCATGATGAAAAATCAAGATCAAATATGACTTTTGAGAGATTGGGTATACTTTGACGGTGTGACAGAATGAGTTTGGGACACAATAAGACACAAAGATATTTTGTATATTTTTTTTGAATTGTAGCTGTTATGTTAACCCTAACAGGTGCATAGCTTAGGTTCCCAAGTGCAGGTGGTGTATTCGTAAATCACATGACCTATTTTCTTGTATGAAAATGATGATTTCATAGAGTTGGATCTTTAAAATGCTTGAATGGATTCATCTCATCATGTACGAGTGGGAGATGTTGGAAGCCTTTACAATTAGTCGTGTCAAAACTTACACCCATGATAGGTCGACTCGAAACCGATCTGCTTCCTCATCTACTGCCCCAATAGAAAGTTTTCTATAAAAGTCTTACAAAACTTCCGATGGAAGCTTGTCACACAAAGTTTCTAAGAGAAGCCTCGAGAAGCTTTCGAGGGAAGTCTCGAGAAGCTTTCGAGAGACGACTTCTACGCATTCCAAGATGAATCTTATCAGAGAAGTTTTGTGTGTATCTCGAGATAAAACTTATAGAGGATGCTTTAGGGGTGGCTTTTGAGAGAAGTCTCAAGTAGCTTCCGAAAGAAGTTTTAGAAGACTATAAATTTGAGCTTGAGAGAGAAAAAAGAAGGGTGAGAGAGAGAGCTCTTGAACTTGAAAACGAGTTTAAAAGTCTCTACTCTTGCGGCATTAAACTGATTTTCTGTCAGAATTTTTTGTAAAGAAATCATCAAAAAAAGATTTAGGTAGTGGTTTGTGTGTGGATTCTGTTATGTGATTCCACATCCGACAAGAGGAGTATATGATTCATCAATTTTGATTCAAAATCTACTGTAACAAATGATATCAGACAAGAGGTACTATTTTTTTTTAATTTCTTGTCTAATGTGTCCCCCTTACAACACATAAACACACTCACCACCTATTTTTATCTCTTAAATGTAACACGTTACAAAGAAAATGAAACATTGAATGCGTTATTTGACTTTTCTATCCTACATTCAAAGGAAGGAAAAAATAAAATAAAAAATGTGGGTGAGGTTGAAAGTTTGAAGTCAAGAATTGGGTTCGATTCAAAGAATTGGATTTCTAAATTTTGAAATTCACCACTAGTTCAAACCAAGTAAAAAAATTTAATTTTTTAATTTATCTAATTTCATGGTTTAAATTTATAATACTAAAATTTATCTTATACGGTATAATACATCAATACAACTAAATATTGGGTTTCTATTTTACAAGAAGTTTAGCAGAGGCTAAACTATTATTCAAGAACGTGAACCAGCAGCAATTTAACCCCCTCTCTTTTCTCTTTTGGGTCCACACACACATTTTATTAACTTTTTATGGGTCAAAACATGACCAAAATGTTTAGCACAAGGACTATATCTCGAAAGTGATATGACTAGTACTTACAGAACTCTTCTCATTCTTCGTGATCCGATTACTTGTAATTATAACTGTTCTTTGGTACCTTTGCCATCAGCTCCTTTTGGGTAGAAACCTCCGGGAGCACTCTCATCTGGACTATCATTCAAAATCCTAAGTATTTCCTCAGGTGTTCTATCATATGCAACTGATTGGTCTCCTGCAAGTATGTTTCCTCAGACTTTTCCTTCTGCGCCCTTAACCAGTGAGACTATTGAGTCCTTCGTCTATCACTCCTTCTCAACTTAGCTTGTCCCGAGATCTTCTTGTTTTCTCAAAGCATCCATATACTTCAAAGTACAAACATAACAACAACAATAAATCGGCTATAAACAACCTTACATCTCCCACTTCATTGTATGCTACTTGTAGGATTACATCTCTGGTGAGTGGATCCAAGTTAGCCTTTCTATCACCGAACGGCGGGGACCGCTCACAGGGACCGCCCTGGGTGGGTGAGATGAGGAGCAACGTGATCCAGGCCATGACCTTCAAAGCATCCCGCAAGAAAAATTCAGCTTCCAAGTACTCCAAATTAAGAGGGAACTAGATTAACATCAGAAGTGGGTTTTGATGATCTTAATCTTTTTGTGCACTCAACTAAGATATTTGAGGAATGAAGAAGGAAGACAAGGATCAGTGTGGTGATGGATGTGAAGAATGCCATTGCCATATGGTCCTTTTGTTTTGTTTGCTGTTGAAGAAATGTTGATTGTTTTCACCCAAAAAAAAAGAAGAAATGTTGATTGTGTCAAGCTCTCTCTAATGGAGTTGCACAAAATTGTCCAAATGTGATGCCGCCTGGAAGAATAAGGCTTTGAGGTCAAACCCTGTCGGCTTGCCCACATGGGACTCGGACCTTACTTAGAGGGACATTTGTCTCCACCTACATTATTATAAATTTATAAATCTGTTGACCCTTTTTAATAAGCCTTTTCTTGTAAATGGTATTTTGTATAGTTCTGTGCAAGTTTGTATAAATGGCAACACCTGGAATAAAAGATTTACTTTAAATTTGCAATATTTATGCACATGAGTCAATGGAAGTAGGGGTGAGTTTTTGAGGGGGAAAAAAAAGAAAATTGGATTAAATTTTTTGGAAAATGAAGAAAATATTAAGTGCTATTTCTTAGCTGAGTATTGAGCCCCCACTAAATATACCAATATGAGATGTTAAGATAGACAAATATATAAATTTAACCTATTTAATTATTAATGTCTTTAAATAGTTTAAAATTATACTGATATTGCTTTCAACTTTAAAATTAGATCCATTTAAATTATAATCAGCAGTTTAAAAAATTATAAATGTGTTTAAGAATTTGAAATTAAAATTAGAATTATGTTTATAAAATTTTATTCTATTTAATTATTTTGAAAAACTAAAAATCGATGGTTTAAACAGAGAGAATAGAATTGACAATTCGAACCAATGGTTCATTAAAAAAGATCAATATTGATGAATCAAAAGGAAATTGTCCATAATTCTAAAAAAGAAATTAATGATGCAAACTTTTACAACAACAAAGAGAGGCGGCTGAAGACCCCGGACCATCATGATGATTATCAAAATCTTACATGCATTCTAGGGTTGGGCCAAACAATAGAAAGGTTCAAATTCTGCTCAATAATTCAATCTCACTAAGCCAGAAGGGCAAACCTCAAGCAGTCCACGTCTTCCTAGTGCAAAACAAAAAAGGCAGAGCTCTCTGTTTCAAGATTTTTTTTTTTTCAAATTTAATTCATAAAAAGAAACACCTTTTAATAGACTGGGTGGGGGGCTGTTGGGTAAATCTAAACCGAAAAAGGACCCTAGAGTCTATGTTATCAGTGCTTGCTAATTCAAAAGTTAAAAAGGATAGAACAGCACAAATGACAGCCACACAGAAAGATGATGGTAAGCATTCGTGCATTATAACAAACAAAAAAATCAAAAGAATCTCATCCATATTCATGATATCATGTATCTAGCAATTGCCAACATGAACAAGTCAAGTCATTCATGAAGTTGTGCAAGAATTATCATTTAAGAAGAAAGAACACATTGTACTGCCGGGTATGGACCACGAACAATTTACATTCTTTTTTCGTTCACATTTTATTAACTTTTAATGGGACTAAACATACGAAAATCTTAAGCACAAGAACCCTTTGGACTACTACTTTCGTTCACATTTTATTTACTTTTAATGGGTAGTCCAAACATATGACTACTACTTGTAAAGCTCTGCTCAGTGACTCTGTAAGTGAGACTTTGCAATTTTACCATCACCACCTTTTGGGTAGAATCCTCCAGGAACACTCTCATTTCCACTGCCATACACAATCCTTAGTATTTCCTCAGGTGTTCTATCATACGCAACTGAGTTTTGGTCTCCTGCAAGTACGTTTCCTGAGACTTTTCCTTCTGCACCCATAACAGGTGGGACTGTGAGTCCTTCGTCTTTCACTCCTCCTGCTCCTAGCTTGTTTCTTAGCTTTGATATCTTGTTTGTGAACTTGGCCACTGAGACACCATATGGCTCTACTTTGGACAATGCCCGCTCGTAGAGCAGTCCTCTTATCACTGCATCTTGGCCTGATTCCACTGCTAGAAGTCCTGCTACAAGCTGCAACATATTTTGAAAGAGAAAGATATGACTTGGGCAATGATTGAAAATGATACAAGTTACTTTGACAATCAATCAAGATGGCCTAAATAGTAGTTTTGCTCTGTTTGACATTTCTACGACCCCAACTAATCACCAGATGTCGGCCGAATAGTTTGTATAGACAACCAAAAAGAAGTTAAGAGGTGGAGTGGAGCATTTACCCTCTTGGAGGTTTCAGCTTGGAGCTTCGGATTAGCTCCAACGTAACCGGTAAGTCCAACATAAGGTATCACGTAGGAAGCAATAAGGTAGTTGATGGAGTTGGCGTAAGGGTCAAAAGGTGGCTCCAAGGGTTTCCCAAATGCATGGTTTATAACATTTGCAAATGATGCTACACTTAGATTCAAAAGAGGCCTTGGGAATCCTGTCACTGCCCCTTTAATTGCCCTGCAAAGACAAACACGAAGTATGTTAATACCCCTTTCGAGAAAAGATAGAAGCACACAACCATAAACAACAAAATAAATCACACAAATCAATAAACTGAAATACGCAATTTAACTGCATAATTAATATCTATCGGCAAGTAGAGCATTGCAAAGCACAAAGATATCAAGAGTTACTCAAAGCCCCTACATTCAAAACTTGAAAGTGCCAACAAAAACTATAGAGGGTATTATATATGTATCTGACTCATAGCTACCGCATATAATTTGGTCAATCTGTATTGTCATGGTCGCTTTCATCTTAGCTTGTTCCGAGATCTTCTTGTAGTCTCAAAGCATCCATATAAATTCAAAATGCAAACATAACAACAACAATAAATTGGTTATATACAACCTTAGGTGTCCCACTTCTTGATATGCAAATTGAAGGATGACATCTCTGGTGAATTCATCCAAGTTAGCCTTTCTTGCACCGACAGGTGGTGGACCACCTTGGGTGAGATTAGGAGCAACTTTATCCAGGCCATGACCCAAAGCACCCCACAAGAAAAACTCTGCTTCCAAGTACTCCAAATTCAGAGGGAACTCTAAAAGATCAAGATCAGAACTTGGAGTTGAACCTGATCCTTTTGTACACTCAACTAGGATATCAGTGGAAAGAGAGTTTGATAGGAGGAAAAGGATGACGGTGATGGAAGCGAATAACACCATATTCTTGCTTGTTTGCTGATGAAGACTGTAATATGTTCTTAAACTGTTGATTTCTCACATCAGAATCGGACCTTATTTATAAAGACATTGTATCCATTATAACCCGGCCAAAGATCTTGAAAAAGTAATACCCAAGCTCCATTTTAGCTGATTTCTTTCCCATAAAACCTAATGTTTCTTGCCTTCATTGTACACAATATTTGGTCCACACTTGTTGTACCATACTAGCAATTTCCCCCACCAAATTGTTTTGCAGCCCATATAGAAAGAAAGACAGCTGATTTTCTTAAACGTACAGAAGATATTGTTCACATTTGCAATGTTTATACATGTTATGCGATAACATCAACTTAATGTTGGGGATCTTACTTTGAACATTAACCAACTAGTGGATCAAATGCACATAGCCAAAATTGTTATGCAAGATTACTCTCAACTCACTAAAGATGGAAGGGAGTATGCAATGGAAAGACAAGCCTTTTTGGTTCTTGAGTCTTCACAAGCTTTTATCAATCCTTTGGCGTATTACTCATCTCAATTGTATGATATTCTTCTTGTTTTAGGCTGACATTTTGTATTTTTGGTATCAGAATATTGTAAGCCATGATATAAATACACATGTAAATAAAAAACTTTCTATAGTAGATAAAGATGTATATCTATGTTTTAGGGGTTTAGCTATATGGGAGTCACTGTTGCTAATATATATATACACACACTTGGTCATACACTACTAGAAAATAATATATTAGCAATGGAAATTTCCATCGCTAAAGGTAAAAAATCGGTCGCTAAAGGGTATTAGTGATAGATTTTTTTCGTCGCTAATTCTGATGCTGAAAAGTATCCCGCTAATTTTTACTGATAGAATAGTATCTGTTGTTATTATTAGCGACGAATTTTTTTCGTCGTTAATCCGTCGTTGATAGAAGAAAATATATAAAAAAAATCAGCGATGGATTTTTTCCGTCACTAATTTTGGTACTCTCACATGAGCAAACGCATCCAAACACGCTCCACGCTTGCGCCTCAAGCGCCCACGCGTGGATCCGCCACGCCTCACGCGTTGTCACTCTCCCAACCCGGTCATGCACTGCCTGCCTGCCCGTGAACGGCTTGCATGCACCCTCACGCGCGCCCACCAGCCAGCTCGACCTGCTCGCTCACCCACCCGCTTCCTTTAAGGTATGAAAAATGCCTCTATCGTCTTCAATGAGCTCCGAACCGCGACAGAAGTAAAATGATGCAAGCAACACAACCATCAAACCACGTTAAACTTCTAGTTATATTGTTTTTTTTATTATTATCTTTATCTTATAATTTTTAATGATAATAAAATAATATAAAATGATAATTTATTATAAAATAATAAAATATTATCTTAAAATAAAATAAAATAAAAAATAATATTATACTTCTACAAAATAAAATAAAATAAAAATTAAAAAGAATTATTAAATAAAATTAAAAAATTAAAAAAATAATAAAATTTTATCTTAAAATAAAATAATAAAAATTTTTAAAAATAAAATAATATTATTCTTCTACAAAATAAAATAAAAAAAAAGAATTATTAAATAAAAAAAATCTGTTACTAATCCATTGGTAAAATTTATGTCGCTAATCTGTTGTCAATCTATCGCTGATTACTATACATATATATTTTTAAAAAAAAATTTTTTTGTCATCAATACAAAAATGGATTAGCGACGGAAATTTTCAGAAGCTGAAAATTCCGTCGGTAATCCGTTTACAAATTTTTTTTTATTTTTTTACGATTAATCATTAGAGTGATGGATTAGTGACATAAATATTTCCGTCGCTATTCCGTCGTAAATCTCTTGATATTTTTGTAACAAATCTGTCGCTATTAGTGATAGATTTTTTTTCGTCGGTAATTTTTTTTTGCTGAAAGTGTGTTTTCTTGTAGTGATAGTTTTATTGTTAATTGACGATGCACTTGATCATAGAGGGTGACAACTGAATTTTAACTATATAATGATATATATATTTTTTAAAGTGGTATGATTAGAAGACATTGTTTTATTGGGCTGATTAGTTCAGCGGCGTATGGAAGCATTTTTGGATTTTGTTAACAGGAATTTGCCTTCATAGTTAGAAAATCAAGTAGTGGATTTTCCTATTACTCTCTACCATTTTATATATTATCTGCTTATTTTCTTTAGTTTTGTTAGAGAGGGTCGAAACGAAGCATTCTAATGGTTCATTTCTAGCTCTTTAGGTGCCATGCAAACTTATCACTGGAGATCAAAATGATTAAATTTTATTTAAAAAATATCAATATTTAACCGGTCAGGTCAAGTAATTAAACTCTATTAAACAAGGGTTATGCTGCAATGTTCAAACAAGTTAATGACTGTGATAACCTTGTTTGTTTTGTTTGCCGCTGAAGAAATGTTGATTGTGTCCAGCTCTCTCTAATCGAGTTGCACAATGTCCAAATGCTTTGCAGTTAAACCCTGTCGGCTTTGTCTCCACATCCTTTTGCGATCTATATATGAAAATTAACATATATTCACAAATTAATTTTGATTATAAATTCATAAATCTACCGACCCTTTTTAAGCTTTTTCTTGTAAATGGTATTTGGTATAGACTCTGCAAGTTTGTAAAAAGGAAAAAAAAAATCAATTCGTATTAATAGCAATACATGGTGGAGAAGAGTTTAAATGGAATAAAAAGATTTTACTTTAAATTTGCGGTATTCATACACGTTAGCCAATGAAATTAGAGGTGAGTTTCTGGAAAAAAAAAAAAAAGAAAATTGATTAAATTTTAGGACAGCCTAGTAGTCACAATCCCGTTCCTCCAATCTTGAAATCCAGGTTTCGAATCCTTGTATAATCAAAAAAATAAAAAAAATTGAGTCCTATTATCAATGAGTTATAAGTTAATCGGTATTATTTTTATTTTTTCAGAAATCTCGATTTTGAATATCTTTTTTATATTAAAAATATATATATATATAATTTAGTCTATTTAATTATTACTGGCCACACAAATTTAACGAAATTTTCTAGAGAAGGTTTCCATGCCCTTCGTTCTATGGTCTTCATGCATGTGGCACAAGGCAAAAACGGCAATCTATTTCAAACGCGGAGTTTTTGAGAAATGAAAGACAAAAACTGTAGTTTTTGAAGTTTTGAACCCCAAGGAAGGGTCTCCTTTGTTCACCAGAAGTCGCACAACGGAACTCACTCTGCTTCGCAGAGCCAAGGTAATATTCTTCTTACTTCAAATTCCCATTCAAATTTCGTGTTCTCGTACGTAGAATTTTGGTGGGTACTGAATGAATTTCCCGGAATCTGCTAAATTTCCGATGTATTAGAAAGGTGGTCGATCCCTGTTGTTGAAAGTCCAGAAACCCCTTAATCCCTTTTGTGATAGCACAAACCCACCTCAAATTTCGTGTTTTCGTATGTAAAATTTGTTGGGTGAATAAATTTGTCGGAATCTGCTAAATATCTAATGTATTTGAAAGAGGGTCGATCCCTCTTATTGAAAGTCCGTAAACCCTCAATCCCTTTGGTGATTACCACAAATCCACTTCAAAATCTCAATCCACAGCAAAATGAACAAAACCCATCTCTTATAGAAGAGAGAGAAGTGTTGAAAAGGTTGAAAAATGAGAGCGACATAACACTAGCATTAGAGTATTTCAAATCCATAGCCAAGTCTAGGCAATTCAAGCACACCCAGTTCACTTATCTTATGATGATTGAAAAGCTTGGTTGGGCTGGTGAATTGGATGGAATTCAATACCTTTTACAACAAATGAAGCTAGATGGGATTAGTTGTTCCGAAGAATTGTTCATAAGTGTGATAGATTCATATGGGCGAGCTAGGGAAGGCGACCGGGCATTGAAAACATTTTATAGGATACAAGATTTTGGGTGTAAGCCAGCGGTGAAGATATATAATAAGATTTTGGATGTGCTTCTTAATGAGAATAGGTTTCAAATGATCAGCTCTTTGTATGAAAACATGAAGAAAGATGGGTTAGAGCCAAATGTGTATACTTATAATATTCTTTTGAAGGCTTTGTGCAAGAATGAGAGAGTGGATGGGGCGTGTAAGTTGCTAGTGGAAATGTCAAATAAGGGATGTTCTCCGGATGCTATAAGCTATACGACTATTGTATCTTCCTTGTGCAAGAATGGTAAGGTTAAGGAAGCGAGAGAGCTCGCATTGAAATTTGATCCAATTCTGCCTGCATATAATGCTTTGATACATGGTGTTTGTATGGAACATAATATGAAGGCAGCATTTGATTTGTTAGACGAAATGGTGAGTAAGGGACTTGATCCTAATGTCATCACATACACGACAATCATCAATTCTCTTGGTGATGAAGGAAATGTTGAGCTATCTCTCGCTGTTTTGGCTAAAATGTTTGTCAAAGGATGTGTTCCCAATGTGCAGACCTTTACGTCACTGATTAAGGGTTTTTTCACGAAAGGGAGAACACATGAAGCTCTTGACATGTGGAAACAGATGAGACAAGAGGATATTACACCCAACACAGTCGTTTATAATGTACTAATACGTGGTTTATGCTCTATGGGTACTATGAGTGGGGCCATATCTATTTTCAATCAAATGGGCTTAAGTGGCTGCCTACCAAACGTGACTACCTATAGCACTCTTATTGATGGTTTTGCTAAGGCTGGAGACTTGTTTGGAGCATCTGAGACATGGAACAAGATGATTGTAAATGGTTGCCATCCAAATGTCATTGCATACACATCCATGTTGGATGCTCTTTGTAAAAGTTCCATGTTTGATCAAGCCTATTGTTTTTTAGAGAATATGACAATGGAAAAATGCCCACCAAATGTCATAACATTTAATGTATTTATCAAGGGTTTATGTGGTGCTGAACGAATAGATTGGGCAATTAAGGTGTTTCATCAGATGGGAAATTTTGGGTGCTTGCCTAACATCACCACATATAATGTGCTCTTGAAGGGCCTCTTCAAAGTTAATAACCTTAGAGATGCTTTTGGACTGATCGAGGATGTGGAGAAAAGGGGAATTGAGTTTAATTTAATAACATATAATACTATAGTCTATGGCTTTTGTTGTGCTGGTATGTTTGAAGAGGCATTGCAGCTGCTTGGGAGAATGCATGTCAAGGGAATGAAACCAGATGCTGTCACGTATAATACGGTAATAGATGCCTACTGCAAGCAGGGCAAGGTTAAGGCGGCCATTCAACTCATGGATGGAATATGTGCAGGAGAATGGAATCTCGATGTGGTTGCTTACACTAGTCTTCTACATGGGATTTGTCAATCAAGTGGTTTGGAAGAATCAATTGTTTACCTCCGGAGGATGATAAATGAAGGAATAATACCTAATTTTGCCACTTGGAATGTTTTGCTCCGATGCTTGTTTGACAAGGTAAGTGATCTAGGGTCAGTTTTCACTCTTGACAATGTCCTCGGCTACAGAAATGGGAAAAAACATTAGGAATCTGTTGGAAATCATCTTCGATTCAAGTAGTTGCATGGTGATTGTTGAATTTGAGAAAGCAGATGTCTTCCTTGACTGATCTGGGGCTATACCTGTGGAAAGAGACAAATAATAGAGCATTATTCACCCAGTTCCAATGGTATTGGGGTGTGCATCCCTAGTTTTATCAGTATGCAAGTGTACTCTGATTTTATTATGGAGTCTTATGTGTGACTCAAATTGCTGATTCTATTGAATCTGGCAGCTAAACATCTGAAGAGCCTGCTGAATCCTGTCTGAGAAAGGATGTGATTCTGGGATTTAGATGTTCATGTTCTGACTGCTTAGTGTGGCCAAGGTAAACAAACAATATGATCTCTTATATGCATATGTATATATTATATGCAAGTACATCTATGTGTATGATATGATCTAATCTTGTAGATCTCCCTTTTCTTTCAATTCTTTTTCTTCACTTGAACATTTGTGCGTATATTTACATGTTGGCTCGACTTGCTGTTAAATATGCTTCCTCCTTTCTAGCTATAGCACATTTCTGTGTACAGTTTTTCATCAGACATGTTCCTAATATTTTAGTTTCATGTTTATCTGGAAAAGGGTTAATTCTCTAGTTTTCTAATATGGCAGGTGATGAACTCATGGAACTCCTGGTTCAATTGATTGTTGGGGTAGTTTGGCTCGCTACTAACAGCAATTAAGTTCGAAACTATGTATTGTGTATGTCTCTTCCAAGCTCTCAAAATAGCCCGTCAGAAAAGGAGGGACCGGAGCTCCGTAGCCAGGCATTGTAAAAGTCTCTTTTATGTAAATCTCCCCTTCCTAAGAGAGAGAATTGTTTTGGTTGCTTCTACATCAATGTTACATAGAGGTTTTCTTTTTCTTTTTTTAGCACTTAAAACTACAGTCCTCGCAAGAATTAAAAATAAACGATTTTAGAACAAAAGAGGATCTAATATATATACAATTACAAAATGGTTTTGAAGCCTCTCAAGATTGTTTTCCGTGAGCATGGTTTTAAAACTGTAAAGGGTATCTCATGTGACTAGTCAAACGTTTTATACAGAAATAGTT
This sequence comes from Dillenia suffruticosa, assembly GCA_033439265.1. Classification (NCBI taxonomy): domain Eukaryota; kingdom Viridiplantae; phylum Streptophyta; class Magnoliopsida; order Dilleniales; family Dilleniaceae; genus Dillenia; species Dillenia suffruticosa. The sequence goes on from JAVTVX010000001.1 coordinate 21,547,339, forward strand.
TAGAATTTAGTATAAACCCGAGTTATGAATTAAATAACATTTTCCCATAATTAAGATTTTGTCTTTGATCTTGGTGCGATCTCTCTTATTCTTCCCTGCTCTCCTACGGATATTTTATCTTTCTCTGCTAATTTTACGCCAAGACAAAAAATTTAAGCAGGAAATGTGGTGTGTTTCGAAAGCAAATGAAATCTCTTTCGAAGAGCATACATGGATCATTACACAAAAATCTTTCGCATTTGGCATTGAAGCCAACCTCTACAGAAGAAGAGATTGGTGCCAAACATGCCCTAAGCTCCTTTAACAAGACCAGAAAGGTGCATAAACAATGAAACGACATAACAAGCGAAAACAAACTAGGAGCTCAGAATTGCACACCTGTCTCCACAAGCAACTTAATAAATAGCTTACCAGAAGCAAGAGAATCTGATTAATACATATGGGCTGCACATTTTACAAAAAGGTTGGACAATAAGTCAAGTTTGTGAGACTAATAAAATTGTCCTACATCCATATCAATATCATACCATGAAGGCAAGAACACAATTACCTAGCTGCTTCCTCGGTCTTACATTCTTTCTTCCCATGTTCTTCACACCATTTGATTTTTTATTTCTATTATCTATGCTATCATCATCAGTTACATAGATAATATTTCCTCTGTTATAGTCACCATCATTCGTCGAGTCCATCTCAACCTCATCTTCCCAGTATTCACCATCATCCTCCCCATTCTGTGATTGCTTCATCCCTCTTTATCACAAGATGACGCATGACTTTCATCTCGGTCCAACATGCTCTTGAAGTCATTATTAATCCATCTCGTTTCCAACTCAAAGTTCATCAATATGTAGTTGGCATTTGTTGCTTTCTTTATCTTGTACGCCAGTACTCACATGCCCCAATCATTGAGTCTCCACACCGCATTTCCCTTCTTAGGAAATCTGTAACAATGTGACGTATCCCATTTTGAAGAGTCAACTAGTTATCAGATAAGAGGTTATTGTGCCAGCAAAGAAGATCACAACCTTGAAATATATGTGGCTACCACAAAACCAAAATATGCATTTCATGAAAATTAGATACTATAAATAGAACAGAGATGGAAATGTAGATGTTACAGTGTACTTTTGTATTTACACTTTCAACTTCTTCAAAATGCTTCTCATGGATCAGATAAACCACTTCATATTGGCGCACTTACAAAAATGAAGAAGTAAATTAGATGAAGCTGATTTAATCGAAGGGAGAAGACAGAAAATGAGGCATAGAAGTAAAATAAAAGCTAGTCCTGTTTTCCATCAAACATAGCCAGATTGGTTCAGCAACGACACCCCATTTCTAAACACATTTAAAAAAAAAAAAGAGCACGACACAAAGACATGACATAAAATGGGAAGAGTCTGCACTAAAACTATTCAATGGCTCTAAGAACCTTATGTCTGACATGCCATAAAAAAATGCATCAGAGAAAAGAAAAAGGATCGCAGTTCCTAGCTGCTGCCTGATGAAATGGTACTATCATAGACTCCACAGTCCATTTATCCACCCCTTTTCTTCCCCCCCCCCCAAAAGGCCTGGCACACACACAAAAACAGATGAAGATGATACCTATCTCTAGTATTTTGGTAGGACGTAAAATGCTTACTTCTGACCAAGTCTTGGTCACTTTCCAGTTGAAGATTCAGATATTCAAAGAGTTCTTCTGCAAATAAAAGAAAAAGATGTTAATGGAATCAACATTTATCCAATAGATTCCTCAAAGGAAGCACATAACTTATTACTCCAAGCTTTACCTTCTTCAGCATCTGCAAACAACAACAACAACTTAGGTTTTAATCCCATATTTTGGAGTCGGTCATTTGAGAAATAAATATCGGAAAGATAAAAAAAAAAATTGTTGGTTTAATTTGTGCGAATTCTCCAACATCATTCATTTCTACTCAAAACCATCTCCTTAATTAAACCCTTAGCTATCATGTCTTTACGGATGACTTGTATCCAAATTTTCAACGGTTTATCTCCACGTTTTACGTTTTACTAAATCTTTAATATTTAAGTTCTCGGTCCTCCTCATTTGTGCATCTTTGGGTTTTCGTTGCACATGCTTAAACCATCTCAGACGATACTCTAGCGTCTTATCCACAATTGAACTAACTCCCAATTTATTACGTATCTCTTCATTTTTAATTATATTTTTTTTAATTTTATTACACATTCATCTAAATATTCTCATTTCTACGATAGCCTTTATTTTTATTTTTATTCAATAACTCAACATTCAGTGCCATACAATAATACAGGTCTTATTGTGGTTCTATGGAATTTTCCTACAAATGCTATAGTATCATGCGATCGCAAAGGACTCCGGATGCCCATCTCCATTTCATCATTCACATCCTCATCTATATTGTCATCATTTTGAATAATGGAACCTAAACATCAAACTTAGGAAAAAGTTTTCCATCTTTTTCAACCTTCTTCTGAAAGAAAGGAATTTTTTCTCAGACAGAGTAACATCTCTAATTAACATCTTAACAGTAAAAAGACCACAACCAAGAAAATAGTGGCCCATGGAGGGGGAGTGTTTTCTAAGCCACTAGGAGACAAATAAGAGTAAAAAGCCAAATAAGGAGTCAAAGTAATTTTTACTCTCCACTAGATGCTCAAAGGGGAAAATATAAGCAGAAAGAGAGGTAATTTGAGGCTGCCCTTATAATCAAGATCGTAATCAGAAACCTTTAAGCAACTATGAAAAACCAAGATCTATAAGATGGTTAATATTTGGCATCAGAGAAGTGGAAAAATTATGGATAGCATGCTAATGATATTCCATCTGGTGCAGCAAGAGTTCTTAAGAAGAAAGCCACATAATTAAAAGTACTAGTAGGTTTTACATGTAATTCGTAGAGTAGCCTTACAGAATGGGTACAATAAATATCACATAATGGAGAAAGAGTCCACATATAAGAAAATTAATGGAAGACATGAAGACTCCTTGATGAGAAATTTTTGATGCTCTCATTCTTGAAATAGGGAAGTAACAATTGGATAATACAGGAAGAGGCATCAAAAGACAAAGAAAACCAGGTTAAAGGATCATCCTAATATGCAGCGCTGAATTCAGCATTAGGATGATGATTGAATCCCAATAGTAATAGTCCAATTTGCAGTGGAGACTTGTAGATCTAACTCTAACCAAAGAATCAACAGGGCAGAAGGTAGAAGTAGTCATCACATTTGAATTTAGGAGAATGACGTGTAGCATTAGCAAAATTACTTCCTTAACATAACGTCATTACCAACTTCATAAAAATTCTGACTCCTCCCTCCACAATTTTCAAGAAAATATCAGACAATTGATCCCTCCCTTTGAGAGAATAATAGAGTATAGATTGACATCGGAGATAAATGTATATCAAAATCAATTTGAATTTATGCCAAAAATATCCACCACAAAAGCAATCCACCTATTAAGACAATTGATGGAAGCATATAGAGTACAGAAAAGAGACCTACATATGGTATTCATTGACCTAGAAAAAGCATATGATAGGGTCCGTAGAGACTTATTGTGGTGGGCGCTGATGAAGAAATGGACATCTTTGAGATACATCAATCTAATTAGAAATATGTATGAAGGAGGTATAACCGGCGTAACAACTTGCAGGGGTTTGAATGATAGTTTCCCCGTTAATATCGGGTTTCACCAAGATTCGGCATTAAATCGCCTCCTCTTTGTAATAGTAATAGACAAGATAACAAAAAATATACAAGATGAAATACCATGGTGTATACTTTTCGCCGATGATATAGTGGTAGTTGATGAAACTAAGGAGAGTGTTAGTGTTAAACTAGAGCTATGGAGACTTACACTGGAATTCAAAAAGTTTAAATTGAGTAGATCGAAAACCAAATATATGAGATGTAAGTTTAGTGAAAGTTATCGGAATGATAAAGAAACGATTAGCTTAGATGGACAAAATGTACCCAAAAATAAACGATTTAGATATTTAGCTTCCATCATTCAAAACGATGACAATATAGATGCAAATGTGAACCATAGGATTCAAGCGGATCGGATGAAATGGAGAAAAGCATCCGGAATTTTTTGCGATCGCACGATATCATTGCATTTGAAGGGAAAGTTTTATAGAACCGCGATTAGACCCACACTATTGTATGGTACTGAGTGTTGGGCTATTAAACAACAACAAGAACAAAAGATGGTTGTAGCAGAAATAAAGATGGTTAGGTGGATATGTGAAAAAACTAGAAGAGATAGAATTAGAAACGAAGAGATTCGTAACAAGTTGAGAGTTAGTTTAATTGTGGATAAGATGCAAAAGTGCCGTTTGAGATGATTCGGACATGTGCAAAGAAGGCTCAAAGATACACTGGTTAGGAAAACCGAGAACTAAAATATAGGAGATCTAATAAAACGTAGAGATACACCACTGAAAACGTGGATATAAGTTATTCGTAAAAACATGAAAATTAAGGGTTTAAAAGAGGAAATGGTCTTGGATAGGAATGGATGGCGTAGAAGAATCCGTACAAATTAAACCAATATATTTTAGATATTTATCTATTGATTTATTTATTTATTTTTATTTTTCTTTTATTTTATTTTTATTTCATTATATATATATATTTCATTTTTCTTCTTTATATCTTTTTCAAATTTGTCTCTCAAATACCCGATCTCAAATATTGGAATTAAGATCCAGTTTGTTGTTGTTGTTGTTCTTCTTTATGGGCTCACACCCTTGGGGTTTACAAATATTATAGTTTACAATGATTATAGTTTATTGCTTCCAAGGATTTCTGATCCTTTAGATTCCTCATACATTCTTTTGTACCTCTTACATGAATTGCTTTTTCTAGCCAGAGGGGGAGGGGAAGAAAAAGAAAAAAAAAACAGACACACACACACACACACACAAAATACAAGAGGGTTATACAACATGATAGGATAAAAAAGCTAACAGAAGGCATCACATATGAAGTAGAAACACAGACACAAGGCACTGGACATGGGATGCAAAGCCAGATGAACACAGTTAGAAAAGTTATATAAAATGTTTACACCATTACTACAGAGTTGTGTCTAAGAACTATAACTGACAGAGACACATTCATTTCTAGAAGTGTCATTGCAGCGTGCTATCCCTAATTGATACATTCACCAGTATGTACTGTAACACCTAAACAGGTTTCCTAGTTGTTAATTTGCTCCAACACAGAAAATGTACACACAGAAAATGTACTGAATAATATAATCCCATGATTTACAGCTTAAACGAACAGCATAGCTAACTCACAAAGAACAGCAAAACCCTAGAAAGTATTTAATACGAATAAAAACGCTAGAATGCCTGGTTCAAATAAGAAGTTTTAAAACACTGAAATAACAGATTAGCAGAAAGAGTTCACACATATCCAATTCAGAAATAACAGAAAAGGCCCCAGCAAATAACATGCATAAAAACGTTAGAAGACCTGGTCCAAATCAAAAGAACTAAAACTAAAAACACTGAAAACCACAGATTAGCAGAAAAAAGTTTCACCTCTTTAAGGAGCAAAGCTTCAGGAAAAGGACCAGTGGCCTCATCTGGTTGAGGTACGAAACTATGACGGTCAACCTTATTCTTCTTCTTGGCCTCCACAATCACTGATTTCCTGACTCTTCGACAGGAAATTCAGCAAGAACTGAAAGACCCATCTGCAGAAACTAAGCAAGCTGTATAATTCAACGACACCCTTTTGTTATAAGCCCAATTCGGAGGTATTGGTGTGGTGAAAAATGTTGCAAAGGACGATGTCCTTGCAAATGCCTCCACTGAAAAGCCTAAAACAGAGCTCTGCGTATCTTTGGACACCCCCTACAATTAAACGTGCGGGTCTAGCAACCGGGTATTGATTCCCAACAGGGAGGGTGGCATTTTATAAACCCGAGGAAGAATTTAGGGGGACGACCCACGGGCCTAGTTGGGCTGTGCCGTACCTTTAAGACAGACGGCTTGGCATTGTTTACGTGGAAAACTCAGTTTGTGTACTCAGATTGCTTGGACTAAAAATGAATTTAAAGGGCTTTCCAACCTAGTTACTCATAAATTAATCTGAATGAGGTTGGTTTAAGTACTCCGATAAATTGTTCCAGACATTTAACTAGGCAGTACCTATGCCGATATTATGATTTGTCAAATGTGCTCAATACGGATCTTTTGCAGCACACATTTATTAACATACGTCGAGAGAAAAATTTCTATCCTTTTTGTATTCTATCTTAAATTTAAAACTGAGTTTGAAATTTTGGTGTTATTGACCCTGTCTAGATATTCAAGGCCTATCAATGAATCTACTAGCGTTATCCCGATGGATTATGGTATTTGCTTTTTTTTTGGGTACTTTTGTTTGCCAATGAAATTTTTATTTTTATTTTTTTTGCATTCTTTTTGCCTAAGACTTGAATCTTTAGGCCAATGGAGTTTCCAAGGCTCTCATCAGCGGGTTCCTTCCCCAAAAGGGTTCCTTCTCCAAAAAGTGGTCAGTCAAGTCTTTTTGCTAAAGGGTGACCCGGTTGTCCTTGGGGGTCCTTCCTCGAGGATTTTTATCGTGCTTTTGTCAGCTGGAGACCTGAGATTTTAGCCAGAGTTTTTAGCAACAATTGTGTTCAAATCAATATTCAAGATGGGAGTAGCTAAGAATGTTAGAGATTTGCATCCCATACGGGGCCTAATTTTCAAACTCCCTTTTTTTTTCTTTTTGGTGCCTCCTAACGATTTGTCAAGGGTCAGCACAATAATTTAACGAAGTAATGATTTAAGTATTATGGCAGAAATTGAAACCCTGTGGATCAAAAAAAAAGAAATTGAAACCCTAGCGCTTCTTAGCAGCAGGAACAAAAGCACATTCCACCGTGATGCTTTTGCTTTGCTTTTGCAGCTTACATACCTATGTGAACAATCAAAAAGAAAATGCAACATACCCACCAATGAATGGGGACAAACTTCTCTCCAGAAGATTGAGACAAAATTGAGGCCCACAACAGGATTTTTACACCCCATTTTGGCAAATAAATATCGAAGTTGGACAATCTATTTTCAGCTGTATAACATTGATGACTGGATTCCAGAGATTGAAAAGAGGCAAGCTGTACAAACTTTGTATCATGTAGAAAATATGGGAAACTTGATGTCCACCTAAATATCACCGACCCTCCTAAGCCTTTCTGTCTGTTTCCTAAATTCTCTGCTTCATCACAAGAACATGGCCGCAAAAGTAAATAAGTGTGCTCACCATTGCTTCTTTCCTTTCTTCTTTCTCTTGCTGCCACTGCCACTGCCACTGCCGCTACCGCTGCCGGTGCTCTTGGAGCCATAACCAGCCTTGGCTGATGGAGCCTCGGTAGAACTGCTGCCCGCAGCGTCAAACATTCCTGCTTGCACTGCATTCTGTAACCACTCAAAGAATTCCTCCTCTGTCATGGTTTCCTCCATATTAGGTGTTGGCATTCCACCTCTCTGTCCAGAACTTGGCCCCTTACTATGCTTGGATGTTAAACTAGTATTCACATGGAAACTAGGCTTGTGACTATTTGCTGGACATCTCATGCCCTGAAGCAGCAGATGAACATTGTCAACTCTCTCTCTCTTAACAAAAGATAGTTTAAGATCTCAACTTTCCTAGGAAAATGAATGCCTTAACTTGGTTGAGTTGACCAGTTAACCCAATCAAGGGGCAAGCTTTTACCATAATTTTAGACTAGAACAACTGATGTCTGAAATGGAGAACTGCATCGAACTTCCCAGCTAAGTTACTAAAGATAATGTAACTAGTAATTAGTCCCATGGAAAACCAGCTCCTCAACAACCTTAATACTGTCCAAGCATGACATCAATACCTACACCAGACTCCCCTTTTTTGGGTATGGGCTAAATATGTGTAAATATTGTTTGAAAGAAGTTGCTTGGCTCATTCGTCTCAATCCAAATGCAACTATTTCAAAATCTGAATGGCAAGATTAAACAGGCTAGAAGAAGAAGCTTTTTACCTGACAGATGTACCATTCAGTAGCATCATATATCCTGCTTTCAGCACAGACAAATGCAGAAGGAGCCTCTACCTATACACAAGTCACATTTTTACGGGGAGGTAAATAAAATTTCAATGTTGAATCCAATTCAGAAATAAGCTACCTATAGTTAAACCAAAACATTACATGAATTGTATCCAGAAAAATTGTGAGAGTAGGATTACAGAAGAGTTGATATATTGAGCTGGCTACCTTCTGCAATATTCCAAAAAAGAGAGGCTGTAAGGACTGTTCAACCCATCCATCTCCATCTTTGGCGGGATGAAAATCTTTGCAATCCTACAAAAGGAATGTACAAGGTACAAAACATAAGCACCATGCAGAGAATTTGATAAACAAACTTTGGGCAGAGAAATATTCAAAAACAGTGCCTCAGGGAAAATGTAGAACCTGGCACCATCTTGCTTGTGATTTCGATTTTTTTGTAAGAAGCCAAGCATGGAAATTTCCACACTTCTTGCAGGCTATTCGTCTTGACTCTCTGAGAAGATCCTCATTTTCAGCTGCTGAGCGAGAAAACCCAGAGGAGAAAATACCATGACCCCCACTCTGGAAAAGCACTTCAATGCATAAGCAAGATGGAACTAATGCTAAAACAAGAACATTTGACATTGTTCCAATTTTAGTGGATAGGCCTGAAGGGTCCAAAATTCATTTGCACTATAACTTGCAAATAAATCATCAAAATGATGAATGAATTAAAGCCAACAAAACATATAGCAACTGCACGAAGCATGAGATCCATGACTTCACCCAATTAGATGGCTCACAATTTTATATACTGAGCTATTCAACATTTTACACAGGAAATAGTTAAAATGCAACTCCTGCATCAGTGAATCAATCCAAGGAAAGTCCAAATAATAGCCTAACTATACCAAGTATGTGCCTTCCTAGATGCTCATAGACCTAGAAATCAAAAATGTTTGAGCAAAAGGTCAATATTTGTCTAAGTACACAAACCGAGAAAAACGTAATTATGGGCAACAGCAATGAACCTATCGTGCAAATTTTCCTAAATGAAGATTTATCACAGGCAACTGCAAACGAGTGTGGTTAAAGCAATCAGATGCCTGTACTTGACTTATTCTCATTTACCACACGTTGAAGATTGCTGCAATTACATAAAATCCAAAATAACTAGAAAGCTAAGTTGAGGAATCAAAGAATCCTAAGTCTTAGGCCTATGCGACCAAGTTCTCTTAAAAAGAATGACATGGAAAAATGCAAAATAAAAAATTTGAAGAAAATTGGGATGGCATGGTGTAGAAAACCATCTGAGGAGACCCTCTTGAAGGGTATAATAGAGGAGCAATCGCAAACAGCAGGAGGACAATTTCTTTGCCCCCTTATCATGATAGGATAGTGAATAGCAGTCCCACATTATGATATAAAATAGCTACAAACTTTCAAATTCTATGAAAGACCTTAATGGAGATTTGAAAGAATGCTCAAAATCCATACCTAATAACCCCATTATAACTGGTAGGCAAACCTTGATGGGGTGGCAGAAAAACTTTTCCATACTTTGTTACATTGTAGACTCTGGGGGTGGGTCAAAATAGCGGTAATTATTTAGATTAAAAAGGGCCCACCATCGTGCTCTTCTGGGATTAAGATCTTGTATTGGATACTCGGTGGAGAAGCCAGAGTAGGAGCAGAAGCATCACTTTTGGAGTTTGATTTGGAATATCAAAGTCCCACAGGCAATTTTCTTTCTTGTGGGTTTCTTACGGATAGTTCTTACCAGAGCATGGTAAAAAGAAGGGGTTTAATTGTTACAACTCTCATGGAGTCTCGCCCAAAACACTAATCAATCAATACTCATCCTATCCAATAGCTCAAAAAATGGAATAAATCTCCAACTCTCAATGGTTTGAGTGTCTAGCAAAAGCCACATGCCACTGCGTCATCTCTCTTTGGAAGATGCATGAAGAAATAACTATAAGAATTCTTCCTAGAATAAATGTTGCTTAGGAAGGAAGCTATCCTTCAGCAAGAAACTGCACTCAGCATACCCAAAGAAGATCATTTTCCCAAAAGACACTAAAATTTAGATCATTTCTTTGCTATTAAGAAAATTCAAAGTACATGAATTATCCCACAATTAACCAAAATATTTTGCCGAAGCCTCAGCTATCACATCAATTTTCCCCATCTCTCTCTCTCTCTCTCTCTCTCTCTCTCTCTCTCTCTCTCTACAGTTCCTAACTTGTCAAGAATATAAATCTACAAGAAATGAGATGGAAAGATTCATCAAATGCTGCAAAGCATCATAAAAATCATCAAATAAGAATTCAAATCCAAACCTTTTGAGAAGCATTTTGAAAATGGCGTAGGCAGTTCAGCAGCTCCTCTCTTCTTAACTCATCGTCATATGCTTTGCGTTTCAAAGAATCAAGTAAAACCTGGAAAAGAATGCAGCATATCATGATCAATTACGCACTTATCTAGGATAGTAATTGCTGTAAACTGGTCTTGGGCATTAAAAGCGGAAATCAGTATATATACCTCGTATGCATTTTGAAGCTTCTTGAAAGCTTCTGCAGCCTTCTCATTACCCATGTTTTTATCAGGATGAACCAGCATTGCCTGACAAAACAAAGAATAAGGAAAACACAGTCAAATCAGACTATTTCATCTGTCTAACAAACAACAGCATGCTCACCAAGAAATGGAGAAGCCCCCTAATGATAATGAGAAACACAAATCAAAGTACCATTGCGAAGATCGCAAACGTGATAACATCTACCAATTCTAACGGTTTTTGTACAGTTTTTGTACTGTTTTTGTAAGAAGACATAACCTAGCAATCCGGGGGGGGGGGGGGGGGAGGGGGGAAGCAAGTCATACTTTCTTCCTGTATTCCCGTTTCAGTAAAGATACGTCAACACTCTCATAACGATGCAGGCCCAATGCTGAGTAGTGATCTGTGCAATTTAAGAGCCGAACAACCTCATCTTCAGAAGTTATCTCAGCATCAGTCCCACTTGTTGAAGGCATGCCTGAGCTACGGTCCATAAATTGCCCAGAAGCCGTCTCTGAGGATGCAGCATGCATTGATTCCTTATCTGAGACTCCTGGTTGACCTCGCATATCAGCTGTTTGTTCATGAGAGCCATTGGGGCCTCTCTGCTCATTTACTCTATTCTTTAGAAAATATATTAGAGCATCACTTGAAATGAATGACAGATTCAACCCCAAAACCAAACCAAGCCATCCAACATATGTCCAAGCACAGTAGACAGAATAAGAGGTGGTGATAAGCAGTGCAAGATGCTCATGGTTCAATGCAAATGCCAACCCTGCATGTCAGGACAATAAGATTAAGTCTGAAAGATAAATTACCTACATACAGAAATCAGACTAGCATCAGGAAATCAAAGGCAACCTCCAAGGAAGATGATTAGTCCAGTTGCCCAAAAGCTTCCATACATCCATAGGAAGACACATGCAGAAATTGCAGTTACCAAAACTGCAAGCAAGAATCCAGCAAATACTCCAATTAAAGAAGCTATCACCTGGAAACAAAACAAAAACAGGCATTACCATCAACTACTTATGCAGAATAGAAGCTAGGATATCTGAAGGAAAATATACATGGGCAAGTAGAAGAAGAGAAACTAACCAGATTACTGCTGATAAAAGATTTAGAAAAAAAAAAAAAGGAAAATCAATGTATCTATATGAGTTTTCTTTACCATATCCAGGTAGCAAGAAATGTGTAATAGTAGTGTAATTTCTTGTATTATGCTTACTCTCATACTAAAACCACGTGGGAAAAAAAATACACACAAGAGCTCACCAGCACAATGAGAAATTTGGTCATCCCCACCATTGCAATTACAGAGAAGATGCTGCACCATATAACTGAGAAAAAGGACGTTGTGCCCATGCGAAGGAAGGAATCGATGCCCCTGAGAGTACAGTCCAACCAAACCATAAATAGAAGAAGTGTTATGTTCCCAAGATGCATAAGCCATCTTAAGACAACTGGATATGCAAGGTCAAACTTCATTCGGATGTAATCGCGAGCATTTGATAAATCTGTAGCTAGAGAGAGAAAGAAAGGTTTCTTCTGTTCTAGCCATTCTTTAGTTGCCTTTGACATGGACAATGCAGAGGCCTTCAACCATCTGATTACAGCAGGATTGGGAAATTCTAAATTTTCTATAGCATCCTCTGTGTGCAAACTGTTAACCGATTTCCCAAAACTACTTTCTGGACATTTGCTATATGAGGCTCCATTAGCCCTTCTTGTGTCAGATGCTTCTACTGTAGATTCATTTCCAACAGAACCATCTGATTTAATCTCATGATGCAGTGATTGGTCTTCAGCATGTTGCTCATACATCCCTTGCTCCTCTTTGCTCAAAGATTTCCTGAAGCTCAGCTGCCTTCTCTTTTCACCCACTGCAGCATGGGGTTTGCTCACACCATCCACTGAAGGACTATCACATAGATTGCTCCCAGGAAGTTCCTCAGTGAGAACAACCTTCACATTATCTTTTCCAGCTCGTCTTATATCCTCTAATCCACAGCGTGAATCTGCAACCTTTTTCTTATGGTTTGATGAATGGCGGTCTAATCCATTCCTCTGTTGATTTCCCTTGTGCGCCATTAAGATGAAGAGGTGAGTTTTTACCTAAAAAATAAAGTAAACATGTCTCAACATCAATCAAAGGAACCATTTAAAATCTATGTAATGACTAACCTGAACTCAGAAAATTATAACATTTAAATATTTTGCAAGCAAGCTACACACAATACCTCAAAAATCAGAATAAAGTCTATGAAGCATTGCAAAGTAAGAATTAAACAATCTACATCCTGATAGGTGTTATATCGTAGATATGTGAAATTACTACGACATAGGATATGGATCAGTGTTATGTTAGCTATGTCTTGTAGTGGATCTATATTTAAGTACCTTGGGGTGCCTAATGTATAATTGGATTGCTTTATCACCATAGAATATTAGGAGCTTATTGACTATCACATACAAATTCTTTGAAGCATTTACTTTCTTTTATTTTTCTATAACTCACTCCCCCACCCACAAGAAAAAAATAAAAGAAAAGATCTTCTCAGACAATTTTTGCTACGGGATAGGATTTAGTGGCCTACCGCACAATCCATCCTTTATTTGACCTTTAACCTAGAACATCCAGAGTAATTTTTTATTTTTGATAGAACATTATTTGTGTCTGTTTCAACGCTCAAATTTCTAGGAAGTCCCACTATACTGAGCAAAAGAAAAAAAAAATTATTGGAAGGATATCACAGCCCACAGAAAATAGCTAAAAAGGAAATTGCAGGAATTTCTTTCCATGCATTTACTTTCATAAGGACTAGCAGTAGAAAAAAATTAGACATGCCACTTTAATCTTGAAAATCAGGAAGAAATAAGGTAACTACATTTTAAAACAAATGCCAGAAAAATTCACCCACTTTATTATGGGTTTCCAGAGTCAAATGTTTTAGGTTTTGGAGGAAAAGATAAATAAATCAATCAATCTTAAAGCTAGGAAAATGGAATTCAGGCAACACTTAACACAAGACATTTTGCTCTTTGGTTCGTCATCAAGATAGCCTAGTCTCTTTGGAACCTTTCCCTGCACTTGGCACCAATCCACCACCCACAAATAACTTTCTGGTTCCACAGGCTTCTATTGTATCAATCTATAGCCTAACAGATAGTTATAGAATGTATACACTTGATGATGAAAACCTAGGAAACAAAAAGATTGCCACAATTGGGTCACCCAAATAATGACCTTATTAAAGAAAGTAATCTCTCAAATGGCCAATCCCAAAATTTAGGATTAAGGATCAGGTGGTTTTTGTTGTTGTAATCTTCAGACATGCCGTGTTTAATGATCAATCCACCAAATAATGATGCTCCCTTCCACTTGGCACCTTCCCCTACACTTTGATCCTTGATACCTTCCTATAAACTTGGCACCAATCCACCGCCCACAAAGAACTTTCTGATTTCCACAGGCTGTCTATTGTATCAATCTCTAGCCTTACATGTAAAATCAACACATTTGAAGTGGAAAACCCAGGAGAAAGAAAAGGATTGCCACAACTGCGTCACCCAAATAATGACCTTGTCAAAGAAAGTAATCTCAGAAACAGCACGGCAACACTTAACGCCCAAAAGCTGAATTTCCCATTCTATGTAGAATTGGTTTATTTTCCACCTGGGACTTTAATGTTCAAATAGGACATCAATTTCGTTTATTTCTTGAACTTGCGCACTTCAAACAATTGACTTAATACACTTGTACTTCTACAATTAAGTCAAATAATTAATGTTACAATCCTTTATTTCCCCAAAGAAAGTGCTCGTCACTACATGCATGCACACAATCAAATTGGCAATAGAACAGATTAGATCGACCGCACAAAACTGAATACAAACAAGATTCACCAGAAATGGGCATGTGAATAAAACCCTCTAGGGCACATCGAAATTTTGGACATTACCCTCACAATCCCATCAAAATTATTCCCAAATTCTAGAAGACTTAAAATCAAAAAAAGTAAAAACCCACCAAAATTAGGTCTAAGAAGATAAGAATTAAAAGCATAAAGGCGTACCTAATGATCAATAGAGCGCATTGGTTTGTCCCAGAACCCGAACTCAGACATACATAGTCGAGAGAGAGAGAGAGAGAGAGATGAAAAAAAAAAAGAGAGACTGTGTTTGGTTACGTGTCTATGAGACTGTAAAGAGAGAGAGAGCGATGAAAGAGAGAAAAGGGATAGACAAGGCGGCCCTGCCTTGGAGTTGTGCTGATTCTCTCTCTCTCTCTCTCTCTCTGCCTGACCCCCTTCGCTTGAGCCTTCACTAACCCGACTATTCCTTGGTGTCTCGCAAACTGCTCCCCGGAGGCTACGTCGGCTTTATTTGGGGTTTCCACCCTTTGAGGTTCATGTGCATTTCATTTTAATATAAAAATACAAAAATCATGTCTCTCACCATTCTTTTTTTAGTTTTAAGAAGAGAATGGTAAAATTAAAACTATATAATAATAAATAATTTTTTTTACATAATTACTAAATAAATTAATTACTATTAAAAGTTAAATTTGCTATTTTTAAAAAAATTATTATTTACAAATCAAATTATAATTATTAATGTCAAATTTATAATATGATTTTTTTTCTCTCTTGAGAATATGCTTTAGTTACGAAACGATTAGATTAAGTCATGGCTGATGATCAAAAAGAATATCAAGTCTCAATTGATGATTCAAAAAATATAATTGCTGATATGTGATCTAAAAGATATAATTGCTGATATGTGATCTAAAAGATATAATCGCTGATATATCATATTAGACTTTAATTTTTTCTTACAGAAAAAAATATATAAAACATTAATTTGATAACTCTCTTTTATCGAGAAATATTCAATTTGAATTATATCGATCACCCTTTCCTTCAACCGAACTCATGTTAGTTTGACCTATATCTATTGCCTTTAGGCAAACCCATTTAATATGTTCTATATAAGGCAATTTCATCCTTTCTAAAGGTGGCCATGAAAGCCTCCTCCTACCATAAATGTATAATTTGAATCATAACTATTAACTCTCTAAGGTGATCAGGTCATCACTGTGTACTTGTATATTTCAATTTGTTGGGCATACTTTCACAAGTAATTTTTTTTTTTTTTTTTTTAATTTAGGTATCAAACTCACAATCTCATAGTCACACAGTTGATTATTTGTCTACTTTGGCCTTTGGCAACCACCTTAATCATAAATGCATGATATTAGAATGCATTTAAGATTTTAAAATTTTAGTATTTATCAAAGCCAGGTCAAGATATTTAAGAAAAATATTAAATTTGAGCTTGATTTGGTTCAAAGTCAGGTTACAAATTAGACCAACGTAACCAAAACCATGTTGTCCTTGTAGGGACACTTACATGGTAAGAGCTCCTATTCAAGTGTCTTCTCTGAGATCGAGTTTTCTTTCGTGAACACGTGTATTTTCATAATTTTTACGATTTTAATATAATAAAAAAAAAACAAAAAAACAAAAACATGCTGGCTTGGTTTTGAGCAACAAGCATGGAGTCATAAGGAACCATTCCAAATCTTTGCTTTCTCAGTGTCAAACTATGAGGAATAATCCAAGATCAATGAACTACGTTGGCAGACCGGACACCAATATTTAGGGCGACTTCATTATTGTCTAACATTAAGGTTTTTATTTGTGGTCAATGAACTACAGTTTGCAATATTCATGTAATATTTGGTGTTGGGATTCAAAAGTCATATGCTAATTTCATTAGCTTTCTTTGTCATTGACTTGGAACTAGGAAGTGATCAATAAAAGAAAAATAACCCAAATGTCCTTCTTTATGATTTTCCTGTTAGACTTCGTTCTTTTTAATTGACAAATGAGTTTGCTTCAATTGAAAGCCTTATGAATGCGATGCATGTTTGGAACCAAAATTCTTGGCATGCTCCATTCACCAATGACTTCTATTTTGTAGCTAGTAAAATGACAAGAGAGAGCATAAAACATAACCAAATTCTTTTGTATCGAGTGATCGGACACTTTATCCCTTTAATCAGAAATCTTGAGTTCGAGTCCTGAAAATGATAAAAAAGTATTTGGGAGAGTCAACCCCTAAAATGGGTTTCACAGTGCTCGAACTAAATTAATCGGATAAAAGTTGAATAGTGATTGTGAAAAAAAAAATAATAATAAAGAAAAGAATTCAAATAAAATGCCAATTTTCAAACTATTGGTACTTTTTTATTATATGTTTTGAAAATATAAACAAATAACATGTTAATTCCAAAACAAATCAGATTCTTTTAGTATTTTTCACGTGACTATTTTGATTTTCTTGAATATAATTTATCTTTAGAAAAGAATATCAAAGAAAAAGATTAAGATAAAAATTGATATTTACTTCTTAGAAACGCAGAATATTGTTATATTAGTTTAGAGATAAAGATCAATTATTATTATTATTATTATTATTATTATTATTATTATTATTATTATTATTATTATTATTATTATACCCTAAACAAAGATAGAGAGAAAAACAATAAACACCTTTATCAATAGCATGGATGCAGTAAAACATGATATCCATGGTATGACATGAAATAAATTTAAGGAAATGCAATATAAGTCCACCTGACACTGACATCAACCAAGAAAATCCTGCTCAAAGCCTTCCAACCGATAGTCTTTTATGGACCTATTGATCCTCAAGATTACAGCAATTCACATGTTGACTAATTTTTAATTAAATTATCAATATGTTTTAATTAATTCAAACAAATAATTTGATTAAGAATCCGTTGAAACATAACCATGTAGACTCTTACGAAAGATTTGGTCAATTTGGACCATGATTTATTTAGTCCATCTCGTATGACTCACCCTCGAACTATAGCCTCCATTACAGTTCCAATTGAGCTACAAATCGATACTGCATGTTCTCAGATGGCACATAACAGTGATCGACAGAAACCTAAGAAACTCCAAGATGGTTTTCACATTATGACAGAACCAAGCTTAAATTAAACATATACTGGGTTCCCCCCGCTTGATTCTTTCAACACCACCACGATATGAATGTCATACACAAAGTTTGATACAGGTTGCTATTTATCGGTGCATGCTCCCAAATGATAAGGACCTTCATAAATCAACTAGGACGCTTTCAATGGAGACAATGAAGCTGCTATGCTATAAAATGATAAGTTTTGGACTATAATAGAGAGAACATGTTAATAGGACAAACTTATTTGGCTGAGCCTCAAAAGGATAGCAGATGATTGGACCAACAAATAAGCAACGCCATGGCATCTGGATAAGATGCCGAGCTATGGTTCCGTCAGGTCATGCATCACAACACCACTACAATTCAAATTCCACAGGAGGCGGTGCATAAGATGCGATGCTAATATGCCTGCAATGACAACAACCACAACTAATAAGGGTGGCCTAAATACAGTTAAAGTATGGAAACAGTTAAGAGACAATAAGACATGCCATCTATGGAAATGGAATGGAGTGGATGTGCACAGAAGTCCAGGCATAAAAGCACTGTTGTAAGATCATATACCAGAATAACTTCTCCAGTATATTGAATGTTAAGATGAATTCATACCTTAGACAGTTAGGTATCATTTCAGAAGCATGAACTGGACCAAATTAGAAGTCGGAAATACTTCATCCATGTCTCAGGGAATTCAGCACTAGGGCATGGGGCCAACTATTAAAATTCAGAGTCCCTAGTAATAATTAAGGAAAAAGTAGCTGCATGAGAGAGAATGAACCTTTGGCAGTGTCAAATTGTGCAATCAAAGCAACTAAATCCCAAGTTCGAACACCAACGTAGAATGACACAAGTTTGGAGGCCCTAACAAACCTAAACGACAGCATGTGCATAGAAAAAACAAACTAGTAAAGCAATGACTTGGAAACATAAGAGCCATCATTGCAGGAAATATCAATAAGCGGTAGGTCACAAAGTCCATACATTATCTGGCTGGATCAAAGATGGTTCATCAAAATGTGCAGTCAAAGAACAATGATGAAGCAAATGGAATCAAAATCAATTGAAAATGAATCATTGCTGAGATCACTGTAATGGAAATAGTTCACCATGATACCTTGATTTTACAACGCATGCTATCCTCAAATATCATGATAAGTTTAACAAATAATATGTACAACACAATCCTATATACAAGAATTTACACATCATTGACAAGGAAAGATTGTGCTCCGAAATGCATGTGCTGAGAACCACAATGGAAGAGTTGAGGAATTCTTTACAGAGTACATCTCCTTCCACACACGACTCTTCAGATGATACACCAGTACATGCTTGTGCGATGCCAAGAAAACATAATCACTGGTCTGACTTATTGGGAAAATGCCTGGAACCAATCCCATGATACATCTAAGACTCACTCTTTCCACCAAATGCCACTCTTCTTTCTCAAAGTCTTTCAGAAGCCATACATTCATCCAAGCCTCGGTTATCTGTACAACAGAAATTGACCCATCGGACTCGAATAAATAAACCCTGTTACTAGACCTACAACTCACCTCATCAGGCAGCGAAATCTTCCCCCAGACATCATTTTCCAAATCAAGCACAAGAATACAAGTACAATTTTCAGTCAACCAATGAAGCCTACCATTAACAAACACAACTTGGTTTTTGTTCATATGAGTAAACTGATGATCTTGCGAAGTCACAAACTTCCTCCATTTATTCAACTCCGAATTAAACACCCAACAAATGAATGTCCCATCAGTCCTATGAGTAAATGTTCTATGATTACCAGCTAATACCACAGTATAACTCCAAGAGGACACATTACATGCCAAACCAACAATAGTGGCTTCATCATCTGGATGAAATCGAGTAATGGGCCGTTCCCTACTCCTCGGTAGCAACCTAAATTCTCTAGTCATGGGATTACAAACATAGTAAACACCCTTATCAGGAACACTAGAGCAACACAACAACCCATTACAAGAAGTCCTAACTTTAACTCTATCCCTCAAGAAATCCAAAGAAAATTCACAAACCCCCCTATAAGTATCAACACATAATAAATTTGATTTTGATTCCAATATTTCAGAAACCTCAACCAAAACCATAGTATTCTTAATGGAAACCTCGTTGTAAAGTTCAATAAAATACTTCTCGCTGGTTAATCCATGCCACCGTTTGCAAACAGACTTGAATCTGAAAAGGGATTTCACTGGCAATCTTGAAAGGATCAGAAGAATCACTTCGTCTGGGAAAACCCCAGATTGGGAATTGGGTTGATTCATGATTTGGTTGAATCAAAGTTGCAAGTTTTATCAGAAATCCAGTCAAGCAAATGAAAACAAGGTTTGAGTTTTATTCTTCCTTACCTGAAAAGATTTAGCGTTTGAATTGAGACCCCTTTGGATTTTGCGAAGATTAGATACCGGGATATCAGTTTTCTGCTCTACGAGAGAGAGAGAGAGAGAGAGAGAGAGAGAGAGAGAGAGGAATGTGCTAGACCCTGATGAGTGAATCGAAATCTAATGATCTGCTGTTTTATGATGTACGGTTGTGATCGATGTTCGATTGGGAATATGATTGTGATTGTGGGCTGCCTACCAAAAAGTTGCAAAAATTAAAAAATTTTAGTATGATATTAAAAATATAAATAATTTTTAGTTAAATATTATTTTAAATTATCCTTAATAAAAAAATTTGATCAGGTAATCATATTATTTTTCATTTTTAATATTTGATTTTAAAACTGTAATTTATATTCAGAATAGTCGATATTAATAACTAATTAATAGTAAAATTGTTTTCGTAGATCTCACAATCATAATCTTCTAATCTATTTAAAAATTGGATTTCATAAATATTAAATTTTAAAGAAAAATTCTAATCATAAAATTAAAAATATAATAATTTTATTTTTATATTAATTTTAATTAAGGTGGTTTAATAAATCATATCAACACCCCTCTTCGTATGTTCATTTATTTTAAAACCCGACATTTAAAAAAAAAAAAAAAATTAAATGGTTGAACTTGATTAGGAAGGAGGCTGTCATTGTGGGTCTTGCCTACATACCTTTAGATTAGGCTAATAACCTTTGTGTTCAAAGCTTTTGAATTCCGCAGAGTCAGCCTTAATATGTAAAACACACTTTCTATGTATATAAATAGAAATGATACAAAGGAAAATTTGGAAAAGACCCCTTTAGGGCTTAAAGGAAAAGGCTCATACTAGAGCAAGGCGAGAGAGCTTGCCAAAATATTACAATTTTCAAGGATTTACCAAAAGTGATTTGCTAAACTTTTCTTTTTTAATTTACAAACCTCAAATTCTTATCTTAAATTAAATTTGGGTGACATATTAAACTAAATTTTTATCTCAATCATGTTTCTAATTTTAAAAAATTTTGTTTACTAATCTAATTTTCTAATTAAAATTAAATTCACTTTTTAAATTTTGGTTCTAAATTTTAAAATTTTAATAACTTTACTAGAAAACATGTAAATCTGTTACTCCAATTTCACCACTTTGCTCCAAATCTTGTTACTTCCATTGAAATCACCCAAACATCAACCAAAACCTATCTTTTTCTTAAAGAACTTTGATGGGTACGATATTGTAAGAAAAGAGTAAATTTCTCAGGAGATTCACAGAAGAAAAACTTGCGATGGATAGAGGAGACCCTGATGAGATATGTGCAGCCAAAACTTGATGAACAAAAAGAACAAGTGATATACATATATATACTTTATAATTGTTAGGCATATTTGGATGCCATACAATGCAATAGGTTTAATCTGAGTTCATGCTCCTCCAATGGTTTAACTGCTGATGATGAGGTTAAAGGAACCACAAAAACCAATCTTAACAAAATATACAGGGGCAAAAGAGAACACCTAGTAATGCAATGGCAATTCCAAATGCCTCCTTGTGTTAATCTTTCTAAACACATTCTCTGTCCAAGGGGAGCCTTCTGGGGTATCTTCCGATCACTGTAGTTTCTGACCGTGAAGCATTAGTCATTAGAGAACATAAGTTAAGAAGGAAGACCATAAAAGATGCCAATTTCAAGTGAACATAAATGAAAAAGGACGACATAAATGGCCATTTTTTGAGACTCTCTCATGGGAAAACTTTGATACCTTCATTTTGATCAATTGGGTGTAGCAAGCATAATGTTCAAAAGCAAACCCCATCAGACATATTAATGTTTCTCGAAGAAGGTTGTGACCCATGAGTTACCAATGAAATCAATAGAATACCATTTTCGAGGATTAAAAGTTTTTTGACAGCTAAGAAAAGAGCAAGATAATTCTCTGATTTGAGTTCTCCTTTTAAGCAAACAAGAAGTTCTGTCCTAGTCATATAAGAGATCAACCCAACAAACTTCATTTGGAGTTCCAGTAAATCAAACCTCAGAAGCAACCCATTTTCCATCGATCCATATCAGACGAGGCCTTAATTCAGAATGCTTAAAAACCATCTCTTCTTCTGTGGATCCGAAATAGACTACATACTTTAAATCATCAAGGACTTTGGATATCCCATCCGGCCACCATTCCTCATTGTACCAAGCATCAACATCTTCGAGTCGTTCGAAAGGTTTAACGTGAACTATTTGGGGGGGGGGGGGATAGGCCTTATGTGCCCTAGATCAGGTCCTCTACAAGGAACTGGGACTCATCATCTGTTTTTGAGGTTTGATACTGCACCAGAAATTTGTTGCTGCCAATTGAGCCGATAATGACCGCAGTGTACCAAGACGCAGGCAAGTCCTCATCACTTCTGACATCTAATTTATCCCATTGCTGAACTTCTTCGATTTTTCTCCTTCAAATTTTATTTTCATTTTCAGTTTTGTATTTTGGCTCTGCCATAGAAGGCCTATCCTGCCCGAACAAGGCCATAGATTCAGAATAAAGGAAGGTGTATCAGAGAAAATGAGATGCAGCTCTAGTGTTAGAATTGAGCAATTCGAATTGAGAGGTCAGCTTCTATAGCCTAGATATGAGCAGTTTATTTTTTTTATTTTTTTATTTTTTATTTTTACTTTGGATGATTGGCAATCTCATTCAGTTATAGTGCTGAACTTCAAATTATTTCCATAATATGCATCTATGAGCAATGAGAGAAAAGCAAGTCAAACAACGATCTTAGATATGCTTTCTCTTTATAAGGTGCACGGCAGGGGCAGGTGGCAAAAAAGAAAGACCTTTGTTTAGCCCAAAGAGGGAATACGAAACTTTTAATTTGACAGGAATTCATACCTCGTTAATGGAGCTGCAGACCCACTTCTCGTTGACTCACTCCTGATGAATCCTTAAGTTAGAATGCTCAAATATCAACAATTCTTTTGTGGAAGCAAAGTAGTCAATATAGTTGGGGCCACCCTTGATACAACACCAGTCCACCACCCATCATTATACCAAGCATCAACCATTTCATGCTGTTTAAATCATTCAAAATGAATTTTGGGAGGAAAAGATCTAATGCTTTGTGCATCTACCACTTGTTTTAGGAATTCAGATCGATGGTCTGATAGCAGGGCTTTATATTCCACCAAAACCTATCATTCCCAAGTAAGCCACTAATAGTTGCACCATAGTAAGAGCCACGGAAACCTTCTTCGTCACTTCTGATCTCTACCAATGTTCCCTCACAGAAGTTTCCCTCTGATGTTCTACTGCTTAACTTAATTTTTAGTTTAATCTTTCTTGGCTTAGCCTCTATTTCACCCAAACTCTTCTGTTTTTACAGAGTATCAACAAATAAGTACACTCTCCAACCCAGAAAGCCAAAGAAGTTAAAAGTGCTTAAGGAATGAAGAACTGTCAATGCTAAATATACAAAACTTACCTTAAAATTTGTTCATCTTACAGACACTACACGATCCAGCAAACAGCAAAAATAATGCGGAGGAAAGGCACATAAATGCAACCAAAAATAAAATTTCTGACAGTAATGTAAAATATTTAAAAAGAAAAGTAATGATCTCAATCAGACCAAACCAATCTTATACACAAATCATTTCCCCCTTATTGAAGATACCCCTCAACCGGGGAGGAATAAAGAGAGAGAGAGAGAGAGAGAGAGAGAGAGAGAGAGAGAGAGAGCTTGGATTGATTCTAATCGACAACCAATGCAACATTGAACACAGCAATGATTCCACTCACAATTAAAACAACCTTAAAAGAATATATTTTTTTAAAGAGATTTCTACTCTGCTCTGTTTTCTTTGAAAAGAATTAAAATTGCCTTTGAGGAGCCACAAAAAAAAACCAAAAAAAAAAAAAACAAAACAAAACCAGAAGTTGAAGTTCTAATTAGGACTGACTCTTCTGATGCAAGATACAAGAGATTCTAAATGGACTCAATGACCAATGCGACAGTCTGTTGAAATTGTTCAAATATGAAAATCTAGAAAGAAATTCCAACAAAATTGAAAAAAACAAGTGTTGGATCGCAAATCATGTCTCCTGGAGTAGGCTCAAGCTTCTTAGTGGAGAGACTCACCCGGCCTCTCTCACAATCATGGCTCAAAATCATGATCCGCACTACAAAGATTTGTAACAGATGACACGATGCAGAGGGGCAGAAATTTCCATCCAAGTTTTGTGCAGACCTTAAGAGTGTCACCAGGTTGAAGAACAGTAGCAATATCTGATACACGATCACGACTGATTTGACCGACATGAAGAAGGCCATTAATTCCATCAATATCAATGAAGGCTCCATATGGTTTTAGACTCTGGACTGTTCCAATGACAACTGATCCAATACCAAGCTGTGCTTGGCTATCAGCCATAGACTTGCGGTTACTGAGAACACGCCTAGCCTGCTCTTCATCAACCTCTACAAATTTCAGTGGAAGCACCATGTTAAGAAGCTCTTCTGCAGTTACTTTCTGATATAGGCACAGGGAACATGAAGCAGAAGTTAAGATTCAGGCAATTTCAACTCTAAAATTGAAAACAAGTACGGAAGAGGAAAATAGTGGCCTATTTTGAGCAAAAGTAATTCATTGTAAGAGCAGAGAATTTGCCGGTAAAAACTTAAAAAGAAACTCAGTATTTCACAGTTCTCAAAATGCTGTGGGACCCTAAAAATATATACAATTACTCATTAGGGGTTTGCAATGAAATTAAGCTTCCAACATGGGCATAAAAATGTTATGCTATAACAAAACTGTTTTCAAGAGGCAATTTTTAGAGGGAAAGTGCTAGCCATTTCAGGGACTAACAGTTGAAATTTGTGAGAATGGAACAAACCCACGAAGGCCCTCCACCAGTGCCACCACTCCACCTTTATTTGCACCAACAGTCTGCACGTAATGTTTTTAGTTTAATGTTAAGACACCACATCTTCAAAATAGAAATCAAAACATAGAAAAAGAAATCCGAAGGGAAGAAAAGAAATCAAGAAGTATTTGATTGGCAGGAGCTAAAAAAGTATGCTCCCAAGCACCATTCTGTACATATTTAACTAATTTAGAAGCAAAATAACATGCATTGCTACTTCATATTTTTTTGTGAGTCTGATGAATGATATTTAACTAATTTAATGCATGATATACACACCTTACCCTTGACGACTACATCCTCAGCTTGAAGCTGTCTGCATTGTTCCCAGGCAAGGTCATATTGGATTGACTTCAGGCTTAAGATCAAGCTATCATCACTGTCATTCTCACCAATAATTACAAACTCCTCTCTAATTCCAGGAACAATGCCTGCTTCTTCGACATGCTTTATCATGCCTCTTGAACAGGCAGGTATGCTAAAGATTTTGCCGTAATGTCAACTACTGCTCCATTGGCATCTACATTAAATACTGTACCTTTTACCTATTAATCCAAACGTGAGCAACATTAACCAAGTTTAATAATTATCTGAAGATAAAAATAGCCAAAAGAAGAAAGATCAAAACAAGATTGAACAATATTTGATTCTCTGAAGTAACAAAGTGACAGGATGAGGCATTCAAGTATGGCTGGTATTGAATCAACAAAAATTAAGCCATAAGCCAAACATAGCCAAACATACCCATCACATAATTAACATAAAATTTTCAAACATAGCCGGTTGCAAATTTCATAGAATTCACAGAAATATCCCTAACTAAGTCCAGCATATTTTGCACAATTTCAATTCTAGAACTCCATTTCGTACAATAACTAGTTGCAAATTTCAACCTTATTGTGGTGCACAACATATTCAAATTGCGGATGGTAGTTCTATTTCTATTGCTACTGTTGGGGATATTGATTCATCTTTTCGAAATGTGTTTGTGTCCGCCTGGGTTTCATCTAATTTAATTTCGGTCGGTCAATTGGTAAATAACAATTGTAACGTACATTTCTCTTGTGATGGTTGTCTTGTGCAGAATTAGGAGTCCTGGAAAGTGATCGTAAAGGGGCCTAAAATGGGAAGATTGATTCCTATATATTTCCTTAGTCTTGGAATTTCCTTTTTGGCTTATAACACTATAACAAATCAAAGTGAGATATGGCACAAACGTTTGGCCCATCCTAATTCGTTTGTTTTGTCTCACTTATTGAAATATGGATTCTTGGACAATAAAAATTAATCTTTCTCTTTATTTTTTGACTGCTATGCGTGTAAACTTGGTAAGAATAAGACTCTACATTTCCTTTTTGATATTATTCATAGTAATATTTGGAGTGTTTTTCTTATTTTTTCTCATATAAATCACAAATATTTCATGATATTTATTAATAGTCATAGTCGATTTACTTGAATTGATTTTCTTCATTGTAAAACCGATATCTTTTTCATATGTCCAAGTTTCTTAACATATGTTGAAAACCAATTTTCTACTAATATTAAGATCTTATGATGTGACTCTGGGAAAAAATATATGTCAAATGAATTTCAAGTTTTCTTACAGCGCAAAGGTATTATTTCACAGCGTTTTTGTTCTTATATATCTCAACAAAATGGTGTTGCTAAACATAAGTATTGACATTTGTTGGATGTCATTTATGCCTTGCTACTTGAATCTACTATTCCCTCTCAGTGTTGGGTTTTGGCCATGTCTACAACTGTTTATCTGATTAATCGTCTCCCATCTCAAGTCTTGAATTTTGACTCACCTTTTTTTCATCTCAATAACACCCATCCTAGTTATCATACTCTTCATACTTTTGGATGCATCTATTTTGTTCACTTACCATTTACTAAACATCATAAACTTGGTGCTCAATCTATTAAGTGTGCATTTCTGTGTTACAGTATCACTCAAAAGGGATTTGTATGTTATGATGCTACTGCTAATCATCTTCATACCTCTTGTAATGTGATTTTCTTTGAAAATCATTATTTTTTTACGTCTCATATGATCTGTCCTACTAAGTCTATCCAAAATAAGACACCCAAAAATAAGCACTTCTAGAATTTCCCTTAGAGAAACTCCTAAATAAGAGATAAGGCCATTCCATCTTCATACAATAAACAATAGCAGTCAAATGGTCAACAATCTCATCAAACACATTTATGCCAAGAAGCTCACTCTTGGTCATAATGATCGAAGTAGCCCAAAGACTTTCTCAAAGGTGTTAAGAAAGGTTGATCATATCTCAAACACCCTTGCTACCATGTTTATAGAAAAACAGAAGATGAGAGAGAAAAATATTATCACATCCTATGTCAAGGCCACTAAAAATCAACCTACTCAGAGAATCTGCCACTAAAAATCAACCTACTCAGAGAATCCGCCACAAGGGTAAAAAGGAAAGGATAGAAAATCTCCATGTCTTAAGCCCTGAGAAGCCAAAAACTAACTGTTGGTATATCCATTTATGATGACAAAAGAATAGCCAAATTCAACCGGATTGTAATCCATCTTCTCCAAAGAATCTCAAATTCATTGTTCTCCACCACATTATCTGAGGAGCGTCAAATAACCATATCATAGGCTATTTCAAAATCTAACTTCAAAACTACACACCTATCATGCTTCTTGAGATAATCAACAACCTCATTAGTAACTAGGGTTACATCTAAAATCTGTCCACCTCCTATAAAGACATTGTAATTGCAAGGGATGGCTTAAGTACCACACACAACCCATTAGTTCAAACTTTAACCACAATCGAGTAAAGACCAATAGTGAAACTAATAGGCCTAAAATCCTTTGCCCTCAAGGAGCAGGATACTTGAGAAATAAGAGTAATAAAAGTAAATTTCATAATTTTACTACCACTCACTGGTATGGAATTTACAAATAATATCCTAAAAATCTGGGGGGGGGGGACATGGTAAAACTATGAGGGTCGGGTTTGTATTCCTATCAAAACCAATGACCACTCCATGAATTTTATCTCTCTCAAAGGGTCTCACTAGCCAAGAGACTCTAGAACTCTTAATAGGATACCAATCAAGACCTCCCACAAAAGGACGAGGCCTTTCCTCCTAGGTATACAAATCCTGTACAAGCGAGCGATAGCTTCCTCCACAAAAACAGCATTCTTAATCAAATCCTCTCATAGAGGACTTCTGCCTCCTACCATTCACAAACCAATGAGAAAACCTGGCATTTCAAATCCCTATATAGCTACTGATAGCTTCCTCAGTAAAAACAGAATTTGTGATCACATTTCCTTCATCATCCCCCTTCATAAGTTTTTTAACATCCAAACAAGAGGAGGGGATTTGTCGTCCCCTCCACTTCCCTTCTGTTCCCTTGTGAGCCTTCCCCCACCCATCCCTTCCCCCTCAAAACTGAACAGACCATCTTCAAATCATCCCCCACAATTTTGTGAGTCCAAAAATGTGAGCCTATAAATAACCCAACCTAAATTTGCAAATAAGTTGAAATCAAGCTACCAAAACCCAAGTGTACCGCACCCCACTCTTGAACAAATAAAACGCATTGACAACAGCTATCAAGTTCAAAATTTGTCAAATACATTGCACAAAGCAGACTAATTCCCTAAACTATCAACTGCAGGAATCAGAAAATGCGCAATCCAAATTCTTCCAAAGTCCAACGAAATTGAATTTCCCCAAAAAAAAAAAAACAAGAAACCAAAATTCAAAACAAAGAAACTAACCCGAATCTTCGAAGCCGCAGAGGTTTGTTGCTTCAACCACAACCTCCAATTGCGCTCCAATCGTATGTCGTCTAAGAGCTTTTGCCTGCCTCGTTCCTTGGAACTTCTTCCACCTAAATCTACTCTTCTGAGTCGAGGGATATCCCGTGCAGAACATTCCTCAAAAAAACAAAATTCAACCATAATTTTGCAAGACTCAATACTCGTGAGATAGCGAAATTGACGATGATCGCGAACTATGAAAAACTCCAGAAGTTGGGAGTATTTTTTGGGGAGGTTTATGGGAAAGTGAATCGAAAAGAAAGAAGAAATGAAAGCCGAGGAGAGAGAGATAGAGGGGAAGGGGGAGAGTATGGAAGATTTTTGTTATTGTGGGGGCAACGGCTAACTGCTTTTCTTTACCATTCCGCATTCAGGTTAGCTTTTTGTTTTCGTTTATTATTATTATTTGATGGGCCTATGGCCCAACCTAACAGGCCTTCTCAAATTGAATGGGCTTACCACAAGCATTTCATAGATCCCCTTAAGATAGAGCCCATTTAATATGGCCTAGAAAATCAAATGGATGGCCCATTCTTCTTCGAAGATCCATCCAAAATGGGCCCTGAAAATGACAAATTAGGTCGCAGTTTTTTTTTTTTTTTTTTTTTTATTTAAACATTGGTATCTGAAAATTTGACTAATTCGATTTGAACAATTGTGAGGCTTAATTTAGAGACTGATTCTCTCGACGTCTGCTTTGAGTTAGGTCGCAGCTGCGCTTTTCACGTTGCCCTTTGCTCAAAATCCAGCTCAATGATCTTAAATTTTAAGTTGATTTATTATGAGTTTAAAAAATTATTTTCACATGAAAGGATTTGACTGCCATAATAATAATAATACATTAAATTACAAATATGCATGAAAACCCCTTTAATTAGAAATTATTTTAATTCTGATCCAAAATAAGAATTATCTAACCTTTTAAACTAGACTTAAGAAAATCCCCCCACCACCATTTTCACAAAATTTTTTCAATACATGCAAGGAGAAGTTCCTGGTTTGAATTCACAGCACACAAACAATTTTTCTTTTTTTTTCTTTTTCCCTGTTGCACTTCAACTGGGATTATCATTCATGATTTGGGGAGTTAAAGAACCAATAAAGAAACAGATCGAAGCATCTATAGTTGATTAATTTTGAAACAATCTAGGATTTATAACTAGTAAAAGAAGTCCACCCTTTAATGTCAAAGGGAGGGAGAGAGGCATTTAGGTGTAGCTGCAACTAACCCTTTGAAATAAACAATTCATAGTGATCATATCCAATTCAAACAGCAAGACAAACATTCTCTCCCTATGATGTTTGTAGCTGACTTCCCGGTGATAGTCAGCTCTTGCCAGATTTCTTCTAATAAGGTTTTTTTTTTTTTTTTTATGTAATGATAAAAATTTTAATAAGTTTTTTATCCACCGTCTCAATTCTGGAAAATTATATTAATTTGGAAACCAACCTTAGCAACAATAATAAAGGTTTCTTCTGATTACCCACCATAGAGTCCAAGAAGTACATATGCATTTAGGTTTAGATTTACTTGCATCAAGCAATATTCGGTGTTATTCCGCATATCCGTGGAATTAGGTTATTTGAAGTAGATGCTAAAATTTTTTGTTATACAAGAATTTGAATGTGAGATCATTAGGTTTGGGGATGTGATTTGTACCATTAGACTGTCTCCTTGTGATCATGTATTTTGGTTTTGTGGACTAAATTTTTATCGATTAATTTAATTTTCAAAATGTTGTATACAAATTTGTAAAACTTGCATCATAACATATCGTTATTAACGTAATAATAATAAATCATCTTATGCACGCAATCTATATAATAACACATGAGCAGACTAAGCACAAGACGGCCACCTAAGTGTCAATTAGCCATTAATGGGCATCTGGTTTTGACCCTTTAACCGAGTCAAGAACGCAAAAACTTAATTAAACAAGAGATTAGGGCTGGTCAAATGGTTCAAGAAAACGCGTTCACCACTGGTGGCCTAATGAAATCATTTCATCCTATGTTGGAAATGAACCAACTTGTGTATGAACTTGGAGAAATCCCTGATTAAATCTTAAATCAATCTTTCATAGACAATAACGATCTTCAATAGAAACATTAGTAAGTGTTTTTGAAGGGATAAGACACATTTTGTACTAAAAAAGGATTTCTTTTTTTTTATTATTATTATTTAAAAATGATGTTCAATCTAAGAAACTTCCTTTGTTGACAAGCAAGTCGGAGAATGGTCAACATACATTGTGTCTATCCACGTGGAACAATAGACTTTGTGCTTAGGCTTTGAAACGTTAGGTTGATCAAAAGGAATAATAGGGTTTGCTTGATAAAATTTTATTTTAATTTTTATAAATCAGTGGTATTCGATAATAACGTTTGACTAAGTTCGATTCAAAATGATCGGGCAGAGTTTTAAGGGGGTAAAACCATTAAGGGAAAAAACTCTTTTAATTACTATTTTCGTTACATATAAAATTTGAACTCGAGATTTTATTTAAAAATATGAATATTTATCTTGTTTAAATTTTATGGTACGATGTTGTTTGGTTTAAAATAATGATGTTTCTAGAAAAGAAAGACATTTTAATACTCTCTAAAACATTGATATTTTGGGTGGGAAAGTTTGAAGAAAAGGGGTTTTTTAATTTTTTTAAATTTTTTTAATAATGACATGCACTTAGTGATTAAATCAATATTAAAAAGCTTGGAAAAGAATGGATAAAGTAGGGTTAGCAATAATAGGTCCAAATGAGAAGCAAATTCAACATAGTGCATTATTGTGTTAGGGCTTTCTCCAACCAAATGTCCCATGAAACATACAAAAGATTGAACACATTAAGTAACATATGTTATTATTATTATTATTATTATTATTTTAACCGCAGCTTTTTGGGTTTCTAGGGACTGCCCTTGCCGAGTTCAAACTAGGACAAAAACTTGTACCATGTGGCTTCCTTTTGTTTTGAAGATGGGTAGCATAAGATTCCTCACTTTAGCAACATGGGGAAATTTGGTTTCAAAGTGACCCCTTTTTCTTACTTCAGGGAACAAAACACATCCTCAATCACTCGTTGGGTTTAGGGTTTTGAGGTCTCTTTTGCTATCACCACAAATCTACCTTTTCATGAATAAATATTCTCACTTCCAAAATGAACCCCCCAAGTTATAGCCTTCGTCGCAAGACCCATTTTGAAAAATTAAGATTAGCTTCAACTAGGGGGTGAAGGGAGGATAAGACAACTATATCTGAAAATTTGAGAAAAAATCTTAATAATATTATACATAATTTGAAAATTTGTAATTTTAAATGTTGTTTGATCTTCATTCTTGATTTTTTTTTTCATCCCAAGAACCAATATATATGTTTTTAAAAAATTATAACATTTGTCATCTTCACCCCAAAACTTATTGCTTTGCTTCTACATTCAACAAAGATTAAATATGTTTTTTGATATAAAAGGTTTATCAATATCATAATAATTTAACTATTTTATTTATTTAAAAAAATTGATTTCTACTCGCACAACTTTATATTTCTTTCAAAATTTTCATTTCAGTCGAAAAATATTACAAGAAGAAATAAAGATAAGTCGGAAGAAGTTCAGGTTTTCCAAAAAC
Source organism: Dillenia suffruticosa (assembly GCA_033439265.1). Classification (NCBI taxonomy): domain Eukaryota; kingdom Viridiplantae; phylum Streptophyta; class Magnoliopsida; order Dilleniales; family Dilleniaceae; genus Dillenia; species Dillenia suffruticosa. The sequence goes on from JAVTVX010000001.1 coordinate 21,579,730, forward strand.
CACGCAGGGGTTTTCTCAACTATAGAGTGGTGCAACACGAGTGCAATATTTCTTGTTAAGGATGCATTGGGTGGCCTATATGGCGTCTTATTTCACCTATCAGTGTCCCACGCACCATTATCCAAAAAGGCAAAGAAAGAAAAACAATCTTTTATTGCTTCCTTGGCTAGTTACACAAAAGAAATGTGGTTTAGTGCAATATTTGGAAAATTTAGCATAAACTTTTCTCTTTGCTTGAGTGCATGCATTGGATTTGCATGACATGTTGGTAATTCTTGACCTTTCAGAGAGGGATGATGCCCATTTTCGTTTTTCAACATTTTCTTCGTACTGTCCTTTTAGCTATTCTTGGTTCTTTGTTAGGGTTTGAAAAGAGAACACTTTTGCATGGATCGAGACCAAGCGTGCCTGTCACAATTTCATAGGAAACCACAACCATACCCTTTTTATTGAAAATAAAGTTCTTGCTTTGAGGATGAAGGACATGAATTTTGCATTAAAAGCGTATTTTTATTTAGAGAAAAAAATTAATATGGGTCTTTAAAACGTCAAATAAATTCTAATTTTCTTTTTTGTTTATTCTCACAACTTTTTTTAAATAAATTATCGATATCCGGTAATTATTTTAGATTCGATTAAATTCAGTTCGACTTGGGTTGTATCTTCATGGAGAAAAACTCTCATAATATCTATTTTCTTTATTCATAATATTCAAATCTGAAATCTTATTTAAGAAATATCAGTGTTTCGGATCAACAAGGCTTCTCACAACTTGTGTGTCACAAGTGATAAAGTAGCAAAACTACAAATTTTCCACTCTAGAACCTCTTCTAATACTCTATACATAGACCAACTAATGACTTCAAACATGTTTAAGCTAAAGTTTTGTCTTAAACAATATGTTGATTAGCAAATTTAAACCCTCAAAAGAATGACTTTTTGTACTATTTTCTCATTTTGGAATGGTCGAGATTTTGTCATTTTGGAATTTGGATGGACTACTTCTCTAGATAAATAAAAATCAAACTGACATCGTCTGTATCATATGTTAAAAAGTAAAATAAAATAAATTTTACTTCCTAAGCATTGCAAGTTTTCTTAATTTTTGTTGAAGAAAGATAAAGACATTATTACATGTAAACATCACGTAAAATGACAAATGCCATGGCAAAAAAGACAAGGCTTCTTGACTTTTTATTCAATTAAAATATATATAATATTTTATATATATATATATATATATATATATATATATATATATTTACCGAGTATAGATGGCGTACACTATGGCACGATTGAATTGCTTTCTTTTCAGGTCCCTTTCCAAGTTACTTAATTTTATCAATTTTAAGAAAAATAGCACATCTCACCTTGCCAACTTTCAATCTTTTCGTCCCCCAAGGACAGCTCAAGCAGAACTTCTCAACTTCTATCTTTCCTATCCTAATTCAAATTCACTTGGTTACATCTCTTTATATATAAATAAAAAAAAAACATTAAAAAATATATAAAAAAAAAAAGGAAAAGGGGACAGACAAGCCCATTTTAGCAAAGGTGGACTTGATATTGGGACGTGCCATTGAATCTAGACCACCCATCATGGGTTTCCAGTTCTAAGGGTTTTTTTTTTCTTTCTTTTTATCAAGGATTATATATTCATGATAATATTTAAATTCAAGATTTTAGATAAAAAAGAGACCATTGAAATCCCTAAATCCAATCGTCATCGATAATTCTAAATCATATTTGATTATCACTAACTAATTTATTTCAAGTTCTTAACATATTTTTTTTATTTGATTAATCAGTATTTAAAATTATATTTTGATTAATCTAAATAGGGTTACGGTTTGATCCATTCTTAAAATTAAAATTAAAATTTTAATTAAAAGATTTAATATTTTTTTCATGTTGGTTGATAATTCTTAATATACTCCGGTTACACATCTATTACCTATTTAACTTCATCACAACTATTGGCATTTTTTCCGTCATGCTTACTACAGATCGCAACTTTTCTATAATGTAGATCACTTTTGATCGCAATTTGATCTGTATCACTTCTGATGGCAATCTGATGTGTCGTTGGATGATAAAAGATCGATAAGCCATGTGTTGTTCATGGGTTTGATCATGATAATCCAACGTGGATTATGAAGATTAGCACACTTTAGTGCCGTGGCACACTTGAGAAGTGGATCCATGGTCCCCTTTCCCAAGAAATGCCCGTGTCACTCGTTCATGGCTTTCACTGGAACGAATGACAGTTGATGGGGACTCGTCTTCAAGCTTAAGTTGATAGATGGGAAAGTAACCCAAGTATATGGCCGGCTAACTACAAAATCCTCAAGTCCTATATTAAGATTTGCCTTTTTATCTGACAAATAATCAAAATTGGTTAGTACAAGGCCGAATGTGCGGGATTATAATTGAGCAACTACATCAAAACAATAGGGAATAGCCTAAAAAACTTAGACTGATTGAATTTCAAGAATAGGGTAACCCAAATTCAATGATGCCCATAAAAAGAATCCTACCTTCCTCTACAAAAATGCAACCAACCCCAAAGTGGGATTTTACAAGGATGGTTCAATTCAAGTGCCCTAGTCCACATCATCGGCTGTCGAATCGCCCAAGTGTCACAACCACGCATGCCACGTGGTATTGCCACGTCATGCACAGGATCCGATCTTTTCAGCCAGTGTGAACCCCTGGTCTGGAAAGATGGAAAAACAAGAAAGGGTCCCATTTCATAACGATCAAAATCAAAACTATATAACATTAAATCAAGGATAGATTGGATGATCATAGGACATTTTGCATTATAGTGGTGCCGTCCTAAAAAGAAAAAAAAGGTAAAGTCGTCTTTGGAACTATATATTAATGTACGAATGTAGAGTTTAAAACCAACATTGTCACGCATACTTCATATAAATGGCAAAGACTTAGGAAACATAAAGCTTATTTTTTTAATGTGTTAAAAACGAGGCGTGCGTTTTGGTGCTGGAAGACATTCGTGCTCGTCCCCTTTATTGATTCCTTTGGCGGCTTGTTAATGGATAATTCGCAATGCGTACATCGTCATTGGATCAATTTACCAACCTCTCTCTCTCTCTCTCTAAATTTTACCCAAGGCAGTGAAAATGCAAGGGGGTAAAGTAAATCTGTAGAATTTTATGCAAGGGGTTCTATGGCCCTGAGAGTTAAATTAGAAAATGTTGGTAGAAGAAAAGGGTTTAGTGAAATTTTTGGATAGATTGCATTCGGGGTTTTACTTTTGTATACTTTTCCCACGTTTACACAAAGTAGAAACCTTTAGAATCAAAGGCAAGGCACATGCCCTATCTTTTGTCATTAGGAGATAGAGAGAGAGAGAGAGAGAGAGAGAGAGATTCATATTTTGTCGTGTCTTGCCGAAAAAGAGGAAAAGTAATTAGGCTCTATAATTGCGGTGTTACAGAGAATCTTATATTAAAGTATTAAAAAAAAAAAAAAAGAAAAGAGACAATTATAGTTTAACTCTCTTAAAATATTACATCCATTCCCTGTTTACTCTTTCTCCAATTGATTAGAATCTTCATTTCTCTCATAATATATCTTAAAATTTTATTTACTTAATTTAAATATTATTCTGATTAATTCAAATTTAAGAAAATGTTTGTTATAGATTATTATTAATATTTGATTTATTTTATTTTTAATTCATATAATATTATATTATTATTATTATTATTATTATTATTATTATTATTATTATTCTAATGCTTGAGAAATTTGGTGGGCTCCATAACCTTAACCGCGACCATTGCTAAGAGTAGTTGAATTTTTGTATTGGCCAAACATCGAGATAAGATAACGGCCCCTCCTCACTTCATTTTTCTCTAAAAAGCTTCAAAACTTTCCCTCACCGCATTGGGCGCCTACTTGAGCCAATGGGAAGTAGCTGGTTTTGCAGCACCAATTACAGGTGTTAGTGCTACTTAGCCTCCAAAACACATCAACTCGGGTACCCTTGATTCGTATTTAATAATCAAAATTAAATTTGAAATCAAAGGATTTTAAAAACGTATATCTTTTATTTGGCTTTCAAAATATCATAAAAGAAACCTTATAATAATTCAGATTGAATTAATTAAAATATAATTCTAAATAAAAAAAAAAACCCCATAATTCAAATATTTTATATCTAAATGTCGTTCTTATTCTATTAATTTAAACAAATCGTATGACTTTTAATCTGATTTTTTATTTCTATTTACTTTAACCATACATTTCCTTACTTATTTAGTCATTAAAAATCAGCAAATTCTATAGTTTATAATTAAATTTTGATTTAGATGTGTTTTTTTTTTTTTTTGGATCAGAGCTGTAATTTTCTTAAAAGAAAAGAGGTAATATAGAATTTATTTTGAATAAAAATATACCCAGGGGGGGGAGGGGTCCAACAGACAATCAAAAAATTCTACACCTAACGTACATTGCTGGGGGAAGAAAATACGCATGCCTAAAAAAGAGGTCAAAAAAACAATATTCATTCAGAGAAGAAAAAGAGATTGGTACTTACTTTTAAGCACATGTTTGGGTCAAAGACGTCTTGGTGCGGAGAATAACAGAGAGAAGAACACTTACAGAGATTATTATATTATAGAGAGAGAGAGAGATTCCATGGGGTGATCTAGTCCGTCGATTTGTACGTTAGCTGTAGGGTAATGGACCCCGAAAACCCGGGTTTGCTTTTGACAAATTTGGGGGTTGGAATTTGGAAAACAAAAAAGTGGTGTGTCGTTCTCAATCTCATCCCCCCGATTCCAATTTTTACACTAAGGTTACCATTTCCAACGCCGCTCTGTCTCAACTCCAAACCAAATCGGAGAGCCATCAAAGTTACAAGATCTGATTAACAGAATAACTCTCTCATTGGTATTATTAGCTTCTTCTCTTAACCCTGATTGATAGGCAGATGTGTTTTTATTATATTAAGGGCCTCGCTTTGAGAAACGGATTTGAATTCAATTTAAATATAATTTTTATTTTATATATCTTTTATTATTATATTTACCTTATAAATCACAAAAAACAAAATGTATTTAAAAAGGGATTCAGAAAAGGAAACCTTTGTATTTCGAAGATATTATTGACCTCGGAAGAGGAAAATTATATGATGTTTATGATCGTACAATGTGCTGGCTAAAGTTGTCGTTGATAGTAGAAAATTTAGAGTTAAAAGAGAAAGCAAAAGCCACTTCACTTACAGCTAAAATTTTTGAAATTGTTGATCAAAAACCCACCTGTTAAGTCATGAGGTTTGAATTTGCCAGATTTGAGTCTGTAAACTCTGTGGGAAAGCAAGTGGGGGGGGGGGGTGTCATTGACAGCTAGTGGTGTTTAAGCCCCATAAGAAATGACTTTGTTAATTGTAGATTTGTGGGTGCACGTGTCACAAAAGAAGAGAGAGAGAGAGAGAGAGAGAGAGAGAGAGAGATTTGGCATGTTTCTTTTGTTTGGATTTTCCCCTTACAGCTCCCTCTTGGGGAGTAAGGAGGTGACCCCCTCTACAAAGGAAAGAATCACTCTAGAAAATGCAAAATGCCTTCTAACTCCAATTTTTTGTTCTCCACTTTCCACAGGTATACCCCACCCTTTTCCAGTTCCAAGTCTTCTTATTTCTATGATCATCAAAATACTTCATATTATTCTACTATGGACCAACGAATGATTGATACCCTTTAATTATTTTTTCCTATTTTTTTTTTCCATAGTCATTGTTTTTCTCAATAATAACTTTTAATTTACCTAAAAATCTCATTCAACGAATGACCAACTTCACACATATATGAGTTAATACTCCATGTGGACTATGCTTAGAATTTTAAATAACTCTGATACTATATTCAAACTTTTAAAAATTAATTATTAAAATAAAAAAATTATTAAAACTTAACGATGATAATAATTTATCAAACAAATAAATCGGTGTATTATTTTAGAGAGAAGCAATTTATTTTATTTTACCCCCTAACTCTCTCCAACTCCCCCCCCCCCCCCTCCCAAAAAAAAGGCACCCTCACATATGCATGACAAACGTGGGAGGGATGAGCATACAAGTAGGGTCATTGAAATCTTTCTTGTGCCCTAAAGCATGCACAACATTGAAGCATATATTTAAAAAAAAAAAAAGAAAAAGAAAAGAGAGAGAATAAAAATGAAGTAAAGAAACAAAAACCAGTTCCCATCCCACCATCCACAGGAATTGGTCCCTAAAATACTAGGACGGAGCTGCCTTCTCCACCATGACTCATCTACATTATTTAACCTTATCAATCATGTACCCATAGAGTGTCTTAATAGAAAATGGATGGATCAGGGAATTTGCATGGTGGTGGGGTTCTTTTTCCTTTTGCTTTACTAGATGCAACCCACTTCATACCCTCTCTCTTCTCTCTTTTATTTTCTTAAACACCATGATATTGTATTATTATTATTGGTCAAAGATCAACGTCGGATAAATTTAATATCATTTGACCATATATATCGATACATCTGTATCGATTTTTAATTAAATATTTATTTAAATTTATCAAATCATATTCTGATTATTAGAATTATAATTTTATAATATTTAAAATTATATAAGTTTTTTTCTAAATTTTCCGCTTCCCTCGTCGCGTTTATATCAGTTTAGAGCACAAACTTCAAACGGCATCTTTTAGGCCAAACCAAGTTGAAGAACGAAGGCTTTTATTGGACCAAAAACAGACAATGAAGGCATTGGAAATTGAGCATTTGGCATCGCAAGAGGACCCCCCCCTATCTGATCATCCGGGTGTGTGTATATATTTTTTTATCCATCAATATTTGAAATCATATTTTGATTAATTCATTTTAAATTTTATAATGATCCGTTTAAGAGAATTATTCTCTGAATATAATTTTTTTCATACTTAAATCACTTATCAAACTCAAAAACTTAATTAAGAGATCTATCGTCATATCTTATTAGACTAATTATTTGTAGGTACTCAATTTCAAATGCATTGAACGATATCGGCACGTGATGATTATGCCTCTTCCTTTTTTTTTTTTTATAAAAAATAATTCTCTTTATTTATGGGGTTAATCCCATCCTACAAAATATCCAAGGTCATGTCAAGACAAAAGCAGCTTCTTTAAAAAAAAAAAAAAAAATTTTATTTATCACTAAAGGATCCCACTTCCTGATTTAATTTAATTTTTTTTTTTGTTATATATTTTTCATGACTTGCAATTCTTGTTTGGGAAGCAAAGCCTCCAATAAGGTCTGCTTTGAGTTGGACGGAATGTGTTAGGATTAAATCATCAAATGGGGCCCTAACATCATTCATAGATTCACACTGCAGCCCCTTTTTATAGTTTTTTTTTTTTTTTTTTGGTTGAATTTATAGTTTAATGCCATATCATTAAAGGTTAAAAATGTTCGATAATCTTTTCTTCGTATGGCATAAGCATGATTTAATCCCTTATCTAACAATATCACCGAATTAATTTTAGACAGAGTTTAAAAGAAAATATATCGATAAATAAAATTAATATTATAGTTTATACCACAACAAGGTATTAGCACTAGGGATTCTTGTTAATATTCTAAAAGCCCTTCGTACACATAGGGCAAACATGATCAATATTCATAAGTAAAATTAAAAATTTATATTAAAAAAATATAATATCTATTTGACGTTACAATTTTAAGGGCAGAAATTATAATTTTTTTTTTAAAAAAATAAGTAATATTTAAGATTATAATATTATAAATTGTATATTTAAATTTTTCTTAAAAAATGAACGATAACTTAAATTATATATATTATTGCACATTGCAAAGAATAAATAAATGTAGAAAAATAGAATTAAAAAAATAAATAAAAATAAATAAAAACCTCATGAGTCTAGTAATAGGCATGACATGAGACCTATATATAAATACAGATGAAAACAGAGAAATGTCTGCGGAGGAAAATGGTTGACATGGACCTCCATGGTTTCTTTTCTTGGCTACGCATTTTCACTTTCCTTTTCATGGGGTCTCTCTCACGAAATCTATATACGATTGAGAAAATCTAGCTGGACTAAGGCAAAAAAGACACAGGTTTAACTTGGAACCATTCTCTTGTAGGCACCCTTCATTAAATTTGTGTGGAAAATAATGATATATAAGTCTTTGAAAAGTAATTGTATCCGGAGATTGATTGTATCTGCATCGTGATTAGTGGGGTCCCTATAATTTCTAAGTTTTGATGCATACACCCGTAAATATTTAGAAACTCGATTAATTTAATTCGAACAGTTATAGAATCTAATTTAGAGATTGATTCGCTCAATGTTTATTTTTTTTTATTTTTGAGACTCGAATTCAATATTTTATTTAAGAAACTTTAGTGTAATTTCATATGATTTTGGTATTATTAGTTTTGCTAAGCATGGTTGTTTACTTTCATGATAAGATATTTGATTTAAACTTATAATTGTTGGCTTTGAAATGAGCCTGGATAGGGATACAGCTCAGACCAGATTGAGTCGTCATTACATTTTTAAAAGCTGTTTGATGAGTTTATTGTTTTGAATTATAATCTAAAACCTATTTATAAGGTATGATTTTAGTTTTTCATTTTGAAAAATCGAAAACCGTTTATTTTTTTAATTAAATTTTAAACGGCATAGGCAATAAATTTTTTAAAATATTTTTACTATTTACTTTTTTATTTTTTTTAGTTCTATTATAAAAACCGAACGAATCGTTATCATATATCATCACATATCCATTGAGATATATAAAGGTCAAGCATATTACTTTGTGTAGACATCCTTTTGGCTTTTACGGGGTAATTTTCAAAACTAGTCGATTTTATTTTTATTATTATATTAGAATTTGAATCTAGAATTATCGGATTGGGATCATCAAATTGAGGGAGGAAATTCTGGCCGTTAGGTTGTTTCTTAGAGACATTTTATATAGCTTGTAAGCAAAATTTTTGGAGATAGATAATGGGTCAATTTGGATTTACCAATTATTTCTCATCATATAGTGCTTTGGCGATTGCACATTTCAGCATTTCTCTGAGTTACGTGTATGAATTTATGTGAGCTTTCTAAAAGTAACACGAAAGTTACTACATTCTCTGATTATTCATGAAAAATTAAACAATAGACTTGATATAAACAACTTATCCACCCAACCCAAGAAGCCCCTCTTGCTTTTTAAGGATATTAAAAGTCTTGTTTTAAATGTTATAAGTATAATTAAATTCTCCTTCTCAAATTTGAGATTAAAATTTAATTTGTTGTATAGTATAATCAATTTCGATTTAATTAACCAATATCTAGTTGGTTAACGGCGGAACACTCAACCGACGTGAGTTGATTCAACTGAATGTAGGGTTGAGTACCCTTAAACATAATTGAGGTTCGACTCCCACTTAAAGTATCGGACCTTCATGTGTATAGAGTGTTCTCCATTGAGAGACCCGTTTTTCGAAAGGAGTTACTGTAACGACCGATTCGGATTAATCGGGACGAAAACTTAAATATCAAACGGTATTCAAGATATGGTATTAAAAAAAATGACGGAACACTCATATCCACTAAATAAAATTTTAGCTTTCAATTTTATCTTTAGGATCTAAACTGATTAAAATAAAATGTAATCAAATTTAATGTAATTATTAGGTATCGATATTTTATAAAAAAATAAAGAGTTCAATTAAATTAGGCTCAACCCTATAATTGATTTGGCCCAATCTGAAAAGACTCAAGTATTTTGAAGAATTAGAAAGCAAACACAAGGTTGATGGTCGAGTTTGGTTTGAGTTTCATTTTTTATTTTTTATTTTTTTTTTCTTTCTTGGAATCAATAAGGCATGATTTTAAGAGGCTTGCTAGATACCCAAATGGTGATTTGAGCCGGAGATAAATCCAATCATTCATGAATAATTCGTGAGAGGACTCAACTCATTTGTTTAAAAGGTTTTTTTAATTGTTCTGTAAGCATTTGTATTTATAAAATTGGTATTTATTAAATAAGTCGGAATCAAATTCCCATCGTCTAAATTTTTGGGAGAAAAAATTATAAATAAATTATAAATAATAAAAATTTGATTTCAATTAGACCCGAATACCGATAACAGCGGGAAGATAGAAGTAGACAATTTATGATTACCCGAAAACCCGAATACCAAGGGGAAGTAGGGGAGAAAAAATCCGTTTGGCGGGGATACGCTTTGTCCACAGTCGCACACGCGTACACACACGCACGCACGCACGCACAGAGACAAGGGAAGGAAGAAAGTCAAAGGGTCAACCTTAAAACCCCCCCGGTAATCATAATTTATACACATTACAAAACCTGTTTTAAGTGTTAATTTATTTAATTAATTACTTATGCCCCCTAGTGCGGCTGATTTCTCCTCTCTCTCTCTCTCTCTCTCTCTCATGCCCCCATTTTCAAACCTATCCTTGTATCTATAAAAAGGATCCCACTTCTCTACCCTTTCGTACTAATCCAATCTCTTCTCTTTCTTCTCTCTCTTCTCCCCCCCTCCCTCGATCAATCAGAAAGTATCACCATTTTGAGCAAAGAAATGGACGTAGATGTTAATGGAGGAAGTAGGAGAAGAAATAGTTCACGAAGCTCTTCTTCTGAACAGAGCTGTGAAGAAGATCAAATGGATATTAGAAGGGGTCCTTGGACCGTCGAAGAAGACCTTGTCCTCATCAATTACATTGCTAATCATGGTGAAGGTCGCTGGAACTCTCTTGCTCGTTGTGCTGGTATATACATCTCTCTCTCTCTCTCTCTCTCTCTCTCTCTCTCTCTCTCAACGCATGGATTTTTACCTCTTTGTTGGGTTTTGTGTATGATTTGATGGGGATGATTTTGTTTTATGGATAATCTTCTCGACTTGAGCAAATTTTAATTATTTCCAATAAAAGCTAGTATTATTCTCTGCATAAAGTTTATATGCAAGTTGCAAACTTTATATTAGAATCAATTCTATAGTACTAGATTAGACAACTTTACTAAAATAGCTTAACTCATTATATCATATTCTCCTATATTCTACCTTAGCTCAACCCAAAATTGGAATTTTGATTTTGTTTCAGGATTGAAGAGAACTGGCAAAAGTTGTAGACTGAGATGGCTGAATTATCTACGACCAGATGTCAGACGTGGAAACATCACTCTCGAAGAACAACTTTTGATTCTTGAGCTTCATTCTCGGTGGGGCAACAGGTATGCTTAATGCTTAATATGATTATGCCCACTACTCAAAGGGGTTCCGTCTGAACTAATCTCAGCTCAATCACAAAATTTTATACAGAATGGCTTTTTTTTTTTTTTTTTTTTTCATTTTCAATTAAAGAGTGCATGGACTGTGTATTGCGTAGGTGGTCCAAAATTGCACAACACTTGCCAGGAAGAACGGACAATGAAATCAAGAACTATTGGAGAACAAGAGTGCAAAAGCACGCAAAGCAGCTTAAGTGTGACGTGAATAGCAAGCAATTTAAAGACACCATGCGTTATCTTTGGATGCCTAGACTCATGGAAAGAATTCAAGCCTCCTCTGCCACCGCCGCTACCGCTGCAACCGGAGTATCTTCCTCCGCCACATCAACCATCTCGACGGTCGGGAATTTCCACCAACACCTCAACAACAACAATAATTTTCCAAATGTCGGCACCGGCCATGATGGGGTCCTTGTCCAAGGTGTGACAAGTGACTTTAGTAGTCATCATGCCCAAATTAATGCCAACTACACACCAGAAAATTCAAGCACGGCAAACTCTTGTGACTCACTAGGGAATCAAGTGTCACCGGTTTCAGACCTCACTGATTACTACTATAATCTACCAATTAGTGGTAATAATCAGAATTATAATTTTCAGGGCGGGCAAATTGGGTACTTTTCCGATTCCCTAATTAGCCCCTCTGGTTATTTTAATCAAGGATTGGATTTTAATCAGCCTATGGATCAGCAGAGCAACCAGTGGTTCGACGCCACGGCTAATGGGGTCGTCGACCAATCTGAGAATTTGTGGAATGCCGAGGACATATGGTTCTTGCAGCAACATTTTAGCAGCAGCAACAGCAATAAGAACAACATGTAGAGAGGATTATACAAATGAGTGAAAATATTGGGGGTGGGTTTGCAAAGAACTAAAATTTGTAGAGACAGATTTGGTATTTGGGTATAGGAAAAGGGAAGAAGAATCATATGACAGAATAATCTTTTTAGGATGATACTGAATAGAATATGTGAAGAAATACAGGCAGCTAAATTGTTAATTCTTCGGCTTGTATTTTGTTCCTTTTTTTATTTTTAATTTTTGGTTGGTTTCTTTGTAATTTTGAGGTGGGGGTGGTAGGTTCAATCTCATTCATTCAAATTAACCTTGTAGTAGTGATTCTCTTTTCATTTATTAACCTTTTTTCCCCATAATTTTCATACTCAATAATTTTCTTTTATTGTTGGTGTTACTAGAAGCATATGTAAAGGCCATTTTATAATGCTGATATGGTGAGGTGAGAATTATTGGTTCCACCAGACTTAGAAAAGCTTGTCCATGGGCTATGAACCATCCCAAAAGAAAGACATTTGCTTTGCTCCTGAGGGGGGGAGGGTATGTTGGGGAGAGACCAATGGGCCACGTGGCAAAATCGGATTCACGGAAACAATAGTTTAAAGGCAGACGCTTTAGGGTTGGCTTGGCCTTGAGTTGAGCTTATCTTAAAAGGAGAGTTGTGTGCGGGGTGTCACGTGTGCGGGGGATAATGCAATGTAAAAGCAATCGAGTTTGGGATCGTACGGACACAAAGAAATAATTGGTGCCCGTTGAACCTGACAAAAGAGTCCTCACTCCTCAGCCAAACGGGAGGAGGGTATTTTAGTAATTCGATAGTACCGGTGTGAGAAGTCAGAACATTTCTGAGGTCGGACGAGATGGAACGTGATGGAAGACTTAGTCAGAGAGGGGGAGAGAGAGAGAGGGTATGGCGGCGGGAATCTTAATTTAGGCCGCGTGCTATAAAATGTAGCAATAAATAAGGTGGTCCCGAGTGAGAAGCGGGTTGAGGAGGAAACACGTGTATCCTCTAAAAGGGTGACGTTGTTATGGGGCTTCCCCGACCGAAGCACTGATTGCCGCAACCCTTGAAACTTCCCTGAAAAACCCGATTACCCCCACAACGCTAAATTCACTTTATCCACAGATTCAGCTTACTTACAGGGTAACAACTCAACGTATATATTTTTCTTTCATGAATTATAATCATAATATTAAAATATCAAAAATAAAAAATTATCATTTATTTTAATATTATGGATATAAATTTAAAACATAATACAATTTAATATAATAATAATATAATTTTTTAATTTTTTAAATTTATCAACTTAAATTTAATATCATCGTGTTTAATATTTCATATGATCGGTTCTCATTCCTTCGAACAAAAATTTCATGACAAATGTTGTTGCTACCCCTCTACATGAGATCTAATATATTCGATATGAGACATAACTATTATTTTTACAATATAAAAAGTTTAATATGTCCTCGGAACATATTTTTATATGTGATTTTTAATTTAATAAATTAACTTAAAATTAAATTCTAATTCATCTCATTGATTCATATAAAATTTAAATAAATAATAATAATAAATTGAGTGTTAATTTTAAATTTTTAAATCAATCACTTGAAATCGATACGGAAAAGAAAGAAATTTTTCTAAGCTCATATTGAATTGTATGTATTTAAACCTAAACAAACTATTCTATATGCTTTTTATTTTATAAGTCTGAAAATTCCGGTCAAACATTGAAGGACGTGTGTCGTGTTAATCATGTGCCACGTCATAAATCGTTAAGAAAGAATGTACAGCTGGACTGCAATTCTCCTTTACGCCACGTTGATTTCTCCGAGTGGGACCGCACCGATAAAAAGAGAAAAGAAGGACCATCTCGGTCACGTCCCACGTGGGAATTCCAGGGCCGTGTTGAATCCGACGCTACATATATTTCGTGGGTCCCACCAAAATATGTTTTTACTACGGGTTTGAATTGGGTCCCACCCCAAAAATAGACCAAACACTGTTCCATCAAAATCTTCGTCCCAACCCCAAGTGTCCATTTACAATGAACTACGACTAATGGAGTTGATTGGCATCTCCCCATTTTGACATTCATGTGATTGCATGAAGTGACCCTCTTTTGTTTTATCTTTAAATAATTTAAGTTAAAACATAGAAAAAATTTTAAAAAATCATTTAAAATTTAAAATTATAATATGTATCTAAAATAATAATTTCAAATATACGTTTAGATCACAATTAAAAATCAAAATTAGATTTACTTTAAGTGTTTTATTTCTAATTATTTCAAATAAATCATATAAATTTTAATTCGATTTTTGAATTCGATTTACTTTAACCAAATGTGTGTGTGTTTCCGGGGCCAAAACCAGAGTTGAAGTATATACAAAATCACTGTAGAATCCAGCTTTGGAAATTTTCAAAGAGATGTGGTGGCTAATGCGGAGTGCCAAGATTTAAGATTTAAGATTTTTCTGAAAAATGGTTATGAAATTGAGTTTTTCAAATTTTGTTTATGCTCTTTTCAAGCTCATTTCACATCAAAAGGAAAAGCAATAGTAATTTTTGGAAGCTTGGAAGAAGGATAATAGGAAGGTGGCTAATGCAAAGAGTGCAATAATTTCCATTGAACAAAGATTGTTGTTTTGGATTTAGGTTTCTATTAAAAGAATGAGAACATCTCACACTTTATTCCTTCCATTGTAAAATCTTTTTGACGGTGAAACAGATCTATAAGATAAGAAATCGAGTCGATTTGACATATTTTTTTAATATTATTGATTAAAATATAATAATAATTTGATTAATTATTAATTATTTATATATATGTTGTCATTATCAATAATAACAAATTTAGTTTTAATTCTAAATTTTAATGTTAATCGTTTAAAACCAATACAGAAGAGTATGTATATTATCGTATAAAATTTAATTTATTTAATTATATTACTTTCGACTTACCAAAAATGTAACATTGAACTTCAAATGAAACTCGAGAGGTTCTAAAAGGGAAACATATTCCAGATTTTTCAGGGAAACACCATTGAATCCTTTTAGATGTAATCATATCATGAGATTTGATGTCAATTTTTCTCTTCGTGTGCTTCATGGTCCACACTTCCAAGATCCAAGTTGGAGGGAGGTGAACCAAAGTACACATTCACCAAAGGCAATCTACAGTACAAAGCACAACATATCTAGTGATTCAATCAGAATATATGCTTCTCTCACTTTGTTGTTTATTCCCTCCACCAAAGTCTTGGGAGGTCTAAATTTTTATTTTCTTAGATTACCAAAAAAAAATTCTCTACTATCAGTGAATTTAACTCAAAAAAATATTGATATAATAATTAGGAGTTTTTGAGTCGAATTTTATTAATATTAGAGTTAATGGGGTGTTGCATATAAAGAAAACCTTCTTTTAATTTTTGGCTCAAGAAAAAGAAGAAAAAAAAACCTTCATGCTTTATCTTTTGTTATCAAAGTTGAAGGAGTGGAAGATCCATTGTAGTCTAGTTGGTTAGAATACTCGGCTTTCACTTGAGAGACCCGAATTCGATTCCCGTAAGAAAATCAATTTTGTCTCTTAGAGACAGTTCAAGTGATAGAGTTGATGGGTGCTGATTAAAAATAATTTATTATACATCATTTATTAAGATGGAAGGTGAATGTGAAAAATAATAATAATAAGTAAACCAAATTTGTAAAAGGTGGCGAGGGGGCTAAATTTTAACTTCGTAGGAGATTAGCCTATGTATGAATTGATCCTATGTCGGATATCAGTCGTATTTGGCAAGTATTGGGTCACCATGACCTCGCCAGAAGCATGTCAGTCCTCACGTCTATGCAAGAGTTTCAATAAGAGTTAGAGATACATGCATGTCATGGTGGTTTTAGACCTGGTAGTACCACGCTAGCTGTTAGCATGCAAAACTTGTGGTTATTTTTGAAGGTTGAAGAAAATTCAAGTGGATGCAAGTAGGTTGCCTTGAATGTTTTGATAATGTTTTGGTAGTCTCCATCGTATTAATCTTTTAGTCATTGTTAAATTCCGAGCAATGCTTTTGTGGACAAAGATTCAAATTTTAATAATCATATAAGAATTGTGAAATACATAATTTGTAAATTATTGAAAAACCAATCGATAATTTACTATGATAAATGAGATTGGTCAATGAATTATAACTCAATCGACATAATCTCCTTCTTATTAAAAGTCTCAAATTTAAACATCTCCGATATATAAGAAAAGGGGGTACACAAGGGTGAGGGGATCAGGGGTGGAAGAATTGCAACCGACCTTCGAAATTTTAAAAAAATAAAAAATCTATCTATATATCCTATAGCGGGATTTCAGTAAGTGTCACTAAAATTTATAAAATGTTTCTAATAATGTTAGAACTTTTGTTAAACTGATCTTTTAAATCATTATTTATTCTATAAAAAGTATGACATTTGGCCCACCCAAAAATAAAAAAGAAAAGGCATATATATAATTTTGTCATCCAACAAGGTGGAAATGGCTAAAGAATAATGTAAGAAAGTACTAATTGTTAATCATGAACATTAAACTTCATACATGAATGAAATCATTTCACTAAATTAGGGAGAACATTATTCAGATCCTCTTTGTACTATGCAAAATGATTTGAATCTTCAAACCCATTTCACATTTGAAGCTTTGAAGGACAGTTATGAGTCAGATCAAAAGAATTAGTCCAGATGGATGACCACAAAGGTCACCACATATATACACACAATCCTACCAAAATATTGTGTGTGTATCTTAGAAATTTCATAATATCACATGGAATCCATCTCTTTTTTCTTTCTAAAAGAACCCATGTCAAGTTGACTGTTGCAT
Organism: Dillenia suffruticosa; assembly: GCA_033439265.1. Classification (NCBI taxonomy): domain Eukaryota; kingdom Viridiplantae; phylum Streptophyta; class Magnoliopsida; order Dilleniales; family Dilleniaceae; genus Dillenia; species Dillenia suffruticosa. Next base: position 21,596,722 of record JAVTVX010000001.1, read on the forward strand.
AGGAGTTTGATCTCTTGCCCTGTCACTTTCCCCAGTCATCTCTTGCGTGAAGCTTTGTATTGAAAGCGAAATGGAGATCGTGCAACTTAGGTCGTGGAAAGCTCCACAACCACAAGTTCAATGGCTTTGACAAAAAGTTTATGGAGGTGTGTTTTTTGCATCACTCTCTTCTCCATTATATGGCATTGCTTTGAATGTGAAGAGTTTGTTAATACTAGGGGGTAGAACTTTAGATTGTTCTTTAGGGAAATCTCTCAATTAGGACCACATAACTCTTTCAAAATAAAAAGGCAATGCAAGGAGCCACAGATGGATTTTTGTGGCTTTAGAGGTCCACCAAGCTTGGCCTAAAATGAAGATACTTGTTGAGTATCTATGGTTCAAGAAGAGTACATAATAGTTTCATAAATGAAAAACATTTGACATGGCCATCCATGGGACAGAAGAAAACATCCCTTACCAAAAACCAGTTCGAACAGGAAGCACTATAGGAACAGGTACCTAAGAATTCAAGTCCAATTATGGGGTTTGTTTAAGATGTTCACACTTTAAATTTGTAAATACTTGCAGGTAATGTTGCATATCAAACATCAGACGGATTGTGCATAAGGAAATGATAATTGCAATGTTCTATATACTTTCTTTTAAGTTAGATAAATTTGCAATCGAAACCTACCATGGAGTCTCATTATTGAAGTTCACATTATCCTTTTGCTTTGAATAAACCTTACCTTCTCCTTTTCGCTAGTCGGAAGCACGGTGAGGGAACAGTATAGTTGTTCCATGTAAATACTACTGAAAGGCTCTTGTCTGTTGTGAAATATTTAATCTAAGTGATAAAAACCCAGTAGTTGCACTGCGATATCAAGCATTTACAAAACAAACCCGTGTGGGTATAACGATAGGTTGTTGTACTCACTTAACTATATATCTCGGATTCGAGTTATCAGAATAAAAAAATAAGATCTGAAAAAATTAACCTTATAATAGATTTCACAATACTCATACCAAATTAATCAGATAAAATCTGGATATGGATAGGTGAAAAAAAAATGTCATTTACAAACCCCTCCATCTCAAGTTGGTCCAAAGGCTATCTTCCTAAGCAATTTGGTATAATCAGACATAAATTGAGGATCCGTCCATTGAAGAGTTTATCGGGAAGTCAAACTTTAGTTACCACTTGGAGGTCTATTTGCATACCTACTGATCATAGTTGTAGTGGGAATCTCTTGTTTGCTGGCAATGCAAGGAAAGGAAGAACAGTCCAACCAACAATCATTAGTGTAGATGGACATGGATATCTTCATCCCTTAACCATGCAGGATTTGACTCCCATAAACATAGAGAACTCTTTGTTCGGAGACTTGCTCCCATATAGTAAGTCCTACAACCGGTCGATTTAGATTAATCGAAACGAATTCTCAAATATTAAGTGGTGGGTCATCCAAAAGAATTAAAATAAAAAAGGAAGAACAGCCCATAGATTTGGCTATGGGAGCATATAATGATAGTAGTATCATACGATACGCAAGTAGCCAAAATGGTTAACAGCAATAAGGTTCAAGTGGCAACCATAAATGATTGACCCACGGGGTGGATAGACTACTTTATGAATTAAATCAAACCCTAGAATTTTCGTAATTAGTAGAAAAAATCAACTCAGTTTTAATACAGGGCAAACAATTCTGCAATGCAAAGAGTTGTTTCAAACAAACAGATTGGATTGAATTTTATGTGACAAACCATCTGAACATATTTTACAATTTATTTTACTTAATTAAAAAAATATTTTAATTAATTTAAAATTTGAAAATTTGAAAGTTTCTTTTTCTTTTTTTTTTCTTACTATTAAGTATAATTTGGTCCTGATTTATAAAACATCTCATAAAAAATATATTTTCATGGGTATTGATATTTATATGATAGTATTCAACATAACTTCTGGCAATCCAAATATGCATTTAGAGGTATACAACTAGAATCAATGGACAGTTGGTTTAATGGGAAGAACGTTAAATTCTTTAATCAACATTCGGATTCAAAATTTAAGAATGAAAAGAAATACGTTTGGAAAGCTCTCCCCTAAAAAGAACCCAACAACAGCTTAAAATGAATTAGTCGGAATATGATTTCGAATTTTGATTTCGAATTTTGATTGATCTAGTAAAAAAAAAAAGAAGTATGCAACTTGAACTCCCATAATATATTATATAAAAGGAAAAACAAGAGGAGAATTACATTGACCATAGGTTTGTCTAGAAAATCATAGGTAGAATATAAATTTTGATTAGCAGCCTTGGTGTTTGACTCTTTAAGTGAAGATCTACATCTAGAATACTAATAAAAGAAACCCTAAAACACTGGTCAAAAAGGGGAATTAATTTTTAATTAAGTAAGGAGAGAATGAATTGTATTGTATTGTATTGTGTATGGTATGGGATGTAGTTGGAGTGTGGCACATGCAATGAGTCAAAAAAGGATCGCCGCTTGCTCTGGCTTGAGCACCGCGTTTCTGCACAAAAATTATACATTTTTTGACTCTGGAAAGCCAAGGAGGAATAGAAGACGAAGAAGAAGAAGAAGAAGAAGAAAGCTGAAAGAAGTACAATGAGGATAAGTCAAACAAAGCAATCTCAAGCTGCAAGTTGCATTAGTGTTCTCATCCCATGTCAATTCCTTCTCTCTCTTTTTTTTTTTTTTCCTAATAAAAGTCATAATAGTAATGCTTCATGGACCGATCAAGATAAAGCGAAAGGGATGAAATCTTATGTGACGAGTGATATCTATAAAAAAAAAAAAAATTAAATTTTGTAAATTTGTCAAAATATTTTTTTAAATCATAAGATATTTTTAGAACATATTAAAATAAAATAAAATCTATCTGATTTTTGACTTATTTGGTATATATACTATTATTCGATCCCTAACAACATTTTCCTAATTCAGTATGTGGCATTTCAAGTAGCACTTATTGATGAGGAAGTGAGGAAATTTTGGATGATGGAGGGTGAAGGTGGAACATTGAGAGGTCTTAAGAGTAAAAGTCAAAACAATATTTCCTAATTTGGTCCCTTCTCTTCCTATTAAAAGCTATAAGACTAATGTTTTGTTGATCCGAATGAGTCAAACATCTAATAAATCGAATTCTGTGTGAAATAAAAACTAAAACTTTTTTTCAAATTTTGAATTGATCCAAACATTTTTTTTCGAAAACAGAAATAATGCAGAGTCAGATTAGTCTGTAAAATTGAGAGTTTATTTAGTTCCTAATTCATCTGTTATTCAAGTCATATAAAAAATTTCCTGATTTAGTAAGTGGCTTTGCAAGTTGCATATGTTGATGTCCAAGTAAGGAAAATTTTCGAGACTGAAGGATGATAGTGGAAAAATTGGAGGTCATGGTCCGACTAATTATGCCAATTGGGTCCACATAATTTTTTTTTTTATAGTCAGGCCCAAGTTTGTTTGTTTTCATACTTGTATTGTCTTTGTACCCAACTACCTATATATTGGTACCTGTACCTCTGTCGGCAATAGTTCTACTTTGGACCATTATTGGGCCGAAATCCTGGGCTAAGAATGTGATGTACTCTGCTTGAGCCCTTTTATGCTTGGTCTCACTGAGGGCCATTGATCTGGGCTTCCCATGACCCATAGATCCTTGGCCCAACATAGTCAACTCAGTACGATAGATATGGACAAGGAGACTCAAGCTTGACAAGGCGAGTTCATCAAGTGGGGCAAAAATTATTCCCGAGGGGAGTGAGTTTGATCTGGTTGAAAGCGTTAACTAAAGCAACTTGTCGAGATGCACACGTGATTTAGTGACAGAGCATTAGATTCGATTCGAGTATTGGAAATGAAAAAATAAAAATCAAAAGAATCGGCTCCTAAATTTGATATCATAATTATTCGAAGTGGATTAATTGAATTTTTGGATAGTCATGATCAATTATAAAAAAAAAAAAAAAAGAGCAACTTACGAGAGATTGTTGTGTGAGTCGGATTTGTTGAGCATACCAAATAAAATAATCATACCTTTTAAACATTTTTTATATACATTTTGGACAAAATAAACAAAATACTTAAGGATGAAATAAAAAAAATATATTAAGAGTCAAAAATACAGTAAGGTGTCAAGGTTTGAACTTTTAAAGAATAAATAATATTTTAAAAACTTTTATTGCTATTTTCTAAAGAACCCCCCTCGCCATTGTCTCTTACTAACTAGGGACGAAAATTGTTTGTGTGGCATTTGCAAAATGTATTGAAACTTGAATTCTATACGGTCATAAAATTTGTGATGGGTGCAGAATACAAGTTGAGAGAGATAGACACAGAGAGAGAGAGAGAGGGAGAGAGAGCGCGCCCAGTTGTAAGTACTTATTTCATAAGTTTCCTCATTTATCAATATTAATTTCGAGTTTTCATAGGCATCCGATTTGTTCTCTGTTCATCATAGTTTTATTTAGAGATCAACAGGGAACAGTTTCTCTGAATATAGCCAAATCATAGAAAACCCTGGTTAAGATTGACACTTTACCCTTACATTGAAAATTTGGACGATGAATTCAACTGGGTCAGTTGGAATTTCAGCATTGAAACCCTGTTGTAGAATCCTGATAAGTTGTACAAATTCCTCGTTTTTTGGATACCCACCTGGGAAATTTACTAATTTGTCGAAATTACACCCTGATTCTGTTCAAAGTCGTCGAATTTTCGGCTTTAGTTGTCCGATTTATTCGAGAAGAAGCAGTTTCAGTGGTTCCAGTTCCAATTTGGATCAGTCTAGGGCCTTTTGGAGCTGTTGTAGTGTAGGTGGAATAAGGGGTGGTTCTGTTATTGCGAATGTTGCTTCGGATTTTTGGAGTCATTCGAGTTCTACCATCGATTCAAATGTTAATGATAAGAATTTTGAGAGGATATATATTCAGGGAGGTATAAATGTGAAGCCTTTGGTGATTGAGAGGATTGAGAAGGCTGAGGATTTGCGGATTGACGGTGTTTCCTTGAAAAATGGTTTGACTCTGAATATTGAGGAGTTTAAGGATTTGAGAGAGGTAGACAATTCAAGAAAGAAGAAGGAAGTGTCTGAGATTGAAAAGGAAGCATGGGGTTTGCTTAGAAATTCGGTTGTGAACTATTGTGGAAATCCGGTGGGGACTGTTGCAGCTAATGATCCTGCTGACAAGCAACTTCGGAATTACGATCAAGTCTTTATTCATGATTTTGTCCCATCGGCGCTTGCCTTCCTGCTCAATGGAGAAGCAGAGATCGTGAAGAATTTCCTTCTTCACACGTTGCCACTACAGGTGCCTTTTCTGAACTTCTTTTCATTCTTATGAGGTTCACTACATAGTTAAACAACATATTTCATACATATAGCTATAAATGTGATCTGAACCTTAACTTGTAATGTTATTCATCGAATTCGTTTGCCATTGACCAAGCTGATATAGAGATCAGTATAAGAACTACTATCAATTGTTATTTTCATTTCAGTTTACCTTTTTTAGCCCTAGTCGTTACTGACATAGTGAGCCTACAGTACATTACTGTGTGATCAAAATGTGCCTTTGATTATGAAGGCTTTCATATCTTAGAATGTTAATATCTGTCTAAATTGTTTCAAAATATTAATCTGCAATTCACTTACTATTTTTGGGGAGTGGTGTGATCAGGCTATTCATGAATCTTGAGTATCTATTTTTTCTGTGTCTTGACATGTAATACTGGATGAGTAATCATAGTGTATGCGTCACTTGTCTCTAAATTGATGTGTTACAAACTTGTGCCTGTTGCTCCCGGAGAAAGGCCTTATGCAGATAGTAAATGGGAAAAATCTGCATTATTGCTTTTATCTGTTTATTATTAATATGCATCACTCATCATGCTTGCGAGTTCTCTGCTACCTAAAAGTTACTTTTCAATTTCCTGGGTCAGCTGCGAAAGCTGTCCACTTTTTGTTCAATGATGGCATGACACCTCTATATTAGTGATTGTCGAGGTGCTGTTTATCTTGAATGGAGATTTGTGAGATTAGTTTTTCTTTTGATTTTTCTCGTTTCCATATTTTATCAGCTTTTGTCACTTCATCTTCAAACATTTGTGCGTTCCTTTTCATTGACTGTTTTCTCATATGGTTAGAGTTGGGAGAAGACTGTAGACTTCTATAGCCCTGGACAAGGATTGATGCCAGCAAGTTTTAAAGTTAGAACTGTGCCTCTTGATGGAGGTGAGGGAGCATTTGAGGAAGTTTTAGATCCAGGTTTTGGTGAGGTAGTAATTGGGCGTGTTGCACCCATTGATTCTGGTAAAGTCTTTCTTTGGGTTCCTGAGTAATTGCACTTAGAAGTTTTCCAACATTTATAGCATATCGCTGTTTCTTTAGCATTGCACATACTGTACCATGATATAAGTTTTCTGAATGATTTAAGACTCATGAGTTTGAACAAGCATTAAACCAATTCTGCATGTGGAGTTTCTGACAGGATTGTGGTGGATTATCTTGTTGCGAGCTTATGGGAAGATCACTGGTGATTATGCATTGCAGCAGAGGGTGGATGTCCAGACTGGGATTAGACTGATTCTAAATCTGTGTTTAGCTGATGGATTTGATATGTTTCCCACTCTGTTGGTTACAGATGGTTCTTGCATGATTGACAGGCGGATGGGCATTCATGGGCACCCTCTTGAAATTCAGGTATATGTCATGGGATGAGGCTTGAAATATATATAATTCGCTAATCTGCACGGTTGCTTATTGGTTTGAAATTTGAGGTGTCATGTTCTGGTTGTTCCTCAGGAACTTTGTCACTTTGGCTGAATTAAATCATTTTCTGTGTTAGGCTTGCTTTTATAGATGACAAACACAGTGTAATAGAACGTTTCATGGGTATGCTGATTGAATAGCTAACATTGAATTTGGTGGGATGATGACTGGGAGTTATTTTTTGCTCATATGATAGCTCTTCATCCAAATATATGTGGTAGGGCGTTGGTTAAGCTTTCACTAATCGCATTCACATAGTTCATTTTATCTTTTCCCTTGCCCCCCTAAATTTTCCTCCTTGCTAGACCAATGGTTGAAGTTGCTTAAAATTTGGGAGGTTGAGTTCTGTCCATGGGGGTTATGCAAGGAGCCACATAAAGTGACTTTTGTTCCCAGAATGGCCAAAATGAATGTCTCCTAACCATCTAATTTTCTTGTCCTTATCCTGTTCATATTCCTTTGCTATGCGCTCTAATTCATTACATTTGCAGTTCTTTTTTTCAGTTTTAGTGACATTGTCAACTTTATTACAGGCCTTATTCTACTCAGCTCTGTGTTGCTCTTGTGAGATGCTCACAGTCAATGATTCAACCAAGAATTTGGTGAGGGCAGTAAATAACAGACTCAGTGCTTTGTCATTTCATATTAGAGAATATTACTGGTTAGATTTGAAGAAAATCAATGAGATATACCGATACAAGACAGAGGAGTATTCTACTGATGCCATTAATAAATTCAACATCTATCCAGATCAAATTCCTTGTTGGCTAGTTGATTGGATATCAGATGATGGTGGCTATTTCATTGGCAATCTGCAACCAGCTCATATGGATTTTAGGTTTTTTACTCTTGGAAATCTTTGGTCTGTTATATCATCACTGGGTACTTCCAGGCAGAACGAAGGTATATTGAACTTGATTGAGGCGAAATGGGAAGATCTTGTGGCATAGATGCCACTTAAGATATACTTCCCTGCCTTGGAGTACGATGAGTGGCGTATCATAACCGGAAGTGATCCGAAGAACACGTGAGGCTCTTCCCTTTCCCTCCCACAGTTCTTGCATCTCAATGTTAGTTCTGTTTAACATTGCATAAATTCATTCTGACTTATTTTATATCCTTTGCAGTCCATGGTCGTATCACAATGGTGGATCTTGGGCTACCCTCCTATGGCAGGTGTGCCTGGATCTCATTTAAGGCTATATTGGCTTTGTGTAAATTTTTCTGCTTTAGTTATTTCTTTCATGCTGTAACTCCTTGGGGGATTTCTCCTGTTCCTTATTTATGCTGTCATGATCATCCTTTTAGTCATAACCATCATGACTCTCATCATCGCTATCATCATCAATGTCATGGTCTAGATTAGATGACTTTGAAGAAGTTAGGTCATAGGAAGAAAGCGATATTTGACAGTTGGTGGTGCTTATGCCAAGGATACGCTATTTTCTTGTCACATTATCATGATTGACTTGGTCAAATTCCTGTTGGATTTATCAGTTCACGTTGGCTTGCATCAAGATGAGGCAGCCAGAACTAGCAAGCAGCGCAATCAACTTGGCCGAGAAGAGGCTTTCAGTTGATCAATGGCTGGAGTATTATGACACCCAAAATGGGAGGTTCATAGGCAAGCAAGCCAGGCTTCATCAAACATGGACAATAGCTGGGTTCCTCTCCTCCAAGATGCTTTTAAACAATCCAGAGATGGCATCTCTTTTGTTCTGGGAAGAAGATTACGAGCTCCTCGAAACTTGCGTCTGTGCTCTGAACAAGACCAGTCGGAACAAGTGCTCACGTGGGTCTGCAAGATCTAAGGTTCTTGTCTAATCAGTATTCATTTCTTTTCAAGGCTAAATTGACCCGTGTAGGACCATTTTGATCAAAAGGAAGATGAGCATTATCTGCTCATGCAGTCACATGAAGATGACTTTGTGTTCTTGAACAAATGATAGACACTGCTTGGTTAGGATTTAGCTAGTGGGGCAATTCTCCTGATATTCTGAGGAGGCCTTGTTCATAATTGTACTGTATCTATTCCATGTACCATCAAACTAAACATCTCAATTATTTTCAGATCAGATGGCTGGTGTTTTTGGGCAGCTTCTGACATTATAATGCAACCATTACTTGTACAAGTATCCCCTTCCCTTTTGTAATGCAATAGTCCACAGGCATCTTATCTCTAATGAATCTCAAATCAGCAAAATTGTCAATTGCATTTTATTCAGGTCAGAATAACTGGTGATTGAGAAAGACGGGCAAATTCCATGAATTTCTCAGCTAAATAGTGATTGAGATGGTTTAGGTTTAATTCATCTGTTTCATTCTAAATAGATAAAAAATGAAATTTAAATTAGCTCTTATCCATCTGGGAATGGTTTTGACTTTGAAATTTACATTTAGATATTTGATATTTTGTCTGTATTGCATAATTTGAAGTTGTCTAAGTTTTAGATTGAAATTGAAATTCATATATTTTCAATTAATATTTTGAATTATATATTTTTTATACATATAAGATTAGGAATAGAACACCAAAATGTTGTAATACCGAAATTTATCGTACCAACAAGCAAAATGAGAGCAAGCTAGAATGAGATCGACAGTCTTGGAGCAAAGTGAAGGCAGCAAGAAATTTTTTCCCTAGCATTGCAGACACAATTGGGCTGCCACAGACCATGCCCAAATACTTTTCCAAACTATAACACAGAAAGCTGACCAGATATTCTACAGAAACAAAATGCGTCTTGTCAGAACCATAGCCAAAATTCCCCCTCTTTTTGTGTGGGGGTTTACAAAAGACTACATTGTGATTTCCATTTATTTATTTTTATTATTTTTTTGGCAAGCTTCCTCCTCCTTCCTTCGTACTTAAGCATATGTATGGTCATCAATTGCCCAATTTTCTGAAGAGGTCGAGCCGGGTTTCGCCAAGTCGCAGAGAGTAAGCAGCCTTCTTGTATTCAGCCCAAGTGAAGGACCTGTACAGTGAGGGCAAGTGAGGAGTGAAAAGCTCCGGCTGTGGACTGATACTAGCATGCAGCGGCGGAGCCCCAAAATAGGCCATTGATAGTCTTGGCTTGCAGGAGTTCACCATTGCTCTATGTCTCACACTCACAAATCTCCCATTTGTCATTGCCTTCATATTTAAAAAAAAAAAAAAAAAAACACACACACACGCACAAAAATCATTATTACTGGATAGCAAAAATCTAAAAAGATGTGAAGCAAAGAGATGAGTAGGCCTGCATGGGAATGCATCAGACAACTTGCTGATATAGACATATAGAACTGAACCTATTTGATTTTTGACACATTCGATCTAATATAGTATGCTGGAGTCATGATTTTTAAAATAGGTAGCCACAAATAATGGAAGTCCGATTTGGATTTGTCAAGGAAAGAGATAAGCATAAGTTCACTTGATTGACATAAACTAAATAAAATGCGAATGGTAAGTTACTAATGAAGACTCTTATATAAAATTTGATTTATTTGATTCTGAATTTATTAATCGCATCCCAAGAGCAGTGCTGTTTCATTATCATGGTCAACTCACAATTTCTAAAACAGGTAGTCACTGTGATGAAGTATTAAAGTTGGGAAAGTAATGGAAGCCTGATTTGGGGTTGTCAATAAAAAGGACTGTTGTGAAGGGCTGACCTAAACAAACGCCCCCCCACCCCCACCCCCTTCCCTCTTCCTCTTCCTGTACCAAAAGCTCACACAATTATTAAGGTGATATTCTTTGGCACTTATTGGGCCAAAACTGAAATGTGGGTCCAATCCAAATTATTAAGTCACACAATTGGGTTTCTGATTCTCTCCCTATTCATCATCTATCAATCAATTTCAGAATAACCAGAAGAGAGAGAGAGAGAGAGAGAGAGAGAGAGAGACCTGTAGAACATCACCCACATTAACGCAGAGAGAAGTGGGGTCAGGAATAACAGGGACCCACAACCCATCTTTGAGAGAGATTTGGAGGCCAGCAACATCGTTGGATCTTAAGATTGTTAAGATCTGAGGGTCAGAATGCTCTCCAAACCCAATCCTCTGGGACAGACGATGCGGACGCAAAGCGGAGGAAGGTGACGTGTCCCTGTCCTTGAGGCTGAGAGATAGGGCAGGATAGTGATTGAGCCTGAAGATCGAGTCATTATCAACGTCTCTGATTAGCCTACTGAACACTGTTGTGTCTGGGACCCACATTCCCTCTGCCATCAGATCCAATATCTCACACCCCACTTCTCTAACTGCTTCTATATAGCTCTTCACTGCATTGCTGTCCCCATAACGCCCATAAATAAAATAAATAAATAAATAAATATTTAATTAATTTAATATTCAACTAATACCTTATAAGCACAACAAATGGTTAATCATGAAAATATGTGGAAATAATTATTTATTTCATGATTTATAAAAACCTAATTAATTTTGTGAAAATCATTTTTTAGATGTCTAATATTTCATAAAAGAAAGTACAACTTCATGTAACAATATTCGGTTGATTACAGATATTTTTTAAATAAAATCTTAAATTTAAATTTTGTGTATAAAAAAAATAGATATCAAAAGAACTTATATTTTAAAAATCTAATCTGACTCGAATCAAAATTAGGTGTTTTATATAAGAAAAAAAAAAGTACAAGTTTATATAATATTAATAAAATTTGAGAAGAAAAATGAGGTTTGGAGGATGAGGGGTTTTCAGATTTCAACTCAAGAAGTCACAAAAGCTTTGGCAGAGTGTTTCCGGCACTTTGCTTTGCCTTTTGGTTTTGGTCCCTTTGAGTAACACGAGTCACCAATCCTATTCTCTATTTCTGGGAGATTTCCTACTTTTGATTCAGCTTTTGATTTGATTGGACCTGACTGATCTTTTTTCTGTGCCCTGTCACAACCTTGTCATTCCTTCTATTTCCCTTCCAAGAGAGAAAATAATAAACAAATAATAACAAAAAAATCTCATTTTACTCCCCCCCCCATGTGATACGTATAGGATTAATACTTCTAAGATTAACAGAAGTTGATTCACATCTATATAGTAAAAAATATCATTTAGTTTAATAATAATTCGAGAGTGTCGACTCTCATGATACTGACTGTTTAACGATAATACAATAACAACCAACTCTTATATTATATCAGTAAAAATAATAGAAAATACCTTATCATACTATTTTAGTATCAATAAGTTCACATTGTTTGCTAGATGCATTGTAACATCCAACACTTCATTTTTCTTGAAATTATTGAAATTTCATGTGAAGGGGGTAAGGGTTGTGCCAATGACAGGATATTCCATTGCAGAGAAGACAAGTTTTTAGGAGTACTATATATGCCCCATATGACCTTGAGAGTTTCTTCAAGATTTCATAAGGGCACGTGAAAAAAGAAAAAAAGGAAAAAACTCAAGGTTTTATTCATTATTCTTACAAATTATTTTTTTAGGCCATCAATTTGGATCGATCATTTTTAAGGATTAACATAATTAAAGATATAATGCACCCATAATCTCTTTAGCCTTTATACCATGCATTATATATATATATATATATATATATATATATGTCAGAGAGATTTGAACAAATGAGAAGGGATTCAAGAAGTATACTACTATTCCATGTTTATGCTTAGGGTAATAAATATCTCCTCCTCACATGAAAATAAATATCTACAAATTATTTTCATCAACATCATTGTCATCTATCCAATCACGTGAATAATCTTTTATGGAAAAATGTATATTTTATACCCTTTTATACACATTTTCATTTTCAATAATCATGTCTCTGTTCATCTATCTACATATGGATAGGTGTAAATCATGATTATTCAAAATTTAAATATAATTTTAATGTGTGTGTGAGTGTGTGTTTTTTGGGGGGGGGGGGTGGTATATAAAGCAACCCCTTTTCTCAAAATAATAGAAAGGACTCTTAAAATAAGGCAAGTAAGCATATGTCACCCACCATGGGATGGGGATCGGCTCCTCTATTCCCACAAGTCATCATCTGATAAAGACGAGCCATTCTTTTTTCTTAATATTTACATGCTTTTGAACAAACCCCAAAAGGGGTGAACACTTTATTTTATGAATAATAATTATATTTTTATTACCAGACAATTTAGATGAGTAGTTCTGGATTTTCTTACCCTCTAACTTGTAGTATCGGGTTTTCTTGACGTCCACCTATATCTCCTCCTCTATATGTAATATTTCTGCTTCTTCTTCTTCTTCTTACGGTATATAGGGCCTTTGGCCCTGATCGGGATAAAAAAATACTTATATTTGAAGGGGGAGAGAGAGAGAGAGAGAGAGAGTGGAGAATATAATCCATCATATATGTTGTCAAAAGTCTTAACAGTACAGTATATCCACTTTTCATGTAAACCAGTCACATGCTACAAGAAGAAGAAGTAGCAAAGCCTGTTTCAAATCAAGAAAGTACCCAACATGCATTTAGAAAAGACCTTGTGTTTAGTCTATGTAGTTGTTGCCCTTAGCATTCTTTAGAATCATCTTCTTTTATTTTTATTTGTCTTTATGTCCATGCCACATGTGTGCATATAATTAGCTAAGAAAACAAATAAATAAATAAAATATAAAAAATTGAAAATTCATATTCAGTATTATCTTTTTTCTTCCATGATTGTTTAGTAAAAGAAGAAGAAAAAAGGAAAACAGAGATGAGAGAAGGTTTTTAAAATAGTTACCTGAACTTTGAGGGATCATTGGATATGAATTTAGACCTTTGAGAAATGGAGAGAGGGTTGGTGTTAAAAAGGAGATATTCAACCTCACCAACATCACCATTGAAGCCAATATTTTTGCAGCCGTAGCCAAAGGGACTAGCTGGTCCAGCCTTTAGTTTCTCAGACATTGATTTCCCAAAAAATCTAAAGCTCTCTTCTTCTAAAGCATCAATTATGTCATGAGGGACACCATGGTTGATAAGTATGAAGAAACCATAGTCTTCACAAGCCTTAACTATGAGCTTTGACACCTCTAACCTCTCCATGGATAAGTCTATGATTGGTAGCTCCATTGAAGATTGGAGCTTTTCACTCTTGATTGGACTTGGTGATGCCACCACCATTTTTTTTTTGTTTGGTATGAAGTTTGCGCTACCTTAGGATTGCTTGGCTATAGTTGTGAACAATTTGGCACAAAAAAGATGTTGGGAAGAGGGGGAGATAGAGAGGAGAAAGTTTGAAGAGGGGACGGGATGATGTGACGTGAGAGAGAGAGAGAGAGAGAAAGAGAGTTGGGGTGGGGGGAAGAGGGTGGGATGGCGATGGAGTATTAATAAATTTTCATGGATTGAGGAACCGTAGACAGCAGTTGAGGCAAACAACTTGCAAACTGTCCGTCACACAAAAACCTTGACCCTCTTTTTTCACCCATCATTTATACCGTGAAAAATAGAAAAAATAATATAAATAATAAAGAGAGAACATTATTATGGTACCGTATTAAATATGAATAGTAATTGAATAATATAAAATTTAATACTTAATTGTCTCAATAAATTATTATAATAAATTAAATTTATATAAAAAAAACTCATTGTCATAAATATATAAATAATTATTATAAATATAGAAATATAAAAATATGAAAAGCCAAATATGAATCAAAATCAAAGTAATTATTGATTTGATTTTAATATATAATATATATTCTAATGACCTTTCAAATTCAATGTTATATAATAAAAATTATATGAATTTGAAATATATATGATTGGTACGTAATGAAGAGCATTTTTTCGAGAATGGAATAGAAACCTTACAGAGACGTGTGCTGACGTAGATTAAAGAGTAGTTTTTTCCGGAACAGATCAAGTGTCTTCTGGAGGCGTGTGAGGACGCATGAATAACTATTTTGTTGCAAAGGAAATATGATGTCAAGTTGAAAATAGAACAGAAATATGAAAATAATATGAATAATAGAAATAGATAGATATATAAACATGTTTATGTTGCCATGTTAGAGATAGAGAATATTTTAATAATATGAAATCTAATATTTAATTATCTTAATAAATATAATAAGTTGGATTTATATAAAAAGTATATTATCACAAATATAGAAATAATTATTATAAATATAAAAAGTTTAATATGTATCAAAATCAAATTAATTATTGATTTGATTTTGATATATAATATATAACAAATACAATATTTTACAATCGAAATTGTTGAATTATTACAAGCACATAACTTTATAAGAAATTACAAGGCAAAAGCCATTTTTCTATTTCCCTTTGTGCCTCTGTCCTTTCTTTAGTGACTTGACTTCTTGAATCTTCTTTTGTATTCTCACCTTTCCCTCTACAGTTATGCCTCGTCTTCATTTGCAAGTAAAAGCTTTGTGAAAGCAAACCTAACCCAAGATTTTTATTCCATTCTTGAATTTCTTTTCTTTTTTTTTTTGGTTTATAAAAATAATAAAATTCTGAGTAACAAGGACAGCATGTGTAAATTACAGATTTAAACGACACAGAAATTTAAATTTACAGCCTACCCACCAAATAAGAGACCAGAAGGAGTTATATATATCCTTCTAGGGTTGACCATGTAACATTTATTTTATCCTAAAGTTTTACTTATTTATCTTTGTAAAAATCATGATATGACATTATAAATATAGGTATGCCTAAATAGGGTTTTCCACTGACAACCTAGTATAAATCCCTTTAGTTCCATATAGTTGTGGGTATGCATTTATTTCTCAAATGCTGACATCAACTTTCAAGAACAAAAACCATGCTTTTCTACCCAATTTTATCTTAGAGATCATGCACCTTTTTTGGCCTTTCTCTCGGGTCAAAGATATTTCAAATCCTTATCCAACGCTGCTGTGCCTTGATATTATTCATTTTTGCTGTGCAATTCCATTGTTTTTGTAAATTGTACAGTGGTCCTTGAATCTAGAGCATTATAGTGCAATTACTCAATGGTCAGATCTCTCCCCCACTTTTCCTTCATGCAAGAAAGAAGTACTGAAGGTGTGTAAACCAGTGAAACAATTGATGATAAATTGTTTTGGTGAGATATTAAATAGCTAGTTGTCTGAATAAAGAAGAGGGATTGGTGGGTTATACATGGGCTATTATTTGAGAAAGTTTGCAACTAGAGTGCTTTTTGGTTTGATCAGAAGGGGGTCTAACATCACTAAACCAAATGGTTAGTGGAAAGTTTTCAATGAGATATTGGCAAATTAATTTTGAGTGTCTTCTGTGTGATGGAAAGGGAAAATACTTTGTTGAATTCTATTAAGGCAATTATTTGAGCAAGTTTGGAATTGGAGTGTCTTTTTGGGTTAATCAAAAGTTAGGGTAGATGAAGGGAAAGTGTAGTTGGCTAGATCCTCTTTGACTTAGATAAATACTTGAACAGGTTTGAATAGAGAGAACCTTCTGAATTGATCTAATGTTAGGTTCTAATATCATCAGACCAAATTATTGATAAATAATTTTGAATGAAAACGAGGTATAACTTAGGTGGCAATGACCTATTGGTCTAATGGTAAAAGGGGTTCTCCACTCACCCATAGTGAGGGTTTAGGCCACACAGTGTAGTTGGGTAGATTCTTTTTAACTTGGGGAATTATATGAACAAGTTTGAATTACGAGTGCCTTTTGAATTAATCAAATGTTAAGGTCTAAGACCATTAAACCAAATTATTTGGAATGAAAATGAGATATTAGTTAGCTATCAATGATCTTTTAGTCCAATGGTAAAAGGGGCTTTCCCCTCGCAACACCAATAGTGAGAATGGGCACTATGCATCTCCTCTTGCAGTAAGACGTTGTCCTCTCAATAGCCACATAGCAAAAGAAAGAAGATATTACTTAGCTAGCTTGTTGATTGTGTTAGGGGTAGGAGGGAAAATGTGTACTTAGGTGGATCCTACTTAAGGCAATCATTTAAGAAGCTAAGTATAGATTAATCAATGATTGAGGTTGAGGGTATTGGAAATTTTGAAACATGTTTGCTAAATAAAAGAGTTGGTGGGGAAGTAAATTGAAATGAAAGATAAGATTGGATTGGAAGCAAACCACCAAGCAGCTCCACTAAAAGCCATGACATGAAGTTGGGGCATAAAAATGGTGGGTGACCCCTAGTATATCTAGGGTTCGCATTCCCATGCAATTTACTTGTCATTTATTCCTATAACAAAGACAGACTTACAGGGAAAGTTCCTCGTCCCCCACCTTTCCAACTCACTTAATTCCCTTTTATTGGTTCTTAGCAGATGCATTTAACCTGTCTCTTCTGTGTGTTTTCATCCTCCACATTGCCTTGCACAACACTTTGTGTTGCAAATTATTTTAAAATTTATTTTAATTATGAATTTTGGGAAAATAATATTTTTTTATATATTCAAAATTTAGAAAATGAAATAAAATTGTGGACAACCTTATTATTAATATAATTGTACGTATATTTATATAATTAACACTAAGTTACACATAAACTTAAACATCTCTGTCAAATATATTTAGAAGGGTATTAAAGAATAAAAT
The DNA here is from genome assembly GCA_033439265.1 of Dillenia suffruticosa. Lineage (NCBI taxonomy): Eukaryota > Viridiplantae > Streptophyta > Magnoliopsida > Dilleniales > Dilleniaceae > Dillenia > Dillenia suffruticosa. The sequence continues at coordinate 21,614,038 of JAVTVX010000001.1, forward strand.
TCAATTTGGGGCATTTAGGGTATATTTTGAATTGGATTAAATTTTAAATATAGACGTCAAATCTCAAACTTTATCTTAATTCGAATAATTTGGACCGAATTGAGTTTTTAATAAAGACTTCAAATCTTAAACTTTGCATTAATCAGAATAATTAGGCCGAACAGTTCACCTTTAGTAACAAAAATATTTTGATTTTATATATCATACTTGGGGTGTTAATTTTTCCATCCGTAAAGTCCCTAGTCCATTTGAAAAATTTTAACTTGCAGTAACTTAATCTAAATTATTTCGATTTGATACTATTCTACTTATAATATTTTTTAACTAATGTAAGAAATTTAAAAATATAAAGTTTTATAAATATATATCAAAATTTTTTTATATAAAATAACCTAAAATTATTTTTTATATTAATTTTGTATTAAAAGTTTCTGCCAAGTCAGTTGAGCTCGACCTCAAATTTTTGGACTTTCCAATGGAATAAAGAGGTGGAGCTAATTCAAGTTTTCACAAATGGGAGAAAATGTCTAAACAAAATATTTTTTTAACATACATTTTATCTTAATTTTATTTAAGCACCCGGAGAAAAAATTTATCACTTCTTGCAAGCAAGTGGGAAGGTCTTGCATTGCATCTGAGAGGGGGGGAGGGGGGCGGGGAGAGAGAGTGTGTGTGTGATCGAGGTGGATGGAAGTGACCCAAGTTCCAACTTCTGACAGGTAGGGAATAGCTGAACTGGAACTGGCGGTGAAATAAAGCATAGTCCATTGCTTTAACCCGATGACCCTGAAAGGAGAGTACAGAAACCCAGATCAGATCAGATGAGATCAGCCCAGCCCAGACTCTGCTGCTACCTAGCAGATCAGCATAGACCACAGTACAATCGAACAACAAACATATTACGCTTCTACCTCTCCTTCCTCTTGCGTGGGTTTGTTAACGTTTCCTTCATAGATTATACAGTAAACTAACCTCGTACAAATCCAGAAAAATATCATAGTTACAAAGATGGTTTTGGTACTATATATTAGAGAATTTACTTATCCATGAAAATTTTAAGAGGGCAGAACATAAAATTTCATATTTCAACTGACATATGGAATTGTGACACCCTCCAAAAATTGTTTACCCCACACAGAAGTGATAGCGATATGTTTTGCAGAGAGAGATTGATGTGTTTCGTCTGCCACACACAATAGGGGTTATCAGCTCTGCATTGCTATGCCTCTTCTCAGAGGTGCAACCAATATTCTTGTATATAGTCCCACCACTATGGAATCCATACATGATCTGTCAACCATGAAATTTTTTTCCTGTGGGAAGATACATACATACATACATATATATATAAATATATATTTGGTGCAATACTTGGGAAGAAGTTTAAAATAAATAAAACAGGTGAACAGTCATTTTATGCATTAGTTTTGTAAGCATATGTGACATCATACCAAAGAGGTGTCTAGTAAATGTTTGAATGGAGCAACAATTATTTTTATTGCTCTTCTAAATAAAATACATAACCTATGTAATGAAAAATTAATTTAAATGATTATTTCGTAATTTTTAATCATTATAGAAATACTTATTATTCTTTATTTTTTGGCCATTAATTTTTTTTTTTTAAATTAAGCGCTTCTTTGTCTTTGCCTTTGTTGCAGCAACTATCAACCTACTACCACCGACTGTATGGGGAATGAAATTCTCTTAATCAATATCTCGAATTTGATTCTTATAAATGAAAAAATAGGTATCTGAAAAGTTAATCCCTAAATTGGATCCCATATCTAATCGAACCGAATTAATCAAATTTTCGAATACCGATAATTAATTACTTGAAAAATTATTAAACTACTTATAACATAATAATGCAAATTATTTACAACCTAATATGGCAAATAATTGATGATTAAATCATACCTTAAGTCCTAAGTACTTTGATATATTTATTTTCAAACGACGTGGTATTGAGACTCTCAAAACTTCAAACATAGTGATTCATATTATAACTGCTGCATTGACCCTTTAAGCCAGTGTCCAAGTAAGGTTAGTCACTCAATTCCTCCTGTACTTTGCTTTTTTTTTTTTTTTTCCATTGACCAAAGTGTTTGATATTATGCCTCAATGAAGACGTCTTGATGGGATGGCAGTTCAATTACAAGAACCAAACTTCAATCTCTGTTTACCAAGAATCCCTTCTTTGCCTCGGATTTGTTTCCACACAACTTTTGAGCTGCTTTGTGCGGTCCAAAAGCTTTCCACTACTAAACATTTTTCTCCAACTGATGAGAGTTGAGAAAAATGTGCAATCACATCAACTCTTTCTTCCAAATTCAAAGCACGAGAGGAAGCATGCTTGTAAGTATAAGGCATAGATCTTGTATTTGACCATTTTCCACCGTAGTTTTTGGTATCAAGATTCAATTGCACATAATGAAGGCTTTTTAGTTGACTTAGAATTTTGGTCCAAATAGCTTAATTTCCTCTCCATCATTGTTGACTCAACATTGATTTCATCTTAAATTGAGGGTTTCTGCCACTACCACCCATCAAGTCAATTTAGTGGGTTCCTATCAAAGATTTTAAAAAGCTTCGCCGTCTACTTCTTTAATAGTATAAATCATTCCATCATATAATTATATGATTGAGAACCGATCAGAAATAATAAGTTAAGTATGATTTAGCAATTTATCTTAATTACTTCTAAATCATATCTTGTGTACGATGTCTCTCTTGTATAAATCTGTACTGCATAATCCCAAAACATATGATTCATTGCAAAATTTTAAATTCCCTCTTTCTCTTTTGATAATGCCTTTTTCCAAGATACATATCATAGAAGTTGTATTACCCTAGGGGACCAATTTATTTCATTTTAGGTACCCTTTTTTTTGGGGGTGGGGGTGGGGGTGGGGGGGAGGTGGGGTACATTAACTGGTTCAAAATACCTCACAATCACAGGTCACCAACATTCTCTTTTGTATCAATTGATGGACCATAAAACCAAAGCTGCAAAGAATATTGGCCCAGCAAAAAAAGAAAAATGGTAAAGAAATTTTGAATTAGGTATTGTGACACAAGGGTGTGGGAACCACACCCTTTTCTAGTCTCTTACTATAAAACTGTCTTATTTTACTTCTCATATTTTTAAATAAAATTAAAAAAAATCATGCAAAAGTATGCTTTTTGTTTTTTTAAAAAATAAAAATATTTAAATAAACATAAAATAATTATTAAAGTGAAAATTTTCAAAATTAAATACAACTACATATTTGCAAATAAATAATAAATCGTGTCGATAAGTTATAATTTAATTAATATCATTCTCTTCGAATCTCTTATACAAAAATAAACAAACCAATCATCGGTAAGTACATAGATATTGTTTTCTATTAAGCCCCTCTCATGCTTCAAGGAAGCTAATCAATATTCTCATCCTTCGCAAGTCACAAACTGTGGGCACACTCATAATATATATATATTTTTGATTTATGATTTTGAATATCTAACAAGAAACACACACACCATACACATACAATATGTTCAATAATAATAGAGCTCCACGTATACATAATTCATTGAAAAAGGTACAAATGTTCAATTATTGTCCTAGAATAATTCTATCTGTATATGTTATTTTTTCATCTTTAAAAATTTTTATTAAATACCAAAATATAATATATATATATATATATATATATATATAATTTTTAATTTTAAGGAAATAAATAATTTTAATTTTTAAAAAGATATGCATTCTTCATTTGTGAAGAAAAAGGTTAGTAATTTAATGAAAAAGTTTATTTAATAATTTGTTGGGAATTTAATTTAATATGATTATGCTCACCTGAGGGGGTAAGGCCTGGATACAAATATCTTACCTTGGTTTCTAAGGGAACAGTTTAGTGATACAAATTCCCTTCCTCTAATATGTTGATTTCAGATTTAAACCCTTGTACAATAATAAAAAAAAAAGACAAAAATATCTTACCTTGTTTTGTAATTAAAATACGTAGTGTTAGATGGAAACGGACGGACCAAACCTAAATTATGCTTGAATCATTGGGCTGTCGTTGATGGTTGGAAGGTTAGAAGCTTTCCCAACCATCTATATAAACTCCTCCATTTTTTGTTAGATATTATTTGATCGGACGGACAATCATTCATGGATCGAGCCTCCTTGGCCTTCAGCCAATTGGCACCATCGGATCATGACAAGAAAATCGGACGGTCGAGATAGTGACATCTAGTTGATTGTTAGCATCTTGATTAGGTCTCGTGTGTGTGTGTCTTTTATACTAAGAAACTAGGGCTATGGCCAAAAACTAAAGTCAAATCTCAAATTCTACAAATAAATTAGAGGTTTTTTTTTTTTGGCTAATTGGCCAACTTGAGCCATGTTTGTCTCCTTAAATTTGATAGTCAAGAGTGAGAAGTGCATTAATTCTAATCTTTTTTTTTTTTTAATTCTAATGAGCATACCTTATGAATGAAGCAAGAAATTTATTTTCTTTTTTTTATTTTTTTTTATTAGAAAGTTAAAAGATTAAGATTTCCATAACCCAAAAGTGATAAAAACTAAAATCTAATAATCGGAATTAAATGTTGAATTTTGACACTAATGACCATTTCATTTTTGTTGTTATCAAATATTAAAAACTGAATTTTTTTTTTTTTTTTATTTTTATAAATGACATCTTAAATCAACTCTTATCTCAAGCATGTGATTAATGAGCAGGAATGGACCACCTACCCTCCCATTCATCTAAATAAACTCCCGGATAACTAGTCTAAATGTTTTATTGTTGATGATAGTGATAATATGGATTTTTTGATCTTGATAAAACATGATGAATGTACTAACTATAGATCTATGATGTTGGAAATAGACTGATCGTATGCTATTAAATACAAATTAGCAAAAGTGATGTATTCTTGTATAATATGGATTTCAAACATTCATGGAGAGAGGGGGAGTTCATGGACGTTTGAATGATCAATATCTATTGTCCGCTTTAATGTCCGAGAATGGGGTCAGAGAGGGATACATGGGCCTCACAAGTAGTTGGAATCAGATAGCACTCCTGGCCTGATGGTTGTGGTTATCAACCGGCTAATGTTCGATTCCAGATAGCCATTAATGAAGGAGAGCCTTTGATTGTCATGAAAGTTGAAACCCATTGTGGCCCTTTTTATTTCTGAACTAGCCCATTCAACCAACAGCCGTATGTTGTTTCTTTCTCAATCCATTACTGTTGCAGACCTACCAAAGTTGGGCCCAAATATCAGGACATGGACAAGCGGGTCCTCGTCCTCTCTTTTTCTCACCTCATGTCACCTTCACGTTCCCATCAGAGTTCTAAACAAAGGACTGAACATTTGTCATCAAGGCATTATTGAGAGGTCGTTGACAAGAGAATCCCATTCCTTTGCTTTGCCAAAGTCATGAAAGGGAATGATTTTTGTTAAAAAGAAGAGCCTAATGAAAAGGAAGGGCCATTTTAGCATGTTACCCAAAGGCGGAAAATGACTTTGAAAAGATGGACCCCAAATGTTTTTGAAACCTAACAATAAAAATCTCAAATGGGATTTGACCCAAATCATTGTATTTTCCCTTCATTTCAAGCTCATCTTTGTCAATTCTCTTAATTCCCCCGCCCCCACACCCGAGAGAGAGAGAGAGAGAGATTGCAGGTTTCTTTTTTTTTTTTTAAGTTCCAAAAGCTATGGCATTTGATGCATGTGTCGAGATGCAAGTAATTTGCAAGTCAGAGGGTAGCTAAAGTTACTTAGCTTTTGAAGACCCACTTGTGGACAACATCATTGCATGCTAGAAACTATCACCCTTTCCTAATTTCTCTGCCACCCATATATCTAAACCAATGCAGAAGTCTATGACTAAACAAAATCTACCAAAAGACCTATAAGAAATCTTCCGAACTTTAGTTCTTCACCAAGTAAGGTGGGTCACATGCACATCCCCATCTCTTTTTTGAGATTACTGCTAAAAATATCACTGCCTAACAGCAAACCCTAAATGGAATTTATGTGCAAGCTTTGGATCTCATGCCCTGCATTTATCTAGTAAATTAGTGGACAGCATAGAGTATACACAAATATAATATCAACCCACATTTTTTTTTCACTCAAATAGTGTTCAACTTTATAGGCTTTATTTATTTTTTCTACCGCAAATTTTGATCTCTCTCCCCTATCTCTCTATGCATAGAGACATATATATATATATATATATATATATATATGTAAGTAGGTATGTATATACTCACGGAATCTCTCTCTCTCTCTCTCTCAATTTGTCGGAGGGAGATTTTTTACTATTTAGCGTGAGTGAGAACAACGAAGGTGTATAAAAAATACAAATACTTGATAATCAATATGAAAAATCAAAAGAAAAAAAAAGGGGGGAAAAAGGAAAAAATTCCGTGGCATGGGTAAGTCATTGAGGTCATCACCGTGTTTATGGATTTTGGTAAGACAGCTGCATGCACAAATGGGTAAAATCATCCTTTTTTTTTTCCTTTCACTGCCCCCAAGCAACTTTTGAGCTCATCAATTGCGCAGTGACGAAATCATTTTCTATTTTGGCACTTGCAAATTTCAAACTTTTTACTATTTCCCTGAAATTCTTTTACTTTCTTGTGAGGAAAAAGAAACAAAACGAAACCCTTTTCCACGAAGAGAGAGAGAGAGAGAGAGAGAGAGAGAAAGAGAGAGAGAGAGAGAGAGAGAGAGAGTCAATAATACAGTGAGAGATGAATTATTATATATATTTTGTACAGAATAAACAGTCACGAGTAGACTTTTCATAAATATTTATTCTACACTCACTTCTCTACCAGAACGACATATAGAACAACGAAACTGATGCCTGCAACAGCATATTTCTGCACCTACCATACAATTTGACTTGATTCCCACGGAGAGAGAGAGAGAGATAGAAAGAGAGACAGAGGGACTGAAAAAAGAACAAGGGATAATTTTGGTTGGTGGTTGTGGTATAGAGAGAGAGAGAGAGAGAGAGAGAGAGATGTACAAAAGAAAAAGAACAAGGGATAATATGGTTTACATAACCTCGACCTGAATAAACATTTGACAAAATTTTCTTCCTCAAAAATAAAACAAAAAAGAAAAAATCATGCACGAAGTATAGTTGAACACAAAACTGATTTGGGACTTCGATAGCAAGAACGAACATTTGAAATGTCCAAGGACACTTAAGGATTCTTCAAAGAGATTGCTGGTCTAAAATTCAAATAGCTCAGGAGGGATAGACAAGGAAGGAGAAGATGAGTAGGGCCAAAACAGGGACAAGAATCGACAAATTCTGTACCATAATATCAGATACAGAATTTGCGATTTAACAAAAGAAGAAAAAAACAAACACATGATGGGGTCTTACAAGGTCAAGAAAAGGTCTTACAAGGTCAAGAAGACAAAGAGAAACACACAAAGGACCTAGAAGAGTGGGGGGGGGGGAGAGAGAGAGAGAGAAAGAGAGAGCTCAGGTAGGATAGCACCCAATTAAAATGAACAAGTCACCACTTCCTCGGAGCTTTTGATGCCAACTGGAAAGCCTTGAACGATGACTCCATTGATGATGACTTGTGGAGAAAATATTCGAGCTTTAGCCATGGTGATGATGGATTTGGCCTTGCAACCATTCATGATAAAGACTTGAAGTTGATCTACGATCACAGAAATCATACATAAGTTATCTTAAACATAAAAATAAATATAGAGAGGATTTTGTAAATAAAATAAAAATAATAAATATTAATAAGGATTATCTCTGTCATTAAATTTGTGCCAATAGAAAGAAAACCACTATAAATTGTATCAAGTGCTAATGTCCAATTCATATAGTACGAAGAATTCAAATGTTTACTGATTTTTATTTTATGCAAGGGTAGTGACCTATGGAGAGAGAGAGAGAGAGAGAGAGAGAGACTGAAGAATCCTGATTTCAAGAGCACATTCATACCATGTAGTGAATTTTGTTTCGCCCTTCTGCGTGGAAGCTTTTCTTTCATAGAGAGACGGAGAGAGCGAGAGCGAGAGCGAGAGAGAGAGAGAGAGAGAGAGATGTGAAAGGAGAGCGAACGGGGGGCTTTAATAAAGGGAGGGAGAGAGGGGGTTGGGCTGACAAAGAAAAGGTCCAAAAAAGCCCAGAAAAAGAATCTTATTAAACAACATGACACGTCAGCATTGAGCCGGCCCACCCAACTTTCTCTCTGTCCGGCCTGCCCGTTCTTCGCCTGACTTGACCTTCTAATTTTGACAAGAGAATAACGATCGGTAAATAATCCAACTTTGAATGTGGAATTGGTAATTTCGTTTTGGCATTTGTAATGTAATTCTCTTTTCATTTTTAGTGTTTCTCCTTTAATTTTTTACCCCTCTTTTGTGCGATTACGATAATATAATCCTCAAAATCAATCAATAATAAATATAATTTTATTCTAGTTAAAATAAGATATAAAATGTATTTTAATTAAAACCTAATAAATTATCTTAACTCAATATATTTGTCATTGGTGTATAGGTCTGATTTCACTATTTTTTTTATATTATATCAATCGATATCCAGAATTATAGTTTAATTAATATGATTCGGAATTTATAGTGACCCATTTAAGAAAGTTATCTTTCCAATGTAGTCTTTCCTATGCTCAATTCGCGAATCGAATTTGAAAACTTGATTAAGGAATCTAATGCTACATTTATATATTTAACTGTCGGTTGGTGGTCTGATTTCACTATGATCAAGATAAAATAGTCGACCCCTTTTCCTTTTATGCTTAATTTCTACTCTTGTTTATTCAATTTCCTTGTTCCTCTTTATGTGAGAGAGAGAGAGAGAGAGAGAGAGAGAGGGGTCAAATAGCTAGTTGAGGAAAGCTGGTGTTTGTGCCCCGCACATGAAAAGATGAAAAATGTGCAATAACCTTAACCTTTTAGGCCGACCATATTTTGACCTAACGTGATGAATTAAAGCATTTTTTTTTTAACTAATATAGGTTTTATAAAAGATGGGACATTGGAAAAGAGGTGTATAAATGGGAAACTGCCTAACTAGGAATTAAAAATTGCATAAATTTTGAGTTCAAGAAGAGTTTGAATTGGGTTTTGCGAAGTTTGATGAATAAATTAAGTACCATAACGGAGTACGAGACTGATATGTTAGTGTAGGTATGAATGGTATTTTCGTCCTTTAATCAGATTAGGAGTTTGATTTCTACTGAGTACGAAAAATATATTGTTGGAAGAGAATCCCTTCAATTGAGGTCTGACATATTTCTTAATTTGGATACGAAATTTCAGATACCGGATTGTCAAGTTAAAAAAAAAATAATAAATAATGGAGTATGGGAAATGGGCCTTGGAGGTATGGAAACTCAGTCTCCCTGGTCATGGTCAAGCCAACTTCATTGTATTGCGTTCTTCTCACACATGCAGTGTCTCACACTCACACTTGTATTATTTTCGCACTTATTGCTTCAACAAAAGCCTGTAGACATTCTACATGGATTTTGCCTTTTAGAAGTTCATCTAGTTTGATCTTGTCAAATTTTAATATCCCTGGTTGATTAATTATTTTTTTTTATTATTAACGTATTTTGAAAATTTGTGGAGAATAGGATTTGGGTTTAATAATGACTTTTTTTTTTTTTGGGTGAATTGAGAGAAGACAACCAACACACAAGAGGAAAAAAGGTCACCCCGCAGAGTGATTACATAATTTCTTTCTAATAGTAGACTGGCCTTCCGCATCAAACTTCAGCACTCTTAACAGTTTCAACTGGTGGGAGGTCACTAACATGAACTCCCGGATCAACATCTTTCCCCAAATGAGCAAGCAGGTCAGCACATTGATTGGCCTCTCTGAAGATGTGATTTATTTGGTTCAATCCCAGCATGCTCAAGGAGTCTCTGCAGTCTGCAATCATGTGTTTCCAAGGATGGTTCTCCCCAACGCCTTTGTTCACAGCATTAACAATAAACAGGGAATCACTCTCCACCAACAAAGGCCCTAAATTCCTTCTTCTAGTGATCCGATGACTTTCCTTCAGCCCCCAAAGTTCTGCCGTAAGACCTTCAGTTGCGCTATATTGATCTAGTAGCCACCAGCCACTCACCGCAGCTATTTCTGAAAACACCACCCGCGCTAGCCTTCTCTTCATTCAGCTTCACTGCTCCATCTATATTAAGTTTAATGAAGCTGTCAGGAAGATTTCTTTGATGAACAACTCTTCCTTACTCCTGTTGGACACCTTTTCTTGTCTATTACCAACATTCACCACACTCAGAGTTTTGTTTATGATGGAAAGAGGCGGCTCCAATCTTTTCTGGTGGACCCAATCGCATCTGTTTTTCCAGATGTTCCAAACCATGAGTAAGAAAGCAGGTCCTTCTTCCTCTATCCCTAGCTTGTAAATTCGCTCAGAACCATTCCTTAACCAACAGGGGCCACTGTCTGCCCAAAAGTTGGTCTTGCACCAATGTAGTCCAGATGTCTCTCGCATGCCTAGAGTCTCTAAGCGCATGCTCTACTGATTCCTCACACTCCTTGCAGATGGAACAAGTGCCTTCCTTGACAATACCTCTTCTTTTGATTTCAGCATTAGTCAGGATTCGACCCCAAGTAACTTGCCAAATGAAGATCTTTACTCTCTCAGGACACTTCATTTTTCACATCCACCTCCAATCTGAAGGAGTTAACGACTGGTCCAAGGAACCATTCTTCTGAACCCAATATGCTGAAGCTACCGTGACTTGATTGTCTGAAAACATTTCCAAACAACACCCCAAGCAACCTCGAAACAAACTCCTAATTAACTTATGATGTTTTCACAGAGGAGATCCTGCTGGCTGCCGCAGGCTCATTGACTCTTTCCGTTGTCAAGTTCTCACTCTTTTGATTCTTCTAGAACCACCCACACGTAACCTTTTACATGTCCCAAATCCATAGAAATGGAAAAATTAAGTAGTTCATAAATTACAATTTAACATGAATGCCTATAATTTGTTAAATTAATTTACCTTATTCGATAACTCTTTACGACATTTCAGTTTAAAAGTTTTTAAAATATTATTTATTCTCTAAAAATCATTAACCTATATATCCTTTCCTTCGTCCATATGTTAGATTTTGCTTTCAATTTTTAAAGGGGAAAAACCATGTGGGTAGAAATATTCCTTGTCCAAAAGATATTTTCATGGTTCTCACATTGGTGGGTCTTATGCCTAGAGTCTTGACTTGGAAGCTACCTTTTGCCTCTTTGCTATCCAATGCGTGGTCTAGTTCAAATGGTGAGTTTTCAAGTTGGATTTTGTCTCATGTTTGCTGTGCCAATAATATATACGGCTCAACAATGTAGACCTGTCCTCTGATCACATCTATGGGCTATGGCTAGAGACCCTTTTTTTGTAGGGCTTTTTTGAACCACTCTCATTTTCTTAGACACCCAATAATTAGGTTGGGATACCATTGTTGTGAATAATAATATCCCTCCCTCCCTGCAATACCTATCCCTCGTGCTTTTATTACACACCATCCCTTCCCCTTTCCATTATTTGCTCGTCTCATTGTCTCGTATGTTCTGGCATTCATTCTATCAAATTCTATATATTCAAATCATCAATAATCATTGAGCCAACTTAGTTTCTTTATCTTGTATACAAACCTCTTCAAACTGTATGTAAAATTCAATGTTTATTTTTAGTGTCTGTCTTATAAATTTTATTAGTCGAACAAACTTAGATTCATCACCTAAACTGCTATTAACGTTTTTTTTTTCTTTTTTAGTTTAATATCTTTATTTCCCGTTAAAAAACTTTTATTTGAGTTATGCAACATACACAAATTGAGCTTTTCCAAAGAGCAAGAATGTGTGGCCGAAAAAAGTACCAAATTTTGAGCATGAGTTTCTATAGGTGCGGTTTGGTGATAGACCCACACTAGCCAAATCAATAATGAATGGCATGAATCGGCTTGGTTGAAAGATTGGAATGGAATGGAATAGAAATGCAGCAAACACACATACAAACAAGAGGACTTGTTTTTGGTATTTTCAGATGGGACCCCTTTAGGGGTGGGGGAGGGGATAATCAACAATAGAGACAAAAACCCTGCAAAGATTCTTGCAGAGGAAGAACAATTTGAAAAATGGTTATGTGGTCCTCCTACAGTTTTCTGGCAATGTGGTACAATGTGAGTGTAGAATAGACTATATGACATATTTTAATTCAAATTCTGCAGACTTCCAAGCAGTGCTAGAAAAGCTCTCGCAATTGAACAAGTGGTGAAGTACCATATGTTTAAACCCTCTTTATTTTTTGATACTATATCCGTTAGTATTCAAAATTATATTCCAACTAATCTAATTTAAAACTTACAGTGATCCATTTAAGGGAATTATGCTTCTAACGTAGTTTTTTTCAGCTGCGAGTTAAATTCGAAAACTTAGTTAAGAGATGTAACACCATATCCCACTAGACTAACTGTCCATCGGTTCAAACTCTCTTTATGTCAAAGCTTTTTATCATTTTTTTAAAATAATTGGTTAAAAAAATATGATCAAGTAGGTTGAGCCATAAAATTTTGCAGACCCACAAAATTTTAGGGGCAATAAAACCCCAAAAGTTTAGGCATTTTGATTTTTTATAATTTGCTATTTCTTGGGACTTTACTAGAAACTGCAAAGCAATAGTAGTGAAGGTGAAGGGTTGGGGTATGGTACTGATTCTTTTTTTTTTTTTGGTACTATACAAAATTGAATTAGAAAAAAATGATAGAAGTAGAGAGACTCTGTCATTTGAGTTATCCCCCAACAACTTATGGTGCTGATTCTGAGACCCTAAAAGGACCCATAAACCCAAAAAATAAAACCAGAGTGGTCATGACTTGTCATCGTTTTCGGGGGCTTAGCACTGCATTCTTCCTTGCCTCACATCCTCCACAAAAGTAATAGATCATCCATTTGGGCCACTTTTGGCCTGGATTTGTAAAGGGCCCCCGTGTAAAGGGCTTAATAGCTCTGGACCCTGGTCACAGTGCACGTATAGTGTATTTTCCATTTTTTTTAAAGAGGTATAATCAAATAAAATTAAATTGAAAAAGAAAAAACGAAAGTGAGGAATCTCTACTACTTGAGCTATCCCTTGGGGCCAATCTATTTCTCTTGTTTTGATAAACAGAAGTGACGGGAGGTGGACTTCTCTTTGAGAACACAACGTGAACGGGAAGTGGAATGGACCCATCTGGAATTCAAAGATGTGTTGCTAAATAAAATAAAATCATTAATTTAATATAGTGATATTTTATAATAAAATTTAATTTGCCCCAGCTTCTGTTGAATTTTGGTATTGCTCGATGAAGATACTGTTTTCACATGGGGCTACTATAGAAACCCAAGTTTTTTTTCTTCTCGTTCATTCAACTTATCTTTCTGTAATTCTAAATGCCTCGTACTTGTTCCACATGGTGGTAATAGTGGCCCTGTAGGTGGTAATGTAGTTCTCTCCCTCTTTCTCTTCCTTTTCTTTTTTTTTTTACCATATCTTGGATACCGTTCGATATCCGGGGTTTGTTTTGATTAATCCAAACTGATAGCTACAGTGACTTTTTTTCAGGGGACGAGTCTCACACCGGAGAACGTTCTATACATATGAGGATTTGATATTCTTAACAGAAGACAAATCTCTGTCATATTTAAAAAAACTCAACCTTACATTCAATTAAATCAACCCATATCGGTCCCTCTCTCTTTCTATCTCCACGTGAATGCATATATGCTTCTGTGTCTCTGTGCACCACACTCGTGTAATTTTTTTCTCCCATTTTCCTTTGGGAGTGATTTTCTATTGTTCAGCTGATACTCTGTTCCTTCTTTCCCCCGGGCGTGGTCGTCATTTTTGCCTCATAACATACGTTGTCAGTATAACTTGGCAGAAACATGTTGGCTGTATTTATTTCGGCTACAATGGTGAGTCTTGGTATCCCATCTAAAGTAGTGAGCATGATCTTAGCCTTAGACTCTAGATCAAAAGAATTTTGAGCAATCTTATATGCCATCATGGCCATAATGGTCATGCTCGGATCAAGGGGATAAATTTCCACTATAAAATACTTACTAATATTTTGGAGATCAGTGTATAAGCCGAAATAAATAATTTCTATTGTAAGATTTTTTATTTTTATTTTATATTTGTCTCTTAAAATGATAATCTTAAAATTTGGATTTAAGACCAGATTATTATTGTTGTGTATATATGTTGTGTAGAGCTTGACACGACCGGCAATCTGGCAATCTTCTTCTGATCTGACCAGTCCCACCCATAATGGGACAGATATATTATTTAAAATATTTTTATAAATAGACTTTGTATATACTGTTTCTAAGAAAAAATTAAAAATTTCTCGAGTCTCCGTCATTGCGGCTGTTCTCATCATTTTCTTATGTCCTTTTTTTTTTTTCCTATCACTAGATTATCACCCGATATCTGAAACTTCATTCTGATTAATACGAATCGATCTGATTGTCAAACCTCATTTGAGACGAAGATCTCCAAACATTATTTTTTCTGTATACAGAGAAAATCAAACTCTCGATCTAATTAAGAGACGAAAATATTATTTCTATGTCATCTTCTTCATTCCTTTTCGTCATGTATTTTTTAATTTTTATTGACTAAGATAAATTTATGCTTATAAAATTTATCACATTAGTTGGTAAGCAAAGAGTTTAATTAAATCTCTATAAGAAAAAATCAGCGTCGAGAGATCTGTTTTCCTCAATTAGACCTTACAAGTGATCGACCCTATATAGTCAGGACGAAATCCTTATACTGGATTGGTAGTCTAGCCATAATACCAAAAAAAAGTTTCTCTCTCTCTCTCTCTCGGTGGAAAAGGAAAGATGATCGTTAGAACATGAAAAGATCGTTCATGGTTAGCCATTAACCCTTTTAACTCATTCTCATGGTGACATGGGAGGCCACTCATTGACGAGGCCAGTGAAATGTACTAAAAAATATTCACGAGATAACCCTAATTTAATCAAACCATTACAGCAGAATATTGAATCTTCTAAAAGATGTTGAGTTTTAATATTCGAAATCTTTGCCGACAAGCACCCACAATCAAAAAAGAATAGATAAATGAGTTTTGAATTTGATAGAAAATGATAGATGAATGAGTTTTGAATTTGACAGAATATGATTCCGATATCATGTCAGAGCATATGAAAAATATTAAAAAAGCTATATACAAAAAATGATCAAAGAAACTGAATACGAAGTTTTTTATATCATTTTACCAAACTTAAGCATATAAACAATATAAAAATATAAAATCTTAATAATCTATTATTTTACTAAACTATTATAATAAATTAAATTTATATGAAAATTTTATTATTATAAATATAAAAATATAAAAATATAAAATATAAAATATAAAATATAAAAATATAAAAATCAAATATTTTTAAAATTAAATCTATTTTAATACAAAATATTTCTTAACAGAATTTATCTATAAAATTAGGTTATTAAAATTGATACTTCTTGCAGGTTTAAATCCATCTCAAATCCATCTTTTTAAGTCACACATTTCTCCCAAAACTGATAAAGCCCATCCCACCTCTCTCTCCCTCTCTCTCTCTCTCTTTGTTACACAAAAATTTGAAATTACAATCTTCAATCGGAGAGAGATTATAATCACTAAACTATCCCATTAGAAGATCTCTCTCTCCCTCTCTCTCTCCAACAAAATTCCCCCATGAGTGGATTTCTTTTTTCCTGCAACCCCAAAAGTTGTTTTAGTTGGATTCCAATTCCAAGTTGTTTGCAAGTATATGCACTTGGGCTATAAGAGTTACGTGCCTAAAATTGTTTGCATGTTCCAATGGAAAATGGTCCCAAATTCAATTCAATGCAGCACATTTTTCTTTTCTTCCTCCCCCCCCCCTAAGGTGTCTGATTTGGGTCTGTTTTTGCTTTGTACGATGATTAACACGCAATCATTGAACTGCCATTTCCTTAAAACACAGTCTCTGTCACACAATTTTGACTAATTATGGGTTTAAATTAACTGATTTTTCACTTTTTCATGAGTGGCCCATTTATTGAGAAGACTTGAGTGAACAGCTAAAGTAAAATACCCCCAAGATAGAGTGAGCTGTTTTAAACGACATGGCAAGTCCTCGTCTCATGGGCAAATATTCCTAACTATAATGAGCTTGTAAAGGGCAGCTCAAAAGGGTATTTCAATCGTGTGGAACATCAAAGACGGCTTCTAAGTTGCTTGTGAATCTTAAATAGGTGAAGTGAAAGCTTTGCTTTTCCACATTTGCTCTATAGACCCCAAATTAAAAATTTTATAATAAATAATAAAATATTACATATTTAAATAATAAATAATATTTAAATTATAATTTTAAAATCATATATATCAAAATTTTTATTTAATTTTTTGAGGAGAACTATTTCAGTCTTTTTCGTTCAACGCATGAATTCTTTATAAATTTAGAAATTTCAATTTTGCTCATCTTTATACTTTTTGATATTTGAGTTTTTGAGAAAATCAGAATATTTTTGCTAAAATTGAAAATTTTCATTCTCAATTAAGTAATCGGAGATAAATTAACTAAATAATAAATTTTAGGATTCGTTCAAGATAAAAAAGAAGCCAAAGTGAGAAACATTAGTGCCTTTTTCTATGCTATCCATTTCTGATTGAAACGGCGCCGTTTGATTTGACAACAAACAAATAGCTGCCACAGTAGTGTACCAAACGTAATTGTGAAGTCCACGTGGCAAGCCAGACCTCGGGGAGGCGGTAGCAGTTAATTCCTCCCCTCTTTTTCACCTTATCCAAAACCGCCGACTCAAAACGATGAGGCTTCATCTCAAGGGCGGCGAAGATAACCAACCCCACCAATACAACCAAAACATAAAAAAAAAAAAAACATAAATCACTTTTGAATAATAATATTAATTAAATCAATTTTATTTTATTTTTGGGTTGGTTTTTTTATATTTAATTATTTCTAAATTAAATATTTATTAAGTCTAATCTATAAATTATTTCAAAATTCTGTCTCGTAATTTTAAACTGATTATATTAATACCTTCTCTTTTCCAAGAAATTATATCAAATAATATTTTTTAAAAACTTTTAAAAAATGAGTTTTTTTATAAAAAATAAAAAAAAAAACAACATCTCCGATGAGCTTTTACTTCTCCTTTTAAAAACACGTCACCTTTTTAAGAAATATATTTTTTTATTCCATTTATATACTCACTTGAAGGATATAAAATTTGAACCATGTCCGTATCATACATTCATTTACTCTTATGTCCCATATTTCTCTTTAATTTTAACATTTAACATTTAACTTTTAAGTTTTAATTTTTAATTTTTAACTTTATTTTAAAAATTATGAAATCGATTTGTTTTTAAATATAAAATCATCAGAGAACTTTTAACTTTATTTTAAAAATTATTAATTTCTATTTTTTCTTACAAATAGAAGAAAAATTGAAAAAAACTCTCCGAAACGTACACTATTCATATCAAGATGATTGAAGTATTAATTTAGAATACCCGCTACCAAAAAAAAGAAGTATTAATTTAGAATCGATTAATACTCTAGATTTAAATATCTTAGTTTAAAATGACTCATTAATTAAAATATATTAATAATTTAAATAAGATATAGAATAATTATTTTGTTTGAATTTAAATTTATTTATTTATTTATTTATTAGGTCGCATTTTTCATCACTTTCAAATTAATAGTGAAGCATCTTGGATACGATTTCAAAATGATAATCTGGTTTTGGTGTTAGTAACCAAACCACAAATGACAGGTGTAAACCCCACGATGTGCATGCCACGATAGTTAACAAAACTCAAAAGCACATGACATATTCAATTCAAAGTAGCAACGAATTTCACACTTACCTTCATTCGATTCAATTCCATTGCCTATATATACATGTCGAACCCACACCCATCTTCAAAAACAATCCAATTCCCTCGACAACAAAATCATCACTACTCTCTCTCTCTCTCACTCGCACTTACTTAAAAGATCAAGATGCCTGAGAACGTGGGGATACTGGAGCAAAGGGCATATGTGACATTCTTGGCAGGAAATGGAGACTATGTAAAAGGCGTGGTGGGCTTAGCCAAAGGATTGAGAAAAGCAAAGAGCAAGTACCCACTTGTTGTTGCCATACAGCCCGATGTACCTGAGGAGCATCGCCAAATTCTCGAGTCTCAAGGTTGTATTGTCAGAGAGATTGAACCTGTTTATCCCCCACAGAATCAAACTCAATTTGCCATGGCCAACTATGTCATCAACTATTCCAAGCTTCGTATTTGGGAGGTAAATCTTAGAAATTCATGCATTACAAATGATAGAGCATTAATTAATTAAATTTTGTTTCATTGTGAGCAGTTTGTGGAGTACAGCAAGATGATCTATTTGGATGGGGACATACAAGTGTTCGACAACATTGATCATCTCTTTGATGCGCCCGATGGGTATTTCTATGCGGTGATGGATTGCTTTTGTGAGAAGACTTGGAGTCATTCGCCTCAGTATGAAGTTGGTTATTGCCAACAATGCCCTGAGAAAGTGCAGTGGCCTGAAGAAGATTTGGGACCTAGACCACCCCTATATTTCAATGCTGGCATGTTTGTTTATGAGCCCAATTTGGATACTTACCATGCTCTCTTGGACACCCTTCAAATCACACCCCCCACCCCTTTCGCTGAACAGGTTAGGCAAATTTGCATCTAACCAAATATAGAGACCTCAATTAAAAAAAAAAAAAATCCATGCCCAATAATCAAAATTATTCCTTTTTCTTATGTTGGACTTATTAGATTGAGTGTTGGAGTGCAGGATTTTTTGAACATGTTCTTTAGAGAAAGTTTCAAGCCTATCCCTCCAATATACAATCTTGTTTTGGCAATGCTGTGGCGCCACCCAGAAAAGATTGACCTTGACAAGGTCAAGGTTGTTCACTATTGTGCTGCTGTGAGTCAAGCCCATTTTTCCTTCTTATCCCTGGTTCATTTGATTTCTTTAATATTATTATTCATGATCCATTCTTTAAAAAAAAAAAATGAGAATGATAACTAACGTTGGAAAAATTTTGTGAATTAATAATAGGGGTCAAAACCATGGAGGTACACAGGAAAGGAACAAAACATGGACAGAGAAGACATCAAAATGTTGGTGAAAAAATGGTGGGATATATACAATGATGAGAGCTTAGATTACAAGAATGTCGGGGACCAACATGACACGAGGGGTTCAATCATCAAAGCATTATCTGAGGAGGCTGCTGCTGCTGCTGCTGTTGAATATAGGAATGCTCCCTCTGCTGCCTAATTAAGTCCTCAATGGTTTTTCTTCCTCGTAAAAGTTTAGCTGCTCAATAATATATGTCATATTGCAGCAACTTTGCTTTGGAGATTTTCTATGTATCAAAATTAGAATAATGGAAGGAATACATATAGATGATGGTGCCCTTGAAGCACCATAGGACGTCATTGTATTGCCATGCTACATGTGTGATGTAATGCGGTTGGTTTCTCGTTCTAAAGTATTATTGCTATTTGATTTTCTCTCTCAAATCAAAGGAAAATGTTGATGCAATAGGAGTAAGAAATACTTGTACAAAACGAAAGTTATCATTTTATATGAGAAAAATATTCATATAGTATGGCTCTACGAAGATAAAGGGTTCTCATGGAGTAAAATGGAAGGTTTTTATGTTTATATATCATATTCGAAAATTTGGTTTAGTCGAAATAAATACCAATAATGTGGAGGTTGAGGGGGGCTAGATTAAGAGTTGTTTGTGAACCAAGGTACTTACCATGTTGGTTGGCACAATCATGGTGTTGTGGCATGTGGTGAAGTTTGCTACCTAAGAAGGGATTCATAGGGTTAAAATCGAAATGGACCCTCTAGTAAGAGAGTGAACTTGGCTCAAATTAATTTCATACAAATTATGAATAATTTTGCTAATTTTACGATTAATTTTTATTGTTAGAGGTTTAGTAAGGATATTATTTTTGTTTGAATTGATTATATATTTTTGTCTTTATTTTTCGTATGCATTAACCCTTTATCGATGAAAAATAAATAAAAAAATAATTAAAATTCATATAATAAAAGAAAGAAAGAGAAAATATTACTAATACTATATATTATTTTATTAGGGTATTTTAGTGGGATTTTTTTTTTTATATTATATTAATTATTATTTGAAATCATGTTTTGATTAATGCGATTCTGGACTTATAGTATCTTATTTAAGAGGGTCACCCTCTTAATATGATTTTTTTTTATATATATAAATAGTGAATCAAAATTGAGAACTGATTAAAAAGAGAGTATCATATTTTATTAGACAAACCGGGTCAGCGGTGTTATATTTGACACGGAACAACCCGGGGGTGTATTCTTGCTTGGATTCACATCTCCGATTACTAAAAGGGGAAACGACAAATCAAATAAAAATGAAGAGGAGGTCCTCTCTTGCTTAACTCTCTCGTCTCCCTCCCCCACCTCTCCCCCCGCGAAACCGTAACCCTAACGTGCGGGAAATCTGAAGCGCTTTTCTTGCATCTCTCTCTCTCTCTTCGGGGCTACACTCATCGGACAGCTGTGCTCATTTGAAGTAACCCTAACGGCGGCGATAACCGCGAGTGTTGCCATCGCCGCGAACTGTTGGGGGGGTAATTATTCTCTTTAGATCTGGTTTCTCTTTGCAGCTTGTTGATATTTGCAACGTGTTGTTCATGATTTATGAATTGTTGATACTGATACTGAACCCTAAATGTGAACTGTGTAGGATACCCTCTACTCAATATTTCGTAATCCTCGATGCATTTAGTTGAAATTCCTCCTTCGTGTCGGACTTTCTACGGTTATGGATCCTGAATCCTGCGTGATTATATGTTTGAATTGTTTATAGCGAGATGTGGACCTGGGTATGTTTAGGGTTAGGTGGCTGGCTCAGCCTAATTTGCCTTGCCTTTAATGTGATACGAGAATTTTCTCAGCCCTACTTGCATGTCAACTTGCTGTACACCTGTTGATGATAATTGGTCTTAGCTTGCATTCTGAGGCCCATTTAAGTTTAAATGTAGTTTAAAGCTTCATAAGAGGCATGTAGATTTGACCTGGCATTTGGGAAGTAATTTGATAATGTTTTGAGGCTTGATTGGTTTGTGAAATTGAGATGGGAATGGTTGTTTGAGGGCGGAGCCATTGCGTTATAGACACATAAGTAAGCTTACAATTGGTAATGTTCTTTCACTTTTTGTTGAAATTATTTTTCTAATAACGAAAGCCAATTTGGTTGTAGTTCATGTAAGGAGCTTCTTTTAAAGGGTGTCTCCTTTGGAACCTGATTTCAAAGCTTCTATCAGGAAACACTTCTTCAAAGTTAATACTTCCACAAATCCTTTCATCGAACTATATTTTTCAAGCTATATAGTGGTAATGTTTTCTGAAGGTGGCATTAGTCTATGTGGAATTTGGTTTCCAAGTCATCAGAAATGAACTCCTTTTAAGATAATAAATTTTTATTTGTCATTTCCCCAAAAAAAAAAAAAGAAAGAAAGGAAAAAAACATTATAATAATTGTCTCTTTGTAGTTACAAATTCCTCAAATAATTTTGTGGGGGTAGTAGTGACTGCTAAAAGGAAAGGTCTTGGGTTCAATTCCTATAAGTGACATTTATATTTATTCATAAAAAAAAGAAAAAGAAAATTGTACCGTGAGGAGGCCATAGCTATTGTGGAGGCTACGTGCTTAGTCACAATTTCTTTTTATTTTGTACCCTTGTTTATGAGTTTGATTGCACTGCTAATAAGTTGCTAGGAGGTTTTCTTTGATCTTATTTTGGCATCATGTGGTTACCCATCTTGTTAGATGAAAGTATTGCGTTTGAAGATGGTTTTAGTTTTGGTTATAGCTTGTAAGATAAACAGAAATGGGCTCCCCTTATGATCAGATTCACCGTAACAAGTGATTTGTAGGTGTTTTGACCGACATAAGATATGCAACCGTGAGTTAATGCAGGTCATGATGTGTTGGATGCTTGTGTCTCACGTCTTATCATACTTTCACAATGGCTCATGTAGGCCATGATTTCCAATTTTTTAATATCTTCTTTAGAATTGGAGTAGATAAATCAGAACCTTCCAAATATGGACTGCTAATGTGGTTATATCATGATGTATTTGGAGGGACCGAAATGGTAGAATTTTTAGGAATTAGTACATTGGTTCTTCTCTTCTGTGGAATGAAATTGTAAATATGCTTCTTTGTGGGCTCATGCCTTAAAGTATTTATAAAAATTACAATTTAGAGGAGTTGAAAAGAGATTGGAGTGTAGTTCCGTATTCGTTCATGTATTGTTTCTTTTCTCATTTCCAAGCATTTCGCATCGCAGGAGTTTTTGTATATTCTTACTACATCTATAATTTCCTTTTTCCATTGGAAAAAAATGATAAAAGGCCATGGTGATTGGTAGTAGTTGTAATATCCATTTTTAATTCAAGAAGGTGATCACTTGATTTTCTTTAGAGTAATAGGCCTTAACCTTAATGGACGCACCAATATCCTAGTCTAGCTCTTTGCAAAGTTATTATTATTAGTATTTTTTTTGTGCCTCCTAGAATTGATCTATTTTTCAGTAACACTTAAATGATTATTTAATCTCTTTATATTCCCTTTCTGTGACTGACTAGTTCAACAGCAACTCAACTGGTCAATTCTTTAATTAGTTTGATGTTTCTTATGTTTTCAAAATCTTGGTGCTCTCGTTCGCTTGTCGATAAATGTCCACAAGTATCATTATTGTTTTTTATTATTTTTTTTGGGTGGGCTGGGTTTTGGAGTGCTTTGTGGCATAAACACCATCAATGGCGGATCCAGGACCCAAGGGCAGTAGGGGCAATGACATATATTTTTAAGGCACAAGCACAATGCAGTAATTCAATAATGAAACTGTTGACATATATGTTTAGATTTTGATAATGAGCAAAATAATTTAAAGGATTGATTGAACACTTGGCTCGGTAAAGAACACATTAGTAACTGAAAAATGCATGTAGATGGTCAACCAGCTAATGTGCTCGGCCAACCAAGCAGCTATAAGCAGCTGCCTGGTCAGCCAGCTGATGCACTCGACGAACTGAGTAGCTATTAGCTGATGCCCTTTGCAGCCAGCCGAACAGCTTTAACAAGTTGCCCAGTTGACCTGCTGCAAGGACCAACCGACTGAACAGCAATGCAAAGAAGACTCGGCCAACCAAGCAAAAAATCGGCTGGCTGTCCATTTAGTCGGCTGGCTGTCCATTTAGTGGGGGCAATATCTTGGTTTGAATGGGGGTAGTATTGATTTGACATGTAAAAATTAATGGAATTATTTTGGTCCAGTGGGGGCAATTGCCCACCCTCCTTTCTATGTAGCTCCGCCACTGAACACCATCATTTCAGGCCTAAGGCATGCATACATAATTTCTATTCTGTGCTAAGTCTTAAAGTAAGCTGTATTATTATGCTATAAAATCCTATTTTGGATGTTCATTACAATTAGATGGGGCTACATTCTGACCTTATTGTTGGTTATAACATTAATGATCTGGTTATTGTAGAACCATATATAAAGATTTTCATCCCATACAGCTCCTTGAGGACCACATTAAAAGAAAAGGAAATGAAAGAATATCCCGTCAGAAGGAAAGAGAGAGTTAATTGAATTCCAAAATGATTACTTGGAAAAGTTATTTATTTATTTATTTTTTCATCCAATATGTCCATGATGATAAGTTTCAATTAAACTTTTCTCCTTTTGCCCTTATCCACCAATTTGGTGTGTGAAAAGAGAAAAAGTTTCATCAGGTGTATTCCGTCCTCCTGTTCTTTTCATCCTTATTAAGCATCCAAACATAATATAGTGGTTGGCCATTACTTTTTATTCAACATCGTCCCTTAAATCCACATAAAATGCATTGTAAAACTCACATGATCATGTATGCTTGTACTTGGCTATCTACTGTTTAATTATTGATCCAACTTGAGTTTATGAAGATACCCTTTAAGCCAACTGAACGGGATAATCTTGTTTCGGCACAAAATGGTTCACCTGTTGAATGTTTGTAGAGGGAATCACCTTGAAAATAAAAAATATTCAAGGAGTCCTTTCTATTGTTCAGATCCTATAAAGAAATTGTATGATTAATTAGTGATATGAACCATTACTAATTCCAATTTGGATTTTGTTTTATTTTTATTTTTTATTTTTTACTTTTGTATCTGGCTGATCTTGGATTTGGTGTTGACTTATCGTGATTTTCTTTACTTCTGTTAAGGAAAGTATTCTGGGACATTGATTGAGTTTTAAGACGTTGCTCCTATTCCAAGCATGCAGACACAAGGTGAAGAAATTGGTATGACTGTACATGCTTCCTTTTTTTTTTCTGCCTTTTGTCATTCTGCTTTTTTTGGCACAGGCTCCAAGACCATCTGATGCTGTGGGGTTGCATGTTTAGTTATTTATTTTTGGTCCTTTTTTTAAGTAAAAAATAGCAAATAGCTTAATAAGGTTGGGCTGGGCGTAACACCCATAGTTAGGCCCCTTATACTACTTAAATGCCCAACACCACACATCATATATTCAATATTTTTATTTTATTTTTAATTAATTTATATGATGTTTTTTGAAGCCTTTATAAAAATTTTTACAACTTAAGAAGTGCAGGTTGAAGAAACCTCTCATACTTGCAAGAATTTGCTTACCTTCAGGCTGTTGCTTTATTTGTGCCAGGATTTTCCAAGATCGTCAATTACACATCATTATTTAGAAAATAAAATAAAATTAATTTTATCGTATAATATTAAATTCATAATATATGAATCAGTAAGTATTTTGACCACGCCTTCCTTTTTTTTTAAATTTTTTTAGGGGGTGGGAAAAGCCAGAACCACCTCAAAAAATTTCGATGGGCTGATTCTTTTAAGGTTTCATCTGGCAGATGGGATTATTTTTGAAGCCCAGCCATAATATCTTAGGATTGGGCCAGGCGGCCTGGCATGGCCAACACTATACTTGAGTATGGTTCATCAGTCTAAAGATAGAGTAGTCTAATTTTGAATAGTGTTTCTTGGGGTTCAATTCTGCTTGTTAGTGTTTGGACATCCCCCACCCAACCCCCCCAAAAAAGCATGATATGGGATTTACCATGCTTATGATTTCGTGCCAGAAATGAGAGCTCGAGTGGATGCTGTTTGGGAGAATATGAACAAAGGAGTTTCATTAAAGGCAATAAAAGCTTTCCCAAGCAAGGCTGGTTCAACTGTAAATAAAGCTTCTCAGCAGAGGACATCCCATGTGAGAAATTTCACAATCAGTGCCTATTCTACTCCTCCCTTATTTTTAATTTTTTTATCTTTTTCTTTTTCTTTTTATTTTTATTTTTATATATACATATTTTTTTATTTCATTTTTCATTTTTTTTATCTTTTTCAAATTTGTCTCTCAAATGGTCAACTCCAAATATTGGGATTAAGGTTCAGTTTATTGTTTGTATTAATGATATATTGCAGAATTGGGATTAAGGCTCATTTTGTTGTTGTTGTTGTATTGACGATATATTGCAGAGCTGGATGGGCATGCTGGGCCTCAAGCCAAAGAACAAATCTGATGTGCAAGAAAAAATGGTGAAGCCTAGTCAAATAAAGAATGGGACCAGCGCTGAGAATAAGAGGCTTGCTGCTGCAGCCCTTGTAGCAGCAAGGGATGCCGCTGCTGCAGCAGCAGCTTCTGCTACAGGAAGGGGAAAAGTTGAGGTGAGTCTTGGTTTTCTTAGATGGTTCAGATGCTTATGTTCCTGTTGGCATTCAACATGGGCCTATTTGGCCTGACCCTTTTTTTTTGGGGGCGGGGGGGTTCCCCTAAAAGTACTTGTATCAAGCTAAACATTGTTATATTTTTGCGCAATCATTCAGGCATTTGAAAATGAAATTTGGAATTTTCCTTGAAAATGGAGAAGAAATTAGTTGCCATTGCAGGCTAGAGTTTTTACAGTGTGCTGATTGGGAGGAATACAAATGGACTGTAGCTGTTTGTGAGCTTGGCCCATTTAGGCTAGAAGATAGGCTCATTAGAGGCTTGATTTATTAACAAAGCTAATTTGATCTGGGCTGATGAACAATTACTTTTGCACTCTAATTGATTTGACAAGTTTTATATTATGTTACAAGGTCACAGAGGTTCGGGACTTTGCTGGTGAAGACATTCAATTTAAGAAGCTAGTGGATGCTGGCTCAAAGGAGGCATCTGAAATGGCCAGAGCTTCTGCAGGTCCTGCTTCAGCTGTTGATGCTGTTCTTGAGCAGATTAAGAAGAAGCAGAAGCTCAGTGTGCTTGACAAAACCAAGAAGGACTGGGGAGAATTCAAGGAAGAGAATAAGGGGATGGAAGAAGAATTGGATGCTTATAAGAAAAGTTCAAACCAGTATCTCGGGAAGGTTTCCTTTTTGCAGCGAGCAGATTACCGTGAGTTTGAGCGGGAGAGAGATGCACGGCTCGCTTTGCAATCAAGGAGGAAAACTGACATGCGTGAAGAGCCATGACTCCCTAGGTGTTCTACAATTAATATTTTGTAGTTGCATGAATAAGACTGGAAGATGGCTTGTCAGAAAATTTACATTCATTTGCGGAAAGAATGCCATGCCACTTGACGGTTGCAATCTAAAGGAATAGTATTCTCAATGCTGCTCAGGATCACTTTGCTAGGCTGGGGATCCGTTGTTGAAGATAACAGACTATGGAAGGTATCCTCATTTCTCCCGGTCTCTAAAATGGCCCGGTAATAAAGCGTGAGTTTTTCTGAATTAATTTATTAAATGATCTTTTTTGTGCAGGGGGAGAGGGAGAGAGAGAGAGAGAGAGAGAGATGATTTTTAGTTTCTTTCTATTGAGTTCCGTTTGTAAAATTAAAACATTTGTGGTACTAAAGTTCTGTTGTGGAGTCATTGGTGTTATTTCCTCCTTGGAAACTTGTGTAAAATCTCTGGTCCTTAAATTCAGGAAATGATCAGCGGAGGTCACCAACATGTGGCCTGGCCTTGCTAAGTAGTGTAATTTTTCCTAGCTCGAAGCTGATTAGCGTGCAGATCCGTTCTAATTAAAATGACCGAGGTAAAAGGAGAAATTATGAAAATTATTATGTTTGGGGGAGGGGGGGATTTTGGCCAAGGAAGCTTTGAATGAGGGGCCCTGCCCAATGTTTTACCTTAAAAGGGTTAATATTAATTTATGCAAATTATTGAGTTCTCTTTAAAAACATCCTTTTACGTAATTATTTGATCAACAGCCTAGTTCTTATGGGGAAATAATACTTGTAATTAATGAGTGTTGCAAATATTACTATGTTGTTTTGCGAGTTAACTATGTTTCAAGCTTTCATTCGGGAAAATAAATGTTTAGTTAATATCTTCCTTAATAATATTTATATTTCCACGAAATTATCCTTTGGTGCTTAATATGCCTAAATATATTTGCTGGTGGAGGTTCATATGTTTCTTTATAACAAATGCGACAAAATAAGAATAAAAACAATAAAAAATGCAACAAGTTAGACTTTAAAAATAATGAGACTTGAGAACTAGGCAAGTCTGAGTAAATATTAAGATGGATGCGAAGGCAATGTTCAAAGAACCTACCATATTGACAAATGTTTTCCCCAACATGGAAGAAAATTTTCCTCATAAGGGTGCATCAACTTGAAGATAAGCCAGCAATCATCTCTCTCAACATGGCTTTATTACCTCTGTACCAAGTACAATCACCTCACATACTTTCTCATTGTTGCTGTTGAAGCATATATATAAATACACAGCCATGAAAGCATCTGAAAGTTATTTGTGATGGCAGATGAATAAATGAACAGCAAATTTCTTGACAATCATTTTTCCTCCATGAGGGACAGAAATGGAAACCCATCATGTCTTTTCTTTGAGGCATTCCGAAATTCTTATGACAAAGATAAGAACAAAGATTAGAAAGCGTAATTAACCTCAGATGTGAATGGGTTTGTCATAAGTGGCCATGGCAGCTTCCTTCAATGCCTCACTCATGGTTGGATGTGCATGGCATGTACGGGCAATATCCTCACTTGAGGCACCATACTGCAACGCCAGAACAGCTTCGTGAATGAGCTCCCCGGCATTAGGTGCCATAATGTGGACACCTAGTATCTTGTCAGTTTCCTTCTCAGCCAGAATCTTGACCACTCCTTCCGCATCATCAATAGCCTTGGCTCTGCTATTTGCCAAGAAAGGGAATTTCCCAACACTATATGCAACACCAAGTGTCTTAACTTGTTCCTCAGTTTTTCCAACAGATGCAACCTCAGGGTGTGTGTAAACAACTCCAGGGACCATATCATAGTCTACATGGCCTTCCTTGCCAGCAATGAATTCTACACAAGCAACGCCATCTTCTTCTGCTTTGTGGGCTAACATTGGCCCAGGAATAACATCTCCAATTGCAAAAACACCAGGCACATTAGTAGCAAAACGCTCATTAACTAAGATTCGTCCAATCTTATCAGTTTCCACTCCAATCTTGTCCAGTCCCAGTCCAGCTGTAAATGGGGTTCTGCCTGCAGAAACGAGGACAACATCAGCCTCCAGTGTGGTCTGTTCACCACCAGCTGATGGTTCCAAAGTCAACTTCACGCCATCACCTGAGGTATCGACAGATACCACCTTAGTTTTGAGCATGAATTTCATCTTTTGCTTCTCAAGAGAACGTTGAAATTGCTTCCGAATTTCACCATCCATGGTTGGAACAATGTCAGGTGCAAACTCAACCACTGTAACCTCTGAGCCAAGTCGGCCCCAAACTGAACCCATCTCAAGGCCAATGTAACCTGCTCCAATGACCACAAGTTTCTTAGGAATTTCTGTGAGAGCTAAAGCTCCAGTCGACGACACAATTCTCTTCTCATCGATGGTAATCCCAGGAAGTGACTTAACATCAGAGCCGGTGGCAATTATAATGTTTTTTCCTTTCACAACAGCATTCCCACCATCAAGTGTATCCACAGAAACTTCAGAAGGGGAGGTGAATTTTCCATAACCTTTAACATAGTTAACTTTGTTTTTCTTGAAAAGTCCCTCAATACCTTTCGTTAAATTGCCAACAGCTTTGTCTTTCTGCGCCATCATGGCAGCCAGATCAACCTCAACAGATGGGAACTTCACACCATGACTGGCAAAGGAATGCAAGGCTTCATGGTACATGTGGGAAGAATGAAGAAGTGCCTGCACAAAAGAAGCAATCAAGAATTAAATATTGAACATGAGTTTAAAAACTTTTTTATTTTTTTTACTTTAAACTAACTTCAAAGCTTGTGATGACTCCACAAATGTAGCACCAAATGCCAAATATAACTAAGCCAATGGAGATAAAAAATGCTCTCTGGTTTTACGTGTAATCAAGACTCAATAATCCAACACATAAATTTTCCTTTCCATGGGAATAGTGAGCGGGGACATCATTTTGGATAAGCTTAGAAATGCTTGAAGCAGAATAGAAAAATGAAATTACTCTACATATAATCAATTCGTATATTGGCAAGTAAACAAAAAATTATTCATTTATATAAAAAAATAGTAAACAAAATAGAAACAGAGATCTGACAAGCTCATATGATAAAAGAATTATCATCTGTAAAATAAGCCAAATGCAACTGTGATGCTTAGCAGTAGATCTTGTTCATGTCTACGGTAGCAAATGCATTTGCCCTTTCTCATGTAAAGGACAATATTGTTAGAAAACATAAGGAAAAGAAAAGCAACTAAGAGGATGAGTAATCCTCCAAAAGACTAAGAATGAGAAAAAAAAGGAACTCGAAAAGGGAAGAGAAAAGAATTTAAGAGCAGGATCAAAGCCCCCAGTCTCTTTATATGACTTCCAACACTGTCCTAATTACTAAAGACAAGAGATGCCAAATGGGGGGGGGGTTGGTGTCATAAAAAGACATGACTGTGTTTATCTTCAAAATTGAATATTGAAAGATCCCTTAACATCCTTTTATATACATGTAGGGTAAAAACAAATAAGTCAAATGATAGTATTTCATCTTCGTAATTGTTACATATAATAGAACAAATTCATAAAGCAAAGTATAAATTCAAAATGTGAAAAAAAATATTGTTAAAGGAATTGTTATGTACAAAAGCTCCAATAAATATCTTAAAATAATGCAATCACCCAAATTGTACTGCAGACTAACTATGCAAAATATATCTCACATGTTTGGGAAGTACAGAAGAACTAACGACTATTTCTTTTTATCAGAAAAAGAACTATTGAGATACAAGAATAATAACAACGTATGCCAAATGCTATATCAAGGACATGTAGGGCATGGGCAATAGTTGGATGAGTATTGTGCATGACACTTCACCATGTATGGATACATTTCCATCTTAAGGGTCCATATTTCCATAGCTCCAGACACTCAGGTTGAGACTGGATAAGAGGTTAAAAGTCTCAAGCATGTCAGTTATGCCATTCAAAAGTACCCTGGTAATCCCAGAAAAAGAAAAATCTCCACAAAAATATTATAAGTTAGGGAAAGAAGCGTAGGCAGTTGGTTTCAGTAAGCTTCCAGGGATATAATAACTACACAAACAAGGAGTTTGGCTTTAAAGGGGAGGCATAAATAAGCGGACGGGACCTAATGATTTTTAGATTCACCCCATGTTAGACACAAAAGTAACCAATTAAAACGAAAAATTTAACAGATATATGATTCTTTGTATAAGTATAATTGGCATCTCAAAGGGATTGGCTTAAAAGCAATCATCTTGATATCTACAAGAAGATTTTCATACAGAAAATAGATATGAAGTGGATACATTACTTGTTGATAGGTAAAAGAAACGAAAGAAGAAAACAATTCTTGTGGTTTCAGGAACTAAACGATGATATGATGACCACATTGCAGGATAACTTATTCTTAGCTCTTCCTCCAATCCTTAAGACTGGTCTATCACAGACATTGAGAGAGAGAGGGGAAGAAGAAATTTCACAACTAAAAAAACCCTTCATGGTCAAAATCATCCAAAACAGCTCTGAACAATCTGGTTTTCATAAATATCAAATACATGAAAAATTAAGAAATCACCAACTTTAACCAATAATTAAGAAAATCCAATAATCAAGTTTGAATTACAACATGGTTTTCTATTTAATATTAGAAAATTCCCAAAGCTCTTGGAAACTAATTTGGTTCCACTTTCTCATGCATATAAGAAGATTTGAGATTCTTCTTTAATACGGAATATGAAGGCTTTGAATTATACATCTAAATATTCATTTCCTTGATTCAAATGGCATAACTATCTCATCTAATACTGAAGGTTGGGCCATTGGACAAGTGGACACTAACACCACACCACACGAAGAAATGATATAACTGGGACATGCTGAATGACATGTAAAATTTCCAAAGAGTAAGAGATGAATACAGCTAATACCTGCATAGCATGAATTAATATTATATTCATGTATGTATATATACTTTAAATAGCACGAAATAGTATAGCTTAAAGTATCGTACTACTAGCACATAAGCAATCTCCATACTTCAAATATGATACTTATTATCATTTATTTTTGAAAATGTTTCCTACTATTAAACCATACGAGCATTTTATTTTTGGGATAAAATTATATAAACTGTTTCTTGAGTAATTGAAAAGTATTCTATAAGTGTCTAGGGAGTGTCTATAAAGTGTTTAGTGTTTTAAAAGAATTAATGGACACACCACTTGGACACATACAGGTTTTGTTTGAAGTGTCCATACTCCATAGCATAGATTGGACCTTATGAAGCATTTTTTTGGTATGCTTACACTGAGTACATATTTATGAATACACTCTTTTGAAGAAAAAAGAAAGAAACACATATAATCAACTTGCATTAAAGAAAACAATTCTCTGTCAGGTGCATTTAGTGTGATTGATAGAGATAAATTTAGTGTAATATTTGTGCTTTGTTTTATATTATTTTTGAATTAATATTGCACTAATTTTAAGTATTTGATGTATTAGATTTGTTGGAGGCCATTTATGACAGAAAGTGGAGAAATTGAGCAAAATCGGTAATGATGCATGCAAGGAAGGAATTTGGACAGCAATGCGCGATTGTTAGCACGTGGGCACGCAAATAGCAAGGGAGCCTGACAAAAATTGAAAAATTGAATGCTGAAATTCTTTTACTTAAATTGAATTTTGGGGATTTAGAAATTTGTAATTTTATTTAGTTTTTAAATTGTAGACAATATTTGGAAGTTTCCTTTCGTTTATTTTAGCAACTTAGGCCTCAAGTTTTATTTACCTTTTAGTAAAAAAGGTAAAAAGAGTGTTATTCCTTATTTCTAGGTAGGAAGTTGATTTGGAGTGTGATTGTGTTGCCAATCACGTAGGCAAGTAGGAGATTCACCAAAAGGAGGGATTCTTAGGTTATTAAAAGAAGGGAAGTCATTCATTGAGGGTCATGCTATGTTCCTGCGGCTACTGTTGGGAGGAATAAAGGAAGGCTACCTTTTGTCTAATTCCCTCCATTGTTCTGCAACTTTAATGGTGAATAAAATTTTCGTGAGTTTTACTTTTCTAATGTCTTCATTTTAATTTTATTTTCTAGTTGAAGGTCAGTGGAAGCTTTGATTCATAACATTGTGAGATCTAAATGTGTTATTTCTTTCAACAATTATAGGTATTTATTTAATTCCTGCATTTCATGGATCATGATTTTCTAAGGTTTATTAAATAGTGGTCAATATTTAATAGTTCTAGAATAATCTACAACTAATTAAAACGACAAATCCGTATTTTTTTGTTAGTTTTAATAAAATGGTGAATGACATTTATGTCATGAAATTAAATAATCTAATTTAAATAAATCCGTCGTGTGTTTGTTAATTAGAATTGAGTCTCTCTAAATCTTAATACTGTTGAGACTTTAAATCCTAAGAGTTTATCTAGGGTTGATTCTCGATTAAGGAAATAATTAACGAGTTTCTCTTGATTATCGACGAAGTAAGGAGGGATTGGTCGTTTGGCGTTTGTCGACGACTATAACTAATTTATTTATGTGTTGTTGAATTATCTTTGAATCAATGATCAATCGATTGAATCAAAGTGGAAACAAACCTTTCAACTAGGTCAATTTATCTTGATTTTTATTCATTGAATTTTGCCCGATTTTAATTTGTCATTTGCTATTTCAATTTTAATTCTTTATTTATTTAGATTTAGTAGTTAATTTAGTCGATTTAAAACCCCTATATTTTATTTTTTATTACCTTAAAAGAAATAAATCTCATTTTTCCCTGTGGATTCGACCCTACTTGCCCTAGACTCGTTTTTCTAAAGTAGTTAATTTATTTTTGGTTGTTTAACGACACACCAGTGATATTGGGTCAGACATATGCACCAACTTAGGTCGCTAAAATTCTATCACTAAAAAATAGAATTTCAGAATAGCCAAAAAAAAAAAAAAAAATCATCCCCCAAAATAAGTATCAAAGAATACTCTTTTCTTCAAACTCATCACATATAAGCTATGTGATGACATCCCATACCATAATGTTAACACTATAAAAAAAACCTATGGGATAACTTTTTTCAGAGATGCACATTTGGGGCTATTCTTAGGTGTATTAGGAAAGAGCGAAATGGTAGAATCTTAAGAAATCAGACCACCGTTTGCTCTCTTCTACGGGAAAATATTATAATTTATACTTCTCTACATGCTCATGCCTCTAGAATTTATAAAGCTAATAGTTTAGCAGAGTTGAGAAAGGATTGAAAAGCCATTATCAATTAGTTTTTGTATTTTCATTTTTTCAATCTCTAAGAATCTCTTTCTTGAAATTTTTGTTTTCTTTTTCTATATAAAACAACAAAAAAGAAACCTAATCCCCCGAATACTTGCTAGCTTGTAGTTATGCTTAATTTCAGATAACACATGCAGACATAAACACATTAGTATATCCAAATTCATTAAAATATACATATGACTTGCGGAGTTGACACACGCAAACACTGTCGAATTCACCTTGTTAAAAGCCACATAGTCCATCAAATGAATACCATAGCAGTTAGAATTTCCCATCCAATTCCAACCAGCAAACATTATTCAAAAGGGATTAAGAATCAGAAGACCAATTAACTAGATCTAACGATCGAAAACCAGAAATCAATCATCAGAACCAAATCAAGAGCGAATTGAATAAAGAAGAAAAAAATAAGAGAGAGAGAGAGAGAGAGAGAGAGAGAAAGAGAGAGAGAGAGAGAAACCCTAACCTTGGAAGGAATACAACCGACGTTCAGACAAGTACCGCCGAGAGTACCACGCTTCTCAATACAGGTAGTCTTGAGACCTAACTGAGCCGCCTTAATCGCCGCCACATATCCACCGGGACCGCCGCCGATCACGACTACGTCGTTTTCTTGAGATCCCGAAGAGAAGCTTCTGGAAAACGAAGTGAGAGAGAGCGAATATCTGATAGCTTCTGTTGAATTCGAAAGATAGTTTCTCGATAGCAGATAAGCCTTTCTCCTTGCAAAACTAGCCATTGCCATTTTCGCAGTTTCTCTCTCCCTCCCTCCCTCTGCTCTCTCTGCTCTCTCTACTTTCAGCTACTTATTCTGTTCTTTGGGTGGCGAGAGAGAGTTGAAAATTTAGGCGGCTCTCGTGGATGTGTAGATGAGAGAGAGAGAGAGAGAGAGGGAGAGGAACGGTAAGAGTTAATTAAATCAGAACCGTTCACACGTGGAAAGCAGGAACCCTACTTGAAGTGGGGCCGGCTTTAGCTTTAGATGTACGGGGACTGTTGAGGTAATCTTTTTGATCGGACGGTAAGGAAATGATATTTGGAATTCAAACATGCTGTTGTTAATTTGTATTATGAAATCTGGAAAATTAAAATAAAAAGCGAATGTTTTGAGAATACAATAGAATAGGAAAGAACCCAAATCAAAATTTTCATCTCCAGAAGATATATTGGGTTTTTCATCTGTAGGATAGCAACCAAAATTGCTTTTAAGGATTGGATTGTTTATATAAACAAAAAAATAAAAAAAAAGGAAAAAGAAAAAGAAATGCAGAGGAATAGGGAGGGAGGAACAATGGACAAAATGGATCAGATTCCGAATTCAATGGATCGGAATCCCACGAAACGGTGTCCTCATATCCCTCACCCTCACCCTCACCCTCACCCTTACCCTTCTATCTTTCCTTTGGTTGTGTGGAGCACAAAAAGCCCAATAACACCACCACCCCTCCATACAAGATTACAAGAAAATCGAGGAAAACCAAGGAAATTCACTTCCCCAGATATGGATGTATGGATATATTAGAGGAAACCGATCACTGCATAATCCAAATTTTATGTACAAGTAGAAATAACTGGATAAAAAACAAAATTAAAAGAAAAGAAAAATGTCAAATTCAATCAAACTGGGAATGGGATTGGCGATCTCTATCATATGAACCCAAATCCACCTCACAAGGACAATAACGCTCATCTCCAATCCCACCTTCCTCATCTGGTCCTGCAAAACTGATGGCTTGCTTTTTCCTAGACCTGTATCTGAAGCAAGCCACAAACAGATAATATAATCATATTCTCTCTCACCAAAGAACATACCCGAACAATAATGACATTATTTGTCTGTACACTCAACTCCCTTCGAGTAAGCTCCTCAGCCTATTCCTAGCATCCTCAGATAACCTGCAGCATCTGAATCGCCGCCTTGGAGGAGAGTACGAATCACTTCTATCTGGGGAAGAAAAGCAGATCACGATTGCTGTCAAATTGTCCCTGGTTTTTAGCCGAAGTGCTTCCATAACAAGTTCCCTAGCACATTGTTGTGGGTCATCATGACGCCTCAGCCCGCGTCTGACGAGGCTCACTGCCTGCTCGTTTGACATCACATCCCAAATCCCATCACAACCAATGATAAGGAACTCGTCATCTGCTGTCAAAACCACCTTTTCAAACTCAGGCTCAGCAATGAGGGGTGAAGCAGGGCCAAGAGGCAACTTCATATCCCAGTCCCCCAGGGCTCGAGTGACATTAAGCAGTCCATTTAGATATCCATCATCAATGTAACCACCCATTTCCTTAACTCTCTGGCATTCTAGTGGATGACTAGGCCTGTGGTCCTGGGACATGGCAACTGCTACTCCTTTTCGACAAAGAACCGCTCGACAATCACCAGCATTTGCAACCAATAGAAGCCTGAAAAAGAAGAGAGGAGAGTTGGTTTAGGACAAAAAATGCAAACCAACAAACATGCAATTCCTTAAGGACCAAAAACGTACACTTCCTAGAATTAGGAAAGAACATAACATCCCTCTGCAAAAAGGCAGCTCAACTAACCTGCCAAGCACAATTGCAGTAAGTGCTGTTGTACCAGAAGAACTGCTAACACTGCACTCATCAGCCAATGCCAGGTCAGCTAGCCGAAAAGCTTTCCGGTGAGAATTTTCCAGCTCTTCCAGGAAAGAATAATTAATATTAGATGTCCATGGCAAAACAACATCTTCAAAGAATAATCTCATGGCATTCTGCCTAATATAAGTAGCTGCATCTGGGCCCCCATGACCATCAAAAACCTGCATATCCATCCATCTCCCATGAGTTATAAATTCAGGATAGAACTAACATCAAATACTACATAAAGGCCCAAATCCAGGTAGACTTACTGCATAGAAAGCACTTGGCACCGGACAACCAAAAAGAGACCCAACATGGGCAGGTAAATCATCGATCCGGATATGCTCATCTTCCATAGCGTCCCTGTTACCAATGTCAGCATAGCTACCAGATCGAATATTAGGCACAAATTGGACAGTAGTAGACTCCATAACCTCCGCTTGAATCACATCACCAAAATTCACCATCTAATAGTCATTAGAGAAAAGGAAAAAGGCTGAGACACTGTCCAATCTACCTCGAGGTGGATTTCGATGTGGCACAAATGCATACAAGGAGCTAAAAAAGAAACATCTATATTCATATAATTTATCAAAGATCTTTGAGATATTAATTTAGCAAACTAATATGACGACATGTAAGCTACCGCCTGAAGGGTTTCCACAATTTTGCGATACACTATTGATTTGATAGAACCCATCAGACTAATATGTCCATATGTAAGCTACCACCTGAAGAGATTCCACAATTTCACAATAACCTATTGAATTGATAGAACCTCCACAAACTTAAATTACTTCTAGCAGTTCCCAAGAAATCTGCTAGACATATATCTAGAGGCAAGCAGCACATATGGTTATCGGGGAATCCGCATCAATAAACAACCACAATCTGAAACAGATATCTATAAATAAATACCTAGAAACATCAATCAATAAAATACATTAAGAACCCATAAAATTATTTTCCTAATAAGTCACACAACAAATTAA
Organism: Dillenia suffruticosa; assembly: GCA_033439265.1. NCBI lineage: Eukaryota > Viridiplantae > Streptophyta > Magnoliopsida > Dilleniales > Dilleniaceae > Dillenia > Dillenia suffruticosa. Next base: position 21,651,618 of record JAVTVX010000001.1, read on the forward strand.
AATTCACTCCACAAATGAAAAAAAAAAAAAACCCACAAAGTCCATTAATCTGATTTCGTCGTATATCTTAACAATTCTAGGCAGCCCAGATCATAAATTAGAAGGGTATCAATCATACCGATCCCAAAAAAAAAAAAAAAAAAACCCACCAACATGAAATCGATTAGCATCAAATATCACAACTTGGGGGGAGCTGGTTCAACGAGGAAACAAGAATCAAGAACAAAATTTAGCAAGAGAACATACCGATTCAGGACGAGCCAAGTCGGTAGAAACAGAAACGGGAACACGAAGATCGCGAAAGATCGGAGAAGAAGGCGAAGAAGAAACATCCATGATTGGATCAAGTGGAGCCTTAGGAACGCTTAGAAACTGCTCATCCAGCACAGGAATGCTTTTCTGATATATAATCTCCGCTTCTGCTATCATCTTTCCCCCAAACTTACCCAAAAAAATTCCAGATTGATCCGACTCTCCGAATTGGATTTAACTCAAAATTAGGGTTTCCTTTTATTCGTTCACGGAAATCTGAAACCTAATAGAAATAAGGGTTTTCTTTTTTCTTTCTACCCCTCTCTGTCTCTCTCTAGAGCTTTCGCTTCTACTCTTGTTTCTGGTGGCTTAGAGAAAATGTAAACGCGTGCGAGTGGATAGAGCAGTGATATAAATACGCGGGTCAAGCTGACCGGTTTACCGTTTTAACCGACACGTGTGAATGTCGAATGAGCCATCTCCATTTTTTTTCTCTTAATTTTTTCTTTATTTTGTTAAGTAAAATGAATTTTTGGAAATGGGAAAATTAAGTTAAATTATTTATTTATCTTTCAGCGCATTATTATAAGAATATTCTACGGTTATAAAAAATCTTATTCCAATCTTACTAAAATATAAAAATTAGTATAATATTTGTCGATCATTAATTAAATGGATTGGATATTAATTATATGTTACAATTCTTTTGTTTATACGAATTATCATAAAGAATTTGATTTATTTATTTTATATAATATTATTTTAAAATTATAAAATACATTTTTAATATAAAATCTATTATTATAAAATTAAGTGATCTATTTGATTCTGAATCTATCGAATATATATATATGATTCGTCTAACTTTACAGTGACAGTATAAATTATAATAATTTATATTAATCCATCGAGTATGAAAAGTTTATAAAAACGTATATGGGTTAAGAGATTTTATATGTAAAAATTAATATTGAATCGATCATTAAAGTGAATTTTTATATAAAATATATAATAATTATAAATTTAAAATGATATTTTTTTTTTTAAAATATGAAAGGATATAATTAAATAAAATTGAATAAAAAAATGGAGAATAATAATAAAGAAAATCAATCGGTTTAATCGTCCCGAGCACATTTAAATATAATAGTAGAGGAGAAGATTGAGGTGGCAACCGGCAATGCCATTACCACCTTGGGGGTAAGCGTGTCGGTGAGATGGCCACACACGCAACGCAAGCGAGTGTTGCTGACACGCGAACCTCATTCCTTTGGGAAGTGCGTGTGCGGTGGCTGTTTTTGGTTTAAAGAACCAGCGAGAGGATTATGACACATCACCACAAGGGAAGTTCTTTTGGAAGTATGATGCTAAAGAGTCCCTCCTCGAATCCACAATAAATCTTAGAATAATACTTAAACTCTAACACTTAATAAATTAATTTTTTAAACTAAATTCTTCTGTTGTGGTTGAGGCTGATTCAATATAAAAAATAATTATTTGATACTTGATAAAATCCAAAATGAGAGTTATCTAAAGACAAAAACAGAGATACATGATGATACGAAGAGTCTTCTGAAAAAAGAGTCATTCATAGATGTTCAGCTTTTTAAAGAGTGAACAATATAATAGAATCATATATCGAATCCATAAGAAATCATAAAATAATATTTAAATCTAATAGATTCTTTTATGTAATGAAATTTTTTGGATTGAATTCTTTGAATTTAAATCCACCGCGTGAGTTTGTAGCACACAGGCGTCAGTTTTAGTTTGGCGTTCACATTCGGTTGATGCCACAAATTTTATTTATTTATTTATTTTTTCTCTTGAATGATACCCTTTATAATAATGCTATAAGCGCCTAGTTAATACCGGTCTTCTTTAAATAAAATTTTAGATTCAAATTTTATTTATAAAAAAAGATATATGAAAAGAATTTTAAAAATTTAATCCGATTCGAATTGAATTCAATATAATTATTGATTTATATATAAAAAAAATGTGCTTTGTGTACCTCAAATATTCAAATTGAACTCTTAAACTAATCTATTCTACGACTCTACCAAGATATTAAAAAGATCTAAAATTTTCAAGCCATAATTATTATTAATTTTAGAGTAAATTTATCATTGTAAGTCTATTAAAATTTAAAATAAAAAAGTATAACAGTCTAATTTCATTAAAAAGTTTCTAATTTAAGCTATAATTATAACTTTGAGAGCGGTTCTCTTGTTACAACCCTATAAATATGCCAAGAACTCTGCATGATACCCTCTTCACATTTTTGCAATGATTTCTTTTAATTAAAATTAAAACCAAAATCTATCATTTTTTATGATTAAATTTGAAGGCATATGGTTGGTGTATGTCTTAATCATGAATTAATGGAAAAGGGGTAAAACACATGTCGACTTAAGTGGGATGATACAACAAACCCCTTCTCCATGTTTCAAATGCTAGAATGGAAATAAAAAGAGAATCTTATAATAATTTGTAGGACCCAAATTGGTTTGCTCTATTTGTTCACAGCAAAGCAGAGGAGTAGTTGTCTATTAGTTATTAGTGTTTTCCTTTCCTATTTTTTATTTAATTTTATAAAATTCCTATAGTGAGCAGTCATATTGGAATCAGGATTGGTTTCAACCCAATCCTTTTGTTTAAGGCCAAAGGCTAATCAAGCTACCTTTACCTCACAACTTCTCTTTCCTTTCCTTTTCATTTAAAAGAACAAAAAAGTAGGGCCTTATCTTGTCTTCTAGACTTCAACTTCTCATGTCTTTATTTTCATCTAATTAGATGAGAGAGAGAGAGAGAGAGATATGTTAGGTAGTAAGCATGTAAAATGTAAACTAACCATTAACCACTATAGTTGAATGCCGTGGAAAGACTCTCGTCACCTAGGATAAGGATTAAGGTGAAATCTAATTTACAAATATGAAAAGCTAAGATCTCTAATGGGATGACCAAAAACCCTTGCTTTTGTTGAATTGACTACACATCCAGAGAGGGGTGTGAACTAACCCACCAAACGGGGGAGAGAATACAATAATAAAAATGGTCATGCATATGAGTCCCTTCACTTCTTCTGGAGTACCTAATTAGGAGGAGGAGCACCGACCCTTCTTTAATTTAGTGGGAAGAACACTAACACTACATATCAAGAACTGGGATTCGAGTCTTGATAGTAACAAAAATAACGTTAGGAGAGCTTCCCCCGATTGGGACCTGATGGCAACTCAGCCAAAATTAGTTGGAGTAAAACTTTGGATACTCGGCGATGGACCAAGTCTAAAGAACAAAAAAAAAAAAAATAGAAGTGTGAGTATCTAATTATACTAATAAGTATTTTGCAATAGAAATTAAAAAAAAAAATTGCCCATATGCACCTGAAATCTTGCTTGTAGTCTACAAATGATACCTTCTCATTATTGGAGACCCATCAATTATTTACTCTCTGCACTAATAATGAGACAGTCTTGGTCGGTCTTGGCTCTTACAATGGGCTCTGCCAGCATGATAATTGGACCATTTGTAGTTGCTAGACCATCGGCCCTATGGTCCTATAGTACAAGTAGCTCATCCCTCACCATCGAGCACCCATAATTCTCCTCCACGGCATTGTATAAAGACTGAAATTACGTAGAAATGACGCTTCATTGATTTGTATAAAGATTGTCTGCTTGTTCATGAATGTGGACACTAATTTCATTGATTTGTATAAAGATTGTCTGCTTGTTCATTTGACCAATGCTGTATTGTAACAAGGCATCCATATAAGTTACAAAAGCACACTCACCGATTCACAGCCCCAGCTTGGTTTCCCCGACCAATGTCTGTGACTCCGATTCCTTGGCTCAAGGTGAGAGAAAGGAAGTAATGACACCTTCATTCAGCATGCGGGTTCTTAAGAAACTTGGTGCTTTACAAATATGATTATTCACAGCATTCTGTCTTGTGCTCTTTCGGCAGTCTCTCCCACAGGCATATTTAAAAATTACTTTTAATTAAAAAATTTTAATCATCGTCCAACACAATGGTTGGACCATGTCATGCATCAGCTTCTCCCATGCAATTAATTACAATTATTTTGTTCGATACGACACATACCACTAAGAAATTTATTAAAATTACAGTTCAGAAAAATTGAACGAGGTTCGAAGAGCTGCTCAATTTTGAATTTTATTTATTATTTTTTTTCTCATTTATGAAGATTTATCATCCTCAAAGATTATTAATACAATTTCTTTCTTCTGAAATTGTAAAAAAAAAAAAAATAAAAAAATAAAAAAAAAAAAAACGTTTAATCGGCATTAAACAAAGTTCATTCATCAACTTCAAATGGCATCACAATCAACACTGGAGGCTTCCAGTTATACCAACAGTTGCAAAGGATCACAAGGAGCGATCGATTTTCAAGACATTTAGCAAAACATTGATCAAATCAGCAATATGTTCCAAAGTTGAGCGCTAGGAAACGGTTTATACATATGAACTCCGACTACAACTATGCCTAATATGCACTTTGCTGGGAGGACATGCCCTATATTTCCACCATGCTATTATATTCTGTCAATTCAACTCTATACAACTACTCCTGCACCCTTCTCGAGTTCTTTTTTAGCTCTGGGGCAGACAATTTCATATGCAGTAGATTAAACTCCGGCCAACTTCACGGCTTTGACCTATAAATATGTCTATGTATGGGTATTACAGACACGGGAGCGGCAAAAGCTGTACAGGAGCCACTCACTGAAGCAGATGTTTCTTTCGGGCTTCCCATAAACAGCAGCTGTTGACATGCATCAGAAGCTGCTATATTAACTTTGTCCAAAATTTTTAGGTTTGCTCCTCAATGACGACCAAGGCCCATGGAACTGAGTTAACGCACCATGGTAGAGCTTGCTCACGATACCAGATTCTCAGTATCTGCAGAACATGTCTAATTGCATCAGGTCAATGCAAAGGTTGGCATTAACATTAATGCAGCAATTAAAAGGTTGGAATTTAAAAGGAAACAAAATTTGCCAACAACACAGTTTGGAAAATGGCCTATCAAACTTTTCATTTGCTATCTTAAACGCAAACAGTTATTTCCTCCCTCTTGGATAATAATTAATTTCACCATGAAAAGAACTGTGAAATCAATGGTCCAAAATCAAAATGGCGCACTTGCGTTACAGTAAAATACCAACACCCAGAAGCGACTGTCAAATTGTCCTCTAAAGGTCTAGTTGATCATGAAAATGAACATGCAAAGTTCGTCCTATAATGATTGACACTTAAAATGGTGCCCACATAACCTTTTTCTATATTTTGTTTATCGGCTCTACTCTCAGACTGAAAAACTTCACAAAATAAAACATTGCCAATCTAATACTTCTGACTGAGGAAGGATTTAATTGCACCAGAAAAGGATTCAAAAGTTGCACATGGTTTTTCATCTGATTTCAATAGATAATATCAGCAACGCAACATGCCATACCTTAAATGAATGAAGTGTTGATAATCTGATGTCAGGAGAAAATCCAGTCAAATAAGCCGCATCTTGCTGGAGCCACTAAAATCTATTTCACAGCATATCACGATATCTTACTGTGAATTTGAATTGCTGCCAAAAGTGGACTGCAGAGGAACTGATGTGGGAACTTGTGGGGAACACCAAGTGCTGACCCCATCTTTTGGTATTTTGTCAGCAGAAGCACAATCAGCACTTGGTGAATACGGTTTTTTCACCTTATTTCTCAGCAATGCCTACATTAGATCCACAGATAAAAGCTTTCAGTGATGCAACCCAAAATAGGTCAAATTGTTGCTAAGCCTCGCATAAAATGCAGCAGCTACTTCAATCACATGTTCCCAGTACAAGCTACCCAAAATTTAAATTTTCCAATCTGTAGGCCAAAGTCCTCCTAGAACTCCATCAGGTGTTCTAATTATATGCAGCATGCATTACGAGTTCAAATTCTAGATAAAAAGCTCCATTAATGCACAACCAATTCAGTCATGATATTGACATGTTTTCTTCCCTCATTCATATTCTAGAGGAATAACTACTACTAAAAAAAGGAAGTCCCTCTTCCCCATTGAATAAATGCATGGTATAACAATCTAAGGGATCAGTAATTTGGAAATCTAACCTTTGATTGGGTTGGTCCGTATGTATTCATTGCCTGCTCAATTGCAGAGTATACCTCCAGTGCCTGATGAGAATCATGACTGCATTTTATGACTCGAACTTGCTCCTTCGGGTCATTTGATCTAGTTCTTAAGTAAAGAACAAGACATGTAGGTGGTGCGTTCGGTGGATCCTTCTTACCATGAGTCAATTCCATAGTGACTAGATCATCCCATAGCACATCCCATGATACTATACAAGGGTCTCTAGCTGGGCTGAACTTTCTTTGAGTGATAATATTGGGGGTCTGTTGATAAATGTTGGAAATAAAAATCAAGGAGGAAATTGGGTACCCTAAACATAACTAGATAGACTAAGTTCTGTAATAACACCTCATCATAGATTAAACCAGAGTAAATAAACTTACTTGTAACAGTATAACTCTTCGATGTGTCACCACAAGGATTTTTCCCTTTGGGAGCAAGAAATGATCTTCATAAGCATCAGATAAGGCAAACTTCCCACGTACTTTGAACAGGTCAACCTGGCCAAAAAAAGAACCACCTTCTGCGAGCTGCAATATGACCTATAAGACGACAAGAAGCAAGTGTGGTTATGATTTAAGCTGAACAACACTTTTTAAGTAAAGAAACAACTCGGATCTTAGTGGGGTGGAAAAAATCATATCAATGGTCATTGTGTTGCAGGGAGTGCATGAATCAACACTTGCTACAAGTGCCTTGAATGAATATATATATTGAGTGGATGTTTAGAGTGCTCAAGTACGAAAAATGTGCATGTAACTTCTAGAGTATACATTTTCCATGCAATAAGTTATTTAGTGGCTACCAGCTTCAATTCAACTATTGCAGGTACCCCCTGTAGAGATCTCCAATTAGGATCAACATAGAAACCGGAATTTTAGCATAACTGCCCTCAACATAGGACTTAATTGTTAGTTTAACAAAAGCAAAGTAGATCAAAATTCATGGTATTATCCCATGCTATAGTCAAGCTACATTAAGCTAGTCTTACCAAGTTGTTTCACACTACTAGTGACCAACCATAAATCCAACAAGAAATTTTAATGTTGTCTTGCATTCCTGGTTATTATTAGTTCTGCCATTCCAATTGATATTCTTTCAGATGCTAACTTTGACCGGACAAAAAGAAATAAGAAAACTAAACTCTCCAGCAGGGAGTCTCCGCTATGGTTCTTTTTTGAGGCATCACATAAGTGCATCATATATTCCAAGAGTAACATGAAGATGATAATCTAAATCGATTTTTCATCTTGTTTCCAGCTCATCCACACACAACCACGTGCTACCCCGCCAAAAAGAAGGGGGGTGCAGGTTCAATGGAGATGTATGAATCACTATCTTCACTTAAGGACTATCTAGAGCTCAAGTTTATTCAACATCATTGCATGACCAAGTTCCTCCGTTATTGTTGCTTCATGGTCCACAGTTTGAGAACAAACTATGATTTACCTGTCCTTGTGCTTTATACTCATCATACGGCCTAAGCAAATTATCACCGCCAATAACACGCGGCAGCCTCCTGCGGAGGAGCTGTTCTTCTGAAGTAATAGCAGATGCTAATTTCATTCTCATAGCATTGGCACCCTCAGTTGTTTTTGACAAAAGATCCAAGACTCCACTGACAGGCTGTGCAGCGACACCTATTATTCCCTTCCCTACACCCTGGACAAAACCCTCAACTCCAGAAGATTTTGCACCTTCAAGAGGTTTGGTTAAAATCCCAGTAACTCCTCTAAAAAAGCCTTTAGCTAGAGCTCCCCCACCCTCTCTTATAACATCACCTAAGTCCTCAACACCTTTACTTTCCTGCAAGAAAAGCAAGAAAGAGATAGTCAGGCAGTTTAGCATCCATCACAAACTTCCAAAGTTTAATAAAGGGATAAGTAGCACATAGGAAACAATTGTGGAGCTATAAATGCAATTCCATGCTGCACACTTTTGGCAAATGTATAAGAAATGGTAAAGCAGCAATAACCAATTTCTGTAAGAGTTGTTAAAGCTCCCCCAGGCGAAACAAACAATATATCATAAGTACAACAGAGTATGATTTGAAGTACTGCATTTTGACCTCCAGATATCACCCAACATTGTGATGCATCGACAGTGCAAGTTGCTCTAAACCTATAACCTTTTCAGTTATTGCTCTTGAACATTTGTGAAGACACCGGAAAATGTTACTTGACCTACTGTCCTATTATTAGGGACCACAAAGAATCCATCATTTACTAAAAGTTCACACACTCTCTCTCTCTCTCCCACTAACACAAATGAGCACACACATGCACACACACACACGAACACAAAAATATTCCTGCATGAATTTACAAAACATCGCAATGAGCATGGTTATCAGAATAGGTTCTTTCTACAGAAGCCGGAATAATTAGGACTATCAGTTCAACCCTATAGAGCATAAATACTGCAAAATGGAAGCCATATATATATATATATATATATATATATATATTTGATTATAGGATACTAGATTCTCACCAAATAGTTGATATATGAACTATTAACAAATTCCAAAAACTGTACTAGCCTGTTTTGACCCAAAATGTAACACTCCACAAATTGATCTCGAAATTTAATGTTCCAGAAGCAAGATAACAAAGAAAAAAATGCAGGCACAAAAAGAAAAGAACACCAACCTTCCCTGCCCCTCCCCCCCCCAAAAAAAAAGGATAAAGGCCATCAGCCCAAAAGGGAAAAACTATGTATGAGAATTTTGGTTAATAATTGTTCATTCATGAAGAGGGCGTGCATAAGCAAGCTACTCACTTTTCAACTCCATGTTACCAAAACAGGGACATATAATGAAGAGGATGCTTTATGATTCATCACACATTCTTACATTAGAACTGCATGTTCACTTACATAAGCACAAAGGCTAGCCAATCAAATCAGTATGAAGTTGAAAGAGAGTAAATTCTGAGATGAACCTTGCAATTGGATTAATTAAAAACCCTTGGCTCTTTAAATGTATATAATTTTTGCAAAGAAAAAAAAATTCAACAAGGCAGCTTAAGGAAAATACATGAATGAACATTTGTTGAAACAGATTCATCAGAATTACATCAGAGCCTTCACAAATAAAGAGGAGCCATCATGCATCTCTAAATACTAATATGAAATTGATCAATGTAGAATATTATGTCATGGTGCACATAACTGCACTGCCTTTACCAACTTATCATGAAAGGTAATTTCACATTTTTCCTACCCAAGATTGCACCATCCAAATATGAATAGATTTACAGATTACAGTCAGCAATGCACATAGTTTTCTAATAAAGAAATAATGAATTAGAATACCAGCCCTTCTACCAAATCCACCTCACAAAAGTGCTTTTCCACAGAAACAGTTTACTTTGGTGAGTTAACATTCTTTTCATCGTTCAATTGATGGATTTCACAAATTTGATTAGACCTCCCACAATGTTAGCAAAAAGTCTTGTTTTGAAAACCAGTGGGCCACTGGCATAGGTCAAAGTAAAATCCCACTGGCCAATAGAAAAAATCAAAGCACATCTTTACAGTTGTTCAATATTAGTTGCTCTTTCCATTATACATACTATGTTTTTTTTTTAATCAATCCCTTGTAAGCAGAAGTAATGTCTTACAGTAGTTTCTTTCTCACATGAATTATGTGTATTGAGTTATCCTTGTGTTAGCATTTGAAACTAAACAAAATAGGTCTCAGAAAAACCTGTCTTTGGCGGCTTTGAATGAATTTCTTGTCCATTGACAGGGCAGCAACACCTTTACTCATATGTCCGAGTGCACTACTTGCGTTACCCAGTATATCAACACCAGAGAGCAATTGAAGAGGTTGACTAAGAAGATCCTTCCGAATGTTTGCAATGGCATTACTAATGAGAGAACTCTGCCGCATACAAATGTTTTCATGAAATCTTTGATTTATCCTTACCTGTTGTAAAAGAAAAACAAAGCATGAGAGGTATATTATCAAGTCTTTCTCAACTATATTACGCCTGATACTCACACTCAACAAGAGTTTAAGAGTGAGAAACTCCTAATGGTTTTTCACATGCAAAGTTGGATAGCAAATGGGGTAAAATTACTCAATGAATGTTTAAATGTATGCAAATCTAATCCAACTCAAAAGAGATAATTTGGAGGAGTCTTGGTCTATATAGTTGTAGCCCAGTCTCTTGACTCGGTCAGTTGCTTGCTTACACTACATTTTGTCCAGAAATCCTATAAGGCTTCATCCTAGGCTTCCTCTGAAGATGACATTGCCTCTCACCCTTTCTTAGGGTTTTAATGACTAAAACAGATACATCAACTATGTGAAATGAAGAGTTAAGATATCATACTGGCATATTTTCTGTGTTCCCAAGAGCAGTCATTAAGGATGACCAGAACCCAAGTACACCCCTTGGTCGCTGAGTAGGTGACATCGCCATGGACAATTTGAATCTAATTTCCGAGATATTGAGAACTCTGCCATTTCAGAAAACATTCAGTGATGAAGAAAACAATAGCCAACAACTGGGAGGACCTCTAAAAGGAAAAACAAAGAGAAAGACCATACCCAATTTGGATGATTGGATCTACCGACACTGCAGTAGTTTTAGTATCATAAATTCTACTTAGATTGACCTGCTGAATCATCTCATGAAGCCGCCAAATGATAGGTTCATGGATGTTTATCAAGAATGCAGAATTTTCAGGTCCCTGGTTTGAAGCAAATCATACGTACATTATTTTAAGAACTGAAAGTAGATTGCTTCTACGGTGCATAACTAAATAATGACAAGATTCACCTACATGGAAACCAATATATGGATAAATACATAAATCCAATGTCCCATTTGACTGCAGTGTCACAGACAATTTTAGCATAAAGTCTGTCTCTCCTATTTTCTGAGGCCGAAACAGCACTGGCATTGGAGTCAATGGCAGCTGGTTGTCCAACTGTATTCCTTGCATTCTTAATTTGAACCTGTAGAATATGACCAAAAATGTTGTTGATAAAATCAACAAAAATGGAATATCAAGTTGGAAAAAAGGATCCATAATTACCAAACACAGCCAAAAATTATGGACTTTCTATCCATTAGCCTAGAAAGTTACTTAACCAACTGGTTCTCAATGGCCATTAAACTCCGGACTTGTCAACAAATGTATGTTTGGGTCTCTCATCCCTTTTCCTCTAAAATTCAAGCAAAATATACCAATAGACAGTGAATAATTTAAAATAAAATTCGCACCTACTGATTCCAGATTCCAAGCCAGTCGAATATGATAATAGAAGATTCTGTACTGACAGATACAATATCTCCTCAGGAGTATGATCAATGACAGATAGACCAAGCTCAGCAAGCTCCACAATGAAATGAAACTCAGAACTTGTGACCGGGATTGATTGCTCATGTTGACGATCATTTTCAGAAGGTTCTGTGGATGATGGGCCACCCCTGCTCATGATTGCCAAGGGCTCATTTTCTGGCATCCAGTCACTGATCTTAACAACATTCATTTTTTCTTGCTTAACAACAGTAACACGTATAGCTCTGGCAGGCCCACTAAGCTGAGTTGGTTGGTGATCACAAGTCTCATCAATGTTGTATTTCTCTGATTTCAAAGGGTCAGTCCCATCAACCAAGAGTTCTAGGAAGCGCTGCCTACCGAGGTCTTCCCACAGAAAAGCAGCAGCTGTATTAGGTAGAAGCATACGCCATGAATCACGAGACCCACCAACTTGCCGAAAGTGAATTGGGAGAAACATGGAACGATTTTCAATCCTGTCAATAGACTTCTCTTTTTAGTTTTTTAATGCTAGGGGGAAAAAAGAACTTATTCTGTGATAAAAGATGAACTGAAACATCTGCAAGGCCAACAGACGTCATAACGATAGAGATTTCTTTGCCATATTACCTGACAATCACAGATCAGGATGGTAGTGAAAATTTTAAGAAACACAGGTTTCCCAGACATACGCATTTGATACATTTTTAACAAGCTGGAATAATTTTATTTTTCAAGATCTTGAAAGTTTCCTGTGTTCTAATAAGATATAAGAAATTGCCTCACTATCATTTCCTTTATTTATACAGTGGAATAGAATGGGCAGTTAAACAAGAAACACATGGAAAAAAAGGACCTGTAGGGACTTGATATTGAATTGGGACGGAAGATCACTTCGTAGCGAGAGTTCTTGGTTCCACTCCTCACTTCTACTTTTATATAAATATGATCTGCACTACTATCACTTTTCAAAAGCACACACATCATACCCTCCGTGTCAACACTAAATGGTGAACTCCATTTATAACCATCTATTTGCAACTGAAATGAATTGCAGGAAGAACTCAGAAGTTAGAACAAAATCAGATCTATAGAGGAATAGTAGCATGACTGATGCACAAAAGAAGATTGTCAGCACGTACTTTCAACAGCTCAACCTTAGCAGAAGACTGCCATCCAAAAGGTTTTGGAGGGTCAGTGGGATGAATCCATTCCACTAATTGGGTATCACATTGCTGCAGGCAAAGACTGCAACCAATCCTATTCACAAATAAGGTGTGTGGCTGGAAATGAACAACCTGCACAGAACCCAGCAGTCAAAACCCATTTCAGGGAACAATATATAATATATTAATCACGACCATGCTGCAGAGATATCGTGTTATATCATCTAAAAAAATCTTGGAACATGGCATCATGGTATTTGATTTCAGATCCCAGGGTATGCATAACAACTATTCCATAGCACACAGAATAAATTCACCATTCTCTAGGATTTTGGATCAATAAATTGCTTCCGAAAGTCTTAAAATATAAGGGTCTTTATGTTCAGACCCAACCAAGCCTCTACTTCTGCTCTTGGCACAACTTGGTAGTTCACAAGTGAAAGACAAGATTTTCAACAATCTGGTCATTTGCTATAAATGATTAAAAAAAGTATCATCAGGTGACTGAATGCACTAATTGTCACGCTCTATGATATCTCATTACCATAAATTATTTTTCCAGAAATCTGGTCTATTTAAGACTAGATGGTTTGGAAATTCTAGAGAGCAACACCAATAACTAGACTTAGAAATCTGTCAAATGAAAATTTGTTCTAAAGCCTGAGTTGATGAATAATAGTTTTACACCCGCAAGCATGGAGCATGTGACTTCTTGTAAGAGGATGCCAAACATGTGTAACAACAAATTAAGTTAAAGGACCCTAGTAAGTTTGAACTTAGAATCTCTTTCCCCAAGACTATGTGAAACAACTAATTGCTTCAAAACTTTAAACCTGGATGTTTTTTAAAAAATATTTTAACTAGATGATTTTTCTCAGTATCTCATTATGTGCAAAGCAACCAAGCAGACCCAGGGCTTTTGCCAATTGATTGTTGCAAATGGATTTATAACCCTGGCAACGATAAGGGTTCAATTCCCTTTCCCCTTCCGTTGCCTAGCAAAAAGAAAGAAGCATTCTTTTGTTTCCAATTCAGCAATCAACTAAACAAACTAAAATAACATGGCTAATTGTACCTCACTTAAGAGGACAACCCCGTAGATGAGTCTTTATGGTTCAATTTCATGAGTACAGGGTGACATGATGAAATAAATACTGATTGAAAATAATTTGGTAGTGCTAAGAAAGAAAACGTGGAGGTATATCAAGGAGAATGGTCCATCATTTAATGAAACTCAACTGCATTGACAATGTTCAAACTTGTTAAGGGAGAGATTCCTTGATAAATGGAAACACATTATTGATTATGAGCATATACTAAGAGTATATGTCTATTAGAGAAACATAATGACAAAGTGTCAAGATTAATAATATACCTTGGTTCTGTCTGAAGTCATGTTGAGTAGTGTGGACAGTTTGAAGTAGGAACCATCTGAAGCAAATGCCCTAACATCGATTCTTTCCTGAAAAAGAAACAAGTTTATTTGAGAATCACACATCACAAATGACCATGGAGCAGAACAATAGAATCTTTAGTCGAGGATGAGAAACATCACCTTGTTTTCTAGTTCAAGTAGAGAAATACCAGGACTGTAAGTATCAGAATGGCGAATTGCCACAGAAATGCCCACCTTTGGAGACAGATATGCATCACCACGAGAGGGAAATAGTGCAAGACCACTTCTTGCCATATAATCTTGAGGAGAAAGCATGCTGGGTATTGGACTTTTATCCTCAATTATTTCTAGTATTTGAATGTTCTTCTTTGGCCCAAAGGACCTCCTGTCCAATGAGTTTGTTTTCAAGGCTGATGTCGCAGATTTGACTGCTCGCGAAAGTAAAAGCGTGTCGGTGTTTGCATTTTCTGTTGGTTCAATCTCCACTAACCGATACGACAAAGGCAGAGGTGAATCATTGATAATCCAATACGGAACAAAAATCCTTATGGTTTTTGTGGCAGCTGTAGTTGCCCCCATATCACGTTCTATATTAACACGCAATCTCCTGCACAAGAATAACACACAGACATGACAAAACACCAAAGCATTATAACTTTTAAGCAATGAAAGGGGACGTTGAAAAGGGTGAGGTACTTTAACTACGATACAACTAAAAATAGTAAAGAACCTAAGTAGAAAGGATTAAGTTTGAATGGCATTAATTCTAGTGGAAACCAAACAAAAGGCCCAATAACTTGCAAAATATATCAGAGGAATTCTTTAAATTCTCAAAATCCAAACTGACTATGTGCCTGGGAGTACGACAAGTGGAAACCAAACAAAAGGCCCAAGGACTCGCAAAATAGTGAGGAGTAATTATTATGAGGCCCTCTTCTGGTTCTAAAGTCTAATGAACACTTTAAATTCTCAAAATCCTGACTGACTACCTAAAGATGCCATATATATTGTAATCTTCTCTCTCTTTCTCTGAAAGGCATTTCTGGTAAACATTTGATTCTTAAAATTCAATCTAATGCATAGAGATGGCATAGGATTTTTCAGGCGTCAATAATGCATGAATTCACAGAAAATTTTTCTTCATACAAAAGAGAAGGCTGTCCACATGAAGCGTCAGGTATCCTCATTTTATTAGTCAGTAGAAAAATGAGGATGAAATTAGTAGGAACTTGCCACTAATGAATACTAGACAAGATAAATAAAATATGAAAAGGAGATTAACCAGTTTCAACCATACGTTTTGAATAGCAAATGCAAGTCAAAAACAAGGATGCCTTTATAGTTTTTCAAAAATTTCCCCAGCATCCCGCTGCAATCAGAAACTAAGGATTTTGCACATATGCAACAGCTTTGGCATATTTCTAAGAAAATTTCACGTGGAAAATTTACCTCTTATTTTGACGATGAAGCATCCAGAAGGACGAAGCATGCTCGTTATGCAAGAGGTCCAAGATAAGAACAGGGTCCTGCTAGAAAACAAGGTTTTGCAAATGAGAAAGAGTGTTTCAGCAACATAGAACAAGTGCACTGATGTCAAGGCCAAATTTTACCTTTTCCAAGATCCAACCCCCTTGAACAAACAAGGTAAGATATATGGGTCTCCGAATATCTACCGAGTATATATCTACATTTTCACGAGATGAAATAACACCATGTTCTCTCTCAATACTTTTCCCTTCTTTTGTTTTTTCCCAAATGGTGAACTCAGCTGAAGATGGAAGGCGATTCTCCAACATGAGAGGGGAATTAACAGATATCTTCCAATCATATACAGGTGCATTTAGATCAGTATGAAGAACTGAAGCATCTGTCCCAACACTAATCCAAAACTGTTTGGAGTCACTCTGAGGGTAACAACATGATAGTATATCTTTCTTCTCAAGCTGGTTCAATCTTAAGTTTGAGACTGAAAATTTATTACCCTGCTTCGAGGAATTTAGCCTGGAAAATGATGCTTGATCTAGAGGAGCTTCGTCCTTGCCATAGTTATCACCAGAACCTATGGCCACAGCATGGCCCCAGGAGTATAGAACCTGAGAGTAGTCTGCAGAGGGACGGAGTTGTAAGCACCAATCAGACTCATTTGATAGACATCTCCATGGTAAGACAGCTGAAGATCCAGGATTTATGACTCCTATGGAGGAACTCTTTATGGCATTTGTCCCAGGTTCAATCACCTGTTGTCTAGTACGTATCCAGCGCCTTCGACGAACAATATCATGAGCTGATTTTGTACTTGAATTTGACAAAGTAGGAGGCCAACCTAGACTTCGAAAGTCTGGACCATATGCCCAGCCATCAGCATCCACAAACGGGGATTTATCAATGGACCAGGCTGAAGCCCACTTCCATCCATGGGGAAGGTAAGGCTCAAAAAAGTCCTTAAACGAAGAGAAAAGATGGGTGAGAACAACAGCTTAACATCAATGTCCACACTGCAGCAGTGCCAACTAAAACTTAAAATCAACTAACCTTTGACTTATATGAGAAGTCCCTGGTTGTCCAATGGTCTTGATCAGTAGACCCCTTATTATTCCAACCTGATATTGGATGATATCGTTGGTTTTGGAAAACCTCTTCTACCATAATATTTTGGTTACTTAGAGAAACTGACATGGGGCAGATGGAAAATTCCAATTTAACATCTGAATCATTTATAACTGTTGCTAGACCCCTTAAAATTGCATGCTTCTTGCCATTTTTCATGACAACTTCCATGGCAATAGGAGTATCTTCTAAACTTTTTGGAACAACAGAGAGGGGGAGCATTGACCTAAAGCTCTCCCATTCATCGTCTGGGCTGAGACCCACAAAGAATCCAATATCTCTATCAGCGCCAACCTCGGTTTCCATATCTCTTTGGTAGTTGTCAATGGTTTTTCTTTCAAAATTTGAAGTAGAGACAACAAGGCATCCATAATCATGCCGGTCATCATCATTGCTATCCTGAGGGTGAAGAAATTATGAAACAAGCATGAAGAATGAAGTGAGAGCCAGTAATTAGAGGCCAAGATATTGAGAAATGCTGATTTAATGAACTAACCCTTTTTCTGAGCGGATATGATACCATATTCTGAGTACCATATTGTTGATGCAGACGCTGCATCGAAGCTATCTTCTTCAGTACATTTGCACCATGTCCAACAGGAATAGCAAAAGCACCAACTACTTCACCTATGTTATGTCACAACTAATTTTAGGAGAAAAATATACGGGAAATCATCTATTCACCAATTGGTTGGACAAGTCTTTACTATAATAGTACAAAACCCTTAAGATGAATGAACCTCTTAGATCTATCCTAAATTTGAACTTTGGTACTTTCAAAATTTTGCTTATAAATATTTAAAAATCTAGCAAATAACTATATATAATTTAAATATTACAATCATCATGATTTTTCCTTGAACAATAGACAATCTTAGTACCCAAGCCAATGCAAACATTCAATCATACCAAATCTCAATAACTCCATGAGTATCTATAAAGTGCCCAATAAGCGTCTCATGAATGTACTAGAAGTGTCTGATAATGAATTGAATCATAAAAAGAAGACATTCTATGGAGATATCAGACATGTGACTAATGAGTGTCATATTTGACTGGGTATCAGGCATGGGCATAACACATATCATACCTAGCTTCAATGGTCTACCTCGCAAGGGTAGAAAAAAAAACATTTTCTGTGGCATTTTATTGGAGTATGCAATATCTAAAGCCAGGGGATTGGCATTCGATTGCTGTCATTTTATACTTTGAACTTTTTCACTAATTATGTGGGCTAAGTAGAAGTATTAAGAGTTGAGGCTTAATTGGGCATGTTCATTGCAGGCTTGAAGAGGTGGAGCATGAAATCAAAACATTGAATTCCAATATCCAAATTACTTCTACCAACATCCACCCTCTGGTCAATGAAGCCAATTAAAATTAGAAGCGTTACTTACGAATATAATCAAAAATAAAGAAAGATGGAATCTATGTTTACAGATACAGGCAAAACATACCCTTTCCAGCTTTTGCTGCTAGGTTTGTAACCTCAACTTCCAACTTAGCTAGCCCCTGGAAGATTCACATGGAAATGAATCCTGAAGTAAAAATGCAAATTGCAGATAGAAAGAAAGGATGGAAACCATCAAAGGTGCATCAAACAATTCAAAATGTCATATAAATAGATGGCTATTACATTATAGGATGCTAAGACACCCAAGGTCTTTTACTCCATAATTTGAGGATAAGTAGATTTCAGGCCATCCTATGCCCAACAAGATAAGGTTATATCATCATACAGCAAGTTATAGGAATCGAGGGATCCAATGCTGTGCAACTAAGAGAAAATTTTCTTATTATCACCTTGGCTATTTTGAAGCTAACATCGAGTGAGTGAAAAAATAAGAGCTCTTAGAGAAAGCTGAAGCCTCTTGTTTTCTTGATTTTGGGCTTGAAACAACTAAGTTTACTCTGTCCCGCTTTCATGACTCATGCATATGGATAAATACCCTTTGTCCAAAGATTTACGAAGAGTCTCCTAATTAACAAGGATATCCCTCTTACTAGTTCCAACCTTTTAGCAGAGATTATCCTTTCCAACGTACTGGATTTTGTAGAAAGTGGCCATAATAATATTAAACAAATTGTGAAGCACAGGGCACATAGGAAGCATATAGCTTAACCCAAAGTGATACCCCCTCTGAGGACAACAAAATGTCCTCCTATGACCAAACCCTTATGGAAGCTTCACAATAATTTGATGGCAAGCTAAAAGCCTTGTACTGCCAAATAAAGGAGCCTGTAAATAAGACAAGGTACCACAATCTTGCTAAAGAAACAAAGTTGAACAACACCTCAGAATCCAATCTTATACTAGCAAGGCTACTCATATCAATTCTGACAAGAGTTGCCATGATGGAAACCGCAGATATGGTCTAATAAGAAACACATAGCATCTATGATATACTATGAGTGAAGAATGACCAGAAGCATGGGTTTTATGGTCTCTTATTTGGAATAGGAATTCACCACGTCTCAGCTGGGCCTTAATTCCAACTACTAAGTCCAAGTGATGTAGAAAGACTCATCAAACGGGTTGCATGCTGACTTCTTTATGAAAGCAGTTTCTGCTAATTTTGTAAAGTTTTGAACCCATGTTGTTGGGATCCAAGAAAAGTAACTACCTTTAGCCAGTTAAGGTTATCAGCAAGTTTACTACTTTTTAGATAAATGTTCATACACCATGTTCTCCAAGAAAACAGGCAAAAATTTGTTCCGCAAACTGCTCTAATAGATTCTTAATCATAACAAATCTTCTCCTCATCTTAAACATGACTACAACTCCCTTTTTCTTTTCCAACTCAGAACATTATCACAAGCTTTGGCATGGGCTGCAATTTTTCCAACATGAACACGGAAAATATACGAACTGGTGTAGAGAAAAGAATATCATGAATTACCTTCCTAGGGACTTCGAAAAGAAACAGTTCATTCCACTTTGCAGTTCCTTTGTTCAAATCACCAACTTTGGAGATCAAAGGTTTAACACATTTAGTCCTTGCACTTTGAGGGAACAGCTTTTGCTGATCCATTTCCTGACTATCAACAAGAAGGCGCAAAGCACAGAAAAAATTATGGCTGTTGCCATCATCAATGATCTGCAAACCCTGCACAAGGTCAAAGAGAAAAATTCTTGTAGTTAACATCTAATCAAGATAATACACGAACTCCTAAAAAAAACTTAGCCACATTTACAACCTTGGCCTCGTAGATCTGAACAGCAACGTAATAGCGTGATTCCCTGGATTCATTTGCTGTGTTTAATCTGTCTGAAAACCTTGGAGGTGGGACCCATATGGAAGCACAGTCATCATGATGTAGCAATTCAATATTATCTGAATCTTGTCCAACCATTTTGAGATAAATGTCACACCCAAGCTTATTTTCAATTGTCACAGTCTGAAAATCATCGTCATCCAATGCTGAAAAAGTTGAATCATCTCCTTGTTTATGTTGAGTACCAGCTTCCTGCAAAAGGCAGCAAACCGATAAGGAACACGCAGAATGTAGATAATACCACAAAAGTTTCCAAAGGCCTCTAAAGCTAGTAACCTCATTAAGCTTTGCTGCTATCTGTTCCATTTCGATCTGTTTTCTCCATGATAAGATAGCCTCTGTAAAAGTTTCAAGACCAGCAGCACTGACATTCACATTTAAGACACTGGTAGCAGCAACTCGCACTCTCTTTGCAATTCTTGAAGGTGGTCTAACACTGGTATCATATGTCTCAACCCTGCGGAGAAGAAAATAAATGGTAAAGGCCCTATTTAGGAGAAAGGTACCGCAAGGGCAATACATGAATATGTGGGGGAAAGAATCATTCTGTAAATGGCAAGTTTATACTTGAAAATTCCATCAAATGGTTCCATAAGAGGTTCCCATGCTTCAAGTTGCGTGTTGAATGTAGATGCTGCAACAGAAGAAATGAGCACTGCATTCATCGCGTCTAATCGACCATGTGTTGCAAGCTTGATATTGGTGATTGTTGTGTCAAACAGTGGTGTCATCTAGTAAAGGCTCCAAATTGTTAGAACTAAAAACTAAAAAAATAAAAACAAAAACTAAAAATTATTACATGAATGAAATTTAAAGCATACCATTCCACACATGCTGTCCAGTACAGTAATAGAGAAGCACCCAATCTTTATCTCAGCAGTAATGTTCTCTTGTGACCTTGGCTTAACAGAATCACCAATTGCATGTGCCAATCGACTTGATGGTTTCTTCAAATCAGATCGAGCAAGAAACGTGCAGGCCTAAAAAATTATAAATAACCAGGTTCATAGTCTGATAATTTTTCTCTGCTTTGGCATGAAAGTAAATTAGTTCATAGCAAATGTGAATACGAATTGACTCTCTTCAGCTTTTCCCTTTTTCCCCACACCCTTCCATATTATAGTACAATCTTGAAAGTTAGATATACTACTTCACAAAAAAAAAAAAAAATGGATCATCATGATCCTTTAACCTGATTTTCAACTTTCCATATACTCCAGCAGTGAGAAGCTTTTGAACTTGAAGATCTTGAAATAGGTGACTCATGAATACTGGCTTGACTAATAAGATCTATCCTTGGGCAGCAAAGTAATTCCACAGAAGGGGCTTCATCTGTAGTAGTGGCCACACATCCAAGAGAAACATATCCAGGGGGAGCAATGGGAAACCAGAAAAATACTTCATCAAGGCCTTTCCCGGCAATATGGGCAACTTTAGTGAATTGCACAGGCCTGGCGGAGAGTTCAGGGTTACTGGCCTTAAAGATTATACCAAGAGCAGGTGGCTCCAAGCTGAAATGTGGGGGAAAAAAAATCATGTTCATTCCAAGAAATTTATAAAGGTTAAGTAGAGGAGTAAAAACAAGGAAAAGGTAAAAGAAGCCATAAAGATAAGTACTAACCCTTCAGTTATGCAATCACCCACTATGGCAAAACCGGACCTTGAGATAGGTCGCCATATTGAGACTGGTCTACGGATATCACAACCTTTGTCCCACCAGATCTTCTCGAAGTGTGGGGTTGAGATGAAACAATTGGTTGGTTTTGTCATATATCTGAGAATTTCC
Source organism: Dillenia suffruticosa (assembly GCA_033439265.1). NCBI lineage: Eukaryota > Viridiplantae > Streptophyta > Magnoliopsida > Dilleniales > Dilleniaceae > Dillenia > Dillenia suffruticosa. The sequence goes on from JAVTVX010000001.1 coordinate 21,673,534, forward strand.
CACCCAGAAGCACCAGAAATATGGTCAACAGTTTGTTGTCCAGCACCATGACTAACAGTAAGATTTGGCCCAGAATCCTCTGAAGAAGAATGGCATTGAGCAGAGTTCCATAGTAGATGGTTTAGGTCACAGCAATATTCCTTGGATGGGCATGAAAGCGAGGGATGAGCATAAAATGATCCAAGGACATTATCTAGGCGCCATATGCTAAAACCTGGAAACTCAAGGTTTGTGGCAGCACTATATATACACTCCAAATTTGTTGTCGATGTTACAAGATCTGATCTTATGCAGTATACAATGTGAATAGGGGGTGGTTGTTTTCCGGTATGGGCCACACATCCCAGTGCCATATATCCTGGGGGTGCTAGTGGTGCCCAAAGAGAGCAATCAGTTTCAATATCAACATGACATCCGCCATCTTGTTGCCTTTGTATGTCAGAGAAGGTTCCAATCAGCTTGAAACCAACAGGTTTTCGCACACGCCCATATGTATTGCTTACCGCCATTATGGCCTGTGACGGCGGAATTGGCCTAAAGTGACAAAATTGACCATGATTAATATAATACCATGAAGAACAAGTCATGAGAGATATATAGAGAGCAAATAGATGTTAGACATTCATATAAACAATGACTGGGATTTAGCTAGAAGAGAGGACTTGTCCTGAACCAGCTTGCACTCGGATTGAAACCATCCCAATCACCAATTTTATTTATAATTCTTGTCATAGTCAAGTTGGGTATGTAAAAGCCCTAAGAGACCTTTTTGAAGGGGTTCTCAATTGGGAAGGTGAAGGGACAGTACACAATACCTATGCCCTAAAACCAATCTTCTGTTGCCCCACTGAATTATTATTTTCTGTTGATATACATTTTTCCTTTTTATTTTCATCTCAATTATGCTTTTATGAATAATTAACTATCTGATTGATAGTTGAATAATTTCCACTATGGACATAAAACTGGAGTGCAGAAACAATAACTACATTATAGTACCAGCTGTTACCAAGATTATCACACAAGAAGTTCTACAACTATAAAGACATGCTTTTGGTCATTACACAATTTTATGATATACACTCATAACACTGACTGGAGAACAAAATACTTCTTTAATCAACTTGAAGAACATGAGAAGTACCTTTGGGAGCCATACATTCATAATTACTCATATCTGTTTCAATGCCCTATTAGCTACTGTGGTAAATGGTAAGAATGACATAAATTAACTAGTTACTTTGAGTTAGCACTTTCAAGGCCAGAAAGATAATATTTAAAATAAAAAAAGGATAACCTATTCAAAATTAAAAGAAAAAAATGGGAGATAATTATATCAAATCAAAAACTATACTACCTAGACGTCACACAATCTCCCAATATGACATAATTTGATGGAGCTTTAGGCCTCCAAAAAGTCACATTGCTGCAGGGCCCACTTTCTGTAAAAGTAAACACAGCCAAATTTAAGTAGGCATTTAACTTGATAATGGCCAAAGAACTGGTTTTGTATGCATATAAATACAAATATATATATAAATATCTATATATCTCTACATTTGATCTTAGCCAAAAGACCAAGAAAGGCATTATATATATATATATATATATATATATATATATATAATATTTATACATGTACCAACTCTGAAATTTTCTCTTTCCCTTTTTTGAGTATGATGTCGGTTCATGTTTGGAAGTATTTTTTCTTGCTTCTTAGAGCTGAAATTCATTTTGGCATTGTAAAGTAATCGAAGTAAAATGTCAAAAGATAACAACCATGCACGACTAGACTAAATTGACAAAATATATCCACATGCATACTCAATGCCATCCACTTTGCTGCCACTGCAGCCAATATAAAGTAGCTGCCCACCAGAACAACTATAACCCACAGCTGCCTCATTATCATGCCCAGAATTAGTTTGCATTATTTGCACTTCCATCACCATTTACACAAATCATCACAATTGCTAGCAAGTGTTACATCTTACAATTTTGCACTTTCATCACATGCTATCCTTTTTAGTAGGCAATGAAAGGGATGAAATAATTGTCTTTTTTTCCCCAATCAAACACAAGACCAAAATATTTTTTAATCGACTTGAAGAACATGAGAAGTACCTTTGTAAGACACCCACAGCCGGTCAAAGCTGATACAAGGGGCCAGGGGATTACCATTTCCAAATTGGAGTGCTGCAGTTGCCTGATGTTGAAGGTTAAGAACTAGTGAAATGACACCTAGAGAAAGATGGAAGTGGATATCAGTTGATAAAATTGACATATTGGTCTTATCTTTCACGGAAGTATATCCTCCTGAAATATCCACTGGATCAAGAACCACAATGCCTGAACCAGCCTCGATGGTCAGATCCTTCACAAGGGCTCGAATCCAGGTATCACTTTCCTTTGATGCATACCTGTTGGGAATAACATGGCTCTATTAATGTCAACTGCTTCAAATCTTACTTGAAAAGGAAAGAAAATAATTACACAAAAATGGCCCTTCGAACATTTGCTTGATTACTATTCATTTGAAATGAGCACCAAATATAACAAATGAAACAAGAGAGAACAAAAACAGATAAGGAAGGAAAAAAAATGGATGAATGGCACTTCTTCAGCCACTTGGAATGTACAAAAGCATTCGCATGAAATTATGTGGGCAAAATTAAGTGAATACAATGTATAAGTGTGTAAGATCACTTTAATCTATCTCCAAAACCTAAAAAGGAGTGTCTCATAAACAGCTAAGCTGCACTGTGTAACTGTTGTCGACAATTTCAAAGACAACCTGAATATTAGAAAATTTTAAGAGAGAGACAATGTTAAGGATGACTACTCTTACATGAAGCTCATATCCATTTTTGCCCGCAGTAGCTTCTCCCCATGTAAATAATCATCCAGGGAACACTTTGTTCCATCATAAAAGGTGAACTCGGGATGCACAACCTGAAGAGCCAGATATAATAACCGAGGTATCAACATATCAAATTCAAGTTGCAAAGAATATAATGCACACAGATGCATAATTATAAATGCTAATTGCTTTGAAAATTCTGGTATTGCTCCATAAATTGCTTCTCACAACCATCAAGCTGGTAAAAAATTGTATTTGCATCCCATAGCCCATAAAAGCAATCAAAAAGTTCCATCAAACAAGAGCAAGGTTTAAACAGCCTTGATTAGGAAACATCTTCGATACAGAAAGTGTATCCTCAAGTCAAGACTCTCATTCCAAGGCTCTTGCAATCATGCCGGATAAATCGTTCACCCACAACCTGGTCTATAAGACATGCATCAATAATGACATCATTCCTTAAATCACATCTAACATTAAATATATATATATATATATATATATATATATATATATATCTCAGTAAATTTAGGTAAACAAGCTTCTGACATGGCAGATTAAAGCTGTACTTGAATTGTAATGAATCTTTGAAATGTTTCAATTCAAAGGTCCAAGATGGGATAATAACTTGCAAGAAGTTATTTACATTACTAGAAAACAAGCACAAGTCATAAGTGTTAATAAGAGATTTAATCAACAGAGCTAATCAAGAAATCAACATCAAATGGAGCAAGTCAATTCGGAAAAGATTTAATCAACAGAACCAATCAATGAATCAACATCCAATGGAGCAAGTCAATTCGGAAATCAAGGGGATTCCATCAATCTACAAGTAAATTCAGAAATAAAGGGATTCCATCAATTAGCTAGTCAATTAGAAAATCAAGGGATTCCATCACTTTATCTTATCATACCTTGTACATAATTAGACTACCACAAATAGAATATATAGATTAGGAATGAGAGAAAATCACGATTGTAATTTAAAAACTTTCCTGAATTATTTCTATATAATTTTCTATATATATGGAATAATAAAGGAGAAGAAACTCATTCAGACAAATTGACAATAAAAACATCTCTGACAGAGTGCAACCTACCGATGCTAATGAAGTATAAGATTGTTCCCTACGAGAGTTCAGTAAAGTGCTCAAACATTGGCATACCTGTGCTTCAAAAGTGAAACTTCTTGATGCTTTCAGATCATCATCAGCTTCAGCAGAGTCATCTAAGACTTCTGTTGCTTCGACCATGTAGTCCAAATTCTCTTTGTCAGCATGATTAGAGAAGTTGTCCAGTGACAAAATCTCAACCCCATCTTCTGAGGAAACTGAACAGCTACTATTGTTACTCAGGTATGTGTACTTCCTTAATAGTGAACCGTTCTGACAGATTAGATAAGTGTTACAACTTGTGATTGCCAATCATGAGAAAAAGCGGTCATAAGGAGTCAAAAAATGCAGATGCCAACACATGTACACTCCAATTGTACAAATAGAAGCACCCTTTTAAAAGTCTCTATTAGTTAATAGAAGGAAAAGGTATATAACCCACTGCATGAGTTGATGAATCGACCAATTTTAGTCATGTTCCAAGTACTCTTTTTTTCCAACAAAAGCCAAGATAGCAGAAATATATTCTATAGCAAGCACTGTAATTGTCAGTAAATGAATTACGTTAACTTGGACACCAATAAAAATATGCATATACATAAATGTAAATATGCTTGTATATGCGTGTGATAAGTGCCACTGTCAGCATGCATCATGACATATTCAGAGACAGATTATACATGAACCCAAACTAATATAACCATTTTTTTTTTCTAAAGGCAAATATATACAACACGAGTATGATCCAGAAGAAAAGCACAGGCATTTCAAGAAGCATTTAAAGTGGGACATAAAAACCATCAACTTCCAATCATTTGCTGCTGACCGGAAGGGTAATCCATGGCAGCAATAAGTGCAACGAGGTGCCGTTTCATACTAGTATCACTGGTGAACATTTTACATAGCTATACTCACAGCTTCAAGATGTCATTTATAAGTTTGTATGGTTGAATCTCCAGCATGCCGTTCACTTTCAACTTTTAGAAATTTGCTATCAGATATAATCAGGAAATTATTTCTACTATGTATATCTTTTCTGGTGGACATAATATTAATGTCATTACAATTTTCATGCAGAGACATTGTAACTTTGATGTATCCCAACTTAGCCATGAACATGCATTAAACTCTTAACAAGGCAGGATAAAAGTATACCTCAATTTTAACATTTATAAACTGCAACCTCTTTCCACGCCCAATGATTATCATAGGCCTGAATTTAGCAGAGCGAATGTCTTTCCCATCTAACTCTTCACTTAAACATATTGTCTTTCCACATCCATCATAGATATATTCCTCAACTCCTAAAGCATCTGCTATCAACTGTCTATTTGGGGAGAGGTGTACCACATCCTCACTCTGTTTGTAAACAGGAGAAGAGAGTACAATGAACTTGTTTTTATGTATTGGGTCATTCTTTGGATCCATTGATTCCTCCCTTCCTGTTATTGCACCTAAGGACGGCACAAAAAACTCACCCACCGCAAGAAGGAAATCCGGCACAACAAGAATTAGAGGCTGCTGAAGACGAACCACAAAGGACTGAGATGATTTACGACATCTGTAGTCCATCAGAAACATAGTAGAACTTGGTACATCCATGTGAAGGTCAGTTTCAGAGTTTGATACTATGTGACCACCAATGCTATACATGGATGGATCATTCCATGAAAAATTATGTTTGCCGACATCAGAAGATGATCCAAGCATCAAGCGCATTTCAGGTTTTGTGTCTGGCCGAATGTCAATAATAGAAAACTTAGGAATTGTTACATAAAGATCGGTTTCCAAAAATGAAGTCATCCGGTATGAAACCCAAAGACCTTCAAGCTGCAAAACCAAGAAGAAAAATTCAAAGAGATTTTTTATTAAAAATTCCAAAAAAAAAATCCAGAATGTACCATAAAAAAATTAACTTTTTTTTGGTACAATTGGATAAATGATATTGAGAGAAAGGAGTAGATAATTAACAGCGATGGAAGAAAGGTACTTACGGCAATGTGAGCCAAAGGGGAATCCCCATTAACACCACTACACAACTCTAGCAAGGCATAATTGACCTCAACTGCAATTATGTTAATAGTTCTTGACAGTAATATCTGACTGTTAGCATTTACTTTATCAACCAGCAAACGCATAGTCTCCTCTGAACCAGACTTGCCACCACGGAAACTTGGAGGAAGATTTGGTAGTTCATTCAAATTCATATACAAACAGTTTAGGATAACAATGTATTCCTTATCAGACATAACACCATGCAATATACCCACCTGCCCAACAATATGGATAATAATTAGTTTAAATGCAATGGCACACAAATGAACACATCTTTGTCATGTATCTTTGTCATGTCAGATTTGGTGGAACAGATCACAACTCTGAAGTGAATTACAGATTGTGAGAACAAATAAGGACTTCTACACAGGACTCGGTATGTACATGGAAATTTACAATCGAAAAGCTAATTGCCCAGTAACAGAAACATTATCAAGGCATTATGTTGCTCAATGCAGAACAAATAGAGAAGATGAAATGCAGGAAATATGAAGTGCAAAACAGGTAGTCTGCTTATGAAAACATCACTAGGACGTTATTCTTATGCACTTAGATTCAACCTTTAAAACAAATCAAAACTCAAATCCACAATAAAATAAGTGAGAGATATTTTATTATTTTTAATAACCATTAACTAATTACAAGAGTTGCAAAACATATATGGGTTGAAGTATGGGACAAAAGTAGAGCAACTAAGATACCTTCACTTCGAGTGAGAATGTTGGGACTTTTCTGAAAACATCTCTCAGACTACGCCGGACATAAACATCAAGTCCTTTACCTTCACGAATCATTGGAATACCCAAACAACCATCAATTCCCACAGCCATGTTGATTCCCAATATCTGAAATTTGTAAATCAAATTAAACAACCACCAAATATTCCCTTCTTTCACCTGAACGATCATCTCATCAGTTAACTTACTTCAGCATGAAGAACATCAAGATGAACAGCTGAAGGATCATTTTCTGGGGATCCATGCCAACTAAATTGATTGGTAACCCGGAGCTGGCCCAGATCAAGCTGCATGAAACTGCAATAATCGTGCATGAGAATAGCAAAGATATCTGTGACATCAAACAAGTTTAATTGCAAATGCATAGCTTGAATGAAAAAGATGCATCCTCTCAGTTGCATAACTTGTTTGGAGGAAACTAAAGACGTACAGTGAACATATAAAAAATATACATATATATGCAATGCAATAATATATGTTACCACTGTATTACACCCAAGGAATCGAAAGTAAGACTCCCACAATAAAGAAGACTAATTTAAAGATAATATTATATGCTGCAAGATGTCAGCTGCCAACAGAAGAAAAAGTCTAGAAATGTGGGCCAGCGAAAAACATACACATCCTTCATCATAACTAACTAGGGACTAATGATGTCTTACTGGTGTGGCATGGGCATTTAGTGGCAAGTCATTACATAGAGGGCAGGATCACATCAATAAGGAACAAATCTATGTTAATTGCTCCAGCTTAAAAATGTTCTACTGAAATGCAAGCCTGTAGAACAAGCATTTTGTAACTGAAAACTCAAACCAAATTTTTCTTGGGGAGTGGTCGATTCCTTTTCTAAAAAGCTTTTGCCAATTTTGTCTTATTCAAAAAATAGAATTGGTCAACTAGGGCAAAATATTTTCATATGGGCAACTTTTTCCAACGTTATCTAAAAGGAAAAGTGAAATTCTAAGGGGCACTAAAAGTGGTTGGCAAATGAACATGCAGGAATGCCTTTTTGATATGTTTGAAAATATCTTGTTACCAACAAAATTTACATAACAGTTTTGGAATCATTTGTGGGTAAGGCCCAGAAATGAAACACTCACACTCCCCAAAACCTATAACTTTCCTAGGTTTTGCCAAAAACGCCATATTCTCAATACCAGCAGTGGCCCATTGACTAGATGCAAACCAGGTGTAACAAATCACATTGTTGCTCCGTGTTCCTGTTGTATCTACATTTAGAACTTTACACATTTAATTTATTTCTCATCACAAAGTTCTTTATTCAACTTTGGATGTCAGGCAGGAACACCTAGCTCTTATGAATTATGGTGTTTTTCTTCTTCCTTTTTTTTAATATTTTTTTGCCTGGACACATTGTACAATAAAGCATAGTCCTATAAAGGACTGGAACATTTTCCTTCAATTCCATTGGAACTTTAGGGAGGGTACAGCTCTGTAGATTGGATGAGAAGGCCTATCCTGCACGGGAAACTCCATAATAAGCACAATATAACGGGTATAAGGAACTCCAAAACCATGACATGGTTGAAAATGTTTAAATGGGATTCCAAATTTTTAAATGTCATGCAAGAAGGCCTATCCTGCAAGGGAAACACCATAATAAGCACAAAATGATGGGTATAAGAAACTCCAAAACCATTACATGGTTGAAAATGTTTAAATGGAGTTCCAAATTTTTAACTGTCATGCACAATGGTCAGCAGCGTACACATAGAAAAGGTCTCTAGTCATTGAATAAGAAACAAGCATCATGGCTTGAGGTGATGGAAATCATATCAGGGTATCTCCCGTAGCATCATATATTTTTGCAACTGTGGCATGTTTCAGTTTGCCATCTTCCAGGAAAATTATTGCAACAGTATGCATATAAACGAAACTCAATGAACAGTATAAGAAGAGGAATGCAATAGTACGCACTCATTGCTCATTGAATTTTGTGGAACCATGATTAATGGAGTGTCAAGAGAGAGGTCCAGCTTTAATGCAAGGGCTCCATCCATCTCATATTTCTGAATTAACCATTCAAAGCCCCCAACTTTGTCAACAAGTTTTATAGCTTCCTCAGTATGTGGAGTGGCAAGTTCCATAAAGTACATAGTTATCTGCAGAGTCATAACAGCAAAATTCTAATCATATTCACAAGAACAGGATTGCAATAGGGAGGGAGAAATTTCTGAACCAGATCAGTTTATCAAGCTAGGCATGATATAGGTACCAACATTTATGGACCAACACCAGAGGACCACTCCATCTGGACTTGCGGACTTACCTCCTGAACAAACCTATAAAGGAAAACAATGCGAACTGCAGAAAGCCGTCCACTTAAGCTATAATCATATCCTTCATAGTCATCATCCTCAGTGCTGTAAGAATTGAAAGCAAACTTAACCCAAAAGGGTTTATGTTTAGTATAACGAAATAGGATATATAAAGAATGATTACATAAATATAAGAAATTTGAAAACACAAATTGCTCAAAGATAATTACTTCAAATTTGAAAGATACCTTGATAAGTGATTCAACCCCTTGATTGCGTGTGTCGCAAAGCCATCTCCAAGGGTGATTAATTCCTAGTGACATATCGCAAAGCCTCAAGTTCCCTAATGTTCCTTCGATAGAAATGGAGCTTGGATGAACCTTAAATAAAAATGAGGATATCAGGAAGGGTGGCACAATAGGGGAATCAGGATCTCCAAGGTAATAACCAAAAGGAAAAATTTTGAACACTAGAACACAAAGGGAACATGAACAATATCGCCACCATTGTGAACGTTATTCTTCTATGATATTTTAGACCAATTGAAAGGGTTGAAATTCAGCCTATCCAAATCGATAGAACCTCTTTCAACATAACAACAGAATCTAATTCATTAGGAAGCACTTCTTCTTGGAACCGGTCATACTGATTTCTTTCTTCTCTGATTTATTTTATGTTTATTATTACCTCCATGGTCCTCAAAACGTATCAAAGATTTTTCTATCGAGAAAACAAAATAAGTGAAAAGGGACATTTCGATACACAGGAAATAAACAATGGCCTTCTAGGTAGCCAATAAAAACCTCCCAAGCAGTCTACAATATCAGTAGAAGAAACCCTCAGCTTGAACCAAAAGATGGGCTCACTCATGTCTCGCCTCTTGGGAAGTCCATAAGATGGGAGAGTATGGATGAGGATTTTGCATTTGATATAAGGCTAGGAAATGAGTATAGGGAAGGCAAAAGCCCCATCAAGGCACCAATGGCGAATATCTGGATATATGCAGATGCATTTATTAGGAGTAACAAAGAGCAAAAGGAGCCTCCTTTACATAGACCATAGAGACCAGTATAGTGTAATTAAGACACCAAAGCTAGCATCCATATTATTAAAAAGCAAGAAACAATAAGACTAAGCAGAAGAGCGAAACACAAGGCTTCTCCAATCAAGAAAATTATTGGAAAGCAAAATATTTCAGGTGGCAAAGTTGTAGAAAGCAAAGACATGGTACAGAGTCGAAACAAACCATCAGTAAGGGAAGAATCATCTAAAAAATGCCAATCAGAAGACAGAGATGATACCTTGTACCCACTGAATAAGTAAGAACCCTTAGCCTGGTTGAAGATAGGGATAATGAGACCATCACTTTTCATCACAAGTCGAAGGATACACATTTCAAATTAGAAAATCCAACAATAAACCACTAAACACAACATGAATCATGACATTCTTTTTCATATTGTTGAGACAAGCAGGAGATCCAATAGATTATTGACAAGGCTAAATGATGCCTCAGGGAACAAAAATCATGTTTCTTAACAAGTGTTACATTCAAATGTAATATGTCACAAAACACAACATAAAATTTTTCCCAAATACAAGAAGCACAAGAACATTAAAGTTTTCACTCTTTTAAGCCTTAAAGGTCCCTAATACAATAAAGAAGAAAATAAGAGTTCAGTGCGAAGATCATTCAAGATAAAAGAAGAAGATAGCAACATGCAACAAACAAATGTGAATTATAAATAATAAATGACCTGAATTTTCTCAGTTCTCACCTTGAGATCCAACAAAAAGTTTTCTTGCACGAACATTGCAAACTTAGAACCATCCTCCTTGTTGAGAAATACAGTGACACTACCAACATTCATGTTCAAATAAAATACAGCACGACCTTTACCATATCCCAGCAACCCTTTGACAAGAGCACGCTCATTTTCATCAGCCTTTTCTTTGTTCAGTGCTGATGCCTCATCAACACCTTTTGTGAGGCTTTGACTGCTTATCCCAGAGTATGCATAGCTAACATCTAAACCAAAACCAATTAAAGCAACAAGAGTGGGCCTGTTGCAAAAGAATTCCAGTTTTGACATGCGAATGCTCATCTGCAGGAAAAGTTCAAAAGGACAATAAAATGATAATAATAACAATGAGAGCTTTGTCAATGCAATAGTCCATGAACTACCCATAAATCAAATAGCTCTCCAAGATTTTGTCACTAGGAATTTGATGATGTTCACACGAAGTACCTGTGTGTCTGTGCCATCATAATCATGAGAATCAGGACCTCTCATTGAAAAGGTAACAGAAACAAAGTCAGAGTGATCACCACCCTGTGCCTCGTAAAATATTTCACTGCATATGACTTTTTCCTTTCCAAGATCTTTGTCATGATTCAGAGGCTCAACTAAAGCCGAGGAAACAACATCTCCTGCAAGCACGCAATTAGTCACATCCATGTTTTGAGAGTATGCAATCGTATCGGTTAAAGTAAAATCTGGCAGAGCATCTTTAAAGATATCATCCTCCTCTGAAGACACCACATAACGGTCCCTCCCATGCAGCTCCACAGGACTAGCAAAAGAAGGTGAACTTTCATTCGTAAGAACAGATCGTGCTAAATATTGTGGTTCTCTGGACTGTAAACCTTGAAGCACATCCTTAATTTTCAGGGAATGCAGCTTCATTTTGGCGGTTAGGTCACTCCCACGACAAACAAGGTGTATCTGTTGAGAAAAGACAAATAAATAGCAGCAAGAAATAAAAAACCAAGTCTCATGCAGGATCATATCTTCAACATACAGTTTAAGCTTTGGGCTATGAGGTACTTCCAAGTGATAGTCCCACTAAGCAGGTTCTTACAAGGTTACTGCCTACACTCCAAATTTGAAAAAACAAGGCTGCTACCAAATCAAAAATCTAATTACAATCAAACTTTCACCACATCACTAAACAAGATTTCCTTATATTAAGAATGTTTTTTCGATCAGCCATGACAAGCCATACAAATCCCAAATGCTTATGTTGAATATCTTGACGGAAAAACATCAACACTTCCAAAGGAAAATCTCCTAAACCTTTTTGGACTCCAATCAATCACCTCATCCCCTATTACTCCAGCTAATCATCCATGCAATAAGAAATGGGGAGCCCCCATTTTTGTTCCCTTCTGCTTAGACCTATGAATAAAGGCTTTCACAACTCACTATCAACTCAACCCTTTAGTTTTACCTGTTGGAAGAGCAATGGAATAAAAGGTGATTAATAAAATTATCCTAGGCAAGGATGCATATTATCCTTTGCAACACTCTCTCCTACAATGCCTCAAAAATTGAGATAAATAGAAGATATGAACTTTAAATGTATAGTTTGCATTTTGTTAGACAGTTGATCACACCCCTTCTCTTTGATAAAAGAAAAAATATTACGAGGATCCATCTTAAGGCATCACTCTAGCAATTAATATGACAATATGATATAAATAAGAAGTGACCAAGAGAAGAAGCACAATAATGCAGCATGTAACCGTAAACACAGTTCATGATTCGAAGAGTAAATATTATAAATAGAAAAAATTGCAGTCCAACTATGTTAGGGTGACCAAAATATCATACTTGGGATGCAACCAAAGTGAACATTTGAGTTAACAAACCTTTCCACCACCACCAAGAACTTCAAGAATTAAAGTCTCCTCATGTTTCTCATCCAAAATCTCTGTGGTCTGCAAAATTTGCATCAAGAAAAGAAGAATAAGTAATTAACCTTTTCGAATCCCTCAAAACAAGGAAAATAGCATAACATGATAGCATCTGACAAAAAGGAAAGAATAAGAACAGCAAGCAAGAATGTGAAAAGGGATAATCAGCAGATGGTACTAGAAGAAGATATTGGAAAGATACTTTATATTCTGACTGTCTAACCTTTCCATAAATGAGCAACTTTGTTTCTACTAAGACCCCATTGATAACAAGATCAGCAGTTTTCAAATTATTAGGCCCAGTTTCAGGAAGTGCAGCCACATCCTTACTTGATTCTCCAAGCACATTGACTGACGGAAGGGCCTACAGCCAGTGTACACAAATAGCCACTATCCAGTAAAACACAGGGCAACATTTGGAGAGGGAAATGAGAGAAATGATTGATGATACTCAAAACTTACAGAAGCTTGATAAGTGGCTTGTATAAGTCCCTTTAACCAACTAGCCTTGTCAATCTCATCCCGAAATTCAATAACCAATGTACTGGAAGATTCTAGAGCCTGAACAAAGGGAAGCAAACATGTGATATAACAATGATGTCTCCTTTTAAGCAGAAAAATATCTTTACTGTTTCAGCAGTCAATTAAAATATGCATAAGTATTCTCAAGCCAAAGAGATTTGACTTCGTATTCATATTACATTGAGAGCAAAAGAAACAATCAGTGCTAGAAATAGCCAAGGCACAAGATATTTATATGAACACCCAATTTCGTGAAACCCAACTAAAATTCTAGTAGACCAAAAAAAAAGGCATCTAAGAATGTAAAATCTGTAATCAAGAAGAGGTAGATATGCATATCACCACTAGAACTAGGAGAAAATTTAGATACCTAACCAACTGAAATAGAAACCAAGGCAAGCTCATTGCATGTGCTATCGCAAATTGACCGTCACAAAAACTATTCTATGACAAGGAAACAAACAACTCAAAACTTTCTACTGCATACTCAAATGTCTCACCTTCTGAATGTCCATACCCCTGAAGCTCACAGCAACACAAAATGGTGAACCACCCACACTTGTTGAAGGGACCTCGTAGACTTGCCTGCCCGCCATACTGCAATACTCCTACATTAGAATTCTTAAAGAAGAACTTATTGCAAATTTTCAAAAGGAATTTATTCAGGATTTCCAATGACTTTCAGTATCAATAGTTGGCATTTTCTGTGAGGTGGTAGGTAAATCTGTGAGTTCTGCTTTACCTACCCTTACCCCTAAGAAATCCATTTCCTTTAAGGTGGAGGATTTGAGGCCTATTAGTCTGACTGTAGGTTTACATGGAATTGAGGCTAAATTCTTAGCTAATTGATTGTGTATGGTGTTAGATAAGATCAAGTCGTGTAACTAGAGTGCTTTTTCTTAGAGGTGGACAGATTTTGGACACATCCCTTATTGCTAATGAGGTTGTTGATTAGGCTAAGTAGCATGAGAGCGGTGTAGTCTTGAAGTTAGATTTTGAGAAAGCCTATGACACATTAGTAGGCATTTTCTTTAATAATGTTTAGATAATAAGAGCTTTGGCACTCCTTGAAGGAGTTGGCTAAATAAGTGTTTGAGTTTGGCTTTTTTTTTTGTCATCATTTAAAGGGAACCAATTGGTTCTCAGCTTCTAATAGGTTAGGACAACGTGATCCTTTTCCTCTTTCCTTTTCACTCTTGAGCACGGGTTTGTGCCAATGTTTTTTCATGTCTTAGAAGGAGGTGACAAGGTTTATGCCTCTCATCTTTAATTTGCCAATGATGCTATTCTCTTTCTTAAGGAGGATAGTTAGGGATTAAGGGATATAATTACTTTTCTTAGTATCTTCAAGAAAATCTACGGGCTGAAGATTAACAAATATAAGAGTGAGTTTCTTTTATCAATGCGTCTAGTGGTATTCTTGATCATCTGGGAGAGATTATGAATTGGGTGAAGAGGGAGTGGCCTACATTTTATCTAGGGGTTCCTTAGGGTATTCCTAGGGGTTTCGATTTTTGAATCTTGTTGTGGATAAAGTTAGGGGAAAATAGAGAGGTGGGAGGAAGCTTTTTTGACTCTAAGGGGCGCATCGCTCTTGTCGTTGCGTGTTCGTCTAATGTTGAATACTTTGTTTCCCTTTTTAGGATTCATGCTGGATTTGCAATTAAGATAAAGGATTCATGCTTGGATAGCACTTAAGATAGAAAAGTTGATAAGAGATTTTATTTGGTCTTGGGTTGGCAAAGAGGGAACATTTGGTGAGGCAGACTCAGTTTTCAAAACCTAAGTTTGAGGGTGGATTGGGTCTTCGGTAATGTGGTATCCAAAAACATTTCTTTGGTAACCAAATGGATTTAGAGATTTCCCTTAGAACCATATGCTTTATGGCATAAGGCTACAAGGTGCAACTATGGTCATTGTTAGAATGGATGGGATACAAGAGTGAGAGTTTCCCATTGCAGTCCTTAGAAATTACTCCAAATGTTCATCAGTCTTTTCTTCCTGTTGTCTCTTTTAAAGTGGGTGATGGGTGATGGCTCTCATGTCCTTTTTTTGGAAGATCTGTGGATTTGCGATTCATGTTGTGGATTTGGGATTCGCCTTGTCAACTTCTTTTCCTCATCTCTATAAACTGTCTAAAGCTTCATTCGGCACTTATCAAGGATTTTATAATCGGGAGGGATAGTCAATCATTTGGGATATTCATTTTGTAAGAAATCTAAATGATAAAGAAGCCGTCGAGTTTTCTTTCTTAATTTCTCTCGTACAAGGGGATGAATCTTCCCACCATGTTTTGGATATTAGAATTTGGAATCTTGATACTTCAAATGCTTTTCCTTGTAAATCTATGTTATCATCTGATTTGTCATCCTAACACCCATGTTTGTTTGGAAGGCTAAAATTGCTACCAAGGTTAAGACTTTTATATGGACCATGGTACTTAATAAGATTAATACTGATGATTTACTCCAAAAGAGGAGACCTTCTAAAGCTATCTTTTTGGGAATGTATGTAACATATGCTATAATTGTTCTTCGAGTAGAAATTGCTTATTTCTACATTGTTATGTTGCATGGGAGATCTTGAATCGCTTGTTAGCTATTTGTGGCAATGAATATGTTAGTCCCACAAACTCCCCGATTCATTTCTTACAAAATTCAGGGCTTTTGGAGGAAAGAAGGATGCTCATTGGCTCTGGAAATGTACATTTCTAACTATTCCTATGTATTTGGAGAGAAAATTTTCAAAAATCATATTTTTGATCCCCCTCTTCTTTGGGATAAAATTGTTTTCTACACTTTGCACGTTCACACCTCTGGAGTCTTTAATAATTATAGTTTAAAAGGTTTGAAGAAGGAATGGAGAGCACTGTTGTATTAGTTTTTTGGTTTTTACTTTTTGTAATGTATTTTTATTGCTCCTAAGGATTTCTTATCCTTTGGAGTCCTTATATATTCCTATTCACCTCTAATATATATTTCTTTTTTGACTAAAAAAAGAATATATTCATTAAAATCAAGAAAAAATGCAACCGAAAGCATAATGTCACTGAACAAGACTAACTTTTCATATGAATAAATGAGTAAATGGTTTAATAAATAAATGAATAAGTAGACACAAATATGCCTCATGAAGAACAAACCACAGGAGCAAGCTTGGCAGGAACAATTTGGTTCTTCTTTATGTTGGAGTGCAGACTCAACAAGAAGCTTCCTTTTGATAGGAAATGACAAACAGGAAGCGGAGAAGAAAAAAAGTACAAGAGATGAGGCATTTTTCAAGTACACAAAGTTAAAGAAAAGAGAAAAAGGTGTTTGTCGTGAAGTACCACTAGCCAATCGTATAAAATCCTATAAAAGCCCGATGGCCATAGAGAAGCAAAGCATACAGTTCTTCCCCAAAGTGATTACCGGACACACACAGCTCATGAAAAACCCTCACATTCTATTCCAACAAAATGCATCAGAACCAAGAATAATGCACTGAAATTCTTTGTTCAAAAGATCATTAAAAGAAAAGAAAAAGGGGGAATTGTACTCAATAAGAAAGATGGATCGGAGAAAAAGATCAAATAAACCAAGTCAAAGAAAGGTCTGCATCCCGCTTCTCACTTTCTTATCCTCAATCTCATTTACCCATTCTGAAACAAATCCTAAACTTATTCACAATATTTCCCACTCCGTACATCTCCGAGTCTCAATCTTTGTCGGTGTGTGCTCAACGCCTTAATCAATCTCAAAACACACTGAACTAGGTGAAAACTTGGACCAATTGAAATTCCTACTCCAATATAACTAGAAAATTCTGCTGCTTTTTTCCAGCAATTTTATTGGTTCTCTTTCCCCATTGTTGCCCAGAGAGAATCCACCAGTTTTCATCTCAAGTGAAATTATTTTTTCCAGACTTCTAATCCTATTGCTGTTTTCCTGGTGTCATCCTCTCCCATTTCTGGTTTTACATTGAGCCTAAATCCCATCAAGGCCCCCAAGATCACAAACAAGAAAACTAGCAAGAAAAAAATCAAAAAGAATAAGGAGATCAAATGGTAAAAAGAAAGACCTGGAACATCGCTGATAGCTCTGTGACACTTCAGACTCCAAAACATAGAGATATAGTCCAGATAACACGAGAAAACAGGGTTGCCATGCAGCCACAGAATTGCCAATTCCCTGTCCCACAAATCAACAGAATAGCAGGAGATCAGTGAACAAAAAAAACAACTATGATAACAGCTGGCATTCCTAAATGTTAGTAACATACCGTCCAAACCAAAATTCTGGCTTCACATGTGAGATCTGCAGGACACCAAGGTGCAAGTTGAGCTTGAAAATTTTCAACAGCGGACTCACCATCAATTTCCACAGTGCCAGATAATATCCTTAGTAATGTCATGAGTTTGCAATATCTTAATGGTGAAAAGTGAATCCCCACAGTTGGCACTTGGACAGATATCCGTGTTGACGGGTGACTCGGATGAGGTACTTTAATCTTCAAGAGAGGGGGGAAAAGGAAGATCTTTAGTTCTTGGAGCGAACATGACAGCCAATACAGAATCCATAAATGTATCTCATCCATATGGACAAATAAAGAACTTAATACAACAGAACCAAGATAAAAGGACAAAATCAGTTGATACAGCTTAGCAAAAATAGACAGGGTATCCCGCAACATATAAGCAGAAACAAACACAAACAATGTCATCTTCCCCTTTTGTGTCACAAGGTTCTGAATATTGCTTCTCACTATCTCAAAGCATGCAGTGCAGATGAATAGATGTTCTAAAACCCACATTGCATTACTTAGCTCAGCACATTATGTCAACATTGTTGAGAATGAAAACATGGAGAAAGTACCTGATCAACAATTACTGCCATTCCACACCGATCAACAAGATAAGAGAAATTATCCGAATCTTCCAGTAAAGGTACCACGGAAACTTCACCACTTTGATTTTGAGCAATCAAGGCACAGTTCTGATCCTCGGAGCAACAATCAGTGAAGAAAGCAGCAATATCTCTTCCAGATATATAAAACCGGGAATAAAGACTCTGCCCCTGATCCTTCGATAGGCCATCCTGCTCAAATGAGACGTGAAAATGAACAATTTGAATAGGATAAGATAATGACCATCGCGTACAGTGCATAATTATGATAACCTACCTTGGTCTGTAATGTGAAATGACCAAAGTCCAAAAGAAAATGGCCATCACATTTGGAAGCGGATGTCCTTAACGGAATTCTGACTTTTGGAGCATCAAGATCAATGTCGAGAGCAAATCTAGAACACAAAGATGATCAGGAGCCAAAATAAATCCAATGGTCATCCAACACCTAGATAAATGCTGAAAGGGAAACCATAATCAAAATCTAAAAAACTCGAGCATGAAAGCACAATGAGGTTAAAGCCAGTAAACAAGCCTCCGATGAGAGTAACATCGAAAGAAATTGCCCTTTGCACAGAATTTTTCACTCATTATCTGCCTCTTCTAGAGGCCTAAGTGCAACTGAATGCCACACACTGCATAGAATATATACAAGTTGAATATTTCCAACCAAGCAGGTATGCTTATAAGACATGCAATTGATGTTTTCCCCTTGCTGCACCCAGCTCTGCTCCACTGGGTGGGGTAAACTGGATGTAGTTGGGTCTGGAACAAGTATGATATGCTTTAAGAACCATAAAGCAAGAAGAAATACAGGAAATCCCACCTGCTCACTAAAGAAGTAGCAGGAAAAAATTGGAGTGTAGTATGTTGAGATTACATACTCCTAAAAATTTCAAAGATATTAAACTATGTATAGATCTTGGATTCTATGCTTCTACATTGTGTTCCTTTTAGCGTGTTGATCATTGCTCACTAGTTTTCTTTTCTTCTTTTCGTTTCTCTTTTTTTGTTTTGGGGTGGAGGGTTCTTCTAATCTTGTAGTGAATAGGACTAAGCTATTTTTAGATTTCACAGGACTAAATAAAAACTACTGCTCTCCAGGAACACAAAAGTCACTTTTAAATTATACACTAATGAATACAAATGAAGGTCTATAAATCCTTCCTATGCATCACTTGCAATTTTTTTTTTTTGACAGGCAGCAAAGAATGTGATTAGAGAGAGAGAGAGAGAGAACAAAAAATGTGGATTACTAAGGAAGATGACAAGACATCCTAAATCAGAGAAAGAAAAGAGTATTCTTTATTTATGAGAGGCCACTGGGGGAGGATACTAACTCAGTGGAGAGGGATGATGGTAACTAACAAATATGTGCCTTGACTGGAACCTGAAGATCATTTATGGGATTCGCCCAATTAATCCGGTCTGAGCACTGTAGGGCCCGTTAAGAGATTGGTTTTTCCAAATCCTTTTTCTCTATTCCTAGGAGTTGAACTCGAGATCTATGGTTAAGGGAATAGAGTGCCCAACCACTCAACCCAAAGGAGTTTGGTAGGCGTGTGAGCTGGCATGGAGTGTTATGAGGTCTAGAACAGGGAGGAAAAGGATCCTCTTCATGGGCCCTCCAGCCATCTTTCAGATAGTTCGGTGGGAGAGAAATAGAAGGATTTTTGACGAGGTTAGAAGGACATTAACTAGTCACACTGACAGTATTTTTAAAACAACTCTCTTTTTTTCAATTTTTCCTCCTACGTTTTGTATTCTTGCACCATCACGGGACCTGTTTCTTTGATGAATCAATTTTTTTTCTTATTAATGTAAAAGGAAGATGATAAGACATCCTCCAGAGGTAGAAAAGTAGAGAAAGGCTCTGGTTGCACAGATTATCACCCAACCGAGAACAAGCACCCCAGATACAGTGAACTACAAAGAGACGAGGATATAACTCCAATATCGAGAGCATCAAAAGCATCGAAAGCATCGAAAGCATCGAAAGCATCGAAAGCATCGAAAGCATCGAAAGCATCGAAAGCATCGAAAGCATCAAATAGGAGTACACAATAAAATAGGAAAAAGAAAAAAAGAAAAAAGATATGCTCTTTATTCACTAAGAACTCGCCATTCATAAAGAAACAAGGAAAAGTTGGGTTAAAACGGGAGCAGGTACAATAATTTCTTAGTGGGATGGATGAATGCCTATGGAGTAATTATTTTTGTAATTGCGGGGAGGGGGCAAGGGGCAAGGGGCAAGGGGCAAGGGGCAAGGGGCAAGGGGCCATCGGAGGGATGCAAATTCCACACACCCACACAGACAGAGATTAAACCTGCTTTGCTCCTCCAAAACCATTTGAAATTGCTCTTGCGCTCTACGAGTAACCTTTTCAATCTTTGTCTGCACTTGACAGAAATAGAGCAAGATTAGCTTCAAAGACGAATTGCCAAATCTATCCGTATATTACATTACCTGCAAAGCAGTTGCAGTTTCTAATGCAACTGTTGGGCTAACTGCATTGCTTCTCTTCACAAACTCCAAGAAGCGACCATAACTTTCCATCAAAAGCTGAATATAAAAATTTAGAAGTAATTACAATTTGAAAACAACACCATAGTAATTACAATTTGAAAATAATCTTGAAGAAGTTCATAATAACTTTATTAAGCACCATAGATAGCCTTAATCTTGATAGGAACTTTTGTCTTCCAAATTAAATTATTCAATTAGAAAGGAGGATTGAAAAAAATTAAAAATCTACATGTGAGAACCTCCCAAAGAATTAAGACTGGAGACCAGAGAAGGTTCAATACACTGATGCAGAGAAACCAAAGAGGAAAACCTAACAACTTCTCGATTATTAAGATTGCTTCAAAAAAGAAAATCCCAAGAACATGAATGTGCATCCCAAATAGAAATCACTTATAGGAGCAAAGTACAACAAACAATAATAAATTGAGCCTTAATCCCAAATTTTGGAGTCGACCATTTGAAAAACCAATATAAGAGAAAGTAAAAAAAATAAAAAAATAAAAAAAATGCATGAAACTAAAGTTTGAAAACAAAAATAAAAAAGATAAAACTAAATAATAAAAAGAAAGAACTAAAATTAAACTATCCATAAAAGCTTAAAATAATAATAATAATAATAATTCAACTAGTTCAGATTCTCCTACGCTACTTACTCCTATCTAAAGTTATGTTCTCAACTAAATCCTTGACACTCATATGTTTACGGATAACTTGCATCTAAATTTTCAACAGTGTACCCCCACGTTTCACTAAATCTCCTACATTTAATGTCTCGCTCCTCCTAACTCATGCATCTTTTGAACTTCATTGTACATGTCCAAACCACCTTACGAAGCACTCTCTCATCTTATAGGAGCAAAGTGAATTCTAAATAACCAATAAAGATGAGGGAAATAAATGGACAAAAACAAGTACCCAATCCACGAATCCTCACAAAATAACATCGGAGAACTATCACCTACATTAAAAGACATCAAAAAAATATAAGTGTTGTATAAATGAGGAATTAATTTCTAAGAACTGCAATGAAAAACTCTCAGTTCAGCATTGGCATCTCAGCCGTTCTGATGGAGACAAAAACTTCCCCTTTATAACCCCAAACTGAAGAGAATTGGGTTTTAGAAGAAATCTCCATAGCCATTTGCTAGCTAACGAGATGTTTTTGGATACAATATTACCAAGTCCCAACCCAACCTAAGGCTTAGGTTGAGACACCTGCTCCTAACTAACCACATATTCGTTCTTAGTCAACCCACTACTAGACCAAAGAAAGTCTTACATCAATTTTTTGACAAGCAAGAACAAGGATAATATGTCCTCCTAAAATTAAAAAATAAAAAAAAAGGTTCCCTTCCAACTGTCAACACTCACGGTTTATGTGGTCCCAAAAGTGAACATTTCTAGGATTACCCTCCAAGAGAACCCATAGATAGGAAATAGGTCACTCCCTCTTTGCACAATTACTTATATCCACCAACTGATTAAGGGACCGGCTAGAATTATTTATTCCAAGAAGCAAACCCTTGGACACATTAACTTTAAGACAAGAAATTCTTCCAAAAATATTAAGAACAGTGATCATGTCCCTAGAGCCTTCACCATCCTCTTTAAGAAAGAGAATAGTGTCATTTGCAAAGTGAAGATGGGACGCAAAAATCACATAACTTTTAGTGCACCATTCTGCAAATCCCCACTGTCACTGTTTCCTATGTCCGGCTTTAGAGGGTTTCTCAAAATATGTTACTCTCTATTACCCTTCATTCCTCCCACCTTCCATTATTAGGAAGTCAAAAGATTCAGTGAACACAATGTGGAAATTGTCAAGTGTAGTATTGCTTGGGATAATAAGTTCAACAACACATCCTAAAACCAAACTAAGCCACTGCCAAAATAGACATTTGGCTTCAGTATCTGTTACCCTAGATCAGGTTGCTGCCTGGTATTATAAAGGACAAAATTTTGGAAATTTATGCAATAAATGTTTTACAGGATAACGATCCCAATTGATAACCATAGAATAGCACACTGAAAACAGACTTTTCCCCAATATTTGTCTCTCGTGGCCAACCCCAAAATCTGGGATTAATGTGTAGATTGTTGTTGTTGTAACACACTGAAAAGAGACCAAGACTAAGAAATCACCGTAACATGGCAAGGAGAAATGGTGGCAGAAAGCCTCCAGTCAAGATTTTCCCCACTAGGAGCGTGTACAAAACTAGCAGCTAAGGCATTCACCTTCTGCTCACTACAGATGCTCTGCAAAACAATTAGAATGATAAGTTATACACATCACATTAGGTACATAAAGACAACTTGCAATTTCAAAGTACCCTCAACCATTTCAATAGCTAAAACCTAAATTTTAGCAATTTAAAATGCCAAAAAAACAGAATGCAAAACAAACCTGTGCAATTGAACCTTCAGGAGCAGATAGACCATACATTTTAAGAGTCAAATCACAATGTATGCTACGATGCTTGAGTTTTGTGGACACATGCAGCTGTTCAAATCTCCCACATAAGACCTCAGTGTGGTTAATATTGATGACCCTGGCTGCAGCCTGGCCAATAGATACTTCTACCAAGAATCGTATCATGTTCTGCATATCCTTTCCAGAAAGTAAAGCCAATTCTTCATCAGGTTGGCAACTCAACAGATTATTTATTGCCTGCCATTCTTCTTTAGTCAGCGTCTCTTCTGTGGGCTTTAACCTAACATCCCCAACAGGTTCATCTTCAGAGGGATTAAGCCTAACACAGATAAAACCACAAATTATCGCCAAGAAAGAACAAACAACATAAATCCTAAATTAACCAGATGGAAAGCATGGACAATGAAGTAATTCTAACACAAAAGCAGATATTGCAAGATTGAAACAACCATTTAAAAGACCACCAACTCTTATTTTTATGCCTCCTCTGTTCAGCTGCTTCCTTTGATTTAACAGATTCAACTTTGGCATGGGCCAATAACCTGTTAAATACAAATACCAAAGTATCATATATCAGTGATTGGCATTAGAGCTAAGAAACAAACAGATAATCTAAGTAACAATTCATGAACTATTTGGATTTTACATCTCTCTCTCTCTCTCTCTCAAATAGCAAAAAATAAAAAAAATAATAAATAAACCTGAAAAAAAAATTATAAAAGAAGGAACGCAAATATTTGCACATCAAAGAAGACAAGGCATCCTCCATGAAAGAAAGGATGAAATACACCAAAGACAGAACAATAATTCAAAAATTGAACTCCAATCCCTTTGGGTATTCTTGAAATCAAGTCCTCTTACAAGAAGTCGCAGCCGTAAAACATAAAGAAAGTAGAAACAATCAGTTGCAAATGAAACTTATAAGAGGAAATCGGTCACTAATAGATCCCAGCATTCCTCTACACCAAATAATTTCCATTTTTGAAAATTTCACCCATTCGGCAGCCAAAACTTGCTCAAATCTTACTCTTAACTATTGTTGGCCAGTTGATGAGAAACAACTGCCCTGCCAAGCTGATTTCAGCTTCACAAGGTACTGAAATCAGTAGCAAAACCCAGAACTTGAAAGATGAACATGATTATAGACAGAGAGAGGGGGGGAATAATATGGATCCGCTTTGTCCTTTGCCACTATATGCTACAAAGGATAACATTTCAAGTAGTCAAGTCAACCAAGAAGGCAACATATTCCACATGATATACAGGATGGCTATCAATATAAGTATACCACGCCTGACGACTAATATATGATATGAAATAAAATAAAATAATGTAAGAGATACAAAAGTTCAAACTTTTACCTCCACAAAAGAATCACTTTGGAGTCTAGATTCTTTTCAATATCTCTAATTTCTGAGTTGTTGATATTTGGCAACTGCTGCAATGAACCAGCATATAATTGAACGTACCGTCGACGAAGTTGACAAAGATGTTGAATTTGATCCCATGAGAATCGATAGCTGAAAAATTAGGCAGTAGGACACCAAGAAAGCCCATATTAACATCACACACATACAAAATATATAGGTACACGCACTCAATAGATATAGGAAATTGAAAAGATCATTGACAGAAATGCTTGACACCACTATTAAAAACAACAGTTTCCAAATGCCAAATTCCATATTCATCTGTGCTGGTGTAAATTGTTTTCGTATTCTCATGTCTGTCCAATGTGAATGCATTTGCATATTAGGAATTGGGATTTAACCAAAATTTCTGAAAGAATCAAATGAAATTGGTGGAAATATCTTCAATCAGCAGATAAGCCAAGAATCTGTAGTGATATTACCACATGTTCTTTTGTTGCAAGCCAGCTTGAGCAGCGTAACGCCACCAGAGATGGGGACCCTCAGAGATTGGTACCACAGGTCTTAAATGAGAAACCTCAATGTATGTCTTATATCTTGATATAACCTCAAGAATCTTAATCCAATCTCGATATTGAGCCTGGGTGAGAAACAGAGAGAACAAAAAATCTTAGATGAGTTCAGCTGAGCAGAAGTCAGACAAAAATCAATCAGTTTGTCCAAGATGATTTACCCTATCCAGTTTTAAACATTCCTCAGAAGAGTCTTTGGAGAAATGACTCTTCCAGGTCCTACTCTTCTAGTTCTTTCTCTATTCATTTAATTTAGACTATTGAACAAACACCATTTCATCTCAGTAAGGTAATTTCAAGACTTAGGATTTGGCTTTAGATTAATTCTGGTGCTAAAATGCAAAATAATGATCATTTTGGGGTTGGGGCAAAATTATTTCCAATCAAAGTGGTTTGACTGAACAAATAAACAACACCTTGGATGGAAACAAGTTTTTTATATTAACAACTGGTGCGAGGATGATAGTTGTGAAATGTTCAGGTAGAAAGATGGTTTCTGGAAATGTTTATACAGCACTCTTCTTCCTTTGTTGTCCTATATGGAAGGTGACGATTCTCATGTATTATTTTGGGTTTGATTCATCAGTTAGGGATTTGCCTTTTCTCATTTCTTTCCGTCATCTTTATTTGTTATCTAGACTTCAGTTTGCTCCTATCAAAGATTTCTATATTTGAGAGGGACATTCATCTTCTTGGGATTTTCTTTTTTTTAAGGTACTTTAACGATAGAGAAGCTGTTAAGTTTACTTCTTTGATTTCTCTACACCCTTGTAATGAACTGTCTCCTCATATTTCTAACACAAGGATTTGGAGTATTAATTCTTTAAGGGTTTTTACATGTATTTTTTATATGAAGACTCTCAGTTTTCCACAAAATCCTCCTTTCCAATTAAACAATTTGACTTAGAAAGCAAAGGTCTCTGACAAAGATAAAGTTTTTATTTGGTCAACAGTGTTAAATAAAATTAATATCAATGATCTTCTTCAAAAGAGGGAAGACCTTATAAAGCTATCTCCTCGAATATATGTGTGATATGCTACAACAATTCCAAAACCAGAGATCACTTATTTCTACATTACTTTATTGCAAGGGAGATGCAGAACCTCCTCTTTGATGCTTGTGGCAATGTTTGGGTTTACCCTAGAAGAGTTCCTGATTTTTGTTTCAGGAATTTTGGAGGTTTTGGAGGACACAAATGATGTCCCGTGTATTTGAAGAGAGTGAAATCTCAGAACTTTCCAAAATCAGACCACAAACCATTGTACCTTCTCCTTTACAGGACAAAATTGTTTTTTATACTTCTTTGGGGGCTAATTATAGTTTAGAAGCTTTGAAAAGGGCCAGCAAGGATTGGATGATGAAGGAAATATGTTCATAAAATTTCCACGAAGTAAAACCATCCTTGACAGGGACATTTTGAGAATAATCGTCTATGAGAACATTTTCAACAATTACTACTACAGGAAAGCCGACCCACACGTATGTGAGCTCCAAGCAAAGAAATTGTCTTCCAAAATAACAATTTTAATGCACCAAATAAAAGGAAGCATGTCTAACGTGCCACTAATGCTGCCGCTAAAGTCCTTTAACAAAAAATAGCTGTATACAACCCAAAAATCAAAGTTTCCTTGAATCTATTTGCTGTCTTTGCTTCATTTGGCCCCTGTCAAACATTTCTATAACCACGACGTCCGTTCTATCTCTCGAATTTTTCATTTTCAAAGAAATGTTAATGATAAGGAAGGAACAAAGTTCTCTCTTGGATATGAAGTTCAGAGAAGTGAGGAGAAACTGGAGACGAGTTGTTCATTAGCTCTTTGTATTGTTCTTTTTCTAACTTCTGAGAATTTCTTATCCTTTGTAATTTTTGTACATTCTTATATACATCTACTACAATTTCTTATTCTATTAGTTAATAGAGTCCCCCCCCCCCCACGGGTAATTTCCTTATTACACAATGAACCTTCTTCCAATGCCTCTTGATACAAGAGTTTGGAGACTTCACACTTGAAATTTCTCTTGCATCTTTTTTTCACCATCGTATTTGCCTTCCACGAACCCCTCATTTTCCTAAGGAAATAAAAAGAGAGTGGGAACGCTGCAAAAAAACCCTTCATAATAATAGGGGGAGAAACACAATTAAGAGGAATTTTTCAACGACTTTCGGGGGACACAAAAGAGGCGCAGCAGTCAGAGGAGGAGAAGGAGAAGTGCAAGTTTACTGAGTTTTTTCTTCCTTTATTCTTCTTGTTTTAATGTCGTTCTTTGCCATGTTTAATTGTGGTATTTCAATCACAAATGTCTAAACTCTCTTAGTTAGGACTCCAACTGTAATAACAATGACAACTAAAGTGTTATATTAAATTGGTCCTATTTTGGCTATTTAATGGTTGTTTAGTTATCATTGTTCATAGTGCTTCTAATTGATTGGCCACCAATTAGATTGAACTAATCAAGAGAGGTGCTTGCAAATTAGCTCTAGTGATAATTAATCTATGTTGAATGCACAAAATGGATTTGGTTCATGACATGTACAATCATTAATAGGGCTTCATGTGCTTCTCTGCAATTAAATTCATCCTAGAAATGAGCTTTCGTTCACTAACATGCGCTAATCTGCAAAGAAGGGGGAAAAGTTCTGGAAAAAGGTGTTGTGCAGAAATGAGCTTGAGGTTATCGGCCACATCTCGCTTCATTGCTGTTGGACTCATCTCACTTGGGTGAAATTTTCTCCTTATTTACAATGGGTGACTTTTAATTCAGTGGAAGAATGATTATGGCTTTAAGTGTTTGAAGACTTACAAAGGGAGGGGAAGAGTGCATAGCATGCACCTTTAACCATTTTTTAATTGCTTGGGAGAGAACGAAATCGAAGGATTTTTAAGGATGTGGAAATGTCTCTGGTTTTCTATTAATAGTTTCCTAATGAACTCATCTTTTAGTTCTCTTGTAAGTCATCTCCTTTTTACGGATATTGTAAATTTCGTTGATTCTTTGCTGTTGAAATTTTATCAGGCAGGCACCTTCTTGGTGCTTTTGTGCTTCTTTTTGGTGCAATGATATGACTCTCTCTTATTAAGAAAAAAAAATGTTGGTCCATCAGGCTGGAGGAAAAGGAATTCAAATAGAAAAAGAAAAAGAAAAAGAAAACACACACACACACACACACACACTCTCTCTCTCTCTCTCTCTCTCTCTCTCTCTCTCTCTATTGCAGAGAAGAGAGGTCTGAACTATTTTCTTTCAATTGCTAGATTCAATGATGTCATTCAAAGGCCAGTAAGCCTTCTAACCCTCTTGCAATATTTCATACTCTATTGCTCTCGCAGATTCTCTCAAGTATGTAGTTCTCCTTATGCTAGCACTGTGATCATTGATGATTAAAATGAAATGCTAGCACAGCAACCCTTAGTGATTTAAGTGACCTTTTTGTTATTGCACAAAATGGCAGGAAAAGAAAAGGGAAAGGAAGCTCGGATACCTCTGTCATTGTAATAGAAACATTACTAAGGAAAAGAGAAGCTTTCTCAAATGGGATCTCTGGATCACTTCTTTCTTGCTTTCCTAGGCGATTGTACTTGAGGACACCATTGATTGGTGCAACCAAGTAGTTCCGATCCAAAGCCCATCGAAACACTTTGCCGTTGCTGATCGTAGGTTCATTAATACCATCTTCAAAAATCTGAAAAAGCAGAAGCATTTGACATGTTTATTCAACTGTATCATATAAACACAGAAGCACATGAGTTCAAGGAAGATCACACGAGTTCCACAAACCGAACCTCAACCCACTCCTTTGGACTAAGATCTGCCCATTCCTTATTTATCTTCCAAGGGGTGCTGTCACAATCATGATACATTGCAAGCCTCTCAAGTTGCAATAACTGAAAAATTGAACATGATTTTAGTCCCAAAAGATGTGAATTTCCCTGGAGATAGCATCCATAAAATTGAAAGAGATCAAGTAGTAGCTTATCCATTGAGAAAATTGAGCTAAATTTTTAGCCAATGTGGCCAATAATCACTCATAAGATGCAAGGTATATGGGAACGATGATCAAGCAACCTCAACACCCATGTGGAACCTATTTAATCAATCTCTTTCGCAATGTAAACTTGCAAGCTCAATTCTATGCTATGATTTTAATAAATCAATCCCTCTCCCTCCGAACTATTGTTTTTCCACTTTTGTTAAGGCTTTGTTAATGCCTAGCTCAATCTCAAGGAACAGAAGTGTGATTAATTTTTATATGCTCACTCTACCCCTCACATATGAGCCAGTGACAACTTAGAAAAGGGTACCTAATATTTGCATATTAAATGGCCCATGACAACTTAACTGAGGCAACAAATTTTATCACCATTTAAGCTATATACATAAACCCATGCCCTTGCCCTTGCATTCAAAGAGAGGTGTAAAAAATGAAAAATAATAGAAGTTGGCCATGGAAGGTCATTTGCAAGAGATAGAAGCTGATAAATATGCAACCAATTCCATTAGTATGTAACTTCTGCATTATCTCCACACTTGCCTGGTATAAAAAATACTAGTGCACTTGCAAAACATCAAGCTCGACAAGAGCGATGACCATACATCTGAGGACATCTCAAATTTCATTTTATACTTAACTGGAAAACAATGTGTACATATTCCTCGGGAAGAATGTCACCAGACTCATGTGCCAACCCCAGTGTATGATACAAGCCAATGGGAAGCCATATGACCATTGACCATTGACATGGCAATCAGAATCTTTAAGCTAGACCAGCTAGAACAAGGAAGACAAGGGCATGGCACTTACTACACAACCATGTGGGCTCAAACAATGGCTAATAGAAGAACTCAAAGGAGCCCCAAGGCCTCATGATGGCTCTACCAATTGTGATTGCAACTAATTACACCAACAAAAAAGGGATGAGCTCCTTTACTAAAGCTGTGTAAACACACACAGTAGAACTCCATTGTCGAATCGTTAAGCCACTGCTTCACATAGTAGAATGTTCAAATAGGTGGGAAGATGCTTCTCTCTTAACTATTGCAACACAATAACCCAAAGGGTAATAGGCTCTTTCCATGTACGCTCGTGATCTTAACTTTTGCTGCAGTATTCGCCAAAATCACTTAGTTGAGGGCACTGACAGCATTTTATGGACTTATTGACTAACAAACATGAATTACACAAAAATACGGGAATTTTTTTATCAGTAAAAATATGGGAAATATTTCTAAAAATTTATATAAACATGGCCAATCCAAACATAAATAAAATATTGAATATGATCACAGATCTCAAGGTGAACAGGAAACACGGTGTCAAAAGCATCTGTTCGAGTCTAAAGAGAGTCAAGTGACATCTTTACTAGAATCTTCACACAAGCAACAATTCTGCTGGAGATGATCAACATATCTTAAGTATTTCAGATGAATATCAAAATTGTAAATTCTCATAGTAAACAGAAAAGGCTGGTTCAAGAAGGGCGCTACTCCAAACAACAGTGTCGATTGGACTCAACATTCAATGAGAGAATCAGAAAATATATAATATATAACTCTTCATTCTACAACTTTAGAGAAGTGCAACAAATATAACCACATCATATTCATAAGATTAAGTGCTGTAGTCAATATCAAAACAAGCAAAGGCATTAATTAAAAAAATAATATCTCATAAGTAAGCCTGGCTACTTTGATCTTTCAATAGGCAGCTAAACCACAACACTTTTTTCTCGATTAAATGAACTCATTTTATCTGAAAAAGAAGGATGGTCTGACCTTCCGTAACTTATCTAAAGCACCACTTGTATCAAAGGTTTCCTTTCCCTGCTCATCCATTGTGAAGGCAGCGAGCTTTGCTAAAGTGAAACCCACAGAAAAAGGATGTCCAGGATTACTGCAAACACACAGAGCCCCTTAATTATTCAAAAGATGGATACCAAACTTGAAGGGTGAAAACAGAAGAGAAGAAGCAGCAGAAGAATGGCAGACCAGACAGAGATATATTGTGCCTACAAATCATGTAGAGAAAGTAAATAACTTTTTACGATAGAGAAAGAGAGAGGGAAAGCATTCCAACATAATAAGTCAACCAACCTGGCCAAATCTTCATATCTAATATGCACATTGCTGATAGAAACCTTGAGATTACCAAGCACTGTAGCAATTAGAGAACTCAACCATGAATTCCCAACAGCTGCCTGCAAAACCATAATCAAATACTGTTTTGAAAATAATCACACAATATCAAGTTTCTGACAAAATTCTTGGAATCACAATAAATTATTAGAACATGACTGTATGATGAAATCAACATAATTCTTGGTGAAACAGGACTGCAAAAAGAATGAGTAAGGAACAAGTTTCTGACAAAATTCTTGGAATCAAATAAATTATTAGCTCATGACTGTATGATGAAATCAACATAATTCTTGGTGAATCAGGACTGCAAAAAGAATTGCATGGCTAGAGAAAGATAAAACAAGAAACAACAGAAATTGAGACCAACATCCAGGGAGAGTCAAGAGACGATAAAAATTGCCAAAGACAAATTTAAGATCAAATCAATAACTAATTGAACAGTTTACTGCTGACCATAAGGCAATAGCAATAGTAGAAAAAATTTGCATGCAAGAAATGAAGAGATTAAACTCGCAAAAAGCCAAGTTTTAGAACTTTTAAAGTTCACTGGCAAATGAGGATCTTTCCAAGGAAAACAATTTGATTCCAGAGAACCTCAGTATAAGCATGTATACATGGGCGTTTTTGGCAAAATTATAGCATTTCACAATAAATAAATAATAAATCTAAGTGGAAAAAAGTTGAATAAGAATATAGAATTGTGGAGCAAGAAATTCTTGTATCATGTGGAACAATCAATTACAACAAAAGCTTATGGAGAATGGTTTCTTTGTTATTTTATATCTCAAAACTCACTTCCATGTATGCAATTTCAAAAAAATAACTGTACATGTAAGAGCAAGTCAAGCTTCATTAGGAGCAAAAGCTCTATGTAACCATGGGGAACTCATAGTACACTATGAACAACAAGGAAATCCTATACAAAGAAAATAAAGGAGATCCAAACAGTAAATCCAGTGAGAAAAATGAAAGCACAGAATCCATGACCATACGTTTCCCTGCTTCGATCTTGATATTGCCTCAAGGGTTGCTGATTCAGCTTCCTACATGTGGAAAATATCATAAGTACTCATCAACATAAAGCAGGGGAAATTTTTATTTACAATCAAATAAATCAAAATATATTAAGATAAATGGAAGACTTCAAGGGCATGCATAAGCCACAAGATTTACGCGACACACCTCAATCTGCTGAAGTTTAGCTTCAAAAAGTTTTTCCCTGTCCTCCTCCTACAAGGAATTAAAACAAAATTGATCTCAATCAAAAAGAAAGAATATATAGCTAATAAATACCCACAAGCCCACGCAGACAGACATGTACACACAATCCTTACCTCAAGAGTCCTTCCATCAGGGGCAGGATGAGCAAGAATAAAGACCCGATCAATGGCAACTATGACAGGGTCTTTGCCAAGACTTTTCCACGGGACCTGAGATAAAGATTAAGAAAAGATAGGCTTCTAAAGATATCAATTTGAACTTTAAAACACTAACAAGACATACAAAGTTTCACAACATTTTTGGAAACGGTGTAAATATACTTCATGCCTAGATAATAGAATTCGATGAAACTTAGGACATAGAAATGGTAAAAGTTGCCCTCACCTCTTAACAATGTTATGCTATTATGAAACTAGATAGATACATTTATAGGCCACAGATACATTTACAGGCCATACAGGACTAAAATAACATTAATCATTTTAGTTCCCCATCTATGCAGCGCCTTCATAAATTGATGCCAGTTTAAACAAATCAGAAGCTTTATGTGTTAAAATTTGTCACAAATTTTGTTCAACAAGGTTGCAGAGCAGTCGTCTACTAATATATGTATTGCTCTTTTTTCAATCACTTCTAAGGATTTCTCATCCTTACAGATTTTGTATGTTTTTTAGTACATCTAATACAATTCTTTTTTTATTAAAAAGAAAGGCCACTTGTGCAACAATTCTTGCCAAACTTAACGGAGGTCACTGCCTAGGAACAATTCAATTATATGGACCATTTTGTTATGTTTACAAGTAATTTTCCTACGCATGAAATTATAGGACCAGTTTAGATAGAAAAAAGTAATTTTCCAACATATGTTCAAACTGATTCCAGAATAAACAATTTGAAAACAAAGGAACAGCCACTCGCGGGGAACATCTAGGTGAAAGGCTTTTATTTTTTTTCTTCTTTTTGATCAAAAAGAAAAGCATCTAAGTGAAAGTATGAATGTGAAAATTTATAAAGAGGTCAAAACCAGCCAATGAAAGCTGTCAGTCTTTTGCTGGCAACATATCTAATAAGAAGATCAAAATGATGGCAATCCAAAAGAGAAACAACAGAAATACCTTTAATGTTATAGTACCAACAAATCCAGCAGTGACTGTAACAGGAAGTTTTAGAGAATTTAGTGCCTCAGCCTTCAGTTTCAAGTCCCTGAGAACCACGTCACCTATTGAAAAGCAAAAGGTGAAATTTACAAATAATTTGCGACACTTGCAAAAAAAAAAGATAATAACAATAACAGTGACAATAACAGTAATAAATAAATAATCATAGACAAAATAATCACGAGAGCCTACAACAAGAAAAAAATTTTACCAACTTCAGCCAACCAGCCGATATGTCCCAACAAGTGGGAGCCAACAGTGTGAACCCATTAGTTCCATTTTTCTATGATTAAGGGTATATTCTAGTCAAATACCAGCTAGCAATTTTTCTCTTAATACCATATCCCTGCCTTCTTCAATATTGCAGTAACCAATTCGAATTCTGAATCACTGCCTTTTCCATGCATAAACCCCACCATACAAGAGATGAGAGGGGGTATCTAGACTTAAATAAATGGAACAGTAACATTATTTGGATTAATGTGCAGGAAGATATTTTGGATGAGAATGCATCTTGGTCAGGTGAAGAAGACCAACTGACCTCTTTCTTTTGATAGAAAATTAAAATACTATTGAGGGAGGAGAGAATTGCAAGAAAGAGGATAAGATATCCACTTAATAAAGGGGGAAAAGACTTAAAGTAGAGTGGGCAGGATTACTCTCCTATCCTTCTAGCATCTGTTAAGATAAAAAATTATGAGCATACCACCCTCCATTACATTAAGGTTTTGGAAAAATATTTGACTAGAGCATAAGATCCAAAGGTGAAAATTTCAAGGCCCCTTTAAGCTTATTTGAAATTCCATGCAATCAGGACCTTCTCATATTATTTCATGGATCCATTATAAGGAGCATCGAGATTTAAGATTCAAAATAAAAAAAAAAAAAACGGTAACGGTTTCCATATGTATACTCTTTTCTAGAATTGATTGCTTGACATCTTCAAATCATAAAGGGTATTAGAGGTCTTGATGGTTATGTCATCTCGCAAACTTCTTATTCTCATCTCAGTATTATTCCAACACCCTCACTTTGCCTTTCACTACCTTTATTTGGAAAGAGACTGTCCCCTCTTAAGGTTACCAATGTGCACCATGGATCTCAAACAGATTAATACTAGTGATATGTTGCAGGTGAGAAGGCATAAAAAAGTCCCATCTCCTAATATTTGTACTGTCTCAGAAATATATAGTCATAAGCATGAGGATCATTTCTTCAAGCATTTCCCCTTCTCCCAGAACATAGGAAATAGACCTTTCACCCTTTTAGGAGTGTGAAAACTGGGGGCTTGTCTCAGAATGCTAGTTGATCTCCTGGTGATGAAATTGATGGGATTAAGGAGAAACAAGAATCCTAACATTTTTTCAGGAAACACTAGCCTTTGGATAGAAGAAAGAAAGAATTTTAAAAGTAAATCTCTCTTTCCTGCTTGTATGAGAAAAGATTGCGCTACTATAGGAGCTTCTGAAGGACTAAACTTTTAACCCCAAGAGGGATTGAAGGCCTTGTTACTTAAATTGTTTCTTTTCTCTTCTTTTTTTTTTTTCTCTTTTACCTTTTTCATGTCTTTGTAGGTATAGCTTTCTTGTTAAAGTTCATAAGGATATTTTCGTTCTCTTACTTCTCTTCTCACAATAACACTATCTCTTCTTCTTTTTCGCCAAAAGAAAAGCAAATAAACTTTTCTTCTACGAGAAGGGAACTTTCTTACCCAAGGTGGGCATATCACGCTTATCCTTGCATGTGCGTCGAATTTTTCACTATATATTTTTACATCTTAACATTCGTTCTAGGTAGCGGATAAGAAGTTATGAGAGTTTCCTTTGGTTGCAAGTGGATTGGCTGAAGGAGATTTCGTGACCTAGTGAGTTTCAAAACACAAGTCCGAGGGTCATTATGGTCTCCAACTAAATGGATGGAATGCGGAGTGAGAGTTCCCCATTATGGTCCTTGAAAATACATTTTTCAGTTATATCATTGATACAAATCAGACTTTAAAAGTTCATTCAAAAAGAAAGAAAGCAAAATTTGATGAGCCTTTTACTTTGATTTGGTGGGAGGGTGATTGTGGACAGCTTTTGTCAAAGATTAAGTAAATTCTAGAGGACGTTACTGTTCACGCGATACTGTTGACGTGGTACTTTTTAAGGTTTCCTTTTTTTGAAGTTTCATTTTTTTATTTATTTGAGTGTCTAGTTATTTAGAAAGTTACTTCTATTTTAATTATTGTTTGAAGAGTCATTATTAGGACTATTTTAAGAGTTTTAAAATTTTCTCTCACTAGTAGTTTCTATGTTCTGTTAAGGTTAATTTTCTATTTTGAAGACTTGAAACCTTGTTATGAGTAATGAAAAATAAGATTTTCGATTTAAGCTTTGAGTTCTCTCAAACCCTAGAAAGTGCGGTAATTTCTTGCCCTAAGTGTGATGCCTAAGGATCTACTAGCATACTGCTAGTAAACTTGTCATCTTTCCTCTCGTCTATTGCTTTTTTTCTTTCAATTTAATTGTTAGATTTTTATTCATTCTCTACAAAACTAGAAATCTATACAAGAAAAACGTTTTGCTTGTATTAAAATTTCCGACAATTAACCCTAATTCTGTACATCTAGCTCTAATTCTTTTAAAGTTGTCCTACATCAATCATACTTTTTATTTTTCTTGTCTATCAAAATAAACAATAGTTCTCATTTTTTTTCTTCGAGGATCCTTGAATTAGGGACTCTTCATTGTCAATCACTAGGTTGTCTAGGGTTCATTCAACTTCCATCAAACACTCCTATAACAGGGAGGGGCATCATAGAGAAACCGTAGAGTTTTTTTTCCCCCCCACTTTCTATTATAGGGAAATGAACTTGCACATACTTCTTTGATGGTGCTTAACTACATCAATATCAACAATCTACTACAAATGATGAGACCTGGTACAAATGATGAGACCTTCTAAACCTATCTTAAAGAATATTTCTATCATGTGCTGTAACAATTTTAAAAACAGAGACCACATATTTTCACATTGTTCAATGTTACATTAGATGTAGAATTGCAAATTTACTGTGGGTGATAATATGTTGTCCTAAGAGCCTCCCTAACTTGTTTCCCATTAAGTTTAGAGGTTTTGGGGGCAAAAGTTGCTCTCAAGATATGCTTTTGTGGTTATTTTTTTGTGTAACTGGTGATAGCAAAATGCTAAAATCTTACAGAAAATTGATTATTCTCTTCTATGGAATACACAATTCTACTTTATAATTCTCAACAGGCTCATACATCTGGGGTTTATAACAGATTATATTAAAGAAAAGTTGAGAAGAAACTGGTAAGCAGTTATTCATTAGTTTATGTATTATTCCCTTTTTGTCATTGAGAATTTTTCATCCTTGAAATTTTTCTGCATTCATTAATATTCCTACTACGATTTCTGTGTCTTTAAAAAAAGAAAAGAAAAGCAAATAAACTCAATCAGCACTATCTGTTCTCAGAGGAACAGTATATACATATAAGTTTTGCTGCCAGGGCAATTCATGCTTATGAATTGGTGTTTACTCCTAAATCATTGAAATGGCTAAGTCCAATCCATTGTCATTTTGGGCCAGAAAAAATAAAGAAATAGAATTAAATAAAGAAAAAACAGCATAAAAATATGGCATTGACAGCAAGTAAAAAAATAATGTAGTACTGACCTTTCCAAACACTTATCCTTAAAGCTTCCAATGAGAGTCCATGAACATAGTCCCCCAAGTACTTCCGAAGCAAGTGAAGAACCTAAAAGCAATAACAATAAATTAGTGTAAAAGCAAAATGAAATCTTAAGATAATGCTTAGATAAAATACCAGAAAAGACACGTAGAAGAAACATAATTGGGCTTCTTGACCAATGAAGAGGGAAAATTGTGCAAGCTTCCAATCAAATCAATTAAATAAGATTTTTGAGCAAAAAAAAAATGAATAATGCCAAGTATAAACCAAAGAATAAGGTCTAAGTTGGCCTAAATCATCTGGATTAGCATATGTGGTTTGACATTCTCAGCCCTAATTAATAGAGTTTGAGAAATTTCAAAAATTATATTAAACGTGTTAAGATTTAAGCCTTTTCCTTTTACAAAATATGAAGAAGATAATATCAATGAGAGAAGAGTATTATGAAGAAAGGGACTACGAAATCCTCATGGAAAGTAAAACTGGATTAAGAGAGCAGAAAAAGATTTTTAATCTGATAGCTAGCCAAATATATTCCTGTTTAACGCAAATGCATTGCCATTAAGGAAACGTTTGGTATGAGAGAAAAATTTAACGGCGAAAAAATTACAACGGTAACATTTCGAAAAGTGAATGTTACAGCCATAATATTTCCCATTTCTCCCTATTCGATTGAACAAAGATAGCATTTAGAACATGTGGCAAATAATTAGAGGAAAAAATATTATATATAAAATCAATTTAATTCATATTTTCTCTCTAAACATATTGATTAAGTTTTTTCTCTTTAACAAACAAATTTTAGTTTTTCTTTCTTTAAAATTAAATACAATTGATTTTCTTCTCTAAACAAGTCAATTTAATTCACATTTTTTTCTTCAAAACACATTGATATTAAATTATTCTCTCTAAAAATATATACATTAATTCTCTCTCTAAAAATCAATTTAATTCATACTTCATCTCTCCAAATTCGTTTACTTTAAATTTTCTCTCTCGAACAAAAATTAATTTTTCTCTCTTTAAAACTAAACACATTAATCCTCTCGCTCTAAAAAAGTCAATTTATTTCATATTTCTCCATAAACACATTGATTTTAAGTTTTTCCTCTCTATAAAAACAAAAATTAATTTTTCTCTCTATATAATTAACCACATTAATTTTCTCTCACTTAAAAAACAATATAGTTCATATTTTCTCTCTCCAAGCATATTTATTTTAAATTTTCTCCCTAAAAAATAAAATGTAATTTTTCTATCTCTAAAATTAAATACAATAATTTTTTCTCTAAGTCATATTTTCTCCCTCTAGATATTATTGATTTTAAGTTTTCTCTCCTCAAAAAAAAAAATCCTTTTCTAAAATTAAGTACATTAAACTTCAATCTAAATAATCAATTTAAGTCATAATTTCCTTCTCTAAATATATTGATTTTAAAATCTCTCTAAAGTAAGCACATTAATTTTCACTTTTCAAAAAATTAAATTATTTTAAATTTTGTCTCTCTTAATTTAATTTTTTATTCTCTCTCTAAAAAATAAATTTAATTGATATTTTTTCATAAATACATTGATTTTAAATTTTTATTACATTTCCCTTGTGTTACCATTCCCCCACTAGCGTAACAATGGCGTATTTTTTTTTTTGGGGATGAATAACAATGGTGTAAATATTATCCTCCAAGAAAACGAGAAGAAATCTTAAGGGGGTAATTTTTCCCCATGTTTTCCTTCTACCAAACATGGCCTTAACATCTACAAACTTAAAAATAAAGAATAAATTAGTTAATTAAAACAAATATCAATCATCAATATGATATATATAAATAACATTTCTGGCCCGACCAAGAAATGAATTGCGTTCCTATATAAATAGGTTAGACTAAACAGCACGAGAGGAGGAGATCGAGATCCAATTTCACAGCAATATGGAAACTCATATTCAGTCATGTAAGCCATAATTTGTGGATTTTATTGCCATTTCACTGGCACAAGATCTCCCTTCTTAGGTATTTGTGTTGTGGACAGTATAAGTCAACATAGCATGACACCATTACTAGAGAACTAGTTCATGACACTCTCATAAACTCATCTCAAGAGTCACAGATGGTTCTATTTTAACTCTTCCTTTTTGAATTTAGATGTGATCTAGAATCTGAACAGGTCGAGATTCCATCACTTCAATTCCATCACCTCACTACTACCCATTTTTGCTCTAATTATGCCAATCTAGCTAAGTCTGTACCGATACCATATTTGTTATGCATCTTCTCTGCCGCAAAATTCCAAAGAGGTAATTATATTTGAGATCATCAAACCTGGAAAATCTTTGAGACCATCTTCTCCAATTATAATTAGGTTAACTCCGCTCCCAATAATCTACTGAAAATAATCGTGCCAATAGTGCACTCTCTAGACTAATCAGTAATTCTACACAAATGCCTTCAAAACAACCAGATTTTCAATTCATGGGCTGAGTAACCGGTGACTCCACAGGATGTTCGAGCCACAAATGCCCTAAAAGTCAAACTAGAAAACTGATTTCAGTACAGAACTTAAACGAAGCAAATAGAATGAACATCACATCAAATGGTGATTAATCGGCAACAAATTTCTCAGCAAGCACACAATAAATTGCGCAATTAAAATGAACAGAAAAATGAAAGTCTTCCTTACATGTGCTTCGAACATGATGTCGACGACGAGAAATCAGAAAGATCTTTCACTTCGCCGATAGGAATTAAGAGTATCGTCCGATCAGTTTTCCGATCGATGAACAACAACGAAGAATCACCATTTCAATGGAGAGAAATACAGGAATTTAAATTTCAGATGTTTCACCCTGTCTGTCTCTCTCTCTACAGACAAACCCTAGAGTGATAAATAGGAGAGAGAAGAAGAAGAAAACCCCTAATTTATAGGAAAAGAAAGAGAAGGTTGGGGTGTCGTGGCAGAACCGATAGATGTTTTGTTTTGAATCAGGAAATTACTCACTTCCCTACACACTCACTCTCTCCCTTCTAAATGTGATCTTTCGGTCCGTACAAGCTTCGTAACATTTGGCTTTAGCGGGGCATGATGGTTTTTGTAGTTACTCCCTCTTTTTTCTGCCTTGTAATTATGTCAAGTTTTCTTTGTTTGCATTGCCAATTTTGTAAATACCTTTAGGCTTTTTTATTAAAATAATGTTATTTTTATTCTAAATTATTTAAATAACATTAATTTTGTATTCCAAATCTAATGATATTATGGTTTCAAATCGTGACATCCACTATTATTTACGACATTTAAAAAAAAAAGGATGTCGTGAGATCATAATATAAACCGTTCATTCCGTAATTAAAAAGAAAAAGAAAAAATTCGATTCGCGATCAAGGACCGTGACATTTGCAATGCAAACTAGGCACTTCTCCTCTTAGCTCGACCATGCACATTACACTGTACCCCGCATATTGTACATATATATAGAACTCAAAACAAATATAGTTTGAAACAAATAAGGGGGACACAAGCACACCATATATCACACTCGTCGAGACAATACGCAAGCAAAACCTTCATATCGGAATATGAATATTAATCCAAATAAATCGAAAAAAAATAAGAAAATTTATGTTATTTTTTATTAGTACTAATAGAAGTGATTTCTATTGCCGAAAACGAAATTTACTCACATCATCTGTCCCCATATGATCGAGCTGACCCCGATATGATTGAAGAACCAACTGACTCGTAAATACATAACTTCAAGAAACATCTCAGCTATTTAAAATTAAAATAAAGTCAAAATAAAATTATACAAAGTCACGTGAAGAGAAATAAAAAAAAAAATTATGATAAATGTAACAAACATTACGTATAGAGATTCTTGAGCACAGGCAGGCATGTTCTGAGTGATAAGTATAAAATCAACGTTGTGATATTTAGTCGGTAAGCTATAAGATCTGTCAATGAATGTCATAAACTCAAGTCTCACGTCCGCACAGACTCTCCACATCGAGAGTAAGAAAGATTGAATATAATATATTTCCCACAAGTATATGATGGAATATTTATAACCACAGTATGGTTGTTTCCACTCTTAGCACCATGAAATCGAGTTATGACCTTATATTCCTCTCTAAATCTATTAAATGGA
Organism: Dillenia suffruticosa; assembly: GCA_033439265.1. Classification (NCBI taxonomy): domain Eukaryota; kingdom Viridiplantae; phylum Streptophyta; class Magnoliopsida; order Dilleniales; family Dilleniaceae; genus Dillenia; species Dillenia suffruticosa. Next base: position 21,714,926 of record JAVTVX010000001.1, read on the forward strand.
ATGCGGCGATGAAATTTTGATTTTTGCTCATTTCTAGTCAATTTTTTCATCATCAATGTTAGCCATGCATCGTCTTGTTTGAAATTATTAGTTGCTTCTTCTTGGTTTTTATTAAAAAAACGAACCATACGGTATAATATTTCCTGCACACATATAGTTATTGGTCACTTTCTTGCACCCTTCAACACACCATTAAATGACTCCAACCGATTCATGGTCATGTCCTCCCATATGTGCCCCCGTCATAACATAAGGTCCATTTGTCAAGAGAAATCTCCATCAATCACCTATAAGTAGACTCACTCGACTCTTCCATCTGGTTCATCACAGTATCAAACTTTTTAACTTGTCTTTATTCAACCGCTCTATGCATTAACTCTGTCATCGGCTTATTCTTAAACCGCTAGTTGAAATTGGTCTTAATATGCCGCAAACAAAATCTGTAATGCATAAATAGTGGTTGGAGATTATAATTCCTCTCTATGACTTGCATTATATCGAGAACTCTATCTGATATTAAGCATACTTCATGCTGATCATCAAAGATGTGCTCTCTCAAATTTTCCAAAAACCATATCCAATTCACAATATTCTCTTCATCAATAATAGCAAAACACAAAAAAAAAATATGATTAGTCGAATCAGTTTCAATAATAATAAAAAATTTCTCAATATATCTCCCATAATAGAATGTTCCATCAATACTAATCATTGGCTTACAATGTTTAAATACATCGATACATGGTTTGAAGGTCCAAAAAACTAAGTGAAAAACATTATCATTAGACGCTGATATTTCACTAAACCTCCAATCAACAACAGTTTCAGAATTACTCAACTGCACAGCAGTCATAAACTAGGACTATAATGTATAAAAAGTCTCCCAATTATCATATACTATTTCTATAGATTTTTGACGCCCAATTCAAACTTTCTTGAATGACAGATTTACCTCATACCCTCTCATATTTTCAACCATATCACACACTATATAATTAATGTTCTTTTTTATGTGACTTCTGATCAAACGATCCACCATATTAGAGTCTACATTGGGATGATCACCCACAGACATTCAAAGAAAACAAGTATGTTTTGAATTCAGTCTTGTGATTTCCCAAATGTTATGCCACTTTTTTAGTTTTGCCCGAACACATCACAAATAATTATTTTCATGGTATAATGAACACTTCACAAACCATATGTTCGGATTACTGTCATACACTTTAAAATACATGTACTATCGCATGGACCAACACTTGAATAGTGTGCTAAGCTCTCTTTTTGGAATTGAAAATCATGCCAACTTATAACTCCGAAGTGTGATCATCATCCCATATTAGACGGTTAAAGTCATTATATTCATCAATCATCACAACCCCTTCCCCCATAGTGTATAGAAATTGTATGTTTTCTTCCTATTCATCGACCCGATCTTCTTCATCTACAATATTCTAATCATCATCAGTTTACTCTCTGATTCCTCATCAATAAATATTTCTATAGGATCTGTCTCCTATCTGTCATAAGGCCTATTGGTACTAGTCTCTCCATACTCATTTGCGATCTGCATAACTGATTCACGAGGAATACTTAAGGCAATATCATCTTAAATGAATGTCCCATAATGTAGCTATTTATCTCCAAGATTTTCATTTGTCAACATTTGTGTGTAAGATCCAAAATTTGTCACCTGCCCAAATGAGTTACCTAGGACATCTGACTCATTTTATACCATGAGTAGATCAGGAAGTGCACTCATAATTGGTTCTTATTCTAAGAAAAGTTCAAAATGATGTCAAATCCAGGATATATTTTGACAACGACAACACCTCTAATAAAAATTTATCATTCTTTAACGATAATACATAGTACGAAAGAGAATGACTAGACCAAAAAAAATATCTACATGAAATATTCAATTTGAATTGTCTGGAATCAATTTCACTTTTACAATACAATATATTTATAAACTCCTCCCATTGAATATCGTTACAACCACGGTACTAGTTTTAAACCCTACATTATATCGATACTCATTTTTAGATCCACCAATTTGACCCCTAATAAAATATCAATCTCACACGGTTATCACTCATCTTTCTTTTTTCAATCAATTATAACAATAACCAATATAGAATTAACAATTTCAGCACTCTATATAATAGCATAAATATCAACATTGATCTGAAAACATTATGAACATCAAATAACATGAATATCAATTAGCATGAAATCAACAATGATTGGCAACCAGTTTGAACATTCATAACATTGATTGTAATTGATAGAAATCATAAGCATCGGCATGAACATCAGAATGAACATCAACATTCAAACAATACAATTTTTTTCTCTTTTCAAACATTCATAATGTTGCAATATTAAAAACCCTAAGCAAATGGCATGAAAGAAAAGTTTCAACAAATTTTTTTTGTTTTTTTATTTTATTATTCCATTTTTTCCAGCATGAATAACAAGGAAAAAATGCATTCACAATTCGCACAAAAGAACTTCAATTGAAGATCAAGGAAAAAAAAAGGCAGATTGAATCCAAAATTGATTGCAATGCATTCATTGTTCAATCCTAAATTGATTGGCAGAATGAACGAACAAGAGAAGAAAAAAAATGCATACACAGTTCGCACGTTGTTGTTCAATCAGAGAACAAGGAAAGGAACCCTAAATTGATTGCATTGCATTCACAACTCATTCTCAATTCAACCCTAAGCCAAACGAAATGAAGTAGATGCATAAATACAAAGGAACCCTAAAATCTTGTCCACGAATAGCCAAAAGAAAAAAAAAAAAAACAAGTTGTGAATGTTACCCAATCGACACTTTGAAGTAAAAGAACTTGAAGAATTGAAGCCAAACAACCACGATCAATTCTTTTGCACTTGGGGTTCCGTTGCAAAAAGAGAATGAGAGAGAATGAGAGGGAGGCGGAAGGAGAAAAGAAAAGGGAGTTAGGCCTTTTGAATTTTAACTCGATGAAGTCACAGTGTTGCTCCTACACTTGGGGTTCCATCGCGGGAGGGAGGAAGGCAGAAGGAGAATGAGAGGGAGGGGAAAGGAGAAATGAAAAGGAAGTTAGGAGTTTTGAGTTTAACCTGATGAAGTCGTGGTCTAGGATCGCGCAACTGATGTTGCGATGTAAGACTATGACATCATCTTTTTTTTTTTGAAATGCCAAAGTGATATTGCGGTTTGAAATCGCGATATCAATTTAAAAAAAAAATGGCTATGTCACGGTCTAAAACTGTGACACTACTTAATTTGGGAAAAAATAATACTATTTAAATAATTTGAAATAAAAATAACATTTTAATAAAAAACCCTACTTTCAAGATTAAGATCGAGTTAATAGCGATATTGCTTTTTCTCAATTGTACTTCGTAATTACAATTATTTGGCCTATTTACGGTGCATAGATTAATATACTCTCTTAGAAACATTAACATTGAATGAGTTGGCTATTATTAAATTATTATTTAATACACATCTTGTAATTGTAAAATAATTGATAATCATTAGATGGTATTATGGATTCATAAGTATCAAAATTCATAAAACAGGCACAATATTGATTTAAATTATTAATTTTCTTTTTAGGAGATTGTAGAGAAAGATTAAAAGAAATTAATTTAGTTTTACCAAACTAAACATTAAAAGAATATTTAAACTAGTCTAGCCCATCAATTTGATTTACATTGGTTTCTAATCTTGATGTCTTTTTGCAGTCATAAGGACTTTGGACTAATCCTGATGGTTTTTTCCAACTTTGGGAAATGGTATTGTCGTGCCGAACTAGGGTTAATTAGTTTGGTTGAATAATTGTATGGGTCATATTCATAGACCAGTTCAAGCTATCCCAATTAAGCAAGTGGCCATCGCCATTGAATTAGGTTTTGAAAGTTTCTGCCAAGGCAAAGGGCAATGATGTGGAAAGACTTGATGGGAACACCACGTATTAAATACAATGACTTCATCATTTCTTCTACTTTAGGCCAATATGCATCAAGTCCTCTGACTTTTTTTTTTTTTTTTTTTTTTTTTAGGAATTGTTATTATTATTATTATTTTTTGAAGAGGGTATCGGTGAATATAATATAAAAATAATTAACATTAGTAATTCAACTTCGTTTTAAAAAAATTGAATCTTTTCTAATGATCGGTCATATTTAATAAATAAAGAGAATAAAATTTATATAATAAGTTTCGAATAAAACTTTATCTTTGAGAAATCATTTTATTTTCCAAAACCATGTAATTTCACTCCTTTAATGGTCCTTATTAAAAGCCTCGAGATAAAGATAAGGCAAAGGGGCCAAAAACAGGGGGGATTTAGAGAAAGAAAAGGATGAACAAAACATGAGATAAGATAAGGCAAAGGGGCAAAAACAAGGGGATTTAGAGAAAGAAGGAAAAGGATATAAAAAGTCATGTTATCAAGCTCATTCTAAATATATTTGGAATTCTTTCATTTAAAATTTTATTTCAACCAAAACAAGGACAAGAGATTTATTGAGTTATCCAATGATATATAGTGCGATACGGTCAAAACAAGGTAAGAAACATAAGTAATAAAAAATAAATATATATTTCGGATACACGTAAACTCATCGACGGCTTCTCTATTGTTCAAAGATGTTCAGTTTGGGCTGCATAAAGTGCACCGAGAAGCCCAAATTATCCATTTGGGCTTTCATGGGCCTCCATTTGTGGGCCTCATAAAACATAAGCACCGTCTTTCGGGGAAAGCAGATTGGCCCACTCCACCAAAATAATTATCATTGAAATATACCTTTTTTTTTTTATATATAAATATTTGAATCTAGTATCATCATATTAGGGAAGGAAGCTTATACTATTAGACTATTCGCTTGAAGACATTATCGAAATATACTCCGTACCAATGATCCGTAGGTCTACTTGCAGGATGCCAAAATAAATTTCTTAACAAACAGATAATTAGTTTAGTGGGATGTGATGTTAGATCCCTTAATCAAGTTTTCAAGTTTGACTCGCTATTTAGGTATGAAAAAACTATGTTAGGAGGGTAGTCCGTTTAAATAGGTCACTGTAAGTTCTAAACCGGATTAGTTAAGGTATGATTCTGAATATCTATCAGTATAATATAAAATAAATAAATAAATTTTTTAACCTGTCGGCCTACACTAACATAACAATGTCAGAGGTCGAGCTTTTGCCAGCCAAAGGAGAGCTAGTGGAAAATCCATTTTGTGGGAATGCTTATGGCATTCAAGAAACTGTGACTATACCCCCAATTACAGCCCGGGTCACTGGCGGGGCTGCTAAGTATGTTGCTAGTGAAGAATTCTCTCTCTCTCTGTTTTTTATTTTTTCAATTTTTCTTGGTGGGGGATCTTTATTATGTTTAAGATAGCTATTTAGTATATAGTGAGAGCCCAATGATTTGAGATGTGGATCTTGCTCGATCAGAGTTTACAGTATTCACTATTTTACAGTCCATGTCCATCCCCTTTTTTTTTGGGGCGGGGGGGGGGGGGGGAGGGGGAGGGTTTGCTTCCCTTATTTGTGTGAAGAAGAACAATATATTAATCCCCCTCGACATTTCAAGCAGTAGAATTTTTCTATTTTCATTTTATTTTTCTTGATTCGATTCTATTTTGTTGCATTTTATTGTAAAAAATAAAGAAGAATTATATATTATAAATGTAATAAAATTTCACATTATCTGTTGTATGTACTATTCTTGATGTTTATTCTTTTTCTTTTTTGCTCAAGAAAGATAGAAGATAAACAACAAAATAAAAGGAGCCAAAAAGAAATGGGCCACCCTCGGAGTTTGCCCACCTCAAAACAGAGGCAGGCAAAGACTCATGGCGAAGCTAACCAACCGAAGGACCGGGAAGATGTTGCGCATTGACACAGCTCATGAGCAACCAAATTGGCAAACTTGTCATACCCACCAGGTCTTCAAACTCACAAGAGAATTTCTAACCTGTCTGATAAAAGAACCAATCACCCAAGTTGGCAAGGCATTCTAGTCTTCCAAAGGAGAGGAAATATTTAGGGCATCATTTTCGAACCAACTTGATTGGTGATCCAGATCTATATGATTAGTTGGTCTAATGAGATGTGACATTAGTTTTCTTAACCAAGTTCTTGAGTTAGATTAGCGATTTAGGTATGGAACAAACTATATTGAGAAGATAACTCTTAAATGAGTCACTATAAATTTCAAGATCGGATTAATCAAATACCGGTTGCTATAGTACCAAAAAAATAAAAAGATCGGTGACCCAGTTCTTTGGCTAATTCGCGAGGGCAGCCGAGCATCACCAACCTCCTAGGCTGCCACAATCCTTCGTCATTTCTCAAAAATGCTGATATAGTTCATTTGCAAGATCATTCATTTTCAACTTTAAATCTTGATATTTCTGGCATCTTGCTCCTCTCCCTCAAAGATTAGGCATTGACCCGTATTGTCTACTGGGTCATGGTTTAATACCGCGACGTAGCTATTCTGATTCGGCTTTGATGTTGAAAATGCTAAATTTTCAAAAATCAGGTTTTGTTAGCTACACTGCAGCAACAGCAGTTGAGAAGTGTTGGAACAATCTGCGTTTAGCTCCTCGGCTTTTGTTTTTGGGGGTCGAATAAGGTCTTGGGTCACTCAGAAACCTTCGGTCCATAACTCCGTGGACCAAAAATGAACGGCACAGAGACATTACAAAGGCATGCGCCATGTTGTGAGAAACAGAAGCCCTTCATTCCTTCCTTTTGGTGACTTCAAGTTACATTCCAAAAAATGAATAAAAATATTTCTACTATGATTTTTACCAAGTGTTTAGTTCACAATTTTTCTCCTTTTAGGAGCGCAAGGGGAATCATGAACAGTGTGTCAGTGTCTAACACATATCCGAGCTATAGTTATCACTACTTCTGCCCAAATTAGATGGTCTCAATTCACCACTCGAACCGTATGGCCTTCCGAATCGAGGACTTAACTCCCCCCTCAGTTCTCTAACACGAGGACTGTTGCCCATATCCGACTGTTTTGGATTCTGAAAGCTAAGGCTTTTCTTTATGTCCCTCACAGGTGATGCAGCTGAGCTCATTATCTTAGCACTGCATATGCGCCTAATCTCACCACGGCTTCGAGTCATTGCTGCATCCAACATTTCTCCTTCCTCTCTAAACGAGGATTTCTTACTTATCTCTCCCTCCTGCAAAAGGAAACAAATTTCAATACAAAGGTATTAGCAACTCAAAATCAGCATTTCTATGATGTGGTAGTGAAAATGGAAGACTTACAATTGCAATCTCGAATGGTAAAGCTGGTGCCTCTTCATACTCTGCAGCATCTAAATCCTGTAGGTATGCCGCTTCGAAGAATTTGGGGAGAATATATTGCCTCACAGGAACCAAAAGCATTATCATGAGAGGGAAAAGAACGCCAGCAATAGGAACCCATGTAAGCCCAAAACAAATGAGCAAATATGTAGTCTGAAAAATCGTAAAAAGTGCAATTGTCTTGAGGGGTACAGTCTCCATGAAAGTGGCATGGTTTTCCTCCAAAACTCTGAAATGAACATAGTAACAGCTCCAAGTTAATGTAACTGCAAGCAACAAATGGGAGAAAGTTATGACAAAAGCATGAGCATCTATACTTACTTGTATCTTCTACTAGGAGCTGTAAAGAGTAAAAGAATCCGCTCCCAAAACTGGTTACCAGGTAAGCTTTCAATGGCCATAAAAGCGAAGCAGCCCCAGAGTACCGAGGTTGGGATCCTCTTAAGTATAGGCATTGCTGCAACACAACCTCCCACCATTGTGGATTGAAGTAAGTTACTAAGTCGCTGTTCTTTCACCTCGACAGGTATTAAATCATCAATCTCCTTCTCGATATCAAACACTTTTCCATCAACAGGAGCATGTAATTTTCCCATGTCTGAAGCCAATTGAATTGTTGAGTCTTCTAGTCGTTTTAGTCCCTGAATGTAAAGCAAGGCTGAATAAGATTCCACAAGTAGTAACTTGGCTTAATGATCAATCATAGGAAGCATAACAGCAACACTTGATTCTTCCTCTGAAGCCAAAATCAGCTTCAGGTCTACAGTGCTTAAAGAATCCAAGTTCATACCAAAGATGAAGGCTCTTGATAGACCAGTGGACTCTGCATCTGTTGATAGGCTTCTTGCATGCTTTCGTATACTTGTTCCAAGTTTGAATCTTGACTAATACATTTTCTAACCGTCGCTACAAGCTTATTACGAAGCAACTGCAAGTATAGCAGATTGCATTTCAGTGAAATTGACTGCAGAACCTCAAATTAATCATCAAAACAAATGATAATGTTAAATTTGTGATAAATATTTTAAATTCTTACCTGGTGCTTCAGTGTGGCTAAGCTCTTAGTATGCATTGGAGACTGTGGAATAACACCATTTGCCGGTGGAATACCTATAAGACCACAGATTATTACCTGCCATGAACTAACAATGTCAGAAAGAACAAAAGAGTGATTAAGCATAAAGTGCACGAATGGAACTTATATCAGGAGCGGGTCAGTGTCTTCTATGACAAAACATTATAGGGAGGAGGAAACTGTTACTTTCCTGCCTCCTTCATACATTTCGAGATGATTGATTAAGAAATTAGTGCACAAAGTAGTGGTAACCAGGCAGAAGGTCTTGTTATCAGGGGCAGAGCTAAAGAAAGAGATTCTGATAATAGTGGTAAACCCAATTCTAGATCGAAACTTAAACACGACAGAAACAGATAAGAGATCACTGTACCATGAATCCTAACAGAAGCAGGTCATAGTGGAAAGCGGGCGGTTTTCTCAGATTAAATTCTTTCTGCTGAGCAAGTTGAGATGCCACACTATGGTCAAAGTAATAGAGCACTGCAATCATTGTTGCTGGAATAAAAGCTCCAAGGATATAGAGAACCGGCACATTCAGCATATCCTGTCAGTTTGAAATGAAAATTTAGTAAATATGGCCCAAAGGAGTAAATTCCACAATTTGGTCTAAGCAAGCTCAGCTAACATGCCTTTATAACTGTCCAATTCTCATATGCGCCTGGTGACCAAGGATTTGGACTAAAGAGACGGCGAGGAATGCCTTTCGGGACACTTCCAGAAGGTATGTAGGATATAGCTGTCCAAACCAGAACCATCAGGGGAACACCATAATCTGCTATGAAGCCTCGAAGCGAACCTATGATGAAGAAAAGAACAAATGCTAAATTACACTACAATCTTCACTTAACTGCGGATGGATATTTAACAAGTGATAAACTAGCCAAGTTTTCCGCCACAAACACTGAATGCTAAAAAAATTCCATTTGGCTTGGGAAACTTATATATAACTTACCAGATCCATACCGCCATGATCTTGCTTTTCGACTTCCTAATGCTGTGTATAGAAGGCCAAAAGACAAAACCAAAGCAAACATCCCATTTCCAAACCTCCATGAAAGTTGAAACTCTGTTAAATTTGGATTTTCTCTCTCAGGTATGCGGAATTCATCAACAAGGCCCTGAGAAACCCAATCAAAATTTATATTAAAGATTAAATTGTAAAGCAAATTATGCCACAATGTAAGTCAGCGACAACCCATATAGGAAAAACATTATTCATCCTGCACACAAGGTTAGGAGCATCAGATCGTGAGCAAAAATGATAAAAGACAGAAAAAAAGGAATAGGGTCATCATTCTATTACCTTAATAGCTTGCTGCATGAAGAGCATTGCAATGAGCATGCCAAATAGTTCCCCAGCAATGCGGGTGAACCTATTGATAATGGAACAAGCTCCTAAAATTGCTAGCAAGAAGAGCAAGATTGCACTCCAAACACAAACCCTGACCATCCATAGCAAAATTACTACAATGTAAAACATGCAAAGGTTAGCGAAATGTCACAAGTGACAAGAAGTGGAACAAGCACCATACCATCCGGTCCATGCCAGGAAAAGCTTTGGCCCCAAATCTGGCCTGTCTTTCGCAAAGTTGAACATGAAAGTATACATAAGAACGGTTGGTTCTGCGACTCCAAGAATTAGCAAGGGTTGGCCACCAATGATAGAGTGTATAACTCCACACAATGCCGTGGAAGCTAATGTTTGAACCGCAGTGAGAATCCCATCTGTCAATATATGCATGTATAGGAGGAACAAAAGCCATTCAAGGTTAGTACTTTCTAACTTGAACAACTGACATCTCTAAAAATCAATATTTCTGTTATTCTTTTATTACCCGTGTCTCGTTCCAATTGTTCTCCAAACGAAATGACTGGAATCGCCGAGGCAAAGAATATATACATTGTGGGGGCCAATATTCTGTAAGAAAAATGTTTTGAATCAAATATCAAACCAACCTAGGAGAATTCAAATTGACTAATAATAAAAAAGATACACTTTTTTTGGGTACAGTACGAGGGCAATGCTCTTTACAAGAGGGATTAAAGGGGCTCGAACCCTTACCATGGCTGAGGGACGAGCACCCTTTACCACTGGGTCAAGAGACCAGTGGTCAACAGGATACACTTTCAGACCTAACAAAGAGGAGGAAAATATATATATATGTATACCTGAAGCCGGCCCTCAGACCACTCGTCCAGTCCTGCTTGTAACACTTCAACCTCCCTTTAACATCATTCTTGATTCCCTGAAAAGGTACAAAAGTCTCCTCCATGTTTTTGGATGTGAACTCCAGTCCTAACAACTTTAAACTTTTTTCAATGACCGGACCAACTAACACGCCCTACTTGGGTGAAAACTTAGTTGCTTAGCTAGGCATTTTCCCATCAGATGAGAGCATATGTTTCATCGAAAATAGGATTAAATATTCTCCCAGATTTAAAATTCACAAAAATAATTGATGGGTTACTTTTTGAGAAAAAAAAAAAAGAAAGGCGGATCAGAGATTCAAAGGGCAAGATGGGATAATTATGAAAGCTTAAGAATGAGAAATGTGTTGGAAAACAAGAATGCAGAGCAAGCTAAACAGAGGAGGCTTGATGCAGAGTGAATGTGGGTGGAAAGTGTATCAGAAACGGGAAAAAAAAATGAAGAGCAAAAGGAAACTGATCCAAAGTAGAAGCAATGTAGAAAGCTTGCAGACTCAACCCATTCCTGTAAAAGAAGAGGCTACTGCAGAGTTCTTTCCCTACAAGCTATGACTGGCAGAGAGAGAGAGAGAGAGAGAGAGAGCGCTAAAAAAAGCCAGAGAATAAATGGGTATTTGTCCGTGCATGAATAAGAGTGTAATTTGCCAGAGCATCACAAGCTGGCCGGGATGGAATGCATGTGTTTTAGGAATTCACGCTTTGCCTCAATTTATCTATATTTTTATTTTATTAAACAACAATATTTTGTAAGTAAATTAAAAATAATAATGTTTTAAAAGTAGAACTAGAAATTAAGGTTATCAATATACTAGGTTTTTTTTTTAGCAAAATCTCAGGTAAAATTGAACTTAACTTAGTAGGTTAGGTTAGCAGAGTTTGATGTATGAAGGGGAGCAAAACAAACAGTAGGCTGCCCTTTATTTCTTTTTCTTTTAATGCAGAGCATAGCAAGCATTAATCATAACGCCTCTCTTTTCTTTTTACCAACATAAAAGAAAAAGGTGATGTCATACGATTGCTAACATTCTTTTAATCCCACATTCTCTTTCATGAGGTGGGTCGATCACTACAAACAAATATTCATGGGTAGGCTACAAAATCTCCGCCATGTGATGGGTCTATCACTCGCTCTCTCGTTCAATCAATTGACTAATTATTTGTGCATACAAACAAAACATCCACCGACTGGTGGGATGATTATGCAAGAAAACATCGTCTTTGGTCAGTCAAACCGCGTACAAACTGGCATTGCAATGGACATTATTCTCTCTCCTCTCTCTCACTCTCTCTCTACATTTTTCTCGAAGTTGGAGCGGCGCAACTACCGTTTCTTGTTTTTCCCATCAGGGCATCAAAGTCTCATGCAGGCACCGTGGTCAGTGTTTTGCACTTGAGCGACCAACATCCCCTGTTTCACAATTTTACTGTATTAAAAGATTTATTTTGAAGATTTTAGGTTATCATTCAGCTGCCACAATTTTTGTGAGGCAGGACATATCGTGTGGTCCAACTAATCATTCACTAAAATTACATCAAGATCTAGTGTTTCCCAACCATAGTAAAATCTCTTTGCATGCCCAATAACTTGAGTTCGGGTAGGTCTTGTCGCACCCTTGGCTTTTGCCCCTTCCAAGAGAGAACACAATAAAGAAATAGCTAGTGGATTTTGATAAAATTAGAAAGGACCGATCACCATCCAAAACAATTTTGCAGTTCCATGTGGTAGTGCTCACACAGAATCGACCATATGGATTGGATCAACTCTCCATCTTTAATCAATAGACCCACCACAGATGAACATCACACGAGTTTCATCTCAAACAGGTATGTCAAGAAGCTCAAGACTTCTCTATGCTCGTTAGCCATCTAAGATCTTCATTACTTACCAAATTCTACATTTCTTTACCTTTTTTATTTTTGATTTGGGAAATTGTGAAATCAAAAAATTTATATCAAGGGATGAAAAATTACATACAAAAATTATAATTTTAAGGGAACAAATAAGTATTTTACGTGATTTTAACAATATTTTTAAATCCTTTAACGGTATTTTTAAAATTGAATTTCTGTGCCACTCATGAGTTTTTAACTCATATATATAACACCAAAGTAGGGGCAAGAAGTTGCAAGTGTAGATACCTTCGGTCTTTGATCTTCGAGAGGCTTTCGTTTCCAAACAGAAACCTCAGCAAACCATTGTACAGACAATTGAAATTTTTCAATCGTTGAAAAAGTTGAAAATGATCAGAAATCGGGGAAACTCAAACTTGGGAAAGAAGTTCTACACATATTAAGAAGATAAAAGCTACCAGTTCAAACAAACGAGGGGGGTAGTAAAAAGACTACCCATTTCTCCCCATTGTATTCCTCACGCGCTGCAGAATTCGAACGAATTCATAAAATGATGTGAAGTCAAACCCCGCGATGCAGTCACCATCTTCTGCATCCAGTTTAGAGATCTTGGAAGTGTTGCCCGTTGGATTCTGACAAACAATTAGATCAAAACCTCCAAACCTATTAATCAAGTGCTCCAGCTTTTTACTACTTACTTTCTGGATGTCCTCTATCTGCACCAACTCTCCAGTTTGTTCAGTATTCTGCCACCACTTCTTCAGTATATTTCGCTTCACCGGTGAACTTTCAACAGAAACCACACCCTTCATAGGAACACCAAGCCGGTGCAATGTTACTTCCACACCGCCAATGCCACTATAGAGTGACAGCAGTCTCAAGCCTCCAGGGAACATAGATTTCAACACCGACAGATGATACCCCAAGGTGTCAGTCTGGAAAGAATGTTTAAGTGATTGAAGCCTATCTGCTAAATTCCACTCAGCATCCTGCGTGTAATGCAATGGGTAACCCAAAATCTGTTCCAGATAGTCGGGCTCCATAGGACCGAGTTTATGGTGACTGACCCACACAAGATTTAATGTCCTACAGTGGTGAAGAATGTCCGTCTGCTGTTCAACTGAGAGCAACCCTTGAGAGTTGACTAGTATCCTTCCAAGCCTGTCACAAAGTTGAGATATTCCGGAGGTTTCGGAATTGATGCAACTCAACTGTTTCCTAGTATCCCATGATGGCCACCATTTCTTTGAATGTGGGATGGCTTCTTCAATACTTAATGGTGACTTTGGGTGTATATGGAACCTTTTCTCAGTTGGAAGATTGTGTGCATAGCCTTCCTTCCTAATCAAGGCAGAGAAAAACTGAGTGTTCACAAATTCTGGCTCAACTGCATACAAGAATTGCGATACTTTGGTCCATGATTCATGAGACAAATTTGCAACACTTCCATAAAAGAAATATGGAGGTCCCGCCACCATTTCGAAAAGAATTTTGCAAGGCTCTGGCTTTGGGATCTTAGGAAGCTCCCCCGCTGCTTGGATCTGGTCTTTACTTGATCCGTACCTCGAAGAACTGGTACTCTGGGAATTTCCATTTCTTGAACTCAGATATGCAGGGCCAACAAAGGATGTGGAATCATCTGTGTGTTCTTCTTTTATCCTTTTCCCTTTACGTATTTCCTCATAATCAAAGTTCCTCCCTTGAGAGTGAGCATCTAAACTTAAGTCCTCAGTTTTTACCATTGGCATTTCAAATGAGTGCCTTTTTAGCCTATTTCCCATAATATGTCCGTTTTGTGTATAATTTACACTAGAGGCTGGTAACACATCCTGCAAAACCGAGATAAAAATTGTGACTCTTTATTTAAACCTACTTGGACTAAACAAAAATGCTGTCCTCAGACTGGCATACTAAGGCCCCATTTGGAAAATATTATTGACATTCAACACTAAAATTAATAGTTCAATGACCACTTTACACTCGTTTATAGAGAAATTTAATACTTATCCGTTGTTTAAGGTTTTTGCACAAAATTAAGGAAGCAACTAAATGAAAAAAATTATACAAAAATTAAGTTCAATTTTGTTAAATTGCACTTTCCCTCACTCAATTAATATTTTTCTCTCCACATCAATCCGTCTTTAGTTCTATTACTAATAATTATCTCTCTCTAATATTTTACTATAAAGATAAAGATAAGACAGAAAGATAAGCAGAGGTGATAAACATGAGATTGTAGATGTCACTCAATAAATGCATTTACTAGGTTTAGTGGTGATACCATAAAGGACATGGGTAAAATTGGCAGAAGCAAATTAATACTTCCTTAGTCTTCTCAAAGTGACAGATGATTTGGAATAAAACAACTTTTGAAAAACAGCAGATAAAAAGCAACGGAGGGAACTTTCTGAACGCCTGTAAAAGTTGTCATAATTGAGAAATGCTATAAATAGAGTAAGAAAAAATCACAAATCCAGAGGAGATGAGAAGGAGTAGATGGAACCCAAATGCGCACCAGGGATAGAGAAACCAAGCATGTGCAAAAGTTCACAAATGAGCAGAAACAAACAGTCTTTGACAAACTAACCACGGAGATTTATGCACTACTGCTCAGCAAATTGTGTGCACAACATTTTCTCAATGATTTTGGCAGAATCACATGTGAGAATTGTAAGAATGTGACATGGGAATGGAAAGATGTGTGACTAAAAGCCCCACAAATGCAATGATACCATATTCTGGTTATAGTAAAAATTACAACGAAGAATAAAAGGTAAAAAATGTGAAGTAACCAAGAACAACTAACATCCCAAAGTTAGCCCATGGCATCATATTCTGTAGGTATTGTCCTCCCAGCTTAGTTCTGTCTCATCAATGCACGGATGTTATCTCTGCCTATGGGGAAGGCATCATCAAATGCTCAACCCTCATTTTCAATGGTTTAGGCAATGGTATTCCCAAAAGCTAAATGCAATAAAACCAAAGCTTAGTTCTATCTCCACCAGTAAGACACCAAAACTCCACAGAATGTTGGCTTCAAGGACATTTTTCAAAATTTATGTTTTGTAACAAAGGGATAATTTGGTCTGTAAAAATCAAAATCAATGTTGGCTTCATGGACAGTCTAGTTGGTAAAGCGAAGAATTCTAAGTTTAATTCAGGAGAGTAGACTGAAGATGAGCATAGATATGTACCTCTTCAATTTTAACTGTGGCACCAGCAATTTGGTCTGTAAAAATCAAATCAGCAATCTCTGCTACAGGAAGTTCTGAACCTAAAATACAGCAACAAGCAATAATTCAAACAAATGAAAAAAAAAAGACCTGAAATTTGAAACTATATTGAGCACCAAGCAGAACTGCTAGAAGTTCGTTGGCAGGTTAGATTAAATAATGTCAACCCTGAACCTTTGACAAATAAAAAGCCCAGCACTCGACAGATACAAATTCCCCATAATGCTCTGTTGCTAGAGAAATGTGCATGATCATCTAAAACTGCTAATACTTAGCGCAAGGACCAAGCTCCCCTTTCGACCTCAAAATAAAGATTTTAATGATCAAAATAGGGTTAAAACCGGATAATTATGTGATTGAAGACTGAGGATCACATCATTTTAACAATTTGTATCTCATTCTTCAATAATTCTGTTTGTCACACACTAATTTATCCTCATGTACATTCTATGGATAAAATAAAGGTTAAAGCAAACATATAAGTATTTGCATGCAGAGACATTAGAAACATATGGTCAAAACTAGAGCCATGTGCATGAACACAAACAACATATCAGCAGACATAAGCAATTTCAGGTGCTCCAGCTTACTACTTACACTCTGTCAGGGGGTTTCAAAGGGCAGGGATGGATGTTTCAAAGTAAGAGGCCAGAAAAAGTAAAGGTTGACAAGAAGAACAGGGAGGGAGGAAAGAGAAGCAATTTGGCTTTTTGATTCAAGAAAAGAAAACAAAAGGATTTTAAAGAAAATGCAAGAAGGTTGCCTTAAGAAGAAAAGCAAAGAGAAATAATCTATATGCTCTGACTTTATGGTTTCCTGGGAAAATCAGTGAGCAAATTGTGTACCATAATCCCTTGCCCTCCCAAACCCATAACCTAGCACCCCACCAAGGAGGATCTAAATGTAATATCACTGGTCAAAATAGATGAGTGTTTCATAACTGTAACATGTACTTTGACAATGACAGAAAAACTCACCAAATCTTTCAATGGCATATGAAACTTGCTGCTCAGAGAAACCCATTTCAAGTAATCGAAGTGTCTTGTCCATTGTACCAAACAAGATTTCAGTTTTACTTTCCTGCAAATTTGTACATAACACTAATAAGACATCTATCTTCAACCATGGATTACTTTTTCATTTAGCATATAAAATGAACTAGTAGTGAAGGACCATATCAATCCACAGACAAGAATGCAACTGAATTTGCCACAAAAGAACATTTAGCAAACAGATGAATCTGTATGGCCTGTAGGAAATATAATATATAACAAAAAACACCAATTTGCTCAAGATGCACAATATAATCCAGATCTAGACTGGCTCTCTCTTGTTTTATCAAGTTAGCTTTAGTAACCTGTCTTTAAAAATGGAACAACAAGACAACAAATAAGACTACGATCTTATCCCCGGGGTCATGTCCAAAAAGAAACCTTTAGTTTTATCAACTCGCCTGTAATCATCTGTCGTTATTGATCTGTTGAGGTATAGGAATATTTTCATAGTATCTCTTTGGACACGACTTCTAGGATAAGATTTTCTCATTTTGACTTCTGTTTATGTAAAGGATATATATATATGCATTTCTACAAAAATTCTTTTTGTAGCTATCAGAAGGCAAGCATGACCATAAAAGTTGCATTAGACAAATAGTAATGTCATTGATACACTAAAGCTATAGCAGCATGACTATCCTTTATCAAAGTCATGGGGTCTACAGAGTTTTTTGGGTCCAACAGAAGTTCTCCTCTCAAGTTTTCTGTCATAAAATTATTTCAAAGACCTCATATACTTCCTCATCTCCATGTGTAGCATTGTCCCCTTGAAATTTTTCAGCTATCTGAGAAGCAATGATAAAGTCCATAAGCTCATTTACTGGAGCCTCTTCACCTAAAAAAGGAACTTTAGCTTAGGAACAACTCAAGCTGAATAATATCTAATATATTATGAGTTATGACAGATTTAACATGATCTTACTACAGATGGCATGGTAGAATTGAGTTGATATAACAGGAAATAGCACAACATAATGTCACCACTTAGTGAACAACATAATGTCAATTAAACCTAGCATAGCTCTCTCATGCAGAGCCTTAATAAAGAAACAATACAGTGATAACATTGAGTGAAATTAGATTCATATGGATTGTCTGGAGATGTTTTTGATATATTACAAACTTCTTACACAACATTAAAAAGTATAAATAGATGAAATCAGTACTTTCATTTGATACAGAGACACCAAAACCCTTGAAGCCAAATTCCTAAATTTCTAAATCATCTTCTCCAAGAGTTAGCCTCATTGTCTAACAAAAGAATGGCCCTTCCCAACAATTCTACATTGATCTTTTGTCATTTACCAGTTTAGTCTAGCTGGACATATAGGTTTTTGTCAAGAAGTAACTATGATGTCTATTATATGAGCAGCCTACAGTGCAACTAAATCAGGAAGACAAGGAGGGCAGTGCAGCACTAATTTTGTTGCGAGGCATACAGAATGTATGAATGAATTCCTTAACCTCACATAAAAATGGAAACAATTAAACTTGGGACTAAATCCATAATATCCGTGTACCAAGCTTATTAATGGCAAAGTCGACTTGATCTGCTGAGAAATTCATCATCAATAAAGATGCCCTTGCACTGTTTTTGACTGCATCAAATACTTCAGGCTCCTGTTAAAAAATAAGCATAAAACAAGAAACACAAGCAGTGTAAGTAATGCCAAGTCCAGCTTGTGTGGAAATCATGGCATGAAATCAATCCAGATTGTGTTATTATCATCAAATGGCATGAGAAATGCAGAATATATGAAACATCAAAAACTTCACACTCTTGGCCAGCTATAAAAATATTATGACAAATCAATGATCAGGTTAGATTATGGGTGTAAGACTGATGAAACTTTGGTTAAAACCTTAAAATAGTAAAAAACTAAACGTGATAAGCAAATTTGCCAGATATTCACAATATAATCCTACAAATTAACCCTTAAAACAACTAAAGCTTGTATCTCCTTTCCTCTGCAGGAGATTATCCTCCTTTGGCAACATTCTGTCGAATATAAGCGTGGGTATAGATTATGTACTTCCATATGCCACTAGGTCAAAGAAATATTAACTTCTGAATCTATGAAATATTTGATTCTACTTTATCTACATAAACTACTTAAAGAGAACAAACTTTTAAATGATGGTTCCTTTAGGGGATCTCTATTTCTTTTGGTGGGGTCAGGGGGCTGTTAACACAATCACCAAATTATTTCTCATATGTTCTAAAGTATTCATGATGTCCACTTCTCCCATATAAATTTTACATGCTAACACTTCAAAGCAGAAAACTCAGCTTGAATAAGCAAAATCAAATTATGAAGTCTCTATTTCGGGGCTGAAGGAGTAGAGAGTTGCTGCATAATGCAATCAGATAATTGTGGCCTTTGGTCAATTATTATATTCTGTTGTCATAACGAATTAGGAAAGCAAAAATAGGATAAGGGGGAAGTCACATAAGAGAGGAACAAAGGTAAAAAGTGAATGTAATTAAACAAACAAAAACTGAGAAAAGGACAAGGTCATGTTTATCTTGGTTTAGATAATCAAAATAAACTAATTTACTGATTAATATGTCACCAAGAGAAGACAGCAGCAGCTTACCGCTTTTGGATGACACCCTGAAGCAAATTGCAGGGGCTTGCTTGCATCATCATCGTCATTAAACAAGTCGTCTAGAGAATCTGATGATTCAGAACTTGATTTTTGAGGAGCCTAGTACATTCCAAAAAGGTTAAAAAACCACGTTACAAGTAAAAGGGAGGCATGCCAGAAAGCCAAGTGTACCTCAAAAACCTCATTTTCAAGTTTCACAAACTCAAGTCCACATACAGCTCGATATTACTCTCAGATATAAAACATTACTTCTTTTCTTATAGCCTTTGTCTGGTGGCTGTGGGAGTGTGTTAGTGTATTTGGGGGGGTGTTCTTGAAGATGAACACAGTTTTAACATGGAAATCACATGAATTATTTAAAAGTCTGCTTCCAATTAAAAAATAGGTATGTGCTCAAGATGCTTTCGCATAATGGAAGAATAGAATTTGTTTTAAGAAATATCAGATCTAGATCCCATCACTATGGTTCCACAAGGGGCGTGCCCATCCATGTACCTATATCTCTGAGGATCACAAATTGACTCACTCATATAACAATTATTCAGAGACATAGTTGCCAAGTCTGTGATAATATAATAGTAGCCATTCCATTATGCCACGTGCTTGTATCCCATTTACATGAACTTGGAATAAATAAATTAGCAGAAAAGTGAAAATGCAAGAGTTAAAAATCAACATTGTCACGATAATTAGAGGTGTAAACAACAAAGCACCGAGGAGAAAAGTCAAAAGAGTGGTTCTTCCGTTGCTGTTGTATGCTTGAATCTGCTAGTTTTAAGCACATACTGAAGTAGTGGAAGTTAACTAAAAGGAAAGTACATTGAAAGATGAGAAGAAGAAGAAGAAAAGAGGGCAACTTATGCTAAAAATGACATCTTTCAAGAAGAGAAAACAGTTCAAAAAAGATTGTGCTAGCCTAAAAAGGATTAAGCTTAATGGCTGTCAATATACAGGACTCCCAATAGAAAACTGGAATGGAACCACATTGCCCTAAAGTCACTAATGTATTGGATAAAACCAAAAGGACTTACTAAGATCTATTTGCAGACCCCATCCCTCCTCATTCACTTACATATTAATTTGTTGACAACACAAAGGTCCTTTTTAACAAAAAAAAAAAAAACAACTTTAAATTGGCCAAAGCAACAGCTAACGGTAGTGGTCTCAACCACATAAAAAGCAACAGAGATGTAAGGAAATCCCAGATTACCTTTCTGGCAACATTATCTGCAGTAAGATCATGAGTGTTGCTCACAGCTTCTGTGTCATTAAAAAATTCATCAAGAGAATCTGACGATTCAGAGCTCGACTTTTGAGCAGCCTAAATAACATTAAAGCAGATTAGCTCTAGTAACGCATGACACCAAAATATATGGAAAGATTTCGAACAGCATTATAATATGCATAATAATTGATGTATGCATCCTTATGGTGTTTTAATCTCTCTGTTGCATATGCAGCGTACACTTTTGGTTCTTTTCTAAGTTGCCATGGAAGAAATGAGTACTTCTAGGATTACTCTTTGAATTTTCTCTGCAAGACTTTCAAGTACAGAAGAAAAAGGAGAACAAATTAGAGAGAACTCCCTTCTCTTTTTCTTCTTCATTCCATTTTCAGTTTCTCTCCCAAACTATCCATATGTGGATTGAAGTTAATAAATTGCTTTCTGACCATTAAAGCAGATAACAGTTAAGCGACTATCATGTTATTAGATTTAGAGTCATCCAGCAAGATAAGAAAATATGAATTAAGAACAAACTTGCGTAACTTCTTTCACAGTTTATAGATTGGAACCTCAATAAATAAAATTTTGTAAATGGTCTAACATTGCAAAAGATTAAGTTCAAAAACTATAACTGATACAATTTCAGCCAAGAAATGTAGAGGATGATTTTGGTAAATGGAATATATCACGTTTATTAGCTACATATGTTTGATTGACCTCATTGTAGTTAAAATTTCTATTCTACCTGAACAATCTCATAAGAGCTCCAACTCTAAATTCTATAGAATTCAACTTGACTCTAGGATTTCTCCCTTGAAGACAATCATAAATAATTTCTTTCTAGGTTTCAATAACCTTGATTAGTATCCAATTCTTTCGGATAACGCAAATATTAAAATGAAAATAAGAGGACATGCTTTCAACAAAATTCAAGTTTCCACCAAATTCAACAAGTTGACAATTTTGATGATCTCCTAGCTATTAATCCTAAACCACAAAAATGACGAAAATAGAACAATTTAGAAATCACAAGAGAAGCAATTTCTTACAGAATATGCAAAGAGAGTCTCCAATATCAATTCAACATCATTTTCACCTGTATGCAAAACAAAATTAAAACATCCATTAACAGTTCAGCATAGCATAAAGCTTTAAAATGAAACAAACAGCAAGCCCCAACAGGCAAAACTTGCCTTGCACTAACATGATCATTTTGGTAATGGGAGTATGACAAAATGCGAATCTTCACCCCGGCTATTGCGGTACAAACAAAAAATCAAGTGTGTGTTTCTGCCTATTTACCATTTTCTTTGATGGCTTTGTCAACGAGGGGAGGAGAGAATCCCATCCCTATGAAATTTGATCTTACACAGCTCCCAGATGTACTTGCCACATTTTCCTAGAAAAAGCAATGGCAAAAGAAACATGAGACAGAGAAGGACTTTTGAGCTGAACAGTAGGCACGGATGTTGTGCCTTTGAAACAGTTTAGCTCCCTTAATTGAAAACCCAGAAGTAATTAAATGGTAAAAATAATGCAGAAGATAAGTATTTATAGGCAGATGCAAAATATGGAGTTTTGTCAATAGCTACACCTCAAAAGTTTGATGTTCAATCATTGGCAGGGGCAAAGGAAAACGGCAAAATATAAAGATCTAAAACTTATGAGTGCGCAGGAGCAACTCATACGGTAGAGAGAAGTGAAAAAGAAAAATGTGAAGGAAAAAAAGGAACAACCTCCTTCCTTCAGTGACCCACTTATGCAAAGTGAATATTTTAGAATGGAAGCATAAGCCCCAGAATTGCAATATAAGAATTTCATTTGTTCAAATCAGAATCCAAAGCAGGCAGACAATGTAATTGTAAAGAATTTGGATATGGTTTTTTTAAAGGTGTCTATGCATTTAAGGAAACATATGTCGACCATCTACAATGTTAAGAATTGGCCACTTATGAGAGAGCAATGACAAAATTAGACTAACAAATTGATCAAAGTCTGACCAATCCAACGAATAAATTTAGAACTGGCACGTGACACAGCTTCAATGCCCACATGATATGGATGTCGAACACTAGATTGTAATAACAAACATACCAGAACGAGGAACATCAGGCATTAAGATGCAAGCACGCGCCCTATACATGTTAACATTACAACCACATCCAATAGCCTACAATAATTGGTAAGCGAAATATGGGCAAAGCCAAGGGTGCAGGGTTGGTGCTAAAACTCTTAGAAATGCGACTAAAAATACATAGAATGTTGTTTATTCACTAAAAATCCCCCTGCAAGTTATACTTCAGCCCCAATGTAAAATTTTGGCATCGCCCTATGAACGATAATGCCAAAGCCAGGTACCAAAGGCATTAATGTAAACCAATCAATATGGGATGAGGAGATGACACAGCACAAAACTAGCAGAAAGAAAAAAGAATAAAAAAATGCAAGCAATGAAATGTGCGTTTATAAGAGGACAAGACATACCCCGACATGACTTGAGGACTGGGTATAGGATGGCAAGTTGGCATCCAAAACCTCGACCTTTGGCAATTTCATAGCATTCCCTTGTTTCTCCGAAGACCTTTTGCTACCCGAGCATTCCCCCAACTCTCCCTAAAATTAGTAGAAATTCAGCCTACATTCATTTATAATCTGTATAAGAAA
The DNA here is from genome assembly GCA_033439265.1 of Dillenia suffruticosa. Lineage (NCBI taxonomy): Eukaryota > Viridiplantae > Streptophyta > Magnoliopsida > Dilleniales > Dilleniaceae > Dillenia > Dillenia suffruticosa. The sequence goes on from JAVTVX010000001.1 coordinate 21,738,191, forward strand.
ATGAAATAGCTAAAGACAATTTTCTTTTTTCTATTTTTACCATATCCCTACAAGATGCATGAAGCACAAGCCATGTCCGTCGTCTTCACCAGCAGTTCCGCTCAATCACTACAGTAGAAACAACCAAAATCAGCCTTTTACCAAACAATCAGACTCATAACCCTCAAAAACACCCTGGAAACAGCTCCGCTAGGGCGAAAACCAAAATTTCAATCCTTGAAGAAGAATGGAAAAGACGATCGGAAACCCTAATTTCAAAAGAAACAGCATCTTCCAATTGACATTAAAAAAAGAAACAATCTTTGGCAACGAAAGGTGTAAAGAAAATCAAAAGGAAGACGGAAGACTTACGGGATAGAAGCCCTGGACGGCCATATGGGTGCAGAGAGTTGCAGGGCAGTGGCAGTGGTGAGTGATGGGAACCGAGTTAAATCCCTTTTGGCGTTTTTAATGTTTTCTTCGAGTAGGAGAAGATTCACGTGTTGAGTGTTGAGGACTTGCGTGTCATATCAACACGTTTCACATGACTAGTCCTAAACACCATCCAATAAATACACTAATTTGCCTATATTTTGTTTAATTTTTAATTAAATGTTCATTTAGGAAAACAAACCTTTTTAACTTTGCTTCGTGTTCACCCGCACCTTTTTTTTTTTTTTGTTATACAAGGAAGAAGGTTTGTATTATTAGACTGTTCATTTGAGAGTTCATCCACACTTCGTCTGTACTGTAATTGATAATTAATATCTTTTAAATATTTCAAATTTAAATTTTATATATGAAAAAGAAATGTATAAAAAAATCTAATTTTTTAAATATTCAATTAGATTAAAATCAAATTTATTCGAATATAAAATAATAATTAATAATTTATAAAGAAAAGGAAGAGCCACAGTTTGGTCCGATTGGGGACTTGCTGAGCAAGATGACTTTATGGTGAGCCAGACTTCATTTAGGGGGAACTTGCGTGGCCTGTGAAGGCTCCCATGATGGGGTTGGATTGCCACATGGCTGAATTTAATAAATAAAAATAAATTTTTTTATAAAAGTCTCTTAATTTTAAGTGACCCTAATCTTAATTTCTAGGGGAAAGCCTAAAATAACCAATCAACTACCCAAATGACCAAAAATATAGATATACATCCACAAATTAACAGCTTGGCCTACTTATCTTCAAAACTAAGACAATAGCACTCAACTACAAATCAACGGAAGCATGGAGTTCAATTTTTAAGATACATTCAAATTTTTTAAGGGAATAAAAGAAAAAAAACAAATGCAAATGCAAAAACAAGATTAACGAGAAGAGTCAATATCATCACATTGCTGCTGAATTAAAGAGACATGGAGGAAACTATTACAATCTCTTTGTATGTTGAACTTCATTTGAGGAAACACCAAAAAAGGGAGTAAAGTAACAGTCTGAATCTTCAATAAGTATCCAACCATAGACAGCAATCCCCCATCCCACCCACCCAAAAACACAGAGAGAGAAAAAAATGGTCCTTGAAACTAAGACATCAGTAATGGTAATGAATCAAAAGACTGAAACAAAGCACCAGTAAATGTAGATTTGATAAAAGGCGGCCTAGAAATTACTTTCAAAGAGAAGGCCCAAAATGATAACCACAACGGAGAATGATATGCTTAGGCTTAAAACAAATCCGCAGCCACAAAATGGTAGTCTGTATAATATGCTCAAAACGGTAGTCATAAGAAAAGCCTCATCAACTTCGCAAGCCACCTTTTCCGGAGACAGCAGCAGTATCAGCTTGTAGTGTTCTGGGGTCAAGCGGAATTGTCCCAACTGTCAAACCACTTGATAATTCAGCAAACCCGTTCACTTTGACATGAATTGACCCTACTGTGACAGTGCCAGGTTCACCGCTCACCACCGGTGCAGCCACAGGTTTGGATTCGGGTTGCTTTGGGTTGAGAGTCAGAGACCCGATCTTTAAATCAGAAACAGGATCTTTCTCTCTTACAGTTTCAGAATGCTTGACGTTTGTGGTAGTTCTAGAATTATCATCTTTCTGACTGGATGCTTGCCCTGCCAAAGAGGTTGAACTCTTGTCCAGGCAGTCCCCATTACCATCTGGTTTGACAGCAGCTGGTTCCAAAATGTTTGCATCTTTCGGGTTGTTTCTTTTCTCGTCACTGCGAGGAAGAAGACCAATCACAGGATTAAGCTTGCGGGGAGGATCAAAGACGGGCTGACTTTCATATTTTCTCATTAGATATCTGGCTTTTTCTTCACGCATGAGACTCTGTCGATTTTCATAGAACATGAAGTCATCGAGGATGGATGTCTTGGATGTGTAGTTTTTGAAGATTTCGAGCATCTCCATGCCCTGCTTATACCAGATCTGGAGCACATAGAAAAAACACCGACTTGGTAAGCAAATCAAAGTGATCAAAGGTGAGAACTTGTAGCAAAATAAGCAGATCAAAAAATAAAGCAGAGTAGCAGACAACAAATAAAGGACACATGCTTTTTCCATACATAATATTTTCACCACAATTTCTTAGCAAGATCATACAAGTGATAGATAATTTTAGAGCCAATAGTTTGAATGCTGATTCACAAAAACATGAATAGAAGTCACAATACTACAAACTCCAAGCAGAATTTTCAGAGAGAACAAAAATTACAGCAGGCAATATAAACATATGGAGAGAATTTTGTTCTATACAGTGGCCATAATGGTGCTAGATATTACCAGGGAAAAACCATAGGCTGTTGATGCAACAAACTAACAGGTGGGTATACCTCTTGCGTGTCTCTACTATTTGTCACGGGCTTATCCTCATTGTTCTCTAGTTTGATGTGCCGGAAATTAGAGTTCGGCACGTCTTTTACGAAATGCCACTTGACAGGAAAAAATCCAGTCCATTTATCTTGCTGCCAGAAATCCATATCCTTGTCAAAATCCACTGGTCCAATCATTTCTGCAACACCACAAAAATGGCCACTTGCATTCACCTGTTTCCAAAAACCCAATATCAGTAAACAAGAAAGTAAAACATCAGGTCACAAGCTTAAGATTTCTACTCCATAAAGAATGTCTGAGAATTATTTCCCAGCAATTACAGGAGTTTGTGCCTGGAATGCAAGAACGAGTAATAAGGTGTACAGGGGTAAGGCCAGGATGGGCTAGTATTATCATCTTCATCCCTGCATGAATATGTAAGAACTTCTCCTAGTCAAAAGCAAAAGTAGAACTCACAGAAAAGAATAGGAATATGGGACATCCTCCGGCAACCCCTGCAGCAATTTTCTGTGCATCTGCATAAGCACTATCCAGTTTCTTGTTTCCATTAGGAGTAGAGGACCAAACGTTATACTTGATACTTTTATGTACATCATCCTCACTATATGATTTAATGACAAAGAACTTTGCCATGGCAAAGTCTAAGCAGAAAGCATCTTTATTAAACTGATCAGTGCAGATAAAAATGTTTCCTTGTGCAGCACTGTCTCCAGCCTTGGCTGTATAAGCTTTGACAACCATCTGATTTTTAGCATTGTTAGTTCTAGGACCCCAACTCTGTTCATCCAATGGTATTCCATTTATGTCACCAAAAACTCTCTTACTGTAATTGTCAGGCAGAAGTTTATCCACGAAAGATTGCCCATGTGCAGTGGATCCAAAATCTGATAAACCACCAGCAGGGGGAGCAACTTTTGGTGTAGCGCAATGAGAGACACCCCGACCACGAGTGATGTGATTTAGGGCCTGAAATAAGCCAAACAAATTTACCCCTTAAGCTTGTGATGTATGTATGCCACTAAATTCAAACATTAGAAAATTTATGGTGCAACAATTGGTAGCAGTCAGACCATGACTCCTCCATACAATCAACCAACAGACCATTGGGAAGGATATGTGCACATATATACATTTGAACATGCAAGCGTGTGGGCTCCGGTAAGAATGGATGGAAAAAATACCTGAAAATTGTGTGGACCTGAATTGGTTAGACCAGCAGGTGCAACACTTCCACGAATCGAAGAGTGCTTGTTTTGTGCCATATTAGCTCTTAGCCCTTCTGACACCTTAGGCAAGGAATGGGTTCGATGTGAAGTGGACCTTTGAGGGGTGAAGGTTGCAGATGCTGCTGAGAGGCTATGTCTATTAACAGCAGAAGTACCAGAACCTAATAGAGGTTCAGTTGAAACATTCGAGGTGACATCTGGAGCAGATGGAATAGCCACTGGAACATAAGCAGGTGAGGATACTGAATTCTGATTAGAAGGAACTGCGTGATACTGTTGAACCCCAACAAATGGGGCATCAACTCCTATGGTGGCTCCGGGTATATAAGGGTTGTATGGATTATACGGAGACTGTACATATCCATAGCTAGGTGTATAATATACATATTGCAAACTTTCCGCTTGCGTACCCTGCAAAAAAAAAAAAAAAACAATACAGAGAGCAAGTGAGATTGATCGACCAACCAACCGATCTACAAAACAAAGCATAAAATTCTTGTGGATAGAAATGAACAAAGAACCCACCGTGTACTGGACATCAAGACCATCTGGACCAAAAAACCTGTGCTGGTCATCCCATTCAACGGGTGATTCAAATCCTAGTACCATTCAATTCAACATAAAAGCAATATTAGACAATGCAAAGCTTTTTTAACAATTTTTTTCAAAACTAATGACCTCAACCAAGTAATTTACCTGTATAGTAATATCCATAGTTGGTGGCAGTAGGATAGTACAAGCCCTGCTCATAAACAAACTCTGGGGCTCCTTCAGTGTACATCGCTTCACTTTGATCAACAACTGGAATTGTTATAAACAAGTTCGGTTCGGCTCCTTGAATCTAATAATCATTCATAAGAAAAGTCAAATTAATCAAAGGATTTACATAAAATGATGAACTAAATTAATTGGGTTGAGCGTTACCATATATGCTTCTGTATTCCCAAATTCATTTGCGTTATACATTTCCATTCCGCAACTGCCACCACTGCAACAAATACGAAATCACTCGGTATTCAACCCAATTTACAGAAAATCACAAATTAAAATTTTTTAAATTATTCCCTTTTTCTCTTCGCCAAAACGTGATTTATTACATGACCCACAAAAAACCCATAAGAGATTCCCGTCAGCAACCACATGCATGTGAAAAACCCAAATCTAAAATCAGAAGCCAACACCAAATCTAAATATGTACGTATACATATATAAGCCTCAACCAATTACAAAAATAAGATTAAAGTAAACTGGCAAGTTTGAAAACACACAAAATCCTCCTTAGAACTTCGAAGATAAGATTAACCCACAAATTTGAAATGATTTGCCTATGGTAGACCAAGACCAAGAACTACGGAGAAATCGAGTGCAACGTGGACAAACTAATAGTCAAACTCAAAGATAAGAAGTCTACAGTAAAAAAAATTGAAGTTGTAAGTACCAGAAAGAGGAGTATGAGTGAATTCAAGCCATGGTTGCTTGATCTGAAGAGACTTGGAGACGACGAAGAGATCGAGAACTCAAAAAGAAAAAACGAAATATGTTTTTCAACATATTTCGATTTTCTAAAAACAGAATAACAGAAGAAGTAGTAGATTTCAACAATACATGGTGAAGTAAACCCTAACCCTAGGAGGGGGGAGAGAGAGAGAGAGAGAGAGAGAGAGAGAGAAGAGAAAGCGCACAATTTTCCAGCAAAACCCAGAAACGAAGCGTCCTGCGTGGCTGCTTGTTGGCTTTTTAATGTCGAAAGTGCCCGTCAATGTCTTTTGAAATAACGAAACCGCCACTTAAAAAATTTTTACGCGCCCGCCTTTTTTTGCTCTCCACGGCAAATGTGCGTCCGCCGCCCCTTCTTGTTGCTTTTCTCTTTCCCCACCCGTTGCCCCTTGGTCTAATTTCCCTTTTCCCTAAAACAAAATTAGGGTTCTAATTGCTCACTTCAAAGGTGTAGTCACACAAGAATTTTCAGAGTTCAATGCGTAATTTTTTTTTTCTCATCACTCGTGACTATTAATAGTGATGAGATTGTATTTGTTAGGCTCTTGTACGACTCAAAATTATCCGATACATAACAACTCCACAAACAACCGATACAGAAGAAAATTTCAACATTTCCTTTACTATATGTTTAATTAACATTAATATATGTTTTATATACAAAAATTACCTTTATTGTATGCTTAATGACTATAATTTCAGAGTTTTTTAATTTACTTTTTAATATAAAATTTTAATTTTCAAAACCGCGGTATTATCATAAGAAACTTTGTGACTTTCCAATTAGTATATTGGAACAGTATAACCAGCAATAGAGACCCTTAGACATTTTTACTAATTTTGTGATAATGGAAAAATACCAAACTCTTTACTATTCTCTAATTACAAATATGTTATTGTTCAAAATTACATTATATCTGCATCCATACATTTGTTCACAAAAGGATACTTTTTCATCCATTAAAATATTTCCATATTAATATAGAAATTTTTTATTATTTCTGTGGGCATTGATATTAACCCACGGGATTAATGACCCAACCACCACCCCTTCCCTAAATATCAACATATATAAAAATAATTTAAAAGGTTATAAAGTTTACCATTTGATACTTTATTATATATAAAAATAATTTTTTGAATAAAGGAAATATCTAAAAATTTGTCTGCCACATACCACGGGTGGGGTGGCTGGTTATCTAAAAATTACTCTACATTGTTCTATTTATTTTTAAAATTGCTATTTTCAAGGAAAAAAAAAAAAAGAGAGAAAAATGAGAATACCAAAAAAAAAAAAAGTAAATAACACATCCTTAGAAAATGGACGGCACACGAGCCAACCATGGGCACGATGTTTACACTAAACTAGCATTTAGTTTGAAATATGAGCAGAAGAGACGATGGAAGGGATGAGACCGGAGAAGAGAAGCCAAATGGAGATTTTGAAAATGTGTATGAGGGCAATTTTTTATTTTTTATTTTTAAATAAAGCTATTATCAAAATTTTAGTCTCCGTCCCCTGGTATCCTTAAAAAGGGATAATTTGTTTATTGGATCTCATTTTTTTTATAAATTAAATATAATATATAGTTTGAGGTTTATAACCCTTTCTCTCTATCCGATGATTCTATATTCAAATATCAATGTAATTAAAAAAAAAAGAAAGAAAAAAAAGGATAGTTCGAGTGAGAATATCAAGGAAGGCCACATGAAAGTAGGAGGGATGGAAGGATGATGAAGCCGACCACATCAACCTGAACAGCTTAGCCCATTATCTCATAGAGAAGAGAAGAGTGGCAACACGAAGCTACTCGGAAATTTCGTATCGAGGAAAAGCTTTGAACCTTAAAAGTCAAGTCAGCCTCAAAACTAGAGGGAGAGTTCTATTGTGAATCTCTATTTGGACGACCAAACGCAAAGGATATCATCACATCCCAATTATCATACTTCTTTTATCTATTTCAAGAATTTGAGAAAAACAACAGTGATATTTTAAAAAAAATTGCATGAATATAAATTCTAAGAAAATTGTATTAAATTTCTAATCAAGAGAATCGAGTATGTTTTTCACTAAAAAATATAAAATCTATTATAAAGCAGAAACATATATCAATTAATCTATCAATTATTTTATTTTATTCGAGCATGTTTTTTAACGATACCGTTTCTAGATTCTAACCGATAATAAGCCATTAGGATTGTGACTAAGAACTCATTATTAAATAATAATTATAATTTAAATTAAATGGTTTATAATATATATATATATATATATATATATATATATATCTCAGCATGCTTAAATAAGGGGTTAATTTTTTTTTTATAAGTCCCACTCTGCCCATTTTGATTAGCCAAAGAAAAAAGAGGGTACTTGTTTGGTTAAGGCTCTATTCCGTTCTCCTCCAAAGAAACTTTGTCCTTCTTCCTTGCCACACCCCTAAGCCCTGCAAGCAAGTAGGATGCCATAATTGTGCTTTGCTTCTCCCGTTCAGTATTCCACTTAGAGAAGGCATTGCATTCCAAACTCTTGGATACAAACCAACCTCACACTCAACCCCATCAACTGAAGCAACAACCATGAGAAATATACAAAAAGAACCTCAAAAAGTTCCGAGCAAAGCAAAAAAGCACAAGAGCTAATCTCAAACTTTTAATTGGACGAAGAGAACAATCATACCTTAGACAAAGGAAACCAGGGGGTGCATCAGGGAAGTCCAACACCATCTATAGTTAGCCTGTGTGATCAGCGTTGATCAAAAACTGATCTTTACATTGGCAAACAATGGTGCCATATTACATGTGATGAAGTCCAAACTTTATTGAAAGAATTCTAAGCACCCTCATTCTAAAGTCGAAATCAAAAAGCTTCCACCACCACTCCTTCAATCAACTGAGAGAGAGAAATCTAACCAAAAAAGGAAGATTTCTTCTCCTCTTGGTGCACATTAGCAAAGGTGGACGTCAAAGGGTTAGGTTTGACGTAGGCCTCTAGCATAAAGTGCATTCTATACCAAGTCAAAACATACTAAAACTCATCAATTCCATGAAAAAATTATCCAGCAGTTAAATCTACACTGTATAAAGCAGTGAATAGGATACACAAAAAAAGAAAAAGAAAAAAAAAAAAGAACCATTAAACTCTATTGTATTTCGTTTTCAATATGGAATTTCCCTAAGAAAAATTTCAGTTTTTGAAGCAAAAAATAGGGAGGGTATAACAGTTACAGGGAATGATCTTATTCCCCCATCCATTTGCCAAAAGTACAAACCTGCAGTCAAGAGAGAAAAACATAATTATCCATACAATAGAATAGTTGGAGCCAGGGATAAACTCAGTATTGAGTGACCCCATCAGCCAAAAAAAGGGGGAATTTCCAGAAGCTAGTTTGTGGTATAGCCTCCAAAATTATCCCCCTTAACCTAAATTAGCATTCCAAGTCACTGCACACAGGCGACAGTGAGTAATCAAATCCCCTTTACTCCCACAGTGCGATTGCTTTGAGACCTAGATTCACAGCCTTGGTTTATAAGAAAAGCAAGCAAGCAAAGAAATACCAATCACCGCCCTGTAACAAAAGCAAGATTCATACTACACCTTAAGGTTCAACTGCTGCTTGATCAGTTGGCTCAGGCACAGCTTCTGAATGTCCTACGGCAGAAGTTTCAATGACTGGTTTAGCAGTTACTGCTGCTGCTTCAAAAGCATTTCCCTTCGTGCCTGGTGACATAGGTGACATCCTTGATTCAGGAGCCTCAAGTTGTGGACCATTAATATCTTTTTGATCCTCAAAATTTTGTCTGTGCGATCTTTCAAATCTGTCGTAGCTACGGCTGCGGCTCCGTGTACGACTGCGGCTGCGGCTGCGGATGTGGCTGCGGCTGCGGCTGCGGCTGCGGCTGTAGCTTCTGCTAGGACTGCGAGACCAGCTCCTACTACGACTTCTGCTCCTGCTTCTACTCCAGCTCCTACTCCTGCTCCTGCTATATCCCCATGTCCGAACTCTGTCAGGACTGCGACTGTAACTTCTTCCTCTACTCCTTTCAGCAAAATCTCTTCTGTTATCAAATCGTCCACGACCACGGCCACGGCCACGGCCATCAACATTGTTATACCGGTCAAAAGGGCCACGGTCATTCCTACCCCTAATGAGATGACCTCCACCAGGGCCACTGAATCCCCGTCCCCGATTGCCACGGCCAGAAAAGAAATCGCCTCTTCCACCGTGGTCATCAACTGCAGTGCCCCTCATTCCACCTCGGCCACCAAAATTCCCATCTCTCATGCCACCTCTGCCACCAAAACCACCATCTCTCATGCCACCACGACCACCAAAACCACCATCCCTCGTGCCACCACGACCACCGGAACCCCAACGCCCACCAGAACCAGGAGAATCAAAACGACTCATCATGGCTCTATCCTTGCCAAAACCAGACCCACCACGTGAAGCCATCTCGCGCACCTCAGGGGGGACGTGCTGGTTTGCTCCCTCCAAAACTTTAATCAAATCAGCTGCATATTTCCAATCCTGCTCCGAGAAAAAGGTATATGATACCCCTGTCGCTCCAGCCCTCCCTGTTCTTCCAATTCGGTGAACATAATCCTCAATTCCCGTTGGGAAATCATAGTTAATCACCACCCTGTATCACAAAAGAAGCGTTTCAAATTTCAATTAAAAAAGAAAATTACCACCCGGCTTCGAAAAGCAATCAAACGATTATTCCCATCCCAGCTACAAAGGCATTAAATGATTATTCCCACCCCAGCTCTGAAAAGCAATTATTTATCACAATTAAAAACATATGAAGAAGTATTGCAAAGCATATCCTGTACTCAAAATTCAGTTTGCATTAGTCTACAACAATATAAATGAAAAGCATAAACAAGAATGGACCTTATATCTTTTATATCTAATCCCCTGGCAGCAACATCTGTAGCAACTAAAATTGGGGACTTCCCAGTTCGGAACTGATTCAAAACCCAGTCTCTTTCCCCCTGAGACTTGTCCCCATGAATCGCAGCAGCTCCAAAGCTACGCCCAATACTATGAGCAAGCTGATCACATAGTCTCTTTGTGGAGCAAAAGATGATAACTTTTGATCCCCGTTCTTGGGATCTCAGAATTTGCTCCAAGCGTCTCTGCTTCTCCATTTGTGGAACTACTTCCACATACTGCAAAACCATAATTGAACTATATCAAAGCCCAAAAAGTAAATGGTTTGTATAGCTGGAGTAAAGCAAAGCAAATAAACATGTGAACCCTAGAAACCAATATCTGAATGACAAATCGCTAAACAAATTCATGACTTCTTTTGTTTGTTTCTTTATCCCACTAGGCAAATGAGTTTGTGACTTGCAAATTCTCCCTAGAGAACAGGCCAGACCTCCATGGAAATGTAAAGAATCAAATCTAATCTCACTTGATCAAAAAAACACAAATCAAATGATGGTAGTTGACCTAAATCTGTCGGCAAGTTCCCAACAGTAGAAACATAAGCTATCCTGAATTAGAGAAGTAAAAATAAAACCACTATCACACTGGCCTCGGCAATTCACAAGAAAGACCAATTAAAAAAACAAATCACTAGGACATACTTTTCTCACTTTGACCGACGAGATGATAAACTCAAGGTATACAGGTGCAAAATATGGCGGGCTTAAGAAAGAAAAAACTAAATGTCCATCTCACGTAAGCAACTATCAGATGAAAAATGCATCAAACTATGGGCTATAAAGCCTGAACACTTCAAAATGAAGTCCATGTTCATTTCTCACATGTTCAATGTCCATATAGCTTACCTCAATACAGAACACTTAACACTTTGGAGACACCATTGAAAACTTCAGAATGTTACATGGTTGATACAATTATATAAATAAAAAAGACAGTAATGATTTATCTGTAATGACATGTGCTAAACATTTTCTATCTTCTGTTATGAAAATCTTTCATGTTGTGTCATGTCCATGTCTCACATCTATAATTTTGAACAGAGAGAATCACATAAAGACATATCATTTGACTGCAATATCGCTTAAGATTGTTTGTGATTTTGTGCAAATCTAAAACATTGGCATATACAGACAACAGTCACTACAACTTCTATATTGTTTGTGATTTTGTGTAAATCTAAAACATTGGCATATACAGACAACAAATAGCACTACAACTTCTATATCTGTAGTTAGTCATGTTGATTTCGTGTGAATTTAAAATATAGGCACATATAGACAACAAACAGTCACTGCAACTCACATATCTGTTGTCAGTCCTGTATCTTTGTATGGTACAAGCAAGTATAATCAGATAAAGAAAAATCATAAACAAAAACAGGTACTGGTTGTCTCCTGGTTCTGCTTTCTGCATGAGTGGCAGTTTGATATTCCTTGAACCCCCTGCCCCCCCCCAAAAAAAAACCCTTCAAAGTATTGAATTTAAATATAATCTACAGGAGAAAAAGTTTCATGTTTTCAATGTCTTAAACTTCTCAAATGCAAGTCAGCACTACCAAAATATTGCTAGTGATAGTTACCTGTGTGATGGCCTTGTTTGCTTCAAGTTCATCAACATTGCCGATATTCACTTGAACAGGATTAACAAGAAGATCACTAGCTATTTTTCGGACTTCTTTAGGCCAGGTTGCTGTGAACATAAGTGTCTGTCTGCGTGGAGGTAGATGATTCACGATTTTATGTATCTGAGGTTCAAACCCCATATCCAACATTCGATCTGCTTCATCAAGCACAAAGAGAGAAACTTGACCTAAATTAATCTTCTTCATCTCAAGAATGTCATTAAGCCGCCCAGGAGTTGCCACAATAATGTCCGCTCCTCGATCTAACTCCTTTAATTGAGCTGCCTTTGATGCTCCACCATATAGACACTGAAATAGGAAATGAAGCATGAGGTGCAATAATTTAGGTACAGAATTGGACACAACTGTAATAAATATGATATAAATCAAAATGTGAGGTCAGACCGTGCAAGACACTCTAGACGATCGGCCAAATTTGATGGCCTCATCTTGAATCTGTGTAGCAAGCTCTCTTGTCGGAGCCAAAACCAACACTGTAGGCCCATTATGAGGGTTATTACGGCATCTTCGAAGCAGAATAAATGCAGGAATCAGATAGCCTAATGTTTTGCCAGAACCAGTTTTTGCAATAGCAACGATATCTCTACTCTGCAGTGCTATTGGCCATGTTTGTGCCTGTATAGGTGTAGGATTGGAGAAACCGGCAAGATGAAGCTGAAAGGAACATAAAATAAAGACATATAAGCCCAAAGAGATAAGTTCGAATAATAAATCAAGATTACATGGGTAAAACATAAAACTACAAACACTACTGGGCAATGGATCACAAAAGAAGAAAAAACAGCATAAATAACCTATGAGTATGTGGTTGCTTACTGAAGCAACTCGAGGCAACAAAAGGAAGAATTAAGAAATATGAGATGGAGCCAATAAGCAAGAACCCAGTCACATCAGGTGTGAATTGGAAGAAGGGACAATCACCCTTCTACCATAAGATTCCCAAGAAGGGCTCCAACTGTCCATTTTGCAACCTCCAAAGATCGGAAAAGTTGTTGCAAGAATGCAGATAGCTGTGCAGCGTACGACATATGCTCCTCCTCTGGAGCAGATATCGCACCTGCGACAAGTGAAAACAGTTAAGATTGCAATATCTTGGAAAAAGAATGAAGAACATCCACAAATTAACTAGAGAGAAAAAACAAGATTGAATACTTGACCCCTTATTTCTAGTGCTAGCTAACAAAAAAAGAAGTTAACTTACCTCTCTCAGTATCTCTGGAGGAAATTGAGTGGATTCAAAGGTCATAAAAGGAGGAGGAACATTGTCACCCTACAAAATTTGCATTGAAAACAGGTCAAAAAACCATTATAACAAATTAATTAAGTCTCACTCAATACAAGCAACTCCTCAAGTGTCCCTGTAATGCAATACACACCGTTGCAGTAACTTCATGCTGTTGCCGATAGATGTCAACTGGTGAAAGATTTGCAACATCCCGAGATCCGGAAACAGCAGCAGGCAACCTCATTGAAACATTATTAGTGAACATTCCTCCAGCTGCATGGTTGTACATGTTAGGCATGGCATGCCCTGGACCAACATTAATTCCAGCATCAACACCACCGGGTGTGGCATTTTGAAATGGGGTACCAACCATTCTCATATCCTGATAGAAAAATGCAAAAAGATAATCAATATAATCAAAAACCAGAGAAAGCTGTGTTTAGAGAGAGTAGCTCTCAAACTTTTAAAGCAATCAAGACAAAAAAAAAAAAGAAAATATCAAGCAGTGATTATCAACTTGATGTCAAGGCCCCAAAAAACTAAGCAAATTATAATGACTACTGGATATTATGTACAACCTGATATCAAAACCATGAAAAGTCCTTGACCAAGAAATTGCAGATAGACAACAATCCTGACCTCTTGCTATCTTCCCTCAGTACCAATTACTTATTCTATCTTGATATCAAGTTCGTTTCTTCTTGAGTCACGTAAAAATAAAAATAAGCCACTTGCAATTTTTTTTTCCTTTTTCTTTGTTGGGGGTGAGGATTTCTGAAGTGCTACTTTCCCTCTCTGACTTCCATTCAAGTTTTAGGCACGAATAGAAGATGCCTCCACCCAGGTTTGTTTCTAATTAACATTACAATTTTGGACATTACATGACCAAGTCTCTTTAGGCATTTGGGAGTTTGATAAGCAAAACACAACACATTTGCATACTACATATAAGAAATTTTTTAAAAGGAAACCAAAAGCAAGAGCATGATAAATTAAACCTGCGAATTTCATGAATTAGAAACCGGAGACAAATTTCATGAATCACGACATAATCACATCAGAATGTCCACATTCCACAAACCAAAAACTAACATGTTTATCCACTATTGCTTCCACCCTAAAAAATTAAAAATGCTATTGTCCTTGTTCATTCACTTAACAGGATCTATCATGTTACCAAAGATTTAAACTTAAAATTATCATCATTTATGCAACAAGAGGGAGAAAACAAAATTAATAGAAATTAAAAGGCATTCATATTTTAAATCGGATATATAATACAATAACAACAATAATCTAAACCTTAATTCCAAATTTTGAAGTTAGTCACGAAAGACAAATATCGGGGAAAAAAAGAGAAAAAATATATATATTTATATATATAATAATAAAATAGAAAAATAAAATAAAATAAAATAAACAAATAAATCAGAAAAAATGTTAATTTAATTGGTACGAATTCTCCTACACCACTCATTCCGATCGAAAACCATCTCCTCGGCTAAACCTCTATCTGTCAAGTCTTTATAGAGAACTTGCATCCAAGTTTTTAACAAGATATTCTTACGTTTTATTAAATTTTCTATATTTAAATTCTCGATCCTCTTACTGATGCGTCTTTAGAGTTTCGTTGCATATGTCCATCTCAGATGATATTCTCGTATTTTATCCTCATTTGAATTAACTCTTAATTTATTGTATATCTTTTCATTTCTAATTCTATCTATACTAATATTGTCGCACATTCACCTAAATATTCTCATTTCAGTTATAATTATTTTATACTCTTACTATTGTTTAATGATCCAACACTCGATACCATACAATAGTACCGGTCTTACTGCGGTTTTATAGAACTTTCATTTCAAATGCAATGGTATCGTGTGATTGCAAAGAACTCCAAATGCCCTTCTTCATTTCATTCAAACCGCTTGAATCCTATGATTTACATCCTTATCTATACTATCATCATTCTGAATGATGAAACCAAAATATCTAAAACGTTCACTTTTTGGTATGTTTTTTCCTTTTAATCTAATCATTTTTTCATCATTCTGATTGTTGTCACTAATCCATATCTCATTTATTCAGTCTTTGACCTGCTCAATCTAAATCCTATCGATTCTACTGTGTCTCTTCATAACTCTAATTTAGCGCTAATACCTTCTCTAGTTTTATTGACCAACGCTACAACATCTGCAAATAGCAAATACAATGGTATTTGATCTTGAATGTTTTTGTTATTTCATCTATCACAATTGCAAAAAGGATGAGATTTAATGTTGAACCCTGATAAAATCCAATATTAATAGGAAGCTATCAGACATACCCTCGCCAGTTCTCATATTGGTTACAGCTCTCTCATACATATCTCTAATAAAATTAATGTATTTCAAAAAGATCCCTTTTTGTCAATGCCGCTCACCACGACATGTCTCTAGGACCTACCATATGTTTTTTCTAGGTCAATGTATATCATATTTAACTCTCTCTTCTGTAATTTAAATGTCTCTATCAACTGTCTTAACAAGTGAATTGTTTCAGTAGGGGAACGTTCTGGCATAAATCCAAATTGATTTTGAGACACACTTATCTCAAATCTCAATCTATACTCTATCACTCTCTCCCATAACGTCATAGTGTGACTCATAAGTTTAATTTTTCTGTAGTTGAAACAATTTTAAATATCTCCTTTACTCTTATATGGTGATATAAGTGTGTTCTCTCTCCATATTTGGAGCATTTTCTTGATTCGTCAAATTTTGTTAAAAAGATCCGTTCACGTTACAGTACCAAAATCACTCAAACACTTCCACATCTCAATAGGAAAGCCATCAGGCCCTATGGCCTTATTATTCTTCATTCTCTTTAAGGCATAATTTACTTCATGGGGACGAATTTTACGTTTAAAATATCTATTAATCTCTTTTACAGGTATCTCGATATTTCTTATTTCTCTCGTACTCTCAACGTTAAAGAAATTATTAAAATAATCTCTTCAAAGCTTTTTTATATCCTTATTTCTTACAAATATAGTCTTAGTTTTACTTTTGATACATCTAACACTAGTTAGATATTTTCCCTTTCTCTCCCTTATTTTGCCAATTCTTTAATCTCTCTCTCTCTCTGTCTTTAATTTCCAATCTCTTGTATAGTTCGTCATACACCTTACTTTTTGATTCGTGGATAATTTTTTTCACCTCTTTTTTCGCACTTTTGTATTTCTCTTATGCATCGCTATTTCTATTACTTTTAAAATCCCTATAACACTCGTTTGGTTAAATAGCAGTTTGTGTTTTCTCGTTCCACCACCACGACTCCTTACCTACTAGAGCACAACCGTTAGATACGCCAAGAGTCTCCCTACCTATACTCTTAATATTACTATACATCTCTTTCCACATTGTGTCTGTATCACAATCTGCTACTTAGCTTAATTTGTTTCTAAAAGTCGTCATATTTTCTTTTTTCAGATTCTATCACTTAATTCTAACTCCACATATGGACAATACTTTTTTTGTCTTTTAGGTACACGTACATCTAAAACTAAAAACCTATGCTAAGTTGTTACACTCTCTTCTGGTATAACCTTACAATCCTTACAAGTAATGCTATCACCTCTCTTGGAGAGGAAGAAATCTATTTGACAAACATTTGATTCACTTTTATATGTAACTATGTGTGACTCTTTTTTCTTAAAGAACGTATTTATAAGTACCAAATCGAATACTGTAACAAACTCTAAAAAGGTGCATCCCGTCTCATTCCTACTACCAAAGCCAAAGTTTCCATGTATGGTTTCGAATCCCTCAGTGATCTCTCCAACATGTCTATTTAGGTCTCCTCCAATAAACAACCCCTCTCCGCTAGATATAGCTTGTAAAAACTCATCTAAATCCTCCCAAAATTTCTTTTTATTAATTGTATCCATATCTAGTTAGCGCGCATACACATCTAAATCATCTAAATCAGATATATAATATGTAATGAAAAATTATATTAAAAAAAACCTGCTGATTTCTTGCCATTGGAATTGCAGCAAGTTTGGGCGGTTGTAAAGGCACATTTTGTCCCTCCCTGTTGGCACCTGAAAAATAATCACTTCCAGATCTTCCTTGCAAAGTTTCATCATATCCCATCTTAAACCCAGATGGAGGTCCAAAAGGTTGCTGAGTTTGCATTAATCCTGAGCCCACATGATTCTGGAAGTGTTGCCCAAGTTTTGGGTGAACCAACTCACTCCCAGATTGCTGTGATTGAAGATAGGGTGTGGGTTGCTGCCCACCGACTGAAGAACCACCTAACTGTTGGCCTTGACCAATCAGAAAACCCATCTGTGTGGTCTGAAGACTAGTACATGTACTCTGAAAAGATGAGTTCCCAGGTTGTTGAACTTGCGAAGGAGAGAAACCAATTTGGTTTCCTTGTCGATAATCAAATTCTTCCCTCTGAGAAAATTCAGTTTTATTCTCCTGTTGAGGAGGAAAATGCTGCCCTTGTGCGGTATTCTGTGTTTGCTGCTGCAAATTTAGCTGTCCCTGTGGCTGTGGAATAACGGTATGCTGATATCCTGCATATTGCATCTGCTGCTGAGTGACTTGATGCGCTTGTGGATGCGCCTCTTCTAATCCTTGAGGCTGTGGTGTTTTCTGCCCCTGCTGACTTGGTTGTGATGTTTGTTGTGCTATCTGTGGAAGCATTTGTTGCTCCGGATGCTGAATCATTTGATGCCCATATTGTGAACTTGGCTGCTGTCCCTGAGCTTGCATGAATTGTCCCAGGTGTGAACCCTGTTGCTGCCCCATCTGGGGAACCTGCATCCCCAGGGGACCTTGCTGTTGATGCATTAGTTGTGTATGATGTTGAGGTATTTGATTAAATTGTTGTCCATGTGGCTGAGGAGCTTGAGAAATCTGCTGCCCATGCTGAGACAGCAAACTCTCTGGTTGCATCATTCCAGCCGCTGGGATCTGAGCCAGATTAGTTGTAGACACACCAGGAGGTGGGCCAGGTGGCAAAGGTGGTGGCAGTGTAGCAGTAGGCTTTTCATACTGAGTGATGTTGGTTTCAGGATTCCAGTAGTACAAGAGACCTGTGCTACCATCAATCAATCCTTTCCAAGGTTGAGGAAGGGTCGGATCATCAGGTGCATAGTGTGGCCCAAGGGAAGCTGGTGCTGGCTCCGCAGTCGCCATGCACACTGGTTATTTGTAGCCATGTTATATGCCACAATAGAAAGTGAAAAACAAAAAAGAAGAAACTTAGAAAGCACACAACATGTGTGTGTGTATTGTGATAGAACTTACATACCATAGAAGCACCTGCCCCCCCCCAACACACACAAGGGGAAAAAAAACAATCTAAGCGGCATGTTTACCTTGGGAACAATGAGTTAGGAAATCAAAACGCTCTACTTTGTTCAGACTCCAACAACAAAGAGATGGAAGAAGTGCTCTTGACCAGTACTCAGCCGGTCTATTGCACCAATAGTAACACCCAGAAGTCTATCTACAGTTGTTGAAACCTGATAAAGCACAAATTTTGAGAAATCGGTCTCTGGTCATGGATGAAAATGATGTAAAACAAAAAACTGTTGCTCATATACATGCTACTGCAAGTCTGTGCTATGTTTTCTACACTCAAAGTTAACGTGATTCACCTATCAGCACTTTACCAGCATTAGTTCCTTGATATGAGCCTGTGAAGATTTATGCATCTAAATATTTCCATGTTATTCAATTATACCCATGCTCTTAAACCTTCCATGATATTATATTCATGCTATCCCTGCAACAAGCATGTTCGGTAGCTGCAATTTACTACTATTTACCACAAAGGGTCTGCCTCTCCGACAATGATTCTCTTCCATGAATATATGTTGCAGTGTTAAAATCTCAAAAGCTCGGGCATCTAAGTATTCCGTCAATTTGCACACAAGACCGCTATTTTACAAGATAATATTGGGCTCAAAATGGACGTTCTCTATGATTCCCGTGGATATATGTTAAATGAGATTTATGGTGTATCATAGGACTCAATAGGAATCTTCTCTATGATTCCCATGTCTATATGTTAAATGAGAATTTATTTGATTACCATGTCCTATGTCTTTGAATTTTGATCCAACCCTCAGTACATATGACCAATTCAAGCTCATTGATAACAACTTAAACCATAGGACCAGGGCCAAAGCTGAGCTTTGATTCACCACCGATATGGGATTGTTATTGGAAAAAATCACTACTTTGCATGGAGTTGGCAACTTCTTTGCAAGCGAGTTAGGGATTATCCTTTGCTTTAGAGAGGCCCCTGGAACATTGAATTAGCAAGCATTAGGGTTTGGGGCCCCAAAGCAATCCATTGGAGATTGCAATACTAAAGAACAGTTCTTAGCAATTTATTCCCTTAACAATAGCAAGTGCAATACTAAAATCTCATAAGTTCACAACAACACTTACCGTCAGTTAGGACCCAGAGGCTCACTGTTCGATTCTTACTAATGGAATTTTCTGTGCCCTTTTAATTTCCCTTCTCCCTTATTCCCTACAAGGCTCGTGGGCCTCCATTTTAACCGGAAGAAAAGGCATACTGTTGATTAATGTGCAACTCCTTCATTTTAGAAGATATCATAGGGCTCAAAAAAGGAACATTCTCCGCGATTCCCACGTATATATAATAAATGAGATTTGCGACGTGTCATAGGGCTCAAAAGGAATGTGCTCTTTAATTCCATGCATATATATGTGCCAAATGGGAATTCATTTGCTTACAATCTCCAATTTCCTTGAATTTGAATTCAAAACTCATATGATATAAGGTTGAATTCAGGCATTGCATTGTCTCTACGAATTAAGTTTTTTGACTGGGGTAACCCAAAAAATCAAACGTAGCTTACGAATCCATCGTTCTACAAAAAGACCAAAAATATGGAAAATCACAGCTTAAATCCACACAGAATTCATGAATCTCCTTATATGGGACTCGATGAACTTGGAAGAAAAGCAATCAATGAGACATCATTTTGCAGCAAGAAATCAACGAAAAACCCTAAAACAGATACCATAAAAGCACTAGATTACCTAAGAACGCGACACAGAAAGAACGGGAATATGAGAAAAGAAAACTACGAAGTACGAAAATTCACGGAATCTCAAAAACCGAATATGAACAAGACGAGCGAGAAAGCACAGAAACCTGAAACAATCGAATTACGGGTGATTTTGGAAGAAAAAACTGAAGAAGATTCTTTACCTTGTATATCGATTTCTTGAACAGCTATGAATCTCTGCCTCTCTACCTCTGTGTGATTGCAGAAGAGAACATAACCAAAAAACCCTTGTTCTCTCTCCAGACCAGCGCACGGGGACAGGAGAGAGAGAGAGAGAGAGAGAGGAGGGGGAGAGAGAAAAATTGAATAATAATTTTAAGTATTTATGGCGAAGAAAAAAATACGATCTTTCTGATGTTAGGGTTGAGGAAATTGTAGCGTGAAACTATGGTCCAGGCTTGATATATAGACTCCTTTTTCTCGACGGCGCGTTGAGTTTCTGCCGTCAACCCTTTCTTCTCTTATCTTCTCCCCTCAAATATTTTTCAAAAATAAAAAATAAAAGAGATGAAATTTTTCACCAAAAAAAAAATGCTATTCATGGTGTTAGGGTTCACAAAATTATAGCATAAACATTTATAGACTCCTATGTTGATGCTTTAAATGGTGTTGATACCCACTGTTCTTTTTGATTCCATGAAAATTTTTTATTATAAATTTAAATTTTTATAACCGGTATAATTAATTAATTATATTATATGACTTAATTATAGAAAATTTATTATTAAAATTTAATTTTTATTATTCATGTAATAGATCAACTCTGTTGTATCGTTGAACTAGAAAAATACAATAATAAATTAAAGCGATTATGAAAAATCATTATGAGAATTTGGATTTTCTTTGATAGTTGAAAATATTTCTTTTAAAAGGGTTGAAAATAAAACTTTAAAGAAATATTTCTTTAATAAGTTGAAAATAATGGTTGATGCTTCAAATTACACATTATTTTCATATACGTAAAAACATCGACCTTTTTTATTATTATTTTTAAAGTTTTCACAAATTATCGAATAGATTACGAAGAAGAAAAAAATAAAAAGAGAATAAAAAATATTTCGTATCATTTTCTAAAAATATAATAAAATTATCAATTAATTACGATATGTAAAAGAGATGATAGAATATGTTTAGATTCTAACCCTAATTCTAATCTCACGTGGCAAAAGAAAAATCACCATCCGCATTATTGGGTTCTCTCTCCTCAAATTCTTATCACCAAATAGTTCTCTATCATCTATTAAAAATAAAAAATAAAACTAGAAAATCTATTGATTTTGAAGCTTTATGGGGGGGGGGATTCGAAGGCTTGGTTATCAACGGGGGATTTTTGTAATTTTGTAATTTACCTAATTTTCATGTAAAGAACTGGAACAGGACGATGCGTTTCGTGCTCATCAATACTTGGAGCCACTGGAAGCTTCTGAACATTTCCCGTACAAACTTCCGACCAAAGAAACCGAATACCCAAAAAAACCATTGGTCCCCTATTTCAAAACCCAGATGCAAACTGCAAATCCTACGTCAGGACCCAACGTTTGTGACAACATAAGATCAGATCAAAACAGAACAGAAAGTTGGTCAATTCAAGTTCCAAAATGGCTCTCGAAACCGAGGCTGCCGCCCCTCCTGGCCTGGGTCTTGCAGAAACCAACATCAGTTGGGACAGGTTCTCTCTCTCTCTCTCCAAGTAATCCTCAAATTTCTAATTTTTCCGGCGTGGGTTTGTTGTTACCATGCTTCAGTTTAAAATTTCCTTGATTCTTCAATGTATCGTATCTCTTTTTGTTGTAGCCCTTTTTAAAATATTTTTTTAATAGCATAAAACTTTTACGTTGAATCTTTTAGACGACTCGTTTGATTCATGTCGCATCACTCTTAAATTCTGCAATGGGGATTTAACCTGTGCTTAATGGGGGCCCTCACTCCAAATCCCAGGTTGGACAAGACAAAATTTCATCTGATTGGGGCTATCCTCTTCACTGCTCAGCAAGGCTTGTTGCACCCGACTGCAGTTGTGAAGACTAGAATGCAAGTTGCTGGTTCCGGACTGTCTCACCCGCGGGGGATGACTGTATTTAGATACATATTGAGAAACGACGGGCTGCCCGGAATTTTTAGAGGTTTTGCAACTTCAGCAATTGGGTCAATCCCCGGAAGAGTCCTGCATTTGACATCTCTTGAAATGTCCAAAGACATGATGCTCAAATACATGGAAGGATTTAACATGCCCGAAGCAACCCGCCTTGGCATTGCTAATGCCGTGGCAGGCATGTCATCCAACTTTATTTCATCGTTATACTTCGTGCCTCTGGATGTGGTATGTCAACTACTTATTCATTTTTTTCATTGAATATCTCTTCCAAGAAAACAGTGTTTTCTGGAAGACAGAAGATTAAATTAGGCAGGGCATGGCAGATATGGTATATAAATCATGGGAATTCTCCCCCTTAGTGGCTAGACTTTGCAGGAGGAATCGATTTCCCCATTATGGTATCAGAATCACCTTAAAGTCCACGTCTGCTAGTTCTGCATCAACTAACTTAATTTTCAAGAATGAGGTGATTCTGGGTTTGTGTGATTGCTCCCTCTTTATTTTTTTAATTAGTTAAGGAAGAGGTCCTATAAAGATTTTGAATACGTTTTTAAGTAAAACTTAAAAATGAAAAAAAAAATGGAAGTAGTGATTTCCTCTGTCTCAAATACTGGATTTGTCTAGAAAATGTGAATGAAGATGACTTTGACATGGTGCTGCTGTTTTCAGATATGCCAGAGACTAATGGTTCAAGGTCTTCCAGGGACAATACACTGCAAGGGGGCACTTGATATTGCTCGTAGAGTGGTTAAGGCTGAAGGTTTCCGTGGTCTATTTAGGGGTTTTGGATTAACCGCCATAACCCAATCACCTGCATCAGCACTTTGGTGGGGCACATATGGTGCTGCACAACACATCATCTGGAGGTACATGGAAAGTCCTTAAAGGTTTTTATTGCCAAGTCAAATTTATCTACTAGAAACTTGTTCATCTCTGCGTAGGAGTTTGGGCTATAAAGAGGATATGGAAGAGAAGCCCTCTCAAGTAGAGATAGTAGCAGTTCAGGCTTCAGGAGGAATGGTAGCTGGGGCTTGTTCTTCTGTCATTACTACTCCAATCGACACCGTAAAGACACGACTTCAGGTAAAGCTAAAACTGTGAGACCAGTGAACGGTACAACTCGTTTTTGGTTTCATTGCATAATTGCTACCAATTGGGACAGTGGCTGTGGCATATCACGTGGTTATTTATTCTAAATTGAAAAGGTGATGGATAATTTCGGAGCTGGAAGACCATCAGTAATGAAGACCACAAGGGCACTCCTTGAAGAGGATGGATGGAGAGGATTTTACAGAGGGTTTTGGCCTCGGTTCCTGAATATGTCTCTCTACGGGACCACGATGATTGTGACTTACGAGTTGATAAGTATGCTATCTTTCCAGCCTCTCGTGTTAAGTCATCAATGTAACGCAATCATCTGGGTTTTATGCAGTGACTCCATTTTTGTTCCATATTACCAAGTTCGATTCCATATGTCTTACTTTATTCTTTTGCTTTTGTCAAGAGAGATTATCTGTGAAGCAAACAGGGTAACTATGTCTATGATGAGGGACAAAAGGTTGTAGTTGCCAGAAGGATTTCTGACTGATGGGAGGCAGAGCTGTTGTTTCGCGAGATTCTTGTGTTGCCTTCGTAACAAAGGCTAAGTTTCTGAGAGTGTTTTTGCTTCTACTTTGTTTAAGTCATGGAAATAGAACAAATTCACTGTTGATGGTTATCATGAAAGCATTATACATGGTGGATTGTATTTTGTTGAGAGCACTTTGCTCATCAAGCTAAAAGCTTTTTCTTTCCACCATCTCTTGCAGGAATGATGCCTCAAATCCCACTTCCATGGATGCTCAAAATCCTTAACTACTTTGCTCATAATCCCTAGCAACCAGGATAAAACCTCAAAAGTTTCTAATAACTATTCAACTAATTTGATACTAAGTTCCTAAAAATGTTAAAATGTTTCTAAAATTGTTTTTGCTCCTATACTTTCACATTTATCTTCAACGTTATCTTCTCAATTTTACACTGATCTTTCAATTTTTGTTTTTAAGTGTATTATTTACCACTATCGATATCTAGTTTTTGTTTGACTTATCTAATAGAGCATTGTAGGGTCTATTAAAGGATTGGTTCTCACAATTCCTATTTTTCTATTTCTATAATTTGAATTCGAGACTTATGGTTCTAATTGCTACACTCACAGGACGAAAGGAGATTGGTATAAGTCAATATTAACATATTTTGATGAAGCTTTTAATTAAGTTATTATTATATTTTGATTAATTAAAAAATATTTAATGAAATTTTATTAAATGATATTAATATTGATAATTATATAAAATTTAATTTATTTAGTTGCGGACTAATTCTATGGGCTCCCAAGGGAGATGGGTTACAATGTGGGCGGCCCAAACCTTCCGAGGCCCAATTTTGAACTTGACGGCCAGCATCTAAGCTAGCCCTAATAGCGTAGAAAGAAAGCTAACGGAGGCCGTGGGGAGCCGTTAAATGTCCGTCCAAAGGGGGAGAGGAAGCCGATTTAAATACAGAGCGGTCTCTTCATTTTCTCAATTCGTTGGGGTGGTGGCGGTCTACCTCTCTCTCCTTCGAGATCTATTCGACTCTATCTCTCTCTTCATTCCTGACCTACTTTCTCCTTGTAAGTCTCTCTCTCTCTCTGATTATGGTCTCGTCATATTCAGATCTGATCTGGTTTTTCAGGTCTCTAGCCCTCACTAGCGCGCTGCTTTCCATCTTTGGGGAAGATTACATCTCAAATCTGTGTGTCTAGATCTGTTTGGCTTGATTGATTGGAATAAATTGTTGATCTGATATGAATGAGATCTATGTGGTTCCTCAGTCTCTGTGCCTTTTTTGTTTCATATTTTCTCAAACGAAGGAGATAGGTTTCTCGTATTGAATTTATCAGGAAGTCAGTGAGATTTGTTGTAGATCATCGGTCTTCAATCTTTATCTCGAGCATTATTTCTCATTGTCAATTGTTTTGGTTATCCTTTGGTTATAATTGCCGCTTATTTTTCCCGATTGTACCTTACCCATTTGAAAATGGCATATTTTTATGTAAAACGATTTGGATGGTTTGGAACTTTTTGGATGCTTGTTATTTTTTTACTTAGAAGGGTACGTTCAAATTGATTTTGAATTGCTGGGTTTGTTCTCTTAGATTCAAAGATGGGGCTGTCTTTTGCCAAGCTTTTCAGTCGGCTGTTTGCCAAGAAAGAAATGAGAATTCTCATGGTTGGTCTGGACGCAGCTGGTAAAACAACTATTTTGTACAAGCTTAAGCTGGGTGAAATTGTCACCACCATACCCACTATCGGTATGTCTCCATTTCCAAATTCTAAACTGTATCCTTCTTCCTCTGATTCTCCACATTTTCCAACTGTTTGGTTTTAAGTTTTGTAAGGCTAGTTGCCATTCATTGACAAGAATTGTATTGCTGTTCCGATGTTCTGTTATTTGGTTTTCTGCTCTTAATAAGCTGTGAAGTTCTTTTCAATTTTCTTGAAATTGGGATGATAAACTTTACACTAAGTTAGTCATATCTTGCTTTGTCCTATGGACATGTCCATTCCTAGAAGCGCCAATACAGAATTGTTTAGTTGGTATGTAATTTTGCATCAAAACTACTATAAGATTAATGTACAAGTAAAATCTAGGTTTTGAGCTATACTTCAAAGGAATAGTGAAGGACTTGCTTTGTGGGTCTGGTTGACTTGTTTTTACTAATGGAAACTTCCCTGCATTCTTAACATCTTCCGGTAAATATTGACAATATGATAATCATATGCACCTTTAAGAAGCTTGTGTCAAATTTGTTAAGAAATTGACAAAGTAACCCCTTCCTTTGATTTGATGCTTCGAATTGCTTTATGAAATTTAAATCATTGAACTTTCTTTTTTGGCAGGGTTTAATGTAGAGACTGTGGAATACAAGAACATCAGTTTCACCGTCTGGGATGTTGGTGGTCAGGACAAGGTAAGCTACATTTTCTACATGAATTTGATGCCCTCTGGGGTTAAGACATTTTCAATAGGAAAACAGCCCATTTCTTTGGCTCATGTTTGAATTAAGTAAGCTTCATTTCACTTCTATTGTGAGAAAACTATAATGTGCCCCTTAGCTTGCACACTGCTTTTTCCATGGAATCTTGATGTGCTTATAGACGGTCTAGTGCTGATTGAATTGTCCTTCTAGCAGCACTTAACACAACTGTAAGCTAGATTGATACAGGCCGTGGTGTCTTTTTAGCCTTTTCTTTGATCAATAGGGAAGGCTGTATTAGCTGCGGCTCATATTGATTACATCTGTGGTTGTGCGTTCTTCTCCTTGCATGTTGCAATGAAATGTGCTTATGGACGGTCCAGTGCTGATAAACTTCCTCCATCAGCGCTCAACATAACTATAAGCTATATAAACTGAAGCCACCTTGTCTTTCAAGTGTTTCTTCTGATTCATGAAGAAAGGCTATCCATGCTGTGGCTAAAATTGTTTGACTACTCTCTTCTCCTTAGATGTAGCACAGGGTAAAATGTGCTTATGGACGGTCCAGTGCTGATAAACTTCCTTCATCAACACTCAACATAACTATAAGCTATATCAACTGAAGCCACCTTGTCTTTCAAGTGTTTCTTTCAATTCATGAAGAAAGGCTATCCATGCTGTGGCTAAAAGTTTTTGACTAACCTCTTCTCCTTACATGTAGCACAGAGTGAAATGTGCTTATGGATGATCCAATGCTTATAAACTTCCTTTATCAGCACTCAACATAACTATAAGCTATATCAACTGAAGCCGCCTTGTCTTTCAAGTGTTTCTTTCGATTCATGAAGAAAGGCTATCCATGCTGTGGCTAAAAGTTTTTTGACTACTCTCTTCTCCTTGCATGTTGCATAGAATGAAATGTGCTTATGGACGGTCCAGTGCTGATAACTTCCTCCATCAGTACTCAACATAACTATAAGCTATTTCAACTGAAGCCACCTTGTCTTTCAAGTGTTTCTTCAGATTCATGAAGAAAGGTTATCCATGCTGTGGCTAAAATTTTTTTGACTACTCTCTTCTCCTTACATGTAGCACAGAGTAAAATGTGCTTATGGACGGTCCAGTGCTGATAAACTTCCTTCATCAGCACTCAACATAACTATAAGCTATATCAATTGAAGCCACCTTGTCTTTCAAGTGTTTCTTTCGATTCATGAAGAAAGGTTATCCATGCTGTGTCTAAAATTTTTTTGATTACTCTCTTCTCCTTACATGTAGCACAGAGTGAAATGTGCTTATGGACGGTCCAGTGCTGATAAACTTCCTTCATCAGCACTCAACATAACTATAAGCTATATCAACTGAAGCCACCTTGTCTTTCAAGTGTTTCTTTCGATTCATGAAGAAAGGCTATCCATGTTGTGGCTAAAAGTTTTTGACTACTCTCTTCTTGCTACATATAGCACAGAGTGAGATGTGCTTATGGACGGTCCAGTGCTGGTAAACTTCCTTCATCAGCACTCAACATAACTATAAGCTATATCAACTGAAGCCACCTTGTCTTTCTAGTGTTTCTTTCGATTCATGAAGAAAGGCTATCCATGCTGTGGCTAAAATCTACTCTCTTCTCCTTACATGTAGCACAGAGTGAAATGTGCTTATGGACGGTCCAGTGCTGATAAACTTACTTCATTAGTACTCAACATAACTATAAGCTATATCAACTGAAGCCACCTTGCCTTTCAAGTGTTTGTTTTGATTCATGAAGAAAGGTTATCCACACTGTGGCTAAAATTGTTTGACTGTTCTCATGTATGCAGTAAATTGAGTTTGTCCATAGACATGATTAAAGACTCTGTTTGCCTTGCTACATTTACCTGGTGCACTTTGTGTAATGAGGAGTGCTTTTGTTTTACCATCTATTTCTGTTGGGTTGGATTTCTTAGTGATGAATCACTTCGTATTACATGCCTTTCCATCTGCACATGTTCTAACATTTGCTCTAGCATCCTAATTCTTTTCCACCATAGAAGGACATGAAATTCTTGAGTTCTCTAAATAATGTGGTGGACATTTAATGAGTAGGTTGAGCATTGTACTGTGCTGAGATTCTTGGAAGATATGGAACCATATCTGGTAGCTCTTTTTGTAACTTGCAAATTCTTCTCCCTTTGTTGGGGCTCTTGCAGATCCGTCCTTTGTGGAGACACTACTTCCAAAACACACAAGGGCTGATTTTTGTCGTGGACAGCAATGACCGTGATCGTGTGGTTGAGGCTAGAGATGAGTTGCATCGGATGTTGAATGAGGTACTAGAAAATAGAGAGCTTTCTAGTTTGCCTACTTTTTGAAAGCTGTTTGAAATGTTATTCTTGCATTTGAATTCAAATCTGACGTGGTTACTTTTGTATAAAAGATGGTCAGCATATGAATATTTTCATTTCATCTGTGGGCAGGATGAACTCAGGGATGCTGTCCTCCTTGTATTTGCTAACAAACAAGATCTTCCGAATGCAATGAATGCTGCTGAAATTACCGATAAGCTTGGCCTTCATTCTCTTCGACAACGCCACTGGTATATTAGTGCTTGTTATTGTTCCTTGCTATTGTTTTTCTTTCCCGTCTTTCTCAAAAACATCTTGGTTGAGTACTGCAGGTATATCCAGAGCACATGTGCAACCTCTGGAGAAGGTCTATATGAGGGGCTAGACTGGCTTTCAAATAACATTGCCAGCAAGGTAGGTGTTTGATCTGGTATGATTATCCAAATTGGATGACAATAGTATTTCTACGTAGAGAATTTGGTTCTGTTAACTTACCGATGTAAATTTTCCCATCTTACAGGCCTAAGAGATTCTGCACCACCGTGATCTTCTGTGAATTGTCAAATGGTGTTGTTGGCAGGATTAGATATGTTTGCTCAACTTCAAGATGGTGTTTTAGACAACATTTTTTTGACAATGGAACAAGAAAGAAGATGCTTTTGCTTCTATATCACATGCTGTATGCTATAGTTTGTTTGTTTATGGTTTATATTACATTGTAGAGACATGACATTGTTTCCACCTAGATGTCCAGAAATAAGTTGAAAAATACTCCCCATTTGAAGTAGTTGACTGGTTTCAGAGTAAATTTCTGAACCCTAGCTGGTTAACCATAATATGTTTACTGTGTCTGTATCTTCTCTTCTGCCTTGTAATTGCTTTATGTGGTGGTTTCCATTTTTTATTATTTATTTATTTATTTATTTTTTCGGGGGAGGTCGGGATGAGCCTTTCCAGTGGCGCTCGGCAAGGCTGGTGTTTGGTGCCAACAGCCATGACGGTTACCATCAATGGTCTTGCTCTCGGGTTACTTGGTGTTGGTGCTTCCAAGAAAATTATAAATTTCTAGAGCCTGATATGCATTTCGCATTTCATTTTTTTTTTTTTTGGGTTGGGAAGGGTGGAGTTTAATAGTTTATAGGGAATATGACAAAAAATGCAACTCAATGAAGAACACTTTTCCTAAGACCAAAAAATGATACCATGATGGGGTGCCAATTTTTCTGAAGGGATGAAAGCGTCGTTCTAACAAAAATGATGGTTTTTCAAAGTGACTCTAACCATCACTGACTTTTCTGTTTTAGCCCTAGGTGTATGTTTTCTTTCTTCATTGGTACTTTTTTGGTCATATTACCTTGTCATTAGTGGTCATATTACTTTGAAACTAGGAGTGGCATGGCATGTATGGAGTTATGACTCAATTTTATGTTCAGAAATATAAACTTTCACATCTGTGGCCAAAATAGAAACACCCTGATTGGAGGAGCCAATTTGATGTAGGGACAAAATTCGTAATCGAGATTTTTATAAGGTGAAAGGTACCGGTTGAGTTGTAGTTTATTGACCTTTCTGTATGTATTTATTTATTTATTTATTTTTGCACATAAGAGATTTGAACTTAAAATCTTTAAGAAGGGAGGAAACGGTATCAATTGAGTTATAATTTAATGATACGTGTATCTTCAACGAATGATTCAGCAATTTAAAAGACAAAAATTATTTCATATTTTCAAAACATGTTTGATATATTATTTATTTAATATTAAATACAATGTTAATGGCCGAGTTTATGTCCTTTGGAACGGAAGATTATATATTTTAACTAAAAATAGGTAGAGAGAGATGGGAGAAAATGCAACAACAACAACAATAACAATAAACTGTCTCAATATTTAGGGTCAATGATTTAAGGGATAAATTTGAAAAAGACAGAGCAAAGGAAAATGAAATAAAAAAATAAAAATAAAATGAAAAGGAAAAGAAAAGTAAATAAATAAATCAATAAATAAATATTTAAAATATATTGATTTAATTTGTGCAGATTTTCTATGCCATCTATTCCTAACCAAAATTATTTCTTCTAAACCCTTAATTTTTATATTTTTACGAATAATTTGTATCTAAACTTTCAGTGGTATATCTTTATGTTTTACAAATTTTCTATATTTAAGTTTTCGATTCTTTTAACCGATAGATTTTTAAGTCTTCTTTGTACATGCTTGAACCACCTCATACGATACTCTCGCATTTTATCCATAATTAAACTTGATAATCTTAGAGAGTATTGAGTAAAACTGATGTCCCCTTCTTGGAGAAGAGTGTTCATTAAATAATAGATATAAACTGAAATTTAGTTCTAAAATATAACTAAACTACCATATACAGATTTGTCTAAAAGAAAAGTCTACCGTTAACATATCCTAAATAAAGAAAAGATAGAGAATTTACAGTTATAAAGATAATAATTACAGACGTACAAGATATAAAACTAGTCACAGAATTAATCATAGAATGTCATAGGATCTGCCATAAAATCAATCATAGAATCCGGTAGTTCTTTGACATGCCATAAATGCCATAGAATCTGCCATAAAAGTAGCAATAGAATTTGGTAGCTTTGAATGATCAGCTAATTCTTTTGACATCACCCTCAAATTGATGCTGGTAAGTCAACAAGTATCAATTTGCTAACAAGAAAGTTATGTCGCTGACGTGTCATGGATTTGGTGAAAATATTTGCAATCTGTAGAGTTGTGGAGATATGTGGGAGAGTGATAACTTGGCGATCATAGGCCTCCCGGATAGAGTAGCAGTCAACCTCGATGTGTTTTGTGCATTCATTGGTAGACAAAATTGGCAACAATTTGGATGACACTAGTGTTGTCAGCATGTAATGGAGTAGGTTGATCTTGGGAGAAACCAAGCTCTGTTAAAAGACCACGCAACCAAATGATCTCGGAGCATGTTGTAGACATGGCACGGTATTCCGCCTCAGTGGATGATTTGGAGACCAAGTCTTGCTTCTTGCATTTCCAAGAGATAAGAGCACCACCAAGAAACATACACCATCCTGTAGTTGATTTTCTTGTGTCCGGGCAATTAGCTCAATCTACATCACTATAGGCTTGGAGATTGAGGGAAGAACCGGTAGGAAAAAATAAGTCATGGCTAGGTGTGCCCAAGATATATCTAATGATACGGCGAACTGCAGATAGGTGGAGATGCCGAGGGGCTTGCATGAATTTGCTGACAATATGGATAGCATAAGAGATGTCTGGGCGGGTAATAGTTAGATAGATAAGACTTCCAACCAGCTTTCGATATAACGTAGGGCCCTCAAGAAGTTCCCCTTCATCACGTCGATATTTCACATTAATTTCCATTGGGGTGTCAACAAAATTAGTATTTGTGTGTCCTGCTAGCTGAACCAAATCCATAATATACTTGTGTTGATTCAAGAAGATACCTTGAGGACGACGATGCACCTCTAACCCCAAAAAATAAGTAAGTGAGCCGAGATCTTTCATATGAAAAGTAGAGTGCAAGAAATTCTAAAGTTTAGAAATAACCTCCATATAAGAACCAATGATGACAATGTCATAACAACTATGCCCTTGGATGTTCGTTGGAGAAAAAGTGAGGAGTCATGCTGGCTTTGAGCAAAAGAAAAGCCAAGGAGAGTCGAGGGAAACTAAACCACACTCACGGTACTTGCTTCAAACCATACAAAGAGCGTTTTAGTTTGCAAACATCATGAGTAGAAGAAGTAGGCATACTGTAGGGAAGTGTCATGTAAACTTCCTCCTTGAGGTCTCCATGTAAGAAAGCATTCCTTACATCCATTTGATGTAAAGACCAGGATTGTGATGCTGCAAGGTCTAGTATTGTTCGTACAATGGTCATTTTGGCGACCGGTGCAAGGGTCTCATCATAATTTAGGCCATACTCTTGCTTGTTGCCAAGAACCACCAATCGAGCCTTGTAACGGTCTATGGATCCATTAGAACGGAGCTTGATAGAAAACATGAACTTACTACCAAGAGGTTTCACAGAAGGTGGACATGGAACAACATTCCAGGTCTGGTTTTCTTCAAGGGTAAGAAGTTCTGTTTCAATAGCTCTTCGCCAACATTCATGCTCCATAGCCTTCTTATAGGATAAATGAATAGGAATAGAAACTGTGGCTGTCAAAGATAAAGGAGTGGTGAGACCATACCTAGCTGCGGGTCTACGAACTCGAGTACTTCGTCTGAGAGGTGTTGGTGTAGTTGCCAAAACAGGATAGCATTAAGGGAATGATCTGGAGGGAACCTGAGAGGTGCTGAAATCTTACGTCGTTGGTATACTAGAGGAGGCTTAGACGGCACGAAATCGGTAGAGGAGGTAGGAAACATCGGCAAAATAGAGAATGAAAGAGAAAGGTCATCATTGTGTGTGGAAAAAAAATACTGATTAAAAAAAAACACATTTCGAGAAACCCGAATACGTCGTAGGTGGGGATCATAACAAAGAAAACCTTTTTGGTACACCAAATAGCCTAGAAAAGCACACCGAACAGCTTGAGTTGATAGTTTTGTGCGTTCGTGTGTAGAAAGATGAACATAGCACACACAGCCAAAGGTATGAAGATTAGAGTAATTTGGGGTATGACCAAATAACCGAAAGAAAGAAGAAACATGGTTCAAGGAGGGAGAAGGTAACCCATTGATGAGATAGACAGCAGTGGAGAGAGCTTCACACCAAAAATGAGAGGGGACAAATGACTCTAATAGAAGGGTACGAACAACATCTAGAAGGTGTCTGTTTTTTCTTTCAGCCACTCCATTCTGTTGAGGGGTTGAAAGACAAGATCTTTGAGAAATTATACCATTGGTTTGTAAAAATGCTTGGAATAAATGAGACATGTACTCACCCCCATTATCAGAACGAAGAATTTTGATACTGACAGAGAATTGGGTCTGAATAAGGGCATGAAAAAGCTTAAAGATAGAAAACAATTCATCTTTAGAATGTAGAAAATAAATCTAGTCATCAATAAAAGTGACAAAGTACTTGTAATTAGCATGGAAAGTAATTGGCGCCATGCCCCACACATCACTATGTATCAAATCAAAAGGTTGGACTTCCTTAGGTGTGTGAGGGGGAGATGATAGAACTTTATTTTTTCCAAGCCTACAAGAATTGCAATCAAATTGAACAGTACTAAGAGATTGTGACCCTTTATTACCAAGAAAACCAGAATTTAGCAAAGCATAAAGTACATTAGAGTTCGGGTGTCCAAGGCGTTTATGCCATTCTTGGTAATCAACATAAGCAAAATTACAAGTGATAACAGGTAAAGAGGAACATGGAGATATAGGAAATTGAAGAGGAAAAAGACTTCCTACTTTAGGCCCCCTTGCGATCATCTTTCCTGATTGTTGATCCTAAATAACACAACCAGATTTAGAAAATTCTACTTTACAATCATTTTCAACTAATTGTCTGACAGAAACAAGATTGGTGGTAAGGTTAGGAGAGACAAAGACATCAGTCATGGATGAAGAAACATCACCGGTGGCAGTAGTAGGCAAAGAGTTGCTATCAGCTGTATAAATCATGAGATTTCTAGGATATTTATGTACATTGGTGAGGAAGTTAGCATTGTTTGTCATGTGATGGGAAGCCACAGAATCAAAATACCAAGAACAAGGTTTAGAAAAGGGTTTATAGTCCTAATGCGGAAAATGCAGAAATGATCATTTGTTGAATCATTTCAGGTGTCACAGTTTGAACAGGAGCAGGAGCATTTTGTGTCAGATGTGCTATATCCTCAGAACTACCAGCATTAGAAGAATCGACTGAGACAGTATATGCTGTTCCAGATCTCTTGGGAGGTCAAATAAGACATTCCTTGATGATATGTCTATCCTTTTTACAATAATTGCATAATTTTTTTGAACAATTTGAACCATAATAGCCAATTTTTTTGCAACAATAATACTGAATAGTACTCATGTCCCTACCTTTTGACATCTCTTGAGCTACATAAGCCAGAGGAACAGGAGTGGATTTAAGTTGTTCCATACTGGCTTGAGTAAGAAGTCGTTGCTCCTCGTGAAATAAATCATTGAGACATGCATCCAAGGATGAGACAGTTTCTCGATTCATAAGACCTGATGCTTTCAAATTCAGATATCAATTTCATAAGAAATTGATCCCTTTTAATAGTTTCGTATACAGATTGAATAGAATTAAGACCTGCGGGAGCTAAGGTAGCCTAAACGATATCAGTATATTCAGCCCAAAGGTTCATGAAACTAGAATAAAAATCAGAGATTGAGAGACTGCCCTGTTGGAGACTTGCTAGCTTGTGTTCAAATTGAAACCGACGACCAGTGTTGTGTTGATTCTAGAGTTTTTTAAGACAATTCCATATTTCTGCTGTAGCTTTGAAGGGTCGAAGATTCAAGATGATGTTGGATTCCATAGATTCTAGAATCCATGTCATGATTTGAGCATCCTTGACTTCCCACTTGGAGTGCTCATCCTTGTCTTTGTCTTTTTCAGGTGCATGTTTGTTCTCATCAATATGATCCCATAGATCTTTGCCTTCGACAAACATCTTAAAGTGAAATACCCAGACTGAGTAGTTTTTGCCATTGAAATGAATCAAGAAGATATCATGCTTGTCAGAAGACATGAGACTGAGATAACTTGATCAAAATGACTAAAAATAAGGCACTGAACTAGGATTGAAAAGAAGAGAGACAGAAGAATTAAGAATTGAGACTCTGATACCATGATAATCTTAGAGAGTTTTGAGTAAAACTGTTGTTTCCTTCTTGGAGAAGAATACTCATTAAATAATAGATACAAACTGTAGTTAAACTACCATATACAGATTTGTTTAAAAGTAAAGTCTACCGTTAATATATCCTAAATAAGGAAAAAATAGATAATTTACAATCATAAATATAATAGTTATAGGTGTACCGGTTATAAAATCAATCACACAATCAATCATAGGATGACATAGGATCTGTCATAAAATCAACCATAGAATCTGATAGCTCTTTGACATGTCATAAATACCATAAAATCTGTTATAAAAATAGCTATAGAATTTGATAGCTTTGAATAACTAGCTAATTCCTTTAACAAAACTAATTTTTAATTTGTTTCGATTCTATTCGTCTGGTCTAATTTTCTCACGTACCCATTTAAAACATCTCTCTCTCTCATCTTCAATTTTTAGAGTGGTGAGTTGAACAAGTCGGAACGATCAACGAAGTCGAAGCAGTTCCTCTAAGCCAGATCTGGTAATTCCTTTTCGCTTCACAGTTTTGATTTGATTCCACTCGGACATATCTCGTCTCTTTCTGGATTTTGATTCTCACATCTCCACAGACATCTTATCTGCCACAGAGATTGGGGAATTGAATAGAAAATGGCAGCCATCTACAGTCTGTTCATCATAAACAAATCGGGAGGTCTCATCTTCTACAAGGATTACGGATCTGCTGGAAGAATGGATACAAATGATAGCTTGAGAGTGGCGAGTCTATGGCATTCCATGCACGCCATTTCTCAACAGCTTTCCCCTACTTTTGGTTGCTCCGGTATTGAACTTCTTGAGGCGGACACCTTTGATCTCCACTGCTTTCAATCTCTCACTGGTACATCTCCGGATTTCAGTTCGACCCATTTGATTTTTACCCACAGAATCCAAGCATTTCTTGCACGATGGGTGTCTGCTTAATTGTTTGTTTTATTGTTCATGATTAGTAGGAATGCGTACTCCCAGCTACTGGGAGTATTGATCATCGTAGTTCGTTAGAACACTTGTTATCTTGAATGAAGTGCACTAGATTGGCAAATTGGATATCTGGGTTTGGTTTTCCAATTGACCGAAACAAGGTAAGCAGACGAAAAGAGAACACAGCTGCGGGCACACAAAAGTATTCGATGAAGTCGTGAATTTAGAAAGACTTGCCCTTTCTTTGGGAGGAATGCTTCAGAAAAGTTAGCAACCCTATTGGTCATCCTATTTCGTTGTAACACTTGTTAACTTGAATGAAATGCACTAGTTTAGTGAATTGGATATCTGGGTTTGGATTTCCTATTGACAGAAACAGAGTAAGCAGACAATAAAAACCACATCAGCACACAAAGGATTTTTTTTTTTTGGAAAAACTTGTGAATTCAGAAAGACTTACCCTTTTTAGGTGTGAATGCTTTAGAGATGTAACCTACAAAAATTGGCATAAAAACAATTGAAAATTTGTAAGTTTTGGATCGTTTCCGGGATGCCGGTTTGCCTATTGATCTGGAAATACGAACAATAAGTAGAATTTCATAAAATACTTGGAGAACATTGTTCTTGCATTAGCGTCTTCTAAACATTTGTTTATTGTTGGTACTATTTTAATGTTGGCCAACATTAATGCTAACAATTGGTTGTTAAACGGTCATTGCAAAAGTTATGGCAAAGCTGCGAATGTTGTTCTCAATGGTCCATAGAGAATGTTAAGAGGAATATTACTGACTTTTTTGTTAAGATGAGTAGGTAAACATCAACCAGGATTATTTATCTTCATATTTTGTTAGGACACTTGTTATCTTAATGAAATGCGTTAATTTAGTAAATTGGATAATGGATATTGCAGAAACAAGGTCAGCAGATGATAATGAAACCACAGCAGCACAGGAAAGTATCTGATGAAGTCTTGAGTTTGGAAAAGCTTTACCTTTTTTGTGCATGAATGCTTTTGAGAAGTTAGCAACCGGCAAAAGTTGAATTGTGTCATTGCATAACTAGGTGATGATCTTAATGTGGGTCTGCCGTGTTGCTCTTGCAATACAAACGATAAGTGGAATTTCGTAAAAATATTTGGAGAAATCTGTTCTTTAAGGTTGGCAAACATAAATGCTGACAATTGATTACAAGTTATTGCTTCATTCATAGAACTGCTGCAAATGTTGTGCTCAGTCATCCATAGAGAATGACTGAGGTTAGTTATAATTACTGCAAAAATCTCCAAGTTTACATGATTTACATTTATAGACTTAAACAATCCATTATAATCACTTAATATGTTAGTCAAGCCCCTTGTTTTGAAGTCCGGCTTGGCAGGACTTTGTAGTAATGGTGATAATCTTATGGAGCTTAAAGTGCCATCATGTTTAGAGCTTGTTGATTGCTAGTAAAGGAATAACCTAGTTAGTTCTCATTTTCTGATTTTTCACATTTCTTGTTGTCTGCTCTCAAGTCATTGGTCTACACTTGGAGAAATGCTTTTAGAAGCCTAATCCAAGGTTTTAAAGGAAAATTTCTGTGAAACATATGCAATGACAAGGTTTTATTTTGTAGGGACAAAGTTCTTTGTTGTATGTGAACCTGGAACACAGCACATGGAGAGTCTCCTGAAAGTCATCTATGAACTGTACACAGATTATGTCTTGAAAAATCCCTTCTACGAGATGGAAATGCCTATTCGTTGTGAACTCTTCGACTCCAACCTGTCTCAGGCAATCCAGATGGATCGTGTTGCATTATTGGGACGATAAGTTAACAGCACTTCTTCATATGTTGGCCTTTTCACTCTTGTTAAACTTGAAAAACCAAAGGTTTTTTTGTCAATCTCTGAAGCTATTCAGTCAGTGTTATAAGAAACCTTCTCCAAGTTTCCTTAAATTGTTTTGCACTTCACTATTACATCCTGCCGGTGTATGCTCATATAATTTTCCCCAATTAGCACATTCAATAAATCCTTGTGATAGCTAAAGCAAAATTTTCCAAATAAATCAAGTACTGGAGGTACAAAATGGTGCTGGGATGTCCATCAGCAGAAGTTCTGTTTTTTTATATCGACCTAAATTTGCTGAGGTTGTGTACATAAGCCATGAAGATTGCACTTTGCAAATGTAATACTTGATCTTGCCATTGCATTATTCATATTATTACAGCAGTTATGGAGAAGAAAGTGAATACATGTATGTTATGATTGGCAAGTAAATCCATGAAGTTATTTGCTACCTATTTTGCGGTCACTGGGCAAGTGAGTGAAGAATGGTGAGTGCAATGTTGCTGAGCAAGAACATTCTGTTGATATAACTTGACAAGTGGAATGGGGGACTGTTGCATCTCTCTGCAATATTTGTTGCTCTCTGCAGCAGGTTTATTGTGTCTCTATAATCCTTTTTATAAAATAATCCGAAGGAGTGGGCATATGTAACCAATGCCTCTCGATATTCCCCGAGGCAAACTACAAGTTGCCCCTTTCTCAGCTGATCTTTTTCCTTTTTGAGATATTCATAAATGATAAAAATGTTTTCCCTTGCTTGCGCTGTCACTAGGAAGAGAGAGGTGACCCCAAGCTTATCAATGTTCACATTTGTTCCAGTGTATTTCTCCAGTGTACTGCTGCAGAATTTAGCATCCTGCGTTTTGGAGCAAATCTCATGGATCAAATGGTTGGAGGTTTTGGGACATTGAGCAGCAGATGAAAAGCAGAGAGGAGACACCAGAAGGAAGGCAAGGAGGGCTGCACGATGAAAAGCCATTTCTTTGTAAGCCTTTAGTTCTATTCTGGGGTTTAGTATTCCATTTAATATAACTGAATCGTCTGTTGCTTTGCTTGATCACAGCAGTTTGCAAGGGCCATGCATAATGCATAGTGCTGTTATTAAGGGAATCATGGCCTAAACGTCTTTCTCTTTTACCTACATCTACTGCTCCTTGTTTATTGACATCTTAAATTGATTTTATAAGAAATTTTATTAAAAGTCTAAAAAATGCCACGAAAGGTTTTAAAAATGCGGTTGAATGTCCTAAAAATGTCGTTAAAAATCCTTCAAAATAATACATATTCTCTAAAACTTGTGATCTCTACCCCCTTCCCTTCCTGTCTGTCCTGAAATTTTGTGTTACGCTCTCCTAATATAAATTTGTAGGTATAATTTTTTTTTATAACTTTTTGTGATGTTGGTGGATGCATTTTGACAACCAAAGGTGATTAGAGAGGAAAACAGTGATTTGAAATCTGCTTTTCAAATATGTTTCTGAAGACTGAAGCATAAGATTGGTTTGGTTGCAGGTGACTTGCATAGGTCTCTCACACATTGGTTGTGCTCCTTAAAACCAGCAGTTTGTTTTATGATTGGTTTACGCATGGGAAACTTATCCCATTCAGAACCATTATTAAGGATGACAAAGAACAGAAGTTCATATTGGGAGTTTAATGTATTGTTCGGAAGGAGGAGACTTGAGGGAGGGGAAGAGGAGGGGAATGCACATAACCCACCCTATATTTATACTTTAAACCTTTATTTTTTTTTTTATTTTTTTGGTTAAGGATACGAAGGAAATAGTGTGTTGTGAATAACTTCTGATCTCTTTTGACTCAATTGTGCCTATGCTTACTTGGTTGAGTAATTGGGCACCGGCATTCTTTAATCAAGATGTCGAATTCAAATATTGTAAATTGAGAAAATAGGTGTCGGAAAGTACCGGATTTAGTTGATACCAATAGTTTATACCAGAAAACAAAAAACTATGTCCTCTAAGAAAAATGGTATTAATTTTAATGAAAATTTTAAAATATTCCAAATTAATTTTTGCCCATTTAATAATTTTTAACATCTAAAAGGGTGAGGGGAATGTTTTGTTCACTCCCTCGGATGCTGTTGTCTTCTTTAAATAATAGTTAAATTAGGTATATGGTAGAGAAGTTTGTCTCCATTACACGAAATCATGTTATGACTATAGTAAATGATCAATACTTAGAAATTGAGTGTTTTAAAAAATTATAAATTCATATAAAATGATTTTTATTATTATTATTATTAAAAATATTACAAAAAATAAAATATTTTATAATAAATAGTATAGAAAATAAGGCCTTTGTAAATTTTTAATTTTTTGGGCTAAACCGTGTTGCTATTTCTTTGGGTGAGCCCACGAAAGTTTTTTTTTTTTTTTTTTTTGTATAAGCATTTAAATTTAGGATTATCATATTAAAAATGGGGTTTGTACTACTAAGCTGTTACCTCCCCTCCCCCCACCCCACGAAAGCTCCCTTTTAGTAAAATGTTTGATTTTGATGCATTTTGAGACATCGTTATTACTTTTATGTTGAATCTATAACCAAAGTCCAACTAAGATGCTGTTGCGCACAGAAATGAAAAGAGATAGGAAATCGTACCAACAAATATGACATTTTTTAAAATAAAGAAAATGGAAATATTAGAAAATACATAAATTTAAAAAGTATAAAAGTTTTTATATAAATATTAATTATTTTAATAAAATAATAGAATAATCCTGTTTTATAATAAAATATATAAATCGATTAAATATATAATTATTAATTATAAAAAGATAACATAAAATAAAAAATTAAATAAACAAATAATTAATTAAATATGAAAAATTGTGTATGTATAAAAAATATAAATATTTTTTGTATAGATATTAATTAATGTAAGATAAGATATTTTGAAAATGAGAAACATTTTAAAAATGAGAAACGTTACGAAAACAAAAAAAAAATGTTAATATTGAAAAGTTATTTGTT
This sequence comes from Dillenia suffruticosa, assembly GCA_033439265.1. NCBI lineage: Eukaryota > Viridiplantae > Streptophyta > Magnoliopsida > Dilleniales > Dilleniaceae > Dillenia > Dillenia suffruticosa. Next base: position 21,779,594 of record JAVTVX010000001.1, read on the forward strand.
TTTCTTTAATAAATGTCAAACTCAAGATCTTGTGATCACGAGAAATACAATGCTTATCTAGCTATGTATTAGTGAAGAAAATGAATTTGTATATATGGGGAAATGACAAAATTCGGAAAGATTGATGAATACTAAATTACAGAATTAAAAGTGGTTGAGGTTGTAGATGTAGCCTATAATCAGATGAGGGGAAGGGAAGGGAAGGGAAGGGAAAGGGCTGGTAATGGTACGAAGGTTGATTTAACAGCGGCTAGGGTGGAATATTCTGTGAGTATTAATGAATAAGAGTTGTATTTATCAACAATATGATCAGAGATCATGCGGCTGTTCTTAAACCCGCACGGCCGCACCAGCCTCTTTCTACGTGCCGTCTCTATTATAAATATGTGAGTTTCAAGCATTAAAACCCAGCCGCGACAAAACCATCTAAACCTCACATGTAGCGAGAGAGAGAGAGAGAAGTCGTCATAAGGTGAGTGCTGGTCATGGCGCTCGTGGGTTCTCAATTCCTTCCCTATTTTACTATAATCATTTTTGCTTGCAGTGGTCCTGCTATTTCTTCTTTCCCCAGCTTTTTCATCTTTGCTTTCTCATTACCTTCAGAAATCATCTCTGTTTCCATTAGTTCGCTCTCTCTCTCTCTGGTAATTAGTAGAAAAAAGAAGTGAACTTTTGAGAGAGAGGGGATGAGGATATTTTGGGGATCCTGCAAGCAAAAATGATGGGAGTTATGGGGGTTGCAGGGTTGGGATCCTACGAGCGTTTATTATCAGCATTCAACCATATGTGAGTCAACTCCCCTATTTTGGTCGATCAGGTAGGTACGTTGTTTGTGCATCCTAATCTTTGTTGTTGTCATTTGCCCTATTCACTACCCTTTCTCAAATTTCAACTGTTTGAATTCAGTATTGATGTTCTGGCTTCTGTATTTCTCAACCATGACTATGGTTTCGCCAAGTGGGTTGTTAGGTTCTCGTGTGGAAAGATAGAAGATTGTTTCAAGATTAAAGTCTGGACCTCAGCTAGCCTAATAGGTGGCCTACTTCGGTTAAAAGACACGTCGATCAATATAAAGGGTACTCTACATCTGTGAGCGTGAGGATTGGGGGGGGGGGGGTATCTGTCGTTTTTGCCCACAAGGTTTAACCATTGGCGAGAGTTTTCATTTGGGTTACATGATTGTGGATTTAGTATAAATTTCAGCAAAGGGTGATCCTTCTGATTGGTGTATTTGTTTCAGTCTTACAGGTTGTTGCGACTACAACTACGACAAAAACTTCTCTTGACATACCTTGAATATCATAAAAGGTCGTTTGCGTGTGTTTAATGTTATTTATTATTATTATTATTTTTAATAAATAGATATAATTAAACGAAATCGAAGAATTAAGAACCTCTATCACTTGAGCGACTATGTTTAATATTATTGAGAATCAATGAATTGTACAATGGTTTCAACAATAAAGACCCCCGGGAAATAATTGTATATTCGCATTATCGTTGCTGTTTTCTTTTTGGGGGGCAGGGTGAGGAGAAGAGGAATTGATTTGTTTTTGAAATCAATTGTTCTACGTCCATGTTATTGCCCCTATAGGTATAACAACAGTCCTTTTCTGGCCTCTAGGTCAGGCATCAAACCTATCCCTCCTCTACATAAGGGCATTCTAAAGACATTTGATTAGGGCTGCCATCATTATCAGTGCTTGTTAATTAAGTCCTCTTAACTGGCATCATAGTTAACATGGAGGTACCCCACGAACATTCTGTCCTCGTGACGTCTAAATTACAATCTTTTAACATTTAATCATCAGAATGATCAATGACTATTCTTACACATACATAATTGTGGAAGAGAATTGGACTGAAGGGTTATCTGGTTAAATTGAGAAAAAGGGGTGCCTATTTTCGGGGTTTTCAGGGGATTGATGTGTTCTTTTGAATATTGTAATTTGCCAAGTTAGCATAACTATAAAAACTTAGCCTTGTAAAAACTTGAAATATCTTCTAACAAAAGCACTCTATTATAAGGGTTTTAACTTATCCAAGCAAAAATAAAAAAATAAAAAAAAAAAACCATCTCTTTGCCCCAGTGGTTCGGGGGGGGATCTAAGCCAGTTCATGACCCTGTGTTTCATACCCATATATCTAACAATTTAACTCCAGAAACTTGCAAACTAGCAGCACTATGCTATCCAGAAAAAGAATTAGATGGGTTGGACAAAAGGGACACAGGACCTGCAACTGCAATGGGTGCAATGGGTTGCATAAACCTCGACAAGGGATCAGGATGAAACCAAAAAAACAAATTATCCAGCGCATGACCCAATTGAACCGTGCTCAAAAGCTTCGAAGAATTTTACAAAAACAAGAAACAAATAGGGATCAGGGAATTTCCACACCCCACTAGAGGGAATCAGAATTAAACAACATGCAAATTCTCTGATGTCATTCAGTAACAAAAACAAGCAAAATAATATAAGTTAACCATGCAAATTTGCTTTGAAGAGCACATGAATAATGAGGGCAAAATAACAGGAAATTTTCACTACATCCCTCCTCAACTGGGTATTGGAATTAAACCATATTGCAAATTCCCTTATCTGAATCAGTAAGATTAATAAGCAGAGTAAAAGCATATGCAAATCACCAGATAGACATAAAAATAGACAAAATTATTCAAATGGCAAGGAAAGTAAGAAATGAAACATCACTCAAAATTCCCATAAACCTGAGCCATAGAATATCAAAGTTGATAACTTCAGAAGTAAAATTAAAAACTTAAACAAAAGGACTAAAGAGGTTTTAAGGAGCAGTGACTCATTATCTATATGGGTGTCTCTCAATCACCACCAGCCTTCTGATAAACATAGGTGAGACCACACTTGCCACAGTAGTGCCTATCAAAATGATTGGCCATAAACGTACCAGCACCGCACTCAGCATTAGGACACTCCTTCCTCAGCCTCTGGACTTTGCCGGAGTCATCGACCTTGTAGAACTGGAGGACGGCGAGCTTGACCTTCTTCTTCTTGTGCTTGATCTTCTTCGGCTTCGTGTAAGTCTTCTTCTTCCTCTTCTTCGCTCCTCCCCGGAGGCGAAGCACCAAGTGAAGGGTCGACTCCTTCTGGATGTTGTAGTCGGCTAGGGTTCGGCCGTCCTCGAGCTGCTTTCCAGCGAAGATGAGACGTTGCTGGTCCGGAGGAATGCCTTCCTTATCCTGGATCTTGGCCTTGACATTGTCGATGGTGTCGGAGGACTCAACCTCAAGGGTTATTGTCTTCCCCGTTAGGGTTTTCACGAAGATCTGCATCTTCGCCGCTCCCGCACTCTCTCTCTCTCTCTGCTGCGGAAAGAGAAGATTAAGAGATGTGTGTGCTAGGGTTTCTGCAAACGTGTTGTTTAAGTATGTCGGGTTCGCACGTGAATAGCATGTGATAGAAGAATTAGGGGGGCCTGGGCTTATGCGGGCTTTCTTTTATAAGCTAAAGGGCCTTATTGGAGTTGGTCTTATTTCACCCACTACCCACATATCTGAGGCCCAACGAAGTGTAAAATACTATGTTGAATCAGGTGCAATTTAAACCATTTTAAACAGGTCGACCGTACCGACAATCAATTAATTTAATAAAATATAATATTAAATCTTTTAATTAAAATTTCGAACTTAAGTCACGACTTAGATATAGAACAGATTACGTTAGAGGATAACCCTCTAAATGGATCATTATATGTTTCGAACCAGATAGTCCGAATATGACTCCGAATACCTATCAATATAATAAAAAAAATAGGTCCCCAAAAGGATAGTCTAATGATACAAACCCCATCTCACAACTTGATAATCTCATAATCAAATTTTTGTATAACAAAAAAAAAAATAATAAAAAAAAATATGTCTAACATAGTTTTTTTAATCCGACTCAAGTTAGCGTTGGAATCTGTATAGAAAGACGAGTTAACAAAAAAAAAAAGTAAAGAAAGACAATGTGTACGGTTTGGTCTTACAAGCGAACTTATGGAATTTGGCCTTGCTAAGTTCCAGAAAAAGGTGACGAAGCCAGGAGAAGGTTAGAGATGGGTGTGGGGTCATTTCGACCCATACTTCAATTATTATTATTGGATGGATATGATAGCATACCAGACAATGGTTGATGGCCGATTGAAGTGCCATGAAAGAACAAGAAACCTCTTCTCCTCCCTATAAATATGTTGTGCTTCAACTAATGCAAGCATAAGAAAAACAAAGCTAAGCTAAGCATTCGTTTTGGTGATTATTTGCAGTCTTTCAAGAAAGGAAGAAAGAAAATGTCACTCATTCCTAGCATCTTTGGTGGCAGAGCAATGTGTTCGACCCATTTTCACTAGACATTTGGGATCCACTTAATGGCTTCTTTAACTCCGCCATTACTAGTTTTCATCTTCGCCAGCGCAAGAGACCTCCGCATTTGCCAACACTCGCATTGACTGGAAAGAAACACCTGAAGCACGTCTTCAAAGCTGACCTTCCGGGCCTGAAGAAGGAAGAAGTGAAGGTTGAGGTTGAAGAAGGCACGATTCTCCAAATAAGAGGAGAGAGAAGCAAAGAGCAAGAAGAGAAGAATGACAAGTGGCACTGCATCGAGCGCAGCAGCGGCAAGTTCCTTCTCCGATTCCGTTTGCCGGAGAATGTGAAGACGGAGGAGGTCAAGGCCCGCATGGAGAATGGAGTACTCACTGTCAATGTTCCCTAAGTGGAAGAGAAGAAGCCCGATATCAAGACCATTGAGACATCTGGTTAATTTGAGGAAAATGGTGTTTTGAGGTTTTGAGTGAATGGGCATGCGTTTCTGAACAATTGTAATTTGCTTTTGAGTATGTACGAGAGAGAGAGAGAGAGAGAGAGAGAGAGAGAGAGAGCGCAATGTCTTAGTGTTTCTGTTACGCACTCCATTTCCACAATACGATAGTAGAAACGGAATCCAGGAACCATCTTATCCAAGAAAAATGAGAAAACACCTTGGGGAAGGTCCTTTGGAACAGAAAAACAAAGAGAGTTGATCCCTCAACATCGAGAGCCCATAACACCTTTCCCTCAGGCATTGCTCTCCTAGTTTGAAAAGAAGAAAAAAAAAGTGTTCGACAAAACATAAGTTTGAAGCAAATTCTTCCACACATTCAAGATTCATGATTCAGATAAACAATCAACAATGAATGCAATAATATAGACAGAACTAAAAATTCAACATATTCCAAAAAAAAAAAAGCATCTCGCTACAGCCAAATGTTACAAAGAACTTCATCCCAAACCAGTGATGAGGATTCAAGCTCCTATAACTCAATTCCCACTCCAAGGGTATTACACTCTAATAGACATCCTCAAATGTAACTAGTGACACAAACAAGCAAGAACAATTGACTAAAATCACCAACAAAATTAATTTAGCTACAACATTGGATCAACAACTCTACTCCATATACATAGGCAATATCAATGAAAAATTCTCCATGTCATCTGTACTGATGGAAGAACACACTGTACTCTGGGAACGCATCCAGGAAACTGGAAATGAGAGGTTGTGGCAATGCTTGTCCTTGAACAAGAACTTGGTGGTATCTTTCCAACAATGACTGCACGGCGCCCTGCAGATCAACTTCCTCCAAGCCACCTTCAGTTTCATCACAACACCAAGAGTTGTGTTATCAAAGAAAATGATAAAAATTTGAGATAACATGAATAAGCATTCATCAAATTCTAGCATCACATTACTATGAATCCAGATCAGGTTGAACTCAAGCAACTAAAGGAAAGCAACACACTTTGATTTTACGGTATGAATCTCAAGAAGATCTAACCCAAAAACCAAGAGTAGAAAAGGATTCTTATAAAAGATTCAGGAGCCGAATGTGTCTTTTACTGTTTTTGGCTTGAGGGTGTTACTTGTGAAAAGTAACCCTCCAAGTGCATTTAGAAATGATCCACTCGTCCAATAATCCTAAAATTAGGCGACGTGTAAAGAAAAACTTCAAGAAGAAAATTAATTTTACTGATTAAAGTATCAACTAGCTTACCCAATTCAAGCTCTTGCTCTTGATCCTCCATATCCCCCTCTTCAACAATCGTACCATTTTCCAAGGCAGCTGCAGCTTTCGCATATCGATCCAAAAATTCCTCCTCAGTTTCTTCATGTACTTCTTCCTCCGAATCCTACCAACAGAAGAAAATGTAAGCTTCTCATCATCCATGCACTTAACATTTCGTGGGGGTGGCAATTGATACATCTCTATAGTCAAGAGCCTGAAAAATTGATGTCCATAATCACAGCTTCATCAGGTTACCAGTCATCAACAGGACTCTTTTCTGATGGCCAAATTTCATAAACTTGGAAAAGATAGCATTTAGATTCTTAGATGAAACATTTAGATTCTTAGATGATACTGAACTTCATCGATCAAGTTTAAACTAAAAAGTTGGCTATCAAACCTCATCATCATCATCATCTTCTTCTTCTTCACTGTCACAGTCATTTTCAGCTTCATCTTCACCATCCTCTTCTTCTTCATCTTCCTGTTCTTTCTGCACTTCCTTCAGGCGTAGAAATGCCTCCATGAATGAAGTAAAGCTCTGCTGTAACAAACCCTTGTCTTGATTTACTGTCTCCAACTGCTGCTCAACAACCTTTGCTAGTGCCATTACTGAATCCCAGGAATAACCATTAGTTAAATTCAATAGGTTTAAGACTGACTCATTTTTTAAACAAGAAACTGGAAGCACTGAAGGATTCTCGAAAAAAAAGGAAAGCAATGATGAAATAAAATACAGAAACGTAAGTTGAACATTCACAAGAGAAATTTTTCACGTGATGTCCCCACCAACAAAGACATAAGCCACATGGTAGGAGAAATGAAACTGTTTATACTTTAAATTTTGCTGAAGACCAACTTTAGTCTCTTTACTCCATTCCTCAGAATTTCCCAAAGGTAGGTGTACTGCACGAGTAACTTGTGACAGTTAATTAGATTACGAGTCAGGTTTTTTAACAAGGGCATACCTAAATGCAATTTTTACCAAGTTGGTGTTTCCCAGTCACTGTAGCAATACTGGTCTGGACCAACATTAAGGACCCAGAATGAAACTGGAAAGAAAAATCTGATTTTGCAGATGATATATAGATTTGGCAAATAAATACAAGCATATTTCTCCAAGTCTACAGAGCAGAAAGTACAGACCTATCAACTTAATCTCGGGCTCCAGTAACATGCCATGCTCATAAGAGCTAGAGGAGATAAAAGCTAGTGCTGACAGCCACAATCTGAAACCCTTTTCTTCATCCTTATCCAGAATCCTCTTCACTATGTCAGGGTAACAAAGATAGCAAGATGACAGAACAAGTACCAGAGGCTTCCACAAGGGATCGGGCTTCTTTTGTACTTCTCTGAAACGAGAAAATGCTGCCCTGGTGAAAGCAATCACCAGTGCCTGCTTGACATCTTCTGTTTTGAAGGAGTACTTTGGAAGATGAAGCAGTAAATGAACACATGAGCAGGCCCTCCATGTTGCAGATGGATATTGTGAGATGGCATTACTAACAAAAGCACCGATAGCTTCAATTATTGACAGCTGGGGCACAGGTGGAGCTGGAGGTGGCGGCAACCTTTTTAACAAAAAGTTTTCTAGTCCAAATTTGAGGTCCAAATTTACTACTTCCTTTATACAATCAAATATTGACAAGTCCTCCAACTCTTCCCAGGCATGCCATTCCGCAATCACATTAGCCCAAATGACTAACAGTTCTGATAGTTTTAGCTCTGCAATCATACTCCTCTCAGTAACAGATCGCATAATGGAGCAGAGCAATGTTGATGAATCATCCATGCATGATTGTGAGGGCAATGGAACAGAATCCTCATTTTCCTGGTCAATACCGCGTAGCAGAAAATCAAATTGGAATTCACGCACATGTTTTCCCTCAGTTTTAAGGACAACAATATATTAATGCTGGTTGAGCTTATTGGTGAAAGCACAGGCATTCAACAAAAGATTTTGAGACCTGAGTACTTTACATAAGGAAGCATAAAAGTTATAATTCAAGATTTACCATCGGCAGCATGGATACAAGCCAAGCCTTTTGCAAAAGAGCTGAAAAAGCCCTAGAAATGGTTCTCTGACCTGTTACCCATTTTTCACTTGATTTATCCTGTTCAAAATCTTCAGGTACAGTGTTTTGCCAGGATTGAGCCATAGCTGCTAATGCTGAAAATCCCCGTTCAACCATCTGTACAAAACTATTTGTTGTTAATTTATCAAGTAAATAGAAACCTATGCTCAGAAAGTTCAACCATCACATCGAGAAACTAGGTCAATAAAGTCCTGCTCTTAAGCAAGGCAAGTAGAAACTAGGTTAATAATGTATCAAAATACATCAATACGCATCCTATTTCAAATGGTATTATCATCTATCCACCGCAAAAACTTAGTGATTGCAACAAAATGCAAAAGAATGTAATCTGTACCTGAGGCCATGTCTCCTGGCCAGGAGTAATGTAGCTTGAAATAGTACCAATTAATGAAGATATGATGGATGGGATGTGAATTGTGATGTTCTCATCTCCCGCCTCCACCACTGTGCTGAGAAGCTGAAACAAAATGGAGGTCTCCTCATCATCTCTACCAATCCTCTCAATTACAGAATGAAGAAGCGGCAGCCACTCAGGTGGATAGTACTCATTCTGTTACAATCACAACCAACAGAAGCTAAGTAAAATACTATTATGATGTAAACAGTGATACAGGTTTCAAAAATTTATCTTCGGAGTGTATCTTAGAACATACCGCTAAAAGTCCAGCAATTGCTCCTGCAGCAGAAGCACGCACTGGGTAACAACAGACCTCCCCTACATCTGGATAGGCTAATGCTGTTAGCAAGGAAGAGTACACATCTTTACTCATCTCCTGAGAGGAAAAAGGTAGCAAAATCAAATCAAGGGATATCAAATCCAAAAAGGAGATATGCTGAAGAATAACTAGAGGTGACTGCTCATCAAATAATAATAAATCAGTAAAAGAAAGCAGCAAAAACAATTATTCAAGTCAGGAACCATGTGACTTCAATTACATGCTTTAGAGATTATCAAGAGAAAAAAGAAGGCAACAAGCTGACCTCAGGGAGACAAGAAGCAAGTTCCCCGAGTAACCAGTTTGCAGTGGCAACCAAATAAGAGAAGCAAGACAATTTCATGTATAGTGGCAGAACTCGTGTGCGAATCAGAGTAGCTACATATTCGGGTCTCTGCCCCTGTAAGAACTGTATATGATCAACCCTGGAAACCGTAAGTTTGCCTTCGACATTCTCTCATTATTTATCTATGTATAATGTGGCAAGAATTTCTTACATCTTGCAGCCCTCCATAAGCCATTAGAACGCCATAATAACTGCAATTTGATAGCATACATGTAAAGGAGTCAAAAAATTTTCTAACATAAGATAGGAGGAAAAAGCCAGAATCATAAATAAGAATGAGAGAAGTAATTCTGAACTTAAGAAGCTTGCGAAGTAAAGGGACAAGAGACAAATGGTAAGGTCATACTATGACAATCGTGTCATTGGAAATACTGGAGAAACAGTTGCAAACTTACTCGTTTACAATGTTAGATTGGGTTGCATTAACATCAGAAGGAATAGGAAACTTTGACAGGAAGGGCATTACTAGCAACTCTCCCATGGACCTACATCCATCATTTATCTTCTTCCTTTCACCTTTTTTGCGCTTGGATGAAGCTAAGGAATTATTATTAGTGGCTCCTCGAGGTCCCTGTGGAAAAATAGAGTACTGACAATTATAATCAGATGGGTCACAACATAAAAAATTATAGGGAAACCAAGGCCAACCTTTGACATAGAAATAACACCAAGGAGATTTAACGCACTCTTTCTAGCTGTGAACAAGTCCTCCCGCCATCCAGATATTTCTTCCTGGAGAAATTATAATTTACAGCATATCAACAGGAGAATAAGAACTTCTGAAGTAATGTAATAATGAAATGAACTTAATCAACCATAATACAAGCTAAAAAAACAAAATACAAAAACTATCATACAAGATCAGATGGAAGATTTTTCCTTATGTATTCATCTGGCTCATCTTCCCACTCCAAAACATCCTATTAGAAATAACAAGGAGAATTATATTAGATCTTGAATTTCTATCTTTACAGAAAGATATATAAGATGCTCAAACAATACCTTCTCATTCATGACTAGTGCAGGAAATATAGCCAAATCCAACAAAGATGAAAAATGGGGTGAAACTAATCTCCATCCCTGGAATGAGATGAAATAGGTGAATGCCCAAAAGATGAATTGTTAACTGAAACCAACACTTAACATATGAGCTCTTGAAAGCTGGAGTTCACTGGGGAAATGTAATTAAAAATACTGGTAAAATGAAGTACTTACAGGGCCTGCCTCCAGGACATGTGATATCACATCAAAAGCTACTGAAAGAACCCTCTCTGATAGAAAATCCAGCTCCTGCACAAATGATTTAATACTATTATACAAGCAAAAAAAAGAGCAAGTGGAGTACTTACATGTGTCCACAAAAAAAAAAAGTTCAGAATTTTCTTTCAATTGCAAAAGAATTTCTTCCATCAAACTCCCAACATGTCATCTCCTATGTAATGTTCAAACCCCATTAAAAGCATCACTCAACAATTTTTCAGAAAGAGGCAGTGATGTTTTGATCTTACACTTATTTTTGTGCTGTGTCTGACTATTGCTGAAGCACATCGAATGATGTTGGGCATCAATCTGGTAACAAGGGAATAAAAGATCAGATAATTTTGATGCAAAGGTCAATGAAATAAACTTTCAAACATGCATTTTGACCTCTTACTTGTCAGAATATTTCCGATGCCGGGTGACAAGTGAGCAGAAAATAAGCAGGCCCCTCTTTCCAGTCTTCAGCCTCAACAAGTATCCATCTTCCGAAGCATCACTCTCAAAACTCAGAGAACCCAAGATCCCAAACAAATCATGGCAAAATAAAGGTAAATGAGGAACTAGGGCGGATGGCATGTGTGATCTCACCTATAGAAACAACTGTCATGAATTTTAAAAGGCATATAAAAACAGCAAAGACATAAAAGTTGTATAAGGCTGGACCATAAACCTTCCATGATACAACAATGAGACAGAACACTTTAAAAGTCATAACACTTGGCCCACTGAAAATTTTGATATGCATCATGTTGTTTTCAGAATTTTGTCCATGTTTTGTCCCAACCAGCTAACATTAAGTATGCAATTATATTCAACCTTTTCCATAATCAAGGGTGATGTTGGCTCAATGAGACTACCTAATTATTCCCCAACCGCTAACAGTTAAATACCATGAAGACTAATATTTGCAATCTAGGAAATAAAATTAATGCAAAGTAGGAAATGAAAAGTAATGCAAAATACTTCTATCATTAAATTCATTCATCAGATCTACAACAGATGAATGAATAATAGGAGACATATACTCACAGATAGGTATATGCACTTGCAAACGATGAGAAGAAACCTTTCAACATCACTTTCCATTCTATCATGGTTGCCCAAAGCCTGTACACATCATCATGCCATTCAAGTACCAAAGGTCTTCGGAGTTGGAGGAAAATGAATATAGCAAAAGATATCAATGCAGAAGGCATAATGGAGAAAAAAATGAAAGAAAACCGAACCTTTTCCACAAATTGATGAAAAGCAGCTAGCAAAGGTACGAGAATTTCACTGGAAATTATCTCAAGCTGTGGTGGAACAGGCTCATTTGCAACTTTAGGATTCAAGAAATACTGGCCCAAATATCAACATATGGGTCAAAAGAAGTCTATCTTTGATTCAACTAGTACTACAAGTTCTACCAGTCGATAATGAGGCATACATGAAAGCAAAGCAACATAAGACATGTTTGATATGCATGAGGAAAAACACGTGTAGTTATGACTCAAGTCTTCCCCATTTCCAACTTTTTCCAGCATTACCCAAATTAAACCTCAAACAACCAATAGCCTATTCTAGCATTTTAAATCCAGCAGTAATGTCACCACTTGAAAATCAAAAGAGGGTCAACAGGAGTTTGTGCTCAATGCGACAAGCATTACAAATTCTATTAATTGATGATGAGCCATACATGAAAGCAAAACAACATAAGACATGTTGATACACATTGGAAAGAACACAAAAAATCAGTAATTATGCCTCAAATCTTCCCCATTTCCAACTTTTTCTTGCTTATCCAAATCAAACCACAAACGATGAATTCCTAGTATCCTATTCTAGTATTTTCAATCCAACAATAATGTCACTATGTGAAAATCAAAAGGTACCTGGAAAGGTCTAACAAGTGCCTGAAGAACCACGAGGGCGTTGATGGTTTTCCAGTCAGAATTCGCATTGTTGTTAATAAGATCACTGTTTTGTATAACCGACCGCAATTCAGGCACAAGTTCAGGCCACAAATTCGAACTAACAAACTCAGCAACAACAATTACCCGAAACTGCCACCACCCCACCAAATCAAATTCATAGAACTACACCAAATTAAATTCAAAAGGAAAGCTTCAATTTCATTTTTTACCGCTTCAACTAAGACTTTCGAAACCGGGAGCTCAGCTTTAAGCAAGGCACGCACAAGCCCATCTTTGAACTCTTTACTGACTCTCGAAGCTGGATTGTTCGCGTCAATGTTTCGCCGAGTGAAGTTCTTCAGGTACGTGGCGGCTGCAATTCGTAGACCTCGACTTTCGCCATCTGTTAATGGAAAAAATTAGAATCAAAAGGATAGTTTAGAGCTCAAATTTTGGTAAACTCTGGGATGCTGATTTTACCGGTGGCGAGGGAGAGGAGAGAGAAAGCGAAATTGGGAGAGGAGAGAGAGAGACGATCGAGTGATTCAGTGGATTCGTGGACTACGTTGCCGTCGGGATTGAGTGTGTTGTTCAGGAGGTGAGCAATTTGGGATATTTCCATTTTGATTTCTCCTTGATCGGCTCGATCTCGCGGGAAACCCTAATTTGAGAGAGAGATAGAGAGGGAGGGAGGGATCGGCGCTGAGGGTAAAGATAAAATGGGGGGATTGGCGGGAAGGTCATTTGCCTTTTGTATTAGTTGGCAGCCGATGGCCGTTTAGGATCCTCCACGTGGCTGGTCAAAGAAACGCAAAAAAAGAAAAGAAAAGAAAAGGGAAGAAAGATGGAGATGCGAGGTATCGAACCCGGTTTGAGCAACATCCTCGGTTGGTCTCCGGCATACCTGTCAATAAAAACTATAATTTCTTTTGTTTATCTATAGTCTGCTTAATCTACAAGCGTGATTTTACAATAGAAATTAAACCTTGGTCAAAGTCAACCTTTTAGTTCTTGATCCGATGATCACTATTGTCATGTATGTATTACAATTTTAAAGTTCAAGCTATTTTATATATATAGTTTGGTAGGTGGTAGCCTGGTAGGTCAAATTTCAAGTAACAACAACAAAATAGAAGTCATCTATGGTATAACTCATTTCTGTGCTATTAATACAAATCCGCATATTGCTTGCTACAATTATTTTCAAATAATTATTGGGTGGGAGGCAAACTTGCACCAACCAATTTTGTACTGCTCCTTTTCTTTAATCAAGTCTAAAGAAAATCAAAACTATTAACATGAAAATTACAATTCTAAAAACCCTTCAAGATTTACCTAAATAACTCATAAATACAAATATAATAAAAATCAATTAAAAAAAAGTTTGGTGTTTAAATTATTAAAACCTTAGATAACAGTTTATATTAATATATTTTAATTAAAAATGGGTTAACGGTTGGATAATCGGTTAATGTCATTAGTCGAGTACGTACGTACGCGCGCCGAACTGGTGCCGCATCGCCTGGACATGCGCCCCAGTGACGCACCATGGCTGAGGGTGTGTGCGCAGAAGTTAAAATGGGTTAGTAATCCCTTGACGCTTTCACCAAAAAAAAATCCCTCAACACAAATGGACACGCCTCCACATGGGCAAGTGTGTTGAAAAGCCTACGGCGAACGTGGTAGAAAAGCAAAACATTAAAACGCGCGTAAAGCAACTGCCAACTCACTGGCCACCACGAATGCCATGTTCCCTTCATGCAGATGAACTGCCGTTGCCTTTTCAATTTCCTCTCCTTAAATTTCCAATTTACTGCCATTTTTCAATTCATTCGCATCCTCTCTCTCTCCTTTTCTGTTCTCACTAAATCTCTAAAAAAGATGCCAGGCCTCTCTCTTGGAGACACCAATCCCAATCTTGAGGCGGACACCACACAGGGCAAGATCAAACTCCATGACTACATTGGAGACACTTGGGTCATCCTCTTCTCTCACCCAGGTTCAGATTTCGAATTTTGTTGATATGAGTTCTTGATTCATTTACTTCATCTTGTAGTATTATTTGAGCTTGATTATATTTGTACTTTTATTTTGGTTGTGGGTGTTTGTTTTCTATATATAGCTGATTTTACCCCGTATGCACCACTGAACTTTCAAAAATGGCCGCATATGTGGAGGAATTTGATAAGAGAGGAGTGAAGCTCCTGGGACTATCTTGTGATGATGCTCGGTCCCGTGCTGAATGGGCCAGGAACGTTGAAGCCTGTGAGTGAGCGTCTTTTCCTTTTATTTTATTTTATTATTATTATTTTTTTTGTTCAAGTGATTATTTGATCTATTTTCCTGTATATTCATGTTCTATTTGTTTATTGCGGTCTAAAGGGACAATGCAACATGACATACCCGATCATAGCGGACCCAAGCAGGAAGATCATTCATGAACTCAACATGGTTGACCCAGATGAGAAGGACCCGAATGGGAACCAGCTCCCATCTCGGGCTCCGAGTATCGTTGGCCCCGACAAGAAGGTAATATTGTTTGGGTTCAATACAAACAACTCATCTAACACCATAAAAAATTCAAATATTTTGCAAAGATTTTGACAAATACAAGTCATCTCAAATTTCTTTCATCTCATATATAAAATTTTAACCATGAAACATTGGAAGGAAATTGGTTTAAATAATTATAGATTAATTGTGAATTCCAATTAAATCTGTCTAACTTCATATATTATCTATGCCACAAGTTTGGGAAATTAGTAAATTCCAATATTTGTGTGTGGTGCTCAGATCAAGCTGAGCTTTCTTTCCTGGATGCACCGGGGGGGGGGGACATGAATGAAGTGGTGAGCGTCCTGGACTCGCTGCAGAAAGCATCAAAACACAAAGTGGCAACCCCATGTAACTGGAAACCGGGCGACAAGGTGGTCATCTCCCCAAGCGTGTCTGACGAAGAAGCCAAAAAGATGTTCCCCCAGGGTTTTGAAACCGTTGATCTTCCTTCCAAAAGGGGTTACCTCCGATCCACCAACGTCTGATCATCCAACCTCAACCATTGTATAATGGAAATTGTGATTTCTTTTGCCTTTTTTTTTTTTGGTGACTAGAGGGGGGATTAATGTAACGGGTCTTTACTTTTGTTGATGGGATTATTGTCCCAATTTTCTTGGATGAATAACTCTCCGATCCATGGGGTATCTATTGGTATGATTTGAACCGATGCATCCCTTTCCACTCTTTCCCGCATGCTAATCCTTCTAGTAAACCATTTTAATGTGTTATGGTCCAACTCTCAAGAAGTTACTATACTGATGCCTTAAGATTCTTATTTAATTTAAAATGTGGCTTCACAGATCAAACTTTTTAACTTAATTTGATCTCCTTGTGTTTTAATTGAGAGCCATTAGGCAAAGAAAGATGTATATTTTCTTTCTCATGAGCTTAACTTCAGTTGGCAAAATACGAGTACATCATGTCTAGTGATAATCAAGAGAGACTTTAGAGGGAGTGAAGCAAAGGACACAAACATTTGGGCTACTGGAATAGAATTCAATAAGGTCTAGATTGTATTAGAAGAGGAGTTGTAGAGAATAATTATTAAGGTGGGGAATTTTCAGTGGTTCGAATTGAAAATGTAAGATCTAGTTGACATGTATGGTTGGAAATATCAAGTTAAAAAAGTGAGATTTAGTTGGAATGTGAGATTATTTGGCTTGCGATGCTTTTTTGATTGGTAATACAACCAGCATTTACTATTAATGTAGTAGCTTTTGCTGTTAAAGGATAACGGGTACTCACAGGCGACAGCAATTCCCCCAAAACCTTGATCAATCGGACTCCTTTTCAAGTTTCTAGGAGTGGATGCCAGAGCGGATAAGGGGAACAGAGATCTGCTGTCAAATGGTCAAAAGCGCGGAGAAATTTGCGGAGGGTAATTGAACATTTCTGTGCTGGTTAGTTCTCGCTTGTGAGAAATGACCACATTTCAACTCTCTCTCCCAAGTGACTATACTTTCGGCGCATAAAAAAGAAGCCTGTAACAAGCACAAACTCATACTTACAGAACCTTCTTTTTTGACAAAATAGAGCAAAAAATGCAGGTCCCATTGACACTAGTAATCTCCATCCAACTCACACTATCCCTTCTTCACCTCAACCCCCATCCCACTTCCTCCCTTTCACCCTGTAGAACCCTCTGCGGCAACATAGCTGTCAACTACCCCTTCGGCCTCGACGACGGCTGCGGCGCACCGCAGTTCCGCAACATGCTAAACTGCTCCGACCAGTTGTTC
The DNA here is from genome assembly GCA_033439265.1 of Dillenia suffruticosa. Taxonomy (NCBI): domain Eukaryota; kingdom Viridiplantae; phylum Streptophyta; class Magnoliopsida; order Dilleniales; family Dilleniaceae; genus Dillenia; species Dillenia suffruticosa. The sequence continues at coordinate 21,796,259 of JAVTVX010000001.1, forward strand.
TTCCAAACACCTTCTGGCAACTACAAAGTCCAATCCATTGACTACAACAAAAAGACTATGGTCATCTACGACCCTGCAATGACTACCTGCAGCATTCTCCAACCCCACCACGACTTCGTCATGACCGACGTCCAATCAGCCATCATTCCTCCTTCATCCGACACAGTCTTTGTTCTTCTCAATTGCTCCATTGACTCTCCTGTCCTCAACCATTATAAGTCTCTCTGCTTCAACTTCTCAGGTCATTCCTGCGACGAGATGTACGGCCCTTGCAATGCGTTCAAGCTATTTCGTTTGTTTTACAATGTTTCTCCACCTTGTTGTTTCACGGATTATGATACTGTCATGTACATGAGCATGAATATATTGGACTGTTCTCATTATACTACTGTGTATAATGTTGATAATTTGAAGAGTGTTGGACCGTCGGATTGGTTGTACGGGATCAGGCTTTCTTATGCCGTGCCAGATACTGGGTGTGACCGGTGCACGCATTCCGGTGGCACCTGCGGGTACGATGTGGAGACTGGAGGCACGCTCTGTATTTGCTCTACCTCTGTCAATTCTACTAGGGAATGTGGTAAGTATGGTACTGGTGTAAGATTTAATTAAAATTCGGTAAAGATATAAGATTTGATTTTTTATTTGGTGTCTTGAAAGTTATTACACTATGGATGCCATTTAAATTCCTATTATTGGATGCCTGACTGTAATTGGGTTTTGATCCCTTTTCTTTTGGCCTTCCTCCTAACTCAGCTGCTGGCTCTATTGTGGACAATGGCTGGAGGTGGACCTCATCAAAGTGGAATCAAGTCGTGGTTTTGAGTTTTGGAGCATTTCTTAGTATGAAATTGTTGTAACTATGCATGTGTTTTTTGGATCAAGCTTGGCCGACGATATGCCAAGCGTGATTTTGGTGATTCTTGTAAGACGCAGGAGCAATTTGGATTTCTTAGGATGTAGCGTCATGGGTAGGGTAAGCATAAGCAAGCCTCTTCCTCGCCACCGAAATGGAATTGGTGTAAAACCCATTTCTAAACTTTGACTTTCCTTTTGATTAATTCGGCGCTGTTACAGATATAGGTAGGGTAGGCTGACGGCCATGTTCAATCCTTTTTTTTGACACATTTTCTTCGATAATATATGTTCAACGGGCATTTTGATAATTTAGGAATAACTCTCGTTATCTCATTTTTATCATACCATAACTCTTATTAACCATTCATAATTAGAAACCCTAATGACCTTTTGGAGAATGACTTATGTGAATCCAATTTCTTCGGTAGAAAATAGGGTGACTAGGTTTTTTTAAGAGAATATGCATAAATTTTTAGAGAGAGAAAACACGATGAGCGTCGGAGATTTTCGTATAAAAAAATCTTTCTCGTAAAAGAAAACGTCAGTTTGGATTGAGACGTTGTGATATTATGGTAGTGATTCGATTAATATCGTGATCACCATCTCAACCATAAGATCCGATCGAGGGACGTATCATCCGATTGATTTTAAAAATCTGTATATTAAAATATCCAGATCATTATATTTTTTCAAAAATTATTATTCGATACATGAATGAGTCATAAAAAATATCCGACATCAATCTTATCCGTGGGCTTTGGCTGCCGCATTAGGTGGCCATCATGATGTGTCACCATGTATTTTCCTTTTTGGGATTTTTTTAAAAGAAGACCCATAAAATTTCGTAAAGTACTGTAATTATACAATCTGTTTAAAGCAAGTTTCTCGGTTATTATCGTGTTAGCACAAGATAGGTTCATGTTAGTGAACTCTTAATTTGGTCATAAAATCTGTTGATTGATTTGTTTCTCTCGGGACATGGGCTATTTGAACAAATTAATCTTCTTTTTTATTATATAAGAATTATAAAAATTATTGAAATATAAATACATATATATATATATATATATATATATATATATAAAGATTTAAACGTTAAATCTTAATTTAAAAATAATATTTAAATAAGAATTTTTAATTATTCAGATATTCTTGAACAAATTAGTCTATTGCCACGTGTTTTAGTGTTATTCACAAGAGACCAGTAGGATGCCGAAATATGAACAAATCGACGTAGTGAAGTTAATGGTTTCTAAAGAATGTAATTGCAACGCCAAATTTCTGAATGCTGTGATTCGAGTCAAGTGAAAGACCAAAAGTCAATGACCCTTCATTCGATATTCATATACGTAGCCATCCCAACAAAGCAAGAAAAACCTCCTTGCCAGACTCGTAAATGGTTAATTACATTGGTGTTCACCTTTGACAAATGGCATGGCAGAATAATTTTATCTAGCATTCCAACAGAATTTTAAACGTCAGAAATATGATGCCACCCTCTTCAAAGGTATTCAACTTAAGGAATCTTAGAATAATTGTTAATAGTATATTGAATTGCTCTTTTTTTTACTGACGGATAATTATTTAGTAAGATGTGACGTTAAATCGATTAATCAAGTTTTTGAATTTGACTCGCAGTTTGGGTTTGAAAAAAACTATGTTAGGAGGGTAGTTCACTTAAATGGATCATTATAAATTTATAATCGAATTAGTTAAAATATAATTTTAGATAGTAAAAAAAAAAAAATTAAGCTCTTCTTTTCGCGCCGCAACAAACCCTTTTACGTGGATGTTTATGAAATTTTGAATTGAACACCGACCCCATCTAACCCTTACTATGGGCTTGGACCTAACAGACGTCCAGCCCAAACCCGCCTGAAATTAAATTCTCATTTTTCACAAACCCGTTCTTTACCCTTCTTGGGAAAATTTTAAGATTCGGTTGGAGTGGCAATTTGGTAAAAGTGCAAGTTCAGGAGCCTATGTCCCGGATTTGCCAAGTTGACGGGAGAATTCAAAATTTGGAAAGGGCGGGGTTTTGCATATCCGTTTACCAGTCTTCAAACTTGTACTCTCCTAATTCCCCTGAAACCCTAATTTTCGGTCTTCTACATTTACATGGACAATTTAGGGTTTCCGGTTGCCATTTCCTTGATTTCATGGATTTTTTAGGGTCTCTAATCGCAGTTTATCGACTGTTGTTGGGATTCTTTGTTGCATTGTAAGCGCCGAGGTTGACTATGTCGAGAGAGGGCATGACTGGTCGGTTTCATGGACGAAATTCTTCGAAAAACTCAAAATGTGAAGCTAATGGGAATGATTTCGAAAATTCAACGAGTTTTCCCCATTTTCCGCCTCCAAGAACGCCGTTAAATTCCATTCCAGATCCTTCGCAGAACCAAAGTGATGTTGGTGATCATGGTCTGGACAAATATGAAGCAACTCGATCATCATCTCATCGAATTGGGAATCCTGGATCTGGGAACTCCTAGGGTTTCTGGTCTTCCGAAAGTTCATTCCGAACCAAATTGAGCACAAAGTACGCTGATGAGGAGCTATTCGAGGATAGCTCATGGTGGCATTATTGGAGCTAGCTCTGGTTCTAGGCCATCCCAAAGAGTTAGCAGAGGAAATTCAGGTGCGGCTTTTGAATCACCGTTCCAGGTCCCTCATTTTGAGCTCGTTGAAAACCCTTTGTTCTGGAGGGATCACAATGTGCAGGTTCTCTCTCTCTCTCTCTCTGTGCACGCGCATAGTTTGGTGTTTGTTTAGTGGTGCCGGTTTTGATTCGGATACCCATTGAATCCCATGGAAATTCCATGTGTGCGGGTGGGCGTGATCTGGTGTTTGTTTATCAGTGCAAGTTTGGAACGCAATAATTGATTGGTGTAGGTTTTGATTCAGATTCGGTCATTGAGTACAATGGAAAAGGTATCACAAGGGTATAGCAGATGTTTAAGGCAGGAGAGTGGACAAACCCTTGTTTCGCTCGGCCACCCTGAAACCAGATTCACTTTTGATCATATTGCATGCGTGACAACATCACAGGTTTCACTTCCTTCACAGCATGAAATAGTTGCTTAGGATTTTGGGTTATCCTAGAGCATGCCCTTTTGATGTTGATTTACAGCATTTTTCAGGAAGAACTCTTCAAGGTTGCTGGATTGCCAATTGTGGAAAATTGTATGTCTGGGTATGACAGTTGTATGTTTGCTTATGGTGAGGTATGTGATGCTGCAGGTTCCTCATGATGACACTTTTTGTGTATAGTATTATGTGGGCTAATGTTGAATCTAACATGGTTTATTGTAGACTGGCAGTGGGAAAACATTTACCATGATGGTTGAGATAACTGAGGTGGAAGGGAGGCTTAGTGAAGATTGTGGCATCACTCCATGTATATTTGAATATCTGTCCATGAGGATTAGAGTGGTAATGTTAGCTTTGAAATTAGTTGCCCTGTAGGAAGCATTAATTATGGTATTTGGGAGTCTAGTAAGTTGTCAATGACTGTTCCCTGGATAATGCTTTTCATACAATTTTCTCTCTGAAAATTTCTCATTTAGGAAGAAGAAAATCGAAGGGATGAAAATCTCAAGTACAGCTGCAAGTGTTGCTTCCTGTAGATATACAATGAACAGATAACAGATCTCTTGGAGCTTTCTTCAACTAATTTGTGTCTATTGATTCTTATGCACATGGTAGCTGCTGCGTTTTATGGTCCAACTGACATGTTATGTATCGCTTCTTCTGCTGTAGCTTAGAGAGGACTTGAAGAAAGGGATATGTTTAAAACCTCATGGAGTATAATGTTACCACTATGAATGAAGTTCTCAAGCTTCTATTAGAGGTGGGACTTGATTATGAACTTCTTTGTGCTTTATAGCATGAGATAGTGAGACATATTTTTCACAAGACACAGGGTGCTGCCAACTGAAAAATGGCTGTGACGCACATGAACTCTGAGAGTGGCTGGTCTCATAGTGTATTTACATTTATTATTGAAAGTCAGTGGGAGAAAGATTCAATGACACTCTAGCTTTGGAAGGTTAAATCTAGTAGACCTAGCAGGTTCAGAAAGGTGTTAAGCAAATACGAGGAATTGCTTTTCTATTCTCTATTTGCAACTCTAATTATTTGTTTCTGTGGCGTCATAATTTTGTTCTTCTACCTAGGCAGAAGAGCTCTGGTGCAGAAGGAGATAGGTTGAAACAGGCAGCAACTATCAATGAATCATTATCAACTCTGGGGAATCCTATCAGATATCTGCTCTTCCATAACTTTCCCACTTTACTTATTTGTTCTCATTGACATTTGATTTACTTACTGCACCGTCTGGATCAATATAGTGGCGACATGTGTCAAAAGCGACACTGTATAAGTCAAAAGGTACATGCCAGAAAATGAAGTGAAAGGTTTGACATTTTCTTAATTTTCTCAGAAGTCTTCACTATTACATTTTCATGGATATTATTATTTAAGGAAGGTTTTCAAATTTAACAGCGGATCAATCAAGAAAAAAAACATTTTGTATGCAGTTTGAGAGACCACTTAATGCAAATATTATGACTTAGATGAAGCACATTCATTTACGGCTTTACTATTTCAGGCAGCATAAATCTGTCTTTTTTACTGAATGCATCAGAAGAAAACTTATTTGGAGCCCAATGTGCTTGAGCTTATAAATCTTTTATGTGGTCAGATCTTGTATGGCCTTCCTGTATGCTGACTATATACTTTTATTGTCCCCTTATTGCAGTCCAGTGATAATGTCTTTGGTGCATTTAGCGCATGGGAAACCTAGACATGTTCCATATAGAGATTCTAGGCTCACATTTCTCCTTCAAGTCTGTTAATTAAAGTTCCTGAGTGGTACATCTAACCGATCACACTGAATTCACATTCTGCTGTGATATGTCATACATTACAGTTTATGTTCTTAATGTCAAATTCTGCTGTGATTATGTCATACATTAGAGTTTATGTTCTTAATGTCTTTAAATGCAGGAATCCTTGGGTGGAAACTCAAAAACAACAATTATAGCAAATGTCAGCCCATCCATTTGGTCTGTGTCAATACTACTGTAACCATGCTAATCCAAAATTATCTTTCAATTGATCTTTGCTTTGCAGCCATTAATGTGAGCATATATATATGTCAGCTCATTTTTCCTTTCCTTGCAGCTCAGCAAGTGAGACATTAAGCACATTGAAGTTTGCACAGCGTGAAAAACTTATACGAAACAATGTACATCTTTCATTTTGTTCCGTATTTTCTTTTGTTATGCCAAAAGTTCGGAACTCCACTCACAGTGGGAATATAAGTTAACTATAAAGCCATGTATTTTCTCTTTTGGTTTCCCAGGCAAAAGTGAATGATGATGCTTCGGGTGATGTAATGGCATTACAACAGCAAATTCAACAATTAAAGGTATGGATCAGTAAAATTTTGCAGTACTCATATTGGCTTCTTTTAAGCCAATGAACTGAAACAATACTAAAATTGATACAGGGCCAGCTGTCCTTTCTACTGAATCATCATAACTTTGCAATATCTTTTCTGCATTGTTTTCCAATTATTGAAAAGATCCAACCTATTGAGTTTCTTGAAAGAAATGATTCTTTTGGAGAAGGAAAAGTAACAGACGCGAACATTCTGCTAAATTTTCAAAAGGAGAAGGTAATGTTTGCATTTTTTCAGATATTTACTTGCAAGGTGAATGACCATGCTAATTATAGATAGCAGATGAAATGCTTGGAGGCCACCTTGGTTTGTGCTTTAAGAAGGGAGAAAATGGCTGAAGCCAAAGCTAAGGGCTTAGAAGCTGAAATTGAGTGCATGAGACATTTGGTATGTGTTTCTATAATCTATGAATCCAATTTATCTCCCCTACCTCTAAATCTTCTAGAGTAGTTTCATAGTATTGCAATCTTTGTACTTCCATTCCAACCAACAATCCTCCCTTTTCCCACTCTTTAATGTGTAAAAAATGGCTCTAGCAGTTTAATGTTCTGTTTGAAGTTACATCTGTTGCATTTCTTTCAGGCCCCTCAAAGCGAAGAAGACATTCGGCATGGTAGAGCTCTGCTAAGACAACAAGAAGAAAAAATCAAACAACAACAAGATCTTGCAGATGGCTTAGTTTCTGCTGATAAGTATCTCATGGACGAGAATAATGCTTTATCAGTAGAGATTCAGATGCTTCAAGCAAGAATTAAGAGAAATTCTGAAATGGCGAGCTCTGCGCTGGATAATATCAGACTTCTTGAACAGCGCCAGCTGTATGCATGATGGATAAATCTCCAAAGCTTTTGATGGTACTTCCTTTCCCTTGCCTAGTTACTGTTGCCTCATTTGTGTCTCTGTTCATGTCAGTTATCAAGATTTTTATGGACAAGGAGAGCGAGAAACATTGTCGGATGAAGTTTCTGAGTTACAAGATCAGGTTTGTGGATACTGAAAATAATTTCTTTTTCTTCTCAGTAGTGTAAACTAGGTTCTAAACTTTGCTAGGTACAACTTTGATGCACCGAGAAATGTCCATCAAAACTAGGTGAGAAATTTAGTTTCGTTGCATTCTTTGTTGGTTGGACAGGTAATGGTGGATTTTGAGAATCTCTTTGAGAAACAGAGTATAGAAAAGGTTTTGAAAACAATGTTCTCATCAGAGGAAGAGTAAAAAACACATATGCATTGCATATTCACTTACAAAATGAAACCATAATCCCAATACCATGTTCATGGTGTAGTTAATTCTTTTAAACTTCCAGTTGTTTATCTCTTACACCATATATAGCATCTTCATAGTTAAAGTTGCAGATAGAGTGTCAGTATTGTGTTTCTTGTTGGTTTCCATGCAAAGTTTTCCAACTACGGTAGCACTTCCATAAAATCTTGATCTGCAGCTTCTGCAAATGCTTGAGGAAAACTATGGACCACCTATACTATCGATCGCAGGGAAAATCTGGTTTGCGAAGGGAACACATGCTGGATCATGTTACTTTATTTTTATTTTTCTGACATGTAGTAGTCCTTAATCGTTGCATGTCTTTGGATACAGGACAATGGTCTAAAGGAGCTAACTAAGTGCAAGGATATGAACTCAGATCTGCTCAGGTATGGTACATTAGTTAGTCAATTTCCTATTTTCCGCAGAGTTGAAAAATCCTGAGTTATAGACCGGAGATGATACTAGATGGATACCTTCTGCAAAGAAATTCTAAGACTGTTTTTCATGCATAAGGGAAAAGTACCGAACAATAAGTTTCAGCAAAATTAACCCTGTGCTTGCGGTGTTTTAAATGAGCTCGCCTCATGTTTTTGCACCATAAAGGAGATATTAGACCCTCAAAGGGGGTTTGACTAGTTAGCCAGTTCTTAGGTAAAGAACTTGTTACTTCTCTTCTGTTCATTATCCCTTCTCTTCTTCTGTTACATCTATGTGTTTGACACAAAATATGTATATTACATTATAATTTAGCATTTATTTCTCAATCCTTTCCGCCATCATACCAAATATGAACACAGTGTTTCATTTGTTGAGATTGGCTTAATACTCTTTGGCACATGGTGTCTGTGTCTCTCAATTATTCCCCGGAGAACCAGTTGCCATTGCCAAGTATAATGAATAACATAAACTCCTCATTCATATTTTTATATCATTTTTGGTTAGGCAAGATTAAATTGGTTGCACTTTTACCAGGTCTGTATTCATTTATGATAGTGTTTGCAGGGAAGTTGATGAGTTACAAACAGAAATCAGAAAGTTTATAGATTGTAGTCAAGCTTCTTCTGATGCTGTTAGTTTAAATAAAAAACCCACTGCACAATTGGTTATCAGATGGCCTAATTTTCATGTTAAAATGAACGTAACAGGAATAAAAATGTTTAGGTAGATGTGTGGTGAAACTAGAAGTGATAGAATTAGAAATAAAGAAATTTGTAACAAATTAGAAATTAATTCAATTGTGAATAAAATACGAGAGTGTCGTTTGAGATTGTTTTAACATGTACAAAGAAAACCTAAGAACGCATTAGTTAGGAAAACTGAGAAATTAAATATAGGAGAATTAGTAAAACGTAGGAGTAAGTTGCTGAAAATTTGAATGTAAATTATTTGTAAAGATATAATAATTAAGGATTTAGACAAGAAAATGACCTCGGATAGGAATAAGTGGCGTAGAAAAATTCGCACAAATTAACCTAACATATTTTGGATATAGATATTAATTTATCTATTTATTTATTCCCTTTTTCTTTTTTATTTATATATATATATTATACTTTTAGTTTATTTATTTATTTAATTATTTTTATATTTTACTTTGAATTTATTTATTTATTATTATTTTTTAATTATTTTTAAATTTTGATCTATCCTAAATTGTTGGGTTTAAAATTCTTTGTTATCGTTGTTGTACTGTCGTTATATTAGTAGACATAAAGTAAAGAGGATGTAAATTCTCTCTCTCTCTTGTCCCTTGATGCTAAATCTTACCCATCTGTTCGGTTGGATTGCTGCTCATAGGTAGGAAGATTCTCTCCTAGAAGTGACACTGGAGACAACTAGACATCCCATAATCTGGGAAACGATGAGTCTCTCCAAAATGAAATTCGAGAGAATTCGGAAAGAAACACGCAAAACGAACTGTTGGAGGCAAGACTATTAGTTGGGGCGTTGGAAATTGAGCAGATTTGCGTCATGGAAAAGCTTCAAAAAGTGCAGGAGGAGAACCTAAGATACAAAAGAATCTTGAGTAGCAATCAGGTGGAAGATAATGATATGGTCCACTGTTTAGAAACTACCAACTTGAACCAAAATAATATCCCTGTAAAGGACCACAAATGTCAATGCCGCAATAGTGGCTTTGCAAGCACAGTTGGGCAGGATGACAAAGGATCTGGAGGAGGCGAGGTTACTGAACAACCAATATCAAGAGCATCAGGCATCACATTTGTCCCATCAACATCAGGTTGAAGTAGTTTATGACCAGGTTGAGATGGAGATGAGTATACCAATCTTTCATTTACAGGAACAAGTGGATGCAATGCAACTGGAGTTTCAGGAGAGACTTCATTGCATTGCTCATGAAAATACAAGATCAAAAACATCATAGCAGCTAAAGAGGAGAAGCTAAGGGGATTGTCATCGGAGTGGGAAAATACAACTTTGGATCTCATGGGATTCCTTGTTGATGGTTGCAAATCTCTCAAAGATGCCTCAGGCCAGATCAAAAACATTGCTGGCTCATTTCCTCAAACTAACATTTGGCTTAATAAACGTGTTATGAAGGCAACAAGAGCTTGTGTTGAGAAAGAAGAGAGAATTCTGCAATTACAAAAGAGCCTAGAAGATGCACAAAAGTTGGCAGAGGAGATGGAAGTAAAGTTAATTTCATTGAAAGGAGCAACAATTGCTTTGGCCGGAGATCAGCAGCTAGATGATGAGCAGTGTACTTGGAAACTGAGCCTGCCAACCATGCTCTTGGAAGATAAGACCAAAATAACAGGAATGATGGAAAGCCATTCGGAACCCTGAATTGTTTGATGTAGATTATACAAATGTGAGAATTATGTGCCTAAGAAGGGAGTTTCGAAGGGCATTTCATATCTTCATGAAGCTCCATGTACAATTTTCCAAAGTTGTTAAAGATAAGGAGTGGGAATGGTTTTCCTTCAAGGGGTACGCATAGTGTTGACTCTGTTGCCTTTTCAACTAATAATCGGGAATGCATATTGAAACACACGAATTGGCTCAGATTGCCCAAGGTTGAAATGGGCTCCTATGACGGGACTCAGGTACACAAAAGTCCAAACCTCCTATTTCTGTTGAATTGGTATTCTGTGATGATATGATTTGCTACAGTTCGGGGTTTCGAATTGAGTTATAGGGCGATTAACTTGGTAATCTAAATAGGGATTGGTTGGCTTCTTTTGATTTAAGGATTTTCAATCGTGCGACATACTGATTGATAAAATAAAAGCTTGTTAGAGAGAGAGCCCTATGATCCCCAATGCTTGCTAGAGAGAACCTTATGATCTTTTAGTTTTTCAGAGACTCAAATCTCATGAGAATTCTCTGATTGTTTTTCTCATAAATAATCTTCCTTTTAAAAACAATAGGAAACATAATAATTTCCTTTATTTTTGCTACAAGTGAAAGATAAAATCTCAAAATTTTAGCTAGGCTACTATGGAAAACAATAATAAAGAAAAGACTTAAGAAGCAAGTCTCACTATTAACTAAAAACAATAATAAAGTGAAACTAAACTGTAATTGCCACAATTGGCTAAATGTTGAATCCCTGCAATCATGCCATAACCTTCTGGTATGTTTCTGGTTTGTAACCTAATCAGATCACACCCCAAATGTGTTTTTTTCTTTTAATACGAACTTGTATTTTTTTGTTATCCATGAAATGTGGTTGCCTGAGAATTTTGGTCTATTTCTCAGAGTACTGTTGTATGCTGTGAACAGCTGGTTGTTGATGAGCGACATCATCAGGCTGTTAGTTTCTTTTGCAAATGTGCAGAATCCTTTGCAACAATGAAAGAGGCGAATTTCATGCTAAATGTTTTGCGAGAGAAAAATGAAAATGCAGATTTGACTCATTTGTGGAGGCAAGCAGGTGAGAACCTGATGACAGAAAGGAAATTTGATCGAAGAAATTGAACAACTGAAGTCCTTAATACATTTAAAGGAGGGAGAAAATGAATTTCTAAGGGATCAGTTGTGTCAAAATTCATTGGAGATTGCAAAATCAATCTCTTTCATTGAAGAATCTTTTTGGAAAATGCAAAAAGATGTGGATGAGAAGTTGAGATCATGCATTTTGATACCATCTCAATGGTGCACAATATGCTGAAAATGATTCACCTCTTCTGCTTGAAATTGGAAGATATCTATTCTGAGATACTAGCAGGACGGTTTACCTTGTTTGCTCTATTCCAGTGCTATATAGGAGTTTTTCTACAGAACGTTACCTCCAATCAAGACCATAGCTGCCTTCAGGTGAGAAAAAGTGATCTCTTCCCAGCTCAGTTTGATACTAAACTGCATCTTGATAAGGGAAACACACAAGAAGGACATCTGAATAAAGTATTCATAAGGTTGGAAGATCAAAATTTGGCCCAAATGCTTGACAATCTGAGACGTGAGAATTTGGCACTTAAGAGGAAGTTGAACAGGAAAGACCATACTCAAGGGCGTGTTTCTTGATTTTAGCTTGTTACAAGTCTGCTTCTAACAAAAAGGAACAAGATGAACGAGCCCAAAACTTGATTCTAAATTTAAACCAAGTTCAGCAAGAACTTGAGAATAACAGTTGCCGGCTTGAAGACCTACTGATTCAGCATAGAGAAATTGAAGGTAAGCTGACAAAGACTGAAGCTGCTTTATTATATCAACTTCTGATCTTGAACAAGCCAGAGTAACATTGGATAATTTAGCTGAGAAAAATGAGGAACTGAGGATGCTTGTAAAAGATCTCTACCTGAAAAAATCGGAAGCTGAAGAACAGTTGGATGAACAAAAAGATATAGTTAGAGATTTGGAGAGAGAAATTCTTTGCCTGACTTCACTAGCAGATCAGAAGTTGCTATCCTCTATTGAAGACCTTGAAGAAGAATTGAGAAGAGTCATCAGTGATAGGGATTACCTCCAAGAAAAAGTTGGCTCCCTTGGTGATAATCTTCAAATGGCATATGCATTGCCAGAAGAGAATGAAGCAATAGCTGTTGAAGCATGCCAGGTACCACTATTACTGTAACTATTGTTGTTGTTATTGTTTTTATCATTGTTATTGTTGTTCTTTTGGATAACAACAGCCATGTATCACTGCACTTTTTTGCTGGTTTTGATTATTGTAATGCATAGACTAAAATTAAGTATGTCAGGAGTCGGGCAAGTAAACTTTATGCAGAACAAAAGGAAGAGGAGGTCAGGATATTGGAACATTTGGTTGAAGAACTCGAGTCTACAATAAATGTATCGGAAAAAAAGGTTCGTTGGAAAATTAATTTCAAACTAGAATTTTACTTCCTGTTAGAAATGGATGAGTCTGCAAAATGTTATTTCTTAAATGGAAAAAAGCAAGTTGTAGAGACCAGTTGTCACTTTTGATTTGGTTTCTGAAAAGCTTATAGAAAATGTTTTCTGTTTGTGCTATTCCATAAAAAGTTGTCACAAGCTTTTGGTTGACTTTGCAAACTACTTATTGTAACTCGTTGTCAGATGATGAAAACACCTTGTGTCTCTCTTAGGTGCATGAATTGGATCAAGAAATGGAGAGACACTGTTCCGTAAGAGAATTACTGGAACAGGAAGTCCAGGTGCTAAGACGGAGAAAATTGACAGTCGAAAGCATAACCGAATTTATGGATTCAGCAAGCTCTGGTATTGAAAGATATTGAAGGGGGGATTTCACGGTCAGAAGTGCTGCTTGTTTTATTCTTGAAGCAGTTGCTAGACTTTTCTCAAGTCCTGCATCTAATGAGTAAGTTTGATTGCAGGATTTGGAATAGTTGATCTACAAAGCTTCATGAGGCACAAGATCGTATAAGAGTCTTTGAAGAAGAAAGAGCTAAGCAGGATAAAGAGGTGCTGTGATAGTGTTTCTCTTGCCCACCATCACTTGAAAATAGTCACTTGAAGCCAAAATCATTTTTCCTTCTAGTTTCTCTCTCTCTCTCTCTTTCTGTGCTGATTCCTTTTGCTATATCATGTAGATCAAACAATGAGTACATCCCTGAACTTGTATTACATGCTCAAGCCCAAGCATCTCAATATCAACAAAAGGTATAAGCAGCGATGCAGCATAATTTATACCTTTTGGTTTTTCTATCCTATTTACTTGACCAATACATAAACAGGCTGAGTAACCTTTAAAGGATCCTGCCTGAGTCACTATACTGCCAAGATTAAAAAGAAGAAAAACAATATATTTGATGTTTTCCTCTTTGAATCAATAAAATTCTTAGGTCTATAACCTGGATGCAAATTCCGAATTGTTAAAGTGAAAGGATTTAGTTGAGTTTCTTCTACTGAGGTCCCTGTGGCTTTTGTTGAGTTGATGCCCTGTATCTTCTGCCCTCATCAAGTTATTTCTTTTATTTGTTTACTAGAGATGCCTTATCTGCACCATTCTTGGTTGCAGTATAGGACATTGGAAGCCATGGTTCATGAAGTGAAGGCAGATGCATCAACTTTGATATGTTCAGCCCCATCACTTGATAAAGTGAGGATGCTTGATGAGGAACAGGGGTTCTAGCTCACCATTTAGTTGTATAACTAATCTGGTTCAGCAGATGACCATCGAGAAGGATCAGGAGCTGTCAGTTGCTCGACTACGTATAGATGAACTAGAGGCTTTGTCAACTACGTGTCATAAGGAGGTAAGTTTTCTGCTCTAGACTGCCGCCCATTATCAAGAAATCTTGGAGACCTTATTCTGTTTTAATGACAAGGTATTGATTTACCATTTGGTAGTTACCTGTTGAATGCACTGGCACTAAATTTATGTCTTTGAATTTCTGAAAATTTTAATTTCCCCTTCTCGGCTCTTCCTTTTTAAGCTGTTTTATATCCTGTCCATACCAGCATTTGAATTTAAAGTTTACTTTGTTCTTTTACACTTACATTTAGTTTTCTCTTTTTCCAATGCGTAAATAAGTTGCTTCAGATCATTCTCTTTCATTATACTTCCCTTTTGCTCAAGCCTATGTACATATCTGTGGGCATTTTGGATCTAGCATAAGGATTCCTCACATCACTTTTTTGCTGTACATATGCATGCTTAATGCTAGACTGGCTGCAGCTGAAAGCATGACACATGATGTCATTCGGGATTTACTTGGAGTTAAGTTGGACATAACCAAATATGCTGTACGTTTTAGAATATCATACGTGAAGCATGTGTTTTGCTTATCAGTTTCCTCATTCTTGGCTTCTTTTAATGTTGTATTCTAGAACTTTAATAGAACAGCATCATGTTCAAAAATTTGTGGAGGCACAACAAATTGAAAAATCCAATACTAAGGTTAGATAAAAATATTTTCATAGTCATAGTTATGCTTTTTAATCATTATTTCTCCAATGTATTTATTATTGTGGCAGGAACAAGAGATTCTCAAATTGAGGAAGAATATTGATGATTTACTTGAGGAAAAAGAACGGTGAGTCCCATGTATGACTTCTTCTAAGCACTGTATTTTTGGTGTCATTTTGTACCCTTCGTTCTAAATCATGCCAATTTATAGATGTTTTACCTATACATACTGGTCTAGAACCAGTAGCGGGAAGAGTGTATGGGTGTGTGAAATCGGTGAGAAGAAGACTGAAGAGAGCGGGCAGTGAGCAGTGTGAGAGATGAGACTGAGAAGAGAAGAAAGTAACCAAAGATGAAGTTTGGAGGCTTTTAAACCACATACAGTCCAGGCTCAGATAGATGCAACTAATCGGATAGAATCTAACTCTACTTGAAAGGGACAAGAAACAATTTGAGTGCTAAAACCGCTGTTCTGGAAATTTTTGTGCTATATCGTGGTAATAGGTGTGTGTTTCTGGATGGGCATCATTATTCTGTACTGCCTAAGGTTTAATCCATATGGTTGATCTGCCTGTTGATCACCCCAGAGATTCTTAGATTCTCTTCAAATATTGTAATTCTAAAGCTAATTTGTTTTCAGCACATGTTCTTACATTAGCAAACGCTAACTGATATTATATTTTTTATTTTTTTTCATGGTTTTTGCAAAATTGGTATATATTGAAGCCAGTCGGATATCCTTGCTCTTCAAATGACGGTTGAGCAACTTCAAGAACACCATTACTTCCTCATCGCACAGAATGAAATGCTAAAGGTGCGGCTCATAGTCTTAAGGTCCATTCAAGGTCCTCAGGATAAACCTTCTGTTCTCTAACTTTGTGACAACCTGCTATGATTTTGTAGATGGATAAGGCAACTCTAAAGAAAAGGGTTCTTGAGCTGGATGAGATGGTTGAGAAATTGTTTTGAATCTCTCTCAGTGTGCAGCCCCGAACTCAACAGCAGACGAGAACAAAGGCACGACTTTAGGTCATTGCCTAGTCTTTACACACACACAACGTTTCCTGTTTTACCAGGCAAAGAGCCTGTTGAGGACGCATGATACTGATTTGTCCAAGAAGGTAGCAGAATCTGAAGCACTTCTTTTGCGTGTGAATGATGAACTAGCTCAGTATCGCCATTTGGTGGCTGACATGCCGATGGCAAATGGTTGGATTTGGCTTAGACACGGAATATAGGTTAATGCCTACTTGGTTGTCCTTGATTCTTGCATCCAAGACCAGCTTAGACACGAAATATGGATGAAGTCCCCTTTTTCCCTTTCCAAGTGTTCCTCCCCCCACCCACAAAAAAAAGTATATGACAAAAATGTAGTCTTTTGTCGATCATGATTCTGAACTTCAATGAAAGAAGACTGCCTAAGTATTTCCTTCATCGATTGTCCTGCTTAATTGCTAAAAGGCTTTCCTCTATCTGCAGACTGCACGTACGTATGGTATTCAGGTTGTGTCCAAATGTTGCTGGTCGTTGCACCAGTAATGGAGTGTACTTGTCCGTCTCACCACCACTATATTATTTGGTGATGCTTGAAAATGTAGTACTAATAATAATAATTTCCCCACTCACAGGTAAGCCGATTGTTATTTTCTGTGGATGTCGAACCAACGTTTTTTATGGTCTAGTGGGAAGAACACTAGTTTCTCATACAAAAAATCGGGATTTGAGTCTTGATAGGCACAAAAACGATATTGGGAGAGTTATCTCCCTATTGGGACTTGACAGCAGTTCGACAGAGATTAGTCGGAGTAAAGTTGTGAATATTCGATGGTGGACCAAGTATAGAAACCACAAAAAAAAGAAATGATTTTTAAAACTTATGTTTCTGTTTATTTCCCCGGGAAGTGAGTTTCACTTTGTAAATCTTTTGAAGCAATTTTTTTTTAAATTATTATAATTATTTGGGGGAGGGGTGGGGTTTGATGCAAATTGGGCGTGTTTTGTGCCAGATCGCGGCTAACGGAACCGGTTGCTGCAGAGATGGCCCAAGACAGCCGTTGTGGGCCTAATTGGACTTATTGGACCACTTCTGGATGAAATTACAGTTTGGGCCCAAATGGGCCAGCACGACTGTTTCTTCACTAGTCCAATTTCTGTGGCAGTTGATGGGGTCTCTAAAGGGATAGTTTAGTGGTACAAATCCCTCTCCCTTAATATGGTGATTCCATGTTCAAATTCTTGTACAATAAAAAAAAAAGTTGATGGGTTTATAATGAGCCGTATTGGGCCCTTGTGCATCAAATAATTGCAGGAAGAGTTTTTTGAAAGTTTTTTTTTTTTTTTTGGTTACACAAAAATTTGAATCTTGAATATCAGGATTGGAGAGGGGGATTGTGACCACCAGGTAGGGACTATTTTTTTTTTTTGGATAAGAAGATGAACAGAGAAAAAACAAAAGCCAGCAAAGGGCCAGAACAAAACTCAGTCCCTGCTTACGCCGATCACCAGCTGTCAACTGACGATCCTGCTTAACTCTTCACCATCTTTGTCCTTCGACAGCAGCAGAAGAATGGATGTGGGATGGTCTACCAGCGGAGACAAGCCTTCAGAGCCCTCTTTACCCAAATCTGCCAGATGGTCCGCCCGCCTGTTAGCTTTCATAAAGATATGCTTACTTCACCATCTCCCAAGCTCCTCAAAACACTTGAAGATATGATTTTCTGAAAGTTATTTACGATGAAGAAGTGCTCATGTTCACAAAAATAAAAAAGTGCTCATGGGATATTTGCAGTAGAATTATATTTATAATAAATTATTTTATCTAAAATATCTTCCCTTCATAATAAATTATCTTATCTATAATATAGACCCTCATTTTCTACAATGTACCACTTGATCTCTACCAGATTGCCGTTCAAGCTAAGAATTTTGCTAATTATATTTCTATCTAAGCTGCATGAAGGTACAAAAGTCTACCCATCAGGCCGTATGCTAAAACTGAATTTTGATTGTGAGTTCGATTAGCGATTTGAGTATAGAATATACTACATTGGACGATAATCTCTTAAATAGGTCATTGTAAATTTCGGATCGGATTAGTCTGAATATGATTTCGAATACCGATTGTTCTAGTATCCCAAAAAAACCAAACTTTGATGGTTCAGTTGAGCAAACTTCAGGCAGAGCAAACTTCGACCTGGGTCATCGAAGCCACCCTGGCATGTATGTCCTAAACACCCCTTCCTAGTGTCATTCAACTCCTCCGTGATGATGCTGATGGAGTTTCCTTTGGAAAAGACTAATTGGGCTTGGGCCCCCCTTTTAGTCTGTTTTCTCTGGGCCTTTCGTATGAACCGAAAAAACAAAATAAAAAAAAAATTTACAGCTACCCCTCTTTGTAAGGCTGTAAGTATTTACGATGGTAGAGAAAACAAGTAATTACAGGTTAAATCTGACCACGTTAAATCTAACTGAATCTAATTTAAATCGAGTTCAGCTCTTATGGAATAAAACTCTCTGGATACTTGTTTTTGCCACACAAAATTCAAACATGAGATATTGCTTGAGCGATACCAATGCCGGACCAACCAAGCTTTGGTGCCTTTGGTGCCTTTGGCGCCAGCCTATATATGTAATATACTATGAAAACATCCTAAGCAAATTTATCACCCCACCAATGTTCGAAATTCATGGCTAAAGGCAGTACCGAAAGCATTACTTACATGCCATGGCTAGAATAAATAGGAAGGCCCTTAATAGATAACTAAAACTTGCATTTGCATAGGCCATTTTGTTGATCCTAGATACCCAATCAAGAGCTGCTTTCAATTTCAATACCTCCGAGTTGACCAACTAATCAACTGTTTTTACAGAAACTAACATATATACTTTTCTACTCTCTTTCCCATCCAGCAGACCAACAAAAACCTCGAGATATGTTAGATGAATACTTACAGGTTCAATTTAAATGAGAGGGGCCACTTAAATCCGCCGTGCAGAACTTACTGATGGCAAACTAGATGTCTGATCTGTTGGAAATGCAGGCAATTCTCCGACCTTACACTCTTCTGCGCATCCAACTCCTTGTGAAGCATTGCTTGTATTGTCTCCTGGCACCTGTAGCATACAACAGGATATTGGCATACACGAAAATAGTTTCTTAGTAACATGATTCTAAGAAGCTTTACACAGATTATACAAGTTCTTTGGCAGCATGTAAACAATTAATAGCAAACAAGTCTACTCTTAGCATAGTTGGCAATGGGGACTGAGTCAGACAAAACTAATTAAACAACTATTGAAGCTATTGGCAAAGCAGAGATCAGGGTCAACATCAATAGAGTCGTTGAAAACGATTAACTTCCAACATGTTTCATAATGGTCAAATACCATTAAATTTTGATACTCTCAATCGAACTTCTCACTGCGAATATGCTATTAATTATCATATTCAAGAAAATGCACTTTCCTCCATTTGTCCCAGATATTATTTCCCTATGCAGAAACTGCAGATTTAATTTCTCTAAGTGATCTGGTATTTTTCCAGTGACATGAATGCCACTTGTCACTTGTCAGGGATTGGGTGGGGGGATCAAACAATGAAAGATCACAACTTCTGGTGAAATTCAAGATGCAGGAACAAGTATGATTCACAGGAATTGGCTGCAAACTTATGCAGTGGAATATAGTACCAGTAAATGCTAATACGAATGAAAAGCACCTCAAAATTCTGAAACTTCTTCACCAGCCTCATATACTGGTCGCGGGCTTCTGGGTGCCGAACCATGGATTGAACCCTTGCCAATGCCTTCTCAACCCCAGCATATTTTTGTTTTCTACCTATACGCAAAAATTCATACTCATCATTCTTATCTGTGTCGGGGGCCATATTTCTGCCTTTTTCTTGTGATCGAAATCCTCGCAAGCCAGTCCCTTTCCGCCTCCAACGCAATATAGCTTTCTCCACAATACCAACAGACCAAACAACCTTTTTATATTGCTTACGAACCTGATGTCCCCTCACATGGGCCTGCTTGTTGTCCACAAAAACAAATCAAAAGGATGAGCAAAATGAAATGGAAGTTCCATTCAGCTGGAAACAAAAAAAACTGTTAGCTGACTGTGTATGTTGACACTTCAATTGGCATAAAGTAAATGTGATATTGACAAATTACTATACTTCTCTTTTACACACACCTCAGCGATTAATCAGACCATATTCTCCAAAGAAAAATAAATGAAGTTAGACATTATTATTTCAGAAATCATGGTCTTCTATTCCAGCACACATTCCACGATAAAGCCTAAAAAGGGCAGTCAAATGATTCAGTTTAATGACAAGGATGCATAGCAACTGAGAATTCCAAATCTGTACTCCGAGATTCTTGAAAGGGCTTTCACCACACACCTGAATTTGCAAGCAAAAAATAAGCAAGCATTAATAGAAAAGCATACCTGAATTTGCACTATACGTCTGCGTATGCTCAGAAAATCTTTTCGCCCTTTCCAGCCACGATATCTTTGCTGAATCCTTATGGCTGCATTATGCAAATAATCTGTGAAGTTACTAACTTTCTGTACTCTATCCACTGATCCAAGGGCAACTAGGTTAAGTGACACTTCAGGCTTGTCATCGTGGCTCTCCTGTCTCTGACGGAACGAACGATTCCTGAAAGCAGCATGTATCAATGCAGCTGCATAAGCCGATTTTTTAACGGCAGCTAAAGACTCTCTAAGAGAAATTTGCTCATTGCTAAGACCATCCAATGGAACAACATTCTCAACTTCACTCTCAATGGCTTTTTCTGCAGCAATAGTTGCCGCAACACTGTCGAGCACATTTTCTGTAACAGTCAAGGATGAGAGGTGATTAATTAGGTCTGCTTCTGCTAAATATCCTGCAATCCCTTTATGCCCCTGACTTGAGGCCAAATCGGCTGCTGTACGTCCCCCAGGAAATGCTGGAGTTGGGTCCTCAACTGCACCAGGAGCTCCGCCCAATTTAACAAGGGCAATGACTGTTTCTTCTCTGATAGGGAAAAGAACAGAATTAGCAATTACCAATGTCAATATGACATTTACAAACTTAGGACTAAAAAGGGCTAATCCGGTGAACAAAGTGCTCCCCGACTTAGTGCGGGGGTAGAGGGAGGGTGGATATATATGTACATAGCCTTCCCATTGCATTTTCTGCAAAGAGGCTGTTTCCACGTCTCAAACCCGTGATCTCGAGGTCACCAAAGGAGCAACTCCAATCCTCGAGGTCACCATTGCATTTACAAACTTACAACTAACGATGAGATAATAACTCATACATGAATGTTAATTTGCATGGTACAAACTGAACAAGTAGCCAGGTATGGATTAGTTTTTACAATCATATGGCAGAGCAAAAAATTGATCATTTTAGCCTTTATCAATAATTCAAACTAACAAACATGAATTTTCCATAACAGAATCCAAAAAAATTGAGACAACAGAAACCCAGAAAAAAGAAACAAACCAGTGACAAATTTTCCCAAAACTTTTAGGATGCTTCCATTAAATCCAGTCTTAAGGTCATCAATTATAATCATTACCGAAGCATCCAACAAAGATACATCCACACCAGACATGCTCTAAACATGAATGCTAAATGCAACATTCAATACCCATTTATGCAGTTTCCAGCATTCTAACTTAAAAAAAGAATGAAATTGGAATTGCCAATGGCTACAGAAAAACAGTCAAAGATGCCAAAAGCAGAAAGAACAATTTAACATCTGAACAGTTTTTGGACAAAGAGCTATTAAATGGTAAAAGTATTACCTTCCAAAGTATGATGCCCAGTGAAGAGCTGTCCTACCATGTGCATCTCTGAAATTAGAATTGACACCTGCTGCAACTATAGGCGCCATTGCCCACTGGTAACCAAGAGCAGCTGCCAAGTGAATAACCCCTTGGCCTTGATCATCCACAACATGAGGTCCTTTACCCTCCTCATGAATTTTACAAACTAGCCACTCATAAAGTCTATCTTTAAGCAAATTTTGTATCACAACGTCTTTAAGGTCCATTTCATTTCCTTCACAGGTTGTAATCCTAGTCCAGTCATTTTCGGTCTCAGTTTTTGTTGCATAGATACCATTTTTTAGCTTACATTTATTACATTTCTCAAATGAGCAATCCAACCACTTTCTGTCAACATAATGTATCATTTTTGCCAGACGTAATTGGAAACACACTTCTTCTTCTGGAGCGCATTTAATGGCCATGGTATACGATCTTTCACGATACTCGAATTCCCGCACCTCGCTGCATGCTAACCGATTGCAGCAGGTGACATAGAATGGAACACGTCCTGGAGCATGTAAAGGAGCTTGGCACCGAATGACATCATCAGTAAGGACCTCAGCTGGGACCTCAATTTCACCAAACATACAGCACCACTTGGTGCTGCCAGTAAGCTTTCTATCTCCCAAAAATTTACCTGTAATTAGTACCTGGAACGGGCAGGCAGAAACCAAGATGAACATAATTCTTGCATTCTGAAGCAACAGAGAACATATTAAAAGCTTTCACAGGATGTCAGTAAGTGTACCTTTGTTCCGATTCCAGCATAAGCCCAATCCGGTGAGAAATCCAAAATGCTAAATAGCTGTTCCTGAGAAAGGGAAGGGCCCAGAGAATCAGTATCCAACTGCATATGACGTGATAAACTGGATACTTCCTTGTCATCACTAGGATTATTGAGAGTATTCCAGTAATTTGTAGAGTCAGAAGCCATCAAAGAATCATCACAATCTACACCAATTTCCTTGTCCATCCATCTGCTAAAGCTGTCAAGTTTTTTCAGCTCTCCTGATTCCTGAATGGTCGGCCCACGTTCAGAGTTCTTCTCAACTTGGGTATTAGAACTTAGACGTGCCTGAGAATTAGTATCTTGCCGAGAAGAAGGATCAACTACTTGACAGGCATTCTCCTGTAGCGCCAGAATTTGAGTGTAAGTAACTTTGCATAAGAACAAAATAAATACATGAAAAAAATAAAAAACAACAAACCAAATTATGCATTTCACATTAAAAAAACTCTTAATTTTTTTTTTTTTTAATATGAAAAGAGTGAACATTATAGATCCCTAACAAATAGAGTTCACACTTAATTTCCAAGACAACAAAATAGTTAACATTCCATTGTAATCATCTATAATGGAGCATTCCTATATGGAATTTTCTGTAAATTCTGTTAAATGATATAAGAATTCATCCAAGCAGTTTAAATATTAACAAAAAAGACATAGAAACTGCAAAATCAAATAGCAGCCACCAATTGAAATGGGCATGACACAAAAATCTAGTCCAATATGCCCTTCAGAGCTCACTGTTTAGGTATATGGTGCAGAGCAAAGATGCCATTGTGGATAGACCCCAAAGGTCAAGTATTCAAGCTGGTCATGTAGATGACAATGACAACTTCTGGTCAAAGGAAAAAAGGATGATAAATGTCACAAAATACTCGCTTTGTTTAGGTTGAGCATAACTTGAGACTGGGAAAAAAAACCAAACTACTCCCAAGTGGTGCCTTCATGCAAAGTGCAGAAAACACAAAAGGAGTCAATTTTGATATCTAAAGGTAGCAATAATTATGAAATGAGCAAATATTCATTGCAAGTTGTCCAGGTTGCAATAATGTTGGAAGATTGAATTATTTATAGCTTCTTTAGACATCAAACTGATTTTCCATCAAACGCACATCGTTTGCTTGGTAAAGCTAGATATTAAATGTGGAAATTCATAAGCCAAACCTGTACTCTCTGGGAAGCTGCTTCAATATTCACAGAAGAATTCAACCTATTTCCAGAGTCTGGGACTGTGTTCTGACGAATTTCAGAATGTACCAGGGCATCTGTTATCTCATGAGCAATTAAGTGTGATCCACTGGATTGTTGAATGTAATATTTCTGCTCAGACAAACTTGGCAAGCTACCCATTGGAGTGTGAATCACGGGCCACATTGATGTACTCACAACAGGGTACATATTGGATTCAGCTATCCCCAAGCCATGATGCTTTCCCAACTGCTTGGAAAATCCTAGAAAGATTATACATAATACAATGTTAGACACCTTTGACAATTCATATTCAGATAAAATACACACACAAGCATTTATACCATTGCCAATTCAATGCTATCTAGGGTCATGCAAGTTATGGAGTGGAGTTGCAAAGCCATATAGGGTGCCATAATGCCATGCCCAAGAAGATTGGGTCTCCTCAAGGCCTTCTGTAAATATTTTAAGATTTCATATTTTGTAGACTCCCTCCATCCTTTAATTATACATAAAGTGTATTACATTGGTTTGGTGGTTTATCTGCATTTTCTCTCAAGGAAAAAGTTATCCCTCTTCTCCACAGCCAAAAGTTAAATAAGTAATAATAATAATGCAGCATAAAAGTGAACCAATACCCTGGCCTTCCACTCTACCAACAAAACCCCCCCTCCCAAAAAAAAGGATGCAATAACTCCCATTTTAGCAAGCAGTAATCTTCTTTATATTATGTCTCTTTTCAGAATGACAGGTGGTATGGCTAAGCAATACAAAAGTACCTCAGTGAATTCATAAATTGTCACAAGGCCCGAATCCAAAAAGGGTTCAGTGATTAGTAATTTGGTACTTAAAAATATTGGTCTTACTGATCTGTTGGGGAACTGTGTTCAGGAGATCTGCATTAGAACCAAATTCATTCTCAGGAACATGTTTTCCTCCACTTATCCGATTCAATGCATTAGTTCTGGTACTCAGTTCTGAGAAGGGGCATGGTTGATGGAGTCTTTTTTTTCTCTTCCAAATTAGGATCCTTGCCCATGGCTCTCAACAGATCAATAGTGATGACTTCTTCCAGGTGAACAGACATAAATGTCGGGTAATTATATAACATGCTATAAGAGTACTGAGGCTACATAATATATCTTCTAGCATTGTCTTGTCTCATTGTATCAAATGCTTCCTTCCTTTCTGAGAGCAATGGCTGT
This sequence comes from Dillenia suffruticosa, assembly GCA_033439265.1. NCBI lineage: Eukaryota > Viridiplantae > Streptophyta > Magnoliopsida > Dilleniales > Dilleniaceae > Dillenia > Dillenia suffruticosa. Next base: position 21,821,171 of record JAVTVX010000001.1, read on the forward strand.
GTCAATGGTGTTTACGGTTTCCCCTCTTGGGCATTGCAAAGGTAGGGTGGAGGACTTTCTGCCACCTCATTTAGGGCCTTTTGAAAGCAAAAAGGAAGTTAATATGTCATGGAATAAATACAAAAGTGGCAGTCTTCTGGTATTCATGGTTAAAGTGATACATTAGAATCTTTTGCTACCAATTCCTCCATGATGCTCTTTTGTTTTCCCATAAAAAATATTTCTCGTTTGTGGGATAGGAGTATTTCAGCATAAATAATGATTAGGATGAAAACACAAGAAAAATTGAAGGAGAAGAGGCGCATAAGAGGGATAGCTAATACTAACGAAGATGTCGCAAAAGGGAATACAGAAGGGTGGATGAAATGGAGAAGCACGTCTAGAGTGTTGTGTGTTGAAAAGATTAAGCCTAAATTAAAAGTCAAGTTCAATAGAGCTGCAATAAAACCAACAACATTTTATGGTACAAACTGTTGGACTATTAAAAATCAACATACTCAGAAGATGAGAGTAGCGGAGATAAGAATTCTTAAGGGGAATGAGGGCATAAGAAGAACAAACAGAAAAAGAAATGAGTATAATCTGTGTAGTTCCAATCTACAAGAGAAATAACAGATTAAAACAGTCTAAAATGTTCAATGAAGACCAGCTATTACTCATGTTAGAAGAACTATTAGCATACAAGTTGACGATGCACCAAGAAGAAAACTATGAAATGAGTACAAAACATGTTGGATACAGCTGAATGAAAAAGTAGATTCATATGGCAGACCTAACTATGTAGAAGTAAAGGGCTAATTGAGTTCAGTTAAGGTACTCAGCAGTTGGCACTTTCCAAGTCATGGGTGAGTAGGACATGAAAAGGGACCAGAATCTTTAATGTTCCAATATTACTATCTTTCAAAATTTCTTCTCTTTTGACTGTCGTTTCTCCTTCTCTCAATGGGCAGCCACCTCACTCTTGTACAGTTCTTCCTTCCCTTTACAATTAGTTTCTCTTCCATAAAAAGGAAAAGAGAAGAATTAGAAAAGAAAAAGAAAAAGAAAAAGAAAAACCTCTCATCAGCAAAATATATTTGCTCCATTAACCTCACCCACATGCATCCTTAGGTGTGGATGAAATTCTTGATAGCCATTCTAATTAACTAAAATAGTTATCTATAATGAGAAACGTTATTTATGTATCTTCTTATTGTATTAACCCTAACTTGTACATACATGTAAAGACACCTAACCAAGAGAAACAACCAAGGGTTTTCAGAGTTCTCACTCTCCTTTTCTCTTTCTCTCTCTGTTCTCTAACTACACAATACCAAAAATCTTGACATCAAACCTACTACTAGCACAACAAAATAATCACCTCTCTTCTCTCTAACAACTTCTATTATTGTTTTCATTTATTGGTAATGCTTTAGTGCATAGTCACACGTGTTTCTACTCTTTGCAAGCCAAGTGAGTCGCTTAACAAAAAAGACCAACCTAGGGTTGACCAGGGGAGTTACTGCCCAGAGTAGTAGTAATGCATTCGAGAGCAGCTCACAGGGTGCAAGAGCAGTGTCTCGTGATTTCAGAAGTTGCTTGTCATAGTTGGATTTGCAATCTCAGCAATTTCTTGTTGCAGAGAGAAGCAATTAGACCCAGCAATCTAAGAAGTTGTTGGTCAAAATGGGATTGGTGACAGGAGTTGCTAAAGCTAGTGTGTTGTGATTGTGGAAAGTGCTTAGTTATGGCTGATAGGTTTGATCCATGTTGATTGGTCACCTTTGCTGGTTTCTTTATCTAAGTAATTTATTTGGCTGATTGTTGTTCAATTTTGGTGCTGTTTTGTAGATTTTCTTGGAATCATAAAGCTGAAGATCCTACTGAAAGCAAAATTATGACTGAAGTGATTTCCTCAACTAAAATCATAGACAGAAAGTTTGACAGAAAAAACTATGCCAAATGGAACAAGATATAAAAATGTATTTGTTGACTATAGAGAAGGAAGACCACCTAAAAAGTAATCCACCTAAAGAATCCAAAGAATATGAAAACAAAAAGTAGTTGAGGGCAGACAGAAGACTTATTCATCAGATTGAAAATACCTTGGACAGCAAGCAATCAATGTGAAACCCTTGTTTTAGTGACAAACATTTAATGTAACATCCATGATTTATGACACATATCAAGCATCTCACCAGTTGCTTGATGTAAATGCACTGGAGTACTATGAGATGCAGTGAGGAAGGTCCGTTCAGCATGAGATGAATGTCCAGGGTCATCCCCTGAATCTCCATCATCAATTTCTGGAGACAAGGATGGTCCATTCCAATCAACTGTATTAGGACTTGATGTGTTAGATATCAGAGCTGCATGGGCAGAAGAGTTTGTCTCAATAGAGCAAGGTGATGAATTCGCCAGAGGACTTCCTCCATGGGGTCTTGCCTCCACATTCGGCAACCTTGAGATACTAGACTTGAAACCCTGCATAAAAGGTTTTCCCCATACATATTAAACCAAGCTCCAAGATGGAAGTGACAAGTTTTAAGATCCAACAGTATCAAGCGACCTCCACATGACTTTAGAAAAGCAAATATATCCACACGAATGCAACATATACATATATGACGAGCAAATAATACCTCTTTGACTTCCCTGTAATGTACAAGGACAATATGCTCCAATTGCCTGAAACAAGAAATTTATAAGGTCAAAAAATAATAATAATAATAGAAAATAAAAAACACAGCACATCAGAGCAAATACTTAGAAAAATCAATAAAAGCAACAAAAACCTCTTTATTAAGCACTTTTTTGCAAATACAGCTGCATACAAGCAAGAAATATATATCCTGCAAGACTGCTGCATGGGAAGACCCACGTTGGACTGCTTCATTCCAAACAAAATTCGATCCATAAAAGACGAGTCCAATGTGTGAAGAGATACTAACTCTGGGTCTACTCCACACTTGCAAATAAAGAAACCAAAGCCATTGTAGAAATACAATAACGTAAATAACCATTACCAGTATATTATAAGAAATTTTGATACATACAAAATATCCTATAAAAAGTTCCCACAAGCAATGAGGTAACAAAACTAGTTCCAAGTTGGTTTTTAAATTGCCATCAACCAAAAAGTTCAAGATAAGCATAAGAAGTTGCAAAATTACCCATCAAGCATCCAATAGCTTCGTCGCTGGAAGTTCTCATTTCCCTCCCCATGGGCATAGTAACAATGAAGCACATCCACACTGCCCGCCTAAAAGAAAAATAAATAAATAAATGAGAAAACATGAAAAGACAATCCAAAATAGAGTGATAAGCCGTTCATCTCCCATTTATAAGTTTACACACCTGTGAGCAGATTATTTATATACATTCACGAAATATAAACAGTGTCTCTTTAATCATCAAATTTTCACAAATTCCTAGTGCCCACTGGGGAACACCTTTTTATTTCTTTTTAAAGTACTTTCAGTGTAGGAGGGCTCCTAGTTAACCATCTATTCGTCAAAGGAGATATACAGAGGAAAGCACTTCTGAATTTCTGAAAGCGGAATGAAACTATTAGACTCAAATCCCTTATTGTTGTATGCGTATTTAAAACTCGGATAACTATGCATGTATGTATAGCCAAGGAAAACTTATTATGGATGCAATGAAGCCAGTAGGAAAGATGGAACAACAACAACAATCTGAATCTTAATCCGAACAATTGGAGTCAACTATTTGAGAGACAAATATGAAAAAGATTAAAAAAAAAAATAAAGGATGTTTGTTTAATTTATGCGGATTCTCCTACGCCACTCATTTCTATCCAAGGCCATTGTTTTAACTACCCCCTTAACTATCATGTCTTTATAAATAACTTGCATCCAAGTTTTCAATGATTTATCTTTACGTTTTACTAAATCTCCAATCTTTAGATTCTCGATCCTCCTACTTGGTGTGCCTTTGGGTCTTCTTTACACATACCCAAATTATCTTATACGATATCTTCGCATCTTATCCACAATTGAACTAACTCTCAACTTATTACGAATTTCTTCATTTCTAACTTTATATCTTCTAGTTTTGCCACACATTCATTTAACCATTCTCATTTCTGCAATAACCATTTTTTGTTTTTGTTGTTGTTTAATAGCTTAACACTCAGTGTCATACAACAGTGCAGGTATTATCACAATTTCATAAAACTTTCCCTTCAAATACAATGGTATTGTGCGATCGCAAAAAACTTAAGACGCCCTTCTTCATTTCATCCAACCCGCTTGAATCTTATGATTTACATTGCCATCATTTTGAATAACGGAACTAAAATATCTAAAATATTCACTTTTAGGTATATTTTTTTCCATCTAACCTAATCGTCTATTCATTATCTTGACAATTGTCGCTAAGCCTACGTCTTATATACTCGGTTTTTGATCTATTCAATCTAATTCCTCTGGATTCTAATATGACTCTCTATAGTTCTAATTTAGCAATAATACGCTTTCTAGTTTTATCAACCAACACTATATTATCTGCAAAAAACATATACCATAGCATTTCATTTTGGATGCTTTTTGTAATTTCATCCATCACTATTGCGAAAAGGACGGAATTTAATGCCAAATCTTGATGGAGCCCAATGTTAATAGGAAAGCTATCGCTCAAGCCCCCATAAGTTCTTACATTAGTTACACATCCCTCATATATATCTAATGCGATTAATGTATTTTAAAAAATTTATTTCTTCATCAATGTTCGCCACAATACATCTCTAGAAATCCAATCATATGTTTTTTCTAGGTCGATGAATACCATATGTAGGTTTCTTTTCTGTACTATATATGTCTCCATCAAATGTCTTAATAAATGGATTACTTCCGTAATGGATCTTTCTATCATAAATTCGAATTGATTTTAAGACACACTTATCTCTAATTTCAATCTATACTCTATCACACTCTCCCATAACTTTATGGTATGGTTCATACGTTTAATTCCTCTGTAGTTGGAGTAATCTTATATATCTCATTTATTCTTATATAGTAGTACAAGTGTGCTCTCCCTCTATGCTTGGAGCATTTTCTTGGTTTGCGAACTTTTGTTGAAAATATCCGTTAACATTACTATACCAAATTCACCCAAACATTTTCACACTTCAACGTGAACACCATCATGTCCTATGGTTTTATCATTCTTCATTCTCTTTAAGCCAATAGGAAAGACGGAAAATAACATATTTTGTCGATACATACTGATTCTATATATGTATATATATTGGTATAAAAAGAGGAATATATTAAATATATGAAAGAATGCAGATAAAAATCTCGAGGATTAGCGATTCTCAGAAGTAATAAAGTACAATACAATACAAAAAAAAAAAACGAATGAATAAATGCACTCCAGTCTCCTCAATTCTTTTAAACTATAACCTTTGTAAATCCTCAAAGCATAAGTTTCAGATAAGTATAAAAAACAACGTATCCAATACAAAAGAAGACTACACCGTGTAATTGCAAAAGATTTTGACATTCCACTCTCTCCAAATACACCAAGGGATGTAAAAAAACATGCATTTCTAGATCAACCGAGCATCTTTCTGCACTCTAAAACCTCTAAATGTTGTGGGGAACAAATCAGGAAGCCTCCTCGGGCAAACACAACCATTGTCACACACAACAAAAAGGCATCTCTACATTTCCCTTGCAATGCAGTATTAAAAAATAAGTGATCTCTGGTCTTAGAATTGGTGCAGCACATTAGACACACATTTGGGCAGATAGCTTTATATAGCATCTGCTTTCAAAGTAGACATTGTCATTGGTTTTGTTAATCACCACGGACCAAGTAAAAACCTTAACTTCAGCAGAAAATTTGCCTTCCAAATATAATTGTTAAGGTAGAAAGCAGGTCTTGAGAAGATTTATTGGACGATTAAAAAGAGATCTACACATTGATCATCATACTGGGAGATTGGACTGCAAAATAAGGGTTATCTCCACCCTTGTCTCACATCGTAACTTCACAAAGACACTAGTCCCTGAATATCAGGCTGGTGAGCTTCGAACAATGATTAAAAAGGTGTTTTCAAAAGAAAAATATACAAGAAAGAGAAAAAGAAATCCCCTACCTAAGAAAATTAAGAAATATTATTTAACTGCTTCTTTGACAATGTTGTGAGCAGTTTTAACTTCAAAACTAGAAGCAGAGACAGATCTGGTTTGAGGTGTCACGTGACATTACTTTTTATGCAGTCCTGTCATTGGACAACTCAAAATAGTAGCAGAGAAAAGTAAGAAGGCAATCTGCAGATTGATGCGAGCAGTGGCATTTACTTATATTGTCATTTCTTTTACAAATAACCTCATCCAAATTATATTTCGCTCAAATAAAAAGGGATGTGCCAATTCTCTCAGTATAGTATCCATCGTCCATGAAAAACTTATCCAAATATGAAGGTCAGAAACATAAAGTCAAGAGGTGGACTTTACACAAACTCTAGAGGCTAGTAAGTACCAAACACATACCACTGCACTTTGATACATATGAGTTGGTTTCATGTAAGGTGCATAGGGTTCGAGGCCTAGGGTTCACAATGTTTAAATGTACCTATCTTATTGTATTATAAGTTCGGCATTAATATGATATTTTTCTTTGGACATTAGATATTTTAATTAATGCGGGCGTAAACAATTACATGAAGTTCGTTATAGTATAGTGCCAAAGATCCCATGCAGCCAATCCAGTCTAGGAAACAATGAACATCGATCTTTGAGCAAGATGCAGAAAGCAGGTCTTGCTTAAGGATCTGTCCAGCTAGGTCATTGTTCCTAGGCAACGCCAGAAGAACAATGCCAGGGGCAAATTTAATTAAAAGCTTAAAAAAAATAGAATAAGCAGCACACCTTTAACTTTTCATGAGCTTCCTTGACGGTTTTTCCATCTTTCTTCTTCCTCCATCTGTGACCATCTTTACGGAAATATCTGAGTGCTTTGCGATCGAATAAAAACAAGGAGCCAGCTGAAGGAAACAAAACAATACCATGGCCGCTCAAAATCAAATCAGGAACTCCCTCCCCGCCCACCAATCCGACAAATGAGTTAATTTTTTCTAATTAAAAGAAAAAAAGAAGTATAGTTGTGGACAAAAGATTAGCGATGACCCAATGACAAAATTGGATATGATGCTCTAACAAGACTGTGCTGCATTGAATTTTGTTATTTGGGTCATGGCTTTTCTGTTCAGAAAACATTATTCAAAAATTACTGAAAGAATCTGTAACACGGACAATATCATGATCTGGAACAGCATGTGGAAAAAGATGGTGGATGGCTACCTGGAGGCCGGACAGGCGGTTCGGGTGTCAATACAAACTTTTGGTAGTTGCGAAGGATTTGGCAAATCTCACTTGGGCGGAGCCAACGATGCTGTGCTTCTTGCAATATTTGTTCAAGATCCGTCAAATCTGTGAAATAAACAGAGAATACAAAAAAGCTTTGATTATTCATACCCAAATACCCATTATTATATATTCGAAGAGAAATCCGATATTTTTTCAATTCGATGAAACCCTAACAAGTTGAAATCACTTTGGCTTCATTTTCTTTACTCAAAATCGTGCCCGCATGCTCAAACCCAGAACTCTCTTCTCTCTCTCTCTCTCTCTCTCTCTCTCTCTCAAATTCAAACTAAGACCTAACAGTGAAATGAGAACATAAAGCACTCGCAATCGCAATAAACCCAAAACCAAAGAACCTGTTGCTCGAAATAGGATGGGGGTTAAAGTTAGGGTTAGAAGGAGATCAAATCAGAGAGGGGAAATGCATAATACATACCTACGAGTTGATTGAAACCGTATTGTCTGGACTCAGCCATTCAAGAGAGAGGGTGAGGAAGAAACCCAAGTGTTATACATGAGGAGGGATAAACCAGAGAGAACAAATCAGGAAAGCACGACGAAATGCGGAATGATCGAATGAGATCAAGAAATAGAAAAGGGAAAAACTGGAAAGTGAAAGATTAAATTTTAGATTCTTTTCCGCAATAAAACAAACCCTAATTTAAAAACAGGAAAAGAGAGAGAGAGATAGAGAGAGAGAGAGAAACGAGTTAACAGCACTAGTGAAAGAGACAGGGTTATGATTCTGTGAACGTGATGAGGTTAGGGAAAAGCCCTTTGCTTGAATTGAATGAATGAATGAATTTCAAATGTCAAAGTCTGTGTTTACACTGCAGCTACACAGGAAGAGGAGTATTTGACGTACGTCTTGAGTGACAGCCCTGTCATTTCTGCCCTGCCCTGCCCTGCCCTGCCCTGCCCCCATTTGCTTTCATTCGAAGCGACCGTAGCATGCATCAAAATTAATTACAAAAATTTAATTAATTAAATTATTTACTACCTCTTAATATTTTAAAAAAAATATTCACTTTAAAAATAATATTTATAATTCAAATTAAATATATATATTTTTTTAAAATCCCTTTCTTTTCAAATATTTGAAAGAACATAAAAATAATACATTAATATAAGGGAAGAACTTTTATAAAAAAAAATGTGTATCTTATGTAAAGACATGAATGTAAAAGGGTAACACCTTTATGTCCCAGATGGTATTATTTCTAAATTTTATGAACATAAACACATTTATTATTGATTAAAGTGGGAATTATTTCTTTTTTCAAAGAAAAGGGGAATAATAATTTATTATGGGTATGGACCCCTTCTAATCAATTATCACTCTTTAACCTTTTTATGGAAAATAATAATAATTAAAGAAAAATTTTAAAGAGGACACATAAGCAAAGATCAAGCAAGAGAAAAAAAAAAAAAATTAGGTCAATAAATGCCTTGTTGAGTAGGAGTCAAGTTCCTTAACCCTATGGTCCGGTCACATGCCATGCTTAGGAAATTAGAATAATTGGTAAAATTAAGAGAAAGAGAAGGTGAGCCATAATTGTCCATTTGTGTTGCCTAATTATGAATAACAAATTATGATCATCTTAAAAGCACCGAATAACAAATTCACTTCCATGCCTCCACATTGCTTCAGTAGGGCAAACCCTATTGTAGAGAGGCTTCATGGCATTCCATGAATTTTCAAGTTTTGCGCCCAGCTTTTTGCATCTTATTACAAAGTGCATGGCAAGAGACCAATGCTTCGTTGATTTAGTAGAAAGAGCACTAATACTCTATATTAAAAATCAAGATTTGAGTCTTGATAGTGACAAAAATGATGTTGAGAGAGCTTTCTTCCAATTAGAACCCGATAACAGTTCGACCGAAATTAATCAGAGTAAAAATTTGGATACTCAATGATGAACTAAATCCAGAAAATAAAAAAAAAAAAGTGCATGGCAAGAGTAGGTAATACCGCCCACATGTTATCATCTCTCAAGTACTTATTAATTAGGGTCACAAATGGACCGAGTTGATGAGCTAAATAAGAAATGTTAATGCAAGTTTGTTAGGTTCAGCCCATTTTTTTTTTATTATGGTTATTTGAGATTTGAACTCTCGTATCATAGGATCGAAGGAGTGGATTGTGACTATTAAATTATCTCTTGGGAGACTCAATTAGTGCAGCTTAAACATAATGAATTGAGTATTAAACAAGTTTGCACGTATAAACTAACCAAAACCTATATTTAAGATAGGTTTTTCTAACAAACATATTGAAATTATGTAATCCCATCAACGGAGAGTCGATCTAATGAAATGAGATGTTAAATTTTTTTAATTAAGTTTTGAATTTAAAATTTGAAAATGAGAAAAACTACACTAAAAAAATCATCACTTTAAATAGGATCTACACAAATACTCGAATCGGATTAATCAATACATATTCCAAATATCGGTGGTGGAAAAAAAAATTATGCGGATCCAACTCAGTTGTCTAATGAACATGCCATATACCGAGTCGAACCTTAAATAATTATCCAATTCAATTGCACGTTTTGCCAAACCTTGCATCTTATGGCAGACAATTATATACTTATTGACTAGGCCAAAGATGAGAGAGGTTGAGGTAGAATAAGAAAAGTTCACTCAGAATTAAGTCAAGCCAACCTTCATATTCAGCCTAGCCTAAAAGTTTTATTCAAACTCAACACTTTAAACTGCTTAAACAAATCGGCTTCAATGTTAAAACAAGTTAAACGCATATAAACAATCTGAATCCCATATTCAAGATAGGCCTTTTTAATAAGTGAATTTTGAAAATATGCTAGTGCTCAACTCATTTGGCTAATGAACAAGCCATACCCAGCCGAACCTTTAACAAGCTATTCACAAACACTTGAATACAAGTATAACAAAGTGCTGAAGTTGAGGCGCATTGTGATGTGCTCCATGAAAGACCTAAAATAAACCTCTCATTCCATTTGAAATTGAGCATTCAAGTAGATAACATGCGAGTAACTCATGCAGGAATCTCAAATTATGTCTTTAATTGTCAGAGGTCCTTCATGAGGAGTGAAATTGTTCACTTGAATAAATTCAAGTCATACGAGCCTATAAATCAATTATGGATATCGTTGAAATCAAGTTCGAGCAGGACTATTGAAAATAAAATGAAATATAGAAAAAGGCTAGATTACTTTGGCAGCATTTCAAGCACAGAAGAAACAAAGCCTATGTTGCTATATGATGTGCCCGTTGTGCTTGTCAGTTGCAAATCATATCCATGTTTGCCCATCCTTATGAATTATCCTACAAAAACATACAAACTCGAATATCAGCACAAAATGGAGCCCTTAGTTTCCTTAGGACAAAAACAGAAATAGAGATCACAATCAAGTCAACATGGACAATGTTGTCCTTGTGGCCTCAGATTCAGAGATGGAAATTTGACTAATGGGGACTTGAGATGCATGTGTTTTCAAGATCTGGACTACAACTATTTGGACATTAAAAATATTTAATGAAAAGCTGTTCATGCTTACCTTGGTGCATACGTAGATAAAATGGACATCAGGGTTCTTTCCAAAAGTCGCTTCGGAAGAACTTCCATCATCGTCTAAGGAAATAGGGTTGGTCAGAGCCCATTTCTGATGATTGGGGCCTTCTTCGAAGATATTTTTCTCTGCACTCATCAAATTGTACAATACTTACTTTCTGTCTCTCTCTCTCATAATGACAGGATAAAGTAAAGCCAAGGAAAAAAAAAAAGATTCATGAAATCATTCCAGGAATGAGTTGTTCCCAGACATTACGTTTAAAGTTAGTTATGTGGTGATTGGTACATTAGGATGATTTCAAACTAGCGGCTCTGAAATAACCAAATTTGAGGGACAAGTCATCTCCATTTTCCTCTCCAATGCAGAAAAGCTAGTAGGTTTTCTAACTCAAACCAGAAACATAGCCATGAGCATTGCTCTGGCACTTCTCAAAGTTGACAAATGGCAACGTATTTATTTACTGCCACGGACTGATGCAGAAGACTTTTTCCTTTTCCTTTTGTTTTTATTTTTTTTAAATTAGTTACTTTTTTGTTTTTTGTTTTTTGGTCTCGTTCTGTTTTTTTTTTTTTTTTTTTTTTTTTTTTTTTTTTTTTTTTTTTTGGAGGGAGGTTGTGGATGTTTGCTAGGAGAAATTTGAACCAACCTATGACATGGAGTTTTACAGTCCACGAGCATGAATCTTTCAACAACTTCAGTCGATAAATTGGAGCTCCATATGTTATCTGCAATATATTGGAGTCCATAAATCCAGATGCGTATTAATTATACTGTTGGTACGTATAAGTTTAGAGGAAGAAACAGAAGGCGAGAATGAAAGTGACGAGGAAATAATCAACAGTGGTATTTCTTTCAAATATGACAATGAATAAAGAGTAAGACTTTACCAGAATATATACTCCTTTGCCTTTGAGGACCCTATAGTTTGTCATCAACTGCTTCAATAAATGATATATAAAAAGTAAGAAGCAATCAAATGCCATTGCTAAAGGTTCCAGTATACCTCCCAACTTCCTGAAGCATCCCAGCAGCATTTTGTTGCGAATTTTGCCCACACTACAGATGACATTAGCCATCACACATTGGTAGTAAGCTCTCTATAAAAGAAAGCTTATAAGAAGCATTGAATAAGAAAGTACTCACCAAAAGCGAGTCCAGTGTTCCTGAAACAACACATGTGAAAGATTGTTACAAATCACTAAGACTACAGTATATAGTAACTGTAAGTAAAAGGGTGGACACTAATACGTCAATTACCTTTATCAATGACAGAATCAAATGAGCCTGCTTCAAGAGGACTCATATCTCGGACATCCATTTGAGTATCTGCTCAATTTTTAAGAAAACTAAATTGCAAAATGGAGTCATATGCTATAGATACCGTATAAATAAGATATTAGGACATCAGCACTGATCTTTAAGTAATGAGAAGGACAACATTCAGTTCTCCAAAAGGTGTTCACATGTTTAGATCACTTCAGAAATCATTCAAGTGAAAATTTGAATAATGAGACCCAATTAAATTGGCACATTCAAGCTGACCCTTAAGTGCGTCAACCATGCCATAAACTTACATCACTTATTTCTGACAAGCATCAATATATGCTAATAGTTGCTCCCAGTAGCAGTATATAAACTAATCATATCCACTGTTCCAATGAAAGCTCTTGAAAGGATACATTTTAGCTGTGGACGATCGGAATATTTCCTCTTCATAGCATCAATTACCACAGATGAGATATCAATATTCACAATATCCTCATAACCATCATCAACCATATCCACACTAAGAGCTGCGGAAATATTTGCAATAATCAGTAAAATCAACAGGATGGGTAATACAAACATGACAATGCAAGAGATGCAATTGAAGACGGTGAGAGCCAAGAGACCCAAGCATGCAGAGTGCAGCCAAAAATCAGTATCGAGGGGCCTGAACAATACAGAGATATGGAAGTGCTATTTGGTAGTGGTAGAACATAAAGTGAGCTGCGAAAATATTTGCAATAATCAGTAAAATGAACAGGATGGGTATATACAAACATGACAGTGCAAGAGATGCAATTGAAGATGGTGTGAGCCAAAAGATCCAAGCATGCAGAGTGCAGCCAAAAATCAGTATTGAGAGGCCTGAACAATGCAGAGATATGGGAGTACCATTTGGTAGTGGTAGGACATAAAGTTATCTCAAGAAAACAGTATCCAGAAATAATTAAGCACGTGAGTGATGCAGAACAAACTGTCATGCATGGGCAAGAAAAGACTGGCTACTGTGCAGAGCTATATCTCTAATGCTTCGCAACAGTCTATTGGAACACATTTGTCAATGAAGAATTCTATCTCATAAATATAAGATGAGACTGTGTGTGACTTACATACATGCATAATATCTCGCGGTACCGATTAGTTTTATGTATGTATTTATAAAAAAAGAAGTTGTATTAGATGTATTAAAGAATGTACAAAAAATTCAGGGGGTGAGAAATCCTTAAAAAATGGAAATAAGAAGAAACAAAACACAATAGACAATGGATAATTACTTTCCGATCTCTTTCCAACTCTTCTAAGCTAAAATATTTATAAATCTTGGAGACATGAGCTGGCAGAGAAATATAAAATACAATCCTGCTGGAATAGCAACAAGCACACGTTTCTGAAGCAAGTGAGCATCTTTTCTACCCTACAAAACTTCTAAGTTGCGTGAGAAACAATTCAGGGGGGATCCAGGCCCAATACCTATTAGTTTAGTGCTCAACCATGTATAATAAGACCTACACTCGCACAGAATTTTCCAAATTCAACAAAAGACCGCTAGAAATTTCAAAGGTTTTAGACAGTTTAATGGAATAATTTGTCTCAACACCTACAACCTCAGGCATTTGAGTAGTGTGGTGATCAAAAGTTTACATGTATATATATAGGCCTACCCGTTATTTGAATTTGAGTTAAAGGAGACAAACTTTTGATGAACCCAGTTTCAGATTTGAATTTTTGGGTTATATCACTCCACCAGCAGAAGAGAATCTGACTGGAGAGAGAATTACTATGTAATTAAGATTATCCAGAATTTGTTCGATTAGACCCATTACTTCCTTTCCTTTTTTCGGCAAATTGATCCGCCAAGGGAGAGAAATGAGCTAACATGAATTAAAATTCTGGCATTTCTTGTTGGAGTTTATTTTGGATGATTGCCAATGCCAATTGGGAAATGAAGGTAACTAGAAAAAAAAAAGCTTTGGAAATATAATCTGAAACAATTGCATAGCAAAGCGTGTGTCAACAAAAGATCAGATCTAGAGAAAGAGAGAGGCATCACCAGAGTTTCCACATCCGACGACGAGGATTCGGTGGTGACGAGAGAGGTAGAGATCGAGGAGGGGAGCTAAAGCTGGGTATTTCTGGTACCAATCGAAGGGTCCTGATTCTTGTCCGTAACGTTTGTCCCAGTACGATGGTTCTCCGTATGCGTGTGTCGAACCTAGCGTCATCTCCCCCCCCCCTCTCTCTCTCTCTCTCTCTCTCTCTCGGAGCTCCAAAGACTGCGATTATCAGGCAGAAGCAGAACGTCCGACTGGTAGTCCCTCTTTTTTGGGGGTGGGGAGTCGGTAAGATGGAGTGGATGAGGGTATTTAAGTCATTTTGGTAAGGGAACTAATCTGATCAACGTTTAGTTTTTTATTTTTTATTTTTTTAATTTTTTTTTACACGACCATTCGAACGTGGAATTACCATGTTAAAAGAAGGGATTGTGAGCTAAAAGAAGAGATTGTAAGCTCTAAACAATATTATTGGGAATAACGTTTTGTTTTTTTCAACTTCTAGAAATACCGCTAAACAAATTATCTTTTAAAACATTTTCTTTAATGAATAAAATTTAAAAATTAATTTTTTTTTAAAATTTTTATAGGATAAATTTTTTATAAAATATATATCTTTTATTCTATTTAGATTTTTACTTAAAAATATAAAATTTTAAACACCTTCATATTATAAATTTATTTACCTTCGTGTCTTTATTCTTTTACTTTAAATTTTAAAATTTAATTTTTTTTATGAAAATAAGTTTTTTATAAAAATATAAAGAAAAGACTGCATACATATATACCTACCATTCCCTATCCCTACACTAAGTTAGGGAGCACTTTGTGTACGGGATGAACCCTTTTAACTTTTAATTTTTAATTTTATTTCAAAATTATAAAATTAGTTTATTTTTAAAAATAAAAATATCAAATAATTTTTTAATTTTATTCAAAATTATTAATTTTTATTTTTTCTCGTAAGAAGAAAAAAAAATTCTGCTGAACGGGCACCATATCACTACATGTCAGGTGAAATTAAGAATTTCATTTGGGATTTTTGATATGATTAATGATTAATCGATTGGCGGGAGGCACGTGTACACTACATACTAGGAATTTACTTGCGGATTTAGGACTGGAGGGGCTCCTCCGGCTGCGTGCCTTGCCCTGTCTGCTTTCTTCTTAATTCTTATCCATCTAAGATTCAACAATCCCAACCCGAAATTTCAAGAGACCTCTTTACTTTTATCCCTCCTCCACCTAGCATTTCAACTGCCATTGAATTGCCTGTGGCTGACTGTCATTTGTTTTATTTGTGACTTTGCGGATGCTTTTGTATGAGCCGTTGGTGGGCTGGCACCACGACACCATTTTTGCCTGTTTCCAGTTCTGATGACAAAAGTCTATGGGGTTTGGGACTTGAGAAGGTATTTCAAAATTATTGTCAAATTTTTAATTTTTATTTCCTTGATCGACTAGTTGGAAATATTTCCTCTCTGTTCCCTGTATGTAGAGATTCCTATTAAGGCATTTTTTTAATTGCTCTATGGGGCGTAGAGTTTGACCGCCAACATAGAGACAGCTGGAAAGTGAAAATTGCATTAGCAAGTCTTCTTGTGTTTTATATTACATTGGAAAGTAAAAGACATATAATATGACAGCAAAATTGATATCTATATATATATATATTCTGGTTGTCCAAGAGCCAATTCCAACCCGATGTTTTTTTTTTATCCTATTGAATGTTGTCTTCAATTAACAAAAAAAAATCTCCACGTTTGATTTAAGCCTTTTATGAACCCTTGCAGGAACTATCCACCAGTTTCCACTGTCATCACTGGTCCTGCAGAGGGTATATCGAGTTCCTCCATATGGGGCCAGGATGCGATCTCTATTTCCAGAGGTAGGATTGAACTCTGAAATTTATCTAGATCACCAAATGAAGTATGCAAACCAATCCCTTTATTGCATCTTTGTCAAGCATGATAACTGAATTACATACGAGCTGGGTTGGGCAATTAATTGCAAATCAGCCAAAAACACAGACACGTGTGAGAAGTTGAAAAATTTTGGGGCTCATTTTGCAAGATTTGCCCACATATATATAGGGACAAGGAGATTTGATATTTCCTGATGAAAATCATATGGGCAATTTGTCCTTTCAATGTGCTCCGAGGACTGCTGGGGAGCACATTTTCTGTTGTGTGCGCAGCTGTCCGAGCCTAGCCTCTTCCCCTCAAGTTGCTTCTTCCCAGGCACAATGTTTCGAGATGAGGGAGGCTCTTGTTGGTCTGTTTTGTTAGATGAGGACAAGGTAATCTCTCTCTTATGGATACAATAAAGTTTAGCTTTTGGAGAGAAGGCGTATTCCCATTTGAAGGAAAAAAAAATTAAAATCAGCCCTTTGAAGGAAAAAGAAAGCAGTTTGAATCTCTGAACTTAAAATCAACATCTCTCTCCCTCTCTCTCTCTCTCACACACACACACACGGACAGAAGCAACACTCTTTAGCCTATAGAGGGTCTATTCAAATTTTGACAATTTTCATTTGCTTTTGCTGTTTTGGCTTCTACTTGTTGTTAACAAATGGCTTCTCTCACCAATATGGAGATGTGTAGTGGGGGAATTGATGCACTTCTTTGGACTTGTATATGTGTTCAATCCATTATAATCCAATTCAGATATAGAAATATAATTAAATTTGTGAATTGGGTAGTTATTGTGGTGAGAAGAGAAGAGTGATAATGCGTACTTTAGCCCCATATCCCCAGTCTCCACTATGACTATGACTTTCCCTCGACACACTTCACTGCAAGTAACCATATCTCAACTAGTTCCCTTTTCATAAACTCTCAACTATGTTGTGGGATTTAGCATTTCGGCATTATCTACCCTCCCCGCCCCCCCAACAAAAAAAATCTTCCTCATATTAGGCTTCTCCTTGCCTGTCAGTATTGAATACTCAAATAACATCTCTGCAGGATAAGATAGTTTTTATTATTTCTCTGTGGGCCTTGGGGATTTTTGAGGATGATAGATTAAAAGAGTTGAGGAGGGATTGGGGAGCAACTGTCCATTAGTGTATTGTACTGTTCTTTTTCTCACTTCTTGAGGAATTCTTATACTTTGGAGTTTTTTGTGCATTCTTTTATACATCTAATATATATATTTCTTTTTCAATGAAAAAAAAGAAAACTCAAATAACGCCTTATCGCCTAGAGAGCCTACTTTGTGTTTAATAGATTGATTTGGAACTGGGGTGCAAATATATGCGTGGATTGGTTGCAACTCTGCCAAGCTTGGACACCTTTATGCAGCTGCAACTACATGACCTGTAAGTTATTCTTCAGCCCTTGTTTGATAGATATCCCATCACTTTTTTCTCACATGCCCACCATCTTCATCTTCATTTTCATTTTCATTATGACTGCTGCTTTAGTTTAGCTAAATTTGTTTTGCTCTGAGCTATACAGTGAGGGTCACTTCCATTCTTGGAGGAACTTCTGATAACACTGGTTCTGGCATTGCTTGTCGATTAGGTAATTGTCTTCTTGAGACATACTTTATTTGGGCATTTGCCATTTTGTGTTGCATGGTCAAACATGGTTTCTATACCTTTAGTTGTGAAGACAGGTCTTAAAATAGTCCTTGCATGCAATATCCCCAAGAATAGCCCAATGCTTGAGGTCTGATCACTTTCCGAACTACAATCATCCCTTTGATGTGGAACTTCTCCTTTATGCACATTTGGGATATCTGTACATTGCTAATGGATTATGCTTATGTATTTAGGCTGCCACTGAAAAGAAGCTAATGAGGAAGCTAATTAGTCTTGGATACACAAAGCCTAAATCTGAAGGATCCTCATTTTCATAGCTGAGCTTTGTGGCAGACACTTGATGGTTGAAAATGGCTCTTTCACGAGAGCATGGAGTTAAGGCATACCCAGCTGAATGGAGTTCTAGAGTAAAGGTCTGTCACCCATGCAAG
Source organism: Dillenia suffruticosa (assembly GCA_033439265.1). Taxonomy (NCBI): domain Eukaryota; kingdom Viridiplantae; phylum Streptophyta; class Magnoliopsida; order Dilleniales; family Dilleniaceae; genus Dillenia; species Dillenia suffruticosa. The sequence goes on from JAVTVX010000001.1 coordinate 21,839,396, forward strand.
GAACAAGTCAATGAAAATAACTGGTCATGGTTTGCAAACTTAAACTCAATTTGTTTGGAAATTGATTCCTTGGCGCTGATGTTGTACAAGTGATTTAGAAGAGGAACCTAATTAATTCCATTTATATCAAAAAATATGTTTGGTTGGGAAGAGGTAGGGGCTGATAGCTGTTTGAAATGGTTTTACTCTTTCTGTGTCTCCTTTTCCTATGAAATGCTGAAATTTCTATTTTCTCCCCATGTTTTTATTCGGGTTGAGAAAAGTATCGCAAATTCAAATCAGATTAGAGATACAGGAGGGACCGGCATTGTAGCTTTAAGTACCTGGCTACCAGAAATAGGAAGAGAGAAAAACACTTAGATGGGACAAATTGTGGCTAATCAGGAACAAATTCTAAAAGCTACGGAGCTGTATGCTTGTAAAATCCAACACGAGTGAACCTTCTTCGATCTGAATATTCACTGGTAGAGAAGACACAATACGTAGATGTACTAGATTTTGTCCCATTGTTTATACAGACACAGAAACAATTCTGTCTCTCTTTCTCTCTCTCTCTCTCTCTCCATACATTCTGCATTTGCTGGTGTGACCATTAAAGAAAGAAAGAAAGAACAAGGAAAATGGATGATACATCTGGAGTGAGCGAAGCAAAGAGCGATTCAAGTGGGTGGCCTATGGACAATGTACGCCCTCCATCTGTGTTGCTTGTCTTCATTTAGTTTCCAACAACTCCTAGCCTGGAGAGAGGATGGTGTGCAGGCATAACTGATCTTCCAGAGAAGGATTCTAATGAGAAGCGGAGTGAGAGTTTGGCAGTTTCAAAGGTTTTTGGAGGAATGCTGGTGGCCTTGTTCAAAAGGAAGTGAGAGCATGTTTTTTTCAGTTTAAGAGGGAACATGAGCGGTCTTCCCGTTCTTCTCTTCTCACTTGTTTCCCCTTATATTGTCTTTTAAAAGCAAAAGATCAGAAGAAAGCCTTGTCCAGAAAGAACTTGTCCTTCCCAGGTTTTATACTAAAACGAAAATTTTTACTATCCTACTATGGAAAACATTCATGACAGAAAACAGAAATTATTGCAAAGCACTTTGCACATTGGGAAATGGCATCTTCTTGGTGTTGTTTGTTGTGGCATGATCAGTAGATACTAGTCTCTCTTGTATGCAGTGTTTGCATCACCCATCTATTTTTTAAGCCAACCATGTTCTGCATGAAATGCCTTGCAAGTCTTCATCTGCAATATACCAAAGAAAAGAGAGTAGACTTTACCATTTTGAATTTGTCAAGCAAACGGTGAGTTTTCTTTCTTTGCTCCTACTTTCTTTCCTTTCTCTCTAAAGAAAGAAATCCTAAGGAAAGGAAAGCATAATCGTTGCAATCTCCAAGGCACCAAAATGTTCATATAAAATGACTTCAGTGAATGTTGTTTTGGCCAACTTCCATCCAATCTCCTCAATTGCTTTAGCCATGAGCAGTTCAGGCATGGAAAATCAAGATGGTATGTAGCACTTTCCCACCCATCCGCATGCAAGAAAAAGCATTCTTCCTGCTTTCCTTGTTGATAAGCTTTTATGCTTTGTGGAAAGAGAATCAGAGAATAAAGGCATACCTTTTCTTTTTCTTCTTTTCTTTTGAGCTAGAATCTTAAGACAATCATATAGAACCACAACCAACTTGTAAATCACAAGTACTTTGATTTTTTAGATTTTTTTTCCAAAAATTTTTTTAGCTCTTTTCACTGCTGCTGTTGTCACACACACACACACACACACACACACACACACATATATATATTTATATATATATATATTTTTTTTGGGGCAGTGATCTCAAGATCATTTTCAGATGCATCACCTACACATTACCTAGTTAAGATTCAATCATTTTCATCATTCTCTAAGTACTCGGTGGAGAGATATGATACAGGTGAATTTGAAGCTGGAGGATACAAATGGTAAGTTTCAAATATCCAGTTTGGTGTATACATATATATATTTTTTCGCGCGGGGGTTGAGGTCTATAAACTGGCTCACAATGTCATTATGCTTACAGGAAATTGGTTCTATATCCAAGAGGAAATAAAAAAAGAAATGTGAAGGATCACATTTCTCTCTATCTGGCAATGGCAGACACAAGTTCACTTGCGTTCGGCTGGGAGGTCCATGCTATTTTCCGGTTGTTTTTGCATGATCAGGAAAGGGACAACTATGTGATCCTTCAAGGTATGCCCTAGTAGGTCATATATATTTCATGAAAAAATATTTTCTTCACTTTTCATTGGCCATATCGTAAATTTTTTGTTGGAATCAGACACCATGGAAAAGGGAAGGCGCTTTCATGGAATGAAGCTTTTATGGGGTTATGATAAATTTGTTCCCCTTGAATCATTCAATGATGCTAGTAGTGGATATCTTGTTGAGGATACTTGCGTGTTCGGAGCAGAGGTGTTCGTCTGTAAAGAAAGGCCCTCTGGCAAGGGAGAGTGCTTATCAATGATCAAGGAACCTGATAGTTTTAAGCACATCTGGAAAATTGAAAACTTTTCCATGTTAGACGGTGAATTCTATGACTCGACACCATTCATTTCTGGTGATCAAAAATGGTAAGTAAGTTTCTAGCATCTCCATTGTCATGTTCTAGCACATTTTACATGAATATGGCTAAAGCATTCTTTTCTTCTTCCTGAAGCTTAACCATTGTAATTCGATTCTCAATTTTTGAGTGATTGGTGTAGTAATTTGTTTGATGTTACAGGAAGATACGACTCTATCCTAAGGGAAAAGGCATTGGGACTGGCACTCATCTTTCACTTTATGTGGCTCTTGCTGAACCTGCAGCCCTTCCTCAGGGCACAAAAGTATGTGCAGAGTGCACACTGTGTATTATTAACCAAACGCATGCCATTCCCTACTCTCTTAAAGGTAGGCTTTATTTTTGCTGTTCACTTGAAAGAAAGAGCTACTAGTTTTACCACCAAATGCAAACTGAGCTCAATGTTGATTGTTTTGCAGCTACTTTCTGGTTCACGGCCTCAAAACACGAATGTGGTTCAGCAAGATTCTTTTCAATTGGCTATTTCCGTCTATACGGGGGTTTTCTAGTGAAGAATGCTTGCTTGGTGGAAGCAGAGGTTTCTGTTATTGGAGTGACAAATTCACTCGCATAGGCATTTGTTCTTCCCATGCATGTGCTTAGGCAAACAATATCTCTCTGTCAAAGTTGTAAGAAAAATTGAGGTTGAATATTCATTGTTGAGAAGAAAAGGAAGCTGAAGAAACAAAAAATCTTTGATTTTACATTTTAAGAAATATTCACGGTCTGCCTTAATTAGTCTACTTGCCAATAGAACAAAAGGAGATAAAAATTAAAGTCCTAAAACACTTTGGGCTTACTTACGAGTATAATTTATCTGCATGAGAAATGCGACGCTATCATCTCCAACAACCAAAATTGTGTGTCTGCCCAAAGGCAAGAGGCTGTAACCTGTGGTATCAACAATGCCGAAGCTCTTGCAAGCATTGAACTGGAATTTGACCTTTTGGCTACTTCTTGCTCTTACGGAAGCCCTCTGAAATCCAATTACTTGTTTAGCATGAATCCCCACAATTCCAGTTGAGGCCTTGAGTAAACGATGACAACTTTGTTCCTGTCCCTCCTTCCCACATTGTGCACTTCAAACTGGAAAGTGACAATTATCGCAGCTCAGGTCATCCAGTAGAACTGCTGAGCCAGATGGCTTACGTGTTCCATTTTTGCAAGTTACGTGTTGGCAGTGCTGATATTTGTTCAAATTAATGGAAAAGCCATCTTTTGAAGATGCAAAAGCAGAGAATTGGCAGCTGCAATTGGTGTAGCTCAGTCCATAACCGAATGGATAGAGTGTAAAGCCATTGAAGAATTTACATGTCCTGCCCGGGTAGCCCAAGCTCTGAATTGGCCTTAGTGGCAAGGATGTTATCAGCAGCTGTTCAACATTAGTAACATGTAAGATGTAATTTTCCACCTGTTAAACGTGAGAAGCCATTAGTGATAGAAGCTGAAATTATATAGGCCAAACAAACGAAAAGCCACAAATTCTTACCAGGGTTGTAATGCCCAAAAACTACGTCTGCAATGGCTCGACCACCTTCCTCACCTGGATATCCAGCCCATAATATGGCTTGAATCTTAGGGTTGGTTTGGGCAAAAGAGTTATCAACCAAACCAGAGGACATGATCACAAGAATCACAGGACCTGTGGATACTTCAGCAAGTTGGTTGATGAGCCGAGTTTGGTAACCAGGAAGGAGGAGATTTTCTCCGTCCGCTCCTTCTGCCTCAACCATTAAATCCAGTCCCATAAATAGTATTGTTGCCTCTGCCTTCTTTGCAGCTTTTGTGGCATGGAAAATCAAGCCATCATTTTTACAGGCAATGTCAGCCGATCCTGTTGCATATCCCAGTTTTCCAAATGAAGAGAAGGCATCGAGAGGAGAGATGTATCAGCATCGAATGCCTGTATACGTTTGTTCACAATGTAGTAAGACCATTTTAATTTTGAGGGGTAACACAATTATTAGTTACTTAATGATCGTTACCTGCATAATTGCCAACCATGGCATCAGTAGCATTACCGTGTGGCACAATTATTGCAAAATTGTTGAATTTATCTAAGGCAATATATCTGTCATTCTTCAGCAAAACATTTCCCTATCTTGCAGCTTTAGCAGCGAAGTCAACATGCTTATTGGAGCACACATCCTTCTTACCAAGCAACTGGAAGGCAGGGCTTCCATCAAAGCATCCAAGCCTCATGAGCACCGCATATAGGTTTTTCAGTGCTTTGTCGATATCTTTCTCATTGACTTTTCCTTGTTTCACAGAATCCTGAAGAGAGTTTGTGTAAAAAACTCCAGAGTCCAAGTCCAAGTCCAAGCCTGACGCATATTAGCAAATCTTCTTAGAAGAGATGGAAAGCGATGCAAAGGGAGCTAGTTATGCACTTGCGCAACCGCGTCTTTGTTTGTCATGAAGCCATTATGTCCATCAACCTTCACTTCAATGGAGTCACAATCTGTCTGACTATATACCCATGTAGATTCCAATCACCCCTTATGGTCACAATCTGACTCTAAGTACTCATTTAGCATCTGATACTAATTTGGTTCAGTTAGATGGCAACCCAAATCACCAGCTTAAACTTCAAAGATCAAGTGAATTTCAAAAAGATTAGCAAATGCATGTAGGCCTGTTCTTGGGCTGTTTGGCCCGGAACCAAACGGGGACTGGCCCGGTCAAAACTGGAACCAAACTATTGACCCAGTTATGGTTCTAAAACTGTATGGACAATGGCCCGGTTGCGGGCTATGCATCGTGGAACCAAAATCATAGTCATGAATAAAATATTAGAATTATACGAACAATTTCGATTAAAATAATTTTTTTAAAATCTGACTTGAATCTGTTTAAAAAATTTAGTATATAAAAATAAAAAATAAAATGTGAAATTTAATTGAATTCTTATTTTTTAAATAATAAAAACTAAAGTATTAAATTCAATTTGAATAAAAAATATTCCTATTTACTAAACTATGTTTTTCTCTATATATTTTAACAATACATGATAAAAGTAATATCATAATCGAAATTAATTATATATATTTTTTATTATAAATAAAAAAATCTAAAATTTAATTTTAACGTCGTATTCATTGAAACTACATGAATATACTATGGTAGTAGTGGGCAAATTGCAATGCTATTTAAGTTGTTGTTCCTTAATCAGACAATTTCAAACAAACATATTAGGATTGTTGAGACTCCATGGTTCAAAATTATAGTTATTGGGCGATCAACCTTCATTTGACTCAGGCATATTCACCAACCTCACGTTTTGGAATTCCCACCAGTATTCTTCTTGACAGCCACTTGGAATGTTCTCTTAAACTTATACAAATTGATCAGACAACTTATTCTAAAAAAATGAATTAATATTTATAACATAATCTCAATCTACACATCAATATTATAACACAATTTCATTGATCTTTCACCAATGTATGTTATTAAAGGCAGGAGGGTAACTGGGGTTCGGTATTCTGAGTCTCAACAATTATAAAAAAAATACTTAGGTATCAGGTTTTACAGGGTGTAAATGGACTTCAGTCCATACATATTTCTTTTGGTGTTGTTTGTTGTGGCATGATCAGGAGATACTAGTCTCTCTTGGATGCATTGTTTGCCTTACCCATCTATTTTTGAAGCCAACCATGGTTTGCATGAAATGCCTTGCAAGCCTCAATCTGCAATATAGCTAAGAAAAGACACTACAAAAAAACAGCCTTTTAGCCACAAATTTGCTGACGAAAATTTTTAAAAAATTCGTCGCTAAAAATATTAGCGACGAAAAATTTTTCGTCGCTAATAACGCATCGCAAAAATTTAACGACGAAAATTAGAAATCTGTCGCTAAATTTAGCGACATAAAAAAATCCATTGCTAAATTTAGCGACTAAAATCTAAAATTCGTCGCTAAATTTAGCAACAGATAATTTTTGTTGCTAAAATCCGTCACTAATTTAGGAAAAGAAAGTCCGTCGAAAAATTTTCCGTCCCTAATTTAGCAACAGATTTGGAATCCGTCGCTGATTCCAAATTCGTCAAATGCTCGGGGAGCGCACATGCCTGGACAAGCCCTTACCCACCCTTGCCCACCCGAGCCAATACGTGCCTGGATGGCCCTGCCCACGAGCCAGCACTAGCCTGGAAGCCACGTCTCTCGACGGCCCCACCCATCCCACCTACCGAGCCAACATCAACCTGCAAGCTGCCCGCCCGCCTGAGCCAGCACCACTGCTCCAACCGCTCTCCTCACTTAATTGCTGGAAAATACCGCTTTGCCTCCTGCCTCTACCGTGGTTCGAACTCTGAACTCCTGCACAGCTGCACACACACGCACGCATAAGCATAAACCCTAAACCACCAAACCAAATGATATCACGTGATATAATTATTTTTTCACATTTTTCTAATAATAATAAAATAATATATAATAACAATTTAAAATAATAAATATAATAACTTTTTTTTATTTAAACCACCAACCTAAAATAATATTAATTAAAAATAATAAATATGATAATTTTTAATAAAATAAAAAATAATAAAATACTAATTTAAAATAAAATAATAAATTAATTAAAAAATATATTAATATTATATTTTGTTTTCTTATGTCTTTTTTTATTTTTTTATTTTATTTTTTTTACTCCATAATTTAAAAATGGATTACGATATCTCAATAATATAAAATTATAATTATCAATACAATAATAAAAAATATTAAATCAAACAAAAAAAGAAAAAAAAAGAAAATAATTAAAAAATATATATAATTTAAATAAAATAAAATATATGGTTTTTTTTAAGAATTAAATAATATTATTCTTTAAAAAAAATGAAATAAAATATAATAAAATAAAATGTAAATTAAAATATTATAACATAATAATATGATTTGTTAATATAAATTAATAAAATAAAATAAAAATAAAATAAAATTCTAATTAAAAAAAGATTAAATTCAGTGACGGATTTTAATCCGTCGCTAAATTATCACCGGATAAATTTTGTCGTTGCTAAATTAATTTTTTAATTTAAATATTATATTAATATTATATTTTATTTAATTATATATAAAAAATTTAGCGACGAATTGAGATTTTCGTCGTTAAATTTAGCGACGGAAAACAAATTCATCACTAAATTAATTTTTAACTTAAATATAATATATTAATAAAATAAAAAGAAAAATAGACAAATTAAAATTCTATTTAAAAAAGATTAAATTTTGTGACGGATTTTAAATCCGTGACAAAATTTAGCCACGAAATATCATTCGTTGCTAATTAGCAACGAAATTGGCAACGAAAAATTTTTTGTCGCAATTAGCGACGAATTTAGCCACGAAAATTTTTTCGTCACTAATTAGCAACGAATTTAGTTACGAATGATGTGTCCGTCGCTAATTTAGCCACGACTTCATTTTCGTAGCAAATTGTATGACAAAGTAGCGACGAAAAAGTTTTTGTCGCTAAATTCGTCGCAAAATGGCGACGAATTTTTTCCGTCGCGAAAATCCGTGACTAAAACCGTGTTTTTTTGTAGTGAGTGAGTAGACCTTACAATTTTGAATTTGTCCAGCAAGGTGAGTTTTCTTTCTTTGTTCCTTTCTTTCGTTCCTTTCCCTCCAAAGAAAGCAATCATTTTCTTTCTTTCGTTCCTTTCTTTCTAAAGAAAGCAATCCTAAGGAAAGGAAAGCATAATTGTCCCAATCTCCATGGCACCAAAATGTTCATATAAAATGCCTTTACTAAATGTTGTTTCGGCCAACTTCCATCCAATCTTCTCAATTGCTTTAGCCATGAGCTGTTCAGACATGGAAAATCAAGATGGTATGTAGCACTTTCCCAACCATCCGCATGCAAGAACAAGCATTCTTCCTGCTTTCCCTGTTGATAAGCTTTTATGCTTTGTGTAAAGAGAATCAGGGGATAAAGGCATACCTTTTTTTTCTTCTTGTTTTTTTTTGAGCTTCAATATTAAGACAATCATATAGAACCTCAATCAACTTGTAAATTACATGTACTTTGACTCTTTTTTTTACTGAAAATTTTTTTAGCTCTTTTCGCTGCTGCTGTTATCATTTTTTTTTCCGGCAGTGATCTCAAGATCATTTTCGGATGCACCACCAACACATTACCTAGTTAAGATTCAATCATTTTCATCATTCTCTGAGTACTCGGTGGAGAGATATGATACAGGCGAATTTGAAGCTGGTGGATACAAATGGTAAGTTTCAAATATTCAATCTGGTGTATATATATATTATTTTTTTTTTGCTTAGGGGTTGACATCAATAAACTGGCTAACTATATCATTGTGCTCACAGGAAATTGGTTCTATATCCAAGTGGAAATAGAAACAGAAATGTGAAGGATCACATTTCTCTCTATCTGGCAATGACAGACACAAGTTCACTTGCGTTTGGCTGGGAGGTCCATGCTATTTTCCGGTTGTTTTTGCTTGATCAGAAAAGGGACAGTTACGTGATGGTTCAAGGTATGCCCTTGTGGATCATATACATTTCACGAAAAAAAATATTTTCTTCACTTTTCATGGACCATCTCTTAAATTTTTTGTTGTAATCAGACACCATAGAAGAGGGAAGGCGCTTTCATGGAATGAATCTTGAGTGTGGTTATGATGAATTTGTTCCCCTCGAATCATTGAATGATGCTAGTAGTGGATATCTTGTTGAGGATACTTGCGTGTTCGGAGCAGAGGTGTTCGTCTGTAAAGAAAGGCCCTCTGGCAAGGGAGAGTGCGTATCAATGATCAAGGAACCTGTTAGTTTTAAGCACAGCTGGAAGATTGAATACTTCAAGTTAGACAGTGAACTCTATGAGTCGCAAACATTTATTTCTGGTGGTCAAAAATGGTATGTAAGTTTCCAGCATCCCCATTGTCATGTTCTAGCACATTTTACACGAACCTAGCTAAAGCATTCTTTTCTTCTTCCTGAAGCTTAACCATTGTAATTCGATTCTCAATTTTTGAGTGCTTGGAGTGGTAATTTGTTTGATGTTGCAGGAAGATACTACTCTATCCTAAGGGAACAGGCATTGGAACCGGCACTCATCTTTCACTTTCTGTGGCTCTTGCCGAACCTGCAGCCCTTCCTGAGGGCACACAAGTATGTGCAGAGTGCAAACTGCGTATTATTGACCAAAGGCATGCCAAACACCACTCTGGTAAAGGTAGGCTTTATTTTTGCTCTTCACTTGAAAGAAAGAGCTACCGGTTTTACCACCTAAATGCAAACTGAGCTCAATGTTGATTGTCTTGCAGCTACTTTCTGGTTCACGGCCTCAAACCACGAATGTGGTCAAGCAAAATTCATTCCAATTGGCTATTTCCGTCAATCAGACTGTTTTCGAGTGGAGGATGCTTGCTTGGTGGAAGTAGAGGTTTCTGTCATTGGAGTGACTAATTCACTGTCCCAGGCATTTGTTCTTCCCAGCATGTGCCCAGGCAAACAACATCCCTCTGTCAAAGCTCTTGAATTATAAAAAAACTAAAGTATTAAATGCAATTTGAATTATATATATATATATATATTTTATTATAAATAATAAAAAAAAATCTAAAAATTTAATTTTAACGTCTTAAACACCGAAACTACAGGAATATAGTTTGGTAGTAGTGGCCAAAGTGTGATATGATTTAAGTTGTTGTTCCTTAACCAGACAATTTCAAACAAACTTATGAGGGGTTGTTGGAGAGATAATTAAAATGAATTAATTCATTTTAATGACAGCTTTTGATGAACCCCCACCCAGTTTGAGATTTGAATTTCTGGGTAATATCACTCCACTAGCAGAAGAGAATCTGATTGGACAGATAATTACTATGTAATTAAGATTATCCACAATTTGTTGTATTAGACCCATTACTTCCTTTCCTTGCCCAAGCAGAGAAATGAGCTAAAATGAATTAAAATTGTGGCATTTTTTGTTTTGAGTTTTTTTTCGATGACTGCCGAACATAACTAGGAAAATAAAAAAGCTTTCGAAATATAAAATCTGAAACAATTGCATGGCATAGTGTGTGACAACAAAAGATCAGATCTAGAGAGAGAGAGAGAGAGAGAGGCGTCCCCTGAGTTTCCGCATCCGACGACGAGGATTCTCGGTGGTGACGAGAGAGGTAGAGATCGAGAGAAGGCGAGCTAGAGCTGGGTATTTCTGGTACCAATCAAAGGGTCCTGATTCTTGTCCATAATGTTTGTCCCACCATGATGGTTCTCCGTATGCATGTGTCAAACCTAATGTCATCTCTCTATCTCTGTTGGAAAATGGGGGCATGGATCGCCCATAAGGATACACCCAACCTAAAAGAATACGTAGGTGAATGTGAAAGAGTAAGAAAAACTTTATTTATTTATTTTTTTAAAGTGTGGAAAAGAGTACGAATTAAGACAATCTTTTTCACATTGGCACATAAAGATAGAGAGGGAAAGAGTCCGGAGAACTTTTATCAATTCTTCACCACAAGTCATTTGAATTGTGTACCGAAACCGCGATCGGATTTACGTGACACTCTTTTCAACTTATAATACCCAATTATAAAAAAAAAAATAAATGATTCAAACTCAATTTAAATCCAAAAATTTTATACATGAGATTTTATTTGTGGGGTATGCTTTTAAAAAAACTTACGTTGGTATTAGAGCGGTCTTGAATTGTTTCCTGCCTCATTTGGATATTAAAAATGAAAAATATAATGAATAACATTTTAGGTTCATTAATGGTATTTTGCTATATGTTTGACGAAATACTCTCAATTTTACACAATAGCATAATTATAACATGAGAATCAAATCTGTAAAATTTAGTATGCATCCGTAAAATATATTATGAGATATTTCAAACCCTAACTGAAACTTAATATACTCGTATTTTTTAAAATATTGTCTTTTGTGATTTCAAATTTATTTGATTAGAATTCTCTTAAAAATACTTTTCAATTGTATAAATAATATGAAAAACGGTTAAAAATTGAAAAAGATATTACCATTTAAAAATTGGGTCGAATTGTACAAAATTGGAGAAGATGAGTAGTAACAAAGTGTCCTTCCCCACTCTTGGGCTGAGGCGCGTGTAGCCCAAATCATAGGTTAAAGATGTCCGATTTGAAAATCGAGACCCAAATGAAGAAAAAATTATTCCAAAAATATAAATAGTTCTCCATGTGTTGTAAAAAGATTTATTCATAGGAATAGACTAATTAACGAAATTGTAAATATGATATATTGAATGAATTTATCTTGAATAAGTTAATACATTTATATATTTTCTTTTGCGTGTTATACCTATCTATGTGGACCATGATTATGTATTAGAAAAAACTTTTAATTTTTTTAGTGTAAAGTTTTTATTAAACATATATCAGCTATATTTGTTATTTTGTATGATTATGTATGCAAAAAAAAAAAAAAACAAGTGTCCCTTGAATGAAAGTTTGGGTCGATAGAATTTAAGTAATTCTTATCCAAAATTATAATATTATTTAAGTATTATGTGTAATTTAATAGAAATTTTGAATTGATAGAATTTAAATAATTTTTATCTAAAATTGTAATGTTATTTAAATATTTTGTATATTTAAGTGAGTGTTTTTTAATCGGAAGAATTTGAATAATTTTTACATAAAATTTATTGAATTTTATAATTTTAAATTAAATTTGTGATACTAATATATTAGAACCATAGATGACAATTGAAAATTTAGTAAATTTTCGATTGTATACCTAATGTTGACCCTTTATAAATGTTAATTTTGAAATATAAAATTATGTGTATGACATGTATATTAGTATTGGCGTCCACCTTCTTAAAATCTATATCAGAGTATCGAACTCTATTATTACTATTTTAAATAGATGTGACAAATTGAATAGTGATAATTATGAGATATGTCGCTACAAAGTATGGTATGTGCTAAAAGAACAAAATGTTTTGAAAGGTATCAATTATGTCATGCAGCACCCTAATATGAGCAATGCTACCCCACAGAAAAGAGAACAATATGTTAACCAAACATGGAAAAGGATGGATTCCACTATTTAAACGATCTTGATTAACTCTAATATTGATGGCATGATTCCCGATGTGATCAGTATTCCATTACTCATGTCATTTGGGTATACCTTAAAGAGAAATATGGAGGTACCAGTATGATTCATCTTAAATAAATAGCTATAATGTTTGATACCTATGAAAAACAAGGTTGCCACAATATTAAACAACATTTAAAGGTCATGTCTAACATGATTAGAGAGAGATAGTCAGTTGGTCATGTCCTATCCGATAAATAGAAATTTCAAATTTTGATCCGATCCCTTCCTGCCAAATGGGTGTATCTGAAAATCAGTTTGACTCATAATGACAGTGTGTAGACTTTCTCGGATGTTGCTTGCCATGATGAGATTGAGGATGAGTGACTTGGTTCTGCAAAATTCATAGTCGATGTTTTTGTTACAGAGACTAATTCCAATAGAATCTTAGGCTCTAAGAGAGAGAGGAACCGAAACAAAAGTAAGAAAGGAAATGTGACTAGAGATAGATCACAAAAGAACAGACACAGATGCTTTAGAAAGAAACAAGACAAGAGCAAATTAAAGTGTTACAGTTGTCAAACTCCAGGTCATTTCGCTTGTGAATGATCTGAGCCGAAATGTTAGTGCCTGAAAACATTTCTTTGAGTAAGGTGTACATCTCTAGTATTATTTTGTTGGCTGATTCTTATTTTGTGTGGATTATAGATTTAGAAGTAACAGATCATGTGACTAGCGACCATAAGGTATTTGTAGATTTTCGTTGGGTGCCTTTAGATACGATATGGTTCTATGTGATAAACAATCCAAGGGTGGAGGTTAGAAAAGTTGATACTTGTAAATTAGAATTACAAAGTAGCCGAACTCTCATTCTGTACAATATTTTTTTCGTGCCAAAAACTCGACGAAATTCAATATCTATTGTTGTTCTTTTGAGATTTGACTATGTTTTGAACTTTCAAGGAGAAAGAGTTAGATTATATTTGAATGACTTATACATTGGTTCTAAACAATTTGTAAATGGTTTTATAATTTTGCAATGTGATAGGCGAATGTTTAACTATTAAGTTGAACATTGGCTTGTAGGCAAAATGACCAGAAAACCATTTGTAAAGTCATGCAGGTTGAATTTCCATTGCTGTTTGTCCATTCAGATATTTGTGGTCTAATAATTATGAAAGCTAAATATTGAGTTTCGTATTTCATTACATTCATAGATTATTTCACGCAATTTGGCCATATTTATTTGATTTCTCACAAATCTGAAATATTTGAGTATTTTAAACATTATATGAACGAGAATGAAAATCAAATGGATAGAACAATTAAGGTCTTGAGAATGGATAGATGACTTGAATATGTATTAGATCAATTTAAGGATCTGAGTAATGAATGAGACATAATCCGACGTTTGACCATTTGTTATGCACCATTATACATTTCGACAGAGTAGTGTTGTAATGAGAATGAATGAGATATTGTTTGATATGACAAGTTCTATGATGGTGCGGGTTAATTTGCCAATTTTCTTTGTCTTGTTAACTGTAACCTATGTTTTTGAATGAAGTACCTTCAAAGTCAGTATCAATGACACCATATGAACTTTGAACTAGTAGATAATCATGTCTAAGTGATCCCAGACCTTGGGTTCTCATGGAAGAAAGTATATCTTTATGAGACACTCTGATCAATCCAAAGGTAATGTGTTCATCAGTGAATGACGAGATGGTACTATATTAAAAAAATTGAATCATGAAATATCACATTTCTGGAGAATACATTTCCTAACAAAGGTAACATAAGGAAATAGAATTTTTATTTGAATTAGTTAATTTAGAGTATGGTTTTATTCATGATGGATCAAAGAAATCGTGAGAAAATGAGTTAGATATTGATACGAGTGTGAGAGATTTGAATTCTAGCAATCCAATTGAATTATAAACTTGGAAAAGTATTAGGAAAGTGGTGTCTAAACGTTATTTTGATTTTCCAGAAAATGAAGAAGAGCATAACAATGTAGATGAAACTTTATCTAGTTCTGCCAAGAACGAATGGAAAAGATAATGGAAGAAGAATTGGAGTAAATGAGGTTCAACCATACTTTAGGAATTAGTTGAACTTCTGTTAGGGTACAAAATTATTGGAAGTAAGGGGGCTCTCAAAACCAAGCATATGATAGATAGAACTATTGAAAGATATAAAATTCGACTGATAGTAAAAAATTACACTCAGTAAAAAGAGAGTGTTGATTATGAAGAAATCTTTTCCCCAGTAGTGAGTTTTGCCTCCAATCGTCTGTTATTGACAATAGTAACCAATTTGGATTTAGAATTTCGTTAGATTGAAGTGAAAACTGCCTTCCTCAATGGAGAAATTGAGGAAGAAGTTTATAAGGGATAACCAGAGGATTTTGTCATTAAAGGTCAAGAAGACAGAATATGTAAAATTAAATAGATCAATTTATGATTTTAAACAGTTTTCGAGATAATGGTATTTGAGATTTATAAAATTGTGATATCTTATGATTTCGTCATGATAAACGAAGACTATTGTTTCTATATTAAGAAGTTTGATAACAAATATGTAATTCTATCTCTATATATCGATAACATATTGTTAGTCATGAATGATAAGGAGTTTGTCTTTCAGATTTTGAAATGATTGTTTTCTAATTTTTGAAATGAAAGATATAAATGAGGCAAATTGTGAATTAAAATCTATAAAGATCATTACACGAGATTATTGGCATTATTTTAACAGTTCTATATCAAAAAAGATTGTAGAATGATTCAGAATGGAGAACTGCAAATCCATTGGTACTTGTGTGACTAAAGGTGATAGTTTAAGCCACGAAATGTGCACGAAAACTAATAGAGAAAAAGGTAAAATGTTCAGAATACCACATTCCAATGCAGTTGGGAGTTTAATGTACACTATGATATATATTCGTCTCAACATTTGTCATGCTATGTGTTTGGTCAGCATGTATCAATCTAATTTAGAGAAAAGTGACTGAATTATTGTGAAAATGATATTGAGATATTTAAACAGAATTGCATTGTTATCAAAGAAAGGATCTAGTATTGAAAAGATAAACGAATATTCATCAGAAAAGTGATTTAGATGAGAAAAAAATACCTCAAGTTAAGTTTTTATTGTTCAATAATAGCGCTATCTCATGAAATAATAAAAAAGCAATGTATTTCTTTCTATAATGGAAGTAGAATTTATCGTCTATGTTTCCACAATTCAAGAAGGAATTTGGTTGAATATGTTTTTATAATATTTGGGAGTAGTAAACAACTTAGTGAGAGTTGTGATAATTTATTGTGATAATTAGTTACCTATTGCTTATGCTAAAAAATCTAAATATCATGAAAAAAGTAAACATAAACATAAAAATTAATCTTGTCAATTGAGAGGATTGAAAAGAGGGAAGCGATATTAAAGTATATGCCTATATATTTGATGGTGGCTGGTTTTTTTACGAAACCAGTACATAAAGGTATATTTCTGAGATATGTTAGATTATTTCAGTTGTATAGGTTGTGACAGTATTATGATATAATGCTCATATTTATTGACACTTAAATTTTGTTTTTGTATCCAAAATTCCTGTATTTAGTTTGAAGGTATATCGGACAAGTTTTGAGATTGATTCTCTCATACGAATAATCGCCTCTAATGTCTATATGATATATAGGGATGAAACAATATTAATTGATAGTGGATTAATATACATGTCGTCTTAGTGAAGCACTAAAATAAGATTATCGGTTGCGTATACATATATAGTGATCAAAATTCCCCACAATCCAATGAATTTGTCCAATAGCCAGATGTGAATTTTTCTTTATATTGTGAGATTTTGAGAACTTATAAAAATAAAAACTAAACTCAAGTGTTATGAACATTTGGACTAAAACCTGTACGATATTTATTTTAGAAAAGAAGACATACGTTTTTAGATGGGAAGAAAAAATATTGTAGCATGTATTTCATATCACTTGTGTTTATATGATCATATAAGTAATGAGATGATGCATTTATCTTTATCTTATTATGTGAGATCTAGAGATTTATATTCAATCTCAATTTATACCCTTAGAATTTTTATCTGTTTTTTGAAATTTCATTTTAGTGTTGCTACTTTAACATATCATTAAAAACTATGATTATTTAGTTTAACGGTGTATATCTAGAAAAACAATTAAGATAAACATAAAATTTAGTAGTATGACAAAAATATTATTTTTGATAGATATATTGCTTTGTATTCACAGACTGACAAATTATATTTATGATTTAGTGTTTTGAAAATATAATTGTGAATACATGATTGGACTTTGAGTCAAGTATGTTTTTACATTATTTTAAAAGATGAGAAATACGTTGATTGTATCTAATAAAAGAAATTTAGAGTACAGCGAGATAAGACGTGCTCATAACCATATTAAAAGTGAGCTACTATATATTTTTAGCATGTGTATAACTTTAGAGCTCTCGGTATTGTTACGGGTCAAACGATCCACTTGTCTGTATGGAAGTGGTTTTCAATTGAGATGATCATGCAATATGCAGTTTTAGCCTTCATATGCGAGTGAGAGATGTTAGAAAATAGGAATGCGAGTCCTCCTATGAGGGTAGACCTGACTCAAAAGAAAAACCCATTCAAATTTAATTTTAAACTTTGAAAGGGAGAGAAAAGGGGGAGGGAGTAGTTGTTTGGAAAAATCACCCCTTAACTCCCTGCCATCGTTCACTTCCTCTCATTTTTTCCTCACTAATCAATCCCCCACTCTTTGGAATATATACGTGAATGTGAAAGAGTGAGAAAAGCTTTTTTTCCCCCCAAAAAGTGTGGAGAAGTGTATGGATTAAGAGAGATCTTTTTCACATTGACGCATTAGATAGAGAGAGAAATGGTTTGAAGAACCTTTGTCAATTTTTCACCAAAAATTATTTGAATTGTAAACCAAAAAAGTGATCTAATTTATGTGACACTCTTCTAGACTTAAAATACTCAATTGTCAAAAAAAGGTAAGTGATTTTAACTCAACTTGAATTCGAAAATTTTATGCATGAGAATATATTTGTTGGTATACTTTTTAAAAAACCTACATTGGTATTAAAGTGGTTTTGAGTGTTTTCTATCTCTTTTGGGCATTAAAAATGGAAAATATCATGAATAACATTTTAGGCTCGTTAATGCCATCTAGCAATAAATTTGATGAAATACTCTCAATTTTACATAGTAGCATGTTTATGACATTAGAGTCAAATATGCAAAATTTGACATGCATTCATAGAGCACATCATCAGATATTTCAAACTCTAACTAAAACTTAATGTATTCGTATATTTTAAAATACTATATTTCATGACCTGAAATTTATATGATTAGAATTCTCTCGAAAAATATTTTTCAACCATATAAAAGATGCGAAAAATGATTATGAATTGAGAGAGATATTGTCATTTGAAAATTGAGTCAATTTGTAGAAAATCAGAGAAGATGAACAGTAACAAAATGTCATTCTCCACTCTCGACTGAGGTGCATGTAGCCCAAACTCTAAATTAGAGACGTCCGATTTGAAAACCGAGATTCAGATGAATAAAAAATTATTCTAAAATATAAATAGTTCATCATGTGTCGTAAAGAGATTTATTTATAGGGATGGATTAATTAAGGGAATTATAAATACAATATCTTGAATGAATTTGTTTTTTTTACATTGACACATAAAGATAGAGAGGGTAAGGGTCCGAAAAACATTTGTCAATTATTCAACAAAAGATATTTGGATTGTGAACCAGGAAGATGATCCGATTTACCTGAAATACTTTTTTAGATTCAGAATACCTAATCGTTAAAAAAAGATAAATAATTTTAAATCATGAAAATTTTACACATAAGATTTTATCTATCGGCGTATTTTTAAAAAAACCTAGACTCTCCCTCTCGCACAGTTTGAGCTTCAAAGACTGCGATTTAGGACCGGAAGGCCTCCTCTTCCTGCCGTGTGCCTTGCCTCGTCTGCTTTCTTCTTAATTCTTATCCATCTAATATTCAACAATCCCAACCTTACTTAAATGCCCCAAAATTTCAAGATACCTCTTTTCTTTTATCCCTTTTCCAACTCCCCTAACATTTTTACTACTATTGAATTGACTGTGGCTGACTGTCATTTGTTTTATTTGCGACTTTGCGGATGCTTTTGTATGTGCCGTTGGTGGGCTGGCACCACAACACCATTTGCTTGTTTCCAGTTCTGATGACAAAAGTCTATGGGGTTTGGGACTTGAGAAGGTATTTCAAAATTATTGTCAAATTTTTAATTTTTATTTCCTTGATTGACTAGTTGGAAATATTTCCTCTGTGTTCCCTGTATGTAGAGATTGCTATTAAGGCATTTTTTTAATTGCTCTATGGGGCGTAGAGTTTGACCTCCAACATAGAGACGGCTGGAAAGTGAAAATTGCAGTAGCAAGTCTTCTTGTGTTATATATTACATTGGAAAGTAAAAGACATATATAATATGACAGCAAAATTGATATCTATATATATATATATATATTCTGGTTGTCCAAGAGCCAATTCCAACTGGATGTTTTTTTTTTCTATCCTATTGAATGTTATCTTCAATTAACAAAAAAAAATCTCCACGTTTGATTTAAGCCTTTTATGAACTCTTGCAGGAACTATCCACCAGTTTCCACTGTCATCACTGGTCCTGCAGACGGTATATCGAGTTCCACTCTATGGGGCCAGTATGCGATCTCTATTTCCAGAGGTAGGATTGGACTCTGAAATTTATCTAGATCACCAAATGAAGTATGCAAACCAATCCCTTTATTGCATCTTTGTCAAGCATGATAACTGAATTACATACGAGCTGGGTTGGGCAATTAATTGCAAACCAGCCAAAAACACAGACACAGGTGTGAGAAGTTGAAAAATTTTGAGGCTTATTTTGCAAGATTTGCCCACATATATATAGGGACAAGGAGATTTGATATTTCCTGATGAAAAAGTAGAATTGAACAGAAATTCTCTCTAATCTCTTTCCAAGGACTCATATGGGCAATGTGTCCTTTCAATGTGCTCCGAGAACTGCTGAGGAGCACATTTTCTGTTGTGTGTGAAGCTGTCCTAGCCTAGCCTCTTCCCCTCAAGTTGCTTCTTCCCAGGCACTATGTTTCTAGATGAGGGAGGCTCTTATGGTAATAGGTTAAATGCAGATGCAAATCAGGCACGATAAACTAATACGGTAAAAAACCAATTGATAAATGGCATTTGATTTTAATTATGTTATAACCTTAAAACTCCCTACACTCATTATAATTTGATAAATATAATAAAATAAATTTATAATATGTTTTTAATGCTGTCGAGACAGATGCAACACTCTTTAGCCTATAGAGGGTCTATTCAAATTTTGGCAATTTTCATTTACTTTTGCTGTTTTGGCTTCTACTAGGCTGTTAACGAATGGCTTTTCTCACCAATATGGAGATGTGTAGTGGGGGGAATTCATGCACTTATTTGGACTTGTATATGTGTTCAATCCATTATAATCCAATTCAGATATGGAAATATAATTAAATTGTGAACTGGGTAGTTATTTTCGCCCTCATAATGTGGTGAGAAGAGAATAGTGATAATGCGTACTTTAGCCCCATATCCCCAGTCTCCACTATGACTATGACTTTCCCTCGAGACACTTCACTGCAAGTAACTATATCTCAACCAGTACCCTTTTCGTAAACTCTCAACCATGTTGTGGGATTTAGCATTTCGGCGCTATCTAACCTCCCTGCCCCCCCCCCCCAACAAAAAAAATCTTCCTCACATGAGGCTTCTCCTTGCCTGTCAGTACTGAATACTCAAACAACACCTCTGCAGGATAAGATAGTTTTTGCTATTTCTCTGTGGGCTCATGCCTTGGGGATTTATGAGGATTATAGATTAAAAGAGTTGAGGAGGGATTGGGGAGCAACTGTCCATTAGTGTATTGTACTGTTCTTTTTCTCACTTCTTGAGGATTCTTATCCTTTGGAGTTTTTTGTGCATGCTTTCATACATCTAATATATATATATATATATATTTCTTTTTCCATGAAAAAAATACTCAAATAACACGTTATCGCCTAGAGAGCCTACTTTGTGTTTATACATGGATTGGTTGCAACCCTGCCAAGCTTGGACACCTTTATGCATCTGCAACTACACGACCTGTAAGTTATTTTTGGAGGAACTTCTGATAACCCTGGTTCTGGCGTTGCTTGTCGATTAGGTAATTGTCTTCTTGAGACATACTTTGTTTGGGCATTTGCCATTTTGTGTTGCATAGTCTAACATGGTTTCTATACGTTTAGTTCTGAAGACAGGTCTGAAAACATAGTCCTTGCGTGCAATATCCCCAAGAATAGCCCAATGCTTGAGGTCTGATCACTTTCTGAACTACAATCAACCCTTTGATGTGGAACTTCTCCTTTATGCACATTTGGGATATCTATACCTTGCTAATGGAACACCTTTATGTAATGTATTTAGGCTGCTGCTGAGAAGAAGCTAACGGGGAAGCTAATTAGTCTTGGATACACAAAGCCTAAATCTGAAGGATCCTCATTTTCATAGTGAGCTTCGTGGCAGACACTTGACGGTTGAAAATGGCTTTTTCAAGAGAACATGGAGTTGAGGCATACCCAGCTGAATGGAGTTCTAGAGTAAAGATCTGTCACCCATGCAAGGAACAAGTCAATGAAAATAACTGGTCATGGTTTGCAAACTTAAACTCAATTTGTTTGGAAATTGATTCCTTGGCGCTGATGTTGTACAAGTGAGTTAGAAGAGGAACCTAATTAATTTCATTTATATCAAAAGATATGTTTGGTCTTGGCTTAGCTAGTTGACTTTTATGGTTGGGAATAGGTTGGGCTTGATAGCTGGTTGAAATGGCTTTACTCTTTCTTGGTGTCTCCTTTCCCTATGAAATACTTAAATTTCTATTTTCGACCCATGTTTTTATTGGGGTCGAGTAAAGTATCACAAGTTAAAATCAGATTAGAGATACAGGAGGGACTGGCATTGTAGCTTTAGGAACCTGGCTACCAAAAATAGGATGAGACAAAAACACTTAGATGGGACAAATTGTGGCTAATCAAACAAATTCTGAAAGCTACGGAACTGTATACTTGTTAAATCCAACACGAGTGAACCTTCTTCAATCTGAATATTCACCGGTGGAAAAGACACAATACGTAGATGTACTAGATATTGTCACATTGTTCATATGGACACAGAAACAATTCTCTCTCTCTCTCTCTCTCTCCATACATTCTGCATTTGCTGGCGTGATCATCAAAGAAAGAAAGAACAAAGGAAAATGGATGATACATCTGGAGTGGGCGAAGCAAAGAACGATTCAAGTGGGTGGCCCATGGACAGACCCTATGGACAATGTATGGCCTGCTCCATCTGTGTTGCTCGTCTTCATTTAGTTTCCAACAACACCTAATCTGGACAGCAGATGGTGTGCAGGCATAACTAATCTTCCAGAGAAGAAGGATTCAAATGGGAAGCAGGGTGGGAGTTTGGCAGTTTCAAACGTATTTGGAGGAATGCTGGTGGCCTTGGTCAAAAGGAAGAAAGAGCATGTTTGTTTCAGTTTAAGAGGGAACATGAGTGGTCTTCTAAAGTTAATCTTGCTGAAGCACAGAGAAAACTTTCTGAAGCAGAGAAAGAATTGAACATACATTAATTATTGGAAACATTACAATTTAAAGCTTGATTAATAACTACCCACTAAGTTCATGGTTATAAGATTTTATGCCATGATCACAAACATGAATAAAAAAAAAAAAAACCAACTCCATGTCAGCAGTCCTAAACATCTCATCTAACACTCCTCCTTGCTTTAGGAACTGCAAATACCAAGCTTTGTCATCAGAAATTCAAACTTGCTAACTGGTAGTGGCTTGGTGAAAACATCTGCAAACTGATCTTCTGTTTTGCAGTAAAACTTCCCTTAAAAAGAATAACTTAATATTAAAATGCTTAGTTTTCTCATAAAACACAGGATTATGTGAGATAGAAATTGCAGCTTGGTTGTCAACAAGAATCTCAATGCTTTCCTACTGTTCCAAGTTAAGATCCATTAAAATCTTCCTCAACTACAAAGCTTGATTAGCAGCAGCTGTTGCAGCAACAAACTCTACTTCAGTAGTGGATTGAGCTACAATTTCTTGTTTTTTTGAGCTCCATGAGAAAACATCAGAATCAAGTGTGAAATAGTGGCTTGAAGTGCTCTTCATATCATCAATGGAACCTCCCCAATCACTATATGAGAAACCAACTAGTTTGAACTCTTTGCTCATTGTGAATTTAATGCCAAAATCATATGTGCCTTTCACATATCTAAGCAACCTCTTCGCAGCCTTGAGATGCCATTCACTTGCACAGTGTATAAACTGAGACAAAATACTTACAACATTCAAAATGTCAAGCCGAGTTGCTATGAGATACATTAAGCAACCAATCAGGCTTCTGAAATATGCCTGATCAATCTTCTTTGTTCCATCTTCTTTATGGAGCTTTTCCTTTGAGTTCATTGGTGTGCTCATTTTTTTGCATTCTTTGAGTTTAAACTTTTTCAGAATCTCTGTGGCATATTTCTTCTGACAGATGAAGACTTCATATTCATTTTGTTTAATTTCCATTCCAAGAAAGAAGGGCATCAAGTTGAGATCTGTCATCTCAAAAACCTCCATCATCTCTTTCTTAAACTTCTCCACAAGACTTGTGTTGCTTCCTGTCACTATCAGCTCATCCACATATAGTGAGATGATAAGAACGTCAGCTCTATTGTGCTTGACATATAATGTTGATTCAGATAAGCTTTTAGCAAATCCCAAGTTCTACAAATGTTCATCAATCCTGTTATACCAAACTCTTGGAGTTTGTTTCAATCCGTAAAGTGCCTTTTTAAGAAGATAGACTTTGTCTTCTTCTCTTTCCTTTACATAGCCTTCCGGTTGCTCTACATAAATTTTCTCTTGCAGAAAACCATTCAAGAACGTTGACTTGACATCTAATTGGTACACCTTCCAATTCTTTTGCGTTGCAACAACAAGTGGGAGCCTGATGGTGTCGAGTCTAGCGACTGGTGCAAAGGTATCTGAGTAGTCATCACCAAGTATTTGAGCATATCCTTTGACCACAAGTCTAGTTTTATACTTGTTGATTGAGCCATCAACATTAAGCTTGGTTCTGTATACGCACTTGATTCCAATTACTTTTTTGTTTTGGGGTCGATCAACTAACATTCATGTTTTTTTCTTTTCAATCATGAACAGCTCCTACTTTATTGCAGTAGTCCAATTTTGATCCGTCTTGGTTTCTTCATAATCTGAAGGTTCACACACAGCAATATTGTATCTTTGATAAACATTTGAAAGTGGTCTTGTGCCTCTCATAGGACTATCATCCACCATTTCATTCTCCCAATCTCCAATGCTTTGTGTTGCTGTGTCCAAGACAGGAAACTTGAGATTTGGCTCTTTTGAGGTTGGATCCATTTTCTTTGCATCATCCTAGCTCCACTCTTCATCTTCCATAAAGTGCACATCCCTGCTTATAATAATTTTTTCAGTTTGTGGCTGGAAAACTTTATAAGCTTTTGCAACCAAGTTGTAGCCGATGAAGATGCCAGGAAGTGCTCTTTTATCTACCTTATCTCTCTTGATCTGTGGAACGTAAGTAAAGCACAAACATCCAAATATTTTAAGAAAATTTAGAGATGGTTTATAACCATACCATGCCTTGAAAGGTGTTTAATCCTTCACTGCTCTTGTGGGAAACCTGTTTTGCAAAAAAAAAAAAAAAAATAGCAGTGTTTGCTACTTCAGCCCAAAATTGTTTTGGTAGGTTCTTCTCATGTAGCATACATCGTGTCATCTCCAATATGAATATGTTCCGTTTCTCACTTACTACATTTTGTTGTGGAGAGTATGGAGCGGTTAACTGATGTTGGATTCCTGCCTCCTCAAAAAAATGATTGAATGCTTTAGAGGTGTACTCCTTGCCATGGTCGGATCTAAGAGTTTGAATTTTATAGCCACTCTCATTCTCAACTCTAGCTTTGAAGTTCCAAAAGACTTGAGCCACCTCTGACTTGTGCTTCAAAAAGAATATCCAACACATGCGGGTGAAATCATCAATGAATGTAACATAATAAAGACTACCTTTCAGAGAATGCATTCTTTGTGGGCCTGCAATGTCAGTATGAATTAATTGTAACTTCTTTGATGCTCTCCATGTTGCCTTGGGAAATGGTTTCCTGCTTCGCTTTCCAAACTGACATGCTTTATATGTTGGAATGTGATCATCAAGTTCTGGAAGATCATTTGCCATCTTCTTAGATATCATCTGCAACAGCCCCTGATGATGATAGTGCCCAAGCCTCTTGTGCTATACTTCAGTAATATTTTCTTTGATTGGAAAAGTAATTTGCTCATCCTCCAATGGATTTAGAGTAAAGCTTTTCCCTTTCATTTTTACTTTGAAAATATCTTGGTCAATTGCATCTTTAATCAAACAACTTTTATCTTCAAACACAACTTTATAATCCCTTTCAAATAGTTGTCCAACACTTAACAAATTTTGATCAATTTCAGGGACATACAACACATTAGAAATGAACTTTGCACTTGAATGGGTTGAAATTGCAATTGTTCCTTTTCCTTTCACAGCTATGTACTTGCCATTTCCAACTCAAACCTTCGATGAGTTTGCATTGCTTAGTTCCCTGAATAGATCCTTGTCATGTGTCATGTGGTTAGTACAACCACTATCAATAAGCCAACTTTCACTTGATTCAATGCCAGAGAAACATGTAGCAACGAACAGATGATCTTCCTCCTCTTGATCGGCTGTCTTTGCCTCTTCACCATGATGTTGAATTTTGTTTTTGCAGATAATAGCTTCATGCCCCATCTGATTACATTTAGTGCACTTTGCATCAGGTCTTCTCTAGCATCTAAATGAGGGATGACCCTTCTTTCTGCAGTGTTTGCAAGGTGGATAGGATTTCTTCTTATCTTCATCCTTTCCTTTTGCACTGGTTGATGCTGTACTTGCCCCAATTCCTTCAAAATCCTTCTTCTTCTTCTTTTTGTTTTTGCCCACATTTTGATGCTTGGCTGCCAAAACTCCTTCGGTTGTTGTTTCTTCCCTCATCAGTCTTCTTTGTTCTTGTACTTGCAATGAGTTAAGCAATTCTGTCAAGGAAAATTTTGACAGATCCTTAGTATTCTCCAAGGTAGTGATGGTTGCTTCATATGTTTTAGGTATTGTAACAAGAATTTTTTCTACAATTCTTGAGCCAGAAAATTTAGAGCCAAGAAGCCTTACTTTGTTTGTGATACCAAGAAGCCTGTAGGAGTAATCTTTAATCATCTCGGAGTCTTTCATTCTTTGAAGTTCAAAATCTCTGATCAAGTTCAGGACTTGCATCCCTTTAATTCTTTCATCTCCTTCGTATTCATTCTTGAGATAATCCCATATCTCTTTTGCTGACTTCAGAGACATGATACGAGTAAAGATGGTGGATGAAACTGCAGCAAACAAGCAGGCCTTTGCCTTTGATTTCTTTGTCTTCTTGTCCTTGTGCGCTTTGATCTGTGCCATGGTGGGGTTGTTCGGAAGTGCAGTGATTTCATAGTCTTCCTCCACTACTTTCCAAAGATCCAAAGCTTCCAAGTATGTCTCCATACGTACTGCCCAAATTTAGTAGTTGTCTCCGTCGAACTTCGGCGGAGCAATTGAGGAGAAACTAGCTTCGGCTTCCATGATGTGTCAAATTCACACACAGGTCCCTTAAGAAGAAAGCTCTGATACCAATTGAAGTTAATTTTGCTGAAGCACAGAGAAAACTTTCTGAAGTAGAGAAAGAACTGAACATACATTAATCATTGGAAACATTACAACTTAAAGCTTGATTAATAACTACCCACTAAGTTCATGGTCATAAGATTATGCCATGATCACAAACATGAATAAAAAAAATAACTAACTCCATGTCAGTAGTCCTAAATATGTCATTGTTGGATTTATTAGACTACATACACATGCGGAAGCATATAAAATAAAAGTTTTGAGATTTATGGAAAAATACCTCAATGCGTAGGGTTCCAATAAATCAACTGAAATCATGTACTCCTTGAACTGACCACTCGGTCATGATGATGATTATAGAAACGAACCACCATCACTATTTCACGATGTCTCAACCCAAGTCCGATGAACCCAATGATCGAGAGAAATTTTCCTTCGCGAAAATTTCTCAAACCCTCAATTAATTTCTCACTTTAGAAATTAATTTCTCTCTCAACTTTTCTTTTATTAGGAATGTGCTCTCAAGCAACAGATGTCTGCAGCCTAAAAAATGAATATGTTCGCTTTTGTAATACACTGTACAGTGTCATCCCAGCTTCATAAAATAATCTCATCTTGTCGTGTACTTGAGAGGGAGAGACTAAGAGAGATAGATGGGTGAGGGGGTGATCCAAGTCAGTTATGGGTGGTTATCCCTTGGGATAACTACTATGTCCACGTGGGCACACATATAAACTTACATCTCCCACTTGCATACGAGGGCATTTTACATCCGTCATAAGATCATAATTCATGCGATCTACTATATCACCTTATTGGAGTTCCATACAAGATTGGACGTCATGCGACTGACGAGTACACTGCAACCAAAGACTTCTCAATACATCTGTTAGGATGATCGAGAAGTCATCATTAGTATAAAAAAGAACTCGTTGTACCTCAAATTCAACGCAATTATATCCGTCGAGCCACTTTTCTCATTGAAAGTGATCCTCAATCATTTGCTCGACTGTGTATTCACTATTATATTCGAATCCCAACATGGATAAACATAACAAGCCGATCAGTGAATATTACACCATGATATAATATTGATTGGTTTTCCTTTCATACTACTAACTTTCAATCATATTTTAGCTATTATCCTAGACATACACCGTCAAACCGAATAAATCATGGTTCTTTGGTGACATACTAAATTAGCAACACCAAAATAAAACTCAAGAGATAGACAAAAGTTATGGGTACAAGAGATACTGTCCAATGGATCTTGAGTTTTACATAGTGGGAACGAGGATCTTTAATCATATTATCATATCAAATAATAGCTTTCACTATCCCTTGATTCACATGTGGTATGAAACACGTACTACAGTGTTATTCACCCATATCTCAAAAGGACATATGTTAGATTTGTCTAACACTGTATAGGTATGGGTTTCAGTTTATATAAGACTTTACCCGAGAGATCTTGATAGAGTATCTTATAGACGATATCACTTGATGCAAGTGATATCTGAGATTTCAAACCTGTCTACTCATAGGTAATATGGATGTGGGTATATTCATGTCGGTCATGTCACATATGACTTCATCCTAAATACACATCAAGGCGACTTATGTTCTAGCAGGGCCATTCTCAAAATCTCTTACGACTAGAAACCGTTCCATCTTAGCTCACTCAGAGCAAAAGGTAGTCACTTGTGTGAGAGAGTCGACCACGCTTGCCTTACATATCTTTTATCATCACACTACATAATATATGACAACAAATTAGTGCAAGAAATCAACTTGTGACTATATACAATACACATATATCATATATATCAATAAGTATCAAATCAGTACATAGCGAGAAATGTCAAATTACATGTAAACCCAATGATTCTATATGTCTCACAGAGGAATCTGTCAAAATGGGTTTGATGAAGGAATTAGCCACCATATTGTATAAAAATGTACTTAATCGTCATTAAACCCTCTTTGGTGATATCTCTAAAAAAATGATATCTGGTATCGTATTTGGTTTTATTGTGATATTTAGGGTTTCAGTTGTAGGCAATAACGACCTGATTATCACAATAAATCATTACTAACCTCTCACTATCTACCACGACCCCTAAGTCATTCATAAATCTCCCAAACCAAACACTCTCGAGAACTGTAGCTGAGCATCCCACAAGCTCAACCCCTATCGTAAATAGAGATACACAGATTTACTTCTTGCTTCTCTAAGACATGGTACCGTTTCTCCAGCAAGATAGCAAACACTGATGTCGATTTGCGCCTATCCAGATTGCCACCCTAATTAGCGTCTGAATATCCAACGAAATACAAATCACCTCCGCCGTAACACAAGGAGAGGTTCACAGTTTTCTTGAAACATCTCAGATCCATTTCATTGCTCTCTGGTGATCCCACCAGGATTCGATTGATACCTATTCACTAGATCGACTGCAAAATAAATATCTGGTCATGTATGGCTTATTGCATACACAAGACAGTATATTGCACTGGCATAAGAGATTTTATTCATCTCCCTTATTTCTTTTTAAGTTGTAGGACACATTTCAAGACTCAGTTTTCTCCTTTAAAGATAAGAGTACCTAATGGGTTGCATTCATTCATCTCGAATGCTCAAGAATCTTCATGATGTAGGATTCATGTTAAAGAGTCAACATTCTTTTTGAGAGATCCGTTTGGATCCTTACTCCAAGAATGAACTAAGCCTCACCTATGTTTTTCATGTCAAAACTCAACAATAGTCATGTTTCAATGGTCATTAGATACTCTTTGTTATTCCCGACCAACAGAATGTCACTCACATATTAGAAAATAATTACAAAAGAGTTATAACAATGTATTAGGTACATGCAATGACCCTCCTCGATCATCATAAATCCATAACATATCACATTCTCGTGAAATCTCAAGTACTAGTTTCTGGATGATAGCTTAAGGTTGTATATCGACTTTCAAAATCGACAGATCTTATTCTCCTGACCAACTAGAACGAACCCGGATGAATGCTCTATGTAGATTTTCTTATCCAAACTTCCGTTAAGAAAGGCGGTTTTTACGTCCATCTGATATAACTCTAAATCCATGTTCACGACTATCGCTAAAAGTTAATGGATCGAAATAAAATTTGACTATCGAGAAGAAAATCTCATTGTAGTCCATACTCTTAATTTAAGTGTAACCCTTGGCTATCACATGGGTTTTATATCTCTTAATCGATCTGTCGGCTTTTCTCTTGATATTGAGAATCTACTTGATCCCCATGGTCCTTTTACCCTTAGGCAAATCAACAAGGTCCCAAAACCCCGTTGATTCTCATCGACTCATTCTTTTCGTCTATGACTTTCAACAAATGGTCCTACGCAGAACCCTCGAAGACTCTTGGATCATTTTTTTTTTAGGTTCCCCATCGTCCTTAAGAGTCACAATAAAGGTCTCACCCTCAATCGAGAAGCGACGTTCAAGTTCGCTTCCTTGATACTCCTACGAGGAGAGAGAACCTCTTTACTTCTGGATAGATCACTCTTACTGTGACCAAAAACCGTAATGGATTCTTGTGTCCCACCACTGGACTCACCTGAGTCACTAGATTTATCCATCTCATAGAAGGTAAAGTCTCGATTGATTTTACCTTTCGATGGATTGCTCCCACTGAAACCAAAATCCGTAATGGATTATTGTGTCCCACAACTGAGCTTACCAGAGTCACTAGACTTATCCATCTCATAAAAGGTAAATTCCCAATTAATTTACCTTTTCATGGATTGCTCCTACTAGGATCAAGATCCGTAATAGATTCTTGTTTCCCACAGCGGGCTTGCTTGAGCTACCAAGCTCACCTGAGCTTCTGGGCTTATCCATCTCATAGAATGTAAACTCTAGATTTATTTCACATTTCTTAAAGAAATCATTCTCAAGGAAAGTTGTATCACGAGACTCAATTTCAATCACGGTGTCACCCGTATGCTCACCTAAGAACACACACCCATGGAGTATTCTATGTTCTGAGTATCTTATAAAGATACACTCATTTTCTCACAGACCTAACTTGCCGTGTAGATGCGAGGAATAGTGAACGTACGCAGCACAAGCCCCATAACTTCAAGTGGCTAGGATCAGACTGCCTCCCTGTGCAAAGCTCATATGAGGTACTGACTGTGGATTTTGATGGGACACTGTTAAGGATGTAGGTTGTGGTCAATAAATCATCTCCCCAATGGGAGATTGATAAATTGACTTACACTATCATAGTCCTCAACATCTCTAACAAAATTCTATTCTTTCTAACGGTTACTCCATTTTGATGAGGAGTAGCAGAAATAGTCAGATGTCTCGTAATTCCCTTTTCGGAACAGAGCTCTTTAAATTGTTCTGACAAATACTCGCGCCTACGATCGGTTTTGAGAGTCTTCACTCTCAACTCTATCTGATTTTCAATCTTACTAATAAATCTCTTAAAGTTTTCCAATACCTCAAGTTTATGCGAGATAAGATAAACGTAACTGATACGCGTGTAATCGTCTACCAATAGAATAAAGCACACAACTCTATTTCAGGGCTCTCATACTCATAGGGTCATAAATATTAGAGTCGAACAATTGTAATACAGTCTCAGCTCTCATTCCCTCACCAAATAGTTTTCTTGTCATTTTGCCAGTTAGGCAAAAAATTCACATATAGGCAACTCGACCCTAGTTAGCAGGTCAAACAAACCACTTGCTGTTAATCCATTCAACTTCACTTGACCTATATATCCAAATCTTCTATACCATATATTTACATCATCATCTATGCAGTCGAATGTAAATGCAATAGAAGAATTACAAGAAATTCTATTAAAAGGAATAACATATAGTTCATACAATCCATTAAGGACAAAGCTAGAACAAACGAAAGAACTGTCATAACTAATAAAAACATTAAAGTTTCCAAAAAAGCCAAAACATATCATCGGTAGTACAAACAATGTACAAAAATTAAGATCCGGCAAATATCCAGAGCTGTAAGCAATGTCATTTAAATACAAAATTTGGCCACAGTGCAACTCCAACTTGCAAGTGTGAATCCCTCTGCAGATGACAAATGCTCTGTTCCTCACGTAAATCCTCATAATATGAGGATTCACTTGGCGAAACCTTACGTACGCGATTCCGTCTTAAGCTACGTGGTTGATAACTCCTGAATCTACTATCCACTAAGGAGAAAAATCAGTGAATATCACGATAGATAAGATAAATCTTAAACCATGCAAAGAAGAAAGACATTCTTCTCGCTCATTACACCTACGAGCGAAATGACCAAATCTATCACAAATATAGCACTTCACATTTGGTTTTACCAAACTTCTTCCTTTCTCAGATGGTTTATCGCTTGCCTGAATATCGAATCTTCTTCTCATATTTATGCAATTCGTTAGCGACTATAGGAGTCCTTACTCCACTTCGCTGTATAAGCATGAATCGAGTGCGACTACTCTCCTCTAGGCGCTCCATCTAGAGGTATTTGTATCTGCTTACATTAGCAAAAATACGAATACTTTCATCGGATGTGAAACAGGTTTTCATGATCTCCATGAAACAAGTAAAATACTAGATCATACCCAGTACCTAAAACTCATCCGAAATAAGTTCACTCGTAGTCCCAACTCGGTAATCATACTCGACATTTGTTTCAAATGTTGTATCATTGTATGATCAGCTCTTGTTTTATAAGTTATAAACCTATAAGTCAGCATCCTCACCATAGGAGCTGTAAGAGCACTACAATGCTCATTTAGGGTGACCCAAACCAATATAAACCGATATAACCATAAGACATTACTAAAAAAATCGGAATCACATCATCGTGCATGGTGCTAAAAAGGATTGCCCTAACTTGACAATCCTTTTTCTTCAACGTACAATAAATCTCATTATTCCGTCTATATTGAGGTATGGTAACCTCCTTGGGGCCCACCATCTTGTACCTCAGAATCTCATGCAGATCTTGCTTCTCGAGAATAAATTGAATCTTTCGGTTAAAAAATACAATTGTCACCATTTAATTTATTTTCTATGCAAAGATTTATTACAACAGTATTTTATACAATTAGAGAGATTTCAGTAACTTATTGATACTTATTCTCACATTTTGTGTACCCTTCGAATCAACAAATCCTAAATGATTCGAGTATAGACCCCTAATTTGAGTGCATGAGTCAACGGATATCATACACCATAAATAAAAATCGCATCTTACCATTTGGAGTTAGATTCTTTACACAAAAAAATCTACAAAAAATCACAAATGTGAACGTGAAACCTCCAGAAAATTAGAAAAATCCAATTCAGAACAACCGGTCGTGCCGCCCAGAGTCCCACGAGCCGCCACTTGTCTTAAGTGGCACCTCATGCTCATGCACGCTCCAATTGCGCACTAGTACACACGCCAAATGTGCAGCGCGTGCGTCATGCAATAGGTGCGTGTTTAGCAAGGAAATATGATCTCATGACAGGAGATGAAACTATAGCCACATGCTGTGGCCTGGCGGTGGGGCGCCTAAGAGAAGTACATGCAAGCGTGGGTTTGAATCAAGTTAGTGACATCGCTAAGCCCCTTTTTTCTTATTTTTAATTTATTTGAGTGAATCATGTACCCCTCACCACAGCATTGTGTTGTAGCTTTGTGATCCGGGGCGCTAAGAAAATGACACACCAGTCCCGGGTTCGGAGGTGGGCGCTGACATCTTTGGGCCTTTTCTATTTATTTATTTATTTAGTGGAGTGGAGTGTGTACTTCACGCGCGCTCCACTCCCAGCCATGCCCTCTCGAGCATGTGTGTCTGCACCAGTCGGGTCTGCAGCCTTCTTCTTCTCTCTACAATCGGGTCTCTGCGACCCTACTGCCAGAAAATCCCTTTTCCGATGACAATAATATGCAATCTATATGTCAAAATGTAGATCACCACGTGAGAAATGCATTTATGCTAATTTTATAGATCATTTTGTCCTCTAAGTCGAGAGATCTAAGATTTTATGTTCGTAGGGTCAAAAATTTCGACCGAATTTTTCATGACCTTAATGTGCTTAAAAAATTCAATAAAAATTATGTTCATAATCCATGGGTCATGGGCATTCTCGTGGTACTTTCGGATTCATAAAACTCATCCGTGATACTGATCCTAAATTTCGTACCCTACACATTTTATGCCAAAAACTTTTCGAAAATATTTTTTAAATAAATCCAACATTGGCGTCCATGTCGGTTATGTTGCATATGATCTCATCCTGAATATACTTTAGAGAGACTAATATTCTAGCAGAGCCACTCTCCAAATCTCTTACGACTAAAAACCGTCACATTTTCGCTCACTCAGAGCTAAAGATGGTCACTCGTGTGTGAGAGTCGACCACGCATGTCTGACATATCTTTTATCATCACGCTACATAATATACGACAACAAACTTGTGCAAGAAATCAACTTGTGACTATATACAATACACATATGTCATATATGTCAATAAGTATCATAATCAGTATATAGTGAGAAATATCAAATTACATATAAACTCAATGATTTCATATGTCTCACAAAGGAATTTGTCAAAATGGGTTTGATGAAGGGATCAGCCACCATATTGTATGAAAATGTATTCAATCGTCACTAAACTCTCCCTGGTGATATCTCTCACAAAATGATGTCTGGTATCAATGTGTTTAGTCTTACTGTGATACTTAGGGTTTTAGTTGTAGGTAATAACGATCTGATTATCACAATAAATCATTACTAGCCTCCCTCTATCTGTCACAACTCCTAAGTTTTTTATAAATTTCCCAAACCAAACACTCTCGAGAATTGCCGCTGAGCATCCCACAAGTTCAATCTCTATCGTAAATAGAGATACACAGATTTATTTCTTACTTCTCCAAGGCATTGTACCATTTCTCCAGCAAGACAGCAAACACTGATATCGATTTGCGTTTATCCAGATCACCACCCCAATCAGCGTCTGAATATCCAACGAAACGTAAATCACTTCCTCCGTAACACAAAGAGATGTCTACAGTTCTTTTGAAATATCTCAGAATTCATTTCTCTTCTCTCCAGTGATCTTTCCCAGGATTTGATTGATACATATTCACCAAATCGACTACAAAATAAATGTCTGATCATGTATGCTTCATTGCATACACAAGACTGTATATTGCACTGGTATAAGAGATTTTACTCATCTTCCTTAATTTTATCCGACAATTTCCCCTTATATTGTCTTTTATAATCAAAGGATCAGAAGAAAGCCTTTTCCAGAAAGAACTTGTCCTTCCCAGGTTTTATACTAAAAAAAAATTGTACTATCCTACTATGGAAACATTTATGACGAAATCAGGAATTATAGCGAAGCACTTTGCATGTTGGGAAATGGCATCTTCTTGGTGTTTGTTGTGGCATGATCAGTAGATACTACTCTCTCTTGTATGCGGTGTTTGCCTCACCCATATATTTTTCAAGCTAACCATAGTTTGCAAGAAATGCCTTGCAAGTCTCTACCTGCAATGTACCAAAGAAAAGAGAGTAGACTTTACCATTTTGAATTTGTTCAGCAAACGGTGAGTTTTCTTTCTTCGTTACTTTCTTTCGTTCCTTTCTTTCTAAAGAAAACAATTCAAAGGAAAGGAAAGCATAATTGTCCCAATCTCCAAGGCATCAAAATGTTCGTATAAAATGCCTTCACTAATGTTGGTTTGGCCAACTTCCATCCAATCTTCTCAATTGCTTTAGCCATGAGCTGTAAAGGCATTGGAAATCAAGATGGTATGTATCACTTTCCCACCCATCCGCATGCAAGAAAAAGCATTCTTCCTGCTTTCCTTGTTGACAAGCTTTTATGCTTTGGGTAAAGAGAATCAGAGAATAAAGGCATACCATTTCTTTTTCTTCTTTTCTTTTGAGCTTCAAGCTTAAGACAATCATATAGAACTTCAATCAACTTGTAAATCACAAGTACTTCGACATTTTAGATTTTCTTTTTAGAAAAATTTTTTATCTTTTTTTGCTGCTGCTGTTGTCATTATTATTATTATTATTTTGCAGGGATCTCAAGATCATTATCAGATGCATCACCTACACATTACCTAGTTAAGATTCAATCATTTTCTTCATTCTCTAAGCACTCGGTGGAGAGATATGATACAGGTGAATTTGAAGCTGGAGGATACAAATGGTAAGTTTTAAATATTCATTTTGGTGTGTGTATATATATTGCGTGGGGGTTGAGGTCAATATACTGGCTCACGATATCATTGTGCTTACAGGAAATTGGTTCTATATCCAAGTGGAAATAAAAAAAGAAATGTGAAGGATCACATTTCTCTCTATCTGGCAATGGCAGACACTAGTTCGCTTGCGTATGGCTGGGAGGTCCATGCTATTTTCCGGTTGTTTTTGCTTGATCAGGAAAGGGACAATTATGTGATCCTTCAAGGTATGCCCTAGTAGATCATATATATTTCACGAAAAAATATTTTCTTCACTTTTCATTGGCCATATCGTAAATTTTTTTGTTGGAATCAGACACCATGGAAGAGGGAAGGCGCTTTCATGGAATGAAGCTTGTGTGGGGTTATGATCAATTTGTTCCCCTTGAATCATTCAATGATGCTAGTAGTGGATATCTTGTTGAAGATACTTGCATGTTCGGAGCAGAGGTGTTCGTCTGTAAAGAAAGGCCCTCTGGCAAGGGAGAGTGCTTATCAATGATCAAGGAACCCGTTAGTTTTAAGCACAGCTGGAAGATTGAAAACTTCTCCAAGTTAAACAGTGAATTCTATGACTCGACACCATTCATTTCTGGTGATCAAAAATGGTATATAAGCTTCTAGCATCTCCATTGTCATGTTCTAGCACATTTTACATGAATCTAGCTAAAGCATTCTATTCTTCTTCCTGAAGCTTAACCATTGTATTTCGATTCTCAATTTTTGAGTGCTTGGTGTCGTAATTTGTTTGGTGTTGCAGGAAGATACGACTCTATCCCGAGGGAAAAGGCATTGGGACTGGCACTCATCTTTCACTTTTTGTGGCTCTTGCTGAACCTGCAGCCCTTCCTCAGGGCACAAAAGTATGTGCTGAGGGCACACTGCGTATTATTGACCAAATGTATGCCAAACATTACTTTGGTAAAGGTAGGCTTTGTTTTTGCTGTTCACTTGAAAGAAAGAGCTACTAGTTTTACCACCTAATGCAAACTGAGCTCAATGTTGATTGTTTTTCAGCTACTTTCTGGTTCACGGCCTCAAACCACGAGTGTGGTTATGCAAGATTCATTTCAATTGGCTATTTCAGTCGATCAAACATGGGTTTTCTAGTGAAGGATGCTTGCTTGGTGGAAGCAGAGGTTTCTGTCATTGGAGTGTCTAATTCACTCCCATAGGCATTTGTTCTTCCCATGCATGTTCTTAGGCAAACAATATCTTTCTGTCAAAGTTGTAAGAAAATTGAAGTTGAATATTCATTGTTGAGAAGAAAACGAAGATGAAGAAAAAAATTCTTTGATTTTACATGTTATGAAATATTTACGGTCTGACTTAATCAGTCTACTCGCAAATAGAACAAATGGAGATAAAAATTAAAGTCCTAAAACACTTTGGGCTTATTTACGAGTATAATTTATCTGCTTGAAATCCTCATTTCCTCCAACCAAAATTGTGTCTGCCCAAAGGCAAGAAGCTGTAAGCTGTGGCATCAACAATGCTAAAGCTCTTGCAAGCATTTAACTGGAATTTGACCTTTTGGCTACTTCCTGCTCGTACAGAAACCCTCTGAAATCCAATTACTTGTTTAGCATGAATCCCCACAATTCCAGTTGAGTCATAAATGATGACAACTTTGTTCCTGTCCCTCCTTCCCATGTCGTGCACTTCAAACCCAAAAGTGATGATTATCACTGCTCAGGTCATCCACTAGAACAGCTGAGCAAGGTGGCTTACATGTTCCATTTTGGCAAGTTACGCGTTGGCAGTGCCGATATTTGTTCGAATTAATGGAAAAGCCATCTTTTTGAAGATGCAGAGGCAGAGAATTGGTAGCTGAAATTGGTGTAGCTCAGACCATAACCAAATGGATATAGTGTAGAGCAATTGATTTATATGTCCTGCCCCATTAGCCCAAGCTCCGAATTGGCCGTAGTGGCATGGATGTTATCAGTAGCAGTTCAACATAATCTGAATGGTACCATGTAAGAGGTAATCTTCCACCTGTTAAACGTTAGAAGCTACAAGTTATAGAAGCTGAAATTATATAGGCCAAAGAAATGAAAAGCGACAAATGCATACCCGGGTTGTAATGCCCAAAAACTACATCTGCGATGGCATGGCCACCTTCCTCACCTGGATTATTTATAGTGTACTCAACTATAAATAAATAAAATAAAATAAAAAATTCCTGTTTACTAAACTACTAAGATTAACAACCTACACAATGAAAGTACACGAATATACATTGAGAGTAGTGGCCAAATTGTAATGCTATTTAAGTTGCTGTTGCTTAATCAGACAAATTTCAAACAAACATATTGAGACTCCATGGCTACATTCTAGTTATTGGGCCACCAACCTTCATTTGACTTTTACACATTCACCAACCCCACGTTTTAGAATTCCCCCCGGTTTGCTTGTTGACAGACACTTGGAATGTTCTCTTACGATTATACAAATTAATTAGACAACTTATTTTTTTATTTTAAAAAATAATGAATTAATATTCATAACACACAAACTCATTGTCATCAAATCAATAAAAATAAAAATAAAAATACATATTTTACTAAATATGAGTTTATGGTGATCAGAGTCATATTCTCAGGAAAATGGGTGGATTCGTTTCTCTTAAAAAAGAAAAGAAAATACGAGAGGTTGAGAAATTATCTAAAACTAATAAAATAAATAAATCAATAAAATTAACTAAAACAAGACAAATAGATAATAATAATTAAAAGAGAAAATATCAATGAAAATAAACTAACCAAAGGAATTATTTCCACCTTGATGTATTTGATTGAACATTGATACAAAAATTACTCAATATTATGTAAATAAATTGATTATAACCGTTAAATAACACAAAACGACTAATCTCTCATTGCTTTATACCATCATCAATTATTTTTCTATTCGAAAGACAAACCAAGAGACTATTGTTGGATTTAATGTTTTGACAGTCAAATTCTAATTAAAAAATTTTAATGTAAATTTATTTAAATTAGATTAATTAATCTCATGATATAAGTTAAATTGCTCGTGAATCCATAAAACCATGTCAATTACCACTTTATTAAAAACATACAAATTTTATCATTTTTAATTAGTTGTAGAGTATTTTAAGATTATCAAATATAGGCCTTCAATAAATTCAAAATAATCATAAATATTAAAGAATAGAGATTAAATAAATAATTATAAAATATTGAGCCAATAATTTCAATATGATCTCACAATATTCATTCATCAATATTTCAATAACCCTCTGACTAGAAAATAATTTTCGAATAAAGATATAGAGAATGAAGAACTCATAAAAGAAAATAAATTCTGCAGCAAAAGAAAAAAACTACAATTAACGTGAGTTGAGAAGGAGAGCCTCCAAAAACTTGTTTCTTAGGGTTTTTAATCCCCTTTTAATGGGAGTAGATATCCTATTTTAAAAGAAAGTCTTCCTAAATTTCCTTAATCACTAAATAAATAATTAAAATAAAATATCCTAATTGATTTGAAAGAGAGAAATTTTTTAAAAGATAATATTCTTAAAGATTTCAAATAAAAGAAATTACTAAAAAATAAAAGATATTGAAAATTAAACTTCCAAAAAATTATCCCTAAATATTAAGAATAAATCAATATCTTAAAATTTTTCAATATTTCCAATTCAAGTCTCAATTTTCCTTGAAATTTTGTGCAAACAAGGAGGGGATAATATTGACTTAGCTTACATAAAATTCTTGCAATAATTCCACATGTCCACGCACCAACGAAAGAGCATTTCTGTCCTTTTTCTTCTACTCTTTACATAATTGCTCTAAATTATTTTTTTTTTCTTTTTCTTCACAAGTTTCCTCCATCACTCCTCGCATATTAATCATCATAGAACATAACAATTAATGTAATATTCATTCAAAAATCAAGTAAAATAAACTATAATTATTATACTAATTCATGTCCTATCAGTATGTTATCAAGGATAGGAGGCTAACTGGGGTTTGGTCCTGTTATCAAAAAGTATCAAAGATACTTAGGTATCAGGCTTTATAGGGTGTAATTGGACTTCAGTCCTTACTTATTTCTTTTGGTGTTGTTTGTTGTGGCATGAACAGTAGATACTAGTCTCTCTTGTATGCGGTGTCTGCCTCACCCATATATTTTTCAAGCCAAACCATGGTTTGCATGAAATGCCTTGCAAGTGTCTACCTGCAATATACCAAAGAAAAGAGAGTAGACTTAACCATTTTGCATGAAATGCCTTGCAAGTGTCTATCTGCAATATACCAAAGAAAAACCATTTTGCATGAAATACCTTGCAAATGTCTATCTGCAATATACCAAAGAAAAGAGAGTAGACTTTATCATTTTGCATGAAATGCCTTGCAATTCTCTATCTGCAATATTCCAAAGAAAAGAGAGTAGACTTTACCATTTTGAATTTGTTCAGCAAATGGTGAGTTTTCTTTCTTTGTTCCTTTCATTCGTTCCTTTCTCTCTAAAGAAAGCAAACCTAAGGAAAGGAAAGCATAATTGTCCCAATCTCCAGGGCACCAAAATGTTCATATAAAATGCCTTTACTAAATGTTGTTTTGGCCAACTTCCATCCAATCTTCTCAATTGCTTTAGACATGAGCTGTTCAGCCATGGAAAATCAAGATGGTACGTAGCACTTTCCCACTCATCCACATGCAAGAAAAAGCAATCTTCTGGCTTTCCTTGTTGATAAGGTTTTATGCTTTGTGTAGAGAGAATCAGAGAATAAAGGCATACCTTTTCTTTTTCTTCTTTTCTTTTGAGCTTCAATCTTAAGACAATCATATAGAACCTTAGTCAATTTGTAAATCACATGTACTTCGACTTTTTAGATTTTTTTTTCCTGAAAAAATTTTTAGCTGTTTTTGCTGCTGCTGTTGTCACTTATTTTTTTATTTTTTTTTATGGCAGTGATCTCAAGATTATATTCAGATGCATCACCTACACATTACCTAGTTAAGATTCAATCATTTTCATCATTCGCTAGGTACTCGGTGGAGAGATATGATACAGGTGAATTTGAAGCTGGAGGATACAAATGGTAAGTTTCCAATATTCAGTTTGGATTTATTTATTTATTTATTTTTTTTTTTGAGGGGGTTGAGGTCGATAAACCGTCTCACAATATCATTGTGCTTACAGGAAATTGGTTCTATATCCAAGTGGAAATAAAAACAGAAATGTGAAGGATCACATTTCTCTCTATCTGGCAATGACAGACACAAGTTCACTTGCGTTAGGCTGGGAGGTCCATGCTATTTTCCGGTTGTTTTTGCTTGATCAGAAAAGGGACAGTTATGTGATTCTTCAAGGTATTGCCCAGTAGATCGTATATATTTCACGAAAAAAAATATTTTCTTCACTTTTCATGGACCATATGTAAAGTTTTTGTTGTAATCAGACACCATGGAAGAGGGAAGGCGCTTTCATAGAATGAATCTTGAGTGGGGTTATGATGAATTTGTTCCCCTCAAACCATTCAAAGAAGCTTGTAGTGGATATCTTGTTGAGGATACCTGCGTGTTCGGAGCAGAGGTGTTCGTCTGTAAAGAAAGGCCCTCTGGCAAGGGAGAGTGTGTATCAATGATCAAGGAACCTGTTAGTTTTAAGTACGGCTGGGAGATTGAGAACTTCGAGTTAGACAGTGAATTATATGAGTCGCCAACATTCATTTCTGGTGATCAAAAATGGTATTTAAGTTTCTAGCATCTCCATTGTCATGTTCTAGCACATTTTACATGTATCTAGCTAAGCATTCTTTTCTTCTTCCTGAAGCTTTACCATTGTAATTCGATTCTCAATTTTTGAGTGCTTGGTGTGGTAACTTGTTTGATGTTGCAGGAAGATACTACTCTATCCTAAGGGAAAAGGCATTGGAACTGGTACTTATCTTTCACTTTATGTGGCTCTTGCTGAACCTGCAGCCCTTCCTCAGGGCGCACAAGTATGTGCAGAATGCACACTGCGTATTATTGACCAAATGTATGCCAAACACTTCTATCGTAAAGGTAAGCTTTATTTTTGCTCCACTTGGAAGAAAGAGCTACTGGTTTTACCATCTAATGCAAACTGAGCTGAACGTTGATTGTTTTGCAGCTACTTTCTGGTTCACGGCCTCAAACCAGGAATGTGGTTCAGCAAAATTCATTACAATTGGCCATTTCCGTCGATCATACGGTTTTCGAGTGGAGGATGCTTGCTTGGTGGAAGCAGAGGTTTCTGTCATTGGAGTGACTAATTCACTCTCGTAGGCATTTGTTCTTCCCATGCATGTGCTTAGGCAAACAATAACTCTCTGTCAAAGTTGTAACAAAAATTGAGGTTGAATATTCATTGTTGAGAAGAAAACGAAGCCGAAGAAAAAAAAAAATTAATTTCACATTTTATGAAATATTTAGAGTCCAGCTTAGTTAGTCTACTCACAAATAGAACAAAAGGAGAGAAAAATTAATGTCCTAAAACACTTTGGGCTTACTTACGAGTATAATTTATCTGCATGGGAAATGAGACATTGTCAACTCCTCCAACCAAAATTGTGTCTGCCCAAAGGCAAGAGGTTGTGTAATAGTATTTAAGTTGTTGTTCAATTTCAAGCATATTAGGGTTGTTGAGAGTGAGACTCCAGGGTTCAACATTCTAGTTATTAGGCGACCAACCTTCATTTGACTTTGACATATTCACCAACCCCACGTTTTGGAATTCCCACCGATGTTCTTGGTTGGACACACGACACTTGTAATGTTCTCTTCATATTATACAAATTAATTAGGCAACCTATTCTAAAAAGTAATGAATTAATATTTATAACATTTCGGTGGTAGGGTAGGACCTCTGGCCTCCTCCATAAAAAAATTAAAAAAAAAAAGAAAAAAAAAAAAAAAGAA
The DNA here is from genome assembly GCA_033439265.1 of Dillenia suffruticosa. Lineage (NCBI taxonomy): Eukaryota > Viridiplantae > Streptophyta > Magnoliopsida > Dilleniales > Dilleniaceae > Dillenia > Dillenia suffruticosa. The sequence goes on from JAVTVX010000001.1 coordinate 21,882,115, forward strand.
AAATGTCAAATGGGTTTAGTTGGGTTGGTGAGAAAGGTGCAAAACTATTCTTTTGTTGGGGGTTGGTAAAACCTATTTTGCTTGTCGTCTTAGCCAAAATTGTCCCCCACATTAATCATGAAAGTGATTTTCACCAACCATATCTATATTATATAGTATAATGTTAGTTGCAATTTTCTAAGGAGGAGGAGGAGGAGGAGGAGATAAATAGGACTTAGGATGTCTTTCTCCAAATGCCTTTGGAATTTTTTTTTATTCTTTTGATTTTGTAAATTCTAAATCAAAATTTCCATAAAAAATAAAATAAAAACAAAAACAAAAACAAGAACCGGATAAAAAGCACATTGACCCGGTTGGCACTCTCTACTCTTTAATTTCATTTTTCTTTGTTATATTTGCGGCAAATCATTTTTGATTGAAGGGGTTAAAAAAGAATTTCTTAATTAGTATAAAATTAAATTAAATATGATTAAGAACATAGAAATAGATGGTTAAGTTGGGACAATAACCTTGCAGAAGGTCACCAAATAATCATTCAAAACTTTATAATATTATCTTCTACAACTGATAGATTATAATTCAATTAACATTCTCATTCCCTTCGTTTAGAAATTTTAAATTAGACATTCATTTATGTATAAAAAAAAAATTATCTTTTTAATAATTCTAAAAGGTTTTTAATTTTAAAAATATTAAAATAACTATTTAAAATAATTTGATAGATATCTGGAAATTAGATCAATGTTAAAGAACATGGATTCTACGAATAGTATTTGAGACGTGAAAAGTGGGTGTGGGCAAGACTTGTCATTTTGATTACCCACCACAGTGAACCCAAACCGTAGGATGAGCAGACAAGACTTATAGGATGATGAATCATGAACCGTGGATCACAGGGACCAGAAACAGCTCAATGAATCTAGCCCAGATGTCGCTGTATGGCCATTCGACATTTTCAGCTATAAATATGGAATTTACACTCTCCTTAAACCCGCACTCCTCCTCAAAAACAGCGTTTCTTCCCGCCGGTCACAAGGTTACTCTCTCTCTCTCTCTCTGTGTTCCCCCATTATTTAGTACCTCGTTTTGATGTTAAATCATTGTTTTTTGTTTTTGTTGAATCTTAGTTCCATGCTGTAAATCTAGAAACGAAGTGATTCATGGTTTTAAATTTAAGGTTTTTATGGTCAAATGCATGCTGTTAGTTCAGTTCTGAGTTTGATCTGCTCATTTGATTAGATTCAGCTCTTTTAATTTTACTGGTGAAGTTGATTCTGTTTGTGTTAATATGGTTTTGTTTGTCTATGTCCTTGGCTATTCAAACATGTGGACTTGCAGCCTCGTTTTATTCTCAATTGGCAATGGTCTGCAGGATTTCAAAATTTTCAGATCTCTAGTTTAGTTTAACATGTTATCAAAGCGGCAATTAATTTTTTAATTTTAATTCTTATTTTCTGATTTGTGAATCCTTGACTCAAGAACCATGCGAATCCCAAACCTATGCTCTCTTCTCTTGCACTAAAGGCTTATGCTAAGCAGAACTAGATGCGGGTTTTTCTAAAGGTTGCTTTTTTTAATGTTGTGATCTACTATTTTTATTTGCTTTGAAACTTTTCCAACTTTTGCCTCTACTGGTAGCACAGCAACATTTAGAATTGCCCCTTTTAGATTCATTTCGATTCTGACTTACGAGGGCACCGAGATTGATGTCTTCAGTTATTGACCATATGCTATTGACATCTGATTCTGGTTGGTTAATAAGGTTTGGTTGTCTTATGTCCTTGGCGATTCAAACATGTAGACTTGCAGGCTTTGTGGGTATTCTACGTACTTGTTCTAATGTCAACAGGCAAAGGTCCGGTGGACTTCAAAACTTTCAGATGTCTAGTTTAGTTTAACATTTTTATAAGATGGGGCAACTATTTTTTTTTTTTGGGTAAATCCTAGTCTCAAGAACCATGCTTCCCACCCCCGAAAAAAAAAAATGTGCTCCCTTCTCTTGCACTAAAAGCAATCCAGATGTGAATTTCTTTTTTGTTTTGCATTAACTATTTATTAAAGTTATCTCAGAGGAAGTTTGCTTTTTTAAGGTTGCAGTTGTACATTAATTTGTATTCTCTCAATTTGGTTATATTCTCAATTGACTTAAAATTTTTGGAGTTCTAGTTCTAAACATAAAGAACAATGATGTTAAATGGACCAAATGAATGATGAATCAAATGGACCATAATCTATGTGGCAGTGCACATCACGATGTGTTTGATCGATTTTTAGTCAAATTATCAATATGCTTTAATTAACTTAAACAAACATTTAATTAGAAACTAATCAAAACATGTTGATATGGATTGCCACGTAAAATTTGACATCTAGCATTGCTCTTTATTAAATTTATCTTGGATGAAGATTGCTTTTTAAAGTTGTCACCTACAATTCTTATTTGCTTTGAACCTTTTTCCTACTTTTGTCCCCTGTTGTAGCACAAAAAACATTCAAAATTGTCTCTTTTTTAGATTCTTTTCAGTGTAGACTTACAAGTGCACTGAGATTGATGTCTTATGTTAATAATTATAAATTATGGTTCTCCAAAGAGTTTTGAGAGTATCTAGTGATTTGAACACGTGCCGGCGGCTATGGCTCATCAATAGCAATTTTTGCTTTGCAGCATCAAAGACATGGAGACCTTCCTATTCACTTCTGAGTCTGTCAATGAGGGACACCCTGACAAGCTTTGTGATCAGATCTCCGATGCAGTGCTTGATGCCTGCCTTGAGCAGGACCCTGACAGCAAAGTTGCTTGTGAGACTTGCACCAAAACCAACATGGTTATGGTTTTTGGTGAGATCACCACAAAAGCCAAGGTAGACTATGAGAAAATCGTGCGTGACACTTGCCGTGGAATTGGGTTCATTTCAGATGATGTGGGTCTCGATGCTGACAATTGCAAGGTTCTTGTCAATATTGAGCAGCAGAGCCCTGATATCGCCCAGGGTGTGCATGGTCACTTCACAAAGAGGCCCGAGGAAATTGGTGCCGGTGACCAGGGTCACATGTTTGGCTATGCTACTGATGAGACGCCAGAATTGATGCCCCTTAGCCATGTGCTTGCAACCAAGCTTGGTTCCTGTCTCACTGAAGTTCGCAAAAATGGCACCTGCCCGTGGCTGAGACCTGATGGAAAGACCCAAGTTACTGTTGAGTACCACAATGAGAATGGTGCTATGGTCCCTGTCAGGGTTCATACAGTCCTCATCTCTACTCAGCATGATGAGACTGTAACCAATGACGAGATTGCAGCTGATCTAAAGGAGCATGTCATTAAGCCTGTGATTCCTGCTAAGTACCTAGATGAGAAGACCATCTTCCACCTCAATCCATCTGGCAGATTCGTGATTGGTGGGCCTCATGGTGATGCTGGACTTACAGGCCGTAAGATCATTATTGACACCTATGGTGGATGGGGGGCACATGGTGGTGGTGCTTTCTCTGGCAAGGATCCCACTAAAGTTGACAGGAGTGGAGCCTACATTGTTAGGCAGGCTGCAAAGAGCATTGTTGCCAATGGACTTGCCAGGAGGTGCATCGTGCAGGTTTCCTATGCCATTGGTGTTCCAGAGCCATTGTCAGTTTTTGTAGACACTTATGGCACCGGCAAGATTCCTGACAAGGAGATCCTCAAGATTGTAAAGGAGAATTTTGACTTCAGGCCGGGCATGATCACTATCAACCTAGATCTTAAAAGGGGTGGCAACGGCAGGTTCTTGAAGACTGCTGCCTATGGCCACTTCGGTAGAGAGGATCCTGATTTCACCTGGGAGGTGGTAAAGCCCCTCAAGTGGGAGAAGCCTCAAGCTTAATCGGAGTTGGTGATGTAATCCATTTGCAGTTTAAGAAGTATTCATGTTGGTTTTTAGACTGTTCTTTCAAACTTTTTTTTACTTTTGTTAAGGGTGCTACCCACTTAGTAATCATGGGAGCAAAAAATGAAGAATGTGATGTTCACTCTCATTCATCACAGTTAAGTGAGAATAATGATGTCATTATACTTATATATATACATCTGAGAGTTTAGGGTAGTACACAACTGGGAGTGAGATGAGTAATGCTATATTGAGGAGGTTGAGTTGCATGATTGTAATGGGCGCAAGTGAAACAATTGGAGTCACTGTTTTTATATTGCAAAATGGAAATTTTAGTGTCTTTTGTTTCCAATTTTTGGGCTGCTCTGTGCTGTCACCTCGAGGAGGTTGTGCTGTCACCAATGCCTGTCTAATTCATTACTAGAGATTGCTACTGTAATGTTTTCAATGTGGGCCAAGCCATTCGCTTTGCTGCCACAGCGCAACAGTCAGCTATGGTAGCGTGTAACTCAGATCACTTGATATGCAGGAAACCAATATGTGGGTTCCCTTCATCTTGGTTACTTGTTTTAATGGGAAATTAAGGGGCCCATTTGCCCACTGAAAAAGAGAATAAAAGCCGAAGCCCTCTGGCCTTGAGGCCAAGTATTGGGCTTTGCACAGCCCTCGGCTTTCCCCAAGGCTTGTCGAAAAGTTTCGAACACAAGCTTTTTTTTTTTTTTTTTTTTTTGTTATTGTTGTTGTTGTATAAGAATTTAAATTTAGGATCATTTGGGGAAGGAGATTTGTACCACTAAGATGGGACTCGGACACAAGCTTCCCTAGCTTGAGTTGATGCTCTCTGGAGACAAGTCAATATGCAAGGTTGGAATATAGAGCGGAGGGAGAGGGTTAGGAAACCTTTGGTAACATTGGTGCGGTGAGGTCACGAGTATGGCATGTTGAATTCTTGAAACACTAGCAGAATGCTAAGTTCATTACAAGTGTAGATAAATCCATGCAAAAGAGGTAATGTCTCCTAAGCCATTAGAAGTTAACTTGTGTTATTGATTAATTTCCCTACCAAAGAAAAGTACACAACGATCTTCATCTATGTGCGACTAAGCTACAGGTGCTGACACAACAAAAGGAAACCTTGGATGTCCCTAGTTTGATCTAACATGAAAATCTTCACACATCTTCTCTGATCTCATGGCCATCCTTCTGATCCCTCAGATACATATAATTGTTTTTTTTTTTTTATGATTGGAGTAACAATGACAATCGGATGTGTTTTCACAATTCCTTAATTTAATTTGATAAGATAATTATTTATGAAATTTCAAGAGAGACCGGCGTTTGAATTATGATCACTACTGAAAGGAATTATGGATGGGCAATTGTTTATGAGCCACACTTAAGCAAGCAGAGGCCAATAAGGGGCTTTCCTGAATTGACCTCCCAGGAAGACGTATATTAATTGTTATCAAATTGACTTGGTTTAAAATAAAGCCAACCAATTTGGGCCTAATCCTTCATGAAATCAGCAAATGCTATTGGAATGCAAGTCCAAACAACTACTGATTTTTTTATTTTTATTTTTATTTTTATTTTTTTGGTGAATGCCATGAAAGTCAAGAACTCATGGTTGTTCTCTAGAATTGCGCCTACCTCCTAGATGAGGAATTTTATTTTATTTTATTTTCTTGCCAGATAGGATTGAGAAGAACGTTTCCAAGTTGGGTTTCTTTCTGACCAATCTTGGGGGTCTGGGCTATACTCCAATTAATATTTTTCGTATATATATATATATATATATATATATTTTTTTTTTTTTTTCGTATATGAAACTATACTCCAATTAATCCACTTTGAGCGTCTGCGAAGTCTTATTTAGGTATGACTCTCCCAGCATAATTTTTTTTATTCTCAAATTTCAAACTCAAAACTTGATAAACAAACTTAACATCATATCTCATTGAACCGATTGTCCGTTAATCCATAATATAATATTGAAGTGAAATCATGATATCAATCCATGTTACTCTTATTAAGAGAAGAGTCCAAATCACCAAATAATCCCTCCATTGGTTGCAGAATCCACTGTGTCCCTATATTTTGGGTCAAATGATCCATCACCAAAAGTATTTAACTGCTATATATTATTTATCTTAATCTAAAAAACTTTATAATTTCTCCCGCAAGAAATCTTCTTGCCAAGACCATTTTCCTTTGGTTCATTTAAACTCAACAACGGACGCGCCACCAGCTCTCATGAATCGAGGAAAAAAAATGACTTCGTTCCAAAAACACAAGTTTTGTAATTCCTAAGAATTCAATTTGCAATATTTATTGGGGAAATTCTTCTCAAAAGTCAAGACTAACAAATGAATTCGAGTTATTGGAAATGAAAAAAAGGAGCAAAAAGAGTTTGTCCCTGATAGTGTGAAGCACCTATTTCACTCCATTATTATATGTGATGCAATCCAGTGAGAAACACCTATTTTACAAAAGATTTGTTGATCATAGAGGAGCTGTTGCCAATGTTTTTTTTTTTTCATATATGTTAATATTTATCCGGTTGAAAGTAATTTTTTGGGCAAAATAGAAACAGCAATTCCATCAAGCCTCTCAATGCAGGCCGAGTCAAGGTCAATTTGTCCATGTTGGTGGGAGAAAAGAAGAAGCAAGTGGCAAAGATGCCAATGATTTCTGAACAAAGACCAATTAATTTAAAGCTTAATCAGGTCTTTTAGTTTGAAAGGGAAGTAGAAAAAAATTTCCTCAACTTGGGAGACCGATGATAGTCCATGTAAAATGAAGGTGAGCAGTGTGAACATTACAAAGTCTTGTTGGCTACATTATAGACATTGACACATTAGGCTGGCTGCCACGGCAATTATTTACACACATATAAGTTCTTAAGCGTTCAACAAGCATTTTGAATGTATACATAATACTCTCAATACCCAAATGGAACTATCAGCAGCAGCTCAGTTGCATTGTTCAAGTCTTGCAAGTGGTGATAGTTCCTGTGGGGATTACTTCTCCACTGCAGATTATCTGGCACAAGAGGAGGAGGAGAATGAACTTGTTGCATTGGAATGGGCTGCCATTGAGAGACTTCCCACTTACAGACGTCTCAGAACATCCTTGTTGTTTGACGTTGATCATGTTCATGATCATGGGCAAAATAAGGTGGTTGATGTTACCAAACTTGCACCACTTGAGCAACATCTCTTCGTTGAGATGCTCATCAAGCACATTCAGAATGATAATCTTCGATTGCTGCAGAAAATAAGAGAAAGATTGGACAGGTTTTCCTTATTATTTTATGTATAAGAACTAAGCATATTAAAAACATATGATCAATTAATCAGCTGATGGAATTAGTTCTTATGTTTTTTCTTCAATGAGGTCCTAAATTTTTAATCCTTTGCCGTTATGATTGAATAATATCCGTGCTGAACAACAAAACACTAGCTTTCTTTTGTCAGCCTGTGCTGATAGATGGAGTCCTGTTAGTTAGTCGCCTGAAAAAGTAAATTACGAAAGCTATTCAGTCCATTACTTGGCTACACTAGCTGATCAACTCCTCTTAATCACAAAAAATCTGTTAAAAGATACCAATACCTGCAGATTTTTGTAAGCATTTAAGAATATCAACATTTACTTACTAATGCATATCGATATTTTAATTCTTTGCAGAGTTAACGTGGATTTACCTTGTGTGGAGGTGAGGTACAAGAATGTGTGCATGGAGGCAGAGTGTGATGTAGTTAAAGGAAAGCCACTGCCAACACTATGGAACTCTATTGCGAGCACTTTTTCAGTAAGCAGGCCACTTCATCCATAAACCGGAAAAACCAGCTACTTATTTCTGCTTTAGTTTTCCTGCTGAAACAGGGGAGCATGTTCAATCTGCAGGGTTTGACAAAGATTATCCACTGCAATCGCAGAGACACCAAGATAAGCATTCTAAGAGATGTCAATGGTGTTCTCAAACCCAGAAGGTAAAATTTTATTGAACACTTCTTGTCAAGGGCTTATTCGTATTTCGGACATGACATATAGCTTGTGATATCAGACTTTGTCCAAGCTTATTAAATGCTTTAATTGAAGAAAATGCTTTTCTCCCGATGCAGGCTGACTCTTCTTCTCGGGCCTCCAGGCTGTGGTAAAACCAGTTTGCTGTTGGCTCTGGCTGGAAATGTAGAACAGTCCCTTAAGGTTAGTATCAGTCTTGGGGCCACTACTTACATGACAATTTCAAATGCTTCAAAAAACTTTCGATGAGCTTATCTCGATGGGAAATGGAATCCAACTCATCTTTCATTTTCTAGGTGACAGGGGAGATAACATACAACGGTTACAGGCTAGATGAGTTTGTTCCTCAGAAAACATCAGCTTACATATGCCAATATGACTTACATATTCCAGAGATGACTGTGAGGGAAACAATTGATTTCTCAGCACGCTGTCAAGGTTCTGGAAATAGAGCAGGTATAATTCCTTAGCATCACTATATTGCTAATGTAATCTTTTTGCTCCAAGTAAATGATTTCATGTCTGTTTGCCCCTCGACTATAGAAATTCTGACGGAAGTCATCAGAAGAGAAAAAGCAGCAGGGATTGTCCCTGACCCGGTCATTGACACCTACATGAAAGTAACCACTTACTTGATTACTCCTTTTAGAAATATTTATTGTACAAGTCTTGACAGCTAGGAAACTGCAACAGGCAATTGCAGCTGAGGGGAAAGAAAGAAGTCTGCAGACTGACTACATTCTAAAGGTAGTGTTTTTTAATGATCCTAAAGTCAAATTTTGGACGCTTTTTATCATGTCTGACAAGCAATTAAAAACATAATGGCTCTTCAGGTTCTAGGACTCAATGTGTGCGCTGATGTAATGGTTGGTGATGCCCTCAGAAGAGGCATTTCAGGTGGCCAGAGGAAAAGACTAACAACAGGTACTAGAGGGAACATGAAAGAATCCTACATGCTCATAATTCTGCAGCACTTCAAGCTCATATAGCTCTTCACTCTTACCTTCATGTGGTAGGCGAAATGATTGTAGGGCCTTTAAGAGTACTACTGATGGATGAAATATCATCTGGGTTAGACAGCTCCACAACATTTCAGATTGTTACCTATCTCCAGCAATTGGTTCACCTCACTGATGCAACTGCGTTGCTTGCGCTTCTTCAGCCACCACCAGAAACTTTTGATCTATTCGATGATCTTATACTGATGGCTGAAGGGAAGATTGTCTACCATGGCCCTCGAAGTCATGCTCTTCAATTTTTTGAGAGTTGTGGCTTCAGATGCCCCAAAAGAAAGGGTGTTGCAGACTTCGTCCAAGAGGTGCTCACACATGCTTTGCCTCATGCCTGTGTATATGCATTTCTCCCCATTCATACTCATCTATGTCCGTTTAGGTACTCTCTGAAAAAGATCAGGCACAGTACTGGGCGAAGACTCACCTTCCATACAAGTACATTAGTGTCGATGAATTTGGTGAAATCTTCAAAAGAAGCTATCTTGGTAAAAGGCTAGAGGAAAAGCTCTCCAAGCCATATAATAAATCCAGATGCCCAGAAGGTTCAATCTCGTTTAGCAAATACTCCTTGGGCAAATGGCAATTATTCAAGGCCGGTATGGCAAGAGAGCTGCTTCTCATGAAGCGAAATTCAGCTGTCTATATATTCAAAACAACGCAGGTAGAGCATCTATTTCTCATGAATATTTTGTTGCATACATATGTTTACTTTGACTATCATGCTAAACCTGTTCTGTTTTCTCGTGTACAGCTAATCATCATTGCGTTCATAACAATGACTGTATTTATACGCACCCAGATGGCTGAGGATCTGGAACATGCTAACCTTTTAATGGGTTGTCTATTTTATACGCTTCTCAGGCTCATGACAAATGGAATTGCAGAGCTGTCTTTCACTATTGCCAGACTTCCAGCATTCTACAAACAGAAATCATTCTACTTGTACCCTGCATGGGCTTATTCCCTTCCCGCCTCTATACTGAAGATACCATTCGCACTGGTTGAGTCTTCTCTTTGGACTGCAGTTACGTACTATGTCATTGGATATAGTCCTGAAATCCAGAGGTAAGGACTAGCTGGTAGCAAAACAGACCTAATCACATACTAACATGAAAGGAAGTGCTTTTAGTGTTTTTGGTCTTACTATGTTACTATTCTATCAGGTTTTTCCGTCAGTTCTTTCTGCTTTTTTCTCTCCATCAAGCATCAACATCCTTGTGCCGTCTTGTTGCCTCGATTTTCCAGACTATGGTTGCTGCATTTACTCTTGGCACCTTGCTTTTACTATTAATTCTCGTGTTTGGAGGATTCGTTCTACCAAGATGTAAGTAAATGTCACGCACCCACTTCCTGTCTTTAAAAGAATAATATAATGTATCTTGTTAAAATGGTTTTTTGTTCTTTATAGCTTCCATGCCTGAGTGGTTGAAGTGGGGTTTCTGGGCCTCTCCAATGACTTACGGGGAGATAGCAGTTTCTGGAAATGAGTTCCTTGCCCCAAGATGGCAAAAGGTATATTGCATTTGCCACACGTATGTAACTAACTTCCAAGTAGTGGATTTGCTTGATACTTTGGTTTAACCAGTTCATTTCTCATTTGTAGCCTTCAATTAGAAACATGACCATTGGGAAGAATGTTTTAGTAAGTCATGGTTTGGACTTCGAGGGCAACTACTACTGGATATCAGTGGGTGCTTTGTTCGGAATGATGATGCTTTTTGACCTTGGATTTACCTTAGCATTGACCTATATGAAGCGTAAGTAACAACTAATCAAAGATTTGACAAAATTGTCAGAAAATTCTTGGAATTACCTCCGTCATTTTTTAATGAGTACAGCTCCTGGGAGGCCAAAACATATTATTTCAGAAGAGAAGTTCACTGAACTACAAGCAAGAGGAGATAATGGTAGGAGGCATTTGAACAAGCCGATTGCTGCTGGCTTTTCAGAATCTATGTCAGAGCCAAGAAAACAAGGTAGGAGACTTCATATTTCTACTTCTTAAGTGAAGGCATCAGTGTTTTGTCAAATGACACAAACCAACTTGAACAGGAAGAATGATGCTGCCATTTGAACCACTAACAATGACATTTAAGGATGTACAGTACTATGTTGATACCCCAAAGGTAATCAATCATCGGAAACTAGAATCACCTTTTACAGTTATAATTTTGTGTGCTGTTCTAACAATTAGTTCCTCACAATTTGCAGGAAATGAGAGAGCATGGTTTCAGTGAGAAAAAGCTTCAATTACTTTGTGATATCACAGGAGCATTTAGGCCAGGAGTCCTTACAGCATTGATGGGCGTAAGTGGAGCTGGAAAAACCACCCTTATGGATGTCCTGTCTGGAAGAAAAACTGGAGGAATAGTTCAAGGAGATATAAGAATTGGAGGATATCCCAAAGTCCAAAAAACATTTGCTAGAATATCAGGTTACTGCGAACAGAATGACCTACACTCACCGCAGATAACAGTTGAAGAATCAATTACCTTCTCAGCCTGGTTGCGGTTATCGCCAGAGATTGACTCGAAAACAAAAGCTGTATGATATATCCTATTTACATTTATTAATTAACTACACCCCCAAAGGATTTTTTGATGCACACATCAAATTAATGTGCCATGTGCATCCCTAACATCTCCGTATCTGCCTTGTAGAAATTTGTTGAAGAAGTCATGGAAACGATCGAACTTTTCAACATTAAAGATTCTCTGGTTGGGATTCCTGGAAAATATGGTCTTTCAACAGACCAGAGAAAAAGGCTAACAATTGCAGTGGAGCTTGTTTCCAATCCATCCATTATATTCATGGATGAACCTACATCTGGCTTAGATGCAAGAGCAGCTGCAATTGTAATGCGTGCAGTGAGGAATGTAGTTGCTACAGGAAGGACAATGGTTTGCACCATCCATCAACCAAGCATCGATATCTTTGAGGCATTTGATGAGGTAATGCAAATTTACTTGTACTTTTATTGCTTTCTTTAGCCCTGCACTGCAGTACATAGGAACCAATTAGGACAGAAACTTCAAGTTTTCTACTGCCTATACTTGTACCCCAGGAATTTGAGATCATCTCCGCCAAATTTGCAAATCATCCATGACTCTTTTAAGAAATTAATGAAGATATTCTATTCATGCAGTTAATTTTAATGAAACGAGGAGGTCGAATCATCTACTCTGGAATGCTTGGTCATCATTCAAAGAGGCTCATTCAATATTTTGAGGTTGGTCCAGTAACACTAGTACTTTGTAAGCAACTGATGTGTAATAGATAAGCAATGAAGACTCCCTTCTTTTCTGTGACAGCGGATTCCAAATGTGCCAAAGATAAAAAATAACTACAATCCAGCAACATGGATGTTAGAAGTCACTTCTGCAGCTGTAGAGTCGGAACTCAAGTTGGATTTTGCAGAGGTTTATAAGAAGTCAACTCTATGTCGGTGTGTCAACATTATCTATTACTTTAATTGTATGCACTTGTTTTCTCCAAGATTAGTTCGCCTGATCAGAATCTTTGTGCTGTTTGCAGGGACACCCAAGAGTTGGTGAGACAATTAAGTGAACCATTACCAGGATCAAGAGATTTACATTTTCCCACTCAATTCCCACAGAGTAACTGGGGACAGTTCAAAGCATGCCTGTGGAAACAAAATCTCTCCTATTGGAGAAGTCCTGAGTACAACTTCACACGCTTCATGTTTATGATTGCATCAGCATTGTTTTTCGGAGTGCTCTTTTGGCAAAAAGGAAAGAAGATGTGAGTAACTTATATTTTCGATCTAAGCATTTGAATCCTTGGATTCTTCTCACTTATTCTGTTATTCTTTTATCCTTTTTATCCATCTGGTTAGACACAATGAGGAGGACGTATTCAGCATATTTGGATCAATGTATGTTGCTATCATATTCTTGGGCATAAACAATTGCTCCACAATCCTTCCTTATGTGTGCACTGAGCGCACAGTACTGTATAGGGAAAAATTTGCTGGGATGTATTCATCAAAGGCTTACTCGTTTGCACAGGTATAGTCCTTCTCACTTCCGATATTATTACAATTGAATACTATTGACATGGTTTTCCTTGTGGTTGGTTATAGGTGGTTGTGGAATTTCCTTATGCACTATTGCAAGCAATTCTGTATGTTGCAATTACCTATCCAATGATAGGTTACTACTGTTCAGCTTATAAGATCTTCTGGTACTTTTATGCAACATTCTGTACATTTCTATCCTTTGTCTACCTTGGGATGCTGCTGGTTTCATTGAGCCCAAATATCCAAGCAGCTTCCATATTATCAACTGCAGCCTACACTCTCCTCAATCTTTTCTCAGGCTTCCTCATACCAGGATCGGTAAACATTTTGACCTTTCCTCCTTATGAAGATATACTTTATACTACCCTCGTTGCCAGACAGACATGTTGTCTTTTTTTTTTTCCTTTTCTTTTAACTGCAGAAAATCCCGAAATGGTGGAGATGGTGCTATTGGATTTGTCCGACATCCTGGTCTCTCAGTGCCCTCTTGACATCACAGTATGGAGATATGGACAGAGGGGTACTCATCTTTGGAGAGAACAAATCAGTCAGTCAGTTCCTGGATGATTACTATGGCTTTAAAGATGATCATCTGGCCTATGTGGCTATTGTTCTTATGGCTTTCCCTGTTGCTTTTGCCTCTGGCTTTGCATACTACATTAGCAAGTTAAACTTCCAGCAAAGGTAACAACCTACAAAGTGTAGAACAACGTGGAATAGGGGATTGTGCTCTTTTATATGTAGCACAAGAAGTCAAAGGATGAGATGCCATGTAAGTGTAATTAAGTAGGTATAGTAAAAGGTAACAACCATGATAGGTGATTTTGCTCTTCCAATCTGTTGCAGTAGAGTATATAGTACGAACATACCAGGAATATAGAGCGGAAGAGAGCATATTTTGGGTAAGTAATGGAGATGGCTCAATAAAATGGCTTCAACTCTTGTCCGTGTACACATATTTTCCTAATGCAAGGTTTATATGCCACTGCATGAACGTTGAAAATGACAGCTTGTTCATTTCTCAAAAACAGGATAATCACTATAATACAAGAGATTATGTTTGTTGAAAATTGATCCCTTCAATTCAGCACATATTGTCCTATGTGCAATCTCAACATCCTCATCCCCGACTTGAAGATATACGCAATGCTTAGCAGAATCCGAAATACCTGCTCTGTCAATTTTTCACCATTATAGTTGACACCTTATTCAAGGAGCGATAATACTGCTTCTCTTGAAGAACTTGGAAAATGATAAATTTCAAATGTTCCGCACAATAATATTCTGAATCCTGGAATTTGCCCATCAGATAGAAATCGAGATTCACAATTGAGTTGGCGAAGCAGTTTTGAAAAAGTAGATTTCTCTCGGTGCTCGATGTGCAAATTGAGTCACCAAGACAAAAAGTAGTTCATCCTCACGCTACAGAGGCAGCTTGTACAACATGTTACCTCCTCTGGAAGTTCAGCTTCTCTATACAGAATGCAAACAAAGTAGAAAAGCCAATGGAAATAGTACGAGAACAATGACCATAATATCCAACAAATTGCGGTCATTACCCAAAATAATCCTTCAAAAAGGTTGCGACTGTCTTCCTTCCACCAAATACAAATGCTTCCATGCGTATATCTCCATATTGTGATGTGAGCATTGCATTGAGTGTCCAAGATGATGGACACAAATATGGGAACCAATGCCACCACTTGGGAATCTGCTGCAAAGAAGGAATCGTTATAAAGGAAAAAAAAAATTATAGGCAAAACTTGTTGAGAATATCATTCCGGAAGACTCACCGGCATGGGAATCACTAAACCTGAAAACAGATGCATAATTGTGTAGCAAAAGGAGGCCAACATGGGAGCCCCATGAATATTTGGAGTCAAAGATATCAGCAACATTCCAAGGTAGGTGAAGTATTGAAGCATATAAAACATCGTAAAAAATGCCCAGAAAATCTTAGTGGCTGACCAGTAGAAGCCAATCATTGGGTAGGTGATGATGACATAGAGGAGTGCTTGTGTAAGCAAGTAAGGAATCCCCACAAACACCTACAAAAGGTCCAACTTTCATGACTTGAACTACTGAACCTGGGAATGCTTTATATTTTTCAAGAAGCTGGAGCAGTGGCAAAAAATGAAAAGCAAACCTGGGCCAAGGAGCATGCCCGTGAACAATACATTCCTGCAAAATTTTCTCTATATAGTACTGTCCTTTCCGTGGCAATGTATGAAAAAATGCTGGAACAATTGTTAATTCCAAAGAAGACTGTGGACACATAAACCCCAACATTTTGAAGAGACCCTCCTCATTTTCTCTACCCAAAAAAAAAGAAGCAATCCAATGCATCAGGTTGTAATTTTGATGAGAAAATACACATAATTTCCTGCATAGCAGACTGAATAAATAACCACAAAAGCCCATAATGTGTTTTAGGACATGGCAGCTAGGCAAGGCCTTTTACCACCACCAAGGACAGCGATTTTTTTTTTTGGATAAATAACAAGGACAATGATTTCAGTCCATGGTTAGAAGACTTGGATTCAGTCTATCTAAGTCGATGTGGCCTTTGCGAGTTCAAGTGGGTAGCATAGACTTACATCTTCCTCCCTTGCTGCCTGTTGATTACACCAAATAGCAGAGAAAATCCTCCGACAAAGAGAATTCCGTTACATAAACATGCTTTGAACTGTCCCCAAATGGTCTGTCTGTAACGGGTAGGAAAATGCAATTCTTTTGAACCAGGAGGTGGACCAGACAACTGCTTGACCAACTCTATGTTGTCCCTACAATCAATGCAATGAAAAGCACCATATAAGCTATCCTACATAAGATGTTTAGGCCTTATCCTTGTTGAACTGACTCGTACAAAGTGGATGCCCTGTATATTTTTTCAAAATCTATGCTGAGTTCAGATTCTACAGATGAAGAAGTGACCTCTATCATCCATGTTGCTGGGTTGTAATTATCTTTAATCCTAGGCACCCCGGGAATAACCTGTCAGAGAACAGTAGCAGAATCAAAAACCAAAATTCACTGTCATTTTCCTATCGATAAAAAGAGGTTGAACCAAAAGAAATGTCAAGGAGATCATCTTGAGAGATGAACTAACCTCAAAATATTCAATAGCTCGATATGAATGCTGACCCAATGGCCCAGAGTAGATAATTCTTCCCCCAGTTTTCACTAAAATAAACTGCAAAAGAGTGGATTTTTGATGAAATAGAAAGGCATCTTAAATTTAAAAAGCAGATTGCCAAGTCATTTACTCTTGAGCATCTTATTCACAGAATCAGATTGCCAAATGCTTATCTATTGCGAAATATCTAAGCAGCAAAACATACCTCATCAAATGCCTCAAAGATATCAATACTAGGTTGGTGGATGGTACAAACTACAGTTCTACCAGTTGCACCAACATTTTTTACTGCTCGCATAACAATGGCAGCGGATCTTGCATCTAAACCTGATGTTGGCTCATCCATAAATATGATAGATGGATTCAAAACAAGCTCCACAGCAATTGTCAGCCTCTTACGTTGCTCAATAGATAAACCGCTAACACCAGGCAAGCCTACCAAAGAATCTTTTATACCATCAAGGTCGATTGTGTCAAGAACTTCATTAACAAACTCCTGCAGGAATAGGGCACAAATCTCTGCATAAGCTTATTTGAATTATAATTTTTCAAATAGATTCTGTTGAAGTGTGGAGAACATACAGCTTTAGCATTGGAAGCAATCTCAGGAGGAAGCCGCAGCCAAGCAGAAAAAAATAACCGACTTTTACACAGTAATTAGTGGGGAATGTGAGTCTGTTTGCTCACAATAGCCAGATATTCTAGCAAATGTACCCTGGACCTGGGGTACCCACCAATTTTTATTTGTCCCTCTATGATGCCACCAGTTTTCCTTCCCGAACGTACATCCAGAAGGGTAGTTTTCCCACACCACTCACACCCATTATTGCTGTAAAGCACACCAGGCCTAAATGAACCAGTAATGTCATGCAGAAGTGGTAGCTTTTTCTCTGCAAATCCTCTTTTTTTCATTTGCTGACCCAAAAAAAAAAAAGAGATAAAAATTACTTTTAAAAAAAATGCAGCACCAAGCCACTCATGCCATTCATAGGATTCATCAGTCCGTCAGAAATATTACCAATGGAACATCAACATGGTAATGCACATTCTAAAATGATACAGTCAGAGGCTCAAAATGGAGAACCATCCATCCTGTCAAATTGAAGGAGTCACAGCAGATTCAAAGGCATAATCTTTTTAATTTAATGTCTTATATCCTGATAGAAAAATCATACTGACCCTTTATAGTTTCTCGGACAACTTTATTGATAACATCCGCAGAATTGCTGTTTTCTCCTTGTTGTCGTTGATAGAGCTTTCCAAAAGATATAATAGCACGGGACGCTCCTTGAGCTACGTAAGTAACATACTTAAAGCTTATTCAATGCAATCAATATCAACAGGGAGATGCCTAGAAAATTAAAAAGAAACACTTACACTTCAAGAAAGTCAAAGCCAAGGTAAAACCTACATTGAAGATAATTATGAACAGAAACAAGGAAGCAATTGATATCCAATAAAAATAAGCATCAAAGTTCAATCCACGAGTCTCCGGTGTTTGTCTCCCGGCTATTTGAAGACACCACCTATTCATACCAGGTTTAGAATTATAATGAAGGCTAGGGGATGGAAAAATGGAAATAAACATCAAGTGCATATCTGATGCCTAGGTGCCGCTGTTAAGGAAGCTTATTATCCACCAATACCTTTTGCCAACGAGAAGAAAGAAATTCATTCACTGCCATGACAATCTCACCATATGTCAACGGGGTAGCCCAGAATCCCCATTTCAGCCACGCAGGAAGATATGCTGCAGAAGGAAAATGACAAAACTGGATTTATTTGTATACTTTCAAAAGGGGAAAAAAGAAATTTGTAATCTGGAAATAGCCATAGGAAACATTACGCCTTGGGATAATGAAACCGCCAAACAACAAGATAGTGATAAAGAACACATTTCCAGCAGTAAAAGAAGCAGCAACATCTGGAACAGTGAGGCAACCCGGATATTGACATTTGGTGCACAGCAAAAGTGAAAGGAACTGGCAGAGAAACCTACAATAGGTAGAAATTGTTATAATGGACATTTTTTGTACTCTAAAATTGAATTAGGTTTGTTCCCAACTACATAACAAAGACATTATCAGTATGAGAGACTTGGACACACCTTTTAACCTCAGGGGTATAACCAATGACGTAGTAGGTAAGGGATGTCCAAACCAAAGCCAAAAATTGAAAGTGGCACTTTAAGAATGGCAGCAGGAATAGCATATGCCCAAGCAGGGTAAAAGCAATGCTCTTTCTGTTTGTAAAAAACAGCTATTCTAGAGACAGTGACAGACAGCTCTGGAAGTGCATCAGGGACAGCTCAAGCAGTAGAGTCTTCCCACTTCCATCCTCCCTTCCCCGGTTCGATCTTGCTTGGTTGCATCTCCTTGTACCAAAAAAGAGAGAGAGGGAGAGAGAGCTCTGGAATTGAAGAGCTCCCATTGTGATAGGGAGAACGAGCATTATTTTGATCAAGAGACTTATCATAAGGTATCAAGAGCTCTTTATCTGAGCTCTGGCCAAGGGGACTTTCCTTATATTTCATAATGAACTGGTCAACCGTAACAAATTGATAGGGCAGGTCCTTATGGTACCAGTACTGTCCTTGATCCTTTCGGGAGATTAACTGAAGATGCAGCAAGGTAACGAAGAGGACACATCATCTCAAGGCTATTATAAGGAAGAAATACTTTTCAACTTATTAGTCTACTTCCTGGAGAAAATCAGCAGCACCCTTCCTCTGTGGACACTTAAACCCACAGTCCTCAAAGAACTCGAGAACATGAGTCTGTAGGCCTTGATAGACTATCTTCCCTTCTGCCATGAGGATAATATCATCAAAGAGATCAAAGGTCTCTGGAGCCGGTTGTAGAAGTGAAAGTACTACTGTAGCATCTGTGATATGGGCCAAATGCTGTAGGAAGGAAACAATCTGAAAGGTGGTGGAACTGTCTAAACCATAAGATATTTCATCCATAAACAGAGCTCTTGTGGGTTCAACAATCATCTCGCCTACATTTTTTTGACAGGAACTAACTCTTAACTTACATAGAAAATCACGCGAAAGCCAAAAAAGCTTGCAATATTTTGAGAAACAGGGCTCATAAGCAAAATACAAAATGAATCCCATGATCATTGCTACTCAATCCTATTCTAATCTCCGCACCTGTGGTCAGTCTTCTCTTTTGCCCACCTGAGATTCCGATTCTCATAGCATCTCCAGCCAGAGTATCAGCGCATATTTTGAGTCCAAGAATCTGGTAGAAATAAGAACGTCAAACAAAACAATTTCCAAGAGAACTATCTTTTCACTCCTCCCCAGGCAGAAAGGCAATGGCTTACCTTTAGTATATAATCAGTTTGAAGGCTATTCCTATGTCCCTTAACTGATACTGCCTGTCACAATTTTTCACAAAGGCTTTCTGTTAGAAACAGAAGCAAATGATCATATACAGTGACAAAAATAGGAATGCAATGGGAATTCTAGTTGAAAATTTCATCTTGAAACTAACTAGACTAGCTATCCAACAAAATACAGGATGCTAGAAAAGTCTGCTAGAATGATACCTTCATGTACAAATCAACATTATGATCTGGGACTATACCATCTTGCTTCTCCCTTCTAAGGATTTCCATCTTTATCTCTGTACAAGCCAATGATTGAAGGAAGAGCTCGGTATTGCTTATCCATACACAAAAGTATTGAAAAGCTAAAAATCAAAATATAGTGCACCAAGAGAGTGCCGACCTTTGCGGCTTCCTATTCCCTGACAACGTGCTGAAAAATCAAGGGTTCTCTGACAGTCGTTTCTGGAATGTTCCGTTCGTGTTGGCTTACATAAACTGCAGTTTTCTGAGGAATGAATTCCTCCAATCCGTAACCATTGTAGGATATTTCTCCTGTGGACTGGCAAAGTGTAAAGAATGCATTCATGTTCTCCTCAAAGGAAAAAAAGACAAAAGGTTGTAGTAGGACTTCTATTGTTTCTCTTATCCTTGCAGCGGATCTAGAATAAAGTCTGGCACTTATTTTTTGTGTTGCGTTTAGCTTGAAGAAAGACACTTGCTGAGTTCTATAGGGTCGTAGTCAACAATTTTGTCCTTACTTAAACCATTCAAGGCTTTAAATGAGAGAGGATGATTGGAGAGAAACCTTAAGAGAGTGCTTCAACCCCTGCCAGTGCCATCAAAAATGTGGTTTTCCCACAACCTGGGGGCCCTAGCAACAGAGTCAACCTGCACCAGAGAGAAACCAGGAAAAGGGAATTGCCATTTTTAAATCTTCTTCATGGATAGAACTGCAGGATTTTGAAATTTCTCACCAATTCTCAGCCAATAGAAAATGGAAGCAATTACTATGGTATGGAGTTACCAGCCAGTGAAGGAAAAACTTGTATTAACATCAGCTTCACACATTACGAGTAGCTTCATTTTTTCACATTTGGCATGAGCAATAATAATATCAGGAAAACAAAAATGTCTGGAGGGAGAAGCATAGACCTCCAAACTAAACCAAAAAACAAATCGTCTACCTTCCAGGCTTAATAATGCCACTGACATCTTTGATGATACTAATATTGGATGCTTATGATGTTGAGGGCAGCCAAGGAGTAACCTGACCAGAAAGAAGCCTGAAAGGTTCAGAACCGACCCACTAACCTAAAATTTCAGTGAAGTTGCTAAACGTACCAAGGGTTTGGATTGGAGAAAGTTTCTCAGAGTAGGAAGGGGCTTGCCATGAACTACCTCACAGCTGAAATGCAAAGATGTTTGTATCTCACTTCAACAGTAGGCAACGTTGCACCCACTCTGCAGTACATTAAAAAGAAGGGATCATCAGTTAGTCAGTCAAATGAAATACCTTTGCAAATTTACCATCTCACATAACTTACCGGTCAAGTCTCTTCCGAATGTTGTGAAGCAACAGAAGATTGTCGTTCTCAATATGCTTGATAAGATTGTGAATGAGCAGATGGCAGTCCGGAGCTTGAAGCTTAGCAACATCAATGAGGCAGCGCCTGACATTATTGGGTTTGGCATTGGGGTCCCCTTCTCCACATCCAAATTCATGGAACAAGGAAAATCTAATCTGTTGAGGAGTTGGGAGTCTTTGAATTTCAGCCCATTGTGATTGCAACTCGGCATCTTCCACATTGGCCGAAGAGTTGGCCATAGTAGTTGTAATTGTGCTCTTAGCACAAATGGAAGTATGTTATCCCAATCAACCAAGAGAAAAAGTGGGAGTGCAAACCATCATTGTTCTGCTTGGTATAGTCCATAACTGAGGCCTTATGGCCTTGCTCCGGGTGGTAGGTAGATAATGAAGCACGTTTTGCATCATAGGCCTCACTCTATGTTTTTTCTTTAATCATTATCACATGAAATTGAAACTATAGATATACACACACACACGAACAAATATATTAGAGAGAGAGAGAGAGAGAGAGCGAGATTGGCAATGGCATTTCCTCTGGGAGACGTTGGAAAATGCTCAAATTAGAAGGCGGGGAATTGGGAAATGAGAGGGATTGCACTGCGATAGAGGGAAGAAAGGACAATTATTGATGAAGATAAGGCGCGCCTTTTCTTTGCACTAATTAAAAAGACTAAATTCTTACTAGTTGCTTTTTATTTATGGGGTCTGATGTAGTTGCACGTGAGATCCCAAATGTTGTTGTTGTTGTTTTTTTTTTCTTTTTTTAAGAAAAAAAAAAGACAATGTTTCATGCCATCTGTATTCCCAGTATAGTGGGACAACACCACCTGGAGAAGTTGAACCCTCTTGACTCTAATTCCATTGGTTTGCTGGGGAAAAATGGAGTAAGAAGATCCCCCAACAGCATCGGTGTCAGCTTCGGCGTCAGTATTAGCATTGGCGGTGGCATCGGCATTGCGTAATGCATAGGAAATGAAACCAACGTTAAACAAAAGAGCGAAGCAGATGACAGAAGTCAACCGTTGCTGAATGGGAGTACTTGAGAAAGGAAGAAAACAAATGGACAGAGAGACTGCCAGGGAAAAGTTGGACTTGGGGAAAGTTGAGCTTCTCCATCACACTTCAAATGACCACATAACTTGATAATGATTAAAACCAAAAGAGCGATGCAGACATTATTCTACCCTCCTAACCACAAGGAAGCAAGCATTGGAGGTGATGCCATGTTTGCATGCCTTGATCAAAAGTTGAACCTTTCACTTACCTTCCTCCCTTTCCAGAAGGACATCTCACAACTTGTAACTTACATGTCTGATGCTCCTCTCTCTCTCTCTCTCTCCCCAGTCCCCACAATCAATCTCCTTGGGAAAAAAACCAGTGGTATTTCCGTCTCAAAAATTGACCAAAAATTGCCAAATTACACACGTTCACAAAGGTTTGAACATTAGACCTCGGTAAGAGCTATTTACCACTCGGATGTCCCTATAAAGACCAACAAATACTTTTAATACACTTGACGATCAGTACCATTAATCAAATGGACAATCAGCAATTTTACTCTCAATAAGATACTGCTCAACTCTGGCTGAAAACCCCAGGAGCATGATTTTTGTTGATCATGATGAATACTTAACTCGACCAGCCCAGAAATCTCTTCCTATAGCAGATTATGAATCCCAACCTATGCCATCCTCCAGATTTCCAAATTATGCCCTTTTAACTTAATGGCTTCCCACTTCACAGTTAACGAATTTGCAAGGAAATTCTAGTTATAACAAGAACGCATACGTAAAGAGCAGTAACTCATCTTTGAGAGGAGAGCATAAGCACTAGCACATGTTGTCTTGGATTTTTCTAGAAGCATCTCCCACAAACACATTGCAAGATATGAATTGAAAGCAATTTTTGCCAAATAATCTCTCACGGCTAGCCGTCCTCAATTTACAGTATGTCTCATTGAGAGGCTGCTTTTACAACATGTTACCTCCTCTGGAATGGCGTTTCTCTATTCAGCATGCAAACAAGGTAGCACATGCCAAAGGAAACAAAATGAGAGTAACAGCCACAACACCCAAAAAATCATTGTCAAACCCAAAATAATCCTTCAAAAAGGTTGCCCCCGTCTTTCTTTCACTGCCAAATACGACTATTTCCTTGTGCATGTCTCCATACTGTGATGTGAGCATTGCAACAAATGTCCATGATGGCGGACACAAATAAGATAACCAACGCCACCACTTGGGTACCCGCTGCAAAGTAGTAGATATCGCATTATCGTTTAGTTAGTGAGGGTTCCATAATTGAAAAAACGAATTGAATGATTGCAATCAGAGGAGAATTTCATAACTACTAAAGAATTTATTAAGGGTGCATATGAGAGATCAAATATATCAAGGACAAGAATTTGGACAACCTCGCCATAGGCCATTTCTTGAAAATAAAATAAAATTTATAAATGAAGATTGCCAAGGATCTTATAGTAGAAGACTCACCGGTCTGGGTATCTCAAAACCAGCAAACAGATTCAAGATTGTGTAGCAAGAAGAGGCCAACATGGTGGCCACTTGAATATTCGGTGTCAAAGATACCACCAACATTCCAGGGTAGTTACAGAACTGAATCGCCAAAAACATGCTATAAAGTAGCCAGAAAATCTTATTAGCTGACCAGTAGAACCCAACCATGGGATTAGTGATGATGACATAGATGAGTGCTCGTATGAACAAGTAGGGAATCTCCACAACCACCTACAAAAACAAATAATAGAAGAATGATAGAAAGAACAGAAAAAAAAAAAGACAAAATTAATGTAGTATATTTACACTAATATATGGAACCATGTTTCATCATCTCCCTGTCCACCAGCCGTGAGCAAAATGGTCCCATGAGAAGCTGAACACCCTGAACACCAATGACAGAAGTAAAAGACATAGCAATATACAAGGTTCGACTTAGGATGCTACAACTCACCCAGGCAGAAGAACAGCAAAATGCACTAGAATTGGCGAGAAGAGGAACAACTATGAGAGAGCATCACCAAAGACAAAATGTATCAACCTCTACTAAAATTTGAAGCAGTTTAGGTTTCAGCTCAGCCCATCAAAAGACCTTCCCTCGTTTCACTATTTTTGGTTGTCAAAAGAAGATACGAGAGTACAAAATTCAAGGCATACGCACAACTAGTGCAGAAGACATTGCAACCGTGCCTTCTTTTAGTGTCTTGAGCTAAGTTGATTCAGATCTGCAATTTTTATTGCGGAACCTTCAAATAAATCCAATTTTTATTGTGGAACCTTCAAATCAAATATTTTATAGTAAGAAAAGATCTCTTTGTGATGCTCAAAGAGAGTGGCAATTTTGATCGCCCTGGATTAATAAAAGGATCATTGCATGATTGTTTTTTTAACTTTTTTAGCTTCCCATCATTTTGAATTTGAACCAAATTAATCCATCCAAGTTTGTTTTTACTGTGCCCCAATGATCAAACAGAGGCAGAGGTGGGACACGGACAATGCCACATATAGACAATCACAATCACCGTCCCCCTTTTGCTCTCAAGCCAAGGGAAAATCAACAGGAAAGAAAGTAGGTAGGAAGCTCACTTCTAACTGTCACAATTCAGTTGATTGTGCCAGTTTTTCTCTTATCTAATCAGTAACTAACAACTCCTAGTCGCCTTTGCTCTATGTTTCAAAATTTGCATTCATTTGGTGAAAAACTCAGATCTCGTTCATACTGATACGGACCGGCTTTGATAATAAATGCCCATCAGCTTGATTGATTTCACCAGCTCTACTCGTCAGTCCCGTTCCACTGGGTCCTTGGTTTTCTGATGCTGATTTCTGCAAATTGTGCTTCTAAATAATATACTGGGAGTTCACCCAATTCAAAAGGGGATCATCATCAAGAAGCCATATTCAACTTCCCCACTTCACCAAGTGGGGTTGTTAGCAACCTTGCATCTCCATCGACCACTTTTCCCAGTGGAATATGAGTCGGTACAACAGGTTTATTATTAAAAAGCTGGAACCCACATACTTTGTGATAGTTGAAGTGGAGAAAAAATATTGCAGCTCCTTCAGTTTTGTAACAACCGAAATGTCCAACCTTAGTTTGTAATCAAACCATCAATTTCTCATACTACGCATAAAACAGAGCAGCTAAAACCGACTGAAGAGAAACATCAAGCACAACCCTCAGCCCCAACCCACAATCTCAGGAACTTGCCAGCTTCAAGCGGGTCATCAAACAACAAAATCAAGCTTGGCATTAATAGACATGCCACTAAAATCAGTCCGGAGAAGGTTAAAAAACCGTTGAGACGAGTATAAAAACCAAATATCCTCTCCAAAATTTTTTGTTCTTTCAGAAATATTCCAGAATGTGATAATCACAACACCAATAGCATGAGTTATTCATGAAAACTTAACTAGCCTACAATGAGAACACCTTCCAATAGCAGAAAACAACATTTATTGTCAGTGTCAAAAACCATTGACCTAGATGGAATACAATGCTTAGGGCAGTAGGTGGGAGGTCATGCCCTTTCAAATGGGGTGGTTATCTCTACAAATATGTAGATCTTTCACACAGAAGGACATACCAAACATGGCATTAGAACTTCAGCAGTCACAAGGAATATGTACAGAGAATGTGTATGCAAACTAGGTCAATATCCTTCACAATACATCAGGCAATCACATATTTGATATCATGCCCATCACATATAAACAAATGAAAATTACTACAAAAGATTATACATACAAGTGTAACTACAACCTTATCTCTTAAGAAGCTCAGCTCCAGTATCTCAAGACTCTAAAATAAAACTAAATAAATAAATAACAAATAAAAAAATTCTTTTCAACAACTTTGCGGGCAAACCATCACCTAAATCATGGCATAGGCTCTGTGCAGTGCAGATCACCGTCATATTCAAATGGTAAGCTCAGAAAATGAATAGCATCTGGGGGATGGATGTGTAGCTCCAGTTACAATATGCAGGCAAGCAGATGTTTAGACTTGTAACTCATCCATGAGAGCACTGGCACAAGCACCCCGTGTATAATGTTTTCGAGAGGTATGCCCAAGGAAATTGAATTTCTGAAAAGACAATAATACCCTTCACTTCAATTGGACAATTATATTACGAGAAATTGCTCCTTGTACGTTCCCGAAATCTCGAACGGTGGGTTTCGGCTATTGAGAAGTGTGAGATGAGATCAAAGGAGAGAGACGAGAGACGGGAGGCTTAACTTGAAGGGGTTTTCTGTCACCTGCTCCCGAAATCTGATCAAGAAAGGCATTGTGAAAGGATTCAAGGTACGATTTCTGTCACCTGTTTTCTTCTTCTTCTTCTTTCTTCTTATGCGCAGCGGCAGTTATTTCGTTTAACCGACATGGACTGGAAGTGTTTGAATATCGTTGGGGATTCAAACAATTTTACCTTTTGAATTTAGTTTTTTTTTTTTCAATTCGCTGAAATTTGGGTTCTTTTTCTTCATAAGCAATCCGCAAGCTTTCTTCGTAGGAGATTCAACCAAAAAAAAAAGCACTTGCATAAAATTTTGCTGACTACATGTTTGATAGAATGCCTGTTAAGTTCAATTTATATCTGATTATGAATCATAAAGCATTGCCCTGCAGCCTAGCATTAGCGTTAACCGTTATGGTTATTTGCTAGGGCTTGAATTATATTTAGACCTATGAACCATCCATCATATGACATATTCGGACTTTTGTTTTTTTTTTTTTTTTTGGTCTAATGATCCTGCAACCAGGAGAGTGATTTGAAAGAGAGGAACCATGTCGGGTTCAGCTTCAGTGTCCCTTAAAGAGTATCTGAAAAAATATCAAGACGGAGGGGAGGAGGAAAAGAAAAAGAAGAAGAGAAGGAAGAAAACAAAATCCGCAATGATGGGTGTCCTCGTTGTGGATGAAGATCCGGTTTGGCAGAAGCCGGTTGTGGAAGAAGAGGAACAAGATGATGATTCAGCTGGTAAGAATTTGGAAAACATGACCTAGATTTGTTATGGTTTGAGATTTAGCTTTTATTTTTTGATGGCTAATTTTATGGTGATTTATGGGCAGATGAGGAGAAGCCCCAAGTTGACGAAGACATTGAAGTCAAGCGACTTAAGAGGTTGGAGCAACTTAGAAGTCGTCCTTATCATGCCATTTCAGAGGATGGAAGTGGGTGGGTTGCCATTTCAGATGCTCCTATTAACTCTAACCTTAATACCCAAAATCCAGATATGTCGCCACCTTGTAGAAGAACTTGGAATGACTCGCCTTCACCAGAACGTGATGTAAAGCCACGGGAACATGGAAAAGATGATAGTGACTTGTCACCGCCAAGACCACAAAGAAGGCATCATCATTCTCCGTCACCAGAGCCTGAATCAAAGCATCATGAAGCTGATGATTTGTCACCTCCAAGGCAGCGAACGAGGCGCTATGATAGTCCATCACCAGAACCTGAATCAAAACATCGAAGAGCTGATGATGACTTGTCACCTCCAAGACCACCAAGGAGGCGTCATCATTCTCCACCACCAGAACCTGAGTCAAAGCATGGTGAAGCTGATGATAACTTGTTACCTTCAAGGCAGCAAAGGAGGCGCTATGATAGTCCATCACCAGAATCTGAATCAAAATGTCAAAGAGCTGATGATGACGTATCCTATCCAAGGCAACAGAGGAGGCGTCATCATGCTCAGTCCCCTGAACCGAATTTGAAACATGGAAAAGCTGATAATGACTTGTCACCTCCAAGGCCTCAAAGAAGGCATGATCATAGTCCATCACCTAGACTAGCTTCCACTACTGATATTTCCCCACCTCGCCAACCTCGTTCTGAAATCTCTGACAACAAAGGGAGAAAGATTGAAAAATATGATGCACCAGATAGTTCTCCCCATCGGCGAAGTCATGTGTCCCCAGTAGGAGATAATTCTCAAACTTCTTCACAGCCAGATCTTTCACCACCAAGAAAAAGCAAAAAGGATTTGGGAAGACCTAGATCTCCAAGTCTCTCTTCACAAAAGAACCATAGAACTGGGGCAGATTCCTCGCGATTATCTGCAGATCTTGACCTTTCACCACCAAGGGCAAACCGGAAAGAACCAAACCTCTTAAAAGAGCGGCCAAAAACTGGGTTGGTCACAGCTGAAGATATCAAGGACGAGATAGCTAAATCTAGGAAAGATGATTGGTTAAGGTACGTAATTATCTTCACTAAATTTTGTCAATGTTTGTTCAGAACCATTGAATATAGGTCTTTGAACCCTATTTCCTGGGCTGAAGCTTTCTAAGCAGTTTTACATCTTGGTACAAGTTTTGCATGTAAGGCAAATTTTAAACTTACTTTTACAGATAGCAGAATTCTATTTTAGTTTTTTATGAGTAGATTGTCCATCCCTCACCTGCTCCTTTGTTTAGGAGAGGGAAGCTTTAGACCACTTATAAAGTTGTTGCCTTACAGGTTTATCCTCTGTTTAGACAAACTTAGGTCTATTTTCTGTATCCTCGGAATCCATATAATTTCTGTTTCCTTCATTCCAAGGGTAGCTAGGAGCAAAAGCAACACCATTAAGGATGACCTTCATTCTAACTAATATATGATCTTTTCTACCATGGTACGAGTCATTCAAACTAGTTTTTATAGGTATCCTTAGTTTACATGTTCTTACTGAGAATAAGTCACGTCCACTAGTTTCACTTATTTTGCTTCTTTCTTGAAGGTTTAAAGATATGGATCCTTCTATTAGTGGATGGGGTGCAGAACCTATATATCGTGATAAAATAACAGGTAAAGCATATTTTCTTATCTTGCCTTTCACATAATAAATTTTTCTTTCATTTTTACATGTGTTTCACTCAATATACCTGCAGGAGATCGAATATCTAAGGAAGAATACTTAAAATCACAGAAAAAAGAAGAAAAACCTAAGGTATGAACAAGTTAATCTCTCCGTGGTTTTCATACTGTAAACCATTTGTGTGTATCATTTCATATTCACTCCCTACTGGCTTCATATGTTCTAGTCTTATGATGCTTTTGCTTCTCAATTATGATGTGAGATTTAGTTGATGCATTCTCCTATTAACACTGTTGTACAGAACATTAGAATCTAGATAAATAGGAACTGTAATTATGTGAAGAACTTTCAAACTTTTGGGGTTGAGTGTGAACAAAATCATAAAATTGTTTTATGTTAGAAAAACAAAGCCAAAAATTTAAGTGCATTAGCAACATTAGTTCGCCATACATGATGATTTAGAAGGTGTGGTAATTCTTGTTGTTCCATCTCACAATAGGTGTCAATGCCTATGCAATCAAAGAAGATAAAATATTCCCTAAAAAAGGCATAGCCTAAGTTATAACAGTGTAAGAAACCTAGCTTCCATGCAATTTAAATGGATTCAGCATATCATCTCTTTGAGTTGCTTGATAGAGAGTGCAAGGTTCTTTCATTCAATCTGAGGAAAGAAGAAATGTCATATAGAGAGAAGTTCTTCATTGCAATTCAGAAGGGGCAGTTCTCCTGTGGATTCTTTCAACTCCATGAATAAAGAGAGCAAGATGAGGAAGCCACTTTCTGTTAGAAGATTTAAACAAAAATGAAAATAGTCAAACCATATTTTACTTAATAATTTGATTGAACAATCAAGTGCTCTGTCTTTATGTGGTCTCAATATTACCTTATGGCATTTGCAAACTTTGATGTGTGGAAACCAGTCCTTGAATTATTCCCTTTCTTATGTGCAACTCCCTTTTTACTTGGCGTCCACTATCTAAGCAAATGAGCTTTTCATTTTTCTAAGCTGATTATTTTTATTTTTATTTTAAATAGAAAAGGAAGAATATATTAGACGAAGATAAAATGTACAAAAACTTATTAGGAAACCAAGTCCTCAGAATTATTTAAGGGAAAAAAAGTACAAAAATACAAAAACCACAAAAAACTAATGCACAATTGCTACTTAATCCCTCTTCGAATATTCTATACTTTGGTCGTTAAAAACCTCAAAAGCATGAGCCGATACTCAAGTATATAACACTATTTTATCCTATAACAAACAAACTTTAATTGTCTGATACCAAAAAATGTTGTCATTGTGCTCTCTCCAAATACACCATGAAACAACAAAAAACACAATTCCACAATAATCCAATATCTTTTTTCCTCCAAAATCTCTAAAATTCATAAGAAACAAATTAGAGATTTTCCTAGGGTAAACTGTATCATTGTCACTCATAGCAAAGAGGCGGTCCACACTCTTTGCAATACGACAATATAAGTGAACTCTCATTTTGGAATTGGTATAGCACAAGATACAACATTCAGAGAGATAGTTTTACAAGGTCTCCTTTTTGTACAATCATTGGTATTAATTTTATTAAACACCATATGCCAAAAAAAAGCCAAGGATTCTGTCAAAATAACCCACAAGAACTATCACCAACTTTAAAGTACACCAAAGGAAATAAAAAATGGGAAATGAACTTCCAAGGACAACAATGTGAAACTCTCCCTCTAGCATTGGTATCCATCAATTCTGATGGAGACCATACTTGCTCTTTGTAACCCTATGCCAAAGCGGTTTTCTAAAGGGAATCTCCATAGCCATTTACTTCCCAAAGAGATGTTCTTGGACACAACATTACCAAGATCAAGCCACCCTCAGACTTAGGTTTAGGTATTTGTTTCCAGCTGACCAAATGATCTTTTTTGTCTAACCCACTCCAGAACCCCCAAAAAAAAAAAAAAAAAACAAAGCTCATTTTCAATCTTGTCTGCTACCTTTATTGAAATTCTATAAAAGAGAAATATAAGGAATACTAGATAGACAATCAAGAATATGGGTGATACACCAACTTAAGGTAACGAAAGCTCCCTTCCACCTATCTAGTCTCCTAAGGATTTTATGAATGGTGAATATGCCCACAAAGTAATCCAGGTCTTACTAGACATTCATGTCAAGAAGTTCACTCGTGGATATTAATTTTAAGTCCACAAAGTCTCTCAAAAATATTAAGAAGAGAATCATGTCCTTAAAGCCATCAATATCCTATTTGATAAACAGAGTATGTATCACTTGCAAATTGAGGATGAGACACATATACCTCATCTCTCCCTACTCTAAGACCAGAGAAAATACTAGCACAAATTTCTCTCTGATCAACCAACTCAAAGGGTCTACACAAAAAGAAAGGGAGAAAGAGGGCCATCCTGACTTAGCCCTTGCAATGCGGAGGACAGTTATTAGCTCTCCATTCATTATGAAAGAGAAGCTGACCAAACTCAAACACCCTGTAATTCACACTCTCCTTGAAGTCATAAATCCTTTATTGTGCATTACCTTGGAAACTGCTAATTATATCGCTTGTTCATTTTTTGAACGTTACTAGGATCCAACACATGGCTATGATATCTTCAGAGATTATGAAACATAGCTTGGTCTTGCAACTAAATACTGCTTATTGTTTAATAAAACAAAGTTAGTCAGAGCTTGGCCTCCACCTTTTAGTTCACAAGTAGTGAATATGTGCTGAAAACTAATATCTAGTTGCAAGAATTCTCTCTCACCTATTTTGTCCCCTCTCCTGTTTTCTCTGTTTTTTTATCTCTTGATTGTCAGGGTTCATATTTGTTCACTTCATCAGTTGAAATGGTGAATAAAATTACTAAGCATGTAGGGCCTCATGTATATACATTTTAGTTAGTGGAGAGTCCTTTCAAAGTGGAATCTTTTGCATTTGTCTCTGCGTGAAATTGTACATCATAATTTTCATTTATTGCTTCTTAAATTTGAAAGTCCAACCTGTAAACAATATTTCTAATGATCAGGAGATAAAACTGGAGTGGGGCAAAGGCTTGGCTCAGAAGAGAGAAGCTGAAGCAAGGCAACTCGAGTTGGAAGCCGAGAAAGAGAAGCCTTTTGCAAGGACCAGGTATGGTTTAAGTGTGGCAAAACTAGCACTACTTTTGGTTGAGCTCTGTTATGGTGGTGTCCTGTAAAGTACGAGTACTGGCCTTACTCATTGAAACAAGTACTTACGTGAATGATTTCTTTCTGACCCCCTTTTCCAACTATTTCTTTTACATTAGAGTCGTTACCTACAGAAAATCACTGGAGCATGCTCCTCCTTATTGTACCTGTCTTTTATCTGTTTCTGTGTTATTATCTCAAAAAGCAGAACTTTGCTTTCAGAGATGATCCTGAACTGGATAAAATGCTGAAGAATCGGTTAAGGTGGGGTGATCCAATGGCTCATTTAGTGAAGGTAAATAATTTTTTTTTTACTTACCTAGATTTTTCTGTTTTAGAGAGATCTAATACATATTGTAACATTCTTGCAGAGGAAGCAGCCTGAGCCAGTTTTGACAGACTTCGGTGAGAACGAGAAAATGAAAGAATCTGGGTTTGTTATTCCTCAGGACATACCTAATCACAGCTGGCTAAAAAGAGGATTAGATGCTGCACCAAATCGATATGGGATAAGACCAGGGAGGCACTGGGATGGAGTTGACCGCAGCAATGGTACATTATCCACCCTTGTTGATGGTGCTTTTGCATATTTCCTGAAATAATTCTGCCGGAGACCTGATTTTAGGAATTCTTGGCCCCATAGGCAGGGGAAGCCTATTTGCTGTTAATAACCTTGGCCAACGTGTTCTCTGTACGCGTGTGCGTGTGCATATGTGCATGCGTGAGAGAGAGAGAGAGAGAGAGAGAGAGAGAGAGAGAGAGAGACTTTTTCAACATGCCTAGGCTTTAGTTTAGTAGAGTTGGTTGGTGTATCATTTAGAACGTAATAAACCCATACTAAATATTAACCGAGTAATTTCAATGATGCTTCTTGTTGATGCAGGATTTGAAAAGCAGTTGTTCAAGAGAATGAATGAGAAACAGGCAACTGAACGTGAAGCATACCTTTGGTCGGTGTCTGACATGTGAGAGGAGCAGCCAAGCAAGACGAGCCAACCAAACTTCGTATGCAATATCTTGAATTGATTTGACACCACCCATGAGGAATAATTATCTATTTGTTCATTTTTGTTTCTCTTGTTCAACTTGTGAATATGTTAAGAGAGGCATACTGCCCATGATATTTGTTTGATTTCCTCATTAGTTTTCGTTACTTGAGGATGGAATTGCTGGTATTCCTGGATCATTGTTATCCAACTATGTATTTACCATCCAACGCATACCGAGATCAGTGAAAAAGGGACGTTTTGAGTACTTGTAAAGGCCCTTTTTTGGTTGCTGAAACTAAATTTTTCATCAACCTTATCTGAGAAATAATGCAGGGAAAGGCCTTTTAACTGCGGGATCAAATGATGCAATTGGAATCAAATAAGCCAAACCAAAGATTAAATGCACTAAATTTTATATAACAATTTAGCATGGTATGTTTTTATTAAGAAAAGAATGTTTTAACTTGAAAGGTATTTAAACTTTGAAAATTTTTTATGGATTTGATCTACCTTTTAAATTATTTGATCCACTATGTTTGGCTTACTATTATCACTGCGACATCAAATCAAATGGTTAGAACTAGTAGAGCAAAATTCTCATAGAAGTCCTCCAAATGCCTCTATTGGCCATTGGTCTACGATACACGGCCATAGCCGAGTGATCTATCCTAGTTCAGGCCTGATACCAAGCTGAAATTTTAGAATCAAATCCACTCTACCACTTACATGTTTTGCATTGAATCACTTGAGGAATGAACTAAAATCCACAATGTCATCTAGTTTATCCAAGGGAATGCGATCACAAATGGTTTTCGAGGAGCTCTCCGGAGCCAAGGCATCAATACCATGGATCAAAATTTGAGAAATATGCCTAGCAATTCACCAACATGGGTAATAAGAGGCGAGGTACCACGGTGTTGTGCTTGGTTTGCACCAACGCACACACTTGTTTGACATTTCTGATCCTCTCAAAACATCAAATTCCTATGTTAAAAGAAAAAAAAAATGTGATTCTCTGTCATTTTCCATGGCAATAAAATGAAAACGAATAAGGTACACAAAAAGCTAGGGGCGAGGAGAGTGGCCCCCACAACACAGTTTTGCCACCCAGTGTTATTTGTTCACATGGAACATATTCTTTAGCTAGGGTCATGAGGGTTAACCAGTCTCCATGAGTTTAAAAATGGACTAACTACAGAGAAAGATTTTGCACTGGCATCTATATTCATACAAGTTGTTGCTTCTACATGAATAAGACAAGGGAAAATTATCAAGTTAACAGACTGACCCTCACATTGCTCCGTATTTCAAGGATTCCCAACTGAAGGGCCGGCAAGAATAAAGAACTTCTGGTGAGCTCTTGAATAGTAGGGCCACACATACACAGACAGCAGCAATAGCCACCAATGATAGCATTGCAGGTCTGTATGCAAGGAGACTTCTGTTGCTGCCATAAGCCAGTTTCTGCTCCCGATGCAAGCATTGACCACACTTTGATCTGGTTTCAGCCTTCTCTATCTGAAGGCCATTGAATTTTGCAGATTTTAGCCCATCGGCTAGCATCTGCCTAGGGTTGAAGTTTCCAGGAATGTCAAGCACCACATGATCACCATTCAACTTCCTAGCAAGTTTCCTCTGGACTAGAAGGATGTAAGAGTAATGACTTCGAAGGCATGCATAATCATTGGGAGTCAGACCAGTGTTATCACGAGCCTTCCTCCATGCTTCTATACCAACCTGATCGAGGAAATCATATTAGCACTCAGTAAATATTTTATCGTGGTTGCAGGGATGGAGCAGAATTTTACATCCCCAGAGACACCAAGTAATCTTTCAATTGTATCACAAAAAGAACATCCTAAAAGCAACTATTTTAATGTGTTAAGAAGATACCATTCCAGGATCATCAGTTAGCGCATCCAAAATATTCTCAGATCCATCTGTACTGGCTGCTATGTGGAGAGGAGTCAGGCCTCCAATTCCCACTGCATCAGGTCTAAATATATAGTTGGAACCACCACTAGGTTGTTGCTTCTGTTCCGATCCTTGTTTATCCAAACCATTGTCCGGGGCATATCGTAACAAAAATTCTACCATCGGCCTGCAATTTCTTCGTACAGCTCGATGGAGCAGGGACAGCTCTGGCAATGCAACCTCAACAGAAGAATGGTGTCCTGCATCAACAGTTCCACTAAACAGAATGGCCAATAGTTTCTTGACAACAGCACACCAATCATGCTCCATGGAGAATTCCAAAAGCCACTTGAACCGTTGGAAAGGGAAGAGATCTGAACTTGGATCCATGTTGCCAAGTCTAGACTTCAAACGGCTTCTATGAAGAAGCCAACCCATTTCATGAATAAAATCCAGAGCCTGACTCTTGACCTCCAATTTATCAGCTTCTCCCACGGTGTTATATGCAGTCTCAGCCACCTCAATTGCACTCTCTAGCATGCGGATCTCTGAACATACATCCTCCTCTGCGACAATAAATGGAAAGAAACTGCTGCTGAGGCCATGATCTTCCACCTAACCAAAGAAAATTCACAATAGTCGATTCAGAAATTGGAAAGCATGTAAATTGCAAAACCATGGACCTTCTAGCAAACAAAAACCACCTAGCATAACAAAAACACAAGTATGCATATCTGAAAGTCTTTAGAACACCAAGCGATGTTCCAGTGAGAGGAGTAGATATTTCAGGAAGAGCAGAAGACGCGTACACTGGCATTGATTGCAGGAAACATTTTGGCACAGATATGGTGGACTAGAACTACAAAGTCATAGCTTGACAGGACCAAAGATCATTAGTACTGTTGAACTGGACTATAAGCAAAACATGTTTTTCGTCAGGCTCGGCACTTGACCTAGTATGTTGATTAAAGTGGCTATAAAGCGAACACTCCTTAGGAGTATATGTAGCATCACACTAAGAACACAAAAAATAAATAAATAGCCATAGAACGCATATGTTTGTAGACAGAATTATTTGGAAGAAAATTATAACCGACTAGTTTTTCTATTTGCAAGATTTGATTGCAAGCTGAGCATGGCATACGTAACTTTAGTCTTATTCAATAAAATAAACAAAGTAAAGACACAACCTCAATGAATCCTCTTCCTGAAACATTTGGTACAGAACAGCAGAAGTTGATTGTTTGAAGTTCATCTTGCTCAAAAAATGAGTCTGCAGTACTTTCCATCAGGTCATAACAACTATCGTGATACAGATACTTCCCTTCTAATGCACAAAGTAGCCTGAAAACAGAAAGTACAACGAGCTTGAGGACATAGAGCAGTACAAAGGAACAGATAATTCAACCCATCAATCACAATATGACAATTGAAACACGCATGACACAAACATTTCACAACAAATCAAACTCAAATACTATATCCATGTCAAGTGATGATTAAGAAATTTGCAGGATTTGCACCACGGAAATTTGTCAGACCCATCTCAATTGCATTAAAATCTAGTTTACATTGATGAAGTGTGAGAAAAGAAGGGCACCTTTGCTCCTACAAGAAACAATAGCTGTACCTTGTTGTCCGCGAGATGTTAAAACCTTTAACGACAAACTGCGCTCTCTCAGATACAGAAACAGCTATTGGTTTTATGCTTGAGATCTTGCAATTTCTATGACTCTGAAAAGGTAAAAGTGTATCCAAAACAACCTGACCTGTATATCAACGAAAAATCACATATTCTTGTCATAATCCAAAACGATACAAACATGAACCCCTTCACAGTGAAGGGAGGGAGGACAGAAGCCAAGTTGAAACTGTGGGAGTAGTACAAGTACAAACCGTTATAGATGAATGCTACACGGTGTCGAACCCTGGTATATACCCACCCTGTTTTCCAGAAAGAGTCATTCGATGCACTCAGGAGCCTAGTCAAACTGGAGTTCAAGTCTCCACAAAGCTGCATGAGCAAATGAAGATCAGGACAACCAAAAAGAAAGAATCTTTGACATAAGAAATGGATCATACCTCTTCCCATGTAGATTTGCCTAGACAAAGATATATCGTTAAAATGATACAGCCAGGCCTGATATAGCTCTCAATATTGGTAGGACTGTGCGATAACCAGTCAAGGATCTGAAATTTTAAGCATTGGGCAGAATCAATAAAAGTACAAGGAAATGCACAGAGAAAGCATGTAAATGCACCCATAAAACAGCTCAATGTACCTGTTGACGAAGAACAACAGGAAAATCATTTGGATCTTTGCCAAAAAGTTTAAATACAATCCGATCTGTAGAACACTGAGAATCAACAAGTCAAAACGTTAGATTACAAAAGTTCCAACCATTTTAAGCAGACATATACTAGCTGCTCACAATACATCCACCATAATGGTGCGGATGTTGAAGTGAGAAACCTTCAGAAGATAACAAACATTTGAAGTTTACATACCTGAGCTTCCCCACTGGAGCTTGATAGTGACCGTGTAGAAGTTGAGTCAGAGTTTCCACTTGTTTGAGGAGGGCTTGACTTCAGAGAGTCTTGCTGAACCCACAAAGGACAAGTAGGAGACCCTGCCACTGGATTGACGGGGTAAATGCACCTCTCTGAAATATCTACACAGTCCTGAGTTTCATAGTAAACATTATTCAAGTCAAAATTATTTAACTTGACCCTCCCAAGGGTAGCATCAGGGACATTTGCTTTGACAGGAACATCATCTCTTATGGGCAACGGGGTCGTGGATGGGAAAGCTGATGGTGTTTGAAGAGCTCCAGGCTCGCCATCATCCAAGGATGTTTCTTTATGCTGCTGCACCACTGCATCCATTGTTACACATTGTCCAACAAGTGGGTCTTGAAGATCAGGGCGATCAGCCCTTCTACCGGCAGACTCGGGGCCTTTTTGAAATAAATTGGGCACTTCTTCTGGATCTGCAACAGGGGCTCCAACATTCTGCAACTCTTGAGATCCCTGAAGTAACGTAGATAGGTCCCTTCCATTAAATTTTCCCGCAAGATTCGCTAGGTTTCCTAAGAAATGAGAGAGTAGATCCTGATCCTTTGTTTGACCACAGTTATTGGCTGCAGTAGCAAGGTGAAATGTGAGGAGTCAATTGGTATTACCCCCTCCCCCAAATCCAACGCATATATGCTTATCATATATTAAAATAACAGAAGTCAATGACATCCTTGTAATCAGCAAGAAAACAGAAACTAGAATTCACTAAGCAACACAAAATGATAAGAATTTTGTTCAGATGGCACAACTTTAGTCCGGTGTAATTGCAGCTACAGCGAGAAGAACAAAAGTTACTGCCAGTAAAGCGTAGGACTTTGAAGAGCAAAGGGGTACTCCGATTAGTACAAAGCATGGCATATCAACAATGTTTACAAAAGGTGCCCACACACTACACGCATGGCTATAGAGACAAATGATGTACAATTTGTTTATGAGACATGTCATGCTTTGCCAACGATTCTAGTGGCACACAACTTGTCTAAATGTGTGATGTTCTCTGCAAGAAGTAGCCTTTGAACCAATCGGTATTCATAATTCTTTCTCGATAGGAACAGTACCAATGATTCAAAAGAGCAAAGGATTTTAAAGCATGCAATCTAGAAAGATCTAGTCCATGCGATGCCCTGGTAAGCAAGCAAGCTGAGAGTCAGAGAAACAATTGAACTCACCATGCATGTTGGAGAGTATCCTTAGCAAGCTTATCAACAAATAACTACTACCACGTTCATCATTGACAGCACCACCATTAATAACTGTTTCAGGATGTGTTTTCCTCCTCCGTCTATTATGACCGGCCAATCGCCGACGACAACTTCTCTTTCCCTCATCAAATTCTTGAAGAACATGAAACCTGGCCAATAAGCATAACAAAATGCATCTAATTGAGTCCGCATTTGTATTTGTAAAACACGAGATTTCTAACTAGGACAGAAAATGATAGGCGTGCAATTTTTATCTTATTCAGATAAGTGTTATCGTTGTTGCAGGCTTCGGATGGAAAACTGACCTGCTGCACTGCTGACAGAATCTCTGCATAACATTTCCCACCAGTGCCTCACTGGCTTTGGAATGCAAATCACAAACCTTATGCCTTCTATGGTAGTCCTTGGCAGCGCTCAGATCTGCCCTACAATCCTCAACTTGACAAACCGCACGATTAGGGCCAGAACCAAGACGCTTGGTCTTCTTCCCACTTTTCTCTTCCCACTTGTCTACCTCACCATCCATGATAGGGTAGACCTGCCCACCAAGCCTCAAATTCAAGGACCCGGCTTCATCGTTCAATGCAGTCTCCTCAACGACTCTCCTCCGCTTTTCCAATTCCCTCCTGCCTTTGTCACTTGCAAGAGGCATATCCTCAGAACAATATGAAGAACTATTAGACAAGCCTATATTAGCCGGAATTTCGGAGCCAACAGGAGGGAACAACTGCCTACTCCTGCAATCTGATGGAGTAGGATTCAAAGGGGTGGCAGTAAAAAGATCACCATCCCATTTCCAATCATTCAAATCCCACTCAAGACTCTTTTTGTCCACAGCCTTCAAATCCGAGACGATCGGACCAAAAAAATGATGGGCTTTTCCCCTAAATTTAGTTTCCATCCCCACCAAAAATTAAGGTTGCACAACAACAACAAATGAAGCAAAGATAGATGCACACACAAACACCACAGGTACAAAAAAATTAAAAGCAAACCGCAATCCAAGATTAAAAAGTAAGAGCAAGTTGAGCCGGTCGCTTCAATCTGGGGTTAATCAAGGTCTCTTCAGCCATAGAAATCTAACAAAAGAACACCCAAAACATTACTCAAGGATCCAAATTACAAACAAGGGATACCCGCATGCCTAAATTACCCAGGAAAGTTATTTAGATGAGGGTCAACAACATTAACAGACCCACAAACCTTAAATTTCATTTGAAACTAAGAAATCTCCGAAAGAGTCTACACAACAATTCAACACTCGCAACTTTCAAAATTAATTTTTTCAAAAGAAAAAAAATCAAAGGGTTGCGGAAAAAAAGGGAAGAGAGAAAGAGAGAAGGAGAGAGTTAGGTAGAGGGTGAACAACTGTGATCTGAGAGGGAGTAGATCGCCGGGGAGGAGAGAGAGAAGAAGAAGACCAAGAAGAGAAGAAAATGGAAATGAAAAATAACGAAAGAAAGGAAAGTCCCTTGGCAGAGAGTGATTTAACAGACGCGGTTAGAGAGACAGACAGCATACATAGTACACTTTAATTTTTAATTTCTCAAGTTTTCACTTTTTTTTATGACGCCAGAGGGGGAGAGGGGGGGGGGAGAGAGAGAGAATCCAAGCACATCCCCACACGGCGGGTATTTCGGTCCACGCGGTAAATTTTGAGTAGCACAGGAGTTGTTCAGTCACCACGTTATACTTTAACTCACTTGTGTTTTGTGGCCGTCAAAATTCCAATTTTTTGCTTTCCATTATTTACCCCTGACCTTTTCTCTTCGAACATCTTCCATTCTTTCATACTCTATTTTTCTTTTTTCAAAAAATCATACCTTTACAAGCAAATTTACAGTTTTTTAAGAAAATATTTGGATCAGAATTCATTAGTACCAAAATTAATAGGAAAGAAAAATGGTGGTGGGTGCACTCGATTCTGGAGGACTGGTTCAGCCTAGCCTCATCTTCCCATAGTACACACGAATTTTCATTTTCATTTGGCAAGACGAGGTGGGTGAGTGGGAGGGTGGGGTCTTCTTTGGTACGGTAAACGACGGAGAGAGAGAGAGAGAGAGAGAGCCATAGCCATGTATTCACCCTCCCCAAATTACACCTCAACCTGCTCATCCTGTTGCATTCTCGGGTTTCCCATAATCAAAGGGGAAGACTCGGCTACCTCAGTCCACATCACACATCACCGTGCGGTGCTGTGATGCACCAAAATAATAGCAT
This sequence comes from Dillenia suffruticosa, assembly GCA_033439265.1. Classification (NCBI taxonomy): domain Eukaryota; kingdom Viridiplantae; phylum Streptophyta; class Magnoliopsida; order Dilleniales; family Dilleniaceae; genus Dillenia; species Dillenia suffruticosa. The sequence continues at coordinate 21,923,010 of JAVTVX010000001.1, forward strand.
TTGATCACTAACATTATGGACCAATTTGATAATTACAAGAAGAAAATTATTTATAAAAATATAGTCAGATGATCAAATTAAACACTAAGCCTTTTTCTCTCAAAAGAAAAAGTAATATAAAATTGAATCATGAAATTAGAAGAGATACAGTAATAAATTTATTTTTTTTTTAAATAATATTTATATTTTAGATAGAATATTATATTAGGAGTGAAGAATTTCCCAACGTAGAGAGAGAGAGAGAGAGAGAGAGAGAGAGAGGGATTCTGTATTAATAATTTTTTTCTTTTTTCTTTTTTTTTGGGAAGGGGGTGGGGTGGGGTGGGGTGGGGTTGGGGATGGTTGTTGCAGGATGAGGCCCAATCTCAAATTTTGACCTTTCAACCCACAGTGGACCCTTACCTTGTGGCTCGTACGAACCATTTTCTCCTCCCCAATTGCTGCTTTTCATCCCTGCGACACATATTTACCCTTTTCATTCTTTATACTCAGTTTTCTTTTTCTTTTCTTTTTAATTTTTTAACTCAAAAAAAAATAATTAATTAATTTAGGATGAGGTCAAATTATGGTGAGATATAGTATGTGATTTTATTTTGGTTAAAATTCCATTTAATGCAGTTTTCCTCTCACTTCCTGCGGGACCGAGCATTCAATGTGGCACTGTTATATAAATCGAGTCGAGTTTGTTCCGTTTGTGAGCTGCTCAATCAACAGTTCGACTCGACTTGATTTTTATCGATTTCGAGTCAATTTCGTTATACAATCAATCGAATTCAAATAATAAAATTTTAAATTCAAAAACTCATCGAATAATTGGATAATATATATTAATATGTATTATATATATTTATATATTATTATAATATAAAAAATTAAATTAAATAGAATATATATTATATATACAAATTACTCATCAAATTTAAATATCATTAAAAAATTCAAATTATTTATTACTTGTGGAATTCAAGTTCAAATTTGAATTCGATTAAAAAATTTAAATTCAAGTTCAATTCAAGAGATATTTGGAGTCGCCTCCGACTCAAATACACTCTTAATTCAATGTCTTGTAAGTACGGAGACACATGTCTTCATAGGTTGGCCGCCCCCCATGCCCCATGTAATTTATTTGTATTTGGAAAATTTTGAATATGACTAAAAATAAATTAAATTATATATAATAATTTATATCAATATATTTTTAATTAATATTTAATTAAATAATTATTTAAATTTGTCAGAATATGTTAATATAAAATATTATGATATAAATATTATTTTATTACTCTATTGTATCACCTACTTAAATTTATTATTTTGTTGCACTAATTAAATATAAAAAATATTTTTTTTTCTTAATATTCTTTTTTTATATATAAGAGAGTTTCGAATTCGAAATCTCTAAGAAGGAAATGAATGATATCATATGATTCATCGGCCTTCACATTCTTTTGTACATGGTAAATGTGATGCGGGAAAATAAATTTTGAAATATCATCGTAATTAAATATCTACTCATTTGCATTATTATTTTTATTTCCTAGAATTATAAAACAACTTAAAAAGAAGAATCTTTAGGAGGAGACATTATATCCTCTTTTTTAAAAGAACCAAAACTTTGGTCTCCCATGGTATAGTAGACAACGCCAGATCATATGGTCCCACGGCAAAATTTTGATGAGGAATTTGATATCATTATTTTAGGAAAAAGATTATTGTTTATGGCGCTACCCTAAAGAAACCTTTGGCATATCTTCCTCCATGCCATGCCATCCACACTCAAGAAAGAATAAATACTTGCCAGCTCTAACCAAACTTCCTCGGGTAAGGAAAAAAGGGTAAATTTTAATTGTTGGGTTAAGAACAGAAATGATACCTATTTGAGGTCACCTTCAAATTATTTTGTCCATTAGGGGGGAGGGGGGGACGGAAACAAATGGGTAGGCAATTCCCAACGCCCTTCACATGAAGTGTTATGTGGATAGATGGGACTTATTGCATCGTGGACCAAAATTATGTCTTCTACTCTCTCTCTCTCTCTCTCTCTAAATTTAATTATATTTGGGTGCAGCATATTTGACAAAAAAAAAAAAAAAATTATGTATAACCTTGTCGTTGTGGCATATATATATCCTAATCAATCTGACATGATGCTTAAAAATTTTGGTTGTGTGCAAGGAGGAAGAGGCTGCAAAGAAGCCTCAATCCAAAAGAAAGAAACAATCTAGGCTCCAGACTGAACACTCCATTAGCCGGCCATTAAATGTGTAGGATTCTATTGGCTTCCATTTAGGCATACCATTCAGATGGTGGCGCTGATCCAGCAGCCACACCGTCCAACATTTTTTTGTAGATGCCAACTCTCCTCTATTTTTCAGTTAGGCTTCTTTTCTTTGTCTTTCAGGTGGGGGTGGGGGTGGGGGTGGGGGAGGGTGTTAAAACAAAGAGAAAAAAAAAAGAAGAAGAAGACAATCACCATGGTAACAATATAATAGAAATTACCATCTTTGGTTTTTTGTAGTAGTTATTACTCATTTTCAATTTATTGTAAAAAGATACAACAACTATTGTACTAACCTTGTAACATTATCATTAAAAACATTTTGTTACAAAATATTCAATTTTAGTAATAATTACGGTCTTCCCGGCAGTTTATTATCATAGCCCCTACTTACATGTAGAATGGGCATATAACCCTCTGCTAAAGAATGGTTTCGAACCTCCCTGAACTAAGTACACGTTGGTTTGTTTAACCTACTCGAACTTGAAACCTCTCCTATCCAAGAAAGGTGTGAAAGCGAGAGGGTATGCTTGGTTCGTGACTCCACCGGTCAAGGCACAATGAAATGAACAATGTCAAAAAAGACATCCTCGTGTCTAAAAGGATGGCTAACAAAATACAAAGGCAAAGTAAGAAAAAGGACTCCAATCTGACCCGTTGGCGGCTAAAAGCATGGGAATCAAGACTTTCAACACCCAATTATCACGTTAAAGCAAGAGGCAAAACTTCTTAATATGCCATACGATTTATATATGAGTAAGGCTAAAGATTCTGTTGTTGGCTTTTCCTAAACTAGGCGACATGCGTAGGATTCTCCAAATGTCCAAACAATAAGCAAGACCACCAAAAAATTGTAAACATTTTTCTTTGGTTTAATCAAAATACATTCATCTGATTACGAAGGAACTTTTTTCTTTAGTTAACTTCCATTGTTCACAGAATATGTTTTTCTGGTGGATTGTGCTATGCTGCGTCTGACGTTTTTAGTATACATGCATCATGCATGAACCATTGCAGGTGATTTGGATAAAAATGTTAATCAAATAGAATCAAGTGCGTTCAGCCGTGGATGTGCTTGTTTGAAGAAATGTGTAGACGACAGTGAAGTTACACATCCTCATGTGAAATAACAAAGAGATAATATAGAAATTATTAAATATGGAAAGCTGAATTATAATGATTCATTACTTCATTTAAATATTATAATAGTTTATATTTATATAAAAAATATATATTATTACAAATATAAAAATATAAAAATAAAGCAAATCAAAATATATTCAAAATTAAATTAATTATTAATATACTCTTACATAATATTTTTTAATAACCGAGTTGATTTTGATATATAATTATTTTTAATATAAATAATGATAATTCAATTAGTAGGTAATGCAATGACCATAATAGTTCACGATACTCGCCTAACCTTGAGATATTATATTAGCTTACTTTTGGGGTCGAATACCCTGGCTGAAGAAAAACAAAATAGAGAGATCCTGAAGATAGAGAAGTGAACATCAAAGTTGTTTGGGAGTGTCACTGATCCCGGACACTAAGAGCAATGTGCGCGCAGGGGCAGAAAAGGACAACCAGAAGATATTCAACTGAATGGTTTATTATGGTGATGAAGAACAATAGTGTTCCGAATTAAATCATGCATGAAAAGTAAATAGGCAAGAACAGAAAGCTTCAAAATGAAAACAGATGATCGACAAGATCAAATTTGTCTTACTACCTTCTTTTTTTAAGGCTGAGGAAAAATCCTTTCGGCAACATCAATAACAAACGATAAAAAGGGGGATGGGGGAGTATCCTTTTTAGAAAGATCCATAAATAGTTGGTCCCCTTGGCCTCGGACCCATGAAATCCTTTACCCATGGAAATGGGTCATCCTTTTTGTGTTGTGTATTTTGTTTTGTGGCTTAGTTAGGCCCTTGCTTTTGCTACAACTTCAAGAGACAAAATCAGTGAGAGAGAGAGAAACAGAGACAGAGACAGAGAGCTTTGCAAGCTGAGCATGATGGAGCCTTATGTGTATCACACTCCTACAAAAGTGACAAGTGTTTTTATTTTTGTATATAGTGGGGCTCGAACCCTAATCGATTGGGAAGGAAGGGAGAAGATGACAGTTGAGCCAAAACTCGTTGACAAAGTGACATTGTTTTTAAATTTTATTGTATGAGTATTTTTTACCCTCTGCTACATTTTTCTTTCTTTAGATAAATTCGGAGATTGTAGTATTCGATCAATACTTATTATGGCAAGATAAAGCAAAGCAATTCAATTTGTCATTATCACAATTTTCATGATGACATATTCATTAATCTTTATGGAATAGGTGGCGTTAAGTTTTGGGTCACCATCGACCCTTATTGAAAACCTCCTCTTCAGTTTTTAATTGCCTTCTTGTCTATACTCTCAATCACCCAACCCCCACTTTCTCTCTCTCTCTCTCTCTCTCTCTCTCTCTCTCTCTTCTCGAATAGTGTGGAATAATAAAGAAATGGAAGATAAAACCTGAGCTTGAATATTAAAGCCCATGTAGTTAAGGCCTAAAGCCTTTTTTTCTTTAGATTTAGAAAAGGTCAACAAGACACATTTATTCAAAGTGGAGAACAACTCATGGTCTAGCGCCTGCGTCCTACCGCAGAAAATACAAGAACAAATAGATCATGCATGACGTGCGCCTTAGTTATCAATGTGCATTAAGGATGCAAATGCAAATTAAGGTTTTTCTTTTTTAAAGCCAACGTGTAATTGTAGATATTTTACGACCACTGTGCCAATAAATTGCCTGCAAACCTTGATGAATGCAAATTTCATTGTATAGTGTTTTCGACATGCCAAACATTTGAATAACATGTTACAAATGTCTCGTCGTCGTATTATGGATGAACCTGGTTCTACCCTCTCGGAGACACCATCATCTTCTCACAAGACAAGAAGCCATCGACAAAAAATGGATAAATAAAGGATGGCAGTTAGATCAGCTTGCCTACTTTGCAAATCAGAGATTTCTTCTATTATTGTACTTGACCATGTAGGGGTTTTTTGAATTAAGTAATATTTTGACACAAATTATTGGGTCACATGTCAAACACACCATACGATGGATATCATCTTCATGTTTTTTCTCTTCTCTCTACAAGAAATTGTAGAAATTTTCCCAAGTATGTAACAAGGGATTTTTCTGCTTCATTTTAAAGATAATAGTTATCATTTTATTTTAATAGCTAAAAATAAAAATGATTTTTAAGTTATTATTTGAAGTTTTATAGGAGGATAAGGATCACATTTTGTTATAGAAGACAAATTCCTATTGGTTTTTGCCCTCTCCCGGGTCAGTGGGGTCAAAACGACCACTCTCATTTTTCTTTTTCCAATCTCATCACTATAATATATGCCCCCTATTGACTTCATAGACTCAATATTTTAATGGCTGCCTCTGAATAACTTTTACCCAACGAATATGATAAACAAAGGAAGATCTCAAAAATCCATTATGCGTCTAATAATTTTAGGTTTCCAGTATTGAATGTTTCAAAACGAGTATATGCCCGTCCCCAGTTAAACTTATCTGGGGGCATTATTTACTGGAAAAAGATTATGGGAAGGGATGGGTGAAGGTCTCCTATCACAACATGGAAATTCTAAACCCCATTTGACTAGACCACCCATGTCAAGTCCTAATACCAAATCTTTTTAGAAAAAAAAAAAAAAAAAAAAAAAAAAAATTGGAGCCCAAAACTTTTAGAGGGGAAAAAAAGTCTCCATCCAAGCTTAAATTTTGCTTTTTCACCATTCCTCAACAACCCCATGACCTAACCGCTTTAACCAAGTTCCTAGCATATATGGAAACTCGGGACATGAGGCCCAACAAAGGGGGAACCAAGTTGGGCTTTTCAAAAATTAAGATTACATGTTCGAGGCCTCCAAACTGATGAGTGGAAGAGCGTGGGAGGAAAGGGAAAACACCCCCCCCCCCGGGGGTAAGGGAAAACGAAAAAGAAAAGACACAGGGAAATACAACACTTATTTTAGAAACGAGACATAAAAGATCATCATATACCCTTTGGTATGGACAAGGGAGGTGCCCGCCCAGATGATGCATTTAGTTTTCCATGAGGTCAAGGAGGGAAAGCAAAGACTTGGGCATCAACTGTGCAATCCCTCTCCCGCTTTACTTAAAATACATCAAGTTTGGAAGGAGCAACTTAGGATACCACTCATTCAAATGAATAACGTAAATTATATGAGCCGATAAACAGATGGATCAAGTATTTAATATCAATATGTTTGAATCTTTTTCAGTGAAATATTTTGATAAATTCAAATAAATATTTAATTAATAATTAATTAAAATATATAGATTTGAATTATTAGTTATATAAGATTTGATCTATTTTGGTTCATCTGGTGCACGTAGCTCTATTCGATTCACATGTCCTTGAAGGTAATCCATCCCTTCCACCAAAAAAAAAAAAAAAAAAAAAAGAAAAAAGGTTAATCCATCCCAAAAATATGGCTAAAATATATGGGCTAGTATTCTTAGTTATTACTAAGCTGAGTAGTTGTGGACTATGAAATAGTGGGATTTTAAGAAGATGATGAACGTTATGAGTGGGCTTCTATATTGGGCTTTCTCTTCTTTGTTTTTTTTTTTTTTTTTGGTAAATAACAGAGGGAACAAGCCTAATAAAGGGAACAGAGAAAAACTAAGGAAAACAGAGCAAGCACGGAGGAAACACCAAAACTACACCAGGAATCGACTATCAAGGAGGATGCTTTCCTCATTTGGGCAACACCAGTGGCGTCAAGCTTCAACAACTCCTCAACCTCCGCTGGAGGAAGAGCAGCTTCGTGAATGCCTGCAGGAGTTTCTTGCCCCATCTTCACAAGTTTGTCGGCGCACATATTCTCCTCTCTAAAAACGTGGTTAATATGATTAACTCCCGACTCTTGGAGTAAATCTTTGCAGTCCAAGATCAAGTTCCTTCACGGGTGATTATCTCTCACACCAATATTGACAGCATTAACATTAGCGAGAGCATCGCATTCGACAACTAAAGGACCCAACTCCTGTCTTTTAGCAATATGTAATCCCACTGTCAGACCCCACAATTCAGCCATCTCACCATTTGTAGTGCCAACATTGGCCCAAAAACCATACACCCAACCGCCCAGACTGTCTCTAAAGACACCTGCAGCTCCCGCATTACCACCCTCCCATTGAGCAGCTCCGTCAATATTCAACTTGAGGAAACCTTCGTAGGGCATTTTCCAATACACCTCTAAAGTAACCTTACTATGAAAGCTCGAATTAACCTCCCTCTTTTTCAACACATTCGAACTCAATACCCTATTAACAATTTGCAAATGAGGCACTCTCCACTTTTGAAACACCAAACTGCATCCGAACTTCCAAATATACCACACCGTCAAAACCAAAAATAGAAGATTCTCTTCTCTTTGTAATACTGGTTGAGGTGTGCCCAAGAAATGTAAGGGGGAGGTCCAGTTAGCAGTTGACAATGCCCGTGACAACTTAGAAGAGAATGATAGTATCAAACTCTTTTGGATTGAGTGGTCGGATATTTTACCTTTTTAATCAAAAATCGGGTTGGGGTCGGCCAGCTAATTCTAATTCCAACAAATCTGACTTCCATTAAAAATTATTTTCCCCAGTCTTTAGCTTTTGCTCAGGATTTCAATAATCTAAACGCCGATTCTGAATTCTTAATACATGTATACAACTTATGTTAAGAAAAAAAAAAAAAAAAGGAGTTTACATTTATTGCTTAGTTTTATATCCACTGACCTCTTCATGAACTCAAAAAAGAAAAAAAAAATATCTATGGACTAAAATGAAAAATATTTAAAGATATTGTTGGTTTTGAGTTCAAAAATAAATGCATCTTAGCAGAGTTAGATTTTGATTATTTATGATCTGTATATTATATTTAACACTTGAATAGTAAAAAATCATTAAAACAAGAAACACAGGGATATGTATATTTGGCTTGATAGGAATAAAACCTCAGAGTGTAAAAACATGGGGGCATGAATAATTCTAATTTTAAGGTGGAATCTACGATTTTCTTGTTCGCCAAAAAGAGAGGCGGTTAGCATTTTCCTAACAAGGAGGGGAACGGCTTTTGAACTTACCTGTGACCTACACTATGGTTTCCCAAAAATAAGTAATGGAGAGAGAGAGAGAAACAAAAACAATATTTGTAAATTGGTCTCACCCCTGCCCCACGCTTGGATTTGGATCCAAGCCAAACCCGTTTCCTTGCCAAACTATATAACAATACGATTATGGTTAAATAAGTTAAAATTTAAATAAATTAAATATTATCTTACAATTTATATCACAAATTAAAATATTTTTTAAATTAAATAAAAAACTTTTAAAATTCATTAAAATAAATTATTAGGTAAGGTTTTGTCCTTATTAATTCTATTTTGCGTTAGTTATTTTTTAATCGGTATCGTCTCTCTTTTAATAAAAAAAAAAAGTCTCCAATTCAATATTTTTTTATAAAAAAGATTATTTCTGTCCCGCGTCATTACAGCAATCCACATCCCCACCGCACCAGGCCCTCTTCGCTTTCTGCCCTCTGATTCTTGACGACTTCTTCAAAAATCAAAGTGAGCCTTTTGACCCCAGAGAGAGAGAGGGGGGGGGGGGGAGAGGGAGGGAGGGAAGAGAGTAAATTGCAGTCCGTTCCATTCTTCTCTAACCAATTACCATTCGGAAAAGTAACAGAGACAGAGAAAATAGCGCAAAAAAGTATTAAAAAGAGAAAAAAAAAAAAAAAAAAAAAAAAGGCCCCACTCGCATTTCCATTTTCCAACCTCTTTCTTCTGGGGACAAATAGATTTTGGATACGCGGACTGACTCAGCTTCGGGCACAGAAACAGGAGGAGGAGTTTTCTTTCTGAGCCCTAGAGTTTCTCTTACTCTAAACGATTGGTCTTTCCCCCATCGAGGTACTGTTACTTTGTTGTCTTACTTTTTGTTTCAGTTCTAATGTTGTTCACTCTGTATTTGATCCTCTCTCTTCTCTCTCTATAACTTGATTCGATCTTTCTTTTGGTTGTTGAATTCACTCTTACCCACTTCTGATTTTGGGCTAATCTGTGTACAATTCATGGAATTTTCGTACTAGGTTCATGCTTATGTCTCTAGTTCTTTTGACTTAGACTTGAGTTTAGTTACTGGGTTCTTAATTTGTAGGCGAAGGCATGGAGTTTTCTTTGTAATATCCTGTGCCAATGGAACAAAATGAATCTCTATCTCTCTCTGTTACTCAATTTTATCAAATCTTTCTCTTTCTCATGGAATTATTGTTTGGTTCCTATGAATCTAATCAACCACCTGGGCAACTTGGTCAATTGTGATTGCATTGTTTCCAACTATGATCATCAAATTTTATTTACGACATTTGGAATTTAACGTTTTATTTCATCAGTATACCTAGAATTGGACGCAGTCTCCCAAGTATTCTCTCTCTCTCTCTCTCTCTGCTCAATTGCACATATCATGGGAGTATTCTCCTCATCGAGTATGAAATCGGTATGTGTTGCATCTTCTGGAGTTCTTAAAGGGTACTGTGTGTTTCCACAGAAAAAGAACCTTTTCTGCCAGCAGCTAATGCACTCACATTGCATGTGTCTGCTAGAAATGCACTAACTTACTTTTTTTGCATCACATAGTTTTTCCTGGAAATTACTCATCTCTTGGTAGTGGGTTTTGATAAATTAGGCTCCTTTATATGAGGACATCAACAACTTTAGTGGAAATGTACTGATTATAAGTTATTTCTTGCTATACTAAATGCTTGGGCGATTTCTAAAGAGGATCACTATGTCTTCTGCTATGGTTTGTTTCTGGATTTCATCAGTTGATTGTTAAGCTTCTTCTAATGGTACCTGCTTTTCAAAATTTATTTTCACTGGAAATTTTCACTACCAGATAGCTGCACTGAAGAATAATGAGCTGCTTCAGTTGTTGTGGGGAGGTTGATATCCATAGATCTCCTGATAATGGACCATTCGTGGCAAATAGCTCAGCAGGTGACTTAATATCCCATGTTCAGTGATTAAAGTTACAATGAACACAGCATTTCACTGCCTTCAATTTTTTAAATCAAGGATCTTGTTATTTTGTTCATTTGAGTTTGTAGCACGGAGGATCACTTTCTTATCCCTGACTGACCTGTCAGTCAGTTTCATTGCCGAACTTTACCATCTCTGACAAGAATTGTAGTTTTACATGTTTGTGGACACTCAAACATGCATGCAATCTCCTTGGCATTTCATCATTATTTCCTTTTCATTCTTTCCTTCCCATGTGTACTTTTATCAACTTTATTCACTCATGGTTACTGAAAAGCAACACGAATTTGAAAATCGTGTCTGCAATTGAGACAATGGTTCTCTATATAGCTGCTACATTCAATACTGCAACATGACCCTTTTTTTGCAGGCAATGGTGGCGGTTATCAAACCACTGAAGCTACATCAAGAGATGCACAGACTGTAAATTTCCAGCCTATTGCTGTTCCTGCAATTCCTGTGGAGGAATTGAAGGAGATAACTGACAACTTTGGCACAAAGGCTTTAATTGGAGAGGGGTCATATGGAAGAGTATATTATGGTGTTCTGACAAGTGGGCAGACTGCAGCCATAAAGAAGCTAGACTCCAGTAAGCAACCTGACCAAGAATTTTTAGCACAGGTAGTTCCCATAAATTGCCATTATATACTTAAGCAGCTTTAGTGTATGAGAATGAATCGAATGTACATCCACTGATGCTCGATTTTACAGGTTTCTATGGTATCAAGGCTAAAACATGGGAATGTTGTTGAGCTGGTCGGTTATTGTGTTGATGGCAGTCTCCGTATCCTTGCATATGAATTTGCTTCTAATGGATCTCTTCATGATATTCTTCATGGTGAGCATGGGAGATTAACTTGGTTCAAAATCTTATTCCCAATCAGATCAACTCTTTCTTTCTCTACAAACCTTTTAATCTTCATTGCCATCCATAGCTGAGTGAAAGCTAATGTATTGATGTGAAATCTGGATGTCTTTAGGATATTTGTGGTTCTAAGTGGAAGAATGCCAGCATGTCTATTCACTGAAAAAATTGTTCCGTGTATCTGTTCGAAGTTTTTCTTGGTGGCACTCAGTTACCTAGATGAACATTGTTAAAGTTTCTCATGCCAGCAAGCTAGATCAGACAAATAAGTTATTAGCTTATTGGAGGAGATTCTAACTTTGAGTTCCACTAGCTTTTTGACTAAATGAAAGAGCTGTGTATTGTTAATCCAGATTCTAAAGCTTCTCAACGAAATTTCATTCTCCCAGTTGGTAGGTATAATTGTAAAATATATATGGTGCATCACATACGCAACACAAAATATTATTATAATACTTTGTGTTGTGTATGTGCATGCACCTAATTCACCCCCCCAGGTAGCCTAGGAATTTCACCATGCGGAGTGCTAATTTTGTGTGTGTGTGTGTGTGCATAAAATCTGAGCGCTTGGAATTTCTCATCTTATTGGTGATATGAATGGCGTCCATCCATTTGTGCATGTAGGACGTAAAGGTGTCAAAGGAGCACAGCCTGGACCTGTTCTATCATGGGCACAAAGGGTTAAAATTGCTTTTGGAGCAGCTAAAGGGCTCGAGTATTTACATGAAAAGGCACAGCCTCATATTATCCATCGGGACATCAAATCCAGCAATGTACTTCTTTTTGATGATGATATTGCAAAGATTGCTGACTTTGATTTGTCTAATCAAGCCCCTGATATGGCAGCACGTCTTCACTCAACTCGTGTTCTTGGGACCTTTGGTTATCATGCTCCTGAGTAAGCTTTCCTTAGTACTTCATTATGTAGACTTGTACTTTCTGGCTTTTGTCCCTCCTATATGTTAAAAACATAAGAGTTTCAAGGTCGTGTGACTGACATGACAAAGTTTCATTTGATTATTCCATCTAAGAGGACGTTTTATTTTTCTTGCACTCACCGCTCAAGCATATATTTATTTATTCAATCTACCTGGTTATTTATTTACATGTCCAATGGAGGTGATTTAGTAAATGTTTTGTAGATTGCTTGATTGCTTCTTGATTTGCAAACAGAAAACTCAGCGTTATGTTTTGTAGATTTAGTAAATGTCTGAGCAATCCAAGTTTTGGTTGTGTCATAGGCCTAAATTATGATAAATGAGGATTCTTCCGAGCAACTTTGCACCTTGCTCCCTGTTAACTACTTCCTTGTCCTTCTCCTCTGTTTTTCAATTTGAAGCAGATTCCTTTAATGTGTACTGACATAAAATTTCTGACTTTGAAACCAGATATGCAATGACGGGACAGCTGAGTTCAAAGAGTGATGTATATAGCTTTGGTGTAGTCTTGCTGGAACTCTTGACAGGCCGAAAACCAGTGGATCACACTCTCCCACGTGGACAGCAGAGTCTTGTGACTTGGGTATTAACTTCATTCTAGTTTCTTTTCTGCCCAAAATTTATTAGGGACATTGCATGTTATCACTGGGCTGTACACTTGTTTTCTTTCATGATAGCTAAATATTTGTCCACTTTTGAGTTCTGTTAGGCAACTCCTAAACTCAGTGAAGATAAGGTCAAGCAGTGTGTTGATGCAAGACTAGGAGGAGACTACCCCCCCAAGGCTGTCGCAAAGGTGATTAAATTTTAGCAACATATCCTGAACTGGGTGAATCCCATCAACTTATTGGAGATGATCGCTTGCATTTTCTAGGGATTGCTGTTTTGAGTTTGTGACAAACTGATCTAAAAAGCTTCAACCTTTTGAATTTGGGGGAAAAATAAATCTCCCATTTAAGATAATTACCCTGTTGTTGTAGAGATAAATAAAAAACGAATAAATAAATAAAATGAATAGAGCTTTATGCACCCGGACAAAAGATTCTTGATATTTATAAACATCGGAATCTTATGTTTTTGAAAGCATCCTCTGATTCATTTGTTTGTCTGATGGAAGCAGATGGCTGCAGTTGCAGCATTGTGTGTACAATATGAAGCTGATTTCCGGCCAAACATGAGCATTGTTGTAAAAGCTCTTCAACCTCTGCTGAATTCTCGGCCTGGACCTGCCACTGAAGCATCTGGCATCTGAATTTCTCAATGTGTGGTATCTTTTGCAGAGTTTGTGGTTAAGATCCATCTGGAACAGGGCACCCGTAGATTATGTATGAACACGCCAAACCCTTAAGTCATGTGAAACTTTTGTGAATTCGCTGCTTGTGATACGTAAATTCTTCTTGCAACAGAGAAATTCTGTTCCTCATTTAGCTTGTATTACAGGCCTTAAATTGCTTACAAGATTGAGTTCTCCGGTTGCTTCATGTCATGTGTCTTCCCCTGTCACACTTGCCATGCATTTGGCTGAATTATATGTATAACTTATACTAGTGGACCAAACTGAAAATAGTGAATAATTATTTCAATTATTAACAGAGGGAAGATATGCTGTTTCAGAGCTTGCTTAAGTATCTGTATTTTACTGGATCGCAACACTTGCAGCTTGAGGCCATTCCATTGTTGTTATTTTAACGTTGCCCTCCCTCCAAATACAACTTATTCATTGTTATGTTGGGATAAAGGCTCCATGTTGCTCAACTAAGATTATGCTGACAAAGTTTACTAGATGTCTATGCTGAACTTTAGGGATGTAACTCTCTGTAACTCTCTCTCTCTCTCTCTCACAATCATTTGGCAGAAAGAATAGTTTTTCCATAAGTAAACATGGAACCTTTAACCTTTCTCATTCGATGGAACCATTTGCGGTATTGCAAAGATAGGGGAGCCTGCATTAGTTGTTTTTGAAGTGTGAGGGGGCCCTACTCAATCGAGCCTATATTTTCTGCCAAGCGGACTGTTCGCTTCTGCTTGAACAATGAACAAAGAACATGCGCTGCTTGACCATGGGCACGTGGCTCTGGTTGGTGGTGTGGGTGTGACTGAGCAGACACGCATTTCACTCTGGCGCTTCTCTTGTGATTCTCTTCATGCAACTGCAATACAATCATTCCGGTCCTCAAGATTGTTTGAGATTTTGTGTATCCTATTGTTAAACCCGTCGCCAGCTCAAAGTGGGAGGCTTGGAACTGCGGCATCATCTGTTCTGGGTGCAATTGTAGTCACTGGTATGGTTACATTGCAACCAAAGTTGAACAGAGTTCCCAGCTGACTACTTCATTCTAAATTCTACCAGAATTTTTATGAAAGCCTTTTATTTGCTTCACCTCCATGGAAGTTCTATTTTCCCAGGCGTATCCTAATTTCTGGCCTAATGCAATTCAACCTTTGATCAAAAAGATGTACCTAGATAAGATTTCATCTCTTCGACAAGTTTAGTAATGAATGGAACAGCATGCAAAGCTACAAAGATGGTGCTCATTGGTAGCCCACTGCCCACAGCAAGTTGGCCTTATCTCAAGCACTACGTGGTTGAAATTTGAAAGCCAATATTCACTTAAATGATGCAGGAGCTCTATTGAAGTCGCAGCTGTAAAATGAGCAGAGTTCCCAAAAAAGAGTTGTATTTGGGGGAAGTTCTAACGGGCATTTCATTGCAATAAAATCATGTTCTTCCTTCTTTTTTTTTTGGTCACTGCAAAGGCAAATGTATTGGTATCCTAACAGACTGAATATCTTTTTGATCAAGAGCGTAAATACAATAACTATAATATCCTGTACACGCCACCACCAAGTTCCAAGGTATCCAACATAGTCCCATTTGCATACTCAAGTATTCTATCTTTTCAGGTAGAAAGCCACAAAAAAGATCCACAATAAGCCACTCCCTGACAATTTGTCCCGATCAGTACTCTGGATCCCCGGTCTGAAATGAGGCAGGATCAACACAGAATGTCGAAACAAATGCAATTAAGGGTACAACCATTGTGATTTAGGTATAACTCATGTTCTATACATCCATGTCGCCTTGTTTATTATGTCCTGTAGCTTCCACTGTCTGGATTATCACTTTTATCTGTGTCAGAGTTCTCCGATTCAGCATCTGTCCTGCCTCCCTGGTTCCTCCTGTGCTTTCGGTCCTGCAAATCCAAATTACAAGGTTAAACTATGCATGTCCAACGAATTTCAGATAGTGATCTTCACTGTTGATAGAATGCGTAAGAGACAAACCTCTCGTGTAAGGATATTCTTCCAATTCAAGCATGCGGACTACTTGACTCATTTTTGGTCTCTTTTCAGCATCTGGATCAACACATCTCAAAGCAGTCAAAAGGGCTCGTTTAAGGGCTCTTGTTGATGGCCTGGTTCCCATGTTGGGATCCACCACCTCTTCTGAGCGCCGATTTCCGACCATCATCTTGAGCCAGTCAACCAGATTTACCTGCAAAGATCACCATATTTCCATCAATGTGCTGGTACAGATTACGGAGCTAATCAAGAAGCTGAGAACTTGAAAACCAAATAAAATTATTGGAACACATTTCAGAAGCATAACAAGGGATCATCCTACAATGTCCACCACAGTAGGCATTGATGATGCTCTAGGTTCTACAGTTTATTGAAGCCAACTGGCTTTGTGTGAAGCTTTTCACACAAAATAAAGAAACCTCATATGCAATTGTTCAACAAAGAAATATAAGTCATGCTGGACTGCAAGCTTTATCATACCTCTTGAGCGGGGCAACCATAATCTACAGGAGCTCTTCCTGTTATTGCTTCCAAAAGCAAAACTCCAAAACTATAGATATCACTTTTCTCATTTAAAAGACCAGAATTGGCATATTCCGGAGCAACATACCTGTGAAAAGTATTTCGTTATTGTTCCTTTACAATAGCCAGACATGACAAATGGCAAGCAAAAGTTTCAATAGCTTTCAGGAATAGCTGCAAGCTACTCACCCAAAAGTACCCATCACCCTGGTTGTAATATAACTCTTTCCAGAACCAAGCAACTTCGCCAGACCAAAATCAGAAACTTTAGCATTGAAGTCATCATCTATCAGTATATTGCTCGACTTAATGTCTCTATGCACCACTTTGGGTTCAATGGCCTCGTGCAAGTAGGAAAGCCTGCAAAAAGCATTATTGTTCAAGGAAAGAAACAATAACCCATCATAAGGTACTATAAGCAATTAATGTATGGTACATACGCCTTAGCAGTACCAAGAAGAACTTTTATTCGAGCCTCCCATGTCAGATATCCATGATGGAGCATGCCACCATGAAGCCATTGCTCTAGGTTCCCATTGTTAACATACTCGTAAACTAGCATCCTGATGCAGATGAAGGTAAATAAGTCATTAAGAACAATTCAGATAGCACCAACAAATAAATTTGAAGAATAGTTTGGTGGGAAGAAATAAATCGATCTATTTACATGACCTTTGAATGATTGAGCTATATATCGGCATGAAATCACAATTTACAAGCTAATATGACTTGGCTTGATTGTAGTAAACTTCATTTAAAAGGGTATCTCATCTATAAGATGGTCAGCATTCACAAGGGCTATAGACAATCAATTGTAAGCCATGTCCTCTGCAGGATGTTATGTTAATATCTGAATAACCCAAATCACAAATGAAGAATTTTGAATGATGAAATACCTATGAGTCCCTTCAATGCAGTACCCTAGAAGACGAACCAAATTCTTGTGCCGTACATGGCCAATAGCTTCAACTTCTGTTCTAAATTCTTTCTCCGCTTGCCCTCTGGATAAACATATTAGTAATCAAAATATTAACCATAGATTTTTCTCATGAGAATGAAGAAAAGTTATTCAAGTATTCAAAATCTTACAGATTATTGAGAATTTTCTTGACAGCCACAAAAGCACCGTTAATTAGACATCCACGATAAACGACTCCATATCCACCCTCGCCAATCACATTATCCTTGGAAAACCTATTTGTTGCAACTTCTAGGTCTCTTAGAGTAAACCAATAACCCCAACCTAGGTGAGAGAATTCAGGCAATCCAGATAGAGGTGAAGTTACATTTATGGGATATGAAGAAGGCCTAGATGCTGTAAATGGACCAGAACCGCCATCTTCACCTCCAGAGTGAGAGTTATCACCATCCTTGTCCAAATTGGTAAATGAACCTGACTGACTGTTAGTCTCTCCATTCTTGATCTTAACCCTCCCAGACTCTTTGTCACTGAACTTGTCATGAAGGCTGAGATAACCCCCATCCTGGGGTGGGCAGTTTCTGGCCGAAACCTGATCTACTCGTATTTCTTTGATATCTTCAGAAATGGCTTGTCTGTGGCTTACCGGAAGTATATTGGTACTCCTCCTAGACTTTTTCCTTGATGCAAGACATATAAAGAGGACAAGGAAAAATAATGCAATAAACAAGCCCACAATGATGCAGATTAGCTCCCACAACTTAAGACCAACAAATGTTTCTTTAGATAGCTCAGTATTTAGATCAGTCGCCATATTCACAGATAACTAGGTTCCTGCAAAACAGTAAATAACCAAAATAAAGATTATAGTTCCCATTTGATTTTAAAGATTGGTCGAGGGTTGCATATTTCCATTTATGAGCACAGTTGAGAGAATTTATCACCAAACTATGAACCCATTACCAGAAGCCAGTCCATCTCAGAGGCACATAAAAAGTTACACAGGAAATTTTCAACACTCCCAAAACCCAACAAAACTAGTAGACAAAATCAGATTGAATCCAAAGTGTTTGGTCATTACAATGCAAATTACTGTAAATTAGAAGCGGTAACGAAAACAAGCACATCCATTTGATGCAAAGAAATAAGAAAGGCAACCAAAATTACAAGCATGTACCTGTGAGTGACTAAATTCCAAAAGAACGTCCAAGAAAGTCTGCGCTTTGCCAAGAAGGTCTGCGCTTTTAATCCTCTTCCTCCTCACCCTCCCTCTTGAACAACAAAACAAACTTCTTTCTTTATAAAACCCCCTACAAACCCATTACATGAAAACCACTCCACCCCCCCTCCTCCATTGCAAAAATGTAAAATAGAGTGGTTGGAATTCCAATCTGGGTTTTGTTGAATGATGAAATGGGTGTGTATAAATTGAAGCAGCTAGAGAAAACACTCTTTTGAAGCACAAGGCAAAAGCACATGTAGTTCTGGAAAGTGGGTTTGAGGGGTGGTGGGGGTTTTATCAAGGGAATGGAATGGAGATATCAGCGGTAGGTAAGGTGATGAGAAAGTGAAGATCCCCCCTCCCTCGCTCACATTACAAAATAACATACAGTAAAAGAGAAGCACGGACGTTGGAGCTTTCTAAAAGCACCATTTTTTATTTTTTATTTTTTTTATAAATATTTTGAAGGGGTTCTTACTTATGTGTTGATGAAATTGCATTGAAGGTGACTGATCATCAGAAATTTAGTTTAATCAGAAATTGTCTGAAGTTTGGGTTTATGGGCCGTCGGAGAGGAACTACAATTGTTTTGTTTGTCAATTGGGATTAGTTTAGTCAAACCATCCACGCAAAAGCATAATTATTATAATTAATTAAATAAAAAGAAAAAAAAGTCATTGTGATGATTACGGGAGACAAGGTAATCAGTGCGTTCGAAGAAATGTTGGGTTGGAAGGTCAAATGAACAGACTCGACACCATATATTTCCTTGTCAACCCCAAATCAATCAAAGTGAGCATCTCTATTTACGAGACTACTGCCGTTCACAGTTTCACATATTTATCTTATTTCACAGTTTCACATCAGCGGTAGCCAAGAGGTGGCTTTTTTGTTGCACCACAGCACAGCGCAGCAGAATTGCGTGTGAGGGAGGGGAAAGTGCTCTTCGCGACCAAAGAGCATCATGTCATCCCTCACATTTCACACGGTGCAAGATCCACCGGTGAGGAGCAACACGTCACCTGCCACAGTGGAATAGAAGAAATAATGGGGGGGGGGGGGGGGTTGCAGTTGAGAAGCCACTTTCGTAAATCAATTAATGTTTCTTTAATCACCAAACAATTAAATTAGTGTGGAAATTAGAGAAATGAAGGGGAGAAACAAAACAAGAGGCAATGAAATGGACCACCGTTGCACTATCAATATCAAATTAATTGAATTGAATTGAATATTGAATATTAAATACTGAATAAATAAAGAGTATATGTACATGCCTCAACTATTAATAATAATTAAAAAAAAAATCAAGTATTTAGAAAATTTATCTATTAATTTAATACTACGCAAATATAAGTCTCTTGTCTAGGCATTTCATTTTTGTACTTAGGGTTGTGTAGATTTAGTTGTCCATTAAAAAGGGTGGGTTCCCCAGTAGAAGGAAACGTGGGTATTTATTGCAAGGCCTAAAAACTTTAACCAGCAAATCTTGATGTGGCCCTCCAATTCCAGCCTACGCCTAGACAAGAGGCCAATGGCCAAACAACAAGTCATATAAGATTCCAGGGCCGGTGAGTCAAGAGGTGTGCCCACCGCCCCAAAAAAAAAAAAAAGATGTTGGTCACTCTATTCTTATGTGGGCCTATGTTTCTTTTTTAGTTTTAGTTTTAGTTTTAGGTTATACCAATGCCTTGTATGCTTAAATTACATTACATAAAATAACTCTTGTTGTTCTTGGTTGAAGATTCTTCCTTGGTTGCTGGAGGCAGAGAGAACTAATTTGTCTGGGCACCCAGGGCTCCACAACAAATATTATTATGATTTATGTTAGTAGATTTGCCTACACTGTTATATTTATTAATCTTGGCTTATCTTAACCAACCAAACAATCCTTCAATTTTGATATGTTATGTATTGAAGGGTAGGCCTAGTCCACAGTCTCCATGATTGGCCGTGGCCCGTGGCCCGTGGCAGAGAGAGGGTTTCCTTTCCCGGAATGTCCACCCTCTATTTTTTATTTTTTATTACATAAGAATTTAAATCCTGAATTTTAAAATTGAAAAATGAAGATTATGACTATCAGACTGTCCCCTCAAAAACTCCACTCTCCATCTTGGCTGTGTGCAACGCCTACTCTTTGGTGCTAGTTGGGCTGGGCCGGGATGGGCTTATTACTTTTGAGTAAGAAAGTTGGACCCCAAACACGTCTTTTGTTGCAGAATCTTAGGCATGGTTGGGCAACGGTGAGTGAAATAATGTGACAGAATTTTTATTTTATTTTTTTATTATTATGACATGACCACAGTCCAATATCTAAAATTTCACTTTAACTAATTTAAATCGATAGTTGCAAGACTCACTTTATGGGGGTGAATCTCCCAACATTATTTTTTTGTATCCAGTGGAGTCGAACTCCCGACCTGATTAAAAAACGAAGGTATTTATTCCACCTACAGCAACAAGTATTTGTGCGATTGAATTTTTATATGCATGGGATATTATATTCCTTTAACTATATGTTTTGGTTTTAAGTTATGAAAATAAAAAATAAAACTTGAGAGAGTCAATTCTTTAATGTGTTTCATAGTACTTAAATCAGATTAGCGTGATAAAATTTAAATATTAATCGATAAAAAAAAAAGTGAAACCCAAGTAGGCTTAGCTGCCGAGCACTTGAGACTTGATTGTGGCAAGGGAAGGTTCGTGACTCATAAATTTTTTTTTTTTTTTTTATTTTGTGTTTAAGTAACAAATTTCTGAAATTATATTTTGATTAATTCAAATCGAGTGATCGTTTGACTCTCTATAAGAAAAATTCTTTCAACATTGTTCTTTTTATTGTCAATATTTGAGATATAATATTTTTCGCGTTAAATCAACTATACATTAGCGTCACTTATGATGCTTTTCTAGTTTACCCTTTACACGCCATTTCTGACTCCCTACGCACACAAGGAATGCAAACTTTGATGGTGAAATCCATCGAACTTAAGTGGAAATTGTTGATAAGCTATTGTTATTCTCTCTAATAATTATTTTATTCTTAAAATTCAATCATAATTACTTGTTTAAGATGAATGTTATTAAAACTCTTACAAATCACCAAATTGGGTAGAGTCCTTATGTTTTGAAAATGGCATGTAGGGTGGGAAATGAGTTAACTGATGATCAATCCACAATTCTATTTGATAATTGAGTAAGCCTAAGCCAGGTTTATAAACCAAGTGTACGGTACGCAAACTACATTTTTTAGTTCACATAAAATATAAACCGATAAATTAAAAGATATTGGACTCATTTGTTTCATAAACTAACTAACTAACTAACTAACTAACTATATATATATATATATATGTATGTATGTATGTATGTATGTACGTATGTATGTATTATATACGTTGGTACACATGTATATATGAATATGTTATGATTTAATATTTAATATGTATTTAAATTAAGTTAGTTTATTTCAGAATTTATTATTAAAACACTAGGAAAAATAATTATAATAATAATAATAAAAAAAAAAAAACTCAATGACAGGGGCTCATTAATTTATTTTAGAATTTTTTTTGTGAAATTGAATAATCCATGAGTACGGTGTGAATTCGAGTCTATTACACCTACCTGCGCTGTGTTGGGTCGACTCCTAAAATGGGTGTGCGGCAGGGAAGGGAAAGGGTAAGGGGGCGTTATGAGATGAGATGGATGAGATTGAGATGTTTATTGGGGATAATTTAAGCGGTAGATTTTTTTTACTTTCATCCTTTTTTGTCCGGATCGAGGAGTTTGCTTGATTATATAAAAAGAAATAAAATGGATGAGATTGAGATTTGAATACCGTGGAGTTAGTGCCGATACTAACCGAACCGAGCCGTAACCCACACCCACTAACTCTTCCAAAAAAACAAAAAAAAAAATCCGAGTTTAGTCGCAAAGAAACAGTTGCAGAAAGGTACTCCATTCAAGAACTCTCTCTCTCTCTCTCTCTCTCTCTCGTCACAGAAACTTGATCAACAGTAGGGATCTGTCAAGGAATCTCCAGGGTTTTGATTGCGGATTCGCTACTGATTGTGCAACTGGCTGAACTGAATAGATCTCGCGGTAAGCATTCCTCCGTCTTTTCTTTTTTCCTTTTGCTAATAATGTCTTCTGTAAATTTCTAGGGTTTCCACTTTCGTCCCTCCCTCCCTTTAATCAGATCTGATCTGCATTGCTGTTGTTTTCTCGCTTTAAGAGTTTGTTCCCGATCTGAATCTGTGTTAACTGTTTTAGTGAATCTTGTTTACTTCGGCTTTCTTTTAGGTTTTGCATTTATTTGTACTATTGTGTTCAAGATTATTATTCATTGTTGTTGTTTCTCCCACGAATCTTCGGGGCAATTGAGAAACAATGTCGGTGACCCTTGTTAGGGTTTTTGGAACCGATATTGTAGGAATATTAGTAGCGTTTCGTTGGCCTGTGGTCTTTGGTGAGAAACCCAAAATTTATACATTCCGTTATAGTACTGGAGTTTCAGTTTTTGGTTATGCGGAATATTTTCGTGGAGGCCTCAGATCATGGATGAAGTGGACTCAACCTTAATCAAGATATAACAGAGGAGCTAAGGCTAAAAGAGAAACCCCTTTGGTTCTAGGCATTGTTATTATCTAGGCAAAAAAATAGAGCCCGACACTTCAGCTGCTTTTCCCGAAGAAAGTGACCTTGTGTTAATATAAGGGCACAATTTTGAGTGCAGAGAAATGTTTGATTAGTTTGCGCAGTCTGTTGCTCACTGATGCATAGGCAATCGCTTGGCTTATTTGTTGCTTCTAGGTTAACTTCCGGATTAGGACGTCCACCTTTTCTAAATGTGCCCAGTGCGATGTGCAAGAAGTAGGGAATAATGTTCTGGGAAGATATTTGCCCCTTCTTTTTGGTTCGAATGCTGATAGAAATAGGAAAAGAATATTAATCTTGTGGTTGCATTCTCATTGTAATTACGATAAAGTGCTAATGGTAATGTGGTACTTTATAGGCCATAAAATTTTCATAAGTAGGATATATTTATCCTTTTTTAATATAAATTTTCCTTTCCAAAAATAAGTTTATGTTATGTGGAAGGCTGGTTTCTCTGGCTCATGGTTAAAAATGTGCCACATAACACTCTCATTTTTATGAGAGAGCGCTCTGATAAATAAGGTCCTGCCATCTGGACTTGAAAAAGTGAAGGCTGGAATAAAAAAAAATCCAATTTAACATGGTTTACACGGATATTGAAAAGCATATGATTGTCTGCACCAACAAAATTGACCATGTTATATTTTGTCATTTCGGTCATTATTTTTTTGGTCTAAATAACATTATTTGGAACATATAATTTTCAACATACTAAGCTTAAAACCTGGACTATTATCCCTTTCTGATATCTTATGGAACAAGAGCGTGGGAAAAGAACCTGAGAATAAGATATCTAAAGAACATGAAGATGGCCAAATTATTGAAAAACTGATCAAACTGGCCAAACCAGCCAAGTAACATCTTTGTTTGAATTACCAGGTAGGATGTGGTTTTTATTGGGCAAAAACTAAAATCCTTTTTTTTTTTTGCCTCTAGTTTATGCCAGAAAACCAAGAAAAAAAAAATGAAGCATGCGATTTATGTTGCTATATTAGGTTGTAGTGTTTCTTTATTCATGTTACAACAAACATCGATTTCCTTTCTCTCTCTCTCTTTCCCCTTTCCACATACAAGCTTTGATGTCACTGGACGTGCATATAGATTCCTCACCCCCACATATAGTTTGGTAAGAACTTTGGTACTGTCGGACATGAACCTGGCGATCTCTTTGACCATGAAAGCATTCTCTCTAGATCTAGATCTCCATGAATTTCTTCTCTCAAACCTAGATTGCATCTCTACACCACTTCCATTTTGTCTTCATCTTCCTTTGAGTTTCGCATTTAGATCTCAACCACTCACAATGTACGGAGTAGTTTTTCATGAACCAATCTATCTTTTTGTTCAAATTGGATAACAATTGTCAAGCTCATTCTCTAATTAGAGATGGAGTTTTTTTTTTTTGGGGGGGGGGGAGTTTGCATCCCTACACCACTACCATCTTGTCTTCACCTTCCTTAGAGTTTCACATTTCGATCTCTACTGCTCCAAAGTACGGAGTAGTTTTTCATGAATCAATCTATTGAATATGTTCAAATTGGATAACAGTTGTCAAGCTCATTCTCTAACTACAGACAGCACTTTTTTGGTGGGGTGGAGTTAGATTTTTGACTAATTAAAGTGCTTATGCCTGAGGGTGTCATAGTTAGATGGGAATTTCTGAGAGTTCCTTTAGGCCATCTATTATCTGCATTTTTCTTTTTGGCAACAATGTTTTCTTTGCCCTTTTCATTCAGTTAAGTAGGATTTTGCTAGTGGTTTCTGAAACACCATTTAATCTGTTGAGCAATTGCTCCTGGGTAGCACATGTAAGTGGATACTGGAAGAATATAAGATTTAAGCAACATATGTTTTCATTCTTCAAAATTCACAATTGTTCTTTTTTTTCCCCTTGGATGTTCCGTTGTTGATGAACTCCGCTTGTGTTTTATCTCAAAACATAAGCATCTTTTTAATACAACTAGTTCTAATTCTGGGTAAAGGAGAAGGATTGTGGTAGGTTGATTACCGGTGTAAAAATTTTGCTAACACCATGAGTGACCAAAATAGAAAATTCGTTGGGGGTGCTCCTTTCTCAGTGAAATGCTGCATTGGATTCACGGTGTAGTGAAAAGTTTACAAAGGTTGCTAGGGTGTTGCTCAGAAGCGATGGGCCACATCGTCGCCTAGATGTGGCAATACGTAGGCAAGGGTTCCTACATTCACATGGACGGATGCGAGTAAAGAAGCTAGTTTATAATGATAGGATTCACCTAACTACTTGATCATAAGATCGCTGATTGATAAATTAGGAGAGATTCAAGAAATAATGATTAAATGAAGGATTAATATTATGTGTCTCCAAGAAATTAAGTGGATAGGAGGAGAAGGTTAGAGAAGTAGAGTTTCATGGTCATAAGTTTTCGTATACAGGTAAGGGTAAAACTAAAAACGTGATAGAAATAATTGTCCAAAAGAATTTACAAGAGAATGAAGCGGAGATCAGAAGGAAGGGAGATAGAATCTTGCTTGTCAAGCTTGTTAGCACAGAAGACTTAATTAATATAGTTAATATTTATGCACCTCAAATAGATATAGATACAATTAGTAAACAACGATTATGAGAAGATCTAGACGAATTTATACAAATCACACTTAGTAGGGAAAAGTTATTTATTGGAAGAGATCTAAATGGATATGTCAGGGAGAATAATGAGGTATTTGAAGTAGTACATGAAAACTTTGGCTGTGGTAGTAGGAATAAGGTGGGGTTACTATTTTAGAGTTTGTTGCAGCATTTGATTTGAAACTTATAAATACTTTCTTCAAGAAAAGAGAGTCGTATATAATCACATACAAAAGTGGGTCGAATGCTAATCAAATAGATTTCTTTCTTATCATGAGAAGCGATAGAATGACCTATAGCAAGTGAGAGTGTAGCAATAGAATGTAGGTTTTTAGTTTTAGATGTGTATATGTGTCTAAAATACAAAAGAAGAATTGTCGATTTATGGAATTAAGAATTAAGAATTAAGTGATAGAATCTGAAAGAGGAAAATGTGACAACCTTTATAGACAAGTTAATTCAAGATGTTTCTTGGCCTACTAATGATGATTTGGAGTCTATATGGGTAGAAATGTTTAGTAATATCCAGAAATTAGGTAAAGAGGTTCTTGGCATATCCGGGGATCGGGCGTCAATAAGTAAGGAGTTATATTGGTGGAATGAGGAAATCTTAGCTGCGATATAAACCAAAAGAGAGTGCTATAAGAATCTTAAAAGTGAGAGAGGTGCCAATGCGTTTGAGAACTACAAGATTAAAAAAAAGAGGTAAAAAAATTATTCACGAATCAAAAAACAAAATATATAACGAATTATATAAGAAACTAGAAACTAATGATGCAGAAAAAGAGTTTTACATAATTGCCAAACTAAGGGATAAGAAGGGAAAATACTTAAACGGTGTTAGGTGTGTCAAGAGTGAAATTAATAGTGTGCTTATAAGAAATGAGGACATAAGAAAGTATTGGAGGGACTATTTTGATAACTTTTTTAACGTTGAGGTCACAAGAAATATCATTAATATTGCGACACTTGTAAAGAGATCAACAGAGATTTAAAAGCAAGATTCGTTCTTACGAAGTGAGGGCAATCTTAAAGAAAATGAAGAATAATAAGGTCATAGGACCCAATGGCATCCCTATTAAATTGTGGAAGTGTTTGGGTGAAATGGGGACATGAATGTTGATGGATTTTTTTAACAAAATTTGGCAAATCAAGAAAATGTCCTAAATATGGAGAGTATAGTTGTACTACTATATATGAATAAAGTGACATACAAAATTATTCCAATTGTAGGAGAATTAAACTTATAAATCATACTATAAAGTTGTGGGAAAGAATGCACAGATTGAGATTGAAGGTAATTATGTCTCAAAATCAATTTGGGTCCATGTCGAGACGATCCACTATCGAAACCATTCACTTGCCTAGACATTTGATGAAAACGTTTAGAATATAGGAGAGAGACTTGCATATGGCATTCATTGACCTAGAAAAAATGTAAGATAGGATTCCGAGAGATATATTATGATGGGCGTTGATGAAAAAGAGAATTTCCTTGAGATACATTCATTTTATCAAAAATATATATAAGTTGTTATTAACGTAAGAATCTACTGAAGCAGCAGTTGCCCTGTGATATTTTCTTCATTCTATTCTCAAGCTTCTATATGGACAATGATGTTTTTATGGATTCCTTTTCTTGCTTCTATATTGAACTGTTTGGCAACTTAATGTTGTTCATTGGTATATCACTTCCTTTCCAGGAAAAAATAGCGATATGGGAATTTTTTTACATAAAACTGATATTCTTCTGGTTTTCCCCCCCTTCTATGTTTAAAATTCTTTAGAAGCATATAATGTGGGTTTTAGGATTTCAGGTTGCTTCCATGTACTTCGATTTTATAAATGAAAACGTACATTTAAGTTGTTTGTTGCTATGTTCTGGTAGATGGAATGTATTATGGTTAGTTTGGAGCTTCATTCTATACTGTGTACCTTTCTGATTATGTTGATAAACTTTTTGTTCCATGATGTTTGAAGGATTGATGATTTACTCTTTTCTATTTTCCCTCCAGGTCTCAGGCTTCTTCATGAGAGTTTTCAAAACTCAGAAGCAGCTACGTAAATTGCACTTAGCACAGGAAGTGAAGGGGATGATCTTGTCAATTGTTGAAAATGCATGGACATTTATGTTTTAATATTTAGTGGGAAGCTTGTTAAGTAGACAACAAAGTTGATTAGTAGAAGGTTGTTTCTTTTGATGAAAGAGAAGATCAAGAAAAATGATCAACAAATCACTGCTTCTTACGTATCTGTATCTACTTATCTACATTTTGCTTTCGTCTGGAGTTATCTTATACAACAAGGTTAGTGCTTGATCTTTTTATTATTATTTTTACTAGTGTTTGAATGCACACTATGTGCAACTATATCAGAAAAAGTTTGCAGAATTTTTAGGAGAAAAGTTAAGAGTTGAGCTGTAGAGTAAGTTATTTAAAAAATTCCGTTCTTATACAGATTTTTTCAGTATTGTCTATGTTATCCTTATTTATAATAAAGCTCAAGAACTCAAGTTCTAAGGGTATTTTGGTCTTAAAAATGCTGACAATAATTGAATTGCCGTAAGCGTCACTTTTCTTATAGTGTTTAAGAAAGATTCTCTAGCAAGCACTGACACAGTGCAGGAGATAAAACTTACCCTGAAAAGTATTTGGACTGTCAAGGGCTGATTAGGCAGAATCACAAGCCAAGTGAACGGCAGCCAATTGACATTCTTTTAACATGTTCATTAACAGTGGATACATGGATATTTGGACATATAATATGTAGGTGCAGATGATCTTGTGGTTAATCACAAATTTGCATTTGTTTAGTGCAAAATCTGTGTCAATGAGGCAGTTTACATGGAGTTTCTCTGCCGCTGTTCATATGGATTCTTTTTGCTTTTCAAATGCTGCATCTGATCAGCATATATATTTTCCGTCTATCTTTCATTTCTGTTGGATGATTCATTTTTGTAGGAGGAAATAGAAAAATGACAAGGGTTTCCCCTTGAGCAAAATTTTAGGCCCATCTTGCTGGATCATTCACAATCCATGATCTTTTGTACTATAAAATTGTTGACTTCAAAGATTTTGAAAACTTCATGCTCCTTTAATCTTGGTGGTCAACTTTAATGCAGTTCTTTTGAGTATAAGGCATTAAATGCGCCAAAGGTTTTAGTGATGTTTCTGTTTAGTATTTTTCCCCTCCTCTCGTGTCATATATTGTGTGGATCTTCTGTGGTAAAGCTACATGAGCTTGTAGATGTAGCCCACCACTTGGTGCCTTCTCAGGCTGCTACATTTCCATGAAGATTTAGATTCATGTTATTAATCCTTGCACCATGGAGAACATCATTATATTTCCTATATTGTTTCTCCTGTGTATATATTAATATCTGTCGAATATAATATGCAGTGGGTCCTGTCTCCTAAATACTTCAATTTTCCATTTCCAATTACGCTTACCATGATTCACATGGGATTTTCTGGGGCCGTAGCTTTCTGTCTCATACGTGTATTCAAGGTATGGTTTCTTGTGGACTTTTTATGTATGAAAATCTTTGCTTTATTTTAAGATCTCTACCTTTTTGTTTGCATCATGGCATACTTAACACAACTTTTCCAGTTTCTAGTTTTTCTCATTTCTTCATTGAGACTACCTTCTTTAAGTCCAAAGAGAATATTGTTTTTATTTCTTTGTATGAACATGCAGGTTGTATCGCCTGTCAAAATGACATTTGAAATGTAAGTTCTCTTTTGTAAGGACAAATAGGGTGAATCTGATTCTTTTTATAAAGGGTGGTGGAAATGCTTCTTATTTTCATAAGGTCATTGTCAGTTTGATATTTTTTTCCCCCTCAGATATGCAACATGTGTGATTCCTATCAGTGCCTTCTTTGCATCAAGCCTTTGGTAAGAGTTTTTAATTTTGAAAAAGTCAGTATTTTTTCTTTGGTTTTGATAAGGCATGAGTTTCTTACATATGTTTTCCCTGTCTGGCCCCACCAAAAGAAAAAAAAAATGCTTGCTTAAGTCATTGACTGTAAAGATGCATGCCATTTTCTGGATCCCCATGGTTTGACCGAGATATAGGTAATTAGATGCTCTTCTAGTGATATATGCAGGCCTAGGATTTTCCCCCCTCTTCTTTTCTTTAAACCGTCATCGTCTATGTAATTTGTTGACCTGAAGATTTATTTGGTCCTTGGTGGAGAAGAGAGCATCATCCCCAATTCTGTGCTGTAAATGTTGTCATTTGTATTTCTGCTGAAAATGATTAGGAACACTATCAGTTCTCTTGTTCTGGTTAGATCCTTCTATAGCTTGAAACAAGAATTTACTTGGTTCTCATTTACTGGGACAGAATTCTCCCATACCCTGCGCCGGGCAGGAGAAAGGTATCTCTATACTGACACACTGTGTATCTATTTTAATTACAGGTTTGGAAATACGGCTTACTTACACATTTCTGTGGCCTTCATCCAGATGCTTAAGGCCTTAAGTATGAAGATTGAATAAGCATGTTTATCACATTTTTTTGGGATCTTTATTTCTGGGTCAGCTTTTTACTTATGAATTTTGTGCTGTTTCAGTGCCTGTGGCTACATTTGCTATGGCAGTTTTGTGTGGCACTGATAAGTTAAGGTGTGACGTGTTCTTGAACATGTTGCTGGTCAGTGTTGGAGTAGTCATCTCCTCTTATGGGGAAATTCATTTTAATGTAGTTGGTACAGTATACCAGGTTACTGGAATTTTTGCAGAAGCTCTTAGGCTGGTCCTGACTCAGGTTCTCCTTCAGAAGAAGGGCTTGACCCTAAATCCTATCACCAGCTTATATTACATAGCTCCCTGCAGGTATCTACCATACATCATTTTGGATCATATTTTTTTCACCAAAAAGCAGGTTATTGGCCTTTTCAAGTTGTTAGTAGTTTCTGCAACCTATAGAAATAAAAATTTGATAAAGAATTGGACTCTTGCATCTTTAACGCTAGTAGTTTACTGGTAAGGAGTTAAGGTAGAACATGTCTGAGCTGCTGATCCTTTAATACTTTCTTGTATGCAGTTTTATTTTCCTATTTGTGCCTTGGTATTTACTGGAGAAACCTGCGATGGAAGTTTCACAGATTCAGTTCAATTTTTGGATCTTCTTCTCTAATGCACTTTGCGCTTTAGCCTTGAACTTCTCAATTTTCTTAGTAATTGGTAGAACTGGAGCAGTTACAATCCGCGTGGCTGGTGTTCTGAAAGATTGGATACTGATAGCCCTTTCAACTGTTGTGTTTCCGGAGTCTGCAATTACTGGTCTTAATATAATTGGCTATGCAATCGGTAGTTGTCTGGACATTTGAAGATTATATGTAACAATGCCACTCATAAATGTGGGCCTTATGAACCTTCTAATTCCCTTTTGCTGCAGCACTTTGTGGAGTGGTAATGTACAACTACTTGAAGGTGAAGGATGTTAGGGCATCTCAGCTTCCTTCGGACAGTATTCCTGAAAGAATTACAAAGGTTAATTTTCTCTCAACACTGTTATCATGCAGTCTATTAAATTCTTTTGTTTGAAAATTAGAAGTTTGGTCTTACCACACTCCCATATGCATGATACTGGAGAAATGACTTTGAAGGTTGTGATGCTAAGGTCTTTTTGGGGGAAATATGTCACATATTCTGGGAAAAGGCAATTTCAGAATCTGACAAGATAAGCTATGTTTCTAGTTAGGGAAGTGAGAACCAGTTGTATAGGCATTTTATATAATCCGGTGCATTTTTCAAAGAGCCTATATGTGGGTTCCAGAGGAAAACTTACCACATAGATTAATACTTAATGTACTTGCTGACTGATATAAAGAACCTCAACAGAAATCAAATCTATTTCATTCACTTGCAGTTGCACCAATATTCCAATCTTAGAAATTATTCCATTTTTTCAGAAACTGATTGAAGCTCCCTCTGTGCTTAAGTTGTATGTTACCCGGTTTTAACACTTTTTTTTCCTTTTTTTATAAGATTTGATTTGATTTTATTTTGGGAGGGGTGCATTTTCCTTGTGGTTGTGAACAGGCTATTCAAAAGGTTTGTATTCTCTATGCTAAACTTTTCTTGGGTGTTTTTTCCCCCCCTGGCATTTGGTCCTTGGGATAACAGGACTGGAAATTGGAGAAGAAATCTTCAGATATATACGAGCCTGGCAACAGCAATGACAATGGTGGAAGTAATGGTCAACAATCTGACTATAATATTGATGAAGAAGCGCCTTTGATATCATCTTCAAGGCTCTCTCATATTGGACGGACACAATTAAGCGGCCAAAGTCCATAGTTGGCAAGCAAGATGTAGAGAGCTCTTAGAAATGATTTTGTTCCCAGATAAAAACAGAATGGAGTCTTTGTTACGTGCAAGTAAAGGAGAAAAGAAAATAGGTATTCTTTTACTGCAGGCAAATATATTCTTATCGGAAGATCTAAGGCACATCCCGCCCCCTTGTTTGGCGGAAAGAAGGGGGGGGGGGGTTAGGGATTCTGCGCCTTTGCTGTGGGAGTGAGGAGATTAGGAACTTAAGTAAAATCAAGGCTCCTGAATTGCTGTTTCCCCTTTTTTAACTTTATTATTATTTTTTTTTTTAAACTTTTTTTCCCCCCTAATTAGTGATCTAGCTATGGCTTGCATTCTTCTTCCCTAGCACATAGGAGATAAATGAGTCGCTGTCACTGGCTTGTTAAGACTTTGATTGTGCATGGTGCATGGATTTACCTCATGGTATATCACCAGTGTCGGATTCTTTTGCTCCATTGAATTTTAAGGTAGCTTGACATTCATAAAAAACAGACTGACCTGGTGTTCCTGGCTAATTGGTGTGGTTTTATTTGGGCATGCATTTCTGCGGTGACTTGCCCAAATAAGAAATTTCGTTCTTTTTATTGGATACCGTACGTGGGAGGCCCATCAGATCATTTTGATATATTAGGCCTAATTATGTTACAGTTAAATCAATATTCTGCAGGGTCGAGCTCTAATAAATTAGCCCAATAGTTTCTGATAATTATGTTGGGGGCCATAAACGTCTGGTTTTAATTTTATAGGTCTAATTCGTAACCAAAAATATAAGCTTACAACGTGACTAACTTCACATGACGATCAATCTTTGTACTTTGGGAACAATGTTGGATTTTGAACTGCCATTGAAAAAAAATGTTGGATTTTGAAACCAAAATCTGTTTTAAGTGGGCCTACAAAGGTCCAAAAGATGAATCTGTTGGGCATAACGGGCCTAGTTTTGGGCCTAATGTGGACCTCAGTTGAGCCCAATTAAAAATATTTGGGCCAACGTGAGGCCCAAAATTAATCTGTGGCCCCCAATTAGCCCAACGAAACTTTTTATTGTGGGCCCCTTTGTTGGCCAATTAACAAATCTTTGGTAAATTTGCGGCTCAATAAAAAATTATCGGGCCTAGAGGCACCCATGAAATTTTCGGCCCAAATTAGGTTAAGGCCCAATTAAAAATATTTGGGCCATGAGGCCCAATATTAATATATGGGCCCCTTTGTAGCCCAAGAAAAATTTTTATTGTGGGCTTCACTGCTTCCCAGTTAAAATATTTTGAGCAATGTGCGCATCAAAATTTATTGGTCCACAATGTTACCCATGAAAAATCTTTCGGACCAAATATAGGTATTAAAACCCGAATCCTGGCCTATACTAAACTGGGTCTAGTTTACATTTTCGCCCTTGATAAAGCTTTTGGGCCAACACTCCACCTAATTTAAATTCCAATAATTTAAAACACCGAGTAGATTTCAAGGTATAATATGGGCCAGAACTTTGACTTTAGGGTCTGTATTGCGGACCAATGAAAAAATTTTTTGAGCCCAAACAAAAGTATTAAATCCAAATCCGGGCCTAATTCAAACTGGGCCCGAGTTTTGATTCCTGGGCTTCGCAGTCAAACTAAATGCCCTCAAAGAAAACAACCAATATATAGAGTTCTAAGTCATGATTCCGAAGAAAAACATTAAAATATATATATATATATATATATATATATATATATGTACGCCATCGATGAACTTCATCTTCTTGTGCACAACCTGCCCCATCCCAGTGCTAAGTTAGAACGCAAGGTGCGTTACTTGGTAGAACACATCAGAAAGCTACCAACGAAGTAATGCATGATTTCCACAGACTCCTATACAGGCTGCCAGGCAAAGGCATTAACACAAGATTCACATACGTGGTCGAAACATTATCATTCTCAAATTGAAACTGCCCTCAAAAGATCGAAGAAATAAAGAACATGGCAAGCAACAAACATGAATGGGGTAAATCAAAAACAAAGCAAACTCAAATATGATTTACACAATAGCCAAACTGCCTATGCACAGCCAAACAATGGTAGACAGGAAAGGAGAAAATTGTTGGCAGTGAACTCAAAAGCAAAGACAAAAATACTCCACAAAAGGTAGCCCACCTTTCTGTAACCTCATGGCCAGCATGAGTATCCAAAGATACAGATGTACCCTCCCGAAAGAATAATATGCAAAGGATGCAAGGAAGAAGTCTGACACGTTGAATCTACTCAAACAACTGTCTTCTCTTCACATATAACAACCGCCTTGTAGTAGGGGCTGGAGGTGCCAATCCTGGAATATCCCTGATGCTTTTGTTGTTGGGGTTCACAATCTGAAAAATATTTAACAGTAAGGGATATTAAATGGTGTCAGTAATGCAGAAATGAAGCATGTAAGACTTAAGCAGCTTCTCTAGATAAAAATTTGACAATTACATGCAGCATTAATATTAGCATTGGCCCTCTTACTATTTTGGGCTAGACATGGCCCTAAAGTTTTGATGGTATGCCACAAGATACGTTAGCAACTCCTATCATCATCATCAGCCTTCTTAGCAGTAGTTTGACCAATTCCAGATTGATATACATTTGAAATACTCATGGCTTCAAATTATGCCCATGATGAATTATGGAGAGGAAAGAAAGAAATTATGGAGTCATCTTGTAAAACTTCCCTATAATGAACACTAGCATTTAAAACGGCTGCAATCTTGTAAAACATTATCATATTTTAATTTTCCTTCTTTGTTGTCCTTCTGGCTACATAAAAAGAGAAGCATCTATTAAACCCCCTCCCCCCCCCCCCAAAAAAAAAAGAAAACACAGAGAGAGAGAGAGAGAGAGAGAGAGAGAGAAACATCATTTTGAAGGGAAAGATGTTAATGCAACATTCATGGATCAAGATTAAACATATGAATGCCTTCAAATGTACCTTTACAATGATGATGGCTATCACACCGCAGACAATAAGAAACAGAAAGAGCATGATACACTTATCAGTAGCCACCTGAAAGGAATCTCAAAATTAGATTTTCAAGCAAAAAGACTGAAGGAAGATAAGCAGGATTTCATAGATAAACTAACCTGCCTCCCAATCTCCTTCACAAGCTGGGAAGCTTTCTTAAGGGAGAACTGAATAGTATCCAGCTCATTAACAATACGGCCCATTTGTTCAGTCTGTGTGCAGTTACAGATGCAAAATTAGCAAGCCAACGCTAAGGTTGGTCAGCAAAAATCAAAAACAACCAGGAAAAAATCGGTCTGAGAATACCATACCTGGCCTTTTAAGGTGACAGCGGTTTGAGCTCCCACTTCGATTGTTTGTTCAACAACCTAAATTCAATCTAAGTTAAAAAACCAGATAAATTACATCATCTGAGAAAAGATAATAATGATTAGCACCTCACCTTTTTAGAACGCTCAATGGCCTGATCAGTCTCATCCATAGTCTTCGTCCCAGCATCAATAAGCTCTTGATTTGTCATTGCTACATAGCAGGGTAAATTTAAACTTAGTCACTGAGGAATTATAATCTTCCAGGAACAAAATAAGAAAACCAAAAACCCCAAAATACTGGGGTAGGAGATTCTGACTAGATTAGATAAGCTATGAAGCACTAAAATATACATTGCATGAGTTTAGATTAGATGATCAAAAAGCACAAATGTTACCTCTCCAAATACTAGAACATGTTTATGTGGGAGCTTCAAGAACATGACCTTCTTTTTTAATAGGAAAAAAAATTGTATTAGACGAAATGGAGAATATGCAAAACTCTAAGGATAAGAAGTTAATAAAAAAAATGCAGTATAAGGTGTTAACAAAAACTGCTCTTCAATCCCTCTTGAACTCCTTCAAACTGTAATCTTTATGGAACCTTAAGGGATAAGCTCCCAGAGAACCATAAAACAAAACCTCATCCCAAAGGAGAAAGAACCAAAAATCTGTTTGTTCCACTCCCTCCAAATAAATGAGGGAATAGTCAAAAAAGCACAAGCACATTTCCCAAGCAAATGAGCATCTTTATCCCTTCCAAAGCTTCTAATCATTAATAAAATTCATAAACTCAACTTGCAATTTAATTTGCAAGGCTTTTGCAATATCCTGAAGTCAAGTCCAAAATGGATCGAGCAAATGAGAAAAATGAATAATTTATTTTTTCCTAACCGGATTAGGAAAACATCTAAAATTAAGAAACTTTCAAAAATTAGAAAGTTTCTAAAAAAAGGAATGTTCTAATTGTTCTAAATGAATTATTTGTTTTGCTCTAACCTACGTGTCGGTTAAGTTTTAGGTTAGACCATGCATATTGGCTCACTTGTTTATTTGGTTTCTCATCTAAGGTTACTAATTTGCATGCTCTAATCTAGAGAATTTAGTAAGTATTGAGAGAACACAAACTCAACCAGACTAGGGAGAAAGCAAGTGAGCTACTATAGGACTCCTAGCTCCATTCTCACTTCCTCCCACCTAGCTTGATCGAGAGACCCTTTGAAGGAGTTCAAAGGGACCCTTGGCCAAGATCCTGTTTGTGTGCACAGATTAGAGACCCTACATTTGGAGGATTAAAAGTTGAACTCAACATCTTCAACAAAATCAAGGGGTTAGCATACTACAAAGGTATAAAACGCTAAAATCCCTTTTCTTGTACGTTGTTGATACTTGTTTTGCTTAGAATGAAGATTTATATTTCAATGGCAGTTTAGGCTCATATCATGTTCAAGTATGGGACATGTGAACATCCCATTGTGTGTGCATGTTAAATTCTTTTTAAGCTATGCCAACATCGTCTCTGCTGCGTATGCATGCTCTCTTTCACTTCTCACAATTAATAATAGAAATCAAATTGTCATGAATTTCTCTAGACACATTTATGCGAAGAACCCAACTCTTAACCATATTGATTTTTAGCCCCAAGGCTTTTACAGAGACATTAAGGAGGGTGATCACATCATAAATCCCTAAATATCCTTCTGAGAAAGAAGATGGTGCATCTACAAGCCGAATATGAGAAATATAAACTACATCACATTCCTCCCAAAGACCTAAGAATTGTTGGCTTGAACAACCCTCTCAATCAACCTACTCAAGAGGTCCATCATGAGACTAAAAAACGAAAGGAGAAAAAGGATCTCCTTGTATTAACCACCCAAAAAGCCGAAAACCAACTTTTAGGCTCTCCACTTGTACTCTTGCCTATGACCCCATTGGTCTAAAATTCATCGAATACTTTAAACAAGTACTTACAAATGACATCCTGAAAATTCTGAAAAAAAGCCATAGTAAAACCAAGAGGAGACAGGCTTTATCCCTATCAAAACCCAAGAGCATTCCACGAGTCTCATCCTTCTTAATTGGTCTCTCTAAGCAAGAGACTTCAGAACTCCCAATACAATACTAATCAAGAGCCTTCAATTGCAAGATGGTCTCCATCCTCCTCAGTATATAGATTATTATAGAAGCTAATGATGGCTTCATAAATAATGACAGGATTAATAATCACATTTCTCACATCATCCTAGTTAAAGCTTCTTTGCATAATATCATTAGCAAACCAATAAAAAAATCTGGTATTGCAGTCTCCCTCTCTAACCTACTTAGGTATTCTAGTGCTAGATAATCTCCTCCTTAAGAAGAAGCTACTCAAAATCATCCTTAAGACTCGGTCTACAGGTCAAAAGGTCCTCAGACAAACCTCTCTCAACATCCAGCTTATCTATCTCACCAATTTCATGAAGAAAAGCACTTTTTCCTTTCTCTGATATCATCAAAGTCCTCCAAGTTCCAAACTTTAGGCTTTTGTTCGAGACGCTTCAATTTCTTCTTAAACTTATAACCCACATTCTAGATTAGTATTTCTCCAAGAATTCTGAACACCTTTCTAACTTTCTGTCTCTATGAAAGAGCCACATATTAAAAGACCTAGATGGAGTTGGATCGTAAGTGATTTGATTTGACACCAAGACAATATGGAAATGATCAGAAGTGGTTTTGGTTAGAGTTTCATGTTTTAGGAAGAGGGAAACAGGACACCCACTCATTTAAGCAACAAAAAGGATCAATAAGGGAAAGCCTAGTAAGAGTGAATCTAATGCTCAAACATTAGTTTGGGATATGACAGATGATAAGAAATAGAGTTTGAATAAGTCATATTGAGTCTTAGGAAGTTGCAGAATTTTTTATTTTTTAGAAGTTTATTATTTAAGTTGGTTATATTTTTTTGTTTAATTATTTAACAAGTTATTTTTTTTAATCATTATAAAGTCATTACTAGGACTATTTAGAAGTTTATAAATTTTTGTATTAATAATAGTTTCTGTCTTTTGAGAATGATTCTCTATTCACAAACTTGTAACCTTATTATGATCAATGAAGAATAAGACTTTGAATTTATATTTTGAGTTCTCTCAAACTCTAGAATGTGTGAATCTTTCTTTCCCTAGATGTGATGCCTAAGGATCTTCTAGTGTGATGCTAATAAACGTATCTTCTTGCTTCTTATTATTGCTTTCTTTCTTTCAATTTAATTGCTGTGTTTTTATTCTCATTCAATTAAAATTTCTTGCAATAAACCCAAATTCTCTACAACAAAACCTTTACCCTAATTCCTCTAAGTCGTCCTACATTAATTGGTATCGGAACCAAGATCCAACAAATCTGTTACTATAACTATGTTGACAAATGCAGAATTAAATTCTAAATTTGAAGGTCTTCACCGAGATCAGTGATGTTAGATATGTAGCAATTGAGCGAGATAATCATTCCCTAAAACTTGATACAAATGTGAAGTTCATAGAAATACTAAAAAAACAACAACAATCACTTGGACCTCAATCACGAGGGTCAGTCGTTTGAGAGAAAAATATAATAGAAAGAAAAAAATTAAAAATTAAAAATTAAAAAACATAAAATTCAAGTTTGAAAGCAAAAATAGAGAAAATAATACTAAAAAATAAAAGTAAAAATAAAAATAATGAAAAAGGGAAATAAAAATAAACTATCCATATAAACTTAATATAATAAGAGAGATGATTAAACTGATTTGAATTCTCCTACACCACTCATTCTTATCTAAATTCATCTAATTGCATCTAGATTTTCAACGGCCTACTCCAACGTTTCATAGAAATACTAAAACAGCTGGCACCATTTGCCGTGTGCAGGAATTCAACTCATGTTGGAATAATAGGCTCCTCAACAAAAGTCAGCACATTAAGACTAATTAAGGTTTTCAATTAACACATCAATCTGGCCAAGGACACAAGACAGAAGGACATGGTACGGCTGGGATATCACTAAGAAGATCAAGACAGAGATATCAGATTTTGAGGAAAAATTATATCCTACAAAATTCTGTGACCGGAAAGATTCCCTTTAAGAATATTTTAGCCAGTATGACATGCTTGATGATTGCAAGGTCAAGTTTCGAAAGATGAAACTTGTAGGGTTGGCAAAAATTTAGTGACGTGGCATAAAGAATGATTTAACCAGAATCAGACTACCACCAATCTCTGGTTGGGATGATATCAAAGCCAAGTTAAGAAAGAAGTACCTACATATAGATTATCTATGAGGGACAACGTTTAGCACAAGGCAATATGACAGTAGCTGAATACATGTGGAAATTTGATGAACTCAAAATTTGCAATAGCATGGTTGAGGATTTATTCAAGCAGTAGCTCGATTTAGAGCTGGTCTAAATGCTGAGATCAAGAGGGAACTGCTTAGACAATCAATCTATTCTTTGGAACATGCATTCCAAGTAGCACTTAAAATCAAGGAGCACCTGAACCACCCAATAGATAAGAAAGTGGGGTTTCAAATGGGAGAAATTGCCACAAAGAGGACTTATTATGCAAATTGTGGGCCAAACTCTTTTTCATCTAATGGA
This sequence comes from Dillenia suffruticosa, assembly GCA_033439265.1. Taxonomy (NCBI): domain Eukaryota; kingdom Viridiplantae; phylum Streptophyta; class Magnoliopsida; order Dilleniales; family Dilleniaceae; genus Dillenia; species Dillenia suffruticosa. The sequence goes on from JAVTVX010000001.1 coordinate 21,962,667, forward strand.
GCTAGTTCTAAAGGCCAGATCAGCAATTAAGACCCTAAGAGCAACAAAAGAATCACTTGTTTCAAGTGTGGGGAAACTGGTCAAGTGGGTTTACAATGCCCAAGGAAGAATCACCGACATGTAGGCAAAGAACCCATGGAGGAAGAACAACAAACGAAAGATGACCTTGAAGAGAACTCATTTAACTATGCAACAGATGTAATTGATGATCTGGCACATAATGAGATGGATGCCTCTCTTTTGTCAGTAGTGAGGCGTATTTGGGCATCACCTAAAGTCAAGCACGAGGATTGCAGGCAAACCTCAATATTCCAAACACTAGTGCAATGTGGTGATCAAGCCAACAAGCTTATCATTGACGGTGGCAGCAATACGAATGTTATTTTGGCATCCACAGTTGATCATCTCAAGTTGTCAACAACCCACACCCTCACAAGGTGGCCCGGATCAACAACACAACCATTCCATTAACAATGCGTTTTTTTTTTTCTTTTAGTTGTGGTGCTTATAAAGACTATATTATGTGATGTCATTCCTATTGCAAGTCGATCATATTCTTCTGGGCCGATGGTGGTTTTATGATCGCAATGTGGATCATCATGGGAGGGAAAACACATATACATTCTCACCAGGAACAAAGAGTATTGTTTTAGGACCCATGAGTTCACATGAGATCAAGGCATATGAAGAAAAGATGGCGCAGAAACCTAAACAGATCATTGAAAGGAGTAAGAAAATCTCTAAATCATAACCAAAAGGCAATTTGAAGTAGAAAGCCATAAATCAGAGATGGTATTTGCTGTTATAGCTAGAGAAGTAAAAGAACCTGTTGTTGGTCATGACTCAATTTTTGTGATTAGTTGATCAATATTCCAAGATGGTTCATTTTAATGCATGCTCAAAGACCGTCGATGCTCTTCACATTGCTAAACTCTTTTTCAAGGAAGTTGTAAGGCTTCATGACCCACCTATGACAATTGTTTCAGATCATGATGTGAAGTTTATTTTTGCTGCTATTTGCGGAAGATGTTGAATAAAAATTTGAAATTTTTTTCATCATTTCGGCCACAAGAAGATGGTGAAACGGAAGAAATTAATAGGAGTTTGCATGATTTTGCTCAGTTGTTGCATTGGTGACAATGTCTCTGGCTAGGATTTAGTTCTTCCCATGGCTCAATTTGTTTATAACAGTTCAGTCAATTGAAGCAGTGGACAATGTCCCTTTGAAATTGTCACTGGTTTGCTTCCTAGAGACCAATTGATTTGGTACCTCTACACATTGAAACTCGTCCAAGTGTAGAAGCAGATGCTTTTGCAAAGCATATTTGTGACTTACATGCTGAAATTAGGCAGAAGATTGCTCTAAGCAATGAAGGTTACAAAACACATGCTGATTTACAGAAAAGATTTGCTGAATTTGAGGAATGAGATACGTTTATGGTGTGTATCAGACCTGAAAGATATCCTAAGGGTAGTATAAGAAGCATCACTCAAGGAGTGCTGGTCCTTACAAGGTTTTTACAAATATCAATTCAATGCCTACGTTCTTGATCTACCAGCAAATATGGGAATAAGTAATGCATTCAAGGGTGTTGAAAATGCTTTGGGTAAACAACTTGGGAGCAACAATCCGAAACTGAAGATCCACGATGATGATGCTTCCAATGACAATACTGTTGCTAGACTTCCTCCAGCCCCATCCTAGAAAAGAGATTGAAAATATTGTTGACCATCAAATAGTTTTTACAAGGGAACACGAGAAGTATCTTGTGAAATGGAAGGGGCATTTCTAAAGGCCAAAAAAAGGCATTCATCAGCCAGCCCGGCTCTTTTCCTATTCAGCTTTGACGTTCACTTTCTGATTGTACATGGATTACATAAGAAGAATTACAAAAGCTTCATCCTGTACTTCTATGATACTTTTCATGCTTTTAACTCGACGGAGTTGAGTTTTTCCAAGTCAGGGAGAGATGATCAAATACGTTGGCAGCAACCTTCAAAATTGGTTAGAAAGCCTACTAAGAGTGGGTCTAATGCTCAAACTCTAGTTTGGCATATGACAGATGATAAGAAGCTTATTTCGGAGTTTGAATAAGTAATATTGAGTCTTTATTTTATGTTAGGAAATTGCAAATTTTTTTATTTTTTAGAACTTTATTACTTAAATTAGTTTCAATTTTTTTGTGCTTAGTTATTTAGCAAATTATTTTTATTTAATCATTGTACGGTCATTACTAGGACTATTTAGAATATCTAAATTTTTATCTAAGTAATAATTTCTATCTTTTGAAGTTAATTATCGATTTAATGACTTGTAACCTTATTATAAGTAATGAAAAATAAGCCTATGAATATATGCTTTGAGTTCCCTCAAAGTCTAGAAGATGTGATGCTTTCTTGCCTTAGGTGTGATGCCTAACAATCTACTAGATACTAGTAAATCTATCTTCTTTCTTCTCATCTGTTACTTTCTTTCTTTCAATTTAATTGCCTGCTTTTTATTTATTCACTGCAAACCTAGAAATCTTTTCAAGAATAACAGCTTACTGCAATTAAAATTTCCTGCAGTAAACCCTAATTTCTTACACCTAAACCTTTACCCTAATTCCTCTAAGCCATCCTATGTCAAATATCCTGAAGCTCATAATCCATAATTAAGGAATAAGAAGTTAACATGCTCTTGGCAATCCAAGTCCCATTAAGGTTCTCTAAAGAGAATCTAACAACAAATAAAATCCACATCCAAACACCAATTCGGGAAACTTAAACCAAAAAACCATACATCTCTTCCCAACACATTATCTAAAAAACGCCAACTAACTATATCATGGACCTCTTAAAAGTCTAACTTCAATCCAGCACCCTTGTCATGCTTCTTAATATAATCAACTGCCTCATTAGAGACTAGGATTGCATCCAAGATTTGTCTACCACCTAGAAAATAACTTTGGTTACAAGAAATGGTATTGCCAAGGACCACACACATACTTGGCCATAACTCAATGGAGAGTAACAGTAAAACTAATAGGTGCAAAATCCTTCACATTCAAGGAGTAGATTTTCTAACAATAATAACAGTAGAATTCATACTTTTACAACTTGACCAGTTTCAAACTAGAAACACATCACAATAACAAGGTGATTATCGATTTATCAATGTGTGTGTACGTAAATTGAAAGTACATAACAGGTCCCACTTGCATTCAAACTTCTATTCAATAAAGAAGATTGCATGTTCCTACACACACACACAAACAGCAGAATATTGTGTCCACACACTTGGATTGTGTATGCTGGTGTGCAAAAATGTGGGTAATTTTGAAAAAAAAAAGAAATATATATATAAGATAGGGAGAAGAGAGAGGAAGTGCAGCTTTTTGAGAGATGGTTGTGAAATAATAGGAATATAGTGGGTACTTTGAAATTTATGGAACTTGGAGTTATCTCAAATTTGTTGCGATATCAATTTTATAATATAGACCAACATCAGAATTAAATTCAGGGGAAAAAAAAAAGCACATTGTTGTCATTTTCAAAATGTGTCTGGACTTCAAATCCTTCAAATTATGGCTATATATAAAATAAATAACACATATTAATGAAACCATGTAAAAACAAAAAGTTCCCCCCTGAAATACACCATACGCAATAGCATTGTCATCTTAATGGGTAACAATCAATAGCAAATGAATAACTATAGTAAGGAGTTATTAACATGTTATGTCATCAATGAAACATGATTGCAGCCCCTCCAAGAAACAAGCCAATTATGAAAATAAAGGATGAGTGAGAGTTATGATCATCAGTCAAATCTTACATGACGCCATTTGAACATTCTCCTCAGCAGTAGGTTCACTAACTCCTGCTCCGTCAAAGAGTTCAACTCTCTTATTACCAAGACTATTCATGTACCTATAGTAGCACTAGCAAACAGTAAATGCCAAGTCCATAGCAATAACAGGGAAAGGGAACAATGAATTTGTAGATGAAAAATCGTTGTCATTTATAAGAAAATCATTGCCCAACACCAACTTGTCATTTCCAGTAACATTGTTCAAGAGATTGAAATATGCCTTTGATAGAAAATAAATCAAAATCAAATATCTCTAGGTTGCAGTAGAATGCAGGAAGGAAACAAATAAAGAACACCAAAATTGTTCAACAGTAATCAAAAGCCCCACGAATCCCCCATTTTAAATTTTGAAAGAGCATATGATCCTAAGAAACAGTAGATACCCAAAGTAAGGCTGTAAGAACCAACAGATAACTTTGCTCACTCTACATTTTTGTAGCAAAAGTTTGCTTTTGAGTGAAAACACCATTATCAGAACCAATGTTTTGTGATTTTTTATGGTATGAAGTGTGGGCAGGGGAATGCTGTATGCTACCTTGCCCTTTAAGAGGCTTATAGACTTCTAAATAGTTATAATACTATTTTTAATGTAGTTTGAATACATCACATATTTTTTATACACAAGTTTCACACATAATCATACGTAAAATAAATTTCAATTAATACAAAAACAAATAGAGACAAAAAAAATCAAGCATTGAATATCATAACTGCTCTTAGATTGAACAGAAGAAAAAAAGTCCTATTTTTTTACTCCACATTTTGTCAATTAGTTCAATCCTCTACCTTTAGCATTGCACAATCCAAATGGCAGATTGTTACTAGGGTAGAACGAATCTAGAAACTATGATCAAAAGACCAACAACAAAAGAATTTTTAAGAATAGCAAACTAGAAAGCCTAACTTACGTTTTTCTCAAGGTCACGTATGAATTCAATTCTTTGATCTGCAGAAAATTTATAATAAGATTACAATTAGAAACATCAAAAGAGATATGAAAACATAATAAACAAGCACTAACAAGACTTATCAATTCAAGCTTTTGTGGGTCATACATGGGCCTTTCTATTTTCATAGCTCACAGTCACAATTTAGATATTCAAAAGTTGTAAAAACATATTAGGCCATGAACAACAAGGAAATTGGATAAATAATCACAAAGTTTAGGGATACACTTCTAGATGTTTCCATGGAAAAAAAATAATATAATAGAAAGAAAAGTTAAAAAAAAAAAAAGATGATGCTCTTCTAACTGCAAGGATGAAACCCAGTTATAGTTTTAAAGCCAGATAAGAAAGCAAACTACTGGAAGTAGTAACATTTACAACAAGATAAAAAGCACTTTGGTGTTGCAAATCAACCAAGAAATGGAAGCAAAATCCACATTTTAATGGAGATAGACCCCTCTTCTGCTAGGCAGTGCATTCGTTGGTCCCACTTATGTGTTGGTTTTTCTCTTATTCAACTCCACTACTGTCAGATTTGTGATGCATTCCCTACCCCATGTGTGTGATTTTTTAGCACGCCCTCCGACCCAAAAAAAAAAAAAAGAAAGAAACTACAACCAGAGCAACATCCTCTTCACAGGCAAAGAAGTGGGTCCAGGTAATTCTCGAACCAAAAATCAAATGCGAGGTGTAAGACCCTCAAAAACTCTATAATTGTACTTAAAAAAGAAGGATATAATCCAGTAAAACATCTAAATGGGGGATTTTACCATGTTCCAAATGATGCACAGAATTGAAACTCGGTACTTACGTATAGTTTGAAGAAAGTAACAGTAATAAAGCTAGACTTAAACCAAGGTCCATAATATCACTGCACGTCTGGCAAGCCATGTCAAGAAAATGTTTGCCTTTGGCGCAATAAAAGATGCATAGAACACATTTAATATTATCTCAATCAAAAAGCTGAAAACTATCATAATTTTTTCAAACTAGTAGGCAAATGTTTTCCACGTAAGTGCTGAACTTTTGAAGTTGCATCCAAGTTATTATGTATATCTCATTCTTCTAAGTAAACATTATTTTATGCACATAGCAACACGGTGTAAAATCTTTGAGACAAATAACTAACCATGGCCTGCTTTTCGTCATTGAGTTGCTTATTGATCTCGGGAGGATTTTTGCTCTCTTCATCCTTAATTTCACGATCAAACTCTTTAATGAGTCTATAAGAGATATTAAGAAATTAGAGCCATATATTGCATAAAACCCTAGGAAATAAAAAGCTACTTCAGGACCTTTTCAGCCTGATTCTATCATATCTACAACAAAAACAATAATAATGGCAGGTTTAAAAGTCAACATGAAGGGGGTGTTTGGTTCCTCTTCTCAAAAGCATTAATTACTACTTCCTCATATTCTGGATATAATATTTGTGAAATAAATTTAAAAACTTATACACAAATATACTGTTTCTAATACCAGATCACAATGTCCCTATCAAATGTTAAATTGTTATTCTAAAACCATTGCAGGTGGAAAACTAAGAATGTGCACCTAAAAAAGTCAATGAACACTTCTCATATGTGCATCCGAACACTTTCATAGTGCAAGAGAGAATTTCCCCTACTTGGTCCAAAGGTACAAAACCTCCTGACCATAAGGATCTTAAAAGCCTTTGATTTACACCAAAGCACAATAGCCAGGATCATCAAGCCGCTGAAAGACACTTAACTCCTTATTATTAGTGAATATAATCTTTGATTACCAATGAATTAAAAGGTATGCCATGTTGCAACAGTTGTAAAACAGGACCTCTACATAAATGGAGAAAGAAAGTAGAAGATAATAAGGAACATACCTTTTGCATTCTCTCATCTTCCCTGTAAGTTCCTCCAGTTGTTTACTTTGCCGATTTGAATCTTTAATCTTATCCAGCTTTTGAAACCCATTCCTGTGAGTAATGAAAGAACAATTTTTACATTGATTGCACAAGTAGCGTACTTTATGTAATGGCCTACGGAAGGAAGGACCTCTCCAACCCTCATTTGAGGATGCAATGCATGTTCTAAAATCATGGAGTACTAATTTAACAGTTACGTTGCACACGGCACAAGTAATGAATGCAAACAATAGTTCAAACCCCATTTACTATGTTATCAAAATGTGTCGAGCACAAAAAACAAAAAAAGTAAGGTGACCATGGCACGAGGAAGAGCATAGTTCATTATCAATAACAAGGGGAGGCACAACAAGGGCAGAAAATCACCAAGAACAAGACCTCAACCCAAGCCCCAAGTACACGTAAGAACAAAATGAAGCGACTACTCAAAACCCCGCGCGATACATTCTATATATTTACCCACATCAACCTCCCCCCACCCGCCCGCAGATCTCTTTTGTCTTGCAATTTTGCTCAAAAAGAGTTATGAAAACAAAAACTAAAATCAAGCAGAATAGACTGCTAACTAATGAAACCCAGAGCATACGCAGTGGTGGAAACCAATGTTAGGCTGCAAATGGATCATAGCAGATAATCAAATGCTTCCAATGATCAAACTAAAAGAACATACAATCACATAAATAAAAGGTCCTCGCAAACATGAAATTCTCTGAAACCACAAAACCCTAGTGGATTTAAAAAGGGGGCACGAATACAGATTATTGCATAGAAAATAAACGGTATGAGAACAGAGTAACATATAGCACAAGAAAATGTAAAGCGAGCGCGCGCGAGAGCGAGAGAGAGAGAGAGAGAGAGGAAAACTAACGCGATGGCACGAAAGTTATCACGGATTTCGCCATGGATCTGTTCCAACTGAGGACTCATCTGCAAATTAGTCGCCATTCTTCGCGCCCCCTTGGTCTTGTTTCGACGGATCTCTCAAATTGGAATTGGAATTGGAATTGGGCACAATTTGACCGACTTCACAGCATTTCCGAAATCATCCGCCCCAACCCGAATAATACACAGAATAAATCGGCAACTCGGAATTTCCAAAGCGAAGCCCTAATCTTGACGAAGACTACCAGACTTTGATAAATAGAAATTTTAGGGCTTCATAACAGTTGAGAGAGAGAGAGGGAGAGATTATCGCGTGGAATGAAAAAGGAAAACAGAGAGAGAAGAGACGAGAAGAGAACAGCGAAGGAACAAATGGGATTTAGTTATGGTTAAAGAAAAGATTAAAATGAGTTTAAAGAAGGAGAGTACAGACCTCCCCACGCTCCCACCCACTCTCTGTTACGCTCTCTCTCTCTTCGACTTTTTTCTTTTTTTTCTTGACTATTCTTCATCAGAATTTAATAAGCATGGTCGGTAAGCAGGCATTCCTTGCGTGCGGTTTCGAAATCAGCGGATCAGTTAGACAAGGCACTGGGTGAGATTTTCATTTTTTAATATTTTTATGAATTTTAATATTTTTATTAATAAATATTATAAGAAAGAGATAATGAAATTGAAAATAATAATAATAAAAAACAAAAAGAGATTTTTCAAACAGTTTTGGTTTAGACTAATAAAGATATGTGAAATAATGTTTTAGTTTTGCAGTGCGGTGTAGGCGTGGACAGACAAGACACGATAACCCACTCACTTCAATAACAAGTGTAATGAAAATTGAGATGGCAATTGAGGGGGGGTGGGGTTGCGGAACTTTAGCATCGAATGGGCTGTATTTTTTTTTCTTGATATATTGATGAACTTTTTTTATGATTAATTTAAATCGAGAAATTTATCAAATCTCAATTGATAAGTTCTCTGTTAATAATATTTTTTTATATCTGATGGAAGTTAAATTTTCGATCTGATTAAAGGACGAAAATACTCTTTTTATCTACGTCAACGTATATGTTATGTGTACGTGATGTATGTCCGGTCCAAGTGAGGGAAATAATATTCCTAAAAGGAACCATCTCAATTCTCACCTTGACCTACTCATCTTTTGTACATACACTTTTTTTTTTTTTGGTTAAATATAAAGTTGGGTCATTAAAAATTTTGCATCAAAACTGATAAGAAGAATCATGCATTTTTAGTCGTTAGAAAAATAAGATTACTTTTAATTAGATATTTCTATTTATTTATACTTGAATTTTTTTTTTTTTGTTTTTTTTTGTTTTTTACCGAAAATCTGATTGATTCAATGAGATGGATAAATTACACATCATGTGAAACAATAAGAGAAAAGATACCAAGAATGAGGAAGAGCAAGGAATGGTGAGCGGTAATTGGTGACGGCGTGACAATGATGAAAAAGGATGGGGTTGCGGTGGCAAAGAAAACTTGACAGAAATGCGCGGCTCGAATTCAATTCCGCATGTTGAATGTTGAATCACATTCACAAATGTGTGGGGGAGAGAGAGCGAGCTTTGCTTTCAGATTCAGTTGAGTCACTAGGCTAGGGACTGCGACATAAAAAAGGTCGCGCATTCCGGCTTGGGTTTTGAGTGTAATCCATCCCATTAAAACCATGAATAATATATTAGTAAAGAATCAAAATCTTGAAACTTGATTAAAACAAAACAATCGGACTTTCGACGACTTCCTACAAAGGACCGACGACCAACTTCACACACCCAACCTCGCCAGTGGCCCTCAACTCAACCCCAAAAACACAACCAAGGGATGCACCAAACGGATCATGAACTTCTTCATGCATGAACACATCGAACTAGGGCATGTACATATGTCAAATTTAATGCAAAAGGAGAACGCTATATCAGAAAATTGAACTTATGTTTTTATTATTTTCCTTTTTTCAAAACATTGAAATTAATGCAATATGAGAACACCAAGGCGAGTTGCTTGATGCACAAAGAGGAGTTAGAGATGATATCAAAGGAAATGTCAATTTTAGAGAAAAAAAAAAAAAAAAAAAGTATGGTCAGAACTATATTTTACCAAAAAAAATCTTTGAATTGAGAAATTTAAATACATATTATGCATATACAATCTTGATGTATATCGATGTTTTTAAGTTTATTAACTTATAAATTATCAATTTATTATATTTTTTTAAGTTCGGATCCGGAAATAATCATTTGAATGGGATTATACAGCACATGAATGTCAGGTGCATCGGCTAATCGTGAACCAAGAAAATGTACCCCTCCAGACTCGGCAACAAAATGAGATATAAGAGGAAAAGAGACACCCAATAACAAGATCAAGAGAAGAGGTCCAGAGGAAACCGTAGCCAAATGAATAAATTGGATGGTTAAAGGTTAAAAGGTAATCTTGAATTTCTTATGATTGGAGTGTTCAATTCTCATCCCTCATGACGTACACTTTTGGCATTTCAATGAATCCAAAAGCGTAAAATTGTTATTCTCATTAAAAAGAAATAAAAAAAAAAAAAAGGTTCATTACTTATCTTATCCATCCTATCACTGTATGGCACTTGCATTATCCCTCATTCATACTCACGTGCCGCATCTCCCTTTGACAACTTTCTTTCCTTCCCAAAATATGTATTTGATTAATTTGTGGTCAAATAAATATCCTCAAAAATATATTAACGTGTATAGCTAGATACGATATATTCATTTGGATTACGAGGTATTTTATGTTTCCCGAAAGCTTAAAAAGGGAACAAGGCTGAAAATTAAAATAAATATTTAAAATAATTAAAATAAATATTTAAAATAATTAAAATAAATTATTTGTCTATAATTTTAATTATTTTATATATTTATTTATAATTTAAATAATTTTAATACAACTAATGGTTAGCGGTTTATGTTACAATTGTTTTGAAAATTAAAATAAATTCATTATATATTCATTCTCTAATTTAAAACTCTATTGGTATTGATTATTTATGCAATATGATATTATTTTTATGTTAAATTAATCAAAAATGAAAAATAATATATTAAAATATAATGAATCTTAACATATAATTTTTAGATACTAATACTAATATTTTGTAATGTTATAATTTTTTGTAATTATGAGAATTTTTTGTTACTGTTTTCTAATTTTTAAAAATTCTTAGGATTATTTTTTAATTTTGTAATTTTTCATAAAATTATAAAGACAAACTAGCCTAATTTCTTTTAATTATTATAATACATAATTTTGGGTCGTCTAAATTAGATATAATTACAAAAATCGAATTAAAACAATTAAGAATTAAAATAATTAGGGCGATAAAACAATTGGGGATTAAAACAATTGGGGGGTTGGAAATGGAGTTTTGGGGGCGGGGGATTGGAAATGGCCGGGGGGGGGGGGGGGGGGCCAAAACACGGCAGGGCCATTTTCGCTTTTTCAAAACGCGGAAGGGCCATTTTCGCGTTTTCAAAATGTAGAAAGGGCCCCGTAGGCCTACACGTGTATTTGTCGCGGGTTGAACCCGCGACAAATACAGTCGAGGGTTCAACCCACGACAAATACGGTCACGAGTTCAATCCACGACAAATACGGGTTATTTGGGGAAATTTTTTTTTCCTTGGGATTTTTTAAAAATTAAAAAAAAAAAGTCATTTTCATGCGTTGCTAAAAAAAGGGAACAAGGCTGATTCGAAAGGGCCATTCCATTCCACAACCCGCCCCCCCACCCCACCACTTGTCCTGCTCTGTTCATTGCCAATGTCAGTTGGGCTTTGTAACGATTGCCACCCAAATCAGCTTGTGCAATTGGGAATTTGCATTGTGTTGTTCTTTACCTAAATTGAGGAAGAAATTGAATTCTGATGAAGCGAGGAGAAGGGTTAAACTAAGCAACATCAATCAATCAGTCAAAAATCATCATTCATGGCGGCGAAGAAGAAGATGTGCGAAACGTTGTCGAAGAACCTGAGGGAGGAGGTGCAGAGATGGGGTTGCATGAAGCAGACGGGTGAGTCTCAGGTACATGATGGAATTTGGGTCAAGACCCACTGATCGAAATCTCCTCCTTGCCGCCCAATTCCTTCACAAGGAGCTCCCCATCCGTATTGCTCGCCGTGCTATTGAGCTCGAGTCCCTCCCCTACGGCCTCTCTCAAAAACCTGCCGTCTTAGAGGTCCCCTTTCTTCCTTTCTCCTTCCTTGTTTTGGGATTCATTTCTTTGTATTCATTCAAGTTGCTGCAAATTTTTGGCCTTTCTTTTCTGCAGGGTCTTTTGCTGTTATTGGGTTTTGTGTGATTTTATTTATTAATTTATTTTTAATTTTCTCTGCTAACTTTGATCGCAAAGGGTGCTTGATTTTGCATCTTGATTTTTTCTTATTTTTAAAAGATTATACTTGGTTTTTAAGGATATTTTTGCAAAGAGATATTCAGTTTCTGCCTCCACTAGATTAATTATTGATTAAATTAGGCAGGTTCATATGCAACTTTCTATTGGAAAAAGGGTGGACTCCTATATTTGGTTTATGATGTACAATCTGGAATCCTTGGACATGTTTATTGCTTATACTGAAAAAAAAAAAAGAAAAAAAATTCCATTTTACGCTGTTTATTGCTTTAAGTAAAAGCTATAATTCTGGATGAAGTCGATCAGAGACTTTTGTGTATTTTTTTTTTTTAGGTCCAAAGGTAATCATACCCCAGGAACTTTTCTCGTGTCCTTGACCCTCCTACTTGTGTTTTTTATTATTATTACGATCCAAAATGATTTTGCACTGCTTCCCTCTCTAATTTTTGTTCTAATTTCTCTGATTTCAATTTGCGGTGGTATTGTCGTAGAAAATCACCTTTGGCAGATGTTGCAAAACATAAGCAATGCTGCCTGCGTATAATTTAAAAGTTGTTACTTATCATATTTTCAGTACATTTTAACTTAAGTTGTAGAAATTTTGAGGTAGGTCCTCATATCTTCAAATTCTTTTGCAGGTCCGAGATTGGTATTTGGATTCCTTTCGTGATATAAGATACTTTCCAGATATTAAGGATAAAAATGATGAATTGGAATTTAAACAAATGATTAAAATGATTAAAGTTAGGCACAACAATGTGGTACCCATGATGGCTTTAGGTGTTCAGCAGTTGAAGAAAACCATGGGTTCAAATATTGTTAATGGAGATATGCCTGAAATACACCAGTTTTTGGATCGCTTCTACATGTCTAGAATTGGAATTCGAATGCTTATAGGTGAATATATCTTCCTCTCCATTATCATGACAATTTCCTGGCCCCTTTTCACGCTTCTCACTGTGTTGCTTAATTGGTATTGTTGTGACTGCAAGGTTTCTGAACATGTTCCACGTACTTAAGTGTAATTCAGGGCAGCATGTCGCATTGCATGATCCAGATCCTCTTCCTGATTGTGTTGGTTATGTACACACAAAAATGTCTCCTGTCGAGGTTGCACAGACAGCAAGTGAGGATGCCCGTGCCATGTGTTTACGAGAATATGGTAGTGCTCCTGATATTGATATCTATGGGGATCCAAGTTTTACATTTCCGTAAGTATTTACTTGTATTGTTTTCCTTCTTCTTCTTCTTTTTATCTTTTATATAAAAAATCATCTCTACATCTCCTTCCCTCCCCTCCTGGAGTGGAGGGGAGGGGAGGTGGAGTTTTTCTCCTCATTCTTCCATCTTACACTTTTGGTTCCTAATATAAATCCATCTCTCTCTCTCTCTGAATATTGTTTCCAGTATTATGTTCCAACCACTTGATGATGTCTGAAAACTTTTTTGTTTGTTCTCTGCTGGTAATCAAATGAAGTTGATTTATTTTCAAACTTACAACAGGTATGTTCCATCGCACTTGCACCTTATGGTATTTGAATTGGTCAAAAATTCTCTACGTGCTGTTCAAGAACGGTTCATGGATTCAGATAGAGTTGCCCCTCCAATTCGAATAGTAGTTGCTGATGGGATAGAGGACGTCACTATTAAGGTATGCCTATAGCAGCGGTACATGAGCCATGATTGCTTCAACCACTAGAATTGTCTTAGCTATGGTCTTTTTCTCTTCTTCAACTCCTTGTTGATGTGTTCATCTGTGCAACTTATGTAATTGTCCTGTTAAGTGTCTCTAGTTTGCTGATATCTCAGGCCTCAGCTGATGGTTTATGCATACTGTCTGCTGTCCTAGGGTTCAGATGAAGGTGGTGGGATACCAAGAAGCGGTCTCCCCAAAATCTTCACATATTTATATAGTACAGCAAAGCCACTTGATGAGGCTGCTGATCTCGAAACAACAGATACTGTGACAATGGCTGGATACGGTTATGGGCTTCCCATAAGCCGCCTATATGCTCGGTATTTTGGAGGAGACCTGCAAGTTATCTCCATGGAAGGATATGGTAAATTGATTACCATTCGTGCAGCTGATGAATAAAGTATAATGAATACTGTGTGCAATTTTTGCATGTCTTATTAGTCAAATTGTTATTTAGTGTGAAATTTTGGTGCTGATGTGTGCTGTCATACTATAGAACTCCCAAAATCTACATTTAAGTTTCCTTATTCGCTGCAAAGTTCACAAACGTAATTAAGGTGAGTTGTCAGTAATCATCTTGCTTGATGTTATATGTTGGTCATTTAGCATCTTGTAGACAAATAGAAGCCAAGTCTTAGTAGTCAAAGCGTGTTGCTGTAAGTATTATGCTCAGAATGACCACTAAGACTTGGCTTCTATTTGTTTCCAACATCATATCCATTTTTGAAAATGAGGACATTATACGAATGGAAAGTTGTGTTAGTGAGATGACAAGCTAAATCTCTTAATTAAATCTTGGGTTTAAAAACTTGTGAATGAAAAAGACTATATTGAGAAATCCACCTCCTAAATAGGATTTACAGACGGTTGAATTGAATTAATCGAAATTTAGTTTCAGATACCTACGGTAGCTCCGAAGGTTAGTCAGCGTAGTAAGAAACGCTCTGCGTCCTTTAATCAAACGCTCGGGTTCGAACCTCCTTGGGAATGAAAAAAACTACTTTGGGAGACCTCTCCTTCTATAGGAGGTCTGATAGTTAGATCGACTTGGATTAGTCGGAGTGAAATTCGGGATTAGGGATCCAAAAAAAAAAATACCTGCCGTGGCAAACCCAAAAAAAAAAATGAGGTCATTATAGCTTGTGTGATTACTGGTCACATGTCACCAATACATGGTGAAAGAATAGGGTGACCGATTGGCATGGAAAAGGGGAACCTACTTAGTCATTGCATGTGAATAGAACAAATGAAAAGATGTTTGATTTATATACACACACATACATGTACGTATACATATATATATATATATATATACATATATATATATATATATATAGATATATATATATATATATATATATGTATGTATGTATGTATGTATGCATGCATGCACGCACGCACAAATATATTGCACCGACAGTATAATCTTGTTCGTTCATGTTATTTAAATGATTAGATATGGTGTCTTATGAGGTATTCACTGTAAAGCTGAAATTATTGAAAAGGATGACGAGGTGATAATGATGGTGAAAGCAACTAGAATGATTATGTATTATGTCTCCTTCATGAGTCTTGCTTCTAAAATTCATTAAGCTATGGTTTACCTTTTGTTTTAATAATGACCGTCAAACAGCTAGAACTCTTGAATTGTTCATAGGTTTCAAGTTGAGAGTCACCTTCCCATTTGCCATGTACACCGAAATTTACAATTATTTATTCTGTTCCGTGGCTTCGCAGGGACTGATGCATATCTCCATTTGTCTCGTTTGGGTGATTCACAAGAACCGCTACCTTAAATGATGAGGGATGCGCGGACTCGTACAGACACACCGAAGCAACCTGTATGGGGGAGGCTCTCCTTCTGACCTCGACAAAGAAATCAATGTCCACACACTCTATTTTAAATTGGCTTTATTGTTCATACTTTCCATACACTTGCTTCAAACTTTTTTTTTTTTTATTGGTTATATAACGATTTAAATCTGAGATGATCAAGTTGGGAAGAAAATTTATATCAGTAAAGTGTCTCGTCGGGACCGCTTGCTTCTACCTTGATAATGAAATGACGGTCATTTCTCTTCTTTGAATGTGATTCCAGGTGTAGAAGCTGTGTTTATTGCTTCTGTATTCATCCGGCCAGACAAGACAAAGCAATCATGTGTTCCTATGGATACCGGGACACATCCATAAACCGAATGCATCTCAAATTGTTCATTGAACAAGATATCCAACCACCCAAGGATCTGACATTGGCGTTCATAATGCCATTAATGCCAAAGGAAAAATTAGATGAAGTTGTTAAATTTTGTTTTGCTACAATTAAAATTTTAAATTAAAAAAAAAAGGTAACAAAGAAGTTGTTGGGTTGATGGGGGTTGACGTTATCTCATGAAATGAAATGATATATTTGGTTACTGAGGTGGCCATAAGTTGTTGACGTAATTTTAAGACACGTCAACAAGAATTTCTACCATAGCTCTGTGTCATCAATCTTATCAATTTTGTCAAATTAAAAACCTAATTATTATTATTATTATTATGTATTTTCAAGTTCAAAGTGGATTTAGTTGAAATTTGCCATATCGTCATGGTCATGAAACCATCTTAATTCTAAACACGCAGCGATAAATACACATGTAGCCCATGAATAATTAATCGTTACTGTCTAAAAATTGGATAAGCTTAATTTATGGTCATTGAGATTTAATAAATAAATAAATAAATAAAAATAAATAAATAAATATATATATATATATATATATATATATTTATCTTAGTAAAAAAAAATTATATAACATAAATTAAAAAAACATGAACTTCCAAAACAATTCCTAAGCTCAATCAGTATCGTGCTACCTATAAATACTCTTTTATATGATTATGTATGTACCGGTTGTGCAATATTTATAAACATTTTGTATATAAATATGTATCGAATGTGCAGATGCATTCACTTGCTAATTGTTTGTGGCTTCTTATTGCATGTCATGTTACATCAAATTGCATGTATATTAGTGAACTTTTCGTTCATGTAAAATTTCTATATGAAAGTAATTTTTTAAAATCAATAAAACTGTCCCTATCAATTTACTTGATTTGCTGACTCTATTGAAAGAAAACCACAAACAATTAGCAAATAAATCATTTGCTTGGACTTCCAAAGTCGCTCTAAGAGAATCTACTTCTTACATATATTAATAATTCAAGAATTCAATTATAATAATACAAACTTTAATATTTTAATATTAAAATTCAAAAACTATATACATAATTTACCCAAATGCCTAATATTTTCCTAAGATCTAGGTAAAACCAACCCAATTAACAAATATGAGCCCCCACGCATTTTTTATTTTATTTTTTATATGATGATGCCACCATCAAAAAGCCAAGAAAAACAAACAATAGTATATAATTCCCAAAGAGGAAAAGGTGAATACCTTAAAACGTGGATAATGCTTATATGGTGATTCCTACGGAGATTAAAGGCTCTCAAGGCCCCGACATCTTTCCAAAACATTTGATTGGGCAGCGCATGGAGGAGGGCTGACGAATGCAGCGGGAAGTGGTGTCAATGTTACACTCAAAATATTGAACTTAAGCCTGTGGTCAAGCATTCATGTCCCAGCTAGTCTAATTCAAAACAGCTATAAAACAAAAACTCAACAGCTAGTATTACCTGATAATCTCATAAGCTCAAAACATTTATAGCAATTAGCCTATCATCTGCCAATTATAGATTCTGTCCGACAGAGAACTGATGCATCCTGTTTTGGAGTTTGATCACGGTAGAAGGTAATAAACATCATTGATCTAGCTATTAGCCTTTTCTTGCTTCAATGCTTCCTTTTCTTTGCGTGAATCTGTGAATGATGACCCTTAATCTTCCACTTGTGATTTCCACCTGGTTGATTTTGCTCTTCAATCTCTCTGACCTTACGCTTCCTATGAAGAGTATATAGATTTAATTAAGCAGTTTAAAAAAGAGGAATTAGGGCAGGAGCACTCCCAAATTTTGTGCTACCAAAAGAAGGGAGATTTGGGGAGGGGGAGGGAGATGGAAAGGAAGTCAAATTACTTCTGAAACCCAATTCACATCAACTCTTGCACATTGACCTAACGAGTATAAACAAAATGCTTCAACTCTATTTTACAAGTGGAAAAAAGATGTTGACAGTGCATGTGCATGTCTTAGTATTATTGGCATTAGCCAAAAGGTGCCCTACTTCTTAAGCAAAAAGCAACTAGCAAATTTACAAAACTATTTCTGTAGAATTCTTTGATTATTTCTTTCTTTCTATCTATGTAGCTAGGAGGACTAGAGCAGATGAAACCATAGACTTTTTCTATGGACACATATGTTCTTGTATATAGCCTGTTAATAGTAATCTTTCCGATGTATGCAGAATTTGACCTCTTCAAACACAACTGCTACACCATCATAAACAAAAATTAGAGAAATTTTCAAGTAATCTCACCTGTACTCCGCAAGGGAATAATCAGAAAGCAACTCATCAGCAAGGGTAGCTTTACGCTCCTTCTTCGTGAGTCTACCGGAAAAGTAGTCTGTTGAAGACTCTATCACAGTGCCTACCTACATAATCAAGCATCAAATTTATTCAAAACCTATCTAGCACAATGTATATACAGTATATTTAATTATATCGAAGAAGAAATTCAAACAAAATAATCTAAAACATCCGGGTATAGACTATAGCTAAGCTGAAACATAGTCAAGTATGAAAGAATTGACTTGCCTGAAAATACTTAGGCAGGGTCTTTGATTTGGAATCTCCCTTCTTGTAATGCCTCTTTGGATCAATTGCACTCCTTAGCTGTTACAGAAGAAAGAATATGTTATGCTTGCACATCCCTCAGGAAAAAAAAAAAGAGATTAGGTGTTAGCTTTGGTTGATTTTTGCTGTTGGCAACTGATATCATTCTAGGTACACATTGTTTAGCTATCAAGATATAACTGTTACAAGTACAAAGAGCAAAAACATGAAACACAGAAACTAAATGTGCTAGAAGTATGCAAGTAAGGAAATTGGCAGAATAAATCCCATGGGATTAAAGAAATTGCCAATTGTCGTTAAATAAGTTTGCTTAATTATAGAATGGGGAGCTTAAGGGTGTTATAGTAACTCATTTTAGAAAGAGAAATGCTGGATAAACTAAATGGACCAAATCCTACATGTTAATCTATATCAACATGTTTTTACCAATTCTTAAATCAAATATTTGTATGAATCGGTCAAATCATGCTGATGATTTGATTAAAAGTTCACAAACACATGCAGATTGGACTACTGCCTGGCAACCATCTAATATTATTGTTTTATGGACACGCTAGGCGGAATGCTATGAATGAAGATATATAAAAAGTAATAAAATTTCGTGAAAACATAGAGAGGAATGATGTAAATCAATTAAAAAATGAGTATGGGAGTAAAAAAAGCAAGGGGAGTCTAACCTTGAGTAACTGAAGGTCTTTCTTCAACTGTGGGGTGATCGTGGGGGCTGGCATATCAAACCTACAAAAATTGACACAAGACAACATCGTGAATCACTTAGAATACAATTGAAAAGCACATGCAAACAATTAAAGGGGGTCAAAAAGATTATACAAAAATACCAATTGGTGCCAGCGGTGTCTTTGACTTGTTTCTTCAGTAACTTGTTGACCATCTTAGGGTTGTTGGGTGGAACAAAAAGGCCATCAACAAGTTCACTACTGGGTTTCCACAGCATACTAGTTTCAGATTTGGCAGACCCATGTTTTTCAGCTGAAGAAGAAGAGAAGGAAGGCAACTTTGGCTCCCAAGATAGGCCAATCCCCACCTCGCCTTTAGGCATTGGGTTCTAGTTTCCAATTTAAGATCACTTGAACACCTGCCCCAACCAAAATTAATACGAAAAATAAAAATAAAGGAAAAAATACAGTAGATTTTATTAAACATACCCCCCCAAAAAGAAGAAGAAGACCAAAAACCTTATGAAACAGAGGGTCACAAAGATTTTCTGAAATCATTCATGATGTATGAATATATATAAACTATGACTCACTTAGAGTCAAAGCTTATAAATAAGAAATTGATTTGAGTTTTCAAACATAGCAAGAGAGAAGCGAGGAAGCTCTCTCTCCCTCCCTCTCTCCCTCTCTCCCTCTCTCTCTCACCTGAAGTTAAAGGCAAATCGGAGAAAAGTCTCTCAACAAAGAGCAGTTTTGTTTTGGTTTGGTGTGTGCGAGGGGTCATGTTGAAGAGCAGGACGAGAGAGACAGAGAGAGGGTTTTGTTTTGCCTTTTTTGGGGTATTTTATCATTATCACTCTAGTTCACAAGACCAAGAATCGAAACCAGGGGCACGGCGTGAGTTATATTGTCAATAGTTCAATGCCATGCAACCCCCTTTTTTCTTTCTTTCTTTCTTTCTTTCCTTTTTTTATTTTTTTATTTTTTTTATAAGCCCAACCAAAACCCATCCAGTTACTGAAATATGAGATTTTTCAGTTATCTCCATGGGTATTGATAGGAATTGTGACCATTGCATTGTCATCCAATGGGCAACATTCTTCATAGGATGGGATGACAAAATGATCAGACCGTTGGATAACAACACCTATGTAAATTGTAGAAAATCTCCTGAAATATTAGAGGAAAGAGCAGATCCAGAAAAAAAAATTTATTTTGAGAAGTGGTGGAGCACAATACAATAACAGAAGATACAAGATGCAAAAGCAGGGAATTTTTTTTTCCTGTTAAAGCATAGAAAGAATTTGTAACGAAACCCCCGGGGGGTGTTCTAAGCATACTGCGAGGTTCAGATCAAGATGATGTGGTTGCCCCCTGTGTATAAACCATAACCAAAACCTCCAGCAAGTGAATTTAATGCAGCAAATTTGCACATTCTTCCAACATCAGCAAACTTTAAGCAAAATAAAAGGTAATAAAAGAAACCCAAAATCCCATCCTCTAATCTCAACAGCTGACACATCCAAATCAACCAACCCTCTCTCTCTCTCACACATCTTTTTTCTTTCTAAGATGGAGAGATTACCATAGGTATAAAGAACACCTAAATAAATGATTAAGAATGTCATCAAATTCAACTCTAAAGACAAAACCAAAAACAATATTAGGAATTTCAATTCTTGAATTTGGATTTAGTTGTGAGTTTTAAATATAACAGTTAAAAATGCCCAAATTTGAATACCATATACTCCCTAATAATTTAAAAAATCTTGACCATCTTTTCTCTCTCTCTCTCTCTCTCTCTCTCTCTCTCTGATACAAGTACAAGACGCGCTCATCTATCCATCCACCTTCAAACTGCACCCTCTTTCCCTCTAGCGCTTCATACACGTCCCCAGAACCTGACTTTCAATACTCACTCCGCCGTCCGAGAACTCATCCGCTTTGATCCCCCCACAGCCACCACCAGAGGCACTCATCTCCAAAACCCAAATCAATTTCAATTCTAAATTCTCATAGTTTTTTTAACAATAAGAACACAAAACCAACAATCTAACCTAATCCAGAGAGAGAGAGAGAGGACTCACAAATGAGGGAGAGGAGGGAAGAAGAAACGGAAGCCGTGAAGCAGCTCGCGTTCGCCGGTGGATTCGATTATGTCGACGGTGGTGGACTCGATTTGAGAGAGGAAGATGTTCGATGGGGTAAGAACAAGTGAGAGAGAGACCATGGGTCGGTATTCCGAAAAACAAAAACCCTAGGAGCAGTTTGTTTAAATTTAAAAAATTTTGCAAAACAAACTTTTTAAGATTGTAAATAATAATTAAAGTCTTTCTTTAAAAATTTTTTAAGATGGAAAATAAAATTTAAATTTATTTTTAAACAATATTAATTATTTTATGGATAAATATTAATTGAGATTAAAAAAAAAAAGAAAATTTTATATGCCAAATCTTTCTAAATTTAGGTGCCGGGGCGGGGGTGGGGGGGGGACAGCTGAGTTTTGGATTTTCAAAATTTTTGGTATATCCATCCATCCATCCATCCCTCACTTTTACTGGTTTTACAGCTTCTTTGTTTTGTTTTTTGCTTTTTCAATTTATGATATTTTTATAAATTTATTATTGTTGTCTTTGGAAGCAGCCAGAGGTGTTAAAAGAACAAAAATTATACAATGGCATGTTTTACTAGAAAAAAAAAAATGGAAGATTATGAAAACAGAGACCTTTATTTCCAAAACAAACGTATGCTTAATCAAATAAGGCCAATTTACATGTCCACAAAATTAACCCAACCTTGGAATCTTTCAAAATAGCCCTTCATCAATTTCTTGGCATTCTAATGACCCCTAAAATTTAAAACTTGTACACTTATTTTTCAACCACATCCTTTAACCCCCCCCCCCCGCCCCCCCCCCCCCCCCCAAAAAAAAACTTGGAATCTTTCAAAATAGTCCTCCATTGAACACTTGCGAAGTCTGGCTGTTAGAAAATAACCATTCAATGAAAATCACACACACACACACATATACATACATACATACATACATATATATATTCAAAATATCATGTTAAACTATCAAAAAAATTATTAGATTTATAAATAGAAGTGTACCTGATTCTATAATGATCGATTATTGTTTAGAGTCGCGGTTGATCTTCCAAATCTACGTGTTTTTTCAAAGAGAATTCTTTAACATCTCTTTTAGTTTTCTCTCTAAATGATCGGATGCAAAAAAAAAATGAAAGTTCTGTGAGATCTAAGAAATACCATAATTACTATATATAGATAACTTTGTTATATCTAGATATTTCTAATTTAACCCATTATAAAGATAAAATTTAACCCTTAATCTTTACACACCAAAATATCTCGCCTTATAAGATACATTAAAGTTCAAATTAACTAAAATTTTAGTAAATTATTTTTAAATTGGCTCAAAGTTATATGATAGTTTGTAACACATAATTATTCATATATAAGTCCAACATTGGATTAAAAATTCAATAATCTCTCATTCGGGCCATATGTGTAACATTATGATTATGCATTACAAAATAAATGTATGACCTCAACTTTGCCATCATTTCCAAAAGTATCTATAACCAATTCAGTCCATTAATCATATCGAGATAGAATCAAAATAACCTTCGTTACATCTGTCATAACTTGATCCATAATATGCCGATATAACTAAATGACATAGATCATGATATAGATGTGTAGTATGAAAATCAAAGTATAAATATATTTTACCAAAATCAAACTTTACATAAAATAATATTAAAATATTCATAATATAATAAAAATGTATTTATATTTAAAAAAGTATCCAAAAATTACAAACTCTTGCTAAAAATGAATATCCTCAAATGACATCATAGAAGTGTGCTCATGAAATACTTTGAATGACAATTTCTTAATATGTGGATTCACAATCATGGAGTTTGTACTCATGTGTTGATAGATAAACGTGTACTCTAAACTTTTTTATTGACAATTAGGAACTTGAAATCTATATGCTTTGATGTCGTTGAACTCATGTTATAATTGGAATATAAGTTGTCAATTTATTGATACAAAAATAACTTGAATGATCTATCAATTCTAATTACCAAGCATAGCCCAGTAACAAAATTATGTAACCACATTGCATGATTGGATATTTCATAACATGGTATGAACTCTGCTATCATGGTAGAAGATGTTATAAAAAACTATTTAGTACAAAAGTTATAAGAGACTGTTTAGCACTTTTTCATAAAGATAGCATCACTAGCTAGCAAATAGATATAGTTCAATGTAGATTTTATACTATCATAGCATCCAACAAAGTCAGAAGCAATATATCCAATAATCTTAAACTGATTTGACGTATGATAAGTGATCATGTATTTTTTTGCTCTTTGTAAGTTTCACAAGACCCATTTGACTATTTTCTAATGGTCTACTCCTCAATTACCTAAATATCTATATAATATCCTTGTAACATACGTAATATCTGGACGCGTACAAATCTAAATACATATAAGACCCATTACTGCTAATATGTAAGGAATTTTTTACATTTCCTATATTTCCATTGCCTTTGTCTTTAAAAGTTTATGTCAGGTGATTACTCTCTACCTTATATTTTTTTAGTTTTTTTTTATTCTTAAACACAGTGTGAAATGAGTTCATTCATAGATTAAATCTTTTTTCGTTAAATTGGTTAAATTATGTCAAAAGAGATGAAAATCATATACACTAGTAATTCCTCAAAGAATTCAAGGATAAGTGCTTTCAACTTGAAAACAAGATGAGACATATATAGAATTTACTCTTTAATATTACATTTATCTTGATATGTCATTAATATGAAATTTGCCATGAGCTATCTATTCAGGCTTTTCGTTCTTAAAAAATTTCTTTTTAATAATCAAAAGAAAATCCTAACTATAGTAATTTTTTTTAGATATGGTTTTCCCTAAATACTTTTGGGATAGCTTTCTTCGTTATCATCATACACATATGATTTGATTCTTACTAAAAAAAAGATGATTTGATGTATCCTGCCTGTTCTTATCTCTCTTTTCATCAAAAGTATTCTTATTTATAACAGATAAGGGAGAATCAACCCTTAACACAAAATTAAAGTCCATGACTCCGAAAATTATCAAAAAATTCTTTTTGCCATGACTTGAAGTTAGAGCTATTCAGTGTAGGAATTTACAGTGCTGGTAGTTTAGTTGGGCTAGCCCAAACTTAGCCCATTTTGAAGGGTCAAGCTTTGCTCATTTTAGGGACAGGCCGCGCTTGCACCCAATATTTAGATCCCTTTTAATTTCGGGTCGAGTCTGAACACCAATGAGCTCGACCTGTTTAAAATCAAATATTATAATATTTGAATGGTTATTTTAATAAATTTAATGTATTACTTTTGATATAGTTTTTTAATCTTTTATAATAATAATATTATTAATCTTTATAATAGTATGTAATCTTTAATTTAATATACTAATATTTGTTTTGTATTTCATTTTGGATAAATTTTATTTTATATTTATTATATTATAAAATGAGATAAAATATTAAAAAAATTATGATTCGGTCCAAGTCTAATTCAAAACATGCCCTAAATCCTTTTAATTTTTTAGACTAAGCATGAGTTTTGATTCTTTGAGCTTTCTTGAGTCAGATTCGGGTTCAAGCCAATAAAATTTTAAACGGGTCGAGCTCAGACTTTGTAAAGTTCTGCTCAAAAAACTCGATTGCCAGCTTTAGGAATTTAGTTGATGTTAGTGGTAATATTAGGAAATATTTATAACCGAATAAGGAATAACAAACAAACAAAATAATTTCTCATGAATCTTAAAATCAAATAATAATAAATTCAAATAAGGGTAAACTCTATCTTAAGATATCGAACACTCTATTAATATTTTGTTTATGGATAAAAAATAACTTATATATAGTATCTTGGTGTAATAATCAAATATCGAAAATAATAACATGTTAAACAGTGAATCTTTTTTTAGGTCGATTTACTGTTTACATGTAAAACCAAATAATTAACATGTGTTTATAATTATAAGTGCACACACAATTTTGTTAAATATGGATATTTTTTTGGATCGATCAATATTCACATAAATTGTATATAAATAAACGTTCATATTTCAAAACAAATTAATTTTTACAAAAGAGGTCAATTCGGTGACATATTGTTTTAAATAATTCATCTTAAAATATATATATATATATATATATATATGTATAATGATATTAATATTTGAATTTAAAATTATATTTATAACTAGACTTAGGTTCAATTTTATCTTGATGGATTTGATAAACTTTAAGTCCATAAGTAACCCAAAGTTAGTGGTTCAAAATAAAATAAAAGTTTAATAACCATCTTGTCATGCTATCCATAAAACATTGTTTTAAATTTAACAAAAAAAACAAATAATCTATTCATGGAGCAATAGTGCCATCTTATACTTAAAAGTTTTGACGGTTGACTTAACATTTTCAAATGCTAATGCCAATCAACCACGGATTATCTAAATAAAAATTTCAATTTTAAGTAAAATATGTGTGGATTTAACTTTATTGAAATGACATATTTCTTAACCTAAAATATACTACCACAAATTAAGAGAAGTAATCCCAAAATTAATTCGGTTTTTGAATTCATTTAAACAAAATCAAAAAAATATGAAAAATAAAATTTTTTCTTAATTTTCTTTACCCAAAAAATCAAATTTAACCGATAAAAAACTAAATAATATTATTATATGAATATAATTCAACACATCCGAATCAAAAATCAACAAAATAAATAATCATAATCGTATTCAATCGAAAATTTTGAAAAATTATTTCTTAATGATTTAATATGAAAGTGTTTTGATACTATTTATTAAAAAAATAACCAAAAAATTATTATATCCATAAATGAAAACGTATCTGAATTCATATGACCAATTGCTATTTATAGTCGTGCGGTTGGCATTTTAAATCTACACATTTTTCTCAAGAGAACTCTTTAAATCATTTCTTGGTATGCCTATCTTAACCCTTACATGAATTACCCGTTAACTCTCTGGACATAAAGAATTACACCCTATAAGATACGTTAGAGTTCAAGGTATATTAAATTCCAAATTATTTAAAATTTTAATAAATTATTTATACATAATTATTCATATGAAAGCGCAAAGTTGGATAAGGATCCAACACAGACAACCGCACTTGAACTACATGTTGATTACCGCAGTTACCAAGCTCGGAGTCCAACTCAACTCCACTCTTAATGATGTGTCGATGCATCCACTCCCCTCGCTCCAGAGTTCCAAATCCCCGTGCACGCAGCTAGCATGCTGGCCGCTGCATATTTATTCAATGCCACATTCTCAGACTGCATCCTTTGAAAAAGACCAAAGGCTTCCTGGAATCAATTATTCTGGAGATAGACGGTTATCATGGCATTCCAAGTATCAGAATTCCTCTCTTTTCGGGCGTGGACTCGAAGACATGAAAAGCATCATCAACCAAGCCCCACTGGGAATACCCAGTGATTTAAGAAGCCCAAGTAACAGCAATCCGCACAGGCATGTGAACAGCTGGAGTGCATAGCTGAAATCACCTGATGGAGAGAGGGAGCAGGACTTGATCATTCTGCCCAAGGCGTCGTTGCCGACGAGAGGCCACGTCGGATGGTGAGGGAATGCAACTGCTTGGGCTCGGACATGGAGGAAAAAAGAGGAGTCAATGACGGTGAAGGTGTGTGAAGAAGGGGCATTTGGTTTTGCGGGACTTGTGTTTCTTTTCCTTCTTTCTTCTTTCTTCTTCTTTTTCTTCTTCTTCTTCTTCTTCTTCTTCTTCTTCTTCTTCTCTTCTGATGCAAATTCCAATTTGGTTTTTAACTTTGGTGTAGCTCTAATTGGGGGAATTTGGATCTTCTTTCTTTCATCATATAACATATAAAAGCATCTAAGTTACATCAGCTACATTACTCAAACTGTCTCAACCTCAACCGACCCCACTCATCCTCTCATCTCTCCCAGTACTTACTAAAAAATGTGATTTTGAGAGAAGCGCGGGTGAGCTAAGTGAGAGGCAGAGTGAGAATGAGAGGCTGAGATCTAATAAGGGTAAAAATCGCAGGTCAGTTGGCGAAAATATAGTTTGCATTTCACTTGAAAGTTCCGCCATCAAAAAGTTTCCTACGAAGGGGACTGTCCAACTCAATACCCTTCCTCTCTTTTTTTCCTATTGCCAACGGTTGAGGTCAGATGTATCCCCGTGGGGGAGGGGACTTCTCCGCATTGTTTGATGTTTCATCCAACTCAAAACTGATACCCGTCCTATTCCACCCCTAACCCCAACCAGCCCCATATCTCAATCACTATCTCAATAACCTAATGACCAAATATATTAGCTGGTTTTTTATTCTCATATGCAATTTTCTTGTTTTTGCTTACGTTAGCTAAATTACCATACATGGAATAATATTATACAAATTGAATATATTTTCTTATTTTATTTTTAATTTTAAATTATGAAAAGTTATCAAAATTCAATCAAAATGATATTCTAATCTTTAATAATTCATCTCTATAATCATTTGGTAAAATTTTAAACTAACATTCAAGTTAACACAACTTTTCTCTTTAAAGCGAATTGTTATGAAACATAACACATGAAATCCTATTGACGTTTGACTCTTAATATAGCCAAACAATAGATTTGTCACTAGAAAGAAATACTCAGGCCAAAATAGCATTTTTCGTGTTTTGATAAAAAAAAAAAAAGGAAAAATGCAAAATTAGTAGGAGTAGCCAAGATAAGAATAGTAATAATAAGGGGCAAATGTAGGATAAGTTTGGTTCACATCATGGCGGCTATCCAAAGGAGTTCAAGAAATAGCAAATTTATATATGGGAGAAGTAGGTACAGCCAACCGTTGTTAACTAACTGAAGCATCCGCCCCTCCCTTCAATATTTGAGGCTTGCAGCAGTTTTTGTACCAAAGCCACACAAAAAATGTAGCATCCAATTCAACCCAACCCAATTTGGGAACCACCCCCTTCCCTCTATAAAAATTTTAGGGGGCGCTCATGATTCAACCTCATTCTGAACCAGAGGGAGGATTTCTCTCTTCCTGTTATTACTTCATTCATCAGATATTTCATCTAATTAACCACTTTTCTTTAAAAAAAAAAAAGGAAGAAGAAAATAATCAGAATAAACATTAATATATGGCCGCAAAGAAGCCAATAGTGGCAGGAGTATCTGTCATACTAGTAGTTGGTGCTGTCATTGGTGTTATTGCAGGCATCAGACAAATCTCCCACAGCGATGGCTCCTCTTCGAGTTCTAATAATCTTGATTTTTCCACGTCTCAGAAGGCTGTGTCATCCCTCTGCTCCCAAACTGATTATGAGGACACATGCTTGAGCAGCCTCAGCTCTGTAGCCAAGAACAAGAGCGCCAGCATTCAGGACATTGTTCAGACTGCCTTCAAGGCCGTCATGGAGCAAGTCACCTCTGTTATCGATAAATCTGGAAGTCTTGGCAATGCCACCAATAATTCCACCCAGAAGATGGCCATGGAGGATTGCCAAGACATGCTGCAGCTTGCCATTGCCGATCTTCAAGCCTCCTTTTCAATGGTGGGGGAGAGTGACTTGCACACCGTCAATGACAGGGTTGCTGAGCTCATGAATTGGTTGAGCGCAGTCGTTTCTTATCAGCAGTCTTGCCTTGACGGGGTTACTCAACCAGATATGAAGAACAAAATGTCAAACAACATGCTAAATGCCACCCAGCTTACAAGTAATGCCTTGGCCATCACCTCTGCCATATCCCAGATCGTGACCAGCTTCAACATCTCATCAAACCTGATTTCAAACTCCCGTAGGCTTCTTGAAGCATCTGAGGTCGACAAAGATGGCTATCCTGCCTGGTTTTCGCACATGGACAGAAAGCTATTGGCTAAGCAAGACAATGGAAATATAAAGCCCAATGCGGTGGTGGCAAAGGATGGCACTGGACAATATAAAACCATTGCTGCAGCTCTTGCCGCTTATCCAAAGGACAATAAAGGCAGATACATCATTTATATAAAAGCTGGAATTTATGACGAGTATCTCACTGTCACAAAAGACCAAGTTAATGTGTTCATGTATGGAGATGGACCCCGAAAGACCATGATCACTGGGAGGAAGAACAACCGAGATGGTGTCTCCACTTACCAGACTGCTTCTTTCTGTAAGTTCTTAGTAGACATCTTCTATGCTTGTGCTTTTCTGACTGTCGAGAGAATTGACACTTTCTGAAAATTTCAAAATGCAGCGGTAATTGGGAATGGTTTCATAGCCAAGTCTATGGGATTCCAGAACACGGCTGGCCCTGAAGGACACCAGGCTGTGGCTCTCAGAGTCCAGTCGGACATGTCTGCCTTCTACAATTGCAGAATGGATGGTTACCAAGACACTCTGTATGTTCAAACTCATCGCCAGTTCTACCGCAACTGCGTAATTTCAGGCACTGTTGATTTCATATTTGGTGACTCCTCTACCGTCATTCAAAACTCACTGATCATCATAAGA
This sequence comes from Dillenia suffruticosa, assembly GCA_033439265.1. Classification (NCBI taxonomy): domain Eukaryota; kingdom Viridiplantae; phylum Streptophyta; class Magnoliopsida; order Dilleniales; family Dilleniaceae; genus Dillenia; species Dillenia suffruticosa. The sequence goes on from JAVTVX010000001.1 coordinate 21,992,415, forward strand.
AAGCCAATGGACAATCAGCAGAACACGGTGACTGCCCATGGAAGATCAGAGAGCCGCGAGACCACAGGTTTAGTAATACAGAACTGTAGGATCATGCCAGAGCAGAAGCTTTACACTGATAGATTTAAAATACCAACCTTTCTAGGGAGGCCATGGAAGGAATACTCGAGGACAGTCATCATGGAATCAACGATGGGGGATTTTATCCAACCAGCTGGATGGATGCCATGGCAAGGGACTTTTGCACTCAATACTCTGTATTATGCGGAGTATGCGAACAGGGGTCCTGGTGCCAGCACCAACAAGAGGGTTAACTGGAGGGGGTTCCATGTGATCACAGACAAAAACCAGGCTCTTCAATTCACAGCAGGTCCATTTATCCAAGGAGGTACTTGGTTGAAAAACACTGGCGTACCTTACTTCCTTGGCCTGAAGAACTAGAAAAACTCAATACTACTAGATTTTATTTTTCATTAGTTGGCTCTCATGAGTGTCTGAGGATGAGAGGATGGAACAGCAAATGCCAACCCTGCCTCCTGAATTAATCCATCAATAATACAATGACACATGAATTCTATTTCACTTTCCTAATTTTCATAGGTATTTACATCTCTTTTGCCTGTACGCAGGGTATAATCAGTACCAAATAAATTTTTAATGCCTTATACAACAAAAAGGAGCTAGTCAGCATTTTGCCTTCTCCTGTTAGAGGGCTTGCCCACCTTTTCTTGTTGTCCTTAAGAGTACAAGTTTTAGTATAGGAGATGAGCAATAGCAACCAGTACACTGTGCGGTATGGTAGTTGCATGGGAGCCTTTTTAGAGACTCTCTAGAGTCTAAAATAAGCTTTTGCCCCCCAGGGTGCCACCTGAATGTACCCAAACTTCACAAGCAAGAGAGCTCTAACTGAAAATTTCCAGAAACCACATGTAACCATATTGGTGCTTGCAGGCACAAAAGAATGCCATGGCTCCAGTATGCCAATAGTCTCCTACCCTTGAAAATAGCAACAACAATATTGCAAATCTCAGTTGTTTACCCTATTGCCTTTCCTGGTGTCCATTAAGGTCATTACAAAGTATATTCGTGGCTGTAATTCGAACTCATCAAACCGGGGAAAAAACCTGATGGTTTCTTCTCTTCTCAGAGATCGACCAGAGAATTTGGTTCCATGACATAAACCAGGCAAAGGGAAAAAACATAACCCAGAGAGGGAATTCAAGCACATAGTACATAAGCAATATCCTATCAATCGAGCTAATTGCCACGTGTTGAAAAAAGGAGAAAAGAAATTAAAAATACTTTTCCTGTCTTTACCTGATGATCTGCTTGAAATAAGCAAAAATCAGAAGGTCCACGCTTCATAAACAACCATCTCGAAAAGAGTATATACTTTGGATGATGGAATGCCAAAAGGGAATGGAACCTCAGTATTCCAATAGATCACTGAGATTCAGCACAATAGTGATGCAACCAGAAAAAACGAGGCATCTGCCATAGCTAGCAGAATCAGACTCTCGACCTACTATCCTTCGAAGAAATGATTTTACCACTAACATATAATCCAAGAAATGATTTTAGTGTCATCTATGTTCCCTTTTCCAAATGTGACCTCGACTGACATCACGCATGCTTTAGACACAACAACCTTCTGTATATAACTAACGATATTAAAGTGTTCTTATGATTCTCAAGGATTTGGGAGACAAGCTTATGCAATTAATGTCATTCAATAAAAAATAACAAAAACATAATGTCGAACCAAGTGAAAAATAACTTTAATTCTTTTCAATTGACTTCTTTGAATCACTTCATTTTAAAATTAATTTTTTACTTGGACTTTAAGAGGAAAATATGGAATTCAATTAAATTTCATCGCTTGAAATAATTAAAATAACTTTGGAATTTACTACAAAAGTGTTATCAACAACATTTATATAAAATTCACATAGGGCCCCCCAAACTCTAGTAGAGTTCATTTTGAAATTCCTCTTTTTTTTTTTCTTTTATTTTATGTAAAATTCATGTGGTAAAGCATGAGGAAAATATGAAATTTTCATTCTTTATGGAGTGAAGTCATTTTTTTTTTGTTGTTGCATCCAAGCAACATAAGTTGAAACTAGAATCAAACTCCACAATTTTTATGTAATTCAATTGGTTCCAAGCACAACCTAAATGCATCTCTGAATAAAACTTCTAGAGTGCCAACAACGTTCACAAGTCAAACAGTAAAAAATGGCTTCAATGGGAGTGGGTAATCAACAGGATATAATTATCATAAACAGAAAGATTTTCATCATCTTTTCATGGGGGCACCTTCCATACAAATATGAAACTCAAGTTCTGCAACAATAGCATTGGAAAATATATCACAACCATATGAAGCAGATATGTTAGGTTGCCTTCAAAAGCAATCCTATTGCCTTTTCGCTTGCCTTGTCAAGGACACTATAAATATGATGCAATCAAGGATTCAAACTGAATAAGGCAAAAAATAAAAAAATAAAAAATAAAAAAAATAATCAAGGCAAGATTGGGAAGCCATAATAAACAGAGTAGCTAGATGAGATCATCATGATAAATTACAGAAGAACGGGCCGGGAGATCTAACAAATGTTGGCAAATTAAATTTGAATAGTACATAACACGGGCCTATTTGCTAAACATTATCTCTAATAAAAAAAATAAAAATAAAAACAGCGGAGCATATCCTCTATAACTACGACCAGGGAAAAGAAAAATGGGAAAATTTTCACGGACCCAACTCACAGAATGGAAAGGGCAACATTAGTTGATCTTCCTGTTATGGCTGGTAGGAGGGACATGTTGTAGATGTCCTCCGGCATTGGCAGCAACTACTCGGTTATGCATCTGTCTATTGTTGTTGGCCTCAATGGCAAGGGGTGTCCCATTGCTTGGAGGCGTTGTGGTTGTGGTGGTAGTCGCTTTCGAGACAGACACACCTGCCGATGAATGTACCCAAGGGGAAACAGGAGAGGTAGAGGAGTGGAGTGGCTTTGGTTTAAGGAGTGAAATGGGAGAAGGAGAATCGGGCTTAACAAGAGAGGTGGGTGGTTTGTTGGGTTTTGAAATTGAATTGTTGGAGTGGTTGTGGAGGAGTGATGGGGTGGGAGGAGGACTGCTCTCCAATTTGGGTTTAGTGTTGGAGGTGATAAAACTGGTGGTGGTGGACCGGTCTCTTTCGAGGGAGAATAGCTTCTCGAGAGCTTCGCGGGCTCTCTTGCGGGCGACGGAGGCTTCGCGGGCACGTTTCTCGGCGTCAGAGCGGGCTGAGGTGGCGGCTTTGTTCATGGAGGAGGAAGCAAGACGAGCAGCGGCAAGGAGGACCTTAGCGGCGGACAAATCGATCTTGAATTCCTTTACGTCAGAGGAAGAGGGCATTAAGGATAAAGGGGGGAGCTGCTTGGGTTTATTATGAGCAGTGCTAGCGTCGGAGGAGGAGAGAGGGAAGAAGGAGAAGTAAGGAGAAGAGCAGGGAGGGCACTCGTAGGGCGTAGAGTGAGAATGAGAAGGCAGACAAGAGAGGTGGGCGATGGAGGAGCACCTGCGGCAGAGGAGGCGCTGGTGAGGGGGAGGAGGCTGGTGGTCGTTGTAGACGAGGAAGCAGACGGGGCAGAAGTTGCCGGCGTTGTTCTTGAGGACACAGGACGTGCAGAGACGGCGGTAGCTACCCCGGTGCTTGATGTTGTGCAGGAAATACCTGTCTTCCTTGGAACATTGCCCGCATTCCTTCCCTCCCTCCCCTCTCTTCATCTCTTTCTCTCTCTCTAGATCCGATTAGGGATTCGATTCCTTCTCCCAACGGTAACCCTACCAAAAAGAACAATTGGGATTGATTGAGGAAAGAGTTAGGGTTTAGTGAGAGACGGGTTCTTGTTTAATCAAGAGAGAGGGAACAGAGGAATTCGGTGTGTTTCTAATTGAAAATAAGGGGAGTTTGGAATTAGGATAAGCCAATATTTACTTAATTGATGTTACTTATTATTACTATCCTTTCAAAGAAAATAAATGTCTTATTACTATTTTGAAGGAAAAAAAAAGGTTTTCGATATAAAAAAGGGAAAAATTTATGATAAAATTACTTAAATTACAATTTATGATAAAAGTAAGTTAGGGGTATTTGATTATTTATAAAAATTTAATTTATCAAAAAATTTTGTATTAAATAAATGCTTTTACATATTAAAAGTTATAGGAAGAATATTCTGTCATGTTTCGATTAATAATTTGAACAAAAAATAAATGATAAAAGTTATGAAACAATATATTAATAAAATAGATTAACAAATTCTTTTTTTTTAAATACCTAAATAATTTGAAATACGTATTTATAATAAAGGTTATATATACATGCATGAGCATATCATTGGCTTTTTCCTTCGACCCCATGGTGGTTAAAGCAATGCAGACTTTGATTTTATGTTAGAAATGTAGGAATATGCTCCATATATATATATATATATATATATATATATATATATGAAAAGTTGACATTTACAAAGAATAATGTAGCATTAAATTTCAATCCTATATAATATGTAGTTTTTTTTAACCAAAATAATATATTTTAATATTCAACTTTTACAAACTAGAACGTTCTAATATATAAATAAGATTAATACTATATTATTATAATTTCATTATAAAAATAAAACACTACAATTAAAACAAATAGAATTGAATTGAGGATTCAAATCTCTATGTAAAAAAAAAAAAAAATAAAGAAAAAAAATTTCCTTGTGAGTTATATTTACTCATTTTAGTTAATAAAATGAGTGTTTACTCATTTTATTTTCTTTTTTTTTAGTTAATAAAGTTTTTGCTACTTGCACTTAAATATCACACATATTATTTCTTTCATTTATTAGTTTTACTTGCAATCCAATTGTCTCAATTAATGCATTCAAAATGCTCGATTGGGTAAGGTTCCCAAGTGGTCGTGCCGTACATGTCTAGCTTGTGAGAAAATTTAAAGTCCGTAACACTCTGACCATCTAGTGCACCTTGGCATCATCATAACAGTCCCAATGCCAATTCACAAACTCTTTAACAATTTCTCGCTCTCTCATTTTGCTATGCCATCCATCCTCACTTCATCACCTTCCTTCTACATTAATAAAATTCATTAGCATAATTTTCTTGACAAAAGAGTTTCTCTAAATCTGTTCGACGTGAAGCGCATAATTTTCATTATAATTTTCTTTCTTAACAAGAAAGAAACTGAATTTCCTATTGGATGACCTGTGCTGTGAATAGGAGTACCATTAGCTCTCCAACGAATCAAAGTGCTCTTTCCTCCACATCTCATCACTTTACTCAAAACGCACAAGATGAAACGACCTAACAACCTCCCTCAGAGCTCCCACCAATCGCTCAAAGGTACATTTTTATAAGTTAACAATCAAAAGAAATAACTCCCCATCATTACAGGAAAAATATCATGACATTGAAAAGGTTACGGGAAAAAAAACCATGTCCTGTCTTCTGCATATTTTTTTTTTTTTTAATAAAATAAAACCATCCACAAAATTCCAGGTTTTCGATCTTTATTCATTCTGGAAGGCAATTTTTAACAACATAGTCTATCTTCAGCGAAATGGCCAAAATAACTCAGCACTAGAATTACCATTCCTCCATCACACCCCTCAAATTTGACAATTCACTGGTTAAAATCCCAAGCAAAACATCTCATCTGCATTGACCATAAATTTGTCTGCAAGCTAAAATGTGACCAAATGTTGGAAGTTTATGTAGCCACAAACTAATCAGCTGCCATGAATGGATCCATATCCCCAAGATCAGCAACTAAAGGTTCAAGATCTTCAGTTTCTTCATCTGACAGAGCAAAATAAGTAGGAAATGGAAGCATTGAAGGATCTGGTTTCTTGTAAACAGCATCTTTTACAAACACAAAGTTCCCTTCGGCACCAGGGACCTGCAACCATGGACAACGTGTAGAGTTTGAGGCCAAAGTTCAGGGACAGGCTTCTGCCTCATTTACTTTCAATCTTAATATCTCCAAAAGTTTAACAAAGACAAATATATGCGGGGCTGGGCTCAGCTGACTTAATAGAACCAACATGGGTACATACAAGAGCTTTGAGAATTATGACTATACGAGGAAAAGAAAAAGGAAATCAAATGAGTTTTACCTGGCCTCTCACCCACATCAAGTTCCTCCTAGGGTCTATTTTGTAAACCCAGACATTCTTAACCGTTTGCTGCTTTCCACCCATTCGCCCAGGCATCTTTTTTCCTTTGAATACCTAACCAAGCAACAAGAAAAATATATGATCACATTATTGGAAGTTCAGTGCTCCGGATGATATATATCTGCTTGTTGCAAGCAGATTCCCAGACCAATGCCTAACTAAAGGAGCACATATGCATAAGTGTATCAAACTGGCCCAGTATGAGGTTTCCAATCACTGTTTCTCAAACCACCTTCCTTCTGGCCAACAAGTACTGAGAAACAATCTTTCTCCCCATCCAGCTAATTTGAAAGGTGGCACCAATAGAGGTTCACTCATATAATGAAATACTAGAATTGAGATTCTAGACTAAGCTGGATTATTTACATATCTGGGCAAGCAAAAATGGGTTGGCATCAAGATCAGCAAGTTTCAAAATATGAAATGGAAATGAAACATTCCAATATGCAGTCATCCCTAGAGGAAAATCAATCCCCAAGAGCTCCGCTTAAGGAAAATAACATTTATGAATAGCCATCAAAGACCGAAGCATTTCACTTACTAAGACATTTGATGGAAACATTTAGAGTACAGAAAAGAGAGTTACATATGGTATTTATTGACAAAAAAAAAAAAAAAACATTTGATAGAATTCCTAGAAACTCATTGTGGTGGACATTAATGAAGAAGGAGATTTCCGTCAGATACATTAATCTCATCAAATATATGTATAAGAGAGCTACTATTAATGTAAAAATTTGTGAGGGTGTAAATAATAGCTTTCCAATTAACATTAGACTTAACCAAGATTCGATATTAGGTCTCATCCTTTTTGCAATAGTGATTGATAAAATCACAAAAAGCATATAAGATAAAATACCATGGTGTATACTATTTGCAAATGATACAGTGATCATCAATGAAACTAGAGAGGGTATTGTTGCTAAATTGGAGTCATGGAGAGACACACTAAAGCACTAAAATCCAGAGGTGAGCAAATAAAAAATTGAGTATATGAGATGTATGTTAAGTAGTAATTACTAAAATGATAAAGAAACGATTAAGTTAGAAGGACAGAATGTACCAAAAAGTAAATATTTTAGATATTTTTGGTCCATCATTAAAAACGATAACAACATAGATACAGATGTGAATTATAAGATCTAAGCAAGTTGAATGAAATGGAGAAAAGCATCTGAAATTTTTTGTGATAGGATAATATCATTGCATTTGAAGGGAAAGTTTTATAGAACCACAATAAAGTTTGCACTATTTTATGGTATCGGGTATTGGTCTATTAAACAACAATAAGAACATAATATGACTGTAACTGAGATGATAATGTTCAGATGGATGTGCGGTAAAACTAGGAAGGGTAGAATTATAAATGAAAAGGTATATAATAAGTTGGGAGTGAATTCAATTGTGGATAAAATGTAAGAGTATCGACTGAGATGGTTTGGACATCTGCAACGAGAACCCAAAGACATACCAATTAGGAAGACTGAGAGCTTAAATATAAAAGATTTAGTGAAACGTCAAGATAGATCATTAAAAAACTGAATGCAATGTCTCCGTAAAAATATAATGGTTAATGGGTTAACCGAAGAAATTACTTTAAATAAGAATGAGTGGCGTAAGACAATTAGAACTAGTTAAATCATCTTTTTGTCATTGTAGGTTAACATGGATAATTGTTATTTGTTTTGTTTTGTTTTGTTTTTGTTTTTGTTTTTTTAATAACTATCGTATATTTTATCTCTCAAATGGCCGACTCCAAAATTTGGATTAAGACTCTAGTTGTTGTTGTGTTTTTGTAGCTTATAAGTTCATAAATCTTATTTTTAAAAATAAATTGTTAAAATATTCGGATAAAATAAAATGAAACAATTTAAAAAATATTCTGTGAAATATTCGGATAAGTTTTTATAATCTCTTTAAATGTTGAAATGACTACAAATGAAAAAGTACCATTTAAATCATGTAAATAGCTATTTATTGACATAAAAAGGGTAAATATGAGATAATGAAATATCAATGAGGGAATTTAATTAGTTTATAGGTTAAAATAAAACAGTGGGGTGGAGCCACTATATATATATTTTTAAATATCTTATAAACTCTTAACATCTTAATTTAATATCTTATAAATTCTTTCAAAAAAAATTATTAAACAAATTTTATGAGCTCATAAGCTCTTAAACATATAAGATGTTTTGAAGAGCTCATAAACTTAGCCAAACACCCTCTAAAATATACAACTTAAGTAAACTATTGAACTTTCCAGGTTCAATCCCTTTTTTTTTTGGTTTTTCAAAGTAATCATGTAACTACCGAAGAGAGTTTAGAGAAATCCTTCATTATCATGAAATTTGAAAATTTTTTGACAATGACTTTTTCTTTCTTTTGTGCTTGGGGAAGGGAGAGAGGATGTTTTGAGAGGAATAAGGTAGAAATCAATTTTTTAGCCCAGAAGTATTTTGACCTTCACAACAGAATTTCAACAGGAGTTTATTTTAAAGGTGAAAAATGTGAAGCATTAAACATTTATAAGGCAACACTAACCGAGTCAAGCAGATAGGATGGAAGTAATAGGAGATGTCAATAATGAAGGTAAAACAATGCAAACAAAAATATAAATAATTTGGACAGGAGTAGAACTCTTAAATTAATATGAACATAAGCACATGAATACAAGATTTGCATGGAAGATGATTCTGACTAGGTTTTGCTGTCTTGTTCATACCACCATAAATGAGTAAAGAAATTACTTTTGACAAAAAATTGGTCTACTAAATGATTAAGGGCAACCAAAATCATAATCATGTAGAGAATTGATCCAATGGAATGTTAAGCATTAAACAATAGTATAATCTTGAAAAAAAAAATGTACAGGGCGAATCTTGACGCAACGGTTGAGTTGCTCATTTGGTAACCTCGAGATCATGGGTTCGACGCGTGGAAACAGCCTCTTTCCAAAAAATTGCAAAGGGAAGGCTGCGTACATATACACCCACCCTCCCCCTACCCCCTACCCCCTACCCCCGTACTAAGTTGGGGAGAACTTTGTGCCTCGGGTAAACCTTTTTTAGTCTTGAAAAAAGTACAAATACCATAAGATAATTTATTAACAGAAAAATCTATCTTTTATTTTGTAGAAAAATAATAGTATCTCAGAATGTATACATGCATATAAATGTATACATGCATATAAATGTATACATACATATAAATGTATACATACATATAAATGTATACATTATTTTGAAAAATTTAATTGACATGAGCTAATTGAAGTGCAAGTTACCTTTTGGTTTTCCTAAGAAATTAAATCATAGTATTTGAAATATTTCAAAGTTGTTGGCAAATAAACAAAAAATATATAATGTACAATACAAAATACAAAATATAAGAAATTAAAATCTCTTTAAAATGAAAAATGTTTTAAATTCTTTCAAGTGGAAAAAAAAATATATTATATAAGTCACAACATATGTCTAATTACTAACTGTTTTTATGGCTAAACATGTTGGCAGGGTAAGCCGAGTTGAGCTGAGTTGCGCTGGTTCGATTGGAGATGACTGAATTACAAAAGATATTCAAGCAGTGTCGAGCTTTCTTCGCCTAACTCATTATGTAAACCCAAATGGTCTGGAACCAGTATGAAGAAGGAGAGTTGAGAGAGTTAAAGTGTAAAGCCATTAAAGGGAAGAGTGAGTGGGTGAGTCTGAAACCAGTGGGAGTAGGAGAGTCCAAGGAGGGGCAACTGAGAAGAGTAGAGAGGAAGAAGAAGAGAAGAGACGAATAGCAGAGAATCACACAGGGGGAGGGAAAGTCTTTCACCATTAAGGAAGCAATTTCTATTTGAAAATATCAAAGTCTGGGTACAAAATAGGGTTTTAAAACCCTTTATTAAATTCAAGCAACAGACTTCTGAAAGTTGACTAACTCCTTTTGCCTGGCAAAGTGTATTTGTAAATTCCTTTGTTACTTACCTTAAGCTTTAACTTTTAGGACTATCTCTTTATATTTCCTATGTCCACAACCCATGTGTCTCCCCAAAAATGTTCACAACCACTTTCAATCTCAATTAACAGGCATGACCAACCTAGGACTGACAATGGGATTCTAGAAAAATGTAAGGGCACACAGCCCCCTCATTAAAATAACTATTTATCTATAAACATTTTTGGAGATGCATCTTCAGTTATTGCCAGCTTCTTTTATCTTCCCAACACTTCAATACTTCACTCAAAAAGAATTTTATTAGAAAGAAGAGGTAAATGACCACAAAGTTTACCCAAGACCCATAATGGGTAAACTAAGAATTAAGACATCGGCCTGTGATATTTAAGTCATTCATGTCCAAGGATCTCCAAGTACGACACAAAACCTCAGAAGCAATTAGCTTTATCAAACATTTTGGTACAGAATTTGACTAATCATTTTTTCTATCAGTAACTAAATACACCATCAACCAAATGTATGAGATGGTATTGGGGACTAACTATGAAGCAAAAACATTAGGAGTACAGACAAGGGTATGTGACCAAATCAAGGATCGTTCTCGCAGAATTTGCCAGTAGGAAATAATAGAATTCAAATGCCAGAAAGATAGACCTAAAGACATGACATTCGGTGTAAAAATCCAAGAGAACATCAAACCTTTTGAGGTAATGGTCTTATACAAAGAAGAACAAAATTTGCAGGAACTAAAAATTGCAGCTGATCACTAGTGGAACCAATAAACTGTGAGAGAAGGCAGTAAAATAGGCATAAGGACAGGAAAAAAGTGCCCCAGTTTGCACTCCCTGAAAAGACAAAAAGGACCAAACACCCAGATAAAAAAATAAATAAATTAAAACACACACACACACACACACAACAAACACACAACAAACACATTGGATAAACATATGATAAATGAAATGAAAGTCAATTAGAGCAACATATACTGGCAGCTTAAGTTTTCAAAAACTGCTTAAAAAGAACTTTTTTTTTTTTTTTTTAATCAAGGAAACAGGGAAGTAGAAGCTCATGAGAGGAGCTTTTACTCATCTATTCTCTGAGTTCTTCCAAATTAAATTTTGGCCTAATAAAATTGTTCCCAATTATTTCAAAGATTACAATTTTGTCATATATATATAAACCCAAAAATTATATAAATATTTAAATATTTAAATAAATCTAAAAAATATTTTGTCCAATTATTTCCAAAATTGTCCCTTACAAATGCATGACCTTAAATATTTATGAGTATTTTAAAATATTTATAACTTAAAATATTTATTTTTAATTTATAAATATTTTAGAATTATTTATCAAATTATTTATTTTATATATTATCTATGAAAATTTGTTAGCCCTTTATTGTAATTTAATTAAATAGTAAAACTTATATAAATGCTTTGCCACACAATTTATTTAAGAAAAGATATTTTTTTTTCTTTAAGTATAATTGACAAACAATTTCTTACATAAATTTTAAAACTACCAAAATGCTTATATTTGAAGGATATTAAAAGGCTTCCTAAACTAAGAGTAAGAGGCTTCCCAAACTAAGAAATGGAACACACCTTTCCAGCAGCATCTCTTTGACCAGTGGAACCAATACTTCTATGCGACAAAGATGCACCGTGAGATGCTGGCATACCAGCAAAACCCCATCTTTTCATGCCTCCCTGAAAAATCAATAGTAATAAAAAGAAAGAAAGGATTAAAACAGGAGAAGATAATGATCAATGAGTTGGACACAAACATTGATGAGTTAAATGCCTGTGCTAGGTCAAACATGGAAAAAGGTCTTGAAGCAGTACATGGGTTCAATTCAATTGTATGCCACATATCAAGACCATTGAATAAAACTATAAATATTAAGACAGAATTAGCAAATTGGGGTTTATCATAAAATAAACTAAATTCAGTGAAAATCATTCTAAGATTATTTTGGTTGTATCCAATATACATGTATATTATTTGCGTTGCAGAGGCAAAGTGGTGTTGTTATTCAAGTGCGGGAAAGAAGAGAGTAACCTGAAAACCTTTGCCACGGTTGATGCCGGTGACATCAACATACTGGCCAGGAACAAAATGGCGGACAGAAATGGAGGCACCAAGAGGGAGAAGGGCGTCCTCGGTGACGGGAAACTCCTTCAATTTCCTCTTGAGGGGAACACCCTGTGCTCTAAAATGTCCCATTTCTGGCTTCCTTAAGTGCTTTGCCTTCTTTTGTCCGCAACCAATCTAATTAAAACCCATCCCTCCTTTAATTTCAAAAAAAAAAAAAATGATAACTTCAACGAAATTAAATAGAAAAAAAAATGATGGAAGGGGGTGAAAACCTGGAGGGCAGTGGTGCAGTCGGTGTCCAAGGTCTTAACCTGAGTGACGATGTTGTCATCGATCCAGAGGACAGAGACGGGAATCCTAGCACCCCATTTGTCCCAGAGGGCCGTCATGCCACACTTGACGGCTATCAGCCCTGTCCTCTTCGAATTGGGACCCATCACTCCTGGCTTTGCTTCGATGATTCTTCTTGTTGTTTTCATATCATCACCATCATGATGGTCCGCAGGCAGAGGTTCGGAGCTAAAGCCTCGGAGGAGGCTGAAAGCGGGGCTGAGTAATGACGGTGATAGAGATGAGAGTTCGTAGTAGAAGAGGAGGCCTCTTCTTCCTCCTCTTGATGCTGCGGACATGGCTGAGGCTTTTTGCTCTTCCTTTGTTTACAATACCATCAGAGTTTTGGTCTTTGTCGAAGTCGCAGTGAGAGGGTGAATCCGCTTGCCTTCCACCTCTCTCACTCACCCCGATCCCTAATTCCCAGCGATGTATTAAAGCTTCTTGCACGTTGTTTGGGTTTTCTCGTAGGGTTCTCGGGGTCTAGGCGGGTCTCGCGTTGGGTATGTTTCAATGACTCGTTCCATACGATCTACTGTTGTTGCCGCCTATATGGGCACCAGTTCCCTGGGTCTTCCTATGTTGGGCTTGCTGTGCTTGGGTTTCTGCCCGGGCCTCTCTTATTCAGTTGTTGGGCCTAGCCCCCTCGAAAAAAAATTGAAGGTGTTATGGTTTATTTATTTATTTTTTATCTTGAAGATATCCAAATCATCCGACTAATTTGATTCGAATATTATGAAATTCAATTTATGAATTAGTTCTTTCAATATTTGTTTTTTCATTTCCAAAACTAGAATTCGAGATTTTAATTAAAAATTTTTAATATTCTACCACTAAATTTTTTTTTGTGCTATACCAACCGATATCCGGAATCATACTCTAATTAATCCGTTTTGGAACTTGCAGTGACCCATTAAGGGGGCTACTCTCCCAATATAGTCTTTTTCATGCCCAACTATCTGTTAGTGTTCTACCACTAAATCGACGCGGTGTTGGTTAGATGTTATTTTTGGTAATCCGAAGACAGGAAACAACAAAACCAATAAACAGACAAAGCTAAACTTTGAGGTGAAGAACACCTCTATCCTGCATGGGCAGGTCTACAATGAAGTCAGGAGGTTCTTCAGGGAAAGAAACATAAGCAGGACCCCTCTTCCTTATCCTGGCCAGCTTGTCAGCACACTGATGTCCTTCCCTGAACACATGTTGCAATCCAAGCACCTCAACCTCTTGCATAAGGTGCCTGGAATCCATTATTTGCCTATGAAATCTATTCCCCGTGTCGATTCCTTCATAGACCATCTTCACAAGATCAGCCAAGTCTACTTCCACCGCAAGGCCTTTCAGATTACATCTTTTGGTCAGCATAAGACCCTCCCAAAGGCCTTAGCTTCGAGGATATTACTACAATTCACCATTAAGCAAAAGCCTGCAACCCAATTGCCTTCATGGTCCCTAATAAGGCTACCTACACCACCTCTTGACACATCAACAGCCCCATCGGAATTAAATTTCAAAACACCTCTTCTTGGGGGGTCCAGCCTACCCATCTGTGTTGATCCATGGAGGCATGAATGTTTATGGCCGAAGCAATGGAACATTCATGAGACAGCCTCTTAATCTCTTCTATAGTCTTGCTAACCTGAGGAGTGATTTGCTGAAAAATATACTTGCATCTGGTCTTCCAAATACACCAGGCTGTAATGACCCAGGTTATAGCCCACTTAGCAGCCACCTTCTGAATCGAAGCAGCAGTATCCAGTTGCCAAAAGGATCTGTTGAAAGCCAACTCTGGCCAGATAGTTTGCCAAACCACAGCGACAAAAGGGCAGTCTCTAAGGACATGGAGGGTGGTTCCTTCATCCTGCCTATATAATGAACAGTCGGCATCCTCAGTTAACATCCTTCTCCTCCTCTCAGAATTTGTGAGGATTCTATCAGTATTCACAAGCCAAACAAAAATCTTAATCCTCTCAGGACAGTAGAGCTTCCAAATCCAACTGCAGCTGTAAGTGTTGTTGACTCCTTGGCCTTTAAGCTTTTGGATTAACCCGTAAGCTGAGGCTATTGAGAAGCTACCATCTGCAAACTCCGACCAACAAACCCAGTCTATACTAGTCCCCACAAGGGGTCTACCTAGAGCTCTTATCTCATCCACCTTATGGTCAGGAAGACAGCTCTTAAGCTCATCCAACTTCCAATCTCCATCCTGCGTAATGAAGTTGCTAACTCTCACAGTAGAGCAGCACAAGGAACTGGGAATGTGGGCATGATTAATAAGGCTCTCATTGCCCACCCAAATGTCCCTCCAAAAACTAATCATCTCTCCATTTCCCAAAGTTCAACCACACCTATTTCTGATGCAGTCCCTACTCTTAAGAATTCCTCTCCAAACAGTTGAGTGGTTAGTCTTCTTGTTGTATCCCGGAAGATCATCATTTCTAAGATATTTACTGTGGAGCAAGTTGCACCAAAGATCCTGATCACCCCTCAAAATTCTCTATCTAAGCTTTGCCATCAAAGCCACATTATTATCTCTCATCTTCCTAAGACTTAGCCCTCCCTCCTTCCTATTTCTGCAAACTCTGTTCCAATTTAAAAGATGAACTTTCTTGCCATTCTGAGAAGAGCCCAACAAAAACTCCCTATTGAGCTTATCCAATCCTCTGCATATACTCCCTCGGAGCCAAAAGGTCTGCATAGAATAGAGGGGGATAGCAGCAGTCCCAGTTTGGATCAAGGTTCTCCTGTCGGTCATGCTCAGAGACTTGGCCTTCCAATCGTTCAGTTTGCTCTGGACTTTTTCCAAAAGGTAACTAAATTTATGATATATATATCAATGTCTTTTTGACAAAAAAATGTAGTTTTTGAAGATCTAAGAAAATTGTAGAAAATGGTATGCTAATTGACTTTAAATTATTATAGGGTTTTTTTTTTCATAAATAATACGAGACATTTTAATTAGCTAATTTAATATTTTAATTTGAAAATTTAATTGCTAAAATTAGAGTAATCTTGAAAGACTAAATGGGTCAGAAATGTACGTAACATTTCATATGAATCTATTTTGACCAATTTACAAAATAAAAATTGATTCATATTATAAATTGTTCAAAATATATATAGACATTTGATTTAAAATTCATTTCATACATCTAATATCATTCAAAGAATTACTAGAAAAAAATTATAAATAGCCAAATCAATAATTAATTACGTAGTACTTTTATGTTGCTTAGTACTACGGATATGATTTTGTCACAAGAGCAACAACAATGTTTATCCTATTTTATATTTTTATATTTTTTAAATTTTAATAAAAGAATTTATAAATTTAAAATTATATACTATAATAATTTTTTATCAAACAACCCTTAAATAAATCATAACACCCTCACATTTACTCCTACCATATTACTCGCAATTTTGATACTTATCTTTATGTTAAGAAGTAGCTAAGCTTATAATCAATTTTTGTTATTATTATCATTATTATTATTCTTTTTTTTGGAAATAGTAGAGTAGAGGGAGATGTTGGTTGAGAGCTCGAAATCTGGAAATGAAAATCGTGTGGGGTTGTGGGTCAAGGCAGGACCTGTCCCTCCAACACCAACCTTCAATCGTGTATTCAATTTCAATTTGGCACACGATGAAAAGGAGATTGGGAGAGGGGTATTGGGGTTCAGACTCGGGGCTTCAAATTCAAACAGATCCATGGGGATACAACAATGTATTGGTCCAGAATACGACGGGCCTTTGGGAATTCCTCAAGCTCCAGCAGATGGGATAAAATTAATTTTTTAAAGAGTGCCTTCTTCTGTCTAGAAAGGATATTTGTTTATTCAGTATTGGACCATTTATATCAGTCATATCAATTCTACTAAGTTATTCAGTAATTTCTTTTGGCCATGGCCTTGTTTTAACCGATCTTAGATATTTTTATGGATTTCCTTTTCAAGTGTTGCTCCCATTGGACCTTTTATGTTAGGAAATTGATCAAATAATAAATATTCATTTTTAGGTGGTCTAGGAGTTACTGCTCAATCAATTAGTTATGAAACACCATTAACCTTATATGCTAAGGGGAAAAAAAATTCGTTAGTTGACTCATAATTGTCGCGGTTGAAGACATGATACGGTATGCCGCGTCTTGAAAACGGAATATACTTATATCCCCCTAGCCTATTCTTTTATACTAACATCTATAAATCACCAAATTCTCAAAACCAAACTATACCAATTGTCACGCCGAAACTTCTTAATAATACATAAACTCAATTTTTCAATAATATAACAAAAGTAATATTTTTACGCAAAAAATATATCAATTATAACACCCAAACTTCTCATTAATGCATAAACTCATACCCAAACTTATGAACAATGCATAAATCCAACTTTTCAACAGTACGACAGAAGCAACAAACAAAGTAAATCAAATGTAACAAAGTATATACAACAAAACCAACATATAATGCTTTATTAAAATAACAAAGTATACAAAGTATATAATAAATAAGTTCTAATGTCGTCTTCTTCTTTTACTATGCTATCTAACACTTAACTAAGACCTGATATCTGTAGTATTATCATATGATACTAAATCCAGATTATCTATTTGTATGATTTGGAAGGTTCTTATATCATCGTGGTAGGTATCAATAAAAGGTGGAGGGGACATATGATACACAGGTCGTATATCATCTCTCTTAATCTGTATCAGTTCCTCATCTATATGAACATTGGGATGAACTCCCCTCTGTAGAGTACTCGGAGTGAAAATCTGAGGGAAATCAAATATAGGTGTGTAAAAAGATGAAGACTTTACATATCCACCGGAAGGACTTATGACGTCCTCTGATGGTAGCGGTGATATATGATGTGATGGTTTCCTTAGATGTATTCTCCCTCAGCGTAATCCACGTCCCCGGTCCTCATCACCTCCTTCCTCACCACCTTTAGTTGGTTTAGATCTCAAAAGATATACCATGTCATTTGGCAAAACCAAAATTGCTAAATTCACCAGTTTATGCACGTTAATATCCTTAGAATCTCGAATCTGATACAATGTATTCTCATACAAAAAAGTATATATATGTTAGTTAAATAAACAAATTTAAATCATTAATATAAATTAAAAATAGGAAATTGTACATTTACCATGTAACAACAAGCTCCTTGATGACCAATGAATAGGTGGGAGATAATACGATACAGGCGGTGTAGGTAGGATTGACGGCGGATTCATACGATGTGTCAAGTACAACTAGATGGTCGTGTCGCTGAATCCAAATATCTACATAGCATGCATACTCGATTGATCAATCAATCTCCTATGGACCATACGTACTAGTATCGTGGAGTCGATTTTCAGTATCACAGTAAATCGAAAAAAATCGAAATCCTCCATACTGATAGATCACTTTATCCAGAAAGTGACACTCTACAATACTAAAATAGATAAGTGGTAAGCGGGCGTGTTAAATATCCCTCCCATCGTGATAATAGTGGGAGAAGGGAAGACGATATCTTCTAAATATATGACACCCATACGATCTCATCCATCCTCTACTTATCAAATACCTCCCTATGCACTGCCACCACGTGTGCAGGGAGGGTAGTAATATCAAAATTCGTCTTCCACTGTAAAACTAGTGGACTATCCTCCTACATGTGCAATGGTCGCCTAATGAGAGTTATGTAAGGGAACTCGCTTATGCCTAAATTTGTGAAAGTATAAGAGTCCTACCTATCTCATATGAGTCTGCGTGTGTGATTATACAAACTGTTTGTATAAGTAAACCAAATATGCAGAACCCTTACTATGATGACTAGACAAATATAAATTCTATAACATTAACAAATACTATAAATGTACATAATATTCAGTCTTATTACTAAATAAATACCTCCGATCAATAATAAGATATATGTATGTGTTTACTGTAAAATATGTACATCATTTATATCATCGGGCAAGTCACCAAAAAAACTCGAATAACCAAAACATACTCAAAATGTAATCCCTGAATGCAAAACATAGAGCTCTCATATCTAATAACCTCTCATACACATCACCTTACGAGAGGGAATCCCATCTATAGATAAACCTAAAAGTACCTCTACATTCTGTAATGTGATAGTAAACTCACCGTGGGGCTTATAAAATGTGTGCATCTCCTGCTTCCATATCTTGATTAGGACTGTGATGAGATATCAATCCAATTGAATAAAGCGCAGTCGAGCGACACCCAAAAACCCCAACTACTGTAGAAGGGGAAGAACTTGTTTGTTGATATGACCATGTCCCAGCGCCGTAATACTGCCTTACGTATACGACAAACAAGTCATGTAGTGTCATCTCTATCCCAAACCTTGGAAGAGCGGTGATCTCATTGCAAGCGTATAATGCTTTGATTAGTAGGTCTGAGATCTATTTGAAATAGAACAAAGGAAAAATTCATCAACGCATAGAAATGAGCATTAAGAAAAAATACTTAGAAAAGTATTTAGAAATATGTATTAAGAAAAAATACTTAGAAAATTAAGAAAAAATACTTAAAAAAAGTATTTAGAAATGTGCATTAAGAAAAATACTTAGAAAAGTACTTAGAAATCAACATTAGCATTATAACGGTTTATGTGCAATAAGAAAAATTCATTAAAATGTGATAACAATTAACGTGTTTTAAGAAATATATCAACGCTTAGTACATTGAATATATGCCAAGTAAATTAAATGTTTCATAAATACATGATATTCGATGTACTAAAAATATAAGAATTATACTTAAAATATAAATACAATAAACCATCATTCATTTATTGTCGGATAATGTCTTCAATTGTACCCCTGTCTGCCACAAAGTTCACACCTCATTTACTTCATGCATCTCCTCCTATTATGATCTTCTGCACTACAATTCCCATATGATGTCCGCGAGGATAATTCTCGAAAATCCATCTCGTTGTGATATCGAAATGATTTAGGTATTCTTTTCTCACATTTAAGTGATATATCGGAAATGATAGTTAGGTATGAACCCACAGGCCATCCTGAATGGTCTCCTATCGGCAAAAAATGATGCTTATACACTCTAAGTTAGTGTTCCCATATATACCATTTGCCAACGATCATATGCACATCAATTATCATCTGTGTTAGTGTAATGATTGCATGAGAGTAAGAAATTCTATACATTTGCCATTTCCCATATGTACAATACTTATTTCTCACATTCATAATTTGTTCATTACCTCATTTGTGGTCATACCGTGTCTGTCTATGGACTGTTTCTACCTCAAAGATCCCATGCTCTTTGCTAAAAGAGACAACCGTATGGAGATTAGCCATATTCATCCATCTCCCTAGCATGGTAGAGGCATTCCTTGTGTATCGCTCTCCTCTTGCCTTTCTCACTCTCGCTTCACCCAATTAGACCTTAAAATAGTTCACCGAATTGTAGAAAGTTTTAAGTATTAACGTAGAAACAGATAGATTTCTTGCACACTTTAACACAAATTTCACATATATTTGTTGTGATATACTCAAAACGAAAGTCACTATCGTGAGAAAGAGTCCATTGTTAAGGACAATATTTGCAAAATATTCGTAAATATCTTCTTTTATCTCATTTCTCCTCATCGTATATATGTTAAATTTCTTATATTGTGGCTGTAATGCAACAATGGTAATAATTCTCTTACAAGTTTGATATTTGTGATACGTGTTGAAATTACTAACGACATGACACATGCAAAAATGCTACACAACATTCAGAGGTCCAAATTATGGACGAGCAACTGTTGTCCTTATTCCTTCATGTCAATCTGAAATTAAACAAATGTGACTCTCTCTATCTCCAACAACATGCTGTTGCACATAGTTTAAAAACTATGACCATGAAGCAAATGACTCTCCATTAACCAACCCGAATGCTAATGTGACATGTGATTCGCGCCATCCATACTACATGCAATCAACAATTTGTGTTTGTATTTCTCATTCAGATGAGTTTTATCTATACTTATCAATGGTCTACAACTTCTAAAAGCAATTATATTAGGACCAGATGCTCAAAATGGTGCTTCAAAAACCCTTTCACCATTTGTATTTGGCAGATCCAATTTTCAACTGACTTGTCTCCCCAGATTTCTTTATACTATTGCATCCAACAGTCGAGATAGCTGTTTGTAAGAATTATCCCAATTCCTGTATACTATCTCTATAACTCTTCTATTTGCTATCCAAACTCTTCTACAAGAAACTACATATGTGTTTTTCTTAGTTATAACAGTTTAGAGGAAAGAAACTTTGATACTAGAATCTTTCTTCACATAGTTAAGAAAATGTCGAGCCATCAAATTTGAATCTAACTACTTATGATCTTACGTTAACCCAGCATTCACACATGTGTGCAGTCCCTCAACAATAGTAATCACAAAGGTACCAACTAGTCTTATTTTATGAGCACGCAACCTCAACCTACAATTTTCATTCCTTTGAGTATATATTGCTATCCAAAGTTAGGGGTTGATTTTTCAACTTGAAATTGATAGTGGTGCTCTACATGAAGCATTTTGGCAGCATGAATAAGCTACTCCTTTGACTCAAATTTCATCTCATTTTTCAATTTATCACTAAAACTCTAACAATTATATGTCAATCTATAATTTTTCTCAAAAGTCACATAACCATCACCTTTGGGTGCGGTGGTTATGAAGGGAATTGAATCATCTATTCGGCCATAAGTATATCCCCGACCACCACCAATGGGAGCAGACGTTAAACATGGCTGGTAGTACCACCATTACTACCACCACTAACTTATTAACATTTACTTCAACTTGAAACCAACTTTTATGATTTTAATCCTAAATATAAACTTATAATAATTCAACAAATATATAAAATTTATATTAATTTATATTAATTAAGCATTCAACAAAATTACCAATTAATAAATTGATGAACATAGCCTAAACCTTAAATTTATACTAAACATTTAACAAATCCTAAAATTCTAAATTTATAGTTATAACAATTCATCAAATATTCAACTGATATATAAAATTTATATTAATCTATATTAATTAAATATTGAACAATTAATAAATTGATTAACGTACCATAAACCCTAAATTTATACTAAAAATTTAACGAATTCTAAAATTCTAAATTTATAATTATAACAATTCAACAAACTTTCAACAAATATACTTAATTTATATTAATCTAAATTAATTAAATATTGAACAATTAATAAATTAGTTAATATATCATAAATCCTAAATTTATACCCTAAACCCTAAATTTGTACTAAATATTCAACAAATTCTAAATCCTAAATTAATACAAAAATTTCAATAAATATATTTACTAAGCATAACATATATCATTCACCGTTAAATTAAACATTCAAACAAAACCTAAAATCTAAAATTTATAATTATAACAATTCAATAAATATTTAACAAATATACTAAAATTATATTAATTTATATTAATTAAATATTGAAAAAGTAATAAATTGGTTAATACCCTAAACTCTAAATTTGAATTGAACTTTTAATAAACCCTAAATGCTAAATTAATACAAAAATCTCAACAAACCTATTGAGTGAGTATAACATATATCATTTAATAAATATCATTTACTATTAAATTAAACATTTGAAATGAATCAATGAGAAGGTTGGAGGAATTATACCTTCAAAAAGTTTTTAGGAATTGCAACAGAAGGTTGGAGGAATCGCCACAGAAGGTTGCAAGTTGCATAACAAAGCTGCCGGACATTGTTTCTTCTGTCGAAATGCATAGATGGTGGCTAGTTTTTGTAATGGCAGAAGATTAGGATTAGGGTTTGTTGCTGGAGAAGAAGAGAAGAGAGAAGAAGAGAGAAAGGTAAGAAAAGAGAGAGAGAGAGGAGAGCTTGTGGGTTATGAAGCTGAGTATGTCGCGTGTTGAAGACGCGACATATGTATGTAATGGGTTCAAGACACGACATACTTGTGTCACGTCTTGAATCTGCGACATACATGTGTTGTATAAGGAATTTTTCCCCTTAGCTTTGTTTTAGAATTTTTTTTTTTTTTTTAAATTTTGAGGTTAAATCCATACTAGGCTCGAGAAGATGGTGGTGGGGTTGGCAGGAGCTTTCGACGAGCTCACCAATCACATGAACCTCAACATCCTGTCCTCTCCACCATCTCCTCCCATCTCCTCTTCGACTACCTCATGCTCTCCATCCCTCTCTTGCAATCCCTCCCTATTTCCCCTTGATCCGCTCTCTTCAAGGTCTTGTCAATCGCTCTTCTTCTCGCCGATCTTTAGGTATCTTTTTTTTGTTTAAGAATTCGATCGCTCAGCTCGTCCCCATCTATTATGATATTTGTAGACTATTATTTGGAAATGGATGTGGAGGTTATATTTGCCGGCATACTGTGGTAGGTTCCGGAGGCGGGCGCCATCACTATTCCTCAAGTCAGAGATCGGATTGGTTTTGGCACTGCCACCTTCTTCACGAAAGCTTACGGGTCAAGAACTTCCCTTATAATGCTAAGGTCTTGGATAATGGGACGGTTGCTGCCTTGAGGAATTTTTATCTTACTTACTATGACATCCGGGTTGTCATTCTTGACCTAGCTCTCAAGCTGGATACAATGACACACTTTGATTATCTCCCAGATACCAACTGCAGATCCTCTCTCTCCAGGTCATGAAATTACATGCTCCCCTAGCTCATGTCGTGGATTACCAATACCTTGTCCTTGAAGCTTGAGGATCTCTCCTTCCAATACTTGTTCCCTTATTCTTATCTTTATGTAGATACCTAGTTGAGAGGCCATGAGACTGGGAGTGAGCCCCTTATAGAAATATATAAGGAATAGCCGCTCCACTCCTTGAAAGCTGATACCTTGCTAGCTGAATGGTGGATAATATTGTTGGAATTTTAATACACATACACGCAAGTGGAAGTATGGTGGAATTTTTTGGAATAATAAAAAGAACAAAGTATAGGGTATATCTTGGTGAATTAAAACGTAGTAATTTGGGAAATCACGATACTTTCTTCAAATATTCTTGCAGTCAGGATGATAATCACGTTACGAACTATTATCATAATATCACGACGTCGGAACTCTCAAATCCGGTGAAGAAAGTGACGTAAAAATTCCTTGCTCGGAATTTTCTCTATAAATTTCTCTCTAGAGATTTTTTGTCTTTCAATCAAAGCGTGCACTCACTATGTGTTTTCTTACACACTGTAAATTGTTTGCACTTCTCTCAATTGAAGAATAAACCACACCTTCATATAGGTTTAAAATCTTGAGAAAAAATTGGGGAGTTGGGGGGTTAAGGATAATGGGTGGTAACCCATTATCACTTAACCTCTAATTTGAATTTTTACCAAATGGTAAATGTCTCACGTGGGCATCATTTACCAACATCTATCACTTGTACGTGAGAGCAATTTACATCTGTCATGAGATCACAATTCATGCGATTTACTACATCACCTTACTAGACTTTCATACAGGATTGAGTGTCGTGCGTCTGACGTGTACACATGCAAGCAAAGACTTCTTGATACACCTATTAGGATGATCAATGAGTCACTTTTAGTATAAAAAAGAATTCGCTGTACTCCAAACTCAATGCAATTACATCTATCGAGCCACTTTTCTTATCGAAAGTGATCCTCAATCTATACTCGACTGTGTATTCACTATTATGTTGAATCCCAACATAGATAAACATAATAGACTGGTCGGTAAATACTACACAATGATGTAATGCCTATTGGTCTTCCTTTTCCCAAACTCGAATCTATCAGTCTCATTTTAGTTATTTTCCTAAACCTGTTCCTTAAACCTCAATTTATCTTTCGGACCATGGGTAAACAGACTAAAATAGTAACACTGAACCAAAACTTCTAGAAACAGTCGAAAGTAATAAAGGTACAAGAGATCACATCCAATGGATTTCGGGTTTCACACAGTGGAAACGGGGATCGCGATCACACTATCATCTCAAATAATAGCTCCTATTATCTTATAGTCGTCCCATCACATGCGGTATAAAACACATGTCACAGTGTTAATATCCCATTTCTCTAAAGGTTATATATCAGATTTTTTTAACACTCTGCAGATATGAGATTCGGTCTACATATAAGATTTTACCTAAAGATCTTATAGAAAGTACATCAAGACAATATCATTATCGTATGTGATATCCGAGATTTCAAATCTGGTTACTCACAGGCAACATGGATGTAGATATTTTCATGTCGGTCATATCCCAAATGATTTCATCCTAAAAACATATTAGGGCGACTTGTGTTCTAGTAAAGTTACTCTCAATATCTCTTATGACTAAAAACTGTCTCATTTTCGCTAGCTTAGAGCTAGAGGTGGTCACTCGTGTGAGAGAGTCAATTTCGTCTGCCTGACATATCTTTTATCACATCAAAACATATATGATCTAAAACAAGTGTATTATTTAAGAAAAATAATAATACTAGTATGACGGAATAATATACAAAAATCATATATATAAAAGTAATAAGTATCACATCGTCAATTCGGTACAAAATAAGAAATATTAAAATATGCTCAAACCCAATGACTCTCTATGTGCTACAAATGAGTCTCTAACAATGGGTTTGGTGACGGGGTTAGCCACCATACTGTGTATTGAAATATATTTGATGGTCACTTCACCCTTCTCGATGATGTTACTAACAAAATTATATCTGGTGTCGATATATTTGGTTCTATTATGATACTTAGGGTATCGAGTGTAGACGATAGCGGCATGATTATCACAATAGATTATCACTAGTCTCCCACTATTAGCTACAACTCCTAAGTTATCTAATAGTCTCCGGAGCCAAACACTTTCATGAATTGTAACTGAACAAGCCACGAACTCAGCCTCCATCGTAGATAGAGCAATATAGATTTGATTCTTACTGCTCCATGAAATGACACCACCATTGAGTAATAAGGCAAAACCTGAGATCTAATTGTATTTATCCAGATCACCGTCCTAATCAGCATCTGAATATCTCACAAGACACAAATCTCCTTCTCCGTAACATAAGGAGAATCTCGCAATTCTCTTAAAATATCTCAAAATCCTTTTTACTGCTTTCCAATATTTTCTTCCAAGATTTGATTGATATCTACTCACTAGACCGACTGCATAACATATGTCTGATCGTGTACACAACATCGCGTACATAAAACTTCTTATTGCGTTGGAACAAAGGATTTTGCTCATCTCCCTTACTTCTTTGTGAGTTTTCGGATAGACTCAGTCCATCACACTTAGCGATCAGAGTATCTATGGGATTACAATCACTCATTTCAAAGTACTTGAGAATTTTTTTAATATAGATCTCTTGTAAAAGAGCCAACATTCTTCTCGAGCAATCCCTCTATATCTTAACTCCAAGGATGAGCTCAGCTTCATCCATATCTTTCATGTTAAAACTCGATAAGAACCTTGCCTTGATTGTCATCAGATACTTAATGTTGTTCCCGACCAATATTATATCGTCTACATATAGGGATAAGATTACAAAAGAGTCATCAGATCGTATCAGATAAACACAATGATCCTTCTCGATCATTGTAAAACCATAAGACATCACCTTCTCATGAAATCTCAGATACCATTGCCTGGATGACTATTTAGGCCGTATATCGACTTTTGAAGTTGACAAATTTTATCTTCATGACCTACTAGAACAAACCCGAAGGGTTGCTCTATATAGATCTCATCATCCAAATTTCTGTTAAGGAAAGTGGTATTCATATCAATTTGATATAATTCTAGATCCATACTTCTGACAATCACAAATAGTAAACGGATCAATGTAAATTTGATTACATGAGAAAAAGTCTTCTCGTAGTCAATATCGTTTGTCTGTGTGTAACTTTGATTACTAAACGGACCTTGCATATCTCTATCGATTCGTCAGCCTTTCTTTTGATTTTGAGAAACCACTTATTTTCAATAGCCTTTCTATTCTTAGATAGGTCAATTAGGTTCCAGATCCCATTGACTTTCATAGATTCTAACTCCTCATGCATAGCCTTTAACCATTGGTCTTTCATAGGACTCTCGAGAGCCTCTTGAAAAGTTCGAGACTCCTCATCATTCTCGGGAGTCACGATATGGATTTCATTCTTAATCGAAAAATGACGTCGGGGTATATTTTTCCAACTACTCCTACGAGGAGAGGGAGCCTCCTCACCTCTAGATGGGCCACTCCCACTAAGATCAAGATTCGTAACAGGTTTATAAGTCCCATCACTGGACTTAATTGAGTCGTTAGACTCACCTATTTCATAAAATGTGAAATCCTGATCGATTTAACCTATTTTAAGAATTTTTTTTTAAGAACGTAGCATCAAGAGATTCTATTTCATAGATCGTGCCTTCCATACGTTCACTTAGGAACACATGTTACTTGGAATGTTTAGAGTATCTTATAAAGATACGTTTCTTTTCTCGCGAGGCTAATTTGCCATGTGGGTGCGAGGAATCGTGAACGTACGCGGCACAACCCTATATCCTCAAATAGCTAAGGTTAGGCTGCCTCTTTATCCAAAACTCGTATGGGGTATTGACTACAGGCTTGATGGAATACGGTTGAGAATATAGGCAGCAGTCAATAATGCATCTTCCCAATGGGAGATAGCTGAATTGGCCTGCGCCATTATAGATCTCACAATCTCCAATAAAATCCTGTTCTTTCTCTCAGCTATTCCATTTTGTAGGGAAGTAATAGGAACAGTCAACTGCCTCGTAATACTTTTATTAAAACAAAGCTCTTTAAACTGTTCAGACAAATACTCGCACGTTCGATCGGTTCTAAGAGTCTTAACTCTCAAGTCTAACTGATTTTTCACCTCGCTGATAAACCTCTTGATTCAATTTAATGCCTCATATTTGTGCGAGATTAGATGACGTAACTGAAACATATGTAATCATCTATAAATGCAATAAAATACGTGACTCTGTTTCAGAATCTCACATTTATAAGACCACAAATATCAGAGCGAATTAGTTATAATGGAGTCCCAGGTATCATTGCCTTTCCAAATGGTTTCCTCATCGCTTTGTTGGTTAGGCAAAACTCACATAGGGGCAAATCAACCAGAGTTAACGGGCCTAACAGGCCACTTGCTGCTAACTGGTTCATTCTTTCTTACCCTATGTGGCTAAATCTACTATGTCAAACAGAAACTTCATTAACTACGCTATCAGATGTATAAGCAATAGAAGATAAATCAGTAATATTATTATAGGAAACCATATCAAATGCATAAAGTTTATCATAGATCAAACCAATACATAATAAAGAATCATCGAACGAAATCGAAACACTCGAGTTTTTGAACAAAACATAATATCCTAAACGATCTAAACAAAGAACAGATCTGAGATTCCGTCGAATCTAGGGAGTATGCAATACATAATGTAGATATGTGACTTGATAACTTCGCAGTATCAGTTTGCATATACCAATCCCCCTCACAACTACAAATGCTCTGTTCCCCACATACAGGGTCTCACATGGGAACTCAATCGGCGGAACTTTACATACGGGCTCCTATCACGAGCTACATGCTCGATGGCTCCTGAATTTACAATCCACAAATGAGAAAAGTCAGTGAGCATCACAGTGGATGAAACATAACTCAAACCATTTAAGGAAGATGGACTTACCTTCCGTTTGCCACACTCGCGAGCGAAATACCAAAACTTGCCACAAACGTAGCACTTTACTTTACTCTTATCGAGCTCTTTCTTCCTGTGCTTCTGCTCTTTGTTGTCGGTCTTTGCTGATGACTTTTTCTTGTCTTGGCTTTTGGCCTTTCTGTCATGTTTGGCCACTTGCGCTTGAAGCCCCGGGAGCCCTTACTCGACTCTGCCACATAGATATGATCTGAAACAGATCTAGCCACCTCCTGGCGCTCCTCTTCGAGCTTACAATGCCTACTCACATCCATGAAACTATGAATACTGTCAGTGTATGTGAGATAAGTCTTAACTACATCTCAGGAGATAAACAAAGACTAGATCACCCTCAGCACTTGAAGCTCATCAAACATCGACTGCCCCATGTTCTTTAGAGAAACGATCATACTCAACATGTGCATTAGATGCTAATTCATAGTATGATCCTGTTTCTTCTTATAGGTAATGAACCTATAGGTCAACATTCTCAGCTTAGGAGCTGACTGGGAGCCAATGTGCTCTCTCCAAATATCCTAAACTGACATCGCAGTAGGATACTGCTCATCCACTAGTATCATGTCGGTGTGCATGTTGCTTAGGAGGATTGCCATATCTTGGTCATCATTCTTTTTCCATGCACGATACGCCTCTTGATCCCGTATAGCCTGAGACGCAGTACTCTCCCTAAGGTCTGAAATCTCGTGCTTTAGAACCTTCGCTAGATCCTATTCCTCGAAGATAAATTGAATCTTCCGGTACTAAATTTCATAGTTGTCACCGCTCAACTTGTCTCCTTTCATGAGATCAAATACGATATTTTTTGTTACAGCCATAATATCTGTCACACAGAAAAAGAGATATTAGTGGCTAATAATGTTTATTATCACACAATTTCGTGTACCCTACAAATTAACAAATAAAAAATGACTCGATTATTAAATCCAAAGTGAGTGTATGGGTCAATGGATACCATACACTATAAACTGAGATCGCATCTCACCATTCGGACTTATATTCGGTACACAAAATCTCACAAATAGTTACAAAAATAGATATAGAACCCTTAGAAAATTGAAAAATCTAATTCCTGATGACTTGACACGTCGCCAGGGTCCACATGCGCCACCATGCACCGATGGTGCGTCTACATGCACTACCACACACCTCCACACACTGGCAGTCGCCTGGCACACATGCCAGATGCACGGCGTGCCTCACATGTGTAGCTGTGCACCGGCGTAGCTCGACACATGAGCGCCCACTCGCGGTGCACGGCTCACGCTCCCTCACGCGCTGAGCCATGTCACCCAGGTTAGAACACAGGTCGAGGTTTGACTTGACTGGGTCGGACTCGGGTAAAGGTCCGACCTGAACTGACATCTTATAGCTTTATGCGCCTGACTTGCGCGTTAATACACGTACCTGCTTCTTCCTCCAAAACGCTCCTCTACGAGCATGTTATGCACGCACCCGTGGGTTTGGATCATTCTTCCTCATCCGACAGGTCTGCAACCGGGTTTTTTTTACCCGATTTCCAAAAAACTCATTTCCGACACCTTTTCGATGGCGAGTTCAACCGGAAAATAATCTTGGACTTTCCAAAAAAAATCCGAAGCTTAATTTTTAGGATATTTATGCTCTAAACTCAGCGAAATAAATGTTCAAAAATTCGTGGCCATGCCGAAAATCCTAGTTTCTGGCAACAACAATTCACAAAATACATGCCAAAATGTAGATCAGCCTACATGAAACACAAATATGTTATTTTTATAGATCAACCATCTCTCTATATCGACAGATCTAGGGTTTTAAGTTTTGCGCACCATTAGGGTAAAAAACTTTAGTTTTAAATTCAAAGGGCAAGACATGCTCCAAAAATTCCAAAAAAAAATATATATTTGTGATCTACGTAACATAGGTAACTTAATGGTATAATCAGATTCACGAAATTCACCCGTGAACCGAATCTCAAATTTTTAATCCTATATCTTTTATACCCGAAAAATTCCGAAAATTATTTAATAAGACCAACATGCGCTCTGATACCAATGTTAAAATTTTAATACACATACACGCAAGTAGAAGTATGGTAGAATTTTTTGAAATAATAAAAAGAATAAAGTATAAGGTATATTTCGATAAATTAAAACGTAATAATTTGGGAAACCACGATACTTTTTTCGAATGTTATAGCAGTTAAGATGATAATCACGTTACAAACTATTATCACAATATCATGATATCGCAACCCTTAAAACCGGTAACGAAAGTGACATAAAAATTATCTGCTCGGAATTTTCTTTAACCTTCTATAAATCTCTCTTTAGAGATTTTTTGTCTCTCAATTAAAGTGTGCACTCACTATGTGTTTTCTCACACTGTAAATTGTTTGCACTTCTCTCAATTGAAAAATAAACCACTCCACATAGATTTAGAATCTTAAGAAAAAATTGGGGAGTTAGGGGGTTAAAGTTAATAGGTGGTTACCCATTATCACTTAACCTCTAATTTGAATTTTTTACCAAATGGTAAATGCACCACGTGGGCATCATTTACTAACATATATCACCGTCAAAGGCCACTTGAAAACTCGTTATAGCACCTTGAAGAAGCTCCTAAGAGGTCATCGTACGCCCCAAGACTTACATAATATATCGGGATGGTGGGTCATATTGGAGTCCACGATTGGTTGGAGAATGCCAGAAATTGGCGAGAAAGTATGCTATGGACATGCATAAATGTTGTTAGATTTATTCAATATGTATTGAAGCGTAGTAAATCACAAAAATTAAATATATTAAAATTTTTAGATAAATATCTCAATGCATAGGTCTAAAAAAATTAACCGAGTTACGAACTTACTCGTACGGATTGCTCAGTCGAGATAGTGATCACGAGATCGAATCAACACCACAATACCACGACACCTTAATCTAAAGTCTGGTGAACCCAAGACGGGAGAAATTTTTCTACTTAAAAATTTCTTAAACCCTCGATTATTCTCACTTAGAGAATTGATTTCTCACTTAATCTCTCGATCAATGTGTAGAGAGAGTTCTATCTCGCTCTTGGCTATCTTAAAAAAAAAGGGCACTCTCACTCAAGAATTCCTTTTTCACGTAACATTGTTAAGAAACCCAAAAAGGGAGGAGTTTTAATTAGTGAGATCATGGGTTAGTGGGATAACGAGAGTTATCCCATTATCCCAAATTTAAAATCTTTTTTTTTTTTTATTTTATTTTATGGTAAAATGTCTCTGCGTGGGCATTTACCAACAACTGTTAAACCTTTGTGGAAAGAAATTCCACTCAGGACTTAGGATAAAATTGCCAAGCCTAACTTAATGGCTATCAGAGTTTACATGTGGCAGTTGATGTAAGTGAAGGGGCAGGACTAGACCCCTAATGGAAATACAGATTCGAACCCAGGAGATGGATGCTTTAGCAGCTGGTGGAACAGCATCACGTTCATTGTACAAGGGTGGGCTCACTGATCCAGAAGAGGTAACAACTCTGAAACTAGTTTATATATGAATAAGCATGGTCCTCTGAAACTTGGTGTAAACATTTGCAAGGTTTGAGCGCTTATGCATACGTGTTTTGGCCATGGGGCATATCTTTTCACATAATCTTAGAGAGAAAGGGATCTTTTAGGGCCTTGTTGGGAACCTTTAGGAAATACACAAAGGTTGACAACATTACTGCGTGTGTTCATGGTTCACGAAGCATGCTCACATGCAATATATTCACGTGTTTCACAAGCTCACAAATTCTGTTGCTTTTGATGCCATCACTAGGGGGACCCTAAGTTCCACTGACGTCACACTGAGCAGGCCCTTTGCCTTTGCTTTTTGGTTGAATTAGGGCCACCTTACTAGGGATATTTATGAGCTTCTCACACTCATTGTTGCACAATTTTCCAAGTTATGGACACTAGGTTCTGTTATTTAGGATCTGCATCTAACTTGCATGCTTGAGACCGTAGATGAAGAATCCGCTTATCAATATTCCACAGAATTTAATCATGAAATGTTTACAGTTTGTTAACTCGTGGATTTTTATATTCATATGTGACGGAGCATAAATTTTCCTCTTAATCTCAGTTGGCATAAGGCGGTGGAACTGTACTTGATTGTGATTTTTTTCCCTTTGTTTTGCTGTTCCTCTAGGTTGAGTTTATGCGTAATTTAGAGGATAGAGATGGTCAATACAAGGCCATTCTAAGTGAGAAGCTTCAAATAACTGACAGCAGCAGCTTGATCCAGCTCCAGAAAGAAGCTCTTGATGATAATAGTTGCAATTGATTAGCATTGCTCTTGCTTTGTCTATATTGAACTTGTACATCAAGGATTAATTTTTATCATGTAAGTTGGTACATAAAATAAAACCCCACGATGACATCCGATTCCTGCATATTGGTCAGGGGCATTTAAGTTTGACGCAAAAACTCGTGTGTGAAGAGGTCATGCGATTCATTCAAAAGGGAGGCTGGAGGAGGCAAAGATGCCCAAGCATGTTTTTTGCCATGTCTGAATTTATGGCAAGGACTTTTTCTTTTCACTAGCCTCGATCAGAAGTCAAAACATTTGTATATTATGTTCACATCACAAAGGGGTCCAGTCGTAAATTTTGACTGCTGCGAAAAAAAAAAGCAACAAGTCTTTCATTCACTGATGGACCAGTGTGGTTTCATGCCTTTGAGGTAGGCATCACTATCAACGTACTTTCGATAATTGGGGCTCGAGTTGTGGGTCTCGCCTTTTGGCTCAGTGGTTGCACTGTAAAGATTTTGCACGAGTCGAATTAAATGAATCCAACTCGGATAAGAATTGTCCACACTGCTTGTTTGTCTACCATAAACCCCCCTCCCCCCCGCCCCCTCCTTTTTTCTGCAGAGGAGTACCTGCCAATCCAATTCCAGGGTCGTTTGATTTAATCTAATACTGCCCATGGTCTCTCCTTTTTCAATTGAAGACATTGGTGGTCGACTTCAATCCAGTTCAAAAAGGCTGGTTTTGGAGAGAGTGTAGACTGGCACAAGGCTATATCATTATCACCTGACAAATGCAATCAGGAAAAAGGTTTTTATTTTATTTATTTGTGGAGGATGAGCACACTCCCTCCAACCTTTTTCTTTATTTCTGTAACAATTGACAACTCAAACAAAACTACTGGTATATTTCTATCCATTCTAATGTATATCCATTTTCTCCAAGAACAAATCGTCCGAATCTCTGCTTCATTTACTATATGCTATGTCCATATCATATGTTCTCTCTTTTTGCTGATCTTTTTATGTTCTTTTGATGTTGCTTTCCTCCTACATTGTCAATAACTCTTGGCTTGAGCTAGGGGAGACACCTAAATCGTCTGATAGCTTTTTACATAACTGCATAGGAATAAACAAATAAATGGTGGAGTTATATGTTTGCACAGAAAGAGAGAGAGAGAGAGAGAGAGAGAGAGAGAGAGAGAGGCAAACAAACCTGTCTATACACAGAAGAATCGCCATACGATTTTCTCAATTCTACTACATACAAGGATGAACTGATTTCAAATACCTGTCGTACAACAGTGCCAATGACATGGTTCAAAGCAAAACTTCAACATATTACCAAGGTGACTTGGCATGGCAGCTACTATAGTGCAACTAAATAAGGTGCAAGCTGATTTGAAATTTTTAATAGCGCTTACCTCTATTGCAACTGAAAGACTGCCTGGGCTCTTCCTGCCCTTGTTTTCTTGGACAACTTTTAGCTGCAAGGGACAAGGGCAGTTATTCAGACTTTCAGCAACAGTTTGGTTGCATCAGAACTATTTGGATACTTCTGTCCTAAAATGACTGTCATATATTTATAATGGCTAGGGAATACAAGAAACTTGGCTCTTAAAATAGGTTACCATGTATTAAGGTAGATGAAATTGGTTATGATGCTTGCTAATGCCTCAAGTGCCCTATTTTTAACCTAAGTTAGCAAATTTAAGTTTTTAAAGGAGAGCAAATGAACAAAACCATGTGAACTAATTGATTCCAATGAAGCTCTCAATATTAAGCAATAGCGCCTTCTGGTTCTAACACTGTTGATACTAACCCTTCCATTTTTCTTCAGGACCCGAAATCCCATTTCTGTAACTGTATCTTCGATCCTCTCCAGCAGATCCCTTGGTGAAAAATTAGATGTAAATCTGATTTTCCTCTCAGAAGCATCCTGGAATTTTTGTTAGATGAACTGCCATCAGTATATACAAAATGGCTAAAACTTCAAGTGAACCACTGTTTAGCTCCTTAGTACTCACCTCTTTCTCAAAGAAGCCAGATAGGTCTAGGCAAGAGGACATTCCAATAAGCTGGAAAGCATTGATCATTGTTGGCAAATCTGGGTTCTTCTCGGCATCTGCTGACTGTGGCAAGGGTAAAGAAACAGCTTTCAGCCCGATTCACATTATATGTGAGAGATACCTTTAAATTAGCTACTCTATTCAAGCACCTACAATTTCATGCCTTGCAAAGGCTTCGTCGTCAATGCGGATGTCTTCTTCTTCATCATCATCAGCACTAGAAGGGTTATATCCTTGATTAAACCATTCATCTGCCTTGATCCCAGCCATTGAAATTCGAGTAAGGGGGTTGGGATCAAGAATGCTTCTTATCAAGTTCTGGGCACCTGGAGATAGCCATTTTGGCATCTGAATATCCCCTTTGAAAATCTGAAATTCACCTGAAGGGATTAAACCTGAAATTTCCTCAATGAAGAAACAAAAATATCAAGTTGACTTGCGAGTTACGGTACCTTCTGATAAAGGACTGCAAGGTTCCTATCATCAAAAGGGAGAAATCCCGTAAGAATTACAAATAAGATAACACCACATGACCAGACATCTGAGTAGGCGCCATCGTATCCTCTGTTGGCAAGAACCTCAGGAGCAACATAGTTGGGGCTTCCACAGGTTGTATGCAGTAAACCGTCATCCTAATTTGCACAAGTGAGTTCATCAGGAATGAGAAACTGAAAAAATTGGGCAAATTAGAAAGAGGATGATTTTGTTTCTCTTTTTTGTACCCTAAGATGTTCGGGCAATGCGCTGAGGCCAAAGTCAGATATCTTTATGCTTCCCTTTTCGTCGACCAGAATGTTTTCTAGCTGCACGATAATAAATGATATGAGAATCTATATTAAGCTTTCTTCCTCTCTCCTGTTCATGAATGTCTAACCGACCATAATGATAACATTGAAGGGGGCTGAAATTAACCTTGAGATCCCTATGGAAAATGCCTTTGTCATGACAGTAACTAACACCATCAATCAACCGTTGGAAAAGCTTCCTTCCTTCAGCTTCAGGAAGCTTCCCTTTTGTTGCCTGTGTAGCACAAGCTGAATAACTGTCGGAATAGGAAAAGAGTGTGAAAACAGAGGGGGGGAGTAGATGGAATATGACAAGTGCAACTCACAATTTTGTCAAATAGCTCTCCTCCAGTGACATATTCTAGCACCATGTAGATTTTTGTCTTGCTAGCCAAGACCTGCAAAGCCAGCGGCGATCGGTTATTTCCTGCACTTGTCATCTTGTTTATAAACAAGAGCTTCAGAATTATAAATTTATGATTTTGGCTGAAAAGCCCTCCCCCCGGGGGGGGGGGTCGTAGAAGCGAACCCATTACACAATACAAGATGAGAACACACATTCTTGCAAAACCTTAAACATGGAGATGTGATGATTAGAATGTAATACCTGATATGATAACAGTTAACAAGATTTAAACGAGGAAACGAGATGCAAGTTCAGGCGGATGAAAATGTTTAAAAACTTGCCCTCTGTGCTCATGATACATGTCAAAAAATATGCCATTTATGGGGCATCCATCATGAATGATGGATCATTACATATGAAATACGATCCAGCATGAGTGATGCGTAACTAAGAAGTGCAGAGAAATGTTTAATATTTTAAATGCAGGGTAAGGATAACTAAATGTAATCAAAATGGGGAAACTGGTTGGTGCAGAGAAATCTATGAGCCATTAAAAAAAAAGGTCTCCTATCTCTCAACCAGATGCCTGATTGGGTGGACCCCATAATGGGGTAGGAGAGCGCACCCTACCGAAGCCAATTAAAATTTTTTTAGGCTGCTGGGGAGTGGGGACGGGAACGGGACCCAGGGGAGCAACATGACAAATCAACTGCAAATTAAAGCTCTAAAAATCAAAAGTGTTGTTCTTAATTAGTGCATTTCCTTTCTGCACTAAACTGGACTGGTTGGACTACCCGTTTGTGCAATGACCACGTTGTTTGAATGCACTTGCATTAGACAACAAACTTCGACATCCTTCACGTCAGTAAAATTATAATTATTATTGCACGGTTCCCCTCTCTCATTTCTAACGAAAGCTCAAGTTGAGCTGTATTATTATTGATGGAAACACCCCCCCCCGGGGGCCCCCCAATTGGGGTCGTTGTCCTGTCTGTGACGCGAGGAGGGGAGCCACTGCCTGTGATGAGAATATCTGGTATACGTGGCAGTGGAGGTCTGTGTGTTGACTGGGACGACAAACCATGTGGTGTTTAAGCAGCACGTTAAATCATTCACAGCTTCTTACCTAGCTCTCTCTCTCTCTCTCTCTCTCTCTATCACTATCTCTCTATATTTTTGGTGTCTTATGTATGTTGAATTGTTGACTTTTATTGTTTACCATAGTATTTATTTTAATTATTCTCATTGAAAAATATTATTCAAGTATTGGGTGCACTTGCATAAAAAAGAAATTGTGATGTCTATTTTTCTACACGTGACATGTTGCCTAATCACTTACCAAAATTGTGGAGCTTATAAAAAGTGGCGCAAAATGATTTTGAGCACCAAAAGAAATTGTGATTTCTATTTTTCCTCCGTGACATGTAGGGCATGAATGAGCAAACGTCATTCGAAAATACGCTTCAATCCTCCTGCCCCATACGCATAAAATAATATACAACAGTAAATAATCACATTTCCTAAAATCCAATTCCCCAAGCCAAGAATAATCAGCTTCGCCTTTCGAGGCAAATGCACAATGCAGCAAACAATTTTGGTAACAAAAAAAATTCCCGTACTTTCAGCACTAAAATTGAAGGGTGAAAACTATCGGTTAAAAAAAGAAATGGACGAAACAGTGGGTTGCTCAAATTTGTTTCTTTGTGTACAGTTGGGAGTATGTTGTGAAGAGAGAGAGAGAGAGAGAGAGAGAGAGAGAGGTACCTCGTGTAATCTGACAACATTAGGGTGTTTGAGAAGCTTCAAGGTGCCGATTTCTCTCTTAATCTGCCCCAACATAAGATACCAAATAGATCTGAAAAGTCAAATTTCGCAAAGCAGAGGCAGAAGCTGAAGAAACTTCAACCAGCAGCATCACAGGGAGAGGGAGACGTGCCCAGGTTAATGACCGCGGCACCCGCTAAATGACTGATAACAAATTGCATATACACACGCTACATGAATAAGGTTGAAGGGTACCCTGAAACAGGATTCCCCCCTCCCCAATCTTACCAGCAAAACCCAAAATTCCATTTTTGCGAAGATTCTCAATAAAAAACGCCCCCATAGCCCCCCCCCCAAAAAAAAGAAACAATTTGATTTTTTTCGGATCTTAAGGTAAATGAAATGATTATTCATAACCGTCGAGTGGATTGGTGGGGATGGGATGGGATTGGAAAGGAAACTGAAACGCATTCTTTTTTTTGAAAAATTAAAATCAAGAAAAAGATAGGAAATTTTAATGGAAGTACCTGATCGGAGATTTTAAGGTCGAGGATACGGTTCTTCTCCAAGATCTTAACTGCAAAAGACTGGCCGGAGTCCAAGTGCTTCGCGAACTTGACCTTTCCGAAATTGCCTTCTCCCAATGTGCGTCCCAGCTCGTACTTCCCCAGTCGCATTCCCTTCTTCGCTTCCCCGCTTTCTTTTTCTCTAACCATTCACGATTCTCTCTCTCTCTCTCTCCCCCTCTCTGTCTCTTCTTCTTCTTTGTTTCGAGTTCTTTCCTTCCCCCGTCTCCCCTCTCCAAGAGAATACTGCAACCTCACTAATCTATCTGATATGTATACACAGAGAGAGGCAGAGGGAGAAACTGAAACACCGCAAATATTTAGAAAAGTTAGCCGGTTGTGAAAATACTTTTGAGACGCACAAAATTATATTATAGAAAGAGAAAGGGATTGCGCAAAAGGCCAATCTTGGAAAATAAATAGAACCACAGATGGGAAGGGTGACGTTTGTTTGTTCCTTGCTCCTTCACATTACCTTCTCCTTTCTTTAAAAGAAAAAAAAAATTATTATTTATTTCTTTCGCATTAATTACATTAATTCTTATTTATCTATTACTAACAATTTTCTTCCACGCTGGGATAAGGGAAATTCGAAATATTTTTTTCTTCTTAGAATTATTTTTTCAAAAAAATAATAAATATTTGAAAATGGAGAAATTATCAAAAAGTGGGTATTTGAAATATAAAAAATTATACAGAGACGAGGAGATTTTTGTTATAAAAAAAAAAAAAAGAAAAAAAGAAACCTAGACGTTTCAAACTAAAAGGCTTATGGTTCTTCTCATTATATATTGACCAGAATTTGCTTCATATTATAAATTATACATATATATTTTTTTGCGTTTAAATAGATGGTTACGAGATAAAATAAGAAAGAAAAATGTGATAAGAAGAAGAGTTGAAACAGGGTAATTTGTTATAACTTGAAATTTAAAATTTTATAGCATTGCCAATTCTATCATTTATTGCCATAAATACAAAGTTAGACCGAGGATAAACTAATTTAAAAAAGAAAATAGAAAGAGGAGAGGGTAGGATAGGGTACAATATCAATTATAAACAAATGGGGTTGGGCTGTTATAAAATAGAGGGTGTGAATGGTAATAGGAGATTTACTAGAATTTAAGTTTATTTAAAATTAAAAATTTTTGGGGCAAATTTGTCAAATTCAAAATGTGACTACCAGAATTCAAAGTTAGATTTTTACCAAAAGTGAAAAAGAAAATATTGGGTGGCCATGGAAAAACGATTGGGCTGATTTTTTTTTTTTTTATTTTTTTATTTTAAAGAAATTGTTAATAACATATTCTTTATCTTATTCCTTTCTTACTTTTCTTTTGCATAAAAAAGAAAGAATAAATAAGATTCAACAGCTAATAAAAGTATTATGAGAAACAAAAAAATAATTATAGATAAATAAGATTTCTCCAAATCTATGTTTCCTTATCATGAATAGAATTGATAAGAGATATTTTTTGTTTTCCATCCCCTCGACGTGCATTTTAGTTACATAAATTGATAATGGATAAGTATAAATAAATAAAAGTTAAATTCTTTTGTCATCGTATCAATTGAACTGGTGAACAAACATGTGGATAACCATCATATCAATTATTTTTATATTTTCTTAAATGTCCAAAATAACATCTCGTGGAGGTATTTTAGTTTCAAAATTTTAGTATCAGTGTGCATGGAGATGCATACGTAAATAAAACTGAGATAATAAACTATAATTTAAAAAAAAAAAAAAAAAGAAAATGGAATTGCACAGAAGGCAAAAATAGAGACATGTGAAAATTTTGGGTAATTATGAAAAAATAAATTAGATTTATTTACTGAAAATGTCGTGGGTGGGTTAGGAAAATCAAATGGCGTGTTTGTTTTATATGAGCAGGAGAGAGATTGGCAGACCAAGTCAATTACATATGGGTTTTATAAGGATAATAATACAATGTTGAACTAATTAGTTCAACACGCAACCCTTTATTATAATTATGTAATGGTAATTATAATGATCGTTGAAAAAGTAAAATAGAATTTTCCAAAAACACAAAAAATATTTAGAGTTGTAGTTGAATATTGGATTTTATGGATGAGGTTGCCTACGGTGCAAATACCACTGAAGTCCCACCACGCCAAATTTCCTCTGCTCCCCCGTAGGCACGTAGCATCTGGTTTTATTATTACGCATGTGATTCGTGGAGGTGCCTTTGACGGGCCCCCTGAGAAAAGACAGACAGGTCTTCCATTGCGGTGCCATGAGAATGACCACATGGACCTCGTTTAGATGGAATCATAGCATGACCACATGGAACTCGTTTAGATGGAATCATTGCGCCATATTTATAATTCAAAGTCATGATCTCCTTCAATCACACAACACGCGTTGCGTTGCGTTGCGATCCCCCTATTTTTTTTTTTTTTTTTTTTTGTTGATTTGTTCATGATCAATCTGCTTGATTTGGGTTAGCATTGAATCTCCGTTGCCACGTTAAAATGGAATATTGCTTCCACTCCACATCATAAGCACGAAAAGATGTGGTCGGGCCGACTCTTAGTTAGGAGCCAAAAATCCAATAATCTTGGCAGTGAAGCAATTAAATATGATTATGACAGCTCATAAATCATATGAATTTACCCAGTAATCCAGTTTTGGTTGCTTGCACCAGATCACTGCCGTATCAAAGATTTCATTTTTATTAAATGTAAGAGCATGTTCCGCCCCAATATTTGCGGGTGCTTCAGCCCCAAATATTCATTCTCTGTATAACATAGTTTATTAGGATCCATGAAGAAAGAACGATAGAAAGAAAGAAAGAAATTGTTTTCGTTTGAGTGCTTTCGCAATTTGCGTCTCAAGGAAGAGCATAGTCTAACCATAATTTAGACCCTTTCAATTCAAATTGGGGGGGGGGGGGCGGGATTAGACTTTTTGGCACCTAACTAATTAGGTTGGCTAACCTCAAAAGAGGATATGGGGACGGGGTGGGTATTTTTCAAATGTGGTATTTTCCTTTCCAGGGAAGAGGCTAGTGAAACAAAAATCAAAGGCAGAAGCCTCATTTCCATGTAATTAAATGCAACTCTTGCATTACAGGAAGTTTGTTTGGAGCAGACCCTATAATTATTTATTTTTAATGTAATTCGAGGGATTAAATTGTTAATCGCTTTTTTTAATTATTATTATTGAAAGAAATATCCAATACAATCTGGATATGTTTGCGGGCTGGTGTTCTTTGTATTTGTCCGGTAGGGTTCAAGATAGAGTAGGGAACTTGCAGGGTAGGGTGCAGTGTAGTGTTGGCGTACCTCTCTTAAACTAAAGTGTAGAAGCAACTCCAACGTGACAGATGAGACCGCATGGATACCCTCTATTCACATTATCATAAACCAAATTTATTTTATTGAATTTATTTATTTGTTTTCATCCGGATACTAAAGAGTTTAAAGGTAAATTACAAAACAATTTGAGTTACTAAAGTTTAAATCTACTCTGTAGAGAAAGCTAATTGGTTGCACATCCGGCCAACTATATCTCCTTGTGCATCATAAACTTAATTTAGCTATATCACGCACGCACGCACGCACGCACGGTATTTATTGAGATTTCATTCTAATTTCTTACTAATTTTATTGTTTTATATACTCAAAGGCTATATTTTTACTTTTTCATGCTAAAATAATATTTGTTTTAATTATTCAAATTGGCCAAATATCTCAATGAAATTAATGATGATAGTAGATTTGTATTATGTGATCTCAATTATGGGGGGTTACATAAAGAGGTAACATGTAGAAATATATATAGGTTAAAAACAAATTAATGAATTATTATTTATTGATTTTATAAATAATACAATATTTATTTTAGAGTACGAGTCTAATTAATTAGTGAAAGTATTTAGAGTTAAAATAATTTTAATATGGTCAATAGTTTTGGAAATCATATTATAATTATTTTGAAATCAAAATAAATATGTATGCCAAATCTTTTATGTACCATAAAACTCTATAGTGAAATGACTTTAGGGGTCGCGTTATAATTATTTTGAAATCAAAATAAATATGTACTAGGTTTCTTATCTCTCATAAAACTCTATTAGTATTGATTACTTGTTCAATATATTATTATTTTTGTGTTAGATTAATTAGAAAGAAGAATAATGTTTAGATAGCGATAATTGAACTGTAATTTTCAAGAGCTATTAGGATTATTTTGTAATTTTCAAAATATTTTCACAATTATTTTGTAATATTTAAAACTTTTGGTCACTGTCACATAGTTTCAAAAATTATTGTGACTAATTTTGTAATTTTAAAAATTTTTATGACTGATTTGTAATTTTAAAAAATATATAAATCCTAAGTATCTATGTTATGTTTAAACACTAGTTTTAGACCTTTAGCATCTCTCCAATCTCCCTCTAAAGTTTATAATTAGAAATTTAAATTTTATACACAAATTAAAAATCTATTCCTATATTCATATATTTGCCCACATACATTAAGTAACATTGATTGTAGGTTGGGATAAAAGGAAGAAGAATTGGGTTGAAAGTTGTCTGTATCATATCCATGGAGGCATGGAAAATTTCAATTCCAACATGTCATTTTAGAAAAAATTAGACAGGTAATATTGATTTTCTACCAATAATTTTGTTGTGAAATTAGATTTTTCATACTTATTGATAATATATGATCCAACAATCCATTACTATAAAACTTAACATACCTATAACCATAAAGCCTATTGGGTGCTAAAGGACTTCTAGGTTGATATCGAATGAACCACCTCCCAGGAAGGTACCTTCTCGGTCGATGCCACCCTCCCGACCTCCCGACTTGAGCCTGTCAACTGGACCCTTTCGGCTCTCGCATTGCTTGATCATTCTCCCGACACAATTTGTTTACTGAGCCCTTTAGCTTATCGTCTTTTCAACATCTCAATTCTTGTAAAGTCAACTCCTTTCATGCAACGAGTTTTAGTCGTGATCACCAGATAAAGAAAGAAACTTTAATGACTTTAAATCTTTCCTAATTCGATATGAGTTTATTGTAATCTCTCCTACTAAGAAAGCAAATTCCTTGGTGGTTCAGACCTTCAGGGGTCTTCGTGACGACAATAAAAACTTTTTCATTACAAAAGACTCCAAATTTACAATCGAAATATCTCATACGATCTCTCTACAAGATAATTAGGATTTCTACAACCCTAATCACATACGACACTCCTATCGCTTTTTCTAATTTGAGTGTCAGAGTTTCTTTCACTGGAGCCATCTTCGGTAGGTTTTTGTAGAATTTCACACTAAAGATTACTCAACAGACCTCCCATCACTATTTTTCACTAGGGTCAGAAGGACGATCTGCTGTAAAGTCAATTTTGACTTCAACAGATTGGCATCATCTGTGAAAATGACTCATTGATATTCATGCCCTATTTTGATTTCTCTCTTTCTTACTATCATGTCGTCGAAAAGAAAGAATGGAGATAACATTTCCAAGATAACGTCTAAGGCATGAGGATAAACATCCAATCCTGTGGACTTACCTCGATAATGCTTCCAGCTACACGGCTGGACACCTCAATCGACCACTCGTAGCACCAGATGGAACCACCTTGCAGGAGATCCTCAACCTCCAATGTCTCAAACTCTGGTGACCCAACCTCCAACAACTCACCTCCAGCAGGCCTTACTCCATCCCTTGCTCGGGTCTCTCTTGACCAGGTCCATTGCTCTCAAATAGAGAAATTAGAATTCCGAATACAGGGGATGAGTAAGGACCTAGAAGATATTAGTCATGTTTTCCAACAGGAAGCCCCGCCTCTTTCTGGGAATTTGGTACACTCACACTCAAATAGATTTCGGCTCCATACATGTCCAGAGCCTTTAGTAACGTCTCGATAAGAGTTGGTGAATTTGAGAAAGAACTTGTAGTCGCCGAGCTCCAAAGGGTTAATATAAGATGAAATGACCCCGGTCCTTACTTTTTCAATTCATCGCCATTTGACTCCGAGATTATCGTCGAACCGATGGCCCACAATGTTCTCTTTTCCCATATGGAGATGTATGAGGACACTATCGATCCCCAAGACCACATGACTTATTTTGTCACAGTCATGATCTCAAAAGACATGTCAGATGCCGTCATGTGTAAACATTTCCCCATAGCCCTAAAGGAAACGCCTTAACATGGTTTAACTCGCTCCCACATCTAGCATCAAAGGCTTCTACCAACTCTGACAACAATTTGAGACTCAATCATGATTAGTAAGGGCCTAAGAGAAAGTCTACTTCCCTCATATCCCTCCGGTAGAAAGATAATGAACCCTTGAGAGATTTTCTCGATAAATTCAAGATTGAGATGATGAAGGTCTCAAGTTTAGATTATTCTATTGCATTGATAATA
This sequence comes from Dillenia suffruticosa, assembly GCA_033439265.1. Taxonomy (NCBI): domain Eukaryota; kingdom Viridiplantae; phylum Streptophyta; class Magnoliopsida; order Dilleniales; family Dilleniaceae; genus Dillenia; species Dillenia suffruticosa. The sequence continues at coordinate 22,036,993 of JAVTVX010000001.1, forward strand.
CTACTCACAAGATTGTGGTATTCAGGGAAGACAATCTTGATCATCAAGAATTCCTTAGCCTCTATCCAAGAATTTGACCTCCGAGCTGAGAAGTAAATTGTTGTAGAGAAAGTTGAGACATTCGACAGACATTGAAGCAGGAACAACAGGAACAAATGTAACCGGCTCTTGTCATGGCAGCCCTTGTTGAAAAGGACTTGGGCAGGACCTTGACCTCCTTGGAGGTTTACTAACTACGCCCCTTTGAATGACATGCTCGACTAGATCTTGATACAGATCAGAAACCAACCTTAGGTAAATTGGCCTCCTCCCTCGAGAGGAGATGATTCTAAAAAAGATAAAACACAATACTGTACACAACCACACGACAGATGAATGTCAAAAGCTGATGGATGAGCTTGAAACCTTAATCAGAGAAGGAAGATTATAAAAGGTTCATTGACACAAGACAATGAGGTAATCCCTTATAGAAACAGACAAAAAGGGACCAACCAAAAACTAATCATGTTGAACCAGTGGAACCCCAGTCACAGGTGCCATTTGGATCTAGCCCCGGAGAGCTATCCTCCAGGTTCAGAGGGAAGGCCCTTCACCATGTTTTGTCGATTATTAGGTTACCCTGATATTTTAGAAAATGGAGAACTCCCCATCCAAGGAGCTTCTTACTACTCGCACTGAGAGTGAGCAAAAGAGATAATGGTCAATGATAGGCTTTGACAACGAAGAACTGAGGAGGGCTGTCCCGAGACAGCATGACCCTTTGGTTATCATTACCAAGAAAGGGTAGTTAACTGTAAAAAAAATATTTGTCCACCAAGGAGCATCTTGTGATGTCTTCTACTGGATGATTTCAAACAAATGGGCCACAATTGCACCGATCTTCAACCTCATGCCGAGCCCTTGAAAGAACTCTCTAGTGAATGGGTATATTCCGAAAATACCATCTAACTTCTGGTAACTCTGAAAGCACCACCTATTCATGCCACTGTAACGTTACATTTAATGTGGTGAAACTCATATCCACCTATAATGTTATATTAGGCCGCCTCAGCTTGGATGACCTAGAAATCCTACCAATACCACACATATGAAGATTAAGTTTAGAATACCTCTCGGCATCGGAACATTTGAATGTGATTCGGACCCCTCAAAAACCTCAGCTTAGTAACTCATACTAATTGCTTGTTATGATAACTTTTCATTGTTGTTATTATGCTATTCTGATTTTAGACTCATGCTTGTAATAATATTTTGATTTCATTATTTCTTTACAACATCTCTACCAAGGACAAAATGACCCTAGGCCCCTTTTTTCTATTACGTCCCCCATTGTCTCTTGGCTCCGCACCTTAACATGGGTTCCGCACCCATTCTCCCTAATATATGGGATTGAACTCTTGAACGGGTGGCTACCATTGTCTCTCAACTTTATGCTTTACACATGGATTCTGTACCCATCCCTACCAACATATGGGATCAAACTCTCAAATGGGTGGCTACCACTGTCTTTAGGCTTTGCTCCTTAACATGGGTTCTACACCTACTCTTACTAATATATGGGATCGAACTTTCAAGCGGGTGGCTCCCATGGTCTCTTGACTCTGCGCTTTATGGGATTGAATTCCTAAGTGGGTGGCTCCCACCTTCTCTCAGCTCCGCATCTTACACATCGGCTCCTTATCCATCTTTGCCCACATACGAGATCAAACTCTCGAGTGGGTGACTACCACTATCTCTTTAATTCTCTCTCTCTTTCTTCCTTAGTCTCATATCTAATAAGACACAATACATATGGATGGGGATAAGTTCCTCTTTCTTTTAACTTGTGAGAGTTATGTACCCCTGCAGGAAGATGAAGGTATTACATGTTTATCGCAAGCGAATCACCTCGTCAGCTAAAACAGCTTAATATTTCACACTCTATACAGTCAAAGTACTACAAGACTGAAATATGAATTTCAGCCTATTCTATAGTGTACAAAGTACAACCGAGCGAGGAGGTCCATACAAGACCCAAGAGTAAGATACATCCGGTAAGGATACAGAATATAAAATCATGTATCATGATTAGGGGATGGAGGAGGAGCAGATCTCTATTGCTAACTCTTGAAACTAGCTCGTATAGTGGCAACACGGACATTTGCTTTGACCACTTTGCTGGAAAAGCCCATTTAAGGACACTGGCTCGGCTTGGGCTTGCCATTCTGGTGTTAGCCTTGTTAGAGTTATCTGCTAGATTTTCCATCAGTCCTACCTTGCTGATGATTTCTTTCACATGATGCAATTTCTCATTAAGCTCGCAGAAATCATGCTGATGGCCTTCTTGAAGCTCAACAATTTTATCTTTAAGATTTGTAACCTTCTTCTCTGAAATAGAAAGTGGTTTCCTTAGCTCCTGAGCCGACCTCTTGGTAAACAGGCGTTCTCTTTCAACTACGTTCCATAAAGCCCTTTATCTCTCACATTCAATGGGGGTAGTATTGCAATGTTCAAATGCCAAATTTTGATTAGCTATCAACCACTTTATCTCTTTTTCTTTCTCAAGCAAAGTGGCGTTAGCCGCTTTGCCTTCTTCCCTTTCCCTGTCCTTTTGGGCCAGAGCAGTGCTGAAATTCAGCCATAATAGCAGATTATAAATAACATGACAACTTATGTAAGCCATAATCAGAATACTAAATTTACCCAAATACTTAACAAAAAAAGCATACCTGTAGGCCGAAGGCAATCACAACTTCATCTCCTTACTCCATTAGACGGTTCAACTCTGACTTAGAGCGGTGGAAGTCCAATCTGTTAGCGTACCTCCTCACCTCCACAATATCTATGTAACTGAAATAGTTATTACTACAGCTAATCACCACGGTCCCCCTCCTTCAGATCCTTTGACTAATCAAAACAATTCAAAAAAATGTGGATCTGACTGGATATCATCTTCTTGCCCTTTTGGACATACACATGCTTTGGAAGGCACTAGACAAAACGGTTCCAGCTCTTAGCCTGGTCTCTTCCTTACCCATGCCCGGGGCACTAGGAGGGGTACTATCTCCCTCAATGTGGATAGCTCCAATCTCGAGATCCGGTCTCTTAGTGCCCACAATAGACAAAATTGGTGCTGAAAATTCCTCATTCTCAATGGTCTCTAACTCCTCACCACTGGTTCTAGAGATCATTAACCTTCTCCTCTTCCTCTGAAGAACCAAAGTAATAATAGGGTGTGTATCACTGGTCCCTTCTCTGGAAACACTTTCCTCGTCCCTGACACCCTTTTGTTTTGAGGCCTTATAACCTTGTCGATAGTGATCACACAAAGATCACCTTCATTGACAATATTTGGAGTAGCCTGCGTGTTGCTTTCTTCACCAAGAGAGACCTTACAATCTTCACCTTCTCATTAAATAGCAAACCAACCATATTTAGCATCTAATAGTTAAAAAGAACGTCCATTTGAATCGGCCTACCACTTTTTTTGACAAAAAATCTAGATACAATGAATGAAATCAAAATGTAGAGAACAGGTCAGAGCCTTCATTGCCATCGTAGGCTCCTGATCGGCCCTTAACAAAACTGACATTAGCTTCTTCTTCTCAAACTCTACAAAAAAGAACTTCTTTATCCATTGTTTGTCTATGCTCTCCTTATAAAAGAATCTCCGATCAGAATTCGATCACATTTGAATGCAAAACTAACCCTTGGTAGAACCCTTAGTAGAATATCACCGGAAACGATAAATAGTAGATAGAATTTTGAAATTAAAATCTAAGTGATAGAATTCAAAAGGCTCACTACAACTATGATTAATCGCCAAGCGCCGAGGATTAACATGGACAGAAAAGTATTCCAACCCCGCAAAATCTCAACCAAAACCGCTCCACTTTCGTGTCCATTTAGTTTCCCAAATTCTTATCCTCTTGAACATACTCGTATTACAACTTTAGTTAACGACATATGGGGAGCAAATGATGATACATCGTCTAACGACCTATTACCATGAAACCTAATAGGCCTATAACCATAAAACCCATAGGGTGCTAAACAATCTCTTGGTTGATGTAGAACGAACAACTTCCCAAGAAGGTACCCTCTCAGTTGATGCTGCCCTCTCGACCTGAGCCTGTCAATAGGACCCTTTAGGTTCTCGCATTACTTGATTATTCTCCTAGCATAATCTATTAACTAGGCCCTTTAGCTTGTCATCTTTCTAATCTCTCGATCCTTGTAGAGGCAAATTGCTTGGTACGCACCTCCCACTTTACACATTGTACACAGAGATTATACAAAATTCAAACTCTTTTAGTCTTTCCCTTTATCGCTCTTTTCTAACTTGAGCATTAAAGCCTCCTTCACCGGAGCCACCTCTGGCAAGTTTTTGCAAGATTGCACATTGAAGATTACTTAGTAGACTTCCCATCATCGGTTCCCGCTCGGGCCAGAAGGACGATCTACAGTGATTTCAATTTTGGCTTCAAAACTCATCCTTAATTGATTTTTCATATTCATGGTTATTTATACTTTCGTTATTTGCTTTGATCATTTAACATAATAGATAAGTTAAATACATATAATTTTTTATTGTTTAAATATACGTCGAAATTGAGTGTATTAGATAAAGTGAATCCAGTAGTGCGTTGGATTAAATAAACCGAGTTTAGTATTAAGATATGTATTTAATGAATATAAATAACAATTTTAAAGTATCACTACAAAAAAATATGGTTTTAGCGATAAAAAAATTCGTAACTATTTTGTGACGGGTTTAGCGACGAAAACATTTTTTATCGCTAATTTACAATGAAATTAGCGAAAAAAAAGTATTCATAGCTAAATTAGCAATAGATACATTATTCGTGGCTAAATTTATCGTTAATTAATGACGAAAAATTTTTTATCGCTAAATTTGTCGCTAATTTGGCGATGAAAAATTTTTTATTACAAAATTCGTGTCTAATTAGTGATGAATTGAAATTTCATGGCTAAATTTTGTCATAAAAACTGTTATCCGTCGCTATATTTCGTCACAAATTTTGTCACTAAATTTGGCCACGAATAATTTTCGTGGCAAATTTTATCGCTAATTAGTTATAAAAATTTTTCTTCGCTAAATTCAACGTTAACTCTAAAATTCGTGGCTAAATTCGTCACAAATTAGCCACAAAAAAATATTCGTGACAACATTCGTCGCTAATTAGCCACAAATAAAATATTTGTAACTAAATTTGTCGCTAATTTATTATTGAAAATTTAAAATTTATGACTAATTTTCATACAAAATTTCTTCCATATTCTATTAGGAAATATTTTTAAGTGTATTTTTTTTAATATATTCTAAATAACGAAATTGAATTAAATACTGTTGGTTCCTATGCAACCACGAAGGGAGGTTGAATTTGTTGATTTCAATTGTAGATTTTACTCTACTTAAAATTTAGTTCAAAACCTAAGGCCAAACTAGATGGAACATGTAAATGCAAGTAAATAAAAATGCAAAAAAATAAAGAAAAAGAATAGAGAGATCAAGCCAGATTTATAGTGGTTTGACCTCGTGCCTACGTCCATTCTTTCAGCTTAGCAAGTCAGAGTCCAACGATAATTAGTTTTCACTATGTGATGAGAGTTACAAACACATGTACATGGTTTCAATGTTGACAATTGTATTTTTCTTTTTGAAGATATCTTAGTCCAACATCTACCCAAATTTAACTCTCTCACACCTAGCCTATCAACCCAAGAGATTGTTCTCAACACTCATTTTAGACTTGTGAGACATACAAATACAAAATCAGAAAGTACAGAATAAAATCAACTCAGTCGGCAGCAGAAAAATGCAACAGAAAAATAATCGAGTAGAGATTTTTAGGATCTATTTTCTCTCAACCCAAAACTCAAAAATATTCTATAAAATCTTTTGAATAAGGACCGAATATTTTTCTTCAATGTTCAATTCGAGTTCTCCTCAAAATCAGATTGTTTCGAAATGATATATGCCTTTCAATATGCCTTCAGAACCGGTCTTGACTGATTTCAGAGCCTTATTTTTAGCCTTTAATTCAGGAGATTCAAAAAATCTTTTACTACTGTAACTTTTTGAATTTAAAGTCTAATAACACTCTTATTAAGAGAAAAAATTGAAATTCAAAAAGTTTTAGAGTTGTAAAAGATTTATGAGATTAAAAACCTCATAAAAATCTGTCAGAACATGCTGGATTCAAATTCTGAATTTGGTTTCAGCTCCAGTAAAATTCTGATTTGAATTTAAATTTGAATCACCCATTAGAATAGATTTTATGGTTAAATACAGCTCCCAATCTATACTTAACATGCTGAGCTAGGGTTTGAAAGTAAAACAAAATCGTATCAGTTAAAAATTTGTCTGAAACTCTACTGTTTCTACCCATCACATTGCTTCTATCTTGCTTCTGTGACAGTGTTTCTGACAAGTTGTATACATTTATATATATAACCTTACATTACAGATTCTAAATGTCTGCACATTTGATAAATTATTAGAAACACATATAAAATTTTGTTATCATCAAAATATATTAGGGTTCGATAACAATTTCCCTAACAAATACATATTGAATATTACAATTTTCACCAATTTAATAATTTTCAATAATAAATAATTCAACCAATTTATAACAAATAATTTTTAATTAATCACGGTTGACATGTTCACCATTCGTATTTTTTGTCTTCTATATCCATTCACTTATTTCATATAGTTCAATTGTTTTTGAAAATTCAGTTGTTTATTTTTATTCTTTATTGTCATTAGTAAGAAACATAATAAATCATATATTCATGTTTGACGATTTATCTCATCCGGCAAGTAGATCAAACAGTAGTTTTTGGAGGACGACGGTAGTGAGACGAATGACTACTGATAAGCGGTTGTCCATTTATCAACGTGGTTTTAAAAAAATAAAATAAAAAATAAAAAGAGTAATAAAATAATAAAATAAAAGAAAAAAATAAGAAATAACATAGAAAATGTTAAACTTAATATTTTTTAAATTGAAAATTTTTATTTTATTTTATTATTATTAATTTATATTAACTAATCATATTTATTATTTTATAAAATTTTAAATTAGCGTTTTATTTTATTATTTTATATTTTATTTTTTAAATATTATATTATTTAGCAATGGATTTAGCGATGAATTTTTCGTCGCTAAATCCATTGCTAATGCTTTTAGCGACGAATTTTTCTAAAATTTTCTTCGCTAAATCTATCACTAAAATCGTATTTTTTGTACTGTATATTATCAACTGTTTATCAAATTTAAATCATATGACATTCTATATTTAAAAATAAAATATGTGATTTATTTCGCCTCTATAATAGATTAAATATTCCTTTTTTATCATTTTGTATCATACATTTCATTGCAATTTATTTTAACATGGCAGTCAAATAAAAAACAATGGGGGGCTACACATCTATCTCACTTGTTTCGGCACAATTAATTATATATATTTTCGTAGTTTTGTATGCCTTAAAATTCATTCAATGTACCTATGTTCATTTTTGTTGTGATGTTCTTAAAATAAATTGTATCTGCTATCTTAAATGCATGGATTTTTCCTCATTTATTTCCTATTACCAAAAAAAAAGAAAAAAAAAAAGAAAAAATACCACCACCAAACTGTCAAAAAACATCATATCTTTTGAAACATTTATTAAAAGAATATTTTAAAAAATAGAATTGTGAAGTTTTCTATTTTTCATATAATTTTTTAAAATCTCAAACCATGTTTCTTTTCTTAAAAATATTAAAAAATAATGAAAAAGATGCTTAAAAATATATGTGAAATTATATATATATATACATATTTTGGGAAGAATAATTTTCATCGGTAGGGTTGAGGTTTTGATATGTATTTGTATAGAGAAAAAAAATCGGGAGGGAAGGGGGAATGAGCACCACGTGCACATGCACATGCACATGCTCGTGCTCGTGCAGGGTTGATGTCAGAGACAGGGCCACAGGTGATGCAGGGTTGATGGCAGAGACAGGGCCACAGGTCAGCTGGCGTCAAGTGTTTCCCTGTAAAAGTAATTGTCACAAGACACGAACACCAAATTAACGCAACCCCACCCCCACCACATAACTTGTCTTAAATTTTTGAACGGTAAAACCCCACCCAAACTTTTTTTTTTTTTTTTCTTTTATATAAATCCAATTCGAGTCCCGGACCATTAGGGACCACTAAGATGAATAACGGTAATCAGCTAGACCATTAAGGATCATTAACATGAGTAACGATAATCAATGAAATTAGATTTGATGTAATTGATTAAATCTAATTCGAATCAAATTATATCATTAATAAAAGTACCGATAATCATAATAATCATAATTTAAAAAATAAAACTCTCTCATATCTATTTTTTTTGTATTTAAAATTTGAATCTGAAAATTTATTTTAGAAAAAATCAATACCCACCCCAATTGATTATATATAAATACACAAGCATAATTAAACTGTGATCATGTTCCAATTATTTACCAGCTAAGGCTAAATCATATGTTTCGCAATAGATAAAACTTTAATGAAAAGAGTGTTAATATAATAGCTATTTTATTTATTATTTAATTTTTTTAAAAAGAAAATATTTCGAACCTGTACATCTTGAGCCAAGCCCAAACACAGCATTTTAAGCCCAAGCCAAGGCCCATCGCAATAATTAAAAAAGTTTAGGATCAAATTTTTTTAATACCTTGACTTAACCATCACCTAATATATGAAATTTTGTCTCGATTAATCTAGATAGACCGTTGCACAACCTATTTTATGAGAGTGGATCTCTCAATATTGTTTTTTTTATGTTTAGGGAGAATTAAAGTCCCGATTTGATTAAGCGACTAAGGTATCCATTCCATTTATGTAAATATGTGTTAGATAGTTTAGTTTCAAATTGAATGCCCGCGAAGTGTGCTGCATGATACCATGAAAAAGTCACAGTCGAAATTCAAACGCACAGACACGTGACCGCATGATAGACGCAAAATGGTAGAGAGGGAAACACAACCTTACATCATAAAACATACACGAGGCCTACTTCCTAAAGCCAGCTCGTTACCCAAAAGAGGAGAAGAAAAATAAGGATGAATGTGAGACACGACGGCAAACAACACCAGACTAGCGATAGCGCTAACACGACAAATGAAGAAGAGATGAAGTGGGGAGAGGAAACACTTTGGTTCAAAGCTCCTCATCGTGGAGGTTGTGCTGAGGACTAGAGAGCAAGCCAGCGATGTTGTCCTTCATGGCTTGGGTCTTGAACTTAGCAGCTTCTATGTTTGAGGTAATGGTGTCCTTGGCGCTCCCCACCGTCTCCTCGGCTTTGGTTTTAGCCGCCTCATACCCCTCCTTGGCCTTCTCCTTTGCCCAGCTCAGCTTCTGTTCCGCCTCGCTTCCCCCGCTCTTGGCCCCCTCTCTTGCTTCTGAGGCCTTTTCCCTGGCTTCCTGGGCCATCTCTGAGGCCTTCTTTTCGGCTTCTTGGGCCTTCTCGGAGGACTTCTCCTTGGCCTCTTGGGCCTTCTCGGAGGCCTTCTCGGAGGCCTTCTCCCTGGCTGCCTGTGCTGTCTGGGAGGTTTTCTCCGCAGTCTCTCCTGCTTTCTGGGACGCCTTCTCCTTGGCTTCCTGTGCTGTTCGGGAGATCCTCTCCCCGGCCTCTCCCATCTTGTGGGAGGCCTTATCTTCGGCTTCCTGGGCGCTTTGGGACAGAGACTCCTTGGCCTCTTGAATCTTTTCAGCTCCAGCATCCCTCATTTTTGCAGCCTTCTCTGTACTGTGATGTCCTGCTCCCGTTCCTGATGTATCTGCACCCCCCCCCAAAAAAAAATCACGTGTAAGAGAACAGGATCCTTCCATCCCGGTGTCCTTTTTTTTTTTTTTTTTTAAGATCATAACCGGAGGCACCTCCACTGCACACCAACAATGACCTCAACTAAGCAGTCAGCTGCACCCCATATGACTTATTTGATACAACTTATCCACTCCCACCCAAGTCCAAAATAAATAAATAACAATATATAAGTTTTAAGCTAGTAAAATTGAGCAGCAGATGCAACTTCCTGTGCATAAGCATATGTAGAGCCATGCACTTTTCCTGAACATGAGACGATGAGACTTGCCACGGGACATTGCATTCAAACCAGGCTTTAATGCAAGGAGGAGAATGAGAATAAAACAACGAACTTGAAAATAATTTTCAACGGAAAAATAATTTTCAATATGAGCGTGATTTCAATTATTAGAGTGGATTTGCATTGAGAAATGGAAAGAAATTAATTATTCTAAGTACCCATAAAAGCAAGATATGCTGGCATGATACAAATACGGAAGATTTTCAACAATACATATTTGGATTAGTACTTAGGAAAATATAACTTTTTTTTGGTGATACGAAAATGTAACTATTAATAAGTATGCGAGCACCATTAACAAGACCAGTTAACAAAACCAATAAGGGGAAAAAAGGAGGGCGGGGGGAGGAAGGGATGTAGTGCTGTCTTAAATCCGTCCCAAAGTAACGAGAGACATGCAAAAAGACACAAACCGGAGGCATCATTGTGAAGCGTGTCCTGGGCTTCTTGGGCTTCCTGATCCTGCTTGAAGCCGAGGCCCTCGGAGAGTTTTTCTTTAGCCCACTCCGCCCAAGACTCGGATGCTTCTTTGGCTTCTTTCCCTGATTGTGCTGCCCTGTGTGTGGCTTCTTCTGCTTTCATCTTAGCGTCCTCTTCTTTATGAGCAGAGGCAAGTAACACCATCATCAACAACAACGTCCCTACGAATACAGTTACAGGAGGAACCGGCTTCTTTGACCAAGCCATATTCTGCTGTTTCCTGCGAGAAGAATTGAGCGGAACTAATTTGGGGGGGGGGGGAGGCTTGAATCTCAGGCTCAGTGCAGCTGCTAAGAACCGCTTCTATATAGACTTTCAAAGAGAGTTAAACCAAGCAGGAAAAGTAATCAAGAGGAGACGGACACGAGGAGTGAGGTGCTAGTGCTAAGAACAATTTCCAACTAGGTTTGGCTCGGTTATAGGGTAGGATTCCGAAGATAAGAGACATGGGGAACACTTTTTCTCCCCCGGGGGGGGGGGGTGTTTGGTTTTGAAGGAGGGCAATACAACAGCAGATGACAGGTTGGAGTGGGAGACGGATGCACCTGGGCCCCTACGTGGTATACTTTGAGGTGTTGTGGTGTACTACCTGCTTCGACTGCTTGGCGCCATGTGTTCACTTCGCCACCTGTCGCCCCCAAATAACCCCGCTCCTTTTGGCATCAACCAAAATTCAGACAGCTATAATTATAATTAACCAATTAACGAAGAAGAAGAAAAAGATTAGTTTACGATATAACCAATCCACGAGGAAAGAGAATGCAAATGCTCATATGCCTCTAGAATCTCTACGGCCGCACACTGCCCAATGTGTCCCCAATGCTGTGTCAGTTTTCCATCCCCAACACCAGCACCACAAGCATTCACCGTAGCAATTTGGCCAAATTAGAAACCCATGGCTTCGCATGTCCAAGCAAAGAAAATGAACCCCAAGTATCCGACATCCCAAGCCATCCCATCTTGAACAACGAAAAAATGGACATGACCAGAATATTTACATATATGGAGATAAATTGAACCCTACTAAACAGTCACCCAGAGAAGGGATATCTTACATAAGCCTTACTTTCTGCCAGAGCAGACAAGTTGATTTCCTAATTCAAAATTTTATTTAAAATTTGTAATCAAATCATATTATCAAGCAGTTTCTCCAGCTAGTATTTTGAGAGCTCTTCTTTCTTCTCTCGGTGAAGCAAAAAAGACCCTAAAATCAGTTGTTAGATGTCACACAAGAAGCCCAATGAAATGGTGCGCTCCATCTAATTCAAGCCTCTCCGGTCACCGGATGTGCATAATAAGATTGAGACGCCTCATTTTCCCCTTTTTTCTCTCTCCTTTTCTTTGAATGCTGTCCAGTAAAGGAACAAAAATGTAACCCAAAAAAAACAAAAATGAAGACAGGCAAATATAGAGAACTCTCGCGACAAGTTGAACTAATCAGGTGAGCATGCGCAAAACATTTAATCAACTAAATATAATTCAATAAATGACAATCTCCACAAATTGAAATTATAAATATTAGTTTATTGCGGACGTATGGTGATATTGGTTCAACCATTTGAAAATTATGAATTTAATAGATACGCATACTGCTCATTATGCAGCTAGAATAATTATATAATGCATATTTATATCTATATCTGTGTGTATATGTATTGTGTACATTTGCGTGGTTGGCCTAGTTCCCTGACCGAGTTGTTTCAATGCTGTAACATTTCTCAAGGAAACATGCCCCCCATTAGATAATGGTAATCCCTGCTAAGCCATGAATACGACATACTTATTGCCAAAGAATCATAGATACCAATGTGCCAATACAACAAACTTAAAAAGTACACGTAAAAAAGTGTGAAATGTTGGCCTAGTTCCCTGCTTGAGTTGTTTGGATGTAGAAACAATTCACTCAACAAAAATGCCCCCATCAGATTATCTTATGCTCTTGAAGCCAAGGGCATGTTAAGCGAGGCATCGATAATGACCAAGATATACAGTGTTAAGATACAAAATAATAATCAATGTTTGTGTCCTCTAGGTTGAACTTTTGGAAATGATGATAATTACACAATATAAAATGGTATAACAATGAAAACTTTTGCGTTTGAGTCATACTGAACTTCCTTTTTATATCATTTGAAAAAAATCACATGATTTGATATATTGCCTAACACATGAGAGAAAGTGTTCAGATATAAAATAATTAATAACACCTCAATCCACAAGTTAACCTTTTGAAAGGAATAATACTTACATAAATGTAAAATATAAATATCCCGACAATCATTCAACAAACTTCAAAATATGGCTTTGAGAATTCATTTAATTGTACCCTCTTTCTCCCATTCACATATTGGATTATCAATGAATAAATTAAAAAAAGGTAAATTATAGTTTGTGATGTATATTTTACTCCCAATAACATATTGCATACTATAGTCAATTACATTTTGCACCCTGAATTTTAAGGTTAGATGATACTATACAACTTTCTGTTGGTACCCACCATTAAAAGCCATCAAAAGTTAGTGGAGAAAGACAGCCAAAAAGATGGACAGACTAAAGAGAGCTCTATCATATGAGAGACAAGAATTTGCTACTGGTGACAGACTACGAGGCTAAGTGTTACTACGGGGTGCCATTTATGTGGTATAATCATGGGGTAGTGTATAAAAGTGGGTAACAATTGGGAATAAAATATAGTCGTAGTAAGCGATTGAAAAGTTGATTTGAATATGAATGGTATAAATGAATAAATAAATGGTAATAGATAATGATAAACACAGGCATGTTAGTCAAATCATGTAAAATATTGAGTGTTACGTTTAATCTAATTTTCATGCATGTAATTTTTGATAGGAACAAATTTCCCTAACAAAGTAATACAAGAACAACATAATTTTGCTGGGGATGGGGAAAAAGATTTTTCTTTTTCATAGTGGAACTTGTCATTGTTGCACATGGTTCATTTGGGGAAAATCTGCAAATATGGAGTTTCTATTACATTTGAAACATGAACATTTGATCAAGAGGTTGATTTTGTAGTTATGATGTATTTGAGTTGGGATAGAGATTTGTTAGATTTTGGTTGAATCCGAATAAATAAAATAGAAAGAAAATAAATGAAAGAAAAAATGAAGGAAAAAGAATCAGAAAGTAAAGTAAAAAGAAAAAAAATGAAAAAAAAAGGACTCATCTCGTACACAAAATGCTTCCTGGCTTAGTGCGGGGGTAGGGGGAGGGTGGACGTATATGTACGCAGCTTTTCTCTTGTATTTTTGAAAAGCGACTGTTACAACGCCTCGAACCCGTGATCTCGAAGTCACCAAAAGAGTAACTCAACTGTTGTGCCAACATTCGCCCTAAAAAAAAATGAAGAAAAAGCGAGGAAAATGTGGAAGTGTATCGTCGAGAATTACAAACGGGTAATTGTGCTAAGCAAGAATGTAGCACGAAAAAATAGAGAAAGTTGTTCAGCAATTAGAATGCGGCTATTGGATTGGATTTCACTAGAAAGAGAGTAGTGTGCTAGGGAGCTTGACAACTAGAGAGATGTGTGGTCTAGGAGAGATTACAAAAAAATGAGCACTCTAAAGGGGATTCTTTTATCATGTGTTGGCCATCGGTTGCTGCCTCTACATCCAGGTGTTACCCAAGGGTGCTGTATATATGGTCTGATTGTGGGGTTAGCACAGGTTTGAATGAGATGTAATTCAGGAAAAAGGATATAGTAATTGTGAGCAATTGTGAAGTTAATTTGAATGTAAGAATGGTATGAATAGAGAAGTAAATGGTGGTGGATGATTATGGTTGTAAACATGTTGGCCAAACCGCATATATATTGTGTTATGTTTGATTTAATTTTAGTTGCACATGCATGTTACTTACGGTGGGTGCAAGTTCCCTTAACATACTCATAATCATCTAAACTTTTTGATTGACAGTGCTTCATTAACCAATCATCTCAACTTTGGCCACCAAAAAGTAGTGCCCTAATTACAACACTAATCTGTCGCACTAATTATTGGGTTCAAGGCTCGGTTTATTGTTGTTGTTATTGTTTGCCCTTTTAAATTTTTTCTCACTCCCCTCTTTCTTTTCTTGTATCCAACAAAGACAAGAAGCCCAAGCAAAGACCGGCCATTAGAACAGAAATATTGACAATTCAAGTTAAAATATCCAAAAGAATGTCCTCACAAATCTATACAACTAACACGGACAATGTTAACCATGCCTTTGCTGAGTATCACCAAAGGAAGGTAGGATGGCATGGGCCAGAAAACAAGCCAAGTTGTAGCAATGCTTCCAATGTCACTGCACAGATCATTCATATACACATGCATATGGTTTCTTATGCCAACAAGGATCCATATAACATAATCGAAACTTTTTTAGGCAGAGGAATAAAGTAAAGGCAGTGGCAAGATATGTAGCTATTTAAGCAAACATGAAGGATTTATAATGCACATGATCCAGTTGCAGGGCAAAGTGCAAATCTGAGCCACTTACTTTCCAAGATGCATGTAGGGAATGGAGAAGAGTTTTTACCTTCTTCCAGATGCTAAGATTTTTTGCATGTCTTTTTATTGTGACCAAGGCCCTTGCATTTGCTACATTGGAGCTGGCGTCTCGCCAAGTCTATTGCTTCAGCTTGCTTCAGTTTTGGCCGTCCTGGTGGGCGTTTAGTCGGCGGAGGGGTCACAGTAACAGGTACCGGAGCTGACTCAATTTGGACAGGTCTATCAACGTTTGGAACAGGGTGAATTGATTCTGCATATGCTGAGCGATAAGTCTCAACTGTAAAGTAGCTAGAGCAATAATCATACGTGTTCTTGCCAATGCATTCAAATACTGCAATGGCATGACAACAAGGCAAACCAGTAAGCTGCCACGCTTTGCAACTACAATCCCAATGATCTACATCAACGATATCAACAGACTCTCCACGGACCTCAAAGGTACTTCCTTGTGAGAGTAACACTTGAAGTGACCGTGATTTCAGAGTCTCCTCGCTCAGCTTTTCCTCCTTGGATGGTGTTAACCTTGTTGCCCACTGAGCGGAATCAACACGGCGCTTGTAGATCAATTCCATCATCTTGCCTCGTAGTACATCCACCATCTGGGTTATTGGAAATTCATGAGCCTCTGAAACCCAACTGTAGAATAATTGTCCAAAGTTTGACATCATATGGTTATACCTTGACCCTCCAAAGAAAGCATTTGCCCAATGTTCAGGTTCACTTTGTAACACCCAATTGTAAGCTTCGGGTGAGATGGCTTTAATGTTTTCAGCACACTGATGGAAACCCTCAAGCCTAGGTGCATGTGCAGCAGCATACAAATCATTGACCATAAGTCGTCTTGCTTCATGGGAAAACCGCCCCTGCAAGTCTTTATTGAGCTTCTCAGCAAGGTACTTTAAGCAGTATGCATGGAAAGGGTTATCAAATATTGATGCAAGTGACTCCTTCAACCCATTCTGAAAATCAGCAACGAAAGTTGTCTTCTGAAAGACCAACACTGCAGATTTAAGTTCCTGCAGAAACCATCGCCAGTTGTCATCTTCCTCTGCATCCACCACAGCAAAGGCCACTGGAAAGACACCATCATCCCCATCTGCAGCTGTAGCAACCAGCAAGGTTCCTTGATATTTGGAGTTCAAAGGCATGCCATCAAGAAAGATAAGAGGGCGGCAACCTTGTTGGAACCCAATTATTGATGCGTGGAAAGCAACAAAGAGGCGATGGAAGCTGGAGTCATCCTTAGTCATAAAGGTAGCAAAACTACCAGGGTTGGTCTCTACTATTTTCTCACAGAAATATGGCAACTGGTTATACGCCTCTTTGTACGATCCCTGAAGCTGCTCCTTTGCAATCTCTTTTGCACGCCATGCCTGAGAATAATTTAGCTGAATTCCATATTCTCGTCTGATGTCATCAGCGATGTCCTTTGGCTTGTAATTAGGGGAAGCTTTCATCTTCTCTTTAATAATACTACCAACCCAACCCCTTGTTGCCCGATAGCCAGCTTTCACAGCTGCTCCACCACAGGTGTGTGTGGCGTGCATTTTCTTTATGCAAATTAGTTGTGTGGTTGACAATCTCGAGGCATATATCCGCCATGGACAGAGTACTGATTTACATTTGACGCTTACTCGATGACTATCATTCTTCTTATACTTGTAGGCGAATCCATGTGCAATTGAGTACTTGTGCAATGCTTCACGGAACTCACTGAAACTATTGAACCTCTGGTCCACACCAGTAATAGCATTTTCCCACTGTTGTGCCGCTTTATGATGCTTGGCCTCAATGAAAGCAAGAGGGGGAACAGCAAGAGGATTTTCATCATCACACATGCCGATATCATTGGGATCATTAGTCTGAGTGGTGTCAACAACATCATCAGCAGGGACAACTGCAGGGACCACTGCCTCAGATGCAGTTGTGCGGCTCGACCTGCATGATCAAGTATGCCATCAGACTACAATGAAAGTGTGCAAAGGACTCTTTAACTCCTCAAGTGCATGGCAATGCAGCTCATTTTGGCTCAGAATCACAGAGCATCACAACATGGTAAGGTTATGGAGTAGCATTTGCAGGGAAATTGCTATTTCACCGTCAAAAAATTTATCTGGTGAAATGGGAACACAACCTTCCGTACATTGTTATGAGCCGCCGCAATGTCATACCAAACTGATACGTAGAGCAGCGTGAGGGAGGCCGGGGAGGCCATAAGATTTGGGCCTCGAAAAGAATTAAGAGCAAGGAGAGGAGGATGAGTACCTGCTGGCGGGCATGTTGGAGACATTTTGAGCAGCAGCAATCTCCTCGGGGAAGATGAAGATATCGACGGTAGTAGAATCTCCAAGGAAAGTGATCATGCGCTGGAGATCCTTGTCCTTAGAGATGGTGATGAGGGTCTTCTTGTTACCAGGGAGGAAATACTTGAGGGTCATGGTGTCGACATTGTTGCAGTTGAACATCTCAGCCACCTCGAGCTTGAAATCCCTCAACTGGGTTTGTTGGTCGACGTCGACGGCGTAGGCCTCCCCGCCGGTGTAGGTCAAGGTCCCATCTTTACCTTCCACAAACTCACCACCCGATTGACATATAGCTATAACTTTCTTTGAGGCGTCGGCCAACATAGCATTAGGTAGACACGGGATACCAAAAAAAAAAATGTCCTGTCATCAAAATCAAGGGCAAAATACAAAGAGTTCAGCACATCACGTCTATATTCAAAAAGGCTCAAAACCCTAGAATGCATTTATAACCGGGTTACAAAATGCAAGTGAACGGAGAACAACCCTAGAAGCTAATAAAACCGCAATTGATAAGTGAAAGGTGGGACTTTTATTAGAAGCCCTAAAGAATTTGTGGGGATTGAGGGTGGGGGTCAGGTGTGGGAGATGAATAATAAATGTTAAAGAAGTTATAAGTATACCTTGAATCGAATTAGAGGAGCAGAGCAGAGCAGAGAGAGAGAGAGATTAACGAAGAATGAGAGAACCTATTAATACGATAGTTAGTGTGTGTGTGTGTGTGTGTGTGTGTGTGTGTGTGTGTGTGTGTGTGTTGTGTGAGTAGAGTAGGGGTAGGAGGGGCCTCACTCAATCCAATTTTGCGCTCCCTCTGTCTCTCTGACTGTCATGGTGATTTTTGTTTTGATCGACTCTCCGTCGGCGGTTTCCTTCCCATTTTGCTCCCCCGGCCACAACGGAATGCTAAGCGGCATGTTCAGCCATGTTAAGAATCGTCCCACACCACCTCCAATACTAAATGTAAATTAAAAGGGAACGCAACGTTTTCATTAACATTGTGCGTTTTCCTTCTAATCACTGACCGACAGTCCCTGTGCGAACGTCAAACTCGAACCATGTTGTCTTTTTAAAAAATTACTTGTAAAATTCCTGAATTGTGAACCAAAATTTTAATAGTGTTTTTTATTTTTACTAATTTACTACGATTGAATTCTTAAGGTTGACTCAATTAATTGTTTTTTTTTTTTTTTGCGTGATTCAAGTATTATTTTCTATCAGGCTTGCAAATTTACAAATTATATAGATATTATTAACATGTCACTCGTAAAAAATACAATCAAAACCTTTTTTTAAATTTGTTACAGAGGAGATTGAATTTGATATTATCATATTAGAAGTGGAAAGTGTAATGGTTAGACTATCCTATGGACCGATCAAATCCCATTTCACGTCACTCTGTTCTACGAACAACTCTCTCTCTCTGCTCTGTCTCACACACACATTGGTACACCCTTTCTCTCTCTTCCCGTTTTCTCTTCCCAGCGTGGGCATCTCACGCGTCCCTTGATGAACATCAAACATTTGATTTTGAGGGTCAGCAATACCTCTAATGTTTCTAATGGTCTTCTTCCTCCTCCCTTCGACGAACTACAAAACCTTCGATTCTGATCACTTCGACTATTCACCTCTCTTTTTGAATCCCCATCAAAACTCAATGATTTTCTTTGATTCAACACTCAAAATTTATCTCGGTCATATGTTTCTCCCTCTCTCTCTCTCTCTCTCTCTCTCTCTCTCTCTCTCTCTCTCTCTCTCTCTCTCTCTCTCTCTCTCTCTCTCTATTTTTTCTTTTTCGATTGAATAGCTCATAACCAAAATGTCCAAGGATTGTCAAGCCCATTAAGCCATAATCACGTACCACCAAGGGGTCTCTTGGTAAATATCTAAAACGATTGAACTCTCTTAATCAACACTCTCGTTCATATCTCTCAAACACTACTCAATTAAACCCTCTCGGTGTCCTCTCTCTTGATTATTACCGAGTGGTCTCTCATTGAGTGATATCTCTATCTAGTAAATCAAAATCATAATTATCTAAAATTTGAATATCTTCTAATCCCAAGAGCAATCACTCTTGATAAAAAATGAAATCCCCATAATCTATCCCAATAAGGAACAAAATCTTTGTAATTTCTCTTGATAAAGTAGAGAATTTTCATAACGGTTTGAACTTTTCTTAATCTATAGTGTTCTAAATTTCTTAAAATTTTTTTACTACAAGATCTCCAATGATCCCTCCATAAGGTAATTAGGGTTTTACACTTTGAAGCAAGAGATTTGTCATACATGCACATACTATATATACTAAGCAAAGACGACATATTAGGTACATTCCATAACTCTACATGTCCACATCACATAGAAACTATTTTTTTTATTACACAAGAATTCTAACCCTAGATTTCAGGGTTGGGGAGGAGAAATGTGATCATCAGTCTATCCCCTCACATTACATAAACACTATACAGGACTATTTTAAGACTTTACTCGTTTGTTCTTTTTCTCTGTCACTTCTTTTTCTGACTTGCGTGTCGAAACTTTCTCCGTCGAACCACCTCCGATGGACATTTGCAGGTCTTTCACCCTAAACCCTAAACATATCATCACTAGTGTCCGTTCGAGTGAGCAGGACAGTTTTTCTGTAGGACAAAACCCAACTCCAACACTAGGGTTTGCCACCATTGCAAAACTCAAATTGAGGTCGTCAGAATTTTTTAGGTGAACATTCATATTTAGGTATCAAAATGAGGTCTTGATGAGTCAAAAACAACGTACAAGTTGAGAGGGGCTGATTTTGAGGATCAATTTTAGTTCAAATCTCAGAGTTTTCATCTTTAATGACCACGGTGAGGAAGTTCAAGTTGAAACATATGATTTTACAAATTGGGCATATGAATTCATTCTAAAGCTTCAAAAGAGTGTTTAAATGCTATTGGGAACTCGAACTGATGCTCAAGACTTGAAGCTTTACGTATGCTCCTCAATGGCATGCACGAGAGGTGAAGTGTGATTATGCTTCTAAAGTTTACAATTTCTTGTCAGAAAAGACCTAGGGATGTTGGCAATAACTTTTGGGAATTAAAAGATGGAATTTTGCTGCTTAAATAACCATAACTCGAAGCTTCAAAACTCCATCAATAAATAGCAAAATGTACTAAGAAATGGATAGATACATTGTAGATAGAGAGAGTAGCAAAGAGGATTCAGATTGATAGGGAGAGATTAAGGAGAGAAGTAAAGAGAGGTTGAGACAAATGGAGAGAACTTGGTGTGAGGGAGATAGAAAGGGGGTGCTTGTGTTAGATTTGGAGAGAGAGAGAGAGAGAGAGAGAGAGAGAGAGACGTGGAAGGAGATTGGAGTTGTGTTGATCATGTCGGCAACACCTATCGTTTTTTTTTTTTGGTGCGGGGACAACACCTATCGTTGTCATCGATAAATCAACAAGAAGATAACGACCACATCGTTAGCAACGCAATTGAGGGTATGATTGGGTCATGTTAAGGATTCAATCATAATAAAATTGGCTTAAAGAACCCAATTGAAATTTTAATCTAAAGTTCAAATATTTACATGTAATTTTTTTTTAAAAAAAATTAATCTAAAGTAGGGGCATAGTAGACATGTGCCCGGGCCGGTTTGGACCCGAAAACCGGCCCAACTGGCCCGGAAAAAGCCATGCTCGAGAACCGGCCCTGAGCTACAGTAACACGACCCGGCCCGAACCGGGGTATTGTAGTGGGCCAGGCCGGTTCACAAGAAGATGGAACCGTGAACCGGCCCGAGCACGGAACTGGCACAGAACCGGCCCGGCCCAGAATCGGCCCGGTCCGGCTGGTTCCAACAGCTATTTTTTAAAATTTTTGATTTTTTTTTCAATTTTATCTATCACAACAGTTATAAAACGGTTAGTTTTGAGGTTATTTTGGTACATAAGATCAAAAAATTTTCTTATAAATATCTTACACCCCATTTACAAAATTTTCACAACATAATATCTCTCTCTCACATCTATATTCTATCAATATTACTACATTTAAATTCTCTCAATTTTCATTACTATTTCCATTATCATTTCATTTTCACTATTTTTACAATTTTTTATACAATTTTCATTAGCATTTTCTACATCATTTCCATTATCTTTATTTCCATCGTTTCTATTATCCTTATTTCCACCAATTTACGCCACATTTCCATTATCTACATTTTCCACCATTATCTACACCATTTCCATTATCCTTATTTCCACCAATTTACACTCCATTTTCATTATCTACATTTTTCACCATTTTCCTTATTTCCATCAATTTATTCATTAAACACATTTTCATTAAACACATTCTCAAATTTGTACTCTAAAACTTTTATGAAACTCATTGACTCAGTATGCAACGGCATAGTATGTTTAGGAAAATTCTGTTTGTGGGCTACCAATTGTCGAAGGAAAGATGTACTTAAGCGAGAATAGACAAACTCCACCTCTTACTTGGGAACTTTTCTGGTGCTCTTGTTACAGAACGGTCTGTGTGGAGAAGGGAGGATTACAAATTTTACATGACCTTCAACATTAATCAATATTTGACAAGATTTCAAAATTGGGAGATCAAATTCAAGATTTTATGAAAAACAACTGCGATATCCGTCAAATCGGTACATTTAATTTTTTGCATCTTTATTTTCTTGCATTTGCATTACTTTTTTTTTAAATTAAATCTTAAATTTTTTTAAAAAAATTTAATCTTAAATTTCTTTTACAAATTTAATCGTATATTTTATTTTAAAAATTTATTCTTAATTTTTTAATAAAATGATCGGAACACACTTTTCATAATCTTATCAACAATTTCCTATTCCTCCATTCTTTTCAAAATGAAATTCCCGATAATATAGATATTGAAATTATTTTCGAAGAAACTGAACTTAGTAATACATAATCTAATACAATATGGACTAAAAAAATGATATTAATATATGGACATTTTTTGAGAAAAAAATGAAGAATAAAAAATAATTTGTAAAATTTATCATCAAAAATATAAATTTTTAAAGAGTTGAGGTAGACACACTTAGGAGACACTTAATTAATAATCATCCAGATAAATTATCACAAATAAGTCAAACACAAATTGTTACAGGGTGAGATAATATAACTGGTACATTTAAATATAATTTGGATAAAGCAAAATTGGACAAATAGAATGGTTAGCAAGAAAAGAATTACCACTTAGCATAGTTACATATCCCGTATTTAAAAAATATATCCAAAAATATTTACAACCCGATTATAAAAAAAGCAGTAGAAGATCCAGTAGGAGTAAATCATTAGATAGATATCAAGAATTAAAAATTATATAATCACACAATTTATAACTAATGATTGTAAATTTTCATTAATTTCGAATAGTTGGAAAAATGAATATAAAAAAGAATATTATATTGTAATAATATGTTATTGGATAAATAATTCATGCTCTTTAGAAAAAAGAATTTTAGTTTTTCAACGTTGAGAATTTCCGCATTCCGGTGCACATATAACTAGAATAATTTCAAATATTGTTTATAACTATGGAATAAGTGATAGAATTTTTTTTATTTCATTTGATAATGTTTCGACTAATACTACTGTGGTTAATAGTTTAAAAAATTCTTTAAACACAATTTTAAATGAAACTTTTTTCATATTAAATGTGCATGCCATATAATTATTTTATATATTAAGAATGGTTTAGCAATGGAAAAACTATTTTTAAAATCTATTTGAGATTTAATTCATCAAATAAGAAATTTTTCTACTAAAATCTAAGAAATTAGACAATTATATTTGTTATATAATAAAAAATATAAAAAATTTAAAATGGAATGTAATATTATGTGGAATTCAACATATGACATGTTACAAGGTGTACTTTCTTTTTAAAATATTTTAATTGAATTTATAAATTCAAATTACGAATATGATTTTATTGATAATAACGCTCTCGATTTTACATCTACACTTACTAAATTATTAAAAAAATTTTATTTATATACAAATTTATTTTCTGGATATTATTATCCAACTACTTATTGAATATTAAAAAATCTTTGTAAAATTATTTATGTATTTAATGAATTTGAAAATTAAGAAAGATTTGGTAAAATTGTTCTTTCTATGAAAACAAAAATTTTAAAATGTTATGAAAAAATTTCAATTTTATATTTAGTTACAAGTGTATTAAATCCACGTGTTAAAATTGAAGGTACTGAAATGTTAATAGATTATTTTGTACAAGTTTTTTTCATCAGAAACGTCTATTAATCTACATTTTTTAAAATAACAAACATCTCATACTTTATAAGTGATCTTTGAACTATATGAAAAGAAAAAAAAATAATTTAACTATTAATAATGTAGGTAGTAGTATTAGTAGTAATAACACTCAATTATCTTTATTTTCATTTAATCCCTTACACATATTAGGAAAAAAATAAAAAATTTCGTCATCATCGTTTAATGAATTACTTTTATATAAACAAACACATAAATTATAAAGTTTTAATAATACTGATTTATATTATATATTAGATTGGTGGAAAAATAATATATCGTATTATCCAATTTTGGTCCAAGTGGTTAAAGATGTACTAATCCCTCCGGTATTCACAGTGTCATCGGAAAGTACTTTTAGTGCAGGTGGTCGAGTGTTAACCGAGAAATGTATAAATTTAGCGAACGATACTTTAGAAACCTTAATTTGAACTATATGAAAAGAAAAAAAATAATTTAAATACTAATAATATAGGTAGTGATAGTAGTAATAGCACTCAATTATTTTCATTTTTATTTAATTCCTTACACATGTTAGAAAAAAAACAAAAAATTTTGTCATCATCATTTAATGAATTACTTTTATATAAACAAATATTTAGATTTGAAGGTTTTAATGATACTGATTTATATGATATATTAGATTGGTGGAAAAATAATGTATCATATTATCCAAATTTGGGCCAAATGGTTAAAGATGTACTAACCCCTTCGATATCTACAATGCCATTGGAAAGTGCTTTTAGTGCAGATTGTCGAGTGTTAATCGAGAAACGTATAAATTTAGTAGACGATATTTTAAAAACCTTAATTTGCATTAAAGATTGAAAGGATGCAGAAAATGATGAATAAAAAGTAAAAGAAGAAGAATAATAATAATGTAACAAAAAAAATCAAAATGATGTAAAAATCAAAATAATATAACAAAAAAAAAATTAGTGGATTTTAAAATCCAAGTGATGAGATTGGTAGTGCATGTATACCGAATTCAGTAGAATCATTCTAAAAATTTTGTGTCTCTAATTTTTAATTTATTTTTTTATATAATATGAATTGAAAAAAATAAAATGAATAAATAAATCATTAAAAGAAACAAATTTTCTCATGCTACTATGTCTTTCTTATCTTTTTCTTTTGACTACGTCACCCTCGAAAGGTAGGGTTTATGGTTTGAATTTAAAATTTAAGTTAAGAGAAAAATGGTTAATACTACTAAATGCGAGAGTTTTCGATTATATTTTTCTTATATCTCTTCACATAAAGTTCTACATGTCACCCTAAAAAATCACTATTTATCGAGCTGCCAAACAAATAGGAAATTTGAGGAAATTTTCAATTATAAAAAAAAAATAAGACATATATACATTTGCAAATAGCATGCATGATAAATTGGTGTGTGTATGCCAAAAATGTTTTAGTGTTATGTATCGTATCATCTCCGCTCTCTAGTACTATCTTAAAGCTTCTCCGTTTTTTCTTTCTTTCCTTTTGGGTGGACCAAGGATACTCTTAAGCCGAGGATCATCCCTCGTCTCAATTGTCTTTGTGCCCTGTCTATCCTTGTATTTCATAAAATCATAGATAAGCCTTTGAAAAATAAATAAATTAAATAAAAAGCTATATTTAAGCAGACAGCGTGTGCTGCTCTGAACCCAAATGGCCCCAGGAACAATGCTCCCCTTTTCTCTATCACACTTGTCAAAAGAAAGGCAAAAAAAAAATGAAATTTTATCCTTAGGTCTCATCAAAGCGAAGCTCTACCTTGAGCTCTCGATGCTTTGACGAATACCAGGCAACAGCCTTAGCTGAACCCAAGACTTGTAATGCATATTCAACAGCAAATACTGGTTCATTTATCATCACATGCCATTTTTTGTCCTTCATTCCCACTGCAACTCCCCAATCAACTTCGAAACTGAATGGCCCAGCTATCTGCACAACAAAAAGCATTGCCGAAGTACTCCTACATATTTATAGTAGCTAAACCTATATTGCCCCAAAAGAAACTTTAAAGGAAAACAAAAAGCGGCAATGCACCATGTCCAAGTATAATGGACGGGTTGTCGAAACTTCAAATTAATATCGATTCCCCTAATATAAATAAATTTGTAACAATAGTGATACCAGGTCAAATATCATGGAAACTAAATTAACTTAATTTTTTAGTTATTATTAAAATAAAATAGGGGGTTTATCAAATAAATTTATAAATCAAAAATTAATAATCTAAAATTAAAAAACAAATCAACTACGCAAAAATACTAAAAATTAGAAAAGAATTTCAATATACCAAACTCTGATCCAAGGGTTCACATATTCGATTATTTTATTGATCATCGATTAAAAATATTATTCTTATAATTCAAGTATTTAATCTTAAATTTATTATGATAGCCATAACAAATTTTGTATTTTCCTAAATTAATTGATCAAATCTAGTATCTAATCAAAACATATCATTAATCGATCAGATACGATAGTGTTCCATATCAATATAATGACAATATTAAGTTCTTTGAAAACAGTTAAATCAAAATATAGATAACTGAGATAGCCGTACAATTATTTAATTTTGTTTTATCGATTTCTTAGATTAAATATGAATATTAGTAAAAGACCCATAAATATAAACAAACTAGTTGCTGTTCATACCATTCATTCATAAAAATTACAGATCACCGAAATCCTGAATAGCAGTAGAAAAATTAATATTGAATTAAATTGTCAAATTAACCAATACCAATTTTTCATATAAATAAATCAAGAACCGATAAATACTTGAATTAAATGATAAAAAATTAAATGAAACACATAATTTTACAGTCGAAACAATCGAATAAAATTTAATGTTGAATCAGGAAAAAAAAAGCCTAGTGGTGACCATGTTCTTGGTATAAAACAAAAGAAAAAAGAAGTGTTCTTCAAAGAAAAAGAAAAAAAAAAAAACTAAACCTAAAAAGAGGAAAGGTATGTTGTGCTGCTGCCTTCCTTCTCTAATGAATATATATGAATAGTATCGGGAGCTTCTCAAGGTGAGGAGAGTCATTCTTTTAGTACTATAAGTTTCTAAGATTCTTCTAACAAAAAAATAAGGAAAAGATTCATCAAAATTGAAAAATTAAGAATTTTATTCATAACAACAATTTTTATTTAAAGTAAAATTCCTAAAATAAAATATTCCACTTTTTGATATTTTTTCCTTTTCTTTGTAGGCCCAAATGATATATTAAACTTTTTAACTCCAAAAATGTCTTCTTAAACTCATTTTGATTCAATCTCCAATTTTTGATCCCTAAAAATAAAAAGTCATAAAAAACCATTTATTAGGGTACTAACCAATCCAAAATTAAATCATATTATAAAAAATAAATATAACATTTTACAGATTATCAAATTCTCCCACACCAAATCAATGTTTGTCCTCAAGCATTATTAAATTAATGACACACGACCATTTTCTTTTTTACTCTTTCCTCTCCTTCAATTCTTTTTCAAACAATCTCAAATTAGCACATATCAAAAAATTCAAATCAAAACAATAATTCAGAAAGCAAGTGATCATAGTATCATAACTCTAAAAGAAAAATAAAATATACTAATCTATGAAGTAGGACAATGAAAAGATGATAAAGAACTAGAGAACTCCCCTAAGGTGATGGCGGGAATGGAAATTGAAAACCCACAAAATTGGTGAGTGCTTGAATGTTCCTCTCTAATCGCGTGATCACACCTTAAGCGGAAGACTGCTTCTGCCCGACTTTGTCTCAATTGCTTTGTCCGTCTCTTGATTTGGATATGTGCAATTCTTAGAATTTTCCCTCTTAGACACCTACAAACTAAAAGAAAAAACTAATGACACTAATCAAATACCCCTAATTAATTAAGAAATCAAATAACAAACTAATCAAACTCAAAACAAAAAATATTGGGTTGCCTCCCAACAAGCGTAATTGTTTAACATCTTTATACCAACGTTCTCCACTTGTTTCTCTTCAAGGAGAATTCAACTTTACTTTGGGAGGCTCGTATGATTTTCCTTCCGTATCTAATTGTGCATTCAATTTAAAATCAATATAACATTTTTCATCACAAATTTTCTATACAATTAAATAAAAAATTTCAGCAAAACAAATTGATTGATACTCATTTGGATACTTCATATGATCAAAAATAATAAATTTAACAATCTCACCATCGAACTCGACGGAGAGAATACTCTCATCCACATCTATTTTAATTTTTACCATCTTCATGAATGGTCGTCCTAATAGAAGTGAAGCTGAATCTTTGATAGTGTCTTTTTTCATTTTCAAGATATAAAAATCAGTTGAAAAAATTAATTCATTAAGTCGTACCAAAACATCTTCAATAATCCCCTCTGGGTAAGCATAAGAGTAGTCAGCTAACTGAATAACAACTCTAATTTCTTTTAAGGGATCTAATTTTAGAGTACTATAAATTGAATAAAGTATGATATTAACAGGTGTTCCTAAATCTAGCATGACATGCTTCATTTTTTTCTTACAAATAACACAAGGTAGAGTGAATATGTCTGGAACCGCATATTTTTTGGGTAGAGTTGATATCAGACACATTTCACCCATCTCATCAACTTTTATTTTCCCTACTTCCTTCTCGTATTCTTCTGACTTGGATTTCTCAAACCTACAAGGAAAATGTGGCACAATTGTACTAAAAATATTAGGCAAAGAAGACTTGGATGTTACCTTAATTGAATTTTTATGCTTGCGTTCATCTTCACTATCCATATCCTTCCCTTCATCCACTTTCTTAGATGGATTAAAGCTCAAATGAAGTTTCTTTTCACTTCTCAATATTATTGCGCTAACGTTCTCTTTGGGATTTACTACCGTTTATGAGGATAATTTTTCAGAATTTTGTATCTCCAACTTGTTAATTGAGCTCACTAGTTGGAAAATCCGATACTCCAAATTTTGTATACTCGCTCTCGTTTCCTATCGAAATTGTTGAGTGTTAGTCACAAGATCTTTTATAATATTTTCGAAAAACATACTTGAATTAGAAGATTGTGTAGGTGCGAATGTTCGTTTGTTAAAAAATTGAAGTGGACAAACAAAAAATAAAAAGGAAAAGTGGACAAAGTCCATTCTCCTCCAACAGCTATTATAGCCGTTGGAGTCATGGACCCATTTGGGCTAGAAATCTTGGGCCCAATCGGGTATGTATTTTCAACACGGTTGTCATGCCAAATTAAAAAGCACTGATTTATACCAATCATTTCCAGTTTAGCGATCTAACATTTAACATGTTAGCAAAAAACTTAAGATTTTACTAGTAAACTCACGTGTTGCCTTCTCTCTTCTTCAAAGACCCACAACACTCATCCCTCTTAGAATCTATCCAGAACTTCAAGATCTCTATTATTTTAACACTTTCCACACTATTTTAGCATCATCCAAAATCTATTTCTATCAACCATTTCACTTTTCAACATATGAAAACAAAGGTTTTGTAGGATAATATTTCCTTAACCATAAATGAGAAGAATTTGAAAGAGAAAACAGAGATTTTGGTATTTTCTTATATATATATATATATATATATATATATATATATATATATATTTGGAGTGATCAAGTGGCAGGGTGGGAAAAGGCGGCTGAAGCCAGGCGGGATTTATCTGTAATGGCTACTGGATTTAAAAGAAACCAATGGCTGGTATATGTTCGAAACTCAGTTTAGTTTGTTAGTTAGACTGTTGTAAAACTGATTAACTGAAACTATTAATCAATTAGAAGATTGTTAGATAATAAGACCCAATGAATGAACAATTATCTTCTTCTTTCCCCTGTGTCTATCTTCTCTCTCCCTCTCTGTTTTCAATTTCCATTGACCCCAGCATACTCTGAGTTTTGTTCCATTGCATTACGATAGCTGAACGAGCTCATTTTCCACTTCTTTGACCTGGTTTGTTACAAATTGATATCAGAACCACTAATATTTGGCCTCAAGAAGAATCAATGGTAGAAGGCACCCGACAGAAACTCACCGATGAACAAATCAAAAGACAAGAAGCCATAGAATTGGCAAATGAGGTTAAAGCAATCCATCAGAAGGTTAACGAACAAAATCAAAGAAAAGAATCACTGATGACTAGCATGGAAGCCAAGATTAGTATTGTTCTAAAGGAGACTCAAATAGACCCTGTGATGACAGAATCTTGAATTCACCATTATTGCCTACCCCAAATGAAGGAAGAATGTGGGTAGATGAGGACTTTCATATAATCAAGAAAGACTCAGAGCTAACCGTGATTGGGTTCCTAATCCTCCCAAGATTGAATTACCCTTATTCACCAGGGAGAATCCTCAAGCATGGCTAAGAAAGTGTAATAAGTACTTCAATGCGTATCAAATATCCAGCCACCAATTCAAGGTCATAGAAATGTATCTAGATGGCAAAGCCAAAATTTGGTATCAAGGCCTCAAAATGGTAAAAAGAGAGGTGTGTTGGGAAGAATTATCTCAAATGTTGCAATAGAGGTTTGAAGCAAAAGGATTGCAAAATCAGGTTGAAGAGTTCAATAAACTCCAGAAGAATGGTTCCCTAGCTAAGTACCAAGAGAGTTTTGAAAAGCTTTGGTCAGTTATGCGACCTAAAAATCCACGACTTCCTAAATCTTATTTCATTTCTAGCTTCATAAGTGAGGTTAGTGAAAACATCAAGCTTATATTAAGGATCATGAAACCCATCACTCTCTTACAAGCTTTTGAGATTGTATCATTACAGGAGCAGTCTCTTGAGCTAACTAGAAAAGGAGAAGGGTAATGTGAAGGAAAACCAACCAGTGACTCAGATTTTGATTAGGTGGATCAATCTCAGCCTAGATGAGTCTACTTAGAAAGATTTGGATTTCATAAGAGCTCAATTTTCGATCTTCCATCCTTGAAGACAAGGATGCTTTAAATGGGGAAAATATTATAACGGCTATTGGGTTTAAAAGAAACCGAAACCAACGACTAGTATAGGTTTAAAATTCAGTTTAATTAGTTAGTTAGACTATTGTAAAACTGATTAACTGAAATTGTTAATCAGTTAGAAAATTGTTAAATAACAACCTTTAAATATCTATAAGAAGTTCAGTGAAGATGGACTCGTTGAATGAACAATTCTGTTTTTCTTTCCCTTGTTTCTGTCTTCTCTCCTCTCTTTCTCTCTCTAATCCCTCTTCCTTTCTCTTTACTGTCCTCTCTCTCTCTCTCTCTCTCTCTCTCTCTCTCAATTCTCTCTCACACTTCTTCTCTCTACTTCCTTATTGTTTTTCTATAGAATTCTTGTCAATTCATTCACCTATCATGTCGAATGCAAGTTGCCCATCTTACTCTGTTTTCAATTTCCATTGATCCTAGCATAACCTGTTTCTGTTCCGTTGCATTGCGACAGCTGAACGAGCTCACTTTTCTTGTCAACTCTATTTGACCTCTGCTGTTTCCTTTCCTTTACATTATTATGCTACAATATTGCAGAGTGAGAACATAAGTTATATATTAATATGCAATTAAAAGCAAGAATTTCAAATTATTTATTTAAAAATATTAATTACAAAAACCATACTCATAACCCCATTAATGATGGGATATTTATTTTTTTAAGGTAGTAGGACAGAAGGATTTAAGGAGACCAGGAGGGTAACTGAAGCAGAAGGGGAAAAAAGATGAAAAAGGAGAGCATTATTGTGTTGGAATCGGCATCAAACTCTTCATAAGTGAGTTCCACACCAACAGAAGCCGGCGTTTGGGCGGATGGTGACAGACAATAATATGAAGGAAGTCAGCCTCATCTACAACTGCTAAGAGTTAAAGGGTACTGGCAAAATCAATCTGCACCGTTTGTCCTCGTCTTCCTGCAACCGAATAACTGATTAGTTACATAATCCCTGACTGGACTAATGCAGAGTCATTGATTATACATTGATTTGAATAGTCTTTTTTGCCTGCTATATTTTGCTCTTCCTTTTTTGAGCAGAAGAAATAAGAGGAAATAATTTTTCTCATCAAATTATTGAATAGACTGAAATTATTAGATTTTAAACATTCTCCCTAAAAAAATATTAATTACGAAAGATATATAAAAATAAAAATAAAAAAATTAATTGCACCTCCTTAATACAAAATATAAGAGAAACTAAACCAAGAGAAACTAAACCGCACGTGGGTGTGATTTTCTCCGCTAGGTGGATTGAGAATAAAGGTTTTAGAGAGTGTTTATTTTATTATTATATCTATTTGATAGTAGATCTGTGTCTTTGCCACCGCGAATGTAGTAGGCTTTACGGCCGATCACATAAATTTTATTCTATTTGCGCTTTGTGTGGCTTTTGCTCTCCGACTTTTTGTTTGCTTTTTGCCCTTTCGCTACAATTTGTTGAATGAAAGCTCTAATCAAGTTCAATCTTAGTTGAAGTTCCTTTGCCTGTGGGCTTTTTCTGTTATACGCCCCCAACCTTACCTTTCCTCTGGTCACAATTTTAGACTCGTGTTAGCCCTTCCCCTCCCTTCGAGTTTTTAAAACATTCCAATAGAACTCTTCCTGGTCAGAGGTATCTAATAATATGCCTTCCGCTATCTATAGCTCTAGTCCCATCTGGTAATCTTGGTAATAATTTTACAAGAATGGGGAAAAAAATTATTTAGAGATCCATTATGCTGCAGCCGTGAAGGCGATGGCGTCATTCTATTCCACGGGATCTAACCACTACTCATATATCCCCTCCCCTGCCTTTCTAGAAGCCCTGCACTGGGCTGCAGATTTAGTAACAAAACAAGAACCAAAGAACAAATATGTTGATTCATTAAAAAGGACAAAGCGCCCAATCAAGAGGAGGGTTTTCATTATTAATATTCAAGACTCCAAAACACCACCCCCAGCGGGTTTGCTGCGATCATCGCATGCGTATCACCACCTCCCTTTCTCGAGGATGGTGACTTAATATCCTAGATTTGGCGTCACATGTTCCATGGTGTATTGTTTATCTGTATTTTCCTGGTCCTTAATGAAGACTTCCC
Source organism: Dillenia suffruticosa (assembly GCA_033439265.1). Lineage (NCBI taxonomy): Eukaryota > Viridiplantae > Streptophyta > Magnoliopsida > Dilleniales > Dilleniaceae > Dillenia > Dillenia suffruticosa. The sequence goes on from JAVTVX010000001.1 coordinate 22,069,802, forward strand.
CATACGCATATCACCCCATTCACATATCATATTCATTCTAGATGCTTATGCAGGAACTCCCCGACAAAATCCTAGTTGGAATGATGGGGCCCTTTTTTATTTTTTGAAAAAACAATTCAAAGACAATGGGAGTGTGAAGGGGCTAAAGGACATGCTTAACAAGTAATCTCCAGGCCAGACACCTATGAGATACCAAAAGATCAATTTGCATCAGCTAATGTTTTGTATGACATTCAGCACGATTTAAGTAAGATTTTAGCATTAGCTAAGGTCATCGTGGCCCCAGTGTTTATTGTATTGCCCCATTCACAGATGAGACTGAAATTTGTAATGTGTAGTGTAGTAGAAAAATGCTGAAAAAGAAAATACGATCAATGAAAGGGCAAGCTTATATTTGGTAATTATTGTCCCTCCAAAAGATGCAACAAAAATTATCATCCCATGCATCCTTTTTTTTTAACGGGTAATGGGAAATTGACCTAAAAGAAAAGGCACAGATATGCCAGAAGGGTACCGGAGAAAGCCACAGGAAGGCACTTTAAATCTGTAATCTCGATCATCAGCCAAAGCTAAGCTTAATTTTAAGTGCAAGTCAAGACGCACCAGTCAAGCAGATAATGCCTAAAAATGACATTTTGTGACATCCCAAATTTTTTTAGATGTCCAAGAAAAATCAACCTTCTGTATTATATTTTTCAAAATTGTGACCTACTTTATATACTTTTGGAAGTTCATTCATGTCAAATAGTGGCAGTTATATATGTATATGGAAATGTTAGTTCACGACACGGGAGTGGACATTGTTCATTTGAGGTCGAGAGTCGAAGCACAAATTAGGATGACTTTGGCAATTTTCACGGCCTAGTTGGGTAGAAATCAGAGACCACGGATACCTCTTTGGTTAGTCAAATGTTTTCAAAGAAAAATCTAGAAAGACTTCTAATTTAAGTTCTTTTTACTTTATTTGAAGCTTTAGTATTGATTGATTGCATTAATCAATTCATTTTGTTTGACTCTTCGACTCCATTAAGACATGATTGTGGGTTGCATAGCTCTTCAATGAGGGCATTCATGAGATTGTCGTGAAAATTCGCCTACTCACTGGACCCGATTTGTTTCCCCTCGTTTATTTATTTTTGCTCTTCTTCTCTCAGTTCTTGTTAATGTTTTTGTTTTTCTACAATCGTCTACTTTTGCATAAAGTTTGACAGGAACAAACAGTTCCTCCATTTTTCTCCATTTTGTCTGTGCAATATAAATCTTTAAATTCTCACTTCATAACATTCAAATTCCATAATTTTCGACAGGGATGCACTGGTATTTAGAGTTGCTTGCCGCTGCAATAGAAGATCCAGTACTTCTGTGATTTGCATGCCGAAGCAGCATTTGCCAATAGGCAATAGTACCTTGTCTGGCCAGTAGGAGTTGCCATTGGCAGCCATGGCTGAGGAAGGTTTGGCTGGAGAGATCAATGCTGAGCAGGCCATACCAGCCTCAGTTTCATCAGCCATTGTAGAGACAGAAGAAGCCCCTACAGAGACAAGGAGCCGACAAGAATTGAAGAATATCAAGGGAAAAAATGAAAACAATAACAAAGTTCCTTATTACAAGCTGTTCTCCTTTGCAGACTCCACTGATTACATACTGATGTTCATTGGCACACTCGCTTCTGTTGCAACTGGGGTTTTCATGCCTCTTAACACTGTAATTTTTGGACAGATAATAAATGCATTTGGCGAAGCTTCGGACACTAGATATGTGCTTCATCAAGTCTCTCTGGTAAGCTGCACTTCTAGTCTAATTATACTTTCTCCTTGGCATCAATAATCCACCTGGTACCTATCTCAAATTCTCATAATCTCTTGCTTCAAGAAGATGTTCAACCTTTCTCTTTTTTGAGGTTAAGCTGCTTATTATGTCATTTCAATTTCCAAATCAATTCCCCAACTTGTCCTTGAAATATTATTGCACCATTAAATAACCTATATTAACTTGATGAAATGTAGGTGTGTTTAAAGTTTGTCTACTTGGCCATGGCTTGTGGTATTTCTGCATTTTTGCGTAAGTTTATCTTTGTATGCCCTTTTAAAATGAAATCATAGTGCCAAACATGTAGATCACAGTGAATTACTTTTAAATTAAATGTGTTGTGCGCCAGAGGTGTCTTGTTGGATGGTCACGGGGGAGAGACAAGCTGCAAGAATAAGAAGTTTGTACTTGAAAACTATATTGAGGCAAGACATTAGCTTCTTTGATACTGAAAGCAAAACTGGAGAAGTTGTTGGGAGGATGTCTGGTGACACTGCTCTCATACAAGATGCCATGGGTGAGAAGGTACTTTTCTTGCCGAACAAAAGGTGAAAATTATTCATTCTATCTTGAGATGGTCTCTAATATCCTTGGTTCTTTCTATGATAAAAGGTCGGAAAATTTATACAAATGATAGCAACATTTTTTGGAGGCTTTGCAATAGCTTTTTACAAGGGATGGCTTCTCACCCTGGTCTTGTTATGCTCTATTCCACTTCTTGTCCTTGCTGGTGCTCTCATGACAATCAATATGGCCAGACAGGCATCCCGTGGACAAATTTCGTATTCAGTAGCTGCAACCATCGTTGAGCAGACTATAGGCTCAATCAGAACAGTATGCAATTATATGTGTGTGTGTGTGGGGGGGGGGGGAGGGGTGTGTATGTAATTTCAATAAAACTCTTAAATAATTCTCTTGCTTGTTTCTAAAGTTGGAATAACAACGGAAGACTTTTTTTGTAGTTGTTGTTTTGCTTACTGTACGGATGCTATGTGCAGGTTGCATCATTTACTGGAGAGAAGCAAGCAATTGCTAAGTATAATAAGTCCCTCATTAAAGCATATGAATCTGGTGTAAAAGAGGGCTTGGCTGCAGGTTTTGGAGGTGGCATGATTATGCTTGTAGTATTTTGCAGCTATGCTCTAGCAGTATGGTTTGGAGGAAAAATGATCATAGAAAGTCATTACACGGGAGGGGATGTCATCAATGTAATCATTGTAGTACTGACTGCTTCCATGTAAGTTTCAGCCAGACATCATTTCAGAATTTGTCTCAGTATCTTATATTTTTGCTTCAATAAAGCCTTTGTGCCATCTCTCACATAGGAGTCTAAAGGCAAAATATGATAGGCTTGCTCTCGCACATCATAATCCTGCGTTGGTTGTGAGCATGATCCACATGTTGCTTCAGAAAATTCTTAACATGTTCTCATCCTCACGGTATGTAAAATTTCAGGTCTTTGGGGCAAGCATCTCCAAGCTTGAGCGCATTTGCTGCTGGACAATCTGCTGCATTTAAAATGTTTGAGACCATCAATAGGAGACCTACCATAGATGTTTATGATGCTAGAGGAATAAAATTGGATGATATCCAAGGAGCCATTGAGTTGAAGGACATCTATTTTAGTTATCCGACAAGACCAGATGAACAGATTTTCTCGGGATTTTCTCTCTCAATTCATAGTGGCACAACTGCAGCTTTGGTTGGACAAAGTGGAAGCGGAAAATCAACAGTGATAAGCTTGATAGAGAGGTTTTATGATCCACAAGCAGGTGAAGTGCTTATAGATAACATTAATCTCAAAGAGTTTCAGCTCAGTTGGATCAGAGAAAAAATCGGCCTTGTCAGCCAGGAACCTGTGCTGTTTATTTCAAGCATCAAGGACAATATTGCTTACGGGAAGGATGGTGCAACCATTGAAGAAATTAGGGCTGCGGCTGAGCTTGCCAATGCTACAAAATTCTTAGATAAACTTCCTCAGGTTCCAAAGATTTTGAATTCTTCTTTTTGGAAATTTTCTTTCCTTTTCTACTCGAAATGGTACAAGCCTTCTTTAGAAAAGATTTAGGGAAAGATGTTCTGCTAAATCGTATTACCTTTTCTTGCCACCCTTATATGTTTTCTGACTTTGATTAATGTGATAAGGGACTGGACACCATGATTGGTGAACACGGGACTCAACTATCTGGAGGCCAAAAGCAACGAATTGCTATTGCCAGAGCGATTCTCAAAAACCCGACAATCCTTCTACTAGATGAAGCAACAAGTGCCCTTGATGCAGAATCTGAAAGGATAGTACAAGGGGCATTAGATAGGGTTATGGTCAATCGAACAACAGTCATCGTAGCTCACCGTTTGAGTACAGTGAAGAATGCAGATATGATTGCTGTTATTCATAGAGGAAAGATTGTTGAAAAAGGTTTGATATCAAAGCATTCTGACATTAGAAAAATATTCTTTCTTCACTATTGTCTTTAATATCTCCTTGAATCAATCAGGTTCACACTCTGAGCTAGTCAAGGATCCCGATGGAGCTTACAGCCAACTAATAAGGTTGCAAGAAATTAGCAGAGTCTCCGAACAAAAAACTGTTAACGATCAAGACCAGGACAGACCAGAAATAATTGTGGATTCTCGTAGACATTCTAGTCATCAGATATCTTTCTTAAGATCCATGAGTCAGGGATCATCGGGAGCAGGAAACAGTAGCCGGCACTCCTTTTCAGTTTCATTTGGTATCCCTACTGCCATCAGCATCTTGGAAAGAGAATCCACAGGACAAGAAAGTCCTTCCTTAGTATCCTCACAGCCATCTCCAGAGGTCTCACTCTGGCGCTTGGCCTCTCTCAACAAGCCAGAGATTCCAGTGCTGCTATTAGGGGTTATAGCAGCAGTGGTGAATGGAGCAATACTACCTGTCTTTGGAATACTGATTTCAAGTATAATCAAAACCTTTTTTGAGCCACCACATAAACTTCAAAAGGATTCGAAATTCTGGGCTATAATCTTTATGGTGCTAGGTGTGGCATCATTCTTGGCATCACCTGCCAGGACATATCTGTTTTCCGTGGCTGGATGCAAGTTGATTAATCGTTTGAGGTCAATGTGCTTTGAAAAAGTGGTTCACATGGAAATTAGTTGGTTTGATGAAGCTGAACACTCAAGTGGCTCAATTGGTGCAAGGCTTTCCACAGATGCAGCAGCTGTGAGAAGTTTAGTAGGAGATGCACTTGCTTTGCTTGTTCAGAATGCTGCAACAGTCACAGCTGGCGTGGTCATTGCTTTCCAAGCAAATTGGGAACTAGCTCTTATAGTTGTTGTTATGATTCCCTTGATGGGACTTAATGGATATGCTCAAGTGAAGTTCATGAAAGGATTTACTGCAGACGCAAAGGTTCCCCCCCTCTCCTCTCTCTCTTCACAGTTAATATAGAAAAATACAAGTTTATTAGACACTTGATGAACATAAATTGATTTTGTTGATGAGATAGAAAGTGGAAACTTAAAAAGAGGAGGAAAATAATTTTAAGTTTTCCAATTTTCTACACTTGAATTTAGTTTTCTGACATATGCACCTTGCAAATGTTTGCAGAGGAAATATGAGGAAGCAAGTCAAGTGGCCAACGATGCAGTTGGAAGTATCAGAACAGTTGCTTCTTTCTGTGCAGAGGAGAAAGTATTGCAATTGTACCAGAAGAAATGTGAAGAGCCAATAAGAACAGGAATTAGGCAAGGGATGGTCAGCGGTGTTGGCTTTGGACTGTCCATGTTCTTGCTCTATGCTGTTTATGCTGCTAGTTTTTATGCAGGAGGTAGACTAGTTGAGGACAACAAGACAACCTTTCCAAAGGTTTTCCGTGTGAGTTCTTCTGCTTCCCCTATTAATTAACCATCAAACAAATAATTCATTTAATTTTTTGTTTACCTCTTGATTATGCAATGGATTTGTAGGTTTTCTTTGCACTTACAATGGCAGCAATAGGTGTTTCTCATTCAGGCAACATTGCACCTGATGCCAGTAAAGCCAAGAATTCTGCTGCTTCTGTATTTTCAATTCTAGACAGGAAATCAAAAATAGATCCAAGTGATGAGTCTGGATCAACAGTGGAAATTGTCAAGGGAGAAGTTGAGTTTCAGCATGTCAGCTTCAAGTACCCTACTAGACCAGACATTACAATTTTTGAAGACCTTTGCCTTACTATTCCACCTGGCAAGGTAATTTAGGACTATAATTCTTTTATGATTTTGAAACTAATATGTCAGCAGCCACTAGATAATTTGTCTAAAACCTGATGGGTATGATTTGATTTTACCAGATAGTTGCACTAGTTGGAGAGAGTGGCAGTGGGAAATCAACAGTGATATCATTGTTGCAGAGATTTTACGACCCAGATTCAGGTCAGATCATGCTAGATGGGGTCGACATAAAGAAGATGCAATTAAAATGGTTGAGGCAGCAGATGGGTCTAGTGAGCCAAGAACCTGTTCTGTTTAATGACACCATCCGGGCCAACATTGCATATGGGAAGGAAGGACATGCAACTGAAGCAGAAATTTTGGCGGCAGCAAAATTGGCAAGTGCCCACAAGTTCATCAGTGGCTTACAGCAGGTTTTGTTCCTTTATCCTTTTGCTTCCATTATTCATTTAGCACCTCAATATCTTATCTCACTCCTACCAACACCATAACAAGTAAAGCCCATCAAGGTAGTGCAACCAAAGCTGAAATTGGCTCACAATTGGTCTGTAGTAACTTGCAATAATTGCAATCGCAAGCATGTAGAGGTCTAGTTAGTCCATTGATCTCCAAAATCTTTGGTAAAATGCAGGGTTATGATACAATAGTAGGTGAGCGAGGGGCTCAATTGTCTGGTGGACAGAAGCAAAGGGTAGCAATAGCACGTGCTATAGTGAAGGCTCCAAAGATTTTGTTACTAGATGAAGCCACCAGTGCTCTTGATGCTGAATCAGAAAAAGTTGTTCAGGATGCTCTGGACCGAGTTATGGCGGACCGAACCACTATTGTTGTGGCCCATCGGCTATCTACGATCAGGGGTGCTGATTTAGTTGTAGTGATCAAGAATGGGGCAGTTGCAGAGAAAGGGAAGCACGAAACTTTGGTTAATATTAATGATGGGATATATGCCTCTCTAGTAGCACTCCACACGAATGTTTCCTCTTAGCAGTCTCATTTATGGGTTTCTCTTTGTATCGTTTGATGATGCTTTAATGTTTTCCTGAATATGCTGTTGTATTATAAAGACTAGCAAATTGTAACAAGGTAGGTGAGAGATGAAATGTTACCCTCTTATTTTTTAATAATTTAAAATTGGTTTAAACCAATCTGTTGGCTTATAACAGTTTGAAAATTTTAAGTCGTTACACAAATTTAATATGACAATGGAATAGGAGAACTAGTTCTAACCGAGATATTGGGGGGATATTCCAACCCACATAAGTGGTGGACCTAGAAAAGTGCGATTGGGGAGAGGGGGGCATCATAAATATACATGTTCTTTCATAGTGGGGGAAAAATTCAGAACTTTGCAGGCTCTATAATGTATTACTTTGGAAAATCTGAATAAATTGCCATCATACTATGAAGGAGCTAATAAAATTAATCAAAATTTTGGGCAGCCGGCCACCCTCAAAGCCCTTAAAAAGTTCGATCCCTGGTCCACAACAAAACGGGGACCAAATCCAGTTAGGTTGCACCAAAAGAAACTCAGACTTCAACCTTATTGGCGGCAAGAAGAGGGCAACTAAAATTTGACATGTGTGAGGTTGGCTGACCAAAAACTTTAAAGGGTGGCATTAGAACGAGAGTATGCACGACGTGACCCACCACCAGTCGGTGGCTAGCCACTTTACGATGGGATCCTCCATAATGACCAAATCTTAGGATTTTCCTTTTAGGAGCCAGATTCGTCTCCTCTCCCACCTAAATTTGCTATCTTTACAGATGCCTTGGTTTGCATAATTCTAAGAAAGAACTGTTAATGGAGCCTGGCCAAGAGGAGGCCTAAGACAAAACAGAAAAGGACATTCTTCATAATATTGGTCGGCACCCATGACGTCCCATCGCACTTCTCAACCACTTCCATATCATTCTCTCTCTCTCTCTCTCTCTCGTCCTGGTTTGGTGCAAAGTGAGTAGAATTTACTCTTTCCATTTCCACACGCTAACGTTGTGCTTTCAGCGTCCAAAGGCGCCGCTCCGAGTAAGAGTCAAGAGTTAGGGACACTGACACGGCGATTCGCATGAGCAACTAATTGTAATCCCTCCTTGAAGGTCAACCCTATCTTTCTCGAATATCAGCTCTCTCTCTCTCTCTCTCTCTCTCTCTCTCTCTCCTCTCTCTCTCTCTCCCCTCTCACAAGCACAAGGTCGTGAGGCAGTTTGATTTTTTTTGGGGGGGGCGGGAGGCGGGGGGGGGGGGGGGGTGGAGGCGGGATTTGGTGAGGTTCTGTGATGATAAGTATTATATGGTTACATTGGATGGGATCCTAATTCTTACTTCTTTACTTCTTTTCTATGATACATGGTCCAAGCCCATTACCAGAAAATCTCAGAGGCCTACGATCATAGAGTTTACAAACCTTTTTTTGTAAACGGTAAACACTCTTACACTTTTGATTTCTATTTGATTGAAATCTCTATCTCGATCCAGGATCCTCAATAAAATCCTCTCGGTCATTATCCCTTCTCTCAGTCCCTAGTCCTCCCGATCATTTCAACTCTAGGTCTCCAAATCTCTCTTTTATTCTCACTCCTAGTTAGACACTCTTTATCAATACGAAAATAATTTCTATTATACCATAAGTCCAACATGTGATCATTCAAAATTTCTAACGAATCTAAAACTTTTTTAATCTGATACAAATTTCTCTTAGTCTTGAAAAAATTTTTCTCAATAAAGAAATGGATTTCGATAATCACTTACGATAAAAAAGGGAATCTCTGTGGAAACTTGAACATTCCTTAATTAACAGAATTCTAAACCCCTTGAAAATTTTTTACTACAATCATTATAATTTTAGAAGATTTTTAACAATATCTCTACAAAAAAAATAGAATTTCAACACTTCTAAATACATACGAGACTTAATGTACATACACGCTATATATATTTAGCACAGGTAACGAATCAGAAAGGTCCATTAACTTGACACTTATTACACAAAAGCCACACATGGCTATCTTTATAGCTCTACTCAGTCTATCTCTTATTCTTTTATCACCACTCTTTTTGACCCGAGGTCGGAATCTACCTGTTGGAGCACCTTCAGTGGATATTTGCATATCACATCTCTCTTGAATGTCAAAAAAACAAGTCAATACCAGTTCCTTGCTCGGCTCAACGGAGCAACCGTGGAACAAAACCCACATCCAATATTTTTAATCCCAACATTTGGCTTGTGTCAGTTTCACATATTTTTCATAGTATATTAATCAACCAACATTATATATTCAATATACAAATTTTTTTACTAATAAAAAATTTCACTCTTTATATATCAAAATATATAGTTCTTATCTTGAAGGTTATAATACATTTGTTAGGGAAATTGTTGTTGAGCCTCTCGGGTTTTGATATAACAAAATCTTTTATATTATTCTGACATTTTTATTAGATATATAGATTAAATCTCATTTAAAAATTCTCATAAAAATTATCTAAAAATAATATAAATTAGTATAGAGATAAATTCTTCTGAATCATGAAAATTATTATGGAAGCAAAATATCTTTTTCTTAATCGAAAACCTAACTCTGCACATTAAGTGTCAACCCCAAGTCATTGAGTTTGGAGAATAGACGAAAGTATAAAGTCGAACCACTATAAAATTGGGTTTGTTTCTCGGCAATTCTCTCTTCAATTCTTTGATTCCACACTCAATCCACTAAACACGATTTCAATTTCTTTTGGACAATGTGATTGTTCTAGTGACCCTTGATAGCAGTGGCAATTGAGCACCATGATTTCTTTGAGATTTCAAGTTTTTTATTGGTGGTTGCCTTCGAGTCTTTTATCTTCGACAATTAGATTTGTGCTGTTAGAAGAGAGAGAGAGAGAGAGCACGATAGAGTTGAGCATCTTTTTTCAGCCTCCAAAACTCTTTTTAACATTTTTTTTTAAGATAGGATAAATTGAATATTAATTATGTGAGCCCTGTTTCTCTCTGTTAATGTATTTTTTTTTGCAGAGAGTTCTTTTTTTTTTTTCCTTCCTAATCCTAATATTATTTTTGTTTGGATGATTTAATCGCATATAATCTTCCTCAAATCCTTGTTCAATATGTCCACCCTAATCGATAGTACTTTGAAAGTGAATTGGAAAAATAAAATTATGTGAGGAATATATCCGAAACTTTTGCTTTGTGCGGTTGGATGAATCAAGACGTCGGGAAGCCAAAGTAGACAATACGGTAATTTCTATTTTTATTATTTTAATTAAATATATGTTTTATTATTAATATTATTAGTTTAGTTTATTCCCTCGTTGCCAAAATATATTTCGAATGGATTACATATATTAGCTGATCCAACAAATAGCTCCTTATGGTTTACCATTTTTTTTTTTTTGGGAAATTGCCATCCTCTTACAAAAATGAAAGATAAAAAATGAAAAAAAAAAAATACATGGAAGTGTTCAAATAAGAATAAAATTAAAATAACTCTTGCTTTTTTCATCTCATCATCATTACCTTCTTCACTTCCTTCTCCTCCTCCTCTTGCAAAGTAGGTTTCTCTTTTCATTTTCTTCTCCTTAATCGAAAAAAATAATTTAATACAAAATCATATCAAATATTATATTAAATTATTGAAATTAAAAATTTAATAGATTAAAATTAAAACTTAAAACGGATCAAAATTATACTTGATTTTATAATCGAAAACTAAATAAAATAAAATCTTGGTTCGACCTTTGTCCAGGTAGAATCATGGACACGACGTTCCAGGTCAAATGTATTTTCACAGAATCTCTCTCTATATGATGGGGTATTAGGAAAAAAAGTGATATTTTGACCCATGGACCATAACCCATATTTATAGTTGTAGGGATGACTTTACTTCCAAATTCATAATAGAATTTACATATTTAGCTTATTCCAATTATCTTATCGAATTCACATAAATTTAAGTAACTTTCCTGTTATTTTTAAGTCATCTTTCGATATTCCCTATTTAATCCATCATAAATAGTAAATATCCATTGATATCTACAGATTTATTTATTTCCATATCGTTTGAGACATTTAAAACCAAATTATCCAAATTTTTAAATTTACCAGATCACTTTCATATGATTTTATTTTATGGGTTTAATAATATGCAATATATAATTATTTTAATATATATGCCTAATATTGGATAAATAATCTAACAATCTCGCACTTGGACTATATGTAAAATTTCATAATTATGTAATTACGAAACAATCAAATGATCTCAACTTTTTTGTTAATACTAAAATGTATTTACAACAAATCTCATCAGTCAATCATATCAACTTAGGATCAATGCGGCTTTTATTACATTTTCGCAACTCAACATTCAATGATCACGTAAATTGATATAACTAAAAAATATGGATCATGATATGGATGTGTAGTATAGAAATGTCATGCAATATGATCTTTAATATGTCTATTTCCAACTGGTTCTCTTTAGTGGGATCATTCCAAATCAAAGTGTGAATAAAAACCGAATCATTAATTCTACATAATTTAACTGTAATAACTTAATGTTTACATTAATAGAGCATTCGTAATTTACAAACTCTCACTAAAACTGTATATCCTTAAGTGGCATTACGCCCCGTGCTCAAGGAATACTTTGGGTGCCAAACCTTTTGTAAGCAGATCCGCAATCATGGAGTATATTCTTATATACTCTATAGATATTTGACACTTTGTATTCTTTTTTTAATAATCAGGAACTTAATGTCTATGTGTTTGGAATTTGTCGAGCTTCTATTATTATTGGAATAGAGGACTGCCGATTTATTGTTACAAAATAATTTGAGTGGCTTGTCAATGCTATCCACTGTCCGCAGTCTTGTGATAAAATTTTGTATCCATATTCTATGGTTGGATACTTAATGACACGCTATGAATTCTGCCACCATTGTGGAATATGCTATAAGAGACTGTTTATCATTCTTTCAAGAAATGACTCCTCCCTCTAGCATATAGATATAGCCTATTGTTGACTTCATGCTATTTTGGCATCCTGCAAAGTTGGAATCAGTATACCCAATGATCTCAAATCGTTCCGACCTCCGATACGTGAGCATATATTCCTTCGTTCTTTGTAGTTACTACAAAATACGTTTCATAGCTTTCCAATGGTCTATTTTAGGAATGCTTAACTATCTACCCAATATTCCTGTAATATACGTAATATTTGAATACGTACATACTTGAACATACATCAGACTCCCTACCGCTGATGTATAAGAAATCTTCTGTATTTCCCGTTTATCAATGTCATTTTTGGGGTATTGTTTGAAACTAAATTTGTCTCCTTTATCTACAGGGATATCATCTGATTTACAATTTTGCATGTCATATCTCGTTAAGACCTTTTCAATATATCAATTTTGGGACAATTGCAGAATACCCTGAATACAATCTCAGTTTATCTAAATGCCCAATATGAAAGAAATTTCCCTAAAATTTTTCATCTCAAATTTCTTAGTGAAAAAGATCTTGGTTTCATATAATAGGTCTTTATCGTTATTGGCAAGCAATATGTTATCGACATATAAAACCAGAAAAATATACTTACTCTCACAGAACTTATGGTATATACATTCATCAACTAAATTTATCTCAAAACCAAATGAGATAATTATTTGATGAAATTTAAAATACTATTGTCGAGATGTTTGCTTGAATCCATAGATAAATTGTTTAAGTTTGCAAACCATATTTTTTGAATCTCCTGACACAAAATTTTCTGATTGCAACATATAAATCGTTTTATCAATGTCACCATTGATAAATGTCGTCTTTACATTTATTTGGTGTTACTTAAGATCAAAATATATTACTAATACCATTATAATCTTAAAAGAATCTTTTAAAGAAACTGAAGAGAAAATCTATTTATAATCGATGCCTTCTTTCTGTGTGAAGCCTTTTGCGACAAAACAAAGTTTATATCTCTTTACATTGCCTTTCAAATCCCTTTTGATTTTAAATATCCATTTACAACCAATGAGTTTCGCATCTTCAAGCAATGGAATGAGATCCCAAATGTCATTGTCCTTCATGGACTTCATATCCTCCTTCATGGACTTCATATCCTCATTCATGACATTGATCCACTTTTGAGAGTTCCAACATTTCATGGCTTGACGGAAATTGATTGAATTATTTTCCATCACTCCAATATCAATATCATGTTAATGAAGAAAGACAACATAATCATCCAGAATTATATTTTTTATTTCTTTAGTGGATCTTCTTAATGGTATAGGTTCTTAAGCTGATAGAGTTTGTTTTTCTGAATTAGAGGGTTCTCTAATATTGTCTAACTCTGTTGTGTTTTGAACAAAATCAGAGATAGAAATCTGATCAAGTCCAATAAAACCTATGGAAATATCAACATATTTCTCTTGAAAAACAATATCTCTAACCATGTCTTTCCTAACAAACTCAATATCCTCAAAGAACTTAGCATTTCCCAACACAAAAAGGACCTTATTTGTAGGATCATAAAATTTGTATCTCTTAGATTTTTTAGAATATCCTATAAAATAACAACTAATTGTCTTATCATCTAGTTTTCTTTCATTGGGCCTAAAAGGTCTAGTCTCAGTTGGACAACCCCAAACGTACAGATATTTTAGACTAGGACGTCTGCCAGTCCAAAGTTTGTAGGGGGTTTTGATAGTTGTCTTAGTAGAAACCATGTTTAGGATGTATGCTGTAGTCTTGAGTACCTCTCCCCAGAGAGACCCAGATAAAGCAGAATGAACAATCGTGCTTCTTACTATATCCTGAAGAGTCCTATTTCATCTTTCAGCAACACCATTCATGGTAGATGATCCAAGCATGGTATATTATGGGACGATACCGCATTTCTCTAGGAAGTGGGCAAACGGTTCTGAACGTTGTTCACCTAATCCATCATTTCTGTCATAGTATTCTCCACCACGGTCAGATTTGACTTTCTTAATTCTTTTGTTGAGTTAGTTTTCAACTTCAGTTTTATAAATTTTGAACACATTTAGAGACTGTGACTTTTCTGTAAGGAGATAAATATAACCATATCTTAAATAATCGTTTATGAATGTGATAAAATATTATTGACCATTTCAAGAAGCCGAAGGAAATGGTCCACAAAAATCCGTATGAATCAGTTCTAAAAAGTCTGAAGTCCTTTTGGCCTCATAATTTCTTTTATTAGTTTGTTTTCCCTTTATACAATTTACATAAATGTCAAAGTCTATGAAATCAAGGGAATCAAGAATTCTTTCCGACACAATTCTCTCTATTCTCTGTCTGAAGACATGACACAATCTCTTGTGTCACAACGACGAGAAATTCTCATTGGTTAATTTACGCTTTACACTTCAAGTACTAGTATGCAGGGATTCATTAAAACAAGTCACAGTATCAAGTAAATAAAGATCATCGAATCTTAATAAAAAACCAGAGCAAACTATTTTTAAATCAAGAAACAAACTAACTTTGCCATTTCCGAAAGAACAAGTAAAACAAAATTTGTCAAATACAAAAATAGAAATCAAATTCTGTCTGAAAGATAGTACAATAAATATTTCATGCAAATTCAAGAAAAATCGTGTCCTTAACAATAATCTAAATCTTCCTATGACTTCAACTAGAACCTTATTGTTGTCGCCCACGTAAATGTATCTTTCACCATCATTTGACGGTCGGTAATTTAGACAACCCTGCATAGATAAACTGATGTGAGTGATTGCAGCAAAATCTAACCACCAAGTATATCCTGATACTGAAATTAAATTAATTTCAAAACAAACCAAAGATAGAGACATACCTTTCTTTGCACGCCAGGCGTGATAATTGGTACACTCATTCTTTTTGTGTCCTTGGTACCACAAAAGAAACATCTTTTCTTTTTCGATTCGCCCGGTACATTTTGTTGCTTCTTCTGAGGTGTCGTACTTATGGCAACTTTAGCGGGCTTCCTTTTCTTGCCTTTGGTCGAGACTAGGTGATCACTTTTTGTCCGATCTTGTTTCAACCTTTCCTCTTCTTTGACGTAGTGAGAGATAAACACATTCAGAGACAAAGTCTCTTTTTGATAATTATAGCTTACTTTAAACTGATTAAATTGTTCTGGAAGAGCTATTAAAACCAAATGCACAATCAAGTTCTCAGAGAGGTCAAGATTTAGTGTTCTTAACTTTGAAGTGATATGAGACATTTACATGATGTACTCCCTAATATTGTCTTGACCTTTATACTTTATTGACACAAGATTTTCCAAGAGTGTACTAATTTATGACTTTTCATTTTTGGCAAATCTTTTTTCAATATCAACATGGAAGTCCTTACCTATAACAATAGCAGCAAATATGGTGCCCCTAAAACTTTCTGGATGGCCTTCTTCATAATCATAAGACTAATGCGATTTGAGTTCTCCCACCTTTCAAACTCTCTCTATTCATCAGAGATACTCTTATTTGTAAAGTAGAGGATAGTCGATCATTAGTGTAAAGTCCATATCCATAACCTCAAGAACAATTAGAAGATCTTCTCGCCATGATTTGAAATTTGAGTCATTCAATATGGGAATAGAGTTGAATTGGATATTGAAATTGGTGGAAATAATGTTAACTGTCAAAATAGAGAACGATGATCAATATATGGTCAAACGGAACTTTAAAATCAAATAAATTCAAAAAATATGATAAATTTCCATAATAAAATATCGATAACTCTATTAATATTTTATTTTTGAACAAAATAATTAATTTGTAAATAGTATCTTGATGTAGTAATCAAATATTCACAATAAGAATATGTCAATCAACTATCTTCCTTTGAACTGATAAATTGATTACATGTAAAATCAAAAAATTATCACGCACTACAAGGTGTACATGCAATTCCGTCAAATACGGACTTTTCTTTGGGCTGATCGGTATCCACATGAATTACATACACACAACCTTTTATATCCCAAAAATAAATTAATATCCACAAGAGAAGTCACTTTGGTGATATTTTACTTTAATTAATTTATCTCGAAATATATACAAAACTATACTCATATTTGCATGATATCCGTAATTGAAAAAATTTCAATTTTATGTTGATGGACTCAATTTCTTGATGATTGAGCTATTTAAATCCCAATCTTATAAACTTTAAATTGGATTTAAAAAATTTTATTAAAACCAGCAAATTTTAAATTTATCCCTGTCTTGTTGACAGAACTTTCTTACACATGTTATACCATCGCATACCGAAAGAATGACCAATCTTGAATATAAAAAAAGTAAAGAATGATAAAAATGAAAATGAGTTCAATTGAATCCAATAAGTTCCAAAACTTTTTACATCAAGCATTGAGTCTATTTAGACTCAAAATGGCACATAAAACTCTTTTTTTTGAAAAAAAAAATTGATTCTTTTGTGATATGGATTTGCAATAAAAGAAAAAAATTCTATTTTTTTGGAATTTGAAAGTCTTTCTTTGATTTCGGTAAGTTATATTAAAAAAAAAGAAAATTAAAATTTAAAAATTTTCTTTTTTGTTTCCAAATTCTAAAAGTTTCATCGCATAAAAAATGGTAAGTTTCAAAAATAATAAACCGAAATTTATATATACACATATCATAAATATTGAAAATCCCAAAATTCCTTAAAAAAAATCAACTTCCCTTTTTTTTTATTAAAAAAATTGATATATCCACAAAAAGTCTTGGATATTCTTAATATTCAAATAGTATCAAAATCATAAAAAAAGCTTAAAATATGTATAAAAAACAAATTCCAATGACTCAAGTACGAGTAGCTCTGATATCACTTATTGGGAAAAAATAATTTAATAAAAAACTATATCAAATATCGTATTAAATCATTGGAATTGAAAGTTTAACAGACTGAAATTAAAACTTAAAACGAATCAAAATTATACCTGATTTTATAGTCGGAAACTGAATAGAATGAAATTTTGATTTGACCTTCGTCCGAGCAGAATTTTGGGTACGACCTTCCAGGTCAAATGTATTCTCATAAAATCTCTCTATATGATAGGGGTATTAGAGAGAAAAGTAATATCGTGACCCAGAAACCATAAGCCATATTTACAGTTACAGAGATAACTTTACTTCCAAATTCATAATAAAATTTGTCTATTTAACTTATTCTAGTTATCTTACCAAATTCATATGAATTTAGGTAATTTTCTTGTTATTTTTAAGTCACCTTTCGATATTCCCTATTTAACACATCAGAAATAGTAAATGTCCATTGGTATTTACAAATTTATTTATTTTCATATTTTTTGAAATAGTTAAACCCAAATTACCAAATTTTTTAAATTTATCTTTATCACTTTCATATGAACTTATTTTATGGACTTGATATTATGCAATTAGGTCTGTTATGACACTCGGGTAATGTCATGGGTACCCGTGACATTACCCGGTCAAGATCCGAGCTCGGGTCAAGCTCGAGCCCAGCTATTTCTGTCTCAAGCTCGAGCCCAAATTGTGTCGAAGGCTTGTTGGCCTACCCGACATTTTATGAAATTACATATATGCCCCTGCCTTTTATTCTTGACTTTTAAAATTTTGAAGGACAGAAAGGTAATTTGGCTTTATTTTTCCTTTCTCTTTCGTCCTTTCATTTCTCATTCTTCTGGATCTCTCGAATTGAATGGCTCTCTCCTCTTTCGGTGACTCCTCTCGCGGTGACCTGCAAAGACGCGATCTCTCCTCTCGCGGTGACCTAGCAGAGATGCAATCTCTCCTCTCTCATGCGATCTCTCCTCAGCTCTTGCATCTCGCGGCAAAGATCAAGCTCTGTGTGCGCTGTGCAGTGAAGATCTTGTTCTTGTGTGTCCGTCATTGCTCCAATTTCATAGCTCATAAGTCGATTCAAAAGTAAAATATATATATCTCTCTCTGTCTAGGGTTTCTATAATATTAGGGTTTCGATTTTTTTTCTTCTCCATTAGTTTTGAAGATTTCTTTGATAATTTATTATTCTCTCGCCTTGACCAAGCTCTTACGTCTCGTGGCGAAGATCAACCTCTATGTGTGCTATGCGGCGAGGATCTCGTTCTTGGGTCCATCGCTAGGTCGATTTAGAGGTAAAATCTCTCTCTCTCTCTCTCTGTTTTTGTCTAGGGTTTCACAACTCAAGTCCATGACACTCGAGTTTGAATTTCTCGATGACACTTCGAGTCAAGCTCTAGAATGACACGATCGATGAGCTCGAGTTCACCTACAATTGACTCGAGCTGAGCTCGGGTATTGTGATACCCAATATCGACCCGTATGTCATAACAGGTCTATATGCAATACAAAATTATTAACAAATAAGCTTAACATTAAATTAATGATCCAACACTCCTCTCCTTCTACCACTTTCTTCTTTTCTCATCCCTGGCAAATTCCACGTTGATCATTAATCATCATCTCAACGACCCAAAAATTTATCATAATCCCTAAAAATTCTCTTTCATTTCATAACTGAGATAAGGGGTTGAAGAAATTTAAGACATTTTCTCAACATTTGTCGGTGAGAATTGATAATCTGGAAGAGATTTTCATGGAGAATGACAATGAGGAGAGTCATTAAATAAAGCAGACGAAGAGCTCACTGTTGTGTGGTCCCAGTTTCCCTCGTTTGCTCCTTTTTCCTGTGTGTTTTTCGTTTATTATTCAGCTACACACCCATTATAGACCAGAGACAAAGAAAAAGAGAAATTGGATTTTTTTTTTCCTTTTTTAAGGAGTAACTTGTCAGAAAGTAACTTACAGTAGTTATTTTGTTAACTTTGAAAGTATTGGAGCAACTTGTCAAAAAAATAAAATTAGAAGGGTTTTTTGGCGGTTTTGAAACTACATATGGCTAACTTACAATCTTGCGCACAACAGGGATATTATTTACATTTTGATCCTAATTAATATAATTAGTCAAAGTATTATAATTCTAAACCTTATAATCATGATTTTTACTACCTTAAAATAAAATAAATAATTATAATATCAAAAGGCATGGGATGTTTACTGCCAATCCAATTATTTCCTTCTTTTATTATTAAGTTTCAACTATTTCTTCTTCATGTTGAATAAATGAAAAGTGACAAATATCTCTCCCGTCCATCTTCCCCTTCACTCCGCAAGTTTAATTGTTAAATGGCGTGATGATAGAGTTGTAGTTAGTGTCTTTTTCTATTTCTCTTTTGAAAGAAAAAAAAAATGGTTGGAATTGGTGGTAGAGGTCAACGAAGCTCCCCACCTCCCCCCCCGGCGCGACCGAAGTAAAGGCCGTCCGTCCGATCTCGTTTTATTCTTTTCACGGACGGTGGAGGATTTGCATCCTTCGGTCTCTCTGTCTATGTCTATGTCTCTGTCTCTGTCTCTCCTACCCGCCGGCGGGCTACGACATACAATAAAAAGCAGCACTACCTATCAATTCAATTCAACTACCGCATCAAACCCCCTTACTAGAGCTTTGGTACTAACCGTCTCTCCTTCAATTTTCAGTAACGACGAGATGAAGCCAATGAAATGGAGTGGAGCCAAAGCCCCGAATCTCCTACCCTAATACTATCGTTTTTTAATTGTGATTTTTATTTTTATTTTTTTATTTTTACAGTCCCAAGCAGGGGCAGCAGCAGAAATGAAGCGACAAACTCCAAATTTGTCAGAGAAATCTGACGACAGACCTGGCATTTCACCCTCATCCACACCCTCACAGCCCACGAGCACGCCTTCAATAACAACACCTTCTCGTCCTAGAGCCTCACCTTCAGCCTCTAATTCCAAATCCAAATCTCCATCCCCAAGATTAGATGGAGACGGTGATACAGCACCTAGCAGCAGCAACCCCACTTCTACTACTATAATTTCGCCTTCTTCTTTTTCTTCTTCTCCCTATTGCAGGCCCATATCTAAAACCCCTTCTTCTGATGCTCTCACCAGCAGGAAGACTCTTCTTATCCCCAAACCCAAACCCAAAACCAAACCCAAACCTAAACCCGGAACCGCTTCCGTGGTGGAGGATGACCCTGCTGGCCTTGTTGCTTTTCCTTCTCAGCCCACCACTAAACATGCTGTTCGCTACAGCTCTAGCTGCCCTCGTCCCCGTCTCCGCACCGGCCCTACTCCCACGGCGGACAAATTTGCTCGGTCAAGTCCAAGGCGGGGCCTTTCCCTTCTTCCAGAGCCCACTTCCAGAGCCGGGGACCACCCCGATGCTGCAGCGGATTTGCAGTCTAAGCTTGATGCCAACGAGATTGTTATCAGGAATTTACGGTCTGAGATATCCGCCCTAAGAGCAGAATTGTGCTTGGCCCACTCTCTCAATTCTGAGTTGCAGTCCCTTAATACGAAGCTTTCCGACGATCTTGCTGCAGCACTTTCCAAATTATCTACCCATTCCCTCCATAACCACCTGGTCTCTCTCTCTCTCTCTCAATTCACTTACTTTGTCTGAGATCGCCCTCCTCCTGATTATGTTTTGAATTGAATTATGTAGGAGGAGCCTGTTACCGAATACCAGAGCCCCAAGTTTAAAGACATCCGGAAACTCATTGCCAACAAATTTCAACAGCCGCCTGGTAGAGTGAAGGAGAAGATAACTTCTGATTCCACTACTGTGCCAGCAGCCAAGTCTACCATTCCCAAAGCTTCATATATTCTAAACAACGGCCCTTCCTCCTTGCCACCACCTCCGCCTCCACCTCCTTCCTTCCCTCGGCCTCTATCCAGAGCAAATATCCCTCTTGTTCTCAATTCTGCAGCAGTTATGCAACCCGAAGAGGGTAAGTTTCCTCAACGAGCAGTCAATCTGAAACAAAACACATCACTCATCAGTGTCCACAGTAGCATTGTAGGAGAAATTCAAAATCGTTCGGCACATCTAATGGCTGTAAGTGCTTAATCGTGTCTCCCTGCACTGTCTTTCTCTTTCGGTTTTTTTCTTTTCTTTTTTTATATACAGTTTCTCTGTCTGTTTAACCATCATCATACTTGACACTAATTCTAGATAAAAGCGGATATTGTAACAAAAGGCGAGTTCATCAATGGTCTGATTGAGAGTGTTCTGGCTGCATCTTACACTGACATAGAAGACGTAGTCAAGTTTGTGGACTGGCTTGACCATGAGCTTTCCTCATTGGTAATTCTTAACTCCTCAAAGTTTTTGGATGGGTATCATTACAATGAATATTGATATCCAATTTTGGGCGCCTGTTGCTTTCTTCATTTTCACATAGCACTCTCTATTTGGACACTTAAAGGCTAGTGCCACTTTAGGAACATTGTGTGCTGGTAAGTTTTTATGTTCCTACCTGTGTCGCGAGAGCTCATACAAATTGCAGTGCGTATTTTAACGGTCCTAATTGGGCTGATAGCTGCTGTATTTTAATCCTTCTAGCAGCTTCTGTATATTGCCCTGTCACTTAGCTGAGAGCAATAGATTTAGGAACCAAACTCGAGCGACTGAAATGTAATTGTGGAATTACGTCTGACTTTACATTCAATCAGCAATGGTTAGTCTTGAAGTAGCACAAATCTCTACTTACCGATCTTGATATGAGCCATAAGTACATTTTGTCCCTCAATCATGGCTTGCACAATCTGTCTAGCCTAAAATTCTCTCTTTAAAAAAGAATGATCTTTTCCAAAATGTCAGTTTGTTTGATCTCTGATGGCATTTTTTATGGAGTTCTTCTTTTAACTAATGGTTTTCCCAACTCTCCAAGGAAAAAAGTGTCTGCTTTTTTTCAGATTGAAAACCAAGGTTCATAAAAACTAGTTGTTTTTAATTTAAAAAATTCCTCCTCAAGCTCATCCACCAGACATCCTCTCCTCTCTACTTTGAGCCTACCTAGATTATCAATTTAATTTTCACAGCAACAAATCTTTCCATAGTCCATATCTTTCCAAGAGTTTGTTCTTGATTCTGCAATTAATGATGAGTCCAATCATGTCCTCCAGCATATAACCATGTTAAATTCAATCCATTGAATTTAGACTTCTATCTGGAAAGTATCGAAATCAAATTGAAGGAGCCTCTTGAACTAGTTTAGCAAAAATATTGCTTTATTGAAAACATAAATTTGTGAACATGAGTAAACACAATATGCACTTCCAAAACTTACTGCTTTCAAGTAATATTTTCTGGGCAAACAGGCATACAACAGTAAGAGAAGAATGTTTTGTTAATTGCTAATTGTTATAAACAATGTATGTATGAGAAATGATTGTAAATGACTCAGCCTTCTTAAAGTTTATCCAGTAACAATGAATCATTAACCTTATGATCAACAAGGAAGCTTAAATATAATTATTAGAATGTTCTTTAAAAGTAGTCAGTTTGGATCGTTGACAAACATACACTATCAGGAACCCCCACTTAGCTTGCTTTAGAATAATCAAGCATGGCAAAGGGATGGGACATCCATATGGCAACACAACAAAGTAGAAATTTAAAATATATTTTCAAAGTACATGTTGAAATTTAAAAGTAAAGCAATCTTATAAACACATGAGCAAACGTAATACTACGTGCATTTAAAATATGGTCATGATGTTGAGGCTTTCCTCTGGAGAAAGAAGGGGAGAAAGGGCCTTCTCAAATGTGAAATTTGGTCATGTGGTTATTCTCCATAAATGAGAGAAACACCCATGAGGTTTTCTGTTTCATTTTGTTGTTGTTATTGGGCCTTGTTTTTTGGGGGGGGGTGTTGGATGGGGGGCCTGAGGGTTAGAGTGGAAGTAGAGTCACTTTTTTTTTTCTTCTTCTTCTATCATTTCTTTTTGCTTCTTCCTCCTTTATCAGTCTGTCCTCGATACAGAAAGGGAGACTGCATAGGAGATCATGGGTATCTGCTCCAACTTCTCTTTTGATGGTTGATTGATTTGTAGCCTGAAATTAAAGAAGACTCATGTGTATATAACTGGGAGAATGGACAACCCAAATACTCTTCAATGTGAATTAGTCAGTTCTCCTTTATGCAATACCTGGAACCAAGCTTCGCCTTCAGCAATCAGTTGTTGACATGGCTACTGTAATCACAATGAAATCCAGACTAACTACAATAAAGAGAATCTGCAAATTCTAAGAAGAACAGGGAAATCATCTAAAACTACCTTCATGCAGGCTATGATAATATTCAACAGAAATGTTTTTCCATTGGTCACAATCCTGAAGGGTCTCAATTCCTTTTTGGTTACTTGAGATTAGAATCTGTGCAACATTAACTTCCTGCTGTATCTAGGAGTGGTTAAAATTATTGCTTTACCGAAGAGCTGTTTGGGAAACCTTAATTGACCTCAGTCTGGATTGGCTCATCTCTACAACAACAAACTGAACCTTAATCCCAATACTTTGGGGTTGGAAAGACAAATATGAAGATAGTCAAAATAAATAAATAAGTACAAAGATAAATGAGTAAATACATACATAAATAAATAAAAATAAAAATAAAAATAAATAAATAAGTAAAAATAAAAAAGAATAAATATATAGATATATAGATTTAAAATATAATAGATTATTTTGTTTTGTTCTATGAATAAAATATATGGATTGGCTCATCTCTATTTTGTTTTATTCTATTTGTAACATTTTTCAACTAAAATGAAAAAATTTTAGGAACTAGATTGATATACACTTGGATATTATTGAAAAGAATTATTTTAAAAATTGCATATCATTGAAAAGAGAACTTTTAGAAAGATATTTAAAAATTAGTAAAAAAGAAATATTCTAGGAGAAATAGTAGTTTTCTTATTTTAGTTGATAGCAATCTTTTAAAATTAGTAGTTATTTTAGTTTTAGAAAACCTTCATATTATGAATGATTATTAGGATTTATTTTTAGTAAGAATTATATTTTATTGTAAATACTAGTTTTTTTTATTTAAAGGGAGTATGATCAATAAAGAAATAAGTCTAATTCTCATTAAAAAAAAAGTATGGTAGGAAACTTGTTAGTTCCTAACTGTCAAACCCTAGGGTCTAAGTGAGGGAAAACTCTAGCAAGGAAGAGAGGAATTTCCTGCAGAGTATCTATCGACTAGATCCTATATTGGGGGCTCATATCATAGATCTATGATTTTGCAAGTAAAAATCAAGTTTCTTTTGAAACTGATTAACATAATCATCATATCAATAATAGTGTTCCTCCCCCCCTAAAACTCCATCTTACTTCTTTTGAACCTGTTCTCAACTTTAGCGAACGGCCCTAACTCCTTGGTTTGAAACATGTAGAAAGTTCATGGCAGCATTTTGCTTAAATGTTTTTGGAGAATTTTTGTCTTTTCTATCCCTTTTCATTTTCTATACTTGCTTTTTAATCTTTCTGCAGGCTGATGAGCGGGCTGTATTAAAACATTTTAAATGGCCAGAGAAGAAGGCTGATGCAATGAGAGAAGCTGCTATAGAGTATCGTGACCTCAAACTATTAGAAAGTGAAATTTCATCCTATGAGGATTTCACTACCATTCCTTGTCAAGCTGCCTTGAAGAAGATGGCTGGCTTACTGGACAAGTATAATCGCTGTTAGATTGTTTCCTTGTTTCCACAGTCTACAATTTTGAAGTTAATTGTCATTTTTTATTATTTCCAAAGGTCGGAGAGGAGCATTCAAAGGCTGACTAGGCTGCAAAACTCAGTTATCCTTTCTTATAAGGACCATAAGATTCCGACAGACTGGATGCAGGATTCAGGGATTATAAGTAAGGTATCATCATATGGCATCCATCATTGTGTTTAATTGTAAAGGATTTTAGCATCTATGTGTTCAAAAAAGCTCAATTGAATTGTAACACATTTTTCGTTTTTTGGGGGGTAGAAATGGGTTCAAGATTTTCTTAAGCAATGGAGCTATCAATGAAGGTTTCTGTTCAACAATAGCTGCCCTTATTAGGCCGGATAATGTTTAAGTTGCACATTTAGAAACAAAACATGAAATTAAATGATTTTTAAAAAAACCATACTAAATTATATCAGTAATATTATATTGACATAGACCAGACGGTTCAGTAAATTTTACCAAGAACTTCCACGTCTTTATATCTATAGATATAATAAATTCATGTCGCTTTAATGTCACCTTGTCAACCTCATACTTAAAGCTTAAAGTCATGCAAGGAGTAGAACCAATTTCAATTACATGATTTTATTTTTTAATACTAATCTGTCTCATATTAAGATGATATTGTAATTTTGCATTGGATGTTGAAGGACGTACTGCTTTTGATATATTTCTTATTTCAATAATTTGACATCTTATGCATCATAGCTCTTTGCATGTGCTTATCAGAAGATCAAACCTTTTTCTGAAAATTTTCCATGATGTTATGCAGATCAAGAAGTGTTCGGTGAAGCTGGCTAAGGTTTACATGGAGAGAGTGACAAGGGAGCTTGAATTGGCACAAAACTTGGACAAAGAATTTGCGCAAGAAGCTCTCATGCTTCAGGGTGTGCGATTTGCTTACAGGGCCCACCAGGTAAAGCTTGAGGCAGGGGCTAAGGTTAAAAATGTTAGGATACATGATAAGACTGTGAATGCTTTTCCATACAAAGTGTTAGGTAATTAAACTGCATCATGCTAAGAAATGATTGTTGCCAAGATAGATGAGTGATTTGTGAAGAAAAGATATCTATGAAATGATTGTTTTGGGGGGAAGTTAGGGGTAGCCTCACCATGAGATTGAATTAGAAAAGATTTTTTTGGTCATGTTCAGCAAAGGAACTCCTTGGGCACTAATGAAGGGGTGATGGGATATGAACTGAAGGAGCTCGAAAACCTACAAATATGTCTAAGAAACCTTCATTAGAGAGCTATCAATTTAGTTACCTTCGTGGCATAATTGAATGGGGAAAAGAAAATTATAAAACAGACCTTAGTTAATTTGGGACAAGATCTATATAAGTTTGAGTTGAGAAGACCATAAATGGAGGCTCACCTTGGAAGTGCATTTCTGAATTAAAATCTTTTGTCAAGAACATTTAAAAGAGACTGTAAACTGAGCCAACAACAGTACTGTTAACTCAACTAGGAGACAGGAACTGCTCAACTAAAATTAAGTACCAAGATCAGATTCCACTTTTGACAACATCTGAAAGCAAGTCCTTTCTTTGAAAATGTGGACCTCAACAACCGTTATAGAGCACAACCAATTTCTATATTTAGGAAACTAGGTGGATTCGTGCCAGAGACATGATAGATCTTTGTTTGAGCATACAGGCTTTGGGGTTTTACTTAAAAAAAATCAAGGTACACATTCTCAGCTTTTCAAGTCTACTTTGCCATCTCTTTTCCTTGATTTATTGCTTCAAATTACTTAAAAGGATCAAGGTGCACATTCTCAATTGATCCTGCATCTAATTTGATATTTTCACCCTTCTTTCTCTTCTCCTTTCAGTTCTAAGACTTATTTTGTGTTAAATCGAGAGCACCGGAGTATTATGCAACATCAATATAAGAGAGGGATGTGCTGTTTAACGTGATGAACTTTATAAATACCACTCTTGAATTATGCCTGTTTTCTGCCCCCATTATCAAGCTTTACACTGCTCCTACCATGTTTGATCAGTTTCGTTGATTGTGCTCCGTTTTATCATGGTTAACCAAGTTTTTTTGTTTGTGTTGACCTAAAATGCCCCAAAAGTATCTGATCTTCCGCTGTATGTTTTTTGCAGTTTGCTGGAGGGCTTGATTCAGAAACATTGTGCGCTTTTGAGGAATTTAGGCAGCACGTTCCAGGAAACCATGTAACAACTCGCGAGTTACTGACTGGCATACCATGACACGGAGATAGCCACTTCGGAGATCAACATTTGTTGGTCAGATGCGGTGATGGTGATACCCCCCCCCCCCAAAAAAAAATCCCGCAAAAAAGCTCGCAAGGATTTATTTTTTATTTTCTATTTTATCCCTTTATGGTTCTAGTTTTCACTTTTTTTAATCGTTTAATAATCAATTGAAAGTCATAATTCTCATCAACAGACAGTTAGTCCAGTCGAAAGAACGTTAGATTTCTTAACCAAAACTTGAGTTTGAGTTTTGGAAATGGAAAGAACTATATTGGCTCCTAAAGAGAATTTAACAGTCGCTCGGGACAGATTAATTGGAGTATCGTTTTGAATACTAGGAGGTCCAAGTAAAAGAAAAAAGAAAGCCATAATTCTCGATAACATCTATAAACAGGTTAACCAAGTCTGGGCAATTTATTTTTTTTGTTTATTTTTATATTTTCCTCATGTTTGGAAAGGAAAATGATAAGATGAAGGGAAAAATGGGACTCAGGGTTGACAAGCCCCAATAAAAAAATGCTTATAGTGACCTTAGCTTCTAATGATATCTGCTAAGATAAAGCACTTGCAGAAAATGGATTGCTTCTTGAGTTTAGTTTTATTTTATTTTTGTTTTAATATTATCTAGTTTTAATATAATCCAAATATACAAAATAGAATAGAATTTTTTGACAGAGGAAGATAGAAAAACAAAGAAAAGAGAAGAAAAATGAAAGGAAAACTAAAGAGAGTGAAAAAAAATAGTGGGTGAAAATTTACGAAGCAGAGAAAAGTGGTGTGGATTTTATTAATATTAAAATGTGTGATCCTAAAGAGATATCACCAAGCAATCGAAACATGTGAATTCTTTAGCAAAAAATTATAAAAAATACAAAGGTATTAATTAGCAAAAATTTATAAAAGTACCAAGTGCAAACGACAGGAGTTGCAACAGTGCGTAGTGCCACAGCGAAGTGCAGGTGGTGAAATTGTTTTCCCAGAGCAGTTAGGGTAGAGGCAAAGTGAAGCAACCCATCGCAAGGCTATGAGCAATGCTCAAGATCGTGCATGATGAATAGCCACAAAACACATACGAGAAAATCATGGAGCCTCAGATGGACAAATGTGTTCAACTTCAAGATATACCAAAAAACCAATAAAGAGACACTATCATTGCACAAGGAAAAGCAATCGCCTAAAGTATTGCACAAGAGTGCACAAGTCCACTCAAGCAAGGACATGCAGCGCCCAAACAATGGCACATGGCGTCCAAACACTTACATGCCAAAGGACACAAATCTTGACCCAAAGGTTGTAACCTTTCGCGCCACACCAAACAATCCTCAAACGAATGGCTCTAAGAGGAAGAAGCAAGCACGAGCAAGGGGGCCACTGCTCGAAAGAACACCATGTGAGGAGACATCAATCCATCAGTAGCCAGCACATGAGTACGTTTATGGCATAAGCAGTTTGCACACGAGCACATGCCAAAAACATGTGGAGTATTGTCACTGCACAAGAAGACATCAAGCAGTGCATGCAAAAAGGCACCATTGCACGAAGAAATGCAAACAATAATGCACCGGTATGAACCATAACCCGAAGGAGATAATACAATGCACTACCATGATGGGCAAGAGCATAAGGACAAGAAATAAAGCACCAGTGAGCCAGCAAGTGAAGAGACACAAGCAAAAATACTAATGCTCGATGAAATAGGTTCATTGCTTGAAAAAATAGAGACATAGTTTGATGGCACGCCGCAGCGCATGAACCGGCACATAGCAGCGCACAGGCCAGTATGCGGTGGCACAATGCCAACGTACTAGGTAGTGATCAGGCCACAGAATGGCCATGAGTCACCTCAAGCAATAATTACTATTATGAATAAATGCCATTATTTTCTAAGTCATTTGAAGAGTTATAATAAAGACAATTAATTGCTTGATAGTTATTAAGTGTTAGGAGTCTTTTAGAGTAAAAAGTCACATGTAATAAGACCCTTTGGTCTCTAAGACCTTATTTATAAATATGGCAGTCCTCTCTCATTTGTAGGAAGCAAATTTCATAACACAAAAACTAGAGTTTCTTCTTCTCTAACATGAGAATCTATCTTACAGCTTAAGGTGACAAAATCCCCTTAGATTACATCACCAATGCGTGATCAAAGCTCTTGACTTTAACAAACCCATCAAAAGTAAGCTTAAATCCTTCCATCTTCTCCATCTCTTTTTTATTCCATCCACCACTCTTCTAACGAGCAACTCTTGTGCATAGGGCTTGGTACCATGCAACAAGTTGAACTCCACTCTTCCACCATAACCTCCTAGCCAAAAACACAAACCACGTAAAGATCCATAGGCTACATGGCTATCCTTTGTCAAAGCCACGGATCACAGCATACTCCACCCTTTTCATTGAGAGATCACCAATGGATGCAACGTTATTTGGTGCTTTCATTAAGAGGAGTCCATTTGATCACTGAAAGATCATCCATTCATCCTTTTCCATCCATAGATCCATTCGCTCCCTTGAAAAGCCACAGTCATTCCACACCAAAAACACAAAAACCAAAACACCCCCTTCATTTTTCATTGAAAGGATTTCATCCGATCTTTGAAAAAAATCCCTTCATTTCCTGGAGAAACCTTCTGTCCACCATACCAAAACACTCCTTTTTGTGGACAACTTTTATTGAAGAGTCATTCTTACACTCATTCAAGGGACTTTCATTGCAAAAGTTATCATAGAAAGGCAACCTTTCACCATTTCCATCCAAACCGTGTCACTCTTCACACCCTTTCAATACAACCTTTCATACACACCCTTTCATCCTATGGCTCAAAGGGAAAGAATTGAAACCCTTGAAGCATTCATAGAGGCTAGTCAAAAAAGCCAAGTCAAAACAGGCCAAAGATTGGCGCAAATGGAGCAACAATTCAATATGATTGGTTATAAACATGCTCCGAGAATTGCAAGCCGCCACACAAAACCAAAGGGCCACAAGTCATGAGGCCAATCATGATGAAGCTCACACCTCTCTAAGGAGAGATCCATAACCAACAAACGTGATGTCTCAAGCAGGGAGTATTCATCAAGAATCATCATTCGAAGGGAGTGATGAAGAGAAGCCTTTCATGTGCCAAAAAATGGATTTTCAGCTGCACCAACAAAGGCAGCCCAAACTTGTCTTTCCAACCTTTGATTAAGGAGATCCAAGCACTTGGATTCCAAGGGTCAAAATATACTCCTTGTATTATTCTTCGGATAAATGCGAAAAGGTGCGAATTGTTAGTTTCTATTTTGAAGGAGAGGCACAACTTTGGTACCAATGGATTTGAGAAAGATACCAGTCAAAAGAAAAGGAATTATCTTGGCCAAAACTATGCAAAGAAATCTCTAAAAGGTTTGGTGAAACTGTACGTTGATTACAACAAGGCATTCACCAATTTGAGACAAACTTATTCCCTAAGGGAATATCAAAAAGAGTTTGAAAGATCTCAATAAAGGTAGATCGGCCCGAACCAACCCTAGTTGACACCTTCATACACTGATTGAGGCAAGAATTGACCTCTAAAGTGAAATTGCAAAGACCAAAGATCCTAATACATGCATGGGAAATTGCTCGCATTAAGGCCAATCAACTCGAAGACGCTAGAATGCTCTCACAGTTACAACCACTCAAAGGGACAACAAGTTCACAACCCCCTACAAAACCAACTGCTTCTAAAGCTTACCATCAGGGCATAACGAGCAAAACATCTCAAGGAGTGAAACACCTCACATATGCCAAAATGGAAACAATAAAATCTAAAGGGTTATGTTTCAATTATAATGAAAAATTTACATCGGGTCACAAGTGCAACAAGCCCCCAATTTTCATGATCGAGATACAAGATGATGAATAGTCACAACTGGGAGAAGAGTCCCTTGAAGAGGAACCCATCGAAAAGACACCTTTTGAAGATGACACTGATATTTCCATCCATACTATGTGTTGAACAAAATAGGTTTTAATAATGATTAGCAGTAATAAATGTTGATTTCAGATAATTAATTTAAATTAGAAACAAATTAAACAATTGCTAAAAGTGGTTTGTAGACAGACAAGTCACCTCATCTCTGCACACAAGACGACCTATGAGCATAAATGAGAGAAATATGGTTAAGTACAAATACTCAAGGTGACGTGAAAATAGACATAGGATGACCTGAGAAATTTAAATCTCAGAAGTCTAAATCTGCACAACATGCAAGATGACCTGATACTTAGAATAGGATGACCTGACAAGTTTGGGTCTCAGAAAGTCAAGTCTGCACACACCTAAGGTGACTCAATCGAAAGTACAAGACGACTTGACTAAACGTAGGACGACTCTGTATTTGATACAAGACACCAGAGATAATCAAGCCTCAGAAGCTTGCCTGCACAAATAACCTTGGGTGACCTGAGCATTGGCACAAGACGACCTGACTCATTCAAGTCTCAAAAAATTTATTCTGCATAACAAATGAGGCAACCAAACTATAAGCACATGGTGATATGAATATAGAAAAAAAAAACACAAGCCGCCTTCATGAAATGGACAAGACGACTTAAGAAAAACATGTCACAGAAGTGTATGTCTACATATACTTAAGACGACTCAACTATAGGGATAGAATGACCCAACCTAAGGATTTTAAAATGCAAGTCGTCTTATCCAATATGCAAGTCACTTTGTAAATTAAGAGTCAAGGTTAAGGCGAGCTAATTAAGAATACACGTCGCCTTGTAAGAACACAATCATAGAAAGTGTTCTCTGCACACTTGACAAGCCAACCCAAAGCCAAGTAAGTCCTCTTATAATCGTGTTAAGGTGACCTAACTGAAATATAAGAAGACCTATGACTTGACAAGACTATTCATGAGAAAGACAAGTTCCCTTATCTCTCACATTTAAAGTCTTGACAAGTATACTTGTACAACTATTAAGGCAACTCAAGAATTCAAATTGTAAAGACAAATCTGCTTATAGTCTCAATAGATCGATCTGCTGTGTCTAACGTTCATTTGTTCAGAAAAGATGATGCGAATTTAATATACTATTCACCAACATCACCAAATACTGAAATATATTCAATAGTGTCCAACAGCTAAACCCTATTCCTCGACTATAAAATGAATTGAAGAGTAGAGGAGAGCTGTTGCGAAAATTCTTAAACGAACAATACTCTGAACATTATCTATAGGTCTTATTTTTTATTTTCTCAATCCATTATCTATAGGTCTTATTCTTTATTTTCTCAATCTGCACTATAACGAGCATTATGAATATTAAGAGTTTCATCTTGTTTTTTATTTTCTCTCTACTTTGTGTATGAAATTAGAATTGTATCATTATGAGTTTGTGTGAAAAAGATAAAGAGAGATATCAGATTAGGTTTTTTATTGATTCTATGAAAAATCAAGCTGAAGTATTTGGAAAATACTTGTATGGTTCATTAGCACCAGAGGAAGCTAGTTTGTAATTTCTTGAATAGAACATTGGATTTGAAAATCTAGGTTAAACTTGGGAGTTGACATACACAAAAAATATAAAACCACTATAAATTATGTGTGTCAATATTTATTTGCATTTTCTTTCTTTATTTGTATGAATCAATATTAAATCCTTGTAATTAGTTAAAATTTGTAATTAACTATTCACCCCCTTTAGGTTATTATATTTAGTGTCAACACTATGGTCGGCATAGAAGGTTCTAAGACCATACGAACCAA
Source organism: Dillenia suffruticosa (assembly GCA_033439265.1). NCBI lineage: Eukaryota > Viridiplantae > Streptophyta > Magnoliopsida > Dilleniales > Dilleniaceae > Dillenia > Dillenia suffruticosa. The sequence goes on from JAVTVX010000001.1 coordinate 22,102,360, forward strand.
AGCACATATTGGAGGAAGAGAAGTCATTCTTTTGATAGACAATGAGTTCTCACTCAATTACATCAATCATAAGATAGCCGGATCCTTAAAGCTACCCATTGAGAAGATAGAACCTTTCGAAATAAAGGTTGCAAATGGTGAAAAGTTACAATATTTAGAAATCTACCGAGGAGTCAAAATTAACATTTAAGGGTACAAAATCACAACCAATTTTTATTCTCTTTCACTAATCGGTATGGATATAGTGCTTGGAGTTCAATGGCTTGCAACTCTTGGAAAAGTGGTAACCGACTACAATAAAAGAGAAATGAAATTCATGTATGGTGATCAATGAGTTCAACTCAAGTTAACCTATGCCGAAGAGCCACCAAATGAAGCATCAAATGGATAGTCGCAAACTACCCCTCTCATAGCCATATCCGGTCCTCAATGGAGCATATGAGAAGAAATAAAGGTAGCCCTTCATGAAGATAACTGAAACAAGGAGATTATTCAAAAATTGGAGTCCAATCAAGCCAAGACCATTCACTATGAAATGAAGAAAGACATGTTATTTTGGAAAGGTAAAGTATATGCCCCTTCAATATATGATCTTAGGCAAAAGATCCTTTCACATTTTCATAACACCAAAGAAGGACACAACGGGGTATTCAAAAATTATGCTTGAATCATCCAACTATACACTTGGGAAGGCATCAAGCGAGATGTTCTCGACTATATCCGATTGTGTCAAGTGTGTCAAAGGACAAAAGGAGACTCTACATAGCCACAAGGACTTCTCCAACCGTTGCCAATACCACAACACTCTTGGAAAGATGTTACAATGGACATAATTGAAGGATTACCATCAGGCAATGCGATGGAATTCTGGTCATTGTAGACAGATTCACCAAATATGCTCAATCCATTGCTCTTACACACCCCTTCACGACCAAAATAATTGCAAGGCTATGCGGATAATGTAATGAATCTTCATGGAGTCCCTAAAAGCATCATCACCGATCGAGACAGAATTTTCATGAGTAGTTTTTGGAAGGAATTCTTCCACATTCATGGAACATAACTTTCAAGAAGTTCGGATTTTTACCCGCAAACCGATGGACAAACGGAGGCAACCAATTGTACATTGGATTAATACATAAGAAGTTTCATGCATCACAACCCTAGAAGATGGGAAGAATACCTTTCATGGGCAAAATATTGGTACAACACCAAGGAGCATGAAACTATTGGTATGAAGCCCTCCATGGAAGGCTACTACCAAACCTTTCATCTTACATAAGCGGTTTAGCAATCAACAATTAGGTTGACACCAAATAGAAAACAAGAAATGAAGTGATACAACAATTGAAGTCCAACCTTCAGAAGGTACAAACAAGGATGAAAAAAACATGACAAAAACCGCATAGATGAGGAGTTTTAAATCGGAGATTGGCTCTACTTGAAGTATCATTTCAAAAAGAAAAGATGCGATTCCAAGCAAGCGTTGACAAAGTTTCAAGCCAAATACTATGTGTCATATCAAATTAAAGCCAAGTATGGGAAGTTTGCATATCAACTTGATCTTCCTCGAGACATCCAAATTCATCTGGTCTTTTACATAAGTTGGTTAAGAAAATTCATGGAAGATCTCTCGAAAGTAGCCGCCACTTTACCCAATCTCGAAGAAGATAGTAGTCTTATCTTTGAATCATAAGTTGTTTTGGATTCAAGGCTGGTTTGGAAAGGAGATCACACAAGGCAAGAAGTGCTGATCAAGTGGAAAGAACTCAACCGAGAGGAAATAAACATGGGATGATGTCCTAATCATTACCGATGGGTATCCATTCTTCAAGGGGACAAAGTTTGTCTTCAAGGGGCAAATGATACAATCCTTCACAAGGCTATATGCAATGATCGAGATTGCGCACAGCGAATAGTCGCAAGGTGCAGACAAGAGAAAATTATAGAAATTTGCACGGACAAATATGTTCAATCTCAAGACACATCAAAGGACACCAAAGAAGAGACACCTGGCATGGCACGGAAATTATGGAGGCGGAAGCGGAAGTGGGTGTGATGGCATGGCAGGTGCGTTGGCAAACGGGTGCAGACATGGAATCCGAGTTGGTTAATGTGTATGAAGATTGGATGGGGGGACGGGAGGATACATCCCATTCCCATTCCCATCCAAAAAAAATTGCGCGTTCATTGCTTGGGAGGGGCACGAGGCCGACCACGTCAGCTCGATCGATAAAATTAGAAAACAAAGACCAAGGCATTCCTACCCTTGTCACCAACCGATCAGCCGTCGCCATTTTGACTCAAATCTCTGATCAAATCGCTCACTTGGGAGGATTTATAGAAGAAGAAGAAGAAGAAGAAACCCCCTGAAAGGAAGGATATTTAAAACGCGGAGTTTGGTGGGAGAGAGAGATACAGAGAGAAACCTAAAACGGAACCTGAAAGATTTTGTTGGGAAGATGGAGGCCACGATTCGGTCAGGACCGATCCCATTCACAACAAGACCAACAGCCGCAACAGCGGGAAAGAAGAGGAGCGGCGGCTGCTTCTCAGTTCCGACAACAAAAGCCAGATGGGCAGTAAGAGCGGTCGCCGAGTTTTGCGATACTGATCATACCCTCTATTATGCGCGTCCCCATCGTTCTCCCCTTCACAACAAGAGAACAACAACGATGACAACGAGTCTTGAAGAGGATGAGGAGAAGAAGAAGATGAAAAACAAGTTGATCAAATTGCTTGAGAAGAAGAACATTAACATTAAAGATGATGCTGCCGATCAACACAATATCAACGACCTCTCCTTTGTAAGATCTTCTCTTTCCCTGTCTTTTTTGGTAAACCACATGTGCTGCTTCATCTCGGCTGGGTTCCTATAATCCTATCATTTACTTCAAACCCTATTTTACCAATTTTGATTGATTTCCATCTCTCTCTTTTTTATTTTATTTTATAAATCCCTAAGCGGCTTTTAATGATTTTCTTCTTCCTCTTCTCTGCGCTGCTAATCTAATCTCTCTCTTGTTCCTTTTTTTTTAATACCAATTTTTATTGATTCCATGTCCTTTTAACTTAATTGATTCTCACGTCTATCTTTCTCTTTCTCCTCGAAGAAAACCCAATTCGTCTATGTGATCGTGTGATCAAACAACTCTTTTCTAATTTCTGGTATGGATTTCAAAGCACACTCGTGCCAATGCCTAGTAATGATCTCCTCCAAATTACACCTTACATACAAGATAAATACGATTTCTGATGAGGGTTCCCCCCCCCCTCTCATAAGTAGTCTGCCGTTGCTTATTATTTTTAACTTTTTAAAAAGATAAACCATGTATCCCTTATGTGCAGGAAGCGGCCCAATTATTAGTACGGCATCTGCAACAGCTAAGAGCTGAGATGAGGGAATCAAAGAGAAAGGCCAAAGCCAACGCACCAGCCAAAGTAAAAACTTTAAGAACTCCCAAACTTGATGGCAAATCATCTTCATCTTCGTCTTCATCTTCGTCTTCATCTTCAAGTGAGAGTGACCGTGACTGTGAGGAGGTGCTTGATTTGAGCTGCTGGAAAAATGAAGCCGTTGCTCAAGCGCAACCATCTCAAATTTCCACCTTACATGATCAACCTAAAGACGCCCTCCCAATTACGTTGAATGATGGGGAGAATGCCAGTGAGCAAAAGATTGTCCAAAATCGGAGCCCGTTGACGCTAGAAGAACGCCCTTGTGATGGTACTCCTAAGAGCGCATGCTGTGGCAATGGCATTAGCAACTTCACTGAAGCACCTGCAAAGAGGATCGAGGTTTGCATGGGTGGTAAGTGCAGGAAGTCGGGGGCTGCGGCATTGTTGGAAGAATTTGAGAGGGTAGTTGGGGTTCAAGGTGCTGTAGTTGGGTGCAAGTGCATGGGCAGGTGCAGAGATGGCCCCAATGTTAAACTTATGAATGATTACCGGTGCACTAATGGGATTCAAGAGCAGGGGATAAATGATTCCGTTAGGTTTCCAACCAATCCTCTGTTCATTGGTGTCAATCTGGAGGATGTGGGCACAATTGCTGCCAAATTCTCATGATAAAATTTGGAGCTTGTTCTGCACTACATCAACCAGATGGGGGGGGGGGGGGGGTGGAGGGAGTGAAAAATGTTTTTAAACCGGTGATGTCAATGTTGGTGCATTGTGAATATATATAGATAATCTATGTAAAAAGTCATTTGACAGAAAACACTTATGTTATCCCTTTTATGTTGCTGGAACCTTCGGCTATACTATTAGGTTGTAGTTTAGCTTCCTTTCGGTGGCCATACTTGTTTCAAGTTGTGTACGGTTTTTTACCGAGTCTCTTTCTCTCCATCCCTTCCCCTGTGGAATCTGATATTTCAAGTTTGGAAATTTCTATAATTTACTATGATTTTGTGACCTAATATTTAACAATCATTATTTTATTCTTTTATAAAATTGAATTATATAATAATTAATAACTATAAAATAATGATTAAACACTCACCATCGTATCAATACATGAAAGGATAGTAGTAAAAACCCATATTGAATCATGTATTTGTTATTTCTTTTGGTGAATCACATGATTTTTTTGTTCATTTATTCATTCACTTGTATTATTGCTACTCAAGAAATGACATTTATTATGTCCCGTAATTACATGTTAACTTTAAAAGGCTAATTGTAGACTCACTGACATTAACAAAAAAGCTTGAGATAAGAGATGATTCTAAAATCATATTATTTTTTTTACTGATTAATATTCGAGTTATTTGATTAATTTGATTCGAATACTATCAAAACCAATTTAAGGACTCACTCCCAATATTTTTTTTTTATTTTTAATACTCAAATTTAAAATCTTAATTAAAAGGGTTTAATATTCTATTATTAAACGACAGGATAATAGTTAAAACTGTATTAATAACACAAAAGGAAAAGATGAGGTACTTTGCCCTTGGCTTGGTGTGTTTAGATCCAGCTAGAAACATTTTAATCAGCACTCGGTAAGGGATTTCATGTATGCGACACGCATCTCGATGTCCACAGATTGAGAAGAATCACGTCCTTCCCAAACCAACTGCACATATATGTGCCTGATTAGAAAGGGACCCGGCTACTCTTCTCTCTCTCTCTCTAGCGTAAAAATGTCCCTGCTTGGGCGCCTCGGCCTACGTACAACATATCACCCTTCTGTGCGAATGTGGCTCAGTGCTTGGGGTATTTGACCTTGGGCCGATCTTCAGAGTCATCGATGCTGTCACAGCGCTTCAAAAAGCAGTCTAAAGTGCTCTGCTTCCCAGGGCTGCTTCTTGGTTGGCTGACAGAGACTTCCAACGTATTTTCATGGCCATCAAGCATCTGATTAAAATATTGACCAGAGATGAGTATACATGGAAATTGTCACAATTCACCAAATAAGTTCCTCTCAAGGAAATTCTATATCGCCTCAGCTTATTTCCGCCACTATCAAAAGGTGTAGTCCTGTCACCAAGCAATATTTGCATGCAGGAGAAATGAAGCACCGACCAACCATGGCGGAGCAATTTCGTCAAATTTCAAAAAATATAATAAGGAATAAAATGAGGGGGCTAAAAACCTGTCCCAAGTTTTCCAACTTGCTTTGAACCACATCCCTGGGGAAAAGTGAAGAAATAGGCATCAGATCATCATCATCAGCATACACCTATCAAAGCATTGCTCAACCATTGCACTAGCACAATGATTTTACATCTCAATAAAGTGGGAAAAATGGAAGATGAGAGAACAAGAATACCATATGATGTCATCGACTGTGTCATTGGCCAGCAAGTAGTAAATGTTCACTGAAGATACCTAAAAAATAAGACATTGCGAACATTAGAACTTATGATGTTTACCAGTTATCCCTACTAGATCAACTGCAAGCAATAACCTCTTATTGTACCAAGAAGAAAGAAGACTAAATGCCGGCCATTGTCTGGGGAAATCTTAAGACCAATTGATTGGAAAATGAAACACAACAACTAAAGGCGAGAGGCACTTGGAGCAATATCAACACCAAGATCTGTACTAATACAAGTGCACTAATGCATCAATGAGACAATTAAATCAAGGAACCAGTTACTTCTAACTTCCAACAAAATGCCAAGACAACTTATAGTGCAGGAACTTGTTCATTTGCTTACTGTGAGTGGCTTCATGTGCATTTTCCAAGGAACGAATATCTCATTAGCTGGTTTGCACATGGAAATTTTCAATTTGCACTTACAGAAAATGTGATATTTTATGCTTTTTAGGAAGAAACAAATTATATTTGAAAGTGCCATATTTATGGCAAATTCAACTCAAAATGGAGGGGTCACCTGGATGGGTCCAAATTTTCCCTTTGTGCTCATAGAGTTAGATGTCAGAATTCAAAAGCTATGAGTCTGTATTTTGACAGCTAGAGAAGTTTTTAACTGCATAAAGAACGTTTCTATAACCTACACTACCAGGAAAATTATTGTAGGTTACCTGCCCAATCCTATGAGCACGATCTTCTGCCTGAATAATATCACCTGGAGTCCATGACAATTCTGCAAAAATTACGGTGCTAGCAGCTGTTAATGTTAATCCAACACCTCCAGCTTTGATTGATAGCTGCACGTCATCGGAGGAAAAATATAAAGAAAATGTTCAAACAATTCTAATCAGTCAGTCTTAAGATTCTAGCAACCACCATACCACTGCCGCCTTGACTGAATCTTTCTCCTGAAAATTAGTTACCAAAGCCTGCCTTGATGCTGCTGGAGTGCTACCATCAATTCGGATGCAAGCAATCTTCTTCTTCTGGCATATTTTTTGCAAGTGAGGTGATAGTCATTCTCAAACAAAATTTAATGACAAGATCGTGTTCTTACAAGAAGAAATTGGTGTATGGAATCAATCATGGGATGATGGTGTGCGAATATAATGAACTTGCAATCTGCCTGCAAATATCAATTTGGCTCAATACAGAACCAGTAAAACACCACCATGGGAAATTTCAGCAAAACATAAAATTCCTTATGCCATTTTCAAACGGCATAAATATACCAGCATCATTCCATTTCCTTAAGGACTATAACTTGGGCAGACATCAATCAATATAATCATCCTACCTATCTCTTATTTTTGTGCATGAATCAACCCATTGCCCCAGAAAGAGACCCGGGTTCTGTCATTCATGGAATCAAGCATCAATGAATAAAGTATCTACGCAATTAATTTCTGGTTGAAAAAGGAAGGCCTCAAATCTTCCCTATTACTCCTCTTGACCAATTAATTTCTGCCCTTGCCTCACTTTTTCTCTCACTCAATAACCATCAAATAGTCCTAATTTTAAAAGAGTATCTACCCAATCCTTGTTTTTTATTTTTATTGTTTTCTACCTGTCTTTTATCTCAGGTTATGTTGCTTTTGACTTCCACACTTAAAACTCCTTACGTCATTCAACTCCAGAAGACATATGCCTAAAGCGAGGTTGGTGATTTTGGAGATTGAAGTATTTCTACTTGAAAAGGTGTGTGGCAGAGAAAGAGAGAGAGAGGGGTGGGAGCCATGTGGGATATGTAGATATAGAGGCAGTGGGGGCAGGCAACAATAGGATTGAGGGGGGGGGGGGGAGGATGCTACGGTTTTGATCCACAGTGATATGACTGGCTTTTTTTTTTTGTTTTCTTTTTTTTTTCCTCTCTCTCTCTCTCTTCCCAAATAAGTAGAATTGAATTTTTTTCCTTTCTTTTTTAAGACAAAAAGGTCACAATTTGGGTTGGGCAGCCACAACTAGATGTCATCGCCAACCAGAACAAAGAGACCTGAACTTTCGGCCAGGCCCCAGACCCAAAGTAGCTAAAGGTGGCCAGGCCTCATCCCATCCTGGTCAGACCAATGATCAGGTCTATTGGCAATGTTAGTGATAATATTCTTAGGCTCTTTACATTCTTTAAGATCTCCAACTTCTAAAGATGCTGGTACAAAAATTAACAATTCTACGCTTATTTCAGACCTATGTAGATCTCTCTAACAAGGATACAAATAGGTCCAATGCAGTGTTGAATTTTGCACGAGGAAAAAAAACAAAAAAAAAAAAGTTTAAACAGGTACCTCAATGACAGTACCCAAGTAATCTAAAACTGCAGGAATCTTGGCTTCAGCAGAATCGGTATATATCTGGAGCGCAAAATAAAAGAAACGAAAGAATTACTATGAGAAAGTATAATCGTATCATTGATGTAGAAACAGTCCATGAGAAACATTGATGAACTTGTGAGTATGATTTATGCTTAGGGAAATGGATGGAATGCATTAATAACCTTGTAAAAAATAATAAGGCACATATCAAGCATCAAACACATGATGTATCTTTGAAGAAGGGAAAAAAAAAAGGAGAGAGAGAGAGAAACAAAAGAAAAGAAACGGAATGAAAAGAATAATTACGCCAGTTGCCCCTCTGCTCCACTCCATAATTGAAATTGCTACCCTTATATTATTTGTATTCCTTTTTCAGCATGCAGTGTCTCTATTTTGTGTTTTTCTGATAAGTCCTAATTCTAAGCTAAATTGCTATTTAAATTTGATAGCATTTATAGTAATTTTCCCCAAATTTTGCCTCAAAATGCTACTAAATTAGTTTAATATTCTTTGCAGGCCTCTTGGATGAGCTTTGGACATTAGAGCAGGATTAGTGAATGAGAATTGGGCAAAGGAGAGAGATGAGCTAAATCTTGGACCCAATTCGCATCATTCTCAAAGTGGAATTTCCAAGTCAGAACCTGTCTTAGGAAAAACAAAAAAAGTCATAGCTTGATATCGGATTGAGGCAACTCCAAAGCCCACAGAAAGCTAAGACATAGAGCTACAACTTTCATGTTTCTTACTTGGCCTGATTCAACCTGCAAATAGGAGCAAAAATGGATAGAAGTCACACTACAACAATTCTAGACACTTCAAAACTTGGATTGACCTGATTCCAAATTTTATGGTCAACTAAGATGTAGATTTTCAATTTTTTTGTATGGGCTCAGCCTAGGTTAGCTTGGCAGACAGCCAAAAGTTGCCTTGAAGTCATGGCACAGAACAGAAACAGAAAGGAGAAATAAAAGACAAAAAAATAAACAGGGACAGCTGCTGCACAAAGAAGGAAAAATAGAAACAGGGAGGAGGAGGCTGCCAAAAACCATGTATTAGAAGAAGAGAGAGAAGACGAACAGAAGGGAGAGGACTGAGAGCAGCTGCAGCCCATAAAAGAGAGAAAAACAGAGGGAGAGTAGCTGCTGTCTTCTGCCACTTTTGTCGCTTTTCCCATCTCTGCCCGCCGTCTGCTAGTTTTCCTGCTGCTGGAAGCTGCTAAAAGTGTTGGAAGAATAGGAAGCTGAATGGATGACAGTTGCTGCTTGTTCCTGCTTTAATCTATGATGCCTGCTATTATTTTGATATTTTGCTTTTATTTTCGTTACTGCTATTTTATTCTGAATGCTGCCGTCTTATTTCTCCTGTTTTATTTATTTTCTTCGATTTAATCATTTATTTTTCTAGTTTTAAATTCCTCATTTTCTGATTTGTTAAATGCATTCTTTTAGGGAATTAATGTTAATTTTATTTAGAATGAAACAGACTTTTACTGTTCGAGAATTGATAAACCCAATCCCATGAATATGGTTTAATGATTTTTAATAAGAGAATTTCTTTTTGAAGAGTTTTTGTTATTAAATCGTGTTTTTATTGATCAATGAATTATTAGAGTGACATGTTTAAAGACTTGTTATATAAATGCATCAATTGTTCAATAAATATATTTAGGACAAAACTTTGTTAATACAATCAAAAGAGTATTAATTAATTTGTATGGTTAGCTAGGTTGTGATCAAAAGCACAATCTACCCCATAGATGTTTCATTGAGTGTAATGTAGCATAAATTTGATTAAGGCTAGAGACCCACCAGAATAGCCAAGCTTAAGAAAGTCTTCTGACACAAAGCTAGAGATCTTCCAAAGTAACTTTAATTTAGGAAACTCCGTAAACAACAACAATCTAGACCTTAATCCCAATAATTTGGGGTCGGCCATTTGAGAGACAAACATGGGAATTTAAAAATAAAATAAAAGTAGCAATATAGATATAAATGAAAAAAATAAATAAATGTAATAAAAAAAAAATAAAATAAAATGAATAGATAAAAATAAATAGATAAATAAATAAATAAATAGATAAAAAATAATTTAGGAAACTCCGTGCTTCAAAATATTTAGTTTTCTATTATTATTGGATTTTCTATGTTTTAGTAGTTACCAAGAGTATCTAAATTTTAGTTTTAGTATTAGTTTCTATTTTCTTAAGATAAATTATCTTTTGAAGGGCGTGTACCGTTATTATGAGAACTTAGGATAAGAATTTCAATTTTCCAACAAATTGCTTTGAGTTTGCTCAAACTCTACAAATTGTGATGCTTTCTTGCCCTAGGGGTGATGCCTAAGGATCTACTAGTGTGATGCTCATAAACCTATCCACTTTCGTCTCATCTATTGCTTTCTTTCTTTCATTTTAGTTGCTGAAATTTTTCTGCAGTAAACTCTAATTTCTTGGACCTAAATCTTTGCAGTAATTCCTCTAAAATCATCCTGCATTAGGTACTTAATATTCTATTCACAGATGTTTGTACATCACATTAGAAACCCCTTGATTTCCAGCTAAGCATGCTAGAATGATGCACTGAATTTGATCCTGAGCAATATAAGCAAATATTTTTTGGTATCTCAAATAAACACAACCATAAAAAAGATAAATCAGACCAACAACTGCACAACTTAGATATAGATCCGGCATACCTTATTAATAAGGTTCTTCTCGGAAAATTTCAGTGATTCAACCTCCTCTTTGGATTTCCCATCCTTGATCTTATTCTTTATCACCTCCAACTGCAGCACAAGCTAACTTTTATTAGTTGTTCTGATTCTCAACAACAAATTCCAACTAAAGCATCAAAATGAACTCATACGGATTATATTAAGTAAAGATAAAAAGTGAATGATAACTAGGGATGACAATATCCAATCCAACCTGATAGATACCCGAAAAATCCAATCAAGTTTTTTTCCCCCTCCCCAAAAATCGGATTAGGGTCTGATTAGAATTAGGTTTTAATATTAGAGTAGTCGGTTCGGTTTGGATACGGATTTAGGTTATAAATAATTCGACCCTATCCGACCCTATAACAATTTATAATAAAATAAAATAAAATTTTATTTTAATATTATATTATTAAAAAAAGGTTTTTAGCGTTAAGTTTCAATTTCATTTCATTCTCCATTGATCACCGCCTCTCTCTGTCACATCCTTCGATCATCGCCACTGCTGACACCTTCATTAGCTTCCCTTCCTCATCTCTCTCTCTCATTGACCTCGCCAACCCTCATCGCCATTGTCGACACCTTTATCAATTTCCCTTCCTCATCTCTCTCTCTCTCTCGTTGACCACGCCAACTTTCATCACCGATGCCAACCCCATAAGCAGCTTCCCTTCCTCATCTCTCTCTCGTCAACTTCACTGACCTTCATCTCCGATGCATGTGAAGGATTATAAATGAAAAAAAAAAAAGAAAAAGCTTTTGAATTGGGGGAGAAGAAGAGGCAACGAGGAAACACATGTGAAGGATAAGTCGGTGGGGGTAAAAACATGTTGTTGCATCGTGCATACCAGCTGTGCATACCAGCTGTGGGCACTCACTCTCTGCAGACAATGCACGCTGTGATGCCTCTTTCCTCCATGACTCTTCCTCCTCTCTCTTACAAACCTCTACAAGCCCTAAACCTCATTCTCACCACACTTCCTCACTCTTTTCCTTTCTCTCTCTTCAAAACCCTAGACTTTTCCCTATAAACTGCCTCTTCTTGAATATGCAGGTACTTTTCCCCATCTCTCTCTCTCTCTCTCTCTCTCTCTCTCTCTCTCTCTCTCTCTCTCTGATTCATTTGAGTTTCTTGAATTTTTTGTGATGGAAGAATTGTGAAAAAGGATAATTTTGCGATAGGTCTGGTACAGATTGGTTTAGAATCGGATTGGTTTTTTAAAGCCGTGTAATATATCGGATCAGACTGGATCGGATTTTTAGAAAAATCCGTAGGGTCGGATATGATATTAACATGACCCGAACCATAACCGATCCATTGCCATTCCTAGTGATAACCAAGCTTATTTAGAAGAACAACCGAACAAGAATTCTGCAAAAAGCTGATGCCACAAGATAAGTAGACATACATGAGTTTCACTATAAAGGCAATAGGATAACCATAGCACATACAAATGATAATAGTTATTTTAGATATTGTTCATTGTTGGCTTTGTTTAAGAGTGAAGGATTTGGAAACAAGGAGGAATTTGTGTGACTAGCACTCCGTGAAACACGGGCAGGATTTTAAACAGTATTGATTCTATTTGTTACATTTGTGAATGGGAGAAGAATGATGAACAGGAGTGTATCAAATAGTGGATGTAGAAACTTTGAGAGTTCCTGGAGGAAGGTTTCATGAAACAGAGAACCAAAAAATGGTAGATCTTTTCCTGATGCCTCACCCACACGGATAATCGTTCAGCACCTTTTTTATGACTTAAGACTTACAGATTGCTAGACATTGTGCTGTCAAGAATTTTCTCAAGGACTCAATACCATATATAAAATTGCAAGCCCCGAAGGTTTTGTCCACATCAAAACTGAACACTAGCCATCAAGCATAGCACGGATTCATTTTGCAAATGCTTGCACATGCTTGTGCTTGAGAGAGTGTACACATTCATGAGTGTGTACAGGGGGATCAACTGCATTCATAAGGATGACAAAGTGAGAGACATAATTTGGTGCCTAGTTCAAATCTTATCCAGCCAATGGAAGAAGTACCAATAGAAACAACTAAAAGTTAATCATTGACAATATATACACCAACAATGCACAGAGAAGACTAATCATAACTTTCTAACTCACAGGTTCAAAGAAAAATAATAATCACTTAAATAGTGAAACGTATATTTAGCACCTAATTGGTCATCTACTTCCCAATCAAAAATAACCAATCATTCAATTGACATCAATATCATTGCATCACCAATCACAAGGTAGCTCTGACAGATGGACAAGGATATAGGACACAACACAACATGATGCAGAACAATAACATGACAAAGTAATCAAAATTTTACAATTTGTTAGTTACAAAATGTCATGTTGTCTCATGTTCAAAAGATGTCCCAAACAATTCTATGATTCTATGATTCTACACTCAAATTTCCTCTAGTTGAATCCCAATTTAAATTACCACAACAAGTATAGCTGTAAAATAAATACTCAGGCCAGATACAATACGAACATGATAATATGGAAAATTTTCATAGAGGGAAAGAGATACGACTAGGACATTGTATTATAAGAACACCAAATTCATTTGAACAATTTTGAATGTGCCTACGCCATCAATATTTTCTGCCCATTTATAGTTCGGGACTAGCAATTTAGTAGTCTAAAATTCAAAAATGATTTTAATTAATATTTTCAGACCAACATGAGGCTCTTCTAAATAACTAAAATATAGAAGAGACCTATTTCTATTGATAACAATCATACTAAGTATCAGCAAAGGCCAGCAGTTGGGCTCTCCCCATCCTTCCCTCTTGTTTCCTCTTAAATCCTCATTTTGGTCTTATTCCACTTTTAGCATTTCTCAACTCCGACAAAAAATTTTAGGAGGAAATTTTTAGTGTTCAAGAGGTAAAATTTTCTTATAAATATGTATAAAGTGGTAATTACACCAATAAATTTTACCATTGAATGCAACTTTTACAACACGAGTACTCCATCCAAACAACACCAAGTGTTGTATGAGTAATGAAGAAGTATAGGGTGTTTAATGGAATTATAAAATATAGAGACAAGCCACATGTCTCCAGAGTGCGGTATAAGTGTCATTCCCAAAATGTTAAATAAAGAGCTATTTTCTATAAAGTGTTCCTGTTTTAGATATTGGTTCATTAAAAAAGAACTTTTTGTTTTTATTTTTCTCTTTTTTAAATCACCTTTTTCCTTGGGTCTATTTTTATTGCACACTGGCCATCTAGTCAAGAATTCATAATAGGGCAAGCCAAAACAAATGCCATGTGGGAAGAGATTAGAGGCAGCAAAAGTTAACCCAGACTTTACCCTAATACTTAGCATTAGGGTCAAAGACTTTGTGAACCAAACATGAATGGCCTACCAAATAATTTAGATTCAGGTTAGGCTCTCACCCAAATTCTGAAATGACCCGACAGTTTCAATTTTTATTACTTTTTAAATTTTTATTCAAAATTTATTTGTCATTAAATTATGGATAAGTGTGATCTAATGACAAATAACTAATTTTCATTGAAACAATTAATATGCAGTTGTAATAGTTGTTATACTTATGATTCATTTACAAGTAGGGTCAAAGACTTTGTGAACCAAACATGAATGGCCCAAATAATTAAGAGTCAGGTTAGGCTCTCACCCAAATTCTGAAATAACCCAAAAATTTTTATTTTTATTTAATATTTTTTGTCGTTAGCTTATGGACAAGTGTGATCCAATGACAAATAACTATTTTTCATTAAAACAAATAATATGTATTCGTAATAGTTGTTATACTTATGATTCATTTACCGAATTACAATATGATCTTACATTACATACACTGTAATTTTCAATCTTTTTATAGTAAGCACGTCTAAAATTACAAATTATATATATTTTTCAAGGTAAAAGAAATAACTATAATTTATCAAAACCTTTTTCTTTAGTCAAAATTAAGTTAAAGAAACATTGTCCAAAAATTACAACATTATAATTTTTAAATTCAAATGAGTTTAGTGTCTAATACAGTAAATTACTTTGAACTTGAGGAAAATATTACTTTGATAGTATTATTAAAAAAATAATAATCCATAAATTAATAATCTAAACAAGGTATATAATGATAAATTAAGCAATTAAATAGCTAAAATTACTTCTATTATAATTAATCATTTAAATTAAGTTACTAAATTAGTATTCTAACATTATTGTATAATTGTTACGTGAAATAAAAAATATGATAAAAGAAAAAGAAAAATCATAGTTGAAAACCCGAATATGACCCAAAACATAAATTCTTTGAGTTAGGGCTTGCCATTTGCAGGCTTGAACTTTAAATGACCTCAACCCAATTAGACTAGAGACCTCAGCGTATCCAACACCATCCAATTGTGAACTCTTAGAAGAGATGAATCACTTACAAATTACTTGCATCTTCGTTGGTCCGACAGATGTCGCTAATAAATTCCAAAGTAGTAACAGTAGGAACCTTTTTTCCTTTTTTGTCCAAAGATGATTGAGTCACACAATGGGGTCGAGTTGTACCACCTACCAACCTGGAGTGACCAGCCTTGATTCTAACATTTTCTGGTCTCACCACAAGAGTGTTTAACAACTGAACTAGCCAGCACACACTGGCAGCTGAAACTCAATCCCAATCAAAATTTATGCAAGCAGCACCGATCAGCTTATGCAATGGAAAGTTTTTAAATTTCAAACCTAAAAGGAAATTCACAAGAAGGAAATGAAAGCTGCTAGACAGATTCCAAACTTTAGTCCCTGCAATTTATAACTATTAATTAGGCTGCAAAAAACTCAAGATCAGTGTTGTCACAAGGTATTCAGGCACTCGCCTAGGTGCCCCAGCCCAGGGGAGGCCGGGGCAGCTCAAAAAGCCTCAGGAGGTGGGCTGTGCTCAGGTGCCGCGCCTGGGTAAAGTTTAACCTTCATTTATTTATTTTTTTTTTTCGGGGAAATAAAAAATTGTTTTAAGGTGAAATTATGTCAATTTCACATTAGGGCACACTAGACACATTAAAAAAAAAAAGAATTAGAATGAACAAATACAAAGACACCAAGAACATAATCTTGTCCCACAAGAATTGCTAACAAAAGCATGATATGTTACCTTAGTAGATAAAGTGTTGTGGATACATGTAATAAGTAATCTAGAAAGGATCTAAGACAATTACTTGGCCTCCAAGGATGAGACTAAAATGAATAATAACAACTAAACTCCACACGTACTGCAATCATATCATAATCTAGTCAATCTGCAAGCCCACCCATCAATATTTGACAAAGCAAGCCACAGATACATCTTCAAGCAGATAATAAGATTCTCAGCTTTAGAATAAGAACAAGGTTAGTGTTCTCCCATATTCATATGCAAGTGCTACAACCTAAAAGTATATATTACCTCACGAAACAAGGCATTGATTTGTTTCATGTCCTTCTTGGCTAAATCCAGAAATACCTGAGAACCAATTCAATTAAAAGGTACTGACAATAGTGTCCTCCACAGTTAATGAACGACATATATTAGTTTCTCAATGTGACCATGCATCCGTAGAAAGGGGAACAGTTAAGGTGGTATAATGCGCATAGAATCATCACATAAGTCATATGAGTTTTGAAGCGAATGAAAGTTGAAATGGACCCCACTCCTTTGAATGTAAGCACATGAACAATGAACAAGGATCATGAAGGCAGGATGGGATTTTTCCAGAAAATCCTAAAAGAAGAAGGATGATGCTTTAAAAAAAAAAAAAAAAAGTCTCCAAATTATGGTGCTTTGATATGCAATGATACTAATTATTGCATCATTCAAAAACCCATGCATACATTTAATTCAACTTAGCCTA
Organism: Dillenia suffruticosa; assembly: GCA_033439265.1. Classification (NCBI taxonomy): domain Eukaryota; kingdom Viridiplantae; phylum Streptophyta; class Magnoliopsida; order Dilleniales; family Dilleniaceae; genus Dillenia; species Dillenia suffruticosa. The sequence continues at coordinate 22,119,078 of JAVTVX010000001.1, forward strand.
ATCACAAACTAGTTGAGGCTAGCTACATCTATGTTTTTTCCATCCCGTCCAATTTAAGGTCATAAAGATGGTTAGATTGTGTGGCATTATATCTTCAACTACTACCCCCTCTAAAGTTCTCTTGCTCCTAAGAAAAACAGCCAAATGAAGCCCCTAGAGTGATTCAAGACAGATATCACGGCATGGTATTTATTTTCAGGAAAAAGAGGCCAAAAAAGAAAACAGCATGCAACAAACCAAGAGATAAACCTGCTGCCTGCGCTTCAAAGGTAGCTCAGAAAGAACATCCTTTTTCAACCTACGGATCATCACAGTTGCTTTCATCAAATTGTGCAGTTCTTCATGGTTGCTTGCACCTTGATAAACTCCAAATATGCCCTGAGAAATGATAGAATGCACATTTGGATGCTATCGTAGCAACCAGAAGTTCAGATAGAAACTAGTATTTTCTTTTCAAAAAAGGAAAGAGTATCTTGACGTACACCCTTACAGTAACGGTTACCATATTCATGAACATTTTTATACACCTGAGGAAACAAGGCCTCTAGCTGTAAAACACAATACAGCAGCTATTAGCTTGACTAACTTTCTTGTAAACACATTACCATAGAAAAGGTATAAGTAGGAAAAACAATAAAAGCTCAAAAATAACCTGTTTGAAAAGTTCAATAGGCCGTGACAAAGCAGGAGTTCCACTGAGCAAAATTGCATATTGAGCTTTCTGAAAATGTTTTCATTCGTTAATGCCATTTTTTTCCAGGAAAAGAGAGCATATAAAGGGAAGTATATCCCCCCAGAGTAGAACAAAAAACTACCAAAAAGAGAGAAAACAGAAAGAAAGGGAAAAAGAAAAACAACATGAAATAACAAATCTGACTAATCTGTAATGATGCAGTGCAAAACCATCAATTTATAAGCTTCAGCTGCCGAATGCCTCAAAGAAGCAAGATACACAATATTGTCCCACAGGGGGAAGAACTTTATTCTTAAAAAATTTCCGACATTCCTCTCCATCCATACATGCCAAAAAGTCAACATGGTGGTATTCTACAACAAAACCTTATACAACTTTTGAGGGCCAAAGCCACTAGAACTTCATCACAAGGATAAATTGAGCAAGGGCCAAGCCTATTACATAGAGTAAAAAGGGCACTATAATAATAAACAATCTTTAGACTCATTAATCTTATGGAGCATGAACCATATATCTTGAGAGGGGACTTCAGGATTCTCTTTTACATAACCCATGAAAACAACATTTTTGATATCTAACAGACAGACGCAAATACAGCACACAGTCAAAAGATAACCCAACTTCTATCAAAATTGATGCATTTATTTGTCTGAATCACATGCTAAGAACTATGGCATGGATATATGATCCTTGGCCCATAAACCATGAATTATACTTTCAGATGCACAGCGTGCTTTATAAGAAGCCATGAACCACCCAACTGAGCTCTTATGAACGAATTATCCCCATATTCACATCAAAATCACTATATCATCTAGCAGTTCAGAACCTTACATCTTCTGTAATAGCATTTCTTGCAAGAATCGTACCTTTTTGTCATTCAGCACTTTGTGTACAAACCTTATCCTTAGGATAGAGTTTGTTGCATCTCCACTAAAGGTCCTAGGTTCAATTCTTAAAAACAATCTATTTTTCATAAAAGGAGGTAAGACTATCTCCATATTGCCTATCCTAAATTCTACATGCTTAGTGGGATGATTTAAGCACCTTTTTTTCATAGAAAAATAACTTTCTTTCTGCCATTCAGTTCTTTGCATCTACTCATAATGAATTTCTTTTAATTTTTTTTAATCTTCCATGAGAATTTCTTATTCTCTCTTTACAATATTCTTCTTCCATTAATATTGCATTTTCCTTTATCTGGCAGGAAGATAAGAAATGGAGTTCAAATCACTTTGCTTTCACACAACATGATTGTCAACATCCTACTTTATGTGACAATAAATACAAATGTATGAACAGAACAAGATGACATTGGATGATCTGCCAGACCATTTTACTTGATGATCTGAAACTTGATCAAGAATTGATGACTCTGCATGGTAACTCTCAACTACATAATCTTGTTGGAATTAGAAGTTTATAATGTTATAATGTAATCTAAAAATACTTTTATGGTTGCAAACAGAATAGTGTATCCAAAGAGTCAAAACCTGTAAAACTGGAAGGGAAGAAATTGTCCGTTTTGCTTGAGCATTCTTCAAGAAGTGTGACTCGTCAGCGATCACAACCTGAATAATGATACCATCATTGCTAAATCAATAGTCACTAAAAGTAACCTGCAGTGCCAGGAAGAATCATGCCACACATCTACAGGAATGCTAGGTCTCAGATTGACATTATGTTCCCCAATCACAAGCACATGCCACTGAAATAGGAATGTCACATGGTTAAATCTTCAAAATGAAAGACACAATGCAACATTATAGACCCTAAAACCTAAACCGCTAACAGCACATCATGGGCTTCCACAAGCTAGACACATGCAGCATGCATTCGGAACCCACAATCTAAGGGTGTCAGCCAACTCAAGCAAGACAGAAATATTTTTGCCACGTGATGCTATGAATATAAAGAGATTAAGCAAAACAATTGCAAATAAACAAGCAACATGATGAGGCAAACGAAAAACTTTATTAAATAGTAAGTTTGATTACAATTTAGAAATGAAGAAATTCATAACAAGTTGGGAGTTAGTTCAATTGTAGATAAAATATGAGAATGTCGTCTGAAGTGATTTGCGCATGTGCAAAAAAGACCCACAGATGTATCGGTTAAGAGAATCGAGAACTTAAATATAGGATATCCGCGAAAAACTTAGATGTAGACCGCTAAAAACATAGATGCAAATTATCCATAAAAACGTAATAGTTAAGAGTTTAGACAATAAGATGGTCTTGGATAGAAATGAGTGGCGAAGAAGAATCTGCACAAATTAAACGAACATATTTTATATATTTATTTATTTATTTATTATTATTTATTATGTTTTATTTTTTAATTTTTATTTTTTATTTTTTTTATCTCCATATTTGTCTCTCAAATGAGTGACCCCAATTATTGGATTTAAGGCATAGATTGTTATTGTTGTTGTAAGTTTGATTACAACTTGCTAATGAGGGGACTCCTGGTAACCTACACCAAAAGGTTGAGGATTGTTCTTTGCCTTGTTATGAATCTTTATCCGCCTTAAAGAGTTCTATAAGCCTTTAGCCCCGCCTCTTAAAGAGCCTTATAAGCCGTTTGTCCCCTTGTAGGAGGAGACATTGAAATGTTTGAGGAAATGTACGGAGTTTTCTTGAGTTAGACATTTTTCCTTGCTATTGAACTTTGCACACTATTACAGTCCACCACACTATTACATTTATCCTTGCTATTAACCTATGCCATACCTTTTTTCTTGGATTTTTACAAGGTCTCCCCAACCCTATGAAAATTACCTAAAATAAAATGCAACAAAAAATAAAAAGCAACCAAACACGAGACTTTCTTACAAAATAAGCCTACCACTACAAAGAACCACTCCTAAGTAGACGTGGTCCCAAGTTTTGGGGAAAAAAAATCTCTTCTTGCACTGCCTCTTTGGATCTCACCCCAACTTTCTCCTAAGCAAGGAGTAACCCTCCTATAATAGAGTTGATATTAGAACCGTCTAGCCTGACGAGGTGCTCATCACTGTAACGAGTTACCAGTTACCACCTCTTTGATTCACACAAACTTCCTTGCACTCGAACGTCGTATTAGGCCTCATGAAGTATCTCTTTTTACAATTTTTTCAACAAATAATCTTACCCAATGAACTCTCCTTACACACTCTGAAGCAACACCCTAGCCATCTTCTAAAGTATCTCTTTTTACTAACCGATCCTTCTTGTGGAGTACATTTCCTTACATAGTTTACCAGGCAAATTCGATAATGTTCGATACCTCACACTAGCTGGCCTCCTTTGAAGCAACAACAACACAATGAATGGTGCTTCACATAACTATTTTGTTAACTTTCTCTCCTTCACCAACAGATCACCTCCTTTGAAATATCTCTGCTTACACAGTTTACCAAGCAAATTCAATGGCGCTGGATTGTTCACCCCAGCTTATCTCCTCTTAAGCAACACTCAACCTCTAAACAGTAATTCAAATAGCCTTGTGAATCTCACTTTTAATGGCTCATCCCACTGCCTCCACAGTTGATAAGAAAATCTCACATAGCCATTATGCTGGTGACTCCCCACTGCACTTTGGTGCTTCGTCCAACAACAACCACTAAAATCATTCACTAATCTGACTCTGAAATCCTCATATCCTTCCCATCCCAAAAGCTTCATTGACATGTCTCGTCGCACTGTGTGTGGGCTGTTTTCAAGAGTCAACTACGTCCCAACTTAATTTTTTTCACCCAAGTCGCACCATTCTGCCTCTCAATCCTATACATCTGTATTGACCCGAGCATAATTCGCATTCCCATTTGATCTGATTTCAACGAATATCGGTCCCACTGTCACACTTTCCTTTGCTCGACCTGCTTTCTAGCCACACTTAGGTAGCTAATGGCATCCACTCTTGGTACAACTTTCTTGCTCTCATCCTCTAATGATGAAGAAGCTTGCCGAGCATTTCAGTGCTTGTGTCACTGGGTACTCCCCCACCATGTGCAGCCCATTGCACAAGAAGCAAGCAGCCTTTTCCAATAGTTTCGTTCCAATTCCAAACCAATGTTGATCCTTTCGCCAACACCGAGTTTGTTTTAGATATATCTACATCTCATGATGCTCCCCTACTCTTCACTGTGCCACCCTTGCAAGACTTCCCACCATTGATCCCCATTGATACTGATGGATACTAATAACTCTTAGAACTAGGCTCTAGGGTGTAGTTTGTTAGGTGATTTGTGACTACTTGAGCTTCAGAAAAGTCCCTGACCCTCTGGCACTGGAGTTTTTGCTCTAACCCAAGGTTTTAATCTTTTCAACAAACTGGTTTGTCCTTGTGTCCAACACAATGGATAAGAAAATTTTCACGTACTCATAGACCACACTCGTTTGTTTCAAACCCCATAATTTGAAACAAGCATTGTACTCGAAACATTCTCGAGCAAGAACTGAGCTTTAATCTCAATTTTTTAACTCCCCCAGGAGCTAATAGTACACCTACCTTGCTCTATCTCTGTGCATTTGGCACGTGTCAAAAGTTTGGCATCCCCAACCAAATAAACCAAGGCGGTTGACGCCTTTGTGTCCTTATCCATTCTCACAACTCGAAAGTATTGCTCAATATCAAGCAAGGAGCTCAACTTCTTGGTGTGTCACACACCCCATAAGGTCATGGCTCCAACCTTGATACTCAACTCTCCTACCTAATTTCATAGAACCTCTATTGTTGCCATCATAACCCTCATTAACCTCATCAACACATCCTCTGCCCTTTGAGGGCGTTCATACTCAACTCTTCTATCTAATCCTCTGTGTTTGCATTTTCACCTTTGAAGGCCTCTGCCTTTTTTGTGAGTTAATCCAAAGAACAATATGCTCCTCGACCACTTCCACCTGCACCTTCTCGAAAGGCATGTTGTCTCCCAACAAACACTCTTGCCCAATGGAACACCTTCTCAACCTGGTGTTGACCTAGGCTTTAATACTAACTGTTATGGCCAAACTGTTTTCACAAACTAGACACGTGCAGCACGCACTTCAAACCCGCAATCAAAAGGTATAAGTCAACTCAAGTAATGCAGAAAATGTTTATCATTATGCAATGCTTTGAGTGTAAAGAGATTCAACAGAATATTTCCAAATAAACAAGCAACACATTGAAGCAAACAATAAGCTTTACTAACTAAAAAGTGTGTTTACAATTTGCAAGTGAAGGGACTCTTTGTAAGGTACAAAGGGTTGAGGATTTTGCAGTTAAACATTTGTGGGCATTACATGCATTTTACAATCTTCCTGGTGTCCACATTAATTTACCAAACATATCTTCGCATGCATGCACACATATATGCACATGCACAATGAATGTGTGTAATTACAATGAGCCACTAAAAAAAATTCCTGGATCTAGCTCCACGTTTAAGGCTTCTATCACATAGGATCCGGCTCTAAGACAAAGGGGATTGGGTCAGATAAGGAATGGCGAGAAAGTGCAACAAGCTGAGTTTTGCCATCCCTCATCCTCAACCCTGTTTCCCTTTTTGGACCCCAATGGGGAATAAATATTATGCCTTATCCCTGACTCTACAGGTTGCCCGGCCAAAAAACATGCACACCAAAAAAATGAAAAGCATTCTCCTCAGTCATGTTAAAACAAGAAGTTGATACCCACCACACCAATGATTATCAGGTCTTTCCCTGATGACCCCAAAATCTAGAGTTTGGCCAATTCAAACTACCCATGCGCCGTTTAATCTTCCATCCCTGGGGCGTATGAATGTCTCTATGTATCAGTTTCAAATTACAATGAACAGAATTTGAGCCTTCAATTGGATATTCAAAGCAAACTACAGCATGCAATCACCTTGAAGTCTGATGACATCAATACGTTCTGTAATTTAGGAACAACATCGTACGAGATAATGTTGAATAACCCATCAAGATGAATTGTTCCCCTGGTATTTGAGGGTACAATCCTAAAACCTCCCCTGTTTGATCCGCTCCATTGAGATAAAACTACCTGCAAAAAAGTGTATGTAGAAACAAACTTCAGTTCCTGTAGCAATTGTTAAAGTGAATCCATACATATGCTGCTCCAGAAACAACTTTTCAACCCGGATTTCTTTATGACTAGAAACGGTCTCATTCGTCAAAACTTCTGAGGATTTTTGTGTTGCTTCGCAACATGAAAATTTAACTAAGAGACTTTAACTGATGGATTAACATCAGACCAAAGACAAAAACAGAGTGCGTAATGATCAATGGCCAAAGACTTGATGGTCAATGTGAAATACAAAGGCTAGAGAGGGAAGACATCTACAGAACACGTAATGAAATATCAAGAAAAGAAAAAACACATGCCACACTCCCATATTATGAAAAGCAAGAGAAAGTATGACAGTGAAGTAGCTACCCTGCATTGCCTATGACAAGCTAAACACAATCTTCCACATGCCCATGCATATATGTTCAGGAGCATAGCAAAGATTTTCTTTCAAAAGGCATACCAAATCAAGAAACGACGAACCAAGAAATGGACTAAACCATTCTCCAACCAGACCAATCACGGAGTTTCCAGCCTCGAGCAGTATAGTACAAGTAGATCAAGTACAAAATCTAATAAAAATCTCTGTAACTAAAATATCACATTGTTCCAACAGCAAAAAAATTTGATCATCTGATACATAGTCCAATATCCGCTGGTTCAAAATTTTCTTCCATTTCTAGTTTTCCTGATTGTTCACTTAACTATAATAATTAAAAAATAAAATAAAACAAAATAAAACCATAAAAAAGAAGAAACAAAAACAAAAAACACACACAAACACAAACCATCAACGGTCAAGATGCTCTCATTCCATTTACTTAGTTGGCAAATTTATGCTCAAGTCAATTAAGTCCATTATTGCAAAGAGTTTTATTGATAAAGAATGTACAACAAAAATACAAAAGAGGCTGAGTGTCCAAGAAAAATAATGCAGAAAACAATCAGTACAAAATGGCGTGCCTATCCCTACATATATTACAAAAGAATATTCCTAAGAAGCACCAGCAGCCAAGAACCAAATGATGCCAAAAATACAATCTTGTCCCACAACAGATTGCTACGAAGAATCTTTGTGTATCTGCATTCCTCTCAAACATAAACACCAAGTGAACACAATAATTGCATAAATCCAAGTAATCTTAGCATCCTTCCAACCACGAAACCTTTAAAATCCATAAACAAGAATTCTTTTACATTAAACTACTAAAAGACAGTACAAACTTTGCAGGTGTCTCAGCTTTGATGCAGTATATATTATTGGATGCACAAAAAGCATAAAAATGCAAGATTTGTATTAGTTAATAATTTTCGACTCGCTGAAGCAAATGGTTAGAAAGCCCAAAAAGAGAGAGAGAGAGAGACACACACACACACACACACACACACAGAGGAGGCCTTGACATTATGAACATTTTGCATACTGCATGGCTAGATTCAAAAGTCTGATCCTTCAATCAGCTTTACTGATAATCAAGATTGCATAAATCATTAATACCTTCAAATCACATTACGGTCCAACAAAAGTCACAATTCCATGCAGGATAAAACTCATACTTCCAAGACCAAATAGGGAAGTAACAAACAAAACATAGACAAGGTTGCAGGAGACAAAAATATACCAGTATATCTGATGAAGGGATGTTGAGCCAGTGGTGAATCATCTGCAAGGAGAGAAAATCCATGAATTCAAATAATAATTTAGTGCAATATGAGAAAATAATTTTAAGGGGGGGGGGGAAAAGAACCCTTACGGCAGCCCAATGCAAACGTAAGGACGAGGGAGTAAGAATTAGAACAGGCCACGAATCACGAACACACGCAATAACTGCTATTGCCTGCAAGGAGTATGAGCTTTTATTCCTCTTTCCATGAAAATAAGAGAATACATATAAGAATTGCCTTTCTTCTTGCATTCTCTTACACTATTCTTTGTTAGTCTTTCTTTTTTCTTCTTTCCATAATTTTCCCTTTGAACAAAGGGTTGGAGTACAAATATAGCAACAAAAGTGGAAGCAGGAACAAAGGATAAAGGGGCAGTAGATGCAGAAACAACTCATGCATTGCACAAATAATGGACTCAATGCCAACTTTTTGGTCATTTTATGAAAGCAAGAAGAGAGATTGATGGTTTTGGCGCCAATTTTAGCAGTGGTAGCACAGCAGAGTTCTGCAGGAGAAGCAACTGCTCCTGCAGTACATGTTGTACTAGTGACTAATGACCAGTGGAAAAGAGGTCAAAGACATTGATTAAATATCAGCTCATAAAGATGGCCAAGGCCACTTCACAGATTATCACTTGCATGGGGTGTCTAGCCATTTTGATTCCATTACAAAGCAATACTGTCTGCTATATTTTTCACTCTCAACAACCCCGAGTCCTTTTGTTCCATGATGACCAGTTTCCAGTATGTGTGGTGGCCAATGCTATTATTGCCACATCAGCAAGTTAAATCCATCTCAGAATACAAAAGGAGATGTTATATTTTAAATTGTGCTCAAGTATCAAAGCCTGAATTTTGTGAACTATCCTGTGATTTGAAAAAGCAACAAAATCATTTGATCTTAAAAAAAGTAGAACTACAAGAAAAGGTGGAAAACTCATCCTACAATACTGTTTTCTCTTCACTACTGATATAGACCAGCCATATCTCATAATGACAAGCAGATGGCAGCCCTTGACATCCGTCATGTTCGTCACTCGAAAGCCTATGTTGACTTTCTTCTAAGGAAGATAAATGCTGAAAACTTCAATAGATGGCATAAGAAAGATGAACTTGTAAAAAGTGCAACCAATCATTGAATACAAAACCCAAAGAATAAAAAGTAAAAGATGAAACAGATTAACAGTAATTCCAACAAACAGAGGACACAATAAGCTCCAATTCAGAAACCCAAACCAAGGAAAATCTCGGAAAGATGAAAATGTAAGTTTCCTATTCAAGAAGGCATCAGCATTCACAAAATTAACATAATTCAATTATTGAGACCCCACTTCACAAAATTTTAGCCCCATCTGACATGGTCAAACCATATGGACTTCAATAAGCAATTTGTTTCAGTCAACGGAGCTGTAACACCAATCTTAAGTGAAACAAAACATCATACGTTAAAAAGCATTCTGTCACCCAAAAAAAGGTACCAATCATTTGGCAAATTAGTCCCTATGACTCAAATTAAGGACCAATGAAGTCATCAATCAACCTCCTACAAACCAGATAACAATAATAATATATAACACCGTAGCAAACCTAAAAGAGAACCAATGAAGCATGGACACGCTGCGTGACTGGAGTGTCCAATTGTCTGACATGCCTTTGTACATGTCCAACACGGTTTGGCCATGGCACTAACACAGCATGGACACCACTAGGACACAATGGGCCTTTAAATTTTTTTAATTAAAACAAATCTTATCTTTAAATATTTTAAAATGTAAATGCATACCACAAATTTGTCACAACCCCACTCTAGAGAGAAGGAAAAAGATAGAGAGAGAAACAGAGAGAAAAGACTAGAGAGGGAGAGAGAATACAAAGAAAGAGAAAGAAGAATTCCAATATCATTTCATTCCATCCTCATTATATGATTTGAGATTACTATTTATACTATTTCTACTAACTAATTTTACTAACTTCTACTAACCAATTTGTTAACTACCAATCAATCCATTAACTACTAACAAATCTAACAAATTCTCTAACATCTTCTAACCATTACATTACTTCCCTTTTGATAACATCCTTGTCCTCAGGGATGGAAAACCAAGAATTTAGACTTTATGGAATCCATGAATCTTAAACCAATGCTGGCATTTGTGTTGAGAGATAAGGTAATGAAAATGAACAATGGATGTGACTTGAGTTGTAGGGAGAGTAGTGGAAGAAAAATGGAGACGGTAGAGCTTGAGAGAAACCTTTCTTGAATTAGTTTTTGGTAGAAGATTTTTTCCCGTGAATATCGGAAGTTCAATCGGTGGGAGACTTGGCAGGAAACCACCATCAATAGCTTCGTTTTTGGATAATTGAGATTCTGCTTCTGACAAAATATTTTTCTCAATAAACTCTAAAATTTCAATTTTTGAAAAATTTAACAAGAAATCACCATTAATCAGTTCTTTCTTGGTCATTTGTGACCCTTCTTCTACCATCAATACTTCTTTACTAAGAGTAGGTAGAATGAAAGACTCAAAAAGTGTATCAATACCCTGTTTTTCCATGAATTTTGACATTGTTTCTTCTGCCATTTGATTTGCTTTACTGATATCCAATTTCTTTTTATTTTCATACTCCTTTTCTATGAAAGTTTTAATATTCTCATCGATACCAAATATTTTTAATAGAATGTTAAATTTGATTTCAATGCGTGACATGAGAGCATCCATCCTTTTGTCATGTTCCTCCCATTTTTTCTTCCATTCTTGCTTGCAAAACTCTTGCTCTTTTTTTATATTTCTCAAACCAATTATCTTCCGCCATTGATTATGACAAGAATTATGGTCTCTAATACCAATTTGTCACAACCCCACTCTAGAAAGAGGGAAAAAGATAGAGAGAGAGAGAGAGACCACAGAGAGAGAGAGAGAGAGAGAGAGAGAGAGAGAGAGACCTAGAGAGGGAGAGAGAATACAAAGAGGAAGAAAGAAGAATTCCAATATTATTCCGTTCAATCCTCATTACATGTTTTAAGATTACTATCTATACTATTTCTAATAACTAATTTTACTAACTTCTACTAACCAATTTGTTAACTATTAACCAATCTATTAACTACTAACTAATCTAAAAAATTTTTTAACCATCTTCTAACCATCACAAAATTCAAGCTCCATTGTTTGAATCTAATTATATCACTAATTATAGATTATAAATTTTAATGATTAATTTCTTACAAATGATTATATTAGTAATACATTTTACATTAATTTTGATTTATACTCTAAAATATTACCAAATCCTGTGTCATATATTTTTGGATCTTGCAATGTCGCCTAGGCCATGTTTTCTAGTGCCACGTGACCTTGTTTGTGTCAATGCACTAGGTACTAGAGAACAAATTGTGAACAATATTAAAGCAGACTCAAGCAAGAAAACAAAATAAATTAGATATATTTTTTGTATCATTCTTTGAGAATGAATTGAAATGGAGTGCCTGTAAAGTCTTCCCCAGTCCCATTTCATCAGCCAGAAGAACACGGCCTCCATGCTGCAGCATAAACCTGAACAAAGCGAGAGATCGTTAAATACACTTGAACCCAACACAAAATTACATATAGCAACAAGCAAAAAAATGTTGAGAAGGATAACACCAGAGCCTGAAACTTGATTTGCAAGGATATAGTAACATTTTTTATGTACCTAACACCTTCTCGCTGAAAAGGCAGAAGTTTCGATTCAACGTGACTTGGGATCATCTCGTATCGTTCTTGCAAAGATAAGACATGCGGATAAAATTATAAAACAATAGCTTGTAGATGGAGAAAGACAGAGCCTCAGTACTGTTTGCCACACAAAATGAAGGCAAGGAAATTGAACCAGTAAACAACAAACATGATGACAAAAACCAAGACAACCAAAAAGAGAATATTACAGCATAAAGAGAATAGCTATGGTAGGTGGGTGATAAGGTTCAAGTTAGACTTATAATGCTTCTATAACATTTTTAGCCATTTTACTCCTTTTTCCGGGCAAAGGGTTCAGTGGTAGAAAATATTGACCTCCACTTAAACAGCACTTGCTCAGTTAATTTCCACATGTATCATAGATAAGGAACTCCAAACCCATGAACAAACCAATAACATTTTACCTAATCATCTGTTTATATAAGGGTCACAAGTAATGGATAATAAGGTTTGCAACAAATATCCACTAAATAGATGGCAGATTTTTCCATTTTGTAAAAATGTGCTGCTTCAACTGGTTATGGTTTGCCAAGATAAGTTTTTCAACGGATTTAATTTGAGCAGTAATACAACACTATATCCAAAAGATAGGCATCATTCTGGTGGCAGTGAGCACACTGGATGCATTATATCTTGGGCTATTACATATGGTTGCAGATGAGCTATGCTCATCAAAAAGCATCGTTGGATGTCGGATTGGGGCAGAGACATATAAAATATCCACCTCATATGAGGACATTTTTTTGCCAGTGCAAACTGGCACAGCAGAGTGCAAATAGAAAAGTACGCACCCAAAACGCGTGATATGCCTTAGCTCCTAGATTTTACTTAACCAATTTTTTTGTCATTCGGGTCTTTGGTTTCCATTGACCATATTGTTGATTTGGTGAGTCACAGTCTCACATACAATGTTCTGCTTTGTAAATTGGGTAGTACTCCCTGGATTCCTTTCATAATTTCAACTTACATATTACATCTAAATAAGCAATCATTCTGACTGGTAACCAGATTGTGTAATTGAGGCAGTAAACAATAATTTTTGTTATTAAGAGATTCAAAGTTTTTACCATATAGGGGTTTTACCTATACATTTACACATTACTGTTGTAGACTTATCATCTCCCTCTCACCTGCCACTCATTCATCTCATAGATTTAAAATGGTCCCTAGTGGCTCCGATGCAACCAGTATCCACGGGTTTTGTGTCCTGATGCTGCCGCAACACCTCAACAAAGTGAAGAAACCTATTAACCCACTACAGCAATTTCCATTATTGAAACCTACTAACCCGCTATAGCAATTTCCATTATTGCCATTCATTTATGCCTAATAATCTTATAGCCAGAACCATGAAGGTGATCCATGCCCCCAAATTTAAATCCCTCATGTATAGATAACATCATCTAACTCCCAAAAGGCTGCACCTTTTGAGTATATCGATCATTTATTTACCCCCAATTTCCATTACATTATTGCCCATTCATTCATGCCTAATAATCTTATCGCCACAACCACGAGTATGATCCATGCCCCCAGTTTAAATCCATAATGTGTATAGATAACATCGTCTACCTCTAAAAAAAGCTGCACTCTTTGAATATATCGATGGTTTGTTTACCCCCACCCCAAAAAATAATAATCCTATTTTGATTGGATTAAAAGTGAATTAGATCATTAAATAGGATTTTCCGTTAGTTTCTAATTAAATGTGTAGTCTAAATATAATTCTATATACCGTAAATTACATATATATGATACATCAAGGTTGTCATACCAAGGGAAAGAACCTACCAGCTATCTTTGTCCTTTCAATGCATTATCTTTAATTTTTCTTTGGGGGCATAGAATATCTTCTTTCTCCTTTATATATTTTGAGGTTGTTTTTACTGTTCTAACCTGTAAATTAAAGCAAAATAGAACCAAGGCACTTATTCCTGGCTTTCCTTGTAAAGTTCTAGATCACTTACTTTAAAATGTATGTGTATTTTCTGAGAATAAAAGCACAAGACATTTCATAATTTTGAACTCCCTAGAATTGTTATTTGTTTAGGTAACCATGCAATTTGAAGACTTTCCACAGCCTTTTAGGTTCCCCTGTCAGCCCTTTTGGCTTCAATTTAAATGAAAACAAAATTTAGACACAACAGTTACCAAACCATTGGCACAGACACAAGAATGTTTGTAGGCAAACAATCATCTAAGGAACTCAAAGGAAGAGATGGACAGCAAAAAGATAGTATCTTATCCAAGCTAAAAATACAAAATAATCCCAACATATTATATTCAGCATCTACCTCGAAGATCTGGAACTGCAGAAGCTGCAGAAATAGCACGCTGCACAAGTGGATCTAACTTCTCTATCTAGCAGACAAATTAATAAATAATAAATCAAATTAGAAGCAATGAAATCCAACCAGTCAGAAAGAATGTTGCCTCATGAGGGATGTGGATTGGTAAACTTAGAATCAACATCATCCCATGAGGGATGTGGAAGCAACGCGAAACAGCGAATTAGAATTAATTAAAGTTGCCTCATATTCATGAGTAAATAGAAACATTTAAATGAAAAAAAAAATGATGGTGGATGCAAAGATGAAAAGCCTCACCTCAAGGTTGTAACCCTCAATCTCAGTAAGAACTTTTTCTGCAGATAACAAAGAAGATATCGGAAACATCCATAATCTGCATGAGGTCAATAGAAATTGTCAAGATAAAGATGGCCTGCAGAAAGGTCCTAGTAAATATGCATTAAATTATCTGTGATAACATGGCCATACAAAGAGACTTAAGTCAAGACACAAAACTAATAACGGCAGCAATAACCATAATAGTATGCAATGAAAAATTACAATTGTCTTTTGAGGAAACAAGATACTGCTGGTCCAGCGGGACAAATTTTGATATGATCCTATTGACTAGCATATTCATATAAAGTGGCTGAATGCACAACTACACAACTTGATCTTTTAAAATTGACGTACATTTTGTTAATATATCAAATTGAAGATTGAAATGAGAAGAAAATTAAATAGAAGACCTTTCTTTTGCATTCCAACTCGCCCTGTCAATCTTGCGAAAAGCACCTACAAGAACCTAATATGGGATAATATCCATTCATAAGCAACAAAGTGGCTGAACAATAAAGGGCAAAAAGGATAATCTGCAAGCAGCTAGAAGTTGTACCGGGTCATAGAAAAATTTTGCAGCAATGCTCCCACTTGTGTGGAGCAAAAATTTAATCGAAAGCTTTGGTAGTTCCTTTGGACAGCTATTATCTTCAAACAAGAGCGACAATTTAAATAGATCAAATATTGAGCAAAATTCTATTTGAAACGTTGTGTGAGCGAAAAATAAGGAGAGAAGCCACGGGCAGTAAAGGGGGAGGAAGAAAAAAAGGATTGGACTACAAGGAAAGAAGAAAGCTTAAGAACAGAAGAAGGTTACCAGATTCTTTCGTTGCATCAATCCGGGGCAAGAACTTAGCATTGGCATCAACCTGAAAGATCAAAATAAAGTTTAGGAACAATCCACCAGGAAAATGCCCCTAAAGTACAGACTCAAAAATAAAGAATTCTTAACCACCCATCAACAAAACTAAGGGTTTTTCACCCCCATCAAAAATCTTCCACTCCCTCCATCATGCCCCCCCACCAAAAAAAAATCCCACCAGAGAGAGCCAGAGGGATGACCTGAAGGAACCTCTTTCTCTGTTCAAAGACCCCCAAGACATACCAAGCTCAAAGCACATCCTCTACCATGTTTGAAGCCACCCAATTAACTCAAAGAATAAAGAAGACGACAGAACCTGAGTCCAAGCACAATGAAAGAAGAAGCTGACTCACACACTCAAGCTATCTCCTAAAAAGCCCACATCTATTTACCATCCCATCCCTCTTCTTAAGAGATTGTCCTAAGTTAAAATTCTACCCAAGCTGCTTCTTAAGCAATGAAAGCATTCCTAGTTGGAGATGTAGGAGTTCCAAACCATCTTCCAAGGAAAGGCGGTTCTTCCACCAAAAACAACTCATCACACACAGAATTGTAAAAGCTCTTCACTGAAAAGAGCTCTGAGTTCTACACTACCTTATCCTCCTTTATCCTCCTCGCTTAACTTCCTCTAACCACTCAAAAAAGTTTAAAAAAAAAAAAGGCTCTCCAGTTCCCAACACTTTGTTGCTCTCCAACAATGACCATCACCTTGAACGCTTGAACAACTGACACGTTGCTCAGAAAGAACTCTGTAGTCTATGCGATCTCAAAAACTTCATGGAAAGGACTTTTGAGAAGTCTAGTGTCTCCTGAAGCATCAAGCCAAAAAGATAAACCCATAATATCACCCACCTTGAAAGAGAGCCTCCTAGGCAAAACCTACCAACCTTTGATAATCTCATCCTACACGACCATCTTAAAGGAGACTTCAATAGCTTCAGTTATCCACCATTTCAAGTTAGACCATGTTTAATTGCGACAATTACCCACCGAGGCTCATTGGTTTCTAAGAGGAATCTCCAAAGCCATTAGCACAAATGAGCTTTGTTACTCAAGCAAAGAAATAATTCCCATGCCAAGGGAAAGAGGAAGTTTGGATGTCTTCCACTTAACCAAATTGAATAAGGAAACCCTTTGTCCCTGAAACCAACAAGATTCCAATCTTTTGGCTAGAGGGAACAAAGACAAAGCACGGAAGGTTTGAGAAAGAATGTTTGCTGAGAGTCGGAGGTGAAAATAACTTTTTCCTTATGCTTTGTGCCAGATGTAACCCCAAGTAAGGAATCAGCAAGTTCCCCTCTCTACACCCCAGAGCTAAAACCAAAATGCTTCTGTTAATATTGTCCCTAATTGGGATTCTCACTCTTGACCATGTTAATTTTCAAACCATAAACCACCTGAAAATACAGTAAGATACAACAATGCAGAAGCACTTGTCTCATTATATAAATACTTGTCTAAAATTATATTAGATGAAAATAGGAATGTACAAAAATCAAAACATGAAAAATCCTTAGAGAAGAAAATAAGATCAAAACAAAAACTAATGAATAATAGCTCTACAATCCCTAACTCTTCTAAACTACAACTTTTATAGATCCGTCAAGCATAAGCCCATACAGAAGTATAAAAGATAATCTTGTTCCACAAAAGATATGCATTAATAAATTGATTTCTAAAAACTCTTATATTTCATTTTCTCCCAATGCACCGCATAATAGCCACCAAAGCACATCTCCAAAGAAGGCAAGAATCTTTTTTCCCACCAAAATCTCTGAATTTTGTGTGAAGCAAATCATGGAGACTTCTAGCACAAACCCATTTATTGTCACCCACTACGACATGGCAGTTCCACATCTCCCAAGCAACCTAATAATGCAGAAACAAATTATCTCTATTTTCGGAATTGTTTGAAACACATAATATACACATCCGAAGAGATGGTTTTAAATGGTCTCCTTTTTTATGACAAATCATTGGTATTGATCTTGTTAAACACCATGAACCAAATCAGCATTCCAAATTAGAACATTTAAAAGAAAAACAAGGTGCTAAGAAAGGCTACTAAGATGATGGAAAAAAGATTTGCAAGTAAAAGCACCCAAATTATCAAGACTCTAAATCCCAGTCTGGGGAACGTTGTAAGAAGGTTCTATCCCTTGGGACAGTAGGGAGAAAAACTCAAAAGCTTCTCTATTCATTAAAATTTCTTGAAAAGTGAAAAATCCAAGAGACCAAATTCCCTCCAATAATAAAACTCTTTGATAGGAGCTGCATGAAATCTAGACAACCTACAAAGATAAGGAAAGGTCAAAGACAAGGGAGAGTCTCCAATCAAATGATTCTTCCAAAAGAAGGATATTACAACCATCACCCACTTTAAAAGACAGAAGAGGAAGAAATGAATGACAGTCATACAATTGAAAGATAAATTTCCAAGGACTACAATGAGAAACTCTCTAGCATCCATTTGTCGAAAACTATACGTGCTTTTAATAACATCAGGTCATAAGAAATTGTATTCTAAAGGGAATCTCCAAAGCCATTTGGTATGGGGTTCTTGGGAACCACATTAGCAAGACCTAACAACCCTCACACTCAGGCTTTAACACCTGCTCACCTCACCCAATGATCCCTTTTATCCAACTCACTCCCTGACCAAAAGAAATCTCTTGTCAGCATTTCAATCTTATCAATTACCCCAACAGGAACCCCAAAGGAAAGGAGCTACAGTAGAATATTGGACAAACATACAAGGATAAGAGTAACATGTCCTTTTAAGGTCAGAAAAGCACCCTTCCACCCATGTAGTCTTTTCTTAATCGTTCCCATCCAGAAAAGGAATGCCCTTGGGATTACCTCCCAAAGGCACTCAAGATAAAAAATAAAAAATAAAAAAAAAGCCACTCCCTCTTAGCACAATCGACATCAGCAGCCAACTGATCAAAAGTCTCATCATGGACATTGACACCAATAAACTCACTCTTGGTCATATTAATCTTAACCCCATAGATTTTCTCAAAATTATTATACAAGAAAATCATATCTCGAAAACCCCCGACATCCTCTTTTAAGAAAGAGAATAGTACTATCTACAAACTGATGGTCAGAAACAAAAATCTCATCACTCACTTGCAAGAGAATACATTAACATGAACCCCTCTCTCAATCAACCTACAACTAGAGTGAAAAGAAAATGAGAAAGAGGGCCTCCATGTCACCCATAAGATGCCAAGAACCAATTTTGGATTCACTATTAATAAAAACCAAAAAGAAGGTAAAACTCAAACAACCTCTTATCCATCTCCTCCAAAGGGTCCCAAACCCTATTTCTCCATACCCTTATCCAAAAAACACTAACTAGGCTTTGTCAAAATCTTTTATCCTGAGGGATTCTTTTGGGAATAAGGTAATGAAAGTAGAATTCACACTCTTACCAATGACCCCATTAGAGTAAAACTCATCAAAGACCTGAAACAAGTAAAAACAAATGACATCTCAAAAATCCTAAAAGAAAGCCATAGTAAAGCCATCAAGGCTAGGAGCTTTATCTCAATCATAGGGTAAAACCACTCTCGGATCTCATCCTTGTCAAAAGGTCTCTCTAACCAAGACGCACCAGAACTCTCAATTGGGTACCACTCGAGGCCCTCAATAAGCGGAGAAAAATTATCTTCCATGATAAACAAATCCCTATAGAAACTAGTAACAATTTCCACAATAAAGACCCAATCCTAGTCACATTACCCTCTTAATCTTCCAATGCTCCAATGGAACTCCTTTGTCTTCTACCATTAGCTGTCTGTTGAGAAAAAACTTGTGTTGTCCCTGTCGCTAACCAACTTTAACCAAATCTTTTGATTCCAGCTAATCTCCCCCTGAAGAATAAGCTTCTCAAGATCATTCTTAAGATTCTTTCTATAAGTAGTAGAGCCTCTTATAAATCTATTTCAACATCAAGCTTATCGAACTCGTCAATCCACGGAAGAATAGCACACTAACTCTAATATCACCAAAGCCTTTTATTGTTTCCAAGATTTCGAGGGTTTAGTTTAAATTCTTCAATTTGCCGATGAACTTAAAACACTCCCAACCCACTACAGTGCCTCTCCAAAATTTTTGACAGATAAGTCATCCTTACTACCACTCCATAGAACCGTACATGAGATTTTCACCTCATATAGCTCCTTGTTCAATTCTTTCGAAGTCATTGGATCCTTTTTGTTGTTCGAGAATCTCCTCTAGTCTTCCACTCCATCCCGAAGAGTAACTAGTACTAATTCAGTCACCTTTTCATGTTCCAATTGAACACTTCCCATTTTTTATTATTCTCAAAGGAAAGGATTTTTCTTTTTACCAAACATATCCAAATATATGCGGATCCAATCACGATTGTGTAATAAGAATAAGAGATCTTTCTCGATCAATCCTTTTGGCCCCACATTCTTCAAGAATAGCAAAAATCCTTTTCAAGTTTGAATTTGTTCATTTGGAATCTAGGTTCTTCTACTTCATTTTACTTATTTATTTCATTTCCTTTTTTTATTCCCTTCCATCATTCCTTAAGCCCCATAGGTTTGATCCTGGGGAATCTTATCCATTTTCTCCTTACAAAGGGTACGAAATAAATCCTGTACGGGGGATCACCACTTTAATCCTGGGGAATCTTATCCATTTTCTCCTTGAGCGAAGGGTACGAAATAAATCTTCTAGGGGGACCACCATAGCTCCTCTCTTCTCGAGAATCCGTACATCCCTTATCAGTGTATGAACAATTATCTCTCGAGCACAAGTTTAGGTTCGACCTCAATAGGAAAATAAAATGGAGAACCTAACAACACGTCTTCACAAACGAAGAACTACGAGATCACCCCTTTCATTCTGGAGTTAATGGAGGGATCGTACCATTCAAAACAGAAAGGGAGTATCAATTCGGTTAAATATCCTAACATCCCAAATGATAATGATTCCACCTAACGAACCACAAGAAAGGATACATTCCCAACCCTTGAACCTAGAATCCCAAATAGAATTAATCAAACTGGCATCCACCTCCTCCAACTTTGACTCCTGAATAAAGAGAATATGAGGGGTGACTCTATGACTGGCTTCTCTGATCTTTCTCCTTTTCCTTCAATCTCCTAAACCCCTAGCATTCCAACAAAACACCTTCATTGAACGCCTGATCTACACCTCCTTGAGTCACTAAGGACTCACGCTGCGTCACCAACCTGTTATTTTTTTTTTTTTTCCTTTGGGTGACATAAACAAGCAATACTGGATTGGTTTTCAGGAGATGGCGCTAACTCCGACAAATTCATACCCAATTTCTCGAGGATAGCTTGTTTCCCGGGTATCCTCTCACTTTCTGGGCAGTAGCCATAGACAGATCCCACAGAACCCAAAATAGCACTAAGGTTACTTGAAAAGGCATGGTTTTTGACAGATGTCAAGATTAGATGGAATATTTTTTTTTTTCATTATAGGGACAAGAAGACACATCTTGAAGTTATAAGCATAGAGATTTTGAAAAGCATTTTAAATTTGAACTTGTTTGGTTAAAAATTAATTGAAGACAAGGGATTACCACCATTATTAATGCTTGAAAGCTTCATTTGAGACCCTCCAGAACTCACAGCGTGAAATGCATCATCTACTTAGATTAATTCCTGCTCCCATCACTTAATTGGCTAACTCAAACTCCAAACTCTGAGTTCCCATCTTCAGTTCTGCCAGTTTATCTTCCTCATGTTCTCTGATTTTTTTTGTAAAAGCATCTTATCATCTGAGCTTAAAAGACTCATCAAATCATCATCTTCTCGATCCTTCCCCAGTCCATCACCATAAAATTCATCAGCATCAGATTTAGAATCAGACCACTCTTTTCCACAACCCCTATAGTGTTAAATTGTGCCTTTGAACATCTCAGGCCACTTCTTTTGGAGAACAGACATCATTGGCTGCATCAGAAGACCCTCTCATTAACACTCAATGGATACCCCATCAGTTCGAACAATTAAGGCTGAACACTGAGATTCAAAGTGCACAGAAGTTCAAGATTCACAGGAGAAAAGAGTTGACTTGAGGTCAGACTCAGCTTAGATGACCGAATGAATGATCCTATGATGGTCGAAGCTTTTGTAGAAGGTTCAAATTCCTTGATTTCCTCCAAAACTTAGAACATTATTACGCTAATGTACTCTATTGTCTTTTCCCTACTCCTCACTAAACTCCATTTCTTCGAGATCAAGGGGTCAGGACAAAGATATTTCAGGCCAAAGCTGTTGAATGGATGACCGGAGAGGCACTGCAAGCATCAACAAGGACAAAGATTTTTCATCCTTGAAACAGGTTTCATTCGGTACTTGCAGTATGGCCCGCTTAACTGACTTTATGACCAAGAAAAGAGGCAAGTCGAAAACAAGGAATTTAAAAATCCTAGCCCATAGCCTAAAAGTCTTGTTCACCAGTTTAATGGGCGCCAAGATGCAAGTGAAATTCCTGAGCAATGTACGGAAATAACGTTATTTTTATAAAAAATTCTAAAACGACGCAGAGGGAAAAGTATATCCAGATATGACACACCTATGTCGAGTGTTAAACACTCGACATGCTCGTGTGCTAAATTCGCATGCCTCTCCTCTCTTCTCCTTTTATTTTTTTTTTTTTATAAATACTCTTTCCTTCTTCTTTCTTCTTCTGCACCGCCACTGTATGGATGAGAATTTGACACAGATAGAGAGAGATGATGTACTACCAATATATCACAGGTCCCCTCCCCTTTATTCTGACCCCCACTATGACGATGTAGGCTTCTCTCAGATCACACAGATAGATAATTTGAGTTTAGTATTTCGCGATAATTGTACAAATAGTGGAGCTGATTTAGGTGTTAGATAATATATTAGAAAAAGAAGACCATGTTGATATTTTTGTCTTTCATACTTTGTACATTTGTTTAAATTAATGAAATTTATTGTTTTATATATTTTTTAACTATACATTATTTGATTTGTTCGTTTTCTTGCATTTGCTATATTGTTGAAATCTTGGGCTGTGTTGTTGAGAAATGTAGCTCTATCGTTTCGAAATTCGACCGTGACAATTGACCTGGTTGGGAAATTACAATTATTGAATCAAAGTTGTGTCAATGTGGAACGGGTAGATTTCTAAAATGAAGTGGCGGGGGCCGGCACAGTACATTGAACACTCAGACATGCACTGTTTAAGCGCATGTTGAGCATTCAACACTCACATGGCCTATTTTAAGGCATGTCGAGTGTTTAAAACTGACACGGTGTGTCAGTTCCGGAAATACTTTCTCCTATGCGTATGCGTCGTTTTAGAAAAAATAAATAAATTTAATAACGTTAGTTCCGTTCATTGCTCGACATTCCTTCCACATATCTGCATAAACCCTAGGAACCGAAAAGGAAAACATTTCCCGGTGTCCAAACCAAATTACGTCAAAGTATTAATTATAGAGAAAAAAATGACTACCATTACAATTTAGACGGTGTGAAATAATGGGGGGGAGAGAGAGAGAGCTGTGAAACATGAAGCATGAATGGGGAAAAGCAGACCTGAGAACGGCGAGGGTCTTGTATTACTACCGTGGGCTTGATGGGACAGCGTTGTCCTAGTTCAGAAGAGGAAGAAGTGACAGAAGATTGAAGCTGAGACTGAGAGTTTCTCGTCCTCTGGGAAATTTGAAATAGGGCGTCTCTCTCCAGGGAATCGAGGTCTTCGGAGCTCAAGGAGTCCCAGTCGTCAGGCTCCATTCTCGACAACGCTGCGTATCCCTTTTGCTTATGTCGGTGTTTGGTACCCGCGACTTCGTAATGGATTCAGGCTAGGTCAAATATAGAAGGCTCTCACCCAACCTTCATTTTTTTTTCCCGACCATACTAACATTC